>CM060422.1:8896712-18896712 GCA_030545235.1 Helianthus tuberosus | reverse complement strand
TTCAATTGCTTCAGCAATAATGGTGGCATGATATACCACATATTTCATATCGGTAAGTGTACAAACTGTATCACAACTGTATACCCTTTCTCACTGCAATTCTCAACGGTTACTGACAATTTTATCTTTCTAGAGTTCTCCAACCGATCATATTCTCTGGTGTCGTATCACGATCTGCATACATAAACTGGTGCAGTCTCCTTTGTGTATGCGTAAATCCCTGGGAGACTGCGGTTTGAGTCCCACGTCTATCTTCATCTCCTTTATCAGTAATATAAACAATTGAAGCATTCTTGAGCCCAGATTTCTGCAGATACAACATTGCATTTGAGGTTTGAGGGAACTGTGAAGACCTCGGATAGTAAAGCACGCCGGTCACGCCCGGTTAACTCGATGGTTTGTGTGTTCCATAGCTGATTTGACCCCAACTGAACCCCTTAATGATATGTAACTGCAACCTCTAGGTCCAAGTGACTAAAACACATAACATAATTTATTCAATGATAACAATAATTATAATGATAATAATAACAATAACAAAATGCAGATTTAGTATATGTGGACCTGTTGGATAGGATCAACATTTTCCCTGGATAGCTTGTTCCCATACTGATCAGTGACATGAAAAATTGCCAAACATGAACTGAAAAGCACGATGTTCAGCCGTAAAATCGACTACGATATAGGTTAATCGCCTCGAAACCAGCATGGTGAGGCTCAGACCAAGCTATTAAGCTGCCATGGCTGCACCATCGGTTGCAAGCGGAGAACAATGCACCTGCCATCCTCGATGATGCCACGCCAAGTAATCAGCTGACCAAGATCATCACAGCCTATTAATATTAGATAAATACATAAATACATGTTAATAAGATAACTGAAATGAATAATGAATATCATGGTTTCGTAATTTGATTGGGTTTTTTTGGGCGGTGGCATCCCAAGTGTTTGAGGATATCTTAGGTCCTTCTAAGAAAAGAATTAACAGCATTATTAGTAGAGTAAAAGTGACAAAAAAAAATCCCGGTCAACCAAACTCTATTTCAGTGACCAAAAGGACCAAACCACTACCGATAACTCAAATTGCAAAGGCAACAGTGAGCTGATTCATCAGGCTCAGAGAACGCAAAAGGACTAAGCCGCCACGGCTGCAATAGGGGTTGCAGGTGCTAACCTAACATCCTCCGTAGCTGCCACGCCATGGCGACATGTCGGCTTTATTTTGATAAGTCATCACAGCCTCCGTGTAACAACCGTCCATTTAAACCGATAACAGCCAAACACAAAATACAAACAGTGTTCATGCGCCTCAACTATTAATAAATTATATATAAAGAATAGAACATAGGTATGCCCAAAAATGAATGATTTAGGCCTTATCATCATAAACCCTAAAGGGTCTTTTTCAACACCATCGTCAGACCATATTTGGGATGTATGGTTTAGCATTGCAAACCTGAAAGGCGCTCCAAAATCGTCATAATCGGAGCACTTTCCACAACCAAAACCAACGAAAAATACATATAAAACCCCAATCAGATTATCACACCATGCTAATCGCTATTCATTTCACTTCTCTTATTAATAGATATTAATGTAAGTTTACAATAAAAAAGGGAACTTAAACAGGTTGCATATAAATCATAACATTGTTCTGCTAGATCATTCAATTTTTTTGCATAAATGAACCTTAAGAGAAAGCATCAGAAGTGAAGGGTGTTTTGCAACCACAATAGATGAAGCATAAAAAGCAAACCTATGATTAACTGAATGATGTTCTGCAATCACAATCGCCACCATCCAGAGAGGCAAACATCATCATTGTACCAACCATCCTATATGTTACCGGAAACCAATTCTGATTCCCACGACAATAACCGGCGTTGTCAATGAGCTACGGTGGCCGGGCGGAAGTCATTTGCGTCACCCTTTAGGTGGGAGAGAGAGAGAGAGAGAGAGAGAGAGAGGTGGGAGGTGTAAACTGAGAAAAGGTGTGGAGGTGGTCAGTCACGGCGGCACAAGACGGAGATACGGCGCCAACACCGCCGATCCTCCCCTCTCTCTCCAGATCTCTCTCTCTCTCTCTCTCTGATGTAAACCTCTAAAAAGTGTGTGATGGTAGATTAGGAAGGAAGACGGGGAAAAGGATGGGGTTACATGTGTCGCCGCCCAAAAAACCCCAATCAGATGATCACAACTATACTGATCACTATTCATTTCACTTCTCTTATTAATAGATATTAATGTTCGCGGCGAGGTATCCCACTACTTTGAGAAAGAAAACGTTTTTGTGCTATATTTTAGTAGGATATTGTAGCCTTTTTATACGAAGGGCCTATTAAGGAGATTTTTAAACCAAAGTTCAAAAGAACACGCAACATATGTGGTCCTCAGTGGCGGATCTAGGATTCACGCCAAGTCGTAACGTTTTATAAATATGCCGTAACGAAATCGAAAAAAACATCAAATTTTTCCAAAATTTACACTAAAAACGTCAAATTTTTCCGAGCCAAGCCGTAGCGGAGGCTACCCCCCGGTATACACTAGGTCCGCCCCTGGTGGTCCTACATCCCTGTCAAACCTGTTCAAGTTCAATCTTATAAGAGACCTCTTAGGGTGAACGGGGCACTCCCCTAAGAGGGGAGTCCCCTCTCTTACGCACGGTCAATCAGCACGCGCCACGTCAACTCCCCTCTTAACTCCCCTTGTTTTTTTATTCAAAAAAAAAAAAAAAGGTTTTGATTGGTTGAAAAATAGGCTGGCCCACCATCTCTCTCCTCTTTCAATCGGTGTCTCCTCCCCGATTCCCCTCCCCGCACCGATGGCGCCGGTGTTCCCGAGCGGTGAATGGGGTCACCGATCCCCCTCCCCGCGAGTGCCCCGATCACCCTTATGTTGCTAGTGCATACAAACCTGATCTTAGTTCACATCTAGAACAAAAAAGTCAGTCCAGCTATGTCTTGAAGCTCCGAAGGTTTCATCATTAGGGGAGAGGAGATTCATTTTAACCGAACAATGGTTTGCACAAACACAAATATCGAGTTAGATGAGTTGCCAGACACCACAACCAACGGTAAGCGCTTTATTTAAACTGAATTCATCTTAACAGATTGGTTATTGCTAAAGACATGATGGATTCTTTATCCAAAGTTTAGTGTATATTAACTTCAACAAGATTTATAAGATCAGTCTCTCTCTTTTATTGTTTAGCGTAGATTAACTTCAACAAGATTTATAAGATCATTCTCTCTCTTTCATTGTTTAGTGTAGATTAACTTCAACAAGATTTATAAGATCATTCTCTCTCTTTTATTCTCTGCATCTAATTTGTACAAAACCGTGTTCTTTATGCAATAAGTTTAAGAAAAGGTGAACCTTCCTTAGTTGTACAAAACCGAGTTCAACCTTCCTTAGTATATCACAAAATAATAGAAAGTGATGAAGGGGATACATGATAAGTGTCAAGTGAATGGTATTTCACTGTTTCTTTAGAAGTAAGAGCCAAGAACAAGCTAGCCCTGTGCAAACTATTGGTTATTTGAGCTCGAGCAATTTATAAGAGCATTCAGGGCATGTTTGGCTAAGCTTTTTGAAACAACTTATTGGCTTTTTGAAAAGTCATAAGCTTCAAAATGATGTTTGGCAATGAGGTTGTATGTGAGGGGAAAAGTGACTTTTCCAAAAAGTCACTCAATACTGACTTTTCCAAAAAGTCAATAAGTCAATAAGTTGTTTTCAAAAAGCTTAGACAAACATGCCCTCACACCCCTTTCCACGTGAGGGGTTTTTTATTTTGTGAGAAGTGGTTTTAGTTGGTTGTAAGTGGTTGTGACTAGAGTAGAGATAAAATGTTACTACTTATTTGTAAATTTGGGGGACACTGTTCACTCTTTATAAATTTTTAATATATTTTGAAATTATTTGTAAGTGGAAGAGAGAAAAAATGTAACGATAAAGATATTAAAAAGTATTATTTAATTAGAAAGAAGAGAGAAAAAATGATAATTTTTAGTAGAATAGAGGTTAAAAAATGGAAGGTTGGATGTGAATATCATAAATGAAAGCAATTAAGGTTCAATCAACCTTTCCAAGTCCTATGCATGTGGTGATATATTTTGAGAAATCATGAATTTAACCATTTCTTATATTTACAGAAGTCGTGGAACTAACGTAAACATTTTACAAAAATTAAGTTAGGAAAATTCCTAATAATTCAACATATAGCAATCCTAATGATCCTGTAATGGACCACATCGTAGGTCACAGTCACATCTAGACAACACCTGGCATGGAATTATATAACCCTACAAAAAGTAACTTAGGGTACTTTATGCTAACTTAATAGTTGTGTCTCTTCACATCACACCCTTAAATAATATACTTGCATTAATACGCATACCATATATTAAACACATGTTATACAACCCAAACCAACATGTCCATCTTAGTCATGGAGCCGGAGATGTCAACATAAACATTGGATATAAAAATCAAAACATTATTGAGTCATTTCATTTATAAATTTATGAAACCGTGTAATATATGAGTTGAATAAATAAAATATCTCATACAAATAAAAGATTGAAATGAAATAAGAAAAATGAGAAGTGTGTATTCTTTCATTTCTCAATCACATATATATATACAGTAGTCAAAAGTAACTGAAAACTATATGGTCAAAATGTAACTGAAAGAATAACAACTTAGGAGGAGAATTAAGAGGAGATTTAAGGGAGAATATATCTGTATTTATAACACTCCCCCTTAGATATATATTATTATTTATTATACACAGTTAATAACATACTTCAGGATGATATTAAATAGATACTTCAGGACCTATAGAATAAACTGATACTACTGGATCAGTTATATTGCCTCATTAAAAACCTTACTAAGAAAACTCATTGGGACAAAACTTAGTTAAGGGAAAAAGAGTACAGTGTGTATAATTCTCCTCCTGAATTCAACAAACATCTTTCAATCTACGTAGACCGATCTTGTGTGATAGTTGCTCGAAACTGTTTCTTGGTAAAGATTTTGTGAATAGGTCAGCTAAATTTTCACTTGACTTGATTTGGCAAACATCAATTTCCCCTTCTTTCTGCAAGTCATATGTTGAGAAGAATTTTGGTGAAATGTGCTTTGTTCGATCACCCTTGATGTAACCTTCTTTGAACTGAGCTATGCAAGCAGCATTGTCTTCATAAATAATTGTCGGCTCCTTCTTGATCTGTTCTAATCCACATGCTTCTTGTATGTGAGTAATCATTGATCTCAACCATACGCATTCTCGACCAGCTTCATATAGTGCAATTAGTTCGGCATGATTTGATGACGTTGCTGTAAGTGTTTGCTTAGTTGACTTCCAAGAAATTGTTGTGCCACCATATGTGAATACATAACCTGTTTGAGATTTTGCTTTATGTGGATTTGATAGATATCCAGCATCAGCATACCCAACAAGCTGGGACTTTTGATCTTTCTGGTAGAAAAGACCTAAGTCTTGTGTCCCGCAAATATATCGGAATATGTGTTTTATTCCATTCCAGTGTCTACGTGTTGGGTTTGAACTGTATCTCGCTAGTACATGTACCGAGAATGCAATATCAGGTCTCGTGTTATTTGCAAGATACATAAGGGCACCGATCGCACTTAAGTACGGTACTTCTGGACCAAGTACTTCTTCGCCTTCTTCTTGAGGGCGGTAAGGATCCTTTTGAGGATCTAGCGGTCGGACAACCATGGGTATGCTAAACGGATGAACTTTGTCCATATTAAAACGTACTAACATCTTCTGGATGTAGTTTGACTGATGGACGAATGTACCGTTTCATAAATGCTCAAACTGCAGGCCGAGACATAATTTTGTTGTGCCAAGGTCTTTCATCTCAAATTCTCTCTTTAATATATTAGCAGTTTTTTCTATCTCTTCAGGAGCTCCGATGATGTTTATATCATCAACGTAGACTGCTACTATAGTGAATTTTGAGAGTGATCTTTTTATAAAAACACATGGACTGATTATATCAGACTTGTATCCTTCTTTTTCGAGATATTCACTGAGCCGATTGTACCACATGCGGCCAGATTGTTTAAGACCATATAAAGATCTTTTTAGTTTTATGGCACACATGTCTCGAGGTATTGATTTTAATGCTTCGGGCATTTTTAATCCTTTAGGGATTTTCATGTAGATGTCATTTTCTAGTGTCCCATACAAGTATGCGGTGACGACATCCATAAGTCTCATTTGAAGTCCTTCTGAGATTGCAAGGCCAATTAGAAATCTAAGGGTTATCGCATCCACTACAGGGGAATACGTTTCCTCATAATCAACTCCTGGGATTTGGGAAAACCCTTGTGCTACAAGACGTGCCTTGTATCGTACAATCTCATTCTTTTCATTTCTTTTTATAGCAAACACCCATTTATAACCTACTGGTTTGACGTCTATGGGTGTTCGGACTACAGGTCCGAAAACATTTCGCTTTTCGAGCGAATCTAACTAAGCCTTTACAGCCTCTTGCCATTTTGGCCAATCAACTCTGTGCATGCACTCTTCTAGAGTTTTAGGTTCATAATCATTTTCATTGATTACGTCCGTTGCTATAGCATATGCAAATATATCATTAACACGTGTTTCATTTCGGTTCCATATTGTACTATTTTGTACATAATTGATGGAGATCTCGTTTTCGTTTAGTACCAGTGTGTCATCTGGATTTTCATTTTCCTCTGGAATTATATTTGTCTCTTCTGGGACATTTATCTCTTCTAGAGTTTCATTTACTAGATTTTCACCAACTGATTTATTCTGCTCTTTTCGCTTACGTGGGTTCTTATCTTTGGAACCTATTGGTCTCCCACGTTTTCTTTGTATGGTAATCGCTTCTGGGATTGCTTCAATTCGAGCAGGTGCATTTGATGCTGGTATATGTGACTTTGTCACCCTATTTGTGTCAGTGAATGCATCTGGTAATTCATTTGCGATTCTTTGCAAATGTATAATCTTTTGGACTTCAGATTCACATTGACCACTTCGGGGGTCGAGATTTGATAATGATGATGCATTCCATGTTAACTCTTGTGTTACCAGTCTTTCTTTAGTCTTATCTCCCCCTAAGACTGGGAATACTGTCTCATTAAACTGACAGTCAGCAAAGCGTGCTGTAAACATGTCACCCGTTAATGGTTCTAAATATTTAATAATAGAAGAGGAATTAAAACCAATGTAAATGCCCAGTCTTCTCTGTGGTCCCATTATGGTACGTTGTGGTGGCGATATCGGTACATATACCGCACAACCAAATATTTTGAGGTGGGACAGATTTGGTTCTCTTCCGGAGACCAATTGTAATGGGGAGTATTCATGGTCGGCAGTTGGTCTTAATCGGATTAGTGCAGCAACATGTAGAATAGCATATCCCCATGCAGAAGATGGCAATTTGCATCTCATCAGGAGAGGTCTAGCGATTATTTGTAATCGTTTAATTAATGATTCAGCTAAACCATTTTGTGTATGAACATGAGCTACTGGATGTTCAACCTTTATCCCAATCGACATACAATAATCGTTAAAAGCTTGGGATGTGAATTCTCCTGCATTATCCACTCGTATGGTTTTAATTGGATTTTCAGGGAAATGAGCTCTCAACTGTATGATTTGCGCTAAAAGTCGGGCAAACACTACATTTCGGGTAGCTAAAAGACTCACGTGTGACCATCGCGATGAGGCGTCAATTAAGACTAAGAAATAGCGGAATGGACCACAAGGAGGATGTATTGGCCCACAAATATCCCCTTGGATTCTTTCCAAAAATGAGGGGTTTTCTTGTGTCAACTTAGTTTGTGAGGGTCGAGTAATGAGTTTACCTAGAGAGCATGCCGCACATGATAAATCTTGTGATAACAAGACTTTTAAGTTCTTAAGAGGGTGCCCATTTGCACTTTTAATTATTCGTCGCATCATTTTGTTACCAGGGTGACCTAGTCGGTCATGCCATATAGCGAATGTGTCTTTATCTAGTACCTTATGGTTACTCACCATCATGTATGATTCAATAGGAGTAATATTGGTACAATATAATCCAGAGGATAAAGCTTTTAGCTTTTCTACAATGGTATCTTTACCATTTTCATTTGAAGTAATTTGTAAGTATTCAATATTATTTTCGGATGTTGTTTTGAGGTGGTAACCATTTTGTCGAATACTTTTAAAGCTAAGTAAATTTCGTCTTGATTTACTAGAGTATAATGCATCATTTATAATTAGTTTAGTACCCGATGGTAATATGATGCTTGCTCTTCCAGAGCCTTCTATAAGATCACATACACCAGAAATAGTACCAACAAGTGTCTCTGCAGGAGACAACTCAGAGAAAAACTTCTTATGTTTGAGAATAGTGTTAGTAGTACCACTATCTACGAGACATTCATCACCAATGATAGCTTTATTGGAGCTTGTAAACATATTTCCTCTGGAAATACTAAAATAAATTAATATAACGAACTACTAGCTTGAGTATATGAAAAAAATCACATCACACAAATATGAATCAAACATCACAAAGATTTTAAATGAAAACATAACAAAACATAAAATACCATAAGAGTTTAAACAAGATCCAAACAAAGAAGAAAAACCATAGTCTTAAAAAAAAAATCACATAAAGTTCAACAATAGGATGTCACTAATTTTCAATGAAGTCAGATGCGTCCAATTGAGTGTCTGATAGTGGTGTAGGAGATGACAGATTAGGTGCATTCTCAATCAGATTTGTCTCAACATTTTTCCCTGTTTCTTTCATCATCTGTTGATAAGCTTCAACGAGATGTTTGGGGGTGCGACATGTGCGGGACCAATGATTTGACATTCCACATTTATAACATATATTGTTTTGGCTCCCGCCAGTTCTCCCTCTAGGAGGTCGTCCCGTGTTTTGTCGGCTCGATTCGCCACCACTAGATTTAGAATTTTGAGATTCTCGTCGCCATGTATTGCTCCGTCCACGGCCACGGCAACGGCCGCGACCGCCACCTCTCCCACGTCCGCTTTGATAATTTGCCGCATTTGCTTCTGGCAATGGGCTTGCACCGACGGGTCGCGCTTGATGATTTTGTAGTAGGAGCTTGTTGTTTTACTCCGCGACCAACAAACATGATATTAATTCAGAATATTTTGTAAATTTACGTTCCCTGTATTGCTGCGACAGGAGCATGTTTGATGCATGGAACGTTGAGAAAGTTTTCTCAAGCATGTCTTCGTCGGTTATTTTTTCACCACATAATTTAAGCTCAGAGGTGATGCGGAAAAAGGGCAGAGTTGTACTCGCTAACACTTTTATAATCTTGTATCCTCAAATGAAGCCATTCATAGCGAGCTTTAGGGAGCAAGACCAGCTTCTGGTGGTCAAATCTTTCTTTGATATTTTTCCACAACTCAAGAGGGTCCTCAACAGTAAGATACTCCCTCTTCAAGTCTTCGTGAAGATGGTGACGAAGGAATATCATGGCCTTAGCCTTATCTTGAGCGGAGGTTTGATTCTCATCATTAATTGTCGCCCCTAGATTATTTGCTGTCAGATGAATTTTTGCATCAAGAGTTGTTGGTGCACTGAATGTCTGTTAACTATGTCTTATCGAGTCTTATGTCTAGATAGGTTAAATGAGTGCACAATAGTGATTAAGTTAGGTTTTGGTCATGGTTTAGAATGGCCTGTCCGTTTGAGAATGTCATGTCCGTTTGAGAGTGTCTGTCCGTTTGAGAATGTCATGACCGTTTGAGAGTGGTGTCTATAAATAGGAGATGTGTATGCTCATTTCAAACGGACAAGGTCATGGTGTGAGAGACGAGGTGCTGCCAAAATTTCATCAGAACTCATTATAAAGTCTCAGGAAATTCATAATAGAAAGAAATTGAAAGAAACAAGCTGTTGTGACTTGGTTTACTTTGATTCCGCCTCTGTAAACTGAGATGAACTGCTTTAACTGACTTTTCGGGTCACGTCAACGATCCAACAAGTGGTATCAGAGCTCAGGATGAGGAGTTCATACCATTGCAGCTTGAAACGGTCTAAAATTTTCACATTTCAAACGAAACACCATATTAACTAATCCTTGAAAATTTGAGACCAAAATACGGCTTAAAACTGATCGAAATCATCTTGTCCATTTGAAATTGTTCGTAAAATGATGACATCATCCGTTTGAACGTAGCCGTGTCCATTTGAAACTGACCCCTGTCCGTTTGAAACTGACCTGTCCGTTTGAAACTGACCTGTCCATTTGAAAGTGTCTAAAAGTTTGAAAGTGGTTCCCGTTTGAAAGTGTCTAAAAGTTTGAAAGTGTTCCGTTTGAAAGTGGTTTGCTTGAAAGTGGAACTTCCGAGTCAACATCATTTCACGTCAATCAAGTGTCAGTCAGTTTCAGATTATTTGATATTGTTTGTACTAATTGTGTTTGTTAATCTGTCCAGGTTATTCAAGAATTTCAAATCATGGCTAAAGTGTTTGATGAATAGGAAAACGAGAATCTTAAAGATTTAAATGATTGGACTTCTGGATCTTGGATTGATAAAAAGAATAAGAAGGACATTTGGATTAAAAGATTCGAAAATTTTTTGTGCATGAAACATGAATCTTTGGAACAGTTGGATAGACGATTTGATGAGTTGATTGATAAGTTAGATAGATATGAGATAAGGTTTTCAAATGTTGAAAAAATTTCAAAATTTGCTGATGCATTACCTTTAGAATGGGATGAATTTTTGACTGAACTAAAAAGGGATGCTAGTTTCTCAAAGCTTCATTTTAGAGAATTCATCAATAAGCTTAGTTCACATAAGTTTGATAAAGAAAAAAGAAAAGAAGAGTTGATGAATGAAATGAATAGGGACTTAGGAAAAATAAATCTGGATGTGATCATTGAAATGAGAAAAAGATTCTCTGTGTGTCTTGCTGCAAAAAATGTCATGAAATATGATATTAAGAGAGGTTGTTTTATTGATGAATATGCAAACCCTCTTGATTTTGTTAAATTTTTTTGTGCAGGAACATTCAAGATGGAAACAAAGAAAGAAGCTGATGCTGGAAAAATGAATGAAAAATGCTCAAAATGTGATAAATTCAGAGCAGAAAATGTCAAACTCTTGAAAGATACAGAGAATTTGACATTGGAAAACAAAGCTTTGAAAGATAAGAAGAAAACTGATGATGAACAGATTCTGGAGTTGCGCTTGAACTTTGAAAATCTGAAATCTGAAAATGACAAACTTTTGAAGAATGTTGAGAGTTTGTCATTAGAAAACAAAAATTTTAAAAAATTAGAAAATGATTTGAAAAATCAAATAAAAATTTTAGAAAATGAAAAATCAATTTTTGGTAAAAATAATTTGGAAAAACAAGAAGCAATAAATTCTCATCTTGAGAATATCATTCGACTTGAAAAAGAAGTCGAATGTAATAGAAATAAAATTGCTGAGTTAGAAAATAAGTTGAAAAGTTTTGTAACTTCTTCATCATATGTTTGTCCAAAACCGATCAATTCTGTTCCAATAAGTGACAAAGTCACAAATTTTGACAAAGTCAAAATTGTGATGACAAAGCTGATGATGAAATAGAAAAAGAAAAGAAAAGAAAAATATTTTTAGATTTACAAGAAAAATTTAAAAATACTATTTTGCAATCTACTAAAATAGGTGAATGCTCAAAGCAAAAACCTGTTAAGAAGAATGCAGAACAGAAACAAAAAGATAAAAATTTGAAAATTTCTAAAAATGAAAATAAAAGCTCATCAGATAAGTCATCCAATCGTTATAAAAAATCTCAAAAATATAAAATTGAAAACTCACAAAATGTTGGTAATAAGTGGTGCAGGTTTGACCACAGTGCTCAAAAGACAAATCCAGCATTGAAGAGGAGAAATGATTATCACCAAGCCAAACAATGTTATGATCTGAAGGTTTGGACTGACAGAAGTGGATGGTACGATAACAGAGTGTGCTATACCTGTGGTGTTAGAGGACACATTGCTGTTAACTGCCAGAATTGGAATTTTGAAACACGAAGATGCTATAATTGCCATATCAGAGGACATATTGCCAGAGATTGCCCAAGGAGATCGATGGGAAGATCAAGGGTTGAATCTCAGAGAACGATAAAGAAACCAGTCAATGTCAAGCCCAAAGAACAGAAGGTTCTAGAACAGAAAGTGAAGCTTTCGCAGGGGCAAAAAGACAGACTGAGGAAAAAGAGGAAGAAGGCGAGAGAGTATTTGGAGAAGATTTTGTCTTCAGGTTCACCGGTTGGTTCGAATAAAAGTTCTGATGAATCGATTCACTCGATGGCAAAGTCAAGCAAATCGAATTCTTCAGATGCAAATCTGAGGACAAACAAGAAGAAAAAGAAAGTTATTGGCGATGAATCTGGCTTATCCAAGTCAGACAAGCCAAGTTCGGACAATGAGTCTGATTTCACAAAATCAGATGAGCCACAAGTTGAGGTAAAAAAGGAAGAAACAGTTCCTTTAATGAATGATGAGAAATTTCCACCATTACGAGCTGCAAACTTAAAATCAAAAGGTGTTGATGCTGAAAAAATGTTTAATAGCAATGTTAAACATATTTTTAGTAAGATGGCTGATGGTAAGGAAAAAGGAGTAAAAGAATTTTATGAAGAAAAGAGAAAAGCTCAAAATACACCCAAGGACAGTCAGGCTTGGGTGAAACTTTTCAAATAGAAAAATCTGACTTGCCGGAGCTTCCAGGTTGGTAAGTGTGAAGCAGGTATCGGCATCATTCTTGAGAAATTCACAGGATGGTAACTGTGATATTTCGTCTTACAAGTGGTTAATCAAGGACATTAAGTTGTACTTGATTTTCTACAAGTGATTGTGATGTTTGATCTTATATTATTAAAATTTTACAAAATGATTAAAAGAGAACAAGGTGATGTGATGACCCCGAACCCACAAGTGATGGGTAAACAAACTAATTTTTCTGGAAAAACCATTCTGATTAAAACAAACTTAAGTGTTTTGAAATCATTATGGGAAAATAGTTTGTTGTAAGGGGGAGTTCTGCTTGAATACGCCGAAACCCTCACGGCTGAACAAACATGATTACTTTCACAAGATTGAAAAACGGTTTTCAAACTGTCGAAAATCAATGGATTGTAAATCATGGGGGTACTTTACATTAGATTTTCTGCAAATCAGAGCACTTTTAGCAGAAAATGGATGGCGAGACAAAGCTATCAGTATTGGTTGTCAAATTTTCTTTAAATGATTTTGCATTTTAGGGGGAGTATTATTGTTAGAAAATCCAAAAACATTTGAAAATTTGAAAAAGTCAAAAACATGATAAAATTCAAAAATTGAGTTTTTGTGTAAAAAGAGGAAATGATAGTACATCAGTAGACAGTTACAGTATGCTAAAGAATTGGAAAGTTAAAATGTGTTAAACGATCTCACCGTGGATGTGTCGGTAGATTTTTATACATTTAGTAAACTTTTTCGGGATATAAACATAAATTCAAACTTGCTTATTCCGTGGGGAACACTACTTGGATATATAGGTAACCCCTGAAATCTCGTTTGAAGGACCCCTCTTTCTGAGATACTAGGTCTTTATGCTTAGTGATATCTGGGGTATTATCCCGGGACTTCTGATTTTGCGGAAGCAATGGCCTAGTCCCCGAAGAATACTTTTCGCATTGCTTGAAAATAGCGCCGCCCTCAGCAAATTGATGAAACAATAAAATTGATAGTCATTGCTGTTGTAATACAAAAGATCCTCTAAAGGGGACACACCAAAAGTCGAGCCGTCATCTCTCTGCTGAATGGAAGTTCTGACCTGAGCTCTCACGGTTTCGTACTATAATTTATTCCCCTTACAGATATCATCTAGGTATACTCATCTGTAAGACTGAATATTGGGATCTGGATACGGGAGTATATTCAAGAGGTGGGACACATAAATGAGTTTAAGTTCTTAATTCATCTAATTCGTATCCTGAATCAGTTGAAATTTGTGTGAAAATTTAAGTGGACAAGTATATCGACAATCTAAGTGAATTGTTTAATTCTTAATGTGTAACTAAGCTCAACGGTACTTGTGACTTGTCAAAAACTGATATAATCCTCTGACGCATACTCAAACAAAAATATTGTCTGTAAATATGTTTGTACATATTTCTTTATTGCTTTATATTTTCAGAAAATACAAAAAGATTTTTGATTCTTCTTTATTTTCGACAACCGATGTCTGAGTGCCGAGTTTCAAAATCTAAGTAAGCTGATTGTGTTTCTGAAAATAAAACAAGTTCATTAAATTGAAACTTGAATTAAAATAAAAAATTAAAACAGTTTGTGATATCTCCAAGGTCATTAAGTTGGAGTTGGATGATTAACTGTGGGGGATTTGGATGCTTATATTGTTATAGAGCTAGTTTTCGATCCGATTCGATGAAACTGCCAAATTAATGAAGAAGTGATTTAGAGAAGATTGAATTGCCAGGTTACTATTCCTGGTAGTCTAAAATGTTGTTACTTATGAATGTATGAGTGATTGCAGGTAAAAGTCCAGACTACGATCCCAGAAGCTGAGTCTAAGGGGGAGTCTGAAGACAAGCTCAAAGCAAGGGGGGAGTTTGTAAACCAAAAAGAAAGGTGACGATCCCTAAAGCACGGAAGCTTGACGAAAGGGGGAGCCTGAAGAAAGAGAGAGCCAGAGATATCCTGGTATAACATTTGAAGATAGAAGCTGATCAAAGAAGATAAAGATTGATAGGATGCTTGCATTGTTAGACAAATTTGGAAAGAGACAAAGACTGAAGACTCGACGCCGAAGACTTCGTCAACATCCAAGGGGGAGTCTGTTGGTGCACTGAATGTCTGTTAACTACGTCTTATCGAGTCTTATGTCTAGATAGGTTAAATGAGTGCACAATAGTGATTAAGTTAGGTTTTGGTCATGGTTTAGGATGGCCTGTCCGTTTGAGAATGTCATGTCCGTTTGAGAGTGTCTGTCCGTTTGAGAATGTCATGACCGTTTGAGAGTGTCTGTCCGTTTGAGGATGTCATGACAGTTTGAGAGTGTCTGTCCGTTTGAGGCCTGTCCGTTTGAAGCAGGCTGTGTCACCTTCAAACGGTCAGGAGCTAGTGTCTATAAATAGGAGACGTGTATGCTCATTTCAAACGGACAAGGTCATGGTGTGAGAGACGAGGTGCTGCCAAAATTTCATCAGAACTCATTATAAAGTCTCAGGAAATTCGTAATAGAAAGAAATTGAAAGAAACAAGCTGTTATGACTTGGTTTACTTTGATTCCGCCTCTGTAAACTGAGATGAACTGCTTTAACTGACTTTTCGGGTCACGTCAACGATCCAACAAGAGTCCATGGAAGGTAGTTATTTCCCGAGATGTCAAGTGCGACGAATTCGAGTTTTGATAAGTTCGACATTCTATATACAAATGAATATTACGTGTGAAAATTTTGTAAAATAAAGGATTAGCAAGTGTAGAGTTGGATTAATTTAATTTTATTTTGATATAAAATTTGTTTTAAACCATATATAAATTACATATTTAATCGAAACTAAATGTAAAGTTAAATATTTTATTAAAAAAATAGTACTTATATAAAAACTATATAAGGATGCTAACAAAGAAAGAAAGTTGGTGTACAGATACATTAACATAAAAACCAAACTAATCTATTACTATTTATTCTTGGTTAGCAAATTATTAGGTAACTGATAAATTTCAATATACTAATCTAATACTATTTATTCTTGGTTAGCAAATTATTAGGTAACTTATAAATTTCAATATACTAATCTATTACTACTTATTCTTGGTTAGCAAATTATTAGGTAACTGTAACTAATAAATTTCAATTTTAAAAAATAAAAAAAAATATAGAAAAGAAAGTATAATTACGTGTCATCTTTGGATCATATGTAGAGAAATGAGATCTGAGTCATTGAAAATAATATAATATAAAATATGATGATATGGATATAAAATAGGATGATATGGATATAAATCCTCCAACAAAATAAAGCACAACCCCAAAACAAGAAAATATGTCTCCTGTGTAAAACGTGTCCCCGAAAAAGCGCTCTAATCGTTTCATCTTCTAGTTCCGATATGGACGATTGTAGACCGTAACTGCCGCGTAAAACTCGCTAATGGTTGTTGTGCGGCCGGAAAAACGGTGGTGTTTCAGCTTCGGCAGCCGGCGGAGCAAGGATCTTTTTCACTCCGGTAAGCCTGGTCGATTTACCTTGAAATATGATGGTGGGTGTTTAGATCTGGTACTTACCGAGGTCCTATACTTCAAATCTGAGACGAAGACGACAACAACGGTGTGTTGAAGGCGGTGACGGTGATGGGTGTTCAGGAACGGCGATGGGGGGTGATCGGGGAAGACAAAGATGGAGGGTTGTGATAAAACTTCCGATTTACGTTTGGAGGTGGGGCAACTCCTAAAGATGACAAGCTCTTTGATGCGTCCTAAAAAAAATCACATAAAGTTCAACAATAGGATGTCACTAATTTTCAATGAAGTCAGATGCGTCCAAATGAGTGTCTGATAGTGGTGTAGGAGATGACAGATTAGGTGCATTCTCAATCAGATTTGTCTCAACATTTTTCCCTGTTTCTTTCATCATCTGTTGATAAGCTTCAACGAGATGTTTGGGGGTGCGACATGTGTGGGACCAATGATTTGACATTCCACATTTATAACATATATTGTTTTGGCTCCCGCCAGTTCTGTGACAACCCGAGTTTTCAAGGTCTCTATCCGACTTAACCTTGTACTTAATTTGCAAAGTGTTATATATATATATATATATATATATATATATATATATATATATATATTTGGTGTGCATGTTAATAATGTGCTTTGTGTTACTTGTTCGAGTGGGCCGCTTCCTAAACCCGTGTAGCCTAATAGAAACTAATCGGCCTATTGTGGCAACAATTAATCTATTGTGACAACAAATTATGCGACAACAATTTATCCATATTTTACATGGGCTTGAGCCTATTTCAGCCAACAGGAAATCCCCCCCCCCCCCTAAAGTTATTAGTTATTGGTTGCTATTATCAATGTTTATCATAAACTTAAAAACCAAAACAAACCCTACCCTCCCTCCATGTGTGCGTACGGCAGGAAGAACCCCCCCTCTTCATCGAAGTCTTCTAGTTTCTAGTTGCACCTCCTCAATTCTGGTTAGTATGTTAACGTGTTAGTTAGGTTTCTTGAATGATCTCGGGTTATGTGATGATTTGTGTTTCGTGATTTGCATGCTAGTTTGTAATTGTTTATGTGAAACATTGATGCCATAAGTCCTATGAGAAACAACTTTATTATTTGAAGAATGATATACGTAACATGATGATTATGACTAACTGTTGTTTTTTTTAGTATTCGATGGTATGCATGTGAGTTAATTAGTTAGGGTTTTGAATCATATGCATGAGTGTGGGTCAATGGGGTAGGATTGATACATGATATTATGTGTTTATAATTAAAGTAGATGGCAGTGGCATAATCGGTCTAATCAGGTATCTCATGTGTTCGGCCCATATGTCAATTGAATCAGATTGCATGTGCAGACTCATGAGGCTCAATTAAAAGATCAAAAGAGGTCCAATTAAAAGAGTTGCTTGCAAAAATATTTGGCCCAGTCACTTTAGCCTATTAATTGATTGAGATGCAATTGAAACTTGAATTTAAAGCATGTCTGACACATGCATGGGAAGGTTCTTCAAATAGTAGGTGTGTGGTCAGAACTTTTATTGGTTTTATAATATTAGTTTATGACTTCAAGATTGTTTGATGGTGATGTTTGGATTAGTTGAACAAGTAGAGAAAATAATAAGTTTATTGTTTTGGGCTTTACTTTGGACCATGTGACTAAACAGAGGACCGAGTGGGCTGGATTGTTTGCATATATGATATTATTGGACTGCATGTTATTAACGACTATTAATCTCATGGACTTCAATGTTGAATTGATGTGTCGAAGGTGTTTGTGTTAGATGTTTGATTCCTGTTAGTAATAAAACTCGATGGAAGTGTGCTTGTATGTTGATAATGTTTGGGCTATAATGGTAATGAGATAATGTTTTGGATGGACCGACTTTATTATGTAATTGAGGATAACTTTATTTATTGTTTGATGTAATGTGTGATTTAATGTGTGCCTATTATCTTGAAACATGAAATAAGAGAAATACAGTGTGTGTTGTGTGATCAAATATTATAACTTGTGTGATGACTTGTGTATGCTACGTGTGTAAAATGTTGTGCAACTTGCATGAATGGATAAGAAACTAATTGTCTCTGACAACCACGATAGGGTTTGACTGATCAACTGTAAACGAGCATTTAGTCATGCCGAGTAAACCAAGGTGAGTTCACACTCTATCCAAGGCATGGGATTCCCAAGGGTTGGGAATGGGTTAAAGAACTGAACGGTAATTAAAAACTTGCGTATTCCCCATACAACAGGATACGTACGACCATAAGACCATCACTCTATCACTTTAAGTCCCTCATTTATCGACTTAATCGCCGAGGCCTATGGCGAGCGGGTCATTAGTAGATAGCGCTATTAGGTTTAACAAACCTCACACCGTGTCGTCTGAACGGGAGTGTACTAATGGACTATGGGCAAAGGGTCAATGCTGATAGACATTGACTTAGGGCACCTCTTACATTTTCGTAGCAGTCGATACGCGTAGTCTAGTAACACATGGGAAGCCCCCACCAATCTTCGCAAACATGTCTGGGAGACCGCGATACGAATTAATACGATACATGGTTTACTAAACGAACATACGATTTACGAAACGATTGCTATAACTAAACAACCAACTGTGAACTCGCTCAACTTTGTTGTTGACTCGTTGTTACATGCCTTGCAGGTCGTTAGGTACTCATGGAGCTTGCACAGGGAGGCGCAGTCGTTGTGGGACATGGCAGTGTGTGCCATGCTAAAAACATTACTTTATTTCATACTTAATACTTACTTTGGGTTTTACAATTATGCTTCCGCTAAACACTTAACTACGTTTTTGATTTGAAACACCTTTCATATTGTGTGGTTGAATTTTACTTGTTACTTGTTATGTTCAATATGATTGGTGGCTTGATCCTGGTCAGTCACGCCTCCAAGCGGTGATACTCCGCGTGTGGATTTTGGGGGTGTGACAGATTGGTATCAGAGCTATTGGTTATAGTGAACTTGGTTTTAGTAAGGGAAAAAGTTTTTGTTAAAACCAGACTATAACCTGAACAGTGCTCAACGATCCACAACGACGCTTCGCTCCACGTGCAAGACTCAACATTCTAGGTGATACGATTTATGTTTACATTGCCTACTTGCTAGATATATAAAACTTTGCTCATGGTATGCTTAGATAAACGTAACAATTGTTGATTGAAACACATGTGTGCTTACTCTCTTCTGTCATCGCACTTTCGCGAACCTCTCTCACTCATGTTTTCCTTTGATATGAAGATCATGAGTGGACGCGTTAACCTAACTCAAGCCCAGTTGGCGGCTTTGATCACTGAACAAGTTACTGCAGCACTCGCAGCTGCCCAGGCAGGAGGTATAACCTGCCATCACAACTTACTCTAGGATCTTTAGATCCTACTCTCGTAACCCAACACTTGTGTTTAATTTTGTTTACACTTACGCACGCAACAGGTCAGCATGCTCAGCCGCCTGTGTGCACCTTCAAGACTTTTATGGACTGTCGTCCTACTACTTTCAGTGGCACTGAAGGGGCCGTTGGACTCCTCCATTGGTTTGAAAAGCTCGAGTCGGTCTTCGAGATGTGTGAATGCCCTGAGGCTCGTAGGGTGAAGTATGCCACTGGTACTCTCGAAGGCACTGCGCTAACTTGGTGGAACGCGCAAGTTCAGATGCTGGGGCTGGCGGCTGCTAATGCCACCCCATGGAATGATTTTAAGGAACTGATCAAGCGAGAATACTGTAACCGTGATGATATCCACAAACTGGAAGTGGAGTTCTTTAACCTGAAGATGACGGGGTCAGAGATAGAAGCGTACATGAAACGATCCAATGAACTGGCAGTGTTATGTCCAACTATGGTGGACCCACCCATCAAACGTATCGAGCTGTACCTCAAAGGATTAGTACCAGAGATTCAAAGCCATGTGACTTCTGCTAACCTCGCTACTATTCAAGATGTTACTCGTCTTGCTCATCGTCTCACAGACCAGGCAGTGGAACAGAACAAGCTGCCTAAGCGTATCGGTGCTACTACTACTACTCCTCCTCCTGCTATTCCCAGTGACAACAAAAGAAAGTGGGATGGAACCTCCAGCAAGGGTTCAACTTCAGTTCAGTCCCAGGCACAGCAGCGAAAGATTGATGACTACCAGAGCCCTGGTCAGCAATCTTCTGGTAGTCAAGGACAGGGTGGATATCAAGGAAACCACCCAAAGTGCAACAGATGCAACAGGCACCACAGTGGTCAGTGCAACAGGGGTCGTTGCCAGAGGTGTCTCAAGATGGGTCATGAAGCTAAGGATTGCAGGAGCTCACGACCTGCGAATCAGAACCAACAACAACAACCACCAGCTCCACAGAACCAGCAGCGAGGTAACAGGAGATTCTTTCAGTGTGGTGCTGAAGGCCACTTCAAGCGGGACTGCCACCAGTTAAATCAAAATCCGAAAAACAACAATAACAACAATAATCAGGGCAATGGAGGCAACAACGGGGGTAATAACGACGGCAATGGTGCCAGGGGTCGAGTGTTCGTGATTGGTCAGGGTGATGCTAGGAAAGACCCCAACGTTGTGATGGTTTCGAAATCGTTATTGGTATGGATTGGCTACCTCAACATCGAGCAGAGATTCTTTGCAAAGAAAAGATCGTCCGCATTCCTCGTGCTGGTGAAGAACCTTTGGTAATTCATGGTGACAAGGGTGGTGCTGTTGTGGGCATCATTTCTTTCCTTAAGACCCAGAAGTGTTTACGTAAGGGCCACGCAACTATCTTAGCCCTCGTGATGAATGCACCAGCGAAGGAGTAGAGAATAGAATACATTCCCGTTGTACGAGATTTTTAGAGGTATTTCCTGAGAAATTACCTGGACTTCCGCCCCATCGCCAGGTCGAGTTTCAGATCGAGCTAGCTCCTGGAGCAGCACCCATAGCTCGAGCACCTTATCAACTAGCTCCAACCGAACTAGAATAACTGTCCAAACAATTGCAAGAACTCTTGGATAAGGGTTTCACTCGTCCTAGCTCTCCGCCATGGGGAGCTCCAGTATATTTTGTGAAGAAGAAAGACGGTACCTTTCGCATGTACATAGATTACCGCGAACTGAACAAGGTGACCGTGAAGAATCGCTATCCTCTCCCATGCATTGACGACTTGTTCGACCAGCTGCAAGGGTCGAGCTACTATTCAAAGATTGATCTGAAGTCAGGCTACCATCAACTGAGATTCCGGGATGAGGACGTCTCCAAAACAGCATTCATAACTCGCTACGACCATTACGAGTTTCTGGTCATGCCATTCGGGTTAACAAACGCGCCTGCAGTCTTCATGGATCTTATGAACAGAGTGTGCAAGCCTTACTTGGATAAGTTTGCGATTGTATTCATCGACGACATTCTGATCTACTCCAAGAGTCAGGAGGAACACGAGCAACATTTGCGACTTATCTTGGAACTTCTACGTACAGAACAACTCTACGCAAAGTTTTCAAAATGCGACTTCTGGCTTCGTGAAGTCCACTTTCTAGGCCACGTGGTAAATAAGGATGGGATTCATGTTGATCCATCTAAGGTAGACTCGATTAAGAACTGGCCTGCACCTCGCACACCAACAGAAATTCGCCAATTCTTAGGTTTGGCAGGTTGCTACAGAAGGTTCATCAAAGACTTCTCCAAGATTGCACAACCTCTCACTTTACTAATGCAGAAAGGCGTCACCTATCGTTGGAGTAATTCTCAGGAATCAGCGTTTCAGTACTTAAAGGATAGGCTCTGTAGCGCACCTATTCTCTCATTGCCAGAGGGCACAGATGATTTTGTGGTCTATTGCGACGCATCCATTCAGGGTCTTGGATGTGTGTTGATGCAACGGGATAATGTTATAGCTTATGCTTCGTGCCAACTTAAGATTCACGAAAGAAACTACACTACACACGATCTGGAGCTGGGAGCTGTTGTTTTCGCACTCAAGATATGGAGACATTACCTGTACGGTACCAAGTGCACCATTTACACCGATCACAGGAGTCTCGAGCATATCTTCAAGCAGAAAGAGTTGAACATGCGACAACGTCGATGGGTCGAGCTATTGAATGATTATGAATGTGCGATCAAGTACCATCCGGGCAAAGCCAATGTGGTGGCCGATGCCCTCAGTCGAAAAGATACCACACCTAGGCGTGTGCGAGCACTACAACTTACCATCCAGTCTAGCCTTCCTGCACAGATACGAGATGCTCAAGTAGAAGCACTGAAACCCGAAAACGTCTGGGCTGAAGCCCTACACGGCTCAAGGCAACGGTTAGAACAAAAGGCAGACGGCGCCTATTACGTAACAGGACGCATCTGGGTCCCACACTATGGAAACTTATGCGAGCTTGTGATGGATGAAGCACATAAGTCTCATTACTCGATACACCCTGGTTCGGATAAGATGTACCACGATCTCAGAACTACGTATTGGTGGCCTAGCATGAAAGCTCACATAGCAACTTACGTTAGCAAATGTTTGACTTGTGCGAGAGTCAAGACCGAATACCAGAAACCATCAGGCCTACTCCAACAACCAGAGATTCCACAATGGAAATGGGAGCAAATTTCCATGGATTTTGTTACGGGTCTGCCTAGATCTCAACGTGGGAATGATACTATTTGGGTGATCGTGGATCGACTCACTAAGTCTGCACACTTCTTGGCTATTAAAGAAATAGACAAGTTCTCTACTCTAGCAGACATCTACCTTAAGGAAGTTGTCTTGAGGCACGGGGTGCCAACCTCCATTATTTCCGATCGTGATGCACGATTTACTTCAGAACTGTGGCAGGCAATGCACAAATCTTTTGGCTCTCGATTAGATATGAGCACCGCTTACCATCCCCAAACAGATGGGCAGTCTGAACGCACCATCCAAACTCTAGAAGACATGCATCGTGCATGTGTAATCGATTTCGGCAACGGTTGGGAAAAACACCTTCCGTTAGTGGAGTTTTCGTATAACAACAGTTACCACACCAGCATTCAAGCCGCTCCATTTGAGGCATTGTACGGGCGTAAATACCGATCACCTCTTTGTTGGGCAGAGGTGGGTGATAGTCAGATCACAGGTCCAGAACTTGTAGTAGACGCAACAGAAAGAATTGCTCAGATACGACAACGCATGACGGCAGCTCGCGACCGTCAGAAAGCCTACGCAAACAAGCGCCGGAAACCACTCGAGTTCCAAGTTGGGGATCGAGTGCTACTCAAAGTTTCACCCTGGAAGGGTGTGGTTCGTTTTGGCAAACGGGGCAAGCTCAATCCACGATATGTCGGACCATTTGAAATCATAGAGAAAATAGGCAAAGTGGCCTACAAACTAAACCTGCCCGCAGAACTCCGTGCAGTTCACAATGTATTTCACGTGTCAAATCTGAAGAAGTGTCTGTCAGATGAGACCCTCATAGTTCCTTTGAAGGAGCTCACTATCGACGATCAGTTGCGATTCGTCGAGGAACCAGTTGAAATCACGGACCGGGACGTTAAGGTCCCCAAGCACACCAGAATACCTCTTGTTTGAGTTCGTTGGAACTCTCGTCGTGGCCCAGAGTTTACCTGGGAACGCGAAGATCAAATGAAAGTCAAGTATCCCCAGTTATTCGAAAACAGTGCAACCACTACTGAGGCTGAAGCTACTACAGAAATTCGGGACGAAATTCCAAATCAACGGGGGGATGATGTGACACCCCAGGAAAACCAGTAAACTATGCAAACTTAACTAGCTTCCTCAGTAACCGCATGCTAAATTTCAGGACGAAATTTCTTTCAAGTTGGAGATAATGTGACAACCCGAGTTTTCAAGGTCTCTATCCGACTTAACCTTGTACTTAATTTGCAAAGTGTGTTATATATATATATATATATATATATATTCGGTGTGCATGTTAATAATGTGCTTTGTGTTACTTGTTCGAGTGGGCCGCTTCCTAAACCCGTGTAGCCTAATAGAAACTAATCGACCTATTGTGGCAACAATTAATCTATTGTGACAACAAATTATGCGACAACAATTTATCCATATTTTACATGGGCTTGAGCCCATTTCAGCCAACAGGAAATCGCCCCTCCCCCCCCCCCCAAAGTTATTAGTTATTGGTTGCTATTATCATTGTTTATCATAAACTTAAAAACCAAAACAAACCCTACCCTCCCTCCATGTGTGCGTACCGCAGGAAGAACCCCCCCCTCTCTTCATCGAAGTCTTCTAGTTTCTAGTTGCACCTCCTCAATTCTGGTTAGTATGTTAACGTGTTAGTTAGGTTTCTTGAATGATCTCGGGTTATGTGATGATTTGTGTTTCGTGATTTGCATGCTAGTTTGTAATTGTTTATGTGAAACATTGATGCCATAAGTCCTATGAGAAACAACTTTATTATTTGAAGAATGATATACGTAAAATGATGATTATGACTAACTGTTGTTTTTTTTTAGTATTCGATGGTATGCATGTGAGTTAATTAGTTAGGGTTTTGAATCATATGCATGAGTGTGGGTCAATGGGGTAGGATTGATACATGATATTATGTGTTTATAATTAAAGTAGATGGCAGTGGCATAATCGGTCCAATCAGGTATCTCATGTGTTCGGCCCATATGTCAATTGAATCAGATTGCATGTGCAGACTCATGAGGCTCAATTAAAAGATCAAAAGAGGTCCAATTAAAAGAGTTGCTTGAAAAAATATTTGGCCCAGTCACTTTAGCCTATTAATTGATTGAGATGCAATTGAAACTTGAATTTAAAGCATGTCTGACACATGCATGGGAAGGTTCTTCAAATAGTAGGTGTGTGGTCAGAACTTTTATTGGTTTTATATTATTAGTTTATGACTTCAAGATTGTTTGATGGTGATGTTTGGATTAGTTGAACAAGTAGAGAAAATAATAAGCTTATTGTTTTGGGCTTTACTTTGGACCATGTGACTAAACAGAGGACCGAGTGGGCTGGATTGTTTTCATATATGATATTATTGGACTGCATGTTGTTAACGACTATTAATCTCGTAGACTTCAATGTTGAATTGATGTGTCGAAGGTGTTTGTGTTAGATGTTTGATTCCTGTTAGTAATAAAACTCGATGGAAGTGTGCTTGTATGTTTATAATGTTTGGGCTATAATGGTAATGAGATAATGTTTTGTGTGGACCGACTTTGTTATGTAATTGAGGATAACTTTAATTATTGTTTGATGTAATGTGTGCCTATTATCTTGAAACATGAAATCAGAGAAATACAGTGTGTGTTGTGTGATCAAATATTATAACTTGTGTGATGACTTGTGTATGGTACGTGTGTAAAATGTTGTGCAACTTGCATGAATGGATAAGAAACTAATTGTCTCTGGTAACCACGATAGGGTTTGACTGATCAACTGTAAACGAGCATTTAGTCATACCGAGCAAACCAAGGTGAGTTCACACTCTATCCAAGGCATGGGATTCCCAAGGGTTGGGAATGAGTTAAAGAACTGAATGGTAATTACAAACTTGCGTATTCCCCATACAACAGGATACGTACGACCATAAGACCATCACTCTATCACTTTAAGTCCCTCATTTATCGACTTAATCGCCGAGGCCTATGGCGAGCGGGTCATTAGTAGATAGCGCTATTAGGTTTAACAAACCTCACACCGTGTCGTCCGAACGGGCGTGTACTAATGGACTATGGGCAAAGGGTCAATGCTGATAGACATTGACTTAGGGCACCTCTTACATTTTTGTAGCAGTCGATACGCGTGGTCTAGTAACACATGGGAAGCCCCCACCAATCTTCGCAAACATGTCTGGGAGACCGCGATACGAATTAATACGATACATGGTTTACTAAACGAACATACGATTTACGAAACGATTGTTATAACTAAACAACCAACTGTGAACTCGCTCAACTTTGTTGTTGACTCGTTGTTACATGCCTTGCAGGTCGTTAGGTACTCATGGAGCTTGCACAGGGAGGCGCAGTCGTTGTGGGACATGGCAGTGTGTGCCATGCTAAAAACATTACTTTATTTCATACTTAATACTTACTTTGGGTTTTACAATTATGCTTCCGCTAAACACTTAACTACGTTTTTTATTTGAAACACCTTTCATATTGTGTGGTTGAATTTTACTTGTTACTTGTTATGTTCAATATGATTGGTGGCTTGATCCTGGTCAGTCACGTGTCCAAGCGGTGATACTCCGCGTGTGGATTTTGGGGGTGTGACAAGTTCTCCCTCTAGGAGGTCGTCCCGTGTTTTGTCGGCTCGATTCGCCACCACTAGATTTAGAATTTTGAGATTCTCGTCGCCATGTATTGCTCCGTCCTCGGCCACGACCGTGGCCGCGACCGCCACCTCTCCAACGTGAAATGAAATAAGAAAAATGAGAAGTGTGTATTCTTTCATTTCTCAATCACATGTATATATACAGTAGTCAAATGTAACTGAAAACTCTATGGTTAAAATGTAACTGAAAGAATAACAACTTAGGAGGAGAATTAAGGGAGAATATATCTGTATTTATAACAAAGATGATAAATACAATAAAAAAGTTGCTTAAGACTATCTATAATAAAAAGATGTCTATTTCTTTGAAATTTGATGAAAAATAAAATAAAATAAATTAACACAATTTAAAATGCTAATATGTCATAGATAATTATTTCTATTTATCAATATTTACATAAGTTAAAATTCATAATTTAGACAAATTGAGTTATGAATAATTTGAAATAGAAATCTACACATGATAAATCTGCTAGTACACTTAAATTTTAATATTAGGTATAGCAAATATTTCATTAAGTGGTTTGACTTTGATATCATGCTTTATGTTTTGTACAAGGAACAGTAAAATTTATTTTTTTTAAGTTATCACAAGATTATTATATTAAGGTTTAAGGATTTTATTCCATTTGTTTTTTCTTTAATTTGCTATACAGAGTGAATGTATTGTAACGAATCAAATTGATACCGATTGAAGCTGAATTCCTACCGCACATTGCATGAGGGATTTCACTATTTATAACTTTAAATTATATATTTGTTATTGTTAATAAGTAAAAAAACTAAACATATCCTATTAATTTATCGAACAGATCAAATGTAAACTCAAGGAGCTATGTAAATATTTTCTACAATAATGAGAAATAACTTATATATGATGATTGTAAATTAAATTACAACCATAAGTTAAATTGAATTTAGTAACTATATAAAAGTTAGTTAAATTTAAAAGTGTATATTCGTTAATTCTCGAGAAAAAATAATTCGAACCTCGATAATCGAATTGTAAATCATAATTTTATATTCGTTTGGAATTTGTTTACTGTACTTGAATTCGAATCAAATTCGAATTACTAAAAATGAATTCGAACCTTGATAATTGAACTCGAATCAAGTAAAAATAACAATTCAATTCGAATACTTAATACCTCTATCTGGTACAGACCTTTCCTGCACTCACCTGCACAATCTAGCTGCTCGGGTGAAGTTTCTGTATAACTCAAAAATGAGGAAAAAAAATATTGCTAATTGAAGATCTTTGCTTAACCTATTGACCCCTATAAGGTTCCAAGTGAACTTGGTCATGTGCAAGACCCATTTTAGTTTCATTTTCCTTTTAAGGTGTATTCCCCTCTTCCTTCAACGAGTATGGCATCCCCGTTTGGAATAACAATTAGGGACTCGTTATGATTTTTTATTTTGTTTTCAAGGATATCGACGTTATGAGTAATGTGCTTGGTCTGAGTATACTACCCAATCATCATCTTCATCTCTTTTACCTGTTATAAATGTCATTAGTGTTGGGCTATCTTTAGTCGTACTTCCATGTACTGCAAAATGTTTCAAGGGTGTCTCATATTGATCGTTTTTCAAACTTTGGATAGGTCGCGAACCCGATTTAATCCAGGCTGCCTTCGGCTTTAATTATTTTCTTTTTCGGTTTCCCCGCCACCACTCCGGATACTCTATTTATATGAAGCAACCATCTTGGTATGCCCATCTTCCCTACAAATTTTGAAGTGTTCATTGAAATCACTGCATTTATTGTCTTTTGGGGTAGGTATATCATATCATTTGGCTTGTGTTATTCTCTCATTGCCCTAGCATGAACACCTTCAAGGTGGTAGCTTCGGTTGTAGGTTTCTTGTCCGCCGATATAGCTCTCTGTTGCTCATCCTCTACAACAAGATGATAGGCAAATGCCCCATGAGAAACTCATAAAGTCTTTCTTTTCTCTGAATTCATTCAAGTTCTTTCCAACGTTGCACACACAACACACACATATGCATCAAGGGTGAGTAGTATTGATTGCATCCCATCCCAAAGGTTGCGAAGCCTGGTATAATAGGCTTAGGAGGTGTTTTTTTTCTTTAAACATCTTCAAGTGAGCTGATGTCTGCAGGTGCGTAGACGTTACCCTTGAAGACTGTTTGTTTTTTTAAACAGATCTGAACTCAGTTTTTTTCATCTTAAAAAATAAGCTATGGACCCCCTTCTTAAAACATATTCACAAAAACCCTAATATACTCCTCCCTCATATCGCTTAAAACATTAGCCCTATTCTCCTCATCGCCGCTGCTCCTCCTCTGACCAGTTTTCCGGCGACCTCCCTCTTCTCCTCGCCGTCCAATGACCTCCCTCTTCTCCTCCGACTAGGTACCTCTCCTCTTACCAGTTTTCTGGTGAACTGCTCTCTTTTCCTCGCCATCCGACGACCTCCCTCCTCCTCCGACCAGTTTTCTGGCGACCTCCCTGTCGCAGCCCCCGATCCCAAATCCTCGGGAACGGGCGGCCGCGAGCCAGTTTCGGTGGTATCGTGTATTGTATAAATTCCCATTTCCACACTGGCATTTCTAACTGTTGTAATAAACTTGAGGGTTTCTGATGTTCAGCTTTAACTTGTGAACAGGTTAAACATTTAGAAACATAGGCTACTATGTCCTTTTTCATTCCTATCCACAAAAAATTCTTTCTTAAATCCTGGTACATTTTATCATTTCCAGGATGCATTGTATAGTTAGACTTATGGGCTTCTTCTAATATACGATGACGTAGATTTCCTAATTTAGGTATCCACATTCTCTTTTCATGGAATCTCCAAATTCCATCTGTTCCTTGTTCTAATTCTTTAATCATACCTTTTAGTTTCTCAGTATCATCCTTGATTACTGATTCTTGTGCTTTTCGAATTTGCTCATTTAAATCTACTTGCAGATTTAATTTAAGAGAACGTACCTTTTTTCGCTTTTCATGATACTTTCGGCTTAAAGCATCTGCCACTACATTTGCTTTTCCTTCATGATACTGGATATCACAATCATAATCACTAAGCATCTCCATCTAGCGTCTTTGTCTCATATTTAACTCCTTTTGCCCGAAAACATACCTTAGAATTTTATGATCAGTAAATATGGTAAACTTACTACCATAAAGGTAATGTCTCCAAATCTTAAGGGCAAAAATTATAGCTCCTAATTCCAAGTCATGGGTTGAATAATTTTCTTCATGATTCTTAAGCTGTCTAGATGCATAGGCTATAACCTTTTGGCGTTGCATTAATACACATCCATACCCTAGTTTGGAGGCGTCATAATAGACTACAAAGTCTTCAGTTCCTTCTGGTAACGCTAGTATAGGTGCATGGGTTAATCTTTGCTTAAGAATTCTAAATGCTTCTTCTTGTTTTGGTCCCCATTCAAACTTAATGGATTTACATGTTAACTTAGTTAAAGAAATGGCTATTCTAGAGAAATCTCGAATAAATCTTCTATAATAACTGGCCAATCCTAAGAAACTTCTAGCCTCGGTTGCTGACTCAGGGCTTTTCCATTTAGTAATCGCCTCAATTTTTGTGGGATCCACATGAATTCCTTCATGATTGACTAAGTGTCCAAGAAATTGTACCTGCTCTAACCAAAACTCGTACTTCGAAAACTTAGCATAAAGCTTTTCCTTTCTTAATAGACTTTAAAATGCATGCAAATGCTTTGCATGATCTTCCTTACTTTTAGAATAAATGAGAATATCATCAATAAAAACAATTATGAATTTATCCAAATATGGCTTACATATTCGGTTCATCATGTCCATAAATGCGGCTGGGGCATTGGTTATACCAAATGACATGACAGTAAATTCATAATGACCATACCTTGTTCTAAATGCAGTTTTAGGAATGTCCTCTTCCTGTACCTTTAATTGATGATATCCTGATCTTAAATCGATTTTAGAGAAAAATCGAGTTCCTTGCAGTTGATCGAACAGATCATCGATTCTCGGTAATGGATACCGGTTCTTAATCGTGACCTTGTTTAATTCACGATAGTCAATGCATATACGCATTGATCCGTCCTTCTTTTTAACAAACAGTATTGGCGCTCCCCATGGTGATGAGGTTGGTTGTATGAATCCTTTCTCTAATAATTCATCTAACTGTTTCTTTAGTTCCTGCATTTCTGCGGGTGCCAAATGGTAAGGTGCTTTGGCAATCGGTGCTGTTCCTGGCAGTAGGTGAATTCTGAATTCAACTTCTCTGTTCGGCGGTAGTCCTGGTAATTCTTCCGGAAATACATCTGAAAACTGAGACACTACTGGAATGTCTTTTAGTTCTTTTCCTTTAGTGTTAGTGATTATGGAAATCAAATACACTATAGATCCTTTTCTTATATAACTTGCAGTTTTCATCACAGAGATGAATTTTGTGGATCTACAAGGTTTATCTCCTTTAATTTTGATATATTCACCCTTTGGTGAATTTACTTGAATTGACTTTTGATCACATAAAATACTGGCTTTATTGGCTATTAACCAATCCATTCCTAATACAATATCAAATCCTGCCAGATTCATGGGATACAGATTTGCCATAAATTTTTGGTTTAAAAACTTTATTCTTGCTCCCTGCAAGATTTCAGAAATCCTAACCGTTTCTCCATTTGCTGTCTCGACTAGACATTCTTGTGAGAGTTTAGTTAATGGTTGATTGAGAAGTTTGCAACATGAAGTATTAATAAAACTTTGGTTTGCACCAGAGTCAAATAATACTTTAGCAAAAACATCATTAACTAAAAACGTACCGGCTGTGACATCCGGAATCATTTTGGCTTCATCTGCAGTCAGAACAAATGCTCTAGCATTTTTAGTGTTCCTGTTGTTCGCAGCTGGAGCCAATTTCGGACAATTTGGCTTGATGTGACCTTTTTCTCCACAATTGAAGCACAATCCATTACTGGATTTTCTCCTGCAATCTTCTTCCTTGTGTCCTGGTAACTTACATAAATTGTAGTTAGCGAAGCATTTTCCCGAATGCTTTTTCTTGCAGACCTTGCAGAATGGTGCAGAGGTAGTACCCATATTCCTACGGTTGTAATTCCCAGAACAGAATTATTGGGTAAGCCTTTGGGTTAGGTTTCTCCTCTGGTCTTCTTTTCCTGTACGGATTAATTCATCTGTCAAGGTGTTTGCTAGTTCTACAGCTTCTTCTATCGTTTGAGGTCTAGCTGCCTTGACTACATGTCTAATCTCTCCAATTAATCCCCAGATGTAACGGGAGATTAATACTGGTTCAAGTGATGCAAGGGTTGGTACTATTCTAGCATATTCAAAGAATGTGGTAGTATAACCCTTACTATTTACCCCGATCATTCTTAGGTTCAGAAACTTATTTGCTATCTGTTCCTTTTCATTGGGAGGGCATAATTTCCTTTCTACCATATTCTTAAATTCTTCCCATTCCATGTTGTATACCCTATCACTTCCTCTTGATTGGAGGATAGTGTTCCACCATTCTAAGGCTGAGTTTTTAAACCGATTAGAAGCAAACATTATTTTGTCTTCTTCAGTACACTTGCTTATTTTTAAAACTGCCTCAGTCTTTTCTATCCAGCGTAAAATTGCAATGGGTCCTTCATTGCCCGAGAATTCTATTGGTTTGCAGGACCAGAATTCTTTATAAGAACAACCATAAGGCATGGTTCTTCTTCTTTTGGGAATGGGCATTTGAAGTATGGGTCCATTGTTCACACTGTGTTCTGGTTCAGTTGGTCGCTTACTGCTATGTTTACTTTTATTATCAGCATCCTTAACAGTTTGAAGAATAAATGGCATTGCATCTATAATTCATTGTGCCACTATATGTTGGATAGCACTATTATCCACCTGGTTTCCATTATTATTGATGCTCGGATTCTCATTAACCAAGTTAATGTTACTCTGGTTATCGTTATTCAGATTTCCTTGATTTCCTTCGTCAGCCATCTGAATTTTAAACAGTTACCCCGTATTAATATCACAAAATAATATTTAATATAGTAAATCACATGACATGCATTTTGGTCAAAAACGTCGATCATTGCGACTTTACTCTATTCATATAATATGCATCTATTACACACCAGTACTGAAATTAAAATTACAATACCGACTGAAATTTAAAGCTACACTACTAGTAATAGGCATCCGTAGTTTTTTTTTCATACACATACACACATATTATATTATTTTATTATTATTAATATTATTATTACTACCGTTTCCACCATCACATTCATGGATATGGATTCATCCAGATATCCATATTGCGCTCGTCGTACTTCCAGACGAGTCGCTCTCCCACCTGTCTCATTCGTTCACTACTCTCTAAAATTTCCTCACCAAATGTCCTAAGTTCTTGTACATTGTCTGCACTCATTGGGGGTGCAGGTTCTAGGACTGGGTTCGGAATCTGGGGTGCAGGTTCCTGGTACGGAGGTGTAGGGGCCTGGAATTGGTAAGGATTCTCTAAAATCTCCCTAATGAACACATCATGGTAATAAGGATCTAAAGGATCCAAACCTGGGTAGGCTCCTATGTTTGGCATGGGTATGTCTTCGTGTATCGGGTAACGTTGCACATAGTCCCTATTATCGTCCCACCAGGGGTCGTAATTTGGGTCTAAGGGGTTTGGTGCAGGTATCCTAGGTATTTCTTCCGGATTGAAGTCATGCATTTCTACTTGATTTTCAGGGTTTTCTATTTCCATTGGTTGGTCAGGAATTGGTGGTTGTGGTTGGGGTGCTACTATTTGTTCCAGGTTAGGGTCAGCTGCAGTGGTTGCTAAGATGTGGATGTTGGCTATACCCCTATTAATCATATCCTGGGCATAGGCATCGGTTTCTCTTTTAGCTGCTGCTAGTGCTCTCTGGTCTTGTAACTTTTTCATACGCTTCCTACGCTCGTGTGCCCCTCGACTGAACCATCCTCTCTTTTTCTGAGGGAATGGCTCCTCGGATTTAGCCTTAAACACGAATATTCCTTCTTCCGTATCAGCAGAGTACCCTGAGAGGGCAGACTGAGAAGAGGAGGTACCTTCGCTTCTAGGCGAACCAGACAATTGACGATACGCGTTAAATGGTCCTTGGTCGCTCATACTGTAAACTAACAAATAGTCAGATAACACATAACAAGAAGTACAATTATGCACGTATTCTCGTAATTTATTTCCTAACAATTTTGATGTCAGTAGAACACTTATGTGGCTGAATCAGTGGCCTAGCTCTGATACCACCTTCTGTCGCAGCCCCCGATCCCAAATCCCCGGAAATGGGCGGCCGCGAGCCAGTTTCGGTGGTATCGTGTATTGTCTAATTTGGCAGCGGAAATTTTCATCAGGACCATAGTTAGGAAATATTTAATCAGAGTAAAATACCATACTTTCATAATATTAAACATATGCGCTAAAACCCAAGTTTGCAGTACACACATTTTCATAGGAATAAATCATATTTTTATTTAGTAAAAACATCTATTGATTTTAGGTAACTTTATTGCTACTTTTCCAAGCCTTCAGTGCTGTCCAGCTGGCTTCTATTTGGCTTTCACAGTTTGTTACCTGAAACGCGTTTTAAAAACATTTGTCAGTGGGAAATACTGGTGAGTGAATCCCAGTTTAATCAAGTTTAAATAAAAACCATTATACAGTATTGAGGGCGATCTCGCAATTACATTTGTTTCCAAGTTATATCAATTAACATCCATGGTACTGTCAGACCCGACTTGTGGAAATGTTACTCCTTGACCAGGTGGTAACAAATTTTGTATACAAACCCCCAACGTACTCATGATAATTGTATTCTTACAAATACTCAATAACTGCTTAATATACATTTAATTGTATGAGGTTTTGTAAAAACAGTTAACAAAAGATTTACAAAAAACGGATCAACTCACATTGCTGTCTTAGATTTTCTGTAAGGGTTTCCTGAGAATTATCTATAATTTACACAAAAGCACACGTGTTAGTATAATAACCCATTTTAACATTAGTAATACCCTCCCCGAGACGGCATTCCAACGACTACGTCGGGTAGAACCACGACAGCCGTTACGGAATCCTAGATCAATCGGGCAGCGTATCTAATACGTATCCAGGGGTTACGATACTTACAACGGAGCAGAACTTCGCTATTTAGGGGGGTATAATACCCGTGTATAATGTATACTACGTAGAATTGAGAGAAAGAAAGACAATTTTGAATGATTTCGACTGAAGACCCGATGCCTGCTTATATAGGGGCTGAGTTTAACTTTTACGCGGCCCGCGTAAGAGTAGACAAAGGCCTACGCGGCCCGCGTCAACTCTGGTCAACGCTGTAGCTGATCCGGGTCATCGACTAGACCTGCCACGATGATGACACGTGTCATCACCGGGCTGCGCCACACCTTTGATCTCTAGCGGCCCGCGTAAGACCCTTAAGAGGTTTACGCGTCCCGCGACAAACCCAAAATATTAATTTTTAATTGGTTTTGATAATATTTAAGGTATTCGGGGCCCATTTTCACGTATGGGGTGTATTTTGGGACATATTGGGATATTTTAAATATTTTTAGGGTGTCGGAAATAATTCGAGGGCGTCGGAAAAAACAAACATGCTTATATTTTTATCTTGCAGAGCTTCAAACCACATCTTCAGTTACAGACATGAAAACAGATGAAATCAGCTTGCAGACAATTTATGTCTGCAAAAACAACAGATGTGACAACCCTCACCAAACCAGGTATCCGTACGAATTAATTAATATTTAATTAATGCTTGATTGCTGTGCTTGCTTACAGTTGTGATTAAACTGCTTCTTGATTTCTGATACATACATATTCATGCATCATACTTTATTGCTGTCACTCCATTATTTACACACAAACATCAGTGACAACCTTGATGCACAAAAGCACAGTTAGCACAATAAACGGATAACACAATAAACATGCTGACATTGCCAGCACTAGACAGATATTGTCTCTGAGGCCAGTATGAGCCGGAAATAGTTTACTACACTAGTAGGGAGTGTAGGGAGGTGAGGATTGTAAAACTGCGTCACTAGGTGATAGATATAGTGACCGGATGTGCCTAAAACATGCTTTAATTACAAAATTCTGCACTTTATGCAAAAATTCAGCATCTAAGTTAACTAGTAAAGTGCAAAAAACATGGGAAAATAATACTAGACACTTTCCAAAGTGTCGGGAATTCATTGTGTCACTAAAACTAATATTAACGACACTTTAAATGCTTATTTAGCACTTTAACGGATCAATATCCAACCGAACAACCGGACTTTACCCGGAACATAAAAATATTGTCACTAACGTTGTTTATCCTTTTCTGAGCCTGTTAGGGTCCCCGAATACCCTAACACCCTTTATAATTCATAACACACTATTATACTAATTTAGTTACCTAACTAAACTAATTAGCTTGTAACTATACCATCAAAATCAAACTATGAACCCCCCCCCCCCTAACCGAACGGTCACCACAAGGGTGACACACCTTTGTCCTTGTTGATTATTTTAATCCTTGTGTCTAGTATCTAGTAAACATAAGACATGTTGGATAAAGATGAAATTTGGTCTACAAATATAAACAAGGGTCCATCATCTTCATTCACAAACCACACTTCAAAAATTTTGCCTTCTCTCCCTCCCTTGGAGACTCTCGGCCGAACCCAACACCCACCATCTCACCATCATTCAAGTTTGTTCTAGCTATTTCACATACACACAAAGGTGAAAGGTCACATACAAGGAGGCCCGGTGCTTTCGGAATCTCAAGGACCTCTCTACGTTGCTTTTATCCACCTAGTTTTCGCTTTGATTCTTCCCTAGCCTCGAGCTAATAGTAAGTGCTTCCAAACACTTCCTTGTTCATGATTAAAGTGGTTAATAAGAAGTTTAACGGTTAAAACTCAAGAACATGCGAAAACAAAACTTAAAGTCTTACAAGGATGATAAACTAGTTGGTTAAAGAGAAAATAATGGTGTAAAACTTGTGAATCTTGTTTAGTTATGGTTATTTTATGATTGTTGGTTGCTAGTAGTGGAAGGGATGTCATCTAACCACGCTAGGTCATGTTCATGGAACATGAACTAGCAATATGTAAAGTGTAGTAGATACAAGATGATGAACCTTTCCACACATAAACATGAACTTGTGTAAAAGTGATGTTTCTTGTAAAATAGAGTTTTAAACTAGTAGATCTAAAGATCTACAAGTGGTATTTTCGAAAAACCAAGTAAAATATACAAGTCTTATTTTAAAGCCGGATCTTTTATAAACTAAAAGTGTTTTTGTGAACAAACAAGTGTGTAAACACTTGTGTAACAAAAGGGTTTAACAAAGAAATATTTCCGTAATTTTTGACTAGAAGTTGTAAGATTACATCTTCTTTAAAAATAAAGTTTTTCAGGAACCCGATTCATTTTTAAAGATAGAAAGATCTACTAAAAATGTTGGAAAGTTACTACATAATTTTACACAACTTACAAGTTCATGTGTTTGCGATTTATGCTTACCTTTGACTAGTTTGATGTTTGAAAATTGTAGTTTGATGATTGGAAATTGATTGATTGAATTTTGAAAAGAAAATGATACGCTAGTAAGCATGGCCACCTCCAGTTACAGAGGAGACTCTGGCGAAATTTTTCCAGAAAGTAGCACTTAGAAATATTTTTGGGACAAGTGTTATAAATATATTTTTAACTTGTTTTTCCAAATAAATTCGCCATGATTTCTATTATAAAATAAACAAGTATTCGGAGGTGGATTTTCGTAAATAAAACTTGTGAAATATATATTTAGAATATATATTTTATGGTAAAACACTTGTGTGAAGTTATGATTATTTTGTGAACTACATGTATATTATTTTTAGAGTAAAAATAATATAACTGGAGTACATTGTGAAAGTCACGACTACAAAATAATACCAACGCCTTCACAAATAAATATCTAGGTTACACCGGTATTATTATTACCACCCGAACTTTAAATATAACTTATGTATTTTTGGAAAAATACTCTTAAATGTGTATTTTGACAAAGTATTATTTTGGAAATCGTATGAAATAAAATATAATATTTTTGGGAAAATATGTATATTTTGGAGATAGAATATTTTAGACAAATGAATAAAAATATATTTTATTAAGTGAGACTTAATAATATATTTTTGGATTTATAAAAACGCACATGTTTTAAAACCCCCATCCTTGGGAAGGAAGATAATTATTAAATAATTAAGAAGTGGAAATACGAAATAGTTACCTAACTATTTCCCAAAAACTTAAACCTTAAGCCAAGGCACAGCCGTCCGTCTAATAGAAGTTAGTACGTGTAGGTCGTCACGCAGCAGGTTGATTGGGAGATACTATTTCGAGACGCACTTCTGTGAGTTCATGTCCCCCTTTTCTCTTAACTGTTTTCAGTTTTTATACTTCGGGGGTGAAAGACATGTTACTATGATTACGAATACTTTTTACATGGTATGGTTAGCGTAAGGAGGGTTACTACTTAGATCATGTGAGTGGGTAGGCGGGAACTGGAGGCCATTAATCCTCATTGTAGGACCGAGGGTCTTTAGCGGTAGATCTATCTGGGTGTAGCGAGCCCAGCCCCAGGCCCAACAGAACGGACCTCGGGGTGACTTGGTACCCGACGCAAAAATCTGCTAGGTTTGAGTCTTCCTACTGCACTTCACACATATCAATGGCCTTGCAAACCATTGGTGATCTCTTTATTTCCTTATTTGCTACATACCAGGGATTTTATACTTACAAAGGTTTTACATACTCACTATACATGAACTCGCTCAACATTTTTGTTGATTTTTCCAACTTACATGTATTTCAGGGAATTAGGGATCTGGCGAGGTATGTTATGTTTTCAAGCTGTGTAAGAAGTGCGATGTCATCCAAGTTTGGGAGTTGTGGCTTTTACCTGGACGAGTCACAAGTCTTGAGCTGTGTTTGTTTCATGTCTGTGGTTGTGTCTTTTGAACAATGTTTTTAGATTGTTATGTTGCATTTTCGTTGCATGTATCGACATTTGAAAACAAAGTTGTGGTATTTTGTTTTTAAAACATGAAGTAATGGATGAGCATCGTGGTTTTAAATTCATATAGCTTTGATGTGATTAAGCCATGGTATTAAGAAGTCACACCAAATAAACCCACGCTTCCGCAAAGCCAGGGTGTGACAGCTTGGTATCAGAGCTTTGATTATAGCGAACTAGGATTCCTTCTCGAGTCTAGACTATGATCACTAGGGCTCTCACGAAAACATTTTTACATTGCATACACTACGTCCAGATCCAGAGTGCCAAATATTTTTAAAAGTTATGGCTCAGTCTGAGAGGCTGAGGGAGTAGTCTAGTGGGACTAGGAGGCTCAGTCTAAGAGGCTGAGGGAGTAGTCTAGTGGGACTAGGAGGCTCAGTCTGAGAGGCTGAGGGAGTAGTCTAGTGGGACTAGGAGGATCAGTCTGAGAGACTGAGGGAGTAGTCTGAGAGACTAGGAAGTTCAGTCGGGGAGACTTAGTGGATCGTCTAGGGTAGACTAGGACGATTACTTGTTTGCTTATTGGTGACTAACATGTTTATTTGATTACATGATTGATTATTTGTGCATGTGTGTGTTTGTGTTACAGACGTCATACCTTCATCAGGTACTGGAGAGTCGGACACTACAAATCCCATGGCCATAGTATCAGACGACATAGTTTCATCGGAGCACGAGGTGTACACTTCCGATACTACCAGCATAGACGATGACGACTTTCAGCCCTTTGCGCTGCCTGATGTCGTAGCAGAGCCTGCTGATGGCCATCTCGCTGGGGATTTACCACTCGTGGTGATCCCTGCTCCTATACCCCGTGCCGCTTATCCCGTTGTCGATATGCCACTTGATGATGTTTCCGACGACGACGTCGATTTATTTGAGGAGGACCCACTTGAGGGCGAGGCCCATATTGTTGCCGGCGATATCCTACTGCTTGCTGACACTCCTGCAGAGGAGGCTCATGCTCATTCACCTGTCCCAGACTCATTTGAGTCTGTGGCGTCCGCATCTTTGCATACACAGGGAGTGCAGCACCACTCACACGACGCCGACCCTGATATGGCGTCATCAGCTGCACCAGTTCCCGCACGCAGTTCCCGCACACAGCTTTGAGTATGATCACGATATTGAGGATGATCCTGTTTTTCCACCTGGCTTTGATCCAGACCAGGACATTGAGTTCGTACACTTAGACCAGCACTTGGAGGATCCTGTAGCCCCTGTCGACCCTATGTTTGCTGATCCAGCTGATTTTGAGATGGAGTTTGTTGATCCGGAGCCGGCTGTGGCCCCTGAGCCATGCGTTGCTCCTGACCCCGCATTGGAGCATGACCTTGTTCATGCCGATGCACCTACTGTTGCTCCTTTGGTTGATGATCATCCTGTTGCTATTCCACAGTTGGTAGATGATCATGCTGTTGATGTTCATATTGATGCTCCACTGTTGTTAGAGGATCCTGTTGTCGCCCCACTTCTAGATCCTATGCCGGTGATGTTCGACCGCGCACCTTTTGCGACCCACATTGATCCACGATACGCACACACCCACAATGGGTGGATAGATGACGACGATGATTTCCCACCTTTCGTGGTGCCTATTACACCCCCTGTGGCACCCGTTTCAGCCCCTGTTTCAGCTCCCATTGATGTTCCTTTGATTCCCCCACACACCACAGATACTCACCGCACAGATCTCCCGATCACTTATCTCCAGGACATTCCTCTACCACGTCCTGGGGAGGGTTCGTCCCGTCATCCGTTTGGTCATACACCTTTTGTGTCAGGGGGAGGCCAATTTGTGCCTTAGATTGTTCATCCCACTGTTGTTCCCACTGTTGCACCATTTACTGTGGCATCCTTCGATCCATCTAGTGAGCCATTCCTCTGGATTACACCCCCCATTATGCCACCGACGGATCCGTATCACCCATACCACGTGGGGTATTCTACGGAGGATGTTCTCACATCTTTTATGATACAGCAGGAGGCACTGACCCATCGCGTACAGGAGCTAGAGAGAGCTCAGCGACTCCCGTGCCAGTGCCAGACCCCACCTGCCGTATCACACCCTCCTCGACCACTTTCACCTGATTCTGCCGCTCGCTTTTGGACTCCTGAGCAGCAGATCGCATACTTGTTGCGTGCTTATCGCGCTATGGAGGAGGACTGGCTTCATATGCGACGTTTACTCTTTTCTTGTTTTCCCCCTCCTCCACCGCCATCAGCTTAGGCCTTTTTTATTCGACGCAGGAAGACTTTTGGTGAGACGACCGCGATTGTGCAGACTACACAGCTTTTGGAGACCACGTTTTGATGATTGCGACATTTGATGATTTGTATATTTGTTGCTGTTGTCACTGAATAGATAGTTTGGACTAGGGCGATGTGGCCCTTAGTCACTGATGATGTACGATACAGTTATGTACTTGTAAACCTTACATTGTGGTCTTGATTTATGACAACGCAATTGCAGTATTCTCATTATATGTTGGGTTGATTATTGATTGTTTATGTTCCATAACATGAGATGTTATGTGGTTGATTTATTTATAACATGAGATGTTATGTGTTGATATTGTTGAATACATACGTACACTTTACTTACTATGACCTGACCTACGTGAACCATCTTTTAGAAGATGCCACCAAGACGCCAAACGCGTATGCCTGCCAACGAGGCAGAACTTCAAGGAATCATTGCTGCCGCCATTGCGCAGTATGCAGCCTCACAAGGAGGAACCAGCGGAAGCAATTCAAACAATAACGACAATAACAATCCACCACATGGTAATGTTAAGTCGTTTGGGACGTATTACAATACATTTGGATATTTATAGCACGTCCGCTAATACCATTTGTATATTCTAACGTATGTGCAGGGTGCACTTACAAGCAGTTCCTAGACTGCAAGCCTGTGAACTTTGACAGCACCGGAGGTGCTGTTGCTTTTGTAAGATGGGCCGAAAAGACGGAGTCTGTTCTTCGAATGAGCAAGTGCGCTCCAGACCAACAAGTGACTTACATTTCTGGGCTATTTTTGGATGGAGCCCTGTCCTGGTGGAACTTACAAGTGCAAACTCTTGGTGAAGCCGCTGCTTACGCGTTGAGCTGGGCTGAGTTAAAAGAATTGATGCGAAGGAAGTATTGTTCTTGTGCTGAGATACAAAGGTTGGAGACTGAGTTTTGGCATTTGAGGATGGACGGTCCCAAAATCACGGAATATGTTCAGAGATTCCACGACCTGTCTCATGTGGTACCTTATATGGTTACACCGGAATTCAAGCGAATTGAGCGCTTTATCTGGGGTTTAGCTCCACAGATCATGAGTATGGTCACTACTTCCAAGCCTGCAACAATCACAGAGGCCATCGATCTGAGCGTGTCTCTTACTGAGGAAGCCATCCGCCTGAACAAGTTTTCGAATGTTGAGCCAAAGAAGAAAGAGACTCACGTAGAGTCGTCTGGTGAGAATAAGAGGAAATTCTCGAACTTCAAGCAGTGAACTAGCAATGTTGGCAAGAAAGGAGAATCAAGCGCACCGGTCCAGGCTGCAACCGGTGTTGGAAAGAAGGGGAAAGGATATATGGGTACGCATCCCAAGTGTAACACCTGCCAACGTTATCATTCTGGCCGGTGTGGGCCAAAATTATGTGAAGCTTGTGGAAAACTTGGCCACCTGAAGGATAACTGCTCGGCTAGTGCAGGTCGGGGAGGCCAAGGAGGTTTTGGTAATCGGAACTATAATCGAGGTGGCAATGGAAATCGTGTACAAGGGAATAATGGAGGTAATGGAAATCGAGGGATCAATGCAAATCAAGCTGGGGACGCGAATCGAAATCAAAACAACAATCAAGCGGGGAACAGAGGAGGAAATGGTCAAAAACTGGGTTGTTTTAACTGCGGTGACATTGGGCATTTTAAGAGGGACTGCCCAGGATTGAATCAAGCCCGCGGAAGAGTGTTTAACATTGAGGCGAGGGAAGCGCGCCAGGATCCCAATGTTGTTACTGGTACGTTCCCTATAAACCAACGCTTTGCATCCGTTTTGTTTGATACTGGTGCCGATTATAGCTTCGTGTCATTAGAATTTAAGAATATACTTGGGTTGACGCCTAGTAAGTTAAACGTTCCGTACTCCATCGAATTAGCAAATGGGAAACTAGTTGAGACCAGTGAAGTTATCCGAGGATGTGTGATTGAACTAGGAGGGCACGAGTTTACGCTAGACTTACTACCTGTCGAGTTGGGAAGCTTTGATGTGGTAGTGGGAATGGATTGGCTATCGAGTAACAAAGCCGAGATCATTTGCCATGAGAAGACCATCCGCATCCCACTGACGGATGAAGAAACGATCATAGTGCACCGAGAGATGCATGATACGCCACTGAGAATTATTAGCTGTCTGAAAGCTAGAAAGTGTTTACGGAAGGGATGTGTTGCATTCTTAGCACACATCGTGGATAAGAAAGTTGTTGAACCAAAGATTGAAGACATTCCAGTCGTCAAGGAATATCCGGAGGTCTTTCCAGAAGACTTGCCAGGATTACCGCCTCAAAGGCAAGTTGAGTTCCACATTGACTTGGTTCCAGGTGTCGCGCCTGTAGCCAAGGCACCCTATAGACTTGCGCCGTCAGAGATGCAGGAGTTGTCGACACAACTCCAGGAGCTGTTGGATAAAGAATTCATCAGGCCAAGCTTCTCACCTTGGGGAGCTCCAGTACTGTTCGTTAAGAAGAAAGACGGTAGTTTCCATATGTGCATTGATTACCGGGAGTTGAACAAGTTGACGATCAAGAACAGATACCCTTTGCCGAGAATCGATGATCTTTTCGACCAACTGCAAGGCTCAAGCTTTTATTCAAAGATCGATCTTCGATCTGGATACCATCAACTTAGGATACAAGAGGAAAGTATCCCAAAGACGGCTTTTAGAACTCGCTATGGACACTACGAGTTTCTGGTGATGCCGTTTGGGTTGACAAACGCGCCAGCTGTTTTTATGGATTTGATGAATAGAGTTTGTAAGCCGTACTTGGACAAGTTTGTGATTGTGTTCATAGACGATATCTTGATTTATTCAAAGACGAAGAATGAACACGAACATCATCTAAGAGCTATTTTGGAGTTGCTGAAAAAGGAAAAGTTGTACGCCAAGTTCTCGAAGTGCGAGTTTTGGCTACGCGAAGTCCAGTTTCTTGGACACGTGGTTAATGGAAATGGAATCCATGTTGATCCCATAAAGATCGAGGCGATAAAGAGCTGGGAGACTCCAAAGACGCCGACCGAGATTTTCCAGTTCTTAGGTTTGGCTGGCTACTATCGAAGATTTATTGAGGATTTTTCAAAGATCGCTCAACCATTGACCTTCCTCACACAGAAGGATAAGAAGTTTGATTGGGGAATCAAACAGGAAGAAGCATTCCAGTTACTGAAAGACAAGCTTTGCAATGCGCCGATCTTAGCGCTACCAGAAGGAACTGGTGATTTCGTGGTATACTGTGACGCCTCGCGTCAAGGATTGGGTTGCGTGTTGATGCAATGCCAGAAAGTTATAGCTTACGCTTCACGCCAATTGAAAGTTCATGAAAAGAACTATACCACGCATGATTTGGAACTAGGCGCAGTGGTATTTGCGCTGAAAATCTGGAGACATTATTTGTATGGTACAAAGTGTACAATCTTTACGGATCATAAGAGTCTGCAACACATATTCGACCAGAAAGAGCTTAATATGAGGCAAAGACGTTGGGTCGAATTATTGAACGATTATGATTGCGATATCAAATACCACCCAGGGAAAGTGAATGTGGTCGCTGATGCCCTGAGTCGAAAAGAAAGGATCAAGCCCATAAGGGTTAGGGCTTTGGAAATGATCGTCCAGACGGATCTCTCATTGCGCATTCGTGCCGCGCAGAGAGAAGCTTTGAAAGAAAGGAACATTGAAGAGGAATATCTCTGTGGGATGGAGAAGCAATTAGTGCCAAACGAGGAAGGAACATTATGCTTCATGAAAAGGATTTGGGTTCCTCTGTTTGGTGGTTTGAGAAAGATTATTTTTGATGAAGCTCACAAATCACGGTACTCAATTCATCCCGGTGCGGATAAGATGTACCAAGATCTTAAGGATTATTATTGGTGGCCTAGGATGAAAGGCGATGTCGCTGTTTATGTTAGCAAGTGTTTAACGTGCGCCAAGGTGAAAGCTGAATACCAGAAGCCTTCAGGACTTCTGCAATAACCCGAGATTCCCAAGTGGAAATGGGAATATATTTCAATGGACTTCATAACTAAGTTGCCAAAGACGCCCAGAGGTCATGATACTATTTGGGTAATAGTTGACCGCCTGACCAAGTCCGCACACTTCCTGCCAATCAAAGAGAAGGATAACACTAGTAAACTTGCGGAAATATACATGCGAGAGATTGTTGCACGTCATGGAGTACCTCTCTCGATCATCTCTGATAGAGATGGGAGGTTTGTATCAAGGATTTGGCAATCCTTCCAAGAAGCATTTGGCTCACAGTTAAATCTGAGCACTGCATTTCATCCGCAAACTGATGGCCAAAGTGAACGAACTATTCAGACATTGGAGGATATGCTGAGAGCATGTGTAATGGATCTTGGTGGTAGCTGGGATAATAATTTACCATTGGTCGAGTTTTCATACAACAATAGCTACCACACAAGCATTGGAGCCGCGCCATTTGAAGCTCTTTACGTACGCAAGTGTCGATCACCACTATGCTGGGCTGATGCAGGTGATAGGCAGCTTGTTGGTCCCGAAATAGTCCAAGAGACGACAGACAAGATTGCGCAGATTCGAAAGCGCATCGAGGCTGCTCGCGACAAACAGAAGGCCTATGCAGATCCAAAGAGGAAACCTTTGGAATTTCAAGTTGGGGATATGGTTTTATTGAAAGTTTCACCCTGGAAGGGTGTGGCACGCTTTGGAAAGCGTGGGAAGTTGAATCCGCGTTACATTGGCCCGTTCAAGATACTGCAAAGGATTGGGCTTGTAGCCTACAAGTTGGACCTACCTGCTGAACTCAATGGTGTTCACGATACATTCCATGTATCAAATTTGAGAAAGAGTCCAACACAAGAAGCAGTGATCATTCCTGCAGACGAAGTTCATATCAACGACACGCTCCACTTTACCGAAGAACCCGTCGAGGTTACGGATTGGAAAGTTAACAAAACTCGCAGGAGCAGTGTCAAACTCGTCAAAGTTCGATGGAATGCAAGACATGGGCCTGAATTCATGTGGGAACGTGAAGATCGTATGAAGGAGAAGTACCCCCATTTGTTTCCTAAGACCCCTGCAACTAGAAGCAGAGCCTAAAATTTCGGGACGAAATTTCTTTAACGGGGGGAGAATGTGACAACCCTCACCAAACCAGGTATCCGTACGAATTAATTAACATTTAATAAATGCTTGATTGCTGTGCTTGCTTACAGTTGTGATTAAACTGCTTCTTGATTTCTGATACATACATATTCATGCATCATACTTTATTGCTGTCACTCCATTATTTACACACAAACATCAGTGACAACCTTGATGCACAAAAGCACAGTTAGCACAATAAACGGATAACCCAATAAACATGCTGACATTGCCAGCACTAGACAGATATTGTCTCTGAGGCCAGTATGAGCCGGGAATAGTTTAGTACACTAGTAGGGAGTGTAGGGAGGTGAGGATTGTAAAACTGCGTCACTAGGTGATAGATATAGTGACTGGATGTGCCTAAAACATGCTTTAATTACAAAATTCTGCACTTTATGCAAAAATTCAGCATCTAAGTTAACTAGTAGAGTGCAAAAACATTGGAAAATAATACTAGACACTTTCCAAAGTGTCGGGAATTCATTGTGTCACTAAAACTAATATTAACGACACTTTAAATGCTTATTTAGCACTTTAACGGATCAATATCTAACCGAACAACCGGACTTTATCCGGAACATAAAAATATTGTCAATTACGTTGTTTATCCTTTTCTGAGCCAGTTAGGGTCCCCGAATACCCTAACACCCTTTATAATTCATAACACACTATTACACTAATTTAGTTACCTAACTAAACTAATTAGCTTGTAACTATACCATCAAAATCAAACTATGAACCCCCCCCCCCCTAACCGAACGGTCACCACAAGGGTGACACACCTTTGTCCTTGTTGATTATTTTAATCCTTGTGTCTAGTATCTAGTAAACATAAGACATGTTGGATAAAGATGAAATTTGGTCTACAAATATAAACAAGGGTCCATCATCTTCATTCACAAACCACACTTCAAAAATTTTTCCTTCTCTCCCTCCCTTGGAGACTCTCGGCCGAACCCAACACCCACCATCTCACCATCATTCAAGTTTGTTCTAGCTATTTCACATACACACAAAGGTGAAAGGTCACACACAAGGAGGCCCGGTGCTTTTGGAATCTCAAGGACCTCTCTACGTTGCTTTTATCCACCTAGTTTTCGCTTTGATTCTTCCCTAGCCTCGAGCTAGTAGTAAGTGCTTCCAAACACTTCCTTGTTCATGATTAAAGTGGTTAATAAGAAGTTTAACGGTTAAAACTCAAGAACATGCGGAAACAAAACTTAAAGTCTTACAAGGATGATAAACTAGTTGGTTAAAGAGAAAATAATGGTGTAAAACTTGTGAATCTTGTTTAGTTATGGTTATTTTATGATTGTTGGTTGCTAGTAGTGGAACGGATCGTCATCTAACCACGCTAGGTCATGTTCATGGAACATGAACTAGCAATATGTAAAGTGTAGTAGATACAAGATGATGAACATTTCCACACATAAACATGAACTTGTGTAAAAGTGATGTTTCTTGTAAAATAGAGTTTTAAACTAGTAGACCTAAAGATCTACAAGGGGTATTTTCGAAAAACCAAGTAAAATATACAAGTCTTATTTTAAAGCCGGATCTTTCATAAACTAAAAGTGTTTTTGTGAACAAACAAGTGTGTAAACACTTGTGTAACAAAAGGGTTTAACAAAGAAATATTTCCGTAATTTTTGACTAGAAGTTGTAAGATTACATCTTCTTTAAAAATAAAGTTTTTCAGGAAACCGATTCATTTTTAAAGATAGAAAGATCTACTAAAAATGTTGGAAAGTTACTACATAATTTTACACAACTTACAAGTTCATGTGTTTGCGATTTATGATTACCTTTGACTAGTTTGATGTTTGAAAATTGTATTTTGATGATTGGAAATTGATTGATTGAATTTTGAAAAGAAAATGATACGCTAGTAAGCGTGGCCACCTCCAGTTATAGAGGAGACTCTGGCGAAATTTTTCCAGAAAGTAGCACTTAGAAATATTTTTGGGACAAGTGTTATAAATATATTTTTAACTTGTTTTTCCAAATAATTTCGCCATGATTTCTATTATAAAATAAACAAGTATTCGGAGGTGGATTTTCGTAAATAAAACTTGTGAAATATATATTTAGAATATATATTTTATGGTAAAACACTTGTGTGAAGTTATGATTATTTTGTGAACTACATGTATATTATTTTTAGAGTAAAAATAATATAACTGGAGTACATTGTGAAAGTCACGACTACAAAATAATACCAATGCCTTCACAAATAAATATCTTGGTTACACCGGTATTATTATTACCACCCGAACTTTAAATGTAACTTATGTATTTTTGGAAAAATACTCTTAAATGTGTATTTTGACAAAGTATTATTTTGGAAATCGTATGGAATAAAATATAATATTTTTGGGAAAAATATGTATATTTTGGAGATAGAATATTTTAGACAAATGAATAAAAATATATTTTACTAAGTGAGACTTAATAATATATTTTTGGATTTATAAAAACGCACATGTATTAAAACCCCCATCCTTGGGAAGGAATATAGTTATTAAATAATTAAGAAGTGGAAATACGAAATAGTTACCTAACTATTTCCCAAAAACTTAAACCTTAAGCCAAGGCACGGCCGTCCGTCTAATAGAAGTTAGTACGTGTAGGTCGTCACACAGTAGGTTGATTGGGAGATACTATTTCGAGACGCACTTCTGTGAGTTCATGTCCCCCTTTTCTCTTAACTGTTTTCAGTTTTTATACTTCGGGGGTGAAAGACATGTTACTATGATTACGAATACTTTTTACATGGTATGGTTAGCGTAAGGAGGGTTACTACTTAGATCATGTGAGTGGGTAGGCGGGAACTGGAGGCCATTAATCCTCATTGTAGGACCGAGGGTCTTTAGCGGTAGATCTATCTGGGTGTAGCGAGCCCAGCCCCAGGCCCAACAGAACGGACCTCGGGGTGACTTGGTACCCGACGCAAAAATCTGCTAGGTTTGAGTCTTCCTACTGCACTTCACACATATCAATGGCCTTGCAAACCATTGGTGATCTCTTTATTTCCTTATTTGCTACATACCAGGGATTTTATACTTACAAAGGTTTTACATACTCACTATACATGAACTCGCTCAACATTTTTGTTGATTTTTCCAACTTACATGTATTTCAGGGAATTAGGGATCTGGCGAGGTATGTTATGTTTTCAAGCTGCGTAAGAAGTGTGATGTCATCCAAGTTTGGGAGTTGTGGCTTTTACCTGGACGAGTCACAAGTCTTGAGCTGTGTTTGTTTCATGTCCGTGGTTGTGTATTTTGAACAATGTTTTTAGTTTGTTATGTTGCATTTTCGTTGCATGTGTCGACATTTGAAAACAATGTTGTGGTATTTTGTTTTTAAAACATGAAGTAATGGATGATCATCGTGGTTTTAAATTCATATAGCTTTGATGTGATTAAGCTATGGTATTAAGAAGTCACACCAAATAAACCCACGCTTCCGCAAAGCCAGGGTGTGACAACAGCACCTTAAACGGTGGTTGCAGTTTGTTGTGTTATCGTAAATGTTTGCTTCAACTTGTAGATGAATACAAAGATAATGTTTGTTAATGTTATTACAAGCAAGAATAATATTAATGTAACTACTAGTGGAAAAGAGTGCAAATCAAGAGAAAACCAGCTTATATGAAATAAAAGAGAAAACATAGAACTAATTCTTTTACTTTAATAGATGAAGCATTCATGAACCTTGGATCATTGTCAAGAGAAATATTGCAACAAGATTCAGGAGAGACACAGAGAGTACATGAAACCAATACTCAAGATCAACAAGATGTTAGCAATAGTTACCCCAAGAATAAGAGCAGTGTTATTATAAACATAGAGTTTATTTGTGTGGATGATGCTACAAGCAAGATATTTGATGTAGTTACCGGAAAGAAACAAGTTTGTACTAAGCGAAGGAGAAAGCGTAAAATGGATTTTATTACACATGATACCATCCAACAATATTTTTGGAAAACCAATAGGAGAAGCTTCCATGGGACTTGGTGGTAAGCTCTTCTTATATTTATTGCATGTATTAAGTTTATTATCATTTTGGGAGGGGGGGGGGGGGGGCTCTTTATCTCATGGGATAAAGGAAACATTTGCGCTTATATTCCCCCTTTTCCCATGCCCTAATTTATAAGTGGGATATTACTTACTACGTTTGTTTGTGTTAAATTTATTATCATATTTATATTGATCATTTGATTCTAATTATTTATAGTTAGCCGGTCTACACTAAAGCGTGTTTGTCGTGAGTTAAAAATAGCTCGTTGGCCAATGCCGCATCGCAACAAGAAATATGCTCATTTAGGTATATCTATGGTTGTGCTTCTACTAGTAAGGGTTAAGCGGTGGGTTTTGTTCGAGTAACCATCATGGATTTTCAGCTATCTGGTGGGTTTGTGGCAAGCATAATGCTTTTGTTTGCGAATCAAATCCATCGGCTAAACTTACACCTAAGGGCGAGACAATTTGTGGGCCACTCTATTACGCACAACTAAGTAATGAATCAGATGAATCCCTAAATACGACTCCCTTTTCCAAGACTTCACAAGCACATTTAAGTGTATCCCTAAAGAAGAAGATGGTGGTTAATGTCTCAGATACAAGGATGGTGATAGTGAAAGCAAGTTTTAAAGATGATATAATTAAGTTTCATTTTCCTCTTTCATCAGGGATATCGGAACTAAAAAACCCAGTGGCTCAAAGGATTAAGTTAAAAAGTACGAGACTTCGTCTTAAATATAGGGATGAAGATGATGATCTAATACTCATTTCTTGTGATGCCGACATCAAAAACCTTATGCCATTTTCAGCTTCCTCAGTTTGTAAAAACACCATAAGATTAATCGTCCAAATGACAAACGATTAGTCTTTAAACATTATCTCTAAACAAGATTGGAACACGCATATCAATTATTTTTTAGGGTAAACGTACATTCTTTATTTTATGTTTTTGTAATGAAAATCACATCTCATTACACCTATATAAATTTGTGCATGGGAAGGGGAAGGTCCTTCTAGCATTCGATTTGCTCAATGTTATCATAAGCTTTTATTTTTGAGAATTTACTAGATAAGATAAAACATGTTAACGGAGTTTATTATCTATTATAGTTATTAGAATTTGATTTGGTTATCATCGTTGTAATCTCTCTATTCAAAGATACCTGGTTTTCAATTATTCAACACAGAGAAAATATCATTCACTAATACACTTTTCACTTATTTTGAGTTACCAATGGGGTGGTGGTCCATTGGTAAAGACAACGCCTTTTAAAACACCTAGGTTGGGAATGAGAAGATCTTGGGTTCAAATCCCACAGACGACAGGGGATTAAAGAAATTAGCCATTAAAAAAAAACTTATCAAATCGAGTACAGAACCCAAGTTTTAAGAAACACGAAACAACAAATGCACCAATAATTAGAAAGAATCAAACACTAAACTTAATTTAAAAATATCGAACAAAATTCAAACATATGCAGAATAATAATCCGAAGGGAAAAATACATAAGAATGAATCATTAATAGGTCTGGTATGGGTCGGACACGGCTAATCCAAGTCCCATTCTCGATTTTAAAATCTTACCCCATACCCGATTTTAAAATCTTCTCTCATACCCAATGGGTATTGCACATACCCCGTAGGTATTAGGTAACCCATCAGTTTTTAAGGAAATACCAGTTGGTATTTTCTTTCATTTACAATTTTATAATTTGTATATAATTTTATGTTTACAAAATCCACAATAAGTTAAAATATGTTAAATTGCATACATATCATAGCCATCATATATATTTAAAATATAAAAAAAATATCATTATTGTATAAATTTCAAAAGATAATTTCATATTTCGTAGCAGACAAATATATATAATAACATTGAAATATATATCCTAAAAGAAATGTTTATTTTCCAAGTTATAAAGCTACTAGAATGAAGTATAACTAAACAATGGGTAAGAGAAAATAAAATAAAAAAATGTAATATATTCAGATTTATGCTTCAGGTTTCGGATAAAACAGATATATAGTTTTGGATAATCAGGTTACGTATGACCTGATCTCATACCTGCCACACGCCCACAAAATAGTTTAAAGTAGATGACTTTTAAAAGTAAGATTGTCAAAGAAAATTAGAGATAACCCTTTGATAAAAAAAATAATTATGCAATGTGAACAATTGTAGGTACATAGCAAACTAGACTTTGTGCTAGCACCATTGTTTAAAATGCATTTCAATCTCATGGTGTTTCATGCACGGATGAAACAAAAAATTGTCTGCTAGATATATAGCATCAATGTTGCCACACCATAGAGTAGGTGAACCTTAAAAGAACAAACCTAATTCGAAAAGTAGAGACATAATCAGTGAATCTCAATAGCAATGTGGGTGAGCACGATATATGGTCTCCGAGAATAAGTCTCAGTTTGGGAGTAAGAAAGTATGTGTAGAGAGAGAGAGAGAGAGAGTAAACGAGAGCAGAATGAATCGTACCTTTGATGTTTACCTCTATTTATAGTTTATCATTAGGGTTTCCTCTAACTTAGGATGAGCTCCGATAAGTTAGGGATTTGCATGATCTTCCCAAAAGTTTGGGGATTTAGTTACGTGGTTTATCTATGCAGAATGGAACATTCTAGAATAAACATGTGTACTTAAATATTTGCAATAAAATAATAGGTGATGACTGGGTCGGGTTAGCCGATCCGGGTCATACCTCGTCATGTCCCCCCAGTCTGAATTTATGAAATGATGTTCATGAAATCGGACTAAAAGAGGAAAAAGTCAAAATTCCCCCTTTGAGTGTAAGTTTCTAGAGTGGGGTACCGTTACGTTTTTGAAAAATGGCGGTGATGGGAAAGGATGGGACAGTTAAGTCATCATTAGGATGACAGTTGTACCTCCCCTGTCTTGACACGCGTTCCCATCCGTTTGCCTTTTTGAATTTGAAAGGTTTTACTCCCTTATAAATAGGTTACCCGTTTAGGGTTTGGGATTCCATTTTCGTTTTTGTTCACAACCACTTTCTTCTTCAACTTCTTGAATCCAAAAATGGCCTCCAAAACTGGCGAGTCTTCTCCTTCTGCCCAAGCAGGTTCTGATGCCCTATATTTCAAATGGGGGCTTGTATCTTTCAACAATCTTGTTCAAGAGTACGACATTAGGGCAGAGTGGAATCCGGTACTGCCGTCAAAGACATATACGGCGTTTCCGTTGAAAGAGGGCAAAATCACTCTGTTTAGTGATTTTTTCAAATTCTGCAATTTTCGGTTGCCAATCACCAAGTTTTGTAAGTCCGTTCTTGACCATTATCCCATTCACATCTCCCAACTGCATCCATTAGGGTTGGTCAAACTTCGACATTTTGAATTTGCTTGCATAGCCATGGGTCATATCCCTGAACTTACCGTTTTTAGGGCTTTTTTCGTTTTCGTTTGGAAATCCCTTTTTTTTACCTTTGATAGGCGAGACATTGGTGTGTCTTGCTTGAGGGACATCCCTACTAGTTCCAGGGATAAGGAATGGAAGAAGAAGTTCTTCTATATCGACGCCAGTGTTATCCCCGAGGAAATGCAGTGGAGGGAGATGGGGGCCAAGGACAAGTTCAAGGATGAAGGTCCCCCTAGTGATGCTTACATCCAGAACGCCCTGTTTAAGAGGCTGATTCAATGCCCCTCCGAATGCACGGTAATCCCGGAAGGGGCCCTGGTGATGGCGGGCATGAGTTTGATGTGGCAGGATATCCACTTCTACCCTTCCTTCCAAATGGATGATGAAGGTATGTGATAATTTGCTGTAGATTTGCTCTACTAAGCGTATTTGTACTGACTTGAATGAATGTAAAACAGGTAAGTGGAGTTTGTTTGATTTCATTGTTCCCCCATGGAACGCTGCTTTAAGGGTCGCGGACCGCGTGCTTGGGGAACAGGAATAGGACGTGCTGAAGATCCATCTGGAACAGTTTCTACTGCCTGCCGTACCGGCGAATCCAACTGCTTATATTTCTCGTATTCCCCCCAGCGGAGGAAGTAGTGCTTCCTCTGTTGCGGTTAGCGTTTCTGAGCCACTACTTCCGCTGTTGCGGTTAACTTTTCTGTGCCCGCATGGGGCGCCGCCGTTACATCCGCTGCAGCTGAATTAGTGAGTCCAACCCGCGCGCTGAAAAAACGCAGAGTTGTTCCTCCCCTGACTGCTCTTCAAGCAATCCAAGCTGCCCATGCCTTACCCACTGGTGAGTAACTTTATTTGTGGATATAAGCGTGAACTTTTGATACTGTTGTGCTGAATACCTGATTTGACATAGGTTCTATTGCTGAGGTGCAAGTTGAGGGTGTGTCCTCTATGCCCTTAACATCTGAGGATGTTGTGTTTTTCGCTACAAGCGGACCTAGCCTTTCAGAGCTTATCTCCCAGGCGAGCGCTTCCGTTGTCAGTTCCTCAATGCTGCCTCCGGTGCTTACAACTGTTGTGGCTGTGACCACCAGTCTGCTTTCTACACCCATGTCTTTGTTCGACTTTCCCATTAGGGTTTTCTCTGCCTCTGAAAAGGAGATGCCTACAGCGTCCACTGCTTATGAGGCAACCAGTGCCAGAGATACCGCTGTAAGCGATGCTGGGGGATCTAGTAGCGGATTTGTTGATGATGGAGCCCGTTTGGGCGATGATCTTTACCTGCCCACCTTTTGCTGGGAACCAAAAGCTCAGGACCAACGCTATCAACCAAAGTGGAAAATAGTAGAATCGTCCAAGTTGATTTTCCCTCCAGTGGTGCATCACTGGGTTGAGCGGGCATATCCCCCGGCTGAGTCAGCTTATGTAGAGGGGTTGAACAATGAGAATTTGATGAATGCCACAATGGTGGATGCTGTCAGTCAGCCCCGGAGGCTAGCAGAAATCCGGCGCCGGTGGATGCATGATAACAATGAGCTCCACCAGGCGCGGGTGGCTATTCAGGAGTTGATGGATGAAAAGTACCGCTTGGAAAGTCAACTCCAAGCTGCTGGTCTGAGGGAGAGTAGGTTTGTTTCTGAGAAGAACAAGGCAGAGGATGATCTGAAGCATGTGACAGCCCATCTCGCTGAAGAGAGAATATTGTGGGCCCGCGATATAGTGGAGAAGGATCGAGTCCTTGCCCATGCAAAAACCGTTCAAGAAGAGTTGGAACGTAAGGTTGTAGCTGAGGCTCAAAAGGTGAGATCTGAGCTGTCTGCTAAAATGGAAAAGTTCTGTGTTGACACTGATTTTGTGTCTCAGGTGCAGGAGTGATATCAAGGTTTAACTGTGGAGCTAGAGGCGTCCAATTCCAAGGTCCAAGCCAAACAGGCTGAGTTGGAGGAGCGGGAGGAACAACTTAGAAAACTTCAGCAAGTGTGTGACTCCCTTGTCTCCGAAAAGAACCAACTGGTTCAGTCTTCCTCCACCCACCAGTCGCGCCTTAAAGAGGCAGAAAATGCACTAGACCAATCAAACGCCGAGGTGGATAGCCTGACCAGCCGCTTGGCTGGTCTACAAGGTGACATGAACTGTTTGATAACCAATGGCCTGGTTGGGGCGTTTGAGTATCTATGCCAGTCAGAGTCTTTTATGACTCTTCTGGACCGCCTTTCTGCTGCTGCATATCAATCAGGGCACCATGATGGCGTTTACCATGGTTACTTTGATTGCCAACGGACAGATAAGATTACTCCCGCGTTCCAAGAGAACAGAGGCAAACTGCAGGCAGAAATGGCGGATGCTCTTGAAGCGGCTTGCAACGATCCGCTGCCCGTGTATACAGAGCTGATGGACAAAGTGGCTGAAGATGGCGTTGACTCCTTACGCTAGATGCTAGACGTGGCAGCGGAGTCTGAAAAGGAATGAGTGTTTTTATTTCTTTTGTTATGTACACTGTTCCTTAGATATTTTGTAAAACACTGTTTTGTTTTGGGGTGCGTGTAAGCACTTGATTGTCTGTCAGACATTTAATGCTATTATCATGATGAATTACGCCGCCGTTTGCTTAAGTGTGGCGATTTGACATGTAATGATGCCTTTTTATTAATTTCGCTATCGTCATTGCTGTCAGACCCCTTGAATTCTTATAAATTAAGTTCTATTTTTTTCCAAATTTGGTAATTTGAAAAGATGGGGCGAAAGTGCCGTAATAAAAAAATTTCCAATGTACTTCGACGTTTGGATGCAGATGAGGCTCTAATTCGTCTTCAAAATCCAGTGACAGAAGAGATGATTAGAGGTATGGAGATAAATTCCGGCGATACACTGTCCCGGGTTAGCCGGTCTTGCAAAAGTATCGAAGATGAGGGCCATTCGAAAGCTGAAACAGGTGTGGTTTCTTTTTCAGCTGACACCCTGTTGCAAGCTCTTCCCCCGGGCATGTTCAACGCTGTAGGATGGTGTACGAACGACGCCGTGATGGCCGTCGATGTGCACTCCAGGTTGATGATCGGAGGGTATTAGCTTTTCCGGTAGATGAGGTGAATGTCGAAGACCTGATCGTCGATCCTCATCCTTTGGAGTACTACGGTGAAGCATTGTACACCCATGCAGAGGTGAGGGAAATGCTCTCCGATGATTAGATATTTAGAACATGTTCGTTTTTGGTTCCCATATGTTGGTGTTTAGCAACATGGACAAGTACTTGGTTTTTGTAAGATAGTTGTATGTATTTCTTACCAAAATACCTATTACACTAATTTAGTTACCTAACTAAACTAATTAGCTTGTAACTATACCATCAAAATCAAACTATGAACCCCCCCCTAACCGAACGGTCACCACAAAGGTGACACACCTTTTTCCTTGTTGATTATTTTAATCCTTGTGTCTAGTATCTAGTAAACATAAGACATGTTGGATAAAGATGAAATTTGGTCTACAAATATAAACAAGGGTCCATCATCTTCATTCACAAACCACACTTCAAAAATTTTGCCTTCTCTCCCTCCCTTGGAGACTCTCGGCCGAACCCAACACCCACCATCTCACCATCATTCAAGTTTGTTCTAGCTATTTCACATACACACAAAGGTGAAAGGTCACACACAAGGAGGCCCGGTGCTTTCGGAATCTCAAGGACCTCTCTACGTTGCTTTTATCCACCTAGTTTTCGGTTTGATTCTTCCCTAGCCTCGAGCTAGTAGTAAGTGCTTCCAAACACTTCCTTGTTCATGATTAAAGTGGTTAATAAGAAGTTTAACGGTTAAAACTGAAGAACATGCGAAAACAAAACTTAAAGTCTTACAAGGATGATAAACCAGTTGGTTAAAGAGAAAATAATGGTGTAAAACTTGTGAATCTTGTTTAGTTATAGTTATTTTATGATTGTTGGTTGCTAGTAGTGGAACGGATCGTCATCTAACCACGCTAGGTCATGTTCATGGAACATGAACTAGCAATATGTAAAGTGTAGTAGATACAAGATGATGAACCTTTCCACACATAAACATGAACTTGTGTAAAAGTGATGTTTCTTGTAAAATAGAGTTTTAAACTAGTAGACCTAAAGATCTACAAGTGGTATTTTCGAAAAACCAAGTAAAATATACAAGTCTTATTTTAAAGCCGGATCTTTCATAAACTAAAAGTGTTTTTGTGAACAAACAAGTGTGTAAACACTTGTGTAACAAAAGGGACCTTCCCAGTTGGGTCCCAATTTGCCAGAGGGCTCCGCTCTACTGGCCTCATTATCTCGCATGACGTATTCACCTTCCTTGAAGGTTTGCTGAGCCACGCGTTGGTTGTAGTACTTCTCTAAGGTTTTCTTGTACTTTGCCTCGCTTATGGCGGCTGCCTCGCGCCTTTCTTCCAAGAAATCTAGGCCTTCCCTCAAGAGTCTGTCTTTGTCATCATTAGTAATAAGCCGCCTTAGCGATGGTAATCCAACTTCCTCGGGTATCATTGCTTCCGCGTCGTAGGTTAGGCTAAAGGGGGTTTCGTTATTGCTGGTTTTGGGCATGGTTCTATGTGCCCAAAGGACATTTGGCAATTCTTCCACCCAGGAACTCCCCTCGTAACCTAGCCTTCTTTTGATCCCATCAAGCAGACTTCTATTTGCCTGCTCCACCTGGCTGTTTCCTTGGGGATGTGCGACCGATGTAAAGATTTGCTGAATCTGGAGTTCTGCACACCAATCTTGTAAGACTCTGTTAGTGAATTGTGTTCCATTGTCGCTTACAAGGTACAAAGGTAGTCCAAATCGGCACACTATGTGTTCCCATCGGAATTTCTTGGCTTTTTCAGCAGTTATTTTGGCCAAGGGATTTGCTTCAACCCACTTGGTGAAATAATCTATTGCCACAATCAAGTACTTTAGCTTCCCTAGGGCCAGTGGGAATGGTCCCACGATATCGACTGCCCATTTTTGAAAAGGCCGGGCCGCCGTAACATGAATTAAATTGTTTTTGAGGCGGAGTGTTTGAGGAGCAAACTTTTGACAACTACGGCATTTTCTGAGTTCATCTATCACGTCTTCATGCATCCCGGGCCAATAGTATCCGGCGTTTTGGATTTTGGCAACAACTGCCCGGGGTCCGGCGTGAATGCCGCATATACCAGCGTGTATTTCTTGGATCAAGTACTTTGCTTCCGCTGGGGATACACACCGCATGAGTGGTCCAGATATGATTTCCTGTACAGCACGTCGTTGTTCACTTCATATTGCAAGGCTATAGTTTGTATCTTCTGAGCTTCGCCTTGGGCGGAGGGTAGTTCTCCCTTTGTGAGGAACCTTAAAATCGGAGTGTACCAGCAGGGTTCTTCTACTGTGATGGCGGACACTTCCCGGGGTTCTATGGACGGTGCTTGTGACATTTCCACCTTTACTTCCTTTTCCATACCCAAGGTGGCGAGCTTGCTCAGGGCATCAGCTATTTGATTTTTCCCCGATAGACATGATTAAGTGTGACGCTGTCGAAAGAAGCCATGAGTTCTTTGGTTTTAGCCAAGTATTTTGCCATCGTTTCGTCCTTGGCCTCATAGGTCTCGTTCACCTGATTATTGACTAACAGAGAGTCAACATATGCAGCGACCCTTGTTGCTCCCATAGACTGGGCCATTCTCAAACCCGCGAGCAGCGCTTCATACTCCGCTTCATTGTTGGAGCATTCAAAATCAAACCGCATGGCGTACATCAGTCTAATTTCGTCTGGGCTAATCAGCATGAGTCCCGCCCCGGATCCCTTTCCACTGGAAGATTCGTCCGTGTATAACTTTCAGGTTTGCCTGACTTTCCTGGATTCCGGTATGTCTTGGACCATGGGGTCTTGTATCACTTCTCCGTCAAGAATTTCAGCTAAGAAGTCTACGATCACTTGCCGCTTAATTGCCATTCGTTTTCGATATTCAATGTCTAGGGCTCCCAACTCAATCACCCATTTGGCCAATCTTCCAGAGATTTCTGGCTTGTGTAAGATTTACGGGTAGGGGATAATTTGTTAAGACATGTACGCGGTGCCCTTGGAAATATCTTCTGAGACGACGGGTAGCGTGGACTAATGCCACCACTAACTTTTCAAGTGTCGGATATCACGTTTCAGGTCCCGCTAGGACTCGGCTGATGTAGTATATGGGCGTTTGCTTTCCATCTCATTCTACCATGAGTACCGCGTTTACAACGTTGTGAGCTGCTGCCAGGTACATTTTTAACAGTTATTCTTGGTATGGCGCTGTCAGCATGGGTAGCTTTTCAATGAACCGCTTCATGTCTTGCAGAGCTTCTTCTGCTTCGCTGGTCCATTTGGAATTTTTCTTGTTGAGGCAGTCTTTTAATGTTTTAATGAATGGCAAAAATCTCTCGGCATGTCTTGCCAAGAATCTGTTTATTGCCACTAAACGCCCATTTTGTGCCTGTGCCTCCTTTAAAGTTCCGGGGGAGGGCATACGCGTTATGGCGGCTACCTTTTCCGGGTTAGCTTTAAAACCATCTCGGGTGACCACTACCCCCAAAAACTTGCCCTCTTCTACCCCAAACGAACACTTCTTGGGGTTGAGCTTGATGTTGTATTCTCTCAGCTTTTGGAAGGTTTCTTTGATGTCTTCGAGCATCTGTTTTTCCTCTCTGCTCTTGATCACTAAGTCGTCGACATACACTTCCAGGTTTCTGCCAATTTGTTTTTCAAAAGCTTTGTCCATGAGACATTGATAAGTGGCCCCAGCATTTCATAGACCAAAAGGCATTTTGGTATAGCAGAAGATGCCTACGTCTGTGTGAAACGCCGTTTTTTCTTCGTCTTCTCTTGACATTTTGATCTGGTGGTAACCCTTATAGGCGTCTAAAAAACACTTGTACCTATAAGGGACCAGCGAGTCAACTTTGAAATCCATTTCAGGCAGTGGATAAGCATCTTTAGGACACGCCTTGTTCAAATCTTTGAAGTCAATGCACATCCGCCATGTGCCATCTGGTTTTTTAACCGTCATGGGGTTCGATACCCATGTATGATATTTAGTTTCCCTGAGGATTCCGGCTTCAACCAGCTTTCATACTTCTTTCACTACTGCCGCTTTTCGATCAGGGGCCATGCTACACTTCCCCTGGGCGACGGGCTTAATGCCTGGGAGCGTGGCCAACTTGTGTTCTGCCTTGTCCCGGGGTATCCCGGTCATGTCAGAGTGTTTAAAGGCGAAGATATCAGCGTTCCTCCTTAGCAATTGCTTCAAATTGTTTTTGACTTCAGGAGAGAGGCTGTCTCCTATTGTAACTGTTTGCTCAGGATGGCGTGTGCTTAAAACCCACCTTTTCGGGACAATTGCACCAGTAGGTCCTTGACGGCACCTCTTAGTATCCAAAACTTCTCCCAGCTTGTCCCGGTATACCGTTGCAATCCCGCGCGGGGTAGGGAACTTCATGAACCCACGCGCAGTGGAAACTACAGCGTCAAGTTTTCCCAGGGTAAACCTACCGATGATTGCATTGTGATAAGACTCAGCGCATACCACAAGAAACGTGAGGAGTATGGTTCTTTCTGGGGGGGGTGTCCGAATGTTACTGGGAAAGTAATTTGGCCGATCGGGTCAACCTTTTCTCCGGTGAACCCCTTAATGGGGGCGTGTACTGACTCGAGCAATTTTCTGTCTTATGGTTGCATTCTGTTGAAACAGTGCTCATAGATGATGTCTTCAAAACTCCCGGTGTCTACCAAGATTCTTCTCATGTTATAGTCACCTACTGCGGCGGATATGATTAGGGGGTCAGTGGTGAGGTGCATATCCTCTATGCATGGTTCGATTGTCATGGTTGCCAGCATCCAGGGTTTGAGTGTGGAGAAACTCCGTTTCGATCCCTTTCCCTTATAGGCGTATACCATATTTAGCTCCCGTTGTCTCTTGCCCGCCCCTTTGTCAGTCTCTTCTTTATGTCTCGAACCAGGTGAGCCAACTTCCCCGCCTTTACAAAGTACTCATTTTGCTTCTTCAACTGATAGCAATCGTTGGTATCATGGCCGCTCCCCTTGTGATATTCACAGTATTTACTGGTGTCTTTGTTGGGAGCGTCCTTCAATGGCTTGGGGGGATTAAATATGAGGCTTTCGGAGGCCAGGATTTCTGCCGGCGTTTTACATAAATTAGGATAATCAGACCGCGGCTTAGAGGAGGATTCATTTCTTGAATATGAACTCCTGGATCTGTCATATCGCGAGTCTGATCTGTCACTTTTCGGGTACCTATCTCCTCTACCTTTGCCATTAGAGTTCCGCTGCTCTCTATCGTCTTGGTTTTTCTAGGCTTCCTTTTTTCTGTTAGCCGTGTGACTGGCTGCCACAGGTTTTTCTTGTGTAACGTACACCTTGGCTATCCTTAGGATTTCGTCTATGGTAGAGGGCACGCCATCCCTTCCATAGAGGGTCCTTAATAGCTCATCATCGTTTACTCCTTGTAAGAAAGCACTGCAGGCAAGATCATTTGTGATACCTGGGATCGCCAGGCTTTCTTTGTTGAATCTAACAATGAAATTCTCCACTGTTTCATTGTCTCGCCGACGGATGTGAAGGAGTTCATTTTGATCTTTTGTGTGTCGTCTCTGTTGTCTGAATTGCAACGTGAACTTAGACTCTAAGTCTTCAAAACTATCGATTTCCCCAATAGGTAGACTATCCCACCATACTCGTGCGGCCCCTACCAGCGTTTGGACGAACATCTTGCACCAAAGAGGCATGGGCCAGCAGGCTATCTCCCCGGCACTCTTGAACAAGTTGAGATGGTCACCAGGGTCGCCTAAACCATCGTATTTGCCTACTATCTGAGGCATCTTGGGTTTTTCCTTAATTGGGGCTTCAACTATTCTCCTTGTAAACTTGGACTTGAAAGTAGCGTCCACAGGTTTATAAGGTCTGGTAAGATCGTCATCTTCGACGTTAACGGGTTGTACCGGATGGGTTGCCCCGCCCTGGCTGGTTCCTTGAGTGACAAGGGGTTGGCCTGTGGTGATGTTGAGCGTGGAGTGGTGACCTCCGTTTTGGGAAAAACGAGGTCTTGATGCGTTTCCTCTGTCGTAAACCGGTTCCGCCGTAGGCAGGGATTGACTGTAAGCCGGTTGTGATGTCACCAGCCTCAAGTGGCAGAAGAGGATTACCTGCGGGACCATCCTGTAGCGCACCGAAGTGGGGGAAAGTCCACCAAGGTGGCATATAGCTCACGTATGACGACTGCTGAGCATAACTCTGTGCCGCCATCTGTGGAGTGTACGTTTGAGTATTGTACGGGGGTAAGTACCCTTAAGGGGGGTGCATAGTAGTAACCTAGGAAGTAAGCTTGATTCCCAGGCGTGACCAGGGTGTTCATGATCCCTGCAGGCATGATGACCGGCTGATGTGGTGGCGTGGACAATGTTGCCGTAAGTGCTGCCGAGTATAAAGGCGGCATGGCGTATGTAGCCAAGGGCTGATAGTATTGAGCCATGCGCATCTGCTGTGTAGTAATACTTGGGCCCGCGGATGTGATAACAGGCATAGTGCTATGACGTATTCTCTGTGCACTTGTCATCGATGCTGGGGTTGAGACATTGGTGGCTGTTGTGGTTGGTGCCACTGATCGCAGCTGCCAGGAGGTGTATGAGAGAGGGTCTGATGCTGTCGTCCTAGAAGAAGTAGCAGAGGTGCTTGCAAACCCCAGTGGTGGTGCTTCTGCCTCAAACTACAGGTCAAGAGACCTGGTTACAATAGGTGAGGCCAGCATGGTAGTGGCCACAGAACTCGTTACCAGCAACGGGTTACTGGTTATCATTGCTTGATTTGGTGTTACTGCCGTGTTCTGATCGCTTGCCATTGGGTTTAATCTTGTTGTTGTTACCGAAAGGTCCCACGGATGGCGCCAATGAAGAAACACTGACCTTATAGGTAAGCTCCGGCTAGGACTTCAACTCTTTGGTGATCAGAATAGCAACTGCAAAATCAAACACCGTTAGGACTCGTTACAGGAATTGGGTTATTCGTGTAACCACCCTCCGGCGTGAGAATAAGTCTTGGTTTGGAAGTAAGAAAGTATGAGTAGAGAGAGAGAGAGAGTAAACGAGAGCAGAATGAATCGTACCTTTGATGTTTACCTCTATTTATAGTTTATCATTAGGGTTTGCTCTAACCTAGGATGAGATCCGATAAGTTAGGGATTTGCATGATCTTCCCAAAAGTTTGGGGATTTAGTTACGTGGTTTATCCATGCAGAATGGAACATTCTAGAATAAACATGTGTACTTAAATATTTGCAATAAAATAATAGGTGATGACCGGGCCGGGTTAGCCGATTCAGGTCAGACCTTGTCAGTTCCCAATCCCATAGTCACTATCAATAGATTCTAACAAATTCTATACATTAAATATGATGCGGCTACACTTATGCATGTTTTATTAACCACTATAAATAAGCAACAAGTTTCTGCATTGGTTGGTTGTACCTTAGCTTTTGGGTGCTTTTCAAAATAAAAAGGATTGTGTGGTTCTCCTTCACAAACCTGCCCACACATCTACCAATACACGTTGGTTGTGCCTGTTTCAAAGCACTATGCGAACCCTTTTCTCAAATCTCAAGGAGATGCCAGAAGAATCGCATAGAGAGAAAAGAAAATGGCGAGAGAGAAGGTGTACTCCGAGGATGTTTCGATAACCCTTTTGGGCAGTGCATTATATTATCCGGTGGAGCAACCGATGGTCAGTGTTCGTTTCTCCAATTGCTTTGCGGTTGTGGCTCAATCATAGCATCAAACGGCGGCGACGGTTTGTAGATTAGGGTTCCGTGGAGGTTATGGTGACCTTACATCACATGAGAAACGATCGATCTCGCTAGATGGAGAAAGCGGCGAGAAGGAGAGCCGCCGCTTCGGCGGTGGCGGGTTATTTAGGCTAACGAGTTGCGGTTTTTAAGGATTCCAACGACGGAATCCATGGAAGATGGTCGGGTTAACAGAATATCGGCGACCGGATTCGACTAAAGTGGCAATTATTTTTGAGTTTGAAAAATAAAATTGTTTATTTTGCTAGGTACATACGTGAAAGTGACGCAGAGAAAATAATGTCTAATATGGATGGGAATGATATATCAAAGCATCTAGGAGGAAGACATTCATTTATTTATCCTTAATTTCGAAAATAACAACTAAGTCAATTTCATTTAAACAAATTCTATACAATTGATGCGGCACTTTTATGATTCAATTTCATTTGTAACAAATTCTATACATTAAATATGATGATGCGGCTAACTTATTAATCATTCTCTACAATTGATTTCAATGGTTAATACTATTTAATTTTTGCTACCTTTAAATCATCATATTAGGGGTTTTATTCTTTTGGTTTTCAATACCAATATACCATCATTGATTTCCATTACTTTCATATAAATTCATAACCTACCAAAAACCTCTATATTATGAAAGGAGTTATGAGATTAAAAGCTCACGAAGAGTTTACGGCTCATAATTTCCATAAACATCATCAACAAGTTCAAAGAAATCAAGTTAACATGGGTTAGACAATGAAAAACAAGTTTATAACTGATAATTTAATTGTTTGCAACTATAAACCTGATCCAACCAACCCTAACCTGCAAAAACACCTTGAAATCGCCCTAATCGCTCTTATAATCGTCTGGAAGTCGTAAGAATTTATGGGCTTTGATTATGAAATTATGTATAAGAAAGGGGTTGAGAATAAGGTAGCTGATGCTTTATCAAGAGTTCAGGGCCCTACATTTGTAGGTCCCCTTGTTCGTATGGATCTTTCACAGAATTGTATATCTAACCTAGAGTGCGGAATCCTCTAGATCAGATTTGCACAGAAACGAGTAGAAAACAGAATTCACACTCAAACGGGTCTTCTATTGATTATCCAACTTGCAGTTTACAATCAATTCAAGACCTCACAACCTCACAGCCTATCTCTGTGATCTTGCCTCTCACAACTTTCGAAATTACTCTCTCTCTCTAGACTTTCTCTTTCTAGAATTCTCTAACAACTAAAACCCTAATCACAAAACATGTTTATATACCACATGTTTGTGAACTGGGCTTCCTACTAGGCTAGGCCATTTTCCAAGCCCATTACAACAAATAACTCACTAACCACTAAGCTAAGCCCATTACAAAATATCCAAAGACTAAATAAACAAACTATTAAGCTGTTGTCACAGAATATGCACCAACAGACTCCCCCTTGACAATAGCTTCATAGTGTAACTTTATCTTCAAACATCTTGTGTTCCTTTGGTCTTTGGATAGCGTCAGCTACACAGTTTCTGACATCAACAGATTCCCCCTTAGCTGATGCTTCCAATCTCCAAAACTCTAATTCCTTTGTAGATCAGTTAGCTAGCAATCCTTGGTTAAGCAAGTAAACTCCAACTCTTCCAAATTTATCTCTTTCTCTCTGCAATGTAGTAGAAGGATCCTACCATGCATCTTCACACGTCTTCACTTCACTCTCAATCTGCACTTTACTTGTATTCTACACTTCATTTTGATAACTGTATCAATCTGTTTAGAAACACAAGCAAGCATCTCGAAAAACCATTAATCTTTTTCACATTTAAAGATAAACCAATATTTTATCTTAATTTGCAAAAATAACCACCTTGTCAATTTAAAATGGAAGTCTTTTAAAAAGAAAATATTTTTGTTTTTTTTATAAATAAAACAATTAAATAAAACTCAAAAATATTTACAATTTCATCTTTTTGTTAGAATCATGTGTAAGAAGATCATATCAGCACAATCAAACAGGTTCACACTATTAGATAATTCTTATATAATTTTTCGTGAAAAGCAGTCCAAGATGATTACCAGTATGTTTATCCACTTAAACAAAATGCATGAACATTTCAAGTACCATTACCGTATGATACGTTAAGGTAATTTTATTTCTGATATATTAGTGTGTCCCACTTCAGGATATACCCCCGCGATCAAGGCATGCACAAAGATTCATCGTAGTAGGTGAGTATACTGAATTCATCCGTTTTGTTTTTCAACGTTTAGATAATGGGTGAACAGGTCAGTACTTCCATACAGCAAAGAAGCCAAAATATCTAACGAGGGCTAAGACAAATACCATTTTTGGTACGATTTATGCTTTTTGCACTTTTTGAATGACTCTCTAGGAGAGCTTCTTCATTTATGGGTTTTGGCATTTTTTTCTCTTTTAAGATATCCTGGTTGTGCCTAGGTCAGCATGTATCTGGATGCAGCAGAAGGACAACCTTGATATCCCCAGATGAAATAACAGTATAAAGACCCAAAACCTCAGATTTTGGCAATCTATCAACGCAAGATTTAAGGTCATTAAACCATACACCACTGATGTGTTCCTGTTGGTGCATTACGTCTGTCTACTTCGTCTTGTATCGAGTCTTATACTAGAGTTGTTAGATCAGGGCACGTATTACGATAAAATAGGATTTGAGTGTGGATGGTTAATTTCGCACGAAATAGCAAGTCTTGTTATTTTGCTTGAAATGAACAATTATAATTTCGCACGAAATTACAATTGCTTATTCCGTGCGAAATTACCAAGCCTATATATAGGGGAGCTGCCATTTCATTTGTAACGTTCATGTTTCCGGTACCGAAGTGATGCCGACGTGTCTACTGATCTGTAAACGTGTTATATCAATAAAACAAGACAATTAGAAGTATTTCAAGCTGTTACAAAGTCTAATCAATGAATTCTGCCTCTGATTAGACCGAGAACTCTTCTGATGGACTCGTTTGGGTCACAGAATGATCCTACATGTGGTATCAGAGCTCAGGAGGAAGAGTTCTTATCAATTCAGCTTAAAAATCTGATTTCTACACCTTCTTTTCAAAATTAAACGAGTTTTTACGGTCAAAATGGATTAAATTTCACATATTACATGCAAAACAGTGTTTTAACGAATCCTTGAAAGAATTGGACCTTAATTCGATCTAAAATTGGTAAAATTGGTTATTTCGTTTGAAAATCAGATCGTTCATGATGACGTCAACACTAATTCGTACGGAATTACCTGCTTGATTTCACACGAAATTACCTAATTTCGCTTGAAAAAGATAATTTCGCATTAGATTGTAATTTCGTTTGAGAGCTTCACACGAAATTAGATAATTTTGCACGAAATTACATATTTTCGTTTGAAAGTGTGTAATTTCACACGAAATCAGTTATTTCGCACCAAATGGGGTTATTTCGCTTGAAAGGGTTTTTTCGTTTGAAAACTGATTTCGTTTGAGTCTGATTATTTCGCACCAAGTGTTTTCATGTGAATCTTCATTGTTGTTTGAACTTTGTTGACTTTGTTATACATATTACTGAATCAAGGAAGAGGAATTCTACAATGCGTTTGCTACACCAGTTGCTCCTGTTACAGCTGCTGAAACTCTTTACAGTGAGAATGAGACGGGAACTCATCAAAAACCACCTAAGCTTATGTACATTGAAGATTTTAAAGGATGGAAAAATCGATTTGAGAACTGGGTGCAAGCTTATAAGTTTGATGCATGGTGTTCATTAGAGAAAGACTATGAGAAACCGAAAAATGAACATGGGCTGGAAAAAGCTTTTTGTGACTTTTCAGAGAGTGATAAATTAAAATATACAAGTGAAAAAATGATGATCAGTATTCTTTAACAAGCGATTAAAGAAGATATCTTTTTTTTGCTTCAACATGAGGGTACTGCTAGATCAATTTGGACGGCATTGATTCAAAAGTTTAAAGGAAGTGCAGATATGATCAAGAACAAAAAGGCATTATTAAAGAAATCATTTGACATGTTTTTAGCTTTTGACCATGAAACAAAAAAAAATGACCATTGATAGATATTGTCATCTAGTCTTGGAAATGGGAAGATTGGACATAAAGAAAGACGACGATGAATGGGTTGATAAACTAGCTGATGCATTACCACAGCAGAAATGGGGAACTTATTTGTTGATTCTTAAACACATGAGAAAATCTGAAAATATGAATCTGGCACAGTTTATTCAGAAGATTGAAGAGCACGAGTTGGATATCCAGAAAACGGCAATCATGAAGAATCCTAATGCTCAACAAGATGTCAGTTTATACTACAGAGGAAACAAATTTGAAGTTACTCCCAACCCAAAGATCCAAACTGGTTTCAGTGCTGATAGTTCTTCTGGAATAAAGGGAAGCACTGTGACTCAAAGTGGTGGACCTTAGTCTTCGTATTCAAGCTTTGATCCAAATTATACAACACCAAGTCCTCAACAACAGAATTCTACAAATCTGCAGTGCAATGTTACGTTGAACATTCAAAATGGTCAAAATCTTTCTCCAGAAATAGCTAAGCAACACATGGCATCACTCGTTGCTATGTTGGAATCATATGAAAGTTTGATTGCTGGAAAAATTGGAAATCCGATGCTTACAAAAGAAGATTATGACCAACTTGATGCTGAAGAACTTGAGCTGATGGACGTCAAGTGGTGTTTAGCCAGTGCGGTTCGAAGGGCAGAAAAGTTTCAACAAATCACCGGAAGAGATGAGTTTAGTGAACTATCTAAATCTCCGATAGGGTTTGACAAATCGAAGGTTACATGTTTCCGCTGTCGAGAAAATGGTCATTTTAAGCGTGAGTGCAAAAATAAAGAAGCAAATGGAAGACAAGATCAGTCTGGAAAAAACAATTATTATCAAAAATCCATTTTTCATCAGATTGCTCAACAACCACAAACTGCACATGCACGTACCATTGAAGAGAAAAGAGCTTGTTATGGTATAATTGACCAAGATGATGAAAAGGTTGCAGAGGGATTTAGCTGGGATAAATACATTCCACCTGGTTCAGGTCTTGTTGCTAGAATTCTGGAAGAAGATGAAGTCAAATCTAGTCCGAAAAGAATACCTATTTTTCCAGATTTAGGAAGTGATATTGATACTGATGATGAAGAAGAATATCTTAATAAAGCTAGAAAAGGTATAGATCCTGATAGTTTTAATTTGTTTTTTTGCAGATAAAGTTGAGATGCTTAATGGAAAGAAGATTGCTAGATTGAAGAAAGAACTGGAAGTAAGAAGAATAGCTGATGAACAGGCAAAGATGGAAGCTAAAGTAGCAAATGTTGAACCAGGAATTGAAAAGGTGATTGAAAAAATCGTTGAAGTGGAGAAAGTGGTAGAGAAAATTGTTGAAGTCGAAAAAATAGTAGAAGTTGAAAAACTAGTCGAAGTTGAGAAAATCGTCGAGGTAGAAAAAATTGTTGAAGTTGAGAAGATTGTCGAGGTTGAAAAGATAGTTGAGGTCATTAAACCTTGTCAGAAATGTTTAGAATCTTGCAAAGATTGTGATAAGAAGGATAAGAAGATCGTTGAATTAGAAAAGATGAAAGAAAATTTATTGTCTGATGTGAAGTATGTGAAGGAATCTTATGATGTGCTGAACAGAACAGTTGATGGTCTGAAAAAGACAAATTCAGAAGTTGATGCTGCTTTGACAATGATGAGTTCTACTTTAATGACAAAGCAACAATTCATCAATGAGTATATTGAAGACTGTGCAAAGCTAAAGCAGGATTTGGAACTTGAAACGATTGAGAGTGAAAGAATCAAACGTTTGTTGTTGAGTTATACAACTTGTGATTATTTGATTGATAGAGTTTATCCTACTATTGCAGGTCTTGAAGCATTTCAAGATAAAAAGACAGAAGAAACGGATACTGGTAAGAAACAAAGTGTCAAGTATAACAAGTGTCCGCCCCCGATTTGGAATAGTTATTCTCCCAGAAAACCAAATGAGGAACGTTTAAATAAGGCTCTCAACATCAAGTTAAAGTCTGAAATCATTGATGAGTTACCAGATAACATTGATGTCACATTCACAGCGTCTGACACTGATCATGAGTCTGAGTTGTTAAAGAAAGTGGTCGATCAGGTGTTGGATATGGATGAAGAGTCAAAGTCGGAGTCTAAATCTGAAAGTTCGAGTTCATCAGAAAAGAGTCTGAGTTCACCGGTTAAACGGGTTTACAATAAAGAATTCCTGTTATCAAAATCTAATTTGAATGACGGACCAATCAAAGTGGCATATACTTTGAATGATTCAGACAAATTATATTCTGATGAGGAATTTCCAATAAGAAGTGTCAAAACTGAAATGATCAAACAGGTTTACAAATTAACAGAAATTAATATTTATGAAATAAAAGATTTAAATCTTGCTGAAAAATCTAAAAAGTACACTTCAAGATTTCAACAGAGATTGAACAAGAAAAAAGGTTACAGTTCTAGTTATGGTTTTCAGAAGAGACCAAACCATAACGGTAATTTCAAAAAGCAAGGTTTAGGGTTCATTTCCCCGGAAAATCATAAAAATGAGAAAACATATAAAACAAAAACTAAAGTTGTTTCAGGTGGAAGTTCTGAAGAAGAGCAGAAGAAACCATTCTGGAGACAGTCAAATCAAGAATTTCTTGCAGAAAGAAAGAAGAATTTGAATAAATTTGCACCGAGAGTTGACAGAAGAACCTGTTACAAATGTCATAAGATTGGACACATTGCTTGGAATTGCCAACAGTCCAACAACACAAAACAGGGAGTTTCTTTTAACTCAAGATTGGAAGAAATACATGATAATGGAAAGAAAAAACCAATTGAGAAATCTAACATGTTTGAAAATTCGACTTTTGAAACTGGTGAGGTTTCAAAACATTTTTACAAAAGAAAAGTCGATTTGAACAAACAGAGATGGGTTATAAAATCTGAGAGTAGTTCTGACAATGAATCTGATTCCATAAAATCAGAGGAGTCATATGTTGAGAAAAAGAATGAGAATTCCGTTCCAGAGTTGAACGATGAAAACTTTCCGCCATTGTCAAAAGAAAACTTAAAATAAAAAGGTAGGTTTGAAATTTCAGGTCAATTCTTCTCTTGTAAAGAAGAATTTGATGCTGAAAAGACTTTCAATGGGAAAGTTAAACATACTTTTGGGAAGATGGTAGATGGGAAAGTGAAAAGTGCAAAAGATTTTTACAGATTAAAAGGAGGTTGGGATAGAGATGAATCAAAATCACCCAAGGTTGGTCAGGCTTGGGTGACTGCATTTTCTACTTGAAATCCTGACTTGCCGGAGCTCCCAAGTGGGTAATCGTGGAGCATGAATCGGCATTTTTCTTGAGAAATTCACATCTGTGATATTTCGATCTTCAAGATTAATCAGGGATATTAAATTGTACTTGATTTATCTTTCTTACAAGTGGTATTGTTGTTAGAACCTAAAAATGTTAAATTTTTCAAAAGTGTTTGTGAAAACAAGGTGATGAATTGAACCCCTAACCTACAAGTGGTTTTATGAAATCAATTAAACTAATTTTCCAGAAAAACCATTTTTGATTAAAACAAACTTAAGTGTTTTGAAATCATAATGGGAAAATAGTTTGTTGACAGGGGGAGTTCTGATTGTTTATGCCGAGTGAATGGCGATTTGAAGTGATTTGATATCAGTTGTCACTTTACTTATACAGTTTCTTTTCAAATTTCCTTTTAAATGATTTTGAATTTTAGGGGGAGTAAGAATTTTTCAGAAAATCAAAAAACATTTATCCAAAAACATTTGAAAATTTGAAAATGTAAAAAATATGAAAAAGCAAAAATGAGTTTGGTTGAGAAAAAGAGGAAATGATAGTACATCAGTGGACTATCACAGCATGCTAAAGAATTGAAATGTCAAATGTGATAAACAGTCTCACTAAAGATGTGACGATAGGCTCAGCTAGACTAGTAGATTTGCGATAACGATACAAACTTAAATGAAAAAGCCTAGTTCTAGTGGGAAACATGATTGAAAGCATAGTACTTAGTTTTGTCCTTCTTGATTGTGTACCTACTCAGTAATCGCTGAATGCTTAAAATGCATAAAAACTGGTTAGTCTGTGAACTTTCACATCTTTCTGAAAAAGTCACTATGATTGTGTATTTCATTTTGCAAAGACTTAAACTTGTTTTATTTCTTTATTTTGTTTAAGCATTGGACATCCTCTCCGTATACGTGAGTATCGACCTGGATGTTAGTGCCTAAACGTTCTGCTTTATTTTCTTTGGTGTTTCGTTTAAGCTTTGGATCACCTCTGCGTATACGGGAGTATCGACCTGGTGGTTAAAGCCTAAACATTTTCAACTTGTTTTTATTTCTTATTTTGTTTAAACATTGGACGTTCTCTGCGTATACAGAAGTATCGACCTAATTGTTAATGTTTAAACATTTTGCTTTGTTTTTTGCACATATCACAGTTGATGAAAGTTTAAAGGCATTACTTGAGTTAGTGTATTGCATGATGAGGGGATATGCTGAGATCGTGGGGTCCATAAGAACTTAGTGCAAAATTAATAAACCTTAACGTATCAGTAAGCATTTCGAAAGTTTTTAGATTGAGCTTAAGAGGACAACTATATCGTCAATCAACGTGAATCGTTTAGAACTTAAAATGTTTAAAGCTTAACGGTGTTGGTGATTTGTCTCATAAACTGATATGATCCTCTTACACAAACTCACAAAAAATATTGTATGTATATATTTCTTTAATGCATTTCATTAAATTCAAAAATCCAAAAATATTTTCGGAGTGTTTTAGCATAATTTTTGAAAAATACAAAAAGATTTTCGACAACTGATGTTGAAGAACTGATTTTCAGAATTCCGAGTGCTAAACATGATGAACAACAGGGTTGGGAGAGTCTGTGGAAATGAAAATGTTTTTGAAATGATTAAATGGTTCATTCAGTTGAAACCAAATTTGAAGTTAGATATATACAAGTTGTTCATCAGAGTTTATAAATGTTAAATCATTTTGAATGATTGTGTCTTCAAGTGGTAAGCAAAGTATAAAATTTGTTAAATTTTAAATTTGTGAAAATTTACTTTGAGGTAGAGCATATGCAGGTTATGGCTATGAGAGAGCCAGGTTGTGATTCTGAACCTGTGAATATGTGAGAGCAAGACTACAATCCCAGAACAATTTGAGAGGGAGTCTGCTAGTAGATCAACATCCGAGGAGGAGAAGAGTTGATGAGGCTAAGAGATCTGATCAAGAGGAATCAGAATTCGCAAGAGCCAGTGATTGATCCTGAATCTGATCAAGAAAATGAGAGTGAGATAAGAGCCAGATGGAGATTCTGGAAGATAAAAAGGAAGAGAAGATAGAGGATGCTTACTCTATCAGATACTTTACTTTGGAAGAGCCCGAAGACTGATCAAGGATGAAGATTGTGAAGACTCGACACTGAAGACTCGTCAACATTCGAGGGGGAGTCTGTTGGTGCATTACGTCTGTCGACTTCGTCTTGTATCGAGTCTTATACTAGAATTGTTAGATCAGGGCACGTATTACAAGAAAATTGGATTTGAGTGTGGATGGTTAATTTCGTACGAAATAGCAAGTCTTGCTGTTTCGCTTGAAATGAACAATTATAATTTCGCACGAAATTACAATTGCTTATTCCGTGCGAAATTACCAAGCCTATATATAGGGGAGCTGCCATTTCATTTGTAACGTTCATGTTTCCGGTACCGAAGTGCTGCCGACGTGTCTACTGATCTGTAAACGTGTTATATCAATAAAACAAGACAATTAGAAGTATTTCAAGCTGTTACAAAGTCTAATCAATGAATTCCGCCTCTGATTAGACCGAGAACTCTTCTGATAGACTCGTTTGGGTCACAGAACAATCCTACAGTTCCCCACTCATATTCAGTGCTTTTATGTTTATATCACATTGGTAAGTTGATTATTTCATGCTTTTTGCCTACTGATACATCATATGATGAAGCTGCTATCACACTTAAGCAATTTAAGTTCAATTTCAGTGTGACAGTCTAACTTTCTGATATAATATCATATCTTCTTTTTCACACAATGAAATCTCTTTTTTTCAATTTTTCATTTTTTTATGTTTTTCATTTTTCAATTTTTTTTGTATTTAAAAAAAAAATTAATTTATCACTTACTCCCCCTAAACACACGCACTAACTAAACTCTTTTTGGCTTAGGGAAATTTCTCCCCCTAAATTTTTGTTTTTATGGAGTATGTTTTGAAAACATAAATTTACAAACACAAACAGACTCCCACTTTAACCTGATAATAAGTTTTTCAATGTTAAAGTCTCAAATAAACATGATAATCACTAAAGTAAATAGTTCGTTACCAAGGTTAACCTACTATTCACCTTAGATGCTTTACAGGAATAACCACTGTTGAACACATCAACAGTCCTTCTTGGTCATCCTGCACATTCTCAACAACTTAGTTAGACTTAACAACCCAAACCTGACCGGTTTTGGGTTGACCATGTAAATCCGTATAATATGCCTCTAACCAATATCCATCACACCTTACTGGTGTCTTGGATGTTGTACTTGTTGTTGAACAAGATTTATAACTTCCACTAGGTCTTTGATCACGAGAGTTCCAATAAAATATCGGATTTTCTGACCTTTGAAAATTATTATCTTGATACCTTCTTTTCCCATTATTATACCATGGATTTTGAAAAAAAATTGGATGTTGTTGAACATTTGAGTTACTAAAACCCCTATGTTCGTTTCTTCTTTGAAAATATCGATTACCAGAATTCTGGTATCGATTTTGATATCCAAAATTTCTACTTTGATTTTGAAACCGATTTGATTAACCATTAAAATGACTAAATTGTGGAGAAATACTTCTTGGTCTATCAAATCGTCTTGATGTTGAAGTTTTAGATTGAAATTTTGGTTGATTATATTGACAATGTGGTTGCACATTATTGTTTAAACCAACCCTATTCCCATCTTTAACCTCATCAACTTTTCCCTTATTCTTCTTCAAAGGACAACAACTCGCCACATGTCCTTTGGTGTGACATTTAAAACAAGATTTTGTCTTATAAATTCTCTTTTTCTTAAATCTCTTTTTAAAAGTTTTCTTCTTTTCTTCTTCAGTATCCTCATCCGATTTATGAGGTGTACTGCTAGACTCAACAGATTCTTTCAAAGTAACTGGACTATTTGGCAAGTCCACAGCTATCGGATCCACTACAGCTGGTGTAGTAGGCACAAAATCAATTAACTCATTTTCATCAGGTAAAAAAGAGTAGTCTTGATTTTTAGAAGATGAGGCTTTACTAAACTCCAAACCCTTTTTATCATTACTCTTTTTCAAACTTGCTTGAATTTGAGTCCTAACTAATGAAGATTTTCCAAACTTGTCTAACTTTCCTTTAAGTTCAAGAATTTGGTCTTGTGCAACGGCCAATTCCGTGCACTTATCAGAAAATTCATTAGTTTTATCTTTCACAGTTTCACGAGCCAAATCAATGACCTGTAACAGTTCATTGACTTTGCTTGTTAAACTGCTAATTTCCTGTTCATTTGACTTGAGTTTGTTTAAACAATTTGACTCTTGTTTAATCAAAAGAACAATTGACTCTTTCAGTTTTTCCAATTCAGCTAACAAAATTTTGTTTTGCTCCGATAGGCTGTTAACTTTACCTTGTAGTTCAGTGCAATTATGACACATATGACTTACAGGTTCTGATGTTACCTTCACCTCTGTTGTAAGTTCATTCACACCATTCATGCACTTTGAAACTTTCTGCAGCCTTCTTCTCAACAGCTTTCTTCTTCTCTTCTACCACAACATCTGCATTTCCCTGATATCGCTTTTCTAATGCATCCCGCATATCCTTTGAATTAGTGTACTTCGTAAAGGTATGCTTGATGCCATCAGGTAAGGACATTTTTATTGCAGCTAAAGCTTTCTTCTTAGCATCAACCACCTGTTTCTCAGATTCATCCATCTTCTCATAAGACATCACTATAACCCTTCCTTCAACACGACGTGTAGGAGCAATGTATCCATCAATCATACAACACCACATTCTGAAATCCTCACTTTTCACAACCGATTCAAACTCCTCTTTCCAGACAACATATTCTTTAACATTTGTAAGCTTTGGCCATTTCTTAACAGTCTCGCTGACCTTATCCATTTTCACCATCTTAAAACAAGTTTTACCGTAACCGTACTGATAAAACCGTACAATATTTTTCCGAAAACCGTTTTTACCAAATTATACCGTTAGAATCGCCTCGAAAAAACGAATCCAATGATATATAATGTCGAAAACCAAATTCGGGATTTTCCAGAGTTTTTTTTTGTTTTTCCTAAAAATCAACCGAGTCCAACCGTGCAAACGGTTTGTCGAGATGAGCTACGGATCAATTTCTATTTTCAAAAACGTTAAATCCTCTATACGTATCTAATTCCTCTACAAAAATAAATACTCCACCTTTTAATTCCTCTAGCTAATTTTGCTGGCAAACCAAGTTAATTTCGCTGTGTCACGCTAATTATGCTGGTTAACCAAGTTAAATATGCTGATAGAGAAATTATAATTATGCTGGTAGAGTAATTATAATTATGCTGACTTTTTAAATTCGCTGGAACAGATTCTCTGGTTAATTATGCTAGCTGATCAAATTCGCTGGTTAATTATGCTAGCTGATCAAATTCGCTGGTTAATTATGCTGGCTGATCAAATTCGCTGAACGACTTCTAGTAACTTCGCCGATCACCGTAATAATGTCGCTGAGGACAATTATAACGGTTACCAAAGTCGCCTTTGGATTTAATTTCACCGGTCACCGAGTTGCTAGGTCACAATTTCGCTGGTAAATATGCTGGATCAGATAATTCCTCTGGTTTGTCAGCGGAATTGTTAATTTTGCTAGAAAATTTTGGAAACTCAATATGTTTGAAATTTCTGAAGATTTTCCAGATTCTTTTAACAGTTTCCAGCAAAATCAAAACACCAAAATCAGCAAAAAAATTCGAAATTTATGAAGAACACAAAGAATAATCTTCGAATCTTCAAGACTTTCTTGCCAAAATCCTTCAAAAATCAACCAAACCTGCAACCAAAAACACTTTAAACAGCAAAATTAAATACGCAAAGAGATCAAACAACCCTCAAATTTTTGAAAATTATATCAATCCCAAAAAAAATTCGAAAACCCTAATTCAGGTTTTAAAATTTTCGAAATTTATTCCAATTTTCCACCCAAATCTACAGTCTGCAATTCTGAACCGAGCTTCTTCAAGAGCCTAATGCTCTGATACCAATTGTAGGTCCCCTTGTTCGTATGGATCTTTCACAGAATTGTATATCTAACCTAGAGTGCGGAATCCTCTAGATCAGATTTGCACAGAAACGAGTAGAAAACAGAATTCACACTCAAACGGGTCTTCTATTGATTATCCAACTTGCAGTTTACAATCAATTCAAGACCTCACAACCTCACAGCCTATCTCTGTGATCTTGCCTCTCACAACTTTTGAAATTACTCTCTCTCTCTAGACTTTCTCTTTCTAGAATTCTCTAACAACTAAAACCCTAATCACAAAACATGTTTATATACCACATGTTTGTGAACTGGGCTTCCTACTGGGCTAGGCCATTTTCCAAGCCCATTACAACAAATAACTCACTAACCACTAAGCTAAGCCCATTACAAAAATATCCAAAGACTAAATAAACAAACTATTAAGCTGTTGTCACAGAATATGCACCAACAACATTATTCACTACCACAGTAATTTCTACTATGGATCCAACATTGTTTGAGAAGATTAAAATTTCTTGGGAAAAAGACCTTGGAATGTTTCAAAAGCTGCAAAAGTTGAATGTTGGGGGGGGGGGTCAAATAGATCATTATCATTGGGATGGTACATTGTTTACCAAGAAAGTTAAGGTTTTGGTAGGGAAGGATGAAGGATTACAGGAGGAGATTATCAAATGTGTCATGATTCTGCAATGGGAGGACACTCAGAAGTTTATGCCACCATTCAGAGTATTAGAAGCATGTTCATGTGGAAAGGGTTGAATAAACAAGTGAAAACGTATATTAGGGCATGCACTATTTGTCAAAGGACTAAAATTGAAAATGTTGCTTATCCAGGATTGTTGCAACCTCTTCCTATTCCTAAATATATTTTCTCTGACATATCTATGGAATTTGTCGGAGGGTTTCCAAAGATACATGGTAAGGATACCATTTTAGTGATCATTGATAGCCTCACTAAGTATGGGCACTTTATACCCTTAGGTCACCCTTATACAACAGAAATTGTGGCTCAGTTGTTCCTTGATAATATTTTTAAACTGCATGGTTGGCCTAATACTATAGTGTCAAACAGAGATCTAGTGTTTATCAATAATTTTTGGAAGGCTTTTACTAAAATGCAAGGTATTCAGCCTATCACCCTCAATCATATGGTCAAACTAAAGTGGTGAAAAGATGCATTGAATCATACCTAAGAAGCATGACTTTGGCAACTAATACATCTTGGCTAAAGTGGGTATCACTTCCAGAGTACCGGTATAACACTAATTTTTCACTTCCATCAATACTACTCCATTTCAAGCCTTATATGGTTATCCTCCTCCTATATTCATTCCTTATATACCTAGAGATGTTCTAATGAGGCGCTGATCAGATGTACATTGAGAGGGAATGAGTCATTAAAGAGTTGAATCATTCTTTGTATAGTTCCCAGAATTGTAAGAAGATATTGGCAGATAAGAATAGAACTGAAAGGGAATTTGCAGTTGGTGATTAGGTATTCCTCAACCTTAGACCTTTTTGCCAAAATTCTCTTAAGAAATTCAAGCCAAACAAGCTTAGCCCTAAATATTATGGACCCTATTTTGATAATTGAAAAAATAGGGAAGGTTACATATAGGTTAGATTGACCTAAAGAAGCACAGATGCACTCAACATTCCATGTATCATTGCTCAAACTTGCTAAAGAAGACCACTCCCAGATCTTACCTCTTCCAAAGCAACCGAGGTTTATGTTTAATCCAGCTACAATCATTGACAAGAGAATGGTGAAATGTCATAATCGAGCTAGAGTGGAAGTATTAATCAGGTGGAAAGACTTACCAGTTTCTGATGCTACATGGGAGGATTTAGCGGAGATGCAAGCAAGATTTACAGAGTTCGATTTCAATGTTGAGGGCAAAAATTCTTAATTAGGGAAAGTGTTGATACGGGTCAAATAGTCAATGGTAATAGTTCAGGGGTTTGTTTGTAATAATTGAGTAAGTCAAGGACTACAAATGTAATATTGTAACAAATCAGTTAGAAGTTGGTTGTAGACGTTATATACGGTTAGTTAGTGAATAGAAAGATACTATTGATCGGGCTAACTTCCTTCTGTTGTTCTTTTGTCATTCTCTATCCATTTTGCATGTATCAATGATGCGTCATATATCATACTAATTAGGGGAGACAAATTGTAAATCGGACCTACAAAAGCCATGGTTCACGGAATGCGCAAATTAGAAGATCACTTAATAACTTAATCATTTTTCTATTTTTCTTTATGCATATTGTTACTTTTATGGGTTTTTAAAAAAAAATTAGAATATGGTTTTGTGGCTTTAACATATTATTTTGGTAAAAAAATACCAAAATAGGCGTTCAGAAATAGTTGAGCACACGCGTTTATTAGGGCCAACTCTCTATCAGTTACAATCACATGTGGCTCCATACTATCATTCAACATTTCCCTGAACCTTTCAAGCACCCATACGAAGTTATCACTCCATTCTTTACAAATAACGACATGCGCAATACAAAACGACTTCTTGGTCGATGTTGGTCAACAACACATACGTGGATGCACGCCACATATGACCCGAGTATTGATGAACAAAGAAGAGCTCTGTTATGACATGTGTTCCGGGTTCCTGTCGGGACTCGTAAATGAATTTGTTTTTAAAGAACAGGGTTTCCATTGAGTGTGTGGGAGTCTTTTCGTCTATCTGTGAGGCTCTAATCTTCTGCACCACAATTTGTACATCTTTCTGAACATGGAGCCTGTAGGGGGCCTGCTTCCTCATTGTTTGAAAAATGTTGTGTGGCTCCATGTTTTGAGTTGTCAGCTGCTCCATCTGCTTGTATTCGCTGGTAGAAAATCTTTGCACAAACGCGTGGCCAGACAGGTCCTTACCATTTTCATGGTTATGTTGACTATTTCCCACTTCTAAACCCTAGACATCATACGGATGGTAACGCACCGCCACCAGATAAAACGGGCAACCGATTTTTTGCTGCCATAATTTCTAACCGTTGCTACAGTACGGTGCTCACCACCATGGTCGCATTCAAGCCATACCCTCCCGGTCCTTCCACCAAATTTCTTCCATTTACGGGTGACAATAATGTAACCTTCCTTATTTTCCCTTTCTTGTACACATTGCTTTAATTCATCTAGAGAGTTGAAAATCTGAGACACTGATACGGTTCACTTACATTTTATATTTATTAATCTAGTTTAATCCCTTTATATTAGATTTATTGATTAATATATATAACATATGTACATCACTGTCTTAGGTAACTAAATAAATTTGATCCCTTCTTAGTTTGGTAACGATTACCCGGAATTGGGGGTTCCTCGTCATCACATGGTGGTGTTTTAGGAGGCTCACCATTATATCCTCTGTATCCTTTCGGGTAGTCCTCTTGAATGTAAAAAGAATGTGATGCGTTGAAACTTTCGTAGGGATTGCTCACCATACGACGCGGTGAATAGAGGCTCACCATCATATCCTCCGTATCCATCCAGATAGTCTTCATGCCAGTGTAATAACACTCAAAAACACCTTATCAGGAAACCTAATTGAGACCCCCAAACTTGTATGACGTGATCCGAAATGATAAAAAAAACTTGAAACAGGGGCTCCGGAGGCACATGGGGGGGAAACCTAATTGAGACCCCCAACTAGGACGCATTTTATTGGATAAGATCAACACCACAGACCTATAAACACAACAAGGCTACCCTAGGCCTAGTGGACCAGGGCCGCGACACGCGCACGGGACCCCTGTCCCTTATCGCGACACGCGGGGGTGTTCCATTTGGGCTATATAAAGCCTGGCTTGGGACAGAAGTTGTTACACCATTTCGATCGAATTTCGAAATTTCTATCGTCCTATATCTCCCTTTCTTTGTAGTGGTACACCCCTAATCGTGAAACTTTGCCGCGTTGTAAGTGTTTTAACCCCTGACCACTGATTTGATACCATGTCCGATCGATCCTGAACCCAGCAACGAATGTCAAGGTGCTGCCTGTAAAAGGCACCACTTTGTTAACTACGCTGGGGTTTTGATCTCGTGATTGACGTGAGGTCGAAGTGTTGGATCGTCGTGTGACCCTAACGAGTCAATCATAAGAGTTTATGATCTATTTCAAAGGCGGAATCAGAGAAATAGACGTGTAACAGCTTGATTCCTCTTAATTATCTTCTTATTATTGATTCCAAAGCTTTTATAGATCGTTTAACAAACTGGCAGCACCTCGGCTCTGAATCGGAAAAGTTACAAATGACCAAGCAACTCAGCTATATATAGATGTGTTAATTTCGCTTGAAAATGGCACTGACCATTTCACACGAAATTACAATGTCTAATTTCGTTTGAAATAGCCAGTGGCTATTTCATGTGAAATTACACAAACACACATAAATCCTAGTTTTTAACCTGCTGAGCACTGGTTTATCCTATCTAGACATAAGACTCGATAAAGACGAAGTTAACAGACATTTGTGCACCAACAGACCCCCCTTGGATGTTGACGAAGTCTTCGGCGTCGAGTCTTCAGTCTTGATCTCTTTCCAATTTGTCTAACAATGAAAGCTTCCTTCAAATCTCCACTTCTTCTATCAACAGCAAGCATGAGTCACAGAAACTGAATCTTTAACAACTTTCAAACTCCCCCTTGAATGTAGATCCAGGAACTGTATCTGACTTTTAAGTCTTCAGACTCCCCCTATCAGTTAGCTGGGATTTGCTATGCTGCTTTCATAAATTCAAACTTTTTACTTGCACAATCTCTACCTAAACATAAGATTTATGATTATGACAATTTCAATCCAAACTTACCATTTGACTTCATTTGTTGGATTTGTCAGAATTTTAGAAATCCACTTAAGTATCCAGGTCCAAATTAATGACCCCGAGTGCTTAATTTGTCTACCAAGTCCAACTTAATGACCTTGGTTGACCTGAGACAATAACACACTGACATTTTGTACAAACTAGTTCATACAATTTTCTGAAATTTACAAGTCTCAATTTAATGAACTTGTTTTGACTTTTTAATTTCACAGGTTTAACATGTTAAGCTCCTAACTCATCTTCCAGCTCAGAAACTTCTTGCATCTGCTTTAATTGGGAATCTGAACATCAGCTTTCCACTTTGGTTTGTCGGAAAATAAAGCATAAATATAAAATCTTTTTGTATTTTGATTAAAGTTTCTAGACTAGAATGCTTAACAGAAATAAAATGCAGTAAAAGTAAACTATTTACACACATATTTTTGTGAGTTTGCGTTAGAGGATCATATCAGTTTATTGAAACAAATCAGCTGCACCGTTGATCTAAAAATTACCACTTAAAGCTTTTAAACAATTCACCCTAGATCATCGATATTGTGATCCACTTAAACTCCTCTAAGATGTTCGTAATGCTTACTGATACGATTAGGGTACATTAGATAGCACTAAAGTCTTATGCGCCCCACGATCTTAGCATATCCCCTCATCATGCAATACACTGACTCACGTAATGCCTTTAAACTTTCATCAACTGTGATTTGTGTAAGAATAACGCAGAATGTTTAAACATTAACAATCAGGTCGATACTTCCGTATACGCAGAGAAAGTCCAATGTTTAAACAAAATAAGAAATAAAAATAAGTTGAAATTGTTTAGGCTTTAACCACCAGGTCGATACTCCCGTATACGCAGAGATGATCCAAAGCTTAAACGAAACACCAAAGAAAATAAAGCAGAACGATTAGGCATTAACATCCAGGTCGATACTCACGTATACGTAGAGGATGTCCAATGCTTAATCAAAATAAAGAAATCAAACAGGTTTAAGTCTTTGCAAAATGAAAACACAGAATCACAGTGACTTTTCAGCAAAGTTGTGAAAGCTCACAGACTTAACCGGTTTTATGTATTTCGACAATCAGCGATTACCGAGCAGGTACACAGTCAAGAAGGACAAAACTAAGTACTATGCGTTTGACCGTGTTTCCCACCAGACTTAGGCATTTTGCATTATGTTTGTATCATTTTCGCAAAACTACTAGTCTTAGCTGAGCCTATCGACACATCCCTAGTGAGACTGTTTAAAACTTTATAAAACTTTTAATTTCTCTAGCGTGCACAAATAGTCCACTGATGTACTATCATTTCCTCTTTTTACACAAAACTCTTTTTGATTTTTTGATGTTTTTGGATTTTTGAAAATTTTTATTGTTTTTGTATTTTCTGAAAATATTACCCTATACTCCCCTAAATACCAAAACAAGTAAAAAATCGACAAACCATTGCATATTGCTTCTCAACATCATCTACAGTGGTACCTCATCAATGCCAAGAATCTCCTCCAACACCGATAAAAGCTTCATACCATTCAATTTTAACAAATATTGAAAACGAGTTTTATCAAACGCTTTGGTATGTAAATCAGCTTTTTGTTCGTCAGTGTGGATTTTCTCAATTCGTATCAACTTCTTCTCGAAACAATCTCGGATGAAATGATGACGAATTTCAATGTGTTTCGTTTTAGCGTGATAAACAGGATTTTTGGTAATGTTTATCGCTGCCTCATTATCAACAAAGATAGGGGTGTTAAGAAATTGCAAACCGTAGTCTCGCATCTGTTGCTAGATCCACAAGATCTGTGAGCAGCAACTGCTAGCAGATACATATTCGGCTTCACATGTGGATAAAGCTATAGAGGTTTGCTTCTTGCATTTCCAGGTGACCAATCGTTGTCCGAAAAACTGGCACCCCGCTGTTGTTGATTTAGCGTTAACTTTGCAGCATCCGAAATCGGAATCGGAATACCCTTCGAGAGTGAAATTGCCTTTTCGTGGATACCACAACCCCAGTGATGGAGTTCCTTTCAGGTAGCGTAATATCCGTTTCACAATCACCATATGCGAAGCTCTCGGGTTAGATTGAAATCTTGCTGCGAGGCAGGTTGGATACATAATATCGGGTCTTGAAGCTGTCAAATACATCAGCGATCCGATCATGGAAAGATACATCGTTTCATCTACCTTCTCTCCGGTGAGATCAGGGTTTATCCCATGGTTCGTTGCTAATGGGGTGGATGTTGGAGTAGATCCTGACATCTCAAATTTCTCTAAGATATCATGAACATACTTCGTTTGATGTATGAATATTCCCTTAGGCAGTTGATCAACCTGAAGTCCCAAGAAGAATTTCATCTCACCCATCGATGACATTTCAAATTTCTGCTTCATAACTCTTTCAAAATATTTGCACAGATTTTCATTTGTTGACCCAAATATGATGTCGTCCACGTATATCTGAACTATCAGAAGATGTCCGTCGACTTCTTTGGTGAAGAGAGTGGCATCCACTTTTCCTCGGATGAAGCTGTTGGCAAGCAGGTGTTGAGACAATGTCTCGTACCAAGCTCTCGGGGTCTGGTGTAAACCATACAGCGCTTTATCCAGCAAATAAACCTTGTCTTTGTGGATTGGATCGGTAAAGCCCGGTGGTTGTCCGACATATACCTCCTCTTTTACCTTCCCATAGAGAAAAGCCGATTTAACATCTAGCTGATAAACTTTAAAACCTTTCCAAGATGCAAATGCTAGGAAGATTCTGATCGCTTCAAGTCTAGCAACCGGAGCATATACTTCAGTGAAATCTATACCCTCATACTGACTGAAACCCTGGACTACGAGTCGAGCTTTGTTACGAATAATAACTCCTCAATCGTCTCTGTTACACTTGAACACCCACTTGGTGTTTATCTTCCTGTGACCATAAGGCAAGTCTACCAATTTCCACACTCCTAACTTCTCAAACTGACTCAGCTCCTCTTGCATCGCGTTGACCCAAGAATCTTCAGTTAGTGCCTCTTTGTATGTTTGCGGTTCGATCTGCGAAATAAAACAACTAAGTGAAAACTCAGTTTGTAACGGAGCAACTGTAGAATAAAAAAAAGTAAGGCCTTGGTCAATTTGACGTCTAGTACGAACGCCTGATTGTAATTCTCCAACAATCAACTCCTCTGGATGGTATGAAAGAGTTCTTGGCATCACCTCACCTGGAACATCTACCTCGCCTTCCAAATTTGTGACATTCTGATTTGCACCTTGTTCACTTACTGGAATTGTTTGACTTGAAATCTGGATCTGCTCCCCCTCAGAATCTGAACCACCACGATCAAATATAGGTCTATCATCAGATTCTTGATTATCATTGACTTCCGTCTGATTGTCAGGATCATGTTCTGAGGACTGTTGAATATCATCATGTTCTCCAGCATTACTTGGACCGGCTTCATCATCATTTGAAGTTTGTCGTTGACGTCTAGAATACTCAGCTGGAAACCTTTCTTGTGATTCTTCATATTCTCTCAGAATATCCAACTCGTCAAAGAAATCTGTTTCTTCTTCTATGTCAAACAAATCCCACAGAATATCATAATTAAAACGCCATGAGTCACCGAGATTCTGAGGTGGCATGGTATAACCTTGACACTCAAAATTATGTGCTTCGATGATCCGCTTCAAGCTTGGAACAAAGACTCGTTTCAATGGACTTGCATAACCCATGAAAATCCCTTCAATGCTCTTTGCACCAAATTTACCAAAAGGCTCTAGAACTGTGCAGGGAGACCCAAACAGTTCCAGATACTTCAGGTTCGGTTTGCGGTTATTGATCAGCTCGAAACATGTCTTGTTGAATTTCTTCACAGTAAGAACCCGGTTGAGTGTATAGCAAGTGGCTGACACTGCTTCTGCCCAAAAGTTAACTGGTAATTTCGAATCAGCAAGCATCGTCCTTGCCATTTCAATTAGCGTCCCGTTCTTTCTTTCAGCTACTCCATTTTGTTGTGGAGTGTAAGGAGCACTAAATTCTTGCAATATACCTTTCTCATCACAATATTTTTCCATCTTGTTGTTCTTGAACTCTGTACCGTTATCACTCCTGATTCTTCTGATTCGAGTTTGGTACAAGTTTTCAATTTTCCTGAACAACGTCATCAAACTTTCAAATGTTTCATCTTTTGACTTCAGAAATGATACCCATGAAAATCTCGAGTAGTCATCTATTACTACTAGACAGTAGAGATCCCCAGTTATACTTTTGACATTTACTAGACCAAACAGATCCATATGGAGTCTCTCTAACGGTCTTGAGACTAAATTGACTTTCTTTTGAGGATGTGATTTCTTCTTTTGCTTGCCTTTGACATAGCTAATGCACTCCCCCTCAAGATGAAAACCTTTTACATGAACACCAAGAACTAAATCGTTATGCACCAAGTGATTCATTTTCCTCAAGTGAATATGACCCATCTTTCGATGCCATAACTGCGATTCTTTTTCCGTTGCTCTTGACATAAAACAGTGAGCCTGACCTGTGGTAGTAGTTGCTACACTCATGTCCAAGACGTACAGATCATTGACTCTAGGTGCTCTCATGATTACCCACTCTTCGGGAACAACAAATCCTGGTTTCAAGATCAAACATTCTTTGTCTGTAAAGTGCGTTGTATACATACGATCACAAATCTGAGAGATGCTCAGAAGATTGTTTTCAAGCTCGGCGATGTAGTTTACTCTTTCAAACGTGACAATACCATTTGATAAAGTTCCTTCACCAACTATTCGACCACCTTGATTACCCGAAAATCCCACATATCCTCCATTAAACCCTCGAACATCGTACAGTAGGGTTTTCTTCCCCGCCATGTGCGGAGAAGCTCCACTATCCATAATCCAACGTGAAACGGATCTTGGAAGCTCCTGCACATATCACAAATATTTAGTTAGATTTTGATGTCACCCAAGCCTCTTTCGACTCAGGTAACTTGACATTGATGTGAGTTTTTGCAATGTATAGTGGCGGAAAATTCTTGTCATTCATCTTTAAGCTCTCTTCAGATCCAATCTCAACCTCTTTGTATAAAAAGAAATCATTTTTAGGAGGTTGACCAGATGATTGATCTTTCTTTGATACATCCTTCTTTTCAGAAGTAGTAGACATTTCTTTTTCAAGCTTCTCATAGTAATCCAAAGGTACATACATCTCCTTAGTTGAAGATGATGATTTAGCAATCTCAGACACCTTTGGTTTTGAAGACCTTGATTTCTTTTCAACTGATTTTGGCTTCCATGCTTGTTGAGTCGATGCAACTCGTTTATAAAACTTGTCAGTTTTAGTTACCACATTCTTTATGGGTTCAGTTTTGATCTTGGTGTTTTCATTTTTCAAAACTTTCTTCTCAACAACCATTGGAGATTTGCCTTTTGCATCTGCTTTCTTTTTCTGACTCTCAATAACTTCAGACTTAGGCTTTTAGTTGGTGCACTTTCGTGCAATGTGTCCAACTTTGTTGCACTTAAAACATGTACGGGTGTCAGCTACCCGACTTGTGCCTTCGGTCTGAGGCTGTGAGACCTTTTCCTCAAAAAATTCTTCATTTGATTTTGAAAAAATTTCAGATTCCTGCTCGGAATTAGAACTCGAACTTTTTACAAACACCTTTTTCTCAACAAACTTCTTGTTTTGGAAGTTCCTTCGTTGATAATTCTTACCCCCCTGATATCCACCCGACCATCTGTTTTGATAGTTGTTAGAAAAACGGGGCGGTACAACAGGTTTTTTGTAGTAAGTTTTATCTTTTTCAAAGTTTAATTGCCTTTTGGAACGTTTCAGACCTTCGATCTCAGACACATCGATTTCGACCAACTTAAACACATTTTTCAATTTGTCCACATTCACATTCTCCAAAGGAAAATCATGATCCGAATACAACTTATCCGATCCCGACATCTTGTACATCACAAGATTAGGTTCTTCATTTAAGTTGTTTTTGGATTTTGATTTTGGAATATATTTGTCCAAAAAACATTCATCATCCTCAATAGTGTCACTTTTAGACTTTAAAACATTCTCAGCCATACTTTTCACAACTTCAGATTGGACACTATCTTCATCAGATGATGTGGTAAATGTGACATCAATCGTGTCTGGAAGCTTAACTTCATTTTCTTCTTCATCATTAACCAACCCTGATTTTTTCTTTGAAAAATTATTTAACACTAGTGGTGGAACCTGATGAAACCCAACCCCGGTTCCATCAAAGTATACATCTTTGCCTGCTTTGTTCTTCCCAATTGGTTTAGGAACTATATGTTGAAGAACAAAACTTGCAGAGTTGTAAATGTTCAATTTCAACTGGATGCGTTCATTTTCAATTTTAGCTTCTTGAAACTGAAGCTTCAACTTAGCAATTTCATCCAGTTGTTGATTGATTAGCTCTTCTTTTACCCTAAGAACACCTGACAGTTGAAGATTCTCTTTGTATGTCTTACCATTTCTCTCATCAGAATCTTTTACCGTTCGTTTTAGCTTCTCAAAATTTTCTGAAAGTTGACGATTCTCATGAATTAATTTTTCGTTTTCTTTCCTAATTCTTTCTACGTCACTTTTATCATTTTCAATTTTCTCAGTTAATTCCTTTAATCGATCATTTGAAGCTTTTAACATTTTGTCACGGTTTAAGATCTGATCTTCAACATCTCTGACTCTTCCTGTCAATTCTTCGGTTTTTATACCGTTAAGGTAAGCAAGTGTACTACAAACCTTGCAGTCTTTCATGCAATTTTTGCAGTCATTCTCATTTTTAGCTTTCTTACCTGACTCATTGATTGCATCATTCTGACTGACCTTGCTTTTAGACTCAGTGCCAGAACCAGAAACTACCTCTAGTTCGTTCGCAGCAAACACTTTGTCAGCCATCTTCTTCAAATTTTCTGCAGTAAATTCTTGTGACGTGTCAATAATCCCGTCATCAATTTTCTTTGACTGCTGCTCTTTCTCCGTATCTTTGACTTTTTCATCAGCTTCTCCACCTCCCCACCACTCTCTCTGTCTGGCTTCTTCTTCATCAGCAATTTGTTTGGTGAGCGTTTCAACATCAACAGTAGCTGGATCAACAACTATATTACCATTTGGATCTAGGTAACATTCTCTATCAGTATCCCATCTTTTTTCCATTTTTGCTTCTTTGTATGTTTGAGAAATTCTAATCATCATGTTCTGAGCTAGCATCTTTCTGTTGATGTATTTCACTTCTTCTGTTCTGGAATCTTTGAAAGGAACAATCTTTGTCACAAACGGATAGCCTACTGCGTATTCTTCTGGTAACACTACACTCCAATCATATCCCTCATCGTCATGGATAACAGCAAGTGCTCTGGATTTTTCTTTGGGATTTTCTTCTATCTACTTTATTCTGGGAGGTTCAGATTTGTTCTGATGATAGATGGCTCTTTTGTAATAATCTTCACGGAACGGATTTGCCGTATCATCAGCAAATGCATTTCGACACTCTCTTTTAAAATGACCTTTTTGTTTACATTTAAAGCACGTGACTTTCGACTTATCAAACCCAAGTTTTGTGGACGATCCTCCAATTCAAATGGAGATTACAGGCAGACACCACCTAATATCGATTAACTCCATCTCCTCTGGGTCAATCTGGTCATAGTCCTCCTTGGTGAGATTAGTGTTTCCAACCTTGCCTGCAACAAGACTCTCATATGACTCTAAAACAGAAGCTAAGAACACCATCTGCTGCTTTTCGGATCCCTCACTAAAGTTTTGTGCATTTTTCAGATCCACATCAATGTTGCATTGAAACAGATTCTTTGGAACTGATTGACTTTGAGTAGTTGACGAAGAATCACCATGAAAACCACTGCTTGAACTCTCTTGATTTGACGTGTTAGAATTTTCAGCTGAGAAAGCTGTCTTAGGAGACACATTCTTCGGGATCATACTTCCTCGGTAATACAGCTCAACATTCTGCTGATATGAGGAATGATTGACATTGTATGATTTCTTGATCTCCAGCTAATGACTCTCCAGTCTTTCAATTAACAGATCAACCGTCAGTTTGGTTGGTTCAACTGTGTTTTTCAGCATCAAAGCAAAATACTGCCAGTCTTTATCATCAGGCAGCGAGTCAAACAGTTTGTCAACCAATTCTTCTTGAGTGTACACGATTCCGTGTCTTGCAAGTTCCAGCTTCAAATGCCCGAATCTTTCAATCATCTTTGGCACAGATTCGTTTTTCAAACATCCAAACAAATCAAATTCTTTTCTTAACAACTTCTTTTTGTTTTTAACTATCTCAGCACTACCCACACATTTCACTCTTAGTTTCTCCCATAGATCTTTCGCATCTGTGTACTCAATCAATGAAATTATATCGTCTCTCACAGACTGATGAAGCAATGCAATGCACTTTTGTTCAGCAACAAAACTTTCTACATGATCAGTGCCTTCTAAATTTTCATAATCCGATCTTCCGGTATTAAAACCATTCTTCAAACTCTTCCAGCTTGGATACGCAAACGCTTTTAGCCACTCCTCAAACCTTTTAGCCCATCTATTGTATTCTTCAATCGCCATCAGTATGGGAGGTTTGTTGTATGTGCCATATGCACTCTCCACACTCAAAGCATCAGACAGAGTTTTCTTTACACTCAGATTAGGAACATTTTCATTGGTATTGTTTGATGTATCATCTCCGGTGTTTCCCGTGAAAGGAAACATGTCACTGAACGGATTCATAAACTCATCCATCTTCACGTATCTGAAACAATCAACAAACACCTAGAAAAATTTTTGGATTTTAAAAACAGTTTCAAACGAAATTAGTTCAAACGGAATCACTTCAAACGAATTCACTTCAAGCGAAAATAGTTCACACAAAATTACTTCACACGAAATTAGGGTTTTCACACGGAGTAGTGCTTCCAAACAAAATCACCAAGTAAAATCTAATTTCGTGCGGAATTAGCTTGGTTTCAAACGAAATCAAGTCACTTTGGTGCGAAAAAGCTGATTTCGTGTGGAACGCTCAAACGGAATCTGATTTCGTGTGAAATCAAACAGCACTTTCAAACGGAATTTGATTTCGTGTGAAATCAAACAACAATCTCGAGCAAAATTAACCACAAAAGCTAATTCCGTGCGAAATCACAAGTGCTATTTCGAGCGAAATTATGATGACATCATCATTTCGGCCACCATTTTGTCAAATTGATCCAGATTTAGTTCGAATTTTGGTCCAATTCTTTCAAGGATTCTTTAACACAGTGTTTTACATGATATATGTGAAATTCAGTTCAATTTGTCCGTTAAATCTCGTTTAATTTTGAAAAGAAGGAGTAGAAGTGATGAAAACAAGCTGAATTGGTATAAACTCTTCGTCCTGAGCTCTGATACCACATGTTGGATCGTCGTGTGACCCTAACGAGTCAATCAGAAGAGTTTATGATCTATTTCAAAGGCGGAATCAGAGAAATAGATGTGTAACAGCTTGATTCCTCTTAATTATCTTCTTATTATTGATTCCAAAGCTTTTATAGATCATTTAACAAACTGGCAGCACCTCGGCTCTGAATCGGAAAAGTTACAAATGACCAAGCAACTCAGCTATATATAGATGTGTTAATTTCGCTTGAAAATGGCACTAACCATTTCACACGAAATTACAATGTCTAATTTCGTTTGAATTAGCCAGTGGCTATTTCATGCGAAATTACACAAACACACATAAATCCTAGTTTTTAACTTGCTGAGCACTGGTTTATCCTATCTAGACATAAGACTCGATAAAGACGAAGTTAACAGACATTTGTGCACCAACACGAAGTCTCACTAAAATTTAATCCAATTACGACTAATTAGATAGCGGTAAGTGACTATCGAACACAGGGAGTTTGTGGAATATATGCTATCTCAATGTTTGTCTAACTAACTAGATTAATCTAAATTTCAAGAAATGTAAATTTCAATGTTTGGGCTGCTTGGTTTTAATTATCTAGAATTACTAAATTAGAATACAAATCAAAGTCAAGTTTTGTAACTAGATAAGAGGGTAGTGATCATCCCGAGTTTCAGGTTTTAAGTGACAACTAACGTTCATGTTCAATAGGAAAGAACCACATAGACATGGCTCATGTAAGATCAATTATTTGTGATGAAAGGGAACTAAGTACTCGGATTCCTAGAACGTGAGGTTGTTACCCGATGATCAATCAACACATATCCAACCCTAATCCCTCCCATGATATCTCGATTGCCAACGGCACCAAGAACGTATGGTTTAGAACTATGACCAAACACACATCAACAATTTACAAATAATCATTCACAAACCGTAATCAACTAAACAACACATGCAAAGTTTATTACTCCAGAAATTAAAGATCAAAACAAAATTGTCACAAGTAAAACCTTACATTCGAGGATGATCACCAACGAAATTAGCCTTCCATAGTTCGGTGCATCATCATAACACAAAGTTTAATGTTCGTACAAATAAAAAACACAAACCGAATGTTTAGAATCTTCAAGAACACAAGGAAAACAGCCAAAAACGCCCCTATCATGCTCCCAAAACTGAAAACAATGATTGGATAATCAAAAGCCTCATCAAAAGGTCATTAAAAGTGAGGAGTTACACTTTTCCGCTGAGCCTACCGTAAGCTACGGTGGCTACCATAGCTTATGGTAGCTTTCAAGTGGCTACGATGGGTCTCTACTGCCTTACGGTTGAAGAAAAATGCTGGGGGCTACCGTAAGCTACGGTAGCCTTCAGCATGCAATTTTGTTTTCTTCATAACGTTTTCGTTTCAACTCCGTTTTCGTCTGCGTTCTTGTAATTTCGTCCTCTATCATGCTACCTTCTTAATTATTCAATTCCAATAAATTATTTTCTTTATTTATGCTCCATCTTTCACTCTCCAATCCAGCCGCGCCTATTCGAAGCTTCATTTCCACACTTTTAAGCTCCGAATGTACCTGAAACACAAGCAAAATGTAGTCATCTAACTCAAGACAATTACTCGATTAAATGTAGGATTAAAATACCATTTATAGCACTTAAGGGTCGTCCTATGGACTACCCGTCACATCCCACACTTACTCGTTGCTTACCCCCAAGCAACTCATCATAAACAACTCATAACTCCTCAAGCGATCAACATGAATCAAGCAAACAAATGTCCTCATTTTACTAACTTTTCTTAAAACCGCACATAACACACCCCTCACAATAACTCTCCTCTTGGTGACAAGTAAAACCTAGCAAAGATAAGCTAGCTCACACTTAAAGTAAACAGGTGGTTGCACGACAATAAGCTTGTAGTTAAATCGGTCCTTCGCCTAAATAATTTGCTAAACATGCACGTGAATCAAAGGAACTTAGAGGTTGTAATGTAGCAAGGCAAATGGGTAGGAAATGGAAATACATATGCGAAATAGCTAACGATTCAACCCGTTCTTTTATTTCTAACTAAAACAAAACATAAACAACTATATACAAACTATCTCATTCATTTTTTTTTTCATTTTTCATTGCTTTTTCTCTTTTTTTTTCTTTTCATATCTCTTTTTTTCTTTTTTTTTTTTCCGATTTAACAAACATAACAAACAAACATACTAGAACATGATGATTATACTAATAGACCGGGTTAAATACGGGTTAAGTTTTTAAGAGAAAGTAGGCACGGGTTAACAAAAGATCGGCTCAAAGCTCAAATGGGCTACTAAAGTCCAAACCCCCGCCCCTCTCGCTACCATGCTTATATATATAATTTATGAGGTCCAACCCCCCAAATCCCACACTCGCACTCACCAAGACGAGGCTACCTAATTGCCCTAATCCTTTTCACATGCATATCAAGCTAAGGCCTCAAACCGCATTCAAGCACAAGTTCTAATGCACCACCACCCATTGCCACTCTCATCAAGAAAAAAATGTATTCTAATAAATTCAAGTAGTGGCTCAACTCTCACCAAGAAAGAACAAGGGGATATGGGTTGCCGGTGTGTCATGCAATTTAATACTCAACTGTTCAATTTTGGACCATTTTTCACTTGATTTTTTAAAGATTCACATTTTTTTTTAAATTTCCACTCATCCCCACACTTGGGATACATTTTCCCCAATGTATGGCTTTGAAGGGAAAGATCGCTAAATCATCACAACATCAATTTTTGTTTTTCCACTCAAACCCAAATTTCTTTTTGATTTTTTTATATATAACTAAAAACACCACCAACTTTCACAACCCATAAACACATTAAACACCACCCATCCGCCCAACCATGATCATAAACATGAATATATAAAAAGGTACACAAAATGAGAACAAGACACAACCTGATCAGTAAATCAGTAGTGTTGGTAGTGATGCAGCTGCGGTAATCGGACAGGAACATAAACATCTCTTGGATTCGCTAATATCTCAACGGGGATGTTGCCAAACATCCCCACACTTGAATCATTGCATCTGCGAGGACTGAAACGTAATAACCTGCCAAAACACAAACACAAGACCAAAACAAAACCAAACAAAACACGAATACAATACTCTACATCCTCGGGCTGCCTCCCGAGAGCGCTAAGTTTAATGGTCTTCAGCCAGACCATACCTGATATGTGTTATGGTGGTCTCAATGCACGCTTACCCGAAACATTTCCAACAAATGCCCGGAAATTTACATGCCATCTCCATAGGTTTGTCAGTATAATTGGCATGTTCAGACTGCACCTGCGGGTTTCGCTAATCCACTTCATGATGTATACCCTGATGTCTTGTAGTTTCACCCTTCTCATCTTCTTCTTCTTCTTCTTCCTTGAACCCTCTTCCCCACACTTGTTATTTTGAATGATTGATATGGGAAGAGGTTCGGTACACATATTCATCTCCTCAGACTGTTCTGCCTCATCATCTGCACACACCATCTGATCCACCAGTGACTCTTCATTAGATAAAGGACTCATTGGTGTGGTATTATTCTCCACAACCTCCTACTTCATGTGAGAATAATCTCTAATATCATCAGGTAATGGTGAAAGGCGTTGTTCTATCTCTATCTTCATTTTTAAATTCTGACACTTAGAAACTAAACAGCTGATTCGATCTTCATCGGAAAGGTTGGGTGCTGATAAATACTGCTCGAGTTTGGACAAAGTTACTTCCAATATAGCAAGCTCTTTCTCCTCCTCGGTCTAATAAGTATAAACACCCTCGGGCTCAGAATATTCTCCGGGATGATATTGTCGATATCCCTGATATGGTCTTAAGATGTGCGCATCCATCTTTTTTTTATTCCAATACTTTGGGTTTTCTGAATACACCGTGCACACATCATAATCATAAGTATGATCATGACCACAACAGAAATATAGACCATCTGTCCTTGTCTCATAATAAACATCCTCGTCCCGATCATATCCATCCGAGTAATGTAAGTCCCGTAAAACGGATCTTTCAATGATATCAAACCTAATCTTGTAGGAGTGCGGAAACCAAACACAAGATGATTCAAGATAAACCAAAAAAAAATATGAAAAACGAAGAACAATACCGAATCACTTTCAACACTTACACACGATTCTATTACTTGAAAAGCAAAACCGTCTAGTACAAGTGTTCACAACTCCAATCACCTCCCTCTCTATAACTCTAGAAAATATGTAACTATGGAGGTTCCAAGAGGTTCAAAACTAAAAACAAGTTAGAAACTTGTTTATATACCTACTAAAGCCGACTTCCCTACATGGGATCCCCTTGGGCCTGCTTGGCCCACATGGCCTAAAGCTTGGCCCAAGTGACCTGTAAAGTCCAAAGCCTAATATAAACTAACCCGGTAAGGCCCAGTTCGTAACCATAGCCCGTTGTGTTAATTTGATGCGTCAGTCTCACACTTTAGGGCCTAACAATCTCCCCTAGACTGATGCCATCAAATTGTCTTCATAGCATGAATTTAGCAACGTCTTCAACGAAGTCTATGGTTGTCTCTATGTTGCAGATGTTGTGGAAGTTCTTGACTTCTGAACTCTCAGCACTGGGTTTCTTTCTTCAGCTCTTGTGGTTAGCTACATATCAGGATCTCTATCAGCTTTGCTTGAAAATCTTGTTGAAAAGAATGTGAGAGGAGGATTCTCAACAGCTCTTTTCTTCTTCAGTCTTTGTCTTTCAAGCAGGTTCATGGTACTTCTTCAAATGTACTTTCACTGTCAGACGGCATTTCGTATCCGGTTCTTCTGACTCAGGTACATCTTGTTGTTGTGATGCTCCATGCTTCTTCAGCAGCTAACAGCATCTCAATCTTCATCAACCTTGTTTCTTGATTGAAATCAGGTTCTACACATGCTCAGAAATTCATAAGCAAACATTTCTTATGCAACAGGGAGAGTACCATATGAACATTAGGTACATCCAAGTACTTGTACTCAGATTTCACAATTTAAATTCTTTCAACTTTTGATGATCAGTCAAATCTTCAAGAACGGTTATATTTTTAATTTTAAGAAAACACATAAACACTCTATTTTCGGGTTTATGGTTTTATAGAAAAGCAAGACACTATTTTTGTATTTTTTGAATTTTTGTATTTTTTTATTTTTTTATTTTTAAAGAACTAAAAACAAATAAAACTCAAAATATAAACAATTACCATAATATACAATCACAATTGCAATGGGATCAAAATTCATTCTCAGGCAGACTAAGGAACACTTTTCAGCACGAGCCTAATCAAACTGGTCTATGCGATTGCCAATATGTTTGTCCACTTAAACTTTAACGCTCAACTTTCAATTTTTCAACTTCGTGATATGCTTAAGGTAATATTATACTATTATACCCGTTTTTCCCATTCCAAGGCATACCCCCGCGATCAAGGTAAGCACAATGATTCATCATAACAGGTGAGTATATTGATGTCATCCTTCTTGATTTACAACGTTAGACCATTGGTGACAGGTCAGTACTTTCGTACAGCAGAGCGACCAATGATTGTGTCAAACGAGGGCGAGGCAAATACCATTTTGGTACGAATTTGGCTCTTTGAGCATTTGGAATATTCTCATTTTGAGATTTTGATTCCTTAGGGTTTTTGTCCTCTTGGGATCTTTTAAGATATCCTGACTGTGTCTAGGTCTACATATAATCTGGATGCAACAGAAGGACAGCCAAGATATCCCCGGATGATTCAACAATATAAAGACCCGAAACCTCAGATGTTGGCTATCTATCAACGCAAGATTTAAGACCATAAAATCATACGCCGTTGGTATGTTACCCACATGGTACATAGTTCGTTATGTTTATATCACTTAGTATCTTTTATCATTTTGAGCGTCAAGCCTATCGACATATCGCAGTAGATCCTAGTCTTTTCAGCTATGGCACCTTACATGTGTTAGTCAAACCTTTTAACACGAACATTTATTTCACTTCCCATATCATGAAATCTTTCTTTTTGGCATTTTCATTTTTCTAATGTTTTTGTATTTTTCTCATTTTCTCCCCCTAAAGCAATACATATATATACAGTAAACTCTTTTTGCATTTTTCTTTTCTCAGTTTTCTCCCCCTAAACTCTATATCTATGTATATGTCCCTCTCCCCCCTAAATTTGTGCATAAATCTTGTATTTTTGCGCGAATTTACCATTTACAAGAGAAAGGACACTTTATATACAAAATAATGAACTAAGAAAGAGAGAAAATATTTTTGCTTAACCGTTCTATCATCAGATTGAAGAATAATCAGTTTCAAATCAAAGTACTGAATTTAAATTGTACCTTTTGCTGATCATTCCTTGCTTCTCTTATCTCCTCCAAAGGAAACATATCATCTGTAAAAAAATTTGAACTTTTTGCAACAGTGAAATGTTACCCGTTTTATCTCTGGAACAACCTCTATGGACATTCCAGAGATTGTCAACAGCTCCTCCTTAGTTGTTCCTGAAAAGTAAGGAGATTAGTAAGACATTGGTACCCAGGCCATCGTGGTCCTGGGATTTCCTGAAGCATCAAAGTACGACACTTCTTTCAAACACAAGGCCCCTTTCGTTTCAAGGATTGGAGACGTTGCTGCTTTGGATTTGTGTTTCCAAATCTGTTTTGGTTTAACAAACGTGTTTGTTGCCTTCGGTTGAGCAACTTTAGCTGATTCAAGTTTGTTAGTTTTAGAATCACGTTTTTGTTCCTAAAAAACTTTGCGTTTGTTTTTAGCGGCGTTCCAATCCCCATCAGAAGGTTTAACCTTGGGATTCACATTCTTTATTTCCTTAGATGAAGATACCTTCATTGGCTTAGAATGGTAGTTATCCTTAGGTGTAACCCTCTAATTTTGTATATAGTAGGGTACATAGGGACGATTTGTGCAGTTCCAAGCAATGTGACCAGCAATGCCGCAATTGAAGCATGTTTGTCTCTTCACGTAGAAGGCATTCTGATCAGCTTGTGTAGCTCTTGCAGGCCCTGAAGAGTGAGCTGGTCCTTTTTGTGCTTGTTTTTGTTGCACATTTCTTGCAAACGAGGATGAATTTAGATGTCTATACTTATCGTTTGCAGGGGCCTTCTGTGGTGGAGATTTCTTTTGATTCTTCTTGTTTTGTTTAGACTGCAGGTCTTGTTCAGAAATCTCACCAGTCTTTTCGAAAGCTTTGTTAGCACAGTCAAATGCATATTTCTCACATTTGCCATTACAGACTGGCTTAACAAAAGAATTTTTCACATCATGGACCTTTTGAGGATTATTACTGCCCGTTGAGGACTGTGGAGAGCCTGCTTGTCTTTGATGTTTAGGCTTCTTATTTCCGCGTCCTTTACCTGCTCGCTTCGGCTCTTGTTGCTTGATCTGAACCTTTTCATTACTAACAGAAGGTTCAGATAGTTTAGCTTGCGCACTTGGAGCCCTGTTCACATCAGTCTTCTCTTCATCTTTCATGTCATCAGCTTTGACAGAATCGGAGATTTCTGGTTTGTCGGATGAAACACCAGAAACTTCAGCTGAAATATTTGACGAATTTTCAGCACAAGACTCATGTGGGTTCAAGAGTGGTTCACTTGCAACTTCGTTTTTCAAAGAAGTCTCCTGATCCTGATCCTTTTGAGAATGTGTTTCAGTGGTCCCACTAAATACATCATAAGTCTTGCCCAAAACATCAGGCCCACTAGACGCAAAAGAACAAAGCATACGAAAAATATTTTGTCCTAACATAAAACCAGAATCAGTTTCATTTATTGAGTTTTCTGAAAAATCAGACTTTGAATCTGGTTCATTCCCAAGAATATCTCCAAACTTTTCTTCAATTACTTCATCTGCACATGAAGACGAAGCATTAGGATCAACGGTTCCTTTTGAGACAAAATTCATTATAGGAGCTGGTTGTTTATCATCAACAAATTTGTTGTTGATTGATGACTTATCGGTTTTTGGGCCGTAAGTCATCTTGCCCTCATTCATTAATTCCTCTTCCCAGTAAGGCATGTAGGTATAATTATGATTGTACGGAGGAGGAGTTTTATTGTATCCCAAACCAGCCCCTTTCTTCTCTTTATACTCTAACTGAATATCACAAATGTCCTTGACCAATTTGCTAGAAGTGTCATATTTTTTAATATTAGTTTCATTAATCTGACATTTCAACTTTATGTCTTCTAGCTCCTTGGTCTAGTCCTTAATTACCGCTTGATCATATTTATACTTACAATTTTTTAACGCTGATTTCTTCTTTCAATTGAATGATATATTTCCTTTAGGCTTCAATTTTTTCTTTATAAAGTTTTTCATTTTTAACCAAAGTAAAGTTTTTATTCTTTATATCTTTGTAATCTTGAATTAAATCAGCGTTATGTAACCTATATGCCTCATTTCTTTCTATACACTCAGGAGTGCAAAAGACAGAAAGTATCTCTTCACGTTCTTTGGCCACGGGTTTGTTAAACATAAATGCCATAATTTCAGTGGGTGGTTGATACTTTTGTTCTTCTCCTCAAAACATAAACCAAACGAGAACCCGTGTACTTGCTAACTCAAACTCTTTGCACGCGAATGAACCCGCTTTCTGAACCGCGCCTCAAAACATGTCAGACCGATATCACAAACAAAACAAACCTTTTTTATTATTAAAGGAAAACCTAATTATAATTATTGTTACTACTATTATTATTATTATTAATATTTATTATATTATTATTATAAATAAATCATGATTAGGTAATTATGATCCAATGATTAGTCAATTTATTATTATACTTAATATTATTAAACCTAAACGACAAAATACAGATGTCTGTCAGATGTCTTCGTCGTTCAAACAACTCACCCCAAAACCTAAATCAATATATCACGACAATGAAGAACAACGATGAACTTAACGGCGATGAAGGTGATGACCGGCGATGGTTTCTGTTGGAATGTGGTGATGTAGATGGAGATGGTGTTCGATGTCGGAGGTGTTAATACAGTGATCGGAGATGGAGTTGCAGGTTTCAGCGAATATAGATAGACGATGTAAGTCAATGACGTGTTTCAACTCGGAATGATGATGAACAGTGAGACGGTTGCGAGTCGGAACGGTAGATGCAGTTGCGAGTCGGAAACGAGGTTGCGACTCGAGACTGCTCGGGAAGAGGATGACTCGAGACCAGTGATTCAAGTCCTCAAAAATTGATGACTCGAGACCTTGAAACTGTGAGTCGAAACCTGGAAAGCTGTTGTGAGTCGAGACCGTGATTACGACTTCGGAACGATGTTGTCAAAACAGTGAGTCGAGACCTTTGTGAAAGTTGATGACTCGAGACCGTGTGAGGGTGATGAAGAGTCGAGACCTTGAAGGATTTGTTGTCAGTTGCTACTCGGAATCAACAGAAAACTTAAACTAAAATGGCGATGACTCGAGAACGTGAAAGTTGTGTCGAAACCGGGATTGAAAATGAGTCGAAAACGCTGAACCTTCCAGAACTTGTATCTTTCAAAACAGATTTGTTAGAGATAAAACCGAAATCCCAATAAATCAGGATTTCAAAAATTAAAGATTTGAAAAATCTTTTGAAAGTCTTCAGCGGATCTTCCGAAATTCACGTAAACACTTCTGGAAAAATCACGAAACCAAAATAGCAGCAAAACTTGAATTTTTAACCTTTTTTTTAACAAATGATGAATAAGTGATGAACAGGAGATAAACAGGATTCGTAATCAGCACCAATAACACACCAACTTTTGAACATAACTCGAGAACTTGAATCTGATTGATATCGAACCGAACCAAGAATTGGTTTCTTGGCTCGGATACCACTTGTAAGTCCCGTAAAACGGATCTTTCAATGATATCAAACCTAATATTGTGAGAGTGTGGAAACCAAACACAAGATGATTCAAGATAAACCAAAAAAAAAAATATGAAAAATGAAGAACAATACCGAATCACTTTCAACACTTACACACGATTCTATTACTTGAAAAGCAAAACCGCCTAGTACAAGTGTTCACAACTCCAATCGCATCCCTCTCTATGACTCTAGAAATTCTGTAACTATGGATGTTCCAAGAGGTTCAAAACAAAAAAACAAGTTAGAAACTTGTTTATATACCTACTAAAGCCCACTTCCCTACATGGGATCCCTTTGGGCCTGCTTGGCCCACATGGCCTAAAGCTTGGCCCAAGTGACCTGTAAAGGTCTAAAACCTAATATAAACTAACCCGGTAAGGCCCAGTTCGTAACCATAGCCCGTTGTGTTAATTTGATGCGTCAGTCTCACACTTTAGAGCCTAACAAGTAATAATCATCCCCCATCTCTAAGTCATAATCATCAGCGTATGATGGAGGTGGAAGCTGTGAAACATAAGACACCGGTTTTCCATGTGCCCTCCTGTAATGGGCCTCGTGGCAACCGATACATGGATGACGTGGACCCCCGCACAATATACACGTAGAGAAACTGAAATCTGTGTAATGCACTGTCATCCTGCACAACACAACACAACACAACTCAACTACCAAGTGTAAATCACGAACATCAAAGAAAATCTTTTTGGGATTTTTAATTTTTTTTTTATTTTTTTAACTAATACACAAGATAACACACGTTGTGCACTACTCCCCGGCAACGGCGCCAAAATTTTACGTGAGGTCGAAGTCTCACTCAAATGTAATCCAATTACGACTAATTAGCTAGCGGTAAGTGACTATCGAACACAGGGAGTTTGTGGAATATGTGATATCTCAATGTATGTCTAACTAACTAGATTAATCTAAATTGCAAGAAATGTAAATTTCAATGTTTGGGTTGATTGGTTTTAATTATCTAGAATTACTAAATTAGAATACAAATCAAAGTCAAGTTTTGTAACAGGATAAGAGGGTGGTAACCATCCCGAGTTTCAGGTTTTAAGTGACAACTAACGTTCATGTTCAACTGGAAAGAACCACATAGACATGGCTCATGTAAGATCAATTATTTGTGATGAAAGGGAACTAAGTACTCGGATTCCTAGAACGCGAGGTTGTTACCCGATGATCAATCAACACATATCCAACCCTAATCCCTCCCATGATATCTCGATTACCAACGGCACCAAGAACGTATGGTTTAGAACTATGATCAAATACACATCAACAATTTACAAATAATCATTCATACACCGTAATCAAATAAAAAACACATGCAAAGTTTATTACTCCAGAAATTAAAGATCAAAACATAATTGTCACAAGTAAAACCTTACATTCGAGGACGATCACCAACGAAATTAGCCTTCCATAGTTCGGTGCATCATCATAACACAAAGTTTAATGTTCATACAAATCAAAAACACAAACCGAATGTTTAGAATCTTGAAGAACACAAGGAAAACAACCAAAAACGCCCCTATCATGCTCCCAAAACCGAAAACAATGATTGGATAATCAAAAGTCTCATCAAATGGTCATTAAAAGTGAGGAGTTACACTTTTCCACTGAGCCAACCGTAAGCTACGGTGGCTACCGTAGCTTACGGTAGCTTTCATGTGGCTACGGTGGGTCTCTACTACCTTACGGTGGAAGAAAAATGCTGGGGGCTACCGTAATTTACGGTAGCTACCGTAAGCTACGGTAGCCTTCAGTATGCAATTTTGTTTTCTTCGTATCTTTTTCGTTTCAACTCCGTTTTCTTCCCCGTTTTCACATACGTTCTCATAATTTCGTCCTCTATCATGATACCTTCTTAATTATTCAATTCCAATAACTTATTTTCTTCATTTATGCTCCATCTTTCAGTCTCTAATCCAGCCGCGCCTATTCGAAGCTTCATTTCCACACTTTTAAGCTCCGAATGTACCTGAAACATAAGTAAACGTGGTCATCTAACTCTAGACAATTACTCGATTAAATGTAGGATTAAAATACCATTTATAGCACTTAAGGGTTGTCTTACAGACTACCCGTCAGTGATGTGCCGATAAAGTTAAGTTGGGTTATTACACTAAACACGTGTGCATTATTAGGAACTCAGGATTTTTACCTAGAATTATACAGGAGGCTTGTAGTTAAAACCCTAAGTCTACAAGGTGAGTCATTCTTTTTTTTTTCTCGCAACTTTGTGAGTCATTCTTTCTTTTTATCAAATTCTTTGCAAAACCCTAAATGTTTTTCAGTTATACTTACAGTGATTAAGTTTTTGTATTCTTTAAATTGTTGCCGGTATGTGGGGTTTTGTATACATTACTTGACACTCGTTACTATTGGGTAAAGAGATCCAATAGTAGCATGACCACAAGCACGGGGGAATTGGCTCCAGTCGCAATACTATTGAAAAATTGATAGATATAAAGAAATGTAAAAACTCTTGATACGGTAAAATATAACAATTTGTCTTTTTATAAAATAGAATGAACTCACCAGTATTTTTCGCTGATAAAATGTTTTCAAACGCGTTTCAGAAAACTTACTGTGAAAATAATAGAAGCCAGCTATGGAGCACTCAAGGCTTAAATAAAGTGGGTATAATTACCTGAATAAAAGAAGAAATTTATGTTTTATTAATTAGGGTTTATCCCTATAAAAACATTTGAATGGAATATGGGTTTTAGTCGATTTGTTTAATAGTAAAAGTTTGGTGTTTTACAAACTCTGAAATTATTTCCTAACTACGATACTGATGAAATATTTTTCTGCTGCGTATTTAATAAACACCGGTACCACTTGACTCGCACACGGCCCGTGCGCCCAGGGTGGGGTCGGGGGTTGTGACAGAAGGTGGTATGAGAGCCACTGGTTTAAGCTATTTAGGTGCTCTTTTAATACCTAAACTTAAACATTAATGTTAGGAAATTAATATACAATAATTTATGTGTTATTCTGTAAATATAAAAATCATATATATGTGGAATATTTTTATATTATTTTGACCATTTCTAAATCCACAGTATGAGTGAAAAAAGTGTGTCCGATGCTTTCCAGCATATGTCTGATTCGGAGATGGACGGAGGACCATCCGGAGCCATATCAGGATATGAAGCGGATGCGGAAGGTTCTTTCATTTTTAAAGCCAAATATACTGAACCTATACCACCTAAGAATAAATGATGGTTTAATAAAAAGAAAAGAGAAACACAATAGCTACCATGACCTTATCTGAAGGAACCACTCAAATCCCATTAACCAAACGACTGTGGGAGGAACTCGACTATAGATTAGCAAACTGTGATATGTTTCAACCTATAGCCGAAGAAACAAACCCAAACCTACATGATCACCCAGAACCTATCCAGATGATTCCTCAACCAATACCCGCATTTAACTCAGAGGAAATCCCAAGGATACCTGCACCATCACAAAATCTAATGGAACAATGGTGGGTCAATGACTGGGAATTTCAGAACCTCATACCAGACCCTTATCTCCAGCCACAACCACAATTTCCACCATACATCCCGAATGCCTATCCAGCCATGAGCTACGAGAATATAGCTGAGTTGAGGTAATATGGAAAGGAGCTGTTGTCAGCAGGACACCGAGTCCGTGTTATGGGAGAAAAACTCGTCTGGAAGTACAACGAGAGGGAACTGCAATTCTGAAAACAAGATAAACCAAATATAATATATATATGTATATATATATGTATATGTATATATATATGTATATGTATATGTATATGTATATGTATATGTATATATATATATATATATATATATATATATGCTTTCCTTATATTTAATCATGTATAATATATATATATCGACACATAAAAAACTAAAATACTGACATATATGATTATAGTTGTATTGATACAATATGATCAACAAAATGTGTCTGAATAATTGTTTTGTTTTAATTATTCTGTAATATTAATACCTGAAATGTTTGCAATTCAGATGCCGAATGAAGTATCACGTAATCAAGAAATTCACGCTAGTAACGGAAATTCTTTGGATAAAAGTGCTATAGAAAATATAATAGCTCAAGGAATAGCTAATGCCACACCTTCGATTATTGAAGCTATTAAAATTTCTATGCATGTAAACAATAATAGTACTATAAGCCGTAAGCATACTCATCACTTCAGACCTAGCCATAGTGTCAATGGAGACAATGATATTCTTGTCAAAACTCCGTTTCCCAAACGAAAGAAAGCGACAACCTATGGTTGTTCTCATAAAGAATTCCGCTCTAATAATTCCTATAAGAGGAAAAGAATTGGACAGTAAATTGCACAACCTACCTGTAGAAACTGTAATAAAAAGCACAGTGTCGGCTTTGATGGTGTGCGGGGAGGACCTCCGCACAAGGCCCGTGATTTCGAGGGGCAAGCGATCTAAAAATATCCGATATGTATTGATGCGTGTCGAAGTGTTATATATATTAGGTGTATATTTTAAGCCCCTTTAACACTTTTTTAGCCAAGTTTTAAATTTATAAAACACGATATTTACTAACACTAAACACACATATGGGCAAGTGCACCCATCGTGAGCGTAGTATAGTGTTGGTAAGATACCGAGGTCGTCCAAGGACACAAGAGCTTTTAGTACCGATTTATCCTCAACGTCTAATCAAAATAAAAAGTTTAGAAAAATGTTTTAAGCTAAGAAAAATAAAAACTAACTAAAATGCTGAAAAATAAAAATAAAATAAAAACAGATAGACAAGATAAATCACTTGGTTCCGACTCGTGTATAGTGTAACCTTTGATTATTTCCACACTTTTGCACTTATTTAAGAGATTATCTTAGTTATTGTAGTAGGCCTCTCTTTTGAAGGTGACGTTACCCTCAACCCAGTAGTTTGAGTCAGCAAGGATACAATCCTAAAGGTTCGGATTATTGAAAGATAATTAATTAAGTTATTAATGCAAATTATGGTAGCCCCTCTTTTGGAGGTGACGTTACCCTCGACTAAGTAGTCTGAGTCAGCAGGGATACAGTCCTAAATAGCCGGGTTATAGTATTAATAGTAGTTAACTTATGAGGGGATCAAAGAGTTTGGACCCCCGCCATCCAATACCGTTAAGTATTGAAGGAGGTCCTACTAAATTTGACCCAGGTCCATTGCAGGACCTCTAAACGCTGAACAATGGCAAGACTCTTACCAAACCGTTCCCTTAACCCCCGACCAGGTTGCCAACATACCTCCATATAGACCGTGGAGATATGAATGGTGAAAATCTTTTATTTTATATAGACAGTAAAATAATGCCAAGACACCACGGACAAACGATAAGGAAGAATCACCTTCAACATAAGAAATTAGTTATTAAAGTCATTAATACAAAATCAAGTAAAAAGTGCGAAAAGATTAGAAATAAAAAGTATTACACTAGACACTTGTCTTCACCAAGTGATGTAAGAGACTTAGGCAAACATGGCCTTGATTGTCAAGAACTCTTACGATCAATCTTGGATCCCGAGACGACTCACACACTCTATGATGGACAATGGATGATGGTGGTGGATGATGGTGTTATGGTGGTGGTGGGTGGTGGGTGAAGTGTGAGAGAGGTGGTGTGCCAAGGGATGGTTTGAGCTTGAGCCAAGCACTCCTATTTATAGGCTGAACAGAAGCTCAGGCACGGCCCCGTGTCCACATCCTTCTCTTTCTTCATTTAATGCAGCTTGTCTTATTAGTTGACCACGCCCCCGTGTCCGCTGAGCACGACCCCGTGTGCAGAAGATTCTTTGTACTATCAAGATTTGCCTAGATTGTGCGAATCTTATAGTTGACCACGGCCCCGTGGTGGGCAATAGAAGCTTCTACCACTTTGTCTTTTCTGCTGACACTTGGGCACGCCCCCGTGCTGGCTGAGCACGGGACGTGTTCAGTCTTCTGTCTTCTTGTTTTGCTTGGGAAGATGCTGTCGTGGGGTCGGGCATGTCACGTCTTGTTCCTTTTCTTGTATTTATGTTAGATTTTGATGTCTTTTTGCTTCTTTTGTTAATTTGAGCTCATTTAATCCTGAAAATACAAAAGGAAGACAAAAGCACACTTTTTCCAACATTAGTACTAAAAAAGGGTTAGTTTTATGCCACAATTGATGTAATTTATATGTTGCATTTTGCACACATCAAATACCCCCACACTTGAATCTTTGCTTGTCCTCAAGCAAAACTCTTTAATATGTGGCTATTACACTCCCAAATGGAATCGGTAGAAAAGAAGGTTTCGGGCTTGTCATAGAGTGTCGGGATTTCCAAGATTCTTTATTTAGTTTTATTTTTATTTATTTACAATCTTATTCGTCATGATTTATTTAAAACTTTTCATAAGATAAATTACTTATTAGGGCATAACATGCCTCTTTAAAATTCTATTTATATACAAGTTCACATACCTCACGGGGATCACTCAACACTCGGCTGAAAATGTATTTTTGTGGATCACTCGAGAGCGGCATGGAACTTACTCCTACCATAAGCTTGCCAACCAATCAATCCTCCTCCTTTTTAACTTATATACCTTTGTAAATATCAAGAGGACTTTTTGGGTGAAGGGTTAGGCTTGGGTTATAGGTAGGTGGTTGGGTTAGTGGTTAGTAGAAAAAGGGAGAAAAGCGTAACAAGCGTCGGTTTTCGTAAGACTTTTTATTTTTGTAACTTTTATTTTGATGAAGCTATTATTCAAACAAAGTCCTTTATGATAAACTTGTTTGTTTATTTGCTTTTGCTTCATAATCAACTATTTTTTTTTTTTTGAAAGTCATATGAGAAACCGAGCTAGTTACTAAAACAAAGGGTAAAAAATGAAAAAGGTTTTGGTGGGTAAAAGGGTGTTTGTTTGGGTTATGAAATGAAAAGGTTTAGGCTCAAAGGGGCTAACTAGGGGGATTTTTGGGTAGGTGGTAAAAAAAAATAATGGTGTAGAAATAAAAAGGGTTAGTCCTAATGCCTTCATCATTTACTTACTCGGGTTTAAGTTGGTAAGGACTGGGAATGTATCATCATGGCAAGTTATAGAGTCGTAAGAACCAAGCGGCTATTCACACAAGAAACGAAAAATGAGCATTTAGTTTAAAGATATGTAATTGTTTGCTCAATAAAGGCTCAAAACTCACTTTTGTGGGAATGGGTTTTTATGTGATCAAGTATATATAATTGAATTTTAACTAAGCTTGTCATGCCTTTTCATAATTTTCTTATGTTGGTTCTTTTTATCATGACGTTATCGGTTGTAAATTCGTAAAAATATAACCTTTTTAAAACTTGAAATTCCCGAGTTAAACCTAGACAAGTAAAAAAATGAAAATTTTTGAAAAAATTTGGGGTGATTAGCGGTTCCAATAGAGTTTTGTGTAAGGCTTGTATTTAGGACTTGCAAGATTCAAGGTTTTGGCATCCCCCCCACACTTAAATTACACATTGTCCTCAGTGTGTCCCAAAAATAAGTTTTTAGGTTGATTGAATGTGTAAAAAGGTGTAAAAAGCAAAAATTTTGTGTTACTGGGCGCTGAACACGGCCCCGTGCCTGGTGGGCACGACCCCGTGTTCAAGTGCCAGTAACGGAAAACTTATAGAAGGTGGACACGGGGGCGTGTTGGGTGGACACGTCCCCGTGTATGTTAAAGTCTGCAGAATTAAAACAAACAGCAGGTTCAGGGGAGTGGCACAGGGGCGTGTTGGCTGGACACGGCCCCGTGTGGACAATCTGCAAGGTTGAAAAACTGGTTTCTTTCTTCGGTTCTCATGTCCCGGCTTTAGTAGTACTAATGCTTAGTACTCTAAGCCTCATAATGTACCTGCTTAATCAATAAATATCATACCACACCATAGCAAACATCCTAATTTCACTAAGTTCAATATCCATGTCAAAGTTAAAAGAAAAAAAATAAATGCAGAAAATAAAAGAAGTTAGGGAAAGTAAATTGTTCAACACTTGGCACGCAGGCCTCAAATTGTTCAATATTAGAAAAGGTTAACCTGGGGAATTATCAAACAACCGCTTCTTCCTTCGCTCGTCCCGCCTAATCTATGTCCTCATCATCATCATCATCATCATCATCATCATCCCCTCCATGGCCCGCAATTTGGTCCCGAATATATCCAATATCATCTTGGATATCGGATATGTTTCTCTCGATAGCTCCAACCCGGTGGTACGTGTTGCTCGCCATGTTGTAGGTGTTCCTGGTGCACATAAGGTTTTCCTGCAACAAATCATGCAAACTTTGGAAATTAGGAAAACCGCCTCCTGAGGAGGATTGGCCCGGATCACCTTGGGGTTGGTACTGATACTGATGATGTTGTGGAGCGTGAAGGACAAGTGCCTCTTGCCGGTTCCATGCATGACCATCCATCCTTTGAAAGCTTACCGTCCCGTATTCCGCCTCATAAATTAGGTTCATTGAGCGGCAGATGTGTATATCTACCCTACCCGACCATGGGCTCCTTTCAAATGACCTAGGTATGTGGTTGAAGTGCCTGAAGACACGGTACACCCATCCCCCAAAGAAGATAGGGGTCGGTGCACTTGCAAGGCGGTTATGATGCATGTTTCGGAGCATGAGGAACGGAACATCGAGAGGCCTGCGGTTATGGATACAGTGGAGGACAACAAGATCTCTTAACCCAACGACGCTGCCGCTATCGTGCCTTTGACTAAGAGAGTAGCTGAGGAGCCTATGGATGTATCGGTAGAGCGGATCCCTCAACTTCGTGCTCTTAGTGTTGCTCGGATTGTAATACCCTTCACCAATCTGAGCCCACGCAGCTTGGCGATCGTTTTCATCTATCTCACGCATCCCTCTGGTATTTTCCTCGTTTCCCGCATCCTCTTCCGCATATAACCCGACAATCGACCCAAATTGTGCCATAGAGATCGAATACCTAGTTCTGCCACATCGGAATGCTACCCCATCGTTGTCGAATGGGTCACACCTTGAGTTGAATGTGAAGGTGCTATAGAATTCCAAAGTGCATTCGTGGACAGAACGGAGTCGAGTTGTAAAAGCGACTCTTAGTGGTCCCGTGACAAGGTTGTTGAAGCGGTCGAGTTGGTTCACCAATGTCAACAAGTCCGTGCATGCTTGCCTCGGGTATTCCTCTGGCCTTGTTTGAAGTATTTCGTATCTAGCCCTAGCATCGAGCTCATTGGCGTTAAATTTTGTGAACTTCCTAGCCATCTGAAAGAATACACCAAAAGTTAGCACCAAACAGAAGTATTTTCGGACAAAACTGCAAACAGTGGGCTGGACACGACCCCGTGTTCAGCGGACACGGCCCCGTGTCCAGGCGTCTGTTACACAAAAATTCCATATTTCGACCCGGTTTCGAAAACTTGAAAAATTTTGGTCCAATAGGTGCGGTTTCCCCCGAAAATGAAACCCTAAGTGTCGTTTTTCCCAAAATAACCCGTTTACCCATTCAATTTTATCTTTTTCGGTTCAAGAACAAGGGTTTGGGGTTTTTGTGAGAAATCGGGCGAATCTATGAACAATACAAGTGTATTTACTTCCCTTAACACTAATCTAACTAAATGCAAACAGATCTAAACAAAAATTTGAGGTTCGATCCGGATGAACTTCAAGAACCCTAGATTTTTCCCCAATTTTTTGGTGTTTTAACTACATGCAAGTAACTAATCTAACTACTAATGATGTAAGAATCATACCTTGACGTTGTTAGAACAAAAGGAGACGTCGTAAATATGTGGAAAATCGCCTGGAACCAGAGCTTTTTCGGGGAAACGGGCCGTGTGGAATGTTGTAACTGTTATGAAAAAGGGGATATATCCCGACTGCAGCGCGGACACGACCCCGTGTCCAGCGGACACGGCCCCGTGCCGAGCAAAGTTTGAATTTTTTTTAAGTGCTCGTGTGAGTGCCCTCGTTTCCCATAAGCTTTGATTAGAAAACTTACCGTTTTAGACATCGTCCCGATCGCTCGTACTTACCAGGTATGATGTTGATGTTTTCATTCTTCCACCGTTTGAAGCGAGATCTCTTCCTCTTCATCCTCAATGAATCCTTGATAGAGTTTCAGCCGTTGGCCATTGACTTTGAATGGAGGCCCATTTCGAGATTTAATTTCTACTGCACCGTGTGGGAAAATATATGTGATGGAGAAAGGTCCTGACCACCTAGACTTTAATTTACCAGGAAACAATCGAAGTCTTGAATTAAACAAAAGAACTAGATCTCCTACTCGAAATTCATTAGGTTTAATATGTTTGTCATGCAAATTTTTCATTCTTTCCTTATAAATTTCGGAGTTTGAGTATGCATAATTCCTAAGCTCGTCTAATTCATTTAATTGACAAAATCGATTTTTACCAGCAAATTCTAGATCTAAGTTTACATTTTTAATTGCCCAGTAGGCTTTGTGTGCAATTTCTACTGGCAAGTGACAACTTTTTCCGTAGACTAACTTATATGGGGTTGTACCTATTGTTGTTTTATAAGCAGTTCGAAAAGCCCATAAAGCATCATCTAATTTATCTGCCCATTCCTTTTTATTTAACCCTACGGTTTTTCAAGTATTCGTTTTAAACCTCTATTAGTCACTTCGGCTTGTCCGTTTGTTTGAGGATGATATGCTGTTGAGGCCCGGTGATAGACCCCATATCTTGTTAAAAAAATTTCAAGTTGATGGTTGCAAAAATGGGTACCTCTATCACTTATTAATGCTTTAGGTGTGCCAAAACGAGAGAATAGTTTTTTCAGAAATCTTACCACGACTCTTCCATCATTCGTTGGAAGTGCCTCGGCCTCAGCCCATTTAGACAAGTAGTCTACTGCCACAAGTATATATATGTTTCCTTTCGACGGTGGGAAAGGTCCCATAAAGTCGAGTCCCCACACATCAAAAATTTCACAAACAAGAATGCCATTTTGTGGCATTTCGTTTTTGGAAGAAATATTACATGTTCTTTGGCAAGCGTCACATGTCTTGACAAGACTTTGGGCGTCTTTGTAAATGGTTGGCCAATAAAATCCTGAATCAAATACCTTTCGTGCGGTACTAGCGGCACCATGATGCCCTCCGTATGGACCTTCATGACAATGGCGGAGAATTCTTCGTGCTTCGCTACCATGTACGCATCGTCGGACGAGTTGGTCGGCACACATTTTGAAAAGATATGGATCTTCCCAAAAATAGTGTTTCACATTGGCAAAGAATTTTTTTGTTTGATGATGTGGCCAACCTTTTGCGACTATACCGCTAGCTAGGTAGTTAGCATAGTCGGCGTACCATGGTTCTTCCTTATATTCCACCATTTCCAGGGACTCAGTTGGAAATTTTTCGTTAATTTGCTCGTCCCTGGTTGCTTCTAAAGCCGGGTCTTCTAAGCGCGAAAGATGACCTGCTGCAGTGTTTTCTGCTCCTCTTTTATCTTTGATTTCGATGTCAAATTCTTGGAGGAGTAGAATCCACCGAATCAAACGTGGTTTTGCATCTTGCTTTTTGAAGAGATATCGAATGGCTGCATGATCTGTATAGACTATAGTTTTAGAAAGAACAAGATAAGTACGAAATTTATCAAAAGCAAATACCACAGCTAGTAATTCTTTTTCAGTTGTTGTGTAATTTTCTTGTGCATCATTTAGTGTTTTACTAGCATAATAAATTGGGTGGAAATGCTTTTCTTTTCTTTGTCCCAAGACAGCTCCAACTGCAAAGTCACTGGCATCACACATGATTTCGAAAGGAAATTTCCAATCAGGTGCTATCATGATAGGTGCATTGACTAACATTTCCTTTAGGGTTAGAAATGCTTGATTGCAATCCTTGCCAAAGATGAAAGGGGCATCTTTTTCAAGTAATTTTGTTAGAGGCCTTGAAATTTTAGAAAAGTCTTTGATAAACCGCCTATAAAATCCGGCATGCCCTAGGAAACTTCTGATAGCTCTTACGGAGGATGGAGGTGGTAGTCTAGAAATGGTATCTATTTTGGCTCGATCCACCTCCATTCCTTCGCTTGAGATCTTGTGACCGAGTACTATTCCCTCCGTTACCATGAAATGGCATTTTTCCCAATTAAGGGCGAGGTTAGTTTCCTCACATCGGGATAGCATTCGTTCAAGGTTATCGAGGCATTGGTCATATGAATCCCCAAAGATAGAAAAGTCGTCCATAAAGACTTCCATTGTCTTTTATATCATGTCATGGAAGATAGCTACCATGCAACGTTGGAATGTTACGGGGGCATTACATAGACCAAACGGCATGCGTCGATAAGCAAAAGTTCCATAGGGACATGTGAAAGTTGTCTTTTCTTGGTCTTCGGGTGCTATTGGGATTTGAAAGTAACCTGAAAAACCATCCAAGAAACAATAAAATTTATGACCGGATAATCTTTCTAACATTTGATCAATGAAGGGTAAAGGAATGTGATCTTTTCTTGTTGCTTCATTTAATCGTCTATAATCTATACATACTCTCCATCCTGTGACGGTTCTCGTGGGTATTAATTCATTTTTTTCATTAGTTATTACCGTCATACCTCCTTTCTTTGGAACTACTTGGACGGGACTCACCCAAGGACTATCGGAGATAGGATAGATAAGTCCGGCGTCAAGTAATTTGATGACTGCGTTTTTAACCACTTCTTGAACATTTGGATTTACTCGACGTTGTGGTTGTATTACCGGTTTGTAGTCATCATTCATTAAAATTTTGTGCGTACACATGGAAGGACTAATTCCTTTTATGTCTACAAGTTTCCAAGCGATCGCGTTTTTGTGTTTTTTCAAAAGACTAATTAATTTTTCTTTTTCTAAGCTATTTAATTTAGACGAAATAATTACAGGTAAATTATCATCTTTGTCTAGAAAAGCATATTCCAAACCTTTTGGAAGTTCTTTGAGCTCAAGTGGTGGGTCTTTAGGAGACTCCTTATTTGGTTTCTCATTTCGATCAAGAACTTTAAAAGTTTGTTCTATGGCGACCTCTTCTTCAACAAAGTGGTCAATCTCTTCACTTGTATCGGGTGGTTCATCTTCATCTTCAATTAGGGGGTCATTATTGCCGAAAGGATATTTCATTGACCGTTCGAGATCGACACTTCTTTTAAATGCCCCTAATTGAAGAGGTAGATTGTTGAACTTCCGGTTTTTCAAAGCTTCGTGAGTTTATACAAATGGTCGTCCCAACACTAGAGGAGCGTCATCGAGGATGACAAAGTCGGTCGGTATTACCATTTGATTTGGTTGAACCAACACATCCTCAACTACACCGATTGATTTTATTACCTTCCGATTGGATTAAAAAATGGGTATTTGAAGTGGAGAAAAATCACTAATACTTAATTTTTCGAAAATGTAGTTAGGCATTATGTTAACACAAAGATCTTTATCGATTGTGACATTACTAATAAATGAATTTTGAAAGAAACATGGAACCGGTGTGATGTTAATTTCAAATGGGTCTTCTTTTATTAGCGAGGATTGATCAATAGTTAACTTAACACTTACCGTTTCGTCAATTTTAGTGTTAGTGTTTAATTCTTTTAAAAACTTAGCATGAGTGGGTACTAAACAATGATTTTCAAAAGAAGGTGACAAGAGATTAATTTCTTCCAAATTAGACTCTTCTTGAATTTTAACGTTGTCGGACTCACCTTTTTCGTTGTTTAACTCATGTATCGGTTTTTCACTTATTTGTTCTTCCATTTTTACACTTTCAGTTATCTCATCCTTTTTTAATTCTTCTCTTGCGCGGGACTCCTCTTCCCTTGCACGAGATCCTTTTATATAGCGATCGATAACTCTAAGGTGTTCTAATATCCTATCGGTCACTTCGGTTATAGAAAAAGAATCGGGATTTTCAAAGCTTGAATCCGGTTGTTCGATCCTTTATTTCTCATAATACTCATATGAAGTAGATGGTTCACACCATTGTTCTCCATTGTAAGCATATGATGGATAAGGGTCGTTATTTTGTTCTTCATAATACTCATATGAGGTGGGTTGTTCACGCCATGGTTCCTCATAATAAGCATACGAAGGTGGTGGCTCATATCTTGGTTCCTCAAAGTATGAGTAAGAAGGCTCATACCTTGGTTCATCAAAATATGAGTATGAGGAAGGAGGTTCATACATTTGGTCTTCATAGGATGTGTATGAAGTTGATGGCTCGTACCTGGGATCCTCATAGTAGGTGTATGAATTGGATGGTTGATATGAGTGACTATTTTGAACCGAGTGCGAGTTACGACAATTAGTGCAATAATTACTCCTATAATCATCCTCCTGATAGGTGTAGTTGTAACCTCCTGAGTATTGATCCATAAGAATCACTCAGCAGACCACAACCAAGTCTTGAGATCAGAAAACAAAAATAAAAACGGAAACAGAGGCTGGACACGGCCCCATGTTCAGTGGACACGGCCCCGTGTTCAGGGTCTGTATCTGGGCGTTTTAAATTAAATTTACTGATTTCGTTGAGCACGGGGCGTGTTCAGTGAGCACGGCCCGTGTTCAAGCTACTGTTACTGGGTGTTTTTATGAAAATGTGCAGCACGGCCCCGTGTTCAGTGAACACGGCCCCGTGTACAGGTTATCGTAAATGCAAATCTAAACTAAAATGCCGAAAATTGTGCGCGCGTTTTTAAAAAAGGTTTTGAAAAACTGATTAGGTCGTCGATTTTAAGCTTTCTTAAAATCCCTGTGTCCCCAGCAACGGCGCCAAAAACTTGGTGCGTGTCGAAGTGTTATATATATTAGGTGTATATTTTAAGCCCCTTTAACACTTTTTTAGCCAAGTTTTAAATTTATAAAACACGATATTTACTAACACTAAACACACATATGGGCAAGTGCACCCATCGTGAGCGTAGTATAGTGTTGGTAAGATACCGAGGTCGTCCAAGGACACAAGAGCTTTTAGTACCGGTTTATCCTCAACGTCTAATCAAAATAAAAAGTTTAGAAAAATGTTTTAAGCTAAGAAAAATAAAAACTAGCTAAAATGCTGAAAAATAAAAATAAAATAAAAACAGATAGACAAGATGAATCACTTGGTTCCGACTCGTGTATAGTGTAACCTTTGATTATTTCCGCACTTTTGCACTTATTTAAGAGATTATCTTAGTTATTGTAGTAGGCCCCTCTTTTGAAGGTGACGTTACCCTCAACCTAGTAGTTTGAGTCAGCAAGGATACAATCCTAAAGGGTCGGATTATTGAAAGATAATTAATTAAGTTATTAATGCAAATTATGGTAGGCCCCTCTTTTGGAGGTGACGTTACCCTCGACTAAGTAGTCTGAGTCAGCAGGGATACAGTCCTAAATAGTTGGGTTATAGTATTAATAGTAGTTAACTTATGAGGGGATCAAAGAGTTTGGACCCCCGCCATCCAATACCGTTAAGTATTGAAGGAGGTCCTACTAAATTTGACCCAGGTCCATTGCAGGACCTCTAAACGCTGAACAATGGCAAGACTCTTACCAAACCGTTCCCTTAACCCCCGACCAGGTTGCCAACATACCTCCATATAGACCGTGGAGATATGAATGGTGAAAATCTTTTATTTTATATAGACAGTAAAATAATGCCAAGACACCACGGACAACGATAAGGAAGAATCACCTTCAACATAAGAAACTAGTTATTAAAGTCATTAATACAAAACCAAGTAAAAAGTGCGAAAAGATTAGAAATAAAAAGTATTACACTAGACACTTGTCTTCACCAAGTGATGTAAGAGACTTAGGTAAACATGGCCTTGATTGTCAAGAACTCTTACGATCAATCTTGGATCCCGAGACGACTCACACACTCTATGATGGACAATGGATGATGGTGGTGGATGATGGTGTTATGGTGGTGGTGGGTGGTGGGTGAAGTGTGAGAGAGGTGGTGTGCCAAGGGATGGTTTGAGCTTGAGCCAAGCACTCCTATTTATAGGCTGAACAGAAGCTCGGGCACGGCCCCGTGTCCAGTGGGCACGGCCCCGTGTCCACATCCTTCTCTTTCTTCATTTAATGCAGCTTGTCTTATTAGTTGACCACGCCCCCGTGTCCGCTGAGCACGACCCCGTGTGCAGAAGAATCTTTGTACTATCAAGATTTGCCTAGATTGTGCGAATCTTATAGTTGACCACGGCCCCGTGTCCACTGAGCACGGCCCCGTGGTGGGCAATAGAAGCTTCTACCACTTTGTCTTTTCTGCTGACACTTGGGCACGCCCCCGTGCTGGCTGAGCACGGGGCGTGTTCAGTCTCCTGTCTTCTTGTTTTGCTTGGGAAGATGCTGTCGTGGGGTCGGGCATGTCACGTCTTGTTCCTTTTCTTGTATTTATGTTAGATTTTGATGTCTTTTTGCTTCTTTTGTTAATTTGAGCTAATTTAATCCTGAAAATACAAAAGGAAGACAAAAGCACACTTTTTCCAACATTAGTACTAAAAAAGGGTTAGTTTTTGCCACAATTGATGTAATTTATATGTTGCATTTTGCACACATCAGTATATCTTATTTTTTTAAATAGTAAACACATACCAATTCCAATAGGCCCATTTACAAATAATTTTTTATGGCTTAGAATATAGCCCACTTGGCGTTAGGTTTATTGAGCCGGATACTAATTTGATTATTATTTTTTAAATAATAATAAAACATTACAGAAGCAGGGGCACAACTTTGAAGGGTCTGGGGGTGCCTGGCCCCCTGAACTTTTCGCTCAGTAGTGTCCGGTATGTAGTTTTCGTATAGAAATTTTAGGTATATACGTTTTTTACCCCTGGATTTATAATTTTATTAGGTATATACGTTTTCGATCCCCGGTCGAAAATCTCAAGTTTCGCCACTGTATGGAAGGGCATATTTTTTCAAGCTCAAACAGAGTATGTGAATTCTCGGAGACGCCTCTGAAAAAGCATTCAGGAAAATGCCATTTTAGAAGAACACCCTATTGTAACTTCTACAAGAAGACCGGGCATATGGAGGAAGAATGTAGAAGGAAAACTAATATATGTTTCAATTGCGGAGAAACAGGACACATCAAACCATACTGCCCAAAACTGACAAAGGCACCCTAGGACAAGGCAAAAACAACCGACGGAGCTAAGGAAAACGCATGAACATTTATACTTACAATGTAGGAGGCAGCAATAAATTCTAATGTAAACCAGTACGTTCTTGTCCATAACATTTATGCTAAGGTATTATTTAACTCTGGTTCAAATAAAAGTTTTATAAATAATGGTCATTATATCACGAGGATTTCTTTAATGGAAGCGTACACCCATTTACTTCATTTCTTGACAAATTCATATGCATTGTTTGTTACGCATGTGATTTCACTCCGAATGGTTATTTTAGCAATAGTTCAAATATTATTTCGCTATACTCAATCCCGGCATTGTGATATAGATAACCTGAATTATTGCAAAGTGTTGACTCCTTGATATCGAGTCAACAGATTTCTTGGAAAACTCCTTTTCTTTTTGAGTTACATACATGGTATTTCGTTGTAACCATGTCAAAAATTCTCTTGTCGATAAATGTATTCATTGTTGGAAATTGTCTAAACCAAGTTTAATTGTTTAAACTTGCTTACAATATATATTCAATTCAAGGTCCCATATGATGGATTGAGACCATCATATTCAAAGTAATCTTAACAAAGCACTTCATTTGTTTCAAACCATAGTAGACTTGTTTGGTCTTCACCTTTATTAAATCATTTCTTTGGTTATGACACCTTGTGGTGGCGTTTTCATTAATTGGAAGCTTGAGCTAATCTATGTTGGTGCATATGTCTGTCGACTTCGTCTTGTATCGAGTCTTGTAATAGGTTTGATAGATCAGGACACGTAGTTCGAAAGGAACGGGAAAAAGGTCAAAATAAGCCAGTCCACACGAAGTGGCCAGTTCGTATGAACTGGACCAGTTTGTGCGAACTGGACATACATGTTTGGTGCGACCTGGCCTCCCCTATATATAGGTGTTCTTGTGATTTCATTTGTAACTTTGGATTCCGGTAGCGTAGCTCTGCCGAAGTGTCGCCAAGCCTGTAAAACGTTGAGATTTCAATCTAATCGACATTTAAACTACTTCTATGTGTGAATCAAGCTGCAACAACATCAATACGTCTGTTTTCGCCTTTCGTATTGATCGAGAACTTTTCTGATTGTCTCGTTTGATCAATTTAACGATCCTACAAGTGGTATAAGAGCTCAGGAGGAAGAGTTCTTACCATTTCAGCTTGTTTTCACCATTAAATCTGATTTCTACTCACTTCTACTCATTCTTTTACATTTTTTCATCGAATTAACTGAGTTTTTACGGTTAAAATGTTCTGATTTTCACACATAACTCGTAAAACACGGTTTTAATCAATCCTTGAAAAAATCAGACCTTAATTCAACCTAAAACGTGATTAATTTTGACAAAAATCAACCGAAATCATGCCAGTTCGTTCGAAAATCATCCAGGTCGTGTGAAAGGTTCACCAGTTCGCACGGTTTGAGTTTGAATTAGGGTTCCAGTTCGCACGTATTGAACATATTGGACTCAGTTCGCATGGATTGAACATAATTGGACTCAGTTCGCACAGATTGAAAGTAGTTGACTCAGTTCGCACGGTTTGACCCTCTAAGTTCGCACGAAGTGAAAAGGTTCAAGGTCGTTTGGAAGTTATTCAGTTCGCATGAACTGGTTTGAACTGATCCAGATTGTTTGAAAAGGTTCAGGTCGTATGAGATTGATCAGTTCGCACGAAGAGGTCCAAATCATTTGAAATCATCAGGTCATTTGGAAATTACGTCCAGATCGTTTGAACAATCAGTCTAAATGAACTTTTAAAACCGAAACATGGATACTGAATTTTATAATGCATTTGCTACTACCCCGGGTACTCCTGTTACCGTTGCTCAGAGTGTTACTATGGAAAATGAAACGGGAATATTGCAGAAACCCCCAAAGCTGATGAGCAATGAAGAATATTACAGTTGGCAAGAACGTTTCGAAAACTGGGTTTAAGCAAACCATCTAAGGTCTTGGGAGTGTATTGAAACTAAGTATGTTAGACCTCGTAATAATGTGGGAGTTGTTAAGAATATTTCTAAATTTATGGAAAAAGAAAGAGAAATGTACAAGGCAGAAAAAATGATGATCAGTTTACTTCAACAAGCTGTGAAAGAAGACATCTTCATTTTACTTCAACATGATGATAGTGCACGTTCGATTTGGGAAGCACTTCGTCCAAAATTCAAAGGTAGTACGGAGATGATCAAGAATAAAAAGTCACTTTTAAAGAAAGAATTTGAATTGTTCTCTAGTTTGCCGGGTGAAACTACAAAGACTCTCATTGAAAGATATTGTCATCTAGTGCGTTCAATGTCACGGTTGGAAATCACCAAAGATCGTGAGGAATGGGTTGAAAATTTAGCCGATGCTTTTCCTCAAAAAGAATGGGGTACATATCTTATGATTCTGAAGAATACCGGAGAGTATGATAGATTGACAATTGCTCAGTTCATTGAAAAACTTGAAGGACAAGATCTTGAACAACAAAAGATTGCTAAAATGAACAATTCAAGTGGTCAACAAGATATCAAGTTGTATTTTAAAGGTAATGTTCAAAATGTTGAAGCAAGTCCGAAGATCCAAACCGCTTTCAGCGCAGAAAACTCATCCGGATCACTCAATCAAAGCTCAATCAACAACAGTGGATTTTCTTCATATCCAAGTGTTAACCCTAATGTTCCAACTTCAAATCATCAGTTTCAAAGCTCAAACAATGGTAATGGCCATGTGCTACATGCAACATCACGTTGCATCTTCAGAACGATCAGAATTTCTCTGAAGAAGTCGCTAAAGGTCATATGGCATTACTAGTTACTGTGTTAGAATCATATGAGGGTTTGGTTGCGGGAAGAATCGGAAATCCTATGTTAACAAAAGAGGATTACGATCAGATTGATGCTGAGGAAATGGAGCTAATGGATATTAAGTGGTGTTTAGCGAGTGTGTTGAGGAGAGCTGAGAAATTTAAGCAGATTACCGGAAGAGATGATTTTCGTGATGCTAATGTTTCTACTTTAGGTTTTGATAAGTCTAAAGTTACTTGTTTTCAGTGCAGGGAAAAATGACTTTTCAAGAGGGAATGTACCAACCGAGAAGCAGGTGGAGCTCGGAATCCATTCGGCAACAATGATTATCATAGAAAAGCGATTTTTCATCAAATTTCTCAACAGCCGCATCAACAACAATCGTCACAAACTTCACATGCTAGGAAGGATCTGATCGAAGAGCCACCAAAGAAAGCTTATCTAGTGAATCAAGACAATGAAAAATTGCCAGAGGGATTTAGCTGGGATAAATATATTCCGCCTGAAAGTAATTCAAAGTTTAGAGCATTTATTGCACAAATCATTCAAGAGCCAGAGTTGATGAAAGAATGGATGGATGTGTTTGCGAATGATGAGAAAAGTCAAGATGAAGAGTCTGATTCTTCAGAAGACAGTTCAGAAAAGACACCAGTCTTTGATCAATCATCAATTGATGGCAGTGATGATGATGAAGAAATTAAACAAATAAACATTGGTAGAATTTAATTTTGCAGAAAAATTGGAAAAGCTAAAGGAGAGACGAGCAGCAAAAGAAAGGAAAGAGGTAAAACGTGAAAATGTTGCTCAGGAAGAGAAGGATGAACAGAGTGAAGAGGTGAAAGTGATTGAAAAGATTGTAGAGGTTACTAAACCTTGTCTGAAATGTTTGGAACCATGCAAACATTGTGAAGAGAAAGATAAGAAGTATAGTGAGCTAGACGAGATGAAAAAAAAGTTATTGTTTGATGTTAAGTACGTGAAAGAATCTTATGATGTTTTGAACAGAACAGTCAACCAGTTGGAAAAGACAAATTCAGAAAGAGAAGATGCTTTGACAATGATGAATGCAACAATGATGTCTAAGCAGAAGGTCATCAATCATTATATTGAAGAGTGTGCAGAGTTGAAGCAAGAATTAGAAACTGAAAAGATTGAGAATGAAAGAATCAGACGATTGCTAATGAGTAATTCTAGTTCTAATTACTTGATTGATAGAATTTATCCAACTGTTGCAGGTTTTGAAGCTTTTCAAGATAAGAAGTCGGAAGATAAGGATACTGGTAAGAAACATAGTGCAAATTATAACAAGTGTCCGCCTCCGATCTGGGAAGGTTATTCTCCCAGAAAACCAAATTCGGGAGAAGTAAAAAAGGCAGTCAATATAAAGTTAAAGTCTGAAACAACTGATGAGTTACCAGACAACATTGACGTCACATTCACATCGTCTGACACTGATCATGAGTCTGAGTTAATAAAGAAAGTGGTCGATCAGGTGTTGGATAAGGATGAGGAGTCAGAGTCAAAGTCTGAATCTGAGAGTTCAAGTTCATCAGTCAACAGTTCGAAATCATCGGTCAAAAGGGTTTACAATAAAGAATTTCTGTTATAAAAAAATAATTTGGATGATGAACCAATCAAAGTGGCATATACTTTGAATGATTCAGACAAATTATATTCTGATGAGGAATTTCCAATTAAAAATGTGAAAATTGAAAATATTAACACAGTTTTTAAATTGATGAAAATAAAGTTTTCAAAAATAAAAGATAAAATGGGATTTTCAAAACCTAAATATACTTCTAGAGTTCAACAACGTTTAAACAAGAAGAAAGGTTTCGGTCCAGGTCATCAAAAGAAACCGAATCATAAAAGCAATTTCAAAAAGAAGGGTTTGGGTTTTGATGTCGATAATAATAATAATGATAAAAGTTCTAAAACAAATACAGTATTTGTTTCAGGAGCAAGTTCTGAAGAAGAGAAAAAGATCTCATTCTGAAAGCAATCGAACAAAGCATTTCTTGCAGAAAAACAAAAACATGAGAAGAATGAAGCTAATCAGAAAAAGGAGACAAGAACCTGTTACCGATGTAATGAAGTTGGTCACATCGCCTGGAACTGTCCAAAGGCAACCAACACACAACAGGGAGTGTCTTCCAAACTCAAAGAAAAAGTTGTCGATAAAACTGAACCACCAACTGAAAAATTCAAAGTGTTTAAAAATTCAACATATAAAGTTGGTGAATGTTCGAAAAGGTTTTACAAAAGAAGAGTGAATCTTAACAACCAAACGTGGGTTGCTAAGAAATCAGATGTTAAATCTGGTGATGAATCTGACTCGTCAAAGTCAGAGGAGCCACAAGTTGAGCCAAAAAGTGATAATTCAGTTCCACCAATGGATGATGTCAACTTTCCACCTTTGCGGGCTGAAAATTTTAAACAAAAAGTTGGAAAGGTAGAGATTTCGATTCAATTCTATTCTGAAAAGAAAGAATTCGATGTCGAAAAGGCTTTCAATGGTAAAGTGAAACATATCTTTGGTAAAATGGTTGATGGAAAAGCCAAAGGGGTAAAAGAGTTCTATGAATCAAAGAGGAGAATTTACACACCGAGTGAAAATAACTCGGATGCACCCAAGGCTGGTCAGGCTTGGGTGTCACCATTCTTTGTTTGAAATCCTGACTTGCCGGAGCTCCCAACATGGTAATCATGGAGCATGATTCGGCATCATTCTTGAAAAATGTTTTTGTGAAAATTGTCAAATGATATTTTTTACAAGTGGTTGAAAGAGCAATGTGATGAATGAATCCCCGATCCTACAAGTGGTGTGTGATTTCAACAAAACTAATTATTCGGAAAAACCATTTGATTAAAACAAACTCAAGTGTTTTGAAATCATAATGGGAAAATAGTTTGTTGTCAGGGGGAGTTCTGATTGTTTAAGTCAAGTGGATGGTGAATTGAAGCAATTCACATCAGTTTGTCATTTTATTTGTACAGTTTATTGCTTTTACTTTCAAATTTTCCCAGAAAATCAAAAATTGAAACATATTTTTGATTTTAGGGGGAGTAAAAAATTTAGAAATTTTGAAAATTTGAAATACCCAAAAACATGATAAAATCTAAAAACCAAAAACATCGAAAAAATCAAAATGAGTTTTGTTGTGAAAAAGAGGAAATGATAGTACATCAGTAGACGATCACAGTACGCTAAAGAAATGGAAAGTTAAAATGTGATAAATGGTCTCACTGATGATATGCCAGTAGGGTTTTACACATTCAGTAGATTGTTTTCGAGATATAAACCTAAATATAATACTTACTTATTTTGTGGGGAACATCTCTCGGATATATAGGTAACCCCTGAAATCTTGTTTGAAGGGCTTTCTATTTCTGACATACTAGGTCTTTGTGCGTGATGATATATGGGGTATTATACCAGGACTTCTGATTTTGCGGGAGCAATAGCCTAGTCCTCGTATAATACTCTGCACTGCTTTAATCATAAAGCCCACCCTCAGCATAAAAAATGATGAAACATTGAAAAATGCTAATCATGTGCTGTTGAAAAAAAGATCCCTAAACGGGACCCACCTAAAGTCGAGCCATCATCTCTCTGATTTTGCGGAAGCAATAGCCTGAGCTCTCATGGTCTCGCATTCACCCCTTACAGATATCATTAGTGTACATTCACCTGTAAGACTGAATATAGGAGTCTGGATACGGGAGTATATTCTGAGGTGGGACACTCGAATAAGTTTAAGTGCTTAAAACACTAATCTCGTATCTTGAATCAATTGAACTTTGTGTGAAAATTTAAGTGGATCAGTATACTGACAATCTAAGTGAATCGTTTAGAACTTAAAGTCTAAAAGGTCAACGGTGCTAGTGATTTGTCATAAACTGATATGATCCTCTTACACAAACTCACAAAAATATTGTCTGTAAATATTTCTTTACTGTTTTTTCTTTTAAATAAAAATCCAAAAAGATTGTTTTTTAGCATAAATTTTTGAAAATTCAAAAAGATTTTATTTCATCTTATTTTCGACAACTGATGTTGAAAAGCTGATTTTCAAAATTCCGAGTGCTAAACATGATGACCAATGGTTTGGGAGAGTTTGTTTGAAAAAGAGAAATGATTTTGAAATGATTAAATGGTTTCAAATTAATGAAATGTCAAATTTGAATGTTTCGTTTACAAGTGGTAAGCAGAGATTGAACTATATCTACAAGTGGTTTCTAAAATTGTTAAATCTTAAAAATTGTGAAATTTATTGTTGGGTAGAGATTTGTGCAGATCCCCGTATCTAAGCCTGAGTAGAGTATGAGCCAGGTTACGATCCCGGAGCAACTTAAGGGGGAGTCTGTTAGCAAACGAGATTGAAGCTGCTGATGCTAAAGAGCCTAAGGAATCAAGAGACCTGATCAAGAGAATTAGAGAGAGAATAGAGCCAGGTTGAGATTCTGAGAGAAAGAGAAAGATTGAGGATGCTTACAGAGACATATACTTTGGAGAGAGCGAGAAGACTGATCAAGACTGAAGACTCGACGTACTGAAGACTCGTCAACATCCAAGGGGGAGTTTGTTGGTGCATATGTTTGTCAACTTCGTCTTGTATCGAGTCTTGTAATAGGTTTGATAGATCAGGACACGTAGTTCGAAAGAAACGGGAAAAAGGTCAAAACAAGCCAGTCCACACGAAGTGGCCAGTTTGTACGAACTGGACCAGTTCGTGCAAACTGGACATACATGTTTGGCGCGACCTGGCCTCCCCTATATATAGGTGTTCTTGTGATTTCATTTGTAACTTTGGATTCCGGTAGCGTAGCTCTGCCGAAGTGTCGCCAAGCCTGTAAAACATTGAGATTTCAATCTAATCGACATTTAAACTACTTCTATGTGTGAATCAAGCTGCAAAAACATCAATATGTCTGTTTCCGCCTTTTGTATTGATCGAGACCTCTTCTGATTTTCTCGTTTGATCAATTCAACGATCCTACAATCTCATTTTTACACCTGATATACGGATTTGTTTATTTTCTGTTGGTTCATTGTCTTAAGACAGTCTTAATACAATTATGTGTTAAGATAAGAGTACACAAAATTCGTATTATATTTCGGTGTACCTCTAATGATTCTTTTATCATTGATCGAAAATTTTATGATATTCATTTGTTCTTTTATCATCAATTGAAAATCCTATAAGATTTATTTGAAATGAATATACAAATTTACTTCATTAAAACTTTCAGGTGATTACGAACACAGTGAACTTGTTCGGTCACCGTAATTATTGAATTATTTCAATCATTTTGACACCGTGCGGCGTCGATATAAACATGTAGCTTGGGCTAGTCATAATCATACGAATCATGCAAAACTACGTATGTCTTTCGTTTAACTCATCATTTAAAAGTAGTCTTAATGCAATTATGTATTAAGACAATGATACACTAAACTCTGTTGTATTTCGGTGTATCCTTGCAATTAAATAATGTCAACACACTGATTTTTCCTCATGTCATGATTCGATAATTGACAAATCATTTTCAAGCTTTTATTTTATTTGAGCTTGTTAATTCTAAGTCTTCCTTGATTGATGACTAAAGTAAGTTTTCCTTTGGCAAGTAAATCCTATTGTTTCAGAAAGTCATTCACAAATTGTAAGCATTCAATTTAAAACATATCTCTCTCTTTTGATTTGACCAATGTAAACTTAATCACCCTTGTGGTTATATTATTACACCTCGTTCGTTTGACATCAATTTATGGAAATAATTTAGTTGAATCATTGAGTCCTATTTATTGTAAAACTCGTATTCACAAAATTTGAACATGTCTTGATTCAAATACCGTGTCATTTACCTTAATAATCTTAGTATTAATTATTGCATGACATAATTCCAAAAATAACATCATAGCCTAAATCTCGAGGATGAGATTTAAAACAAGATAGGGAGGATGTAACAACACTCAAAAACACCTTATAAGGAAACCTAATTGAGACCCCTAAACTTGTACGATGCGATTCGGAATGAAGAAAACTGGAAACAGGGGCTCCGGAGGCACTTGGGGGGGATCCCCTAAAGCTTGCACGACAAGCTAGAGGCAACTAGGACGCATTTTATCGGATAAGATCGACACCACAGACCTATACACACAACAAGGCTACCCTAGGCCGAGTGGACCAGGGCCGCGACACGCGCACGGGCCCCCTGTCCTTGTCGCGACATGCGGGGGCGTTCCATTTGGGCTATATAAAGACTGGCTTAGGACAGAAGCTGTACACCATTTCGATCGAATTTCGAAATTTCTCTCGTCCTATATCTCCCTTTCTTTATAGTAGTACACCCCTAATTGTGAAACTTTGTCGCGTTGTAAGTGTTTTAACCCCTAACCACTGATTTGATACCCTGTCCAATCGATCCTGAACCCAACAATGGATGTCAAGGTGCTGCCTGTATAAGGCTACACTTTGTTAACTACGTTGGGGTTTTGATCTCGTGATGTATCGATAAAGTTAAGTTGGGTTATTACACTAAACACGTGTGCATTATTAGGAACTCAGGATTTATACCAAGAATTATACAGGAGGCTTGTAGTTAAAACCCTAAGTCTACAAGGTGAGTCATTCTTTTTTTTCTCACAACTTTGTGAGTCATTCTTTCTTTTTATCAAATGCTTTGCAAAACCCTAAATGTTTTTTTCAGTTATACTTACAGTGATTAAGTTTTTGTATTCTATAAGTTGCTGCCGGTAGGTAGGGTTTTGTATACATTACTTGACACTCGTTACTATTGGGTAAAGAGATTCAATAGTAGCATGACCACAAGCACGGGGGAATTGGCCCTAGTCACAATACTGTTGAGAAATTGATAGATATAAACAAATGTAAAAACTCTTGATGCTGTAAAATATAACAATGTGTCTTTTTATAAAATAGAATGAACTCACTAGTATTTTTAGTTGATAAAATGTTTTCAATCGCGTTTCAGGTAACTTACTGTGAAAATAATAGAAGCCAGCTATGGAGTACTGAAGGCTTAAATAAAGTAGCTATAATTACCTGAATAAAAGAAGAAATTTATCTTTTATCAATTAGGGTTTATCCCTATAAAAACATTTGAATGGAATATGGGTTTTAGCCCATTTGTCTAATAGTAAAAGTTTGGTGTTTTACAAACTCTGAAATTATTTCCTAACTACGATCCTGATGAAAAAAATTTCCGATGCGTTTTTAATAAACACCGTTACCACCTGACTGGTTCACGGCTCCCGTTCCCAGGGTGGGGTCGGGGGTTGTGACAGCCAGACTTCTCATGAAAGACAATATGACAAATAGTAAAGGGTAAATTACACTTTTCGTCCTTTATGTTTGTATCGAATTGCAATAGATAGCCTTTAACTTCAATAATTACAATCACAATCCTTTATTTGGAAAACCCGTTACATTCTACGTCCTTTAATACTAAGCAAGTTAAAATTGTAAGTTAATTTTCATATCATGAGGGTAGATTGATAATTTTATTCATTTGTTTACACATATAACTTCTCTCAGCCATCTCTCTCTCCCACTTTCTCCCCCTCTCTCTCCCTTCAACCAATCTCCACTATCACCACCGTGTCCAGCAACCACAACCACCAAATTGTCCACCAATACCACCAAATCCGTATCGAGAAATCGCTACCCACAAATGGTCAAATGGTTTATTTTGTTACAACATTTCACACATATTTATCAAACAGAGGTTGTTAAAGAAAAGAGAAACTATAGGATCTAAACTCTAACGGTCTTTCAATAAAATACTAAAAACCCCAAAATTACTGAGTCGAAACACCTTGATGAATCACACTAACAACAAAAACATAAAAAACAAGAGGCTAATTCCTCTGTTGGGTTGACCTTCTTCAATTAAAACATCAATGAGACGCAGATTCACAGTTTTGGTGATTATAGGTTTCAAAATTGTCCAACAAAGCAAGCCTTACTTTTTGCTTAAAGTGATGATAGTCTTAACCATGCCATATGTGAAAGTGCTTATACTATCAACCTCAAATCAAGGGGCTTTTTGTGATCAGCAACAGGGGTGGTCCTATGCTCATTATCTTCAGCAACTGGGGTGATTCTTCGCCGATCTGAAGCCCTAAGCGGTTATGGTGGTTGTTAGGGTTAGGGGCCTGCGACGGGAGTGGTGGTGGTGGCGAGACTAGGTGGTGGCCAACAGCTAGAAGGCTGGTGGTGAGGAGATTCAGGTGGTGGACGGCGGCTGGAGTGGTGGTGGCCGACGGCAGATGTGGTGTTGACGTGAGGAGGAGATTAGGTTAAGGGGTTTTTAGATAGAGAGATAGGAGTGGGTGAATGTGTAAGTGTTTGGAGTTTAGTTTATAAATATATATATATATATATATATATATATATATATATATTCTTGTTTTTTATTTTTTTAAATATTTTTTAAGTAAATAGGTAAAATTACAAAACTACCCTCATGGAAATAGACTTAACTTAAAATTTTAACCAGGTTAGTGTTAAAGGACGTAAGATGTAATGAGTTTTCCAAATAAAGGATTGTCACTGTAATTATTAAAGTTAAAGGGCATCCATTGCAATTCGATACAAACATAAAGGACCAAAAATGTAATTTTCCCAATAGCAAATAACCAACATAACAAGGAGTTTAACTTAATAAATTTTTCCAGATCGGTTTCGGCCACCAATGAGTTGTTAGAATACTACCCAAAGAAATTATTGTCGTCCCAGAATGATAACACTTGTGATGTGTTGAATCAATTGTCTCTCGTTCAACAATTAGTGAAACAACCAACATCAAATTACAAAGAAGATGAGTATAAGTTTATCGAGCATGAAGATTTCTCTACATGCCACTCTTTATACAATTTTGAATTAAAAATAGACGCCGCTTACAACCCTGTACGCAACGTATACGCTTAATCGCGTGCCCAGAAAACATCGTATCATAGTCAAATCAGTCTGCTCGTACGCTACGTACAGACCTGTACTCTGTGTATAGAGCCGTCGTATAACCCAACGTATAGTCCCATACGTAGCATACATGTGACCAATTTGATGTTATACGAGGTTGACCACTCGGTTATGAGATCGAAACCTTATAAGTCTCGTACAAATGGTGTGCGTGAGTTTCTTAAAATTCCAGCAACCACCAGGTCATCAAAAACTCCAAACCCTAAATTAATAAGATCCCCAATTTTTCAAACCACATCATTACCTTTTCAAATTGTTTTTTTTTTCTTCAAAAGTTACCAAATTTTTTTCTCAAATTGACAAAAACTGAGGAGAAATCAACTATTCCGATCGATCGGAATCAAATCTACAGATACAGATTCATTTGTTTATATAATACACACAACACACATAACATATATAGATACATATAGATAGATAGATAAATAGATACAAATTTTTGTAATTTGTGTGTTTGTGGTAGCAATGGTGATGGTGATCGGTGGAGAAACACGGCGGGCACACGCAGCGATGACAATGGTGCAACTTTTCGCCGGTGGATCTCATGTTATTACCAAATTAGCACTTAATTTTGGCGTTAGTCAGCTTGTTTTCTGCGTTTATCGTGATGTGTTAGGGCTTTTAATTCTCGCTCAAATCGCCTATTTTCGTGAAAAGTTAGTCAATGTCTCTTAGATCTCAATATTTTGATTAGATAATTATATGTTTTTATAGAATATAAATTAGGGTGAGAATCAAATAGGAAGTTTATTTTGGCTAGTAAGGATAGGAAGCAATAGGATTAGGACATGTGGCAAAATTTAAAATAAAGAGGAAGGGTATTTTAGTCAATTGTATCCTTTCTTCTTCCTTCTTCTCCCCAGTAACTTCAAAACCCACCATTTTCAAAACCCACCATCTTCAACCATTTCTTCACTTTCTATCTCAATAATCACTACATTATAGCGTGATTTTCATCACCAATCAATGATTCAAACACCCGATCAACGTGTTCTTCAGCTTTTTTGAAGAAACCCAGTTTAATTTCATACAATATCTCATTTTTCCCGTGATTTTGAAGATAGTCACTCGATCCGTTCGATTCGATCGCTGATAAGTGTTTCTGTAGGAACGTTATACGACCTGACGAGTCGATCAGAAGAGTGCTCAGACTGAATCAGAGGCAGAATTCATTGATTCAGTCTTTGTTTAGCTTGATTTCACTATTTAACGTCTCTTTTATTGATCAGCTAACAATATACAAGCTCTGGAGACAAACTGGCAGGGCGTCGCCGTCACATACACTAACTTCTACTTAGATCCGCTCATAGGTCACCTATTTATAGACCAGGGTGGTTCGTTTATATGGACATGTTCGTATAAGCGGACCTGAACAGGTAGGTTCCCATATACGGACATGTACGAATAAGCGGACCTAACCAAATAGGTTCCCATATACAGACATGACACATAAGCGGACCTATCTAACTCATGTGTTTCTTGATTTTCGTTCACTATACAATCAGCCCTAACCTAAGACTCGAACTAAGATGTAGTCGACAGACAACTGCACCAACAGACTCCCCCTTGAATGTTGACGGAATCTTCAGTGAGAGTCTTCAACCTAACAACTCTTCAATCTTGATCGGTCTTCTTTAGGAATTCTTCCTGGAATCATGAACCCGGATCTTTCTCTGGCTCTAACTCTCGTCAGACTCCCCCTATCATCAAGCTGGGATAGCCGTCTGGAATTTGTTATCACCATTGAAATCAAATCCTGGTTTTTTCAGTTTAAGCTCTCCTCAGATTCTGATGCATCTCCTGGCTTTCGTAGCAACAGGATCAGAAACCTACACAACTCAAACACTCTATTACAAATAAAACAATTATGTGATTCAATTTAATGAATCAACTAAACCTTTGAGAATCATTTTCATTTAAAATTGATTTTAAATTTGAAACATTCCAAATTCTGATTCAACTTTTCAAACCAATTATCCAACCCAATTGTTCATCTTGTTTAGCCTTTGAAATTTTGAATATCAGCTTTTCAACATCAGTTGTCAAAAATCTTTTTGGATTTTTCAAACTATGAAACACAAACGCAATAACAAAAATTAAATGCAGAAATGAAATATGTACAAACATATTTTTGTGAGTTTGCGAAAGAGGATCAGATCAGTTTTTAGACAAATCACAAGCACCGTTAAGCTCTTAATCGTTTTAAGCTCTAAACGATTCACGTTGATTGACGATATGTTTGTCCTCTTAAGCTCAATCTAAGAACTTTCGACATGCTTACCGATACGTTAAGGTATATTAATATAACACTAAATTCTTATGGACCCCACGATCTCAGCATATCCCCTCATCATGCAATACACTGACTCAAGTAATGCCTTTACACTTTTATCAACTGTGATTTGTGCTAAAATAAAGCAGAATGTTTAAACATTAACAATCAGGTCGATACTTCCGTATACGCAGAGAAAGTCCAATGTTTAAACAAAATAAGAAAAATAAAACAAGTTGAAGTTGTTTAGGCTTTAACCACCAGGTCGATACTCCCGTATACGCAGAGGTGATCCAAAGCTTAAACGAAACACCAAAGAAAATAAAGCAGAACGTTTAGGCAACAACATCCAGGTCGATACTCACGTATACGCAGAGGATGTCCAATGCTTAAACAAAATAAAGAAATAAAACAAGTTTAAATCTTTGCAAAATAAAATGCACAATCACAGCGACTTTTCAGCAAAGTTTGTAAAAATTCACAAACTTAACCAGTTTTATGTCTTTCGACAATCAGCGATTACCGAGTAGGTACACAATCAAGAAGGACAAAACTAAGTACTATGCTTTCAACCATGTTTCCCACTAGAACTAGGCTTTTTCATTTAAGTTTGTATCGTTATCGCAAATCTACTAGTCTAGCTGAGCCTATCGTCACATCTTTAGTGAGTCCGTTTATCACATTTAGACTTTACATTTCTTTAGCATGCTGTGATAGTCCACTGATTTTCTATCATTTCCTCTTGTTTCAGCAAAACTCATTTTTTAAATTTTTCATGTTTTTGACATTTTCAAATTTTCTAATTTTTTTAAAATTTTACTCCCCCTAAAATCAAAATATGTTTCAATTTTGATTTTCTGGGAAAATTTGAAACAAACTGTACAAACTTGACAACTTGATGAGAATCACTTCAATTCTCTATCCACCTGGCATAAACAATCAGAACTCCCCCTCACAACAAAACATTTTCCCATAGTGATTTCAAAACATTAAATTTGTTTTAATCAAAATGGTTTTTCCGAAAAATAAGTTTTGTGTGTCTTTTCACAAATTCGGGGATCTTTCATCAATTTGTTTTCTTCAATCACTTGTAAAAACTAACATTTTTAAGATCAATCCACAAACATCACTTGTAGAAAATCAAGTACAACTTAATGTCCCTGATTTACCACTTGTAAGTTGAAAAATCACCAGAGTGAAATTTCTCAAGAAATGTGCCGATTCATGTTCCACGCTTACCAACCTGGGAACTCCGGCAAGTCAGGATTTTAAGCAAAGAATGTAGGTACCCAAGCCTGACCAGCCTTGGGTGCATCCGAGTTATTTTTACTCGGTATATCAGTTTTCCTCTTTGATTCATAAAATTCCTTTACCCCTTTTACTTTTCCATCAACCATTTTTCCAAAAATGTTTAGAACATTGGGGTTAAAGGCTTTTCCAACATCAAAATCTTTCTTTTCAGAAAAAAATTGATTTGAAATTTCAACTTCGTCAACTTTTTGTTTATAATTTTCAGCTCGCAATGGTGGAAAGTTTATGTCATCCATTGGCGGAACTGACGTTTCAATTTTTAGCTCAACTTGTGGCTCTTCTGACTTTGACGAGTCAGATTCATCGCCAACACGTAGCTCCTTTGTTTCCGAAGAAACAAATTCATCGCTAACCACTTCAACCTTCTTTATCTCCTCTTTTGTCCTCAGATTTGCATCTGAAGAATTCGGTTTACTTGACTTTGTTGTCGAGTGAAGCGATTCATCAGCACTCTTATTTGTTGTACCCGAGGACAAAATCCTTTCAAGATACTCTCGAGCTTTCTTTCTTTTCTTTCTCAGTCGGTCTTTTTGCCCTTGTGAAAGCTTCACTTTCTGTTCCTTCACCTTCTGTTCTTTGGGCTTTTCTTCGACCTTGACTGATTTCTTCATCTTTTTTCTGAGATTCAGCCCTCAATCTTTCCATTGATCTCATTGGGCAATCTCTTGCAATATGTCCTTTGATTTGGCATTCAAAGCATCTTCTCGTCTCAAACCTCCAACTTTGGCAGTTAACAGTAATGTGTCCTCTAAAACCACAGTTGTAACACACCCTGTTATCGTACCAATCTTCACCATCAATCCAAACACTCAAATCATAACACTGGTTTGATTTGTAGTACTCATGATTTCTCCTATAATCTTGATTTGACGCTTGAGCACTGTGGTCAAACCTGCACCACATATCACCAACTTTTTGTGAGTTTTGGTTTTTCAATTTTTGTGGTTTTTTATCTTGATTGGATGATTGAACTGATGATCTTTTATTGTTGTTTTGAAAATTTTCTGAATTTTTAACTTTTTGTTTCTGTTCTACTTTCTTTTTAACAGGTTTTTGCTTTGAGCATTCACCTATTTCAGTAGATTGCAAAACAGTATTTTGAATTTTTTCTTGTAATTCTAAAAATATTTTTCTTTTCTTTTCTTTTTCTTTTTCATCATCAGCTTTGTCATCGCAATCTTCAATTTTGACTTTGTCAAAATTTGTGACATTGTCACTTATTGGAACAGAATTGATTTTGGACAAGGAATAGTTGAAGTATTCACAAACACCTTCAACTTTTGTTCCCATTCCTTGATTTTCTTTTGAGCACATTCAGCTTCCTTTTCAAGTCGAATAATCTTTTCAAGATGAGAATTGATTGCAATTTGTTTTTCAAGATTGTTTTTACCAAACAAATCTCTCTCATCTTCTAAAATTTTTATTTGACTTTGAAAATCTTTCTCAATTTTTACTTTTTCATTTTCCAAATTGTGTATTTGATTTTTCAAAATATTTTCTGATTTTTTAAGATTTTTGTTTTCTAATGACAAACTCTCTACATTCTTCAAGAGTTTGGCATTGTCTGTCTCAGATTTTTCACAGTTTAAACATTTTCCAGGAATCTGTTTCTCTTCAGCTTTTGTCTCAACCTTCAAAACTGAAATATTTTCAACCTGTTTCTTCTCCTCATGAACACTTTCATCCTTACTCTCTTCTTCTGATGAATGATCAAAGATAGGTACGTCTTCTGCAACTTCTTTCTTTAACTCTAGTTCAGGATTCACAGATACAGGTTTTTCAGATTCTCCTTTCTCAACCTTGACAGCTGGAACTTGTTCAAACTTCTCAGCTCTGATCTCTTCCTTAACAATGACTGCCTTTTGATTCTTTCTTTTTGCATCTTGTTTTTCTTTCAACTTTTCAATTTTATCGGCATAAAATAACTTTCCACTACGTTGATCAGATGGAAGTTGTTATTTAAGAAATTCAAGTTCCCGGATTTCCTCTTCATAATTGTCACTTTCTTCATCAGATGAATGATCAAAAATCGGAACTTTTTCAACAACTTCTTTTGCTGAGACTGTTTCTCCTTCTTGCTTTATCAGAATATACTGCTGAGATTCATAATTCATATACGCCAATAATTCGTCAAAATCCATATTTCGATGTCAAATGTTCACAAAATAGACATTTCAAATGAACTGGGCTATCTTTCAAATGAATTGAACTTTTTCACGCGAACTGACCACACTGTTTGGACCTTCAAAACTTGGGCTGCTCAAAATTAAACTACACTATACTTGGGCCGTGAACTTTAATCAAATAACACTATACTTGGGCTGTAAATGAATATAGTGGGCTTGACTATAGTGCAACCGACAACTTGATATTTTAGCTCAAAATATGATTGGGCCGAACAAAATGTGGTTCACATGGGCTACTGACAAACCCACTTAGTCGACAACAACTCTTTCACAACTCTTGGATTGGGCCGCAACTTTAACTTGTGAAGATGGCTGACACCTTATCTTTCAATACATGCGCATGAACCGACAAAGTTGATTACCATTCAAATCTCATTGGACCAACAAAGTTAGTGGACTTTAATTCATGAACCAACTTTCTTTAAGATCTTACAACATTCTCATTGGACCTCAAATAAATGTGGCCGACAATCGATAAGTCACAATTCAATTCACATGTATTCAAGTAATATGTTTCATATCTGTTTTTGATTCAATCAAAATGATTACTGTTCAACTTTTTATAATGGCCAACAACACATGTATCAACTGACACACTAACTCGTGATTTTCTTTTCAAGGTTTGTTGACACAAGAGCGAACCAGACTTGTCAGATAAGCGAACTTATATGATGTCTGTATAAGCGAACCACAAGAGCGAACCTCTGATATGTCACAATAAGAGAACCACAAAAGCGGATCTCTGATGTGACAGAAAAGCGAACCAGATTTGTTCAAATAAGCGGATCTCTGAAGATGTTCAACCAAGCGGACCTGTTTGTTGTTCACTGAAGCGGACCTTACATGCAATTTGAAGCGGACCTATACACAATATGTCCCTAAAAGCGGACCTCTAAAGCGAACCTTCAACAATCAAGTCCCTATGAGCGGACCTTTTGAGCGGAACTACAACAAACCTGATCTTATAAGCGGACCTAAAAAGCGAACCTCTATAGTGACATAAAAGCGGAACCTATTCACGAGCAATTTTTGGTCATTTTTAGTCCGTATTTTGGTCCAATACTTTCCAGGGTTTGTTAATGACTTATAATACACAATCTGTGAAATTTTTGCGACCTTTTGACCGTTAAAACTTGATCTGATGATGAAAGAAGGTGTAGAAATCAGAAATTTTGAGCGAAAACGAACTAAACAGTAAGAACTCTTCCTCCTGAGCTCTGATACCACTTGTAGGAACGTTATACGACCTGACGAGTCGATCAGAAGAGTGCTCAGACTGAATCAGAGGCGGAATTCATTGATTCAGTCTTTGTTTAGCTTGATTTCACTATTTAACGTCTCTTTTATTGATCAGCTAACAATATACAAGCTCTGGAGACAAACTGGCAGGGCTTCGCCGTCACACACACTAACTTCTACTTAGATCCGCTCATAGGTCACCTATTTATAGACCAGGGTGGTTCGTTTATATGGACATGTTCGTATAAGCGGACCTGAACAGGTAGGTTCCCATATACGGACATGTACGAATAAGCGGACCTAACCAAATAGGTTCCCATATACGGACATGACACATAAGCGGACCTATCTAACTCATGTGTTTCTTGATTTTCGTTCACTATACAATCAGCCCTAACCTAAGACTCGAACTAAGATGTAGTCGACAGACAACTGCACCAACAGTTTCTATCATTCAAATTTCATCAATCATTGAAGAAATCAGCTTCGATCCATGTAAGAAATTCTTTAATTTCATTTTTATGATTGAAGGGGTAAGGTCCCAAAAACCTTGCACAGGTGACCATACCACAACCACGTCTTTAAGTCTTCTTTAATAGACCTTGCGCGGCCGCGCACTGGTTCTACAAAAAAGAACTTAGAACGAAAAATGTTCAACATCTGCGCGCCAAAAGGAAACTAACAAATCCTTGCGCCGACCTCCATAGCAGATAAGATAAAAATCCTAGCAAACACTTCCGCATAAATAATATCCAGACTTGATAACAGTAACTTCTCTGTTGCCACAAAATTAACGTGAAGATGAGCCACACAGGATTACAGCTGTATCCTTCTAGAAGGCTCAATCGTACACCACCATTCAGTTATAACCGAATGGCCATGTGGCATCATCCCAGGCTTCCTCAAGGTCACGATGATGGCACGAAATTGAAGGAAGATCTACACTTGCCCACTTTCCACGTGGCAACACCCCAACCGTTGATCGAGATCACGATCCGTGTGCATACACACTCGTTAGTGATTAACGGAAGGGAAAAATAACCGCTCATGGAAAAGTATTTTCCGTCAACTTTTCATCAACAAATTTTCCCGCCCAAACTTCGGCTATAAATAGAAGGATAATTCTCGTATAATTCTCAAGTTACATTCACTTCACTTTCACTTCTTCTTCTTCATCAAAACCTGTACTTATTCTCATGCCGGAGGGTGGTCATGGAGAGAACCTCCATTCTTCCCGTGGCGAGTCTAGCGGCTGTTGTTTTGTAGTGATTATTAGAGGAAGAAGATCATTCACCTCGAATCGAACGAGAAGACCTAACCCTTTTATGCATATTCAAACCCCCTGGTTCAGTTGATTCCGGTCAATTAAACCAGTGTTTCTTCATTGAGCCCACCGATTTCTCAGTTTTTATTCATCTCTTTTCGTTCCGATTCACTTTTTCATCTTCATTTTTCAAATGGAAGAAACCCCAACAAACCGTCAATCCGGCCCTCGGCCAAATTTCGCTCACAATACCCAAGTCGAAGGGATTGTGGAAAAGGCTTCGGATGATAACGAAGTTCAATACAATGACAATCATCCAAACGATCCTGTTACTCTAGGGATGCAACCTGAAATCCCAATAAGCGCAATTTTACCTCCCGGTGAAAACCCTATCTCGTGGTATGTCAGATCCCAAGGAGCAATAAATGTTGTATATGCACAACTCTATGCACAGAATGCTCTTCCCACTCAGTCACGAAGACCTGCATCTCGCACACGAGTACCATCTGTGCCTCATGCTTCCCACCATGAAGCACCATCACGAATTCAGGTAGAGGACACGGAAGTTTACTCTAGATCTCCCGCAAGGTATAAGTCTACTCATTCCGAAAATCGACGAAGATAGTTTCACGATGAATCTCATTCTCACCGAAGGCAATAGGTTTACTCCGGGTTGGGTCCGCGTTCCTACCAGAGGTGGGACACCCACACCAACGATTATGACAGAACATACCACGAGGGAGACAGTACATGTGTGTTCAGTCGGTTGCAACCGGATCACAAAAGTTATAAACCTCGTGCGGTTTATAATCCAGAAGCAGAACACGATTACAATTTAATCTACCACCTGGCGGAGGCAGCGGAGAATTCCAAGTTTATCAATGAGACCGCTTTAGCTCCCTTGGAAAAAGCAAAACTCCCATCCAATGTAGGCAAATTCAATGGCATGACAGATCCGGATGATCACCTTCGTGTTTTCACTAGTGCAGGTCTGGTAGGAGGATGGACCTTGCCAATGTGGTGTCATCTATTCATCCAAACTCTCACAGGTGCCGCGCGGCTATGGTTCGATAACCTACCTGTCGGGATGATTACATCGTGGGTAGATCTGAGAGAAAAATTCCTAGTGCATTTCAGCCAACAGAGAAGGTCTATCCGAGATACTGTAGATGCGATGACTATTTGGAGGCATGATGACGAGAGCCTAGAAGATTTTATCACACGCTACAACAAGGAGGTGCGTGAGATCGGAGATGTCCATGAACACTTGATTAGAGCGCAGTTCAAGTATGTTGTCCGCTATGATGACATGATCAAGGTTCTGTCCGGAACAGAAGGGCTACCAAAGAGCTGGGAGAAGCTGATGGCGGCAGCCAAAGTATACGCCCAGACAGAGAAAAACCTCAGCACTAACAGACCACCACTACCGCACAGTCGCCCACAAGATATGAGCGCGAGCAGCGGAAAAAAGTTCAAAAAGAATTGGCGCGACTCAAATTCTGGAACCTACTCATCCGAAGACGCGCGAGCTACCATAAACAAGCTCGCAGCACAAAGGGAGACAAAGCAAGAGAATAGAGAGCGGCAGTGGACCCCCCTAACGAAACTCCGGCGGAGGTGCTCAGCACAGAAGACTATCAGTTTAAAACCCCTCCGCCAATGAAGAATAAGAGGGGTCAAGATCCGAATCATTATTGTGACTATCACAAGGATAATGGTCACACTACAAACAATTGTATCTCTCTCCGCACCGAGATTGAAAAGGCGCTCAAAAGTGGTCAACTCACCCACTTATTGCAGAACGTGTGGAAGGATATAAAGCAAATTACTCGCGGTGAGGAAGGCCCGAGTAAGAAGGCAAAGAACTAAGTAGCGAAAGAACCAAGTAGCATACAATAGTCTCCTCACATGTTGGTCAAGTTCTTTAGCTTACCAATCCATGGCGAAGGACTATAGTATGAGTAAGTTAAGTTTCATTTAATTATCCTAAATAGACGACTTTGTACCACGGCCTCTTCGCCCTATCATGAATCAAAACAAAGTTCTATTATTTCTATGTTTATTACAAAGTGCATGCAATTCCTTTTGGTAAGCGCAAAAACATTATGGTAAAGACAACAGAAGTCTCATGAGCGGTCAGCGATCACACACATCGTGCAAGGCCTTACGTTCACACATGAGCTTTATACCACCTTTATTCGCCTTACCTAATCAAAGCAATTGTACTCATGCAAAATATTGCAAGTCAAAACACACTTCATACTAGCTACTGGCTCACCGCACGCCTTAACAAAAAACTATAAACATACACGGCAGTGTATTAACTAAAGTTACTTGTGCAACAGCGCATTAACAAACCGGGATCCACGTCCCAAAACCTACAGTTAATTATTCATACAAAGAAAGGAAAACCTAGCCTAGGTCTTCATCCTCATCTTCCTCTTTGTCTGGGAAGATCTCTTTCAACTGCGCCACATGGTCTTCAGACTGCAACGTGACATTAATAAGATCCATAACTGGGAGCTGTAAATTATTAAATTGCGTCTTCGCAGCAGCAAGAGCAGCCTCAGTATTAACACCATGGGTAGCAGACTTGCTAGTATCCCAGTCAACCTTTAAAGTGTTAACCACATGGTGTGAACACTCCGCATACCCTTGGGCATAACCATCATTTCGTGCAGCAACTAATAGATGCGCAACCGTTTTGTCTAGTTCTTCAGAATTAAGAACTGATTCAGCAACCTGTACAAAAAAAGGAAAAAACAAAGTAAGAAGATGCGTAAAACATCTCCAAAAGTTATCAGAGATACAGATAAACTTACGCTTGCAATCCCATGCTCTTTCAACCACATCATATCACTCTTCAACGGTTCAAGCTCACTCTCCGCCGTTGTTCGCGCCGTTTCAGAGTTCTCCAACTTCTCTTCTATTTCGGTAAGATGGTGGGAAGTTTCAGCCTGTTTGGTCCGTTCAAGATTTAAATCTTTTTTGGCAGCTTCAACCTCCGCTTTAAGTTGTTCCTACTCAGATAATAAAGCAATAAGTTCTTCTATCTCCTTATCTCTAAGAGCAAGAGTAGCGCAGGTATGTACCTCTCTCTGTTCACTCCTTTCCCTATGGGAACGCGCCTCATCTCGCCCTGCCTCAGCTTCAACTTTTTCTTTCTTCAATTTTTCAATCTTCGCATCTTGTTTTTTCAACTTCTCAACTTCATCTTTAAGATTGTTGATAACATTGCGGAGACCCATCTTCTCAGGATTATCTTTCTCGCAAATCTCTTTCCAATTTTTGCGCTCTTTGGAAAGAAGGGCAGCCTCAGCTTCTGCTTTTGGCTTGATCAGCTTCTAATTTAGCCTTCAGCAGAGTAGCTCGGGCCTCATCCTCAGCAGCTTTCTTCTTGGACGCTTTAAAAGCAGCCCATTCCTTATGCATACTATGCCACTCACGCACTATACGGTGTGTAATATTCAGTTATTCATTTGAACATCCTATCTTTTGAATATCCAGGTTCACTTCATTGAAATTTTCAGTTAATTTTGAAAACGGTGAATTTGTTCAGTCACCGTAATCATTGAATTCTTTCAATCACTACAACACCTTGCAGCGTCTGTATAAATTTATAGCTTGTGCTAATAATAAACCCTGATCATATCAATCCATACGTCATTCGCTTGACTTATCATTCAAGTAATCTCGATACAATTATGTATCAGAACAATGATACACTAACTCCTATTGTATTATCGGTGTATCTCTGCCATTTAAATAAATGTCACAGATTTCTATTGTGATAGTTAACAAATCATTTTTCATACTTCTATTTTGAGGTTATTGATTCAAAACCTTTCTCAACTGACAATCAAAGTAAATTCCCTTCTAATATCAAATTCTATTGTTTCTAAAAGTCATTGCATTTCGAATTTTATGCCTATCAAATCTCTCTTTTGACTTACGAAACTTAGTCACCTTGATAACCAACTAAAAGACGTGATGTAACCCCGAGAAGATATCGTATCCCAAATCTCGAGGACGAGATTTAAAACAAGGTGGGGAGGATGTAACATTCTTAAAATTTCAAATTTAAAATAAAGTTATTAAACAAGTAGATTACGGGTAAGTTGACTGTTAGAAATATGAAGTACCTAGACGGGCCTAGGAACAGTTTAATCATTAGTTTTAAAAATACATTATATTTGAACCTACTCTATTTTTAATGAAACTTGGTTCAAAATGTAGATAAGATTATTCTCGTTCTAATGACATATTTATTATTTTGTAAAACATCATATGTTAGAAGTTATAACCGCCAAATAAGTGAAGCAGCTGAATTAATTATAATATATAAAAAAAGAAATGAAATATGAGAAATTAAATTATGACTTCTGTACACGTCTATGTTGGAATCTCCTTCCAAATCAACCATATGCAATTAATGTAAAGGGTTACGTAGACATGAAAGCTTACTCCCCAAGTTCCCAAATAGTATAAATAGCAGCACTACTCATAATTTACTCACCCCCTTTCTTCTACTCTATGTCTTGCCTCTTTTATTGCATTTCCATAATTCTATTTTTATTTTTAATCTATTATAATAATAAAGCCTTTTCCCGTTTTAAGTGTTTTAACCCCTGATCACTGATACCATGTCCGATTGATTTAGGATGCACCAACGCATGTCAAGGCTCTGCTCGACTAGGTTCGTTGGGGTTCTGTCTCGTGACATAGGGATAAAAGTTGAATTGGGTTACTATGCTTAATGCAAGTGCATTATATATTTTGGAGTTATACCCAAGATATAACAACTCTCCTTAAAATATTTTAGACAACCCTAAACGCTCCTAAATACACCCCATATGCGAGAAATAGGCCCGGAATACATTTGAATTAATAAAAATAAAATAAAAACAATATTTTAAGTCTGTCGCGGGGCGCGACAGACTATACCTACTCCATCGCGGGCCGCGAGCGAGTGACGGGTGGCGAAATCCCAGCCCGCCACGTGGCAGGACACGCGTCGACATCGTTGGTGACTCAACAAACCAGCTGCCGCCTTTTGGCCCTGGCATGGCGTGACAGCCCGCCCTGTCTACGTCGCAGGGCGCTAGAAAGCAACCGAACAACCCTATAAATAGAGGCCATCGACATTCAATTGCAATTCATTCACAAATCGATTCTCTCTCTCAAAATCTGAATTGTAGAAGTAATACTCGGGCATTATACCCGCCTAATTAGCGAAGCTCTGCCTCGTTGTAAGTATCATAACCATCGGTTACGTATTAGTTACGCTGCCCGATTGATCTAGTGCTCCGTAACGACTGTCGAGGCTCTGCCCGACGTAGTCGTTGGGAGTTCAGTCTCGGGGAGGATATAACTAATGTAAATTGGGTTATTATACTAACGCATGTACATTATTTAAAATTTATAGATTATAACCAGGAAGCCACAGGAAATTACCTAAAATAGCAATGTGAGTAATCTCCTTTTTGCAAATTGTTTTTACAAAACCTCATATGATTAACATTATATTAAACAGTGATTTAGTATTTGTATTCTACAATTATCGTCGGTATGTTGGGGTTTTGTATACAAAATTTGTTACTACACTGTGAGTAGTAACATGACCACAAGTCGGGTTGACAGTACCGTGGGTGGTAATTAAGGTAGATGGAAACAAATGTAATTGCGCGACCGCCCTCAATACTGTAAAATGATAAAAACCTGTTTTGATTAAACTGAGATTCACTCACCAGTATTTCTTGCTGATAAAATGTTTTAAACACGTGTTTCAGGTAACTTAGTGTGAAGCCAATAAAAGCCAGCTGGAGAGCACTAAAGGCTTAGAAAAGTGGCCATAAAAGTTACCTAATTAAAAAGGAGAATTGTTTTCAATAATTAGGGTTATTCCCTATAAATGTATTAAAAATGAAAATCGGGTTTTGTCTCATTTGTCTATTATAAATGTGTTATCAGAAAAACTTGGGTTTTATCCGAGTATTCTATTTTAAAGATTTTGGTGTTTAACTCTGATAAAAATATTTCCTAACTACGGTCCTGATGAAAATTTCCGCTACCAATATTAATTAACACCGATACCATCAGACTAGCTCGCGGCTCCCGCTCCCGTGGTAGGGGTCGGGGGCTGTGACAGAAGGTGGTATCTGAGCTAAGCCACTTGTTTAAGCCATGTAGGTGTTCTTCTAATACCTAAACCTTAAGCATTTATGTTATGTTAGGAAATGAATATCTTATGTGTTATCCTGTGAATATAAAATCTTAATGTGTTTATTATGATTTTTATGCCATTAACGAATTTTGAATTCCCAATATGTGTTACCCATATCTGTATCTTACAGTTATGCTGTATGGGTAGGGTTCTAGAGTGAACACTAATGTATTTGCGAACTGAGTGAACAACTCTTGGCCATTGATTTACACACGTGGATGGCTAGGATTTAATAATCAACTTGTAAAATACACTAGTGTATTTCATCATCAAATCTTGGCCATTGATCTACACATATGTATGGCCAGGATTAGTTCACTCAGTTCGCAAACTACACTAGTGTTCACTCTTGAACCTAATCCTATGTTGTATTATCTATATATAAATGATATATATATATATATATATATATATATATATATATATTAATAATATCATGTCTTAGTAAATTTTGTGATATCTTATATATCTATCATATCCATATGTATATATGGGAACATAATGCAATATAACTTTTATAATAATAATAGAATGTTAATATTAATATTCTAATATTAATATAACATAAATGCAATTCAGATATGATACTTTGAATATCACAATATAAATATTTAAATAATATGTATTATACCTAAATGATTTTATATCATTTAAATTCTCAGAATATGTAACTCCTATTTGTATCTTACATTATGTTAGGGGGATATATTCATAAAATAATATTCAATTCTATATCCACATATTTATGTGAATATAATTCAAAATAAATTATAATAATAATACGATATTGGTATTAATATCTTCATCAAAGATATAAAATAACATCCTTAGGTATTATATCACTGAAATATTATAATACAAAATATTATTCAGTGAAAGCATGATATTTTATGATTTATATCCAAAAGTTTTACTCAATTTAAAAATGTGTATTTGTCAAAAGTTTTGATAAAACATATAATTATACTAATTTTGTTAAAATATAATGTTTCAGCATTGTTTAGATACAATAATTAAAATACTTTGAAAATCACTTTATAACTCTTTATGGTATTATTAAAATATTAAATATGTAGATTGTTCATCAAAATTTGATAAGTTGCGTAATATTCAGAAATTATACATATAGTCAATATTGATGATAATTAACATGCTAGAGAAATTTTAGTACGCAACCGATCTTTAAGAAAAGTCTTTAATATATACTGTTATTATTTATCATCATTATTATTAATGTAATATACTAAATTAAATATTATTAAATTCTGTTTTAAAGTAAAACTAATGATAATAATATTTTTGGAAGAATCATGCTTAGGCATGTTCAACTAATATTTACCAAGTTATTAAAGTGAGAAAACTGATTTTATGACTTTTATATTAATAGTTATGTATTTTATTTAAAACTAACCCGTTTGACTTTTATTTGACCTGACAATTAAACTAAGTAAACGTGGTAATTAGGAGGTGCCCTTTTGAGGGTTAATCACCTACCTAATTACGGTCACGTAGCCATGTTCGTTGCGAACCATGGCTCAACCGTTTAAAAGTCAAAGCGTCTATCGAAACACTTGACTTTTTCGGCTATAATCCGTTAAATAATTAAACTGAGAACGAAAGGGAACGTACAAGGGTCCAATGGACCGAAGGAAGTTCTCAAAAAGGTTCAAGATCCTCACAACTCAGAGAATAGATCAGATTAGAAGGAGAGGTGCAAATGAGAGCCAAAGATCAAGTGGGTTTATATAGGAAAACAAGGACCGTTAGGATCGTTTCTTGATAAACGTGATCGAATCTGGACCGTACACCTTTACCCATAGTTTTGGTATACAATGGGCGCCCCTAAACAGCCCCTAGATTGATAAAAACCCACTTGCAACACCTGGAAACAGCTGTAACAGCTGGTAACAGCTGGAAATCAAGTTTCTGAAATGGCAGTTTTGGTCCCTGCATGCTTCTAGCCCCTTTCTGATGCGTTTGAGGCCCGTTAAACCATTTTTAAGCCTCTAAAATGATGCCTAAACATGAGGGACATGAAACATGCTCAAGAACATGTCGGATGTCGGTTCGTTTGGTCGTACGGTCACGTTGTTCGACTAATTACGACGAAACACGAACGGACGCTAAAAACGATCCAAATTACGCGACGAATGGAATTTTATCATGGCGATCACTAAAATAAAATATTTTAATGCTTACATAAATTTTTGAAGGAGTCATGCTTAATTAACTGTGAGAGTTTGATGGTAGTACATAATGATTTATGTTATAAACCGGATTGCTGAATGGTATAATAGGGTAATCGATTAATAATGGTGTGTTGATATGTGAATTGCCATGATTAGGGTTGTAGAGTACCATCACAGCCTCTGTATGTGCAGCGACAAAACCTTAAGTTTTTCGCCATGCTTGTAGTTGACGAAACATGTGAGTGTTTCGCCATAACTGGTCTCGACGAAACATGTGAGTGTTTCGCCATGACTGCTCTCGACGAAACATGAGAGTGTTTCGTCATATGTGAACTTTCGTCAGATACCTCTTGAGAACAAACTAACAGAACTGTTAATATAGCATGTTGTGTGTTTAATGTGGAGGCCGATCGCATAGGTTTGTCTGTGCTTGATGTCAACACTAGTTGGAAACTAGGAAGCTTGTATGTATTAATGTGAATAATCATTGTAACTATTGAACACTGTTGTATGTATGCATGTGGAATGTGAACTGATTTATGTGAGTAGTAAACTCATTCGTTAAATGCTATTTAAGAGTCTGGTACATGAGACGCGAACCTGTAAAGGAACTGGATACGTGTTACATGTACACTGTAATCATGGGATAGATGCAAACTGTAACTGATGTTGTTAGTAACCATCGATGGAAACCTGAACTTGTGATTATAATCGTGCATGAAATCTGAAAGTTTACTATGTGATACGTGATTGTGAAACTGACTACTCTTGGTAACCACGGTAGGGTTCGGTAGACCAACTGGGAACGGGTAATGTAACGTAACATACCGAGCAATCTAAGGTGAGTTCACTGCTCTTTTTCCAAGCATGCGTCCCGGGGAGGGATATCTGGTAAACGTTCCGGGGAGGAACGCCGGGTTAATGGGATGTTTGTTAATACTCGCATATCTATCAATCAAGTCCCTTCTACCGATTGTTGTCGGAGAGGCAACAGGGTATTAGTTAATAGCGCTATTTAGGTTTGGTAACCTCACACCGCACCGGGGAGTTCGGGAGTGAACTAATGATCCCAGTCTTGACCATTGCTTTGATATAGGCAATGGGGTTAGGACAAACAAACTGTAAGCCATCAGCGGTAAACGAGTTATTACAACATCAAATCAAATCACTGAAACGTTTTATACTCATATCTGGTAACTAAACACGTTAACAAAACTTTGAACTCACCAGCGTCGTCTGACACACTTGTCTGCATGCTTGCAGGTTTGTAGGTTTATATCATTGGGACCTGCTGTCTGGGATGCTGGAGTGGTCATGGGTCGAGATACATGGAATCTCAATACAAGCTTAATGGTTTATGTACACATGGTTTACGAAACACTTAACAAATGAGTTATGCTTCCCCTATATACAATGAATGATATGTGACATTTGTAACACTTTATGTTAATGAATGAAAGTTTTATTTAAATATATTTATGAGTTCAATGTGATTGGTGGCTTGGATTGTGACACCTGTGTCACTTCAACCATCAAACAAAGACCAAATCAATAAAATATTATATTTCATACTTGGGATTTGTGTAAATATATGTATCATTTGCACATATCAATTCTTGTTCGATTTCAGGCTCTAAATCGTTTTCTGGAAGGTTATACGCGCACCGATGCGTAAATATAACCAGTTTAATGCAACGAACACTCCGGAATAGTGAAATAGGTTTAACATACCTTAATTAACCTTTACATAACTTAGAAATAAGTTTTGAAGGCTTTGGTATGCTAAAATCAAGTTTAATCGCTTACAGGGACTTAATTCGACAAACTGCGAAAGTATGACGATTCGTACTAGAACAGACATTCCGGAACATGACCATGAGTTAAACATACCATAAATATCCTTTACATAGCTTAGAAAGAGGCCTTGAGGGGTTCGGTGTGCTAAAATAAACTTTTGGGTCATTCAGGGACTAAAAGCGTCAAAAAGTGCATAAGTTTGCATTTTCACGCATAACTTACGTTCTGAATACATCCGGACATCCAAAAATTTATGTAAGCACTAAAATATTTTATTTTAGGGTTTGGCATGAGAAAAACCCATTCGTCACGCAATTTGGATCGTTTTTTGCGTTTATGCGCATTCCGTCGTAATTAAGCGAACATCGCGATCATACGACCAAACGAACCAACATCCGGCATATTTTTGAGCATGTTTCATGTCCAAAATGTTTAGGCATCCTTGTGGAGCCTTGAAAATGATTTAACGAGCTTCAAACGTGTGGAAAATGGACTGAAAAATGTGCAGGGACCTGTTCTGCCATTTATGCTTGAAATCTGCAGAAAGGAGGCTAGGCGTGACGCGAGGCCCCCTAGGTGTCACGCGAGGCCCTTTCAGATCAGCAAAAGCTGTTTTAACAGCTGTTATACCCTCCAAACTCAATTCCACTTGCTTGTTCCTGATCATGGGGGGCCAATATGATGCACATGGGGTTACCAACAAGTGTAGGGACAAGATCAAAGTACGGTATTCGAGGAACGATCCTAACGGTGGTCCAAATCCTATAAATACCCAACCCTTTCAACCCCAAAAACCCACACCTTTGAAATCTGAATTTGCTCTCTAAGTTGTTGTGTTTAACACTACATACCTGAGAGTATTCGGATTCAAACCTTCCGTTCTTGGACCCTTTGTAAGTGTTCCTTCGTTCTTTTATTCTTTTAGCGTTAAAGTCAAACTTTGTTTGACTTTCTACATTGACCAGTTTATGGTCAATGCGAAGTTCGTTTGAGCTTCATAACGTGAGCGTGATCACGATGGTTATAGTCCCTAGTGACTATACCTACTGATTACCACGTTATCTAGGCTCAGTGACGAATCGTAGTTTCGGCCAAAATGCGCATTCTTGCGTATTTTGTAACCAAACTACTCTTAGGTATCAAAACCGTTTGTTTTTATACCAAACTTGTTTTCTAAACATAGTTAAGCATGTTTTAACATGCTTAGCTCGTCACTTTTAGTTTAGTGCTTATATAGGGTCGTAAGGTAAGCGATCTAAACAATCGCTTATACTTTCGAACCCGACCCGTTTGGTCGATCATTAGGATCCGACCAAACACATTATGTGACCATAGTATATAGGGGATAACCTTCCGAGGTTATACCTTATGGTCACGACGTTTAGTTAGTTGTATGATAGGTAGTTTATATGCCTTAGGTAAATTACCAAAATACCCCTTTGACGCCAAAATTCATTTTAAACATATGTAACATAACTTTTGACATCTAAACTGATTTGGCAACAATATTAGACATGTTAAGGCATATTCTACTTGTCATAGGACTAGTTAGGCGGTCCGAACGCGTTTCACGCAAACGACGCGTTAAAGTAGCATAAGCTACCTAAACGGGTCGTAATGGGTCGTAAGCACTTAGGTTAGGTTTCATTTTATAATGTAGGCTTTGTTGAACCATACTACATGAGTTCTTATACTCATTTGGTTTACGAACCCTCATTCTATCCGATCCTCCGATTTAGGTCCGGTTTATTAACATAGTACCTATATTAGGTGCCGTTGATTTCCGTGATCTCTAGCATTGTTTGGTTGTTACTCAAGGACTACTAAGCAATCTCAAGTGAGTACATAGTTCCCCTATTTTGCAACTTTCAACTGTTTTGGGGTGAAGCATGTGTACCTATGTGTAATTTTCATGATTTCAAAGTATAATTGATTATACATGTTATTTCTTATCATTTGACAAACTAAATTACTATTTTTGGTTTAAACACTGATTTCTCAAAGAACATAAAATAAAATGTTGAATTGTACTTATTTTATGTTCACCAGACCGATTGGTAGTATGATATAGCGCTATAGGATTAGACACCCCATTCCTGTTGTCATGGAATGTCTGAAACCAATTTGTTTCTCCATCCAAATAGGGATTGCCTTTGTGGTATCCCTATAGTCTCAAAGGTGTATTTTGATGCACTAGGTCTGAATGAATTCTTAAATCACACTTTTATGGTATATTTTGATATACTCCCAAAAGTATAGTTTGATATACTCTTATGTGTGGTATTGTACAAAACCAGCATATGTATTTTGTTAACAAACCAAAACATATTTTGATATGTTATTTATCAAATCCAAAGCATATTTTGATATGTTATTAACTACCAAAACATATCTTAAATATGTTGTTTATTCAAACAAAACATAGTTTAATATGTTATTTATAAATCCGAAGTATACTTGTAATATACTACTGCAAACTATTATCTTAAACAACTAAAGTATATTTAATGTACTATCTATCTAACGATTGGGGTTTGGTTAGTGTTTAGATAATGGGACGGGTGTAATGTGATGAAAACATGGTAGATACGCCGCTGGTACTTCTTATATATAAGTGTTTTCATTGCACTACATACCGTGGCGTTATTTAGTACACTTGGGTCAACGATATTGGAACTGAAATATATTTTAATACATTACTCATTCGATTCTCTTAAAATCCAAAGTATATTTTCACATATACTATAAGTTTTTTTTTCAAAATATTGTTTTTCGAACAATACATTCCATACAAACTCATTTTACATGGCTATTCACTTAACCATACATTATTCTTTTATAAATATATATCATTGTGTTGTTTATCACTTCTCAAATGATTTACAAAACAAAACAATTTACAAGGATCATGACTACTCTTATTAAGACATTTTTTTTAAACTCATAAGTCATGAATCCTAATTACAACTAAAACCTATGTATCTCACAGGCATTTTTATGCTGACGTACCTATTTTTACACATGTTTCAGGTGCTGCTTTGTGATGACTGATGATATATGCTACACTTAGGATGGACTCGTGCCTTAGCGACTTTAAAACTTGAAAGATAATAGTTGTACATATTTGATTGTATTAAGACAATGAATTCATTTATTCAATAAAACAAAATTTATTTATTCCATGGTTATGAAACAATGATTCTGTTACAACACTCCCCGACGTTTCCGCCACGTCTGGTTGTTTTACGTGGTCTGGGTGTGACAGAAAAGTTGGTATCAGAGCCAATGGTTATAGGGAATTAGGTTATTAGTAATGCTTTGACCTAGACTATAACCTTCCTAGGACCCTAACACAAGTTTTCTTGTGTTTAGTTTTAAAACAATACCGTCACTTATTTTTAGGTGACAACCACAATAAGAACACAAATTTCTATCCCGCTTTGAAAACTAATCATCTGTTCTAGGATGATTTATTATATGGTTTTGAACCCTTTAAGTTTTCAAAATCCCGTCAAAGTTAGTCTAAATAATGTGAACACGTGCAAACTGGAAGGGTGGGTGCCTGTACCCTGAGCTTTCTGTCTAAGGCTAGAGTGTTCGTACAAATCCGCAATATCGGACCAGTCACTCTTACCTGGGAACTCTTGGGGTGAGTGTCCACTTATAGGCGAGCATGTCTTCGCGATACATTATTTTTGACCTACTTACTTTGATTAATCACCAGGGTCGTTTGTTGCTTTGTAGTAACAAACAAATGACCACCATCCTTGCTTTCATCAGATTTGTTCCATCTCAGTCTTTTCGTCTAATTCTCTCACTCGTTTCCTTTCATGTTCCTCTTTTAGAATGCCTCCTCGACGCGACAATCAGATGTCGAATGCCGAACTGGCGGAAATCATCGCACAGCAAATGGCTGCTGCCTTCCCAAATCTTTTTGCTCAAGTGAATCAAGCCATCAACAACCATAATGCTCCATGCAATTTCAAGAGTTTCAATTCGGCTAAGCCACTCAAGTTTAGTGGTTCTGAAGGAGCAACTGGGCTCCTACAATGGTTCGAGAGCACTGAGAGTACGTTCCGTCACGTTCAGTGTCCTGATAATCGCAAGGTCGAGTTTGCTTCCAGTGTGTTTCAGAAAAGGGCTCTTACATGGTGGAACGGGGTTATGAGAGACCGCGGTGCTGAGGTCGCATTAGCACAAACTTGGGCTGAACTTAGGGCTCTTATGATGAAGGAGTTTTGTCCTCGTCATGAATTGAGAGCTTTAGAAAGGGAATTCGATGACCTGAAGCAAGACAGTGGAGAAAATTGAGCCTATACTGACCGCTATGAGGAATTGAGCCTGTTATGCCCTACTATGGTTACGCCTCTGGATAAGGCGATTGAGAAATACATTGATGGTCTTCCTGACGTAGTTCAGGATATCGTTACTGGCAGCAACCCTACTACTGTCAGACAAGCCATTGAATTGTCTGCCACTCTGACTGAATCCTATATCAGGAAGGGTAAGATGTTTCGGAAGGGCGACCCAAGACCATCTGACAAGACTGCTCAAGTTGAACCAAAGGAAAAACAGGCTGAGGTATCCAAGAAGAAGAAGCGCAAAGCCTCTCAAAATTTCGCTGTAACTGCTCAAGACAAACAGGTTGCACCAAACCAGCCAGCACAACCTCGCAAAAGGCAAAACTATGTTGGTACCGCACCTTTGTGCAACAAATGCAACCGTCATCATCTAGAGCAAGAGCAGTGACACAAATGTACCCACTGTGGGCGGTTGGGACATTTAATCAATGTTTGTCGTTATGCAAATCAAGCTGCTGCAAACCCTGCTACTGTTCAAGCACGGTTCCCTCCGGGGTCATGTTATAACTGTGGTGACCTTACCCACTACAGGAACAATTGCCCAAGACTTGTTAACATACCTCCAGCGCGTGGACGAGTGTTTAACATCAATGAGGCAAACATGAACAATGATGCAGCAGTGAACAATTAGTGTTTTGTATTTCCTTGGTTGTTATCTTGTGACACTTCAAGACAATTCGGTTGTTACATAAATAAAGATTTGTTGTTTTTATTTCTGTGAAATTTATGTGTTTGTGTGAATGCTTGATGCAACCTTATGATGTCAACCCAAAGACAAACTACTCGTGTGGTTCTGTCATTTTATGATCACTTGTGATTTCCCCAAGAACCTTAAATACTCATTTCTTTTAAGAAACAAAGCCAAATTCCTCTTAAGATCCTTCTATCTTTATAGATGGATCCTTGAAAATGATTAAAGTGCCAAATGAAATCCATGGATTGGATTCCTAAGTGCGCTTTAAATATCTGTGCCCAAAGATAACAAATTAAAGAATCAAGTTAACTAATTTTATGCTTATGTGTTTTCTTACATGTTTTGTGGTTGTATGTGATCCATCCAAATCCTCGTAGAATCTTTCATATCTCATATGAGGAATTCATAGAAGGATATCCAAAGTTACTATCTTAAATCCTTAATGGACTTCTACGTTGTAGTCAAGTCCCTTGGGTTTTAAAGTACTATTCTAAAATTGGACCCCTTGAGTGGTCTAGATAAACAGATTGATTTGAAAATCTGATTAGAAATATCATGTGATGATATAATTAAAAAGATCCCTTAAGTGGTCTATTTAAGGAGATCGTACGACGGTCTAGATAAGAAGATCATGTATTGATCTAGTTAAAAAGATCATTCGTTGATCTAGTTGAAAAGATCCTTTGGTGGTCTAGTCAAGTCGCTTCATGTTTATTCAATTGATTTTTCCTCTACGCATTATGAAATGAACTGTGCGGACTGTGCAAGGAATTACGTAATTATGGAGGCCTACATAATTATGGAAATTCAGTGCACAGAAACCACAAGAAGTTTTGTCATGTGTTAAGACCTATAGTGACAAGAATAATGATACGGGAGAAGTCTTGGACCTTGACCGATGTCATTTTATCTTACACTCCCCAATTCTGATTTCAAGCACACACAAGTTTCCTATGATAAGTCTTTAGGAGAAATGTTCTTTTGTCCGTAATTCAAAATCCCATGTTTTGTTACTACAAGGATTTCACTTTGAGGGTTAACAAATTCGCTAAGAATCCTAGCATGGCCCAGAGTTTTACTTAAGGATTCAATGGATCTATTTGAAGGCGAAACCGTCACAGCTGTCTTCACAAGTTTCCTCTAGAATTAAATTTCGGGACGAAATTTCCTAAAGTAGGGGAGACTGTGACACCTGTGTCACTTCAACCATCAAACAAAGACCAAACAAATAAAATATTATATTTCATACTTGGGATTTGTGTAAATATATGTATCATTTGCACATATCAATTCTTGTTCGATTTCGGGCTCTAAATCGCTTTCTGGAAGGTTATACGCGCACCGATGCGTAAATATAACCAGTTTAATGCAACGAACACTCCGTAATAGTGAAATAGGTTTAACATACCTTAAATAACCTTTACATAACTTAGAAATAAGTTTTGAAGGCTTTGGTATGCTAAAATCAAGTTTAATTGCTTACAGGGACTTAATTCGACAAACTGCGAAAGTATGACGATTCGTACTAGAACAGACATTCCGGAACATGACCATGAGTTAAACATACCATAAATATCCTTTACATAGCTTAGAAATAGGCCTTGAGGGGTTCGGTGAGCTAAAATAAACTTTTGGGTCATTCAGGGACTAAAAGCGTCAAAAAGTGCATAAGTTTGCATTTTCGCGCATAACTTACGTTCTGAATACATCCGGACAACCAAAAATTTATGTAAGCACTAAAATATTTTATTTTAGTGTTTGGCATGAGAAAAACCCATTCGTCACGCAATTTGGATCGTTTTTCGCGCTTATGCGCATTCCGTCGTAATTAAGCGAACATCGCGATCATACGACCAAACGAACCAATATCCAGCATATTTTTGAGCATGTTTCATGTCCACAATGTTTAGGCATCCTTGTGGAGCCTTGAAAATTATTTAACTAGCTTTAAACGTGTGGAAAATGGACTGAAACATGTGCAGGGACCTATTCTGCCATTTCTGCTTGAAATCTGCAGAAAGGAGGCTAGGCGTGACGCGAGGCCCCCTAGGCGTCACGCGAGGCCCTTTCAGATCAGCAAAAGCTGTTTTAACAGCTGTTAACAGCTGTTATGCCCTCCAAACTAAATTCCACTTGCTTGTTCCTGATCATGGGGGGCCAATATGATGCACATGGGGTTACCAACAAGTGTAGGGACAAGATCAAAGCACGGTATTTGAGGAACGATCCTAACGGTGGTCCAAATCCTATAAATACCCAACCCTTTCAACCCCAAAAACCCACACCTTTGAAATCTGAATTTGCTCTCTAAGTTGTTGTGTTTAACACTACATACCTGAGAGTATTCGGATTCAAACCTTCCATTCTTGGACCCTTTGTAAGTGTTCCTTCGTTCTTTTATTCTTTTAGCGTTAAAGTCAAACTTTGTTTGACTTTCTGCATTGACCAGTTTATGGTCAATGCGAAGTTCGTTTGAACTTCATAACGTGAGCGTGATCACGATGGTTATAGTCCCTAGTGACTATACCTACTGATTACCATGTTATCTAGGCTCAGTGACGAGTCGTAGTTTCGGCCAAAATGCGCATTCTTGCATATTTTGTAACCAAACTACTCTTAGGTATCAAAACCGTTTGTTTTGATACCAAACCTGTTTTCTAAACTTAGTTAAGCATGTTTTAACATGCTTAGCTCGTCACTTTTAGTTTAGTGCTTATATAGGGTCGTAAGGTAAGCGATCTAAACAATCGCTTATACTTTCGAACCCGACCCGTTTGGTCGATCATTAGGATCCGACCAAACACATTATGTGACCATAGTATATAGGGGATAACCTTCCGAGGTTATACCTTATGGTCACGACGTTTAGTTAGTTGTATGATAGGTAGTTTATATGCCTTAGGTAAATTACCAAAATACCCCTTTGACGCCAAAATTCATTTTAAACATATGTAACATAACTTTTAACATCTAAACTAATTTGGCAACAATATTAGACATGTTAAGGCATATTCTACTTGTCATAGGACTAGTTAGGCGGTCCGAACGCGTTTCACGCAAACGACGCGTTAAAGTAGCATAAGCTACCTAAACGGGTCGTAATGGGTCGTAACCACTTAGGTTAGGTTTCATTTTAGAATGTAGGCTTTGTTGAACCATACTACATGAGTTCATATACTCATTTGGTTTACGAACCCTCATTCTATCCGATCCTCCGATTTAGGTCCGGTTTATTAACATAGTACCTATATTAGGTGCCGTTGATTTCCGTGATCTCTAGCGTTGTATGGTTGTTACTCAGGGACTACTAAGCAATCTCAAGTGAGTACATAGTTCCCCTATTTTGCAACTTTAAACTGTTTTGGGGTGAAGCATGTGTTCCTATGTGTTATTTTCATGATTTCAAAGTATAATTGATTATACATGTTATTTCTTATCATTTGACAAACTAAATTACTATTTATGGTTTAAACACTGATTTCTCAAAGAACATAAAATAAAATGTTGAATTGTACTTATTTTATGTTCACCAGACCGATTGGTAGTATGATATAGCGCTATAGGATTAGACACCCCATTCCTGTTGTCATGGAATGTCTGAAACCAATTTGTTTCTCCATCCAAATAGGGATTGCCTTTGTGGTATCCCTATAGTCTCAAAGGTGTATTTTGATGCACTAGGTCTGAATGAATTCTTAAATCACACTTTTATGGTATATTTTGATATACTCCCAAAAGTATAGTTTGATATACTCTCATGTGTGGTATTGTACAAAACCAGCATATGTATTTTGTTAACAAACCAAAACATATTTTGATATGTTTTTTATCAAATCCAAAGCATATTTTGATATGTTATTAACTACCAAAACATATCTTAAATATGTTGTTTATTCAACCAAAACATAGTTTAATATGATATTTATAAATCCGAAGTATACTTGTAATATACTACTGCAAACTATTATCTTAAACAACTAAAGTAAATTTAATGTACTATCTATCTAACGATTGGGGTTTGGTTAGTGTTTAGATAACGGGACGGGTGTAATGTGATGAAAACATGGTAGATACGCCGCTGGTACTTCTTATATATAAGTGTTTTCATTGCACTACATACCGTGGCGTTATTTAGTACACTTAGGTCAACGATATTGGAACTGAAATATATTTTAATACATTACTCATTCGATTCTCTTAAAATCCAAAGTATATTTTCACATATACTATAAGTTTTTTTTTTCAAAATATTGTTTTTCGAACAATACATTCAATATAAACTCATTTTACATGCCTATTCACTTAACCATACATTATTCTTTTATAAATATATATCATTGTGTTGTTTATCACTTCTCAACTGATTTACAAAACAAAACAATTTACAAGGATCATGACTACTCTTATTAAGACATTTTTTTTAAACTCATAAGTCATGAATCCTAATTACAACTAAAACCTATGTATCTCACAGGCATTTTTATGCTGACGTACCTATTTTTACACATGTTTCAGGTGCTGCTTTGTGATGACTGATGATATATGCTACACTTAGGATGGACTCGTGCCTTAGCGACTTTAAAACTTGAAAGATAATAGTTGTACTTATTTGATTGTATTAAGACAATGAATTCATTTATTCAATAAAACAAAATTTATTTATTCCATGGTTATGAAACAATGATTCTGTTACAACACTCCCCGACGTTTCCACCACGTCTGGTTGTTTTACGTGGTCGGGGTGTGACATAGATCCTGGTACGCCACCCGCCTCGTGGGGGTTTCCGCATGTGGTATTTTGGGGGTGTGATAGAATCGTACGAGAAGACCTAAACCTTTTATGCAGATTCAAACCCCCTGGTTCAGTTGATTCCGGTCAATTAAACCAGTGTTTCTTCAACGATCTGGGTTTTTGATTTAGTCATTGTGTTTTACGATCTTGGCGGGGGTCTGGGGGCAGCGCCCCTGGGAGCAAGGTCCAGGGGGCGGCAGCCCCTGGCTGGGGTCGACAGTTTTTGATCTCCTACTTCCTGGTTCAGACAATTCACAGCACAGACAAAACTATTGTCCTGGTTCAATGCGTTTTAGAGAGAACGCTTTCTTTGGTGTTTTTAGGCCGTTGCGTTTTAGAACTAACACATTTTTATGTGTTTTCTGGCCATTGCGTTTTAGAAAAACACATTTTTGAAGTGTTTTTTAGTCAATGCGTTTTAGGTAAAAACACATTTTTAGGTTTTTTCAGTCCATTGCGTTTTAGAGAGAACACTTTCTTTTGTTTTTTTAGGCTATTGCGTTTTAGAAATAAGACATTTTTAAGTGTTTTCTGGCCATTGCGTTTTATAAATAAGACATTTCTTTGTGTTTTTTGTGCATTGTCTTTTAGGTAAAACACATTTTTATGTGTTTTCAGTCCATTGCGTTTTAGAAAACAGACATTTTAAGTGTTTTCTGGCCATTTTGTTTTAGAAATAAGACAGTTTTTGTGTTTTTGGTGGATTGCGTTTTAGGTAAAACACATTTTTATGTGTTTTCAGGTTTTAGAGAGTACACTTTCCTTTGTGTTTTTAGACTATTGCGTTTTAGAAATAAGACATTTATTTGTGTTTTCTGGCCATTGCGTTTTACAAATAAGACATTTCTTTGTGTTTTTGGTGTATTGCATTTTAGAAAAATGTCATTTTTAAGTTTTTTTTCCATTGCGTTTTACGCAACTGGGTTTTTTCCATTGCGTTTTACGCAACTGGGTTTTTGAAAATATAGCAATAGTATACTCGTTTTAAAGATAAAAAACGCTCGTTTTTTGGTGCAATTTTTATAAAAAAAATAATTCGTATGAAAGAGTTATTAACGTTTAAAAAAATGGGGGGGGGGGGGAATTAGAGGAAAGAGAAACTATTGCCTTGGATTGACTAGAATGCCCCTAGACAAACCTACGCGCCTTCTTTTGTTTCCTTCATTTTCACTCATTTAATCTTAGCCCTTAATTAAATAAATGGATGGTCAAGATTACTTCCTAGGCTTCCTATCCAAATAAATTTCCTATTATATCTTAACCCTTAATTTAAATGGTTGTTTTGCTAATGTGCTATGATGAATTATGAATTTTGTGATGTTTTTTTTTTATAGTTGTGTAGAAATGTGATTGATTATTAACAATTATGAATTGTAAATGTTTTGTTTGTGATTTTTTTTAATTATATATGCTATACACGTATGGATTACGGGTGTACATGATCAGTTGTTTGGGGAGGTGATAGTTTTAAATGAATCATTCTTGGTGGAATCTGTGTGACATTAGTATTATTTGACATCGTTTTATGCCCCACCGTTGTGACAACTGGCACCAAACCGGTAATTTCCGTACACTTTAATTATTATTTAATGACTGCAATTATGTGCTTAAATGTCAACATTGACCGATTATATGCTAAACAAATGAATTCATGCACGTTTTATACTACAAAATATTGCTTTATGCATAAACGAGAGCGTTGCGTCAGAAATACTAGTAAACTCACCGGTAAGACACAATATGTCAACAGAACTGCAGAAAGCAGTCAGACATTAGAACTGAGGCCTAGGTGTAGGTCCAATGACAAGAATACATTAAAACCCAAGAGTACATACAAGGGTTTAATATATATACTCTCCGGAAGCAAAAATTAGCACTAAAAAGCACCCGAAACGCACTTTAAGTGCAGAATTTTATTAAATTCAGCTCTAATCAGCTTTTAGACATATAAATATCATGCAAAAATTTCGTTTTATCATCCAGAATACTTCCCTAAGTGTCGGGAATTGAAAGTGTACAAAAGGATACTTAAAAGACACTAAACGGTGCAATTTAGCACTTTAACGAACCGGTATCTAACCGAACAACCGGACTTTACCCAGAACACAAAAATAATGTCAAACACATTGCTTTTACTTTTCTAAGCTAGTTAGGGTCCCCGAGCACCCTAACACACTATGTATTACTTAACATACATAAACCACTAATTATTTCATTACTTTCCAACTAAACTTGTAACTAACTCTTGAAATGGAACTAGACACCCCCCCCCCCACTTACGGTTACCAACATGGGGAACCCACCATGATTTTATCTAAATTGTCTATTAGATCTTGTTGCTTCTTTTGAAACACATGGACCATTGGTTTAGGAGATGTTGGAAACTTGTCTTTATAAACCACAAGGTCTTAACCCATTGTTATTCATCGCCTCAAACTCACCCAAACACCTCTCCTTCTTCTCTCAAGGCTACGGCCCAACACCCCCACATATCATCATCATTCTTCAATCCATTCTCAAGAATTCTAAGCATATCCTAAGGTGTATGGAGCCTAATTAGGAAGGTTTCAAGCAACGGATCTTGAAGGACCTCTCTCATCTTCTTTTATCCACCACTTTTACACTCTTGAACTTCCCTAGCCTTGTGCTAGTAGTAAGTGCTTCAAATCTTCATCTTGTTCTTATTTTTGGTGGTTAATAGTTGATTGAATGGTAAAATATTAAGAAACACTAAGGAACTTAAACAAGTCTTGAACATAAAGGATGAAGAATGGATAAAAGAATAAAGAAGTGTTAAATGATGTTGAAATCATGTTGATCTTGTATTGTTATGCTTAATACATGTTGTTGTTAGTAGAAGCAAGATGGTTCATCACCTAGACTTGCTAGATCATGTTTAAGAACATGAACTAGCAAGGTGTAAATGATAGAGATATGAAGGATGATGAAACCATCCATTCATGAACTTTAAACTTGAATAAACAAAAGATTTCTTGTAAAATAAAGATGTAAACTTGTAGATCTAAAGATCTATGAGTGGGTCTTCGGAAGAACCAAGTGAAAAATACTAGCTTTGTTAAAAACTTGGATATTACATGAAACAAATACATTTTTTATAAGTAAACAAGTGTAGGAACACTTGTGTAGGAAGAAAATTTATAAAGAAATATTTTTGGAAATCATGACTAGAAGTTGTGAAAATACAAACTCTTTAAAAAAAAGTTTTTAAGAAACTAATCATATTTTTAAAGGTAACAGGACTTATTAAGTGTGCTAGTAAGTTACTACATATTTTTACAAACTTTCAAGTTCATAAGTTTGTGGTATAGGCTTGTTTTGACAAGTTTGGTAAATAGAGATTGTGTTGTTGATATTGTTGTTAATTTTAAAAGAAAATAAACACATGTTTTGAAAACATGGAAAACCTTCATTTTTAGGGGAAACTCTGTCGAAATTTCTATAAATTTTGACACTTAGAAAAATATAAGTTCCGAGGAACTTATCTCCTAAAAATGTGCCTAGAAAATTTACCAAGGTTTCCCTAATTTTTGGTGACAAGAAATGATGATTTCTTCAAGACTTAAAATTTATATTAAGTATGTATATTTTTGAGGAAAATATATGTATTTATTGGACACCAAACTTTGTGCTAAGTGTATGTAGTATGTACTATACGTGATAGTGTATTAGGATTTGAGAATACGCTAATTACTCATGAGAAGTAAAAACACAAAAATACACATACGACATACAAGATACATAATTCGGGTGCAAAAAAATACAGAAAGCTTATATTTATTTTTGAGAAAATAATATAAGTAAGACATTTAGTTAAAAATATAAAATATTTTTAACACAAGAATATATACATAAAAGATAGTGACTTGTACTTGTGCGATACAAGTCTAGTGACTAACGTTAAGAAAACACGTATAGGTCACGACGTTAATTAAGCAAATCCGGTGAAGTTTACGACGCAAGGAACGCAAAGTTGTGAGTTCATGCTCCCCCTTTTCTTTTAACTGTTTTTAGTTTTATAACTTCGGGGGTGAAATACATGTTACAAATACGACAATATTTATAAATGGTATGATACAAAAACAAGAGGCACGCTTGATGATAACTAGTACCAAGTGTGACAACTGTGCCTCCGTGACCATCAAACAAATACCAAATCAATGAGATATTGTGTTTCATACTTGGTATTTGTAAAAAAAACATATGTGTATCGTTTTCACATATCATTCTTGTTCGATTTCGGGCTTTAAATCGCTTTCTGTAAGGTTATACGCGATCTGATGCGTAAATATAACCAGTTTAATGCAACGAACACTCCGGAATAGTGAAATAGGCTTAACATACCTTAAATAACCTTTACATAACTTAGAAATAAGTTTTGGATGGTTTGGTATGCCGAAATCAAGTTAATTCGCTTACAGGGACTAAATTTGACAAACTGCGAAAGTATGCCAATTTGACCTGTAACAGACATTCCGGAACATGACCATAAGTTAAACATACCCTAAATATCCTTTAAATAGCTTAGAAATAGGCTTTTAGGGGTTCGGTGTGCTAAAATAAACTTTTGGGTCATTCAGGGACTAAAAGCGTCAAAAAGTGCATAAGTTTGCATTTTCGCGCATAACTTACGTTCTGAATACATCCGGACATCCAAAAATTTATGTAAGCACTAAAATATTGTATTTTAGTGTTTGGCATAAGAAAAATCCATTCGTCACGCAATTTGGATCGTTTTTCGCGCTTATGCGCATTCCGTCGTAATTAAGCGAACATCGCGATCGTACGGCCAAACGAACTGACATCCAAGATATTTTTGAGCACATTTTAAGTTCCCTATACTTTAACTTCATTTTAGAGCTTTGAAATGGGGTTAACGGGCCTTAAACGTGTCGGAAATGGCTTTAATGCATAACAGGGACCAAAACTGTCATTTCAGCATAGTTGATGGCTTACGGACCGTAAGCCCTCAACCTTACGGTCCGTAAGGGACTCCCAGCTAATCAGAAGCTTCTAAAATAGCTATTAATAGCTGTTAAGCACTCTCTAACCCTTTTGCACTTGCCTCTTCCTGATAATGAGGGGCCATTTTGGTGTTCCATGGATATTTCAACAAGTGTAGGGATGAGATTGAAGCCCGGATTACGAGAAACGATCCTAACGGTTGTCCATTTACTATAAATACCCCCACCCTTCACTTGCAAACCCACTTGAAATCTGAGTTTTTCTCTAAGTGGTTGTGTTTTTACACTTCCTACCTGAGATTACTTGGAAATCAAACTTGCGGGGACCCGTTGTAACTGTTCTTTCGTTCTTTTCATTCGTTTTAGCATTTAAGTCAAACTGCGTTTGACTTACTGCATTGACCAGTTTATGTTCAACGTAAAGTTTGTTTGAACTTCATAACGTGAGCGTAATCATGATGGTTATAGTCCTTAGTGACTATACCTACTGATTACCACGTTATCTAGGCTCAGTGACGAGTCGAAGTTTCGGCCAAAATGTGCATTCTTGCGTATTTTGTAACCAAAATACTCTTAGGTATCAAAACCGTTTATTTTGATACCAAACCTGTTTTCTAAACTTAGTTAAGCATGTTTTAACATGCTTAGCTCGTCACTTTTAGTTTTGTGCTTCTCTAGGGTCGTAAAGGTAAGCGATTTAAACAATCGCTTATACTTTCGAACCCGACCCGTTTGGTCGATCATTAGGATCCGACCAAACATATTAGGTTACCATAGTTGTATAGGGAATAACCTTCCGAGGTTATACCTTATGGTCACATCGTTTGAGTAGTTGTATGATAGGTAGTATATATGCCTTAGGTAAATTACCAAAATGCTCTTTTTACGCCAAAATTCATTTTAAGCATATGTAACATAACTTTTGATATCTAAACTGGTTTGGAAACAATATTAGACATGTTAAGGCATATTTTACTTGTCATAGGACTAGTTAGGCGGTCCGAACGCGTTTCACGCGAACGACGCGTTAAAGTAGCATAAGCGACCTAAACGGGTCGTGATGGGGTGTAAGCACTTAGGTTAGGTTTCATTTTAGTATGTAGGCTTTGTTAAACCATATTACATGAGTGTCCATGCTCATTTGGTTTACGAACCTTCATTCTATCCGATCCTCCGATATAGGTCCGTTTATTAATGTAGATACCTATATTAGGTGCCGTTTGATATTCGTGATCTTCTAGCTTTGCTTGGTGGATATCTAAAGTCTATTGAGCAATCTTAGGTGAGTACATAGACCCCTCTTTTACCGTTTTCAAACTGTTTTGGGGTGAAACACATGTGCCTACTTGTTACTTTCATGCTTTCTATGTTTTCACATCATATACTTGCTATGTTCATTAGTACATTTATAGTACATGATTTACATTACATTTCATGCTATGTATGTCCATTGTGTGCATACTTAGTACATTGTTTTACATTACATTTCATGCTATGTATGTCCATTGTGTGCATACTTGGTACATCGTTTTACATTACATTTCATGCTATGTATGTCCATTGTGTGCATACTTAGTACATTGTTTTACATTACAATTTGTTGCATATCCTCATCCAGCATATGAACACATTATATTACATTATGTGAACCATTTGTATCTATTGAACCATGTGAACCATTTGACAATAGACATTTGACTGTACCTAAACATTTCTACAATTGTTAAACATTACATCTTGATGGTTTGGTTTGAGTAAGTGATTTAAGTAACGAGGCGTGTGTAATATGATACAAGCATGGTGGATACGCCGCTGGTACTTCCTATATATAAGTGTTTGTATGGTATTACATATCGTAGCGTTATTTGAATCATTTCAATTTGAGACATATAACATTTTATACAAATAACATACTTTTCACAAGACATTGTTTTACAAACAACTTATCTTATACAAACTCATTTTACTTGGTTATTCATGTAACCATACAATATTCTCTTATTTATACATATCATCTGGTCTTATTGCTTTTCAAATGATTTACAAAAACAAATCAATTTACAAGGTCCATGGCCAAATTTTATTAAACATTTTCTTAAACTTAAGTCATGAATCTTATTTTCACAAAACCTATGTATCTCATAGGCATTTTTATGCTGACGTACCTATTTTCACATGTGTTTTCAGGAATTGATGCATAGGATTGATCAAGATACACCTAGGCAGACTTGTGCCTTAGTGACTTAAAACGAAGCAAGAACTAGTTAATTTGTGTTATGTACTCTTTGTTTCTTGTTTAAAAAGATGTAAACTCTCTTATTTGATTAGTAAAACGAAACTTTAATTGCCATGGATTTGAAACAATTAATTCTGTTACAACACTCCCCGACGTTTCCGCCACGTTTCGTTGTCTCACGTGGTCGGGGTGTGATAGAAAAGTTGGTATCAGAGCCAATGGTTATAGGGAATTAGGTTATTAGTAATGCTTTGACCTAGACTATAACCTTTCTAGGACCCCAACGCAAGTTATCTTGTGTTTAGATCTTAAAACAAGCACGTCACCTATCCTTAGGTGATAACCACGACGAGAACATCAATTCCGAATCCGCTTTGAAAATTAATCATCTATTTTTGGATGATTGATTACTAGGTTTTGAACCCTCTATTGTAAGGTTTTGAACCCTCTATTGTAAGGGTTTGAACCCTCTGTTATAAGGTTTTGAACCCCTTCGTGTTTTCAAAATCTCGTCAAAGTTTTGGGTCCTAAATAGTGTGAACACGTGCAAACTGGAAGAGTGAATGCCTGTACCCTGAGTTTTCTGTCTAAGGCTAGAGTGTTCGTACAAATCCACATAACCGGACCAGTCACTCTTACCTGGGAACTCTTGGGGTGAGTGTTCACTTATAGGCGAGCATGTCTTCGCGATACATTATAAGGATCTATTTGCTTTGATTCAGCCTTTGTGTGTCGTTTGTTTGCTTCGTGGTTCAAACAAATGACCATCACCCATGATTTTGGTCGGTAATTGTAACATCCTATTCTTACCCAATGCCATTTCATTTGTTTTCTCTCTTGTTTCCCCTTTTAGAATGCCTCCACGACACGAAAACCAGGTATCTATTGAAGAGCTTGCAGCTGTCATTACACAGCAAATGACTGCTGCAATCCCGAACATCGTTGTTCAATGTAACCAAGCTCTCAACAACAATAATGCCCCCTGCAACTTCAAGACGTTCAACTCGGCTAAGCCATCAAAGTTTTCTGGGTCTCAAGGAGCGACTGCACTTCTGCAATGGTTCGAGAGTTTAGAGAGCACCTTCAGACATGTTCAATGTCCAAATGAGCGAAAGGTAGATTTCGCATCTAGTGTCTTTGAGAAACGAGCTTTGACGTGGTGGAATGGTGTGATGAGAGATAGGGGTGCCGATGTGGCACTGGCCCAAACGTGGGAAGAGCTTCGAGCTCTGATGATGAAGGAATTCTGCCCTCATCATGAGATCAGGGCCTTAGAAAGGGAATTCGACGATCTTAAGCAAGACAGTGGTGAACATCTAGCATACACTGATCGATATGAGGAGCTGAGCCTGTTGTGTCCTACCATGGTTACGCCTTTGGATAAGGCGATCGAAAAATACATTGATGGTATCCCTGACTCAGTTCAGGACATTGTTACTAGTAGTAACCCCACTACGGTTAGGCAGGCCATTGAGCTATCTGCTACCTTGACTGAATCTCAAATCAGGAAAGGTAAACTTTTCCGAAAAGATGATAAGAAACCAATCGAGGAATCAAAGACCATGGATGAACAGACTGGATCCCCTAAGAGATCAAAGAAGCGAAAGGCTTCTCAGAACTTCGCCGTGGTCGCTCACAATGGTCAAGCCATCCCCAACCAACCAGCTCAACCCCCTACTAGGAAGCCATACAATGGAACTTCACCCTTGTGCAACCAATGTAACCTTCATCATCATGCTAGTGTAAAGTGCCGCGAATGCCAAATTTGTGGACTTAAAGGTCATACAGCAAAAGTTTGTCGAGCAGCAGTTGCACCAAATCAAGCTGACAACAATCCTGCTGAAGCTCGCTTTCCACCAGGTTCTTGCTACAATTGTGGCGAGATGGGTCATTTCCGAAGAAATTGCCCAAAGCTTGCTAATGCAAATCCAGCACAGGGATGAGCATCTGACCGACTAGAAGACAACACCCTTTAGAAATAATCACGTCGTATGTATTATTTTCTTTTGTTGTCAAGGTCCATGAAACAGTTGTTATCATTGTTTATAAATAAATCTTTTATTTACATTGCAATGTATTTATGTGGTTATATGTATAAACAACATATCCCCTACAATATCGACAATCAAGGAATCGTATTCCTTGAAAAGCAAACTACCCCCCAATTTTTTTTTCCATTTTATGATATCTTGCGTTTCCACGAAATTCCTAAGTACCCGTTTCTTCTAAGGAAAAACGAAGTACAAGGCGCAAGTTACAACAATGGACGAATACCCAAAGTACCACTATAAATCCTTAATAGGGTACCTAAGGGTATTTCCGTAAATCCTAAAATTGTTGTGTTCCTTAAATTCGAATGTTACGTTTCTTTGAAAACAAAATCGAAATTTTGGGAGATCATCCTATCTTTTCAGATAGATCCTAGAGGACATTGAAGCCCATCTACTGGTTTCCTGGTGTACCTTGAATATCCATATTCAATCGATAACAAGTTAATAACCAAGTTAAACAACTATGTGATTATGTGCTTATGTGTTTCCTTTTATGTTTTTGTGTAATCCAAGTTTTGTTATCCAAATCCTCGTAGAATCTTCCATATCTTCGTATAAGAGATTCATAGTAGGATATCCAAAGGTACTATATTAAATCCTCAATGAGCTTTTACGTAATAGTAAAGACCCTTGGATTATATTGTACTATTCCATAATTAGACCCCTTGAGTGGTCTAGTTAAACAGATTGATCCAAAAATCTGGTTAGGAATATCATGTGATGAAATAGCTGAAAAGACTCCTTGGTGGTCTAATTAAAAGAGATCATTTGTCGATCTAATTAAAAGGACCCTATGATAGTCTAGTCACACTCATCACAGGTTAAATTTTTCTACCCCTTCACATTACAAAACAAATTGTGCGGACTGTTCAAGGAATTGCGTAATTATGGATGCATACATAATTATGGAATTTAGTGCACAGAAACCACAGCAAGTTTGGTTGTGTGTCTAGAGTTGACTCAGTGCATTTTCGTTTCTGAAGAATACCCATTAAGGAAAATGACTCATTCCGTGCGTTTTCGTTTCTAAGGAAATTGTGGAAAATGACTCATTCCGTGCATTTTCGTTTCTGAAGAAATTGTGGAAAATGACTCATTCCGTGCATTTTTGTTTCTAAAGAAATTGTGGAAAATGACTCATTCCATTCATTTTCGTTTCTGAAGAATACCCATTAAGGAAAATGACTCATTCCGTGCATTTTCGTTTCTAAGGAAATTGTGGAAAATGACTCATTCCGTGCATTTTCATTTCTGAAGAAATTGTGGAAAATGACTCATTCCGTTCATTTTCGTTTCTGAAGAAATTGTGGAAAATGACTCATTCCGTTCATTTTCGTTTCTGAAGAAATTGTGGAAAATGACTCATTCCGTGCATTTTCGTTTCTAAAGAAATTGTGGAAAATGACTCATTCCGTTCATTTTCATTCCTGAAGAATACCCATTAAGGAAAATGACTCATTCCGTGCATTTTCGTTTCTAAGGAAATTGTGGAAAATGACTCATTCCGTTCATTTTCGTTTCTGAAGAAATTGTGGAAAATGGCTCATTCCGTTCATTTTCGTTTCTGAAGAATACCCATTAAGGAAAATGACTCATTCCGTGCATTTTCGTTTCTGAAAGATACCCAGTAAGGAAAAAAGACTCATTCCGTGCATTTTTCGTTTCTGAAAATTATCCATCGAAGGGAAATGAATATCCCTGATTCTTCCTTCATTTCCATTTCTGAAAAATGTCCGTTAAAGAGGAATATCAGGATTATGCCTTATCCTTGATGGTTATTTAAAACAAAGTCACAGACAGGCTCCTACAAATAAATTTCGGGACGAAATTTCCTAAAGTAGGGGAGACTGTGACAACTGTGCCTCTGTGAGCATCAAAAAAATACCAAATCAATGAGATATTGTGTTTCATACTTGGGATTTGTAAAAAAAAAATATGCGTATCGTTTTCACATATCATTCTTGTTCGATTTCGGGCTTTAAATCGCTTTCTGGAAGGTTATACGCGATCTGATGCGTAAATATAACCAGTTTAATGCAACGAACACTCCAGAATAGTGAAATAGGCTTAACATACCTTAAATAACCTTTACATAACTTAGAAATAAGTTTTGGATGGTTTGGTATGCCAAAATCAAGTTAATTCGCTTACAGGGACTAAATTTGACAATCTGCGAAAGTATGCCAATTTGAACTATAACAGACATTCCGGAACATGACCATAAGTTAAACATACCCTAAATATCCTTTACATAGCTTAGAAATAGGCTTTGAGGGGTTCGGTGTGCTTAAATAAACTTTTGGGTCATTCAGGGACTAAAAGCGTCAAAAAGTGCATAAGTTTGCATTTTCGCGCATAACTTACGTTCTGAATACATACGGACATCCAAAAATTTATGTAAGCACTAAAATATTTTATTTTAGTGTTTGCCATAAGAAAAATCCATTCGTCACGCAATTTGGATCGTTTTTCGCGCTTATGCGCATTCCGTCGTAATTAAGCGAACATCGCGATCGTACGGCCAAATGAACCGACATCCGAGATATTTTTGAGCACATTTTAAGTTCCCTATACTTTAACTTCATTTTAGAGCTTTGAAATGGGGTTAACGGGCCTTAAACGTGTCGGAAATGGCTTTAATGCATAACAGGGACCAAAACTGTCATTTCAGCATAGTTGATGGCTTGCGGACCGTAAGCCCTCAACCTTACGGTCCGTAAGGGACTCCCAGCTGATCAGAAGCTTCTAAAACAGCTGTTAACAGCTGTTAAGCACTCCCTAACCCTTTTGCACTTGCCTCTTCCTGATAATGAGGGGCCATTTTGGTGTTCCATGGAAATTTCAACAAGTGTAGGGATGAGATTGAAGCCCGGATTATGAGAAACGATCCTAACAGTTGTCCATTAACTATAAATACCCCCACCCTTCACTTGCAAACCCACTTGAAATCTGAGTTTTTCTCTAAGTGGTTGTGTTTTTACACTTCCTACCTGAGATTACTTGGAAATCAAACTTGCGGGGACCCGTTGTAAGTGTTCTTTCGTTCTTTTCATTCGTTTTAGCATTTAAGTCAAACTGCGTTTGACTTTCTGCATTGACCAGTTTATGGTCAACGCGAAGTTCGTTTGAACTTCATAACGTGAGCGTAATCACGATGGTTATAGTCCTTAGTGACTATACCTACTGATTACCACGTTATCTAGGCTCAGTGACGAGTCGTAGTTTCGGCCAAAATGCGCATTCTTGCGTATTTTGTAACCAAACTACTCTTAGGTATCAAAACCGTTTGTTTTGATACCAAACCTGTTTTCTAAACTTAGGTAAGCATGTTTTAACATGCTTAGCTCGTCACTTTTAGTTTTGTGCTTGTCTAGGGTCGTAAAGGTAAGCGATCTAAACAATCACTTATACTTTCGAACCTTACCCGTTTGGTCGATCATTAGGATCCGACCAAACATATTAGGTTACCATAGTTGTATAGGGAATAACCTTCCGAGGTTATACCTTATGGTCACATCGTTTGAGTAGTTGTATGATAGGTAGTATATATGCCTTAGGTAAATTACCAAAATGCCCTTTTTACGCCAAAATTCATTTTATGCATATGTAACATAACTTTTGATATCTAAACTGATTTGGAAACAATATTAGACATGTTAAGGCATATTTTACTTGTCATAGGACTAGTTAGGCGGTCCGAACGCGTTTCACGCGAACGACGCGTTAAAGTAGCATAAGCTACCTAAACGGGTCGTGATGGGGCGTAAGCACTTAGGTTAGGTTTCATTTTAGTATGTAGGCTTTGTTAAACCATATTACATGAGTGTCCATGCTCATTTGGTTTACGAACCTTCATTCTATCCGATCCTCCGATATAGGTCCGTTTATTAATGTAGATACCTATATTAGGTGCCGTTTGATATTCGTGATCTTCTAGCTTTGCTTGGTGGATATCTAAAGTCTATTGAGCAATCTCAGGTGAGTACATAGACCCCTCTTTTACCGTTTTCAAACTGTTTTGGGGTGAAACACATGTGCCTACTTGTTACTTTCATGCTTTCTATGTTTTCACATCATATACTTGCTATGTTCATTAGTACATTTATAGTACATGATTTACATTACATTTCATGCTACGTATGTCCATTGTGTGCATACTTAGTACATTGTTTTACATTACATTTCATGCTATGTATGTCCAATGTGTGCATACTTGGTACATCGTTTTACATTACATTTCATGCTATGTATGTCCATTGTGTGCATACTTAGTACATTGTTTTACATTACAATTTGTTGCATATGCTCATCCAGCATATGAACACATTATATTACATTATGTGAACCATTTGTATCTATTGAACCATGTGAACCATTTGACAATAGACATTTGACTATACCTAAACATTTCTACAATTGTTAAACATTACATCTTGATGGTTTGGTTTGAGTAAGTGATTTAAGTAACGAGGCGTGTGTAATATGATACAAGCATGGTGGATACGCCGCTGGTACTTCCTATATATAAGTGTTTGTATGGTATTACATATCGTAGCGTTATTTGAATCATTTCAATTTGAGACATATAACATTTTATACAAATAGCATACTTTTCACAAGACATTGTTTTACAAGCAACTTATCTTATACAAACTCATTTTACTTGGTTATTCATTTAACCATACATTATTCTCTTATTTATACATATCATCTGGTCTTATTGCTTTTCAAATGATTTACAAAAACAAATCAATTTACAAGGTCCATGGCCAAATTTTATTAAACATTTTCTTAAACTTAAGTCATGAATCTGATTTTCACAAAACCTAAGTATCTCATAGGCATTTTTATGCTGACGTACCTATTTTCACATGTGTTTTCAGGAATTGATGCATAGGATTGATCAAGATACACCTAGGCAGACTTGTGCCTTAGTGACTTAAAACGAAGCAAGAACTAGTTAATTTGTGTTATGTACTCTTTGTTTCTTGTTTAAAACGATGTAAACTCTCTTATTTGATTAGTAAAACAAAAATTTAATTGCCATGGATTTGAAACAATTAATTCTGTTACAACACTCCCCGACGTTTCCGCCACGTTTCATTGTCTCACGTGGTCGGGGTGTGACACCAAGTGTGATGCTTTTTGAGAAATGATACGAGAAATCATGTCACGAATGGGGTACCATAAGCACCATTAATCGTGTACATTCTTAGACCGCAGAACAAAAGGTTAGATCTAATGGGTTTCAGGGCAGCCCCACTCTTGGTGACAACTAGTACCGAGTAGTGTTTTTGTGTCTCAGTCGTGAATCGACTAAAGAAAAATGCCTATGGTTTGGTGACTTCCTATGTCGTGTCACATGTTAATGGCTTTGTAACCCATTAACACTTGATACATACAGAAATACATGATTTATACAAGAATACGTGACTAATACAAGATACATACCATGTTTTTTATACAAAGTATACAAACGTACATTACAAGAACTGCATGAATTCACACCAACATTATGTTGACGTTTTTCCAAAACTCACATGTATTTCAGGTAACTAGAAGTGGATGTGCGCACGGCCTTACTCATGCTTGTGGATGTCGCTTATGTTTATCTTTAAATAAAGTTGTAAACTTTTTAAGACAATGTTTTATGCTATCTCGCGATGTAAACGCTAACTTATGTTTTCAAATTATGAAATGTTTGGTATTTAAAGATATTTTTACGAGCATGTAGTATGTTTACCTTTCGTATGCAATGAGAACCTTTCATGATCATACCTCGTGCTTCCGCCGCAGAAAGGGGTGTGACAGATTGGTATCAGAACTGCGATTGTAGTGACCCAGGATTCCTTCTTGAGTCTAGTCTACAATCACTAGGATCCTTTCACGAAAACAATTTTTCAAAGAGTTTTCATTGCATAAAACTTTCCGCGACATCCACTACCTGAAACTGTCCACAAAGAGTCTAGAAAAGACACTACGAGACTTAGGGTGCACAAGAGTAGCACTTGTCTTTGACTGAGAAATTACTTGCAATTATGTGTGATAATTAGCATATACATATACGAGAAGTAGAATGTCACAAGTATACGTGAATTTACCTGAAAGCGATGGCCCATCTGAAGGAACAGATACGAGGATGAAACGAACTGTGCGGACTGTGCAAGGAGTCACGTAATTATGGATGCATACATAATTATGGAATTCAGTGCACAGAAACCACAGCAAGTCTTGTCACGTGTAGATTCCCTCAGTGCAAGCCTACTAAGTACTCTGCTAGAGTAATAATTGTTTGATGTTCCTTATGTGGTATATACCTATGTATAAATATACTACTACTGCCTAGTATGAGGATATCAAACAAATATCTAACCCTGCTGTGTTGTGTTCTGATAGAACATGGCACCCAGGAAAGCTGTGAATGCTCGCAATGATGATCAACCTCCTCCTCCCCCACTGCCAAGAACTGCTGAAGAGCTAAACGCTCTACTGGAAGAAAGGATCTCCGCTGCTATCGCCCAATACGAGGCAAACCGAACTCAAGACAGTGGCGGCCCAAGCAACGCTAGACGTAATGGGAATGGAGATTCATCTGGAGGCAATGCAGCTCAAGGCTGCACTTTCAAGCAGTTCCTCGACTGCAAACCAATGAACTATGACGGCACAGGAGGTGCAGTAGCATTTGTGCGCTAGACGGAAAAGACTGAAGCTACTATCCGCATGAGCAAGTGTACTGCAGATCAGCAAGTCACTTTGCTACTGGGTTGTTTGTCGATGAAGCTCTGACTTGGTGGAACTTGCAAGTCCAAACTTTGGGCGATGATGCCGCTTATGGCCTAACGTGGGATGAACTGAAGGAAAGTGTAACATCTGTGCTTGTAATCATTATGAACAGTTCAATTGTCAATAAAACAATTTTATTTAATCCCAATGTTTGTTTGGTTGTGTTTTACATTTTTCATGTTTTGACTTTTGTCCAATTTCAAACTCTATATCACTTTCTGGAGAGTTATACGCAAACTGGTGCGTAAACGTAACCAGTTTAATGCGACAAATACTCCGGAACATCAACATATACTTAACATACCTTAAATAACATTTACATAACTTAGAAATAAGTTTTGAAGGCTTTGGTATGGCAAAAACAAATTAATTCGCTTACAGGGACTAAACTTGACAAACTGCGAAAGTATGCCAATTTGAACTGTAACAGACATTCCAGAACATGACCATAAGTTAAACATACCACAAATATCCTTTACATAGCTTAGAAATAGGCTTTAAGGGGTTCGGTATGCTAAAACAAACTTTTGGGTCATTCAGGGACTAAAAGCGTCAAAAAGTGCACAAGTTTGCATTTTCGCGCATAACTTACGTTCTAAATACATCCGGAGATCCAAAAATTTATGTAAGCACTAAAATATTTTATTTTAGTGTTTGGCATAAGAAAAATCCATTCGTCGCGTCAATTGGATCGTTTTTCGCGCTTATGCGCATTCCGTCGTAATTAAGCGAACATCGCGTTCGTACGACCAAACGAACCAACATCCGACATATTTTTGAGCATGTTTCATGTCCACAATGTTTAGGCATCATTTTAGGGCCTTAAAGTTGGCTTTAAGGGCCTTAGAAGTGCCGGAAATGGGCTTAAAACACAACAGGGACCAAAACTGTCACTTTTGAAACTTGTTTTCTGATCAGAAGCTCCAGGCGGCCCGCCTGTGTTTTGTCTGATCCTGAAGCGGGCCGCATCAGCCTCCCAGAACAGATAAGATCGATTAGTCAGCATAATTCAGCTGATTAAACCTCATCCACACATTCTAACTTGCCCTTTCATCTCATAAGAGGCCATTTTTAGTTACCACAACATTTTGACAAATGTACGCACATGATTAAATCACGTTATTCAAGAAACGATCTTAACGGTTCGGGAAATACTATAAATACCCAACCCACTTCACTTCATTTCTCACTAGAATCTGATCAATTGTGCTCTAAGTTGAAACCTTTGTTTCATACCTGAGCTATTTTGATCAAGATTAGCATTCGGGGACCTTTCGTAAGTATTCTTTCGTTCTTTTATTGCTTTTCGAGTCTGAAAGTCAAACTTTGTTTGACTTTCTGCGTTGACCAGTTTATGGTCAATGCGAAGTTCGTTTGAACTTCGCAATGTGATTGTAATCACGATGGTTATAGTCTCTTGTGACTATGCCTACTGATTACCACGTTGTCTAGGGTCGTAAGGGTAAGCGATCTGATAAATCGCTTATACCTTCGAACCTGACCCATTTGGTCGATCATTAGGATCCGACCAAATACATTAGGTGACCATAGTATATAGGGAATAACCTTCCGAGGTTATACCCTATGGTCACATCGTTTGAGTAGTTGTATGATAGGTAGTTTATATGCCTTAGGTAAATTACCAGAATACCCTTTTCATGTATAATTGGTAATTAAGCATATGTAACCTAAACTTTTGTCACATAACTGATTATGTAACATGTTTAGGCATATAACACTTGTCATAGGACTAGTTAGACGTTCCGAACGCGTTTCACGCGAACGACGCGTTAAAGTAGCATAAGCTACCTAAACGGGTCGTAATGGGTCGTAAACACTTATGTTAGGTTTCATTTAGTATGTAGGCTTTGTTAAACCATATTACACGAGTCTCCATACACGTTTGGTTTACGAACCCTCATTCTATCCGATCCTCCGATTTAGGTCCGGTTTATTAACATAGTTACCTATATTTGGTGCCGTTTGATTCCGTGATTTCTATCATTGTTTGGTTGTCACTCCAGGACTACTGAGTAATCTCAAGTGAGTACATAGACCCCTCTTTTACTGTTTTCCAAACTGTTTTGGGGTGAAACACATGTGCCTACTTGTTACTTTCGTGCCTTCATGTTTTCACATCATATACCTGCTATGTTTGTTAGTACATTATAGTTCATGATTTCATTACATTTCATGCTATGTATGCCCATTGTGTGCATATTTAGTACATCGTTTTACATTACAATTCATGCTATGTATGTCCATTGTGTGCATACTTAGTACATTGTTTTACTTTACATTTCTGCTATGTATGTTGACTGATAGCATGCTAGCACATTGATTTACATGACTTTCTGCTTTGTATGTTAACTTAGCATACTTAGTACATGGTTTTCATATAACATGTTCACTTTTGCTATGACATTTGGTTTGCACAAACGAGACTATTATACGTTCATTAACATTAGCTACGCCGCTCGGTAGTAAGTACTGGTACCATAGGACTTGACAAATCCCATTCCTGACATCCCGGGTTTGTTTGGATGTAAGGAATGACTGAATCCGAAAACATTTCTTTTGATAACCTTGACTGAAAGGGTTATCCGACTGTCTCAAGGCTTGAATGTATGCGTTAACTTACAACATAAATGTCACACCCTCAAAATCCACACGCGGGGTATTACCGCGAGGCGTGTGACGACCAGGATCTTAGCCACTAATTATTTTGAACCGTTTAGTTATTATTACAAATGATGGTATAATTAGCGACCAATTTAAATTTTTCAAAACATAGCTTGAGTTTGCAGCGGAAAGGAAAGAAGAACACATCGTAATTTAAAACCACAAGTTGTTCATATGAAACTTACGAACCACGCACTCCATCTGATTGCAACGTCCGTCCAGAGCTGTATCGAGCAACCTGCAAAGCATGCAGTAGGGTATCAACATAATGTTGGCGAGTTCACGAGTTGTCCAGTTTTAACTTTTCGAAAACGTAAGTTGTTTAGATAAAGCATTTATAATCACGTCATGGGGAGCTACCCCATATGAAAGCTACTAAACTGGCGTTACCGAAACTGTTGACGAAAAGTTGTTGTGCCCCAAGTCAATGTCTATCATCATTGACCAAGATGCAAGGTCTACTAGTTCACGCCCGATCTCCCCCGGTCACGGTGTGAGGTTATCAAACCTAATAGCGCTATCAACTAATAACCCGTTCGCCCCCGGCGATTAATCGGTACTGTAAGCAGGGACTTTGTATGATAGAGATTCGTTTAGTTTTGCTAGTTGTGGTTTATAAATAATATCCAAACGCATTTTTCCCCCGGAAATAGTAATTAAAAGTGTTCTTTAGTTTGTTCGTGTCCCTCCCTGGGACGCATGCTTTTAGTGTGTGAACTCACCTTGGTTTGCTTGGCAGACAATTTACTTGTGTTAAGTTGGTCAACCATACCCTATTATGGTTACAAATATGTATTAGGTTCGTAAGCAAGTAACATCACGTATAAATTACACATATCTAACATGTAGCATGCATGTCAAAACATCATACAGGGCATTTGGGCTTATCCTAGCACATAAACAGTCAAACAGCAACAGTGACACACAGTCCATAACAGCAGTTTGTGCGGCCCACTAACTAAGTGAAGTAGTCCAGTCGAAACCGTGAGGTCTCGACTCGAGATCGCGAGGTCTCGAGTTGCAACCAATAGGTCTCGGGTTGCAAATGGGAGGTCTCGGGTGATGCATGCACGAATCGAAACCTCGAGTCAGGTCTCGAGTCGAGACCTGAAGATCTCCAGTCGTAACCTTGTAGGTTTCGAGTCCCCTAATGTGCATGCTTGGTCTCGAGTAGTCGTTCAATGGTCTCGAGTCGCAACCTCGCGGTCTCGACTCGAAACCACTGATGCTAGCACAGGTGGAATGCTTCTAGAACATTCTCCAACTTTGGTACTATCCAATCAGATTTCACGAGTATGTACTGTCCAATCAAAATTTACTAACATGTTTCCATTATTCTACCAATTCAAATCAGATCAATCAACATATTTTTCAAATATTCATCACATATCCAAACTGTTCATCACGTTCATAATTCTAAGCGGATTCTAATCAACCATTATCTAATACTGATTTATCACTATATTCCACCCGAAACATATGCAGCCATTTTATCACAAAAATTATTCTATCATGCACCCTAAATATCATCAAACACCTTTATATCATATAACAGAAAAAAAATCATATAATCATTATTAATCATCAGGTAACAATAGTCACTCCTTCAAAATGTTTCGAAACAAACATGTAATTAACAATGAACAAGCAGTGGGTTATAATCAACTTCATTCCACTAGCTACATCACTAGTCATTCAAATACCCATATATCATGATCCATTCTTAACACCACACTATTAGAACATCATCAGGTTATGATAAATAAGGAAAACACACAATTCTAATCTTAATTTAATATGAACAGCACCCAATATTTCACATAACAGTTACTATTATACATCCAAGGCTCTTTATATCTATCATCTACATCATACAAACAACCCACTAGTATCAAATCAGTTTGTCATGAAATTCCTAAATCACACTCTAATCATATGTATACCACAACAGTTATCAACCGTAAATTACTCAACCAAATCCATAATATAATCACAACAGTTTCAAGTATTTTAGGACCCTTTTGTATTCATAACACAAACAAGCAGCCAACCATTGACAAGATCAAAATATAAAACATAAGTAAACTGACCGAAGGGTTGTGGGTGTGACCCGAGACTGAACTTGACGATACTCGAAGCTTCAAACCCACGGCTGACCCGAACAAACAAGGCCAGATCTGACCCGGTCGGACTACCACGAGACCTGAGCTAGTTGGGTCAGAACCGAGAACCCGAACTTGCACCAAACTCCACCATTTCCTCTTCTGTTGCAACCAGAACCACTACAGTCGCTAGCCGGAGCCACCATCACCATTGCAGCCGCCAAAATGTCTCCGACCCACCACCAAGTCATGAAGTGTATGTGTCCGATGTAGGGTAATGGCGTGTAGATAGGTGGGTGTGGGGGTGTGAGAGGGTCGCCGGAGTCCTCTGATTGCACACAAGGTGTGCGGCTGTGAGAGAGTGAAAGGGAGAAGAGGAGTGGGTCGGGTTTTGTGTGTGAGCTCGCTAGAAAAGAAGGGAAGTGCTGGAGAGGAGCTGGTCGGAGAACAAAGGGCGTCGGAGATCGCCGGAATCCGGCTCCGATCGTCGGACTCGGGAGAGGAGATAGAGGGGTGTCTGGTGTTGTGCGGCTGCACATCTTTGTGGGGTTTTTGGTTTTTGAGAGCAAATGAGAGAGGGTGGGAGGTTAAATTGTATATTATAGTCTAGGGTTTTAGTTTTAAATAAGTTGGGTTGGGCCTAGCCCAAATACGAATCCGTTTAAACAACTACGCGTCTGCTCAACAACTATCCCGGTTTTTAACTATAACGGTAATCCAATTCATTATTTTAATAAATAATAATAGTAATAATGATTATTAAGCGCACGTTTTTACCAAACTACCCTTGTCTTGACAACGAGAGTACGGGTTGTCACATTCTCCCCATGTTACTGGAATTTCGTCCTCGAAATTTAGCAAAAGTCAAACGGTACGCTCTATATGTATATATATATATATATATACCTAGACTCCATTACCGTACTTAGATACATGCAGTTTCACGGAAGTCCACAAAATGAACAAGTAAGCCACATAGCACATAAAATCACATTGCACGAAAAATCACGTAGCACAAGATCCACAGAACGAACATGCAAGCCACGTAGCAAATACAATCATGTAGCACGTAAATTCACATAGCATTAGATTCACAAAGTCATACGTATCTCACACAGTAAGAATTTTCACAAACTTAGCTAAAACATCCAAGAAACGTACAGGGAAACCCGAAGTGTCACATTATCCCCAAGTTCAAGAAATTTCGTCCCGAAATTTAGCGCGCAGCCACTGACAAGCTAGTTTGTTTAAACGTTTTCGTGGGGTGTCACATCATCCCCTTGTTGGCTTGAAATTTCTTCTAGAAATTTCAGTTGTAGCTTCAGTGCTGGAAGTAATGTTTGCAGACAACTGGGGATACGTGCTCATCAGCTGGTTTTTCCCGTTCCCAGGTAAACTCTGGGCCACAGCGTGAGTTTCAACGAACTCGTATGATAGGTATCTGGCTACGTTTGAGGGTTTTGACTTCTCGATTAGTGATCTCAATCGGTTCCTCAATAAAGTGTAGCTGATCGTCAGAAGTTAGCTCCTTAAAGAGAATGATGAGTGTTTCATCTGACAGACACTTTCTTTAGATTAGGCAGGTGAAAGACATTGTGTACCGCACTCAGCTCTTCAGGCAGATCTAGTCTGCAAGGCTACCTTACCGATCCCTTCGGTATATTCGAATGGTCCAACATATCGTGGATTAAGTTCGTCCCGCTAGCCAAAACGTACTATACCCATCCAGGGTGAAACTTTAAGTAGAACCCAGTCCCTGACTAGGAATTCTAGAGGTTTCCTACGCTTATCCGCGTAGTCTTTCTGACGGTCTGGAGCTGCCACCATGTGTTGTCTATTATGGGCAATCCTACCCGTTGTGTCAATTGCAAGTTCTGGGCCGGTAATTTTGGCTTCCGCCCAACACAGAGGCGACCGGCATCTGCGTCCGTGCGATGCCTCAAATGGTGCTGCCTGAATGTTAGTGCGGTAGCAGTTATTGGAAGAGATTTCTATAAAAAGGAAGTGTCACACGTATCCACGGTCGATAACACATGTTCTAGCATGGCTTTGAGTGTTTGGACGGTGCGTTTGGCCCGACCATCAGTTTGCGGGCGATAAGCGGTGCTCACGCCTACCCGTGAGTCACATGTCTTTTGTACACAACCTTGCGACGAATCGAATGAAAAACGTGGATTATGATCATAGACGATAAAAGTCGGCACTCCGTGCCTGAAATCTACTTCTCTCAGGTAGACAGTTTCAAGTTCGAGAACTTGTCAGTTTATTGGTCGCGTAAAGGTACCGGCAACTATTTCATCGATGCCCTGGGATAGGAGAGGATAGGAGCACCTCATGGCTTATCTTTCAACTGTTGGAACGGCGAATTACTGACATTTCTCTATGGTTAGGTGGTGCTCCTTCAAGTTCATACCATGAGGGGTTGCATGTACGGTCGAGAAATGCGGGCTTTAGCGTAAAGCGGTTTGCGTCGTAGAAGTACCAGGGTAGAGCGTAGGAGTCGTCCTGATTCCCACGGGTTTTCGGAATAGGTTCGGACGTCGTCGAAAGAAACAAGTGTCGAATTTTGGACAGGATGAGTTAAATTCGAGTGTCGTAGCTAGGTGTTAATCGTATCGAGTTCGAAGAACAGTGCTTGCGATACCCGTTACCCCGGGGTATCCTTGGCTCGTTGCTCCAACGAGTAACATTCGTAGGAAGTAATTCGTCCAAACAGAGATTTGTGCAGGGTAGAGTAGGATAAGGATCATGGAATCCGTGAAACATAATACAAGTTGCGAGATAATGCAAGAGGGGTAGTCAAAATCGATGCGTTTAACTTGAGACAAAGCATAAAGGCTTTGGGATCGGCAATAGGGATTTATCTGATGTTGATGAGGTAGCTGGCCGTACACAAACTACGGGCGTTTAGAATAAAGAACGTCGTTTTGCCGATAAGAGGTGTTACGTCAGTATGAATGGCACAACAAGAACCAACGATAGAGAAGGACGGTCGTCGTATGGGTCGGGGGGGTTTAGGTTCACTAAAACGTCTAACAAGACGTTCTGAGCTGAGCCGTATGCGAAAAACGAGTTTGTGATCTCCAAAACCGGTAAGTAACCAAATTTGAATAGACTACCGAAGTCGTGAGGACGAGTCCGAAGTAGTGCTTGTGTCGTCGAAAGGCTTCCATGTAAGGTAATAAAAACATGTCTGAAAGGATACGTTTGGATCACACGTCACAATTTTTAAGATTCAAGAAGTTTATTGACTAACAGTCGAGCTTGCTGAATTTCCCCAAACTAGAGGGAAATCTGGTCAAGGTCTCATTATGAGGGGGGGGGGGGTTCGACGTGAAACTGTGAAAACAGGTTTTCAGGAAAGTACGATTGAAGTGACACATTGAATTTCAAGGGATAAAAAGTTCGCTGACTAAAGGTCGTGTTTGTTGAATTCACCAAACTGAAGAGATGTCTGGTCAAGGTTTCTATACGAAGAAACGTGGATGTCGTGATAAAGAAACGATAGGAGCGGGGATACCATCTGAGCAATAAACGCGGATTCGTACGAAAGCTGGCGAAAGGATTTACAGAATCAGGAAAATAACAGTTCTGACAAATGAAGGATAGGGTAAGCATCAAAGTCGCCGTACTCGTCGGTGGGTTGACTGGTTCGTGTCTTCGTCTAGCCACGCTTCCAAATACGCCGGTCTGTAAGAAAGTTATCAATCCGCTGGGTTTTGGGGCATGCTAAGGTATAGGTTGTACTTGAATAGGGGTTAACCATGTAACGAGAAATTAGGGAGAAATAACTCTGTGGTCGATGGAAACGTGATACGATTGTTGGCACTGCAATGAGAGGCATACACCGCGCATGCTCCTTGTGTTCTTGACGTGTAGACCGAAATTTGAAAAGTGTAGGGTTATTAAAGTGCTTCAAGAATCCAGGTTATCGGTTGGACAAGGGAACAAGTCTTGCCACTTAAGTTGGGAAAAGAAGTACGCAAGTAAAAAGGATGCGAATGACGTTGTCATTCCTTCTAATATCCCATGATATAAGGGTGGCTCCCCTTTGTCGATTCGTCCTCATGACTCCTCTATGTGCTTCGTAGCAGGCGTTTCCTGGGCAGGTCTATCGAGTGAACGTCCCTCGCGTCGGTTTACAGTCCAGGGATGATACCAAGAAATACATGGACAAGGGCTTGGAACAACTGGTTCCTTGCCCTTAGTGTATCGTGGTTTCGAATCGAGGTTAGGAGAATTCACTCCTTCTTAGCGCACATCAAGTTTGCGTAGTTTTCGTATAATTCACAGCGTCGAGTACTAATTACACAGCTACATATTTACGCACATAAGCCAATATATATACACACCTACACACTGAGTTATGCACAAGTAATGTCGATAATTTACAATTACAAGGTGAGTACCTGAGTCTGACGAACCTTGCAATCCGGAGTGTGGTGTCGTGGTGGTTTTTCATCAAGGAGCGGTTATAGTCTGGTTTTCATATAAAAATATTTTATGTCCAAAACATTTTATATTTTTAAACCTAGTTCGCTATAACCAATGCCTCTGATACCAATCTGTCACACCCTCAAAATCCACACGCGGGGTATTACCGCGAGGCGTGTGACGACCAGGATCTTAGCCACTAATTATTTTGAACCGTTTAGTTATTATTACAAATGATGGTATAATTAGCGACCAATTTAAATTTTTCAAAACATAGCTTGAGTTTGCAGCGGAAAGGAAAGAAGAACACATCGTAATTTAAAACCACAAGTTGTTCATATGAAACTTACGAACCACGCACTCCATCCGATTGCAACGTCCGTCCAGAGCTGTATCGAGCAACCTGCAAAGCATGCAGTAGGGTATCAACATAATGTTGGCGAGTTCACGAGTTGTCCAGTTTTAACTTTTCGAAAACGTAAGTCGTTTAGATAAAGCATTTATAATCACGTAATGGGGAGCTACCCCATATGAAAGCTACTAAACTGGCGTTACCGAAACTGTTAACGAAAAGTTGTTGTGCCCCAAGTCAATGTCTATCATCATTGACCAAGATGCAAGGTCTACTAGTTCACGCCCGATCTCCCCCGGTCACGGTGTGAGGTTGTCAAACCTAATAGCGCTATCAACTAATAACCCGTTCGCCCCCGGCGATTAATCGGTACTGTAAGCAGGGACTTTGTATGATAGAGATTCATTTAGTTTTGCTAGTTGTGGTTTATAAATAATATCCAAACGCATTTTCCCCCGGAAATAGTAATTTAAAAGTATACATTCGCATTTTCCCCCGGAAATAGTATCCATTCGCATTTTCCCCCGGAAATAGTAATTAAAAGTGTTCTTTAGTTTGTTCGTGTCCCTCCCTGGGACGCATGCTTTTAGTGTGTGAACTCACCTTGGTTTGCTCGGCAGACAATTTACTTGTGTTAAGTTGGTCAACCATACCCTATTATGGTTACAAATATTTATTAGGTTCGTAAGCAAGTAACATCACGTATAAATTACACATATCTAACATGTAGCATGCATGTCAAAACATCATACAGGGCATTTGGGCTTATCCTAGCACATAAACAGTCAAACAGCAACAGTGACACACAGTCCATAACAGCAGTTTGTGCGGCCCACTAACTAAGTGAAGTAGTCCGGTCGAAACCGTGAGGTCTCGACTCGAGATCGCGAGGTCTTGAGTCGCAACCAATAGGTCTCGGGTTGCAAATGGGAGGTCTCGGGTGATGCATGCACGAATCGAAACCTCGAGTCAGGTCTCGAGTCGAGACCTGAAGATCTCCAGTCGTAACCTTGTAGGTTTCGAGTCCCCTAATGTGCATGCTTGGTCTCGAGTAGTCGTTCAATGGTCTCGAGTCGCAACCTCGCGGTCTCGACTCGCAACCACTGATGCTAGCACAGGTGGAATGCTTCTAGAACATTCTCCAACTTTGGTACTATCCAATCAGATTTCACGAGTATGTACTGTCCAATCAAAATTTACAAACATGTTTCCATTATTCTACCAATTCAAATCAGATCAATCAACATATTTTTCAAATATTCATCACATATCCAAACTGTTCATCACGTTCATAATTCTAAGCGGATTCTAATCAACCATTATCTAATACTGATTTATCACTATATTCCACCCGAAACATATGCAGCCATTTTATCACAAAAATTATTCTATCATGCACCCTAAACATCATCAAACACCTTTATATCATATAACAGAAAAAAAATCATATCATCATTATTAATCATCAGGTAACAATAGTCACTCCTTCAAAATGTTTCGAAACAAACATGTAATTAACAATGAACAAGCAGTGGGTTATAATCAACTTCATTCCACTAGCTACATCACTAGTCATTCAAATACCCATATATCATGATCCATTCTTAACACCACACTATTAGAACATCATCAGGTTATGATAAATAAGGAAAACACACAATTCTAATCTTAATTTTATATGAACAGCACCCAATATTTCACATAACAGTTACTATTATACATCCAAGGCTCTTTATATCTATCATCTACATCATACAAACAACCCACTAGTATCAAATCAGTTTGTCATGAAATTCCTAAATCACACTCTAATCATATGTATACCACAACAGTTATCAACCGCAAATTACTCAACCAAATCCATAATATAATCACAACAGTTTCAAGTATTTTAGGACCCTTTTGTATTCATAACACAAACAAGCAGCCAACCATTGACAAGATCAAAATATAAAACATAAGTAAACTGACCGAAGGGTTGTGGGTGTGACCCGAGACTGAACTTGACGATACTCGAAGCTTCAAACCCACGGCTGACCCGAACAAACAAGGCCAGATCTGACCCGGTCGGACTACCACGAGACATGAGCTAGTTGGGTCAGAACCGAGAACCCAAACTTGCACCAAACTCCACCATTTCCTCTTCTGTTGCAACCAGAACCACTACAGTCGCTAGCCGGAGACACCATCACCATTGCAGCCGTCAAAATGTCTCCGACCCACCACCAAGTCATGAAGTGTATGTGTCCGATGTAGGGTAATGGCGTGTAGATAGGTGGGTGTGGGGGTGTGAGAGGGTCGCCGGAGTCCTCTGATTGCACACGAGGTGTGCGGCTGTGAGAGAGTGAAAGGGAGAAGAGGAGTGGGTCGGGTTTTGTGTGTGAGCTCGCTAGAAAAGAAGGGAAGTGCTGGAGAGGAGCTGGTCGGAGAACAAAGGGCGTCGGAGATCGCCGGAATCCGGCTCCGATCGTCGGACTCGGGAGAGGAGATAGAGGGGTGTCTGGTGTTGTGCGGCTGCACATCTTAGTGGGGTTTTTGGTTTTTGAGAGCAAATGAGAGAGGGTGGGAGGTTAAATTGTATATTATAGTCTAGGGTTTTAGTTTTAAATAAGTTGGGTTGGGCCTAGCCCAAATGCGAATCCGTTTAAACAACTACGCGTCTGCTCAACAACTGGCCCGGTTTTTAACTATAACGGTAATCCAATTCATTATTTTAATAAATAATAATAGTAATAATGATTATTAAGCGCACGTTTTTACCAAACTACCCTTGTCTTGACAACGAGAGTACGGGTTGTCACAATAAATGTTTGTATCAATGTAACATGTATTACTTTGCAAAACATAACTTTTTGATATATTCAAAATACTTTGTTTTGTACATTTCTACATTTGGACTATGTGACAATACTTTACTTACAAATACATAACTTTTGTTACACATTACTTGACTACTTTTGGACTTTTAAACATTTGACATGGTTTATACAAGGACTTTTGAATATTGGTTTAAACATAGACTTTATACATTGGTGGTTTGTTTAAGTGACTTGAGTAACGAGATGTGAGTAATATGATACAACCATGGTGGATACGCCGCTGGTACTTCCTATATATAAATGTTTGTATTATATTACATATCATAGCGTTATTTAAATCATTTCAATATTTGACATATTACAATTTTACATAAACAACTTATTTTCACAAGACATTGATTTACAAAACAACTTATCTTATACAAATCCATTTTCTTGGTTATTCGTTTAACATTACATTATTCTCTTATTTATACATACCATGGCTTTTGAATGATTTACAAAACAAAACAACTTACAAGGTTCATGACTGACTGTTATTAAACAATTTTTCCTAAACTTATAAGTCATGAATCCTATTTTCACAAAACCTATGTATCTCACAGGCATTTTTATGCTGACGTACCTATTTTCACATGTGTTTTCAGGAGCTTTTCCGTAGGATGATGATCGTGACACTAGGGCGGACCTGTGCCTTAGAAACATAAAACGAAGATAGACTTTGTTTAATTATGTTATAAACTCTGTATTTCCTGTTTAAGACAATGTAACTCTTATGTTGATAAATAAAATACAACTTTTATGCCATGGTTATGAAACAATTAATTCTGTTACAACACTCCCCGACGTTTCCGCCACGTTTTGTATGTTATACGTGGTCGGGGTGTGACAGAAGAGTTGGTATCAGAGCCAATGGTTATAGGGAATTAGGTTATTAGTATGCTTTGACCTAGACTATAACTTTTCTAGGACCCTAACACAAGTTATCTTGTGTTTAGATCTTAAAACATGCACATCACCTATCCTTAGGTGATTATCAAAACAAAAACCAAATTTTTCGAAACGATTTTTGAAAAACAATCTTCTGTTTTTGAATAATTCATTACAAGGTTTTGAACCCTCTGTTATATGGTTTTGAACCCTTCCAGTTTGGTTTTTGGCCTTGTGCCTTCAAATTTTCAAAACCTCGTCAACGTTTTGGGTTTTAAATAATGTGAACACGTGCAAACTAGAAGAGTGAATGCCTGTATTCTGGGTTTTCTGTCTAGGCAAGCACTTCGTATATATCTCATCAGACGCGAGACCAGTTGTGCTTACCTGGGAATTCTTGGGATGAGTGTTCACTTATAGGCGAGCATGTCTTCGCGATACATTATTTTTTACCCATTTACTTTGATTAGTCACTGTGTGTCATTTGTTTGCTTGGTAATGCGGACGAATGACCACCATCTTTGCTTTTGTTGATATTGTTTCATCTCATTCTCTTCATCCAATCATCTCACTCGTTTCCTTTCATGTTTTCCTCTTTTAGAATGCCTCCTTGACGCGTAAACCAGATAGCGACTGCCGAACTGGCAGAAATCATTGCGCAGCAGATGGCTGCTCAATTCCCAAATCTCTTTGCTCAATGGCACCAAGCCAACAACAATAACAATGCTCCATGCAAATACAAGGATTTTAACTCGGCTAAACCACTCAAGTTTAGTGGTTCTGAGGGAGCGACTGGGCTTCTTCAATGGTTCGAGAGCATTGAGAATACTTTTCGCCACGTGCAGTGTCCTGATAATCGCAAGGTCGAGTTTTCTTCGAGTGTGTTTCAGAAGAGGGCTCTCACATGGTGGAACGGGGTTATGAGAGACCGAGGTGCAGAAGTTGCTCTAGCACAAACTTGGGCTGAACTTAGGGCCCTTATGATGAGGGAATTCTGTCCTCGTCATGAACAGCGAGCGTTGGAGAAAGAGTTTGAGGACTTGAAACAAGACAGTGGCGAGCACAGGGCTTATACTGATAGGTTTGAGGAGTTGAGTCTGCTTTGCCCAACTATGGTTACCCCACTCGACAAGGCTATCGAAAGATACATCGACGGCCTACCTGACTCAGTGCAAGACATCATTACTGGTAGTAACCCTGCCACACTCCGTCAGGCGATCGAGTTAGCAGCGACATTGACTGAGTCGCAGGTTCGAAAGGGGAAGCTGCACAAAAAGGGTGACAAGGGTAAGAAGCAGGCGTTTGATAAGGAAGATAGCAAGAAAGGCCAAAACAAGAAGGGAAGGAATTCTGGAGGGTCTAGGAAGCGAAAGGCTTCCCAAAACTATGCCGTTACTGCACAGGCCCAAGCTGCACCAAATCAGCCTGCGCAGCCACTAGCCAAGAAGTCTTATCTTGGCAATGCACCTTTGTGCAACAGGTGTAACGGCCATCATCCACCACACCTCCAGTGTCGTCAGTGCACCAACTGCGGAAGATCTGGTCATCTTGCCGCTACTTATCGCATTCCTGTTAACCAGAACCAGGCAGTTCAGAACCAAGCCCAACAAGTTGCTCAGCCTCTTGCTCAACAACAAGGTCAAGCTGCACGACCTCATTTTCCTCCAGGTTCGTGCTACAATTGTGGGGATCTGACCCACTACAGAAACCGGTGCCCAAGACTAGCCAACCAGAACCAGAACCCAAATCAGAATCAAGCTCTGGCTCGAGGTTGAGTCTTCAATATGAATGCTCAATAGGCACAAGCAGATGATAATGTGGTGAACGGTACGTTCTTTATTAATAATCAGCCTGCATCTGTTCTCTTTGATTCGGGTGCCGATAAGAGTTTTGTGTCATTGTCTTTTGAGCCAATGCTTCGCGTGTCTAGAACGAAACTAGGTAAACCTTTGACAGTAGAGGTTGCTAATGGTGAACCCATTGTTCTTGATTCTGTTCTTCGCAACTGCCAGTTGAACCTTAACGACCATCTTTTTCCTATTGACCTAACGCCTATGCAACTTGGGGGCTTCGACGTTATTGTGGGTATGGATTGGTTGTCCAAGCATCGCGCAGAGGTAGTTTGCTTTGAGAAGATTGTTCGTGTGCCACTTTCAACAGGAGAGATCCTACAGGTGCAAGGTGAGAAACCGTCTGGTGGTCTCAAGCTCATGTCTTGTTTTAAAGCTCGGAAGTATCTGCGAAAGAATTATGTGGCCTTTTTGGCACATGTCACAGCAGATAAAGGCAAGGGTAAGTCTCTCCAAGATATTCCTGTTGTTCGGGATTATTCTGAAGTTTTCCCTGAAGAGTTACCTGGTCTACCTCCAGCACGCCAAGTCGAGTTCCGCATTGATCTCGTACCTGGTGCAAATCCCATTGCCAGAGCTCCATATCGTCTTGCACCGTCTGAGATGCAAGAGTTGTCTAAGCAGCTTCAGGAGCTCTCTGACAAAGGCTTTATCCGTCCCAGCTTTTCACCCAGGGGTGCTCCCGTTCTTTTTGTCAAGAAGAAGGATGGATCCTTTAGGATGTGTATCGATTATCGTGAGCTTAACAAGCTTACCATCAAGAATCGATATCCCCTACCGCGCATAGACGATCTCTTTGATCAGTTACAGGGCGCTTCTTATTTTTCGAAGATTGATCTATGTTCCGGATATCATCAACTTCGGGTACATGAGGAAGACATTCCCAAGACAGCGTTCCGCACTCGTTATGGGCATTATGAGTTCACAGTCATGCCATTAGGTTTGACTAATGCTCCTGCTGTTTTCATGGACTTAATGAATAGGGTCTGCAAACCTTATTTGGATCAGTTCGTCATTGTTTTTATTGACGACATCTTGATTTATTCTAAGACGCGAGCTGATCACGAGCAACATCTTCGTCTTACTCTGGAACTCCTAAAGAAAGAGCAACTTTTCGCCAAATTCTCCAAGTGTGAATTCTGGCTTAAAGAAGTTCAATTCTTAGGACATATCATCAACGAACAAGGTATTCATGTAGATCCCTCCAAGATCAGTGTAAGGATTGGGATACGCCTACTACTCCCACTGAGGTTCGTTCTTTTCTCGGTCTAGCGGGTTATTACCGCCGCTTCATTGAGAACTTCTCAAAGATTGCAGTTCCTCTAACTGCTCTAACTCAGAAGAACAAACCCTTTGACTGGGGATTCAAACAAGAGGAAGCTTTTCAACACTTGAAGCAGAAACTTTGCGACGCGCCTGTTCTGACTTTGCCTGAGGGCAATGATGATTTCGTCGTTTATTGCGATGCATCTAAACTGGGTCTTGGCTGTGTTCTGATGCAAAGGAACAAAGTCATAGCATATGCATCGAGGCAGTTGAAGATACATGAGAAGAACTACACCACTCATGATCTTGAGTTGGGTGCAGTTGTCTTCGCTCTAAAGATCTGGAGACACTATTTGTACGGTACAAAATGTGTGGTTTTCACGGACCACAAAAGTCTTCAGCATATCTTCAACCAGAAAGAACTCAACATGAGGCAACGGCGTTGGGTCGAGCTTCTAAACGACTATGACTGCGAAATTCGCTACCACCCTGGTAAGGCGAATGTCGTAGCCGATGCATTGAGTCGTAAGGAACGTACTAAGCTTCATTGTGTACGTGTTCAATCTGTTATTCAAGCTCGATTTGATATCCAAGCACGCATTTCTCAGGCTCAACAATCTTGTGTTTCACAAGGTTTAATGGATAAGGAATTTCCTTATCACATAACACCTGCTCTGGAACTGAAGGACAATGGATCATATTACTTCATGGACCGTTTGTGGGTCCCAAGCCAGGATGACCTTCGCACCTTGCTTATGGATGAAGCCCATAAGTCTCGTTATTCTGTTCATCCTGGCTCAGATAAAATGTATAAGGACCTTCGTATTCAGTATTGGTGGCCTGGTATGAAGAAAGACATTGCCTTATACGTATCAAAATGCCTTACTTGTCTTAAGGTTAAGGCTGAACATCAGCGTCCTTCGGGTTTATTGGTACAACCAGAGATCCCAGTTTGGAAATGGGAAAACATTACTATGGATCTCATTACTAAACTTCCACGCACAAAGAAAGGTCATGATGCCATCTGGATAGTCGTTGATCGTCTCACTAAGTCAGCGCATTTCTTGCCAATCCGTGAGGATTTTCCTGCTGACAGACTTGCTAAAATCTATGTGGATGAAATTGTAGCCCGACATGGTGTTCCTTTGAACATCATTTCAGACAGAGATGCTCGTTTCACTTCTCATTTTTGGAGAACCATGCAATCTGCTATGGGGACCCAACTTAATCTGAGCACAGCTTATCATCCGCAAACGGATGGTCAATCTGAGAGAATAATCCAGACTCTGGAGGATATGCTTAGAGCTTGTGTGATTGATTTTGGTGGTAGTTGGGATTCACATCTTCAGTTGATTGAATTCTCCTACAACAACAGTTATCACACCAGCATCAAAATGGCTCCTTTCAAAGCTCTCTATGCTCGAAAATGTCGTTCACCAGTCTGCTGGAATGAGATCGGTGAGGCTCAACTTACTGGACCTGCCCTCATTTTAGAGACAACTGACAAGATTAAGAAAGTTTGTGATAACCTTCAGACAGCTAGAAGCCGTCAAAAGAGTTACGCGGATCCAAAACGCAAACCCTTGGAATTTCAAGTCGGTGATCGAGTATAACTTAAGGTCTCACCTTGGAAAGGTGTGATCAGATTTGGAAAGAAAGGAAAACTTGCACCTAGATACGTTGGACCATTCAAGATCGTCGAAAGAATCGGTAAGGTAGCCTACAGACTTGAGTTACCTCCTGAACTTGGAAATGTTCATCCAACTTTTCACGTGTCCAATCTCAAAAGGTGTTTAGCTGATGAGAACCTCCACATACCGCTTGACGAAATTCGTGTTGACAAAACACTGAAATTTGTTGAGAAGCCAGTGGAAATCATGGAGCGTGAAGTCAAGTGGCTCAAACGCAAGCGCATTCCTTTGGTCAAAGTTCGCTGGGAAGCTAAACATGGACCCGAGTTTACTTGGGAACGCGAAGATCAAATGAAGGCGAAATATCAGCATCTTTTCCCACGAGTTTCCTCTAAATAAATTTCGGGACGAAATTTCCACAAGTAGGGGAGACTGTAACATCTGTGCTTGTAATCATTATGAACAGTTCAATTGTCAATAAAACAATGTTATTTAATCCCAATGTTTGTTTGGTTGTGTTTTACATTTTTCATGTTTTGACTTTTGTCCAATTTCAAACTCTATATCACTTTCTGGAGAGTTATACGCAAATTGGTGCGTAAACGTAACCAGTTTAATGCGACAAATACTCCGGAACATCAACATATACTTAACATACCTTAAATAACCTTTACATAACTTAGAAATAAGCTTTGAAGGCTTTGGTATGGCAAAAACAAGTTAATTCGCTTACAGGGACTAAACTGGACAAAACTGCGAAAGTATGCCAATTTGAACTGTAACAGACATTCCGGAACATGACCATAAGTTAAACATACCACAAATATCCTTTACATAGCTTAGAAATAGGCTTTAAGGGGTTCGGTATGCTAAAACAAACTTTTGGGTCATTCAGGGACTAAAAGCGCATTTTCGCGCATAACTTACGTTCTGAATACATCCGGACATCCAAAAATTTATGTAAGCACTAAAATATTTTATTTTAGTGTTTGGCATAAGAAAAATCCATTCGTCGCGTCAATTGGATCGTTTTTCGCGCTTATGCGCATTCCGTCGTAATTAAGCGAACATCGCGTTCGTACGACCAAACGAACCAACATCTGACATATTTTTGAGCATGTTTCATGTCCACAATGTTTAGGCATCATTTTAGGGCCTTAAAGTTGGCTTTAAGGGCCTTAGAAGTGCCGGAAATGGGCTTAAAACACAACAGGGACCAAAACTGTCACTTTTGAAACTTGTTTTCTGATCAGAAGCTCCAGGCGGCCCGCCTGAGTTTTGTCTAATCCTGAAGCGGGCCGCATCAGCCTCCCAGAACAGATAAGATCGATTAGTCAGCATAATTCAGCTAATTAAACCTCATCCACACATTCTAACTTGCCCTTTCAGCTCATAAGAGGCCATTTTTAGTTACCACAACATTTTGACAAATGTACGCACATGATTAAATCACGTTATTCAAGAAACGATCTTAACGGTTCGGGAAATACTATAAATACCCAACCCACTTCACTTCATTTCTCATTAGAATCTGATCAATTGTGCTCTAAGTTGAAACCTTTGTTTCATACCTGAGCTATTTTGATCTAGATTAGCATTCGGGGACCTTTCGTAAGTATTCTTTCGTTCTTTTATTGCTTTTCGAGTCTGAAAGTCAAACTTTGTTTGACTTTCTGCGTTGACCAGTTTATGGTCAATGCGAAGTTCGTTTGAACTTCGCAACGTGATTGTAATCACGATGGTTATAGTCCCTTGTGACTATGCCTACTGATTACCACGTTGTCTAGGGTCGTAAGGGTAAGCGATCTGATAAATCGCTTATACCTTCGAACCCGACCCATTTGGTCGATCATTAGGATCCGACCAAATACATTAGGTGACCATAGTATATAGGGAATAACCTTCCGAGGTTATACCCTATGGTCACATCGTTTGAGTAGTTGTATGATAGGTAGTTTATATGCCTTAGGTAAATTACCAGAATACCCTTTTTCATGTATAATTGGTAATTAAGCATATGTAACCTAAACTTTTGTCACATAACTGATTATGTAACATGTTTAGGCATATAACACTTGTCATAGGACTAGTTAGACGTTCCAAACGCGTTTCACACGAACGACGCGTTAAAGTAGCATAAGCTACCTAAACGGGTCGTAATGGGTCGTAAACACTTATGTTAGGTTTCATTTAGTATGTAGGCTTTGTTAAACCATATTACACGAGTCTCCATACTCGTTTGGTTTACGAACCCTCATTCTATCCGATCCTCTGATTTAGGTCCGGTTTATTAACATAGTTACCAATATTAGGTGCCGTTTGATTCCGTGATTTCTATCATTGTTTGGTTGTCACTCCAGGACTACTGAGTAATCTCAAGTGAGTACATAGACCCCTCTTTTACTGTTTTCCAAACTGTTTTGGGGTGAAACACATGTGCCTACTTGTTACTTTTGTGCCTTCATGTTTTCACATCATATACCTGCTATGTTTGTTAGTACATTATAGTACATGATTTCATTACATTTCATGCTATGTATGCCCATTGTGTGCATATTTAGTACATCGTTTTACATTACATTTCATGCTATGTATGTCCATTGTGTGCATACTTAGTACATTGTTTTACTTTACATTTCTGCTATGTATGTTGACTGATAGCATGCTAGCACATTGATTTACATGACTTTCTGCTTTGTATGTTAACTTAGCATACTTAGTACATAGTTTTCATATAACATGTTCACTTTTGCTATGACATTTGGTTTGCACAAACGAGACTATTATACGTTCATTAACATTAGCTACGTCGCTCGGTAGTAAGTACTGGTACCATAGGACTTGACAAATCCCATTCCTGACATCCCGGGTTTGTTTGGATGTAAGGAATGACTGAATCCGAAAACATTTCTTTTGATAACCTTGACTGAAAGGGTTATCCGACTGTCTCAAGGCTTGAATGTATGCGTTAACTTACCACATAAATGTTTGTATCAATGTAGCATGTATTACTTTGCAAAACATAACTTTTTGATATATTCAAAATACTTTTTTTGTACATTTCTACATTTGGACTATGTGACAATACTTTACTTACAAATACATAACTTTTGTTACACATTACTTGACTACTTTTGGACTTTTAAACATTTGACATGGTTTATACAAGGACTTTTGAATATTGGTTTAAACATAGACTTTATACATTGGTGGTTTGTTTAAGTGACTTGAGTAACAAGATGTGAGTAATATGATACAAGCATGGTGGATACGCCGTTGGTACTTCCTATATATAAATGTTTGTATTATATTACATATCATAGCGTTATTTAAATCATTTCAATATTTGATATATTACAATTTTACATAAACAACTTATTTTCACAAGACATTGATTTACAAAACAACTTATCTTATACAAATCCATTTTCTTGGTTATTCGTTTAACATTACATTATTCTCTTATTTATACATATCATGGCTTTTGAATGATTTACAAAACAAAACAACTTACAAGGTTCATGACTGACTGTTATTAAACAATTTTTCCTAAACTTATAAGTCATGAATCCTATTTTCACAAAACCTATGTATCTCACAGGCATTTTTATGCTGACGTACCTATTTTCACATGTGTTTTCAGGAGCTTTTCCGTAGGATGATGATCGTGACACTAGGGCGGACCTGTGCCTTAGAAACATAAAACGAAGATAGACTTTGTTTAATTATGTTATAAACTTTGTATTTCCTGTTTAAGACAATGTAACTCTTATGTTGATAAATAAAATACAACTTTTATGCCATGGTTATGAAACAATTAATTCTGTTACAACACTCCCCGACGTTTCCGCCACGTTTTGTATGTTATACGTGGTCGGGGTGTGACAGAAAGAATGAGGGAAAAGTATTGCTCCCGTGCCGAACTCCAAAGGCTGGAAACGGAGTTCTGGCACTTGACCATGGAAGGTGCTGACATCAATGGTTATACTCGAAGGTTCCACGATCTGTCTAGAGTGCTTCCCTACATGGTGACTCCCGAATTCAAGCGCGTTGAACGCTACATTTGGGGACTGGCCTCAAAATTCCATGGCATGGTGACTTCGGCCAAACCTCGAACAATCACCGAGGCTGTAACTCTGGCTGTCAGCCTTACTGAAGATTGTGTTCGAATGAAGAAGCTATCACTGAACCCAACAGAAAATACCGAGACGCATGCTGAGTCGTCTGGTGACAAGAAAAGGAAACATGCAAACTTGAATCAAGCAACTCGCAACAACAAGGGTTCTAACAAGAAGCGTGACCCTAACCCGCCTCAGGGGGCAAAATCTCTTGCAGCTATGAATGACACTCCAGCTAAAGGATATCTGGGCACGCTGCCCAAATGCAGTCATTGCAAGCGTCATCACGAAGGGGTGTGTCACGTTCCAAGATGCGACAAGTGTGGGAAGTTGGGTCACCGCACTGAAGACTGTTGGGGTAAAGGAAAGAACGGGAATGGAAACAATGGTGGGAATGGCAACGGTAACCGGAATGGTAATAGAGCTGGGCGTAACCAAGGATGCTTCAGTTGTGGAAGCAAGGAGCACTTCATGAAAGATTGCCCAAGGGGAAACAACGCTCAGGCTCGAGCATTTGTGATTGGAGCAAGGGACGCACGCAAGGACCCTAACGTGGTCACCGGTACGTTTCTCGTTAACAATCGCTTTGCATCCATATTATTTGACACTGGTGCCGATTATAGTTTCATGTCTGTGGAATTTAAACGTATGCTTGGGATAGAGTCTAATAGATTGGATATTCCTTACTCCATAGAACTAGCCGGTGGTAAACTTGTAGAATCGGGCGAAGTCGTCAGAAGTTGCACGATAGAACTTGGTGAACGAAAATTTAGCATCGACCTCTTACCTATTCAATTGGGTAGCTTCGATGTAGTGGTCGGAATGGACTGGTTGTCCAAGAACAAAGCTGAAGTTATTTGTCATGAGAAAATCATTCACATCCCTTTGGCAAATGATGAAACTCTCATCGTACATGGAGAAAGACGAGACGCGCCCCTACGAATCATCAGTTGCATGAAGGCAAAAAAGTGCTTAAGGAAAGGATGTGTTGCCTTCCTAGAACACATTGTAGATACGAAGGCTGAGGAGCCGAGACTCGAAGACATTCCTGTGGTGAAGGAATTCCCGGATGTTTTTCCCGAAGATCTGCCAGGGCTACCTCCGCAACGACAAGTCGAATTCCGTATAGACTTGGTTCCAGGAGCCGCTCCTGTAGCCAAGGCACCCTATCGGCTTGCACCGTCCGAAATGCAAGAATTATCTACACAACTTCAGGAGTTGTTGGATAAAGGATTCATAAGACCAAGCTTCTCACCCTGGGGAGCTCCGGTATTGTTCATGAAGAAGAAGGATGGAACTCTGCGGATGTGTATCGATTACAGAGAATTGAACATGCTCACAATCAAGAATCGGTACCCGCTACCGAGGATTGATGACTTATTTGATCAATTACAAGGATCAAGCTACTATTCCAAGATCGACCTTCGATCTGGGTACCATCAGCTAAGAATCCAAGAGGAAAGCGTACCAAAGACTGCATTCTGAACACGTTATGGGCATTACGAGTTTCTTGTGATGCCATTCGGACTGACGAACGCACCAGCAGTCTTTATGGATCTGATGAACCGCGTATGCAAACCATATCTCGATAAATTCGTGATTGTATTTATCGATGATATCCTGATTTACTCGCGAACTAAAGAAGAACACGAGCAACATCTCAGAACCATTCTGGAACTACTGAAGAAGGAGAAACTATATGCAAAGTTCTCAAAGTGCGAATTCTGGATTCGCGAAGTACAATTTCTTGGTCACATTGTGAATGAGAAGGGCATTCATGTAGACCCGTCCAAGATAGAAGCAATAAAGAATTGGGAAGCCCCCAAAACCCCAACTGAAGTTCGACAATTTTTGGACTTAGCGGGCTATTATCGGCGATTCATCGAGAATTTCTCAAAGATAGCCCAACCGCTAACTACCCTTACACAGAAAGACAAGAAATACGACTGGGGTGACAAGCAGGAAGAAGCCTTCCAACTACTCAAAAATAAGCTATACGATGCACCAATACTATCATTACCCGAAGGCACTGAAGACTTCGTGGTATACTGCGACGCTACACGACAAGGCTTGGGTTGCGTGCTCATGCAACGCCAGAAAGTCATCGCTTATGCTTCAAGACAATTGAAGGTACACGAAAGAAACTATACCACTCACAACTTGGAACTCGGCGCGGTGGTATTCGCCTTGAAGATTTGGCGACATTATTTATATGGTACTCGATGTACAATCTTCACAGATCACAAAAGCTTACAACACATATTTGATCAGAAGGAATTGAATATACGTCAGAGGCGATGGGTTGAGTTGCTGAACGATTATGACTGTGAGATTAAGTACCATCCTGGAAAGGCAAACGTTGTGGCAGACGCCTTAAGTCGAAAAGAAAGGGTTAAGACCCTAAGGGTTTGAGCATTGGAAATGACGATTCGAACGAACCTCCATATTCCTACGATTGTAATTCCCAGAACGGAATTCTTGAGTAAGCCTCTGTGTTAGGTTTTTCCTCTGATCTTCTTCTCTAGTACGGACCAATTCATCAGTCAAGGTGTTGGTTAGTTCTACAGTTTCTTCTATAGTCTGGGGTCTAGCTGCCTTGACTACATGCCTAATCTCTCCGATTAATCCCCAGATGTAACGGGAGATTAATACTGGTTCTAGTGATGCAAGGGTTGGTACTATTCTAGCATATTCAAAGAATAACTTTGTGTACCCCTTACTATCCACTCCATTCATCCTAAGGTTTAGGAATTTGTTTGCTAGTTGCTCTTTTTCATTAGGAGGGCAGAATTTCCTTTCTACCATGTTCCTAAATTCTTCCCATCCCATGTTATAAACCCTATCACTTCCTCTAGACTGAAGGATAGTGTTCCACCATTCTAAGGCTGAATTCTTAAACAGATTAGAAGCAAACATTATCTTGTCCTCTTCCGCACATTTACTTATTTTTAAAACAGCCTCAGTCTTTTCTATCCAGCGTAGAGCTGCAATGGGTTCTTCATTACCCGAGAATTCTATTGGTTTGCAGGACCAGAATTCTTTGTAAGAACAACCGTAAGACACGGTTCTTCTTCTTTTGGGAATGGGCACTTGAAGTACAGGGCCATTGTTCACGCTGTGTTCTGGTTCAACTAGTCGCTTACTGCTATGTTTACTTTTATTATTTGCTTCTTGAATCGTTTGAATAATAAATGGCACCGCATCTATAAATTCCTTGTGCCACTATGTGTTGAACAGCACTATTATCCATTTGGTTTCCATTATTATTGACACTTGGATTCTCATTAACCACGTTAATGTTACTATGATTATCGTTATTCAGATTGTCTTGATTTCCTTCATCGGCCATCTGAATTTTAAACATTTACCCCGTATTAATATCATTAAATAATAATTTAATATAGTCAATCACATGACACGCATTTTTTTCCAAAAGCGTCGTTCATTGCGACTATACTCTATTCATATACTATGCGTCTATTACACACTAGTACTGAAATAAAAATTACAATACCGACTGAAATGAAATTACACTAATAATAGTAGGCATCCATACACACATATTTTATTTTATTATATTATTTTATTACTACTACCATTTAACCATCACATTTAAGGATATGGATTCATCCAGAAATCCATATTGTACTTATCGTATTTCCATACGAGTCTCTCTCCCACCTGTCGCATTCGCTCACTACTCTCTAAAATTTCCTCACCAAAAGTCCTAAGTTCTTGGACGTTTTCTACACTCATTGGGGGTGCAGGTTCTAGGACTGGGTTCGGAATCTGGGGTGCGGGTTCCTGATATGGGGGTGAAAGTGCCTGAAATCAGTAAGGATCTTCTAAGATCTCCCTAATGTATTCATCGTGGTAATAGGGATCTAAAGGGTCCATACCTGGGTAGGCTCATATGTTCTGCATGGGTGTGTCTTCATGGATAGGGTAACGTTGCACAAAGTCCCTATTGTCGTCCCACCAGGGGTCGTAATTTGGGTCTAGGGGGTTTGGTGCAGGTACCCTAGGGATTTCCTCCGGGTTGAAGTCATGCATCTCCACTTGGTTTTCAGGGTTTTCTATCTCCATGGGTTGGTCAGGGATTGGCAATTGTGGTTGGGGTGCTATAATCTGTTCCAAATTAGGGTCAGCTGCAGTGGTTGCTAATATGTGGATGTTGGCTATACTCCTATTTATCATATCCTGGGCATAGGCATCTGTCTCTCTCTTGGCTGCTGCTAGTACCCTCTGTTCCTTTAACTTTTTCATACGTTTTCTACGCTCGTGTGCCCCTCGACTGAACCGTCCCCTCTTTTTCTGAGGAAACGGCTCCTCTGACTGAACCTTAAACACAAAGATTCCTTCTTCCGTATCAGCAGAGTACCCTAAGAGGGCAGGCTGAGAAGATGAGGTGCCTTCGCTTCTAGGCGAACCAGACAATTAACGGTATACGTCAGATGGTCCTTGGTCGCTCATACTGTAAACTAACAGATAGTCAAATAACACATAACAATTAAATACAGTTATGCACGTATTTCCATAATTTATTTCCTAACACTTTGCATTTTGATGTCAGCAGAACACCTCTGTGGCTGAATCAGTGGCTTAGCTCTGATACCACCTTTTGTCGCAACCCCCGATCCCTGATCCCTGGGAACGGGCGGCCGCGAGCCAGTTTCGGTGGTATCGAGTATCGTTAGATTTGGCAGCGGAATTTTTCATCAGGACCGTAGTTAGGAAATGTTTATCAGAGTAAAACCACCATTTATAACATTAAACAAATGGGATAAATGCCAAGTTTGCATTACACACAATTTCATAGGAATAAATCCTATTTTATTTAAGAAAAACATCTATTTCTTTTTAGGTAACTTTATTGCCACTTTTCCAAGCCTTCAGTGCTGTCCAGCTGGCTTCTATTTGGCTTTCACATTTTGTTACCAGAAATGCGTTTTAAAAACATTTGTCAGTGTGAAATACTGGTGAGTGAATCCCAGTTTAATCAATTTTAATTAAAAACCAATTCACAGTATTGAGGGCGATCCCGCAATTATATTTGTTTCCAAGACATCACAATTAACATCCATGGTACTGTCGAACCCGACTTGTGGACATGTTACTCCTTGACCAGGTGGTAACAAATTTTGTATACAAAACCCCAACATACTCATGATAATTGTACTCTTACAAATACTCAATAACTGCTTCATATATAATTAATTAAGTGAGGTTTTGTAAAAACAGTTAACAAAAAGTGGATCAACTCACATTGCTGTCTTAGATTTTTCGTAAGGGTTTCCTGGTGATAATCTAAAATTTACACAAATGCACACGCGTTAGTATAATAACCCATTTTAACATTAGCAATACCCTCCCCGAGACGGCATTCCAATGACTACGTCGGGCAAAACCACGACAGCCATTACGGAACCCTAGATCAATCGGGCAGCGTATCTAATACGTATCCAGGGGTTATAATACTTACAACGGGGCAGAACTTCGCTAATTAGGGGGGGTATAATACCCGCGTATTATGCCTATAAGTCAGAAATTATGATTGAGAAATGAACGTTGAACGAATTCGAATGAGATCCAAGGCCATCTATTTATAGTTGTTGAATCTGGTCTTCACGCGGCTCGCGTAAAGGTAAGCTAAGGCTTACGCGGCCCGCGTTGATCTCAGGTCTCGTCCGGATCACCATCTAGACTTGACACGATGATGACACGTGTCATCACCGGGCTGCGCCACTATCTTGATCTCACGCGGCCCGCGTAAACTAATCAAGGGTCTTACGCGGCCAGCCTGAACTTAAATAAATCAACGAAATCAGGTTTCAACCTTGAAACTGCCCGCGTAAGGTTTGGGGTGGGTCTACGTGGCCCGCCTCAGTTCAAGATTTCAATTTTTATTTATTTTTAATATGATTTAACATATTTGAGGCCCGTATTCGCGTATGGGGTGTAATTTGGGACATTTTTGGGATATTTTAAAACATATTAGGGTGTCGGAACAATTATAAAGGTGTCGGTTTATTGAGGATTGTTACAATTCATCTCTCAAAACGCTTTCAACAACCTTACTTACCACCTCTGAATCCTCAGCATCATCAGATTTGGTGTAAGTCACATCGATATTTTCAGGTAATTGGTCAACCATGTTCAGACCTTTTGCCACCTTTTCTTCATCATAAAACGTGTAATTACCTCTCAATGGTGGTGGCACCTGATGATATTGTGAACCAATACCTTTTTTATTCTTTTCAGAATCTTTGTGATATGGTGTGATGTTGAAAATACGTTCGAGAATGTACGAAGAACTATGATAACTTTGAAGTTTTGTAACAATTTTTTTCTTTTTCAACCAAAACTTGTTTGAGTTTAGCAATTTCATCAATACATTTGTTTAACTCAAGTTGCTTTTCTTCAAACTTTTTCTCATAATGTCTTGTTGTTGTTAATTTTTCAGACAATCTTTCATCCATACATTTTATCATAAGCTTCTTGTACTCTATGACTTGACCATTTCATTTTATCGTATTCCTTTTGTAAATCTTGAAAATTATTATCTTTTTTAACACAGTCTTCACATTTTACCCAACACTTTTGTTTTAAAATCTCATTTTCTTTTTCAAAATCTTGACATTTCACTCTCAGCTTTTCAATCTTTGGTTTCAAAACTTCTTCATTTTCAAGCATTTCTTTGCACTTTGTATTGAAAACAGTTTCAATTTTATTTAATTCAATATCTTTTTTTTATCTTTTCGTCTTTCTCAGTACAGGCTCTGCAAATTTCTATGCAATTCCTGCACTTATCTTCAGTTTTATCAACATTTTGATCATTGTTTAATAATTCAGAAGATTCAGTTAGAATTTTTACCTCAGTTTCATCTAGCACTTTTGATTCTTCTGTTTTCAGCTTCTAAACCTCATCATTCTTTTGTTCGTTCTCATCAGCATCCCCTGCTGTTTTCTTCACCTCTTCAACCAGCTTCTCAGTCTCTTCTTCTTTCTCAACTCCATCACCTCTGGTAAACTTGCCTCAAATACTTCTTTTAAACGTTTATACAGATTGGCTTCATAATCTTTCTCAGATAATCTCCTCGTATGAAATGTGTCACGATCTGGAAATAAATTTGTCACTGCATCAAAATCCACCTTCTTAGGATCAACCACTGGATTACCTTGTGGATCCAAATAACATTATCTCTCAGCATCCCATCTTTTTGCTTTTTGTGCTTCCTTAAAAGGAGCATACAGCTTTCTGATTTCAAAACTAGCATTATCTCTCTGCCATCGTTTATTATCAACAACTTCAGCTACGAATGCGGATCCAACATAATCTTCTTCTGGAAGAACTTTTGCTCCAGTCATAACCTTCGTCGTCCTGAATAACTACTAGAGCCCTCGACTTCTCTTTTGATGAACCTTCGCTGATTTGCTTTTGATTCAACTTTGATGACTCACTGTTGCGATGATAGATTGCTTTTTTTATAATAATCATCTTTGAATGGATTCACGGCTTCATCAGTTTGCCTGTTTGTGCACTCTTTCTTGAAGTGCCCTTTCTGTTTGCACTTGAAACAGGTAACTTTCGATTTGTCAAATCCTAGTTTTGTATCAGCAGTTCCCAAACATGATCTTCCGGTGATCTCCTTAAACCTTTGTGCTCTCCTCATAGCACTAGCCATGCACCATTTTATGTCTATCAGCTCCATCTCCTCTGGATCGATCTGATCATAATCTTCCTACGTCATATTCGGGTTTCCAACCTTACCCGCGATCAGCTCCATCTCCTCTGGATCGATCTGATCATAAACCTTTGTGCTCTCCTCATAGCACTAGCCATGCACCATTTTGCACTGAACTATGTTCGGATTTGACGAATTTGAAGCAAATGAATGATAACCCGGATCTTTTGAAAAACTGTGTTGAGATGAATCCTTTGAATTTCCAGCACTAAATGCCGTCTTTGATGCTTGATTCATCATGCTTCTTCTGTAGTATAGATCGACATTCTGTTGATACTGTTGATTTCCCATTTTGTTCTGCTTTTGTATTTCCAAATCATGACCTTCAAGCTTCTCGATTAACCAATCAAGGGTCACTTTGCTCATATCATTGTTGTTTTTTAGTATCATGACATAGTTTGACCAATCGTTTTCATTTGGAAGAGCTTCGATCAACCTGTCAATGATCTCTTCATTATCTTTTGAAACACCAAACCTTTCCAGTTCGAGTTTAAGATGGCAAAATCTTTCAATCATCTGAGGTACGGTTTCACCTTTCATGCATGTAAACAAATCAAATTCTTTTTTCAACAACGATCGTTTGTTTTTGATAATTTCCTCACCACCCATACATTTTCTCTCTAAAGCCTCCCACAAACCTTTAGAAGTAGTTTCATCAAGTAATGAAATAATATCGTCTCGAACCGATTGATACTGTGATAACCCGAGTTTTCAAGGTTTCTACTTGACTTAATACTTGTTTGCAAAGAGTTGTTCTTATAAGTATATTTTTGGTGTGCAATATATTTGATGTAGGTGATATATGGTTGGTAGCAATTATATGTTAATTAATATAAGTGAAATCACTGGACTACATTAATCCAACGAAAACACCCCCACTCACAACCCTCTAGACGAAATCAAGGGGATTTCGTTGGTCACCGAGCCCACTGAACATGTAAATTGATCTCGGCCCACTATACTTTGTGATTTGTTATTAAGTGTTGCAAAGTAACCACCGGCCCAAAAACTTAGTGTTGTTATTAGAACTATCGGCCCAAAACCCTCTACCCTTATATTCTTGTGTACGTGATTTAGTAATGCACACAAACACAAACCCTAAATTTATACTGTGCGCGTCGGCAGAGGTGAACCCCCCCCCCCCCCTTTTGAAGTAGCCTCTCTCCAAACCAATCTCGTGGTTAGTGAATTATGTTTCTGCCAAATTCTTATTCGTTAATATTGTTAATACATGTTCGTGATTTTGTATATGCTAAACATGTAAGGATGATGTGAAATTTTGATAACCGTAATAAAGGTAGATTGTTCAAGAATAATCGAGTGCCGTAACCTGGTAGATGTAATCGTATGCGATCAGATAATCTTAACATGTTGATTAATATTCGATGTTCATGTGGTCATGCGGGTATAGTTGTAAATTGGGTTGTTGAAGTGTTCTTATCTTGCTCGATTCGATTCAGTTGACTAGAGTGTATGCATGAACTATTACATTATCTTTTGTATAGCATATTGAATCCCCTTTTGAAAACTAAGCTGATAATAGGAGGTACTTGCAAACCTGATTTGGTAACATGTATTCTTTGTTCAGAATCTGATATAATAAGTTAACATGTGTGATGTTGATGTTTCTATGTTATGTCCTAGATATTAAATTATAAAGTAGGATTGCTTGTAATCATTGTTTGTTGATATTTAGCATGTGCAGCCAACTAAATAGGCATCATATGGTCGGCCACTAGATCATGCTTGCATGTAAATTGTTAGTGACATGGATTTTCATATGCATGATAAGATCGGTTATGTTATTATATGTGAAACCTGATGATGATGTTGTGACCTGCGAGAACACCAGGACCACGAAAACACATGTAACAGACGAAAACACTTCTGTGTTTTCGTCACACCTCATGATCGACAAAAACCAAAGGGTTTTCGCCATTAGGTGATTTCGCCACTATGGGATTTTTGTCGAGGTGTTCTGCACAGTTAGCTCTGTTAATTAGTTAACTCTGTTAGTTTGTAACTCTGTTGATTTGTTAACTCTACCATGCATGTTAGTTCTATTAATTCGGTTTAAATGTTTAACGCGGTAACATGGTTAAGTTTACCACAACTGTTGATGAAATAACTAAGTTAAGATAAATTGAGAAAGCCTCTAATGTAAAGCTTGAGTTGCATGAATGTGATTAACTGTTTGTGTGTTACATAATATTAACTGCCAAACACACTCTGTGATATTGATTGCATGCGAAACCTTACGAACGTGAACTGATTGAGTATACGTGCACTATAGGACTTGACTGATTTCTTGTGAGCACATAGTATAGCATACCGAGCAAACCAAGGTGAGTTCACACTAGCCAAGGCATTGGATTCCCAGGGGTTGGGAATGGGATTGAATAACTACTCGTACAACTATTACTATTAAACAAATTATTACTGTCCTCGGTTGAAGGGCACGTACGTAAAACCTACGTACAGTTATACTTACTACTGCCCTCGGGTTGAAGGGCACGTACGTAAAGCCTACGTACACGATCTTAAGACCATCACCTCTATCAAAGGAAGTCCCTCAACTATCGACTTAATCGCCGAGGCCTAGGGCGAGCGGGTCATTAGTTAATAGCGCTATTAGGTTTAACAAACCTCACACCGTGCCAGTCGGACGGGCGTGTACTAATGGACTATGGGCAAAGGGTCAATCCTGATAGACATTGACTTAGGGCACCTCTTACATTTTCGTAGCAGTCGATACGCGTGGTCTTGTAATACATGGGAAGCCCCCACTAATCATCGCACATATGCCTGGATTGGCCGCGATAAGGATTAATACGATATATGGTTTACAAAACGAACATACGATTTATGAAATGAATACGATAACCAAACAACCAAGTGTGAACTCGCTCAACTTTGTTGTTGATTCGTTGCTACATGCCTTGCAGGTCGTTAGGTACACATGGAGCTTGCACAGGGAGGAACAGTCGTTGTGGGACATGGCAGTGTGCGCCATGCCATGCTTAAAACAACACTTTATTTCATACTTAATACTTGCTATGGGTTTTACAATTATGCTTCCGCTAAACACTTAACTATGCTTTGGTTTTTGAACACCTTTCATATTGTTTGGTTGAATTATGTTTACTTACATGCTTGTTCAATATGATTGGTGGCTTGATCCTGGTCAGTCACGCCTCCAAGCGGTGATACTCCGCGTGTGGATTTTGGGGTGTGACAGATACAGCAATGTAATCATTTTTTGTTCAGAACACATGTGTTTTACTTCTTGTTCTGTGAATTCTTTAATTGTCAATAAGATTCCACCTTCTTTTGTTGGTTCTTTATATCCTAACTTCAATTTTAACCAACTATCATGAGTAAATGCTTTTACCCAACCCTCAAACCGCTTTTTCCACCAGTTATAGTCCTCGATATTCATTAATTTCGGTGGCTTTTGTTGGTTTCCGTACATATTATCATATTTCAAATTATCTGAAATCGTTTTTGAAATGCTGCTAGTCTCCGACTTTGTTTCAGAAGTGTAAGCATTATAAAATGTGTTGTAAAACTCTTCACCAGCTCCCGACATCTTCGAATTGTGTCTTGATATTAGCACCTTGTATATTTTGAATCACCAGCAAATACACAAACACAAATGATCAGTTTTAAAATTGAACAGACAATTGGATCGAATGTGTATCCGATCGAACAAGGTCAACGAAAGTCAACAGAACAACAATGATCGGATGGTAATGGATCGGATGGCAGTTCGACCGGTTGGTCATCCGACGATTAGCTCACAAATCAATTGACTATTAGGTGTCGGATGGCAATCCGTTCAGATTGCCGTTCGACGATTGAACTTTAAGACACAATAACCAAGAAGCAATGGATCGGATAGTGATCCGATCGGTTGGTGATCCGACACTTGGAACTGTGAAACAAACAAATAACGTGTTTAGGATCGGATGGCAATCCGTACGGATTGTCGTTCGACGATTTGCAAAACAAGTGAAATGTGAAAGGATGAAGAGGATCGGATGGTGGTTCGTTCGAACTGCCACTCGACACTTAACACTTTACAAAGCTGAAATTAATGCACGTGGATCGGATTGTGATCCGATCGATTGGCGGTTCGAAGATTGGACAAGATTATCAAATTTCAATAAGTGAGCCGATAACTTGATCAGATCACATGCAATGTATCGTAGATTGAACTATTATGATAAAATAACACGTGAAGTTTTATAAAGGTTGAAATCTCATTTGACCGATGATATAGAATTTTATTTAATGTGGCCGACAATACCAATTAAAGTCTTGAATTCTATAGGGCCGCTGACTTAACAAAGCTGATCTCTTGAATGAGCTTAAAATTGTGCAAAGTATCGGATGGTGAATCGATCGACTGGCCACTCGATGATTGTCACTTATCAAACAAACTGAATTTTAACGCATATAGATCGGATGGTGATTCGATCGAATCACCACTCGACACTTGACCTTTAACTAAACAAACAAAATACTCGTCGATCGGATAGTGATTCGATCGAGTAGCCGCTCGACGATTTGGACTACAAAATGTAATTGGACCAAAGATCCACTAAGCCGACAACTTTTGGACAATAAATGTTTATTGGACTGAAATGATCACATGGACTGAGATGTACACGTGATGATTTATAAGATTTCACATGGTATGTCCAACTTTTAATGATTTTGAATCATTCACATGCAAAATGGCCGCCAAACAATTCTAAATGAAGTGTTATTGGACCGATTCAACTTTAATCACATGCAATTCAGACAAATAATTCTTGGGCCGATGAACTTTGACTTTAATATATTGATTGGGCCGCACAATATAAAGTGGACTGACACTTAACAAATATGTTCACGTGATTACAGCTTGTTCGATCGAGTGAAATGCAAATGTAATATTGAACAGAATTGACAAAGTATCGGATGGTGATCCAATCGGATCACCAATCGACGATTGTGCCACAACTTATTTGATTTGGATCAGATGGTTATCCGATCGGATAGCCATCCGATCGGTGACCATTTTCATGAACAGCGTACAGCCAGCATTTTTAACGTTTTCGGACCAGAAAATTCTCGATTTCTCATAAACCGTTTAGAATTAAGTTCTGAAAATTTATAGGCTTGTAGATCAATGATTTTCGCACATGTCAAAATTTCAGCGATTTTTAACCATAAAATCTCGTTTAATTTTGCGTTTTTCAGTCAAGAACGTGAAGAAAAAGAGTAGAATGAGAAATTTGACAAATCTGATGTGATTTTGTGTGTTTTATCCGTGCAGTCGAGCTCTTGCTCTGATACCACTTGTAGGACCTGTTTCTTACTCCCGAACGATTGTGAAACGATACGTGTGACGTGCGAAATCCGTACACAAACGTGGACCGAACACAAGAATGTACTGTAAATGTGATTCTATTGAATATACGACAATTACAAGCACCACGAATCACCTTTGCAACTTTCTCTCTCTATTTTCTCTCTCTAACCATCAAAGCTCCCAAAAGTATGCAAATGGCCAAAAATTCTAAAATGAAACACTAATGCTCATATTTATAGGCCAAGGCATAAGGGATTTCCCTTTATTTACAAGTTTGCCACCTTGCCTTTTTCTCTACTCATAACACAATAAAATCACGTTTACTACAATTCTCTACTACGAAATGGATTGACGGAGGCGATAGACATTACTTCACTAACAGCCCATACTGGCGACTATCCAAACTTAGTAACATGAAGATGCCAAAACCTTAGCTAGCGTGAAAACGTTAGAAACCTTAGGAACGGATGTATGGTATGTCTACCATTATATTTAGGATCCTAAATACAGCCAGTACAATGAAATTGTCAGGCCTTAAAGCGGGTACTGGTCCCATTGCCTTTAACTGCACTAGGATAATCATGCGCAACTGGCGAAGGTGTAAGAACCTGATTTTTAGAAGGTAATAGATACCTTAAACTGGGGACAAGCCCAAAAACTGGGGGATAAACCCAAAGACTTAGGAGATTTCAGTGGATACTTGATCCTTTGTCAAAGATGCACCCACTTCTACAAAACAGAATGAGGATCATATATCCTCTAAGGATCCTTAATATGTGTCAGATATGAAGATGGCTAAGAATTCTGGATCCTTCTTACATGAAGTATCTCTTCATATGGACAGCATTCCAGGCTTGGTAGCAAATTGTAAGGACCTGCAAAAATGTTCATAAACGACCCGTAAGTGAAAACCCGGACCCCTTAAACCCTAATGTTCATGAAAAACTGAGAAATCAAGAAATTGGGATTTCACGCGGGCCGCGTAAGCCATAAGGTAAGGCTACGCGGGTCGCGACAGGACACCTGGTGACCAGAGATGCTTCCAGGCCACGTGGCCAACCTACACGTGACACGCTAGCCCTACACGTAGACTAGGGGCCCTCGCGAGCCACGTAAAAGTGATGTTAAGGTTTACGCGGGCCGCGTAAAACCTAAAACTCAGCTATAAATTGCATGTGCATGGGACTTGCTTCTGTGTTCGAAAATTCAGTTTCAAAACGTCCAAATTCTGCTTAAAACGAGTATTAAGGTGTCAATTCACTGCTACGAATATAGGGTATTAACTCGATCACTGCTACGATACAATGTCCGATCGATTGAAACCGATCCGATGGATGTTTAAGTGATGCCCGTATTTGGGCTATACTTTGTCATTCGTCGTGAGGGTTTTGATTTCGTGAGTTTATCATAAATGTTGTATTAAGTTACTGACCTAGTTTCGTGTGCATTGTTATTTAACTAGGTTACAAGGCTAAATCTGTAGGCAAGGTTCTATCCAAATTAAACGTGCAATGTGAGTCATTCTCTTTTTATCAACTGTTTTACTAAATCTCAAATTATTTTCAAAAGTTATAATTACAGGGATTAAGTCATGGTTATCTTGAATCACTGGCAAGTGGGGTATTGTGCACATTACTAATTTTTCACGGTTAGGTTAACAATCCTAACAGTGATAATCATCACTACTTGGGTGAAAGGACCCAATAGTGGTATGACCATCGTCACCAGGGTGTGACACGGCGCCAGATAAAAATAAGATAGTAGTCATTGTAATCGCTCTTATGCTGTAATATATAACTAGGTGTCGTTTTATTAAAATTGAGTGACTCGCCAGTATTTCCCTGCTGATAAAATCTTTTAAAACATGTTTCAGGTGATTTACTGTGAACCAGGGATAAGTGTTGTTTAGCCCCCCAGCTTGAAGAAGTGGCTCAGTAAACAAAATAAATAAACATGTTGTTTTTGTAAAAATAAGAAATTTCCTCGTGAAATTTTCTTTGTTGTAAAATACGGGGTTTGTCCCAAATTGTGAAATAAAATAATTGGGCATTTTCAGTTTAAACGATCCTGTCAAAAGTTCCGCTGCCAAATTAAATAACAATACCACGGGTTTCTGTCCCACGGCTTCTGAACCGGGTAAAACAGGGCCGGGGGCCGTGACACAAATCACCTTCCATTGTTAATAAATGATATGCCCCCTTTCCTGCCTCAACTTCAATAAGATAGGGGCCTTCCCACTTTGGTGCTAATTTGCCATCAGCAGGATTTGTGGTGTTTTGGAATCCTTTCCTCAGCATCATGTCACCAACTTGAAACTTTATGATCCTGACATTCTTGTTATAAGCTCCAGCCATCCTTTGTTGATAACTAGCCAATCTTATCCTTGCCAAATCCCTGAGTTCTTCTATGGTATCCAAATCTTGAACCAAGTTTTCAGCATTTCCTTCAGGATCACGGATCCTCGTTCTTGCAGTAGGGACTACCATCTCTGTAGGAATCACTGATTCAGCTCCAAACACTAATGAAAATGGAGTCTGACCAGTAGCATTCTTGGGAGTTGTTCTATTAGCCCATAACACATAAGGTAGCTCTTCTGCCCATTTTCCCTTCTTGGATCAAAGCTTCTTCTTCAAGTTGTTGATGATGATCTTGTTAGATGATTCTGCTTGACCATTAGCTTGTGGGTGGACTGGTGTTGATGTTATCATCTTAATCCCCCAACTGTCACAAAAGTTAGTAGTTCTACTCCCAATAAATTGGGATCCATTATCACAAACAATTTCAGAAGGAATGCCAAATCTAGTAATAATGTTTCTTTTAATAAAGGATATCACTTCTTCTAACTTGAGCAAATGCTTCAGCTTCTATCCATTTGGAAAAGTAATCAGTCATGGCAAGCATAAACACTTTTCCTCCTGGTGCTTTGGGAAGTTTACCAACTATATCCATTCCCCATCTCATGAATGGCCAAGAAGAGGATATAGGATGCAGGAGCTCCGCTGGTTGATGAAGGATATTGCTATGTCTTTGACAAGCATCACACTTCTTTGCATAATCCACAGCATCCTTCTTTATAGTAGGCCAATAGTATCCTGTCCTAAGGATCCTTGAGAATAGTGCTCTGCCCCCAGTGTGGTTTCCACAATCTCCTTCATGAAAATCCTTTAGAACTTCTTGAATTTCAGGATCCTCGATGCACCTAAGGTATGGACCTGCAAGAGATCATTTATATAACATGTTATTTAATAATGTGAACTGAGATACCTTGACTTTAAAAGCTCTAGGATTTTCTCCTATAGGAATCTCTCCATGTTGTATATATCTCATGATTGGAAGGATCCAGGATCCTGAATCTGACTGTGCACCATCACTAGGTATGACTGCAGAATCCTCCACTATTTCCATAGTTGTATGATCCTCAATAGCAGGATTCAAGATATGGATAATGGGAATTTTAATATCCTCTGGGATCTTCAATGATGATCCAAGGTTGGCTAGCGCATCAGCTTCTGCATTTTCTTCCCTGGGTACCTGTGCCAAACTAAAAGAAGCAAAAGAGTCTTCCAAATTCTTGACTATCTCTAGATATTTGATTAGTCTTTCACCTTTAACAGCATAAGAACCATTAAAGTGGTTAGTAATCAACAATGAATCTACATGTACCTCAAGATACCTGATCCTCGTGTGCTTGGCAATTTGCAAACCAGCTATTATGGCTTCATACTAAGCCTCATTATTAGTAGTTTGAAACTCACAAGCAATTGAGTGGGGTATTATGTCCCCATGTGGCGATTTTAGTAGTACGCCTAGTCCAGTTCCTTTGACATTTGATGCTCCATATGTGAAGAGTATCCAAGGATCCTTAGTCTCTTCAAGCTGTTGGACTTCCAATTCAGCTTCCCTTTGTAGATCACTACTGAAATCAGCCACAAAGTCAGCTAAGGCTTGGGATTTGGCAGTTCTTGGTTCATATCTTATATCATAAGCACTAAGCTTTACTGCCCATTTTGCCATCCTACCTGACATTTCAGGTTTCCTGAGAACATTCTTAATTGGAAAGTTTGTCTTAACAATAATAGCATGAGTTTCAAAATAATGGCGTAATTTAGTAGATGCCATGATCAAAGTAAGGATAAGTTTTTCTAGATGATAATTGTTTTGGTCAAAAAATCTGATGAGGATAATGCAACCAAACTCTTAGTTACGGGGAATGGTGCTTGAAATAAGGAACAATGATAAGGATCACTTCAGTGTAAATTGCATAAACGACACAAGGATTTATACGAGGAAAAAGCCCTTGATCTTTAGAAGATCTCCGGCATAAAAAACCTCGGGTGATGGAAACTACCGATCACCAAGCTCAAATAAATCAGTAAATGTTTACAACTTCGGATAGTAACGAGCTAGGTACAAGGATCACTATGGTGAAATGTGTAAAAGTGAGTGAAAACTGTTAAGTGTTTGCCGAAAGCTTCAAGAGTGCAATTGTACGAGAGTGTGTGTAGCTGAAAATTGGCTAAGTGTTCTAATTACTAGCTCGTCACCCCTTTAAAAATAGAAGTTAACTATGCTAACAAACTATCCGACTTTTGTGCCATGCTCCCACGTTCTCCACAACGTCCATTTCCAGTCAAACGTGTGCGAAATACCCGTGGAATATTCCATAGTAACGTTGCCAAGACCAAGTCAAGCTTGTTACTCCTGCAAAATAATACGAAACACAAACAATCGTTAGTATGAGGATCCTTAAAGTGATCCATGATCCTGATCCTGAAGCTCTTCTGAGGATCACTATCTGTCACAGAAGTAAGGATCATTTATTAGGATAACAAGTAAGGATCACTAATTGTTAGAAAATCATCCCCTAACAATTGCCCCCAAAATATAAGGAGTGATATGTAAAATGAACGAATTATATTTTCTCGATCTTATCCGCAACTAACTATCGTAAATATAGCCGTTGATGTAGAACTATCCGTTGCAACTATGACGTCACAGAAGTGACAACCCTGCACAATCATGATTATAAATAGGAGATATAGATAGGATCGTTTGCATTTTAATTTCAGAGATACTCCCTTTATAACTGCATCCGAAGATAAACAGGTATTCTCTCTTCATCTTCTTCCTTCTTTTGCTCCGTTTTCCGTCTCTTTCCATCATTCTGTCAAAAATGTTACTCCAGAACTCCCCAGCTAAGGATCATCCGAAAAACAGCCCACTGAAGAGCCAGGGGATCATCGAAGATTCCATAAAAGAACGCTGTTGTTTCAACGATCCGCAGATTGATAAGATCCGCTACTGTTTCCCGGCGAACACCGTGTTTAAATCTTTTGACCCCAATACCCTGAGTGATCATATTTCCGACAACTGGGTTGCTTTTCCTGTCACTCCGTTCACCATAGGCTATACATATCCTTTTCCAGCCTTCACCCAATCTTTCTTTTCCCTAACCGGCATCTCTTATATCCAGGCCATGCCGATGATATGGAGGGTTTTGTATACCCTTGAAAGGATCATCGAGCAGGAAGGAATAGACCTAGGAATGTCAGAGCTGGGAGAGCTGTATGATCTTACTACCTTTGGTTCTCATCGTTATTTATTCAAACGTAAACCTGGTGAGGAACACCCGATCTTCAAAGCTACCAAGAATGATACTAATTGGAAGCGGCGTTTCTTTTTCGTCAAGAGAGATTCTATCCCTGACGGGAAGGATCTACCCAGGAAATGGGCTACCCAGGGTAGGATGGAGGATCCTGAGAAGGATCACCAGAGAACTTTCTTTTGATATAAGGATCACTTATATACTTTTGCTTTCTTGTTATGCAGCTATCACCGTCTCACACCTCAGACTGTCTCCTGCTGCCAAAGAGAGACTTGCCACTTTCAAGAGACTTGATCCTGAAACAAGATCTTTCAAGACAACCACCCCGGATTCTCAGGAGGTATCCTCAGGCTCTGTCACGATGTCAAGTAAGTATCTTTGTTTAAAAATTTAAATAAATAGTGAAATATAAGTGAAGTAAAGATACTTATCTTGTTTTGGTTGTGTAGGTGCTGGAAAATCCACCAAGCCTACATCCCAGTTCAACACGGCCGACCTTGATGTTGTTCGATCCAGGAAGAAGAGGGCCACTACCAGTCCTAGCATCTCCATTCCCAAGGCACCCACTAAAGGAAGGGGTGGCAAGAAGAGGAAAACTTCTGACACAGAGGACCTACAGGGCCTACCACTGATCCGCCACCAGTTCCTTGAATACTTCAATGAGGTAAGGATCGCCAATTCTGCCTAGGTATCCTACTCACTTGAGGATCATCTGATCTTGAATTGCTTTGTCTTTTTCTTTGCAGAAATTTGCTGAGATTGAAGATTATGTGGGAAGCGTAGAGGAGCTGGATAAGAAGATTGCTGACCTCCAACAAGTTGCAGTGCTTAAGGATCTCAAGATTGCTGATCTTGAAAAAGCCCTTCAAGATACCAAGACTAAGACAGCTAAAATCCTGATCGACATTGACTATGAGAAGCATGATCTCATAGAAAATGCAAAGGTCTCTGCTGCCATCACAATGTACCAGACAAAACTAAAGATGGCCCAGGAAGCTCATGATCCTAACTTTGACAGAAGCAGCTGGGATGTTGAGGGCTGGAAAGCAAGGTTGGCTGATCTTGAAGATGATGAAGAGGAGGCTGAAGAGATCCTGACGATCGAGGCTGGAGGCAAGGGTGAAGGTGGTGAAGCAAGTGGAGCCGGAGGTGGTGATGCAGCGAAGGTTTAGGCTGCATGATTGGGCGATGATGGAAATTTCTAGACATAGCCGGAGCCCAATTTTTTAGTTTGATGGTTGTTTTGTTGAACAATTTGATGGTTTGTACTGAACAATAGTTTTTAGGATTAAGGATCATGTATGATCCTTTGGACAATAGGTAGGATTACAAATGGTGGAGGGATCCTCTGTTTGGGGGATGAAGCCATTGTGATCCTGCCGCCTTTATATTCCTGCACTACTTTGAACCTATTATCATGGACACCCTTTACCTACCCCAGCGGACGGGCCACGTATTGCTGGTAGATGCTCGGGGTAGGTAATTTTGACAACCTTTTAAGGGTTAATCTTTTGTTAATAAATAAAACCTTAATCTTTTGTCGCTTATCTTGTATTGTTATCCTTTTCGTCCCTTTAATTCTCAATTGTTTTGATGTACGCTTATTGAATAAGCAATTTTGAATAAGTCAGATTGAAAATATTTAGGACATGATCCATGATCAAATATCCTATAGTTAAAGAATCCCAAAAAGTAATATATTTTAAGGATCACAAGTTTAGTTGTCAAATTTTTAAGGGTTATTCAAATAAACAATGAATAGAATTAAAAATAGTTAAGGATCATACCTGAGGATCCAAGTTAAGATCCTAACCATAATCAGGATAACTATAAGATAAACCTTAGAGAGAAGTAAGGATCAAGGATCCCTAGTTGCTTATCTTCAAGGACCTGAAATAGAGCATAACTTGGGACTAAGCCAATATAAAATAAGAGTTAGCAACTGGGGACAAGCCCAAGGATAACTGGGGACAAGCCCAAGGATAACTGGGGACAAGCCCAAGGATCGTATGTAAACTGGAGTATGGCCCTGACTGGCGACTATCCAAACTTAGTGACATGAAAATGCCAAAACCTTAGCTAACGTGAAAACGTTAGAAACCTTAGGAACGGATGTATGGTACGTCTACCATTATACGTAGGATCCTAGGTATAGCCAGTACAATGGAATTATCAGCCCCTAAAGCGAGTACTGGTCCCACTGCCTTGAACTATACCAGGATCATCATGCGCTACAGGCGGAACTGGGGTCAAGCCCAAGTAACTGGGGTTAAACCCAAGGAACGGATTGCTTCTGCAGATAACCAATATTTTGCTAAGGATACCTGAACTTTCAAAACTTAAAATCACGTGAGAGATGGATAAAGGACACATGATCCTTATCCTTATATGAGAAAATAAGGAAATGAAATAGTTCAAAATTAGGACATTACCAAAGTAAGGATCACCGATACTTTAAGGATCCTTCAAGGATACTCCTAACGTAAGGATCATATGTGCCATGAGGATCCTGCTCACATGAAATATTTCTTCAAGTGGAAAGCATTCCAAGCTCTTGGTAGCAAATCACCTTCCATGGTTAGCAACCTATATGCCCCCTTTCCTGCTTTAGCTTCAATCAAATAAGGGCCTTCCCATTTTGGAGCCAATTTTCCATCAGCAGGATTGGTGGTATTCTGAAATGCTTTCCTTAATACCATATCTCCAACTTGAAACTTCCTGATCCTGACATTTTTGTTGTAAGCACCAGCCATTCTTTGTTGATAACTGGCCATCCTGATCCTAGCCAGATCCCTGATTTCTTCAATAGTATCCAGGTCTTGAGCCAAGTTCTCATCATTTTCCTCAGGATCACGCATACTTGTTCTAGCAGTTGGAACCACCATTTCTGTTGGGATCACTGATTCTGCCCCAAATACCAAAGAGAATGGTGTTTGACCAGTAGCATTCTTAGGGGTTGTCCTATCAGCCCAAAGTACATAAGGTAGTTCTTCTGCCCATTTCCCTTTCTTGGATCCAAGCTTCTTATTCAAATTGTTGATGATGATCTTGTTGGATGATTCTGCTTGACCATTAGCTTGTGGGTGGACTGGTGTTGATGTTATCATCTTAATCCCCCAGCTGTCACAAAAGTTAGTGGTTCTGCCCCTAATGAATTGGGAACCATTATCACATATAATTTCAGAAGGAATACCGAATCTAGTTATAATATTTCTTTTAATGAAGGATATAACTTCCTTTTCTCTGACTTGGGCAAAAGCTTCAGCCTCTATCCACTTAGAGAAGTAATCAGTCATAGCGAGCATGAATACTTTCCCACCAGGTGCCTTAGGGAGCTTACCAACTATATCCATACCCCATCTCATAAATGGCCAAGAGGAGGATATAGGATGCAAAAATTCAGCTGGTTGATGGAGGATATTGTTGTGTCTCTGACAAGGATCACATCTCTTAGCATACTCCATGGCATCTCTCTTCATGGTTGGCCAGTAGTATCCTGTCCTCAGGATCCTTGAGAATAACGCCCTGCCCCCAGTGTGGTTTCCACAATCTCCTTCGTGGAAGTCTTTTAAAACTTCTTTGATTTCAGGATCCTCAATGCATCTTAAGTATGGTCCTGCAAGAGATCGTCTATACAACATATTATTTAAAATTGTGAATTGAGATACCTTAATTTTGAAAGCCCTAGGGTTTTCTCCTGTAGGAATCTCTCCATGTTGTAAGTATCTCATGATTGGGAGGATCCATGATCCTGAATGAGTTTGAGTATCCTCACTAGGGATAATTGCAGAATTCTTTCCTATCTCCATAGCCACATGATCCTCGATAGCCGGGGTCAGGATATGGATAATAGGGATCTTGATATCCTCCGGGATCTTCAAAGATGATCCTAAGTTAGCCAATGCATCAGCTTCTGTATTTTCTTCCCTTGGTACCTGTGTCAAACTAAAGGAAACAAAAGAGAGTGCCAATTCTTTGACTATCTCTAAATATTTGGTTAGCTTTTCACCTTTAACAGCATAGGATCCATTAAAGTGGTTTGTAATTAACAATGAATCTACATGTACCTCAAGATACCTGATCCCCATATGCTTAGCAATTTGCAAACCAGCAATTAAGGCTTCATATTCAGCCTCATTGTTAGTGGTTTGGAACTCACAAGCTATAGAGTGGGGTATTATGTCCCCTTGTGGCGATTTTAGTAGTATTCCAAGCCCTGTGCCTTTGACATTTGAGGATCCATCAGTATAGAGTATCCAAGGATCCTTGGTCTCCTCTAGCTGTTGGACTTCTAACTCAGCTTCTTTTTGTAAATCACTACTGAAATCAGCCACAAAGTCAGCTAATGCTTGGGATTTGATGGCTGTCCTAGGCTCATATCTTATATCATAGGCACTAAGCTTCACTGCCCACTTAGCCATCCTTCCTGACATCTCTGGTTTCCTGAGGACATTCTTAATTGGAAAATTAGTTTTGACAACAATAACATGAGTTTCGAAATAATGTCTCAACTTAGTAGATGCCATAATTAATGCAAGAATAAGCTTTTCAAGGTGTGAATACCTGGATTCGGCATCAAGTAAACTTTTACTTACATAATAGACAGGATGTTGTGTACCTTCATGATCCTTAACAAGGACCGCACTTACTGCTTTTGAGGATACTGCAAGATACAAGGATAGCACATCGCCTTTTTCTGGTTTCATCAAGGCCGGGGCTGAGGATAGGTAATCCTTAAGAGCTTTTAAGGCACTTTCATGCTTCTCAGTCCACTCGAATTTCTTGCTCTTTCTTAGGATATCATAGAATTCCTTACACTTTTCTGAGGATTTGGATATAAATCTGTTCAAAGCTGCAATCCTGCCTGTTAGCCTTTGGACATCCTTAGCATTGGCCGGAGATTTGATATTCACTAAGGCTTTGATTTGTTCCGGGCTAGCTTCAATGCCTCTCTTGGTCACCATGTATCCTAAGAATTTTCCTGCTTTAACATCAAAGTGACATTTTGAAGGATTAAGTTTCATGTTATATTTGTCAAGGATATCGAATGCTTCCTCCAAGTCCCTTAGGTGATCCTCAGCTTTTATGGATTTTACCACCATATCATCTATGTAAACCTCCATAGTTTGTCCAATCTGATCCTTGAACATCATATTCACCAGCCTTTGATATGTTGCACCTGCATTCCTTAATCCAAATGGCATAGCAATATAACAATATATACCGGTTGGAGTCATAAAGGCCATATCCTCTTGATCAGATGGTTCCATCTGAATTTGTTGAAATCCAGATGAAGCATCCATAAAAGTCAACAGTTCATGACCCGCCGTTGCATCCACCATGGAGTCAATGTGGGGTAATGGGAAAGGATCCTTGGGACATGCCTTATTTAAATCTGTGAAATCGACACATACCCTCCACTTTCCATTTTTCTTTTGAACAACAACCACATTGGCCAACCATCTTGGATACTTGACCTCTCTAATCATACCTGCCCGGAGCAATTTCTCTACCTCTTCCTGGATAATGGCATTTCTTTCCGGTGCAAACTTCCTCCTTTTTTTATGGATTGGTTTGAATGACCTGTCAATGCCAAGTTTGTGAGTGATTACATCTTTAGATATACCTGTCATGTCTTCGTGTTTCCATGGAAAGGTAGTCTTTCTCCTTTTGAGGAAGGATACGAGGTCTTCTTTCATTTTGCCAAGGATCCCTGGTCCAATATAGATTTTGGATTCAGGATCATGAGGATCCATGAGGATTTCTACCACATCCTGCTCTCTTGCCTCCAAGACATCCCTTGGAGGATACTTTGATTGCTATTGCTCCCTTGACTTCGAGGCTGGTTTCATCGATGAAGTATAGCAATTCTTAGCCTCCTGCTGATCACTATCAATCTTGACTATTCCCCAAGGACTAGGGAGCTTCACACATTGATGGTAAGTAGATGGAACTGCCTTCATATCGTGTATCCAGGGCCTGCCAAGGATAACATTACAACAAGATAAACAGTCAATAACACAAAATTTTTTATAAGAGTGTAGGCCTTCGATGTATATTGGGAGCTTAATGTCCCCCAGGGTATTCTTAGTTTCGCCACTAAATCCTACGAGCACGGAGGATCTTGGTATGATATCTGATTCAGGGATACCCATCTTCTTTAGAACATCAAGCTGGATAATGTTCACTGAGCTTCCTCCGTCTATAAGGATCCTGTGGACAAAATGGTTAGAAATGAAAAGAGTAATAACTAAACCATCGTGATGAGGATCCTGGATATCAACACGATCATCCTCATCAAAGGTTATGACTTTTCCTTCGGAGACACTTGATGTTCGAACGGGTCTTTCTCCACTATCCATCTTAGTTTCCTTTGCATGCCTTTTAGCTGCTGAGAAGGATGTGCCACAAATGTCTGATCCTCCAGAAATAAAGTTTATTACTTGTGCATCTGCTGGAGGGGCCGGAGCTTTCTCAGGGATCCTTTCAGGATCCTGAGTCCTTGACTTTTTTCTACCCAACAATTCTTTTAGATGCCCCTTGCTCAACAAGTATCCAATTTCCTTTCTTAGTGCAATGAATTCTTCTGTGAGATGCCCAAAATCTTCATGGTATGCACACCACTTCGATTTATCTTTGGTTGCAGCTGGTCTGTCATTTTTCTGGGCCATCTAGCTTTATCACCTAAATTCTGCATCGCAAGGATTAGTTCATTGTTATCAACAGAAAAACAATATTCAGAGATTGGAGGATAATCCTCATCATCCTCTTCTTGTTCAACAGCATGCACATTCTGGTTATCAGATCTATTATAGGATCTGAACTTGTTCTTGAATGAGGATCCTTGCTTCTCTTGCTTTGAGGATCCTGCTAACCTCTCCTGGATCCTTTTGTCATCCTCTAGCCGGATGAACCTAAGGGCCCGAGTTCTTACCTCATCTAAATTCCTGCATGGTGTCATTACAAGATCATCATAGAATAACGAATCCCTAAGCAATCCCATTTTAAAGGCTTCAACAGCCGTAGCTATATCCAGGTTAGGAATGTCTAAGGATTCTTTACTAAATTTGGTAATGTAATCCCTTAATGATTCATTATGACCTTGGGTTATCCTATATAGATCACTAGTTAATCGTTCAAATTTTCTACTACAAGAAAACTGATTATTAAATAGGTTAACTAGATTAGCAAATGAGGTAATAGAGTAGGGGGGAAGACTTAGCAGCCATTTGAGAGCTGATCCAGTAAGAGTGGATCCGAATCCCTTGCACAGGCATGCTTCCTTTAACCTTTCTGGGATCGGATTGATCTCCATCCTCTCCCTGTATTGTGCTATGTGTTCTTCAGGATCCGTCGAACCATCATACAGCTTCATGGTTGGTACATGGAACCTCTTGGGTATTTCAGCATCACAGATTGGTGGTGCAAAACGAGATATCTTGTGGCTCCCATCTGCAATCTTTGGGATAGGCTTGACCACTCCTGGGACACTTGATATCATATCCTTTAACTTTTGCAATTCCCTGGCCATGGCATGATTGATACCTGGATCCTGCATAAGGCCATGGTTAGTAGTATAAGAATTATTAAAAGTGTTACCTCCCATTGGATTCAAATTAGGAAGAATGGATGTTAATCCATATTGTTGGGGCTCTGGGATGACCGATGGACCAGTAGAAGCAATGGTTTACATTGGAATGAAATCCCCTTGATGGATGTCGGAACTTCCTGATTGCAAACTCCTTAAGGATCCTTGAAACTGTGAGTATCCTTGGACCTGGGAGGATCCTGGAACATTGGAGGATCCTGGAACATGGGAGGATCCTTGAACTTGGGAGGATCCTGGAACATAGGAGGATCCTTGAACTTGGGAGGATCCTTGAACATAGGAGGATCCTTGAACCTGGGAGGATCCTTGAAACGGCCAGTACCCTTGAATCTGCTGCGCTCCCGAGTATCCTCCTGAGCTTGCAAAGGATCCTATGTGCTGAGGAAGGGATCCTGATGGTTGAAAGTGTAACCCTGAAGCCTGAGTCATTGCTGATGACCCGTAATGCACTCCTTTTTGTCCTCCAACATATTGAACGTCTGGAACCGCTGAAGGCTGAGAAGTTATAACCGGAGTATCAAAACTCAAAGATCTGGGCATTAGTGGGGAATGATCCTCTGCCGATCTCTTTTGTTTCTTGATGTCTCCAATTTCTCTAAGGATTCTTTCATTGGTCTTATCCTGCTGCTAGATATGCTCCTTCATCTGCAAAATCAGAGTAAACAAGTCACTAGTAGTAGGAGTATAAGAAGCAGAAGAAGTTGGAGGTTTTGAGAAAATGGGAGTTGGTTTCTTCTCGGCATTTTTCTGAGGTCCAGAAGGTGGTGGAGGCAAAGGTGGAATGCCCTGGGATGAATTGACCGCAGACATCGCACTGGAGGTATTCTTTGATGATGAAGCCATCTGCTCGTATGCAATGAACCGGAATGATCACCAACAGAGAAACTTCTTAGGAATGAAGCACCAATTGCCCCACGGTGGGCGCCAAACTGTTTTGGTCAAAAAATCTGATGAGGATAATGCAACCAAACTCTTAGTTACGGGGAATGGTGCTTGAAATAAGGAACAATGATAAGGATCACTTCAGTGTAAATTGCATAAACGACACAAGGATTTATACGAGGAAAAAGCCCTTGATCTTTAGAAGATCTCCGGCATAAAAAACCTTGGGTGATGGAAACTACCGATCACCAAGCTCAAATAAATCAGTAAATGTTTACAACTTCGGATAGTAACGAGCTAGGTACAAGGATCACTATGGTGAAATGTGTAAAAGTGAGTGAAAACTGTTAAGTGTTTGCCGAAAGCTTCAAGAGTGCAATTGTACGAGAGTGTGTGTAGCTGAAAATTGGCTAAGTGTTCTAATTACTAGCTCATCACCCCTTTAAAAATAGAAGTTAACTATGCTAACAAACTATCCGACTTTTGTGCCATGCTCCCACGTTCTCCACAACGTCCATTTCCAGTCAAACGTGTGCGAAATACCCGTGGAATATTCCATAGTAACGTTGCCAAGACCAAGTCAAGCTTGTTACTCCTGCAAAATAATACGAAACACAAACAATCGTTAGTATGAGGATCCTTAAAGTGGTCCATGATCCTGATCCTGAAGCTCTTCTGAGGATCACTATCTGTCACAGAAGTAAGGATCATTTATTAGGATAACAAGTAAGGATCACTAATTGTTAGAAAATCCTCCCCTAACAATAATACCTGGACTCAGCATCAAGCAAACTTTTACTTACATAATATACAGGATGTTGGGTACCTTCATGATCCTTTACAAGGACTGCACTTACTGCCTTAGAAGAAACTGCCAAGTACAAGGATAATATATTCCCCATTTCTGGTTTCATTAAGGCTGGAGCTGAGGATAGGTAATCCATAAGGGCCTTGAGAACATTCTCATGCTTTTCAGTCCATTCAAATTTCTTGTTCTTTCTCAGGATGTTATAGAATTACTTGCATTTCTCTGATGACTTTGAGATGAACATGTTCAAGGCTGCGATCCCTCCTATCAATCTTTGCACATCCTTGGCATTGGCAGGAGACTTAATATTCACAATCGCCTTGATTAGCTCTGGACTTGCCTCTATGCCTCTTTTTGTCACCATGTAACCTAGGAACTTGCCAGCTTTTACACCAAAGTGGCACTTGGAAGGATTCAATTTCATGTTGAATTTATCAAGGATATCAAATGCTTCTTCCAAATCTCTAAGGTGATCCTCAGCTCTCTTGGACTTAACCACCATGTCATCTATATAGACTTCCATCGTGTGTCCAATTTGTTCTTTAAACATCATATTAACTAGCCTTTGGTAGGTAGCACCTGCATTTCTTAGTCCAAATGGCATAGCAATATAACAATAGATACCAGTAGGGGTCATAAAGGCTGTATCCTCTTGATCAAATGGTTCCATCTGAATTTGTTGAAATCCAGATGAAGCATCCATGAAAGTCAACAACTCATGACCCGCGGTAGCATCCACCATGGAGTCAATGTGGGGTAATGGGAAAGGATCCTTGGGACATGCCTTGTTTAAATCAGTGAAATCGACACATACCCTCTACTTTCCATTTTTTTAACAACAACCACATTGGCTAACCATTTTGGATACTTAACCTCTCTAATCATACCTGCTCTGAGCAGTTTATCTACCTCCTCCTGGATGATGGCATTCCTCTCAGGTGCAAACTTTCTCCTCTTTTGATGTATGGGTTTGAATGACCTGTCAATGCCAAGTTTATTAGTGATACTATATTTAGAAATACCTGTCATGTCCTCATGCTTCCAGGCAAAGGTAGTTCTTCTCCTCTTGAGGAAGGATACTAGATCCTGCTCGATATCATTGAGGATCCCAGATCCCATAAAAACTTTGGATTCAGGATCCTGTGGATCCATCAGGATATCTTTCACATCTTGTTCTCTTTCCTCCAGGACATCTCTTGGAGGATACTTTAATTGCTATTGCTCCCTGGGTCTTGAGGCTGGCTTCATGGATGAAGTGTAACAATTCTTGGCTTTTTGTTGGTCACTTTCTATCTTCACCACACCCCATGGAGTAGGGAGTTTCACACATTGATGATACGTAGATGGAACTGCTTTCATGTCATGTATCTATGGCCTGCCAAGGATAACATTGCAACAGGATAAGCAATCTATAACACAAAAATTTTGAAAAGAATTAACTCCCTCTATGTAAATGGGAAGTTTAATGTCCCCCAATGTGTTCTTGGTCTCTCCACTGAATCCTACAAGAACTGATGTTCTTGGGATAATTTCTGATTCAGGGATGTTCATCTTCTTGAGGACATCAAGTTGAATGATGTTCACTGAGCTTCCTCCATCTATTAGAATCATGCGAACAAAATGATTAGAAATAAACAATGTAATAACAAGACCATCATGATGAGGATCCTGGATATCCACACGATCATCCTCATCAAAGGATATAACTTTTTCCTATGTAAGGATTGAGGTTCGAATGGGTCTATCCGCATTATCCATCTTTGTCTCTTTAACATGTCTCTTGGCTGATGAAAAGGAAGTGCCACATATGTCTGATCCACCAGATATGAAGTTGATAATTTGTGCATCAGCTGGGGGAGCAGGAGCTCTTTCTGGAATCTTTTCAGGATCCTGGATCCTTGACTTCTTTCTTCCAAATAACTCCTTCAAATGCCCTTTGCTTAATAAGTAGCCAATTTCTTTCCTGAGTGCTATGCATTCATCAGTGAGATGACCGAAATCTTCATGATAGGCACACCATTTGGATTTATCTTTTGTAGTAGCTGGCTTGTCACTTTTTCTGGGCCATCTTGTTTTCTCACCTAAGTTCTGCATTGCAAGGATCAGTTCATTATTATCAACAGCAAAGCAATATTCAAAAATGGGTGGATAATCTTCATCATCCTCTTCTTGCTCCACTGCGTGCACGTTTTGATTATCAGACTTATTGTATGATTTAGATTTGTTGTTCCTGAAAAAGGATCCTTGCTCTTCTTGCTTTGAGGATCCTGACAGTGTTTCTTGGATCCTTTTATCATCCTCTAAGCGGATGAATCTAAGGGCCCTGGTTCTCACTTCATCGAGATTCCTGCAAGGGGTCATAACAAGATCATCATAGAACTGTGAATCCTTAAGTAAACCCATTTCGAAAGCTTCTACAGCTGTAGCAATATCCAAATTGGGAATTTCTAATGATTCTCTACTGAATTTAGTGATATAATCTCTAAGTGATTCATTCTGACCTTGTGTTACCCTATATAGATCACTAGTTAATCGTTCAAATCTCCTACTGCATGAGAATTGGCTATTAAACAACTTAACTAGATTAGCAAATGAAGTAATAGAGTAAGGGGGAAGACTTAGCAGCCATTTAAGAGCTGATCCTGTCAGTGTGGATCCGAAACCCTTGCATAGACATGCTTCTTTCAACCTTTCAGGAATGGGATTGGTCTTCATTCTCTCCCTGTATTGAGCTACATACTCTTCTGGATCAGTTGAGCCATCATACAGCTTCATGTTTGGTGTTTGAAACCTCTTTGGTATTTCTGTATCATAGATAGGTGGTGCAAAATGAGATATCCTGTGACTTCCATCTGGAATTTCAGGAATGGGCTTCACCACTCCTAGAACGCTGGATATCATATCCTTGAGCTTTTGTAATTCCCTAGCCATAGCTTGGTTGATTCATGTATCCTGCACAAAGCCATGGTTAGCATTATGGGAAGTATTTAAACTGTTACCTCCTGATGGATTCAAGGGTGGAATTCCTGATGTGAATCCATATTGATGTGATTCCAGCATGATCGAGGGACCAGATGAAGCAATAGTTTGCATAGGTATGAAGTCTCCCAAGTGAATCTCTGAACTTCTGGGATGTACACTCCTTAAAGATCCTTGATCCTGAAAGATGTTGGATCCTTGGTGCACCGAAGCTGGGGGTCTTGGAGGATAATCCATGGATCCGTGAACCTGAGATGAGGATCCTTGACCCTGAGACGAGGATCCTTGAACCTGAGATGAGGATCCTGGATACTGAGAGTAGGATCCCTGAAATGTCTGCATGTCCATATATCCTCCTGAACTAGAGAAGGATCCTTGATGCTGGAAGGAGGATCCTTGAGGCTGAAGAGAGGATCCTGAAGGCTGGAAGTAGGATCCTTGAGCCTGTGTCATTGCCGATGATCCATAGCGTATACTTGATGATCCACCCTGGTATTGGACGCCTGATGCTGTGGAATGCCGGGTAGTTATGACCGGAGTATCGAAATTCAGTGATCTAGGTATCAATGGAGAGTGATCCTCCGCTGATCTTTTCAGTTTCTTGATCTCATCAATCTCTCGAAGGATTCTATCATTAGTTCTGTCCTGCTGCTGCATGTAATCCTTCATCTGCAAAATCAAATTATAGAGATCATTGTTAATAGGACCAGAAGAAGCAGCAGTAGTTGGTTTTGAGAAAATGGGGGTTTGTTTCTTCGCAGCATTCTCAGCATTCTTCTGGGATCCAGAAGGAGCAGGAGGCAAAGGTGGAATGCCCTGTGAAGAGGTGATCGCCGACATGGAGTTTGAAGTGTTCTTCTCTTGAGAAGCCATGTAGTTGAAGATGATACACAGAAATGAGTGAAATGAACTGTTGGTGCATTTTATGTGACAACAGCGTTGGATTGGTCTTTGGATATTAAACGAGTTTGGGCCGCGAAGACTTATGAAGACTGAATGGAATTCGAGTTTGTTGAAGCCCAATCTAGTCCAAGTTTGTATCAAGTTTAAGTCTATCTAGTTTAGCCCGAATTGTAAACAGAATTCGTATGGGCTGAGCCCAATTCGAATTGTATAGGTTGTGCTATATAAACAACCTTTACCTAGAGTTTTAGGGTTAGACTTTTGGAGACTTTTAGGTAATTGAGAGAGAGTTCGAATACACAGAACATTGGCTGTGAGTTCATCGAGATCTTTAGTGATTGTAAACGTTTTCGTTGGATAATCATAGAAGATCAGTTGGTAAACCGTCTTGTGTTCTTGTTTCTGTTTGATAGGTTTATCAAGTGGATTCCGCACCATTGGTAGATTGTCAGTTTTGTTAAGATCCATACGGGATAGGGACCTACAATTGGTATCAGAGCGTTTGCTCTTGTGTACGGTTCAAAACTGATTACAGATTCAAGGTTTTATTCGCTTGAAGTTTTTCGGATTTTGTGTGAAGAACAGTGAAGAACAACGAAGAACAGTAAAATTTTTGAGTCTTTGATTCGTTTTGGTTATTGATCTGACTTGTTTGCTTGTTTTTAGGAGTTTCAGTTGGAAAGTTATCAATCAGAAGATTCTGCGGTGTAAAAAGTGCTGATTTTTTGGGATTTATTATTGGAAGATTGCTAGTCTCGACTGGAGGTCTCGACTAGTCCCTTCTTCACTCGAAACAAGTGGTCTCGACTGGGTACTGTTGTCTCGAAACCAGAGGTCTTGACTCGAAACAGTGGTCTCGACTCGAAACAGTGGTCTCGAGTTATGCGTATTTGACTCGAAACGGGGGTCTAGACTCGAAACGGGGATCTCGACTCGAAACAGTGGTCTCGAGTTGTGTGTATTTGACTCGAAACGGAGGTCTCGACTCGGAACATTAGTCTCGACTCGAAACAGTAGTCTCGACTGGACTGTGTGGTCTCGACTGGACTGAGTGGTTGCGAGTTTGCGAGTTTGAAAGTGGTTGCGACTCTGGAAAATACCGAAAAAGGCATTCGACATTATATATCATTAGAATCATATTTTCAAGACAAATCTAACGATATAAGTTTGTAAAAACAGTTTTCGAAAAAAAATTTGTACGGTTTTACCAGTCTGCAACGTTAAAATGTCAAATATGTCTAGTTTGAATGAGCTGTTGAGAATGGAGCATGAGGTTGGCACTACCAACAAACCGCCTAAGATGATGAAGGTGGAAAATTATCTGGCATGGAAGGATCGTTTTCAATCGTTCATTGAATATCAGGATACTCGCATGTGGATATGCATTGAAGAAGGGTACATAGACCCAACACATGACTTTGAAGGCAGACCACGTAAAACTGCCTATGTGAACATGTCAGATGCTGATAAAAAGATGTATGAGGCTGAAAAGAGAGCCTTGGCTGCAATCAAAATGTCCTTACCTGATAGCATCAAGCATACTTTCAAGAGGTACACAAATTCCAAGGATATGTGGGATGCATTGGAAAAGAGATATGCGGGAAATGCAGATGTCAAGAAAAACAAAGTTGATCTACTGAAGAAGCAGTTTGTTGTTTTCAAGTTCATGAAACATGAGTCACTTGAGGACATCATCACTCGCTACTATCATCTGATGTCAGAAATGGAAAATTATGAGATCGATTGCTATACTGACGTAGAGAAGAATGACAAGCTGCTCGATGCTTTACCTACTAAGTGGGATATCTACACTCTCTTGATTAAGGGAGAGGCAGATTATGAGACAAAGGAGCTGGAAGAAGTAGTTGGCAAGCTGAGAGCTTATGAGCTCAGTATGAAGAAGAAAGATACTGGATATGATCAGGTTCAAGATCCAACGATTTACAATGGGCTTACGTCTTCTTCATCTCACAACGCTTCTAGCGACTCTGCTACTGCGTTTCTATCGTGTGAAAATGAGCAGGTCACAGTGAATGAGGATGGTGATGTGTGTTTTGTAGCTGCTTCAGGAGGATCAACAGGAGCCAAGAAAACCTCAGCTTCTAAGCAGAGTAGTGGTGTTAAGTCGATGCCTATGAGTGTAAAGTCTGCTGAAGAACATCTTGCTCTACTTGCGTCGTTTGTTGCTTCGTATGAGAACTACATTCAGGGGAAGATATCTGATCCTGCTACTTTAGATGAAGATTATGATCAGATTGACCCTGATGATCTAGAAGAGATGGATTTACAATGGCAGATGGCCATGATTTCGAGACGTGTGAAGAGGTTCATGAACAGAACTGGAAGGAAGTTTGTAGGAAAGAGCGTTGGTTTTGACAAGGCCAAAGTCAGGTGCTTTAACTGTTAGAGTTATGGTCATTTTGCTAGGGAATGTCAGAAACAAAAACATGAGACTTCGAGTCAGAGTTCAAACAATAGAAATTCATCAAACAACTCTAACTCAAGGGCGTTGATCTCTACTGCCAGAGAGGGTTCATATGACTGGAGTATTCACTTGGAAAATGATGAGAATGTCACTCAAGCATTCATGGCAGAGATTGTTCCCGTTGATGAAGCTGAAGCTAACGTGAATGCTGAAGTTGAGAAAGAAAGTGAAGCTAAGGTAGATAAGGCTGATCAGACAACAGATGCTGAAAAAGAAAAGCCAAAAGCTGAGAAAGAAAGGGAAGATGAAGCGAAAGATGAAATCATCAAAAGAATGGAAGCTCAACTTGCTGCTCTTATGGCCAACTCAGACAAATCGACAGGAGAGGTAAGTAACTCTGCTACTTCTGTTTGTTTAAAGTGCCGTGAATTAAAGGGTGAGGTTGACAGGTTGTCAACTCAAAATAAAAGTCTGGTGAGCGAAATATCTAACGTAAAGGAATCAAATTTCTTTACTAAAAGAAATGAGTCATCATATTTGAAAAAGATAAAAGGCTATGAAGCTGAAATTGAAGTTTTGACCTGCAAATTAAATGAAAAACTTCAAGTCATAGACTTAGCACATGACATGATGGCTGAGAAAACAAAAGAGATTTCTGAAAAATGCAAAGAGTTGTCAGATGCACAACTCAAAATTGTTGAACTTGAAAAGAAATTAGGTCAATTCAGAGATTCTACTTTTGTTATGAAACACATGATGGGTGGGTTAAAGAAGAGTAATGACAAGACCAGTGTGGGATTCAAGGGATTTAATGAAGTCTCACCTCCTCTTAGTCATGACTATTCTTTCTTACCTGATGAAGATGAGTTCACAGACTCTCTGTCAACATCACCAAGTAGTTTCACATCTAGTCAAGGTGATGTGTTTGAGAATAATGATGCTAAGAAGGAAAGTAACAGCAAACCTGTTTTGAAAAAGAATAATACACCTTCTAAAAACAAAAATCAAACTTTTGTTAAAAAGGTTAATTTTGTTCAAGGAAGTAATATGAAAAACGAAACAGCTGTTATAGAAAATGAATCAAATGTAGAGTTTGCTAAAAACAAAAACATAGAAAATCTTGAAACTAAGCAAACTGAACCAAATCCTTCTAAGGCATCATCATCAAAACTAGAATCTAGTTCAAAGGCTTCAGTTGAGAAGTCTTCGAAAAAGAGATCGTGATTCAAATGTCACACAAAGGGACATGTAGCTAGCTGTTGTCCTAACAAAAAGATTGAAGCACAAGTAAATGAGAAACAGAGAGGGAAATCACCAGAGAAGAAAGGTGATAATGAGGAGAAAGTCTCAAACTCTCCAAAGAAATCTGCTCCAAAGCAACAACAGGGTGTTGCTGGTGGAGTAGATAAGGCTGAAAAAGGAACTCCACAAGTTCCTCGTTTTCAAAGAAATCAACCAAGATTTCAGCCTGAATCTACATCAGGCAGATATGAAAGACCTAGAAGTAGTTCACCAAGAATGAACAACCAAAATTCAAATAATTTCAGAAGTCAAGGTCAATATCAAAATCGATACCAAAATAATGGTGGTCGAACTGTTTATAACAATGGCTTTAGAAATTACAATCAAGGTTCTTGGAATCAAAATCAAAATTTTCAAAGGTCACATAGTCCAAACACAAATAGGTACCCTCAGGACCAGAGACCTTATGGAAATCAAAACCCATTTCCATCAACAGGTCCAAGATCCAAGACTCCAGTTAGGAGTGATGGATACTGGATGGATGTTCCTGTAGTTGATGAATCTGGAAGACCCAAGACCATTAAGGCTTGGGTCCCCCAATCTAACTAATCTTTTGGTTGGTGCGTGCAGGAGCTGCTAAGGAGGATTATCAACTTATGGTATGTTGATAGTGGCTGCTCCAGGCACATGACGGGGGATGCGAGGTTGTTTTCTAAATTTGAAGAATATGATGGTGGACATGTAAATTTTGCTGGTGCTAAAGGTGGTAGGATTACTGGACGAGGAAAACTGACGAATGGGAAGATCACTTTGGATAAAGTGAACTATGTTGAGCAGCTTAAACACAATCTGATGAGCGTGTCACAAGTCTGCGACAAGGGTCACTCGGTCCATTTTACACAGTCGGAGGCATTGGTGTTGAAACTGGGTTTGGTCATTCCGGACGATTGGATAGTAATGCGTGCACCAAGGAAAAATGATACTTATGTCATGGACATGGGTGCCAAGGATCCAACTGCTGCGGTGGCGTGTTTACTGTCAAAAGCATCTGAAGCCGAATCTATGTTGTGGCACAGACGCATGGCCCATATTCACTACCGCAAAATGAATTATATCATTAAAAATGAGCTGGTGAAAGGGGTTCCATTGCTGAGGTTTCAAGTGGAAGATAAATGTCTTCCATGTCAAAAGGGAAAACAACACAAGAAACCTCATAAGTCTAAAACAGTAAATTCCATAGATGCCCCTTATGAATTACTTCACATGGATTTATTCGGTCCAGTGAACGTGAGGAGCATAGGAGGAAAGTACTACTGTCTGGTTGTCACTGATGATTACTCACGTTATTCATGGGTTTTCTTTTTAGGTACAAAAGATGACACAGCTTTGATGCTGATAGATCTTTTTACGAAATTGGAAAAGGTCCATGATGCAAGGATTAAGAGGATAAGGAGTGATAATGGCACGGAGTTCAAGAATCGGATTCTGGATCTCTATTGTCTTCGAAAGGGAATAGAACATCAATATTCTGCTCCTTATACTCCTCAACAGAATGGAGTCGCTGAGAGGAAAAACAGGACGTTGATTGAAGCCGCTAGGACTATGCTTTTAGATTCAAAGCTACCAGTTCTTTTCTGGGGAGAGGCTGTGAATACTGCTTGCTACGTCCTAAACAAAGTTTTGACCGTTAAACGTTTTAACAAAACTTGTCATGAACTTATGTTTAACGAGAAACCTAACTTAACAGGCTTTGAACCATTTGGATTACCCTGCACCATTGTGCGAAACAAAGACAAACAAAAATTCGGTGAGGTGGCTGACGAAGGCTACTTTCTAGGTTACGTGCCTGGCACACCGAATAAAAGGGTTTTTAATCTTAAAACTAGTAAAATTGAGGTTGTTTTTAATGTGGAAATTACTTCCTACAAACCTCAACAATCAACGAGTGGTCCTGCTATATTATATGATTATGAAAGTGTTTTTAAATCATTTAATATTCCTGAGGTTTCTGATGCAGTTGATTCTCAGCTGATTCAAACAGTGGTATGTGAAGACGATGAAGGCGAATTCATGCCTAGATCGAATGTTGATATGTCAGATGCTCCGAAAACTTCCCAAGGTGCTGCTGATCCTGATTCAAGCGATAGTGAACCTGAACCCAATCAGGGGGAGGATTTCATTAATCCGTTTGCAAATCAGAATATTCAGGGGGAGATTGGATCAAACCTGGGTGATAATCTAGAAGTTGATGTTGTTGCTACTACACGAGCAAATAGAGATCATCCAGTTGACATGATACTTGGGGATCCTACTGCAGGTGTTCAGACGAGAAGAAGCATAGCAGCGAATTCTGGGTTATTTGTTTCGATTGAAAAGACTGGGATAGTGAACGAGTGCTTGTATAGTTGCTTTATTTCCCAAGAGGAGCCGAAGAATATTCATATGGCTCTTAAAGACAATTCATGGGTTGAAGCAATGCAAGAGGAATTGGCGCAGTTCGCGAAGTTGAAGGTTTGGGAGTTAGTTGACCTTCCTAAAGGTGAAAGAGAGATTGGCACTAAATGGGTATTTAGGTGCAAGAAGGATGAGAGGGGAATAGTCACACGCAACAAGGCTCGTTTGGTGGTTAAAGGTTTTAATCAACAAGAGGGAATAGATTACAATGAGGTGTTTGCACCAGTGGCTAGGTTGGAGGCAATTCGTTTGTTTCTGGCTTTCGCTTCTTTCAAGGGCTTCAAAGTTTTTCAACTAGACGTGAAGAGTGCATTTCTTTACGGGAAAGTCCAAGAAGTGGTGTATGTCTCACAACCAGATGGGTTCGTTGATCCAGACTATCCAGATCGAGTGTACAAACTTGATAAGGCTTTGTATGGGTTACATCAAGCTCCCAGGGCATGGTACGAGACACTGTCTACACATCTGCTCCAGAATGGTTTTGAAAGAGGTCAGATTGACAGTACACTATTCATAAAGAGGAAGAAGGAAGATTTTCTGCTGGTACAGGTATACGTGGATGACATCATCTTTGGGTCATCAGATGAGAACATGTGTAAGGAGTTTGAACAGGTGATGAAGAGCAAGTTTGAAATGAGCGCTATGGGTGAGATGTCTTACTTTCTGGGATTACAAGTTGAACAGAAGGAGGATGGGATGTTTATTCATCAAACGAAGTATGTGTATGACATTTTGGATCAGTTCAAAATGAATGATTGCTCTACTTTCAACACACCCATTTGCGAAAATCACAATCTCGGCCCAGATCATGAAAGCACTGAAGATGTTGATCCTACTCAATACAGGGCGATGATTGGTTCTCTAATGTACTTGACTGCTTCAAGACCTGACATCATGTTTGCCGTATGCTTGTGTGCCAGATATCAGGCGAATCCGAAAGAGTCACACATGAAAGCAGTGAAGCGTATTCTTCGTTACTTGAAGGGGAAACCTAAACTTGGGTTATGGTATCCAGCTGATAGTGATTTGAGGTTCGTTGCTTACACTGATTCAGACTTTGGAGGATGCAAATCAAACAGAAAGTCAACAACAGGTGGTTGTCAGTTCTTAGGAGGCAGGATCGTGTCTTGGAAATGCAAGAAGCAATCTTGTGTGTCTACATCTACGTGTGAAGCTGAATATATTGCTGCGGGTAGCTGTTGCTCTCAGGTTCTCTGGATTCAACAGCAGATGCGCGATTACGGTTTGGATTTCACTCGTACTCCTATTATGATAGACAATAATGCCACTATTTCAATCACAAACAATCCCGTAAAGCACAGTAGAACTAAACATATTGACATACGTCATCACTTTATACGGGATTGTGCTGAAAAGAGACTCATTGAATTACACCGAGTCGACACACTAGATAACCTTGCTGATCTTTACACAAAAGCTTTTGATAGAGCTCGCTTTGAACACTTAGTCGAACTCAACGGGATGAGGAATCCTGAATAACTGGTTTTTCATAAGAATTTTGTAAATAGTTTAATGTTTTTCTTAAATATCAAAAATACAAAAACATTGAAAAAATCAAAAACATAAAAAAAATATAGAAAATCAAAAATGAGTTTTCACTGTGTGAAAAAGAAGAAATGATAGTACATCAGCAAGTTAGACTGTCACACTCAAACTGAATTAAATTGCTTAAGTGTGATAGCAGCTTCATCATATGATGTCCCAGTAGGCAAAAGCATGAAATAATCAACTTACCAAAGTGATATAAACATAAACGCACTGAGTATGAGTGGGGAACACATCAGTGGTGTATGGTTTAATGACCTTAAATCTTGCGTTGATAGATTGCCAAAATCTGAAGTTTTGGGTCTTTATACTGTTATTTCATCTGGGGATATCAGGGGTGTCCTTCTGCTCCATCCAGATACATGCTGACCTAGACACACCCAGGATATCTTAAAAGAGCTAAAAATGCCAACACCCTGAAAATGAAGAAGCTCTCATAGAGAGTCATTCAAAAGTGCAAAATGCATAAATCGTAGCAAAAATGGTATTTGTCTTAGCCCTCGTTAGATATTTTGGTCTCTCTGCTGTACGGAAGTACTGACCTGTTCACCAATTATCTAAACATTGAAAAACAAAACGGATGAATTCAGTATACTCACCTACTACGATGAATCTTTGTGCATACCTTGATCGCGGGGGTATATCCTGAAGTGGGACACACTAATATATCAGATTTAATATTACCTTAACGTATCATACAGTAATGGTACTTGAAATTTTCATGCATTTGTTTAGGTGGACAAACATACTGGTAATCATCTTGGACTGCTTTTCACGAATATTAAATAAAGAATTATCTAATAGTGTGAAAACAGTTTGATTGTGCTGATATGATCTTCTTACTGGTGATTCTCACAAAAATAGAGTGTTTATTGCTTTTCGTATTTATTTGCTTTCAGCAAAATACAAAAATACAAAAATAGTGTCTTTTTCTGTTAAAATTCTTAATGTACGGAAAACTGTTATTCTTGGAGGAGTTGTTACCGATAGGGGGACACGATGTTAGAAAGTGGGTTCAAAATTCTAAATCATGCAGGTTATAGGGTGTTTGTTTAAAATTTGTGCGTGTTGGTGCTGCATAGAAAAGTGTTTAATCTGTGATACAGTTTAACTATCTCTTGAATAATAATAATTTGTTTAACATTTGTTGAAAAATTCTTATGGTTTCTCAAGATTTTTGTTTTATAGTATACAGATTGAGTGTTGCTAAAGAGTTGCTGTGAAGAGATGAGGAGTTTGTTGCTGCTTGGTAGAATCCTCCTTCTACAATGCAGAATGGATGCTGTGAAGACTTACTTGGAATGCTGAATCAAAACTTGGAAGATTTGGTGATTGGATACATCAGCTTAGGGGGAGTCTGTTGCTGACAGAATTCATGTTGAAGCTGACGCTATCCAAAGACCAAAGACTGTGAGATTCTGAAGACTAAAGTTTCCTTTGCAAGCTATTGTCAAGGGGGAGTTTGTTGGTGCATTTTATGTGACAACAGCGTTGGATTGGTCTTTGGATATTAAACGAGTTTGGGCCGCGAAGACTTATGAAGACTGAATGGAATTCGAGTTTGTTGAAGCCCAATCTAGCCCAAGTTTGTATCAAGTTTAAGTCTATCTAGTTTAGCCCGAATTGTAAACAGAATTCGTATGGGCTGAGCCCAATTCGAATTGTATAGGTTGTGCTATAAAAACAACCTTTACCTAGAGTTTTAGGGTTAGACTTTTGGAGACTTTTAGGCAATTGAGAGAGAGTTCGAATACACAGAACATTGGCTGTGAGTTCATGGAGATCTTTAGTGATTGTAAACGTTTTCGTTGGATAATCATAGAAGATCAGTTGGTAAACCGTCTTGTGTTCTTGTTTCTGTTTGATAGGTTTATCAAGGGGATTCCGCACCCTTGGTAGATTGTCAGTTTTGTTAAGATCCATACGGGATAGGGACCTACATGAACAAAATTTTTCAAGAATGAAGCACCGATTGCCCCACAGTGGGTGCCAAACTATTTTGGTCAAAAATCACACAAGGATAATGCAACCAAATCTGATTTTGTGAGGTGTGATGCTTGGTTAATGATCAAATGTGTGAACAATGAATGAATGAAATGAATGGTGAACACAAGGATTTATACGAGGAAAAAGCCCTTGATCAATGTATGATCTCCGGCATAAAAAACCTCGGGTGATGGTAACTACCGATCACCAATTATATTAAACAAACAATGTTTACAAATCGGGATGACAACTAGCTAGGTACAAGGATCACTATAGTGCAAAACAGTGTAATCGCCGAGAGTTCTTGAGAGTTCGAGTGTAGTGCAGTTGTGTTGCTAATAATCATCATAATGAAGCTTGTTATCCCCTTTTAAAAATAGAAATAATCTAACTAACAAACTATCCGAATAACGTGCAAGTCGTCCACGATCACCATAAGGTCGAAGAGCTCATGCACGTGCAAAAATGTCAAGCATATTCCCCTGGAATCTCGGTTGGACCAAGTACTACTCTAATACACCTGCAAAACAAGTTCAAAAATGATGGAAACAATTGTTAGTATTTGGATCATAATGAGGATCCTGGATCCTTAGTCCTGCAATGTCTTCTGAGGATCCTTAATTCAAACTGAACTGAGGATCCGTGATCCATGCCACACTTGAGGATCCGTGATCCATATGCTATGAAATTCTATCCCTAACAGTTAGCACAATTGTTCAAATTAACCAAGCATCTAACCTCACAAAAATCAGATTTGGTTACATTATGCTTGTGTGATTTTTGACCAAAACAGTTTGGCGCCCACCGTGGGGCAAACGGTGCTTCATTCTTAAAAAACTTTGTTCATTTCTTTCATTTCTGTTCATTACCTTGAACCACATGGCTTCTTATGTGAAGAACACTTCAAGCTCCATGCCGGCAATCATCTCTTCACAGGGCATTCCACCTTTGCCTCCTGTCCCCTCTGGATCCCAGAAGAATGCTGAGAATGCTACGAAGAAGCCAACCCCCGTTTTCACAAAAGAAACTACTGCTGTTTCTTCTAGTCCTACTAACAATGATCTTTATTCTTTGATTTTGCAGATGAAGGATTACATGCAGCAGCAGGACAAAACTAATGATAGGATCCTTCGAGAAATTGATGAAATCAAGAAATTGAAGAGATCAACGGAGGATCACTCTCCATTGGTGCCTAGATCGCTAGATTTTGGCACTCCGGCTATAACTACCCAGCATTCTACAGCATCAGGTGTCCAGCATCATGGAGGATCATCAATTATGCACTATGGATCATCGGCAATGACACAGGCTTAAGGATCCTACTTCCAGCCTTCAGGATCCTCTCTTCAGCCTCAAGGATCCTCTTTCCAGCATCAAGGATTCTTCTCTAGTTCGGGAGGATATACGGGGATGCAGTCAATTCAAGGATCCTACTCTCAGTACCCAGGATCCTCTTCTCAGGTTCAAGGATCCTTATCGCAGGTTCACGGATCCATGGAGTATCCTCCAAGATCTTCAGCTCCGATGCATACTGGATCCAATATCTTTCAGGATCAAGGATCCTTAAGGAGTCAACAACCCAGAAGTTCAGAAATTCATGTGGGAGACTTCATTCCCATGCAAACTATTGCTTCATCTGGTCCCTCAATCATGCCAGAATCACATCAATTTGGATTCACATCAGGAATCCCAGCCTTGAATCCATCAGGAGGTAACACTTTAAATACATCTTATAATGCTAACCATGGCTTTGTGCAGGAACCAGGAATCAACCAAGCCATGGCGAAGGAGTTGCAAAAACTCAAGGATATGATATCCAGCGTTCCAGGAGTGATTAAACCCATTCCTGAGATTCCAGATGGGAGTCACAGAGTGTCACGCTTTGCACCACCTATATTTGATGCAGAGATACCAAAGAGGTTTCAAACACCAAACATGAAGCTCTATGATGGCACAACTGATCTAGAAGAGCATGTAGGTCAATACAGGGACAGAATGGAGATCAATCCCATTCCTGAAAGGTTAAAAGAAGCATGTTTATGCAAGGGTTTCAGATCCACACTGACAGGATCAGCTCTTAAATGGCTGCTAAGTCTTCTCCTTACTCTATTACTTCATTTGCTAATCTAGTTAACTTGTTCAATAGCCAATTTTCATGTAGTAAGAGATTTGAACGGTTAACTAGTGATTTGTATAAGGTAACACAAGGTCATAATGAATCACTTAGAGATTACATAACTAAATTCAGTAGAGAATCCTTAGAGATTCCTAATTTAGATATTGCTACAGCTGTAGAGGCCTTTAAAATGGGTTTACTTAAGGATTCACAATTCTATGATGATCTTGTCATGACCCCTTGCAGGAATCTTGATGAAGTAAGAAACAGGGCCCTTAGATTCATCCGTTTAGAGGATGATAAAAGGATCCAAGAAAGACTGTCAGGATCCTCAAAGCAGGAAAAGCTAGGATCCTATTTCAGGAACAACAAATCTAAATCATACAACAAGTCTGATAATCAAAATGTGCATGCCGTGGAGCAAAAGAGGATGATGAGGATTACCCTCCTATTTCTGAGTATTGCTTTGCTGTTGATAATAATGAACTAATCTTGGCTATGCAGAATCTAGGTGATAAAGCTAGATGGCCCAGAAAGAATGACAAGCCGGCTGCCACAAAAGATAAATCCAAATGGTGTGCCTATCCTAAAGATTTTGGTCATCTTACTGATGAATGTATAGCACTCAGGAAAGAGATTGGTTACCTGTTAAGCAAAGGATATTTGAAGGAGCTATTTGGAAGAAAAAAGTCAAGGATCCAAGATCCTGAAAAGATTCCAGAAAGGGCTCCTGCTCCTCCAGATGATGCTTAAATTATCAACTTCATTTCCAGTGGATCAGACATATGTGGCACTTCCTTTTCAGCAGCCAAGAGGCATGCTAAAGAAACAAAGATGGAGAATGGGGATAGGCCTATTCGAACTTCCATTCTTACACAGGATAAAGTGATATCCTTTGATGAGGATGATCGTGTAGATATTCAGGATCCTCATTATGATGGTCTTGTTATTACATTGTTTATTTCTAACCATTTTGTTCGCAGGATTCTCATAGATGGAGGAAGCTCAGTGAACATTATTCAACTTGATGTCCTCAAGAAAATGAACATCCCTGAATCAGAAATTATCCCAAGATCATCAGTTCTTGTCGGATTCAGTGGAGAAACCAAGAACACATTGGGGGACATCAAACTTCCCATTTACATAGAGGGAGTTAATTCTTTTCAAAAATTATGTGTCATAGATTGCTTATCTTGTTGCAATGTTATCCTTGGCAGGCCATGGATACATGATATGAAAGTAGTTCCATCTACATATCATAAGTGTGTCAAACTCCCTACTCCATGGGGTGTGGTGAAGATAGAAAGTGATCAACAAGAAGCCAAGAATTCTTACACTTCATCAATAAAGCCAGCCTCAAGACCTAGGGAGGTATAGCAATTAAAGTATCCTCCAAAAGATGCCCTAGAGGCGAGAGAACAAGATGTCAAAGATATCCTGATGGATCCTCAGGATCCTGAATCCAAAGTTTTTATAGGATCCGGGATCCTCGATAATGTTGAACAGGATTTAGTATCCTTCTTAAAAAGGAGAAAAGCTACCTTTGCTTGGAAGCACGAGGATATGACAGGTATTTCTAAAGATATTATTACTCATAAACTTGGCATTGATAGGTCATTCAAATCCATACATCAGAAGAGGAGAAAGTTTGCATCTGAGAGGAATGCCATCATCCAAGAGGATGTAGATAAACTGCTCAGAGCAGGTATGATTAGAGAGGTAAAGTATCCAAGGTGGTTAGCCAATGTGGTTGTTGTTCAAAAGAAAAATGGAAAGTAGAGGGTATGTGTCGATTTCACTGATTTAAATAAGGCATGTCCCAAGGATCCTTTCCCATTACCCCACATTGACTCCATGGTGGATGCTACTGCGGGTCATGAGTTGTTGACTTTTATGGATGCTTCATCTAGATTCCAACAAATTCAGATGGAACCATCTGATCAAGAGGATACAACCTTTATGACCCCTACTGGTATCTATTGTTATATTGATATGCCCTTTGGACTAAGAAATGCAGGTGCTACATACCAAAGGCTAGTAAATATGATGTTTAAAGAACAAATTGGACACACAATGGAAGTTTATATTGATGACATGGTGGTTAAATCCAAGAGAGCTAAGGATCACCTTAGATATTTGGAAGAAGCATTTGATATCCTTGATAAATTCAACATGAAATTGAATCCTTCCAAGTGCCACTTTGGTGTAAAGGCTGGCAAGTTCCTAGGTTATATGGTGACAAAAAGAGGGATAGAGGCAAGTCCATAACAAATCAAGGCGATTGTGAATATTAAGTCTCCTGCCAATGCCAAGGATGTGCAAAGATTGACAGGAAGGATCGCAGCCTTGAACAGATTCATCTCAAAGTCGTCAGAGAAATGCAAAGAATTCTATGACATCCTGGGAAAGAATAAAAGATTTGAGTTGATTGAAAAGCATGAGAATGCTCTCAAGGCCCTTAAGGATTACCTATCCTCAGCTCCAGCCTTAATGAAACCAGAAAAGGGGGATATATTATCCTTATACTTGCCAGTCTCTTCTAAGGCAGTAAGTGCAGTACTTGTTAAGGATCATGAAGGTACTCACATCCTGTATACTATGTAAGTAAAAGTCTACTTGATGCTGAGTACAGGTATTCTCATTTAGAAAAACTTATTCTTGCTTTAATCATGGCATCTACTAAATTACGCCATTATTTTGAGACTCGTCCTATTATTGTTAAGACTAACTTTCCTATTAAGAATGTCCTCAGAAAACCTGAAATGTCAGGAAGGATGACAAAGTGGGTAGTCAAGCTTAGTGCTTATGATAACAGATATGAAATAAGAACTGCCATCAAATCCCAAGCCTTAGCTGACTTTGTGGCTGATTTCAGTAGTGATCTACAAAGGAAAGCTGAATTGGAAGTTCAACAACTTAAAGAGACAAAGGATCCTTGGATACTCTTCACAGATAGGGCTTCAAATGTCAAAGGAACTGGACTAGGCATACTACTAAAATCGCCACAGGGGGACATAATACCCCACTCAATTGCTTGTGAGTTTCAAACTACTAATAATGAGGCTGAGTATGAAGCCTTAATTGCTGGTTTGCAAATTTCCAAGCACACGAGGATCAGGTATCTTGAGGTACATGTAGATTCCTTGCTAATTACTAACCACTTTAATGGTTCTTATGCTGTTAAAGGTGAAAGGCTAATCAAATATCTAGAGATAGTCAAGAAATTGGCAGACTCTTTTGCTTCTTTTAGTTTGACACAGGTACCTAGACAAGAAAATACAGAAGCTGATGCATTAGCCAACCTTGGATCATAATTGAAGATTCCGGAGGATATTAAAATTCCCATTATCCACATATTAGCTCCTGCTATTGAGGATCACACGGCTATGGAGATAGTGGAGAATTCTGCAATCATACCTAGTGATGGTGCACAGTCAAATTCAGGATCCTGCATCCTTCCAATCCTGAGATATATACAACATGGAGAGATTCCTACTGGAGAAAATCCTAGAGCTTTCAAAGTCAAGGTATCTCAGTTTACAATACTAAATAACATGTTATATAAACGATCTCTTGCAGGTCCATATCTAAGGTGCATTGATGTCACGGCCCCCGGCCCAGTTTGACTCGGTCCAGGAGCCGCGGGACAGAAATCCCGTGGTATTTATTTAATTTGGCAGCGGAATTATTAACAGGATCGTTTAACTTGAAAATGCCTGATTGTTTTATTTCATAATTAGGGATAAACCCCATAATTTACAATAAAGGTGATTTCTCAAGGAAATCCCCTATTTTACAAAAACATATTTGTTCATTTTATTGAGCCACATCCTCAAGCTTGCCGTGCTACGCGGCACTTTCTCCTTGATCACAGCAGATCACCTGAAACATGTTTTTGAAAAGGGTTTATCAGCGGGAAATACTGGCGAGTCATTCAAGTTGCACAAAACGACACATTGTTATAATATACAGTATTAAGGGTGATTACATTGTTTATATCAACCAATTACCCCAAATCGGTATTTCTCACTCGACTATATCTGTGACTATGGTCAGATCACCCATTGGCTAACTCATTGTCCAATGGTGACGGGAAATAAGTAATGTATACAAAACCCCACATACCGGCAGTAATTGAAGATTACAAAGACTTAATCCCTGTAATTATAACCTTGAAAACATTTAGGGTTTTGTAAAGCAATTTGATAAAAAAGAGAATGACTCACATTGCAGATTTATATGGGCAGAGTTTAGCCTACTGATTAGCCTTGTTAACCTAATTCAAATAACAATGCACACGAAAACTAGGTTAGTAACTTTAATCCAACTTTTTACGACAACTCACGAGATCAAAACCTTCACAACGAATGACAAAGTGCGATACTTAAACATCCATCGAATTCACGACGAATGACAAAGTATAACCCAAGTTTGAGCAGCACTAAAACATCCATTGGATTGGTTTTTATCGATCGGACATTAAATCATAGCAGTGATCGAGTTATTACCCTGTTATCACGGCAACGTTTCGTGATTGTGTGTGTTTTTGGACTATTTATATGATATCTCAATGTACGAATTGAGTTTTTACGTCGAACCAACGCCAGGAATCAAGTCCCACACCCCTCTATTTATCCCTGGAAAACGGCGCGCCCGCGCCACGCGAGGGCCTGTCGCGTGGCGCGACGGGGGTGGTTTTAGCATAGGGTAGCCACGTCCCTAACTAGCTTAGCTGAGTTGACCGATCGTAAAACTTCGATTTCCACATAAAACTGTAAGGATATTACCAACTAGGGAATACCCCCCCCCCCCTGAGTTTTAGGGGCCCTGATCCTTATTCCGATTGTTCTGAAAATTTTAGGGGTCATGCAGTATCACTTGGGGGTCTCAGTTAGGGTTTCCTATTGGATAAAATATAATAAGAAATAATAGTTTTGGTGAGAGTTGTTACATCCTCCCCACCTTATTAAAATCTCGTCCTCGAGATTTACTGGAACAAGTAGGGATATTTTCGCTTCATTTCTGATTCCAGCTCCCAAGTGTACTCTGGTCCTCTCTTTGAATCCCACTTGACTTTGACTAGTACAAGTCTTTTGTGTTTGAGAAATTTGACTTTTCTGTCTTCTATCTGCAGTGGCTTCTCAACAAATTTTAATCTTTCATTTACCTCTATATCCTGAAGAGGTACTACCAAGGATTCGTCAGATAGACATTTCTCGAAATTGGATACATGAAATACGTCATGTACCCCGGCTAGCTCTTCTGGTAGTTGTAAGAGAGAGGCGACTAGTCCTATTCGCTGGATTATTGGGAATGGTCCTACGTATCTTGGACTTAGTTTTCCCTTCTTTCCGAACCGAACTATTCCTTTCCAAGGAGAGGCCTTCAATAGTATCTTGTCTCCAACTTGAAATTCTAATGGCTTGCGCGATTGTCTGCATAACTCTTCCGACGATCTCGAGCCGCCTTTAATCTTTCCTTGATTTGACTGATCTTGTCTGTAGTTTCTTGTACTATTTCAGGACCTGATAACTGACTTTCTCCTATTTCTGCCCAGCAAACTGGAGTTCTGCATTTTCGTCCATACAGTGCTTCGAATGGGGCAGCTTCAATGCTTGCATGGTAACTATTGTTATAGGAGAATTCAATTAAGGGTAGGTGGTCATCCCAATTTCCACCAAAATCTATTACACATGCCCTAAGCATGTCTTCTAGGGTTTGGATCGTCCTTTCACTTTGTTCGTCTATTTGGGGATGATAGGCAGTGCTCAAGTTTAGTTTAGTCCCCATGGCTTCTTGGAAACTTGTCCAAAAATGCGAAGTGAAACGACTATCTCTATCCGATACAATGGAGAGTGGAACTCCATGTAAGGATACTACTTCATCTACGTATAATTTTGCTAACCTTTCCATGCTAAAGGTTTCCTTCATGGGTAGAAAATGAGCTGATTTGGTTAATCGATCCACAATTACCCAAATCGCATCATTACCTTTTCTGGTTTTGGGCAACTTAGTAACAAAGTCCATAGTTATAAGTTCCCATTTCCATACAGGCATTTCTAATTGTTGTAGTAGACCTGAAGGTTTCTGGTGTTCAGCCTAACTTGTGAACAAGTTAGACACTTAGAAACATATCTAGCTATATCTTTTTTCATTCCTATCCACCAGAAATTATTCTTTAAATCTTGGTACATTTTATTATTTCCCGGATGCATGGTATACCTAGATTTATGGGCTTCTTCAAAAATCTTATTTCTTAATTCGCCTTGCTTAGGTACCCAAATCCTTCTTTTGTGGAATCTCCAAATTCCATCAGCTCCTTACTCTAATTCCTTTATTCTTCCTTTCATTCCTTCAGTATCATCCTTGATTGCTGTTTCCTGAACATTCTTTAATTGTTCCATTAAGTCTAATTGTAGACTTAATCTAAGGGCACGAACTCGTCTTTGCTTTTCATGATACTTACGACTTAAGGCATCTGCAACTACATTTGCCTTTCCTTCATGATATTGAATATCACAGTCGTAGTCACTTAGAATTTCCATCCATCTTCTTTGTCTCATGTTCAATTCTTTTTGCCCAAATATATAATTAAACTCTTATGATCTGTATAGACAGTAAACTTACTTCCATACAGATAATGACTCCAAATCTTAAGGGCAAAAATTATCGACCCTAATTCTAAGTCATGCGTCGTATAATTTTCCTCGTTCTTTTTCAATTGTCTTGAAGCATACATAATTACCTTTTTGCGTTGCATTAATACACATCCTAATCCTAGCTTAGAAGTATCACAATATACTTCAAAGTCTTCTGTTCCTTCTTGTAAAGCTAGAATCGGGGTATTTGTTAACTTTTGCTTTAAAATCCTAAAAGCCTCTTCTTGCTTAGGTCCCCATTCAAACTTAACTGTTTTACAGGTTAGCTTAGTTAATGGTATAGCTATTTTATAAAAATCCTTAATAAAGCGCCTATAGTACCCAGCTAATCCTAGAAAACTTCTAACTTCCGTAGCTGATTGCGGGACCTTCCATTTGGTGATTGCTTCTATCTTAGCAGGATCTACGTGAATACCTTCATGATTCACCATGTGTCCTAAAAATTGCACCTCCTGTAGCCAAAATTCACACTTCGAGAATTTGGCGTAAAGCTTCTCCTTTCTTAACAAAGTTAAGAGTGCATGTAGGTGCTTACAATGTTCGTCCTGACTTTTGGAATAAATAAGTATATCGTCAATGAAAACAATTACGAATTTATCCAAATATGGTTTACAGATCCTATTCATCATGTCCATAAATGCTGCCGGAGCATTTGTTAATCCAAAGGGCATGACTGTAAACTCATAATGACCATACCTAGTTCTGAAAGCAGTTTTAGGTATGTCTTCTTCTTGCACCTTCAACTGATGATATCCGGAGCGTAAATCTATCTTAGAAAAATATCTAGCTCCTTGGAGTTGATCAAAGAGATCATCAATTCTAGGTAATGGGTATCGATTTTTTATTGTAACTTTATTTAATTCTCTATAATCGATATACATTCGCATCGAACCATCTTTCTTCTTTACGAACAACACTGGCGCTCCCCAAGGGGATGAACTAGGTTGTATGAATCTTTTACTAAGCAATTCATCTAATTGCTTTTTTAGTTCTAACATCTCGGTGGGTGCTAGACGATAAGGTGCCTTTGCTACGGGCGTAGTTCCAGGAATCAAATGAATTCTAAATTCTACCTCCCTATCTGGTGGTAATCCTGGTAACTCTTCTGGAAATACATCCGAATATTCTGATATTACAGGAATTTCCTTAAGTTCCTTATCCTTAGTGCTAATGATTACTGAAATCATATACACTATTCCTTGCTTTCGTTCATAACTAGCAACTTTCATTACTGAAATGAACTTCATGGGTTTACGCGGCTTATCCCCTGTAACCATGATTACTTCTCCGGTGGTTGCATGGATTTCTATGGAGTTTTTATCACAAAGGATTCGAGCATGGTTGGCTACTAACCAATCCATTCCTAACACGACATCGAATCCAGCTAAATTCATAGGTAATAGGTTTGCGGAAAATTTATGACCTGAAAGTTCTATTTTTCCTTTTTGCAAAACCTTATCTATGTTAACAGAATTCCCATCTGCCGTTTCTACCGTGAAAATTTGTCTAAGGTTAGTTAAGGGTAGCTTAAGAGCTTGGCAGAATGAAGTATTAATAAAACTTTGGTTTGCACCAGAGTCAAATAATACTTTCGCATAAACGTTGTGAACTAAGAACGTACCAGCTATCACGTCAGGGATTAGCTCTGCTTCCTGAGTAGTCAACTGGAAGGCTCTTGCGTTTTTCTTGGTAGTTCCTTCTGCAGGTTTAGCCTTGTTATCTGCTGGTTTGACCAACTTAGGGCATTCTGTTTTGAAATGCCCCGCTTCTCCACAGTTATAGTAGACCCTTGTTTTCTTTCTGCAATCTTCTTCACGATGTCCTATAGCTTTGCAGAAGTTGCAGGGTTCATTACATTTTCCAAAATGTTTCTTTTTGCAGTTTCTGCAGAACGGCGGAGTGGAAGATTGCTCAGTTCCTCTTCTCTTGAAATTACTATTATTACCCACACGAAATCCCTTGGTAATTTTCTGAGCCAATTCCTTCTTCCTATTTTCTTCTCGCGTACGCACCAGTCCGTCAGTCAAAGTGTTGGCTAATTCCACCGCATCATCAATTGTGCGGGGTCTCGCAGCTTTGACAATGTCACGGATCTCGCTAATTAAACCCCAGATGTAGCGAGAAATAAGTACCGGCTCGGGCGAAGCCAGAGTAGGCACAATTCTAGCATACTCAAAAAATTTCGAAGTATACCCTCTGCAGTCAACATTCACCATCCGGTGACTCAGAAACTTATTCGCCATCTGCTCTTTCTCATATTCAGGGCAGAATTTTCTTTCCACCAGACGCTTAAACTCCTCCCAACTTATGGCATAGGCCATGTCACTTCCTTTAGCTTGTATCACCGTATTCCACCATTCTAACGCTTCTTCCTTGAAAAGGTGAGAAGCATACATGACTTTATCCTCCTCGGCACATTTACTTATTTTAATTACTACCTCGGTTTTCTCCAACCAACGCAGTGCCGCAGTCGCCCCTTCATTGCCTGCGAATTCAATGGGTTTACAGGCAAGAAATTCCTTGTAAGTGCAACCAGGAGTTGCAGCTTTCATTCTTTTGAGAATTGGGGCTTGCAGTACATCATTATCATTAATGTTACCGCCTCCATTTACGCTATTACTGAAGTTGTCTTCATGAGTACGTTTGCTAGGAATAATTTGTTGAGGTTCAACTGGATTTCGTGCAGCAGCAAGAATTGCTGGAATAGCATTGGTTATTCCTTGAGCAACGATGTTCTCGATATCTTGCCGATTTAAAAATTGATCTTCATGGTTTTGCGCGGATTGGTTACCCTCGTTAACGTGTTCATTACCAGCGTTTTCCATCTGGTATATAAGTTATTAGCACCAACTTAATTAATAACCAAGCATAGTAAAACAATCGCACATAATCACCTTAACACATTTAGCCAAAATTGTTGATTTTTCGACTTCCGTTTTTATATATTGTAGTATGCTTCAGTACACACCCGTTATCTTACAAAAGTTTTATTTTTGGTTATTTTACATAATTATATTTTTATTATTATTATTATTAAAGATACATTCCTACAACCACATACGATTCCTATTAGCTGGCATTTCAGAAACGACGTTCCCTTTCGTCGTATTTCCAGGATATCCTCTCCCCTACTTCCCGGATTCTATTTCCGGCATCCACCAATTCCTCGCCATAATGATGGAGTTTTGCCAAGTTTTCTGCACTCATAGGTGGGTTCAGTGGAGGTTCAGGGTCGAACTAAGGGAAAAAGGTATTATGGTTATTGAGGAGATTCTGAAACTGCCAGTCGGTGGTCCACCAATTTCTAGCTCTGCGGGTAGAGGTTGGGTGTGGATAATAGGATCTGGGATCTCAGGTTCTAGATCAACCGGAAGTTGTGCTTCCGCTGGGTAATTAAAGAGGTTTTCACCAGGAGGTCCGATGAGGTCACTTAGTGCCAGTCTATGATCCAGCTCTTCCCAAGATGGCATTTCCTGATCTTGCCTGGAACTTTCTCCGATCTCTATTCCCTTACCTTTATCTTTGGGATCCTCCGTCTTTATAACTTTCCGCGTTGCTGGTTTCTTCCTGCGTACACGCCTCCAGCCCACGAATCTTCTTTTCTTTCTCGGTTTGGGTTTCTCCTGGGGTTGGGCTTTAAATTCCATAGGTTCCTCAATGTCGGCACAATAACCGGTAAAGTCTCTGGAAACTTCCACATTCACTGAATAAAGATTGAGATTCTGAAGAGCTTCAGACAACTCATTCATGATGTTTAGCATATATGAAGAAAACACACAAAATTCTAGGTTAAAATTTTTCACAGGCTAATATTTAGTATAACCATTCGAGTATCATTGTTTAGATAGAAAAATGGCAAACATTGCGACTTTCATATATATATGTTTATTACAAATTTACAACTGAAATTCAATATATACTAGGGGTTGTGCATTATGTTCAACATGCCTTTATATAAGGTTTATTCTATCTTCTCTTACTAAGTTGTTTATCTAATGGGCAAAGTTTCTTGAAAGTTTCTGGCTTATAGATGATATGGGTGCTAGTACTGGGTCAGGGTGTTGGCAGTTTAACTTAATTAAAAGTTAACATTTGCTGCTGTAGTGGCTAACATATAGAGATTTGCCCATTGTTCATCTAATTCATTTTCCCCTGGTGGTTTATTGCTTATCTCCTGAGTTTCCTTATTACTCAACATTCCTTTTGGTTGTGACTTCTTTGTTTTCTCTTGACTTTTTCTAATAATCCAACTTCTTTTATTAGTGGTAAGTGGTTTCTCAAACTGTGCCTTACGAACAAATATTCCTTCCTCAGTATCTGCTGAAGTACTCTTATCTTTTGGTGAACTATCTAATTGACGATAGATATCCGAAATTCTTTGCTTACCCATACTGTAAACTAACAAATAGTTAGATACACAACAAACACATAATCACAGAATAGCAATCAGAAAAATTATGTATTTCTAAATACTTAATTGGTTTAAATCAGTGGCTCTGATACCACCTTTTTCTGTCACGGCCCCCGGCCCGGTTTGACCCGGTCCAGGAGCCGCGGGACAGAAATCCCGTGGTATTTATTTAATTTGGCAGCGGAATTATTAACAGGATCGTTTAACTTGAAAATGCCAGATTGTTTTATTTCATAATTAGGGATAAACCCCATAATTTACAATAAAGGTGATTTCTCAAGGAAATCCCCTATTTTACAAAAACATATTTGTTCATTTTATTGAGCCACATCCTCAAGCTTGCCGTGCTACGCGGCACTTTCTCCTTGATCACAACAGATCACCTGAAACATGTTTTTGAAAAGGGTTTATCAGCGGGAAATACTGGTGAGTCATTCAAGTTGCACAAAACGACACATTGTTATAATATACAGTATTAAGGGTGATTACATTGTTTATATCAACCAATTACCCCAAATCGGTATTTGTCAGTCGACTATATCTGTGACTATGGTCAGATCACCCATTGGCTAACTCGTTGTCCAATGGTGACGGGAAACAAGTAATGTATACAAAACCCCACATACCTGCAGTAATTGAAGATTACAAAGACTTAATCCGTGTAATTATAACCTTGAAAACATTTAGGGTTTTGTAAAGTAATTTGATAAAAAGAGAATCACTCACATTGTAGATTTATATGGGCAGAGTTTAGCCTACTGATTAGCCTTGTTAACCTAATTCAAATAACAATGCACACGAAAACTAGGTTAGTAACTTTAATCCAACTTTTTACGACAACTCACGAGATCAAAACCTTCACAACGAATGACAAAGTGCGATACTTAAACATCCATCGAATTCACGACGAATGACAAAGTATAACCCAAGTTTGAGCAGCACTAAAACATCCATTGGATTGGTTTTTATCGATCGGACATTAAATCGTAGCGGTGATCGAGTTATGACCTTGTTATCGCGGCAATGTTTCGGGATTGTGTGTGTTTTTGGACTGTTTATATGATATCTCAGTGTACGAATTGAGTTTTTACATCGAACCAACGCCAGAAATCAAGTCCCACACCCCTCTATTTATCCCTGGAAAACGGCGCGCCCGCGCCACGCGAGGGCCTGTCGCGTGGCGCGACGGGGGTGGTTTTAGCATAGGGTAGCCACGTCCCTAACTAGCTTAGCTGATTTGACCAATCGTAAAAATTCGATTTCCACGTAAAACTGTAAGGATATTACCAACTAGGGAATACCCCCCTGAGTTTTAGGGGCCCTGATCCTGATTCCGATTGTTCTGAAAATTTTAGGGGTCATGCAGTATCACTTGGGGGTCTCAATGAGGTTTCCTATTGGACAAAATATAATAAGAAATAATAGTTTTGGTGAGAGTTGTTACAATTGAGGATCCAGAAATTCAAGAAGTTCTAAAGGATTTTCATGAAGGAGATTGTGGAAACCACACTGGGGGCAGAGCACTGTTCTCAAGGATCCTTAGAACAGGATATTATTGGCCTACCATGAAGAAGGATGATGTGGATTATGCAAAGAAATGTGATGCTTGTCAAAGACATAGTAATATCCTTCATCAACCAGCAGAGCTCCTGCATCCTATATCCTCTTCTTGGCCATTCATGAGATGGGGAATGGATATAGTTGGCAAACTTCACAGAGCACCAGGAGGAAAAGTGTTCCTGCTTGCTATGACTGATTACTTTTCCAAGTGGATAGAAGCTGAAGCCTTTGCACAAGTCAGAGAAAAGGAAGTGATATCCTTTATTAAAAGAAACATTATTACTAGACTTGGCATACCTTCTGAAATTGTTTGTGATAATGGATCCCAATTTATTGGGAATAGAACTACTAACTTCTATGACAGCTGGAGGATTAAGATGATAACTTCAACACCAGTCCACCCACAAGCTAATGGTCAAGCAGAATCATCAAACAAGATCAACATCAACAACTTGAAGAAGAAGCTTGGATCCAAGAAAGGGAAATGGGCAGAAGAGCTACCTTATATGTTATGGGCTGATAGAACAACTCCCAAGAATGCTACTAGCCAGACTCCATTTTCTTTAGTGTTTGGAGCTGAATCTGGATCCCTACAGAGATGGTAGTCCCTACTTCAAGAACAAGCATCCGTGATCCTGAGGGAAATGCTGAAAACTTGGTTCAAGATTTGGATACCATAGAAGAACTCGGGGATTTAGCAACGATAAGATTGGCTAGATATCAACAAAGGATGGCTGGAGCTTATAACAAGAATGTCAGGATCAGGAAATTTCAAGTTGGTGATATGGTGTTTAGGAAAGCATTCCAAAATACCACAAATCCTGCTGATGGCAAGTTAGCACTAAAGTGGGAAGGCCCTTACCTAATTGAAGCTTAGGCAGGAAAGGGGGCATATTGTTTATTAACAATGGAAGGTGATCTATTACCAAGAGCTTGGAATGCTGTCCACTTAAAGAGATACTTCATGTGAGAAGGATCCAGTATCCTTGGTCATCCTTAAATTTGGTACATATTAAGGATCCTCATAGGATATATGATCCTCATTATGGTAATAATTTCATTATTACTTCTCTTACTCTTTAAATTATTTTATTACAAGGAGAAAGATCTTGGATCCTTTATCCTTTTTCATCAAGTTCTGAGTTTTGCAGAAATAGGTGTAATCTTGGCAAAGGATCAAGTATCCAATCGGTTCTCTAAAGTCTTTGGGTTTATCCCCAGTTTTTGGGCTTATCCCCAGTTTAAGGTATCTATTACCTTCTACGAATCGGGTTCTGACACCTTCACCAGTTGCACACAATTATCCTAGTGCAGTTAAAAGCAATGGGACCAGTACCCGCTTTAGGGGCTGACAATTTCATTGTACTGGCTGTATTTAGGATCCTAAGTATAATGGTAGACATACCATACATCCGTTCCTAAGGTTTCTAACGTTTTCACGTTAGCTAAGGTTTTGGCATTTTCATGTCACTAAGTTTGGATAGTCGCCAGTATGGCCCATACTCAAGTTTACACAAGATCTTTTGGGCTTGTCCCCAGTTTTTGGGCTTGTGCCCAGTTTATTGGGCTTGTCCCCAGATTGTTGGGCTTGTCCCCAGATACTAACACCTTCTTTTGCAAATGGCTTAGTCCCAAGTTATATTATATTGCAGGTTTCCAAAGCTAAATAGTTAAGGATCCTGGATCCTAACTTTCTACAAGATCTTATCTTTTGATTGTCACAATTGTAAATGTTAAGGATATAGGATCCTAACTTGGATTCTCTGGTATGATCCTTATTTACTTTAACTTTATTCTTGGTTTTTCTTTTATACCCTTATTCTTTGACAACAGGATATATGATCCTAAATCATTTCACTTATCAAACTTTTTGATTAGAGGATATGTGATCCTTGATCATATCCTGAACTCTTTGGTATAAACTAATTTTGATATACATTTAATACTTTTATCAATAATTTGTAGATTCTAAAACTATGTAATGACAATTGACAAGTAAGTGTACACAAGATAAACAACACAAAGATAGGCAAAAGTTAAAGTTTTATTTATTTATCAAAGTTAACCCTTTAAAAGGTTGTCAAAATTGCCAACCCAAGCTTCTACCAGCAATACGTGGCCCGTCCACTTGGGTTGGCAAAGGGTATCCATACTAAAAGTTCGTTAAGTGCAGGAAATAAAAGATGAGGGGTATCAAAGGCTTCATCCTCCACAAACAGAAGGATCAATCCACCTTTGCTACCCCTATTGTCCAAGGATTAGTGATCCTTAACCCTAGCAACTACTGTTCAAAGTAATTACAGACCATACTTGTTTGAAATCAAAACACCACCAAATAAAACAACCAAACCATAAAAAATGGGCTCCGGCCGCGTCTAGAAATATCCATCATCGCCCATTTGTGCAGCCTACACCTTCACTGCATCATCAACCTTCTCTTCACCGCCCTTGCCACTGCCACCAGCTGCCTCCTCCGCATGATCGTTAACCTCGCTGCCTCCACCTTCAAGAGCTGGTACCCTCTTCAGGTTTATCTTCATCACCAAGCTCCACTAGCCTCTGCTTCCAGGCCTCTAAATCCTAGGCAGACCTATTAAAAGAAGGATCCTCAGCCTCCTTGGCCATCTGCAGCTTAATCTTCAGCATGGAGATAGTAGCGGGGAGCTTTGCCCCATCCATGATCTCCATCCTCTCTTTCTGGGCAGTGATCTCAGCAAGAAGCAGCTCTTTCTGCAGCATATTGATATCCTTTTCCAAGGAGGATATCTTCTTGTCTTTGGCTAGGGCAATCTTCAAGAAGTCCAAGTTCTTCTCTTCAGCCTCAGCCAGCTTCTGGTCCATCAGAATTTGAACCTCAGCAAATTTCTACACAAGGAAGGTTTTAGCAGTCAGGATCCTAAATCCTTAAAAGGAGCAAAATTTTAGGATACAAGATCCTTACCTCAGAGACGTAGTCATGGAGTTGGCGTTCCATTAAAGGGAGCCCTTCGGAGGTTTCAGCAGGCTTCTTCCTCTTTGTTCCCTTGCCCCTGGTGCTCATGCCTTTAGGCTCGGGATTACTCTGGCTTGCAGCCAAGTCCTTCTTGAGGGACTTTGGAGAGGCAATGTCTTGAAGATCATTGAGGCTGAACCTGGAAGCAGATTTTGAGGATTTGCCAGCACCTACAAGCATAACATACAGATAAGTATTCATATTTTCATTTTATCAAACATTTATATATACACATATGTGGATACTTACTTGACATGGTGTAGGAAGTGGATGAAATCTCTACTAGATCTTTTGATTTTGGTGGAAAAGTTCTGATGATAGGATCAAGCTTCCAGAAAGCTTCAACTCTTTCCTCGGTGACAGGTGACTTTTGAATATGAGACAGGCTGATGGCTGCATAAACAAAAAGAAGGATCAGTTATCCTCAACAAACAAAAGAAAGATGCTTACCGGTTGTCCTAATCTAAGGATCCTATATCCTACCATCTGTGTTCCACTTTTTGGGAAGGAGGTTCCCGTTTGGGATAGAATCTCTTCTCACGAAGAAGAATTGATTCCTCCAGTTAGTATCGTTCTTGGTGGTTTTCAAGATTAGAAGAGGCTTTTGGGGTTTGGACTTGAAATGGTATCAGTAGGAACCATGGCTCACAAGGTTGTAGAGTTGGCTCAATTCAAACATCCCTATATCTATGCCTTCCTGTTCTATTATGTGCTCTAGTGTGTACAGGACCCTCCACACCATCGGCATCGCTTGGATGTAGCAAAGGCCGGTAAGTGTGAAGAATCCCTGTGTAAGAACAGGGAAAGGATAGGTGAACCCTATTTGAAAAGGGGCTGCAGGGAAAGTGATCCAAACGTCTGAGAAAGAGTCGTTTTTGGTTGAAGAATCAAAAGGACTGAAAATGGTGCCATCAGGGAAGCATGAGCGAAACTGATCAACTTCAGGATCAGTAAATCGACACAGCTCCATTGAAGGGTTTTTGGTTAAACCCTGACTCTTTAATGGACTGCTATGTTCAGGATTTTTGGCTGGGAGGAACGAGTATTCATCTTCGCCATGGATTTTCAGAAAACAGAGGATCGAAAAGAAGAAATTAGAGAGAAGGGAGAAAGAGAATACCTGCTAAGATCTTCGGATGTGGATTTAAAGAAGAGGGTCTTGAGTATAAATGCAGGATTTGATCCTTATCTCTAACCTATTTATAATGATTATAGTTGCAGGTGATGACTGACGATGACATCAGCACTGTAACGGCTATATCCATAAGCAACGGCTAATCCGAAAATCATTCAAACATGACTATCTAATTGGATATTAACTAATCATGTTTGGGGGCAATTGTTAGGGATAGAATTTTATGGCTTATAGATCATGGATCCTCAAGTGTGGCCTGGATCACGGATCCTTAGTTCAGTTTGAATTAAGGATCCTCGGAAAAAGCTGCAAGGATAAGGATCCAGGATCCTCATTATTATTCTAACACTAACAATTGTTTCCATCATTTTTGAAATTGTTTTGCAGGTGTATTCGAATAGGACTTGGTACAACCGAGATTCTAGGGGAATATGCTTGATGATTCTGCACGTGCAAGGACTCTTTGACCGTTATGGTGATCGTGGGGAGCTTGCATCATTTGCGGATAGTTAGTTAGTATAGATAGTTTCTAATTTTAAAGGGGATGCAAGATTGATTTATTATTATTAGCAACACACGAACACTACACTCGAACTCTCTGTAACTCATTGGCGATTACACACACATTTGCACACTAGTGATCCTTGTACCAGGCTTGTTATCATCCCAAGTTGTAAACTTTGTTTGTGGAATATAGTTGGTGATCGGTAGTTTCCATCACCCGAGGTTTTTTATGCCAGAGATCATTCATTGATCAAGGTCTTTTTCCTCGTACAAATCCTTGTGTTGATCATTCATTTCATTCATTTGTTGTTAGCACAATTGTTCAAATTAACCAAGCATCTAACCTCACAAAAATCAGATTTGGTTACATTATCCTTGTGTGATTTTTGACCAAAACATATACAACAAAGCAAATTACAACGTAACTTAGTACAAAACTTGATACAGCAACGTAATCTAAGATTTCTAGGTGTGTATCTAAAGCATCGTCGCTATGCCCAATTTTAATATCATCATCATCCGGCAATATGTTAAAAATACATGGTTCAATACAAACGTATTAGCCAGTATACAAGTTTTGATATATAGCATAAGTAATAAAGTTTAAACATATCCACATGGCAAACTAGTTGTCAATATTAACATTAAAATTAGCATGTGAACAAACAAGTCAATCCAAGGTTTAACGCAAGTAAAAGACTTAACAAGACCTCACGTCCACGGTCGGTGCGTTACTCCTATAGCGCTATACATGTTAAGGGTAAGCTCGTACGAAAGTAAATGACAAGTTCAACACAACACAACACAACACAAAACGAACAAACCCAGATTAAAGTATCAAGTATAACGTATGCATGCATGTATTGGATTGTTTGTGCCTTTTGTATAAAAGTCTAAGTGTAACTGTGTAGGTTTATAAGTTAACAAATTGCACCCAAAGTGTGAAATTGAAAAAGGGAATCCGAGTATACTCACGGTTTTGCTAAATCTTTGGTAGAAATCCCGTGAGCGTAGTTTTGGCAGGAGTAGGCAAGCGTAGTACAGGAACGCCAAGGTTATTCTACCCGACGAGTAAAGGGATGGTGGAATTAGTACAGGAACACCAAGGTTACCCTACAAGGTAAACAAAGGCGTGAGTTGGAGTTTCAGAATTAAGTTGCAGAATTTAAAGTACAAAAGTATAGTAAAACAGAAATTATATTCTGTTCGCGCACTTGTCCTGACACTGATTTTCTGTGGTTTTACGGGTCCAAGCTTACCCAACAGAATTAACCACAAGGAACGCGAAAGCAGAATAATGGGAAAACTGAAATACGAATTGTTCGGACGAGAGACTGTCTGGGATGAAAGGGGTCATTCGTACGTGATGTGTGGTCGAAAACTGGTGTTCCTTTATGTTTAAGTTTACGTTCTTACATAACTTTAGTTTCCACTAGCCTACTTTTGATTTGAATTGTGTTTTGCAGGTCTAGCGGATTTTAAGAAGCTATTCGAGAGCTATTCGGAGCACCGCGAGCAAATGGGATCATCCGAAAAGCGAGAAATGAGAAAAGAGGAAAATATACCCTACATGGGGCGTCGGCGACGCCCCATGGCCGTCGGCGACGCACCATGTCGTCAAGGAATCGCGTAGGCAGCAAGTTAGCGCGTCAGCAGAAAAATGCAATTTCTAGGGGGCGTCAGCGACTCCCTCCAGAAAGTGCATTTTTTCTGAATTTCCTTTGTTTTGCATTTTTAGATGAATTAAAACCCAATGTTTTGGTCTTTTGATGGGGGTTACGAGTTTTTGAACATCTTTGAGCATTCTTGGAGCCACAATCATCCTCTACACTTCTTCTTATCATTTCCAATCATCCACCATCATCCAATTCGATCCATAAGCCTAATCCACTATTACCATCATCATTATCTCATCATTATTCACCAAACCTTTTCACCATCACCGTTCACCAAACCCTAATTCCACCATTCTCCAAGATTGAAGATCATGTTCAAGATTAAGTTCTCATCATCCGGCGATCGTGTTCCGTTCACCATGAGCGGCTAGTCTCTTCGGGTTTTACCTCGGTGTTGGTTCTTGTAAGTTTCTAGGATTTGACATTGTTTTGAGTTTTGATTTGTAACAAATTGTAGTTTGATTTTGAAACCTAAGATAATTGTCTTGCAATTGTATTGTATTCGTGAATTGTCGAGTGAAGAATAAATTTGACTTTACAAAATGTTTATGTGCAATTATGCCTTGTCTAGGTTAGAGTTTACATGTTCTTGGTAATGAAGTGCATTGCGGTCCATCGCTTACAAAGTTAATAGCTCTTGGAACCTAAGCCATGCGATACTAAATTCGTTGGTCATTCGTGCAATTGAATTGATCTAAAACGTGTAGAAACCTTAGTACTTCAATTACCAAACTGGGTGTGAAACTTGTTTTCTCAGTATTGTTTTAATCAAAGTAATCAAGTTTCGTGGTAACTAAATTGTCAAGTTTTAGTAGTAAGTAATTTAATATCAAAAACCGTTGGTACATTCCGAAAACCTTTTCAAACAAACAAACAATTGAATCGTTATAGCAAGCTTTATAAATCGTGACAACATTAATAATCAAGTAAGTCCATACGCAATCCATAAACTCTTCGTGGTTCGACCCCTTACTACCACTAACGCATTGTAAAGGTTAATTTGGTCATATAAATATTATCTTTGACCGGGGCGAGACACTCCGATCAAATTTTGGCGCCGTTACCGGGGAGTTCGTGCTCTTTGTGTTTGGATATTATTGATTTTCATGATTATCTGTTTAATTACTTGTTTCTTACCATCGTTTCTGCTTTTGTGTTACGCGGGTGTGTTAGTTGTGCAGATTACAGTAATGCATGCATACACACAATTCCAAGAGGACTTCACCACTAGTGTTCGAACCGGAAATCGAGCGAGTCGTAAGAAGGAACTTAGCCAACCGGTTAGAGGCAACTCTTGCTTCTGACCCACTCAACACCAACTCACCATCTACACAAACCGTTGGACCTAGTTCAATGGAGCCGCAAAATCCCAACCAACCCAACAACCAAAACAAACACCAATTTCAATATCGAGATAACCTTCGCTCTAACCAAAACATCCAAAATGATCAACCAAGCGTTGGTAACAACGCAAGACCACCAACACTACCATTTTAAAACCGTGGCCCAAATCACAACAACAACCAATGTACACCCACACCTCCACCTCAAAACCGAAATCGACAAAACCCATTACCACCCAATCTCAACAACCTAAACGTTAACGCCAACCGTGGGTATGAGGTATAAATTTTGTACGAAGAAAAATATTTTTTTACGCCTCATGTAAATGTGGGTATGCAACATTATTTTTTTTTTTTTCCTGAAACAAGTGATTTTTTATGACTTTTGAGAAAAAAAAATTCGAAAATATTTTTGATGGCCTAGTTCTCACGGTTCTCACAACTCAATGTGGTTTTCATTTTAACTCATCCCTATATATATATATATATATATATATATATATATATATATATATATATATATATATATATGAGAAGGATCCGTTAGGAACCACCCTTTATTGTGAGAACCGCGAGAAACAATATGAACACAACCAAAAATACCAAAAAAAATCTTAAAAAAATACAAAAAAAAATTTAAAGATTTTTTATAAAAAAATCACTTTTCGTCATAAAAAAATTGATGACGAAAAGTAGTGATTTTTTATAAAAAAATATTAAAAAAATTGTGTTTTTAGATTTTTTTAGGTTTGGGGGGGGGGGTTAGATTTATAGTTTAGTTTTTAGCATTTAGCTTGAGTGTGTGTGTGGGGAGGGGGGCGGGGGGTTAGTTTCCTTAGGTTTTTGGGGGTGGGGGTTAGGTTTTTGGGGGTTTAGCTTTATGGTTTAGTTTTTGGAGGGTTTAGCTTTATAATTTAAAAAAATACAAACATTACCAAATATTGTTCCATTTAGAACACAATTAAAAATATTTAATTACATACTCTATACATATATGTATTAGATCAATGTTTGATGAAAAGATACATAGTGGAAACAATATGTAATAATACACAAGTGTATAAATCTAGTATATACCGACCTGTATACACTATGTACTTGAATAATACATAGGTGTATACGTCTAGTATATACTGACCTGTACACACATATGTACTTGAATAATACACAGGTGTATAAATCTAGTTTATACCGACTTGTGAGAGCAAAATGTAATATACACAATTACACAAATGTATAAGTCTTGTATATACTGGCTGAATACACATATGTTAAAAACATAATTTAATAATATTTAATTTTAAAAAGAACATAAGAGTTTATTTAAAAAAACAATAGCCCTTCAACCTCTTAATTATAATTAAAATAATGGATAAATAATTAAAAATGAGAGAGAGTTAAGAGACGAGAAAATTAAAGGATTTTAATTAAAAGTACTTGGTTAATGTCAATCTTACCCTTCTAATATAAAAATGATCAAGGGCCAAAATTAGTTCGCTTAGTTCACTCTGAAGAAGTTGTTCATAAATGAACCTAATCCTATATATATATATATATAGGGAATGCTAAAATGAGAACCACCTCGAGTTGTAAGAACCGTGAGAACTACACCGTAGGGGGCGCGGTGGACCAAATTTTTTTCATAAACGTAGATGCATGTATTATAATAACATTTGTAAAAAAAAATTCAAAAAAAAATGTCGTGTGTGTAGTTTTGAGCACCACAAGTTTGTGTTTACGGGTACCGTAAATTTAACCGGAAAATTTACGGTACCCGTAAACACAAACTTGTGGTGCTCAAAACTACACACACGACATTTTTTTTACATATGTTATAATACATGCATCTACGTTTATGAAAATAAATTTGGTCCACCTCGCCCCGGATCAAGTAGTTCTCACGGTTCTTACAACTCGAGGTGGTTCTCATTTTAGCGGACACTTATATATATATATATATATATATATAGGGTTGAGTTTATTTCAGAACTCTAAATAACTACAGAACTTTCAGAACTCCTAATAAACAATCATTTTATATATAAGTTTTTGTATTTAAACTACGTATGTTAAAAGCTAATTATAATAGATAAAACTAGATTTCACCCGGGATTGCTTCCTGGGCTCAAGAAACTTACTTATGTTAAAAGCTAATTATGATTAATACATGATTTAAAGCATAGAAAAAATATGATATATTAATGGATTTGCTATAAGAAAAATTATTTTTCTTTGTTAATGTGAATACCAAATCAATTCAACTAATCATCCACTTTACTCTTGTATCTCAATGTAAATGTAAATAACAAATTCAATAAGGGGTGTATGTGTAAATATTTTTCATCAGTTGAAAATATGAGAAAACGAAAACACAACCATCATTATTTCTTTAGCATCATTACACATCAAACATCTATCATCTCTTCTTTCAAAAATCTATTCTTCCCAGTCATTTTCTAGGGTTTCAACTTTCTTATTCTCCGTCTTCTACACTTCAATCACCGGAGGTTTTATTGTTTTTTCTTCAGCAACTGGTATGTACATTCATAATGTAATGAACTTTATATTGTTTAACAGATCTTAATTCAAATCCTATCTTGCTAAAAATACGATTTTAAACGTTTATTGCTATACATTCAAGAAGGGTTAGTTAGGTGTTTGAATCATTTGTTGAGAACATGTTAAATAGTTATTATTTGCAGAAAAATTTTAACTTATACTCTGTTTCTATGATTAATTTCAGTAGATACTCTGTTAATACAAAAAGTTAATGTTCATCTTCGAAGCCAACTTTTTAATTTCAATCTTTTAACATCTTTACTGATTCAGGTTTTATCATGTATACTACAATTGTCAAGTTTCTTGATAACCCATAATCTTTGAAACTGGTATGACATGTTTTTATATACATAATTTATTTTTATTGAGATATATATTTAACAGTTGTTATGGTTTATATTTTCTTACACTACTTAAAAATTATATACAGGATGTATCTATAGCCTTTGCTAATCAAAAGTGGGGAGATTGTTGGCAAAAAAATAAGTTGCGAATTTATCATGAGTCTGGTAAAAAATGGGTTGTGAGGGTCAGAACAGAAAATTCAACGCCAATAATAACTGACGGTTGGGACTGTGTTGTTAAAGATCTCAATCTGTCGAGGGATACTTTGTTGGTTTTCAGACCGTTAGGTGATTTTGGGCTTGAACTATCATGTTTTGTTGATGGCATGTGTGGTGAATCTTATTTCACGTTTAATCGTTATGCAAGATTTGGTTTTACGGTATGACTATTTATCTTAACTTGAATTCTTTTGCATCTTAAACATGTCAACACTTATTTTCATAAGTTACATACTTCACGTATAGTATTCATTATTTTTAATTTTATACAGGTAATCGAAGACTGCTTCATTAAACAATTTTACGTAAACAGCCCACCAAGTGGCAAATTTCAAATCTGTTATAAGGGTTCCTATTGGAATGTTGAGGCGTCTAAGGTTGATACCAACTTTGTATTTGCTAGAGGATGGCCGAAAATGTGCAACGATGTTGGGATACTGGAGGATGATTTGCTTGTGTTTAGCAGAATTGATGATGTTGTTTTTGAGGTAGTAGTTTATAGAGATGAGACTGAGATTTGCTTTTCGAAGAAACCTGAATCTGACGATGATAGTGTACTTGAGATATCGAAGGCTGATTATGTTGAGAATGTATTCAAGGTACGTATGTATTTAGCATTAGCAGTAAAAGTTTTAATTATTTTAACATTATATTAATTATTTCATTAATGTTGACCAGGACATCTATGAGGATGAAGAAGTTGTGTCTGTAGGTGAAGGAAGAACTGTTACTCAGGTACTTACTAAATTATTAAAATTATTTATTTTTAATTTAACACATATAAGAATTTAATGTTTTTACAACTATTAGTAATGTTGTTTACTGATGTTATATTTATCCAATAATATATTATTTAGAAGAAGTTACCAACCAATGCCGAATGCACGTCGAAGAGACGCATATCTTCACGATTGAACAAAACCCAAGATGTAAGTTTACCATCTTAATGATTGTTATATTACTATGGTTATTAAAGTTACTCTATGACAACAAGTTAAGAAGAAAGGTAAAGTTACTTCTGAGACAAAGGAGACGGTCAAGAATAGGACTAAGGGAAATGTTGCCTTACCTGTCGACACAAGTGATCATATTGGATGTTCTTCATCTGTTCATAAAGTTAAGGTATCTATGCTCGCCACTTAATTAGTATATGTTACATAAACTGTTTTTTTTTTTTTTTGTGCATATATTCAACATTCCTTTAATTCACATGTATATGTTTACTTTTTTATCAAGGGGAAGAGAGCCGCCAACGTTCAGAAAAAGCTTAACCGTAGAAATAAGATTACAAAAAATGCAAAAAAAACATTCTGGACATCTTCTCGACCCTGAGTTCTTTCATTTTGATCACAAAGGAGACTATAGGCTGATATACCATTTTTTATAAGAAACTAATGATTTATGTTTATTTGTCTGACTATTATTTTTTTCCACACAATACATGTAGCGTCTTCCTGCTGAAGTTGCCAGACGAGCAGGTCTTTCTGTTGATCTTCATCCTTTGAAAGTTCAAAACATGGTTGGAGTTGTGGAGGTTTATGATGTTAAGTCGGAGTTAAATGAATTGAAGCCACGTTATGCGTTGGACGGTTGGCGAAAGTTTATGACTGAGAATAACTTGAGGTTTGGTGATATGTTGCACTTCACAAACGTTTCTTCGCAACAAAAGATCGTATTAAATCAAGTTACCTCAGTTTAACAACGACATTTAAGTATGTTCTGATTTCAAATATTATAACTATGAATTTTTTGATGGTGATGTTGTATGTTTTTTTTTAAATTATTAACTTTATGTTTTGTTGCTATGTATGGCTAACATGATAAAACACTGTTATTAGCACTTTATGTTTTATATATAGATGATATCATGCTTCTTTTTGCTAATAGTAACTGCAATTAGTAGAAACTTGGTTTATTAATCGCAAATGTGACATTATTCTGCATTTATGGGTTTATGAATTCAGAATAACGGATGTATATATATGACTGTATTTGGCATGATGATGTTGTGTTTCATGTTGTAAAAACCAGGGAATTATCAGATAATAGATTGCTTTGCCCGATTAGATTATGTGTTAAATTATAGTTCTTTAAGTCATTGTTTCATTTTCTTGAATTCTATGTAATTTTGTAAAGAAGTACAATAACAAACAGTGGTTTGAACATCTGTTTGCCTTTTGGTCAATAGTTAATGGAAACCCATGTTAGGTTGAACAGTGTTTTGAAGAGGAAAACATTGTGAGAAGACAGTAAATCTGATTAAGTTAAACATCTGTTCAGGCTTAAACAGATGTTTGGCCTTTTATATCAGAGGTTTGGACTTAAACAGTTGTTTGACCATAAACAGATGTTTGGCCATAAATAGATGTTTGACCTTAAACAGATGTTTTGCCTTAAACAGATGTTTGGCCTTCTATATCAGATATTTAGACTTAAACAGATGTTTGACCTTAAACAGATGTTTGGTGGCCAAACATCTGTTTAAGGTCAAACATCTGTTTGACTATTGGTCAACATCTGATTGACTTTTGGTCAACATCTGTTTGAATTTTGGTCAACATCTCATTTAGTATTCAACAGAACTTTGAATAACTCAACATCTGTTTAATTAGTTGTTTCGTTTTCTTGAATTCTATGTAATTTTGTAAAGAAGTACAAAAACAAATGTTTTTACAAAATCCCAAATCATCCTATCATGTAAGTGCATTGAAGTAAAAGTGGAAATGATATTATTCATGTGTTCCTGTTGTGCTTTTGTTTGACCTCTAATATGGGTTCATGATCTAATCCGGTGATTTGAAGACATTGTTGTTGAATTGAATGAGATGCTTGATGTAATGTGGTCGTATTAATAACAAATAGTAATTAATATAACTAAGTTTCCCGAGCCCGGGAAGCAATCCCGGGTAATAACCTAATATATATATATATATATATATATATATAGGGTTGAGTTCATTTCAGAACTCTAAATAACTACAGAACTTTCAGAACTCCTAATAAACAATCATTTTATATATAAATTTTTTGTATTTAGGATCTTTTTATCATCTATTATATGTATTTCTTTGATTACATACATGTTAAAAGTAGTTTACATATGTTTAATTGCCAAAATTATATATGTGTAATTACATATAAAAATGATAAAATTACTCTTAACATATATGTAATCGTAAAAATACACATAATAAATGATAAAATTATCCTAAACATAAAAATATATAAATAAAAAGATTGTTTATTAGGAGTTCTGCGAGTTCTTTAAATTTTTATGGTTCTGAAATGATCCTGACCTTATATATATATATATATATGGCTCGATTCAAATGAGAACCACCACGAGTTGTGAGAACCGTGTGAACTTTTTCTTCCCGCGCGAGTTGGGCCAGATTTTTTTTGTACAAATGTAGATGAAAATATTATAAACACACCTGTAAAAAAAGTAAAAGAAAATTGTCGAGTCGGTAGTTTTGACTGATGCAAGTTTTTTTTACACGCTGCTATAAATTTTGTACGAAGATAAAAAAAATTTACGCCTCATGTTAATGTGGGTATGCGGTTTTTTTTAAATTTTTTTGTTGAAACAAGTGATTTTTTATGACTTTTGAGAAAAAAAAATTCGGAAAAACCTTTTTGATGGCCTTGTTCTCACGGTTCTCACAACTCAATGTAGTTTTCATTTTAACACATCCCTATATATATGTATATATATATAGAAGAAGGATCTATTAGGAACCACCCTTTATTGCGATAACCACGAGAACAAATGTGAACCCAGCCAAAAATACCTAAAAAATCTAAAAAACACACAAAAAAAAATTTTAGATTTTTTATAAAAAAACCGCTACGTTTCGTCATCAAAAAAAAAAAATTTAATGACGAAAAGTAGTGATCTTTTTATAAAATATATTAAAAAAATTGTGTGCTTTTTAGATTTTTTTAGGTTTTTTTGGGGTTTATATTTATTGTTTAGTTTTTAGCATTTAGCTTGAGTGATGGTGGTGGGGTGTGTGTGTGTGTGTGGGGGGGGGGGGGGGATTTAGGCTTTTGGGGGGTAGGGGGTAGGTTTTTTAGGTTTTGGGTGGTGGTGTAGTGAGTTTATTTTGTTGTGTTCACATTTGTTCTCGCGGTTCTCGCTAGGGATGAGCATTTGGTATCAAATATCGATCCCGATCCGGAAAATACCGTACCGAATTTTTTCGGTACTTGAAAAGGTATCCAATTTTTGGCGTTTTCGGTATCGGTACCGGGTTGGTACGGTACGGTACCGGGTTGGTACGGTACGGTACCGGTAAAATACCGATTTTTACCTTTAAATACCGCTACCGTACCGATACCATACCGATATCGTACCGTACCGACATATTTCGGTATTTGTATCGGTACCAAGTTTTGGCGAAATTCAGGATCGGGATTTTCGGGATCGGGATTTGCTCATCCCTAGTTCTCGCAATAAAGGTGGTTCTCGCATGAACCTTACCCTATATATATGGGTTAGTTAACGTACAATTAGCCTTAACGTACGATACGTACACCATTAAAATATAACATTCGGATTTCTCATCTCATACGCTCATATGTTAAGATCAATTATACAATACACTTTATCTCTCTATGTATATGTATTATTATGTTTATTTTTCACATAAGAGTTGTTTTTCTTAGTTTTTGCGTTCCGGTTGGCTTTTAGAATTGGATTTGACTAAAAAGTAATGTCGCATAGTATAAATTGTTTATAGAATAATCATGATTTTTTCTTTACACATTTCTAGAAGTTGTTGTTTATCAATACGGATTAGGAATCGGGCCCCGGGAAACCACTTAGGAAAATTTTGGCGAAAACTCTGCATGGAATTTGAGGCATAATCTCCGGGAGAATGCTCCCTTTGGGTCGTAATGGACTACAAAACCCGAATCATAAAGGTATTTAATTGGCGATGATATGATTGATGTAAGCTCCACTTGAGTGTAAATTTCCGTTACTCAAGTTTCATTATAGGTAACCAAGTGGAATGCCCGGTTAATTTCCAAGCTAGCCGTGTTGACTGATGTGTTTTAGGTAATAATTGTTGGGGCGTCAATCGTTTTTTTCCTAATATTTTAATGATCAAATTATCTTTGATTGATAAACATTAAAATTATCCTTAATTGTGTTCTTCGAATATTTTGTAAAAGCTTTTTTTTATTCTTAATTAAAGGTTTACATTAAAATCATTAAAAGTCATAAGTAAATGCTTTTTTTGATTCTTAATTAAGGTTTACATTAAAATCACTAACTGTGATAAAAGGGACTTTGTTTCTAAATGTCATTGGGCTCTAATTCATGAATATTTAACAAAATCTAACTGGACCCAGGATTTCAAACTTGTCAAGTCATTATGGTTTTTGGGCTTCATCAAATAGATGAGCATAACAGGGGGTTTTCACTTTTCTATATTCATCAACTTTCAACAGATCAACAAATCAAAGTAATCTATTATTACCACGGGTTTGGTGGTTCAGTAGTAAGACAAAACCTTTTAAAACACTTAAGTGTGAGGTGAGGTATTACAAAAAAAATGTCATTTAAGTAACACACAAAAAATGCCACAATAAAACAAAAAAGTGCCACCAAAGACCCATGTAGGAATGGGCGGCACACACACAAAAAATGCCACTAGAAGTGCTGACGCTAAAGCCTTTTAGTGGCATTTTTTGGATCTGCCGCACAAAGTTTTTGGACTTATAGTAGCACTTTTTTTGCCACAATATAAAAATTAAAAAAAAGAGTTTTATGGCACCAGTTTTGTGCATTTAAAAAGTAATCTTAGTTACATACATACTAGTTTTAGTGGCACTTTTTTTTTGCCACAACATAAAAAAAATTCTTGTGGCACAAATTTAGTGTCGGTAAAGTTGTTTCTAGTTAAATATATATATACTATTTTAAGTGACACATAATTTTACCACAAAAATTACATTATTTACAATATAAAATAAAGGTTCGATTAAGTTGTAAACATAGAAGTCATAATATTATAACTTCAATATAAAAATTGATTCAAAAATATTCCAAATGTTAGCAAAACATTGTGTAATAAGTAACACATTCCAAATTCCAAATGTTTACACTAGGAGTCTAAACGTTTATTTTGGGAGAGAAATTCACTGTCATAAAACTTAGCTCCAAAGCTTCTCATGATATCTGCCCTGTAATAATCAACCATATAAATATAGTATTGATTAAAAAAACTAATATGTCTTTAATTTATGGAACTCATTGTTCTGGATCCAAAAGAAAAACATGTATAAGAAAATGGTCCAAACACTTAACAATTAGACAAAAAAAGTCAACATATAATATGCACTCATTTATAATTGGGCCGAACACCTAATAATTAGATAAAAGTAATTACCATTATTATCACGACTTCTTGAAGATGATATTTAGTTAAATGTTAAAGAGTTGTTACCATTATATGGATGCATGATCGTTTAAAAGCCTACCAAAAACTAGGAACTTACTTGACCAACATCTGCGGTGAAGCTTGCAACCATAATTCTACTACAACATTGAAGATAAGAGTTACTATACCTGTACATCATATGCATGCAGTACATAGATAAGTAAGAGAATGTGTAAGTAATAATTAAATGAAGAATATCATTAAATTCATCATATGAGGTCAATAATAATAAATAATAATAATAATAATAATAATAATAATAATAATAATAGTAATAACACCAATAACAACAACAACAATAACAACAACAATAACAACAAGAAGAACAATAACAACAACAATAATAACAACAATAAGACTGTCCGCAATGCAAAAGGCTGCATTTACTACATGCATCCTAGTCATCACTGCCACATCAGCTTTTAACACATTCTTCCCACATGCATTTTCTCTCCTCTTTTTAACTCCAACCCATCCTTCCCACATGCATCCTCTCTCTTCCACATCACCATTTCTTTTTCTATTTTTCTTTAAAAACATTTAATTTGCAATCTTAAAAAATATTTAATAAATAATTGTAAAAATATATTTAAATAATATAAAATAAAAAAAAGAAGCTAAAAATAAATAAAAATTAAACTTGCATATATTAATTATACAAAACATATGTGTTTCGGGTGTGGGTGGGTATTTCGGGTGGAGGGTAGGGTGTTTCGGGTGGGTATTTCGGGTGGAGGGTAGGGATGTTTCGGGTGGGTGGGTATTAATTATACAAAACACATGTGTTTCGGGTGTGGGTAGTGGAGTTTCGGGTGTGGGTAGGGGTGTTTCGGGTGTGGGTTGGGATTATACAGGTCCCACCTTTACCTACTCTCTCCTGCATGTGTATTCACTTCCCTACGTGCAAACCCCCTTAAATGCTATCAACTCCAGTGCTTCATTTACAAATGCATCATCCACATCATCAAATGCATCACCTTCAAGTGCGCATTAGAGGCAGTCTAATAACAATTATAACAATAATAATAATAACAATAACAATAATAATAATAATAATAATAATAATAATCATCTGAACAAAAAATTGTAGTTTTTGAGGGTATTTTCAACATATTAAAAACTACTAACATGGCAAACAATTTGCATGAGTTCATAATTCAAGAATGATATATGATAGGGTAAAAAATAAGTAGAATTGTAGAAACTTGTTAAATTAACTAGATTTTAGTGCAACTCTTCATTGTACAATTTGATATGTTACTCCGTGCTAGTTTAACAACAATTTTACAAACCAAAGGTTGAGTTGGGTTACTCATATGTTGTTGAGATGTAAAGGTGAAAATCTTACAAACTATGTAACCACGTCTGGTTCCAATTTCCATCACCATCTTTCTGAGCTACTACCAGTAAGGAAGGTCAACATGTTCTAAGAAAAGACAAGAAATATACAGTTGAGATTAGGGGTGTAAACAAGTCGAACGACTCGAGATCAGCTAAAAAAAGCTAGAACAAGCTGAGCTTAACCGACCTTAAACAAGCTCGAGCCCGAACCCAGGTTTAAAAATAAGCTTGTTTAGTAGCCCGAGCTTCCCTTATCGAACTCAAGCCAGCTCGTGAGCCTAAACGAGTTTATTATTTATTTCTTTATTTTATAATATATTAAATATATATTTATATAAATAGAATTTGTATTTTGTAAAAATAGGATTAAAAAACTTCATAATCAATAAATATATACATATATTATGTTATATATTAAATTTGTTAAAAAATAATTATAACTATTATAAATATATATAAATAATAAATGCGCCGAGCTCAAGCTTTAGAAACAAAACTAGAACCAAGCCGAGCTCAAGCTCGAGCCCTCATAAGTTAAACGAGCTTGAGCCTAGGTGAGCTCGGGCTCCGCTCGTTTACACTCTTAGCTGAGATCTAAAGATAGAATTTGAAAACCTTTCCACCAAGAATGTCTTTTGCTTCTAGAAAAATCGGCTTGTGACCTGCATCAGCCAAATACTTTGCAATTGATAGACCAACCAAACCTGCATATGCAAAAGTTAATATAGGTTGCGACAATGATAGCTAAAAGAAATAATGAATAAATAATAGGGTTTTACTTGCACCAACAAATACAGTGATTGATGGCTTAGCTGGACGCGGGTAAGTTCAGAAGGTTGAAGACAAGTAAGCAGATTCCAAGAAACCAGATGTGTTGTCAAGTTCTGGTCTTGGCAACTTAAGAAGATCGTGTGTACAATTTTTCTACGGTTTATCTCTCAAAACCAGATATAACATCATCAATCACGTCTTCCCATCGATCAGTTGCTTCAAGCTACACGTTCACAAAAGAGTCAAATATGGTTTGCCAAATTCACTCGTTAGTAAGTAAATGGGTCAAAATAGAAACCTCATAACAAAAATGAAACAGGACAACATAATTAAGCATGTATGTATATTTTATTCTATTAAACATTTTTCATAAGACATTCTCATGAAAGCATGAAAAGAAATAGGTTTACGTATAAGCATGATGTATGAGCATGCATTGCCATAAATTGGAAAGAAATAGAAATCGCAAGGTATAGATAACGAGTCAATGGTTTTGACTCGTGACATGTATGCATAAAAGGTTATGCTTTCGGTAGGGGCTTATGGCTCGACTAAAGAGGGATGGGTCAAATTTGGGTAATAGATTAACCCAAGTGAAATGCATTTAGCATTTTAGGTATGACTGCTATTCGAGCCAAAGCACGTCCATTATGCGAAAATGGACTAAATTGACTAAAATTCCCCAGGTGATAAAGCGAACAAACTACCCCTAAGGGTAGGTTAATAATAAGTCCTAAAATTGGATTGATCTTTTTGGTAACATAAAAGTGAGAGCCGTAGGCTTTTGGCTCTCTTAATGGGTCATTTTTGGTAAAACGCCATACCAAAAGATAATAATGAAAAATTAACGTTTTGTTAAATGAAACCAACCACAATTGCGGTTGTAGTTGAAAGAAAATGTGGGAAACATGATAAGGGATATAGGAGACTTGAGCTAGAACGCTTAAAGTCCCTTAACGGGTCAGTGGGGTAAAACACCAAACCGAATTGGATGTGAATTGGATTGTAGAGGAATAAACCTCTAAATAATTAAACTTGTTTATCCTTGTTGTTTTAATAGCGTTTGACCGTTTAACTCAAACACTAATTATTTTTAGTGTTTATGTTAGGCTTTTACAAAGGCGGGTACCGGACAGACGACCAAGCATATGAAGAACCGAACACTATTAGACCGCCATCCATCGGGAAATGATTATGGAAGGATGAAGCATGATCATGCACGGCAAAGTTTTCAAGCTTAAGGCATTATAATTTCTAGCTTGTATTTTAAGTGTGAAATTAGTTATGTTGGTCCGTCTGGGTTATCAGTTAACCCAGACGTAGGGCTGGCAATTTTACACGAATACACGACACGAACCTACACAAAGTTAACAGGTATCGTGTATGGCCTTAACATGTATCGTGTACCAAACAGATAGACACAAGATTACCTGTTAATTTTCATGTATAAACAGGTTAAATACCTGTTTACCTGTTAATACACGATAAGAAATTAAATTAAATAAAACACATCAGCCATGTGCGTGTGGGTTTCTTAATTCCTTTCTATTTTCATTCCTCGTTCAATTAAAAAAAACCCTAAACTCCCTCTGTAACTCTCAGATAGCATGTCGTGTTCGTGTTTTTGTTCGTGTTAACAGGTATTAACAGGTAATTTTCATGTATAATAGTCAAAAAGTCGTATTAACAGGTAATTTTCGTGTATAACATGTCGTGTTCGTGTTTCAAAAAATCGACACGATAAGTTATCGTGTCATGTTTGTGTATGAGATTTCGTGTATCGTGTCTTATCGTGTCGTATCTTATCGTGTACGGGTATACACGATATGCCAGCCCTACCCAGACGTATAAGTTCTATGTTTAAAAAAATATGGGATTCTACAAACATTTCAGTTACTCAGTATAAATGGGATATAGTGTTACATCACCCACCACAGTCCTACTATGGCCACAACCCACAACCCACACCCGGTTATGGGCTTACGACACAAACTCAACAGACCCCACCAGGCTTTCCTCCTCCACCCGGCCCATCCAATGTTGACCCTCTTAATCCAACCGAACTTGCAACAGCCCTGAGCTCGTTATCTTTTAATCAACTGAATCCACAATGGTACATGGATACGGGGGCGTCCTCTCACGTTACATCGGATAATGATAAAATTCATACTCCTTTATCTAAGTTTACTAATGCTAATATATTTGTTGGTAACTGCCAAAACTTGCCAATCACGGGTAGCGGTGTTCACACCACACCAGCAAAAACCTTTAAACTAAACAACATTCTTTATGCACCAACCGTTGTTAAAAACCTTTTTTGTACGAAAATTTACCCGTGATAACCAAGTTTCTGTGGAATTTGACCCTAATGGTTTTACCTTGAAGGATCTCAAGACGGGCACCATATTTCATGCCATGAGAGAAACAGCAAACTCTCTCCATTCACATCACCAGTTCAAGCCTTCTTTACGTCATCATCTTCAACAAATAAGTGGCATGATCGTCTTGGCCACCCAGGGTCCAATATTTTGCATTTTCTTTCTAGTCGTTATTTCATTGATTGCAATAAGAACTCGTTTGATTTTTGTGACTCATGTCACTTAGCTAATAGTAAAATACTTCCTTTTGTTGTTTCTAATTCATTTACTTACGCACCGTTTGATATCATTCATTGTGACCTTTGGACGTCGCTGATTCTAAGCAAAAACTCTTACAAGTACTAATGGTTTTAATTGACAATTATTCTCATTATGTTAGGGTGTATAAATTAAAATATAAATCAGAAGCATTGACAAAAATTGTCAAATTTCATCATTTCGTTAAAACCCAATTTCACAAACACATAAAATCCTTTCAATGTGACTTAGGGGGAGAATTTGATAATCATGTTTTTCATAACTTTGCATCCTCCAATGGTCTTGTTCTTTGCTTCTCCTGTCCCCAAACGTCTTCTCAAAATGGACGTTCCGAACGCATGATACGACGCATAAATGACATAATCCATGCTTTACTCCTACACGCTCATCTTCATCCCACCTATTGGGTAGAAGCTTTCCACGCCATCGGATACCTTCATAACATCACTCCCACTACACGTCCCTATTTTAATACCCCCACGTTCACGTTGTACCATTGACACCCGACTTATGAACATCTTTGGGTGTTCGGGTGCGCATGCTACCCAAACCTGTCTGCCACTTGTCACACCCCGAAATATCAGAGCCTGGCGTGACTGGACTGGTATCTTCATTGCACAGTGGAAGCAAATAAGCAATGACTTCTAGAAATCGAACGCCACTAAGTACTCGAATCCACAAGGTTCTCCTATTCCAACCGTGCCAAAATTTTTGAAGTGCAACCTGAGAAAGAAACATGCGAAAATTCAACATAAAGTTGAGCGAGTTCATAGTTTGTTTGTAAAAGATTTGAAATAAATCCTTTGAATAACCGGTTTTTAAAAGTTGTTGAGAAAATTTAGTAAAATCATTTTCTCGGCATGTTGTATGAAAACTGTGGGTCTAGCCCACTAGAGTCTTTGTAAGCAGGACCAACCTGTCCTCTTACCTGTACATAAGTTTAAAACGTTACCCAAGTTTGTAAATCCATGTATTATAAGTTTGTGTCAAATGAACATTATAAATATATGAAAGTTTTAGTGTTGTAAATGGGTATGTAAAGCGTCTATGAACAGGTTGATCGTTAATGTTTCGCGAGGACATTAACATATGCGACGACATAGGAAGTACTCAACCCGTGTAGACGATTTTTAGTGTCGAATCACCTCGACTGTGTCGAATTCCCCTCGACTGTGTCAAATCACCTCGACTGTGTCGCCCGTACCCATTAGAAAATCATGCACGTTTCGTAAATATGCGCGCGTTTTGTAAAAACCGGTATGTTTGGTCTAAATCATTCGTAAACCATTTAAGTTCGTTGAAATTCAATTTCAAATTCGTTTAGAAATGTGAGTTTTCGTTTATCGAAATATAGTTTAACTTTGCAAAACTTTGCATGTCTTTCTACCCCGAAAACATTTATAAAAATGTAAAAGCGTAAAAAAAGGTGGGGTTATGAACTCACCTGGATTTCCATGTGCAAAGCTAGCGAAATACGACTTCGTAATGTCGTTTCCAAGACGTGACTCGCTAGCGTGCATTCTACAATATTCCTAACACGTAATAACTTATAAGTTTCTAAGCAAATGTGGTAACTAAACTACGTGTCACCGAGCTCTACCGAATCGCTAATCTAACGATTCAACGGTAAGTTGTTAACTTAACGAAAATGACTAAGTTAAACTTTGTTTAGTTTGTTTATTGTGAGTAATAACTAATAAGTCTTAGAAATACTTAGTTCTCGAGAGATTTAGAGTGTATAAATATTTATATAAAAATATATAAATATATCGTTATCATTGCGTTAGTCGTCTTGAGAAGTCGTATGTGTATGAACAAAAGTTTATATGAAAATAACATATAACAAGCTTGTACATTGATATATATATATATGATATATAATGTGCCGTTTAGGCGTTTGAAATAAATATAAAAAGTTATATTTATTTTATAAAAGAACACGAGTTGTTGTGTTTGAAAATAAATATATAATTATATTTATTTTTATAAATGAATACGAGTCATTTGATGTTTGAAATAAATATAAAACTAGGTTTATTTTTATAAAGGAATTCGTTATTGTTTGGTACTTGAAATAAATATATAAACTATATTTATTTTTATAAAACGAATTCGTGTTGTTTGATATTTGAAATAAATATAAAAACTATATTTATTTTATAAAACGAAGGCATGTTCGGCGTTTGAAACAATATAAATAATTATATTGATTTTATAAAAGATTTGTTGAATTTCCGAAGTTTAAAATAAATATAATAACTATATTTATTTGTTGTCGAAATAATTTCCGTATCGTTGTTTTCGTGAGTTGTAAGTTGTTGTCATACATAATTACATAGTTGTATTCGTTTTTATAAAATAATTACTTAAATCCGATAGTTTGTTTTATAACAAAACGCAATTATTTTACGGATTTTCTTGAAAAACGGGCAGAGTTTCCTCTGTTTTTGAATGCCCCGACAACCCGAGTTGTCGTTATTTTATAAAAATTCAATCAATATTCAATCGTTAACATATAAAACTTTCGTAAAAACGACAAAGTATAAACTATCATTAATCCATATTGGTGCGAGCTCGTTATAACGTAATATTAAAACTATAAATTAACATAATAAATCTCGTCGTTAAACCTTTACCATCTCGCGTGTCGTCTCACGGAAAGAGTTGACTGAGTTGACCGGGTCAGCTGAGTTGACCGACTGAGTTGACTCGGTTGACCGAGTTGGACTGAGTCGAGCTGAAATACACCGAGTCGAACTGGGTTGAACTGAGTCGAGCTGAAATACACCAAGTCGAACTGAGTCGAGCTGAAATACACTGAGTCAAACTGAGTCGAGCTGAAATACACCGAGTCAAACTGAGTCGAGCTGAAATACACCGAGTCGAACCGAGTTGAACTGAGTCGAGTTGAAATACACCGAGTCGAACTGAGTTGAGCTGAAATACACCGAGTCAAACCGAGTTAAACTAAAATCTGATCCGCTAAATCCCGAACCTGAAAACCCGAGTCAAACATAAACCGAACCAAACCTTGAAACATCTAAACTGAACCGAACCAACTCACATGCGTTTAATTTTGAATGGAACTGAGACAGAAAGAAAGGAGAGGAACAGAACCACCACCACCGTCGCCTTTTTCTGGCGAGTCTGGTCGTCGTTTGACGACTCCGTCGTCAGTCACCGCCACGAAGATCCATCGCCGCCGCAGCGGCGGCGCCGTACCCCTTTCGCCGTTTCTCTCTCTTCCCGATCACTCTCTCTCTAAATCTTCAGGTGTGTCGGTGCGATTGCTAGAGAATTCGCTGCTGTTAGACGTCACCAGTCCTGTCGTCGGTCGCCGTCAACTAGCCGGCCCTCCTTGGGTCGCCGGTCGTCGGCCAAATGCTCGACAGAGAGAGATCAGGGGCGGTGTTGTGTTCGACGGATAAGCTTTTATAACAGGAATGAAGGGGATATGTCACACCCCGATATTTCCACATATTACCAGTGGGCCTGGCGGGGAGTATCGTGACGTAGTTGATATCATCATAGTCAATACACACAATATAATAGCACAGCGGAAGGCTTGGTGAATAAACTATTACAAACCATAATGTCTGAGTGTTCGAGTTTATGAATATACAGACTGGAATGTAATAAGATCCACAGGCGGATCATAAATGTACAAAGAAACAAAATAACAGACTTCAGGTATCTATGGATTTACAAGATCCTCTTATGACACCTAATAGCTCCAGCCTATTACGAGAGGTACATGTCAAATCAGTCGTTAAGAAAATACGTCAGTTTACACTGGTAAATACAATTAACTGACTCTTTTGAAAACATTTATGAAAATTGATTTAAGTGCACATGGCACAAATCTTTTATAACTTGGGACAATTATTTAAATATAATCTTGTATACTGATTTACATGTTTGTCTTACAATTGGGGCCCGTTGGAAGCCGGTCGTGATTAACCGACTCACCACTTATAGAACCCACAAAGGAGTTATCCCCAACATGTGGGTTTATATTTTAGCATTTGCATCTGTCAGGTGTATGCCTACACCCTGTGCACAGGTCGTGGCCATTTTCAAATGAAATGAGCCGAGGATATCCAGGACACGGTCGTATTAACCCCCAATGCTTATGTTATCAAACAAGACAGAATAAAACGGGTTATGTAAATTTATTAATCACAATCCGATTAAATGATTTCATACCCGACCAAGTGGTATTATTATAATACCATATCCCAACTCGTATAAGGGAAAATAAGTTAAAAGTATTTACCTGATGCTAGCAGTAAAATCCTAAAGCTTTTCGAAGGCACCTTCTACCGGAAGCTATTTAATCTGTATAGAAGGTTTATTAACCTATTAGGATGCTAGGGGAAGGTTCATTTGAGAAGAAAATTTTATTGAGAAGAAAAAGAATAAAAGGGTATAATTGTAAAACATTAAATAGTTTTTTTTCTCATCTCATTTATTATTATGTTTGACTAATTAATTAGTCATTAAGACTATAATCATCCACACTAAATATTTTTGCCTACACACATCAAAACTTATCCTACACATTTCGAAATTTATCCTACACATATTGAAATTTATCCTACACAACTCGTAATTTATCCTACACGCCTCGTATTTATCCTACACTTTAAATGAATTTTTATTTTTATTTTTTGTGAAAAATATATATCTTAAAAATAAGTTACAAATTTAATATAGTTAGTTATTAAAGATGAAACTACCAATTAATGATGTATGTAAGTTTACTAATATACCCTTATAGTTACATTAAGTGCAAATATTAAATGAAGTCTAATGAAGCATTTCTATTGGTTGAAATTTCTTCTTTTTTCTTCTTACAAAGAATTTCTTCTCATTTGAACCCTCCACTAGGATGCTAACGGGTCTTTTATTTAGTCAAGGACTTAGACCGGCTAGCTAGAAGGAAACCTTACGGTTCTAAATGCTAGATTAAGCGGAGACCGGAATAGAATGTGGTTTAGACCCGACAAGCTTGGATACTTGTATAATATGGGTAAACTAAACACATTCTGGAATTTGAGGATTTAATGATAAGGTTAGGCCCGTTTCGACTATTTTATGTAAATTAGTCACATAAGCCGATCCGAACGCGTATACGCGTAATGGGTAACCAATAAAATTATATACAGGTCTTAATCATTATTATGCTCAAAATATGTTAATACATCAGTAAGATGTTAACATATATGCCCAAAAAAATAATTTAAACCAAAATAAGTCCCATAAGGGCATTTTGGTAATTTCAATGCCCATAAAAGAGTTTAAATATGAAACTGAGTTTCAGGTCTGATTTAATTAGTAAAAATATGTATTTTTATGAGTTACATCAGTAGGGTATTTTATATATGTGAAATTTATATTATATAACCAAACTATGCACCGTAGGGGCATTTTGGTAATTTCACATAGGCTTTAAAGGTCCAAAGAGACTTCTGAGTTTAAAAACTTTGGCTTACTGTTTAATTATATAAATTAACTTAAAACATCAGTGGGTAATAAGTTTTATATGCCAAATATAGTTTTAACTCAAACTATGTGCTAAAAATGCTTAAAAGTCGGTTTAAAGGGGTATTCGGGTTAAAATAGGAAATCTGAGTTTTTGATCAGTTTAACAGGTTCAAAATATTTTATTTATCATATAGAATCAGTAGCAAAAGGTTTGGCAAATGAAAAGTTATGTAAAACTCATTTTATACATGAAAAGGGTAAAACAGACAATTACCAAAATCAAGCTATAATCCTATGTTATGCTCAGCCTAAAAATAATTAAAAATCTTCAAAAATCCCAAAATATTATTTTACATCAGTAGGTAAAAAGTTTGATATTAAAAATCGAATTTAGATAGGCTTTATGCTAATTACGCTATTGAGCATAACTCTTATTCTAGACCTCCAACTGAAGTCAAATTTTCGGGACATGTCTAAATATCAGTAGCAAGGGTGTTAGTCCAATCACATTGTTAAAAATCTCAGTTGTATGTAAAAAGGGCGTTTATGGCATTATTAAGCATAATTACGATCAAGTGCATATAATTCAAACCACTAGGCACCATGCAATATAACTCCAGGGGGTTATACTACTAAGTAATGTGGTCCTAATGGAAGCTTAAAACATGGGAGAATTAAGCTTTAACGGGTCAGAACTGAAAGTCAAGCAAAAGTCAAGCTTTTGCGACTTTCGGTTATAAACTGACTTTAGACTATTAATTGTCGGGTTAGGACGGATAAAACATGTTTAATTATTAATTACCAAGTCATTAGAATGTTAAAATATAATTTAGAACCTCTGGTTTATTAATTTTTATCATATTCAAACATTCTGTCCAGTTTGACTTTTTGTCAAACTACTTTGACCCGACAATTGACCAGTCAAACAAGATAATTAGGAGGTGCCCTTTTAAGGGTTAATCACCTACACTTATGTGGTTCTATAACCACTTTCAATTTGATCAGTGGCTGATCCTTATGTAATTAAAACGAAAGTCAGACTTAATTTACGATAAGTTTGACTTTAAGATAATTAAGCTAATTAAAATGACTAAACAAGTAATTAGAGGCTTACTAAAGGTCCTAGCAATCTTTTCTACACTTCAAAGTCTTCTCCTTGTCCTAAGCAAGCTCCAGAAGTTGTAGTATAAGAAAATGTTGCAAGTGTGCTTGTGAACTCAAGAACTAGTTCCTTTATATACTACTTTGCATGATCATGGATCAATTACATCTGTTATGGGGCATTATAGGATCACCCCAGGTGTCCTACCTGGTGCAATAAACTGACATATAGCTCCTTAGGTCGTTACAAACTAGGTTAAGGCGGTGGAATAGCTGAAACATACATCTGTCCAAAACTTCTGCCCAGCGACGGTCTTACGGACCGTAAGCTTAAACCCTTGCGGTCCGTATTCACCTCTTACGGACCGTAAGTCCGAATGAATACGGTCCGTAACCGAACCTGAATTGCATCGCCCAGTTACCTCCATGCGGACCGTAAGCCTTGGGCCATACGGTCCGTAACCGATGACCAGAAGACAAAATTTTTTAGAACTTTCATACACTTGACCATGCACTTCCATAACCGAATCTTTAATCAATAAAATAGCATAATAGTCCATATGGCCAGTCCTGTCCTATTCAAATTACTATGCCATGCACATATGTCTCCTTGGAGTTTATAAAAGTTGGTCATACATGAAGATTCGTCGATATTTCTTATGAATTTGAATTATTGCATGAACTATCATCAAGTAGCCGAAGTTTATGAATTCTCCAACAACTATTCATAAGAGTGTAAAATTTTTGTAAAGCTTTTGGGAATGTTTAAAAGGTCACTCAGAGGTAGAATTAACATGTTGACACGTCTAATCCCTGTAGCTTTATTATCTTTTGATTAAGAATTTATCATTCACGTAGTGTCATTCAGAGGCTCAAGTTTGGCATGTTAACACTTTGAGTCCTTCAAACTAAATTTTCCACATGATAGGACATGTGTCTATACATAGCTGGGCACGTTTTTACGTGGTGTTACATCCTCACCCCCTTAAAAGAAATCTCGACCCCGAGATTTACTGGAATAAGTGAGGGTACTTTTGTCGCATAGTGGACTCAACTTCCCATGTATATTCAGGATCTCTACGGGCGTCCCATTTGACCTTTACTATAAGTACGTGCTTTCTTCGGAGCTTTTTAACCTGACGATCCTCAATCGATAAAGGTCTTTCAATAAATTTCAGGCTTTCATCAATTTGTACGTCTTTATGAGACATAGCTAGCGATTCATCAGCTAGGCATTTCTTGAGATTACAAATGTGGAACACATTATGAATTCCACTTAGCTCCTCAGGCAAGTTTAGCTTATAAGCTACACTGCCGACACATTCGATAATCTCGAATGGTCCAATATACCTAGGGCTTAACTTGCCCTTTTTACCAAAACGCATCACACCTTTCCAGGGTGATACTTTTAGTAAGACTTTGTCACCAACCTCAAAGTTTAGAGGTTTTCGTCTCTTATCAGCATAACTTTTCTGCCTATCCCTGGCAGATTTCAGGCGATCCCGAATCTGGACAATCTTGTATGTCGTTTCAAGGACTATGTCAGGTCCTGATAACTGAGCTTCTCCTACTTCTGCCCAACAGACAGGCGTTCTGCATTTCCTACCATATAATGCCTCAAAAGGCGCAACCTTAATGCTTGTATGGTAGCTATTTTTATAAGAGAACTCTATTAATGGCAGGTGGTCATCCCAACTACCACCTAAATCGATAACACATGCACGAAGCATGTCTTCCAGAGTTTGAATTGTACGCTCACTCTGTCCATCAGTCTGAGGATGGTAAGCAGTACTAAAATTCAAATGTGTACCCAAAGATTGTTGGAAACTTTTCCAAAAGTGTGAGGTGTATCTAGTATCGCTATCAGAGATAATGGATACTGGTACGCCATGAAGAGCTACAATCTTATCTACATACAACTAGGCTAATTTGTCGGAGCTATGAGTCTCCTTGATGGGTAGGAAATGTGCTGACTTTGTTAGTCTATCAACTATAACCCATATGGTGTCATTTCCGTGCCTTGTCTTAGGTAACTTGGTTATAAAGTCCATAGTTACCATTTCCCACTTCCATGTGGGAAGTTCTGGCTGTTGCAACAGGCCCGATGGCTTTTGATGTTCAGCTTTAATCTGAGCACAGGTCAAGCACTTAGCTACATGGGTGGCAATAGATTTCTTTAACCCTATCCACCAATAATTAGCTTTCAAATCTTGATACATTTTGTCACCTCCCGGGTGAACTGAGTACTTGGAGTTGTGGGCTTCCTGGAGGATTATATCTCGAAGTTCTCCTTGAATAGGAACCCAAATCCTTCCATTCATTCTGAGAATTCCATCCTTCCCAGGTGCTAAGTGTTCAGCAGTTATACCTAACTTTTCATTTGGAAGGTTAACTTCCAAAACAGCATCCTTCTGTGCAGCCAGTAGTCTTTCATTCAGACCATTCTTTAACTCAATGCTCTTGGCATTGATCCTAATTGGCTTAATTTTTTCCTTTCGGCTTAGAGCATCTGCGACCACATTCGCTTTACCAGGATGGTAGCGAATTTCGCAATCATAGTCATTTAAGGTTTCCATCCAACGGCGCTGTCTCATATTGAGCTCTTTTTTATTGAACAAATGTTGGAGACTTTTGTGATCATAAAAGATCACACATTTAGTTCCATACAAATAATGTCTCCATAACTTTAGTGCGAATACGATGGCACCCAACTCCAAATCGTGGGTGGTGTAATTCTTCTCATGCACTTTTAATTGTCGTGATGCATAGGCAATCACTTTGCCTCGTTGCATAAGCACACAACCCATACCGGTGTGTGAAGCATCACAGTATACGACAAACTCTTCAATTCCATCAGGTAAGGTTAGCACCGGAGCATTGCTCAATTTATTCTTAAGAATCTCAAAGGATTCTTGTTGTTTTGGACCCCAATCAAACTTAACATTCTTACGAGTCAAGGAAGTTAATGGTACAGCTATTCTGGAGAAGTTCTCAATGAATCTTCTATAATATCCAGCCAAAACCAGAAAGCTACGTATTTCGGTTGGAGTCTTGGGTGCTTCCCAATTCATTACGGCTTCTACCTTAGCGGGATCTACTTGGATACCTCGCTCATTGACAACATGTCCAAGGAATTGGACTTCACGAAGCCAGAATTCACATTTGGAGAATTTAGCATAAAGCTTCTCCTATGGAAGTAATCCTAATATACATCGAAGATGCTTCTCATGATCAACTTAGTTACGAGAATAGATAAGTATGTCATCTATGAAGAAGATGACAAACTTATCTAAGTATGGTTTGTAGACTCTATTCATGAGGTCCATGAATGCTGCTGGAGCATTAGTGAGCCCAAAAGGCATCACTAAAAACTCGTAATGTCCATATCTTGTTCTGAATGTCGTCTTAGGCACGTCTTCAGTCCTAACCTTGAGTTGATGATACCCAGATCTCATATCAATCTTAGAGAAGAAGCTCGCTCCTTGGAGCTGATCAAATAAGTCGTCGATCCTGGGTAAAGGATAACGATTCTTAATCGTTACTTTGTTTAGCTCACGATAATTAATGCATAGGCGCATTGGTCCGTCCTTCTTTTTCACAAATAATATTGGAGCTCCCCAAGGTGAAGAACTAGGTTGTATAAAACCCTTTTCCAATAAGTCATCTAATTGTGCTCTAAGTTCCTTCATTTCAGTAGGTGCTAGGCGGTAAGGAGCTCGTGCAATAGGTGCAGCTCCTGGAAGAATGTCTATCCTGAACTCTACTTGCCTCTCAGGAGGTAATCCAGGTAACTCGTCAGGAAAGACATCAGGATACTCAGAGATGATTGGGATGTCTTCAATCTTAGGTTTTGGATCATTCACAGTCACTTGTGCCATGTAAATGACACGTCCACTCTTTAAACACTGTGATACCTTGAGAATAGACACGTTGCTGGGCAATCCGTATTGTGTATCTCCTTGAATAGTAACAGATTCACCAGAAGGGGTTTTGATGATAACTAGCTTTTATCACAGGCAATTTGGGCTTGGTTATGCGACAACCAATCCATGCCTAAAACTATATCAAACCCAGCCAATTTCATTGGCAAGAGGGATAGTGGGATAGAATGATTCTTGATGGATATAAAGCATCCATCAAGCAAAGTTGAAGCTGTTTCTAAGGTACCATCGGCGAGTTCTACCTCATATTTTATGTCTAGAGTCTTAATAGGCAAATTCAGTGACTTACAAAACTTATGGTCTACAAAAGACTTATCAGCACCTGAATCAAATAAGACCCTAGCATAATTATTATTAATGAGGAAGGTACTTGTTATGACATTCTCGTCGTTCACCGCTTCCCTAGCATTCATTTGAAAAACCCTTGCATTGTTTTTCTTCGCCTCCTCGGGCTTCTTAGCATTCTTGGGGCAATTGGTTTTAATGTGCCCCTTTTCATTACAACCGTAGCAGGTTGCATCCTTTATATTTCAACACTCAATAGACTTGTGTCCTTTCTTTTTACAGATCCCACATGGTTTGGCTTGTGGGTCCTGATTGCACTTTCCAAAGTGCCTTTTATTGCAGGTTTTGCACCTTGGTTTATCACTTGACTGCCCCTTCTTGGAATTAAAGTTCCCTTTTCCTTTCTTGTTTGACTGAGGAGACTTATCTTCCTCTCTCTTCCTCTTCCCATCATCAGTGGTTTTCTTTGCCCTACTCCTCACAATATCCAAAGTGAGGGACAAAGATAGATCCACAGCAGATCTATAAGTAGTTGGCTTTGAAGCCTTAACATTCCCTTTTACTTCGGGGGCCAAACCACCGATGAAACGCGCAATGCGTTTAGGTTCAGGAGTGACTAAATACGGTACTAACCTTGACATAGAATTGAAACTAGTCACATAGGATCTACAATCCAGATCCTTCATCACTAAAGTGAGGAAGTCAGATTCAATCCTATCAACTTCGTGTTGAGGGCAGTAAGTGTCTTTTACAAGATCTACAAACTTGTTCCACGAAAGGTTATATAGATGAACCTTTCCAGTGGACTGAACTAACGCTTTCCACCAAGTGAGGGCATCGCCCTTGAAAGATTGAGACACAAACGTGACTATGTCTTCCTTAGCACATCCGTTGATGTCTATCACAGTCTCCATCTCATCTAACCATCTCATGCAATCGATTGCTCCCTTTTCTCCTGTAAAATCCTTCGGTTTACAGGAGACAAAGTACTTATAGGTACAACCCTTGGTGTACCGGGGAGTCGGCTCGAGGACAACCTGCCTCTTTGGCTCACTACCCTGATTAGATGAGTGCTGAGACTCACTTTTCTTATGAGTATGGGGTTGAGAATGGGATCTTGAATGGGTTTGAGACCGAACAATACTTGGCTCTTTAAATTTAGCATCCATAGCCTGAGCGACTGCTGCGGTTATCATTTCTTGCAGTTCGGCACCAGTGATATTAATCCTGGTGTTGTTTCCTTCTGTGGGATGACTGTTTGCTTCGTCCGAGCCATCCATTTTCGAATACTATATAAAACAGTAATGATATATTTAAATTATGCAATAAATCATCATATTGATGATTAGATGGTCATGGTATTGTTAAACCATATTGACCATTTTAAGAAAATATTAATAGTCAAAGAGATATAATTTTCTATATTTTTATTAGACAGGGAAATATAAATCACACTGTCAATGCCATAAGGACATATTCATATAACACAAAGCTCGTCTCGAAGGACATTTAGATGGCACAAAGCCTTGTCACAAGGACGATTATACTCATTGATTTCTTGGATCAATAATCTCTTTAAGGGTCGAACAAAGTTCATCGCCTTTTTGACAAGAAGTTTATAAAATAGAACCTTCATTGTCATTACTACACCTTTGCTTATAAGCATACATCACTAATGGATGTTGTGGTGTATACATCATATTGATGTTTATTAGCCATGATTCATGTTTGATCATATAGGCTATAAGAGTGACTTGGAAAAGTCCAAGTACATACGAAGATTGTGTGGTTTCTCGTACCGCACAAATTTAGGATTGTTAACATGTTTTCAGATGTTAACAGAGAGTTATTATCTTAAAAAGGTTGTACCATCATAACCATTTAATATTTTGGCTAGGTTATACCTTTAAGAAATTTGGCAGATCAAATAAATTTGAAATGATATAACATGATGTAATAAAATATATATTTAAAATCGAAAATAACTTCGTTAACCACGAAACGAGTACAACATTGCCCAAAAAGGGACTTGAGAAAACAACACAAATTGCCCACGCAGGGGCTACTGAAATTGAAAGTAAGTCCACGCAGGGACTTGGTACATGAAAACAAAATAAACGTCCTCGCAGGGACTTATTGAAATACAATCATGGAACAACAAATTTCCTACTTCTTCTTGCCCTTAAGGATGTTCATGAGACCTTTGACAAAACCATTGCGCTTTTTCTTAGTTTCATGGGCTTCATGTTCAACCCGATCCAACCTCTCTAGAATTTCTTGAGTTTGCTGCTGCTGAACAGAAGGAGGTTGCTGGTATGGCGGGTATTGATAACCCTGACCTGGGTATCCAGTTTGGTAAACTGGAGGGTAAGAAGAAGAAGGGTAAAGATGATGGTATTGTGCAGCTGTAAGGTACGGATCATGGGTTCCATAGTCGGACGGGTATCCAGACGGATTATACCCAGACGATCCTGGGTATGTCGGGATCGGGTTGTCAAAACCCAACGGTGGCTATAGTGGTGCATGAGAAACTGGCGGAAGATTGACTTCCGGCACCGTGTGTGAGGGTCCGCCCAACTGTGGGTCCTCTGGGATAGGAGGGTAAGAACTTGAGCCATGAGGAGATGCAAACCGTGGTCCTCCACGTACGGACATTCTAGCATTTCTCCTTTGCCTTGGTGGCTCGGGAGGCTGTTGAGGTGGTTCCTCAACTGGTAACGGTGGTAGAGTCACAGCTTGGAGCTGGGGTTCAACCAAGGGAGGTTGGGCTGGGGAGTTATGGTATGAAGGTGTAAAGAACCAATCATACTGTGCCATCCTCTCCTGATATGAGTCGGGTCCATGATACGGTAATCCCTGGAATGGGGAACCGCTTGAGATGCTTATTGGGTGGCCTGGTGTTCCTGTTTGCAAATCTGGGTCCGGGTCATCGTCCATCTCCATTTCCTGAGAAAAGTGATCCTCAGGACCCAAAGGGTTGTAGCCCAAAAAGTTGTTAACATAATCATTCGGATTAAATTGTGCAGGAGAGTAAGTAGAATCTGAATGATGAAAAGGATGAGATTGAAAAGAGTGGTGTGATTGGTTTGAGCGATGAGTTCCCTGCGAAAGAGGGGAATGATGGGGTTCGATAGGAACAGGCAACTCAAAGTAATGAGGATCGATTGGTGAGGATCCCAGCGAGACAGAATGTCTTGCTGGTTCAAGGCTATGGCTCCAATTATCTCTTGAGTCGGAGTCTGAAAGGGAATCGGACGGTGTACGTCTATGGGAGGGTCCCGCGCTGCCAGACGGTCCTCCACGCATCGGTCCTTTGCCTCTGCCTCTAACTCTAGGTGGTATTTTTTTTCCAAGTGGCAATACCTGTCAAAATAAGTAACTATGATAAAACAATAAAAAGAAGGTTAAGAGTAAAATCCTAGGTCATTTGCCAAGACTCGAGAGTCTAAGGAATGTGCTTATTGTGTCATTGAGATTAAACATAAAAGGTTAGTGTTTAATTCACTCAATGTTGGCTCTGATACCAACCTGTCACACCCCGATATTTCCACATATTACCGGTGGGCCCAGCGGGGAGTATCGTGACGTAGTTGATATCATCATAGTCAATACACACAATATAATAGCACAACGGAAGGCTTGGTGAATAAACTATTACAAACCATAATGTCTGAGTGTTCGAGTTTATGAATATACAGACTGGAATGTAATAAGATCCACAGGCGGATCATAAATGTACAAAGAAACAAAATAACAGACTTCAGGTATCTATGGATTTGCAAGATCCTCTTATGACACCTAATAGCTCCAGCCTATTATGAGAGGTACCTGTCAAATCAGTCTTTAAGAAAATACGTCAGTTTACACTGGTAAATACAATTAACTGACACTTTTGAAAACATTTATGAAAATTGATTTAAGTGCACATGGCACAAATCTTTTATAACTTGGGACAATTATTTAAATATAATCTTGTATACCGATTTACATGTTTGTCTTACAATTGGGGCCGGTTGGAAGCCGGTCGTGATTAACCGACTCACCACTTATAGAACCCACAAAGGAGTTATCCCCAACATGTGGGTTTATATTTTAGCATTTGCATCTGTCAGGTGTATGCCTACACCCCGTGCATAGGTCGTGGCCATTTTCAAATGAAATGAGCCGAGGATATCCAGGACACGGTCGTATTAACCCCCAATGCTTATGTTATCAAACAAGACAGATTTAAACGGGTTATGTAAATTTATTAATCACAATCCGATTAAATGATTTCATACCCGACCAAGTGGTATTAATATAATACCATATCCCAAGCCCGTATAAGGGAAAATAAGTTAAAAGTATTTACCTGATGCTAGCAGTAAAATCCTAAAGCTTTTCGAAGGCACCTTCTACCGGAAGCTATTTAATCTGTATAGAAGGTTTATTAACCTATTAGGATGCTAACGGGTCTTTTATTTAGTCAAGGACTTAGACCGACTAGCTAGAAGGAAACCTTACGGTTCTAAATGCTAGATTAAGCGGAGACCAGAATAGAATGTGGTTTAGACCCGACAAGCTTGGATACTTGTATAATATGGGTAAACTAAACACATTCTGGAATTTGAGGATTTAATGATAAGGTTAGGCCCGTTTCGACTATTTTATGTAAACTAGTCACATAAGCCGATCCGAACGCGTATACGCGTAACGGGTAACCAATTAAATTATATACATGTCTTAATCATTATTATGCTCAAAATATGTTAATACATCAGTAAGATGTTAACATATATGCCCAAAAAATAATTTAAACCAAAATAAGTCCCATAAGGGCATTTTGGTAATTTCAATGCCCATAAAGGAGTTTAAATATGAAACTGAGTTTCAGGTCTGATTTAATTAGTAAAAATATGTATTTTTATGAGTTACATCAGTAGGGTATTTTATATATGTTAAATTTATATTATATAACCAAACTATGCACCGTAGGGGCATTTTGGTAATTTCACATAGGCTTTAAAGGTCCAAAGAGACTTTTGAGTTTAAAAACTTTGGCTTACTGTTTAATTATATAAATTAACTTAAAACATCAGTGGGTAATAAGTTTTATATGCCAAATATAGTTTTAACTCAAACTATGTGCTAAAAATGCTTAAAAGTCGGTTTAAAGGGGTATTCGGGTTAAAATAGGAAATCTGAGTTTTTGATCAGTTTAACAGGTTCAAAATATTTTATTTATCATATAGAATCGGTAGCAAAAGGTTTGGCAAATGAAAAGTTATGTAAAACTCATTTTATACATGAAAAGGGTAAAACCGACAATTACCAAAATCAAGCTATAATCCTATGTTATGCTCAGCCTAAAAATAATTAAAAATCTTCAAAAATCCGAAAATATTATTTTACATCAGTAGGTAAAAATTTTGGTATTAAAAATCGAGTTTAGATATGCTTTATGCTAATTACGCCATTTAAATAACAAAAAGTTTCTTAATTACGCTATTGAGCATAACTCTTATTCTAGACCTCGAACTGAAGTCAAATTTTCGGGACATGTCTAAATATCAGTAGCAAGGGTGTTAGTCCAATCACATTGTTAAAAATCTCAGTTGTATGTAAAAAGGTCGTTTATGGCATTATTAAGCATAATTACGATCAAGTGCATATAATTCAAACCACTAGGCACCATACAATAGAACTCCAGGGGGTTATACTACTAAGTAATGTGGTGCTAATGGAAGCTTAAAACATGGGAGAATTAAGCTTTGACGGGTCAGAACTGAAAGTCAAGCAAAAGTCAACCTTTTGCGACTTTCGGTTATAAACTGACCTTAGACTATTAATTGTCGGGTTAGGACGGATAAAACATGTTTAATTATTAATTACCAAGTCATTAGAATATTAAAATATAATTTAGAACCTCTGGTTTATTAATTTTTATCATATTCAAACATTCTGTCCAGTTTGACTTTTTGTCAAACTACTTTGACCCGACAATTGACCAGTCAAACGAGATAATTAGGAGGTGCCCTTTTAAGGGTTAATCACCTACACTAATGTGGTTCTATAACCACTTTCAATCTGATCAGTGGCTGATCCTTATGTAATTAAAACGAAAGTCAAACTTAATTTACGATAAGTTTGACTTTAAGGTAATTAAGCTAATTAAAATGACTAAACAAGTAATTTGAGGCTTACTAAAGGTCCTAGCAATCTTTTCTACACTTCAAAGTCTTCTCCTTGTCCTAAGCAAGCTCCAGAAGTTGTAGTATAAGAAAATGTTGCAAGTGTGCTTGTGAACTCAAGAACTAGTTCCTTTATATACTACTTTGCATGATCATGGATCAATTATATTTGTTATGGGGCATTATAGGATCACCCCAGGTGTCCTACCTGGTGCAATAAACTGACATATAGCTCCTTAGGTCGTTACAAACTAGGTTAAGGCGGTGGAACAGCTGAAACATACATATGTCCAAAATTTCTGCCCAGCGACGGTCTTACGGACCGTAAGCTTAAACCCTTGCGGTCCGTATTCACCTCTTACGGACCGTAAGTCCGAATGAATACGGTCCGTAACCGAACCTGAATTGCATCGCCCAGTTACCTCCATGCGGACCGTAAGCCTTGGGCCATACGGTCCGTAACCGATGACCAGAAGACAAAAATTTTTAGAACTTTCATACACTTGACCATGCACTTCCATAACCGAATCTTTAATCAATAAAGTAGAATAATAATCCATATGGCCAGTCCTGTCCTTTTCAAATTACTATGCCATGCACATATGTCTCCTTGGAGTTTATAGAAGTTGGTCATACATGAAGATTCGTCGATATTTCTTATGAATTTGAATTATTGCATGAACTATCATCAAGTAGCCGGAGTTTATAAATTCTCCAACAACTATTCATAAGAGTGTAAAATTTTTGTAAAGCTTTTAGGAATGTTTAAAAGGTCACTCAGAGGTAGAATTAACATGTTGACACGTCTAATCCCTGTAGCTTTATTATCTTTTGATTAAGAATTTATCATTCACGTAGTGTCATTCAGAGGCTCAAGTTTGGCATGTTAACACTTTGAGTCCTTCAAACTAAATTTTCCACATGATAGGACACGTGTCTATACATAGCTGGGCACGTTTTTACGTGGTGTTACAGGATAAAAAGGGTTGAGGGTGTGGGTTTTCTTAGGCTAATGATGAAGATGGAGGGGTAATCTTGTTGGTTATTTGAGTGTGTCTGATGTACATATCGAGAGAGAGAGAGGGTAGTGAAAGGAACCAGGCATTAGTTTTCTTTGTGTGTGTATGGAGGAATTTGAGAGGATGAGGTTTTGTTTTGTGTTGTGTTGTGTTGTGTTGTGTTGTGTGTGTCTTTGTTTATAAGATGCAGACAAAGAAGATGTAGGTGAAGACAAGAATTGAGAAGGAAAAGTGAAGTGTAGCGGCTGTAAAATGTGAAGGGTGTTAGGGTTTGCTCCACCTTTATAATTAGGTTTTCTCTTAATGGGCTTTGGGCTTGGGCCCAAGGCCCACAAACCCAATCCCGTGATTAGGTGGCCCGTAATTCCTACGAACCGTTTCCGCACCCGTTTTTCTAAAAAAAATTGTCGTAAATTATTGTTACAAAATCAAAAGACGTAATTTAGTGTCGGTAATCGCGTTCGCGCGTTCGTTCGTCAATCACAGTCAAAGTCGCGTTTTCGATCGTCATGCGTTTGTGATGTTTTGAAAGTACGAAAAATTCAAAAAACTAAATTTGTAAGTATAAAATACTCGTAGAAAATTCGTATTTTTCGGCGTTGTCAGTACTTTGTTCGGTTTCAATTAGTTGTCTTTCAACGTTTAACAGGTTTCTCCGTAAACCACCGTTCGCGCACTTTAAAGTCGGATAGACGTTCCTAGGCACTCCAAAGGCCTAATTAATTTAATTTGTGTCCTAAACACTATTTATTATCGCTCTAATGTTTGTTAATCGTGTAATTAGGAGCCGTATATTAACGGTTGTCACATTCTCCCCCTGTTAATAAAATTTTGTCCTCGAAATTTAGACTATGTTAACTCCTTAGAGTAGTGTTACGCGTAGGTAAATACAAATATTGCCAAAGTGCGTGAACATGAAATCGAATCAAGACTTATTCGAATTATATGAATTCAATGATGTTCTACAACAATAAGAACCCAACGGTTAAAAGGAATGTGCCTCGGAATTTGATGTCAAGGGAAATGAGACGTAAAGATGTAGTCACTAGTGTGACTAAGTTAACAGGGGTCCAATAAAAGAGGAGTTTCGACCAATAGAATTCCAAAGGAACGTTTACAATATGCAAATGAGTTTTAAAAACAATAGCATCCGCTAGATGAACTTAGAATCAACAAGCTCAAATGTAATAGTGTGCATGGAACGATCGATCGTGATCAGCACAAGTTGCAAATTATACCGACGCCACAAGGTGTCATAGTGAATGAAACAATTCAAATATAGTGGTGATCGAACAAGTATCACCTGTGTTTTGCATGAAACGCTCGATTATGATTAGCCCAAGCTACAAGTTTATACCGACACCACAAGGTGTCGTAGTGATTTAAATAATTCAATAATAGCGGTGATCAAACAAGTTCACCGTGTTTGAATTCAACTGAAGGTTCAACGAAGTAAATCTGAACGCTTGTTCCAAACAAACATCAAAAGATTTTCAATTAAAGATGGAACATCAAAGAAATAACGTTTTCGATCGAAGATGAAGAAGCAATGAGTATCGCAAAACATCTGATCGATAATGAAAGAAACGTTAGTAGGTACACCGGAATATGAAATGAATTTGTGTACCATTTTCTTAACACACGATTGTGTTAAGACTGCTATAATATGATAAATCAAAGCGGATTTAAAACAAATCAATAAATAAATAATTAAATCCGTGCATGAGATGCGTAAACGAGATTAGCACAAGCTTCAAATTAGTGAGACACCACCCCAAGGTGTTGAAACCAACAAACGACTTAATGGATTCGTAGACCAAACAAGTCTACTACGACTCGGAACAAATGAAACGAATTTGAATATGATGTTTTCAACACATCATATGGTGTCTTGAATTGAATATGTGTAATGGACAAGTTCAAACAATTGAACTTGGTTTAGGCGTAATCCAACAATAATTACATGTATCGACAAGGAAATTTTGGCATGGTTACAACGAAAAAAACATGTACGTGTCTTGAAAATAAAAGAGGTTTCAATAAATTTGTTGACTCGATAGCAATGAGTCAATACTTACAATAACGCAGGTCATTCGAATCACAAATCAATAATTAGATATAGCGAAACAATATTTGAAATTTTTGATGAAAACGATCATTCAAAGTGAAACCACATGCGTAACAAACGATACATGTCTAATGAATGAATTTTTCAAGAATTGAAGAAAATGAATGTTCGTTGTAATGAAAGAAATTTTCGTGACACAACGACCATTAAGAGAAGTAGAGATAGAAAATCGACTCACTAGATGCAAAAATCGAAATTTCAAATAAAAAAAATTTAAGTACGTTACCTGGGGTTTCGTGTGATGACCGGTTCTTAAGTGACATTACCATGGAATGTCGAACATAGCGTATTCATCGTAAATGAGAAAGGGGGAATACGAAGACATGCGTCTTGTAACGCTCCACGTTTCCATAACTTTCCTAATTTATCGAGACTTAAAAATCTATTTTTATAAGTTTGCCACTTTCAAAAATTATAATCTGTTATATCGTCGGAAATATTTTATCTTTATTTTAATTCGTTATAAATATGGTTAATTTTTCATTGTTTAATTAATTAAATTAATTAAGTTTTACTATTTAAAAGTTTATTTTTATTAATAAACTAGTTAATCTCGTTAGATATTAAAGTTAGTAAACTAACTTAGTTAGTTTAAACTAAATTGTTAGTTTTTCTTTTAATATAACTTGTTTATTAATAGTTCAGGGGTGAGTTACGCAATTTTTTGAAAGTGTAAAAGTTGCAGGGACCATTTGTGCAACTTCTGAAAGTTTTATTAAATCAAAAAAAAAAAAAAAAGTTGAAGACCACAAGACTCGAACCCGGGTCACCAACGTAACCAAGCACACACATAACCAGCTGAGCTGGGTCTTGACATTGAATAAATCTCATCCCGCTTTTTATTTAAAAGTTGGTTCAATTAAAAAAATAATAAACCAAAACTGCAAACCGAAGGTATCGAACCCGGGTCTATAGCTTCTCCAGACACGCGCACAACCATTCCACCACAACCTTCACATTGAAACAAATCCAGCACTTAAATCCTTTATACACTCGTTAGAACGGACCTGGTAGCCACGACCAGACTCCTTTCAGCTCCATTTTAAGCGCGATTTTCATGTTTTTTTTAGTTTTAAACAACTTTTAACATTAAATATCAAACTACCAACTAACCCAAACATTCCCTATAAATACCGCACATAATCCAAGCTTCTTACACTTTTCTAAACACTCCAAACTCTCCTAAATTCATCCTTAATCAGCTGCAAATATCAAATTCGAGCAGAATCATACCAAGTTACAAAAGTATGCATAACTTTATCCTTTCTTATCTGATTCACTCGATTCTTTTTCCTACTTCTTTGGTTTGACCTTAGCTACGTTTTTGTTAGTTTTCCATGGAAAACCAGTCCCTGGAACGTCACCAAAAAGGCTCCAAAGTTGACTGATTTTTCTATTTTCATCTAAAACTTTGCTAAACTTTGTAAACTTGAGTTAACCTCATCTCAAACCTATGTCCTAATGCTCATAATCAATTGAATGGTTAGTTGGGCTTAAAAACAAGGCTGAGAAATGTTAAATCAGAGGTTAAAACCTCATAAACATTCTGTTTAGTTAGGGTTTTACCCACAAGAAGTGTTCAAGCTTGAAGCTTGATGAATGTGTGATAGTTAGACTAGCTTGGGCTATCTTACATAAAAATCCACTCACTTCTTGATGTTTTCTCATAGATTAGTTGTTGTATTTCATCTTTCTTGTAAGTTCATGACCCTCCTTGTTGTTTATAACAACAAGTGTAGTGGTGAACATTAGAGGTGCCTAAATGGAAGCTTTGTTCTTCCTACCTCATGTATGAATTCTATGACACAAAGAGGTGCCTAAATGGAGACATTAATCTCCTACCTCATGCTTGAACCAAAGGACTTTGTAATCTTTAATTATCTATTTATTCCATATATATATACTTAAGTAACTAAACTTGATGATAACTTAATAGTTACTTGTCAAGAATATGTTACATCATCTATGACCATGCTCTTGTTACGATTCTAATGGACCTTTGAATCCGTGAAATAATACAAACTCTTTTGAGTTTCCATAGTGTCAAGAACAAGTGTTATGTGTACAAGATGATTATTTTCACATATGTCTATTCTTCATGCACTTTAAACTCCAAACCCATAAACCAAATGTAACCATCTCTTCAAACTCCAAATCGAACATATTCAACTTTCTAGTCTCAACAACTTTGTCACAATTGGATAAATCGGAAAGCATATGCAATTTTGTGAGTATACTCGAACCCATTTTTTTACCTTTAAACACTTTAGGTGCAACATGTATTCTATATTAAACTCACGAAACTTTGAAACTATTTGAATCACTCTCTATCCATATTTGAACATGAAACTATATGATGCTTGTTAATCTCGTATGTGATGTTAAACTTTTGTGTCTATATGCTCATTAACTTCGTACAAGCCTACCTTAACAATTATAGCGCTATAGGAGTAATGCACCACCCACGATTCTTAGGGTATTGTTAAGTCAAACATGTTAACCTCCCTTTATTCTATCCGGGGATAGGCTATTTTAATGCATTGGATTCTTGGGTTTGAACATATACTTGACACCGTTACGACATACTAGTAACTTGCATATTGTGAATCATGTTGGATACGAGCCTTAGACTATTTTAAAACCATTTTTTATGCTATGTGTCAAAACTTGTATACTCGCCTTTGCTTTTGCATTGAACTCTATTTTAATACATGTTGCAGGTTCGATAGACAAGATAATGCTAAGTGAAGAAACAAGACTTAAGTGGACTTATAAACACACTTAGATTAATCAATTTCGTATTATGTGTTTGGAAACAATGTTGTTCGTATTTGATTATTGTATGACATTTTTAGTAAATTTATGAAATCAAATTTAAATTATATTGTCATATAGTGTTATGAAGTCTCTTGCAATCTATTTCGTCTCATCCTGATGTTTCCGCCTTCGGTTGGGGTGTGACAGATTGGTATCAGAGCCATAACTATAGGGAATTAGGAAAAGTAGGAATGTTTTAACCTAGTCTGTAGTTTTAGAGCTTTATTCTTATGTTTGCTTGGAACTACTAGCATGCTACTTTATTTGCATTTATTTATCCTCTTTTGACCTTTTTAAACATGTATATCGCTTATGTGTTAACACTTGATATGCTATACTTGTTCTATTATGTGATGATACTTGTTTCATTATTGTATTCCTTATGTGCTATTCTTGACATGTTTTCTTATGTGATTATACTTTTTTTATTGTTCCTCAATTTATGCTCCCTAATACATTTTACTCGATTTTACTAAACTCGAAAACACTCATATTACACAAACGAGACGAGTTTACCAAAATAGGTGTGAAACCCACAATTTGGTAAACGACTCTCATTTCGTCTAATTCTAAATATTGCACGAAATTACACCATTAAGTTAGGAGTGAAATCCACATCTTAATGGTAATTTCAAACTTCAAATTCTAGTGGACCCTCGTCATTGTGTCGAAAATTAAATTTTGACCCGACGAGTACCGACCACGTTTAGGGTACAAAATCATCAAGTTAGGGGTGAAACCCGCACCTTGTCGACTAGTTCCACTCCTTAATTTTTCATAAATCCCGCCAAGTCTCGAATTTTCTATTGAATTGGAACATGTAGTAACCGGAAGGGTGAGTACCGTTAACCGACTTGTCGGCGAGAGTATACCACCTATTAGGCCAAAGCATGTTTCTCAAATTCAAGAGACTTTTCGACCACTTTGGTTAGTCAAAGTTCCGTTTTGGAACCATCCAAGTTTTAATTGAACTTACGCTTTATTATTTTCGGTCCTTTATGAAGCAATTTCCCCTTCTCAATTTTGAACCATTTTTGAGATTTCATTTTGTGCATACATCCTACTACCTACCTTTCATACGATTTTACACTATTAGCATGCGTAATTTCACGTAATTCTATCTACACTTTTTGTAACAACAAGTCGAGACATATCATCGAGATAAGAGTGATTTCTTTACCTGGACGATTGACTCCGCTTTCTTTTTCTCATCTTACAACGACCTCGTCAACGGGTTAGGGGTGATTCCCTTACCTAGGTGATCATTACCGATACTTTCTTTTAATAGACTATATTATGCAAACACGATCATGCTCATATCCAAATCGCTTATCATTAGCCAAATCTCTAATTAATTCAACAAGCATTGTTTATACGAACAAATTTCTCATCCTACAATCTATTTTCATATAGCGCACACACAAAATTATTAACTTTTACCATAAACGCTTATTACTTGATTTTCAAAAGTCACGAAATGCTACTTATCAACCTGGTCGGTCTAATAAATCCATTGCCCACGAAATTTTGTATTCAACGTAGCTATTGAAACAAGCTCATCTCGTATCATTAAACTAGAGATTTTCTATTTTCAATTGGAAATCAAACCAACTTTTTCACACTCACCTATAAAATATTACCAATATTATTCAATCATTTACTAAAACTTCTTTCAAAATCAATAAAACGTTATATTAAAGACGCTTTTTCAACAACCACTAAGTTCGTGTACCAAAATCCTCTTTTCTTAAGAATCAACGTAGTCACAAGAATCTCTACACCCCGAATTTCTTCGTTAATGAAAAGTTGTTTTTACCTCTAGAACCATTTCAACCATTACTCATTACGTCAATTAAATTTAAAACGTGTGGGCAATGAAACTTCATAAGAACCAACCATTCTTCCACATATATCTATATTCATACACCTTATATTATACTCATGTTCACAACATATACATTTACATTATACTTATATCTAAGTTTATATTTATATTAATACAATTATACTTACACTCGCATTTATACAGTTACGTTTACACTAATATTCATATTCATGTTTATACTCATACATCATACTTATACTTATACCTATACGACTATGCTTACACTTATATTCACATTCATATTCATGCTCGTGCATCCTGTGTTTATACTTATATTTATATACATGTTCATACTCACACAATTTGTGCTTATACTTATACTCATATTTGTGTTCATATTTATACCCGTATACACGCTCGTGCTCGCATTTACATTCTCATTTATACGATTTATGTTATACTCGTACTCGCATTTATACTCACGATTATACGATTTCTGTTACACTTGCACTTGTGTTTATAACCTCATGTATACAAATTGTGTTTATACTCATGTTATCCGTTTGTACTCAAACCGTACCCACATTTGTACTCATTTTTCATACATGTTATGCTTATGATTGTGCTCATACTCGACATGCGTTTTTGTGTTTATGCTCACATGTGTATTCGTATTTAAACTTATACTATGCTCATGATTCATTCATACTCAAAATATATACTTTCGCACCTATACGCGAGCGAAACCCAAGGGATTCGCTTACATTGGTCTTATACTACTTGAGACACAAACATGCTTATATATTACATTTTCTTACACACACAAACTTATTTTCAAAATTTATGTATACCTTGATTCATACACAACTAGTACAAACTATGCGGATCATGTGACGATTGGTATAATCGCGGGTGCACACGGGATTATAGTAATGGACGTATGAGAACCATAGAGGGTGCTCCTGCGTATGGTAAGACACGAAACGTAACATGACACCGAATACGAAACGGACGTGATATGGTCAAAACATGGTGGATACGCCGCTGGTACTTCCTATACATAAGTGCTTTCACCATGTTACCAAACTTTCGTAAAACGTGCCATGAGAAATTCAGTGTTTTGCAGACCTTGGACCTAATACAAACTTTAGACAACTCACAAACGCATTATATCCGATTATCCAAGACGAGACTTCATTCATAACGCACTACTTTCGTCTATCCAATACTTATGCCATTCTTATACTTGCATTCATTTATTTAAGGTCAAACGTTCACCTTGATACTCCTATTATTCTCCATTATTCTTTTCTTTTATATGAACCTCGTTCACAATCAAGTCTGTTGAAACATTTGGATCCTAACTTATCTCCTTACCTTTAAAACCATATTTCTATTTTTTATTCTTATGTACATACCTAGTAGACCGTTATCACTCTATTTGAAGTACCAAACCTTCTCGTTCCTCTCAATAAACAATTCTTACGAATGTGTGATTTTATACTATCCTTAAACTTCCTATGTAAACTACCCCACCTTCCATCAAAATACAAACCGCGTTGTACAAAATCTTCCTTCTTAATACGTTATATATATATATATATATATATATTTATATATACATCTCTAATTTAAGTTATTCAAACTTGTTTAAGCTCACTTTACCTACGTATGCACCTTTACATTTCAATTATGTTTGGTACCCCAAATCCATTTAGACGAACGAACTTCTTTGCAACCCTATCTTGTCATACGTCAAAATTTCATACTTTTCACGTTTCAAAATGTTCAAGTCTCAATTTTAAATAATCACCTTTTGCTAAAACTCTTTCAAGCCTTCCTCTTAAATAAATTTCGGGACGAAATTTCCTAAAGGAGGGGAGACTGTAACGCTCCGCGATTCCATAACTTTCCTAATTTATCGAGACTTAAAAATCTATTTTTAGAAGTTTGCCTCTTTCAAAAATTATAATCCGTTATATCGTCGGAAATATTTTATCTTTATTTTAATTCGTTATAAATATGGTTAATTTTTCATTGTTTAATTAATTAAATTAATTAAGTTTTACTATTTAAAAGTTTATTTTTATTAATAAACTAGTTAATCTCGTTAGACATTAAAGTTAGTAAACTAACTTAGTTAGTTTAAACTAAATTGTTAGTTTTTCTTTTAATATAACTTGTTTATTAATAGTTCAGGGGTGAGTTACGCAATTTTTTGAAAGTGTAAAAGTTGCAGGGACCATTTGTGTAACTTCTGAAAGTTTAATTAAATAAAAAAAAAATTAAACAAAAAGCTGAAGACAACGGGACTCGAACCCGGGTCACCAGTGTAACCAAGCACACACATAACCAACTGAGCTTGGTCTTGACATTGAATATATCTCATCCCACTTTTTATTTAAAAGATGGTTCAATTAAAAAAAAAAAAAAACCAAAACTGCAGACCGCAGGGATCGAACCTGAGTCTACAGCTTCTCCAGACACGCGCACAACCATTCCACCACAACCTTCACATTGAAACAAATCCAGCACTTAAATCCTTTATACACTCGTTAGAACGGACCTGGTAGCCACGACCAGACTCCTTTCAGCTCCATTTTAAGCGCGATTTTCATGTTTTTTTTTTTTTTAGTTTTAAACAACTTTTAACATTAAATATCCAACTACCAACTAACCCAAACATTCCCTATAAATACCACACATAATCCAAGATTCTTACATTTTTCTAAACACTCCAAACTCTCCTAAATTCATCCTTAATCAGCTGCAAATATCAAATTCGAGCAGAATCATACCAAGTTACAAAAGTATGCATAACTTTCTCATTTCTTATCCGATTCACTCGATTCTTTTTCCTACTTCTTTGGTTTGACCTTAGCTAAGTTTCCGTTGATTTTCCATGGAAAACCAGGCCCTGGAACGTCACCAAAAAGGCTCCAAAGTTGACTGATTTTTCTATTTTCATCTAAAACTTTGCTAAACTTTGTAAACTTGAGTTAACCTCATCTCAAACCTATGTCCTAATGCTCATAATCAATTGAATGGTTAGTTGGGCTTAAAAACAAGGCTGAGAAATGTTAAATCAGAGGTTAAAACCTCACAAACATTCTGTTTTAGTTAGGGTTTTACCCACAAGAAGTGTTCAAGCTTGAAGCTTGATGAATGTGTGATAGTTAGACTAGCTTGGGCTATCTTACATAAAAATCCACTCACTTCTTGATGTTTTCTCATAGATTAGTTGTTGTATTTCATCTTTCTTGTAAGTTCATGACCCTCCTTGTTGTTTATAACAACAAGTGTAGTGGTGAACATTAGAGGTGCCTAAATGGAAGCTTTGTTCTTCCTACCTCATGTATGAATTCTATGTCACAAAGAGGTGCCTAAATGGAGACATTAATCTCCTACCTCATGCTTGAACCATAGGACTTTGTAATCTTTAATTATCTATTTATTCCATATATATATACTTAAGTAACTAAACTTGATGATAACTTAATAGTTACTTGTCAAGAATATGTTACATCATCTATGACCATGCTCTTGTTACGACTCTAATGGACCTTTGAATCCATGAAATCATACAAACTCTTTTGAGTTTCCATAGTGTCAAGAACAAGTGTTATGTGTACAAGATGATTATTTTCACATATGTTTATTCTTCATGCACTTTAAACTCCAAACCCATAAACCAAATGTAACCATCTCTTCAAACTCCAAATCGAACATATTCAACTTTCTAGTCTCAACAACTTTGTCACAATTGGATAAATCGGAAAGCATATGAAATTTTGTGAGTATACTCGAACCCATTTTTTTACCTTTAAACACTTTAGGTGCAACATGTATTCTATATTAAACTCATAAAACTTTGAAACTATTTGAATCACTCTCTATCCATATTTGAACATGAAACTATATGATGCTTGTTAATCTCGTATGTGATGTTAAACTTTTGTGTCTATATGCTCATTAACTTCGTATAAGCCTACCTTAACAATTATAGCGCTATAGGAGTAATGGACCGCCCACGATTCTTAGGGTATTGTTAAGTCAAACATGTTAACCTCTCTTTATTCTATCCGGGGATAGGCTATTTTAACGCTTTGGATTCTTGGGTTTGAACATATACTTGACACCGTTACGACATACTAGTAACTTGCATATTGTGAATCATGTTGGATACTAGCCTTAGACTATTTTAAAACTATTTTTTTATGCTATGTATCAAAACTTGTATACTCGCCTTTGCTTTTGCATTGAACTCTATTTTAATACATGTTGCAGGTTCGATAGATAAGACGATGCTAAGTGAAGAAACAAGACTTAAGTGGACTTAGAAAGACACTTAGATTAATCAATTTTGTATTATGTGTTTGGAAACAATGTTGTTCGTATTTGATTATTGTATGACATTTTTAGTAAATTTATGAAATCAAATTTAAATTATATTGTCACATAGTGTTATGAAGTCTCTTGCAATCTATTTCGTCTCATCCCGATGTTTCCGCCATCGGTTGGGGTGTGACACGTCTTCTCCTTTGCGTGATTTGTGTCGTTGCAGGACCGCATGACAAGTTGTCGCATCCTGATCGTTAGTTCTCCTACTGACAGGATTAGCATCGCCGCTGAAATGCTCCACCGTGTCTTCTCGAAGACCTTGCCTCGAAAGCCGTGTGTGACATACTTCAACCTCCGTTGATGCATCAATTGAGTTTCGTGTAATTTGCACGCTCGTGCTTCGTTTTGCGTAGGTTACCTGCTCAGTTAACTAAAATAGCACAGACGACATAATAATGGCGTTTGCCCGAGTTAGTAGACGTGGTTCCTACGTGATGACCTTTAATGAACTTCGACATAAGTTTCCAAAGGTTCTAAATGCATGTTTCCTCAACTCTTAAAGTTTTGTGCACTTTATGCATTTATTTTGTGTACCGTGTATAAAACACAACGTTAGTGTATGTTTAAAAACAAAGTTTTGACTTATCGTTTTTCGGCAACGGTTGGAGACCATATTCGAGTCTTAGGCGTTCGGTATGTATTCAAAGTCTTAATAATCTAAGTCCCAAGAGGAACGTGAGGTTAGAGCCTAGGTATCTCTACATAAACCTAATTCGCTGAAACCTATAGCTCTGATACCAATCTGTCACACCCCGAAATATCAGAGCCTGGCGTGACTGGACTGGTATCTTCATTGCCCAGCGGAAGCAAATAAGCAAAGACTTCTAGAAATCGAACGCCACTAAGTACTCGAATCCACATGGTTCTCCTATTCCAACCGTGCCAAAATTTTTGAAGTGCAACCTGAGAAAGAAACATGCGAAAAATCAACATAAAGTTGAGCGAGTTCATAGTTTGTTTGTAAAATATTTGAAATAAATCCTTTGAATAACCGGTTTTTAAAAGTTGTTGAGAAAATTTAGTAAAATCATTTTCTCGGCATGTTGTATGAAAACTGTGGGTCTAGCCCACTAGAGTCTTTGTAAGCAGGACCAACCCGTCCTCTTACCTGTACATAAGTTGAAAACGTTACCCAAGTTTGTAAATCCATGTATTATGAGTTTGCGTCAAATGAATATTATAAATATATGAAAGTTTTAGTGTTGTAAATGGGTATGTAAAGCGTCTATGAACAGGTTGATCGTTAATGTTTCACGAGGACATTAACATATGCGATGACATTGGAATTACTCAACCCGTGTAGACGATTTTTAGTGTCGAATCACCTCGACTGTGTCGAATTCCCCTCGACTGTGTCGAATCCCCTTGAAGGGGTAAGGTCCCAAAAACCTCGCCTTGAATACTTGGGACCGTACCACAACCTCATCTTTTTAACCCTCTTTAGACCTTGCGCGGCCGCGCACTGGTCCTACAAAGAGAGCTTAGAAGAAAGACTGCAGGCAACACCTGCACGCCAAAAGAGAGCTAATGTATCATTGCGCCTCTCTCCATAACAAACAGGGATAAAAATCCCAGTTAGCACTCCCGCTAAAATAATACCCAGACTTGGATATTATTTACTTCACTGATACCACACGATAAGGAGTCACACTGGATTATGGCAGTAATCTTCTAGAAGACTCAATCGTGCACCACCAGACGGTTATAACCGTCTGGCCACGTGTCATCATCCTAGGCTCCCTTGAAGTCATGATGATGGCATGGAATTGAAGAGAAATCTCCACTTGGCCACTTTCCACGTGGCAATACCCCAGCCGTTGATCTAAATCGTGATCTGTGTGCTCTCACGTCGGATTAAGAGGATTAACGGAGGGAAAAATAACCGCTTACGGAGTTAGCATTTTCCGTCAATATTTCAATAACAGGTTTTCCCGCCCAAACTCCCGGCTATAAATAGAAGAGTAATTCAGGTACAATCTCCAAGCTACATTCACTTCACTTATACTTCTTCTTCTTCAAATACCGATACTTATTCTCACGCCGGAGGGTGGTCATGGAGAGAACCCCCATTCTCCCCGTGGCGAGTCTGACGGTGTCTGTTTTGCAGTTATCAAGGAGAGGAGAAGATATGTCCCCCTGAACCGAACGAGAAGAAACCAACCCTTTTATGCAGGACCTAACCCCTTGGTTCATCTGATTCCGGTCATTTAACCAGTGTTTCTTCACCCCTCGACTGTGTCGAATCCCCTCGACTGTGTCGCTCGTACCCATTAGAAAATCATGCACGTTTCGTAAATATGCTCGCGTTTTGTAAAACCGGTATGTTTGGTCTAAATCATTTTCGTAAACCATTTAAGTTCGTTGAAATTTAATTTCAAATTCGTTTAGAAATGTGAGTTTTCGTTTATCGAAATATAGTTTAACGTTGCAAAACTTTGCATATCTTTCTACCCCGAAAACATTTATAAAAATGTAAAAGCGTAAAAAAAAGGTGGGGTTATGAACTCACCTGGATTTCCATGTGCAAAGCTAGCTAAATACGACTTCATAATGTCGTTTCCAAGACGTGACTCGCTAGCGTGCATTCTACAATATTCCTAACACGTAATATCTTATAAGTTTCTAAGCAAATGTGGTAACTAAACTACGTGTCACCGAGCTCTACCGAATCGCTAATCGAACGATTCAACGGTAAGTTGTTAACTTAACGAAAATGACTAAGCTAAACTTTGTTTAGTTTGTTTATTGTCTGTAATAACTAATAAGTCTTAGAAAGACTTAGTTCCCGAGAGATTTAGAGTGTATAAATATTTATATATAAATATATCGTTATCATTGCGTTAGTCTTCTTGAGAAGTCGTATGTGTATGTACAAAAGTTTATATGAAAATAACATATAACAAGCTTGTACGTTGATATATATATGATATATAATGTGCCGTTTAGGCGTTTGAAATAAATATAAAAAGTTATATTTATTTTATAAAAGAACACGAGTTGTTGTGTTTGAAAATAAATATATAATTATATTTATTTTTATAAATGAATACGAGTCGTTTGATGTTTGAAATAAATATAAAACTAGGTTTATTTTTATAAAGGAATTCGTTATTGTTTGGTACTTGAAATAAATATATAAACTATATTTATTTTTATAAAAACGAATTCGTGTTGTTTGATATTTGAAATAAATATAAAAACTATATTTATTTTATAAAACGAAGGCGTGTTCGGCGTTTGAAACAATATAAATAATTATATTGATTTTATAAAAGATTTGTTGAATTTCCGAAGTTTAAAATAAATATAATAACTATATTTATTTATTGTTACAAAATCAAAAGATGTAATTTAGTGTCGGTAATCGCGTTCGCGCGTTCGTTCATCAATCACGGTCAAAGTCGCGTTTTTCGATCGTCATGCGTTTGTGATGTTTTGAAAGTACGAAAAATTCGAAAAACTAAATTTATAAGTATAAAATACTCGTTGAAAATTCGTATTTGTCGGCATTGTCAGTACTTTGTTCGGTTTCAATTCGTTGTCTTTAAACGTTTAACAGGTTTCTCCGTAAACCACCGTTCGCGCACTTTAAAGTCGGATAGACGTTCCTAGGCACTCCAAAGGCCTAATTAATTTAATTTGAGTCCTAAACACTATTTATTATCACTCTAATGTTTGTTAATCACGTAATTAGTAGCCGTAAATTAATGGTTGTCACACCACTCAACCACACAATTTACACCCCCGATCCATCTGATGCATCTTTCTAGGTTACCCCGACAATTTTAACGGTTACCGGTGCCTTGATCCTTCAACTGGCCGTGTTCACATATCTCGTCATGTGGACTTTAATGAGAACTCCTTTCCATTCACCGAACCAACAAACCCGAACACATATCGATTCCTTGATGACGAACCACCTGACCCAACTCATTTCCAATTTCACATCGCCACATACCCCGTACCACAACCAAATTCAGCAAACACCCTTCCGTCCTCCCATCCCATCTGACATAAACCACCCACCCCGCCCAGCCCACCTCCCACACTCCATCGTCCCCTTCCTCTCACTCACTGCCGACCCCGACCCCGCTCTCCTCACCGACCCCTACCTCACCACCACCCACCTCTTCAGTTCCTAACACTATCGCCCAACCACCAGCCAACGTCCATTCTATGACTACTCGAATGAAGGACGGTATATCCAAACCCAATCCAAAATACAACATTCACACATCCAATCAACCCAGCATATCCCCCATGCCCACCTCTTACATAAAAGCCCTTACAGACCCGTATTGGCAAAAGGTTATGCTTAACGAATATAACACATTAATAACTAATTGTACATGAGAGTTAGTTCCTAAACCGGAATCTCATCCAGTCATCCGATGTATGTGGTTGTTTCGTCATAAGTTCCACTCTGATGGAGAACTAGCCTGGTATAAAGCTCGGCTCGTGGTCAGTGGTAAATCTCAAACAGTCGGTCTCGATTGCTTGGATACATTCAGCCCGGTGGTGAAACCGGCAACTATAAGAACAATTCTATCCGTTGCTTTATCAAGAAATTCGCCTATACATCAACTGGACGTCAAAAACACGTTCTTACATGGGGATTTACATGAAACAGTATTAATACATCAACCGCATAACTTTGTTGATCAGTCTAAACCCCACTATGTGTTCAGATTACGCAAGTCCTTATACAAACTGAAACAGGCGCCTCGAGCATGGTTTTACAGATTTGCAAACTTTATTACTTCAAAAGGTTTCAAGGGCAGCTTATGTGATAGTTCTCTGTTTGTTTATTGCCACGGTGATAACATGGCCTTCCTTCTTTTATATGTTGAAGACATCATTTTAACGACCTCATCCACAACTTTTCTACAGCATGTTATTAAGCTTCTTTCAGGTGAATTTGCCATGACCGACTTGGGGAATTTACATCACTTTCTTGGCATCTTAGTAAAACGGAATTCTAATGACATGTTCCTCTCCCAGTCTCAGTATGCTTGGGACATTCTTCACCGTGCCAACATGACCTCATGCAAAGTACGATTGATATATTGTTCTCCTCTTTCACTATAAAGTACGATTGATACCATAGTGATTACTAGGGTCCACCCCAACAATAATCACATATTCTTTTTCTTTTTTCCTTTAATTAGTTATTCTGCCACACCTAGTTATTAAATTATTTTAATTAACTCCTGGCCTTAATAAAGCAGCTCAATATCTTATGACCTTTGCTCTACATCGGAGTTTATCTCCGGGAGCCCGACAGAACCTAAAGACAAAAAAGCCATAAAGGGAACCTTTCTAGTGTAGCCCCATGAGTGTTTGCTAGTACTAAACCTACGACGAGCGTTTTGTTTGTATTTGTATCAATTTACCATGTAACAATATCATTGAACATAAATGTTTGCTATTATAAATGGTTAGATAGTTTTGTAAAATAATTACAAAATCTGATACAATTTAAAAAGAAAAAGGTAATCACTTTTATAATAAAATAATGTAATAATCGTTTAAAACCACGAAATTCAATTCAATGTTTAGTTGTGAGAAGTTTGTCTTGACCTTAACCTAACTGAAAATTTTAATGCTTAGTTGTGGAAAATCTAACCATTAAAAAAAGACAAACCCAAAAGAAAAAAAAATCTCAAATCCATCATTGCGTGATCTAATGATCCAATGGACCAATTAACCAGTGGCAACAAGTTGCACACCAGTGAAGCAAAAGATGATTGGTAAACTCTATAAAACCATATATATGTAATATGTAAAAGAAAAAACTAAATATGCAATATGACCATACATCACAATTCGTGTAAGTAACAAACTATTAAAAATAGGGAAATTATCAAAATGGTCAAAGACCAAAATGACTTGTGAAAATAGCTTACCAAAATGACATGGGAAAATTATCATGTGTGGGATGAGTCTTTCAAGGGGGATGAGTTTTTCAAGCATGGGATGAGTCTTTCAAGCGAGACATCATGCACGAAATGCGTCCGGAGAATTTTTGAAGCGTTTGGCGAGTTTTCAGGTAAGTTGCAGGTTTCCGGTGATGAAATCTGAAGACACTGTTAAACAAAGAAAACAAAGAACTAGAACAATGGAAGAGAATTATCATTACTACAAGATGATCGTCTTCAACCAGAAGTTCAAGATCACCGAACGTAAGCCACCGCAGGACGTCACCAATGCCTTCAGTTCTTGCACCGACGGAGACTCCCAGATGTCGTCGGATTACTTCCGAGGGTTTTAATCGAGTTTCAGTGACAAGAACATACCACAATCGATGACTCTAAGCGGTTAGTGGAGCTAGTTCTTCACCGATTCTGATCTAACTTTACTCTCTGTTCTTTCATCCTTGATGTTTTCTTGAAATACCTCTTCCTTGATGACCTCAACGGCCCCATCCCATTACCAAGAAACCTGCATAATCTTTCCGTCCGACTTCAGATTTCATCGCTGGAAACCTGCAACTTGCCGGAAAACTCACCAGACGCTTAAGAAATTCTCCGAACGCATCCCGTGCATGATGCCTCGCTCCAAGGACGCATCCCGTGGCCATGTGTCCATTTTTGTTGGGTTTCGCTTGAAAGATTCATCCCATTCTTGAAAGACTCATTCCACATATGATGCCCTGTTTCAAGGGGGCATGTGCTGGCTATTTTCACAAGTCATTTTGATGTTTGGCTATTTTGGTAAATTTCCATTAAAAATATTGTTGTACTTTTTTTTATAAACTGATCACCAAAATATAACTTGAGTGTTCCTTTTTAATTTTCAACTAATACATGTTTTAATTTTCTCAATATAATAATAACTAGCGGGATAATCCGAGCGTTGCGGATGCACGGTTCCGAACATCGAAATATGGAGAAAAGGTACTTAGTGTGTTACGTATAGCAAAGTACAGGGACTTAATTGTAACATTTTGTAATTGAAGGGTCATTTTGTAAAGTTGTAACAACTTACCAACGGCCGGTAGTTAATAAACGGAATTAACCGCTCAAGCAGATTATGCTTGATTGATTGAACTTCTCTCTTCTCTTGTTCTTCTTCTTCTTCAATTCTAAGCATAACAATTGGTATCAGAGCCTCCGATTCTCGGAAAGCTTGTTATCATTCAGTCATTTTGTTCAATTGGATTGTATCATCGTTCGAACAGTCCTGTCCGTTTTTGTTTGAAATCAAGAATTGATCATTTGGTCGATCAATTCCATTCGTTCGTAATTCATCAATGACGACTCGTAATCAGGAATTCGAAAGATTAGCAAAAGATGTATCAAGATTGGAAACAAGTTCAGAGCATCAGATTAATGAATTGGTCAGTTTGAAAGCAACAACAGAAGAAATTAGGTCACAAACGGAGTCAATCTTGAAGAAATTGGATTCAAGGAATAGTGGAAGTTCAGATGGTAATTCCACAGACTCGGGTGGAGAAATCGAGAAAAGACTCAGCAATAACAGATTGACCAAGGTGGAGTTCCAAAAATTTAATGGTGACAATGTTGAAGGCTAGTTGTATAAATGTGAACATTTCTTTTCGATTGATGACACCCCTGATCGATTCAAAGTTCGGTATGCAGCTGTTCATTTAGAGGGCAGAGCACTGCAATGGCATCAAGCATTTATGAAGTCAAGTGGAAGAAACATCTTACAGATGCCTTGGGATGAATATACTAGATCTGTCTCTTCAAGATTTGCAGCAAACCTTATTGAAGATGCTATGGGGGCTCTTAAGGCATTAAACCAAACAGGCAGTTTGGAAGATTACTGTGATGAGTTCGATTTACTTCTTAATAAGGTAAATCTTTGTGATGAATATACTGTTAGCATTTTCATTGAAGGGTTGAAACCTGAAATCAAATACCATGTGAAGCTCTTTAAACCTACTACATTAAGAGAGGCTTATTCTTTGGCTAGGTTGCAAAATAAAGCTAATGGGGCTCTAGGCTTTAATAAGAATAATACATTTCAAGCAGGTTCTAAACATACGGGCAGATTTAATAATCTAACTAGTGGAGCCAAATAGCCTATATTAGCCACACCTGTGAATGCTCTACCTTCTACTTCTAATGCATTAGTACCAAAGAAGATTAATGATAAGTTTTTAGAGGACAAAAGGGCAAGAGGGGAATGCTTCTTTTGTAATGAAAAGTTTAATGCAGGACATTCTAGGGTGTGTAAGGGAAAAAAAACAGTTGTTCTTGGTTGAAGTAGAAGAGGAAGATGGGGATGTGAGTGTGAATAAGGATGATAGGGAGGAAGAAGTAGCAATAAACCCTGATCCACAAATCTCATTACATGCTATTAGGGGAATACCTTCCTATAATACTATGCATGTGGTAGGAACTATTGGTACTAGAACCTTACAGACTCTGATTGATAGTGGTTCTACACACAACTTTATGGATGAATCATTAGCCTATAAGTTGAAATGTGTGTTAATCGATATTCCAAGCTTAAAAGTAACAATTGCTGATGGGAAGAAGATGGATTGTGTTAAGCTTTGTAGAAATTTTCAGTGGATGATGCAGGGCATCTGGTTCACCACTGATATGTTAGTCATTCCTTTGAGCAATTATGACTTAGTGTTGGGAATCCAGTGGTTGGAAACATTAAATGATATCGTGTGGAACTTCAAGAAGTTAACAATGAAGTTTACAGTTAATGACCAAGTGTTGGAACTGAAGGGAATTAAGAGGCAAGGGGTTACTATGTGTTCTATGGAGAAGATGAATAATCTGTTACAAAGAGATAATACTGTGGTTCAAGCTCAACTATTTGCTTTATATGATGCTGAACAAGATTATTATGTGTATCAACCAAGGGTAGGGGTTCATGAAAAGAATCGGGTTGAGTTGGATAATTTGTTGGAAGAATTTGCAGACATCTTTGAAGCACCAACAGGGTTACCTCCAGCAAGAGATTTTGACCATAAAATTACCCTTAAAGAGGGCACTGCTGATTTAAGTATTAAACCATACAGATATCCGAGTGCACAAAAAGATATTATAGAAAAAATGACACAAGAGTTACTTGATTCAGGGGTGATAAGACACAGCACTAGTTCTTTTGCAGCACCAGTAGTGTTAGTCAAGAAAAAGGATGGGTCATGGAGAATGTGTGTAGACTATAGGAGATTGAATGAAGCTACAGTGAAAGATGTCTTTCCAATTCCTTTGATAGAGGAATTGCTAGATGAATTAAATGGGGCTCAGTATTTTTCAAAGTTAGATCTGAGGTCAGGTTATCATCAGGTTCGTATGGCTGCTGATGATGTTTATAAAACTGCTTTTAAAACTCATCAAGGTCATTTTGAATTCCTAGTTTTACCCTTTGGGTTAACTAATGCCCCCGCCACATTTCAAGCACTAATGAGTTCCACTTTCAAAGAAGTTTTAAGGAAATGCACCTTAGTGTTTTTTGATGATATCTTGGTCTACAGTGCTACATGGCAACAACACTTATGGGATTTGAGGAAGGTTCTGAGCTTGATGAGAAATCATTCATTAAAAGCCAAGCATTCAAAATGCTCTTTTGCAGGCTCACAGGTGGATTATTTAGGTCACATCATCACTACTAAAGGAGTGGCAACGGATCCAAGTAAACTACAAGCTATAAAAGAGTGGCCTACTCCTAGTACAGTAAAGCAACTAAGAGGATTTTTAGGCTTGGCAGGCTATTATAGGCGATTCATTAAAGGATTTGGAGTGATAGCGAAGCCTTTCATGAATTGCTAAAGAAAGATGGATTTAAATGGTCACCAGAGGCTCAACAGGCTTTCCTGACTTTAAAACAGGCCCTTAGCACACCTCCAGTGTTGCGTTTACCTGATTTTTCAAAGCCTTTTGTGGTGGAAACTGATGCTTCCACCAATGGGTTGGGAGCGGTTTTAATGCAAGAGGGCCATCCACTAGCATTCATTAGTAAAGCATTGTGTAACACCTCGAAAATTCACGCCCTATAATGTGTTGACACGTGTCATAAGCTTGAACGTGTGAAAGAATACTCTAGAGGGACTAAAGTTGACAAACATGGAAAGTATGTGAATATAAGGGTTCAAAATGTCAACAATGGATAAATATATTTTACAATAACCCTACATGATGCTTATACCCTTAAACGAATGAATCATGGATAATACGAAGCTAATTGTGAAAGAAAGTGAGAGATTACAAACTACAGGGGTTAAATGTGTCAACATGTTTAAGGTATACCTCTGAGTGACCTTTTAGCAAACCCGAAGCTTTGTAACGATTAATTATGCTCACTAGAATGCACGATAAAAATTTCACCAAGTTTCATTATCGTATGAGAAAGTTATGATAAAATTCGCACACGAGGGGTTAAAGCGTCAACGTTAAAAATTATGACTTTTCGGGTAAACATAAAGTGACCAAGGACTTAACAAAGTGGGTATAAGTCTTGAAGCCCTTATAAGTCAATTTGAAAGGCTCATAATGCAAGAAATAAAGGTGGAATGACCTTTCGAAGGACCAAGAGCCAAAGATGCAATAACTGAAAAGTTTTTAACCTGACATCAGGCCTCAGGCGGGCCGCGTAAGGCTTACCAGAACCTTACGCGGGCCGCGTGCGACTCCCAGATACAGAAAATGCTGACAGTTGCCTGTTCAGCCTTGTAACCGACTTAAAAAGATATTTTCACTTCCATGGGCGACCCCTAATAGTTCCTAGACCCTAGGGACACTTGTGGATGATCCATGATTAGTTGTAGCATGATTTGTCATGATCACAAGCCATCAAATTCACTATAAAAGGCCCCTCATATTGCAACTTTGTGATCATGCTTTCCATCTGCATTTGTGGAACTTCCTGGAGCATAAGATCAGTCCCCAAGCATCTCTAATCGTGCATTAGACCTTGGTAAGTACCCTTGACTTTCCTTAATTGAGTTTTGCTTAGTTATTAGCTTAAAAGTCAAACCGTCGTAATTAAGGTTTGACTTATCGATTAATCACTAATGGTTCAGTGTTTAGTCAAATTAAAGGTAGTTATAAGTTGGTAATTATGTGGGCATTAAACCCTTAAAAGGGCACCCTCTGATTCCCGTCCTAACTTAGTCATTTGTCAGGTCAAAGTTGTTTATAAAAAGTCAACAGAAACTTAATTTGCGAATTAACATGTAATTAGCAATGTAGAAGGCATGTAACCTATTTTATCACTCATATAACTCAGTAATAAATGTAAGAACATGTCTAAGCATGTTCGACCCGACAATTTTCTGTTTAGACCCGGTTCGGAACTGAAAGTCGCAAAACTTTTACTTTTGCTTTGACTTCAGTTCTGACCCGATTTAGATGGGTTTAGAAATGCCTTAGAGCTTCCTTAGGACCAGGTTACATGTTGGTATAACCCTCTGTGATTGGCTCGTTGTTTGACCAATCCGTTTACACGTTTCCGTTAATTGCTTAATGTTGACCATAATACCCTTTTGACCATAAAACGAGAATTTTTGAAATATGAGAGAACAATAATCCTTGCTACTGATTTTAAATAATAAATGAAGCATTTTGAACTTTATAACCTGATCAGAAAACTCAGATTTCCTGTATAACACGGAAATCGCTTAAAAGGGCTTTTTACGCGTATTAAACACCTAGTATGGGTTTAAAACCATTTTGGCATATAAGACTTATCACCAATTGATATAACCTATTAAAATAAGTTATTTTACTGATGTATTCGGACCTGAATCTCATTTAATCTCTTTTATAACCTTTAAAATGACCAAAATACCCCTGCGGGGCTTAAATTGAGATTAAACTCGTTTTGGGCATAATGGAAGATATCCTACTGATATCACAACCTATTTAAGGCACGTTAACTAAGGGAACCTGTAAATGACTCTTTTGGTTACCCGTTACGCTTCTTGCGCGTTCGGTTCGGTTTATGTAACTGGTTTGCATAAATTAGCCGAAACGGGTCGAACCTTATCGTTTTTATCTCAAAATCCAGAATGTGTTTAGTTTACCCATATTATACAAGTATTCAAACTTGCCGGGTCTAAATCACATTCCATTCCGGTCTTCGCTTAATCGTACGTTTGAACCGTATCTTTCCTTAAAACTAACCGGTCTAAGTTTAAGCTTAATTAAAGACCCGTTAGGATTCTAATAGGTTATTATAAACCTTCGTTCCAGAATAGGAGACCCGGTAAAAGCTACACGCACTTGCTAATTGTGATTGATGCTTGCAAAGGTAAATACTTTTAACTTATTTTCCCTATACGGGCTTGGGGTATGGTATATAAAATACCGCTTGGTCGGGCATTGAATCTTTAATCGAATAGAGGTTAAACCATTGATATGCTCCGTTTTGAAATGTTTTGTTTGCTTAAAGCCTTTGGGGGGTTAATGACCATGTCCCGGATATCCTTGGCATCATCTTACGAGATGGCCACGACCTGAGCACGGGGTGTAGGCGTACACCCGTCAGTGCATAAATAAATAATATGGTGTGTCTATTGATATTTAACCCGATCTACAGATCGGGCTACTGAACGCATAAGGAACATGTAATTCTTTTACAAGATTATATTCAAATAATTATCTCAAGTTATAAAAAGTTTGTGCCACGTGCATTCAAATCAATTTTATTAAACCTTTTCTAAATGAGTTAGTTAATTGTATTTACCAGTGTAAACTGATGTATTTTTTCCCAAAAAGGTTAAGTGCAGGTACTACGCGAACTAGGCTGGCTTTCTCCTAGCGTCCACAATAAGTCTCGCAAGCTTGGATGTCAAAACTGTTGAACAATGTTTCCATTTTATTTTGATCCACCTGTGGATTACTTTCAACTATTTGTGATACTTGATATTACAATATTATTTGGTTGAAATATATCTATCTTTTGCTTCCCCTGTGCATATTAAATATTGTGTTGTTTAACTATAACGATATCAACTACGTCACGATACTCCCCACCGGGCCCACCGGTAATACGTGGAAATATCGGGGTGTGACAGGTTAGTATCAGAGCCAACATTGAGTGAATTAAACACTAGCCTTTTGTGTTTAATCTCAATGACACAATTGCACATTCCAAAATTTTCGAGCCTAGATAAAGAACTTAGGACAAATCCCAATTTGTTTTTAATTTTAACTTTGTCCTTTATATTTCTTGTTGTATCTTTTATGGTTTTGACAGGAAATATTCCGCCAAGATTTAGAAGAGGAGGACGAGGTAAGGGGCCGATCACCGCCCCCAACGATCACGAGGCCAGGCCCTCGCACCGGCGAACTCCTTCTACCACTATGAGTGCCGATCCTTAGGGAAACTGGAGGAACCATTTGGAGCCCGCTAGACGGTCTGTCTCGCACAGCTCAACGCCTCCCTACCGCCATTCCTTTGGGCCGCATTCGGAAAACGACCCCGAAGACTCCCGCCATTCCTTCTTTCCATTACAGCGATCTGCTTCGCACCGTTCCTTTGGCGACCCCACTCCTGTCTTTCAGGGCCGGTTCAACCCGGCAAACTATATTCAAGAACCAGTGGGTTTTAACCCATTGGGACCAGAGGACCACTTCTCAGGAGACAATGCAATGGACATGGACGAGGACACGGATCCCGTCGAACCTGCAAGCGGTACCCCCAACCATCCCATCGAGATCTCTGATGGATCTTCCTTCCACGGATCACCCTACGGTGGTCCAGACAGTTACCAAGCTAGGTTTAACCAGTATGAGTGGTATTTTACACCCTCTCATAACCTGCAGCAGCAGCAGCAACAGGATCCCTCTGGGGATTCGCGATTCGTGGCAGTTACGCCACCGCCACCACCGCCGCCAGTTCATCAAGCACCTCCAGAACCACCAAGGCGTAGGAGAACAGGCGCACGAATATCCACGCGAGGAGGGGATTTTCACTTTAGCACCCCTCGACACTCCAGTGGCAGTCACTACCCGCCACAGCATGAAGACCCACAAATGGGTGGGACCTCAAACCCAATTCCAGAGGTGAATTCTGCACCAGTTGCACCACCACCACCACCGATGGGTTTTGATAACCCGATTCCTGCATACGTCGGTTCAACGGCGTACAATCCGTTTGAGCAGCCGGCTCACACTCATTATAACTATGCTGAAGCCAATCCGCACCTAGTAGCGGCAAACTACAACGCCCTTTATCCGGAAGGACCATATGGAGCCCCTTGGGGAGTGGGATATCCAACTCATGGATATCAAGTACCTGCTCGACCACCGATTCGGAAACAGTCGCAGCCACCATGATTTTCCCCACCGGAACAGGAGGAAATCCTCCAAAGACTAAGTCGGGTGGAACATGAATTCCAAGAAGAACGCAGGAACAACAGGGGATTCCTCAAGGGCCTAGCGAGCTTGTTAAAGGGGAAGAAGAAGAGGGATCATTAAATCCCTATATATATTATTGTATCTCCTATTTTAATCAAGTCCCTGCGTGGACATTTATCTGTGTATTTAGTCCCTGAGTGGACTTGTCTTTTTAGTCCCTGCGTGGACATCTATTCTAGTACTTGGTCCCTGCGTGGACTTGTATTATCGGTTTAGCCCCTGCGTGGGCAATTTGTTTCTGTTAAAAGTCCCGTTTAGGGCAATGTGTAATCCTCTTTATAATTAAATGGAATGTTAAGTTTATAAATTTCACTTTTGTCATTATATGCATAAATATATGAAATAAATATATCAAAATCATTCCTTTTATAATTAATCTGCCTATTAAATATTAAATAAGAATCTTAAAGGTATAACCTAGCCTGCATGTCATTATAAGACTTGGCCAAGATGGTAAGACCTGTTTAAAAGATTCGGATCCCTGTTAACATCTGAAAACATGTTAGCGCTCCTGGCAGACGTGATGCGTTAAAAATCACACATGTCATTCTTATATAAGGATTCTTCAAAAGATTCCTAACCTAACTTAATGATCTATAAATCATGGGTTTAAATCATCAATTAAGATGATCATATGTTGACCACACATTGGTAATATAGTGCCTACGTGTCACACCCCAACCGATGGCGGAAATCATCGGGGCATGGAACTGAGCGAAACAGATTGTCCAGAAGTTTCCATAACAACTATCATTACCATTTAATTTAAGTTAACATGTCCCATACCACGTCTCAAACAGTAAGCAAGTTATTACAGATAAACACCAAGACAAATATCCTGTTTCGACAACTCAGATTCAAATAAAAATAGTTTGTTTATTGGTTTCTAGGACTCCTTCCCTAGCCTCAATTTCATCACCAGCAAGCTAAGCATAGAAACAGCCTAAGCACCTGTCACATACGTTAAAATAAAGTCAATACATAAAATGTAAAGGTGAGCATACAAGTTTGATAATAGCATATAGAGTTCGAATTCGTTTACGCATAACCAGCACGTACACATAGTGAAATGAAGCACGTTAGTTATCGACATAGATCCATCGATACCAATGACTGCGGGGTGACTGCCTGAGGCAGTTCGCAATACATGATTACCACCGTAATCCATGCAAGTAAAGGATCCTTAACAACCCCCGGGTAAACGGGTGCTGAGTCCAAACTATAGTACTATCGTTGCTAAGGCAGGTAGACAGCATTCCATGTGTAAACATAACAAACAAGCATTCATGAGCCACGTATAACATGCAATAACGGTTTGCGTTCAAATAGTTTGAGTAGTGTGATAGTTGTAGTTTGAATATTCGTAACGTTTGTAACACCCAAAAGTGCTTAAAGCAAAAAGGGTTCGAGCATACTCACAGTGATTTATGGATTGAAGGGAGCGCTTAGCGAATACGGTTAGCCTGAATAGATTCGATAGCATAACGATAAGAGAAACGTAAAACAGGAAACAAGTGCTGAGGAGTCGGACAGCTGGTCGATCGGTCGGCAGTTCGATCGGACGGCTGACCGTTCGGATGGCTGTACGAGTGGATTGTTTCTTCCTTTGGGAAGGATGTGTTTGTGTATGATGGCTTGTTCTTTGAAGTTTTCGTTGTAGCATTTTGAAAACATTGAAGTACCTTTGCCTTTCAGGTCGGTCGATCGGATGGCAGTTCGATCGGCCGGCAGCCCGATCGGTTAGGCATTCAACAGAAATTCAAAGTTAAGTCTTTTGATCGGACAGATGTTCGATCGGACAGGTGTTCGATCGGACAGATGTTCGATCGGTTGGCAAGTCAACAAGTCAAAGACTTTAGTGAATGCAAAGTGTGATTCAGTGGATCGGATGGTTGGTCGATCGAATAGCACAACTGCTGTTCGATCGGACAGCAGGGTGTCACCTGATCGGACGGCTGTTCGATCGGGTGGCACTTCTAGTGCATTAAGCATGTTGAAAATTGATTATGTGTTGAAGCATAGTATCTCATGATCCGAAGAGTAATCCGATCGGACAATAGTTCGTTCGAACAACAGTTCGTTCAATACCATTCCTCACAACAAGTTGTTTGTGTGGGATCATGTGCTAGCCGATCGGCTGGCAAGTCGATCGGCTGGTTTATCCGATCGGCCGGCTGTCCGTTCGGACAGCAGTCCGATCGGTCAGCATCCTGACCTGATCAGCCTTGTGTCTAACACCTTGGTTGTTTTGTTTGTTTGTCGTTTTATCGAGGTACTTTGACAGCGAGTAAAACCATAGAGGCCTCGTTCTTACTGGGTCTCCCGGGTCGGACAGGAATCACCCAAATCCGGTCGGTGGTCTGTTCGGAACGAAGTTTAACATTTAACCCGAAGTCGGTTAACCTCGTGGATAGAATCCAGATCTTGAGCTGTATAACCACTGAAGTGCTTTGTAAAATCGGCTCAGGTTCCGTTTCCACTGGTTTGAAGTTACTGAGTGACAAAGAGTTGAAGGGAGGTTGGTAAACCCATCTTTCCTCCCTTGTCACTGTGCATATGTCTATATCTAGAACAGATCCTTGTTTGTTTATGTGGAAATCGGCTAGATCTAAGTCATTCTTGGTGGATTGAGGCCAAAACATGAAGTTCTTCAAGAACTCATGATGACATCATCCTAGAACACTTGATTCTTGGTGATTTCACGGTTAAAAGTTTAGATTTGAAAGATAGAAAGGTGTAGGAGTGTATATAGATCAAGAAAGTACAAGGTTTAGGACGAAAACTTACCGGAATCGAGAGAAATCTGAGAAAAGGCGGGTTGAGCGTGCTGGTCGAACAGAGGTTTCCAAAAGTGGTAAAGGGTGATAATGACAGGGGTATTTATAGGAAGACAAAAGAGGAAAGGGCTAGCCGATCGGCTGGCACCTCGATCGGACAGCCTGTCCGATCGGACAGCAGTCCGTTCGGCTGGCTGTTCGATCGGCTGGGAAACCTAATCGATCGGTTGCACCTTTCGAGTGTTTCGCGTGACGATTTCAGTTATTTCGATTTCGATTGCGAGCGGTTCGATATAATAGGGTTTCCTAGTCAAATTACTTTCAGTCTCAACTACTTCGATTGCGATTTGGGTTCGAGTTCGATAGCATTCGAGTTCGATTTCGAGTTCGATTGAGTTCGCTTGATTACCACAACATAACATAAATAAACATGCACAGGTAACACGTAAGGCACACACACACGTATAACCAATAAGTAAGATTTACGTAGCTCGAGTTACGATTCGATGTTGATTCGATTAGCATAGCTTGATTGTTAGTTGATTAGCTTTATCGCATTGTTACTTCCTATAGTTCACAGTCGTAGGTCGATCGAGTAACGATTAACGCAATTTGATTATTGCAATGAACGACACTTACTCCACATAATACAAATAAAATAAAGACATTTCTACCAGTCAAGTCGCGCGAAATCGGTCGTTGACTTTAACCTTGACTTTGACTTTGACTTGTGAAAACACGGGGTGTTACAGCCTCCCCTGGTTTAGGGAATTTCGTCCCGAAATTAAGCTGAAAGCTGTAACAAAGCCGTGAATTACGTTTGAGAACTCTTCGTTTGGACCGAGTTGAAAACCGGGACCTACAAGTGGTATCTGAGCAGGTTCTCAGTTGCGAAGGTCAAACGCACAGATTCGTACTATAATCGGTGGTTCTATAGATTAATATGAAATCGTACAAACACTAAAGTCACAATACTACTTTCTCTCTCTAACTTCACCCTTCAAACAAGTGCGGGTACTTAGCCTTCATATCGCTTTCGAGTTCCCAAGTGAACTCCGCGCCTCGTTTGCCTTCCCATCGGACCTTCACAATAGGAATGCGTGAGCGCCTAAGCTGCTTGGTTTGGCGATCCATGATTTCGACAGGCTTTTCCACGAAGTGTAATGTTTCGTTCACTTGTAGATCGTCTAGAGAGACGTGTAAGTCGTGGTCGGCGATGCACTTTCGGAGGTTTGACACGTGGAAAGTCGGGTGGACGTTACTAAGTTCCTCCGGTAATTCGAGTCTGTAGGCGACTTTTCCGATTCTTTCCAGAATCTTAAAAGGTCCAACATATCGAGGCGCGAGTTTCCCTTTCTTGCCGAATCGGACTACACCCTTCCAAGGTGATACCTTTAGGAGTACGTAGTCACCAACGCCAAATTCACGGGGCTTGCGCTTTTTATCGGCGTAAACCTTCTGTCGATCCCGAGCTTTCACCGGGTTGTTTCTGATTTGGAAAATTTTGTCTGTCGTTTCTTGTAATAGCTCAGGACCGGTTAGTTGCGAATGACCGATCTCGTGCCACACAATAGGCGACCGACATCTTCTTCCGTATAATGCCTCGAAGGGTCCCATCTCAATGCTAGAATGGTAGCTATTGTTATACGAGAATTCGACTAACGGCAGGTGTTTATCCCAATTACCAGCGAAGTCTAGAACACACGCACGGAGCATGTCTTCAAGAGTACGGATCGTTCTTTCAGTCTGGCCGTCGGTTTGTGGGTGGAAAGCAGTACTTAGATTAAGCGTTGTACCGAGTGCCGTTTGAAACGTTTCCCACAATCGTAAAGTAAACCGAGCATCACGGTCAGAGATGATGTCACGAGGCGTCCCATGATTACAAATGATCTCGTCGGTGTAGATTCGGACTAATCGTTCCACCTTGTAGTCTTCTCGTATAGGCAGAAAGTGAGCTGATTTAGTCAATCGGTCGACCACAACCCATATGCTGTCGTGACCTGATGACGTGGGTGGAAGCTTGGTTACGAAGTCCATAGCTATGCTCTCCCACTTCCACATGGGAATTGGTGGTTGTTCGAGCAAGCCAGAGGGTCTTTGATGTTCAGCCTTGATTCTAGCGCAAGTTAGGCATCTTCCGACGTAGAGAGCGATATCCCTTTTCATACCCGGCCACCAGTACTTGTAACGAAGATCCTGGTACATTTTGTCAGCACCGGGATGAATTGAGTAGCGGGATTTATGGGCTTCGTCCATGATAGTCTGTCGTAAGTTGGTTCGCTTGGGAATCCAAATTCGGTCTAAAAAGTGGAATATCCCATTTGATTTGCTCACGAGCTGGGCTCCATCGTGGTAGATTCTTTCTTTCTTCAGAGTGCGTTCGTTGAAACATGCATGCTGAGCGTCGCGGATGAGGGTTTCGAGGTTGTGCTGGGCTTGAACATTACGAGTGCTAAGAAGGTAGCTCCGTCTGCTAAGTGCGTCGGCAACAACATTTGCTTTGCCTGGGTGATAACGAATCTCACAGTCGTAATCGTTGAGAAGTTCTACCCATCGGCGTTGACGCATATTAAGTTCCTTCTGATTAAAGATATGTTGTAGGCTCCTATGATCGGTGAAGATCGTACACTTAGTACCATACAGGTAGTGTCGCCAAATCTTTAATGCAAAAACAACCGCGCCTAGCTCGAGATCATGAGTCGTATAGTTCTTCTCGTGGATTTTGAGCTGACGAGATGCGTAAGCTATGACCTTGTCCCGTTGCATAAGAACACAACCGAGACCAAGGTTGGAAGCATCACAGTAGACAATGAAATCATTGTTTCCGTCGGGCAATGTGAGAACAGGAGCATTGCAAAGCATGTGTTTAAGGGTTCGAAAGGCAGACTCTTGTTTAGCTCCCCAAACAAAAGGCTGGTCTTTATGTGTAAGAGAGGTAAGTGGTACAGCAATCTTCGAGAATCCTTCGATAAATCGTCGATAATAGCCTGCTAGTCCGAGAAAGGAGCGGACTTCGGACGGATTCTTAGGTGTAACCCAGCTCTTGACTGCTTCAATCTTCGCAGGATCAACGTGGATACCCTGACTATTTACAATGTGACCCAGAAATTGAACTTCCCCTAACCAGAATTCGCACTTGGAGAACTTGGCATAGAGTTGGTTCCCCTGGAGTAACTCGAGAACCAAACGTAGATGTTGCGTGTGTTCGGCTCTCGATTTGGAATAGATCAAGACATCGTCGATGAATACGATGACGAAACGGTCGAGATATGGTTTACACACGCGATTCATCAGATCCATGAAAACCGTTGGTGCGTTGGTTAGACCAAAAGGCATGACAACGAATTCGTAATGGCCGTAACGAGTTCGAAATGCGGTTTTGGGTATATCCTCCTCTTGAATGCGTAGCTGATGGTAACCGGAACGTAGATCGATCTTCGAAAAACACGTAGCGCCTTGTAGTTGATCAAACAAATCGTCGATACGAGGCAGAGGGTAGCGGTTCTTGATAGTTAACTTATTCAATTCCCGGTAGTCGATGCACATCCGGAACGACCCATCCTTCTTTTTGACGAAAAGGACTGGCGCGCCCCAAGGAGAGGTGCTCGGGCGAATGAAGCCTTTTTCAAGTAATTCCTGGAGTTGGGTTGAAAGTTCGCGCATTTCTGACGGTGCGAGTCGGTAAGGAGCTTTGGCGATAGGATTTGCTCCAGGAATGAGGTCAATACAAAAGTCGATATCACGACTTGGAGATAATCCGGGTAGATCCTCTGGAAAAACATTAGGGAATTCTCGAACCACAGGAACGTCTTTCACTTCCTTCTTTTCTTTCTTTTCCTTCTCCGCTACTACAATGTTTGCCAAGAAAGCTCTGTATTCCTTGCGGAGATACTTGCTGGCTTTGATACATGACATAAGCTTGAGCCCCTTTGAAGTAGTATCGCCATAAACACACAATAAGTCACCATTCGCGAGCGAAAAACGAATCATCTTGTCGAAGCACACAACTTCAGCATGGTTTTCTCGAAGAAAGTCCATGCCTACTATGACGTCAAAGCTTCCGAGTTGCATCGGAATAAGGTCGATTGGGAAGATGTGATTGTTGAGCTCAAGAGTACAATCACGGATAACAGAATTTATAGCGATGGTTCTTCCGGTAGCGACTTCCACGTCGAACTTCGAGGATAGTTGGGAACGTTTACGACTAAGGAGTTTCTCAAATTCGAGCGACACAAAGCAATTATCGGCTCCAGTATCAAACAAACATGAAGCATAAATACCATTCACAAGGAACGTACCATTGACCACGTTGTTGTCGGCCTGGGCTTGACGCACGTTGAGGTTGAAGGTTCTGGCGCGTGCGGCCTGTTGTTGTTGTTGCTGTTGTTGCTGCTGTGGCTGCTGTTGCTGAGGCTCCTGCTTTACAACCCTGTTTGGGCACACGTTGGCGAAATGGTTCGGGTCGCCACACGCGAAGCAGGCTCTGGCTTTGACTGCGGGTGCCGGAGGAGCTTGTTGACTCTGTGGGGCAGTGAGTAGAGCTTGGTTGGCAGGAGTTTGACGGATACGGCAATTGGCAGTAAAGTGGTCGTATACATTGCAATGAGCACAAAAGCGGCATGGAATAGCAGTCGGGTGGTGGTAGGTGCAAGTAGGGCAGAGCGGGTGTGGCCCGGTGTATGCACGCTTTACAGGCGGTGCATTTGCCACAGGCGCCGCTACTTGACGCTGTTGAGCAGGTACGGTTTGAATCGGTGCAGCAGTAATCGCACAGTTCTTGTTGGTGGAGCTGTTCTTTCTCTTGTTGCTCGATGAGGTGGGTTCAGCAGTTGGTGCGGTAGCAGTAGCTTGATGTAGATGCTTGGAAGTCTTATCCCATACCCCAGCCTTAACCCGTTTCTCGTTGATCTCAGCGGCCAACAGATAAGTTTCCTCGATCGTTGTAGTCTTAGCCGCTTGCACGAAATCAGCAACGCAGTCGGGTAAAGCTCGGATATACTTCTTGATGGTCATGTCGGGAGTCTTGACTTGGTCGGGACAGATAATGCTGAGCTGTTTGAAATGAGCAGTGAGACCAGCATTGTCACCATCCTTCTGTTGTATGTGCCAAAATTCATCTTCCAGCTTTTGACGTTCGTGAGGAGGGCAGAATTCCTCTAGCATAACTTCCTTGAGTTCGTCCCACGAAAGACCGTAGGCTGCATCGTTCCCTCGCTTGTTCCTCTCGGTCGTCCACCAGTCGAGAGCACGGGACTGAAAGACGCCGGTAGCATTCAGAGTTCGAAGGTCATCAGGGCAACCACTCCGTCGCAGAGTAACCTCGATAGAGTCAAACCAGTGAAATAGTGCAGTGGGACCTCCTTCGCCAGTGAATTCTTTTGGCCCACACGACTTGAATTGTTTGAAACTGAAAGGTCTTGCAGCAGCCTTAGGAGCTATGGTTCTCGATTCCTCAGATGATTTGCTGGCATTCTCATAGACGTCACTCACGGCCTTTGCCACACTTTTAGCGATAATGGAAGCAAGGCGTTTGTCCCTCTTTTCCTGACGAGAGAGTGCATGACGGGATCCAGACGACATGGTCTGCAACAGACATTGTCACAGGACTCATCACATTGTATTCGAATCTCACGTCCATTTCTTACTAAAGCTCAGGAACACGTATACTTACGTAAATACTTATCACAAATCACAAAATCACATAGGCACATAAAACACATAGTCATTTAATTCCTAAACACGTAAAGCATAATAGCAAGAAACACATACGTCTTAGTCACTAGAGACATTCAGAAAACAGAAACCTATCATTCAAAGTCTGCGATTGCTTGCTATAGTAATCGCGTTTAGCATATCGTATATGCGTAGTATAAGCGTATAGTTACCCTAGGGTCGTCTAAGTTTCAGCGATTTGTCAGCGATGTGTAGTGTGTTGTGTGGGTAGCGAGAGCAAAAGGCATTAGATCGAAGCCAGTAGCATCTCAAAATGCTAACAAATAAACATAAAACACATAAAACACATAAATCTCATAAAATCGACGAGTCATCAGAGTCAACAGTTGTAGACTCAGAATCAAAGCACACAAAATTCGAGGTATAGATTGTCTACGGCTAGTAGACTTCGACTATCCAAGGTGGTTCAATTATTCACAGGGGATCTGTTATGCACTTTCAACTTTCAGGATCGTGCCTTGGCCTCGATTCTTGGGCGTTTGGCGTGAATCCCGTTAGTTTTATTGTGACTACAGATCGTCTGTTGAGACCTTGATGAGAGTTTTGTAAAATGCGCGGAACAAGTCGTCAAGGTTAGGGTTTCACCCCTGGCTTGACAACTTCTTCCCTGTTTTGATAAAATAGAGGAGATTATTCATCAAAATATGGATTTCACTCCTAGTTTGGCATAATTCTCCTCGTTTTAGTCAAAATACGAGTTGATTATGCACCTTTAGTCGAGAGTTTGCGGTTTTCACACCTATTCCCGACCTTGTTGTCCATTCATAGTTGAAAATTCGAGTGCAATAAGAGTGTAGAACAAGCGAGAATAACGAGAAGTAAGCTCGTACATAACCCTTACTAGTTATGCACAAGTCGTTCTGCTGGTTCTTAACTATAGTCTAGGTATCTAAGACTTCGACCCGGACTAGGTCGAGTCTTGCCTAATTCCCTATAGTTATGGCTCTGATACCAATCTGTCACACCCCAACCGATGGCGGAAATCATCGGGGCATGGCACTGAGCGAAACAGATTGTCCAGAAGTTTCCATAACAACTATCATTACCATTTAATTTAAGTTAACATGTCCCATACCACGTCTCAAATAGTAAGCAAGTTATTACTGATAAACACCAAGACAAATATCCTGTTTCGACAACTCAGATTCAAATAAAAATAGTTTGTTTATTGGTTTCTAGGACTCCTTCCCTAGCCTCAATTTCATCACCAGCAAGCTAAGCACAGAAACAGCCTAAGCACCTGTCACATACGTTAAAATAAAGTCAATACATAAAATGTAAAGGTGAGCATACAAGTTTGATAATAGCATATAGAGTTCGAAAGCGTTACGCATACCCAGCACGTACACAGAGTGAAATGAGGCATGTTAGTTATCGACATAGATCTATCGATATCAATGACTGCGGGTTGACTGCCCAAGGCTGTTCGTAATACATGATCACCACTGTAATCCATGCAAATAATTGTCCTTAACAACCCCCGAGTGAACGGGTGCTGAGTCCAAACTATAGTACTATCGTTGCTAAGGCAGGTAGACAGCATTCCATGTGTAAACATAACAAACAAGCATTCATGAGCCACGTATAACATGCAATAACGGTTTGCGTTCAAATAGTTTGAGTAGTGTGATAGTTGTAGTTTGAATATTCGTAACGTATGTAACACCCAAAAGTGCTTAAAGCAAAAAGGGTTCGAGCATACTCACAATGATTTATGGATTGAAGGGAGCGCTTAGCGAATACGATTAGCCTGAATAGATTCGATAGCATAACGATAAGAGAAACGTAAAACAGGAAACAAGTGCTGAGGAGTCGGACAGCTGGTCGATCGGTCGGCAGTTCGATCGGACGGCTGACCGTTCGGCTGACAGTCCGTACGGTCTGCTGTTCGGTCGGTCGGTAGGCCGATCGGATGGCTGTACGAGTGGATTGTTTCTTCCTATAGGAAGGATGTGTTTGTGTATGATGGCTTGTTCTTTGAAGTTTTCGTTGTAGCATTTTGAAAACATTGAAGTACCTTTGCCTTTCAGGTCGGTCGATCGGATGGCAGTTCGATCGGCCGGCAGCCCGATCGGTTAGGCATTCAACAGAAATTCAAAGTTAAGTCTTTTGATCGGACAGATGTTCGATCGGACAGGTGTTCGATCGGACAGATGTTCGATCGGTTGGCAAGTCAACAAGTCAAAGACTTTAGTGAATGCAAAGTGTGATTCAGTGGATCGGATGGTTGGTCGATCGAATAGCACAACTGCTGTTCGATCGGACAGCAGGGTGTCACCTGATCGGACGGCTGTTCGATCGGGTGGCACTTCTAGTGCATTAAGCATGTTGAAAATTGATTAAGTATTGAAGCATAGTATCTCATGATCCGAAGAGTAATCCGATCTGACAATAGTTCAATACCATTCCTCACAACAAGTTGTTTGTGTGGGATCATGCTAGCCGATCGGCTGGCAAGTCGATCGGCTGGTTTATCTGATCGGCCGGCTGTCCGTTCGGACAGCAGTCCGATCAGTCAGCATCCTGACCTGATCAGCCTTGCGTCTAACACCTTGGTTGTTTTGTTTGTTTGTCGTTTTATCGAGGTACTTTGCCAGCGAGTAAATCCATAGAGGCCTCGTTCTTACTGGGTCTCCCGGGTCGGACAGGAATCACCCAAATCCGGTCGGTGGTCTGTTCGGAACGAAGTTTAACATTTAACCCGAAGTCGGTTAACCTCGTGGATAGAATCCAGATCTTGAGCCGTATAACCACTGAAGTGCTTTGTAAAACCGGCTCAGGTTCCGTTTCCACTGGTTTGAAGTTACTGAGTGACAAAGAGTTGAAGGGAGGTTGGTAAACCCGTCTTTCCGCCCTTGTCACTGTGCATATGTCTAGATCTAGAACAGATCCTTGTTTGTTTATGTGGAAATCAGCTAGATCCAAGTCATTCTTGGTGGATTGAGGCCAAAACATGAAGTTCTTCAAGAACTCATGATGACATCATCCTAGAACACTTGATTCTTGGTGATTTCACGGTTAAAAGTTTAGATTTGAAAGATAGAAAGGTGTAGGAGTGTGTATAGATCAAGAAAGTACAAGGTTTAGGACGAAAACTTACCGGAATCGAGAGAAATCTGAGAAAAGGCGGGTTGAGCGTGCTGGTCGAACAGAGGTTTCCAAAAGTGGTAAAGGGTGATAATGACAGGGGTATTTATAGGAAGACAAAAGAGGAAAGGGCTAGCCGATCGGCTGGCACCTCTATCAGACAGCCTGTCCGATCGGACAGCAGTCCGTTCGGCTGGCTGTTCGATCGGCTGGGAAGCCTGATCGATCGGTTGCACCTTTCGAGTGTTTCGCGTGACGATTTCAGTTATTTCGATTGCGAGCGGTTCGATATAATAGGGTTTCCTAGTCAAATTACTTTCAGTCTCAACTACTTCGATTGCGATTTGGGTTCGAGTTCGATTGCATTCGAGTTAGATTTCGAGTTCGATTGAGTTCGCTTGATTACCACAACATAACATAAATAAATATGCACAGGTAACACGTAAGGCACACACACACGTATAACCAATAAGTAAGATTTACGTAGCTCAAGTTACGATTCGATGTTGATTCGATTAGCATAGCTTGATTGTTAGTTGATTAGCTTTATCGCATTGTTACTTCCTATAGTTCACAGTCGTAGGTCGATCGAGTAACGATTAACGCAATTCGATTATTGCAATGAACGACACTTACTCCACATAATACAAATAAAATAAAGACATTTCTACCAGTCAAGTCGCGCGAAATCGGTCGTTGACTTTAACCTTGACTTTGACTTTGACTTGTGAAACACGGGGTGTTACACTACGGGCCATACTCATTGTCATATAAGACAAAAGATAGTAGTAGTCTACGACTCCCTGTCAGAAAAAGGTAAAGAACTATGTTTAAACCTTCATGCCTTGATTCTCTGAAATCATGGCTTATAATTTAAAAATGTCCCTGTGACTAGGCCTTTTGTGCTAATAATACTGTTATTGTTTTATAATTAGGATAAATTATTAAAAAAAATCCTAAATAAATGTGAGTAACAAATTAACCAAATATGGTCTATGTTTACCATGGTTAATGAATTGCCCAAAAAGGCAATTCCATAATAAACTCCCAAATAAATTATTGTCGATATCTTATGTAACAGTTCAAGATACATGGCGGACTCGGATGAAATCAATAGTCGGCCAAAGGAGAATCCTGACGCCACCAGGTTCAATGTGACTGGCGCAGAGCTCCAAGCATTAATTGACAATGCTGTTACAAAAGCCTTGGATAGGCAGTATAGTGAGTCAAGCGGTACTCGAAGCAGAGCCCAATCAGTACCCCATTCCAAGCCTAAGACTCATTTTGAGGCTCACAACAAGCCACCCTCCAAGAAGGAAGAACCAAAGAAAGACGATGATGATCGTCACTCTTCAAATCAGCAAAGTGTCCCATCTCAAAGGATCGTACTGAATCAAGGACCCCGTGATAAGGGTTGCTCCTACAAATATTTTGTTTCATGCAAACCCAGGGATTTCACTGGGGAAAAAGGGGCTATAGACTGCATGACATGGTTGGATGAGATGGACACCGTGGTTGATATCAGCGGGTGCGCTGATAAGGATGTGGTAAAGTTTGTATCCCAGACGTTCAAAGGTGAAGCATTAGCTTGGTGGAGGTCTTTTATCCAAGCTACAGGGAAAATCCCATTGTACAATATGACTTGGGAACAGTTTGTGTCTTTGATCAGGGAGAACTACTGTCCTCAGCATGAGGTTGAAAAGATTGAGTCGGATTTTCTGTCATTGGTAATGAAAATTTTGGATTGCCAAGCTTACCTTACGAGCTTTAATACAATGTCAAGGTTGGTTCCTTATCTGGTGATCCCGGAACCCAAAAGAATAGCTCGTTTCATTGGGGGTTTAGCCCCAGAAATTAAGGCAAGCGTGAAGGTCTCTCGGCCAGCTACTTTCAGATCTGTAGCTGATATATCTTTGTCCCTCACACTGGACGCGGTCAGACAGAGATCGCTGAGGAACACGGATGCCGAGAAAAGGAAGCGTGAAGATGACAATTCACGACGGTCAGACAAGAAGCACCGGGGAAACAATGACCACAAGAAGGGGGTCTGGTTCTAAGAAGGATGGGCATCAATCTGGAGATAAGCCCAAGTGTAAGATTTATCAGAAGCACCACTTTGGGAGGTGCAGACTTGAGTCAAAACCCCAGTCTCAGCCGAGGCCATGTGAGATTTGCAAATCTTCGGAACATAAGACCCTAGAGTGCAAGAAACTGAAGGACGCAACGTGCTACAGTTGCAACGAAAAAGGACACATTAAGACAAATTGCCCAAAATATGCAAAGAAAGCTGGGGAAGGGAAGAAGACCAATGCTAGGGTCTTCAGGATGGATGCAAAGGAAGCTGTGCAGGACGACAATGTGATCACATGTACCTTCCTTATAAATGATGTTTATGCGAGAGTGCTATTTGATTCAGGAGCTGATAAATCATTTGTAGATAATAAGTTTTGTGAGTTGTTGAAATTGCCTGTAAAAACCTTAAGTGTGAAGTATGAGGTGGAATTAGCTGATGGAACCATAGAAACCGTCTCAACTGTGTTAGATGGATGTGTTATATCCATTAAGAACCGCTCTTTTCCTTTGTCCCTACTTCCTTTGAAGTTAGCCGATTTCGACATAGTTTTAGGCATGGACTGGTTATCTTATAACCAGGCCCAGATTGTCTGCAATAAGAAGCAAGTGGTGATCAAGACTCCGTCTGGTGAATCACTTACCATTCAGGGATATACTCAGTATAGACTGCCTGAGCAAGTGTCTATGCTCAAGGCCTCTAAGTGTTTAAAGAAGGGTTGTGTCATCTACATGGCACAAGTGACTATCGATGAGCCGAAGCCTAAGATTGAGGATATCCCTGTCATTTCTGAATACCCCGAAGTTTTTCCTGAAGAACTACCTGGTTTACCACCAGATAGGCAAGTGGAATTCAGAATTGACATCATCTCTAGAGCAGCACCAGTAGCAAGGGCGCCTTATAGGTTGGCACCAACAGAGATGAAGGAACTGAGGACACAACTAGATGAATTGCTAGCCAAGGGTTTCATTAGACCTAGTCCGTCTCCTTGGGGAGCACCAATCTTATTTGTCAAGAAGAAGGATGGATCGATGCGTATGTGCATCGATTACCGTGAGCTTAATAAGGTCACTATCAAGAATAGGTACCCGTTGCCCAGGATCGACGATCTGTTCGATCAGCTTCAAGGGGCAAGTTACTTCTCTAAGATTGACTTAAGGTCAGGCTATCACCAACTGAAGGTTAGAGATGAAGACGTACACAAGACTGCATTTAGGACTCGTTATGGTCATTACGAGTTCCTAGTGATGCCTTTTGGGCTCACCAATGCACCAGCGACATTCATGGATCTCATGAACCGTGTCTGCAAACCATACTTGGACAAATTTGTTATCGTCTTCATTGACGACATTCTGATTTATTCAAAGAATCAGGCTGACCATGAGAAACATCTTCGATGTATTCTTTCACTACTTCAGCAGGAGAAGCTCTACGCCAAATTCTCTAAGTGTGAATTTTGGCTTCGTGAAGTCCAATTTCTTGGACATGTGGTTAGCGAACGCGGAATCCAAGTAGATCCCGCTAAGGTTGAAGCTGTCATGAATTGGCAAGAGCCGAAGACGCCCACGGAAATTCGCAGTTTCTTGGGATTGGCAGGATACTACAGGCGCTTTATTGAAAATTTTTCAAGGATTGTTGCGCCCCTAACTTCCTTGACTAGGAAGAAGATTAAGTTCGACTGGGGACCGAAGCAACAAGAATCCTTTGATATCCTTAAGAAGAAACTAAGCAATGCACCTGTGTTGACATTGCCTGATGGAATAGAAGATTTTGTGGTATATTGTGATGCATCACACCGGGATGGGATGTGTGCTTATGCAGAAAGGCAGAGTTATTGCCTATGCTTCACGTCAGTTAAAGGTACATGAAAAGAATTACACCACCCATGACTTGGAGTTGGGTGCCGTTGTATTTGCACTGAAGCTATGGAGGCACTATTTATATGGTATCAAGTGTGTGATCTATTCTGATCACAAGAGCCTCCAGCACCTGTTTAACCAAAAGGATTTGAACATGAGGCAACGACGTTGGATGGAAACTTTGAATGATTATGATTGTGAAATAAGATACCATCCTGGCAAGGCGAATGTAGTCGCCGATGCCTTGAGTCGAAAGGAAAAGGTGAAGCCTATAAGAATCAATGCCAAGAGCATTGAGATAAAGAATGGTTTGAACGAAAGGTTGTTAGCTGCACAGAAGGAAGCTGTGTTAGAAGCTAACTATCCTAATGAAAAGCTAGGAGTAACTGAAGAACAGTTATCCTATGGCAAGGACGGAATTTTGAGGTTAAATGGACGAATATGGGTTCCAATTTATGGGGGACTTCGAGATGTTATCCTCCAGGAAGCTCACAGTTCTAAATACCCCGTTCATCCTGGAGCTGATAAGATGTACCAGGATTTGAAAGCAAACTTTTAGTGGATAGGCTTGAAGAAGTCTATAGCTACCTATGTAGCTAAATGTTTGACGTGTGCGCAAGTCAAAGATGAACATCAGAAGCCGTCAGGTTTGCTACAACAGCCTGAACTTCCCCCGTGGAAGTGGGAAATGGTGACAATGGATTTCATCACCAAGTTGCCAAAGACAAGGAAAGGAAATGATACCATATGGGTGATAGTTGACAGATTGACTAAGTCAGCACATTTCCTACCCATCAAGGAGACCTATAGCTCCGACATGTTAGCCCAATTGTACATAGATAAGATTGTATCTCTGCACGGCGTACCAGTGTCTATTATCTCTGACAGAGATACTTGGTACACGTCACATTTTTTGAAGAGTTTCCAACAATCTTTGGGCACGCGCTTAAATTTTAGTACGGCTTACCATCCTCAGACGGACGGTCAGAGTGAGCGTACTATCCAAACGTTGGAAGACATGCTTCGTGCATGTGTGATTGACTTAGGTGGTAGTTGGGATAACCACCTGCCACTAATCGAGTTCTCATATAACAATAGCTACCATTCGAGCCTTAAAGCCGCACCTTTCGAGGCCTTGTACGGTAGAAAGTGCAGAACTCCCGTTTGTTGGGCGGAAGTTGGAGATGTCCAACTGACAGGACCTGAAATAGTCTTTGAAACGACGGACAAGATTGTCCAGATTCGTGATCGCCTGAAAGCTGCCAGGGATAGGCAGAAAAGCTACGCAGATTTAAAGCGTAAACCTCTGAAATTCGAGGTAGGTGACAAAGTGTTGCTTAAAGTATCACCCTGGAAGGGAGTGATGCGATTTGGTAAGAAAGGCAAGTTAAGCCCGAGATACATAGGACCATTCGAGGTCATCGAATGTGTTGGATCGGTTGCTTATAAGTTAAAATTACCTGAAGAGCTCAGTGGTATTCACAATGTATTCCACATCTGCAATCTGAAGAAGTGTTTCGCTGACGAATCCCTAGTCATACCACATACAGATGTGAACATAGAAGAGAGCTTGAAGTTTGTTGAAAAACCTGTGTCTATCGAGGATCGACAGGTTAAGAAGCTTCGAAGGAAGCATGTACCGATCGTAAAAGTTAAATGGGATGCCCGTAGAGGTCCCGAGTACACGTGGGAGGTAGAGTCCACAATGAAAGAAAAGTACCCTCATTTGTTTCAGTAAATCTCGAGGTCGAGATTTCTTTTAAGGGGTTGAGGATGTAACACCTCGAAAATTCACGCCCTATAATGTATTGACACGTGTCATAAGCTTGAACGTGTGAAAGAATACTCTAGAGGGACTAACTTGACAAACAGGGAAAGTATGTGAATATAAGGGTTCAAAATGTCAACAATGGATAAATATATTTTACAATAACCCTACATGATGCCTATACCCTTAAACGAATGAATTATGGATCATACGAAGCTAATTGTGAAAGAAAGTGAGAGATTACAAACTACAGGGGTTAAATGTGTCAACATGTTTAAGGTATACCTCTGAGTGACCTTTTAGCAAACCCGAAGCTTTGTAACGATTAATTATGCTCACTAGAATGCACGATAAAAATTTCACCAAGTTTCATTATCGTATGAGAAAGTTATGATAAAATTCGCACACGAGGGGTTAAAGCGTCAACGTTAAAAATTATGACTTTTCGGGTAAACATAAAGTGACCAAGGACTTAACAAAGTGGGTATAAGTCTTGAAGCCCTTATAAGTCAATTTGAAAGGCTCGTAATGCAAGAAATAAAGGTGGAATGACCTTTCGAAGGACCAAGAGCCAAAGATGCAATAACTGAAAAGTTTTTAACCTGACATCAGGCCTCAGGCGGGCCTCGTAAGGCTTACCAGAACCTTACGCAGGCCGCGTGCGACTCCCAGATACAGAAAATGCTGACAGCTGCCTGTTCAGCCTTGTAACCGACTTAAAAAGATATTTTCACTTCCATGGGCGACCCCTAATAGTTCCTAGACCCTAGGGACACTTGTGGATGATCCATGATTAGTTGCAACATGATTTGTCATGATCACAAGCCATCAAATTCACTATAAAAGGCCCCTCATGTTGCAACTTTGTGATCATGCTTTCCATCTGCATTTGTGGAACTTCCTGGAGCATAAGATCAGTCCCCAAGCATCTCTAATCGTGCATTAGACCTTGGTAAGTACCCTTGACCTTCCTTAATTGAGTTTTGCTTAGTTATTAGCTTAAAAGTCAAACCGTCGTAATTAAGGTTTGACTTATCGATTAATCACTAATGGTTCAGTGTTTAGTCAAATTAAAGGTAGTTATAAGTTGGTAATTATGTGGGCATTAAACCCTTAAAATGGCACCCTCTGATTCCCGTCCTAACTTAGTCATTTGTCGGGTCAAAGTTATTTATAAAAAGTCAACAGAAACTTAATTTGCGAATTAACATGTAATTAGCAATGTAGAAGGCATGTAACCTATTTTATCACTCATATAACTCAGTAATAAATGTAAGAACATGTCTAAGCATGTTCGACCCGACAATTTTCTGTTTAGACCCGGTTCGGAACCAAAAGTCGCAAAACTTTTACTTTTGCTTTGACTTCAGTTCTGACCCGATTTAGATGGGTTTAGAAATGCCTTAGAGCTTCCTTAGGACCAGGTTACATGTTGGTATAACCCTCTGTGATTGGCTCGTTGTTTGACCAATCCGTTTACACGTTTCCGTTAATTGCTTAATGTTGACCATAATGCCCTTTTGACCATAAAACGAGAATTTTTGAAATATGAGAGAACAATAATCCTTGTTACTGATTTATAAACATGTCCCTAAATTTTCACATCAGTTGGAGGTTTAGATTAGGAGTTATGCTTAATAGCGTAATTAGAACGCTTCTTATGAATTAAAAGGCGTAATTAGCATAAGACCTATCTAAACCCAATTTTTGACACCAAACCTTTTACCCACTGATGTAATATAATATTTTGGGATTTTTAAAGATTTTAAATTATTTTTAACCTGCTCATAACCTAAGGTTATGGCCTTGATTCGGTAAATACCGATTATACCCTTTTTGTGTATAAAATGAGTTTTACATAATATTTTGACACCAATCCAATTGCTACTGATTTTAAATAATAAATGAAGCATTTTGAACTTTATAACCTGATCAGAAAACTCAGATTTCCTGTATAACACGGAAATCGCTTAAAATGGCTTTTTACGCGTATTAAACACCTAGTATGGGTTTAAAACCATTTTGGCATATAAGACTTATCACCAATTGATATAACCTATTAAAATAAGTTATTTTACTGATGTATTCGGACCCGAATCTCATTTAATCTCTTTTATAACCTTTAAAATGACCAAAATACCCCTGCGGGGCTTAAATTGAGATTAAACTCGTTTTGGGCATAATGGAAGATATCCTACTGATATCACAACCTATTTAAGGCACATTAACTAAGGGAACCTGTAAATGACTCTTTTGGTTACCCGTTACGCTTCTTGCGCGTTCGGTTCGGTTTATGTAACTGGTTTGCATAAATTAGCCGAAATGGGTCGAACCTTATCGTTTTTATCTCAAAATCTAGAATGTGTTTAGTTTACCCATATTATACAAGTCTTCAAACTTGGCGGGTCTAAATCACATTCAATTCCGGTTTTCGCTTAATCGTACGTTTGAACCGGATCTTTCCTTAAAACTAACCGGTCTAAGTTTAAGCTTAATTAAAGACCCGTTAGGATTCTAATAGGTTATTATAAACCTTCGTTTCAGAATAGGAGACCCGGTAAAAGCTACACGCACTTGCTAATTGTGATTGATACTTGCAAAGGTAAATACTTTTAACTTATTTTCCCTATACGGGCTTGGGGTATGGTATATAAAATACCGCTTGGTCGGGCATTGAATCTTTAATCGAATAGAGGTTAAACCATTGATATTCTCCGTTTTGAAATGTTTTGTTTGCTTAAAGCTTTGGGGGGTTAATGGCCATGTCCCAGATATCCTTGGCATCATCTTACGAGATGGCCACGACCTGAGCACGGGGTGTAGGCGTACACCCGTCAGTGCATAAATAAATAATGTGGTGTGTCTATTGATCTTTAACCCGGTCTACGGATCGGGCTACTGAACGCATAAGGAACATGTAATTCTTTTACAAGATTATATTCAAATAATTATCCCAAGTTATAAAAAGTTTGTGCCACGTGTATTCAAATCAATTTTATTAAACCTTTTCTAAATGAGTCAGTTAATTGTATTTACCAGTGTAAACTGACGTATTTTTCCCAAAAAGGTTATGTGCAGGTACTACGCGAACTAAGCTAGCTTTCTCCTAGCGTCCACAATAAGTCTCGCAAGCTTGGATGTCAAAACTGTTGAACAATGTTTCCATTTTATTTTGATCCACCTGTGGATTACTTTCAACTATTTGTGATACTTGATATTACAATATTATTTGGTTGAAATATATCTATCTTTTGCTTCCGCTGTGCATATTAAATATTGTGTTGTTTGACTATAACGATATCAACTACGTCACGATACTCCCCACCGGGCCCACCGGTAATACATGGAAATATCGGGGTGTGACACATTGGCAAGTAGACAACAAAGTCTTTCAGTCTATGAGAAGGAATTACTTGCCATTCTAATGGCTGTCAAACAATGGCATCACTATTTGATCACTAATAGATTCATTATTAAAACAGATCATCAGAGCCTAAAGCACTTATTGGAACAGAAAATTATTACACCTTTACAACAGAAATGGTTATCAAAACTCATGTGTTATGATTATGAGATTGTTTACAAGAAAGGGGCAGAGAACTTAGTGGCTGATGCATTGTCTAGGGTGCAAGGATCTGAGATTTTTCAGATGAGTCTAAGTTCATTAGATCCTATTTTATGGTAGAGGATTCAGCAAGGTTGGCAAACAGATCCAGACACTAAAGCTTTAATTGACCAATTATCCAAAGGGGTGGTAATTCCAAACAGATCTTGGAATGGATTCATGCTCAAAAGGAAGAACAAGTTGTTAATTCCCAATGATTCCCAACTCAGAAAGGATATACTCAATCTTTGCCATGCTTCTAGTCTGGGGGGTCATTCGGGAGTCAAGGCTACTAGCATGAGGTTTAAGCAAATGTTTTATTGGAAGGGCAGCTCTAAACATGTGCAACAATTTGTGAAGGAATATGAAGTTTGTCAAAGGGCAAAATATGAAACTATAGCTATTCCGGGCCTCCTTCAACCTTTACCAGTTCCTACATCTATTTTCAGTGACATTTCGATGGATTTTGTTTCAGGACTTCCTAAAGTGCAGGGTAAAGATACAATTTTTGTGATTGTGGATAGGTTGACCAAGTATGGTCACTTTATTGCACTACACCATCCATTCACAGCTGTTTCAGTTGCACAGGTTTTCCTGGACAACATTTTTAAGCTGCATGGATGTCCAACCACAATTGTATCAGACAGGGATCCCTTGTTTATGAGTAACTTTTGGAAGGAGTTCATGAGGCTGCAGGGTATTCAAATGGCTCTATCTACAGCTTATCACCCCCAATCTGACGGTCAAACAGAAGTTTTAAATAGATGTTTAGAGTCTTATCTACGCAGCATGTGTATGGATTGTCCAACAAATTGGGTCAAGTCCGCCTTTAGCTCAGTGGTGGTATAACACCACCTTCCACTCTGCTATCAAAATGTCCCCACATGAAGCATTGTATGGTATTAAACCTAATCTACACATTCCATATATACCTAATGACACAGACATTGAAGCAGTGGAGGTGTTTCATCGAGACAGGGAATCTATGATTCAGAAATTGAAAGCAAATTTGCAAGTGTCTAGGAACAGAATGAAACAACAGTATGATAATCATAGAAGTGAACGAGAATTTATACCTGGTGACTGGGTTTTTGTGAAGCTGCAACCTTTTACCCAGCAATCCCTCAAAGGCCATCATAACAGGAAATTAGCACCGAGATTTTATGGACCCTTCCTTGTTGTGCAACGTATTGGCCAAGTTGCGTATCGCCTGGATTTGCCACCAGAAGCACAGATGCATCCGACTTTCCATGTTTCTTTGTTGAAGAAGGCGATTGGACCAATTACAAAACCCACACCTTTACCAACAACTACCCGATTCATTCTTCAACCACGAGCAATTCTTCACAGGAAATTGGTTCGAAGAGGTTCCAAAGCTGCAATGAAGATTCTAGTTCACTGGGAAGGATTGTCAATTGAAGAAGCTAGCTGGGAATTTTTAGATGAATTCAAACTTAGGTTTCCCACATTTGTTTTTTGAGGACAAAAAATGTTAAGGGGGGGTATTGTTACGTATAGCAAAGTACAGGGACTTAATTGTAACATTTTGTAATTGAAGGGTCAGTTTATAAAGTTGTAACAACTTACCAACGGCCGGTAGTTAATAAACGGAATTAACCGCTCAAGCAGATTATGCTTGATTGATCGAACTTCTCTCTTCTCGTATTCTTCTTCTTCAATTCTAAGCATAACATAGTGAACATCGAAATATGGAGAAAAAGTACTTAGTGATGGTGTATATGGAAATCACGAGTAAGTTACATCGTAGTAAAAATGAGCGTTAAGAAACATGAAATGGATCGGTTTTGAATAATATGTAAAACACGTAAAGAAAAGCGCAAGAAGTTGTGACGGCTAGATTTTGAAAACTATACACAAGAATGCGTAGTAAAATGAGTGTTAGAAAAGATGAAAACGTATATAAAAAAAAAGTAAAAGTATCATATCTAAATGACTCAAGTTTAAATAAAATTTACGTCAAAGTTTAGAAATAAAAAAAAAACCATAACACACGTAAAAATAAATTCCTCCTGCAATGGAGTGTACGAAAACATAGTGGTTTAATTTAAAAGTTATAAATAAACTAGAAATATTAAACAATCGAACTTTAAAATAACTTAAAAAATAGGTTTGTGAATTGTGTGCTTGACTGCTTGGCTGAATTTGAAAGTATAACATATCACTATATATGAGTTAATTGCCCGGATGGTCCTGTGGTTTCTCATTTTTTTCACTTTTAGTCCCCACCTTTTTAAAATAGCATGTTTGCTCCCTGTGGTTTGCTCATTTGTTACTCGAATTCTCCCTAGCGTGAATGACAGTTAAGTTTTCTGGTTAAGTCAATGAAAAATGACTAAAATACCCTTTTTTTTATTAATTCATTAAACATTTAAAGATATATATTTGTGGGACCCATCTATCATATTGAATTGTAAAAAAATGAGTGGGCCCACCATTGTCTTTCTTCCTTCTTGTCGGACACCACCATCACCATGACCTGAAATTCCGACGGTAACTACACCCCCTGAAATTCCGCCGGAAAAACCACCACCCCTCGCCTTTCTCTCATATGTCTCCTCTTCTGTTGTCTTCCTTCAGGCCAAGTATAAATACAAATTTACTGATATTACCTCATATAGTGCAGTGTGTTCTGATAGTTTAGCATTGCGAACTTGAGCATGCGAACTTGAGCAATATGTGAATCTAAATCATGTGAAAATTCATCTGTTACTTTAGTTGAGTTCCAACTGGCTTGCTTGATGACGGCATCAGTAGATTTAGCGTATGAAAGTAAGATGCTTAAAAGAAATGGATGCAATGTTTAAATTCATCTCAGAAACAAATCAATTAAATACGAAAAGAAAGATGAGTCTCTGCAAATTTAGGGTGTATTGTATTTGATGGTGGTGCTGGCAAAAGTGCAGGCTTGGAATCAAAAGTCTCTAATTTTAATGTTACAACAACTTCCCCTGAAGTGGATTATTGTTGCTGTTTTAGCACCACCGAAATGGATAAACATATCCACCTTTTTACCACCTTCCACGACCACCACACACCTTCATCTCTACTGGTTAAAACGCCCACCCCCACAAACCTCCGCCCACCTCCGTCACACCAGACCATTGTTGCCCACTAGGGATGAGCAAATCAGACCCGGTACCGAACCGGTACCGGTACCGAATTTACCGGACCGGGTACTTTTTCGGTACCGATTCGGTACCGACTTTTGACATTTTCGGTACCGGTTCGGTTCCGGTCCGGTTCGGTACCGGTATTTACTGGTTTTACCCTCAAATACCGGTACCAGTACCGAACCGGGTATATTCGGTACCGGTACCCACTTTCAAGGATTTTCGGTTCCGGTTTTTTCGGTACCAGACGGTACCGAGCTCATCCCTATTGCCCACCACCACCACCAAATCACTTACTCCTACGTTTTTTTCATGAGCAAAAAGGAAGGGAGGGTGAGGTTGAGGTTGGTGAATGACGAAGAAAGGGAGGGAGGGTGGGGTTGAGGTTGGTCGCCGGTCATACGTCGGAGAAGAAGGGGGAAGACATGGTTGGAGGGGATGTTGGGTTTATAAGAAATATAATTAAATCGTTTTTATAATATAGATGGGCCCACAATACAATTGAATTATTTTTATTGTATTAATTTTTATGTTTAACAGTAAGGGTATTAGTGTAATTTTACATACACTTAACTGAATAACTTAATTCCCATCCAGTGTAGGGACTACTCAAGTAACAAATGAGCAAACCACAGAGAGCAAATATGCTATTTTGAAAAGGTGGGAACTAAAGGTGAAAAAATGAGAAACCACAAGGACCATCCGGGCAATTAACTCACTATATATTAAAACTAAGAAAAGAAAAAGGTGAGGTGGAGAACATTTTGGGAAATGAGGGCCACACTCAAAAGCCGCAACATTTGGCCAAATTCAGAAAGAGCACACATTACTAGAATAACTAGGGCCTGAGGTAAGTTGAGTCAGGTTGAGCTCATGCTCAAGCTCGACCATAAGTTGATGCGATTGAAATTACATTCATATTTATGGGAAGCCGGATGTTAAACACATAGTTATTTATAGTGCCATAAACCTTCCCTAGAGCTTTTATACTATGGTCAAAACTCAAGGTAGATAAATTATGGTGTAAGAAAAGGGAATGACAAATAGGGGTGTAAACGAACCAAAGTTCAACGAGAAATTCGTTTGTGTTCGTTTATTAAACAAACGAACACGGACAAAAAATTACGTTCGTTTAGTTAAATGAACGAACATGAATAGAGGCCGCATTCGTTCATTTATGTTCGTGAACGTTCGGTAATGTGTTCGTTTGTGTTCAATAGTTCATTAGGTGTTTATTTTTTATATTATTTATTTAAATGTTTTAAAATTTCGACAAATAAATATTTAATAAATGTTAGAGGTAGTTTGTTTACCTCTTAATGAGGCTTTTAATGGTTCAGACCTCTTAGGGGCTGTTTGTTTACCTCTTAATGAGGCTCTTAATGGTTCAGACCTCTTACTGGTTCAGCACTTAATGGTTCAGACTGTTTGTTTCACGAGCAGATGTCGGAATGGTTCAGTTATTTGCCTCTAAATGGTTAAGATTTATACAGAGTCTGAATGGTTAAGACCTCTAATCTGAATTGGTAAGACATTTGCCTCTGAACGGTTAAACTTTATACAGGCTCTTAATGGTTCAGACCTCTTACTGGTTCAGCACTTAATGGTTCAGACCTCTTACTGGTTCAACACTTAACCATTCAGATGTTGCCAAACAGCCCCTTACCGGTTCAGCACTTAATGGTTCAGATTGTTTGTTTCACGAGCAGATGTCTGAATGGTTCAAACATTTGCCTCTAAATGGTTAATCATTATATAGAGTCTGAATGGTTAAGACCTCTAATCTGAATTGGTCAGACATTTGCCTCTAAACGGTTAAGCATTATACAGACTTTTAATGGTTTAGACATCTTACTGATTCCGTACTTAATGGTTCAACACTTAACCATTCAGATGTTGCCAAACGGCCCCTTAGTGTATTATATATTCTATTCATGAACGTTTGTGTGTATTCGTTTGTTTCCATTTCTGTTCATGAATATTAGTCTGTGCTCATTTGTGTTAATTAACGTTCGTTTTCGTTCGTTACCTAAAATTAACAAAGAAACTCAAACGAACACGAATAAATTTATTCCCTTAACAAATTAACATGAACATTAAAACTCATTCGATTAGCGTTTAAAAACAATTCTTGAACATATATATATTCCTTTGCAGAGAAAATAGAATGCAAATATATAAAGAATGTAGAAAGGAGGGTGCACTGAATATCACTCCCTCAAAAGCCATAATCTTTGGCAAATGTTTAAAAGTTACTTTTAAATCTACCCTTCACCCTACGTACATATCTTTATCTATATGTTCAATTCTATGAAACATTGATCATGATGTAAAAGTCAAAAAAGCACTCTTTTCTTCGTTGTAGCACTTTCACAGGTTTGTCTTCTCCACCACACAACCGGTTTGTACACTCATCTCCGACGATAGCCGGTAAATGTCTGGGTGGCGACGCTATTTATCTAAAGACTCCGGTACGTTACTGAAGAACCAAAGAATCGAGTTTAGGCCGGAGCCTGTAATCGAGGGTTTGGATCTTGTAAATGAGCTGGAGAATCGTCCTGCAAAACAGAAAACCGTTAGGCTCGCCGCAGAGATGGGAGGGCCCCTCTGCGACCGCCCTCCGGCGTGAGGATAAGTATTGGTAGAGAGAGAAAGTAGAGAGAGAAAATAAGGACGAAGGTTCAGAAAATCGTACTTGGCTTTGTACTTGATGGGGTATTTATAATGGTCAACTGAGATGACGTTATTCGTCCAGACGCACTTAAATGGAGGTCCGTCTTCGGAGTTATGGGGAATGGACACATTAGAGATGTCCGTTCAGGTATAGTCCAGTTCGTCCTAATGGATCATGTCCGGCCTCGGATATGTATCTTCAAGTCCCCCAGTTTGTTAAGTTCCGTAAGGGACTTAACAAAATGTTCGCATAAGTCGTTTCATCCGAATGACGTGTCGTCGTGGGAGTGGTTGTGGTCGAATGTCGTGGCGCGATCTGAATGGTGCTAACGTGGCGTGGGTGATTTAAATGTTTTGACCGTCAGTCACCCGTGTGTGACGGTTGCGAAACCCTATATTGGAAACCGTCAACGTATGTTGAGGTGATGGCTTGATTTGACCATCCCTAACCGACTTAAGTTCCCTATAAAATCAGCTTTTACCACTTCATTTTTACACTTTTTCTTCTCATCTTCTTCTCTCCCTTGTTACCCTCTTTATTCTCTAGGCTTCTTCTTTTTTAGAAAAGGTGCGTTTTTTTGTTCAGTTTCCTGTAATATGGCTCCGGGTAAGGATAACTTATCGGAGAGTGTGAGCATTCTTACCCAACGACAGTTGGACAAGTTTGTTCGAGAGTACCGAATTCCTTTAGATCTTCATCCGATCCTTCCTTCTAAAGATGAAACCATATACCCCTTTCGTCAGGGAAAGTTCCCCTTTTACACCCGTGTCTGTAACTTTGCGAATTATCGAGTCCCTTTCTCAAAGTTTTTAATTAGGGTACTTCAGTTTTTTCGGGTTCATATTTGCCAAGTGAACCCGTTCGGCCTTAGTCGCATAAGTCATTTCGAAATCTCCTGTCGGGCCCAGGATCGGAGACCGGACCTAGATATCTTCCGATACTTTTATGAGTTCATTACTGCCGGGGACTGGTATACCTTCGCGCATCGGAAGGGTATACCTCCCCCTTCCTCCGGTGAACGATCCAGCTTGAAAAACTGGAAGGATAATTTCTTCTGGTTGGACGATCGTTGTCTCCCGGAGGATATGAGGTGGCGCTTTAAGGACCAGTCAGTGTCCTTCGATCTGGGCGAAGACTTCGTCTTCGACCAAGAATTGGCTCGTGCCCTGATTGAGCACAAGTCCCCGATCCGTCCCCTTCATGAGCATTTTCTTTTACTGGGTCGACTCTGTTTTTCTTGGAGCCAAGGGGATAAGGATTGGCCGGTTATTCGCAGAAAGCGTGATCGTAAGTTCCGGCCCTTTACCTCCCCTTCGGCACTTTTCTTTTTGCTATTTTACTAACTTCTTTTTTATTTTTCTAAAAAATGAAGGTGCCGTAATGTCTCTCGAGGATGCTCTAAAGGTTCCGAGCTTTGACGTTCTTGATTTTGACTTGGACGATCAAGGTGAAGTTCCTCTTATGAAGCAAGTGGCTCCTTCGGCTCAGGAGATCCGACCTGTAAACCCCCCAGATACATCTGAAACAGCCGCTGCAGAAGCTACCTCTTCTATTCCAACACCTACAAAAGGTGCCGCTGGTTCCTCCGGATCTCAGGCTGGCAAGAAGTCAATTTTAGATGACGTGGATAGTGATCCGGAGGTACGAAGTTTGGACGAAGCCCTTCAGTACCGTCCTTCTTCTGCTTCTTTGAAAAGCAAAGGTGTTATGCATGAGGTAGACCAGCAAGCTCTTGTTCGTAAGAGGAAAACTGAATCTGTACAGATCCGTTCTTCTGATCCTCTTCCGATGCCGAGGACGAAGAAGATTAAGAAAGGTTCCTCTCACTCCGGTAGTGACGTGATGGTTGAGCTGGATGAGCACCTTACCAGCGGCAAATTTTCTAGGGAGGAAGCCGCACGGGCTCGATCTGAACCAACCCCTACCTTTTCTGGTGGTTTTCTTCCCACTAGTGAAGTGGAGAGTATGGAGACGGAGATCCCAGAGACTACGGGAAAGGAGAAGGAAAAAACTCACAGTGAGCCGAAAGTGGTGACTTTCTCAGGTACGATTTTGGACTCGTCTTTGGGTTCGGACCGTTTGATTGATGACGAGGAAGACCAAGTGTCCTCTCTTCCTCCATCTTGGTTCGGACCTGAGTTGATGTCCTTTTTTCAATATGCAGATGCGTTCTCGGACGATATGGAGATCGACCCGGCAACAGCTGAGGAGAAGTTTGTTCTGGATTGGGATATCCGGAACAAAGATTTGGTAATGGATGAGTTGGTTGCCAGGACTCTTCTTTTTAACATTAGTACCCCGCTGGACCATGCCCGGAGCCGGAGAATGAAGAATCAAGATTTAGGCGCCATGGTTTTGTCCAATCAAGCTCAATCCAACATCTTTGTGATGGAGCTTTACCGAAGATGGGTCGAGGCGGAGTCAGTGAAGGAGAACTTGGAGAAGGAGACCCACTCTTTAAAACGCAAGATTCTGAGGACTCCGGATACGGAGAAAAAGATTGCACAGCTCACCCAGGATCTTCAGGCCCAACAAGAGAAGGTTAAGTCTTTGATTACTCAGAACCAGTCATCCCAAGCAGTTGCGGCCTCTGCGGCGGAAGATCGTGATAGGATATCGGCTGAGTTAAAGAGTTTTTCTGAATCTATGAAGAAGAAGGACGAAGAGTATAAAGCGGTCTTGGCGAAGATGGAAGAGTTTTTTTTCGAACGCTCGTCTGGCTTATGCGAACATGATGGCTGGTATGTACCTTGCTTAACTTAATCACTTTTTTACTATTTCTTTCTAACACTTTGGTCAGAGCGGGATGTGCTTAAATCAGGGGAAACTGATTTGAAAGTTCAGATCGAAGAGATGAAAGGGCGCGAAGAAGAGATTGAGGCGGAGAATGCTTCTTTGAAAGCTAAGGTGGAGGATCTTTAGGAGACTAAGACTTGGATGCTTTCGGAAGGAGCCAAACTTCTTGCTAAAAATATTCATAAAGGTCCGGAGATGACCGCCGCTGTTGCCGCTGTTAATAATGTGATGAGCGTCGTGGGTGTCAACTCCAGTCTTCATAATGGCTATCTCCATGCCTTGAAGAAAAAAACTCCTTATGCTGATGTTCCGATGCTGAACCGCAATGCGGTAGAGGAGCTAAATGCGGCGATTGCTTGTTTTGATACTCTTACCTTTCCGGTAGTGGAAGATCTTCCGAAGCTTGTCAACGAACCACTTTCCAAGATCAAGGACGCTATTTTCTTTGCGAGTGGAGAGTCTTCGAAGGAATGAGGTGGACATGCACGACTTCTTGGGGGGGGGGGATATTCCACGGTCCTCCCAACCGCCGAGGTGATCCCACCTCGCAGACCGCCACCCAGCAAACCTGAGTCTGGGGGTAAATCCGCTACCGTAGGGGCATTGGGAACGAGCAAGACTCGAACCCGCCACCTCCGGGTTAGAATGCGGGCTGGTGGCCATTGGGCTGACACCCAATATGCACCTTAGAAGTTTTTAGTTTTAACTCTTTTTAGAAGGTGGACATAACCGACATTTTGGGGTATGCACCTTATTTTTTATTCAGAATGTAATGATGTTCTCACCGTACTTGTGTTTATGACAATTATCCTTTTAACATGTAAATGGTTTTTGTAATTTCCGGTTATATTAATCCGGTCAATTTTGATGTAATCATTTTGCCGTACATCCGTGGTCGTGGGTTCGAGTCCCACGGATGGCGCCAATTGAAGAACCAAAGAATCGAGTTTAGGTCGGAGCCTGTAATCGAGGGTTTGGATCTTGTAAATGAGCTGGAGAATCGTCCTGCAAAACAGAAAACCGTTAGGCTCGCCGCAGAGATGGTAGGGCCCCTCTGCGACCACCCTCCGGCGTGAGGATAAGTATTGGTAGAGAGAAAGTAGAGAGAGAAAATAAGGACGAAGGTTCAAAAAATCATACTTGGCTTTGTACTTGATGGGGTATTTATAATGGTCAACTGAGATGACGTCATTCGTCTAGACGCACTTAAATGGAGGTCTGTCTTCGGAGTTATGGGGAATGGACACATTAGAGATGTCCGTTCAGGTATAGTCCGGTTCGTCCTAATGGATCATGTCCGGCCTCGGATATGTATCTTCAGTTACCTTTATAGCCGGAGAGAGAGAGAGAGTCGTGGATCAAACGGAGAAGCCGCAGCCACGCCGGTAGCAGGTTGTCATTGCGTCTCCGCCACGCGCCACGCGCCACGCGCCACCGAGACATTTTCCATTTATCTCTCCTCTCTCTACGTGTGAATTAGAAGCATGTGGGTATAATGATTTCACCAATATTCTTTGGTTTCTTTATTCAATTTAATTTTTTTAAACAACTTTTAGAAGTGTTAACTTCTTTGACACATGGCTCAAGACATGCTTTTATCATCTTGCGAATTATTTTATCAATGACACAGGGCTCAAGACATTCTTTTTTCACCTTGCGAATCATTTCACCAATTGCACTGGGCTCAAGACATGTTTTATCACCTTGCGAATCATTTCACCAATGGCACTCAAGACATGTTTTTATCACTTAGACTAAGGGGTATGGTGAGGCCCATCCCCACGAGGATGGGCCGCCACGTAGGCGCCACATCACCGGCTCGTGGGGGATGGGCCTCCTTCATAATTGAGGGGGATGGAGGATGGGGCTACCCCACCTCATTATTTTATAATTTTCTAAGTTTTACTTTATTAACTTAATAAAAACTTTATAAAAATTAACAAATACAACATAAATAAATTCATTTCATAACATAAAAAAAAATTACATTTCCTAAAAAAAAATACATTTCCGAAAAATAAAAAAAATATTACATTTCCTAAAAAAAAAACTACACTACTCGTCTTCGTCACCGTCCGCTACGTTAACGTTGTTCCAAATATGTTCTACCAAATCCTGTTGAAGGTTTATATGCGTGAAGTCGTTGGTTAGCGCGAACGAGTTTAAATCTTGTTGCGTCGGATCTACCGGGACAGTATTCCCGTAAGATGCATTCTCATCATACTCACAAATCGCCCGACCTTCGTCTTCAATAATCATGTTATGGAGCAAAATGCAAGCGTACATAATCAGGCGCAACCGCTTCGGTGTGAACGCACGTGCCGGTTGTTCAAGGACGGCCCATTTTTTTATAAAAGATTGGTATAAAAATGGGAGTGTTTTTTTATAAAAATGGATGAGAATGGGAGAAGAATGGGTGAAATATTGAAGAAATGGTATAAAGAATGGGTATATATTTAAATTGAAAAAGGTTTTTTTTTTTTTTTTTTTCTATTAATCTAGCCGTTAGTAACGGCTATATTGTTCAAAAGTGGCACGTCGAGACCGGCTTTGGGCCGCTGGTGAGGACGGGTGGGATGGAGGGGGGGGGGGGGGGGTGGGGGACCGGCGCCGGGCCTCAGCCGGCCCCCATACCTTCTAGTCTTACGAATCATTTCACCAATATTGTTTCTTTCCTTTAGGGTGTACGGGGTGGGTTAGACAACGGGATTCGACAACCCCTTGCCGCACGGCAAAGACCACCGCCAACTTGATTATGCCAGTCGGCATAGAAGAAAGAGAGGAGAAATCGGCTAATGCTTGCCGCTTGAGGAAAGAAGAGGGAGGGGTTAAGCGTGGGGCCCATAGTTATATCAACCAATCATTCTTTTTTCTTTAAATGGTTTGCCTAATCTCAATTTAGGCATGCGCCTCTTGTGTTTTTTGGGTAATAAACAAAAGTTACAGGCAAATTGTGTGGCACAATTCAATTGAGTGGGGGGAAATTTTGCTTAAATAGATTAGTCATGCACCCTTCACCCTGTTCAAAAGTATAATTTGATTTTACTTCTAACCTAATTTATTTTTATTTTTTACTATTATTTCAAAATTAAATTCGATTATATTTTTGTTTCAAAATGAGCCAACTTTGTATACAAATGTTTTTTAATCCAATATATGTTGGAATATATTAAATGTTAACTTAACAACATCTATATTTCAGAGCTTTAAATATTTATTTTATTAAACTTTGGTCGTATTAAATGTTTTAATATGTAAAATAGTTATAACTAGAAGAGTAACCCACCGTGATGCGGCGAGTGGCTAGATTTATATTTACATTAAGCTAGTTGTCATTGAGTTACATCCGTTAGGTGAGATAGATTAGCTACAGCCAAGAGTTTGTGTCCAGGTTTGTACATATGTTATAGTTGCAACTTAGGTTACTAACAGTAAGCATGTTAGTTAGATAAGTTGCAAAAAAGACATAAGCATGTTAGTCAGAGAGAAAAAGGTCGTGGATTTAACAGAATCATAAAACTAATCTAGAAAACAAAGTCTATAACAATTTAGAGTTAAAAAAAATGTTCAATTGACAATGAGCGAAAGAATTAAACCACACAAATACAATTGACAATGAGTCAAATAATTAAACCACACAGATCCAATAACAAAAATAAGAAGACAAACATATAACCCCCCACACCCTAAAACCTATGTACCTAAAAATCAACACATCCAACAGCAACAACAACAATGGTCACAAATAACCAAAACCCAGCAACAAAAAATAAACAAAAGAAACTAACCGCAAATATAAAAGATACATAGCAATACAGTCGTATAACCAAGAAAAACAAACACAAACGTAAAATTAAAGATAAATTAATGTACCTGAAGCAATTCCGAATGACAAGACCGTCAAAGCCAAAATCAACGAAGGAATCCCGACTAAGAAAAAGATAAATAACCCAAAAAAACCTGCTTTAAGAAACAAAATTATAACATAATCAAATAACAACAAAATCACAAAATAAAAAAATACCAACCTCACAACCCTACAGAGCAAAAAGAACAACAATTTAACAACTGGTAAAGATAAAGTGCTCTAGCAAAAAATGTAACACCAGTAACCGGACATTCCTAAACAAATCAAACAAACAATCGGAAGTTAAAGGAATACAACCAGAAATTCAACACACATGCAGCCAATTTTAGATGAACAAAGGGAATTTATGAGGGTTGAAACACATATCATCAGACATGCGGCTAAGGCGATCGACATCGCCTTCATCTCCCTTTGTTCTCCGATTGAATCATATGTTAGCGTTCAATAAGTAAAGTCGCCGCCCTCCATGATCGGACATCACCATCGATCTCACATCAGACCTTCAAGTTTTGATCTAGGATAGAGATGAAAACCCCTGCATATCGCATCTCTCTTTGTCAGGTAAATGCGTGTATACAGTAGGTAAGCGATTGGAAGCTGATGAAGGAGAAGCTAGGTTTAAAGGATGAAAGTGGAAACACACGCATTGTGTCATAACTTTACAAATAGATGAGCATAAGGTGCAACAAAGGGAAGCACATAAAACAACGAAAGCATAGGGTACAACACCCAATGCTTAGAAATGTTGAAAATTAGAGTTATATATAATTCAGTCCCATTAGATGAATGTTATACATTTAAAATAGTTCTTTATAAGATTTGTACGGAGATCGTATATTATAAAGTAAAATTATAATATTATTTGTATTATTATACAATGTATACACACATACAATATTAACATCATATCCCATAACTATATACGGGCCGTATATAATAAAATCAAAAAAACATTCTCTGTGCGTTTTTCTATTAAAAAACATTCTATACGGGCCGTATAATTGTATACGGCCCGTATACGCTAGGGGATGTGAAAATAAGATACAGGGTGTGGGAAAAGTGGAATCTTTTGATAAATCCCTCGTGGTAAGGGACCACGCGGCATCTCTGTTTCTTCATTATTCTCATTCTGCATCTCTTTTGGATTTATCTGCCCTCTACTTCACTCTCTGGCTGGCTCTACACATTACTCGTTAAGATCAAGCCATGAAGTAAGTAACTCCGGTTTTGGTTAATAACTTATAATCAAATACTCAATTATAGTTTAATTATGTTTATTAGTTAACAATTTACTGCGATCATGATCCGTGATCATGTCGTTTCTGGGGTTTTGTTCATGTGTGAAGTCACAAATAGGGGTTTAGTGGAACATGAACTGAACTGAACAGAACTGTGAAGTTAGGGTGGGTGGCGGGGTCCATTCCTTCTCAACCAATCACACATTCTTCCTTTTTATAAATAGTTTACCTAAACCCTATTAGGTAAGCAAATGCCAACGTTTTTATACATTAGGTAAACAATTTAGGTGAATTGACGTGACACTGTCTGATTGGGTGAACGGAGAGTTTACCTATTTAATAGGTAACCACTCCCTTCACCCTTATATAATTTATTTATAAAAAAGTATGAAAGATAGAACTAGCATCTGATTAGGTCTATTTTGTAGTTTCTTAGATTATTTGTCAATGTCTTCGAGCCGTCTTAGGACCACTGGTCGGGTAGTCGAACCGGTTGGATTGGATGTAGGGGTGTTCTTCGGGTTATTTTTTCGGGTTTCTGGTTTTCCGGGTCGGGTTGTTCGGGTGTTTTGTTAGGAAAAAGTGACCCGATAACCAACCCATTTAAAGTTCGGGTTATTCGGGTTCGGGTTAGTTCGGGATTCGGGTGTCGATCGGTTTTCGGGTTTAGATGTAAAATGAAAAAAAGAATGTTTTTTTAGAAAATACCATCATATATATCATGATGTTAAAAAATTATCATCACATATTCAAACATCATTTTAACAATACGGTATGATAATATTCAAAAGTCTCAAAATATAATGTTTCAAATAGAAAACACTCCAAATCAAATCACATCTATAAAAAAAAGATAACTAATGTTCGGGTTTTTATTCGGGTTTCAAGTTTCGGATTGTTTGGGTTTTTGGTTGGCAAAAAGTGACCCGATAACCGACCCATTTAAGGTTCGGGTTGGTCGGGCTTGGGTTGTTCGGGTTCGTGTTTTTCGGTTATTCTCTAATTCGGGTTCGGGTGACTTCGAATTCAGGTCGGTTTTCGGGGTTCGGATAATAAAGAACAGCCCTAATTGGTTGTAAGAACTGGGTTATGGCGCAAGTATTGTAAAATAAATAGGGTAAAATTGAAAAAATAAAATCAAAATTCGGTTCAACCCCTAAAAAATCCGGCTCGACCACCTGGTTTTCCGGTTTGATAGGGTGAACCAGACCAGTCAGACCCCCGGTTCCCGGTCCGACCGGCCAGTCTCTCTAACTTTTCCGTCAGAAGCGTGTAATAGTTTAACTAAAAGCACTTTGATTTGTGATTTAGTTTTTGATTTTTGGAACTGCAAAAATTATATACTTTGCCTGACGTGATGCTGTTGTTTGCAAATACAGTATCATGGAAGCTATAAAGCTATTTCTTGTTACTGCAGTCGGCATATTCCTGCCGGTTCCAACAACAGAGTCCATTGTCAGAGAAGTGTTTAGCAAATACGATTTTCGCAAAGAACCAGGGTTACTACAGTTTTGGGCATGCATCACGCCTTCTACTTCTGAGGACATTGGATGCTATCTTATGTTGATAGAACCAACCTTTATGGTAACTCGAGATCATGAAGGACTTCTGCAGGATTACAGGAGGAGATGTCTTGTAAACCATTATCCTTTTGTTGGCTTAGATACAAGGGTGGGCAACTGGTTAGCTGGCCGAGTGGCTCAAACAAGGATCGCAGACCATCGGACGATACATCATGTGCTTAATCACGAAGATCGACATTCTGCAGACGTAGGAGGCAAGGGGCAGTTGGTTTTGCCTGTGTTTCGTGACCAGGGTGACGGGAATAAACTCGTGGGAATCATTGAGTATGTCACGCCTGTACCTAAAGAAAGTTATGTTGAAGATTTTGAACAAATACACAATCTACTAAAGGTTAGTCTTTTTTCGTTAATCTTGTAAGTGCAGTAGAATCATGTTAATGGATATGAGTCCTATTTACCTGCAGTGTTTTGTCACCCCTGTTGAACCTTAAATAAGTACTTAAAAAGCCTCGAATTAAAGTTTCACTAAATGCATTGAAAAGTTTAATTTATGCTTTTAAACCCACATATGGTCCTTTTAATCAATTCATCACCCCTTTCGCATGTTATTTACTTTTTGAACTTTTAACTTTTATCTGCTTGACTCGTTTGAGATATAAAATAACTTAAATCGGCTTATGTAGTTTATTCGTGAATTTCTTCTAGCTAGTTAGTAATGAGACCCAATGTTAATATTTTGTTTGAATCCTTGTAGCATTTTATTGTGTGAGAAGCAAAAATCACTCTGCAGAAACTGAACATAAAATTTGAGCTGGTTGTACTCTCTTGTATTATTTCAAGAATTTGTGGTTTACATAATGATAACAGAAAGCAATGTTACATGAAGTCATGAAGTTATCTTTATTGTGCTTCAATTCTTTGCAGGATGAGGGCTTGAATTCGACATATATGGGGAAGACGATAAAAGTTGCATACAATCATATAATCAAGTTTACACTGCCCCTTTCAGCTGAATTCACAGACCTGCGCAGGGAAGTGATAAAGAGATTTCCAGAATTAAAAAAGCAACAAGAATTGTGTGTCGAGTATGATGATACCGAAGGTAACCGTCTTCCAATTTCAAGTGATGAAGACCTCCAAGTTTGCATGGCTGAGTCAAGTTCAAGAGGGGCAAAGTTCATCAGAATGTGGGTTATTTCGAACACATTAACACACTAAAGTTTGCACGATTTAAACATCTTTTTTGACTAAAAAAAATAAATTATACTATTCTTTACAAAAAAAATAAAAAAATGATATCATGTGAAACTTATTAATGAAATATGTGCTCTAGTTAATATTAAGATTTAGGCGTACTAGCAGATTTATCTTATGTAGCTTTCCATTTCAAATTATTTATAATTTAAGTTGTCTAAAACATAAGTTTTAACTTATGTATATGTTGATAAATAGCAATAACTATCTATGATATATTAGCATCTTAAATTGTGTTGATTTATTTTGATTTTCTTCAAATCTTAAAGAAATTGATTTTTTTTCGGTTATGGGTGCTCTTAAACAATTTTATGGTATTTATCATCTTTATTTACGTAAGATATCTTCTTTATTCAATTCGCGTAACATACGGGGTCTACAACCTAGCATCTAAATAATTAAATTAAAACTTTTAAGTTGTGATAGGGAAACGTTTGTATTGTGTGTTGCTTTTAATTTATATATTATAAGAAGTAATTTCACATATTATATTTTTTCGTTTATAACTTTTAAAATACGTTGTTATTAAAATACAATTTTGCGTATGTTGTCGTGATGTTCTTTTTTATTTATGTCTAGATAAAAATTTCACTCAAAGCCGAGTTGTGAACGATAATGTACAAGTGATCGAGGTTTGAATATACGCTATGACATGCTTATTATTATCTATGATTTGATATAAGTTTTATTCGAATGGGTCAGTTAAATTTTTTGTTCTTTGACGTGGAAAAATAAGTGATATACCTGAACAACATCGCAGAGCCGTCCCCGAGAATAGTGAAAAACTTTTGGGCCTCGTGCGACACAAAAAAGTTGAGCCCCCTTTCTATAATATAAACTTATCATTTTATATATATCCAAAAACCAACCACGATACAACGATAATTGATTAGTTGTTATAAAATAAACAAAACAATATTAGTGTAGCCAAATTTCTAGATAGGTATCTGTATTTAAGAATGGGTGGCATAATTTCTAGACAAAAAAAAATCAAAGTTTAAAACTAGTAAGTTTGATCTAACTCTAAACCTAAACAATAAAAAATTATACATCAAAGTCTCAAAGATTCAATCATTCAATTTCAAACATCAAATATTCATAGTTTCGTCTAGTTCTAAATCAATAAATCTAAACAACAAAGATTCAAGGTTTCATGTAATTGACTAATTATATAAATCTAAAAATAAAAAAAAGTACATTCTATTAATGGATTTTACAATTAAAAATTACATACCTCAATGATGAAATCTTGAATATTACAATTGAAAAAAAAAAAATATGTTCAATCGTTTGATAGAATATGGATGATCGGATGATGATGATGAAAAAACTGAAACGTTGGGTAGTACGAACTACGATCGCACAACAATTTGGAAGTTTGTTTTTTTTTTTTTTTTTTTTTTTTTTTTTTTTGAGCGCACAGCTCCACACAGTCACACACACGTAGGGATAAACTTCAAGTGGAAGATGGGCCTTTTTCTTTAGCTTTGGGCCTTAATGTTCAGAGTTTGGGCCTATTATAAATACATAACATAATGAACTTATAATATCTGCTGGGCCCCTAACATCTTTGGGCCTTGGGTGCATGCCCAACTTGGCTGGCCCAAGAGCCGGGTCTGCAACATCGGTAATGGTACTGTATTCATCTTAATAGTTATCTCGACGAGCCAAACAATACTAGTACGGTAACGGTACCGTAATGAATCGGACAGGTACCAGCCAAAATATTGGTACGAATATCTGTATTCGTTTTTAAGGTTTTCCAATCGATGTAAAACACGTGTAAATATCTCTTTTGACATATTTATATCGAGTGCCGATATCAATGCAATACTGTAACAAGCTGAACCGATACCGTACAAACCGAACAGATACCAACTGAAAGTCGCCGCAGAGTGCGAGAAATCCCACTAGTCATATTTAAACTTCCACACACACATATATAGTGTGAGGTTCAATGAGGAATACTAAAAAAGTAGGGAATCGAGTAACAATGCATTTAACATGTTAAATATATCTTAAAAATCAAATTTACAATGACAAAAAATATTTTTCCAAAAACAAATTTCGAAGTTTTTGCATTTAATGATGTGTAGAAGCTATTCTGATAAAAAAAACATTTTAGTTTTTTAGTTTTTTTATTAGAAAGGGTTCTACATTTATTTGTATGCAAAAACTCAGAATTATTTAAAAAAAAAAAATTTAGCATTTTAAGTTGAATTTTAACATGTAAAAGGCATAGCTACACATGTATATTTGGGGTATGTTTGTGAAAAATAATATATTTAAAATCTCATATATATAATACCAAAAGGGTGACCCAACAATGCGGCGGAAAACACAGATAATGCCAGAGGTGCAGGGTCATTGTTTGGTTGATTCAGTTATTAACCGCAATTGAAAACAAAGTAATCAGTTACTCTATCGGTTTTCGATTAATCAGTTCAGTTTATCCGGTTAGATTAATGGTTTTTGAATTGATTTCATTATTTTTTGTTAATAACCAAAACCAAACTTTTGGCTAAAACTTTTTTCTAAGAAATACATGAAATTGAGAAATAAATACATGAAATGTAAGTCTAAATACATAAAATAGAAATATTAAATATGAAATAAATAAGTTGAATGTATAAACGCTTGAAATATATGAAAATATGAATGGTTCAATTAACTTCGGTTCATTTTGGTTAAACGAGGGTATAAAAAAATCAATAACCGGTTTTGGTTAATTCCGGTTCGGTTAATCGCTTGTAAGTTGATTTAGTTTTTGGTTGATTTCGGTTCGCATTCAATTAACGATTCCGTTATTGCTCACACTTAGACATTTTTAATCATGTAACATATTTTTTTAATTAAAAAAACTATAGCAATATTACACTTAAATTAAAGAGAATAAAATATTCTCTTACGAGGTAATTTTTTTTTTAAAATATTAATGTACAAAAAGTTACACCGTTTAAAATTAAGGGAAATTGGTTTTTAATAAACCAACCTTTGCCAAATTGGTAATTAATAATCCAACCTACAGACTTGGTACCTAATAATCCTACGTTTCAATATGTTGGTACTCAATAGACCTCCGTTAGTTTTTTTTAACTCAAGTTAGTTTTTAAGTTTTATTTATTACACAAACAGTCCCTGTAGTTATAAAAAAATTCATAAAAATAAAAAAAAAATCAAAAAAATTCTAAAAAAATCAAAAAAATTCAAAAAAATTCTAAAAAAATCAAAAAAATTCAAAAAAATTCTAAAAAAATCAAAAAAATCATAAAAATCATAAAAATTCAAAAAAAAATCAAAAAAACTCTAAAAATCATACCGTTTCGACCCGGACCGTTTCGACCCGTACCGTTTCGACCCGTACCGTTTCGACCCGGACCGTTTAGACCCGGACCGTTTCGACCCGGACCGTTTTCGACCCGTACCGTTTAGACCCGGACCGTTTCGACCCGGACCGTTTTCGACGCGTACCGTTTAGACCCGGACCGTTTCGACGCGTACCGTTTAGACGCGTACCGTTTAGACCCGGACCGTTTCGACGCGTACCGTTTAGACGCGGACCGTTTAGACCCGAACCGTTTCGACGCGTACCACCACCACCACCACCGCACCGCCACCACCACCACCACCACCACCACCACCACAGCACCGCCACCACCACCACCACCACCGCACCGCCGCCACCACCACCACAGCACCGCCACCACCACCACCGGACCGTTTCGAAAACGGTGGTGGTGGTGGTGGCGGTGCTGTGGTGGTGGTGGCGGTGGCGGTGGTGGTGGTGGTGGTGGTGGTGGTGGTGGCGGTGCGGTGGTGGTGGTGGCGGTGCGGTGGTGGTGGTGGTGGCGGTGGCGGTGGTGGTGCGGTGGCGGTGGTGGCGGTGGCGGTGGTGGTGCGGTGGCGGTGGTGGTGGCGGTGGTGGTGGTGGTGGTGGTGGTGGTGGCGGTATGATTTTTAGAGTTTTTTTGAATTTTTTTGAATTTTTTTGATTTTTTTTGAATTTTTTTGATTTTTTTTTTATTTTTATGAATTTTTTTATAACTACAGGGACTGTTTGTGTAATAAATAAAACTTAAAACTAGTAAATTATAACTACAGGGACTGTTTGTGTAATAAATAAAACTTAAAAACTAACTTGAGTTAAAAAAAACTAACGGAGGTCTATTGAGTACCAACATATTGAAACGTATGATTATTAGGTACTAAGTCTGTAGGTTGGATTATTAATTACCAATTTGGCAAAGGTTGGTTTATTAAAAACCAATTTCCCTAAAATTAATGGGGGTAATTTGTTTTTTTATAAATGGCTAAAATGTAAATATTAACTAATTATCTATAACTTTGTTAACGGAATTAATTTGTAATTAAGATTAGTGGAATTAGTGTTTAAAGACTAATTACCCTAATTTTACTTTTTACCAAAATTATTATTTTTTTGGTATTTTAAAATGTTTTTTAGTATAGATAATAACAAAACGGAAAAAAAAAACTGTAGATACAAAACGGAAATAACAAATTCAAAAATATTTTAACAAGTTCAAAAATATTTATACTTATATAACGTGATTTATCAAACTCTTTATCATTTTTTTTGTTTTAGTTAAAATAAGTTTTTTTCTTTAAACGTCCCGAAAGCTTATTTTTTGAATCTATTTGGAAACTTATTTATAAAAAATTCTCTCATCTAAGATGAACTTGTTTTTAGATATGATAAGCTTAAATTATTGTGTTGTAGCTCAGTGGTATGGTAGTGATGGTGACGCACCCATCGAGGGGGTTTGATCCTGAGCCACACCCCGTTTTCATCCGGCTATTATTTCAGTGAGATAACTCGTGTGGAGGCAGTATGGTTTCCTGGGGAACGCCGTAACCAGATCTCACCATGTCACACCCCAACCGATGGCGGAAACATCGGGGCATGGCACTGAGCGAAACAGATTGTCCAGAAGTTTCCATAACAATTATCATTACCAATCAATTTAAAGTAATATGTCCCATACCATGTCTCAAGAGGTAAACAAATTATTACAGACAAAATCTAGGCAAATAGTTCTATTCCGACAACTCAGATTTTTCAAATAGAGCAATTGTTTATCTGCTTCTAGAGACTCTTGATTTCATTTGTACAGACAACTATTTGTTGGCCTCTAGAGCCTTATTCTAGCCTCGATTTCCTAGCAGATAAGCATCCTAAGAACCTGTCACATACGTTAAAATAAAAGTCAATACACATAGTGTAAAGGTAAGCATACAAGTTTGGTAATAGCATATAGAGTTCGAAAGCGTTACGCATAACCAGCACGTACGCAGAGTGAAATGAGGCATGTTAGTTATCGACATAGATCTATCGATACCAATGACTGCGGGTTGACTGCCCAAGGCAGTTCGTAATACATGATCACCACTGTAATCCATGCAAATAATTGTCCTTAACAACCCCCGAGTGAACGGGTGCTGAGTCCAAACTAATAGTACTATCGTTGCTAAGGCAGGTAGACAACATTCCATGTGTAAACATAACAAACAAGCATTCATTAAGCCACGTATAACATGCGGTAACGGTTAGCGTTTAAATAGTATTGAGTAGTGTGTTCGATGTGATTTAGAATACGTAACGTATGTAACACCCAAAAGTGCGTAAAGCAAAAAGGGATCGAGTATACTCACAGCGATGGATGGATTGAAGGGAGCGCTAGAGAGTAAGGTTAGCCTGAACAGATTGATAGCATAACGATAAGTGACGCGTAAAACGATGCAAGGTGTAAGTGGCTCGGACAACAGTTCGGTCAGATGGTGATGTGCAAATTATGGTCTAATAAAAACTAACCTAACCTAGACATCCTAGTTTTAAATTTATAAACTAAGACTCTCTAAATGCTAGACCACTGACAGGCAAGTGTACCTATCGTACGTAGTAAAGCCTAATGAAGTCCGAGTATCGAACCCACGAGACACTAGCGACGCTAAACTAGACTCTGACTCAACTAATTACTTAATTGGTTTAATTTGTTTTGGATTTGAGGTTTTAGCTAATTAAACTAATAATCTAATTAAATTAACGAGAACTAAGACGGACTGAGACGTAAGCTGAAGGCTACTGAGGTGAAATCAAGGATGAGAAAGTACTACCCAGGTTTGGAATCCTATCTGTGACTCTCGGTTTTCTCTCGGCAATGGTAACTATGATGGAACCAAGTTCTAATAATACGACACTCTAAGACTAAAGATAAGTTGAATCTCCTCCCGGTCTCATCAACTTCTCCTAAGGTCCTAAAGGTCTCACTGGTATGGGTTGGATCACCTCCCGGTCTCTCCAACAATACTAAAGTACCCAAAGACTAGACTCCTCTCGGTCTCACTAATCACAATACACCCTAGAGTGCACGGAGTAACCTAAAAACACTTGACAAGACTTAGGAAAACAAAGAATACTAGGGAACTTAGACAGATCTCCTCTCGGTCTCACTGCACCTAAATACCTAGCACCAAAGACAATCCCAACTATCTATCTCCTCTCGGTCTCAAGAATAGGTAGAACACTAAACTCCTCTAAATTATCAAACAATGTTCCTATGGGATACGAGCTCAATAAACCATAAACTAGTTACCAACACACAGTAAGTAACCTAACATGCATCTATACATGAAAGACATTCACAAAGACACACGAGGAACGTTTGAACGATAATAAATCAAAGTTAAGCATGCATATACATCTAGTCAAATATAATTAGGTCTTTTACTTTAATATTAATCCATCAATAAATTACCAAAACCGAAAGATTACCAATTAAAACAAATATTCATCACAAACCCTGGTAGAAAATACGAACTAGCCAATAATCATAACTAAAAACATAAAACGAGTTGGAAACGAGTAGCAAAACATAGTATCAAATCTGAAAAACACAAAGTTATTCGAAACGGAAACTAACTAATCGCTAACCCAAACTCGAATCTTGAATCGTAGATCTTGAACTTGAACCGTATATCCTTCTTCTCCTATTCGCCCCTTCTTCTTCTTCTTTTTCGTCTTCTCCTGCTTTGCGTCTGATGTTGCTGCTGCCGTATGATGTCTCCTTTACCTTCTGTGCTTGTCGCATATATATCTCCTTGACGACGGGCCAATGGGAAATCCCATTTTACCCGCTTTGGGCTACCCTTATGCAGGCCCAACTACGGACAGGCCCAAATAACAAGCTGCCTTGCCCATTAAGGTTCCATTCGTTTGTAATGAGCGGGAAAACGTAATCAGAAGGGGCAGGCCTCATTTAATGTTTGATAAACAGAGGATCTTGGCTGGGAATTGTACTTCTCCGGCCAGAACATTAAATAAGGTCGCCATCATACCGTTAGGGGTCAGACACGTGTCTGAACCCCTCAAGAGCCCGCAGAATCCGTTGGATCATCTTGATAAAATATCTCACATGTGGAAAAAGGGCCAGGGATTATATAAGAGCTACAGAGGATGGTCATAAGGGCAGATCGGAGGTATCACATTTAATATTCTCTCATTTACTCTTCTCTCATTAATTCCGACCAACATTCCTATACATTCAATACACACACACGTATTTATTGGATTCACACCAAAGAGGAAACATTCCGGTGATCACACTCATCGGAAGAAGCTCCTCTCACTCTCCGGCAAGTTTACTTACTCTCACGCCGGAGCTTGGTCACGGATCCCCCTCCCGGGGCCCTCCGTGATGAGGCTAACGGTTTATTCTTTTGTAGTTTCAAGGAACGGATTATCTTGACGTCAGCGAAGATCCATTTAACGTCAGCCGGGATTTGGGTATTCGACATTGGTGCCATCCGTGGGACCTCAGCTTGACCGGTGTCTCCACACTAAACTCCGACGTTATAGATAACCCGTTTCAGAAAAAGCAACATGGACACCACACCCGGTTCACAGGTCATTCAGACAGTGCAGAATGATCATGACAAAGTTACGGTGGAAGATATAACTCACGAGGAAGAGAATGAGAATCAGGTAGAAATGCTGGAAAAAGAAGAGACCATCACCCCGGACTTCGTGGGCATGCACAGAGAGAAACTGAAGAAGTGTCTCAAAGACCTAGAAAGACAAGAGAAACTCGAAAGTATCAGGGCCAAACTATCGTTCGAAACACCCTCTAATCAAGAAAAGGCAGACCCTCAAAACAAGGGCAGTGGAAGCGACCCACTGGAAACGTTCATGACAGCCCTTAGACAAATGTCCTCGGAAGAATGGGAGGATCTCATCACGGGAAAGAAACCAAAAGGAAAAGAAAAGGAAAAGGAGAATCCAAGCAACGATGGCCTGGATCAACCCTACCTCCCACGGGACTTAGCTGAAGTCTCAAAGTTCACCCGGAGGATAGCAGAAGCACCAATGCCCCCGAAGACGAAGCTACCCCCAAACTTTGACCGATATGATGGGACAAGAGATCCTGAAGATCATCTCCATGCTTTCAGGGGTGCGGGGAAACTGGGACGGTGGCCCATGCCGGTTTGGTGCCATATGTTTGCACAGACCTTGACGGAGGGGGCCCGGCTCTGGTTCGACAGCCTCCCTCCTGGAGGGATCGACAGCTATGAAGAACTAAGTGAAAAGTTCCTGAGAAACTTCGGTCAGCAAAGAAAGGTGGTCAAGAACCCTAACGAAATCCTACACATAAGGCAGAGGGACAACGAGCGGATAGACCAATACATGGAAAGGTTTGTCAAGGAGAGCATGAATATCAAGGACGTCCCGGAGGTCATGAAGATCAGCAGTTTCATAAACGGATTGAAGCATGCACAGCTATGCGAGAAACTGGGGGAAGAGTTCCCACACTCATTTGACAACCTCATGGACAGGGTCAGGGCCTTTGTCAGAGGGAAAGACACAGTTAGCAAGGCTAAGGAGATAGATACCCTACCCCGAAGGGTCACCCCAGTCGCGAAACCTCTTGATAAAGATACACCTTATTCCAGAAAACCTGCTTTTGATAGAATGTTGCATGATAGGGCAAGACCCCCATACTCCCCATATAGACCTCGGGGGAGAGGCCCATCCCCCTACTCTGACAGCTTCACCCCTCTCACCAAGACCCCAAGTGAAATATTGGCCACTGAGAGGGTGAAGAGCTCCTTCCCGAGGCCACCACCCATAAAACCCGGGCCGAAGGCACAACCAAGTGAATATTGTGACTTTCACAAAGGATTTGGCCATAAAACTGACGATTGCATGTACTTAAAGAGGGAAATAGAAGCCGCGGTGAAAACGGGAAAACTGGCCCATTTGGTTAAGGAAATTAAGGAAGGAGGGGGGATCGCAGAGGGAAAGATGCAAGGGAGCCTGGGAGGGCAGATGTAGATATGATCAGAAGGAGGAATGAATTTGATACCACCAGAAGTGTAAAGGCCAGAATCCTGGGCTCCCCGGACTGCATGAAAGCTCCCATCTTAATGCCACACCTGGAGGAAAGTGAGGTGCAGCGGCTCCCACTAAACATCTCGGCCATAATAGCTGGCCACAAGGTGGCCAGGATACACGTGGATGGGGGATCTGGGGTAGAAGTTATATACGAGCACTGTTTCCTCAGATTCGGCAGGGATGTAAGGGACAGGCTTGAGGAGGATTCCATCCCTCTAGTAGGATTCAACAGTGTGTCACACCCCCTGGGAAAGATCAGGCTCCCATTCACAGTTGGGATAGGAGATCGAGTTCGAACCATAAACCTAACTTTCACAGTTGTTCGAGCACCCTCAAAATAAAACGCAATCTTGGGAAGACCTGGTATTGGGGATTTGCAAGCATAGGCATCCACCCCACACGGAGCCTTAGTGTTCCAGATGCCAAAGGGCTTGGCTTGGGTAAAATCTGCATATGAGGTAGTCTCTTCCGTGTCTGAGGGGGAAGCATCCGAAAAACCCCCGAGGGAGGGGGTTGAAGAATGGGTCCTCTGCGACAGGTTCCCGGAGCAGACGGTTAAAGTAGGAAGCCACCTGAGTGACAAGTGCAAAAGTGCTCTCAAGGAATTGCTCATTCTCAACATTGATGTGTTTGCATTTCAACATGGGGATATGACAGGAATTCCAAGGAGCCTAACTGAACACCGGCTGAATACGTACACTTGGGTAAAGCCGGTAAAAGCGAAGCATGGGTCCCAGTAAAAGGAGGGCCGCCTGCGAAGCATGGGTCCCAGTAAAAGCGAAGCATGGGTCCCAGTAAAGCCGGTAGACCAGGAAGCTGCTCAGAGCCGGAATAGTAAGGGAAGTGAAGTACCCATCTTGGGTTGCTAACCCAGTCATGGTTCAGAAGAAAGACGGGGGATGGAGGATGTGCATTGACTTCCAAGATCTGAACAAAGCATGTCCCAAGAACTGCTACCCCCTCCCAGAAATAGACGTCCATGTGGATTCCCTATCCCAATACCCCCTGAAATGCTTCCTAGATGCCTATAAAGGATACCATCAGATTCAAATGTCAATAGAGGACGAGGAAAAACCGCCTTCATCACGGACGAAGGGACATTTTGTTATACCAAGATGCCCTTCGGTCTTAAAAACGCTGGGGCCACGTATCAAAGATTTATGAACGCCCTCTTCAGGGAACAACGGGGGAGGAACTTGGAGGTATATGTTGATGACATCGTTATCAAGAGCCTGACCGAGATGGCCATGATAGATGACATAGCAGAGACCCTCCGCACTATGCAAGATGTGAATATGAAGCTAAACCCCGGGAAGTGCTGTTTTGGGGTAGAAGAGGGAAAGTTCTTGGGGGTAGTAGTCACTAAGGGCGGAATCAAAGCTAACCCGGAGAAAACTCAAGCTGTGGCTGAAATGCGGTCTCCCAGGTCCCTGAAGGACATCCAACAGCTGAACGAGAGGCTAATCGCATTAAACCGTTTTTTGTCAAAAGTAGCTGACAGGACTCTCCCCTTCATGAAGGTGCTGAAGGACTGTCTCCAAACAGACAGGTTTAAATGGACCTCCGAGGCTGAGGCTGCCTTTCAAGAAATGAAAGCTTATATCTGCAAACTCCCAACATTGGCCACCCCAGTACCCGGAGAGCAGCTCCTCTTATATCTATCCGCCTAAAAAACAACCATAAGTGCGGTCATGATGGTGGAACGAGAGAGAAAGCAAATACCGATCTACTTCATCAGTAGAACACTTAAAGGCCCTGAAGAACGCTACATGCCTCTGGAGAAGTTAGCATTGGCCCTTGTTTTCGCATCCTGGAGACTCAGGAGATATTTCCAAGGGCACAAGATCACCCTAATAACTGATCAACCCCTCCAAAAGGTACTCAGGAGGCCAGAGCTGTCGGGGCGGTTGGCTAAGTGGGCCGTGGAACTGGGAGAACACTCTTTAGAGTTCAAACCCAGGATAGCCATGAAAGGACAAATACTGGCCGATTTCTTAGCAGAAGTCCCTGAGGATGAAGAAAAAGAACTCCTAAAATGGGAGGCCTTGGAGAAAAAAGAGAAAGAAATGGAAGACGAGGCAGTGTGGAAGCTGTTCACAGATGGAGCCTCCAGCGAAGAAGGGAGCGGGGCGGGCATTACTTTGAAAAGCCCTGAAGGAGTTGAGCTGACCTATGCCACAAGACTGGATTTTGAAAACACTAACAATACTGCAGAATATGAAGCCCTTCTAGCAGGGATGAGATTGGCAGAAAAGATGAAAGCAAAGCATGTGGAAGCCAGTACTGACTCGCAGCTGGTAGTCAAACAATACCAAGGAGAATATGAGGCCAAAGACAACATCATGGCTCAATACGTGGTGAAGGTCAAAGAGACGGCCAAGGCATTCAAAACTTTTAAGCTGGAATACATCCCCCGCGGGAGGAACAGAAAATCTGACGCCCTTAGTAAGCTAGCCTCAGTAGCATTTGACCACCTAGCCAGAGAAGTCAAAGTGGAAGTCCTAACCTCTCCCTCCCTCAGCACAAAGGAGGTAACCACGGTTGAGAATATACAAGAGACTTGGATGACACCAATCGTAAAGTTCCTCCAGGACGGGACACTACCCGAGGGAGACTGGGTAGCTAGGAAGATAAGGGTAAAGGCCTTGCAATATGAGATGGTTGATGGAGAACTATACCGGAGGTCATACTTGGGCCCATCCTTGAAGTGTGTTGACATGGAAGAAGCTGAGTATGTGATTAGGGAGATGCATGAGGGAATTTGTGGAATGCATTCGGGGCCAAGGACGATAGTAGCAAAGGCAATGAATGCGGGATTCTATTGGCCTCGAATGTACGAAACAGCATCCGAAGAGGTTAAGAAGTGTGATAATTGCCAGGTACACGCACCTATGACTCATCGACACAAACACCCGATGATACCAGTCTCAACATCCTGGCCCTTCCAGAAATGGGCCATCGATATAATCGGGCCATTTCCGGAGGGTCCAGGAGGAATCAAGTATGTGGTTGTCGCTATTGATTATTTCACCAAGTGGATCGAAGCAAAGCCCTTGGCAAAAATAACCGGGGAACAGATGAGGCGATTCGTACTAGATAACATCATCTGCAGGTACGGGGTCCCAAAAGAGCAGGTAAGTGATAACGGTGTCCAATTTGCTGGAAGACCCTTCAAGCCATGGTGCGAGCAGATGCACATACAGCAGGTGTTTACCTCCATCACTCATGCCCAAAGCAATGGATTGGTAGAAAGAGCCAACCAAAGCGTTATCAAGGGGATAAAAGGAAGACTAGGGAGGAAACAAAAAGGATGGCTGGAGGAGCTACCGTTCGTACTATGGGCATACAGGACCACCCCCAAGAACTGCAACAGGGAAACTCCTTTTAGCCTGACTTACGGGACTAAGGCAGTCATCCCAGCTGAGATAGGATCCCCGACTACAAGGATGAAGCTCAGGGAGGCGGAGAACAAACAGGACCTCCGAATGAACCTGAACTTACTGGAAGAAAGGAGAGAAATAGCAGCGGTCAAGGAGGCTAAGTATAAGAAACAGCTGGAAAGCTATTACAATGCCAAGATGAAGAAGCTTAACCTAGTCCCGGGAGATTTGGTCCTGAGAGCAAATGAAGCCAGCCTGCAGGAGAGCACGGGAAAGTTAGGACCCAATTGGGAAGGGCCCTATCGTGTCGTATGGGCAAATGGCAAAGGAAGCTGCAAACTGGAAACTCTCCAAGGCAAGGAGGTCTCCAGGACGTGGAACCTCATGCAACTTAGGAAGTACTACATATGAGGGGTTTACCCCCAGGAAAAACGGCCAAGAGCCACTTTTGTAATATTTAAACTATTAATCTGGGGCTCCCCCAAGAACAGATCTTTTGTAACAACTTATGCTGGGAAGTTTAACCCCCAAGAAGTAAATGACAAACGGACAACTAACCTGTCCTCTTTTGGTAAAATTGTTGATACATATTATGTGGACGTGACTTGGTTTGGCGCGACTCAGTTAGACTCGGTTAGGTTCGGCTCAAGCCCGACGTAGCGACATTCCTCCGTCGTGCGCCCCAGAGTTCGACACGCGAAGCACGGAGAGCTGCGAACCAATTCCCGATGACACATCACCATGACATCATCATGATGTCATGATGATGTAATGTGAAGACTTTTTCATGAGACATATTCACGTGAATTCAACATGTTAGTCAAACATGTCATGCTTTAAAGTTCCCCAACTTTAAAGTTCCCCATGATGAAGGTTCCCCATGAAGAAGGTTACAACCTTCTTCACATGTTAAGGTTCGTCAACAACCTTCGTCGACTACAGAAGGTTTGCCAATCATGCTGTAGTATTTAAACAGTAACAGAAGGCAAACACATTAGACAAGTCTGAATAGATTTGAGAGCGAACACATTGTAACACACACACACACACTGAGAGTTTACAGAGACCATTTGTAAACACCGCATTGTAACCGTTTCATAGCATTAATACATTGAGTGTTAATCGTTGAATCTTGTGTCTTACGTGTTCGTAACTTGGTTTAACTTACCCGTTTGGATTCCGCACTCTCGGGTTTGTCGGAAAACAGGAATAGAGGTTGACTCGATCCTCCGGGTGGACCTACATAAATAACAGGTGTTATAACCAGGCAGACGTGCCCAGGAATACTATAAACCTAACCAATAAATGAACACATGTGTATAAGGTATATCAAACATACCAAAAGCCCGGCTGTGGGGAAAAATAAGGTCTAGCTAACCCAAAAAGAGCGGACAAAATAAACCAAAAACATAATCTCGCATTATAAACCTGTCCAGTGATTGGCCTCGAACAGACAATCTTGGTTTTCCAAACAAACCATAAATACAATACACTTCTGTAAGCAAACTACAAAAAGAAGTCTTTATTTATTTATTTGCAAAATAAATGTACAAAGGAAAGCCTTAACAACTTTGGCAAAATCAAAAAGCATACAAAACAACAAACACAACAAACCTAGACCAAAGCACATCTTCTGGCAAAAACACCCAAAGGTCTTCAGGGAAACGCCAACTTGATTCCCGGCAAAAAGCCCCTGCAACATGAAAAACCACAACAAGAAACAATTAAAGGCAAGAAAACGACAAACAGTCATAAAGTTGCATGATTCGATACCAAGGAGGCCCCCAACACAAAGGACCTCCTTCCAAACAACCAAAAAAGTTTAAGTATCCTAGAGTAGGCAAGTTATCCAAATGACAACCATATCGAAAAGAGTTAATGTTTGAAAATCACTGGGGATCACCCCCAGACAAAGACGGTGGAGACGAAGGACCAGCGGAGGAAAACAGGGCTTTCAACTCGTCAATTGATATCATGGGATGCTCCAGGATCTTCTGAAGAACAGCAGGGATTTTACTCCCAAACTCCCCATCCAGCTTGGATAGTCTCTTCTTTGCTTTGGAGTTGTAAAGCGGAGTTTCCTTTCTGCCCAGGCCCTGAGCAGAGTAGGCATAACCATCCTTCAGTCCGGCCTGGTAGCCAGCATCCCGGTACGCCCTGTACACCTCCTCCAGGCCACTCTTGAAATCTTCTGACTGGGAGACTGCAGTAAGGAAAGCTGCAAAGCCCTCGGTGATCAACCAATGTTTCTCCTTCGCTAACCACTGATTATCGTCAGAAGTTATCCCATAATCTGCATACATAGTGTTCAATTGCTCCTGAGAAACGGAGCCAACTTCTTTCAGATACTTCAACTCAGCAGCCAATTCTTCCTTCTCTCCCACCAACACCGCCATCTCTTGTTCCCAAGCTCGCTCTTTCCTCTCTAACATGGCTCTAGCCCCCTGGACAAGAAACATCACAAAAAATCCAAAAAACAGCTGGAAAATATATAAAAAAAAGAGAGGAAGGGGGAGAGAGGTTATGTACCTTCTCCTCCTGCAGCCTTCTCTCAGCCTCGACCACCTGGCACCTAAGTCCGGCAGCAACAGACGGGGAGGTTTTAAGCTCACCCTTAAGACCCTCGTTTTCCCTCCTCAAATCATCGATCCGCTGCAGCATGCCAGCACCCCTGAAAAAACTTTCACAAAGAGACATGCTATATTGATCCTCGAAAAGATCATCACTCAAGGCAGAATTTACGAATTTATGGCAGGGAGGAACAGCATGACTCAGGAAGTCCCTAGCAGCCTCAGGAGTCCCTATCACCGAGGATTGAGTTACTTTCCATTTAGGGACATAGGTAAAGGGGATAGCATCAGCAAACAAAGGAGCCAAAGGGGACCGATGGGTAAGACCCTCAGGATCAGTGGGTTTGCTGGTCCCCGTAGCATGAAAAGGAGAGAGTTCAAAGGCTGAGGTAAAGTGAGCCAGACCTACTTCCGGGGTTTTGTCCCAAACACGGGAAGAGGAGGGACCAGTGGGGATCTCTATGGGATCACGAGAACTCCCCTGCACCAAGAGAAACATCAGAAATAAAACGGAAATGAGACAGAATAGACAAGAAGAAAAAAGGACTCACCAGCAAAGGTGCACTCACAAGGCTTGAAGACCTCAGATGCTTGGACAAAGAACCCTTGACCCCAACGGGGGGAAGTTCGGAAGCAGCCTTCGAAGGAGGGGGGAGCTTCTGCCCACTGGCACTCCGGAGCCTTTGCCGGATATCACGGGGAACAGGGGCTGGCTGAGGACTTGCAGCTTTCCTCTTGCGGACTAAACGAATTTCCAGATCTTCATCATCACTTCTATCAGAATGCTTAACAGGGGCAGGATCAGGGGAACTCTCCTCCCCATCAGAGGAAGTGTTCTCACCCCCCTCTACAGCAACAGAGCCCCCCGCCTGGGCAGACCCCCCAGTAACTTGCACTACCCCACTCCGGTTCAGCCCCGGAACAACTTCACCATCAACCACAAACTTCACATCCTTAGAGTCTCCCTGGAGTAACCTCCACAAAGTCAATTCTGCGAAAGGAAGGCACTAAAGATGACTACACAGATACCAAGAAACAAAAATAAACAAACGCAGGTCCGAGGCAAAAAGACACCTTTTTTACCAAAGAAAGCCTTGGGTCGAACAGGATAGGAAGGACTCAACCCTCCCATGGCCAAAATACCCTCAGAAAAGGTGAAAGCCCTGGTAGGGTTCTCACACATGCGTTTCCATTGAACTGTCTCATTAGCCGATAGGGTAGGAACAGTATCTTCAATGGGGCATCGACATTCCTAGGCAAAGGGGATTATGGTATCATGGCAGCAGAGACAAAAATAAACCTACTTTTCCAATCCTTCGGGTAAGTGGAAGTTGGCATAAAGGTGTAACAGGGGTTTGACACGTTGTTCTGTCTCTAAACCAATCTTCGTCGGAGATCAGTTTATAAAACATACAAAATAAGGAAATGGAAGGTTCACCGGAAATGGCCGCACAGGAAAACTCGAAGTGCACCACTCTCATCAACCCTAAGGGATGCAGCTGAGAAAAATGAACCCCAAAATGTCGAAACAGAGCAACCTTGAAAGAGGAAAGGGGATATCGAACCCCGCAGGAGGAAAAGGCCAAGGTATAAAGAGGGATCCTATCCGGTGTGAATACGGCCGACTCGTTAGGACCTGGCAAGGTGGGGGAAAACTGTTCAGGGATGTTATATGTCTTAACAAAAGACTTTAAGTCCTTTGCCGTCAAGACAGACTTGATTACAGAACGGCCAGAGCGACTCATGATCGAAGAAGAGAGGATGATCGGAGGAATTATGACGGAAAAAGAGAAGGAACTAGAAGGTTTAGATAGGAAATTTGAAAAGGTAAGGGGTATTTAAAGAGGATAACTGACACACAGGAAACCGTCCTGTCGTCAGTCCCTTCAAAATTTAAAAATGCACGTGTCTCTAGGGGATTAACTCCCGCTATAGGCGTCCGGCGACATGATGGCTGGTAGGAGCAGTTAATTATAACTGATCAGGGGTGGACCCACACTCGAAGCCCAAAGAAAAGAAAAACCCCCTTTTGGACAGTTATGATTCAGCCCCGGATCATGAGCCTCGGGTCTCAGAACCAGGGATTAAAGATGACTTGACGACGGGCCAATGGGAAATCCCATTTTACCCGCTTTGGGCTACCCTTATGCAGGCCCAACTACGGACAGGCCCAAATAACAAGCTGCCTTGCCCATTAAGGTTCCCTTCGTTTGTAATGAGCGGGAAAACGTAATCAGAAGGGGCAGACCTCATTTAATGTTTGATAAACAGAGGATCTTGGCTGGCAATTGTATTTCTCCGGCCAGAACATTAAATAAGGTCGCCATCATACCGTTAGGGGTCAGACACGTGTCTGAACCCCTCAAGAGCCCGCAGAATCCGTTGGATCATCTTGATAAAATATCTCACATGTGGAAAAAGGGCCAGAGATTATATAAGAGCTACAGAGGATGGTCATAAGGGCAGATCGGAGGTATCACATTTAATATTCTCTCATTTACTCTTCTCTCATTAATTCCGACCAACATTCCTATACATTCAATACACACACACACACGTATTTATTGGATTCACACCAAAGAGGAAACATTCCGGTGATCACACTCATCGGAAGAAGCTCCTCTCACTCTCCGACAAGTTTACTTACTCTCACGCCGGAGCTTGGTCACGGATCCCCCTCCCGGGGCCCTCCGTGTCGAGGCTAACGGTTTATTCTTTTGTAGTTTCAAGGAACGGATTATCTTGACGTCAACGAAGATCCATTTAACGTCAGCCGGGATTTGGGTATTCGACACTCCTCTCTTTTCAATACAACTACACGAGTTGGGCCCATTTATCGCATCATAAGCAGCATGTGGCTAAAGGAGTTGGGCCTGGCTTACGTATGATGATGGTATGTGGGCATGTGTCTTGCGTTTCACCTGCCAGCCCCAATAATAAGATTCGTGTAGCCACCTTCTAACTAAATCTTGTGGCCCAAATATAATAATCCTCCATCGAATTAATTGCACCTCCTTTTTTCTTTTTAATTCATCAACTGAAGAACCCCTCAAAATAATATGGCAGGCTTTTATTATTTATGCCATAATATTCACATCTCATGTCCTCTTTTGATAATAAGGATCCTAATTCTTTTCTTTTTCAAATTAATATTCCTTTTCCTTTTTTTCTTGTGTTGCACATACTAGTAGAATGGGCGTGGCCCAATCAAGGAAAATAGCTACGAATTTTAATTCAGTCACTGGCGTTCCACTCTGCCCAACTGGTTGTTTATTTCCGTATTACTCGTTTTTGCTTCATTTGCACCGGGACCTGTCCCAACACAAAATAATGTAATATAATACTAAAAACTAAAAAAAAACAAATAAAAACTATACAATAATTATACATTTTACACGGGACAAATATGTGTATTTTACCACACATCAAATATCCCCACACTTAAACCTTTTTCGTCCCTGAAAAAGAATCTATGCATACGGAATCAGAGATGGATAAATACTCGGGTCAAAAACTTATTTATACTTGTTAAGATCAAAACTTGTGTTAGCCGCGATTGCAAATATGCTTGTCCATTTAAACCCAAACTCAGTTATAAGCCCCTTATCATGCAAATTTAATTCAAGTGCGGTCAATCTACCTAGGGTCTCACGCTAGAAGCTACGGTCCACCTAATCCCGCCTCAAGCTTATAGAACAAAAGGAACGATCACTGGACCAATTCCCAACCGTCTTATATCAAAACCAAGAGAATTTAAAATAAAATATTTTTTTCTTTTTTTTTTCAGCATTATTTTTTTTTCTTTCTTTTCATTCTTTTTCTTTTTTCTTTTAATGAGCGTAGACGTTGCTTTCCCTAACCCAGAGGCATTCCGGCTGTAGAGTCGCTATCCCCAACTCGGATTACTTAGGCTTCGGTACTTTTTTTTATTTGCAAGTTCGATTTCACACATCCTAGAGGTGATCCGGTTGTAGAGTCGCTATCCCCAACCAAGATTACATAGGCCTGCGCTACTTTCATTCAGTTTCTAGCTCATTTTTTTCTTTTTTTCTTTTTTTTTCATGATTAAAAATTCTAACGGTTTTAACTTATAACGGTATTCTTTATACTCTTATTGGCGGTTTCAATTTCCCATTTTCCCTAGATGAAAACCCACTAGTAGACCGACAATTAAGACATTATTAACTCAAATGGACCTAAAACCAAACCGGGCCTATTCACATATCCCAAACTAGACACAAACTCGACTTAATTAATCTCATATTATCATTATTTGAACCCGAACAAAAACCCATCTTTTCTATCATTTTTCTGTATTAATTTTGCAAACTTCTTTATTTTTTAATTTTTTATGACTCACTAACTAAGACCTAAACGACAGTTTCCCATCCCCATACTTAAACTCTACATTGCCCTCAATGTAGGATGGAAACCGACTCAAAAACTAAAAATAAGTAAGAAATAAAAAGACTAAAGGGCATAAATGGAAAGGACTTAGCTGGTTTAATATCACATAAGCTTTAGAACTCTCGTCCAATCCAGCTCGATCGTATAGCATTTCATTCGCGATCGGCTTTGACACTGACTGACATGCTCGGTAAATGCTTGATATCTGAAAAACAGCTCCGAAATCACCCGAATGGAGATTGAGTACGGGTGGTACAATTCAAACCTGCATAGACAAAAACAAGCAAAAACCCAAGCAGTACCGACTCGACACAACTAAATTAGACTCATAGTACAAAATAAATGACTCAATATACAAAAAGAATAGAAAACTGCAAACAAACCGAACAAACTATACAAAACCTCCCCACACTCAAACTCTATCAGGAGGTTTCTCCTTTATCCAGCCCTGGTCCAACCCGTTTAGTTCCACTCGTTCTTTATTGTTTATTAAGATTTTTAGAATGGAATTTATAAACCGTTTAAAATTCTCGAATGGGTCGGACCACCAATATTTAAACTTACCTGGACCAAACCTGATTCGTGGCAGGTAATGAGAAGGATGGTGTTGTGCAAACTTCAGCGATTCCTCATCCTTCTTCCTTCGGTACCATCCTCGAATCCTCAGAAGGTGTTGATCCAAGCTCTTTCTCGCCCTCTCCCGTGTTCTTGATTGTGGTGGCAGTCCATCTTCTAACTTCTCCACGGGTCGGCTATCAAACTCCTCGACCACTTCCTGTTCTTCTTCGTTTGGTGTATATTTGATCTCCACGGTCGGTTTCTCTTCAAGTAATGTCTCTAGATAGGTGAGATCACCAACCGGGTCAAATTCTTCATATTTAAGAGTTGGCAAACCTACCAACTCATCACCAAACTCCTCCTCCCAAGATGGTATATGCTCTTCATTCTCATCCTCCATCTTGTCCAGTGGCTCTTTTTCAACTTCTTCAACTTTTTCAACTGTGGTGTAGTCGAGCACCTCTAACTCTGCCTCTTCTACTACCCCCTCATCATCACTCCAAAAGCCATCATCAATATCCCATGGCTTGGGACACCAATAACTGGAATTAACAACTTGTTGAACCAGAGGTGGGACTTCAATGTCCATTATTGTCTCCGGTTCATGAGTGTGATCCTCATCTTCTTCATACACAGGCTCAAAATGTGAAACCTGCACGTCATCATCCTCACAAGACAAGAGTAAATCTGATTCATGAGAATTATAATAATTAAAACTAGAATCGTAATATTTACCTTGCAGTGGACTCTCAATGCACATTTCTCCCCCCGGATCTAGAATTGTATAATCCAACTCACCATTGGCCGTTTGATATCCTAAATAATTTCCATTCACATTAGACATGTAACGGCCTTGGCTTTTCGAGCTCTGTGAATTTAAAATATCCAGTGCGGCTTGAATCGCCATATCTGTTTCTTCCTTAGCGGCCTTAATCCAGTCACGGAAGTCCTTTGTTGTTTGTTTTGGTTGCCAATTCCAAGACTGATATGACTGTGGCTGCACGAGAGGGTTAACATCAAAATCTATGGGACACCTCGAATCATTTGGACAATATTTGGTGTAATGGGGCCCTCCACAGATAAAAACATGATAAAAATATATAAAAAAATAACTAACAAAATATATTTACACAAACGACTAGACACACTACTACTAGACACAAACCCTAAGACTCAACCTACAAATAAGACCAATTAAACAATTAAGACCAGTCAAAGCTAATAACGCAATCACCTATGTGTCCCCGGCAACGGCGCTAAAAACTTGATGTGCAAATTATGGTCTAATAAAAACTAACCTAACCTAGACACCCTAGTTTTAAATTTATAAACTAAGACTCTCTAAATGCTAGACCACTGACAGGCAAGTGTACCTATCGTACGTAGTAAAGCCTAATGAAGTCCGAGTATCGAACCCACAAGACACTAGCGACGCTAAACTAGACTCTGACTCAACTAATTACTTAATTGGTTTAATTTGTTTTGGATTTGAGGTTTTAGCTAATTAAACTAATAATCTAATTAAATTAACGAGAACTAAGACGGACTGAGACGTAAGCTGAAGGCTACTGAGGTGAAATCAAGGATGAGAAAGTACTACCCAGGTTTGGAATCCTATCTGTGACTCTCGGTTTTCTCTCGGCAATGGTAACTATGATGGAACCAAGTTCTAATAATACGACACTCTAAGGCTAAAGATAAGTTGAATCTCCTCCCGGTCTCATCAACTTCTCCTAAGGTCCTAAAGGTCAAATAAAGCTCACTGGTATGGGTTGGATCACCTCCCGGTCTCTCCAACAATACTAAAGTACCCAAAGACTAGATCTCCTCTCGATCTCACTAATCACAATACACCTTAGAGTGCACGGAGTAACCTAAAAACACTTGACAAGACTTAGGAAAACAAAGAATACTAGGGAACTTAGACAGATCTCCTCTCGGTCTCACTGCACCTAAATACCTAGCACCAAAGACAATCCCAACTATCTATCTCCTCTCGGTCTCAAGAATAGGTAGAACACTAAACTCCTCTAAATTATCAAACAATGTTCCTATGGGATACGAGCTCAATAAACCATAAACTAGTTACAAACGCACAGTAAGTAACCTAACATGCATCTATACATGAAAGACATTCACAAAGACACACGGGGAACGTTTGAACGATAATAAATCAAAGTTAAGCATGCATATACATCTAGTCAAATATAATTAGGTCTTTTACTTTAATATTAATCCATCAATAAATTACCAAAACCGAAAGATTACCGATTAAAACAAATATTCATCACAAACCCTGGTAGAAAATACGAACTAGCCAATAATCATAACTAAAAACATAAAACGAGTCGGAAACGAGTAGCAAAACAAAGTATCAAATCTGAAAAACACAAAGTTATTCAAAACTGAAACTAACTAATCGCTAACCCAAACTCGAATCTTGAATCGTAGATCTTGAACTTGAACCGTATATCCTTCTTCTCCTATTCGCCCCTTCTTCTTCTTTTTCGTCTTCTCCTGCTTTGCGTCTGATGTTGCTGCTGCCGTATGATGTCTCCTTTACCTTCTGTGCTTGTCGCATATATATCTCCTCTCTTTTCAATACAACTACACGAGTTGGGCCCATTTATCGCATCATAAGCAGCATGTGGCTAAAGGAGTTGGGCCTGGCTTACGTATGATGATGGTATGTGGGCATGTGTCTTGCGTTTCACCTGCCAGCCCCAATAATAAGATTCGTGCAGCCACCTTCTAACTAAATCTTGTGGCCCAAATATAATAATCCTCCATCGAATTAATTGCACCTCCTTTTTTCTTTTTAATTCATCAACTGAAGAACCCCTCAAAATAATATGGCAGGCTTTTATTATTTATGCCATAATATTCACATCTCATGTCCTCTTTTGATAATATGGATCCTAATTCTTTTCTTTTTCAAATTAAAATTCCGTACGTTTAAGAATATTAATATAATATTCCTTTTCCTTTTTTTCTTGTGTTGCACCTACTAGTAGAATGGGCGTGGCCCAATCAAGGAAAATAGCTACGAATTTTAATTCAGTCACTGGCGTTCCACTCTGCCCAACTAGCTGGTTATTTCCGTATTACTCGTTTTTGCTTCATTTGCACCAGGACCTGTCCCAACACAAAATAATGTAATATAATACTAAAAACTAAAAAAAAAAACAAATAAAAACTATACAATAATTATACATTTTACACGGGACAAATATGTGTATTTTACCACACATCAGATGGTAATCCGGTCGGACGGTACTCCGGTCGGATGACTATTCGAGTGGATTGTTTCTTCCTTTGAGAAAGATGTGTTGGTGTATGATGGCTTGACTTTTGGAGTTTTCGTTGTAGCATTTTGAAAACGTTGAAGTATCTCTACCTTTCAAGTCGGTCGATCGGACGGTCAGTCGTGAGGATGACAATCCGCTCGGATGGTTATCCGGTCGGACAGCGACTCGAGTGGCGAGGTTACTTAGTGGGAACAAATCCACACCAGGGTGTCACTCGCTCGGACGGTTGTCCGATCGGGTGGCATCCTTGGTGCATTGAACACGTTGAAAATTGTTTAAGTGTTAAAGTCCAAGTATCTCATGATCCGAAGAGTAATTCGGTCGGATGGTAGTTCGACCGGATAGTAGCTCGTTCAACACTCGGACTTCAGATAAAATTGGTTAAGTGTGGGACCCAAGATGTAGGTCGTTCGGACAGCCGGCCGTTCGGATGGCACTCCGTCCCAGTTATTCCGTTCGTCTTTCACTTGGCCGTTTTGATTGTTTGTCGTTTCATCGAGACGTTTTGACAACATGTTAACCAACAGAACCCCATCTTGACCCAAGTGACCCGATCAAACAGGAATCACCCTAGTTCGACCAGTTAACCGGTTCACGGCGGTCGTTCTTGGTTAACCCGGAATCGGTGGTCTCGTGAGTAGAATTCAGATCTTGAGCTAGCACAACACTGAGAATGAGTAGAAGACTAGATCAAGGTCCGATTCTATCGGTTTTGAGTGCATTGAGTGCAAATGAGTTGAAAGAAAGTTAGAAACCATCTTTCAATCCTTTTTCACCATGAATATGTTTAGATCTATGCAAGATCTTTGTTTACTTGTGTGGAAATCGGTTAGATCTAAGTTGTTCTTGGTGGATTGAAGCCAAAACATGAAGTTCATAAGAACACCATGATGATGTCATCCTAGAACACCTCAAATCTAGTGATTTCACGGTTAAAAACTTAAGATTCAAAATGTAGAAAGGTGTAGGAGTGCGTGTAGATCAAGGAAGTACAAGATTTAGGACGAGATCTTACCGGAATTGAGAGAAATCGAAGAAAAGGTGAGGAGCACGGGCTGTTCGGACGTCAGTTGCCAAAAGTGGTAACTATGAGAGTGACATGGGGTATTTATAGGATTCCCAAAATGGAAAGGGTAGGTCGGTCGGATGGCACCTCGCCCGGATGACTGTCCGGTCGGTTGTCATCTCGGTAGGATGGCAGTCTGGCACCAGAACAAGTGACAGCCCGGTCGGATGGCAATCTGGCCGGATGGCACTTGGTTCGGGTGTTCGACGTGACTATTTGCTGTTTCGATTTCGATTGCGTTCGTTTCGATGCGATAGAGTTTCCTAGTCAAATTACTTTTAATCCCAACTACTCATATCTCGCGATATCTCTTCTCTACCAATTATCATACTATTTCGATTGAGATTGAGTTCGATTGCGATTGCGTTCCGATTGATTACCACAACACAACATAAATAAACATGCACAAGTAACACATAAGGCACACACACACGTATAACAATAACCAAAATGCGTATTTCGAGTTGCGAGTGCGATTACGATTCGATGTCGATTAAATTGGATTGATTAGCGTTTAGTTGACTTTATCGCATTGTTACTTCCTATAGTTCACAGTCGTACGTCGATTAAATAGCGAATAACACACGTCGATTATTGTAATTATTGACACTAACTCCACATAATACAACTACAATAAACATATAAAAGAAATTCACTACAAGTCAATGCCGCGAAATCGGTCGTTGACTTTGACCTTGACTTTGACTTCGGAAACACGGGGTGTTACAGCCTCCCCTAGTTGAGGGAATTTCGTCCCGAAATTAGGCCGAAGCTGTAACGAACAACTGCGGGTACTTCACCTTCATATCGCTTTCGAGTTCCCAAGTGAACTCTGCGCCTCGTTTGCCTTCCCATCGGACTTTCACAATAGGAATGCGCGAGCGTCTGAGCTGCTTAGTTTGGCGATCCATGATTTCGACAGGCTTCTCCGCGAAGTGTAGTGTTTCGTTTACTTGAAGGTCATCAAGAGGTACAATTAAATCATGCTCAGCCAGGCACTTTCGGAGGTTTGACACATGGAAAGTCGGGTGGACGTTACTAAGTTCCTCCGGTAGATCGAGTCTGTATGCGACTTTTCCGATCCTTTCCAGAATCTTATAAGGTCCAACATATCGAGGCGCTAGTTTCCCTTTCTTGCCGAATCTGACCACACCCTTCCAAGGTGATACCTTTAGGAGTACGTAGTCGCCTACGTCAAATTTAAGGGGCTTGCGTCGTCTATCGGCGTAACTTTTCTGTCGATTTCGAGCTTGTGACCACCTTGGTTTTCACACTCGTATTTGTTTGACTTTCATTGTAACAAATACCGTATTTGGAATAAAACTTATTTGAACATACTTGCTTTGTGCTTATACATGCTTATACCAATACAAACACGTGAAACAATTGCAAATTTGTTGAGTTTTATGCTATTAAACAAGGTTACATAAACTATAAGGGCCTATTGTGACATTTTGTGAAACTACAATCTAAAGGACCTATTTGTCATTCTTTGAAACTTTAGAAATACAAGGGTTAAAAGCGCAATTATTGAAAACTACAAGTTTAGGGTCCTTTTGGTCATTATTGAAACTCATTTATAAAAAGAAATAAATATAGTTTATTTTGTTTTAAAAGTACAAGGTTCATTGGGTCATTCTTGAAACTTAAACTCTAGGGACTAAAACTGACTTTTAGAAACTCATTTTAACTGAATTATGTTAACTGAGTTAGTCCTCATATAATAAATCCTTCTTTAAAACTTAACCCAGTTAGTTTAACTAACTGACTATTACAGGGACCAATTGTGTCATTTTTCAAAACTTCAGGGACCAAACTTGTATTTTGTACCAAAGTTTAGGGGCTGTTTTTGTAAATTTTCAAAAGTTCAGGGACCATTTTGTAAAAAAATGAAACTACAGGAACCTAAGTGTAATTATGTCAAAATCCGGTCAAAAATGGGTCAAACCCATCGAACCGGTCGCATACGGGATTCGAACTCACGTCCCTCCGCCCACAAACAAGCGCAACAACCAGCTGGTCTAACAGCTCATATGTGTTTGATCTAAGTTTGCATTATATTTATGTTAATTTTAATTTCGAGCTGAATTATAAACCCAGCACTGCAGGTCGCGGTTTGAACAAAAAAATCACCAAAATCGATTTTTAATCCATTATTTCGACCTGTAAAGCTACCCACATGATTCCTAACCTATCCCAACTCGTTCCAATCATTCAAACGACACAAATTCGTGCTATAACCACTATGAATCGGAACTTTTTATTAAAAAAAAAAGAATTTAAAGTAGATCAAATCCACTAAGTTTTGTTGAATCCGAGATCTAAACTTCGTGTATTTAAGTTCCCTACATTCCTAGCAACATTCCACACCATTTACAAACACTTAAACACCCGAAATCGTCGGATTAAAACCTGCAACTTGCCGGAATACTCACTTTTTCGCCGGAATTTTTCAATCCGGTTATCCTTTCAATACCGGTTCGTTTTTATTGTTTCAATTAGTTCATTTATGCTTATACAATGTTTCCCTAAAGTTAATTAAATTATAAACCAGTTTTGATCATGAATTGCGAGGGTTGACTTTTCTGTTGACTCTATTTGGGGAAGATGACTAAATTCATTTCTGTATTTAATTTAATTAAACTAAACATAAACACAACCACCAGGCTAGCCTGGTGGTTGTGTGTATGCTTGCCTTCAGTACAGACCTGGGTTTGAACCCAGGGGTCTGCATTTCTTTTTAATCAATTAATTTTTAATATTTTCAACATTCCAATAATTTTTATAAGATTATTAATCAATGTTGCTTTTATTAAAAATGTGAAACTAGTCAATTTATTTATAAAACTAATTTTTATGATATTAAAACAGTTTATTACTAAATAAATTCATAATAAATCAATTCTTAGGAATTAAAATCTGAAATTTTCAGATTAATTATTTTAAGTGTTAATCTTTACAAAAATAATGTTGCTACTGATATTTTATATAATTTCAATATTTATATAATTAAATCAGTAATATTCAAGTTCAATAATTAAAAATGTTATTTTTAATTATTATGATATAAATTAATTATATCACTTGTACAATATTTTGCCAATAATCATTATATTTAATTATGATACTAGTTAAATATATTTGATTTATTATTACAAATGTTTATATTAAATCGATTGTACATTTTTTTTTGCAATTTAATTATTTATGATAAATAAATATTTTTCATAAATAATTCCTCTATATCATGATCATTTTTCCGAGCCCTCTAAGCATATAATTCACAAGATCCTTCTGTTAATCTAAACACTATCAAATACAATAAATACTCAACAAATCCCGTCAACACTATACGACCTCAATATTGATACATTATTCTTGTACGATTCATTAGGACAACTTGAGTTTCCTTATTATCAGACACTTTAATCTTGACTTGCGTATTCGGAATCGCCTGCAAAATAATGTGAGTACATAGATCCCCTCTTTTTACTGTTTTCGATTATTTTGGGGTGATTCATATGTATCAAAACGATTTCGATATTCTAACAATGGTTTCAAAACGATTGAGATGGTTTATACTAAACTAATAACGATTTTGATAATGTGAACGAGCTTGTTGGCTGTAATTACATAACGAATGACATTCATTAATTTCGGCCAAACCAACCAGTATTAGGTTATGGTACCATAGGATCCGACAAATCCCGTTATCAGACCGGACCCATGGTTATGTGTGGGTTAAGTGGGTAACGACTGAATCTGATGATTGTTAACTTACCATTTGGAGGTTTGTTAATGCGAGAACGACTGGGAACGATGAATGAGTCACAAAGGTTTGAATGTTATTAGCGATACGACCAAAAGTAGTGTTCACAATTAAAACAAGAACGATTTGAACGATGTAAACGAATGAACGATGTTCTATAACGAGAACGAGTTAAACAATATTACACAACAATGTTTACGAAACTATATAAACCATACGAGTTTTATTACACGAAGGATTTATGATTTGGTTTACATAAACAATTGTTTTGGGTTAAGATTCATGGCACCGAGGTTTATAAATTATGACCAATCTATTTTGACTTGGTTATCCATTTACAATACAAACATTTTACAAAACAAGGTTTTCTAATATCAATTAACGAATTTGTACAAGTTGTTTTAACATACAAACGAGCCATGAATCCGATACTCACACAAAAACTATGTACTCGCCAGCATTTCTTTGCTGACTTTGTTTTTACATATGTTTCAGGTGATGTTGCTTAATGTTGATTGCGAATAGGATGCATGCTCACTTAGGACTGGACGAGGCCTTAGTGATTTAATAACGATGATAAACTATGTTTGAATTGCTTGTTTAACTTTAAGACAATGTTTAATATTCAATAAAACGAAACTCTTGTATCCATGGTTTGAAACAATAATTCTGTTACAACACTCCCCGACGTTTCCGCCACGATTTGTTGTTTTACGTGGTCGGGGTGTGACAGAGCTTTCAACAAGTTGTCTCGAATTTGGAGGACTTTGTCAGTCGTTTCTTGCAATAGCTCAGGACCGGTTAATTGCGAGTGACCGATCTCGTGCCACACAATAGGCGATCGACATTTTCTTCCGTATAAAGCCTCGAATGGTGCCATTTGAATGCTGGAATGATAACTGTTGTTATACGAGAATTCGACTAACAGCAGGTATGTATCCCAATTACCGCCGAAGTCTATGACACACGAACGGAGCATGTCTTCAAGAGTACGGATCGTTCTCTCAGTCTGACCGTCGGTTTGAGGGTGGAATGCGGTACTTAGATTAAGCGATGTACCGAGAGCCGTTTGAAACGTTTCCCACAGCCGCGAGGTAAACCGAGCATCACGGTCAGAGATGATGTCGCGAGGCGTCCCATGATTACAAATGATCTCGTTGGTGTAGATTCGGGCTAATCGTTCTACCTTGTAGTCTTCCCGTATTGGAAAAAAGTGAGCAGATTTGGTCAGACGGTCAACAACAACCCAGATGCTGTCGTGACCTGATGACGTGTGCGGAAGCTTTGTTATGAAGTCCAAAGCTATACTCTCCCACTTCCACATAGGGATAGGCAGTTGTTCGAGTAAGCCAGAGGGTCTTTGATGTTCAGCCTTGACTCTTGCACAAGTCAGGCACTTTCCAACGTAGAGAGCAATATCCCTTTTCATGCCAGGCCACCAGTACTTGTAGCGAAGATCCTGGTACATTTTGTCGGCACCGGGATGAATAGAATACCGGGATTTGTGGGCTTCGTCCATCATAATTTGTCGCAAATCGGTCCGTTTAGGGATCCAAATTCGGTCCAGAAAGTGGAATATCCCATTCGACTTGTTCACAAGTTGAGCTCCATCGTGGTAGATCCTTTCCTTCTTTAGAGTGCGTTCATTAAAACATGCATGCTGAGCTTCGCGGATGAGAGTTTCAAGGTCGTATTGGGCTTGGACATTACGAGTGCTAAGCAGATAACTCCGTCTGCTGAGAGCGTCGGCAACAACATTCACTTTGCCTGGGTGATAACGAATCTCACAGTCGTAATCGTTGAGAAGTTCTACCCATCGGCGTTGACGCATATTAAGTTCTTTTTGATCAAAGATGTGTTGTAGGCTCCTATGATCGGTGAAGATCGTACACTTTGTACCATACATGTAGTGTCGCCAAATCTTTAACGCAAAAACAACTGCGTCTAGCTCGAGATCATGGGTTGTATAGTTCTTCTCGTGGATTTTGAGCTGACGAGACGCGTAAGCTATAACCTTGTCCCGCTGCATAAGAACACAACCGAGACCAAGGTTGGAAGCATCACAATAGACAATGAAGTCGTCGTTTCCGTCGGGCAGTGTGAGAACAGGAGCATTGCAAAGCATGTGCTTAAGGGAAAACAGACTCTTGTTCAGTTCCCCAAACAAAAGGCTTGTCTTTATGCGTGAGAGCGGTAAGCGGCACAACGATCTTTGAGAATCCTTCGATAAATCGTCGATAATAGCCCGCTAGTCCGAGGAAAGAACGGACTTCAGACGGGTTCTTAGGTGTAATCCAACTCTTAACGGCTTCAATCTTTGCGGGATCGAGGTGAATACCCTGACTATTGACAATGTGACACAGAAACTGAACCTCTTCCAGCCAGAATTCACACTTGGAGAATTTGGCATAGAGTCGGTTCCCCCGGAGTAGCTCGAGAACCAAACGTAGATGTTGCGCATGTTCGGCTTTCGATTTGGAATAGATCAGGACATCGTCGATGAATACGATGACGAAACGGTTGAGGTATGGTTTACACACGTGATTCATCAGATCCATGAAAACCGCGGGTGCGTTGGTTAAATCAAAAGGCATAACAACGAATTCGTAGTGGCCGTATCGAGTGCGAAACGCGGTTTTGGGTATATCTTCCTCTTGAATACGTAGTTGGTGATAGCCTGAGCATAGATCGATCTTCGAGAAACACGTAGCACCTTGTAGCTGATCAAACAAATCGTCGATGCGAGGTAGGGGATAGCGGTTTTTGATAGTCAACTTATTCAATTCCCGATAGTCGATACACATCCTGAACGACCCATCCTTCTTTTTGACGAAAAGGACTGGCGCGCCCCAAGGAGAGGTGCTCGGACGAATGAAGCCTTTCTCAAGTAGTTCCTGGAGTTGGTTCGAGAGTTCACGCATTTCGGACGGTGCGAGTCGGTAAGGAGCTTTGGCAATAGGGTTGGCTCCAGGAATGAGGTCAATACGAAAGTCGATATCACGACTTGGTGGTAAGCCGGGAAGGTCGCCAGGGAACACATTAGGAAATTCACGAACTACAGGAACGTCTTTCACCTCTGTCTTTCCTCTCTTTTCCTTCTCCGCTACTACAATGTTAGCCAAGAAAGCTCTGTATTCCTTGCGGAGATACTTGCTAGCTTGGACACAAGACATGAGTTTGAGACCTTTCGAAGCAGTGTCGCCATAAACACACAATAAATCACCATTAGCGAGCGAGAATCGAATCATCTTGTCGAAGCACACAACTTCAGCATGGTTTTCGCGAAGAAAGTCCATGCCTACTATGATGTCAAAATTTCCGAGTTGCATCGGAATAAGATCGATTGGGAAGATGTGATTGTTGAGCTCGAGAGTACAATCACGAAGAACAGAATTAACGGTGACAGTTCTTCCAGTGGCGACTTCAACATCGAACGTCGAGGGGAGATGAGAGCGTTTACGACTAAGAAGCTTCTCGAATTCGAACGACACAAAGCAATTATCGGCTCCAGTATCAAACAAACATGAAGCATAAATACCATTCACAAGGAACGTACCATTAACCACGTTGTTGTCAGTCTGGGCTTGGCGCACATTGATGTTGAAAGTTCTGGCGCGTGCGGCTTGCTGCTGCTGCTGAGGCTGTTGCTGTTGGTGTTGCTGCTGGGGCTCTTGTTTCACAACCCTGTTCGAGCACATGTTCGCAAAGTGGTTGGGATCACCACATGCGAAGCAGACTCGGGCGTTGATCGCGGGTGCCTTAGCCGCTTGTTGGCCTTGCGGGGCTGGGAGCAGAGCTTGATGAGCAGTGGCTTGAGCTGGGGCTTGACGTGGACCAGTACGGCAATTAGCAGTGAAGTGGTCGTACATGTTGCAGTGAGCGCAGAAACGATAGGCGAGACCCACCGGGTGATGATAAGAGCAAGTTGGGCAAACCGGGTGGGGGCCTGTGTATGCACGCTTTGTAGGTGGTGCACAAGTAGTTGGTGCTGGTCAGTGATGATGCTACTGCTGGGCTGGTACGGCCTGAAGTGGAGCAGCAGTGGTAGTGACAGCACAGTTCTTGTTGCTGGAGCTGCTGTTGTTGTTCTTCTTCTTGCGGCATGAGGACTTGGACGATTGAACGGCGGCGGTTTCAGCAGTTGGAGCGGCGGTGGTGGCTTGATGCAGATTCTTCAAAGTTTTATCCCAGACACCAGCCTTGACCCGCTTGTCGTTGATTTCAGCGGCCAGTAAGTAGGTCTCTTCGATCGTCTTAGTTTTAGCCGCTTGCACGAAATCTGCAACACAGTCAGGCAGGGCTCGGATATACTTCTTGATTGCCATGTCTGGAGTCTTAACTTGATCAGGGCAGATGATTCTGAGCTGCTTGAAGCGAGCAGTGAGAGCAGCGTTTTCACCATCCTTCTGCTTTATGTGCCAGAATTCATCCTCTAACTTTTGGCGCTCATGAGGAGGGCATAATTCTTCCAGCATGACCTCCTTGAGTTCGTCCCACGACAGACCGTAGGCTGCATCGTTTCCACTTTTGTTTCTCTCGGCCGTCTACCAGTCTAAGGCGCGGGACTGGAAGACGCCAGTTGCGTTAAGAGTGCGGAGATCGTCGGGGCAACCGCTCTGTCGTAGAGTAACCTCAATGGAATCAAACCATTGGAACAACGCTGTAGGGACTTCCTCGCCAGTGAATTCCTTCGGCCCACAAGCCTTGAACTGCTTGAAGCTGAAAGCAGTCTTGGTAGCAGCTTTAGGAGCTTTGGTTCTCGACTCCTCAGACGATTTGCTGACGTTCTCATAAATCTCACTCACGATCTGAGGCACAACCTTGGCCACTTGTTTCGCGAGTATGGCAGCAAGGCGTTTGTCTCTCTGTTCTTGGCGAGTGAGTCGTGGGTGGCGGGATCCAGATGACATTGTCTGCAACAGACATCGTCACAGGACTCAATACAATGTATTCGAATCTCACCTCACACGTCTACTACTTACTAAAGCTCAGGAACACAGTCACCCAATCACATATCACAGATTCACACGATCACAGAAGCACATAAACACATAAGCACATAAGCACGTAGAGCACAGAAACACAGAAGCACATATGTATTTAGTCACTAGGTGCAGTCAGAATACAGAAACCTGTCTTTCACAGTTGCGAGTGTTCGAATATAGTGATCGCGTTTAGTATATCGAGTAGTGTAGTATAAGCGTATAACATAACATAAGGTCGCCCAAAGTTTAGCGATTTGTCAGCGTTTTGAGATAGAAATGCAGTGCGAGTCGTGCATGTCGATCGAAGTGAAGGCAAAAATCGAATAAGTCTCCAAATTTAAACACATAAACAAGTAAATTCACATAAAACACATAAAATCCACGAATCATCAGAGTCAGCAGTTGCGGGCTCAGAATCGAAACACATAAAATCGAGAAATAGATTGTCTGCGGCTGTTAGACATTGACTACACAAAGTGATTCGACTATTCTCAAGGACTTTTTGTGCACCTTTTGACCTTCAGGACTGTGCCTTTGCCTCGATTCTTGGGCGTTTGGCACGCATCCCGTTAGTCATATCGTGACTTCAGGTCGTTGGAGTCCGTCGAGACTTTGGTGAGAGTTTTGTAAAACCAAGTAAAAGTCGGAATCAAGTCTTCAAGGTTAGGGTTTCACCCCTGGCTTAACAACCTTGTTCCTGTTTTGATAAAATCGGTGAGAATTATGCGTCAAAGTATGGATTTCACTCCTGGTTCAACGCAAATTCTCGTGTTTGTGGATAAAATTGTGGGTTGAGCAAGCTATTTAGTCGAGAGTTTGCGGTTTTCAAGCCTAATCTCGACTTAATTGCTCATTCATAGTTGATAATTCGAGTGCAGTGATAGTGTAGCATAAGCGAGAATAGCGAGAAATAGAAGTACGCTCATACATAATCCCTACTGGATATGCACAAGTCGGTCTATGGTTCCTAACTATAGACTAGGTCTCTAAAACATCGACCCGGACTAGGTCGTGTCTTGCCTAATTCCCTATAGTTATGGCTCTGATACCAACCTGTCACACCCCAACCAATGGCGGAAACATAGGGGCATGGCACTGAGCGAAACAGATTGTCCAGAAGTTTCCATAACAATTATCATTACCAATCAATTTAAAGTAACATGTCCCATACCATGTCTCAAGAGGTAAACAAATTATTACAGAAAAAATCTAAGCAAATAGTTCTATTCCGACAACTCAGATTTTTCAAATAGAGCAATTACTTATCTGCTTCTAGAGACTCTTGATTTCATTTGTACAGACAACCATTTGTTAGCCTCTAGAGCCTTATTCTAGCCTCAATTTCCTAGCAGATAAGCATCCTAAGAACCTGTCACATACGTTAAAATAAAAGTCAATACACATAGTGTAAAGGTGAGCACACAAGTTTGGTAATAGCATATAGAGTTCGAAAGCGTTACGCATACCCATCACGTACACAGAGTGAAATGAGGCATGTTAGTTATCGACATAGATCTATCGATACCAATGACTGCGGGTTGACTGCCCAAGGCTGTTCGTAATACATGATCACCACTGTAATCCATGCAAATAATTGTCCTTAATAACCCCCGAGTGAACATGTGCTGAGTCCAAACTAATAGTACTATCGTTGCTAAGGCAGGTAGACATCATTCCATGTGTAAACATAACAAACAAGCATTCATTAAGCCACGTATAACATGCGGTAACGGTTAGCGTTTAAATAGTATTGAGTAGTGTGTTCGATGTGATTTAGAATAAGTAACGTATGTAACACCCAAAAGTGCGTAAAACAAAAAGGGATCGAGTATACTCACAGCGATGGATGGATTGAAGGGAGCGCTAGAGAGTAAGGTTAGCCTGAACAGATTGATAGCATAACGATAAGTGACGCGTAAAACGATGCAAGGTGTAAGTGGCTCGGACAACAGTTCGGTCGGATGGTAATCCGATCGGACGGTCCAATCGTGCGGATGACAATCTGTTCGGATGGTCATCCGGTAGGATGACTATTCGAGTGGATTGTTTCTTCCTTTGAGAAAGATGTGTTGGTGTATGATGGCTTGACTTTTGGAGTTTTCATATAGCATTTTGAAAACGTTGAAGTATCTCTACCTTTCAAGTCGGTCGATCGGACGGTCAGTCGTGCGGATGACAATCCGCTCGGATGGTTATCCGGTCGTACGGCGACTCGAGTGGCGAGGTTACTTAGTGGGAACAAATCCACACCTGGGTGTCACTCGATCGGACGGTTGTCCGATCGGGTGGCATCCTTGGTGCATTGAACACGTTGAAAATTGTTTAAGTGTTAAAGTCCAAGTATCTCATGATCCGAAGAGTAATTCGGTCGGATGGTAGTTCGACCGGATAGTAGCTCGTTCAACACTCGGACTTCAGATAAAATTGGTTAAGTGTGGGACCCAAGATGTAGGTCGTTCGGACAGCCGGCCGTTCAGATGGCTATCCGTTCGGACAGCTAGTCCGGTCGGATAGCACTCCGTCCCGGTTGTTCCGTTCGTCTTTCACTTGGTCGTCTTGATTGTTTGTCGTTTCATCGAGACGTTTTGACAACGTGTTAACCAACAGAACCCCATCTTGACCCAAGTGACCCGATCAAACAGGAATCACCCTAGTTCGACCAGTTAACCGGTTCACGGCGGTCGTTCTTGGTTAACACGGAATCGGTGGTCTCGTGAGTAGAATTCAGATCTTGAGCTAGCACAACACTGAGAATGAGTAGAAGACTAGATCAAGGTCCGATTCTATCGGTTTTGAGTGCATTGAGTGCAAATGAGTTGAAAGAAAGTTCGAAACCATCTTTCAATCCTTTTTCACCAAGAATGTGTTTAGATCTATGCAAGATCTTTGTTTACTTGTGTGGAAATCGGTTAGATCTAAGTTGTTCTTGGTGGATTGAAGCCAAAACATGAAGTTCATAAGAACACCATGATGATGTCATCCTAGAACACCTCAAATCTAGTGATTTCACGGTTAAAAGTTAAGATTCAAAAGGTAGAAAGGTGTAGGAGTGCGTGTAGATCAAGGAAGTACAAGATTTAGGACGAGATCTTACCGGAATTGAGTGAAATCGAAGAAAAGGTGAGGAGCACGGGCTGTTCGGACGTCAGTTGCCAAAAGTGGTAACTATGAGAGTAACATGGGGTATTTATAGGATTCCCAAAATGGAAAGGGTAGGTCGGTCGGATGGCACCTCGCCCGGATGACTGTCCGGTCGGATGTCATCTCGGTCGGATGGCAGTCTGGCACCAGAACAAGTGACAGCCCGGTCGGATGGCAATCCGGCCGGATGGCACTTGGTTCGGGTGTTCGGCGTGACGATTTTTGCTGTTTCGATTTCGATTGCGTTCGTTTCGATGCGATAGAGTTTCCTAGTGAAATTACTTTTAATCCCAACTACTCATATCTCGCGCTATCTCTTCTCTACCAATTATCATACTATTTCGATTGCGATTGAGTTCGATTGCGATTGCGTTCCGATTGATTACCACAACACAACATAAATAAACATGCACAAGTAACACATAAGGCACATACACACGTATAACAATAACCAAAATGCGTATTTCGAGTTGCGAGTGCGATTGCGATTCGATGTCGTTTAAATTGGATTGATTAGCGTTTAGTTGACTTTATCGCATTGTTACTTCCTATAGTTCACAGTCGTACGTCGATTAAATAGCGAATAACACACGTCGATTATTGTAATTATTGACACTTACTCCACATAATACAACTAAAATAAACATATAAAAGAAATTCACTACAAGTCAATGTCGCGAAATCGGTCGTTGACTTTGACCTTGACTTTGACCTTGACTTTGACTTCGACTTCGGAAACACGGGGTGTTACTGATGTGTGCAAAATGCAACATATAAATTACATCAATTGTGGCATAAAACTAACCCTTTTTTAGTACTAATGTTGGAAAAAGTGTGCTTTTGTCTTCCTTTTGTATTTTCAGGATTAAATGAGCTCAAATTAACAAAAGAAGCAAAAAGACAGCAAAATCTAACGTAAATACAAGAAAAGGAACAAACATGACATGCCCGACCCCACGACAGTATCTTCCCAAGCAAAACAAGAAGACAGAAGACTGAACACGCCCCGTGCTCTGCCAGCACTGGGGCGTTCCCAAGTGTCAGCAGAAAAGACAAAGTGGTAGAAGCTTCTATTGCCCACCACGGGGCCGTGGTCAACTATAAGATTGGCAGAATCTAGGCAAATCTTCATAGTACAAATATTCTTCTGCACACGGGGTCGTGCTCAGCGGACACGGGGGCTTGGTCAACTAATAAAGACAAGCTGCATTAAATGAAGAAAGAGAGGATGTGGACACGGGGCCGTGCCCACTGGACACGGGGCCGTGCCCGAGCTTCTGTTCAGCCTATAAATAGGAGTGCTTGGCTCAAGCTCAAACCATCCCTTGGCACACCACCTCTCTCACACTTCACCCACCACCCACCACCACCATAACACCATCATCCACCACCATCATCCATTGTCCATCATAGAGTGTGTGAGTCGTCTCGGGATCCAAGATTGATCGTAAGAGTTCTTGACAATCAAGGCCATGTTTGCCTAAGTCTCTTACATCACTTGGTGAAGACAAGTGTCTAGTGTAATACTTTTTATTTTTAATATTTTCGCACTTTTTACTTGGTTTTGTATTAATGACTTTAATAACTAGTTTCTTATGTTGAAGGTGATTCTTCCTTATCGTTTGTCCGTGGTGTCTTGGCATTATTTTACTGTCTATATAAAATAAAAGATTTTCACCATTCATATCTCCACAGTCTATATGGAGGTATGTTGGCTACCTGGTCGGGGGTTAAGGGAACGGTTTGGTAAGAGTCTTGCCGTTGTTCAGCGTTTAGAGATCCTGCAAGGGACCTGGGTCAAATTTAGTAGGACCTCCTTCAATACTTAACGGTATTGGATGGCGGGGGTCCAAACTCTTTGATCCCCTCATAAGTTAAACTACTATTAATACTATAACCCGGCTATTTAGGACTGTATCCTTGCTGACTCAGACTACTTAGTCGAGGGTAACGTCACCTTCAAAAGAGGGGCCTACCATAATTTGCATTAATAACTTAATTAATTATCTTTCAATAATCCGACCCTTTAGGATTGTATCCTTGCTGACTCAAACTACTGGGTTGAGGGTAACGTCACCTCCAAAAGAGGGGCCTACTACAATAACTAAGATAATCTCTTAAATAAGTGCAAAAGTGCGGAAATAATCAAAGGTTACACTAAACACGAGTCGGAACCAAGTGATTCATCTTGTCTATCTGTTTTTACTTTTATTTTTATTTTCAGCATTTTAGTTAGTTTTTATTTTTCTTAGTTTAAAAATCTTTTTCTAAACTTTTTGATTTGATTAGACGTTGAGGATAAACCGGTACTAAAAGCTCTTGTGTCCTTGGACGACCTCGGTATCTTACCAACGCTATACTACGCTCACGATGGGTGCACTTGCCCATATGTGTGTTTAGTGTTAGTAAATATCGTGTTTTATAAATTTAAAACTTGACTAAAAAGTGTTAAAAAGGGCTTAAAATATACATTAAAATCTAACGACACTTCACACGCATCAAGTTTTTGGCGCCGCTACCGGGGACACAAGGATTTTAAGAAAGCTTAAAATCGACGGCCTAATCAGTTTTTCAAAACCTTTTTAAAACGCGCGCACATTTTTCTGCATTTTAGTTTAGTTTTGCATTTACAGTAGGTTGAACACGGGCCGTGCTCACTGAACACGGGGCCGTGCTGCACATTTTTCATAAAACACCCAGTAACAGTAACTTGAACATGGGCCGTGCTCACTGAACACGCCCTGTGCTCAACGAAATCAGTAAATTTAATTAAAATGCCCAGATACAGATTCTGTACACGGGGCCGTGTCCACTGAACACGGGGCCGTGTCCAGCCTCTGTTTCCGTTTTTATTTTTGTTTTCTGGTCTCGAGACTTGGTTGTGGTCTGCTGAGTGATTCTTATGGATCAATACTCAGGAGGTTACAACTACACCTATGAGGAGGATGATTATAGGAGTAACTATTGCACTAATTGTAGTAATTCGCACTCGGTTCAATATAGTCACTCATATCAACCATCTAATTCATACACCTACTATGAGGAGCCCAGGTACGAGCCATCAACTTCATACACATCCTATGAAGACCAAAGGTATGAACCTCCTCCCTCATACTCATATTTTGTTGAACCAAGGTATGAGCCTCCATACTCATACTTTGAGGAACCAAGATATGAGCCACCGCCTTCGATTGCTTATTATGAGGAACCATGGCGTGAACAACCCACCTCATACGAGTACTATGAAGAACAAAATTACGAACCTTATCCATCATATGCTTACAATGAAGAACAATGGTGTGAGCCATCTACTTCATATGGGTATTATGAGGAACAAAGGATCGAACAACCGGATTCAAACTCTGAAAATCCCGATCCTTTTTCTATAACCGAAGTGACCGAGAGGATATTAGAACACCTTAGAGTTATCGATCGTTATATAAAAGAATCTCGCGCAAGGGAAGAGGAGTCCCGCGCAAGAGAAGAATTAAATAAAGAAGAGATAACTGAAAGTATAAAAATGGAAGAACAAATAAGTGAAAAACCGACACATGAGTTAAACAACGAAAAAGGTGAGTCCGTCAACGTTAAAATTCAAGAAGAGTCTAATTTTGAAGAAATTAATCTCTTGTCACCTTCTTTTGAAAGCCATTGTTTAGTTCCCACTCATGCTAAGTTTTTAAAAGAGTTAAACACTAACACTAAAATTGACGAAACAGTAAGTGTTAAGTTAACTAATGATCAAACCTCACTAATAAAAGAAGACCCATTTGAAATTAACATTACACCGGTTCCATGTTTCTTTCAAAATTCGTTTATTAGTAATGTCACAATTGATAAAGATCTTTGTGTTAACATAATGCCTAACTACATTTTCGAAAAATTAAGTATTAGTGATTTTTCTCCACTTCAAATACCCATTTTTCTATCCAATCGGAAAGTAATAAAATCAATCGGTATAGTTGAGGATGTCTTGGTTCAAACAAACCAAATGGTAGTTCCCACCGACTTTGTCATCCTCGATGACGCTCTTCTAATGTTGGGACGACCATTTGTAAAAACTCATGAAGCTTTGAAAAACCGGAAGTTCAACAATCTATATCTTCAATTAGGGGCATTTAAAAGAAGTGTCGATCTTGAACGATCAATGAAATATCCATTCGGCAATAATGACCCCCTAATTGAAGATGAAGATGAGCCACCCGATACAAATGAGAAGATTGACCACTTTGTTGAAGAAGAGGTCGCCATAGAACAAACTTTTAAAGTTCTTGATAAAAATGAGCAACCAAATAAGGAGTCTCCTAAAGACCCACCTCTTGAGCTCAAAGAACTTCCAAAAGGTTTGGAATATGCTTTTCTAGACAAAGATGGTAATTTACCTGTAATTATTTCGTCTAAATTAGATAACTTAGAAAAAGAAAAATTAATTAGTCTTTTGAAAAAACATAAAAATGCGATCGCTTGGAAGCTTGTAGACATAAAAGGAATTAGTCCTTCAATGTGTACACACAAAATTTTAATGAATGATGACTACAAATCGGTAATCCAACCACAACGTCGAGTAAATCCAAATGTTCAAGAAGTGGTTAAGAACGAAGTCATCAAATTACTTGACGCCGGACTTATCTATCCTATCTCCGATAGCCCTTGGGTGAGTCCCGTCCAAGTAGTCCCAAAGAAAGGAGGTATGACGGTAATAACTAATGAAAAAAAAAACGAATTAATACCAACGAGAACCGTCACAGGATGGAGAGTATGTATAGATTATAGACGATTAAATGAAGCAACAAGAAAAGATCACTTTCCTTTACCCTTCATTGATCAAATGTTAGAAAGATTATCCGGTCATAAATTTTATTGTTTCTTGGATGGTTTTTCAGGTTACTTTCAAATCCCGATAGCACCCGAAGACCAAGAAAAGACCACTTTCACATGTCCGTATGGAACTTTTGCTTATCGACGCATGCCGTTTGGTCTATGTAATGCCCCCGCAACATTCCAACGTTGCATGGTAGCCATTTTTCATGACATGATAGAAAAGACAATGGAAGTCTTCATGGACGACTTTTCTATCTTTGGGGATTCATACGACCAATGCCTCGATAACCTTGAACGAATGCTATCCCGATGTGAGGAAACTAACCTCGCCCTTAATTGGGAAAAATGCCATTTCATGGTAACGGAGGGAATAGTACTCGGTCACAAAATCTCAAGCGAAGGAATGGAGGTGGATCGAGTCAAAATAGACACCATTTCTAGACTACCACCTCCATCCTCCGTAAGAGCTATCAGAAGTTTCCTAGGGCATGCCTGATTTTATAGGCGGTTTATCAAAGACTTTTCTAAAATTTCAAGGCTTCTAACAAAATTACTTGAAAAAGATGCTCCTTTCATCTTTGACAAGGATTGCCATCAAGCATTTCTAACCCTAAAGGAAATGTTAGTCAATGCACCTATCATGATATCGCCTGATTGGAAATTTCCTTTCGAAATCATGTGCGATGCCAGTGACTTTGCAGTTGGAGCTTTCTTGGGACAAAGAAAAGAAAAGCATTTCTACCCAATTTATTATGCTAGTAAAACACTTAATGATGCACAAGAAAATTACACAACAACTGAAAAAGAATTACTAGCTGTGGTATTTGCTTTTGATAAATTTCGTTCTTATCTTGTTCTTTCTAAAACTATAGTCTATACAGATCATGCAGCCATTCGATATCTCTTCAAAAAGCAGGACGCAAAACCACGTTTGATTCGGTGGATTCTACTCCTCCAAGAATTTGATATTGAAATCAAAGACAAAAGAGGAGCAGAAAATACCGCAACAGATCATCTTTCGCGCTTAGAAGACCCAGCTTTAGAGGCAACCAGGGACGAGCAAATCAATGAAAAATTTCCGACGGAGTCCCTAGAAATGGTGGAATACAAGGAAGAACCATGGTACGCCGACTATGCTAACTACCTAGCTAGCGGTATAGTCGCTAAAGGTTGGCCACATCATCAAAGAAAGAAATTCTTTGCCAATGTGAAACACTATTTTTGGGAAGATCCATATCTTTTCAAAATGTGTGCCGACCAACTCATCCGACGATGCGTACATGGTAGCGAAGCACGAAGAATTCTCCGCCATTGTCATGAAGGTCCATACGGAGGGCATCATGGTGCCGCTAGTACCGCACGAAAGGTATTTGATTCAGGATTTTATTGGCCGACCATTTACAAAGACGCCCAAAGTCTTGTCAAGACATGTGATGCTTGCCAAAGAACAGGTAATATTTCTTCCAAAAAACGAAATGCCACAAAATGGCATTCTTGTTTGTGAAATTTTTGACGTGTGGGGACTCGACTTTATGGGACCGTTCCCACCATCAAAAGGAAACAAATATATACTTGTGGCAGTAGACTACTTGTCTAAATGGGCCGAGGCCGAGGCACTTCCAACAAATGATGGAAGAGTCGTGGTAAGATTTCTGAAAAAATTATTCTCTCGTTTTGGCACACCTAAAGCATTAATAAGTGATAGGGGTACCCATTTTTGCAACCATCAACTCGGAAAAATTTTAACAAGATATGGGGTCTATCACCGGGTCTCAACAGCATATCACCCTCAAACAAATGGACAAGCCGAAGTGACTAATAGAGGTTTAAAACGAATACTTGAAAAAACCGTAGGGTTAAATAAAAGGGAATGGGCAGATAAATTAGATGATGCTTTATGGGCTTTTCGAACTGCTTATAAAACAATAATAGGTACAACCCCATATAAGCTAGTCTATGGAAAAAGTTGTCACTTGCTAGTAGAAATTGCACACAAAGCCTACTGGGCAATCAAAAATGTAAACTTAGATTTAGAATTTGCTGGTAAAAATCGATTTTGTCAATTAAATGAATTAGACGAACTTAGGAATTATGCATACTCGAACTCCGAAATTTATAAGGAAAGAATGAAAATTTTGCATGACAAACATATTAAACCTAATGAATTTCGAGTAGGGGATCTAGTTCTTTTTTTTAATTCATGACTTCGATTGTTTCCTGGTAAATTAAAGTCTAGGTGGTCAGGACCTTTTTCCATCACCCATATTTTCCCACACGGTGCAGTAGAAATTAAATCTCGGAATGGACCTCCATTCAAAGTCAATGGCCAACGGTTGAAACTCTATCAAGGATTCATTGAGGATGAAGAGGAGGAGATCTCGCTTCAAACGATCGAAGAATGAAAACATCAACATCATACCTGGTAAGTTACGAACGATTGGGACGACATCTAAAGCGGTAAGTTTTCTAACCAAAGTTCATGGGAAACAGGGGCACTCACACGAGCACTTGAAAAAAAAAACTTTGCTCGGCACGAGGCCGTGTCCGCTGGACACGGGGCCGTGTCCGCGCTGCAGTCGGGATATATTCCCTTTTTCATAACAGTTACTTCATTCCACACGCCCCGTTTCCCCAAAAACGCTCTGGTTCCAGGAGATTTTCCGCAGATTTTCGACGTATCCTCTTGTTCTAGCAACATCAAGGTATGATTCTATCACTATTATTAGTTAGATTTAGCATTTGCATGTAGTTAAAACATCACAAATTTGGGAAAAAATCTAGGGTTCTTGAACTTCATACGAATCGAACCTCAAATTTTTGCCTAAATCTGTTTGCATTTAGTTAGATTAGTGTTATGGGAAGTAAATCCACTTGTATTGTTCATAGATTCGGCCGATTTCTCACAAAAACCACAAACCCTTATTTTTAAACCGAAAAAGATAAAATTGATAGGGTAAACGGGTTATTTTGGGAAAAACGACACTTGGGATTTCATTTTCGGGGGAAACCGCACCTATTGGACCAAAAATTTTCAAGTTTTCGAAACCGGGTCGAAAAATGGAATTTTTGTGTAACAGACGCCTGGACACGGGGCCGTGTCCGTTGAACACGGGGTCGTGTCCAGCCCACTGTTTGCAGTTTTATCCGAAAATTCTAATGTTTCGTGCTAACTTTTGGTGTATTCTTTCAGATGGCAAGGAAGTTCACAAGGTTTAACGCAAATGAGCTCGATGCGAGGGCTAGATATGAAATACTTCAAACAAGGCCGGAGGAATACCTGAGGCAACCATGCACGGATTTGTTAACATTGGTAAACCAACTCGACCGCTTCAACAACCTTGTCACAGGACCTCTAAGAGTCGCTTTAACAACTCGACTCCGTTCCGTCCACGAATGCACTTTGGAATTCTATAGCACCTTCACATTCAACTCAAGGTGTGACCCGTTCGATAATGATGGGGTAGGATTCTGATGTGGGGGAACTAGGTATTCGATCTCTATGGCACAATTTGGGTCGATTGTCGGGTTGTACGTGGAAGAAGATGCGGGAAACGAGGAAAATACTGGAGGGATGCGAGAGATAGACGAAAACGATCGTCAAGCCGCGTGAGCTCAGATTGGTGAAGGGTATTATAATCCGAGCAGCACTAAGAGCACAAAGTTGAGGGATCCGCTCTACCGATACATCCATAGGCTCCTCGGCTACTCTCTTAGTCAAAGACACGATAGCGGTGGCGTCGTTGGGTTAAGAGATTTGGTTGTCCTCCACTGCATCCATAACCGCAGGCACCTTGATGTTCCGTTCCTCATGCTCCGAAACGTGCATCATAACCGCCTTGCTACTGCACCGACCCCTATCTTCTTTGGGGGATGGGTGTACCGTCTTTTCAAGCACTTCACCAACATACCTAGGTCATTAGGAAGGAGCCCATGGTCGGGTAGGGTAGATATACACATCTGCCGCTCAATGAACCTAATTTATGAAGCTGAAGACGGGACGGTCAGTTTCCAGAGGATGCAAGGGCATGCATGGAACCCACAAGAAGCACTTGTCCTCCACGCTCCACAACATCATCAGTACCAGTACCAGCTCCATGGTGATCCAGGGCAGTCCTCCTCAGGAGGCGGTTTTCCTAACTTTCAAAGTTTACACGATTTATTGCAGGAAAACCTCATGTGCACCAGGAACACCTACAATATGGCAAGCAACACGTACCACCGGGTTGGGGCGATCGAGAGAAACATATCCGATATCCAAGATGATATTGGAAATATCCGGGAGTACATGGCCGGGCATGGTGGAGGTGATGATGATGAAGACGAGGACATGGATTAGGCGGGAGGAGCGGAGGAAGAAACGGTTGGTTGGTGATTCCCCAGGTTAACCTTTTTCAATCTTGAACAATTTAAGGCCTGCGTGCCAAGTGTTGAACAATTTACTTTCCCTAACTTCTTTTATTTTCTGCATTTATTTTTCTTTTAACTTTGTTGACATGGATGTTGAACTTGGTAAATTAGGATGTTTGCTATGGTGTGGTATAGTGTTTATTGATTAAGCAGGTACATACGAGGCTTAGAGTACTAAGCATTAGTACTACTAGAGCCGGGACAGGAAAACCGAAGAAAGAAACCTATTTTTCAACCTTGCAGATTGTCCACACGGGGCCGTGTCCAGCCAGCACGCCCCCATGCCCACTCCCCTGAACCTGCTGTTTGTTTTAATTCTGCAGACTTTGACAGACACGGGGACGTGCCCATCCAACACGCCCCCGTGTCCACCTTCTGTAAGTTTTAGTTACTGGCATCTGAACACGAGGTCGTGTCCAACGAATACGGGGCCGTGTCCAGTGCCCAGTACCACAAAATTTTTGCTTTTTCATTTCTTTTTACACATTCAATCAACCTAAAAACTTATTTTTGGGAGACATTGAGGACAATGTGTAATTTAAGTGTGGGGGGGGGGGGGGGGGGATGCTAAAACCTTGAATCTTGCAAGTCCTAAATACAAGCCTTACACAAAACTCTATTGGAACCGCTAATCACCCCAAATATTTTCAAAAATTTTCATTTTTTTTTTACTTGTCTAGGTTTAATTCGGGAATTTCAAGTTCTAAAAAGGTTATATTTTTACAAATTTACAACTGATAGCGTCGTGATAAAAAGAACCAACATAAGAAAATTATGAAAAGGCATGACAAGCTTAGTTAAAATTTGATTATATATACTTGATCACATAAAAACCCATTCCCACAAAAGTGAGTTTTGAGCCTTTATTGAGCATACAAATACATATCATTAAACTAAATGCTCATTTTTCGTTTCTTGTGTGAATAGCCGCTTGGTTCTTACGACTCTAGAACTTGCCATGACGATACATTCCCGGTCCTTACCAACTTGAACCCGAGTAAGTAAATGATGGAGGCATTAGGACTAACCCTTTTTATTTCTACACCATTATTATTATTTTTTTTACCACCTACCCAAAATCCCCCTAGTTAGCCCATTTGAGCCTAAACCTTTTCATTTCATAACCCAAACCAAACACCCTTTCACCCACCAAAACCTTTTTCATTTTTAACCCTTTGTTTTAGTAACTAGCTCAGTTTTTCGTATGACTTTTGAAAAAAAAATTGTATTGATGATGAAGCAAAAGAAATAAACAAACAAGTTCATCAAAAAATAACTTTGTTTGAATAAAAGCTTCATCAAAATAAAATTTACAAAAATAAAAAGTCTTTCGAAAACCGACACTTGTTACGCTTTTTCGCCCTTTTTCTACTAACCACTAACCACTAACCCAACCACCTACCTTTAACCCAAGCCTAACCCTTCACCCAAAAAAGCCCTCTTGATATCTACAAAGGTAATTAGTTAAAAAGGAGGAGGATTGATTGCTTGGCAAGCCTATGGTAGGAGTAAGTTCCATGCCGCTCTCGAGTGATTCACCAAAGTACATCTTCGGCCGAGTGTTGAGTGATCCCCCGTGAGGTATGTGAACTTGTATATAAAAAGAATTTTAAAGCGGCATATTATGCCCTAATAAGTAATTTATCTTATGAAAAGTTTTAAATAAATCATGACGAATAGGATTGTAAATAAATAAAAATAAAACTTAATAAAGAATCTTGGAAATCCCGACACTCTATGACAAGCCCAAAAACGTTCTCTTCTACCCATTCCATTTGGGTGTGTAAAGCCACATTATAAAGAGTTTTGCTTGAGGACAAACAAAGATTCAAGTGTGGGGGTATTTGATGTGTGCAAAATGCAACATATAAATTACATCAATTGTGGCATAAAACTAACCCTTTTTTAGTACTAATGTTGGAAAAATTGTGCTTTTGTCTTCCTTTTGTATTTTCAGGATTAAATGAGCTCAAATTAACAAAAGAAGCAAAAAGACAGCAAAATCTAACGTAAATACAAGAAAAGGAACAAACGTGACATGCCCGACCCCACGACAGCATCTTCCCAAGCAAAACAAGAAGACAGAAGACGGAACACGCCCCATGCTCAGCCAGCACGGGGGCGTGCCCAAGTGTCAGCAGAAAATAAAAAGTGGTAGAAGCTTCTATTGCCCACCACGGGGCCGTGCTCAGCGGGCACGGGGCCGTGGTCAACTATAAGATTCGCAGAATCCAGGAAAATCTTCATAGTACAAATATTCTTCTGCACACGGGGTCGTGCTCAGCGGACACGGGGGCGTGGTCAACTAATAAAGACAAGCTGCATTAAATGAAGAAAGAGAGGATGTGGACACGGGGCCGTGCCCACTGGACATGGGGCCGTGCCCGAGCTTCTGTTCAGCCTATAAATAGGAGTGCTTGGCTCAAGCTCAAACCATCCCTTGGCACACCACCTGTAACACCTCGAAAATTCACGTCCTATAATGTGTTGACACGTGTCATATGTTTGAACGTGTGAAAGAATGTTCTGAAAGGACTAAAGTTGACAAACATGAAAAGTATATGAAAATACGAGTTCTAAATGTCAACAGTGAATAAATATATTGTACATTAACCCTACATGATGTTTATATCACCAAACGAATAAATCATGGATCATACGAAGCTAAAAGTGAGAGATTACAAACTACAGGGGTTAAATGTGTCAACATGTTTAAGTTATACCTCTGAGTGACCTTTTGACAAACCCAAAGCTTTGTAATGGTTAATTATGCTCACTAGAATGCACGATATAAATTTCATAAAGTTTCGTTATCGTATGAGAAAGTTATGATCAAATTCGTATGCGAGGGGTTAAAGCGTTAACGTTGAAAGTTATGACTTTTCGGGTTAACCAGAAATGTCCAGGGACTTGACAAAGTGGGTACAAGTCCTAAGGCCCTTGTAAGTAAATATGGAGGGCTCAAATTGCAAGTATTAAGCTTGGTTGCCCTTTCATAGAGCCAAGGGACAAGTATGCAACAACTAGAAAATGCATAATCTGATTTCAAGGCTAAGGCGGGCCGCGTAAAGGTTAACCTGACTTTACGCGGGCCGCGTCAGACCATCAGATGCAGAAAGTGTAGATAGCAGCCTGTAAACGCGCTCAATCGACCCTTAACATATATTTTCACATTGTGGGCGACCCCTAAACAGTCCTAGACACTTAGGGACACTTGTTGATGAATTGTGGTCAGTGGTAGACTTGTGTGTCAACAATTTATGGTGATTTGATCACTATATAAAGCCATGAAGTTGCAACCAAGTTCTTCACACCTTATCTTGCATTCCTGATCATTTCTGGAGCTCAAGACTTCTCTCAAGTGATCTCTGGTCGTTCATAGGACTCTTGTAAGTTTGCTTGTCCTTCCTTAGTTAAGTTTTTGCTTAGTTTAGCTTAAAAGTCAAACCGTCGTAATTAACGGTTGACTTTAAGATTAATCACTAATGGTCCAGTGATTAGTCAAATCAAAAGTAGTTATAAGTTGGTAATTATGTGGGTAATAAACCCTTAAAAGGGCTCCCACTGATTCCCACTCTAACTAGGTCAAATGTCGGGTCAAACTTGTTAATAAAAAGTCAACAGGATACTTAGTTTCTAATTTATGCATGATTAGCAATGTAGAACACATACAACCTGTTTGATCATTAATATAACTTGGTAATTAGTGTAATAACATGTCTAAACATGTTCAACCCGACAATTTACTGTTTAGACCCGGTTCGGAACCGAAAGTCACAAAGCTTTGGCTTTTGCTTTGACTTCAGTTCTGACCCGTTATGGTATGTTTTAGAAATACCTTAGAGCTTCATTTGGACCAGGTTACATGCTAGTATAACCCTCTGTGATTATACACCATGGTTCATTAGTTAACCAATTAATACCCATGATTCCGTTAATTGCTCATATGTTGACCATTATGCCCTTTTCACCTTAAAATGTGATTTTTTGCAAATGTAAAAGAGTAGAAACTTTAGTTACCGATATATAAACTTGCACCCGAAGTTTGACATCAGTTTGAGGTGTAGATTGAGAGTTATGCTCATTAGCGTAATTAAGAAGCTTTATGTTAATTAAACGGCGTAATTAGCGTATAGCCTAGTTAAGCCTACTTTTTGATATCAAAATCTTTACCCACTGATGTAATATATTATTTTGGGATTTTTGAAGATTTTTAATTAATTTTAGGCTGAGCATAACTCATAGTCGTAGGCTTAATCCAGTAATTGTCGGTTTTGCCCTTACGGGCCATAAAATGAGTTTTACATATCTAATCAACTCCAAACCTTTTGCCACTGATCCTAAATGATAAATAAATTATTTTAGGCCTTCTGGATTGATAAAAATATCAGCTTTATATATAGAACCCGGAAACGGCTTCTAATCGCCTTATTAAGCGTTCTTAGCACATGGTATGTACTAAGACTATTTTTAAACATGTAAGGGTGATACCTACTGATATTTAGGGTAAATTATAATATTTTAATAGTAAGAAAAGGTTGTTAAACTCAGACTTCAGTTTTGAGCTTTACGGCTTATGTGAAATTACCAAAATGCCCCTACGGTGCATAGTTTAGTTATATTTGATAAATTTCACATATCTACTTTACCCTACTGTTATAACTTAGTAAAATAAGTATTTTTGCTGATTATATCAGACCTGTAACTCAGGTAAATACTTAAACTCTTTTATAACCTTTTAAATGACCAAACTACCCCTACGGGGCATAGTTTGTGTTTAAATTCGTTACGGGCATAATAAGAGACACATTACTGATGTCACAACATATTTGAAATATATTAACTTAGGAAACCTGTATATGGCTCTTATGGATACCCGTTACGCTTATTACGCATTCGGTTCGGTTTATGTAACAAGTTTACATAAAGTAACCAAAACGGGTCAAACCTTATCGGTTTTATCTCAAAATCCAGAATGTGTATGAAATACCCATATTAAGAAAGTCTCTGAACTTGTCGGGTCTAAATCACATTCTATCCGGTCTTCGCTTAATCGTGCGTACGAACCGTATCTTTGAAACTAACCGGTCTAAGCTTAAGCTTAACTAAAGGCCCGTTAGGATTCTAATAGGTTATTATAAACCTTCGTTCCAGATTAGGAGAACCAGTAAAAGCTACTTGAAATTTGCTTATTGTGATTATTACATTGCTCAGGTAAATACTTTTAACTTATTTTCCCTATACGGGCTTGGGTTACGGTATATAAAATACCGCTTGGTCGGGTATCAAATCTTCCATCGTTAGGTGGTTAATTGAATAATTTGATCGGCCCGTTTAAACAGTTTTGTTTACTTAAAAGCCTTTGGGGGGTTAATGACCATGTCCCGGATATCCTAGGCATCATTTTACGAAATGGCCACGACATAAGCGCGGGGTGTAGGCGTACACCCGTCAGTGCACAAAAGAATAATGTGGTGTGTCTATTGATCTTTAACCCGGTACGTCCGGGCTACTGAACGCATAAGGAACATGTAATCCGTTCACAAGATTATATATTTAAATAATTCTCCTAAGTTATAAAATGTTTATGCCACGTGCATCCAAATCAATTTTCAAATTATTTTCCAAAATGAGTCAGTTGATTGTATTTACCAGTGTAAACTGACGTATTTTCCCAAAAAGATTAAATGCAGGTACTAAGCGTAATTGGCTGGGATTTTTCCTTAGCATCAATAGAAGTCTCGCAAGCTTAAGATGCCTAAAGTCTGTTGAACTATTGTTTCCATTTTATTTTCGATCCGTCTGTGGATAAACAATCGACTGTTGTGATACACGATATTACAATATTATATTCGGTTGAATTATATCTTACAATTTGCTTCCGCTGTGCATATTAAATATTGTGTTGTTTGACTATTATGTTGCCAACCACGTCACGATACTCCCCACCGGGCCCACCGGTGACACGTGGAAAATCGGGGTGTGACAGGTTGGTATCAGAGCCAACACTGAGTGAATTAAATACTAGCATTTTGTGTTTAATCTCAGTTACACAATTGCACATATCTAAACTTTCGAGTCTAGATAAATAACATAGGACAAATTCCAACTTGTTTGATTTTGTTGTCCTTTATTTTATTTTATATATGTTTGTTGTTATCTCATGCTTTAAAAATGCCACGATTAAAAATGCCACCAAGATTCTTCCGAAGAAGAGGACGTGGAAAGGGGCCAATCACCGCCCCCAATGACAACGAGGCAGGACCTTCACATGTGCGAGCTTCTTCTACCACCGAGAGTGACGATCCTCGACAGAACCGGAGGAACCTCTTTGAACCGGCGAGACGGTCGGTTTCGCACAGTTCGACACCTCCTGTTCATAACTCTTATGGGCCATACTCGAAAAATGAGCCCAACAACCCACAACCTTCCTACATACCTTTACAGCGATCTTTATCGCACCACTCCTTTGGTGACCCTACACCTGTATTTAGGGGCCGGTTTAACCCGGAAAATTTCATACAAGAACCAGTGGGTTTTAACCCATTGGGACTGGAGGACCACTTCTCGGGAGACAACGCTATGGATATGGACGAGGACACGGACCCCGTCGAACCTGCCAATGGTACACCGAACCATCCCATTGAGATTCAGGTGGCTCTTCTTTTCACGGATCACCCTACGGTGGTCCAGACAGCTTTCAGGCGAGGTTTACTCAGCACGAGTGGTACTTCACACCCTCGCATCATCCGTCGCCTCATCAGCAGCAGCAGGATCCCTCTGTGGATTCACAGTTTGTGGCAGTCACGCCACCACCTCCTCCACCACCAGTTCAGCCGGCACCTCCACAACCGCCGAGGCGTAGGAGAACCGGAGCGCGTATGTCCGCGCGAGGAGGAGATTTTCATTTCAGCTCTCCTCGTCAGTCAAGTGGCAGCCATTATCCGCCACATCAAGAAGATCCACAAATGGGTGGACCTTCGCAACCAGTTGCACAGCAACCACCTCCGATGGGTTTTGATAACCCGATACCAGCATACACGGGTTCTATGGCGTACAACCCGTTTGAACAACCAGCTCACACCAACTACGGTTACGGTGAAGCTGACCCCTACATGGTAGCGGCAAATTACAACGCCTTTAACCCAGAAGGACCCTATGGCGCTCCTTGGGGAGTAGGGTACCCAACTCATGGGTACCAGATACTTGCCAGACCAATTATACGGACGCAATCGCAGCCGCCACGGTTTTTTCCCCCAGAACGGGAGGAAATTCTTCAGAGACTGGATCAGGTTGAGCGAGACTTTCACCGCGAACGCAGGGAGAGACAGAGCTTCTTCCAAGGATTGACAAGCTTGATCAAAGGGAAGAGCAAGAAGGACCACTGAATCCTTCCAATTGTTGTTGAGCCCCTGCGTGGGCCAGTCTTACTGTATAAGCCCCTGCGTGGGTATGCTTGTTTGTTTTGACCCCTGCGTGGGTCTATCTTTCTATTAACCCCTACGAGGGTATGTTATTGTTTAAGTCCCTGCGTGGACTATTATGTTATTTGTGTAAGTCCCTGCGTGGACTATTATGATGTTTGTTGTTAAGCCCCTGCGTGGGTAAGTCCTTGTTTAAACCCCTGCGAGGGTAAGTTTGTTATTTAAAAAGTCCCGTTTCGGGCGACGTGTAACCTTTTAATAAATTAATGGAATGTAAGTTTATAAATTTCATTTTTGCTATTATTCTGCATAAATATATTATATGAAATAAATAAATCAAAATCATTCCTTTTTAATAAAAAATCTGCCTATTAAATATTGAATGAGAATCTTAAGAGTGAAACCTAGCCGGAGTGTCGTTATGAAGACCTGGCCATGATGGTAAGACCTGTTTAAAAGATTCAAATCCCTGTTAACATCTGTAAACATGTTAACACTCCTGGCAGACGTGATTCATTAAAATCACACACGTCATTCTTATTATTGGATTCTTCAAAAGATTCCTAACCCAATTTAATGATCTCTGAATCATGGGTTTAGATCATCAATTAAGATGATCATGTTTTTACCATACGTGGTAATATAGTGCCTACGGGCCCTGCTCATTTCCACATGAGCCAAAAGACAGTGGTAGCGATGACTCCCTGTCAGATAAAGGTAATGAACTAGGTTTAAACCTTCATGCTTTGATTCTCTGAAATCATAGCTTATAATTTATAAATGTCCTTGTGACTAGGCCTGTTGTGCCAATATACCTTCATGCTTTGATTCTCTGAAATCATAGCTTATAATTTATAAATGTCCTTGTGACTAGGCCTGTTGTGCCAATATACCTTCATGCTTTGATTCTCTGAAATCATAGCTTATAATTTATAAATGTCCTTGTGACTAGGCCTGTTGTGCCAGTATACCTTAAAAGCCTTGATTCTCTGAAATCATAGCTTATAATTTAAAAATGTCCTTGTGACTAGGCTTTATGTGCTAATATATATTGTTATTGTCTATAATTAGGATAAATTATAATTGAAATCCTAAATTAATAAATTAACCAAATATGGTTTCTGTTTACCATGGTTAATGAATTACCCTAAGGGGCAATTCCATAGTAAACTCCCAAATAAACTATTGTCCTTGTTTTCTGTAACAGTTCAATTAAAATGGCTAACTCAGACGAAATTAATAGCCATCCGGTGGAGAATATTGATAACGCCCGAGTTCATTTAACGGGTGCTGAATTGAAAGCGTAGGTAGACGACGCAGTTACAAAGGCCTTGGAGCGGCAGTACGAAGAGTATAGTGGGACTCGGAGTAGGACCCTATCTACGCCGCATTCGAAGCCACCTTCCAAGAAGGAAGAACTGAAGAAAGATGATGATCGACTCTCCTCGAACCACCACAGTGGTCCATCTCAGCAGGTTGTACTAAATCAAGGACCCCGTGACAAGGGTTGCTCTTATAAATATTTTGTTTCCTGCAAACCCCGGGATTTCACTGGGGAGAAAGGAGCCATTGGCTGTATGACGTGGCTGGATGAGATGGATACAGTTGTGGATATCAGCGGATGCGCTGAGAGGGATGTGGTCAAGTATGTGTCGCAATCTTTTAAAGGCGAGGCTTTAGCCTGGTGGAGATCACTGATTCAAGCCACCGGGAAAATCCCATTGTACAACATGTCATGGGATCAATTTGTTGCCCTCATCAGGGAAAATTACTGCCCTCGGCATGAGGTTGAGAAGATAGAGTCTGATTTTCTATCATTGGTTATGACAAACCTTGACTGTCAAGCTTACCTCACGAGCTTCAACACAATGTCCCGGTTGGTTCCGTATCTGGTAACCCCGGAACCAAAAAGAATAGCTCGTTTTATCGGTGGTTTAGCCCCGGAAATTAAGGCAAGCGTGAAGGCTTCTCGGCCAGCTACCTTCAGATCTGTAGCTGACATATCTTTGTCCCTAACTCTGGATGCGGTCAGACAAAGATCGCTGAGGAACAAAGATGCTGAGAAGAGAAAACGTGAAGATGATAATTCACGGAGGTCGAACAAGAAGCACCGTGGAAACGGTGACAACAAGAAGGGATCTGAGTCAAGGAAAGATGGGCACCAGTCTGGTGATAAGCCCAGATGCAAGATTTGCAAGAAACAGCACTTTGGAAAGTGCAGACTCGAATCGAACTCGCAAAGAACTTTGGCTTGCGGGATATGCAAGTCTAAGGACCACAAGACCTTGGATTGCAAAAAGCTGAAAGATGCAACTTGCTACAGTTGCAATGAAAAGGGGCACATTAAAACCAACTGCCCTACATACGCCAAGAAGCCTGAAGAGGCCAAGAAGACCAATGCTAGAGTCTTCAGAATGGATGCAAAGGAAGCGGTTCTAGACGACAATGTGATTACAGGTACTTTCCTTGTAAATGATGTCTATGCAAGAGTACTATTTGATTCAGGCGCTGATAAGTCGTTTGTAGATCATAAGTTTTGCAAATTGCTGAATTTACCTGTCAAAACCCTAAGTGTGAATTATGAGGTGGAGTTAGCAGATGGCACCTTAGAAACCGTCTCTACTGTGTTAGATGGATGTGTTATATCCATTAAGAACCACTCTTTTCCTCTGTCCCTACTTCCATTTAAGTTAGCCGGTTTTGACATAGTTTTGGGTATGGACTGGTTATCTCATAACCAGGCCCAAATTGTCTGCAACAGAAAGCAAGTGGTGATTAAGACTCCGTCTGGTGAATCACTTACCATTCGGGGAGATACCCAGTATGGACTGCCTGAGCAAGTGACTATGCTCAAGGCTTCCAAGTGTTTAAAGAAGGGTTGTGTCATCTACATGGCACAAGTGATTATTGATGAGCCTAAACCGAAGATTGAAGACATCCCCGTCATTTCTGAATACCCAGAAGTTTTTCCTGAAGAACTACCTGGTTTACCACCAGATAGACAAGTCGAATTCAGAATTGACATCATCCCTGGAGCAGCACCAGTTGCTAGAGCACCTTATAGGTTGGCGCCCACGGAGATGAAGGAATTAAGGACGCAATTGGATGAATTGCTAGCTAAAGGTTTCATTAAACCTAGTTCGTTTCCTTGGGGAGCACCAGTCTTGTTTGTCAAGAAGAAGGATGGATCGATGCGTCTGTGCATCGATTATCGTGAGCTTAATAAAGTCACGATAAAGAATATGTATCCTTTGCCCAGAATCGATGATTTGTTCGATCAATTGCAAGGGGGAAGTTATTTCTCGAAGATTGACTTGAGGTCAGGCTACCATCAACTGAAGGTTAGAGATGAAGACGTACACAAAACTGCATTTAGGACTCGTTATGGTCATTACGAGTTCCTAGTGATGCCTTTTGGGCTCACTAATGCACCTGCCGCGTTCATGGATCTCATGAATCACGTTTGCAAGCCTTACTTAGATAAATTCGTCATCGTTTTCATCGACGACATTCTTATCTACTCGAAGAACCAAGCTGACCATGAGAAACACCTTCGCTGTATTCTTAAACTTCTACATCAGGAGAAGCTCTATGCCAAATTCTCTAAATGTGAATTCTGGCTTCGTGAAGTCCAATTTCTTGGACATGTGGTTAGCGAGCGTGGTATCCAAGTGGATCCCGCTAAGGTCGAAGCAGTTATGAACTGGCAAGAGCCAAAGACGCCTACAGAGATTCGTAGCTTCCTGGGATTGGCAGGATATTACAGGCGCTTCATTGAAAAATTTTCAAGGATTGCTGCACCCCTAACTTCCTTGACTAAGAAGAAAGTAAAGTTCGTTTGGGGCCCTAAGCAGCAAGAGTCCTTTGATATTCTGAAGCAAAAGTTGAGCAACGCCCCAGTACTGACACTGCCAGATGCAATAGAAGAATTTGTAGTTTACTGCGATGCATCGCACACTGGCATGGGGTGTGTGCCTATATAGAAAGGCAAGGTTATTGCCTATGCATCACGACAGTTAAAAGTGCATGAAAAGAATTACACCACCCATGACTTGGAATTGGGTGCCGTTGTATTCGCACTAAAACTGTGGAGGCATTATCTATATGGAATCAAGTGTGTGATCTATTCTGATCACAAGAGCCTTCAACATCTGTTTAATCAGAAGGATTTAAACATGAGGCAGCGCCGTTGGATGGAGACTTTAAATGATTATGATTGTGAAATCAGATACCATCCCGGCAAGGCGAATGTAGTCGCTGATGCCTTGAGTCGAAAGGAAAGGGTGAAACCCATCCGAATCAATGCCAAGCGCATGGAGATAAAAAACAGTTTGACTGAAAGGTTGTTAGCTGCACAGAAGGAAGCTGTATTGGAAGCTAACTATCCTAATGAAAAGCTAGGAGTAACTGAGGAGCAGTTATCTCTTGGCAAAGACGGAATTCTTAGATTGAATGGACGAATATGGGTTCCAATTTATGGAGGACTTCGGGATGTTATCCTCCAGGAAGCCCATAGTTCCAAATATTCCGTTCATCCTGGAGCTGATAAGATGTACCAGGATCTAAGGGCAAACTATTGGTGGATAGGCTTGAAAAAGTCTGTAGCTGCCTATGTAGCTAAGTGCTTGACTTGTGCGCAAGTCAAAGCAGAACATCAAAAGCCGTCAGGCTTGCTACAACAGCCTGAACTTCCTACGTGGAAGTGGGAAATGGTAACTATGGATTTTATCACCAAGTTACCTAAGACAAGAAAGGAAATGATACAATATGGGTTATAGTTGATAGACTGACTAAGTCAGCACATTTCTTACCCATCAAGGAGACTTATAGCTCCGACATGTTAGCCCAGTTGTACGTGGATAAGATTGTAGCCTTACATGGCATACCTGTGTCTATTATCTCTGACAGAGATACTAGATACACGTCACACTTTTGGAAGAGTTTCCAACAATCTTTGGGCACGCGTTTGAATTTCAGTACGGCTTACCACCCTCAGACAGACGGTCAGAGTGAGCGTACTATTCAAACTTTGGAAGACATGCTACGTGCATGTGTAATTGATTTAGGTGGTAGTTGGGATAACCACCTACCACTAATTGAGTTCTCCTACAACAATAGCTACCACACCAGCATAAAGGCTACGCCTTTCGAGGCCTTATACGGTAAAAAGTGTAGAACGCCCGTTTGTTGGGCGGAAATTGGAGATGTCCAATTATCAGGACCAGAGATAGTCTTTGAAACGACGGACAAGATTGTCCAGATTCGTGACCGTCTCAAAGCTGCCCGGGATAGGCAGAAGAGTTACGCAGATCCAAAGCGTAAAGCTTTTCACTTCGAAGTAGGTGACAAAGTATTACTTAAGGTATCACCCTGGAAGGGGGTGATGCGATTTGGTAAGAAAGGCAAGCTAAGCCCGAGATACATAGGACCTTTCGAGGTTATCGAACGTGTCGGGTCAGTTTCCTATAAGTTAAACTTACCTGAAGAGCTCAGTGGAATTCACAATGTGTTCCACATCTGCAATCTGAAGAAGTGCTTCGCTGATGAATCACTGGTTATACCACATACAGATGTGCATATAGATGAGAGCTTAAAATTAGGTCCTCGATATATTGGACCGTTCAAAATCTTGGCTCGAGTTGGAAGGGTTGCATATCGATTAGAATTACCGCCTACTCTAGACGGGATTCATAATACCTTCCACGTGTCACAGCTGAGGAAGTGTCTTGCGGACGAAACGGCATTAGTACCTCTCGATGACATCGAGTTGAAAGAGGGGTTGAATTATGTCGAAAGACCAATAGCCATTAAAGATGTTAAGGTGAAGAATCTCTGCAACAAAGCTGTTAGACAAGTGTTGGTTCAATGGCAACACCGAAAGGGGTCGGAACTCACATAGGAAGCGGAAGATGAAATGAGGAAGCACTATCCTTTTCTGTTTGGTATGTGCACTTTAAATTGTTATGTACCTAGGTTTCGAGGACGAAACCTCTTTTAAGGGGGGTAGACTTGTAACGCCCCAAAAACCGGTCATTAATTAAAATAATGAAAATAAACAAAAAGTAACCTAGTTGATGGGTTATGATAAGAAATAAGTTGAAAATTTGAAATAATGCTTGAATTAAATACTTATCAACTTAGAAGGGGGTAATGTGTAAAGTTCTAATAGTTAATGATTTATAACGGGTAAACCCACAAACACACACTCTGTGCGTGGGTTTGGATCGATCAAGCAGGAGGAGAACAAGGTGAAACCCTTGTTCTGCAAATTCAGCAAATTGAAGTGGAAATTCAAGGAAAATCTAATGCATGAACTACGATTTACACTCATCTAAACTCGATTATTGAAGTGGTAAGCTTAATTCTTCTGAAATCACGAATTGTAGAATGAGGGGTTCAACCAATCTCGATTTCTTGTACCATATATGGGAAATCTGAGTTAGAATTGCCTCCTAGAACAAGAATCATGTGTGATTTTAGGTTGCATGAAAGATTGTAGTGAAAACCCACTTTGTGAAATTGTGTTATGATTAAGAAGATCATAATGATTGTGATTATGTGTTATCTTGATATATGATCTAGTTTGTAATGCTTGAATGTTAGATAAATTAATGTAGGAGGAAATAATTATGCAAAATTAGAATAAATATGAATGTTGGGTGATGATGAACTAGTAAAGATGTGCTTTAGAGACTTGTACTTTATACCTCAATTATGATGCCTACCAAGTGTTTGATGAAATGCTTAAGAGATGAATTTATGAGTAACTTGGAAAAATGGTAGAATGAAGTAGATGAACTAAATGAATGAATGAATGTTGTAATGTAGGTGTGAAGGAAGAAGGTACAAGCACTAGGAAAACGGAAGGCACGCAAGACCGAGGTATGTTCTATTGCATACAAAACCTTATTTAAATTTTGTTAATAATTAAGATGAACAATCTTGGTTATAATGAATATGGTTTATAGTAAAGGAATAACAAACTCCTTGTGGGTTTGATTATGTTAACGAAGGTTACGATAAGCTATGCAAGTCGACCGGTTCGAATTGAACAAGTCGAGTAAGTATAAGGTACCATTCGTTTAGAACGGGTGGTCAACAAAGCAATAAAGAATGTATGAAGTTCAATCCGGTTAATGGATGGAACGAAGGATTTATGTTGAAAGTAATCAACCCGATGTTACCGGGTCGTATGTGTACCATTGCATCTCATTATGAGAGCATATGCCAACCCATCTAGTTGGGTAAACCGGATGTGTAAGAGAAATGAAAGAATATGAACGAATGGTATTATATTGATGTTATTATAAACGAATCAAGTATTATGATTAACTTTTAAAAGTTTGTTGTGAATGTAGGTAAATCCTCATTTTAGGCGACTTGGAGAATTGGAGCGAGCACGTGTTCTTGTTATGTCATGCCAATCGCTTCCGCTAATTTACTTTAATGTTTTGTGTCAAACGCATGTTATTTTGCATAACCTTATTAGTAGTCATACTTTTCAAAACTTGTTGTTTTGGTTTTAGTAGTATGTTGTCAATCAAACTGTAGTCTTGTATTTAGTTTTGATTATAATCTTGACAGGGGTATGCTCGTCTTATGGACGGGTCATGCCCAAATTTTGTTAAAAGATTTTATGCATGTTGTTAAATGTAATGTCTTTTAATCCGTAAAGTTGTTATTTATAAAGACGAATAAACGATCCTTACAAGTTGGTATCAGAGCCTAGGTTTGAGGGATTCGAGCTTTTAACGCGATGCTTGAACTCAAACCGATGGCTCATTCGATAGTGTGCTCGCTCCAAGATCGCCAATGAGGTAAAAAGATTTAAGTTTCGGTAAACGCAAGTATGCATAGTGAGTTTATAAATTAAACATTGAAGATAAGTATGTTGATAAATAATAAAGGGAGGTGAAACGGGAAGTTCCAGGGACCGTATAGCTGGAACCGACCCGAAAAACCGATTAAAAGTACTTAAACAAGTCTGCAGCGAAATTGTCATACGGAAGGCCGTCGCCGACGGGCATCAGGCCGTCGCCGACGCCCCCTTAGTTTGTGCCGACGCCCTATGAGTCTGCCTAGGGGCTTTGTGGCCGACGGCCAGTAGAAAACGACTCCGCTGAATAATGTTTGTTTTGCTTATTTTTCACATTTAGAGTTCCCTTATGAACTAGATAACTATCAACGATGACATGAGGTCCTTGTAAACACACTAATAAGATACTTACGATCATGAATGGAGATTAAAACGAAAAAGAGTTCGTAAGTGTGATAAACAATGGAAGGTATAATCCAAAAAGAATGATGAAAATTTAATGGTTAACAACCATGAAATGCATGATTACGATTGTAATAAACAAAGGTCGGAGTATGTGTAAAATTGAAAGATTGTGTTTAATGATAAATGTAAATGCTATTTTATAGATGGCTGATGCAAGAAACGCTAATGAAGATGATGATACGGCTCGTCAAGAAGTATTTATCAATAAAGTCACGGAAGTGGCGGAAGGGGTTATGCAAGCTAATCTTCCACGATTAGCTCAAGAAGTAGAAAGTCGGGTATTGGGAGTTGTAGATGCCATGATGACCAGCAAGATTGAAGAATTAAAGGAACTGATTGAAGGATCTAAAAGCAAAAGCAAAGAACGACGATGTACTTACAAAGACTTCATGGCGTGCAATCCCGCAACGTATGATGGTAAAATCGATCCGATTGCATGCCAAAGATGGGTTTCAAACATAGAAGCGGTATTTATACGAAGTCGATGTGATAAGGAAGACCAGGTGATGTTTGCTACTGGTCAACTTGTTCTTCAAGCGAAAGATTGGTGGGATGCACATAGTAAGGAGGTTGGGGAAGACAAGTTGCAAGAGATGACATGGCAAGAATTTAAGGAGCCCTTCATGAGATATCATTGTCCTCAGTCAGCTATTGACAAGATTCAGGAGGATTTCTTACGCCTCAGACAGAAAAATGAGTCAATAAACGAAATATCAAACACTTTCATGGATAAGATGAAGTTCTGCGGGGATTTTGTGAAGACTGAAAGAATGAAGATCAATCGTTTTTATGGCATATTAAAAGCAGAATTTAGGGAGTTCATCACCCCCTCAAAATGTGAAACCCTTGATGAGCTTATCAATTTAGCACGGGATAGAGAAATCGAGATTAAAAGGCAAGAAGAACGAGGTGAAAAGAGATCGAATGAAAAGGGGGAAAGTTCAAGTCCGTCCAAGAAAGCAAAGTTTCAAGATCACAAGAAGAATGACAAGTCAAGGAGTGGTATTCCTCCGTGCAAGACATGTGGAAAACTTCATACTGGGGAGTGTCTTCTGGGTAAGAAGGGGTGCTACAAATGTGGCGAGGAAGGGCATACGTCCTACAAATGCCCTAGCAACCCGAAGACGTGTTTCAATTGTTTCCAAAAAGGGCATGTTAAATCGGAGTGTCCAAAACTCCAACAAGGATCAAAGAAGGAGGGAAAGAACGAAGAAAGCTCTAAAGTGAAAGGGAGGATGTTCCAAATCACCTCCGAAGAAGCTAAGTCCCATCCGAATGTGGTTTCAGGTATCTTTCTATTAAACTCCATACCGGTTTATGTTTTGTTTGATACCGGGGCCACTATGTCGTTTATTTCAAATGAAATCATACAACATCCTTCATTTAAGATCGAACGAATGCCGATGCCTTTAGAAGTAGAAATAGCCGGTAGTAAGATTTATATGTTACACGAGATTTGTAAAAATTGCAAATTTACCATAGAAGATGAAGAATTCGATATCGACCTCATACCTATGGTTTTGGGGGAATTAAAAATGATAGTGGATATGGATTGGATGACCCGACACCAAGCGGGAATTAATTATGAAACTAAAACAGTACATGTCCAGTCCCCAAGTGGAAAACGAATAACTATACAAGGCGAGAGAAGGATGGAAGCGAAACTTTGTACCCTCGTTCAAGCCGCTAAGTATACACTTAACGGGGGTAGAGCATACCTAGCTTACGTGGTAGATGCTCAACAAGGTTTCCCGAAGCTTGAAGACGTGGAGATAGTGAATGAATTTCTGGATGTATTTCCGGAGGAATTGCCGGGACTTCCCCCCGAAAGAGAAATAGAGTTTCGCATCAAATTGAATCCGGTTGCGAAGCCGGTTACGAAGGCTCCTTATAGATTGGCTCCCACCGAGATGCGGGAGCTAATGACACAACTACAAGACTTGTTAGATAAGGGCTTTATACGTCTGAGTGTGTCACCTTGGGGAGCGGCTGTCTTATTTGTTAAGAAGAAAGACGGGTCGATGCGCATGTGCATTGACTACAGAGAATTAAACAAGCTAACCATCAAGAACCGCTACCCTTTACCTAGAATTGACGATCTTTTTGATCAACTGCAAGGGGCGAGTTGGTTCTCCAAGATAGATCTGTGTTCGGGGTACCATCAAGTTAGAGTACGGGAAGAAGATATTCCGAAAACCACGTTCAGAACCCGTTATGGGCATTATGAATTTTTAGTCATGTCTTTCGGATTGACGAATGCGCCGGCTGCGTTTATGGATCTTATGAACCGGGTATGTCGACCCATGTTAGATAAATCTGTGATCGTGTTCATAGATGATATTCTACTCTACTCTCGAAGCAAGGCCGAACATGCAAGACATTTGCGTGAAGTACTTGAAGTTCTCCGTAAAGAGAAACTTTACGCGAAATTTTCAAAATGCGCCTTTTGGCTCAGGGAGGTGCAGTTTCTTGGTCATGTGGTCAATTCGGAGGGTGTCTTAGTAGATCTGTCAAAGATCGATGCCGTAATGAAATGGGTTCCTCCGAAGAACCCGACTGAAATAAGAAGTTTTCTAGGCCTCGCGGGATATTACAGAAGGTTCATACAGGATTTTTCGAAGATAGCTTTACCCTTAACAAAACTGACGAGGAAGAAAGAGAAGTTTGTGTGGGGTAAAGAACAGGAGGAAGCCTTTCGAGTATTAAAAGAGAAATTATCATGTCCCCCAGTCTTGACCTTACCAGACGGGACTGAAGACCTGGTGGTCTATTCAGACGCATCACACCAGGGTTTAGGTTGCGTTTTGATGCAAAGGGGAAGGGTTATCGCATATGCTTCACGACAATTGAAACTGCATGAAGTAAACTACCCAACACACGATTTGGAATTGGCAGCGGTAGTATTTGCCTTAAAAATTTGGAGGCATTATCTATATGGCGTGAAATGCACAATTTACTCGGATCACAAAAGCCTTAAATATTTCGTTGAGCAGAAAGACTTAAATATGAGGCAACGGAGGTGGTTAGAACTTATCAAAGATTACGATTGTGATATCCTTTATCACCCGGGAAAAGCGAATGTGGTAGCCGACGCGTTAAGCCGAAAAGAGTATCCGTCTCCCATTCGAGTAAAATCCATGAAGATGATAGTTACGCCACGATTACTCGAGACGATACGTGATTCCCAAATAAAGTCGCTTGGAGCGGAAGACTTAAAGAAAGAAAGATTGAAAGGTGTAACCGATAAACTAGAAGAAAATTCGATCGCACTCAAGACGAGATTCGGCCGAATTTGGATACCTCGTTTCTGTGAAGTCAAGACTGCGTTACTTGAAGAAGCTCATAAGTCACGGTATTCGGTTCACCCCGGGGCTACAAAGATGTATCAGGACTTGAAGACCAATTATTGGTGGCCGGGCATGAAACGTGATATCGTTAAGTATGTCGCGAAATGCTTAACATGTTCCCAAGTGAAAGCAGAGCATCAAAAACCATACGGGGAGTTGCAACCTTTAGAGATCCCGGTATGGAAATGGGAGGAACTAACAATGGATTTGGTAACCAAGCTTCCTAGAACGAAAAAGGGGCACGATACAATATGGGTAATCGTAGATCGGCTTACGAAAAGTGCTCATTTTCTACCCATCAAAGAGGCTTACTCTTCCAAGAAAATGGCAGAAATATATATGAATGAGATCATATCTCGACACGGGGTACCCGTGTCAATCGTCTCGGACCGGGACACCAGATTTACCTCCCGCTACTGGCAAAAGTTTCACGAGAGTGTGGGCACGAGGTTACACATAAGCACCGCCTACCACCCTCAGACTGACGGCCAATCAGAAAGAACCATTCAAACACTTGTCGATATGCTGAGAGCGTGTGCATTAGACTTTGGGGGAAGCTGGGATGACCATCTACCCCTAGTGGAATTCTCTTATAATAATAGTTACCATAATGGCATTAAAATGGCTCCTTATGAACTACTGTACGGGAGAAAATGTAGAACTCCCGTATGTTGGGGTGAAGTGGGACAAAGAGAGCTTGCGCCAAGTGATCTAATAGCAGTAACAAATGAAAAGATAAAATTGGTAAGAGCTCGACTGAAAGCAGCCCAGGATCGGCAAAAAGCTTACGCAAACAAGAAAAGGCGTCCTATTGAATTTCAAGTCAGAGATTTCGTTCTGCTGAAAGTGTCCCCATGGAAGGGTATAATCCGTTTTCGCAAACAGGGCAAATTAGGTCCTCGATATATTGGACCATTCAAAATCTTGGCTTGAGTTGGAAGGGTTGCATATCGATTAGAATTACCGCCTACTCTAGACGGGATTCATAATACCTTCCACGTGTCACAGCTGAGGAAGTGTCTTGCGGACGAAACGGCATTAGTACCTCTCGATGACATCGAGTTGAAAGAGGGGTTGAATTATGTCGAAAGACCAATAGCCATTAAAGATGTTAAGGTGAAGAATCTCTGCAACAAAGCTGTTAGACAAGTGTTGGTTCAATGGCAACACCGAAAGGGGTCGGAACTCACATGGGAAGCGGAAGATGAAATGAGGAAGCACTATCCTTTTCTGTTTGGTATGTGCACTTTAAATTGTTATGTACCTAGGTTTCGAGGACGAAACCTCTTTTAAGGGGGGTAGACTTGTAACGCCCCAAAAACCAGTTATTAATTAAAATAATGAAAATAAACAAAAAGTAACCTAGTTGATGGGTTATGATAAGAAATAAGTTGAAAATTTGAAATAATGCTTGAATTAAATACTTATCAAGTTAGAAGGGGGTAATGTGTAAAGTTCTAATAGTAAATGATTTATAACGGGTAAACCCACAAACACACACTCTGTGCATGGGTTTGGATCGATCAAGCAGGAGGAGAACAAGGTGAAACCCTTGTTCTCCAAATTCAGCAAATTGAAGTGGAAATTCAAGGAAAATCTAATGCATGAACTACGATTTACACTCATCTAAACTCGATTATTGAAGTGGTAAGCTTAATTTTTCTGAAATCACGAATTGTAGAATGAGGGGTTCAACCAATCTTGATTTCTTGTACCATATATGGGAAATCTGAGTTAGAATTGCCTCCTAGAACAAGAATCATGTGTGATTTTAGGTTGCATGAAAGATTGTAGTGAAAACCCACTTTGTGAAATTGTGTTATGATTAAGAAGATCATAATGATTGTGATTATGTGTTATCTTGATATATGATCTAGTTTGTAATGCTTGAATGTTAGATAAATTAATGTAGGAGGAAATAATTATGCAAAATTAGAATAAATATGAATGTTGGGTGATGATGAACTAGTAAAGATGTGCTTTAGAGACTTGTACTTTATACCTCAATTATGATGCCAACCAAGTGTTTGATGAAATGCTTAAGAGATGAATTTATGAGTAACTTGGAAAAATGGTAGAATGAAGTAGATGAACTAAATGAATGAATGAATGTTGTAATGTAGGCGTGAAGGAAGAAGGTACAAGCACTAGGAAAACGGAAGGCACGCAAGACCGAGGTATGTTCTATTGCATACAAAACCTTATTTAAATTTTGTTAATAATTACGATGAACAATCTTGGTTATAATGAATATGGTTTATAGTAAAGGAATAACAAACTCCTTGTGGGTTTGATTATGTTAACGAAGGTTACGATAAGCTATGCAAGTCGACCGATTCGAATTGAACAAGTCGAGTAAGTATAAGGTACCATTCGTTTAGAACGGGTGGTCAAGAAAGCAATAAAGAATGTATGAAGTTCAATCCGGTTAATGGATGGAACGAAGGATTTATGTTGAAAGTAATCAACCCGATGTTACCGGGTCGTATGTGTACCATTGCATCTCATTATGAGAGCATATGCCAACCCATCTAGTTGGGTAAACCGGATGTGTAAGAGAAATGAAAGAATATGAACGAATGGTATTATATTGATGTTACTATAAACGAATCAAGTATTATGATTAACTTTTAATAGTTTGTTGTGAAAGTAGGTAAATCCTCATTTTAGGCAACTTGGAGAATTGGAGCGAGCACGTGTTCTTGTTATGTCATGCCAATCGCTTCCGCTAATTTTCTTTAATGTTTTGTGTCAAACGCATGTTATTTTGCATAACCTTATTAGTAGTCATACTTTTCAAAACTTGTTGTTTTGGTTTTAGTAGTATGTTGTCAATCAAACCGTAGTCTTGTATTTAGTTTTGATTATAATCTTGACAGGGGTATGCTCGTCTTATGGACGGGTCATGCCCAAATTTTGTTAAAAGATTTTATGCATGTTGTTAAATGTAATGTCTTTTAATCCGTAAAGTTGTTATTTATAAAGACGAATAAACGGTCCTTACATTATATCACCAAACGAATAAATCATGGATCATACGAAGCTAAAAGTGAGAGATTACAAACTACAGGGGTTAAATGTGTCAACATGTTTAAGTTATACCTCTGAGTGACCTTTTGACAAACCCGAAGCTTTGTAACGGTTAATTATGCTCACTAGAATGCACGATATAAATTTCATAAAGTTTCGTTATCGTATGAGAAAGTTATGATCAAATTCGTATGCGAGGGGTTAAAGCGTTAACGTTGAAAGTTATGACTTTTCGGGTTAACCAGAAATGTCCAGGGACTTGGCAAAGTGGGTACAAGTCCTAAGGCCCTTGTAAGTAAATATGGAGGGCTCAAATTGCAAGTATTAAGCTTGGTTGCCCTTTCGAAGCGCCAAGGGACAAGAATGCAACAACTAGAAAATGCATAATCTGATTTCAAGGCTAAGGCGGGCCGCGTAAAGGTTAACCTGACTTTACGCGGGCCGCGTCAGACCATCAGATGCAGAAAGTGTAGACAGCAGCCTGTAAACGCACTCAATCGACCCTTAACATATATTTTCACATTGCGGGCGACCCCTAAACAGTCCTAGACACTTAGGGACACTTGTTGATGAATTGTGGTCAGTGGTAGACTTGTGTGTCAACAATTTATGGTGATTTGATCACTATATAAAGCCATGAAGTTGCAACCAAGTTCTTCACACCTTCTCTTGCATTCCTGATCATTTCTGGAGCTCAATACTTCTCTTAAGTGATCTCTGGTCGTTCATAGGACTCTTGTAAGTTTGCTTGTCCTTCCTTAGTTAAGTTTTTGCTTAGTTTAGCTTAAAAGTCAAACCGTCGTAATTAACGGTTGACTTTAAGATTAATCACTAATGGTCCAGTGATTAGTCAAATCAAAAGTAGTTATAAGTTGGTAATTATGTGGGTAATAAACCCTTAATAGGGCTCCCCCTGATTCCCACTCTAACTAGGTCAAATGTCGGGTCAAACTTGTTAATAAAAAGTCAACAGGATACTTAGTTTCTAATTTATGCATGATTAGCAATGTAGAACACATTCAACCTGTTTGATCATTAGTTAATTTCTTTGGACCAGGTTACATGCTAGTATAACCCTCTGTGATTATACACCATGGTTCATTAGTTAACCAATTAATACGCATGATTCCGTTAATTGCTCATATGTTGACCATTATGCCCTTTTCACCTTAAAACGTGATTTTTGCAAATGTAAAAGAGTAGAAACTTTAGTTACCGATATATAAACTTGCACCCGAAGTTTGACATCAGTTTGAGGTGTAGATTGAGAGTTATGCTCATTAGCGTAATTAAGAAGCTTTATGTTAATTAAACGGCGTAATTAGCGTATAGCCTAGTTAAGCCTACTTTTTGATATCAAAATCTTTACCCACTGATGTAATATATTATTTTGGGATTTTTGAAGATTTTTAATTAATTTTAGGCTGAGCATAACTCATAGTCGTAGGCTTAATCCGGTAATTGTCGGTTTTGCCCTTACGGGCCATAAAATGAGTTTTACATATCTAATCAACTCCAAACCTTTTGCCACTGATCCTAAATGATAAATAAATTATTTTAGGCCTTCTGGAATGATAAAAATATCAGCTTTATATATAGAACCCGGAAACGGCTTCTAATCGCCTTATTAAGCGTTCTTAGCACATGGTATGTACTAAGACTATTTTTAAACATATAAGGGTGATACCTACTGATATTTAGGGTAAATTATAATATTTTAACAGTAAGCAAAGGTTGTTAAACTCAGACTTCAGTTTTGAGCTTTACGGCTTATGTGAAATTACCAAAATGTCCCTACGGTGCATAGTTTAGTTATATTTGATAAATTTCACATATCTACTTTACCCTACTGTTATAACTTAGTAAAATAAGTATTTTTGCTGATTATATTAGACCTGTAACTCAGGTAAATACTTAAACTCTTTTATAACCTTTTAAATGACCAAACTACCCCTACGGGGCATAGTTTGTGTTTAAATTCGTTACGGGCATAATAAGAGACACATTACTGATGTCACAACATATTTGAAGCATATTAACTTAAGAAACCTGTATATGTCTCTTACGGATACCCGTTACGCTTATTACGCGTTCGGTTCGGTTTATGTAACAAGTTTACATAAATTAACCGAAACGGGTCAAACCTTATCGGTTTTATCTCAAAATCCAGAATGTGTATGAAATACCCATATTAAGCAAGTCTCTGAAATTGTCGGGTCTAAATCACATTCTATCCGGTCTTCGCTTAATCATGCGTACGAACCGTATCTTTGAAACTAACCGGTCTAAGCTTAAGCTTAACTAAAGGCCCGTTAGGATTCTAATAGGTTATTATAAACCTTCGTTCCAGATTAGGAGAACCAGTAAAAGCTACTTGCAATTTGCTTATTGTGATTATTACATTGCTCAGGTAAATACTTTTAACTTATTTTCCCTATACGGGCTTGGGTTACGGTATATAAAATACCGCTTGGTCGGGTATCAAATCTTCCATCGTTAGGTGGTTAATTGAATAATTTGATCGGCTCGTTTAAACAGTTTTGTTTACTTAAAAGCCTTTGGGGGGTTAATGACCATGTCCCGGATATCCTAGGCATCATTTTACGAAATGGCCACGAATTAAGCGCGGGGTGTAGGCGTACACCCGTCAGTGCACAAAAGAATAATGTGGTGTGTCTATTGATCTTTAACCCGGTACGTCCGGGCTACTGAACGCATAAGGAACATGTAATCCGTTCACAAGATTATATATTTAAATAATTCTCCCAAGTTATAAAATGTTTATGCCACGTGCATCTAAATCAATTTTCAAATCATTTTCCAAAATGAGGCAGTTGATTGTATTTACCAGTGTAAACTGACGTATTTTCCCAAAAAGATTAAATGCAGGTACTAAGCGTAATTGGCTGGGATTTCTCCTTAGCATCAATAGAAGTCTCGCAAGCTTAAGATGCCTAAAGTCTGTTGAACTATTGTTTCCATTTTATTTTCGATCCGTCTGTGGATAAACAATCGACTGTTGTGATACACGATATTACAATATTATATTCGGTTGAATTATATCTTATAATTTGCTTCCGCTGTGCATATTAAATATTGTGTTGTTTGACTATTATGTTGCCAACCACGTCACGATACTCTCCACCGGGCCCACCGGTGACACGTGGAAAATCGGGGTGTGACACCACCGCTCTCACACTTCACCCACCACCCACCACCACCATAATACCATCATTGTCACACCCCTAATTCCACATGTCACCGGTGGGCTCGGTGGGGGAGTATCGTGACGTGGTTGGCAACATAATAGTCAAACAACACAATATTTAATATGCACAGCGGAAGCAAATGAAAGATATATTTCAACCGAATAAAATATTGTAATATCGTGTATCACAAACAGTTGAAAGTTTATCCACAGAAGGATCAAATAATTAGGAAACAGTAGTTCAACAGACTTTAGGCATCTTAAGCTTGCGAGACTCTTTTGATGCTAAGGAGATATCCAGCCAATTACGAGTAGTACCTGCACTTAATCTTTTTGGGAAAATACGTCAGTTTACACTGATAAATACAATCAACTGACTCATTTTAAAAATGATTAAAAATTGTTTTGGATGCACATGGCATAAACATTTTATAACTTGGGATAATTATTTAAATATATAAACTTGTAAAAGAATTACATGTTCCTTATGCGTTCAGTAGCCCGGATCGTGCCGGTTTAAAGATCAATAGACACACCACATAATTTATTTATGAACTGACGAGTGTACGCCTACACTCCGCGCTTAGGTCGTGGCCATTTCGTAAAATGATGCCAAGGATATCTGGGACATGGTCATTAACCCCCCAAAGGCTTTAAGTAAACAAAACAATTTAAACGGGACGATCAAATTTCAATTAACCACCATACGATGGAAGATTTAATGCCCGACCAAGCGGTATTTTATATACCGTACCCCAAGCCCGTATAAGGGAAAATAAGTTAAAAGTATTTACTTTTGCAAGTATATTTCACAAACAGCAAATGCAAGTAGCTTTTACTGGTCCTCCTATTCTGGAACGAAGGTTTATAATAACCTATTAGAATCCTAACGGGTCTTTAATTTAAGCCTAAGCTTAGACCGGCTAGTTTTAAAGATACGGTTCGTACGCACAATTAAGCGATGACCGGGATAGAATGTGATTTAGACCCGACAAGTTTGAAGACTTGCTTAATATGGGTATTTCATACACATTCTGGATTTTGAGATAAAACCGATAAGGTTTGACCCGTTTCGGCTAATTTATGCAAACTAGTTACATAAACCGAACCGAACGCGTAATAAGCGTAACGGGTATTCATGAGATCCATATACAGGTTTCCTAAGTTAATATGCCTCAAATATGTTGTGACATCAGTAAGATATCTTTTATTATGCCCGAAACGAATTTGAACACAAACTATGCCCCGTAGGGGTAGTTTGGTCATTTAAAAGGTTATAAAAGAGTTTAAGTATTATACTGAGTTACAGGTCTGATATATTCAACAAAAAATACTTAATTTAATAAGTTATAACAGTAGGGTAAAGTATATATGTGAAATTTATCAATTATAACCAAACTATGCACCGTAGGGGCATTTTGGTAATTTCACATAAGCCGAAAAGCTCAAAACTGAAGTCTGAGTTAAACAACTTTTGCTTACTGTTAAAATATTATAATTTACCTAAAATATCAGTAGGTATCAACCCTTGTATGTTTAAAATAGTTTTAGTACATACTGTGCGCTAAAAACGCTTAATAAGGCGATTAGAAGCCGTTTCCGGGTTCTATATAGAAAACTGATATATTTATTATTCCAGATGGTTCAAAATAATTTATTTATCATATATAATCAGTAGCAAAAGGTTTGGGGCCAAATGGATATGTAAAACTCATTTTATAGCCCGAAAGGGCAAAACCGACAATTACCGGATTAAGCTTACGACTCTAAGTTATGCTCAGTCTAAAATTAATTAAAAATATTCAAAAATCCCAAAATAATATATTATATCATTGGGTAAAGAGTTTGATATCAAAACGTGGGTTTAAATAGGATATACGCTAATTATGCCGTTTAATCGCTAAAGAAGCTTTCTAATTACGCTAACGAGCATAACTCTCAATCTACACCTCAAACTGATGTCAAATTTTGGTTACAAGTTTATAAATCAGTAACTAAGGTTTCTACTCTTTTACATTTTCAAAAATCACGTTTTATGGTGAAAAGGGCATAATGGTCAACATATGAGCAATTAACGGAATCATGCATATTAATTGGATAACTAATGAACCAAGGTGTATAATCACAGAGGGTTATACTAGCATGTAACCTAGTCCAATTAAATCTCTAAGTCATTTCTAAAACATACCAAAACGGGTCAGAACTGAAGTCAAAGCGAAAGTCAAAGCTTTGCGACTTTTGGTTCCGAACCGGGTCTAAACAGAAAATTGTCGGGTTGAACATGTTTAGACATGTTCTTACATTACTTACCAAGTTATATTAATGATCAAACAAGTTGTATGTGTTCTACATTGCTAATTATGCATAAATTGGAAATTAAGCATTCTGTTGACTTTTTAATAACAAGTTTGACCCGACATTAGACCTAGTTAGAGTGGGAATCAGAGGGTGCCCTTTTAAGGGTTTATTACCCACATAATTACCAACTTATAACTACTTTCAATTCGACTAATCACTGGACCATTAGTGATTAATCGCAAAGTCAACGTTTGACTTTTAAGCTAAAACTAAGCAAAAATTCAACTAAGAAAGGTTAAGAACACTTACTGAAGTCCTATGCACGATTAGGAAGGCTTAGGGTCTGCTCTTAAGCTCCAGAATTGCAGAAGAAGTGAATGATCAAATGGTTGCAACTTAGTGGCTTTATATAGTGATCAAAACTTAATGGATTGTTGACAAATAAGTCTATCCATGTTCCCTGATTATTAACACATGTCCTTAGTGTCTAGGAGTCATTTAGGGGTCGTCCAAATATGTGGAAAATCGTTTATAGGTCGGTTACAAGCTCAAAACAGCAAACAGTCGAATTTGCTGTCGCTGGCACACCCTTACGGACCGTAAGGGTAAGGCTTACGGTCCGTAAGCCTTCTGCAGAAACAAAAAGTTGTTGTTCTTTCGGGGTTTGAAGGGGCAACTCGTGGGTTTCGAATTTGGGACATGTTTTAACAGTATGGGGCCTTATATTATGGGTCTTGAACAGTTATATACCCTACCATTTGGCCATGTTTCTTGAATCCTTTTGAAAGTGCCGAAAATGAAGTTTTACCGTAGAAATTCCATAGGATCCCATCTTGCACTTCGAATTCAATTATTGTCAACCATTCACTGGATTGAAGGTATATTAGATGTGTGTAATATATGTTAGGGTCTTGGGATTCATAACGAGGTCGTTCAGAGGTAAAAATTTAACATGACGACACTTTTAAATCCTGCCATACATCTTTATTTATACCCGGGTTTATATCACTTTTGTCTTATATGACACGTTTCGTTATTTCATTGAACACGAATTTTCGAGGTGTTACATCCTCACCCCCTTAAAAGAAATCTCCACCTCGAGATTTACTGAAATAAATGAGGGTATTTTTCTTTCATTGTGGACTCAACCTCCCACTTATATTCGGGACCTCTACGGGCATCCCATTTCACCTTTACAATAGGCACATGCTTCCTTCGAAGCTTCTTAACCTGTCGATCTTCAATCGACAATGGTTTTTCCACAAATTTCAAGCTCTCATCTATATGCACATCTGTATGTGGTATGACTAGCGATTCGTCAGCTAGGCATTTCTTCAGATTGCAGACGTGGAATACGTTATGAATACCACTGAGCTCTTCAGGTAAGTTTAACTTGTAAGCCACGGACCCAACACATTCGATAATCTCGAATGGTCCTATATACCTTGGGCTTAACTTACCTTTCTTACCAAACCGCATCACTCCCTTCCAGGGTGATACTCTAAGTAAGACTTTATCACCTACTTCGAATTTCATAGTTTTACGCTTTGGATCTGCGTAACTCTTCTGCCTATCTCGGGCAGCTTTGAGACGGTCACGAATCTGGACAATCTTGTCCGTCGTTTCAAAGACTATCTCCGGTCCTGATAATTGGACATCTCCAACTTCCGCCCAACAAACGGGCGTTCTGCACTTTCTACCGTATAAGGCCTCGAAAGGCGCAACCTTAATGCTGGTATGGTAGCTATTGTTGTAGGAGAATTAGATCAATGGCAGGTGGTTATCCCAACTACCACCTAAATCAATTACACATGCTCGAAGCATGTCTTCCAAAGTTTGGATTGTACGCTCACTTTGACCGTCTGTCTGAGGATGGTAAGCCGTACTGAAATTTAAGCGCGTGCCCAAAGATTGTTGGAAACTTTTCCAAAAATGTGACGTGTATCTAGTATCTCTGTCAGAGATAATAGACACAGGTATGCCATGTAAAGCTACAATCTTATCCACGTACAATTGGGCTAACATGTCGGAGCTGTAGGTCTCCTTAATGGGTAGGAAATGTGCTGACTTAGTCAGTCTGTCTACGATCACCCAAATGGTATCGTTTCCTTTCCTTGTCTTAGGTAACTTGGTGATAAAATCCATAGTTACCATTTCCCACTTCCAAGTTGGAAGTTCAGGCTGTTGTAGCAAACCTGACGGTTTCTGATGTTCTGCTTTGACTTGCGCACACGTCATGCATTTAGCTACATAGGTAGCTACAGACTTCTTCAAGCCTATCCACCAATAGTTGGCCCTTAGATCCTGGTACATCTTATCAGCTCCAGGATGAACGGAATATTTGGAACTATGGGCTTCCTGGAGGATAACATCCCGAAGTCCTCCATAAATTGGAACCCATATTCGTCCATTCAATCTCAGAATTCCGTCCTTGCCAAGAGATAACTGCTCCTCAGTTACCCCTAGCTTTTCATTAGGATAGTTAGCTTCCAACACAGCTTCCTTCTGTGCAGCTAACAACCTCTCATTTAAACTGTTCTTAATCTCAATGCTCTTGGCATTGATTCGGATGGGTTTCACCCTTTCCTTTCGACTCAGGGCATCAGCGACTACATTCGCCTTGCCGGGATGGTATCTGATTTCACAATCATTAGGATAGTTACCCCTAGCTTTTCATTAGGATAGTTAGCTTCCAACACAGCTTCCTTCTGTGCAGCTAACAACCTCTCATTTAAACTGTTCTTAATCTCAATGCTCTTGGCATTGATTCGGATGGGTTTCACCCTTTCCTTTCGACTCAGGGAATCAGCGACTACATTCGCCTTACCGGGATGGTATCTGATTTCACAATCATAATCATTCAAAGTCTCCATCCACCGGCGCTGCCTCATGTTTAAATCCTTCTGGTTAAACAGGTGCTGGAGGCTCTTGTGATCAGAATAGATCACACATTTGATACCATATAAATAATGCCTCTATAGTTTCAGTGCAAATACAACGGCACCCAACTCTAAGTCATGGGTGGTGTAATTCTTTTCATGCACCTTTAACTGTCTTGAAGCATAGGCAATAACCTTGCCTTTCTGCATAAGCACACACCCCATGCCAGTGTGTGATGCATCGCAGTAAACTACGAATTCTTCGGTACCTTCAGGCAATGTCAGTACAGGAGCGTTGCTCAACTTTTGCTTCAGGATATCAAAGGATTCTTGCTGCTTAGGGCCCCAATCAAACTTTATTTTCTTCCTAGTCAAGGAAGTTAGGGGTGCAGCAATCCTTGAGAAGTTCTCAATGAAACACCTATAATATCCTGCTAAGCCTAGGAAGCTACGAATCTCTGTAGGCGTCTTTGGCTCTTGCCAGTTCATAACTGCTTCCACCTTAGCGGGATCCACTTGGATACCACGCTCACTAACCACGTGTCCAAGGAATTGGACTTCTCGAAGCCAAAATTCACACTTAGAGAATTTGGCATAGAGCTTCTCATGATGTAGGAGTTTAAGAATACAGCGAAGGTGTTTCTCATGGTCAGTTTGGTTCTTTGAGTAAATGAGAATGTCGTCAATGAAAACGATGACGAATTTATCTAAGTATGGTTTGTAAACGCGATTCATGAGATCCATGAACGCGGCAGGTGCATTAGTGATCCCAAAAGGCATCACTAGGAACTCGTAGTGACCATAACGAGTCCTAAATGCAGTTTTGTGTACGTCTTCATCTCTCACCTTCAGTTGATGGTAGCCTGACCTCAAGTCAATCTTCGAGAAATAACTTGCCCCTTGCAATTGATCGAACAAATCGTCGATCCTGGGCAAAGGATACCTATTCTTTATTGTGACCTTATTAAGTTCACGGTAATCGATGCACAGACGCATCGATCCATCCTTCTTTTTGACAAACAAGACAGGTGCTCCCTAAGGAGACGAACTAGGTTTAATGAAACCTTTAGCTAGCAATTCGTCTAGTTGCGTTTTCAATTCCTTCATACCTGTAAGGCGCTCTAGCAACAGGTGCTGCTCCAGGGATGATGTCAATTCTGAATTCCACTTGCCTATCTGGTGGTAAACCAGGTAGTTCTTCAGGAAAAACTTCAGGGTATTCAGAAATGACGGGGATGTCTTCCATCTTGGGTTTCGGCTCATCAATAGTCACCTGTGCCATGTAGATAACACGACCCTTCTTTAAACACTTAGAGGCCTTGAGCATAGTCACTTGCTCAGGCAATCCATACCGGGTATCTCCCTGAATGGTAAGTGATTCACCAGATGGAGTCTTGATCACCACTTGCTTCTTATTACAGACAATTTGGGCCTGGTTATGAGATAACCAGTCCATGCCTAAAACGATGTCAAAACCAGCTAACTTCAAAGGAAGTAGGGACAAAGGAAAAGAGCGGTTCTTAATGGATATGAAACATCCATCTAATATGGTTGAGGCGGTTTCTAAGGTGCCATCTGCTAACTCCACCTCATATTTCACTCTTAGGGTTTTAACAGGTAAATTCAGCAATTTGCAAAACTTATTATCTACAAATGATTTATCAGCGTCTGAATCAAAAAGTACTCTTGCATAGATATCATTTATGAGAAAGGTACCTGTGATCACATTATCGTCTTGCACAGCCTCCTTCGCATCCATCCTAAAGACCCTGGCATTGGTCTTCTTGGCCTCTTCAGGCTTCTTGGCGTATTTAGGGCAGTTGGTTTTAATGTGCCCTTTCTCATTGCAACTGTAGCACGGTGCATCCTTCAGCTTTTTGCAATCCAAGGTCTTGTGTTCCTTGGACTTGCATATCCCGCAAGCAAACATTCTTGACTGAGTCTGCGAGTTCGATTCGAGCCTGCACTTCCCGAAGTGCTGTTTCTTGCAGACCTTGCATTTGGGCTTCTCACCAGACTGATGCCCATCTTTCCTTGACTCAGACCCCTTCTTGTTGTCACCGTTTCCTCGGTGCTTCTTGTTTGACCTCCGTGAATTATCATCTTCACGTTTTCTTTTCTCAGCATCTTTGTTCCTCAGCGATCTTTGTCTGACCACATCCAGAGCGAGGGATAAAGATATGACAGCTACAGATCTGAAAGTAGCTGGCCGAGAGGCCTTCACGCTTGCCTTTATCTCGGGGGCTAAACCCCCAATGAAACGAGCTATTCGTTTGGGTTCCGGGGTCACCAGATACGGAACCAACCTCGACATGGTATTAAAGCTCGTGAGGTAAGCTTGGCAATCTAGATTGGTCATTACCAACGAAAGAAAATCTAACTCAATCTTTTCGACCTCGTGCTGAGGACAGTAGTTCTCCCTGATGAGGGCAACAAATTGTTCCCATGACATGTTGTACAATGGGATCTTCCCAGTGGCTTGAATCAGTGATCTCCACCAGGCTAAGGCCTCGCCTTTAAAAGATTGTGACACAAACTTGACTATATCCCTCTCAGCGCACCCGCTGATATCCACTACTGTGTCCATCTCATCTAACCACGTCATGCAGTCAATGGCTCCTTTTTCCCCAGTGAAATCCCTGGGTTTGCATGAAACAAAGTATTTATAGGAGCAACCCTTATTACGGGGTTCTTGATTTAGTACAATCTGTTGAGATGGAGCACTGTGGTGGTTTGAGGAGAGTCGATCATCATCTTTCTTTGGTTCTTCCTTCTTGGAAGGTGGCTTCGAATGCGGTGTAGATAGGGTCCTACTTCGGGTCCCACTATATTCTTCGTACTGCCGCTCTAAGGCCTTTGTAACTGCGTCGTCTACTAACGCTTTCAGTTCCGCACCCGTTATATTAATTCGGGCGTTATCATTATTCTCCACTGGGTGACTATTAATTTCATCCGAGTCAGCCATTTTAATTGAACTGTTACATAAAACAAGGACAATAGTTTACTTGGGAGTTTATTTTGGAATTGTCTTTTATGGTTATTCATTAACCATGGTAACATAGACCATATTTGGTTAATTTATTAATCATATTTATTTAGGATTTCTATTATAATTTATCCTAATCATAAAACAATAACAGTTTTATTAGTAGCATAAAAGGCCTAGTCACAAGGACATTTTAAATTATAAGCCATGATTTCAGAGAATCAAGACATGAAGGTTTGAACATAGTTCTTTACCTTTTCAGACAGGGTCTTAGACTATTACTGTCTTTTGTCTCATATAAAAATGAGAAGGGCTCGTAGGCATTATATTGCCAATGTATGGTCAAAATATGATCATCTTAATTGATGATTTAAACCCATGATTCAGAGATCATTAAGTTGGGTTAGGAATCTTTTGAAGAATCCTATTAAAATGACGTGGGTGATTTTAACTAATCACGTCTGCCAGGAGCGTTAACATGTTTTCAGATGTTAACTGAGATTTGAATCTTTTTAACAGGTTTTACCATCTTGGCTAGGTCTTATAATGACATGCAGGCTAGGTTATACCCTTAAGATCCTTAGTTAATATTTAAATAGGCAGATATATTTTTAAAAGGAATGATTTTGATTTATTTATTTCATATATAAATAATTTATTTATGCATAAAATGGAAAAAATAAAATTTATAAATTAAACATTCCATTAATTATTAATAGATTACACATCGCCCTAAACGGGACTTTTTTAGACAAACAAGTTACCCACGCAGGGGTCAAACAACATACTAGTCCACGCAGGGGTCAAACAACATACTAGTCCACAAGTTACCCACGCAGGGGTCAAACAACATACTAGTCCACGCAGGGACTTAAACAAACATCATACCCTCGTAGGGGTTAACAGAAAGATAGACCCACACAGGGGTTAAAACAAACAAACATACCCACAAAGGGGTCAATACAGCAAGACAGGCCCACGCAGGGGCTCAACTGATACAAGGAAATTACAACAACAATGGAAGGATTCAATGGTCCTTCTTGCTCTTCCCTTTTATTAGGCTTATCAATCCTTGGAAGAAACTTTGTCGCTCCCTGCGGTCTCTGTGAAAGTCTCGCTCGACTTGGTCCAACCTTTGCAGAATTTCTTCCGCTCTGGTGGGGAGAACCTTGGCGGCTGCGATTGTTGCCGAATAATAGGTCTAGCAGGTATTTGGTACCCATGAGTCGGGTACCCTACTCCCCAAGGAGCTCCATACTGTCCTTCAGGATGAAGGGCGTTATAATTGGCCGCTACCATGTATGGGTCGGCTTCAGCGTAACCATAGTTGGTGTGAGCTGGCTGCTCAAACGGGTTGTACGCCATCGAACCCGTGTAGGCAGGAATCGGGTTATCAAAACCCATCGGTGGTGGTTGCGGTGCAACTGGGTTTGAAGGTCCACCCATTTGCGGATCTTCTGGAAGTGGCGGATAATGACTGCCACTTGATTGTCGAGGAGAGCTAAAATGAAAATCTCCTCCTCGCGCGGACATCCGCGCTCCGGTTCTCCTACGCCTCGGCGGTTGTGGAGGTGCCGGCTGAACTGGTGGCGGTGGAGGCGGTGGCGTGACTGCCACGAATCGTGAATCCTCAGAGGGATCCTGCTGCTGCTGCTGATGAGGCGACGAATGATGCGAGGGTGTAAAATACCACTCGTATTGATTAAATCGTGCCTGGTAACTGTCCGGACCATGGTAGGGCGATCCATGAAAAGACAAACCATCCGAGACCTCGATGGGATGGTTGGGAGTTCCGGTTGCGGGCTCGACGGGATCGGTGTCCTCGTCCATATCCTCTGCATGATCACCGGAGTAATGATCCTCTGGCCCCAATGGGTTAAAACCCACTGGTTCTTGTATGTAATTTGCTGGGTTAAACTGGCCCCTAAAAACAGGTGTGGGGTTACCAAAGGAATTATGCGATAGGGATCGCTGAAGAGGTATGTAAGAAGTTTGAGGGTTATTGGGCTCATTTTCCGAATGTGGCCCATAAGAGTTATGAATGGGAGGCGTCGAACTGTGTGAAACAGATCGTTTCGTAGGTTCAAAAAGGTTCCTCCGGTTTTCTCTAGGGTCAGCACTCGCAGTGGTGGTAGGAGCTCGCATGTGCGAAGGTCCGGCCTCGTCATCATTGGGGGCGGTGATTGGCCCCTTGCCTCTTCCTCTTCGTCGAAAGAATCTTGGTGGCATCTTTAGTCCTGTCAATATAATATGAGATAACGACAAGAATATATAAAATAAAGGACAAAACAAAACCAAACAAAGTAGAATTTGTCCTATGTTATTTGTCTAGACTTGAAAGTTTAGGAATGTGCAATTGTGTTATTGAGATTAAACACAAAAGGCTAGTGTTTAATTCACTCAATGTTGGCTCTGATACCAACCTGTCACACCCCTAATTCCACGTGTCACCGGTGGGCCCGGTGGGGGAGTATCGTGACGTGGTTGGCAACATAATAGTCAAACAACACAATATTTAATATGCATAGCGGAAGCAAATGAAAGAAATATTTCAACTGAATAAAATATTGTAATATCATGTATCACAAACAGTTGAAAGTTTATCCACAGAAGGATCAAATAATTAGGAAACAGTAGTTCAACAGACTTTAGGCATCTTAAGCTTGCGAGACTCTTTTGATGCAAAGGAGATATCCAGCTAATTCGACCATTTAGGATTGTATCCTTGCTGACTCAAACTACTGGGTTGAGGGTAACGTCACCTCCAAAAGAGGGGCCTACTACAATAACTAAGATAATCTCTTAAATAAGTGCAAAAGTGTGGAAATAATCAAAGGTTACACTAAACAAGAGTCGGAACCAAGTGATTCATCTTGTCTATCTGTTTTTACTTTTATTTTTATTTTCAGCATTTTAGTTAGTTTTTATTTTTCTTAGTTTAAAAATCTTTTTCTAAACTTTTTGATTTGATTAGACGTTGAGGATAAACCGGTACTAAAAGCTCTTGTGTCCTTGGACGACCTCGGTATCTTACCAACGCTATACTACGCTCACGATGGGTGCACTTGCCCATATGTGTGTTTAGTGTTAGTAAATATCGTGTTTTATAAATTTAAAACTTGACTAAAAAGTGTTAAAAAGGGCTTAAATATACATTAAAATCTAACAACACTTCACACGCATCAGTTACACACCAACCCAGCGCGGGCTCGGCTAAGACAACGTAAGTCTGGGCAGACTTGGCTAGGGCCGCTGATTAGGCGGTGTGATGTTGGGCCACTCAAAAAGAAAGTCACCGTTCAGAAAAAAAAAAGATAGGGTAAATTAACCTTTTCATCCTTTTTGTTTGTAGCGGGTTGCAATGGATACCCTTTAACTTCAATAATTACAGTCACAATCCTTTATTTGGAAAACCCATTAGACCTTTCGTCCTTTACCACTATCCATGTTAAAAAATAAACGTTAACTAAAGTCACATGGACCTCATGTGAGGGCATTTATATCTTTTTCACACCTTCTTTCTACCCTTTATGAAATATGAAACCCTATTTCACAACTCTCTTTATCTCAGCTCTCTATCTATATCTCTTCAACAAAACCCCACCACCACCAAATCGAATATAGAGTGAGATCCTCTGAGATGCAGAAAACCAAATTGGAAGTACAAACTGAGATATAGAGAGAGGGGTATGTATAAGTTGACAAGTGTTCTTAGGTTACCCCTTATGAAACCCATTTCCCTCTTTCGCATAAACCCAAATCGGAGCTCTAAGATCGATAAAAATGTTGCGAGTCGCTGGGAGGAGATGCTCTTCATGGTTGTCGTCTACTCCGGTTTCATCCGCCATCATCTCTTGCAATGATTCCAGATGTATAGAGAGTGGGGTTTCAGCTCTATCTCTCTCTCTCTCTCAACTCTGACATCGAGAGAAGGGTATGTATAAGCTGAGATGCAGGAAGTACAAGTATGTCACCAAATCTGCCACCACCAAATTTTCAGTTAAGTGTGTTTATTAGTCTTATTGATTTTTTTGCTTGAAGGCTAGAAGGTGTAGGGTTTCAAATGTGGAAGATGACTGAAGTTTTGAGGGTTAATGAAGAATAAAGTGGAGAAGTAAAAAACAGATAAGATGTATTGAAGACTTGGATGGAAAACCATTCAGCCGATGGGTTCTAATAATGAAAATAATTAGGGCTTTGTATATTCTCCACCTTTGATTCCTTCAAAGTCTGATGTAACAAATTACAATTGGTAGACATAAAGTAAGGGTTAGATTTGATGATTTCGATTTGGGTGGTTCTAGTGATCTAAAAGAGAAGGGAGTGGTGGTGATGGTTGGCGGCGGCGTGCTGATTGTAACCGGCGGGGCGCTGGTGGTGGTTGTTTTAATTTAGAGACATTAAAATAAAAACGTGAAATTACTTGAATACTGATATTCGCTAATTTACACATATTTTAGTCCCCCATTTTATCCCCATTTTATGCGTTTTCGACCGTAAAACCGTCATTCGGATACTTAATTATGTATACTTTTGTTTACAGGCCTAAAACAGCATACCGGATAAGATGATAGTGAAAACGAGGACTTTCCGAACAAAACGACAAAGCTGCGAACATTCTGTTAAGAAAACTGACATGGGCGAATGGAACGGTCGTGCGACCTGATGCACGACCGTGCAACTCCGACAAAACCAGTCCATCCCGGCAATGAACGAGGGTGCAACACGGCGTGCAAGGCAATCCCGGTGACGCACGGACGTGCTATATATTGCACCCCGTGCGGATCCGATGTTCAGCCAAACCCCGGTGATGAACGACCAGTGCATCAGTCCGTGCAACAAAAACCCGGAATGGAACGGTCGTGCGATTGGAAGAACGACCGTGCGGGACCGAAGACCGGTCAAGATCTGTGACGTCATGCAGTATGGTGCACCATACTCCAATAATTGCATAAAGTGAACGGTCGTGCAACAGGACGCACGACCGTGCGAAACCGAAATTATATAAAAAGCCTGCAGAAACATTTTGCTCGTAACTCTGGACATTTTGGAAGCGATTCTGGCGATTTTCAGGCTCTGGAGGCTTCTGCTTTCACCCGGATTCAAGCCACATTGTGCCGATTAGCTTCGTTATCTTCCAGATTCTTAATCTAGTGCTTGTTTATGGTTTGGTTTTCTAATCTTTCCATAATCTTGTTAATCTTTCAAGCATTTAGATTAATATTTATGTATTATTGTAGCCTTTGGGCAAAAACACAACAATCCCTTGCTTGATTATAGCCATTAGTATGTTAATCTTTGTTTGTAATGACATTTGGAAGTATTTTCTATGTTAATCTTTGATGATTAGTTTGCAACCTTGTTATTGATATTGATTTCTTGATTATAAGTAATTGTGTTGGATGATTGGTATTTGGTTAGTTAAGATAGTTGAAAAATGAAGCTTAATTAATCTTGTATTAGTAAACTTTAAACTTGGTTAACTAGTTTAGCTTGGTTTAAATGTGTGCATCATGATACTAGAAATGGTTAGTGATTTAATAAAATGTAATTATTGTTAATCAAGAAAGCTTGCCGTCACGTAAGGACCTAAACGGGTTAAATGGTGTCGTTATAAATTCTTGCCATGATTTGTTAGCTTAGTTAGTAGTTTAGGCCAAAATTGCTATCTTGGTGAATTTATGTGCAAGATTTGTAAAATGAACTCGGTTGTGATTTAATCTAGTTTATGCTTGTCTCGGTGGTTGCATTGTGTTTATCGGTGTCGCTTTCCTTGTTTAAGTGAGGTTAGAAAACTCCTAACGGATGACTAACTTATTTTTAAGAGATTTTCATAAACATTTATCAATTGCACGTTAAAGAACAATTTTAGGTGGTTAAAGTGTGTTTATCGTTTTAACTTTCCGAATGATTGTCATGTTAGGATTCCCGAAAGGGATACTACTTGTCTTGAAATTGGAGAATTGATCGAATGCTTCTAGTGCCAAAACCAACTTAGTTGACATGCTTTGGTTGTGTATTAAGCAAGGCTATTTATCTATTATCTATTATGTTTTTACTTGTATTTGTTTATGCTTACTTTAGTTTATTAAAATCAAACAACTTATGTTTTTACCGGTAGTTTAGTGACAAAGGTCTAGTATTATTTCTCCGCCCATTTCCTTGGATCGATACTTGGTTCTTACCAATACTTTACTACATATATGACGGGGTACACTTGCCTCTTTCGTGTGTGTTTTGATGTTAAAGTAATAATCACTTTTATAAATTTAAAACCGATTCGTGTGTAATTTCATTGCAATATTTTGTATATATACGCACACACCAAGTTTTTGGCGCCGTTGCCGGGGAAATGGCGAGCTTTAGGAACGACCCGAGTCATTGTTTTATCGTTGTATATACTTGTTAATATTTGTGAATATTTTCGTGATTATTTATTTGTTTATTTATTTGTTAATATTTCTTGCTTTTAATTCGATTTATTCGTTTTCGTCATTTTTGTTCACGTGTATTTTTTTTGTTTCATTTATTTGTTCGAATCCGGATTTATTTATTCATTTATTCTTTGAGTTTTCGGCTTCGGGTTTTCATTTTTACTTTAGCCGATTCATTTATTTTTATTGTTGTAATTTTTATAAAATTTCGGGCCCATTTTCGAATTTTTATAAAATTTTCAGCCCATTTAAAATAATATTCTGTTTCTTTTCAGCAAAAAAAAATTATTATTATTATATTAATAAAATATTCATTGTGTCAATTTTTCGTTTGCAGGTTAATATTCTCAACACCCCCTCCCGATCTTGTTGAGCCATCAGACGAGCCCGAGCGTGATCTGAGGAGACGTCTTCGTGCGAGAGGGCGTGCGGTTGGGCTACTGCTCGCAGCTAGTGAGCAGGAGCAGGTGGTACCTGTTGAAGCCGAGGGCTTAGGGGCAGCAGGAGACAGAACCATGGCGGACGATGAGTGACCTTTGAATGAGACAAATCAGCCCGGAAGGGCAGACCTGGAGCCGAGTATCCTTCAACCTACTATTGATGCACCTACTTTTGAAATTAGATCTAGTATTATTAACATGGTGCAGAATTCAGTACAGTTTGACGGACGTGAGCATGAGGATCCCGGGAGGCATATTGCTGCTTTTCTTGCTATTTGTTTGACATTTAGGATTACAGGTGTTTCGGAGGATGCTATTCGGTTGAGATTGTTTCCTTTCTCGTCACGTGACAAAGCTAGAGCTTGGCTTATGTCACTTCCAGCCGGGTCCATCAGGACCTGGAATCAGTTGGCGGAGCAGTTTATGCAGAAATATTTTCCACCTGAGAAAACAAACAAGCTACGGAACCGGATTGTTTCCTTTCGCCAGGACGAGGGAGAGTCGTTGCACGCGGCCTGGGAGAGATTCAAGGATTTGTTGATAGATGTTCCACATCATGGCTTCTCCAAGCGACAGCTGGTCTTGACGTTCTATCAGGGGCTCAGTTACAACACGCAGGAGCGATTAGACGTGAACGTGGGAGGCGATCTGGGAACTAAGACGCCTACTGAAGTGTACGATATCATAGAAAAAGCTGCGTTGAAATCCAGCTCGCTTCGGGAAGGAGATAGAGGCCGGGCAACATCATCATCATCATCTCGCGCAGGAGTTCATGCTGTAGACGACTATACGGCCATTACTGCACAAATCTCAGCTCTTGCATCGAGATTCGACAGGTCCCAGATGATTGCGCAGGCTGGCTCGGGATGTGACCAGTGTGGAGGGTCACACGAGCCTGGTGCATGCTTTTAGGGAGTCGTCTATGAGGGCCAGGAAGAAGTATATTTTGTGAGTAATCAGGTGAGGTCGCAGAACAACCCGTACAGCAACACCTATAATCCCGGATGGAGAAATCACCCGAATTTTGGATGGCGAGCGAACACAGGTAATCAGAACCCACTGGGGTTCATTCAGCACGCTCCAGCGTCGCAGCAAGGTCAGGGTCAGCAGTTCCAGCAGTACAACCAACCTTACCAGCAGCGTCCATATTCGTATCAGAATCAGGGCACTGGGAGTAGTTCCCAGCAACAGGCCCCTCCGTCTAGTTCTAAGCTGGAAGATATGATGGCTCAGCTTCTTACTAGCTCCTCGAGCGCGAATCAGTTGGCTGAAAAACGCTATCAGCAGAGCGAGGATCGTTTTCTTTCTCATGAGGGAGAAATGAGGAGTCACAAAGCCTCGATTCAGAATATCGAGAATCAGGTTGGTCAGCTGGCGCAGATGATGTCTAAGAGACCCCCGGGTGGTCTTCCGGGAAATACAGAACCAAACCCGGGCGGGCATGTGAATGCGGTCATGACCAGGAGTGGAAAAACTACCGGACCCGTCATATCGGACTCATCACCGACCACTGAAGCGGTCCCGACTGACACACCGAACGAGGTGCAAGCCAGGCTACGCCCAGCAAGTACAGCACAAGTCCAGGAGCCGGTCAAAGATTACACTCCTCCAGTACCTTATCCAGGCAGGCTGAAGAAGCAGAAGAATGACGAACAATACGGTAAGTTTCTTGAGTTGTTTAAGCAACTACACATCAATATACTGTTTGTTGAAGCCTTGGCCCAGATGCCAAAGTATGCGAAATTCCTTAAGGATATCCTCTCGAACAAGCAGAAGCTCGAGGATATATCATGTGTGGTGATGAATGAAACTTGTTCTGCCGTTCTAGAAAACCGTCTGCCCATGAAAATGAGAGATCCGGGTAGTTTTACGCTTCCTTGTTTGATAGGAAACATGTCTGTTAGCCATGCATTGGCTGACTTGGGAGCGAGTATCAACCTTATGCCATATAAGGTTTTTACTAAACTGGATCTGGGTGAACCGTCACCTACTAGGATGAGCATTCGGTTGGCAGACCGTTCAATCAAGTATCCGCGTGGATTTGTGGAAAACATGCTTGTAAAAATCGATAAATTTGTTTTCCCCGTGGATTTTGTTATTCTTGACATGGACGAGGATTCAAGAGTACCTTTGATACTTGGACGCCCGTTCCTCAATACTGCGAGGACGATTGTTGATGTGGCAGCTGGCCAAATCACACTCCGAGTGAATGACGAGCACGTGACATTCGATATCAAAAGATCGATGTAGCATCCGCAAAGTCACGATGACAAGCTTTACTATGTCGACATTGTCGATGCTTGTGTGTGCTCTCATTTTCAAGGTACTGTTGAAGAGATTGATTCGGACACACGTCTGTCGTGTGGGGACCTGATTGGCATTACGCAGGAGGGCCACGATTTCGAGCAGCCAGTCTATCAGATTGGTGACGATGGTTCCCAGAGTCCAGAGAGATTTCTTGAAATTATCCATGTAGAAGAAGAGAAAGCAAAACCGTCGGTTGAAGATCCGCCGTCTTTGGAGTTAAAAGAACTCCCGCCACATCTCGAGTATGCATTTCTTGACGAGGAGCGTCGCTTACCGGTCATTATTTCGGCATCATTGGAAAAGGATGAGAAGAATCAGCTTCTTAAGGTTCTAAGACTTCATAAGAGAGCCATTGCATGGAAAATCATGGATATCAAGGGCATCAATCCTTCTTTTTGTACTCACAAGATTCTGATGGAAGACGAGTACAAACCGTGTGCACAGCATCAGAGGCGTTTAAATCCAAATATGCAGGACGTGGTGAAGAAAGAGGTGATTAAGTTGTTGGATGCCGGGATGATTTATCCTATATCCGACTCTGTGTGGGTGAGTCCAGTGCAGGTTGTACCCAAGAAAGGTGGTATGACTGTAGTCTCAAATGATAGGAATGAGCTAATTCCTACCCGTACCGTCACTGGGTGGCGAGTTTGCATTGATTACCGCAAACTCAACGACGCCACTCATAAGGATCACTTCCCGCTTCCATTCATCGATCAGATGTTGGAACGTCTGTCGGGGAAGTTGTATTACTGTTTCTTGGACGGGTTCTCTGGGTACTTCCAAATTCCTATCGCTCCTGAGGATCAGGAGAAGACTACCTTTACCTGCCCCTTCGGCACATTCGCCTACCGGCGGATGCCTTTTGGGTTATGTAATGCACCAGCGACCTTCCAAAGATGCATGGTTGCAATTTTCCATGATATGATCGAGGATTCCATGGAGGTTTTCATGGATGACTTTTCGGTATTTGGGGATTCCTTCGATCATTGTTTGGAAAATTTGAGAAAGATGTTGAAGAGGTGCGAGGAGACGAATCTGGTCCTCAACTGGGAAAAATGCCACTTCATGGTGAAGGAGGGCATAGTTCTAGGACATAAGATTTCTCGTGCGGGTATGGAAGTCGATCCAGCTAAAGTTGACGTTATTTCACGACTCCCACCTCTCACCTCTGTGAGAGCGATAAGGAGCTTTCTTGGTCATGCAGGGTTCTACAGGCGATTCATAAAGGACTTTTCAAAAATCGCTAGGCCTATGACCCGTTTGTTGGAGAAAGACGTTCCGTTCATATTTGGAGATGATTGCTTGAGGGTTTTTGACCTTCTTAAGCAAAAGTTGATTGAGGCCCCTATTTTAGTTGCACCGGACAGGAGTCTGCCGTTTGAAATTATGTGCGACGCGAGTGATTACGCTATAGGGGCCGTTTTAGGACAGAAAAAGGAAAAGCACTTTCACCCGATCTATTATGCGAGCAAGACTCTTCACGACGCTCAGGAGCACTACACCACGACTGAAAAAGATCTCTTGGCAGTTGTTTTCGCATTTGACAAATTTAGATCGTATTTGGTGCTTTCGAAAACCGTTGTGTATACTGATTACGCAGCCATTATATATCTCTTCAGCAAACAGGACGCTAAACCGCGTCTTATCAGATGGATCTTGTTGCTGCAAGAGTTTGATATTGAAATTCAAGATAAAAAGGGTGCGTTGAATGTAGCGGCTGACCATCTATCTCGGTTAGAGCATGGAGACATCGAGGACTCGCGTTGGGATTCAATCAATGACAATTTCCCACACGAGTCGTTGATGAGTGTTGAGATATGCGATGAGTCGCCATGGTTCGCCGACTTTGCGAACTATCTTGCTTACGGGATTCTGATTAAAGGGTTGACTCACCAGCAAAGGAGGAAATTCTTTTCGGATGTCAAGCACTACATATGGGACGATCCTTTCTTATTCAAGGTGGGTGCTGATCAGGTGATCAGAAGATGTGTATCAGGGAAAGAGGCGACCGATATTCTGCGCCATTGTCACGAGGGACCTACTGGAGGCCACCATGGAGCCAATTTCACCGCCAAGAAGGTGTTGGACTCCGGTTTTTATTGGCCGACTATTTTTCGTGATGCGCAGAGCTGGGTAAAAGCGTGCGATGCTTGCCAGAGGGCGACTAATATATCGGCACGCGACGAAATGCCCCAGAACTGGATACAAGTTTGTGAAGTCTTTGATATTTGGGGGATAGACTTCATGGGACCGTTTCCCCCCTAACGAGGTAACAAGTACATCCTGGTCGCAGTTGACTATGTATCAAAGTGGGCGGAGGCACAGGCCTTACCCACTAACGACGCCAGGGTGGTCGTGAGATTCTTGAAAAGTTTGTTCGCCCGATTTGGCGCTCCGAAAGTGCTTATTAGTGACAGAGGGACTCATTTTTGTAATACACAGCTTGAAAAGGCTTTGTCCCGTTACGGTGTACATCACCGTTTGTCCACGCCCTATCATCCGCAGACGAGCGGGCAGGTGGAAGTCACTAACCGTGGGCTAAAGCGCATCCTTGAGCGGTCTGTTGGTGCAAACCACAAGGAGTGGTCGGACAAACTTGATGAGGCATTATGGGCATTCCGTACAGCTTATAAGACCCCTATTGGGACTACTCCCTTTAGGTTGGTATACGGAAAGGCGTGCCATTTACCGGTGGAGCTGGAGCATAAAGCTATGTGGGCTTTAAAGACCGCGAATCTGGACTTGAAAACCGGAGGTGAAGCCCGGTTTCTCCAGATCCATGAATTGGAGGAGCTGTGACAACAAGCTTATAAGAGCTCTGTCCTCTACAAAGAGCGCACGAAGAAATTTCACGACAAACGCTTGAAGGACCACAAAGAATTCCAAGCGGGTGATCTTGTTCTTCTTTACAATTCACGACTACGCTTATTTCTAGGGAAGCTTCATTCACGCTGGACAGGACCATACACGGTTAAGGAAGTATTTCCGTATGGTATTGTTACAGTAGAGAAAGCAGATGGCGTTACATTCAAGGTAAATGGACATCGGTTGAAGTTGTACGTTGCCGGGCCGATAGAGTCGGCGGTGGAGGTCATTGAACTCCAAACCCCGCACACATCATAAGTGTGGGGAGGAGAGAGTCTACGCTACTGACTCGCGGATTAAAAATGTAGCAAGAGCGTATTTTGCGCTTTAGGGGTAGTATCGTCTTTTTAGGTGTTTTTCTTGTTTTAGCGTAATTTAGGTTGTTAGGTAGTTTCCGTTAGTTTGTATAATTTTCATACGTGCCGGGCGAAGGTTCTATGTTGCAATATTGATAAAACAGTTGGCGTGTTGAAAAAATGGCGAAAACCGGCCAAAACAGTTGCTGGAAATAGCTTCTGCAGAAAATTCTGATCTGCAGCTGTTGCACGGTCGTTCCAGGAGTCGCACGACCGTGCGATTCCGAGCTGGCCGGCACGGTGAGTCGCACCCCCAGTGTATCTCCGAGAACAATCTGCAGGGTTTGAAAAATGTAGGTGACGCACGACCGTGCGAGAGGCAGGGGAAGTTTGGTCTTTTGCACATTATAAAAACCCCTATCTGCTTCTTTTCCCTTCATTCGCGAACCCTAACCATCTGCGGCCGTTCCAGAGCGATATCACTTCAAATCGCACGGTTTTTCGCACGGTTTCTCACACGTCTTCGCACGGTACGTTCCTACTTGTAGATTTTATGTTTCTTTGCTTTCTAGGTTAGTTTCATCCGATTCTTCAAGGCTTTTTAGGGTTCCCTTCATAAATACAAGCAAAACCCTAACCCTTGCAAGATTCATTCGTATCGTGAACAACCGGCTGTTTTTCCGACCCCTGTTTGTATAAAAAACTTGTTGATTTTTGAAAAATCAGGTTATTCAGAGCCGGGGTTAGGATTTGCAGAAAAATCAAGTCGCACGGTCGTTTCCCCTGAGGCACGTCCGTGCGTTTCCGGCTGTTTTCGATATTTTGCTGTTGGCTCGGTGATGCACGGTGGTGCCGTTGGTCGCACGCCGTGCAGATACGACAATTCCGGCCAACTGTTGCTTATTCTCGGCGACGCACGACCGTGCGTCTCGTCGCACGTCCGTGCGACAGGCCCAGATCAGGAACACAGAATCTTCATAACTGTCTGCTCGGCTGTTTTTTATTGAAATTTTTCCTGTTCCCGTCTTTCTAACGATATTCCTCATACATATGGATCACCCTTTCCTGCAATTTGACCCCAATGATGAGAGAGAAGCTCTGTATCCCAAGACGGGACGCCTTATGGAGAAGGCGAGGGCAATTCGGAGTCCCCTGGTGGCTGGACTGGGAAGTTATGAGGGAGCTAAATCAGTATGATAGACTTGAAAACATGATCAGTATCCCGCTTGCGAATCTGGTCAGTATCAACCGACCCGTCTACCGTGAGCTGAAAATAGAGTTCTTCTCCACTTATGCCTACGAAAAACCAGTTGCTCATAGAAGGCCCAAATTCCGCTACAAGGAGCGGATAGCTTTCAGGTTGGGTGGACAATGGCATAGTTGGTCGGTGGGTCGATTGGGTAGGAGGCTCGGGATTTACATAAGAGAAGACATGGATTCCGATGTCTTCACAGATCAGTTCACTTTTCCATCTGATGCAGCTCGAAACCAGTTTTGGGCTGAAAATGCTATAGGTGACCCTTATGACCCGAGAATGTCTAAGGCTTCAAGATTGAAAGACCCTTTGGTGCGAGTGATGCATCATGTGTTTAGCCACACAATTTGCGGGCGCATGGACAGTCTTGGGAACTGTCCCACACCAGATTTGATTTTTCTCTATGCGCTGGTTGAGGGAGAACATATCAACCTAGCCGCAAGGATGGCTGATTACTTTGTGAATAGCTCAGGGAGGACACCCAACAGTGAGATACATGGTGGTCAGTATGTGACCGAAATTGCTTACAATCTGGGATTGATGACTGACGAGGTGCTTCAGAGTCTCACTCTGATAACCGAGGGTGTTTATGTTGATATTAGGTCACTGAAGGCGATGGGATTGATTGTTGAAACAGATCGGGGGGATAGATTGAGAGGTCTGAACAACGAGGTCTGGGACCCGTTGCCTCCACCTGAGGAGGAAGATGAGGATGTAGAAATGGGGGAGCAACATGCAGTTCAGCAGCAGGAGCAACACCAACCACACACACCACCACAACACCATGATTACCACCAGCATCAGGACTGGCCAGAGTTTTACCAGCAGTTCCAACAGATGCGAGTTACGCAGGAGCAGCATGGGACTTATATCGACCAGATTAGGACTAGTCAGGACCAGATCCGGGCTAGTCAGGATCAGCTCAGGGCCACTCAGGATCAGCTTAGGCAGAACCAGGACAGTTTGTACCAGGGGGTGAGTGCTGGATTTTCATACCTATTCGGGGAGATGCATCATGCATATCCCGACTACTTTCAGCATCCTCCACAGTTCCCACCGTGGAACCCACCTGGTTATGACAATGCGGGCCCGTCCTTCACGAGAGACGATGATGGTGATGACGAGTAGGAGTCGGTGGAGTGGGTAGTTTGTGGTTTTATTTTTTTTCCGTACTTTGTTTATTTCGGGTGTTCATTTTGTTTGTTATGTCAAACACCCTCGGTTATGTACGCTTTATTTTTCAGACTCTTTACTTTAGTTTTTATGTTATGTCTTTGTTGGGATTTCTAGTATTTCTATTTATGTACATTATGGTTTATTTATGTTTATTCTGTTTCAGTTCTGTTTTGGTGTACATGCGACATACTTGCAGGTCCGACATATCTTAGACTGGAGCACATGACAGACACAGCTTTAGAAGTCTCGTTTCATCAGACATCATCTTGAGGGGAGTACTATTATTCTTTTCTCTATATTTCGGGTCTCGCATTGGGGACAATGCGAAGTTCAAGTGTGGGGAGGGGGTTAACTTTGTTTGTCCTCTAAAAAAAATCAGAAAAATCATTCAAAAATACCTGTATTTTGTATTTATTTTAGTAAATAAACCGGTTGGTTGTGTTTTAGAAAGCTTCGGACTTGATAAAAACTCGACAAGCAAAATATTTTTGAAAAAGGAAACCGGAAAGCGTGACAAACAAAGAAAGACTTGCATGATAGTTTTCACACTTTTACCCATTTCTTCCGTTACGTGAGCATATTTGAGCCTTGATATTGTTATATATTTGTTCATTTCGGATATAGGAGTGAGCCGGATGTTATGTGTAATTTAGAACTTGTCACTAGTATGCTAGTTAAGACCATGAACTTGCGGAATTGTGTAGAAGTGATAGAGGCATTTAGATTACCCCTTTGTTGTAAACCTTGTTCTTTGTGTTGTGCTTCCCGTAAACCTTATATTACCCTTTAGGATTAACCATGTCGAGCCTTCCCGTTTACCTTTGTTTACCCACATTATTGCCCACTTAGCCAAATTTAGCCTTTTTATGTTTTAAACCCTTTTGTGTTGAAACTCGGTCAAAATAATCGTTTAACTAGCGTTTGTTTTAGTTTATTGTATAATTAGTTTGAAAAAAAAACAGAAAAAAAAAACACCCTAAAATAGGGTGAAGTTGAAAAAAATCGAGCAATTTTGAATGCTTAAATGTTAAAATTTCGTTGATGAGCTCGATTGCGCAATAGTCGTAAGGCATTTGTTTGTATAGTTGTATTGTTTGTTGCTAGTTAAACGCTACTACCGAGTTTTAACCGTTTTCGCCACTTTAAATATCCATTTCCATACCCTTCGCCCAAGCCTAACGTTGCAACCAGTAAAGACCTCTTGATTTACACTTTTTCGCATGTTAGTTGGTGGAGACGAGATCTTATGACAAGCTTATGATATTACACATTTCATTGACGAGGCATTGAGTGTTTGCACGTACACATTTTATGTATGTTTCATAAATAAAACCGAGTGTGTGTGAACATTGTGAGTTGTGTGAAGATTAACATGTTGAGTCAATTAAATGTGAAGTCACGGCTTTTTGGTTGTCGCTATATATTTGCATATGCTTGTTGGGTTTGAGTCTTTTGATGTTGTCTTTCGAAAAACCGGCTAACCGTTTATAGTTGTTTTCAATAAAATAGTGTGTAAATTATCGTTCTTGTTTGATTCTATCTTTTATTGCATTTTAGTTTAGCTTGCTTGAGGACAAGCAAGGTTCAAGTGTGGGGAGATTTGATATTCGCTAATTTACACATATTTTAGTCCCCCATTTTATTCCCATTTTATGCGTTTTCGGCCGTAAAACCGTCATTCGGATACTTAATTATGTATACTTTTGTTTACAGGCCTAAAACAGCATACCGGACAAGATGATAGTGAAAACGAGGACTTTCCGGACAAAACGACAAAGCTGCGAACATTCTGTTAAGAAAACTGACCTGGGCGAATGGAACGGTCGTGCGACCTGATGCACGACCGTGCAACTCCGACAAAACCAGTCCATCCCGGCAATGAACGAGGGTGCAACACGGCGTGCAAGGCAATCCCGGTGACGCACGGATGTGCCATATATTGCACCCTGTGCGGATCCGATGTTCAGCCAAACCCCGTTGATGAACGACCAGTGCATCAGTCCGTGCAACAAAAACCCGGAATGGAACGGTCGTGCGATTGGAAGAACGACCGTGCGGGACCGAAGACCGGTCAAGATTTGTGATGTCATGCAGTATGGTGCACCATACTCCAATAATTGCATAAAGTGAACGGTCGTGCAACAGGACGCACGACCGTGCGAAACCGAAATTATATAAAAAGCCTGCAGAAACATTCTGCTCGTAACTCTGGACATTTTGGAAGCGATGCTGGCGATTTTCAGGCTCCGGAGGCTTCTGCTTTCACCCGGATTCAAGCCACATTGTGCCGATTAGCTTCGTTATCTTCCAGATTCTTAATCTAGTGCTTGTTTATGGTTTGGTTTTCTAATCTTTCCATAATTTTGTTAATCTTTCAAGCATTTAGATTAATATTTATGTATTATTGTAGCCTTTGGGCAAAAACACAACAATCCCTTGCTTGATTATAGCCATTAGTATGTTAATCTTTGTTTGTAATGACATTTGGAAGTATTTTCTATGTTAATCTTTGATGATTAGTTTGCAACCTTGTTATTGATATTGATTTCTTGATTATAAGTAATTGTGTTGGATGATTGGTATTTGGTTAGTTAAGATAGTTGAAAAATGAAGCTTAATTAATCTTGTATTAGTAAACTTTAAACTTGGTTAACTAGTTTAGCTTGGTTTAAATGTGTGCATCATGATACTAGAAATGGTTAGTGATTTAATAAAATGTAATTATTGTTAATCAAGAAAGCTTGCCGTCACGTAAGGACCTAAACGGGTTAAATGGTGTCGTTATAAATTCTTGCCATGATTTGTTAGCTTAGTTAGTAGTTTAGGCCAAAATTGCTATCTTGGTGAATTTATGTGCAAGATTTGTAAAATGAACTCGGTTGTGATTTAATCTAGTTTATGCTTGTCTCGGTGGTTGCATTGTGTTTATCGGTGTCGCTTTCCTTGTTTAAGTGAGGTTAGAAAACTCCTAACGGATGACTAACTTATTTTTAAGAGATTTTCATAGACATTTATCAATTGCACGTTAAAGAACAATTTTAGGTGGTTAAAGTGTGTTTATCGTTTTAACTTTCCGAATGATTGTCATGTTAGGATTCCCAAAAGGGATACTAATTGTCTTGAAATTGGAGAATTGATCGAATGCTTCTAGTGCCAAAACCGACTTAGTTGACATGCTTTGGTTGTGTATTAAGCAAGGTTATTTATCTATTATCTATTATGTTTTTACTTGTATTTGTTTATGCTTACTTTAGTTTATTAAAATCAAACAACTTATGTTTTTACCGGTAGTTTAGTGACAAAGGTCTAGTATTATTTCTCCGCCCATTTCCTTGGATCGATACTTGGTTCTTACCAATACTTTACTACATATATGACGGGGTACACTTGCCTCTTTCGTGTGTAATTTCATTGCAATATTTTGTATATATACGCACACACCAAATACCCTTAAGTGAATAGACTTAACTTAAATTTTTAACTTGGTTAGTGGTAAAGGACGAAATGTGTAATAGGTTTTCCATATAAAGAATTGTGACTGTAATTATTAAAGTTAAAGGGTATCCATTGCAACCCATTACAAACATAAAGGACAAAAAATGTAATTTACCCAAAAAGATATGATAAGCTTAAAACTCATAAAAGTGGTTAAAAATCCCTCACCAAACATACCTTTTTCTGATTTAACATTATCGCCCTATTTTTCCCTGACTTCAGATAGAAAATGTGGTCCTCTTCACCACTTTAAGACCGTTTACTTTTTGTTTGAGCAATTTATATCGCATCGACACAATAATTTTGTGGGGACACCCGTGACTCTTTTTACTAATAAGTTCAAATGGAGGATTTGAATAACTTATTACAACAGCAAAATGTGTCTCAAATTGGGGATATATGGGGCTGGAAAAACGAAAAACATCGGGGCTTTTTAGTTAGAGGCGTACGGAAACAGTTAGCAGACAGATTTGATCTCAATAACGTACTAGACGACTTCAGTTGGAATAGACGGGCAACGTTGAAATGTAATATGTTTGTTTGGCGTGTGGTGGATGGCAAGATACCAACTGCTGTTTCATTAAGAAGGCGGGGCATCAACACTTCTGTGGTGTGCAAAATGTGTGATCAAGTCGAAGAAATGGCAGATCATGTTTTGATAACTTGCAGGTTCGCGGATACGATTTGGAGGAATGTGTTCATATGGATTCAAGCGACATTTGTAGATAGTATTGAACCAGTAAAACAATTGATGTATCAGGTGAATCATCTACCATGGAGTCGAAATAAAAAGAAGATGGCACACGCGATATGTTTGCTTACGTTATGGAGCATTTGGTTAGCTCGGAATGGCAAAACATTTAATAACAGGAATGGAGTCATACAAAAGGTTCTCGATGAAATAAAGGAGACATCTTATAGCTGGATGAGGCAAAGAACAAAGTTCAGGGCAATATCTTGGAATGATTGGTGTAGGTTTACAATCAATATGTAATAGCTTTTTTGTTATGTTTTCTTCTTTCTTTGTTGTACGTTGTGTCTCTTAGCTTCTTGCTAAGGGGTGTGTTTGTTGGTTTTATATTATGTTCCTGTTGCCATTCAAAAAAAAAATGACAAACTCAGAATTACATTAATGAACCTTATCAAACTATTTATGCTAAACTGAAACCAGTAGATAATAATAAAGACTCCTAAACTTAAGCAACAAGAAAATAATAAAAATACAAATTTTCCCTATGTGATCGAGACTTCCAATTTGTGTCGATATCAACCACCTTCTGTCCTTTTATGATAAGGATTAATTCAAACAGTTTTCTTGGTCAGATGCATGTTATCGGTTCTCACTTCTCACCTTCTAGATTTTTTTAAACAACCTTTTTTTACATTCAATGGCCGGAGGGTATGGAGGTGCCACTGTGCCACCTCACCGCCGACATGTGCTTGACATGTGAGGGTAATTTGGTCATTTCAGTCCAGCCCATTATAAAAAAATTTAAATACCTGGTAGGTCCCACCCCACCCCCTTCTTCTTCTTCCCCAAACCACCACCACCATCTCAGGGTGAACGGGGCACCATGCGGGGAGTGGGGCGGTGACCCAAGTCCCCGAGCGGGAACACCGCCGCCATCACCGCGGGGAGGGTATTCGGGGAGGGGGGTCGGGGAGGGTTCACCGCACAAGAATTGCAAGGATCGAGGATGTATACGTTGGGCAACGGTCAAATTTAAAAAAAAAAAATTCATTTTAACTAATATAAATAACTAACTTAATCTAATTTTTTACCACACCCATTCTCAAACTTATACTCTAAAAATCTATCAAATACAACACAAAGCCAAACCGAGCAATGGAGAACCAACCCCGCGAAGCCAAGAAAAAATCTAAGGGACGCGGCTCGCAACCGTCTCGTGGTGGTTCGAGCGGTGCAAGTGCACAACCACAACCCCCTTTCGGATATACTTCATAACCCCCCTTTTTTTACCACAACCCCTCCTTTTACAACACCCAACCACAACCCACTTTCGGCTATTTTCAAAATTTGTTATCAATGGATCTTCCTCAATCCCCCGCCTTCGACCCGTATGGCTTTCGTTCCCCACAAGTTCCATCTACACGAGAAAATGTTGAACGTCCTCTACCTATTCACGAGGACGAGGAAGTAGTGCCCGAAACTCAAAATTTGGGCGACTATGAAGATGACACCGGCGACGATGAATATAATGTGGATGAAGACGCCAGCAACGAAGAAGATGACGCTCGGGAGAAAAAGGGAAAAATGGAGAGCCAAAAATGGACAAAAATCCAAGAAGAGGCGTTGGCGAAGGCGTGGGTACATTGCTCTACCAACAAAAAGAAGGGCAATCAACAAACCCGCGATAGTTTTTGGCGTAAGATTTTAGATCATTATAACGCCACCGTTGGTGGAAGTAACCGGACCGTGCATCAAGTACGGTCTAAATGGACCCCGATGATTATGAAGATAAACTTTTTCAATGGCCTATACCAACAAGCGGTAAAAATTATATTTTTTAACGTTGTATATTTTTTTAATTTTGTTTACTAAGTTCATATGTTTTTAACACTTGTTATTTTATAATATGTAGCGATCTCAACGTGATGAAAGTCGCTTTAAAGGAATTTAAAGATAGATATCCGAGCGGTTTTCAACATGTCGAGGCATGGGAGGTCGTTTGAAAACACGACAAATGGGCCCAAGTCCCATTGTTGGGTGAGGAAGGGGAAGGTTCGGCACAAAAAAGAAAGCCCGTTGACGTGGACCCTTCCATACCCGATATGAACGAAGACCCCTCGCCACAAAGAACACAACGGCGAGACAAGCGTCAAGCGACATCGTCCGAGGGCTCGGCCGAGTTGGCGGCACAATTCAAAGAGTACACCGCCATGAAAGAAGCGAAGCACGCAATTGAATTGGAGGCGATTGAATTGAGGAAGAAAAGAGAGTCGGAGGCTCGCGAGCTCATAACGGAACAACGCGAGACGATAAGAAACTACACACACGATCGAGATATGAAAACATTCCTCAAGCCGCATGACGATGCTCCGCCGGAAATGTTGCCGTTCATCCTCGCCCGAAAGCGCGAGATTGCTAACAAGTACGGGTGGCCGTGCAATTTCTAAAATTTTTATGTAGTATTGCGATGTAATTTTTATTTTCTAGTTTGAATGTAATTTTTATTTTTAATTTAATGAAATGTCTTTTATTAAATTTTTATTAATATTTGTTTAATTTATAAACATGCATAATTACAACAAATAAAAAAACAAAAAAGAAAAGAAAAAAGCAAGTCCCCCAAGAGAGGAGTGCCGCCATCAAATTGAGGGTGTGAGGGGAGTTGACGTGGCGCGTGCTGATTGGCCGTGCGTAAGAGAGGGGACTCCCCTAAGAGGGGAGTGCCCCTCTCACCCTCATCTCCTTCACTAAGGGGGTGGTGTCTCTTTAGCAGCAGCTATAGCGAATGATGTAATAATGATAATATGTTACTATACTTTTGTAGCTTATAATTTCCGACATGATTGAAGGTGAATGTTTCCGACTTGCATCCTGTCGAGGTACTTGATTAGAACGAAGAAGTAACGTACAGAGGGTTGTCAAAGGATTCGCTGAGACACTTGCCATGTCATCAATTTTCCCATGAAACTAAACTGTTTAAACATATTTTGCACAATTTGTTTACAGGTTCACGTTGCTTCGAAAATTTTACATGAGTTGGTTTTCATTCTTGAATTGGTTCACTAACAGAAGGTGTTTCTGTATGTCAGGATATTGAAGAAGGTGAAATTACGTGGTGCTTGCCACGCTGTCGCTATCTCATCGGTTGAGGAGATGAGATGGTGGTGGTGGTGGTGGTGGTTTGGGAAAGAAGAAGGGTGGGGTGGGGTGGGGTGGGGTGGGACCTACCAGGTATTTAACTCTTTTTATAATGGGCTGGACTGAAAGGACCAAATTACCCTTACATGTCAAGCACATGGGGTGTTTTAACAGAGATATTTAACTAATGTTAAGGCTGAGGACCAACCGAGTTCATTTTTTACAAGTTTGGTACTATGCGTGTAATTAGTAAAAACCACTAGGACCAAGTCTGCAATTTTTGCAAACCACAGGGACCAACCAAACATTTAACTCATAATTTCTCAAAATTAGTTTCTTTATAATTTATCATGTCCGAGTACTCTCTAAGTACTCTTTGCCTAGGCTGAGTACTTATAATTATCCAGTAGACCGACTTTGGAGTAACTAACGACTTCTGCAACAATGTGAAGGGGTCATGACAACGACTTTGTAACATAGGTGACCTACTATGCACAAATAAGGATATCACAAAACAAAGATGAGGATTACAAGTCCCTCTTCACAATGTTTTAATTCTGAGAATGCCAATACCAACATTTTAATTGCCCAAAATAAACAAAAAGGGTATAAAATAGTAAAGTATGGTCGGCGCGAAGAAAAAGCAATGATAGTTATAATCGAAATAAAAAACTGCTCCACTACGACTATTCCAAAAGTTCTAGATGGTTGGATAATGGTGGTGAGAAAATCAAGTTAAGGGGTCATGACAACGACTACGAGTCAGTTTTCAACTAACATATTTAGTTTTCACTAGTAGATGCCCCGCCCGCGTTGCGGGGCGATGGCCGAATAATTCTCAATCAATTAAAAAAAAGACTACTATAATTTTGCTATGAAAAAAAAAACGATGATAAGACCGTAATTTTGTGCTCAGGGCAAAAATGTAAATTTTCAGGACTAATGAGCCAGTGTTAGGCAGCTAGAGTTATGCGCTGCCCGCGTTGCGGGGCGCTAAACCGAGTATTTCTTAGGTTAATAACATGTACGCCTTTATGTCGGTTAGGTATACATGCTACCTATAACACGATATCAAAAAAGAGACATCAAGTTAACCAATTAAAGAAAAACAGTACCATAGTTATGATAAAAAAAATTTAACTAAAACGATGACAAGCGTGTAATTTAGAGTTGGGGGCAAAAGAATAACTTGTCAGGACCAATTAGCGAGTGCTAGGTAGCTATTTGGCATGAATAAGAACAAAATTAAGTCAACGAAGTAAAATAAAACACTACCATGGTTTTGCGAAAGAAAAAAAAAACGATGGCAAGATTGCAATTTTTAGCGGAGGTGAAATCGTAATTTTAAAATGGAGCCAAAATAATATTTTGAACTGAGGGCAAAACCATTTTTTTTATTTTGAAATGGGGGCAAAATCGTAATTTTTAGCTGGGGGCAAAACCGTAATTTTAATCTGGGAACCAAATAGTAATTTGGCAGGACTCTAGCTGAGGGCAAACGATAATTTTATTTTGAATTGGGGGAAAAATTGTATTTTTTAACTGAGAGCAAAATCGTAAATTTAAGCAAGGGGAAAAAGCGAAATTTTATTTTGAATCGAGGGCAAAATCATAATTTTACACTTGGGATAAAATTGTAATTTGGCTTCATCTATAAATAACTATTATATGAAAAAAAAAAAAACACACACACAAAAGTCAAAGTGGCCACCCAAAGTGGCGAACCACCTCACAAAACTATTCCCTGACGTCATGGTCACTTGTAATTGTATATGTTGAGAACTAGATAATAATACTGTAGATTTCTATGTTATGTAACCCCACTCCAATCATCATCACTAAGGGGCTGTTTGTTTACCTCTTAATGAGCCTCTTAATAGTTCAGACATCTTACTGGTTCAGCACTTAGTGGTTCAGACTGTTTGTTTCACGAGTAGATATCTGAATGGTTCAGACATTTGCCTCTGAATGGTTAAGATTTATACAGAGTCTGAATGATTAAGACCTTTAATCTGAATTGGTCAGACATTTGCCTCTGAACGGTTAAGTATTATACAGGCTCTTAATAGTTCATACCTCTTACTGGTTCAGCACTTAATGATTCAGACCTCTTACTAGTTCAGCACTTAATCATTCAGATGTTGCCAAACAGCCCCTAACTTGAGTTTTCTTTTAAATTTTCAACTAATATAATTTAAACTTTCTTTTCTTTTACTAAATTTACTAACAACCCCACCACTTTAATCAAATTTTTTTTTTCTATATGTTAAACTCTTTTTTACAAGTCATTATGGTACCATGTTGATATCATAATGAAGTGAACCAATATTGATCAAATTCTCGCCACAACGGGTTAGATAAAATACTTTTTATATGATTGTTTATCAATATTTATAGTACTTCAAATACATCAATGCTACATATTTGTTTTACCAAAACGTGGTTTAGTTTTCCTTTTCTAAGGAAACGTGCTATAGTATTTTAAGTATATTGTTGCGTGGTGTATATTTTATCTACATAATCTATAAACGTTTTGTTTAAACTCGAAGTGTCAAATGCAATTGACTTTTTTCTTTACAGTGACAACTTGAACTGATATAGTTCGAACAAAAAGTTGGTGCCGCGTCCCGGTATAAATTTCATTAAAAGCGGATTTGTATTTGTATAGAGTTTTTTTTTTTTTTTTTTTTGATATCTTAGATAATGTACTTGCAATAGAGTATTGTTTCGTATCGTAAACTATATCGAGTGTTTGTACCATACTGATACCGACCGAATAACATTGATACCGATACAAGTATTCACCTTTATGATTTCAATCCATGTAAAACATATGTCACCTGTCACACGTAGTGCATTGAACCAAAATCCCATAACGAAGCGTGTGAAAACCCCACTACTTTATTTTTTACAAATAAGAGAAAACCAATCTGCATGTAAATGAAAATTGAACGGATAAGAATCTAAGACATCTTATTCCAAATTGGCTGCTGGGACGGGACATATTTTATACCACTTAAAAAGTTTATACTTAAAAAGGTAAACATTATTATTCTTTTAGTTTGAAAAATACGTCAGATTTAAAAGGTCACTTTATTTGAGAGCATCACGTCACGGTGATGCAATACTGACGAACAGCAGCAAACCATATGATATGCCTCATGGTCGGTTTGCCTTCTAATTCTACTTATTCCTCCTTTGATTCGTATCATTCTGCATCAATTTCAGTCTTCGATTCTACACATTACTCATTAAGAGCGAACATCCAAGTAAGTAACGCTAGTCTTACTTTACTTGGTAACTGATACTCAAATGCTCAATTATAGTTTAATTTTGATTTAGATTATTATGAAAAGAATAATTACACTGCGATCACGATCGCAAAATGGGCGGGTCGGGTTGGGTGTCGGGTCAAAACGGATTCGGGTCGATCAAAAAAAAGGTTGTTTTGTTTGGTTCGGGTGGAACGGGTTAGGGTTAAACGGGTCCGTGATCATTTCTTATCGGAGATAACGGAATGTTGGTATGCAGTGAAGTCTCAAATTTAGGGGGTTTAGTGGAACAAATAACTGAACAGTGAAGATTTATTTTTTATTTATAAAAAAAGTATGAAAGTTGAAACTGGCACCAGACTATGTGTAGTCCTTTTTGATTGGTATGATTGTGAGTTGGCCCCACACCTATTAAGACCATACGGTGTGGGCGTGGAAATTTGGTGTGGAGGCCAGTCCACGCCCCCAAAACCATCCCGTGCTTGGCGTTTTCCACGGCATTGTGTGTGGGGCGGGGGTTCTTCACCAGCATGCGGGGGTAATTTGGTTGGTGATGTGGCGCGAGGTGATTGATGGTTTGTGGTTTGTGATTGGTTAGTTTTTTTTAAACACTAGGTGGGGCCCTTTCCACGCCCAACACCACCCCGTGCGTTTTTTACCACGCCCTCTTGCTTACGTGGCAGCCACACGGCGCTTAACGCCCTCTCTTCATGCCCCTCCACACCGAATGGTCTAAAGCCACGACACTATGTGTAGTGGGCTAGCGCCCCAAATGTCTGAGGTGGCACACTACGCATAGTTCTAGAGTTAACAATGTAGTTCAGTTGTTAAATGTAGTCTTAGGAAGACACAATGTATAAACACAAGGGGCTGAGCGAGAACAATTTTTAACAACTGTGTTGAGTTTGCTTTTTGAAGTAGTTTTTGATTTTTGGAACTGCTAAATTATATACATTGCTCTGACGTGATCTAGACAATGCTTTTGTTTGCAAATACAGTATCATGGTTGTTCCTGCAGCCAGCATATTCCCGCCGGTTCCAACAACAGAGTCCATTGTCGGAGAAGCGTTTGACAAATTTAACTTCCACAAAGAACCAGGGTTACTTCAGTTTTGGGCATGCATCACGCCTTCTCATACCGAGGACATTGGGTGCGATCTAATTTTGACAGATACCTATATATATACTCGAGATTATGAAGGACTACTGCAGGATTACAGGAGGATATGTCTTGAGAACTATTATCCTTTTGTTGGATTAGAAACAAGGGTGGGCAACTGGTTACCTGGCCGAGCGGCTCAAACAAGTATTGCAGACCATCGGACAATACATTATGTGCTTGATCAAGAAGATCAACATTCTGCAGACGTAGGGGGCAAGGGGCAGTTGGTTTTGCCTGTGTTTTGTGACCAAGGTGCTGAGAGTAAACTTGTGGGAATCATTGAGCTTGTCACGCCTGTACCAAAAGGAAGTTATGTTGAAGATTTTGAACTAATTCACAATCTACTGAAGGTTAGTTTTTTGTTTTTAATATTACTTGTAGGTGCAGTATAATCATAATAATGGATATGAGTCCTGACACATATTTTACATTTGAATTAGACGCCAAGAAAGTTTACCCAAGCCAGAAGAGAATAAGAGTTTTGAAGACTCCTTAAGGAACTTTTTAAAAGTATGCCTCTGATTATAGTTTCACTAAAGCCATTGAAAAGTTTAATTTATGCTTTTAAACACACACGTGGTTCTTTTAGAACCTTTTAATCAATTCATGACCCGTTTCCCATGTTTCCATGTTAGTTACTTTTTAAACTTATAACTTTTATCTGCTTGTCTCGTTTGAGATATAAAATAACTTAAATCAGCTTACGTAGTTTATTCTTGAATTTCTTATAGGTATCAGTAATGTGACCCAAAGTTCAATTATCTTAATATTTGATATATTCTTGAAGCATTTTATTGTGTGAGAAGTGAAAATCACTCTGCAGAAACTGCAGGTGTAATTTTCTGTGAAAATATAAAATTTCAGCTGGCGCTAGTTCTGTACTTAAACTTCGTTTAGTTGTTTTATTTAATATGCTACCCATTATGTATCTTAAACTTCAATATAACACTTGAGTGAAACTTTTGATAGCAAGTTAATCTACTTAACTCTATTCCATGCTTGTATCATGTGTTGTTTAAGAACTAACTACATTTTTATTTAAGAAATTAGTTCCTGATATTACGTTTTGAACTTCTCTTATATTATTTCAAGAATTTGTGGTTCACATAATGGTAACAGAAAGCTATGCTACATGAAGTCATGAACTTATCTATATTGTGCTGCAATTCTTTGCAGGTTGAGGGCTTGAATTCCACATATATGGGGAAGACGATAAAAGTTGAACACGATGATGATTTGATCAAGTTTACTCTGCCTCTTTCAGCTAAACTCACAGATCTGCACAAGGAAGTGAAAAAGAGATTTTTGAAGTTAAAGCCCCAAAATTTGTGTGTCGAGTATAAAGACACCGAAGGTAACCGTCTTCCAATATCAAGCGATGAAGACCTCCATGCTTGCATGGCTGAGTCTAGTTCAAGAGGGGAAAAGTTCATCAGAATGCGTATTATGTTGAACGCATAGCAGTGCGATGACCCACAGTCTTCTTTTCTTGGTTTGTTATAGAGTGGATGGTCGTGGTTTACCAAAATTTTGGATTTGGTCCCTAGCTTTTCAAAAGTGCACATATGGTCTCGGTTGTTTGCGCTTTGTAACACATTTAGTCCCCAACTTTACCAAAAGTCACATGGATGGCCCATGTGGTTTGCATTTTGTAAAGCATTTAGTCCCTAAGGTTTCAACATGTCCAAGTTAGGGACTAAATGTCTAAATGCGTTACAAAGTGCAAACCACGGGACCATCTGTGTACTTTTAGAAAGCTAGGGATCAAATCCAAAATTTTGTTAAACGCCAGGGACCATGCGTGTACTTTGCTCTTTGTTATATGAATACTGGGTGAAAAGGGTCTTATTATGAAGTCATAGTATAGTTAAATTTGGAACTTCTTTAAGCATAGATATATTTAATTGGGCAATTCATTAGTGGATTATTATAATATTATCTACCTACACATTTCACCCAAAAAGATCCCATTTTGATAGAAGTGTCAATGGAACAGGTCTTGATCTTGATATGATATATTGCGGTCTGCTTAAGTGACCGAAAGAAGTGATCTAACTGGGATGTTGCAGATAACAAGGTACAACGATTAACACGCTAAAGTTTGCACGATTTAAACACCTTGTGTTGACTCAAAACATGATGGCAATCTCATATAAGCTCTTTAATAACTTCTACGATTTAAACCGACTTCTACATCTACATCACTGTCTACCATGAGACTAAATACCTCGACGACTTTAGGGATGAACATCTATACTACATTGCTTTGATGCTGATACAGTGATACGCTACAAGCCCTTTGGTACATGTTGGTAAGCGAGAAATATTATAAGTTATAAAAATGGAACTCGATTAGTTAAAGCATGAATGCATACCTTGAATAGATCGATATTTCATCAATGGGAGAGATTAGAAATGGATCGTTCAAATCGATACTTAGTTTCATAGAGAGAGAAATTTGAATTCTTTTGTTGAATCTTGTAAATTAAATATAAAAATAACATGGGTTAGTCAACAAAATGCCTGCTCAAAAGTGTTGACTTTTTAATCCCTTCCCGCTAGGGGTGTGCACGGTTTGATTCGGTTATTATCATTATCCGTAACCGTAACCGAAGTTATCGGTTATTCGGTTCGGTTAATTCGGTTAATTTATCGGTTTTCAGTTCGGTTGGGTTCGGTTAAATTTCGGTTAATAACCAATTCAAACAAGGGCTAATTTTTTTGCTTAGAAATACATGTAATGGAGGTATAAATACATGAAATAGATGTATAAATACATGAAATGGATGTATAAATAAATGAAATGGAGGTATAAATGCATGAATAGATGTTTAAATAAATGAAATGAATGTATAAATAAATGAAATGAAGGTATTATTACATGAAATGAAAGTATAAAACATAAAATACATGAAATAGAGGTATAAAAGCTAGAAACATATAAAGAAATAAATGATTCGGTTTGGTTCGGTTAATTTCGGTTATGCTGATTCCAGGATCCGGCGAGTTTGACGGAGCTTCGGTCCCGAAACGACGTGTTCGGTGCGATTATTACAACTAAGAAAGGAATAGAAACAGAATACGATACCGATCAGTCAATTTCAATCTGGTCTTTATTGATTATTCATCGTTACAGCACCACGAGACCAGTTGGACAGCATGTCCCCTCTGGGAACCAAAAGCTTGTCCAAATGGGAACCCTAAGCCCCTCTATATAGACAACTCACACCATGTGTCATCCGATCGGATTGCCATCCGATCCGGATGCACCTTTACAATATCAAAACCTGTCCAACTTTCTCGTTTCTATACAATATTCAACACACGCTCTATCTAACTATTCGCACAGTGGCAGACGTACGAAAAATGCACTAACAGGTTAACCGATGGTAAAAAAATATCCGTTAACCGACTTTCGGTTAATTCGGTTTCGGTTAATTTCGGTTTTCGGTTCGGTTCGGTTTCAGTTAATGGTTTTAGTTTAATATTTTTTTTAACGGCGAAGCAAAATAAAAAATATTGTTAAAAGATCATATACAAATACCCTTATCATATAAAGCGTACGAATATGATGAAAATGTAAAAAAACACGGTGGCATTTTCGTAGTTATTTACTCATAGAGTAATTATCAAAATTACTCTAAAAATGATCTTGTAGGGTAATTTTGATCTTGTAGAGTAATTTTGTAAAATGTTCTTGTAGAGTAATTTTGATCTTGTATGGTATTATCAAAATTACTCTACAAATGTATCAAAATTACTCTGCAAGTTTATCAATCAACATACAATTCAAAATTACTCTAATAAATCATTTGTAGAGGAATTATGATATGGCATTTTCGTAGTTATTTACTCATAGAGTAATTATCAAAATTACTCTAAAAATGATCTTGTAGGGTAATTTTGATCTTGTAGAGTAATTTTGTAAAATGTTCTTGTAGGGTAATTTTGATCTTGTATGGTATTATCAAAATTACTCTACAAATATATCAAAATTACTCTACAAGTTTATCAAACAACTTACAATTCAAAATTACTCTACAAAATCATTTGTAGAGGAATTATGATACTCTACAAAATTACCTAGAAAATCAAAATTACCATACAAGATCATTTGTAGAGTAATTATGATACTCTACAAAATATCTCAACAAGATCAAAATTATCCTACAAGAACATTTTACAAAATTATTCTACAAGATCAAAGTTACTCTACAAGATCATTTGTAGAGTAATTTTGATAATTACTCTACGAGTAAATAATTACCAAGATGCCACCGCGTTTTTTTTTTTACATTTTCATCATATTCATACGCTTTATATGATAAGGGTATTTGTACGTAAATTTAACTCAAAATATATTAACTAGCAAGAAGCTGGGCTACAAAAACGACCACAATTTAGTATTTAATTACATATGAATAGATATTATATAACTAAGAATCTATATTTATACTATATAATAAAAGAAACCATTTGGGGACACTTATCATCATATTAGGCCATGCCTCTTATGGATAATTATTATTTAGTTTGATATCTTCTAATTTATTATATATAACCCTCCTACTAAGACCATGCGTAGTAGTAAGGGTGAATAATGCCCCCACCCTTGGGCGTTTTCCGCCATGTGGCAGTATAGTCAGCAAGGGGCATTATTGGGCGTTTTTCTAAAATGGGTGTAGTGGGGATGTGGGCATTATGTTAAAAGGGTGTAGAGAGTTAAATAAAATAAAAAACCTAACAAAAAAAGCTATCGGCCAAAAAAAGGAAGATTAAATGTGATTGACCATTCAAAATTGCACAAAGCGTGATTTGAAAAACGCCTTGAGGGATTTTTTGAACAATAACGCCTAGGGGGTGGGGGTGGTCGTGTTTGGGCGTGTTTGGAGATGAAAAACGCCAAAATTTACACCACTACGCATGGTCTAAATATTATTTAGTTTAATCTCTTATAGATAACTTTCAATATTACTTTATATATAAAAATTAGATTTATTACAGGTTTTTTTAAATATAATTTATATTTTATCAATCAAATGGCTGCTTATTTGTTTCTCTAATAACACTGTATATTCTTTTTAATAATCATCTCCGTAATCACCATATCCATTGTTTTTTTAAATATAATTTTCTTATTATTTGTTGTATAAAATAATATTTATTTAACCCGTGAAATACACGGAGGTTTTTAAAGATATAATTTTTTTATCATTTGGTAAACAATATTACATTTATTCAACCTGTGTATTACACATGGTTTTAATATATATATATATTTTTTTGGTATATAAAATTACATTTATTCAACCCGTATAATATATATGGTTCTTATAGATATAACTTTTTTATTATTTAGTATATAAAATTTATTTATTCAATCCGTGTAATACACGGGGTTATAACCTAGTAAAACATATATTTAAATGCTCTATTGTATATTGATTGGCGTAATTTATACATATTTTATTTATTTTTGTGTTAAAGGTTTTATAAATGCACCGAAATGATTTATAAGATATGCTACCTTGATTTGTTTTCCTGCAAGTTAGATTATTTAAATAAAATTGATTTGAAAATAAATATATTTTAGGTAATCATTAAATTTGTGGATGGATTATTTTCTAAAGAAATGAGAAAAAAGTGGAAATGGATTCGTGATCAGTGGATGAAATTCGACAATTACGAAAGAATTATATCGGGCCAAAGTTGATTTCTTGTTGGGTCATCATTTGGTGGGTTTGACATGATTTACAACCAACTGAGCTCATTTGATGGGCTGTAGAAGACTGTGTGTTGTGGTGTCGTGAGAACCACGCGCTACCACGCGGCTGCCACGGTGGCTCATGAGTACCACAACCGTGTCAAGCTATTGGTGGCGCGAGTGAGCAGGCGTGAGTGTGGTTGCCTGGGTGAGAGGGTGTTTTGGGGTTGTTTTGTGGCACTATTGGTGAAGTTACCACAAAAGGCTCACGTGAGGGGGGCACGAGTGAGTAACGTGATGAGTAGGCGTCTAGTCAGCTCCATGTATCACAATATTAGAGGATGAATCCAGTCGCTAGCTTGAGCCACAACGGGTAGTCTAATAAGATTTCCCACTTAACAACACGTGTCTGTACTTGTGTATGTTATATATGTTTGGGCCAATTTTATACACTAATTTCTGCTTCAAACAAGCATATTCGTTTGCTGCCAAATAAAATGTTGTAACTAATATGAGATTGCCATGTTTTGAGTCAACGACAAATGTTAGAATCGTGCAAATGTTATTTCCTCACAATTCAAGTAATAGTATGTGTTAATCGTTATCGTCGTTGAAGGGTTATAAGCACCTTGTCATCCGCAACAACCCCAGTGGATCGACGAATAACTTCTTTTTATCAATTCCTAATCATGCTTGAAGAAGCTCCAAATTTAACTAGGGAAAATTACCAAAATGTTGGTTGACCAAGTGCCTTTGCAATTTTGTCACCTTCATGCGTCCTTGGAACGTCCTCACAGCCTCGGAAGCGTCCGCCTTTCATGTTGAAGCGTCCGTTTCCGTTACCAAAATGCATCAGTCAACGATGCATCATAACCATAAACTTTTTTGATGCATCCTTGTGTACGTTTCCGAGGCTTAGCCGACGCTTCCGAGGCTTGGCCGACGCTTCCCGAGGCTTGACCGACGCTCCCCCGAGGCTTGGCCGACGCTTCCCGAGGTTTGACCGACGCTCCCCCGAGGCTTGACCAACGCTTCCCGAGGCTTGGCCGACGCTTAAAAATTAACGAAAAAAAGGGAAACTCAAAAGCTGTTTAACTTTTTAACCGTTGCACACATTTACCCCACTATATAACCCCTCACCCTGTTCACATATCACCACCCGCCGTTTTCAAACTTTTGCAAACATTTCTCAGCCATTTCACTATAACTCCGACGCCGTCAACGACCCGAAAATGGTCAACTCCTGGACTGATGTTGAAGATATTGCTCTGTGCGAAGCATGGGAGGAGGCCATGACCGATCCTCCACGACGAGGACATGGTGGGCTCTGGGTTCGTGTTCAACAGATTTTCGCCCAACTACGTGGTCCGGACCACAACCGGACCGTTGACGCATTATCCTTCAGGTTCCATGTCCTGCGGTTGGAATGTGAGAGGTTTGATCAATATTTCAAGAAAGTGGAGACAGAAATGCCGGATCTTGGTGAGGACGATCAGAAGGACGTGGCCCTCATCAACTACCGTCATGAAGAGGGACGTGAATTCAAACATGTCTCGGAGTGGGAGGCTATTAGGATATGGTTTTAGAATAATATGTGTTGTTATTTGGGTTTTTTATTTTTATTATGTTATGTTTAATGTTTAATAGTGTTTAATATAATTTTTTTTGACTCCGTTAACATGTTTATAAGTAACTAAAAAATAACATGTTTATATCGTTAAATTTTGACTCCGTTAACATGTATGTTTATAAGGGATCCCATGTTATAATGTTTATAAGTTATAAAATTATTTTGATCATTCTGTATTTGCACAAATATACAAAGCTGCGTCTTTGGCCGACGCTTCTGACGCTTCACGGACGCGTTAGCACACTGAGACGGACGCTTCAACGTGAAAGGCGGACGCTTCCGAGGCTGAGTAGTCCTTCCAAGGACGCAGGAGGGTGACAAATTTGAAAACTGTTGGATCTGAGTTTGTTTATGATTGTATTTTACGTTTGAGATTAAGATGGAAATGAAAGAGTTGTGCAGCGGAATTAATATGAAAACAAACTTTGCATACAATCAAACGAGAGTATTGCTTTGATCAAGACATTTTCAACAAGAAACCGAATGATTGAATTAACTTTCAACAACGATTACAAGTTATGCTTGAATACAAACTCCCCCTCAGCCAGAACTCAGCGTTTGTTCGTGCAAAGAAGACGGTATTGCAAGAGCTAATAGAATAGTACAAAGTACTGAACTATTTATAGGCACTAGCAAACCACTGAGCATCTTAGCTGACATCACCATGAAAGTGACATCTAACCTCCTAACAAACTCTAACCTCTGATCTATACAAACACTGATGTACTAACTACTGCTATTACATTTTATTACATAAAAGACACTTAAACAGCTGCTGCATCCTTCCACTGCTGTGAACCCATCAGAGCTTGTCCGGATCAGCAGTATTAGACTCAAGGCAGTAGATTGAATCAGCAGAGCTTTGGTCTTCCATCAGTCTTTGACATTTGGCAGTAGATGCAAGGCAGCAGTTGTAGGTCAGCGCTTTAGTAAGATCAGCAGATAGGAGGTCAGGAGATATGAAACCACTTTCAAGGAGAGAGATTTGTATGTAAACATCTGCTTATTCTGGATCCACTGCTCTGATCCAGTTTTGGCTTTAATTATTTGTTCCTCTAATAGGGTTCAATCCCAACAATCTCCCCCTGGAACAGATAATGCCAAAACTCTTCATTATTGTGGAAATCTTTATTGCCTCATCAACAGTTCCCTTATCTGGCCTTTAAATTGTAATTCAAAGTCTAGGGCATCTGTATCTTCATCATCCCTGCTAAGTGGAAGATCAAGGAGATCCTGCAAATCTTCAAGACTCAGGCCAAGAGCTTGTTCCCTTGATATTTTCTCCACTTCTCCACCAAACCTGAGCAAAGTCAATACGCAGGTCTGTTTGTCAGTTTCCCACTTTTGTATTTTTGAGCCTGGTGGGTTTCTTGGGAGATGTTTATTTGCAGAAGTATTTGGTGAGGCTGGCCTATTCATAGCTGGCTGAGCAGCACTTACAGATTGTTCCAATTCAAGATCTTCTTTTATCATTACTTTCGTGCCTGCTTTTACAATAGCATCTCCAGCTAATAGATCTTGAATTGTTTCCATACTCAGCTGGTTTTTGCTCCTTCTTTTGTAGATGGCAGCACCAGCTGGAGTAGTGGTTCTTTTAGCTTGCAGCTTTGGTGGTCTTTTTGAGACCTCTGCTTTGGAATAGTCAGGCTTTTGTGGAACTCTTGGATCTTTCTTTCTAAGTTCCTCTAAGCTTTTATAGGTTTCCCTGACTCTATCTTCTCCCCACTTTGTCACAGAGTTCTTTGACCCATAATCAGCTGCAATCAGCTCCTCTTTCATTCTCCTCAACTCTAACATCTTCTCAGCTTCAAATTGTTTGAATTTTTCAGGAGGAGTCTGCTTGACCTTATTTTTGATCATGTCTTGAATCCTGGCTGCTTCTTTTTCAAGCTCAGGAATGGTCCAGTTCTTGTACATGTGTTTCTCCCCCTTGTATTTGTTGTAGGTCATGATATTCTCAATGTAGTCTTTCCTCAAGGACTCATCTGCCCTTTCTGAAATTTGCTGACATACATTTTTAGCAAAACGTTCCATAGCATTGACCTGTGAGAGTAAAAACTGATAGTTTTGTTGAAATTCTCTATCAGATTTCCCTTTTCTGTTTTTAATTGCAATATCCTCTGCTTGTTTGGCCTTGAGTTTCAAGTATTCTTCAATGTTGTTAGGCCTGGGATATCCTGCAATTGATGGCAAACTCCTTTTGGCTGGGTCATCCTCATAATAAAAGGACTTTATTTCTTCCCTAACTGCAATGAGTTCTAGAGGAAATGAGACACCAGCAGGAGGTAGTGGTTTTAAAATTTGAGCTGAAGAGAGAGGTATGGGTTTTGGAATAGTGACAAGTGATAGGGAATTTGAAGATGTTGGTGGTGGTGAAGGTGAATCATCATCTGATATATAGATCCTTCTCCTTTTTTGTTTTAGAAGAAGCAGATGATGTTTTGGGTGGATCAGTGGTGGTAGATTGTATGGCAGTGGTTTGTGATTGACTAACAGTTGTTGAAACAACTGGTGTTTCAACCACTGTTGTCATTACAACAGATGTTATAACATCTGTTGTCTTCTGCTTTTTGTCAGCAGGTGAAAGTGGTGGTGAAATGGTTTTTGATAGTGACAGTGGTGGTAAAACAGTAGTTGTGGTGTGTGTTGAGGTGGTGTGTGTTGAAGAGAGAACAGATGTTGAAACCACTGAGGTACCAGCAGTAGTTGATACAGCAGGAGTTACAACAGCTGTTTGGATGGAGGTTTGATGCTGATGACTTTTGGAGGATGGTTTTGGAGGCTTTGGAAATCTGGATGGGATGGATTTAGGTTTCCTTTTTATCTTAGGATTTTTAGTATCCTTTGAACCAGAACAACCCTGCTCATACAGCTCCATGAAAGCTCTTTTCTCCTCATTCCACCTTGAAACATCCTTTGCCATTCTATCTCTTTTTACACTTGCTACTCCTTCATCAAGTGCTTCTTGAGTAGCATCAACCTTTTTACTACCATCTGGCACAGGAATTTTTCTGGTCATAGCATCCTTTTCAGGTTCAATGTAGAGACCATCATCTATTCCTTTCTTCTTCCACTCCTGAATTTTCTCCCCCTTTTTGGCATTATCGTCTGGGAGTTGATCAATGAAAAGTACTGTTGGAGGAGCAGTGCCAGTGGTGTGCAGGATCTGAGTTTTGAGAGCCTTTAAATCAGCCTGAGTGTTTTTGAACCTTGACTCCATTGCATTTCTCAGCTGTTGGACATGTTTTTCATGTTGCTGATCTGCTAATTGTGCTTGTTGATGGAGAAAAGGTTGAAACAAGTTCCAGAGCTCATTTGTAGCCGGTGCCCTTTGTGGAGCAGGTGCTTGAGATGGAACAGCAGTTGATTGTACCTTTTGTACTTGTAACACCTGTAGTAGCATATCTTTGAGTTCTGCAACAGATTTATCAAGCTTTTCAATACGATCCGTCAATTTCTGGTACTTTAAATCATCACCCAATTTAATGGGATCATCTGATTTCCCACTAACAGTGGTTTTATCAGTAATTGATGTAGGGAGTATACTCCAAGCATTAACCACTGATGCCCCTTTTTCTTGGTACTGGGGTCTTCTTCCTTCAACACTTGACAACCTTTTGATGTTGCCAGTAGGATATATAAATCCACTGGTGGTTGGCAGAGGTGCTATGTAAGGAATTGCCTCCAAGGAAGTCTTATTAATGTAACCACTGTCCAACTGTAAACCAGTGGGTTCAACAGTTGTAGTGGCTGCTTCACTTGGACTACCACCAAGAGTTACTTGTAACTCAAGGGGTGTAACCTCCTCAGGTTGTGTTGGTGGGTTAGCAAAGATTGATACATCAGACCCAGTCAGGTGTTGAGGTATATTCTCATTGATAGGTGATTGAGAAGGACTGGTTAATGCCTGGTTCAAATCAATTGCATCCAACAGCAGTTTAGTAGGTGTGGGAATTGTGGATGTGAAGGATGGTGTAGAAAGTGGATTTGCCCCGGGTATTGAGCTGTGGATGATAGAAACAAGTGTTTCCAGAGCATCATGATGTGGAGACCCTATTTGTACAACCTGTTCTTTTTGTGAAGAAGCAGGAGGAGTTTTGGTTATGGGTTGAGATATTTGTACCAACTGCTGTGAGGAAGTAGCAGCAGTGGTTTCTTGTGACATTTGTGTTGTCACAGGCAGGGGCTCTGGTATCTCATCCTCCAGAGTTGCCTTTTTGATGGGTTTTTGGGGGTTTTGATTTTTTCTTTTTGGCTTTTTGGAGATTTTAGGTGTGGGTTTCAAAGCAGTTGTGCTGCTGCTTTGATCACCTTGAGCAGTGGGCTCAGCAGCAGATACCTGAGGAGCAGTTGTAACTGCTAAAATCTGCTCAGGCACCTCTGCTTGTGTTTTGCAAGGTGCTAACATTCTAGAAAAAGTTTCAGTTGTTAAGCTGTTTATTTGAGTAGAATCACCTTGATTTATTACAGCTAAATCATCCTTACTGAATTTCTTTGCAAAATAGTAACTTAAAAACCTTGGAAACAGTAAGAATGATTTTGTTTCAACATTATTAACCAAATCTTTAAAAATTTCCCGAGAATAGTTAAAATTTTCTCCTTGAAGAATTGCATATCCCAGATTTTGAATCTTTAAAGGGATTTCATTGAAAGAAGTGGTTTTGTTTGAAACACAACGTAGGAGGGTATGAAATAAAAACCTGGTTGCAGAAGGAAAATAACCTTTTTCTAAGGTAATTTTCTTCATCATTGTGGCTTCATACCCTCTTTCAATGAAGTCAGTTTGCAACTCGTTTTTAGTGAAAGAAATTTTACCTTCTTGATCATCGAGTTGAAAGACCTCTGAAATGGATTGGGGTGTGATTTGGACAGCTTTACCCTTTATAGAAGAGTGTATGATGGTTGCAATGTCTCCTTGTTTTTCAAGGGTTGCATTCTTCCAAAACTCCCTTTGGGTCGCCAAATAGATTGGTGCATCAACGGTGAACAAAGTTTTGTACTTTGATTTTGCCATGGTGTCAATGATGGAATTGAAAACATTGGTGGTTCCTGGTTTGGTAAGAAGACCCAGGAGATTGTGAGATGGTTTATGTGGGATTTCTGTGGAAATTTCCTTTTGAGAGGCTGTTTTCGATGAAGATTTGGATGAGGGTTTTGAAGATGACTTCGATTTTGTCATTTTGAAGATGATGATCGAAGAAATTTGTGGAAGAATGAGATGAAAAACTGCTTTGAGAAGAGAATTTTTAGGAATTCAATTCGACAGTAAAACCCTATTTTGGTGTTGAATGGGGGATTTTATAGGGAAGAAAGTGAATGCTGAGGTGGCAGCCATTACAAAAGGTCTGACCAATGTGTACTGCCCACGTGACAACCCCTGGTGAAAGTGAAGGACAGTACTTTTGTGAAAGTGATAGATGAAGGCAGTGGTATGAGAGCAGTGGATGATTTTCACTATCAGTGGATAAGAAACTGCTTTTGAACAACAGAGTTTATCAAAGGAATGAGAGAACAGGGGTTGACTTTCAGCAGTGGACAGACTTTTGAAGTAGAGCAGACCTTTGAACAATCAGTGGTTACTGGCAGACTTTTAAGGATTTTAATGAAAATTTCATTTTTAGCTATTTTTAAGGATGGAGTTTTGATTTTCTGAAAATATTTTGATGCTTTTATTCATAGAAAAACAAGATTTTGCTTGTTATTCCATGTTTAGCATACCAATTCTAGAGACCAAGCTTTCAAAAGTGGCTGTGTCAAGTGCTTTTGTGAGCACATCAGCCAGCTGGTCTTTAGTTGGAACATGATGCAGAGAAATCAAACCTTTTTCATAGCAATCCCTCACAAAGTGATGTCTGATGTCGATGTGTTTGGTGGTTGAATGGGAAACTGGATTTTTGATGATATTTTCTGCTGCCTGGCTGTCCAACATGAGTGGTGTCTTTAAGGCAGTGATACCAAAATCCAGCAACTGATTTTGAAGCCACAGGAGTTGGGCTGTACAGCTTGCAGCAGCAATGTATTCAGCTTCAGCAGTGGATGTTGAAACAGCTGCTTGCTTTTTGCTTTGCCATGAAACTAAGCAATCACCTAGAAACTGGCACCCTCCTGATGTGGACTTCCTTGTGGTGTGACATCCAGCAAAGTCACTGTCTGAAAAACCTGAAAGCTTGATGTTCCCATTAGCTGGATACCAGATACCAAGTGTGGGAGCACCTTTTATGTATCTGAAGATCCTTTTACAGCAATGAGATTTGATTTTCTGGGAGCTGACTGACTTCTTGCACAGACACATGTTGCAAACATGATGTCTGGTCTAGATGCAGTTAGGTACAATAAAGACCCAATCATGCTTCTATAGAGTGTTTGGTCAATCAGCTCATCTTTTTCATCAGACATGACCAGCTTATTTGTTGCCATGGGTGTGCTGCATGGTTTACAATCATTCATATCAAATTTGGTTAAAAGTTCTTTAGCATATTTGCTTTGATGAATGAAGGTTCCATTTTGCATTTGCTGTACTTGGAGACCAAGAAAGCATTGCAGCTCACCCATTGCACTCATTTCAAACTCAGCTGTCATGAGTTCTCTAAACTCTTCACACATTGAGTTACATGTGCTTCCAAAAATAATGTCATCCACATAAATCTGGACAATCATTAAATCCTTCCCTCTCCATTTTAAAAACAGTGTTTTATCAATGGTACCTCTTTTGAAACCATTTGAGAGTAGGAAGGTGGAAAAAGTTTCATACCAGGCCCTTGGTGCTTGTTTCAGGCCATACAAGGCTTTGTTTAGCATGTAGACATGATCTGGATAAAATGGATCCTCAAAACCTGGAGGTTGACAAACATACACCTCTTCTTGAATTGTACCATAGAGGAAAGCACTTTTGATATCCATTTGAAACACCTTCATATTGTGGTTGACAGCAAAGGCCATGAACAGTCTAATGGCTTCCAATCTTGCAACAGGGGCAAATGTTTCATCATAATCAATCCCCTCTTCCTGTCTGTAACCTTGAACCACAAGCCTGGCTTTATTCTTGACAACAATACCCCTTTCATCAGTTTTGTTCTTGAAGACCCACTTTGTGCCAATAGGACTAACCTCTTCTGGCAGTGGTACAAGCTCCCATACTTGTTGTCTTTTAAACTGTTGGAGCTCCTCTTGCATGGCTTCTACCCAGCTGTTGTCTTTCAGTGCCTCTTGGTACTTGACTGGCTGATGGAGTGATAGAAAACCAGCAAAAAGACAAATGTTTTGGGTTTGGCTTCTTGTGAGCACCCCTTCATTTATGTTGCCAATGATTTGATCAGGTGGATGAGATCTCAAGAAGATTAAATCTCCTTGGTATGGTATGATGGCATTTGTTGGTGAAGGCTGCAGATGTGTATCATCTGAGCTAACCACTGCTGGGGACTTTGATGATCCAGCAGTGGCTTCAAAAGGTGGTGGAATAGGAGGTAATGAAGTGGACAACTGCTGACTTTTATCCACTGTTTGAGGACATTTGTCAGCAGTGTTTGAGGATGTGGAAGCAGTGGTTGATGGGCTACTTTGGTCAACAACTGTTGAGGTAGCAGTGGTTGAGCTTTGACAACTGTTTTGAACAGCTGGTGCTTTTCCCTTTGTGGCAGACCTTTGAGGGATGATGATTTCATACCCATAGTCTGGTGTTGTATCCTCTGATGGACCTGCACTGTTAGTCTTGACAGCAGTATTTTCAAAAGTAAATTTTTCAAGATCAAACAGATCTGCAGGGTTTGCTGGGATTTTCATTGATGAAAGTTCATTGAACTTTACATTCAAAGTCTCCTCCACTGCCTTGGTCCGTGTATTGAACACTTTGTAGGCCTTGGCAGTGGTTGAGTATCCCAGATGATAACCACAATCAATTTTGGCTGCAAATTTTGAAATAGAATCTTTTAAGTTCAGAATAAAGCATGGGCAGCCAAACACCTTGAAATATGAGATCAGTGGTTTGATTTTATACAGAATTTCATAAGCAGTCTTTTTGTGCCTAGGGTTTACTAAAACTCTGTTCTGGACATAGCAAGCAGTGTTTACTGCCTCTGCCCAGAAAGTTAGTGGCAAACCTGAATCTGCAAGCATGGTTCTGGCAGCCTCAATCAGAGTTCTGTTCTTCCTTTCCACTACCCCATTCTGCTCTGGTGTTCTAGGGATGCTGTACTGCCTTACAATCCCTTTCTTCACACAGAAGGCATCCAACTCCTTATTTTTAAATTCTGTGCCATTGTCACTCTTAAAGCTTTTCACTGGAAGGTCAAATTGCTTTTCAACCTGTGTTACAAAGTCTTGCAAAATGCCTGCAGTCTCATCTTTTGAGTGTAAAAAGAAAGTCCATGTAAACCTAGAGAAGTCATCAACAATAACCAAACAATATCTTTTCTTTTTGAGGCTCATGACTTGAACTGGGCCAAAACAAATCCATGTGTAGCATCTGCAAACACTGAGTTGTTTTGGACTCTTCAATGGACTTAAAAGAACTTTTATGTTGTTTTCCTTTTAAACAGGAAATGCAATGTTCAGGACATGAAAACAATTTTTGTGGTAGGCCTCTCACCAAACCATTTTTTGAAATTTCTGTGATTGTCTTAAGATTTGTGTGCCCCAGCCTTCTGTGCCAAAGTTCTGTCTCTTTGTTAGAGGCAGCTGAGAACAGACAGGCATCAGCTCTGGGACACTCTTTTGACATGTCAACAACATAAACATTGCCGCTTCTTTGAGCAACAAGTTTTGTTTAACCAGTTTTGATTACTGCTTCAATCTTTTTGACCATTTCTGGTCCAACAATCCTACAACAGTCTTTTGTGAAGAATGACCCAAACCCTTTGTCACTCATTTGTGATACACTCAGAAGGTTGAATTTTAGATTGTCTATTAGATTGACATTTTCAAATTTTACATTTCCAGGTTGCACTGTACCAGACCCCAGAACTTTCCCTTTACTATTATTCCCAAAGGATATATCACCCCCACCATGGATTTTAAAGTCTTTGAGGAGGGCTTTACATCCTGTCATGTGCCTGGAGCCTCCACTATCAACATACCAAAGACTATCAAAGCATGCAGAAGCTCCCTGCACATGAAGTAAAAAGATTAGTTCATTAAGGTCTCCAAAGCCAACAAGGCTTTGGATGGGGTCTCAACAGTGTCTGGAATGGATGCAGAATGATGGACAGTGGTTAGGTCAGGGGTTTGGACTGTTTTAGGACAGTGTTTCTCTAACCACTGTTGTGGGTCTTGACCAATCACCTGCTGGTAACCAAAAGGATGCCTGTTCACTCTGGGTTTAGAAGGCCTTTTGTAGGCCTCATAAACGTGTGGAATCCTTTGGTAAGACTGTTTTTCCTTGCCTTTTCTGAATTGATTAGCAGGAGGTGCATCAGTAACCTGAACATCTCTTTTGACAGATGTTTGGTTCAGCTGTTTTGTGACAGCTGTTTGAACTGGCACAAACAGTGGTTGTTTCTTGGTGAACTTGACAAATGATGAGGATGATGATTGACTCAAGGATGTTTTAGCCATGTACTCATTCTTTTTCACATCAAAGTTTTTGAGATACACACATGCTTGAGTTTTGTGGTTTGTTTTACCACAAACAATGCAACTTTCTGCAGAACCAATGCCACTTGTTTTGTTTAAATCATAGGCTTTCAAGTGGAAACAGTCTTTTGTTAGATGATTCCTTTTCTCACAAAATTCACAAAACAAGTTATCAATTTTTTCTTTCTTCTTTCTCTTTTCAGACTCCTTTGCAGCAGAGGTTTTAACCACTGCTGGGATGTCCTTGAGAGGTATGACTTTAGCTTTTGGAGCTTTAACACCATCAGTTGATGTAAAGTCCATTGGCTTGAAATTTTCAAGAATATCACACTCGTCAGACCAAGTGGGTTTAAACTGATATTTTTCAAGTTCTTCAAAAGTAGAGGAACTCCTTGTTCTGCCAAGTGCGATTTTGTTACCAAGTTTGTCAGTGATTTTCACTTCTTGGCCATTCTTGTTTGTGGGGATGAACTCAGTGGTTACATCAGTGTTTTCAACAGTGTTTTGAACAGATTTTTCACAAGTAATGCATTCATCATCATATTTTCTATACCCAACCCCAAATTTCACATTACTTTCAATCTGTTTAGCAAGCATCACCTCATATCCTCTGCAGGATTCCACCCATCTTTCACAAGTAATTTGGGTGGATTCCAACTCCTTTTTGCAAACTTGGTATTTTTCTACCATAGTTTGAAGTTGGGTTTTGGTTATCCTTTGCTCTTCTTTTAGACAGCTGATCTCTTTTTCTTTTTCAGTCAATTTGTTTTTAAGTTCTTTTAAAGACTTTTCAAATTTAACCTCATCAGTCAAGATTTTATCCCGAAGGTTTTCATTCACCTCTTTGATGTTAGCAAAAGCAATTATGCAATTGTCTGAACACAGTTTTTCAAGAACTTGAGGAGATACCTTGGCAACTGCCATCATTGCACAATCACATTGATGATCTTCTTCATCATCAGCTTTCATCTTCTTTTCACCAGCCTTTTCTTCTTTCTCTTCTTCTTTGTCCTCTTTGGACCATGGATCTGTCATTGGTTCAATCAGGGTACCTGAACTTTCTCCCAACAGTAGTTCACCAGCCACAGCAGTAACCACTGCTTCAGTCACCTCATCCACTATTTCACTACTTAGCTGTTCCTCCTCAGTTTCAACCCCCTCCTGTATTGACTCTAATGCCATCAAACAAAACTCATTATGAGAAGAATCATTAGAAGCATAGAGAGCAAAATTCTCATCACTAAGGTCTTCAGGCATACTGCTCCAGTCAACAAACCCTTGAGTGAAAAAACTTTGTTGATCTGGTTGTACTGCTGCTGGAGCAGTGGTTTGAGGTGCAACAGGTTGCACTTGTACCTGTGGAGCAGGGGTTTGAACATATTGGATCTGTGGAACAGTAGTTTGGACATAGTGCACTGGCACAGGGGCAGCAGCATAGTGAGCAGTGTTCACTTGAGCTGCTGGGGCATACTGGGCATAGTGCACAGTGCTTTGGTTTTGAGGTCTAGGATTTGAGCTAGGATGAGTAATTATGGGACCAGTAGTTTGACTCCTACATTCCCTAGCGAAATGTCCCAACCTATTACACTTGTAGCACTTGATTTTCGATTTATCCAACCCAACCCTTAGATTCCCATGCAAACCTGGGAATTTTCGCCCTGTTCTTTTGTAAAATTTGCTAGTTCTAACACTTAGCAAAGACAGTTGATGCAGGATGTCCATATCCTCTAAGTCAGTGGGATCAAAATGTTGCAAATCATTTAATTCAAAGCTTAAATTGTCTGACATCTGGTTTTCGTTTGCAGTGAATGCATAACTAGCAGAGTGAGGATCAGGGTTGTTAAAATTTGCACCAGCAGTTATGTCAATGAAGTGATCATAACCCTGATCCTTACCACTGCTCCCATATTCTTCTTGACCCAGAAGAGCAGTGTTACCGAAAGTGTAATCATCAGTAACTTTTCCTGATTCTTGCAACCTCCTTTTCTGGTTCAACTCCCTTTCATAGGTCAGGAGTCGACCATGGAGTTGAGTCAAGGTCAGATCCTTGAATTCAGGTGAGTTTCGAGTGACAAAAGCTATGGTGTCCCATTTTTCTGGCAGTGACCTGAGGAACCTGCTATTTTGAGTTGAGTTTGTAAAAGTGGTGTTAACAAGCCTCAGTTCACTGATGAGACAGCTGAAACGCTCAAATTGTTGCGTTAGTGATTCACCTTTAACATAACAAAATGTTTCATACTGTTGGTTCAGGATTTCCCTATTGTTTTCTATGACTTCTTCGGTTCCCCCAAACTGTTCCTTAAGTGCGTCCCATAACTCTTTGGCACTGTTACAATGTAACAGTCCAGCATATATCTCATTGGGCAACGCTGATGCTATGATGCTAAACGCTTTAGCATCTAGTTCGATCTTTTGAAAGTCGGTTTCGGTATAATTTTCAACTGGTTTTGGAACGAACTTTTTAGCATCTTCAGCGCTTGGCACTGAAGGAACATGGGGACCATAAATGACAGACCTCCAACAACCTGTGCTTTGTTGAGCAAGGATGTGACCCATCCTTCTCTGCCAGATGTTGTACTCATTTCTTTTTAGCATAGGTGGTTTAAAAAGCGAGCCGATGTTGTTTTTATCATCCTGAGATTGTGACGTCATTCTTGTTGTTTTACAGACACTGAGAAATCAACTTTAATGGTGATTAATCCTTGCTCTGTTTTTCAACGGACGAACAAACGATCAGTATCAACTGTTGTGAGCCGAACTATTTACGTCAAAATGATTGTTAAATCAAATTTGACTGTCTAGGCTCTGATACCAATTGTTGGATCTGAGTTTGTTTATGATTGTATTTTACGTTTGAGATTAAGATGGAAATGAAAGAGTTGTGCAGCGGAATTAATATGAAAACAAACTTTGCATACAATCAAACGAGAGTATTGCTTTGATCAAGACATTTTCAACAAGAAACCGAATGATTGAATTAACTTTCAACAACGATTACAAGTTATGCTTGAATACAAACTCCCCCTCAGCCAGAGCTCAGCGTTTGTTCGTGCAAAGAAGACGGTATTGCAAGAGCTAATAGAACAGTACAAAGTACTGAACTATTTATAGGCACTAGCAAACCACTGAGCATCTTAGCTGACATCACCATGAAAGTGACATCTAACCTCCTAACAAACTCTAACCTCTGATCTATACAAACACTGATGTACTAACTACTGCTATTACATTTTATTACATAAAAGACACTTAAACAGCTGCTGCATCCTTCCACTGCTGTGAACCCAGCAGAGCTTGTCCGGATCAGCAGTATTAGACTCAAGGCAATAGATTGAATCAGCAGAACTTTGGTCTTCCATCAGTCTTTGACATTTGGCAGTAGATGCAAGGCAGCAGTTGTAGGTCAGCGCTTTAGTAAGATCAGCAGATAGGAGGTCAGGAGATATGAAACCACTTTCAAGGAGAGAGATTTGTATGTAAACATCTGCTTATTCTGGATCCACTGCTCTGATCCAGTTTTGGCTTTAATTATTTGTTCCTCTGATAGGGTTCAATCCCAACAAAAACACTATTGGTCAACCAACATTTTGGTAATTTTCCCATTTAACTATACCATATGACTTCAACTACTTGAAAGTAGGGCTGTAAACGAACCGAACGTTCAGCGAACAGTTCATGAACCGTTCGGCGGGAAGTTCGTTTATGTTCCTTCGTTTAATAAACGAACGAACACGAACAAGGAATTTCGTTCGATTAGTTAAATGAACGAACATGAACAAATGTCTCGTTCGTTCAACTGTGTTCGTGAACGTTCGGTAAGGTGTTCGTGAATATTTGTTCATTTGCGTTTGTTTATGTTCGCATGTTTGTGTTTTAATGAAAGATTTTTGTACTTTCATATATTTTATCTTTACTTTTATATAATTAAACTTATATTTATTTTATTACCCTAAGAATTAAACCAGAAAACATTATTTCACACTGTTTATGCACAATTTCCCTTTCATTTCTTATTATTTACATCGACAAATACGATCGACCTCCGTTCCACAATAAGGAATTCAAGTTCTAGTGCTACTCTCTGGGCCATCCACCTTTACCCTTCGTCACACTCGTCAAATTTATTTGTGTTCGTGAACCGTTCGTGAACACACCTATTTCCTTAATAAACGAACACGAACATAAAATCTCGTTCGATAAGTGTTCATGAACCGTTCGTGAACACATTTATTTCCATAACGAACGAACACGAACAAGGCCTTGTTCGTGTTCGTTCGGTTCGTTTACAGCCCTACTTGAAAGTGTTAAAGGGTTAGTTTGGTTGGACCAAGAAAATAAAGGGGCTAATGGGTCGAACCAAGAGAAAAGAAAAAGATCAATAAAGATAATGGTTAGATAACAAAAAGACATTGATATGTTTGAAAGCATGGTCAACATAATTATTAGTTTAGTATATGTTTATTGGGAATCTACAAGTTGAGTCTTTATACGAAGCTTTGTTTGCAAGTTATTGTTGGTATAAATAGAGGTTAGGATCATTGTATTAAGGTGTGATTTTCGATCAATATAATAAATTAGTTTATTATATGTTTATTGGGAATCTACAAGTTGAGTCTTTATACGAAGCTTTGTTTGCAAGTTATTGTTGGTATAAATAGAGGTTAGGATCATTGTATTAAGGTGTGATTTTCGATCAATATAATAAAAAAAAGAATGGTGTCCCGGAGTTGGGTCGCAAACTTGGTTGTTGTTTGTGTGTTTGAGAGTTTCTCGATCTAATTAAGTCTAACTCTACTATACAAACGCGTATTGCCGGCAAATTTGACAAATACCTAGGTGACCGGTAAGTCTATTGATGGATTTACTGACCGTAATGTAATTTTAAAAAAAAATCAATCTATATTTATTTCCTGAAAAATGAACACATAATATAAGTTGTAGGAATTCCGGAAAACAAAAACATAAATTATAAAATAAAAATAAAAAATCTAGAAAAAAAATAATAATATAAAATTCAAGAAAGCAAAAGAAGAAAAGAAGTATGTGTGCCATATTAACTTCAAAATATCAAAGAAGAAAAAAAAAGATGTTATCACTCTATGTGTTCAAAAGAACATACATTCTGATGAACTTGGCCCCCTTTGAACTTGACTCAGCCATGCAAATCCGGAGATCTTCATCACTTGAGATTGGAAGACGGTTACCTTCGGTGTCATTATACTCGACATGAAACTCTTGGTGTTCTAAATCCCTGAATCTCTCTGTCACTTTGCTGTGCAGGTTTGTGAATTTAGCTGAAAGGGGCAGTGTAAACTTGATCATATCATTGTACTCAACTTTTATTGTCTTCCCCAAATATTCAGACTTTAACCCCTCATCCTGCAAACGATTTAAGAACACAAAAGATAAGTTTATGACTTCATGAAACATAGCTTTCTGTTACCATTCAAATTTACATTTTGTGCATCATTAATTCTTGAAATGACACAACAAAAGTTCAAAACCTGATAACAGATTTTATAAATAAAAATGTAGTTGGTTTATAAACAGCATATGACCCAACCTTGTGTTATCTTGATTAACTTATCATCAAAAGTTTCACTTTAATACATCATGGCCCATGGGTAGAGTATTAAATAACATATACACAAATTTTAAATATGGTAGAGTGTTTTGTTTAAAGTTTCACTTTGACACATCATGGCCCATGGGTAGAGTATTAAATAACATATACACAAAATTTAAATATTCTAGAGTGATTTGTTTATATTTTCACAGAAAATGACAACTGCAGTTTCAAAGAGTGATTTATACTTTTCGCACAATAAAAAGCTACAAATATTTTAAAGAAATATAAACATAATGGATCACACTTTTGTTCACATTACTGACTACTTAGGAGAAATTCTGGAATAAACTGCATAAATGTCTAAACAGTTGCATGAGAAGAATAAATACATACAAATCCATCCAAAGGGTAAACTTTTATGGGGTCTAGTTTGAATATAAAATCTATATGATTATATTGCAACTTGCAAGTTAAGATTTAAGAAATAAACTAACCTTCAGTAAATCATGAATAAGTTCAAAATCTTCAACATAACATTCTTTTGGTACAGGCGTGACAAACTCAATAATCCCCACAAGTTTATTCCCAGCACCCTGGTCATAAAACACAGGCAAAACTAACTGACCCTTGCCACCTACGTCTGCAGAATGCTGATCTTCTTGATTAAGCACATGATGTATTGTCCGATGATCTGCAATCCCAGTTTGAGCTGCTCGGCCAGCTAACCAGTTGCCTACACTTGTTTCTAATCCAACAAAACGATGACGATTTTCAAGACATCTCCTCCTGTAATCCTCAAGTCCTTCATCCGGAGTTGACATAAAGGTTTGATCTATCAACATAAGATTGCATCCAATGTCCTCTAATTCAGAAGGCGTGCATTCCCAAAATTGAAGTAACCCTGATCCATTCCCGAAATTAAAATTCCTAAAAATTCTCTCAATGGACTCCAGGATTAGAACTTGTCGGACTGAATGTTCCGAGAATTTACTGCTTCCATGCTGTATTGGCATAACAATAGTACTGTCTAGGTCACGTCAGAACAAAGAAAAAAAATCTAAGGGGTCCAAATAAAAAAACATTCCTATCCCCTATGGGTAACTAAAATAAGTTCTCAGCAGGTTCAGCAAACACATGAACTATATTCTTAACCAACAGCCATCTAACTATATTCTTAACCAACAGCCATCTAGCTAACAAACATATAAGGACAGCAGTGTGTGGTGGGGCGCTAAAACCCTGCCACCTCAGCAAGGTGGGGCGCTGCACACCGCTATATTAGGGCGCACTAAGGTGCTAAAGAGGCACTAGGGCATGGGAGTGGTTGGCAACACAGGCGTGAGGAACTATGGTTGATTGGTTGTTTTGTTTTTCTTTATGTACTTTTATGGTCAAGTTATTCTACAAAGGCTTCTAATTGTAAGAAGTGTAAGAAGGATTTATAGAATGACGAGTGTCCAATAACCTAAAACTAAACCCACTACATCACCACCAAAAACCTAAACACCCACCCCCACCCCACCACCACCCAAAAACCTAAACCCCCCACCCAAAAACCTAACCCCCCCCCCCCCCCCCCCCCCCCCACACACACACACCACCCGGGCAATAAAACACAAAAAAAAAAAAAAAAAAAACTATACCTCACCAACACACACGTTCAAAGGTTTTTTTTTTTTTTTTTTTTTTTTTTTTTGTAGTGGGGTTTTTTTGTGTAGTGGGTTTAGGTTTTAGGTTATTGGACACTTATCACTCTATAAATCCTTCTTACACTTCTTACAATTAGGATCCTTTGTATTTGATCTTAATCCTGTACTTTTATATATATATTTATTAATATGTAAACAAATCATTTAGTGCCCCTCAATTCGCCATCACATTTCACACCTCCGCAACACACACGTTCAAAGGTGTAAAATGTGAAACGCTCCACTACCTACTTGACGCACATATTTTTCACATTTCCCATTCACCGCAATAGATTCTAACCATAATAAAAAAAAAGTTGGTGTTAGGTTTTCTCTTCAAACTTTCTAATAAAGAACTATATATATATATATATAGGATTAGGTTCAAGAGCGAACACTAGTGTAGTTTGTGAACTGAGTGAAAAACACTAGGCTAATTGAGAAACTTGAGAAACATTTTGATTTTTTGTAAGTTTTTCGTAATATACACATATATATTTATGTACGTTCAGTTCTCAGGCATATATCTCTGATAAGAAACCCTAAACTTAAACATAATTCTTCTCCAAATCTTCTGGATCATGATCGGAACACGATTTACTATCTTCCCACAGCTAGTAATAAACAATATACAACTGTATGTGTTGAGCATTTGATTAGCTATTGAGTAGAAAACTAGAGTGACTTACATGGAAACTCTTGCTTAAGATTAAAGATCTCAGAGCAGCAGATGGATGCAGTGGATCAGATGCTGAATATTTTGGTTGTGTTGAAAGGGTGGTTATTCGCCTTCTGTCTGATAGTGCATGACCACCGCCGACCAGACGTCTACGTTACCTTGAATGCGACAAGTTCTTGTTTTCTTTTCTAAAGGGTTCAGACATTTACCGGAAAGGATAAAAGGGTGTTGGTTCAGGCCCCTCAAACACACACTCACAATACACACTCAAACTCACACAAGTATGTATTAGTGAATATGATTGAAAAGCTACTTGAAAAGCTACTGTATGGGGTGTTCGATATTACAGAAGGGTTATTTATTCACTAACCAAATAGGCTATATATAGCCTTAGAAATAACAAACGTGATCAAAAGAAAAACAATAAAATACTCCTAAAGAACCGGACCCACTCTTGACACTTCTAACTAACGTAAACTTGCAGAAAACTCGGTCAAATTATACCAAGTCCAACTACAAACGTACACTTCCAACGGTTACATGCATGCACAGGAACAAACTTCTCAACGTTCTTCTTCTCCACTTCAACGGTCATCTTCATTTGACCCGTTAGCTAACGGATAACCCATTTGGCTACCGAACCCGGTTCAGTTCCGACCCGCTGACACGTACCCGACCCATACAAATGAACCCGGTAACCGTCTTGACCCGTACTCGGTCCGAACTTAACCCGTAAATAACCCGCAACATCAAGATTAACCCAACATTCACCCCCTTAATCTTGATCTATATCGGTCTTGTTATACGAACCACGCAGGCCCGTCTTCCCCTTTCTCTTTCTAGCGTGAACCCTTTTCGGTCTTCGGCTCACGGCTCGGTCTAATGTGAACACATTCGGTCTTTGTTCACAATCGGTCTTGCTTTCAATAAAAGCTTTCTTCGGTCTATCATGGTGCGAACCTTCGGTCACTGTCGCACCCACGGTCTCGGTATTATGTGAACCAGGGCCGTCCCCGAGATTGATAAAAAAAATTTGGGCCTCGTGCAAGACAAAAAAATTGGGCCCTCTTAGTATAATATAAACTTATGAATTATATATCCAAAAACCACAATACGACAATATTTGATTAATTGTTATAAAAATATACAAAACAATAGTAGTGTAGCAAAATAATCAAAGTAACTTACTTAAGCAAATCGTGAGGCTCTCCTAGCGTTTTTAGAAGCAAAGCTCTCGATCAAGTCTTTATAGTCCATACCTTCTAATATTTCGTTTTCAATGGATATCATCGCTCGAGCTCGGGCTCGTTAAGGCTCGGCTCGTTCGAGCTATTAACCGAGCCGATCACGAGTAGCTCTCGAGCCTCTGGGCTTGTTTACACCCCTAATAATACTATAATAGTTCAACCAATCAAATACACACACTTTAAATTTCAAAGTTCAAAAATAACCTAAAAACTTTGAAACAAAGTTTCTGAATAAAGATCACAAACAATTGTCGGCAACTCTGCATATTTGAATGAAAGATATTTTCAATTTCGTAAACTCTAAACAAAGTCAAATCACTACGAAACTGAAACAATTCCAAAGCCTTTTCCTTTCAAATAGACAAATACAATTCCTGAATTCTATAACCATACCGATGAGCCGATGAGGCGAGCCGCGAGCGATTGACTGATGATATCGGCCAAAATTTCGCAATTCCTAATCGCTTAGGCCTTAGGTAATCGTGTGCTGCAAGCTTGGAGCCTTGGAGATGAATCGAGACAATGACAACTTCCTGCGTGTTTCTTTTCGCGCCCCCCACAGCCAACAGGAAACATAATCGTAAGTGGATTTAGGGATTGAGGCCCAAATCTGAGTTGGGTTTTTTGTTTTGGACTTTAGACTATCAGATCAAATTGAGTTGGGTTTTTGTTTTGATCTCTAAACTAGCAGATCTTATAAAGAACACATAGACACTTAAAAAAAATTTGGGCCCCTTGTCCATTTGGGCCTTGTGCAGTGGCCCGACCTGCACAGGCCCAAAACCGCCCCTGATGTGAACCTCTTCAGTCTCGGTCTTGGTTCACAATCTCGGTCTTTCTAAGCTTTCTTCAAGAAAAGCTTCTTTCGGACTTTCTTAGGCAACCATCGGTCTCGGTTACCTCGGTCTCGGTCTGCTTTGGTGCGACCTCCGGTCATTGTCACACCTACGGTCTTCTCTATTTCCCACCGGAAATCAATTTCCGGCAGCGGTCTTCGGTCCTTTTCTCCCATCAGAACAACTTTCCGACGGCGGTCTTCTTTCCCACCGGAACTTTCTTTCCAGCGGCGGTCTCTTTTCCCACCGGAACTTTCTTTCCGGCGGCGGTCTTCTTTTCGGTCTTTCTCTCAAGCCGTTCGGTCTTTTCACCGGTTCAAGTTTCCCGGTGACGGTCTCGGTCTCTTTCTTCGGTCTTTGCTGCAGTAGCAGCCGGTCTTCACACTGCTTCGGTCTTTACGGTCTTGATTGCGACACATCGGTTATCACCATCCTCACGCCGGAGCTTGGTTTCCGGCCACAACATTTCTTCTCGGTCTCAAACGGTCTTTCTTACGCCGGTATCTCCTCCCGGCTACGGACTCTTTCTTTCTTGCGATTTCTCACATGAAATCGTTTACTTTCTCTGCAGTTAGAGGGTTGCTCCCCTTTCTTTCTTAGGGTTAAAAACCCATTTTCTTGCTTCCGGCGACAGAGTGAACCTTTTCACGCCTGCCCTCCACCGACCCGGCACACCCGCCGGTGGCGGAGGCTTCCTCCGACCTTCAAACCCGCAAGCTCTTCACTACCAAGCTCTGATACCAATTGTTGGTTCAGGCCCCTCAAACACACACTCACAATACACACTCAAACTCACACAAGTATGTATTAGTGAATATGATTGAAAAGCTACTTGAAAAGCTACTGTATGGGGTGTTCGATATTACAGAAGGGTTATTTATTCACTAACCAAATAGGCTATATATAGCCTTAGAAATAACAAACGTGATCAAAAGAAAAACAATAAAATACTCCTAAAGAACCGGACCCACTCTTGACACTTCTAACTAACGTAAACTTGCAGAAAACTCGGTCAAATTATACCAAGTCCAACTACAAACGTACACTTCCAACGGTTACATGCATGCACAGGAACAAACTTCTCAACGTTCTTCTTCTCCACTTCAACGGTCATCTTCATTTGACCCGTTAGCTAACGGATAACCCATTTGGCTACCGAACCCGGTTCAGTTCCGACCCGCTGACACGTACCCGACCCATACAAATGAACCCGGTAACCGTCTTGACCCGTACTCGGTCCGAACTTAACCCGTAAATAACCCGCAACATCAAGATTAACCCAACAAAGGGTACAACTGCAAGTACAACTGTACAATGAATCTTTTTAATTCAAGTGTTTTGCTTCCCCACGTTTCCTTTTGCCCTTTTTTTAAATTGTGTGAAACACATTTCAACGCTACCTGAACCTTTAGTTTGAAATTATGAAGATATAAAAACCAATTATTCTAGTCCGATATCTGAACTAAATTTAGAACAAATTATTAATGTTTTAAAAACTATTATGTTGGATTAATTTGAGATAAAAAGTGAACATTAAAAGACAAGAAAAATCAAACTAGCTTTATAGCCTAGTGGCATCTTGGGGGTGGAATAAGACTTTGGGACCAATAGGTCTTGGGTTCGATTCCTACAAAGGGGTTTTCCCATATTTATTGGGTTTCCTTCTGAATTTGTGTATAGGCATTATGCCTAGTGGAGATGGATATGATCGGGTGGTTCTGCTAGTGGCACGATGATACTCCAGTGGTCCGTCAGTGATCTAAATTTGCCGTTAAAAAAAAAAGAATACCAAGTTTTTAAGTTTTACTACATTTGATAGTACTTCTAAGAAATGCATCGTTGTTCATCAACTTCCTTGTCTATAACTTCTACGGACATAAAATTAAAGTTTTATTATTATTATTATTATTATTATTATTATTATTTGTGCACATGTAAGATGTGAAATGTAATGTAGCTTATTTTTAGTATGTGAAAGAGTAATGTTGTTTATTTGTAATATCATGAAATGTAATGTCATATAAATGTTATGACTCGCTGTGGGCTTATGCATCTATGACAACAGATGACAAGGCTCATCAAGGCCCAATAGTGTAAATTGATCATACACATGGATCATGATTCATGAGGCCTAATATGACTTGTTACACTACAAGAAATTAACCCTTTAAGTCTTTAGGGACGGCATGTCGTCTCTATTAATTTTGGCCTCTATAGCTCCGTCTTTATAGGTCACAAAAGTCGTCCCAACGAGCTTAAAGACATTTTAATAAATGTTGTTTAGTTGTAACTAGTGCGTTACCACCCGCGCTTTGCAGCGGGCTCGAACCATAGATAAAAAAGCAATCACGCGGGATATCTTACGAAACTGTAAAAAACACGTCATGATGGTATATTTGAAAGTCACAAAAAGTTATCGGGTCATTCCGTGATGGTAGCAACACTCACTATAACCATAAAAACGAATACCTGTCGCGGTTTCAGAACATGAATAAAATAACGTACTTACGACGGTTGATACGAAAATTAGAAAACATTACCTTGAGAAAAAAAAAACTAAAAATAAAGAACAACAAATAAGTAAACCAAAAAAAAAAACCCTAAAAGTTTAGGGTCTAAATGGTAATTACATTAAAGTGTAAAGGAAAATTGAGGGTTGAAAATGAAAAACGTTTATTAAAATTAAGGGACTAAACATGTTGTTACTAAAGTTGAGGCTATATGATAAACTTACTAAAAATTAGAAGATGTAATGAAAATTCTATTAAATGACAAAAAAATCATTTTAGCTATATATGTTTTAGGAGTTAGGATCCTGTAAAAAAGACTAAAAGTGTGAGAAGGGTAAAAAAGAATCTACACCATTAGATTTTTGATCTAATGGTTGAGATTAATAGGGACCAAATTGTAAAATTTGTTTTATTTTTTTGGACTGAATTGAAAATTCTAGGGGTAATAAAGTCTTTATATCAATTCAAAAATAGAAACTGTAAATCAAAATCCCTACAATATATCTCTCTCTCTCCAGATGATCTCCATCTACGATCAAAGATCTCTCTCTCTCATCATCATCATCTAACATCGTTATAATCATTCACACCGGCTCTGCCGACTTCGCCGGCCGGAGTCCGGTCGGGTTTCTTTAAAGTGATAGAACGAGGGTGAGAGAACGAAGGGGTTGGGGTGTCTTTGCTGGAGAAACCGTCGCCGGCAGCCTCCGGAAAAGCGACGCCGGTGGCCAGAGAATAGAGAGAGGGAACCGAGATAGTGGGGGTGAGAGGAGGTGTGCGTGTGACGGAATCCATGTCGAGCGGCGAGTGGCAGCGGCAGTGGTGGTGCGGATCGGCAATGGTGGTGCGGCAGTGGTGGTGCCGGAAGTGGAGAAGATGATACAGAGGTGTTATATTCTTTACTGAATTGTGTTTTTTTTTTTTCTGAATGGTGTTATTTTCTTTTCATTAATGGTGTTTTTTTCTTTTCAGTAATGGTGTTTATTTTATTTTCTGAATGGTGTTATTTTTTTCTGAATGGTGTTATTTTGTTTACTGAATGGTGTTATTTTTTTGTTTACTGAATGATGTTATATTGTTTACTGAATGGTGTTATTTTTTGTTTACTGAATAGTGTTTATATTATTTATTGAATGGTGTTATTTTTTGTTTACTGAATGGTGTTATATCTTGTACTGAATGGTGTTTTTTTGTGTACTGAATGGTGTTATATTTTGTTTACTGAATGATGTTATATTTTTTTGTAAAAACACCATGAATTGAACTATGAATTTATTTAAAATACCATGTCATAAACATGCTCTAATTATGGACGGTTATAAGTCCTTAAATCAAGGATTTTCTCTCTCCAAATCCTTAAATCAAGGATTACCATATTTGAATTTGTTAATGCATTTACAATTATACCCTTTTCAATTAATTTAGATCTAATGGCTGAGATTCTTTCTTACCTTTCTCACATTTTTGGTTTTTTTTACAATAACTCCACGCTATGTTTTAGAGGTGCACAAAATAACCGGTTAATTAACCGTAACCGGTTATTAACCGAAACCGTAACCGGTTAATAACCGATTTAGGAATAACCGGTCCAGCCGGTTATTTAACCGTAGGTTAGTAACCGGTTACAAGTTTTTAGTATAATAACCGGTTATTAACCGGTTTTTTTAAACCGATTTTTTAACCGATAGACTGGTTAACCGAAAAAATAACCGAAAAATTCAAAAAAAAGGCAAAAAAACCGGTTTTTAACCGAAAATAACCGGTTAAAGTAATTAACCGGACCAGTTAAAAAAATAACCGGTTAAAGTAATAACCGGTTAAAGTCAAAAAGTCAAATTAACCGGTATAACCGGTTAACCGATCCGGTTATTAAAATTAACCGGTTTGTGCACCTCTACTATGTTTTAGTATATATTTATGACGTCATGTAAAATGAGTTGTTATAACTCACTGTGGGTTCATGCATCTGTCACAACCCATCAACGCCCAATAGCGTAGATGAATCACACATGGATCATGAGGCCCAATATAATTTGTTATAAATTATGACCCAATGTCTATTTCTGTATTGAAAACAACCCACTAACACATAGTAATCAAAAACGCAATAGTGTGAAGGTATCATACACATGTATCAAGAGGCCCAATTGCCCAAAGGATATGTAATGGCCCATTATGGGTTTATATAGCCAAGACAACCCACCAACACATAATATGGCCCATCAAGACTTGTTTAAAAGTTCAAGATCCGCCAATGATACTAATTAATACTCGCGACTGATTTATGTAGATGACGAGTCACTTACCTATGGACTCGATTGATTCTTTCAATGGTTGTGAGAAATAAAGTAGCTCACATTTCTTTATGTTCAGGTGGAATAACCGCGATCCAAGAAGACCCATATGCTTGTCACAAATTCTAGCTTCTTTAAGTGATCAACTCCATGAACGTAACGAGTTCTTTAATTTTTTCGAAGACGAATTTAAAAGCATTGGATAACCTTATTTTATTTTATTTTATTTTATTTTATTTTGTAGGATTTCAGTATCTTTCTTATTTTTTAATTATTGACAATTGTATTTAGAAACTCTACCCTTTTTTGGAGATGCTATGCTACATGACTTTCCGTATATTCTTTTAGTTTAATAGGCATTTAAACACCCATCTAGAACATGATGACAACTAAAATTTTTAGTATTCTTCTGTATCCTTTTAATCATTTAACAGAAAATAAAATAAACAAGAAAACTACTATATAAGTGAAGGATGAAGGGTGTGGGAGGCATGAGTAAGGTTAACAATCGTCACGTAGTACCATTAATGGATTGCTACACCATCACTTGCCTCATCCATCATGCTTACCATGGATTAAACCATAACAACCATGAGTCACCTTTCCCTTTACTATATTTCCTTTTCTTTTTCACAAAAAAAAGAATAGTGATTTGGGTCATGAGTCATGACCACACCGTTAGGATAGTTGTTTTTTATGATGGATTAAAATGGTTGTTTTGAAAAATCATGAATTGATGATGTCAATCCCTAAAATCATTTATATAATGCATTCTGTTCAACTCATATTTAATAGAGTTAATTACTGTTTTCGTCCTTCTAGTTTGTCAAAAATCACTATTTCAGTCCATTAGTTCAAAAATTACGATTTTAGTCCCTGTTTTTCACTTTCATAACCATTTCAGTCAACCTCGTAACCATTTCAGTCCCTGTACTTAGTAGAATAATGGATTGAAATGGTTACGAAAGTAAAACCACAGGGACTGAAATGGTTACGAAAGTGAAACCACAGGTACTGAAATCGATTAGACTGAAATAGTGATTTTTGACAAACCACATGGACGAAAACAGTAATTATCTCTATTTAATAAAGCACCAATTTTTCTTGGTTTTAATTTTTCTTTTTTTAATGTCAATTTTTTTTTTAGTTCTCGCGTCTATGGGACTTGAATCCAAGACATTTCTTTTTCCAACCTAGGTATAATTGGTAAGGGTTAAGCAATGTTGTTGCTCAAGGATTCGCCATATACATATGGCTAGAGGAAGCTTAATCCGTCTGTTATGCCTTCTGATCTTTTGTTATAGTGGTTGAAGGGGTATGGTCCCAAAAAAAACCGCGCAAACCTTTATTCAGGTCGCGCGCAGGACCATACTCCTTATTCAGCACATTTCTTATTGCCAACCTCGCGCGGGCTACTTCAGCATTCTTTGAACCGGCGCGAGGTGTAACAACTCTCATCAAAAGGCATATTTATTAAATTAATTTGTCCAAAAGAAAACCCTAAATGAGACACCCAAGTGATTCTGCATAAACCCTAAAATTTTCAGAACAATCGGAATCAGGATCAGGGCCCCTAAAACTCAGGGGGGTAAACCCTAGTCGGTAATATCTAAACAGTTTTACGTGTATTGCGAATTTGATCGAGCGACCAACTCAGCAAGCCTACTGGGACACGGGGCTACCCTATGGTAGGGGAGCACCCGTCGCGCCACGCGAAGGCCCCTCGCGCCACGCGAGGGAGCCCTTTTTCATGTATAAATAGTAGAGTCTGGGACTTGATATTTCGCGTTCGTTCGACGTTAAAACTCAAAACACACGCTGAGATATCATAGAATTACTATAAAAACACACACGAATCACGAAGTCCTGCCGCAATACAGGGTAATAACTCGATCGCTGCTACAATTCAACGTCCGATCGATTAAACTATCCAATGGATGTTTAAGTGCTGCCCACATTAGGGTTCATGCTTTGTCATTCGTCGTTAATTCGATGGATGTTTAAGTATCGCACTTTGTCATTCGATGTGAGGGTTTAATATCGTGAGTTATCGTAAATGCTGTATTAGTTACTAACCTAGTTTGTGTGCATTGTTATTTAAACTAGGTTAAAAGGCTAATCAGTAGGCTAGGCTCTGCTCAAATAAATCTGCAATGTGGGTCATTCTCTTTTTATCAAATTACTTTCCAAAAGCATGTTTATTTTCAAAGTTATAATTACAGGGATTAAGTCTTTGTAGTCACCAAATTATAGCCGGTATGTGGGGTTTGTATACATTACTTGATAATCTTCACCATTGGGGCAGCCAAGGGGTGATATGACCATAGTCACAGACACCATTGGACAACGGGAGGGCCAATGGGTCGAGTGACAAATACCGTGGGTAGTTGGTTGATATCAGGAAACATTGTAATCGCTCTTAATACCGTAAATTATAACAAATGTGTCCTTTTAGTAAAAAGAATGATTCACCAGTATTTCCCGCTGACAAAACCTTTTTCAAACATGTTTCAGGTGATCTGTTGTGATCCAGGAAAAGTGTCGTGAAGCACTACAAGCTTAAAGGAAGTGGCTCAATATAAAATAAAGGAACATGTTTTGTAAAATAAAGATTTCTCAGTAAAATCATATGATTGTAAATTACCGGGGTTTATCCTGAGTTGTGAAATAAAATAATCGGGAAATTTCAGTTTTAAAAAGATCCTGAAGAAAACTTCCGCTGTTAAATAAATACCACGGGATTTTCTGTCCCGCGGCTCCTGAAACGGGTCAAACCGGGTCGGGGGCCGTGACAGAAAAAGGTGGTATCAGAGCCACTGATTTAAGCCTATTAAGTATTTAGAAAATACTTAATTTTACTAATTGTTATTTTTGTGATTATGTGTTTTATTAATTGAATATTTGTGTACAGTATGGGTAAGCAAAAGCTTTCAAATATCTATCTTAAATTAGATAGGTCATCAAATGAGAATGGAAGTTCATCCCAAACAAAATTCTCAAATCACTCTGCAATTCCTGAAGAAGGAATATTTGTTCAAAAAGCACAGTATGAGGAACCACTTTCTCCTAATAAAAGAAGTTTGATTATTAGGAAAAGTCAGGAGAAAATAAAGAAATCAAAAGAAAAGAGAGTTAATCAGAAAACCCAAGAACTAGGCAATAACCCACCTTGGGAAGACAAGTTAGATGAAAAATGGGCAGATCTTTATATGCTAGCCACTGTAGCAGTAAATGCAAATCTTTAAATACCCTATTTCAGTTTTAGTACCCTTATTACTTACAAACCAGAAACTTAATCCAGTAAATAAATAAGTTTTATAGTAAACCCTAAAATGTTTCAATTATCAGTTGTTCTTTGTATTAAAATTTGTCACACGGTATGCAATAATATTTAAAGTTTATTTATGAAATTTTGTTATAAGATTTTAATTTAATAAATTTTGTGTATTTTGCATATATGCTAAACAGCATGAGCGACTTGTCCGAAGCCCTTCAAAATCTAAATCTCTATCCGGTAAAAATAGAGGTTTCCAGAGATTTCAATAGGTATATACCAGACATAGAAGAACCCGTGGAATTTAATGCTCCACCTCCGGAGAAACCTAAGCCCAAGAAAAGGAGAATATTTGTGGGATGGAGGCGTGTACGTAGGAGGAAACCTGCAACTAGGAAGATTCCTAAAATCGAAAATCCCTTAGACAAAGGAAAGAGGGTTGAAGCCGGGGAAGATTCTAGACAGATGGAAATGCAGTTTGAGGAATATTCTAGGCAAATGGAAATGGAGTATGGAGAAGGTTCTAGGCAAACCCAGAGGGAAATTGGGGAAAGCTCTAGACAAATTGAGGAATTACCCTTTCAGGAAGAATTAGATCGTGCATTGGCAAGCTGTGATGTCATCAGGCCTATTAATAATAATCTCTACCCTTTTCCTGCTGAAACACAACTACCAATGAACTTAGAACCAGCAATTCCAGAACCTATAATCCACACCCAGCCTCTAGGAATGGACGAATGGTGGACCAATGATTGGCAGTTCCAAAACCTTCTTAACAGTCCTTATTCCTTTCTCCCTCAGTTCGACCCAGAACCTATACCAAATCCACCCATGAGCACTGAAAATTTAGCTGAACTCCGCCACTTTGGCGAGGAGCTGGTAGATGCAGGAAATAGGATCAGGGAAGTAGGAGAACAGATCTCCTGGAAATACGACGAGAGGGAACGTCGTTACTAAAATACCAACTGATAAGGGATAGAAGGATTATGAAACCGTGGTTGTATAATAAATAACAAAATATAACTATGTAAAATAACTTAAAATAAAACTTTGTAAGATATTGGTGTGTAGTGACGCATATTATAAAATATATAAAATGGAATCGAGAAATCGATAGTTTTGACTATGTGTGTGTTGTGAAATTTGTACGATTATTTTGTGTATAATTGTTATTTGTTGGATACTAATAAATATATTAATTATCAGATGGAAAACGCTAATAATGAACCAGTAAATGAGGTTAATCAATCTGAGCAACACCCGGGGGATCAATATATGACTAGGCAAGATATAGAAAATATTGTTGCTCAAGGGATAGCCAATGTTATTCCAGCAATACTTGCTGCTGCTCAAAAACCAGCTGAACCTCAACAAATCATTCCTAGCAAACGTATTTCTGAAGATAACTGCAGTAATAGTATAAATGGAGGCGGTAATCATACTAATCAAGATAATGAACCCCGGCAGGCTCCGCTCCCTAAGAAAATGAAAGCTGCAACGCCTGGTTGCACTTTCAAAGAATTTCTTGCTTGTAAACCCGCTGAATTTGCTGGCAATGAAGGAGCGACTGCAGCACTGCGTTGGTTAGAGAAAACCGAGGCAGTGATTGCAATAAGTAAATGTGACAAGGAAGACAAGGTCATGTATGCGTCAAATCTTTTCAAAGAAGGGGCGCTAGAATGGTGGAACACGGTGTTACAAGCAAAAGGAAGAATGATGGCCTATGCCATGAACTGGGAAGAATTTAAGAGTCTTGTAGAAAGAAAATTCTGTCCCGAATATGAAAAAGATCAAATGACGAATAAATTTTTAAATCATAAAATGATGGGTGTAGTTTGTCGCGGTTATACTTCGACATTCTTTGAATATGCTAGAGTGGTACCAACACTGGCTTCGCCAGAACCAATACTTATTTCACGCTATATTTGGGGATTAATTAGCGAAATCCGTAACATCGTTAAAGCTACGAGACCTCGTACTATTGACGATGCGGTAGAATTAGCTAATACCTTAACTGACGAACTGGTGCACACAAGAGATGAAAACAGAAAAAAAGAACTGGCTCAGAAAATTACCCAAGGATTTCGTACGGGTAATAATAGCAACTTCAAGAAAAGTGGAACAGGGCAATCCTCAAATCCGCCTTTCTGCAGGAATTGTAAAAGGAAACATTATGGAAGATGTAATGTAACCTGCAACTTTTGCAAAACTGTAGGACATCGTGAAGAAAACTGCAGAAAGAAAACCATAATCTGCTTTAACTGTGGAGAAAATGGGCATTTTAAAACAGAATGTCCTAAATTGGTCAAACCAGCAGACAACAAAGCCAAGACGGCCGATGGAGCTACTAAAAAGAATGTTAGAGCATTCCAGCTGACCACTCAAGAAGCATAACTCATTCCAGATGTGATAGCTGGTACGTTCTTAGTTCACAACATTTATGCAAAAGTATTATTTGACTCTGGTGCAAACCAAAGTTTCATAAATACTTCATTCTGCCAAGCTCTTAACTTACCCTTAACCCAACTTAGGCAGATTTTTACAGTCGAAACGGCAGACGGAAATTCTGTCAAAATAGATAAGATTTTGCAAAAAGAAAATATAGAACTTTCAGGTCATAAATTCTCTGCAAACCTATTGCCTATGAAATTAGCCGAATTCGATGCTGTGTTAGGAATTGATTGGTTAGTAACCAACCATGCTCGAATCCTTTGTGATAAAAATTCTATAGAAATTCAGGCACCTACTGGGGAAGTAATCATGATTTCAGGAAATAAACCACGTAAGCCCATGAAGTTCATATCAGTAATGAAAGTTGCTAGTTATGAAAGGAAACAAGGAATAATATATATGATTTCAGTAATCATTAGTACTAAGGGTAAAGAATTTAAGGAGATTCTTGTAGTCTCAGAATATCCAGATGTATTCCCAGAAGAATTACCAGGATTACCACCAGATAGGGAAGTAGAATTTAGGATTCATCTAATTCCAGGAACTACACCGATAGCCAAGGCACCTTATCGGTTAGCACCTACAGAAATGTTAGAACTGAAAAAGCAGTTAGATGAATTACTAAGTAAAGGTTTCATACAACCTAGTTCATCCCCGTGGGGAGCACCAGTGTTGTTTGTGAAAAAGAAGGATGGGTCAATGAGAATGTGTATTGATTATAGAGAATTGAATAAGGTTACAATTAAGAATCGATACCCATTACCTAGGATTGATGATCTTTTCGATCAACTTCAAGGAGCTAGATACTTTTCTAAGATTGATTTACGCTCCGGATACCATCAATTGAAGGTACAAGAAGAAGACATACCTAAAACTGCTTTCTGAACTAGGTATGGTCACTACGAGTTTACAGTCATGCCCTTCGGATTAACGAATGCACCTGCCGCATTCATGGACATGATGAATAGAATCTGTAAACCGTATTTGGATAAATTTGTAATTGTTTTTATTGACGATATACTTATTTATTCAAAAAGTCAGGACGAGCATTGTCAGCACTTGCATGCACTCTTAACTTTGTTAAGAAAAGAAAAGCTTTACGCCAAATTCTCGAAGTGTGAATTTTGGTTACAAGAAGTGCAATTTTTAGGACACATGGTGAATCACGAAGGTATTCACGTAGATCCTGCTAAGATAGAGGCAATTACCAAATGGAAGGTTCCGCAATCCGCAATGGAAATTAGAAGTTTTATAGGTTTAGCTGGATATTATAGACGGTTTATTAAGGATTTTTCCAAAATAGCTGTACCATTAACTAAGCTAACCTGTAAAGCAGTTAAATTTGAATGGGGACCTAAGCAAGAAGAAGCTTTTAGAGTTCTAAAGCAAAAGTTAACAAATGCCCCAATCCTAGCTTTGCCAGAAGGAACTGAAGATTTTGAAGTTTACTGTGATGCTTCAAAATTAGGATTTGGATATGTGTTAATGCAACGCAAGAAGGTAATTGCGTATGCATCAAGACAATTGAAAAAGCACGAGGAAAACTATACAACTCATGACTTAGAATTAGGCGCTATAATTTTTGCCCTTAAAATTTGGAGACATTATCTGTACGGAAGTAAATTTACTGTCTATACAGATCACAAAAGTTTAAGATATATATTTGGGCAAAAAGAGTTAAACATGAGACAAAGGAGATGGATGGAAATTTTGAGTGACTACGACTGTGATATTCAATATCACGAAGGAAAGACAAATGTAGTTGCTGACGCCTTAAGTCGTAAGTATCATGAGAAACAAAGAAGGGTTCGTGCTCTTAGATTAAATCTACAATTAGATTTAATGGAACAACTAAGGAAGGTTCAGGAAACAGCAATAAAGGATGATGCTGAAGGAATGAAAGGACGAATAAAAGAATTAGAACAAGGAGCTGATGGAATTTGGAGATTCCATAAAAGGAGAATTTGGGTACCTAAGCAGGGAGAATTAAGAAATAAGATTTTAGAAGAAGCCCATAAATCTAGGTATACCATGCACCATGGAAACAATAAGATGTACCAAGATTTAAGAAATAATTTCTGGTGGATAGGTATGAAAAAGGATATAGCTAAATATGTTTCTAAGTGTCTTACTTGTTCACAAGTTAAGGCAGAACACCAGAAACCTTCAGGTCTACTACAACAATTGGAAATGCCTGTATGGAAATGGGAACTCATAACAATGGATTTTGTTACTAAGTTACCCAAAACCAGAAAAGGTAATGACACGATTTGGGTAATTGTGGATCGATTAACCAAATCAGCTCACTTTCTACCTATAAAAGAAACCTTTAGCATGGAAAGGTTGGCAAAGTTGTATGTAGATGAGATAGTATCCTTACATGGAGTTCCACTCTCCATTGTATCTGATAGGGATAGTCGTTTTACTTCTCATTTTTGGACAAGTTTCCAAGAAGCAATGGGAACTCGACTAAATTTAAGCACGGCATATCATCCTCAGACAGACGGGCAAAGTGAAAGGACAATCCAAACTCTAGAAGACATGCTCCGAGCATGTGTAATAGATTTTGGTGGAAATTGGGACGATCACTTACCATTAATTGAATTCTCCTATAACAATAGTTATCATTCAAGTATTGAAACTGCCCCATTCGAGGCATTGTATGGAAGAAAGTGCAGAACTCCAGTTTGTTGGGCAGAAATAGGAGAAAGTCAATTGTCAGGTTCTGAAATAGTGCAAGAGACGACTGACAAGATTACTCAGATCAAGGAAAGATTAAAAACTGCTCGGGATCGTCAAAAGAGCTATGCTGATAATCGACGTAAACCACTAGAGTTCCAAGTTGGAGACAAGGTACTATTGAAAGTTTCACCTTGGAAAGGAGTAGTCCGATTCGGTAAGAAAGGAAAGCTAAGTCCAAGATACGTAGGACCATTTTCGGTGATCCAACGTATAGGACCAGTTGCTTATCGTTTACAACTACCAGAAGAGTTTGCTGGAATACATGATGTATTTCATGTATCCAATCTCAAGAAATGCTTAGCAGACGAATCTTTGGTAGTACCTCTCCAAGATATAGAGGTAAACGAAAAGTTAAAATTTGTTGAGAAACCTCTTCAAATAGAAGACCGAAAGATCAAGTTTCCCAAACACAAACGGTTAGTACTAGTTAAAGTCAAGTGGGATTCAAAGAGAGGCGCTGAATACACTTGGGAGCTGGAATCAGAAATGAAGCGAAAGTATCCCTACTTATTCCAGTAAATCTCGAGGACGAGATTTTTATTAAGGTGGGGAGGATGTAACAACTCTCATCAAAAGTCATATTTATTAAATTAATTTGTCCAAAAGAAAACCCTAAATGAGACACCCAAGTGATTCTGCATAAACCCTAAAATTTTCAGAACAATCGGAATCAGGATCAGGGCCCCTAAAACTCAGGGGGGGTAAACCCTAGTCGGTAATATCTAAACAGTTTTATGTGTATTGCGAATTTGATCGAGCGACCAACTCAGCAAGCCTACTGGGACACGGGGCTACCCTATGGTAGGGGAGCACCCATCGCGCCACGCGAAGGCCCCTCGCGCCACGCGAGGGAGCCCTTTTTCATGTATAAATAGTAGAGTCTGGGACTTGATATTTCGCGTTCGTTCGACGTTAAAACTCAAAACATACGCTGAGATATCATAGAATTACTATAAAAACACACACGAATCACGAAGTGCTACCGCAATACAGGGTAATAACTCGATCGCTGCTACGATTCAATGTCCGATCGATTAAACTATCCAATGGATGTTTAAGTGCTGCCCACATTAGGGTTCATGCTTTGTCATTCGTCGTTAATTCGATGGATGTTTAAGTATCGCACTTTTGTCATTCGATGTGAGGGTTTAATCTCGTGAGTTATCATAAATGCTGTATTAGTTACTAACCTAGTTTGTGTGCATTGTTATTTAAACTAGGTTAAAAGGCTAATCAGTAGGCTAGGCTCTGCTCAAATAAATCTGCAATGTGGGTCATTCTCTTTTTATCAAATTACTTTCCAAAAGCATGTTTATTTTCAAAGTTATAATTACAGGGATTAAGTCTTTGTAGTCACCAAATTACAGCCGGTATGTGGGGTTTGTATACATTACTTGATAATCTTCACCATTGGGGCAGCCAAGGGGTGATATGACCATAGTCACAGACACCATTGGACAACGGGAGGGCCAATGGGTCGAGTGACAAATACCGTGGGTAGTTGGTTGATATCAGGAAACATTGTAATCGCTCTTAATACCGTAAATTATAACAAATGTGTCCTTTTAGTAAAAAGAATGATTCACCAGTATTTCCCGCTGACAAAACCTTTTTCAAACATGTTTCAGGTGATTTGTTGTGATCCAGGAAAAGTGCCTTGAAGCACTACAAGCTTAAAGGAAGTGGCTCAATATAAAATAAAGAAACATGTTTTGTAAAATAAAGATTTCTCTGTAAAATCATATGATTGTAAATTACCGGGGTTTATCCTGAGTTGTGAAATAAAATAATCGGGAAATTTCAGTTTTAAAAAGATCCTGAAGAAAACTTCCGCTGTTAAATAAATACCACGGGATTTTCTGTCCCGCGGCTCCTGAAACGGGTCAAACCGGGTCGGGGGTCGTGACACGAGGTCTGAGCAATAGAAAGCACCACTTTCAACACTCAGCATTCCGAAATAACATTCAGTAACCCATACCTTGCGCGGGGTAATTACGTGTTCAGCAAGAATCACGCGTGACTACGGTGTAAGGCTGTTCCAGATAGTACACAAGGTACAACTGGCAGAATGAAAGGGCCAATCGGCGTCCTTCTGGTCCTGCTCAATCGTGCTCCACGATCGTCTGATATGTAGGAGACAGAAAGTACTTAAGGACGCCTACGTGGCACCAATCACAGGGCAGAGACACCTGTCCCACGATCTCCACTTACCTGCTGATGCCAGAGGGACAACGAGGCCGACAACAGTGACACGTGGCTCCAATCACGGTGCGCCAGCACCAAGGAACTCCCAGAATCAACTAACGGTCGACACCTGTGAGACAAAGAGCATATCCTCTATGTTGTCGCCTTCCGGCCCAAGGCCCATCAGCCCACATCCTCTTACACCTCTCCGGCTATAAATAGAGACCTCAGTCCACAGGTTAAACATTCTACTCCCTCTACTCTCACTCTTAATACACACTTATCTACTAAAAAACGGTCGCTTATTCTCACGCCGGAGCCCGGTTAAGAGGGAAACCCCCATATTCCTCTCTTAACGAGTAACGCTGTTCTGTTTTGCAGGATTAGAAGATCATTAAGAAGCTCAGAAAGTCATAAGAAGATTAACCACTATGATAGAAGCCTAATCCAAACTGATTAATCCCATAATTAGTTAAGTGTTTCTTCATTGGCGCCCACCGGTTTTCTTTAAATCACTTTCATCGTCTGTTCTGAGTTTCTAAGCTGTTTTTCCTTCGATCATGGCTGGTCAAGGAATCGTTCCTGACTTCGGTTTTGGAACGAATGCAAATGCAGTGTTGGGGGAGGACAATCAAAACGTCCAGATCCAACACATAGAAGAAATCGGTGAAATCGACGTAACCAACACTGGGGGACCCCACGGGAGCATCACCCGCATCACTCAGACGGTAACCCCAGTAAACAATGGCGCTGGACCTTCAAACCCAGCTCCACCTCAGAACATTTCGACGCTATTAGGGCTACCAGAGGGCGAAACTCCAGCCTCGTGGTACGCCAAGCAAATTGCCACCATTAATGCGGCATATCAATCTTTGAGCGCACAACAAGCAGTCTTAATAGCAGAACCGTCCTTGGTTACACCCCAGGGACAGAGTCAAGGGGCGCGCCAGATACCCCCACAGCAAAACATCCAAGGAAGAGCTAACAGACCTCCCCCTACGAGAAGGCTAAGCGCGCATGACACACGCGATACACGGGGAGAGACAGAAAGCTATTATAACTAACCGTCACACGTCCAAAGAGGTCCAGTTCATAGCCGGCTCACGCCGCGCAACATGAACAATGAATGGGAGGATACTGACCCGAATGATCCAACTTGGCAGGATGATGAGGGTTCGTCAGTCTTCAATCGGTTGCAGAGGAACCATGAATACTACAAACCAAGACAACACGTAGGGTACACTGAAGAGGCAGAGCGAGACTTTCGCCTCTCCTATCGACCAGCTGAAGCTACAGAACATTCAAAGTTCATTCCAAAGATCGCGCTAGCGCTGCTATCAAGAGAGAAATTACCTCCGACAGTTGGAAAGTTTAATGGATTGACTGATCCTGATGATCACGTCAGAGTTTTCACAAGCGTTGGTTGCATGGGAGGATGGAATATGCCCATGTGGTGCCATCTGTTTATTCAAACTTTTACAGGGGCTGCTCGCGCTTGGTTCAACAGCCTCCCTCCAGGAAAGATCAAGTCATGGGTGGATTTCAGGACACAGTTTGTGAATCACTTCAGCCAGCAGAGATGTTACCAGCGCGATACAGCCGAGGTAGCGGACATCTGGCGCAGAGAGAACGAGGGTCTAGAAGATTTCATCACTCGCTTCAACAAGGAGTGTTTGGAAATTGGGGGCGTAAGTGAACAACTCATGCGCTGCCACTTCAAGAAAGCCATTCGCTGTGATAGTCTCATCAGAACTATCACTGGGAAAGATGGAATGCCCAAAGAATGGGATAAGCTCATGGAAGCCGCGAAAATAGTCGCGCAAACTGAAGAGTCACTGGCCGGTAACAACAACTCTTATATTGAAGATCGATTTTCCAAGGGAAACTCGCGCGATAACAGCAAGCGCAACAAGCACAAAAGTAACGATTGGAAATCCAGAAGATCAAGGGGCCATGAAGAGAGGCCGCGCTATAGAGAAGATGCGCGTGAAACAATTGATAGAATCGGGTATCGAAAAGCAGTCAGGGATGATAACCGAGAAAAACATTGGACTCCGCTCACGAAGACACCAAAAGAGGTGTTAATGACGGAGAATCACGACTTCAAGGCTCCAAGGCCTATGACGAACAAGAGGGGCCAAGACCCGAACTTGTACTGCGATTTTCACAAGGATACAGGCCATCTTACAGATGACTGTATCAGCTTACGTCAAGAGATCGAGAAAGCGCTGAAAAGCGAAAAACTAGGCCATCTGGTAAAGAATGTGCGCAAAGAGACACGTCATATCCAGCGCAACGATGATGGAAGAGAGAAAAAAGTTAGACGTTTGGAAATGCACATTGTCAACGGGCCAAGATATAGCGCGAGAGATAAAGGCAAGCGACCCTACGAGCCGTCATGGCAAGAGCAACAGGTCATTTTCCCGATGGTACGCGGGGGTCCTCGCGCCACACGACCCATCGTCATCACCGGTATTATCGGCCATTATGAAACGGAGTACGTCTTCATTGACCCGGGAAGTACAGCCGATATCATCTATGAACAATGCTTTAATCAGTTTGACGATGAAGACAAAGCGAGACTCGAGCCGGTTGATTACCCTCTGTCAGGATTTTGCAACGAGATGGTCTTCCCACTTGGCCAAATCAGTTTCCCCGTCAAGCTATCGGACGGGAAGCATTCAAGAACAACAAATGTAAACTTCATGGTGATGCCTGTCAAATCGAGGCATGATGTGTTGATTGGGAGAGAGACGCAAGGCGAACTGAACATGATAACTTCCACGCCCCACTCAGCGATGGGGTTTCCAACTGAGACGGGGGTGGCAATTATCTATGCCAAGAAAGAAGTAATGTCGGCAGAAGAGATGCGCCCAAAAAAAGCGGCGAAGGTTTCAACAACCGAGCCAGAGAAATGGGTGTTAAATCGCAAATACCCGGAGTAAACGGTCACGATAGGCCACGCAATCTCACCAAACATCAGAACGCATCTCAAGCAACTCCTGTTCAGGAATATGGATATATTCGCCTGGACTCCGGCCGACATGACCGGTGTCTCGCGCGATATTACCGAGCATTGTCTGAATACTTATTCCTCTGTCGAACCAAAAGTGCAAAGAAGACGCAACTTAGGGGCTGATAAGACTAAAGCGATGAACGAGCAGGTATGTGAGCTACTAAAGGCAGGAATCTTGCGAGAAGTGCGTTATCAAAGTTGGGTCGCGAACCCAGTGATGGTGGAGAAGTCTAGTGGAGGATGGAGAATGTGCGTTGATTATACCGATCTCAACAAGGCATGCCCAAAAGATTGCTACTCTTTGCCCGAGATCGACAAAAAGATAGACTCTCTCGCACCATACAGATGGAAATGCTTCTTAGATTGCTATAAGGGGTACCATCAGGTTCAAATGAAGCTCGAAGACGAAGACAAGACAGCTTTTTGGACCGATCTCGGGATCTTCTATTATACAAAGATGCCATTCGGCCTCAAAAATGCTGGCACCTGATGGATAAGACCTTCGCGGGAGATATTGGGAAGCATATCGAGGTTTATATTGATGATCTGATGGTCAAAAGTCCTGAAGAGCACCAAATGTTGAAAGACATCGAGAAAACATTCAACTCATTGAGAAGCATGAATATGAAATTGAATCCAGCCAAATGCTCCTTTGGCATGGAGGAAGGAAAATTCTTAGGCTTCATAGTCACTAATGGCGGATTTAAAGTCAATCCGGAAAAGGTCCAGGCAATAGAACGAATGCCATCACCACAAACAATCAAGGAGATGCAAAGGTTGGCCGGCCGCCTAGCCGCGCTTAACCGTTTCCTGTCAAACCACGTCGCGAAGTCATATCCTTTTATCAGCACTCTGCGCAATTGTGTGAAGAAACAAGAATTCAAGTGGACGCCTGAAGCAGAGGTTGCTTTTCAGCAAATGAAGGAGTGTTTGATCGAACTCCCTACCCTGACTGCACCGTTCGAAAAAGAGCCGCTCATCTTGTACTTGTCATCATCGGACAAGGCAGTGGGATCGGTATTACTGGTAGAGAGAAATGGAGTCCAAACTCCAATTTATTACGTCAGCAGGGTGCTCACCGACCCAGAAACGAGATATTCAACAATGGAAAAGTTGGTACTTGCATTACTACATGCTTCTAGAAGGTTGCGCAGATACTTTACAGGGCACGTGATCACGGTGCTCACCAACTTTCACATCGGCACGATATTGCAAAAACCAAAGACGTCTGGGCGGCTAGCAAAGTGGGCATTCGAGCTGGGGGGCCACAACATCTTGTACAAGCCGCGCCCGTCCATCAAAGGTCAAGTTCTAGCGGACTTCATCACGGAAATCCCAGTTGATAAAATTAAAGAATGTGAGATTGTCGAAACTCCTGGAAAAGATACGTCCAATGAGTTATGGTTGCTGTACACAGATGGGGCCTCAAACGAAGATGGCGCAGGAGCCGGATTGCGCCTTGTGAGCCCTGAAAAGCATGAATTTACTTACGCCATCAAGTTGGATTTCAAGAATACCAACAACGAGGCGGAGTACGAGGCATTTCTGGCAGGCTTACGCCTCGCCATAAAAATGGGAGCTAAAAATCTACAAGCACACGTTGATTCACTCTTGATCGCCAGCCAAATTAACGGTATATACGTTGCAAAGGGAGAAATTATGGCCCTGTATTTAGATCAAGCAAAAGAGTTGCTTCAACAGTTCAAATCTTACAAGGTAGTCCACATCAATCGCTCCGAAAATAAACCAGCAGACGCCTTGAGCAAGCTTGCTTCAGCCTCTTTTCAACATCTCGCCAAAGATGTCAGGATCGAGGTACTCAAAAATCCATCAGTCCTGCTACGCCAGGTAAATGTGATCGAAGTGGGGCAGCCATCTTGGATGACCCCTATAATTCAGTATTTGCAAGAAGGAATACTCCCTGAGAGCAAAGCAGAGGCAAGGAAGATTCAGAACAAAGCTTTGCATTACGAGATTAATGGTGGTATCTTATACCGGAAATCCTTCTTAGGGCCACTCCTGCGCTGCGTGGACCCCCAAGATGCGAATTACTTGATCAGGGAGATTCGCCAAGGGATCTGTGGCATCCATGCAGGACCACGCATGTTTGTCACGAAGATCATGAACGCTGGATATTATTGGCCAGGGATGCATGTCGACGCCCTGAAGGAGCTACGCAAATGCGACTCCTGCCAGCGACATTATCCAAAAACCCTGCGCCCAAAGAATGATCTTATCCCCGTATCCACTGCTTGGCCTTTTCAGCAGTGGGGAATTGATATGGTGGGACCTTTCCCAGAAGCGCCTGGCGCCGTCAAATTCATAATCGTGGCCGTCGACTACTTTACGAAATGGGTGGAGGCCAAAGCCCTCGCCTCAACTACGGCAATGATGGTGCGCAAGTTTATTTGGGAACACATCATCTGCAGGTTTGGCCTGCCACTCAAGATTGTAACTGAAAATGGCACCAATTTCGCGTCAGACGACCTGCAAAGTGGATGAAAGAGATGAAAATCGAACACACCTTCTCTTCCGTTGCACACCCCCAAGGCAACGGCCAAGTTGGAAGTATGAACAAAAGTATCGTCGAGGGGATAAAGGCCCGACTGGGCACGAAGCGAAGAGGCTGGGTAGATGAGCTCCCGAGTATCTTGTGGGCTCACTGAACCATGCCGAAGACAAGTACCGGAGAAACCCCTTTCAGCCTAGTCTATGGCTCAGAAGCGGTTCTCCCGGCAGAAATTGGCCTGCCCTCTCCACGTTTGACAGCAGTCAACACAATCAATAACGAAGCAGAACGTCGTCTCGATTTGGATTTACTGGAAGAAAGACGCGAGATTGGGCCTATTAAAGAAGCAAAGTACAAGACACAACTGGAAAGGTACTACAATGCGAGAGTCCGCATTTGTACCTTCACTCCAGGAGAATACGTCTTCTGAGACAATGAAGCTTCAAACGCTGAACGCCTAGGAAAACTAGCACCCAAATGGGAAGGCCCATACTTGGTTCACGAAGTGCTAGGAAAAGGGGCATACAAATTGCGCACCCTGGATGGACACATCATCCCGCGCACATGGAATGCGCAACAATTGCGCAAGTGCTATATGTAACTATTCTAGGCCATGTGCCTTTTCTCACTAATGTTGGCCACGCGCCTTTTTAATTTCCTATGTTGGCTAAATGCCCCTTATGCTACTTATGCAATATATTTTGGCCTAAGCGCCCGTTTCTCAATTAATGAAAGCATACGACATGTTTTCCTTTATCGTGAAGACCCTTACGTTACAAATGCATGTTAAACTTTTGATTAGCACGAAAACACTTCAGTAAATTACGAGCTCTTGTGTTATACCTCCAAGGTCCTCCGCGAACATAGCGCGAGACCGGGCAGTTACGCTCGCACAAGAGCCACACTTACATTTATTCGCGCTAACTTAACCAAAGTTTCTAACAACAGTGCAATAATTGTAATGGGACAGAGAATAAACATAAACATCATAATTAATAAGCGCTATCGCGCAACAATTGTATAAAGACCAACTATCATTCATCTGATCCAAGACAAGCGCGACCGCGCAAATGGTAACATTCAAAACCTAAAAATTACAAGGCACAAAGCCTGAAAACACTATCTATTCAAAGCCATCACCAGCATCATCATCGTCGTGCTTTTCGCCATCACCGTCGCCATCGCCATCATTGCCTGCCGTTTCCTCTTCATCAGATAATTCAACAATTTTTGGTGGGTCGAGAATGGTTATTAGGCGGTGACACCAGTCATCATGCTCTAAAGCCTTTGCAACCAAGTCCATGACGGGCAATGATAGGTGATCATAAGCATTTTCAGCACGAGCCAGCTCGGCATCAGCTTCATCGGTCACCGAGCAATGACCAGTGTCAAACTCTTGCCCAAACACCTCTTCAACATGCTGTGCACATTCCAGATAACCTCCACAATGACCAACCGCGCGAGAAGCATCTATAAGAGCAGCAACAGCTTTGTCTAGCTCCCCAGCATTTAAGATGGAGTTGGCCATCTACAGCAGAGGCAATAAATAAGACACTAGGCTTCAAAAAATACAGCCAAAGTTAAGAGAAATCATACCAGAACTAATCCTCTACCGCGCAGCCACTCAGCCTCGGAGACCAAAGTATCAACGATGCCTTGAGCCTCGGAATAGTTGTTTTGCGCCAAATTGAGAGCAAATGTACTAATGTCTCGCGCTTTCTCAGCTTTCTGTTTGGCCTCCTCAGCAATAGCAGCCTTAACCTTCTCCGCTTCAAGATCGATTTCCAAGGACTCGCTTTTGTCAACCTGCTCTTGAAGGCAGCGTTTCAACTCAGCAATCTCGACGTCCTTGGCCATCAAATCCTTGTCTTTACCAGACAGTTGTGCCTTCACCTCGGCCAGCTCAACCTACAAAGGGTAAAAGACTTTACTTAAGTCTGCTAACAAAAGCATAGAGATATAAAAGGTACAAGGTTTTCCGAACCTCAGCATGATCCTTAGCAGCTTGCGCATCCTCGACCTTCCCGGTCAGCTCAGCGACCTTACCCTCAAGATCAGTGATCTTCGAGCGAGCCGCATACATGCGCTGATTATCCTTCTCAAAAATCTTCTTCCATTCGGCTTTCTCCTTTGCCAGCAGATCCTCAGCGGCGCGAAGCTTGCCCTTAAGGCCTTCACGACCCCACTCTTCTGATTTCCTATCAGATTCAAACTTGGTTTTCTTTTCAACAAGAGCAGCCTTAGCCTTCTCATAATCTTTAACCTGCTTCAACAGGCACTCACGATACTTTTCCCATTTCGCCCTCTCCTTGATCATGGTGCGCCATTCTCGCACGATCTGGTGATTGGCGGAGCGAGCATTGGCCTCTCCAACAACGTATGCCTGGTACAACCCATCATGGCTTCGCGCCCTCTGTCGGTTAACTTCACCAGGAGGGAAAGAATTTAAGAACCAATCACGACAGGACGCGAAGTCCAGAAATGTATCCTTCTGCTTCAGACCCCAGGGAGCCTGATGTGGAGCATCACCGTGCGCCTCCTTAGTATAAGTCTTGTAATAAAGATCTCCCAAAGTATCCTTAGGACCGATGGGAGATTGAGGCACAAACCCTCCAGCACCACCAGCACCTGCGCCACCTGCAGCAGCAACCGATCCACCAGCAGGCTTGGTCGGCTCAATGACCTCTGGTCCCTTACCCCGGGTAGTCTCCTTCCTCTTCTCCTTCTCATAAAGGGGCTGGTCAAGCCCCGTAATACGGACGACCTCCGCACCCTGCGTTTTATCATGCGCGATTGTAGCAACGGCCCCGGTATCCTTCGGCTCACCTCCGACAGGCTTGTCGGCAGCCGTTTTTTCTTTCTCCTTTTCCGTATTTCTCTCTCTCCCCTCTCTTTCAGCAGCTCTCTTCCTCTTCTTATCCTCAGCTTTCTTTTTCTTCTCTTCCGCAGTCTTCTTCCTATTCTCTTCCTCACCAACTTTTGCCTTCTCCCCCTCAGCAGCCTGTTTATCCTTCTCAGACTCTACTCCAGCAGTCTTGAAAGGTTTGATAGTAACCTTGGGCCTTTTCTGCGCCGGCTCTGAGGGCTCCGTAAACGCGACACCCTTCTTCTCATGGGTCTTCTTCTTGGCCTCTGCAGAAGCTAAGTGTTAAAAAAGAGGAAGCAACAAGAAGCAAAGAAGCTAAGGAAAACTAACCAGGAGAAAATCTGTAAAGGGAGCGGAAGTTGCTCTGCTTCCCAATCAAGGGAACGCCTCCAGCCTTCGGCGCAGTAGACACACCAGCTGTGGTCTCACTTCTACTTCTTTTCCTGCTGATTAACTTTGCAGCAGCCTCCTCCTCCTCTTCCTCCTCTTCCTCTTCATCATGCGCAACAGAGGACGGAGTCGCCCCAGCATCTGGGTTGCGAGAACCCGCGCTCCCTGAGCTCTTCGAACCAGCTCCTCCTGACTTCTTCTCGCCTATACGCGACAAACCTTCCTGTGAATCACTGATAATAACGTAATCTTCCAAGTTACTCTGGCGAAAGCGTAGTGTACCTTTGTCAGCAGCATCAGTAGTGGCGCGGGTACTCCCACCTTTCTTGCTGGTCACCTCAGCTTCAATATTGATCACCTTCTTTCGTTTAGGGGCTTTCTTCTTCTTCTCTTCTGGGTCAATCCCCAGGTCGCGCAACACACCTGCAAAGATGGTAGACCAGGAACTTAACTCTCCATTGGAAGATCCGACAGACTCCTCGCTGGAAAGATAAACAATCTCTTTCCCAGCAGAGGTCAAAGCGCGCAAGGGACGAGGGTTAGGTATATGCGCACCTTCGGTTGCAGTAGGTGGATCGGCGAAAGCATCAGCAACTGGGTACATAAAATGAACCTTAATCTGGTCATACCAGTATTCTTCTCCAGCCTTCAGCGGGCGCACACCCATAGATCCGCCAAAAGTGGGGAAGGCAGCTTGATACAGATGCGCCTCTACAAGTCAAATTACATAAATAAACACAAGTTACGAAACAAGAAATCAAAGAAACTAAGAAAACTATTAACCTCTATCGTTGAACATCAAAATTGGAACGTCCTTGCTATCGGCCGGCCACTGGTCACTCATCCGCGCCGCTACCAAGACGTTCTCACCAAACACTCAGTTTGGGGTGGCAGTAAGCTTCTGATACCAAGCCTCATTCTTGGGAATCGCCAGATCTTCCTTCAAGATTGGTTCGGACCATGCACGGAAAGTCATGGCGATCGGGATCACCTCCTCGCGAATATAAAAGAACTTTGGTTTCCAGTCATGGAAACTCTTGGGAGGGTTCAGGAGTATCTTCTTCGGGGCCCCTCAATTGGCAAACGAGTAGAATCCCATGTTTCTGATCAACTGGTAAAAGACTCTGAATCTTTCCACGGTCGGCTCTATGTCATGAGATCGACAAAGAAATTCGAAGTGTCGAACCCTAACCATCCTAGGGGGACTCATCTGCGAGATATGAAACCCATAGAACTGAAGAATATGGGCCATAAAATTCGTCGCCGGGCAACCAGAAGTTGCCCTGATGAAAGAAATCTTCAAATAACGTGATGTACCCCGGCGGTGCATCAGCGGCCGTTTGATTTTGGCCGGGGTACCGGGCATCCCATTCCGGTGGAAACCGGAAACTCCTGGTGATCTGCTCGAATAACCCTAAATCCCACTTAAGGATGGGAACGGGACCTTCTTCAACGGGATTCTCTTCTGGATGTTCTTCAGCCATGAACTCTGAATATAAAAATTCTGGGAAGATCTTTGAAGATGTGATGAACACAATCTTGAAGATCTACTATCGGTCACTTGAATATTTGAAGAAACAATAGAAAAGTGGAGAGGAAGAGTAGAAACAGTAAAAGAAGTAAGTTCCTCCTCCACTTCAACAGGTATATATACCCATCGCATTTAATGCGATGGGTAGACGTGCCGAGATCGCCGCGCACGTGGCCAATCAGAAGACGACACGTAAGGCGAGAATCACGGAGTGACGGTTACCACGCGCGCGTGGAGCTCACTCTCCTGACGGAAAGCCAAACCGTCAGAAACAACTTGATGACAGCCGTGTAGGTGGTCAACTCAAACGTCACCATCAACGACATTTCCCACCAACTTGTCAGATTTCAAATTTCGAGGATTTTCCCGCCCAAATTCCCAGAAACTTAATGCAGAAGTTACCCAGGTAGCGCAATATGCATAGTCACCCAAGGCATCCGCGCGCTATCAACACAAAACAAAGGATCATCAGCTGCCAGATATGTAGTCGCGCCGTAACACCTGTCAAAACATTTGCACGTGCGCCTACCAATCAGAAAACAAGTATTTTCTGCACCTTTCTTTTTCTAAGTCCAGAGCTCCAACCACTTGCCTCGCGCATGGTGCAGCACTGGACTGGGGGGACTTGAAGGGGTATGGTCCCAAAAAAGCCGCGTAAACCTTTATTCAGGTCGCGCGCAGGACCATACTCCTTATTCAGCACATTTCTTATTGCCAACCTCGCGCGGGCTACTTCAGCATTCATTGAACCGACGCGAGGTCTGAGCAATAGAAAGCTCCACTTTCAACACTTAGCATTCCGAAATAACATTCAGTAACCCATACCTTGCGCGGGGTAATTACGTGTTCAGCAAGAATCACGCGTGACTACGGCGCAAGGCTGTTCCAGATAGTACACAAGGCACAACTGGCAGAATGAAAGGGCCAATCGACGTCCTTCTGGTCCTGCTCAATCGTGCTCCACGATCGTCTGATATGCAGGAGACAGAAAGTACTTAAGGACGCCTACGTGGAACCAATCACAGGGCAGAGACACTTGTCCCACGATCTCCACTTACCTGCTAATGCCAGAGGGACAACGAGGCCGACAACAGTGACACGTGGCTCCAATCACGGTGCGTCAGCACCAAGGAGCTCCCAGAATCAACTAACGGTCGACACCAGTGAGACAAAGAGCATATCCTCTATGTTGTCGCCTTCCGGCCCAAGGTCCATCAGCCCACATCCTCTTACACCTCTCCGGCTATAAATAGAGACCTCAGTCCACAGGTTAAACATTCTACTCCCTCTACTCTCACTCTTAATACACACTTATCTACTCAAACACGGTCGCTTATTCTCACGCCGGAGCGTGGTTAAGAGGGAAACCCCCATATTCCCTTCTTAACGAGTAACGGTGTTCTGTTTTGCAGGATTAGAAGATCATTAAGAAGCTCAGAAAGTCATAAGAAGATTAACCACTATGATAGAAGCATAAACCAAACTGATTAATCCCATAATTAGTTCAGTGTTTCTTCAGTGGTTATGAAAGGGAGAGGACCGACATAAAGCAAACACCAGTCGGACATTAGGGAAGGAAAAGGTATTGTGAGTATTTGAGAACACCAAGGTGTGTGTATATATAACAGAGATAATAACAGAATACACACTTCTCGTAATTTCATATAAATGTCGTGGAAATTTCATGCTGGTCTTATACTATGTTTTGAGTTTTGTGAATGTAAACGAACGGCAGATCCAACCTCTTTGGAGGCCTAAGGCGAAATGAAATTTTGAGGCCTTTTTTCTTTCTTTGATTATTGTAAACGATACTTCTTTATCCGTGTTTGGAACCAAGCAAAAATCTAACACAATTATAACACAGAGGGGTTTGCTTGTATAGGAAATCAAACAAATTTAATACAGTAAGTTTGCACTTATATTAATAGTTAGCATATTAATTTTCTTTTAAGTGAAGACCCTATTTTTTTAAGGCCCTAAACCCAAACTTAGATTACTTGTACTATAGGTACGACCCACAAGTAAACTTAAAACAATTCTTGAAATTTGAACGCGTAAAGGACTACTGAGAGAAAAAAATTATGCCCGGAGAATCTCAGGTAGTCAGTTTTCCCACTAATTAAATTGTTATATATGTGTGTGTGTTTTTCATGATAAGAATTTTAATAGCCGTATAATTCCATGCATCTTTAGTTTATGTATAACAAATAATGCGATTACATAAGGCTTTGGTTATCTACACATCCCCTCAATTTATCCACACATCCCCTAACTCTATACACCACTCATTGCTCTATACGCCTGAAAATGGACACACCGGATAAGTCCCTCATTGCCCTATACGTTTACTTTTTGGTTACTTTTTCACACATCTTATTATTTGTCAATGATTGGGTGTCAGCCAATGATTGCCCAATTATTGACTTTTTTTTTTCTTTTTTTTTTTTTTTTTTTTTTTTTTGAACAGCGAGGCGTATACAACCCTATGGAAACCCACTCTTGTATAATTCTCCGCATTGCTTAAGGAAATGCAGCACCTTACTCAGGCCTTGAGGATCGAACCTGAGCACCCGGGCAGGAACCTCCGAAGGAGTAAAACCTTCCCACCTCCTCTTTGCTTGAAGTGGGGATCGAACTTGAGACCTCTCACAAGGTCTAAGTCTTTTCCACCACTCCACCAAAGACTCATTGGCTATTGGCTCTTTTGTGTGGAATAAATTTGAAGGGTATGGAGGGTTTTCAAGTGGGTGAAATATTATTTAGAGTTAAATGCCATTTTAGTCCCTGTGGTTTGGGCCATTTTGCCAGTTTAGTCCAAAGGTTTCATTTTTAACCTGTGGGTCCAAAAAGGTTTCACAGTTGCCATTTTAGTCCACTTGGTTAACTTCATCCATTTTTTCTGTTAACGAGAAGGCCAATTTGGTCATTTTGTATGTAATTCTGTTAACTAAAAGGGCAATTCAACCATATAAAATGACCGAATTGGCCTTCTCGTTAACAGAAAAAATGGATGAAGTTAACCCAGTGGACTAAAATGGCAACTGTGAAACCTTTTTGGACCCACAGGTTAAAAATGAAACCTTTGGACTAAACTGGCAAAATGGCCAAAACCACAGGGACTAAAATGGCATTTAATTCTATTATTTAAAAAAAACTTTATATATATTTTTTTAAATTGTTGTTAAAATAAAAAACATATAAACATTTATATTTATTATTATTTATTGTTATAAAAGGAAGGTATATAAATGTCATTTTTTTATTTAATATATTTAGGAAAATGGCAACATTTTTATTTATTAATTATTATTATAAAACGTCAACATTTTTTTTAATTAGTATTATAAAACTTCTACATTTTTTATCAAGTGTTAGTATAAAACGTCAACATTTTTTTTAATTAGTATTATAAAACGTCAACATTTTTTTAATTAGTATTATAAAACTTCTACATTTTTTTTATCAAGTGTTAGTATAAAACGTCAACATTTTTTTTAATTAGTATTATAAAACTTCTACATTTTTTTTATCAAGTGTTATTATTAAACGTCAAATTCTCTATAATCCGTAACGCAAGAAGAAATGTAAATACAAAATGTAAGTGAACATTGTTTGATAAAATAACACAAAACACAACACTTTCATACAAAATGTAATACAATACATAGCCGAAACCCTAAACCCTACACACTAAATCGCTAACTATTACATATTATTACTTAGATTCACACGAACCCGTTGTGTATCTGAATCAGGTTCTCAAACAAACCGTGAAATCGAACAGTTTCTTCGTAGATTCCGTCCGGTTTAAAAACCGGTTCAGACGCGTGATGGTATATGGTGGTCACAGAACTACCGGGCGTCGGTAGATGCCGGTGACGGAACTACCACGCGCCAGTAGATGCTATCAAGAGTGCACCCGGAATCAACAATATGAGAGTTCCGTGCTATTTGCACGGTAACATCTGACAATGTCGGAGTTCCGGGTGACTTGGCTATAGATGTGGGATTATGCATCCCCCACCGCCAAGCACCTCACCCTAGACCGACGTCGGATGTCAGATTAAAAGGTGACTTGGCAATTGATGTTGGATGATGCATCCCCCACCGCCAAGCACCTCACCCTAGACCGACGTCCCGGCGCATGAATCTGAAATATGAGCTCAGGTACTCGTTTGAATCTGAAATATGAACGCAGTCCACTTCTCCATAAGAATTACGTTTCCACCACCGTCAAACACCGACTTTCGATATCCTGTTAAAAAACATAGAATTATAGTGTTAGACTCGATATTAGAAATTATATTGTAAAATATAATAAACAAACACCACCACCACCACCACCACAGCCGACCACCCACCACCACCATAGCCGACCACCCACTACCACCACAGCCGACCACCACCACCAGTCGGCCGCCCACCACCGCCCACCACCGCCCACGCACAACCTAACCACCACCAAAACCACCATCCCAACTACCACAACACACCACCACCACCACCACCACAACCTACCACCCTCAACCACCTCAACAACCACCACAGCCTACCATCCACAACACAACACCACCGTCAACCACCACAACCCACCACCTCAACCACCATAACCCACCACCTTACCACTGTCAACCTTAACAAACCAACAACACAGTCCACCACCCACAAACACCACAGGCTACCACCCACAACACAACACCACCACAGCCACCACCGTCAACCACCACAACCCACCACCTCAACCACCACAGCCCACCACCTCACTACCGTCAATCTTAACAAACCAACACCACAGCCCACCACCGACAAACACCACAGCCTACCAATGACTACACAACGCCACCACCGTCAACCACCACCTAACCACCCACAAACACCACAGCCCACCACCCACAAAACAAAACAACACAACCACAACCACAACCGTCAACCACAAAAACCCACCACCCCAACACCAATATACCTGACCAAAATAAACCACAAAAATCAGAGAAAAAATGAAAATTAAACATAAAAATACGGAATACGAACTAACCTTAAATACTCCGAGCGTATGAAGAGATACGAGAGCGATAACAATACGAGAGACAAAGAATCCGTGTGTGTGTGTGTGTACTTCCGGATCTTCATCGTGTGGTCCAACGTTGGTCTCGTGTGGTCCAAGACCTTTTTGGGTATATAGTTGGGTATATAGTTCATCAAAGAGCAGGCTTGTTGCTAAATAAGTCAAATAAAACCAATATATACGGCCCTCATTGATCTATATGACGCGTACGTATTTACTTTTTGAAAAAGTTGTCAGTCTATACGACCCTCATTGATTTATAAGGGGCGTATGAATTTACTTTTTCTGAAAAGCTGTCAGTGTATACGACCGTATAGGTCAATGTGAGGCATATACACCACCTAACTTTTTGTTATACGGACCTCATAGCACTATGTGAGGCATATGTATTTACTTTTTCTGAAAAAGTGGTTAGATTTTGTACTTTATACGCATCTCATTGTGCTATGAGCGGCGTATTGAGTCTTTTTTTTTTCTAAACAAATATTACGTACGAGAAAGTGTAATCCATATCCATCTTGGCATTCACAATGGTTATTTGTAGATGTGCAAGGCAAGCTGGGATAAAAACATCTTGGACAGATATTAATCCCGGGCGTCAATTTTACACATGCTCTCAATTGGTATGTACTTTAAGCACTATTTTTACACTTAGAAACACTAATTCTCCTTCGGTTTCAGCGTTCTCGGTGCAAATTCTTTGCGTGGATCGACCCTCCCATGTGTCCTCGGTCAGTTCAAGTCATCCGAGGTTTGCTGGATACGAAAGCAGTACTTGAAGACGAAGTCAAGTATTTGAAAGAGGAGGTTCGAATGTATAAAGAGCAAGTAGCAGAAATGGAAAATAAAAATTCAAGGGTCGTTCGTAAGAGGGACACCTGTTTGATAATCTGTTGGATTTTGTTTTTTTTGTCCGTATTTGTATTTGTCGTTAGCCGTATTTAAGTTTATGCAACTTATGTAAACGAATGTAATGACTCTTGTATTTTGGTGATTTAGCGGAATGTTATGTCTTGAGAGTTTATTGGTTTCTAGTTTTATACTATTTTAACTCTAAAATCTTAACCGAGTTAAATGTTGAATAAGAAATCCTTTATAAAAATTTAACGTATGAAGGGGGGAAAACAAGTTAAAGCGTATGAAGTGTATAAAGGATATACTATAACCAGTTTATCAGCTCCTGTACAGGAGGATCAACTGGTTAAGGCTTGTGTGTTCTATGCGAAATGTGCGAGTTCGAAACCCTGGGAGGCCGGTCCGATACAGAAGGACCCCTCCCTTTTTTATTTGTGTAATTCTAATTTTTCAAATCCAGTCCCTGAGGTTTGTTTTGCACAAGAACAGTCCATGCTCAGTTAGTAAAAACTATCTTTAATTCTAATTTTTCAAATCCAGTCCCTGAAATTCTTATAACCGTTTATACCCCTTCGTTATAAAAGATAAAAGGTTAGCCGGTCCGATACAGAAGGACCCCTCCCTTTTTTATTTGTGTAATTCTAATTTTTCAAATCCAGTCCCTGAGGTTTGTTTTGCACAAGAACAGTCCCTGCTCAGTTAGCAAAAACTAACTGCAATTCTAATTTTTCAAATCCAGTCCCTGAAATTCTTATAACCGTTTATACCCCTTCGTTATAAAAGATAAAAGGTTAGCCGGTCCGATACAGAAGGACCCCTCCCTTTTTTAAATTGTGTAATTCTAATTTTTTAAATCCAGTCCCTGAGGTTTGTTTTGCACAAGAACAGTCCCTGCTCAGTTAGTAAAAACTAACTGTAATTCTAATTTTTCAAATCCAGTCCCTGAAATTCTTATAACCGTTTATACCCCTTCGTTATAAAAGATAAAAGGTTAGCCGGTCCAATACAGAAGGACCCCTCCCTTTTTTATTTGTGTAATTCTAATTTTTCAAATCCAGTCCCTGAGGTTTGTTTTGCACAAGAACAGTCCCTGCTCAGTTAGTAAAAATTAACTGTAATTCTAATTTTTCAAATCCAGTCCCTAAAATTCTTATAACCGTTTATACCCCTTCTTCACATGCTTATCATTTTTTAAAAAGACCAATATACCCCTTCGTTATAAGAATCCCAATACCTATGGAACCCAGATTGAACAAGCAAGAAGGTTAGCTGGTTCAGACCAGCAATAGAATGAACCTTATAAACATGAAAATACAACTGTAAAATCCAAAAAAAACCAACATAGATGCTGATAAAAGATTAAACATGTTACCTTCCATACATGCTGATAAAAGATTAAACGTTTATATAAAAACAACCGGGCATACAACTAAACATAAATAACAAAAGAGGAATAAATATTTGTTCGTACAATCACATTAAACCCAAAATACAACCAAACGAAACAGATAAATACTACTCCTAAGCCATTTCCTCATCACTGTTATCAGAACCACTATCATAACATGTCAACTGCATCTGCGTGTCAGACGGGCCTTCCTGCGTACCGGATGGGCCTGCCTGCGTGCCGGACGCGCCGGCTTCCGAGCCGGACCCCAGATACACTCGTGGTTGTGGCGGGTCTCGAACCGGCAACCCCGCCTCGGTACGCCTATCAGCCTCGCTAGCCATCATCCACTCCATCATATCCTCCATCCGGTTCATCCGCCGATCCTGCAGCGCCAACCTCCCCATCACAGCCGTTTGACCCGCCACAAGCCTCTCGAGGAGACGCTGAGTGGACTGAGGCAAGCTCACCGCATGATAGACGCGCCGAGGATGCTGTGGCGGCTCTTGCGGATGCCCCTGCTGAACCTCAGGCTCGACGTCACCCTCTCCAATAGGCTCATCAATAACATGAGGCATATCCACCTCCGTAGCCTCCAGCAGATGTTGATGTACTAACGGCTGGGCTACGAAAATCTGATTGTCAAAACCGACAAACCGATAACCAATGCCCGAAAAGTTCACCGCCAACTTCATCCTTCTCATCGTCCTAATACCCAAATACTCGAAAGGGGCAGGCGGTGGCAACTCACCAATGAATGGAAAATACCGACCGCAATGCTAGGCAATACGCGTGATGAACGCCCCTTCGTGCAATCTGCCACGCTTCTGACGTCGGGAAAATGAGGCGAAATACTCCGCCAGGCAGCTATGGAGGGCGCACGGAGTCCCTGTGAATAAACAGTAAAGATAGAACATGTCGGTTTTTGTGACCCACTCGTTGCTTTTGCCACGCCCAGATATCGACGTGGCAGTGCAACGGTGTATGTAGCGAACGAGTGGGTCAGGAATCAACGAGACACGGGCCTTATTACCGAAGGGTACAACACAGAGGGTGGGCCACCAAGCAAGAAACTGATCATCAGGCATAGATGTGATCGCGGTGGTATAAATATCCCGAACCAACTCCTCATCAGTGTAGAATCCGGTGGCCAAAGCAAACTAACGCAGTGACATATTCTGTCGCTCCCCGAATAAACAGAAAGTTACCTCAGTAGGGGGTGGTTCCACCATCAGATCGTCCATATCTGAGTTAGGCTGCTCAGCAGGCCGTGGTAGATAGATAAACGTGGAGAGGAACTCCACCATCATAGGCCTATAAGAAGACCCAGTCGCATGAAAAAACATACGATCCCACGGGTTATTTTCCCCGATTATACCCCGGGCCCTCTGCTCCTCGCCACACTCTCGTAACGCATCCCAACACAACGCCCTCTGCTGCCTCACTCTCATACCCCGGAACTTGGCAAAACGTCTGTATTCCGTACTGCGCTGGGGGAAGTCTAAAAAATCGTACTGCTCACAATTACCCCCGGCCATCAGATTGAATACCGGACCACCGATTGGTGCATGTTGTTCCTCATCTGACGACATATCTGCAACAATTAAAATTTAATATTTTGTCAAAATATTAATAAAATTACGACAAATTTTATATTAAAGTATAATATGTGTCAAATATCGTATCGGTTCACAGTTTATCTCCGGGTTCGTTTCGTTTGCCAGTTCGTTTCGATATAATATGTGTCAAATATCCCACCACCACCACTACCACCATCACCTCTGACCCACCACCACCACCACAGCCAACCCACAACCTCCACAGCCAACCCACAACCACCACAGCCAACCCACAACCGCCGTCAAACCCTAACCCATAGATACAACCACCACCGTCCTAACCTCAACCACTCTAACAACCACCACCGTCCTAACCTAAACCACTATAACAACCACCACCGTCAAACACCTCTACCGCTAAACACCACAACCAAAATATTTCTGAAAAAAAACCCGTAAAAAAACAATAACAAAAAGGAAAGATGAAGATGTTACTAACCTCTTGTGAAAATTCGCACCGTATGGTTTGATACGGGATAGAAATGGTATACGGGAGAGAGTTGTGTGTGTTTTTGGTGTTTTGGTGTGTGTGTGTGTGTTTGAATTGATTTTGATCTAGTTTTCCCTCTTTCGTGAGTTGAAAAGTTGTTTGTGTTGGTATACACTCCTCATTGGCCAATATGCGGCTTATAGATTGCCTACCAGCAGCCGCTTATTATGCTATGAGCGGCATATAGAGGCTGGTATACACCTCTCATTGCCCAATATGCTCCATATGATGCATTTTTTTTAATAAAAATAGTGATGTAAATAAGTGTTTTTACATTATAAAACAATGTAATTAACATTTTTTATAAAATAAATGTTGCTTACACTATATTTGAAAGATAATAGAATGTAAATTAAACAAAAATAAACACATAATAATACGATTAAACAGTTTTACGTGTTACAACGAGAACCTACAACAAGTTAATAAAGTCTCTTCGAACACTTCTATTACTACGAAGTAACTTCTTACCCTGTGAAAGACGAGACATGTACATTGTCTCCCACTCAATAGCTTCAGTACTTCGATACATATTCCATAGTCCATTCGGTGGAGGCATCGGACCATCATCCGTTAACTTAACCATGATGAAATGGCCATCTTCCACATAAGCAATCGAAAGAACAGAATGGCCCTCCGCCGGACCATCAAACATGGGAAAGTATGTTTGACAAACACCATTGCTTAAATGTTGAACAACCACACCAAATTTTTGAGCCACCAACAATCCGGTGTATGGCAAGAACATCCAGCATGCCCTTGGTGCGGGTTCCACGTGCAACTAGTTTATTGATCGATATACTGTAGTGTAAAATCCCGGATCAAAAGAGTCAAGAATAGGCCACCACCGGTCTTTGTTAATGAACATCTCATCCAGTAGCTCTTGGCGGACCCACATCCAAGCATTCTGGTCCAACCCCAAACCCATAGCCACCGATCGAAACCCACAGTTACCGTCAGGCTGGGCATCTTCCATATGTGTTATGTATCTCAGATACATAAATGGAAGCCAGTCCTTAAAACGATCGATCATGTTTTTATACCTGTAATTGGAAAATATATTGTGGAAAATCTTTATCAGGGAAAATGTATGTATGGAAATACGTAGGATATTATATAGGTCAATGATTGTTGATGTACCTATCCCCTACCAACAGTGGAAAATCTTCATCTATAATTTCAACTGTCTTTTTAGCCTTATTTTTCTTTGAACGACTGCGTTGCACTGCTGGCTTTTGAGCGTCCTCGTCCTTCTTTTGGCTTTTGCCTTTTGCTTCGGACTGGCTATCTTTACGTCTCGCAACTTCCTCCTTCTTTTTTTGTTGTGCTTTAGAGGTTGGGCGCCCCCGAGTATCTTGTTGTACCTCAGGCGGTTGATGGTCAGTCATACTTGGATTCACCACCCCCTTTATCTTCGACAACATACTTTTTAACACTATCGGTGGTTGCGCCTTCAGTTGTTGCAAGACTCTTCCTGAAGATTATTATCGTCTTCCTTAAGTTCTTCAGCATTGAAATCTAGTTTTGTCCAGAATTTGTCTATGGCAGCAAGAGGAATTTTGCAATCTGTATTTTAAAAACAATAGTTAGAAATGGGGGGGGGGGGTGGGTATTCATATGAAGTAGAATAAGCGGTTGAAGCCTGTTTTTATTACTTCTATTTTCCCACCACTCCATCTGACAAGCACATGGCAACCCACAACTCGTAAAAAGCTTGTGACCACAAGTCCCCCTACTGCGAGCAACGTACGTATCTTTTTCTTCTCCACAAGCAACAAATCTAATGCTTTCAGGGAAACATTACCACGTAGGTTATCAAAGAATGATATCATGTGGTCCCCCATTTTCAAGGACCGGCTATCCTGAAAAGTGAGGTTTATTTGTATGCGTTGTGACTCTACAACTTTGTCAACAAGCCACACAAGTCTGTGGAGCGAGCTGTTTGGCCCCTTAAGGTATCTCTTAAACTTAGCATGTTGGCTTTCAACTCTGTTGGTTGTATATTGACCAAAGTTAGGGCTTGTGTTAGTCCAGGCTGAAACAAACTTTTCTTTATAGGGTAGTAGCCAGACAGTATACAAATAGTCCAAAACTCCTGAAAAAAACAGAATATAACGATTTGTAATGTTTGTATTGTAACACCCTGACCAAAGGCTGAAACAAACTTTTTCTGATAAATTAACTATTTTTAAATAATTAATTAAACAAATAAAACTATGTAATTATTGGATTAAATTGGTTAAAAATCGAATTTTGGGAAAAATATCAATTTTATATTTTCGAACATCATTCTGATGTTAAAATTAGTAACTAACTTAATTCATAATAATTAGATAAAACCGGAAATAATTATAGTTTATATTTTTAATAAATCAGTTTGATGTATATGAGTTTATAAAAATGTTAGTTTTTATAAAAGTGATAAAAAACGTAAAAATAAAATAAAAGGTGTGTGCCCGGTTGGATTTTAAGAAGTGTATAAAATAATTAATGTTAGGGTATCAATCAGCTCCTAATGGAGGATAAACTGGTAAAGAAGGGGTGCTTTTACACTAGTGGTCCGGGTTCGATCTTTGCTAAGGGGCGGGTTATACAAGAAACCCCCCTTTTTGTTATTTTAATTAACATAGTTAACTAACTTAATTTTTTTTTAAAGGATTTCTTATTCAATATTTAACTCGGTTAAGATTTTAGAGTTAAAATAAGTTTCAAACAAGACAATTTCAACCCTTATACTTTAGATTTCAATAATTACATTTTATGCCCAATACTTTGTACTTTTAAATAATGTCAAAATAACCCCTAGACTATAACTTTCAATAAATGACAGTTTAGTCCATGGACTTGGTTTTAACCATTTTTAAAGCAAGTTTCAAACAATGACAAACATGAATGAATGTGAACTAATATAATATGTACCTGATCTATGGTCGTTAGTCAGTCGCGTATATAGCTGCTCAAAGTTATAATTGTATAGCGTCTTAGTGGGAGAATTACACAATCGAGACCAAGAAAGCTTGAATATTTTCCATTCTTCAGCCGTTGCAAATTTTTCCTTGTTGTGTTTTAGAATATTTTGTGAGATGTGCCACCTACATAGCAATTTGGATGCTTTTGGGAATACTTTATCGCAAGCATTCATCAAAGCTTTATCGCAATCTGTTACTACCACGCGCGGTTCCATACCCTCTACCAACAATCCTTTAAGCTTCTGTAGGACCCACAAGAAGTTATCCTGTTTTTCTTTAGAGATAAAAGCATGAGCGACACAAAACGACTTGTGTGTCGATGTCACACCCACAATTTGAACAAACGGAAGTCTATACTCATTCGTTTTGTAAGTGGTATCAATCATCAACACATGTGGGAAAGCACGCCACATTATGTACAATTAGCGATGAACAAAAAAACCTCCTCGACAGCATTTGTTTCGGGATTCACCCGGGTGTGGTAAACATACCTTCCTTCATGCAACATTTGCTCCAATATCTGCATTGGAGTCCGATCACCGTACATTTTGACTTTAATCTTTTTTATCAGGTTTTGTATGTCTCGTAGAATGCACACGCTCTGTGGGTTTTGTTTTCTTATGGTTAAATGTATGTTCGTAGGCTCCATGTTTTGAATATAAAGTCTCTCTACCAATGATTCTTCGTCTGGGTCAACCTTCTCGCAAACGCGTGACCCTCGAGAAATACCGCAGTCTCATGGTTATGATCCTTTTGCTTCACCACTAAGCTCCAATTGCCACTACTTGCGTCTAGTTTCCCTATCATTTTAAAAGGACACCCAATCTTTTTGCTACCAGAACGCCGAACTGTTGCTTTACTTTTGTATGTGCCTCCACGGTCGCATTGCAACCATATCTTCACTGTCCTTGCTGACGAATCTTCGCCTTTTGTTACCGTTAGTTGGGTCACAATGATGCAACCTTTCACAATTTCTGTTTTGTAAGCCCGATTCTTTAACTCGTGAAGTGTCGCAAATACCTGAAACAACGGTAAACAAAATCAACACATATACAAAATCAACATTGTCTAAAATCTAATAAAAATTATACATAACGAATAACACATAAACAAAATCAACTTTGTCTAAATTCTAATAGGTACATATCGAATAACACATATACAAAATCAACTTTGTTTAAAATCTAATAAACCTTATACATAACGAATAACACGTATACAAAATCAACACGTATACAAAATCAACATTGTCTAAAATCTAATAAAAATTATACATAACGAATAACACGTAAACAAAATCAACTTTGTCTAAATTGTAATAGGTACATATCGAATAACACGTATACAAAATCAACTTTGTTTAAAATCTAATAAACCTTATACATAACGAATAACACATATACAAAATCAACACGTATACAAAATCAACATTGTCTAAAATCTAATAAAAATTATACATAACGAATAACACGTAAACAAAATCAACTTTGTCTAAATTCTAATAGGCACCCTTCTAATAAACCTATACATAACGAATAACACGTAAGTGACGGTTATGTTATACCTTCCCTTGTTTTTTCAGGTCATTAGCACCATCGTCACCGCCACCACCATCGTCCCCGCCACCACCATCGTCCCAGCCATCACCACCATCGTCCAAGCCACCACCATCGTCCCAGCCACCACCACCATCGTCCCAGCCACCACCATCGTCCTCGTCTTGATCCATTCCTCGAAGTGTGTAACACCTTTCTTGATTTCGTTATCGTCTTCCTCGAAGTCAAAAGCACCTTCCTCGGACTTTTTCTTGTGTTGTTTTTCCTGATGGGAATGGTAAGTCCCGTATGCGTGTTGCGGATAGCTTTGAGCCACGTAAGATGGTCCCGCCTCCTCTACGACCTGAAACAACTTAATGGTTAGACTAAATTAACCAAAACGACAATATGATTTTTTTACCTGGTTCAAATCAGGCATCACGGGCCGCACACTCCCTTCCTGATGCGAATGGTAAGTTCCGGCATGTTGTGGATAGCTTTGAGCCACGTAAGATGGTCCCGCCTCCTCTACGACCTTAAACAACTTAATGGTTAGACTTTAATAACCATAACGCCAATATGAATTTTTTACCTGGTTCAAATCAGGCATCACGGGCCGCACACTCCCTTCATCACAACGACGCACGGAAACCACCTCCTCCTCACCTCGATCAACGCCGGGTAACCAAACGCTTTCGGAGACGTATGACTCATTCGAACTTTCACCAAAAAAATATCCAAAGTCCCAATTTGACATCGTGATTCGAATCTAATTTAACCAGACCTTTTATTTGAAAATTTTTATCATTTTCATCACTTTTTTAGGATTTTTAAACATTTGTATTACATGAATCCCGTAAGCTTGGGGTAAAGGGAAAAAATTCGAAACAATACGCAGCGTATAGGGCCATGAGATATGCGGATCACCTTTTCAGCCTTTCCAGTCTGAACTCAGCTGTCTTGTCAGCAATATACCTTAAATTCAGAGATTATAGTACCAATGAGCAGCGTATAAAGCAATGAGAGACGTATATGGTTTAATGCTCCAACTACCACCTTTCTATACACCGCTCATAGGGCAATGAGGGGCGTATAGCTTTACTTTTTCTAACATAATTAATGCACTCAACCCCTATACAACCATCATTGCCTTATATGGGGCTGCTGGGGTGTGTCACTACTTTTGGGGATGTACCAATACCCTCACCCTTACATAATTCATACTCGCTTATCATATTTTTTTCCATTAAATTATCAATGTAATACGTGTAAATAATTTTTTCAATTCTTGCGGTTATGAATAATATTAATTTTTATCAAGTAAAATGTGGTCAAACAAGGAAGAAATCACAATTTTTTTATGAATGGGAAAAAACACAAGGCAATAGACTGTCCCGAAGAAATGAACAACAAATGCTGACAATGATACGTTCGCTGACCCTGAATTAAGAAAAAAACAGAAAAGAATATAAAGTTGATCAAAACTCAGAAAGCTAGGCAAATTGAATCCATCCAAATTTGTATCTACAATGTACAGTCCGATTAACATGAGCTTAAATATTAGTTTTTTAAGAAATGGAACTGAACCGATCCAACTCTATATCTATAACCACTTTCTTTACCCACTTTTTTATTAGGAAATTAAAATATGGACTGTTATCTCACCAAGTGAACCCAATAGCTTACCTCAAATCCAAAGCGTGTTTCTCACATTATTACACTGATAAACTTGTAGAACTATTAATTAGCTGCTCAAATCGAACCCATAAGCCTACATGAGCTTTCATTTCGAAACCAAGTACTTGATTCATATTTTATAGGAGCTGTTGGTTACAGGCCCCACTCCACACACACAACACACACTCACAACTCACTTATGTATGTATTATGAATATGAAATGTATAATGTGCAGAAGATAAATAAAGAAGAAAGCTTGGCAACTGTTTCGATAAAACAAAAGGGTACACTATTATTAACTAAATAAGGAGGCCTATATACAGGCTTACAAAAACTCTACGTGGGTACATACACATATAATAAAATACCTAATTAATCCTAAATAACAGGTAAAATACTTGACTTGTTACTATGCCCAACGTGTACCATTAATCCACTCAACGTACACTTGCTAAGAACTTGGTCAACTCCCACATGTTAAATTACTAAGTCTTCCACAAAACCCATAATTATATGAGGTGTTTGCTGGCCTATTTTTCTAGCCCGCGACCCATTCGAACCATTTAACTCATGACCCGTACCCGTGATCCGATAACGTGCCAACCCGTGACCCGTAAACAAACCCGAATAATCCAACAGGAGCACCATTCATAAATTAATATAAAAACACTTTAAATTAAAATATGAAATTTGATTCTCCATCTCCTACTTCTTAAAAGGTTCAATGATTGTTTGCTTCGACAGGGAGAGTTTTTTTTTTAAATTTTTTTTAAAACATGTTAAATGGTTATGTTTATAAAACTAATTGAAACTTTTAACATTAGTTAGTAACAAAAAGAAGAAGTGTTTGACAAACACGGTTATTTTTATAAAACTAACTGAAACCTTTCACATCAGTTAGGGGAGGAGGGGTGCTTCACTAGTGATAGTTTCTATCACTCCCACTATCCAATCAAATCATGCCATGTCATCACCCAATATTCTATCACTAGTGATAGAATTGTAGGGGGGGTGGTATCACTAGTGATGGAATTCTATCACTCCCAATTTTTTTTAATTTTCGTTTCCTACACTACATGTTTCATGTGTTAAATAATTCATACAAAGTATTTCGTGTGTGTGTGGATATATAATTCTCAAATAACCGAACCCAAAAGCCCAAATTAAAAAGCCCAATATATAATTCTCAATTAACCGAACCCAAAAGCCCAATATATAATCAAAGTCAAAAGAAGGGTTCGTCGAAAGGAGAAGGGTTCGTCAAGTAAAGAAGGGTTCGTCGAAAGGAGAAGCCAAACATTTCAAACTTTCAACGCGTTATACATTCAACGCGTTAACTTTTCCACGCGTGATAAAAGGGGCGGCGGCGGTGTTCCGTGGTGGATTAACGCGTGATGGGGTGGTATCACGGACCACCCCGCCTCCCCTTAGTAACAAAAAGAAGAAACGCTTGGCAAACACTCAAGGTAATAGATAATTCGTGTAATTAATGAAAATTAAAGACAAAAAAAATGTAATTTCTATATACTAAAGGGAGAAAGGTGTAATTTTGCCAATATTATATTATTACGACTTAATCATTATGAACGTTTTTACCCCAATACTCTTGGAAAATAGTCACGTTTAAGCAATGTTTGAAAAACCGGTTCAAACCGGCCGGTTGTACCAGTTGAACCATCCGGTAGAACCAGTTAAACCGTCTAGTACACCTGGTTGAACCGCCTGATACACCCAGTTAAACCGTTTCTCAGCCAAATCCAGTGCGATATAAACTGTTACGTATCAAAATAGAAGGATCGAAGATCAAGAGAAGAAGAACCCGAGGAGAAAAATTTACTCAAATCATCGATACCTCAATCTGTTACAATACACACACACACACACACACTATATAGCTACTAACTAACCACTAACCCCCTACACTATAGAACAATTACATTGAAGCCCCTTTACTTATTTGGCTCGTAACAATACTCACCCTTAGAAGACTTTTGACCTCAAAAGTCAAAATAAGAATAAGAAACCCACTAATCACAAGTATAAAAAACAAACACGTGCTTTATTCCAACAGTGAAAACCACATCAGTATCCTCATAAGGTAATGTAGTATGAAATGCAGGAAGGATTGTATAAACTATGCATCCAATCAAAAGGAATACCCCACATCAACAAAGTGAAATAATGTGGTAAAAGTTGACTACCCCACTCAAGTCTAGTGTACCAACTAAACAACCAAACTTCACCACCACCTACTGTACACAGTCTTTCCCATTCAAAGACTTTTGCCCTCAAAAGTCCACATACGAAAGAAGTTCCCATAATTCGGATTATGTAACCCGGATCCCAAACCCACACAATCACATTTTTGATATGAACTAACCCTTCATGTGCTAAAATAATTTTAGACCACATAGTTGTACCATCAAAATGTACAAGTTTTCGTTCTGCATCTTCAGCCACAATTGTTACCACCGTAGTACTAGCTGTCGACCCGTTTCCTGCTGCAAAACCATTTCCAACATCTGACATGTTTTCAACCAAAATACCATTTCCTACTAAAATAACTAACATCATGGTCCTCACACATGGAATAGCCTATAATATAGTGCACCATCAATTAGCAAGATCAGATGGACTTTTAATTGCCATTAGACCATAACATAACAGAACCTCAAAATATGTTTTTATGTAAACAATCGAATCCAAATTCAATTCAGTTTTTATCATTACTTTATGGTCCCCTTGATAATCGTTGTATAAAAGATCAGTTTCTTACTTTACTGGTCAAGGAATCAATAAACCATATCCCAACCATCCATTCACTGACTAGAAAAAGTAAATTGTAAGACTTATTCTTCTTGATCTGATCAACCCATAAAACTTGAATGTTCTCATATGTGAACCGGTAACCATTCATGAACATAGTGACAAACCTCATTTTAGCTTTCCATTTGTGCCATGTATAACCCTTTGCATTCCTTTTTAACTAATATATACCCATTATCTAATGAAAAATCAAGATCTAGATTTCCATTTGTGACACAAGTGCTTCACTGCTGACCCTTTATGTTTCCAATTGAGCCACACATATACCTTCCTTTTTAAACAATCAAGATTCAACAACCTAATGAAAATAAATTGCTTGGATTTCCATGTATGCCATGTATACACTTTTGCTGACCATTTTTCTTGATCAAAACACAAGCCAACCTCCCCGTTTATTTCACTGCTATCCATCTTACGCATTTCAAACATCTCATTTTTATCCACTACTGACACAACTTCTTGCAGAACATCCAAACACTTCAATTTCACATCCTTATTTTCATATTTGCGTGAACCAATACTATCACACAGTTTTTGAATACTCAAATCTTCATTTAGAAAGGCCCTTTCATTTTCAAATTTCTCATTATCATTCTCAGATTCATCATGGATTTGAAGCTTAATTTCGCCACTAAACCTTTCAAGCATTTCATCAAACACCCTATCTTCATTACTAATTTCTTGAATCTTACCATACTTAAAAGATTCATTACCTTCCATTATTTCATCAAGAATTTTCCTAGAATCAAAAGAAATAAAGTCTTTCACCTTATGATAATGAATCTTGCAATTTATTAGCATCTATTTTTAAGGCAAAAGAAATAAATTCTTTCACCTTATGATAACTATATTGATGCCATATGACAAACACTTCTCAAATTCTTGGTTCTAGACCATCAATGAAAAGGTATATAACATAGAGCTCGCTCATATCTTTCGGATTCTTAACCCGTTCAAACAAAAATTGAAATACACTACAATAATCGAAAATTGTACCTTCTTGCCTTAGTGACATAATCTCATGCATAGAGATTTTCATGGTAGTCTCTGATTTGAAAAATCTTTAAAATACAGTCACAATCATCCTTCCCACTTCCCACCGCAACCTACTCTGTTGATAGTCACTCATGGTGTCGAGATTAGCGGAAAATTTATGGCAAAATTAGGGCTAATTACTCAATGTAGGTTAAATTTAATGGCTAATTTTTATGATATTCAAGAAATTTATCATTCTGAATTTCGAAATTGTATCTATTTGATGCGTTGTGAAACATATGCATTTATCCTATGTATATTGTACATTTTTCGATAGTTTTAGAGTCGTTTTATTAGATTTTAGCTTCTATTTAATTAGTTTATGTATGTGCTTGTCCTCATGCGATAAATGATCGAAAACAAACTTAAATAGACAAGAAACGAGCAATCGGGAGTGAGGAGTGAAGTCTAAGGGTGTAAACTTAAAAGTATGAAGATACGGGTTATAGGCGTGTCGCGAGAGGGAGGCTTCTGCCTCGTGACACGCCAAGACATGGTTTAGTTTGACCAGAACAAAGAAAACATTGATTAACTATTTTGGATATATTCGACTTCGTCGCTTGTCGCGAGAGTGAGAAAAACTCCTTCGCGACAAGCCTGTGGAGTGTTCAACAGCTTTTGTGATTTGTTTGCTATTTAAACACGATTCGAGCCCTTAGGTTGTATTCCTTCACTTAATTACAAACCCTAGACAGATTTAGGAGCATTCAAGAATTGTTGGAGGTGCTAGTACTGGAGATTGAAGATAAAGCTTAAACCTTTGAAGATTTGCACCCGTAGGTCCTCTTTTTGGTTTTCTTTAGATTCAAACTTGTTATGAACAAAATGTTTTGCATTTTTAAACTTTGTTTTGCTACTGTAATCATGTTTAGAGGTTAAGCTTTCATAGCCGCCTAGGTTTTGATGAACTACTTCACGTGTTTGACTTTTTCGGTTGAGTTTTACTATAGTTTTGTGTTTGAAGTAAAGTAGTTTTGATCTATTACTGAATTTGATCATGTATGCCACTGTTTGCTGAGCTTAACTAATTGGTTTTCATTATTGATGTGTTTGTAATGAAAAATTCACTGTAATCACATTAAAATCACTTGTTAATTCGTTAATCCGACCAATTTACGTCCTAACCCTATTATTAGGAATAGTATAGGTACTTAGTCATTGAAATTAGTAGACATAAGTGTCAAACCTATTGAATAGAGATATGATTTGGGATTGCGAGGGTTTGTCTAGTCGTTGTTTGATAGTTTTTGATACTCGATAACTCGGGGTCTTTATTTTTTCGCGTCAAGAGAGTTCTAGGTTTTCAATTCATCAATTTAAAACTAGCGTCACATCTAAAAATTTGTCAAAGTGTTTCTTTTTCAAGTCTCTAGTTGTGTGATTTGCTGATTTTCTTTATAACAATTCAATAAGACCCTGACTTTGTAGTTTGTTTAGGGGGTCGGGGCACCAGGATAAGCAACAGGCCAACAACGGGTAACCCCTACTTGCTAACACACACCGCCATCGGTGGTGCGGGTAGGGGCGGGCGAGTAAGTTTTGGGTTAAGTTGTTGCCGCTGGGTTGAGAAGCAAAAGTGACATAAATGTATTTTTTTCACCATAGATTGTAGGCTTTTTGTATTTTGGAGAAGAAAGGTATGGAGAAGAAAATTTTATTTGGGTTGTATTTTAGAGAAGAAAGGTTTTTTTATAGGGTTGTATTTTATTTAATTTAAATTTTATTTTAGTGATGTTAGTTTGTTTTAGTAATTATAATTTAGTTTGTTTTAGTGATTATAATTAATTTATGTTTTTATTTTTTTAATACCCTTTATATATTAAGCAAATTGGAAAATAATAATCTCATCTTTCTGAAATTGGCCGATAATAATCCCAAGTCAGTTATTAGCCAATAATAATCCGACTTCGTCCAATTTTTTTGTAAAATAGACCGCCGTTAAAATAGCTTAACGGAGTTAATTTTTTCCGAATTACAAACCGATGTTTTAGGGCTTTTGATCAGAACGAGGATACGAGTCGTTGATGTAAAACTTACCTCGAAATTGTGTGTTCAAAATGGCTTGAATTTTGTTAATTGGAAGTTAAACATCCGAATTGAAACACCGTTTTCGTGGGTTAGGGGCAGTATTTTGAGGTAAGTTTTAAATCAATCGACTCGTATCCTCGTTCTGATCAAAAGCCCTAAAATATCGGTTTGTAATTCGGAAAAAAAACTTAACTCCCTTAAGCTATTTTAACGGCGGACTATTTTACAAAAAAAATGGACGAGGTCGGATTATTATTGGCTAATAACTGGCTTGGGATTATTATCGGCCAATTTCAGAAAGATGAGATTATTATTTTCCAATTTGCCTATATATTATATATGTATTCTATTTTTATAAAATAAAAAAGTCATTTTTATGTTTGTTTAATTAATTTTTATATACTCTTTATATATTGTGATTAAGGAATGTATTTTTTTTTAATTTCTAGGAATAATTCTTTGTGTTTAATTATATTTGTAAAAGAAAAAAGAAAGAGGGTAACTCGAGCTAAGTGACATCACCAATAGGAGACGGTAGTGGATGGTATAAGTGACATGACGCAAGGTGATTGGTGGGAGTCAAGCTAAAGTGGTTAAGTGCCCTCTCCCCCCTTAGGGCAGTCCAAACACGTTGGAGATGACAAAAAGGATGAGATCAATATGTTTGAAAGTATGGTCAACATAATTATTAGCTTATTTGGAATGTATAAGTCGATTTTTTATAAAAAGCTTTGTTTGCATGTTATTGTTAGTATAAATAGGGGTTATGATCATTGTATCAAAGTGTGGTTTTCGATCAATATATCATATAAAAAAAGAGTGGTGTCCCGGAGTTGGGTTACAAACTCGGTTGTGGTTTGTGTTTTTGAGAGTTGCTTGATCCAACTACAACACTATACAAACGCGTATTACCAACAAATACTTATCAGTCAAACTGGTTACCGGCGAGAATTCATCGATAATATGAGTGTGGGTAATTTGGTTTCTAACGGATTACCTAGAGAATGTACTGAGGGATTACCGACAACTAATTTACTAATGATTTACCAACGAGCCACTACGGTGGTTGACAAGTCTTCTAGGTGGCCGGTAATTAGTCTACTGACGGATTTACTGATGCAATATAATTTCAAAAAAAAAATCTATCTATATTAATTTCCTGAAGAATGAAAACATAATATAAGTTGTAGGAATTCCAGAAAATAAAAACATAATTTATAAAATAAAAAAATTCTAGAAAATAAAAACATTCTATAAATTCTGGAAAGCAAAAGAAGAAAAGAAGTGTGTGATACATATTAACTTCAAAATATCAAAAGAAGAAAAAAGAATGTTATCACTCTATGTGTTCAAAAGAACATACATTCTGATGAACTTGCCCCCCTTTGAACTTGACTCAGCCATGCAAATCCGGAGGTCTTCATCACTTGAAATTGGAAGACGGTTACCTTCAATGTCCTTATACTCAACACAGAATTCTTCGTGTTCTAAATCCGTGAATCTCCGTGTCACTTTGCTGTGCAGGTTTGCGAATGTAGCTGAAAGGGGCAGTGTAAACTTAATCATATGATTATACTCCACTTTTATAGTCTTCCCCAAATATTCAGACTTTAACCCCTCATCCTGCAAAGGATTAAACAGTTGCTTGAGAATAACAAATGCATAGAAGAAATTGTCAAATAAACTGCATAAATGTGTAAACAGTTGCATGAGAATAACAAATGCATAGAAATCCATAAGGGTCTTGAGAACTCTTATTCTCTTTGGGGTTGGGTACATGCACGTGGGTGAACTTTCTTCTGTTTCAAGCACTAAAATCAAATATTTTGATTCAATGGTAAAGAAATAAACTAACCTTCAGTAAATCATGAATATGCTCAAAATCTTCAACATAGCTTTCTTTTGGTACAGGCGTGACAAACTCGATGATTCCAACAAGTTTATTCCCAGCATCATGTCCAAAAAACACAGGCAAAACCAACTGACCCTTGCCTCCTATGTCTACAGAATGTTGATCTTCGTGATTAAGCACATGATGTATTGTCCGATGGTCTGAAATCCTTGTTTGAGCTGCTCGGCCAGCTAACCAATTGCCTACACTTGTTTCTAATCCAACAAAACGATAACGATTTTCAAGACATCTCCTCCTATAAACCTCAAGTCCTTCATCCTGAGTTGACATAAAGGTTTGGTCTGTCAACATAAGATTGCATCCGATATCCTCTGAATTAGAAGGTGTGCATGCCCAAAATTGAAGCAACCCTGATCCATTGCCGAAAATAAAATTCCTAAAAATTCTGTTGATGGACTCCACATTAATGGGAGCTTGTCGGATAAATATGATTATTCTGATTCCCCGGATATTGACCTTGTTCCGGGAATTTATAGCTTCCATGGTACACTGTATTGGCAAAACAACAGTACTGTCTATCGCGTTAGAACCAAAAAAAATCAGCGTGTCCAAAAACAAAAACAAAAAAAACAACTATTTTGTTTACTCACGTGCCATTTAAACCACTACACGACTTGAACCCTCAACCTAACCGGGAAAAACACACCCTTCATTTACACCTTGATATCACTAGGATACAAACCCTTTGGTAACAAGCGCAAACTCAACGCCCATTAAAAAAATACTCTTAGCACCTCGTCATCGCTCAGCCCCACGGGTTATTAACAATAGTTCTCAGTGGGTTCAGCAAACACATGAACTACATCAATCTTAACCCACAACAACCATCGAACAAACATATAACCCGAAGTTGGTGTCTGGTTTTATCTTTCATACTTTTTAATAATATTTCTTTACGTTCAGTTCTCGATCCACTCAAATCTTTTGTTTTTCTGACTTCATATCTCTCTGATAAAAAAACCCTAGATTAACAAATAATTCTTCTACAAAAATCCTTAACCTAATTATAATAATAAACAAAACTCAACTGTAAATATAATTAGTTATTAAGTAAAAGTAAACTTACTTGGAGACTGGTGCTGAGTTAGTTATATATGGATACGGTGAGACTAATGATGTCGGAACAGCATATGGATGCAGCGGATCAGATGCTGAACGATAAGAAGCAAACCGGAAGTGAGTACGGTTAGGGCTTGGTGATGCATCTTTATGAGACACTGGTTGTTCTTTTTGTTTTTCTTTTTCGTTTGGCCCTTTTTGTTTCGTGGGACAATTTTTAACCCTTTCTTTTTCTTACTTTATTTTACTTTCATATATTAGTTTTGTATGATAAATAAATGTAAAACTATGATACATAAAATTAAGTGTGTGTAGATATATATTACTTTTAAGTTTTAACTAGTTTATCAAATATCTAGTAAATGAATAGATGTTATGAAACGGTCAAATCATCCTATTATAAAAAGAGTAAAATGGAATATGCAATTTTTCACCTTGTGGTTTGTTCCATATTGTCAGATAAACCTCTACCTTAGGCCACACGGGGTGTTCCGTTATACCACCCCCATCACTCGTTAAACAAGAACGGAACACCGCCGCCGCCCTAAGTTTCACGCGTTATATTATCAACGCGTTGAAACTATAACGCGTTGAAAAGTTATTGCTTGCTCGACTAACCTTAAAGCTTGATGATGAACCTTGCTTGATGACGAACCTTATAATTTGGGCTTTTGTCAATTTGGGCTTTTGGGTTGGTCACTTGTAACACCCTTGTTATTATTTTAAAGGTTTTCGTATAAATTACGAAAATAAACATGTAATTGTACATACGTGATGTTGAATAATACCGGATAATTAAAACTTTTACAATTTGAAAAATAATACAACTTAATGAATTTGAGTTTGTCGTTTAAAGTTACGACGAAACGTCGTGCGGAAGCTTTTAACTTTATCGTGTTCGGTTCTTCTTCGAGCTTGATCTTCATCCGGGCACTCTTGGCAATCACCTATGATCAAAACCAACTTAAAAGTTAGTTTTGATAGTTAAATAACAAGTTTAAACAAGTTATATGGGATTAGAAATCAAGGCATTTGAACAAAATAATTAAATACAATAAATTATATATTTTGTTTTCAGCCCCTTCACCCGACCGTGTCAAAAGATCACCCGGCCGTGTCAGCTTAACATATATTTTTCATAGCCCCTTCACCCGGCCGTGTCAAAAGTTCACCCGCCCGTGTCAACTCTGCACGTTTATTTTTCATCAAATTTGCATCCAAACCTATCCAAACTCATTTTAATTGCTTGGGGTTCGTTTCTTAACATGTCTAAGCTATCATCCATTACCCGGATCCATTATTCATATAGTTTACGCTCCCGTTACCCGGTTTACGTTTTTCTTTATTACACTTAAGCCAACATTTTACCACCTACTTTATTTTGACCCGTTTAGAAGTTTTCATGCATTTAAGCATCAAACTCGCATTTCTCTTTGTACACTTCGTATTTCCAATTTTTTTTTAAATAGCCTCTTATATTCCACAACAACTATTTTGTAGTGGATTTAACATAACGGACCGTTATTCTAAATTTTACCCTTTGGATAGTCATTCTACGTAATTGACCCGTTCTTAGGCATTTGACTCTCAAGGTTTATACTTACAACTCTTACATATATCTAAGAGTTGCATAATCATAATACTAGTATCTAAACGACCTCTAAGGGTCATTTGCTCGATTTACAAATCATGGGCATTTTGGTCATTTTTAGTCCCTCATTTACGACGAAGGACTCTCGTTAATTATTTGACCCATATTTGCATGTTTATCTAGCAACTTAACTATGCGTACCTGGCTCGGGTCAAGGTATTGACCCGTTTACATAACTTTTTGCTTTAAATCTTTCTAGTTAAAGCAACGCAAGCTTATGTTATTTTCCTGTGATTACAAAACTCAACAAGCGATTGTCAAATGGTGTTAACCACATCATTTGACCCATTTAGTCTAATTGACCATTTGTTCGTATGAAATGGTATTTAATTACCATTTCACCCCTTTTAAACCTATCCCGGTTTTCCTTTGAACTTGTTTTACTTAAAACCGTTTTTTATTTATTCGTCATTACATGACTAATTTACCGCTTTACCCCTTTTTACTATAATCCATAATTTCTTACAATTTTCCCTCATTCCGACTCTCATTGAATCGTGTCGGAATATCATATATCAACCACTTAGTAGCATTCATATCTATACTTGAAATTAAGTAACTTTGCAAATAATGTAAAGGGCGTAAGCTCTACTTACCTCGCGTCCGCGCAAACATTCTTCGCATCCATGATCCGTTTGACCCGTTCCTTTCCAAGCTCCCACCTAGCTTGTTTAGCAACTATATCATAACATCCATAAGATGGTTAGATTGGTCATTCTATATAATGGCCATCACCCTATGGAACTTTTTTTTTTTTACACACTTATCAATCAAAGCATGCCATATATTCAACAACTAGTTTCATACCATAATTCTTTTCATTCACTAACCGTTTGACCCGTTAGTGAAGTTTCTTATACAACTAGTTAGTAAGTGATTTTAAACACTTTAAGCATGTCATATAAAGTGTTATTTGTTCCCAACAATCAATAATTCATGCCTAAAGCAAGTATATACAATCCTATGCTTTTTTTCTTGGTTAATAAGAACATTATTTATGTGCAGCGATTTTCTATTCAGCTGCTGTAATTGACCATTTTGACCCTTTTAAAATCTGAATTAGATCAACATGTTCAGAGATGGATCGTAGAACGCTCCAATACCTTCGCAAGCATATAAGGTACTCCTTCTAACGAATTTTCTATGATTTTATATGATTTTTATAAAATCAGCTCAGCAACTATATTTTCATTTTTCAACATCTTTCAAGTTCTGAACAGCAGTTTTAATTCGCCTATTTGGCCTATTTAACAACCACATTTGTTTCTTATGATTGAAAACAGTAAAAATTTACTTCATAATCTTTCCGAAAAGGTATAGAACACCCAAATCGGATAAACAGTTGATTTTATATGATTTTTTTAAGATTAGTCAAAATACATATAAAAAGCTACGAAAATCATGTTTAGGGTCCTTTCAAATTCGACCCAAACCATCAAATACAACCCATTTCCATGGCTATAACCCTTATTAGACTCTTGGTAATGGTTAGAAACCTATAGCACAGTGATTGTAGGCTAAGAGATGTCAAAACATCATCTATTTCAAGAAGTCATCATATGAATCCTAATTTTACCATCTTCTCAACTTCATCTTTGTCAAATTAAGAACTAGAACTAAAATTAACATATATTCAAGTTCTATTTGGTGATTCTCATACACCATCATGTTTAAAACCCGTACTATTACATATCACACGAAATTAGTCAAATTAGCCAATTACGTGTTTCTTTCATAATTCCATCATATAAACATTCACTTAGGCATTTTAACAAACACCTTGCGGGTATAATTTCTCACAATTTATTATCAAGCTCAATACTTGTCATTTAGCCATGGTTAACATCAACTAAGCATGTTTACATCAATTTTCACATTAACAAAATCTGAATTTACTTCCTAGAACTCAAATTACACTAGAACAACAATTAAAATTCTAGTGTTTAACATGTTCCTACAACACCCACTTATCACCTTCAATGGTGATTGTGAATTCACAAGAAATAAACATGATTTCAACTTGTATTTGTCTAGGGTTTGTCCCTAGACACTATATTGTTCCTAATTCATCATAAAACAAACATGCAACCATAAATATCAGATTTTCCCAATTTCATGAGAATTTCAAGTTGAGAGTTTTCATCAAATTTTACATACCTTGTAATCCTCTTGTGATGGGGATCAGTAATCTATGCTCGATTTTCGTTTTTGATCAGATTTGGACCTTCAATTTTGTGAATTAAATGATGAATTAGGGCTGGGTGAGGTCTCCTGGTCGCCCCATGCGTCCCATATACGACCAGACACACTTTTGTGTGTTTGGTCCTTAATTATTTTTTTTTATCTAATTAAGTTTCAGATTTTACAAGATAAGCCCCTCCACTTTTGAATAACTTAAAGTTTGGTTGTTTCTAACCCTATTATAAGTTATTTCTAGACTTGTAGCTAACTAGGTTAAAACTCCTAGTTAGTAAATTCTTGTTTATATAAAACTTTATAATTGAAATTTATAATTTAGTGCATGAGATTCAGACTGTGAGGGAGGGCCTGTGAAGTTAAAAGATGGATATTTGTAGGGATTTCTTATTTATTTTATTATTATTATTATTATTAATTTAAAATAAAAAAATTAGTGAAATTTATAATTTAGTGTTTAATTTCTAATTTTAAAATGAAAATTAAAAAAAATTGGGAGTGATAGAATTCCATCACTAGTGATACCACCCCGCCTACATTTCTATCACTAGTGATAGAATATTGGGCGATGACATGGCATGATTTGATTGGATAGTGAGAGTGATAGAAACTATCACTAGTGAACCACCCCTCCTCCCCTTATAGCAAATTGTACTTTACTCTTATAAAAATAAGTAAATTCTTTTGTAGATCCATGTGTTTTGATGATTTTAACTATCCAGATTCTAAAATATTTTAATTTTCTGAGTATATAGTTGGTAAATTTATAACCGTTTGAGTCCAATTTTTTTTAACTCCATTAACCAAGTTAGTTAAGTGTGGGGGTATTTCAGTCATTTTACACCAAGGTACAACTCTTTTGCTTTTGATACTTTTGTTTTTTTGCGCTAGAGGCTATGGACCTACTTAGTCGAATTCAAACCCCAAGATCTACAAATGTAGTTTTTAAAAGATTTAATTTTGTTATTAGAAAAAAAGGGTAGCGACACAGTTTGTTGGCAGTTTACCTTCTCGATCTCGATGTAATTTCCTTTTTATGTTTGATGGGTTTTTTACAAAAATAAAAAATAAAAAAAAAATACACATAAGATAGCTAAAATAATTTACCCATTTTATTTATAATATACACATACTCGTACACTCAAACATGTTCGCTTTCCACCATTTCTTCACCACTACTACCCTGCACCCTCAACCTCAACCTCCACCACCACCAACATCACACAACCGCTAGTGCCAGGACCACCACCATCGTCTGTTGGTGCAGTTTTGTGTCTGTCGCTTGTTCTTATTACGTTGTAATTTGTACGGTCTTTATTTACGGTCTGTATAGTTTTGGTCGAGTCGGCCAAGTCAAGATATCCTCCTATCTTGACTTAGCACGACGTTTACTTTGTTAGCATTGTAAAACAATTTGCATGTGTGCAACTGTTAGTTATGTATGTGTTTGGATCTTACTGTTTGTTTTGCTGCAAGTTTTTGTCTCTATATAGGTTCCCCACGAAGAATCCCTATTCTTCGTGGGATTGCATGTCACGAACAATGTCCTTATCAGGTTGTTCACCACGAAGAATCATTCTTCATGGTGATAGATTGTTCGCTGGAATGGTCCACGAAGATTCCTATTCTTCGTGGGCCTGAATGATGTTCGTGAGCCCAGTAACCTTCTTCGTAGGGTTGCTGGGTGTTGGGACTATATAAACAGACACTTGCTTCTCATTTCAGTAAGAGAGTCCCTGAAGGTTGTAAGCACTGTGTGTATGTGTTGTACTGATTCTCTTCAGTTACTCTGAGATTTGTAAATCTTTGGTTACTTGTGTTTGCATTACTTTGTTTTGGTTTGCATAACTACGTGGATTTCGCACTCGTATTTGTGTTAACAAACAAGGAAGTAGGTTATCTTGATCCTCCAAGTGAACCTACACCGTCGACAACCACATCCACCATTGCCACAACCTCCACCATCGACAACCACACCTATAACCCCACCCACCTCCTCTCCATCTATCTATTCAAATGCCCGCCTAACTCCACCCCTACCACATCATGTCACGACTTGGGTTGAGAGAGAGAGACTATTGTTTAGAGAATGAGATGAAGGGTGGATGATTAAAGTGGGTTTATTTTGTTTTATTAAAGGAGGGCATTTTGGTCAATTTGGTAAAAGTTAACAGAATATTTCTAACGGAATTAAAAATTTTGATTTAAATACTTATAAATTTACCAACTAGGTACTCAGAGGATTAATTTTTTTGATTTTAGACTTCAATAATTAAAACCATCAAAACAAGGACTAAAAAAAAGAATTTACTCAAAATAAAAAATAGGCTACACATCATCTGCCCCCTTTCTGCAATAGTTGTGGCTATCACCACCATTTCCGAATTTTACATTATGAAACAAGAAAAGTAAAATTTTTCTATGGTACATTAGCCAAGCAATAACAACATAAGGTGAGAATTCATCAACATCATCCATAAATATGGACATTCCTTGTAACCCTTCGGTTTGATGAAGATGTACCAACAAGGGTGTAGCTTTCAAGGGGCGCCCGACCCCTGAACTTTTCGCTCAGTAGTGTTATGTATGTACGTTTCGTGTAGAATTTTTTAGGTATATACGTTTTCAACCCCCCGGTTTTATAATTTTTTTACTTATATAGAGTTTTTAGGTTCGGTGACTTCCAACCCCCCGGTGGAAATTTTCAAGCTCCGCCACTGTGTACCAACCAGTCATTCTAGTTGAAACAAAACTGTCATGTTCTTTATGCAAATTTATTTAGAACTTGAAACAAAACTACCATGTTAGATTAACTTGTGATGAATTAATTTGAAATTAAAAAGATGAATATCAAATTACAAGATTGGAATCAAACTAGAATTTCAAGTTTCTAAGTTTTATCACGTTTAATACCTCCAAGAAATGCATCCTTATTCAATATCATCAGCTTCCTTGTCGAGTTGTCTGTGTCCATAACTTTTACACACATAAAAGTTTTTTTGTTTTGTTTTTGGCGTGTAGACATGTAAGGTTGTTGATACACTTTGTGGATGCGACTCGCTCGGTTCGAAATCGTTACGAGATGAATATCGAAGCTCGATATCCACCATCAAACTTCGGAACAAATGTTGTTTGCTGCTGTCTGTTTCTGTTTACATGTTCAGTCTGCAGCTGATCTGTTGCTGCTGTTTGTTTATGATCTCCATATCATCCCTTGGCGAAACACCCAGCTTCCTGCATGATGACGAAAAACCCAGCCAAGCCTACATGACGAAAGTCCTGGACCTGCTGTTTGACGAAAAACCTGTTGAAGAAACACATCTTTCGTCGAATATAAGGGTGTGACGAAAGACCCCTTGTTTCGTCATTCTTAGTTTTTCGCCGGAGTTATTCGTCGACTGCATATGTTTCGTCGATCTGCTCTGCTTATATAAACAGCAACTGAAGTGCAACAGAGTGGGTAAGACACACAAGATAGACACACGAGAGAACTGAGAGAGAGAACTAAGAAAGTTGTGAGAGCATAATATTCTCTAATCGTTGTAAACAAAACTTTCTGGTGATTAACTCAGTTGACTGTTAAACATTTAATCTTTGTGTCTTGTGTTTATCAATCTCGGTTTGCTTTCCCGGTTGGATTCCGCACAACCGGGTTTGTTCGTATACAAGGATTAGGCGACTAGATCCTCCGCTAGTTGGACCTACATGTTGGAATTAATCGTTTATTTATCGAGTCACGGTTCGGGTCGTTGGTTAATATTTTGGTTTGGTTTGAGTTTTACTTGTTTGCATGGATGGAATAAGTTTGGTCTGGATATTTCACGTGGAGGTTGTTGGTGTTACTGGCTGTTTTAGATGGATGGTCCTCACATGGGTTGTTGCATCAATCATCATATGGGAAGACATGGTGTAGTGCTCCACCTCTTTAGCATGTTGATTTCTCCTTTCCAGCAGAATGTTGTTTACTTTTCCTTCTTCTTTTATAGCTTTGTTTTTGCTATTTAAAGGACAATTCTGTAGTCCCTGAAATATTAAGTTTTGTATCAAGTTTGAAAGTTTTCATCCAGTTTTGATTAAGTTATTTGGGGCCTTTGATCCAACAATTGGTATCAGAGCTTCGTTCGTTTTGAAGGGGCTGTGATCTTGAAGTGTTGCGAAAGCAGCTTCCACTCTTGATCATCCTGTTCGTGATAAGAGTCTAACCGACGGAGGTGCGTGAAAAACGAACGTGAAAGATCCGTCAAAACAGTTGATTTTGGATTTTGTTCGTTTAGCGAGTTAAAGAAAACGGTAAAAGCGGTTGTCTGTTTTCTTGATCGGGTGAATAGAGCTCTTGAACGGGTTTGATCGGAAAAAGAGTTGAAGCTGTCAAAGGGAGAAAAATGGCATTAGTACCGATGAAAGAAGGTGGTTCGATGACGTACCAGTATCCGGTTTTGACCGCAACAAACTATCCGATATGGGCGGTCAAAGTGAAGGCGATAATGGATGCTCACGGTTTGTGGGATACTGTCAAAGAAAGGGTTTTAGGTGAAGAGCCAAATCAGAACAAATTGAAACAAGCGTTGGCCTTCTTGTTTCAAGTTATCCCGGATGAGATGGTATTGCAAATGGCTAGCTACACCGATCCCAAGCAGGTGTGGGATGGACTGAAGACACGGTACTTGGGTGTAGATCGGGTGAGAGCGGCTCGTCTTGCAACATTGAGAAGGGAGCTTGAGAGTTTGCGAATGAAGGAAGGCGAAACAGTTGATGAGTTCGTGTCGAAACTAAGCGGGTTAGCCTCGATGGTAAGAGGTCTTGGCTATGAACTCGAAGAAGTCGACTTGGTGAAACGGTTGCTTGATTCAATGCCCAAACCGTTTTTCCAAATTGTTGCATCTATTGAACAATGTTTCGACTTAGAGTCCATGTTATTCGATGAAGCCGTTGGTAGATTGAAAGCGTATGAGGAGCGCTTGAAAGCCAACAAGAAAACGGAGGACATTCAAGGTGAGTTGTTGTTGGGTAGACATGAAAAACCATACGGGTGCAAGCATTGTGGCGTTGGAAGCTCGAGCCGAGATGACTTTGGGCGTGATCGGGGAAGTGGCCGTGGGTCCGGGAGAGGTCGAGATGGTAATGAGCGGTTCCGGGATAAAAGTCACGTGAAATGTTATAAGTGCGGAGAATATGGTCATTATAACAACGAGTGTCCGAAATTGAAAAATGAAGAAGCGAATTTGATTGAGGAGGAGCCAACATTACTGTGAGTCATGATATGAACAAACGATTAATGAGGCCGTGGGTCCGGGAGAGGTCGAGATGGTAATGAGCGGTTCCGGGATAAAAGTCACGTGAAATGTTATAAGTGCGGAGAATATGGTCATTATAACAACGAGTGTCCGAAATTGAAAAAATGAAGAAGCGAATTTGATTGAGGAGGAGCCAACATTACTGTGAGTCATGATATGAACAAACGATTAAGGAGGTGATTGTTGGAATTAATCGTTTATTTATCGAGTCACGGTTCGGGTCGTTGGTTAATATTTTGGTTTGGTTTGAGTTTTACTTGTTTGCATGGATGGAATAAGTTTGGTCTGGATATTTCACGTGGAGGTTGTTGGTGTTACTGGCTGTTTTAGATGGATGGTCCTCACATGGGTTGTTGCATCAATCATCATATGGGAAGACATGGTGTAGTGCTCCACCTCTTTAGCATGTTGATTTCTCCTTTCCAGCAGAATGTTGTTTACTTTTCCTTCTTCTTTTATAGCTTTGTTTTTGCTATTTAAAGGACAATTCTGTAGTCCCTGAAATATTAAGTTTTGTATCAAGTTTGAAAGTTTTCATCCAGTTTTGATTAAGTTATTTGGGGCCTTTGATCCAACAATTGGTATCAGAGCTTCGTTCGTTTTGAAGGGGCTGTGATCTTGAAGTGTTGCGAAAGCAGCTTCCACTCTTGATCATCCTGTTCGTGATAAGAGTCTAACCGACGGAGGTGCGTGAAAAACGAACGTGAAAGATCCGTCAAAACAGTTGGTTTTGGATTTTGTTCGTTTAGCGAGTTAAAGAAAACGGTAAAAGCGGTTGCCTGTTTTCTTGATCGGGTGAATAGAGCTCTTGAACGGGTTTGATCGGAAAAAGAGTTGAAGCTGTCAAAGGAAGAAAAATGGCATTAGTACCGATGAAAGAAGGTGGTTCGATGGCGTACCAGTATCCGGTTTTGACCGCAACAAACTATCCGATATGGGCGGTCAAAGTGAAGGCGATAATGGATGCTCACGGTTTGTGGGATACTGTCAAAGAAAGGGTTTTAGGTGAAGAGCCAAATCAGAACAAATTGAAACAAGCGTTGGCCTTCTTGTTTCAAGTTATCCCGGATGAGATGGTATTGCAAATGGCTAGCTACACCGATCCCAAGCAGGTGTGGGATGGACTGAAGACACGGTACTTGGGTGTAGATCGGGTGAGAGCGGCTCGTCTTGCAACATTGAGAAGGGAGCTTGAGAGTTTGCGAATGAAGGAAGGCGAAACAGTTGATGAGTTCGTGGCGAAACTAAGCGGGTTAGCCTCGATGGTAAGAGGTCTTGGCTATGAACTCGAAGAAATCGACTTGGTGAAACGGTTGCTTGATTCAATGCCCAAACCGTTTTTCCAAATTGTTGCATCTATTGAACAATGTTTCGACTTAGAGTCCATGTTATTCGATGAAGCCGTTGGTAGATTGAAAGCGTATGAGGAGCGCTTGAAAGCCAACAAGAAAACGGAGGACATTCAAGGTGAGTTGTTGTTGGGTAGACATGAAAAACCATACGGGTGCAAGCATTGTGGCGTTGGAAGCTCGAGCCGAGATGACTTTGGGCGTGATCGGGGAAGTGGCCGTGGGTCCGGGAGAGGTCGAGATGGTAATGAGCGGTTCCGGGATAAAAGTCACGTGAAATGTTATAAGTGCGGAGAATATGGTCATTACAACAACGAGTGTCCGAAATTGAAAAATGAAGAAGCGAATTTGATTGAGGAGGAGCCAACATTACTGTGAGTCATGATATGAACAAACGATTAATGAGGCCGTGGGTCCGGGAGAGGTCGAGATGGTAATGAGCGGTTCCGGGATAAAAGTCACGTGAAATGTTATAAGTGTGGAGAATATGGTCATTATAACAACGAGTGTCCGAAATTGAAAAAATGAAGAAGCGAATTTGATTGAGGAGGAGCCAACATTACTGTGAGTCATGATATGAACAAACGATTAAGGAGGTGATTGTTGGAATTAATCATTTATTTATCGAGTCACGGTTCGGGTCGTTGGTTAATATTTTGGTTTGGTTTGAGTTTTACTTGTTTGCATGGATGGAATAAGTTTGGTCTGGATATTTCACGTGGAGGTTGTTGGTGTTACTGGCTGTTTTAGATGGATGGTCCTCACATGGGTTGTTGCATCAATCATCATATGGGAAGACATGGTGTAGTGCTCCACCTCTTTAGCATGTTGATTTCTCCTTTCCAGCAGAATGTTGTTTACTTTTCCTTCTTCTTTTATAGCTTTGTTTTTGCTATTTAAAGGACAATTCTGTAGTCCCTGAAATATTAAGTTTTGTATCAAGTTTGAAAGTTTTCATCCAGTTTTGATTAAGTTATTTGGGGCCTTTGATCCAACAATTGGTATCAGAGCTTCGTTCGTTTTGAAGGGGCTGTGATCTTGAAGTGTTGCGAAAGCAGCTTCCACTCTTGATCATCCTGTTCGTGATAAGAGTCTAACCGACGGAGGTGCGTGAAAAACGAACGTGAAAGATCCGTCAAAACAGTTGGTTTTGGATTTTGTTCGTTTAGCGAGTTAAAGAAAACGGTAAAAGCGGTTGCCTGTTTTCTTGATCGGGTGAATAGAGCTCTTGAACGGGTTTGATCGGAAAAAGAGTTGAAGCTGTCAAAGGAAGAAAAATGGCATTAGTACCGATGAAAGAAGGTGGTTCGATGACGTACCAGTATCCGGTTTTGACCGCAACAAACTATCCGATATGGGCGGTCAAAGTGAAGGCGATAATGGATGCTCACGGTTTGTGGGAGTGTAAGTGCAGTTCCTGCCGGGTAACTGTCGCTTATCAGTTCTGGTCAACCAAAGCAGAAGTCCAAGTTAAAGTCAACGATAATGAAGAATTCTAGACTACATGAAGACCATGCACTGATCAAGGGGGAGTTTGTTAATGCACCTTGGGTGAAAAGTGCATGCCTTCCAATTTGTAGGGTCTTTATTGGTCAAGTCTTGAAACTTAGTCCAAGGTTTATCCTTGGACAATTTGTCCAAGTTTTGGTCTAGAACTTTGGTCAGGGGTTTGGTTTTTGTCTGAGTTTTGTCCCTAGTCTATATATATGTGTTGTATAGGATTAGGGCACAGTAGAACGAAGATAAACCCTTGAAGCTTTGCACCTCTCCAGAGAGACTATGTGTTAGTGAGAGAAAGCTAGGTTTAGATCTTTGTGATCTAAACCAGCTTGTAGATGATGTATACTCCTTTGGTTTGTGTAATCTGTGATGACTGATTCATCAATAAAGAGATTCATCTTCTACATATTTCTATCTTGTTCATATTTTGTTCTTCATGTCTTGAATCAAGTGCAATGTTTGATGTTCGTCATCGATCCGGTGCTTTCACAGTGGTATCAGAGCATGGTTACCGATTCGGAATGGTCTAACCGCCATCCGAATCACCATTGCTCTTGATTTGATTTTTGTTTCCGCCAAACATCTTGAAGACTTGAAGATTTTGCAGAAAAGTTGAAGAAAATGGAGCTGTTCGTGGTTGTTTTGTTCTCCAAGTTGTTGCAGATATGAGGTTTGATCCAAAAATTGCTCTGTCCGAGTTTTTCTTAGTGTTAAACTTGTCTGAGTTTTAAAACTCTGTGTTTGTGTTTCCGGGGTTTTTGGTGAACCAGTGTGAAGTCACACTGGGGAGATAGTCCGGAGATTTGTTTCTAAGTCTCTGTCGGAGTTTTAAAACATTCAATTCCGAGTTTTGAACCGTCTGAGTTTTGGTTGTTCTGAGTTTTTAAACGTCCACCGTTTCAACATGTTTCCGAGTTTTATTTTGAAATATGTTGATGTTCCGAGTTTTGTTACTATTCCGAGTTTAAACTGTTAATATGTTTGATCTGAGTTTTGTGTTGTTTGAACTGCTTCTGAGTTTTAAACTTGTCTCCGTGTCCGAGTTTTACTGGGTCCGAGTTTTACAAGACTCCGAACTCTGTTAACATGAGTGTCTCCGAGTTTTGATAACATGAGTGTCTGTTAATATTTTCGGAGTTCTGTTAACATGAGTGTCTCTGAGTTTTACGAGTGTTCAGGTCAGATTCCTTTTTTTATCAGTTTTGCCCGAGTTTCACAGGATCTGTTCCGAGCTTCATTAACAGTTGTCCGAGTTTCAAAACTCGGAATCTCTTGTGCATCCGGTTCGTTAACAGTTGTCCGAGTTTTGTTTAAACAGATCAAAACTCGGAATCTCTGAAAGGTCAAATCTGTAAATGTCTCCGATGATTATGTTGATAGTCGGATTTGTTGTTTCCGGGCAGTGGATAGTTTCTGGTGACGATCGATGATGGAGTATAACAATGGTTCGTTTCCGGCATGTACGGTACTCCGGTGACATGGGAGGTACCGGTTTATGGTGAAGGTACATGGTGGTGCACGATAGAGAATAGCGGCGGTCAAGAGTGTCAGTCGGAAGAAGTTGGCACCTAGGATTTGATGGGGTTTTCCGGTGATGTCTGGGATCTTTTTGTTGGCGGCTAGGGTTCTGTTTGTTTGCATGAGCTTGATTGAATAATGGGCCAATGTTTCTCACAGTTCTAAAGCTTTAATTACAAGGCCACAATTGGAATCTGAAACAAACATTCTTTTGTCGTGACTGTTTGTGTGGAGCTTTAAGGATTTTGAAGTCTGGGCCATGATGTAGCAGACATGCACAAATCAGTTTTGTCTTATTGGATGCACATGGATTATCATTTTAAGCTACAACAATTTGGGGCACCCATTCATCAATTGTTGATTGATTATTCTTTGAGGCTCACATAAAAAAAAAAATAATAATAATTCATGGATTTTAATAGGGGCCACGATGACCAGATTTATGCGTAGTTTGAAGACTTGAAGTCGGTTTCGGATTATCAAAAAGTTTTATGGTACTTATGTTGTCCGGATCAAGTGAGGAGGTGAAGAGAATACGACTTGCTTGGATTTTTGTATTGTTTACAAAGAAAAAGGGGGAGTAAAAATTTTTGAAATTCCTATTTTCTTCGTAAACCAAAAGCTCGTGGTGCTACATCGAAACAAGTTCATGTTTACTATCTTTGAGATTAACTTAGTGTTAATCTTACCGGTGGCGAAGTGTTTATAACATGAAGCAAGTTAGAGCTAGTGTATGATTGAGTTTTGTCAAGATTTGTTCGAGATTCAATCAAGTGTTGACGTGATGAAGCAAATTGTTCGTTTGGCAAGTAGTTGAAGGTCATGCCTTTATCGTATGCCGGTTAGAGTAGAGAAGATTAGTCTTCTTGGTACCTCTTCCAAGTTGGTGACTGATCGGATTCTTGAAATAGGGGTTCTTACATTGAGGGGGAGATCAGAGACGAAAGTCAACGGGTAATTGGTGGATTTTGTGAAGATACGAGATTGGATCTTAAAGATTCGAGATGAAATGATTTCAGACACTCGGTTGAAGACTCCGATCAAGATGGTGGATGTACTTTTACAAAGTTCAGTTTGTTATTAACTTATCGAACTGAGCTTCATGTCTTTGCGTACTTTGAAGTGTTCAAGGTTGAGCATTGGAAATCCAATGTTTCTTTCTGCTACCGGTTAGGTTTGAAGATTAATGTATCGAGCGATATTCCTACATGTGGTTGTAGGTCGGTTCGCGTTAACTTGATTCGGGAGTAGTTTGAGGGGGAGGATCTACAGTGTTTGATGTTGGATTCTTCGGGTTTCTCAAAGCGGCCTTAAGTGATCGTCAGCAAGTCTTTTATTAGAAGGGTTGAAGATCGCTGTGCTCTACCAGAAAGATCAAGTCTCAGCCAAAGTTGAAAGCAGCCATGATATCATCAGTCAAGGGGGAGTCTGTAAGTGCAGTATCCGGTGACTGAAGATATCAGTGTTAGACAGAACTGATGCAACAGTTAAGGGGGAGACTGTAAGTGCAGTTCCTGCCGGGTAACTGTCGCTTATCAGTTCTGGTCAACCAAAGCAGAAGTCCAAGTTAAAGTCAACGATAATGAAGAATTCTAGACTACATGAAGACCATGCACTGATCAAGGGGGAGTTTGTTAATGCACCTTGGGTGAAAAGTGCATGCCTTCCAATTGTTAGGGTCTTTATTGTACATATCTTGGAACTTAGTCCAAGGTTTATCCATGGACAATTTGTCCAAGTTTTGGTCTAGAACTTTGGTCAGGGGTTTGGTTTTTGTCTGAGTTTTGTCCCTAGTCTATATATATGTGTTGTATAGGATTAGGGCACAGTTGAACGAAGATAAACCCTTGAAGCTTTGTGCACCTCTCCAGAGAGACTATGTGTTAGTGAGAGAAAGCTAGGTTTAGATCTTTGTGATCTAAACCAGCTTGTAGATGATGTATACTCCTTTGGTTTGTGTAATCTGTGATGACTGATTCATCAATAAAGAGATTCATCTTCTACATATTTCTATCTTGTTCATATTTTGTTCTTCATGTCTTGAATCAAGTGCAATGTTTGATGTTCGTCATCGATCCGGTGCTTTCACAGGGAGACTGTCAAAGAAAGGGTTTTAGGTGAAGAGCCAAATCAGAACAAATTGAAACAAGCGTTGGCCTTCTTGTTTCAAGTTATCCCGGATGAGATGGTATTGCAAATGGCTAGCTACACCGATCCCAAGCAGGTGTGGGATGGACTGAAGACACGGTACTTGGGTGTAGATCGGGTGAGAGCGGCTCGTCTTGCAACATTGAGAAGGGAGCTTGAGAGTTTGCGAATGAAGGAAGGCGAAACAGTTGATGAGTTCGTGGCGAAACTAAGCGAGTTAGCCTCGATGGTAAGAGGTCTTGGCTATGAACTCGAAGAAGTCGACTTGGTGAAACGGTTGCTTGATTCAATGCCCAAACCGTTTTTCCAAATTGTTGCATCTATTGAACAATGTTTCGACTTAGAGTCCATGTTATTCGATGAAGCCGTTGGTAGATTGAAAGCGTATGAGGAGCGCTTGAAAGCCAACAAGAAAACGGAGGACATTCAAGGTGAGTTGTTGTTGGGTAGACATGAAAAACCATACGGGTGCAAGCATTGTGGCGTTGGAAGCTCGAGCCGAGATGACTTTGGGCGTGATCGGGGAAGTGGCCATGGGTCCGGGAGAGGTCGAGATGGTAATGAGCGGTTCCGGGATAAAAGTCACGTGAAATGTTATAAGTGCAGAGAATATGGTCATTACAACAACGAGTGTCCGAAATTGAAAAATGAAGAAGCGAATTTGATTGAGGAGGAGCCAACATTACTGTGAGTCATGATATGAACAAACGATTAATGAGGCCGTGGGTCCGGGAGAGGTCGAGATGGTAATGAGCGGTTCCGGGATAAAAGTCACGTGAAATGTTATAAGTGCGGAGAATATGGTCATTATAACAACGAGTGTCCGAAATTGAAAAATGAAGAAGCGAATTTGATTGAGGAGGAGCCAACATTACTGTGAGTCATGATATGAACAAACGATTAAGGAGGTGATTGTTGGAATTAATCGTTTATTTATCGAGTCATGGTTCGGGTCGTTGGTTAATATTTTGGTTTGGTTTGAGTTTTACTTGTTTGCATGGATGGAATAAGTTTGGTCTGGATATTCCACGTGGAGGTTGTTGGTGTTACTGGCTGTTTTAGATGGATGGTCCTCACATGGGTTGTTGCATCAATCATCATATGGGAAGACATGGTGTAGTGCTCCACCTCTTTAGCATGTTGATTTCTCCTTTCCAGCAGAATGTTGTTTACTTTTCCTTCTTCTTTTATAGCTTTGTTTTTGCTATTTAAAGGACAATTCTGTAGTCCCTGAAATATTAAGTTTTGTATCAAGTTTGAAAGTTTTCATCCAGTTTTGATTAAGTTATTTGGGGCCTTTGATCCAACACTACAAAGGTGTAGAATGTTATGTAGCTTAATTTATTTTTAAGATATGGAAAACTAATGATGTTTATTGTAATATTGTGAAATGTAATGCAAAGTGACTTGTTATAACATATTGTGGGTTTGTATATTATATATATTATTATTAATATTAATTCAAAGTAGAAAACAAATATTTACTTTTATCTAAATTGGATTTAGTTTAATTATTTTTTAATATTTTTATTATTTAATAGAAGAGAGAAACTGGAAAATAAGGTGAGAAAACACTAGATAATGACACGTGTCAAAAAATATTTTCATTTATTAGTATAATAAGAATATTTGTTTTATTTTTACTTTCATAATATTAATTTATAAATGTTTGCATAATTTTTTTTTACTTTCATTTTGCAACAGTTTTAAATATATTTGTTTGGCTTTATGCTTTCATGAATTATTTTTATATATGCTTTGTTAAAAATATAAAAAAGGTTATATTTTTATTTGAGATACAATTTAATATCTGTTATTTAGTGTACCTGTGTTATAATAATGTTTATATCTTTTGTAACATGTTGGGCCGAGGAGTTGCGTGGGCTTGTAGCAGTATATTTGGGCCTGTAGCAGTTCATGGACTTGCAACATTATTGGGCAGTTATAACAAACTGGTAACTAGAGGTGCACAAAATAACCGGTTAATTAACCGTAACCGGTTATTAACCGAAACCGTAACCGGTTAATAACCGATTTAGGAATAACCGGTTAGTGGTTATTTTTAACCGTAGGTTAGTAACCGGTTATAAGTGTTTAGTATAATAACCGGTTATTAACCGGTTTTTTTAAACCGGTTTTTTAACCGATAGACTGGTTAACCGAAAAATTCAAAAAAAAGGCAAAAAAACCGGTTAATAACCGAAAATAACCGGTTAATTAACCGAACCGGTTAAAGTAATTAACCGGACCAGTTAAAAAAATAACCGGTTAAAGTAATAACCGGTTAAAGCATTAACCGGTTAAAGTTAAAAAGTCAAATTAACCGGTATAACTGGTTAACCGAACCGGTTATTAAAATTAACCGGTTTGTGCACCTCTACTGGTAACAACCAGTTTTATAAATAAAAAAGGAAGTTGATATTTCGAGAGGGTGTGCATCTCTCTAGTTTCGAGACAAGTCCAGAATTTCATCTCTCCAGTTTCTTCTTTCTCTCATGAATTTGGGTTTGTTACTGTAAAACTTTGATCCGTTGTTTGTCGAAGTTTATAACATAGATCCGGTTGTAATTCATTAGAGATTATCACTTTGATAATCTCTTTGTTGGTGAGAGTGTGTTTGAGAGGTCTGTTCTTGTGTTTTTTGTTTCAAACAGTTCGTTTCGTCTTTGATTCCTAAGTTGTAATCTTTGATTCGAGATTTGTATTTGTTTGTTTGTTTGAGATACCAGTTTTGTTGACATGGTATCAGAGCTTTCCTAAGTTCTTGGGTGTATTTTTTGTTCCGCTGTGTTTTCTAGAGTTGGATCGGTTCAGATCTAACTGGATCTGACTTGGATCGCTTCTTGTTGACGCCAATTCAGTGGTTTTTCGCCTGTGGTTGACACCGAATCGGTTCTTGTAGTGTGTGCTTGGTAAAGATATTTGGGGATCTTGAAGGTTCGAAACCCTAATCTAGGGTTTGTGGCGTTCTTGGTGCTGTTGAACTGATTCGCGTTGGTCTTTGTAACCCTAGAAGGTTGCAAAGCAAACTGACTGGATCTGTGTAGCTGTTGGTCTTCTAATCGGTTCTTATAGCCCTAAGTGAAGGCTGCAAGACTGATTTGCAGGAGTTACGCACCCCCTGGTGAGATCGTTCTTTGATTTTCTTCCTTTTAATTTTCTGTTCTTGCATTTAGGCATTATTGTTGCCGGGGTAGTGTGGACCGGTTTGTTGATTGGGACACAGGAAGGGTACATCCTGTTGTATTTTATGTGATTGTTTGCTGTTTAGTTGTTATTTGATCTTTATCCTGATTGCTACTTGATTGTTATTTGATTTTCTGATTGATTGTTATTTGTTTCCCTTTCTTGTGTTACTTGTTGTTGCTGGTTTAGATAAAGTCTAGGTCTAGTCGGCTCCCTTGATAAGGCTTGCAGAGGCACCTTGAGTGATGAACCTCTGATCTGGTCCCTGTCAAGGTTTCGCCTGTTAGGTTCTGTTTGTTGTAATTCTTTGTATTGTTGCAATTTTTTGGATCTTGATTGCTACTTGATTTTGTGTTACAATGGTTGATGGTCCGGTTATCTCAAGTGGTGGTACTGGTCCTAGTGATCCACCACCTGAGACCCTTGTGAGTAAACTCGATGCAAGTGATCCTTTGTACTTGCATCCATCTGACTCTAGTGACTATTGTTTCCATAAAACTGAAAGGATCTGAGAATTAAACGGTTTGGTCTAATGCTATGCAACTTGCTTTACAAGTAAAAAATAAATGGGGATTTATTGATAAAAGTTGTGTTAAATCTGAAAACAATGAGGTTCTTGCTAGGCAATGGGATATATGTGACTCTATAGTATTAACTTGGATCTTGAATTCAATTAGTGAGGAGTTGTACATGGGTCAAGTTTTCTCTAAACTTGCTAGTGATGTGTGGACAAATTTAAAAGAGACTTACAATAAAATAGATGGGTCAGTTGTGTTTGATCTTTATCAGAAAATAAATAGTTTCTCTCAGAATGGTTTAACTGTCTCAGACTATTATCATAAATTGAATGTTATGTGGAGGCAATTAGATCAAATCTTGCAACTACCTGCTTGTACTTGCGATGCTGCCAAAGAATTCAATAGTTTTAATCATATGATTAAGCTAATGCAGTTTTTAATGGGTCTTGATGGGGTATATCAAAGTGTTAGAAAAAAATTGTTAATAAAAGAAACTTTACCTACAGTTAAGGAAGCATTTGCTGTTGTTTCTAGGGAAGAATCCCATAGAAATTCCAGCAGTGGTGGTAAAAAGGACAGACCATGGCTTTTGTGTCTAAAGTTAATCAACCTACTGAGTTTAAGAAAAACAGTAAAGTTTCAAATCAAAATTTAAAATGTTCTCACTGTAATAAAGTAGGTCATTTTGTGGATAAATGTTTTGAAATCGTAGGGTATCCATCTTGGATGAAACCACCAAGAAACAGTCAAGGCAAGAAGGTAGTTGCAAGTAATAGTAGTTCTTTGAATCTTCTGATAAATCTGGTAATTCGTTGACTAGTGATCAAATTGCAAGGCTTCTTAGTTTGTTAGGAGATAAGCCCAGTGGGTCTCCGCAGAGTTGTAATGTTTCAGGTAGTCCGTTTTGTGCTAGCTTGTTTTCTAAACCTGTTTTTTGTTTTACTAGCGAGTCTGCTTGTGAATAGAATGTTGGTTGGATTGTTGATTCAGGTGCGAATCAACATATGGTCAAAGATGAGAATTGTTTACTTGACTTTATAGATGTTTCTGAATTTAAAATAACAGTTAAACATCCCAATGGTACAAATGCGTTGGTAACCAAGATTGGTTCTGTAAGATTGGTTAATAATGTGATTTTAAAGTATGTCTTTGTTGTTCCTGAGTACAACATAAACCTCATTTTTGTTCACAAATTGGCCAGAGATAACAAAATGTTGGGTGTTTTTTATGAAAGTAAATGTTACGTTCAGGACTTGTCAACCAAGAGAGTCCTGGTGACTGGTAATCAATTGGATGGTTTGTATTTCTGTGGCAATTCATACATGTCTGATAAGGTGTGTTGTAGTTCTAGTAGTTACACTAGTCTTTGGCATGCTAGAATGGGTCATCCCTCTGATCATGCTATTAAAGTTTTAAAAGATAAATTGAACTTAGAAATTTCTGACTCTACTCTTCCTTGTGAAGTTTGTCAACGTGCCAAACAACATAGGGAACCATTTTCGTTAAGTAATCAACATCTAGTAACTTAGGTGATCTTGTACACTTAGATGTATGGGGTCCCTATAGGATTGCTAGTAGGGAATGACATAAGTTTTTCTTAACTATTGTAGATGATTACTCAAGGGCATTGTGGGTGTGTTTAATGAAAACTAAACATGAGGTTTTTGAAAATGTAGTTAATTTTATAAATATAGTCAAAACTCAGTTTAAAATAGACATAAAATGTTTTCGAAGTGATAATGGAACCGAGTTTGTTAACAACCAAATGAACAGTTTTTTTAAACAAAAAGGGATTATTCATCAAACTACTTGTACATACACACCCCAACAGAATGGGATTGTAGAAAGGAAACATAGGCACTTGCTGAATGTTGCTAGGGCTTTGTTATTTCAAAGTTGCTTACCTGTTAGATTTTGGTCAGAATGTGTATTAACTGCTACTTATCTAATTAATAGGACTCCCTCTTCGGTGCTAGGTGGTAGAACTCCCTATGAGTTGGTGTACAGGTTTGAACCTTTCTTAAATCACTTGAAGTTGTTTGGGTGTTTGTGTTTTTGTACTGTGCTAAATGAATCTGATAAACTCAGCAGTCGTGCTGAGAAATGTGTGTTTATTGGATATTCCAATGAGAAAAAGGGTTATAAAGTATACAGTTTAGATAATAAAACTGTATTTTTTTTTTCTAGAGATGTTAAATTCTTTGAAACAGTGGTTCCTTTTAAGGATAAAAATCTTTTACCACAAACGAATGATAATGTTTTTAGTGAAGTAAATAATCTGAACTTTTTTGATACTTATGAAAACACAGAAACCCAACAACTTAAAAATCCCAATGATGAAGGAAAGGAACTAAAAGAAATAGGGACACAAGTGTCTTCCGGTTTAGATGATAAGGATACTGATGCTATTGACAAGGCTTCTAGTGAGCAGTCCAGTGTGAGGGAACATGTTACTAATAGGGATGCGTCTATGATATCTATTTCTGAAGAACAAACCATTTCTGAAGGAAATATTAGTGAGGAAATAGGTAACCAAAGCCAACTCAGAAGGTCAACTAGGAGTTCTACCTTGCCTAGGAATCTTAGTGATTTTATAGTCGAGGGTAAAGTCAAGTATGGATTAGCTACTCCAACTTGTCATCGGAACATAAATGTTTTACATCTGTGTTAGATAAAAGCTATGAGCCAAAGAATTTTAGTGAGGCTTGTGATGATCCCAATTGGATATCTGCCATGAATGAAGAAATTGAAGCTCTTCATCTGAATGATACCTGGGATCTTGTGGACCTGCCTCCTGGTTGGTCTGTTGTAGGTTGTAACTGGGTATATAAAATCAAATACAAGTCCACTGGTGAAATAGAAAGGTATAAGGCCAGACTATGGCTAAAGGTTATAGCCAAAAACAAGGGATAGATTTTGATGAAACGTTTTCACCAGTTGTTAAATTGGTTACAGTTAGATGTATAATATCTATAGCTGTTGAACGTGGTTGGAAGTTGTTTCAAATAGATGTCAATAATGCTTTCCTTTATGGTCAATTGCATGAAGATGTGTACATGGCTTTACCTAATGGTTATTTTGCTAAAGATGAAAAAAGGGTGTGTAAACTTAAAAAATCGCTATACGGATTAAAACAAGCACCTAGGATGTGGAATGAGAAATTGGTAAATGTGTTGTGTGAATTAGGATTCATTCAAAGTAAATGCGATTATTCTTTGTTTTACAAAGTTAGTCAAAATGTTGTGGTTTATCTGCTTGTATATGTTGATGATATCGTGATTACAGGTAACTCTGTTAAGGAAATAGAGCTAGTTAAACGACTTAAAACCAAATTTTTAATTAAAGATTTGGGAGAGTTAAAATATTTCCTTGGGATAGTGGGAATGCCCGCGCGTTGCGGCGGGTGCGTCTGCTTTGTCGCCTTATAGTCGTTGTTCGGGTTTGTGGTGTGCGTACGGTGTTTGTAGGTTATTCTCTATGGAAGTGTAAAGTAAGCAGGGAGCCCGTGCGTCATCACGGTTTGGCTAAAAAGAAGTGAAGAGACAATCTGTTGTGTAGGACAATGGATAATACCAATACAATGATGCAATCCTATATTCCTACATCTGAACTACATAACTACACGTAACAATGATAATGAAGTGGAATAAAGTTACAAACTCTTTTTAAAAATTATATCTGAAATTAACCATTTTCCTTTCTTTTTCTAATCTAGTTAAGAAGACCATATTATTTGCGCTTTAACTACCTATCAACATGATGACGAGTCTTTTGGGCTTTAACAACCTATCTAACATATTTTTTGGCAAATATTTTTAGCAAACTGCTTAGATGTCTATGGTATAATGTTTAACCACAAGCAATTAGAAAAAGCACTAAAAAGTGATACAACAATCACTCACGTAAGCTAGTACAAAAATTCGGTCCGATAATAGAACCTGATAGATCACGTAAGCTAGTACGAACCGAGCTGAGCCTGGCTCGAGCTCGACTCAGTTACAAAATGAGCTCACTCAGCTCAGGTCATTTCAAATTGAGTTTTTTAGCTAGTTTTTTCGAGACTAAAACTTTTCAAACTTCTTTATCGGGTAAACAGACGTTTTGGGAACATGTAATCTAAAGAAATATTGTGCTTGTGTTTGTTTGTTAATGAATTGAATTTGTTTGTGTTGTTAGGCGGTTAACTCTAAACGAACATAAACGGGCAGATTACCGAACGTTCTAATAATTTTGGTTATCATTGTCCAATATTCACTTCGGTTAAGTATATTTGGGATTTGTTACTTTATCAATTACGCACACACCATTTCAAGAAAAAAAAGGGTTCTTTCCTTTGATTTTTTTAGTGTTTTGAGTTGGATTGATCATGTTGATTATGAACGTAGTGTTAGTTTATTTGGTGAGAATGCAAAAATCTTTCGGCTTGATGTGATAAGACCATTAGAGCATTTGTTTATATTTGTTTATACGTTCACTTTAATTTGAGTGTGATTGTGTTTGAACATGTAAGTCACTTTCTTTATATACAATTAGCATTGTTCCATTGTTTTTTTTTTATTTATGATTGTGATGTCATTGTTTTTAGATCTTTCAACATATATGTTGATCCGCCGTTGTTTGCTTGCTTTAATCTTTTCTTCAAATATTGGAGTTCCATGATTTAAATTTTACATACGATAGAACGGAAACTAGTGTCCGCGCGCCTGTAGGGGATACAAACTTCTTTCCTGTGGAGGTAGGACTCCACCAAGGGTCTGCGTTGAGCCCTTTCCTTTTTGCGGTGGTCTTGGATGAGTTGCCCAAGTTGATCCAGGAGACAGTTCCGTGGTGCATGCTTTTTGCAGACGATATTGTGTTGATTGCAGAAACTAAACAGTGCCTGAACGCGAGGGTAGAGGGGTGGCGAGTCGCTCTAGAGGGCAAGGGCCTAAGGATTAGTCGATCAAAGACCGAGTATCTACACTGTGATTTCAGTGGTGTAGCCGATGACGATGACACCCAAATCACCATTGAGGACAAATTGGTCCCGCAGGCAACTAAATTTAAATATTTGGGGTCGTTTGTGCAAAGGGATGGTGACATAGATAGTGATGTAACCCATCGCATAAAGGCTGGCTGGTGTAGATGGAGGGCAGCCAGTGGAGTATTGTGCGATAGGAGGTTCCCAACTAAACTAAAGGGGAAATTTTACAGGGTAGCAGTTAGGCCAGCTATGCTTTATGGAACAGACTGTTGGGCTATCAAGAAGACACAAGCGCGCAAGATGGAGGTAGCAGAGATGAGGATGCTGAGGTGGATGTGTGGACACACGAGGTTGGATCGGATAAGAAATGAGGTTTTTAGGGAGAGATTAGGAGTGGCTAGTATATCGGATAAGATTAAGGAGGGGAGATTGAGATGGTTTGGGCATGTGAAGCGGAGGCAAACGACAGAACCAGTTAGAGTAGTGGAAACTCTTACCGTGGAGGGGAGGAGAGGAAGAGGCCGACCCAAATTGACATGGGAAGAGCAGATTAGGCATGATTTACTAGAGTTGCATCTTTCTGAGGACATGGTCCAAGATAGGACTTCGTGGAGGCGTAGGATTAGGGTTAAGGACTTCTAGAGGATATTGCAGGAAGGTCTTAGGTGTTTTTTAGGGACGTAAGTTTTTCTTATTCTTTAAGTGACTTAACCGGTGATTGACTTCTTGTGTACATGCCTGAATGATGTTCTATGCTATTATACACGATTTGCATTATACTGTGTCAATCTGATCACTAGCTTGGTGTAGGTGACTCCTTTTTCTATATTCTTTTACTTGATGTGTTGGTTTGCTGTTTGTTTTGGAGCCGAGGGTCTCTTCTGGAAGCAGCCTCTCTATCCCCAGGGATAGAGGCAAGGTCTGCCTACATCCCACCCTCCCCAGACCCTATGAGTAGCATTGCTATTTGTGGGATTTACTGGGTATGGTTGTTGTTGTTGTTGTTGCTTGTGGTCAGCTGAAACGGTAATATACAGAATATATTACTACATGAATAGAGCCGGTGATTCTTGTCTTACCCTAAGGGGGGTGGGGGTGGTCATCACTCATCACTCACTCATCACTCACAACACCCAATCAAGTTCCGCCATGTCATCAACCATTTTTCCATCACTCACAACCTTTTTTAGTGGCAATGGTCATCACTCACAACACCCAACAATAAACCCTCACATCATACCTTCTATCACGCGTGAAATATATCACGGAATTTGAAATCCACGCGTTGAAGTTGAGCGGTGGCGGTGGTTTAATTCAATGTATCACTCGTTATGGAATTTTATCACGGGAACAAAAGTTCCCACCCCCAGTCCCCTAAGAGAGCTAAAACGTGGAAATTTAATTGCTGCAATGCAACACGCAGATGAAGAACAGGACATAAACAAAGTTTTGAGGTAATATTTTGACAATTTGGGAGGGCGAATTAGTGTATATGTAATGTATTAATTAATATGCACTTGGTTTATTAAAGCATATATTATTACTTTTTTCATGGCAGATATTTCTCGTACGAGCATTTTTATGTTATCTACTGCAAGTTTTGGGAGCTTGACACCGATCATGATTTCTTGATTGATAAAGAGAATCTTATACGATACGGTAACCAACTTATATGATATTAATCATATAGGTAATCATATGGTGCAACTTATTTGAACTTATAGTTTATTGTAGATGTATATTAATATGTCTGGGATTGAATTAACGATATGTTCCATTGTATTAAGACATGAAAAAGAGATAAAACGGAATGTACGAATTCCATAGTGAGGTTACAATGGGTTCTATAATGAGATTCTTGAATCTCATAGAATGTTCACTGTAGTATATAAACATTAATTTTGGATGTTTGAGTAGAAATAAGTGGGTATCAACTGAAATGTGTCTTTTGACCCGTTTGTCGTTATAATTGCATAAAGAGTAAATTACAACTTTATGTATGTCCCAAATTGCAGGCGCTATCATTTGTCTTTAAAATTGATGAGTTTTGTCCTTAATGTTTGCAAATCTTGCACGTTATGTCCTTTAGGCCAAACCCAGTTAATTTTTTTGGTTAAATCTGCTCACCAAAGGGTATTTTTGTCTTTTTACCTATATATTTAGTATTATTATTTAAAAAATTAAAACAAAATATATTTAAAAAAATACTATTATTATTACTATTATTTATATACATATACAAGTATATATCAATCAGATCTTCACTCTGTCTCCCTCTATCTACAACTCTCTCTCTACACCTCCCTCTCTCTCTACCACCGCAACCACCATCCTCACCCCTGCAACCACCATCCTCACCCCTACAACCATCATCCCCACCCCTGCAACCACCGCCCCCACCCCTGCAACCATCATCCTCACCCCTGTAACCATCATCCCCACGCCTGCAACCATCATCCCCACCCCTGCAACCATCATCCCCACCCCTGCAACCATCATCCCCACGCCTACAACCATCATCCTCACCCCTGCAACCATCATCCTTGTAAGTGCAGTTCCTGCCCGGTAACTGTGCTTTATCAGTTCTGGTCAACGATCAACAAAGTCCAAGGCAAGTCAAGAATTCGGAAGCTTTATCAGTCCGAGTTTATGATGTTAAACTCGGATTATGTTGATTATTATTGTTGTCTGAATTATTTGTTTTGTATCCCGGACAATATGTTTTGTCCGGGTTTAGTCCCTAGTCTATATATATGTGTTGTATAGGGTAGATTAGGGCAACCCTTGAGAGCTTGGTGCATCTCTCACAAATCCCATCCATCCTCCATCAATGTGCACATTTCTAGAAAGAGAGAGATACTATGTGTTAGTGAGAGAAAGCTAGGTTTAGATCTTTGTGATCTAAACCAGCTTGTAGATGATGTATACTCCTTTGGTTTGTGTAATCTGTGATGACTGATTCAATAATAAAGGGTTCATCTTCTACATCTTTCTATCTTTTGTGTTTATGATTGTTCTTCATGTCCTGAATCAAGTGCAATGTTTGTTGTTCGTCATCGATCTAGTGCTTTAACAGTGGTATCAGAGCATGGTTACCGATTCGGAATGGTCTAACCGCCTTCCGAATCACCATTGCTCTTGATTTGATGTTTGTTTCCGCCAAACATCGTGAAGACGTGAAGTTTTTGGTCTAGATATGAAGAAATTCAAGCTGTGTTGGAGAGAACTGCTGGGTTTTTGGTAGATCTAGGGTTTTGATCTGAAAAAGGCTCTATCCGGATTTTTGTAAGTGTTATACCCGTCCGAGTTTCCATTCTGTGTTTGTGTTTCCGGGGTTTTGGTGAACCATTGTGAAGTCACACTGGGGAAATAGTCCGGAGACTGGTTACTGAAGCTTGTCCTAGTTTTACACTTCATTACTTGGTCCGAGTTTGACTTGATAAGTATAAGAAGTCTGAGTTTCTTATAGTTCCTAGGTCCGAGTTTTCTAAAATTGTCAATTGGTCCGAGTTTACTTCCTTTGAGTTTAAAAAGTATTTTAGGTCCGAGTTTTGGAATCCCATTAGTTTAGGTGGTCCGAGTTTAAGCAAGTTCTAGCTAGTCCAAGGTTTAACCTCCAAGGATTGAGTCCAAAGTTTAAGCTCCAAGGATTGAGTCCAAGGTTTAAGCTCCAAGGATTGAGTCCAAGGTTTAACCTCCAAGGATTGAGTCCAAGGTTTAACTTCCAAGGATTGAGTCCAAGGTTTAACCTCCAAGGATTGAGTCCAAGGTTTAACTTCCAAGGATTGAGTCCAAGGTTTAACTTCCAAGATTTAAGTCCAAGGTTTAAGTTCCAAAATTTAAGTCCAAGTTTTACCTATACTTTATTTAGTCCGAGTTTTATATCTTCAGTACCTTGTCCGAGTTTAGTCAATTGATCTTTGGTCCGAGTTTAATTTTTGAGTGTTCGGTCCGAGTTTTAAGCCTTTCAATTACTCCGAGTTTATCACTTCATTTGGTCTGAGTTTCCGTTTCAAGCTCCGGGTTTCTATGTGTCTCCGGAGGTTTGAAACAAGTAGTTCGATTGTTCCGAGATTAGTCTTTCGGATAGCAGCCCCCGGGTTTCTTCAGAGCTTCCTTTATTTCTTTGCTTGTTTCGAATTCCTTTGTATTTTACATATTGTTCTGATGATCTGATCCAAGGTTTCAAGAGCTTCTGGGTTTTACGGGTTCCAAATTTGCTAAGAATTCCTGGTTACCTGGGGTGCCGGATTTTTTAGCTAAATTTAGAAGTTTGTGTTGTTCGGAAGTTTCGAGTTGTGCATGTTTCGAGTTTTTCTAGTTATTCCGGGTTACCTGGGGTACCGGATAACTAACTAAGAGTCAGAATTATGTGTAGTTTGGAAACTTGAAGTCGGTTTCGGAGTATCGAAAAGTTTTATGGTACTTATGTTGTCCGGATCAAGTGAGGAGGTGAAGAGAATAATACTTGCTTGGACTTTTGTATTGTTTACAAAGAAAAAGAAGGAGTAAAAATTTTGAAGTTCCTATTTTCTTTGTAAATCAAAAGCCCGTGGTGCTACATCGAAACAAGTTCATGTTTACTATCTTTGAGATTAACTTAGTGTTAATCTTACCGGTGGCGAAGTGTTTAAAACATGAAGCAAGTTAGAGCTAGTGTATGATTGAGTTTTGTCAAGTTTGTTTGAGGTTTAATCAAGTGTTGGCGTGATGAAGCAAATTGTTCGTTTGGCAACTAGTTGAAGGTCAAGCCTTTATCGTATGCCGGTTAGAGTAGAGAAAATTAGTCTTCTTGGTCCCTCTTCCAAGTTGGTGACTGATCAGATTCTCGAAATAAAGGTTCTTACATTGAGGGGGAGATTGGAGACGAAAGTCATCGGGTAATTGGTGGATTCGTGAAGATACGAGATTGGATCTTGAAGATTCGAGATGAAATGATTTCAGACACTCGGTTGAAGACTCTGATCAAGATGGTGGATGTACATCTTCGGAGTATCGAAAAGTTTTATGGTACTTATGTTGTCCGGATCAAGTGAGGAGGTGAAGAGAATAAGACTTGCTTGGACTTTTGTATTGTTTACAAAGAAAAAGGAGTAAAAATTTCCTATTTTCTTCGTAAATATAAAGCTTGTGCGTGAAATAGCTCGTGTGTGATGGAGTTTTGTCACGTGTGTTTATGTTATTAATCAAGTGTTGACGTGATGAAGCTGAATTCTCGGTTGACGACTAGTTGAAGATTGAGCCTTATTAAGTTGCTGTTTAGAGTAGAGAAGATTAGTTCTGGTCTCGAAATAATGTGGGGCTTCTTGATTTGAGGGGAAGGTCGGAGATGAAAGCCATCGGGGATTCAGCGGATTTGTGAAGATAGGAGATTGATCATGAGGATACATGAGGAGATGAGATCATACATGAAGGGTTGAAGACTTTTGATCAAGTTGGTGGATGTACTTTTACAAAGTTCAGTTTGTTATTAACTTATCGAACTGAGCTTCATGTCTTTGTGGAATTTGAAGTGTTCAAGGTTGGGCATTGGAAATCCAATGTTTCTTTCTGCTATCGGTTAGGTTTGAAGATTAATGTATCGAGCGATATTCTTACATGTGGTTGTAATCTGTGATGACTGATTCGTTAATAAAGAGATTCATCTTCTACATCTTTCTATCTTGTTCATATTTTGATGATTCGCGTCTTGAATCAAGTGCAATTTTGATGTTCGTCATCGATCTGGAGGCTTTAACAGTGGTATCAGAGCAGTTCCTGCCCGGTAACTGTGCCCGGTAACTGTGATGACTGATTCGTTAATAAAGAGATTCACCTTCTACATCTTTTTATCTTGTTCATATTTTGATGATTCGCGTCTTGAATCAAGTGCAATTTTGATGTTCGTCATCGATCTGGAGGCTTTAACAGTGGTATCAGAGCAGTTCCTGCCCGGTAACTGTATCGAGCGATATTCTTACATGTGGTTGTAGGTCGGTTCGCGTTAACTTGATTCAGGAGTAGTTTGAGGGGGAGGATCTACAGTGTTTGATGTTGGATTCTTCGGGTTTCTCAAAGCGGCCTTAAGTGATCATCAGCAAGTCTTTTATTGGAAGAGTTGAAGAGCGTTGTGCTCTGCCAGAAAGATCAAGTCTCAGCCAAAGTTGAAAGCAGCCATGATATCATCAGTAAAGGGGGAGTCTGTAAGTGCAGTATCTGGTGACTGAAGATATCAATGTCAGACAGAACTGATAGCAACAGTTAAGGGGGAGTCTGTAAGTGCAGTTCCTGCCTAGTAACTGTGCTTTATCAGTTCTGGTCAACGATCAACAAAGTCCAAGGCAAGTCAAGAATTCGGAAGCTTTATCAGTCCGAGTTTATGATGTTAAACTCGGATTATGTTGATTATTATTGTTGTCTGAATTATTTGTTTTGTATCCCGGACAATATGTTTTGTCCGGGTTTAGTCCCTAGTCTATATATATGTGTTGTATAGGGTAGATTAGGCAACCCTTGAGAGCTTGGTGCATCTCTCACAAGATCCCATCCTTCCTCCATGAGTGTGCACATTCTAGAGAGAGAGAGGCATACTATGTGTTAGTGAGAGAAAGCTTGGTTTAGATCTTAGTGATCTAAACCAGCTTGTAGATGATGTATACTCTTTTGGTATGTAATCTGTGATGACTAATTCGTTAATAAAGAGATTCATCTTCTACATCTTTCTATCTTGTTCATATTTTGGTGCTTTAACAATCCTCACCCCTGCAACCATCATCTCCACCCCTGCAACCACCGCCCCCACCCCACCTACCACCACCACTGTCAACACCACCAACTTCCACCGCCCCCACTCTCTCTCTTCTCTCTATCGGCGATTCGCCGTCCTTCTTTGTTGAGGGTTATTCAAGATTTGTCGATTTAGAGAGGTCGTGTAGGTTTAATTTCGAGAGAGATGAATGTTAAAATTGAATCTGGTGTTGTTGCAGATTAGGGTTATTCAAGATTTGCTCGATTTTTCAGTTTCAAGTGTGTTTTTATTTTGATTCTTGGTGTTTTTATTTTGATTTCGGTCTGTCATTTGCATCACCGACAATCTGGGTTTGATGCTAGTGGTTTGATTAAGGATGGAGGATTTGATGATTGGGCATATGGGTTTGATTGTGGTTGGGTTTAATGATGTTGAGTAGTTGAATTAGGGTTTTTTTTGTTGGGGGTTTCTCTCTCTGCGATCTTTTATGTAACAGGGTCGGAAGACGAAGGACGGCGGTAGAGAGAGAGAGAGTGGGGGGGTGGCAGATGATGATGTTGACAGTGACGGTGGTAGGTGGGGACGGTGGTGGCTGGGCACTGGCGGTGGTTGGGTAAGAGATAGTGGAGTGAGTGGTGATGGTGGATCAGGCGATGGTGGAGATGGTGGGTGGTCGGCGGCAGGTGAGGGTGGGAGCTGGTGGTGGTCGGCGGCAGGTGAGGGTGGAAGGTGGTGGCGGCAGGTGATTGGCTATGTTTTATTTGATTTCTAAAAATCATTTATAAATTAGATAAATTAGGATGTGAAAAGACAATGCTACCCTCATGTGCCTTGCACATGACCAGATTTAACCAAAAAAATTAACTGGGTTTGGCCTAAAGGACATAACGTGCAAGATTTGCAAACATTAAGGACAAAACTCATCAATTTTAAAGACAAAGGACAGCGCCTGCAATTTGGGACATACATAAAGGACAAAACTTGTAATTTACTCTTGCATAAATGTAATTTAATTTATGTGGATGATATTAGGGTAAATTTAACAAGCTCTATTTCAGGGCGTACTTTATATATGTCTTAGTTCATGAATAATAACCTGTATGTAATGTTGAAGACTGAAGTGGAGTGTATGTTTAAAAAGTTGAGCAGGGCTGCTGTTTATGTTCGGTTCATCTGCATTTTACTATCAGGCAGCGTCTTAGCATCCTTTTTTTATGCAGGCATACATGGAAAAACTTCTGAAGTCTTAGTTGCAGATGCTACAAAAAGTTGTACTTATTTTATAATTATCTGCTTATAATCTCTTTGTAGAAGTTAATCTATGTACAAAAATTATTATTATCCAATTATTGTCCTGTTTCTCTCCTTTCAATTCTATCATGCCACATGTTAACCAAGACTAATTTTGTTTGTTTGATCAGATTGCAGATCTAGATTATGACACACCGAAAGTTTTTGCAGCAGGGTGACAGATCGGTAAGCATGTGGTCAAGGCCCTTAGTGAAACGCAAAACAAAAATCGTTTGCACAATCGGTCCCACGGAGACCACGCGTCCCATCAGAAAGTTATCGACCTTGTTAAGGAATACAATGCTCAAGATCATACATCCTAAACTTGTCTTAAAAATTTCAATAATTAAACCAAGTCTTTCAAATAAACTTTATCCCACAATCATGAAATCACACACCAGAAAAGCCATCAGTCATCAGTAATTTATACTGCGCTGGAAGCGCATGAGCACTACAGGAACAAATCTTTGTAAGCTCCATAATAAAAATGTATATCAACAATAACCATTTTTTCAAGAAAGTGATCCAACGGCTTACCTTGTAGGGGGAGCACCGCTATGAGCTGATCGAACGGTTTAAATGGCAATCCTTTCGTAAATATAACTTTATTCCCCTTCCACTTTTTGGGGCGCGTTGCGCGTGCGGGCTTCTGCGTTTCTGCATCTTTCAGTAACCGCACACGCCTTCTCTCGTTTAGTTTTAGATTCTTCACCAGTTGATCGTTACACACGCCATAACATATAAAAAACATAAAACATATATAATATTAACAGTAATATCAAAAGTCAAAACTCAAAAGTGCCCATATTTGAAACATAATCTAATCGTAAACGATGAAATCTTTCTCCTATTCCACATCAACCAAGGCATCTATAATAATGGTCAATACCGCCAATATAGCGGTTTCACTATTCTGGACCACCGCTATTTTGGAAGGCTCGATAACCGCTATCCCACCGCTATTGACTGCTTAGAAGCTTCTAATTATTAAAAAAGGCAATTGAAGCGAATATGAGAAACTATACATACCCATAGAGCGTTGGAGCACCATAAAAAACATCCATTTTCACCAGTAAAGGTGCACGAACCTCATTGCTATCATGTTCTCTAGCATTTTCAGGTCCTGCATCGTTCTCCGAGCCTCTGAGGAAACGATTAAGAAATAATATATACAAATGAAACTGTGTGATCATAAAGCATATAGAAAATAAACTTCTGCATGATTTAATATCCACCCACCCCGTGACAACACAACTCAAAGATTGAAAAAAAAATCATTTCCTTGATGGCTGATATTATCAGAATCAACTTCATAAGCTTTAAATCTGTATATAAAAGCCTTACATACAGAAGCAAAATTGGGGGTGAAATTAGGGTTAGCTTTTGCTGCTCCAAATGACCAACCCCATTATGGAACACCCAACCGAAATTGATCACATAAATCCATAGAACTAAAATCATCATAATCCAAAAAACATAAACAAAAGATGTTGTGGTATTACAAGAAATCTTACCGGATTAATACAAACACAAAGAACAAATTGTTGGTAAAACTGAGATGATTGAAAAGGATATATCAACGATTACTGAAGGTGATATATTGGAAATTACCTGTTTTGCGATTGCTAATCTGGATGAACCGGAGAAAAGTAACAAGGTTAAGATTTAGCAGAGAGAGAAGTAAGATAGAGAGAGTAGGAAGATGAGAAATGAAGCGCATTGTAATCACCAGTTATAGCCATAAAGTAAGATAGTGAAGAGTTGGCTATAATAGACAATGAATGCAACATTCAATCCTGTTGCAAAATCTCAATTTTAGCCCTAAGGTGTCTTAAAAATAAATCCATATCTCTGGTGTATTGGCTTGCACACTCTTGTATATCTTGCTTCAAAACTTGTACATGTGGTAAAATTACAATCTTGTACATCACTTTTCCTTTATATAGTATTATAGATAGAAGTGATTAAGTGTGATTAAGGAATGTGTTTGTCACAACGAAAATATTGTTTAGAATTATTGGCTGAGTATGGCATGAGTGCATGCAAACCAGTAAATAATCCAATTGAACAAAATAGTGTTGTTACAGAGTTGTGCAAAAATAACAGTGATATTGTCAATAGTATAACTGGATATCAAAAACTAGTGGGCAAGCTAATTTATCTTGCGCATACTAGGCCAGACATATCATACACTGTTCATTTTTTGAGTCAATACATGCATTGTCCGTCTCAAGGTCATTTAAAGGTTGCGTTTAGGCCTCCTGGCAAAGGAGTGTTGTTCAGTAAAGGGTCGTCACTTGACTTAGTTGCTTATGCAGACTCAGACTGGGCAAAATGTATAGAGTCAAGAAGGTCCGTTACTGGGTTTTGTATATTTTTGGGGAATTCGTTAGTTTCCTGGAAAAGTAAAAAACAGGCGACTGTATCTAGATCGTCAGCCGAAGCAGAATATCGATCTATGTAACACCTCGAAAATTCACGTCCTATAATACACGTGTCATAAGCTTGAACGTGTGAAATTATATTTAGAGGGACTAAAGTTGACAAACATGGAAAGTATGTGAATATAAGGGTTCAAAATGTCAACAAGGGATAAATATACTTTACAGTAACCCTACATGATGTTCATAACCTCAACCGAATAAATCATGGATCGTACGAAGCCAATTGTGAAAGAAAGTGAGGAATTACAAACTACAGGGGTTAAATGTGTCAACATGTTTAAAGGTATACCTCTGAGTGACCTTTTAGCGAACCCGAAGCTTTGTAATGCTTAATTATACTCACAAGAATGTGTGATAAAAATTTCACAAGGTTTCGTTAAGGTATGAGAAAGTTATGGCAATATTCGTATACGAGGGGTTAAAAACGTCAACGATTTAATTTCTCGCGATTTTTACGCAACCGACGAACGAACACGCAAACATCGACTACCGATCCTAATTTGCGTATTTTAGTATAAATATTATGCTCTACGATGCTTCCATGATGTTCGGGTGCGAAGACGGGCTTGTGGGCCTTGGGCCCAAGCCCACAAAACCCCCCACTATATAAATAATTTCACCCAAAATCCATCATTTTCACTCTCTCTCTCTAACCTCCCAAACTCTCTCTACTCTCTCTCTCTCTAGAAACTTTTCCGGCGACTTTTCCGGCGACCGGCGACTTTTCCGGCGGCCGTTTTCCGGCCAAGGGTACACTTTTTCGACTATATCCGACGTTCCGGATCGCGTGGTGTGGTTAGTTTTAGCTAATTCTTAGCGGTTTGAGCTCTATGGCAACTCCGGCGACATTCTGGTCAAATTCCGGCGAGTCCGTTTTGAACTTTTGACTTTGCAGATGCTTCGATCGGGACTTTAGGAGCATTTCTGCACAGTTTCAAGAAATTTCATTCTCCGGCGAAATCTCGACTTCTGACATGGTTCTGACGAGTTCCAGCCGTCAGTTTTCGACGAAAAATATATTTTTGGACTCCTAGTGACCTATAGAGTCCATCGAACCACTTTCGACTCGGGTGAAAAATTTAAGTTCGGGACGCTCTCGGGCTCGACTTCTGACATGGTTCTGGCGAGTTCCAGCCGTCAGTTTTCGACGAAAAATATATTTTTGGACTCCTAGTGACCTGTAGAGTCCATCGAACCACTTTCGACTCGGGTGAAAAATTTAAGTTCGGGACGCTCTCGGGCTCGGTTCTTCATGGTCAACAGGTCAAAACTGGTCAAGGGGAAGTTTTGGGTCATGTTAGTGCCTCGGTTCAGTTTTGGGTTCGGTCAAACCTGGTCAACATCGGTCAAACGTGGTCAACTGCTGGTCAACGCAGTCAACTCGAGGCTCGGTAAAATTTTAACGATGCAAATTTTGTTATATTATGTGGGCATTAAACCCTTAAAAGGGCACCCTCTGATTCCCACTCTAACTAGGTCAATTGTCGGGTCAAACTTGTTATTAAAAAGTCAACAGGATAATTAATTTCTAATTTATGCATAATTGGCAATGTAGAACACATACAACCTGTTTGATCATTAATATAACTTGGTAATTAGTGTAAGAACATGTCTAAACATGTTCAACCCGACAATTTACTGTTTAGAACCGGTTCGGAACCGAAAGTCGCAAAGCTTTGACTTTTGCTTTGACTTCAGTTCTGACCCGTTTTGGTATGATTTAGAAATACTTAGAGCTCTATTTGGACCAGGTTACATGCTAGTATAATCCTCTGTGATTATACACCATGGTTCATTAGTTAACCAATTAATATGCATGATTCCGTTAATTGCCCATATGTTGACCATTATGCCCTTTTCACCACAAAACGTGATTTTTGGAAATGTAAAAGAGTAAAAACCTTAGTCACTGATATATAAACTTGTACCCAAAGTTAGACTTCAATTTTGAGCTTTTCGGCTTATGTGAAATTACCAAAATGCCCTACGGTGCATAGTTGGGTTATAATTGATAAATTTCACATATATACTTTACCCTAGTGTTATAATTTTTAAATGGAGTATTTTTGCTGATTACGTCAGACCTGTAACTCAGGTTAATACTTAAACTCTTTTATAAACTTGAAAATGACCAAACTACCCCTACGGGGCATAGTTTGTATTTAAATTCGTTTCGGGCATAATGAAAGACATCCTACTGATGTCACAACATATTTGAAGCATATTAACTTAGGAAACCTGTATATGGCTCTTTCAAATACCCGTTACGCGTATTACGCGTTCGGTTCGGTTTATGTAGCGAGTTTACATAAAATAGCCGAAACGGGTCAAACCTTATCGGTTTTATCTCAAAATCCAGAATGTGCATGAAGGACCCATATTAAACAAGTCTCTGAACTTGTCGGGTCTAAATCACATTCTATCCGGTCCTCGCTTAATCGTGCGTGCGAACCGTATCTTTGAAACTAGCCGGTCTAAGCTTAAGCTTAATTAAAGACCCGTTAGGATTCTAATAGGTTATTAAAAACCTTCGTTCCAGATTAGGAGCCCAGTAAAAGCTATCTGTACTTGCTGATTTGATATACGGCTGGGATTGAATTTATATTTAGCTCAGGTAAATACTTTTAACTTATTTTCCCTATACGGGCTTGGGTTACGGTATATAGCATACCGCTTGATCGGGCATCAAATCTTCACGCTTAGTGGGTAGTTGAATAATTTGATCGGCTCGTTTAAACAGTCTTGTTTACTTTACAGCCTTTGGGGGGTTAATGACCATGTCCCGGATATCCTTGGCATCATCTTACAAGATGGCCACGACCTGAGCACGGGGTGTAGGCGTACACCTATCAGTGTATAACTCAATGATGTGGTGTGTCTATTGATCTTTAACCCGGACAAGATCCGGGCTACTGAACGCATAAGTAACATGTAATTCGTTCACAAGATTATAATATTAAATAATTCTCCCAAGTTAAAAAGATTAATTTTGCCTCTGTGCATTTTAATCAAATTATAAAAGATATTTTGTGCCATGTGCATCCAAATAAATTTTCTTAAAACCATTTTCAAAATGAGTCAGTTGAATGTATTTACCAGTGTAAACTGACGTATTTTCCAAAAAGGCTAAATGCATGTACTATACGAAATTGGCTGGATATTTCTCCTTAGCATCAGTAGAAGTCTCGCAAGCTTAAGATGCCTAAAAGTCTGTTGAACTATTGTTTCCATTTTATGTTCGATCCTTCTGTGGATAAACTTCCGAGTATTGTGACAATTGATATTACAATATTAATTCGGTTGTATTATATCTTTTAAATTGCTTCCGCTGTGCATTATTATATTGTGTTGTTTGACTATTACGTTGCCAACCACGTCACGATAATCCCCCACCGGGCCCACCGGTGACACGTGGAAATCGGGGTGTGACAGGTTGGTATCAGAGCCAACACTGAGTGAATTAAACACTAACCTTTCGTGTTTAATCTCAGTTACACAATTGCACATATCTAAACTTCTGAGTCTAGACTTAACTTAGGAATATTCTCAATCCTAATCTAGAAATTTTTACTTCCAAATTTTTATTGGATACGTCGCCAAGCGAAGAAGCCGTAATAGGAGTTCTCCACACCCGGAGCCCTGAGATGCTGAGCTTCGTACCACGGCTAGAATGAAACGAGCATCTGAGGAGAAAGCATTCAGAAATAAAATGAAGACGAAACTCCTTTTAATGAAGATCGTTTCCTTATTAGTCCTTATGAGGACATAATTATCCTTCAGTCCCTTCGAGGACAACATTATTTCTTTCAAGTCCCGCTTAGGGCAACTTTATACTTTTATTTTTATATAATGGAATGATTAAGTTTAAACTTTCATTCTAAACAAGAAATATTAAATAAATGGAAAATATCATTTCCTTTTGCAAGGTCTACCATTATAATAAAATGGCAAAATCTAAAAAGGACAAGACCTAGCTTCGGGTCATTTTAAGACCGGGCCAAGATGGTAGTTCCATAATTAGATTCAGATCCATATTAACACCTCAATTTAAAATTTGTTCTGCGTTAATTAAATTAAGAATCTTAAGTGTGAAACCTAGCCTTCGGGTCAATTATAAGACCAGGCCGAGATGGTAAGACCTGTTAAAAAGATTCAATTTATTAATTAAGAATCTTAAGAGTGAAACCTAGCCTTCGGGTCAATTATAAGACCGGGCCAAGATGGTAAGACCTGATTAAAAGATTCAAACCCCTGTTAACATCTGAAAACATGTTAACACTCCCGACAGATGTGATTCGTTGGAAATCACACACGTTATTAAGGATTCTTCAAAAGATTCCTAACCCAGTTTAATGATCCCCGAATCCTGGGTTTACATCATCAATTAAGATGATCATATTTTAACCATACGTAGTAATATGGTGCCTACGGGCCTTGCTCATTTCTACATGAGCCAAAATATAGTGGTAGCTATGACTCCTGTCAGAAAAAGGTAATGAACTAGGTTCAAACCTCAAGGCTTTGATTCTCTGAAATCCTAGCTTATAATTTATAAATGTCCTTGTGACTAGGCCTATTGTGCCAGAATACCTTCATGCTTTGATTCTCTGAAATCATAGCTTATAATCTATATATGTCCTTGTGACTAAGCCTGTTGTGCTAATATACTTAAAGGCCCTGATTCTCTGAAATCATGGCTTAAAATTTAAATTTGTCCTCGTGACTAGGCCTTTGGTGCTATTAAATAAAATTGTTATTGTTACTTTGATCCTCTGAAATCATAAGCTTATAATTTATAAATGTCCATGTGACCAGGCCATTGAGTGCCACTAATAAAACTGTTAATGTTTTATAATTAGGATAAATTATAATGGAAATCCTAAATATAAATGATTAATAAATTAACCAAATATGGTCTCTGTTTACCATGGTTAATGAAATTCCCTAAGGGGCAATTCTGTAATAAACATCCCTTAGAAGGGAAGTGCCTACGGGCTATAGTTAATGTCCTCTGAGACTAAAAGACAGTGGTAGCCTACAACTCCCTGTCAAGAAAAAGGTAATGAACTTTGATTCAAACCTTAATGCCTCGATTCTCCGAAATCATGGCTTATAAATTAAACTGGTCTACGCGACTAGGCCATTTGTGCTATTATTAACTTATAAATAAGGATTTATGATAAAAATCCTGAATAAAATAAATATCCTTCCTTCCCTGTCAGTATGCATTTGTAAAAAGGGAATCTTAAAGGTGAAACCTAGCCTACGCGGCCAGGATGGTGAAACCTACTCAAGGGATTCAAATACTTGTTAACACCTAAGAACGTGTTAGCACTCTTGACAAATGTGATTCGAGAAAATCACAACAGTCATCCTTATATTGGATTCTTCCCATTCCCTTATCTAGCCTAGTGATTTAGGAATCATGGCTTATATCATTCTATAAGATGATCATATTATAAACATCCGTTAGTGATGAAGTGCCTACGGGCTAAACTTGTTGTCCGATAAGACAACGACAGTGGTGGTCTTTGACCTCCTGTCTAAAATGTTGGACTATGTCCAAACATAATAGTCTATATGATCAATGCGATCATGACTAATATCATCTAATACGATGATCACATTATTTAACATCCTTTAGTGATGCTTTGCCTACGGGCTATAATATATTGTCCATTTGGGACATTGACATTGTTATCTTTATGATTCCTTGTCTGAGGTGGTGAGCTATGCTCAAGCCAAATAGTCAATATGATTAATGCAATCATGACTTATATCACCTAATAGAATGAACCTATTATAAACATCCGTTAATGATGTTTCGCCTAAGAGCCATATTATATTGTCCATGTGTGACAAAGACATTGTGGTATTTACGATTCCCTGTGCAAGGTAGTGAGCTCTGCTCAAGCCTAATAGTCTATATGATCAATGCGATCATGACAAAAATCATCAATACGATGATTAAAAATTTTAACATCCTTAATGATGTTTTGCCTATGAGCTATATTATATTGTCCAATTGAGACAAGGCAATTGTAATCTTTTGGGATTCTTTGCCCAAGAGGGTGAGCTATACTCAAATCCTATAGTCTATACTATCATTATGATCCTGACTAGTATCATCAGTATGATGATCACAATATTAACATCCCTCGTGATGAAATGCCTACGGGCTATACTTTATTCTAGTGTCGGTAAGACAAAGATAGTAGTGATCTTTATGATCCCCTGTTCAAAATGGTGTGATTATACCCAAACCTAATAGTCAATATGATCGATGTGATCATGACTAATATCATTAAATACGATGGTTATATATAAACATCTATTAGTGATGTTGATTTGGCTTACCTTTCTGCCAAAGGAATCGTCTTTCAAAGACGATGACAGTTGTAGTCTATGACTCCCTGTCCAAAGGTGAAGAACCACGTTCAAACCTTGAAGCCCTAATCTAATAAGATTGCGGCTAATAAATTAAGGTCCTTGATGATAGACCATCGAGTCATGTTTTAAAGTCATTCATGACAAGCCTATGTGCTATAAATTGTCATTCGAGACAAGCTAACATATTAAAATGTTAACATTCCTGGAGACATGCCTTTGTGCCAGATTTGATAAATGTCCTTAGGACAAGGCCGTTTGTGCCATATCTAAATGACCTTTACGACAAGGCCTTCGTGCCGTATAATCATTTATGTCCTTCGTGACTAGGCTTTATGCCATATCTTTCTACGTCCATCGAGACAGGCTTCTATGCCATACATGTATATATAATAAAAAGTCTTGTAAGACTAGCCTTCGAGCTATTTATAATCGTCCTTGTGACAAGGACAGTTGTGGCATTAAGATCCCCTGTCAAGCAGGTATTGGACTCGCTCCAAACCTTAAATTCCATTGTTAGTCCTTTTGTGACCTAAGCTAAATGTAATAGATAGACATTCAAATAGCATTCATTAAGAATGTTCAGAACAGAATAGCCCATACGGTTTATGAATGCCGTGGCTAATCTAAGTCAGGTCATCAGGATGATGACTAATAATTGTTAATTTTGGTGATTAGTACCAAGTTTCGAGTATGGAAAACTCGGATGAGGTAGACGACAGTCGCAATACTATTAATGCGACGAAAGTTAATAAAACTACAAACGTAAACCTCAATATTAATGGAGTTAATCTCTAGGCTGTGGTAGACGCAACAGTTGAAAAGGTCATGAAACAATACAAAGAGCTGAATACTTCTCGCTCTAAATCTCATTCAAAACCATGATTAAATTGCTCATGAGGAGAGCTATGTTCACACTTCAAAATATGAAGGATGAACCAAAGAAGGAGGATAACTCCCAGAAATCTGAGAAAGAGAGCGAGTACAGGCTTAATAAAAAGCAACGAAAGTTCAGTAAGAAGCATGTATACCTCTGAGACTGCTTCAACATTATTAGATGGATGTTTTATATCCATTAGGAATCATTTTTCCAATGTCCTAGTTCCGTTAAATATAAGGACTGAATAAAGTGATAAAAATCGATTGGTTGCCTTAAAAATCAAGCCCATATTGTGGGTGATAAGGAGCAATTAATTATCAAGACTCCTTTTGAGACAACCCTCGTAATTACACGTATCCGTACGAGTAATAAATATTAAACATAAAAAAATGGTGGAATTGGCCGTCCCCGGAATCGAACCTGGGTCTAGGCCGCACCCTTTCGCGCGCCTAGCCAACTGAGCTAGGTGCCTAGTTTGTGAAAACTTCCATTATTAATTTAATATAAGCACTTGTACAATAAACTTCCTTATCATTTATCAATGATAATTTCTGCTAAGTGTCCTGTTTTTAATACAGGCAATAATAAATCTTCATGAACCATAAACTTAGCAAAATTTTTTTATTATCATCCATAAGGTATAACTACCAAGGAAACCATAGTAACCGATTCTTCTAGATCGGCAAGTAATCCTTCCGAAAATCAGAGTACTCTTTCTTTGCATAGAGTACGACAACATATGTTATTTTAATTATTTTCTCATTGTTTTTCTATCGCCTGCGAATGCCAAACTATGTTTGATAAAAGTGTCATATGAGGATTGGCGTATCCTAGTGTGTCCCATAGATTATTTCCATGTCTGATCAGCATGGAGGTTTAATGCATGGAACCCCTGAGATATCCCAATGGTCATATTGTACCAAAGTCGACTAGTAGTATTCAAAGAAGATATCCAGAATGGAATTATCCAAGTAAATGTTCCCGGTTAAGGAATTCGTGGACTAGTAACATAAGTGTGTCACTTAATTGACACAAGCAATGATGGATAAGTTGGAGCCTGAGATTTGTAAAATCTCTGTAACCTCCTTATACCTTAATTATCTTCTCCTAAGATTACCCTGTTTACCCCTGAGGGGCAGGTAGAGTTAAGGTTTATATCTCATTTAAGGCTGTATTATTATGAAATCTCCAAGACGGCTAGCACCATCATTGGAAGAATCGAAACCCTGATTAACTAAGTTTTAAAATAGAGGGTTCATATAGCCTAACTCAATATCCTGAGATTTCGGTATAGTTAATTATGTAAGACGGTTCTTTTTGCTTATGCATTTTTACCGCAACCCTAATTAGGCAACAAATAAGAATTTGCCATCAACTGCCCAGGATCGTCGATTTGCTCGACTTGCTGTAAGGATTAGCTATTCCTTAAAATTTGTTAAGCAGTGGTTGGAATAACCATCTCACCTTAAGATAAGCTTTCCTATAATAGTTGATATATAAGTATCAAGGCTACTCCTTTGGAGACCTTGTATAAATAGAATGTTAAACATCTATTGTTAGGACAATAGATTGGTAAGTCCAATTATCAGGATCTGAAAGTTGCATTGGAAACAACAAATAAGATCACGCAAATTCATAATCATCTGTAAGATGCCAGTATTCGGCAGAAAATCAAGGATTAATGAAAATAGCAAACCTCCTAAATTCTTGATTAAGGAATAAGGTTCAACAATAGATATCACCCAGGAAGGGTGTGCCAAATCTGTTAAATTATCAGGCTAGTTAAGCTCTGAATATATAGAATCATTCGAAGGAAATCGAATGTATCAAGATCAGGTAGCTTATAAGCTAAAACCTATTTAAGGGGCTTGGCGGAGCTCGCAATACATTACACACTAGTGACTGAAAGGTGTGTTTCGCCAATAAGTCAAGAAGCACTATCACATAATGTTATGCAAATTTATGATGTGATGAGCATCCTGTATCGATTAAGGATCGACAGGTTAAGAAGCTACAAAAAGGATACATGTACCTAATATAGGAGTCACTTTAGGAGCTTGGAAAGACTCCAGATATGTTATGGAAGTTAAGTCCATTATGCGACAAAAAGTACTTCCATCATTTTAGCAAATCTCGAGGTCGAGATTTCTGTTAAGGGGGTGAGGATGTAACACCTCGAAAATTCACGTCCTATAATACACGTGTCATAAGCTTGAACGTGTGAAATTATATTTAGAGAGACTAAAGTTGACAAACATGGAAAGTATGTGAATATAAGGGTTCAAAATGTCAACAAGGGATAAATATACTTTACAGTAACCCTACATGATGTTCATAACCTCAACCGAATAAATCATGGATCGTACGAAGCCAATTGTGAAAGAAAGTGAGGAATTACAAACTATAGGGGTTAAATGTGTCAACATGTTTAAAGGTATACCTCTGAGTGACCTTTTAGCGAACCCGAAGCTTTGTAATGCTTAATTATACTCACAAGAATGTGTGATAAAAATTTCACAAGGTTTCGTTAAGTTATGAGAAAGTTATGGCAATATTCGTATACGAGGGGTTAAAAACGTCAACGATTTAATTTCTCGCGATTTTTACGCAACCGACGAACGAACACGCAAACATCGACTACCGATCCTAATTTGCGTATTTTAGTATAAATATTATGCTCTACAATGCTTCCATGATGTTCGGGTGCGAAGACGGGCTTGTGGGCCTTGGGCCCAAGCCCACAAAACCCCCACTATATAAATAATTTCACCCAAAATCCATCATTTTCAGTCTCTCTCTAACCTCCCAAACTCTCTCTACTCTCTCTCTCTCTCTCTAGAAACTTTTCCGGCGACTTTTCCGGCGACCGGCGACTTTTGCGTCCAAGGGTACACTTTTTCGACTATATCCGACGTTCCGGATCGCGTGGTGTGGTTAGTTTTAGTTAATTCTTAGCGGTTTGAGCTCTATGGCAACTCCGGCGACAATCCGGTCAAATTCCGGCGAGTCCGTTTTGAACTTTTGACTTTGCAGATGCTTCGATCGGGACTTTAGGAGCATTTCTGCACAGTTTCAAGAAATTTCATTCTCCGGCGAAATCTCGACTTCTGACATGGTTCTGGCGAGTTCCAGCCGTCAGTTTTCGACGAAAAATATATTTTTGGACTCCTAGTGACCTATAGAGTCCATCGAACCACTTTCGACTCGGGTGAAAAATTTAAGTTCGGGACGCTCTCGGGCTCGACTTCTGACATGGTTCTGGCGAGTTCCAGCCGTCAGTTTTCGACGAAAAATATATTTTTGGACTCCTAGTGACCTGTAGAGTCCATCGAACCACTTTCGACTCGGGTGAAAAATTTAAGTTCGGGACGCTCTCGGGCTCGGTTCTTCATGGTCAACAGGTCAAACGTGGTCAAAACTGGTCAAGGGGAAGTTTTGGGTCATGTTAGTGCCTCGGTTCAGTTTTGGGTTCGGTCAAACCTGGTCAACATCGGTCAAACGTGGTCAACTGCTGGTCAACGCAGTCAACACGAGGCTCGGTAAAATTTTAACGATGCAAATTTTGTTATATTATGTGGGCATTAAACCCTTAAAAGGGCACCCTCTGATTCCCACTCTAACTAGGTCAATTGTCGGGTCAAACTTGTTATTAAAAAGTCAACAGGATAATTAATTTCTAATTTATGCATAATTGGCAATGTAGAACACATACAACCTGTTTGATCATTAATATAACTTGGTAATTAGTGTAAGAACATGTCTAAACATGTTCAACCCGACAATTTACTGTTTAGAACCGGTTCGGAACCGAAAGTCGCAAAGCTTTGACTTTTGCTTTGACTTCAGTTCTGACCCGTTTTGGTATGATTTAGAAATACTTAGAGCTCTATTTGGACCAGGTTACATGCTAGTATAATCCTCTGTGATTATACACCATGGTTCATTAGTTAACCAATTAATATGCATGATTCCGTTAATTGCCCATATGTTGACCATTATGCCCTTTTCACCACAAAACGTGATTTTTGGAAATGTAAAAGAGTAAAAACCTTAGTCACTGATATATAAACTTGTACCCAAAGTTAGACTTCAATTTTGAGCTTTTCGGCTTATGTGAAATTACCAAAATGCCCTACGGTGCATAGTTGGGTTATAATTGATAAATTTCACATATATACTTTACCCTACTGTTATAATTTTTAAATGGAGTATTTTTGCTGATTACGTCAGACCTGTAACTCAGGTTAATACTTAAACTCTTTTATAAACTTGAAAATGACCAAACTACCCCTACGGGGCATAGTTTGTATTTAAATTCGTTTCGGGCATAATGAAAGACATCCTACTGATGTCACAACATATTTGAAGCATATTAACTTAGGAAACCTGTATATGGCTCTTTCAAATACCCGTTACGCGTATTACGCGTTCGGTTCGGTTTATGTAGCGAGTTTACATAAAATAGCCGAAACGGGTCAAACCTTATCGGTTTTATCTCAAAATCCAGAATGTGCATGAAGGACCCATATTAAACAAGTCTCTGAACTTGTCGGGTCTAAATCACATTCTATCCGGTCGTCGCTTAATCGTGCGTACGAAACGTATCTTTGAAACTAGCCGGTCTAAGCTTAAGCTTAATTAAAGACCCGTTAGGATTCTAATAGGTTATTAAAAACCTTCGTTCCAGATTAGGAGCCCAGTAAAAGCTATATGTGCTTGCTGATTTGATATACGACTGGGCTTGAATTTATATTTAGCTCAGGTAAATACTTTTAACTTATTTTCCCTATACGGGTTTGGGTTACGGTATATAGCATACCGCTTGATCGGGCATCAAATCTCCACGCTTAGTGGGTAGTTGAATAATTTGATCGGCTCGTTTAAACAGTCTTGTTTACTTTACAGCCTTTGGGGGGTTAATGACCATGTCCCGGATATCCTTGGCATCATCTTACGAGATGGCCACGACCTGAGCACGGGGTGTAGGCGTACACCTATCAGTGTATAACTCAATGATGTGGTGTGTCTATTGATCTTTAACCCGGACAAGATCCGGGCTACTGAACGCATAAGTAACATGTAATTCGTTCACAAGATTATAATATTAAATAATTCTCACAAGTTAAAAAGATTAATTTTGCCTCTGTGCATTTTAATCAAATTATAAAAGATATTTTGTGCCATGTGCATCCAAATAAATTTTCTTAAAACCATTTTCAAAATGAGTCAGTTGAATGTATTTACCAGTGTAAACTGACGTATTTTCCAAAAAGGCTAAATGCAGGTACTATACGAAATTGGCTGGATATTTCTCCTTAGCATCAGTAGAAGTCTCGCAAGCTTAAGATACCTAAAAGTCTGTTGAACTATTGTTTCCATTTTATGTTCGATCCTTCTGTGGATAAACTTCCGAGTATTGTGACAATTGATATTACAATATTAATTCGGTTGTATTATATCTTTTAAATTGCTTCCGCTGTGCATTATTATATTGTGTTGTTTGACTATTACGTTGCCAACCACGTCACGATAATCCCCCACCGGGCCCACCGGTGACACGTGGAAATCGGGGTGTGACAGGTTGGTATCAGAGCCAACACTGAGTGAATTAAACACTAACCTTTCGTGTTTAATCTCAGTTACACAATTGCACATATCTAAACTTCTGAGTCTAGACTTAACTTAGGAATATTCTCAATCCTAATCTAGAAATTTTTACTTCCAAATTTTTATTGGATACGTCGCCAAGCGAAGAAGCCGTAATAGGAGTTCTCAACACCCGGAGCCCTGAGATGCTGAGCTTCGTACCACGGCTAGAATGAAACGAGCATCTGAGGAGAAAGCATTCAGAAATAAAATGAAGACGAAACTCCTTTTAATGAAGATCGTTTCCTTATTAGTCCTTATGAGGACATAATTATCCTTCAGTCCCTTCGAGGACAACATTATTTCTTTCAAGTCCCGCTTAGGGCAACTTTATACTTTTATTTTTATATAATGGAATGATTAAGTTTAAACTTTCATTCTAAACAAGAAATATTAAATAAATGGAAAATATCATTTCCTTTTGCAAGGTCTACCATTATAATAAAATGGCAAAATCTAAAAAGGACAAGACCTAGCTTCGGGTCATTTTAAGACCGGGCCAAGATGGTAGTTCCATAATTAGATTCAGATCCATATTAACACCTCAATTTAAAATTTGTTCTGCGTTAATTAAATTAAGAATCTTAAGTGTGAAACCTAGCCTTCGGGTCAATTATAAGACCAGGCCGAGATGGTAAGACCTGTTAAAAAGATTCAATTTATTAATTAAGAATCTTAAGAGTGAAACCTAGCCTTCGGGTCAATTATAAGACCGGGCCAAGATGGTAAGACCTGATTAAAAGATTCAAACCCCTGTTAACATCTGAAAACATGTTAACACTCCCGACAGATGTGATTCGTTGGAAATCACACACGTTATTAAGGATTCTTTAAAAGATTCCTAACCCAGTTTAATGATCCCCGAATCCTGGGTTTACATCATCAATTAAGATGATCATATTTTAACCATACGTAGTAATATGGTGCCTACGGGCCTTGCTCATTTCTAAATGAGCCAAAATACAGTGGTAGCTATGACTCCCTGTCAGAAAAAGGTTATGAACTAGGTTCAAACCTCAAGGCTTTGATTCTCTGAAATCCTAGCTTATAATTTATAAATGTCCTTGTGACAAGGCCTATTGTGCCAGAATACCTTCATGCTTTGATTCTCTGAAATCATAGCTTATAATCTATATATGTCCTTGTGACTAAGCCTGTTGTGCTAATATACTTAAAGGCCCTGATTCTCTGAAATCATGGCTTAAAATTTAAATTTGTCCTCGTGACTAGGCCTTTGGTGCTATTAAATAAAATTGTTATTGTTACTTTGATCCTCTGAAATCATAAGCTTATAATTTATAAATGTCCATGTGACCAGGCCATTGAGTGCCACTAATAAAACTGTTAATGTTTTATAATTAGGATAAATTATAATGGAAATCCTAAATATAAATGATTAATAAATTAACCAAATATGGTCTCTGTTTACCATGGTTAATGAAATTCCCTAAGGGGCAATTCTGTAATAAACATCCCTTAGAAGGGAAGTGCCTACGGGCTATAGTTAATGTCCTCTGAGACTAAAAGACAGTGGTAGCCTACAACTCCCTGTCAAGAAAAAGGTAATGAACTTTGATTCAAACCTTAATGCCTCGATTCTCCGAAATCATGGCTTATAAATTAAACTGGTCTACGCGACTAGGCCATTTGTGCTATTATTAACTTATAAATAAGGATTTATGATAAAAATCCTGAATAAAATAAATATCCTTCCTTCCCTGTCAGTATGCATTTGTAAAAAGGGAATCTTAAAGGTGAAACCTAGCCTACGCGGCCAGGATGGTGAAACCTACTCAAGGGATTCAAATACTTGTTAACACCTAAGAACGTGTTAGCACTCTTGACAAATGTGATTCGAGAAAATCACAACAGTCATCCTTATATTGGATTCTTCCCATTCCCTTATCTAGCCTAGTGATTTAGGAATCATGGCTTATATCATTCTATAAGATGATCATATTATAAACATCCGTTAGTGATGAAGTGCCTACGGGCTAAACTTGTTGTCCGATAAGACAACGACAGTGGTGGTCTTTGACCTCCTGTCTAAAATGTTGGACTATGTCCAAACATAATAGTCTATATGATCAATGCGATCATGACTAATATCATCTAATACGATGATCACATTATTTAACATCCTTTAGTGATGCTTTGCCTACGGGCTATAATATATTGTCCATTTGGGACATTGACATTGTTATCTTTATGATTCCTTGTCTGAGGTGGTGAGCTATGCTCAAGCCAAATAGTCAATATGATTAATGCAATCATGACTTATATCACCTAATAGAATGAACCTATTATAAACATCCGTTAATGATGTTTCGCCTAAGAGCCATATTATATTGTCCATGTGTGACAAAGACATTGTGGTATTTACGATTCCCTGTGCAAGGTAGTGAGCTCTGCTCAAGCCTAATAGTCTATATGATCAATGCGATCATGACAAAAATCATCAATACGATGATTAAAAATTTTAACATCCTTAATGATGTTTTGCCTATGAGCTATATTATATTGTCCAATTGAGACAAGGCAATTGTAATCTTTTGGGATTCTTTGCCCAAGAGGGTGAGCTATACTCAAATCCTATAGTCTATACTATCATTATGATCCTGACTAGTATCATCAGTATGATGATCACAATATTAACATCCCTCGTGATGAAATGCCTACGGGCTATACTTTATTCTAGTGTCGGTAAGACAAAGATAGTAGTGATCTTTATGATCCCCTGTTCAAAATGGTGTGATTATACCCAAACCTAATAGTCAATATGATCGATGTGATCATGACTAATATCATTAAATACGATGGTTATATATAAACATCTATTAGTGATGTTGATTTGGCTTACCTTTCTGCCAAAGGAATCGTCTTTCAAAGACGATGACAGTTGTAGTCTATGACTCCCTGTCCAAAGGTGAAGAACCACGTTCAAACCTTGAAGCCCTAATCTAATAAGATTGCGGCTAATAAATTAAGGTCCTTGATGATAGACCATCGAGTCATGTTTTAAAGTCATTCATGACAAGCCTATGTGCTATAAATTGTCATTCGAGACAAGCTAACATATTAAAATGTTAACATTCCTGGAGACATGCCTTTGTGCCAGATTTGATAAATGTCCTTAGGACAAGGCCGTTTGTGCCATATCTAAATGACCTTTACGACAAGGCCTTCGTGCCGTATAATCATTTATGTCCTTCGTGACTAGGCTTTATGCCATATCTTTCTACGTCCATCGAGACAGGCTTCTATGCCATACATGTATATATAATAAAAAGTCTTGTAAGACTAGCCTTCGAGCTATTTATAATCGTCCTTGTGACAAGGACAGTTGTGGCATTAAGATCCCCTGTCAAGCAGGTATTGGACTCGCTCCAAACCTTAAATTCCATTGTTAGTCCTTTTGTGACCTAAGCTAAATGTAATAGATAGACATTCAAATAGCATTCATTAAGAATGTTCAGAACAGAATAGCCCATACGGTTTATGAATGCCGTGGCTAATCTAAGTCAGGTCATCAGGATGATGACTAATAATTGTTAATTTTGGTGATTAGTACCAAGTTTCGAGTATGGAAAACTCGGATGAGGTAGACGACAGTCGCAATACTATTAATGCGACGAAAGTTAATAAAACTACAAACGTAAACCTCAATATTAATGGAGTTAATCTCTAGGCTGTGGTAGACGCAACAGTTGAAAAGGTCATGAAACAATACAAAGAGCTTAATACTTCTCGCTCTAAATCTCATTCAAAACCATGATTAAATTGCTCATGAGGAGAGCTATGTTCACACTTCAAAATATGAAGGATGAACCAAAGAAGGAGGATAACTCCCAGAAATCTGAGAAAGAGAGCGAGTACAGGCTTAATAAAAAGCAACGAAAGTTCAGTAAGAAGCCTGTATACCTCTGAGACTGCTTCAACATTATTAGATGGATGTTTTATATCCATTAGGAATCATTTTTCCAATGTCCTAGTTCCGTTAAATATAAGGACTCAATAAAGTGATAAAAATCGATTGGTTGCCTTAAAAATCAAGCCCATATTGTGGGTGATAAGGAGCAATTAATTATCAAGACTCCTTTTGAGACAACCCTCGTAATTACACGTATCCGTACGAGTAATAAATATTAAACATAAAAAAATGGTGGAATTGGCCGTCCCCGGAATCGAACCTGGGTCTAGGCCGCACCCTTTCGCGCGCCTAGCCAACTGAGCTAGGTGCCTAGTTTGTGAAAACTTCCATTATTAATTTAATATAAGCACTTGTACAATAAACTTCCTTATCATTTATCAATGATAATTTCTGCTAAGTGTCCTGTTTTTAATACAAGCAATAATAAATCTTCATGAACCATAAACTTAGCATTTTTTTTTTATTATCATCCATAAGGTATAACTACCAAGGAAACCATAGTAACCGATTCTTCTAGATCGGCAAGGAATCCTTCCGAAAATCAGAGTACTCTTTCTTTGCATAGAGTACGACAACATATGTTATTTTAATTATTTTCTCTTTGTTTTTCTATCACCTGCGAATGCCAAACTATGTTTGATAAAAGTGTCATATGAGGATTGGCGTATCCTAGTGTGTCCCATAGATTATTTCCATGTCTGATCAGCATGGAGGTTTAATGCATGGAACCCCTGAGATATCCCAATGGTCATATTGTACCAAAGTCGACTAGTAGTATTCAAAGAAGATATCCAGAATGGAATTATCCAAGTAAATGTTCCCGGTTAAGGAATTCGTGGACTCGTAACATAAGTGTGTCACTTAATTGACACAAGCAATGATGGATAAGTTGGAGCCTGAGATTTGTAAAATCTCTGTAACCTCCTTATACCTTAATTATCTTCTCATAAGATTACCCTGTTTACCCCTGAGGGGCAGGTAGAGTTAAGGTTTATATCCCATTTAAGGCTGTATTATTATGAAATCTCCAAGACGGCTAGCACCATCATTGGAAGAATCGAAACCCTGATTAACTAAGTTTTAAAATAGAGGGTTCATATAGCCTAACTCAATATCCTGAGATTTCGGTATAGTTAATTATGTAAGACGGTTCTTTTTGCTTATGCATTTTTACCGCAACCCTAATTAGGCAACAATTAAGAATTTGTCATCAACTGCCCAGGATCGTCGATTTGCTCGACTAGCTGTAAGGATTAGCTATTCCTTAAAATTTGTTAAGCAGTGGTTGGAATAACCATCTCACCTTAAGATAAGCTTTCCTATAATAGTTGATATATAAGTATCAAGGCTACTCCTTTGGAGACCTTGTATAAATAGAATGTTAAACATCTATTGTTAGGACAATAGATTGGTAAGTCCAATTATCAGGATCTGAAAGTTGCATTGGAAACAACAAATAAGATCACGCAAATTCATAATCATCTGTAAGATGCCAGTATTCGGCAGAAAATCAAGGATTAATGAAAATAGCAAACCTCCTAAATTCTTGATTAAGGAATAAGGTTCAACAATAGATATCACCCAGGAAGGGTGTGCCAAATCTGTTAAATTATCAGGCTAGTTAAGCTCTGAATATATAGAATCATTCGAAGGAAATCGAATGTATCAAGATCAGGTAGCTTATAAGCTAAAACCTATTTAAGGGGCTTGGCGGAGCTCGCAATACATTACACACTAGTGACTGAAAGGTGTGTTTCGCCAATAAGTCAAGAAGCACTATCACATAATGTTATGCAAATTTATGATGTGATGAGCATCCTGTATCGATTAAGGATCGACAGGTTAAGAAGCTACAAAAAGGATACATGTACCTAATATAGGAGTCACTTTAGGAGCTTGGAAAGACTCCAGATATGTTATGGAAGTTAAGTCCATTATGCGACAAAAAGTACTTCCATCATTTTAGCAAATCTCGAGGTCGAGATTTCTGTTAAGGGGGTGAGGATGTAACACCTCGAAAATTCACGTCCTATAATACACGTGTCATAAGCTTGAACGTGTGAAATTATATTTAGAGGGACTAAAGTTGACAAACATGGAAAGTATGTGAATATAAGGGTTCAAAATGTCAACAAGGGATAAATATACTTTACAGTAACCCTACATGATGTTCATAACCTCAACCGAATAAATCATGGATCGTACGAAGCCAATTGTGAAAGAAAGTGAGGAATTACAAACTATAGGGGTTAAATGTGTCAACATGTTTAAAGGTATACCTCTGAGTGACCTTTTAGCGAACCCGAAGCTTTGTAATGCTTAATTATACTCACAAGAATGTGTGATAAAAATTTCACAAGGTTTCGTTAAGGTATGAGAAAGTTATGGCAATATTCGTATACGAGGGGTTAAAAACGTCAACGATTTAATTTCTCGCGATTTTTACGCAACCGACGAACGAACACGCAAACATCGACTACCGATCCTAATTTGCGTATTTTAGTATAAATATTATGCTCTACGATGCTTCCATGATGTTCGGGTGCGAAGACGGGCTTGTGGGCCTTGGGCCCAAGCCCACAAAACCCCCACTATATAAATAATTTCACACAAAATCCATCATTTTCACTCTCTCTCTAACCTCCCAAACTCTCTCTACTCTCTCTCTCTCTAGAAACTTTTCCGGCGACTTTTCCGGCGACCGGCGACTTTTCCGGCTAAGGGTACACTTTTTCGACTATATCCGACGTTCCGGATCGCGTGGTGTGGTTAGTTTTAGCTAATTCTTAGCGGTTTGAGCTCTATGGCAACTCCGGCGACAATCCGGTCAAATTCCGGCGAGTCCGTTTTGAACTTTTGACTTTGCAGATGCTTCGATCGGGACTTTAGGAGCATTTCTGCACAGTTTCAAGAAATTTCATTCTCCGGCGAAATCTCAACTTCTGACATGGTTCTGGCGAGTTCCAGCCGTCAGTTTTCGACGAAAAATATATTTTTGGACTCCTAGTGACCTATAGAGTCCATCGAACCACTTTCGACTCGGGTGAAAAATTTAAGTTCGGGACGCTCTCGGGCTCGACTTCTGACATGGTTCTGGCGAGTTCCAGCCGTCAGTTTTCGACGAAAAATATATTTTTGGACTCCTAGTGACCTGTAGAGTCCATCGAACCACTTTCGACTCGGGTGAAAAATTTAAGTTCGGGACGCTCTCGGGCTCGGTTCTTCATGGTCAACAGGTCAAACGTGGTCAAAACTGGTCAAGGGGAAGTTTTGGGTCATGTTAGTGCCTCGGTTCAGTTTTGGGTTCGGTCAAACCTGGTCAACATCGGTCAAACGTGGTCAACTGCTGGTCAACGCAGTCAACACGAGGCTTGGTAAAATTTTAACGATGCAAATTTTGTTATATTATGTGGGCATTAAACCCTTAAAAGGGCACCCTCTGATTCCCACTCTAACTAGGTCAATTGTCGGGTCAAACTTGTTATTAAAAAGTCAACAGGATAATTAATTTCTAATTTATGCATAATTGGCAATGTAGAACACATACAACCTGTTTGATCATTAATATAACTTGGTAATTAGTGTAAGAACATGTCTAAACATGTTCAACCCGACAATTTACTGTTTAGAACCGGTTCGGAACCGAAAGTCGCAAAGCTTTGACTTTTGCTTTGACTTCAGTTCTGACCCGTTTTGGTATGATTTAGAAATACTTAGAGCTCTATTTGGACCAGGTTACATGCTAGTATAATCCTCTGTGATTATACACCATGGTTCATTAGTTAACCAATTAATATGCATGATTCCGTTAATTGCCCATATGTTGACCATTATGCCCTTTTCACCACAAAACGTGATTTTTGGAAATGTAAAAGAGTAAAAACCTTAGTCACTGATATATAAACTTGTACCCAAAGTTAGACTTCAATTTTGAGCTTTTCGGCTTATGTGAAATTACCAAAATGCCCTACGGTGCATAGTTGGGTTATAATTGATAAATTTCACATATATACTTTACCCTACTGTTATAATTTTTAAATGGAGTATTTTTGCTGATTACGTCAGACCTGTAACTCAGGTTAATACTTAAACTCTTTTATAAACTTGAAAATGACCAAACTACCCCTACGGGGCATAGTTTGTATTTAAATTCGTTTCGGGCATAATGAAAGACATCCTACTGATGTCACAACATATTTGAAGCATATTAACTTAGGAAACCTGTATATGGCTCTTTCAAATACCCGTTACGCGTATTACGCGTTCGGTTCGGTTTATGTAGCGAGTTTACATAAAATAGCCGAAACGGGTCAAACCTTATCGGTTTTATCTCAAAATCCAGAATGTGCATGAAGGACCCATATTAAACAAGTCTCTGAACTTGTCGGGTCTAAATCACATTCTATCCGGTCCTCGCTTAATCGTGCGTACGAACCGTATCTGTACTTGCTGATTTGATATACGGCTGGGATTGAATTTATATTTAGCTCAGGTAAATACTTTTAACTTATTTTCCCTATACGGGCTTGGGTTACGGTATATAGCATACCGCTTGATCGGGCATCAAATCTCCACGCTTAGTGGGTAGTTGAATAATTTGATCGGCTCGTTTAAACAGTCTTGTTTACTTTACAGCCTTTGGGGGGTTAATGACCATGTCCCGGATATCCTTGGCATCATCTTACGAGATGGCCACGACCTGAGCACGGGGTGTAGGCGTACACCTATCAGTGTATAACTCAATGATGTGGTGTGTCTATTGATCTTTAACTCGGACAAGATCCGGGCTACTGAACGCATAAGTAACATGTAATTCGTTCACAAGATTATAATATTAAATAATTCTCCCAAGTTAAAAAGATTAATTTTGCCTCTGTGCATTTTAATCAAATTATAAAAGATATTTTGTGCCATGTGCATCCAAATAAATTTTCTTAAAACCATTTTCAAAATGAGTCAGTTGAATGTATTTACCTGTGTAAACTGACGTATTTTCCAAAAAGGCTAAATGCAGGTACTATACGAAATTGGCTGGATATTTCTCCTTAGCATCAGTAGAAGTCTCGCAAGCTTAAGATGCCTAAAAGTCTGTTGAACAATTGTTTCCATTTTATGTTCGATCCTTCTGTGGATAAACTTCCGAGTATTGTGACAATTGATATTACAATATTAATTCGGTTGTATTATATCTTTTAAATTGCTTCCGCTGTGCATTATTATATTGTGTTGTTTGACTATTACGTTGTCAACCACGTCACGATAATCCCCCACCGGGCCCACCGGTGACACGTGGAAATCGGGGTGTGACAATCTATGTGTGCGGCAGCATGTGAGGTTGTATGGCTGAAAAATTTGTTGCTAGAGTTAACTGTGTCAGTTAAGTTGCCAGTTCAGTTGTATTGTGATAACAATGCTGCTTTGTCCATAGCAATTAATCCGGTGTTTCATGACCGGACTAAACACTTTGAAGTCGATTTATTTTTCTTGAGAGAGTTGATTTCAAAAGGTGTTATAAGTGTTGGAGGAATTCAGTCGGTGAATCAGCTAGCAGACTTGTTTACAAAAGGTCTTCTAGTTGGACAGCACAGTGATTTGTGTTCAAAAATGCAGATGTTTGATTTCTTTGGATCTTAAATTGAGGCGGGGTGTTAAAAATATAAAAAAAGTTATATTTTTATTTGAGATACAATTTAATATCTGTCATTTAGTGTACATGTGTTATAATAATGTTTATATCTTTTGTAACATGTTGGGCCGAGGAGTTGCGTGGGCTTGTAGCAGTATATTTGGGCCTGTAGCAGTTCATGGACTTGCAACATTATTGGGCAGTTATAACAAACCGGTAACAACCAGTTTTATAAATAAAAAAGGAAGTTGATGTTTCGAGAGGGTGTGCATCTCTCCAGTTTCGAGACAAGTCCAGAATTTCATCTCTCCAGTTTCTTCTTTCTCTCATGAATTAGGGTTTGTTACTGTAAAACTTTGATCCGTTGTTTGTCGAAGTTTATAACATAGATCCGGTTGTAATTCATTAGAGATTATCACTTTGATAATCTCTTTGTTGGTGAGAGTGTGTTTGAGAGGTCTGTTCTTGTGTTTTTTGTTTCAAACAGTTCATTTCGTCTTTGATTCCTGAGTTGTAATCTTTGAGTCGAGATTTGTATTTGTTTGTTTGAGATACCACTTTTGTTGACATGCTTGCATCAATTTAGTTAAGAGTCTTCGTTGAAACTTTAAATGTCTTTTAGTTTTTTAATTACTGAAGTCATGTTTTGATACTTCCATTATATTTTGAAAAAAATACCAATAAAACTTACATAAATAACTTTTGTTTATAAAGAATGAGTTTCAATTGACGTCAAACTTCATATTGTATAATTATAAAATACGTAAAATTATATCACATATTAACATAATATTCTCTTTAAATATAATAGTATGACTTATAATATTGTAGGTTCGAAAAGATTAAACAACTAAACAATAGACATACTTGATTTTAAATATTATCAACGAATTGACAACAACATGATAAAGTTACATATGTTATCAACGATCTCTTGGTTTAACTCTAGAAGATAGATGAATATTTATGGTGCATGTGTGTTTAATTCACATGAACTTTAAATATTTCTCTTATATATGGATTAAAAGAATTAGTAACGATATTCATATTTTTTGGTTACCATGCTTATTGGAATTAGAATTGAGTCTTTACTATCATTACATCAATTATGATTTCCTTACTAAATGCTTATTGGAACTAGATTGAATCTTTACTATCATTACATCAATTATGTTTTCCTTACCTTTTTTTGTTCAAGAATGTCTCTTTGTATTATTATGTCAAATGAGGCGTTCGTTCGTAAAATATGTGTTGATTCACTTTAAGCAAGAAAGACATGAAGTAATATTTTCGCATCCATTCATTTTAATTATGAACACATAATTAAATATGTTTATCGTCAATAAATGAGATAATTGTAGTCAACATTCCGCAGCAACGCGCGGGTAACTCCAACTCGTTTAATACAACCACCAACATGAAAAGGCCCCTCAAGGCCTAATAGTATAACTGAATCATACACATGGGATCTGAGGCATAAAATGACTTGTTATGACCCATTATGGATTTGTGTATCCCAAACAACCCACTTAATACATGGTAAGGCCCATTAAACCCAAAAATATAAAGAAATAACACCATGCACCATAAGGCAAAAAGGAGGACGGGTTATCACCTACTTGTGGATTTATATAGCCATGATGACCCCAACACATGACATGGTCTATCAAGGTGTAATAGTATAACAAAAAAATCAAACAAATGGACCCCATAAGAGGCACGGGCATGAGAATGGCTGGCATCGCAGGAATGAGGGGTGATGGTTGTTTTGTTTTTTATTTATTTATTTATTAATATATATATATATAGAGGTCCAGTATCATTTCAGAACCATAAATATTTACAGAACTCGCAGAACTCCTAATAAACAATCTTTTTATTTATATATTTTTATGTTTAGGATAATTTTATCATTTATTATGTGTATTTTTACGATTACATACATGTTAAGAGTAATTTTATTATTTTTTATATGTAATTTTATAATTACACATATGTAAACTAGTTTTTTACATATATGTAATTAGTTATGACACATATATATAATTTTGGCAATTAAACATATGTAAACTACTTTTAACATGTATGTAATCAAAGAAATACATATAATAGATGATAAAAAGATCTTAAATACAAAAACTTATATATAAAATGATTGTTTATTAGTAGTTCTGAAAGTTCTGTAGTTATTTATAGTTCTGAAATGAACTCAACCCTATATATATATATAAACCAATCCTTTAGAACCCCTCGATCAATCATCCATCACATTTCACCTTTTCACAACACATGTTCAAAGGTGACCATGGATCGTAATTGGAATACAATTTATTATCTTCTTACAACTTGTAATAAACAAAATTCAATAGTATAAGCTGAGCATTTGATTAGTTATTTAGTAAAACTAGAATGACTTACTTGGAAAATCTTGCTCAAGATTAATGATGTCAGAGCAGCAGATGGATGATGCGGATCAGATGTTGGATATTTTGGTTGTGTTGAAAAGGTGATTATTTGCCTTGCCCGCCTGATAGTGCATCACGTCCGACCGCCATCTCGTATGCGACAAGTTGACAAGACACTGTTCTTGTACATGTACAAGTCCACCCACTATGTGGCGTGAAAACATTGGCACTACCTATTTAGTTCTCATTCTCAATTAGCACGTTTAATAACAAATGCATGTAGCTTCTTCTTTATATTAGTTTCCCTTTTATACCTTTTTTCAATATCAAAACTCCATTATCCTAATTAGTACTCACAACTGATTTATGTAGACGATGATTCACTTACCTATGGAGTCGTCTGATTCTTTTAATGGTTGTGAGAAATTAAACAGCTCTCATTTTCCTTCGGGTTCTGGTAGAATAACCGATCCAAGAAGACCCCTATATATATGCTTGTCACAAAATTCTAGCTTATTTAACTGAGCAACTCCCCCACTTAACCCTTCTCAGCAAGATCACGACTTCTTTAATTTTTTTCCAGACAAAATTATAAAAATTCCTGGATGATTTTTTTATTTTTATCTTTTTGTAGTTTTTCAGTATCTTTCTTATTTTTTTAATATTGACAACTAATTGACTTTTCGTACATATATATTCTTTGGATTTAACAGGTAACTAATTTCAAACACCCATCTAGAACATGATGAAAACTAATATTTTTAATATTCTTCTGTATCCTTAATCTTTTAAAAAAATTATAAAGTGAGCAATAAAACTACTGTATTTGTCACAATTTGACAGTAAAATTGGTGTTAGCGAAGATTTATTAATTAAACTACAAAGAGACATGTGTAAGAAAGGTGACAATCTTATCAGCTTTATTTTTTTTTTTAATCACAGTATTCATTCCCCGTTACCCTTTTAAAAACACATACCAATTGTTGGAAAACATGTACTTTAACTTTTTAAAACATCTATCTTTTTTTTAATATATAATAAACGGAAATAATCATGATGTCAATACCTAAACTCAATATAATGCATTCTGTTTAACTATTATATATTCAATTCTACTTGACTGTTTACCTTCTATTTTGATGTAATTTCTAATCAAGTTATATGTGGAAAAATTCTACTTAACCAGGTAAAATAGCTATATTGTAAAATGCTATATTTGAAATGAAACCATATAAATGGATCATGTAATGTATAGAATTAATTACCGCAGTGTTGTACATGATCCTGATGGTAAGGGTTAAGCGGTGTTGTTGCTCAAGAATTTGCCGTAGTCATCTAGATGAAGCTTCGTCCGTCTGTTAGCTTTCCATAATGTTATTCCATGGCCTCCAAAGTAACAAACAGTCGCTCTTTATGCTTTCTGATATTTTGTTAAAGTGGTTATGAAAGAAAGAGTACCGGAGGAGGAGAAAGCAAACGCCGGACGGACACTAGGGAGAGAAGGGATTGTGAGTATATAAGAAGACCAAGGTGTGTGTATTTATAATAGAGAGAACTATAATACACGCTTCTTGTAATTTCATGCAAGTGTCGTGGAAATTTCATGGTGGTCTTACTTATACTATATTTTGAGTTCTTGTGAATGTAAACACAGAACAGTTCATAAATTTTGAACGCGTAAAGGACTCCCAGAATTTAGAGAAAATTTTTGTGCCCGGAGAATCTCAGGGAGTCACCATCACTCACCAATTAAATATATTCACTTGTATATTTTGATTTTGTGGTTTATATTTCTCTTTTTCATTAAATTATCAATACACTTGGTGCAAGTATTTTATTCAATTCTGTTTAATGTATCTACAACAGTTGGATTAAATAGATTAAAAAAGAGAAAAAAAATCATTTTTTTAACAGGAAGAAAAATCACATGGCTATTGCTGTCCCAAACATATAAACAATAAATGCTGACAATGATATGTTCGCTGACTCTGAATGATGCTAGTTGCGCTTTGTGTAGAAATGGAGAAGACTCGGTGGCACATATCTTTTCCGCTTGTTATGTGGCGTCGGTAATTTGGAATCAAATCAGCAAGTGGTGTAAAATTCAGAATTTGTTCTTTTTCGGTTTGAAAGATATCATGGAAATACATGAGTAAGTGGGGTTAAGAGGCGATAAGAAGGAGATTTTTAAAGGGATCATGAGGATCGGATGTTCGTGCATTTGAAAGGCCAGAAACAGAGCTAGATTTGAAAACAAAGTGGTCAAAATTGGAGACATTATGAGTGAGATAAAAGAGATGAGTTTTTTATGGTTCAAAAATAGAACTAAGTTCAAAGACATTTTTTGACAGGACTGGTGTAAATTTGTAATTATGTAGTGTTTTTTGTTGTGTTTGGACCCCTCGGTTTGAGGTTGGTTGTGTTTTAATGAAATTTACCTTAAAAAAATAATATACAGAAAAGAATAAAAAGTTGACGAAAATATGGATCAAGTCTATCTCACGATGAAAGCAATCATTGATCAAACTCAGAAAGCTAGGCAAATTGAATCCATCCAAGTTTGTATCTACAATGTACAGTCCGATTAACATGAGCTTATATATTAGTTTTTTAAGAAATGGAACTGAACCGATCTAACTCTATACCTACAATACAACCACTTTCTTTGCCCACATTTTTATTAGTAAATTACAAAATAGACTGTTATCTCACCAAGAGAACCCAATAAGCTTAATCCGAAGCGTGTTTCTCACATCAACACATTGATAAACTTGTAGAACTATTAGCAGCTAGCTCAAATCGAACCCATAAGCCTACATGAGCTTTCATTTCGAAACCAAGTACTTGATAGTTCCATATATAATGTTTGTAGTGATGTTTAGGCTGACCTTTCTTTTACCAACAAAACAAACAGAATGAAACCAAATAGTTGCAAAGAAAAGGAACTTGCCAAGAATATAACAAAGGAAGGATTTGAGAATAGAAACTTTGAAATTAATATAAAAATTTATACTGCATCAGAAACAGAATCACAAACACTCCCGCATCAGATCATATTGGTGTAGCACCTGTGACTCATTGGCAACAATCCAACAGTCTCTCACCAAAATCTGCGAATTCTTCAACCCGAATTTTCTCTCCAGAAACGACGTGGATAAAGTAGTCAAGCAAAGATTCATAGTACTTGAGTAAGTGATTATATATCCTTCTTGATTGTTGTCTTCGTGGGTGGTTGTAAGGTTTATTCTTGATAGCCAATGGGGGGATTATAGCCGGGGAAAAAGATTGGGTAATTATTTTATTTTTTAAACAAGTTGAATGATTATTATCATAAAACTAACAAACTTTTAACGTCGGTTAGTAAAAAAAGGAAGAAATGTTTGTCAAACATTAAACATAACTAGTATACCCATGCGTTGCGGTAGAGGCGTAAAATTGTGCCAAATAATATCAATGTCACACCACCGCGAGCGACCAGCATAGAATTTTGCGGCGTGTTAATACGAAGCAATTAGACCGAAACATAAAAAATAATAACTAAGTCGATCTAGGACCCGCACGTTATGACGAACTTGTCAAATGGGAAAAAAAATAGACGACGTAAAAACGTTGAACCACACACGTACGTTGCGTCGTGTTAACTCGCAAAACTTAGAACGAAACGTAAAAATGTTGGAACACACACACACTTTGTGCTGTGTGAACTGGCAAAATTTAGAACGAAGCGTAAAACGAAAAATTTGCGAAATATAAAAAGTATAATAACATAGACCAAATCGAATGCTAGAAGGACATTTCCCTTCCCACAAATATATATTACAAAACATAAAGTAAAGAACGTACGTTTACCCTAAAGAAGAATTGATATGTGCGTTCCACACTTGTTTAGAGATAATGTTTAAAGACTAATCGTCTGTCATTTCAACGATTAATCTTATGGTGTTTTTACAAACTGAGGAAGCCGAAAATGGCATAAGGTTACGGAAGTCAGCATCACAAGAAATGAGTATCAGATCGTCATCTTCATCCCTGTATTTAAGACGAAGTCGTGTACTTTTTAACTTAATCCTTTGAGCCACTTGGTTTTTTAGTTCCGACACTCCTGATGAAAGCGGAAAATCAAACTTAATTATATCATATTTAAAACTTGCTTTCACTGTCACCATCCTTGTATCCGAGACATTAACCACCCTCCTCTTCTTTGGGGATACACTTAAATGTGCTTGTGAATAGGGTGGCCTACAAATTGTCTCGCCTTTAGGTGTAATTTTAGCCGATGGATTTGATTCGCAAACAAAAGCATTATGTTTGCCACAAATCCACCACATAGCTGAAAATCCATGATGGTTACTCGAACAAACCCACCGCTTAACCCTTACTAGTAGAAGCACAACCACAGATATACCAAAATGAGCATATTTCTTGTTGCGATGCGGCATTGGCCAACTGGGTATTTTTAACTCACGGCAAACACGCTTTAGTGTAGAACGGCTAACTATAAATAAGGAGAATCAAATTATCAATATAGATATGATAATAAACTTATTAAAAACAAACCTAGTAAGTAATATCCCACTTATAAATTAGGGCACAGGGAGAGTGGGCATATCAGCACAAATGTTTCCTCTATCCCATGAGATAAAGACCCCCCCCCCCCCCTCTCTCAAAATGATAATAAACTAAATACATGCAATAAATATAAGAAGAGCTTACCACCAAGTTTCATGGAAGCTTCCCCTGTTGGTTTTCCAAAATGTTGTTGGATGGTATCATATGTACATGTTTGTTTCTCTCTAGTAACTACATCAAGTATCTTGCTTGTAGCATAATCCACACAAATTATCTCCATGTTTATAATAACACTGCTCTTGTTCTTGGGATAATTGTTGCTAAAATCTTGTTGATCTTGAGTATTGGTTTCATGTACTATCTGTGTCTCTCCTGAATCTTGTTGCAATATTTCTCTTGACAATGATCCAAGGTTCAAGGATGCTTCATCTATTGAAGTAAAAGAATTAGTTCTATGTTTTCTCTTTAATTACATATAGGCTGGTTTTCTCTAGATTTACACTCTTTTCCTCTAGTAATTACATCAATATTATTCTTACTTGTAATAACACCAACAAACATTATCTTTGTATTCACCTACAAGTTGAAGCAAACATTGTAACATCCCGAAAATATAAAACTTTATATTAGAATTATAAAGTTTAAATAAACGAGAATTTACTAACTAGGAATTTTAACCTAGTTAACTACAAGTCTAGAAATAACTTGAAATAGGGTTAAAATAACCAAAGTTATTAAAGAAACAAAAGTGGAGGGACCTAAGTTGTAGAACTTGAAACTAGAATTTATTAAAACAAATTAAATAAAAACCAAACACACAAATTAGTGTGCTTGGTCGATCAAAAACGCAGGGGAGCGACCAGGAGTTCTCACCAAACCCTAACTCCACAAATTTGATCAATTGAAGGCTAATTCCTGTCCCAAATCAAAATCTGAACATAGATTTGTGATCCGCATCACAAGGGGGTTACAAGGTATGTGAAATTTGGTGCTAATTCTCTGTTTTAAATTCTCATGAAATTGGGAAAATCTGAAATTCATGGTTGCATGTTCGTTTTATGATGAATTAGGAACCATATAGTGTCTAGGGACAAACCCTAGACAATTACAAGTTGAAATCATGTGAAATTTTAGTGAAACCTATGAACACCATTGTAGGTGATTAGTGGGTTATGTGTAATTTGATGAACACTAGGAAGTAGAGTGTTGATCTAGTGTAACTTGACAATTTTGAAGTGATTTCAGAAATTTAGAAGTTAACAATCATGTAAAATGGTTGATTGGGGGTGAAATTAGGGCTAAGTAATGAGCTAGGAATTTGCTATATAATCATGAAAAAATTCCGCCCTTAAAGTGTTTGTTGAAATGCCTCAAAGAAGGCTCGAAATTGAAATTTAAAGTTAGACGCATGATTGTGAAGATTTGACAAATTATGCGATATATGGTTGAAAAGGAGTTCTAAACAAGTCATGATTGAACTCTATAGGAAAAGATACCGGAGCGTCGAGTGGACAAGCCGGTGGCGATTCGCGTTGAAGGGCGTGCACTAAAGGTACGTAACTTCCGGTTTCGTTACAATATGCATAAACAATAGTCTTAGAAATGTTGATGAGATTGTAGTGTCAAATGTGAGTTTGGTATGTCATAGAAGTGACGAAGTTCACTTGACAAACCAAGCGGGTCAAAAGGGTTAGTTAGATATGTTGGTTGACAATATGATTAATTGGTCATTTTGGAATGTAAATAAGGTGATTTAGCTCACTAGATAAAGAAACGGGTTAGAATATTTGTGGTAAGAAGTTTGGTATGTTGATGAAATGGTGAATTCCATTAGACAACCAAACGGGTTAAATGACGATCGAAATGTTATTACTTGAAGCAACTTAAACGTCACTAATTAAATTGGAATTATTAGAGCGTAAATCATGGAATGATGTGATATGCATAAGGTTGACAAGCCCGGGAATGGGTAATTATGGTTAGAAGCCAATTTTGATAAATTATACAAGTATGCAACTTGATTCGTTACATTGAGTAATTTGATAACTAGAGCATATTTAGTTGCGTTGTAGAATAAGGTAGCGATGATTGAATGACAATGTTCGTTAATTGAGATAACAGGTTAAGAATTGGTTAGAAGTCGCTTGGTAGTCATCATAATGGAGGATTCCGTAGATGAGCCAAACGGGTCGAATAATGGTGAAATGGTTTTGTTATAGATATTAATAGTTAGCATAGGCGGTTAAAATCTTACGAGCATGAAACCATGAGATTGGTAATAAAATGCCGGTGATAATAAGCCCCGGAAGTTGGGTAAAAAGTGCCTATGTTTACTATTAAAAAGTGTAGTAAAACGAGTGTAAGTTGAATGGGTCAAATAATGCAAAAGAAATGACTTTTAGTCGTTCGGCCCGTAAATCAAATTTTCGGTAGGATAATTGTAATAGGCACGTCGGAAATGAATTTACGGACGTACAGGAAAAAGAATCACCTAAAACGGACAACCGAGCAAAAAGTTATGAAAGTTCAAAGTTGAGTTTTGGGAATTTCCGGAGCTGGGCAGATATGCAGGACCAGCTCCTGGACTTGCTGGAAAACGTACTCCCCCGCGCCACGCGGAGGAGACTCGGTGAACTGGCGCGACACACGGGGGCTTCCGCGCCACGCGACAAAGGGAACGGATCCTGCTGCGACACGCGACAGGATCAGTTTTGAAATCTTATTTTATTTTTCATATTTCGATGTCGGAACTTGTTTATATGCACTATATTAATGTCAAAACTAACTTTTAAGTGGTTTTGACTCTAGGAAATGATGGGGTCTTTTCGGATGGCGATCAAGCATGTTTTTTTGAAGAACTGAACACACACACTTTTGAAGCTTCCGCAATTATCTAGTTTTGTTTTGTAAAAAGTGGAATATGTAAACATTTTAAACCATGTTTTAGAATGTTGTAAACATGTTTAAATACTCAAGATGTAAAACTTTTTGATAAGTGGCATTTTCTTATAAAATGCTTACTTTAATTATATATATAAACGTTGAAATTGTATGGGTGTTACAAGTTGGTAATCAGAGCTCAAGGTTGTTAACAAAGTGTGTTCGGTTCAAGCTTAATCGATCGTCCGGTAAGAATTAATTGCTTTAGTAGACTTACTAGAATACTAGAAAAAGGAAATTTGAATTGATATGCACGGGAAGTGCGTGTTTACACACTCAAACCCGGAAAAGTGCACTAAGCATAAATGGTTTAAGCAAGTGGTGAACTTGACTAGATCAAAATGAATGACGCATATGTCATAAATGAAATGTTTAACAAGTAGTGTAAACATTTCAATTTCAAGATGACGGAAAGATGGGAGGAGTGTATGAATACGCTCGAACCCGGGAAAATAAACTAAGTAAGAAAGGTAAGGCAAGATATATACTTGACCAAACCGAAAAAGAATAACACATTATTTATGATTAAATGAGAGTGATATAAATTTCCGTATAATAAGATGGAAATGAATTAAATAATTATTGATAAATCGTGATGGATGTTTCAGTTAAAGAAATGTCTGGAGTAACCGGAGATGATTCGACATCTCAATTGACTGAACAAATGAAAGCTAAGATTTCCGAGGAGGTCGGAAAAGCTCTAGAAAATAGTCTATCACAATATATTGATAGATTACAAACCACAATCGTGCCGGTGGTGAACGATATGATGGCTGGATTGAAAGACAGCATACTACAAGAAATAGAAGAAATGAGGGTGTTGGATATGAATCCAAGATCCGTAAAGAAGTCCAAGTCTAATAAAGCTCCCAAGAGGGGAGTTACAAAAAGTGTGTTACATCAGTGTAGATTTTGTAAAAAAATTCACAAGGGCACATGTGGTAAGACAAGACATAAAAAGTCTAAATGTCCAGAGATGCTTGGAACCAAGGACACAACCGACACAAAGTCTGATGCCCAGAAATCAAGGACAAAGTTGTTTTATATAACAGCCACGGAGGCTAAAGCTGAACCTGACGTCGTTTCAGGTATACTCTTGTAAATTAAAATTTCAGCATGAATTTTTAATTATTACTAGTGCAAATAAATTGTTTGTTTTATATCGATTTATTTAACATTCTACATTAGTGTCAACGGAATTACCAAGGCTTTGAAAAAAATAGAAATAGGTAATAATAAAAGTTCTATTGTTTATAAGAGGTGCTGAAACTGTACGTTGAACATCGAGGTAAAAAAAATAATAATAATCATGATAAATATTGCTTTGGGAAGGGGTGCGCGCACACTCGAACCCGAGAACGTAATGAAAGATAAGCGTCATAATAGGGGGGAGTGTAATAACACCCGAACCCTGGGAGTTTACAATAGTAGTAGATGACAAGGACATGGTTATAGACTAAGCCAAACTAAATGAAACAGATAGAAACATCGTTTATGTCAACAAACGATGTGGATAAATTCCATACAACGATATGAAACGATAACATGAAATGAATTGATTTTGTTATTGTAACAATGGGTTAAAGTCGGAAATCAAGAGATTAAGATTTGGATAGGAATATCCTCGAAAAAGAAACTAAATGGACAATATGTATTATTTGTTGCTATAAATAATGAAATACCAATAAATTTGGATTTAAAAGCTCGGGTATAGGTAGATACCCAAGTAACATGTTATTAATAAATTCCTCCTGAGGAAGAACGATAATCACCTTGGTGAGGGTGAATATGTAAAAGAATTAGTAAGACAAACATTATGAAAGCGTTAGAATAAGAACGAGTAAACCCCAAAAGCCGTATAACCATAACAGTGGTTTTACCAAATAAAACTCAAGAAATGGGCTTTTGAAATATTAGTAAAAGAAACAGACCTAAGGGTCGCTAACAACTGAAAGGTGGCGTTACGATCAAATAAGCAAAATGCTTAATAATAAAAGTAAACGAAATACGCTAACACTGCTGAATAAATCAAAACGAGGTCTTAATACATGCCGGAATGGATGCTTTGGTAGTGACTTCGGTAAAATACCCGATAGATGGGTAGGAATACGGATCTATACGTAAACCAAGAGACGGTGACGCGGATTAAAGGTCAAAAGGCTCGGATTAATAGTTAGGGCTAAAAGACGATAAAATTTCACAAAATAGAAATTTCGATAGCTATGTTCGACTATTGCATTGCTGGACGGACTGAATAAAGTATAATGCCTGATATTCCGAGTAAGCGCGAAACGAATAATGAAAGTGTGAAATATTACTGAACCTATGTGATAGGTCGTAAAAGAATATGGAAACGAAAAATAATAAAACCGGAGTGTTAAAACCATTAAGATGAAGAACCCAAGTAACGGGTTGAGAGGAAATAGAGGCATAAACCAAATAAAGGTGTGAGTAAAATAAACCGACGCGAAGGACACATAAGAAGTCATAGAGTCGGAAAGATAATCCGAAAGAAAATGAATGTAGCCTTAGACTACGGTCAAGGTCAAACGAATAGAAGATGATCCATGGGATCACCATAACCTCCAAATTATAAACAATGTAAAGGCCTACAGGAACAAAATGACCATAGGGTCGCAAATACAAATGGAACATACTAGGGGGGGTCTCACCCTAAAAAGGTGAAGACCTAATAGAATAGTCTACAAAGCTAAGTAAAGGAACCTACGGGTCGATAATATAAAGCGTGGAGAACCAATTATGATCTCTCGCGTAAAATGATAATCCCGAAGAATAATCCTTGTCGTCAATTCCTTGATATGATTAATCGACATGGTTAAAGAGAAAAACATTAAACTAAAATTCAGTTTTAGTAAAGAAACGATGTTCAACACCTATGAATACCGAGAGAGAAATTAGAAAGTGGTTAGTACTAAAGAATATAGGTCTAACGCCGAAAGCTGTAAGATGACGCATTCGGAGGAAAGATTTTTTTTTTAGAATGAAAAGTCGATGTAAAACTAAACATGGTGTGATGTGATCACGGACACAAAAGTAATATAGAATGTAATCATGTTATAGTGTGAATGACTAGATATGAGATTATAAGCACGCAAAGGGGCGATGACGGCAATATTGCATACCCGAATGACGAGGTATGAGGTAAAATGGTGACCAATTAGTTTAGGCAATAAAACAAGTTGTAGCCTAAATAACATTGTGACCTATGTAGAGCGATTGTTAATATAAAACTAGCGTCAAGTAAGTATGCTGACGGACTCAGTGACTGAATGGTCAAATGACAACCCGATCAAAAGGGCGACAAAGGATAGGAAATAGGTGATATAGTTATGCTAAAAGTTTTCCCAAAGGAGGGGTGTTATTCCGATTCAGGAAAAGAGAGAAACTAATCCCGAGGTTTATCGGGCCATTTAAAATCATCGAGTGGGTTGGTAAAGTAGCATATCGCCTCGAATTACCCGAGGAGTTGAGTGGGATTCATAGCACATTCCACGTGTCACATCTCCGAAAATGTTTAGCGGACGAAACTGCTCGTATCCACTACGATGATATCGAGGTGGATAACAGCCTCAACTATGCAGTAAAACCAATTCCGATTTTAGATCGTAAGGAGAAAAGTTTAAGAAACAAAGTAATTAAGCAAGTCAAGGTCAAATGAGAGCATCGGAAAGGTTCGGACACTACGTGAGAGTCCGAAGAGGAGATGCGACGTCTCCACCCTACATTATTTGGTACGTACTTTGGCTTCGGGGACGAAACCCTTTTTAAGGGGGGTGGACTTGTAACATCCCGAAAATATAAAACTTTATATTAGAATTATAAAGTTTAAATAAACGAGAATTTACTAACTAGGAATTTTAACCTAGTTAACTACAAGTCTAGAAATAACTTGAAATAGGGTTAAAATAACCAAAGTTATTAAAGAAACAAAAGTGGAGGGACCTAAGTTGTAGAACTTGAAACTAGAATTTATTAAAACAAATTAAATAAAAACCAAACACACAAATTAGTGTGATTGGTTGATCAAAAACGCAGGGGAGCGACCAGGAGTTCTCACCAAACCCTAACTCCACAAATTTGATCAATTGAAGGCAAATTCCTGTCCCAAATCGAAATCTGAACATAGATTCGTGATCCTCATCACAAGGGGGTTACAAGGTATGTGAAATTTGGTGCTAATTCTCTGTTTGAAATTCTCATGAAATTGGGAAAATCTGAAATTCATGGTTGCATGTTCGTTTTATGATGAATTAGGAACCATATAGTGTCTAGGGATAAACCCTAGACAATTACAAGTTGAAATCATGTGAAATTTTAGTGAAACCTATGAACACCATTGTAGGTGATTAGTGGGTTATGTGTAATTTGATGAACACTAGGAAGTAGAGTGTTGATCTAGTGTAACTTGACAATTTTGAAGTGATTTCAGAAATTTAGAAGTTAACAATCATGTAAAATGGTTGATTGGGGGTGAAATTAGGGCTAAGTAATGAGCTAGGAATTTGCTATATAATCATGAAAAAATTCCGCCCTTAAAGTGTTTGTTGAAATGCCTCAAAGAAGGCTCGAAATTGAAATTTAAAGTTAGACGCATGATTGTGATGATTTGACAAATTATGCGATATATGGTTGAAAAGGAGTTCTAAACAAGTCGTGATTGAACTCTATAGGAAAAGATACCGGAGCGTCGAGTGGACAAGCCAGTGGCGATTCGCGTTGAAGGGCGTGCACTAAAGGTACGTAACTTCCGGTTTCGTTACAATATGCATAAACAATAGTCTTAGAAATGTTGATGAGATTGTAGTGTCAAATGTGAGTTTGGTATGTCATAGAAGTGACGAAGTTCACTTGACAAACCAAGCGGGTCAAAAGGGTTAGTTAGATATGTTGGTTGACAATATGATTAATTGGTCATTTTGGAATGTAAATAAGGTGATGTAGCTCACTAGATAAAGAAACGGGTTAGAATATTTGTGGTAAGAAGTTTGGTATGTTGATGAAATGGTGAATTCAATTAGACAACCAAACGGGTTAAATGACGATCGAAATGTTATTACTTGAAGCAACTTAAACGTCACTAATTAAATTGGAATTATTAGAGCGTAAATCATGGAATGATGTGATATGCATAAGGTTGACAAGCCCGGGAATGGGTAATTATGGTTAGAAGCCAATTTTGATAAATTATACAAGTATGCAACTTGATTCGTTACATTGAGTAATTTGATAACTAGAGCATATTTAGTTGCGTTGTAGAATAAGGTAGCGATGATTGAATGACAATGTTCGTTAATTGAGATAACAGGTTAAGAATTGGTTAGAAGTCGCTTGGTAGTCATCATAATGGAGGATTCCGTAGATGAGCCAAACGGGTCGAATAATGGTGAAATGGTTTTGTTATAGATATTAATAGTTAGCATAGGCGGTTAAAATCTTACGAGCATGAAACCATGAGATTGGTAATAAAATGCCGGTGATAATAAGCCTCGGAAGTTGGGTAAAAAGTGCCTATGTTTACTATTAAAAAGTGTAGTAAAACGAGTGTAACTTGAATGGGTCAAATAATGCAAAAGAAATGACTTTTAGTCGTTCGGCTCGTAAATCAAATTTTCGGTAGGATAATTGTAATAGGCACGTCGGAAATGAATTTACGGACGTACAAGAAAAAGAATCACCTAAAACGGACAACCGAGCAAAAAGTTATGAAAGTTCAAAGTTGAGTTTTGGGAATTTCCGAAGCTGGGCAGATATGCAGGACCAGCTCCTGGACTTGCTGGAAAACGTACTCCCCCGCGCCATGCGGAGGAGACTCGGTGAACTGGCGCGACACGCGGGGGCTTCCGCGCCACGCGACAAAGGGAACGGATCCTGCCGCGACACGCGACAGGATCAGTTTTGAAATCTTATTTTATTTTTCATATTTCGATCTCGGAACTTGTTTATATGCACTATATTAATGTCAAAACTAACTTTTAAGTGGTTTTGACTCTAGGAAATGATGGGGTCTTTTCGGATGGCGATCAAGCATGTTTTTTTGAAGAACTGAACACACACACTTTTGAAGCTTCCGCAATTATCTAGTTTTGTTTTGTAAAAAGTGGAATATGTAAACATTTTAAACCATGTTTTAGAATGTTGTAAACATGCTTAAATACTCAAGATGTAAAAGTTTTTGATAAGTGGCATTTTCTTATAAAATGCTTACTTTAATTATATATATAAACGTTGAAATTGTATGGGTGTTACAAACATTTACGGTAACACAGCAAAATGTAGCCTTCGTTTTAGCCTATTATACCAAGCTTCACAACCTCTTGGATGAAATGAAGTATATACTACCCACCCTCGATACACATGTGAGTGTTGTGCGTGCAACGTTGGAAGAAGTTGAATGAACTTAGGGAAAAAAGAGACTTTAGGAGTTTCTCATGGGACTTGACAATGATTTTTTTTGTCATCATTACTCAAATCCACGCGGTGAATCCGAAACCGACCATGGAAATGCCTATCATCTTGTTGTAGAGGATGAGCGACAGAGAGCTATATAAGTGGACAAGAAACCTACAACCGAAGCTACCACCTTCAAAGCCCTTCCTGCTAGGACAATGAGAGAATAACACAAACCAACGATATGATAAACCTGCCCCAAAAGACAATAAATGCAGTGATGTCAATGAACACTTCAAATTTGTTGGGAAGATAGGCATAACCAAGATGGCTACTTCAAACGAATAGAGTATCCCGAGTGGTGGCAGGGAAACCGAAAAGGAAAAAAATAAAGTTTAAGGTAGTCTGGATCAATTCAGGTTCACGTCCTATCCTAAGTTTGACAAACGATTAATATAAGATGCTCTTGAAACATATTGCAGTACATGGAAGTACGACTAAAGATAGCATAATGCCAATGACATTCATAACAGGTAAAAGAGATCACGATGATGATTGGGTAGTGGTCTTAGGTTCTAACTAGCACATTACTCTTAACGTTGATATCCTTGAAAACAAAATCAAAAATCATATTGAAACCCCAGTTCTTATTCCTAACGGGGATGCCATACTTGTCGAAGGAAGAGGGGAATACTCCTTAACAGGGAAATGAAACTAAAAGGGGTCTTGCACATTCCCAAGTTCACTTGGAACCTCTTAGGGGTCAATTGGTTAAGCAAAGATCTTCAATCAACAATAGTTTTTTTCCTCATTTTTTAGTTATACAGAATCTTTACCCGTGTAGCTAGGTTGTGTGGGTGAGTGTAGGAAAGGTCTGTACCAGATAGGAGTGTTCAATATTCGAATTGATTTAAAAAAATATTGACTTGATTCGAATTCAATTATCGAGGTTCGAATTCTGTTTTAAAAATTCGAATTTGATCCGATTCGAATTTGATTCGATTCGAATTCAAGTTAAGTAACTCAATTCTAGTCGAATAAAAAAACATGATTTTCAATTCGATTCCTATCTAAATTCAAGTTCAAATATTACACATTTTTAATACTTATACACACACATATATATAAGTATACCCACACATGGTAGGGTTCGGCTACAAAGTCTAAAACTCCTAAAAAGTGTGCGAAGTCTATGAAGGCAATTGTGTTTCAAATTTTAGACATGATGTTATAGATTCTTTGGCATGGTATAAAATAGAAAAACACCAAACGTAACAATTTAAAACACAAGGAAATGTATTTTTGGCATGAATTAAAACATGCTGATTACCTTTCTTCCCGTTTCATTTTCGCTCATTAGAAGATTTTAAATACTCTGATTTTGAGTCGCTGCGAATGCCCATTGACTTGCGGTAATCATTGCAGATTGCGCATGCATAAATGATTGTACCCACAATGTTGCGGAATTATTTTGTGGTGTACTATTGCTTGCGTTTGAACTTTGACCCCAACCCCAAGGATTTGTACCCAATTTAATTGAAAATGAAAAAAATATTAAAAAAAAACTTTCCAAGAATTCAAGTTCTGCTATAGTACTCAAAGTTATAGTTCAAGATGTTAACTACTTGAACAAAGGTTAATAATGGGCGAAAGTGATCTTGAAGCGACGGTTAAAGTCTAGTGTGAAGTTGGGTTTTTGTGCGAAAGCGACACGAAGGTGATTTAACGAAGGTTAGATGATGTTTGAACGAAGGTTAAAGATCAATGCGAAGGTTAAATAGTGAGGGTTTCTACGAAGGTGGCTTTTTAAGAAGAAGGTGGTTAACAAAGGAGGACTTTCGTTGACAATCACCTTCGTTGATGATGGACCTTCATTGAAATACTTCTGGACGAAGTTCCACTTTCGCGTGGGGGGGGGGGAGTAATAGAAATGCAAGTCAGGAACGAAAGTCACTTTCGTTCCAATGATGGTATGCTGAGTTGGACTGTATCTTTTCCGACAATCAGACAATAAGGATAGTTTCTGCTCTAGCAAGTCAACCAATAGAATCCATGAGATTTTGTACTATTCTGGTGAGGAATTCCAGACAATCTTTTTGCCAGAATCAATGGTGTTCAAGCTTTTAATCTCAAATCTTAACAAAAACTAGGCTTTTGATTGTCTCCATTAATTTTAACAAGGTTTTAATCATAATATTCAGTAAACAACATCAGTTTATGAGTTTTAATCCATTTTGTCATTCAAGAAGATGGTTTTTAGGTTTTTGTCCAAGAAACTTCAAAATCCACTCAAAAATCTCACAAAACACACCAAAATGCTTGGTTTTCAACAATGAATTAAGCCAAAGCTCTGATACCAGTTGTAGGTCCTTATAAAGATCTTAAAACCCCTATTCCTTGTTGCTTAATGCATAAACAAGTGCGGAATTCAAGTTTATACACAAATCGAAGCAAGAACATGATCAATAACAATATGATATAATATCACTTTAAAAGTTCTTTGTATTGATTTCAGCAGAGTAACAATAGATGAATACACAATAATATGCTACCACTCCCTGAAAATATATTGCTCTTTTGCATTCAAAATGGCCAACTGTTGTATTTATACAAACATATACAGCATGTCTAACAAAGGTGATTTGATGTTATGCGAAGGTGCATCAAATCACACGAAGGTTCGCAATACCATATCAGACGAAGGTGGCCAGATACACACGAAGGTCCACTTTTATTGTTTAATACAGGCGAAGGTCCACCTTCGTCTATATGAAGGTCACAGATGGACGACCTTCGGCAGTTCACATTTGATCACCTTCGCTTACAACCAATGTTTAACATAATAACAGTTTGTTGTCCAAATCAAGATAGGAGGATGTCTTGACTTAGTCAACTTACATCAAAACAAGCATAACAAAAGACTTAGACCGTATTATTACAAAACGTTAAAGTTACAAGCTACAGACACAAAATGTATCTATAATTCCTAAAATACATTTCATTGTGTTTTAACTTGATGTTTTGTGTTTTACTATGTAATACCATGTCTAAAGAATCTAAAACACCATTCCTAAAATTTAAAACACAATCTTTTTAGGAGTTTTGAATTTTGTAGCCAACTCCTACCCCGCACTTGTGGGAAAAAAAAACTTTGGAATATAGGTTGAAATCTGGATTACATTCATAACGCATAAGTCCAACAAGCCCAGTAGTCCATAATCCTGTACTACTTTCTAGCCCCATTATAGTTCTTTCTAAATATTAATTTTTTACCTACTACTTTAAATATGTATTTGTGTGTTACAATTATGGTTTTGGTCTTTTGATGTAATGATAGTTTATTATTTTGTAAATTAGTATTTTTGATGTTAAAAAATAATTAGCTTATGGTAGTTATGAAATTAAAATTAAATTATTTGTAATTTTGGGTGAATTGAATCAAATCAAATTTATTCGAATTCGAGTATAAAATACGATTCGAAATGGCATAAGTCTCGAATTCGAATTCAAATTCAAATCAATCAAATCAAAATCGTATTCAAATCGAATATGAATCCAGGTAAAAAAAACAAAAAACTTGAATAATTTAATTTGATTGATTCGAAAATCCGTTATTTGATTCGTTGAACACTCCTAGTACAAGATGTGGATGTTTTGGAACTGAAAGAAGAATTACAATTACAACCATCGACACTTGGCATAAAAAGTTGGGTCATGCTTCCAAGTGAAAAACTCACACATTTATTTTCTTAAAAAATGTTTCTTTCAATAAAATGTATAAAATGTGTGATTCGTGCTCAAAGGCAAAACAAACTTGGCTATTTTCAAACAATTATATCAAGACAAATGGTTGTTTGGAATTATTGCATTGGTACATTGGTGAAAAGTATCATCCGCTCTCCTTTTCGGATGCAAGTTATTTTTTAACAATCCATGATGATTTTAGTAGAGTTGTTTTGAGTATTTCTACCATAAAGCAAGCAAATGCTTAATGATTATTTATAAAATAATAAAACACAATTTAGAAATTTCGTCAAAAGCATTAGATGTGACAATGGTGGGGCGTTTGTGTAAAACGACATGTCAAAATAATATAACGAACAATGAATCTTACATGAAACAACTTGCCCACACACCCCACAACAAATTGGGGTTGTGGAGCGAGAACACAGACATTTGCTTACTCATCATTTCATTTCTATGCTATTGTGTTTTTCATGGAGGTAATCTTGGTTATTAATTAGTCTTCTAGACGGGCAGATTTACATTGATGCCAGGGGTGCACGGGATACCCCTCAACTTTCTTGGCAAAGTGTACTTTTCTTTTTTATCTTTATTTTATTTATTAGGGATACCCTTAAACAAATATTATGATACCCCTAAGTTGAGTGTAAATAAAATAAGATGAAATGAAAATCTTCCTGTGACGAAAACAAAAATCCCGGTTGACGGAAAGTTGGAGCAACATAGGTAAAAAAAATTGGAAAAATGAACTTAAATATTAATTAATATAACCACAACGGAATTCAAAAAGTAAACAAACGTCTGCAAAAGTAAAAGTAACATATCAATAATCAAATTTTATTTAATATTTAATCAATGATTTTTGCAAAGGTAAAAGTAACATCTCAATACTCAAAATTTATTAATATTTAATCATTGATTTTATTTAATTTATTGTAAGCATTTATTGTTTGTTTTATTTTAATTTTACTTTGTTTGTTTATCATTTTATTTAGTTTATTAATAAGTTTTTATTGTTGATGATTTTTCTATTATAAACCAAATATTATTTGTGACAACGTTCTTGTTTGGTACACCCAAAAATAAAAATAAAAAAATATACGTAACGTGTACTTTAGAATGTAATAAAAAAATTATATTTGGATCCTATAGTTAAATTGTTTCCGTTCTCTCATTTAATTAGAGAGTAACACTCTATTAAAAAGCATGAATTAAGAAATATTGATTAATTCCTTTCAAGTTATTAAGACTATTGGGTGTAGGGCGTTGGTTGTGGCGGGGATGCCAGACAACGCTGGCTAACCCATAGCATGTCAGTGTTAGCCACGGTGTTACCCCTCTAGCGTGGGTTTGAAGCCTAGCGTTGGACGGGGGGAGAGGTGAGGTGGCTGGCTAGTATTGGCTGGTGAGAGATGACCGTTGGGCTAGCCGTTGGCCAACGCCGCCTGGCCACATGGCTCCCCAACGCTGCCTGGTCACGCCCCTTACACACCCCACTTTTGGGTGTGGACTGGCAAGGGCGTAGCTTTGTGGGGGCGAGAGGGGGCGGCCGACCCCCTGAACTTTTCGCTCATTAGTGGAGGGTATGTAGTTTTCGTATAGAAATTTTTTGGTATATACGTTTTTGACCCCCTGGTTTTATAGAAATTTTTTATATATACGTTTACGACCCTCCGGTCGAAAATCTCAAGCTTTGCCACTGTGGACTGGTGGAGCCCACAAGTACCACGTTTCGAGCAATGCCCCCAACCCAATCCCCCATCCCCCCACACCCCATGGTCTAAGGGATAGTCTCGTGGTAAAGTGGTGTATTCTTAACCAAGTGGTTGTAGTTTAAATCCTACAAATGGCAGGTGTGATGATTTTAGACATTCAAAAAACAAAAAGGTTTCACAACACACGTATCTATATAATTAATACGTAATTTCAATTATATCTTATCTCAAATTATTATATTATAATTTCCAAATCTTATTACTAAATGTTTAACTATTTCTACCAAAGGGTTTTTGGTCTAGTGTTATTAAGGTGTTGGATAAAACTTTGCTTTCCCATGTGGTAAGGGTTCAAATCTCATTGGTGACAGAATTAAGCCATTCAAAGAAAAAACTGTCTATTCATTTAATATTTTTTTATTTAACTTTTGTAACACATAGGTCTGCAACCTAATAATCATATATACTAGGCGTACATGGCTTCTAATGGTTCTCGAATTCTCAGGACCTTAGATAAAAGAAAAATCTAGGCCCCATTTTTACTAGCCGCACATGGCCCCTAAGAGCCCTCAAATTCTTGGTGGGAGTCGTAGGTAAAAAATTTGGGATACCCCTAAAGTTTTTTTTAGATCCGCACTGCTTCTAGATGTGAACATGTTGTCTTTCTCTCTAATGTTAAGCAGTGGCGGATCTAGGATTCCGACCAAGCGGTAACGTTTTATAAATAAGCGGTAACGAAATCGAAAAAACGTCAAATTTTTTCAAAATTTACACTAAAAACGTCAAAAATTTTCCGACCAAGCGGTAGCGGAGGCTACCCCTTGTTCCATAATACATCCGCCCCTGATGTTAAGACGATGCATAGCTCCAGTGTAGAACATGTTTTTTTTTAACACGTTGACGTGTTCCATGCTCTTCCATCTCACCGGTTTTTCAAATATCTTCATGAAACGCTTATCCTAGCAATTTTTATTTGAGTTTAGGTCTAACAGGTTTCGGGGGAGTGTGTTCCTATTGTATTGAAATTAAACAAAAATGTTCTTTTTCTACAACTAATAACTATTTTATGTTGTTCAAGGGTAATTAACTAAAATGTTTACAAGACTTGTATAGTTGTAGATAAGGGTCCTAATAAAGCCACATCATATAATCTTATTTTCACACCCTGTATATAGGTTGTATAACGTCATATGGCTTGTATAGCAGGGGCGGATCTACGTGGAGGTGAGGGGGTGTCCGGGATATCCCTCAACTTTCTTGGTGAAATACAAAAAAAATTGTTTTTCGGTTTTATGTATTTGGATACCCTTGAGCAAACATTAGGATACCCCTCGATATAATATTAGAGAGACTTAAAGAAGAAAAATGAAATCTCTTGAAGAAAATTGAGATCTCTGGCCGGTCGGCGTTACAGAGCTTGATGAAGAAGGAGACTCTTCCTTTTCTAAGACCATGCGTAGTGGTAAGGGTGAATAATGTCCCCACCCTTGGGCATTTTCCGCTATGTGGCAGTACAGTCAGCAAGGGGCATTATTGAGCGTTTTTTTTAAACGGGTGTAATGGGGATGTGGGTATTATGTTAAAAGGGTGTGGAGAATTAAATAAAAATAAAAAACCCAACAAAAAAAGCTATTGGCCAAGAAAAAGGAAGATTAAATGTAATTGGTCCTTCAAATTTGCACATTGCGGTATTTAAAAAACGCCTAGAGGGAATTTTTGATCAATAACGCCCAATAATGCCCAGGGGGTGAGGAGGGGGCGTGATTGGCAGCAAATTTTGAAAAAATAACGCATACTACGCATGGTCTAAAACCAAAAGATAGTGTTATTATTTTGATTTATTTTTTTTTTCTCTGGAAATATGGAGAGTGTGAGTTGTAACCTATGTTGGTTCACCAGTATATCAATCTTTTCTATTTTGTTTGTTATTTACGATTTAACTCAGGTAACTAACATATTATTATTCAATTTAACTTTGATAACTAACACATTATTATTCAATTAGTTTTATACTATTTAATCAACTATCTTTTAGTTTATTAATCAATAATCAATATATTATTTATTATTTAATCAATTTATTATCTTTTAGTTTATTCATTTCTTTATTTTCATATGAAGCTTATTTATTATAACAACCTTCTATCATAAGTCATCTATTTTTTAAACTATATAAATACCAAATAATGTTTTTCTCCGCTTTATTGTAGAGATTATTTAGTATTAAAAAACCTCAAATACTTTAACAAATATACTAAATTAAAGTTCGTGATGAATTATCAGTACATATAAGAAGATAAAATAACTTACGTTAGGACCCACTCAAACTGAGCCAGAATTTTTTACGTTCATTGTATGAAATTGAAGCTTCTAAAATAGTGACTTCATACAAATAAAATGTAGGATCTGCCATTGAGTATATACAGTTAAAAGTTGCTCTGTTTTATAAATGTACGGTAAAAAAAAATTTTGGATACTCCTGAATTTTTCTTCTAGTTCCGCTGCTGTTGTATAGAATAATATTACATGACAAATATTGGGTCGCATAGTGTTATACGGCTCGTATAGATGAAGGAAATATTAGGTTGTATAACATTCTATATGAGTCGTATAACGTTCTATACAGGTCGTATAATGTTATACGGCTCCGTATACATGGAGACAAAAACCATTCTTTGACATTTTTTGTGTGCAACAATCAGTTATACGGTCTGTACGAGTTGTATACATGTAAGGGTGTGAAAATAAGATTATAAAGGCGTGTGAATAGCGGGAGCGCAGATAATAGTGTATAAATTAATTTATAAATTATAATTGAAAGGACCATGATGTTTTGATTTTTATATCCCATGTCGACATCTCCGGCTCCATGACTAAGATGTCCTTGTTAAATAATTTGTTCTTGCAATAATTACATGCAGGAACCGGGTCCCAGTTCAACTAAGAGTTTTCTTTATTATTATTATTTTAAATTTTTTAATCTCCGTAATTTATAGTAGATTAGTAGCAGCAGAAATTAATCATTGGTTAGGCTTCAGTAGGTTTTTTGGGGTTTTTTTTGGTTTTTTTTTTTTTGTGGGGTATAGTTTTTTTATCAAAATTACTCTACAAGAACATTTTACAAAATTACTCTAAAAGAACTGCCTTAGGATTTTCCTAACTTAATTTTTCTAAAATGTTGACGATTTCCTTAAAAGTAAAAAAAAAATGGTTAAATTCATGATATCTTAAAACATATCAACACATGTATAGGACTTGGAAAGTTTGATTGAACCTAACTTGTTTTCATTTTCCTATCCTAAATCAAACTCGGCAAAGTTATGGATCGCTCGAGCTCGATTAACCAATAGTTTGCACTTCTAAAGAAAGAAATAGTGAAAACTGAAATACCACTCACTTGACACTTGTCATGTATCCCCTTCATCCCTTTCTATTATTTTGTGATATACCATGGAAGGTTTGCCTTTCCTTAAACTTAGTTCATAAAGAAGTCGGTTTTGTATAAATTAGATGCAGAGAATAACAGAAAGAGAATGATCTTGTTGAAGGTAATCTACACTAAACTTTGGATAAAGAATCCATCATGTCTTTAGCAATAACCAATCTGTTAAGATGAATTCAGTTCAAATAAAGCGCTTACCGTTGGTTGTGGTGTTAGATTGATCGGGTGATTCCTCTGGCAGCTCATGTAGCTCGATATTTGGGTTTCTGCAAACCATTGGTCTGTTCAAGTGAATATTAATTCTCCCCTGATGACGAAACCTTCGGAATTTCAAGACACGATATCAAGCTGGACTGACTTTGTTTTGTTCCAGATTTGAACTAAGATCAGGTTTGTGTGAACATAAGAGGTCTTGTACGTTTGAACTAAGATCAGGTTTGCACTTTGCACGAACGTAGCACCCTTCATATAAAAGGGCTAAAATCTCATACGTACTCTTGGCTTTGGAGTTTTTTTTTTTCAAAAAAAAAAAAATATATAGAATTTTCATTTCTACCTCTAAACTTTCAATCTTTGGCAGTTTAAGTCTAAAGTTTCAATCTTTGGTAATTTAACCTCATTTGATTAATTTGATTTTTCAATTTTAATTCAAAAGTTTTCATCTATTGCAATTTAACCCCTTTATTTTTTTTCTTTTAACACAAAGTTTTTCATCTTTTGCAATTTAACCCCAACACTTTTTTACTTTCAACTTTAGTCATTTATACTTTTCATCTTTCGCAAGTTTACCGTTTAACGTTTCGTTCAAAATTTTCCGAGTTAACATGCCGCAACGTGCGTGTAGGGTTCAACTTTTTTAATCTATTTTTCCCGTTTGACAGGCCCGTCGCAGCACGTCTATTTTCCTCGTTTGATAGGTCTGTCACAATTCGCGGGTCAAAGATCGACTTAGTTATTTATTTATTTTACACACAGGCTCGCGGTCATATAAGAAACATTTTACTTTCATCTAACATAATATATAATCAACGAAAACCACTCGCATTACGACATGTGGTAGTTGTAGTTATAAATAATATTAAATAAAACGTAAAAACGTTTTTTTAAATAAAGTTGAAAAACGCAATAATGGTTTTTTACTAATTCAAAATTGGACAGTCCATCCAGAAGGGATGACTATTATTTTGTTTATTCATAAAACTCAATTATTTTAGTTTTTACAAAAGTAAAACTTCAAATTTTGAATTTTGAATTTCAAAATTTAAATTTAATAAGTAGAAAAAAAAAAAAAAAAAAAGAAACTTGACGTTACAAATGAGGTGTTTTGTCAGAACTTCGTGGAAGCTATCTATTTGAATTATTGAAAATAAAAGGGACGTAACATCAAACGAAGAAATTGCCTCTGGCCTGAACTAAGCATTATGATTTTTATAGATTCAATCAAAACTGATAAAAATACGATTACAATTTTTCCAAACATAAGTGTCACAATCTTTATTTTAATTATTTTACATCTTTAAAAGTAAATAATGGTGAAATCAGGCACATCTTACAGAATTGGTTTTTAACTTGCATCAACGAAAGTCAGAAATTTGATGTCATCCAGGCTATGAGAGAGTAGGTAGAGGTGTGTTAATATATGCTATGTTATAGTATAGACAAAATGCATAGATTATGAATACTATATTAGAGCATTCTGACTAATTAGCCTTTTTTTTTTTTTTTTTAACGGCCAACAAACTCAATCCCGAGTACTTTCGGGGCACCCACTGGACAAACGGAGTACTCCGAGAGTAACTCGAGTCCACCATCAATTCCGGGAAAAACCCAGTAACCCACCCGTCCGTAGCACGACGGTCAAATTACCGGTAAAACCCGTTTGGCTCAAGGATCCAACCCAGGTTTCCCTGGGTCTCCTATCATTGCCCACCAGTGCCTCACTCTGCACCAAGTGGGAGTCGAACCTGCATCTCTCAAGAGAAATGCAAGTCCTCAACCACTTGATCTAGAGATCATTGGCTGACTAATTAGCTTTTAAATCCTATTTTCTCTATAGATATAGTGAAAAAAAAATAGAGAAAACAACTAAACTCATTGTAATGGAGCATCTATAATAGAAAAGCTTTTATAAAGAAATAAAATCATTATTTATATTTAGAGACTTACTATACGTCAATCTATATATTATTGTAAATGTATAAAACAGAGAAAAAACAATAAAATGTGAAATATCTAAAAAAAAATAAACAAAGTTTTGTGAAAATAATCAAACCTATAATCAGGGGCGGACCTAGGTTATGCCCAAGGTGGGCGGGCGCACCCCTTGGAAAAAAAAATTAGTGTATATTTTAGGCAAAAAACTCGACCGCACCCCTTAAAAATATGCTTGAGCCACTCATCCGCATCCCCAGCAAATAATTTCTGGTTCCGCCACTACCTATAATGCAAAATTGTAGTTGGTTTTAGTTGTGACCTTAAGAAACTGAATTTAAACAGATATCATTTGTATTCATTTTATCATTTAACATAATAAATTTTGAATTTGTTTAAATCTTAAATAAACCTTTTTAGTTTGATACATACAATTCAAATAAGTTACAAATTGCCAAATAAGCAGTGCTCTAGCAGTATTCAGATGACTTTCTCTAAGGAAGATCGTCGGTTGAAGTCTCGTTCATATCCAAAATCAAAATCTGGTTTGATTTTTCAGTTAACATTCAGTTTTTTGGTTTTTTTCCTCCCTTTTAATAAAGTGCAAATTGGTCTTTTAACATTTTATTATAACAAATTAGAAAAATCTGACCATTTTGTCCTTCATTAAAAGTGAGGAAAAAGACAAAAAAACTAAATGTTAACTATGTTAAATGAAAAATCTGACCAGATTTTGCTTTAAATAGCAATAAAGTTGAGATCACATGGACCCAGATTTACATAGTTTGAATTTTAGACTAAAGTGGCAGTCACCAAATCTCAAAGACCATTTTGAAAGTTTACTCTTCTATTAATTTTCAAAAAAAAAATTAATTCTTTTAATAAACTGCAATGAATATTAAAAGTAGAAAGAAAAAAAGCGAAATAAACCACGGGTAGTTTCCTGGAAATTCTATCAATTATTTTAAAATTCATAAAGAAATATGAACCAGCCAATTATGACGCATATCACGCAGCCTAAGGTTCTTTTTGAGCCACTAAATTACGTGTTGTCCACCGAAATCTACACAAGGCTTTGGACCTTTGAACCGTATAAAACTTTGATTGAACTTTTCTGTCTGTTCATGACGTACTGTGAAATGTGAACCCTCTTGCACCGAAAAGAAAAGGTAATTTCATGCCACCATCTTGTCTTTTTCTTTGCCTTCCTTTTTTGTTATTGTATTTTATAACCCCTAACTATTGGTTATTTGCCGCTACCACCCTCAACTATCACTTTGACGTCCATCACCACTAACTTAACACTTGGTGTATTCTGTCACCACGTTGTTAACTGATCACTAACTTTTGATCTTGGTACTATACTTTTGGGGTGTCATAGGGATCTTAGGAAGGTTTTAGGAATCTTAGGACACACCAAAAGTATAAGAACAAGTGGTGACAGAACACACTAAGAGTTAAGTTGGGGGTGACATGCGTCAAAGTAATAGTTGAGAGTGGTAGCAGCCAATAGCCAATAGTTAGGGTTGATAAAATCTATTAACTTTTTGTTTTGAAAGATAATAGTTGTTTCATCCGAATATTATTATCATTATTATTCAGATGAAAAGGTAAACAATTAGCCGTCAAAATTCCAAACGTGAAACAATAAAATACACAAAACTCTTGATTAGAATAATACCAAATCTAACACTTGGTGTATTATTCTTTGACGTCCATCACCACTAACTTAACACTTGGTGTGTTCTGTGATCACTAACTTTTGATCTTGGTACTATACTTTTGGGGTGTCATAGGGATCTTAGGAAGGTTTTAGGGATTTTAGGACACACCAAAAGTATAAGAACAAGTGGTGACAGAACACACTAAGAGTTAAGTTGGGGGTGACATGCGTCAAAGTAATAGTTGAGAGTGGTAGCGGCCAATAGCCAATAGTTGGGGTTGATAAAATCTATTAACTTTTTGTTTTGAAAGATCATAGTTGTTTCATCCGAATATTATTATCGTTATTATTCAGATGAAAAGGTAAACAATTAGCCGTCAAAATTCCAAACGTGAAACAATAAAATACACAAAACTCTTGATTAGAATAATACCAAATCTAGACTAAGTGTTAGGATCCTGTAAAAAAGGTCATTTTAATTCATATGTAGACATCAAGTTTTGGACTTTTGCATAATGTTTTGGGTTGTTTTGACAAGAAAAACACTAAACATGACAATTTAAAACACAATACAATGAATTCTAGGCTTAAAACTTAAAACACCATGCCAAGAACGTTAAGTAGTGTGTTTTAAGTGTTAAATATTGTGTTTTAAATTTCACGTCCATAATATGTTGTATTGTGTTTTAAATTTTTATGTTTGGTGTTTTTCTTGCCAAAACATCATGGCTAAGTTCAAAACATGATGCCTAAATGTCACTTTCTATGTCTTCTCACACTTTTCACGAAAAAGGTCTTTTTTTACAGTAATCTCACCCTCTAGACTAAAGCAAAACTAATATTACTTTCTATAATTTATTGGTTCTATACTTCTGTAGTTGGTTGTGTCGAATCCCCAAATCATTGATGACGTCTAAAGGGTCTTCGCTGACGTTGTAATGCCCCAGCCTTCATCTTCTACAAAAAAAGAAAATCGTTAGCCTCGTCACGGAGGGCCCCGAGAGGGGGATCCGTGACCAAGCTCCGGCGTGAGAGTAAGTAAACTTGCCGGAGATAAACGAGAAGCCTATTCCGACGAGGATGATCGCCGGAATATTCTCTGTGGTGTGGATTCCGATAAACTGATTATTATGTGGGAATTTAATGAGAGTATATCATGGTCGGAATAAATGAGAGTATATGGCATTCAGTGAGAGTTACCTTTGAACGGATGTTTTCCTTCCTTATATAAAGGAGATAGCTTATCTCCTTTGGAAAATGGTACCAAGGCAATCTAACGGTATCTGGTTACCTTTGGGGGACTCAGACACGTGTCTAAGCCCCAGCGGTAAGATCACTGGCTTCATTTAATGAGGCCAGCTTGATGGTACTGTGTTTCCGGCGATCTTTTCCCTTTATCAGTCAAACATTTAATGTTCAGCAACACCTTTGGATCCCTTTCTCTATTTTTCCCGCTCATTTTACATGTATGAGACCCTTAAGAGAAAAGCCTTGGCCTTGGGCCTTAACAGTTGGGCCTAAATGATAGGAGCCCAAGAAGGGTCAAGTTGGGCAACCGGCTGGCCCGTCGTCAAGTCATCTCTAGTCCCTGGTTCTGAGACTCTGAGTCTCATGATCCGGGGCTGAATCACGGCTATTGATGAAATTAGTCTTCTTGGGCTATAAGTGTGGGCCCAACTTCTTTTTAATTATTACACGCCCTCCTTGTTTCCCGAGAGTCATCAAAAATCAACAGATAGGAATAGCCTTCGTAATGCACGTGCTCAGAACGGTTTTTAATTTTTGAAAAGTGGTGATGTGACGGTTTCCTCCTCCTGTGTCAGTTATCTCCTTTAAAACCCCTGTTACCCCTTCTTTTTTCTCTAACTTCCATCATTTTTCTTCACAATTCTCTTTTTTCCCTTTCCACTTATCATCTTCCGATCACAATTCAAGCCTGCAATGAGCCATACCGGTCGTTCCTCTATTCGTGCTGTTTTAGCGGTGAAGGATCTTGAGGCCTTTCTTGAAGCCTATAAGATACCGGAGCGTTTTTCCCCAATTATGCCCGGGCCAGATGAGTCAGCGGAGTGTACGCCTGACAGAATCGTCATCTACACTTTGTCGTTCTCTTCTTGTGGAGTCCGTTACCCTCTGTCGCCTTTCAAAGTGGACCTTGTGAGGCTTTTTGGAGTCCATTTCTCACAGTTACACCCTCTAGGGTTCATGAGGGTTGTACATTTTGAACTATCATGTGTGGCGGTTTTCGGTGAACCATCAGTCCCTTTGTTTTGCATGTTCTACAAGTTGATCTCGGATGGAGATTGGTTCACTTTTGCCAAACGAAAAGATAGCGTGGCTCCCCCATGTTACTCTTTCATGCCTACTTCTACTTATCCCAAGGAGTGGAAAAGCCAATTTATTTTTGTTTCTGCCGCTATGATACCGGAATCGCCGCCCCTGAGAGATCCTAAAGCATTTATTGAAGACAGTGTCCCGGTCATATCTGCCGATGAGATCGTTCAATGGAAAAGAATGTACGAGAACCCTACAAGGGCTTTCACATTCCCCGAGGGGGTGTTGGCCATGGGGGGATTAAGTCCTTTTTACTCAGTTCAGCCAAAGGCTTTCTTCGGCAAGAAAGGTACTCCTCTGTCCTTTGCTTTGTTGCGTTTATTCTTTTTTTGAAAAAAAATTGGGGATTTGGGTAGTCATTTCTGGTGTTACTTTTGTGCAGAGATGACCTTGTGGGGTTTACTCCAGGGGGATTGTAAGGATGTCAAGTTTATGGTGGGTGATAAGGTTGAGCCAAGCATGAGCCGAGGTGTAGAGAAGAAGGTCCCTGAGAGTTCTGTTCAAGCCGGGGATTCTGCTGTTGAAGGAAAAGATGAATAGTGTTCCTCAGACGGGAATGAGGATTCCACGGGTTCCCTTCGGGTGAAAGGCTCTAGTAATGATGATAATGATGAAGATTTGGAGAGTCGTTTGGTCCGTAAACGGAAGGCAGCCCAGACCAGCAGTCCTAAGTTGGCTCCCGTCCCTCGCAACATTCGGCTAAGGCTTCAGAGTGCCAGTGGTCAAAAGACTTTTCCTGCTAACAAAGCTGCTTCTGAACTTCCCCCTGTTGGGGCCAAGGGTTCTCTGTCCAAGCACCTGAGGTTATCCAGCCTTATTCGCTAGCCTCTGTTGGTGAGTTTTCCTTTGTGTCTTACTTTGCTTTATGTGATTATTTTTTATTCCTTTCCTTGCTAACAGGGAAGCTCAAAGGCTTCGATTGAAATTCCTACTGCCCCCTCTTCTTCTCGGGTCTGGGATAAGACTCCCGAAATTAGCGCTGCCCGTATTACTCCATCCTTTGATGTTTCCCCTCTTCGTGCCACCGGGACTAGCAAGCCTTCTCACCCTGAAGGTCTTGTTTCACAGTCCCCTCTGGCCCCCTTGTTTGCTGATGCTCTTTCAGTCCCATATATTGCTAAGTGGAAGATAACCCTATCTACTGCTGTGGGAACTCCTAAGACTGCTCAGGACTTCCTAGCTCATGTTGTTCCCCCTTCTCATAAGTTTATGAATTCTGCCCTAAGGCCTGATCTGTTTGATGATCAGTACATCATGTCTCTTTATGAGGGGTTCTTTAGGGGAGCTGGTATGTTACTGCGGATGGATGAGTTAAGGAGGGAGAATGAGGAGCTGAAGGGTGAGCTAAAAGCTTCCCAAACCATTGCTGCTGAGCTTCGGTGCCGGGTGACTAATGCTGAACGCAAATTGTTGGAGGAGAAGGTGCCAAATCCTTCTTCTTTCCTCCCCCCATTTTTTTATGTATTTATTTTTTTCATGTTTTCTGTATTTTCTCTTTAGGGTGTTGGAGCCATGTTGGAGCAGAAGGAATGTGCTTGAGCGAGGGAGAGGATGGCCTTGGTTGAAGAGAAAGAAGAGCTGGTTCCTGAGCTGAAATGTCAAAAGGAGCTTGACTCTGTGTCCCAAGGGGATCTGGATACCATGTAAGCTGAATGGGGGATGGATGTAGATGACAACCAAAAGCTGGCTAATGAGAGGTATTGGCTTATTACTGAGGGGTTCGGGTCCTTCCTTACTGCTGTTTCTCAGTCTGAGAAGTTTAAGGGCAGCCTTGAGAGGATTTATATGGCTTACCGAGATGTGGGGTACCAATCGGGTCTAAAAGACAGGTATGCTTACTCTGCCCAGGGTTTAGAGAGGAAGGAAACCCCTCTTTACAACTCCAAGGCTAAGAAACAATTGTCCAAACTGGACAAAGAATTTGAAGAAAATACCCCTGCTCTTCTCGAGAAGATCCTTGAGCGTCCCCTAATGTCTATCGATGAACTCAAAGCCTTGCTTACCCCTGCCGGACCCTCTTCGCCCAAGTCTTTGTTTGGGGATGCTTCCCAGTAATTCCAAAACAATGGTTAATTCGCTATGGTTGTAATAAACACTTTATGCACCTTGGATACTGTTGACTTTTGCTATTGGGGAGGCCTTTGTGTTGGGGTCTTCCCAGTATCTGACTTATGCTTTTCTAGTTGCTTTATAACTGTATGTCGCCTATATTCTCCTGTTTGCTACTTTTTTGCTTTGTCGTTATTTGCAGGTGTTGCTACCGATAACTTGGGAGCTCTTTGCGCTTTTTCTCAGGGCCGCTTCTTCTCTTTGGTGATTTGCCGAGGCACAAGAGTTGGTTTAGGGTTCGTCTGAGAATCTAGTAGCTTAGTTATGAAACTTTGCAACTTATTTGCAAAAAAAATTTGGTGTGCTATTTGTACACTTGTCTTTTGTAGCTTGATTACAAGATCTTCTAGTGTGTATTTGTACACTTTTGTCTTTTGTAGCTTAATTACAAAATTTTCTAGTGTGTATTTGTACACTTTTGTAGCTTAATTACAAAATTTTCTAGTGTGTATTTGTACACTTGTTTTTTTTTTTTTGTGGTTTGTTTGTAAACCAGGACCATTTGTAGGAAAGTGATCCTTGGACAAGTCTATAGTCAAGGATTATGTTTCTTAACTTGTTCGTCCCCTTCCTTCGGGCTAGCTAGGCCCTGTCTTTCCCCTCAGCCGGGCGTTTAGTGTGTTTAATACACTGACTTACACGTGTGTTGGTATTTATTGGGTCTGTAGTTTTTTTGGGCACGTCTGCCGTAATACATTACCCGTAGTTTGCCAAAAGGAACAAGTAGATTGTTCTCCAGTACAAGATTATACAAAATGTATTTTCTTGGGACAAATACTAGCTAACAGTTGGCTTTTACAAAAATGGCTTCTAAGCCGTTTTTTACTAGTTCCTTCTTGAGGGTAAGCTTGCCTTTCACATGTAGTATTTCCGGAGTTGCATGAGGTTCCAAGTTCTTGGAACCTCCTTCCCCTGGAGTGTCTCCAACTTGCAGGTTCCCTTTCCGTTGGCCCAAATGACTCGATAGGGTCCTTCCCAGTTAGGTCCTAGCTTCCCCGTACTTTCCTGTAGGCTGGCTTCATTTGCCCTCAGAACCAGGTCTCCGGGTATCCGATTGAGCTTCTTCATTCTGGAGTTGTAATAGCTCTCAAGTTGCTTCTTGTATTTGGCCTCCTTTACCGCTTCTATCTCCCTTCTTTCTTCGAGCAAGTTGAGGTTCATTCGGAGGTCCTGCTCATTCTCAGCTTTCCTCAGCTTCATTCTTGCAGTGTGGGAACCAATCTCGGCAGGGATGACAGCTTCCGTCCCGTAGGTCAAGCTGAAGGGGGTTTCTCCGTTGCAATCTTTAGGAGTTGTCATGTATGCCCACAAAACGAAAGGTAGCTCCTCTAGCCACCCCTTTTGCTTCCTTCCTAGCCTTCCTTTCATTCCTATGATCACGCTCTGGTTTGCTCTTTCAACCAGACCATTACTGTAACAACTCTCATCAAAAATTACTATTTCTTATTTTAATTTGCCCAATAGAAAACCTTAATTGAGACCCCCAAGAAATATTGCATGAACCCTAAAAATTTTCAGAACAATCGGAATCAGGATCAGGGCCCCTAAAACTCAGGGGGGGTATTTCCTAGTCAGTATTATCTAAACAGTTTGTTGTCGAAATCGAATTTTAACGAACGGTCGACTCAGCTAGGCTACCAAGACACGGGGCTACCCTATGCTAGGGTGGTGCCCCTCGCGCCACGCGTCGGCCCCTCGCGCCACGCGAGGGAGCCGTTTTTCCAGTATAAGTAAAGGGGTGTGGCACTTAGATTTCTGCGTTGGTTCGACGTTAAAATTCGCTTTATACATCGAGATATCGTGTGTTTACTACAAAAACACACACAAACACGAAACGCTGCCGCGACAACAGGGTAATAACTCGATCACTACTACGATTCAATGTCCGATCGATTGAAACTATCCGATGGATGTTTAAGTGCTGCCCAAATTAGGCCTATACTTTGTCATTCGTCGTGAATTCGATGAATGTTTAAGTATTTCACTTTGTCATTCGTTGTGAGGGTTTTAATCTCGTGAGTTATCGTAAATGTTGTATTAGTTACTGACCTAGTTCGTGTGCATTATTGTTTAAATTAGGTTATCAGGCTTATCAATAGGCTAAACTCTTCCCGTTTAAATATGTAAAGTGAGTCATTCTCTTTTTATCAATAATGTTTTACAATACTCCAAGTATTTTCAAAGTTATAATTACAGGGATTAAGTCGTGGTTATCTTGAATCACTGGCTAGTGGGGTATTGTGCACATTACTAATTTCTCACGGTTAGGTTCATTGACCTAACAGTGATAATCATCACTACTTGGGTGAAAGGACCCAATAGTGGTATGACCATCGTCACCAGGAGGTGACACGGCGCCAGATAAAAATAAGATATAAGCCATTGTAATCGCTCTTATGCTGTAATTTATAACTATGACAGTTTTACCAAATTTGAGTGACTCACCAGTATTTCCCCGCTAACAAAAATATTTTTAAAACATGTTTCAGGTAACTACTGTGAACCAAGGAAAAGTGCTACGGAGCACTAACAAAGCTTGAAGTAGTGGCTCAGTTAAACAAATAAACATGTTTTGTAAATCAGGGAATTTCCTTGTGAAATTCATCTATTGTAAAATACGGGGTTTATCCCGAATTATGAAATAAAATAATCGGGCATTTCAAGTTTAAAAGATCCTGCTAAAATCTTTCGCTGTCAACTCAATTAATAAATACCACGGGTTTCTGTCCCGCGGCTCCTGGACTGGGTCAAACCGGGACGGGGGTCATGACAGAAAAAGGTGGTATCAGGCCACTGATTTAAGCCAATTAAGTATTTAGAAATACTTAAATTTTTCTGATTGCCATCCTGTGATTATGTGTTTTTGTTAGTTTACAGTATGGGTAAGCAAACAATTTCAGACATCTATCGTCAATTAGATAGTTCATCAAAAGATAAGGGAACTTCAGCAGATACTGAGGAAGGAATATTTGTTCGTAAGGCACAGTTTGAGAAACCACTTACCCCTAAGAAAAGAAGTCGGATTATTAGAAAAAGTCAAGAGAAAATAAAGAAGTCCCAACCAAAATGAGTGATGGTTAATAAGGAAACCCAGGAAATAGGCAATAACCCACCATGGGAAAATGAACAATGGGCAAATCTCTATATGTTAGCCACTACAGCAGTAAATGTTAACTTTTAATTAAGTTAAACTGTCAACACCCTGACCCAGTACTAGCACCCAAATCACCTACAAGCTAGAAACTTTAAATAAACTTTGCCCATTAGATAAATAACTTAGTAAGAGAAGATAGACTAAAATAAATTATGAATACACAACCCCTAGTATATTTTGAATTTCAGTGTAATTTGTAATAGACACACACACACACACACACACACACACACACACATATATATATATATATATATATATATATATAAAAGTCGCAATGTTTGCCACTTTTCTGTTTAAACAATGATACTTGAATAGTTGTACTAAATATTAGTCTGTAAAAATTTATTTTATAAAATTTTAACTTAGCATTTTGTGTGCATTTTGCATATATGCTAAACAGCATGAATGAGTTGTCTGAAGCTCTTCAGAATCTCAACCTCTATTCTGTGAACGTGGAAGTTTCCAGAGACTTTACAGGTTATTGTGCCGATATTGATAAACCTATGGAATTTCAAGCCCAACCTCCAGAGAAACCCAAGCCAAAGAAGAAAAGAAGATTTGTGGGCTGGAGGCATGTACGCAGGAAGAAACCAGCAACTAAGACAGTTGCCAAGACGGAGGATCCCATGGATAAAGGAAAAGAGATAGAAATTGGGGAAAGTTCTAGGCAAGCCGAGGAATTGCCATTGCAGGAGGAGTTGGATCGCATGCTGGGAAGTTGTGATATCCTTAGGCCAGCCAATGAAAACCTCTTCACTTATCCTGCCGAAACCCAACTTCCAGTGAACTTGGAACCAGCCATCCCAGATCCCCTTGTTAACACCCGACCTCTAGGAGAAATGGAGGAATGGTGGACCAACGACTGGTAGTTTCAGAACCTCTTAAATAACCCTTACACCTTTTTCCCTCAGTTCGAACCAGAACCTGCACCAAACCCACCTATGAGCTCCGAGAACTTGGCTGAACTCCGCCAGTATGGCGAAGAGCTGATTGATGCAGGAAACCGTATTAGGGATATAGGAGAAAAGATATCCTGGATGTACGACGAGAGGGAACGTCGCTTCTGAGGTGCCAGCTGACGAGGGATAGTGTAGTTAGGAAGCTGTGGTTGTATAATAATAATAGTAATAAAAATATAAAACTATAACATAACCTAAAAATAAAACTTTTGTAAGATAACAAGTGTGTACAGATGCATAATATAATATATAAAAATGGAAGCCGAGAAATCGACAATTTTGGCTATATGTGTTGGTGTGATTATGTGCGAGTGTTTTGTTATGTTTGGTTATTAATTATTTTCTGCTAATCACTTATATATATTAATTACCAGATGGAACACGCTGGTAATGAACCCGTTAACAAAGTTAATCAATCTGAACAAAACCATGAAGATCAATTTCTGAATAGGCAAGATATCGAGAATATCGTTGCTCAGGGAATAGCCAATGCTATTCCAGCAATCCTTGCTGCTGCCCGAAATCCAGTTGAACCTCAACAAATTATTCCTAGCAAACGTACTCATGAAGACAACTTCAGTAATAGTGTAAACAGAGGCGACAACCATACTAATAACGACAACGATGAGATGCAAGCCCCACTCCTTAAGAAAATGAAAGCTGCAGCGCCTGGTTGCACTTACAAGGAGTTTCTTGCCTTTAAACTGGTTGAATTTGCAGGCAACGAAGGGGCGACTGCTGCACTGCGTTGGTTAGAGAAAACCGAGGCGGTGATTAAAATAAGTAAATGTGCCGAGGAAGACAAGGTCATGTACGCGTCGCATCTTTTCAAAGAAGGGGCGCTAGAATGGTGGAATACGGTACTTCAAGCCAAGGGAAGCGATGTGGCCTATGCCATAAGTTGGGAAGAATTTAAGCGGCTGGTGGAAAGAAAATTCTGTCCCGAGTATGAAAAGGAACAAATGGCGAATAAATTCTTGAACCACCGGATGGTGGATGTAGACTGTCGAGGGTATACTTCGACATTCTTCGAGTGTGCTAGAGTTGTACCTACCCTGGCTTCGCCAGAGCCGGTGCTTATTTCCCGCTATATTTGGGGATTGATTGGCGAAACCCGTGATATCGTTAAAGCTGCGAGACCTCGCACTATTGACGATGCTGTGGAATTAGCTAACACCCTAACTGACGGGCTGGTACGCACAAGAGAAGAAAACCGGAAAAAGGAAGTAGCCCAAAAGATTGCCCAAGGATTTCGTATGGGTAACCGTAGTAATTTCAAGAAAAAGGGAACTGGGCAATCTTCCACTGTTCCATTTTGCAATACCTGTAAAAGAAAGCATTTTGGTAGATGCAAAGGGTATTGCAATTTCTGTAAAATTCCGGGGCATCAAGAGGAAGACTGCAGGAGGAAGAAAACAACAATCTGCTACAACTGTGGAGAAGCTGGACATTTTAGGCCAAACTGCCCAAAATTGGTCAAACCAGCTGACAATAAAGCCAAACCTGCAGAAGGAACTACCAAGAGAAACGCAAGAGCCTTCCAGTTGACTACTCATGAAGCAGAGCTAATCCCTGACGTGATAGCTGGTACGTTCCTAGTTCATGACGTTTATGCGAAAGTATTATTTGACTCTGGTGCAAACCAAAGTTTTATCAATACTTCATTCTGCCAAGCTCTTAATTTACCCTTAACCAACCTTAGGCAGATTTTTATGGTCGAAACGGTAGACAGAAATTCTGTTAACATAAATAAGGTTTTGCAAGGAGGAAAGATAGAACTTTTAGGCTATAAATTTTCTGCAAACCTATTACCTATGAATTTAGCCGGATTCGATGTTGTCTTAGGAATGGATTGGTTAGTAGCCAACTATGCTCGAATTCTTTGTGAAAAAATTCCATAGAAATCCATACACCTACAGGAGAATTAGTGGTGATCACAGGAGATAAGCCGCGAAAACCACCAAAATTCATTTCAGTAATGAAGTTGGCCAGTTATTCAAGAAAACAAGAACTAGTGTATATGATTTCAGTAATCAATAACACGAAGGGTAAGGAACTTAAAGAAATTCCTGTAGTAGCAGAATACCCAGATGTATTCCCAGAAGAACTACCGGGATTACCACCCAATAGGGAAGTCGAATTTAGTATTCATCTAATTCCAGGAACTACACCGGTAGCCAAAGCACCTTATCGGTTAGCACCCACTGAGATGTTAGAACTGAAAAAGAAGTTAGATGAATTACTAAGCAAAGGATTTATACAACCTAGTTCATCCCCGTGTGGAGCACCAGTGTTGTTTGTGAAAAAGAAAGATGGTTCGATGCGAATGTGTATCGATTATAGGGAATTGAATAAGGTTACAATTAAGAACCGATACCCCTTACCTAGGATCGATGATCTTTTCGATCAACTTCAAGGAGCTAAATACTTTTCTAAGATAGATTTACGCTCCGGATACCATCAGTTGAAAGTACAAGAAGAAGACATACCTAAAACTGCTTTCAGAACTAGGTATGGTCATTACGCGTTTACAGTCATGCCCTTCGGACTAACAAATGCTCCTGCAGCATTTATGGACATGATAAATAGAATCTGTAAACCGTACTTGGATAAATTTGTAATTGTCTTCATCGACGACATACTCATTTATTCCAAAAGTCAAAACGAGCATTGTGAACACTTGCATGCACTCTTAACCTTGTTAAGAAAGGAGAAGCTTTACGCCAAATTCTCGAAGTGTGAATTTTGGCTACAGGAAGTACAATTTTTATGACACATGGTGAATCACGAAGGTATTCACGTAGATCCCTCCAAAATAGAAGCGATCACCAAATGGAAGGTCCCGCAATCAGCTATGGAAGTTAGAAGTTTTCTAGGGTTAGCTGGTTATTATAGGTGATTCATTAAGGATTTTTCCAAAATAGCGGTGCCATTAACTAAGCTAACCTGTAAAGCAGTTAAGTTTGAATGGGGACCTAGGCAAGAAGAGGCCTTTAGGATTTTGAAGCAGAAGTTAACAAACGCCCCAATTCTTGCCTTACCAGAAGGGACTGAAGATTTTGAAGTTTACTGTGATGCTTCTAAGCTAGGATTAGGAAGTGTGCTAATGCAACGCAAGAAGGTTGCATATGCCTCAAGGCAATTGAAAAAGCACGAGGAAAATTATACGACTCACGACTTAGAGTTAGGAGCCATAATTTTTGCCTTAAGATTTGGAGACATTATCTGTACGGAAGTAAGTTTACTGTCTATACAGATCATAAGAGCCTAAGATACATATTTGGGCAAAAAGAATTGAACATGAGGCAAAGAAGATGGATGGAAATCCTAAGTGATTACGACTGTGATATTCAATATCACGAAGGAAAGGCAAACGTAGTAGCAGATGCCTTAAGTCGAAATAGCAATCAAGGATGATGCTGAAGGAATGAAGGGATGAGTAAAAGAATTAGAACAAGGAAGTTATGGAATTTGGAGATTCCACAAGAAAAGGATTTGGGTACCTAAGCAAGGAGAATTAAGAAATAAGATTTTAGAGGAAGCCCGTAAATCTAGGTATACCATGCATCCTAGTAATAATAAAATGTACCAAGACTTAAGAAATAATTTCTGGTGGATAGGAATGAAAAAGGACATAGCTAGATATGTTTCTAAGTGTCTTACTTGTTCACAAGTTAAGGCAGAACACCAGAAACCCTCAGGTTTACTACAACAATTAGAAATGCCTGTATGGAAATGGGAGCTCATAACAATGGACTTTGTTACTAAGTTGCCCAAAACCAGAAAAGGTAATGACGCGATTTGGGTAATTGGGGATCGATTAACCAAATCAGCTCATTTTCTACCCATGAAAGAAACCTTTAGCATGGATATGTTAGCAAGGTTGTATGTAGATGAAGTCGTATCCTTACATGGAGTTCCACTCTCCATTGTATCAGATAGGGATAGTCGTTTCACTTCCGACTTCTGGACCAGTTTCCAGGAAGCATTGGGAACCCGACTAAATTTAAGCACTGCATACCATCCTCAAACAGACGGACAAAGTGAAAGGACGATCCAAACCCTGGAAGACATGCTTAGAGCATGTGTGATAGATTTTGGTGGAAATTGGGATGACCACCTACCCTTAATCGAATTCTCCTACAATAATAGTTATCATGTAAGCATCAAAGATGCCCCATTCGAAGCACTGTATGGACGAAAGTGCAGAACTCCAGTTTGTTGGGCAGAAGTAGGAGAAAGTCAATTATCAGGTCCCGAAATTGTACAAGAAACCACCGACAAGATCACTCAGATCAAGGAAAGAGTGAAAACTGCTCGAGATCGCCAGAAGAGTTATGCCGACAATCGACGCAAGCCACTAGAATTTCAAGTTGGAGACAAGGTACTCTTGAAAGTTTCTCCTTGGAAAGGAGTAGTTCGGTTCGGTAAGAAAGGAAAGTTGAGTCCAAGATACATAGGACCCTTTCCAGTAATCCAACGTATAGGACCGGTCGCCTATCGCTTACAACTACCAGAGGAATTAGTCGGGGTACATGATGTATTTCATGTATCCAACCTCAAGAAATGTCTATCTGACGAATCCCTGGTAATACCTCTTCAAGACGTAGAGGTAAATGAAAAGCTAAAATTTGTTGAGAAGCCACTGAGATAGAAGACAGAAAGGTCAAGTTTCTCAAACACAAACGACTAGTGCTGGTCAAAGTCAAGTGGGATTCAAAGAGAGGACCTGAATACACTTGGGAGCTGGAATCAGAAATGAAGCGGAAATATCCTCATTTATTCCAGTAAATCTCGAGGACGAGATTTTTATTAAGGTGGGGAGGATGTAACAACTCTCATAAAAAATTACTATTTCTTATTTTAATTTGCCCAATAGAAAACCTTAATTGAGACCCCCAAGAAATATTGCATGAACCCTAAAAAATTTCAGAACAATCGGAATCAGGATCAGGGCCCCTAAAACTCAGGGGGTATTTCCTAGTCAGTATTATCTAAACAGTTTGTTGTCGAAATCAAATTTTAACGAAAGGTCGACTCAGCTAGGCTACCAAGACACGGAGCTACCCTATGCTAGGGTGGTGCCCCTCGCGCCACGCGAGGGAGCCGTTTTTCCAGTATAAGTAGAGGGGTGTGGCACTTAGATTTCTGCGTTGGTTCGACGTTAAAATTCGCTTTATACATCGAGATATCGTCTGTTTACTACAAAAACACACACAAACATCGAGATGTCTACGGGGTTTTAGCCGACGCGCGTTTTTAGAAGCCGTCGCCGACGGGCTTCCTGGCGGTCGCCGACGGCTAGTGTAAACTCAGCCGCTGTTTTGTGTTGTTTTCTTCGTGATTTGAGTTCCCAAACTGTTCGAAGGCCTATTAAATGTTCATGTAGGGTCCATACATGGCCTAATAAGAAATATGTAACCACGATTAGTGGTTACGACGGAAAGAAATTGTAATGGTTGAAAGTAGTGTGTCGAATTACACGAATGAATGATGAAGGTCTAAAAAGCGAGTAAAGTTTAAAATATAAGAATTCGAATGAAGTGAATACGGACTAATGAACTATGATATACTGAAAGCTTATGATTTGTATTAAACGAAAACATGACATTGTGTAGATGGCTGATGCAAGAAATGTTAATGATGGTGATGATACGGCTCGTCAAGAAGCATTTAACATTAAGGTCACAGAAGTGGCGGAAGGGGTTATGCAAGCTAATCTTCCACAATTAGCTCAAGAAGTAGAAAGTCGGGTGTTGGGAGTCGTGGATGCCATGATGACTAGCAAAATCGAAGAGTTGAAAGAACTGATTGAGGGATCTAAAAGCAAAAGCAAAAGCAAAGAACGACGGTGCACGTATAAAGACTTCATGGCGTGCAATCCCGCAACGAATGATGGAAAAATCGACCCGATTGCATGCCAAAGATGGATTTCAAATATAGAAGCGGTATTTATACGAAGTCGGTGCGATAAGGAAGATCAGGTGATGTTCGCTACTGGCCAACTCACTCTCCAGGCGAAAGACTGGTGGGATGCGCATAGCAAGGAAATAGGGGAGGATAGACTCCAAATAATGACTTGGCAAGAATTTAAGGAGCCCTTTATGAGATACCATTGCCCTCAGTCGGCTACTGATAAGATTCAGGAGGATTTCTTGCGCCTCCGACAGAAAAACGAGTCAATAAATGAAATATCAAATACTTTCATGGATAAGATGAAGTTCTGTGGGGATTTTGTGAAGACCGAAATGATGAAGATCAATCGCTTTTACGGGGTATTAAAGGCGGAATTTAGGGAGTTCATCACTCCCTCGAAATGTGAGACCCTTGATGAGCTTATCAATTTGGTACGGGATAGAGAAATTGAGATTAAAAGGCAAGAAGAGCGAGGTGAAAAGAGATCAAGTGAAAAAGGTGCAAGTTCGAGTCCATCTAAAAAGGGGAAGTATCAAGAGCAAGGAAGGAAAGATAAGTCGAAGGGTGGTATTACTCCTTGCAAGACTTGTGGAAAACTTCATACTGGAGAGTGTCTGTTAGGCAAGAAGGGGTGCTACAAATGTGGTAAGGAGGGACATTCGTCTTATCAATGTCCAAATAGCCCGAAGACTTGTTTCAATTGTTTCGAAAGGGGGCATATTAAATCGGAATGCCCAAAACTTCAGCAAGAGTCGAAAAAGGAAGACAAGAAGCAAGAGGGTTCTAGGGCTAAAGGAAGGATGTTCCAAATCACATCCGAGGAGGCTAAGGTTCATCCGAATGTCGTTTCAGGTATCTTCTTATTAAATTCTATGCCGGTTCATGTTTTGTTTGATACCGGAGCCACTATGTCGTTTATTTCAAATGAAATCGTACAACATTCTTCATTTGAGATTGAACGAATGTCGATGCCTTTAGAAGTAGAAATAGCCGATAGTAAGACCTATATGTTAAACGAGATTTGTAGAAATTGCAAATTCACTATAGAAGATGAAGAATTTGATATCGACCTCATACCCATGGTTTTGGGGGAATTCAAAATGATAGTGGGAATGGATTGGTTGGCACGACACCGTGTAGAAATTAATTGTGAAAATAAGATAATGTTTGTTCAAGCTCTAAGTGGAAGGCATTTGAGTATTCAAGGGGAGAGAAACGTGGAAACCAAATTGTGCACCCTTGTTCAAGTTGTTAAATACGTACTTAATGGGAGTAGAGCGTACCTAGCTTATGTAGTAGACGCTCGACAAACCCTCCCGAAGCTTGAAGATGTTGAGGTCGTGAATGAATTTCTGGATGTATTCCCGGAGGAATTGCCGGGACTCCCTCCCGAACGGGAAATAGAGTTTTGCATTGAATTGAATCCGGGTGCGAAGCCGGTTGCGAAGGCTCCCTATAGAGTGGCTCCCACCGAGATGCGAGAGCTAATGACACAATTACAAGATTTGCTAGATAAGGGCTTTATACGCCCGAGTGTGTCACCATGGGGAGCGCCTGTCTTATTTGTTAAGAAGAAAGATGGGTCGATGTGCATGTGCATCGATTACAGAGAATTAAATAAGCTGACCGTGAAGAACCGCTACCTTTACCTAGAATTGACGATCTTTTTGATCAATTACAAGGGGCGAGTTGGTTCTCTAAGATTGACCTGCGATCAGGGTATCATTAAGTCAGGGTACGAGGAGAAGACATTGCGAAGACCGCATTTAGAACCCGATATGGACATTATGAGTTCCTAGTTATGTCCTTTGGGTTAACGAACGCTCCAGTAGCGTTTATGGATCTTATGAACCGGGTATGCCGACCTATGTTAGATAAGTCCGTGATCGTATTCATAGACGATATCCTAGTTTATTCGTGAAGTAAGGCTGAACATGCGAGGCATTTGCGAGAAGTACTTGAAATTCTCCGTAAAGAAAAACTTTATGCGAATTTCTCGAAGTGTGCCTTCTGGCTCAGAGAAGTGCAGTTTCTGGGTCACGTAATCAATTCGGAAGGTGTTTTGGTAGATCCGTCGAAGATTGATGCCGTAATGAAATGGGTTTCCCCGAAAAATCCAACTAAAATAAGAAGTTTACTAGGCCTTGCGGGGTACTACAGAAGGTTCATACAGGATTTCTCGAAGATAGCCTTACCCTTAACAAAACTAACAAGAAAGAAAGAAAAGTTTGTGTGGGGTAAAGAAGAGGATGAAGCCTTTCGAATATTAAAGGAGAAACTGTCGAGTCCTCCGGTCTTGACTTTGCCAGATGGGACTGAAGATCTGGTCGTTTATTCAGACGCTTCACAGCAGGGTTTAGGTTGTGTTTTGATGCAAAGGGGAAGGGTTATTGCGTATGCTTCGCGACAATTAAATCCCCATGAGATAAACTACCTAACACACGATCTGGAACTGGCAGCGGTAGTGTTCGCCTTAAAGATCTGGAGACACTACCTATATGGTACTAGATGTACAATTTACTCGGATCATAAAAGCCTCAAATATTTCTTTGAACAGAAAGACTTGAATATGAGGCAACGAAGATGGTTAGAACTGATTAAAGATTATGATTGCGACATCCTTTACCACCCGGGAAAGGCGAACGTGGTGGCGGATGCACTAAGCCGAAAGGAGTCTCCACCTTCGATTCGAGTGAGATCCATGAGGATGATAGTTACACCATGTTTGTTTCATATGATAAGAGATTCCCAAATAAAGTGTCACGGCCCCCGACCCGGTTTGACCCGTTTCAGGAGCCGCGGAACAGAAATCCTGTGGTATTTATTTAACAGCGGAAGTTTCTTCAGGATCTTTTAAAAACTGAAATATTTCCCGATTATTTTATTTCACAACTCGGGATAAAACCCCGGTAATTTACAATCATAATATTTCACAGAGAAATCTTTATCTTTACAAAACATGTTTCTTTATTTTATATTGAGCCACTTCCTTAAGCTTGTAGTGCTTCACGGCACTTTTCCTGGATCACAACAGATCACCTGAAACATGTTTGAAAAAGGTTTTGTCAGCGGGAAATACTGAGTGAATCATTTTATTTATGAAAACGACTTGTTTGTTATAATTTACAGTATTAAGAGAGATTACAATGTTTCCAGATATCAAACCAACTACCCACAGTACTTGTCACTCGAACATCCATCGGTAGCCTCTTCGCCCGATGGTGTCTGTGACTATGGTCATATCACTCATTGGCTAACTCGTTGTCCAATAGTGACGGTTATCAAGTAATGTATACAAAACCCCACATACCGGCTGTAATTTGGTGATTACAAAGACTTAATCCCTGTAATTATAACTTTGAAAATAAACATGCTTTTTGAAAGTAATTTGATAAAAAGAGAATGACTCACTTTGCAGATTTAATTGAGCAGAGCCTAGCCTACTGATTAGCCTTTTAACCTAAATTTAATAACAAGCACACAATTCGGTTAGTAACTTAATACAGCATTTACGATAACTCACGAGATTAAAACCTTCACAACGAATGACAAAGTGCGATACTTAAACATCCATCGAATTATCGACGAATGACAAAGCATAAACCCTAATGTGGGCAGCACTTAAACATCCATTGGATAGTTTAATCGATCGGACATTGAATCGTAGCAGCGATCGAGTTATTACCCTGTATTGCGGCAGCACTTCGTGAATCGTGTGTGTATTTTGGACTGTTTATACTATATCTCAGTGTACGTAACGAGAATTTACGTCGTTCAAGTGCCAAACTTCAATTGCCAATGTCTGCTATTTATAGTAAAATTTTGACCAGGCTTGCGCACCGCAAGCCTAATCCCTTACGGTGCGCAAGGGACACCTAATGACCATAGGGTGGCCACGTCCTGGACTAGCCTAGCCTAGCTGAGTTGACAACTTCGTAAAATTCGAATTTGACAGCGTTTTATTTAGATAATCGTAACTAGGGTTTACCCCCCCTGAGTTTTAGGGGCCCTGATCCTGATTCTGATTGTTCTGAAAATTTTAGGGTTCATGCAATATTTCTTGGGGGTCTCAATTAAGGTTTTCTATTGGGCAAATTAAAATAAGAAATTGTAATTTTTTATGAGAGTTGTTACATCCTCCCCACCTTAATAAAAATCTCGTCCTCGAGATTTACTGGAATAATTGAGGATACTTTCGTTTCATTTCTGATTCCAGTTCCCAAGTGTATTCGGGTCCTCTCTTTGAATCCCACTTTACTTTAACTAGCACTAGTCGTTTGTGCTTGAGAAACTTCACTTTTATGTCTTCTATCTGAAGAGGTTTCTCAACAAATTTTAACTTTTCGTTTACCTCTATATCTTGAAGAGGTATTACCAAAGATTCGTCTGATAGACATTTCTTGAGGTTGGATACATGAAATACATCATGTACTCCAGCTAATTCCTCTGGTAGTTGTAAACGATAAGCAACTGGTCCTATACATTGGATCACTAGAAATGGTCCTACGTATCTGGGACTTAGCTTTCCTTTCTTACCGAATCTAACAACTCCTTTCCAAGGAGAAACTTTCAACAATACTCTGTCTCTAACTTGGAATTCTAATGGCTTGCATCTATTGTCTGCATAACTCTTCTGGCGATCTCGAGCCGTCTTCAGCCTTTCCTTGATTTGTGTAATTTTGTCAGTCGTCTCTTGCACTATTTCAGGACCTGACAATTGACTTTCACCTATTTCTGCCCAACAAACTGGAGTTCTGCACTTTCTTCCATACAGTGCTTCAAATGGGGCAGTTTCAATACTTGAATGATAACTATTGTTATAGGAGAATTCAATTAAAGGTAAATGGTCGTCCCAATTTCCACCAAAATCTATTACACATGCTTGGAGCATGTCTTCTAGAGTTTGGATTGTCCTTTCACTTTGTCCGTCTGTTTGAGGATGATATGCAGTGCTTAAATTTAGTCGAGTTCCCATAGCTTCTTGGAAACTTTTCCAGAAATGAGAAGTGAAACGACTATCCCTATCTGATACAATGGAGAGTGGAACTCCATGTAGAGATATGACTTCATCTACATACAACTTTGCCAATCTTTCCATGCTAAAGGTTTCTTTCATAGGCAGAAAGTGAGCAGATTTGGTTAATCGATCCACAATTACCCAAATCGCGTCATTACCTTTTCTGGTTTTGGGTAACTTAGTAACAAAATCCATTGTTATGAGTTCCCATTTCCATACAGGCATCTCTAACTGTTGTAGTAGACCTGAAGGTTTCTAGTGTTCTGCCTTAACTTGTGAACAAGTAAGACACTTAGAAACATATCTAGCTATATCCTTTTTCATGCCTATCCACCAGAAATTATTTCTTAAATCTTGGTACATCTTATTATTTCCTGGGTGCATGGTATATCTAGACTTATGGGCTTCTTCTAAAATCTTATTTCTTAATTCTCCCTGCTTAGGTACCCAAATTCTAGGGGTGTGCACGGTCCGGTTCGGTTCGGTTTTTGGGTAAAATCAAAACCGAAACCGAAATGTCGGTTTTCGGGTTTTAAAAACCGTTCGGTTTCGGTTTTTCGGTTTTTACGTCGGTTCGGTTCGGTTTTTCGGTTATTTCGGTTTTTGGAACAAAATTATGTAAGATTCAAAAAATAAAAAGTATAATTTATATTATAACAATCTTTGTATATGTTTACATTTAAATTATTATAGTTAACCTCTTTAATTAATATTGTTTACATAAACCTAACTTTCTAATCTTTTTTTATGTTTCTTCAAAGTTTTTATTAAATTTTGTTATACTTATAGGTAATAATAAATCATTTCAGTTATAATGTTTTAATTATAAACACTTAACATTCAAGAATAAAATTAACATTTTCTACTAGCATTGGGTTAAACACTTAAACAATTTAAACTTAAACATAAAAATATATGGATTGTAACTTATCGGTTCGGTTCGGTTTTTTTCGGTTATTGAAAAAGTTTATCCAAAAACCGAACCGAAATTTTCGGTTATTAAAAATTCGAAAACCGAACCGTCGGTTTTTGTTTCGGTTCGGTTTTTCGGTTCGGTTATTTCGGTTATTCGGTTACGGTTCGGTTATTTCGGTTTTTTTGCTCACCCCTACCAAATTCTGCTTTTGTGGAATCTCCAAATTCCATCAGCTCCTTGCTCTAATTATTTTATTCATCCCTTTATTCCTTCAGCATCATCCTTGATTGCTGTAGCTTGAACATTTTTCAATTGTTCCATTAAATCTAATTGTAGATTTAACCTAAGAGCACGAACTCGTCGTTGTTTTTCATGATACTTATGACTTAAGGCATCTGCAACTACATTTGCCTTTCCCTCGTGATATTGAATATCACAGTCGTAGTCACTTAGGATTTCCATCCATCTTCTTTGCCTCATGTTTAACTCTTTTTGCCCAAATATATATCTTAAACTTTTATGATCTGTATAGATAGTAAATTTACTTCCATACAGATAATGTCTCCAAATCTTAAGGGCAAAAATTACAGCTCCTAATTCTAAATCATGTGTTGTATAGTTCTCTTCGTGCTTTTTCAACTGTCTTGAAGCATACGCAATTACCTTCTTGCGTTGCATAAACACACATCCTAATCCTAGTTTTGAAGCATCACAATATACTTCAAAATCTTCAGTTCCTTCTGGGAAGGCTAAGATTGGAGCATTTGTTAATTTCTGCTTCAATATTCTAAAAGCTTCTTCTTGCTTAGGTCCCCATTCAAACTTAACTGTTTTACAGGTTAGCTTTGTTAATGGTACAGCTATTTTGGAAAAATCCTTAATAAACCTTCTATAGTATCCAGCTAAACCTATAAAACTTCTAATTTCCATTGCGGATTGCGGAACCTTCCATTTGGTAATTGCTTCTATCTTAGCAGGATCTACATGAATACCTTCGTGATTCACCATGTGTCCTAAAAATTGCACTTCTTGTAACCAAAATTCACACTTCGAGAATTTAGCGTATAGTTTTTCTTTTCTTAACAAAGTTAAGAGTGCATGCAAGTGCTGACAATGTTCGTCCTGACTTTTTGAATAAATAAGTATATCGTCTATGAAGACAATTACAAATTTATCCAAATACGGTTTACAGATCCTATTCATCATGTCCATGAATGCTGCAGGTGCATTCGTTAACCCAAAGGGCATGACTGTAAACTCGTAATGACCATACCTAGTTCTGAAAGCAGTTTTAGGTATGTCTTCTTCTTGTACCTTCAATTGATGATATCCGGAGCGTAAATCTATCTTAGAAAAATATCTAGCTCCTTGAAGTTGATCGAAAAGATCATCAATCCTAGTTAATGGGTATCGATTCTTAATTGTAACCTTATTCAATTCTCTATAATCAATACACATTCTCATTGAACCATCCTTCTTCTTAACAAACAACACTAGAGCTCCCCACGGGGATAAACTAGGTTGTATGAAACCTTTACTTAGTTATTCATCTAATTGCGTTTTCAGTTCTAACATTTCAGTAAGAGCTAACCGATAAGGTGCTTTGGCTATCGGTATAGTTCCTGGAATTAAATGAATTCTAAATTCTACCTCCCTATCTGGTGGTAACCCTGGTAACTCTTCTGGAAATACATCTGGGTATTCTGAAACTACAGGAATCTTCTCAAGTTCTTTTCCCTTAGTACTAATGATTACCGAAATCATATACACTATTCCTTTCTTTCGTTCATAACTAGCAAATTTCATTACTGATATAAACTTCATAGGCTTACGTGGTTTATCTCCTGTAATCATAATTATTTCTCCAGTGGGTGCTTAAATTTCTATGGAATTCTGATCACAAAGAATTCGAGCATGGTTGGCTACTAACCAATCCATTCCTAACACAACATCGAATTCAGCTAGTTTCATAGGTAACAAGTTTGCAAAGAATTTATGACCTGAAAGTTCTATATTTTCCTTTTTCAAAACTTTATCTATGCTAACAGAATTTCCGTCTGCTGTTTCGACTGTAAAAATCTGCCTAAGGTTGGTTAGTGGTAAATTAAGAGCTTGGCAGAATGAAGTATTTATAAAACTTTGGTTTGCACCAGAGTCAAATAATACTTTTGCGTATACGTTGTGAACTAGGAATGTACCAGCTATCACATCTGGAATGAGTTCTGCTTCTTGAGTGGTCAGCTGGAAGGCTCGAACATTCTTCTTAGTAGCTCCGTCGGCTGTCTTGGCTTTGTTGTCTGTTGGTTTGACCAATTTAGGACATTCTGTTTTAAAATGTCCTGTTTCTCCGCAATTATAGCAGACTCTTGTTTTCTTTCTGCATTCCTCTTCACGATGTCCTACCATTTTACAAAAATTGCAGGTTACACTACATCTTCCAAAATGCTTATTTCTGCAATTCCTGCAAAACGGCGGATTTGAAGATTGCCATATTCCTATTCTCTTGAAGCTGTTATTATTACCCGTACGAAATCCTTGGGTAATTTTCTGAGCCAATTCCTTCTTCCTGTTTTCATCTTGTGTGCGTACTAGTTCATCGGTTAGGGTATTAGCTAATTCCACCGCATCGTCAATAGTGCGAGGTCTCGCAGCTTTAACGATGTTACGGATTTCACTAATCAGTCCCCAAATATAGCGAGAAATGAGTACCGGTTCTGGCGAAGCCAGTGTTGGTACCACTCTAGCATATTCAAAGAATGTCGAAGTATAACCGCGACAATCTACACCCATCATTCTATGGTTTAAAAACTTATTTGCCATTTGATCTTTTTCATATTCGGGACAGAATTTTCTTTCTACAAGACTCTTAAATTCTTCCCATTTCATGGCATAGGCCACAATCCTTCTTTTAGCTTGTAATACTGTGTTCCACCATTCTAACGCCCCTTCTTTAAAAAGATTTGACGCGTACATGACCTGATCATCCTTGTCACATTTACTTATGGCAATTACTGCCTCAGTTTTCTCTAACCAACGTAGTGCCGCAGTTGCTCCTTCATTGCCTGCAAACTCAGATGGTTTACAAGCAAGAAATTCTTTGAAAGTGCAACCAGGTGTTGCGGCTTTCATTTTCTTAGGGAGCGGAGCTTGCCGTGGTTCATTATCATGATTAACATGATCATTGCCTTCGTTTACGCTATTACTGAAGTTATCTTCAGAAATACGTTTGCTTGGAACGATTTGTTGAGGCTCGATTGGATTTCTAACAGCAGCAACTATTGCTGGAATAACATTAGCTATTCCTTGAGCAACAATATTTTCTATATCCTGTCTAGTCATATATTGATCCCCCGGGTGTTGCTCAGATTGATTAACCTCATTAACTGGTTCGTTATTAGCGTTTTCCATCTGATAATATATATAATTTATTAGTATTGATTAAATAACAATTGTACACAAAACAATCATACAAATTTCAAATACGCACATATATAGCCAAAACTATCAATTTCTTGATTTCCATTTTTATATTTTATAGTATGCATCAATACACACTATTTACAGAGTTTTATTCGTAGTTATTTTACAGACTGATTTCACTATTACTATTACATAACCACAGTTTCACCAACCCACTATCTCTCGTCATTTGTCTTCCTAAAAACGAAGCTCCCTTTCATCATACTTCCAGGCAATTTGTCCCCTTATCTCCCGGATTCTATTTCCCGCATCCATTAACTCTTCGCCAAAATGGCGAAGTTCTGCTAAATTCTCGTTACTCATGGGTGGATTTGGTAATGGTTCCGGGTCGAACTGAGGAAGAAAGGAATTAGGACTGTTGAGCAGGTTTTGGAATTGCCAATCATTCGTCCACCATTCGTCCATTCCTAAAGGTTGGGTATGGACTATAGGTTCTGGGATTGCTGGTTCTAATTTTATTGGTAATTGAGATTCAAGAGACAGAGTAAAAACATTTCTATTGACAGGCTGAATAGTATCACAGCTTGCCAATATAAAATCCAGCTCTTCTTGCAATGTCATTTCCTGATTTTGCTTAGAGCTTTCTCCCATTTCTATCTGGGTTTGATTAGATCCTCCTCCAGTCTCTATTTCTATTTGCTTTGAATATTCATCAAACTGTATTCCCATTTTCCTAGACTCTTCCCCGACTTCAATTTCCTTCCCTTTATCTAAAGGATTTTCAATTTTGGGAATCTTTCTAGGGACGGGTTTCCTCCTACGCACACGTCTCCATCCTACAAATCTCCTCCTTTTCTTGGGCTTGGGTTTCTCTAGAAGTGGAGCATTGAATTCAATAGGTTCTTCAATGTCAGGTATATACCTATTGAAATCTCTGGAAAGCTCTATTTTTACCGGATAGAGATTTAAGTTCTGAAGGGCGTCAGACAAATCACTCATGCTGTTATGCAAAATACACACAATTACTAATTATAACAAAATTTTATAGAAAACTTTTAAATATTATTTCAGACTGGGTAACTACAAAATAACTGAAAATTAAAACACACTTGGTTTTATTGTAAATTTATTTATTTACTGAATAAGGCTTCTGGACTGTAGTTTGATAAAGGTGCTAAGACTTGGGTAAAATTATTTAAAGATTTGCATTAACTGCTACAGTAGCTAGTATATAAAGATCTGCCCATTTCTCATCTAACTTGTCCTCCCAAGGTGATTTACTGGTTAATTCCTGGGTTTCCTGTTTAATCTTCTTTTCTCGAAATTTCTTTATTTTCTCTTTACTTTTCCTAATAATCAGACTTCTTTTACTAGGAGAAAGTGGTTCCTCATATTGTGCCTTTCGCACAAATATTCCTTCTTCAGGAATTACAAACTGATTTGAGGATGAACTTCCCTTCTCGTTTGATGACCTATCTAATTTAAGATAGATGTTTGACAGCTTTTGTTTACCCATACTGTACACAAATATTCAAATAAGAAATCACATAATCACAAAATGACAAGTAGAAAAATTAAGTATTTTCTAAATACTTAATAGGCTTAAATCAGTGGCTCTGATACCACCTTTTTCTGTCACGGCCCCCGACCCGGTTTGACCCGTTTCAGGAGCCGCGGAACAGAAATCCCGTGGTATTTATTTAACAGCGGAAGTTTCTTCAGGATCTTTTAAAAACTGAAATATTTCCCGATTATTTTATTTCACAACTCGGGATAAAACCCCGGTAATTTACAATCATAAGATTTCACGGAGAAATCTTTATCTTTACAAAACATGTTTCTTTATTTTATATTGAGCCACTTCCTTAAGCTTGTAGTGCTTCACGGCACTTTTCCTGGATCACAACAGATCACCTGAAACATGTTTGAAAAAGGTTTTGTCAACGGGAAATACTGAGTGAATCATTTTATTTATGAAAACGACTTGTTTGTTATAATTTACAGTATTAAGAGAGATTACAATGTTTCCAGATATCAAACCAACTACCCACAGTACTTGTCACTCGAACATCCATCGGTAGCCTCTTCGCCCGATGGTGTCTGTGACTATGGTCATATCACTCATTGGCTAACTCGTTGTCCAATAGTGACGGTTATCAAGTAATTATACAGAACCCCATATACCGGCTGTAATTTGGTGATTACAAAGACTTAATCCCTGTAATTATAACTTTGAAAATAAACATGCTTTTTGAAAGTAATTTGATAAAAAGAGAATGACTCACTTTGCAGATTTAATTGAGCAGAGCCTAGCCTACTGATTAGCCTTTTAACCTAAATTTAATAACAAGCACACAATTCGGTTAGTAACTTAATACAGCATTTACGATAACTCACGAGATTAAAACCTTCACAACGAATGACAAAGTGCGATACTTAAACATCCATCGAATTAACGACGAATGACAAAGCATAAACCCTAATGTGGGCAGCACTTAAACATCCATTGGATAGTTTAATCGATCGGACATTGAATCGTAGCAGCGATCGAGTTATTACCCTGTATTGCGGCAGCACTTCGTGAATCGTGTGTGTGTTTTGGACTGTTTATACTATATCTCAGTGTACGTAACGAGAATTTACGTCGTTCAAGCGCCAAACTTCGATTGCCAATGTCTGCTATTTATAGTAAAATTTTGACCAGGCTTGCGCACCGCAAGCCTAATCCCTTACGGTGCGCAAGGGACACCTAATGACCATAGGGTGGCCACGTCCTGGACTAGCCTAGCTAAGTTGACAACTTCGTAAAATTCGAATTTGACAGCGTTTTATTTAGATAATCGTAACTAGGGTTTACCCCCCCCCCCCCCTGAGTTTTAGGGGCCCTGATCCTGATTCTGATTGTTTTGAAAATTTTAGGGTTTGTGCAGAATCACTTGGGTGTCTCAATTAGGGTTTCCTATTGGATAAATTAATTTAATAAATATGACTTTTGATGAGAGTTGTTACTTAAAGTCTCTTGGAGCGGAAGATTTAAAGAAAGAAAGATTAAAAGGTGTGGTCGATAAGCTAGAAGAAAATTCGACCGGACTCACGACGAGATTCGGCCGAATTTGGATACCTCGTTTCTGTGAAGTCAAGACTGCGTTACTTGAAGAAGCTCATAAGTCACGATATTCGGTCCACCCCGGGGCTACAAAGATGTATCGGGACTTGAAGACCAATATTTGGTGGCCGGGCATGAAACGTGATATTGTTAAGTATGTCGCGAAATGCTTAACATGTTCCCAAGTGAAAGCAGAGCATCAAAAACCATACGGGGAATTGCAACCTTTAGAGATTCCGATATGGAAATGGGAGGAACTAACGATGGATTTGGTAACCAAGCTTCCTAGAACGAAAAAGGGGCACGACACAATACGGGTAATCGTAGATCGACTTACGAAAAGCGCTCATTTTCTACCCATCAAAGAGGGTTACTCTTCCGAGAGAATGGCAGAAATATATATGAATGAGATCATATCTCGACACGGAGTACCCGTGTCAATCGTCTCAGACCGGGATACTAGATTCACCTCTCGTTATTGGCAAAAGTTTCACGAGAGTGTGGGCACGAAGCTGCACATAAGCACCGCCTACCACCCTCAGACTGACGGTCAGTCAGAAAGAACCATTCAAACACTTGTCGATATGTTGAGAGCGAGTGCCTTAGACTTTGGGGGAAATTGTGTTGGTGCACGAATGTCTAAAGCCTGCGTCTTAGTCTTAGTTGATCAATGTATAGGGTCTAGATGTGTTAATTATGTATTGTATAGGGGTTTATATGTAAATTTGGGGTTTGTAATGTTGATATTTCGCTTATATGGACATGTGCCATAAGAGCGAAATCACTAGCTTGAGGTTTCGCTCATATGGACATGTCATATAAGCGAAACCCTCACCCCTATAAATACCCAAGTTGTTTTCTCATTTTGTACGTTCATGTCTCCAGTGTAGCCGAACTGCTGCTCGTGTATTTCTTGGAAGATTAATGAGAAAACTGTTTTAAAGTGATCTACTTCTGTTTCTACTCCATTTCTGCTTTGATTCATGCCGATTTTGTATTTCCGCTGCATTTTCGGTAGTTGCTAGCTCTGATTGACTCACACGACTGTCAATAACGGTCCTACAATTGGTATCAGAGCCAGTTGTGAGCTAGTTGACCCGAATCAAAGCCTTTTTCTAGCACTTTTTGAGTTTCAGACCTTTCCGACGGACAAAATGGATTGAGATTTGGACATATAGTGTAAAACTGGTTAATAACAAACCCTTGAGAAATTCAGACCTAAAAACAGCTTAAAAGTGACTTAAAATGGCTCGTGAATAGGTTCCGCTTTTGTGTCATCTTGAGAGGTTTCGCTTTTACGGCATTAGAAACAAGAGATTTCGCTCATGTAGTTTCGCTCATAGTGACATTTTAGGGGTTTCGCTCGTAGGTTTCACTCCAAGTGTCAGTTTTGAGGTTTCGCTCGAGTGGTTTCGCTTATTAGTCATTTTAGTGGTTCCGCTCTTAAGGTCATTAAGTGGTTTCGCTTATTAGGTCATTAAGTGGTTTCGCTTATTAGGTCATTACTTGGTTTCGCTTTTGTGAACAACTAAGTGGTTTCGCTTATACATACACGTAGAATCTGATTTCGCTTATTTGACCTGTGTTTGAGTAAAAGTCATGGTTTGAGCGTTTAGTCCATTTCGTACGTGATCGAGTGTTGGAAACTCAGTCCGTGTTAAAAGTTTTTCGATAAAAACAATCTGTTTGTGAAAAAGTTAAACATTTTTCGAAATTTGTTACTAAAAATGGAAAACCATGATTTCTACAACTTCTTCGCCGGCAGTGGTATGGCAGCAGGACAAACCTCGGGTAGTCTTATGCAAAACGTTAACATGGAGAACGAATTGGGAACAATGCAAAAGCCTCCCAAGTTGATGAACATAGATGAATATGCAGGATGGTCAAGCAGATTTAAGAACTGGGTTCAGGCTAACCACTTTGAATGTTGGATGAAGATAGAAGCAAAGTATGTTCCACCGGTTGATGGGAGAGGTCAGGCAAAGGGTATTAGAAGTTTGATAGAGTCAGAGCAGATTGATTTCAAAGCCGAGAAAAAGATGATTAGTATCCTTCAGCAGGCTATCAAAGAGGAGATTTTAGTGTTATTACAGCATGAAGACAATGCTCAATCTATGTGGAATGCATTGAGAGTGAAGTTTCAAGGTAGTGTGTCAATGATCAAGAATAAGAAGGCTTTATTAAAGAAGGAGTTTGATATATTTACCAGTATGAAGGGTGAAACAACAAAGCAACTGATAGATAGATATTGCCATTTAGTACTTGAGATGAAGAGATTAGAAATTGTAAAGAACAATGAAGAATTGATTGATAAGTTGTCCGATGCATTACCTTATGAAGAGTGGGGCACTTATCTGATGATGTTGAAAAATAATTCAGATTTTGCGAATCTGAATCTTAGTGGATTCATAGAAAAGATTGAAGCTCAAGAGTTGGAGTTGCTAAAAATTAGAAAGATGAACTCAATGAATGTTCAACAAGATGTATCTTTGTACTACAGAGGCAGTACTCCAGTTACAACAAATCAGAGCCCAAAGATACAAACTGGTTTCAGTGCTGACACAAGTTCAAGTGCTTCGTCAAATACTCCACAAACAAACAAGCCGTCACCATTTTCGAGTGTTGATCCAAATTTCAAAGCTAGTGAACAGTCATCACCTCAAAGTTCGTTCAGTTCAAATAATCAGGCATATGTTTCTAGGATCCAATGCAACATCGCAGTTAATATCAAGAATGGGAATGAATTCACTGAATCAGCTGCAAAACAACACATTGCATTGTTGGCTTCCGTGTTAGAATCGTATGAGTCTTTGGTAGCGGGTAAGATTGGAAATCCGGACATGACCAAAGAGGATTACGATCAGATTGATCCGGAGGAGCTTGAGCTTATAGATATTAAATGGGGCATGGCTAGTTTGGTGAGGAGAGCACAGCGCTTTATGGAAATCACTGGCAGAAACAGTCTTTCTGGACCTGATCAGGAGTTAGGATTTGACAAGTCCAAGGTAACCTGTTTCAAGTGCAAAGAAAGAGGCCATTTCAAAAGAGAGTGTCCGAACCGAGAAGTAAATAATCATCAAAATCCGTTCACAAATGATTATTATAAGCAGGCAATCTATCACCGACCAAATCAGCAACCTGTAGTTCAAAGACCACAAATCGAGAACAAACCAGAGAAAGCTCTCATAGTGAATCAGGATGACGAGAAAGTTGCTGAGGGATTCAGTTGGGATAAATACATTCCTGGAAGTGATGGACAGGCTATGATGGCTGAGATAGTTGAAGTGACTGAAAGTGTTTTTGAATCTGAAGTGGTTGTTGAAGATGTTTCTGTGGATAATGTGGTTAACATTGAGGATTTAGATGCAGAAGTTCATTACTCTCAATCTGAGCAGGAGGTATTAGCCAGTTCTTTGAGATCTATCATGCCTCCTAAAATTTTTGAATCTTTTGCAGGTTTCTTTGAAGAACCGACGACTGGATTGTGTCCAAGATATGAGGAGAAGAAAGAATTTGTTGAAGAAATGATAGATGTGACAAAGGAAATGACCGAAGACACTTTGAAAGAAATTGCTGACAAGGCTCTCATGGCGAAACTGAGAGAGATAGACACAGAACTTGTGAAACCCGAGTCTGTCGGTACCGAGTCAGTTCAAAAGGAGTCGGATAAGGAGTCGGGAATTGAGTAGACCAAAACTAAGAAAGTCTCTGAGTCAGAGTCCAAAGATGTCGGTAAACAGGAAGTGAAAACTGCTCATGAAGCAGAAATTGTTGAGAAAGTGGATTCAATATCTGAAACACCATGCCAAAAGTGTTTACAATCGTGCATGGAGTGTCTTGAAAAAGACACTAAGTTTCAGGAATTGAAAGAACATGCTGACATGTTAAAATTTGATCTAGGACAAGTCAAAGAAGCATATGATACATTAGCCAGATCAGTTAAAATGATTAAAAAAGAAAGTGTCGAAAATGATAAAGCCACAAAACTAGCAAAAGCAACACTTTTTGATAAACAAGTGGAAGTCAATTTTCATATTGACACAATCGCATCATTAAAGAAAGAATTGGAATTGACTAAAATTGAAAATGAGCGAATCGATAAGAAATTAATGAGCTATGTTGCATCGTCCTATGTTCTTGAACAAATTGTTCCACAACAGCTCAATGCTGCACCTGTCTTTAACAGTGTTCCACCCCCAATGTGGAATCATTATACTCAAAAATATCCAGATGGGGTGGAATCTGCATTGAATCTCTAATTGAAAACAATTGAGGATGAATTGCCAGAGAGCATTGATGTTACATTCTCTGCATCCGACACGGACAACGAGTCACAGGTCATCAAGACTGTTTTCGATCAGGTGTTAGATGAAGAGAGTGATAACTCTGAGGTTGAAGTCATGAAATCTCACTCTAAGAAGTCTGTTACTGATTCTGAAGACGAGAGTAACTTTTTAGATCGTTTCATACCGAAATCAGACAAGAGTGAGAATGATGATCCGATCATGGTGGTTTATACCTATGATTGGAACTGACAAACTTTATTCTGATTTTGAGTATCCGCTTCAGAACGTTAAGATTGAAAATGTCGAGAAAGTTTACAAATTGGTTGAAATTGACATTGATGTGATAAACAACAAAGAATTCTTTTCGAAACCCAAAAAGTCATTTGTTACGTCATGTTCCAACAACTTGGGCAAAAATAAGTGGGAAGGGAATGGTAACAAGAAAAATGGTAACAACTTTAAAAACAAAGGAATTGGTTTTGAGAAAAAGATGGCTAAGAAAGTTGTTAAGCCAAAGGATAAAATGAATGATGTTTTTGTTGTTGGACCAAGTGTGGATGATGAAAAAGAGTACATTTTTAGTCAAAAGGCCATTGACGATTTCAATGCGGCGAAGAAACTGAAAGAAGAGTCGTTCAAATCAACTTTTGTCGAGTATGACAAAAGAATTTGCTATTGCTGCAATGAGATTGGACATATGGCAAAACAATGCAAGAAAATTTTAGAAAAACCTGTCGTAAAATCTGTTGTTCAAAAACCTCGACCTAAGTCACCAGTTGACAAAAAGGGTAAAAAACCAATGGTTTCACCAATCCGCATCTTGAAGAGGGGTGAATCATTGAAGTCGGAAGATAATCCAAAATCGACATTCGAGATTGGCGAATCTTCAAAGTCACAAAAGACTTCAAAGATTTATCCGAAATCAAAAATTTTTGAAACTCAATCATGGGTGGTTAAACCAAAACAATCTGTTGAAGTGAAGAAAATGGAGAATGAGTTAAATTTTGATTCAAAAGTCTTTAATCCCAATGTTCTAAATATTTTTGGAAAAATGGTTGACAGAAAAGTCAAAGGGGTAAAGGAATTTTATGAATCAAAAGTGGTTGCTAATGATAATCATAAATTTGAATTTGAACTTGATAAGTTTCTTGCAGAGTTTCCCCCGATCAAAAATGAAGTAAAACCAAAAGCTAAAACTGATGTTCCGAATGTCACGTTTAATTTTCCTAAGATTGATGAGAAGTGTGATGTAGTGTTTGGGAGTGTTTCAGCAGTTAAGAAGTCATGGAGTTCATTGTTTGAATGAATTTGATATGATGTTTGCAGGGGCTGCCCAGGTCGATCATTTCAAAATGGATCACGGACAGTGGAGCCTCAAGACATATGACAGGGATGCTAGCATTACTTTACGACGTTAAATCAATCAATGGAGGTTACGTGGGTTTTGCAGGAAACCAAGGAGGAAGGATTGTCGGTCAAGGAACATTAACAAATGGAGTAATTTCGTTCGAGAAAGTTAACTACATAATTGAATTGGAAAAAAATTTACTCAGTATTTCACAAATTTGTGATAATTCTTTTACCGTACATTTCACTAAAAATGAATGTCTTGTCTTAAAACCTGGTTTCAAAATTCCGGAAGAAATGGTGTTGTTGCGAGCTCCACGTGTAAATGATCTGTACATTCTTGATATGAGTGTCGCAACAACAACAGATTATCAAAAACAATGTTTTGTGTCAAAAACCAAAGCTACTGAAAAGGATTCGATAATGTGGCATCGAAAGATGGGTCACATTCATATTAGAAAAATGAATTTTCTTGTATCAAATGATTTAGTTGAAGGTGTAAATTTGAGAAATTTTCACTTGAATGATGACTGTGTAGCTTGCAAGAAAGGAAAGCAGACCAGGAAATCACATCCACAAAAGTTGTTGAATTCGATCAGAGTACCGCTTGAAAGACTCCACATGGATCTCTTTGGGCCAGTGAATGTGCAGAGTATCAGTGGAGACTTATATTGCTTGGTAGTCACTGATGATTATACGAGGTTTTCGTGGGTAGTGTGCATGGAAAGAAAGGATCAGACGTTTGAATCACTGATGATTCTGTTAAAAAAGATGGAGACATTGTACAAGGTACCAATCCGAAGAATTCGAAGTGATAATGGGACGGAGTTCAAGAATAACCGCATGCTCGAGTTCTGTAACGAGAAGGGAATTCTTCATGAATTCAGTGCACCATATACTCCACAGCAGAATGGTGTAGCTGAGAGAAAGAACCGTACTCTAATTGAAACTGCTCGAACCATGTTGGCCGATTCAAAACTACCGATCTATTTCTGGAGTGAAGCTGTGGCAGCGGCATGCTATACCTTGAATCAAGTGCTTACAGTGAAGAAATACAAAAAAACGTGCTTTGAACTTCTTCACAGATATAAGCGTAATCTAAAGTTTCTAGAGCCGTTCGGATCACCGTGTACCTTCATAGATCAAGATGGAAAGTTTGGTGCGAAGAGTAATGAAGGTTTCTTTGTGGGATACGCGAGTCCCTTAAAAAGAGTGTTCGTTCCATGCTTGAAGAGGGTAATTGAAGTTCTTCATGTGGATTGTCAGAAACACACGGCGTCACCTCAACTTCCCGGAAACAGATTGTTGTTCGATTACGATAAATTCTGGGAGTCGTTCCAACTACCTACAGAGCCGAGTGAAGAGGAACTTATTTACTTGTACCAACAACAGCAATCATCTTTTCAAGATCAGGTGCCTAGACCGTTGGTGGTTTCTCAACCAGATGTGGAAACAAACGCTTCTACAACTGATGCAAACGATCACGAGGCAGGTCCGAGTGGAACAGCTCATGACGACCCAGTAGAACCAGCTCCATCATTTGACCAGTCCGATGACTCAGATTCGGAGAATGCTCCGATATTTGATGGGGATCCAAATGTTGTATCAACTGAAGCTGAGGATCACACCAGTGATCTAGATATCTCGTTTCAGCAATCGAAAGTTGTTGTGCCTGACACCATCATGCCACGAACATTGTCTTACCATCCTTCATATCAGATTATAGGAGATCTTCAAAGTGGTGTCAAAACAAGAGATCAAATCAACCGTGCACTTACATGTTTTTATTCATCTGTTGCTCCTTTACAAGAAGAATTTTCACTGAAATGTTTTATTTCACAGATTGAGCCCAGAACCTACAAGGAAGCTTTGACTAAAGATAGCTGGGTGATTGCAATGCAGGAAGAGTTGCAGCAATTCGAGAAGTTAGGTGTTTGGAGATTGGTCGATTTACCCGAAAACCAAAAGTTGATCAAGACGAAATGGGTTTTTAAGTGCAAACGTGATGACAGAGGTGTTGTGGTGAGAAATAAAGCGCGGCTTGTGGTTCAAAGCTTCAGTCAACAGGAAGGAATAGATTATGATGAAGTTTACGCACCGGTTGCCAGACTTGAGGCAATTCAGATTTTTTAGCTTTTGCGTCATGGAAAGATTTTAAAGTATATCAACTTGACGTCAAATCTGCCTTCCTTTACGGATAAATCAGAGAAGATGTGTATGTGGGACAACCGCCGGGGTTCACAGATCCACTGCACAAGAACAAAGTCTATCTGCTGGATAAAGCACTCTACGGACTTCACCAGGCTCCGAGAGCCTGGTACGAGATGCTTTCTCAATACTTGTTGGACAATGGGTTCACAAGAGGCACAGTAGACAGCACTTTGTTCACCAAGGAAGAAGCAGGCCACTTGTTGATCGTGCAGATATATGTTGACGATATCATTTTTGGATCAACCAACGACGACCTGTGCAAAGAATTTGAAAAGGTGATGAAGAAAAAGTTTGAGATGAGCTCAATGGGGGAGATGAAGTTCTTCCTCGGGCTGCAGGTAGAGCAAATGCCCGATGGAATCTTCATTCACCAAACAAAATACGTGAAGGACGTGCTTGACAAGTTCGACATGACAGATTGCAGTTCTACATCCACCCCCCTTGCACAGAATCACGGGATTTGTCCAGATGAAAATGGAGTGAAAATGGAAGAGACACTGTACCGATCTATCATTGGCTCTCTGATGTATCTCACGGCTTCCCGTCCAGACATCATGTACCCGACGTGCCTATGCGCCAGATATCAGTCAAATCCAAAGCAGTCACACCTGACCATTGTGAAACGTATCTTATGGTATTTGAAAGGCTGCCCAAGCATCGGCTTGTGGTATCCTCGATCGGGTGACTTTACTTTATCTGGTTTCGCTGATTCTGACTTTGGAAGCTGCAAGCAAAACGCAAAGTCCACCACTGCTGGGTGTCAGTTCTTCGGAACTCGACTCGTTACCTGGCAGTGTAAGAAACAAACCGCAGTAGCGCTCTCTACATGCGAGGCTGAATACGTTTCAGCCTCCAGCTGTTGTTCGCAGATTCTTTGGATCCAACAGCAGATGCGAGACTTCGGTTTGCAGTTCTTAGATACTCCTATCTACGTGGACAATGAAGCAGCTATTAACATCACTAAAAATCCGGTTCACCATTCAAAAACAAAACACATTGAGATCCGTCACCATTTTATCCGTGATTCTCACGAGAAAAAGTTAATTCGGATTGAACATTTGCACACCGATGATCAGAAAGCGGATTTTTATACTAAACCTTTTGACAAAAAGAGATTTTATTATCTTTTGAAATTGAACGGGTTGAAAAATCTGAAATCTGGGAGGGTTATTGAATGTGAAGCCGAGTTGGGCGGCGATCTGACGTGAACCTTTGTCGTGTTGTCAATTTTGTTTGTACAGTTTATTTTCTGCTTTTTGATAAAAACAAAAACACAAAAATATGTTTTCCTTTTTAGGGGGAGAAAGTTTGCAGAAAATTACAAAAACATGATAAAAACTACAAAAACCAAAAACATTTGAAAAAGTAAAAATGAGTTTGTGTATAAAAGGGAAATGATAGTACATCAGCTAGACAGTGCAGTACGCTAAAGAATTGTAAAGTATAAACGTGTTAAGCAGTCTTGTAGATGATATGCCGATAGGTTTTTACACATTTAGTAGATTTGTTCGGGATATAAACATAAATTTCACTTGCTTTTATGTGGGGAACATCTCTCGGATATATGGGTAACCCCCGAAATCTCGTTTGAAAGATTCCTTTTTCTGATATACTAGGTTTGTTTACTCAATGATATCTGGGGTATTATTCCGGGACTTCTGCTGAACGGTAGTTCTGACCTAGTCCTTGAATAATACTTTTCGCAAATGCTTGAAACAGAGCATCACCCTCAGCATATGTGATAAGACAATAAAATTGCTTAGCAATGCTGTTGTAAAAAAGATCCTCTAAAGGGGACACACTCTAAAGTCGAATCATGATCTCTCTGCTGAACGGTAGTTCTGACCTGAGCTCTCATGATTCTTCATAATTTATTAACCCCTTACAGATATCATTTATGTTGAAACTCACCTGTAAGACTGAATATTGGGATCTGGATACGGGAGTATATTCTGAGGTGGGGACACATATAAAGTTTAAGTCTTAAAACATTAAATCCGTATCCTGAACAGATTGAACTTTGTATGAAAATTTAAATGGATCAGTATATCGACAATCATTGCAAATTGTTTAATTCTTAAAATGTCACCTAAGCTTAACGGTACTTGTATCTTGTTGGCAGCTGATATGATCCCTTAACACGCTCGCAAAAAGATTGTGTGTACAGTTTATTGCTTCTCATATTCAAAATCCAAAAAGATTTTATTTTTCAATTTTTTTAGACAACAGATGTTGGGGATTGGATGATCAAAGTCTTATGTGCTAAACATGTCGGATCTTGAGGGTTGGGAAAGCAGTTGATTGTGAAAATGATCGGTAATTGATTCAATGTACAAAAGTTCATTAATTTGAACTTGATTTCATTTCAGAAATTCAACATCTTCATAAGTTTGGTCAGCCAAGGTCATTAACTTGGATTTGGCAGGCTAAACGGTTGACCAAGGTCATTAACTTGGACTTGGTTAACTGGGTGTGTAGGTAAAAATTAAAAGGCTTAAAATTTGATTGTAAAGTGTTAGGTTTAGTTGATTGGATTCTTTATATAGTCAAATCTTTATAGGAGTGTGAAAGAATCAGATCATCAATTCTGGACATTTAAAATGTTTATTCTTATAAATGTTTGAGGTTTGCAGGTGAAAGTTCCAGATTAAGATCCCGATAGCAGAGTCTTAGGGGGAGTCTGAAGACGAGCTTGATGCAAAAGGAAGCTTGTTGCTGGTAATCCAGGTGTCGATTCCAAAAGCACAGAAGATTGATGAAAGGGGGAGCCTGCGAAAGAGAAAGAGAAGCTTAGGAAGCTGCTGAAGAAGCCTAAGTCTAGAGAAGGAAAATTCAAGTCCCTGTAAAGTTTGAAGACCAAGACTGAAGACTCCGGCTGTATCCAAGGGGGAGTTTGTTGGTGCACGAATGTCTAAAGCCTGCGTCTTAGTCTTAGTTGATCAATGTATAGGGTCTAGATGTGTTAATTAAGTATTGTATAGGGGTTTATATGTAAATTTGGGGTTTGTAATGTTGATATTTCGCTTATATGGACATGTTCCATAAGAGCGAAATCACTAGCTTGAGGTTTCACTCATATGGACATGTCATATAAGCGAAACCCTCACCCCTATAAATACCCAAGTTGTTTTCTCATTTTGTACGTTCATGTCTCCAGTGTAGCCGAACTGCTGCTCGTGTATTTCTTGGAAGATTAATGAGAAAACTGTTTTAAAGTGATCTACTTCTGTTTCTACTCCATTTCTGCTTTGATTCATGCCGATTTTGTATTTCCGCAGCATTTTCGGTAGTTGCTAGCTCTGATTGACTCACACGACTGTCAATAACGATCCTACAAATTGGGACGACCATCTACCCCTAGTGGAATTCTCTTATAATAATAGTTACCATAGTGGCATTCAAATGGCTCCTTATGAATTACTGTACGGGAGAAAATGTAGAACTCCCGTATGTTGGGGTGAAGTGGGGCAAAGAGAGCTTGCGCCAAGTGATTTAATAGCAGTAACAAATGAAAAGATAGAATTGATTAGAGCTCGACTGAAAGCAGCCCAGGATCGGCAAAAAGCTTATGCAGACAAGAGAAGGCGTCCTATTGAATTTCAAGTCGAAGATTACGTTCTGCTGAAAGTGTCCCCATGGAAGGGTATAATCCGTTTTCGCAAACGGGGTAAGTTAGGTCCTCGATATATTGGACCGTTTAAAATCTTGGCTCGAGTTGGAAGGGTTGCATATCGATTAGAATTACCACATACTCTAGACGGGATTCACAATACCTTCCACGTGTCACAGTTGAGGAAGTGTCTTGCGGATGAAACAGCATTAGTACCTCTCGATGACATCGAGTTGAAAGAGGGGTTGAATTATGTTGAAAGACCAATAGCCATTAAAGACGTCAAGGTGAAGAATCTCCGCAACAAAGCTGTTAGACAAGTGTTGGTTCAATGGCAACACCGAAAGGGGTCGGAACTCACATGGGAAGCGTAAGATGAAATGAGGAAGCACTATCCTTTTCTTTTTGGTATGTGCACGTTTAAATTTGTTATGTGCCCAGGTTTCGAGGACGAAACCTATTTTAAGGGGGGTAGACTTGTAACGCCCCAAAAATCGGTTAATATTAAAATAAATGAAAGTGAACAAAAAACTAACATAGTTGATGGGTTATGATAAGAGATAAGTTAAATGTTGGAAAATGCTTGAATTAGATACTTATCAAACTTGGAAGGGGGTAATGTGTAAAGTTTTATTAATTAGGGATTTATAATGTAGAAACCCAAAAACACACACTCTTGTGCGTGGTTGGGATCGATCAAACAGGAGGGGAACAAGGTGAAACCCTTGTTTTCCAAATTCAGCAAATTGAAGTGGAAATTCAAGGGTAATCCAATGCATGAACTCCGATTTACACTCATCTAAACTCGATTATTGAAGTGGTAAGCTTAATTTTCTGAAATCATGATTTGTAGAAATGAGGGGTTCAACCCAATCTCGATTTCTTGTATCAAATATGGGAAATCTGAGTTAGAATTGCCTTCTAGAACAAGAATCATGTTTGATTTTAGGTTGCATGAAAGATTGTAGTGAAAACCCACTTTGTGAAATTGTGTTATGATTAGGAAGATCATAATGATTATGATTGTATGTTATCTTGATATATGATCTTGTTTGTAATACTTGAATGCTAGATAAATTGATGTAGGAGGAAATAATTATGCAAATTAGAATAGATGTGAATGTTGGGTGATGATGAACTAGTAAAGATGTGCTTTAAAGACTTGTACCTTATACCTTAATTATGATGCCTACCAAGTGTTTGATGAAATGCTTAAGAGATGAATGTATGTGTAACATGGAAAATCGTAGAATGAAGTAGATGGACTAAATGAATGAATAAATGTTGTAATGTAGGTGTGAAGGAAGAAGGTACGAGCACTAGGAAAACAGAAGGCACGCAAGACCGAGGTATGTTCCGTTGCATACAAAACCTTACTTAAATTTTGTTAATAATCATGAAAAACAACCCTTGTTATAATGATTATGGTGATTAGTAAGTAGAAAGCAAATCCCTTGCGGATTTGGTTATGTTAACGAAGGTTATAATAAGCTATGCAAGTCGACTGGTTCGAGTTGAACAAGTCGAGTAAGAATAAGGTACCATCCGTTTAGAATGGGTGGACATGAATGCAATAACGAATGTATGAAGTTCAATCCGTTATACGGATAGAACGAAATATTTATGTTGAAAGCAATTAACCAGAAGTTACCGGGTCGTAAGTGTATGCTTGAATCTCATTATGAGAGTATATGCCATACCCATTTAAATGGGTAATCGAATGCGTAATAGAAATGAAAGTACATAAACGAATGGAACTAAAATGATGGTATTGTAAGCCAAACAAGTATAATGACTAACTTTTTAAAGCTTTGTTGTTGAATGTAGGTAAATCCTCAATTTAGGCGACTTGGAGAATCGGAGCGAGCACGTGTTCATGTTATGTCATACCAAACGCTTCCGCTAGCTTGTTCTAATGTTTTTGGTCCAATACTTGTTTACTTTGCATAACCTTGTTAGTAGTCATACTTTTCAAAACTTGTTGTCTTGGTTTTTAGTAGTATCTTGTCGAACGAATCGTAGAATTGTATTTAGTTTGATTATGTTTAAAACAGGGGTATGTTCGTTTTATGGACGGGTCATGCCCAAATTTTGTTAAATTGATGCACATATGTTAATGATATTATCGTGTTAAATTGCGAAAAGTTTGGACATTTTTAAGAAAAATTCTATGTTTCTAGTGTCCTTAGTCGTCTTTTTATTAGACGCAAACGCGGACCTTACATAATTACAGGGATTAAGTCGTGGTTATCTTGAATCACTGGCTAGTGGGGTATTGTGCACATTACTAATTTCTCACGGTTAGGTTCATTGACCTAACAGTGATAATCATCACTACTTGGGTGAAATGACCCAATAGTGGTATGACCATCGTCACCAAGAGGTGACACGGCGCCAGATAAAAATAAGATAGAAGCCATTGTAATCGCTCTTATGCTGTAATTTATAACTATGTGTCGTTTTACCAAATTTGAGTGACTCACCAGTATTTCCCCGCTGACAAAAATATTTTTAAAACATGTTTCAGGTAACTACTGTGAACCAAGGAAAAGTGCTACGGAGCACTAATAAAGCTTGAAGTAGTGGCTCAGTTAAACAAATAAACATGTTTTGTAAATCAGGGAATTTCCTTGTGAAATTCCTCCATTGTAAAATACGGGGTTTATCCCGAATTATGAAATAAAATAATCGGGCATTTCAAGTTTAAAAGATCCTGCTAAAATCTTCCGTTGTCAACTCAATTAATAAATACCACGGGTTTCTGTCCCGCGGCTCCTGGACTGGGTCAAACCGGGATGGGGGCCGTGACAATTACTCTGGGCATGAGTGACTAAGGTAAATACTTGGCGTATGTGCATTTGTTCACACCATGGCTTGAAAGGTTTCCCCGCGAATTGCATCCCATTGTCACTTACTAGCTCCATGGGTACCCCGTACCTGCATATGATGTTGTCCAGTACAAATCGCTTCATCTGTTCTCCTATAATCTTTGCCAGGAGCCTCGCCTCAACCCATTTAGTGAAATAATCAATGGCAACCACCACAAACTTGAATCCTCAGGGAATGGCCCGATAATGTATATGGCCCACTTCTGAAATGACCAAGACGTTGATACGAGTATCATTGGGTGCTTGTGGCGATGTGTCATGGGGGCATGCACTTGACAGTGGTCGCATTTCTTGATTTCCTCCGAGGCCGTCTCCTACATTCTGGGCTAGTAGAATCCTGCGTTCATTGCTTTGGCCACCACTGTTCTTAGCCTAGAATGCATGCCACAGATCCCCTCGTGTATTTCTCGTACTACATATTTGGCTTCCTCATTGTCAAAACACTTTAAAAATGGACCCAAGTACGACCTTCGGTAGAGTTCCCCATCTATCAGCTCGTATTGCAGGGCCTTTACTCTTACCTTGTGTGAATCACCCTCGGGTAGCTTCCCGTCCTTGAGGAACCTCATGATTGGTGTCATCCAAGTTTCTTGAGCATTGTTAACCATGGATACTTCCTTCATTGTGATGGAGGGGGAAGTCAGGGCCTCCACCTTGACTTCTCTCGCCAAATGGTCGAAGGCCACGGAGGCTAGCTTACTAAGGGCATCTGACTTCCTGTTTCTCCCTCGGGGGATGTATTCCAGCTTGAAAGTTTTGAAGGTCTTAGCCAACTTTTTCACTCTATCTACGTACTGGGCCATCGAATTGTCCTATGCTTCATATTCCCCGTGATATTGCTTGACCAACAGTTTTGAATCGGTGTTAGCTTCAACGTGTCTTGCTTTCATCTTTCTTGATAACCTTAACCCAGCCAGAAGGGCCTCATACTCCGCCGTTTTATTGGTGTTCTCGAAATCCAATCTGATGGCCTATGTTAGTTCAGTCCCCCCGGCGCTGACCAACGTGATCCCTGCCCCGCTCCCTTCCTCGCTTGAGGCCCCATCTGTGAACAACTTCCATACTACCTCGTCCTCCCTTTTCTTTTCTTTTCTTCCTCCTCCAGGCTTTTCCATTTGAGAAGCTCCTTTTCTTTTTCCTCAGGGACTTCTGCCAAGAAGTCCGCTAATATCTGTCCTTTCGTTGCTGTCCTTGCTTTGTATTCTAGGGAGTGCTCCCCTAATTTGACGGCCCATTTAGCTAGTCTGCCCGATAGTTCTGGTCTCCTAAGGACTTTTTGAAACGGTTGATCTGTTAGAAATGTGATCTTGTGTGCTTAGAAGTATCTCCGAAGCCTTCGGGAGACGAAGACAATTGCGAAGGTTTGTTTTTCCAGAGGCATGTAACGTTCTTCCGAGCCTTTGAGAGTTTTGCTAATGAAGTATATGGAAATTTGTTTTTCCTCCCTCTCCACCATCATTACAGCGCTGATCGTTATTTTTTATGCAGACAAATATAGAAGTAGATCCTCCCCACGGACTGGAGTAGCTAAGGTTGGGAGCTTGCCGACATAGTCTTTCATTTCTCGAAAGGCCGCTTCAGCCTCTGGAGTCCACTTGAACTTGTTCATCTGGAGGCAGTCCTTCAGGACTTTCATGAAGGGGAGGGTCCTGTCAGCTACTTTAGACAAGAAACGATTAAGAGCTATCAGCCTTCCGTTCAGTTGTTGAATATCCTTTATGGACCTGGGAGATCGTATCTCAGCTACAGCTTGAGTTTTTTCTGGGTTGGCCTTGATCCCTCCCTTAGTGACCACTACCCCCAAGAATTTTCCTTCCTCTACCCCGAAGCAACATTTCCCCGGGTTTAACTTCATATTCACATCTTGCATGGTTTGTATGGATTCAGATATGTCCTCTATCATGGCCATTTCAGTAAGGCTTTTTATGACAATATCATCGACGTACACTTCCAAGTTTCGTCCACGCTGTTCTCTAAAGAGGGTGTTCATTAATCGTTGGTATGTGGCTCCTGCGTTTTTTAGCCCGAAGGGCATTTTGGTGTAGCAAAAGGTCCCCTCGTCTGTGATGAATGCAATTTTCTCTTCGTCCTCCAACGACATTTGGAACTGGTAGTACCCCTTGTATGCGTCAAGGAAGCACTTCAAAGGATACTGAGACAGGGAGTCCACCTGGACGTCTATCTCCGGGAGAGGGTAGCAGTCCTTGGGGCATGCTTTATTTAAATCCTGGAAATCTATACACATTCTCCACCCTCCGTCTTTCTTTTTAACGATGACAGGATTGGCAATCCAAGAGGGATATTTCACCTCCCTTACTATACCAGCTCTGAGCAGCTTCCTTGTTTCTTCGCATGCAGCACTTCTTTTACTGGGACCCATGATTCGCTTCTTTTGCTTGACTGGTTGTACCCAGGTGTAAGTGTTGAGCCTGTGCTCAGTCAGACTCCTCGGGATTCCGGTTATGTCCCCATGTTGGAATGCGAGGATGTCTATGTTGAGAAGGAGTAACTCCTTAGGGGTACTTTTGCACTTGTCACTGAGGTGGCTGCCCACCTTGATCATCGGCTCTGGAAACCTGTCGCAGAGGTCCATTGCTCAATTCCTTCCTTTTGGGGTTTCTCGGCCACTTCTCCCTCCGAGACTGAGGATATTACTTCATAGGAGGACTTTACCCAAGCCAAGCCCTTGGGTGTTTGAATACCAAGGCTCCATGTGGGGTTGAAGCTTGTGCTTGCAGATCACCAATTCTCGGCCTATCTAGGATTGCATTGTACTTCGAGGGTGCTCGGACCACGGTAAAGGTGAGGGTTATGGTCCGGACACGGTCTCCTACCCCAACAGTGAATGGGAGTCTAATCTTTCCCAGGTGATGGGACACGCTGTTGTTAAAACCTACCAGAGGGATCGAGTCTTCTTCCAATCTGTCCATTACATCCCTATCAAACCTCAGAAAATAGTGTTCATATATTACCTCTAACCCGCTCCCTTCGTCTACATGTATCCTGGCCACCTTGTGCTCGGCGATAATGGCTGAGATGTTGAGAGGGAGCCTTTGTACTTCATGCTCCTCTAGGTGTGGAATTAATATTGGGGCCCTCATACGGTCCGAGGGGCCCAGAACCCTGGCCTTGACGCTTCTGGTGGGGTCATACTCATCTCTCCTTCTGATCATATCCACGTACGCCCTTTCTGGTTCTTTTGTGTTCTTCCCTTTCCGATCTCCCCCTTTCCTTGATCTCTTTACCTAAGTGTGCCAGTTTACTCGTTTTTACCGCAGCTTCTATTTCTCTTTTTAAGTACATGCAATCATCGGTTTTGTGGCCGTAGCCCTTGTGGAAGTCACAATATTCGTTTGGTTGGGCTTTCGGTCCTAGCTTTATGGGTGGTGGCTTGGGAAAGGAGTTCTTTACCCTTTCCGTGGCCAGTATTTCACTCGGAGTTTTTGTAAGGGGGGTAAAACTGTCAGAATAAGGTGTCGGTCCCCTACCCTGAGGTCTATATGGGGAGTACGTTGGCTTTACCTTGTCATGCAGTATTTTATCAAAAGTTGATTTTCGGGGATATGGTGTACCTTTTTCTGGAGGTTTTGGTGTGGGGTTGGTTCTTCGGGCTGGGACATCCATCTCCTTGGCCTTGCTAACTGTATCTTTTCCCCTGACGAAGGCCCTGACTCAATCCATAAGATTGTCAAATGTGGATGGGAATTCCTCACCCAGGTTCTCACATAGTTGTAATGTTTCAGCCCGATGATGAAGCTGCTGATCTTCATGACCTCCGGGACATCCTTGATGTTCATACATTCTTTAACAAACCTCTCCATGTATTGATCTATCTGTTCGTTATCCCGTTGCCTTATGTGCATGATCTCGTTAGGGTTTTTGATCACCTTCCTTTGCTGACTGAAGTTTCTCAGGAACTTCTCGCTCAGCTCCTCGTAATTGTCTATTCTACCGGGAGGGAGGCTATCGAACCAGAGCCTGGCTCCCTCCGTTAGGGTCTGCATGAACATATGGCATCAAACAGGCATGGCCCATCGTCCCAGTTGTCCTGCAGCCTTGAAGGCGTGCAGGTGATCTTCCGGGTCCCTTGTCCCATCGTATCTGTCGAAATTCAAGGGTAGTGTGAGCTTCGGGGGCATGGGAGCCTCAACAATCCTTTTGGTAAACTTTGAGACCTCAGCTAGGTCTCGAGGCAAATAAGGTTGGTCCAAACCGCTGTTGTCTTGATTCTCCTTCTCTTTTCCCTTCAGCCTTTTTCCTTTGATGAAATCCTCCCTTTCCTCTGACGTCATTTGCTTTAGGGCTGTTATGAAGGTTTCTAGGGGATCGGAACGATCGTTCTTGTACTGTGGACAAGTTTCTCCCTTGCTGGGTGGTGTATCGAAGGACAACCTGGCTTTGAGACTCTCAAGCCTCTCCTGCCTCTCCAAGTCCTCAAGGTGCTTCCTGAGCTCTTCCCTGTGCATGGCAACAAAGTCTGGGGTGATGGTATTTCCTTTCTCTAAAGTTCCCGTCTGATTCTCGTTTTCTTCTTCTTCATGGGTGATGTCTTCCACTAGGAATGCGTCGTTGGTACCTTGTACCGTCTGGATGGTTCGTGAACTAGGAGGTGTTGCCATACCGTCTTTCTCGGATGACGGGTTATTACAACGCCGATGGTTTTTTTTTGGGTGGGAAAATCAGCCGGACTGAGTCCCACGGATGGCGCCAATGTCGAATCCCCAAATCACTGATGGCGTCTAAAGGGTCTTTGCTGACGTTGTAATTCCCCATCCTTCGTCTTCTACAAAAAAGAAAACCGTTAGCCTCCTCACGGAGGGCCCCGGGAGGGGGATCCGTGACCAAGCTCTGGCGTGAGAGTAAGTAAACTTGCCGGAGATAAACGAGAAGCCTATTCCGACGAGGATGATCGCCGGAATATTCTCTGTGGTGTGGATTCTGATAAACTGATTATTATGTGGGAATTTAATGAGAGTATATCATGGTCGGAATAAATGAGAGTATATGGCATTAAGTGAGAGTTACCTTTGAACGGATGTTTTCCTTCCTTATATAAAGGAGATAGCTTATCTCCTTTGGAAAATGGTACCAAGGCAATCTAACGGGATCTGGTTGCCTTTGGGGGACCAGACACGTGTCTGAGCCCCAGCGGTAAGATCACTGGCTTCATTTAATGAGGCCAGCTTGATGGTACTGTGTTTCCGGCGATCTTTTCCCCTTATCAGTCAAACATTTAATGTTCTGCAACATCTTTGGATCCCTGTCTCTATTTTCCCCACTCATTTTACATGTATGAGACCCTTAAGAGAAAAGCCTTGGCCTTGGACCTTAACAGTTGGGCCTAAATGATAGGAGCCCAAGACAGGTCAAGTTGGGCAACCGGCTGGCCCGTCGTCAGGTTGTATACGGCAGCCATGTCATATGATACACAAGAAAATAAGCAGCCGTGAAGTCAAAAGGGAACCAGGTTGTACACACTAAAACTGATTTCTGTATATTTAATTTGTGTTTTATTGCGCTTGTTGCTACCAAAATCCGCACAAATCGGCTGGGTTACTAGAATAGCACCAAGATGCACTAGTACAAAACTACACTTGAAAAGATAACACGTTATCCAACACTTTGATTCTGCTAGGCCAAAAGGCCCTTTGGTTCATGTTATCTAATAAACTATAGCACGGCGTACGATTGATATATCTTTGGACTGCAACTCTATTAACCCAGAAGCCTCCTTATATAGTTGATATTTTGATTTAAACTAAAAAGAGATACTAATGTCTGCTTGTTATATCCCATAAACATAGCAAAGTTAATAACCACTTGTCTATTATTTCAAAATCAAATTATTTTGACTACCTATCAGTTGACTTTCAAATTGGCAAGCCTTGACCAAGTTCATGAATGTAATACAGCTTCAAAAGAAAAATATATGTGGTGTTTTATGCAGCATGCATAGTACCTTGTTCAATACTTGTCTATTAAATGCCTATGCGCAAGTGTGAGTGCATGTATAGATACGTAAAAATTTAGTTGTGTTCAAACTCAACCCCACACCCCACTGTCACCGTCAACACCACCTACGACTCCACCATCGTTGCTGCCTCCACCAGCCACAGCCACCATCGACACCATCGTTTCTGCTGTCATAACCTCTACATGTCACCACTAGCCACCATAAATAGGACCCATCTCAACCCAAGTTAAGTTTGGTCTACAGAACCCGTTTTGACCGGGCAAAATAGTTACTTTTTTTATAAACGCCTCGTTTTAACCCGAGCCTATATTGATCCAAACCCATTTTGACTAGTCTCCCAACGCACCCGGTTGGCCAAGCTTAGAAGTAACACATTGATGTCAGTCGATGGGACTCCTTTTAATAATAAACTGGCTGGGGATTTGATGTAGGCTAGAAAACGGGATACGAAATCGGACCTGTTGATTCACACAGAATACCAGGAACGATTCTTGCAAAATTCATTGATTCTCGTAGAATACCGAAAATTGGGGTTTCACACTCAAAACACTCACAAGTGAATTGAGAGAGAAAAATGACTTTTCATATAACTCAAAACTGATTATCCTCCTCCCATTACATCCATATAAATAATAACGTAAATTGAAAACGGGCCTCAAAACACACTTGGGCCAAAAGCTAGAACGAAATAAAAGTCCACGAAAAGCACTAAAAACATAAAAATATAAATAACTCATAGAAATAAGCGTTTTTGGGCCCGAACGATGACCCAAACCACCTACGGTTGTTTGTAGAAAGATGGGCTTTGTTCTCACGATCGATTCGCCTGGTCGCACGCCCTAAAACGGACACCTGTAGCCCAAGTTAGAGCCATTTTAGTGAAGCCCCTTTTGTCACGCGATAGCCCGCTCCTCCACACTTGGGCCCCGCATCAGGATTTTATTCAAATTCACATCGCAAAGAATGAGTATTAGACAGTTTAATCTGACAGACAGGTTAAGTTGATATTGTTGTTAGTGCCTGTAGTAGCCACTGCATACATCAAATCGTCATCAGAAGCAATGAGTATCAAATCGTTGTCTTCGTCCATATACTTTAGACGAAGCTTTTTACCTTTTAACTCGAAGCTTCGCAAGACTTCGTTTTCCAGATATGCAAGTCCCATTGAAACAGAAAAGTGAATTTTTTTCTTATTGCTATTATGACTTATCTCTGCTGTCACCATCTCGGTAAGCGATTCTGTTTTACGTTTTTTGCTTGTTATCTCTATGCTCAAGTTGGTGGGATTCGCCATCGATAACTCTGAATCCGATGACATGAAATTGTCAGCCACAGAGTCCGAGGATGTTTGTATAACATCAGGTTCCATGTTTACAGACAGAACCTTACATGACTTGTCACCCAGTTCAAATCCTGAACTCATCGGAATGTTCTGCTTCAATGTTTGGACCAAGTTCGAGACCTGTCCGCTGTCTCTAATATCTGACGGTAGATAAAACTCTAGCACATAGTCATCATCGGCTTCAACACTACACAAGTATATTGCAAAGCTGCTGGTCAACCGGTTCATGCGTGCATTGTGGACTAAAGGGTACTCTGCTTCATTGAGTTTGGTTACGTCTCCACAAAAAGATGAACCGCGGGATAACAACGCCTTGCCAACAAGGCCACAGGACCTGTCCAGATGTCGTTCTCTGCAAGCTTTAAGGAACGACCACAATCTCATGTCTTGAACATAAAATGGTAGATCGGTTGTCGACATGCAGACTTTCCCGACACATCTAGTGTCGAAACTACTACAGCTCTTTACTATAGCGTTTTCATGGGAAACGAAACTAGTGTGTTGGGACACAGCCCATGTCTGAGCAAGAGGTAAACTGTGGATTTCACACGCCTTTTTCAGAATGCCGTGGATTTTATCTAAATCATTTTGCCTGCTTTCGTTAGGAACCTGTATATAAAAACGATCTCTCACGTAAAGATTCCAAAGCAAAGAAGAAGATTAGATTATAAATTAGCAGGACCCAACTCACATCAAAAGAAGGAAAATCAAATCCTTGTGGACTTATCAGATTCTGTGTCTGCAAGATGACAAGAAGTTGAAAAAGAGTTGTTAGAAACACAATTAAGTTAAAAATGAGAGAAAATCATTAACTTTGGGAGGAAAGATGGAAACCTCAAGTGCGTTCTGTAGTTGTTGAACCTCATAAGCATAACTCGTATACTTTGAAGACATCAAGAGCTCAAGCACACCAACACATAACTGTATATTCGAATCAAAAACCGGTAAAGCCAAATAACCATGGAGATTGCAACGAATCGCACACTCTTGTTGCGGAAAATGTTTTGGCATGTAATTAGTTACATCAGGTGTCCACTCTGGCAACCCTCGTTTGTATACTCGAGCTGCAGGACTACGGTCCCCTTCTTCATAATCCTTATCCACAACAAAAGATCTCCCCTCAGAATCCTGCCGATACGAACTAAGCTCTGCATCAAGTACGCCAACACCAAACGGCTGATCTATAGTTGTAAGCAATTGGTGCTTCCCAACATCATGAGGAAACCAAAACTGAACCAAAACACGTTGCTCACGGAAAGTTAAGAGTTTTAATGCAGCTACTATCCTGTCCTGTATTTTCTGATCATATGGGTCAATATTGGCAGCTCTTAGTTCCGAACCTATAGTTTAGACAATCCATGAAAGAAGCACACCAGGATTATTAACTTGAAATATTTTTAAAGAACAAAGTATCACAATATGATTAGACGCTTTGAAAATGAAGTTGCATGTTTAATGGATTGTAGTCCAACTTAGACTTCTCACACTTTCAGAAGTTTTTGACTTTGTAGCCAACTCCTAACCTACAACACTGACAACCACAGAATGTATATATGTGTAAGTTCACGAGTCCAAATCTACTCCAACAAAGAAAACAATCCATACTTCAATATGTAAGATAAATGCATACTAAAACCTAAATATTAAAACATTTTTCTCCTTCGTAATTACACCATTAAGTTTTTACCAACTCCAGGTTGTTTTATAAACTGTAGACTTTCAGCACTTTGCTGGTTTGAAAACACCAAAAAAAGAACTTACCATTCACATGGTTTTAGTAGGGCTTAAATCATTTTCGGGTCATTCACCTCTAGTTTTATTCTCCCAACTAGGGGTCCAAACGAGCCATGCTACTCGAGCCCGGCTCGAAACGAGCCAAGCTTAAATGAGCTCGAGATCGAGCCCAAGCCTAAAAACAAGCTCGTTTAGTAAATGAGCCCGAGCATTTTTTATCGAGTTGGCTCGCGAGCCAAAATGAGCCCACTATTATTATACTTTTTAATTAATATATCACACATTTATTTAAATAATAGTAATTACTATTTATAAAACAATGAAAAAATAACAAACTAATAATTAATTAATTTTAATTAATTAATAAATATAAAATGAGCCGAGCCCGAGCCGAGCTCAAGCTTTAGAAACAAAGCACGAATCGAGCTGAGCTCGAGCTTTCATACATTAAACGAGCTCGAGCTCGAGCCTAGTCGAGCTCGGACTCAGTTGGGCTCGTTTGCACCCCTACTTCCAACCCATATTTTGACTTGATTCACGCTCTCACATTCAAACCAAGCCAATTAAATTCCACTCATATTGACCACATAAAGGTCGTCACCACTAACAAAGCATATCATTTCGCAGCAATATCCAACACAACTATGATTGTAAAGCATATCATTTCCCAGCTGAAACAGCTAATCCCGACACAACTATGATGTTGTATGACCATGAAATAGAAGTTGTATCATGCCAATGCTGTATCTCACAATGATCACATACAATATTTTATCTCACAATGACGATGACAATAATAAAACCAATATAAACTACGGATGCATGTTTTATTAAATCATGCAACACAAAGAGGCTTTTATCTGCAAACTGAAACTCTGACAAGCTACTTCTACAGATAGAAAAGTTAACAAGGAAGTAAGACGAAAGATGTACTGATAGTTATTGATTTAGATGAATCGGATCGAAGGAGTTACTCACATGGCTTCTTTTTTCTAAACACCGAAAGTGATGGCAGGTAGCTTGAGTCACAAAGCTGTCTTGCAGAAGTAATCTCTCTCCTGTGAACCGTCCACAAATCCTTATCCGCATAATCAACTGGCTGCGACTTCCTCTTCTGGTCCGCACACTTTGGATACATTTCAGCTTCTTGATTTCTATAACATTGCACATGTAAGAGCCTGTTTGATCAAAAGGGACAACCAGTACTGAATGAACAAAAGGCCTAAAACTTAGAGGCTCTGTTTCGAAGTCTGGTTAACGAAAGATGACATATTAGTAAGTGTTCAAACAGATAATTTATATGACAAAAAACCATTTCACTATGTGAACCATTTTAAACAACAAGACAGTTAGATAATAAAAAAATCAAGGATAAATAATCAATGATCTTATCACAGCATCGTTCAATAATAGCTTGAAACACATTATTTGTCCCAAACCTAGAACACAGACTATGTAAATAAATAAACTGATACAAATGAATATTACTACACTTAAAATAGCGAAGCATAATGACAATTGAGGAAAACTTTAAACTCAAAGTTACATGCAGATTTGTCAACTATTTCATTAACCAGTACTTTGCGAAAAAAGTTCATACATCTGATAAATCCAAATGCAAACACAGTCAAATAGGCTTCTCTTATCTTTTATCCTTGTTTATCTTCCTTAACCGATACTATTTCATTAACCAATACTTTGGGAAAAAAAATTTGACATGCCGGTTCTACTATTTTTTTTTAAACATTGGGGTCAGGGGACCCTACTTACATGTACTTTTGCTGATATCTTCATTTGGTGTATAACTTTCTTTCTAATTCTATCCGTTCTGGACTTATATAAGTTGGTAAATCGATGTGGAATTTCACATTTGTATGATTACAATTCAGATTTGTATTTATTAATCACATGGTAAATCAGTAACAGAGTAATCCACCAGAAAAAAAACTAATTTCGGTTCTGATGCAAGAACATGTGAGCCTGATATATCCAGATGACCTACCAAAACCACATTTTGGTTCAATTAACAGTAAGTACCCCTAAATGATCAGATGCCATCTATCTGTATCATCTAAATCTAGAGAAATAAATAGAGTAAATTACGATTTTGGCCCCTGTGGTTATATCACTTTTACATATTAGCCCAAAATAAGATTTTTTAACATATGTGCCCCCATGGTCTCTATAACTAACTATTTTGGCCCCTGAATCTAACTCAACCCCAAACTCTGGTTAATTATTTATCATATGCCAGGCGCATGATGGGTATAATTGTAACTTCTCCTCCCCTTTTACTCTATATCAAATATTGCATGCTGTACATCCTCTTTGATTAACAAAGATTAACATATATCAAATCTGACATGATTTCCACAAGTTAAAATTGATTGGATCGTGAAAAGTTGAATTCTGAAAACAAATGCACCAAACTATTCAATCAACAAGAAAATTGTTAGATCTTATATGCTATGAACATGTTCATCAAAACTAATAAAGTGATTTAATCCATCCATACTACAACAAAACCAAATGACAGCAATATTACTACAACTCTGCATCTAAATTCACTGAAAATCTAGAAACAAACAACCTGATTACTCACATGAAAACTTATGCACAGAAGACTAATCAACACTACTAACAGCACTACTAACGACCGTTACTTACTCATCATCTTCTTAAACTCTTCAAAATTCACGCAACCATCACCATCAACATCAGCCGATTCAATTATCTTACAACAATCATTCAACGAACACTTCACACCTGAACTTTTCAAAACCGAATGTAACTCAACGGCTGAGATCTTACCGTTCATATCCCGATCGTACAGATCAAACGCTTCACGCAGCTCCTTATTCACCGCATCTCCGTCGGAACCGCTGCATCCTCGCCGCTGAACCTCCGTGAACTCGTTGAGATCAATGACGCCGTTACCGTCAGCATCAATCTCCGTCATCACAACTTTTAGTTCTTCCTCTGGAGTCTCGGATCCAAGTGCTCCGAGAATGGATCCGAGTTCGGAGATGTCGATCTGACCATCGCCGATAGCGTCGAACTTGTTGAAGACTTTCTCAGCATCGCAGATTGGGGCTTTCATTGGAGAAGATGATTGGTCTATGAACAATTTAGGGGTTTTGTGGTGTAATTGGGTATTAAATTGTTTTTAATAGATGTTAGTAAAAAGGGAGGAGAAATTATAATTATACCCATCATTGTCTGGCATATGGCAAATAGTTTAGGGCATGTTTGGATAAGCTTTTCAAATCAACTTATTGGCTTAATCAAAAAACCAACAAGCCATTTTAGTGTTTGACAAATGCAAAAGTGCTTTTGAAAATAACTTTTTGAGTTGAAGGAAAAAGAGTTTTTAAGAAGTTAGTATATTGTGACTTCTTGGCCAGCTTTTAACTTTTCAAACTTCAAATTACCAATATACCCCTTATTTACCCCATTTTAGTCATTTTACATCAATAAGCTAAGCCAAACACTTTTTAAAAAACAACTTATTGACTTATTGGCTTTTCCCACCCCATAAACTAATCCAAACACTTTTTTTTTAAAACTCCTTTTCAAAAAGTCCTTTTCCCAAAAGTCCTTTTTAACTCTAATAAGCTTAGCCAAACATGCCCTTAGATTTAGGGGCAAAAATAGTTAGTTATAGAGACCATGTGGCACATATGTTAAAAAATCCTATTTTTGGCTAATATAGTAAAAGTGATATAACCTAGGGGCCAAAATCGTAATTTACTCGAAATAAATATAACAAATGTACTATAATAAGAAATTTCATAAAAATACACACGACGAATTATCTATAAACATGATATGTCAAGTTGTCAACAACAAACCGTCAATTAGAGTAATTTAGACTAATCGACTGTTGGCCCATTTTTGTTTGATCACCACGTGTGTCTAGAAGAGGGGAACATACAAGTAAGAATTCCACATCATTCATAAGTCCCTCCGTACTCGCAGGTTATATAACCCCAACATCATCCATCACGCCCTATGGCGCCGGCGACACCACCCCAGCCGGCGCCATGCAACGGATATGGAGAGGCTACGCGAAAATTATAATGGGACTTTGGTGTTGGGGTTTGTGTTGGTCTCTCACACACGTATATTTACATATGTATGTATGGGGTATGGATAGTATACATTAATTCAGAAGTGTGAGAACTGTATTATAACAATATATATAACACAATATAATACCATATAAACGCCGTATAACACTATGTAACACCATATAACACCATATAACACTATGTAACACCATATAACACTATATAACAATATATAACACTATACATCTATCATAGACATGCTATCAGACAAACTATAGTGTTATATTTGTTATATAGTGTTATATGGAGTTATATGGTGTTACATAGTGTTATACGGTGTTTATATGGTGTTATATAGTGTTATAATACACTTCTCACACTTCCCACACTTCTGGATTAATGTACAGGATCCTCTACCTATATACCTGTATGTATGTATAATTGAAGGGGTTATATAACTCCCTTTCCATTACACACACAACTTATATAATTCCCCTCTTACACATTTTGCTACTTGTCAAATAACAACCCCTCTTATGGGGCCTTATGAGCTTGACCACTACACATAGTCTAAAAGGGGAAGGGGTGGAACCCGATAACTTAAGCAAAAACTTATGCCACATCACCTACCCGATTAACCCAAGCATAAACCAGGGGTGCAACCCGATTCAAAACCCCAAAGAGACAACCCAGATCGGTAACCATCTTCCGTTTTCGTAACCCAGTTTCACCACCCGAATCACCAGCGGCAGCGGTCGACCCAATTGGGTACCCCTACCCGATTGCCATACCCAAGAATGCTCCGACCCCCCAAATGTCAAAAAAACCGCCGTTTAATTTCACTTAACGGGTCGGAGCACCATCCCCTACCCGATCAGTAACACGGCCGCCAGTGTATCGTGTGACGTGATTAGGGGTACCACTACCCGATTGGTAACACAGTTGCCGGAGTATCAGGTAGGGCTATTCGGGTGGTAATTACCGAACCAGAGAGAGTGAGAGAGTTGTCAGTGGTGTGTGAGTGGTACCCGGGTTCCACTTCTGGTTCCGGCGGGGCGTTTCCGGGTAGTTGACGTGGTGGCGGGTGGTGGTGGGCACCCTTCGTGGCCTAAGAGAATTGAGAAACACAGAGATCTATATGCTGATGAGTATATGTATATATATGCTTGTATGTATACATACGCTGAAAATTGTAATCATGTGTTGATGATTGACGGTAAAATAAACACACAGAGAGCGAAATACAAAACATATAAACGTAAAACGAAGCAATCCGTGTGTGTCATGAAGAACAGAAAACTTTTGTGAAGAAAGGATCGAAAACAAAATCATATTATAATAAGAGACAGTGTTGAAGAAAACTGATGTGAAAATAGAAACTCTACCGGTCTGTGTTGAAGGAGGCGGTGCTGAAGACTGAGTGAAGTACCAAATGCGGGTGTCTTCGACAGTTGTTTGCAGTCAAACAAGTGTATATGTATAGTGTAGAATGACAGGTGGGAAAGAAACAAAACCGCGTGAGTGGCTTTTTTTTAATCAATTCAGATGGGTGCGTTGGTATATGTAACGGTTTGTTTTGGGTACCATGTTACTTTTTGTTACAAAGGGTACTTTTGTATAGACACGCGCAGGTGATACCACAAGTTAGTTTTCGTATTGTTATATAATATAAACTAGTTTAAGACCCCTGTGTGTAGGGCTGTAAACGAGCCGAGTCAAGCCGAGCTAGACCCAGCTCGAACTCGATTCAAGCTGGCTCGGCTCGAGCTCAACTCGATTAGAATTCGAGCTAGCCCGGCTCGGCTCGATCTAGCTCGAACTAAAAAAGAACCGCAAAATTTACTACTTAAAAAGCCCTTAAATATGAATTTCTTCATAGCCAGGCCAAGCTCGAGCTCGGCTCGTTTGCAAACCGAGCCGAACCGAGCTGGCTCGTTTACAACCGAGCCAATTTTGAGCCGTGCTTTCTTCGAGCTTTTTTCGAGCGAGCTGCGAACCACGAGTTTTTTGAACGCCCCTACCCGTCTGTGTTGAAGGAGTCGGTGCTGAAGACTGAGTGAAGTACCAAATGCGGGTGTCTTCGTGTCTTCGACAGTTGTTAGGAACTAATAATGGGCGCAGGTTATTAGTTGGTTTTTTGCAGTTAAACAAGTTGATGAGTATATGTATATATATGCTTGCAGTTAACTAAGACCACTCGTAGTGGGGCATTATTTAAAAAAAAAAAACGCCCCCACCCATTACATAGGGCGTTTTTGGGCATTATTTTTGAAAAAAAAATTTGGTTTGGCGTTGTTAAAACAACGCTTTGTACATGTTGACCAACCAATCAGCATTAACTCTTTCCTTTTTTAATCCAATAGGTTTTTTTGTTGATTTTTTTATTTTTATTTAATTATTTACACCCTTTAATATAATGCCCACATCCCCACTACACCCATTTTAGAAAAAACGCCCAATAATGCCCCTTGCTGACTGTACTGCCACATGACGGAAAACGTCCTAGGGTAAGAGCATTATTCACCCAAACCACTACACATGGTCTAAGGAATCATGTTGGTTTATGTGAGTGTAGTCTGAAAGGTGGGAAAGAAACAACACCGAGTGAGTGGCTTATTTTAATCAATTCAGATGGGTGCGTTCGTAATGATATGTCACAGTTTGTTTTGTGTACCGTGTTACTTTTTGTTATAAAAGGTGCTTGGACACCTCCGTTAAATAAGCAGGTGGTACTCAAGTTAGTTTTTGTATTGTTATAATAAGTAGGTGGTACCCAAGTTAGTTTTTGTATTGTTATATAATATAACTAGTTTAAGACCTCGTATGTTACACGGGTGGCCTAAAAAAAAAATATATTATTTAACGGTGTTTTTATAAATCTTTTAATGAAATATTTGTTTCAGTATTAGTACTAAAGTAAATATAAAATCACACTTAATTAAAATAAATGAATATGAAATGTGACTTGGACGTAATAGAACTGGCTTGATTTTTGGTGATTAATGCACTTTGGTCGTTTTTTTCATGTGATACTCAATGTGACTTGGACGTTATGTCTTCGGCTCATCGGGTTTGTTTCTTTTTTGACCCATTACATGACCAAACCCATTTGGCACAGATCGGTGTCTATAGACCATAACCACCGTGGCGCGGAACCCATAACCCCACTGTACGTGTGTTATATACAATACGTGTAAAAGTAGACCAAACATGTACACACGGTTTGATCTCGACCCAAATTACAACACAACGTTCATAGACTGCCGCAACAAAAGAAAAATAAGTTGACATTTAAATGATTCAAAACCATAACTCATCAAATGCAATTATAAATAGGTGTGATGAAAAAGAATAATTATAAATATAAATTTTAAAATGAAAAAAATGTTTTGCTATTTATGTAAATATTAAATTATAATGAACTGATAGTTACGTAAATTGAATCTTGACTTTGTTTATCAATAATTGATGCATAAAGGGGGTTGCCCAACTAACTTATCAAGTAATTCATGCAAAGAAATATTTATAAATTCACATGAACTTTAGGGTCTTCAGAATCATTAGCCATTTGAACCAACAGAGAGGTTGCCCATCTATTTGTCTTCCAAAAAAAATGTCTCATTGTTCCCCTAAACACCCCTGAATCGTGTTAGTTTTTCAAGGCTTCGGTTCTAAATCTACTAAACATTGGGACCTTAAACTATTTACAATTACATGTTATGAAAACCAAGAATTATGAAGGATATCCTCAATTACATGTTAGCATTCTCACGGGTGAGCTTAATTGTAAGGTTGGTAAATTCTCCTTTAAATATTTGGGCTTGTACGTCGGGGCAAACATGAACCTTTGTAAGAACTAGGATTCGGTTATCGAAACGTTTAGGAAGAGACTTTCTATATGGAAGGCTAACACTATATCGTATGGAGGAAAGATAACTTTAACCAAGGCGGTGCTTAATTCCTTGCCGACGTATTTCTTTTCTCTATATAAAGCTCTGACCCAAGTTATCAAACGTTTAGAGGCTATTCGAAGAGATTTCCTATGGGGAGTGACGCCGGAACACGGGAAGGTTTGGTGGGTAAAGTGGAGAAACGCGATGACTACAAAAGATTTGGGTGGACTGGGTTTGGCCTCGCTTCGGGAGGCAAATGTTTCCATGTTGTCAAGTGGTGGTGGAGGTTTAAGGTGGACCAGAAAAGCCTTTGGAGGAAAGTGATTTGGAGTATTCATGCGAGGTCGTGGAATTATATCCCAGTAAAACTTTCTCTCGCGGGACCGTGGAAGCAACTTGGAAAAATTGGGGAAGACTTGATGAAGGCCGGTATTGATGTTCAAAAAGTAATTAAGGTTAGACCGGGTTTGTGCTCAAAAGTATGTTTCTGGACAGATTGGTGGACCGCGGATGAGCCTTTATGCAGAAAATTTCCAGCGTTGTTTGGTTTAGAAAGGAAAAACAGGAAACGGTTGGAGAAAGATACGGGATGACGAATGGTGTGGCATATTTGTCGTTCGACTGGACGCGGCAACCAACATCGGATACGGAAACAAACGAATTGGCGTCTCTTTCTGGGATGATAGCTGGCTTCAACAGTTTATCCGAAAGTGATAGCTGGGAATGGTCGTTGGAATCCTCGGGTATTTTTTCGGTACGTAGCATAAAAAAATGGTTGCAAGCGGCTACATTTGATGATCTGGGAAATGGTTTTGAATGGAATAATTTGGTGCCCATAAAAGTGAATTTTGTTGCATGGAGACTAAGCCTAAACAGACTACCTACAGTAGTAGATAATTTGGAAGCTAGAGGGCTGCAAGTTGGATAGAGTTTATGCTCTTTTTGCGGGCTGCAGCGAGAGACGGCGGAACACCTGTTTGTCTCGTGCGGAATGCCTCAAGCAGTGTGGGATTTCATAGCTACATGGTGCAGGTTACACGGCTTCTTCATGTTCGGTGTTACGGATTTAATTAGCTACCACAGGAAAGCTAGAGGATCGGAGAAATGGAGGAAGTTAGTTTATTTGGTGATCCAAACCGTGGTTTGGTGTGTACGGAGGAGTCGAAATGAGGCCATATTTAGAGGGACGCGGCCTAATTTGGAGCGGATCAAGAACAAGATTACAACAATGGGTTATCTTTGGTATAAAAGCCGATCAAAAATGGTGACTTTAACGTGGGAGAAATGGTGTAATTTTGATTTAGTGAGTATGGGTGTATGATGTAACAGGTGTACTCCGTCCGGTGTTAGCATATGTTAATCCGGCGATTTCGTTTTTTGAATAAAATTTGAATTTGTTGGCCGTTAAAAAAATTGAGGAGTGAAGAAGTAACAAATGCGGGTGTCTTCGACAGACAGTTGTTTGGAACTAATAATGGGCACAGGTTAATAGTTGTTTTTTGCAGTCAAATATGTGGTGCCTATTGGGGCTACGTGTCACGTTTGTGATATGTCTAACTTTATGATAAATTTAACTCACATGACCAATTTTTGAAAAGGACCATGACACATCCAAGTGAAAATTAATAAAAAGATATATTTGATTTGGATAAAAATCAGATAGGAATCGATGTCGTTAGGGATGAGCAAATCCCGATCCCGTTCCGATACCGTCCCGATCCTGAATTTCGTCAAAACTGGGTATCGATACCGAAATATGTCGATACGGTATGGTATCTGTCACACCCTCAAAATACCACATGCGGTAACCCCCGCTAGGCATGTGACATACCAGGATCTAGCCACCAATCACATTGAACTAACCATAATATGTTTAACAAAATTCCATTCATTAAATAAAACGTTCTTAGGTTATAATCCAAGTTAAATAGTGACAGCGGAAGCAAATAACAATTCATTGTTTAAATGTTTCAAAACCCAATGTATATGAACACAGTAAACAAAACACGCGTAGCCAAGAACTACGACCCATGACCACTCCAGCCATCCAGATAGCAAGTTCCCATCCAAAGTACCTAACGACCTGCGAGCATGCAACAAGTGTATCAGACAACGCTGGTGAGTTCATAGTTTTACGAAAACGTTGGTTACCAAGTGTTTAGTTTAATCCATTGAATTTAATGTTGATAATATCCCGAATACAAGACGGCTCCTGATTATTTTGCCCTTTCTCCAATGATCCTATCAAAGCATTGGTCATGACTAGGTCATTAGTTCACACCCGTCCTCTCAGGTACGGGGTGAGGCTGCCAAACCTAAGTAGCGCTACCAACTAATACCTTGTTACCTCTCTGGTAACCAAACAACACGGAGAGACTTTAATGGTGATAGGATGAGTATATTATCCAACATTCCAGATTTACCCAAAAGACATATTCCTCTCAGGAATACCCATGATTTACCCAAAACCAATCCCTCTCAGGGATACCCAAAGACTGTCCCAACCACCGGGACGCATGCTAAAGAGGAATGAACTCACCTTGGTTTGCTCGGTATGTTTTAATTACCCGTCCAGTTGGTCAACCCCAAACCCTACCGTGGTTACCAAACAACATCAGTTTCATCATCATTCAAATCACATGTTTGCACACGATAAGTCACGTATGGTTGCACAGTTTACATCTAGCATTAAGATCACTATCATCATGTAGCACGTACCGAATTGTCATAACAATCCACATCTTACACGTGTCACTTAACATTAAAGAGTATAGTTATCATGCAACTACCATATTGTATAAACAAAGTACTAATCAATTCACACACACATACTGTCCACTGTGCCCGATGAACAACCCAAGCGACGAAAACCCCCATGTTTCGTCATAATGTATGTCGACGAAAACCCCTATGTTTCGTCATAATGTATGTCGACGAAAACCCCTATGTTTCGTCATAATGTAAGTCAACGAAACCCCCATGTTTCGTCGGTTACCTATGTGATGAAACATGAATGATGAAACATCACACATTTCGTCAGAATTCAGTTACAGAACATCAGTTGCACATTTCTTTAACATAGACTATCGATCAAACGATGGTTACATTATCATGTTCAACAAAATCTTAATCATTGTTCATCATCACAACTATTAGGCCTCAATAATAACATTGATACACATTAGCATGATTTCACACATGATAACATATATTTACCAAATCTCACTACCAATTCATAATCACATATTTCTTTCATTAACCCTAAGTCATCACAGCATATCGCTCATCGTATCTCATCATTGCAAAATCATCAATTCTCAACATGACAGTTCTAGGTTCACTATATTTTTATAAACCCTACTCATACACAAAATCATAACATCGAGACTTCATCGAACAATAAGATTAAACACTAACCGTATGCCGAAGGATCTAGGTTAATCGAGACAGAAGGTTTCGTGATCTAATGATTGCCGTCGCACAAGGTTTCTGGAAAAGGAGCCTTAGGGTCTGATATTACGGCAATAGGTTACAATATAAGAAGTTATACGAAACAAGTTGGGCCGCGAATGAGTTTGGGCCGAGGCCCGTTTCCGGCAAAACATCATCATCGATGAAAGACTCCATCTTTCGTTAAGATGTTGGTGAAGAAAGGTCCATGTGGCGAAAGACATTAACAAGTCTTGATTAAACTAGTCTTAATTCTTAGTTATAATTAACACTTGCACAAGCAACAATCACCAAGCAAACACATAACTGTTAACCACTACAAACTCGAGTTACCTGCTGAGTTGGGTGAATTTGACAAGCAGTTCAAAACAGCAAGACGCTAACTCAGGATGACGGTGGATTTGATTGTGGATTTTCCGCGGGTACCACATCATCCCTAACTTGAAAGGGAATTTCGCCCCGAAATTCACCAGTTGCATCATGTTTAGATTCGCCAGACTTGGACTTGTCATCTGGGAATAAATGTGGGTACTTGAGCTTCATTTGATCCTCGCGTTCCCATGTGAACTCCGGTCCACGTCTTGAGTTCCAACGAACTCTCACAATCGGAATTCGGCTATGCTTACGGACTTTGACCTCTCGGTCCATAATTTCTATTGGTTCCTCGACAAACTGCAACTTGTCGTTGATTTTCAGTTCTTGAAGCGGTACTACAAGTGCTTCATCTGACAAACACTTCTTCAGTTATGAAACATGGAACACATCATGCACGTTACCCAACTCAGCAGGTAACTCGAGTTTGTACGCCACTTTACCAATACACTCTAAAACTTTGAATGGCCCAACATAGCGTGGATTAAGCTTGCCGCGTTTTCCAAAACGCACCACACCCTTCCAAGGTGAGACCTTCAACATAACACGGTCACCAACTGCAAATTCTAAAGGTTTCCTACGCTTGTCAGCGTAGCTTTTCTGACGGTCGCGCACTGCTGCCATACGGTTCCTGATCTGGAAAATCTTTTCTGAAGTTTCCAACATAAGTTCAGGGCCTGTAACCTGGCTGTCACCCACCTCAGCCCAACAGAGAGGTGAACGAAACTTTCGTCCGTACAATGCTTCGAATGGAGCTGCCTGGATACTGGTATGGTTGCTATTGTTATAAGAAAACTCTATCAGAGGTAAGTGTTTCTCCCAACCCTTGCCAAAATCGATCACGCACGCCCGTAGCATGTCTTCTAGTGTCTGGATGGTTCGTTCACTTTGACCATCTGTCTGTGGGTGATAAGCAGTGCTCATGTCGAGACGTGAGCCGAATGATTTATGCATAGACTGCCACAAATCAGAGATGAAACGCGGATCACGGTCAGAGATAATAGAGGTAGGCACCCCGTGCCTAGAAACCACCTTCTTCAGATAAACAACAGTAAGTTGAGAAAACTTATCCGTTTCCTTGATCGCAAGGAAGTGCGCAGATTTCGTGAGGCGGTCAACGATCACCCAAATGGTATCGTTCCCGTTTTGAGTTCTAGGTAGCCCAGTGACAAAGTCCATTGCGATTTGCTCCCATTTCCACATGGGTATTTCTCGTTGTTGCAGCAGTCCAGACGGTTTCTGATATTCCACTTTAACTTTCGAGCAGGTCAAACATTTACTCACATAAGTCGCAATGTGAGCTTTCATCTTCGGCCACCAATACATGACTTTGAGATCCTGATACATCTTATTGGAACCTGGGTGAACAGAGTATCGAGACTTGTGCGCTTCGTCCATCACAAGATCTCTAAGGTTGCCAAACAACGAAATCCATATCCGCTCCATAAAATAGTAAATGCCATCTGATCTCTTCTCGAGTCGTTTCTCCATGCCCCGTAAATACTCAGCTTCATAGTTTTCTTCCTTCAATGCTTCGGTCTGAGCCGAACGGATCTGGTCAGGTAGATTGGAATGAATGGTGAGCTGCAAAGCGCGAACACGTTTGGGTTTCGATTCCTTTCTACTGAGAGCATCTGTTACAACGTTAGCCTTACCCGGATGGTACTTGATTGCACGATCATAATCGTTTAAAAGTTCTACCCAGCGACGCTGTCGCATATTCAAATCCTTCTGGTCGAAGATATGCTGAAGGCTTCTGTGATCGGTGTAGATGGTGCATTTGGTACCGTACAGGTAGTGCCTCCAGATCTTCAACGTGAAAATCACAGCCCCCAACTCCAAGTCGTGAGTCGTGTAATTCTTCTCATGAACCTTCAGTTGTCGAGAAGCACAAGCTATCACCTTCTCGCGTTGCATCAACACGCAACCGAGACCCTGAATAGAAGCATCACAATATACCACAAAATCCTCGGTACCTTCTGGTAAAGACAAGATCGCTGCACTGCAGAGTTTATGTTTCAAAAGTTGGAAAGCATCCTCCTGCTTGCTTCCCCAAGAATACATAACGCCCTTCTGTGTCAACGAGGTAAGAGGTTGAGCGATCTTCGCGAAATCCTTGATAAACCTTCGATAATACCCAGCGAGACCAAGAAATTGTCGCACCTCCGAAGGATTCTTTGGTGCCGCCCAATTCCTAATAGCGTCAATCTTAGCAGGATCCACATGAATCACCGATTCATTCACAATGTGGCCAAGGAAGTGTACCTCTCGAATCCAGAAGTCACACTTGGAGAACTTCGCGTAGAGTTGCTCCTTCCTTAGGAGCTCCAAAATAAGACGTAAGTGCCGCTCATGATCCTCCTTGCTCTTTGAGTAGATCAAGATGTCATCAATAAACACAATAACGAAGTCGTCAAGATACGGCTTGCACACACGGTTCATGAGGTCCATGAAGACTGCTGGCGCGTTTGTCAACCCAAACGGCATAACTAAAAACTCATAATGCCCATACCGCGTTCGAAAAGCCGTTTTAGGAACATCCTCCTCTCGGACTCTCATCTGATGTTAGCCCGACCTTAAATCGATCTTCGAGTAAAAACTTGACCCTTGCAACTGTCAAACAAGTCGTCAAGACGCGGTAAAGGGTAGCGGTTCTTGACTGTCACCTTGTTGAGTTCTCTGTAATCAATACACATACGGAAAGACCCATCCTTCTTCTTTACAAACAACACTGGGGCTCCCCAAGGCGATGAACTGGGTCGGATAAAACCTCTATCCAACAGTTCTTGAAGTTGATTAGATAACTCTTGCAACTCTCCTGGTGCAAGACGGTAAGGAGCACGGGCTATCGGGGTTGCTCCTGGCATAAGGTCAATCTGAAATTCCACCTGACGATGTGGAGGTAAACCAGGAAACTCTTCAGGAAACACATCAGAAAACTCACGAACTACGGGAAGGTCTTCGATCTTCCTTTCTTCAGGTTGCGAATCGTTAACAAGAGCTAGAATAGCAGGGTAGCCCTTTCGTAGACACTTCTGGGCTTTCATGGCTGAGATAATGCCGACCATGGCACCACTAAGATGACCCTGAACCGACAAAGATTCCCCACTAGGAAGAGGGATACGCACGATTTTCTCTTTACAGAGAATTTCCGCTTGATGCTTAGACAACCAATCCATACCAACGACCACATCAAAACTTCCAAGAGTGACAGGGAGTAGATCAATGTCGAACATTTGACCCATGAGATCAAGTTTACAACCAAAAAGAACATGAGAAGCTTCAATCGACTTACCATCAGCTAATTCTACTACATGCTTATTTACAAGAGGTGTGGGGGTCAACCCTAACTGACGACTGAACCCCAAAGACACATAACTCCAATTGGCACCAGAGTCGAATAAAATAGAAGCAAAATGACCGTTCACAAAAAACGTATCGGTTACAACGTTGCCATCATTGCAAGCTTCCCCAGCGCCAATAGTAAATACTCTTCCACGTGCCCCGTTCCCACCATTGTTCCCATTGTTGTAATTCCCAACATTGTTGTTGTTGCCAGCATTCTGATTAAGCTGAGGGCAATCCCACTTAAAATGACCCTCATCACCACACTAAAAACAACCCTTACGATTTCCCTTATTCTGATGAGGCTGCTGCCTCTCCTGTTCCTGCGACTGCTGCGACTGTTTTGGGAGCCAGACCCTACAATCTTTAGCCATATGACCCACTATGTTGCACCTGTGACATACCCGGGTGCACGGCCTGCGATGGTGGAACATACACTTATTACACTTTGGTAGCTTTCCCGCGTAGGAACCCTGATTTGAATTGTTGCTCTGATTCTGATTCACAGAAGACGGCTGGCTAAAACTGCGGTTGATGCTGTTGTCTGCCCTTTTCTGAGGTTGACTGGCACTGGTTGCTTTGTCAGCATCATTCCATTTACGCTTGTTATCACTAGCAGGTGTGGTAGCTGTAGCAGCAGTGGTAGTAGCAGATTTACGAGGCGGCAATGAGCCACGCTCGACCTCCTGGTCAGTAATCTTATGTGCCAAACGGATGATCTGGGGCAGGTTGTTATGGTTTGCAGCAGTGACATACCCCTTTACAGCTGGTGCTAGGCCCTTGAGATACAACTCAATTCGTCGATGTGGAGGTCGAGACAGGTTAGGGCACAAAATTGCTAGTTCATGAGATCGTTTCATGTAAGCCTCGATCTCGGATCCTTCCATCTTGAAATCGTAGAACTCGTTCTCGAGCTTCTGAATCTCGTCACGAGGACAGTACTCTTCCCGCATCAACTCCTTAAAATCATCCCAAGTCGTTGCATTAGCCATCTCGATGCCCAAAATCTGCACCTGGGCATTCCACCAAGTTAAGGCACCATCCTCCAAAGTGCCTCTAGCATACTTCACACGGTCCCCCACGGGACAATTACACATAGCGAACACTGACTCAGCTTTCTCGAACCATCGAAGTAGCCCCACAGCCCCTTCAGTCCCACTGAAGGTCTGCGGCTTACATTCCATAAATGTCTTAAACGTGCAAGCAGGCAGATTGTTTTGATTCTGATTCACTAGCTGACCTAATGGACGAAAGGAAATACAACACAAGGGTAAGAGTTGTGTACGCGACACAAGAATAAAGAAAATTTGGCACATATTGTACCAGCTTGGTAGGCTGCTAATGCCTCAGCCACACGGGTGTTGATCAGATTTGTCAACTCAGCCTGAGTCATAGCAATGTGTCCACGTCCATGGCCTCGTCCACTCATGATTCTATATAAGGAGAGGGAACAAGTTTGAGGATCGAGATAAGGCAGGAGTCAAATATCACGTTGACATCTACAAACTACGTAGTTTACACCAACCAATAGGCCAGAACCCTTCTCGCACTCGTTAAGCCTCACTGGGATTCACATGCACCTCACGTTATTATTATTATGTGTGCACCCATAATAATAAGGCAATTTGCATGTTTATCTCAGTGCCTCTTAACTTGCGCTAAAAGTTTCCCCCACATTCAAATAGCAAAGCTAAAGGTATTACAGGCTTACGAATTACAAAAGTCGAAGAGTAGTGTCACACTATCAAATCACCATAATATCTAATATATCGTTTCATGCAAGCTGTGAGTGTGTGACTATTAAACAAGTAATGCATAAAGTAAACAGAAGACGAACCTTGCAATCTGGAGCTGAGTGTCATGGTCGATTTTCAAAGTTGTTCGGTTATAGTCTGGTTTTATAAAAACGTTTTAAAACCTAGTTCACTATAACCAGTGGCTCTTATACCAAACTGTCACACCCCAAAATACCACATGCGGTAACCCCCACTAGGCGTGTGACGTACCAGGATCTAGCCACTAATCACATTGAACTAACCATAATATGTTTAACAAAATTCAATTCATTAAATAAAACGTTCTTAGGTTATAATCCAAGTTAAATAGTGATAGCGGAAGCAAATAACAATTCATTGTTTAAATGTTTCAAAACCCAATGTATATGAACACAATAAACAAAACACGCATAGCCACGCACTACGACCCATAACCACTCCAGCCATCCAGATAGCAAGTTCCCATCCAAAGTACCTAACGACCTGCGAGCATGCAACAAGTGTATCAGACAACGCTGGTGAGTTCATAGTTTTACGAAAACGTTGGTTACCAAGTGTTTAGTTTAATCCATTGAATTTAATGTTGATAATATCCCGAATACAAGACGGCTCCTGATTATTTTGCCCTTTCTCCAAAGCTCCTATCAAAGCATTGGTCATGACTAGGTCATTAGTTCACACCCGTCCTCTCAGGTACGGGGTGTGTGACAACCGTCACTTTTCCGTACATTCCGTACACTAATTGAACAGTAATATGTGCTTAAATAATTGTGCATGATCTAGTTTACAAGACAAATGGATTTTTTATTACTGTTATATACATACAATGGCATTTCACATTACAAGACTTTATTCGTTGCTACATCCAACACGAGATAGTGCAAATGATACACAGAACAGAATTGGCACCATTACTAGACAAACTAAAAATGCTGACGAAGTTCAGTACATAGACAGACAATAGTATGAGGCCCAGTATGAGCCAGAGATGACGTGTTACACTAGTATAGTGTGTAGGAAAGTAGAGATTACAAAACTGCCTTCCTAGTAATGACATAAGGTACCAGATAGTGCCAGAGACACACTAAAAATGCAGAATTCTGCAGAAAATAACCAAAATTCAGCTATTTTCAGCATTTAAACATCTAATTATAATGCAGAAAAATGGTTTAATGGTCCAAAATACTTTCCTAAGTGTCGGGAAACGAAACTGTCATAAAAGACTACATAAAGCACACTAAACGGCGCTATTTAGCACTTTAACGAACCGGTAACCAACCGAACAACCGGACACTACCCGAAACATCAAATTTTCACTAGAAACATTGTTTTAGTGTTACCAAGCTAGTTATGTTTACCAAACATCATGATACATCTTAAATAAAAAAAAACTAACCATAACACATAAACAAGTAACTAGATCAAGTAACTAGCATTGAAAACAAACTAAACCCCCCCCCCCCCATAATGTGGACGGTTCACAAGTGGGTCCCACTTGTGATTTCTTTGATTAAATTAATGGATATGCCTTGAAGATATTGGACATAATATCCTATGTGTAAAAAAATGTTGGAAGGAAATTATAAGAATCCATAAGTCCTAAACACTTCACATTTCTCACACTTGAAAACTCACAAGCTTTCTCCTTCACCCCCAAAACTCACGGCCACACTTCTCCATCTCTACATCTTCATTTTCACTTCATCTTCATACATTCTAAGGTGTTCTCAAGGTGTATTAAGCCTAACTAAGAAGGTTGCAAGCATAGAAATTGGAAGGACCATCACAAGGAGCTTTTATCCACTACATTTCTTCTTCATCTTCTACCTTGATCTTCCCTAGCCTTAGAGCTAGTAGTAAGCTCCATTGATCCTATTTTACTCATGATTTTAGTGGTTAAAGTGTTGTGTACCATGTTAATCTAAAGAATCTCAAGAAAACATAAGCATAAACATGAACATAAAGCTAAATAACATAAGAATCTAAGTTGTTTTAGTGTATGTATGATACATAATTGTTGATATCTTGTGTTTATGATGTTAATCATCATAAGAAGCTTGCTAGATTGTGATTAAACACATGATCTAGCAAGTGAGAGGATGAATCTTGAGAAAACCATGATAATCATCCATTATGTAGATCATGAACTTGAAAGTGAAGTGTCTTAGAGTATGATGATGATTGATACATGTTAAAAGTCTTGTAAATGGATGATTTCAAAAATAATCTTTTCAAGAAACCAAAGTTATTTACAAGATTTACATGATCTTGATTTTTAAAGAAGTTAAGCATGTTTTAATTGCTAAATCAAGGCTAGAAAAATGTGTGTAACAAATAAAATACAAAAGAATCAATTTTAGAAAAATCTTCACACAAGTTGTGAAGAACTAAAATCTTCAAGAATGAGTTTTATAAATAAATAATCACACTTTTAAGGGTAACTAAGCTTACTTAACAACATGCTAAGTTACTACGAATTTTTACCAAGTTTCAAGTTCATGACATAGTGTAAATTTCATATTTATGGCACTTGGTATGTGTTATTTGATTTGTTGATGATTGATGATGATTTTAAAGGAAAATGATATGCTTTGAAAGCATAGAAACCTCCATTTTTAAGGGCAAACTATGGCAAAATTTTTGTAGAAATTAAATACTTAGAAAAATATTTTTAAAACAAGTGTTTATAAGTAAATCTTGAGAAGGGTTTTCACATAAAAGTTGCCATAACTTTTATTACAAAAAATTACAAATATTGGAGGTTGGTTTTTACAAATAAAAATGGGTAAATATGTATTTAGAATGTATATTTACATTAAAGACATTGTGTGTGATTATGTGAAGTAGTTATATTATTTTAGGGAAAATAATATAACTCACAAATACCAAGAATTTACAACACCAAAATAATACCAAAAATTACATGGAATGAAATATATAAGTTACACACTTGATATTGTGAAACCGAACGCAATAACGTAACTTACGAAATATTCCGAGAAGTACCGTTACAATATATTTTTGGTAAATATTATTTTGGAAACGAAAGAAGTGAAAATATGATTTTCGTTATTATTACAAAGTATATCATATTTTCGACAAAGAGGAAATATATTACTTTTGGAAGTAAAAATATATTTTCTTAGAATATTTTAGAAGACATATGATTTTTGAAGAAAAATATATATTTTCTTGACGATACATTATTTTTGGACAAAACAAGTCTACATATATTTTCTAAGTGAAAATATATTATTTTGGAAACTACAAATACAAGAATACGAGAATTCATGTATGAAATACTCTCATCCTTGGGAAGGAAATACGAGAATAAATACTTGAAAAGTATTATAACTTTGGATGATGTAAAGACATAAAGGAAACGTAACTCAAAACATGAATACTAAGGCAAGGCACGGCCCGCTCGTCTAATAGACCTTAGCACATTGTAGGTAGTCGTGTTTGCTGACGAGATTGAGTTACGAGTACTGATGACGCAAAACAGTGAGTTCATGCTCCCCCTTTTCTTTAACTGTTTTTGGCTTTATAACTCTCGGGGGTGAAATACATGTTACAAATGCTTAAACGGTATGAAACGCCTAGGAAATACTAGATCATGTGAGCTTAGACTTAATATTGAAATGCCATAAATTCTTGGTGAAAACTAGTACCAAGTTGTAAATACATAATTAGGGACGAGGGTTAGATCTAACGGGTATGGCCGAACCCCACTCATGGTCACAACTAGTACCAAGTAGTGCTTCGGAGTCCCAGTCGAGGTTAATCAACACAGTCGAGGTTAATCGACACAGTCGAGGAAAATCGACAAGGGTATGAGCCATTACGAGTGCTCCCTATGAGCCATTACGAGTGCTCCCTATGTCCTCACATGCCTTAAAGTCCTTGTAAAACATTCATGTTCATATACGCTTTTCATACCTGTTTACAAAGGAGTCTCTCAAGGATTTACAAGAATTACATTACACAAACAAGCCGCATGAACTCGCTCAACTTTTGTTGATGTTTTCCAAAATTACATGTATTTCAGGTAACAGGATGGATCTTGGATGCAGGTGTCGTAACTAGAAGTTTAGATGTCATCCACTTTTGTTGGTTTGTAACCTTGTCGAAGGTTGTGTTTTAAAAACTTGAATAAACAATGTTTGTATTACTTAAATTTTATGAATGGATGAACATCGTTTTGATCATGTAGTTGTTTATTACGATTGAATGCAATGATATTAATCCAGTCACACATCATACGCTTCCGCAAAAGTCAGGGTGTGACAGTTTGGTATTAGAGCTTCGATTGTAGTGAACTAGGATTCCTTCTCGAGACTAGACTACAATCACTAGAGTTCTCTCACGAAAACATTTTACAAAAAGGTTTTCATTGCATTCACGTAAGCGTCAAGATCCACGAGTCAAACACTTTTCAAAAAGAGACAAGGCAAGGACATTAGTAGGAAATACCCTCAAGATAAGGTGCCAATTAAGGCATGGTCTACATGAGTTAGACTTGCCAAAGATAAAATACACTCTTGGTGAGAACGAGTACCAAGTAGTGTTTTTGTCGTGAATCGACAACTAGAAAAATGACCCCCCAAAAACGAGAGTTATACGTGATATGATGCATCGAAATGCCTGTTTATGCTAAGTAACATATTTGTTTATCAATACATACATACGAATAAGTGTACGGAATAAATATTGATGTGAATACATGCGAATAAGTGTACGGAATATTTATTGACGTGAATAAGATATTTTCGACTCCGACTCCTATTACTGTACGTAACTTGCACGATGAAGCTATCGACCTCGCGTTCTTTGCAAAGCTCATGGCTGGAGTAATTACCAAACAAGATTCTGAGCTTGCTTCCGTAGAAAATGGCTGCTCTTCTCTCTCAATCGTGAAGGTGCCTGACTACGATAATGCCGACGAGGCAGAGGCGGCAACCTTGGACAACTTCTTAATCAGCAGGACGAGATCCCTGAGGCTTTTGTGAAGCAAGATTGACGACACACTTGACCAGAAAGGGAGATGAAGTATTCATCTTGAAGGTGCCCCTCCAACTACTGGGAATTCTCTTTATTCCTACTTCATTTAATCAGCGTGCCTATTCGCGCGTAACGACAACAAGTGTTAGCGCGTGGATCACCGCAATGGTCCTTTCCATGATAGAGGTATAAGGACAGTAGTGTCCCCTCCTTGATTGATCATCTGCTTGGAGAGGAGAAAACTGGGGTAACTGTGCAAGACAATTTATTATTATGGGGGCCCACGTAATAACAACTTATAGTGCATGGAAATCCTGGTGGACTCTGCGGGTCAGGTTGATGATCACCATTCCTCCAAAAATAAACTCTAGGTGTTCACACCTTCGTATGGAAGAACAATACCTAGACCAGTGCTTTAGCACTTTATAAAGTAGGAAATCTGTCTTGCCTACTTCATGTACGAGACGTTCGAGAAACGATATTTAAGCAAGTGAAGATGGATAGCATTCAAAAAGATTCAGTGACGTTACACTCTCTTTCACCCCTACACGAACAACCCTATCTCTGGGAAAATATACACATCAGTAAAGCTAAAGACCTAAGAAAACCAATATAGCAGGAAATAATTGAAACTTGTATGACCAGGGCGATGTAGCCTCGAATACATTATTACAAACAATAGGCCAAGTTACCAAGCCTATGTGAAGGCTCAGTAATTGTTTCCTCGCTCATACATTGTTGATTATACATACATGTGATTTTGGGTGATTACCTGTTTACTTATGGTGCTATAGACAATTATGGAATATTGTCTAACCTACCGAATACCTTTTGACAGAAAAGAATGCCTAGACGCAACACAAACACCAGTACGTTACCAAGGACAGAAGCTGAGCTTCAAGAACGCATCTCTCAGGCAATTGCACGACATGAAGCCTTCCGCTCCAAACACAGCGGTGGCACTACCGGAAATAACCCTCCAACTGGCTGCACCTATAAACAATTTCTGGACTACAAGCCATTGAATTTTGATGGCACAGGAGGTGCCGTTGCATTTGTACATTGGGCAGAAAAGACTGACTCCGTGCTAAGAATGAGTAACTGTTCTCCCCAGCAGAGGGTTACCTTTATCTCAGGGTTATTTTTAGATGGCGCACTCTCCTGGTGGAACCTTCAGGTTCAGACCCTTGGTGCAGATGCTGCTTACGCACTGAGCTGGGACGAGCTCAAGGAAATGATGGAAAATAAATACTGTTCTAGGGCTGAAATCCAGAAGCTTGAGGTGGAGTTCTGGAATTTGAAAATGGACGGACCGAAGATTCCTGAATATGTCCAGTGATTTCACGAATTGTCTAGAGTCGTCCCCTACTTAGTCAAACCTGAATTCAAAAGGGTTGAACGATTCATTTGGGGACTTGCACCTCAGATCAGGAGCATGGTTACTTCCTCAAAACCCTCGACCATCGAAGAAGCTATCGATTTGAGTGTCACTCTTACTGAAGAAGCTCTACGCATGGAAAAATTTTCGGAATCTGAGGATAACAAGAAAGAGACTCATGTAGAGTCATCAGGCAACAAGAAAAGGAAGTCTTCAAACCTAAAGATGGGCACCCAAGTCAGCTATGGAAGCTCTAAAGCAAACAAAAGAAAGAAAGTGAATCCGCCGCATGGCAAGAAAATTGTTGGAGCCACTAATAAAGCCGGTGGTAAAGGTTACTCGGGGACTAAGCCGAGGTGCGGGGAATGCAATTTCCACCATGAAGGTCGATGTCTGAGGCCTAAGTGCGGAAAGTGTGGAAAAGAAGGGCATAGCAAGGATGCCTGTTGGGCGAAGGACCCAGATGGAAGGGATAAGAGAGTACCAGGTTGCTACAAATGTGGTGAAGCAGGGCACTTTAGGAAAGATTGCCCTAGGAAGAAACAAGCAAGGAAGGGTTTTCACGATCGAAACTCGTGAAACACGCCAGGATCCAGATGCGGTTACGGGTACGTTCCCTATTAACCAACCTTATGCATCTATTTTTGATTAATACTGGCATCAACTTTAATTTTGTATGCTTAGAACTTAAGAAACTGCTTGGTCTAGTTTCGAGTAAAATAGATGTCCCGTATTCTTTAGAAGTGGGCATATAGAAGGCTAGTTTAAGTAGACGAAGCAATCAAGGATTGTATTTAGGGACTCAGAAGGCCGGAACCTTCTGTTACCGTTGACTTGAGAAGTCAGAATATGTTAGTCAGCATGGATTAGATGTCCAAGTATAGAACCTGAGAACATCCCCGATATGGAAGGAGTTCCAGAAGCCTTTTCTGAAGACTTTCCAGGAACGCCCCTCCACAGCAACAAGAGGAGCTTAGGATAAACCTCGTGCCAGGAGCGGCACCAGTACCGAATGATGTCTTACCGACTAGCTTCGTCCGCAAAGCATGAGCTTCCGATATAACTGTAAGAGCTGCTAGACAGAAGGAAATTAAGGACATGACGTCCTTAGTAAAGGACATGAGGAGAAAGTTGACAGTCCCATTTTGCATAAATTCCAGAGAATTGAGAATCAGAATCCTTTGCCAAGAACTGATAACATGAACAGACAAATCGTAAGATCCTAGTTACCACTCAAGGATCAACTTGAGGACAGGATGTCCTCAACTGTGAATACAAGAAGGAAATATCCCCAAAACGACCTTAGGACTCGCGTCGAGCATTACGAGTTCCTTGTCGTACCATTTGGCTTAACACATGCACCGACAACGTTCATGGACCTCATGAATCGAACGTGTAAGCCATACCTGGATAAATCATGATTATATTTATTGACTACATTCTTATATGGCCAACGACCAAGGAAGGTCGTGAGCAACAGCTGCAATTTACCCTGCAACTCTTAGAAAAAAGAACAGTTATGTGCTATGATGACAAAAAGCAGATTTCGAATTCGCAAAGTGAGAACTTTAAGATACATTGTCGATAAGAACGAAATCCATGGCAACCCTGCAACCAAGAGCTAAGGAGCTAGAGTTGCAATTATGTGACGCTTCTCGACAAAGTCTCGAATGTACGTCGATGCAACGAGACCACAACATTGCATACGCGGCACATTGATTAAGGAATCATAAGAAGAAACCTTGAGCTAGATACAGTAATTGCGAGCCGCAAATTTGACAATATTACTCGTAAGAAAACACTGCACGACCTTTACTGAACACAAGGGTTGCAGCACACCGTTGATCGCAACAACTTGAATATTAACATAGATGGACTAAGCTACTGAACTATGCAGACACTACGAACACGATACGTGCTTGTGTGATAAACTTTGATGAAAAGTTGGAACACTCACTTGCCCTTAGTAGAGTTTTCCTACAACAGTATTTATCACACCGCCATTTAAACCGCTACGTGTGAAACGTTAGATGGAACATAATAAGTCAATCCCTGTCGTGTTGAACGGAGACCGAAGATAAACAATCTACTGGTCCGAGATGGTCCAGGAAAAACTAGAGGCAAGATCGTTCAGATACGTGATCATATCGAGACAGCCGCGGAATACAGAAAGATTGCGCCGATGAGCGGCGGAAATTGTAAGAATTTGAGATAAGAAGTATGACTTTAATGGGAGCCTCGCCTAGAGAAGGCGTAGTGTGATTTGGAAAACGTAAAGGTTGGAACCCCTTATGTAGGGATCGGAACCATTGCTCACAAGATGAAACTTCTAGAAAAGATCCGTAGTGATCGCGACACATTCTATGTGTCTAGTCTTTAAAGGAGTCTGACTCAAGGAACAGTTGTAGTTCCCACAAATAAGATTCACGTCAATGACAAATGACAAGAATTACTATAGAAACCTGTTAAGGTTACGGACCAAGAGTCCACAAGATACAGAAAAGACATGATTGATTTACTTGAGTACGATATAATTCATAACATGACCCAGAGATACATGGGAACATGAAGACAAATTTTAAACATAAGTGACCACATTTGATCCACAACTCCCCTGCGACCGATGGCATCGCTTGAATTTCGGGACGAAATTCTTTTAACGGGGGGAGACTGTGACAACCGTCACTTTTCCGTACATTCCGTACACTAATTGAACAGTAATCTGTGCTTAAATAATTGTGCATGATCTAGTTTACAAGACAAATGAATTTTTGATTACTGTTATATACATACAATGGCATTTCACATTACAAGACTTTATTCGTTGCTACATGCAACACGAGATCGTGCAAATGATACACAGAACAGAATTGGCACCATTACCAGACAAACTAAAAATGCTGACGAAGTTCAGTACATAGACAGACAATAGTATGAGGCCCAGTATGAGCCAGAGATGACGTGTTACACTAGTATAGTGTGTAGGAAAGTAGAGATTACAAAACTGCCTTCCTAGTAATGACATAAGGTACCAGATAGTGCCAGAGACACACTAAAAATGCAGAATTCTGCAGAAAATAACCAAAATTCAGCTATTTTCAGCATTTAAACATCTAATTATAATGCAGAAAAATGGTTTAATGGTCCAAAATACTTTCCTAAGTGTCGGGAAACGAAACTGTCATAAAAGACTACATAAAGCACACTAAACGGCGCTATTTAGCACTTTAACGAACCGGTAACCAACCGAACAACCGGACACTACCCGAAACATCAAATTTTCACTAGAAACATTGTTTTAGTGTTACCAAGCTAGTTATGTTTACCAAACATCATGATACATCTTAAATAAAAAAAAACTAACCATAACACATAAACAAGTAACTAGATCAAGTAACTAGCATTGAAAACAAACTAAACCCCCCCCCCCATAATGTGGACGGTTCACAAGTGGGTCCCACTTGTGATTTCTTTGATTAAATTAATGGATATGCCTTGAAGATATTGGACATAATATCCTATGTGTAAAAAAATGTTGGAAGGAAATTATAAGAATCCATAAGTCCTAAACACTTCACATTTCTCACACTTGAAAACTCACAAGCTTTCTCCTTCACCCCCAAAACTCACGGCCACACTTCTCCATCTCTACATCTTCATTTTCACTTCATCTTCATACATTCTAAGGTGTTCTCAAGGTGTATTAAGCCTAACTAAGAAGGTTGCAAGCATAGAAATTGGAAGGACCATCACAAGGAGCTTTTATCCACTACATTTCTTCTTCAACTTCTACCTTGATCTTCCCTAGCCTTAGAGCTAGTAGTAAGCTCCATTGATCCTATTTTACTCATGATTTTAGTGGTTAAAGTGTTGTGTACCATGTTAATCTAAAGAATCTCAAGAAAACATAAGCATAAACATGAACATAAAGCTAAATAACATAAGAATCTAAGTTGTTTTAGTGTATGTATGATACATAATTGTTGATATCTTGTGTTTATGATGTTAATCATCATAAGAAGCTTGCTAGATTGTGATTAAACACATGATCTAGCAAGTGAGAGGATGAATCTTGAGAAAACCATGATAATCATCCATTATGTAGATCATGAACTTGAAAGTGAAGTGTCTTAGAGTATGATGATGATTGATACATGTTAAAAGTCTTGTAAATGGATGATTTCAAAAATAATCTTTTCAAGAAACCAAAGTTATTTACAAGATTTACATGATCTTGATTTTTAAAGAAGTTAAGCATGTTTTAAGTGCTAAATCAAGGCTAGAACAATGTGTGTAACAAATAAAATACAAAAGAATAAATTTTAGAAAAATCTTCACACAAGTTGTGAAGAACTAAAATCTTCAAGAATGAGTTTTATAAACAAATAATCACACTTTTAAGGGTAACTAAGCTTACTTAACAACATGCTAAGTTACTACGAATTTTTACCAAGTTTCAAGTTCATAACATAGTGTAAATTTCATATTTATGGCACTTGGTAAGTGTTATTTGATTTGTTGATGATTGATGATGATTTTAAAGGAAAATGATATGCTTTGAAAGCATGGAAACCTCCATTTTTAAGGGCAAACTATGGCAAAATTTTTGTAGAAATTAAACACTTAGAAAAATATTTTTAAAACAAGTGTTTATAAGTAAATCTTGAGAAGGGTTTTCACATAAAAGTTGCCATAACTTTTATTACAAAAATTTACAAATATTGGAGGTTGGTTTTTACAAATAAAAATGGGTAAATATGTATTTAGAATGTATATTTACATTAAAGACATTGTGTGTGATTATGTGAAGTAGTTATATTATTTTAGGGAAAATAATATAACTCACAAATACCAAGAATTTACAACACCAAAATAATACCAAAAATTACATGGAATGAAATATATAAGTTACATACTTGATATTGTGAAACCGAACCCAATAACGTAACTTTCGAAATATTCCGAGAAGTACCGTTACAATATATTTTTGGTACACGAAAGAAGTGAAAATATGATTTTCGTTATTATTACAAAGTATATCATATTTTCGACAAAGAGGAAATATATTACTTTTGGAAGTAAAAATATATTTTCTTAGAATATTTTAGAAGACATATGATTTTTGAAGAAAAATATATATTTTCTTGACGATACATTATTTTTGGACAAAACAAGTCTACATATATTTTCTAAGTGAAAATATATTATTTTGGAAACTACAAATACAAGAATACGAGAATACATGTATGAAATACTCCCATCCTTGGGAAGGAAATACGAGAATAAATACTTGAAAAGTATTATAACTTTGGATGATGTAAAGACATAAAGGAAACGTAACTCAAAACATGAATACTAAGGCAAGGCACGACCCGCTCGTCTAATAGACCCTAGCACATTGTAGGTAGTCGTGTTTGCTGACGAGATTGAGTTACGAGTACTGATGACGCAAAACAGTGAGTTCATGCTCCCCCTTTTCTTTAACTATTTTTGGCTTTATAACTCTCGGGGGTGAAATACATGTTACAAATGCTTAAATGGTATGAAATGCCTAGGAAATACTAGATCATGTGAGCTTAGACTTAATATTGAAATGCCATAAATTCTTGCTGAAAACTAGTACCAAGTTGTAAATACATAATTAGGGACGAGGGTTAGATCTAACGGGTACGGCCGAACCCCACTCATGGTTACAACTAGTACCAAGTAGTGCTTCGGAGTCCCAGTCGAGGTTAATCGACACAGTCGAGGTTAATCGACACACTCGAGGGTAATCGACACAGTCGAGGAAAATCGACAAGGGTATGAGCCATTACGAGTGCTCCCTATGTCCTCACATGCCTTAAAGTCCTTGTAAAACATTCATGTTCATACACGCTTTTCATACCTGTTTACAAAGGAGTCTCTCAAGAATTTACAAGAATTACATTACACAAACAAGACGCATGAACTCGCTCAACTTTTGTTGATGTTTTCCAAAATTACATGTATTTCAGGTAACAGGATGGATCTTGGACGCAGGTGTCGTAACTAGAAGTTTAGATGTCATCCACTTTTGTTGGTTTGTAACCTTGTCGAAGGTTGTGTTTTAAAAACTTGAATAAACAATGTTTGTAATACTTAAATTTTATGAATGGATGAACATCGTTTTGATCATGTAGTTGTTTATTACGATTGAATGCAATGATATTAAACCAGTCACACATCATACGCTTCCGCAAAAGTCAGGGTGTGACAGGGTGAGGGTGCCAAACCTAAGTAGCGCTACCAACTAATACCTTGTTACCTCTCAGGTAACCAAACAACACGGAGGGACTTTAATGGTGATAGGATGAGTATATTATCCAACATTCCAGATTTACCCAAAAGACATATTCCTCTCAGGAATACCCATGATTTACCCAAAACCAATCCCTCTCAGGGATACCCAAAGACTGTCCCAACCACCGGGATGCATGCTCAAGAGGAATGAACTCACCTTGGTTTGCTCGGTATGTTTTAATTACCCGTCTAGTTGGTCAACCCCAAACCCTACCGTGGTTACCAAACAACATCAGTTTCATCATCATTCAAATCACATGTTTTCACATGATAAGTCACGTATGGTCGCACAGTTTACATCTAGCATTAAGATCACCGTCATCATGTAGCACGTACCGAATTATCATAACAGTCCACATCTTACACATGTCACTTAACATTAAAGAGTATAGTTATCATGCAACTACCATATTGTTTAAACAAAGTACTAATCAATTCACACACACATACTGTCCACTGTGCCCGATGAACAACCCAAGCAACGAAACATCCCTGCGACGAAAACCCCCATGTTTCGTCATAATGTATGTCGACGAAAACCCCTATGTTTCGTCATAATGTATGTCGACGAAAACCCCTATGTTTCGTCATAATGTATGTCGACGAAACCCCCATGTTTCGTCGGTTACCTATGTGACGAAACATCACATGTTTCGTCGGGCTACATGAATGATGAAACATCACACGTTTCGTTGGAATTCAGTTACAGAACATCAGTTGCACATTTCTTTAACATAGACTATCGATCAAACGACTGTTACATTATCATGTTCAACAAAATCTTAATCATTGTTCATCATCACAACTATTAGGCCTCAATAATAACATTGATACACATTAGCATGATTTCACACATGATAACAGATATTGACCAAATCTCACTACCAATTCATAATCACAGATTTCTTTCATTAACCCTAAGTCATCACAGCATATCGTTCATCGTATCTCATCATTGCAAAATCGTCAATTCTCAACATGACAGTTCTAGGTTCACTATATTTTTATAAACCCTACTCGTACACAAAATCATAACATCGAGACTTCATCGAACAATAAGATTAAACACTAACCGTATGCCGAAGGATCTAGGTTAATCGATATAGAAGGTTTCATGATCTAATGATTGCCGTCGCACAAGGTTTCTGGAGAAGGAGCCTTAGCGTTTGATCTTACGGCAATAGGTTACAATATAAGAAGTTATACGAAACAAGTTGGGCTGCGAAAGAGTTTAGGCCGAGGCCCGTTTCCTGCGAAACATCATCATCGACGAAAGACTCCATCTTTCGTCAAGATGTTGGTGACGAAAGGTCCATGTGGCGAAAGACATTAACAAGTCTTGATTAAACTAGTCTTAATTCTTAGTTATAATTAAGACTTGCACAAGTAACAATCACCAAGCAAACACATAACTGTTAACCATTCACATAACCACTAATCATTCAAATAAACCAAATTATAAAACAAGGTTGTGCACTCAGTGATGTGTAATAGATAGACCTTGAAATCTCGGGTTGTCACAGTATCGGTATGGTAGCGGTATTTGAAGCAGTCGGTATTTTGCCGGTACCGGTCCCGAAAATACCGATATCGAAAATGCCAAAAAGTGGATACCGTTTCCGGTACCGAAAAAATTCGGTACGGTATTTTCGGGTTCGGGATCAGTACGGGACGAGATCGGTATTTGATACCAAATGTTCATCCCTAGATGTCGTTGGATGGAAAAGGAAACTTTGTGTGATGAATGGTCAAATAAAGAAATTATCCGTAATTTAAATGTTTGAAAAATTAATCCAGTAACTTGGAATGCAAGGCAATCTAATTTATTCAGTAGATAAATATAGTTTGATATAGTTTTTGTCGTATTAGAGGAGTTGTATTATATTTCAACTAGGTTATATTAATCTCTATGTTAGTAGCTTATAAATAGCTACAGTTTATTTGTAATCCGATTCAAATAGGTTAGGGTAATCTCCAAGTTAGTAGCTTATAAATAGCAACAGTCTATTTGTAATCTGATAAGTTGTTTTCGAAGTTTATTAATAAAAGAATCTTAGGTGTCCTCTGAATAAAGTGTTCGTTGATATCAGTTACTCCAACAATTGGTATCAGAGCATGATTCGAATGTGCTTCTTGAAGCGATTCAATCGGGGCATATAACCGATTGAATTCCGGAGAAGAGTTTGTCATTCTTGAATCAGAGATTAAAGGAGAATTGTTCGGGGTGTCTAACCGAACTATACCAAAACCGACCAGCCATCGTAAATAGGGATGAATTTTTGGTAAGGAATTTTGAACAGGAAGAAAGCATGAAGTGAAGACTATGGCCGACGGAGAGCAACCCAATAACGTAGTAGCGAACGTGCATGATCACCAGAATGTTAGCATTCAATGCCCAAAGTTAACCTCTACAAACTACTCGTCATGGTCTGTAGTGGCTCGAACCATTATGGGTGCTTACGGGTTAGCAGATGTAGTCGACCCGGTAACCGGATGAGCCGTTGATGATCGGAAAAATCAAACGGCGATGGCGATCCTTTTTCAATCACTTCCGGAGGATATACTTTTGCAAGTCGCAAAGTGTGCAAGAGCTCATGAAGTATGGGAGGACATTCGGGTTCGTTTCTTGGGGGCAGATAGAGTACAGAAGGCTCAGATCCATGTGTTACGGTCCGAGTTGGAGAAGGTGAAGATGAAAGAAATCGAGATAATAGATGATTTTGCAGCCAAGATTAGTGCTATTGAAGGGAAGTTCAATAATCTTGGAACAAAACTTGAACCGAAGGTACATGCACGGAAGTTTTTTAATTCGTTGCCGATAAAATTCATCCCGATTGTGGCGTCTATTGAACAATCGGAAGATTTTTAGACCATGCCTTTTGAAGAGGCAATCGATAGATTAAAAGCCTTCGAGGATCGGGTAAGATTGTACGCCGGGAATGTTGGTGGCTCACAAAGAAAGCTTTTATTTCCCAAAACAAAAAACCATAAAAGAAACCATGGTAACAATTATTGGAATGGGAAAGGTAGAGGACAAGACTCCACCTATAATAATCGCGATCGAGGTCGTGGTCGTGGCTGAGGCTTGAATCGTGGCAGAGGCAGATATAACCAACAAGCAGAGACGACACGTGATGAAAATCCGGGACAAGATAACAACCAAAATCAAGAAAATAACCTCTCACGAGACAAGCGAAATGTTCGTTGTTTTAATTGCAATGGACTTGGCCAACATGCTCGGGAGTGCACAAGGGAACCAGAAGGTGTAGCTAATCTAAATCAAACAGAGAACCAAGGACCAGCCCTAATGATGGCTTCAATTAATGTGGGGAAGGCAAAAATTCTCCTTAACGAAGATAAAGTACACCCGACTTTGTATGCGGATGACTCGAACGACGAATCGGTTTGGTACCTCCACAATGGGGCTTCAAACCATATGACAGGTCATGAACCACACTTTTCCTAGATGGATCGATCAATAACAGGACTCATGAAATTTGGGGATGGCTCAAAGGTGAAGATTAGAGGAAAGGGTTCCATTGTGTTCGAGTGTAAAAATGGAGAACATAGGGTAATTCATAATGTTTACTACATACCCGATCTTTGTAGCAACATACTAAGTCTGGGCCAACTAACAGAAGATGGGTGTAAGCTTTGGATGGCTGAGAACTACTTGTGATTATATGAAGAAACAGGATGGTTACTAATGAAGGTGTCTAGAAGCATAAATCGTTTGTATAAGATTGTATTGAAGACAGGAAACCAGTTTGCTTACTAAATTCAATTGGTGATGAAACTTGGCTTTGGCAAGCAAGACTTGGACATCTAAACTTTAGAGCCACAACACATATGACGAGTTCAAAGTTTATCATTGGAATGCCACAAATATCCCATGTAACCCGTGTTATGGGTCATTTTCTGAGCGTACATATCCTGACTAATATCTTGCTTTTAATTATTTGCTTGTGATCAGGATACTGGATCGGGATATTGGTAACATCCTGGGCGATATCCTGATGATAACTAAATTGACCACGTGCAGGTAAGTAGCTGTGGGTTACTAACGGTCAGATGGACTTCTTCTCCTTAAGACTCGGGCATATCTGTTATATGAGAGACGTTGAACCCGAAAGACCAGGTCTACAACGTTCAAGTGGGGAATATTCGCCGGATCCCGGTTTATTAGGATAGTTTGTTGCATCTCTTTTACTATAAATAGATGGGGGCGGATTAGATTAAGGCACGCAACTTTCACACACATTTTCGAACACTTTTGCTCTCTAGCTGTTAGCAAACACTATACACCAACACTTGTACTCGATTCACATTGTAACACCTAGTTGATCCGCATCACATCCTGCACTGTATCCTGATATTTGAAGCAATAGAAGAACAAGGCAGTTGCGATTGTCAGCTCCCGAGGTTTTGTGCCGGCGATCTAGATTGATCAAGGGCTTTCCTCGTACATCACGTATCAACCTTTACTTTTTTGCTCATTGTTTGATCATAGATACAGCTCTATATCCTAAGCCGTATCCTGAAACTGTTTTTTTCAATTAACTTGGTTAACATATTTTTCACACATATTTCTAGCACACTACCTCACTTAACTAATTTGATCACTTAATTGCTTCGGTAATTTTTTACCAAAACAATTTGACGCCCACCGTGGGGCAAGTGGTGCTATTTTTGCTAAAAACTTTAGTAAGATCATTACTCGGTTTTCTATTGTCAAAACTTTTTGCTACATTGTTTTCAATGGCCTCGAGATCAAACATGAGCTCTTCCACCATGTCTGCTACAACCTCTGCAACAATTGGTTCGGTGCTTCCACCTCCCCCTCTACGAATGCAAACTTCTTCACACGGAACTGAAAGTCATGTGGCTCGGGATGTTATCCCCGCTCCCAGTACTCAGGGATCTGGTCCTGTTTTGGCTTCTAATGATGAAATTCTGAATTTGTTTGGTAGTGTACAGGAACAGATGAGGCAGCAGCAGGAAACTAATAGGATGCTGATGAGAGAGATACAACTCTTGAAATCCGGCCCAAGTAGACCTGCTGAAGAAACTGTCACTCCTTTGCAGCCTAGAGCTTTGAACTTCAGTTCTGCAGTTTACACTGAGGATAACTGGGGGAATATTGTGCCAAGCCATTCTCAGAATCATACTCCTGAGATACCCTCCTCGGTCAGGATGTCAACTGTGAGGAGCTCAGGATATGCTTCAGGATATGGACAGAATCCTCAGACCGGTAACATGTCAAATAATAATACTCTTGCTACTAACAATAATGGGTCTTTGCAGGATGCAGGTATGACGTCAACATTTCCTAGGGAGCTTCAGAAATTGAAGGACATGATATCCAGTGTACCTGAGTGGTCCAGCCAATTCCGGAAGTATCCCAAGACAGCCACAGGATATCCCGCTTTGCGTATCCCATCTGTGATGCTGAAATCTCGAAGAGATTTCAAACCCCTAACATGAAGCTGTATGATGGGACTACGGATCCTGAAGAGCATATTGCCAGTATAGGGAAAGAATGGAGATTAACCCTATCCCTCCGGAGCTCAAGGAAGCATGCTTGTGCAAGGGTTTCGGATCTACCCTGACAGGATCAGCCTTAAAATAGCTGTTAAACGTTCCTCCTCACTCAATTACTTCGTTTGCTCATTTGGTTAATTTATTTAATAGTCAGTTTTCTTGCAGCCGAAGTTTTGAGAAACTAACCAGTGATCTTTACAGGATAACTCAAGGACCTCAGGAATCCTTGAGGGATTATGTGAACAAGTTTAGTCGGGAATCCTTGGATATCTCACATCTTGATGTTGCAACAGCTGTGCAAGCTTTTAAGATGGGGTTACAAAAGGATTCTCAGTTTTATCAGGATCTTGTAATGAATCCCTGCAGGAATCTCGACGAAGCTCGTAACAGGGCCTTGAGATATATTCGCCTAGAAGATGACAAAAAGATGCAAGAGAGGATGAATTCTACCTCAACCTACGAATCGACCAACAGGAAATCAGAATCCTCGTATAAGCCATATCGCTCCAAGCCATATGGCAGAAATGACAACAAGAAAGTGAATGTTGTTGAAGACGAGGATCCTGAAGAATATCCTAAATTATCTGAATATTGCTTTTCTGTTAATATACCTGAATTGATGTATGCTATGCAGGGTTTAGGAGACAAAGCTAGGTGGCCTCGAAAGAATCAACAAAAAGCCGATTGGAAGAATAAATCCAAATGGTGTGCCTTCCATGAAGATTTCAGATATGTGACTGAGTATTGCATTGCTCTAAGGAAAGAGATAAGCTACCTATTGAGCAAGGGATATCTGAAAGATCTGCTGGGAAGAATGAAGAATAAAGGGCAGGATCCTGAGAAGGATCCTGAACGAGCAGCATCACCCCCAGCAGATGCCAAAATAATTAACTTTATTTCGGGAGGATCCGACATTTGTGGGACTTCGTATTCTGCGGCCAAGAGACATGCAAAGGAGGCTAAGACTGAAAGGGGAGACAAACCAGCCAGGATGACTACCCTTACAACCGATAAAGTGATCACTTTCGACAGTGATGACAGGGATAATGTGCAAGATCCTCACCATGATGCCTTTGTAATTACATTATATGTTGCTAACCATTTTGTACGCAGGATATTAGTGGACAATGGTAGCTCTGTCAACATAATTCAGCTGGAAACGTTGAAGAGGATGAATGTATCTCCGATGGACATTACTTCGAAGTCCACTGTGCTCGTTGGTTTCAGTGGAGAGGCTAGGAATACCGTAGGGGAGATAAAGTTGCCAGTATATGTTGAAGGGGTCAACTCGATACAACGCTTCTGTGTGATGGATTCCCTATCCTGCTATAACATCATACTAGGCAGGCCATGGATCCATGACATGAAGGCTGTGCCATCGACTTATCACCAGTGCATCAAGATCCCTACCCCTTGGGGGGTCATCAAAGTTGATAGTGATCAACAGGAGGCGAAGGAATGCTACTCATCCTCAATGAAATCCATAACCAAGCCTAATGCAGCATAGCAATTAAAGATGCGGGCCCAGGATATCGTGGAGGCTTCGGAGCAGGATGTAAAGAAAGTTATCCTGGATCAGGATAATCCGGATATCTCGGTGCTCGTAGGAACCAATATCCCTCAGGATATTGAAAATCAATTGACTAACTTTTTGAAATGCAGGATGACAACATTCGCATGGAAGCACGAGGATATGACAGGTATATCCAAGGATATTATAACACATAAGCTTGGTATTGACAGGTCATTCAAGCCGGTCCAACAAAAGAGAAGAAAATTTGCTCCGGTGCGAAATGTGATCATCCAAGAGGAAGTTGAAAGACTATTAAGGAGCAAGATGATTAGAGAAGTGAAGTTTCCTAGATGGCTTGCGAATGTAGTCGTGGTACAAAAGAAAAATGGGAAATAGAGAGTTTGTGTAGATTACACAGGCTTAAACAAAGCATGTCCCAAAGACCCGTTTCCTCTACCTCATATTGATTCAATGGTAGATGCTACCGCCGGCCACGAGATGTTAACCTTCATGGATGCCTCTTCAGGATTTCAGCAAATCCAAATGGAACCCTCTGATCAGGAGGATACTGCTTTCATGACACCCACAGGTATTTATTGTTATACTGCTATGCCCTTTGGTTTGAAAAATGCAGGTGCAATATACCAGAGGTTGGTAAACATGATGTTTAAAGACAAGCTGGGGGACACCATGGAGGTATATATTGACGATATGGTGGTGAAATCTAAAAAGGCTGAGGATCACCTCCAGGATATTAAGGGAGCATTTGATATCCTGGATCAGTATAACATGAAACTAAATCCTGCTAAGTGCCATTTCGGAGTGGGGGCAGGAAAGTTTCTAGGATATATGGTGACCAAAAGAGGAATAGAGGCGAGCCCGGAGCAGATTAGAGCTATCCTGGATATAAAATCACCTTCGAATATGAAGGATGTTCAACGGTTAACAGGCCGAGTAGCAGCATTGAACATATTTATTTCAAGATCCTCGGAAAAATGCAAGGAATTTTATGATATCCTCAAGAAGAATAAGAAGTTCGAATGGGGAGCAAAGCATGAAGCAGCCTTGCAGGATTTGAAGCAATATCTTTCAACCGCACCCTTATTAATGAAGCCTGAAAATGGTGAACCACTATCCCTATACCTCACTGTATCAGGGAATGCTGTAAGTGCCGTTCTTATAAAGGACCATGAAGGTCAGCAATATCCTGTCTATTATGTTAGTAAAAGTTTACTAGATGCTGAAACTAGATATTCTCATCTAGAAAAATTGATATTAGCCCTAGTTATGGCATCAACAAAACTTAGACATTATTTTGAGACACATAGGATTCATGTTAAAACCAATTATCCTGTTAAAAACGTGCTTAGGAAACCCGAGATGTCGGGTAGGATGGCTAAGTGGTCAGTAAAACTGAGTGCTTATGACTTAGTATATGAGCCTAGAAATGCCATAAAGTCTCAGGCTTTAGCTGACTTTGTGGCTGATTTCAGTAGTGACATTCAAAATGAAGTAGATTTAGAAGTACAGCAGCTAGGAGAAAACTTAGAATGCTGGACATTGTATACTGATGGTGCATCTAATGTAAGAGGTGTAGGCTTAGGTATACTACTAAAATCGCCACAGGGGGACATATTACCCCAGACTATTAGGTGTGAATTTCCTGCTACTAATAATGAGGCAGAATATGAGGCTTTAATTGCAGGATTAGAGTTGGCTAAGAATATGAGTATCAAGAATTTGCAAGTATATGCTGATTCTTTGTTAATCACTAATCACTTTAATAGAACCTATGCAGTTAAGGGAGAGAAGTTAATCGAGTATCTCGAAATTCTCAAAAAATTAGCAGGATATTTCGATATTTTTACACTTGAACAGGTACCAAGAGAGGATAATGCTGAAGCTGATGCCTTGGTAAATCTGGGATCATCAGTCAGGGTACCGGAAGGAACCCGAATACCAATATTACATATCCTATATCCTGCGACGAATCCTCAGGATAAGGAAGTAATAAGTATTCAGGATCCTGATGATGAGTATCCCGAGGAGGATCCTAAGTCCTGGACGGCTCCAATCATGAGATATATCAAGGAAGGACACATCCTAAAGAATGAGAATCCTAAAGCCTTTAGAATGAAGGTATCACGATTCACTATTATAAATGATGTTTTGTATAAGAAATCTCTTGCAGGACCATATCTGAGGTGCTTGGAGGATCCCGAAACCAAAGAAGTACTTCAGGATATACATGAAGGGGATTGTGGTAACCATACTGGGGGCAGGTCCTTATTCTCAAAAGTATTAAGGACAGGATATTATTGGCCGACGATGAGGAAAGATGCTACAGAATATGCTCGAAGATGTGACGCATGTCAAAGACATAGTAACATATTACATCAGCCTGCTGAACCGCTGTATCCTATTGTTTCCCCTTGGCCGTTCATGAAATGGGGTATGGATATAGTGGGAAAGCTTCCAAAGGCTCCAGGAGGAAAGGTTTTCATGTTGGCAATGACGGATTATTTCTCCAAGTGGGTTGAAGCAGAAGCATTTGTTCAAGTTAGAGATCAAGAAGTGGTATCCTTCATAAAAAGGAATATCCTAACTAGGTTTGGAGTACCAGCTGAGATAATTTATGACAACGGATCTCAATTTATAAGTAAAAGGACTACTGACTTCTGCAGGAGTTGGGGAATCAAAATGATTACGTCTACTCCGGTACATCCTCAAGCAAATGGACAAGCAGAATCATCGAACAAGATAATTGTCAACAACTTGAAAAAGAGACTAGGGGCTAAGAAAGGAAGATGGGCAGAAGAATTACCCTTTGTTTTGTGGGCTGATAGGACAACGGTAAAGAGTGCAACTGGTCAAACCCCGTTTTCCTTAGTGTTTGGAGCAGAGGCGGTGATCCCGACGGAAATGGTGATACCTACAGCAAGATCCAACCTCAGGGATCCTGAGCAGAATCCTGAAGTCCTATGCCAGGAACTGGATACTATTGATGAGATAAGAGATGCTGCAAGGCTAAGGATGGCAGCATATCAACACAGGATATCTAAAGCATATAACAAGAATATAAGGACTAGAAGATTTCAGGTTGGAGATTGGGTATTAAGAAAAGCTTTTCAGAATACTACTAATCCTGCTGATGGAAAGTTGGCTCCGAAATGGGAAGGACCCTATGAGGTTGAATCAGAATCAGGAAAAGGAGCATACCGACTCAAGAATATGGAGGGAGATATGCTACCAAGATCCTGGAATGCTATGCATCTAAAACTCTATTTCAAGTGAGTATGGAATTTAAATTCTGACTCAGGGTGGTATGGATTCTGACTCTTTTATTAAATTTTGATATTATTTACTATTTTGAATCTATTACTGACTTAAGCATCGGAGGGGTGTTAGCCAGGCTAACACCCACCTTAGCTTATAGTGGTTTTGCAGAATATACTTCGGGATATAGCACCAGGATACACACTCAGGATACTTCGGAAGATTAGAGGATTGGCCCCCTCTCTCACGTATAAGGGATCCTGATCCCTTCACAGGTTTAAAGGTATTCACCTTTCTTCCGAATTGGGTTTAAACACCCCGCCTGGAGCGCAAGTCATTCAGGAATAGTTCAAGGTGGCGGGACCAGTCCATGTAAAAGTGGCTGACAATTTCGTTACTGTTGGCTATATCCTGAATCCTAAAGGTATATGAGGATTGATCACCCTCTCTCACGAAAGGGTATTTTCATACTCTCTAAGGTTTAAAGGTTTTCACCTTTCTAAGTCTTGGAGTTTATACACTGCCGCCTGTAGCGCACAAAAATTTGGGATTTTCCCCAGGATACAGAGGATTTATCTCCTGTATATTTTTGGGTTTTACCCCTGTAATACAAAAAATTGTCTATACAATTGGAACTAGTGTTCAAAAATTTTCTAAGTGTTTGAGGACTTCATGCACAAGGGACATTCCATCTAAAGCAATTGTATGATGCACAAAGGATCGAAGTTGAGCTAAGTGTCTCGAACTGGGGACATCTTAGTAGGAGAAGTCACAAAAGGGGTTGGAATTTAATACTAGGACTACGCTCAATTCCTGGTATGATCTTTCCTTTATGAACCTTAAATAAATTGTTTAACTTTGATTAAGGATATATCTTTAGGATATGTCTTTGAAATGTGTTTTTGGGATGCGTTTCGGGATATTTGATTGAAATATTTGGAAGTGATACTTGATTGAAATTAAAACTCTGATCAAACAAGTATTGTCAAAACGGGTTTTAGAAAATGGACTATCTTTTATTCTTTAGAAGTTTTCTCTAAAGTTGATTGAATTTTTAGAAATTCTATTTAATAAAAGCTTTCATAATATATCACTAAGTATATTGATCAGGATATTTTCAAAAGATAGTTGTACAAAATTTTGCAAAGCTAAAATCTACATTAAGAAATGCATGACAGAAAACAACCGCAAGCCAATTGAAAGACGAAATTATTTGAGATAAGCAATACCAGTTGATGACCGAAGGTTTCATCCTAAAACCTAGGACCCATCCACCTTCGGCTATCAGGTTGTCTTAATACAGAAATAGAAACTGTTCATAGGACTAGAAGTAAAATTGTTTAAACATAAGCATAACTTTCAAATTTAAAGAAAATGAGTTTTAGGAGGTAGCGCCCTCTTCGTTCATGACATTCTCGGCAGGATCCGTCTCGGGATCAACCTGAACTTCCCTCTCAGCATCAGTTGATTTTTCGATTGCCTTTGAAGATCCTTCGGCTGCAGGTTTAGCAGAAGTGCCGCTGAGACTCTTCAGCTTTGTTTCCCAGGCATTGATGTCCCAGGAAGGGCATTCGAAGCCCAGTGCTTTGGCTTCGTGGGTCATCTTTAGCCTGGCCTGGAGAAGGGAAGTGATGACAGAACTTTTAAGACTTTCCCGATAGCTGATCATATCTTGTTCATGTTGAGCATGGGCAGCATCAAGATCGTTCTGAGCTTGAAGAGCAGCTTTGCTGAGAGCAGCCTGGTGTTCTTGGATCATAGCCTTGAACTTTTCCTCGTAATGCCGATATTTGGCGGCTGCAATCATACCCTGATCAGAGATGGTGACCTCAGCTTTCTTCAACTTGGATTCAAGCATCTTGTTGAGCCCACAGGATTCCTGATATAAGTGAACCAGACATTCGAGACCCTGCAAATTAAAATGACAGGTACTGGTTTTGTTAAATACTTATAAGCAGTATAAGATGCAGGATATGACTCGAGGATATTAACCTGGTTGAGAAAAGAAGTCATGAACCCGCTTGCCTCAATGAACCCGTGATTCTCATAGGGAAATGTATCAGAGATAACAGGAGAATCAGGCTCCTTTCTTTTACGAGAACTTGAACTCCGGGGCTTGGTAGCTGGCGAAGGTTTGGGAATGATGATGGCCTTGGAGCTGCTGGGCTTGGATGAGGCCGTGGCCTTGGGAGTAGGTTCCTTTTTTATCTGGACCTGATCGGAATAACTGTCCAGCTCGTCGAGGTCAAAGACTTCAGGGATCTTGGCTGGTGCTGCGTAAAGGGAAAAGTATTACATCTTTATTACCCTTCATTATATTATATTGTGCTAATTAATTATTTTAAAAGTAATCCTTACCAGACATTTCAGATGATGAGTATTGACTGGAACTCGGGATATGTGTGGTAAAACTCCTGTCACTTGAAGGTAATTGGTAAACTGTTTTGATTCTTTTTTTTTATTCCGTAGTAGGGGGCTACTTCCTTAAAATTCACTGCATAAGGACCAAATGAGAAGATATTAGCAAAGGATAAAAGTCTAAAGATACGTGGGGACATTCATGATCCTACCGGTGGTTAACCACTCCACCGGAAGGCTAGCACCCTCATCAATGGAGTCTCGTTTGACGAAGAAGAACTTGCGTTGCCATCCGTCTTCATTTTTGGTGGCTTTAAGAATAAGGGGTTTATTGGAAGTCGAAAAAAGCAAAAACCGGCTAGAATCGTGGGATCGGAGGCGGTAAGCGATTGGCATATCTTCGATACAAAGGTCAGGACAGTGAAGGTTTTTAATTTGATTGAGTACGATTAATACCCTCCAGACCATGGGCATGGTTTGGGCGAAGGAAATACCGGTAGTCCGGAAGAATTGCGTCATAAATTCGGGAAAAGGGTACCGAAGACCTAGCGAGAAGGGGTATGCCGGGAAGCAGACCCAATCAACAGAGGAGACGTCCGATCGAATTGACCGATCAAATGGTCTAAAGACCATGCCATCAGGAAAAGCACCGGAAGCTCTCAAAGCCGCAATGTCTGCGTTATCAAAAGCACAGACCTCCTTCTCGGGATTTTTGAGAAGATTCTGCTGAATGAAGGTCTCGGATGATTCGCCGGTTTGAGAATAACTTCTGGTGGCCATTGTAAGTAAAGGAAAAGAGATTGACAGGAAATAAATAAGAAGTAGGGAATTACCTGGAGACTCCGTGGGAGATATCTGCTTTTCAAACAAGAAGAGAGAAGATATAGGAGCGTTGTAGATCTCCATCGAGTTAAAAGCGCGTTGGAAGTTATGATGTGATCTTGACCGTCGTCTCGATTTAATTGCCTTGATTTACGAGATAGAATTTTTAAAAATATATCCGTTGGATTGGTATACCAACAGATATATTTTGGGGACAATTGTTATGGGTCATTTTCTGAGCGTACATATCCTGACTAATATCTTGCTTTTAATTATTTGCTTGTGATCAGGATACTAGATCAGGATATTGGTAACATCCTGGGCGATATCCTGATGATAACTAAATTGACCACGTGCAGGTAAGTAGCTGTGGGTTACTAACGGTCAGATGGACTTCTTCTCCTTAAGACTCGGGCATATCTGTTATATGAGAGACGTTGAACCCGAAAGACCAGGTCTACAACGTTCAAGTGGGGAATATTCGCCGGATCCCGGTTTATTAGGATAGTTTGTTGCATCTCTTTTACTATAAATAGATGGGGGCGGATCAGATTAAGGCACGCAACTTTCACACACATTTTCAAACACTTTTGCTCTCTAGCTGTTAGCAAACACTATACACCAACACTTGTACTCGATTCACATTGTAACACCTAGTTGATCCGCATCACATCCTGCACTGTATCCTGATATTTGAAGCAATAGAAGAACAAGGCAGCTGCGAATGTCAGCTCCCGAGGTTTTGTGCCGGCGATCTAGATTGATCAAGGGCTTTCCTCGTACATCACATGTCAACCTTTACTTTTTTGCTCATTGTTTGATCATAGATACAGCTCTATATCCTGAGCCGTATCCTGAAACTGTTTTTTGCAATTAACTTGGTTAACATATTTTTCACACATATTTCTAGCACACTACCTCACTTAACTAATTTGATCACTTAATTGCTTCGGTAATTTTTGACCAAAACAACCCGTGTATGTGATTCACGCCTAGTTGGTAAGCAAAGTCGAACCCCATTTGCAAACAATCAAGCTACCGAGCAAGTATGCCCCCCAAGTTGGTTTACACGGATATTTGTGGACCAATATCATCTCCAACCTTAGCGGGTAATCGGTATTATAATTTTTTATTGATGATTATTCAAGATTTGAATGGATTTATACAATTAAAACTAAAGATGAAGCTCTTAGTGTGTTCAAAAAGTTTAAACATGAAGTTAAACGGGAAAACTTTTTAAAGATCAAATCTTTGAGAAGTGATCATGGTGGTGAGTTTTTGAACAAGTTATTCACAAGTTATTGTGACAAGACCGGAATAAAAAGACAATTCACGACTCCTTATACACCATAACAAAATGGTGTTGTTGAAAGACGAAACCATACCATCTTGAATGCTACTCGGAGCATGTTAAAGACGATGAATGTTCCACAAAATCTATGGGGCGAGTGTGTACGACATGCCATTAATTCACAAAATCGAACACCCACTAAAGCGTTGAAGAGTGTGACACCATACGAGGCATTAAAGGGTTATAAACCAGATCTAACATATATCCGAGTATTTGGATGTGTTGCACATGCAACCGTACCACCGGTTAATATAAAAAACTAGATGATAGAAGTTGTTTGCTAGTGTATCTTGGAAGAGAACCAGATTCTATGGGAGATTGGTTGTACGACTGTCACGGCCCCTGACCCGGTTTTACCCGTTTCAGGAGCCGCGAGACAGAAACCCGTGGTATTTAATTTTAGCTGCGGAAATTCTAACAGGATCTTTTTAAAACTGAAAACATCCATTCATTTCATTTCAAATTTCGGGACAAACCCCCGTAATTTACAATAAAGGAATTTCACTGGGAAATCCCCTATTTTACAAAAACATGTTATTTATTTACTGAGCCACTTTCTTCAAGCTGGTAGTGCTACACGGCACTTTTCCTTGGTTCACAGTAAATCACCTTAAACATGTTTAAAAAGATTTTATCAGCGGGGAAATACTGGTGAGTCATTCATTTGGCACAAAACGACACATTGTTATAATTCACAGTATTAAGGGCGATTAAAATGTTTATATCAACCAATTACCCAACGGTATTTGTCACTCGACCCGATTCTGTGACTATGGTCATATCACCCATTGGCTAACCCATTGTCCAATGGTGACGATTATCAAGTAATGTATACAAAACCCCACATACCGGCTGTAATTGAAGACTACAAAGACTTAATCCCTGTAATTATAACTTTGAAAATAAATAGGGTTTTGGAAACAATTTGGTAAAAAGAGAATGACTCACATTGCAAGTTTAGTTGGACAAAATTTTGCCTACTGATTTAGCCTCGTAACCTAGTTAAATAACAATGCACACGAAACTAGGTTAGTAACTTAATACAACATTTACGATAAGTTCACGAAATCAAAACCCTCACGATGAATGACAAAGTATAGCCCGGATTCGGGCAGCACTTAAACATCCATCGGATCGGTTTCAATCGATCGGACATTGTATTGTAGCAGTGATCAAGTTATTACCCCGTAATCGTAGTAGCGTTTCCCTACTTTGATCTATGAAAATAAGCAGAATGTTTCGTTTTTGAAGAGAATCTTACGCGGCCCGCGAGGGCCACCCTAGCTACGGCTAGGGCTACCGTGTCACGTGTAGGCTTACCACGTGTCTGACACGTGGCCTAAAGCTTATCCGGAGAATTCTCGAGCTGTCGCGCCCCGCGTAAGCTTCCCTTAAGTCTTACGCGGCCGGAGTGTTGTGGGACATTTTTGCAGGTCCTTACATCCTCCCCACCTTATTTAAAGTCTCGTCCTCGAGATTTACTGGAACAGGTAAGGGTACTTTCGTTTCATTTCCGATTCCAGTTCCCAGGTATACTCAGGTCCTCTTTTTGAATCCCACTTTACTTTAACTAGCACCAGTCTCTTATGTTTGAGGAAATTAATCTTTCTATCTTCTATTTGAAGAGGTTTTTACACAAATTTCAAATTTTCATTTACCTCTATATCTTGAAGAGGTACTACCAGAGACTCATCTGATAGGCATTTCTTGAGATTAGATACATGAAACACGTCATGTACTCCAGCTAGCTCTTCTGGTAGTTGTAGGCGATAGGCAACTGGTCCTATCTGCTGGATCACTGAGAATGGTCCTATGTACCTTGGACTTAGCTTTCCCTTCTTACCGAACCGAACTACTCCTTTCCAAGGAGAGACTTTTAGGAGTACCTTGTCTCCAACTTGGAATTCCAATGGCTTGCGTCGATTGTCCGATCTCGAGCCGTTTTCAGTCTTTCCTTGATTTGAGTTATCTTATCGGTGGTTTCTTGCACAATCTTCGGGATCTGATAACTGACTTTCTCCTATTTCTGCCCAGCAAACTGGAGTTCGGCACTTTCGTCCATACAGTGCTTCGAATGGGGCTGCCTCGATGCTTGCATGATAACTATTGTTATAGGAGAATTCGATTAAGGGTAGGTGGTTATCCCAGTTTCCGCCAAAATCTATTACACATGCCCTGAGCATGTCTTCCAGGGTTTGGATCGTCCTTTCACTTTGTCCGTCTGTTTGGGGATGGTATGCAGTACTTAAATTCAGTCGGGTTCCCATTGCGTCTTGGAAACTTGTCCATAAATGCGAAGTGAAGCGACTATCCCTATCCGTACTATGGAGAGTGGGACTCCATGTAAGGATACTACCTCGTCTACGTATAGCTTTGCTAATTTTTCCATGCTAAGGGTTTCCTTCATTGGCAGGAAATGAGCTGATTTGGTTAGTCGGTCTACAATTACCCAAATTGCATCATTACCTTTCCTGGTCTTGGGCATCTTGGTAACAAAGTCCATTGTGGTTAGTTCCCATTTCCATACAGGCATTTCTAATTGTTGAAGTAAACCTGAAGGTTTCTGGTGCTCTGCCTTAACTTGCGAACAAGTTAGACACTTAGAAACATATCTAGCTATGTCCTTTTTCATTCCTATCCACCAGAAGTTATTTCTCAAATCTTGGTACATCTTATTATTTCCAGGGTGCATTGTATACCTAGATTTATGGGCTTCCTCTAAAATTTTATTTCTTAAATTTCCTTGCTTAGGTATCCAAATTATTTTCTTATGGAATCTCCAAATTCCATCAGTCCCTTGCTCTAATTCCTTTGTTCTTCCTTTCATTCCTTCAGCATCATCCTTGATCGCTGTTTCTTGAACATTCTTCAGTTGTTCCATTAAATCTAATTGAAGATTTAATCTAAGAGCACGGACTCGTCTTTGTTTTTCATGATACTTATGACTTAAGGCATCTGCTACTACATTTGCCTTTCCTTCGTGATATTGGATATCATAGTCGTAGTCACTTAGAATTTCCATCCATCTTCTTTGCCTCGTATTTAATTCTTTTTGCCCAGATATGTACCTTAAACTTTTATGATCTGTATAGATAGTAAACTTACTTCCGTACAGATAATGTCTCCAAATTTTAAGGGCAAAAATTATTGCTCCTAATTCTAAGTCATGAGTCGTATAATTTTCCTCGTGCTTCTTTAACTATCTTGATGCATACGCAATTACCTTTTTGCATTGCATTAGCACACATCCTAATCCCAACTTAGAAGCATCACATAAGACTTCAAAATCTTCTGTTCCATCTGGTAAGGCCAAAATTGGGGCGTTTGTTAATCTTTGCTTTAAAATCCTAAAAGCCTCTTCTTGCTTGGGTCCCCATTCAAACTTAACTGTTTTACAGGTTAACTTAGTTAATGGAACAACGATCTTGGAGAAATCTCGTATGAAACACCTATAATATCCAGCTAATCCTATGAAACTTCTAAATTCAGTGGCTGATTGCGGGACCTTCCAATTTGTGATTGCTTCTATCTTAGAAGGATCTACGTGAATGCCTTCGTGATTCACCATGTGTCCTAAAAATTGCACCTCCTGTAGCCAAAATTCACACTTCGAGAATTTGGCGTAAAGCTTTTCCTTTCTTAACAAAGTTAAGAGTGCATGTAGATGTTCACAATGTTCATCCTGACTGTTGGAATAAATAAGTATATCGTCGATGAAGACAATTACGAATTTATCCAAATACGGTTTACAGATCCTATTTATCATGTCCATAAATGCTGCAGGAGCATTAGTTAGTCCAAATGGCATGACTGTAAACTCGTAGTGACCATACCTAGTTCTGAAAGCAGTTTTAGGTATGTCTTCTTCCTATACCTTCAGCTGATGGTATCCGGAGCGCAAGTCTATCTTAGAAAAATATCTAGCTCCCTGAAGTTGATCAAAAAGATCATCAATCCTAGGTAATGGGTATCGATTCTTAATTGTAACCTTATTCAATTCCCTATAATCGATACACATTCGCATTGAACCATCTTTATTTTTTACAAACAACACTGGTACTCCCCAAGGGGATGAACTAGGTTGTATGAATCCTTTGCCTAGCAATTCATCTAACTGCTTTTTCAATTCTAACATTTCGGTGGGTGCTAACCGATAGGGTGCCTTGGCTATTGGTGTAGTTCCAGGAATTAAATGAATTCTAAACTCGACTTCCCTATCTGGTGGTAATCCTGGTAGTTCTTCTGGTAATACATCCGGGTATTGTGATACTACCGGAATTTCCTTAAGTTCCTTACCTTTAGTGTTAATGATTACCGAAATCATATACACTATTCCTTGTTTTTGTTCACAACTAGCGACTTTCATTACTGAAATGAACTTCATTGGTTTACGTGGCTTATCTCCTGTAACCGTAATTATTTCTCCTGCGGGTGTATGAATTTCTATGGAATTCTTATCACAGAGGATTCAAGCATGGTTGGCTACTAGCCAATCCATTCCTAATACCACATCGAATCCAGCTAAATTCATAGGCAGCAGGTTTGCAGAAAATTTATGGCCTGAGAGTTCTATCTTTCCTTCTTGAAGAACCTTATCTATTTTAACAGAATTACCATCTGCTGTTTCTACCGTATAAATCTGCCTAAGTTTGGTTAGAGGTTGCTTAAGAGCTTGGCAGAATGAAGTATTTATAAAACTTTGGTTTGCACCAGAGTCAAATAATACTTTTGCGTAAACGTCATATACAAGAAACGTACCAACTATCACATCGGGAATCAGATCGGCTTCTTGTGTTGTCAGATGGAAAGCTCTTGCGTTCTTCTTATTAGTTCCTTCAGCAGGTTTGGCCTTGTTATCAGCTGGCTTGACCAGTTTAGGGCATTCTGGTCTAAAATGCCCAGCTTCTCTGCAATTGAAGCAAATCATTGATTTCTTCCTGCATTCCTCCTCTCAGTGTCCTTGTGCCTTGCAGAAATTACACTTCTCATAACATTTACCAAAATGTTTCTTTCGACGGTGTCTGCAGAATGGAGGTGTGGAAGATTGCCCAGTTCCCTTTTTCTTGAAATTATTACTGTTATTACCCACACGAAATCCTTGGGTAATCTTTTGGGCCAATTCCTTTTTCTTATTCTCTTCCCTTGTACGAACTAGCCCGTCGGTTAAAGTATTTGCCAATTCAACCGCATCGTCAATTATGCGGGGTCTCACAGCTTTGACGATATCACGAATCTCGCTAATTAAACCCCAAATATAGCAAGAATTAAGTACCGGTTCTGGCGAAGCCAGAGTTGGTACAATTCTGGCATACTCGAAGAATTTCGAAGTATATCCTCGACAGTCAACATCCACCATCCGGTGGTTTAGGAACTTATTTGTCATTTGTTCCTTTTCATAGCCGAGACAAAATTTTCTTTCCACTAATCGCTTAAATTCTTCCCAACTCATGGCATAAGCCATGTCATTTCCCTTGGCTTGCAACACCGTAAAAACGTGTCCAATTATGTATAGACACGTGTCCTAAACTCTAAATATGTGAAAGATGGAGTTTGAAGGACTAAAGTTGTCAAACAGTGAAACTATGAAACCACGGGGACTAAAAGTGTCAACATGCCAAACTTGAGCCTCTGAATGACCATACATGATGAATATATTCTTAAACGAGAAATTGATTGGATATAAGAAGCCGTTTGTGAAAGTAATCAGAAGATTATAAAACTACGACGGTTAAACTTGTCAACATGTTAATTTTGACCTCTGAGTGACCTTTTAATGAACCTGAGGCTTCGAAATATTCAAATATACTCTCAAGAATAAGTGGTATAAATTTCATGTGGTTTCGAGATCGTTAAGCATGTTTTCAAGACTTTGGGCTATAAGTGTCAATTTGATGAAACTTGCTTTCATAGTGTTATTTAACGAACCCGAGCCTAACAAAGTTAGTTTATACATCCTTGAGCTTCAACAAACTGACTACAAGGGCCTTTATTGCCAAAAAGGAGGTTAAATAGGGTTTAAAACCACCAGGGACTGATTCTGCCATGAATGAAACTTGTTTTGCCTGTTTCCCGGTTCCAGGCGGGCCGCGTAAGTCTTAACAGACTCTTACGCGGGCCGCGTAAAAGTGCCCAGCATAGAAAAAGCTTGTCAGGTGCGGGTTTAAGCTGTTACACCGCCTCAACCTCAAAATTATCGACTCTAGGGGCTATATGTCGGTTTATTTCATCAACTAGGACACCTGGGGTGATCCTAGGATGTCCCATAACAGATGTGAGTGATCTATGATCTTGTAAATTAGTATATAAAGGACCTAGTTCATGAGTTTAAGAACACACATTTGCAACAACTTCTTAAACACTCACTTCTGGAGCTTGCATCAGTAGGAGAAGATTACCAAGTGTAGAAAAGACAGCTAGGACCATTAGTAAGCTTCTAATTACTTGCTTAGTCGTTTTAATTAGCTTAATTACCTAAAAGTCAAACTTGTCGTAAATTAGATTTGACTTTCAGTTTAATCACATATGGACCAGCCACTGATCAAATTGAAAGTGGTTATGGAACCATATTAAGGTATGTGATTAACCCTTAAAAGGGCACCTCCTAATTATCTCGTTTGATTAATTAATTGTCGGGTCAAAGTAGTTTGACAAAAAGTCAAACTGGACAGAATACTTAAAAATGAATAAAATTAATAAACCAGAGGTTCTAAATTATATTTTAACATTCTAATGACTTGGTAATTAATATTTGAACATGTTTTATCAGTCCTAACCCAACAATTAATAGTCTAAGATCAGTTTATAACCGAAAGTCGCAAAAGCTTGACTTTTGCTTTGACTTTCAGTTCTGACCCGTTCAAGCTTAATTCTCCCATATTTTAAGCTTCCATTAGGACCACATTACTTAGTAGTATAACCCTCTGGAGTTATATCGCATGGTGCCTAGTGGTTTGAATTATATGCATATGATCGTTAATATGCTTAAAAATGCCATAAACGCCCTTTTGAAACGCAACTGTGATTTTTAGCAATGTGAATGGACAAACACCTTTGCTACTGATATTTAGACTTGTCCCGAAAATTTGACATCAGTTTGAGGTCTAGATTAGGAGTTATGCTCAATAGCGTAATTAGAAAGCTTTTTATTAATTAAATGGCGTAATTAGCATAAAGCCTATCTAAACCCATTTTTTATACCAAAATTTTTAACTACTGATGTAAAATAATATTTTGAGATTTTTGAAGATTTTTATTTATTTTTAGGCAGAGCATAACATAAGACTATAGCTTGATTTCGGTAATTGTCGGTTTTACCCTTTTTCATGCATAAAATGAGTTTTACATAACATTTTGATGTCAAACTTTTTTCTACTGATTTTATGTGATAAATAAAATATTTTGAACTTTATAAACTGATCAAAAACTCAGATTTCCTAGTTTAACCCGAATATCCCTTAAAACCGACTTTTAAGCGTTTTTAGCACATAGTATGAGTTAAAACTATTTTTGGCATATAAAACTTATTACTTACTGATGTTTTAAGTTACTTTATATAATTAAACAATAAGCCAAAGTTTTTAAACTCAGAAGTCTATTTTGACCTTTAAAGCTTATATGAAATTACCAAAATGCCCCTACGGTGCATAGTTTGGTTATATAAGATAAATTTCACATATATAAAATACCCTACTGTTATAACTTATAAAAATACATATTTTTACTGATTAGATCAGACCTGAAACTCAGTTTAATATTTAAACTCTTTTATAAACATTAAAATTACCAAAATGCCCTTATGGGACTTAATTTGGTTTAAATTACTTTTTGGGCATCTATGTTAACATCTTACTGATGTATTAACATAATTTGAGCATAATAATGATTAACACCTGTATATAATTTATTTGGCTACCCGTTACGCGTTATGCGTTTTGATCGGTTTACGTGACTAGTTTACGTAAAATAGCCGAAACGAGCTTAACCTTAACATTAAATTCTCAATTTCCAGAATGTGTTTAGTTTACCCATATTATACAAGTATCCAAGCTTGTCGGGTCTAAACCACATCCTATTCCGGTCTCCGCTTAATCTAGCGTTTAGAACCGTAAGGTTTCCTTCTAGCTTGCCGGTCTAAGTCCTTGACTAAATTAAAGACCCGTTAGCATCCTAATAGGTTAATAAACCTTCTATACAGATTAAATAGATTCCGGTAGAAGGTGCCATCAAAAAGATTTAGGATTATACTGCTAGCATCAGGTAAATACTTTTAACTTATTTTCCCTTATACGGGCTTGGGATATGGTATTATAATAATACCACTTGGTCGGGTATGAAATCATTTAATCGGATTGTGATTAATAAATTTACTTAACCCGTTTTAATCTGTCTTGCTTGATAACATAAACATGGTGGCATTTCCTGGGCTTGCCCGGAACTTTCCCCGACCTCCTTGCCTTTCCCTTTGTCCTTCGGATCCTCAGTCTTTTTCACCTTCTGGGCAGCTGGCTTCTTCCTACGTCCGCGTTTCCAATCCAAGATTCTCATCCTCTTTTTAGGCTTTGGTTTCTCCTGCGGTTGGGCCTGGAACACTAGAGGTTCTTCAGTATCTGCTTGATAGCCGGAGAGGGTCCCGATTTGTATCCATGTCGGTGGTATGGATAGTAAAGTTTCGGAGTGCCTCCGACAGTTCATTCATGCTGTTAGCACACATGAAGAAACACACAAAATTTTAAGTTAAAATTTTATTTATTAATTTAAATTCTAACAGAAATCACAAAATGGCAATCTGAAAAATTAAGTATTTTTAAATACTTAATTAGCTTAAGTCAGTGGCTCTGATACCACCTTTTTCTGTCACGGCCCCCGACTCGGTTTTACCCGTTTCAGGAGTCGCGGGACAGAAGCCGTGGTATTTAATTTTGGCAGCGGAAATTCTAAGAGGATCTTTTTAAAACTGAAAACATCCATTTATTTCATTTCAAATTTCGGGACAAACCCCCGTAATTTACAATAAAGGAATTTCACTGGGAAATCCCCTGTTTTACAAAAACATGTTATTTATTTACTGAGCCACTTTCTTCAAGCTGGTAGTGCTACACGGCACTTTTCCCTGGTTCACAGTAAATCACCTGAAACATGTTTAAAAAGATTTTATCAGCGGGTAAAAACTGGCGAGTCATTCATTTTGCACAAAACGACACATTGTTATAATTCACAGTATTAAGGGCGATTACAATGTTTATATCAACCAATTACCCAACGGTATTTGTCACTCGACCCGATTCTGTGACTATGGTCATATCACCCATTGGCTAACCCGTTGTCCAATGGTGACGATTATCAAGTAATGTATACAAAACCCCACATACCGGCTGTAATTGAAGACTACAAAGACTTAATCCCTGTAATTATAACTTTGAAAATAAATAGGGTTTTGGAAACAATTTGGTAAAAAGAAAATGACTCACATTGCAAGTTTAGTTGGACAGAATTTTGCCTACTGATTTAGCCTCGTAACCTAGTTAAATAAAAATGCACACGAAACTATGTTAGTAACTTAATACAACATTTACGATAAGTTCACGAAATCAAAACCCTCACGATGAATGACAAAGTATAGCCCGGATTCGGGCAGCACTTAAACATCCATCGGATTGGTTTCAATCGATAGGACATTGTATTGTAGCAGTGATCGAGTTATTACCCCGTAATCGTAGTAGCGTTTCCCTACTTTGATCTATGAAAATAAGCAGAATGTTTCGTTTATGAATAAGTTTTACGAACACAGATAAAAGCCTCATGCACGTACTATTTATAGCCAAAATTCGAGTCTCTCGCGGCCCGCGTAAACCTGAAGAGAATATTACGCGGCCCGCGAGGGCCACCCTAGCTACGGCTAGGGCTACCGTGTCACGTGTAGGCTTGCCACGTGTCTGACACGTGGCCTAAAGCTTATCCGTGTAGGTCCGTTTTCGGAGGATCGATTACGAAACCAGATCACTTGTTTATATCATACACAGTCACGAGTGCGGAATCCCCGTGACGATGCCAAACCAAACACAGATAATAACAACACGAAGTAACCAACGAATCACAGTCTATTGATTAAAACGGATGAGAACAAGCATCAAACATTTACACACAATGTTTGACAGTAAACTCACAGAAAGGGTATGCTCTGATAGTTTCACACGAAAACCAAGTGTGGTTTATATAGGCAGCCCAGCCCAAGTGCAGACGAAACACAGAATGGGCCTGACGAAATATCATGGACGACGAAAGACAAGGTCTTTCGTCACCCATCACGATGAAACCTAGAGTGGCCATCATTGAGGTTTTTCGTCACCCTGTGTTCGTCGAAAGACAGGGTCTTTCGTCAAAGGTTGCACAAACTGATATGCTGCAAACAGACAGTTTGCAACAGACAAGTATAAACACACAAACAAACATACTACCCAATATGCAACATGCATAGTTCATAAACATTACATAACAAACGAGACAAACTGTCGGACACAAGTAGAATAGGAGGATATCTGACTTGGTCGACTAACGGACGTACAGACTCGATAATAAAAGACCGTAAATTACATCGTTAATAAAGAACAAGTTACAGACACAAAATATGCATCAACAATCCGGAGAATTCTCGAGTTGTCGTGCCCCGCGTAAGCTTCCCTTAAGTCTTACGCGGCCCGCGACAGAACTTAAAATTGAATTTCTTGATTTTTCACAAGGATTAGGGTTTTCGGGGTCCGGGTTTTCACTTACGGAGTGTTGTGGGACATTTTTGCAGGTCCTTACAATGACCCTTATCAAAATCGCATCATAGTAAGTCTGAACCCCAAGTGTGAAGAATAAAGAGCTTGATTGGTATTCACGCATGCAAATGCTGAAAATTGGTGATGGGCCTAAATGGGTTGAGTTTCAAATAGATATTGAAAAGGTGGCTAACGTACCTACATTTATTGAAACAAGTAATACATCTCAACATGCACATGAGCCAATGCATGATCAGCATGCCCATCTAGATAATGGTGATGAATTTAATTATGAACAAATGCATGATATTTCCCATGCACATGAAGATCAAAATGACAACGAGCCAACGGAAAACAAACCATAAAATTTATTACGTAGGTCCAGTCGTCAAACACACACTCCTAAACATTTTGATGATTTTATTATGTTACAAGAAATTGAGAATCCTCAGTTAAGTTAGACGAAGAACCCCAAAATTTTTATGAGGCGAAAGATGATGAAAAGTGGGTAAAAGCGATGTGCCAAGAACTTGAGTCGATTGAACAGAACCAAACGCGGTCACTAACCAATTTAATAGAAGGTCATAAAGTTATTGGTCTCAAGTGGGTGTTTAAAATAAAACGAGATGCACAAGGAAAGGTGATAAAATACAAGGCGAGATTGGTGGCGAAAGGATACGTACAACAATACGGAGTAGATTATAGCAAAGTGTTTGCACCCTTGGCGAGAATCGAAACAATACGATTACTCCTAGCTTTGGCAGCAAACCGAGGATGGAAAGTGTTTCATCTCGACTTGAATTCTGCATTTTTAAATGGAGAGTTAAAAGAGACCGTATATACGAAACAACCGGATGGTTTCGAGATAGCCGGTAAAGAGAAAATGGTGCATAAATTAAGCAAAGATCTATATGGTTGGAAACAAGCACCTCAGGCCTGGAATGAGAAGCTAGATAAAGTTTTAAAAGATCTCGGTTACAATCGACTTCCTCGTGAACCAGCTGTCTACGTTAAGATGGTAAAAGATGGGTTGGTTATCGTAGGGGTATATGTAGATGATTTGACTATAACGGGTTCTAGTGTCATGGAGATTGAGACGTTTAAAAGGCAGATGAAGAACAAGTTCGAAATGCAGGACCTGGGTTTACTTTCATATTATTTGGGAATTGAGGTATGCCAACAACAAAATGTGATAACATTAAGTCAAGCAGCTTATGCTAAGTGTTTATTAAAGTTGGCTGGAATGATACAATGCAACCCGGCTAAATATCAGATGGAACCAAGATTAGATATACAGAAAGACGAAAAGGGAAAGGCGGTGGATGCCACAATGTTTAGAAGTTTGATTGGTAATCTTAGATATCTTCTACATACTCATCCGGACCTGAGCTACTCGGTTGGCGTCATCAGCCGTTTCATGCAAGAGCCAAAAGAAAGTCATTTAAAAGTGTTGAAACATATACTACATTACGTGAAAGGTACGTTAAATTTCGGTTTGAAATATAAACGGGGGAAAATCTCGAGTCTAGTGGGATATAGCGACACTAGCCATTTAACGGATCAAAGTGATGGAAAGAGCACGACTGGAATGGTGTTTTATCTAGGAGACTCGATTATATCATATCTTGGAAATCTCAAAAACAAAAGACGGTTTCTTTATCGTCTTGTGAATCAAAATTCATGGCTGCAGCAGCATCATCATGTCAAGCAATCTGGCTTCGTGGGTTGTTAAGTGAAGTTACAGGTTCGGAAGAAAAGTGGTGTTGTTACAGGTCGATAATCGTTCAACGATAGCTTTAATGAAAAACCCGGTGTTTCATGGACGTAGCAAACACATTAACACTAGATATCATTTTATACGTGAAAGTATTAAAAGAAGGGAAGTTGCGGTTGAACATGTTAGTGGTGAAGAACAAAAGGCGGATATTTTAACGAAAGAGTTGCCTAAAAAAAGTTTGAAGAAATGTGACGCTTGCTCGGGTTGGTGGATTTGGGTGGAACAGAGACAAGGATTAAGGAGGAGAATGTTTGAAAAATTAATCCTTATCTCATCAGTAACTTGGAGTGCAAGGCAATCTAATTAATTCAGTAGATAGATCTAGTTTTTTTGTATTAGAGGAGTCGTATTATATTTCAAATAAGTTGGAGTGATCTCCAAGTTAGTAGCTTATAAATAGCGACAGTTTATTTGTAATCTGATAAGTTTTTTTTGAGGTTTATTAGTAAAAAAAATCTCAGGTGTCCCCTGAATAAAGTGTGTTCGTTGATATCAGTTGCTCCAACATTAACAGCGCTTCACGATCTCCTCCTTGGACCAAAGAAGTCATTTCCTTTTGTATTGAAGGTCTCTTGTATTGGAAGCTACTTTTTTTTAACGGCCAACGAATCCTCCAAATGGGCTACTGGCGAAATTCACCACATCGGGATACACTCGCCTCCGAACCGGGGAAAACCCTCACCTAGGGCCGAAGCCCGTGAACACTCGCCCGAAGGCACGACAGTGCGTTGAGGTAAAACCCGCTCAGTTCAAGGATCGAACTAGCGATCTCCACTTATTCGCCTAGTCTCCCATCATCACCAGGTGCCGTAGAAAATAGTGCGGAGGGCAGGAATCGAACTTAAGTCCCTTAGAACATCAAGTCTCTCCCTTACCACTCCAACCCCACCTCATTGGCATTGGAAGCTACTTGTTCACATTAACACCTTATAAATCTGCACATTCAAACTATCATAATTGCGTTAATTGATTGTATACATGTATACATATTACATACATAGGCGCACACCTACGCACACACTTTTCATCCATTTATGAAATCATTAGTGATGGTAGAAATGTTAACAATTTCTTGGCTAATTTATTTCCCATGTAGTTCTGTCCAAAATTGACCATTCATTTTGGTTTGACCATTACAAGAAAATGAAGCTAATGCAACCCTAATAAAATGTTGCATTAGGCCTTGAAAAGTTGCATTAGGCCTAATGCAATCTTATATTAAGGGCTGCATTAGAAGCAGCAAGAGAATTTGCAACTTTTGAATAAAAAAGTTGCAAATTGAATATAATTTTGCAACTTTTTATCAAGGTTGCATTAGCTCTTCTAATACAACATTCATGTTTAACAAAGTTGCATCAGAGTCAAATGTAACTCATTTGAAAAAGGTTACTTTTAAAAAGTTGCATTAGACCAATTTTTTAGTAACTAGCAATAACACCCGCGCGCGTTGCAACGCGGGTACGTCACAAACATCGAATGGATTAGTCCAAATGTTATGTGATGCGTTAATCATATGAAAACGCGTGTTTAGACGTTTCCCGATTGAACTCAATGTAACCTATATAAGCATTGCGATTAGATCAAAACATAAAGTAAATCAAATTTATATCATACAATCATAATATATTATATGTGACCCGACTCATACATAGAAAACGTAACACATGTAACGGGAAAGTTGACACGTATAATTAAAAGAGATTAATTAGAACTTTGTGAAAAAGGGAAAAAAGAAACCCCGATTTGACTCCACTCGATTCGAAACAAATTTTACCAAACATTCATAAAATAAGCACGAAAACATATTATATTGACCTTACTCGTTTACCAAAAAATTTACGTCGAAACATACACCAACTTCAATGTATACCGAAACGTACATAAAAATGGTTTTTTTATACGAAAACGTATTATATTTGACCTATCTCATTTTTAGAAAAAGTTTACTTCGAATCGTATAGCAAATCGAATTCATGCCGACAAATACATAAAAATATACACGTAAAAATATTTTCTTTTAAAGTAAATGAGGTATATGGGTAAACTCGAAACAAATTATTAGTAAAACTTAATAGGTTAAATACGTTCGTAAAATCGTGCCAAGTAGCACCAATGCCACACAACTGCCAACGAACACCAATATCAGGAAAGATCGTAAAAATAAAATAAATAAATAAATAATGAATAAATAACACCGAATGATAAAACAGACGTAAAATTGTTAAACCACGGACGCCCATTGCGTCATGTTAATGCGAGAAATTAGACCGTAACGTAAAAACGTAGAAAAGAATAACTAAGTCGATCTAGGACCCCCACGTTGCGATGAACTTCTCAAACGGAGAAAAATAGACGTGTTGCGATGGGCCTGTAAAACGAGAAAAAATAGACAAAAAACATTGAACCCCACACGCACATTGCGGCGTGTTGACTCGCAAATTTAGAATGAAACATAAAACGAAAAACTTGCGAAAGATAAAAGTATGAGGGACTAAAGTTGAACATAAAAAAATTGTTTGTGTTAAATTGCAAAAGATTAAAAAGCTTTGGGTAAAAGTAAAAAAAAAATAGGATTAAAATATAAAAGGTAAAAGACTTTTGGATTTAAAGTAATAAAATTCAATTTTTTTTTTTTGAAAAGCACCCAATGCATAGTGTACAACCATATGAAGCAACAACATGTTGCTTATTTATAATGTGGTAATGTTTGCGTGTGTGTATGTTTTCTATCAAAGTATGAATTATAAGAGTTTACATCTTGATATAATATGTGGCACACTGGCACCTAAGTTTTGACATGAAGTAAAGAAACATACATCTGTTGGTGTCACCTAAAACATTCTGAACATCCAACCAAAATCGCATCTAAAATATAAAAAAAATCCTATATAAAAATTCATATACAAAGGTAAGTGAAGGGGTATGGTCCCAAATCTCGTATCAAAGTGGTCGCGAGTGATCATTACCCTTATCAAATACTCCCACAGGAAAGAACTTATTTGCGTCCGTGCAGGCACGCGCGAACGCAGCGGTCGAATCCAATCTGTCAAGTGATGAGAAGACTTACCTTGTGTATGAAAATGGGTGTTGCGCATTAGCACCGCATCCTATGAACATTTTCGTCACGACGAGGGATATAGAAAAAGCAGTTACCAAGTATGGCGATGCGACTCTGCACCGCATCCTATAAACATCTTCGTCAAGCCAAGGGACGCGGAAACAACCGCAGTTACCGCAGGTAGCGATGCGGCCTAGCACCGCATCCTATTGACGACGCAAGTGGGACTGACACTTTGACTCAGGTAGCCAAAACAGCAAGTGGCACTGATGACAGTCATCTGTCAGCCCATACGTAAACGACACTGGCACACAGACTGACACCACAGTGGGACGTGGCATCACCTCCGTGACCGACAAGCCTGACATACTTGCAAGGGCTGCGCGTGTCAGTCTAGCCACTCAATTCCCCTCCTTCACTCCTCGGCTATAAATACCCATCTCGGACCAGGTTTGAGGTATCGCTTATCAAACTCTCTCACTCTTACTACTATCACACACTTTGCTCTCAAGCAAATTACTGATTCTCACGCCGGAGAGTGGTAACAAGGAGCACCACCCACCTCATCCTCCTTGTTACGAGTCATGGTGTGTTTTCCTTCTACATGAGACAAATCAGCGGACGATCCAGCCACCGATCCTCGGAAAGAAGGGATTAACCCTACTTGACGAGACCAATGAATTAACCTCCCTTGGTTAACCACTGTTTCATCAGTAAGATTTCATCTAAACCCAATGCTCACTATCTTAGTTTAAGACTTGCGCTTCTTACATATTTTCTGCTTCTTACTATTTCTGGGATTATGGACCGAGTAATAAGCATCTGCGCTGAAATATCTGCAGTTTTTTTGCATTGTGGTTCCTCACCTGAACACCCAATTTCCCATCTCTTTACCATTTTTAAAAAGTACGTCATAGGGAAAAAAATTAGCCAGAAGTACAGTGGAGTGCAGTTGATCGTGTCTTTGAAGCCTCCAAGTGGGAGATTGTTGGGTTGTAGACTTCTCGACACCTATGGGTGTGGCGCGATAGTTAGGGCAGTCGGCCCAAGTCGCGGCCCATTGGGCTGGAACCCTAATTGTGTAGGCTATATATTGATCTCTTGTACTTGTAATGTTTAACACCTCAATAAAATATCCTAGTTGTCACCCGTGGACGTAGGTCAGTTTAGACCGAACCACGTAAATCCCCGTGTTCGTTTATTGTTGTTGGTGTCGTGTTCGTGTTCGTGTGTTCGCTCGGTCCTAACAACTGGTATCAGAGCCAGGTTCGTTACACACGGGAAACACATCATGAGAGAAGAGTTGAGATCTAGGGTTTATTCAACCGGCAGTACCGCCGCCGTCAACCCAGCTGATCGCCGTTCAGTCCCGCCACCGATTGGAGAAAGATTGTTCGTTCTAGGGTTCATAGGCGGCAGTCTCGCCGCGATTCCAAAACGATCGCAAAGAGGTCTGTGAACCCGATTGAATATCATGTTTAGGAGTTTTTTTGGTGTGATCGGCAGCCGTTGCCGACACTGTTTCGAAGAAAGTCCTTGAGTCGCAGGAGATCTTCTTTGTCCAATCACAATTGAAGCACCAAAAAAAATATTTTTTTGGTTTAATTGTTTTGTGGCTGTTCGTTAGAGATAAAAAGAAAGCAATAAAAAAAGAAGGGTGGAAGTCCAGATCGCAAGAAGAAGGAAGGAGCAGATAAGTTTTTTTTTTTTCTTTTAGTCAATTATCTTTTTTTTGGGGGTTTCCTTCAATTGTGGGCAAGTTAAATTGGAAAAGAAAAAAGGATTATTTGGCAGAATACAAGAAACAAAAAAATATATATATATTGGCAGAAGTGTTAAAAAAATAGGTTTTGAAGATCAGTCCTTTTACCAGTTTGACCAGCAAGTGTTTAACCGTCCCTTTGAAGATCAAAGAAACTTGAATCAGGTGTTTTCTGTTTCTATTTGTTTCAGTGTTGGTTTTCTATTTGTTTCAATTTCAGTTTTCGTTTAGTCGTGTTTGTATTATCATGGCAGAAGACGGGAAAATTCAGATTGAAAAGTTTGACGGGAAGAAGTTTGGTTGGTGGAAGATGCAGATTGAAGCACTACTTTGTCAGAAAGACTTAGATGTAGTGCTCGAGGATGAAAAACCAGAAAAAACATCACAGGCAGATTGGGATAGGTTGGATAAGAAAGCCAGAGCAGTGATAACGCTTTCTCTATCGGAGAATGTTGCATTCAATATCCAGAAGGAGACCTCAGCTAGAGGAATGATGGCAGCATTAACGAACATGTATGAGAAGCCTTCTGCAGCGAACAAGGTTTATCTTATTCGAGAGCTTGTGAATACTAGGATGAGGGAAGGTGATTCAGTTACAGCGCACATCAATAACTTAAACTCGATCTTGTCTCGTTTGGTGTCTGTGAACATTAAGTTTGATGATGAGGTCCAAGCCATACTGTTATTGTCCTCATTACCCGATAGTTGGTCCGGAAGTTCACGTTTGCGAAGATGCGAGATCTTATTTTGGGCGAAGACGTTAGAAGAAGAAATTCAGGTGAGTCATCGGGTGACTTAATGCATGTTGGTAGAGGAAGAAAGAATAACAGAGGTAGTGGCAGCAAGAACAGAAAAAGGAGTCAGTCTAGGGCTCGAAATGATGCAACCTGTTGGAACTGTAAAAAGGTTGGACATTTCAGGAATCAATGTCCAAATGAAAAGAAAGAAGTTAACGCTACAGTAGACCACTTAGATGATGAAGCTTTGATTTGTAGTGTGGAGAGCAGTGTTGATTCCTGAGTTATGGATTCGGGTGCTTCATTTCACGCTACCCACAGCAGTGAAGCATTACGGAATCTTAAAATTGGGGATTTTAGTAAAGTACGACTTGCAAATGATGAAGTCTTAGATGTCACAGGCATGGGTGATATTGACTTAGTTACTTTAGTCGGATCTACTTGGACTTTGAGAGATGTGAGAGTTATTCCAGGCTTGAAGAAAAGGCTTATTTCATTCGGGCAACTGGATGATCAGGGTCACGAGGTTAAGTTCGGTAGTGGACAGTGGAAGGTAATTAAGGGAAATCTAGTGGTTGCACGTGGCAAGAAGAGGGGCTCATTGTATATGGTCAGTGTACCGCCTGAGGGAGAGGCCATCCCAGTTCAGAAGAAGACCAAAATTCAGTTCACAGAATCTTGGCGGCAGAAGAAGGTTTGTTTTGCAGGAGATAAACCCAGAGTCACAGGTCAGATTCAGGTTGACGTGCTAGGAAAGGTTCATAGAAGCCAGTCAAGGGTTTTCGTGGCAGTGGGAGCACATGTAGTGCTTCAGTCAGAGCTCACAGATGACAGTGGGTTAAGAGAACTTGTATTCTAGCGGTGAAAGTCTCTCCAGTGAATTACCTGCTTATGATGGAGAGTGTTAGTTCTCAGGTTTTCTCAGGGTCCGGCAGTTCGTTTAAGTGGGAGCCGGAAGGGACAGAGAATGAGTCACGAGTAGTGACTAATGAGTTGAAGCTCAGTGGGAACGAGCCTTCAGGTTAATTGATGAGAAGGCTGGTGGCAAATAGAGATGGAGCATAGAGTTTCCGTTGACAGATTACAGTACAGTGGAGTGCAGTTGATCGTGTCTTTGAAGCCTCCAAGTGGGATATTGTTGGGTTGTAGACTTCTCGACACCAATGGGTGTGGCGCGATAGTTAGGGCAGTCGGCCCAAGTCGCGGCCCATTGGGCTGGAACCCTAATTGTGTAGTCTATATATTGATCTCTTGTACTTGTAATGTTTAACACCTCAATAAAATATCCTAGTTGCCACCAGTGGACGTAGGTCAGTTTAGACCAAACCACGTAAATCCCCGTGTTCGTTTATTGCTGTTGGTGTCGTGTTCGTGTTCGTGTGTGCGCTCGGTCCTAACACCCTACGCCCCTAGACCGCCCCTAGGCATTTTTTTTTTCAAAAAATTCCTCCGAAGCATTCTTTTATCCACGCCTTTGTTCAATTCTTTGGGCAATGACCGTTGGCAATGGTCAAAAAGGTAACGGCTATTTCTTTTTTTTATTTGACTTTTATATATATACCAACCTTTTACACCCATTTTATACAAACCAAAACCAAAAACCTACACTTACAACCCATTTTATACAAATGCACATCCGATATACTACTACTAATAATAATAAAAAAAGTTGGGATCGGGATGTGACATAATACCACAAGTTCTATACAATCAACTTTTCAGGATCCTCTAAGTTGATGGATGTGTACATCCTTATGACAGTTTGTTTGATCAACCTCATTACGGAAGTAGCATAGTTTTATAATTAATCACCAGCCACAATGATTAATTTGATAGTACTGTGATTATCTGCAAACTCTAGAAGATGGTGCAAGTCGGCATCACAAGCAAGGAGTATCAGATCATTGTCTTCATCCATGTATTTTAAACTAGGCCTTCTACTCTTTAACTTAATCCTTCGTGCAACTTCGTGTTCTAGTTCCAAAAGGCCCGCTGAAGCAGGGAATTGGAACTTTATCATATCTTCTTTAAAAGTTGCCTTCACTGTTACCATCTTTACATCTGAGATATTGGCCACGGTCTGTTTTGGGGATGCATGAACAAGAGTAGGTTTTGCAACACGTGAATACCGGACTATATTGTTTATTGTATTTTTGGGTTTTGCTGTGCTCTCACTCGCAGCAGGGTGATCATCATTATGCAATGCATTATTTTTCATTGAATTCTTGGCAGCTTCATCTACTGGTTTTCCAACATGTTTCTCTACTGCCTCCATTGTAAGAGAGTCTGTTTTAGGCTTTCTGCCTTGCTTTGAATGGTTATTTTTTTCTGCAGCATCAGTAACGTTATCGCTCATTTTCTTCATATTCACATTAGGATAGAAAATCCTTTTGTTGTTTTTGCTTGCACCAACGACGTTAGAGTGATGTCGTATAAACTCATCCCCATGGTTTTTTTGTTTGGGTTGCCATTGGTTCAATACGTTTGCAGAAGACTCGGCATTATTAGCTATATTCACCATGATTGACTGAGAATCTGATGTATTTGCATCAAATTTGTAGTTGTTCGTTGTTGTAACCGATGATATATGGATAGTATGAGGGTCTATACTTAATGATTTGCTTACTTCTGTAGGTGGTCCGACTACTTGTATAATTGAGCTGTCACCCAGTTCAAATCCAGAAGCTATTTCAATGCTCTGCTTCAATGTCTGCACCAAGTTCAGAACGCGTCCACTGTCTTTGATGTCTGGCGGTAGAAAGAACTCTAGCACATAGTTATCATTGGCTTCAACGCTATGCAAGAAGATTGCAAAGCAGCTGGACAACCCGTTCATGCGTGCATGGTGGACTAAAGGGTACTCTTCTTCATTGAGTTTGGTTACATCTCCACAAAAACATGAACCGCGGGATAACAGCACCTTGCCAACAAAGCCATGGGAGCTGTCCAAGTGTCGTTCTGTACATGCTTTCAAGAATGGCCACATGCCCAAGTTTCGAATGTGAAAAGGTAGAGCGGCTCTTGACATGCAGACTTTCCCAATACATCTAGTGTCAAAACTACTACAGCTCTTCTCTATAACCTTTTCATGAGAAACAAAACTACTTTGTTGGGACACTTCCCATGTCTGAGCAAGAGGTAAACTGTGGAAGTCACACACCTTTTTCAGAATACCATAGATCTTATCGTAATCATCTTGCCTGATGTCATTAGGAACCTGTACATAAAACACATCTCAGAGAATAAGCATTCCAAGGCATATGAGGATTTAACAAAAACACAACTCACATTTAAAGAAGGACGATCAAATGGTTGTGGGGATCTCATATCTACTGTCTGCAAATAACAATTTATAAATGAGGAAAGCTAAACAAGAGCACAACAGAAGATATGAATCTTGTAGATATGTGAAATTGTTTTTAACCTTTCAGTTGTATTGAAAGTTTCTATGATAATAGTTTTATTTTATATTATGCATCTATACGCTAGTATTGTTATAATAGTTCCAATGTCTGCTCATAATTTTTGAGAAATTACAGGTCGGGTTCCAACCTTTTGTCACACTGCAACTCGTCTTGTCTCTAACAATAACTAATGTTAAAATGCAACTTACTATTCTACCCTTTAAATTAAAAAAAAGTATTAAACCATACACCCCTCCCTCTCTTCCGTTCTGGTCATGGCGCCAACATTGATGAACAACACTTTTGAGAAGTTAAGTAGACGGTCCAAATAATGAAGCTTTGTCACAACATGCAACTGCAACACTGTCGAAGCACCACTTTCATCATCTTAGGAATAGTTTTAACGGCGGTTAGTGTATAGACCAAATGCATAACATTGTTTAAACAGTTATGACCAAATCTGTGATTTAAAAAGTGAGGATAAAATTGATAATATGAATAGAAACTGTTCATGTGATAATTATATTTTATATTACAGCCTTTATTCTACAAGGTTGTAAGAAATCGATACCTTGTTCGTATTTTAGTTTTATCTAAACCTAGTTTTTGAATTATATTTTCAACAAATTCTAACACACAGTTGTCTCGCAATGATTCTACCTGAAGTAGAAGGACCAAACACACACAAACACAAACACAAACACTAATGATTAAGAATGAGATATATATATATCATCAAAATTGGGAGGAAAGATGGAAACCTCAAGAGCATTGTGAACTTGTTGAACCTCATAAGCATAACTCAGATACTTTGAAGAAGTCAAGAGCTCAAGCACACCAACACATAACTGCGTTTTCGAATCAAAAACTGGTAAAGCCAAATATCCATGAAGATTGCAACTAAGCGCAAATTCTTGTTGTGGAAAATGTTTTGGGGTGCAATTATCTAAATCCGGAGTCCACTCTGGCAATCCTAGTCCGAATACTCGAGTTGCAGGACTACCGTCCCTTTCTTCATGATCTTTATCCACAGTAAAAGATCTTCCCTCTGAATCCTTTCGATACGAACTAAGCCCTACATCAATTTCACCAAAACCAAATGGTTGATCTATAGTTGAAAGCAATCGTTGCTTCCCGTACTCATGAGGCGACCAAAATTGAACCAGAACGTGTTCCTCCCGGAAACTTAAGAGCTTAAGGGCAGCTATTATCTTGCCCTGCTTTTTCTGGTAAGTTGGGCCAACTTTGTTAGTTCCCAGCTCTAAATCCTGTATATTCTGATGATCAGCGTCAACTTTGTCAGCTCCAAGCTCCAGATCTATATAGTTTAGACGAACCGCATCTCGTAAATTATGAAGAACAATCAAGAAAAAGTATGCTTAAATAACTTGTTTTACAATTTATTAAAAAGTGCCAAAATCTCCTATCTAAAGTTGTTTCCAAAATCAGCAAGACATACCAGTGATTGTGTGATCTCCATCTCCAAAAACCCAAAGTGGGGTCAAGTATCCCGACTCACCGGAAAACGCACGTCTCCTTGGTTCTGAAGAGATCTCCCCCCTTAGCATATCTGTCAGCCGAACCATACCAAATCCTGAACTGGTGATTAGAGGCTGAAGAAGTAACTGGATGAAATTTTTTAAACTTGTGTGGATCTCTATTAGAGATGCTTTTTCCAGCACGGAACAAGAACTTGTAATTTATCACCTAAGAGGATTCTTTGTCTACCTTGTAATTTCAGAGAAAGTTCATGGTGGGGTTCAATGGGTTGTCACTTGACAAGGACATATGAGCTGGCCAAGAAATAATTACATATCTTTAAGTTGAAGTTATCTACACCTTATATTCTTCATTTTTTTATTTTATCTATGAATTTAATAATATACTAGTCATATAAACCCGCGTAGTTTCCTTGACCCTTTCACATTTTGCTACTTTGTTTAGTTTAGTATATCTTAGGTTCTGTTTGTTTTTTGGCCAGAAGCACTTCTGGCCACTTATGTCTGCGCCACGCAGACGCGCGCAGAGGTTTGGAGTCCGCAGATTGTTTGTTTTCTCGCAGACCTTTCATTAAAAAAGGTTTGCGAGACCTCTTCACCACACAGACATGATTCCATGTCTTCTTGGAACCTCTTCTTGGCAGACCTCTTCTTCCACCACCTCCGCCACCACATCCCTGCCACCACCTCCACCACCACATCCCTACCCAAAAACCCCAAATCGAACCAAAACCCCCAAATCAATATCGGTGAGAGAGATACCGTAGAGAGAGAGAGTGAGAGAGATACCGTAGAGAGAGAGAGATCGGTGGTGGTGGTGCTACCAGATCGGAGATCGGTGGTGGTGCTTGAACCGAAACCCTAAATCGAACAAAACCCCCAAATCGATGAGAGAGAGATACCGTAGAGACTAGAGAGAGAGAGAGAGGGAGCGGCAGGAGACCATCATCATCATCGGAGATCGGTGATCGGTGGGTTTGCGGTGGTGCTTGGTGGTGGTGATGAAGGCAGAGAGAGAGAGATCGAGGGACGAGAGTGTGACGGGGGTGGGTGGTTGCGACGGGGGAGGTTTGTGGTGACGGTGGTGGCGGTGGGTTAGCGGTGGTGCTTGGTGGTGGTGATGAAGGCAGAGAGGAGAGAGATCGAGGGAGGTTTGTGTGTGAAAGTGTGTTTGTGTGTGCCTGCAGATGTGAGAAGATGTTTTTATAAAATAAAAAAACAAACCCTCTTTTCCTTGCAGACTGCAGACCTTTGGACCACCTCTTCTCCTGCAGATGCCTGCAGATGTGGTCCGCAGACTGCAGACCATTTCCCGCAGAAAAAACAAACAGCACCTTAGAGAAGTTGCTAAACTAAAAGACAGACTATTTCCAAAGCAACGGTGGCTAGGAATGAACAAAAGGTTCAGATTTCTTAATGACTAGTTCAGTGGTCCACACCTCTGAATTATATATAAACGGACTCGGAAGTTTCCTGAACCTTTCGTATGAACTAAATGGTTCATTATTGTAGATGGATGTGTTCAGCGATCAACGTCATGGGTATTATTTATTTTATCATCTTCAATGAATATATGATATTAAATGGTAATTGTGTCACTACCTTTAATAAATAATACAAAAAAATATTAATGATATAGAATTATATAACACAATTTAAATAAAAGTTATTAATCTTGTCATGTGTCAAACTCTTATTGGTTTTCACAGTTTTTATGAAAAAAAAAATATTTATATATGATCTAAGGCCCTGTTTTTCATTCATATAATTTTAGGATGCTCCACTTGAAAAGAAAAAAAATAATTTGTACTCATGAATACACGAGTAATATCAACAATATATAAAAATCAGAATAAATGAGGGATCTCAGATGTCCTTCAAATTTATTTTTTAACAAATATGGTAGAATGATCAATTTTAAAATTTAGTGCAGGAAACGAGTAACGAATGGCCGACTATTTCAATAACCATATATGTTACGGTTTAACAATTAGTTGGGATAATTTGTATTAAAAAATACTTAATTGCAATTTGTTTTTATGTGGTTGTCCGGAAATGACAGGTTGCGCCCATAAGTCCGCCCGTAGTGGGGCGTTTTTTTAAAAAAAAATTGAAAAAAAACGCCCTAAAACGCCCCCACCCCCATTACACGGGGCGTTATTAGGCGTTATTTTGGAAAGAAAATCGAATTGGCGTTTTAATTAAAACGCTTTGCTACATTTGCTTCAGCCAATCAAAAGTCTCCAACATTGTGGTCCACCCAAAAGTCCCTGACAATCACTTTTGTATACCCAATGATATTTGAGCCACCCCACATGTACCTGACAACTTTTGGAGCTACCCGTTTGTTTTTTTTTTTTTTTTTGCATTAAAAATAATATGGGGGTTATTGGCATAATGCCCCACTACGCCACTTTTGCTATAATACCCCATCGCTGACTAGGACGCCACGTGTCGGATAATGCCCCATGGTGGGGGCATTATAAGTTTTTACCACTACGGGTGGTCTAATCGTTAAAACTATCACCTAAGCACATGTGATTTCATGCCTCTCCAATTTGAGTCCCTATTAGACCATGCGTAGTGGTTTTATCAATAATGCCCCTACCATGGGGCGTTTTCTGCCATGTGGCAGTCCAGTCAGCATGGAGGCATTATTGGGCGTTATTGCAAAAGTGCCGTAATGAGAATAATGCTCAATAACGCCCATGCAATCATTACACAATTATTTATTTATTTAAATTTAAAAAATAAAATTCTTCATTAATTTAAAAAAAATTACACTACTTGAAAAAAAAAACGGAAAAAAAACAGAATATAAAAAAACCGAAATAAAAAAAAATAAAGGTAAAAAAAAGGATGATGATCTAGAGTCCATATTTTTCCCGAATTTTTTGGCGATACATTTGCGCAAGGATCAACGCGTCGCCTTAGAGGTGGTAGATCGGTTTGGACAAAAACTCAATGTCCTTTTCCATTTGCCTCTCCTCTTGCATCTCGTTAAACTTTTTGGTTTCGGCGACTCGTTCTTTCATAATCTCACAACGTTTTGTGGCCGAGGTCGCGAATGTCTTGGAGACGACGGTTCATCTCCTCGAAATCTTCTTTCAACTCGAGATCGGAAGACGACTCCACCGTTTTTTTCCCGGTTCGCTTATCCTTTCTTCTACCGGGCGGTCGGGCCAACTCTTCTTCAAATTGCTCTTCGTCAACCTCCACAACATCATTTAGATCGACATTGCGGGCATCCGAAGTCGGTGTTTCAGGGTCAACAGAGGATGATGTTTTTGACCGTTTAGCTCGACGTCTACTACTCGACGCATGGTCACTACGCCCGCCCACTTTGGACTTTTTCGTAGTAGATCCCAACACTTATAGTACGGGAAAGCGCATTTCGTTCTCTCGTACTCTTCCAAAGCCTTCGTTAAAACCGCGACGTCACCTTCTCCGCTCGGGCGATTATCGTAGTTACGTTGATACACTTCTTGGAAGGAGTGACACTTGTTGTTGATGTCGGTCCATTTGCTAGAAATGAAATCTTTGTCACGGTGCTCGTCCTTACCCCACGTGCTATAAGACTGCCTCCAATGCTTCCTTTTGGAGGGTTGCACTTACACATGTGGCATGTGCATTTGTGAAGGATGCATTGGGGTGGGGTGCACTTAATGGGTCTTGCACTTCATGAAGTGCACTTAAGTGCAGAGAGAGAAAGTGGAGAAAGTGGGTCCAAATAGAGGAGAGAGAGGATGCATGTGGGAAGAATGAGTTGGAGTTAAATAGAGGAGAGAGAGTGCATGTGGAAAAGATAGGTAAAAAGCTGATGTGGCAGTGATGACTAGGATGCATGTAGTAAATGCAGGCCGTTGCATTGCGGACAATCTAAAAGAGTGCACGAATCCTATCCCAAAAAACGGGGTCCGTTTGAAAGTTTGCTACAAATTGAAAAAATAAAAGTAAAATATAAGTTGTATGTTAAAAATAAAAGTAAAAATATAAGTAAAAAACAAGTAAAAAAAATATAAAAGTTACCAATTTCGGGGTCCTCCGAAACCTCTAGCCACGCCCGAGCCAACGTGTATTCCTCCTCCTTCGTCCAATTAAGGTAAGAATGCTTACGTCGAGGTTCGTTCGCTTCCTTCTTCTTATGCGACCTTCTGCCGCGTTTCGATTTCTCTGGCTCCGATTCGGGTTGCGTCTCCGGCACGATATCCACATTGGGTTCGGCTTGTTGTTGTGAAGGTTGCGACCCGCCGGCTTGACCAAAGCCGAAAGTGGGATGCACGAATGGAGTAGCGCCACTCAAGTAAGCCGCGTACGATAACATGTTCGGGTCCATGTCTTGAAAGTTAAACGGTTGTTGCGGTTGGGTTGTGTTCAGGTTCATGGGTCTTGAGGGGACACCAAATGGGGGTCGGAATGGATGCATCTTTTTATAAAATATAGAAGTAGTAGAGAGAAAGTTTGAGAATGTGTGAGTTTTTTTTATAAAAAATGATGGAAAAGTGGGTAATATATATAGTGGGTTAATATTGGAATTAAAAAAATATATATATTAAACAAATGACCGTTTAGCAACGGTCAACTCTCGTCCCAATTCAAAATTCGGCGTGGTTTGAAAAACGCCAAAACAAAATTTGGCTCGGAAAACGCCCGAAAACGCCGGGCCGTAATGGCTTGAAGGCGTGTTTCGGCGTTTTTTTAATTTTTTTTTTATAAAAAACGCCCCACTACGGGCGTTCTTAATAACTTCCTTCAAAGAGACGTTTGCTTTATTGTGTATTCTCGTCTTTATAAATTGAATTCAGAGGTATCATTGTCTTCAATTACTCTATATATTATAAACAAACAAATTAATTGCCAAACCTGCAATAAACTAAAATCCAACCACCCTTATCCTCCACAACCCATAAACCCACCGCCTTCACCACTTTACCCCTACCCCAACCATCTTCGGAGGCACCCAAAACTACCAATGGCTTCTTGCCACCCACCACCAACATATTTACCAACAATCTCCCCCACCAACAACCTTCATCCTCCACAACCCCACCGTCACCACTTTACCCTTCCCTCAAAAGAAAGGAGAGTGATATTTTAGTGATACTCCTAGGTATTGATACCTTATCTAAAGATGAAAAAAGTTAGCTTAGTTCTTTTTTATTAAATAAGAGAGTAATTATGGATAGTTAGAAGTTCATTATGTAAAAATTAGAAGTAGTATTATGTAAATAAAACTCATCCCTTGTAACCTCATTTTACACAACATTTCAATACAAATCACGATTATACGCACTTATCGGTATCGGTATTATCAGAGCCAATCATCGTCTAGCACTGTTGTGCCATAGTTGTCTGAGCACCAGACGACACTCACATATCCCACTATAGTGTCATTCGTTGGCGACACTCACAACTCTCACAACACTTCCGTTAGCGACACTCAAAACTTGGCAACAATTGGCGACACTCTTTAGTAACACACTTTCAGCTAACGCAAGCAAGCGACCTTAATGGTTGTCCAAAGTTTCCTGGTGACCCTCGCTAGCGACACAGTCTCAGCTAACGCGTTATCGACTTTAATTGTTGTTAAAAGTTTCCTGGCGACACTCGCTAGCAACACTTTTGGCAACACTCAAAGCATAAGTAATAAATTGCTTGGCATCTTTGATCAAAAAACACTCATCTTGTCCTAGTGACACTCACCATTCTTAACCGAATTCTTAAATAATGACTACAAGTACAACTTTTATCTCAACTAAAAGGGTATCTCATAATTTACACAAATTTGCCTTTACTCTTTCTCCAACAAACAAATTATGGCTATTAGAAGACCATATGATTTAACCATTTCTAATCACAAACAATTTATTTGGCTATATTGACAGTTCTATTCCTTGCACGGATTCATTATCAACCAATCCCAACTATCAGTCCTAGATTGCAATGATGCACATGTTTGTGTGATCATTATCTGAACTGTCTTTGAAGCATCGTTTGTCCATGTTCAATAATCTACTGCTCAAGAAGTATGGGACTCCCTTGCTTGAGCCTATGCTCCACATACTGCCTATTGGGAATACACATTTAAGACATAACTTCATAAGCTGCAAATAAAATGAGACGAATTGCTTATCTCAGTGGTGCACAAGAGATTGCATCTATTCTTACCAACACAAGTGAACTAGTAAAAGACAAAGATCTAGTCTTGTACTTGATAAATACAATGGATTTAAAACAAATGTTCTTGATCGTCAAACTCCTTTGGCATTCGATACATTTGGTCTGCTCATAGATAATGACTACAAGGTTACGAAACCCCCCATAATCTACTAATGTTGTAACCTATGCTGCTGATGTCGTGTGGATTATATATATTAATTTAATAATATTGTGCACACTTAAGTGCGTTAACTTAATAACTTAGGAGCACGATTATCTAGTTTTAAATTTATAAAAATGATTTGTATTTAAACTGAATACACACAATGGGCAGAGAATCCATTGCGTATAGTATAGCTTTCGATAAGAACCAAGTATTGTCCAAGGAATACGCTTCCCCTACTTAACCGTTTATTCTTATCATGACCATTCTTATTTGTAGTTAGATTAGTAGACTAAAATAGTAGTAAAGGACTATTGGATAAGTCTCTCTTAATTAATATAGTTTATTTTATAAAATGAGAAAAATGTTTAAGTCTTCGATTTTGTCTTTCAATTAAGTTAGAAGTGGTTTCCTTGGTTTGATCGTCAACTTCCCTCAATCTTGTCACAACATATCGATAGATCGGTTTTGGAAATATGTCCATAATGAACCTTTCGTAGCCTTTCGACTCGTAAACGATGTGACACAACAAGATTGGTTTAGAGGCATCTTAGTTATATTATCTTTTTATAACTTAATTAATAAGTGTTTTATTTCGAGCTTAAAAAATGGGATCACGTTTAGGGATCTTTTAAATTACCGATGTGATTTAGTCATCAAATTAATTAAGTTACCGAATAAGCAAATAGGTCTCATTTCACCGGTTATCTTCTATTCCACCGGATTGCCATTAATTTATAATCTTAACTTTACCCCCCCCCCCCCCCCAATAGGATCTTGGTTCATTACCAGAAGCCTTCCCAAAGGATCTCGATATAATATCAGAAGCCTTTTATTACCCCTAAGATCTGGCTCGATACCAGAAGCCTGTCACCCGAAGTTGTTTTGATTCTTCTAAATGGCTTCGATACCAGTTTCTTTATGGTTCAGTGCATGGGCGTGCCTGTCGTTTTTCATTCTTGCCCACTAAGTTTTTCTGATTCTTCCAAAAGGCAGGTTGAGGCGAGAGGCATGGTCGTATCTTCATCCGTTTTTCATGTTTTTTGCTTCATTTTTATTTTGGACCTTTAAATCCTGTAAAAATTGAAAAAGCAACGATTTAGGTAATGTTTCCTTTATAAATTGCCTCAGGGTGGAGGGAGTGGTGAGTGGTAAAGTTATTTTCTAACCAATAATGTCACGCTATGTCAAGTTCCCACTCCACTCCCCATTTTACACTCAATCTCTAGCAATGGTCAAACACATGGGTAATCTATTTCTTTTTTTATATATTTTTTATTTCTAGAAATTTTGCACTCAACTCAATCTCTGTCAAGTTTCCACTCCACTCCCCTTCTCAATCTCATCAACAACTTTTGAATATCCAATAAATGACTTCTTAATATGGCTATCAACTCAAGCCAAATGTCAATGTTGCAGCTCCACCTCCTCAAACCTTTTACAATTTTCGACCCCTAACAGTAGGGGTGGCTACACTAGAGGTGGAAGATGGTCTTACCATGTTAGCAATACCACCACCACCACCACTAACAATAACAAAGGTCGTGTCGTGGTCGCAGTCAATTTTCAATAACAACAACAGAGGTGTGAGAATTTTCCAAGTAACGTTTTTCTTTTTAATTTTCTTGCTAAAATATCTTATACAATGTCCTTAATATATCTTTTATATATATATATATATATGAGTAGTAGTTGGCTACAAAGCAAACTAGGTGTAGGACCCATGTAACCACACGGGTAGGTTTAGTAATGATCGAAATTAAATACTAAAAAACAGATTATGATATATCATTTAAATTTTGGTCTTTAGTTCTATATCTTTATAAAGTAATGTTAAAAAAGATTTGTTATATTACTAAGGAATATATTACTAAGGATTTTGTAACACACTTACATATGGAAAGATTTGTTATATTACTAAGGAATAAAGCTTTTAACACACTTCATTTGTAACACACTTACATATGGAAAAATTTTAACCGTCGATATTTTAAACCATTTTACTTAAATTTAGTATATTACATAATTTTATTACAACTCAACCGTAAGCGATAGTTGTTAGCAGCTCATTACACACAATAACTAAACCGAAGAACACATTTTTTTATTAAACAAACATCTTCGCGTGTTACTTTAAACAAAAATACATCCCAAAATCGTTCTAGAAAGAATCTAAACCCTCGAAGCACATTCTAGCAAAAAAAAGTAGTTCTCATCCAGCAAATAAAGATCATTTTCATTAAGAGAACCGGTCTTCGTTGTTCAGCACAGTTAACGATGTTCGTTAACTGCTGTTAACTGCTGCTCGTTAACTGCTGTTAACTGTTGCTCGTTAACTGCTGCAGTTAACTGCTGTTAAGTGCTGTTAACTGCTGTTAAGTGCTGTTATCTGCTGTTAACTGCTGTTAGCTGCTCGTTAACTGCTGCTCGTTAACTGAAGGTCGTAAATATTGTCCACTGTTGGTTAACAGCTGCTTGTTAACCGCTGCTCGTTATCTGCTGCTGTTCGTTAACTGCTGCTCGTTATCTTCTGCTGTTCGTTAACTGCTGCTCGTTATCTGCTGCTCGTTAACAGCGAATAACCCATTTAATAACCTTGTAAAAAATGGGGTAAATTAAAAGAATTAAAAGAATGACTAATTTGATAGTTATTGATAATTACAAAAATGTGACCTTGTCTTTTTTACTTTTCCTTCAATTTGTATGTTTAGTATGTTAAGATGATTATTTTTACAAGAACTTTCTCATACTTTTCAAATCCCCTGTTTTGGTAAATAAGTTTCCCACCTACACCTATTTGGAAAAAAAAACTCACCTTTTCAAAACCCTAACACATTTTCCAACAACAACTGCCCATCTGTCGTTTATATTCCTCTATCTTAACACAAAACGTCGCTACATCTTATTTCATCTTCTACGAAATTTTCAAACAATATCACCCAGCTGCAAATTAATCAAAGATTCTGCTTCTTCGATTGTTCTTTACACCAAAATAACCTGCAACTTCAAACGAATTGTATTATTATTTTTTTTTTCAAAACTGAATCAAATATAACAAACATTCACCGAAGAGAACAACAACTTGTAGCGACAAAACTAAAAAAAGATTTACGACAACCATATGTTTAAGGTCATGAGGAAGATAATTTCATGTTGATAGAATTATAAATTTGAAGTAGAATAAAAGGATGTTTTTACAGTGATACCTCGCATAAAAGCATGTCTTCCTCTTGTGACCAACCGCCTTTTTTGAAATCCGAATTCAAATAAGTGAACCATCTGTATTCTCAACATATACCCAAATCAAGAATTAGCAAATAGTACGAAAAATACATATTATGTTTTTCTTTTTTTTTTTGTAAAACTTTATTTTTTTTTACCTTCGTCTACATTGTCGTGTACTTTTATCCTTAAACTTCGACGCAACAATAGCCCAAATGTAAATAACACTCATCATCAATAGATTTTCAAAAACTTTATGAGATTTGAAAAAAGAAAATCATACTTGTCGGTTCCATGGATACCAATTTGTTCCCTCAATATATCATCTTCCTGAAAAAAAAAACACAAACCCATATCAAACAAAATGATCATAATCTACAACCACCATTAATAAAAAAAAATCAATCAACTAATTAAAACGAACCTCTTGAGACCAAGAAACTATATGCCTCTCTTTCTGCTTCTGAGCTTCACCATTACCATTACCGTCACCGTTATTATTATTATTACTACTACTGTTATTACAACTACTAATACTATCACACCCTTTGTTCTTCATACTCTGCATCTTTCGCCAACACCACCTAAAAACCCTAACTTTGGCATGCTAAAGCATACAATGGTTTCAAACCTTTACCAAATACATGTTTCAAAGCAAACAGTTGTTTCAAACCACTGTTTTAACCAAACAATGGTTTTAAACCACTGTTTTAACCCAAGAGTGGTTCCAACCACTGTTTTCTCCACAAAACATTGATTTTATCCCAACAGTGGTTTCAACCATCTGTTGACCAAAGTCAACAGATGTATCAAGCACTGTTTAATTTTCTAACATCTGTGATCGTATGTAAACACGGGTCGTTTCTTAGAAAACCATGCATAAAATTTTTTAATAGAAAGTATAGATAGGTGTATAGATATTGTAATTTTTAGTTTAAGGCTAGGTACTGTTTCCACCAAGAAATCAAGATTAGAATTAAAACTCATATAAGTTGCATGTGATGTAATTAAATTAACGAATGATGGTAAGTAACTGAGAGAACATGATGAAAGGAAATAGCATTAGTATGCAACCACTGTTTGACTAAAGTCAAAGCACTATTTGCAAAAAAAAATCTGTTTGACCAAAGTCAAACCACTGTTTGCAAAACAATGATTCTTAGTGGTTCAAAACTTTGTTTTACCAAAGTCAAACCACTGTTTGCAAAAAATGCAACCACTGTTTTCTCCACAAAACACTGTTTACCTAAACAGTGGTTTCAAACATCTGTTTTCATCCAAAGTCAACAGATGTATCAACCACTGTATCCACAGATGTATTAACAACAGTGGTTTTAAATTGATGAGCATTAGTTATGAAAAAATAATACAAAATCATATTGAAAAAATAACACAAAATGATATTTACTTTCATTGTTCTATATTCTAGCAGTAAGACCCATGTGCAAACACGGGTCGTTTTTTAGAAAACCATGCATAACACATTTTATTAGTCGATAAATGACTATACATTTTTTAAGGATTAATTAAAAATAGATTATAAAAAACGAATCACTATACATAGTACAATTAGTACATATGATTGTATCGCCTATGTAACATATCGAATGCTCATCATGCAAATCTTGCCATTTTTTTAATAAAATAAGAAAATAATAAGTGCTTCTAAGTGATATTAGTTTAGATATGCTAAAGCATTTCATATTTTTCTAAAAGATATGCTAAAGCAAAAACAATAGTAACCCAACAGTGGTTTAAAACTCAGTTTTAACCCAAAAATGGTTTTAAAACTCTGTTTTAACAACATTGTTTTAACCCAACAGTGTTTTCAAACACTGTTTTAAACCCAACAGTGGTTTCAAATACTGTTTTAACACAAAAGTGGTTTCAAAACGCTGTTTTAACCCAAAACAGTGGTTTCACTTTTTCTCGGGTTAAAACACTGTTTTAACCCAACAGTGTTTAAACCTAATCTTTTTGATAAAAAAACATCATAAACACAAATATAAGTACAGAAGATGAGCTATAAATAACAGTAACAGATTAACAAAATACGATAAGGATCTTGACTTACATTGGGGTTGTGTCGAGTACGTTGTTTATGGCTATTGAAGTTCGTCTGAATCCAAGTCGAACAGGATAACTGAAGCTGCGAGACGTACAAACTGCACTTGAAAAGACTACATCTTAAATTTACAAAATTTGTAATGTCAATGTCAAAATTCAAAAACCGATTACTCGTATTCCTACTTCTCTATCATAATTCTAGACTTGAAATGAGGAATCGACTCTCAAGTCAGCAGTTGTTTACTTGGACGAAATAATTGAACTTTTGCATCATCTTCAAATGAGGAATCGACTCTCAAGTCAGCATTAGTTTTAAAATCAGCATTTTGTTTACTTAGAATAGAGACATATAGTTAACGGTTTTTACCTCTCCAAACTGCAACTTTAGGCTTTTCAATCCCGTCATCCATAAGCTGAATGGTTAACTAAGAAGGACCAGATGACTGCAGACCAGAAGAAAAAAAATGTAAACGGCTCACTTCCCAGAATATGCAAATTAAAGAAAATAAAAACCTACACATTGAAATCTGTATATGTTCTCATCATGAAGAAGGACATGTGCATTTTCATAGTATACAGAATCAATAAACTTCTCTGGTTTACGGGATCTTTCATATTCATATAGCTGCAAGAGTTTGTTATCCATTTCATCACCAGCAATGCTTTGAAGCTGCATCAAGAAAGAAGAAATTAAAAACTTTACTCCATATAATCATTACATATGTCATTAACACTGCCACGGTATTCTTTCATATTAATACCTGTTTAACGGGGTTGTAAATAAGCTTGTCCAATGTAAATAACACATACGACTGGTTTCCAATAATGACCCGGCAACCATATTCGAATTTTGCATTATCAGAAACACCATCAAGTAAACTGTATAAAGAACTCATAAATCTGGATTGTATGCGCTTCTTAATCTTCCCTTTATCTCCAAGTATGTGAAACCGAAGCCTGCCATCTTTATCACTATTTATGTCATTTAAAAGCTTCTTCTCGTTCCTCCTCAGCTGTATCCCTTCATTAAGGAAACAAAGTCAGCTGCGTGATATTATTTTTCATTACTTAAACCGTAGTTAAACATAAATTCGAACTTATTTTCTATAGGAAATACCTCCACAAAACCATCAAGATTTCAGGATCAAAATTAACTTTTTTACATAAATACGAACTTATTTTCTATGGGAAATACCTCTACAAAACCATGCACATCTTCTAAATACCTCCGCATGAGCTTCACCACTTGATGTCGCAGCATTATGTTGGAGCTCATTTGTGGTCGACGTAAATCAAGGCAACGGTATCTACAAAACCCATCTTATTAATGCTTTTAACCAAAAAGAGTAACCAAATGGACTAATAAAACATCTTTAACACAAATCACTAAGGCTACCTCAAGCGGATTTCCTCTTTAATAGAATCTTTTGCATCATCTGCACTGGTAACCAAGAATGGCAACTTAGCCTTCACCAAATTCAACACTTGAACTTGTTCTGCAGTGACCTGAAGTATTAATCTCTAACAAAACACAAAAGCAATTACATGAGTATGCTAAAAATATTAAAAACTAATCATTATAAATAAGAAGATGAAAATAAGTTAAATAACTACCTTGCCACGCGTGGATCCGATTAGTTGCTTGATTCGCAGATTTATGAAAGATAAAATATCGAATGAAACCAAATTATGCGGATGAACAAATCGATTTGTTTCTGCAGATGATTTAAAACAACGAACGGACAGTTCTGCAGACGGACAATTCAGCGTATAATTCTGCAATGCAAATAGGCTTTACTTACTTTCAGCGAATGGACAATGAACAGTGAATGGACCTGTTTGACCTTGGATGAAAAACAATCTGCAGATGGCTGCAAATGTACTGAAATCTGCACAAATTACAGAGAATAGACAGCAGCAAATCAATTTGTTTTCAGCGAATAAACTGTAAAAAATCTGCAAATACAGATCTGCGAATGATCAGTGAATAATGTCGATTAATTCTGCAGATATAATTCACTGTAAACTTGATTTTAGCGAATGTATATTGTTCCAGATCTGAGTTCGTAATTATGTGGATTCATAAGACCTTCGTAACTCAGTTTTGTAACACCTGACTTCGTAAAAACAACCTTTTAACAGCCTGGTTCGTCAAAGTCAAATCGGTAACTAATCCAAAACTCAAATCAGTTGGTTTGTGAATCTGATGTATAGCGTTTATAAATCCGTTTGAATTCCTTGATCTACATCAGACGCGTAACAATTCTAAATCAAAATAGACCTGTTCCAGTTCGTATGATCTTTCTCCCGCCGGAGCTTTAATTGATACTCAAATCGGTTGATTAGCGAATCCTACGAAATATTAAAAAACAAAAAATCAGATATATGAAATAAACTTCCGAAAAAAAACACCAAACTCAGCATCAGTTAACTCAGCTAAAAGTAGAATAACCTGTTTAAACTTCAAATACAAATTCATACTACACTCAGATAAATTAAAAAGCAAAAAACTAATCTCAGCATCAATGAAACTTAACTAAAACGATAATAAACCTATTTCAACTTCAATTTAATTTTCAAATCGGTTGATTAGCAATTCCTACAATATTTTCCTTAAAAAAAACAAATATCAGCATCAATGAAACTCGACTAAAAGTACAATATTTCAACCACTGTTCATAGAATCTTCATTTAAAAACCTATTTGGCGGCATTACAAAATCTCCATTTAAAAATCAATTGAGTTGCGTACCTTCCCTCTTTCCATCCTACCTACTGATTTCGATTTCTGAAGCAAAATCTTAGTCTGCAGAAGAAAACCGTGTTAAATCAATAAGTAAAATTGCTTGAACAAAATACACAAGCACAAACGGTGAAACCACTACGTGAAAAAGGGGCTACGGCCACACTTTTGACAAAACCGCCCTGCCACACATTTGTAAAAATGTGTGGCTAAAGGTTATTCATAACAATTTAAAACACATTTAGCCACACATTTTATTATTAATGTGACCATTTATACCAGTTCATAACATTTAGCCACACTTTTAGAAAATAATGTGACATTTATTAGCCACAAATCGAAATGTGTGGCCAAATGTGATCTATGGCCACATATTTTTGTTTCATGTGACGAAAAAACATGTATTTGACACCTTTAGCCACACTTTATGAAAAAAAAAAACTGTGACATATATTTGCTACACTAGCAAAGTGTGGCTAAATGTTATCTACAATCACATTATATATTTTCCTGTGACCAATAACATGTGTATTCAAAACCTTTAGCCACACTTTAAGAAAAAATTGTGACATTTATTAGTCACACTAAAAAAGTGTGGCCAAATTTAATCTACGGTTACTGTATTTGTTTCGCGTGACTAAACACAAAACTATTCCAAACCTTTAGCCACACATTAAGATAAAACATCCACATTAGAAAAGTGTGGCCAAATGTGTTCTACGACCACATCATATGTTTAATAATGTGGCTAAAATCTAACACATATGGCCACATATATTATTTTATGTAACCAAAGGTTAGACAATAGTCACACTTAAAATTATAAAATTTAATCTGGTTTTACATTAACATTCGTCACACAATTATCATTTTGTTTATTTTGTGTGATGAAATGTTATCAAATATCATTTAAAAAAATGTGTGACAAAATGCTAAACTTACTACATCTTTAAAAATTCCCTCCAAAATATTTAATTCCAAAACTTAAACTTTCACCTAAAATATTTCATCCTAAAACTTCCCCCCAAAAATATTTCATTTTAAAACTTAAACTTCCCCCCAAAATATTTCATCATAAAACTTAAACTTCCCACAAAAATATTTCATTCTAAAACTTAAACTTCCCCCCAAAATATTTCATCCTAAAACTTAAACTTCCCCTCAAAATATTTCATCCTAAAACTTAAACTTCCCCCCAAAATATTTTATTTTAATTCAAAATTTTTCTCTCAAATAAATTTCTTATTTAAAAAATTACATTATTTAATATTAAAAAACAAAAAAAAAATCTTACTAGATATTTAATAATTCAAACTATTATTAAATATTGTAGAGGATCCTGTACAAAGTCCATCTTTTGTAAGAAGTGTAAGAAATAATTTGGGAATGACAAGTGTCCCTCATCTTAATTAATTCAAAAGGGTATATTAGTAATTGTACATTCTTGTCAATTAATTGATTTCCAATATAAGTGGAAAAAAAACTGGCAATGAGAATGTTAAGGGATTGATTCGAATTTTGTATTTTTTTTTTTGCAAGATCCAATACGATTGTTATCTACGTATCATTCTTCATCAATTATAAATACAAGAAGTCTTATGAAATCGCTAGAGACAATACAGTTGTTTAACTTCTGCGCCATTCTTCGATTCTGGTGTTTTAAAGGGTTATATGCATAAAGCTTCGATCTTGAATTGGTGTTTTAATGTTTTTTGGATTCCAGATAAAACACCATGACTTGAATCATAGTCATGGTGTTTTAAAATCTGGGAATGTTTTGTATTGATTGTCCAGATGTTAAAACACCATGGATGTAATCACAATACAATGTTTTCTGGATTCTAGATAAAACACAATGACTTGAATCATAGTCAATTTATCCAGTTGTTTTAAAACACCACGCCATGAATCTGATTATACAATGTCTCCATATAAAACACCATGACTTGAATCATAGATGTTTAAAACACCACACCATGAACAATGTCTCCAGATAAAACACCATGACTTGAATCATAGTCATGATGTTTTAAAATCTGGGAATGTTTTTGTATTGATAAAACACCACGCCATGAACAATGTCTCCTGATAAAACACCATGACTTGAATCATAGTCATGGTGTTTTAAAATCTGGGAATGTTTTGTATTGATAAAACACCTGCACGCCATGAACAATGTCTCCAGATAAAACACCATGACTTGAATCATAGATGTTTAAAACACCACGCCATGAACAATGTCTCCAGATAAAACACCATGACTTGAATCATAGTCATTTTATCCAGTTGTTTTAAAACACCACGCCATGAATCTGATTATAGATCTCTTTATGATAACGTATGAAGAATATGCAACCAAAGACATCCTACAATTAAGGTGAATCATTAATTCCGATATTTAAGGAAAAAGGAGTGAATGTAGGAGTTTTTGGTTGTGTAGGTTACGGTTACCATATTTCAAACATTTAAAAAGACACTATTGCCCTTCAATTTTACATAAGGTCCCTCTAATTAAAACACAATTTACATTTTTGTATCCTATTAATCTCAACCATTAGATCAAATATCCAATGGTTTAAAACACTTCTTACCCTTCTTACATTTTAGACACTTTTTACCATATCCCTACCCTATTAAATATTATATATTTTAAACGATATTTGTTTTCTTCTAAATGATATATTAATGTATGTATATTAATAATGGTACCGAATTTCTCGTAGTTAACTGTTTTCGGTATTGGTACTTTCAGTTCGATACGGTACCGGTAGTCTACCGAATTTTACTTTCAAATAGTGTTTCGGTACGAGTACTGTACAGTACCATACCGAACATTTTTGGTATCGGTACCTGTACCCATATTTGATGATTTCCGGTATCGGCATTTTCGGTACCGGTATGTTCGGTACCAGTATCGGTACCGAACTCACCCCTAATCATATATGTGTTAATAGACCATTTTGGGCTTTACTGGGTCACAATGGCCAATAGAGGTCATAGATATGTTAATGAATCATATTGGGGCTTAATGGACCACAATGGATAATAGTAGATCACACATGTTTAATGGACCAATTGGGCCTAAATGATAGTGGATGATGCATGTCTTAATGGATCATAATGCACAATAGTATATAATATATGTGTTATTGGGCCATAGTGGGCCTAAGTGGAACACAATGGCCAATAATGGATCGTATATGTCTTAATGGACCTTATTGGGCTTTGATATGTCACATTGGCCAATAGTGATTCATATATGTCTTAATGAACCATATTGGGCGTTAATGGATCACAAGGTCAATAGTAGATCAAAATTTCTTAATAAACTATATTGGGCCTTAATGGATCACAATGGCCAATAGCCAATAATACATATCTTAATGGACCTTATTCGACCTTAATAGAGAACAATGGCTAATTGTGGATCATTAATGTCTTAATGGACCACATTGGGCCTAAATGGATTACAATGGCCAATATTGGATCGTACATGTCTTAATGGACCATATTGGACTTAATGGACCTCCATGGGCAATACTAGATCATAAATGTATTAATGGGCCATATTGGGCCTTAATGGATCACAATAGACAACAGTAGATCATACATGCTTTACGGACCGTGTGGGGCCTTATTGGATCACAATGGATAATAATACATCATAGATGACTTAATTGACCATATGGGACCTTAACAGATCACAGTGGACAATAATAGATTATACATATTTTAGTGGACCATATTGGGCCTTAGTGAATCACAATAGACAATAATAGATCATACATGTCTTAGTGGACCATATTGGGCCTTAATAGATCACAAAGGATAATAGTGATCACAATTGTCTTATTGGACCATATTGGGCCTTCATGGATAAAAAATGGGCAATAGTAAATCATACATATCTTAATTGACCATATTGAGTCTTAATGAATCACAATGAATAATATTATTAGATTATATGTGTTTTAATGGACCATATTGGGCATTAATGAATCAAAATGGACAATAGTTGATCATACATGTTTGAATTGACCATATTGGACTTTAATGGACCACAATGAAAAATAGTAGATCATACATGTCTTAATAGATCACAATGGACATTAGTATATATGCATGTATTATGAGACCATATTGGGCCTAAATGGACCATAATGGACAATAGAAAATCACACATCTTTTAATGCACCATATTAGGCTTCAATGGATCACAATAGACAATAGTAGATCATACATGTCTTAATGGATCACATTGGGTCTTTATGGATCACAATATACAATAATAAATCATACATGTCTTAATGCACCATATTATACCTTAATGGATTTCAATGGACAAGAGTAGACCATAGATAGTTTAATGGACCATATTTGGCCTTAATGAATCACAATAGCAATAATAAATCAAGTTGTAAGGAATATTACACAACATAATGGATATTAATAGATCATATATGTTTTAATAGACTATGTTGAGCGTTAATAGCACAATAACTTTTAATGGACCATGTTAGGCTTTTCGATGTCATGTCAAGTATTAAATGGTTACGTGTTATTTAGTATTAGTTGTTGTGATAAGTTTTATTTGCTTTTTCTCAATCTAAAAGTTTTAATTTACTTTTTATACATAACATGTACTTTTATATATCTTTAAAATGGTATAATTTATATTTACTTTCTATAACTTAATATTATCTAGAAAATTGAAAATAATTTTCCTTCTAATAATCCTGACCAAGTTTACACTTAAAAAAAAACCCACTTAGAATACACAAATAATATTTAAATGTTATTAGACGCGGTATATCTTCAACCGCGTCTCAAAATCTCCACCCTGACCACCCCTCAAAACCCTAACAGTTCGAGTTTCCAAGGCAAATCACATCCCCCACACCCATTTCCCTGCTCGACGTCCAACAGCCACCTTTCCCCATCGTTCCTCACCCCAATGTAACTGTTCCCCATCTGAAAACAGCCACCATCGACGGTACCACATGGTTTTGTGTGTGCGTTGATGTATGCTACAGGAAGAAAAGGAATCAGAGGAGATGGAGAAAATTGGCAAGAAATTCAGAAGATTACTAATTAATCATCACTCTATAGCATCACATTCTTCTTTCTACACCATAATCCTTCCATTGTAAGTCTTATTTTTTATTTTGGTCTCTGTTTACAAGTGGGTTTTGGTGTTGATGAACAAAATATTTGAAAATAAGAAATTGATTTTGTAGGTAACTTCATGTATTAGAGCTATGGGTTAATGAGATCAATCAATTTTGTGCATAATAATTTTAGGGTTCTTGAGCTTGAATTGGGGGTTTTGGTTGGGATAGATTATATTGTCAATTTGATGTTGAACAATGATCTAGAAGACTATAACCCATTAATAATATATGTGATGTGTAAGGATAGACAAACACCATCTAATAAACAAAAGGTGAAACTAGGGGCCAAAATCATGAATTGGGGATTTTGATTAATTTGGTGATTTTTCATGTTTTGTATTATAATTAGTTGTAACTTATAATAATAGTGTAGCTAGCTCACAGTTGTCACTAGCGATTGTAGCGGTCGCTATAGCGCGCTATATAGCGAAGCGATGGAGTGTCGCTATTATGGTTGTAGTGATGGATAGCGAGAATAGCAACACCTTAATTTTTTTTAAAAATAGATAGCAATTAAATATAGCTATAAAATAGCTAGATTTTAGGTTTTTGTTAAATATACATGTAAAATAGCATATATACAAGGGTATTTTGATATAATATACATAAAAAAATTTAAAATTCTTTTTCTAGTGTGTCGCTATTTATAAAATAGTTATCCGCTATTCGCTATGTAGCATATAGGTACCTATTTGTCGTTATTCGCCATTAACAACTATCACCACGATAACCTATATCTCAAATATCGGTCCTTGACCGATATCTTATTTTTTTACGGCATTAACTGCATAGTGTGTCTATATTCTCTCTCATAGTGATTTATCAATATACATCAGCTGGATTATATTCATACGTGATTAAAAAGTTTGATGATTGGCTTTCAGGTTCATGCTGCTGTAGTACTTTACAACTATTTTCATCTAAATCACCACCAAGAAATCCAATTCTTAAAATTCGATCAGTTTTGTAAGCTGGCTACAGAGCTCAAACCCGACATTCTACGCCACATGAAATTCACGTGTCAATCAGATCGCACCATTTTTGGCTTGCAGAAGCTTGCATTTTTGGCTGTAAAAGAAGTAGCAGGTAGAATTATTTTGATCTTTTGCTAGTTATGTGGTTAGGATTTGGTATGGGTCAAAACGGGTTGGATTGGGCTGACCAGAAACGCCTTTTGTAAAAAAAAACATTTTTTAAGAGTAATGTACACGGATAGTCCCTGTGGTTTACTAAAATTTTGGATTTTGTCCCTAGCTTTTTAATAAAAGTACACGGATGGTCCTGGTGGTTTGCACTTTGTAACGCATTTAGTCCCCAATTTTGCCAAAAGTCACATGGATGGTCCCTATCATAGTTGTCAATAGCGAGCGTAGCGATCGCTATAGCGCGCTACATAGCGTATAGGTCTAGGCTCGTTATTAGGGTTGAAACGGTAGATAGCGAGGATAGCGACAATTTTTTTTTGTTTTTTTTAATATAAATAACAATTAAATCTAGCTATAAAATAGTTAGAATATAGTTTTTTGTTAAATATACATGTATAATAGCATATATACGAGTGTATTTTGATAAAATATACATAAAAAAATTTTAAAAAAATTCTAGTGTATCGCTATCTATAAAATAGTCGCCCGCTATTTATTGCTATTCGCTATGTAGCATATAGGTACCCTATCGCTATTTGTCGCTATTCGCCATTAACAACTATGAACTAGCTAAAATATGTCAGATGTAATTTGTGTATTATATATAATCGTCGATCTAATTTACTTTATCAGTTTTCACTTTATCATAATTTCCATCAAGCCCGAGTTTGAAAAATTGCTCATAGCAGATCTCGAACTTTAGACATAAAGTAAAAAAAAACATGCCAAAATCTAATTCTTTGAAGTTGAAAGAGCTAAGCTCGGGATGGTTTGCAACTCTAGGCCCGATCCGTCTTGAGGTTACTTAAAGTTTTGAATGATGTAGGTGGAGAGATTTTCTTGTCAGTACACAAGTGAAGTTGGCAATCTGGGGTATAACCCACCGGCGATATACTAGAGGCCTGGTGAGGACTTCATTGCTGATGAGCCAGATGTTCTCACAAAGTAAAAAGGTAAAGTACGTTATTTGTTGTTATGATACTTTCTCAGTTCCAAAATGCATGTTGAGTTAAACTCGACCCTAACCATTGGTCTCAGTCAACTAGTTTGTTTGTCTGGTTGCGTGCTATATATGTTTATGACTCCATGCTTGTTAGTGTCACTTGTTTGCGTGGTGTAAATTTAAATTCAAAACAATAGGCACAAGTTAACAATTAGGACTAAAGACTTAACGGGTCAACTCCTCTTGTTGTGACCCAAATCTCACCTTCACAACTGAAAATTATATCATATGAGGCGTCAATAGTTATATATTGATATGTATCAACCTTCACTGTAATGGGTCAACTCATCTCGTTGTGACCCATATCTCACATTCACAACTGAAAATACTTAAAACAAATATATCATATGAGGCATGAATAGTTATATATTGATATGTATCAACCTTCACTGTAAAGTATTCGTTAGTAATGGTCACCAACACCAAGGCCTTGGTTTCATCCTTAAGTTATATCCACACAATTTTCAACTTGTTGATTTAAAGTTTGGAATAATTCGTATGATTTGGATGTATGGATGCAGGTTCAGAACATGGAATGTTGTTTTTTTTTTTTTTCATCTCAAGTCAATATTAGTTAGAAAGGAATACACATTCTAAGTGTATCTGATGTTATTTATGGTTTTAGAAGTTCATTTAACAAAATAGGGAAACAATTTCTAACATTCAAATTCAATTAAAATAGAAACCCATTTTAGTGTACAAAGCCCTCTGAAGAATTATGTTTTTAGTGATCTTAATTATCTTTGATATCTCAGTTTTTTCTATTTGCTTTTACTTTTCGGTCGGTCGATGATATTTGTAATAATAACTCATTCTATTTGCTTTTATTTTAGATGTGGAACAACACGAGAGAGACTATGTGTAATGATATAGATATTTTGTTGAAGAGGTTGATGCCGGAATTTTTTCGTGAGCTAGGTATTTCATTTGTTTAGCTTTATATGTAGATTTTGGAATTGTATGTAGTTTAATTATAGAATTTAATGTAGTTTTTTTTATACATTTAGCAATGAATTGTAATTTAACTGGTTTATTTCCGAATTGAATGTCTATTGGGTTGATTTGTAAAGGTTTGAATTGGTGTGTATATATTAGCTTGATTCGGACAGGTTTGGAATGGACACGCAACTACAAAAGAACCAGCTAAGGGCCGAAATGAAAGCGGGGAGATTTTTTTAGAGAATGAGGGGTGGTTATGTTGTTGCAAGTGTTGCTAGGAGTGATGCAGGCCGAGACAAAAGTGTTGCTGTTGCAAGTGCTGCAGGTTATGTTGCAGTTGCTGCATCATTTGTAGATAACTTTTGATTAGTAGTTGATGTATTTAGTGTTAAAATTGAAAACTTATGTATGGATTTGGGTTTGTTATTGTTAATATCATTAATTTGGTTTTTAGGTTTGTTCTTGCTTACCACTTTTAATTTTACAAAAATTTAAAAATAAAATTGCTAATTACACGAAAATGGCCACATAAAACTATTACAAATATGTGTGACCACAGGTTAGACAATAGTCACACTTAAATTTTCATTTTTTATGTGTCTATATACAATTTGTAGCCACACTTACGATAAATTCTTGTGACTATATAATAGTTACGGCCACACTTACAGTAAATTTATGTAACTGTTGATACCATTTAGCCACACGTATAATGAATTCATGTAGCCGTCGATACCATTTAGCCACACGTAATGGACCATTTGCTTGATTTCAACAATTTTTTGTCACTGTTTTTTTAAACTGATGTGGTTAAAACAATTTTTTTAGTGACTATATAATATAAATGAATACACTTATAGTAAATTTATGTAACTATATAATAGAAACGACCACACTTATAGTAAATTGTGTGGCCACCAATACCATTTAGCCACACTTAATGAACCGTTTGCTTGCTTACAACAACCATTTTGCCACATTTTTTTTAAATTGATGTGGCTAAATCAAACTTTTTAGTAACTAGATAATATAAACGGCCACACTTGCAGTAAAATCATGTGGCTATATAATTGAAACACTCACATTTACACTAAACTCATGTGACCGTTGATATCGTTTAGCCACGTTTAATGGACCATTTGCTTGATAACAAAACCTTTTTTGCCACATTTTTTTTAAAATTGATGTGGCTAAAACAAACTTATTAGTGACTATATAATAGAATTGGCCACACTCATAGTAAACTCATGTGGCTGTTGCTACCCCTTTAGCAACACTTATTGGACAAAATGATTGATTTTTAGCAAGACCTTTTAGCCACAATTTTAAGTTGCTACGGCTACACATAAGTGAATGTGGCAGTATGATACCTACGATGACTTGACCTTTGGTCACACTTGAGCTGGAAAAAAAGTGTGGCAAAAGGCGTATGGTCACACTTTTTTTATGTGGCTGTAAGCCTTTTTTGACGTAGTGAACATGGAAAAAAGCTTATACCCCTGTTACTTCGCCGACTGCATCATCATCACATATTGCCATATGTGACTAAATCGAAGAACTTACAGTTGCGGTAAGTTCCCTTTCCCTCTATTATTCTTGATGCCACATATTCTTCACAGCAACAGCTTAAGTTGTAAGAAGAAAATCCAAAAAAAGTGTACGACTGACTTTTTAAAACGACTCAAGATACAAACCGAAAAGTGTGTGATTGCATCCCTTCGAGCAGGATCAGGCATCCAAAGTAAGACTGCTTTCTGAAACCATAAAAATTATATTATTATTGTTTTATTGAGTTGTTAAAAAATGAACAATATTTAAGTTACTTACCTTGACATTTCCACTGAGCTCTGAAGAGAGTCTTTTGGTAAGCTCTTCGGAGTACATGATTTTGTATTCGTTTTCGATTAGAGCACGCTGCGATGCATCACGATGAGCAAGAATACTGATAACTACTGAGGTATCACAACCGAGTCCTGTATACAAATTTTGCTAATTCTTAGAAGTGTGAGGTTATAGAAGACAACTAAACCATCAGCTACATTTGGATGATTAATATTGAACTCTACAAACCCTAGGTTTTACTCATAAACCAAACGAACTCTACAATTAATTAAAACGAACCTCTTGAGACCAAGAAACTATATGCCTCTCTTTCTGCTTCTGAGCTTCACCATTACCATTAACGTCAAAGTTATTATTATTATTACTACTACTGTTATTACAACTACTAATACTATCACACCCTTTGTTCTTCATACTCTGCATCTTTCGCCAACACCACCTAAAAACCCTAACTTTGGCATGCTAAAGCATACAAACTCTCTTAAAAGTTCATAAAAATCACAACAAAAGATGCCCAAAAAAAAGCCTCAAAAACTGGAAAACCTCTCTTTTTAGGGCAAAAAGTTTAACACACTACTGTTCAATTCAAACACAACACCACATGCCTCCAAATGCCTCAAGATTCAAGCTTTCTGATTGATTCAAACTTCAACACCCTTGAAACCCTAAAAACACACAAAAAAAATCCCAAAATATCAGAAACCCTAAAATAAAAAACTGATTAAAAATTGATTATGTTAAGATTATATCAACAGATTGAATAAAAAATCATACCTTTTGATTCAAACATCAACAATCGCCCTAAAATTAAAGAAATGATTAAAAATCATTCACAGCCATAAAAAACTGAAATTAAAAACAGATTAGATTATATCAGATTAATGGGTTGAATAAAAATCAAACCTTTTCAATCAAACATCAACAATCTTGAAGCCCTAAAATTAAAGAAATGATTAAAAATCATTCACAGCCATAAAAAAACTAAAATTAAAAACAGATTAGATTATATCAGATTAATGGGTTGAATAAAAATCAAACCTTTTCAATCAAACATCAACAATCTTGAAACCCTAAAACCAAAAAAAAATCAAGAAAGTGATTAAAAATCATGCACAACCATATAAACTTTCAATCAAACACATATTAGATTAAATTTTATTAATGGGTTGAATAAAAATCAAACCTTTTGAATGAAACATCAACAATCTTGAAACCCTAAAAAAAATCAAGAAAAGGATTAAATACGTGAAGAAGATGAAGCCCTAAATACGTGAAGCGTGTTGAAGAAGATGAAGCCCTAAATACAGGTAAAGATGTTGAAGAAGATGAAGCCCTAAATACGGGTAAAGATCTTAATAATAATACCGTGTGTGATTGATCTATGAAGTGATGTAGAGGCCGGAGGATATATACTCTAGCATCAGCAAGTTTTGATTCCACCTTTGCAGTTGAAGAAGATGAATCCCTAAATACGATATACTCGAACATTTATCATAGAAAATACAAACAACAATCGAAAATATTAATGATCTAACCTTGATTTGCAGCATTGATGAAAGGATCTGGGAGAAATCTTCTGAATCGCTTGGATCGCCTGGATGGCCAGAGAGAGAGAGAGTGGCGGATCTTTGATTTTCCCCATGTCTTTTTAAAATTCAAATTACCCCCCTTTAATTATGTATAATCTATTATTTAGATTAATAGATTTTTATATTATATAGATAAATATGAATTATGACATCAGCAGTGACAAGTGGCATACCTTAATGGTTGACACATAGGCAGTTTTACATCAGCCCATATTCTCTTATTATAGATAGTATAGATATTTCCCACAAAGTGTAGGAAGCTATAGGAGAGTGACATGTGGCAATTAGGTTTTTTAATAAAAAAGGGCATTAAGATAATTTGATATTTATTTTATTTTGGAATTTATTTTATTATTAACTAACTCATGAGAATTTTAAGGAAATTAATATCTCCTTGATTTCGTATTGCAGGTTATCAAAGTTACTGGAGGTTATCATTTCATGCGATTTTCATAACTACTTCGTAAATCAATTGCATGATAAAAAATAATGGCTTCTTTAACTAGTTCTTGGCGATGTGTTTTACCAATTAAAATGTTAATGTTAATGTGTTATAATTCTCTTGGTATTAAATGTTGTTTTAATTAATGAAACGCAGTTCACTGACAGATATTGCCATATTGGTATTGTGTTTTAGCAGTTAACAGTTAATAAACGCAGTTCACTGAGAGATATCGATGTGTTTCACCAGATAAAACACAATGTGACGAAGCAGATGAAATACACTGTCTTGACGATGTGTTTTATCAGTTTCTAGTTTCTTCACATTGTTGTGTTATCATAGTATTGTGTTTTAGCTGTTAACAGTTAATAAACGCAGTTCACCGAGAGATATTGATGTGTTTTACCAGATAAAACACAATGTAACGAACCAGATGAAATACATTGTCTTGACGCTGTGTTTTACCAGTTAAAAGGTTAATGTTAATGTGTTATAATTCCCTTGGTATTAAATATTGTTTTAATTAATGAAACGCAATTCACTGAAAAATATTGGTATTGTGTTTTAGCAGTTAACAGTTAATAAACGCAGTTCACTGAGAGATATCGATGTGTTTTACCAGATAAAACACAATGTGACGAAGCAGATGAAATACACTGTCTTGACGCTGTGTTTTATCAGTTTCTAGTTTTCTTCACATTATTGTGTTATCATAGTATTGTGTTTTAGCAGTTAACAGTTAATAAACGCAGTTCACTGAGAGATATTGATGTGTTTTACCAGATAAAACACAATGTGACGAACCAGATGAAATACACTGTCTTGACGCTGTGTTTTATTAGTTTCTAGTTTCTTCACATTGTATTTTATCATAATGTTGTGTTTTACCACACTTGAAATTGGATATTGGATGTGTTTCATAACAGCGTGTTTTAGTGATAAAACACAATGTGACGAACCAGATGAAATACGAATTGAATGTGCTTTAGAAGAAGATGATGAATTGCGAATGGAATGATAAACATGGTATCAATCGTGCTTGTATTTCAATCCGAATTTGTTATCTTGATCCATTATTCTAGCTATGTTTGGTATGAAAGCGGGTTTTCTATAATTAGTTTTAGAGAGGGAAAATCGCGAGATTGTAGGAGTGTGTTATTTATGACAGTTATTTGATTGATTTAAAACACGTAAAATGACAAGACTACCCCTAACCTATTATGATAATTAATTAATGACACACAAATATTACAAAAATGCCACTGACTTGATCTCAACCATTAAACACACTAATCGGATGGCTTAGATCGCTTCCTACACTTTGTAGGAAAAACACATTTTTCGCATGAACCCTACTCATATATATATATAGTGAAAGTGTAAAATACAATATCTCTTAACGTACGATATTGTGAAATCGCACGTTGGTTTTTTTGTAACAGTTTCGCATGTTGGTTTTTTTGATGAAATCGCACGTTGGTTTTTTTTGTAGCAATTTCACATGTTGATATTTTTGATGAATTCGCATGTTGATATTTTTGATGAAATCGCATGTTGGTTTTTGTAACAATTTCGCATGTTGGTAAATATGATGAAATCGCATGTTGGTATATAAAGCAATTTCGCATGTTGGTTTTTCAGCATAAATCGCATGTTCAAAATTGAATTAGCACCAGATCGGACGGCTGAGATGAGCGCGTACATATTGTATGATATGGGCTATTGTACGTTAACCTAACCATATATATATATACAGGTAGAGGATCCTGTACATTAATCTAATATTATGAGAAGGGTGAGAAATAATGTGGTGATGACAAGTGTCCTATATCTAAATTAATTCGAAAGGGTGAATTGGTAATTTTCTATTTATTTCAATTAATTGATTAAAAGATAACTGCCCAAAATAACCGTCACCCTTTATTATAGGATTTCGAATTTAAGAATTAATCTACGAATTTGTGTCATCTCGTTCACCGGTTATTAATTCTGTAGTGTTATATAATTTTGTAGTGCAACCACCATTCAGAACTGTATAGTGTTATATATTTTTATATAGTGTTACAAGGTGTTATATAATGGTTTTTGGTGTTATATAATTCTGTAGTGTTATATAATTCTGTAGTCCAATCGCCAAAAAACACTATATAACACCATCAATTATTAATTCTGTAGTGCAACCACCATTCAGAACTGTATAGTATTATATATTTTTATATAGTGTTATATAGTGTTACATGGTGTTATATGGTGTTATATAGTGTTCTTTGGTTTTTATAGTGTTATATGATGGATGCATAGTGTTATATAGTGTTATATTTTTCTGGTAGCATGTCTATGATGGATGTATAGTGTTATATAGTGTTATATAGTGTTATATGGTGTTATATGGTGTTATATAGTGTTATATGATGGATGTATAGTGTTATATGATGGATATATAGTGTTATACATTTCTTGTAGCAGTTACACATTTCTGTATTTTTAGAATTTAGGATCGATAGAATTTAGCAGTTGAATTTGAATCGCTTGAATTTAGGAGTGAATCACTAGAATGTAGGAGAGGTTACCTAATTTGAAACATATACAAAGACACTATTACCCCTATAATTTTCAAATCAGTCCATATAATTAAAACACAATTTATAATTTGGTCCCTATTGATCTCAACCTTTAGATCAAAGATCTAATGGTTTAAAACACTTCTCACACTTTAGATACTTTGTACACTATCCCTACCCTATATATACACACACACACACACATATATATATATATATATATATAAATGTGTGTATATGTATATATGTTATATTTATAATTATTTTTATCCAACGATAAAAATAATAAAATAAAAAACAAAAAACAAAAGAATAAATAGGTAAATTGTCAAAATCGTCCCTGGGGGTTGGGAATTGCCAAAATCATCCATGAGTTAACAATACATTTTAACTGAGTTAATGATTTGGATAGAAATAACAATAAAAATTAAACATCCAGGCCCAGTTATAAAAAAAAATCTTATTTTGGATATAAGTGGCATATGTACCCAAACCTCAGGGACGATTTTGGCATTTAACTCTTTATATGAACTTATAATTTCTTGCCAAAAGAACCAATTACAAAAAGGAAGGTAAAGCAGACAACAAACCGCACCGCAACGACCTTTTGGATAGCAAAACCGATCCTACTAAAGGCAACACTATGGTCATATGGGTCGAGAAATTACTATGAAACACTCGCTGGACCTTGTTTAGGAATTCCACAAACTCTGGAACTAAGGAACCAAATGTATCAAAAGTAAAGGGGATAACACAAGTTGATTCTACAAACAAGGTTTCTCGTGTTTAGCGACTTTGTCTGATTTCGCTTTCAGCACAGCCTGGCCAGCAAAAAACCCATTCTCCATGAGCCCAACTGGGGGGGGGGGCACTTTTGTAAGCTCCACACAAACAAGGCTCCAGTGAACTTTCTGATCGATATGCTTGATAGGACGCGATGACCCCAGGTGGCGGTGTGCGACGTGGCCGACGACCCGAGACGAGGAGGGGATGACCCCCATAGCCGATGGTCTTATACAATTTTATTGTTAAAAAAAATCTAAATGCATTAAAATAAGATTCAACCTTATTTATGACGACTAGTGTGTTACACACATCCACGAAAGCGCAAATCCACGAAAGCGTGTTTGTTGAACGATTTGGGGGGTGTTTGGCCTAGCTTTTTTAACAAAGCTTATAGCTTTTTTAGCTTTTTTTACAAAATAAGCTTCATTTAGTTTTTGTTTGAGCTTTTTAAACTTATGCTTATTAGCTTACTAGTGGGATGCCCGCGCGTTGCAGCGGGTGCGTTTGTTTGGTGTTTGATATTTGATATTTGATATTTATGGTGTTATGTGTTGATTATCGAACCATCGGTTAGTCGCGTTCCTCTGTTAGCTTATGGTTTCAGTTAACAGGTTTATATGCTCAATCCTAACCCGTCATGCCTAACAAAATAAATAAAATCCACCAGCCTACACTTGTAGTGACAGCATAAAAAAGAGAACAACCCAAAAACGATATGCCAAAGTAGATAAAATCCACCAATCTAAATCTTTTTTTATAACAAATTTAAAAAGAGAACAACCCAAATGCAGAGCTCGATGATGTAACTAAAAACTAACTTCAAAAGTGAACTAAAAATTTCATCAGCAGTAGAAAACTACATAAGATGCATCAACTAACACAACAAAGAAGGGTTAAAAGCTACATGTTGAGTATTTTCCCTCAGCAGCCATCCTCTTTCGTATTTCATGAGTAGTATTGAATATCCCAAGTGTAGGCTGGTTGCACATGCAACATTTTTTTTCTTTTTTGCATGGTGGTGCACATAAAAAATTCCCATAAATAAAAAGAATGTTAACAAAGGAACATGAATACCTTACAAGTTACAACATGAAACAAATTATTCGTGTTCTAAAGCAGCATGATTATTAATTAAGTTCCGTTAGAATACAATGCCAAAAGAGGGTACTTTTTTTATAACTGTGCGGGACATCACCAAAAAAGAAGCTTGTGTTGGGCGGGGTAGCCTTCAAGAGGATTAACGGCGGAAAGCGATTGAAGTCGAACTGAACCTGAGACCTCTACTAAAGGGGACTCAAAACGCTTACCACTCTACCACCTCTTAAGGTTTTAAATAAAACGAATAGTTTTTACAATGAAAAATATACAAATATATAGTTAAGCAAAATTTATCATGTTTTCCATTTATCATGATTGTTTATTGTATAATCTGTATGTCCCGTGTATGGGTCCTTTAAGCATTGTTATTTAGCCAAATGCAGTCCAGTCACAAGGGTGTTATAGAGGCACAACATGAACCATAGATGCAAGGCTAGTCAAAGAATTTGCAAAGAATTAACAAAATATATTTCAAACTCAAAATGTATTCATTTGATTTCTCAACTACTCATACCTGATCATAATCATCATCATCTCCTTTCATTGCTTATTTCCTCTTCCTCACCTTCTCAGCTTCATCCTACTATCTCTCCATCTGCAATCCGACTTATAATCCCCACAATCATGCATAAACTTACACGAATAACCATGCCCAAAATACCCAGTCTCCTTATAATCCTTACAAATATTTGGCTGATAATCCAACCTTGCCGAAGCCCTCAACGGTCTATGCGAACAATACGCTTTCTTGCTAGCAGCCGTCATGCTACATATTTTTTTATATTCCCTAATTAAATACAAATTGAAAAGAATACTGGCTAAAGTTAAAACGGATATATCCGGTGACCTGTCATCCAACCGTGCAAGCTTGCTGGCCTAGAGGGCTATAACTTCATGTATTTTTCGAAGAACACTATTACCACCAGCAAAAAGAAGTTCCTAAATAGATATAATCTGGTGAGCTGAAAATAAATAAAAGATTAAATTACAAAACCTCATGGCAAATTGTAAAAGAAAAAAACAAAAACAAAACTGAACTCCTATGACACCCAACACATTTAAACCTGATGTATCCCCTTTCTGGTGCAATGGAGTTATTAAGAAATTTTGTGATTGCCAAAAACGAAGGACAACAAGCACGCCATCCTGTTTTATATACAGGCCACCAATTTATTGACCAAGAAGCTCAAACAACAGACCTCCAGCAACTCTAACCGGAACCTAAGCAAAATTCGACCATTATCAGACATTTTACAACTGTAACAATCAAAGGATATCAACAATCAAAAGAGTTAATACCTCATATTAAAGGTGTTTCATTCTCTAGTTTATGAGTCGCCTTTCATTTCTCAAAGCAACGCCAATCGCAGGATGTAACCATGAGGCGTTATTAAGCCATGAACTAATGTGTTAATGGTTTGTAGCCACATATTGTAATGTTTTTTGAAAAAAAAAACACGAATGGGTCAGAAGTCATACAGCCCGTATTGCCTTTGTTTTTTTGTTCTTGTCTTCATCATCAAAAAGATTGTAGGTTTCCAACACCTCAAAGTCACCATCATGTTCGCTCAAAGCAAGACCATGTAAAAGCATGCTGCAAAGCGAGTGCAAACAAAAAAAAATTATAATCCATTACTTATGAATGGATCAATTCGGCTTATGTCCTATCTCAAACGGGTCAAATGTGTTTAAACACATAAAACGGTTTCAAAGCCACCGAAAGTTTGTTTTGATGCGTTAGTTACATAGCCATCTAAATTGTTCAATTCAAATTTTAGATCACTGTAATAATATTTTTTTCAAAATTTAGATCACAGTAATAATATTTTTTTTGCAAGTCTAGATTCCCGCATGTATCTTTCAATGTACAACAAACTTGGGTGCAACTGACGACTCTATTTCGGTACTGATTCGGCACCGACTTTTTGCGTTTTCGGTACCGGTAGTTACCTTCAAATACCGGTCCGTACCGGTACCAAACCGTATCCTACCGGGTATTTTCGGTACCAGTACCCATTTTGGGATTTTCGGTACCAGTACCCATTTTGGGATTTTCGGTACCGAATCCCAGTCTAAAAGCCTGAAAATGTGATACAAGTAATATTACAAGTAATATATGTCAAAGTTATGAACTGGCGTTCGGAATCGACGGTGGTGACTGCATCTAGTGATTCTCAGTCGTCTAAATCACCACCGTCTCTACTCTCTCTTCCGCAACTAAAAGCATAATCAGTGTATCTAAACTTATTGTAACTTAACTATAATAGTCGAATTGTTCTTGTAAGTGTAAAGGCGCCGTGGCTCAAGATCAGCTCCGTAAAAATTTGAATCAAGCCAAGTTTAGTCCGATCTTTAAAAAACTACTTATGAGCCAAGCTCGAGCTCTATATAAGTTATATGAGTAGAGCTCGCTGAACTGCTCTATACACGAATCCATACACTACATGATATAGTCATCCAGACATCATATGATAACAGTTCACAAAACACGGATCCTACTGAACCATGAGCCGTTATTAAGCCATGAACCACGAATCAAACATCACAACAATCTCTAACGACAAAATAGCCATTTTAAAGATTTGATTGAAACTTTCAAACCTTTTTAGAGAATGTTGGGAGCTCATGATGTTTTTCAACAAGTTTCCCGTCCCTCCAGAAACTAAACTTAGCTCGAGGTAAGAGTAAACCAGGGTATGTACACTTGCAATGCAAGTCATTACTGATTCTTTCTATCACTTCAAAAGTAGCCATTCCTCCATCGACACCAAGCTCATCATCCTCTCTGATTCCTAATACAAAAATCATACAAAAACTTAACTCTAATCGTAACTGAAATCAAATAAAGCAATATTCGTGGACCATCGGTAGCTAAATCGTCCTTATAAGCTAAACCCAAACACCGTAACCCCTTTGAACTCATTTCCACATGTCGTGAAAGCAATAGTTGTCTACACGATTTGTCCATCTCTACAATGCACCCGTCCGCAAGTTGAACGTGTGAGCTACGATCTAACACACTCTCAACCGCACCCTGATTCAACTAACATATGTTAATTCTTGAAAAATGTCAAAAAAAAAAAAAAAAAACTTTATGAACTGGTCAAGTCAACACAACCCGTTCCAAACATGCCATTATGACCTTTGTCCGACCCATTTTACCTTGACAAGCAATCGGTTATGCCCATCTGGCTCACGGACAATAACACTCATGGACTTACGAATCCGTCCAACTCTAATGTGCCAACGTGCTTCGATCTTTTAGTCCAACAATCGCAACACCCTGCACTCCATTAAAAAATTAATTAAAGAAACATTTGCAAATATCAATACAAGTATTAAGAAAACATATAACAAAGTTTTGAACTTGCCTAACTTAACACTATTGTTATCAATCAAATGGTTTGCCATAATCTGCAACCCGGGATTTTCTTTCGGGGGCTTTAACATCAGGAACTCCCATTTTTTCTACCAGCACTTTTAAAGCAGCTTCAGTAGGCAAATAGGTAACCCCTCAATCAGGGTGACCAAACTGTACCCTGCAATCTAAACCCAATTACAGATAAAATAGAAGTTAGTTAAAAACGGAATCAGGTCAAACGTTGTTTCTAAAGGATACTAAATAATATTATTTTAGAGATCAGTAAATGACACACAAATCAAAATCAGTCAAGTTAAAATAAGAATAACCTAACCTAAATCTACTTAAACATTGATTACATCGATGATTATGCAATGCACAATAAGTAAACACAAAATTAGGTATTCGAATCGCAAAACAAACAGTAAACAGAATCGATAGAGTTAAACAATGAGTAACCTACCTGCAACGAAACTGATTTAGATCTTTGAGGCTTCTTGTGCGATGATGGGTTTTCAATTAGTTAACATAACAACTCATATTGACAATCGGTAGACCTAATAGTGAAAGAATCTCCTTTCTTAAACCACATGTAATCAGCGATGGAATTGTTTGGTAGGAATCGTTGTTGACCTTGATGTTCCATTGAAGGGTTGCAGGGGTCTTAGGCTTGCTCCAACGATTGAAGGCGGTTGGTGGTGTGTTGTTGTTGCTGTGTGTATTATTCAACAATTAGTGCCATAGCTACCATAACCGACGGATATTTGTAGGGTTATTCTAGATGGTTCAATTGCAGGAGGAAAACAAACGATTCAATTGCCAGGAGTTAATTGTAGGGTGATGAAATCACTAAAACACCCTTAAGGTGTCTTAAAATTTTGGAAAATGTGCAACTTTAGTCCCTTTAAAATGGCTTCTCTCTATTGTACATAATGCTTCAAAATTTATACGCAAATAAAATTACTATCATGTCCATCACTTCTCCTTTTTATAATAGTATAGATATAAGCTAATTTGAATAAGCTTATATGAAGATGGTTTTTAAGCTTATTTGAAGAATGATAGATAATAAGCTATAAGATAATCCAAACATTTAAAAAGAGCTTATCAAATAATAAAAAATAAGCTATAAGCTACTTTAAAATCTATTATATATAATAAATGAAAGTTATTTGGGCCACGTGTCACTTGATTAGGGCATCCTCAGTTCTCTTTTCCCGCCCAACAGTGCCATCCTCTTTTCCTTATATAATCTCTCTTCTCACTTCTAATCTTTGTTTACAAACCTTGGGTTCTTTCTCTCTCTATATTCAGGCGATTCAAATTCAAATTTCACAAACCCTGCAAATTATTGAGATAATTCTTTCCATCCAAACCTTAATCTTCTTCAGACGCCACCATAAAATCTTCTTTTGTTCATCGATTACTTCATCAAAAGGTTTGTTCTTTTTTTTAGTTGAAATACTTTCATGATTTCCTCTTATTTACACTAATCCTAATTTCTACTCGTAATCTAATCATATGGTTCCAGGGTTGTTGTCATCAAAGTTGAAATCCGCTTAGCTGCGGATAGATTTCTGCCATAAGCTGGTATGTTTGAATATGTTTTGAAATTAGCGTTTTTTTCTAGATGGTGATGATATGAGTATAACAACTGTTGATTATTGATGTTTGAGTATGTTCAGCCATTATTCTTTCTGAAATTAGAGTTTCATTTCCAGTTCTCGAGGTATTATCTGTTTGTAACAGCAGTGGTTCAGCATCTACAGTGGATTCAACATCAGGTGTTTGCTATTATTGTTTGATGTTGTTTGCTATTATTGTCTGATGTTGTTTGCTATTGTTGTTTGATGTTGTTTGCTATTGTTGTTTGCAGTTGAAGATATCTTAATTAAGGTAATAATTGTATTACATCCTGTTGAAAATTAGAATTGATAAATTTAGGGAAAGTGAGGTTGAAAGTTAATAACCCAACAGTGGAGCATTTCATTCTACAGGTTCCATAAATTAAGGGTATTCTCATATATGATGATGATTGTTCCACGGTTGTTTCCAGTATTATTGTTCCAACATCGTTTAAAGTATGTGTTTTTTGCTACTCTGATTTTCAATTTTGAGTTTTTTATTTTGAAGTGATATACTCTAATTCTCGGTTTATATTTCAGTCTAATCACAGTTGTTTGAAATTCATACAATCTGCTGCGGGTTATTATAGGTTTGTATTCAAAGAAGCATAAAGTTTAATTAAACACAAAGAAAGATTATTAAATTTATAGTTAAAATAATTTTTGCTTATGTCTAAATGATGATGATGATTATAATTGACTTGTGCAGAAGATGATGATGTAGAACCCACAGTAGTTCCTACTAAACGCAAGAAAGGATCTGCTATTGTTGTAAGATAAGATTTTATGTTACTAGAGAGTCTAGAGTAATGGTGTTTCCCACCTTTTTTGTATTAAAAGAAGCATAAAGTTTGTTTTAAAGGAGCTCTTTATGAACAAAGACTGATGAGGCCTATCCACTGTTGAAGACAAGGTCCTGTTAAAGACAAGCACTTTATGTACCTAGAGTTTGATTAATCAAAGGAAAACGACTGTTTAGTATCAGCAGTGGTTCAACATCTACAACGGATTCAAATTTAGTATTTAATTATCAGTGGTTCTTATGTAACTTTAGTATTTCATTATGAGTTTGTTTCATGTTGTAAGAATCAGTGAATTCTCAGATAATAGATTGCTTTGCCGGATTAGATTATGTGTTAAATTATAGTTCTTTAAGTGATTGTTTCGTTTTCTTGAATTCTATGTAATTTTGTAAAGAAGTACAATAACAAACAGTGGTTTTAACATCTGTTTGCAATTTGGTCAATAGTTAATGGAAACCCCTGTTAGGTTGAACAGTAGATGTTATTAACTTAAACATCTGTTCAGGAAAACGACTGTTTGCACTTTATGTACCTAGAGTTTGATTAATCAAAGGAAAACGACTGTTTAGTATCAGCAGTGGTTCAGCATCTACAACGGATTCAAATTTAGTATTTAATTATCAGTGGTTCTTATGTAACTTTAGTATTTCATTATGAGTTTGTTTCATGTTGTAAGAATCAGTGAATTCTTAGATAATAGATTGCTTTGCCCGATTAGATTATGTGTTAAATTATAGTTCTTTAAGTGTTTGTTTCGTTTTCTTGAATTCTATGTAATTTTGTAAAGAAGTACAATAACAAACAGTGGTTTTAACATCTGTTTGCAATTTGGTCAATAGTTAATGGAAACCCCTGTTAGGTTGAACAGTAGATGTTATTAACTTAAACATCTGTTCAGGGTTAAAAAGATGTTTGGGGTTTAACAGATGTTTGGCTCTAAACCAAACATCTGTTTAAGGTCAACATCTATTTGAGTATTGGTCCTGTTGTGAAATTTGTTTGACCCAACAGTGGTTTTAAACCACCAGATAAACATCTCTTTATGTGCAAACACCTGTTTATGGTCAAACTTCTGTTTATGGGCAAACTTTTGTTTAAGGCGAAACATATGTTTCTTCAAATCTGTTGACCATTGACTGACCAAACATCAGTGTTTAAAAAACTGTTGGGTATCCACTGTTAGGAAAAATAGCCACTGCTCACTTTTTTTATTATTGGCATCTATTGATATTGACCATCAGTTGTTTTCCTAAAAAACAGCCACTGCTCACTTTTTTGTTATTGATGGTGTTAATTAGTGATAGATTGAAATTATCAAATAAAAACTAGAATTACAATGAAATTACCATTTTACCTCGTCTTTACATACCAATGAGGTAAGATTTCCACCAACATTGTTTTGATCATACAATTTAAAAAATTCTTTATAACTATTTGTTGGAAATCAAATCAGTAATTAATGCTAATTTCTTGAGCTTTGGACATTTAAAACATGCAAAATGTGAATTTCAAACTCACGGTTTAAAATTTAGAAAAGTCATCATGACAATAACAGTTGCTTTCAAATCATCATCAGTAATTACTGATAATATCAGTAATTACAGAAAAGTCATAATGACAATTGACGTTCGGTATCTACTGATAGGAAAAATTAGCCACTGGTCACTTTTTTATTCTTGACATCCATTGATATTTACCATCCATGGTGTGAATTAGTGATATATTGAAATTATCAAATAAAAACTAGAATTAAAATGAAATTACCATTTTACCTAATCGTTACATTGCAATGAAATAAGAGTTCCTCCAATATTGTTTTCCTGATGAAATTTAATGTTAAATTAAAAAATAAAAAAATACTTGATGGGTATTTGTTGCAAATCAAATCACTAATTAATGGTAATTTCTTCAGCTTTGGACTTTTAAAATATGCAAAATATGAATTTCAAACTGACGGTTATTATCTCTTAATTAAAGTTAAAATAAATATTAGAAAAGTCAACATCACAATTGCTTTCAAATCAGATCACTGATAATATCAGTAATTTTGAAATTTTGAAATTAAATTTATGCAAGATGGTAATTTAGAATTGACGTTCTCTCTTTTTTTTTTCCCTACTTTGCATATGATTACTAATATTTATTTACTTTAATAAGGAGGGATATAAAGATATACACTACTTACCTTTCAGTTCCCAATAAACATTAGTTCCCAATAAACATCATCAGAATTGCGGTCAAATCAAATCAGTAATTACTAATAATATCAGTAATTTTGAAATTCAAAATTCAAACCATATATATTTTTATCCTTAATGTTAAATTAAAAAATAAAAAAAATACTTTTTGACTATTTGTTGCAAATCTAATCAATAATAATTAATTGTAATTTCTTGAGCTTTGGACTTTTAAAATATGCAAAACTAGAATTTCAAACTGACGGTTATTATTTCTCAGTAATTTTGAAATTTTGAAATAAAAAATATGTAAAAGGTAATTTAAAATTGACGTTCTCTTTTTTTTTCCTACTTTGCATATTTTAGTTCCAAAAAAACATCATAACAACTGCTTTCAAATCAAATCAGTAATTACTAATTAATATTAGTAATTTTGAAATTCAAATTTCAAACCATATATATTTTTATTATTCTATAAATAAGATACAATTATCTGGTTTCACATTCAAATCTCGCTCGCTCATATATGTGACCGTATCTTTGTCTCTCAAATGCATCTTTCTTGTGATTTAGCAGCTAATTTCCCATTACACTTCTTTGTTCGAATGTTTGTTGATAATGTTTACATGTTATCGTTCCTGTATCATTGTTCCAACATCGTTGTTTCAATGTAAATTCGCATCCCACATCAACCTTTCAACATCGATGCTGCAATATCATTGTTGCAACATCGTGAAAAGTTGCATGTATTACCTTTTTTGATGGCAGAGATGCAACTTTAAAGTTACATGTGCCATTTTTTTTTTGATTTCCGTTAAATCCAAAGTCACGTTTTCTTGCTCCAGGAAGATTTTCTTCTTTTAAAGAAAGTATACATTCCTCCAAAGCTCGTGAAAACTCAGATGTGCAATAAAAATGAAAAAGACACGTTTGAATTTTAGATTAGTTTCTTATTCTTATTTGTGTTGTCAGTAATATGGAGTGTGGTGATAGAGACGTGCAGTTTATGGCGATGCTGAAGGACATACATCAAGAGGTTCAGCAATAGATGTAGTGGAAACTAAAGTTTATTAGTTCTTGCTGTTATTCTTAGATTTGAACTTGAATATTGTTCAGTATGTCATGTAATTATTGGACTTTTAGTTTTAAGGTCCTGAATAAATGATTAAATATAATTTTATGAATCTTTGTTGTGTTTTATTTTTACTTATTATTTATTGTTTCAGTAATATTTAGATTATGTTGATGTTGAATTGTGTCTGAAGATCTGTTTAATAAGTCAACAGAGGATTAATAGTGTCAAGGATTTGTTTAATGGTCCAACTCTGAAAGGGTGGTGTGGTTATAACAGCTGATCATGCTAAGGATTGTTATAATTAATTCCTGCTCCATATAAAGACTGATGGGCTTATTGTCTCATGAGGGCTATGCACTGTTGAAGGCAAAGTCCTGTTAAAGACTAGCACTTATGGTGTAGTTATAACAGCTTCTACAGCGGATTCAACTTTAGTATTTATGTATCAGTTTTTCTTATGTAACAGTGTTTAGGACAAACATTGGTTCTCTATACTTTATCTCTCGAGACAAACCTATACAAACTCAAAGATTAACCATTGCCCAACAACAAAAGTGGTTCATCATCAACAGTAGATATTCTATCTTTGTTTTTGTTAACAGTATTTATATGTCCAAACTGTTAATATTATATCTCTGTTTATGTTAACAGTATTTATTTAATTTCAAACATCTGTTTATGTTCAAACAGATGTTTCAGGTCGAATATTTATTTAATTTCAAAATTTTGTTTATGTCCAGATTAGATGTTTAACAGTATTTAATTTAAAACATTGTTTTAATGATAAAATGGCAAGTTAAATTACAAAATAAAAAATATTCTTGATGACTATTTGTTGCAAATTAAATCAATATCTATCCACTGTTAGATAAAAAACAACTACTGCTCACATTTTGGAGGTTGACATCCACTGAATAAAAGTGAAGTACACTTGGATGATTATTAAGCTCCTCATTTTGATTGTTTGGGTATAGTATTCTTCAAATTGGTCTTTTCTTGCAAACAGTTTTTAATGTCAAACATTTGTTTAAGCGCAAACATGTGATTGTTAAATGTTATCCACTGCTGAAGGCCATCCTCTGTTTCTTCATAAACAACTGTTGATCACTGACTGACCAAACATCTGTGTTACATTTTGTTGGGTATCCACTGATAGTTAAAAAATAGTCACTGCTCCCCTTTTATTGTTGACATGCACTGAAATTTACAATCATTGGTTTTTTTAAAAATCATCCACTGCTCACATTTTTATTGTTGATGTGGTTAATTAATTATAGAATGATATTATTAACTGAATACTAGAATTACAATGATAGGTTAACTATATTATCTAATCGTTACATTCCAAAGAGATAAGAGTTCCTCGAATATTGTTTTGGTGATAAAAATTAAAGTTAAAATAAAAAAGAAAAAAAACTGTTGTATAAAATCAGTGTTTTAACACACTGATGGCTATCCACTGCTAGCAAAAACTTACTCACTCTTCTCATTTGTGACTGTTGCAAACCACTGTTATTGTTCCATCAGTGGTTTCCTACCAACTGTCCTCCATTATCATCAGAGGTTGGCACGTGGACAGTACATAGCGGTAAGATCTATTAGTAACCGATGCCACGTCAGCATTCACTATTTCACCAAAAAAAAAAACCCTGATCAAAACCCCCAAACAGTGTTTTTACTGTCGAATCGAATTCTAAATTCTTTTCTCAAAGCAGTTATCATCCATTTCTCTCAAAATCACTCATCCTCTTCATCGTCTTCTTCCTCTCGCAATCATAATCAAATCACGATGTCTCTCCCACGCAAATCCACACATAACTACTTAGGTCTACTTGAAAAACCCAGTCACACCAAAACCTTCAATTCCATCATTGATGTTCTGTCTTCTTCAAAGTACAAAACTTTGTTGACTTGTGATGCTCCCATCTACATGGATACCCAGCAAGAATTCTGGAAAAATGCTAAGTTGGAAACTAAGGATAAAAAGCCCTTAGCTATCAATTCTTCTATAAAGGACGTTCCAGTCACAATAACACCTCAAACCATTTCGGAAGTTTTTGAACTCGATGATCTTAAAGGTAAAACATCTTTCCCTAAAGAAGAGTATCAAATGTTTTTCATTCAAATGGGTTATGAAGAGGAAATAAAAAAAGACACTTTAGAAAAAGGCAGTTTTCCTCCTGCCACAAGGTTTTTGTTTCATACCCTACTGATGTGTGTCTCAAACAAGACCACTGCTTTCAATGAAATCCCATTGAAGATTCAATATATAGGTTATGCTATATTACATGGTGAAAATTTTAACTATTCCCAGGTAATCTTCAATTATCTTGTTAGAAATGTTAATAAAAAGGCGTTTTTGCTCTTTCCAAGGTTTTTAAGTTACTATTTTAAAAAGAAATTTTCAGAAGATAATGCCCATGTGCTTATCCAGGGTAATCCTTTTTCAATTAAGAGCCTCACTACTGAAACCTTTACAAGGATGTCAAAACTTTCCAAAACACAAGCAGAGGTTCCTGAGCAGACTTCAGCAGCTACCACTGCTCCTCAGGCACCTGCTGTTGAGCCCACTGCTCAAGGTGATGATAGCAATAAAACAGCTGCTGTTAAACCCCCACCTAAAACCACCAAAAGACCAAAACAGAAAAAATCACAAAAGCCCCCCAAACCCAAAACAAAGGTAACTCTGGAAGATGAGATCCCAGAGCAACTACCAGTGACAACACAAAAGTCACCAATAACCACTGCTGTTACTACCTCACAGCAGCTGGAAGAAAGATCTCAACCTGAGCCTCAAACTCCTCCTGCTTCTTCTAAAAAAGAGCAGGTTGTAATAATAGGGACACCAAATTATGATGCTCTGGAATCACTTGATTCCATCATCCACAGCCCACTGCCCGGGGCAAATTTGCTTTCTACACCTATCCTCACTTCTCAAATCCCCCCAGAAACAAAACTTTTGTTGGATGCAGTTGATTTAGCCCGGACACAAACCAGTTCTTCTCAAACACCTGTTAATGAGAATATACCTCAACAAGTGATTGGGTCTGGTGTCTCAATCATTGCTAACCCACCAACAACTGAGGAGGTTACACTGCAGGAAATACAAGTACTTCCTGTCAGTAGTTCAATTGGAGCAGCAACTACAGGTGTTGGATCCATTGATCTACACCTGGCCAGTTGTTTCATCAATAAGACTCCTCTGAAGGCAATTTCCTCTCCAGCAACTGTGATATCCGCTGCTGTCTTTGTTCCAACCCTTGGTTCTATTAAAAGGATCCCAATTGCTGAGGAAAGAAGTCCCCAGTACCAAGAAAAAGGGGCATCTGTGGATGACTTTTGGGAAACTTTCCCTAAGTCAACTGCTGATACAACCACTGCCAGTGGGAAATCAGATGATCCCATTAACTTGGGTGATGGTTTAATGTACAAGGAATTGAGGGAGAGGGTTAAGAAATTGGAAACTTCTGTTGCAGATATTAAGTCAATGCTCCAACAGTTGTTACAAGCCCAAAAGGCAACACCCACTGCAGCACCAGATACAACATCTGCTCCATCATCTGCTCCTACTCCCATTGAGCTTTGGAGTTTATTTCAACCTGTGCTTCACCAACAAAGGGCATATTCTGATCATCAACATGAAATACAGATTCAAAAGATCAGAAATATGATGGAAGCTAGGTTTATGGATACACAAGCAGACATAAAGGCATTGAAGGCCCACTCGCTGAAAACCACTGGTTCTGCTCCTCCTACTATCATCTTTGTGGACAACCCACCACCAGCTGATGCCAAAAAGTGGGAGAAAATGAAGCAGCTAAAGAAAAAGGGATACGAAGATAGTTTGTACATTGCACCAGACAAATCCACTATGCTTGCAGAGATACCTAAGCCAGATGGTACTAAAAAAGTTGATGTAACCACAAATGCCATTTCTGATGCAAAAGGAACGGTAAAAAGGGATATGGAGGCAAAGGATAAAGCAAGGTGGGAACAGGAGAAAAGAGTTTGTATGGAGAAGGATGAGCAGGGTGTTTCTGAGGCCAAGAATGAAGAAAATCCTGAGCCTAAAAGAAAACAGCCCACTAGAAAAGTGAAGGAACCCAAATCCACACCTCCCAAAAGCTCCACACATCAAACCTCAAAACGAGCAGATGTTAAAACATCTGTTGTATCGACAGCTGTAGGTACTTCAGTTGTTTCAACATATGTTACACCAACAATTTGCACCACTTCAACACAAATTCAATCCACTGCCTTACCACAAATCCCATTACCATCAAAAACATCCTCATTACTACCAACACCACCTGCCAAAAAAGAAAATACTTCAGGTGACACATCATCTGTTGTAATGGTAACAGTGGTTGAAACACCAGTTGTTTCAACAACTGTTAGTCAACCATCTACCACTCAAATCACTACCACTCAACACACCAAAACACCACCAACCTCTCCAAAACATAAAAGGAGAAGGATAATTCTGAATGTTGATCCTTCAACACCGCAAACATCCACCCAACCATTGTCCCTTGTTACCATTCCCAATGCTGTCCCATTCTCTTCAGCACAAGTTTCAAATTCAAACACTGCCATTCTTCCTGCATGAGTCCTATATCCATTAGAACTGGAAGCAGTTAGAGAGGAGATCATATCCTTCTACTCTGAAGATGACCCTGCTAAAAGGAACTTGCCATCTGTTCAAGGATATCCAAGGCCTAATAACATTAATGAATACTTGAAGTTAAAGGCTCAACAAGCAGAGGATATCTCCAAAAGAAATACACAAGGAAAATCTGACAGAGAGATTCAAACATTTTACCAACATTTGCTAACCCAAGTGAAAATTTTGGAGCAGTTTTCAAAAGATCTCTGTCAAAATTTATCAGAAAGAGCTGATGAAACTTTGAGGAAAGATTATATTGACTATATCATGGCTTACAAAACATACAAGGGAGAAAAGTACAAGTACAAAGAATGGACCATCAGTGAGCTAGAAAGTGAAACAGCCAGAATTCAAGATATGATCAAAAAGAAGGTGAAGCAGACTCCTCCTATCTGGGCAAAGTTTAAGAAAAATGTACCAGATAGGTCTCTGCAGCTGAAGAGAATGAAAGAAGAGTTAATAACAGCTAATTTTGGGTCAAAGAACCAAGTGTCAAGGTGGAAAGAGGATAAAGTGTTTTTCTCTTACAAAAAGCTGGAAGAATTAAGAAAGAAAGATCCTAATGTTCCCCAAAAGCCTGTTTACCCTGAAGCAGTGGTTCCAACTAAGCCAAAAAAGCTACAAATCAGGAGATCCTAATACAGATTCGTTGGACTTTGAATTACAATTCAAAGGGCAAGTCAGGGAATTATTGATGAGGCAATAAAGATTCACAATGGAAATGTGATATTTGGGTTTGTGTTTTACAGTTTATAGCAGAGTTAAGATTACTAGGTGTGGTAATGTTTGCGGTTATATAAGAAATTTTATGTATTTGTGAATTTGGTAAGTAATTGAATTGACTTTGAAAGTCAAATGTGAAAGAAACATGGTTGACTTCACTATTGGCATTGTTTGTTAATCCTGTTTTGTAGTAAAAATACTCTTTGAGCTTTTTTTTGAGCTGTTTAATTTGTTATCCTTTTAGTGAATTTTCTTTTTCAGTTGGCCCATCTAATATAAAACACATGATTAAATCATATGGTCAAATTGTTAAGGGTCTTGATGATTTAAGTTGCTAATTGTGTGCCGTCTATTAGCTAATTATTTGTAATTTATGTTAACAGTGTTTATATTTTAACAGATGTTGACCAAAAGTCGAACAGATGTTGGCGAATAGTGAAACAGATGTTGACCTCAAGCAGATGTTTGGTTTGTGGCCAAATATCTCTTTATGAGCAAACATCTGTTTAACTTCAAACATTTGTTTAAGGCCAAACATATCTTTATTGGCAAATTCTGTTTATGGCCAAACATCTGTTTAAATCCAAACATTTGTTTAAGTCCAAACAACTGATATAGAACGCCAAACATTTGTTTAAGCCCCAACATCTGTTTAGGTCTAAACAGATGTTTAAATATCTGTTCAAAACACTGTTCAATCTAACATGGGTTTCCATGCATCTGTTGACTAAAAGTCAAACAGATTTTCAAACCACTGATTGACTTATCCAAATTTCTGTTGAATACTAAATGAGATGTTGACCAAAACTCAAACAGCGGTTGACCAAAAGTCAAACATATGTTGACGAAAAAATGGGATTATCCGACCCGGTTACATGGGATATTTTTAAACTTCTAACATTTTAAAGATCCTCAGAAAATCTCGGTTCATTTCTCTCTCCACGTTTCTTTCTACACTTTCTCCAACAAAATCTGTCATCTTCTTCGATTTCTTCCGATCTTCATCAATATCATCTTGTATAATAATAAAGGTATTGTTAAATAATCTGATTTGTTTTGTATTTTTTATGTTTATTCTTTTAGTTATGAATTCTTTGGGCGATTATGGTTCTTGCTATTTAAATGAAGAAGTTGTAGTCGACGGTAGTGTATTCATGTATGTCCCTGTTTTTTTTTTCAATCCATTGTTGGTTATGATTGCGTTTATTGTTGCGGCTTATACTTGAACAATTTTTGATAGTCCTAATTTTTTTTGAATATCCGATTAATATGTAGTTATTATGCATGTTATGATAGACATATATGTTTCTAAAAAAAGTGATCTGCATTTCCTGTATCTACCATTTGTGTTATCTATTGTTGATTTTATTGGATTTCACTTTGCTCATGTATTTATCTTATTATGATTTATGATATACCATCTGATGTATTCTCATGTGTATTTAAAAAAGTTGAATTTATTTTGATTAGTACTTGGTATACTGTTTTTAAGTTTTTCTTTTGAATAGACACAAGTCACTATCCTGTTTTTCTATACAATTTATACAGCTGTTGATCGTTCTTGTATATTTGTGATACTTAATCGGAAAAGTAGGTTTTAAGTTTTAATTATATGATTTGATGTAAAAATATATATATATATATTTCGATATGATAAGAAATTACATGTATTCTCACCTTTTTGATGTTGTCTATTGTTATTTTGATATATATTAGTTGTATCATCTTTTATTTAGATGTATTGCATACCTTAATGCATTGTATTCATTTGTTTCTTAATGTTATTGATTTTGATTATATATGATTGATACTGTTACAGTTTTATGTGAGAATGATTTATGGATTTCCGTGTTACCTTCAAAGCAGTAAAAGGAAATGTTTGGTTAGTAGTTTTATCCGATCTTAGTTTAACACTTAATTTTAATTTTTTGGTATGATAATTAGCAATAAAAGTGTTTCTTTTATTTATGCTTAGATTTTGCCAAAACAGTATCAAAATTGGATTCAACAGTTTAATTATCCAATTGGAAATACAAATATCCGAACCACATCTGGAAATGTTTTTAAAGTCAAGATCTATCCCCTAAGCAATGGCAGATATTATTTTTATAATGGTTGGTGTCAATTGGTAGACAGTTTGAAAATACCTTCAGGTTCATGGTTGATATTTCATTATGAAGAAGCTTTACAAAGTTTCAGAATATTGTATTTTTATCAAGACATTGCTCTTTCTCCTTGTGAAGAGTTTTACTACAAACCATCTGGTAACGAAGATTATGTGGTATGTAACTTCGAATATTATTCATCATGTAATTTTATTGGAGATACAATTGTTTATTTGTTGTGTTTTATTTTTTTTACTTAATTTTCTGATATATTTTTACTAATGTACTATATAATGTGTTTTATTCTGATTGTAGAGTATTAATCGTTCTTTTGTTCATCACAAGATGTTAAACACTATTCCTTCATATCCGGTCGTTATTAAAGGATCTGAAAACCAGAACTGGTCTGTAGGGGTGGAAGATATCAACAATGAACTTTACATAATTACCGGATGGAAGGAGATAAAGAATGACTTGTCATTAACTGCTGATCATCTCATTGTCTTTGAGATGATAGATCTTCAGACTTTTCATATCACGGTTTTCAATTGTGCTACCTGTGATTTAGTGCTTCCACCTGAGGTTTGTGCTGTTGTTAAACAAAAGGTGATAGAAGAGATTGTGTTGAGTTCAGATAGTGAAGCTGTACAGGACGTCGTTGATGTCAATAATAGGGGTATGGTTGTTGGGAATGAAGATGATCAGATCGTACCTCTTTCTTTCCGTGTGGACGGTCATTTTGTAAGTTTGTGATGATGAGTTTACTAATATATAATACTTTAGTCAGATTTTAAAGATGTGTTAATTCTTTGTTTATTGAATTGTTCGTTGTTTGTTACAGCACCTTTTTAAAAAACAGGCTGAAGATCTTGGACTGAATCGTAAGATGGGTTTGAAGATTGTGGACGTGGCAGGTGATGTTTGGAATATTCAAGCTGCTATAGGTTCATCTCGAGGTCAACCAAGATATTATCTGCAAGGAATGAGAAAGTTTGTGAGAGATAAAGGCATGGTTTCAGGTCAAGCATTTACACTTAATTTTGTGAAAGGTAAAAAGTTTTTTATGTTCGGATGAATGTTTGTGGTTTGAAGAAGGCAAATGCAGAAGCATACATTGAACTAAATTTTCGGGTTGTAGTTGTTTGCTTTTCGAAACTGATACTAGACTTGTTTGTTTAGTTTTGAAGTTGTGATTCTAAAACTATATATGTACATGTAAATTATTAGCTCCATGTCTAACGGAAACAATGTGGAGTTGTGAACTAAAAACAATATACTCCGTTTTACTTTTGGTCAACATCTGATTGACTTTTGGTTGTATTAATAACAGTATAAGATGGTTGATGTAATGCGGTCGTATTAATAACCAATGGTAATTAATTAATCTAAATAACTTTCCCGAGCCCGGAAAGCAATCCCGGGTAAAAACCTAGTACTAATATAAGTCCGAATGTAGTGGGGCGGCATAATTGGGCGGTATGCCCTCATAGCGCCGGTATAGCGCCGGCACACCGCCACAAGGGGCGCTATGTTTCAAAAATTGGGTCAGGGCGCGAGAAATTTCGCGGCGCTATGCATTCTTTCTTTTAACTTTCCACCAATCAAATTTAAGCAATCTTTTTTATATTAATTAATAAAATTGAAAATTATTAAATAGGTAATGATGGGTAGGGGCTTTATGACTACGGGCTCTAGTGATATAACGCCCCATAAAGCCCCCGTGTGACGTGGCACGACACGTGTCGCATAACGCCCCAGAAGAGGCTTTATGACTACGGATGGCCTAAGCATAAGCCAAAAAAATAAAAGCTAAGCCAAACACCCCCTTGGTCAACACAACAGCAAACAGAAATCGGTGTATATAATCAATCTTCCTCCAATTCGATCATCAAACGATCATCTATAAATGACGACTCACGGCATCCATGGCAATCTTATTGAAGTCACTGGTATACATCCGGATTCCTTATCGTTCTTTTCACTTTCTGTTCAATTGATACCTGTTTTCATCGCTCCATATGACTTATTTGACATGCATGATTCGTGATATCGCTGTAACAACTTTAGATTATACAGATCTGGTTCCGAACTGTGTGTTTGTTGATTTCCAGATCTGATTGTTAGTTATTTGCACTTTCAGTTGTTAGCTGTAACAAATTAAAAGATACTGAATGGATTTCGAGGCAAGATCCCTACGTTTGTGTTGAATACGGTAGAACTAAATCAAGAACTCGTACCTGTACAGGTGAATACTTTGATTTGTGTATTGAGATTTAGGTTTTGTTTGAGGATCTGTGTTCTGATTTGAGTTTTTATGAACTGTGTAGATGGAGGTAAGAACCCTACGTTTCAAGAGAAATTTGTGTACACACTTATTGAAGGATTAAGAGAATTGATTGTTAATGTTTGGAATAGCAATACGATCAAACATGATAGCTTCATTGGCAGCGGAAAGTAATTATTATTATTATTAAATTCTTTTTTTTTCCGGTTATTGTTTATACTAATATAAAAGAATGAAAACTCTAAATGAACCTGAACTAATCATAAACTTGGTTTAAAAGTGGGCATTAGGCACACGAGGCGATCAGGAAAGAGCCTCAGGGCCTTGAGCTTGATTTTTATTTACTTTTGGGACAATGTTGGTCATAGGGTTTGTAACAGACTGATATGCAAAAACAACCTAAAGGGTGAAATCATGAAATGTTATGGTTGGTAAAATAGTTGATACATAAAAGAGACGAGAAGTACACAACTTTGAATGTAACCAAGATCACAAATCTTAAGTATAATAAAGATATAAACATAGGGAATCCTAACTAATATATTCTCTCCTTGGTTTTGAAAAGCGCGCCTTGATGCGAGGAGGCGCTTGAGGCGAGGGTGCTCGCTTTAGATTAGGTGAGGTGCATGTTGTACAAAAGGTGCAGCCGGTGAGGCGCGCTTTTTGTGTTGGAGATGGTTTGTGCATATAGGTTATTTAGATATTAAACCATATATATAGCTTAATTATGTCTAAAATATGAGTAAATAATGCTAGAAACCTGTGAGAAATTAAATTAAAAACTTATATAAATAAGTTGTGTCTTGTGTACCAATAGTGGTGCGCTTTTGCGCCTGCACCTAACGCCTTGGCACGGGACCCTATCGCCTCGGTGTGCCTCACGCTTTAAAAACCAAGATTTTATGTAATAGTTTATAGTCATGTTGACTGATATTTTGTGGGATGATTATTGTGGTGCCAGGGTCCAGTTGGAAAAGGCTCTTTCACAAGGATTTGATGATAGCTTGTGGCCATTGCAAAGCAAAACTGGCAGGTTTGTGTTTTATTTTATGATTCATGCTCTCCAGTGAACCCTGAATCTTATAAAGCGAACTGTGTGTTATACAGTCCAAGGCCTAAATGAGTGTCATTTGGAAGACCATATGTAGTTTTGTCTAGGTCCATAGACGAATGACCACTTGATCATTCCTTGAATAACCAGCAAGAAAGCAATCAAAGCTCTGGCTGGCCAACTGGATTAGCATACCTGGAGTGTGATCTTCGTTGGTTATAACGCGTAACATTCTATTATCTCTGTAGACTCGTTAAACGACAAGGAGAGTGGTCATTTGTCGCACAGATTATATTCTCAACAAAATGGTTTTTAAATGTATTGTCTGCACTCAACCTGTTGCTCACCTCTTTCTTAAGCATAATGTATAAATTGGAGTTTTAACACATGAGGTGTCCACATTCAGTTTTCATAGGAATTCGTCTTTCTAATGCGCAAATTTCCATATGCAGGCATGCTGGAGAGGTTCGATTGATTATCCATTATACCAAAGCCAATGTAAGTTTCGTTAGTGCATCATTTTCACCCTAGTTGGATTGAACCAAAACACTTTTCTTTTTCAAAATATTTAAATTGTTTAAAAAAGATTATATCATTTCAACAATATCGTTTATGTGCAGAAACCAGCAACCAGTCACGTCCCAGCAGGTCAACCACACGGTGCACCCCAACCTTATGGTTCCCAGTATCCTCCTGGTAAGTCTTTATTTACACTCCTTATACTTTCTCGTAAAGACTGCAATTCCCGTCTATGGGTAAATGGGCCAATTTGTGTTATACTGTCAAGCAAGTCAAATGTGTAAATAAATCTTAAAAGGAGTAAAGTAGACGGATGGTCCCTGTGTTTGCACTTTGTAAAATTGCTGTTCTGTTGTTACTACAACAAGTGGTACAGACCCTCGCAACCACGTTACTTTTGCAAAAATTGCCGACGTTATTGGACCGAAGGTGGTGTTACTCTTCACAAATCGACTAAACCATCTTCAACCTCCAACAAACGTCCGGCTGATTCAAAACCGACTGCTGATCTTTCAGTTTTCACATCAGGTTCCCACTTTCGTTCGGTTTTGATTATGTGTTTTGAGTAAACTGTTTAGAAAAGATAATTTTGTTTGTTGTTGTTGATTATGGGTTTATGTTGTTATATCACGTTTTTGAAGCAGATGGTTTGAACGATCAATGATTGATTTTAAAGGGGAAGGATGTAAAATGGAGCGCCTCACGTGATTACTTTGTACGCACGTGCGCCTTATGTGCGCCTCACGTGGTTACTTTGTAAGCACCTGCGCCTTATATGCGCCTTATGTGAGCCTCATGGATTATTTGTGTTTTTGATGTCTGTTTTTTTTTATGTTTTAGACTTTCTGTGTGAATTATTTTAATTTTGATGTGTATTTTGGATGTTTTAGACCTTTTTTGTGTCGGTTATTTTATTTTTTATATGATATGTGATTTTATATTTATTTATCAATCCCGCTCGGGATTACGGCTCGTGAGGGGAAGCAAAGCGCCTCGAGACTCGATTCCGTTCTGTCGAACCTTGGGTCTAGTTGCAATGAAAAAACATTTTGAATGGAACAGGCAAATATGGCCAAACCTCATGGACGAAAATGGCAGTTTACTCTTGATTTAATATATATTTTTTTTTCTGTTTTTTCTTAATGTACGTTCAAATTTGCTGTCGCAGGTGAAAAGAGACTCAAGATCGCATTCGAGGTTCGATTTCTGTTGTCTCCATCTGTTGAGTAGTTCATTATATTTGTTGATCTGAATTGCGATACCCTTTTGACAACCTCCAGTTGATTTTTCTTGAACTAAACCCATTAAGTTCAAATCAGAAATCAACATGTTTTTCCTTCCCAACCATTTTGGAAGTTTAAATCCTGCAGAGTGCAGGTTATGGTAGATTTTAGTGTTCTTACTGTTAAAAATGAATATTATCAGATTTGCTTTAATATTTTATTCCCGTGAATTTATGATTTCATATTTTATTCAAAATGACATGGACGAAATATCATCAGTGAGTGATGTTCGCAGGATTTTACCTGTTCTAATGTTATTTACATAGCTGACTTTCTGCGTATATGTGCAGCAACCAATAATTCCTGCCATGGATGTTTACTCAATGATCACAATAAACTTTAATAACACAAACATGTTGAGTCCAACATCCTCTTCATCTTCTCCCACTTCTCCGGCCACCCCTCTCAACCGCTACGAGAGCCAGAAACGCCGTGACTGGGACACGTTCAGGGAGTCCCTACGCAACCACCGGCCGCAAGCAAAAGCAAAAGGGGTTAGTTATGTGTTTACCTTGGGTCCATTTTGTAATTTGCTAGATAAAGGCTTCAATGTGATCTCAACTGATTCGTTTGGTTTCTTATAAAACTATTTAGGGGCAACCTGTTATTGCTGTTGGTGTAGGGCTCAGCACATATGACACAGCATATGTAAGGATATATTGCCCTTCTTTCTCTCAGTTATCCATTTATACTTGGTCTTAGTTTAAGGTTTACCAAAGATGCGCCCTAGATTCTTGAATTTTTTTATTTTGTTTGTGATTTTCGTTAAAGTGAGTGTTTCTATTTTTTTTTATTATTTGGTGTCAAAAAAAAAAAAAAAAAAGATATGGATAAACTAGTAAAAAGTTTTGTAAGAAAACTTCATTGTTAGATTAATGTACTTACCTGTTCATATATATCCCTCCTACTAGTCAGTAATGTAAATCATGAACATGCTTTATAAGCACACGACCATATTGCTTAAGTGCACATCCATGCTTCATATATTTGACTTGTGTATGGTTATGGGATGTGTTTTATGGGGGCGCAAAGTGTTATATTTGACTTCTGTATGGTTATGGGATGTGTTTTATGGGGGCGCAAAGTGTTACAGTTATATGACCATGCACAATCTTAACACAGTCATGCAAAGAGTCTGATATGCAATCAAATCAATTGTTGATTTGATATAACATTGCATTGTTGTGCGATTGAGGCGTAGGTAGATAATGACTCAAAAGACACAAGGTACTTCGACTTCTAACCTGTGTCACTTGAAGGAGTTAGGTTTTAAGTCATATTTTGAGGGATTTTGTTATGTAAACATGTTATGGTGAAAGAATTGAGTCTTATTGAGGCAGTTAGTAGTTGTATGTTAATTCGTGTATTCAAAGTCATATTTAAACTAGCAAGTGTTTGTAACAAAATGAAACGGATAGCAGTTAGCATCTTAACTATAGGTCCTAGAGTTTTGATCATCCAAAAGGAAAATTTACCAACAGATATAACCAAAAATCTTGAAGCTGATAATGTTAGTATGACTAATCTTGCCTGTAATTTTGCTCTTTTATAAGAAAGTTAAATGTGTAATAATTAGAAGTCTACTTTTGTTAATTAAAATTAAACTATATCTACATCTTTATATTTACTAAATTAAAGTTTTTCTTATACTAAAGAGCTAAACTTTCGATTAATGGTTAAATTTCTGCAAAAAAATAATATTCTGGAAATCATCGTATTAGTATTTATCCGGCAGGTACCAACAGTAGAGTCGATTGACAGAACTTTAAGGAATTTTAATTCCGGCAAAGAACCAGTGCTACTTCAATTTTGGGAATCCACGCCTTCTAATTCAGAGGATATGGGATGCAATCTTATGTTGACAGATCAAACCTTTATGTCAGCTCCAGATGTAGGACTTGAGGAGTACAGAAGGAGATGTCTTGAAAGCCCTTGTCGTTTTGTTGGATTAGTAACAAGTGTGGGCGACTGGTTAGCTGGCCGAGCCGCTCAAACTGGGCTTGCAGACCATCGGACAATACATCATGTGCTTATTCATGAAGATCAACATTCTGTAGACATTGGAAACAGGGGTCAGTTAGTTTTGCCTGTGTACCATGGGAATAAACTTGTGGGAATCATTGAGCTTGTCACGTCTATACGAAAAGAAAGTTATGTTGACTATCTTGAACAAATTCAACAATTGCTGAAGGTTAGATTTTGTTTAATCTTGTAAGTTGCAATATACATCAATATAATTATATTGAATTCTTTTGGCTTGTGCTTTAATCCTTTGCAGGATGAGGGCTTAACATCCGGTTATATGGGGAAGACGATAAAAGTTGAATTTGATAGTTGTTTGATCAGGTTTCCGCTGACCCTTTTAGCTGATATCACAGACCTGCACAGGGAAGTCAAAAAGAGATTTCCGGAATTAGAACACCAAACATTCCGTGTGGAGTATGATGACGCTGAAGGTAACCGTCTTCCTATTTCGAGTGGTGAAGACCTCCGGGCTTGCTTAGCTGAGTCAAGTCTAAAAGGGGGACGGTTCATCAAAATGTGTGTTTTGTTACACGCATAGGGTGATAACCTTTTTTTGTTCTTTTTTTTTTTGTTAGTATGTAAAGTGGGTTGCTGCCCAGGATTACATAGTTACATTTATGGGGTAATTAGTTAGGGTGGTGAGGGGTGGGAAACCTGGACGCCCCTGGGTAATTCCACATGGGATTGGCCGATTGGGTACTTGGGTACACCGCCCCACCCCGTTGAGTAGTTTGGCCGAGTAAGAAATCCAAGTACTACTACTCGGGTGTGTGCAAGTATTTGTTGTTTTTTTTTTATAAATAGAAGATATCTTAACAAATTTTAAAAATGATTATTTTAAACCAAAAGTTTTAACCCTCCTTCCTAAAATATAACATTTTCCCTCGTATTATTTGAGTCTCTCCCTGTACATTTATACACACATATAGGGGTTGGTTATTAACCTACAGTAAGAAAGCGACGACATGAGTTTTGTGGGCAAAGGTGTTTTGAGTCTATTTACTATTTCCTTAATATATATTTTTAAGTTGTACTATAAAATCGAGTATTTTTTCTCCTTAACATTACTACCATGTTGATATACCTTTTATAATTAATATATATACACACACTCACACACATGTACGCTTTTAGATAAACAATAAGAAAGCAAGACTTCCACTTTCATTATACCTTAAGTTTTGTTTCTCTCATATGTGAGACAAGATTCACTCTGACTTTTTTTCTTTCTCAATTTTTGTAGCTTTCACAGCATCAAACTTCGAGTATTGATATCTCATTCACGTTAGCTACACTTGTTGGACATAGCTTGCTTTATTGTGAAGCACTCACACAGTAGAACACACACCCAGAAAATATTACTTATCTTAACATCAGTTAGATATTTATATAATCTTATTTTTAAAGGTCGGTGGTACTTTTCTTTTTGACCCTAAACTTCAGTTTTTTTCCTTTTTGACCTTAAACTATGTTAAATTTATTTTCACCCCCTCTTAGCTCTTAAGTTTAGGAAATGTAACTTTCAACCTTTTAACTTTTATAAAATTTATAAATTGTCACTTTAACCCCCTCGAGAGTATATATAATCTGATTAAAGTTCGTTAATTAAAATAAAAAAGTTGTTGCGTGCTTTTTTATGTATGTGTTGGTATAAATTCCAGTTGATTTACGTTTCGATGTACATTTGATTTGGAAACGAGTCGGGTCAAATATAATAATAATAAGTTATACATACTCATGCCGCATAGTCTGTACAATATTCGTAGTTTTCTACATTTCGACATAAATTTGGTATACTTTTTTCGTATAAAGTCGAGTTTGACTACGTTTTGATGAACATTTGGTGTATGCTTCCGTGCTTTATTTTTTACGTTTCCTACGTGTGAATGATCGCATATAAATACATTTTGACTTGGCCTACATTTTGACGAAAATTTGGTGTACGCTTCGTGCTTTATTTTGGACGTTTCCTACGTATGAATCAGATCGCATATAATACATTTTGACTTGACGGTATAAATTCAAGTTAGTCGGGTCACATATAATACGTTATGAATGTACGGTATAAATTTAATTTACTTTACGTTCTAATCGAATTGCAATGCTTATATAAGTTACATTGAATTCAATCGGATACGTCGAAACGTACGTTTTCATATGGTTAATGCATCACAAAACGCTTGGACTAATCTGTTCAACATTTGCGATGTACCCGCACCGCAACGCGCGCAGGTACTATTACTAGGGATGACAATGGGTCGGGTTTGAGACGGGTTTAGGTAATCCCAAACCCAAACCCGATTAGATAAGCTTGTCCCAAACCCGTCCCAAAACCCGTCGGGTTTCTAGCGGGTAAATACCCATCGGGTATCGGGTATACCCGCGGGTTTCGGGTAAACCCGTTAATTTAAAAAGATTACCCGTTGGGTATACTCATCTCAAAAGCCATTGGGTATCTATCGGGCAACTACTAACCGGTTATATTTTGTATTGTTATTATAAAAATATATATCAAATAACTACAATGTATGCGAAATAGAATACCTATATGTGTAAAAAATGGATGTATCATATATATATACATATTAATAATATAAAAGAAATTATATTGGGTATACAATCGGGTAAACGGGTACACTTTATCGGGTAATTGGGTCGGGTAAATGGGTATATCACTAAATCCCAAACCCGTCCCAAACCCGCGAAAAAAATAAAAACTATTCCCAAACCCGATTAACCGACCCCAAACCTGTCCCAAATGTGTCGGGTTTCGGGTTTACTCATCGGGTTCGGGTTTGATTGCCATCAATGGCGGATCTTGCCCGTTGAACATGTCAGGGCCGAAAGACACGGGCACTAAAAAAAGGCCGGACAAGCCCGGGCCAAACATAGTATATATAAAAAATTTCGATCGAAATGCGGAAAATTAGCACTACGGCCGAAAAACTTGTCCGGGCCGTGGCCCTGCCACGGCTCTTCTAAGAACCGCCCTTGATTGCCATCCCTAACTATTACTAGTAAATATTGTTTTCTAAATTAAGAAGAAAAAATCTTTTTCTCATTTTGTAAAAAAAAACTTTATTTTTCACAAAATTTCCAACAGAAAAACTATGGCGCTAGTTTGACCTCCCACCCCCACTTCTGTCGGTTATCTGATTTTGTTGTGTTTATCATCCAACAATTTTTTATCACGTAACATAATTTTTTTTTTCATTTGTAATTTTAAATTTTCTTTTATCTAACTATTATTTAAGTAAAATTTTTAAATGTTTTATTTCACTAAAATTAGCATTTCAAAAGTTATTTAGTTAAATAATAAAACAAAAAAAAATTATTTAAAAACTGATGTAGTTAAATAATAAACAAAAAACCTTCAATGAAATAAAAAAATTTTAAAAAAGAAACCTAATTTAAAACGTATTTATTAGTTATGATAGATTACAATTTTTCACGATTAAAAAGAAAGAGTAAATTGTCATTTTAGTCCTTAAGTTTTTGTCTAAATTGTCATTTTAGTCCAAATAATTTTTTTTCTGCTTTAGGTCTCTGACTTTTCCTTTTTCTTGTCATTTTGATCATATTGCCTAACTAAATCTAAAAACAGGTTATAATCAGAGGTATTTTTGGCATTAAATTATTACGAGGTTTATAAACTATGTTGTAAACTACCACTGGTTATCACTACACAACAGTTATGCCAAAAATACCCCTGGTTATAACCAGATTTTTAGACTGAGTTAGACAATGTGATCAAAATGGCAAGAAAATAGAAAAGTCAGGGACCTAGAGGAGAAAAAAAACTATTTGGACTAAAATAGGAATATGGACCAAAACTTAAGTACTAAAATGACAATTTACTCAAAAGAAACTTTAATAAATAGAATACAGGATTACACGATTTTAAATTTTGACATACCATTTTTCATGATTTCCGAATACTGTTATGACATGTTTTTTTATCTATGTTTCAATATAAAAAGTTGAATTCCGTGCCGCAAGAACTTACTAGCGCAATGCTTGGGGCTTCTACTAGTTAATTATTCTTTATGTATCATAATTTGACTTTTTGATAATAACCATTTGATTTTAATAATTGTAATTATAATCCTAATAATTAAATAATCTGTCTGATAATGAGCTTCAAGTACGGGAAAACTTAGATAAGTACTTCCAAGATCAATGGATCTTTGTCATAGTGTGACAAAAATTAAATGGTTAAAAAAAGATAATACTTCCAAGAAAGGGTTTGGATGGCCTTTTTTAATAAACATAAAAGTTTAAAATGTTTTAATGTTATAATAAACAAAAGAGTTAACTTTTGGTTAGGTTGTTTTAACGGTTTCGTCTCAGTGTTTTAAAAGGGTCAATTTCCTTCCTGATCTATTTAAGTTATCACTATTTTGCTTTCCGCCTCTGACTCGATTAAAATTATCAACTAAAGATAAGGGTACTTAAGTAATTTTAAATATAAGTACTTAATTATTTATTATTAATCCTTTAATCTATTTTGTTTTATTTATTTATTGATATTAAATATAGAAATCTATTTAATTAATCAAGCACCACCATCATAGTCGGCCACTAGCAACTGGCCTCCACCACCTTCCATCACTAGCAGCCCTCCACTATGAACCTAAACATAGCCGCTACCCATTTCAATTGAGTTCTAACCCCTTGTTTGCAGGAATCGGAGTTGAATCAAAAGTCGCCGACGGTCAAATGATGTTGAAGATGGGGTGTTCAGGTGGCTGTCTAAAGGTGATGGTAATGGTCACGGTGTGGTGTTAGGTGATGAATCAAAAATTACCCCCCCAAGTTTCAGACATTACAGATAGAGTTAGAGGCAGGGAGTAAAATGAAGATAAGCTACGTAGATCAGAAAGAAAATTGACATTTTTTAAACCATTGAATCAAAACCGTTAAAACGTCCAAACTAGAGAAATAAAACTGAAGTTAACTCTAAACAAAATTCTAAGAAAATCCGCATAATTGTTTCAACAAAACAAGGGTTTATTATGCCCATTTCTCCTCCCAGGGGCTTTCATCGACTCCTCGTCGGAATCAATCCAAGATGACAGATCTTCACTAAACTTTCTGATGAACAATTCGTCGCCGTTGCTGTTTTCCAGGTCTCTTTCCCTTCCGATCATTTGTTGATTCCTGCATTTTGCTTATTATCTCATATTGAAATTTTTGCCTCTCTAATTTACAAGTAGGGGGTTAATGAAAGTTTCAGATTCTTTGGAACCCCATGTTTAGGCTGTTATTTTTTAGGTCGATTCCAGGCTTGTTTAGGGCTAGTGTAGCCTGCTTTTAGACATATTTAAAATGCACCTGAGTGCGCTTTTGACATCATAGATATAAATACCTCAAAAAAAGAACAATACCCCCACTCACCTTTGATTTAGAATGTACGGTGAGGCAAACCCGCCAATTGAGGCACATTGCGAAGAAAACTTGTTAACCGCTAAACCACATAGGGAAATTCAGGACTGTTATTTGTAAGAGGGGAAATGTGAATCTTTGAAGAACTTAACCCCCATTGTAGTCTTTTAGTGGCATATTTGGCAACTTACGAAACACTTCCCGATAGTAAGTTAAAACATGCTTTATAGACCCACTGGTGTCACTTGAAACATTCTGAGCATCTAAACATCTTCGCATCTAAAAGATAGAATTTATTACATAACTGTACATTACATCCTGCATCTTATCATAAAACATCCATACAATTCTGTACACAAGTCACAACGTAAGATTTCATCTGAACCAAAAGTTTAGTTTAAGACTTTAAGTTGCACAAATGACACAACTATGATAAGGATTAATTTTTTACATATTTTTCTGCTTGTTGCTGGTTAAAAATCTGCTCTTAAATATCTATCGTTTCGTAGGCAAATAAACAAGTTTATAAACATCTTGGCAAAACATGCACATTGTAATCTGAACCTTCTATTCATGTTCTATCAGTCATTCCAATTTAACGTTGCATTGTGGCCCGGTTGTGTTTCACCTGAACACCCAAATCCCATTTGTTTTACCAACAATTTTGGAGGCACTACATTGGAAACTAAAATACAAGGAAAAAAGAATAACAATCTGCTGCTGCATACATAAATCATAATTCTAAATCAAATACACAATTGAGATACTACGAAGCAGTTGGTATTGGGATGTCACATACTACCTCAAGTTCTATACAATCAAGTTTTCAACACATGATACGTCCATATGACGATTTGTTTGATCGCTTTCATTGCCGAAGTAGCATAGTTCTATAATCAATCATCAGCCAAAATAATTAATTTTATAGTACTGTGATTAGCTGCAAATCCTAGAAGATTGTGTACGTCAGCATCACAAGCAAGGACTATCAGGTCATTGTCTTCATCCCTGTATCTTAAACGAGGCCTTCTACTTTTTAACTTAATCCTTCGTGCTACTTTCATGTTCTAGCTCTAAAAGGCCCGATGAAGTAGGAAATTGGAACTTTATCATATCTCCTTTAAAAGTTGCCTTCACTGTCACCATCTTTATATCTGAGATATTGGCCACCGTCTGTTTTGGGGATGCATGAACATGCGAATACGGGATTATATTGTTTATTGTATATTTGGGTTTTGCTGTGCTCTCACTCACAGTAGGGTGATCACCATTACACAATAAATTTCTCAATGATTTCTTATTTCTCCACCTCTTAACCCTTACCATCAGGAACACAATAAAAGCTAAACCAAAACGTGAATTTGAAGGCCATTGCAAGTTTTGCTTTGTCCATGCTTTTGGTGATGGTTTTGAGTCGGTAGTATGAACAGTCTTTTTGCTGTGCTTTGGCAATGGCCAACTTGGCATACCATGGTCTCGACAATAACGCTTCAATGTAGACCGACTGACTGAAATAAAAGAGAACACACATCAGACCAAATATCATTATAACAAATAAAATGACTACAAAAAACCATGAACAAGTAAGAGAACTTACCACCAAGGCTCTTGGCTGCTTGATCTATTGGCTTTTCAACGTATTTTTCAACTGCTTCCATTGTAAGAGAGTCTATTTTACGCTTTCTGCCTTGTTTTGAACTGTTACTTTTTTCTCCAGCATCAGTAATGTTATCGCTCGTTTTCTGAATATTCACACTGGGATAGGAAACCATTTCATTGTTTTTTCTTGCACCAACTATATTAAAGGTGTTATCAGGGTAAATTTGTTTGGATTGACATTGATTCGATTCGTTTGCAGAAGACTCCGTAATTTTAGCTACATTTACCATTATTGACTCTGAATCTGATGTGACTGTCTCAAGTTTGTTGTTATTTGTTGTTGTGATGGATGATATTTGGATAGTATGAGGGTCTAAACTTAAAGATTCACCAACTTCTGTAGGTGGTCCAACAACTTGTATATCTGAGCTGTCACCGAGTTCAAATCCAGAAGCCATTTCAATTTTCTGCTTCAGTGTTTGCACCAAGTTCAGTACGTGTCCGATGTCTTTGATGTCCGGTGGTAGGAAGAACTCTAACACATAGTCGTCATTGGTTTCAACAGTATGCAAGAAGATTGCAAAGCAGCTGGTCAGCCCGTTCATGCGTGCATTATGGACCAAAGGGTACTCATCTTCACTGAGTTTGGTTACATCTCCACAAAAACATGAACCGTGGGATGACAATGCCTTGCCAACAAAACCACGGGACCTGTCCAGGTGTCGTTCTCTACACGCTTTCAAAAAAGGCCACATGCCCAGGTCACGGACATGATAAGGTAGAGTGGCTCCTGACATGCAGACTTTCCCGAGACATCTAGTGTCAAAACTACCACAGCTCTTCTCTATAACATGTTCATGGGAAACAAAACTAGTGTGTTGGGATACGGCCCATGTTTGAGCAAGACGTAGATTGTGGATGTCACACATCGTTTTCAGAATCCTGTAAATTTTATCTAAATCATTTTGCCTGCGTCCATTAGGAACCTGTACATAAAACACATCTAACTAACATTCCAAGGCATACGACTATTTAACAAAAAACATTGTACAAAGTATCAAAGGAAACTTGGTTGTTTCTCATGGTGAGAAGAGGTCTCTATACATGGTCGAGGTACAACCAGATGAAGCAGATAAACAGAGTTCACCTTGTATGAAGATGTCAGGACTCAAGAAAATGAGAGTTGGGTCCATAGAGCGTATGGGCAGAGAAAGATTACCTTTGTAGATTCAGTGGTCAAGAAAGAACAAACGATTCAAAAGGGACAGAAAAGCAAGATGCGGGTTGTAGTTAAAAGATCGGGGTATAGTGGGAGCACATAGACTAAGGTGTTTCAATTTTGTCTCGGCTATTACAGAGGATTAGAAATCTGGCAGAGATCAGAGGGTCATGGGATTTTTGTAGAACTCAGAAGGTCGGGGAATCTAGCAAAGGTAAGACAATCGGGGGGCTAAGAGATCCTGTAAAGTTTAGTGAGTAAAGAAATCCGGTACAATGATTAGAGAATCTTGGAACGAGTATGAAAAAGTCAGAGTGGAAGACTTGTTTCAGTGGGAGCAAGCTAGGAGAGCATAGATTGGGTCACTTGGGAAGCATTTCAAGTCACTAGGTGCTCCCTACCCGGTCGTTTGCGGAGTTGCGAGTACTCGGTCTAGACGAGGAGTACTCAGACAGGGTTAATAATAAAGAAAATTAATTATTGAGATTCATATGCTTGGAATTCATATGAAATGTACAAATAAAACTAAATTTTCCAAGATAATTCACCTTTAATTAGGGAAAGTGAATACCAAATTTGAGGTTCTGTCCGAGTTTGACTGAGTCATGCCTGAGTTTGGCCGAGTCCTTTTAATTCCGCTGAGTCATGCCCTAGCTAACTACTGCCTATTTCTTCCGATTTCGCTGAGCCATGCCCGAGTTTGACCGAGTCCGATTCGTGGTTACCTAGTTGGTGGAAATCGCTATGGAGGACCCCCGATTCCAAGTTGGTTGAGTTTTACAGCACCGACTAGCAGATATGATTACGAAAGTCGTGACAATGGAAGAGTTGGAGCTCGGTGGAGCTTCAACAGGCCTTGAGGAATACTGAAAAGGCAGCTACAACTAGTGAAGGGCGAGATTACAGAAATTCCAGACCGTATGGAGCGCGGTCCGAAGTTTATCGAAGCCTCCAAGCAGGAGATTATTGGGCGTATTGCGTGGAGGCTTCGGCCTAGGGTAGCCGACCCTAATACATCATATGGGTAAATTGACAGGTTGCCTAATTTACATTTGCTTGCTAAGACAGTAACCCTAATCTATTATAATAGACATATGTCTAGGCATTATAATATCTCATCACCTCTGAAAGTAATTAAAGTAAAGCTAGTTGCAGCCCGTGGACGCATGTAACTAGACTAAACCACGTTAAATCATGTTTTTTTGTTTGGTCTCATGTGTGTTTTTGTGTCTGTTATGGTGACGTGAACAATGCCATGAACAGTAGCTACTGTCACGGCATCGTTGGTCAAGTTGACTAGTCAACAGAAAGTGAAATTCAATCAACAACAGAGGTCGCTGCGTTTTTTATCAGTTTCCTGATTTGTTCACCACCGTTGATATCTAACAAATTGTTGTATTAGTTTCATAGAAAAAGAGTTGCTCAAGAATGTTTCAAGATGTAAATTGTTTCCAAAATATGCAACTCGTAGAGGAAATTTGTAGAATGCAAATTTGTTGTTTCTAATAACATTTGTAATCTTCAAATATGTTTATCTATTAACTTAATTTCGTCGCGTTGATGACAGGCTGGTGAATATGTAAATCTATTTATAGTCATCCGAAAACAACGATTGAGAAACATGATGACGTGAGAATTTTTTTGGATCCGTCACCGTCACTGTTGCAAAAGACCTGACTCACATTTAGAATAGAACAATCGAATGCTTGCTGTGTTCTCAGTCCTACCATCTGCAAAACAACAGTTTACAAATGAGGAAATCCTACAAAAGAATGTGGTATGTTTATTATCAAAACCGGGAGGAAAGATTGAAACCTGAAGTGCGTTACAAAGTCGTTGAACCTCATAAGCATAACTCGTATACTTTGACAACGTCAAGAGCTCAAGAACACCAACACATAAATGCGTACTCATATAAAAAACTGGTAAAGCCAAATATCCATGAAGATTGCAACGAATCGCACACTCTTGTTGCGGTAAGTGTTTTGGCAAGTAATTAGTTACATCAGGTGTCCACTCAGGCAATCCTCGTCTATACACTCGAGCCACAGGACTACATTCCTCATCTTCATGATCCTTATCCGTAACAAAATAGTTGTGATCAGTCTCCCGCCTATATGTAAGAAGCCTTTCATCCATTACCCCAAGACCAAATGGTTGATCTATGGTTGTGAGTAACTGGTGCTTCCCGACCACTTGAGGCGACCAAAACTGAACGAGAACATGTTGCTCCCGGAAAGTTAAGAGCCTTAGTGCGGATACTATCTTGATCTGTGTTTTCCGATGACTCAAGTCAATTCTATCTACTCCCAGCTCTAAATCCTGTATATTCTGATGGTTTATATCGATTTTGTTCGCTCGCAGCTCCAAGTCTGTAGTTTAGAGGAACTACATCTTATAAACATGAACAAAAAAACTAACTATATAAACCAAAAGAAAATAAAGAAACAAGAAACCAGCAAGAAAGACATACAGCTGATTGTTGGATCTCCGTTTGCATAAACTCGAAGTGGGGTCAAGTATCTCGACTCAGCGGAAACCGACGGTTCTAAAAGGATCTCCTGTGTCGGCATATCTGTTATGCATCCAAACCACACCAAAACGAACCTTATAATAAGTTCGAGTCACCAGCTGAATGAGAGTTCAAATTGATAACTTCAAACTACATTCACAACCAGTGTATTTTAATCATTAACGTGTCCCCATCTACTGATCGATCTAACATGTCATTGTCTGCTATTGCTATAATGTACAACTAGCAAATAATAATTAATTCACCGGTTCATAGCTTGGAATCTTATGGAAGCATACCAACTCTCCTTAGGGTGTCCGGGGCACTCCCCTAAGAGGGGAGTCCCCTCTCTTACGCATAACCAATCCTCGTGTGCCACGTCAACTCCCCTCTTAAACTCCCCTAACACCCCAATTTGATGGCGGCACTCCCCTATTAGGTGACTTGTTTGTTTATTCAAAAAAAAAAAAAAAAAAAAAAGAAAACTTTTCATTGGTTGAAATAGCGGCTGGACCCACCATATAACTCCTTCTTCTTCGTTGTCTTCCCCCCGAGTTGGCTCCCCGATTAGGGTCCCCGCCTGGATGGCAGGGGTGTTCCCGCTCAGCAAAACTGGTCCCCGCACGGGGTCACCGAGGGTGCCCCGCTCACCCTTACAGTGTTGCTTTAAAAAAAATTATTACTTTAATCATGTTTCCTGACATTTCTTGATTTTGACAATTAAATTACATCGTGGTCCACGTCAACTTGCCGTGTTTATTGGACTTTTTTGAGTAAACTTACGTTTTGCTCCCTGTGGTTTGGTCACTTTAATGGTTTTACCCCAAACCTTTAAAAATAGTCATTTTCCTCCAATAGTTTGCTATGGTTTTTCTATTTTGCTCCCTGCGGGGAGCAAAATGGAAAGATTGACAATTTGGATGGAGTTAGAGGCGGGGAGCAAAATGGAAAAACCATAGCAAACTATTGGAGGAAAATGACTATTTTTAAAGCTTTGGGGCAAAACTATTAAAAAGACCAAACCACAGGGAGCAAAACGGAAGTTTACTCGACTTTTTTGTTTATTTTCAGATCTAGATCTGAGTAATTGAGTTTTTCGGTTTTAGTGGGACAGGCTACAAGCATAGGTTATACTGACCCCCTCCAATCCTGGAGTTACATACATATCAGACAAAAAACTCAATTAAAAGACAAGTCTGGTGGATAAAAGAGCTCATTTGTTATATAAACCCACATCTCATAAACAAGTCAAATACCTTGTTGCAATGATTCATCTTTTAGGAATTTTATATATCTCATTGCTCATACAATACAACTTAAAAACATGTAAAGGGAAAATATGATGTAAAACGTGAAGTCAATTAGTCAAAAGCTACTTTTTCCCCTTTTCAAAATAGTACTTTGTATGAATAACATCGGTTAAAGAGATTATTTATGTGATTTTCGAGAATCTTAAACCTATTATAACAGAAGTTAGACAAACATACAAATGGGGCCGTGCTCCAGGGTATCTAGGTGATTTTTTAGGGAAGTTCGTCGGTTAGAGTCTCGATTGTGACATAATATAATGCGTGAGTCAATGGTTTTATCATAGTAGGTCTTCGGGCGGTGAGTTTCCTATGTAACTGGTGAGGGGTTGGGTCACTGACGTCATCTACGATTACAGGCGTGGGTAGCCTTCTACCTATGGGTGTGCTCGGATGGCCGGGCTTTGCTGGGCTTTCCATAATAAAAAAGTTAGAAATACATATTCAAAAAATATTTTTTTTTGGAAGACACTTAAGATTTATGTTTTTTTCTTTTAATAAAATTAGTGTAGTTGCATAACTTTATTAAGTTCCCTTTATTTTCTGTATAAAATTAATATTAAACTCTTTCTAGAAACTGGGCCAAGGAATTCCTGAACAAGTTCACATTGAAAGGATCATCCTTTGTAAATCTTTACACGAAACTGTATATAGTTCAATGGTCCACACCGACAGAATACACTATGAACTTTAATAATGAACTCTCTATATATATTAACCGGCTCAAGTTTCATGAACCCTTTCACAAGAAAAAAAAGGTTCACCTTTTTTTAACTCTACTTTATGATTTATGTATGTGTTCGTCAACAATCATGCCAAACTATTAATTAGTAGGATAAATTACACTTTTCGTCCTTTATGTTTGTATTGAATTGCAATGGATAACCTTTAACTTCAATAATTACAGTCACAATCATTTATTTGGAAAATTCATTACACCTTTCGTCCTTTACCATTAACAAGGTTAATTTTAAACGTTAAATATTGTCACATGGATCTCATATGACGGCATTTATGTCATTTCCCACTTAATTCTTCTCCCTTATAACTCTCTTCTCTCTCTCACAACTCTCTTCTCTTCTCTTTCCCTTTCTCACCACCACCACCACCACCACCAGGCACTTTTCAGGCCAGATCCACCACCACCCTCCGCTGCAAGATTTCATCCACCACTGCCATCTAAGTGGTGGTTTTCTCATACGAACCATTCACCCAATACCATTGTCTTCACTGTCTCTACACAAACACCCTACATTTTCTTTAACATCACAACTGCCAAAAATTCGTTGCTAAACAAACCCCAAAGATCGACAAAATGATTGTTTCAATTTACGATCTCAGTTTGGGGAAAATGAAGACGTCGGATATGAACACCCCTCCATCTCGACTTAGGTTTTCGATAGGATGATGATGAATATTCTATGGTAATTTCCGTTGACAGTTGACGACAGGTGTACACAAATCGGAGTTTATTTCATTTGAATTCAGGGTTTTGTTTTATTAGTAATGCTAGGTAAAGTGCTATTCAGTTTTCTCACTGGAAAATTCTAAATCTCAAAGATAGTGATACTGGTGAAACAAGTTTTTTTGTTTAGATTTTTAAAAAATGGGTTTTGGTTTTGGTGGCTGTTTGTTTAATTTGTAATGGTGTAGTTGATGATATGAACATTGGGAATGGATTGAAGTTAGGGTTTTGGTTAATTTGGGGATTAATGTTAGGTTTTAGGTTGATTAATTTGGGGGATTAATTGAATGGGGACTTGACTATTGTTTGGTTCGTATATGAACAAGAAAAAATTATTGGATCAAACAGATGGAAGTGGGCTTTTTGGATTACCTTAATATTGTGACAGTCGTAAGCATACATTTGTTTTGAGTAAAGTTTTTGGATTATGGAGGTGGTGAGCAAGGGTGGTAGCCGACTGTTGAATTTTTGAAAACTTAAATCTCGTAAAAGTTTTCTAGAGAGAGAGAGATAGACATGAGAGAGAAGAGAGAAATTGGATAAGGTTTTTGGTTGTGTGTCTGTAAAAATAAAAGGAAAAAGGAGATATATATTTTAAATATAGTAGTAAAATTACTAACATACCCTCATGTGCAAGGCACATGCAATACTTAACTGAAAATTTTAACTTGGTTAGTGTTAAAGGACGTAGAGTGTAATGAGTTTTCCAAATAAATGATTGTAACTGTAATTATTGAAGTTAAAGGTTATCCATTGCAATTTGATACAAACATAAAGGACGAAAAGTGTAATTTACCCTAATTAGTAAGATTAATTATGATCGAGTAAATTTCAAAGTTCGTCCTTTATGTATGTCTAATATATCAAAGTATGTCCTTTATCTTTAATATCTTCAAGAAACATACTTAATGTTTGAAAAACCATTCAGGTTATGTCCTTTACCCAAAACCTGGTTTGTTTTCCCAGTTAAGTCAGGTCATGTGAGAAGCACATGAGGGCATTAATGTCATTTACTCTAAATACTCCTTTTATGTTGTAAACCCTACAATACCCCCTGCTCTCCTTCTTCTTCGATTTCAAACACAGAACCAGACACCCTCCTTCATCTCTTTCTCTCTAAACACAATATCTCTCCATCTATCCATTCAACATTTGAGAACCCTAATCAAAGACATAAGCAGCCGACACCCTCAAGCACACCACATCACCACCGATCTGCCACCACCACCACCGATCTGTCTCCTCTCTCTTCTCTCTTCACGCACACTTTCTCCCTCTAGAACCACCACCACCCACCCTACTACCATCCACCTCTTATTTAACTAACACCATCGCGGTTGTGGTTCTGAACCACCTGCAATCGAGCCTCAACCACCATCGCAACCACCCACCCAACTAAAATCGAGCCCCAACCAAGAGACGAACAGATCTAGGAATCTGAGATCTGAAAGTGAAGGTGGATAGGGTTGTAGACGACGAATGAATGGGGGTTCTGTTGCGACGGTGGTGTTCGGAGGTTGGGGTTCTGTTGCGACGGAGATGCAGAGAGATAGGGTTCAGATTTGATGGTGAGGTGTATGATTCTTGTCGACTGTTTGGAGTTGTTCGGAGTGTGAATCTCCGATGAAGATGGGCTGTTGCTGATGTCTGATGTAGCTGACCTGGGGTTTGGATGTGTAGCATCGGAAGAAACGGAATCCGGTGGTGAATGACATCGGAGAAGTGGTGGAGGGTAGAAGCAGATTGGACTGAATGTTAAATTTGAATTTGGGGTTTTTGAGTTTGTTCATCGCAGAAAAATGAAGAGAGACAGATGTTTTAACGGCTGCACAAGTATGTTGTTGTAAGGTATTAAGACTGAAATTGAAAGAAAGGATTTGTTCTTCAAAATATGGATTTGTCTTTTGAAGTTTCGAATTGTTTATTTTTTCATTGTGTTTTGAAGATTTGGGTTATTGATGATAATCTGGGTTTTGAAGTCTTGAAGATGTGGGTTATTGATGATAAATTTTTATTTTTTCTTTGTGTTTTGATGTTTTGAAGATATGGGTTATTGATGATAATGTGTTTTGAAGTTTTGAAGATCTGGGTTATTAATGAAAATGTGCAGATTATGAAGATTAGAGTCAAAGAGAGAAGATCTGAATTTTTTATAATTTTTTTAGTGTTTAGGGTAAAATGACTAATATACCCTCATGTGCTTCTCACATGACCTGATTTAACTGGGAAAACAAACAAGGTTTAGGGTAAAGGACATAACCTGATTGGTTTTTCAAACATTAAGGATGTTTTCTGAGGTTGTTAAAGACAAAGGACATACTTTGATATATTAGACATACATAAAGGACGAACTTTGAAATTTACTCATTATGATCCACATATTCTCTAAGTTTTGTTTCCATAGAATATTTTATTACTATAAATAAGCAACAAAAATATGCATTGAAACTTGTACATTGTGCTTTGGGGTTTTTTCAAAAAAAAAACTTGATTTTTTTACTTTTAACCTAAATATTTTTACCTTTTGCAATTTTAACCCTCCATAATTTGTTTTTTAAACTTTAACCCAAAACTTTGAGTAAATTATAAGTTTTGTCCTTTATGTTTGTCCAAAATTGCAGGCGCTGTCCTTTGTTTTTAAAATTGATGAGTTTTGTCCTTAATGTTTGCAAATCTTGCACGTTATGTCCTTTAGGCCAAACCCAGTTAGAGTTTTTAGTTAAATCTGGTCATGTGCAAGGCACATGAGGGCATTCTTGTCATTTGAGCTTTCCAGGGGCTAGTTTGTAAATAACTTTTATTAAAGGGTCATTTTGTACAATTTAAACCCCAATTCATCTTCAACCCCAAACCCTAATAACACCCCTGATTCATCTTCAACCCCAATCTATGGGTCGGTAATCTGGCCGCCTGTGTTACGGATTCAGTCCCCCTATTCATCATCATCATCATCTTCTTCTTCTTCACCATTTCAACTCTTACGCTCATGTTGCATAGTTGGTTCAATCACAAATGGTTTATGTTTTACCTAGAAACTGGCAACTCAAAATACACAGCTCAAAGCTTTATTTTTTGTTTCACGCAAAAATCAAAATTAAATTTGTAATGTTACACAACATTAACTTGCACACTTTTCTATGTTATTTTCTTGTTGTCGGTCAATCCAAACTGGTCTCTTTTGCAGGTCACTGGAGAGCTTCTTGATGAATTAAGTACTTGGGACGCACTTCGTGCTGCTTTACCAGTCGGAACAGGGGCCCCTAAGGTTTCTAAGTTCTAACCGTTCTTCATTTCTTCTTATAAAATAGTCCGTTCTTCATTTCTTCTTACAAGTCGGAACAGGGGCCCTAAGGATTTTTTATTTTTGGGGGGTTCTTCCACCACTGCCGCCACCACCGCCCCAGATCTACGTCCTGCAACAACTTTTATGGTTAGATTCCATGTTTAGCGTCTCCGTGTCTCCAGCAACGACATTATATGGTTAATCGACAGATCTGGCATCCAAGGCTCGAGACAGGTGTTCCGCGACTTTGGTTTAAAAGTTGCAGGTTTCGATTTTGATTTTAGGCTGGTGGGTTACCGTTTGGTGGCGGTGGTGGCGACAGTGGTGGAAGAAGGTGGTGGCGGCAGAGATGGAAGGAGGTGGAGGTGATGGTGTAATTAGGTTGTGGAGGTTTTAGGAAAGAGATGAGAGCAGATATCTTAACAAAAGAGGTGATGGTGTAATTGTTAATATATATTATTTTTATATTTTCTTTTAAGATATTTATTTAAATAATAGGGTAAAATGACAAGAATGCCCTCATGTGCCTTGCACATGACCAGATTTAACTAAAAAAATCTAACTGGGTTTGGCCTAAAGGACATAACGTGCAAGATTTGCAAACATTAAGGACAAAACTCATCAATTTTAAAGACAAAGGACAGCGCCTGCAATTTTGGACAAACATAAAGGACAAAACTTGTAATTTACTCCAAAACTTTTCATTACTTTTAACCCAAAGGTTTTTACCTTTTGCAATTTTAACCCTACATAATTTGTTTTTTTAAATTTAACCCAAAACTCTTCATTATTTGCAATTTAACTTCACAACTTTTGTCACTTATACTTTTCATCTTTGGCAAATTTTCGGTTTACGTATAGTTCTAAATTTTTCGAGTTAATACGACGCAACGTATGAGTGTGCTTCAACTTTTTTATGTTTTGTTTCAAAATTTGCAAGTTAACACGGCGCAACGTGCATGTGTGGTTCAACTTTTTTACCTATATTTTTTCATGTTTGACAGGTTTGTCGCAACACGCAGATCCTAGGTCGAGTCAGTGTTGGTGGTCGATAACGGTTGTGTGACATTAGTACTATTTGACACCGTTTTACTCCCCGCGGCAACACGGGGTGTGCTTTGGGGGTTTTCGAAAGAAAAAATGGTTATGCATATAGTTGTCGTAACCTTGGCTTTGGGGGTTTTCCAAAAAAAAATTGTTTTATTTTTACTTTTCATCCAAAAGTATTTCATAAATTACTTTTAACCTAAAACTATTTATTTTTTTTTACTTTTAACCCAAAACTTTTTATCTTTTGCAATCTATCCTCACAACTTTTTTTACTTTCAACTTTGGTCCTTTATAGTTTTCATTTTCCGCAAATTTTTCGCTTAATGCTTGGTTTTAAATTTTGTGACTTAACACATCGTAACGTGTGTCTTTGGTTTAACGTTTTTATGTTTCGTTCTAAATTTTGCGACTTAACACGACGCAACGTGCGTGTGTGGGTGAACGTTTTTACATTGTCTATTTTTCCCCGTTTGACAGGTTTAACATAACGTGCGGGTCCTAGATCGACTGCGTCTTTGGTTTAACGTTTTTACGTTTCGATCTAAATTTTGCGAGTTAACACGACGCAACGTGTGTCTGTGGGTGAACATTTTTACATCGTCTATTTCTTCCCCGTTTGACAGGTTTAACATAACGTGCGGGTCCTAGATCGACTTAGTTATAACTAAAGAATCTCCGCCGCATTGCGGCGGGTCTCAATCCTAGTTATATTAATTATATATGAAACCTTAAGCAAATCTAAATCATTATGTTCTATCCGCATGAGAGATACCGAGCCATTGAGGATGACATGTCTCTCTTTAAATATCAGTATAGCCATATGTATATATAATTAAAGGGGTTATATAACCCCCTTACCACTACACCCTCTTGTAATATAAAGCCCCATAAAGCCTCTCTCTTACGCGTTTCGCCACATGGTTTAAGTAGTGGCGGACATACTGCCATGGCTCTGGAGGGCGGCCACCCTCTTAAAAAAGTTATATTATTTAGGCAAAAATCTTAATCGCACCCCTTAAAAATAAGATAAAACCCTTCGATCGCACCTCCAAACTTATGCTGACCGTTTCAAACTAGGAACTGCAACCAAACAGTTAGATTTGTTTCCCCCCTTCTTTATTTTGTTAGTAAAATAGAGTTCATGGAGATCCAGAAAATGAACATTGATTTGACTACCCATCCCTCGATCGTGTGTTGTTTTTAGCCACACATGATTTTGGATCTTGCCGAAATATCGTATGGATATGGTATTTTCTGTAACAACCCTCGGTAAAACCGACACTCTCATAATATGTCTAACACCCTATTATATGTTAGAATGTCCTAATATGTTTTATATTACACCCCGTATGTGAAAACCGAGCCCTAGTTATATTATAATTATAAAATAAATCAAAAATAAGAAAAATAGAGCTGAGGCGGGCCGCGTAGAACCACCCCAACATCTTACGCGGGCGGTATCAATGCAGGAATTGACTTCGCTGACTTCTTTAGTTGAAGCGGGCCACGTAAGAGTATATGTGTAGTTGACGCGGGCCGCGACAGATCATGAAACGCGGAAGCATCCGGTGCTGACACGTGTCAACATCGTGGCGAGTCTAGTAGCTGACCCAGCAAAGCTACAGCGTTGACCAATGTTGACGCGGGCCGCGTAAGTGACCCTTGTCTTTCACGCGGGCCGCGACAGGACTAGAATCAGGAACTATAAATAGATGGCATCGGGTTTCAATTTCCGTCGCTCACTTCTTTCATTCTAAATGAAATTCTGAAGTTATAAACATTATAGTCGGGTACTATACCCCTAATTAGCGAGGTTCTGCTCCGTTGTAAGTATTATAACCCCAGTTTCATAATAGTTACGCTGCCCGATTGATTTAGGGTTCCGTAACAACTGTCGTGGTTCTGCCCGACGTTGTTGTTGGAATGTCGTCTCGGGGAGGGTATCATTAATATTTTCAATGGGTTATAATACTAACCAATGTACATTTGTATAAATTATAGATTATATCCAGGAAACCCTTAGGAAAAGCCTAAGACATCAATGTGAGTTTATCCTCTTTTTGTTAATCTTTTTGGTAATGTTTTACCAAACCTTAAATGTTTTACTATGAAAATTAGCAGTGATTGAGTCTTTGTAGTTCTTCAATTACTGCCGGTATGTTGGGGTTTTGTATACAAAATTTGTACTACTTGCGAGTAGTAAGTCGGGATGACAATACGCTACCATTGGACAATGAGTTAGCCAATGGGTAATATGACCCACAAGTCAGGATTGATAGTACCAAATGGAGTAATTGTGTAGACATAAACAATGTGATCGCTCTCACTACTGTTCACTGTGACTTTAAACTTGATTAAACTGGGATTCACTCACCAGTATTTCCCGCTGACAAATATTTTTAAAACATGTTTCAGGTAACCCAATGTGAAAGCCAATTAGTAAAAAGCCAGCTGGAGAGCACTGAAGGCTTGGGAAAAATGTGGCTATAAAAGTTACCAAATAAACGATGTTTTAAATTCAATAAAATAGGGTTTGTCCCTATAAATGTATTGTAATAAGAAACTTTGGTTTTGCCCATGTTATTATTAAAATCAAATATGGTGGTTTTACTCTGATAAACATTTCCTAACTACGGTCCTGATGTAAATTCCGCTGCGAGATTAAATAACCTGATACCACCACAACTGAGATCGCGTCTGCCCGTTCCCAGGAATAAGGGATCGGGGGTTTCGACAGGAGGTGGTATCAGAGCCTAGCCCCTGGCCTGAGCCAAAAAAGTGTTCTGCTGACACTTAAAATTTTAAATTTTGTGTTAGGAAATAAAATTATGGAAATACATGCATAACTGTATTTATTTGTTATGTGTTATTTGACTATCTGTTAGTTTTCAGTATGAGTGATCAAGGACCATCAGACGTGAATCGTCAGTTGTCTGAATCACCTAGGAATAAGGGTACATCATCACAGCCTTCCCTTTCAGGGTATACTGCTGATCAGGAAGATGGAATATTTGCTTTTAGAGCTCAATCTGAAGAACCATTTCCTAATAAGAAACGAGGATGGTTCAGTAAAGAAGCTTTTGCTCGTAAGAAGAGAATGAGAAAATTGCAACAACAAAGAACTTTAGCAGCTATTAAGCGAGAGACAGATGCCCATACTCAAGATATGCTTAATAGAAGACTAGCTAATTTCCATATCCTAGCTACAACTGCTGCTGACCCGAGTCTGGAACAACTAGTAGCCCCACAACCACAAAACCCAGATCAACCCATGGAAATAGAAAACCAGGAAAATCAGGTGGAGATGCATGACTTTAACCCAGAAGAAATCCCTAGGGTACCTGCGCCAAACCCTCTAGATCCAAATTACGACCCCTGGTGGGACGATAATAGGGACTTTGTGCAACGTTACCCTATCCAAGAATACCCACCCATACAGAACATAGAAGCTTACCCAGGTATGGACCCTTTAGATCCCTATTACCAAGATGAATATATTAGGGAAATTTTAGAGGATCCTTACCAATTTCATGAACTGTCACCCCCATATCAGGAACCTGCACCCCAGATTCCAAACCCAGTCCGAGAACCTGCACCCCCAATGAGTGCAGAAAACGTTCAAGAACTTAGGACTTTTGGGGAGGAAATTTTAGAGAGCAGCGAAAGAATGCGTCAGGTGGGAGAGCGTCTCGTATGGAAATACGATGAGCGCAATATGGATTTTTGGATAAATCCATATCCGTGAATGAGATGGTGAAACGATGGTAGTAATAATATAATATAATAAAAATAAAATAAAATATGTGTGTACGGATGCATATTATTATTAGTGTAATTTTTTTTCTGTTGGTATTGTAATCTTTATTTCTGTACTAGTGTGTAATAGACGCATAGTATATGAAAATAGAGTACAAGTCGCAATGATCGACGATTTTGGTTAAATTGTGTGTCATGTAATTAACTATATTACCTATTATTTGTGATATTAATATGGGGTAAATGTTTTAAATTCAGATGGCCGACGAAGGAAATCAAGGAAATCTGAATAATGATAACCAGAGTAACATTAACGTGGTTAATGAGAATCCAAGCATCAATAACAATAACAATGGAAATCAAGTGGACAATAGTGCTATCCAACACATAGTAGCACAGGGAATTATCGATGCAATGCCATTTATACTTCAAACTGTTAAAGATGCTGATAATAAAAGTAAGCATAGCAGTAAGCGACCAAGTGAACCAGAAAACAGCGTAAACAATGGACCTGTACTTCAAATGCCTATTCCCAAAAGAAGAAGAACCATGCCTTATGGTTGTTCTTATAAAGAATTCTGGTCTTGTAAACCAATGGAATTCTCGTGCAATGAAGGGGCCATTGCAACCTTACGTTGGATAGAAAAGACTGAGGCAGTATTAAGGATAAGCAAGTGTGCTGAAGAAGATAGAATATTGTTTGCTTCTAATCTGTTTAAGAATGCAGCACTAGAATGGTGGAACACTATCCTCCAAACAAAAGGAAGTGATAGAACCTATAATATGGAATGGGAAGAATTTAAGGACAAGGTAGAAAAGAAATTCTGCCCTCCTAATGAAAAAGAACAGATAGCAAACAAATTCCTAAATCTTAGGATGACTGGTGTGGATAGCAAGGGGTACACTAAGTTATTCTTCGAATATGCTAGAATAGTGCCAGCTCTTGCCTCACCAGAACCAGTGTTAATTTCCCGTTATATTTGGGGATTAATTGGAGAGATAAGACACATAGTCAAGGCAGCTAGACCTCAAAATATAGAAGAAGCTGTAGAACTAGCAAATACCTTGACTGATGAGTTAGTCCGTACTAGAGAAGAAGATCAGAGGAGGAACTTAACCCAAAGGCTTACACAGGAATTCCGTTCTGGAAATTACAATCGTAGGAATATGGGTTCTACCTCTGCAACATACTGCAAGGTCTGCAAGAAAAAGCATTCGGGAAAATGCTCCACTCTCTGCAATTATTGCAAGATGCCAGGACACAAAGAAGAAAATTGTAGGAAGAAAACCAGTAATGGATTATGCTACAACTGTGGAGAAAAAAGGTCATATCAGGCCAAATTGTCCGAAATTAGCTCCAGCCACAGACAACAAGAATACTAAAAATGCTAGAGCATTTGTTCTGACTGCAGAAGAATCTAAAATGATTCCAGATGTCATAACTGGTACGTTTTTAGTTAATGATGTCTTTGCTAAAGTATTATTTGACTCTGGTGCAAACCAAAGTTTTATTAATACATCGTTTTGCAAAATTTTAAATCAGTCATTAACTAAACTACCACAAGAATGTCTAGTAGAAACAACTAATGGATAAACTGTTAGAATTTCTGAAATCTTGCAGGGAGCAAGAATAGAAATTTTAAATCAGAAATTTATAGCAAATCTATATCCCATGAATCTGGCAGGATTTGATGTTGTTTTAGGAATGGATTGGTTAATAGCCAATAAAGCTAGTATTTTATGTGATCAAAAGTTAATTCAAGTAAATTCACCAAAAGGTAAAACGATCACAATTAAAGGAGATAAATCTTCTAGGTCAACTAAATTTATCTCTGTGATGAAAACTGCAAGTTGTATGAGAAAATGTTCTATAGTGTATTTGATTTCTATAATCATTAACACTAAAGGAAAGGATTTAAAAGATATTCCAGTAGTATCTCAGTTTTCAGATGTATTTCCAGAAGAATTGCCAGGGCAACCGCCCGATAGAGAAGTGGAATTCAGAATTCACTTAATACCAGGAACATCACCAATTGCCAAAGCACATTACCGTTTGGCACCCGCTGAAATGCAAGAATTGAAGAAACAATTAGATGAATTATTGGAGAAAGGATTTATACAACCGAGTTCGTCGCCATGGGGAGCGCCGATATTGTTCGTTAAAAAGAAGGACGGATCAATGCGTATGTGCATTGATTACCGTGAATTAAACAAAGTTACGATTAAGAATCGGTATCCATTATCGAGAATTGATGATTTGTTTGATCAATTACAAGGAACTCGATTTTTCTCTAAGATCGATTTAAGGTCAGGATATCATCAATTAAAGGTACAGGAAGGGGACATTCCTAAGACCGCATTTAGAACAAGGTATGGCCATTATAATTTACTGTCATGCCATTTGGTTTAACCAATGCCCCAGCTGCATTTATGGACATGATGAACCGAATATGTAAGCCATATTTGGATAAATTCATAATTGTTTTCATAGATGATATTCTAATTTACTCTAAGAGTAAAGAGGATCATGCTAAGCATTTGCACGCACTTTTAAGTTTGTTAAGAAAAGAAAAGCTTTATGCTAAGTTTTCAAAGTGCGAATTTTGGTTAGAACAGGTACAATTCCTTGGACATTTAGTCAATCATGAAGGAATTCATGTGGATCCAACCAAGATTGAGGCAATTACTAAATGGAAAACCCCTGAGTCACCAACTGAAGTTAGAAGTTTCTTAGGATTGGCAGGTTATTATAGAAGATTTATTAAAGATTTCTCTAGAATAGCCATTCCCTTAACTAAGTTAACTTGTAAATCTGTTAAGTTTGAATGGGGATTTAAACAAGAAGAAGCATTTAGAATCCTTAAGCAAAGATTAACCCATACACCTATACTAGCGTTACCAGAAGGAACTGAAGACTTCGTAGTCTATTGTGATGCTTCTAAATTAGGTTATGGATGTGTGTTGATGCAACGACAAAAGGTTGTAGCTTACGCATCTAGACAACTTAAGAATCATGAAGAGAATTATTCAACTCATGATTTAGAATTAGGAGCTATAATTTTTGCTCTTAAGATTTGGAGACATTACCTTTATGGTAGTAAGTTTACCATATTTACTGATCACAAAAGTTTAAGGTATGTTTTCGAGCAGAAAGAATTGAATATGAGGCAAAGACGCTGGATGGAATTTCTTAGTGACTATGACTGTGATATCCAGTATCATGAAGGAAAAACCAATATAGTGGCAGATGCTTTAAGCCGAAAGTATCATGAAAAGCCAAGAAGGGTACGTTCTCTTAAATTAAATCTGCAAGTAGAATTGAATGAGCAAATAAGAGAAGTACAAGAATCAGTAATCAAGGATGATTCTGAAAAATTAAAAGGTATGTTAAAAGAATTAGAACAAGGAACAGATGGAATATGGAGATTCCATGAAAAGAGAATGTGGATACCTAAATTAGGAAACCTACGTCATCGTATACTAGAAGAAGCCCATAAATCTAAGTATACAATGCATCCAGGAAGTGATAAAATGTACCAGGATTTAAGGAAAAATTTCTGGTGGATAGGAATGAAAAAGGATATAGCAACCTATGTTTCTAAATGTTTAACTTGTTCACAAGTTAAAGCTGAACACCAGAAACCCTCAGGTTTGTTACAACAATTAGAAATGCCAGTTTGGAAATAGGAATTTATAACAATGGATTTTGTTACTAAATTACCCAAAACTAGGAAAGGAAATGATACAATCTGGGTGATTGTAGATAGGCTAACCAAGTCAGCTCATTTTCTACCAATGAAGGAAACAATTAGTATGGAACAATTATCTAAATTGTATGTAAATGAAATTGTTTCTTTACATGGTATTCCTTTATCAATTGTTTCTGATAGAGATAGTCGATTTACATCTCATTTTTGGTCAAGTTTCCAAAAGGCAATGGGAACCAAGTTAAAGTTAAGTACGGCTTATCATCCACAAACAGATGGACAAAGCGAAAGGACAATTCAGACAATGAAGGACATGCTTAGAGCTTGTGTAATTGATTTTGGAGGTAATTGGGACGATCACTTACCTTTAATAAAATTCTCTTATAATAATAGTTATCACACAAGTATAAATGCTGCACCATTCGAAGCACTTTATGGACGAAAGTGTCGAACCCAGTCTGTTGGGCAGAAATTGGGGAAAAACAACTATCTGGACCTGAGATAGTGCAAGAAACAACCGATAAAATTATTCAAGTCAAGGAACGACTGAAAGCAGCGCGTGATAGACAGAAAAGTTATGCTAATAATAGGCGAAAACCATTGGAGTTTCAAGTAGGAGATAAAGTATTACCGAAAGTCTCTCCTTGGAAAGGAGTGGTAAGATTCATCAAACGAGGAAAGCTAAGTCCCAGGTATGTTGGACCTTTTAAGATTATTAGAAGAATAGGACCTGTAGCTTATCAGCTACAACTGCCAGAGGAAATGGCAGGAATACATGATGTGTTTCATGTATCTAATCTTAAAAAGTGTTTAGCTGATGAATCATTGATTGTACCTCTTAAGGATATAGAGGTAAATGAACAACTCAAGTTTGTAGAAAGACCTCTACAAATTGAAGACAGGAAAGTCAAGAATCTCAAGCATAAGAGACTAGTTCTAGTCAAAGTGAAGTGGGACTCCAAAAGAGGACCTGAGTATACATGGGAGCTCGAGTCAGAAATGAAAAAGAAATATCCATATTTATTTCAGTAGATCTCGAGGACGAGCTCTAAAACAAGGTAGGGAGAATGTAACAACCCTCGGTAAAACCGACACTCTCATAATATGTCTAACACCCTATTATATGTTAGAATGTCCTAATATGTTTTATATTACACCCCGTATGTGAAAACCGAGCCCTAGTTATATTATAATTATAAAATAAATCAAAAATAAGAAAAATAGAGCTGAGGCGGGCCGCGTAGAACCACCCCAACATCTTACGCGGGAGGTATCAATGCAGGAATTGACTTCGCTGACTTCTTTAGTTGAAGCGGGCCACGTAAGAGTATATGTGTAGTTGACGCGGGCCGCGACAGATCATGAAACGCGGAAGCATCCGGTGCTGACACGTGTCAACATCGTGGCGAGTCTAGTAGCTGACCCAGCAAAGCTACAGCGTTGACCAATGTTGACGCGGGCCGCGTAAGTGACCCTTGTCTTTCACGCGGGCCGCGACAGGACTAGAATCAGGAACTATAAATAGATGGCATCGGGTTTCAATTTCCGTCGCTCACTTCTTTCATTCTAAATGAAATTCTGAAGTTATAAACATTATAGTCGGGTACTATACCCCTAATTAGCGAGGTTCTGCTCCGTTGTAAGTATTATAACCCCAGTTTCATAATAGTTACGCTGCCCGATTGATTTAGGGTTCCGTAACAACTGTCGTGGTTCTGCCCGACGTTGTTGTTGGAATGTCGTCTCGGGGAGGGTATCATTAATATTTTCAATGGGTTATAATACTAACCAATGTACATTTGTATAAATTATAGATTATATCCAGGAAACCCTTACGAAAAGCCTAAGACAGCAATGTGAGTTTATCCTCTTTTTGTTAATCTTTTTGGTAATGTTTTACCAAACCTTAAATGTTTTACTATGAAAATTAGCAGTGATTGAGTCTTTGTAGTTCTTCAATTACTACCGGTATGTTGGGGTTTTGTATACAAAATTTGTACTACTTGCGAGTAGTAAGTCGGGATGACAATACATTACCATTGGACAATGAGTTAGCCAATGGGTAATATGACCCACAAGTCAGGATTGATAGTACCAAATGGAGTAATTGTGTAGACATAAACAATGTGATCGCTCTCAATACTGTTCACTGTGACTTTAAACTTGATTAAACTGGGATTCACTCACCAGTATTTCCCGCTGACAAATATTTTTAAAACATGTTTCAGGTAACCCAATGTGAAAGCCAATTAGTAGAAAGCCAGCTGGAGAGCACTGAAGGCTTGGGAAAAATGTGGCTATAAAAGTTACCAAATAAACGATGTTTTAAATTCAATAAAATAGGGTTTGTCCCTATAAATGTATTGTAATAAGAAACTTGGGTTTTGCCCATGTTATTATTAAAATCAAATATTGTGCTTTTACTCTGATAAACATTTCCTAACTACGGTCCTGATGTAAATTCCGCTGCGAGATTAAATAACCTGATACCACCACAACTGAGATCGCGTCTGCCCGATTTTTGACCAATTAGGACTGTATTTGACCATTGTTGACCACCTATTAATTAATTGACAGATTAGATAAAATTACTCGGTGAATCTGTGAATAGCAATTAATCAGCGATGCTAGTCAGGATTTTTAAAACCATGGTATTTATAGAACTTATATTTACACAATACTACCTCTAATATTTACATAATGAGTCTCTAATTATCTATAATTAATTTCTTATCTAATATTCTCCCGCAAGCTAAGACTTCGAATGACCTGTATCTTGAATAGTAAAAATGTAAATCTATGAGTAGGTAGAGGCTTTGTAAAGATGTATGCAATATGATCTTCTGTATAGATATGAATTGGACATTCAATTTTCCTTGTGCACCCTTTCATCGTACGAAATGAAAGTCAACTTCAACATGCTTTGTTCTAGCATGAAATACATGATTCTTGGATATATATGTAGTGCCAAGGTTATCACACCAGAGGGTTCGAGCGTAAGTTGTGTTTCTTCCAAGTTCTTTCAATAAGACTTCTAACCAAGTCAGCTTAGCTATGGTGTTAGCTAGAGCTTTGTATTCAAACTCTGTGGATTGGGCTGTAAACGACTCGAACGTTTAGTGAACAGTTCGTGAACCATTCGGCAGGAAGTTCGTTTATGTCCGTTTAATAAATAAACAAACACAAATAAAACATCTAGTTCATTAAGTTAAACGAAAAAATGAATAAAGTTTGCATTTGTTTGTTTGTGTTCGTGAACGTTTGGTAATGTGTTCATTTACGTTTGTTTGTTTACGTTCATTTAAAAGGTTTTTAGATGTTGTATTTTGTTTTATTGTTTTTAGTTTTTTAAAGTTTGAAACCCTATTTAAACTATATGCCTCCTCTAACATCACTTATTTATTCATTTCAATTTCAGTTTGTGTTAAAGCTTACAAAATTCTTAATTTTGTGTTAATCATGTTTCTAAAAATTATGTCAGCTGTGTTTGGATAATTAGGTTAAGTGCTTATTTATTTAGTTGGTGGATTCTTTGTAATCTTTGTGATGAAACATGCAGTTTTTTTTTCTAAAATAAATATATGTTCGTGTTTATTCATTTATGTTTGCTTATAAATGTCGTTTGTGTTCATTTATGTTCATGAGCATTTATTTGAGTTCATTCGCGTTTGGTAAGTGTTCGAGAACAGTTCATGAACACATTCATTTCATTAATGAATGAACACGAACAAGAAATCTCGTTTGGTAAGCGTTCTTGAACAGTTCACGAACAGGCTCATTTCCAAATGATCGAACGTTTACAAGCCTATCTATGGATGACCGAGAAACTGTTTTTTTGTTTTCATGTGATCAAGGAGATGAGAGTAGAGCCCATGTATATAGCGAATCCCTCGTGGATCGATGATCATTTGGACAACCAGCACAATCAGCATCCAGAAAGGCCTATAGTGTTGAGTTTTGCCTGTGAGTATCACTAAAGGCTTATAGATGAAAAAATGTCCTGTCGAATGGGTAAATCATGATTAAGTATGCCATTAAGATATCGAAGAATGCGTTTGGCAGTGGACCAGTGGTTTCTGTGGGGGCATGCATATATTGGCAAACTTTGTTGATGATATTTGATAGGATCAAGCAAGAGCGGGCTATAACCAAGAGATATTTGTGGTGATGAGCTCATTGGAGAGCAAACCGACTTGCATTCAGTAGAGGCATGGCGATGAAGAATATCCAAAATGTATTTCTTTTGCGATAGCAAAATCTTCTTTCCTTGAGGCACCAATTCAAGGCCGAGAAAGTAGTCAAGCGAGCCAAGATCTTTGACAACAAAAGGATGACTAAGGAGCTGTATGACGCAGTTAATAGCAAGTGTGTTACTGCAGGTAACAATGATATTGTGTCATCAACGTACGTAGATAGAACATAGAGAATTATAGTGTTCCGTTTATAAGTTAATAAAGAAGGGTTTGTCTTGGAACCCTGAAAGCCAAGTTTGTGTACAACCTCAAAGAGGCGATGAAACATAGTATGTGATGCCTTTTTAAGACCATAGAAGGCTTTACGCAAGAGACACATATAATCTGGATGTTTCAGATCAGTGAAATCTTGTGGCTGTCGAAAGTAAACAATTTCAGTGAGGTTGCCATGAAGGAAGGCATTTTGAACATCAAGTTGTCTAAGAGGCCACTGCACTGTAACATAAGGAGAGAGGATCGTCCGTATAGTGGTAGCCTTGACAACTAGACTAAATGTTGAATTGATGTCAATTTACGATTGTTTACGAAAGACTTTAGCAACATAGTGAGTACTTTAAACAATCAATAACGTTAGTGATAGGGACAGATGGAATCAAAGTTCATGTATCATTTTTGACAAGTGCTTAAAATTTCTCGGTCATGGCTTGATGCCACTCCGGATGTTGGTTAGCAACGGTGAACGAAGTAGGTTTAACATGGAGAGATGTGGAAAGCCATGTTGGCGATAGACTTTAAGGGACTCGGGGTTTGGGATTTGGCCAAAGATTGGAAGGACGTTATCGATGAGGAGTTCTAGGAGAGGATGAAGAATTGTTGGAAGACGATGGGGACGAGGTAGCTGTAGGAGAGGGTGGAGGAGTGAGGGTTGATATGGAGATACGAGATGTGTTTGGTTCAGTAAGAGGTTGTGGATTGTCAAGTGGAGTATCAAGAGGAAATGCAGAGTCAGAAAAGGATATGTAGGGGCTGGAATTTGGAGATGAAAGGGGAATCGAAGAGATTGCTTGTTGGAATGAGAAATTGTGTTAAAAAATCGAACATGTCGAGCAATGTAGATGCGATCATTTGTTGGATCTAGAAACCGGTTTTTAATGTATTGGTTTGAAACCGGTTTCGGTTATGATTAATAACTGGTTTCGGTTATGAAAACGGTTATTTTATGCACCTCTAATTGGAACATGCAAACATCCGTTTAAGTTTCATTTTGGGTTTGTGCCGAATGTGAGCCAAACTATTTAGCATCTAAACTATCTATATATGCTTAATTTTGGCCCATTAAAATGTTTGAGTTTTGGGTTTGCATTGAAATGGGCCAAAGTATTTTAGACTTGAAAACAAAATAACTATTAGCTAGTAATAACTAATAACCAGGTAATTACGGATTAGCTTGTGATAGCGTGATATCAAACACCATCTAAAATATTCTTATTTTGCTCTTTACCATTTTATTGCATAAAGTTCATTATATTTTTCTAACAGTATAACATTTTAACAAATGAATTAACGATATATTAAATTTAAAAGGTATTAACGGTTCAATACTAGTTGTTCACATGGGTAGACTTCATTGTTTTAAGTTGTATCACTTTTACTTTAAAAAATGAAAATATTCATGTAAGACAGACAAGAAAAGCATCAACAATGGTGTTGTAAATAATACTAGGTGAGGAAACTACCTGCTTCGGTTTGATAGAAGATTTTATATGAATATAGAAACGGGTTAGCAAGAAGCTCTAACACCCAAACAAAATTCCAAACCGTATTTCAAATTCCGTTTTTTTATATCTTTGAACGCAATAGACCAAACAAAAGAATTGACTTTAATTCGTTTGTTTACAACACAAATGTTCCATAATATTTTTTTTTGTAAGAGCGAAATTTTATATGAATATAGAAACGGGTCAGCAAGAAGCTCTAACACCCAAACAAAAACGATTATATAATTACATCACGGATGTTAAAATCGCCCCAAAGCTCCGAATCATCACAACCAAACTTAGGTCTAATATTCACCAAGGAAATATCATTCGTTAATAGTTTCCACCGTTTTTATATGAAGACTCAATAATCAATTGGTCAGTTGGTCCGAGCTGATCGAAGAACAGAGTCTTAGAAGTCTTTGTCGTAACCTGTAAGATCACAACAGAGAAAGAAACACACCGTTAGACTCGTCACAGGGAGGGGGGCCACTCTGTGACTAAGCTCGACCGTGAGAATAAGTATTGGAGTATGAGAAGTAGGTCAGTGAGAGAGTAGGAGAGAGAAAGTAGTGATTACCCCTTTTTGGAGATCTAAGTGTGGTATTTAAACTTTTTGGACATGCTGATGTGACGGGGTAGTTATGGCCGAAACTGTCATTGTCAGACAGTTAGGATTGTGGGCCCCAGGTTAGTTAGAGATGATCCTCTACATCGATCGTATCTCTTAGGCCGTTCGGCCCGTTCTGGAAATGTCTTGTCTTCGGCGACTAACGTTCGGACCTTGGCGAATGATGGTGGATCTGGGGTAAATGATGTTCGGTCCGGTGCTTTGCACGTAACCTCATCAAGTCCCCCTAGTTCGTGGCGTTATCCTGTAAGGTTACGAACTAGTCTCGAGGCTTGGTTCGGCTTCAACTGGGCGGTCTTTTTTTATTTTTAAATTTCCTTCTGGCGGTCATTTGCTTGGGTGACCCTCAGTCATTTTTATTTTACCCATTTGATGGGAAGTTTGGTCTGCGTCGTCAGAATGACGCGACTCCCTCTTATTGGGGGGGGGGGGGGAGTAAGTCGGTTTGCTTTCCCTATTTCCCAGTTCTCCTTCTCTGTTTCTTTCATATCTACGTGATATATTTTATTTCTCCATTCTTCTGCGCTCGGTGCACCATGATGCCCCTTAGGAGCCATTTGAGGTGATTGAAAAGAAGGATGGTTAGTTTACTTATGTTACGTAAATGCACTTTCGTGAATAATAATATTATCTGTTGTTGATTTAACTAGGTGTAATTTGCTATCTGAAATGCTTCCTATTTAGTAATGAATGAGGTAATTTGCTTCAAATTCTGTTAACAGGTATACATAGGTGGGTGAGTTTATGCAAACACACCGTCTTTGTTCTTATTCAACTTCATTTTCCTTATCTTTAATTTGTCATGTAGAGTAGTAAACAAGAGTAGGGGTGTTCATGAGCCGATCCGATCCGAGCGAGGGTCTGCTCGTGCTCGGATTGAATTACAACCGATCCGATCGAATTTGCAAAACCGAGCAAAAAAGTGATGCTCGTGCTCGGATTGAATTTGAATCGTGCGGATCGTTTTCGCTCGGTTTTTCTCAGCACCGAAATTAAAACATGTGTAGCAACACAAAAAAAAAAAAAAAAAAAAAACTGACATCAAGACTATTAAAAGGCTGCATTCAACAAAAACAAATCCTAACTTAATTAAAACATGTCCAACACCTTACTAACAAAAGCAATACATAATTAAAATCATGATCCGTAACAGGAGATTAGGTGCTCATTAGAATTTTTAGGAATTAGGGTTAGGTTTTGGTATTGAGTTGAGCTAGTATATTTCTTGGGCTTTTATTTTTTCTTATGCTACTTTTCTATATAACTATATATATATATATATAGGGGAATGTTCATTTGAGAAGAAAATTTAATTGAGAAGAAAAAGAACAAAGGGTAATTTTGTAAAATATTAAATAGTATTTTCACTTATCTCATTTATTATCATTTTTGACAAATTAATTAGTCATAAAGACTATTATCCTCCACACTAATTATTTTTTGACTACACAGATCAAAAGTTATCATACATATTTCGAAATTCATCATACATGTTGAAATTTATCCTACACAACTCGTAATTTGTCCTACACAACTCGTAATTTATCCTACACTTTAAATTATTTTATTTTATTTTTTTGAAAAAATATATATTTTGAAGATAAGTTACAAAAAATTTAATGTATAAGCTATTAAAGAGGAAGACTAGAAATTAATGACCTATGTAGATTTACCAATGTACCCTTGTAGTAATATTAAATACTTATATTAAATGAAGTAAAATAAAACATTCTTATTGGTTGAAATTTGTTCTTTTTTCTTCTTACAAAAAATTTCTTCTCATTTGAACTCTCCACTATATATATATATATATAAGTTTTAAAAATCTATAATATATATTAATTATTTAATATAAATAATTCGAGCGAAACCAAGCGATCGACGGGCGAGCGGACCTTTGCTCATGCTTGGCTCGTTTTCAAATCGAACTGAGCCGAGCGGCTCATTTACAAACTGAGCGGGAATCGAACGAGCATTTTTCGAGCAATCGTCGAGCAGTTTGGACAGCCCTAAACAAGAGCAAAGTTTTTCAGAATTATTTTTAGATATAATATGCTATGTCGTATGAATTATGTGAATGATTATTAGTTTCATATATTTTTTAGAGTAAAATGCACGGATAGTCCCTGTGGTTTTGTAAAATAACACCTATAGTCCCCAACTTTTGAAAATTACACCAGTGCTCCCTGTGGTTTGACAGTTTGTTACTCGGATAGTCCCTGGAGTGAATGATGGTTAGTTTTCTCCGTTAAGTAGATGTGAAATGACAAATTTACCCTTCATCTTCTCCACTCTATAAAAACAAAACCCCAACCCCACCCACCCCCCACCTTTCTCTCTGTTTCCCCCACCATTAACCACCAACCACCACCCACCTACAATTATCCAGCCATGACTCACAGATTCAGATCAACATCAGTTAACAACTCATAATAAAATTGGTATCACACTGAAAAACACAAACACAGTTACATATGGCAACTGAACAACAATCGTCAACAAAATTAGGATCTGTAAATTCAAAAGATATGATAAATCACCGATTTTTTATATGAATTCTTGAGCCAAAAAACGCTGAAAGGAAAACAAGTACCAGAGAGATCAATCTTAAACATAAACAAAATGCAAAACCTATTTCTTAATCAGACTATCAGGAACAACTTTCAGGAGCTTCTTCTTCTTCGATTGAGCAATCTTCTTCACGCCGTCGTATGTCGGTTTGCTGAAGATCGGTTTGTCAAGGTTTTCAGTTGAAGAAACGGCTTGACGCTTTGAAGATTGGAGTTCTTCAGTGGTGTTGGTTTCGGTGTCGACGTCCATGGAGGCATCGAGCTCGTGCTGCTGTTCGGCTCTCTTGCGCTTGTAGGTTTTGCCTTTTTCTTCCTCAACTCAATTTTATTGTGGGTGGTGGTTAATGGTGGGAGGAAAAAAGAGAAAAATGGGGGTGGGTGGGGTTTGGATGGGGTTGTTTTGTTTTTATAAAGTGGAGAAGATGAAGGGTAAATTTGTCATTTCATATCCACTTAACGGAGAAAACTAACCGTCATCCACTCCAGGGACTATCCGAGTAACAAACTGTCAAACCACAGAGAGCACCGATGTAATTTCCAAAAGTTGGGGACTATAGGTGTTATTTTGCAAAACCACAGGGACTATCCGTGTATTTTACTCTATTTTTTAATGTGTATTGATGTTTGAGCTTATCTTATTATTAACCCATGTTGCTTTTGGAATGTGCAAATCCCTCTTTATCAGTAACACACATGAATCATAAATCATTTTACAAATCTTCCCAAACAGATACTCTGTTTGCCTACTTCAAGGTGCTCACAAGTAATGAAGGTGCTCACAAGTGATAGGATCTTCAGTGGATCGTGTTTGAACCGGCGTGGAGCGCAGAATATAGATTATCACCATAAGTCAACACTTTATGATGTAGTATTGCTTTCCTTATGAAACGTGTCTATATGTTTGTGTAATTCAACTTGATTGATGTTTTTGAAGTTTTGAAATGTAAAAGGTTTTACATGGTTAATGTTATTTAACATTCTCCACCGCAACGCGGGGGCTTCCATCTAGCATTTGTATACGATCTTAATTTGTAAGCACCGCGGCGGGGGTTCTATCTAGTTTATAGTTAAAAATTATCTTTTTTGTAATAATTATCTTTTTTTTTTGCAATAATTATCTTTTAAAAAATATATGTTTTTCTAAAATTGATAAATTAACAAGTAAAATATCTTTTTGAAGGAAATCTGTAGTAACTAGTGCTAGTTTGCTACAATATTTTCTACAAATTTAACATTTTATTTTTAAAAATTATTTATTTTTCTAAAATTGATAAGTAACAAATAAATTAACTTTTTTTGGTCGAAAATCTATAGCAAGTGGTGTCAGTTTGCTACAAATTTTAGACAAATTTAACGTACTATTTTAAAATTATCTATTTTTCTAAAACTGAATAATAACAAATAAATTAACTTATTTTTTGTAGGAAATCCGTAGCAACTAGTGTCAATTTGCTACCAATTTCTGAAAAAATTAATATTTTATTTTTAGAAATTATTTATTTTTCTAAAATTGATAAATAACAAATAAATTAACTTTTTTTTGTCAAAAATCTGTAGCAAGTGGTGTCAGTTTGCTACAACTTTCCGACAAACTTAGAAATTTTATTTTTTAAATTATTTATTTTGTTGTGGATACATATAATATAAAATTTTAATGTATTTTGTCGGAATTTCGTCGAAAAGCTAATTAATGTTGTCAAGAAATTGGTACAACTGGTAGTTGTGTGACAATTTTGTCGGAAAATTGAACAAAAGTTTTGGGTTTTTATTATTATTTTTCTTTTTTTTTTTGTGAGAAAACTGTAGAAAAACTGTAACAAATATTGAGTTGTGTGAAATTTGTTGGAAACTTTTGTAGGAAAATATGTAGTTTTCTAGTAGTGTAATATTATAATTATATCTTTGATTCTTTCTTATCGATTTAGTCATAAAACAAGTTTGTCAAAATTAAGGATTAAGGACTATTACATATGTAAGGATCAAAGTATGGTCACTAGTATTTTTTTTGTTTTATAAACGGTGGATATATATATATATATATATATATATATATATTATTAAACGGCTAATAGAATCAATCCCGAGCACTCTTGGGGCACACGCCGGACAAACGGAGTACTCCGAGAGTAACCCGAGTTCACCACTAATTCCGGGGAAAAGTAGTAACCCACCCACCCATAGGCACGGCAGTGAAATTACCAGTAAAACCCGTTTGGCAAAAGGATCCAACCAAGGTTTCCTTGGGTCTCCTATAATTGCCCACCAGTGCCTCACTTTGCACCAAGTGGGAGTTGAACCTGCATCTCTCAAGAGAAATGCAAGTCTTTCACCGCTTGATCTAGAGATCATTGGCTAACGGATTTCACGTGGCATAAAGTTCTTTCCAATAACAAAAGAAATGCAAAGTCAGCGTAGTTTCTTGTTTGCCTTCCTTCTACACAAGTGGTCATAGTCATGACTCTAGACCAAGGAATTGGTTTAAATTCATTATTTTCTTTTACTATGGATCCTTTTGAGTATATCTTATTCGGTTGCTATGCTAAGTGCCTACTACTGTAAAGAACCAAACAAGTACTGACCAATGCCCGCCGCAATACATGGGGAATCACAATAGTTACATATTATAGATCAATAAACTTCCATGACAATAACAACTCACACCGCCACATTTATTACTTATTTGTTACATATACACAAATCAATATGATAACTTACACATAAACATTTGCTAAGCATGATTTGATTATTACATATGCATTATATATTAAACACTTATGGGAGTAACAAGAAGTGATTTAATGTAGCCAATCATTTCTTTCCCGGCATGAGTAAAATTGTCACCACCTGTATAAAGTATAACACAAATACGTGCAAAATTGATAGGAGGCATAAGTAAAGGTCTGGGTATGTCTGTAGGCCTTAGAGACTCCTTATTCATAACTTTCCAATTATCTTCAACTAGCTTAGAGAATAACTCATGTGTGTGCTCCTCTGAGACCTCGTATTGCTTCATATAACACTCCACACTCGAAGCTACACGGATTCTTTCTTGTTCATCCTGTGATTTTATTTTATAGTTACTACAACTTAATTACTTTCCATAGTTGTATATTCTTTTTTGAAGATTCACAAAATAAATCTTGAAGTTTTACATACCTTACGTGTGGAAATATCATTCATGAATCTTATAATCAAAGATGAAGCTTTGACTATAGGAGGATAGTTAGACAACCATTTAAATGTATCCTCGGTAACCAAATCATCCCGGTGAACATAAGACAACATGATGATCAAGGGGTAGCCAACAGATACTATGGCAACGGACATATGTTCTTCAAAGGTTGGAATATACCTCTCGTTTACCCATTTAGCTTCAATTAAGAGATTTCGAGTGTACTCTTTAACCTAAATTCCAAATGAACGAACAACTAGCACATTAACTAGATTTCATGTTTTTTAACGCAAGAATATTATACTTATAAAACAAAACAAACGAATTATAAAGATCAAACATGTTGTATATTATGTACCATCTCTTTTGTATAACCTAAATGATATGTATTTCCCTTCTTCTCTAGCAAATCTTCAGCTTCTTTGAAAACATTGAGAATTTCTTGATATATCAGTTTCATGTATTCAGGAAGCATATCCATGCAACTTATCGACCATCTATGCAAGTCATTCACAATAACCAATAAATTTTGGGAACTTTTTGCATGTATGAATATAAGTAGAAGTAAATTGTTAGTTACCACCTACTTTTGAATAGCTTTAGTAAATATCTCGAGTTCTTCATAAGTACCACAATTATCGTACGTATCATCCAAAAGGACCATTAGATTGCCCACTTTATTAAGAAAAATCCTTGTTTCGGAATGTTGAGGCTCGAAGTAGACTGCCAATACCCAAAAGTAACCTTCGACTGTTCTATCCCGAGCATAAGGTAGTTTATTCAACATGTTGAGATCCTTCCACCATCTAGACATACAAAATGTCAGTTATGAGGATAACCCATGCTATACGTATGCTTGATTAAAATTAACCTTACCATTATGATTAACAACGTACAGTAAAACGTACAATTAGTTTATTTCATTTAACTTGGTGTTATAGTTAAATTTGTTTAATAAAGTTTTTTTAAACAAAGTTACCATTTATAATGATATTTATTAACCCGACCGGTCTACTTATTTTTTGTAATTGCCATTTCGGGCCTTACACTGGACTCTAATAGTACTATGTAAAAGAAATAAATCAAAAGTAGTCTTGTTTTGATTACGCTTACTTGCAAACTTGGCTAAGCTCTTTTCGGTGCAATTCTTGGAGCAAATTGAAATCTAACTTAGCAAGTGTTACTAAGTCGTCATTACGGGAATCTTGTTGTTGGTAGATTGGTATGTAACGCAATGCTTCTAGCCGTGGCAATCTTTTTCGAAGAGGTTGTTGTAGTGCTTGAGATATATGAGTTTCCAGTGAAGTGTCGTTACTACAAATGTGTTTCTTGATTATATTTCCAAGATGGTATTTTGTAAACTCGAGGGCTTCGTCTAGAACTTCTTCACCTTCCACCCTCATGTACGTTGCTTCATACAAAGAAAGCATACCGTGAATATCGTCTCTCAAGGACTCTAGAAAATTACCATTTTCATTCTTGTACTTGTAGAATATTCCTATACAAAAAAAGAAAAAAATTTAAAGCACATATCTCACAGTAGAGGTAACACATGGATATTGGCATACAAGTAAGCCGATGGGTTAGTGTTAAACCGGTCTTTTTGGTGTGGGTTGTGTAGTTGAGTGACCGAGTTAACGTGCAAATACCTTTTTAAATTTTCCTTCATGTTTTCACAAAATATTATGTTAATTATAGAGAAAAACGATATTGATTGATGTAAAACAATCTAATTCTGAAACTTGCACACACATAATATACGCACTGGCGAGCCTCTTTAGATTAGGTTGACTTGTTTCACTCTAGCCAACTCTTTGCATTTAATCTATTTGAAAATATATAAATAACTAGTTGCAAACAATACAATACCACTTGAAACATTGAAGCCTTGCTGTCGCAGAAGTCTGAACCAAAGTGAAGTGCCTTGGAGGTTATTCCCGTTGATCCACTCATCCCTATACGTAAGATAAATATGCTTTAAGCATTCCTCAATTTCATCTTCAAAATGATATGCTACACCAAGGCGTTGGACCGAATCAATGAGTTCCAATAATTTCATATGATGTGTAGGTTCTATTGATCCTTTGATCACTAGCACTTTCCTTACATTCTCTTTTAGTTCCCTAGCCCGTTGCTCCTCACAAGCAAGATCCTTTCTCTACACCGACAAACAAACAGACGAACGAAATAGTTAAAAAATGTCAACCCGAATCACTTACTCTAATTTATATTATTATTAAGAAGTAGTGATATAAAAGTCACAAACCTCATTATATATGAGAAATTGATCTCCCCATAAGCTAGGACTGAAGGTCACCATGTTGCGAATAACTTCCTTCTTCAAACTTTTGTTATGGTAAAGAGCTAAAGGAGATGAAGAAATAAACATGCTTTAATATGGTGAAGAGCGTTAATAAGTTAACCTTAAAAGTGTTCCTGAATGGGATGCTAGATTTTAACATGTATATATATAGAGAGAAGCATGTTAATGTGACATTAAATTTGTGGCGTGTGAAATGTGTCAAAGAATCCAAATTGGACATTTTAACTTTTGGCCCTTTGGGTTAATTTTTGAGGAAAGTTTGTGTGGTTCACGTTAGATATAGTTTCCTATAAAGGGTGGGGTTCTGGAGTGAACACTAGTGTATTTTCGAACTGAGTGAACAAATCCTGCCCATTGATTTACACATGTGTATGGCTAGGATTTCATCATCAAATCATAAAATACACTAGTGTATTTTATCATCCGACCAGGATTAGTTCGCTCAGTTCAAAAAAAAAAAGATTACATACAAGAAGCATTAGAAGCAGTTACATTAGATCTAATGCAACATTTTCAACACCTAATGCAACCTTTTTTGAAAGTGTTGCATTTACTAATCAAATGCAACCTTTTTAATATGCAACTTTTTTACATTTTAATGCAACTTTTATTATAGTTTAGTTACAAAAACGCAACTTTTTCTACACTCAAATGCGACTTTTTGTATACTTAAATGCAACTTTTATTATTGTTAAATTACAAAAAGACAACCTTTTTCTAGACTTAATGCAACCATTCTTATATTTTTAAAAGAAAAAAGGCAACCTATTTTATAGCAAATGCAACTTTATAACGTAAATTCAATTGCTATTAATCAATATGCATTCAATCGCACCGAAACAATAATCATTGATAGTCAAATAGTGTACTTGAACACACTTGTCCAGACTCAAATAACAATGTAGTTAACACAATGTGTCAAGTAGAATAAACATTCTACTTGTCTTGATTTTCGATTGGTAGTTGCTTCATAACCTCGCTTCCAAGTTTTGTCGTTGGCTGTCAATATTTTCTCATATAGCGTCAAGTTCAACCTTTTTTTCTTTTTCATGAACTTCAATCTATTTGCACATTTCCAACAATTGGTTTTCTTAACTTCAACATTTGTTTTCAATAATTCCACTGGCCCCTTCAAAAGTCTCTTTGCACATTTTCAGCAACAGGTATTCGTTGCCTTGAGTGACACCCATGCCCAGCTGTTAATACCAAGCAATAATGCTGCAAGTTCATGAATAAAGACAATATTAGCAAGTAAATCAGAAATCACTATATACCTATAATTCTCGCTAGTATTTCATATTAATGAGGGATATAAAAATGATCAATGTTGATGTTAATATACTTCTATCTATGTAAGCATGTGACGTAGCTAGCTGTCTACATGTACAAAAAACACACACACACACACACACACACACACACATATATATATATATATATATATATATATATATATATATATATATATATATATATATTGAGTAAAGCATGATAAACGCAAAAAAAAGTAGTTACAATAAAATAAAGGAGAAGTATAACGCTGATGATTTGACACTCCACACGTATATTAATAAGTATATGCATCAACTTAGAGAACAGCCAACAAGCATTTAAAAACATTTAGCTGTCATTTTCTGTGGGTTTCAGTGCTCATACTTAATCTCTTCTCTACTTCTGTTATGATTGGTAATTACATCAGGCTTATAGTAATAATATGTATGCGGTTCTGCCAAAAATAGTAGTTGCTCTCAATGTTGTTAACTAAAAAAGAGTAAATTACGATTTTGGCCCCCAATGTCTTTTTTCTAACCCTTTTGGCCCCTAACGTCTTTTTTCTAACCCTTTTGGCCCCTAACATTTAATGGATGGGGTTAGTGTTAGGGGCCAAAAGGGTTAGAAAAAAAAGACGTTGGTGGCTCAGATGTTAAAAAAAAAATTTGGGCTAAAAGGGTAAAAGTGATAACCACAGGGGCCAAAATTGTAATTTGCTCATTAAAAAATCAATAAACATGTTCATATCCTGGCCTTAAAAAAGTAGGTAAACTTAAGCAAATATTGTAGCATACAATCATAAGGAATATGCCCCACACATACAAAATCATAGCACATAGCTAAACACAAATGATAGCACGTAGCTATGCATATATAGTAAAAAACTAAATACTGATTACTCTAATCTCATATTCTCAACAGGGGCATATTAATGCAATAGAGCAAATACCTGCTTTTCCCTGTCTTTGGAAGACCAAGTTGGCCTGAGGACATCCTTAAGTTCTTGAAGTCTAAATATTGCCATTTTTTTCTGAAAATAGAAAATGAGTTACATGTATACAGAACCACATAACACGTTCAATGTCTACGAATATAATACATATACACACAAAAAGGATATACTGTTATACAAGGAAAAAACACAGTAACACAAACATATAAATGAAAAAAAAAGAGGAGATCACGTGTTGTCCTTATTCGAATGACACTTTTACATTGCATGCTGTCACACCCCGATTTCCACGTGTCACCGGTGGGCCCGGTGGGGGAGTATCGTGACGTGGTTGGCAACGTAATAGTCAAACAACACAATATAATAATGCACAGCGGAAGCAATTTAAAATAATATACAACCGACTTTATTTATTGTAAACAAAGTCACAATATCCGGTGTTTATCCACAGAACGGATCGAATCAAAATAACATTTAATTGTTCAACAGACTTCTGGCATCCTAAGCTTGCGAGACTTTTATTGATGCTTAGGAGACAATCCAGCCAATTACGTTTAGTACCTGCATTCAGTCTTTTTGGGAAAATACGCCAGTTTACACTGGTAAATACATTCAACTGACTCATTTTATAAAATGATTGAAAATTGGTTTGGATGCACATGGCATAAACGTTTTTATTAACTTGGGAGAATTATTTTAATAATATAATAATCTTGTGAACGATTTACATGTTACTTATGCGTTCAGTAGCCCGGAACGTATCCGGGTTAAAGATCAATAGACACACCACTTTAAGTGAGTTATACACGGGAGTACGCCTACACCCCGTGCTCAGGTCGTGGCCATCTCGTAAGATGATGCCAGGGATATCCGGGACATGGTCATTAACCCCCCAAAGGCTGTAAAGTAAACACATCTGTTTAAAACGAGCCGATCAAATTATTCAACTACCCACTAAGCGTGGAGATTTGATGCCCGATCAAGCGGTACGCTATGTACCGTAACCCAAGCCCGTATAGGGAAAATAAGTTAAAAGTATTTACCTGATGCAAGTATAATTCACAATAAGTAGAATGCACGTAGCTTTTACTGTCTCTCCTAATCTGGAACGAAGGTTTAATATAACCTATTAGAATCCTAGCGGTTCTTTAATTAAGCTTAAGCTTAGACCGACTAGTTTCGAAGATACGGTTCGTACGCACGATTAAGCGAAGACCGGATAGAATGTGATTCAGACCCGAAAAGTTTGAAGACTTGTTTAATATGGGTTTATTATTCACATTCTGGATTTTGAGATAAAACCGTTAAGGTTTGACCCGTTTCGGCTAATTTATGTAAACTTGTTACATAAACCGAACCGTACGCGTAATAAGCGTGACGGGTAGTCATGAGAGCTATATACAGGTTTCCTAAGTTAATATGCTTCAAATATGTTGTAACATCAGTAGGATGTCTTTCGTTATGCCCCGAACTAATTTAAACACAAACTATGCCCCGTAGGGGTAGTTTGGTCATTTTAAAGTTTGTAAAAGAGTTTAATTGTTTAACTGAGTTACAGGTCTGATGTAAACAGAAAACATACTCATTTTGATGGGTTATAACAGTAGGCTAAGGCATGTATGTGAAATTTATCATATTTAACCAACTATGCCCCGTAGGGGTATTTTGGTAATTTCACATAAGCCGACAAGCTCAAAACTGAAGTCTGAGTTTATCAACTTTTGCTTACTGTTAAAATATGATAATTTGCTTCTTATATCAGTAGGTATCAACCCGGGTATGTCCAATATGATTCTAAGACATACTATGCGTTAAAAACGCTAATTATGGCGATTAAAGGCCATTTCCGGGTTCTATACTTAAATCTGATATTTTTATATTTCCAGAAGGCTTAAAATAATTTATTAATCATATGTGATCAGTAGCAAAAGGTTTGGAGTCGTTTAGATAAGTAAAACTCATTTTATGGCCCGTAAGGGCAAAACCGACAATTACCGAATTAAGCCTACGACTATGAGTTATGCTCAGCCTAAAATTAATTAAAAATCTTTAAAATTCCCAAAATAATATATTACATCAGTGGGTAATTCGTTTGATACCAAAAAGTATGTTTAATTAGGCTATATGCTAATTACGCCATTTTATTAACATAAAACACCGTAATTACGCTAATGAGCATAACTCTTAATCTACAGGTCAAACTGTTGTCAAATTTTGCATACAAGTTTATATATCAATATTCAAGGTTTCTACACTTTTACATTTTCATAAATCATGTTTTAAGGTAATAAGGGCATAACGGTCAACGTATGAGCAATTAACGGAAATATGCATATTAATTGGATAACTAGTGAACCAAGGTGTATAATCACAGAGGGTTGTTCTAACATGTATCCTAGTCCAATTAAAGCTATGAGGCATTTCTAAAATATGCCTAAACGGGTCAGAACTGAAAGTCAAAGTGAAAGTCAAACTATGTGACTTTCGGTTCCGAACCGGGTCTAAACAGGAAATAGTCGGGTTGAACAGGTTTGGACATGTTCTTACACTAATTACTAAGTTATAACAATAATCAAACAGGTTATACATGGTCTAAATAGCTAATTATGCATAATTGACCTTTTAAGAATTCTGTTGACTTTTTAAGTATATGTTTGACCCGACTTTTGAACTAGTTAAAGTGGTGATCAGGGGAAACCCTTTTGGGGTTTTATTACCCACATAAATACCAACTTATAACTACTTTTAATTCGAGATTTGACTGAGCCATTATTGACTAATCTCGAAGTCAAACCGTAATTACGACGGTTTGACTTTTAGCTAATTAACTAAGCTAAACTCAAACAAGAAAGGATTAGAACACTTACAAGGGTCCTATGCACGACTTATGATCAGTTGGGAGAGTTCCTTAGCTCCAGAAAGGCTCCAGATGATCAAATGAAGGTGTGAGAAAAATGGTGAACTTGGATGGCTATTTATAATGGTTCCACACACCATAAATCATTGACAACTGAGTCTAGGAGTGCCCACAATCGATTGACAAGTGTCCTAGGGGCTTAGGGGATGTTTTAGGGGCCAGGAGAAGTGGAAAAACGGGTAAAGGTCGCGCATATAAGCTTTAGGAGACAAGCAGCCATTTTTCTCGGAACTGGGCCACCCTCGCGTGACGCGAGGGCCCCCTCGCGTGGCGCGAGCCACCTGTAGATCAGAATTTGGATTTTGTTTGCTTATCAGTCCTTGGCTCTTCAAAACCCGAATAGACACTGATTTCTTGCATGTTAAACCCTTATAATTGATTTACTAAGGCCTTAAAACATATACCCACTTTGCCAAGTCCCCGGGTAATTTTATTTTCACCCGAAAAGTCCTAACTTTCGACGTTTACGCTTTAACGCTTCGCACACGAATTTGATCATATCTTTCTCATACGTTAACGAAACTTTATGAAATTTTTATGGTGAATTCTCATGAGCATAATTAATATTTACAAAGCTTCGGGTTTATCAAAAGGTCACTCAGAGGTATAAATTAAACATGTTGACACATTTGGTCCCTGTAGTTTGAAATCACTCACATTTAGCTTCGTATGATCTATGATTTATTCGTTTGAAGGTATGAGCATCGTGTAGGGCTAATATACATTGTATTTATTCACAGTTGACACTTAGAATACGTATATTCACATACTTTCAACGTTTGTCAACTTTAGTCCTTCCATAATATTTCTTTCACACGTGTAAACTTTATGACACGTGTCAACCTATTATAGGACGTGAATTTCCGAGGTGTTACATCCTCACCCCCTTAAAATAAATCTCGACCCGAGATTTACTGAAATAAGTAAGGGTACTTTTCTTTCATCGTGGATTCAACCTCCCACGTGTATTCGGGACCTCTACGTGCATCCCATTTGACCTTAACAAAAGGTATATGCTTTCTTCGAAGCTTCCTTACCTGTCGATCTTCAATCGACAAAGGTTTTTCTACAAACGTTAAGCTCTTATCTATTTGCACATCTGTATGTGGCATGACATGTGAATCGTCAGCGGAACACTTCTTTAGATTGCAGATGTGGAACACATTGTGAATTCCACTGAGCTCTTCTGGTAAGTTCAACTTGTAGGCAACCGACCCGACACGTTCGATAACCTCGAAAGGTCCTATGTATCTCGGGCTTAGTTTGCCTTTCTTACCAAATCGCATCACCCCTTTCCATGGTGATACTTTAAGTAGGACTTTGTCACCTACTTCGAAGTGAAAGTCCTTACGACTTGGATCTGCGTAACTCTTCTGCCTATTTCGGGCAGCTTGGAGATTGTTACGAATCTGGACAATCTTGTCCGTCGTTTCGAACACGATCTCTGGTCCCGATAACTGGACTTCTCCAACTTCCGCCCAACAAACTGGCGATCTACACTTTCTACCGTATAATGCCTCAAAAGGCGCAGCCTTTATGCTGGTATGGTAGCTATTGTTGTAGGAGAATTCGATCAATGGTAAGTTCTTATCCCAGCTACCTTCCAATTCGATCGCACATGCACGTAGCATGTCTTCCAACGTTTGAATAGTACGCTCACTCTGACCGTCTGTCTGAGGATGGTAAGCCGTACTAAAGTTCAAACGTGTGCCCAAAGATTGCTGGAAGCTCTTCCAAAAATGTGACGTGTACCTAGTATCTCTATCAGAGATAATAGCTACAGGTATGCCGTGCAAGGCTACAATCTTATCAACGTATAACTGGGCTAACATATCGGAGCTATAAGTCTCCTTGATGGGTAAGAAGTGAGCTGACTTAGTCAGTCGGTCGACTATAACCCATATCGTATCATTTCCTTTCCTTGTCTTGGGTAACTTGGTAATAAAATCCATAGTTACCATCTCCCACTTCCACATAGGAAGTTCAGGCTGTTGTAGCAAACCTGACGGTTTCTGATGCTCGGCTTTGACTTGCGCACATGTCAAGCATTTTGCTACATGGGCGGCTACAGACTTTTTCAAGCCTATCCACCAATAATTTGCCTTTAAATCCTGGTACATCTTATCAGCTCCAGGATGAACGGAGTATTTGGAACTATGGGCTTCTTGGAGGATGACATCACGGAGTCCTCCAAAAATTGGAACCCATATTCGTCCGTTTAACCGTAAAATTCCGTCCTTGCTAAGAGTTAACTGCTCCTCAGTTACTCCTAACTTTTCATTAGGATAGTTAGCTTCCAACACAGCTTCCTTCTGTGCAGCTAACACCCTTTCTATCAAACTGTTCTTTATCTCCATACGCTTGGCGTTAATTCGAATGGGTTTAACCCTTTCCTTTCTGCTCAAGGCATCAGCGACTACATTCGCTTTGCCGGGATGGTATTTGATTTCACAATCATAATCATTTAAAGTTTCCATCCAACGGCGTTGCCTCATGTTTACTTCTTTTTGGTTAAACAGATGCTGGAGGCTCTTGTGATCAGAAAAGATCACAAACTTGATTCCATAAAGATAATGTCTCCACAGTTTTAGTGCGAACACAACGGCACCCAATTCCAAGTCATGGGTGGTGTAATTCTTTTCGTGCACCTTTAACTGTCGTGATGCATAGGCAATCACCTTGCCTTTCTGCATAAGCACACACCCCATTCCAGTGTGTGATGCATCACAATAAACTACAAATTCTTCAGCGCCTTCAGGTAAGGTAAGCACAGGAGCGTTGCTCAACTTTTGTCTCAAAACATCGAAGGACTCTTGCTGCTTAGGGCCCCAAACGAACTTTACTTTCTTCTTAGTCAAGGAAGTTAGGGGTGCAGCAATCCTTGAAAAATTTTCAATGAAGCGCCTGTAATATCCTGCCAATCCCAGGAAGCTACGAATCTCCGTAGGTGTCTTTGGCTCTTGCCAATTCATAACAGCTTCAACTTTAGCGGGATCCACCTGGATACCACGCTCACTGACCACGTGTCCGAGAAACTGGACTTCTCGTAACCAAAATTCACACTTAGAGAATTTGGCATAGAGCTTCCCCCGATGTAGGAGTTTGAGAATACAACGTAGGTGTTTCTCATGGTCAGCTTGATTTTTAGAATAAATAAGGATGTCATCGATGAAGACGATAACAAATTTATCTAAGTAAGGTTTGCAGACGCGATTCATGAGATCCATGAACGCGGCTGGTGCATTAGTGAGCCCAAAAGGCATCACTAGGAACTCGTAGTGACCGTAACGAGTCCTAAATGTAGTCTTGTGAACGTCTTCGTCCTTAACCTTCAACTGATGGTAGCCTGACCTCAGATCAATCTTTGAGAAGTAACTTGCCCCTTGAAGCTGATCGAACAAATCGTCGATCCTGGGCAATGGATATCTATTCTTGATCGTGACTTTATTAAGCTCGCGATAGTCGATGCATAGACGCATCGATCCATCCTTCTTCTTGACAAACAAGATTGGCGCTCCCCAAGGAGATGAACTAGGTCGAATGAAACCCTTAGCTAGCAGTTCATCTAGCTGCGTCCGCAACTCCTTCATTTCTGTGGGTGCCAATCTGTATGGTGCTCTGGCAACTGGTGCCGCTCCGGGGATGATGTCTATCCTGAATTCAACTTGCCTATCTGGTGGTAAACCAGGTAGATCTTCAGGAAACACTTCTGGGTATTCCGAGATGACAGGGATGTCTTCTAACTTCGGTTTGGGCTCATCAATAATCACCTGTGCCATGTAGATAACACACCCCTTCTTCAAACACTTGGAAGCCTTGAGCATAGTCACGTGCTCAGGTAGTCCATACTGGGTATCTCCCCGAATGGTAAGTGATTCACCAGACGGAGTCTTTATCACTACTTGCTTCATGTTACAGACGATTTGGGCCTGGTTATGAGATAACCAGTCCATACCCAGAACTATGTCAAAACCAGCTAGTTTAAAGGGAAGTAGAGATAGAGGAAAAGAATGGTTCTTAATGGATATAACACATCCATCTAACACAGTAGAGACGGTTTCAATGATACCATCTGCTAACTCTACCTCATAATTCACTTTTAGGGTTTTGACAGGTAATTTCAACAATTCACAAAATTTATGATCTACGAAGGACTTATCTGCGCCTGAATCAAAAAGTACTCTTGCAAAGACATCATTTACAAGAAAAGTACCTGTTATGACGTTATCATCCTGCACAGCCTCCTTCGCATCCATCCTGAAGACTCTGGCATTAGTTTTCTTAGCCTCCTCAGGCTTCTTGTTGTACTTAGGGCAGTTAGTCTTTATGTGGCCCTTTTCGTTGCAACGGTAGCACGTTGCGTCTTTCATCTTCTTGCAATCCAAGGTTTTGTGTTCCTTGGACTTGCACAAACCACAAGCAAAAGATCTTGACTCGTTATTTGAGTTTGATTCGAGTCTGCACTTTCCAAAGTGCTGTTTCTTGCAAGTTTTGCATGTGGGCTTCTCTCCAGAACGATGCCCCTCTTTCTTTGAATCCGATCCCTTCTTGTGATCACCGCTCCCACGGTGCTTCTTGTTCGACTTACGCGAACCATCATCTTCATGCTTCCTCTTCTCGGCCGCCTTATTCCTCTGCGATCTCTGCCGGACCGCATCAAGAGTGAGGGATAAGGAAAGGTCAGTTACAGACCTGAAGGTAACCGGCCGAGAAGCCTTTACACTGGACTTGATCTCGGGTTCCAAACCACCAATAAAGCGAGCGATTCTTTTGGGCTCCGGGGTTACCAGGTAGGGAACCAGCCGAGACAGTGTATTGAAGCTCGTTAAATAAGCTTGACAATCGAGGTTCTTCATCACCAAGGATAGAAAGTCATATTCTATCTTTTCCACCTCATGTTGAGGGCATAAATTATCTTTGATCAGGGCAATGAATTGATCCCACGTCATACTATACAACGGGATCTTTCCGGAGGCCTCCATCAGAGATCTCCACCATGCCAACGCCTCACCTTTGAAGGACTGTGAGACAAATTTAACCACATCACCTTCAGCACATCCGCTGATGTCCACGACCGTGTCCATCTCATCGAGCCACGTCATACAGTCGACGGCTCCTTTCTCCCCCGTAAAATCCCTGGGTTTACAAGACACAAAGTACTTATATGTGCAACCCTTGTTACGGGGTCCTTGATGCAGTACTAATTTCTGAGATTGATTACTTTGGTGGTTGGTGGACTGGCGATCATCATCGTTTTTCTTTGGTCCAGCCTTTTTGGGAGGAGGCTTGTTATGAGCCTCAGAATGTGTCCTTAGCTTTGACTGTGACGCAGAGTGGGTCCTACTCCGAGTACCACTGTATTCCTCATATTGTCTATCCAAAGCTTGTGTGATAGCGCCGTCTATGATTGCTTTTAGTTCAGCACCCGTTAATGTAATCTGGGCGTTCTCATTCGGCTCCACAGGATGGCTATTGCCTTCATTGGAGTCAGCCATTTGTATTGAACTGTTGCAGAAAACAAGGTCAATATTTTATTTGGGATTTTATTATGGAATTACCCCTTAGGGTAATTCGTTAACCATGGTAAACAGAGACCATATTTGGTTAACTTATTAATCGTATTAATTTAGGATTTCAATTAAAATTTATCCTAAACATAAAACAATAACAATATATATTAGCACATAAGGCTTGGTCTCATGGACTATTTCATAAACCATGATTTCAGAGAATCAAGACTTTTAAGGTTTGAACCTAGTTCATTACCTTTATTAGACAGGGAGTCATAGCTACCACTGTCTTTTGGCTCATGTAGAAATGAACAAGGCCCGTAGGCACTATATTACCACGTATGGTTAAATATGATCATCTTAATTGATGATGTAAATCCAGGATTCAGAGATCATTAAACTGAATTAGGAATCTTCTAAAGAATCCTTATTCATTTAAGAATGACATGTGATTTTTAACGAATCACTTCTGCCGGAGTGTTAACATGTTTTAAGATGTTAACAGGGATTTGAATCTTTTAAACCGGTCTTACCATTTTGGCCCGGTCTTATATTTGACACGAGGCTAGGTTTCACACTTAAAGATTCTTAATTAAATAATTACTTAGGCAGGTTAAAAGGAATGATTTTAATTTATTTATTTCATTTATAAGTTATTTATGCACCAATGGCAAACATGAAATTTATAAAAATAACACTCCATTAATTTATCACTATATTACATATTGCCCTAAACGGGTCTTTTACACATGAAATTTGCCCACGCAGGAGCTAAAACATACCAACATGCCCACGCAGGGGTCTTACAGAAGACATGCCCACGTAGGGGTCTTACAGAAAGACACAAGTCCTCGTAGGGACTAACACACCAACAATTGTCCACGTAAGGACTTAAACAAACATAAGTCCGCGCAGGGACTAAACATACAACATACCCTCGTAGGGGTTTATGGAAAGATAGACCCACGCAGGGGTCGATACCCACAAACAAACATACACACCCACGTAGGGGCTTAACAAACAAATATGCCCACGTAGGGGCTCAACAACAGCTGGGAGGATTTAATAATCCTTCTTGTTCTTTCCCTTGAGCAGTCCTATTAATCCCTGGAAGAAGGTCTGCTTCTCTTGGCGGTCGCGGCGAGCTTCCCGCTCAACCTGATTCAATCTATGTAGAATTTCCTCCCGTTCTGGGGGAGACATTCGTGGCGGCTGCGACTGCGCTCTAATGATAGGCCTGGGAGGTATTGGGTACCCCTTATTCGGGTAGCTTACCCCCCATGGATCTCCGTAGGGTCCTTGGGCATTGAGGGCGTTATAATTTGCTGCTTCCATATAAGGATCTGCCTCAGCGTATCCGTAGTTGTGGTAAGCTGGTGGTTCAAACGGGTTGTAAGTACTTGGACCCGTGTACGCTGGTATTGGGTTTTCAAAACCCATGGGCGGTGGCTGTTGAAAAACTGGCTGCGAAGGCCCACCCATTTGTGGGTCCTCATAGTGCGGTGGGTAGTGACTAGCACTAGACTGACGTGGGGAATCGAAAGTGAAGCCCCCCGGTCGCACCGATATGCGTGCACCGGTTCTCCTACGCCTTGGCGGTTGAGGAGGTGGCGGTTGAACTGGTGGCGGTGGAGGTGGTGGCGTAACTGCCACAAACCGATGATCCTCTGATGAATCTTGATGATGCGGCTGTGGTTGTGGCTCCTGTTGCTGATGAGAATGCTGCTGCTGGTGCTGCCCATGTGACGACGAGTGGTGTGATGGTGTATAGTACCACTGGTGTTGATCAAACAGGGCTTGAAAACTATCTGGACCACCGTAGGGCGATCCGTGGAAGGACGATCCATCCGAAATTTCGATGGGGTGGTTCGGAGTACCACTCGCTGGCATGACGGGGTCCGTATCCTCGTCCATATCATCCGCGTGATCCCCGGAAAAGTGGTCATCGGGACCCAGTGGGTTAAAACCTACGGGTTCCGGTATGAATCCTACCGGGTTAAACTGTCCCCGAAAGATAGGTGTAGGGTCTCCGTATGAATGATGAGATAGTGATCTCTGCAGCGGTACGTATGAGGGCTGTGGATTGTTCGGCTCGTAAGGGTTAAGAGCGGGCGGGGTCGAACTATGCGAAACCGACCGCCTGGCCGGCTCGAACTGGTTTCTTCTATTCTCCCGAGGGTCGTCACTCTCGGTGTTTGATGGAGCTCGTCTTCGTGAAGACCCAGCCTCATGATCGTTGGGGGCGGTAACTGGCCCCTTTCCTCGTCCTCGCGTTCGGAAGAATCTCGGAGGCATCTTTGTTATTCCTGTCAATAAAGCATGAGATAACAATAACAAAAATATAAAATTTAAAGGACAAAACAAATACCGAAGAGGTGGAATTTGTCCTAAGTTATAAGTCTAGACTCGAAGGTTTAGATATGTGCAATTGTGTAACTGAGATTAAACACAAAAGGCTAGTGTTTAATTAACTCAGTGTTGGCTCTGATACCAACCTGTCACACCCCGATTTCCACGTGTCACCGGTGGGCCCGGTGGGGGAGTATCGTGACGTGGTTGGCAACGTAATAGTCAAACAACACAATATAATAATGCACAGCGGAAGCAATTTAAAATAATATACAACCGACTTTATTTATTGTAAACAAAGTCACAATATCCGGTGTTTATCCACAGAACGGATCGAATCAAAATAACATTTAATTGTTCAACAGACTTCTGGCATCCTAAGCTTGCGAGACTTTTATTGATGCTTAGGAGACAATCCAGCCAATTACGTTTAGTACCTGCATTCAGTCTTTTTGGGAAAATACGTCAGTTTACACAGGTAAATACATTCAACTGACTCATTTTATAAAATGATTGAAAATTGGTTTGGATGCACATGGCATAAACGTTTTTATTAACTTGGGAGAATTATTTTAATAATATAATAATCTTGTGAACGATTTACATGTTACTTATGCGTTCAGTAGCCCGGAACGTATCCGGGTTAAAGATCAATAGACACACCACTTTAAGTGAGTTATACACGGGAGTACGCCTACACCCCGTGCTCAGGTCGTGGCCATCTCGTAAGATGATGCCAGGGATATCCGGGACATGGTCATTAACCCCCCAAAGGCTGTAAAGTAAACACATCTGTTTAAAACGAGCCGATCAAATTATTCAACTACCCACTAAGCGTGGAGATTTGATGCCCGATCAAGCGGTACGCTATGTACCGTAACCCAAGCCCGTATAGGGAAAATAAGTTAAAAGTATTTACCTGATGCAAGTATAATTCACAATAAGTAGAATGCACGTAGCTTTTACTGTCTCTCCTAATCTGGAACGAAGGTTTAATATAACCTATTAGAATCCTAGCGGTTCTTTAATTAAGCTTAAGCTTAGACCGACTAGTTTCGAAGATACGGTTCGTACGCACGATTAAGCGAAGACCGGATAGAATGTGATTCAGACCCGACAAGTTTGAAGACTTGTTTAATATGGGTTTATTATTCACATTCTGGATTTTGAGATAAAACCGTTAAGGTTTGACCCGTTTCGGCTAATTTATGTAAACTTGTTACATAAACCGAACCGTACGCGTAATAAGCGTGACGGGTAGTCATGAGAGCTATATACAGGTTTCCTAAGTTAATATGCTTCAAATATGTTGTAACATCAGTAGGATGTCTTTCGTTATGCCCCGAACTAATTTAAACACAAACTATGCCCCGTAGGGGTAGTTTGGTCATTTTAAAGTTTGTAAAAGAGTTTAATTGTTTAACTGAGTTACAGGTCTGATGTAAACAGAAAACATACTCATTTTGATGGGTTATAACAGTAGGCTAAGGCATGTATGTGAAATTTATCATATTTAACCAACTATGCCCCGTAGGGGTATTTTGGTAATTTCACATAAGCCGACAAGCTCAAAACTGAAGTCTGAGTTTATCAACTTTTGCTTACTGTTAAAATATGATAATTTGCTTCTTATATCAGTAGGTATCAACCCGGGTATGTCCAATAAGATTCTAAGACATACTATGCGTTAAAAACGCCAATTATGGCGATTAAAGGCCATTTCCGGGTTCTATACTTAAATCTGATATTTTTATATTTCCAGAAGGCTTAAAATAATTTATTAATCATATGTGATCAGTAGCAAAAGGTTTGGAGTCGTTTAGATAAGTAAACCTCATTTTATGGCCCGTAAGGGCAAAACCGACAATTACCGAATTAAGCCTACGACTATGAGTTATGCTCAGCCTAAAATTAATTAAAAATCTTTAAAATTCCCAAAATAATATATTACATCAGTGGGTAATTCGTTTGATACCAAAAAGTATGTTTAATTAGGCTATATGCTAATTACGCCATTTTATTAACATAAAGCACCGTAATTACGCTAATGAGCATAACTCTTAATCTACAAGTCAAACTGATGTCAAATTTTGCATACAAGTTTATATATCAATATTCAAGGTTTCTACACTTTTACATTTTCATAAATCATGTTTTAAGGTAATAAGGGCATAACGGTCAACGTATGAGCAATTAACGGAAATATGCATATTAATTGGATAACTAGTGAACCAAGGTGTATAATCACAGAGGGTTGTTCTAACATGTATCCTAGTCCAATTAAAGCTCTGAGGCATTTCTAAAATATGCCTAAACGGGTCAGAACTGAAAGTCAAAGTGAAAGTCAAACTATGTGACTTTCGGTTCCGAACCGGGTCTAAACAGGAAATAGTCGGGTTGAACAGGTTTGGACATGTTCTTACACTAATTACTAAGTTATAACAATAATCAAACAGGTTATACATGGTCTAAATAGCTAATTATGCATAATTGACCTTTTAAGAATTCTGTTGACTTTTTAAGTATATGTTTGACCCGACTTTTGAACTAGTTAAAGTGGTGATCAGGGGAAACCCTTTTGGGGTTTTATTACCCACATAAATACCAACTTATAACTACTTTTAATTCGAGATTTTACTGAGCCATTATTGACTAATCTCGAAGTCAAACCGTAATTACGACGGTTTGACTTTTAGCTAATTAACTAAGCTAAACTCAAACAAGAAAGGATTAGAACACTTACAAGGGTCCTATGCACGACTTATGATCAGTTGGGAGAGTTCCTTAGCTCCAGAAAGGCTCCAGATGATCAAATGAAGGTGTGAGAAAAATGGTGAACTTGGATGGCTATTTATAATGGTTCCACACACCATAAATCATTGACAACTGAGTCTAGGAGTGCCCACAATCGATTGACAAGTGTCCTAGGGGCATAGGGGATGTTTTAGGGGCCAGGAGAAGTGGAAAAACGGGTAAAGGTCGCGCATATAAGCTTTAGGAGACAAGCAGCCATTTTTCTCGGAACTGGGCCACCCTCGCGTGGCGCGAGCCACCTGTAGATCAGAATTTGGATTTTGTTTGCTTATCAGTCCTTGGCTCTTCAAAACCCGAATAGACACTGATTTCTTGCATGTTAAACCCTTATAATTGATTTACTAAGGCCTTAAAACATATACCCACTTTGCCAAGTCCCCGGGTAATTTTATTTTCACCCGAAAAGTCCTAACTTTCGACGTTTACGCTTTAACGCTTCGCACACGAATTTGATCATATCTTTCTCATACGTTAACGAAACTTTATGAAATTTTTATGGTGAATTCTCATGAGCATAATTAATATTTACAAAGCTTCGGGTTTGTCAAAAGGTCACTCAGAGGTATAAATTAAACATGTTGACACATTTGGTCCCTGTAGTTTGAAATCACTCACATTTAGCTTCGTATGATCTATGATTTATTCGTTTGAAGGTATGAGCATCGTGTAGGGCTAATATACATTGTATTTATTCACAGTTGACACTTAGAATACGTATATTCACATACTTTCAACGTTTGTCAACTTTAGTCCTTCCATAATATTTCTTTCACACGTGTAAACTTTATGACACGTGTCAACCTATTATAGGACGTGAATTTCCGAGGTGTTACATCCTCACCCCCTTAAAATAAATCTCGACCCGAGATTTACTGAAATAAGTAAGGGTACTTTTCTTTCATCGTGGATTCAACCTCCCACGTGTATTCGGGACCTCTACGTGCATCCCATTTGACCTTAACAAAAGGTATATGCTTTCTTCGAAGCTTCCTTACCTGTCGATCTTCAATCGACAAAGGTTTTTCTACAAACGTTAAGCTCTTATCTATTTGCACATCTGTATGTGGCATGACATGTGAATCGTCAGCGGAACACTTCTTTAGATTGCAGATGTGGAACACATTGTGAATTCCACTGAGCTCTTCTGGTAAGTTCAACTTGTAGGCAACCGACCCGACACGTTCGATAACCTCGAAAGGTCCTATGTATCTCGGGCTTAGTTTGCCTTTCTTACCAAATCGCATCACCCCTTTCCATGGTGATACTTTAAGTAGGACTTTGTCACCTACTTCGAAGTGAAAGTCCTTACGACTTGGATCTGCGTAACTCTTCTGCCTATTTCGGGCAGCTTGGAGATTGTTACGAATCTGGACAATCTTGTCCGTCGTTTCGAACACGATCTCTGGTCCCGATAACTGGACTTCTCCAACTTCCGCCCAACAAACTGGCGATCTACACTTTCTACCGTATAATGCCTCAAAAGGCGCAGCCTTTATGCTGGTATGGTAGCTATTGTTGTAGGAGAATTCGATCAATGGTAAGTTCTTATCCCAGCTACCTTCCAATTCGATCGCACATGCACGTAGCATGTCTTCCAACGTTTGAATAGTACGCTCACTCTGACCGTCTGTCTGAGGATGGTAAGCCGTACTAAAGTTCAAACGTGTGCCCAAAGATTGCTGGAAGCTCTTCCAAAAATGTGACGTGTACCTAGTATCTCTATCAGAGATAATAGCTACAGGTATGCCGTGCAAGGCTACAATCTTATCAACGTATAACTGGGCTAACATATCGGAGCTATAAGTCTCCTTGATGGGTAAGAAGTGAGCTGACTTAGTCAGTCGGTCGACTATAACCCATATCGTATCATTTCCTTTCCTTGTCTTGGGTAACTTGGTAATAAAATCCATAGTTACCATCTCCCACTTCCACGTAGGAAGTTCAGGCTGTTGTAGAAAACCTGACGGTTTACGACGAATGAATGGGGGTTCTGTTGCGACGGTGGTGTTCGGAGGTTGGGGTTCTGTTGCGACGGAGATGCAGAGAGATAGGGTTCAGATTTGATGGTGAGGTGTATGATTCTTGTCGACTGTTTGGAGTTGTTCGGAGTGTGAATCTCCGATGAAGATGGGCTGTTGCTGATGTCTGATGTAGCTGACTTGGGGTTTGGATGTGTAGCATCGGAAGAAACGGAATCCGGTGGTGAATGACATCGGAGAAGTGGTGGAGGGTAGAAGCAGATTGGACTGAATGTTAAATTTGAATTTGGGGTTTTTGAGTTTGTTCATCGCAGAAAAATGAAGAGAGACAGATGTTTTAACGGCTGCACAAGTATGTTGTTGTAAGGTATTAAGACTGAAATTGAAAGAAAGGATTTGTTCTTCAAAATATGGATTTGTCTTTTGAAGTTTCGAATTGTTTATTTTTTCATTGTGTTTTGAAGATTTGGGTTATTGATGATAATCTGGGTTTTGAAGTCTTGAAGATGTGGGTTATTGATGATAAATTTTTATTTTTTCTTTGTGTTTTGATGTTTTGAAGATATGGGTTATTGATGATAATGTGTTTTGAAGTTTTGAAGATCTGGGTTATTAATGAAAATGTGCAGATTATGAAGATTAGAGTCAAAGAGAGAAGATCTGAATTTTTTATAATTTTTTTAGTGTTTAGGGTAAAATGACTAATATACCCTCATGTGCTTCTCACATGACCTGATTTAACTGGGAAAACAAACAAGGTTTAGGGTAAAGGACATAACCTGATTGGTTTTTCAAACATTAAGGATGTTTTCTGAGGTTATTAAAGACAAAGGACATACTTTGATATATTAGACATACATAAAGGACGAACTTTGAAATTTACTCATTATGATCCACATATTCTCTAAGTTTTGTTTCCATAGAATATTTTATTACTATAAATAAGCAACAAAAATATGCATTGAAACTTGTACATTGTGCTTTGGGGTTTTTTCAAAAAAAAAACTTGATTTTTTTACTTTTAACCTAAATGTTTTTACCTTTTGCAATTTTAACCCTCCATAATTTGTTTTTTAAACTTTAACCCAAAACTTTGAGTAAATTATAAGTTTTGTCCTTTATGTTTGTCCAAAATTGCAGGCGATGTCCTTTGTTTTTAAAATTGATGAGTTTTGTCCTTAATGTTTGCAAATCTTGCACGTTATGTCCTTTAGGCCAAACCCAGTTAGATTTTTTAGTTAAATCTGGTCATGTGCAAGGCACATGAGGGCATTCTTGTCATTTGAGCTTTCCAGGGGCTAGTTTGTAAATAACTTTTATTAAAGGGTCATTTTGTACAATTTAAACCCCAATTCATCTTCAACCCCAAACCCTAATAACACCCCTGATTCATCTTCAACCCCAATCTATGGGTCGGTAATCTGGCCGCCTGTGTTACGGATTCAGTCCCCCTATTCATCATCATCATCATCATCTTCTTCTTCTTCACCATTTCAACTCTTACGCTCATGTTGCATAGTTGGTTCAATCACAAATGGTTTATGTTTTACCTAGAAACTGGCAACTCAAAATACACAGCTCAAAGCTTTATTTTTTGTTTCACGCAAAAATCAAAATTAAATTTGTAATGTTACACAACATTAACTTGCACACTTTTCTATGTTATTTTCTTGTTGTCGGTCAATCCAAACTGGTCTCTTTTGCAGGTCACTGGAGAGCTTCTTGATGAATTAAGTACTTGGGACGCACTTCGTGCTGCTTTACCAGTCGGAACAGGGGCCCCTAAGGTTTCTAAGTTCTAACCGTTCTTCATTTCTTCTTATAAAATAGTCCGTTCTTCATTTCTTCTTACAAGTAGGAACAGGGGCCCTAAGGATTTTTTATTTTTGGGGGGTTCTTCCACCACTGCCGCCACCACCGCCCCAGATCTACGTCCTGCAACAACTTTTATGGTTAGATTCCATGTTTAGCGTCTCCGTGTCTCCAGCAACGACATTATATGGTTAATCGACAGATCTGGCATCCAAGGCTCGAGACAGGTGTTCCGCGACTTTGGTTTAAAAGTTGCAGGTTTCGATTTTGATTTTAGGCTGGTGGGTTACCGTTTGGTGGCGGTGGTGGCGGCAGAGATGGAAGGAGGTGGAGGTGATGGTGTAATTAGGTTGTGGAGGTTTTAGGAAAGAGATGAGAGCAGATATCTTAACAAAAGAGGTGATGGTGTAATTGTTAATATATATTATTTTTATATTTTCTTTTAAGATATTTATTTAAATAATAGGGTAAAATGAAAAGAATGCCCTCATGTGCCTTGCACATGACCAGATTTAACTAAAAAATCTAACTGGGTTTGGCCTAAAGGACATAACGTGCAAGATTTGCAAACATTAAGGACAAAACTCATCAATTTTAAAGACAAAGGACAGCGCCTGCAATTTTGGACAAACATAAAGGACAAAACTTGTAATTTACTCCAAAACTTTTCATTACTTTTAACCCAAAGGTTTTTACCTTTTGCAATTTTAACCCTACATAATTTGTTTTTTTAAATTTAACCCAAAACTCTTCATTATTTGCAATTTAACTTCACAACTTTTGTCACTTATACTTTTCATCTTTGGCAAATTTTCGGTTTACGTATAGTTCTAAATTCTTCGAGTTAATACGACGCAACGTATGAGTGTGCTTCAACTTTTTTATGTTTTGTTTCAAAATTTGCAAGTTAACACGGCGCAACGTGCATGTGTGGTTCAACTTTTTTACCTATATTTTTTCATGTTTGACAGGTTTGTCGCAACACGCAGATCCTAGGTCGAGTCAGTGTTGGTGGTCGATAACGGTTGTGTGACATTAGTACTATTTGACACCGTTTTACTCCCCGCGGCAACACGGGGTGTGCTTTGGGGGTTTTCGAAAGAAAAAAATGGTTATGCATATAGTTGTCGTAACCTTGGCTTTGGGGGTTTTCCAAAAAAAAAATTGTTTTATTTTTACTTTTCATCCAAAAGTATTTCATAAATTACTTTTAACCTAAAACTATTTATTTTTTTTTACTTTTAACCCAAAACTTTTTATCTTTTGCAATCTATCCTCACAACTTTTTTTACTTTCAACTTTGGTCCTTTATAGTTTTCATTTTCCGCAAATTTTTCGCTTAATGCTTGGTTTTAAATTTTGTGACTTAACACATCGTAACGTGTGTCTTTGGTTTAACGTTTTTATGTTTCGTTCTAAATTTTGCGACTTAACACGACGCAACGTGCGTGTGTGGGTGAACGTTTTTACATTGTCTATTTTTCCCCGTTTGACAGGTTTAACATAACGTGCGGGTCCTAGATCGACTGCGTCTTTGGTTTAACGTTTTTACGTTTCGATCTAAATTTTGCGAGTTAACACGACGCAACGTGTGTCTGTGGGTGAACATTTTTACATCGTCTATTTCTTCCCCGTTTGACAGGTTTAACATAACGTGCGGGTCCTAGATCGACTTAGTTATAACTAAAGAATCTCCGCCGCATTGCGGCGGGTCTCAATCCTAGTTATATTAATTATATATGAAACCTTAAGCAAATCTAAATCATTATGTTCTATCCGCATGAGAGATACCGAGCCATTGAGGATGACATGTCTCTCTTTAAATATCAGTAGAGCCATATGTATATATAATTAAAGGGGTTATATAACCCCCTTACCACTACACCCTCTTGTAATATAAAGCCCCATAAAGCCTCTCTCTTACGCGTTTCGCCACATGGTTTAAGTAGTGGCGGACATACTGCCATGGCTCTGGAGGGCGGCCACCCTCTTAAAAAAGTTATATTATTTAGGCAAAAATCTTAATCGCACCCCTTAAAAATAAGATAAAACCCTTCGATCGCACCTCCAAACTTATGCTGACCGTTTCAAACTAGGAACTGCAACCAAACAGTTAGATTTGTTTCCCCCCTTCTTTATTTTGTTAGTAAAATAGAGTTCATGGAGATCCAGAAAATGAACATTGATTTGACTACCCATCCCTCGATCGTGTGTTGTTTTTAGCCACACATGATTTTGGATCTTGCCGAAATATCGTATGGATATGGTATTTTCTGTAACAACCCTCGGTAAAACCGACACTCTCATAATATGTCTAACACCCTATTATATGTTAGAATGTCCTAATATGTTTTATATTACACCCCGTATGTGAAAACCGAGCCCTAGTTATATTATAATTATAAAATAAATCAAAAATAAGAAAAATAGAGCTGAGGCGGGCCGCGTAGAACCACCCCAACATCTTACGCGGGCGGTATCAATGCAGGAATTGACTTCGCTGACTTCTTTAGTTGAAGCGGGCCACGTAAGAGTATATGTGTAGTTGACGCGGGCCGCGACAGATCATGAAACGCGGAAGCATCCGGTGCTGACACGTGTCAACATCGTGGCGAGTCTAGTAGCTGACCCAGCAAAGCTACAGCGTTGACCAATGTTGACGCGGGCCGCGTAAGTGACCCTTGTCTTTCACGCGGGCCGCGACAGGACTAGAATCAGGAACTATAAATAGATGGCATCGGGTTTCAATTTCCGTCGCTCACTTCTTTCATTCTAAATGAAATTCTGAAGTTATAAACATTATAGTCGGGTACTATACCCCTAATTAGCGAGGTTCTGCTCCGTTGTAAGTATTATAACCCCAGTTTCATAATAGTTACGCTGCCCGATTGATTTAGGGTTCCGTAACAACTGTCGTGGTTCTGCCCGACGTTGTTGTTGGAATGTCGTCTCGGGGAGGGTATCATTAATATTTTCAATGGGTTATAATACTAACCAATGTACATTTGTATAAATTATAGATTATATCCAGGAAACCCTTACGAAAAGCCTAAGACATCAATGTGAGTTTATCCTCTTTTTGTTAATCTTTTTGGTAATGTTTTACCAAACCTTAAATGTTTTACTATGAAAATTAGCAGTGATTGAGTCTTTGTAGTTCTTCAATTACTGCCGGTATGTTGGGGTTTTGTATACAAAATTTGTACTACTTGCGAGTAGTAAGTCGGGATGACAATACGCTACCATTGGACAATGAGTTAGCCAATGGGTAATATGACCCACAAGTCAGGATTGATAGTACCAAATGGAGTAATTGTGTAGACATAAACAATGTGATCGCTCTCACTACTGTTCACTGTGACTTTAAACTTGATTAAACTGGGATTCACTCACCAGTATTTCCCGCTGACAAATATTTTTAAAACATGTTTCAGGTAACCCAATGTGAAAGCCAATTAGTAAAAAGCCAGCTGGAGAGCACTGAAGGCTTGGGAAAAATGTGGCTATAAAAGTTACCAAATAAACGATGTTTTAAATTCAATAAAATAGGGTTTGTCCCTATAAATGTATTGTAATAAGAAACTTTGGTTTTGCCCATGTTATTATTAAAATCAAATATGGTGGTTTTACTCTGATAAACATTTCCTAACTACGGTCCTGATGTAAATTCCGCTGCGAGATTAAATAACATGATACCACCACAACTGAGATCGCGTCTGCCCGTTCCCAGGAATAAGGGATCGGGGGTTTCGACAGGAGGTGGTATCAGAGCCTAGCCACTGGCCTGAGCCAAAAAAGTGTTCTGCTGACACTTAAAATTTTAAATTTTGTGTTAGGAAATAAAATTATGGAAATACATGCATAACTGTATTTATTTGATATGTGTTATTTGACTATCTGTTAGTTTTCAGTATGAGTGATCAAGGACCATCAGACGTGAATCGTCAGTTGTCTGAATCACCTAGGAATAAGGGTACATCATCACAGCCTTCCCTTTCAGGGTATACTGCTGATCAGGAAGATGGAATATTTGCTTTTAGAGCTCAATCTGAAGAACCATTTCCTAATAAGAAACGAGGATGGTTCAGTAAAGAAGCTTTTGCTCGTAAGAAGAGAATGAGAAAATTGCAACAACAAAGAACTTTAGCAGCTATTAAGCGAGAGACAGATGCCCATACTCAAGATATGCTTAATAGAAGACTAGCTAATTTCCATATCCTAGCTACAACTGCTGCTGACCCGAGTCTGGAACAACTAGTAGCCCCACAACCACAAAACCCAGATCAACCCATGGAAATAGAAAACCAGGAAAATCAGGTGGAGATGCATGACTTTAACCCAGAAGAAATCCCTAGGGTACCTGCGCCAAACCCTCTAGATCCAAATTACGACCCCTGGTGGGACGATAATAGGGACTTTGTGCAACGTTACCCTATCCAAGAATACCCACCCATACAGAACATAGAAGCTTACCCAGGTATGGACCCTTTAGATCCCTATTACCAAGATGAATATATTAGGGAAATTTTAGAGGATCCTTACCAATTTCATGAACTGTCACCCCCATATCAGGAACCTGCACCCCAGATTCCAAACCCAGTCCGAGAACCTGCACCCCCAATGAGTGCAGAAAACGTTCAAGAACTTAGGACTTTTGGGGAGGAAATTTTAGAGAGCAGCGAAAGAATGCGTCAGGTGGGAGAGCGTCTCGTATGGAAATACGATGAGCGCAATATGGATTTTTGGATAAATCCATATCCGTGAATGAGATGGTGAAACGATGGTAGTAATAATATAATATAATAAAAATAAAATAAAATATGTGTGTACGGATGCATATTATTATTAGTGTAATTTTTTTTCTGTTGGTATTGTAATCTTTATTTCTGTACTAGTGTGTAATAGACGCATAGTATATGAAAATAGAGTACAAGTCGCAATGATCGACGATTTTGGTTAAATTGCGTGTCATGTAATTAACTATATTACCTATTATTTGTGATATTAATATGGGGTAAATGTTTTAAATTCAGATGGCCGACGAAGGAAATCAAGGAAATCTGAATAATGATAACCAGAGTAACATTAACGTGGTTAATGAGAATCCAAGCATCAATAACAATAACAATGGAAATCAAGTGGACAATAGTGCTATCCAACACATAGTAGCACAGGGAATTATCGATGCAATGCCATTTATACTTCAAACTGTTAAAGATGCTGATAATAAAAGTAAGCATAGCAGTAAGCGACCAAGTGAACCAGAAAACAGCGTAAACAATGGACCTGTACTTCAAATGCCTATTCCCAAAAGAAGAAGAACCATGCCTTATGGTTGTTCTTATAAAGAATTCTGGTCTTGTAAACCAATGGAATTCTCGTGCAATGAAGGGGCCATTGCAACCTTACGTTGGATAGAAAAGACTGAGGCAGTATTAAGGATAAGCAAGTGTGCTGAAGAAGATAGAATATTGTTTGCTTCTAATCTGTTTAAGAATGCAGCACTAGAATGGTGGAACACTATCCTCCAAACAAAAGGAAGTGATAGAACCTATAATATGGAATGGGAAGAATTTAAGGACAAGGTAGAAAAGAAATTCTGCCCTCCTAATGAAAAAGAACAGATAGCAAACAAATTCCTAAATCTTAGGATGACTGGTGTGGATAGCAAGGGGTACACTAAGTTATTCTTCGAATATGCTAGAATAGTGCCAGCTCTTGCCTCACCAGAACCAGTGTTAATTTCCCGTTATATTTGGGGATTAATTGGAGAGATAAGACACATAGTCAAGGCAGCTAGACCTCAAAATATAGAAGAAGCTGTAGAACTAGCAAATACCTTGACTGATGAGTTAGTCCGTACTAGAGAAGAAGATCAGAGGAGGAACTTCACCCAAAGGCTTACACAGGAATTCCGTTCTGGAAATTACAATCGTAGGAATATGGGTTCTACCTCTGCAACATACTGCAAGGTCTGCAAGAAAAAGCATTCGGGAAAATGCTCCACTCTCTGCAATTATTGCAAGATGCCAGGACACAAAGAAGAAAATTGTAGGAAGAAAACCAGTAATGGATTATGCTACAAATGTGGAGAAAAAAGGTCATATCAGGCCAAATTGTCCGAAATTAGCTCCAGCCACAGACAACAAGAATACTAAAAATGCTAGAGCATTTGTTCTGACTGCAGAAGAATCTAAAATGATTCCAGATGTCATAACTGGTACGTTTTTAGTTAATGATGTCTTTGCTAAAGTATTATTTGACTCTGGTGCAAACCAAAGTTTTATTAATACATCGTTTTGCAAAATTTTAAATCAGTCATTAACTAAACTACCACAAGAATGTCTAGTAGAAACAACTAATGGATAAACTGTTAGAATTTCTGAAATCTTGCAGGGAGCAAGAATAGAAATTTTAAATCAGAAATTTATAGCAAATCTATATCCCATGAATCTGGCAGGATTTGATGTTGTTTTAGGAATGGATTGGTTAATAGCCAATAAAGCTAGTATTTTATGTGATCAAAAGTTAATTCAAGTAAATTCACCAAAAGGTAAAACGATCACAATTAAAGGAGATAAATCTTCTAGGTCAACTAAATTTATCTCTGTGATGAAAACTGCAAGTTGTATGAGAAAAGGTTCTATAGTGTATTTGATTTCTATAATCATTAACACTAAAGGAAAAGATTTAAAAGATATTCCAGTAGTATCTCAGTTTTCAGATGTATTTCCAGAAGAATTGCCAGGGCAACCGCCCGATAGAGAAGTGGAATTCAGAATTCACTTAATACCAGGAACATCACCAATTGCCAAAGCACATTACCGTTTGGCACCCGCTGAAATGCAAGAATTGAAGAAACAATTAGATGAATTATTGGAGAAAGGATTTATACAACCGAGTTCGTCGCCATGGGGAGCGCCGATATTGTTCGTTAAAAAGAAGGACGGATCAATGCGTATGTGCATTGATTACCGTGAATTAAACAAAGTTACGATTAAGAATCGGTATCCATTATCGAGAATTGATGATTTGTTTGATCAATTACAAGGAACTCGATTTTTCTCTAAGATCGATTTAAGGTCAGGATATCATCAATTAAAGGTACAGGAATGGGACATTCCTAAGACCGCATTTAGAACAAGGTATGGCCATTATAATTTACTGTCATGCCATTTGGTTTAACCAATGCCCCAGCTGCATTTATGGACATGATGAACCGAATATGTAAGCCATATTTGGATAAATTCATAATTGTTTTCATAGATGATATTCTAATTTACTCTAAGAGTAAAGAGGATCATGCTAAGCATTTGCACGCACTTTTAAGTTTGTTAAGAAAAGAAAAGCTTTATGCTAAGTTTTCAAAGTGCGAATTTTGGTTAGAACAGGTACAATTCCTTGGACATTTAGTCAATCATGAAGGAATTCATGTGGATCCAACCAAGATTGAGGCAATTACTAAATGGAAAACCCCTGAGTCACCAACTGAAGTTAGAAGTTTCTTAGGATTGGCAGGTTATTATAGAAGATTTATTAAAGATTTCTCTAGAATAGCCATTCCCTTAACTAAGTTAACTTGTAAATCTGTTAAGTTTGAATGGGGATTTAAACAAGAAGAAGCATTTAGAATCCTTAAGCAAAGATTAACCCATACACCTATACTAGCGTTACCAGAAGGAACTGAAGACTTCGTAGTCTATTGTGATGCTTCTAAATTAGGTTATGGATGTGTGTTGATGCAACGACAAAAGGTTATAGCTTACGCATCTAGACAACTTAAGAATCATGAAGAGAATTATTCAACTCATGATTTAGAATTAGGAGCTATAATTTTTGCTCTTAAGATTTAGAGACATTACCTTTATGGTAGTAAGTTTACCATATTTACTGATCACAAAAGTTTAAGGTATGTTTTCGAGCAGAAAGAATTGAATATGAGGCAAAGACGCTGGATGGAATTTCTTAGTGACTATGACTGTGATATCCAGTATCATGAAGGAAAAGCCAATATAGTGGCAGATGCTTTAAGCCGAAAGTATCATGAAAAGCCAAGAAGGGTACGTTCTCTTAAATTAAATCTGCAAGTAGAATTGAATGAGCAAATAAGAGAAGTACAAGAATCAGTAATCAAGGATGATTCTGAAAAATTAAAAGGTATGTTAAAAGAATTAGAACAAGGAACAGATGGAATATGGAGATTCCATGAAAAGAGAATGTGGATACCTAAATTAGGAAACCTACGTCATCGTATACTAGAAGAAGCCCATAAATCTAAGTATACAATGCATCCAGGAAGTGATAAAATGTACCAGGATTTAAGGAAAAATTTCTGGTGGATAGGAATGAAAAAGGATATAGCAACCTATGTTTCTAAATGTTTAACTTGTTCACAAGTTAAAGCTGAACACCAGAAACCCTCAGGTTTGTTACAACAATTAGAAATGCCAGTTTGGAAATAGGAATTTATAACAATGGATTTTGTTACTAAATTACCCAAAACTAGGAAAGGAAATGATACAATCTGGGTGATTGTAGATAGGCTAACCAAGTCAGCTCATTTTCTACCAATGAAGGAAACAATTAGTATGGAACAATTATCTAAATTGTATGTAAATGAAATTGTTTCTTTACATGGTATTCCTTTATCAATTGTTTCTGATAGAGATAGTCGATTTACATCTCATTTTTGGTCAAGTTTCCAAAAGGCAATGGGAACCAAGTTAAAGTTAAGTACGGCTTATCATCCACAAACAGATGGACAAAGCGAAAGGACAATTCAGACAATGAAGGACATGCTTAGAGCTTGTGTAATTGATTTTGGAGGTAATTGGGACGATCACTTACCTTTAATAAAATTCTCTTATAATAATAGTTATCACACAAGTATAAATGCTGCACCATTCGAAGCACTTTATGGACGAAAGTGTCGAACCCAGTCTGTTGGGCAGAAATTGGGGAAAAACAACTATCTGGACCTGAGATAGTGCAAGAAACAACCGATAAAATTATTCAAGTCAAGGAACGACTGAAAGCAGCGCGTGATAGACAGAAAAGTTATGCTAATAATAGGCGAAAACCATTGGAGTTTCAAGTAGGAGATAAAGTATTACCGAAAGTCTCTCCTTGGAAAGGAGTGGTAAGATTCATCAAACGAGGAAAGCTAAGTCCCAGGTATGTTGGACCTTTTAAGATTATTAGAAGAATAGGACCTGTAGCTTATCAGCTACAACTGCCAGAGGAAATGGCAGGAATACATGATGTGTTTCATGTATCTAATCTTAAAAAGTGTTTAGCTGATGAATCATTGATTGTACCTCTTAAGGATATAGAGGTAAATGAACAACTCAAGTTTGTAGAAAGACCTCTACAAATTGAAGACAGGAAAGTCAAGAATCTCAAGCATAAGAGACTAGTTCTAGTCAAAGTGAAGTGGGACTCCAAAAGAGGACCTGAGTATACATGGGAGCTCGAGTCAGAAATGAAAAAGAAATATCCATATTTATTTCAGTAGATCTCGAGGACGAGCTCTAAAACAAGGTAGGGAGAATGTAACAACCCTCGGTAAAACCGACACTCTCATAATATGTCTAACACCCTATTATATGTTAGAATGTCCTAATATGTTTTATATTACACCTCGTATGTGAAAACCGAGCCCTAGTTATATTATAATTATAAAATAAATCAAAAATAAGAAAAATGGAGCTGAGGCGGGCCGCGTAGAACCACCCCAACATCTTACGTAGACGGTATCAATGCAGGAATTGACTTCGCTGACTTCTTTAGTTGAAGCGGGCCGCGTAAGAGTATATGTGTAGTTGACGCGGGCCGCGACAGATCATGAAACGCGGAAGCATCCGGTGCTGACACGTGTCAACATCGTGGCGAGTCAAGTAGCTGACCCAGCGAAGCTACAGCGTTGACCAATGTTGACGCGGGCCGCGTAAGTGACCCTTGTCTTTCACGCGGGCCGCGACAGGACTAGAATCAGGAACTATACATAGATGGCATCGGGTTTCAATTTCCGTCGCTCACTTCTTTCATTCTAAATGAAATTCTGAAGTTATAAACATTATAGTCGGGTACTATACCCCTAATTAGCGAGGTTCTGCTCCGTTGTAAGTATTATAACCCCAGTTTCATAATAGTTAAGCTGCCCGATTGATTTAGGGTTCCGTAACAACTGTCGTGGTTCTGCCCGACGTAGTTGTTGGAATGCCGTCTCGGGGAGGGTATCATTAATATTTTCAATGGGTTATAATACTAACCAATGTACATTTGTATAAATTATAGATTATATCCAGGAAACCCTTACGAAAAGCCTAAGACAGCAATGTGAGTTTATCCTCTTTTTGTTAATCTTTTTGGTAATGTTTTACCAAACCTTAAATGTTTTACTATGAAAATTAGCAATGATTGAGTCTTTGTAGTTCTTCAATTACTACCGGTATGTTGGGGTTTTGTATACAAAATTTGTACTACTTGCGAGTAGTAAGTCGGGATGACAATACATTACCATTGGACAATGAGTTAGCCAATGGGTAATATGACCCACAAGTCAGGATTGATAGTACCAAATGGAGTAATTGTGTAGACATAAACAATGTGATCGCTCTCAATACTGTTCACTGTGACTTTAAACTTGATTAAACTGGGATTCACTCACCAGTATTTCCCGCTGACAAATATTTTTAAAACATGTTTCAGGTAACCCAATGTGAAAGCCAATTAGTAAAAAGCCAGCTGGAGAGCACTGAAGGCTTGGGAAAAATGTGGCTATAAAAGTTACCAAATAAACGATGTTTTAAATTCAATAAAATAGGGTTTGTCCCTATAAATGTATTGTAATAAGAAACTTGGGTTTTGCCCATGTTATTATTAAAATCAAATATTGTGCTTTTACTCTGATAAACATTTCCTAACTACGGTCCTGATGTAAATTCCGCTGCGAGATTAAATAACCTGATACCACCACAACTGAGATCGCGTCTGCCCGATTTTTGACCAATTAGGACTGTATTTGACCATTGTTGACCACCTATTAATTAATTGACAGATTAGATAAAATTACTCGGTGAATCTGTGAATAGCAATTAATCAGCGATGCTAGTCAGGATTTTTAAAACCATGGTATTTATAGAACTTATATTTACACAATACTACCTCTAGTATTTACATAATGAGTCTCTAATTATCTATAATTAATTTCTTATCTAATATTCTCCCGCAAGCTAAGACTTCGAATGACCTGTATCTTGAATAGTAAAAATGTAAATCTATGAGTAGGTAGAGGCTTTGTAAAGATGTATGCAATATGATCTTCTGTATAGATATGAATTGGACATTCAATTTTCCTTGTGCACCCTTTCATCGTACGAAATGAAAGTCAACTTCAACATGCTTTGTTCTAGCATGAAATACATGATTCTTGGATATATATGTAGTGCCAAGGTTATCACACCAGAGGGTTCGAGCATAAGTTGTGTTTCTTCCAAGTTCTTTCAATAAGACTTCTAACCAAGTCAGCTTAGCTATGGTGTTAGCTAGAGCTTTGTATTCAAACTCTGTGGATTGGGCTGTAAACGACTCGAACGTTTAGTGAACAGTTCGTGAACCATTCGGCAGGAAGTTCGTTTATGTCCGTTTAATAAATAAACAAACACAAATAAAACATCTAGTTCATTAAGTTAAACGAAAAAATGAATAAAGTTTGCATTTGTTTGTTTGTGTTCGTGAACGTTTGGTAATGTGTTCATTTACGTTTGTTTGTTTACGTTCATTTAAAAGGTTTTTAGATGTTGTATTTTGTTTTATTGTTTTTAGTTTTTTAAAGTTTGAAACCCTATTTAAACTATATGCCTCCTCTAACATCACTTATTTATTCATTTCAATTTCAGTTTGTGTTAAAGCTTACAAAATTCTTAATTTTGTGTTAATCATGTTTCTAAAAATTATGTCAGCTGTGTTTGGATAATTAGGTTAAGTGCTTATTTATTTAGTTGGTGGATTCTTTGTAATCTTTGTGATGAAACATGCAGGTTTTTTTTTCTAAAATAAATATATGTTCGTGTTTATTCATTTATGTTTGCTTATAAATGTCGTTTGTGTTCATTTATGTTCATGAGCATTTATTTGAGTTCATTCGCGTTTGGTAAGTGTTCGAGAACAGTTCATGAACACATTCATTTCATTAATGAATGAACACGAACAAGAAATCTCGTTTGGTAAGCGTTCTTGAACAGTTCACGAACAGGCTCATTTCCAAATGATCGAACGTTTACAAGCCTATCTATGGATGACCGAGAAACTGTTTTTTTGTTTTCATGTGATCAAGGAGATGAGAGTAGAGCCCATGTATATAGCGAATCCCTCGTGGATCGATGATCATTTGGACAACCAGCACAATCAGCATCCAGAAAGGCCTATAGTGTTGAGTTTTGCCTGTGAGTATCACTAAAGGCTTATAGATGAAAAAATGTCCTGTCGAATGGGTAAATCATGATTAAGTATGCCATTAAGATATCGAAGAATGCGTTTGGCAGTGGACCAGTGGTTTCTGTGGGGGCATGCATATATTGGCAAACTTTGTTGATGATATTTGATAGGATCAAGCAAGAGCGGGCTATAACCAAGAGATATTTGTGGTGATGAGCTCATTGGAGAGCAAACCGACTTGCATTCAGTAGAGGCATGGCGATGAAGAATATCCAAAATGTATTTCTTTTGCGATAGCAAAATCTTCTTTCCTTGAGGCACCAATTCAAGGCCGAGAAAGTAGTCAAGCGAGCCAAGATCTTTGACAACAAAAGGATGACTAAGGAGCTGTATGACGCAGTTAATAGCAAGTGTGTTACTGCAGGTAACAATGATATTGTGTCATCAACGTACGTAGATAGAACGTAGAGAATTATAGTGTTCCGTTTATAAGTTAATAAAGAAGGGTTTGTCTTGGAACCCTGAAAGCCAAGTTTGTGTACAACCTCAAAGAGGCGATGAAACATAGTATGTGATGCCTTTTTAAGACCATAGAAGGCTTTACGCAAGAGACACATATAATCTGGATGTTTCAGATCAGTGAAATCTTGTGGCTGTCGAAAGTAAACAATTTCAGTGAGGTTGCCATGAAGGAAGGCATTTTGAACATCAAGTTGTCTAAGAGGCCACTGCACTGTAACATAAGGAGAGAGGATCGTCCGTATAGTGGTAGCCTTGACAACTAGACTAAATGTTGAATTGATGTCAATTTACGATTGTTTACGAAAGACTTTAGCAACATAGTGAGTACTTTAAACAATCAATAACGTCAGTGTTAGGGACAGATGGAATCAAAGTTCATGTATCATTTTTGACAAGTGCTTAAAATTTCTCGGTCATGGCTTGATGCCACTCCGGATGTTGGTTAGCAACGGTGAACGAAGTAGGTTTAACATGGAGAGATGTGGAAAGCCATGTTGGCGATAGACTTTAAGGGACTCGGGGTTTGGGATTTGGCCAAAGATTGGAAGGACGTTATCGATGAGGAGTTCTAGGAGAGGATGAAGAATTGTTGGAAGACGATGGGGACGAGGTAGCTGTAGGAGAGGGTGGAGGAGTGAGGGTTGATATGGAGATACGAGATGTGTTTGGTTCAGTAAGAGGTTGTGGATTGTCAAGTGGAGTATCAAGAGGAAATGCAGAGTCAGAAAAGGATATGTAGGGGCTGGAATTTGGAGATGAAAGGGGAATCGAAGAGATTGCTTGTTGGAATGAGAAATTGTGTTAAAAAATCGAACATGTCGAGCAATGTAGATGCGATCATTTGTTGGATCTAGAAACCGGTTTTTAATGTATTGGTTTGAAACCGGTTTCGGTTATGATTAATAACTGGTTTCGGTTATGAAAACGGTTATTTTATGCACCTCTAATTGGAACATGCAAACATCCGTTTAAGTTTCATTTTGGGTTTGTGCCGAATGTGAGCCAAACTATTTAGCATCTAAACTATCTATATATGCTTAATTTTGGCCCATTAAAATGTTTGAGTTTTGGGTTTGCATTGAAATGGGCCAAAGTATTTTAGACTTGAAAACAAAATAACTATTAGCTAGTAATAACTAATAACCAGGTAATTACGGATTAGCTTGTGATAGCGTGATATCAAACACCATCTAAAATATTCTTATTTTGCTCTTTACCATTTTATTGCATAAAGTTCATTATATTTTTCTAACAGTATAACATTTTAACAAATGAATTAACGATATATTAAATTTAAAAGGTATTAACGGTTCAATACTAGTTGTTCACATGGGTAGACTTCATTGTTTTAAGTTGTATCACTTTTACTTTAAAAAATGAAAATATTCATGTAAGACAGACAAGAAAAGCATCAACAATGGTGTTGTAAATAATACTAGGTGAGGAAACTACCTGCTTCGGTTTGATAGAAGATTTTATATGAATATAGAAACGGGTTAGCAAGAAGCTCTAACACCCAAACAAAATTCCAAACCGTATTTCAAATTCCGTTTTTTTATATCTTTGAACGCAATAGACCAAACAAAAGAATTGACTTTAATTCGTTTGTTTACAACACAAATGTTCCATAATATTTTTTTTTGTAAGAGCGAAATTTTATATGAATATAGAAACGGGTCAGCAAGAAGCTCTAACACCCAAACAAAAACGATTATATAATTACATCACGGATGTTAAAATCGCCCCAAAGCTCCGAATCATCACAACCAAACTTAGGTCTAATATTCACCAAGGAAATATCATTCGTTAATAGTTTCCACCGTTTTTATATGAAGACTCAATAATCAATTGGTCAGTTGGTCCGAGCTGATCGAAGAACAGAGTCTTAGAAGTCTTTGTCGTAACCTGTAAGATCACAACAGAGAAAGAAACACACCGTTAGACTCGTCACAGGGAGGGGGGCCACTCTGTGACTAAGCTCGACCGTGAGAATAAGTATTGGAGTATGAGAAGTAGGTCAGTGAGAGAGTAGGAGAGAGAAAGTAGTGATTACCCCTTTTTGGAGATCTAAGTGTGGTATTTAAACTTTTTGGACATGCTGATGTGACGGGGTAGTTATGGCCGAAACTGTCATTGTCAGACAGTTAGGATTGTGGGCCCCAGGTTAGTTAGAGATGATCCTCTACATCGATCGTATCTCTTAGGCCGTTCGGCCCGTTCTGGAAATGTCTTGTCTTCGGCGACTAACGTTCGGACCTTGGCGAATGATGGTGGATCTGGGGTAAATGATGTTCGGTCCGGTGCTTTGCACGTAACCTCATCAAGTCCCCCTAGTTCGTGGCGTTATCCTGTAAGGTTACGAACTAGTCTCGAGGCTTGGTTCGGCTTCAACTGGGCGGTCTTTTTTTATTTTTAAATTTCCTTCTGGCGGTCATTTGCTTGGGTGACCCTCAGTCATTTTTATTTTACCCATTTGATGGGAAGTTTGGTCTGCGTCGTCAGAATGACGCGACTCCCTCTTATTGGGGGGGGGGGGGAGTAAGTCGGTTTGCTTTCCCTATTTCCCAGTTCTCCTTCTCTGTTTCTTTCATATCTACGTGATATATTTTATTTCTCCATTCTTCTGCGCTCGGTGCACCATGATGCCCCTTAGGAGCCATTTGAGGTGATTGAAAAGAAGGATGGTTAGTTTACTTATGTTACGTAAATGCACTTTCGTGAATAATAATATTATCTGTTGTTGATTTAACTAGGTGTAATTTGCTATCTGAAATGCTTCCTATTTAGTAATGAATGAGGTAATTTGCTTCAAATTCTGTTAACAGGTATACATAGGTGGGTGAGTTTATGCAAACACACCGTCTTTGTTCTTATTCAACTTCATTTTCCTTATCTTTAATTTGTCATGTAGAGTAGTAAACAAGAGTAGGGGTGTTCATGAGCCGATCCGATCCGAGCGAGGGTCTGCTCGTGCTCGGATTGAATTACAACCGATCCGATCGAATTTGCAAAACCGAGCAAAAAAGTGATGCTCGTGCTCGGATTGAATTTGAATCGTGCGGATCGTTTTCGCTCGGTTTTTCTCAGCATCGAAATTAAAACATGTGTAGCAACACAAAAAAAAAAAAAAAAAACTGACATCAAGACTATTAAAAGGCTGCATTCAACAAAAACAAATCCTAACTTAATTAAAACATGTCCAACACCTTACTAACAAAAGCAATACATAATTAAAATCATGATCCGTAACAGGAGATTAGGTGCTCATTTGAATTTTTAGGAATTAGGGTTAGGTTTTGGTATTGAGTTGAGCTAGTATATTTCTTGGGCTTTTATTTTTTCTTATGCTACTTTTCTATATAACTATATATATATATATATAGGGGAATGTTCATTTGAGAAGAAAATTTAATTGAGAAGAAAAAGAACAAAGGGTAATTTTGTAAAATATTAAATAGTATTTTCACTTATCTCATTTATTATCATTTTTGACAAATTAATTAGTCATAAAGACTATTATCCTCCACACTAATTATTTTTTGACTACACAGATCAAAAGTTATCATACATATTTCGAAATTCATCATACATGTTGAAATTTATCCTACACAACTCGTAATTTGTCCTACACAACTCGTAATTTATCCTACACTTTAAATTATTTTATTTTATTTTTTTGAAAAAATATATATTTTGAAGATAAGTTACAAAAAATTTAATGTATAAGCTATTAAAGAGGAAGACTAGAAATTAATGACCTATGTAGATTTACCAATGTACCCTTGTAGTAATATTAAATACTTATATTAAATGAAGTAAAATAAAGCATTCTTATTGGTTGAAATTTGTTCTTTTTTCTTCTTACAAAAAATTTCTTCTCATTTGAACTCTCCACTATATATATATATATATATATATATATATATATATATATATATATATATATATATATATATATATAAGTTTTAAAAATCTATAATATATATTAATTATTTAATATAAATAATTCGAGCGAAACCAAGCGATCGACGGGCGAGCGGACCTTTGCTCATGCTTGGCTCGTTTTCAAATCGAACTGAGCCGAGCGGCTCATTTACAAACTGAGCGGGAATCGAACGAGCATTTTTCGAGCAATCGTCGAGCAGTTTGGACAGCCCTAAACAAGAGCAAAGTTTTTCAGAATTATTTTTAGATATAATATGCTATGTCGTATGAATTATGTGAATGATTATTAGTTTCATATATTTTTTAGAGTAAAATGCACGGATAGTCCCTGTGGTTTTGTAAAATAACACCTATAGTCCCCAACTTTTGAAAATTACACCAGTGCTCCCTGTGGTTTGACAGTTTGTTACTCGGATAGTCCCTGGAGTGAATGATGGTTAGTTTTCTCCGTTAAGTAGATGTGAAATGACAAATTTACCCTTCATCTTCTCCACTCTATAAAAACAAAACCCCAACCCCACCCACCCCCCACCTTTCTCTCTGTTTCCCCCACCATTAACCACCAACCACCACCCACCTACAATTATCCAGCCATGACTCACAGATTCAGATCAACATCAGTTAACAACTCATAATAAAATTGGTATCACACTGAAAAACACAAACACAGTTACATATGGCAACTGAACAACAATCGTCAACAAAATTAGGATCTGTAAATTCAAAAGATATGATAAATCGCCGATTTTTTATATGAATTCTTGAGCCAAAAAACGCTGAAAGGAAAACAAGTACCAGAGAGATCAATCTTAAACATAAACAAAATGCAAAACCTATTTCTTAATCAGACTATCAGGAACAACTTTCAGGAGCTTCTTCTTCTTCGATTGAGCAATCTTCTTCACGCCGTCGTATGTCGGTTTGCTGAAGATCGGTTTGTCAAGGTTTTCAGTTGAAGAAACGGCTTGACGCTTTGAAGATTGGAGTTCTTCAGTGGTGTTGGTTTCGGTGTCGACGTCCATGGAGGCATCGAGCTCGTGCTGCTGTTCGGCTCTCTTGCGCTTGTAGGTTTTGCCTTTTTCTTCCTCAACTCAATTTTATTGTGGGTGGTGGTTAATGGTGGGAGGAAAAAAGAGAAAAGTGGGGGTGGGTGGGGTTTGGATAGGGTTGTTTTGTTTTTATAAAGTGGAGAAGATGAAGGGTAAATTTGTCATTTCATATCCACTTAACGGAGAAAACTAACCGTCATCCACTCCAGGGACTATCCGAGTAACAAACTGTCAAACCACAGAGAGCACCGATGTAATTTCCAAAAGTTGGGGACTATAGGTGTTATTTTGCAAAACCACAGGGACTATCCGTGTATTTTACTCTATTTTTTAATGTGTATTGATGTTTGAGCTTATCTTATTATTAACCCATGTTGCTTTTGGAATGTGCAAATCCCTCTTTATCAGTAACACACATGAATCATAAATCATTTTACAAATCTTCCCAAACAGATACTCTGTTTGCCTACTTCAAGGTGCTCACAAGTAATGAAGGTGCTCACAAGTGATAGGATCTTCAGTGGATCGTGTTTGAACCGGCGTGGAGCGCAGAATATAGATTATCACCATAAGTCAACACTTTATGATGTAGTATTGCTTTCCTTATGAAACGTGTCTATATGTTTGTGTAATTCAACTTGATTGATGTTTTTGAAGTTTTGAAATGTAAAAGGTTTTACATGGTTAATGTTATTTAACATTCTCCACCGCAACGCGGGGGCTTCCATCTAGCATTTGTATACGATCTTATTTTGTAAGCACCGCGGCGGGGGTTCTATCTAGTTTATAGTTAAAAATTATCTTTTTTGTAATAATTATCTTTTTTTTTTGCAATAATTATCTTTTAAAAAATATATGTTTTTCTAAAATTGATAAATTAACAAGTAAAATATCTTTTTGAAGGAAATCTGTAGTAACTAGTGCTAGTTTGCTACAATATTTTCTACAAATTTAACATTTTATTTTTAAAAATTATTTATTTTTCTAAAATTGATAAGTAACAAATAAATTAACTTTTTTTGGTCGAAAATCTATAGCAAGTGGTGTCAGTTTGCTACAAATTTTAGACAAATTTAACGTACTATTTTAAAATTATCTATTTTTCTAAAACTGAATAATAACAAATAAATTAACTTATTTTTTGTAGGAAATCCGTAGCAACTAGTGTCAATTTGCTACCAATTTCTGAAAAAATTAATATTTTATTTTTAGAAATTATTTATTTTTCTAAAATTGATAAATAACAAATAAATTAACTTTTTTTGTCAAAAATCTGTAGCAAGTGGTGTCAGTTTGCTACAACTTTCCGACAAACTTAGAAATTTTATTTTTTAAATTATTTATTTTGTTGTGGATACATATAATATAAAATTTTAATGTATTTTGTCGGAATTTCGTCGAAAAGCTAATTAATGTTGTCAAGAAATTGGTACAACTGGTAGTTGTGTGACAATTTTGTCGGAAAATTGAACAAAAGTTTTGGGTTTTTATTATTATTTTTCTTTTTTTTTTTTGTGAGAAAACTGTAGAAAAACTGTAACAAATATTGAGTTGTGTGAAATTTGTTGGAAACTTTTGTAGGAAAATATGTAGTTTTCTAGTAGTGTAATATTATAATTATATCTTTGATTCTTTCTTATCGATTTAGTCATAAAACAAGTTTGTCAAAATTAAGGATTAAGGACTATTACATATGTAAGGATCAAAGTATGGTCACTAGTATTTTTTTTGTTTTATAAACGGTGGATATATATATATATATATATATATATATATATATATATATATATTATTATTAAACGGCTAATAGAATCAATCCCGAGCACTCTTGGGGCACACGCCGGACAAACGGAGTACTCCGAGAGTAACCCGAGTTCACCACTAATTCCGGGGAAAAGTAGTAACCCACCCGCCCATAGGCACGGCAGTGAAATTACCAGTAAAACCCGTTTGGCAAAAGGATCCAACCAAGGTTTCCTTGGGTCTCCTATAATTGCCCACCAGTGCCTCACTTTGCACCAAGTGGGAGTTGAACCTGCATCTCTCAAGAGAAATGCAAGTCTTTCACCGCTTGATCTAGAGATCATTGGCTAACGGATTTCACGTGGCATAAAGTTCTTTCCAATAACAAAAGAAATGCAAAGTCAGCGTAGTTTCTTGTTTGCCTTCCTTCTACACAAGTGGTCATAGTCATGACTCTAGACCAAGGAATTGGTTTAAATTCATTATTTTCTTTTACTATGGATCCTTTTGAGTATATCTTATTCGGTTGCTATGCTAAGTGCCTACTACTGTAAAGAACCAAACAAGTACTGACCAATGCCCGCCGCAATACATGGGGAATCACAATAGTTACATATTATAGATCAATAAACTTCCATGACAATAACAACTCACACCGCCACATTTATTACTTATTTGTTACATATACACAAATCAATATGATAACTTACACATAAACATTTGCTAAGCATGATTTGATTATTACATATGCATTATATATTAAACACTTATGGGAGTAACAAGAAGTGATTTAATGTAGCCAATCATTTCTTTCCCGGCATGAGTAAAATTGTCACCACCTGTATAAAGTATAACACAAATACGTGCAAAATTGATAGGAGGCATAAGTAAAGGTCTGGGTATGTCTGTAGGCCTTAGAGACTCCTTATTCATAACTTTCCAATTATCTTCAACTAGCTTAGAGAATAACTCATGTGTGTGCTCCTCTGAGACCTCGTATTGCTTCATATAACACTCCACACTCGAAGCTACACGGATTCTTTCTTGTTCATCCTGTGATTTTATTTTATAGTTACTACAACTTAATTACTTTCCATAGTTGTATATTCTTTTTTGAAGATTCACAAAATAAATCTTGAAGTTTTACATACCTTACGTGTGGAAATATCATTCATGAATCTTATAATCAAAGATGAAGCTTTGACTATAGGAGGATAGTTAGACAACCATTTAAATGTATCCTCGGTAACCAAATCATCCCGGTGAACATAAGACAACATGATGATCAAGGGGTAGCCAACAGATACTATGGCAACGGACATATGTTCTTCAAAGGTTGGAATATACCTCTCGTTTACCCATTTAGCTTCAATTAAGAGATTTCGAGTGTACTCTTTAATCTAAATTCCAAATGAACGAACAACTAGCACATTAACTAGATTTCATGTTTTTTAACGCAAGAATATTATACTTATAAAACAAAACAAACGAATTATAAAGATCAAACATGTTGTATATTATGTACCATCTCTTTTGTATAACCTAAATGATATGTATTTCCCTTCTTCTCTAGCAAATCTTCAGCTTCTTTGAAAACATTGAGAATTTCTTGATATATCAGTTTCATGTATTCAGGAAGCATATCCATGCAACTTATCGACCATCTATGCAAGTCATTCACAATAACCAATAAATTTTGGGAACTTTTTGCATGTATGAATATAAGTAGAAGTAACTTGTTAGTTACCACCTACTTTTGAATAGCTTTAGTAAATATCTCGAGTTCTTCGTAAGTACCACAATTATCGTACGTATCATCCAAAAGGACCATTAGATTGCCCACTTTATTAAGAAAAATCCTTGTTTCGGAATGTTGAGGCTCGAAGTAGACTGCCAATACCCAAAAGTAACCTTCGACTGTTCTATCCCGAGCATAAGGTAGTTTATTCAACATGTTGAGATCCTTCCACCATCTAGACATACAAAATGTCAGTTATGAGGATAACCCATGCTATACGTATGCTTGATTAAAATTAACCTTACCATTATGATTAACAACGTACAGTAAAACGTACAATTAGTTTATTTCATTTAACTTGGTGTTATAGTTAAATTTGTTTAATAAAGTTTTTTTAAACAAAGTTACCATTTATAATGATATTTATTAACCCGACCGGTCTACTTATTTTTTGTAATTGCCATTTCGGGCCTTACACTGGACTCTAATAGTACTATGTAAAAGAAATAAATCAAAAGTAGTCTTGTTTTGATTACGCTTACTTGCAAACTTGGCTAAGCTCTTTTCGGTGCAATTCTTGGAGCAAATTGAAATCTAACTTAGCAAGTGTTACTAAGTCGTCATTACGGGAATCTTGTTGTTGGTAGATTGGTATGTAACGCAATGCTTCTAGCCGTGGCAATCTTTTTCGAAGAGGTTGTTGTAGTGCTTGAGATATATGAGTTTCCAGTGAAGTGTCGTTACTACAAATGTGTTTCTTGATTATATTTCCAAGATGGTATTTTGTAAACTCGAGGGCTTCGTCTAGAACTTCTTCACCTTCCACCCTCATGTACGTTGCTTCGTACAAAGAAAGCATACCGTGAATATCGTCTCTCAAGGACTCTAGAAAATTACCATTTTCATTCTTGTACTTGTAGAATATTCCTATACAAAAAAAGAAAAAAAATTTAAAGCACATATCTCACAGTAGAGGTAACACATGGATATTGGCATACAAGTAAGCCGATGGGTTAGTGTTAAACCGGTCTTTTTGGTGTGGGTTGTGTAGTTGAGTGACCGAGTTAACGTGCAAATACCTTTTTAAATTTTCCTTCATGTTTTCACAAAATATTATGTTAATTATAGAGAAAAACGATATTGATTGATGTAAAACAATCTAATTCTGAAACTTGCACACACATAATATACGCACTGGCGAGCCTCTTTAGATTAGGTTGACTTGTTTCACTCTAGCCAACTCTTTGCATTTAATCTATTTGAAAATATATAAATAACTAGTTGCAAACAATACAATACCACTTGAAACATTGAAGCCTTGCTGTCGCAGAAGTCTGAACCAAAGTGAAGTGCCTTGGAGGTTATTCCCGTTGATCCACTCATCCCTATACGTAAGATAAATATGCTTTAAGCATTCCTCAATTTCATCTTCAAAATGATATGCTACACCAAGGCGTTGGACCGAATCAATGAGTTCCAATAATTTCATATGATGTGTAGGTTCTATTGATCCTTTGATCACTAGCACTTTCCTTACATTCTCTTTTAGTTCCCTAGCCCGTTGCTCCTCACAAGCAAGATCCTTTCTCTACACCGACAAACAAACAGACGAACGAAATAGTTAAAAAATGTCAACCCGAATCACTTACTCTAATTTATATTATTATTAAGAAGTAGTGATATAAAAGTCACAAACCTCATTATATATGAGAAATTGATCTCCCCATAAGCTAGGACTGAAGGTCACCATGTTGCGAATAACTTCCTTCTTCAAACTTTTGTTATGGTAAAGAGCTAAAGGAGATGAAGAAATAAACATGCTTTAATATGGTGAAGAGCGTTAATAAGTTAACCTTAAAAGTGTTCCTGAATGGGATGCTAGATTTTAACATGTATATATATAGAGAGAAGCATGTTAATGTGACATTAAATTTGTGGCGTGTGAAATGTGTCAAAGAATCCAAATTGGACATTTTAACTTTTGGCCCTTTGGGTTAATTTTTGAGGAAAGTTTGTGTGGTTCACGTTAGATATAGTTTCCTATAAAGGGTGGGGTTCTGGAGTGAACACTAGTGTATTTTCGAACTGAGTGAACAAATCCTGCCCATTGATTTACACATGTGTATGGCTAGGATTTCATCATCAAATCATAAAATACACTAGTGTATTTTATCATCCGACCAGGATTAGTTCGCTCAGTTCAAAAAAAAAAAAGATTACATACAAGAAGCATTAGAAGCAGTTACATTAGATCTAATGCAACCTTTTCAACACCTAATGCAACCTTTTTTGAAAGTGTTGCATTTACTAATCAAATGCAACCTTTTTAATATGCAACTTTTTTACATTTTAATGCAACTTTTATTATAGTTTAGTTACAAAAACGCAACTTTTTCTACACTCAAATGCGACTTTTTGTATACTTAAATGCAACTTTTATTATTGTTAAATTACAAAAAAGACAACCTTTTTCTAGACTTAATGCAACCATTCTTATATTTTTAAAAGAAAAAAGGCAACCTATTTTATAGCAAATGCAACTTTATAACGTAAATTCAATTGCTATTAATCAATATGCATTCAATCGCACCGAAACAATAATCATTGATAGTCAAATAGTGTACTTGAACACACTTGTCCAGACTCAAATAACAATGTAGTTAACACAATGTGTCAAGTAGAATAAACATTCTACTTGTCTTGATTTTCGATTGGTAGTTGCTTCATAACCTCGCTTCCAAGTTTTGTCGTTGGCTGTCAATATTTTCTCATATAGCGTCAAGTTCAACCTTTTTTTCTTTTTCATGAACTTCAATCTATTTGCACATTTCCAACAATTGGTTTTCTTCACTTCAACATTTGTTTTCAATAATTCCACTGGCCCCTTCAAAAGTCTCTTTGCACATTTTCAGCAACAGGTATTCGTTGCCTTGAGTGACACCCATGCCCAGCTGTTAATACCAAGCAATAATGCTGCAAGTTCATGAATAAAGACAATATTAGCAAGTAAATCAGAAATCACTATATACCTATAATTCTCGCTAGTATTTCATATTAATGAGGGATATAAAAATGATCAATGTTGATGTTAATATACCTATAATTCTCGCTAGTATTTCATATTAATGAGGGATGTAAAAATGATCAATGTTGATGTTATAAGCTCATAACATAGTTGAACTTACCTTACGGCGGTGTCTGAACAACCCGATGTCTAGACATGCTAGTGCACCATCACTTGAGTGAACTCTATTCCAACATTCTGAGTTAGAGTCAAAACCAACACCGGTAATTAGCAACTTCTATCTATGTAAGCATGTGACGTAGCTAGCTGTCTACATGTACAAAAAACACACACACACACACACACACACATATATATATATATATATATATATATATATATATATATTTATTGAGTAAAGCATGATAAACGCAAAAAAAAGTAGTTACAATAAAATAAAGGAGAAGTATAACGCTGATGATTTGACACTCCACACGTATATTAATAAGTATATGCATCAACTTAGAGAACAGCCAACAAGCATTTAAAAACATTTAGCTGTCATTTTCTGTGGGTTTCAGTGCTCATACTTAATCTCTTCTCTACTTCTGTTATGATTGGTAATTACATCAGGCTTATAGTAATAATATGTATGCGGTTCTGCCAAAAATAGTAGTTGCTCTCAATGTTGTTAACTAAAAAAGAGTAAATTACGATTTTGGCCCCCAACGTCTTTTTTCTAACCCTTTTGGCCCCTAACGTCTTTTTTCTAACCCTTTTGGCCCCTAACATTTAATGGATGGGGTTAGTGTTAGGGGCCAAAAGGGTTAGAAAAAAAAGACGTTGGGGGCTCAGATGTTAAAAAAAAAATTTGGGCTAAAAGGGTAAAAGTGATAACCACAGGGGCCAAAATTGTAATTTGCTCATTAAAAAATCAATAAACATGTTCATATCCTGGCCTTAAAAAAGTAGGTAAACTTAAGCAAATATTGTAGCATACAATCATAAGGAATATGCCCCACACATACAAAATCATAGCACATAGCTAAACACAAATGATAGCACGTAGCTATGCATATATAGTAAAAAACTAAATACTGATTACTCTAATCTCATATTCTCAACAGGGGCATATTAATGCAATAGAGCAAATACCTGCTTTTCCCTGTCTTTGGAAGACCAAGTTGGCCTGAGGACATCCTTAAGTTCTTGAAGTCTAAATATTGCCATTTTTTTCTGAAAATAGAAAATGAGTTACATGTATACAGAACCACATAACACGTTCAATGTCTACGAATATAATACATATACACACAAAAAGGATATACTGTTATACAAGGAAAAAACACAGTAACACAAACATATAAATGAAAAAAAAAAGAGGAGATCACGTGTTGTCCTTATTCGAATGACACTTTTACATTGCATGCTGTCACACCCCGATTTCCACGTGTCACCGGTGGGCCCGGTGGGGGAGTATCGTGACGTGGTTGGCAACGTAATAGTCAAACAACACAATATAATAATGCACAGCGGAAGCAATTTAAAATAATATACAACCGACTTTATTTATTGTAAACAAAGTCACAATATCCGGTGTTTATCCACAGAACGGATCGAATCAAAATAACATTTAATTGTTCAACAGACTTCTGGCATCCTAAGCTTGCGAGACTTTTATTGATGCTTAGGAGACAATCCAGCCAATTACGTTTAGTACCTGCATTCAGTCTTTTTGGGAAAATACGTCAGTTTACACTGGTAAATACATTCAACTGACTCATTTTATAAAATGATTGAAAATTGGTTTGGATGCACATGGCATAAACGTTTTTATTAACTTGGGAGAATTATTTTAATAATATAATAATCTTGTGAACGATTTACATGTTACTTATGCGTTCAGTAGCCCGGAACGTATCCGGGTTAAAGATCAATAGACACACCACTTTAAGTGAGTTATACACGGGAGTACGCCTACACCCCGTGCTCAGGTCGTGGCCATCTCGTAAGATGATGCCAGGGATATCCGAGACATGGTCATTAACCCCCCAAAGGCTGTAAAGTAAACACATCTGTTTAAAACGAGCCGATCAAATTATTCAACTACCCACTAAGCGTGGAGATTTGATGCCCGATCAAGCGGTACGCTATGTACCGTAACCCAAGCCCGTATAGGGAAAATAAGTTAAAAGTATTTACCTGATGCAAGTATAATTCACAATAAGTAGAATGCACGTAGCTTTTACTGTCTCTCCTAATCTGGAACGAAGGTTTAATATAACCTATTAGAATCCTAGTGGTTCTTTAATTAAGCTTAAGCTTAGACCGACTAGTTTCGAAGATACGGTTCGTACGCACGATTAAGCGAAGACCGGATAGAATGTGATTCAGACCCGAAAAGTTTGAAGACTTGTTTAATATGGGTTTATTATTCACATTCTGGATTTTGAGATAAAACCGTTAAGGTTTGACCCGTTTCGGCTAATTTATGTAAACTTGTTACATAAACCGAACCGTACGCGTAATAAGCGTGACGGGTAGTCATGAGAGCTATATACAGGTTTCCTAAGTTAATATGCTTCAAATATGTTGTAACATCAGTAGGATGTCTTTCGTTATGCCCCGAACTAATTTAAACACAAACTATGCCCCGTAGGGGTAGTTTGGTCATTTTAAAGTTTGTAAAAGAGTTTAATTGTTTAACTGAGTTACAGGTCTGATGTAAACAGCAAACATACTCATTTTGATGGGTTATAACAGTAGGCTAAGGCATGTATGTGAAATTTATCATATTTAACCAACTATGCCCCGTAGGGGTATTTTGGTAATTTCACATAAGCCGACAAGCTCAAAACTGAAGTCTGAGTTTATCAACTTTTGCTTACTGTTAAAATATGATAATTTGCTTCTTATATCAGTAGGTATCAACCCGGGTATGTCCAATATGATTCTAAGACATACTATGCGTTAAAAACGCTAATTATGGCGATTAAAGGCCATTTCTGGGTTCTATACTTAAATCTGATATTTTTATATTTCCAGAAGGCTTAAAATAATTTATTAATCATATGTGATCAGTAGCAAAAGGTTTGGAGTCGTTTAGATAAGTAAAACTCATTTTATGGCCCGTAAGGGCAAAACCGACAATTACCGAATTAAGCCTACGACTATGAGTTATGCTCAGCCTAAAATTAATTAAAAATATTTAAAATTCCCAAAATAACATATTACATCAGTGGGTAATTCGTTTGATACCAAAAAGTATGTTTAATTAGGATATATGCTAATTACGCCATTTTATTAACATAAAGCACCGTAATTACGCTAATGAGCATAACTCTTAATCTACAAGTCAAACTGATGTCAAATTTTGCATACAAGTTTATATATTAATATTCAAGGTTTCTACACTTTTACATTTTCATAAATCACGTTTTAAGGTAATAAGGGCATAACGGTCAACGTATGAGCAATTAACGGAAATATGCATATTAATTGGATAACTAGTGAACCAAGGTGTATAATCACAGAGGGTTGTTTTAACATGTATCCTAGTCCAATTAAAGCTCTGAGGCATTTCTAAAATATGCCTAAACGGGTCAGAACTGAAAGTCAAAGTGAAAGTCAAACTATGTGACTTTCGGTTCCGAACCGGGTCTAAACAGGAAATAGTCGGGTTGAACAGGTTTGGACATGTTCTTACACTAATTACTAAGTTATAACAATAATCAAACAGGTTATACATGGTCTAAATAGCTAAGTATGCATAATTGACCTTTTAAGAATTCTGTTGACTTTTTAAGTATATGTTTGACCCGACTTTTGAACTAGTTAAAGTGGTGATCAGGGGAAACCCTTTTGGGGTTTTATTACCCACATAAATACCAACTTATAACTACTTTTAATTCGAGATTTGACTGAGCCATTATTGACTAATCTCGAAGTCAAACCGTAATTACGACGGTTTGACTTTTAGCTAATTAACTAAGCTAAACTCAAACAAGAAAGGATTAGAACACTTACAAGGGTCCTATGCACGAATTATGATCAGTTGGGAGAGTTCCTTAGCTCCAGAAAGGCTCCAGATGATCAAATGAAGGTGTGAGAAAAATGGTGAACTTGGATGGCTATTTATAATGGTTCCACACACCATAAATCATTGACAACTGAGTCTAGGAGTGCCCACAATCGATTGACAAGTGTCCTAGGGGCTTAGGGGATGTTTTAGGGGCCAGGAGAAGTGGAAAAACGGGTAAAGGTCGCGCATATAAGCTTTAGGAGACAAGCAGCCATTTTTCTCGGAACTGGGCCACCCTCGCGTGGCGCGAGGGCCCCCTCGCGTGGCGCGAGCCACCTGCAGATCAGAATTTGGATTTTGTTTGCTTATCAGTCCTTGGCTCTTCAAAACCCGAATAGACACTGATTTCTTGCATGTTAAACCCTTATAATTGATTTACTAAGGCCTTAAAACATATACCCACTTTGCCAAGTCCCCGGGTAATTTTATTTTCACCCGAAAAGTCCTAACTTTCGACGTTTACGCTTTAACGCTTCGCACACGAATTTGATCATATCTTTCTCATACGTTAACGAAACTTTATGAAATTTTTATGGTGAATTCTCATGAGCATAATTAATATTTACAAAGCTTCGGGTTTGTCAAAAGGTCACTCAGAGGTATAAATTAAACATGTTGACACATTTGGTCCCTGTAGTTTGAAATCACTCACATTTAGCTTCGTATGATCTATGATTTATTCGTTTGAAGGTATGAGCATCGTGTAGGGCTAATATACATTGTATTTATTCACAGTTGACACTTAGAATACGTATATTCACATACTTTCAACGTTTGTCAACTTTAGTCCTTCCATAATATTTCTTTCACACGTGTAAACTTTATGACACGTGTCAACCTATTATAGGACGTGAATTTCCGAGGTGTTACATCCTCACCCCCTTAAAATAAATCTCGACCCGAGATTTACTGAAATAAGTAAGGGTACTTTTCTTTCATCGTGGATTCAACCTCCCACGTGTATTCGGGACCTCTACGTGCATCCCATTTGACCTTAACAAAAGGTATATGCTTTCTTCGAAGCTTCCTTACCTGTCGATCTTCAATCGACAAAGGTTTTTCTACAAACGTTAAGCTCTTATCTATTTGCACATCTGTATGTGGCATGACATGTGAATCGTCAGCGGAACACTTCTTTAGATTGCAGATGTGGAACACATTGTGAATTCCACTAAGCTCTTCTGGTAAGTTCAACTTGTAGGCAACCGACCCGACACGTTCGATAACCTCGAAAGGTCCTATGTATCTCGGGCTTAGTTTGCCTTTCTTACCAAATCGCATCACCCCTTTCCATGGTGATACTTTAAGTAGGACTTTGTCACCTACTTCGAAGTGAAAGTCCTTACGACTTGGATCTGCGTAACTCTTCTGCCTATTTCGGGCAGCTTGGAGATTGTTACGAATCTGGACAATCTTGTCCGTCGTTTCGAACACGATCTCTGGTCCCGATAACTGGACTTCTCCAACTTCCGCCCAACAAACTGGCGATCTACACTTTCTACCGTATAATGCCTCAAAAGGCGCAGCCTTTATGCTGGTATGGTAGCTATTGTTGTAGGAGAATTCGATCAATGGTAAGTTCTTATCCCAGCTACCTTCCAATTCGATCGCACATGCACGTAGCATGTCTTCCAACGTTTGAATAGTACGCTCACTCTGACCGTCTGTCTGAGGATGGTAAGCCGTACTAAAGTTCAAACGTGTGCCCAAAGATTGCTGGAAGCTCTTCCAAAAATGTGACGTGTACCTAGTATCTCTATCAGAGATAATAGCTACAGGTATGCCGTGCAAGGCTACAATCTTATCAACGTATAACTGGGCTAACATATCGGAGCTATAAGTCTCCTTGATGGGTAAGAAGTGAGCTGACTTAGTCAGTCGGTCGACTATAACCCATATCGTATCATTTCCTTTCCTTGTCTTGGGTAACTTGGTAATAAAATCCATAGTTACCATCTCCCACTTCCACGTAGGAAGTTCAGGCTGTTGTAGCAAACCTGACGGTTTCTGATGCTCGGCTTTGACTTGCGCACATGTCAAGCATTTTGCTACATGGGCGGCTACAGACTTTTTCAAGCCTATCCACCAATAATTTGCCTTTAAATCCTGGTACATCTTATCAGCTCCAGGATGAACGGAGTATTTGGAACTATGGGCTTCTTGGAGGATGACATCACGGAGTCCTCCAAAAATTGGAACCCATATTCGTCCGTTTAACCGTAAAATTCCGTCCTTGCTAAGAGTTAACTGCTCCTCAGTTACTCCTAACTTTTCATTAGGATAGTTAGCTTCCAACACAGCTTCCTTCTGTGCAGCTAACACCCTTTCTATCAAACTGTTCTTTATCTCCATACGCTTGGCGTTAATTCGAATGGGTTTAACCCTTTCCTTTCTGCTCAAGGCATCAGCGACTACATTCGCTTTGCCGGGATGGTATTTGATTTCACAATCATAATCATTTAAAGTTTCCATCCAACGGCGTTGCCTCATGTTTAATTCTTTTTGGTTAAACAGATGCTGGAGGCTCTTGTGATCAGAAAAGATCACAAACTTGATTCCATAAAGATAATGTCTCCACAGTTTTAGTGCGAACACAACGGCACCCAATTCCAAGTCATGGGTGGTGTAATTCTTTTCGTGCACCTTTAACTGTCGTGATGCATAGGCAATCACCTTGCCTTTCTGCATAAGCACACACCCCATTCCAGTGTGTGATGCATCACAATAAACTACAAATTCTTCAGCGCCTTCAGGTAAGGTAAGCACAGGAGCGTTGCTCAACTTTTGTCTCAAAACATCGAAGGACTCTTGCTGCTTAGGGCCCCAAACGAACTTTACTTTCTTCTTAGTCAAGGAAGTTAGGGGTGCAGCAATCCTTGAAAAATTTTCAATGAAGCGCCTGTAATATCCTGCCAATCCCAGGAAGCTACGAATCTCCGTAGGTGTCTTTGGCTCTTGCCAATTCATAGGAATGCTATTTTTTTTTCCTTAATAATGACACAAGGTTAGGTCTTGTCCTTTTTAGATTTTGCCATTTTATTATAATGGTAGATCTTATAATAGGAATGCTATTTTTTTTTTCATATTTCCTGATTAGGATGAATATTTAGTCATTCCACTATAAAATTAAAAAGTTCAAGGTTGCCCTAAACGGGACTTGAAAGGAATGATGTTGTCCTCGAAGGGACTAAAAGATAAATATCGTTATAAGGACTTTTAAGGAAACGATCTTCAGCAAAAAGGAGTTTCTTCTTCATTTTATTTCTGAATGCTTTCTCCTTGGTTGCACGTTTCATCCTAGCCGCTGTACGAAGGTCAGCAATTTAAGGCTCCGGGTGTGGAGAATTCCTATTACGGCTTCTTCGCTTGGCGACGTATCCAATATATAAAAATTGGAAGCAAAATTTCCAGATGAGGATTGAGAATATTCCTAAGTTAAGTCTAGACTCAGAAGGTCAAGGAATGTGCTAATGTGTCATTGAGATTAAACACAAAAAGCTAGTGTTTAATTCACTCAGTGTTGGCTCTGATACCAACCTGTCACACCCCAAATTCCACGTGTCACCGGTGGGGGAGTATCGTGATGTGGTTGGCAACATCATAGTCAAACAACACAATATATAAATGCACAGCGGAAGCAAAAGATAAATATATTATAATCTGATTCAAAGTAATATCAAATATTACAACGGAATGTAAGATGGATCCACAGGCGGATCTTAAACAGAAAGATAATATCGTTCAACAGACTTTAACATCTAAAGCTTGCGAGACTTGATTATTGATGCCTGGAGTAGCCAGCCTGTTACGTATAGTACCTGCATTTAGCCTTTTGGAAAATACGTCAGTTTACACTGGTAAATACAATTAACTGACTCATTTGAACGCGGCTGGTGCATTAGTGAGCCCAAAAGGAATCACTAGGAACTCGTAGTGACCGTAACGAGTCCTAAATGCAGTCTTGTGAACGTCTTCGTCCTTAACCTTCAACTGATGGTAGCCTGACCTCAGATCAATCTTTGAGAAGTAACTTGCCCCTTGAAGCTGATCGAACAAATCGTCGATCCTGGGCAATGGATATCTATTCTTGATTGTGACTTTATTAAGCTCGCGATAGTCGATGCATAGACGCATCGATCCATCCTTCTTCTTGACAAACAAGATTGGCGCTCCCCAAGGAGATGAACTAGGTCGAATGAAACCCTTAGCTAGCAGTTCATCTAGCTGCGTCCGCAACTCCTTCATTTCTGTGGGTGCCAATCTGTATGGTGCTCTGGCAACTGGTGCCGCTCCGGGGATGATGTCTATCCTGAATTCAACTTGCCTATCTGGTGGTAAACCAGGTAGATCTTCAGGAAACACTTCTGGGTATTCCGAGATGACAGGGATGTCTTCTAACTTCGGTTTGGGCTCATCAATAATCACCTGTGCCATGTAGATAACACACCCCTTCTTCAAACACTTGGAAGCCTTGAGCATAGTCACATGCTCAGGTAGTCCATACTGGGTATCTCCCCGAATGGTAAGTGATTCACCAGACGGAGTCTTTATCACTACTTGCTTCATGTTACAGACGATTTGGGCCTGGTTATGAGATAACCAGTCCATACCCAGAACTATGTCAAAACCAACTAGTTTAAAGGGAAGTAGAGATAGAGGAAAAGAATGGTTCTTAATGGATATAACACATCCATCTAACACAGTAGAGACGGTTTCAATGGTACCATCTGCTAACTCTACCTCATAATTCACTTTTAGGGTTTTGACAGGTAATTTCAACAATTCACAAAATTTATGATCTACGAAGGACTTATCTGCGCCTGAATCAAAAAGTACTCTTGCAAAGACACCATTTACAAGAAAAGTACCTGTTATGACGTTATCATCCTGCACAGCCTCCTTCGCATCCATCCTGAAGACTCTGGCATTAGTTTTCTTAGCCTCCTCAGGCTTCTTGTTGTACTTAGGGCAGTTAGTCTTTATGTGGCCCTTTTCGTTGCAACGGTAGCACGTTGCGTCTTTCATCTTCTTGCAATCCAAGGTTTTGTGTTCCTTGGACTTGCACAAACCACAAGCAAAAGATCTTGACTCGTTATTTGAGTTTGATTCGAGTCTGCACTTTCCAAAGTGCTGTTTCTTGCAAGTTTTGCATGTGGGCTTCTCTCCAGAACGATGCCCCTCTTTCTTCGAATCCGATCCCTTCTTGTGATCACCGCTCCCACGGTGCTTCTTGTTCGACTTACGCGAACCATCATCTTCATGCTTCCTCTTCTCGGCCGCCTTATTCCTCTGCGATCTCTGCCGGACCGCATCAAGAGTGAGGGATAAGGAAAGGTCAGTTACAGACCTGAAGGTAACCGGCCGAGAAGCCTTTACACTGGACTTGATCTCGGGTTCCAAACCAGCAATAAAGCGAGCGATTCTTTTGGGCTCCGGGGTTACCAGGTAGGGAACCAGCCGAGACAGTGTATTGAAGCTCGTTAAATAAGCTTGACAATCGAGGTTCTTCATCACCAAGGATAGAAAGTCATATTCTATCTTTTCCACCTCATGTTGAGGGCAGAAATTATCTTTGATCAGGGCAATGAATTGATCCCACGTCATACTATACAACGGGATCTTTCCGGAGGCCTCCATCAGAGATCTCCACCATGCCAACGCCTCACCTTTGAAGGACTGTGAGACAAATTTAACCACATCACCTTCAGCACATCCGCTGATGTCCACGACCGTGTCCATCTCATCGAGCCACGTCATACAGTCGACGGCTCCTTTCTCCCCCGTAAAATCCCTGGGTTTACAAGACACAAAGTACTTATATGTGCAACCCTTGTTACGGGGTCCTTGATGCAGTACTAATTGCTGAGATGGATTACTTTGGTGGTTGGTGGACTGGCGATCATCATCGTTTTTCTTTGGTCCATCCTTTTTGGGAGGAGGCTTGTTATGAGCCTCAGAATGTGTCCTTAGCTTTGACTGTGACGCAGAGTGGGTCCTACTCCGAGTACCATTGTATTCCTCATATTGTCTATCCAAAGCTTGTGTGATAGCGCCGTCTATGATTGCTTTTAGTTCAGCACCCGTTAATGTAATCTGGGCGTTCTCATTCGGCTCCACAGGATGGCTATTGCCTTCATTGGAGTCAGCCATTTGTATTGAACTGTTGCAGAAAACAAGGTCAATATTTTATTTGGGATTTTATTATGGAATTACCCCTTAGGGTAATTCGTTAACCATGGTAAACAGAGACCATATTTGGTTAACTTATTAATCGTATTAATTTAGGATTTCAATTAAAATTTATCCTAAACATAAAACAATAACAATATATATTAGCACATAAGGCTTGGTCTCATGGACTATTTCATAAACCATGATTTCAGAGAATCAAGACTTTTAAGGTTTGAACCTAGTTCATTACCTTTATTAGACAGGGAGTCATAGCTACCACTATCTTTTGGCTCATGTAGAAATGAGCAAGGCCCGTAGGCACTATATTACCACGTATGGTTAAATATGATCATCTTAATTGATGATGTAAATCCAGGATTCAGAGATCATTAAACTGAATTAGGAATCTTCTAAAGAATCCTTATTCATTTAAGAATGACATGTGATTTTTAACGAATCACTTCTGCCGGAGTGTTAACATGTTTTAAGATCTTAACAGGGATTTGAATCTTTTAAACCGGTCTTACCATTTTGGCCCGGTCTTATATTTGACACGAGGCTAGGTTTCACACTTAAAGATTCTTAATTAAATAATTACTTAGGCAGGTTAAAAGGAATGATTTTAATTTATTTATTTCATTTATAAGTTATTTATGCACCAATGGCAAACATGAAATTTATAAAAATAACACTCCATTAATTTATCACTATATTACATATTGCCCTAAACGGGTCTTTTACACATGAAATTTGCCCACGCAGGAGCTAAAACATACCAACATGCCCACGCAGGGGTCTTACAGAAGACATGCCCACGTAGGGGTCTTACAGAAAGACACAAGTCCTCGTAGGGACTAACACACCAACAATTGTCCACGTAAGGACTTAAACAAACATAAGTCCGCGCAGGGACTAAACATACAACATACCCTCGTAGGGGTTTATGGAAAGATAGACCTACGCAGGGGTCGATACCCACAAACAAACATACACACCCACGTAGGGGCTTAACAAACAAATATGCCCACGTAGGGGCTCAACAACAGCTGGGAGGATTTAATAATCCTTCTTGTTCTTTCCCTTGAGCAGTCCTATTAATCCCTGGAAGAAGGTCTGCTTCTCTTGGCGGTCGCGGCGAGCTTCCCGCTCAACCTGATTCAATCTATGTAGAATTTCCTCCCGTTCTGGGGGAGACATTCGTGGCGGCTGCGACTGCGCTCTAATGATAGGCCTGGGAGGTATTGGGTACCCCTGATTCGGGTAGCTTACCCCCCATGGATCTCCGTAGGGTCCTTGGGCATTGAGGGCGTTATAATTTGCTGCTTCCATATAAGGATCTGCCTCAGCGTATCCGTAGTTGTGGTAAGCTGGTGGTTCAAACGGGTTGTAAGTACTTGGACCCGTGTACGCTGGTATTGGGTTTTCAAAACACATGGGCGGTGGCTGTTGAAAAACTGGCTGCGAAGGCCCACCCATTTGTGGGTCCTCATAGTGCGGTGGGTAGTGACTAGCACTAGACTGACGTGGGGAATCGAAAGTGAAGCCCCCCGGTCGCACCGATATGCGTGCACCGGTTCTCCTACGCCTTGGCGGTTGAGGAGGTGGCGGTTGAACTGGTGGCGGTGGAGGTGGTGGCGTAACTGCCACAAACCGATGATCCTCTGATGAATCTTGATGATGCGGCTGTGGTTGTGGCTCCTGTTGCTGATGAGAATGCTGCTGCTGGTGCTGCCCATGTGACGACGAGTGGTGTGATGGTGTATAGTACCACTGGTGTTGATCAAACAGGGCTTGAAAACTATCTGGACCACCGTAGGGCGATCCGTGGAAGGACGATCCATCCGAAATTTCGATGGGGTGGTTCGGAGTACCACTCGCTGGCATGACGGGGTCCGTATCCTCGTCAATATCATCCGCGTGATCCCCGGAAAAGTGGTCATCGGGACCCAGTGGGTTAAAACCTACGGGTTCCGGTATGAATCCTACCGGGTTAAACTGTCCCCGAAAGATAGGTGTAGGGTCTCCGTATGAATGATGAGATAGTGATCTCTGCAGCGGTACGTATGAGGGCTGTGGATTGTTCGGCTCGTAAGGGTTAAGAGCGGGCGGGGTCGAACTATGCGAAACCGACCGCCTGGCCGGCTCGAACTGGTTTCTTCTATTCTCCCGAGGGTCGTCACTCTCGGTGTTTGATGGAGCTCGTCTTCGTGAAGACCCAGCCTCATGATCGTTGGGGGCGGTAACTGGCCCCTTTCCTCGTCCTCGCGTTCGGAAGAATCTCGGAGGCATCTTTGTTATTCCTGTCAATAAAGCATGAGATAACAATAACAAAAATATAAAATTTAAAGGACAAAACAAATACCGAAGAGGTGGAATTTGTCCTAAGTTATAAGTCTAGACTCGAAGGTTTAGATATGTGCAATTGTGTAACTGAGATTAAACACAAAAGGCTAGTGTTTAATTCACTCAGTGTTGGCTCTGATACCAACCTGTCACACCCCGATTTCCACGTGTCACCGGTGGGCCCGGTGGGGGAGTATCGTGACGTGGTTGGCAACGTAATAGTCAAACAACACAATATAATAATGCACAGCGGAAGCAATTTAAAATAATATACAACCGACTTTATTTATTGTAAACAAAGTCACAATATCCGGTGTTTATCCACAGAACGGATCGAATCAAAATAACATTTAATTGTTCAACAGACTTCTGGCATCCTAAGCTTGCGAGACTTTTATTGATGCTTAGGAGACAATCCAGCCAATTACGTTTAGTACCTGCATTCAGTCTTTTTGGGAAAATACGTCAGTTTACACTGGTAAATACATTCAACTGACTCATTTTATAAAATGATTGAAAATTGGTTTGGATGCACATGGCATAAACGTTTTTATTAACTTGGGAGAATTATTTTAATAATATAATAATCTTGTGAACGATTTACATGTTACTTATGCGTTCAGTAGCCCGGAACGTATCCGGGTTAAAGATCAATAGACACACCACTTTAAGTGAGTTATACACGGGAGTACGCCTACACCCCGTGCTCAGGTCGTGGCCATCTCGTAAGATGATGCCAGGGATATCCGAGACATGGTCATTAACCCCCCAAAGGCTGTAAAGTAAACACATCTGTTTAAAACGAGCCGATCAAATTATTCAACTACCCACTAAGCGTGGAGATTTGATGCCCGATCAAGCGGTACGCTATGTACCGTAACCCAAGCCCGTATAGGGAAAATAAGTTAAAAGTATTTACCTGATGCAAGTATAATTCACAATAAGTAGAATGCACGTAGCTTTTACTGTCTCTCCTAATCTGGAACGAAGGTTTAATATAACCTATTAGAATCCTAGCGGTTCTTTAATTAAGCTTAAGCTTAGACCGACTAGTTTCGAAGATACGGTTCGTACGCACGATTAAGCGAAGACCGGATAGAATGTGATTCAGACCCGACAAGTTTGAAGACTTGTTTAATATGGGTTTATTATTCACATTCTGGATTTTGAGATAAAACCGTTAAGGTTTGACCCGTTTCGGCTAATTTATGTAAACTTGTTACATAAACCGAACCGTACGCGTAATAAGCGTGACGGGTAGTCATGAGAGCTATATACAGGTTTCCTAAGTTAATATGCTTCAAATATGTTGTAACATCAGTAGGATGTCTTTCGTTATGCCCCGAACTAATTTAAACACAAACTATGCCCCGTAGGGGTAGTTTGGTCATTTTAAAGTTTGTAAAAGAGTTTAATTGTTTAACTGAGTTACAGGTCTGATGTAAACAGCAAACATACTCATTTTGATGGGTTATAACAGTAGGCTAAGGCATGTATGTGAGATTTATCATATTTAACCAACTATGCCCCGTAGGGGTATTTTGGTAATTTCACATAAGCCGACAAGCTCAAAACTGAAGTCTGAGTTTATCAACTTTTGCTTACTGTTAAAATATGATAATTTGCTTCTTATATCAGTAGGTATCAACCCGGGTATGTCCAATATGATTCTAAGACATACTATGCGTTAAAAACGCTAATTATGGCGATTAAAGGCCATTTCCGGGTTCTATACTTAAATCTGATATTTTTATATTTCCAGAAGGCTTAAAATAATTTATTAATCATATGTGATCAGTAGCAAAAGGTTTGGAGTCGTTTAGATAAGTAAAACTCATTTTATGGCCCGTAAGGGCAAAACCGACAATTACCGAATTAAGCCTACGACTATGAGTTATGCTCAGCCTAAAATTAATTAAAAATCTTTAAAATTCCCAAAATAATATATTACATCAGTGGGTAATTCGTTTGATACCAAAAAGTATGTTTAATTAGGCTATATGCTAATTACGCCATTTTATTAACAAAAAGCACCGTAATTACGCTAATGAGCATAACTCTTAATCTACAAGTCAAACTGATGTCAAATTTTGCATACAAGTTTATATATCAATATTCAAGGTTTCTACACTTTTACATTTTCATAAATCATGTTTTAAGGTAATAAGGGCATAACGGTCAACGTATGAGCAATTAACGGAAATATGCATATTAATTGGATAACTAGTGAACCAAGGTGTATAATCACAGAGGGTTGTTCTAACATGTATCCTAGTCCAATTAAAGCTCTGAGGCATTTCTAAAATATGCCTAAACGGGTCAGAACTGAAAGTCAAAGTGAAAGTCAAACTATGTGACTTTCGGTTCCGAACCGGGTCTAAACAGGAAATAGTCGGGTTGAACAGGTTTGGACATGTTCTTACACTAATTACTAAGTTATAACAATAATCAAACAGGTTATACATGGTCTAAATAGCTAATTATGCATAATTGACCTTTTAAGAATTCTGTTGACTTTTTAAGTATATGTTTGACCCGACTTTTGAACTAGTTAAAGTGGTGATCAGGGGAAACCCTTTTGGGGTTTTATTACCCACATAAATACCAACTTATAACTACTTTTAATTCGAGATTTGACTGAGCCATTATTGACTAATCTCGAAGTCAAACCGTAATTACGACGGTTTGACTTTTAGCTAATTAACTAAGCTAAACTCAAACAAGAAAGGATTAGAACACTTACAAGGGTCCTATGTACGACTTATGATCAGTTGGGAGAGTTCCTTAGCTCCAGAAAGGCTCCAGATGATCAAATGAAGGTGTGAGAAAAATGGTGAACTTGGATGGCTATTTATAATGGTTCCACACACCATAAATCATTGACAACTGAGTCTAGGAGTGCCCACAATCGATTGACAAGTGTCCTAGGGGCTTAGGGGATGTTTTAGGGGCCAGGAGAAGTGGAAAAACGGGTAAAGGTCGCGCATATAAGCTTTAGGAGACAAGCAGCCATTTTTCTCGGAACTGGGCCACCCTCGCGTGGCGCGAGGGCCCCCTCGCGTGGCGCGAGCCACCTGCAGATCAGAATTTGGATTTTGTTTGCTTATCAGTCCTTGGCTCTTCAAAACCCGAATAGACACTGATTTCTTGCATGTTAAACCCTTATAATTGATTTACTAAGGCCTTAAAACATATACCCACTTTGCCAAGTCCCCGGGTAATTTTATTTTCACCCGAAAAGTCCTAACTTTCGACGTTTACGCTTTAACGCTTCGCACACGAATTTGATCATATCTTTCTCATACGTTAACGAAACTTTATGAAATTTTTATGGTGAATTCTCATGAGCATAATTAATATTTACAAAGCTTCGGGTTTGTCAAAAGGTCACTCAGAGGTATAAATTAAACATGTTGACACATTTGGTCCCTGTAGTTTGAAATCACTCACATTTAGCTTCGTATGATCTATGATTTATTCGTTTGAAGGTATGAGCATCGTGTAGGGCTAATATACATTGTATTTATTCACAGTTGACACTTAGAATACGTATATTCACATACTTTCAACGTTTGTCAACTTTAGTCCTTCCATAATATTTCTTTCACACGTGTAAACTTTATGACACGTGTCAACCTATTATAGGACGTGAATTTCCGAGGTGTTACATCCTCACCCCCTTAAAATAAATCTCGACCCGAGATTTACTGAAATAAGTAAGGGTACTTTTCTTTCATCGTGGATTCAACCTCCCACGTGTATTCGGGACCTCTACGTGCATCCCATTTGACCTTAACAAAAGGTATATGCTTTCTTCGAAGCTTCCTTACCTGTCGATCTTCAATCGACAAAGGTTTTTCTACAAACGTTAAGCTCTTATCTATTTGCACATCTGTATGTGGCATGACATGTGAATCGTCAGCGGAACACTTCTTTAGATTGCAGATGTGGAACACATTGTGAATTCCACTAAGCTCTTCTGGTAAGTTCAACTTGTAGGCAACCGACCCGACACGTTCGATAACCTCGAAAGGTCCTATGTATCTCGGGCTTAGTTTGCCTTTCTTACCAAATCGCATCACCCCTTTCCATGGTGATACTTTAAGTAGGACTTTGTCACCTACTTCGAAGTGAAAGTCCTTACGACTTGGATCTGCGTAACTCTTCTGCCTATTTCGGGCAGCTTGGAGATTGTTACGAATCTGGACAATCTTGTCCGTCGTTTCGAACACGATCTCTGGTCCCGATAACTGGACTTCTCCAACTTCCGCCCAACAAACTGGCGATCTACACTTTCTACCGTATAATGCCTCAAAAGGCGCAGCCTTTATGCTGGTATGGTAGCTATTGTTGTAGGAGAATTCGATCAATGGTAAGTTCTTATCCCAGCTACCTTCCAATTCGATCGCACATGCACGTAGCATGTCTTCCAACGTTTGAATAGTACGCTCACTCTGACCGTCTGTCTGAGGATGGTAAGCCGTACTAAAGTTCAAACGTGTGCCCAAAGATTGCTGGAAGCTCTTCCAAAAATGTGACGTGTACCTAGTATCTCTATCAGAGATAATAGCTACAGGTATGCCGTGCAAGGCTACAATCTTATCAACGTATAACTGGGCTAACATATCGGAGCTATAAGTCTCCTTGATGGGTAAGAAGTGAGCTGACTTAGTCAGTCGGTCGACTATAACCCATATCGTATCATTTCCTTTCCTTGTCTTGGGTAACTTGGTAATAAAATCCATAGTTACCATCTCCCACTTCCACGTAGGAAGTTCAGGCTGTTGTAGAAAACCTGACGGTTTCTGATGCTCGGCTTTGACTTGCGCACATGTCAAGCATTTTGCTACATGGGCGGCTACAGACTTTTTCAAGCCTATCCACCAATAATTTGCCTTTAAATCCTGGTACATCTTATCAGCTCCAGGATGAACGGAGTATTTGGAACTATGGGCTTCTTGGAGGATGACATCACGGAGTCCTCCAAAAATTGGAACCCATATTCGTCCGTTTAACCGTAAAATTCCGTCCTTGCTAAGAGTTAACTGCTCCTCAGTTACTCCTAACTTTTCATTAGGATAGTTAGCTTCCAACACAGCTTCCTTCTGTGCAGCTAACACCCTTTCTATCAAACTGTTCTTTATCTCCATACGCTTGGCGTTAATTCGAATGGGTTTAACCCTTTCCTTTCTGCTCAAGGCATCAGCGACTACATTCGCTTTGCCGGGATGGTATTTGATTTCACAATCATAATCATTTAAAGTTTCCATCCAACGGCGTTGCCTCATGTTTAATTCTTTTTGGTTAAACAGATGCTGGAGGCTCTTGTGATCAGAAAAGATCACAAACTTGATTCCATAAAGATAATGTCTCCACAGTTTTAGTGCGAACACAACGGCACCCAATTCCAAGTCATGGGTGGTGTAATTCTTTTCGTGCACCTTTAACTGTCGTGATGCATAGGCAATCACCTTGCCTTTCTGCATAAGCACACACCCCATTCCAGTGTGTGATGCATCACAATAAACTACAAATTCTTCAGCGCCTTCAGGTAAGGTAAGCACAGGAGCGTTGCTCAACTTTTGTCTCAAAACATCGAAGGACTCTTGCTGCTTAGGGCCCCAAACGAACTTTACTTTCTTCTTAGTCAAGGAAGTTAGGGGTGCAGCAATCCTTGAAAAATTTTCAATGAAGCGCCTGTAATATCCTGCCAATCCCAGGAAGCTACGAATCTCCGTAGGTGTCTTTGGCTCTTGCCAATTCATAGGAATGCTATTTTTTTTTTCCTTAATAATGACACAAGGTTAGGTCTTGTCCTTTTTAGATTTTGCCATTTTATTATAATGGTAGATCTTATAATAGGAATGCTATTTTTTTTTTCATATTTCCTGATTAGGATGAATATTTAGTCATTCCACTATAAAATTAAAAAGTTCAAGGTTGCCCTAAACGGGACTTGAAAGGAATGATGTTGTCCTCGAAGGGACTAAAAGATAAATATCGTTATAAGGACTTTTAAGGAAACGATCTTCAGCAAAAAGGAGTTTCTTCTTCATTTTATTTCTGAATGCTTTCTCCTTGGTTGCACGTTTCATCCTAGCCGCTGTACGAAGGTCAGCAATTTAAGGCTCCGGGTGTGGAGAATTCCTATTACGGCTTCTTCGCTTGGCGACGTATCCAATATATAAAAATTGGAAGCAAAATTTCCAGATGAGGATTGAGAATATTCCTAAGTTAAGTCTAGACTCAGAAGGTCAAGGAATGTGCTAATGTGTCATTGAGATTAAACACAAAAAGCTAGTGTTTAATTCACTCAGTGTTGGCTCTGATACCAACCTGTCACACCCCAAATTCCACGTGTCACCGGTGGGGGAGTATCGTGATGTGGTTGGCAACATCATAGTCAAACAACACAATATATAAATGCACAGCGGAAGCAAAAGATAAATATATTATAATCTGATTCAAAGTAATATCAAATATTACAACGGAATGTAAGATGGATCCACAGGCGGATCTTAAACAGAAAGATAATATCGTTCAACAGACTTTAACATCTAAAGCTTGCGAGACTTGATTATTGATGCCTGGAGTAGCCAGCCTGTTACGTATAGTACCTGCATTTAGCCTTTTGGAAAATACGTCAGTTTACACTGGTAAATACAATTAACTGACTCATTTGAAAAGGTTTTAATAAAATTGATTTGAATGCACGTGGCACAAACTCTTTATAACTTGGGATAATCATTTAAATATATAATCTTGTAAAAGAATTACATGTTCCTTATGCGTTCAGTAGCCCGGAGCGTGCCGGGTTAAAGATCAATAGACACACCACATCAACTATTTATGCACTGACGAGTGTACGCCTACACTCCGCGCTTAGGTCGTGGCCATTTCGTAAAATAATGCCAACGATATCCGGGACATGGTCATTAACCCCCCAAAGGCTTTAAGTAAACAAAACAATTTAAACGGGCCGATCAAATTATTCAATTAACCACCAAACGATAGAAGATTTGATGCCCGACCAAGCGGTATTTTATATACCGTAACCCAAGCCCGTATAGGGAAAATAAGTTAAAAGTATTTACCTGAGCTAAATATAAATTCAATCCCAGCCGTATATCAAATCAGCAAGTACAGATAGCTTTTACTGGGCTCCTAATCTGGAACGAAGGTTTTTAATAACCTATTAGAATCCTAACGGGTCTTTAATTAAGTCTTGACTTAGACCGGTTAGTTTCCAAAAGGAAGATACGGTTCAAACGCATGATAAGGCGAAGACCGGAATAGAATGTGATTTAGACCCGACAAGATTGAAGACTTGCCTTATATGGGAAATCTAGGCACATTCTGAATTTTGGGGTAAAACTGATAGTGTTTGACCCGTTTCGGCTAATTTATGTAAACTAGTTACCTAAGCCGAACCGAACGCGCAAGAGGCGTAACGGGTAATTATAAGGGTCCTAACCAGGTTTCCTAAGTTAATATGCCTCAAATATGTTGTGATATCAGTAGGATACCTTCCATTATGCCCAAAACGAATTTAAACACAAACTATGCCCCGTAGGGGTAATTTGGTCATTTATAAGGTTATAAAAGAGTTTAAGTATTAACCTGAGTTACATGTCTGGTATGTTCAGCAAAAATACTTAGTTTACCAAGTTATAACAGTAGGGTATTGTATATATGTGAAATTTATCAATTTTAACCAAACTATGCACCGTAGGGGCATTTTGGTAATTTCACATAAGCCGAAAAGCTCAAAACTGAAGTCTGAGTTAAACAACTTTTGCTTACTGTTAAAATATTATAATTTACCTAAAATATCAGTAGGTATCAACCCTTGTATGTTTAAAATAGTTTTAGTACATACTATGCGTTAAAAACGCTTAAAAGGCGATTAGAAGCCATTTCCGGGTTCTATGCATAAAGCTGATATTTTTACTATTCCAGAAGGTTTAAAATAATGTATTTATCATATAAAATCAGTAGCAAAAGGTTTGGGGTCAAAAAGATATGTAAAACTCATTTTATAGCCCGAAAGGGGAAAACCGACAATTACCGAATTAAGCTTACGACTCTAAGTTATGCTCAGCCTAAAATTAACTAAAAATCTTTCAAAATCACAAAATAATATATTACATCAGTGGGTAAAAAGTTTGATATCAAAAAGTGGGTTTAAATAGGCTATACGCTAATTACGCCGTTTAATTAACATAAAGCTTTCAATTTACGCTAATGAGCATAACTCTTAATCTAGACCTCAAACTGATGTCAAATTTTAGGTGCAAGTTTATAAATCAGTAATTAAGGTTTCTACTCTTTTACTTTTTCAAAAATCATGTTTTATAGTCAAAAGGGCATAATGGTCATCATATAGGCAATTAACGGAATCATGCATATTGATTGGATAACTAATGATCCATGGTGTATAATCACAGAGGGTTATACTAGCATGTAACCTGGTCCTAAGGAAGCTCTAAGGAAATTCCAAATCATACTAAAACGGGTCAGAACTGAAGTTAAAGAAAAAGTCAAAGTTTTGCGACTTTCGGTTCCGAACCGGGTCTAAACAGAAAATTGTCGGGTTGAACATGTTTAGACATGTTCTTACACTAATTACCAAGTTATATTAATGATCAAACAGGTTGTATGGGTTCTACATTGCTAAATATGTATTTATTTGAAATTTAGCATCCTGTTGACTTTTTAATAACAAGTTTGACCCGACATTTGACCTAGTTAGAGTGGGAATCAGAGGGTGCCCTTTTAAGGGTTCATTGCCCACATAATTACCAACTTATAACTGCCTTCAATTCGACTAATCACTGGACCATTAGTGATTAATCGCTAAGTCAACCGTTAATTACGACGGTTTGACTTTAAGCTAAAACTAAGCAAAAACTTAACTAAGAAAGGTTAAGCATACTTACTGAAGTCCTATGCTTGATTAGGAAGGCTTGGGATCTGCTCTTAAGCTCCAAGAAGCTCCAGAAATGCAGAAATGAAGTGTGATCACAATGTTGCAACCTTATGGCCTTTTATAGTGCTTGGAACCTCATAGATTGTTGACAACAAGTGCTATAACTGATGTTTGATCACTAACAAGTGTCCCTAAGTGTGTAGGGGTTGTTTAGGGGTCATCCAAGATGAGGAAAATCGGATTAAAGTCGGTTAGAAAGCTTGCAAGACACTTGTGTGCGTTTTCTAATCAGGTAAGGCCGTCGCGTAGCGCGACGGCATAGGGGTCTAGGGCTCGCGCTACGCGAGCATGTGATGATCTGACAAAACAAATTTCCATTATTTGCAGGTCCCTGGTCCTTCTAAAGGTCGCTTTCACGTCTTGTTTTGCACAATGAGCCCTCTAAATTGACTTATAAGGGCTTTAAGACATTTACCCACTTTGTTTAGTCCTCGTTTAACTTTATTGTTACCCGAAAAGTCATAAACTTCAACGTTGACGCTTTAACCCCTCGTATACGAATTTGATCGTAACTTTCTCATACGATAACGAAACATTATGAAATTTTTATCACACATTCTAGTGAGCATAATTAATCATTATAAAGCTTCGGGTTTGCTAAAAGTCACTCAGAGGTATAACTTAAACCTGTTGACACATTTAACCCCTGTAGTTTGTAATCTCTCACTTTCTTTCACAATTAGCTTCGCATGATCCATGATTTATTTGTGTAAGGGTATGAGCATCATGTAGGGTTACTGTAAATTATATCTATCCCTTGTTGACATTTTGGACTATGCACATACTTTCCATGTTTGTCAACTTTAATCCCTCTAGAGTATACTTTCACACGTTCAAGCTTATGACACGTGTCAATACATTATAGGACGTAAATTTTTCGAGGTGTTACAGTCCCCCTGTGGTGATTTTAGTAGTATACCCAAAACTACACCTCTTACATTAGATGCACCATCAGTATATAGCGTCCAGGATTCTAAGTTTTCTCCTAGCTGTTGTACTTCTAGGTCTACTTCATTTTGAATATCACTACTAAAATCAGCCACAAAGTCAGCTAAAGCCTGAGACTTTATGGCATTTCTAGGTTCATATACTAGATCAAAGGCACTTAATTTCACTGACCATTTAGCCATCCTACCTGACATCTCGGGTTTCCTAAGCACATTTTTAACAGGATAGTTGGTTTTAACATGAATCCTATGTGTTTCCAAATAATGTCTAAGTTTTGTTGATGCCATAACTAGGGCTAGTATCAATTTCTCTCGGTGAGAATACCTAGTTTCAGCATCTAATAAACTTTTACTAACATAATAAATAGGATACTGCTGACCTTCATGATCCTTTACAAGGACAACACTTACTGCATTCCCTGATACCGCAAGATACAGGGATAATAGTTCACCATCCTCAGGCTTCATCAATAGAGGTGCGGTTGAAAGATACCGCTTCAAATCCTGCAAGGCTGCTTCATGCTTTGCTCCCCATTCAAACTTCTTATTCTTCTTCAGGATATCATAAAATTCCTTGCACTTTTCCGAGGATCTTGAAATAAATCTATTCAATGCTGCTACTTGCCCTGTTAACCGTTGAACATCCTTCATATTTGAAGGTGATTTGATATCCAAGATAGCTTTAATCTGCTCCGGGCTTGCCTCTATCCCTCTTTTAGTCACCATATATCCTAGAAACTTTCCTGCCCCCACTCCAAAATGGCACTTAGCAGGATTTAGCTTCATGTTATACTGATCCAGGATATCAAATGCTCCCTTGATATCCTGGAGGTGATCCTCAGCCTTTTTAGATTTTACTACCATGTCGTCGATGTACACCTCCATAGTGTCCCCCAACTTGTCTTTGAACATCATGTTCACCAATCTTTAATATGTTGCACCTGCATTTTTCAAACCAAAGGGCATAGCAGTGTAGCAATAAATACCTGTTGGTGTCATGAAGGCAGTATCCTCCTTATGTTTCTATGTGCTTTTCGCAGATTGCTGAACGTATAGTGAAATCTCATGAGCTTGCCAACTACATGTTTGAGTTGGGTCAAGCGGCATATAATAGCGGGCGGAAGGATGGTTATAGTGAGGGTAGGGCTGCAGCTGTTAATAATGAGAAGGACTATCATTTTGAGTTGTACAAGGAGGATTGTGGTGCTACTTATGCTGAAAAGCGACAAGAGTTTGCATCTTTGGAGTTTGGTGTTGTTAAAGTTGCCCATAAATTATCTCGGAAACCTAATGGTGTTGCCTTATTAAAGAAGGCCCTTGGAGATGAAGATCACGCGACTGGGGGCGCTGGTACTAGTCATCCAAAGTGAAGAAATCCGGCTTACATGCCGTGTATGGGCTTCAATAGCCCTGTAACCAACTAGACAATTTCGTGAACAATTTAACTTTATGTTTCGTGAACAATTTACCTATAGCTGTCGTATTTGCAATACGTTTTGTTATTTTTGACATATTTTATGCTTAATATGTGGCTTTGTTTCTTGTGAATTTTCTTATCGTTACAATATGTGCATGTGTAATTACTTTGATTAGGTATCACGAATGAATGATGGCGCTGACAGGTTGTGTTGTGTTATTTACAACGTTTGTTCTGTCGTTTAAGCGCGCAGGTTGGTTCGTGTATACGAAGTGATCGAGTTACATTTTATTGTGCGGACCCGGCTGTATTCAGCTTTGGGGGTCTTACAATGTTTGTTTACCGTATTTTTGATGTTTTCGTGTTCATGTGGGCACGAAGTATTTACTTGGCATTTTTTAGGCTTTGGTTGCGTTTTTTACCCGGATGTGCACTTGTTTGTGACAGGCCTTGGAGGTCTACAACGTTTCCTAAGTTCGAGCCATTGATGTTTTCGTGTATGCCCAAAGTAATATATGCAGTTGTGATAAGAAATTCGCATCAGAAGAGATAGCCAAACACTTCTTGTATTAGTGCTAAGTGTGTTGGCGCACGGCCGTTACAAGTACATAGAAAAAACTTCAGCTGTTTACATGTAGCATCTTCTTAACTGTTGAGCATTCCAGGTTCTTGGGACTTCTTTGTCATCTAGGGTGCGCAACTTATATGCCCCTTTTCCGAGTACTGCGTCTACAACATAAGGCCCCTCCCACTTGGGAGCTAACTTTCCGGGCTTTTCGGCGTTAGACGCCTCATTGTCCCTCAGGACGTAATCTCCCGGATTGAAAGTGCAAATTCGGACTTTGGAGTTATAATACTTTTCCAGCTTTGTTTTGTATTTCGCTTCATTGATTGCCGCCATCTCTCTCCTTTCTTCTAGGAGGTCAAGATCCAACCTCCTTTCTTCTTCATTGTCGATCAAGTTCATGGAGAGCATTCTTGGTGATGGCAGTCCGATCTCTGCTGGTATCACAGCCTCGGACCCATAGACTAAGCTAAACGGTGTTTCTCCGTTGCTTGTTTTGGGCATTGTCCTATGTGCCCATAATATACTAGGTAGTTCATCAACCCAGCCTCTTCTTTGTGTTCCCAAGCGTGTCTTAATGTCATCTACGATGCTCTTGTTAACGACTTCGACCTGACCGTTTCCCTGCGGATGCGCAACCGAGGAGAAGGTATGCTCTATGTGTAGCTCTTTGAACCAACGTTGGAGATCTTCTGCAGCGAAATTTGTTCCATTATCGGTGATAATTCTTAGAGGTAGCCCGAATCTGCAAATGATCTGTTCCCAGATGAAACGCCGCACTACGGTAGATGTGGTTGATGCCAGCGCCTTTGCTTCTACCCATTTCATGAAATAGTCTACCGCAACTATGATGAATTTCACTGCACCGGGGGCTTTAGGAAAGGGACCAACCATATCTATTCCCCATTGTTGAAACGGCCACGCCGTTGTTACGGGGACTAGTTCATTTTTGGGGCGCATCGTTTTCGGAGCATGCCTTTGGCATCCGTTGCATTTCCTCAAAACCTTTACTGCGTCTAGATGCATTCCAGGCCAGTAGTACCCGACGTTCATCACTTTCGCTACCACCATCCTAGGGCCGGCATGGATGCCACAAATTCCCTCATTTGTTTCTTGGATCAGGTAGTTTGCATCTTCCGGGTCGACGCATCTCAACAACGGCCCAAGGTATGATTTTCGGTACAGTATTCCATCAACCATCTGATAGTGCTCGGACTTGTATTGAACTTTCCTCGCTTCGGCTTTGTTTTCTTGTAAAATCCCAGACTGGAGATACATGATTATGGGAGTCATCCAAGATGTTGTTCCCAACTGGACAACGCTCACTTGCCTTAACGGTACCGATGGATTGCTCAAGACTTCAATGCGCACATCCTTTGCCAAGTGCTGAAAACTGGTGGATGCGAGCTTACTTAGTGCATCTTCTGGTTTATTCTCGCTTCGATTGATATGGTGCACCTTGTAAGAATGGAAGTTTTGCAGCAATGCTTTCTCTTGGTCTAGGTATAACGCCATTACGTCTCCTTTGGCATCGTACTGGCCGTTAATCTGCCCGGCTACTAACATGGAGTCCACATGAGCCTCAATGTGTTTGACTCCCATCTTGACCGCTAACCTCAGACCGGCAAGAAAGGCTTCATATTCAGCTTCATTATTCGTGCTCTTGAAGTCTAACCGGATGGCATACGTGAATTCGTGTTTTTCTGGACTTACCAGCCAAAGTCCCGCGCCTGCGCCATCCTCATTGGATGCGCCGTCTGTATATAGTAGCCATGGTTCTTCTGAACGTTGCTTTTCAGCTCTTTCCATTGCCTTGCACTCCCTGTCTTTGTCGTCTGGCACTTCTGTTATGAAATCAGCCAACACCTGGCCCTTGATTGCTGGTCTTGGCCTGAAGACCACGTTGTGGCCTCCCAGTTCTATCGCCCACTTCGCTAATCTTCCAGAAATCTCGGGCCTTGCCAGGATGTTACCGATGTTGTAATTTGTTAAGACATGAATGACATGATTGGCGAAATATCTGCGCAACCGCCTTGACGCATGGATTAGTGCCAGCACTAGTTTTTCCATTATTGCATACCTCGTTTCCGGATCATTAAGAGTGCGAGATACATAATAAACCGGTGTCTGTGTGCCTTGTCGGTCTACAAGCAGTACTGCTCCGATTGCTTTATCGGATGCTGAGAGATACATTACCAAAGGTTCTCCTTTCACTGGCGCCGTCAATGTTGGCAATCTTATGAGGCAATCTTTCATTTCTCGGAATGCTTGTTCGGCTTCCGGGGTTTGGCTTCCGGGGTCCACTGGAACTGACTTTTCTTGATACAATTGCGGAGTGTCTTGATAAATGGGAAAGATTTAGCGGCATGATTGGCTAAGAAACGGTTGAGTGCTGCTAACCGTCCGGCCAACTTCTGCATTTCCTTGATCGTCGATGGCGAAGGCATGCGCTCGATTGCTTGTACCTTATCAGGATTTACTTTAAATCCATCTTTTGTGACGATGAAACCCAGGAACTTTCCTTCTTCCATACCGAAGGAACACTTCGCTGGGTTTAGTTTGATACTTACACCGCGCAGTGTGTCAAATGTTTTTTGGATGTTCATCAGCATCACACTTTCCTCTTTGCTCATGATGACCAAGTCATCCATGTACACTTCGATGTAGTTGCCGATAGCATCACTGAACGTTTCATTCATTAGTCTCTGATAAGTCGCACCCGCATTCTTTAGACCGAAAGGCATTTTGGTGTAGCAGTATAGCCCTGTCGGTGTGCGGAACGCGGTTTTGTCCTCGTCTTGGATGGTCATCTGTACATGGTGGTACCCTTTATAACAGTCAAGGAAACATTTCCATCTGAAGGTTGCTAGCGAATCGATCTTCTCATCAATATCTGGTAAGGCATAACAGTCGCGCGAGCATGCCTTGTTTAGGTCCTTGTAATCTACGCACATTCTCCAACTGTCATTTCCTTTCTGTATCATTACTGGGCTTGCCACCCAAGTTTGATATCGGACTTCTCTGATGATGCCTGCGTTCAACAGCTCCGTGACTTGTTCTTTCATAGCGTCATGCTTTATGTCTCCTAAATGGCGCTTGGTATGTACCACGGGTTTGGCACTTTCTGAGACGTTAATCTGTGCTCTGCTATGTGCCGTGGAACACCCACCATATCGGCTGGTGTCCAGGCGAACACATCCATGTTTTCGAATAACAACTTTTTCAGCGCACCGCGCGTGAGGTCAGACATTGCAGGTCCCAAGGTAACCGTTTGTTCTGGGTATTTGCTGTTTAGCACCCATTTTTCGGCTTCTGCGCGTGGTACAGATTTGCTTGCTTTTGCTGGCCTGATTTCGTCTGTTGCCAAGACTTCTTTGCTCGCATAGATTAGTGCTACCCCTGTTTCTGTTGGGAAACCAACAGCTGAATGCGGCCCAGAGCAAATCATACTAAAATCTCCTTGGGATTCTCTTCCCAACAGGATGTCATGTCTTGAATGTGCTGGTAGTACCATGAACGTGACCTCCTCCGTTCTTGAGTTTCTTCTGTCTGAGAGTAGCACCGGGAACGATATCTGGCCGAGGAGAAAAACGGCTTCGTTGCAGAAACCAGTTAGTGGGTAGTCGACTGGTTCTAAGCGCGCTTTGTCCTCTTTGTCAAATTGGTTGAAGCATTGTTCGTAGATGATATCTGTAGTGCTCCCTGGATCAATGAAAATGTAGTCGGTTTGGTAATGACCGATTACACCGGATATGACTATGGGCCTTCTTTCTCTTGGACCTCCTCTTACTATGGGAAAAACAACTTGTCTTTCGCGCCAAGAGTCGTCTTGTGTGCGCTTGTTATAGTTCTTTCTTGGCTTTCGTGGGCCTCCTTGAACCATGTGAGTTTCTAATTTTCGGAGCTTCTTGTTGTCTGGCCCTTCGTCCCTTCGCTGAATTTGACGGTGATCTCGCTTTCCACCTTTCACCAGATGGGTGAGTCTTCCATCTCTCATGGCTCTTTCTATCTCTTGTTTTAAGCTAAAACAGTCATCGGTCAGGTGACCTGTGTCTTTGTGGAACTCACAGAAAAGATTTGGGTCTTGACCCCTCTTATTTCGCATTTATAGAGGAGGTTTGAACTGGTGATTTTCGGTTGACAAAACTTCAGAAGGGGTCTTTTGTCGCAACCCCCGATCCCTTATCTGTCCCGGGAACAGGCGGACGTGAACTCAGTAGTGGTGGCATCAGTTATTTAATCTTGCAGTGGAAATTACATCAGGACCGTAGTTAGGAAATGTTTATCAGAGTAAAACCACCTCATTAAATATTAATAATCACATGGGTAAAACCCAAGTTTCTTATTACAATACAATTATAGGGATAAACCCTATTTTATTGAATTTAAAACATCGTTTATTAGGTAACTTTTATAGCCACATTTTTTCCAAGCCTTCAGTGCTCTCCAGCTGGCTTTTTACTAATTGGCTGTCACATTGTGTTACCTGAAACGCGTTTTAAAAACATTTGTCAGTGGGAAATACTGGTGAGTGAATCCCAGTTTAATCAAATTTAAATAAAAAGTCACAGTGAACAGTATTGAGAGCGATCACATTGTTTATGTCTACACAATTACTCCATTAGTACTGTCAATCCTGACTTGTGGGTCATATTACCCATTGGCTAACTCATTGTCCAATGGTAACGTATTGTCATCCCGACTTACTACTCACAGTGTAGTAAATTTTGTATACAAAACCCCAACATACCGGCAGTAATTGAAGAACTACAAAGACTCAATCACTGCTTAATTACATTTTTAAGCATTTAAGGTTTTGTAAAACAGTTCACAAAAAGGTTACAAAAAGAGGATAAACTCACATTGCTATCCTAGACTTCGCGTAAGGGTTTCCTGGATATAATCTATAATTTATACAAATGTACATTGGTTAGTATCATAACCCTTTGAAAATATTAAGGATACCCTCCCTGAGACGGCATTCCAACAACTACGTCAGGCAGAACCACGACAGTTGTTACGGAATCCTAAATCAATCGAGCAGCGTAACTGTTACGAAACTGGGGTTATAATACTTACAATGGAGCAGAACCTCGCTAATTAGGGGTATAATACCCGAGTATTATGCTTATAACTTCAGAAATTCGTTTAGAAAGAAAGAAATGAGCGACGGAAAGTGAAACCCGATGGCCTTCTTATATAGTTGCTGAAACTGGTCTCCACGCGGCCCGCTTAAAGAACAGACAAGGGTTACGCGGCCCGCGTCAACCCTGGTCAACTGACTAGCTTGTCCCGGTCATGATCTAGACCCACCACGATGTCGACACGTGTCGGCCTCTAGTGTCTCCTTATTTGATGATCTCACACGGCGCGCGTAAGAGTTAAGGTGAGCTTACGCGGCCCGCCTTAACTTATAATTTCACTGGAGTCAAGGTTCAGCCTTGATACCGCCCGCGTGAGCTTGGGGTGAGGTCCTACGCGGACCGCCTCAGCTTAATATTTATTGTTTTTAATTTATTTCATATGTTATAACATATTTCGGGCTCGGTTTTCACATACGGGGTGTATTTAAAAACACATTGGGACATACTAGGGTGTCGGAAATATTATAAGGGTGTTGGTTTTACCGAAGGTTGTTACATCTTTGTTAAGGGTGTCCACTGTTTTTCTCTGTTCTCCCTTTTTACTTCCTTGCGGTGAGCGATTTGGTTAATTGTATTGCGCGCGTCTTCTCTCACCGAGCTTCTTTCTCTATAACCGGATGTTTTCCATGATTGACCTTTGCCTTTCTTGTTGCGCCGATCGTTGTGGTTGTAACTGTATTGACGGTTGTCGTCACCGGTCAATTGTTTGTCTGTGCGCACAATTGTTTTAGCTGCTTCAATGAAGGTTTCCCAATCTTTGGGGCCTCCATCTCTTCCTTTCAATCGTTTGATCAGGTCGTCGCATTTTACTGCCCTCATAAAATGTGTGTGCATCATCTTTTCACCTACATCACCGATCTTCAGGCATTCTTTGTTATACCTGGTGATGAAATCTTCCACGCTTTCATGGTCTTTCCTCCATATATTCAGGCAATCGGCAGGGTCTCTAGTGTGCTTGCGCTGTTGAGAGAAGTGCGCGAGGAACTTGTCTCGAAAATCAATCCATGACTTGATTCTTCCTGCTGGCAGGCTGTCAAACCAGACGCGCGCTGCGCCGACAAAGGTTATGCGAAGAGATGACACCAAGTTGGTAGATTTCAGCTACCTGTTACTCCTGCGCCGTTGAAGACTTGGAGGTGGTCATCGGGATCTGTTAAGCCGTTGTATTTTCCTACATTGTGTGGCAGTTTTGTCTTTTCGATATCGGCTGTCGCAATTTCTCTGATGAATTTTGAGTTTTCGGCCATGTCATCTGGGCGATAGCTCAATGCGTAATCATGTTATGCTTTCGGATTGTACCCCGCGCGCCTGCGGGGTACGTACGCCTCGTGTTCTGGTCGTAACCTACTGAACACTGTGCTTTCCTTGTACGTCGCATCATCTTCTTCCTTATAACTATCCCACTCGTCGTTTATATTGCGCGGACCTAAACGACTTTGCACTGGTTTTCTTTGTGGATGAGAATACTGCACATAATTGCTCTCTGTTTCGCCATAGGTATCGCGCGTGTCTTGCGCGCTTGGCCTTCTTATGTTTGGTACAGGTACTTTTTCAAGGCGTAAGTTCCATGCATTGGCCTGCTAAGGCATGTGAGTGCTCAGAGACCTTTGCGGTGGGGTAACAAATGCGGACTGGTTGGTTTGTGCTTGGAGCAAAGCTTGTTGTGCGCTGAGTTGTGTATATACAAGGTTTATAGACGCCATTTGTTCGGCATACCAGGAAGCCAGAGTTTTTCCTTCGGGTAGCCCTAAAAGTGCAGAGAAGTTCAGTTGTGTCTGTTCCGATGGAGCTGACGGGCCAGCTCCATGGTTTGGTGCTTGGACTACTGGAGGTGTTTGGAGAACTACCCCAGGTGGAGATTGGAAAGTGGCTCCATTTGTGGTTTGGTTGATTATCCTGGGTGAGTGTTGGAAAGTGGCTCCGTTTGTGGTTTGACTAACCACACTAGATGCACTTCCAAAGATCTAAGGAAAATCGTTGTTCGCTCGCCCTTCTTGGATGGTCTCATTCCCCTGGACTCTTTGGACGCGCGTAGTGTCCGTGATGAGTTCAAAGGAAGAGACTTCTCCGTCCATCTGAGGAGAAGGGGTTGGTTCAGTCATTCTAGTGAGTTTTTGAACAAAAAAGAAGATGAGAATGGTTTGCAAAAGATGCGGATGGCGCTAATGATGAAACACTGGTTAAATCCGATGATTAACTAGCTGGGTCGTCTCTTCTGTGGGTTCAATCTTCTTTCTTACTCGTCAAAAGACTGAGTCTTGCAAAACAGCAACACCGTTAGCTCGTTAAGGGGGGAATATGGGGATTTCCCTCTTAACCGGGCTCCGGCGTGAGAATAAGTTCTGTTCTGAGGAGATAAAACAGTGTGTGTTAAGAGTGAGAGTGAGAGGAATCGAATAGAATCAACCTGGAGGATGAAGGGTCCTATTTATAGCCGGAGGGTGAAAGAGGGAGGAGCAACCTTGCCAGCTGTTATGGGGCGCCAGCTGTCCGACCAAGGAGAATATCCTCTTGGTCTCCTCTGCTGTGGTCAGGATGGTGGTACACGTGGCGAGCCCATATTTGTCCACGCTGGAAACATCGTACTGCTGCAGTCGGTCTGCTGCTTGATTTGCTGCAGGTCTACATGGCGCTTGATGAATGGTGACACGTATTGTCCTTTATGTCCACGCTGGAAACATCGTACGATAACAACCATAAAAAAAATGAAAACATCGTAGAATTGTTAACCGCTTGAAGAATTACCTTGCATTCAGGCGCCAAATCCTCCATACCTAACCAATCATGTGTTCGAACAGCAATGCAAGTACCTAGACAGATGAATCGAACGAAAAATGAATTGCAATTGCGGTAAAAATTGGAATAAAAGTGAATTTGGGATCGTGAATTGTGCGTGTTGTTTTGGGGTGTAATTGTGATGATAATAATATTATATTATTATTATAGTAATGTATCGTGCTTGTGAGTTGAAGATGAAGATTAGTGGTCAAGCTTGAGATTTCTGATTGAGGGGTTGAAAACGTATATACCTAAAAAAAATTATAAAACCAGGGGTCGAAAACGTATATACCAAAAAAATTCTATACGAAAACTATATACCGGACACTACTGGAGCGAAAAGTTCGGGGGTCGGGCGCCCCTCCCGGCCCCCACAAAGCTACGCCCCTGAATTGAAGATAACGAGTGGTGGCAAGTGTGCAGCGTTACGGCAATAGCTTGGTGGTGGCCAGAGTCAAATGAGGGTTTTTCGGGAATGGGAGAGTTTTCAGTTTGCCGTGAATTTATACTCACTTATTTTTTTATTTGTTTTTTTAGTTGTTTTTAACCTATATTTTTAGTTGTTTTTAACCTATTTAAACATCAATCACGTAGGGATAGCTGAAGATATTCTCTCTTACTCTTGTTTTTTTGTCGCTAAATACACTTCTCTTTTTTTTTTAAACAATAACCCGGCTATTTTAACTTTATAATTTGTATTTTTTTTAATTGTATCTATTTTAGATTTTTAAACAATTCAAAAAAGATAATTAAATTATATAAACAAGACTTATATAACTAAGGATTATTATTAGCATTGGTGATAAGGACTAATACTAACATTACTAGAAATAATTCAATATCTACAAATATCATGAGCGGCGATAGTACTTGCCCCTTATGGTTTAAATGGGCAGCAAATTCAACAGTGCCAGGTTGGTGCCAGAAACTCCCATATTGGCCCAACAAATTTACGATTTTATCCCGCTTTAAAATTACGATTTTGCCATCAATATAAAATTATGTTTTTGCCCTCACTTAAAAATAAATTTGCGCTTTTGCTCCCAGCTAAAAAAATTCGATTTTGCCGTCGGTTAAAAATTACGATTTTGCCCCGTTTCAATTTACACTTTTGTCATTAGTTTTTCCCTTAAAATTACGATTTTGCCATAAGTTCAAATTTATGTTTTTACCCCCCCACTTAAAAATAAATTTTTGCTTTTGCTCCCAGCTAAAAATTCAATTTTGCCCTCGGTTCAAAATTATGATTTTGCCCCGTATTAATTTACATTTTTGCCATTAGTTTTTTTCCTCACAGTCAAGTTATGATTTTGCCCTCAACTTATATTTACATTTTCTCCATCGTTTTTGTTTGTTTTCCTGGTGAAATTACAATTTCGCCCACAGTGTAAAATTGCAGTCATGCCAGCAGATTTCTGGCACTCCCCCATTGGTTCATTTAATTTACGATTTTAACCCTGAATTAAAATTATGATTTCGCCCTCGGTTAGAAATTACGTTTTTCCGATCGTTTTAGTTTTTTTAGCAAAACTATAAATGTTTTTTTTTAATTGGTTGACTCCATTTAATTTTTTTTCGTGTTAAGGAGCTGCCTAACACTCGCTCATTAGTCTTGAAAAATTATAGTTTTGCCCTGAGCCCAAAATTATGGTCTTATCATCGTTTTCTTTTTTTTTTCCTAATAAAATTATAGTAGTCTTTTTTTAATTGATTGAGAATTATTCGGCTATCGCCCCGCAACGTGGACGGGACATCAACTAGTTAAATAAACATAATATAACATAATACTTTTCGTTTTCATCTACTTGATACCGTGTACATTTGGATGAAATCTTATAAATAATAGATGCATTTAAGTTTCAATAATTTAACCTTTTTTTTAAAATAAGAGTTGCGTTAAAATTTTCGTAATGCAACCATTTTAACAAAAGTTGTAAATTTCAATAAAATTTGCAACCTTCTAATAAAAAAGTTGCATTTTTAGTAAATTCGCAACTTTTTTAATAAAAAGGTTGCAAATCTAATATAGTTTTGCAACTTTTTATAAAAAAAAAGGGTTGCATTAGATTTTCTAATGCAACCTTTATGTTCCATGATGTTGCATTAGAGTCAAATTCAACTCATCTGAGAAAGGTTGCTTGTAAAAAGTTGCATTAGGCATATTTTCTAGTAGTGTGACAGGGTCTGGCTTCACATTTCCTTTGATTGGTCCAAATTTGCTGGTTAATGCTTTCATAAGCATATGCGTTTCATAGCATTCGTTGTCTAGAGCGATGCCAATGGATAAGATTTGCCTCTGTATCTCTTCATCCATTTTCAGAATTGCCTTGACCGTCTTAACATACACCCTCCTTCTATTGTCAAAATGGAGGACGTATCGCCTGATTCCCAGAGTGTATCTCGACGAAACGATTGTTGCCATTTTTTTGCGTTTTGTTTAAGTTAGCGTTTTTAGTTAAAGATGTTTTTTTTTTTTTTTTGCAGAAAATGGATAGATTGAAGTGATTATGGAAGCTATGTTTTTACGTTTGTTTATATAATGATGTTTTTGGCGCGTAATTTAGGAGGAAATTTCTTCTAATAAATGTTATTAACTGAAATTCAGTTATTTGTGTTGTTTCATCTTCCTGTAATATTCAACGCGTTTTATTTTTAATTTTTGGCGTTTTGTTTTTAATGGCTTTTTATTTTTTGTATGACGTTTTATCCTATGATGGTGTTTTAAATATGAGCGTTAAAAGACCCTTTTACCCTTAATGAAGCGCGTCCCACCTAATAATATTGATGTTATTTACGAAAACGCCACCGCGCAATCTAGTCCATGGATTGTTTTGATCGGACAATCCATAAGCGTTCTCACCGTTCTCATACTTTTCACCATTTTCTCTAAATCCTGACCCTATATATGTATGTATATAGGGTAAGGTTCATTTGAGAACCACCTTTATTGTGAGAACCAATGTAAACACACTAAAAAAACCTAACCCCCAACCCCCACCCCCCCACAAAAAAAAAAAAAACTGACCCCCCCTCCCCAAAAACCTAAAAAAAACCTAACCCCACCCCCCACACCCCCCACTCAAGCTAAAATGCTAAAAACTAAACCCCCCAAAAAACTTAAAAAACACACACAAAAAAAAAAATTGGTAACGAAAATTAGCGATTTTGACGTAAAAAAATATTAAAAAAATTGTGTGTTTTTTTAGCTATTTTTAATTATTTTTGGTTGTGTTTACATTGGTTCTCACGGTTCTTGCAATAAAGGGTGATTCCTAACTCCTTCTCCTATGTGTGTGTATATATATATTAAAAGAGCTTTAAAAAATATTTTTTTTCCCACACAATCATCCACGTCAGCAGGCACTAAACTGGATTAGACCAAGTTGATAAAGGTTTGGTGGAAGAAAATAGTTTGAAAATTGGGACTGTTCTAAGGAGTTTCTTAAGTATGGATTAATACCGACCCGTGGTGCAAAGTTTGGTTTATTAAAATCCAGTATCCTTTTTTATGAGTTTTCTGTTTTGTTCACAGCAGCCGCTGATGTCTAACAAATTGTTGTATTAGTTTAATAGAAAAAGAGTTGCTCAAGACTGTTTCAAGATCTAAATTGTTTCCAAAAGATTCAACTCGTAGAGGAAATTTGTAGAATGTATTTTTGTTGTTTCTAATAACATTTGTAATCTTTAAATTAAATTATCTATTAACTTAATTTCGTTACGTTGACGACACACCGGAAAATATGTAAATCTATATATGCCGGATTGAAAAATGATAACGTGGGTATTTTTTTTTGGATCCCTCACTGTTGCTAAGAACTGACTCACATTTAGTATAGGACAATCAAATGCTGGCAAGTAATTAGTTACATCTGGTGTCCACTCTGGCAATCCTCGTCTATACACTCGTCGTGAAAGTGGTTTTGTCGATCTAGGTGATTAATTGTTTTAGGTGGTGTTTGTTTTTTTGGCCAGAAGCACTTCTGGCCACTTATGTCTGCGTCGCGCAGATGCGTGCAGACGTTTGAGGTCTGCAGCTTGTTTGTTTTCCGGAAGAGCTTCTCACATTTTACCTCTTCCCCACCTCTTCCCCAAGTCTGCAAACCTCTTCAAACCTCTTCTTCTCTTCTCCCTCCAGCCGACACCACCTCTTCTGCCACCACCTTCACCACCTCCACCTCCGACACCACCTCCTCTGCAACCACCTCCACCTCCGACACCACCTCCTCTACCACCACCTCCACCTCCGACAAAACCCCCAAAACCCCCAAATAACTCCGCCACCATCATCTTCATCTGCAAACAAAACCCAGAAAATAGAACCACCACCACCACCGCCACCTGATACATCACCACCACCACCGTAGAGAGAGAGAGAGAAAGAAGAGAGAGAGAGAGATCGTAGAGAGAGAGAGAGAGAAAGAAGATAGAGAGATCGGTGAGAGAGAGAGAGACCGTAGAGAGAGAGGGAGCGGCAGGAGACGACGACGGTGGTGGGTTTTGATGGCGGTGGTGTGATGGCGGTGGTGCTATGGCGGAGGTGGTGCTGTGGTGGTGGGTTTGCGGTGGTGCTTGGCTTCGCGGCAGGAGACAGGGGGCGGTGGTGCTTGACGGTGGTTGTTGGTTGTGGTGGTGGCAGGTGGACGGTGGTAGATGAGGTGGTGGCGGTGGTGGTGGTAGATGAAGGCAGAGAGAGATGAATAGTATGTGTGTGTTTGTGTGTGAGAAGAGAAGAGAAGGGATTTTGTAGAAAAAAAAACAAACCCTCTTCTCCTTGCAGACTGCAGATATTTGGTCTACCTCTTCTCCTGCAGATGCCTGCAGATGTGCTCCGCAGACTGCAGACCTTTTGCCGCAGAAAAAACAAACAACACCTTAGTGTTTGCACGTTTACTTTTTTATTAGAGATTCGTTATTTATTTATTTATAATGAACATTTTCACTTCCGTGTTTATAATAAAGTGTCTTGATTATTTATTTATTAATATTGATATTAATACTAATACTAATAATATAGTATAACAAAATATAAAAAAGTAACAAAAGTATTATATAATAAAATAATATAAAAAAAACAAGTATTATAAAATAAAATAATATAAAAAAAACAAAAGTATCATCATCATCATCTTTAAAACAATACAACTTTAAAACATGCAAATGGAAAATATGATGTAAAACGTGAATTCATTTAGGTGCTGTTTGTTTTTGCTTATAACATCTGCAAAATGCTTATGTCTGCAGGCGGGCAGACATAAGATGTTGAAGACTGTTTGTTTTTTTTTAAAAAGATCTACAAATAGCTTATTTCATCTTAAAAAAAAAGCTCAGAATCTTTGCTTCAAACATCTTCACAAAACCCATCACCACCAAACATCTTCTCCCCTGCCACCACCACCTCCGCCACCACCACCGCACCACCTCCGACACCACCTCCACCACCACCTCCGCCACCACCATCGTCAAAACCCACCACCACCAAACCCATCACCACCAAACCCATCTGTGAGAGAGAGCGTAGAGAGAGAGACCTGTAGAGAGAGAAAGCGTCCTGTGTAGAGACCTGTAGAGAGAGAGAGAGAGAGACCTGTAGAGAGAGAGAGCGTAGAGAGAGAGCGTCGGTTGGTGGCCGGCTGGTCACCTTCGAACGCCATCAAACGCCGCCACCACTGTTGCGTGTCGCTTCTGCTGCATCATCACCATCAAACGCCGCCACCACTGTTGGTGGCCGGCTGGTCACCTTCGAGCGAGGGAGAACGAGATCGAGTGGGTGATGGCGAAGGTGGTGCGGTGGTGGTGGCAGAGGTGGTGCGGTGGTGGTGGTGGTTGTAGAGAGATAGAGAGTTTCTAGAGAGAGAGAGAGGAGAGAGAGAGCTTCTAGAGAGAGAGAGCAGAGAGAGAGCTTGGGTGTGTTTTGTGTGGTTGAAATTGTTTATGAAGAAAAAAAAAACAAACCCTCTTCTCCTTGCAGACTGCAGACATTTGGGCCACATCTTCTCTTGCAGATGCCTGCAGATGTGGTTCGCAGACTACAGACATTTTACATCTGAAAAAACAAACAACACCTTAGCCAAAAGCTACTTTTTCCTTTCTTCAAAATATATAGTACTTTTATGAACAATCGCTTAAAGAGATTATTTACGTGATTTTCGAGAATTAAACCTTATAATAGAAGTTAGAAAAACATATAAATGGGTTGTGATCTAGCAGTATCTAGGTGACATTTTTAGGGATGTTCGTTGGTTAGAATTTCGATTGTGACAAAATGTTATGCGTGAGTCAAGGGTTTTATCATAGTAGGTCTTGGGTGGTGAGCTTCCTATGTAATTGGTGAGGGGTTTGGTCACTAACGTTGTCTTCGATTACGGGTGTGGATGGCCTTCTACTACCTATGGGGTGTACCCGGATGACCGGACGTTGCTGGACTTTCCATAATATAAAGAAGTTAGAAAAGGATATTCAAAACAATATATTTTTTTTGGGAAGACACTTAAGATTTATGTTTTTTTTCTTTTAATAAAATTAGTGTAGTTGCATAACTTCATTAAGTTTCCTTTATTTTCTGTATAAAATTAATATTAAGCTCTTTCTATAAACCGAGCCGTGTTTACTGAACAAGTTCACATTAATGTTTGAAAGGATCATCCTTTGTAAATATTTACACGAAACAGTATATAATTCAATGGTCCACACCGACAGAATACACTATACTTTAATACTGAACTCTCTCTATATATAAACCGGCCCAACTTTCATGAACCCTTTCAAATGAATAAAAAGGTTCAGCTTTTTTTTTTTTTTTAACTATTTTATGATTTGTGTATGTGTTCATCAACAATCATGTCAAACTATTAATTAGTAAGATCAATTATGATCCACATATTCTCTAAGTTTTGTTTCCATAGATTATTATATTAATATATGAAACCTTAAGCAAATCTATATCCTTATGTTCTATTCGCATGAGAGATAACGATCCATTGATGACATGCCTCTCTTTAAATATCAGTAGGGCATTTTGCATACAGTCAATCCTACTTTAGTAGGATAATTAAAACCACGTTGGGTGACCCATAAACAAAGTTGTGAGCTCTTCTAGAGTGAATTGAAATGAAGAATATACAATGGTTTATACAAGTGGCCGGGTAGTTGTTTACTTTAAATTCTTTATATGTTTAAGCTATTTATTGTCTCCTTATAAGCAGTGGCGGACCTACTGTCAATGGCTGGAGGGTGGCCGCCCCCTTAAGAAAAAAGTATATTATTTAGGCACAAATCTCAATCGCACCTCTTAAAAATATGATAAAACTCTTCGATCGCAACTCTAGAAAATAAATCTTGGGACAACCACTGCTTATAAGAAAATTAAACCTTTGTTCCCGAAAACATGACCAAAATTTATGGACTAACTTATGCTGGCTGTTTCAAACTAGGAACAATGATCAATGTTTTGAAAAAGACAACTGTTGGGTTCAAGGAGCTTGATTCTCATCGTATTGATGATGGTCATGAAGCAAAATATAGAGCAAGATGTTGGTAGAGTAGCTACTACCAAAAAGTTAGATTGGTTTCCCCCTTCTTTAATATGGAGTTCATGGAAATCCAGAAAATGAACATTGATTTGACCACCCATGACCCATCCCTCGATGGTGTGTTGTTTTTAGCCACACATGGTTTCTGGATCTTGCTGAAATATCGTATGGGTATGGCTTTGGTTTTTTCCTTTGCTTTCAATGCATTTAAAGGGTTGTCGTTGATGTTTATGAAGTGAAGACGACGGATGATATGAGGTCAAATCAAATCAATGAATAGTTTTTTTTTTGCCAGCGAAATTCAATGAATATGTGGTGGTGAGCGAAAAATTACAAAATCTAGGGATGGTGGTCCGGTTAATGTTTTGATATCATTTTAATATTTGAATTTCTTAAACGAAATAATATACTTCTAAATACTTTTGTGCATGATCTTACACGATTTAAACCCACACCTCTTGCATAGAGAGAATAATGTAATTGTAAACAAGGGATGAGTATTTATAAGGTTGTAAGAATCGCTAGGTACTAGTCAGCCGGTGAAATACCGACTATCGATTAATCGGATTGAGATTCTATATGTAATTTTAAGTTTTATATGTATATACATACATTTTATATGTATTTTTTAAGTTGACATGTTTTAACACCTTAATCTACTCATATTTTTTAAGTAGACAGGATTCATTGCTAGAATTAATAGGTTTTGGTCAAGGGTTTTGGTCGCCTAAATTTGGCCGGAATCGCTAGACTGCCACCGATTTTTGACCAATTAGGACTGTATTTGACCATTGTTGACCACCTATTAATTAATTGACAGATTAGATAAAATTACTCAGTGAATATGTTAATAGCAATTAATCGGCGATGCTAGTCAGGATTTTTAAAACCATGGTATTTATAGAACTTATATTTACACAATACTACCTCTAATATTTACATAATGAGTCTCTAATTATCTATAATTACTTTCTTATCTAATATTCTCCCGCAAGCTAAGACTTCGAATGACATGTATCTTGAATCGTAAAAATGTAAATATATGAGTAGGTAGAGGCTTTGTAAAGATGTATGCAATATGATCTTCTCTATAGATATGAATTGGACATTCAATTTTCCTTGTGCACCCTTTCATCGTACGAAATGAAAGTCAACTTCAACATGCTTTGTTCTAGCATGAAATACATGATTCTTGGATATATATGTAGTGCCAAGGTTATCACACCAGAGGGTTCGAGCATAAGTTGTGTTTCTTCCAAGTTCTTTCAATAAGACTTCTAACCAAGTCAGCTTAGCTATGGTGTTAGCTAGAGCTTTGTATTCAAACTCTGTGGATTGGGCTGTAAATGACTCGAACGTTTAGTGAACAGTCCGTGAACCATTCGGCAGGAAGTTCATTTATGTCCGTTTAATAAATAAACAAACACAAATAAAACATCTAGTTCATTAAGTTAAACGAAAAAATGAATAAAGTTTGCATTTGTTTGTTTATGTTCATGAACGTTTGGTAATGTGTTCATTTATGTTTGTTTGTTTACGTTCATTTAAAAGGTTTTTATATATTGTATTTTGTTTTATTGTTTTTAGTTTTTTAAAGTTTGAAACCCTATTTAAACTACATGCCTCTTCTAACATCACTTATTTATTCATTTCAATTTCAATTTGTGTTAAAGCTTACAAAATTCTTAATTTTGTGTTAATCATGTTTCTAAAAATTATGTCAGCTGTGTTGGATAATTAGGTTAAGTGCTTATTTATAGTTGGTGGATTCTTTGTAATCTTTGTGATGAAACATGCAGATTTTTTTTTCTAAAATAAATACATGTTCGTGTTTATTCATTTATGTTTGCTTATAAATGTCGTTTGTGTTCATTTATGTTCATGAGCATTTATTTGAGTTCATTCGCGTTTGGTAAGTGTTCGAGAACAGTTCATGAACACATTCATTTCATTAATGAATGAACACGAACAAGAAATCTCGTTTGGTAAACGTTCTTGAACAGTTCACGAACAGGCTCATTTCCAAATGATCGAACGTTTACAAGCCTATCTATGGATGACCGAGAAACCGTTTTTTTTTTTCATGTGTCACACCCCGATATTTCCACATATTACCGGTTGGGCCTGACGGGGAGTATCGTGACGTAGTTGATATCATCATTGTCAATACACACAATAATATAGCACAGCGGAAGGCTTGGTGAATAAACTATTACAAACCATATTGTCTGAGTGTTCGAGTTTATGAATATACAGACTGGGATGTAATAAGATCCACAGGCGGATCATAAATGTACAAAGAAACAAAAACAACAGACTTCAGGCATCTCATGGATTTGCAAGATCCTCTAATGACACCTTATAGCTCCAGCCTATTACGAGAGGTACCTGTCAAATCAGTCTTTAAGAAAATACATCAGTTTACACTGGTAAATACAATTAACTGACTCTTTTTGAAAACATTTATGAAAATTGATTTGAGTGCACATGGCACAAATCTTTTATAACTTGGGACAATTATTTAAATATAATCTTGTATACGGCTTTATATGTTTGTCATACAATTGGGGCCGGTTGGAAGCCGGTCTTGATTAAGCGACTCACTACTTATAGAACCCACAAAGGAGTTATCCCCAACATGTGGGTTTATATTTAGCATTTGCATCTGTCAGGTGTATGCCTACACCCCGTGCATAGGTCGTGGCTATTTTCAAATGAAATGAGCCGAGGATATCCAGGACACGGTCGTATTAACCCCCAATGCTTATGTTATCAAACAAGACAGATTAAAACGGGTTATGTAAATTTATTAATCACAATCCGATTAAATGATTTCATACCCGACCAAGTGGTATTATTATAATACCATATCCCAAGCCCGTATAGGGGAAAATAAGTTAAAAGTATTTACCTGATGCTAGCAGTAAAAATCCTAAAGGTTTTTGAAGGCACATTCTACCGGAATCTATTTAATCTGTATAGAAGGTTTATTAACCAATTAGGATGCTAACGGGTCTTTAATTTAGTCAAGGACTTAGACCGGCTAGCTAGAAAGAGATCTTACGGTTCTAAACGCTCGATTAAGCGGAGACCGGAATAGAATGAGATTTAGACCCGACAAGCTTGGATACTTGTATAATATGGGTAAACTAAACACATTCTGGAATTTGAGAATTTAATGATAAGGTTTGACCCGTTTCGGTTATTTTATGTAAACTAGTCACATAAGCCGATCCGAACGCGTAAACGCGTAACGGGTAACCAAAATAAATTATATACAGGTCTTAATCATTATTATGCTCAAAATATGTTAATACATCAGTAAGATGTTAACACATATGCCCAAGAAGTAATTTAAACCAAAATAAGTCCCATAAGGGCATTTTGGTAATTTTAATGCCCATAAAAGAGTTTAATTGTGCAACTGAGTTTCAGGTCCGATTAAATCAGTAAAAATATGTATTTTTATAAGTTATATCAGTAGGGTATTTTATATATGGGAAATTTATCTTATATTACCAAACTATGCACCATAGGGGCATTTTGGTAATTTTACATAGGCTTTAAAGGTCAAAATAGACTTCCGAGTTTAAAAACTTTGGCTTACTGTTTAATTGTACAAATTAACTTAAAATATCAGTAAGTAATAAGTTTTATAAAGCAAGAATAGTTTTAACTCATACTATGTGTTAAAAACGCTTAAAAGTCGGTTTAAAGGGGTATTCGGTTTAAAACAGGAAATCTGAGTTTTTGATCAGTTTATAAAGTTCAAAATACTTTATTTATTATATAAGATCAGTAGCAAAAGGTTTGGCACTAAAAAGTTATGTAAAACTCATTTTATGCATGAAAAGGGTAAAACCGACAATTACCGAAATCAAGTTATAATCCTATGTTATGCTTAGCCTAAAAATAACTAAAAATCTTCAAAAATCCCAAAATATTATTTTACATCAGTAGGTACAAATTTTGATGTCAAAAATTGGGTTTAAATAGGCTTCATGCTAATTACGCCATTTAAATAATAAAAAGCTCCTTAATTACGCTATTGAGCATAACTCCTATTCTAGACCTCGAATTGATATCAAATTTTCAGGACATGTCTAAATATCAGATGCAAAGGTGTTAGTCCAATCATATTGTTAAAAATCTCAGTTGTATGTAAAAAGGGCGTTTATGGCATTATTAAGCATAATTACGATCAAGTGCATATAATTCAAACCACTAGGCACCAAGCAATATAACTCCAGAGGGTTATACTACTAAGTAATGTGGTCCTAATGGAAGCTTAAAATATGGGAGAATTAAGCTTGAACGGGTCAGAACTGAAAGTCAAAGAAAAAGTCAAGCTTTTGCGATTTTCGGTTATAAACTGACCTTAGACTATTAATTGCCGGGTTAGGACTGATAAGTCATGATTTAATATTAATTACCAAGTCATTAGAATGTTAAAATATAATTTAGAACCTCTGATTTATTAATTTTAATCATTTTCAAACATTCTGTCCAGTTTGACTTTTTGTCAAACTACTTTGACCCGACAATTGACCAGTCAAACGAGATAATTAGGAGGTGCCCTTTTAAGGGTTAATCACCTACACTAATGTGGTTCTATAACCACTTTCAATTTGATCAGTGGTTAAACCATATGTAATTAAAACGAAAGTCAAACTAAATTTACGATAAGTTTGACTTTAGAGTAATTAAGCTAAATTAAACGACTAAACAAGAAATTAGAGGCTTACTACAGGTCCTAGCAGTCTTTTCTACACTTGATAATCCTCTTCTTACTGATGGAAGCTCCAGAACAAGTCTCTCATGTGAATTGTTTGCAAATGTGTTTATGAACACAAGAGTAAGCTCCTTTATATAGCAAAGTCCATGAATCTAGATCATTTCCAGGTGTTATTGGAGGCCCTGGGATCACCCCAGGTGTCCTAGCTAGTGAATTTAACCGACTTACAGCTCTTTAGGTCGTTACAAACTAGGCTAAGGCGGTGGAACAGCCTAACCCGCACCTGGCAGTCTTTTTCTGATATTGGCACTCTGAGGCAGGCCGCGTAAGCTATAGGGGGGGGGGGGGGCTTACGCGGGCCGCTTGGACCGTCTGATCGGGTAAAACAAGTTTCAAAGCTGGCAGTTTCAGTCCCTGATTGTTTTTAACCCTTTTTAACTTCGTTGTTGACATGTAGGGCCCTTGTAGTCAGTATGTTGTGGCTCTAGGATGAATAAATTAACTTTGTTAGGCTCCGGTTCGTTAAATACCTCTATGAAAGCAAGTTTCATCAAGTTGACACTTTTGGCCCAAAGTTTTGAAAACATGCGTAGTGATCTCGAAACCACGTGAAATTTATACCACTTATTCTTAAGAGTATATTTGAATGTTTCGAAGCCTCGGTTCCGTTAAAAGGTCACTCAGAGGTCAGAATCGACATGTTGACACGTTTAACCCTTATAATTTAATAATCTTCCGATTATTTTTATAAACGACTTCTTATATCCAATTAATCACCCATTTAAGAATATATTCATTGTGTACGGTCATTCAGAGGCACAAGTTTGGCATGTTGACACTTTTAGTCCCTGTGGTTTCATAGATTCACTGTTCGACAACTTTGATCCTTCAAACTCAATCTTTCACACCTTTAGAGTTTAGGACACGTGTCTTTATATAATTGGACACGTTTTTATGTGGTGTTACATCCTCACCCCCTTAAAAGAAATCTCGACCCCGAGATTTACCGGAATAAGTGAGGGTACTTTTGTCGCATAGTGGACTCAACTTCCCACGTATATTCGGGACCTCTACGGGCGTCCCAATTGACCTTTACTATAGGTACATGCTTTCTTCGGAGCTTTTTAACTTGTCGATCCTCGATCGATATAGGTCTTTCAACAAATCTCAAGCTTTCATCAATTTGCACGTCTTTATGAGACATAGCCAGTGATTCATCGGCTAGGCATTTCTTGAGATTACAAATGTGAAACACATTATGAATCCCACTCAGCTCCTCAGGTAAGTTTAGCTTATAAGCTACACTGCCGACACATTCGATAATCTCGAATGGTCCAATATATCTAGGGCTCAACTTGCCCTTTTTACCAAAACGCATCATACCTTTCCCGGGTGATACTTTCAATAGAACTTTATCGCCTATCTCAAACTTTAAAGGTTTTCGCCTCTCATCAGCATAACTTTTCTGCCTATCCCTGGCAGCTTTTAGGCGATCACGAATCTGGACAATCTTGTCCGTTGTTTCAAGGACTAAATCAGGTCCTGACAACTGAGTTTCTCCTACTTCTGCCCAACAGACAGGCGTTCTGCATTTCCTACCATATAATGCCTCAAAAGACGCAGCCTGAATGCTAGTATGGTAGCTATTGTTATAAGAAAACTCGATCAATGGCAGGTGGTCATCCCAACTACCACCTAAGTCAATAACACATGCACGAAGCATGTCTTCCAATGTTTGAATCGTACGCTCACTCTGTCCATCCGTCTGGGGATGGTAAGCAGTACTAAAATTCAAACGTGTGCCCAAAGATTGTTGGAAACTTTTCCAAAAGTGTGAGGTGTATCTAGTATCTCTATCAGAGATCATGGTCACCGGTACTCCGTGAAGAGCTACAATCTTATCTACGTATAACTGGGCTAACTTGTCGGAGCTATGAGTCTCCTTGATGGGTAAGAAATGTGCTGACTTAGTCAGTCTATCTACAATAACCCATATTGTCACACCCCGATATTTCCACGTTTCACCGGTGGGCCCGGTAGGGGAGTATCGTGACGTAGTTGATATCATCATAGTCAAACAACACAATATATATATGCACAGCGGAAGCAAAAGATAAATATATTACAATCCGAATATAAAGTAATATCAAGTTTTACAACGGAAAGTAAAGGATCCACAGGCGTATCAAATAAAAAGAAAACTGTTCAAAAGACTTTGACATCTAGAGCTTGCGAGACTTAATTAATGATACCTGGAGTAGCCAGCCTATTTCGTCTAGTACCTGCACTTAGCCTTTTTGGAAAATACGTCAGTTTACACTAGTAAATACAACTTAACTGACTCATTTTGAAAAGAGTTTGAAAATTTATTTGAATGCACTTCGGCAAAATATCTTTATAACTTGGGACAATTATTTGTATATAATCTTGTATACAGTTTTACTTATTTGTCGTCCGTCAGTACCGGTTAGAAGAGCCGGCTTAAGTTAAGCGACACGCCACAGGTATAATGCCCACAAGGTTGATTCCTTTAAGTGGAATACCAGTTTTTACATATGCAACTGTCAGGTGTACGCCTACATCCCGTGCTTAGGTCGTGGCCATTTCGTAAAATGGTGCCAAGGATATCCGGGACATGGTCATTTAACCCCCAATGGCCATACACCAAATAATACAGAATAAAACGAGTTATGTAAATACATTAATCACAATCCGATTTAAATGACTACATACCCGACCAAGCGGTACTTTATAGTACCGTATCCCAAGCCCGTATAGGGAAAATAAGTTAAGAGTATTTACCTGAGCAAAGTATAAATCCAATACAGTAATTGCAAGTACTTTTACTGGGCTCCTAATCTGGAACGAAGGTTTATAATAACCTATTAGATTTCTAACGGGTCTTTAATTAATCCCAAGCTTAGACCGGTTAGTTTTAAAAGGAAGACACGGTTCAAACGCATATAAGGCGAAGACCGGTCTAGAATGTGGTTTTGACCCGACAAGCTTGTATGCTTGTTTAATATGGGTAACTTAAACCCATTCTGGATTTTGAGATAAAAACGATATGGTTTGACCCGTCTCGGCTAATATATGTAAACTAGTTACATAAGCCGATCCGAACGCGACGAGTGCGTAACGAGCAACCAAAAGAGTCATCTACAGGTTTCCTAAGTTAATATGCCTTAAATAGGTTGTGATACCAGTAGGATACCTTCCATTATGCCCAAAACGAGTTTAATCTCAATTTAAGCCCCGTAGGGGTATTTTGGTCATTTTAAAGATTATAAAAGAGATTATTTAAGTTTCTGAGATTCGGGTCTGAATACATCAGTAAAATAACTTATTTTAACAGGTTATATCAGTTGGTAATAAGTCTTGTATGCCAAAATAGTTTTAAACCCATACTAGGTGTTTAATACGCGGTAAAAAGCCGTTTTAAGCGATTTCCGGGTTATACCGGAAATCTGAGTTTTCTGGTCAGGTTAATAAGTTCAAAATATTTTATTTATTATATAAAATTAGTAGCAATTGGATTGGTGTCAGAATACTATGTAAAACTCATTTTTTACATAAAAAGGGTATAATCGGTATTTACCGAATCAATGCCATAACCTTAGGTTATGAGCATGTTAAAAATAATTAAAAATCTTTAAAAATCCCAAAATATTATATTACATCAGTGGGTAAAAGGTTTGGTGTCAAAAATTGGGTTTAGATAGGCTTTATGCTAATTGCGGCGTTTAGTTACTAAAAGGCGTTATAATTACGCTAATGAGCATAACTCCTAATCTAGACCTCCAACTGATGTGAAATTTTAGGGACATGTTTAAAAATCAGTAATAAAGATTATAGTCCTTTCATATTTCTAAAATTCTCGTTTTATGGTCAAAAGGGAATTATGGTCAACATTAAGCATTTAACGGAAACGTGTAAACGAATCGGACAATCAACGATCCAACCACAGAGGGTTATACTATCATGTAACCTGGTCCTAAGGAAGCTCTAAGGCATTTCCAAACCATACTAAATCGGGTCAGAACTAAAGTCAAAGCAAAAGTCAAAGTTTTGCGACTTTCGGTTCTGAACCGGGTCTAAACAGAAAATTGTCGGGTCGAACATGCTTAGACATGTTCTTACATTAATTACTAAGTTATAAGAGTAATAAAACAGGTTTCAAAGCTTCTACATTGTTAATTATGTTTTAAATCGCAAATTATGATCCAAATCAATAACAAGTGCCCCTAAGTCCTAGGAACTATTAGGGGTCGCCCATGTATATGAAAAATCGTTTTTAAGTCGGTTGCAACGTTTAAAACAGCCAACAGCCAACTTTCTTCATCTGGGCATCCCATACGGACCGTAAGGGTGGACCTTTACGGTCCGTAAACCATTCATCAGGGCAAATCTTTCTTTTTCAGTTTGCATCCTTGGCTCTTGGTCCTTTGAAAGGTCAATCCACCTTTATTCTTTGCATTTTGAGCCCCTCTAATTGACTTATAAGGGCTTCAAGTCTTATACCCACTTTGTTAAGTCCTTGGTTAACTTGGTTATCACCCGAAAAATCATAATTTTCAACATTGACACTTTAACCCCTCTTATACGAATTTTATCATAACTTTCTCATACGATAACGAAACTTGGCGAAATTTTTATCATACATTCTAATGAGCATAATTAATTTTTATAAAGCTTCGTGTTTGCTAAAAGGTCACTCAGAGGTAAACTTTAAACATGTCGACACATTTAACCCCTGAAGTTTGTAATCTCTCACTTTCTTTCGCAATTATTTTCGTATGATCCATGAATCATTCGTTTAAGGGTATAAACATTATGTAGGGTTATTGTAAAGTATATTTATCCCTTGTTGACATTTTGAACCCTTATATTCACATACTTTCCATGTTTGTCAACTTTAGTCCTTCTAGAACATTCTTTCACATGTTCATAGCTTGTGACACGTGTCAGCACATTATAGGACGTGAATTTTCGAGGTGTTACACATATGGTGTCATTTTCGTGCTTTGTTTTAGGTAACTTGGTTATAAAGTCCATAGTTACCATTTCCCACTTCCATGTGGGAAGTTCCGGCTGTTGTAGAAGACCTGATGGCTTTTGATTTTCAGCTTTAATCTGAGCACAGGTCAAGCACTTAGCTACATGTGTGGCAATAGATTTCTTTAAACCTATCCACCAATAGTTCGCCTTCAAATCATGATACATCTTGTCACCTACCAGGTAAACTGAATACTTGGAGTTGTGGGCTTCCTGGAGGATTATATCTCGAAGTCCTCCTTGAATATGAACCCAAATCCTTCCATTCATTCTGAGAATTCCATCCTTCCCCGGTGCTAACAGTTCAGCAGTTATATCTAACTTTTCATTTGGAAGGTTAACTTCCAAAACAACATCCTTCTGTGCAGCTAATAGTCTTTCATTCAGACTATTGTTCAACTCAATGCTCTTGGCATTGATCCTAATTGGTTTAACTCTTTCCTTTCGGCTTAGAGCATCTGCGACCACATTTGCTTTACCAGGATGGTAGCGAATTTTGCAATCATAGTCATTTAAGGTTTCCATCCAACGGCGCTGTCTCATATTGAGCTCTTTTTATTGAACAAATGTTGGAGACTTTTGTGATCAGAAAAGATCACACATTTAGTTCCATACAAATAATGTCTCCAAAACTTTAGTGCGAATACAACGGCACCCAACTCCAAATCGTGGGTGGTGTAATTCTTCTCATGCACTTTTAATTGTCGTGATGCATAGGCAATCACCTTACCTCGCTGCATAAGCACACAACCCATGCCGGTGTGTGAAGCATCACAGTATACGACAAACTCTTCAATTCCATCAGGTAAGGTTAGCACCGGAGCATTGCTCAATTTCTTCTTAAGAATCTCAAAGGATTCTTGTTGCTTCGGACCCTAATCAAACTTAACATTCTTACGAGTCAAAGAAGTTAATGGTGCAGCTATTCTTGAGAAGTTCTCAATGAATCTTCTATAATACCCAGCTAAACCCAGAAAGCTACGTATTTCGGTTGGAGTCTTGGGTGCTTCCCAATTCATTACGGCTTATACTTTAGCGGGATCTACTTGGATACCTCGCTCACTGACAACGTGTCCAAGGAATTGGACTTCACGAAGCCAGAATTCACATTTGGAGAATTTAGCATACAACTTCTCCTGTTGAAGCAATCCTAAGATACATCGAAGGTGTTTCTCGTGATCAACTTGGCTTAGAGAATAGATAAGTATGTCGTCTATAAAAACAATGACAAACTTATCCAAGTATGGTTTGCAGCTCTATTCATGAGGTCCATGAATGCTGCTGGGGCATTAGTGAGCCCAAATGGCATCACTAAGAATTCGAAATGTCCATACCTCGTCCTGAATGCCGTCTTAGGCACATCTTCAGTTCTAACCTTGAGTTGATGATACCCAGATCTCAAATCAATCTTCGAGAAGAAGCTCGCTCCTTGGAGTTGATCAAATAAGTCATCGATCCTGGGTAAAGGATAACGATTCTTAATCGTTACTTTGTTCAATTCATGGTAATCAATACATAAGCGCATAGATCCGTCTTTGTTTTTCACAAACAATATTGGAGCTCCCCAAGGCGAAGAGCTAGGTTGAATGAAACCTTTATCCAGTAAGTCGTCCAATTGAGTTCTGAGCTCTTTCATTTCTGTAGGCGCTAAACGATAAGGAGCTCGTGCTATAGGTGCTGATCCTGGGAGAATGTCTATCCTGAACTCTACTTGCCTCTCAGGAGGTAATCCAGGTAATTCATCAGGAAAAACATCAGGATATTCAGAGATAATTGGAATATCTTCAATTTTAGGCTTCGGGTCATTCACAGTCACTTGTGCCATGTAAATGACACATCCACTTTTCAAACACTGTGATACTTTGAGAATAGACACGTTGCTAGGCAATCCATATTGTGTGTCTCCTTGAATAGTGACAGATTCACCAGAAGGGGTTTTGATAATAACTAGCTTTTTGTCGCAGGCAATTTGGGCTTGGTTATGTGACAACCAATCCATGCCTAAAACTATATCAAACCCAGCCAGTTTCATTGGCAAGAGGGATAGCGGGATAGAATGATTCTTAATGGATATAGAGCATCCATCAAGAAGAGTTGAAGCTGTTTCTAAGGTACCATCGGCAAGTTCTACCTCATATTTTATGTCTAGAGTCTTAATAGGCAAATTCAATAACTTACAGAACTTATAGTCTATAAAGGACTTATCAGCACCGGAATCAAATAAGACTCTAGCATCATTATTATTGATGAGGAAGGTACCTGTTATGACATTATCGTCGTTCACAGCTTCCCTCGCGTTCATCTGGAAAACTCTCGCGTTGTTCTTCTTTGCCTCCTCAGGCTTCTTTGTATTCTTGGGGCAATTGGTTTTAATGTGCCCCTTTTCATTGCAACCGTAACAGGTTGCATCCTTTATATTTCGGCACTCAACAGACTTGTGCCCTTTCTTTTTACAGATCCCACATGGTTTGGCCTGTGGGTCTTGGTTGCATTTCCCAAAATGCCTTTTGTTGCAAGTCTTACACCTGGGCTTGTCATTTGACTGCCCCTTTTTAGAACCAGAGTTCCCTTTGCCCTTTTTGTTTGACTGAGGAGACTTGTCATCCTCCCCTTTTCTTTTTCCTTCATCAGTACTTTTCTTCGCCCTACTCCTCACAACATCCAGAGTGAGGGATAAAGATAGATCCACAACAGATCTATAAGTGGTTGGCTTAGAGGCCTTAACATTCCCTTTTACTTCAGGAGCCAAACCACCAATGAAACGCGCAATGCGTTTGGGTTCAGGAGTGACTAAATACGGTACCAGCCTTGACATTGAATTGAAGCTAGTCACATAGGATCTACAATCCAGATCCTTCATCACTAAAGTGAGGAAATCAGTCTCTATCCGCTCGACTTCATGCTGAGGGCAATAGGTTTCCTTAACCAAATTAACAAACTTGTTCCATGACAGATTGTACAAAGGAACCTTCCCGGTGGCTTGCACTAATGCTTTCCACCAAGTTAGGGCATCGCCCTTGAAGGATTGTGATACAAACTTCACTATATCCTCTTTAGCACATCCGCTGATGTCTATCACTGTCTCCATCTCATCTAACCATTTCATGCAATCTCTTGCACCTTTTTCTCCTGTAAAATCTCTCGGTTTACAGGAGACAAAGTACTTGTAGGTAGAACCCTTGGTGTACCTGGGAGTCGGCTCAAGAATAACCTGCCTCTTTGGCTCACTACCCTGATTAGATGAGTGCTGAGACTCGCTTTTCTTATGGGTATGGGGTTGAGAATGGGATCTCGAATGAGTTTGAGACCTAACAATACTAGGCTCTTTAAATTTAGCATCCATAGCCTGAGCGACTGCTGCGGTTATCATTTCTTGCAGCTCGGCACCAGTGATATTAATCCTGGTGTTGTTTCCTTCTGTGGGATGACTGTTTGCTTCATCTGAGCCAGCCATTTTTGGATGCTATAACAAGCAGTAATGATATATTTAAATTATTCAATAAATCATCATATTGATGACTAGATGGTCATGGTATTATTAAACCATATAGACCATATAAAATAATAATAATTAAAGAGATATAATTCTTTATATTTTTATTAGACAGAGGAATATAAACCACACTGTCAATGTCATGAAGACATATTCATATTACACAAAGCTCGTCTCGAAGGACATTTAGATGGCACAAAGCCTTGTCACAAGGACGATTATAATCATTGATTTCTTTAAGGGTCGAACAAAGTTCATCGCCTTTTTGACAAGAAGTCTATTAAAACTTTCATTGTCATTAGTACACCTTTGCTTGTAAGAATACATTTCTAATGAATATTGAGGTGTATACATCATATTGATGTTTATTAGCCATGATTCATGATGATCATATAGGCTAAAAATAGTGGCTTGGAAAAATCCAAGTACATTAGAAAGATTGTGTGGTTTCTCGTACCGCACAATTCAGGATTGTTAACATGTTTTTAGATGTTAATAGAGAGTCATTATCTTAAAAAGTTTATACCATCATAGCCATTTAATATTTTGGCTAGGTTATACCTCTAAGAGTTTCTTAGGTGGATTAAATAAAATTTGAAGTGAAGTAGCATGATATAATAAATTACATATTTAAAAACAAGATAACTTCATTAAACTACGAAACGAGTAAAACATTGCCCAAAAAGAGACTTGAGAAAAACAACACAAACTGCCCACGTAGGGGCTACTGAAAACACTGCCCACGCAGGGGCTACTGAAACAAAAGTAAGTCCACGCAGGAAATTGGTACATGACGTCGTCGTAGGGACTTATTGAAATACAACATGAACAACAATCTCCTACTTCTTCTTGCCCTTAAGAAGGTTCATAAGACCCTTGACAAAACCATTGTGCTTCTTCTTAGTTTCATGGGCTTCATGTTCAACCTTGTCTAACCTCTCTAGAATTTCTTGAGTTTGCTGCTGCTGAAACGGAGGAGGTTGCTGGTATGGCGGGTATTGATAATCCTGCGCCGGGTATCCAGTGGGATAAACTGGAGGGTAAGAAGAAGGGTAAAGATGATGGTATTGTGCAGCTGTAAGGTACGGATCATGAGTTCCATAATCCGATGGATAACTAGATAGGTTATAACCAGATGAACCCGGGTATGTCGGAATTGGGTTGTCAAAACCCAACGGTGGCTGCAGTGGTGCATGAGAGACTGGTGGAAGGTTGACTTCCGGCACCGTGTGTGAGGGTCCGCCCAACTGTGGGTCCTCTGGGATAGGAGGGTAAGAACTTGAGCCATGTGGAGATGCAAACCGTGGTCCCCCACGTACGGATATTATAGCATTTCTCCTTCGCCTTGGAGGCTCGGGAGGCTGTTGAGGTGGTTCCTCAACTGGTAATGGTGGTGGAGTAACAGCTTGGAACTGGGGTTCAGCCAAGGGAGGTTGGGCTGGGGAGTTATGGTATGAAGGTGTAAAGAACCAGTCACACTGAGCCATCCTCTCCTGGAATGAGTCGGGCGAATGGTACGGTGATCCCTGAAATGGGGAACCGCTTGAAATACTTATTGGGTGGCCTGGTGTTCCTGTTTGCAAATCTGGGTCCGGGTCATCATCCATCTCCATTTCCTGAGAAAAGTGATCCTCAGGTCCCAAAGGGTTGTAGCCCAAAAAGTTGTTAACATAATCATTCGGATTAAATTATGCAGGAGAGTAAGTGGAATCTGAATGATGAAAAGGATGAGATTGAAAGGAATGGTGCGATTGGTTTGAGTGATGAGTTCCCTGTGAAAGAGGGGAATGATGGGGTTCGATAGGAATGGGCAACCCAAAATAAGGAGGGTCAGATGGTGAGGATCCCAGCGAGACAGAATGTCTTGCTGGTTCAAAGCTATGGCTCCAATTATCCTTTGAGACAGAGCCGGAAAGCGAGTCAGATGGTGTACGCCTATGGGAGGGTCCCGAGCTGCCAGACAGTCCTCCACGCATGGGTCCTTTGCCTTTTCCTCTTACTCTAGGTGGCATTCTTCCCAGTGGTAATCTGTCAAAACAAATAACTATAATAAAACAGTAAAAGGAAGGTTAAGAGTAAAATCCTAGGTCATTTGCCTAGACTCGAGAGTCTAAGGAATGTGCTTATTGTGTCATTGAGATTAAACACAAAAGGTTAGTGTTTAATTCACTCAATGATGGCTCTGATACCAACCTGTCACACCCCGATATTTCCACATATTACCGGTTGGGCCCGGCGGGGAGTATCGTGACGTAGTTGATATCATCATTGTCAATACACACAATAATATAGCACAGCGGAAGGCTTGGTGAATAAACTATTACAAACCATATTGTCTGAGTGTTCGAGTTTATGAATATACAGATTGGGATGTAATAAGATCCACAGGCGGATCATAAATGTACAAAGAAACAAAAACAACAGACTTCTGGTATCTCATGGATTTGCAAGATCCTCTAATGACACCCTATAGCTCCAGCCTATTACGAGAGGTACCTGTCAAATCAGTCTTTAAGAAAATACGGCAGTTTACACTGGTAAATACAATTAACTGACTCTTTTTGAAAACATTTATGAAAATTGATTTGAGTGCACATGGCACAAATATTTTATAACTTGGGACAATTATTTTAATATAATCTTGTATACAGCTTTATATGTTTGTCATACAATTGGGGCCGGTTGGAAGCCGGTCTTGATTAACCGACTCACCACTTATAGAACCCACAAAGGAGTGATCCCCAACATGTGGGTTTATATTTAGCATTTGCATCTGTCAGGTGTATGCCTACACACCGTGCATAGGTCGTGGCCATTTTCAAATGAAATGAGCCGAGGATATCCAGGACACGGTCGTATTAACCCCCAATGCTTATGTTATCAAACAAGACAGATTAAAACGGGTTATGTAAATTTATTAATCACAATCCGATTAAATGATTTCATACCCGACCAAGTGGTATTATTATAATGCCATATTCCAAGCCCGTATAGGGGAAAATAAGTTAAAAGTATTTGCCTGATGCTAGCAGTAAAAATCTTAAAGCTTTTTGAAGGCACCTTCTACCGGAAGCTATTTAATCTGTATAGAAGGTTTATTAACTTATTAGGATTCTAACGGGTCTTTAATTTAGTCAAGGACTTAGACCGGCTAGCTAGAAAGAGATCTTATGGTTCTAAACGCTCGATTAAGCGGAGACCGGAATAGAATGAGATTTAGACCCGACAAGCTTGGATACTTGTATAATATGGGTAAACTAAACACATTCTGGAATTTGAGAATTTAATGATAAGGTTTGACCCGTTTCGGTTATTTTATGTAAACTAGTCACATAAGCCGATCCGAACGCGTAAACACGTAACGGGTAACCAAAATAAATTATATACAGGTCTTAATAATTATTATGCTCAAAATATGTTAATACATCAGTAAGATGTTAACATATATGCCCAAGAAGTAATTTAAACCAAAATAAGTCCCACAAGGGCATTTTGGTAATTTTAATGCCCATAAAAGAGTTTAATTGTGCAACTGAGTTTTAGGTCTGATTGAATCGGTAAAAATATGTATTTTTATAAGTTATATCAGTAGGGTATTTTATATATGGGAAATTTATCTTATATTACCAAACTATGCACCGTAGGGACATTTTGGTAATTTTACATAGGCTTTAAAGGTCAAAATAGACTTCTGAGTTTAAAAACTTTGGCTTACTATTTAATTGTACAAATTAACTTAAAATATCAGTAAGTAATAAGTTTTATAAAGCAAGAATAGTTTTAACTCAAACTATGTGTTAAAAACGCTTAAAAGTCGGTTTAAAGGGGTATTCGGTTTAAAACAGGAAATCTGAGTTTTTGATCAGTTTATAAAGTTCAAAATACTTTATTTATTATATAAGATCAGTAGCAAAAGTTTTGGCACTAAAAAGTTATGTAAAACTCATTTTATGCATGAAAAGGGTAAAACCGACAATTACCGAAATCAAGTTATAACCCTATGTTATGCTCAGCCTAAAAATAACTAAAAATCTTCAAAAATCCGAAAATATTATTTTACATTAGTAGGTACAAAGTTTGATGTCAAAAATTGGGTTTAAATAGGCTTCATGCTAATTACGCCATTTAAATAATAAAAAGCTCCTTAATTACGCTATTGAGCATAACTCCTATTCTAGACCTCGGATTGATATCAAATTTTCAGGACTTGTCTAAATATCAGATGCAAAGGTGTTAGTCCAATCATATTGTTAAAAATCTCAGTTTTATGTAAAAAGGGCGTTTATGGCATTATTAAGCATAATTACGATCAAGTGCATATAATTCAAACCACTAGGCACCAAGCAATATAACTCCAGAGGGTTATACTACTAAGTAATGTGGTCCGAATGGAAGCTTAAAATATGGGAGAATTAAGCTTGAACGGGTCAGAACTGAAAGTTAAAGCAAAAGTCATGCTTTTGCGACTTTCGGTTATAAACTGACCTTAGACTATTAATTGCCGGGTTAGGACTGATAAGTCATGATTTAATATTAATTACCAAGTCATTAGAATGTTAAAATATAATTTAGAACCTCTGATTTATTAATTTTAATCATTTTCAAACATTCTGTCCAGTTTGACTTTTTGTCAAACTACTTTGACCCGACAATTGACCAGTCAAACGAGATAATTAGGAGGTGCCCTTTTAAGGGTTAATCACCTACACTAATGTGGTTCTATAACCACTTTCAATTTGATCAGTGGTTAAACCATATGTAATTAAAACGAAAGTCAAACTAAATTTACGATAAGTTTGACTTTAGAGTAATTAAGCTAAATTAAACGACTAAACAAGAAATTAGAGGCTTACTACAGGTCCTAGCAGTCTTTTCTACACTTGATAATCCTCTTCTTACTGATGGAAGCTCCAGAACAAGTCTCTCAAGTGAATTGTTTGCAAATGTGTTTATGAACACAAGAGTAAGCTCCTTTATATAGCAAAGTCCATGAATCTAGATCATTTACAGGTGTTATTGGAGACCCTGGGATCACCCCAGATGTCCTAGCTAGTGAATTTAACCGACTTACAGCTCTTTAGGTCGTTACAAACTAGGCTAAGGCGGTTGAACAGCCTAACCCGCACCTGGCAGTCTTTTTCTGATACTGGCACTCTGAGGCGGGCCGCGTAAGCTATAGGGGGGGGGGGGGGGCTTACGCGGGCTGCTTGGACCATCTGATCAGGTAAAACAAGTTTCAAAGCTGGCAGTTTCAGTCCCTGATTGTTTTTAACCCTTTTTAACTTCGTTGTTGACATATAGGGCCCTTGTAGTCAGTATGTTGAGGCTCTAGGATGAATAAATTAACTTCGTTAGGCTCCGGTTCGTTAAATACCTCTATGAAAGCAAGTTTCATCAAGTTGACACTTTTGGCCCAAAGTTTTGAAAACATGCGTAGTGATCTCAAAACCACGTGAAATTTATACCACTTATTCTTAAGAGTATATTTGAATGTTTCGAAGCCTCGGTTCCATTAAAAGGTCACTCAGAGGTCAGAATCGACATGTTGACACGTTTAACCCTTATAATTTAATAATCTTTCGATTATTTTTATAAACGGCTTCTTATATCCAATTAATCACCCATTTAAGAGTATATTCATTGTGTACGGTCATTCAGAGGCACAAGTTTGGCATCTTGACACTTTTAGTCCCTGTGGTTTCATAGATTCACTGTTCGACAACTTTGATCCTTCAAACTCAATCTTTCACACCTTTAGAGTTTAGGACACGTGTCTTTATATAATTGGACATGTTTTTACATGGTGTTACATCATGTGATCAACGAGATGAGAGTAGAGCCCATGTATATAGCGAATCCCTCGTGGATCGATGATCATTTGGATAACCAACACAATCAGCATCCGGAAAGGCCTATAGTGTTGAGTTTTGCATGTGAGTATCACTAAAGGCTTATAGATGAAAAAATGTCATGTCGAATGGGTAAATCATGATTAAGTATGCCATTAAGATATCGAAGAATGCGTTTGGCAGTAGACCAGTGGTTTTTGTGGGGGCATGCGTATATTGGCAAACTTTGTTGATGATATTTGATAGGATCAAGCAAGAGCGGGCTATAACCAAGAGATATTTGTGGTGATGAGCTCATTGGAGAGCAAACCGACTTGCATTAAGTAGAGGCATGGCGATGAAGAATATCCAAAATGTATTTCTTTTGCGATAGCAAAATATTCTTTCCTTGAGGCACCAATTCAAGGCCGAGAAAGTAGTCAAGCGAACCAAGATCTTTGACAACAAAAGGATGACTAAGGAGAATAGCAAGTGTGTTACTGCAGGTAACAATGATATTGTGTCATCAACTGTCACACCCCAACCGATGGCGGAATCATCGGGGCGTGGCACTGAGCGAAACAGATTGTCCAGAAGTTTCCATAACAACTATCATTACCATTTAATTAAAGCAATACGTCCCATACCGTATCTTAAATAGTCAAACAAGTTATTACAGATAACATCAAAACAAATACTCTGTTCCGACAACTCAGATTTAAACCTAACTATTTATTCGTTGGTTTCTAGGACTCCAGTTCCTAGCTTCAATTTCATCACAGTCCGAGAAGCATATAAACAACCTAGGCACCTGTCACATACGTTAAAATAAAGTCAATACATAAAATGTAAAGGTGAGCATACAAGTTTGATAGTAGCATATAGAGTTCGAATTCGTTTACGCATAACCAGCATGTACACATAGTGAAATGAAGCACGTTAGTTATCGACATAGATCCATCGATACCAATGACTGGGGTTGACTGCCCGAGGCAGTTCGCAATACATGATTACCACCGTAATCCATGCAAGTAAAAGATCCTTAACAACCCCCGTGTGAACGGGTGCTGAGTCCAAACTATAGTACTATCGCTGCTAAGGCAGGTAGACAACATTCCATGTGTAAACATAACAAACAAGCATTCATAAGCCACATATAACATGCATTAATGGTTTAGCGTTGAAATAGCTTGAGTAGTGTGATAATTGTAGTTTAAATATTCGTAACGTATGTAACACCCAAAAGTGCTAAAAGAAAAAAGGGTTCGAGTATACTCACAGCGATTATGGATTGAAGGGAGCGCTTTTTAGCGAGTACGGTTAGCCTGAATAGATTCGATAACGTAATGATAAGTGGCACGCAAATCAGTACAAAGTGAGAGTGGTTAGGATGGCTGATCGTGCGGATCAACTATCCGTGCGAGGAAGTCATCCGTGCGAGTGAACTATCCGTACGGATGGTAATCCGTGCGGATGGTGACCCATCCGGATAAACTATCCGTGCGTGCGAGCTGTCCGTGCGGATGGTAATCCGTGCGGATTAGTCGCGCGTGCGGATTGCTTATCCGTACGGACAAGTTGTTCGTGCGAATAAACGTTCGAGTGGATTGTTTCTTCCTAAGTTAAGGATGTGTTTGTGTATGATGGCTTGTGCTTTGGAGTTTTCGTTGTAGCATTTAGAAAACATCTAAGTTTCTCTACCCTTCAAGCCGGTCGCGCGGACAACAATCCGTCCGGATGGCAGTCCATGCGGACAACGTCTTTAAGGCTGAGTCACTAAGTGGATTAGGTAATCCGCCCGGATGGTAATCCGTGCGGATAGTGACAATCCGTCCGGATAGCTTACTCGTGCGGACAGTGACAATCCGTCCGGATAGTCTGTCCGTGCGGGCGACCTGTCCGTGCGGATGAACATGTTGGAATTTGTCTTAAGGCCTTAGTATCTCATGATCCGAAGAGTAATCCATTCAGAGGTCGTCCGTCCGGATTGCTCATTCGTCGATACTCAAACCTTGTTTGGAAAGTGGGTCCCAAGGGTAGCTCGTCCGGGTGACAGCCCGTCCGTGCGGACAGCCTGTCCGTGCGGACAGTCTCTGGTCTGATTGTTCCGTTCGTCTACTCTTGGTTTCTGTTGTCATTTATCGAGAAGTTCTGATTACGTGGCAACCACTTGGAGTTGTATTCTCACCCGCACGACTAGACCGGTCAGGAACCACCCTAACTTGGTCTGTCGGCGACTCAGAACGGTCGTTCCGGTTGACCCCGAAATCAGGTGTCTGGTGGGTAGAATCCAGATCTAGGACTAGTGCATCACTATTAACGAGTAGAACGCTAGAACCGATCAGATTCGTACCGATTTTAAGGGTAAAAGAAGAAGAGAACTTAGGTTTATTTCTTTCAACTCTTTTATCCTTAGAAAAGTTTAGATTTAGGTGATGTTGTTGTGGAATCTTGTGGAAATCGTTTAGAACTGAGTTACTCTTGGTGGAATGAAGTCGAGCTTGAAGTTCATAAGAACTTCATGATGACGTCACTCGAGAATACCTCAAATCTTGATGGTTTCACGGTCGAAAGTGGAGATTTGAAAGATGGAAAGGTGTAGAATCGTGTAGTGATCAAGAATGTGCAAGAATTAATGCAAGATCTTACCTGGATTGAGAGAAATCTGAGAAAAGGTGAAGAATGCGTGCGGTTCGGATGTCACTTGCCAAAAGTGGAAAAGTTGGAGAGTGACCCGTGTATTTATAGGATGCTAAAAGGGGAAAGGGTGAGCCGTGCGGATGGCACGTAACCCGGATAGGCTATCCGTGCAGATTGGTCATCCGTCCGGATTGGCAATCCGTGCGGATTGGCAATCCGTGCGGATTGACCATCCGTGCGGATGTCGCCTGATTTGGTTCGTTCGGCGCGATGTTGCTTCGGTTTCGATTTGCGAGCGATCCGATAGGGTTTCCTAGTCAACTTACTTTCAGTCCCAACTACTTCGTATATGGTTCGACTCGGAATTCGGGTTCGGGTTCGTTTACATTCGAGTTAGACTTCAAGTTCGATCGAGTTCGCTTGATTATCACAACATAACATAAAATAAACATGCACAGGTAACACGTAAGGCACACACACACGTATAAACAACAAGTAAAATACACAGCTCGAGTTACGATTCGATGTCGATTCGATTAGCATTGCTTGATCATTAGTTGTTTAGCTTTATCGCATTGTTACTTCCTATCATTCACAGTCGTAGGTCGATTGAAATACGATTTATATGATGCGATTATTGTAATGAACGACACTTACTCCACATAATATAAATAAAATAAAAACATTTCTACGAGTCAAGTCGCGCGAAATCGGTCGTTGACTTTGACCTTGACTTTGACTTTCGCTTGTGAAAACATGGGGTGTTACAGCCTCCCCTTGTTTAGGGAATTTCGTCCCGAAATTAAGCTGAAAGCCGTAACTAACCGTGGATCACATGTGAGAGTTCTTCATTTGGACCACTGAAAATTGTTGAGTTAATCGACTTTTTACGGATAACAATTGCTGATTTTTGGATATGTTATGCGAAATTCACTGTCTATAAGCCTATAAAGTTTTAGATCTTAATTCGAAGCCATTTGTGAGAACTCTGGTTATTGTAGGTCCGGATTCATCTCCGATTTGATTGCGTAACGACGCTTCGACGTGCGGAATCCGCGATCGCGTGTGGATTGTGTAGGTTCCGGTTTTGACTCCGTTTTAATTGCAAATCGACCGTGCGATACGCGAAATCCGTACACTAGCAAGACCGAACATATGAACAGTAATATCAACGTGATTCTATTAATCAGATCTGAAATTGTACAAGGACTTGAATCACGTGGAGCACTTTCTCCCTCTAGAACTTTCTCTTTCTAGTTTCACTCTTTAAACAACTGCGGGTACTTAGCCTTCATGTCGCTTTCGAGTTCCCAAGTGAACTCTGCGCCCCGTTTGCCTTCCCATCTGACCTTCACGATAGGAATGTTTGAGCGCCTGAGTTGCTTGGTTTGGCGATCCATGATTTCGACAGGCTCTTCCACGAAGTGTAATGTTTCGTTCACTTGTAGATCATCTAGAGGAACATGTAAGTCGTGGTCGGCGATGCACTTTCGGAGGTTTGACACGTGGAAAGTCGGATGGACATTGCTAAGTTCCTCCGGTAATTCGAGTCTGTAGGCGACTTTTCCGATCCTTTCCAGGATCTTAAAAGGTCCAACATATCGAGGCGCGAGTTTCCCCTTCTTGCCGAATCGGACTACACCCTTCCAAGGTGATACCTTTAGGAGTACGTAGTCACCAACGCCATAACTCTCGGTGGTAGTTCAAGTGGAGCAGCAACTACAACTGGTGGATCAACAGGTCTCCAGTTGGCCAGTTGTTTCATAAATCAGACTCCCTTGAAGGCAATTTCTTCAATAGCACCAATGTTAACCACTAGTGAGCCCATTTCGATCACTAGTAACATCAAAGGTTTATCAAGTGCTGAAGAGAGAAGTCCCCAGTACCAAGAACAAGGGGCATCAATGGGTGATTTTTGGGACTCTGTTCCTAAGTCAAACATTGATATAACCACTGCTGGTGGGGATTCAGATGATCCTACTAAAGTAGGTGATGATTCAAAATATCAGGAATTGACGGACAGAGTTGAAAAACTAGAAGAATCAGTTTCTGAAATAAAAGAGATGGTGCAAGAGATCTTAAAAGCTCAGAAAGCGCAATCCTCTGCTGTTCCTGCTCAAGCATCTGCTCCACAACAAGCACCTGCTGCAAATGAGCTTTGGAATATTTTTCAACCCATGCTTGAAGCACAGCAACTTATGGCTGACAAAAAGCATGATATTCAAGTACAAATGCTGACCAACATGGTTGAATCAAGGTTCAAGGACACTCAAGCAGATATCAAGGCTATAAAGGCAAGCATTCAAAGTGTCTCTGGCAAAGCTCCTTCTTCCATATCATTCCTTGATAACCCTCCTACAGATAATGCCAAAAAGGGGGAGAATATCAAGCTGTTGAGAAAAATGAATACGAAGGGAATAGAGCATGGCCTCCATATTGAGCCTGAAAAAGAAAAAGAAAAGCAGGTCTCAAAACCTGTTAGCCAAACAGCTGATACAGCAGTAGTTACAAAAACTGCTGTCAGTAGCCAAACAGCTGCTATGTCATCAACACACACCACTCTACCACACACCACTACAACTACTGCTCCACCATCATCATCTACTATCACATCATCTCCACTGCCTCCTGTCATAAAACAGAAGACAACAGATGTTACAACATCTGTTGTAAGGACAACAGTGATTGAAACACAAGTTGTTTCAACCACTGTCAGTCAATCACTGCCACAAACCACTGCTATCCAATCTACCACCACTGATCCACCCAAAACATCATCTGCTTCTTCTTCATTAAAAAGGAGAAGAAATCTCATATCAGATGATGATTCACCATCATCACCACCAACATCACCACTTCCATCCCCTGCTCAAAAGCAGAAGACAACTGCTGACATATCAGCAGTTGTAATGACAACAGATGTTGAGACACCAGTTGTTTCAACAGCTGTTAGTCAGGCATCCATCACTGCTCTCATCCTTTCTACATCACAACCAAAGCTCTTCAACAGAATAAGAAAGCCAATCTCTGTCGATGAGGGTATACATGATCCTAATGCTGTAAAATATCCACTGGAACTTGAAGCTATCAAAAATGAAATGAGGCAATTCTATATAGAAGAAGATCCTTCAAAAAGGAGATTCTCCTCACTCATAGCCTACATGCCACCAGAGGATATGGATGATTACCTCAAACTCAAGGCAAGACAGGCTAAGGCAAGAGCTAAATTTGAAAGTGAACGTGAACGTCTAAGCGAAGAAGGCATTGCTAAAAGACTGGATTTCTTCCTTGAAAAGGTAAAGCAGATGGAAGATTTCGCACAGGAACTAATCAAAGAAAAGGCTGAACAACGCAAAGAGCTTAGAAAACAATATCTTGCCTACATTATGAAAGAAAAATTCTATCCTGCTGAAGAAAAACAGTTTGAAGAATGGCCAATAATCTCTCTAAAGCATGAGGCTGAGAGGATTGACAGAATTAAGAAAGATCCTACAAAGAAGAAGAATGCTCCAAACTGGAACAAATTCAAAAAGCTCATTGCTGACTTCACTGCTGAGTATAAAAGAAAGAAAAAGGAGCTAGTGGATGCAAAAATGGATACTGCTGAAGCCATATCAAAATGGTCAAAACAGCAGACCGATGAAGCCTATGAAAGGCTAAAGAAAAGAAAGATAACTGTTTCAAGCACTTCTAAGAAGCAAGAACAAATGATGAAGCTTGAACAGAAGATGGGAAACCTCGACACACTGTTCTGGTCTACCTTTGTAACAAATCAAGAAGAGGGTGAACAACTGACTGAAGAAGAGGTAATAGAAAAGGAAGCAGAGTACTTCAAAGATACCATCACGAAAATGGGTCTAAAAGAAGAAACTTCAACAAAGCTTCAAAGCCTTTTTAAGGCATTAAACAAACCTGCGTCTCCAAACACTGCTAAAGACAAGACAGAAGTTGAACGACAAGAACTTATTGAGCAAGAAACTGCAGAAGATATAGCTGCAGCTGACAAAGTCTTTGAAGAAGCTTTCAAAAGAATATCTGAAAGTCTGCAGTTGTTTTCAAGGCCATTATCCCTCAACTCATCTTCAAATAAGTCTCTCCCAAGAAACCCACTTGTCTTAAAAATACTAAAGTGGATGTCTGATCAAAAGACTCACGTATTGACCTTGGTCAGAGCCAATGGCGATGTGAAGCACATATCAAGGAAAGAAGCACTAGGCCTTAGTGTTCAAGATTTGCAGGATCTCCTTGGGCTTTCACTGTGTAGGGATGAGGATGACCAGAGTGCAAAGGAATTTGAAGCTGAATTCAAAGAACAAGCTAAGGCACTCTTGATGAGTAATAAAGGTCCTGAATAATGAAAGGTTTTGGCATTATCTATTCCAGGGGGAGATTGTTGGGATCGAACCCTACCAGAGGAACAGATAATGTAAAGCCAAAACTAGGTCACAACAGTGGATTCACAATAAGCAGCGGTTTACACTTTACTCTCCCCTTGAAAGTGATTTATAACAACTGATGGTCTCTATCTGCTGCTCATATTCAACTGCTGCTGTCCTTTCAACTGCTGATGAAAACCCTGAAGTATTCAACACTGCTGGTCCTATCTACTGATGTTAAAGCACTGCCCAGTCAAGGACTGATCAACCTTGAGGAAAGCACTGACATAAAGGGAGAGCAGCTGTTTAGTAAATTGCTTGTCTTATGTATAGTCAGTGGTTAGGTTAGCAGTGTTTGTGTAAGGTCAGTAGATACAGGTTGTTAGGCTGTTAGACATCGCTTTCATGGTGACGTCAGCTGAGATACCTCAGTGGTTTGGTTTGCCTATAAATGTATCAGTACCCTGTACTGTTACATTTGATTGACTGAGTGGGATCTTCTCCTCATGTCTAATCCTTTCATCTTGTGTGCAACCAACCTTGGGGCATCAGGCTGAGGGGGAGTATAGTTTGTAAGCATGACTGTAATCTTTTGCTTTGATTTGTAATCTTTTGACTCTTTATGAAGCAATTGTTTATCAAACTATTTCCTTCTTTGATTGTGTTTACTAAGTTTGTTTTCATTTCCGCTGCACCTAACATGTTTTATATTCATTGATCATTCATTTCAAACAAACAAACACTATCATGAGAGCCTCCGATTCTAACACCATCCAACGTCGTTGCCTCATGTTCAAATCTTTTTGGTTAAACAGGTGCTGGAGGCTCTTGTGATCAGAATAGATCACACACTTGATACCGTATTAATAGTGCCTCCAAAGTTTTAGTGCAAATACAACGGCACCCAATTCCAAGTCGTGGGTGGTGTAATTCTTCTCGTGCACCTTTAACTGACGTGAAGCATGGGCAATAACCTTGCCTTTCTGCATAAGCACACACCCCATGCCAGTGTGATGCGTCGCAGTAGACCACGAATTCTTCGGTACCTTCAGGCAATGTTAAAACAGGAGCATTGCTCAACTTTTGTTTGAGAATATCTAAGGATTCCTGCTGCTTAGGACCCCAATTGAACCTTACATCTTTACGAGTCAATGAAGTTAGGGGTGCTGCAATTCTTGAAAAAATTTCTATAAAACGTCTGTAGTATCCTGCCAATCCCAAGAAGCTGCGAATCTCTATGGGCGTCTTCGGCTCTTGCCAATTCATGACAGCTTCAACTTTAGCGGGATCTACTTGGATTCCGTGTTCACTAACCACATGTCAAAGAAATTGGACTTCACGAAGCCAAAATTCAAACTTAGAGAATTTGGCGTAGAGCTTTTCTCGATGAAGCAGTTTCAGAATGCAATGGAGGTGCTTCTCATGGTCAGCTTGATTCTTTGAGTAAATAAGAATATCATCGATGAAGACGATGACAAATTTATCCATGTAGGGCTTGCAGACGTGGTTCATGAGATCCATGAATGCGGCTGGTGCATTAGTGAGTCCAAAAGGCATCACTAAGAACTCGTAATGACCATAACGAGTCCTAAATGCAGTCTTATGTACATCTTCATCCTTGACCTTCAGTTGATGATATCCTGACCTTAAGTCGATCTTGGAAAAGTAACTTGCTCCTTGAAGCTGATCGAACAAGTCTTCGATCCTGGGCAATGGATATCGATTCTTAACAGTAACTTTGTTAAGTTCTCGATAATCGATGCACAGACGCATCGATCCATCCTTTTTCTTCACAAACAGGATTGGCGCTCCCCAAGGGGATGAGCTAGGCCTAATAAATCCTTTGGCTAACAAATCATCCAGTTGAGTCCTCAACTCTTTCATCTCCATTTGTGCCAATCTGTAAGGTGCTCTTGCAACAGGTGCGGCTCCAGGAATAATGCCAATCCTGAACTCCACTTGTCTATCTGGGGGTAAACCAGGTAGTTCTTCAGGGAATACTTCTGGATATTCAGAGATAATAGGTATGTCTTCGATCTTAGGCTTTGGTTCATCAATGGTTACTTGCGCCATGTAGATAACACAACCTTTGTCGAACACTTTGATGCCTTGAGCATGGACACTTGCTCAGACATTCCGTATTTCGTATCTCCTTGAATCGTCAAAGGCTCGTCATGAGGAGTTCTGACAACTACTTGCTTCGTAGCACAAACGATCTGGGCTTGGTTGTGAGACAACCAATCCATGCCTATTACTACATCGAAACCGGCCAATTTTAAAGGAAGTAAAGACAATGGAAAAGAGTGGTTCCTAATGGATATAACACATCCATCTAACACGGTTGATGCGGTTTCTATGGTTCCATCAGCTAATTCCACCTCATATTTCACACTTAAGGTTTTAACAGGTAAATTCAACAATTCACAAAACTTATTGTCTACGAATGACTTATCAGCGCCTGAATCAAAAAGTACTCTTGCATAGACATCATTTATGAGGAAGGTACCTGTGATCACATTGTCGTCCTGGACAGGTTCCTTTGCATCCATCCGGAAGACCCTTGCATTGGTCTTTTTCCCATCCTCAGTCTTCTTTGCAAGTTTTGGGCAGTTGGACTTGATATGCCCTTTTTCGTTGCAGCTATAACACGTAGCATCTTTCAACTTTTTTCAATCTAAGGTCTTGTGCTCAGGAGACTTGGAAATCCCACATGCCCGTGGCGGTGTTTGGGATTTCGACTCATATCTGCACTTCCTGAAGTGCTGTTTCTTGCAGATCTTGCAGTTGGGTTTATCACCCGACTGACGACCATCTTTCTTAGATCCAGACCCCTTCTTGTGGTCATTGTTTCCCCGGTGCTTTTTGTCTGACCTTCGTGAATTGTCATCATCACGCTTCCTTTTCTCGGCATCCGTGTTCCTCAACGATCTCTGCCTGACCGCATCCAGTGTGAGGGACAAGGATATATCAACTACAGACCTGAATGTAGCTGGCCGAGAGGCTTTTACACTTGCCTTAATCTCTGGGGCTAAACCCCCAATGAAACGAGCTATTCTTTTGGGTTCCGGGGTCACAAGATAAGGAACCAACCTTGACATTGTATTAAAGCTCGTAAGGTAAGCTTGGCAATCCAGATTTTTCATTACCAATGACAAGAAATCAGATTCAATCTTTTCAACCTCATGCTGAGGGCAGTAGTTCTCCTTGATCAATGACATAAACTGTTCCCAAGTCATATTGTACAATGGGATTTTTCCTGTAGCTTGGATCAAAGACCTCCACCAAGCTAATGCCTCTCCCTTGAATGACTGAGACACGAATTTCACCACATCCTTCTCAGCACACCCACTGATATTAACCACGGTGTCCATCTCATCCAACCATGTCATGCAGCCTATAGCTCCTTTTTTTCCCCAGTGAAATCCCTGGGTTTGCATGAAACAAAATAATTGTAGGAGCAACCCTTATCACGGGGTCCTTGATTCAGTACTATCCTTTGAGATGGAACACTTTGCTGATTTGAAGAATGACGATCGTCATCACCTTTCTTTAGCTCATCTTTCTTGGAGGGTGGCTTGCTGTGAGCCTCAGAATGAGTCTTAGGCTTGGAATGCGGTGAAGATAGGGTCCTACTTCGAGTCCCGCTATATTCATTATACTGCCGCTCGATTGCTTTTGTAACAGAATTGTCTATCAATGCTTGCAGTTCTGCGCCCGCTATGTTAATTCGGGTATTATCATGGTCCTCCCGTGGGTGACTGTTGATCTCATCCGAGTCAGCCATGTAGTTTGAACTGTTACATAAGATATTGACAATAATTTATTTGGGAGTTTGTTATGGAATTGTCTTGTATGGCAATTCATTAACCATGGTAAAAACAGACCATATTTGGTTAAGTTGTTAGTCATATTTATTTAGGATTTTCATTATAACCTATCCTAATTATAAAACAATAACAATATTATTAGCACAAAAGGCCTAGTCACTGGGACATTTTTAAATCGTAAGCCATGATTTCAGAGAATCAGGGCATGAAGGTTTGAACATAGTTCTTTACCTTTTTCTGACAGGGAGTCGTAGACTACTACTGTCTTTTGTCTTATATGACGATGAGTATGGCCCGTGGGCACTATATTACCAATGTATGGTCAATCATATGATCATCTTAATTGATGATTTAAACCCATGATTTATAGATCATCAGGTTAGGATAGGAATCTTTTGAAGAATCCTTATATAAGAATGACGTGTGTGATTTTAAAGAATCACTTCTGCCAGGAGCGTTAACATGTTTTCAGATGTTAACAGGGATCCGAATCTTTTAAACAGGTCTTACCATCTTGGCCAAGTCTTATAATGACATGCAGGCTAGGCTATACCTTTGAGATTCTTATTTAATATATAATAGGCAGATTATTTTTTTAAAATGAATGATTTTGATGTATTTATTTCATCTATTTATGCATATAATGACAAAATGAAATTCATAAACTTAACATTCCATTAAATATTAAAAGGATTACACATTGCCCTAAACGGGACTTTTAACAGAAACAACTTGCCCACTCAGGAGCTAAACTGAAATACAAGTCCACACAGGGACCAACTACTAAAATAAATGTCCACACAGGGACTAAAATGCAAGTCCTCGCAGGGACTAAGTACATAGATAAATGTCCACGCAGGGACTTGATTGAAACAAGGAAATACAACAATACATATAGGGATTTAATGATCCCTCTTCTTCTTCCCCTTTAACAAGCTCGCTAGGCCCTTGAGGAATCCCCGGTTGTTCCTGCGTTCTTCTTGAAACTCATGTTCCACCCGACTTACTCTTTGGAAGATTTCCTCCTGTTCTGGTGGGGAAAATCGTGGTGGCTGCGACTGCTGCCGAATCGGAGGTCGTGCAGGTATTTGATACCCATGAGCTGGATATCCCACTCCCCAAGGAGCTCCATATGGTCCTTCCGGATGAAGGGCGTTGTAGTTTGCCGCTACAAGGTATGGGTCGGCTTCAGCGTAGTTATAGTTGGTGTGAGCCGGCTGCTCAAACGGATTATACGCAGTTGAACCGGCGTTTGTGGGAATTGGATTGCCAAATCCCATTGGTGGCGGTGGTGGCGCAACTGGTGCAGAATTCACCTCTGGAACTGGGTTTGAGGGCCCACCCATTTGTGGGTCTTCATGCAGTGGCGGGTAGTGACTGCCACTAGAGTGTGGAGGGGTGCTAAAGTGAAAATCCCCTCCTCGCACGGATATTCTTGCGCCTGTTCTTCTATGCCTTGGTGGTTCTGGAGGTGCTTGATGAACTGGCGGCGGTGGTGACGGTGGCGTGACTGCCACGAAACGTGAATCCTCGGAGGGATCCTGCTGCTGCTGTTGTGGGTTATGAGAGGGTGTAAAATAGCACTCATATTGGTTAAACCTCGCTTGATAACTGTCTGGTCCACCGTAGGGTGATCTGTGGAAGGATGATCCATCAGAGATCTCGATGGGATGGTTGGGTGTTCCGGTTGCAGGTTCGACGGGATCCGTGTCTTCGTCCATGTCCAGTGCATGGTCTCCTGAGAAGTGGTCCTCTGGTCCCAATGGGTTAAAACCCACTGGTTCTTGAATATACTTTTCCGGGTTGAACCGGCCTTGAAAGACAGGAGTGGAGTCGCCAAAGGAACGGTGCGAAACGGATCGCTATAATGGTAAGAAGGAATGGCGGGAGTCTTCGGACTCGTTTTCTAAATGCGGCCCAAAGGAATGGTGATAAGGAGGCGTTGAGTTGTGTGAGACAGACCGTCTAGCGGGCTCCAAATGGTTCCTCCAGTTTCCTTGAGGATCGGCACTCATGGTAGCCGAAGGAGTTTGCCGGTGTGAAGGCCCGGCTTCGTGATCGTTGGGGGCGGTGATCTGCCCCTTACCTCGTCCTCCTCTTCTAAATCTAGGTGGCATATTTCCTGTCAAAACAAAAAGAGATACAACAAAAATATAAAGGACAAAATAAAATAAATTAGGAATCGTCCTAAGTTCTTTGTCTAGAGTCGAAAATTTAGGAATGTGCAATTGTGTAACTGAGATTAAAACACAAAAGGCTAGTGTTTAATTCACTCAGTGTTGGCTCTGATACCAACCTGTCACACACCGATATTTCCACGTTTTACCAGTGGGCCCGGTAGGGGATTATCGTGAAGTAGTTGATATCATCATGGTCAAACAACACAATATTTAAATGCACAGCAGAAGCAAAAGATAGATATATTTCAACCGAATATAATTGTAATATCAAGTATCATAAACAGTTGAAGATAATCCACAGGTGGATCAAAATAAAAAGGAAACATTGTTCAACAGTTTTATGGCATCCAAGCTTGCGAGACTTATTGCGGATGCTAGGAGAAAGCCAGCCTAGTTCGAGTAGTACCTGCACTTAATCTTTTGGGAAAATACGTCAGTTTACACTGGTAAATACAAATAACTAACTCATTTTGAGAAGGTTTAATAAAACTGATTTGAATGCATGTGGCACAAAGCTTTTTATAACATGGGATAATTATTTAAATATAATACTTGTAAGAGAATTACATGTTTCTTATGCGTTCAGTAGCCCGGTTCGTGCCGGGTTAAAGATCAATAGACACACCACATTATTTATTTAGGCACTGACGGGTGTACGCCTACACCCTGTGCTTAGGTCGTGGCCATTTCGTAAAAATGATGCCAAGGATATCCGGGACATGGTCATTAACCCCCCAAAGGCTTTAAGCAAACAAAACATTTCCAAACGGAGCATATCAATGGTTTAACCTCTATTCGATTAAAGATTCAATGCCCGACCAAGCGGTATTTTATATACCGTACCCCAAACCCGTATAAGAGAAAATAAGTTAAAAGTATTTACCTTTGCAAGTAATAATCACAACAAGCAAGTGCACGTAGCTTTTACCGGGTCTCCTATTCTAGAACGAAGGTTTATAATAACCTATTAGAATCCTAACGGGTCTTTAATTAAGCGTAAACTTAGACCGGTTAGTTTTAAGGAAGATACGGTTCGAATCACATGATTAAGCGAAGACCGGAATAGAATATGATTTAGGCCCGACAAGTTGGGAGACTTGTATGATATGGGTAAACTAAACACATTCTGGATTTTGAAATAAAAATGATAAGGTTTGACCCGTTTCGGCTAATTTATGCAAACTAGTTACATAAACCGAACCGAACGCGAATAACGCATAACGGGTAACCGAAAGAGTCACTAACAGGTTTCCTAAGTTAATATGCCTTAAATATGTTGTGATATCAGTAGGATATCTTCCACTATGCCCAAAACGAGTTTAATATTAATTTAAGCCCCGTAGGGGTATTTTGGTCATTTTAAAGATTATAAAAGAGATTAAATGAAATTCTGAGATTCGGGTCTGAATAAATCAGTAAAATAACTTAATTTATCAGGTTATATCAGTTGGTGATAAGTCTTATATGACAAAAATGGTTTTAAACCCATACTAGGTGTTTAATACGCGTAAAAAGCCGTTTTAAGCGATTTCCGGGTTAAACAGGAAATCTGAGTTTTCTGATCAGTTTATAAAGTTCAAAATACTTTATTTATCATATAAAATCAGTAGCAATTGAATTGGTGTCAAATTACTATGTAAAACTCATTTTATAAACAAAAGGGTATAATCGGTATTTACCGAATTAAGGCCTTAACCTTAGGTTATGCTCAGGTTAAAAATAATTAAATATCTTCAAAAAACCAAAAATATTATATTACATCAGTGGGTAAAAGGTTTGGTGTCAAAAATTGGGTTTAGATAGGCTTTATGCTAATTGCGCCGTTTAATTAACAAAAAGCTTTTTAATTGCGCCATTTAGCATAACTCCTATTCTAGACCTCCAACTGATGTGAAAATTAGGGACATGTTTATAAATCAGTAACAAAGATCATTGTCCTCTCCCATTTCCAAAATTTTCGTTTTATAGTTAAAAGGGCATATTGGTCAATATTAGGCAATTAACGGAAACGTGTAAGCGAATCGGACAATCAATGAACCAACCACAGAGGGTTGTACTATCATGTAACCTAGTCCTAGGGAAGCTCTAAGGAATTTCCAAATCATACTAAATCGGGTCAGAACTGAAGTCAAAGCAAAAGTCAAAGTTTTGCGACTTTCGGTTCCGAACCGAGCATAAACAGAACATTGTCGGATCAAACAAGCTTAGACCAATTCTTATACTAATTATCAAGTTATACGAGTGATAAAATAGGTTGCACGCCTTCTACATTGTTAATTATGCGTTAATTCAAAAATTAAGTTCCTGTTGACTTTTTATAAACAACTTTGACCCGACAAATGTCTTAGTTAGGACGGGAATCAGAGGGTGCCCTTTTAAGGGTTTAATGCCCACATAAATACCAACTTATAACTACCTTAAGTTTGACTAAACACTGAACCATTAGTGATTAATCAATAAGTCAAACGTTAATTACGACGGTTTGACTTTAAGCTAATTAACTAAGTAAAACACGATTAAGGAAGGTTAAGGATATTTACCAAGGTCCTATGCACGACTAGTAATGCTTAGAGAAGGCTCTTGAGCTCCAGAGATGATCAGAAGATGAGTTGTGAGTGAATGATCAAAGTTGCAACCAATGGGGCTTTATATAGTGCTTTTGATTCCTTATGATCATGACAAACAACTCTACTATTGATCCCTGATCATTAACAAGTGTCCCTAAGCCTAAGAACCAGTAGGGGTCGCTCATGGAAGTGAAAAATATCTTTTTAAGTCAGTTACTTGTTCATAACAGGAAGCTTTCCCGTTTTCTGTTACTGGGGATGCCTTACGGACTGTAAGGCAGGACCTTTATGGTCCGTAAGCCTTTTCCAGAAGGCAAAAAAATTTACCCTTTCAAGCTTCGAACAAGCAACTAATGTATTACGATTTTGGGCCATGAATTATCAGTATGGGACCTTTAGATCATGCTTGAATAGTTATGTCCACCCTACCATGTTGTAATATTGTCTTGGACTTTAACGAAAAGCCATAAACGAAGGTTTGTCGTGCATATCCTCATAGGATTCCACTCTTGCAATTATGAATCAATTATTACTAGTAATTATCGGATTTGAATGTATATCAGATGTTTATAATATAGACTAGGGTCTTGGGATTTATAATTAGGTCGTTCAGAGGTATCTAATTAACATGTCGACGCTTTTAAATCCTACCATACATCTTTGACTAGATCCGGGTTTATAACACTTTTGTCTTGCACGACACGTGTCGTTTTTTCATTGGACACAAATTTTCGAGGTGTTACACATACATCGCTATGTGGGCTTTCATCTTCAGCCACCAATATAAAACTTTTAGGTCCTGATACATCTTATCAGAACCCGGGTGAACAGAGTAGTGAGACTTGTGTGCTTCGTCTATCACAAGTTCTTTAAGATTTCCATACAAATGGACCCATATTCGCTCCATGAAGTAGCGAATACCGTCATATTTTTCTACAAGTTGCTTCTCCAAGCCTCGCATGGCTTTGGCTTTAAGGTTCTCGTCCTTCAACGCTTCAGCTTGGGCAGAACGGATCTGGTCAGGTAGATTAGAATGGATGGTGAGCTGTAAAGCGCGGACATGTTTGGGTTTTGTTTCCTTTCGACTAAAGGCGTCAGCTACAACATTAGCTTTTCCTGATTGAAACTTGATGGCACAATCATTGTCAATTAAAAGTTCCACCCAGCGACGCTGTCGCATGTTCAACTCTTTTTGGTCAAAAATATGCTGAACGTTCCTGTGATTGGTATAGATAGTGCATTTGGTACCGTACAAGTACTGCCTCCAGATCTTTAGTACAAAAATTACGGCCCCCAACTCCAAGTCATGTGTCGTGTAATTTTTCTCATGAATCTTCAACTATTGAGAAGCGTAAGCTATCACCTTCTCGCGTTGCATCAGCACGCAACCGAGACCCTGAATAGAAGCATCACAGTATACCACGAAATCCTCTATACCCTCAGGTAAGGATATGATTGGTGCATTGCAGAGTTTTTGTTTCAGAATTTGGAATGCGTCTTCTTGCTTTGTTCCCCATGAGTATACAATGCTTTTATGTGTTAATGCGGTGAGAGGCTGAGCAATCTTTGAGAAATCTTTAATAAATCTGCGGTAGTATCCAGCGAGACCAAGAAATTATCGCACCTCCGAAGGATTCTTCGGTACCGCCCAATTTCTGATAGCATCAATCTTAGCGGGATCCACGTGTATCCCCAATTCAATAAAAATGTGGCCAAGGAAGTGTACTTCTCGAATCCATAAGTCACACTTAGAAAATTTCGCGTAGAGTTGTTCCTTCCTCAGAAGCTTCAGGATAAGACGTAAGTACCGCTCATGGTCCTCCTTACTCTTAGAATAAATCAGGATGCCATCGATAAACACGATGATAAAATCATCGAGATACGGTTTGCACACACGGTTCATGAGGTCCATGAAGATAGCTGATGCATTAGTCAGCCCGAACGACATAACCAGAAACTCATAATGGCCATACCGCATTCGAAAGGCTGTTTTAGGAACATCCTCCTCTCGGACTCTCATCTGATGATAGCCCGATCTTAAGTCGATATTCGAATAAAAACTTGACCCTTGGAATTGGTCAAATAAATCATCGATACGTGGCAAGGGATAACGGTTCTTGATGGTCACCTTGTTAAGTTCCCGATAATCAATACACATACGAAAGGACCCGTCTTTCTTCTTCACGAATAGGACTGGGGCTCCCCAAGGCGAAGAATTGGGTCGAATAAAGCCCCTATCCAGCAGTTCTTGAAGCTGATTAGACAATTCTTGCAACTCCCCTGGTGCAAGACGATAAGAAGCACGAGCGATCGGCGCTGCCCCCGGCGTAAGATCAATCTGGAATTCCACCTGACGATGTGGAGGTAGACCTGGAAGTTCTTCGGGAAACGCGTCGCGAAACTCGCAGACAACTGGTAAATTTTCGATCCTCCTTTCCTCCGGTTGGGTGTCGGTGATAAGTGCTAAAATAGCAGGGTAGCCCTTCCGCAAACATTTCTGGGCTTTCATAGCCGAAATGATGCTAACCAGCGCACCACTTCGATGACCTTAGACAGACAGGGATTCTCCACTAGGGAGAGGTATACGTATGATTTTCTCCTTACAAAGTATGTCAGCACGGTGCTTGGACAACCAGTCCATACCAACCACTACGTCAAAGCTACCAAGAGTAATAGGGAGAGGTCAATGTCAAACACTTGACCCACAAGGTCTAGTTTGCACCCCAAGAGAACGTGTGAGGCTTCAATTGACTTGCCATCAGCCAATTCTACTACGTGTTTGGTTTCAAGAGGTGTTGGAGCTGACCCTAACCGTCGACTGAACTCCAAGGACACATAACTCCAATCGGCACCGGAATCAAATAACACAGAAGCAAAGAGATTGTTCACAGAAAACGTACCAGTCATGGTATTGCCATCGTTCCTAGCATCACCAGCGCCAATCGTAAATACTCTTCCGCGAGCACCATTTCCCCCATTGTTGCCATTATTGTTGTTCCCAGTATTATTATTGTTGTTCTGACGGTTGTTGTTATCATTGGCGTTCTGATTCAATTGAGGGCAATCCCATGTAATGTGACCATCATCCCCACACTGAAAACACCCATTCCTATTGCCTTGGTTCTGATGGGGCTGTTGCCTTTTCTGTTGTTGATGTTGCTGCTGTTGCTTTAGAAATGGAGCTCTGCAGTCTTTTGCCATATGGCCCACCTTATCACACCTATTGTAGGCTCAGACACATGGTCCACGATGATGATAGTTACACTTGTTACACTTTGGCTGTCTTCCCGCGTAGGAGCCTTGGTTTGGATTGCTGTTCTGACCTTGGTTAACAGAGGATGACTGGCTGAAACTACGACTGTTGCTGTTGTCAGGCTTCTTCTTTGATTGCCATGCGCTAGACTCCTTATCAGTACCGTTCCATTTACGTTTGTTATCGTTAGTAGGTGTGGTAGCAGTAGCAGTAGCGGTAGTAGCAGAAACACGTGGTAGCGAACCACGCTCGACCTCTTGGTCCGTAATCTTGTGTGCTAAACGAATGATTCGGGACAGGTTGTCAAGGTTTGCAGCAGTGACTAAACCCTTGACCTGCGGCGCTAAGTCGTTGATGTACAGTTCAATTCTTCGATGTGGTGGTCGTGATAAGTTAGGACCCATGTTCGTCAGTTCATGAGATCGTTTCATGTATGCCTCGATCTCGGACCCGACCATCTTCAGATTGTAGTATTCGTTCTCTAGTTTCAGAATCTCATCACGAGGACAGTATTCCTCTCGCGTCAACTCTTTGAAATCATCCCAAGTAATTGCATTGGCCATCTCGATGCGCAACATCTATACCTGGGCATTCCACCAAGTTAAGGCACCATCCTCCAGTGTGCGATGGTGCCTGTAGCATACTTCACCCGGTCCCCCACGGGACAGTTACACATAGCGAAAACTGACTCGACTTTCTCAAACCAACGAAGCAGCCCCACTGCTCCTTCGGTTCCACTATAAGTCCGTGGCTTACAATCCATGAATGTCTTAATAGTGCAAACAGGTGGGTTATTCTGGTTCTGGTTCGCATGTTGACCTAGTGATAAGAGAAAATACAACGCAGGAGTGAGATTTAAGTACACGACATAGGAATAAAGAGTGTTTGGCACATATCGTACCAGCCTGCTGAGCCTCTAAGGCTTCAGCCACGCGAGTGTTGATCAAGTCGGTTAGTTCTGCCTGGGACATAACAATGTTGCCACGTCCACCGCCGCGGCCACCACCACGTCCACTCATGGTTCTACATAAGAAAAGGGAAAAGGTTAAAGGTCGGGATGGAGTAGGAGTCAAACATCGCTATGACTTCTACGGATCACTGAGTCCTACCATCATGTCAGGTAATGGAACAGAACCCCTTTCGCACTCGTTAAGCCTCACTGGGACTCACATGCACCCCACATTATTATTATGTGTGCACCCATAATGATAATGCGGTTTGCATGCTTATCTCAGCTCCTCTTAACTCACGCTAAAAGGTTCTTCAGATTTGAGTATCAAGATAAGAGGCAACGTAAAACATGGATCACAAAAGTCTAGAGGGAATGTCACATTATCAATCAAGTAACACAGGCAAACAACACATGAATTTATACTATAGTGCCAAGTGTGCAATCACATGTCATGTCATGTCATACGTATGGGTACACTATATATGCAATGCAATAAGTAAACAAGAGACAAACCTTGCAATCTGGAGCAGAGTGTCATGGTCGATTTCAAAACCATTCGGTTATAGTCTGGTTTTTATAAAAAAACGTTTTAAAACCTAGTTCACTATAACCAGTGGCTCTGATACCAAACTGTCACACCCCCAAAATACCACATGCGGAAATCCCGCGAGACGTGTGATGTACCAGGATCCAGTGTAACACCTCGTAAAATCACGTCCAATAATGTATTGACACGTGTAATAAACCCTAATGAAGTCAAATAGTAAATTAAAGAGACTAATTTTTTGAAAAATCGAAAACCTTGATTATGAAAGGACTGGAAGTGTTAGTATACCTAAAATAAGTTTCTAAATAACCTCTTATGATAATAGTTGTTATATAAGTATCAAGGCTGCTTGTTTGAAGACCTTGTATAGATGGAATGTTAAACATTTATTGTTTGACAAAAGATTGGCAAGTCCAATTATCAGGATCTGAAAGTTGCCTTGGAAACAACGAATAAGATCATACAAATCCATAATCATCTGTAAGTTGCCAGTATTCGGCAGAGAATCAAGGATTAATGAAAGTAGCAACCCTCCTAAGTTCTTGTTAAGGAATAAGGTTCAACAAAAGATATCACCCTGGAAGGGTTTGCCAATTTGTTAAATTGTCAGGCTAGTTAAGCTCTAAATATATAGAATTATTCGAAGGAAATCGAATGTATCAAGATCAAATAGCTTATAAACTAAAACCTATTTAAGGAGCTTAGCGGAGCTCGCAATGCATTACACACTAATGATATAAGGATGTATTTCACCAATAAGTCGAGAAGCATTATCACATAATTATATGCAGATTTTTGATATGATGAGAAGCCTGCATCGATTGAGGATCGACAGGTTAAGAAGCTCCGAAAAGGATACATGTAGGGTTAAAAGTTTGCGCAATGAAGGGTTAAAAGTGTCAACATGTTGATTCTTACCTCTGAGTGACCTCTTAATAAACCGGGAGCTTCATGATGTTTGATTATACTCTCAGGAATTCCAATTATTGGCCGTCTAAGGTTTTTATGCCTATAAGTAAAGTTACGCGCAACTTTGCAAGTTAGAGGGAGTAAAAGTGTCAATATGTTTAATTATACCTCTGAATGACCTTTTAGCGAACCCAAAGCATCGTGATGTTTTATTACAATCCCAAGAATGCCCAACGTTGATTAGATGAGGCTTCGATGCTATTAAACGATGATAAACGCAAGTTTGGGCATTAGAGGGACCTAAAGCGTCAACTTTTGAATCTACACCTTTTGGTGACCATTTAAGTGATCGAGAGCATAGCAATAATTAAACTCATGCTTGGGAATTCCCATTATGGGCCATGGAAGGCTTGGATATCATTAATGACATTTCGCGCTACTTTGTGCGATTAAGGGACTATTTGCGTCAAACTGCAAAAGTATGCCAATTCGTAGGGTATCAGACCTTCCAGAATATGACCATGAGTTAAACATACCCTAATCATCCTTTATATATCATAGATATAGGCTTAGAGGTGTTTGGTGCGCAAAAAATAAACTTTTAAGTCATGCAGGGACTAAAAGTGTCAAAAAGTGCACAAGTTTGCATTTTCGCGCATATCTCGCATTCTGAATATATCCGGTCACCCAAAAATTTATGTAAGCATTAAAATATTTTATTTTAGTGTTTGGCTTGATAAAATTCCATTCGTCGCGTAATTTGGATCGTCTTTCGTGTCCGTTCGTGTTTCGTCGTAATTAGACGAACAACGTGACCGTACGGCCAAACGAACCAACATCCGACATGTTTTTGAGCATGTTTCATGTCCCTCATGTTTAGGCTTCATTGTAGAGCCTTGTAAATAGCTTAACGTGCCTTAAACGTGCCAAACGTGACCTTAAAAGCTATCAGGGACCATTTCTGTAATTATTTCAAACTTGATTGCTGAACCAAGGACCTCAGGCGTCCCGCGTAAGCATCCCTGGAACCTTACCCGGCCCGTGTGAGCATGTCAGAGCTGCAAAACTGATTTCCCAGCTGTTACCAGCTGTTCCAGCTGTTTGAATCACTTGCAAATGGTATTTCTTCAATCTCTGGGAACCCATAGTATTGAAAAACAGTGGGTAATAGGTGTATGGTCCAGATTTAATCACGTTTATCGAGGAACGATCCTAATGGTCCTCTAAATCCTATAAATACCCCACTTCATTCTTGCCAAACCCATACTTGATTTCTGAATTCTCTAAGTTGGAGACCTTGCTCTTCATACCTGAGAATTTAGGATCAAAACCTCCTTGCTTGGACCCTTTGTAAGTGTCCTTTCGTGCTTAGTTTAATTGTTTAGCGTTTATAGCCAAAAAGTCAAGCGTTTCGATAAATGCTTTGACTTTTAAACGGTTGAGCCATTGTTCGTAACGAACATGGCTACGTGACCGTAATTAGGTAGGTGTTAAACCCTCAAAAGGGCACCTCCTAATTACCACGTTTACTTAGTTAAATTTCTGAGTCAAATAAAAGTCAAACGGGTTAGTTTTAAATAAAATTCATAACTATTAATATAGAAGCCATAAAATCAGTTTTCTCACTTTAATAACTTGGTAAATATTAGTTGAACATGTCTAAGCATGTTCAACCCGACAATTCTAAGTTTAGGCTCGGTTTGGAACCGAAAGTCGCAAAAGTTGACTTTTGCTTTGACTTTCAGTTCTGACCCAATTTAGCTTAGTTTAGATATACCTTAGGATTCCTTTAGGACCAGGTTATAGGTTAGTCTAACCCTATGAGGTTATACAACTTGGTTCCTTAGTTATCCGATTGATATGCATGTTTCCGTTAAATGCCTAAATGTTGACTATTATGCCCTTTTAACCTTAAAACGAAATTTTTAAAAATGTGAGAGGATAGAAACCTTCATTACTGATTTATAAACTTGTCCCTAAAATTTGACATCAGTTTGAGGTCTAGATTAGGAGTTATGCTCATTAGCGTAAATGAAAAACTTTTTATTAATTAAACGGCGTAATTAGCATAAACACTATCTAAACACAATTTTTGATACCACACTTTTTACCTACTGATGTAAAAAATATTTTGGGATTTTTGAAGATTTTTATTTATTTTTAGGCTTAGCATAACATAGGTTCTAGCCTTGATTCGGTAATTGTCGGTTTTGCCCTTTTGGCCATAAAATGAGTTTTACATAACATTTTGATACAAAACTTCTTGCTACTGATTTTATATGATAAATAAAACATTTTAAGCTTTCTGGAATGATAAAAATATCAGATTTTCTTATAAAACCCGGAAATCGTTTAAAATCGCCTTTTTACGCGTTTTTAACGCATAGTATAAGTTAAAACTATTTTTAACATATACGGTTTGATACCTACTGATGTTTTAAGTAAATTTTTATAATTAAACAGTAGGCAAAAGTTTTTAAACTCAGAATTCTAATTTTGACTTTTAAAGCCTATGTGAAATTACCAAAATGCCCATTCGGTGCATAGTTGGGTTAAAAGTGATAAATTCCACGCATAGGCAATACCCTACTGATATAACTTATTAAATTAAGTATTTTTACTGATTATATCAGACCTAAACCTCAGATTAATGTTTAAACTCTTTTATAACCTTTAAAATGACCAAAAAACTCAGAATTCTAATTTTGACTTTTAAAGCCTATGTGAAATTACCAAAATGCCCCTTCGGTGCATAGTTGGGTTAAAAGTGATAAATTCCACGCATAGGCAATACCCTACTGATATAACTTATTAAATTAAGTATTTTTACCGATTATATCAGACCTAAACCTCAGATTAATGTTTAAACTCTTTTATAACCTTTAAAATGACCAAAATGCCCCTACGGGGCATAGTTTGAGTTTAAATTCGTTTTGGGCATAATGGAAGGCATCCTACTTATATCACAACATATTTAAGGCATATTAACTTAGGAAACATGTTCATGACTCATGTGGTTACTCGTTACGCACTTTTCACGTTCGGATCGGCTTATGTAACTAGTTTGCATAAATTAGCCGAAACGGGTCAAACCTTATCATTTCGATCTCACAATCCAGAATGTGTTTAGTTTACCCATACTAAACAAGTATACAAGCTTGTCGGGTCTAAACCACATTCTAATCCGGTCTTCGCATAATCATGCGTTTTGAACCGTATCTTCTTTTTAAAACTAACCGGTATAAGTTTAGGCTTAATTAAAGACCCGTTAGGAATCTAATAGGTTATTAAAAACCTTCGTTCCAGATTTAGGAGCCCAGTAAAAGCTATTTGTACTTGCTGATTTGATATACGGCTGGGATTGAATTTATATTTAGCTCCGGTAAATACTTTTAACTTATTTTCCCTTATACGGACTTGGGGTACGGTATATAAAATACCGCTTGGTCGGGCATTGAATTTTTGATCGTATGAAGGTTAATTTATTGATATGACCCGTTTAAATTGTTTTGTTTGCTTAAAGCCTTTGGGGGGTTAATGACCATGTCCCGGATATCCTTGGCATCATTTTAAGAAATGTCCACGACCTAAGCACGGGGGGTAGGCGTACACCCGACAGTGCATATATAAATAATAATGTATAACCGCCGGTTTCGGGAATAACTCGCCGCGGGACTATATCATGTGGTGTGTCTATTAATCTTTAACCCAGTGTTAATCCGGGCTATTGAACATATAAGAAACATGTAATTCTTTTACAAGTTTATATATAAATAATTATCCCAAGTTGTAAAAAGTTTTGTGCCATGTGCATTCAAATCAATTTTCTTAAACGTCTTCAAAATGAGTCAGTTAAATTGTATTTACCAGTGTAAACTGACGTATTTTCCCAAAAAGGCTAAGTGCAGGTACTAATCGGAATACGCTGGCCTCTCCTAGCATCAAATAAATGTCTCGCAAGCTTAGATGCCTTAAAGTCTGTTGAACAAAGTTTCTTTTTATCTTTTGATCCGCCTGTGGATCTTTTACAACCGTATTTGTAATACTTGATATTACTCTTTATCGGATTGTAATATATTTATCTTTTGCTTCCGCTGTGCATTTAAAATTGTGTTGTTTGACTATGATGATATCAACTACGTCACGATACTCCCCACCGGTAATACGTGGAAATATCGGGGTGTGACAGGTTGGTATCAGAGCCAACATTGAGTGAATTAAACACTAGCCTTTTGTGTTTAATCTCAATGACACAGTAGCACATTCCTTGACCTTCTGAGTCTAGACTTAACATTGGAATGCTCTCGTCTATATTCGGAGAATTATTGCTTTCAATTCTATATACTTTTAATATGTCGCCAAGCAAAGGAGCCGTAATGGAAATCCTCCCCATCCGAAGCCTAGGAATGCGGAGCTTTGTACTGCAACTAGGATAAACGTGCAACCAGGGAGAAAACATTCAGAAATAAAATGAAGAAGAAACTCCTTTTGCTGAAGTTCGTTTCCTTAGTAAGTCCTTATAAGGGCATACTTATCTTTCAGTCCCTTCATGGACAACATCATTCTTTCAAGCCCCGTTTAGGGCAATTCTGTACCTCCTTTGGAATCATTGGAATGTTTTATCTAAATTTTATTTATATCATTATATATGAACATAATAATAACATTCCTTTTATGAGATCTACCATTATAATAAAATGGCAAAATCTAAAAAGGGCAAGACCTAGCCCATGTGTCATTTTAAGACAGGGCCAAGATGGTAGTTCCTCAACTAGATTCAGATCCTTATTAACATCTCAATTTAGGATTGCTCTGCGTTAAATATTAAAAGAATCTTAAAGGGATAACCTAGCCTATATGTCATTTCCGACAAGGCCAAGATGGTAAAACCTATTCAAAAGATTCAAATCCTTGATAACACCTGTAAACATGTTAACATCCCTGGAAAATGTGATTCAATCACATAAATCATCCTTATACTGGATTCTCCCAAAATCCTTTCTTATTTGGTGAATTAAACATCCGTTAGGGATGTAATGCTTACGGGCCGTATTCATTGTCATATAAGACAAAAGACAGTCGTAGCCTACAACTCCCTGTCAAGAAAATGCATGAACAACGTTCAAGCCTAAATACCTTGATTCTACAAAATCATGGTTTACAATTTAAAGTTGCCCTTGTGACTTGGCCTTTTGTGCCATAGTTATATTTTAATTAAGTTTAGGATAATTATAATGAAAATCCTGAATAAAATATATTAAATAAATCAAAATATCATTCCTTTTATGCCAGTATACATATTAAAAAAGAATCTTAAAAGGTATAACCTAGCTTGAATGTCATTAAAGACCTAGCTATGATGGTAGAACCTGTTTAAAAAGAGATTCGGATCCTTGTTAAACATCTGAAAACATGTTAACACTCCCGACAACAGTGATGCGATAAAATCACACTTGTCATCTTTATATTAGGAATTTCCAAACCCCTTATTTAGCGTAAATGATCAAGAGGAATCATGGCTAATAAACGTCGAACATGATGAACACATCAAAACATCCATTGGGATGAATACCTTCGGGCAAAGATGTATACATGAAAAATATAGTTTTATTTCATAACTTCTTGTCAAGACAATGAACTATGAAATTTTCTGATCCAAAGGAATCATCGATTATGTTTTAAAATTTCCCTAGTGACAAGGCATCTGTGCCATCAAAAAGTCCTTTGGAACAAGCCCTTGTGCTATATATAAAATGTCAGTACGACATTGACAGTCATGACTTATGTCCCCTGTCTAATAAATATGAAGGATTATATTCCGTTTAAACGCCAAAGATGGTTTATTTAAAAACCTAGACAAAACATAATCAAATAAATTAAATACTATCTATTGGCCTATATGGTTTATTTGCACCATGGCTATTTAATCATCAAATTCGACAATTCACTATATAATTAAACAAATTATTACTACTTGGTTTGTAGCCTTCAAAGCTTCACCATGGCTGACTCATCTGAAGCTCACAATCATCCAGTTGATCAGAATGATAATGCAAGACTGAACTTAATGGGCACCGAGTTACAGGCTATGTTGGATACAACCGTAAACAAAGTCGTGGACCGTGTATTAAAGGTTCATAAGCGAAAGTGCGATAATACCCCAAATAAAGGTTGCAAAAAGGGTAAGACCGGTTCAAACTATGACCAGTCCAAGCCAAAGGAGGCAAAACCCAAATGTAAAACCTGCGGGAAGAAGCACTTCGGAAAATGTTTCTATGAGCAGACCAGGGGAAAATGTTTCTATGACCTGTCCAAGCCAAAGGAGGCAAAACCCAAATGTAAAACCCATGAATGTAAGGACTTGAAGGATGCCACATGCTATGGTTGTGGCGAGAAGGGGCACATAAAGACCCGCTGCCCAAAGAAGGCAACTAAAGGGAAATGCACTTTGGAGTCACAAGCTAAGCCTTGTGGGATTTGTAATAAGGAAGGGCACAAGACCTTGGAGTGCCAAGACATAAAGGACGCAACCTGCTATGGTTGCAATGAAATAGGGCACATCAAGACAAATTGCCCAAATAAAACCAAGAAGCCTGGGGAGGCTAAGAAGACCAAAGCTGGAAGCTCTCAAATGGATGCTCAAGAGGCTATTCAGGATGACAATGTCATAACAGGTACTTTCTTTATCAATAACGCTCACGCTAGAGTATTATTTGATTCAGGTTCAGATAAGTCTTTCGTAGACAATAGATTTCGTAAATCATTAAATCTGCCTGTTAAAACTCTAAGCGTTAAGTATAAAGTAGAATTGGCCGATAGTACCTCAGAGACTGCTTCAGCAATATTAGATGGATGTTTTATATCCATTAGGAATCATTCTTTTCCGCTGTCCTTGTTTCCATTAAAATAAGAGGGACTCGATATAGTGATAGGAATGAATTGGTCGTCTTAAAAATCAAGCCCATATTGTGTGTGATAAGAAGCAAGTAGTTATCAAGACTCCTTATGGTGAGCCTTTGACAATTCAAGGAGACACTGGGTATGGATTGCCTAAGCACTTGTTGAATATGGTATTTAATACCAAAGATTCGAGTATGGAAAACTCAGAAGAGACAAACAACAGTCGCGATGCTAGAGATGCGACAAATGTTAATGGTGCATCCAATGTGAACCTCAATGTTAATGGAGTTAATCTCCAAAATTGTAATTAACGCAGCTATTAGAAAGGCTATGAGAAAAGTCATGAAAATGATCAAGAAGCCAGATGCTGCTCGCTCTAAAACACATGTCACTGCTCATGAGAATAACTTTATTCATACTTCAAATGCGAATAATAACCCAAACAAAATCATACGTGGCAAGGAGCCCATTCCTTTTAGGATATACTTAAAAGTACTTCGTCTCTTGGAAGTCAAGAGACTTCAATAGTAAAAAGGGGCCATCGATTGCAGGAAATTGTTGAATGAAGTAGAAACCATTAGGTGTATCAGCAGTTATGCTGGAAAGGACACGGTGAGGTATACATCTCAGTCATTCGATGGCAATACCCTTGATTAGTGAGGACATTAATGAAGTCCACAAGAAAGATCCTCTTATACATTATGGGATGGTCCAAGTTTTAAGGACCTTATTAGAAAAACCTATTATCCGCTTCGCGAAATGGAAAAAGATGGAATAAGAATTTTATAACTCTCACCATAAAAGTTCTAGACTGTCGACAATATGTTACAAATTTTAATTCATTGGCTGAGATAGTGCCCTATCCAGTTTACCCAAAATCTAAGCTTAATGCAATAATTATTGGTAGTTAGCAACGGCAATAAGAGGGCACATTAAAGTTTCAAAGCCTGCTCATTATAAATCCATTATGGATCTACCTCAGCTACTCACGTTATATAGATTAAGAAATAACCAGTCAAAGCTGAGACTGCCCTAAAATTTGTCAAAGATTTTGCAGCTAAGTTTAAAAGGATTAAAAATGGAGGCGTTTAACCCTCCTGATGAATGATTAGAGGCGGTTCACATTAATAATGACACCAGATAAACCCCTTATTGTGATTTTATTGCCAGGAGTTACGTTTGGGTTCAGGTACTGCTAAGTCTCTCATAAGACCATAAGCTTAGCAAACTTTTAGAAAATTTTCTCGTAAGAACCCCAAATATTAAGTGTAAGGTAAAACTTACAGGAAAAATCATAAGAACCATTCCTTCTGTTCCTGTCAGAAACCTCCAATCGTTGAATTCTAGAAGTATCCTCTCTCTAGAAGAAGTGCGTCAGCATATACAGTTGATATCTCCTTGATCTCTATCGATTGCGAATACCAGACGGGATGATAAAAGCGCCATATGAGGATTGGTGTATCTTAATATATTCCATAGATTGCTTCCATGCCTGATCAGTATGGAGGTTTAATGCATGGGACCACAAAGATATTCCGATGGTCATATGATACTAAAGCCAGCTAACGGTATTCAAAGAAGATATCCAGAATGGAATTGTCCAAGTAAATGCCTCCGATTAAGGAATTCGTGGACTTGTAACATAAATGTGTCGCTCATTTGACACAAGCAATGATGGATGAACTGGAGCCTGAGATTTGGAAAATCTCTGTAACCTCCTTGTATCTCGATTTTCTTCTCCTAGGACTACCTTGCTTACCTCCTGAAAGGCAAGTAGAGTTAAGATTTATATCCCATTTAGGGCTGCATTATTATGAAATCTCCAAGACGGCTAGTACCATCATTGGAAGAATCAAAGCCCTGATTAAGTGAGTTTTATAATAGAGGATTCATATAGCATAACTCAATATTCTGAGAATTCGGTATAGTTAATTAAGAAAGACGGTTCATTTTGCTTATGCATTGATTACCGCAACCCTAATTAGGCAACAATTAACAATTGCCATCAGCTGCCCAGGATCATCGATTTGTTCGACTAACGGCGAGGATTAGCTATTCCTTAAGATTAGTTTTAAGCAGTGGTTGGAATAACCATCTCACCTTAAAATAAGCTTTTCTATAATAGTTGTTATATAAGTATCAAGGCTGCTTCTTTGAAGACCTTGTATAGATGGAATGTTAAACATTTATTATTGGACAAAAGATTGGTAAGTCCAATTATCAGGATCTGAAAGTTGCCTTGGAAACAACGAATAAGATCATACAAATCCATAATCATCTGTAAGTTTCCAGTATTCGGCAGAGAATCAAGGATTAATGAAAGTAGCAACCCTCTTAAGTTCTTGTTAAGGAATAAGGTTCAACAAAAGATATCACCCTGGAAGGGTGTGCCAATTTGTTAAATTATCAGGCTAGTTAAGCTCTGAATATATAGAATCATTCGAAGGAAATCGAATGTATCAAGATCAAATAGCTTATAAACTAAAACCTATTTAAGGAGCTTAGCGGAGCTCGCAGTGCATTACACACTAATGATTTAAGGATGTATTTCACCAATAAGTAGAGAAGCATTATCACATAATGATATGCAGATTTATGATATGATGAGAAGCCTGCATCGATTGAGGATCGACAGGTTAAGAAGCTCCGAAAAGGATACATGTACCTATTATAGAGGTCAACTTGGGAGCTTGGAGAGGCTCCAGATTTGCTATAGAAGTTGAGTCCATTATGCGAAAAAAAGTACTTCCAGCATCTTAGCAAATCTCGAGGTCGAGATTTCTTTTAAGGGGGTGAGGATGTAACACCTCGTAAAATCACGTCCAATAATGTATTGACACGTGTAATAAACCCTAATGAAGTCAAATAGTAAATTTAAGGGACTAATTTTTGAAAAATCGAAAACCTTGATTATGAAAGGACTGGAAGTGCTAGAATACCTAAAATAAGTTTCTAAATAACCTCTTATGATAATTATATTCACAAATGGGCCACTTGATGATCGAGTGTAGCCGTTTGCGTAATTAATTGAAAGTTTGCGCAATGAAGGGTTAAAAGCGTCAACATGTTGATTCTTACCTCTGAGTGACCTCTTGATAAACCGGGAGCTTCATGATATTTGATTATACTCTCAGGAATGCCAATTATTGGCCGTCTAAGGTTTTTATGCCTATAAGTAAAGTTACGCGCAACTTTGCAAGTTAGAGGGACTAAAAGTGTCAATATGTTTAATTATACCTCTGAATGACCTTTTAGCGAACCCGAAGCATCGTGATGTTTTATAACACTCCCAAGAATGCCCAACGTTGATTAGATGAGGCTTCGATGCTATTAAACGATGATCTACGCAAGTTTGCGCATTAAAGGGACCTAAAGCGTCAACTTTTGAATCTACGCCTTTTGGTGACCACTTAAGCGATTGAGAGCATAGAAATAATTAAACTCATGCTTGGGAATTCCCGTTATGGGCCATGGAAGGCTTGGATATCATTAAATGACATTTCGCGCTACTTTGTGCGATTGTGGGACTATTTGCGTCAAACTGCAAAAGTATGTCGATTCGTAGGGTATCGGACCTTCCGAAATATGAACATGAGTTAAACATACCCTAATCATCCTTTATATAGCTTAGATATAGGCTTAGAGGTGTTTGGTGCGCAAAAATAAACTTTTAAGTCATGCAGGGACTAAAAGTGTCAAAAAGTGCACAAGTTTGCATTTTCGCGCATATCTTGCATTCTGAATATACCCGGTCACCCAAAAATTTATGTAAGCATTAAAATATTTTATTTTAGTGTTTGGATTGATAAAATTCCATTCGTCACGTAATTTGGATCGTCTTTCGCGTCCGTTCGTGTTTCGTCTTAATTAGACGAACAACGTGACCGTACGGCCAAACGAACCAACATCCGACATGTTTTTGAGCATGTTTCATGTCCCTCATGTTTAGGCTTCATTGTATAGCCTTGTAAATAGCTTAACGGGCCTTAAACGTGACCTTAAAAGCTATCAGGGACCATTTCTATAATTATTTCAATCTTGATTGCTGAACCAAGGACCTCAGGCGGCCCGCGTAAGCATCCCTGGAACCTTACGCGACCCGTGTGAACATGTCAGAGCTGCAAAACTGATTTCCCAGCTGTTACCAGCTGTTTGAATCACTTGCAAATGGTATTTATTCAATCTTTGGGCACCCACAGTATTAAAAAACAGTGGGTAATAGGTGTATGGTCCAGATTTAATCACGTTTATCGAGAAACGATCCTAACGGTCCTCTAAATCCTATAAATACCCCACTTCATTCTTGCCAAACCCACACTTGATTTCTGAATTCTCTAAGTTGGAGACCTTGCTCTTCATACCTGAGAATTTAGGATCAAAACCTCCTTGCTTGGACCCTTTGTAAGTGTCCTTTCGTGCTTAGTTTAATTGTTTAGCGTTTATAGCCGAAAAGTCAAGCGTTTTGATAAATGCTTTGACTTTTAAACGGTTGAGCCATTGTTCGTAACGAACATGGCTACGTGACCGTAATTAGGTAGGTGTTAAACCCTCAAAAGGGCACCTCCTAATTACCACGTTTACTTAGTTAAATTGTCGAGTCAAATAAAAGTCAAACGGGTTAGTTTTAAATAAAATTCATAACTATTAATATAGAAGCCATAAAACAAGTTTTCTCACTTTAATAACTTGGTAAATATTAGTTGAACATGTCTAAGCATGTTCAACCCGACAATTCTAAGTTTAGGCTTCGTTCGGAACCGAAAGTCGCAAAAGTTGACTTTTGCTTTGACTTTCAGTTCTGACCCGATTTAGCTTAGTTTAGATATGCCTTAGGATTCATTTAGGACCAGGTTATAGGTTAGTGTAACCCTCTGAGGTTATACAACTAGGTTCCTTAGTTATCCGATTCATATGCATGTTTCCGTTAAATGCCTAAATGTTGACTATTATGCCCTTTTAACCTTAAAACGAAATTTTTGATAATGTGAGAAGATAGAAACCTTCATTACTGATTTATAAACTTGTCCCTAAAATTTGACATCAGTTTGAGGTCTAGATTAGGAGTTATGCTCATTAGCGTAAATGAAAAGCTTTTTATTAATTAAACGGCATAATTAGCATAAAGCCTATCTAAACCCAATTTTTGATACCAAAATTTTTACCTACTGATGTAAAATAATATTTTGGGATTTTTGAAGATTTTTATTTATTTTTAGGTTGAGCATAACATAGGGTTCTAACCTTGATTCGGTAATTGCCGGTTTTGCCCTTTTGGCCATAAAATGAGTTTTACATAACATTTTGATACCAAACTTTTTGATACTGATTATATATGATAAATAAAACATTTTAAGCTTTCTGGAATGACAAAAATATCAGTTTTTCTTATAAAACCCGGAAATCGCTTAAAATCGCCTTTTTACGCGTTTTTAACGCATAGTATAAGTTAAAACTATTTTTAACATATAAGGTTTGATACCTACTGATTTTTAAGTAAATTTTCATAATTAAACAGTAGGAAAAAGTTTTTAAACTCAAAATTCTAATTTTGACTTTTAAAGGCTATGTGAAATTACCAAAATGCCCCTTCGGTGCATAGTTGGGTTAAAAGTGATAAATTCCACACATAGGCAACACCCTACTGATATAACTTTTAAATTAATTATTTTTACTAATTATATCAGACCTAAACCTCAGATTAATGTTTAAACTCTTTTATAACCTTTAAAATGACCAAAATGCCCCTACGGGGCATAGTTTGAGTTTAAATTCGTTTTGGGCATAATGGAAGGCATCCTACTGATATCACAACATATTTAACGCATATTAACTTAGGAAACATGTTCATGACTCATGTGGTTACCCGTTACGTACTTTTCGCGTTTGGATCGACTTATGTAACTAGTTTGCATAAATTAGCCGAAACGGGTCAAACCTTATCATTTCTATCTCACAATCCAGAATGTGTTTAGTTTACCCATACTAAACACGTATACAAGCTTGTCGGGTCTAAACCACATTCTAATCCGGTCTTCGCATAATCATGCGTTTTGAACCGTATCTTCTTTTTAAAACTAACCGGTCTAAGTTTAGGCTTAATTATAGACCCGTTAGGAATCTAATAGGTTATTAAAAACCTTCGTTCCAGATTTAGGAGCCCAGTAAAAGCTATCTGTACTTGCTGATTTGATATACGGCTGGGATTGAATTTATATTTAGCTCCGGTAAATACTTTTAACTTATTTTCCCTTATACGGGCTTGGGGTACGGTTTATAAAATACCGCTTGGTCGGGCATTGAATTTTTGATCGTATGAAGGTTAATTTATTGATATGACCCGTTTAAATTGTTTTGTTTGCTTAAAGCCTTTGGGGGTTTAATGATCATGTCCCAGATATCCTTGGCATCATTTTAAGAAATGGCCACGACCTAAGCACGGGGTGTAGGCGTACACCCGACAGTGCATATATAAATAATAAGGTATAACCGCCGGTTTCGGGAATAACTCGCCGCGGGACTATATCATGTGGTGTGTCTATTAATCTTTAACCCGGTGTCAATCCGGGCTACTGAACGTATAAGAAACATGTAATTCTTTTACAACTTTATATATAAATAATTATCCCAAGTTATAAAAAGTTTTTTGCCATGTGCATTCAAATCAATTTTCTTAAACATTTTCAAAATGAGTCAGTTAAATTGTATTTACCAGTGTAAACTGACGTATTTTCCTAAAAAGGCTAAGTGCAGGTACTAATCGGAATAGGCTGGCCTCTCCTAGCTTCAAATAAAAGTCTCGCATGCTTAGATGCCTTAAAGTCTGTTGAACAAAGTTTCTTTTTATCTTTTGACCCGCATGTGGATCTTTTACAACCGTATTTGTAATACTTGATATTACTCTTTATTGGATTGTAATATATTTATCTTTTGCTTCCGCTGTGCATTTAAAATTGTGTTGCTTGACTATGATGATATCAACTACGTCACGATACTCCCCACCGGGCCCACTAGTAATACGTGGAAATATCGGGGTGTGACATCCAGCCACCAATCATATTGAACTATAACAATATATTAAGTCAGAGTTCCATTTATTACGATGTTTTGATTTCAAAACATAACTTAAAACAAATACGTTCAGCCGAAGCATAAAACAAACCATTGTTTAAATGTTTCAAAACCAAATGTACGTAAACTAATAAGCTTGTCACGTGTTTCCAAGAGGCTCGACCCGTGACCACTCCAGCAATCCCATATAGCAAGTTCCATGTCCAAGAATCTAACAACCCGCAAGCATGCAGACAAGTGTATCAGCATAACGCTAGCGAGTTCAAAGTTTGTCAAAAACGCTTAGTTATCGAATAAAAAATTAAGCATGTTGATAATAACTCAATACCACAAGATGGCATCAGTTTGTTTGCCCTTGTCTAATGCTCTATCAGACATTGGTCGAGTGGTTAAGGTAATTAGTTCACGCCCGTCCTCCTCGGTACGGTGTGAGGATGCCAAACCTAATAGCACTATCAACTAATAACCCCGTTGCCTCCTCGGCAACTAGTTTGGTAGTAGATGGGACTTAAGGTGATAGATTTGAGTGTATTATCCAACATCGAATTTAAACCCAATAAAACCAGTATTCCTCCCCGAAATATTTACCAGTTGTCCCTCCCGGGACGCATGCTCGAAAGAGAGAAGTGAACTCAACTTAGATTTGCTCGGTTAGTCAAGTTACACGTTCAAGTTAATCAATCAGAGCCTATAATGTTTACACATACTCAATCAGTTTGTATGCAAATTATTTACCCATGCACGTATTCAAGCATTATCACCAAGTAATCAAGATTCAAGTTCCATGCAGATATAGACAAACAATATTCTGATTGCACACTCTCCTCGGTGCGATCCAATAATATATGTTCCGAACCAAGAATGTGCGGCTCACCACGTTGTGCGTCCCACGTGGAGGTGTGCGACTGCACCGTGGTGTGCGGTCATGCATTCGTGGATTGTACGTTATGCAAATCAGTGTATAATCTACCAAGTGTTCGATATGCTAGTGTACGACTAGGGGTGTGCGATTAGTTATAGCATCACCATAAATTAAGGAAATCAGTTTCACCAATTAACAGTTACCATTAAACATCAATTCGATCAAATTGTGCTTTCCATTAATTAATTTCTCATTATTCACATGAACCGTAGCAACCATCTAGGTCATGAATAACAGTCCACATAATTATCATTCAAATCAAATTGGATCATCTTCTATGTCATACAATTTACTTTTAACTTCAACCCAACAGTTTGTTTTTGCAAATATGCTCATCATAATTTGACTACAACCAACGCTAACGTCACTAAGATCATGCAAGAACACAAGCATTATGCACTGATTCTCACGCAACTTATCACATTCATTTGAATCACAAAATTTAGAATATATCATCTTTTAATCATCAATTAAAATCAACAACCTAATCAACCCTTCCATCATCATCGACATCCCTAACCCTTTAGATAGTATTCATGTTTTATTAACAAAACCCTAGTGTTCATGCAAATATAGTTATTAATATTAATCATGCAATCCAGACTCCTATTTAATTGAGACAACATCTACATCTGATTACTAACAAACTCTAAGCCATTAACTAATCATTAACCCAATCGGATCATCTTAGCAACATCAAGCAACTAAAACCATGTAACCAAAACAATCGACCAAACCCTAAAAATCAAGCAATACATGTTCAATCATGACCTCATACATCGATTGTTAAACCAGGACAAAATTACAAACGTCTTCAGGTAGAACTAACCGTATTAAGGGTAGACCCGAGGTGTCCAGATCAAGAGACTTCGAGAGACAGGAGAGGAGTTAGCCGTCAATTGTGAGAGGAGGAAGAGAGGGTTTAGTGTTTGTTGTGTTTGAAAGTTATGAGGATTCGTACCAACAGTATGTATGTATACGCACAAGAATAACACATCAGGCTCAATGTTGGGCTTTATTTGGGCTGCGGACCTAAGCATAAGCAATAGGGGTTTTGGGCCGATGACCAATCCATTCGGCCAGGGAGTGTGCGGTCAAGGAGGTGGTGTGCGACCCTAATACTTGGTGTGAATTGTTTTACGTTGAACATTCATTCTTATGAATTCACATAACTCCCTAATACTCACAGTCATTCACTAATACATGAACACATTGGTCACTTCATACAAGGTTCACGTAGACTATATTATATAACAACGTGCAAAGGAAACAAGTACATAAACAACCCATAAGCATTCAGTTAAGAGTTAACACATCCCCTAGTCAAGCATTGTACATATAAGTTACATCAACGCGCAACAAAAGGCTCTAAAATACGAATTGTCACATCGGCTTAAACATCTCACAAAACGAAAGGAATAAGGGTTACCGACATATAGCATGTGTACTTCCTAAAGCATGTTACCCCTAGTTAGGCATCTCTTTTCAATTCTCCTCTAAAAACACCTGTCAGAAACACTCTCATGAAACTTAAAGTGACAACCATGACAAAGGATCTAAGTTGGTGTTTGTTTTTTCAGATGCAAAAGGTCTGCAGTCTGCGAACCACATTTGCAAACGTCTGCACGGGAAGAGGTGGACCAAATGTTTGCGGAGTGTAATAAAAAAGTGTTTGATTATCACCCCACATCTGCACACTTTCCCTTTCTCTTATCCATGTCTCTGCACACAAAAGTTCAGAATCCTCCATGTCTCTACACACAAAAGCGCTTGAAATTGGGATTAGGGTTTTCAAAATCATTCAAGCGTACATTTCAATCTACAAAATTACTTCAATTAGATTCATTACTCAACAAAATTCACAATTTCCGCTTCAATTCATGCACAATCCTCTTGATTTCTCACCTTAATCCCCTCAATTGCTGCTCTAATCGCTCAATTTCATCTCAAATTCGTCACATAAATGGTTACAGATCTGAATGTTTCTCAATATGGCTAGAATAATCGAAGAAAACACACTCTAGGGAACCATAAATCTGACCCGTTCGAAGAATTCACACACATTGTTATCGCCTATGAGTTTTGCGAGAAATTACTTCAGGATTTGATCGTCCATCGATTCGTTTTCTTGTTCAATTGTGTATATATTCATGTCTCTGTGATCTTTCTCTTAAACACGTCTATGTTTTGAGATTAGGAGGAGAGGGGTGGAGAGAGGGTTGGAAGAGGTTGGAAGAGGTGGGGAGACATTGGACCATGTCTGCGGGGGGGGGGGGGGGGGGGGGGGACGCGCAGAGGTTCAAAGACATTTTTTAATGAAATGTCTTCTAAAAAACAAACGGTCTGCAGAGCTAAAAGTCTGTGCGGCGCAGACACAAGAGGTCAGAAGAGGTTTTTCTGAAAAAATAAGCACCCCCTAAGTCAGTCTTATATCAGCAAGAAACCCATTAGTGATTGAAAATTTTGGTTTTCATGTCGTTTAAGAATACTCAAGACAAAATTTTTCAAAAAATTTCAAAATTCTCACTTTTTCAACCAATTTCAATCATTCAAGAATCTAATATCACCAATACTACCAATCCCCTCTTGGGTTACCGCATCCCCACACTTGGGATACATTATCCCCAATGTATGGTGTACTTTATAAACCTAACCCGAGAGATACCACCCAACAATCCATGAACGGCTAATAACCCCAATCAAATCATCAAATAAATAACCACTCCTAAACACAAAAGTGCACATCACCAAATGCACAAATAAAAACAGAGTGCAAGATAGATAGACACCTGGACCTGATCAGTCAATCAGTGGGTGTTGGTAGTAGTGCGGCTGTTGTGATCTAATAGGGACATAATCATCTCATGGATCCTTTATGACTCTACTTTGTTCAACTTTCTGTGATGGATGTTCTGATCATATCTCACCAGAGATGTTGCCAAACATCCCCACACTTGAGTAATTGCATCCGTGGAGATTTAAACGTGGTAGCCTGCAAGAACTCATGCACACACCAAAACAAACAAAAATACAATACTTTACATCTCCGGCTGCCTTCCGAGAGCTCTAAGTTTATAGGTCTTCAGCCAGACAGTACTTGATGTACTCAAGGGGGTTTAGATGAATGCTTGCCTCCCCACTTCTCTACATACAATTCCATCCAATTGCACGGGAGGTTTGCATCTTCACGCCAATTGGGGTGTAATTTAGCTTCATTGCCCCATTCAGTCCTACTATCGGGTGGTTTTCCTTCTTCTACTTGCCTTCTCACATTCGCCCTTTTCACCTGATCTCCATTGTTCTCAACCTTAGACATGTAAAGCTCAACACCATTCTCATCTAGCGTGTCCTTGCTCACACATGAAACATATTGATTAATAGCAACTTGTCACACCCCGATTTCCCTGGGACTGCTAGTAACAATGTTAATAAATGCCTTACAGTCCGTAAGTCATAAGCCTTGCGGTCCGTAAGGGTCACTCAGAGGCCAAAACTTTGGCATGTTGACACCTTTGATCCTTCCACGTCCAATCTTCCACAATTTTGCACATATAATCCCTCTCGTACGAATAACTTGGCATATTTGAGAGTTGATTGGACACGTGTTTCCATATCATTCGATAAAATTTTCCGAGGTGTTACAGTGTTCGACCGTACGATCGACGGAGTGTGAGACCACGTGTGATATCTCCACCGGTGGTGGAGGAGAGACTGGCTCAGGTCGAGTCGGATGTGGCTGCTTTACGGGTGGCCGTATGGTGGATGGTTGAGGCGATCATTGCTATGCATTCTGGCGCGCCCCTACCTCCACTAGCTGGCGCTGCACCACCACCATTACCACCACCATCGCCGTAGCTGCTTATTGTATTTTCTTTTTGTTGTTTTACATTTGAAAAATTGTAAATATTTATCTTTTGTTGTTTTGATGTAATTGTAAATATTAAGGGTAAATTACATTTTTTGTCTTTTGTATTTGTATCGGATTGCAATGAATGCCCTTTAACTTCAATAACTACAGTCACAGTCCTTTATTTGTAAAATGTATTACACCCTACGTCCTTTAGCAGCAACTATGTTAAAATTTTCAGTTAAGTATGACATGTTCCTTGTATATGAGGGTATATTGGTAATTTTACTAGTTACATCTATAAACGCTAACATGCGTATATAAACCATAAATCCGAGAAACATCATCTTCTCCATATATCTATTAATGAGACAACAATGGTGGAACTGTCTACAATTCACATAGCCAAAAACCCAAATCATCAACCAATGAAAAAGTTTCATTCAGATTTAATCCACGACAAACTCCATCACTTCACATCATCATCTTGTACAAAATCATCATCAGCTGGTATAAACATAACAAACCCCTCACCTCTGTTTTCGCTTCTTCATCTAGTCCCCCAATTCAACAATACCCACAAAAGAATAGTTTGCAAAAATTGGATCTTTTTTATGAGTATTCAACAAAACCCACAAACATTTCACTCAATTCAAACAAACCACAAATATTTCACCCAATTTAAACAAAACCTACAAACAATTTGAACAATAGCTTTAATAGTTCTTTCGTAGTTGTGTCAGGCGAAGAGGATAGATAATGAGAGTATTGTGAGCCCTAATCTTGCGTCCCTCAACATCAACAGATTTAATCAGGTGACGGTACGGGTTTGTGGGTGCGGCATCATTGACGGAACCAGTGGAGGTATGTAACGCAGAGAACCTGTTCATTGGGTTTCTGTGAAAAACTGATGCAGAAGGTAACTTGGTGGAAGTGGGGGTAGCCGGTGGTTATGGTGGTAAAGGTGATGGTGCTTTTGGTGGTGGAGATTTGGTAGTTACAGAAGGTAGATTTTGAAAAAGAGAATGTGAGAGAGAGAGAGAGATTGATATAGTAAAAGTTTTTTTATTCGTTTTAATTTATTTTGATAAATAAATGAGGAAAATTACCAATATACCCTCATGTGCAAAACACATGTCATATTTAATTAAAAAACTTAACTAGGTTAATGTTAAAGGACGTAAGATGCAACGAGTTTTACAAATAAAGGATTGTGACTGTAAATATTGAAGTTAAAGTGCATCCATTGTAATACCATACAAACATAAAGGATGAAAGATGTAATTTACCCAAATATTAATCTTATGTTTACGTTTTATATTATTAGTTTAATAATTATTATCGTATTGTTTATCATATTCACATATCTATCGTTTTGCAAAGTGGAAAATTATTCAACGTTATTAGTACATTTAATTACAAACTCGTAACATAATTTGATATATCTGAATAATACGACAAACGCTATCTAAACAATATTAAAACTTATTAAACGGTTGTTCGGTTTCACAAAAAAAATAATTATATACGGATCATATAACATTATACGAACCGTATACATTTGTTAAAAACCCAAAAACCTGGTAAAAGCTCACAAAAAACACATTTGGTCGTATAACATTATATTGCTCGTATACAATTGTATACGACTCGTATAATCTTAGACGGCCTTGTATACATATAAAAAGACATTCCAGTACATTTATTTCAGTGCAACATTTTATACAACTGTAGGTCCGTTTTTCACGGAGGATCGATTACGAAACCTAATCCTTGTTTATAACAAACACAATCACGAGCGCGGAATCCTTGTGATGATGCAAACCAAACAAAGTATAGCAAACACACAGTAACCAAAAGATTCACTTTCTATTGATTAACGGGATGAGAACAGATTATAAACACATACACACAATGTTTGATAATACTCTCAGTAGGTTATGCTCTCATACTTCACACAGAAGACCAAGTGTGCTATATATACTGCAGCCCACCCACTACACTACGAAGATTGTAAATGGGCTGACGAAGAACCTAAGCCCACGAAGAATAGGTTCTTCATCAACTGTTTCCACGAAACACCATGTGACGAAGAAGGGGTTCTTCGTCACACACCATTAATGACGAAGAAGGTTCTTCATGACACATTAAATCCCACGAAGAATGGGTTCTTCGTGGGGATCCTGCACATCTGAAAAGCTACAAACTGTTTGACAGTTTGCAGCAGAACTTATATATACACACAAACATGACAGGTAAACTAAATGCAACATGCATTAGTTCAAACTTATAACAAAAAGAGACAAATGTCGTACCAAAGTTAGATAGGAGGATTTCCGACTTGGTCGAGTAGACGGAAACTTACAGACTCGATAAACAAAAGACCGTACTATTACAACGTTAAACAAGAACAAGTTACAGACACAAAAATATGCACCAACAAACTCCCCCTTGTCTGTTACTTGGTCTTCGGTCTTCGTTTTTCAACCTTCAGTGTTTCTCGGACCATGAACTGCCGGCGTGAATCCCGCGATAACAACAAAAGCAAGCGACGCGCTGAAATAGAAACGCTTGATGCGCGTCCTTGTCCTCGTAAAATATGTTGTGACGGAACAGTTTGTTGATATCGGACACAGGCATGTTGATTATCCACATCGGATCGAGCATGCGGAAATTCTTTTGATCGTTTTTGAATACAATAACAACCTCGTGCGAATCAGAGTCGTAACACCATAACGCCATGTTTTCCAAGAAGTTCTGCTTCATCGGCATCAAAGGAATCTTGTCCAAAACCTTCGCCGGCTGCTAAACGAGCTTGTATCTTGCCGTGTTGGTTGATGGATGCAAAGTGAACTTTATTTGCTGATGAATTGGAAATTGTGGCTTGTATAACTCGTCTTTCTAGCCTATCCTCCGATTCATCTTCAACTTACGAGCAAACAATGTTGCTCCTTCGAAATTTGCGCGATTAATGAGCTCCAGCTTGGTTAAGGCTGCAACATCATAAAACGGTAAGGACAAAATGCTCAGCAATGATCTGAAATACTGAATGCCATGTTCACATTTGACGGCCATGCAATGGATTTCTTTGACGAACATCCAGCAAAGTATCTTCCCATACAGATTTTCTTTCTCGTATTTCAAGTAATCGACTTGAGCTTCAGCTGGCGTAGGCTTTGTAACCTTGGACAGGAACTGTTTTCTCCATTCTGTGAATGCATCAGGTGCATTATCTCTAGCATCACAATTTTTCAAGTGTTCATCGATGTCGTCCACATTTTCCTTCAACCAATCTTCATTGAAAGGAATGAACTCTGTTCCGTCTTCTCGCACATAAGTCGACTTCCTCGTTTCTCCTTCAAAAACGATTTCATCAAGATTTTCTACGTTTGCAGTTTCAGGTTCACTTGGTATATTATCAATAGCAGCATCATCAATTGTTTTTATTTCATTCAACGTTAGCAACTGCTCATTCGAGAGTTCCACAACAAACTCTCCTTCTTCCAGAACTTCTTCAGTTACAGGATGTACAGCCTGTGAAGCAAGGTCAGCAGAGCTAAGAACAGAGGATGTACCTGCCAAGGAGCTTTCAACATAAGAACTGCTCTCTAGCTGTTGTATTTCTTCTACAGTTCCACTGGAGGTCCCTTGTGTAGATTCAATCTGTGTAGGCTTGTAAACGACAATTTGAGTAGATGCCGTGGATGGTGGTTGTTCATATGTTGAAGAAGGGTCTGGGTTACCCGGATCTTTAGAATCATGATCACGTTTCTTCAAGGCTTCCTGTTGTTTGCATCAGTCACCCCACAAAATGTTAACACGCTTTCTGAAAATCTCTAAACCATCATTGATTTTCTTGACCCCATCTGTTATCTTGGTATTGCGAGAGTTGTACCACTCTTTCATATCATCATGCTTTGCTTTAAGAGTGTCGGCCAACCTTTGAACAGCAGTGCTTATTTCTTTCAAACGATTCATATCAATAACACGAGCATTGTCTGCAGCTTGCATTTGCTGTAATTGGTGTTCCCTCTCGTCATCAGCAGCCTTTAAGCATTCATTCTCAGCCTTAGGTTGGTCAATCTCAGCTTGTTGGCGGGTAATCTCAGCTTGTTGACGCTCAACAGTGGACTTCAACATATTAATCTCCAACCGTTGCTTGATCACGTCGCCTCTTGTAATATTTATGACCGCTGATTGCCTATCAATCTGACCTGCAGTAGCTTGCAATTGAGAAAACAAGAAATCTACCTTTTAATCATGCTGCATTTCAGAAAATTTCCTTTGTCTGCGTTCTGAGCTGTGCTGCGAAGTAGTTGCATGAATAGTGGATGCTATTATGCGAGCAGGTTCTTGTGGTGCAACTACTGGAGTTTCTGCAGCTGAAGTAACCATAGGAGTTGGCTCAAATGATCTTGGAGGAGACGATACAATAGCAGCAGCTTCTTCGGCAGTGAGTCCAAAGTTTGGATTCATTTCGGCTTCTTGTATAGGCTCTTGTTGTGACACAGGTGGCTGTACAGATGAAGCACCAATGTACTTCCTGCTCTTTTTCTTTCTACGAGTAGTAGTTTGTTTCTTCTTTAACCGCTCAGCTTCAGTATCAGAAGGAACATAATCAGCATCATCCTCCTGTCTAATCCTCCTCACTTTTCTCACACCACGATCGTCAAGGTAGAACTCATATCCTGGATCCGGCTGATTATCATCAGACTCCGAATCCTCTGCATCACCTCCAGCTGAACTAGCAACAGTTGTACCAGTAGCAGATGCACCAATAGCACCAGTATCTCCACCATCACCACCTTCATTATCACCATCATCATCGCTGTCACTTTCAGTAGAACCACCGAAAATCTTAATCTTCTTTCGACCAAAACTTATCTTCCATCATCTTTTTCAACTTTGGCTCTTCGTCGTCTGATTGGCTGTCATTGTGATGCCACTTATCGTTTTCTGGAGCGACGTAGTCATTCTTATCAAGCGCACCTATCATCTTCCTTGGCGGTTTGCTTTCTTTGTACCTATTCGCTGCAACACCTCTGAATATCTTTAGTGATGCTCTATCATAGCATCTATCTTCAGAATATCATTGTCGGCTTTCGGAAGATTCGGATGTTGGACGTTCATTATCATCTGCAAGAATATAGGATACATCCAGAACTTGTTCCCTGTCGTACGAGCACCGGTTCTATTCAGATTCTCTTTCATGTTTGCATAAATGTACTTCGAAATACTAAACGGCTTGTTTAGTACTAAGGCCACCATAAATCCAACTAGATCATTGCCTGCCATGTCATAACCAGCACGTCTGTTGCTCAGACATTGAATAAGAATGTGCAATAGAAACTTGTAGCGCATCGACAACCAGGCCTTGTTGATCTGATTACTAAAGATGTCTCCAGTACATTTCATACTAAGCAAACATCCGCGTGTGCACATAATTGGAACAGAATACGGTGCATTCGGATCATCTTAAAGTTCTAGTACTGTGTTCAGAATATCCGGAGAGACATCCACGTTCACTTGATTAACTTTCCCTTGAATACGCTCATTTCCGTCAACTTCAACAACGTTCGCTGAATTCCAAAATTCTTTGATAAGAGACTTGTACACCGGTGTTAAAAAAGTAATGGCTTTATTAATCCAAGATTCCCTTAGCCATTGAGTGATCTCTTTCAATTCAGTAATCTTTCCTTCAGGATCAAGATACGCGACCATGTTATGTCGGGGTTCGGACATGATTTGCTCTTCTGGTTTGTCTGTTTTCTTAGTCGCGGGTTTGCGTTTCTGTTCTTTCGGAGCCATTCTGTATACGAAAAACATCCACTGTAAGACATAAGGACATAAAATTTGCAAAGTACATATATCTATACATGTTCATGTATACTGTAAACAGTTAACATGTATATACATACATACTGTGAAAGTGCACTATAATGAACAACATGGCAATTTTTCTAAGTGTTGGCCCACGAAGAATAGTCCTTGTGGCGAAGAACCTGTTTTTCATCGCTATTCCCATGAAGAACTATTGGTCAAACAAGGTCAACATAAGTCAACGAAGAATGGTTATACGTTGACCATGTGGGTCTTTCGTCGAACATGTTTTTCGTTATAGGAAGTTTTGATTAAAAAGGTTATTCGTCATAACAAGGGGTTTTCGTCAATTAGGGTTCTTTGACTGCACTGAAATTGGGGGTTTTTCGATACAGGTGTTTTCATCGATATTCGTTGAATCAATGATTCAGAACAGCAAAACAAACACAACACTTTTAAAAAAGCACAAAAAGAAGACCCTGAACCCAAAAGTTTAAACGAAACAGTTTTGAACCAGAAACCATACCCAAATCTATCAAACACAACAAAATCCAAATCCCCTGTTAAACGCCCAAAACAGAAATCCAAAGATGTAACTATCTACTCATAATTCTGATATATTCAAGTTTTATCACAATAAAAACAATGAAGCAAACAGTTAATCATTATGAAATCATCAAATCAAGAGGTTTCCGAGGGATTCATAAACAATCGAACAAAAACAGAGGGTTTTTAAGAAGTTTTAAATGTGTTAAAGGACCTTGGTCTCGTTTAATACCTTGGATTTTATAAAAATCACAAAGAAAAAAATCAAGGGTTTTGAGTCGGCAGAGGGTATGGGGGGTCGCGTGTTGAAGAAGATGAACAGTTGGAGTGGGTTTGAAAAAGTGGGATCAATAATGCACTGGGTCCCCCTTTTATAGACCTGACCTTCGACGATGAACTGATTACGACGAAGAACCTGTTGGGCCGACGAAGAACCTTAATGGGCTTAAACAGTTACCCCATAATTAAGGTCCACGAAGAACCCAGGTTCTTCGTGAAGACCTCGACGAAGAATGGGTTCTTCGCCGTGATAAGGTTTTTCGTTGACCAAGACTGGTTCTTCGTTGACCAGGACTGGTTCTTCGTTGACCTGAGGTTTTTCGTGGACCTTGGGGTCTTTCGTGGACCTTTCTCACATAAAATCACCAAGTCATTGAATTTTGAATAGATTGAACAAATTTTACTGATTTGAACAGAAATTTCTTTTGTGTTAAGTTTATCAAAAGCAAAAGGATCTTTTTGAAGTAGTGAAATCACAAACAAGTTGATTTCAGGCTTTCCGGTAGAAAACATTTGATTTTCAACTTCGGCTAATCAAAAGAACTTTACAAATTACGCTAAAGCTGAATTTTAAGATGTGATAAACTAACGACAATTAATAATAAGTAGTAAAAGACTGTACAATGTTGAATCTTTTGCGAGTTTCAAGGAAAAATAATCATGCCAGCTTACGGTCTTTGTCAACATGGTTTTTGTTTCGGTTTAAAGCTTTGGATAAGTATACTACCACAATTTTCGATATTGTTGTCCACATAAGCTCAAACTGATAAGATGTAATCATAATTAGGAGATACGATTTACGGTATGAATTATCTGTTTGACAGATTCCCATATCAAGGTATGCACGAGAGTTCATTTTACCGGTGAGTATACCGCTTATCATCTGTTTGACCGTATAAAAAGATGTGAGATACTCACTTATTATTGATTGAAAATAAGCCCTATGTGATAGAATCACTTATTGATGAGGAACTTGATTTTCAGATGCATGAGGGCACAGGAGCAAGTCCGTGAACAGGTTAGTACCATCGTATAGACAAAGAGACGAACTTGACTCCCGGATAAATGTGATATTTTATCACTTTTTTTTTGTGGACATGTGATTGTTGATCACTTATTGAGGTCGTATGCAATATGTACACGTATGTACAGCATCATGGAAGATCTAGACTTTGTCTTCGTTATTTTTCGGTAAAAGATACAACCATGATACCCAGATGATAAGACAACATAAAGACCGAATATCTCAGAACCTCGGCAATCAATCAAACGAAATTTCGGTACTAAGACCATATGCCAATGAATGGTTCCCACCTGACTTGAAGTCTGTTAGGTTTATATCATCCTGCACATTTTAATTTGATTGTGAGCCTACCGATACATCATTAGTAGAGATACTTATCATTTCTCAATTTTTCTTTTTACATTTTTTGACCATGTTGACCGACCACACCAGTGAATCTCATCATTTTCCTTTATTCAAGAAACTCATTTTTGATTTTCTAATTTTTTTTTGAGTTTTTTTTTTAATTTTATTTTTTCAAACGTAAAGACAGAAGGTAAAGATAGAAAGTAAAGACATATTTTTGGATTTTTTAACTTTTTCAAATGTTTTTGTATTTTTTTGAAATTTCTCCCCCTAAAATGGGAAAAGGTTACGAAAAATGAAAATCTTTTTGTATTTTTAGAGTTTTTAAAGAAAATATTTACAAAAAAACGATTAGCCAAAGAAGTTTTACTTGGGCATCACCTTAATGCCATTGACTAAAAGAAGATAATCAAAACGTGACTTATCAAAAGCTTTAGTGAACAGGTCGGCACGTTGGTGATCAGTGTGGACTTTAACAACATCGATGAGTCTCTTATCAAAACAATCACGTATGAAGTGATATTTAATTTCGATGTGTTTGGTCTTGGAATGCTGCACAGGATTTCTAGTGATCTGTAAGGCAGCATTATTATCAACAAAAATAGGAGTAGATAGGAATTCAAAACCGTAGTCGCGCATTAGTTGTTGGATCCACAGAACTTGGGAGCAACAACTTGAGGCAGCAATGTATTCAGCTTCAGAAGTTGATGTAGCGACACAGGTCTGCTTCTTGCACTGCCATGTGACCAGACGATTTCCTAAAAACTGACATCCAGCCGTTGTTGATTTGTCGTCGATTTTGTAGCCACAAAAATCAGAATCACTGAACGCGATCAAGTCGAAGCTATCATCCCTAGGGTACCAAAGACTGGTGTTCGGGCAACCCTTCAAATAGCGGAAAATCCTTTTTACAGCTCCAAGATGTGAGGCCGTTGAGTTGGCTTGATATCTTGCGGGCAGGCACATATGATACATTATGTCGGACCTCGAGGCTGTGAGATACATTAGAGATCTGATCATTGCGTAATAATATGAAGAGTTAATGCTTTCACCTTTCAGATCCGGAGTAATCCCGTGATTCTGCGGAAGTGGGGTACCAATGGGCATTGCATCAGACATCTAGAACCGGCTCAAGATGCCACCAACTTATTTAGTCTGATGGATGAATATCCCAGACTCAGTTTATTGAACTTGTAGGGCCAAAAAGAAATTCATTTCTCCCATTGCGCTCATCTTAAATTTCTCCTGCATAACAAGCTCGAATTGCCTGCACAAAACATCGTTAGTTGAACCAAAAAAGATATCATCAATGTATACCTGTACCAACAGAAGATCTCGATCTTGTTCTTTGATGAAAAGAGTGCAATCAATAAGACCTTACCAAAAACCATTCTCCAACATATAGTTAGATAAGGTTGCATGCCAAGCTCTCGGTGCTTGATGTAAACCATAAAGAGCTTTGTTGAGCAACCAAACCCGATCAGGGTGAATAGGATCTTCAAAACCCGGAGGTTGTTCGAAGTGCACCACTTCTTTAACCACACCATGTAAGAAAGCACTTTTCACGTCCATCTGGTAGACCTTGAATCCTTTAAATGAAGCATAAGCTAGAAAGATCCGAATAGCCTCAAGACGTGCAACCGGTGCATAAACTTCATTGTAGTCAATCCCTTCGATCTGACGAAATCCTTGAATAACTAATCTCGCCTTGTTTCGAACGACTACTCCACGATCATCCTTTTCGCATTTGAAAACCCAACGGGTGCCAACTTTCTTGTAATTTTCAGGTCTTTCAACAAGTTTCCAGACACCCAGCTTTTGGAACTGTTGCAGTTCTTCCTGCATGGCTTCCACCCAAGAATTATCCTTTAAAGCTTCTTTTTAAGGCTTTGGTTCTTCTTGTGAAACATAACACGCTAAGGACCAATCATTTTGTAAACCAGATTCTCTGATAGCTGAATACAAACCAGCATTCTGGTTGTTTCTTAGCTGATTACGTGTCTGCACACCACTTTGGACATCTCCAATAATATTATGTTGTGGATGAGTATCATGAATTCTTGTTTCAGGAACATCAGGAACATGGGTATTAATAACCAAGTTGTTAAGATTAAGATCAACAACCAAATCCACGCCTGGCATAGACGTAGATGTGGATGCATTTCCTTCAGTAGTGTCTACATTCTGCACATGAGAAGTTGCTTCAGAAGCACCTTGAACAGGAGCAACCGGAGTTGAAGAGCCTTCATTTGCATCATGGAACTCATCATCTTCCGATGACTCATTGTAATCAGCAGCGTCTTCAAATTCCTCATTTTGATCAATGTTGTTAACCGAAGTAAAAACATGAGGGCTAACAATAATTGGTCTCACCAATGACGAGTCAACCTCATTGTCACTTTCCAGTATCATTTGAGCAGCTGCAGATGCCTCATCAAAGGTTGGCAGATTAAAGGAGTCGAATAGCCCATCATAATCTAACATCCAAGGATCACCCGAAGCTCTTACAGAATTAGTATACCTTTGAACCTTTACTTCATTCCATAACTCAATATTTTTGGTTGATAAATTCCATACACGAAAATTTGGAGTAGCATATCCAAGGAAGAAACCCTCGATAGCTTTGGCACCAAACTTTCCGTGTGGTTCAATCATAGTGCATGGACCGCCAAAAAGTTCTAAGTGAGAAATGTCCGGTTTCCTTTTTGTGTAACAGTTCGAAACAAGTCTTGTCATGCTTTTTAACCGTGAGAACCCTGTTTAAAGTGTAGCAAGCAGTAGCCACAGCCTCCCCCCAGAACTGAACAGGAAGCTCCGACTCTACCAACATCGTTCTTGCAGTTTCTATTATCGTTTGATTTTTCCTCTCATCGACACTATTTTGTTGTGGAGTGTAGCGAGAACTGTACTCATGAAGAATGCCCTTCGTAGTACAGAACTCATCCATTATGCGGTTTTTGAACTCAGTGCCATTGTCTCTTCGGATCCTCTTTACTTTCAATGTGTACAAATTCTCTAGCAAAGTAAGAAGATTCTTGATGATTTCAGGAGTTTCACTCTTGTGCACCATAAACGATACCCAAGAAAATCTAGAGTAGTCATCAGTAACCACCAGAAAATAAGCATCCCCAAAGTTTGTCTTGTGTTTCATAGGTCTAAAGAGGTCCATATGAAGACGTTCAAGAGGCATGCTGACAGTGTTGACTTTCTTAATCGGTTGAGACTTCTTCGTTTGCTTTCCCTTCTGGCACGAAACACAAACATCTTATAGATGAAAATTCTTCACGGGCACACCATTCACAAGATTGTTTTTTCACCAAATGGTTCATTTTTCTCAAGTGAATGTGCCCCATTCGTCTGTGCCAAGATATAGACTCCTTTTCTGTGGCTTTCGAGACAAAACACGTGACTTGTGCAGATGTCGTAATCGCTTGGCTCATGTCAAGAATATAAAGATCATTAATCCTTGGAGCCGATAAGAGAATCCATTCTTTTGGAATTTTAAACCCAGGCTTCAGCACATAACAACCGGCATCATCAAAATGCATGGTGAATTTCTTATCGTAGATTTGCGAAACACTCAGAAGATTGTGATCAATTTATCGCACATAATTGATCTTATCGAAACCCACAACACCATTGGAGATCATTCCTTTTCCAGTGATGTATCCGCCTTTGTCTCCAGCAAATGCGACATAACCTCCTCTAATGTTTTTCACATCATACAGAAGACGTAAGTCGCCAGTCATGTGCCTAGATGCTCCACTTTCAACAATCCAATGACTATTAACAGTTCCTCCTGGAACATCCTGCACATTTCATTCAACAATCAGTTGGAGTTGGGGACCCAAGCCTTAGTGGTCTTGGGTCATCCCAGATCATCAAGAAATGTGATTTCTATTTCTTGATGATTTTGAAATATCACGCCTCCCCCTGAACCTTCACCCGTTTTAGGTTTCCAAGACTGATTTCGTTTACCAGATTGAGTATTATTAACAGATTTTGAAATTTCTGGTTTTAACGGTTGTGATGAACTTGGTTCCCTTTTAACAGATTTGACTTCCGGTTTTAAAGCCTTTTCTATTGCCTTTACGTTTTGATGACGTTGTTTTGTTTCTTGTTCTTTAACAGTTTGCTTATCTTGTTTTGGTGAAAAAAAAACGACGTTGTTGGTGACCTTTTTCAGGAGGGGCTCTCTCAACAAACTTTTCTTTGGGAGTATTTGTATAGTTTTTGATAATATGTCTAAACTCCCCACATTTAAAACAAGTTCTCCTTTCAACAAACTTAGGAGATTCCGATTGACGACCATATGCCAATCCTGTAGATCCAGAGGTACTTGTTCCTTCGTCACACCCATTTGTGTGTTGGGTGTAGCTGTTTTGACTATTACGTTTTAAAATTTTGACTTGTTGAACAAAATTGGTATTTGATTTATTTTCAAAAGTCTCCATTTTATCAGTACCTCTTGATGCTACAAATTTAACAGCATTGCTTTTCTTCTTGTAACGAGCTCCTTTTGTTTCAAACTTTGGTTGAGAAACCTTAGGCTTTTGAGCTCGTTGTTCTTGCTATTTACCCTTAGAAGCAATATGTTGTTGCTTTGTCGGTAATCTTTTATTTCCATACTGTTTTCTAACTTCAGATTTTGGAAGAGGATCACACTGAGTTACAACAACTCCAGGGATCTTCTTTCCCAAAAACTTACTGGTAGTATCTTCAAACACTTTATCAATCAAGGATTGTTTTTGATTGGAAAACATTTGTTTGAATAGATTTTAACATCACCGACTAAAGTATACAACACATTATCACTTTTAACGGCAAACACAGATTCTTTGATAGGATCTATATCTTGTTTAGCAACAGAGTGCACATCAGGAGTAGGAGGATCACACAGAATATGATTCTCAATAGGAACTTCTAATCCTTTCATCTTATCAAGAGATTTATCCTGATCACTCACATCTGAATCATCATCAGACAAATCATAGTCCTCAATAATTGGAGCACTTTGTTCTGTAGATGTTGAATTTTCTGTTCCTTCAGATGAGCTACCTGAGGAACTGTCCGATTTGAACCCTAATTCTGTAGTGACCTCCTCATAATCAAGAGGCACACTTGGTTCAAAGCGAGGCATTTCCTCTTCATCGGGCATTCTGGTATAGTTGTGTCTTAAAGGGGGCGGACACGACTTATACCCAACGCCTTTCTTATTCCCTTTCAATTGTTGAGCGTCTATAATGTGATCAAGCACATATCGGGAGTTAGAATAACTCTCCAATTTGAGCTTGATCGTATCATGCTCGCATTTTGCCATGGCTAGCTCCTTCTTTGTTTCCTCAATGATATTAATGTAGTTATTAATACCAGTTTGTTTGTTGAAAACAATTTTTGTCAATTCGGAAACGCTTTTCTTTAAGGTTTCGATTATTGATTTGAAATCATTTTCATTTCGAGCTAAGGACATGTTTGCCTCTTTGCATTTTGACAGCTCAATAACCAAACTCTGATTGTGACTATGAATCTTTTCATTTTGATGCAGCAGCAGGCTTCTTTATCATAACAGATTTCTGACACTTTAACTCCTCAGCTTCCTTTAACAAAATATCGACATCATAATCCATTTCTTCCTTCACATCCGATTCTGAATTATAACCTCCCACACTAGAGTTTTCTTCATCCAAACTGCCACTATAACCCGAACTATCATCACTTTCAGAAAACTCTTCTTTGTGAAAATGCTTGATGTGATTGATGATTTTGGCATAACATGCAGTTCGACCTCCTCCTCCTTGATCACCATCTCCAAACTGTACTGACCAGTCACACCCTTCATCAGCTTGAATGACTAATGCTCGGTTGGTGTTTGAAGGCCCAGACTGTTTTGGTTGGTTGTGTTGTTCACAACTACTATCCCTCTTTCACGGTTACCTTGATTTGTATTGGAACTACTTGTCTGATTTCGGAAGGGATACTAGTTGCCTTGCCTGCTCGGTCGAGTGCACTCACGCTTGAATTGACCCTTTTCGCCGCAATTAAAGCACGTAACAGCATCCTTGTCAAAACCGTACTTTGTATCCTTTTTGCTTTCCAAGGTAGTTTTCCCCGTTCGACTTATGTAATCCTTAGCCCTTCGAAGAGCACTCGTAAACGCCCACTTAATGTCCATTAACTCCATTCCATCACGGTCTATCTGTTGATAATCTTCATGGGTCAAATTAATGTTTCCAATTTGACCTGCGACCAATCCACAGTAGGCACTGACCATTGTATTGAGAAGTTCCATGTGTTCCTTTGCAACTTCTATACTGACTTTCGAAAGGTTTGAAGTATCAACTCTGACGGTGTTGGGGTTTTGGGGTTGAAAGTTGTTACTGTAACATGCTAGTTGTGTTTGGGCTTGTGGTTGAGGTGTAGCAACTGGTGGTGGCGGAAGATAGGAATTTGGATCAAATTGAGGTTGAGTTATGGAAACTTGAGGTTGAGGTTGGGGTTTAGGGAACCAGGCACTCGGATCGAATTGGGGTTGTGATTAGGCTTGAGGTTGTGGTTGAGGTTGAGGGAACCAGGCACTAGGATCGAATTGAGGTTGTGAATGGACTTGAGGTTGTGCAGCAGGTTGTGGTCGTGGAAGATAGGCATTTGGATCGAAAACCTGAGGAGTTGACTAGGGAAAGGGGCTTGTATTGGACATAAAAGTCGTTTGCAATTTTGGTTGCTGACTGGAACTAGCTGAAGGATTAAACCCTCCAAAATACATTTCTGGATTTTGAGGAACTGTAATACGTTTAGCCTTCCGGATTTCTTCTTCATTCTTGTTTTCCAACTTCTGAACGAATTCATAGATACTGACCGTATCTAAAACACCCGTATGCTTTAACAATTCAATGAATGGACTCCACTTTGGGGGTAGAGCATCAGCAAACCTTGCAACCATTTCATGTTGAGTTGCAACAACATGATAAGAAAATATTTCACTAAGTAAATGATAAAAACGAGTTGTCATATCATTTAATGTTTCGTTTTCCATGAATAGAAATGCTTCAAATTCCTTTTTAACAAATCATGGCGTGTCTTCCTTGTAGCCGCATTTCCTTCTCCTCTTGTTACCAAGACGTCCCATAACGCTTTCGTGTTTGTACAATAAGCGAATTGATGATAAATATCTTTGTGGAGTGCTTGCGTAAGGATAGAAAAAGCCTTCTTTTCCAGATCATATGCCTTTTTGTCACTTTCCAACATATTTGCCAAGTTCGTTGGATTTGATCCTGCTTCCTCAAGAGCTGTGTTATATGGAGTAGTGAAACACGTCCGTAGCTCGGTGTTTTACCCTAGAACATATGATTTAGCTTTGGCGGGCGATTGTTGCTACCCATTTCACTTTCACTCAATAGAAATTTTTGAATCTTTTGATTTTGATTCGCTGCGCATGCCCATTGACTTGCAGTAATTGTTTATTGTGGCATCATATTTTTCATCCAAGCCGCTGTGGATGTCGGATCTTGAGCCGTACTTGAGCTACTGCTCTAATCTCAAGGGCTAGTACTCATGATTGATATTTGAACAATTGTACCTGATCACACACTTGAAATGAAACTGTTAAATGACTTTTCCAAAGCTTCTGTTAAAAATTTCACAAGTGACACCCACGAAGAACTAGGTTCTTCACGAAAGACCAGATTAGACGAAGAATGGTTTTTCGTAAAAAACAATCACTATGAAGAACAGGTTCTTCGTCAACATCACTTTTACGAAAAACTGAGTTTTTCGTCGAGGACAATTTGATGAAAGATCAGGTTGTTCGTTGATGGGTTCTTCGTTGACAATCAGACACAGACACAGAAAGTGGTTGAGATATTTTCAAAGAATCTTATCCTTGTCCTGACACAGAGACCCTTTTTCAACCTAACAACATGCCCTGACTTACTAACCCATCATGTGTACCAATTTTCAACAATTATATTTTAATCAAATTCAAGAACACCTTTGAAGATATGAAGAACCCTTTTGAAGATATGAAGTTTCCGGCCAAACTGTTCACCGGATAAATTTTCCGAAACACGAAATTTGCTCAAACTTTCAATAAAAACCAAATTTTATCATGTAAACATGCAATATAACAAGGTTTTTGATAAAACTTATAGCAAACAACAAGATTTTGACTGATTTTAAAGACTTTTTCCAAAAAATTATGAATGTCAAATGAGCACAGTTTCTGAAAAACACATAAACAACTTGATAAAACACAACTATGTTTGGTTTTAAACAAGGATAAGAGCCAATGCTCTGATACCACTTGTAGGTCCATTTTTCTCGGAGGACCGATTACGAAACCTAATCCTTGTTTATAACAAACACAATCACGAGTGCGGAATCCCCGTGACGATGCAAACCAAACAAAGTATAGCAAACACACAGTAACCAAAAGATTCACTTTCTATTGATTAACGGGATGAGAACAAATTACTAACACATACACACAATGTTTGATAATACTCTCAGTAGGTTATGCTCTCATACTTCACACAGAAGACCAAGTGTGCTATATATACTGCAGCCCACCCACTACACTACGAAGAATGTAAATGGGCTGACGAAGAACCTAAGCCCACGAAGAATAGGTTCTTCGTCACCTGTTGCCACGAAGAAGGGGTTCTTCGTCACACACCATTAATGACGAAGAAGGTTCTTCGTGACACATTACATCCCACGAAGAATGGGTTCTTCGTGGGGAATCTTCACATCAGAAAAGCTGCAAACTGTTTGACAGTTTGCAGCAGAACTTATATATACACACAAACATGACAGGTAAACTAAATGCAACATGCATTAATTGAAACTTACAACACAAATAGACAAATGTGGTACCAAAGTTAGATAAGAGGATATCCGACTTGGTCGACTAGACGGAAACTTACAGACTCGATAAACAAAAGACCGTACTATTACAACGTTAAATAAGAACAAGTTACAGACACAAAAATATGCACCAACAACAACCTGTGTAAGATTATATGAGTCGTATACACCTAGAGATGTGAAAATAAGAAAGTAGGGGTGTGGGAATAGAAGGCCCTTGAATAAATGTATATGTATGGTATATGTTATGTTATTATTAAATAGTATTAGTTATTATTGTAGTAAACAAATTATTATGTTAACTGAAAACCGGGAAGGAAAGAAAAAAAAAAGAAAAAATTTATAATTCCAAATTGGCGGCTAGGGCTTATAGTACACTGAATAAAGCAAAAAGTTTCTAAAACTTAGCTTTAAATAAGGGTGTACATATTTACATACCTTAGTGCCTATTTTGACACCCTTCAGGACGCCTCGTACAGACCTATACGAGGCGTGTAGGGTTACTTTTCCGACCAGCTCTGCACCAAAGCACAATGTCAAATCAGTCACATCATACGGGGAGTCTAGGTCCGTACGAGGAATGGATACGAGGCAACAAGACGCCTCGTATAGGCCTATACGAGGCGTCTTGAGTGACTTAAAGGTGACTGCTTTACTGTTCATTTGACAAGTGACTTAAAGGTATACGAGGGGTCTAGAGCTATGCGAGGCATCTACGACTTATGAAAAAGTGCAACATACAGTTTATGCTTTGTCCACCCCCGAGCATTCAACATTTAAACTGCTTCATCTTTCTTTCTGCTTCTTCTTCTTCTTTCATTACAGGTACTTAAATGTCATCATACTGGGATGGTAACTATGTCTTCGGGCAGTATTATAGCGAGAACTGGGTGCCCGAAAGCGATCCGGTAACAGTAGATGTACTTAAATGTTTTAATTAGTTTTTGTTTTAGTTTATTATTTACTAATGATGATACGGTTCTTTATTTTGGAGGAGTCTTGCGTTCCCGATTCTAATGAGCAAGAGGAGGTTGTGTCTAGTATACAAGGAGAACAAAACAAACCGTTTCTAGATTTGAACAATCATCCCCCTGTTGATGAAACAACCCCTGTAGATGACTCATACCATGCTTGTCAACCAAGTTATCCGACGCAACAAGGGTATCCGGATTATAGATACGGGTGTGAATACGGAGGAGACGGTGGATACGGAGGAGACGGTGGATACGGAGGAGACGGTGGATACGGAGGAGACGGTGGTTACAGAGGAGATGGTGGATACAGTGGATATGGAGGAGACGGTGGTTATGGTGGATATGGTAGATATGGTGGTGAGACACCTCCCATCCAGGACAGTCCGTACTTAAAAAAGCAGGTATTAATTACTATTTTTGTATTATTATTATTATTATTATTTATTTATTTATTTATTAAAATTATTTATTATTCTTGTCGATGTTACAAGTTTTCAACTCTTTAGATGAACTAAAGAATCGGATACAAGAAATAGCAAACGCGGATGGTTTCGTTATTGTCACCCGTCGATAAAAGAAAACCGGTGGAAGAATCGGGAGGGTATGGCTTGAATGTGATCGTGGTGGTGAGCACCAGACTACAGCAACACTTAGAAAAGCCGGAAGCAAAAAAACCGGTTGCCCGTTTTACCTGCTGGCTGTGCGAAACCACCCGTATGAAACCTGGGAGATTAAAGACGGAAAAATTGAACATAACCACGAACTTTGTGAGGACCTATCGGCCCACGCGTTTGTGCGAAGGTTTACTCCAAGCGAAATGAAACTGATCGAGCAGCTGACAGCTCAAAACATGGAGTCGCGCAAAATATTTCAAACGATAAGGAAGCAGGACCCCGACAGGTTTCATGTTCTGAAAGACGTTCAAAACGCTGTGGCGAAGATTAGAGCCGAACAATGACAAGGATTGACTCCCATGCAGTCACTAGAAAACAAGCTGATAAACAACGACTTTATTTACGAGACACGGGAGGAACCCGGAACAGAGATCGTAACAGAGATCTTCTTTCTTCATCGGTACTCGAGAGACATGTGGCGTGCATTCCCCCACGTCATGCTGATCGATGCGACGTACAAGACAAACATATACAATATGCCCTTTATCCAGATTGTTGGTATGACGCCTACCAATAAATCGTTTATTATCGCGCATGCCGTTGTTAGTAAAGAACGGGGTGATGCCGGATCGGTACTCGAACAGTTTCAGGATGACATTCCGCTAGTTAATGATTGTTGTGTTAAATTGAGATAATACGGAAACAAAATATGTTTTGAATATATTACGGAAACAATATATCCCCTGAATATAATACGGAAACAATATTTGAACGAGATAAAATTTTAATCGGAAGAATAATATTTAAAAAAGTAAAATGTTAAAAACATTATAATATTTAATCGATATAATATATTTAAAGAGCCGATTTTTAAAATAGTTGATTTTTAAAAAACAAAACTTTTTTAAAAACCAAAAAAATTTTCAACCAAAAAACATATCTTCAAAAACTATAAAAAAAACCATACCAAAACCCACCAAAACACCCCTCATTTCAGCAAAAAAAAAACACAAACCTAGACGCCTCGTATAGGTCTGTACGAGGCGTCTAGGGTTCCTAAAACTTTGTGTCTGACACCCTCTCAGGACCCCCTTGAATTCAGTGCTTAGACGCCTCGTATATGCCTATACGAGGCGTCTAGGACACAAAAAGTGTGGAAATAGGCACGATGAGTGTCCAAATATCTCCAGCCTTAAATAAAGCAAAATGTTTCTAAAACTAACATAGTTTTAAAATATCTCGAAACCAGTCACTCCTGTATCATATGCTTTGAGGTAACGGGAAGGATCGACCAGAAGCAAAACCCTAACGTTCAGTATCATCTCGGTTGCATCCATCTGCCGCTTCTAGGAGGTAACCGAGAGGATCGAACATAAGCAAAACCCTAACGTTCAGCATCATCTCCTTTGCATCCATCTGCAAGTTCTACCCATTACTAATCAAGATCTCAAAGTAAGTAAGTAACTAACTAAATCTTTAATTATACTTGAATTCTTTATCATAAGCTGAATGAGCGGAGAGAGTTTCGTTTGTAGGTTTAAGGGTTTTTATAGAAGATTTGAGAGTAATTTTACGGTTTCTTATCCGACCGCCTGAGATAATTAGAAACACAAAGGTAATGTTCGTATCCAGTGAAGTAAAAAATTCAAGAGTGGAAAGAGAACTGATCGAACTCTTTAGAAAAATAGTATGAAAGCTGAAACCTAACGTAGGTCTATTTTTTGTAGTTTGTCAGGGTATGTTTGTTCGATAGTTAAGAACGTAGATCAAGTGTTTGCACTATCAAGGTAGTCTTGGCAATAAGACATGATGTGAGGGGTTGTTTTGAACCCACTGATGAGATCATTATTTAACCCCGCCCGAGTTGGTTCTAGAGTGGTTTATGTTTTTTGAACCTGCTGAGAAGTTTTCATTGCTATGACATGATCTAGAAAGTAGTGTTGTTTTGCCAATACAGTGCCATGGAAACTATAGATTCCGGGAACCAATCCCGTATTTTGGAAGTCATTGTATTGATCGAGGAGCTAGGTTACAATATTGACAGAATATTTAGGAAATTTGATTTCCGCAAAGAGTCAGGATTACTTCAATTTTGGGAATTTACACCTTCTGAATTAGAGGACATCGGATGCAATCTTAAGTTGACTGATCAAACCATCATGTCAGCTCAAGATGAAGGACTTAAGGATTACAGGAGGAGATGTCTTGAAAACAGTTGCTGTTTTGTTGGATTAGAAACAAATGTGGGCAACTGGTTGGCTGGCCGAGCCGCTCAAACAGGGATTGCAGACCATCGGACTATACATCATGTTCTTAAGCAAGAAGATCAACATTCTACAGATATAGGAGGGAAGGGGCAGTTGGTTTTGCCTGTGTATTATGGCCAGGCTGCTGGGAATGAACTTCTGGGAATCATCGAGTTTCTCACGCTTTTACCAAAAGAAACTTATGTCGAAGATTTTGAACAAATTCACACTTTGCTGAAGGTTAGTTTTTTCTGTAATTTTACTTGCAAGTTGCAATGTAATCATATTGATGGATATGAGTCATAGCATATATTTAACATTCAATTTGATGCTACAAAAGTTTACCTTACCTGCATGTACTCAAGCCGAAAGAGTCGCTTTGATGAACTTCATAAAAATACATAAAAGAAACCTCTAATTAAGTATTCACTAAAGCCATAGAGGAAGTTAACTTATGTATTTCAAACACACATATAGAAGAACTCAGATCAACTCATTTACTTGTCACTTAGATATAGCTCTATCTAAGTGAAGTAAATTGATGATTTTAAACTGCTCTTCATCTTTTGATATCATAATCAGTGAATGACCCATGCCAAACAATATTGTGAAGTTTCCTTCTAGAAATTAAACCGTAAGATCTTGAAGTATTTTTCAAAATTACAACTTGTCAACTACTAATACAAATTTCTTCGTAGCTAGTTCAGACACAACAAGAGGCAATGGAAAAAGTAGTTTAAAATTATTAAAATGTTATCGTATTGGTGACCATTCAATATTCGATGAACAAGCATTATAGAATCTTAGGACACTTTCGTTCTAACAGCTACATTGATTTGTATGTATGATTCTTCTGATGCATAATTAACAAGGGTACATATAAGGTTTGCCTACATTCTACGGTGTTGGTTACGGTTGTTGTGGATTATTGCCATGCAACTGTTTGGACATTTATGCAGTTCTTATTCAACAATATATCCTAGGTAGTCAGTAATGTGACCAAAAGTTCCATTATGTTGGTATTTCTTCTAAAATCTTGTCACATTTATTGTGTGAGAAGTACAAATTAATCTATAGAAACGACAGTTATAATTATTTTGTGGAAATATAAAATTTTAGTTGGCGCTAGTTGCAAAAATAATGGATTAGATGTTTTATTTAATACTCTCCCCATGTTGTTTTTAAAGTTCGATAAAGCATAAAAGTGAAACTTTTTATAGTAAGCTAATCAAGTTAACTCTATTCCATGTTTGGATCATGTGTTGTGTAAGAACCAACTACATTTTAAGTTAAAAAAATTAGTTCCTGATATCAGGTTAATATTATACTTTTCTTGTTCAAGAATTTATGGTTCACCCTGGTCTCGCCATGCCCAAACCTGACTTTATGAGTTAAATTTTACTGGGTAAGTTTGTTTATTTGTTTGTTTGTGCTTTCATGAATTTATGGTGCACAAAATGTTAATTTGATTGGTACCAGAGAGTTATGTTAGATGAAGTCATGAATTATATTTTTTGTGCTTTAATCCTAATTTGCAGGAAGAAGGCTTACAATCCACATATATGGGGAAGATGATAAAAGTTAAATACAATGCTGATTTGGTCAAGTTTACCCTGCCCCTTTCAGCTGAATGTACAGACCTGCACTGGGAAGTCAAAAAGAGATTTCCAGAATTAAAACACCATAAATTCGGTGTCGAGTATGATGACACCAAAGGTAACCGTCTTCCAATTTCAAGTGATGATGACCTCCGGGTTTGCATGGCTGAGTCAAGTTTAAAAGGGGGACAACTCATCAGAATGTGTGTTTTGTTGTTAACATAGTGTGATAAGTGATAACCTCTTTTCTTTTCTTGTTTTTATTTTTTGTACTTAAGATGATAAACTCTCTTTTCTTCTTTTGTTATATGAACAGTGCGCGAAGGGCCTCATTAGGAAGTACAGAATAGTTAAATTTGGAACTTCAAACATTTATTGGGCAATTCATATACATTTGACCGGCCCAGAAAGATCTCATCTTGATTGACGTGTGACAATGGAACAGGTCTTGATCTTGATATCATATAATTCGGTCCCATAAGTAACCGAAAGAAGTAATCCACCAATCCGATAAGCAATCCAATGGGGATGTGGAAACTTATAATCCATATTTATAAACCATGTGGGCTGCAAATTACTATGATTATTAATATTATTACCTAGTATTATGGGTCCAACAGTTGTCATTATTTATATATGGGCTTGTACATGTATTAAAGGCCCAAGAACTTGCAAGTCCAGGTCATGAATGTATCTAGGTTTAAGTATGGTCAAATGAGATTTGTTTAATCAAAAAGTCAACAGCGGTAATTCATTATCTGGCATGCAAAATTATAGAACCTCATATCATATGTCTGAATGCGGTGACGATTTCCGGAAATAACTAGCACCGGTATAGCAACAATTCAAGCAAATTCCTTAGTATGAATATAATTGTTAAGGGTCAGAAACAGGTGTCGATTTGTGATTCACGTTCTTGAATACAAGTCAGGTTTGTGTCTATTGTTCACCATTAAATCATGAAGTTCGTTTGAAGTTGTTTATTGTTAGGAGTACGAAAGATTCATTGATCTTGGAAATACATGACCTGCGCAATAGATAGAACTAGAACCATACAAGAGCATAAAATGTATTACAAAGGTTGAAATGAGTTTAGGCAACTAGAAGAAGGCCAGGGGTTCGATCTCTATGGTGTGCAAGTTTAGCTGTTAAAAAAAATAAAGGTTCAGATTGTGATCAAACTCGGGTTGGCTATGCAACACCAGAGGTCAAGCTATCCTTTAGTACATATTTTGATGGTATAGAACTTTTAATATTACAATAATAAATCAAGAACACGAACAATGATTGATCATTCAAACACTTTATTGCTTTAGAACTGAAATGGGAAATACGATTACTATCAAAGGACATAAATAAGCAAGCAAGTAACGTAATTCAAAATTAAAACGGATAGAAATAGCCAGAGAGATCAGGTGCAGAAGAATTCCTCCAACTTTAGTTCCACGTGCATGGGAGTATCGAATCACTTTTCAAGACTTTAATTATATCTGCGCCATATATGTGGTGGCTAAGTTCTCATTCTACAAAGGATTACAAAACAAGATTAATAATAAGGTGTGCATGAGTTTGTCTTTAAAAAATGTTTGCATACTAATTTCTTGTATAAAACAAATAAATCAAAGAAAGTTTAAAAATTGTTATTCACTTGGTAGTTTGAGCAAAAACATTCGTTATGATCAGTGGCAGTGATGATGGTGTGCGGGGAGGACCACCTCACAGGGCCTGTGATTTCGAGCTAGGGGCACTGTTTTTTTAAATCCGATATATGTTAATTTTTTTTTAAATAGTATACCCATACAAACTCAAAGATAGGCCCATTTACAAAACCATTTTTATGGTTAAGAAGGTAGCCCATTGCCATTAGGTTTAGAGAGCCCAGTGCCTATTTGATTTTATAACAAAATAATAATAAAATATTACAGAAGAGCATAAAATATTACAGAAGAGCACATGAATTCTAAGAGATGCCACTGGTTATGATTCAATCTTGGAAGTACCATCTTCGATCTTATAAAATCTACCAAAGTTACAGTTGACACTTGACATAACAAGTTTTATTAAAAAGGATTTTGTTATTTATTTATTTATTTATTTTTTGTAACAGTTAAAAAATGAGGGTTACCAAACTTTAGTTTTCTGCTGTAGTATCTAGTTTAGGAATGAGATGAGCAAATTTTTGAAGGGTAAAATGTCAACCGGTAAATGAACTTATGACCCATACAACTGAGAACTAAAATAACTAACCTGTATTAAAGTTTGAATCTGATTAAAATCTTCATAATAACTTTCTTTTGGGAAAAAGGTGGTAAGCTCGATGACCCCTATGAGTTTCTCATATGAAAACACAGGCACAACTAACTGCCCAAAAATTTGATCAGGTTCATCGCTTGTCCTTTCAAATGCAACCCTTTTTTGAGCTGCTAGGCCAGCCAAACATTCTTGACCAACTTCTGTATCTGGTCCAACAGAAACCTCTTTCTGGAGGCAGCGGTTCCTGTATTCCTGAAGCCCTCTCTGGTTTCGACATGAAACAAAAAGTTGATCCGCCACCATAAGACACCCCGTGTGGCCATCCTGTTTGTATTCCCAATACTGAAGGAAACCAGATTGTCTTTTGAAATCAAAGTTTTGCATAATGTTTCTGATATTGAAATTCATTGTGGGAAGTTAATAGAACTTTTGGACTGGATGAGCACAAAACTTTTCTGGACTGGGCCAATATTTATAGTAAAGTTCAAAGGCTAAATTGGGGTGCACATAAGTCATCTAAGGGGTTCAAAAATATTAAAAATGACTTAATTAAGTTGGACCAGGTCACCTTTTGAAGGGTTCAATTAATTTTATGCAATTTTCTTGACATATTTGCCAAGCTAGTTATCCTTAATTAATACAAATTTACCGTGAAGCGGTTTAATCTTGCTTTATGAATTTTTCTTAACACTTTTGCGTCTGTAAAAAATAGTTCTCCATATCTAACATCTTTTCTGTCATTATTGGTAGAATTTGTTGTTCTTTTCATGCTTCTATATGCTAATAACAATTCACTATTGGATAAATTTATTCACTATTGACATAAGATATTCTAGATTTTAATGTACTGTATTTTTTATTAAAAAAATAAATAGCCTTTAAGCAGGTTTTTATGAGTTTTTTTTGGGTGAGGGTATGAATACATCCCCACTTTTTATGAATTTAAGGTATAATTACTGACATGCAGGGAGTTCATGAAAAGCGTGAAAATGACCCCATACGCCCTTATTGACCTATACGCCCCTTATCGACCAAGAATGTTTATTTACCCAAGCATACGAGATTTATTTGATTCAAAATCTTCAAAACTCACAAAATACCTATGAAAATGATGAAAATTCTCAAATAAAAACGTTGGTTGAGACCGTGAAACATAAAGATGTCGTGTTGGCACATTGGTAATTTTTTTGGTGAAGATTCGAACCAGTCGTACGTCTCCGAAAGCGTTTGGTTATCCGGCAATGATCAAGGTGAGGAGGAGGTTGTGTCCATGCCTCGTTGTCATGACGGGGGTGTGCGTCCCGTGTTTCCTGACTTGAACTAGGTGTTTGTAGATGAGGCAGAACCATCTTACATTGCCCAAAGTTATCCGTGACACGAATACGGGACTTACCATTCGTATATGGAAAACCACACTAGGACAAAAGCAGTTTTTTGGTGCTAGGATTTATGCCTTTTTGAGAGACCACCAATAAATATACAACCAAATAATGGGATTTGTTGGTGCTGCTCAATAAGAGCACCATTAAATCTCTAAACTGTAGGTCCCGATTTCTGAGGATCGAATACGAAACCAAATCACTTGTTTATCACAAACACGGTCACGAGTGCGGAATCCCCGTGACTATGCCAAACCAAACATAGAGAGTAACAACACAGAGTAACCAATGAATCACAGTTAATTGATTAGATGAGAACAAGGTTCAAACAGATACACACAATGTTTGACACTAAACTTTCAGATAGGTTATGCTCTCATGGTTTCTGTGAAACCATGTTGTGGTTTATATAGCAGCCCAGGCCCAACAGTAGACGAAATATCACATGGGCTTGACGAAACATCTAATGGGCCTGACGAAACATCTTGGATGACGAAAATCTAGGAGTTTCGTCACCCATCACGACGAAACTTGGAGTATTGACCATATGGGAGTTTCGTCATGTAGTACTCGACGAAACTTGGGAGTTTCGTCGAGGGCTGCCAAAGATGTTATGATTGCTGCAAACAGACAGTTTGCCGCAAAACAAACAAACACACAAACATACGCATAACTAATCACATATGCAACATGCATTGTCATTTAACCATCACATTTCAAACGAGACAAACTAGTCGGACACAAGTAGGATAGGAGGATATCCGACTTGGTCGATGGCGAATTACAGACTCGATAATATAAAAGACCGTATAAATACAACGTTAGTAAAGACAAGTTACAGACACCAAAATAATGCATCAACAAACTCCCCCTTGTCTGTTACTATCTTCGGTCTTTAATCTTTCGTCCCTAGTGTTGCTCGGACCACGAACTGCCAGCATGAATCCCACGATAGTAACAGAAGCAAGCGACGCACTGAAATCGCAAAGCTTGATGCGCGTCCTTGTCTTCGTAGAAGATATCGTGCCGATACAACTTGTTGATGTCGGCCGCGGACATGTTCACGATCCACATCGGATCCAACATCCGAAAATTCTCACGATCGCCATTAAAAACAATCACCGCCTCGTGCGTATCTGAGTTGTAGCACCACAAAGCCATGTCTTCCAAAAAGTTCAGCTTCATCGGCATTAACGGGATCTTGTCCATAACCTTCGCGGGCTGATACACAAGCTAGTAACGCGCCGTGTTGGTAGATGGATCCAAAGTGAACTTTATCTGTTGATAGATGGGAAACTGAGGCTTGTACTACTCGTCTTTCCAGCCTGTCCTTTTGTTCATCTTAATCTTGCACGCGAACAACGTAGCTCCTTCGAAGTTTGAGTGATTAATGAGCTCAAGCTTCGTCAAAGCTGCAACGTCGTAAAAAGGTAAGGACAATATGCTCAGCAACGACCTGAAATATTGAATTCCGTATTCCCGTTTGATAGCCATGCAGTGGATTTCCTTCACGAACATCCAGCAGAGAATTCTTCCATGCAAGTTCTCTTTTTCATACTGCAGGTAATCAACTTGAACGTCGGCTGGCATCGGCTTGGAAACCTTAGACAAAAAATGCTTTTGCCACTCGGAGAACGCATCTGTGGTATTTTCAGAAGTGTCGTGATTCTTCAAATGTTCATCTATGACATCCACGTTCTCTTTTAACCATTCTTCATTGAAAGGAGCGAACTCAGTCCCGTCTTCTCGCACATACAAGTACTTCTTGTTATTTCCTTCAAACACAATCTCTTCAATGTTTTCTAAATCCGCAGTTTTAGGCTCACTCGGCATTTTATCAATTTCAGCATCATCAACTTCTTTCATCGCATTCAAAGCTAACAACTGCTCGTGTGATAGATCAGAAATAATCTCCCCTTCTTCTAAAATTTCTCCAGTAATCAGATGAACAACCTGCAATGCAAGATCAGCAGTGCTAGGAACAGAAGATGTACCAGGAAAAGATTCAAGCTGTTGTATTTATTCAACGGTTCCACAGGAGGTTCCTTGAGTATATTCGAGCTGCGAAGGTTTGAAAACAACAATCTGAGAAGAGGTAGCTGCTGGAGGTTGCTCTGATGTAGCATAATGGTCAGGGTTCCCTGATCCTCAGGATCATCATCCCTTTTCTTCATTACTTCTTGTTGTTTACATCGATCGTTCCACATAGTATTGACCCGCTTTCTCAGAAACTCATAACCTTCAGTGATCTTCTTGACCCCATTAACTATCGTGGTGTTTCGAGAGTCGTACCACTGTTTCATAAAGTCATGCCTTTCTTTGAGAGCATCGGCCAACTTCTGAAGTTTAGAGCTGCTTTCTTTCATGCGATTCATTTCAATACCACGTGTATTATCTACAGCACGCATCTGTTGCAATTGTCGCTCTCTCACTTCATCTGCAGCTTTCAAATTAGCATTTTCAGCTTTCAATCGATCAATTTCAGCTTGTTGGCGAGTGATTTCTGCTTGTTGTCACCCAACAGTGGCATTTAACGTGTTAATTTCCAATTGTTGCTTGATCATGTCGGCTCCTGTAGCTTTGATCACGTCCGTTTGTCGATTGATTTGACCTGCAGCAGCTTGTAATTGAGAAAATAGGAAATCTACCTTCTCATCCTGTTGCATCTGTTCGAATATACTTTGTCTGCGTTCTGCAGCAGGCTGTGAGGTCGTTGCATGAATGGATGATGCAATAGAGTGAGTTGGTGCTTGAGGAGTCACTACAGGAGTTTCAGGTGTTGAACTCACTGTAGGAGTTGGTTCTGTAGACCTCGGAGGAGATGGAATCATTTCAGAAGCTTCAGTGGCCGTGAATCCAAGGTTTGGATCGATTTCCGCTTCTTGTGCAGGCTCTTGAGGAATGGATTCCTGTGCAGAAGAAGTACCAATGTACTTTCTTGCTTTCTTCTTTCTACGGACAGCCGTTTGCTTCTTCTTCAAACGTTCCGCTTCGGTATCCGAAGGAACGTATTCAGGATCATTCTCTTGCCTAATCCTCCTGATCCTTTTAACACCTCGTTCATCGTAATAAACTTCGTATCCGGGCTCAGGTAGATTTTCGTCTGATTCAGTATCCTCCTCGTCATCACCAGCTGATGTACCACCAGCTGCACCAGCAGACGATGCACCAGCAGCACCAGATGCACCAACGGCACCTGTATCACCACCATCACCAGCATCATCATCATCACTATCACTATCACTATCACTGTCAGACGAATCAGTATCCAGTCGACCAAACTTTTCTATCATCTTTTTCTTTAACTCCGGCTCTTCGTTATCAGATTGGCTGTCATCATGACGCCATTTGTCATCTGCTGGAACGATGTAGTCTGGTTTGCCAAGAGCACCGATCAATTTCCTAGGCGGCTTGCTTTCTTTGTATCTCTTTGCTGTAAGGCCCCTGAATATCTTCAAAGATTGCTCAATCATAGATTCTATCTTCAAGATATCATCGTCGGCTTTTGGAAGATTAGGATGTTGGACGTTCATGATCATCTGAAGAAACCGAGGATACATCCAGAATTTGGTCCTAGTCGTTCTACCACCAGTTCTCGTCAGGTTCTCCTTCATGTTGGCGAAGATGTATTTTGAGATGCTAAACGGTTTGTTCAGCACCAATGCCACCATGAGACCTACAAGGTCATTGCTTGCCATATCATATCCTGCACGTCTGTTACTGATACACTGAATAAGAATGTACAAAAGGAACTTGTAACGCATCGGCAAGTCTCCCTTGTTGATTTGAGAACTAAAGATATCGCCAATACCCTTCATCCGTAGTAAACAGCCACGAGTACACATGATTGGAATTGAGGACGGAGCATCCGGATCGTCTTGCAGCTCTAAAATAGTGTTTAAGATTTCCGGTGAGACAATCACGTTCAGATCATTCACTTGCCTTTGAATAACTTCGGTTCCATCCACTTGCACAATGCTTGCAGTATTCCAGAAAGCTTTAATGAGCGACTTGTAAACTGGAGTTGAAAAGGTAACAACTTTATTAATCTGTGACCCCCTGATCCACTTCGTGATTTCTTTCAATTCGCCGATCTTTCCTTCCGGATCAAGATAGGCAATCTGGTTGTGACGCTTCTCAGACATCACTTCTTCTTCTGTTTTGTTTTCTTTCTTAGTCGGGGTCTTACGTTTTCTTTCTTTCGGTGCCATCTGCATTGCAAACATCCACAATAAGTCTTAATTGTATAACATGTGCATTAGACAAATGTCTATGCAAGTTAAAGTGTCAAATGGACATTTAACATATGATTACACATCTTCTGTGAAAGGCACCACACTTGGAAAATTTCTAAGTGTTGGAACGACGAAACTTCAACACTTCGACGAAACTTCCTTCTACACGACGAAACATCCTTGGTTAAATAAAGTCAATATTGACCGTTGACCAGTGATGTTTTGTCGACATCCTTTCGATGAAACTTGTTCCATTTTAAAGGGGTTTCGTCACAGGGAGGTTTCGTCGTGTACAGTTTGAAGAAACTTAGGTTTCGTCACCAATGGGGGTTTCGTCACACCTAGGGTTTCGTCGATTTTGGGGTTTTCAAAATTAAGAGGGTTTCGTTGATTGTCAGTTAAACGATGATTGATTTACATAACAAACCAACATTGACACTTTGTTTTTACCCAAACAAACTGAAAACAATCCCAGATGTAAAACCGACATAGATTTTGACCGCAAAACACCAACCGGTTAAACATCTAAACAATAACCGATCCCTTGTTTTTGTTAACCATAACCCAACCCAAATCAAAGCACATATCAACATATAAACCCTCAATCTATCTGTTTTGACGAAAAGCAAAAACAAACAACAAGTTTATATCATGAAGAAAACGAATAAACAGTGTCTCCGAGGGATTTTTCGAACAATCAGACAAACACACCATTCCTATGGTTCAAAACATTTAAACAATCCATTGTATACCTTTGATTTTTGATAAAATTTCAAAGAAAATGGAAGGTTTTGAGAGTCGGTGAAAGGTATGGGTTTTGAGTGTTGGAGAAGACAAACAATGAAGTGGTTTGAAAAAGTGATACAACTGATTGACCTGGGACCCCTTTTATAATCATACGCACTCGGCGAAACTTCATTCTCGACGAAACTTGGTGTGGGCTCGACGAAACTTGTAATTGGGCTTGATTTGGGCTTGAACAGTTAGCCCATGACGAAAGTTAAAGGGCCCAAGAGAGTTTCGTCGTGACCTCGACGAAAACAAGGAGTTTCGTCGTGAACACAAACAATTTTGACCAAGTTTGAAAACAATGACTTTGACCATTGACTTTCGTCAACATTTAAGAAATTGTCGACTCAGCTGAGCTAGTCCCACACGTGGCAACCATATCAGCATTTCATGACCCTTACGGACTGTATGGGTTGAGTCTTACGGTCCGTAAGCTAGGCCAAATTTGTGTATAAATAGCAGCGATTGGGACTGGAAATTGGGCACTTGAACGACGAACAAAGTCGAAATATACACTGAGTTATGCTCTGTTTACCACAATTAACACACACGGATCACTAATCGACGCCGAAATCAGGGTAATAACTCGATCGCTATTACGATTCATTTTCCGATCGATCAATGTACTCAATGGATGTTTAAGTGCTGCCCACATTAGGGTGATGCTTTGTCATTAGTCGTTAATTCGATGGATGTTTAAGCATAGCACTTTGTCATTCGTTGTGAGGGTTGATCTCGTGAGTTATCGTAAAATGCTGATTGATTAGTAACTCAGTATTGTGTGCCTGTTATTAAATTTAGGTTAAAAAGGCTAATCAGTAGGCTAAACTCTGCTCAAACTAAATCTGCAATGTGAGTTATTCTCTTTTTATCAACTATTTTACAATACCTCAAATTATTTTCAAAAGTTATAATTACAGGGACTAAGTCGTGGATATCTTGAATTACTGGCTAGTGGGGTATTGTGCACATTACTAATTTTCTCCCAGTTAGGTTCATTGACCTACTCGGGATAATCACTGTTAGGTTCATTGACCTACAGGGATAATCATCACTATTTAGGTTCATTAATCTAATAGTGGTATGACCATCGTCACCATTGTGACAGGGCGCCAGATAAAAATAAGATAGAAGCCATTGTAATCGCTCTTATGCTGTAATTAATAACTATACATCGTTTTATGTAAATAGAATGATTCACTCAGTATTTCCCGCCGACAAAACCTTTTTCAAACATGTTTCAGGTGACCTGTTATGAACCAGGAAAAGTGCCATATAGCACTACAAGCTTAAAGGAAGTGGCTCAGTATAAAATAAAGAAACATGTTTTGTAAAATAAAAGATTTCTTTGTGAAATCTTAGTATTGTAAATTACCGGGGTTTTATCCCGCGTTGTGAAATAACATAATCGGGAAATATATTTCAGTTTTAAAAAGATCCTGATAATAAACTTCCGCTGTTAAACTCAATTAATTAAATACCACGGGATTTCTGTCTCGCGGCTCCTGAAACGGGTCAAACCGGGTCGGGGGCCGTGACAGAAAAAGGTGGTATCAGAGCCACTGATTGAGCCACTGATTTAAGCCAATTAAGTATTTAGAAAATACTTAATTTTTTATTAATTGCTATTTTATGATTATGTGTTTTATTATCTGACTAATTGTGTACAGTATGGGCAGATCTTTATATGCTAGCAAATGTAGCAATTAATGCAAATCCTTAAATAATTTGACCAAGTTTTAACACCTTTATTATCTACAGTCTAGAAACCTGATTCAGTAAATAAATAAATTTACAAATAAAACTTAGTGTGTTTTTATTTTCAGTTGTTTTGGTGGTTACCCAGTATGAAATAATATTTAAAAGTTTTTCTATAAAATTTTGTTATGATTTTTAACTTAGTAATTGTGTAACAGCATGAGTGACTTGTCTAACGCCCTTCAGAATTTAAATCTCTATCCAGTAAGAATAGAGGTTTCCAGAGATTTCAATAGGCATATACCAGACATAGAAGAGCCTATAGAATTTAACGCTTTACCTCTCGAGAAACCCAAGCCTAAGAAAATGGAAATTGGGGAAAGCTCTAGACAAATTGAGGGGTTACCATCTCAGGAAGAGCTAGATTTTATAATGGCAAGCTATAATACTATTAAGCCTGTTAATGAAAATGTTTTTATTCATTCTCTTGAAACACAACTACCAATAAACTTAGAACCAGATATTCCAAAACCTTCAATCCACTCGCAAATAGACAAATGGTTGACTAATGAAATACAGTTACAAAACAATCCCTATAAGCTTTTTCCTCAGTTCAATCCAGAACCTTTACCAAATCTATCAATGAGTAACGAGAATATGACTGAACTCCACCACATTGGCAAAGAATTAGTGGATGCCGGAAATAGGATCAGGGAAGTAGAAGAACAAATCTCCTGGAAATACGATGAGAGGGAACGCCGTTACTAGAATATCATCTGACAAAAGATAATGGATTTATGGAACTGTGGTTGTGTAATAGTAATAGTAAAATCAGTATGTGTAAAATAAATAATAAAACGGTTGTATATAGAAGCATGATATAATCTATAAAACAAATGAAATTTTAGAAAATTTACAATTTTGTTGTATATTCGTTTACATGATTATGTGCAATTAATTGTGACCTTGGATTATTTCTTTTATACTAATAAATATATATCAGATGGAAAACGTGAATAATGAACCAGTTAATGAGGTTAATCAATCTGAGCAACAACCTGGGGATCAATATATGACTAGGCAAGATATAGAAAATATCGTTCCTCAAGGGATAGCCAACGCTATTCCAGCAATAGTTACTCAAGGGATAGCCAACGCTATTCCAGCAATTGTTGCTGCTATTAAAAATCCAATCGAACCGCAACAAATCGTTCCTAGCAAACGCATTTCTGAAGATAACTTCAGTAATAGCGTAAATGGAGGCGGTAATCATGCTAATCATGAGAATGAACCACGACAAGCTCCTCCTCCTAAGAAAATAAAAGCTGCAACGCCTGGTTGCACTTACAAAGAATTTCTTGCATGTAAACCCACTGAGTTTGCAGGCAATGAAGGAGCGACTGCGGCACTGCGTTGGTTAGAGAAAACCGTGGCAGTAATTGCCATAAGTATATGTGCTCCGGATGATCAGGTCATGTACGCATCAAACCTTTTTAAAGAAGGGGCGCTAGAATGGTGGAATACGGTGTTACAAGCAAAAGGAAGAAGGATGGCGTATGCTATGAACTGGGAAGAATTTAAGAGCTTTGTAGAAAGAAAATTCTATCCTGAGTATGAAAAGGAACAAATGAAAAATAAGTTTCTAACCCACCGGATGGTGGATGTAGATTGTCGAGGGTATACTTCGACATTCTTCGAGTATGCTCGAGTGGTACCAACCCTGGCTTCGCCAGAGCCGGTACTTATTACTCGTTATATTTGGGGATTGATTGCCGAAATCCGTAATATCGCCAAGGCTGCGAAACCTCGCACGATTGATGATGCGGTGGAGTTAGCCAATACTCTAACTGACGAACTAGTACGGACAAGAGAAGAAAATAGAAGGAAGTAGCCCAAAAGATTACCCAAGGATTCCGTCCGGGTAACCATAACAATTTTAAGAAAGGAGGGAATGGGCAATCTTCCACTAGCCCATATTGCAATTTTTGCAAAAGGAAGCATTTTGGAAAATGCAAAGGATATTGCAATTTTTTGCAAAATTCCGGGGCATCAAGAAGAAGACTGCAGGAGGAAGAAATTTTTAGTCTGCTACAACTGTGGAGAAGCTGGACATCTTAGGCCAGATTGTCCAAAACTGAATAAACCATCTGACAATAAAGCCAAACCTGCAGAAGGAGCAAAAAGGAATGTAAGAGCCTTCCAACTGACTGTTCAGGAAGCAGAGCTCATTCCAGATGTGGTAGCTGGTACGTTCTTAGTTCAAGATGTTTACACAGAAGTATTATTTGACTCTGGTGCAAACCAAAGTTTTATAAATACTTCATTTTGCCAAACTCTCAACTTACCTTTAACCAGCATTAGGCAAATTTTTACAGTAGAAACGACAGATGGGAATTCAGTTAAAATAAATAAGGTTCTGCAAAACGTAGAAATTGAACTTTTAAGTCATAAATTTTCTGCAACCCTATTATCTATGAAATTAGTTGAAATTGATGTTGTGTTAGGAATGGATTGGTTAATAAACAACCATGCTCAAATTATCTGTGATAAGAATTCCATAGAACATTGTGCACCCACTGGAGAAGTAATAATGATTACAGGAGATAAGCCATGTAAACCCATAAAATTCATATCAGTAATGAAAGTTGCTAATTATGAACGAAAGCAAGGAATAGTATATATGATTTCAGTAATCATTAATACTAAAGATAAAGAACTTAAGGAAATTTCTGTAGTTTCAGAATACCCAGATGTATTCCCAGAAGAGTTACCAGGATTACCATCAGATAGGGAAGTAGAGTTTAGGATTCATCTAATTCCTGGAACTATACCGATAGCCAAGGCACCTTATCGGTTAGTTCCTACAGAAATGTTCGAACTGAAAAAGCAATTAGATGAATTATTAAGTAAAGGTTTCATACAACCTAGTTTATCCTCGTGGGAGGCACCAGTGTTGTTTGTTAAGAAAAAGGATGGTTCGATGAGAATGTGTATTGATTATAGGGAATTGAATAAGGTTATAATTAAGAATCGATACCCATTACTTAGGATTGATGATCTTTTCGATCAACTTCAAGGAGCTAGATATTTTTCTAAGATAGATTTACGATCCGGATATCATCAATTGAAAGTACAAGAAGAAGACATACCTAAGACTGCTTTCAAAACTAGGTATGGTCATTACGAGTTTACAGTCATGCCCTTCGGATTAACAAATGCACCTGCAACATTCATGGACATGATGAATAGTATTTGTAAACCATATTTGGATAAATTGGTAATTGTCTTCATCGACGATATACTTATTTATTCCAAAAGTCAGGAAGAACATTATCAGAACTTGCATGCACTCTTAACTTTGTTAAGAAAAGAAAAGCTTTACGTCAAATTCTCGAAGTATGAAGTTTGGCTGCCAGAAGTGCAATTTCTAGGTCATATGGTGAATCATGAAGGTATTCACGTAGATCCTGATAAGATAGCAGCAATTACCAAATAGAAGGTTCCGCAATCCGCAATGGAAATTAGAAGTTTTGTAGGTTTAGCCGGATACTATAGATGGTTTATTAAGGATTTTTCCAAAGATAGTTATACCATTAACTAAGCTAACCTGTAAAACAGTTAAGTTTGAATGGAGACCTAAACAAGAAGAAGCCTTTAAGATCTTAAAGCATAAATTAACAAATGCCCAATCCTAGCCTTACCAGAAGGAACCGAAGATTTTAAAGTATACGGTGATGCTTCAAAACTAGGATTTGGATATATGTTAATTTAACGCAAAAAGGTAATTGCGTATGCATCAAGGCAATTGAAAAAGCACGAAGAAAACTATACCACTTATGACTTAGAATTAGGAGCCATAATTTTTCCTTTAATATTTGGAGACATTATCTGTATGGAAGTAAGTTTACTGTCTATACGGATTATAAGAATTTAAGACATATATTTGGGCAAAAAGAATTAAACATGAGGCAAAGGAGATGAATGAAAATCCTAAGGGACTACGACTGTGATATTCAGTATCACGAAGGAAAGGCTAAAGAAGGCTAGAGATCGTCAAAAAAGTTATACAGATAATAGACGAAAGCCGTTGGAGTTTCAAGTTGGAGACAAAATGCTATTTAAAGTATCTCTTTGGAAAGTAGTTGTTAGATTCAGTAAGAAAGGAAAGCTAAGTCCAAGGTACGTAGGACCATTTCCAGTGATCCAACGTATAGGACCAGTTGCTTATCGTTTACAACTACTAGGAGAGTTAGCTGGAGTACCTGATGTATTTCATGTATCCAATATCAAGAAATGTCTATCAGACAAATCTTTGGTAGTACCTCTCCAAGATATAGAGGTAAACGAAAAGTTAAAATTTGTGGAGAAACCTCTTCAGATAAAAGATAGAAAGATCAAATTTCTCAAAACACAAACGATTAGTGCTAGTTAAAGTAAAGTGGAATTCAAAGATATGATCCTAATGCATTTGGGAGTTAGAGTCAGAAAAGAATCGAAAAGTATCCTCAATTATTCCAGTAAATCTCGAGGACGAGATTTTTTATTAAGGTGGGGAGAATGTAACAACTCTCATCAAAAGTCATATTTATTAAATTAATTTGACCAATAGGAAACCCTAATTGAGACACCCAAGTGATTCTGCGCAAACCCTAAAAATTTCAGAACAATCAGAATCAGGATCAGGGCCCCTAAAACTCAGGGGGGGTATTTCCTAGTTACGTTTATCTACATAAATAGATGTCCAATTCGAATTTTAAGAAATTGTCGACTCAGCTCAGCTAGTCCCACACGTGGCAACCATATCAACATTTCATGACCCTTACGGACCGTAAGGGTTGAGTCTTACGGTCCGTAAGCTAGGCCAAATTTGTGTATAAATAGCAGCGATTGGGACTGGAAATTGGGCACTTGAACGACGAACAAAGTCGAAATATACACTGAGTTATGCTCTGTTTACCACAATTAACACACACGGATCACTAATCGACGCCGCAATCAGGGTAATAACTCGATCGCTATTACGATTCATTTTCCGATCGATCAATGTACTCAATGGATGTTTAAGTGCTGCCCACATTAGGGTGATGCTTTGTCATTAGTCGTTAATTCGATGGATGTTTAAGCATAGCACTTTGTCATTCGTTGTGAGGGTTGATCTCGTGAGTTATCGTAAAATGCTATATTGATTACTAACTCAGTATTGTGTGCCTGTTATTAAATTTAGGTTAAAAAGGCTAATCGGTAGGCTAAACTCTGCTCAAACTAAATCTGCAATGTGAGTCATTCTCTTTTTATCAACTATTTTACAATACCTCAAATTATTTTCAAAAGTTATAATTACAGGGACTAAGTCGTGGATATCTTGAATTACTGGCTAGTGGGGTATTGTGCACATTACTAATTTTCTCCCAGTTAGGTTCATTGACCTACTCGGGATAATCATTGTTAGGTTCATTGACCTACAGGGATAATCATCACTATTTAGGTTCATTAATCTAATAGTGGTATGACCATCGTCACCATTGTGACAGGGCGCCAGATAAAAATAAGATAGAAGCCATTGTAATCGCTCTTATGCTGTAATTAATAACTATACATCGTTTTATGTAAATAGAATGATTCACTCAGTATTTCCCGCTGACAAAACCTTTATCAAACATGTTTCAGGTGACCTGTTATGAACCAGGAAAAGTGCCATATAGCACTACAAGCTTAAAGGAAGTGGCTCAGTATAAAATAAAGAAACATGTTTTGTAAAATAAAAGATTTCTTTGTGAAATCTTAGTATTGTAAATTACCGGGGTTTTATCCCGCGTTGTGAAATAACATAATCGGGAAATATATTTCAGTTTTAAAAAGATCCTAATAATAAACTTCCGCTGTTAAACTCAATTACTTAAATACCACGGGATTTCTGTCCCGCGGCTCCTGAGATAGGTCAAACCGGGTCGGGGGCCGTGACATTTATGAAGTAGGTTTCAGGCTTTCGGCAGAAAACACCAAGTTACAACTTCGGCTATAAAAAATGAACTTTACAATTACACTAAAACTGAATTTAAAGTGCAGTAAACTAATCGAAAAAAAACTATAGAAAGCAATAAACAACTGTACAAATGCAATCTTTTTGCGAATTTCAAAGAAAAGGAATCATACTAGCTTACGGTCTTAGTCAACATGATTTTTGTTCGGTTTAAAGCTCTGGATAAGTATACTACCTCGATTATCGGTATTGTTGTCCACATAAGCTCAAACTGATCAGATGTAATCATAATAAGGAGATACGATTTATGGTAAGGATTATACTTACAAGACGATGTTCATCCACTCACGACACATTCCCGTATCAAGGTATGCACGAGAGTTCATCTTACCGGTGAGTATACCGTTTATCATCTGTTTGACCATATAAAAGAATGTGAGATACCCACTTATTTTGATTGAAAAACAAGCCCTATGTGATAGAATCACTTATTGATGAAGAACTTGATTTTCATATGCATGAGGGCACAGGAGCAAGTCCGTGAACAGGTCAGTACAACGTACAGTAGAGAGACGAACTTGACTCCCGGATAAATGTGATATTTTATCACTTATTTGTTTGGACATGTGATTGTTGATCACTTATTGAGGTCGAATGCAATATGTACATGTATGTATAGTATCATGGAAGATCTAGACTTCGTCTCCATTATTTTTCGGTAAAACATACAACCATGATACCCAGATGATAAGCAGCATAAAGACCGAATATCTCAGAACCTCGGCAATCTCTCAAACAAAATTTCGGTACCAAGACCATATGCCAATGAATGGTTCCCACCTGACTTGAAGTCTGTTAGGTTTGTATCATCTTGCACATTTTAATCTGATTGTGAGCCTACCGATACATCGCTAGTAGAGATACTTATCATTTCTCAATTTTTTTGCTTTACATTTTGAACACGTTGACCAACCACACCAGTGAATATCATCATCTTCCGTTATCCAAGAAACTCATTTTTTGTTTTCTAATTTTTTTTTTTTTGAATTTTTCAAACGAAAGGACAGAAAGTAAAGGCATCTTTTCTGATTTTTGACTTTTTCAAATGTTTTTGTATTTTCTTGATTTTACTCCCCCTAAAATGCTAAAAGGTTACGAAAATGAAAATCTTTTTGAATTTTTAGAATTTTGAGAGAAAATATTTACAAAAACGATTAGCCAAAGAAGTTTACTCGAGTATCACCTTAATGCCATTGACCAAAAGTAGATAATCAAAACGTGATTTATCAAAAGCTTTTGTGAACAGGTCGGCACGTTGGTGATCGGTGTGAACTTTAACAACATCGATTAATCTCTTTTCAAAACAATCACGTATGAAGTGATATTTAATTTCGATGTGTTTGGTCTTTGAATGCTGCACAGGATTTCTAGTGATCTGTAAGGCAGCATTGTTATCAACAAAAATAGGAGTAGATAGGAATTCAAAACCGTAGTCGCGCATTTGTTGTTGTATCCACAAGACTTGGGAGCAACAACTAGAGGCAGCAATGTATTCTGCTTCACAAGTTGATGTAGCAACACAGGTTTGCTTCTTGCACTGCCACGTGACCAGGTGATTTCCTAAGAATTGACATCCAGCTGTTGTTGATTTGCCATCAATTTTGCAACCACCAAAATCAGAATCACTGTATGCAATTAAGTCGAAGCTATCATCCCTAGGGTAACAAAAACCGGTGTCCGGGCAACCCTTCAAATAGTGAAAAATCCTTTTAACAGCAGACAGATGTGAGGCCTTCGGGTTGGCTTGATATCTTGCAAGCAGGCACGTCGGATACATGATGTCAGGCCTCGAGGCTGTGAGATACATTAGAGATCCGATCATAGCGCGATAGTATGAAGAGTTAATGCTTTCACCCTTCAGATCCGGAGTAATCCCGTGATTCTGCGGAAGTGGGGTACCAATGGGCGTTGCATCAGACATCTGGAATCGGCTCAAGATGTCACCAACATATTTAGTCTGATGGATGAATATCCCAGACTCGGTTTGTTGAACTTGAAGGCCCAAGAAGAAATTCATCTCCCCCATTGCGCTCATCTCGAATTTTCCTTGCATCACACGCTCGAATTGCCTGCACAAAGAATCATTAGTTGAACCAAATATTATATCATCAACGTATACCTGCACCAGCTGGCTTTTATTGGCTTCACACTAAGTTACCTGAAACACGTGTTTAAAACGTTTTATCAGCAGGAAATACTGGTGAGTGAATCCCAGTTTAATCAAGAAACGTTAATTTAATTTAAACAGTATTGAGAGGGATTACAATGTTTATATCTACACAGTTACTCCATTAGTACTATCAATCCTGACTTGTGGGTCATATTACACATTGGCTAACTCATTGTCCAATGGTAACGTATTGTCATCCCGACTTACTACTCACAGTGTAGTACATTTTGTATACAAAACCCCAACATACCGGCAGTAATTGAAGAATTACAAAGACTCAATCACTGCTAAATTGCATTGTAAAATAGTTAAGGTTTTGTAAAAACTTTTAACAAAAAGGAGATTACTCACATTGCTGTCTTAGATTTTCCGTAAGGGTTTCCTTGTGACAATCTATAATTTACACATAAGCACACGTGTTAGTATAATAACCCATTTTAACATTAGAAATACCCTCCCCGAGACGGCATTCCAACGACTACGTCGGGCAGAACCACGACACCCGTTACGGAACCCTAGATCAATCGGGCAGCGTATCTAATACGTATCCAGGGGTTATAATACTTACAAAGGAGCAGAACTTCATTATTTAGGGGGGTATTATACCCGTGTATAATGCCTATACTTCAGATTTGAGAGAAAGGAAATATTTAAGAACGAATTCAACTGAAGATCCAAGGCCTTCTATATATAGTGCTGATATTTGGTCCTCTCGCGGCCCGCGTAAAGGTAGACCAAGGTCTACGCGGCCCGTGTTGACCCCAGGTCAAACGTAGCTGGGCTGGGTCAGCTTATAGACTTGTCGGGTGTTGGGCCACGTGGCCGCACCGGGCTGCGCCAACTTTTTAGGCTCTCGCGGCCCGTGTAAGGGTTATGGGGTACCTTACGCGGCCCGCCTCAACTTAACTTTTCTTGTTTTTCATTTATTTTTAATGCTATATTGTATTTCGGGCTCGGTTTTCACATACGGGGTGTATTTAAAAACATATAGGGGTATCTTAAATATATTAGGGGTGTCAGAAATATTTTGGAGGGTTGATATATCTTGGTATAACTCCTGGATTATTTTCGCAAAAATTTCTACACCCCCTAAAACGCAAACACATTTTAAGGAAATTTGAAAACAAACTATACAATAAAATTGACAACCGATATCGAATCGCTTCAAATCGCCATCCACTTGGCATAAACAATCAGAACTCCCCCTATAAACAAACTATTTTCTCATTATAATTTCAAAACACTTAAGTTTATTTTAACCAAAATGATTTTTCCGGAAAATAAGTTTTGTTGGGGTTACCACTTGTAAAGTAATGGTTCATCACATTGTTTCTCAATCATTTGTAGAAAATCAGATACAACTTAATGTCCCTGATTTACCACTTGGAAGATTAACAACCAGGAAAGATGCCGATTCCTGCTCCACGCTTACAAACCTGGGAGCTCCGGTAAGTCAGATGTTCAAGGGAAAAGAATTTCCACCCAAGGCTGACCAACCTTGGGTGTTTTTAGCTCCTTTAGCTCTTGTTCAGTTGGGTTAAAAGTTGCTTTCTTTGTTGGGTAAAAATCTTTAACCCCTTTTACTTTCCCATCAAGCATTTTCCCAAAAATTTTCTTAACATTTCCATTGAAAACTTTTTCAACATCAAATTCCTTCTTATCAGAAAAGAATTGATTTGAGATCTCAACTTTACCAACCTTTTGCTTAATTTTTTCAAACGTCAGTGATGGAAATTCATCATCATTCACTGAAGATACAGAATTTACCTCTTTTACCTCACCTTGTGGCTTTTCTGGCTTTGTGGGACCAGATTCATCGCCGACTTTTACATCACCCTTTTTGACAACCCACATTTGGTTATCTTTTGCTTTCTTTTTGTAAAAATTCTTTTTAGAACATTCACCAACCTCATAAGTTGAATCTTCAAACATTTTGAATTTTTTGGTTGGTGGTTCAACATCAACAACTATTTCTTTCAGTTTTTCAGAAACTCCATGTTTAGTATTAGCATTTTTCGGACAATTCCATGCAATGTGACCAGCTTCATTGCATTTGAAACATGTTCGAGTCTCTTTTGGATGAAACACTCCAGTTCCATTCCTTTTCTTCTCAGCAAGAAACTCCTGGTTTGATTGTCTCTAGAAAGGTTTCTTCTGTTCTTCTTCTGCACTTCCTCCTGAAACCAATTCTGTTTTTGTTTTAGAATTTTTCTCATTTTTATAATTTTCTGGTGGAATAAAACCTAATCCTTTCTTTTTGTAGCTACCATTATGGTTTGATTTCTTTTGAAAACCAGAACCAGAATTGTAACCCTTTTTCTTGTTTAATCGTTGTTGTACTCTTGAAGTGTATTTTTTAGGTTTTCCAGTAAGATTTAAATCTTTTATTTCAGAAATCTTAATTTCTGTCATTTTGAAAACCTTTTTGATCATTTCAAATCTAACACTTCTTATTGGCAACTCTTTGTCAGAATATAATTTGTCAGAATCATTTAAAGTGTATGCTACTTCAAATGTTTCATCATTCAAATTAGATTTTGATAACAAAAACTCTTTACTGTAAGCCCTTTTAACCAACGACTTTGGACTGTTGATCGACGAATTTGAACCTCCAGACCCAGACTTTGACTCAGACTCCTCATCTGTATCCAACACCTGATCGACCACTTTTTTTATTAACTCGGACTCATGATCAGTGTCAGACGATGTAAAAACCACGTCAATGTTTTCTGGTAATTCATCAGTTATATCAGACTTTAGTTTTATATTGACTGCTTTTTAAACTTGCTCCTCATTTGGTTTTCTGGGAGAATAACCTTCCTAGATCGGAGGCGGACACTTGTTATAGCTAGCACTCGGTTTCTTACCAGTATCCTTCTTCTTAGGCTTCTCATCATCTTTAAAGGCTTCAAAACCTGCAACAGTGGGATAAATTCGATCAATAAGATAATCAGAACTAGAATAACTCTGTAATAATCGTCTGATTCTCTCATTTTCAATCTTTTCATTCTCCAATTCCCGTTGCAGCTTGGCACATTATATGATGTAGTGATTTATCGCTTTCTGCTTTGTCATCATTACAGAATTCATCATGGTCAACGCGTCTTCTCTTTCAGAATTTGTCTTTTGAAGACCAGTTACTGTTCTGTTCAAAACATCATAAGACTCCTTTACATAGTTGAGATTGAACAGCAATTGTTCCTTCATTTTCTCAAGCTCAACCAACTTTGCATCCTTTGTTGCACATTCTTTGCAAGTCTCCAAACACTTTTGGCATGGTTCGATGACTTCCACAATCTTTTTCTACTTCTATGATCTTTTCAACTTCAACAACTTTCTCAGCTTCAGTCACCTTTTCTGCTTCAATAATCTTCTCATCAACACTTTCAGTCTTCATTTGATTTTGTTCTTTTGCTGCACATCTCTCCTTCAGCTTCTCCAGGCGAACTGCAAAATAAAAATGAAATCTTTCAGAAGATAGAAGATAGATGAGCTTTTGCAACATTAATATGTTTTTCTTCTTCATCATCACTACTATCATCAATTGGTGATTGGTCAAACTCTACTGATTTGTCAGAACTATCATCCGAAGAACCAGAATTAGATGGTGTTTGATCAAAAACAATTTCCTTTTCTGGACTTTTATCACTTTGTAAAATTTCATCTGAACTCTGTGAGCTTTCTTCTGATGAAACAGATTTTTCATCTTCATTCTTCACACTGACACCAATAGATCTCATCCATTCAGTGAACATGTCTGGTTCTTTCACAATCTTGGCAATAAAAGCTTTAAAATTCCCATTCTCATCCGCAAACATATCCCAGCTAAACCCTTCAGGTAGCCTTACATCATCTTGATTGATTAGACATGCTTTGTTGTCGGATAAAATGTATTTTTCCCAGTTAAAACTTCCTTGATTTCCTAAGCATGCTCTCTTTGAATCCTCAATCACTTTTCTACCATGAGCCACCTGCGGTTCTTGTTGTTGTTGTTGTTGACCAACTTGTTGATATATAGCTTTCCGGTAGTAATCATCTTTTCCGAATGGATTCTTTGGATCATTTGTCTCTCTATTCTTACATTCCCTCTTGAAATGACCTTTTCTGCTCTCCTCAAGACACTAGCTAAACACCATTTGATGTCCATTAGTTCCATTTCTTCGGCATCTATCTGATTGTAATCCTCCTTTGTGAGCATAGGATTCCCGATCCGCCCTGCAACCAAACCTTCATAAGATAGTAGCACGGAACCAAGCAACGCCATGTGATCTTTAGCAACCTCTTCTGAAAAACTTTGACCATCAGGAAGATTCAAAGCAATATTGCATTGTATCACATAACCATTTCCAGTCTTTGTGCTTTGAGAATGAAAGCTTGATGTAGTATCTTTTGATTGACACTCGGGTAAGAAGAGAAACCACTGCTATTTTAAGAACTTTGATCAACTTTTTCAGATGAATCTCCAGCACTAAATGCAGTTTGAATTTTCGGGCTTCTTTCAACTTCTGGAACACTGCCTTTGTAATACATTTTTACATCCTGTTGACCACTTGGACTGTTCATCCTCGCGATCTTTTGCTGTTCCAAATCTTGACCCTCAATCTTCTCGATAAACTGAGAAATCGTTAACCCATCATAAACCACAGTGTTCTTCAAAATCATCAAGTATGTTATTCCTTTTGTGGTAAAGCGTCAGCTAACTTGTCTACCCACTATTCACGATCTTTTGTTATACTCAGCATCGACATGGATCACACTAAGTGGCAATATCTTTCAATTAACTTCTTGGTATCTTCCCCGGGCAAACTCGTGAATAGATCAAATTATTTCTTAAGCAGTGCCTTTTTACTCTTAATCATGTTCTCACTACCCTCAAACTTGATTCGAAGAGCATCCCAAATTGATTTCGAAGTTTTGTCATGCTGAAGCAACACAAAGATGTCTTCTTTGATAGCTTGCTGAAGTAGACTAATCATCATCTTTTCAGCTCTGTACATATCTCTTTCTTGGTCAGTAAACTCAGATATTGCTTTCTCAACTTGCAGATCAGTACGTGGTAATACATATTTCTTCAAAATGCACTCCCAAGATCTGAGATGGTTAGCTTGAACCCAGTTTTTGAATCTGTCTTTCCATCCATAATACTCTTCTATGCTCATTAGCTTCGGGGGTTTTTGTAAGGTTCCGGATTCATTTTCCATGTTCATGTTTTAAGTAATGGCAGCTGGACTAGTCGGGGATGTTGCAAATGCGTTGTAAAACTCTTCACTCATGATTCAATATCGAAGAATTTCTCAAACAAACTTTCAAATGAACTGGTTCACCACGTAAAATACCTGTATCAACTGTAGATACCAAAAAACAAACACAATCAGTTTAAACACTTATCAATTAACTGAAACAAACTGATACTCGGACTGGTGAGTATTTTATGCGGACTGAATTTGATGTGAACTGAGTTTGATGTCAAACCGTGCGAACTGCTATGACCCGGATCAAAATCAAATGACCTGACCCTATTACATGCAAACTGATGGACTTTCAAACGACCTAATGAACTTTTGACAACTTTGAACTCCAAACTGTATGAACTGGAACTAACTTTCAAGTGAATTGATGACTTTGATACGAACTGAATTTTCAAGCAAAACACATGCAAACTGATAATTTTTTTGATTCACATCCAGTTCTTGGTCCGAGAGTTTTCAAGCAAAACACATGCAAACTGAATTTTCAAGCAAAACACATGCAAACTTTTAACTTTTGAATAAGGCCGACACACTCAATGTTACTGATTGGTCCGATAACAGCTTACATCACATGGGCTTTCAAAAGATGATCAACACACTACTGATTTTAATTGGATTTCAATGTCCACTTTAATCACATGCAAATGTCCGAATACTTTTATCAGTTCTTAATTACTTGATTCAAGTAACAGCAATCGCATGCAAAAAATTAATTTTCAATAGATCTCTATTTGACCAACGACAATACCACATGCACCACTAAGCCGACAACATTGAATCATGTGCTGACAACATTTTCAAATGTAACCTTCAACTTCAGCAAGATTTGTTGTTTTTTTTTAATTGGACCATTAACATAAACTCACATGGGCTGCACTTATTGTGAATTAATAGGCCTCGAAACCATCTATGTGAAATATATTTTGATTGGACCTCAAATGTATCGAATACTGAACCAAATTAAATCAATCACATGCAACTATCTAGTCGACAACTACAATTCACAACACAATCCTATTGGGCCAAAAGTTTGAAGTCACATGGGCTGTCAATTGAATCAATTTAACCTATCACATGTATATGTCCGAGGTGATAAATGGTTCTGACACTATATTCACGTGATGTGAAGTCCCGAGACAATTAATGAAGCTGATAAATGTTGACAGACACTTTCAAACGAAACTGCAGCTTTGAAACAGAATTCTCAAACGGAATGCGTTCACCAAACGGAATTAACCCAATGTTTCAAACGGACCACATGTTTCAAACGAGATAGCTAGCTTCAAACGTAATCCTCAAACAAGATAACTATTTCAAACGAAATGGCTGCTTTCAAACGAGATTTTCAAACGAAATCATGGTGACATCATACTTTCGGTCAGATTTTGGTCCAATTGGTCAAGCAAATGATCGATTTTATTTTTGAAACTTTTAAGGGTTTGTTAAAACAACATTTCGCACATGATATGTGAAAATCAGAAGTTTTTAACCGTGGAAACTTGTTTAATTTTGAAAAGAAGGTGTAGAAGTTAGAAAAAGCAACTGAATTGGTATGAACTCTTCCTCCTGTGCTCTGATACCACTTGTAGGATCGTTTTCAGACCCGAACGAGTCGATCAGAAGAGTTTATCTCAACACGAAAGGCGGAAACAAACGTGTAGAGGTCAATTCAGCAAGATTTACACTATAAACTGTTGTATGATAGATTTGATGACGTTTTACAACCTGACAACACTTCGACAGCACTTCGTTGTACAAACCGGAAAGTTACAAATGAAATGGACATGAGAGGTATTTATAGGTGAAGCTATTCCGATTGAAAGTGGCATGACATGCTTCAAAAGGAATGGCACTCCTCAAATGGAATTAGCTCAATCACATCTAAAACCTACCCTATTTCTCGTAGAATGTGCCCTAAACCTTCTGAATACAAACAAGACTCGATACAAGATGAAGTCGTCAGACGTATGCACCAACAGACTCCCCCTCGGATGTTGATGAGTCTTAAGTGTCGAGTCTTCTCAATCTTCAGTCTTTATCAGTCTTTGTGTTCTTTCCAAAATCTCAATCTGATTCTTGCCTCACTCTAACATTCTTCAACTAATCTCTGGCTCCTAGTTCTTGCATATTCAGACTCTCTCTATAACAGACTCCCCCTCAAGATGTATTGGGATCGTAGTCTGGCTTTCACAGGTTCCGGTATCGTAACCTGACTCACCTGCATATTCTCTACCCAAAACATAAGTTTCATAAAAGATAAGATATAACAAATTTAGAAACTTTGCTAATCACTTAAAGACACAACCCTGAATACATCATTTTCAAGTATCGAACAAAAATATTTATCAAACAAACTTCTGATGAACCACTTGAATATATATCATTTTCATTTCACACATCTTCAAACAAACTTTACCAAACCTGTTCGTCATGTTCAGCACTTGGAATTTTGAAAATCAGCTTTTCAACATCAGTCGTCTAAAATCTTTTTGACTTTTTCAAAATTTAAGCTAAAACACACCGAAAATCTTTTTGGAATTTTGATATAACAGAAATGAAATGCAGCAAAGAAATATTTACATAAAATATTTTTGTGAGTTTGTGTAAGAGGATCATATCAGTTAATTAGACAAATCACCAACACCGTTAAGCTTTAAACATTTTAAGTTCTAAACGATTCACATATTTCAAACGAGATCACCAAATAATCTCAAACGGAATTCAGTTTTCAAACGTAATTACCATGAATTTTCGAACGAGATACCCAATTTCAAACGGAATATGTTGGATTCAAACGGAATAGGCTGCTGACATCATCAATTCGGTGTAATTTTTGTCCAATTGATCAGGTTTTAAGCGGATTTTAATTCTGAAATTTTCTAGGGTTTGTTAAAACAACATTTCGCACGTGATGTGTGAAAATCAGCCGTTTTTAACCGTAAAAACTTGTTTAATTTTGAAAGAAGGTGTAGAAAATCAGAATTTGCTGCTGAATTGGTATGAACTCTTCCTCCTGAGCTCTGATACCACTTGTAGGATCAAATCACGACCCGAATGAGTCGTTTGGAAGAGCTCTTGTCTATACGAATGGCGGAAACAGACGTATAGATGTCAAAACAGCTTGATTTACACTTTAAACCTCTTGTATATTGAATTAACAATGTTTACAATCAGAAGAAATACCGGCAGCACTTCGGTACAAGTTTCTGATTCCGTTACAAATGACAAGAACACAAGCCTATTTATACTAGTTGCTATTACGTTTGAGGCTACACATGACAAGTTCAAACGGATATAACCTCATGACTTTCAAACGAAACTATCTGTTTCAAACGTAATTAACTTTTTGTCTCATGTGTGATGTTGCAATGATGATGTCATCTTTATGATGTCATCATCAAGAATTATGACATCATGCATGATCAGATCCGCAACGAAACCACGACTCGATATAAGACAAAGTCGACAAATGAATGCACCAACACCTACGTCACGAGACAGAACCCCAACGAATTTAGGCAGAGCCTTGACATACGTTACGGGGCCCTACGTCAGTCGGACAGGGCATCAGTGACCAGGGTTAAAACACTTAAAACGAGGCAGGGCTTTATTATTATTATAGCTCAAAATATACCTTTAGAAAGAGAAAAAGGATCGAAAGCTAGATGAAGGAAATGAACAGAAAATTTTGTGTGAGATACTACCCTTATTTATATGCTTCAAAATCTTAGAGTGGAAGTTATGTAAATGGACACGTAAGTGAATTTAATTAATTCATGTGTACTTGCATTAAATTTCCATACGTCCACTTGTCCAACATTCAAAATTGTAGAATTCTAAAATTTATATATATTTAATATATATATATATATATTATAATTAATTTAACTGCTTCACTTATTTGGCGCTTATAACTTATAAAATATAATGTTTTATATAATGATAAATATGCCATTAGAACAAGAATATTTTTATCTACATTTTGAACCAAGTTTTATTAAAAACAGAGTAGGTTCAAATATAATGTATTTTTATTATCTAATTATTAAATGGTTCATAGGCCCGTCTAGGTACTTCATATTTTTAACAGTCAACTTACCCGTAATTTATTCGTTTAATAATATGAGTTTCTATATAGTTTATTTTTTATAAATTTTAGAAATGTTACAGCTTCGAATCCTCTTTACTTTCAACGTATACAAGTTTTCCAACATTATTAGAAGATCCTTGAGGATTCCAGGAGTTTCACTCTTGTGTGCCATAAACGCTACCCAAGAAAATCTAGAATAATCATCAGTAACCACTAGACAATAAGCATCGCCAAAAGTTGTCTTGTGTTTCATAGGTCCAAAGAGGTCCATATGAAGACGTTCGAGAGGCTTGCTGACAGTGTTGATTTTCTTCAGAGGGTGAGACTTCTTCGTTTGTTTCCCTTTCTAGCACGACACACAGATATCTTGTAATTGAAAACTTCTCACGGGCACACCATTCACAAGATTGTTTTTCACCAAATGATTCATTTTTCTTAAGTGAATGTGCCCCATTCTTCTGTGCCAAGACATAGACTCCTCTGTGGCTTTTGAGACAAAACATGTGACTTGCGCAGATGTCGTAATCTGTCACGGCCCCAGACCCGATTTGACCCGGTTCGGAGCCGCGGGACAGGAAACCCGTGGTATCTTAATATGCGACAGCGGAAGACAGGATCGTTTTAAAACTCAAAAATGCCCAATTTCTTTTATTTCATAACTTGGAGATAAACCCCGAAATTTACAATAGAGGAATTTAATTAGGAAATTCCCTGTTTTATTTAAAACATGTTTATTCATTTTTAACTGAGCCACCTCTTCAAGCTTGTTAGTGCTCCGTAGCACATTTCCTTGATTTACAGCAGGTCGCCTGAAACATGTTTTAAAAATATTTTATCAGCGGGGGAAATGCTGGCGAGTTATACATTTGATACAAAATGACACAATGATATAGATTACAGTATTAAGAGCGATTACAATTGCCTTTATCATTTATATTACTGACCCAGTTGTCACTTGACCTGACTTATGACTGTGGACATATCACTTGTAGGTCCTTTCACCCACTAGTGATAAATATTTAGTAGCTATGTGCATATCCCCCCACTTACTGGCAGTAATTTCAGATAACAAAGACTTAATCGCTGTAACTATAACTTTTGAGAAATAATTTTGGAAATAGTTTTGATAAAAAGAGAATAACTCACATTGCAAATTTACACGGGCAGAGTTTTGCCTACTGATTAGCCTTTTGACCTAGATTAAATAATATACATAAGAACTCGATTAGTAACTGATACAGCATTTACGATAGTTCACGAGATTAAACCCTCGCAACGAATGACAAAATGCTATGCTTAAACATTCAGCGGAGTCACAACGAATGACAGAGTATTGCCCGAGTTCTAGCAAAACTCAAACATCCGGTTGGATTTCACACGAATGACAAAGTAGCAGCATTTAAACATCCGGTCGGATAGTTTCAATCGATCGGATATTGAATCGTAGCAGTGATCGAGTTAATACCCGGAATTGGAGCAGCACTACACTAATATTGTTGATATTTTCGACTTCTGAGAGCAACCAATTCGTTTTTACGAAATGATTTCGACACCAGTGGATTGTGCAGGTGAAGGGATATTTATAGGTGAAATTAAGGTCTGACGCGGCCCGCGTAAACCCTAAGCCTAACCTTACGCGGCCCGCGTTTCCGCCCAGTCTACAACTAGCTTTGACTAGTCACACGTAGGTTAGCCAGGTGGTCGACACGTGGCACTGTTACGCTTATCCGGTCAACACAGGGTTGACGCGGCCCGCGTAAGACTATACATGTCTTTTACGCCGCCCGCCTGAGACCCAACATTTTATTTTTCTTGATTTTTAATATGGGTTAGGGTTTCAGGGGTCCGGGTTTTCACTTACGGGTATTCTTAGGACAATTTTGAGAGTCCTTACATTCTCCCCACCTTATTTAAAATCTCATCCTCGAGATTTATTGGAATAAGTGAGGATACTTTCGCTTCATTTCTGCTACCAGTTCCCAAGTGTACTCGGGTCCTCTCCTGGAATCCCATTTGACTTTGACTAGTATCAATCTTTTGTGCTTGAGGAACTTGATTTTCCGATCTTCGATTTGAAGTGGTTTTTCAACGAACTTCAATTTCTCATTTACCTCTACGTCTTGGAGAGGTACGATCATTGATTCGTCTGATAGACATTTCTTGAGGTTGGATATATGAAATACATTATGTACTCCAGCCAATTCTTCTGGTAGTTATAAACGATAAGCAACTGGTCCTATACGTTGGATCACTGGGAATGGTCCTACGTATCTTGGACTTAGCTTTCCTTTCTTACCGAATCGAACTATTCCTTTCCAAGGAGATACTTTTAAGAGTACTTTGTCTCCTACTTGGAATTCGAGTGGCTTGCGTCGATTATTAGCATAACTTTTCTGGCGATCTCGAGCCGTCTTCAATCTTTCCTTGATTTGGGTGATCTTGTCGGTAGTTTCTTGCACAATCTCCGGTCCTGATAATTGACTTTCTCCTATTTCTGCCTAACAAACTAGAGTTCGGCATTTTCTTCCATATAGTGCCTCGAATGGGGCAGTTTCGATACTTGCATGGTAACTATTATTATAGGAGAATTCGATCAACGGTAGGTGGTCATCCCAGTTTCCACCAAAATCTATCATACATGCTCTAAGCATGTCTTCCAAGGTTTGAATCGTCCTTTCACTTTGTCCGTCGGTTTGAGGATGATATGCCGTACTTAAATTTAGTCGGGTTCCCATTGCTTGTTGGAAACTTTTCCAGAAATGAGAAGTGAAACGACTATCCCTATCCGATACAATGGAGAGTGGAACTCCATGTAAGGATACAACTTCATCTACGTACAACTTTGCCAACCTTTCCATGCTAAAGGTTTCTTTCATAGGTAGAAAGTGAGCTGATTTGGTTAATCGATCCACAATTACCCAAATCGCATCATTACCTTTTCTGGTTTTGGGTAACTTTGTAACAAAGTCCATTGTTATAAACTCCCATTTCCTTACCGGCATTTCTAGTTGTTGTAGTAGGCCTGCGGGTTTCTGGTGTTCTGCCTTAACTTGTGAACAAGTAAGACACTTAGAAACATATCTAGCTATGCCCTTTTTCATTCCATTCCACCAGAAATTGTTTCTTAAATCTTGATACATCTTATTGTTACCAGGATGAATGGTATACCTAGATTTATGAGCTTCTTCTAGAATCTGATTTCTTAATTCTCCCTGCTTAGGTACCCAAATTCGCTTCTTATGGAATCTCCAGATTCCATCACTACCTTGTTTTAAATCCTTAATTCGCCCTTTCATTTCTTCAGCATAATCGTTGATTGCCGTTTCTTGAATATTTTTCAGTTGGTCCATTAAGTCTAATTGTAAACTTAATCTAAGAGCACGAACTCGTCGTTGTTTTTCATGATACTTACGACTTAGGGCGTCAGCAACTACGTTTTCTTTTCCTTCGTGATATTGAATATCACAATCGTAATCACTTAGGATTTCCATCCATCTTCTTTGCCTCATGTTTAATTCTTTTTGCCCAAATATATATCTTAAACTTTTATGATCTGTATAGATAGTAAACTTACTTCCGTACAGATAATGTCTCCAAATCTTAAGGGCAAAAATTATGGCTCGTAATTCTAAGTCATGAGTCGTATAATTTTCTTCGTGCTTTTTCAATTGCCTTGATGCATATGCAATTACTTTCTTGCGTTGCATAAGCACACATCCAAATCCTAGTTTTGAAGCATCACAATATACTTCAAAATCTTCTGTTCCTTCTGGTAAGGCTAAGATTGGTGCATTGGTTAATTTCTGTTTTAAAATCTTAAAAGCTTCGTCTTGTTTAGGTCCCCATTCAAACTTAACTGCTTTACAGGTTAGCTTAGTTAATGGCACGGCTATCTTAGAAAAATCCTTAATAAACCGTCTATAATATTCGGCTAATCCTATAAAACTTCTAATCTCCATTGCTGATTGTGGGACCTTCCATTTGGTGATTGCTTCTATCTTAGCAGGATCTACGTGAATGCCTTCGTGATTCACCATATGTCCTAAAAATTGCACTTCTTTCAGCCAAAATTCACACTTTGAGAATTTGGCGTAAAGCTTTTCTTTTCTTAACAAAGTTAAGAGGATATGCAAGTGCTGACAATGCTCGTCCTGACTTTTGGAATAAATAAGTATATCGTCTATGAAAACAATTACAAATTTATCCAAATACGGTTTACAGATTCTATTCATCATGTCCATAAATGTTGCAGGAGCATTTGTTAATCCTAAGGGCATGACTGTAAACTCGTAATGACCATACCTAGTTCTGAAAGCAGTCTTAGGTATGTCTTCTTCTTGTACCTTCAATTGATGGTATCCGGAGCGTAAGTCGATCTTAGTGAAATATCTAGCTCCTTGAAGTTGATCAAAAAGATCATCAATTCTAGGTAATGGGTATCGGTTCTTAATTGTAACTTTATTCAATTCCCTATAATCGATACACATTCGCATTGAACCATCCTTTTTCTTTACAAACAACATTGGCGCTCCCCACGGGGATGAGCTAGGTTGTATGAATCCTTTACTTAGTAATTCATCTAACTAATTTTTCAATTCTAGCATCTCAGTGGGTGCTAACCTATAAGGTGCCTTAGCTATCGGTGTAGTTCCAGGAATTAGATGAATTCTAAATTCTACCTCCCTATCAGGTGGTAATCCAGGTAGTTCTTCTGGGAATACATCCGAGTATTCTGATACTACTGGAATTTCCTTCAGTTCTTTACTTTTAGTGTTAATGATTACTGAAATCATATACACCATTTCTTGTTTCCTTGAATAACTTGCCAATTTCATTACTGAAATGAATTTCAATGGCTTTCGTGGCTTGTCTCCTGTAACCACCACTAATTCTCCTGTTGGTGTATGAATTTCTATGGAATTCCTATCACAAAGAATTCGAGCATGGTTGGCTACTAACCAATCCATTCCTAACACAACATCGAATTCGGCTAATTTCATTGGTAACAGGTTTGCAGAAAATTTATGGCCTAACAGTTCTATTGTTTCATTATACAAAACCTTATCTATGTTAACAGAATTGCCGTCTGCCGTTTCGACTGCAAAAATCTGCCTAAGTTGGGTTAAGGGTAAATTAAGTGTTTGGCAGAATGAAGTATTTATAAAACTTTGGTTCGCACCAGAGTCAAATAATACTTTTTCATAAACGTTGTGAACTAGGAACGTACCCGCTATCACGTCAGGAATCAGCTCTGCTTCCTGAGTCGTCAATTGAAAAGCTCTCACATTCTTTTTAGCTCCTTCTGTAGATTTAGCTTTGTTGTCGGCTGGTTTAACTAATTTAGGACATTCTGGTTTGAAATGTCCAGCTTCTCCACAGTTATAGCAAACCCTTGTTTTATTTCTGCATTCTTCTTCACGATGTCCCGGAATTTTGCAAAAATTGCAATATCCCTTACATCTTCCAAAATGCTTCCTTTTGCAAGAATTGCAAAATGGACCAGTGGAAGATTGCCCAGTTCCTTTTCTCTTGAAGTTGTTACGATTACCCATTCGAAATCCTTGGGTAATCTTTTGGGCTACTTCTTTCTTTCTATTCTCTTCTCACGTCCGTACTAGTTCGTCAGTTAAAGTATTGGCTAAATCCACCGCATCATCAATTGTGCGAGGTTTCGCAGTTTTGACGAAATTACAGATTTCGCCAATCAATCCCCAAATATATCGAGAAATAAGTACCGGCTCCGGCGAAGCCAGAGTTGGTACTACTCTCGCATACTCGAAGAACGTCGAAGTATATCCTCGACAATCGACATCCACCATCCGATGGGTGAGGAATTTATTGGTCATTTGCTCCTTTTCATATTCGGGACAGAATTTTCTTTCTACAAGACTTTTAAATTCCTCCCAAATCATAGCATACTCCACCGTCCTTCCTTTGGCTTGTAACACCGTGTTCCACCATTCTAGCGCATTTTCTTTAAAAAGATTCGATGCATACATGACCTGATCTTCTTTCACACATTTACTTATAGAAATTACTGCCTCAGTTTTCTCTAACCAACGCAATGCTGCAGTTGCCCCTTCGTTACCTGCAAACTCAGCTGGTTTACAGGCAAGAAATTCCTTATAAGTGCAACCAGGCGTTGCAGTTCTCATTTTCTTGGGAATCGGGACTTGCAGAACATTATCGTTTCTATTATTATTGTTGTTTCCGCCTCCGTTTATACTATTACTAAAGTTATCCTCAACAGTACGTTTACTAGGAATTACTGGTTGAGGTTCCACTGTAACTCTAGCAGCAGCAAGTATTGCTGGAATAGCATTAGCTATTCCCTGAGCAACGATATCCTCGATATCTTGCCTATTTAGTAATTGCTCTTCATGATTTTGCTCAGATTGAATTACTTCATTAACTGGTTCATTACCAGCGTTTGCCATCTGTTAATTAATTTTATATAAATAATTAGTATAGATACAAAGAATTAGTTATAACAAAACAATTTGCACATAATCACATTAACATGTATAACCAAAAGTTATCAGTTTCCCGAGTTTCATTTCTATATATTATATTATGCCTCGTACACACTATTATCATACAACGTTTTATTGTTAAGTTATTACACATACTGGTTTTTATGATTATTTATTAAAGAAGTATTCCTGCAAACTCCCTTTTATCCGGTCAACTAATCTCTTAGAAATGATGCTCCCTCTCGTCATATTTCCAGGTAACTCTTTCTCCAACATCCCTAATTCTGTTTCCTGCATCAATTAAATCCTCACCCCAGAGACGAAGTTCAGCCAGATTCTCCGGGCTCATAGATGGGTATAGTGGAGGTTCTGGGTCAACCTGTGGGAAAAATGTATCAGGGTTGTTTAAGAGATTCTGGAATTGCCAATCAGTTGTCCACCATTCATCTAATTCTACTGGTAATGGTTGGGGTTGGACAATAGGATCCGGGATAGCAGGTTCTAGATTGATTGGAAGTTGAGCTTCTAATGGGTAGTTGAAAAGATCATCTTCAGTAAACATAAGGTTTCGATTAGCTGGTTCAAGGTTTCCATCGGCAGATCCGATGAGGTCACTCATTACTAATTTATGGTCTAAGACTTCCCATGGTTTTATTTCCTGGTTTGGTCTAGAACTTTCCCCAGTCTCAATTACTTTGCCTTTACCCTTGTCTTTTGGATCTTCAGTTTTGGTAGCTTTTCTTGTTGCTGGCTTTTTCCTGCGTACTTTCCTCCATCCCACCAATCTTCTTCTTTTCTTGGGTTTAGGTTTCTCAGGAGGTGGAGCTTGAAATTCTATGGGTTCTTCTTTGTCGGCGAAGTAACCGGTGAATTCCTTGGAAACTTCTATTTTAACGGGGTAGAGATTGAGATTCTCTAATGCCTCAGACATTTCATTCATGCTGTTTAGCACATAATTCTAAGTTAAAATTTTGTATATCACAAAATCACATAATAATAAAAAAAAATTAAAATTTATTTAAACTGAACTTATTGCAAACTTTTATTACAACTGAATTTCAAATCTACTAGTGGTTTATTGTAATTTTATTTATTTACTTAGTAAAATTTCTGGTTTGTAGGGGATAAGGATGCTAAACTTGAGTTAGGATATTTAAAAATTTGCATTTTCCGCTACACTGGCTAACATGTAAAGATTTGCCCATTTTTCATCTAATTTATCTTCCCATGGTGCTTTGCTGTCTAGTTCCTGAGTTTCCTGATTAACTCTCTTTTCTTTTGGTTGTGATCTCATTATTTTCTCCTGACTTTTCTTAATAATCAAATTTCTTCTGTGAGGAGAAAGTGATTCCTCATACTGTGCCTTCCTAACAAATATTTCTTCTTCAGGAATTTCAGACTGATTTGAGGATTTTGCTTTAGACGAACTTCCCTTCTCGTAGGATGACCTATCCAATTTAAGATAGATATTTGACAACTTTTGCTTAGCCATACTGTAATTATCAGATAGTCAACAGAAAAAAACATAATCACAAAATAGCAATTAGGAAAATTAAGTATTAAAATACTTAATAGGCTTAAATCAGTGGCTCGTTTAATAGCTCTGATACCACCTTTTTCGTGTCACGGCCCCAGACCCGATTTGACCCGGTTCGGAGCCGCGGGACAGGAAACCCGTGGTATCTTAATATGCGACAGCGGAAGACAGGATCGTTTTAAAAACTCAAAAATGCCCAATTTCTTTTATTTCATAACTTGGATATAAACCCCGAAATTTACAAAAGAGGAATTTAACTAGGAAATTCCCTGTTTTATTTAAAACATGTTTATTCATTTTTAACTGAGCCACCTCTTCAAGCTTGTTAGTGCTCCGTAGCACATTTCCTTGATTTACAGCAGGTCGCCTGAAACATGTTTTAAAAATATTTTATCAGCGGGGAAATGCTGGCGAGTTATACATTTGATACAAAATGACACAATGATATAGATTACAGTATTAAGAGCGATTACAATTGCCTTTATCATTTATATTACTGTCCCAGTTGTCACTTGACCGGACTTATGACTGTGGACATATCACTTGTAGGTCCTTTCACCCACTAGTGATAAATACTTAGTAGCTATGTGCACATCCTCCCACTTCTGGCAGTAATTTCAGATAACAAAGACTTAATCCCTGTAACTATAACTTTTGAGAAATAATTTTGGAAATAGTTTTGATAAAAAGAGAATAACTCACATTGCAAGTTTACACGGGCAGAGTTTTGCCTACTGATTAGCCTTTTGACCTAGATTAAATAATATACATAAGAACTTGATTAGTAACTGATACACCATTTACGATAGTTCACGAGATTAAACCCTCACAACAAATGACAAAATGCTATGCTTAAACATTCAGCGGAGTCACAACGAATGACAGAGTATTGCCCGAGTTCTAGCAACACTCAAACATCCGGTTGGATTTCACGCGAATAACAAAGTAGCAGCATTTAAACATCCGGTCGGATAGTTTCAATCAATCGGATATTGAATCGTAGCAGCGATCGAGTTAATACCCGGAATTGGAGCAGCACTACACTAATATTATCGATATTTTCGACTTCTGAGAGCAACCAATTCGTTTTTACGAAATGATTTCGACACCAGTGGATTGTGCAGGTGAAGGGCTATTTATAGGTGAAATTAAGGTCTGACGCGGCCCGCGTAAACCCTAAGCCTAACCTTACGCGGCCCGCGTTGCCGCCCAGTCTACGACTAGCTTTGACTAGTCACACGTAGGCTAGCCAGGTGGTCGACACGTGGCACTGTTACGATTATCCGGTCAACACAGGGTTGACGCGGCCCGCGTAAGACTATACATGTCTTTTACGTGGCCCGCCTGAGACCCAACATTTTATTTTTCTTGATTTTTAATATGGGTTAGGGTTTCAGGGGTCCGGGTTTTCACTTACGGGTATTCTTAGGACAATTTTGAGAGTCCTTACATAATCGCTTGGCTCATATCAAGAATATAAAGATCATTAACTCTTGGAGCCGATAAGAGAATCCATTCTTTTGGAATTTTGAAACCAGGTTTCAGCACATAACAACCGGCATCATCAAAATGCACGGTGAACTTCTTATCGCAGATTTGCGAAACACTCAGAAGATTATGATCAATTTGACGAACATAATTGATCTTATCGAAACATACAACACCATTGCAGATCATTCCCTCTCCAGTGATGTATCCGCCTTTGTCTCCAGCAAATGCGACATAGCCTCCTCTAATATTTCTCACATCATACAGAAGCCGTAAGTCGCCTGTCATGTGCCTAGATGCTCCACTGTCAACAATCCAATGACTACTAACAGTTCCTCCTGGAACATCCTGCACATATCATCCAACGATCAGTTGAGGATGGGGACCTAATCCTTAGTGGTCTTGGGTCGTCCCTGAGCACGAAAAGTGATCTCGATTTCCTGATGGTTTTCAAAAACAACAGCCCCCCCCCCCCTGAACTTTCACCCGTCTTAGGTCTCCAAGTTTGATTTTGTTTACCAGATTGATTCTTATGAAAAGATTTTGAAACCTCTGGTTTTAACAATTTTGATGAACTTGGTTCCCTATTAACAGATTTGACTTCAGATTTTAAAGCCTTTTCAACTGCTTTGACATTTTGACGTCGTTGTTTCGTTTCTTGTTCTTTAACAGTTCTTTTATCATGTTTTGGTGAAACGGGACGACGTTGTGGGTGAACCTTTTCAGGTGGTGCTTTCTCAACAAATTTGTCTTTGGGAGTGTTAGTACAATTTCTAATGATATGTCCGAACTCCCCACATTTAAAACACGTTCTCCTTTCAACAAACTTAGGAGAATCTGATCGACGAACAGATGTCGAACCTGTAGAACCTGAGGTACTTGCTTTTTCATCACACCCGTTGGTATATTGAGTGTAATTGTTTTGACTATTTCGTTTTAAAATCTTGACTTGTTGGACAAAATCGGTGTTTGATTTGTTTTCAAAAGTCTCAATTTTATCAGTACCCTTAGATGCTACAAATCTGACATCACTGCTTTTCTTCTGATAACGAGCTCCTTTTGTTTCAAACTTTGATTTAGAAACGTTAGGCCTTTGAGCTCGTTGAACTGGATGTTTACCCTTAGAAGCAATAGGTTGTTGCTTTGTCGGTTGTTTTTTATTTCCAAATTGCTTTTTAATTTCAGCTTTAGGAATTGGATCACATTGAGTTACAGTAACTCCCGGGATCGTCTTTCCCAAAAACTTGATTGTGTTATCTTCAAAAACTTTGTCAATCAACGATGGATTGACGTTTTTAATTGGAAAGTCATTGTCTGAATAAATTTTAGAATCACCGGTCAAAGTATACAACACGTTATTGCTTTTAACAGCAGACACAGATTCCTTGTCATCCTTGATAGGATCTATCACTTGTTTGACAACTGATTGAACAGCAAGAGTAGGAGGATCACAAAGAATGTAATTCTCAATTGGAATTTCTACTCCTTTCATTTTGTCAAGTGATTTATCTTGATCACTCACATCTGATTCATCATCCGACGACTCATAGTCCTCAATAATTGGAGCACTTTGATGCGTCGATGTTGAAGTTTCAGTTTCATCAGATGAGGTACTCGAGGAACTATCTGATTTGAACCCTAAGCCAGTAGTAACTTCCTCATAATCAAGAGGCACACTGGGTTCAAAACGTTGCATTTCTTCTTCATCGGGCATATGAGTATAGTTGTGTCTCAAAGGGGACGGACACTTCTTATACCCAACACCTTTCTTGTTTCCCTTCAGTTGTTGAGCGTCGATGATGTGATCGAGCACATATCGGGAGTTAGAATAACTCTCCAATTTGAGCTTGATTGCATCATGCTCGCATTTAGCAATGGCTAGCTCTTTCTTGGTTTCCTCGATGATATTAATGCAATTGTTAATACCAATTTGTTTATTGAAAACAGTTTTGGTCAATTCGGAAACACTTTTCTTTAAAGTCTCAATTACAGACTTAAAATCCTTTTCATTTCTAGCTAAAGCCATATTTGCTTCTTTTCACTTAGACAACTCAATAACCAGACTTTGATTATGACTATGAACCTTTTCGGATTCAAGCTTCAAATCTGCAGACAAATTACAAACACTAGGAGCAGGAGTTTTAGATGTTACCTGACTCATAGAGGCTGAGACATTTTCCATAAAGGCAGTCTGATAAGAAAAAGATCTGTCTTCAGAGAAGAACTTCTCCATTTCTTTTGATGCTACAACAGCCTTCTTGATCAGAACAGATTTCTGACACTTCACCTCCTCTGCTTCATTCAACAAATCATCAACATCAGAACTCGCTTCTTCCTTCACATCAGATTCCGAATTATAACCACCTGGATTCGAGCTTTCTTCATCCGAACTCCCGCTATAGCCCGAACTGTGGTCACTTTCAGAGAATTCTTCCTTGTGAACGTGCTTGATGTGATTGATGATCTTTGCATAACACGCTGTTCCTCTTCCTTCTTGATCACCATCCCCAAATTGTACAGACCAATTACACCCTTCATCAGCTTGGACAACTAATGCTCTGGTGGTGTTTGAGGGTCCAGACTGGTTCTGGTTCTTGTTGTTGTTCACCGCTACCATCCTTCTTTCACGATTGTCTTGATTGGCATTGGAAGTACTCGTCTGATTACGGAAAGGATTTTGATTTCCTTGTCTGCTCGGTCGGGTACACTCACATTTGAAGTGACCCTTTTCTCCACAATTGAAACATGTAACCGCATCCTTATCAAATCCGTACTTCGTATCCTTCTTGCTTTCCAAGGATGTTCTTCCCGTTCGACTCATGTAATCCTTAACCCTTCTAACAGCACTTGCAAACGCCCACTTTATATCCATAAACTCCATTTCATCACGGTCGATTTGTTGATAATCTTCATTGTTCAAATTAATGTTTCCAATTTCACCTGCGACCAAACCGCAGTAGGCACTGACCATTGTATTGATGAGTTCCATATGCTCCTTTGCTACTTTAATGCTAACTTTCGAGAGGTTTGAAGTATCAACTCTGACTGTGTTGGGGTTTTGGGGTGGAGGGTTATTAGTGTAACATGCTTGTTGTTGTTGTTGTTGTGGTTGGGCTTGTTGTTGTGATGAGGTAGGAATATAAGCACTTGGATCAAACTGAGGTTGAGTAGTGGTAACTTGAGGTGGAGGTTGGGGTTTTGATAGCCATGCACTCGGATCGAGTTGAGGTTTAGAAAAATCATGAGCTTGAGCAATCATCGTCGGCGGATGATAGGCACTCAGATCGAAAACCGGAGGTGGAGCTGACTGAGGAAAAGGAAAAGAGCTTGTATTCGACATAAACGCCGTTTGTAGCTTCGGTTGCTGAACGGAACTGGAACTAGCTGCAGGATTAAAACCACCAAGATACATTTTCGTGTTTTGAGGAAGTGCAATCTGTTTAGCTTTCCTGATTTCTTCTTCGTTCTTATGCTCCAACTTCTGAACGAACTCATAGATACTAACTGCATCCAAGACACCCGTATGCTTCAAAAGTTCAATGAAAGGACTCCACTTTGGAGGTAGAGCATCAGCAAACCGTGCAACCATTTCCTGTTGAGTTGCAAGAACAACATAAGAATACATTTCACTAATCAAATGATAAAAACGAGTAGTCGTATCATTTAGGGTTTCATTTTCCAAGAATTGAAATGATTCAAATTCCTTCTTCAACAAATCGTGGCGTGTCTTTCTTGTCACTGCATTCCCTTCTCCTCTTGCTACCAAGGCATCCCATAAGGCTTTTGGGCTAGTACAGTAAGCAAATTGATGATAGATTTCTTTGTAAAGTGCTTGTGTAAGAATAGCAAACGCCTTCTTCTCCAGATTATATGCCTTCTTGTCATCTTCTAACATATTAGCAAAAGTCGTTGTGCTTGATCCTGCTTCTTCGAGAGCTGTATTGTATGGCGAAGTGAAACACGTCCATAATTTGGTGTTTTGCCCTAGAACGTATGTGTGGAAACGACCCTTCCATGAAGGATAGTCGTTCATGTGATTCAACTTTGGCGGGCGATTATTGCTACCCGTTTCACTCTCGCTTAGCAATAGATTCTGAATGCTTTGATTCTTATTCGACACCAAAGCCCATTGACTTGCACTTATAGATTGCGGTGGCATAACGTTCCTTAACCATGCGGCTGCGGAGGTCTGATCTTGACCTGGTCGTGGGTCCGTACTCCAATCCCATGGACTTGTACTATTCATGATTGATGTATACAAGTGAATACCTGATTACACACTTGAAAACAGAATGTTAAGACACTTTTACAAGTCCTCTGTGAAAAATTGACAAGTTTCACGATGAAACTCTTCCCACGAAACTCAATACTTGAAAACAGAATGTTAAGACACTTTTACAAGTCCTCTGTGAAAAATTGACAAGTTTCACGATGAAACACTTCCCACGAAACTCAATAGGTTTCGTCGAAGTATCTTTGACGAAAGTTAGGGGGTTTCGTCGAAGCTCCTTTTGGCGAAACTCTATGGGGGTTTCGTCGATTATGTCAAGTTTCGTCGAGATAAGATCTCAGACAGTTGGTGAAAGTTGGTGAGATTTTTAAAATGAAATCTTATCTTTTGACTGACACAGAAACACCCGATTCAACTCACAACATACCTATTTTACCAACCAAGGTATGGTGTACAATATTTTAATCCTTTTTCAATTTCCTTTTAATTTTAAATTCAAGAAATATTCAAGAACACTTTGAAGTTTATGATGAACAACTTGAAGATATAAAGAACAACCCAGAATATATGAACTTTCCGGTCACTGAAGAACTTTTCGAAACACGAATTTGCTTAAAACTTTCACTAAAAACCCGGTTTTACCACATGAACAAGCAAACTAACAAGGTTTTTTATAAAACTTTTTAGCAAAGCAAATAAGATAAACAGATTTTATGAAGACTTTTCCAGAAAATATGAGTTTTTCAAGAACACAATTTTCAGAAAATCATAAACAACCAGTTTCAACACTTGATAAAAACCCAACTATGTTTGATTTTAAACAAGGATAAGAGCCGGTGCTCTGATACCACTTGTAGGTCCCGATTTCTGAGGATCGAATACGAAACCAAATCACTTGTTTATCACAAACACGGTCACGAGTGCGGAATTCCCGTGACTATGCCAAACCAAACATAGAGAGTAACAACACAAAGTAACCAATGAATCACAGTCAATTGATTAGATGAGAACAAGGTTCAAACAGATACACACAATGTTTGACACTAAACATTCAGACAGGTTATGCTCTCATGGTTTCTGTAAAACCATGTTGTGATTTATATAGTAGCCCAGGCCCAACAGTAGACGAAACATCACATGGGATTGATGAAACATCTAATGGGCCTGACGAAACATCCTGGATGACGAAACTTGGAGTATTGACCATATGGGAGTTTCGTCAAGTAGTACTCGACGAAACTTGGGAGTTTCGTCGAGGGCTGCCAAAGATGTTATGTTTGCTGCAAACAGATTGTTTATAGCAAAACAAACAAACACACAAACATACACATAACTAATCACATATGCAACATGCATTGTCATTTATCCATTACATTTTAAACGAGACAAACTAGTCGGACACAAGTAGGATAGGAGGATATTCGACTTGGTCGACGGCGAATTACAGACTCGATAATATAAAAGACCGTATAAATACAACGTTAATAAAGACAAGTTACAGACACCAAAATAATGCATCAACATAAACACACCACCAAAAAATCAATAATAGAAACCAAATTAGTCCACCATCAAATCTCTAAACACCACCAAAAAATCAATGATAGAAACCAAATTAGTCCACCATTAAATCTCTAAACACACCACCAAAAAATGAATGTCAATCCGTAAAAAATATACATTATTTGAACAAATGTTTTTTAGTTTTATTTTATTTATAAAACATCCAAGATCTAATACAAAGGCAAATAAAACAAAAAACTATACAAACAAAAAATGTATAAAATCTACAAGCATAATGAAATAAAATTACATGTTCATGGGAAGCTACAAAGAATGAGATACAAACATAATTTCTATAAAGCCATTTCCTAAAATAACAATTTAAACACATACAATCAAACCAAATCAACATAGTGTATAATTGTAGATCCTTGGCACTTCAAAGCATAATGACGTCCATCGCTGTAATAGTTTTCCGGCGAGTATCTTCGGTCTAATTGATGGCATCGCACATAAAATCATCAAGAAAGATCTTCAAAAATCTTGTGTCTCTTTGTAGATAAGGCCATTGATACGCTTTACACTACATCGCTGGTTTCTTGATACTGTGGAAGCCGTTCTAGAAAACGTTCCGGTGATGCTTTGCTCCTCCTTAACATTTTTCTATCTCTAAAAAAGATTTTGATTTTAAGATTGTGTATGTATAAATGTGGGTATAAAGGTTGTGTTTTTGGTGGCTTAATTTGATCCATTGATTGAATAGGATGATAGCAATTGAAAACCGTAGGATTATGATCCATGTGATGCCTAACAAAATGTTTTGATTGGTTCACTTTATTGGTGCTACTAGCAACTTCACTCTCAAAAAATCAATTTAATGGTGCTATTAACAACTTCACCCTCAAAAAATCAATTTAATCTTTGTAATCTATTTTTTGGTGGTGTTAATCTTGTTATTTGGTGCTTTGTATTCTAAAACACCACCAATAATTGAATTTTACACCACCAAAAAAATAGTTTTGTACTAGTGCTAACACAAGTTAGAGTATGAGGAAGGTGCTAAGGAGTTTGAGGAAAATGATAACGAAGTCGAAGAAGGTACTAACGACTTTGAGGAAAATGATAACGAAGTCGAGGAATGTGCTAAGGACTTTGAGGAAAATGATAACGAAATCGAGGAAGGTGTAATGCACTTTGAGGAGGGTGTTGACGACGAAGGTGCTAACGAGGAAGGTGTTGAAGACGACGAACGTGCTAACGAGGAACGTGCTAACGAGGAAGGTGCTAATGATGAGTTAAAAATAAAAAAAGGTATGACATAACCGTCAATTACGTGTTATTCGTGTTATATAATGTTGATATAATTTTAGAGTGAAAAAAATGATTTTGTATACGTGTTATTCGTTATACATAATTTTTATTAGGTAGGAGAAATCTAGAAAATGTTTGACCCGACCCGACCTTAATCCGAACCCGACCCGAAAATTGTGTCATACATATTAACCCGATTTCGTTATCATTTTGGTGAAATATTATATATGTTCTAGTGAAATATTTTGTTAAAAATAGATTACTTAGGCTTGTAAATGAACCGAACGAACACGAACGAGGCATGTATACTGATTAAAAGTAGAAAATGTATGACCCGAAATTTCATACAAACCCGGAAATGTGTCATACATATTAACCCGAACCCGATGTTTAACCCGAATTTTTTTTATTGTTTTTTCGACAAATCAATATATTAATTTCATTTATGTGGATTTCTAATGTACCTTTTTTAGGTATTTGGGTCACTTGAAGAGTTGAAGTATTGGGTTTACAAAAGAGAAGTTGCGAAAGGTTACGTCATTGTTGCCCAACGAACGATAAAAAAAAGACGAAGGTTCGTCAGCAAGGACAGTGAAGATATGGTTGTAATGTGATCGTTCCGGTAGCAAAAAGGTTGGTTATCCTTTTAGTCTGATAGGGAAACTAGACCCAAGTAGTGGTAATTGGAGCCTTGTGGAGAAGAAAAACATTCATAACCATGAGCCTGCTGAATTTCTCGAGTGCCACGCGTTTGCTAGAAGGCTGACCTCGGACGAAGAATCACTGGTGGAGAGACTTTATCTGCAAAACATGGAGTCTACAAATATACATTTAACCATAAGAAAACAAAACCCACACAACCTGTGCATTCTACAAGACGTACAAAACATGATAAAAAAGATTAAACTCAAAATGTACGGCGATCGAACTCCAATGTAGATATTGGAGAGCATGTTGCAAGAAGAAAGGTACGTTTATTTAACCAAGGTGAATCCCTCCACAAACACAGTCGAGCAGGTTTTTTCGTTCATCCGGACTCGTACAACATGTGGCGTGCATTCCCACATGTGTTGATGATTGATGCTACCTACAAGACGAATGAGTATAAGCTTCCGTTTATTCAAGTTGTGGGTGTGACATCGACACACAAGTCTTTTTGTGTGGCTCATGCGTTTGTCTCTAAAGAAAAAAAAGATAACTTCTTATGGGTCCTGGAGAAGGTCAAAGAATTGTTGGTAGATTGTATGGAGCCACGTGTAATTGTAACAGATATGGACCAAGCTTTTATGAATGCTTGCGATAAAGTATTCCCAAAAGCTTCCAAATTGCTATGTGGGTGGCACATCTCACAGAATATTCTAAAACACTATCGGGCAAAATTTACAGATGAAGACTGAAAAATATTCAAGCTTTCTTGGTCTCGACTGTGTAGTTCTCCCACTCCCACGCTATACAATTATAACTTTGAACCGCTTTTTATGCGACTGACTAACGACGAACGATCAGGTACATATTATATTATTTTACATACATTCATCCATACATATATAAATACAAACATTACAAATCGTTGTATTCTATTTTTTAGATGTTCTGGAGTATTTGTATAATGTGTGGCTGAAAGATTATAAAGAAAATTTATTTTCAGCTTGGACTAACACAGTCCCCAATTTTGGTCAACATAAAACCAACAGAGTTGAAAGCTAGCATTCTAAGTTTAAGAGATACATTAAAGGGCCAAACAACTCGCTCCATAGACTTGTGTGGCTTGTTGGCAAAGTTGTAGAGTCACAACACATACAAATAAAACTTAGTTTTCAGGAGAGCAGGTCCGTGCAAATGGGGGACCGTAGATTACCATTTTTTGACAACCTACGCCGTAATGTTTCCCAAAAAGCCTTAGAGTTATTGGTTGTCGAGAGGAAAAAGCTACATGCGTTGAGGGTAGCAGTGGGGACTTATGGCCAACAGCTTTCTACGGGTTGTGGGTTGCCATGTGCTTGTCATATGGAGTGGTGGGAAAGTACAGGTAACATAACAACTATAACATATGCTTCGATCTATAGAATATAATCATCATTATACTTCATGTTTTAATAATGATTCTTGAAAAATAGGTTGCAAAATTCCACTTGCCGTGATAGACAAATTCTGGACAAAATTGGTTTTTTGACAAAAAAAACTTAATCAAGACGATTGTAATATTCAGGCAGAAATGGATAGACTCACACAGCAACTACAGGCGCAACCACCTCTAGTGTTAAAAAGTATGTTGTTGAAGAGTAAAGCGGTGTTGAATCGTATAACTGACCATCAACCGCCTGAGGTACAACAAGATTCCCGGGGCTGCCCAACTACGAAAGCAAAGCAACAAAAGAATGAAGACCTTGCGAGACGTAAAGATAAACAACCCGAATCACAAAGGAACGACTACACTCAAAAGCCATTGAGAAGTGTCTCACCCATTGATTATCCCGATTGTTACTTCTTTTATACTAAGTTTCAAAGATTAAAAAAGAAAAAAAAACTACTATACGCCTCTCATAGATCCATACGCCTTTCATTGATCCCCAAACTGCTTTTCAACTTTGACTAAAGGGAGAATAGATCTAAAAGTTCAAAACCCACACAGTAAAACACCAAGAACACATACACACAATACGATCCAGATTTTCATAAAAGGTTAGGTTCTCATTTGATCTTTCCTTTGTCTCTTTTATATTTTTTTTTTATTTTGGCCGGTGGTGGTGTTTGATGGTGAGGGTGGTGGTGTTTGACGGTGAGGGTGGTGGTGTTTGACGGTGGCGGTTAGGGTTTGACGGTGGCGGTTAGTGTTTAACGGTGGCGGTTAGTGTTTGACGGTGGTAGTTATGGTTTGACGGGTGTTATGGTTTCACCGTGGTTGGGGGTCGGCAGAGGTGGTGGTGGTTGGGGGTCGGCTGTGGTGGTGGTGGTTGGGGGTCGGCTTTGGTGGTGGTGGTTGGGAATCGACTGTGGTGGTGGTGGTTGGGGGTCGGCTGTGGTGGTGGTGGTTGGGGGTCGGCTGTGGTGGTGGTGGTTGGGGTTCGGTTGTGGTGATGGTGGTTGGGGGTCGGCTGTGGTGGTGGTGGTTGGGGGTCAGGTGTGGTGGTGGTGGCGGCGGGTCGGGTGTGGTGGTGGTGGCGGCGGGTCGGGTGCGGTGGTGGTGGTGGGTCGGCTATAAAATTCGTTACTAAAATTATTACAAGTTTATAAAAATTGTAAAAAGTTTATAATATGACATGTATTATATATTACTTTTTGCAGATATGTCGTCAGACGAGGAGGAGTTTGGTGCGGGACAGGTGCCTGGATTCGATGAGATGGCCGGGGGTGATTTTTCGGGTATTCCCTATATGGACTACCCGAACAATTCTACTGAGTATAAACGTTTTCCCAGGTTGCGATGAATGAAGGTGGGGCAGCAGAGGTCGTTGTTATGGGAATATTTACGGGAGGTCGGGGAGGAGGAGAGGGCCCGGGATTTGATCAGGGAGAATTCCACGTGGGATCGCATGTTTTCGGTGGTGGCTGGGCCGTCTTATACGACCATGATGGTGGAGTTTCTGTCCACGTTCGTGTTTCGTCCACGGCCAGCTGACCGGCCTAATTCGGATATGGAAGATCCGAACGTAGAACCACCGCCTCACGAGGTATCTTTCTGTTTGTTCGGGCAGCGACAAAATATGTCGCTGCGTCAGTTTGCTGTTTCCACCGAGTTCTATACCGAGGATGAGTTGGTTCAGGACATCTATACCACAGTGATCACGGCTATGCCTGATGATCAGTTGTTTGCTTGGTGCCCCACCCTATGTCATGAACCTTTCGATAGGAAGGCCCGAGTATCGTCGATTCCTGACCCACTCGTTCGCTACATACATCGCTGCATTGCCACGTCGATATCTGTACGTGGCAAAAGCAACGAGTTGGTCACGAAGGTGGATCTGTTCTTTCTGTACTACTTATATACGGGGACACCATGCGGCCTGCATCGCTGTCTGGCGGAGTATTTCGCCTCGTACGGCAAACGGAAGAGGCGTAGCCATTTGATTAGAGGGGCGTTTATCACGCGTATTGCCCAGCATTGTGACCGATACTTCCCATTCCTTGAGGATATGCCGGCCCCAGCACCTTCCGAGTCGTTAGATCTTAGGACAATGAGAGGGATGAAGATTGCGGTGAACTTTCCAGATCTCGGGTATCGGTTTGTTGACAATGACAGACAGATTTTTGTACCCGACCTGATAGTCCACTAGGCACAGCTCGAGGCTGGGGAGGTGGAGATGCCGCATGTTGCTGACGTGCCTGTTATGGATGGAGCTGTGGAGCCTCAGGTTGACTAGGGGCATCCGTAGGAGCCGCCACAGATTCCACGATGCGTTTATCACGCAGTGAGGTTGCTTCAGTCCACCCAACGTGTCCTTGAGAGGCTGGTGGTGGGTCAGGACAGTATGATGGTGAGCTGGACATAGCAGTTTCAACGGATGGACAGCCGGATGGACCGGGTGGAGGATTTGATGGAGTGGGTGATGGCTAGTGAGGCCGAGAGACGTACCCAGGCGGGTTTGGTGGTTCGACCCCCACCACATCCACGAGTGTATCCGGGTACCGACATGGAGGCAAGCCCGTCCGGGACGCAGACAGGCACGTCCGCTACGCAGATCCATATGACAGGTGGTGGGGATGATTCTGACGACACCGGTGAGGACATGGAGGATTAATATTTCTATTTGTTGGGTGAACTTTATTTGTTAAAGATTTGTGGGCATGTATGAACAAATATTTATTTCTTTTTGTTTATTTTGGTTGTGTTGGGTATCTACGGACAAGTATTTATTTCATTCTGGTATGTTTAAACATTTGTAACTTGATGAGTGTTTGTTCGTTTTGTTATTAATTCTTAGTCGACTTATTATAAAAAACAACATTTTTTTTAAAACTTAATATTTATAACAATATTAAAATACGGCATTTATAACTAATATTCGATTACATGTCTTGCGTAAACTTACATACTAACAATGAAAAATAACAAGACAAACAACACAAAAAAAATCCAACTGATTATCAAACAACTTTCCCTCTTACGAACAACCCTTGAATGATTATCTTCAAATTCCGTGACTTGCAATTTATACATTCGAACCTCCTCTCTCAAATACTTGACTTCGTTTTCAAGCACAACCTTCGTATCCATCAGTTCTTTGATGACCACACATGCCCGATGACACATTGGAGGATCATGCCACACAAAGAAGTTGCACTTAGAACACTGACACGGAAGAGAAGTTAGTTTTTCAAAGTAAGGATGACAAAAATACCCGATCATATACCCGATTTTTTTTAATTTATATTTTCACATGAACAAGTCGAACGAGTTAAATTAAGAATAACGCTTGGTAACGTAGATAGGAAAAATGCAAATTAGCGGAACAAGAATGTTAAAAACATTAAGATAAGGAACCTGGGTAACAGGTCGTAAAGAAGTATAGGTAAGAACCGAGCAACGGTAAGCATAGAACAAACCGACGTGTAAATGACGGGAGAAGTCATAGAGTTGGAAGAATAATTCGAAAGAAAACAAAAGTAGCCTTAGACCACGGACAAGGTCAATGAAATACAAAAGTGAAAATAAATGATACTAAACATAAAAAGGGAGTACCTTGACGCTATAGACATATATATATACACAGCTGCATAAAGACTGGAATAAAAGATGATCTATGGGATCATCATAACCCATGGGATTATAAATAATGTTAAGGTCTACGGAACCAAAAAGACCATCGGATAACAAATAGAAAGAAACGAATTGTCGAGGGCTCACCTTAAAAAGGCAAAAAGATAAAAACCTAAATAAATAGCCTACGAGGATAAGTAAAAGAACCTACGAGTCAATTGAGTTAAGTGTGGGAACTAATTATAATTCCACGCATTAAATAATATCGGAAAGGAATAAACCCTCGGACATAAAATTCCTAGAAATAATAAAAGGATATAAGACAAGGTGAAGAGAAAACGTTAAACTAAAATTTAGTTTTAGTAAGAAACAACGTTTTAACAAATATAGGTATTATGAGAGAAATTAGGAAAAGGCTAATATTAAAGGATTTAGGTCTTAACACCGATAGGTGTAAAAACGATACATTCGAAAAGAGGATTCTCGATGATGAAAGGTTAATATAAACCTAAACATGACGTGACGCGATCACGGCCAGGAAAAGTAATGTGAAGTATAATCACATTGCCGGAGCAATGGGTATAAGGTAATTGGACTAATAAGTCCAGTTAGTGAGACTGATTAAGGTCAAAATTCTAATGTAAGAATTGGAGTAATACGCTATTCATCGCGAGATTAGCGTGGAATAAGCATACCTAATAGATTCATATGACCAAACGGCCAAAACGCGACACAGTCAAGTATATAAAACAAAGGTAAACATGTACAAACGGAAATGATGGCCCATGAGGCTTTGTTAACGAAGAGTATTGATCGCCTATACTAAACGATCATAAGACAACACAAACGAAGTGCCGTGAAGTCAAATCGAGCAAAAGCACGACTAAAAGAGAAAGCTATAAAGTATGTGATTATATGCTTACGAGAATTATCTTAATAACATTTATCAAATTATCTTAAATAATTAAGATGAAATTCAAGAAATTCGGTTTGCACATACGCGATGAATTTCGTATGACCAAACCGAAGGAATAAGTTCGAAAACGAAAGAATGGTTGTTAAAAGTAAAAGATTTCGCTAAAATATCAAAACGGATTAAATTAAAGGATTCATGAAGAATTCGATAGTCTAACAGCGATGGATTTCGCTAAGTTAACCAAACCGGTTGAAAATAATGAAATTTCGTTATTTTGAGTTTCATTATTTCGCGTGAAATACGCAGATGTTATTAATCAACAAGGTATTACCATACTTTTCTGGTAATACCAACAAAGGGCTAAAGTATGAATATTGCTTAAAAAGGTTACTCAGTTTAAGTGTATTGGGTATAAAAACTAAATAGCTGTGTAAGAAAGGTTTCGGGGACGAAACCTCTTTAAGGGGGGTAGACTTGTAACACCCCGAAAACGGGTTTGTTAATCAAACCCCGTTAATACTAAAAGACGGGTAAAATACCGTTAGTGGTAATATATAACCCGGTAAATGTTAGGATTTAAATAAATAATCCTAATATTAAATAAAAAGAGAATAAAAACTTTTAAGGAAACGAAATGGATAAAAAGCCCGAGTTAACGGGACTTAGAATAAAGAGAGTCATAAATTCCCTGAACACACTAAGATAACTAGTGATATTAGACCTAGTTAATAAGTGGGAATATAGTTAAAAAGTAATTAGGTTATGACCTAATTAATAACTAACCAAACATGAGGGACCAAAGTAGTATAACTTGAAAATGGTTTTATAAACTTAAAAACATCACACAACACACACAAGAGTGTGTGTCTGTGTGCGCGCGCGTGCGTGCGTGAAAATGGCCACGAGATGCTCCCATGGAGCTCAAACCCTAGCTCACCCAAATTCACTAAATTGAAGGCCAAGACTAGCTCAAATCAAATGCATGAACACGTAAAAATAATTACCAAGTCAAGGGGATTGTAAGGTATATCAAATTTTGTTATTTGGTGATGTTTGAAATTATGATGAACAATTAAAAATCGAAATTTCTGGAATGGATGATGAATCCTTGAGTGTTGTTGTAATGAAATCTATGTTTAGGAACAACCCTAGTTAACAATTTGATGAACTAGTGTTGAAAACTAGAAATTTGATGATTACCCATATATGTGCTAAGTGGGATTTGATTTAATAGAGAAGATGATGATAAGTTTGTGTTTAAAATCATCATTTTTTATTGTAGAAATGAAGTACTTGAACAAATCACATGATTTAGTACTTGTTCATACATGATTGAGATGGGTTTTATGATATAATGATGTTAGTGTCTAACTTGTGATTAGAATCATCATATTAGATAATAAAAGTATGCTACTTGAACCATTTAGGTGTTTGAGTACATGAATCATAATTACCATGAATTGGGTTTGGTATGAAAGATGGAAATGATGATAAATACATGTTTAAAATGATGCTTGATATCATCGTGTATTAAGAAAGATTAATATCGTGTTAATTCGATGAATTATGGTTATAAAACTTGGTAAATGAAGTGGATAAACACTAGCCTAAGTATGATGCTACCGGGTAATTGACTAAGTAGTTAAACGAATAATAGTGCTACATCGTTTAATTACTTATGCTAATAGACGGTTGACTTACAAAGTCAAACCGACCTATAATACGATGAATGATAATTTTTGGATATAAAATACGTGAGGTGGAATGGTCATGTTTAGCAAGGACTAAACTAACCATCTTGCGAATTATGATGATAGTTTGACGGTTAAGAAGCTAGGTGAAGCTTGTGGAGGAAGCGGGCCAAACAAATCAAGTACGAAGAGAAGAGCGTGGCTTGGATGCGAAGTAAGTGAAACTTACACCCTTTTTTGTAGAATATTTACTTATTCTATAAGTATAAATACGATAAAGATAATATTGAAAATATCGAATCCCATGCAATTGATACGGATCGGAAAAAATATAAACATTTGAGAACCATGGGTTATGGTAAAAAGGGTGAAAAGGTAAATTGGTCATGTAATGACTAAGAAATTATGAATTTTCGATAAGATTACCTTGTACTGTAATCTAATTTTGAGAAAAAGGGTAAAAGTGGAAATTTGGTCAAGTGTCGACTAATGTAAACCGAAGCTAAAAGGATACCCATGGCGTATGCCAAAATGGGCTAAATAAGTAAGAAAAGCGAACTAATGAAAGAAAAATCTGAAATGAGTCGGATGGGCAAATCGGTAATTAAAAACCATGTTTTGATACATATGAAAATGTTTGGTCATATATAGGCCAAACGGGTCGAATGGTGGTGATAACACCATTTAACAATATCTACTAATGTGGTTGTCAAGTTTTATGTTAACTGGAGCGATCAGCAATTCGGATAACTGCGTCGCCATAGATAAAGTGATAATTAACGCAAGGTATTAAAACGGGTCAATATGTTGACCCGAGTCAGGTACGTATAAATATGATTGTAGTTAAACGTACAATTTTGGTTAAATAAGTAGCCAAAATCATTCGTCGTAAAACGAGGGATTAAAAGTGACCATGAAGCCCTTGATGGGTAAACAGGGTCAACAACCCTTAGGGGCTGTTTAGAAAATTATATAATGATTTTGTAATCTTTAGATGCGTATAAAATTTGAAGGCATAAACTTTCAAGGGTTGGATGCCTTAAATGCGTCTTGCCGTAGAATGACATATCTGAGGGATAAAAACTCGGTATAAATAGTCTATTACATTAAATCCACCATAATCATAGTTGTGGTGGAACACCAATCAATATGAATGGTTGAAATTAGGAGGCATACGAGAAATGGGCGTGATTTATGCTTAAAAGGACATAAATACCCTTAATGGGTCAAAGTAAGATTATAAGTAAAATGGGTAAATAATGCGTAGGAACCCGTGACTGGAACCTAATATGATAGACAATGTTGGAGACAAAGGGTTCGTGAAAAATGGGGGTCAAACAAACATGTTTGTTTGATAAACACATAGACAGGTCAAAATTTAGTAAAAAGATAAGAAGTCGAAGGCTTAAAAATCTCAAATTTATTTAATCCGAATGTCGGATTTCAACTCCATGTGATGGAGAATTAAATTACGATCACGTAGGAAAAATAATCGTTTAAATCGGATCAACAACGAAAGAGTTATGCTCGTTTTCGTAAAATCAAGCTTGGCTGGGAATATGCAGCAACTGATGCAAACTCGCAGTAAAAATCATGGGGTCGCGCCACGCGACGGCAAGAGCATGTGGCCGTCGCGCGACGCGACGGGCTTATTATTTAAAAAAATTGTTTATTTAATAAAATATCTGTTGCGAATCCGTTTAAATACGTTTTAAGCCACGTATGACTAACCTAACTCATGTTTTATGAGTTGCAAATATATTTCTAGTACCGGAAGACGGTCAAGCTCAATGAGGAACCGAACACGATCAAGATACAAGCTTTCGCACGTTGTTTTATCGTCACATTCAAAATGACGAACTTAATTAGATTACACTGTACAGATAACCTTTGTAAAAGTTTTAGTAAACCCGCATACTTGTATGATGTGTGTATATAAATACCCATTTAATTGTCGATTATTATACGAAAATCGTTAAATAATGGTAAGGATGTTACAAGTTGGTAATCAGAGCTCAAGGTTAAAAGAATAAAGTGTTCGGTTTGAGGCTTGATCGCAAATCCGGTAAGTACATGTATATCAATGGTTTAGTATGATTAAAGTGTTGAGAACAACACATATGGTTATCGTGTAATACACGTTACACCAATAAAATCGATAAAGGGTAGATATAGTCAATGAAATTACGTGTGTTGACACGTATAGTAGAAAAGCCTTGTATTATAATACGGGCGTTTATTAATGTCGAAATTACTAACTTTTGTAAATGTTTAGTTGAAGGATACTCGCATCTGAAGATGGAGAGAGTGTAACAAGTGACGGATATGATAGAGGAACGGTCCGGAGTACGACAAGTGAGTATACTCACCAAGGACCTAAATCGCGTAACGATCCCGAACAAGGTGAATGGCAAGGAAAGCCCGTCGGGGCAAGCGTTATCAGGTGCATGTTTTAAATTTAATCGCACAAATAGCAATATGCAACAAACATGTAGAGAATGATTGTTGCATATGTAAATTAGAAACTTGGAAAACCTGAATATAATACCTATCCAGGATATTATTTCCAAGAAAACTAAATAGAGACGTTACTTACATAGGGCGTGATGTGAAAACTATAAAAAGGTCATGTGTGTCATGTGTTAATCGCTTACTCTGGCCAAGAAAGTAGTGGCATATGATACAATGAACTTCTTATAGCCGACAAATTTACATCCGATGTAGTAAGGACGGGGTGAATGGGACAAATTAAAACGGTTCCCAAACGAATCAAATAAATAAGATGTTTGATAGTAAACGTAAACGCAAGTCGGATGACGGATGCGTATTACGTAAGAACAACGAGCCTGAGAGAAGGGAGAAGGAACAAAGTAAATGAAAATACAGATCGACTAATAGGAATGCTAAAGTATAGGGATAAAAGTTTGACTGTCACAAGTGATGAAATTCACACGGACAAGTCAGACGAATTAAAAAAAGAATTAAGGACTTGATTGAATAAAAGCGATGGGTTTCGCTAAGACGACCAAATAAACTAAAACAAAGTCTTAATACCTACCGGGACGGTTGCTCTGATAATGACTTCGGTGAAATACCAGATAGATGGGTAGAATTTTGAAAGTATGCGTAAACCAAGAGACGGGAACGTGAAATAGAAAGTCGAAAGACTCGGGTTATGAGTCATGACTAAAAGACGATGAGAAATTTGCAAACAGAAATTTTGATAACTACGTTCAACTATTTTAAGATTGGACGGGTCGAATAAAGAATGAAGTTTGACGTTCACAAGTGACAAAATTTCACATGAACAAGTCGAACTAGTTAAATTAAGAATAACGCTTGGTAACGTAGATAGGAAAAACACAAATTAGCGGAACAAGAATGTTAAAAACATTAAGATAAGGAACCTACGTAACAAGTCGTAAAAAAGTATAGGTAAGAACCGAGCATTAGTAAGCATAGAACAAACCGACGTGTAAATGACGGGAGAAGTCATAGAGTCGGAAGAATAATTCGAAAGAAAACAAAAGTAGCCTTAGACCACGGACAAGGTCAATGAAATACAAAAGCGAAAATAAATGATATTAAACATAAAAAGGGAGTACCTTGACGTTATAGACATATATATATATATATATATATATATATATATATATATACACAGTTGCATAAAGACTCGAATAAAAGATGATCTACGGGATCATCATAACCCATGGGATTCTAAATAATGTTAAGGTCTACGAAACCAAAAAGACTATCGGGTAACAAATAGAAAGAAACGAATTGTCGAGGTGTCACCTTAAAAAGGCAAAAAGATAAAAATCTAAATAAATAGTCTACGAGGCTAAGTAAAAGAACCTACGGGTCAATTGAGTTAAGTGTGGGAACTAATTTTAATTCCACGCATTAAATAATATCAGAAAGGAACAAACCATCGGACTTAAAATTCCTAGAAATAATAAAAGGATATAAGACAAGATGAAGAGAAAACGTTAAACTAAAATTTAGTTTTAGTAAGAAACAACGTTTTAACAAATATAGGTATTATGAGAGAAATTAGGAAAAGGCTAATATTAAAGGATTTAGGTCTTAACACCGATAGGTGTAAAAACGATACATTCGAAAAGAGGATTCTCGATGATGAAAGGCTAATATAAACCAAAACATGACGTGACGCGATCACGGCCAGGAAAAGTAATGTGAAGTATAATCACGTTGTAGCCCGAGCAATGGGTATAAGGTAATTGGACTAATAAGTCCAGTTAGTGAGACTGATTAAGGTCAAAATTCTAATGTAAGAATTGGAGTAATACGCTATTCATCGCGAGATTAGCGTGGAATAAGCATACCTAATAGATTCATATGACCAAACGGCCAAAAAGCGACACGGTCAAGTATATAAAACAAAGGTAAACACGTACAAACGGAAATGATGGCCCATGAGGCTTTGTTAACGAAGAGTATTGATCGCCTATACTAAACGATCATAAGACAATACAAACGAAGTGCCGTGAAGTCAAATCGAGCAAAAGCACGATTAAAAGAGAAAGCTATAAAGTATGTGATTATATGCTTACGAGAATTATGTTAATAACATTTATCAAATTATCTTAAAAAATTAAGATGAAATTCAAGAAATTCGGTTTGCTCGTACGCGATGAATTCCGTATGACCAAACCGAAGGAATAAGTTCGAAAACGAAAGAATGGTTGTTAAAAGTGAAAGATTTCGCTAAAATATCAAAACGGATTAAATTAACAGAATCATTAAGAATTAGATAGTTTAACAGCGATGGATTTCGCTAAGTTAACCAAACTGGTTGAAAATAATGAAATTTCGTTATTTTGAGTTTCATTATTTCGCGTGAAATACGCAGATGTTATTAATCAACAAGGTATTACCATACTTTTCTGGTAATACCAACAAAGGGCTAAAGTATGAATAATGCATAAAAAGGTTACTCAGTTAAAGTGTATTGGGTATAAAAACTCAATAACTGTGAAAGAAAGGTTTCGGGGACGAAAACTCTTTAAGGGGGGTAAACTTGAAACACCCCGAAAACGGGTTTGGTAATCAAACCCCGTTAATACTAAAAGACGAGTAAAATACAGTTAGTGGTAAAATATAACACGGTAAATGTTAGGAGTTAAATAAATTATCCTAATATTAAATAAAAAGATAATAAAAACTTTTAAGGAAATGAAATGGATAAAAAGCCCGAGTTAACGGGACTTAGAATAAAGAGAGTCATAAATTCCCTGAACCCACTAAGATAACTAGGGATATTAAACCTAGTTAATAAGTGGGAATATAGTTAAAAAGTAATTAGGTTATGACTTAATTAAAAACTAACCAAACATGAGGGACCAAAGTAGTATAACTTGAAAATGGTTTTATAAACTTAAAAACATCACACAACACACACAAAAGTGTGTGTGTGCGTGAAAATGGCCAGGAGATGCCCCCATGGAGCTGAAACCCTAGCTCACCCAAATTCACCAAATTGAAGGCCAAGACTAGCTTAAATAAAATACATGAACGCGTAAAAACAATCACCAAGTCAAGGGGATTTTAAGGTATGTTAAATATTTTTATTTGGTGATGTTTGAAATTATGATGAACAATTAAAAATTCAAATTCTGGAATGGATGATGAATCCATGAGTGTTGTTGTAAAGAAATCTATGTTTAGGAACAACCCTAGTTAACAATTTGATGAACTAGTGTTGAAAACTAGAAATTTGATGATTACCCATATGTGCTAAATGGGTTTTGATTTAATAGAGAAGATTATGATAAGTTTGTGTTCAAAATCATCATTTTTGATAGTAGAAACGAAGTACTTGAACAAATCACATGATTTAGTACTTATTCATACATGATTGAGATGGGTTTTATGATATGATGATGTTAGTGTCTAACTTCTGATTATAATCATCATATTAGATAATAAAAGTATGCTACTTGAACCATTTAGGTGTTTGAGTACATGAATCATAATTACCATGAATTGGGTTTGGTATAAAAGATGGAAATGATGATAAATACATGTTAAAATTAATGATGCTTGATATCATCATGTATTATGAAAGATTAATATGGTGTTAATTCGATGAATTATGGTTATAAAACTTGGTAAATGAAGTGGATAAACGGTAGCCTAAGTATAACGCTACCGTGTAATTGACCAAGTAGTTAAACGAATAGTAGAGCTACATCATGTAATTACTTATGCTAATAGATGGTTGACTTAAAAAGTCAAACCGACCAATAATACGATGAATAATAATTTTTGGATATAAAATACGTGAGGTGGAATAGTCGTGTTTAGCAAGGACAAAACTAACCATCTTGTGAATTATGATGATAGTTTGACGCTTAACAAGCTAGGTGAAGCTTGTGGAGGAAGCGTGCCAAACAAATCAAGTACGTAGAGAAGAGCGTGGCTTGGATACCAAGTAAGTGAAACTTACACCCTTTTTGAAGAATATTTACTTATTCTATAAGTATAAATAGGATAAAGATAATCTTGAAAATATCGATTCCGACGCAATTGATACGGGTCGGAACAAATATGAACATTTGAGAACCATGGGTTATGGTAAAAAGGGCGAAAAGGTAAATTGGTCACGTAATGACTAAGAAATTATTAATTTTCGATAAGATTACCTTGTAGTGTAATATAATTTTGAGAAAATGGGTAAAAGTGGAAATTTGGTCAAGTGTCGACTAATGTAAACCGAGGCTAAAAGGAATGTAACGCCTCATATTTCCGTAATTTCCTATTTTTATAAAGTTCGTGTTCAGTTTCTAATTTTAGAACCACAGTCGAAACCGGACAAAAAAAACGAATTTAAAACGGCGAACAACGCATTTTACGCAACTGACGATCAAACGCGAAACAACGACTACCGGTACTGTTTTACATAATTTTAAATCTAAAATTTTAGTTTACGACGTTACAGAAAGTTCGGGTTTTGAAAACGGGTTCGTAAGTACGATTGGGCCACTCAAAACATGGGATTGGGCTTGTAGGCCTTGGGCCTAAACCCACTTAAAACAAGATTTAAGCTAGTATATATTAGTAGTGTTTAAAAAACCCTAATCCTATTTTTTTTATTTAACATCAGCCGCTCACAAAACATTTTTCCCTCTCACTCTTGAGCTGCACCTTATCCACTCATTTGAGATTTTTGACAAACATACACTTCCCTGTTCCTTCTTCTTCATTCCTTCCTAGAAAAACCCTAAACATCCACTAAGGGGGTGTTTGTCCTAGCTTTTATTTTTTGGCTTATGCTTATATTTTTAAACTAGCTTATAGCTTATTTTCTATCATTTGATAAGCTCTTTTTAAGTGTTTGGATTAGCTTATAGCTTATTTTATATCATTAGCCCTTACACCAAGAAGCTTCTTCAAATAAGCTAAAAAACCATCTTCAAATTAGCTTCTTCAAATTAGCTTATATAAGCTAATAAGCATAAGCTTAAAAAGCTAAACCAAACACCAAATTAAGCTTATTTTGTAAAAAAAGCTAAAAAAAGCTATAAGCTTTCTTAAAAAAGCTAGGCCAAACACCCCCTAAATCATACATCAGCACACTCCATCCATCTTGTTTTCACTTACAAACACCCACACCCGACAAACAGTCAAACACCCCCCCCCCCCCTCACCCTCTCGTCTCTCTTAGCTCCGACGAAGAAGACGACCGGCCACCACCACTCTTGGTGGTGGCGGTACACGGAGGCGAGCTTCGGCCGTCGAAGACGCCGACGGTGGCAAGCAGCGACTCATCTGCACAATGTCCGATGATGGTGTGAAGATGATGTTCGAATTCGGGTTCTCGGTCAGGTTCGAGTTTTACCCAGTTGCTTCGTTCTAGATTCAGGTTCGAGATTATTTGGTTCGGACCTCGTTTTGGCTCGGGTTCGGGTATCGTGGTGCAGTTGGTTCGGGATTAACGTAACTCGTCGGAAGTCAGTCCATCATCATTCGGTATAATTTTTTTGTCTTTTAGTTTCTTAGATGTTCATTCATAAAGCATATGATGGTTTTGGTAATTTAAAAATATAGTTTCTGTATATGCTAAATTTGAACATTACCAAGTTATGTAAATAAATCTATGATAATAAATTAATAAGGGTTGATTAATTTAGAATTTGTAAATGAACATTGTTGTTGGATATTGATTTCTAGGTAGAGGATCCTGTAAAAAAAGGCCTAAAGTGTGAGAAGGGTAAGAAAGAATCTCAGCCATTAGATCTTTTGATCTAATGGTTGAGATCAATAGGGACCAAATTGTAAAATATTTTCATTAATTTGGACTGATTTGAAATATCTAGGGGCAATATAGTCTTTTAAACCCACTAGAAATTAGGTAATGCACATGTAACTCCCCCCCCCCCCCCCCGGTCCTTTTTAAACGTCAATAACTTTTTATACGTAACCTTTTTTTTAAAAAAAATACACCATAATAATAACGAGCGTTTTTTTTATCTTTAATTTGACTACCATATTGCTATACTTATATAGAGAAAAAAATATGTTTCGATCATATGTTTAGTCAATGAATGGTGTTATATACTTGCTGAATGGTGTTATATACTTGCTGAATGATGTTATATACTTACGGAATGGTGTTATATATTTGCTGAATGGTGTTATATACTTGCTTAATGATGTTATATACTTGCTGACTGAATGGTGTTATATACTTGCTGAATGGTATTATATACTTCCTATAATTAAGGTGGCGGTTATGAAAAGTTTTTAATTAATTGAATTAATGATAAAATTACTTGTTTACCCTTTTCAATTAATTTAGATCTAATGACTGAGATTCTTTCTTACCTTTCTCACACTTTTGGTCTTTTTTACAATAACCTTACCACCCTCGATTTCTAAACAAATGAATTAATTATGTAACTGCATATCACTTAGCTTGAGTTAAAAGATATTAACAGTGGGTTCTTCGTATGTTGAGGAAGGGAACTAACAAGCTTTGTTCAAATGGTGTTTTAAAAATCAGACTTTACCACATTCATAGTGGTAGTCCAGTGGGTGTGTAAGACAAGTGAGGGGTGCCGGTTCGAAACCCGACAGACCTGGGCTATTGCCCTTTTTACCTGATTCTTTTGATGTTTTATTTTAATTTCTTTTTATCCTTAAAACCCAAAAATAACTAACAGTTTCCTTTTTCTTTAATCCTAGTTCACTTTGTTTTATAACTTAACTTTTAAACTCAATAATATATAAATAATTAACAATTCATTTCTTTTATGACATTAAATAGTAATAATTAGAAATTACAATAACTAAATAAGTAAACCATAAATACTAGGAATTTTATTTAACGAGGTTGTTATGTGGCATTTGAATATCTAGGATGACCGCCCCGTTCATTCGGTTTCTGAATCTTTACTCGTGAGTTATTTTACAAGGAATCGCAAACGCAACCACTGTGAGCATACTCGATCCCTTTTTACGCTTTATTACCTTTGGGATGCAATACATGTACTTAAAAATCATTTATACAACTTACGTGTTATACTTGTAGTCTTATGTGTTTACTTGTAACCTTACATGTTATACTTGCAAATCATATTTGTTATAAATTGTAGATCGCGCTAAATGTTTACATTAATCTAGTATATTAGTTACGCATGCGAAGTTGATTAAAATGCTTTCTTATCTATAGTTATACCCAAAACTTGTATGCTCGCCAATGCTTTTTGTATTGAACTATGCTTTAACATGTATTGTAGGTTGACGATATAAATAAAGATGCCCGAAATCTAGTAGGATTTGCCTAGAAACGATTTTAAACTTTAATGCTTATTATATTGTATTTTACTTCCAAACTTGATGGATTTGGTATCTAAATCATGTACTACATTACATAAATGAAATAAAGGTTTATTATTTGACTATTTGTTGTACATGATTTAAACTTGTTGTATATTATATCAAGTGATGTAAAATCAATAAATGAATTCTTGTCATCAATAGCGTTATGAAGACTCTTGCAATCTCGTTTTCGTCTCACTCCGATGTTTACGCCATCAGTTGGGGTGTGACAAGGATACCCATGGCGTAAGCCAAAATGGGCTAAATAAGTAAGAAAAGCGAACTAATGAAAGAAAAATCTGAAATGGGTCGGATGGGCCAATCAGTAATTAAAAACCATTTTTGATACATATGAAAATGTTTGGTCATATATAGGCCAAACGGGTCGAATGGTGGTGATAACACCATTTGACAATATCTACTAATGTGGTTGTCAAGTTTTATGTTAACATGAGCGATCGGCAATTCGGATAATTGCGTCGCCATAGATTAAGTGATAATTAATGCAAGGTATTAAAACGGCTCAATATATTGACCCGATTCAGGTACGTATAAATATGATTGTAGTTAAACGTACAATTTCGGTTAAATAAGTAGCCAAAATCCTTCGTCGTAAAACGAGGGAATTAAAGTGACCATAAAGCCCTTGATGGGTAAACAGGGTTAACAACCCTTAGAGGTTGTTTAGAAACTTATATTATGATTTTTAATCTTTAGATGCGTATAAAATTTGAAGGCATAAACTTTCAAGGGTTGAATGCCTTAAATGCGTCTTGTCGTAGAATGACATATCCGAGGGATAAAAACTCGGAATAAATAGTCTATTACATTAAATCCACCACAATCATAGTTGTGGTGGAAGACCAATCAATATGAGATGGTTGAAATTATGAGGCATGCGAGAAATGGGCGTGATTTATGCTTAAAAGGATATAAATACCCTTAATGGATCAAAGTAAGATTATAAGTAAAATGGGTAAATAATGCGTAGGAACCCGTGATTGGAACCTAATATGATAGACAATGTTGGAGTGAAAAATGGGGTCAAACAAACATGTTTGTTTAATAAACACATAGACGGGTCAACATTTAGTAAAAAGATAATAAGTCGAAGGCTTAAAAATCTCAAATTTATTTAATCCGGATGTCGAATTTCAACTCCATGTGATGGAGAATTAAATTCCTAGAAATAATAAAAGGATATAAGACAAGGTGAAGAGAAAACGTTAAACTAAAATTTAGTTTTAGTAAGAAACAACGTTTTAACAAATATAGGTATTATGAAAGAAATTAGGAAAAGGCTAATATTAAAGGATTTAGGTCTTAACACCGATAGGTGTAAAAACGATACATTCGAAAAGAGGATTCTCGATGATGAAAGGTTAATATAAACCTAAACATGACGTGACGCGATCACGGCCAGGAAAAGTAATGTGAAGTATAATCACATTGTAGCCCGAGCAATGGGTATAAGGTAATTGGACTAATAAGTCCAGTTAGTGAGACTGATTAAGGTCAAAATTCTAATGTAAAAATTGGAGTAATACGCTATTCATCGCGAGATTAGCGTGGAATAAGCATACCTAATAGATTCATATGACCAAACGGCCAAAACGCGACACAGTCAAGTATATAAAACAAAGGTAAACATGTACAAACGAAAATGATGGCCCATGAGGCTTTGTTAACGAAGAGTATTGATGGCCTATACTAAACGATCATAAGACAACACAAACGAAGTGTCGTGAAGTCAAATCGAGCAAAAGCACGATTAAAAGAGAAAGCTATAAAGTATGTGATTATATGCTTACGAGAATTATGTTAATAACATTTATCAAATTATCTTAAATAATTAAGATGAAATTCAAGAAATTCGGTTTGCACATACGCGATGAATTTCGTATGACCAAACCGAAGGAATAAGTTCGAAAACGAAAGAATGGTTGTTAAAAGTGAAAGATTTCGCTAAAATATCAAAACGGATTAAATTAAAGGATTCATGAAGAATTCGATAGTCTAACAGCGATGGATTTCGCTAAGTTAACCAAACCGGTTGAAAATAAGGAAATTTCGTTATTTTGAGTTTCATTATTTCGCGTGAAATACGTAGATGTTATTAATCAACAAGGTATTACCATACTTTTCTGGTAATACCAACAAAGGGCTAAAGTATGAATATTGCTTAAAAAGGTTACTCAGTTTAAGTGTATTGGGTATAAAAACTCAATAGCTGTGTAAGAAAGGTTTCGGGGACGAAACCTCTTTAAGGGGGGTAGACTTGTAACACCCCGAAAACGGGTTTGGTAATCAAACCCCGTTAATACTAAAAGACGGGTAAAATACCGTTAGTGGTAAAATATAACCCGGTAAATGTTAGGATTTAAATAAATAATCCTAATATTAAATAAAAAGAGAATAAAAACTTTTAAGGAAACGAAATGGATAAAAAGCCCGAGTTAACGGGACTTAGAATAAAGAGAGTCATAAATTCCTTGAACACACTAAGATAACTAGGGATATTAAACCTAGTTAATAAGTGGGAATATAGTTAAAAAGTAATTAGGTTATGACCTAATTAATAACTAACCAAACATAAGGGACCAAAGTAGTATAACTTGAAAATAGTTTTATAAACTTAAAAACATCACACAACACACACAAGAGTGTGTGTGTGTGTGTGCGCGCGTGCGTGAAAATGGCCACGAGATGCTCCCATGGAGCTCAAACCCTAGCTCACCCAAATTCACCAAATTGAAGGCCAAGACTAGCTCAAATCAAATGCATGAACACGTAAAAACAATTACCAAGTCAAGGGGATTGTAAGGTATATCAAATTTTGTTATTTGGTGATGTTTGAAATTATGATGAATAATTAAAAATTGAAATTCTGGAATGGATTATGAATCCTTGAGTGTTGTTGTAATGAAATCTATGTTTAGGAACAACCCTAGTTAACAATGTGATGAACTAGTGTTGAAAACTAGAAATTTGATGATTACCCATATATGTGCTAAGTGGGTTTTGATTTAATAGAGAAGATGATGATAAGTTTGTGTTTAATTTGTATCGATCATGTTGATGTTGAGTTTACATGTTCCGTCGAGACCGAAAGGGGGTTAGGGTTTAGTTCCGTGATTGGGATGAGTATACATATGTGTGTATTTTCAGTGATTGATATGGTTTTAGTAAAAATGTTAATTTACTCTGACTTTTGGCAATGTTATGATGTTTGGTTGGTTTACACATGTGTACAGACATTTAAAATGGCTAACGAAAAAACAGAGCATAACCGGTGTACACATGTGTATAGACATTTAAAATGCAGAGCATAACTGGTGAACACATGTGTAGAGATATTTATAATCGCTAATGGAAAAACACAGCATAACTGGTGTACACATATGTATAGACATTTATAATGGCTAATGAAAAAACAGAGCATAACCGGTGTAAACATGTGTATAGACATTTAAAATGGCTAATGAAAAAACAGAGCATAACCTATGTACTCAAGTGTTAAAATGGCTAATGAAAAAACACAGCATAATATAACATATGTTATAACATATGTTGATGGAGCAAAATTGAATGTTGATATTGGCATTAACCCGAAAAGTAACAAGAAAACTGTTGAAGACGTAAATGTTGACGAAGGTTCCATTTTTTTAGCTTTATGATGAAATCATGATATGTTACGAAAAAAACGTTATATTGAAATTTTTATGCTGTTTGGTTGGTTGGTGCAGAATTCCTCAAGTATTCGCTTTCACCTTCAAAGACATGCTTAGCATTCACAAGAACTTGGGATTACTCGGCAACAAGTGTAGTTAGTAATGTTGCATCTAAGGAGCCCTTGGTATTTATAGTCATAAACTTGCATCGAAACAGCATAAAGAACTAAAGACTAAAAATTAAATTGCTTTGAAGGTCTTCAAGCCATTGGTGCTAGAAGCTGTTGTTTCTCTTATGCTTTGAATACTAGTTGATCTAGAACAAGGGTGTAAAATTGACAGTGAAGTAGTTGTAAACAGAACATATTGACTTTTTTTTAAGTTTATTCTAAATATATGTTTATTAATGGAATGATGGAACAAAATCAGATTCATTTATATAGGAGCAAACCATGTGTTTGATTTTGTTCTAAACCATGGTCGCTGGAATCTGCCATTTGGCTGCAATTTGGATGGACACATGTGTATAAACAGTCTATACGCAGGTGTACAAAAGGGTGTACACTATGTACACGTGTGTATAAGCAGTAGATACACATCTGTACAAAAAGACTGTTTATTACTCTGCAGCCTGGAATAGTGCTGATGCATTTCCAAATGAAGCATGTGCAGGCAAATGGTGGAATAGGGCTGATGCAGGCAGTTGGTGTTTGACAAGACAATTGTTTAATTTTATGGAGCATGTACAGGCAAATGGTGTTTGAAACCAAAGGTGGAACAGGGCTGATGCGTTTTCAAATGAAGGATTTAGAAACAAGTGTGTGGATTGGGGCTAAATCTTGCTCTGATAAATGGTTTGAAAACACATTTGTACGACTCTTATACGTAAATGTAATCATTATTGTATGTAACCGTGTTGGAGTAAATGTCAATTATAATCCGTGTATGCGTGGTGTATCAATTTCATGTAAAAATATATTAACTGACATTAACTGAACAATAATTGAAAAGGTAGTATCACAGATACGCATCAACAACTGTAAAAAAATAAAAGAACCAAAAGGTAGGAGTTTAAAAAACGTTGGAATTAAATAAATGTAGGGTTTTAATTATAATCTATATTTCACTCTCGTTGTCTTCACTTTCTGACTCTTAAGTTCCAGACTCTATTTCTTTGTCGTCTTCTTATTCGGTCGAGAAAGCGTCCTTAGTTGGTTTGCCTTTTTTGAGTGACAATTCCTAGTATCATGGCGCCTTACATTGGAAATGTAAATTCACCATCAGATATACCCCCTAGACCCTCGAAATGTTCGTGTTCCACTTGATGCAAAACGTATCATGCTCTAAGCAAGTGCAGCAAAACCTACAAGAAGGGCTGATCATTAGAATTTACCGAGGGTCCTAATTACCTTTTTATGGTTTCACATGAGCATAATTACTTACAGTTGAATCCTTGCCTCTATTGAAGCTGAATGCGACCTCTTCGGTACTGAGAATGGAAAAGCACATTAAGTGAGAACTTGAGTCTAATATCTCAACTTAACATATGCAAATGTAATAAGTTTAATACATGTTAATGTTAAGTATATAATATAACATATGACATGTGCCTAATTATCCTCCTAACAATGCGATTATAATACCCACACTAGTCCCTCAAACAGAGCATAATAAACAAAAAAACAACCTGTACATATGTGTAAAACCCTGTGTACAACAAAAAAAAAAGTAATGTAAACATGTGTATTCCGAACCAGTTCAGCATAATTCACAAGTGTAAATTCAACAGAGCAAGAAGAAGTAATGTACACACGTGTATTCCGAACCAGTTCACAGAAAAAAACAAATGAAAACAGAGCAAGGAGAACTAATTTATAAAAACAGAGCAAAACAAACACATGTGTATTCTGAACCAGTGCATTAACTAAAAAAACCCTGTGCATTAACTAAAAAACCCTGTACATATGTGTACAACCCAGTATACAATCTTCATCACATCTTACCACAACAAACTCAACCAGTAATCGAAATACACAGTCAACGAAACCCTAGCTTTTGATTACATATAATCAAACGAAAAATAACTTATACAGAATCGACGGTGGAAGCTATATATGACACGTACCTTTTGCTGGGATTCCGGTGAATGAAAACGCCGATATATAGCACACTTTATCAATCGACGGTGGAAGGTATTAATCACCGGAGGGATTAAAAGGGAGAGAGAAGAATCGACGGTGGTAGCTATTAATCGGTGGTGGGATTAAAAGGGAAAGAGAAGAATCGACAATGGAAGCTATTAATCGCCGGTGGGATCAAAGGGGAGAGAGAAAGAGATTTCATATGATCTATAAACTGAAAGGGCGATGATTAAGGAATGTTTCCCAGATTCTATTGTGGCTTTTGATAGAAATTTACTCTAATACCCTTACTCAAACTGTTTGATACGAAAAAATAATATAATAATTACAAAAATGCCATTAGTATTAAATATCATCATCTACTAATCCAATGGACAAGATCTGTTCACTTAGTTCACAAATTAACCATTGTTCACTCTAGAACCCTACCCTATATATATATATATATAAGGTTATAACCTTCTTCCCTTAAATTTTCAATTTATTATATGATACTTAGATTAATATATTATATACAATTTTATATTTATTAGTTAGATTTATTAATATTAATTATTAATATTAATCTATACATATAATAAAAGAAACCAATAAAGGGACACTTGTCATTATTCTAGACATTCTTCAATTATATATAATTATTATTTAATTTAAATTATTAAATATTAATTAAATTAATATAAATCTTATCAACTCTAAATCATTGACATAAATAAATACTTAATATTAGTATTTTCTTTCTTATCTACAAATTACATTAATCCAAACCATCTTCAATTATAGATAATTATTATTTAATTTAAATTATTAAACAATTTAACCACTGGATTTATATTAATTAAGGCGTGGTTGACGACTTAATATCTTTGAGAAAAATAGATAATATTATGAAAACTTCCGTGCCAAAATCCTTTTTTAATATCTAACAATCAAAACTTTCATTATTCAATGTTTTGTAATTTGATTTACAAACTGAGTTAAATGACCATCATCTAGGCCAAAATCCTTTAATATTTATTTTATATAATAAGCGATATAGTTATATCTTTAAAATACCCCGTATATTACACGAAATAATAAATATAATGTAATCGATTAACATGTACGGTCAACAAGATATGTATTTAAATGATAAATAAATACTTAATATTAATATTTTCTTTCTTATCTAAAAATTACATTAACCAAACCATCTTCAATTATAGATAATTAATATTTAAATTAAATTATTAAATATTAATTAAATTAATATAATTTTATCAACTCTAAATCCATGGCATAGTCTTATCTAAACTAAAAAAAACATTGTATCACTTAACAGTAGGTAAACATGCATATTATTTACTGTTAATATTATTATTGTTAACTATGAGAAATTATATTAAATAACTTCTTTTTAAAATAATTTTTTATATTGTTTGGTATATAAAATTACATTTATTCAGCCCGTACAATAAACGAGGTTCTTAAAGATATAATTTTTTTTATTATTTAATATATAACATTATATTTACTCAACAAGTGTAATAAATGAGGTTTTAAAAATATATTTTTTTATTTAGTATATAAAATTACATTTGTTAAACCCGTGTAATACACGGGGTTCTAACCTAGTAAATTCATATATTAATTTTATATCATCTATTTATTTATTAATCATATTATATTTCTAATAAATAATCTAAAAATAGTTACTGAATTTTTTTATTTTTATGCATATGATTATTAGTAGTTAACGGATTTAAGATATGAAATACTGTTTTTTTATTAAAAAAACAACATAAGATATATAATAAGAATAAATATTAAATAAATAAATAAATGTAAGATAAGTATAATAAAGTGACAATCAATAAAGTTACAAACATTAATATTAGATATGATTAAACTATTAATATTAGATAACGCTGAGCTGGCCGTTCAAAAAAAAAAAAAAAAGATAACGCTAATAAAGTTACGCTAGAAAGATTGCACATATGTCAAAACTAATTTAAATATGTTTATCCCTTCCCAAAAAAAAAGTCGATGTCCAACTGAATATAAACTAGATATTAGACCCGCGCGCGTTGCGGCGCGGGCTACAAAAGCAGAAACATCACCAACGTATGATATCAAACGAACATTCTAACTTCGTCATGGGTAGTTTCTTTGCGTTACAGAAGCAATTCGGAACTACCATATCTAATAATAGTTTATTAAGCATCTACTTTATAACTATCTGGACTACCATATTATTAAAAATACATTAGTCAAATAACAAAGCATTTAGAGTTAACTACAATGGTCAAAACATGCCCGATAACAAACGGAATTTTGATGTTTTTTGTCAACGAATATGGATTAATTTCTGAATAAAAGCATTGCTTCTTACAACCGAACGCGACTTAACTCATCACAGCACCTGGATTTATATTAGCTCTGAACACCTACACATTACAAGAGACTCACAACCATCGCTGATGTTAAAATAAGAGCTTCCAAAATTATCCTCGCTGCGATATTTTACATGATAATTAGTTAAGGATGTATAAACACGTATAAATAATTTTATTATTAAATGAACAGATTAATACAAATTTAATTCAATGCATTGTTGAAAAGTCATGTTAGTACTTAAATCTTGCCAAAAAGTTGCCCATTTTAATACAAACCAACATGTTGACAGCCAAATCTGTGATGCAGCCAACTTCAAACTTATTTTTGCCCGTCTCGAAAACCATTTCTGCACACCTATGTTTTGGATTGGGATGTACATTGGCATCTGTGTTTTGCATCCTATGTAATTGTAATTCTTTAACACCTCATAAATAAAAGTTTCTTGCTAGTGCAGCCAGTGATATAGGTTGTCAAAGTTTGAATCAAAATAGAAACTGATTTATTATTATTACACTTATTTTATTGTCTAAAGCGGAGAAAAGAAAAGGACCTGTCCCCTACCCCTGTACAAAAAATTGATATGTTTCAACTTGACCCGTAACCCAACTCACCTCTTTAACTCTCACAAATGGGTGCGAACTAAGCATGACAAATTGCTACTGGCTTCCCCTATTCCAGCAGATATAAAATTCTCAATCCATCGGGTCCTTCATCTATAAATCAGCATCATTTCCGACTCGACTTGATTCAATTCGGCCGTCATCTATGAAGTATGAACAGCTGGTTGTAAAACTAAGATGGAAAAACAACAAATTTGGCGAGAAAAAAAGGGATCAGTATGAACCCTCTCTTTCGATCTTTTCAAGTTCTTCACGATGTTTTCTCCCTGCGTCCTCAAGTTCTTTTTGGGCATCTTCTTTGTCCTCTATTATGTCGCGTGCTTCAAATTCCTTAGCGGCTGCCATTGCTTTAACCACGGGATCTCTTAGTTCTGATATCAACCCGCCACCGACTCTGTATTCTTCTTCGTCTCCAATCAGGAATAAACGCTGATCGGGTCCACTTGCCATTGGAATGTCCACTAATAGCAGCTTCATATCATACTGCCAAAAGCCGTAGACAACAATTACAATATTAACAATAACAAAGTTGAAGGTGGCAAAATGAGCAGGTCCACACTACTAAAAAACACGCCTAGTTCCGACCAAGTTTTTAGTCGGAATTCGGTCGGAAAACGGCGTTTCCGACTAATTTCTGACAAAGTGGGTCTAGTCGGAAAAAGTCAGGTCGGTAAAAGTTTCCGACAAGATTCCGATGATGTTTTCGACAAACTTCCGACTAATTTCTGACTATATTTTTCCGACAAAATTCCGATTAATTTGTAACTACAATTTCCGACATAATTCCGATGATTTTTAACGATCAATTTCCGACCATTTTGCGATTCAAAATAGTAATAGTTTTCCTACTATTTTCCGACCAAACTATTTTAATTTTTAAAAAATAATAAAATCCTGCTTAAAAAGTTATAATTCCTATTTACAACATAAATATGATATCATATTCATCTCACATATTTCAACAACAAAATTCAACACCATTATCAAGTTACAAGATTATCCACAAAAATACGACACCGTTGTCAAATTACAAGTTCCCCACAAAATATGATACGGTTGTCAAATTGGAAGTTCAACCACAAAAGACAATAAACTTAACCTAGACTAGGATGGAGAATTGCCTTGATTACCAAATTGTTTCAATAGCTCGGCAATTTGTCGTTGCATTTCTTCTCTCATTTCTTCTCTCACTTGTTGTTGTGCCTCTTCAACTCGGTTATGCAACATATCCACTTGAGATTGCAAGTTTTGCACCTTCAAAGTTGTTTAAAATACATAATATTAGTAAAAAATTGAGACAGAAACCAAGCCCAGGTAACTAATTTTGGATCTTAATTTTGGTCAATTTTCTGCAATGTTGAGTAGGGCTGCCCCCATCAACCTCAATGCAATAACCAAACCCACCAAAAATAATCCAAAACTGCCCATTTTGCAGCCCAATATAACCTGTTCTGGCATGAACTTAGTCTCAAACAAACCCGTCCTAACCCGAACCAAAAATAATCATTTTTTCTAAATTGGTCTATCCCCACTCAAACCCACCCTGACCCGGCAGCCCGCCTGACTCGAAGTGAACTAAAGTGAAATGAATAAATCGTTTGTAATATAAATTATTACTTAGCAAAATGATAAAGAATAACATATATGTTATGTGTAATATAACTGATAACGATATATAATTTTATTTATAATAATACCTGCTCTTGTGAGCGCTGGAAGTCAGCATAGGACGCAGACCCGGATGATGACGATGGCGTGCCATTAACGATGAAACGTGGATCCGAAGATCCTATCCCAAATCCACTCCTTCCCTGCGCACGCTCCCACAAATCAGCATCACCGACCGGATGTAGCAAGACGTCTTCCCCGTACTTCTCGACCATGGATGTCTCGTATGCCTCTTACAATATATAAAAACACGGTTGCTATTATACTAAAGGTTAAAACAATAAATATACAAAAAATATACAGTATCTTACATATGCTAATCTGGATCTAGCTGTACAAAACTCAGCCCCCTCCAAGCTTTCATCAAACAATCCGTCCCAAAAATCTTTCTTGGACTCTTTGGTAAGATGGGTTGCAAGGAAGAGTTCCCTAAATGTGGGTGGCCGGCCCAATGCTCTCTCCTAGAAAACATAATTCAAAGTAAAAAAATCACTGAAGTTTATAAATATTTGTAAACTATGTTCATATTTAATCAGTTGGTTAAAAAAAGCAAAAGCAACATGCAAAATTTTGAGAATACTCACTGTTTTTTTTTTTTTTTTGAATAGTAATAACATCAAAACTCAAAGGTACAAAAAATGAAGTTTTAGGGATAAAAAATAAAGCAACAAGCAAAACTTTGAAAATACTCTCAGACTCTTTTCTAAATTTTAATAACTACAGTTAGCTTACCAAGATGATGCGATGTTCATCATAGCCCCTGGACCCCCCTGTATGTCGAGATATCACATCGTCATTGTCAACTTTCTTACGGTTATTTCTCCCTTTCTCGGACTTCTTTCGCCACGCCTCTGTGTTCCAACCCTATAAAAGAGTAGAAATACATGTATGATAATATAAAAAGCAGTAAATTATAACAAAAACAATAATGTATTAACTCACTTACCATGCACAACTCATCCCATACATCAAGGTGCACAAAGCGAGGAGGAAATTTACGCATTGCTTCAAAATCAAGCCTATCATCTGGGAAATCATGCCCAGCTACCCTAGCCTTCTTTGCCGATTCCTTTCGGTAATCCGACATTATGTCTGCGAAACGACGCTTTAGCACATTCTCGAATCCTTCTCTAATGGCTTCATCATTTGCTTGATCCCAATTAAAACGTGTCTTAAAAAAAGTATAAGTTATTAATATAAACTTAAAGCAAAATAGGATAATATATAAAAAACACTAACTGATGTAGTACCCTAAATCGATCAAACATGCGGTCGACTAGTTCCGTAGGGACTTCTCTGTATGTTGCCCAAGCTCCATCAAAACACTCGTTAAATAAAGTTCTGATCGCCCTATGAACTTTACCGTTCGCAAACCTACAATATTGAAATAACTGAATAAGTAAAACATGATAACAACATAAATATAAATGTTAAAAAACATACTTTTTCCCAACCCGGAAGATAAATTGTCTTTGAGTGTGATCATGAGGCGCGGCTGCATGAGGCGCATTTTGAGCATTAGAGGCAAGTTGAGTCACATTTGTGTCCTCATGATAATCACCACCATCATCCGACTCGGCATTATATCTAACTGTGTTAAACCCATGCTCGGATCCCTCATAACCCTCATGGTGGATGTCCTCGTTTTGACGTCGAGATACCCTCAGTTGATGTCGTAATGCCCCCTGCATGTCAGCCATGGGATCAGCGCTACCAGTACGACTACTACTCCCAGCATATCCTCGACCTAATGTCCTACTAAACCCAGGACTCAACTCTAAAACCTTGCCCCGTCCATGACCATGACGCTCCTGATGCTCACACACCTCCAACATTGGAGTCTGATGCCCACCCACGTCCAGCACCGGATTCCGACCCCCGCTGATGTCCACCATTGGAGTCTAACGCCTTCCCACGTCCACCACCTGACTCCAATCCCCTTCCACGTCCACCACCGGACTCCAAACCCCGCCCACGTCCACCACCAGACTCCAAACCCCGCCCACGTCCACCACCAGACTCCAAACCCCGCCCACGTCCACCACCAGACTCCAAACCCATCCCACGTCCACCACCGGACTCCAAACCCCACCCACGTCCACCACCGGACTCCAAACCCCGCTCACATCCACCACCGGACTCCAAACCCCGCCCACGTCCACCACCGGACTCCAAACCTCGCCCACGTCCACCACCGGACTCCAAACCCCGCCCACGTCCACCACCGGACTCCGAACCCTGCCCACGTCCACCACTGGGGACAGATACATGCCCACGCCCACGCCCATGCACACCACTTGATACATCCCCCGGAGAAGGGACACGTCCACGCCCACCACTTGATACATCCCTCGGAGAAGGTACACGTCCACGCCCACCTTTTGATACATCCCCCGGAGAAGGGACACGTCCACGCCCGGTCATTATATAGGTTATCACCGCCAAAAACCTACATTTAAAAAAACATGAACGGTCAAATTAAAGTAATATCTAACTAACAAACTGTATGATAGTGATTTTAAAGTTAGAAGCAAGTATTAATTTGACTGTTTTACACTTGCAGAGTTGATGATATATATCTACCCCTAGTATAAAACAGTCACATAAATTCGAGTTGATGATATATATCTCCACTTGCAGATTCGAATCAACTCTGCAAGTGTAAAACAGTCAAATTAATACTTGCTTCTAACTTTAAGCAATTCCCCAATTCAAATAGCATCAAACAAATCTAGCAAAAGATGATATATATCTACCCCTAGTATGAAACTACAAAAAATATTAGACAAAACAGCACTGTATAGTAGAAAAAAAAATATCATAAACGTCAGCAAAAAGAAATGCAAAATAGTGCCTAAGTGCAACAGCAAGTAGCAAAAAAAAAAAAGCTAAAACAACCAAACCCAAATAAGAGTATCTACATTTGAGAACACTAAAGGTAGATGATAGTTTACTGTATAACCCCTCTTTCTTCTATTTTTAATCCCATTTTTGTTATTATCACTTATAGTTTTGTCCCCACCAGTAAAACAATCTTCACCAAATAAGACAAACATACAATTAATTAATAGTCACATAAATTCAAAATAAAATCATATATAATAAGAAAACCATATAGGTGGACTAGCATGAAAATAAAATGCAAAAACAGAATTACGGCTATACGTTTATCGCTTTGGGACTAACAATTTTAACATATAGATTGAGAAATAAATAGCCACCTGATTGCCACAACCACTAATTTGAAATCTTCTTCAAGTGATCTAATGAAGATGAACACACAATGGTATTTTTTTTAAAGTAAAAAATAAATTAGGGTTTTACCTTTCTAAATCAGGTTGGAGAAGAAGATAGTGAAGATGTTAAAACTATAGCTAAAGTGATTTGAGATGATGCCCTGCAACAGATAAGAGGGTTTCTGAAATACATACATACAAATACATATTTATTCATTCAAACAAAGGGGAATCGAAAGAGGGTTTGTGTGATTTACCTTACGGAAGTGATGCAGATGACCACACCTCCGCTGTGCAAACTCTCAATACTTTCCTTCTACATTCTCTAGTGTCGTCACCAGTGGTAGAGAGGTATGTGTTGGCTTCATTTGGCCGGCGGTGAGAGGAGAGGCAGAGAGAATGCTTTGGTGGTGGCTAGGGTTTTTTTTTTGGGATCTGCTTGGCTGTGAGAGGAGAGGCAGAGAGGATGTTTTGGTGGTGTCTAGGGTTTTGTTTTTGGATCACCTTAAAGAACAAAGGAAGTGTAAAAAGGTGGGATTTTGGGATAAATCTAAAAAATTGGAAAGGGCGCTTGGGATTTGGGCGGGAATATAGAAAACATGCTTTTTGCTGGAAAATAGTATAAAATTATACACATTAATTAGTTATTATTTATAATCTCAAGTATTAATAATAATAATAATAATAGTAATAATTGTATGCACATTAAGGCCAAAAATATGTCAAATGAAAATAAATATATGCTAGTTTTTTGTCACATATCTAGCGTAGATTAATAATTTGTATCATGTAACGATACTTTTTTTTTGTCCAACATATAAAAATTTAAATGTAATCATATTTTTATTAATTTTATTATGAATGTACATGTTATCATCTTTTGAAATACAAAATATAACAAAGTTGTATTAACTAAGGATGATAAGCATAATTTAATAAAGGTACTATATAAATAATTTGCATTATATCACATTCCAAGTTTTCCGACCAATTTCCAAGAAACTTTTTTTTTCTTTTTTGTCGGAACTTAGTCGGAAGTTTCCTACAAATTTCCGACCATAATTTTTTTGTCGGTAAATTGTCGGAAATTAGTCACAAAAACCAGGTATTAATTTTAGTCGGTAAAATGTCGGAAAATGGTCGGAATTTTCCGACCAAATATGTTTTGTCGGAAATTATGGTCAGAATTTTGCAGATTTCTAGTAGTGCCAGGAACCCGCTTGACATTTTATTATCAATTTTTTCGAATTTTGCAAATCAAGTATAACTTTAAGGCGTATCAAAATATGTCAGGCTAACCGATGAAACCTTTTGGATTTAGCAAATTTAGAACGAAAAGTAAAAACGTTAAACCAAAGACGCACGTTGCGATGTGTTATGTCACAAAATTTAGAACCAAGCATAAAGCAAAAACTTTGCGGAAAATGAAAACTATAAAGAACCAAAGTTGAAAGTAAAAAAAGTGCTTATTCTCTGCGTATATACCGTTCTATGTGTCCATTTCTAAAAAAAGAAAAAAAAAAACAAGAACAAATGTAGACACAATGAAAGAAATGAAGGTTGCCCTTCATCGTCTATCATTTCACAAACCTCATTAGCAACTAAACGTGCTTCACGACCTCACAAGCCTCGTATAGAATGACTAAACATCAGGGCCGGCCCAAGGGTAAGCCAAATGAGGCTTGGGCCTTGGGCCACCAAAACTATAGGGCCTCCACAATTTGATGAAAGCACAGTCCATTTATAAAAGATTTAGGGTGTGGGTTATCAATAGATTGATGGTTGGTGGTGTAGTGGTTTTGTGTATGTATGGATGTTTGTGAGACCCGGGTTCGAATCCTTGGTTTAGCGTTTTTTTTCCTTGTTTTTAATTTTAACATAATCTTTCAAATAATTACACTTGGGCCCTTCAAGTTTAACTTTCCATTACATACATTTTTTTGAGAAAAAGGCCACAAGATTTTACTTCGCCTTAGGCCACCAAAATGGTTGAGCCGGCCCTGCTAAACATTTGACCTCAGGTAACCATCACAGGCCTAAATCTCCAGTATGTGCCAAACAATTTCAAAATTAACACAGTATGTGCCAAGTCTTAAATTTTCACAATAAAGTGGCTCAGATTTCTCATCATAGCCTTTGAATCCCGAATACCTCATGGCATTCATTGGCACAATTCCCAGGCCTCAAATCAACTAAAAAACACTGTAAAACGGTCTCTAGCAACAATCGGTCCTCGCAACCCCTAAAATTAGGGTTTAAAACAACAACGGCGTAATCATCGAGAACAGAGTCTGCATAAGAAATAACAGCTTTGATTCATCCTAATTTCGTACAGTTAGGCTCAGAGTTTGCGAAATAGGGAAACCACCATGGCTGCAGGGGAGGTTGCAGGTGTTCATGTAGGTCCCTCGGAGGTTGAGGTTTAACCTATTCCTTGTTATGTCTAACACACTAGCGAGTGCGGAATCCAAGCTAGCATGCAAACCGAGATAGAACAAGCACAAACACAACACACAAACTTCAACGATTAACACCTCTGTATTAATACTATGAAAGGTCTGTTACAAAGCAATGTTTACAAATCAGTTTTGCAAACTCTCTCAGTGTGTGTGTTCTCTCTATTTTCTCTTTTTGTCTATCTATGTCTCTCTATCTAAGTGAACACAACACATGGGTATATATACCCAACTCAGAACGTCTGGTCGAAGGATCAGAAAGACTGATCGTAAGATCATCTGTCGACCAGAAACACATCGAAAGATCACATATACCTCGAAGGATGGTATCCTTCGTGGTTCATCCATCGAAGGTTATCTTTCGAGCTCATCGAAGGATATAAACAATCCTTCGATGACACATCCTTCGACACAGACATGTTACAAACAAAATGTTGACTGTTTGTCCAAGTCAAACCAGGAGGATGGTTGACTTGGTCAAACTTACATGACTAATAAAGACATCGTTTGGTATCACGACAACATACAGACAAAGTACAGACACAAGTGCACCAACAAACTCCCCCTTGGCTGTAGCTTTGTCTCGATCTCGATCTTAATTCATGTAGGTCCCTCGTGTCTTCAAGTCTTTGACGTCTTTTCAAGTCTTCAATGTCGGAGGATCTTTAAAGTCTTCACGTCTTGAAAGCAGAAAGTGTATCAACAAACTCCCCGTTTCATGTAGGAAGTGTGTTGACAAACTCCCCCTTAACATAAGCTCCCCCTTGAGTTATGCTCGTGAATGTCTTGATCTTTACAACTTGAGATCCTTGTGGTGTTGATGATGGTCAGCGGCAACTCGATCATCTTTATCATTTGAGTGCCTTCACGTCGTGTCTTCATTCCGAAGCTTGTCATCGACCATGTTCTCCTTGCCTTTAGAATCTGCACATGCAAGAAATCTAAACGCGTAATGAGAACAACTGCTTGGAATATCATAAGCAAACGACACACATGTGACCATTGTTTAAACAAACACCGTCCGACAGTTTGAAAGTTTAATGTATTTTATCAATTTCAATTTTAACTTTCAACACTTGCAAATTTCGACCGTTTATGAAGTTTCAGTCGTTTTGGTTTTCGTTCAGGTTTCAGGTAACGAAGACTCGAGATCCAACATCGTACGATCGAAAATAAGATAGAAATAAAATCTTTTTGGCTTTTATAAAGTTTAAATTAAAACACACCTAAAATCTTTTTGGTATTTTGAATATTTCGAAATGTAAAGACTGAAAGCAGTAAATAAATATATACAAAGATGCAGAAATTTAAAGCAGTAAATAAATATTTACAGACATTCTTTTTGCGAGTTTCGAGGGTAAGAGAATCATATCAGTGTACGGTCATGCCAAAACGCTCTTGTTGTTCAGTTAGTTAACATTAAGATAAGTATCCTATAACAATTATCGGTATTGTTGTCCACATAAGCTCAACTTATCAGATGTAATCATGGCGAGGGGATACGTTAAGGTATGATTTATACTTACCGACCGGTGTTCATCCACATCACGACACATTCCCGTATCAAGGTATGCACGAGGGTTCATCTTACCGGTGAGTGTACCGATTATCATCTGTTTGACCGTATATGATGTGAGATTCTCACTTATTTTGATTTGAAAACAAGTCCTATGTGATATAATCACTTATTGATGAGGAACTTGATTTTCGATGCATGAGGGCACAGGAGCAAGTCCGTGAACAGGTCAGTACTTTCGTACAGCAGAGAGACGAACTTGACTCCCGGATAAATGTGATATATTATCACTTATTTTGTGGACATGTGATTGTGGATCACTTATTGAGGTCGAATGCAATATGTACACGTATGTATAGTATCATGGAAGATCTAGACTTGCGTCCCCGTTATTTTTCGGTAAAAGATACAACCATGATACCCAGATGATAAGCAGTATAAAGACCGAATATCTCAGAACCTCGGCAATCTCTCAAACGAAATTTCGGTACTAAGACCATATGCCAATGAATGGTTCCCACCTGGTCTTCAGTCGGATTAAGTTTATATCACCCTGCACACTTTAAAATGATTGTGAGCCTACCGATACATCGTATATAGAGCTGCTTATCGTTTTTCATTTAGGGTTCAAAGAGGTTTGGACAGACCACTGATGTACTATCATTTTCTCTTTTGCTCGCCAAGAAAACTCATTTTTGTTTTTCTATTGTTTTTGAGTTTTTGAAATTTTTCGATGTTTTTGGATTTTTCAAATTTTGTATTTACTCCCCCTAAAATCAATAAACTAAGACAAATTTAAAACACAAAGGTATTTACAAAAATGATTTTCCGATGTTGGTTTTACTCTTGCTTGACCTTAATGCCGTTTACCAGTAATAAATAGTCAAATCTTGATTTGTCAAATGCTTTGGTAAAAAGGTCGGCACGTTGGTCATCGGTGTGGACGTAAGCAACATCGATTAGCCTTTTCTCAAAGCAATCACGTATAAAGTGATACTTAATTTCGATGTGCTTAGTCTTTGAATGCTGCACAGGATTTTTAGTGATCTGTAAGGCAGCAGAATTATCAACGTAAATAGGAGTAGTTAGGAATTCAAAACCGTAATCACGCATTTGTTGTTGGATCCATAGGACTTGGGAGCAACAACTTGAGGCAGCAATGTATTCAGCTTCGCATGTTGATGTAGCGACGCACGTCTGCTTCTTGCACTGCCATGTGACTAGGCGATTTCCCAAAAACTGACATCCAGCCGTTGTGGATTTGCCGTCGATTTTGCATCCGCCAAAATCAGAATCACTGAATGCGATCAAGTCAAAGTTATTATCCCTAGGGTACCATAGACCGGTGTCAGGGTAACCCTTAAAATAACGAAAAATCCTTTTGACAGCTGCAAGATGTGAGGCCTTCGGGTTGACTTGATATCTGGCAAGCAGGCACGTTGGGTACATTATATCTGGTCTTGATGCTGTGAGGTACATAAGAGATCCGATCATCGCGCGGTAGTATGAGGGGCTAACAATTTCACCCTTCAAGTCTGGAGTAATTCCATGATTTTGTGGCAATGGGGTACCAGTGGGCGTTGCATCAGACATCTGGAACCGGCTCAAGATGTCACCAACATATTTAGTCTGATGGATGAATATCCCAGACTCGGTTTGTTGCACTTGTAGGCCCAAAAAGAAAGTCATTTCCCCCATAGCACTCATCTCGAATTTATCCTGCATTACACGCTCGAAATCCCTACACAAAACATCATTAGTAGAACCAAAAATAATATCATCAACGTATACCTGTACCAGTAGAAGATCTCCATCTTGTTCTTTGATGAAAAGAGTACAGTCGATAAGACCTCTGCGAAATCCATTCTCCAGCAAATAATTAGATAAGGTTGCGTACCAAGCTCGCGGTGCTTGATGTAGACCATAGAGAGCTTTGTTGAGCAACCAAACCCGATCGGGATGGATAGGATCTTCAAAACCTGGAGGCTGTTCGACGTACACCTCTTCTTCCACCACACCATGTAAGAATGCACTTTTCACGTCCATCTGGTATACCTTGAAACCTTTGAATGAGGCATAAGCCAGAAAAATCCGAATTGCTTCTAGACGTGCAACAGGTGCATACACTTCGTTGTAGTCGATCCCTTCTATCTGACGAAAACCTTGAACGACTAGCCTTGCTTTTTTTCGAATAACGACTCCACGGTCATCCTTTTTGCATTTAAACACCCAACGGGTACCAATCTTCTTGTAACCAGCAGGTTTCTCTACGAGTTTCCAGACACCAAGCTTCTGGAATTGTTGCAGCTCTTCCTGCATTGCTTCAACCCAAGAGTTATCTTTCAACGCATCTTTCCAAGTTCTTGGCTCTTCCTGTGAGACATAACACGCGAAAGACCAATCGTTTTGTTGACCAGATTCTCGGATATCTGCATACAAGCCTGCATTGTTGTTGTTTCGCAACATGTTTCTTGTTTGAACGCCACTTTGTACATTTCCGTTGATGTTTTGTTGAGGATGGGTATTGTGAATCCTTGTTTCTGGATTATCTTGAACTGGAATATTTGTACCCAGATTGTTGAGATTGAGATCAACAATCAATTCAAGGCCCGGAATTGACGAAGAGGATGATGCAGTAGCTTCAGCTGTTCTAGGAACATCCACTGGAGGTGTACCTTCTGAAGTACCATGTACTGCTGTTGCTGGAGCTTCTTGATCTGCATCGAGAAATTCATCATCCTCTGAAGATTCGTTCAAATCGGTAGCATCGAGAAAATCCTCATTGTCGAGAGCATTATTGTTCACCGAAGATGGTTCTTGATTGACAATAATTGGACGAACCAGCGGTGAATCTGTTGCATTGTCACTCTCGAAAAAACATCCTTGCTGCAGCATTTTCTTCAACTGCTTCAACATTGATCGAATTGAAAAAGTCATCGTACTCAAACATCCAAGGCTGACCAGGACATTTGACTGGTAAAGTGTGCCTTTGTACTCTGACTTCAGACCATTCCTCGACCCTTTTAGTCTCTAGATTCCAGACTCTTAAGTTAGGGGTGGAATACCCAAGAAAGTATCCTTCAATGGCTCTTGCCCCAAACTTTCCATTTGGATCGATTATTGTGCATGGAGCTCCAAACGGTTCAAGATATGACAAATCTGGTTTCCGTTTGTTAATAAGCTCAAAGCAGGTCTTGTTGTGCCTTTTGACTGTAAGGACTCGGTTCAACGTATAACATGCAGAGGCCACAGCTTCAGTCCAAAATGGAATCGGCAATTGTGACTCTACCAACATAGTCCTAGCAGTCTCGATCAATGTGCGGTTCTTACGTTCAGCGACGCCATTCTGTTGAGGAGTATAAGCTGCACTAAATTCGTGAAGAATACCTTTTGAAGTGCAAAACTCCGCCATGGCATGATTTTTAAATTCAGTACATTGTCGCTACGAATCCGCCTAACTTTCAAATTATAGAGATTCTCAATCTGAATGATCAAGTTTTTGATAATACCGAAGGTTTCACTCTTATGTGCCATGAACGCCACCCAAGAAAATCTTGAATAATCATCAGTTATCACGAGGCAGTATTGATCATTCCTAATACTTTTGTGCTTGACAGGACCGAACAAATCCATGTGCAAACGTTCAAGAGGAACAACCACCGTGTTGACTTTCTTTGTAGGGTGTCGCTTCTTCGTTTGTTTTCCTTTCTGGCACGAGACACAGACGTCTTGAAGATGGAAGTTTTTAAGAGGAACACAATTCACCAATTCATTTGACACCAAATGATTCATTTTGCGTAAGTGAATGTGACCCATTCGTCTGTGCCAAGAGATTGTGTCTTTTTCTGTGGCTTTGGAAACGAAACAAGTTGCTTGTGCAGACGTTGTGATAGCTTGGCTCATATCAAGGACATACAGATCATTTATCCTTGGAGCCGACAAGAGAATCCATTCTTTTGGAATTTTGAAGCCGGGTTTCAGCACATAACATCCATTTGCATCAAAGTGTACTGAGAACTGCTTATCATAAATTTGAGAAACACTAAGAAGATTGTGGTCAAGTTGTTGCACAAAGTTGATCTTATCAAAGCTAACAACCCCGTTGGAAATCATTCCTTCACCCGTAATATATCCGCCTTTATCTCCAGCAAAAGCAACATAACATCCTCTAATAGATTTGACGTCGTAGAGAAGCTTCATGTCGCCTGTCATGTGCCTGGATGCCCCACTATCAACAATCCAATGACTACTGATAGTTCCTCCTGGAACACCCTGCACATGAACTCACATAATTAGTTGGAGATGGGGACCCAAGCCATTGTGGTCTTGGGTCTTCCATTTTCATCAACAACAATAACTTCTATTCTTTGATGATTCGAAAATTGTGATGGTCCCCCTGAATTTGTGGTTATTTTAGGTTTCCATGTCTGTTGAAATTTACCAGTTTGATTGTTTGAAAATTTAACTTCGTGATTGTTTGAAGTTTTTGAAAATTTTGAACTTTCTGGTTTAACTGGAACCGTTTGTTTTTGAACCACTTCATTTTTAAGTGCCTTTTCAACCACCTTGACTTGTTGGCGTTTCTGTTTCTTTTCCCTTTCTCTTACAAGTCGGGGATCTTGTTTTACAGAAACAGATCGCTTTTGGTGATTGCGTTCACGGGGATCATCTTCTTTAGCTTTTAATTTATGAAGACACGGGCAATTTCTAACAATATGCCCAATTGTACCACATTCAAAACATGATCTTCGTTCAACAAACCCCGAAGTATCATGTGATCGTCTTGCCGATGATGAACTTTGTGATCCCGAGGTACTAGGTTCTGAACTATTTGGTTCATTCCTTTTCATCACAGTTGCTTTCTTGACAAAATCTAAGTTAGATTGATTTTCAAACGTTGCAATTTTGTCCGTTCCCTTAGATTTCACAAAGTTCACATTCTTCTTCTTCTTCTGATTCGGCTTCCTTTGAATTTGAGTCGGTGTTTTACCTTTTGGTTTGGTATGATTTTGCTGTTTTTGCACTGTTGGTAATTTCTGATTGCCAAATTGTTTTCTAACTTCAGCCTTAGGGATAGGAGGGCACTGTGTTACCACAACGTGTGATCCTTTCTTACCCAAAAACTTACTTGTTGAATTTTCAAAGACTTTACTGATTAATGATTGTTAACATTCTTAATAGGAAAATCTTTGTCAGAATAAATTTTATCATCACCAACAAGAGTGTACAGCAAATCCACACTCTCCGACTCTTGTGCAGACAAGGACTCGATTGCAGCAGTCTTAGCGGGTTTTGCAGGAGGATCACACAGAATATGATTCTCAAGAGGTATGTCCTCTTCGTTTATCACCGCATCAGACTTTGCTGAATCAGTATCATCGGATTCATCATCAGAAGAATCAGCATCCTCAATCACAACTGGAGGATCCTGATTCTGTTCAGCAGTTACAAAAGTATCTGCTGACACATCCGAATCTGATGATACTTCTTTCTTGTATCCAAGCCCTGCTGCAAATTCCTCAACGTCCAAAGGAACAGATGGTTCAAAATGAGTTCTATACTCCTCATCAGGCAGTGCATCAAAATTGTTTCTCACGGGTGGTGGACATTTCTTGTAACCTATGCATGTGACATCCCGTTTCTCTTTCTGAACATCAATGATGTGATCCAACACATAGCTAGAGCTCAAATAACTGTCTAACTTGAGTCGGATCGCCTCACTTTCAGTTTTAACACAGGCCATTTCTTTTTGCATTACCTCAAGACGAGTTATATACAAATTAATGTCAGTTTGTTTTCTCGAAACCATTTTGTCAGCTCTGTTTTATCTTTCTTTAACGTTTCAATCATTGACTTAAATTCCTTTTCATGGTTTTCATAAAACATGTTGGCTTCTGTGCACTTGGAAAGATCAACGGTCAACTTCTGGTTGTGAATGAATGTCACATCATATTTCTCTTGCAAAGCCTCGTGTTTGCTTTGCAATTTACACCACTTATCATTCAACGAAACATGTTTGTCTTGCAAGTCAAACAAACTAGCTTGTAAAGCATCATGTTTGCCTTGCAACTCAGACATGTTTGCATCCAAATCAGCACATCTAACATGCAATCTATCACAATTATCACAAATAACAGCAATAGGTTCATCGACACATACCTGACTTGATGAACTGTCGACATTAGCCATAAAGGCTGAATGGAGAGAAGACGAAGAATAAGCAGCTTGATCCACCAAAATAGATCTTCTTTGAATTCCTGCTGCAGCTTCTTCCAATAGCTCATCAATGTCTGCATCAACTGACGCACTTGATGTCTCATCCACCTGATCGTTGCCTGAAGTGGAGGATTCTTCATCCGAGCTTCCACTATAACCAGAACTGTTTTCATCCTCAGAAGATTCATCACCATTGGTGGAAGATTCTCCACCACTGGCGTGATTTAAATCCTTAACGATTTCAGCAAAACACGCTGTTCCATCTGGAGCATCATTTCCCAACTGAATTGACCAATCACAGCCTTCATCCACTTGAACCACAAGTGCCTGGTTGGCATTAGATGGTCCTGCTTGACTTTGGTTGTTGACAGGCACCAGTGTGCGCTCGTTGTTCCTTACTTGGTTCTGATTTGCCCTGTTGCCTTGACCTCTGAAAGGATTTTGGTTCCCATGTTGAGATGGCCTTGTACATTCACGCTTGAAATGACCACGTTCACCACAATTGAAACACTTAACAGCCTGCTTATCAAACCCATACTTGGTGTCTTTCTTGCTCTCCAAGCTGGTTCTGCCTGTTCTTTCCATGAAATCCTTTGCTCGCCTAACAGCACTGGCAAATGCCCACTTGATGTCCATCATCTCCATCTCCTCTTTATCGATTTGCTGATAGTCTTCTTGTGTCAGATTAATGTTACCAATCTGACCTTCCACTAATCCACAGTATGCACTCACCAAAGTGTTTAGCAGCTCCATGTGTTCCTTTGCTACTTCCACACTGACTTTAGAAAAGCTTGAGGTGTCGAGCCGTACTGTATTTGGCTTTGATTGTTGACCAGCAGATGATGTGCTTCCATAACAAGCTTGCTGTTGAGGAGGAAGTGGATTCCCATACATGTCTGTTGGTATGGTAGATTGAGAAGGAAGTGGGTTCCCATACATGTCTGTTAGTCCGGTAGATCGAACAGGTAATGGATTTCCGAACATATCAGTTGCTCTGATAGGTCGTTGGCTTTGCTGCTGTGGTACTGGCTGAGGAACTGGTTCAAGCAGATTTCCATACATGTCTGTTGCCGGAGGCTTGACCGGAACTTGGATAGTATTGCCATACATGTCAGTGCTAGACACAAACGCTGTTTGAATTGGAGCGTGTGAAGAAGGCTTTGTAGAAGTGCTAGAAGTTCCATAATACATTTCAGGATTCTGTGGCACGGGAACTCTTTTCGCCTTGAGAGTTTCTTCCTGATTTTTGTTTTCCAGGAGTTGAACAAAGTCGTTGAAGCTTGTTGTAGCTAAATTACCATTGTACTTCATGATTTCCAAGAAAGTATTCCATTGAGGTGGCAACGCATCTGCAAACCTTTTTACAATCTCTGCAGAAGTTGTAACAACCCCAAAATTTGCCAATTCAGTCAGCAAATGATTAAATCGACTTGTCAAATCACATAACGACTCATTCTCCATACAAGTAAAACCATCAAACTCTTTCTTTAGCAGGTCTTTTCTCAATTGACGTGTCGCTTCATTTCCTACGCCCCTTGTCTTCAACGCGTCCCACAATCTCTTCGTTGTCTTGTAACTGACGAATTGATGATAAATATCTTTACTTAACGCCTGAGTAAGAATGGCATATGCCTTCTTTTCCAAATCATAGACCTTCTTCTAATCTTCTGTAAGATCTGCAAACGTAGCGGCAGATGATGCAGCAACCTCTATTGTTTGATCGAAATCTGTAATGAACCGCAACCACAATTCTGTATTTTGACCAAGAACGTATGTATGAAATCTATCAATCCATCCTGGATATTCGTATAAGTGCATCAACTTTGGAGGCCGATTCAAACTTCCGGTTTCGCTCTCGCTTAAGAGAATGCTTTGAATACTTGGAGTTTGATTTGATACGAATGCCCATTGACCGGTAGAAGTTGCATTAGAAGATACCGGTGCGGGAGACGGAGTACCAAAATACATGTCTGTATTTACCGGAGTATTCCATCTTGGATTCATTTTTGATCAAGAATAATAATACCTGAAAATCACAACTTGTTAAACATAAACAGATTAAGGATCGAAGGATCAACACTTGTTCGAAGGATCAACAGTGTTCGAAAGATCACTGTTGAGTTTCGAACAATGATTTCGAAAGATTCTCCAAACGAAGGATCCTTATCTTTCGAAAAAGAACTGTAGACCGAAAGATGTATGCTTCGAAAAGATTCCTTGGAACGAAAGATAAGTCACAGACTTCGAAGGATGTTCGAAGGATGATTATCTATCGAACCTCCTTTGATCGAAAGATGATCTTTCGACTTCGAAGGATATCCTTCGATCTGACACAGTTGACGAAAGTGACAGGGGTTGGTGAAAAGTTGATGGGTTGGTAGAAACTTTCGGCAGAAGGCAGAAGGTATGGTCAGACCATACTTTCTGCAAAAACAGATTTTGAATCAATAAAATATACTTAAAAACCGAAGGGTCAATCCAGAAACCGGTCACCGGAGAAGCCGGAATTTTGGCCGGAAATTATCAAAATTCGTAAAAACCAGTTTTCAAGTTACCCAACCCGTCAAGCAACACACCCGGTTAGTTTAGAACACGTTTTAACGTAAAGATAAGCGAGAAAAACAGTAAAAACGGCTACAAAAACCAAGTGAGTTTTGTCCAAACACTCCAAAGTCTTGTAAAAACTCGGTTTTTAACAAGGAAAAGAGCCACGACTCTGATACCACTTGTAGGTCCCTCGGAGGTTGAGGTTTAACCTATTCCTTGTTATGTCTAACACACTAGCGAGTGCGGAATCCAAGCTAGCATGCAAACCGAGATAGAACAAGCACAAACACAACACACAAACTTCAACGATTAACACCTCTGTATTAATACTATGAAAGGTCTGTTACAAAGCAATGTTTACAAATCAGTTTTGCAAACTCTCTCAGTGTGTGTGTTCTCTCTATTTTCTCTTTTTGTCTATCTATGTCTCTCTATCTAAGTGAACACAACACATGGGTATATATACCCAACTCAGAACGTCTGGTCGAAGGATCAGACAGACTGATCGTAAGATCATCTGTCGACCAGAAACACATCGAAAGATCACATATACCTCGAAGGATGGTATCCTTCGTGGTTCATCCATCGAAGGTTATCTTTCGAGCTCATCGAAGGATATAAACAATCCTTCGATGACACATCCTTCGACACAGACATGTTACAAACAAAATGTTGACTGTTTGTCCAAGTCAAACCAGGAGGATGGTTGACTTGGTCAAACTTACATGACTAATAAAGACATCGTTTGGTATCACGACAACATACAGACAAAGTACAGACACAAGTGCACCAACAGTTCACCTACCATCATGCAACCCTGCCACGCCAAGGTGGGATCTTCAGTAATATTTTCTCAGACCCTCAAACTCATCACAACCATTTCGTGAACCCTAACCGAGCAAAAGGGTTGCCATAGAAAAAAAAATAGAGAAGTCAAGCACTAACAATCACACAGTAATCGACAGTAAGATGTATTTACATACAGACCCAGATCGGTGACTGGAGAAGTCTCATGAGCTTCACCAGTAATCGACTGTAATCGAATGAGGGGTCACCGCAACAGCTCCGCCATGACTCCACCACATCTCCGCCGTCACTCCACTACCGCTCCGTCGTGGCTCCGCCACCGCAGGAGGTGGGCTGGCCACTTAAACACAAAGACACGACAACCATAAATATGAAGAAGTGAAACATTACCTGATGGGGAGAGTGCTCAGATGGGGAGATGGAGATGGAGAGTGGTGAGAGAGAGGGGGTGCACAGTGTAGGTGATTCAATTTTTTTTTGAAAACCTCCCAAAGCCAAATGTACAAGTGCATATGCACCAAAAACTTACTTCTTTATATAGGTTTTAATAATCAATAAATTCATTGTTAGGTCACGTGGTTATTGTTTATAATCTTGACGAAACAATGAGGGTTTATGTACATTTTTAAAATAAGGATTAACTTCAAGTTTTGTTAATTACATCAAACTAGTTTTTTAAACCCGTGTAATACACGGGTTGAATGCGAAATATAATATGTATATGAAGTATTAGAAACAATGTGAATCATAACATGTATATAATCGTTAGCAAAGAAATTGCTATGGAGTATTAGAAACAATGTGAATCATAACATGTATATAATCGTTAGCAAAGAAATTGCATAGCTCACAAATTTGTAAATATTTCTTTGTACACAACGTTTGATGTAATGTTTGTAACTCTATTATCTTTATCTATGATCAACAGTTTTAGTTCTTGTCTACTTTTCACCTAGATAATGCAACATATAGTTAGCCATGTGTGAAAATAGGCTGTTTCAGAAACAAACCAACCCAGGATAATGATTGTCCTTGACTCTTATTTATCGTCATTGCAAAACATAATGCCAGTGGGAACTCTCTTCTTGAAACTTAAATGGAATCCTTTTGTCTGAAGGGGTCAAAGCAATTCTTGGAATAAAAGTGCGATTACCTATATTGTTTCCAGATATGACCTCTGCTTCTATAACATGATTATAATGTGATATCACCTTTAGTTTAATTCCGTTACACAATCCACTTTTTTTATTAAGATTTCTTAGAAGCATCACTGGAACATCGACCTTTAGCACTAACTTATGGTTAGGCAAGCCAGAAACTTTAAGTCCATTTAGGAAATCAGGTGATTATAAACTTTTATCTACCGTATCATTCACATACTATGACTGGCATATACTGTCTGAACTTAGGAATTCTTTTTCATCCCCTGGAAACATGGATAGGAGGCGATCATTTATTTCTTGCACAACATAATTTTTTGGTGCAAGTATTGCTCTTTCTTGGAAGAAATTAAGTTGTTTTGAATTGTCAACAATAGAATGATAGACAAAGTCAATTAGATCAGGAATTGGATCCGGTGAATCAGCAATGAGAAGATCATCAGGAATATTAATAGTTGCCTCACAATCGTTCGAACTACCAACCTTTCCTTCAGCTAAATCCAAAATCCATTGTGCGAAAATCTTTGTTTGTTTAATATCAGACGCTTCATTTCCTAAGGTTAATCTCATGTTTTTTTGTGAGCCTTAGCACTTTGCATTTTTGCCAAATGTAGGAAGAACTTATAGATGAGTTTACTATGTCTTGTCTACTTCCAATGGGAACGACAGGGAGGATCTGTCTGAAATCCATTCCAAAAACAATCACCTTCCCTCCAAATGGGGAAAAATTGGGATAGACAACTGCATGAATCTTATTACCCTTTAAAACAATCAAAAAATGTAACTGTTCATTAATATCAAAGAATATATAGTTTGGGTAACGTAGATTTATATAATAATTAAATCAACCTGTTCATCAAGCAGTATCATTTCAATGGAGCAACTTTCATTGCCATTCTAATTCATACGCCTTCTCCACAATCTTATTATACAGACTTTTATCGTAAAATCTTTCTTTGAAAGATCTAGGTCGCTAAGCAATGTTATCTTTGATGATTCCATAAGGCTATATGAATTTCTAATTCAGTAAGATTCAAACTAAATTATATAACATTTAACAACAATATAGAATTAAAAAATAAGAACATATATACCAATAGAGATTTAAAACATATATATCAACATTAATGAAAATTGTTACCATTGTGAATCTGATTATAATTATCTCTAACTTAGATTATAATTAACTAAATAATAATTAATAATTAAATCTTTAGTGTAGAAAAATAAATATTTTCCTATTTTTTCTCCATAATTGATTTTTGAACCAATTACTTCTTATCATTTGTTAGATTGGTGATAAAGCCAAATAATATTTTTATTTTTTTAAACTGAAGTCAAATAGCACACAAAAATCCTTTTATGTTGTTCCAGATTCAAAAGTTTACGATGGATTGCTTATATCTTTAATAACTAAAGTCAAATATTTTTTTATTTTACTTTTTTAAACTGGAGTCAAATAGCACACAGGTTATCATTGCGTAAAGTTTATTTGGAAAACATCAAGAACTCATCTTGTTCCTTCATTTTGTTCCAGATTCTAAAATCTGGGATGGATTGCTTATATCTTTAATCTTTAATAGCTGAATATAAAGGAAACTACTATATAAAACACATGGTTCTAAGTGATGGTACCTTGGTATTCACAACCACTCAAGAGCTACCAGAAGCATCAATTTCAAATCATACGCCCCTCTTTTGGCATATTCATATGCCATGAGCTGCAAATTTTGTGTATTTAATTAATTATACATGCGATGGAGTTAACTTATGTTTAAGGTTTATGATCATTTACATACCTCTCCAAGTCTAGATGAATTGTCCAACTTTCCGGACATGTTTTCGCTGCGTCGGAAACTTGAACGGAGCCCAGATGAAGCGCCGGTGATGAAGACCGCCGGATCTGCATCGGAAACTTGAACGGAGTCCTGATGAAGCGCCGGTGATGAAGACTGCCGTATCTGCGTCGGAAACTTGAATGGAGTCCAGATGAAGCGCCGGTGATGAAGACCGCCGGATCTGCACCGACAATTTCCGCAAATGGTGGTGGAGGGTTAGGGTTTGATGTATGTAAATAATAGGGGACTTTTTGTATGGCCCGAATTGTTTATGTGATATCATTATTTGTTAGTTTTTTATTAGTTATTTTTATTTTATTATTATTAATCAAATTGAAGGGAAAAGTTGGTAGGTGGAGGAATAAAAGGGGAATAGGCTGAGAGAATGACACGTGGAAAAAAATGAATTTTGTTTATTATAGTAGTAAGATTAGTCTAAATTCGCTCGAATTTTGCGTCGGTACAATTTTTAGAATGGGTAAATAGCTAATGCTTAAAACTATGAATTAAATTTTGGAACAATTTTTTTCTTAAACAATCTCTTAGCCTCTCGACGCCTGAGTTTGGCCAAGCCTATTATCAATAAGTAATTGAGTACAAACCCACATCTTCTAAAGCGTAAACACAATTCAATTAATCTGTTAATTCTTTTATAAACTATCGCCTTCTGTTATAAGTTATAATACTTAAATACGGGAAATAAGTATGATAAAAATGTCCGCCGGTCACACCATACATCGAAAATTCCATATGACAATATATATAAGATTTATGTAAGTATATACCTTATATAATAAATATTTATATTGTGTTAAGTGTCAATAAAACCATCTACAAAAAATACATATATTATTGCATAAGTTACTAGCTTTACATTATGTGAGTACATTATTTAGTTCTATAAATTTGTGTATACATTATTAACTAATATAATTTCTATTTTTAAACCCGTGTGATACATGGACGTATAACCTAGTCTTCATTAAAGAAACCTAATCTCCCACAATCAAGCTAACTCTAGCTATTTCATGTTTGGATCATATGTAGTTTAAGAACCAACTAGTAAAAAGACCCGCGCGCGTTGCGGCGCGGGTAAATCGCAATCGTGGAATAGATTAGTCCAAGCGTTACGTGATGCGTTAACTATATGAAAATGTGTGTTTCAAGACGTAACCGAATGAACTTAATGTAACCTATATAAGCATTGCGATTTGATCAAAACATAAAGTAAATCAAATATATAACGTACGATCATCAAATATTATATGCGACCGACTAACTCGAATTTATACCGTTAAGTCAAAACATATTATAGGCGACCCGGCTCATACCTAGGAAACGTATTGTACAAATATATACCGTACAATTAAAACGTCTTATATGTGACCCGACTCATACGTAGAAAGCGTACAAAGGGGCTTATGTAGGTATTAAGAAAAAAGTTGAAATGACGTCAAAATTATACGTAATTAGTTAAATATATTTCCATTGAAATCACATTTTTAAACTCAAAGTGGCATTTAAGATAGGTTTTAAAAAAGAAAACGTTTGGGGTAAAAGAAAATGTCCAGGGGTAAAAATGTGATCTTTGACAAAGTTGTAGGCTGAAATGTCAACCGACGTTCAACTTTCCCCATTATTATCATTTCCCCCAAAAAAAAAACTCATCCTTAACCCTCTGGCCTCTTCATAATCGTAGAAGATTCCGCCAAACCTCCTAGGGTTTGGTAAACATTCTTCACCAATTGAAAAATCAATTTCTTCATCTTCTTCAACTCGACTCACACTGTTTATTAAAACGGCTTTCGCTTTGAGACAGATTACGAATTTACGAGCCGGTTGGTCGTTGTAGAAGCGGATGCGGAGGACGGCCCGGCGGCCAGAGAGTTCTCCGGCGCCGCCGCCGAGGAACTCTTTGGTTGTGCTGATTGTGTGTTCTGACGTGGAACGGGGCTAACAGAGAAGTTAGGCTTTTGTAGGTGTTAGAATTGGGTAATCAGAGCTTCACTTCGACCTCCATTGGGAATTAGGATTAGGGTTTGGATCGGTATACAAAGTGTTGTAAAGTATAAAAACTGGAAGAAGAAAAGATAAGAAAGTGCGTTGGGCTTTGGAAGTGGCGGAGGCGGAGGAATTGTTGAAGTAGTGGAGGAGAGAGGTGGCACCAGTGGGATTGAAGGCGGCGGAGGTGGTGGTGGTGGTGGTGCGTTTGCGTGCTTCTTTGATTTCCTCTTTGTATTCTATTTTGTCTTCAATGTGGCTGGGTTTTCTCCGCAGCATCTTTGAATTTAGTTGATATGGGACATATGACTTTGAACTACTTTGAAAATGCAATAAGACAAAAACGGAGAACGTGGTCGGTGGCAGAAGCCACCGACTTTGTGTTTTAAGATCTTATATAATTACATATTTTATTAAAAAATAGTTCCTAATGTTAGGTTAATATTGAACTTTTCATTTGTCATTTCAATAATTTATGGTTCTCCCTGGTGACCTCTTCTCATCCTCCTCAAATCCTACATTATAAGTGAAATTTTGTTGGGTACGTCTATTTGTTTAGGGTAAATTACACTTTTCGTCCTTTATGTTTGTAGCGGAATGCAATAGATGACCTTTAACTTTATTAATTACAGTCACAGTCCTTTATTTGCAAAACCTGTTACACCTTAGGTCCTTTAACTCTAATCTGGTTAAAACTTTCAGTTAAGTGAGGTCATGTGATATATATATATATATATATATATATTCAAGAAACCACACTTTGTCCCCTCAAACCAGTCTCCATGGGATATCATCACTTTCCCAGCATCCACACATTCTTCTTCAACTTCAATTCATCTGGTAATTCCATTAATAATCTGTCCTTCAAATGTATCTATTTCTAGAGTAGAGAATGACACAAAGACAAAAAATCATACCTCTAAATGTCCAGAAGAAGTGATATCTGGAAACGTGAATCCTCCTTGTCGAACATCCTTACTATTGGTTCTACATAAAACAGCAAGCATGCAACATGTGTGTTTTGCAGTTCCTTGAGCATGAAACATCTTCCATACATCAAGTCTAGAGAACGAGACAAAATCAAATCCAAATTTTCAGTATGTGGGATTATATGAAGAAAAGGATGAGAAACTAACCGATAGAGGTGAGAAATTTGAAGGAATCGAAAGCGAGATCTGTGAATCGAGCCCTAATTCATCTGGTAATTCCATTAGGGTTTTGAGTTGGGTTTTTGTGAGGCGGTGTGGTGGAGATAAGGTGATGGGTGGTGGAGATATGGTGGTGGGTTGGGTGGAGAGGATGATTGTAGAAGTGGTATGTAGAGAGAGAGAGAGAGAGAGTACAGGGGGAAAGAGGCTAGGGAGATGATGATGCTTGTTTAGGTTTATAATTTTTATATAAGTTTTTAAATTTTGACATTCTTTTTTTGTATTAAATTACTGTTTTGCCCTCACATGAGTTTTACATGATCTTACTTAACTGGAAGTTTTAACCAGGTTAGGGTCAAATGACCTAAGGTGTAACAGATTTTGCAAATAAAGGAATGTGAGTGTAATTATTAAAGTTAAAGGTCATCCATTGCAACCTGCTACAAACATAAAGGTCGAAAAATGTAATTTACCCATTTGTTTATTTGTGATTTCAAGTGCACAAAATGTTTATTTGTAATTTACGTGAAGTCATGACTCATCTTTTTTTGTGCTTTAATCTTAATTTGCAGGATCGAGGGCATACAATCCAAATATATGGGGAAGCCGATAAAAGTTAAACTTGATGATGATTTGATCAAGTTTACATTGCCCTAGGGCCGGCACAAGCTCAAGTATTTTGAAGCTTAGGCCTTTGACCTACAATTCAATAAGGCCTCAGCTTTTTTATTTTTTTCTAAAAGGTTATAGGAATGGGCGGGAGATGAAAGAAAGAAGCTAAATTTCAGGGAGACGAGAGAAAGAAGCAAAATTGCAGGCGCCCTATAATTATTATGATGGATTGACAGATTGTAGGCGTCCTTAATTGTCGACTAATTCCTGAATTGTCGGCTAATTCCTTATAGAGGACGGGGCACCTTGTGGTGAGGAATTCATCACGCGTCGAACAGCGTTATTGTCACGGCCCCCGACCCGGTTTGACCCGTCTCAGGAGCCGCGGGACAGAAATCCCGTGGTATTTATTTAATTGAGTTTAACAGCGGAAGTTTATCATCAGGATCTTTTTAAAACTGAAATATTTCCCGATTATTTTATTTCACAACTCGGGATAAAACCCGATAATTTACAATCTTGAGATTTCACGGAGAAATCTTTTATTTTACAAAACATGTTTCTTTATTTTATCCTGAGCCACTTTCTCAAGCTTGTAGTGCTTCACGGCACTTTTCCTGGATCATAATAGATCAACTGAAACATGTTTGAAAAATGTTTTGTCAGCGGGAAATACTGAGTGAATCATTCTATTTACATAAAATGATGCTTAGTTATCAATTACAGCATAAGAGCAATTACAATGGCTTTTATCTTATTTTTATCTGGCACCGTGTCACAATGGTGACGATGGTCATACCACTATTAGATCAATGAACCTAAATAGTGATGATTATCCCTGTAGGTCAATGAACCTAACAGTGATTATCCCTAGTAGGTCAATGAACCTAACTGGGAGAAAATTAGTAATGTGCACAATACCCCACTAGCCAATGATTCAAGATATCCACGACTTAGTCCCTGTAATTATAACTTTTGAAAATAATTTGAGGTATTGTAAAATAGTTGATAAAAAGAGAATGACTCACATTGCAGATTTATACGGGCAGAGTTTAGCCTACTGATTAGCCTTTTAACCTAAATTTAATAACAGGCACACAATTCTGGGTTAGTAATCAATACAGCATTTACGATAACTCACGAGATCAACCCTCACAACGAATGACAAAGTGCTATGCTTAAACATCCATCGAATTAACGACTAATGACAAAGCATCAACCTAATGTGGGCAGCACTTAAACATCCTTTGAGTACATTGATCGATCGGAAAATGAATCGTAATAGCGATCGAGTTAATACCCTGATTGCGGCGTCAATTAGTGATCCGTGTGTGTTAATTGTGGTAAACAGAGCATAACTCGGTGTATATTTCGAAGTTTTACGTCGAACTGAAGCCAGGAATCAAGTCCCAAGCCCCTGTATTTATACCCAAATTTGACATCCCCCGCGTGTCGCGAAGGAATCCCTGGTTCCTGTCGCGTGTCGCCTGAGATGACCTTTCTAGAATAGAGTAGGCACGTGTCCAACTAGCTCAGGTGAGTCGACAATTCGTGAATTTTCCAATTTGACAGCGTTTTATAAAGATAATCGTAACTAGGGTTTTACCCCCCCCCCCCCTGAGTTTTAGGGGCCCTGATCTTGATTCTGACTGTTCTGAAATTTTTAGGGATTATGTAGAATCACTTGGGTGTCTCAATTAGGGTTTTCTATTGGTCAATTAAAGTAATAATTAGTACTTTTTAATGAGAGTTGTTACATTCTCCCCACCTTAATAAAATTCTCGTCCTCGAGATTTACTGGAATAATTGAGGATACTTTCACTTCTTTTCTGATTCCAGTTCCCAATTGTATTAGGGTCCTATCTTTGAATCCCACTTTACTTGAACTAACACTAATCGTTTGTGTTTGGAGAAATTCGATCTTTCTATCTTTTATCTGAAGAGGTTTCGCCACAAATTTTAACTTTTCGTTTACCTCTATATCTTGGAGAGGTACTACCAAAGATTCGTCAGATAGACATTTCTTGAGATTGGATACATGAAATACATCATGTATTCCAGCTAACTCTCCTGGTAGTTGTAAACGATAAGCAACTAGTCCTATACGTTGGATCACTGGAAATGGTCCTACGTACCTTGGATTTAGCTTTCCTTTCTTACCGAATCTAACAACTCCTTTTTCAAGGAGATATTTTCAATAGCTTTTTGTCTCCAACTTGAAACTCCAACGGCTTTGGTCTATTATCTGTATAACTCTTCTGGCGATCTCTAGCCGTCTTCAGCCTTTCCTTCGTGATACTAAATATCACAGTCGTAGTCCCTTAGGATTTTCATCCATCTCCTTTGCCTCATGTTTAATTCTTTTTGCCCAAATATATATATATCTTAAATTCTTATAATTCGTATAGATAGTAAACTTACTTCCATACAGATAATGTCTCCAAATCTTAAGGGCAAAATTATGGCTCCTAATTCTAAGTCATGAGTGGTATAGTTTTCTTCGTGCATTTTTCAATTGCCTTGATGCATACGCAATTACCTTTTTACGTTGCATTAACATATATCCAAATCCTAGCTTTGAAGCATCACCATATATTTTAAAATCTTCTGTTCCTTCTGGTAAGGCTAAGATTGGAGCATTGGTTAATTTCTGTTTCAAGATTCTAAAGGCTTTTTCTTGTTTAGGTCCCCATTCAAACTTAACTGTTTCTTAGTTAATGGTATAGCTATCTTGGAAAAATAAACCGTCTATAGTATCCGGCTAAACCTACAAAACTCATAATTTCCATTGCGGATTGTGGAATCTTCCATTTGGTAATTGGCCCTATTTTAGCAGAATCTACATGAATACCTTTATGATTTATCATATGACTTAGAAATTGCACTTCTGGCAGTCAAAATTCACAGTTCGAGAATTTGGTGTAAAGCTTCTCTTTTCTTAACAAAGTTAAGAGTGCATGCAAGTGCTGACAATGTTCTTCCTGACTTTTGGAATAAATAAGTATATCGTCTATGAAGAAATTTACAAATTTATCCCAATACGGTTTACAGATCCTATTCATCATGTCCATGAATGCTGCAGGTGTATTCGTTAATCCGAAGGGCATGATTGTAAACTCGTAATGACCATACCTAGTCCTGAAAGCAGTTTTAGGTATGTCTTCCTCTTGTACTTTCAATTGATGATATCCGGAACGTAAGTCGATCTTAGAAAAATATCTATTTTCCTGGAATTGATCGAATAGATCATCAATTCTAGGTAATGGGTATCGATTCTTGATTATAACTTTATTCAATTCCCTATAATCAATACACATTCTCATCGAACCATCCTTTTTCTTAATAAACAACACTGCTGCCCCATACGGGGATAAACTAAGTTGTATGAAAACTTCGCTTAATATTTCATCTAATTGCTTTCTTAGTTTTAATATTTCTGTGAGTGCTAACCGATAAGGTGCCTTGGCTATCGGTATAGTCCCTGGAATTAGATGAATCCTAAACTCTACTTCCCTATCTGGTGGTAATCCTAGTAACTTTTCTGGGAATACATCTGGGTATTCTGAAACTACAGAAATTTCCTTAAGTTCTTTATCTTTAGTATTAATGATTATTGAAATCATATATACTATTCCTTGCTTTCGTTCATAATTAGCAACTTTCATTACTGATATGAACTTTATGGTTTTACATGGCTTATCTCCTGTAATCATTATTACTTCTCCAGTGGATGCACAAATTTCTTTGGAATTCTTATCACAGATAATTCGAGCATGATTATTTACTAACCAATCCATTCCTAACACTACATTGAATTCAACTAATTTCATAGATAATAGGGTTGCAGAAAATTTATGACCAGAAAGTTCTATTTCTACTTTTTGTAAAACCTGATCTATTTTAACTGAATTTCCATCTGCCGTTTCTATTGTAGATATTTGTCTAATGCTGGTTAAAGGTAAGTTAAGAGTTTGGCGAAATGAAGTATTTATAAAACTTTGGTTTGCACCAGAGTTAAATAATACTTTTGTGTAAACGTTGTGAACTAAGAACGTACCGGCTATCACATCTGGAATGAGTTCTGCTTCCTTAGCAGTTAGTTGGAAGACTCTTACATTCCTTTTTGCTCCTTCTGCAGGTTTGACTTTATTGTCAGATGGTTTGTTCAGTTTTGGACAATCTGGCCTAAGATGTCCAGCTTCTCCACAGTTGTAGCAGACTGAAAATTTCTTCCTCCTACAGTCTTCTTCTTGATGCCCCGGAATTTTGCAAAAATTGCAATATCCTTTGCATCTTCCAAAATGCTTCCTTTTGCAAGAATTGCAAAATGGACTAGTGGAAGATTGCCCATTCCCTCCTTTCTTGAAATTGTTATGGGTACCCGGACGGAATCCTTGGGTAATCTTTTGGGCTACTTCCTTCCTTCTGTTTTCTTCTCTTGTCCGTACTAGTTCGTCAGTCAGAGTATTGGCTAAATCTACCGCATCATCAATCGTGCGAGGTTTCGCAGCTTTGACGATAATACGGATTTCGGAAATTAATCCCCAAATATAACGAGAAATAAGTACCGGCTCGGGCGAAGCCAGGGTTGGTACTACTCGATCATACTCGAAGAATGTCGAAGTATACCCTCGACAATCTACATCCACCATCCGGTGGGTTGGAAACTTATTTGTCATTTGTTCCTTTTCATATTCGGGACATAATTTTCTTTCTACCAAGCTCTTAAATTCTTCCCAATTCATAACATACGCCATCCTTCTTCCTTTTTCTTGTAACACCGTATTCCACCATTCTAGCGCCCCTTCTTTGAAAAGGGTTGACGCATACATGACCTGATCATCCTGAGCACATTTACTTATGGTAATTACTGCCTCGGTTTTCTCTAACCAACGCAGTGCCGCAGTTGCTCCTTCATTGCCTGCAAACTCAGTGGGTTTACAAGCAAGAAATTCTTTGTAAGTGCAACCAGGCGTTGCAGCTTTCATTTTCTTAGGAGGAGGATCTTGCCGTGGTTCATTCTCATGATTAGTATGATTATTGCCTCCGTTTATGCTATTACTGAAGTTATCTTCAGAAATACGTTTGCTAGGAACGATTTGTTGCGGTTCGATTGGATTTTTAATAGCAGCAACGATTGATGGAATAGCGTTGGCTATCCCTTGAGTAACTATTGCTGGAATAGCGTTGGCTATCCCTTGAGCAACTATATTTTCTATATCCTGCCTTGTCATATATTGATCCCCCGGTTGTTGCTCAGATTGATTAATCTCATTAACTGGTTCATTATTAGCGTTTTCCATCTGATATCTAATTTATAGATAAATAATTAGTATAAAAGAAATAATCCAATGTCACAATTAATTGCACATAATCACATAAATATATAAACAAAATTTGTAAATTTTCTAAAATTTTATTTGTTTTATAGATTATAGCATGCTTCTATATACAACCATTGTATTATTTATTTTACAACTACTGATTTTACTATTCCTATTACACCACCACAGTTCCATAAATCCCCTATCCTTTATCAGATGATATTCTTAGTAACGGCGTTCCCTCTCATCGTAATTCCAGGAGATCTGTCCCCCAATCTCTTGGATCCTATTCCCAGTATCCATTAGTTCTTCACCAAAGTGGCGGAATTCAGCCATATTCTCGTTACTCATTGGTGGATTTGGTAAAGGTTCTGGATTGAACTGAGGAAAAAGCTTATAGGGATGGTTTTGTAACTGTATTTCATTAGTCAACCATTCGTCTATTTGCGAGTGGATTGAAGGGTTTGGAATAGCTGGTTCTAGTGGTAGTTGTGTTTCAAGAGATTGAATAAAAACATTTTCATTAACAGGTTTAATAGTATTATAGCTTGCCATTAAAAAATCTAGCTCTTCCTGAGATGGTAACCCCTTAATTTGTCCAGAGCTTTCCCCAATTTCCATTTTCTTAGGCTTGGGTTTCTCAAGAGGTAAAGCGTTGAATTCTATAGGTTCTTCTATGTCTGGTATATACCTATTGAAATCTCTGGAAACCTCTATTCTTACTGGATAGAGATTTAAATTCTGAAGGACGTCAGACAAGTCACTCATGCTGTTATGCAAAATACCCACAAATACTAAGTTAAAAATTATATCAAATTTCATAGAAAACCTTTAAATATTATTTCATATTGGGTAACTACCAAAAACAATTGAAAATACAAACACACTAGGTTTTATTTGTAAATTTATTTATTTACGGAATCAGGTTTCTGGTTTATATTTAATAAGGATGCTAAAACTTAAATTAAAATATTTAAAGATTTGTATTTACTGCTACAGTGGTTAACATATAAAGATTTGGCCATACTGTACAAAATTAGTCAGATAATAAAACACATAATCACAAAATAGCAATTAATAAAAATTATTAAGTATTTCTAAATACTTAATTGGCTTAAATAAGTGGCTCGATAAGTGGCTCTGATACCACCTTTTTCTGTCACGGCCCCCGACCCGGTTTGACCAGTTTCAGGAGCCGCGGGACAGAAATCCCGTTGTATTTATTTAATTGAGTTTAACAGCGGAAGTTTATCATCAGGATCTTTTTAAAACTGAAATATTTCCCGACTATTTTATTTCACAACTCGGGATAAAACCCGATAATTTACAATCTTGAGATTTCACGGAGAAATCTTTTATTTTACAAAACATGTTTCTTTATTTTATCCTGAGCCACTTTCTCAAGCTTGTAGTGCTTCACGGCACTCTTCCTGGATCATAATAGATCACCTGAAACATGTTTGAAAAAGGTTTTGTCAGCGGGAAATACTGAGTGAATCATTCTATTTACATAAAATGATGCTTAGTTATCAATTACAGCATAAGAGCGATTACAATGGCCTTTATCTTATTTTTATCTGGCGCCGTGTCACAATGGTGACAAGTCACAATGGTGACGATGGTCATACCACTATTAGATCAATGAACCTAAATAGTGATGATTATCCCTGTAGGTCAATGAACCTAACAGTGATTATCCCTAGTAGGTCAATGAACCTAACTGGGAGGAAATTAGTAATGTGCACAATACCCCACTAGCCAGTGATTCAAGATATCCACGACTTAGTCCCTGTAATTATAACTTTTGAAAATAATTTGAGGTATTGTAAAATAGTTGATAAAAAGAGAATGACTCACATTGCAGATTTATACGGGCAGAGTTTAGCCTACTGATTAGCCTTTTAACCTAAATTTAATAATAGGCACACAATTCTGGGTTAGTAATCAATACATCATTTACGATAACTCACGAGATCAACCCTCACAACGAATGACAAAGTGCTATGCTTAAACATCCATCGAATTAACGACTAATGACAAAGCATCACCCTAATGTGGGCAGCACTTAAACATCCATTGAGTACATTGATCGATCGGAAAATGAATCGTAATAGCGCTCGAGTTAATACCCTGATTGCGGCGTCGATTAGTGATCCGTGTGTGTTAATTGTGGTAAACAGAGCATAACTCGGTGTATATTTCGAAGTTTTACGTCGAACTGAAGCCAGGAATCAAGTCCCAAGCCCCTGTATTTATACCCAAATTTGACATCCCCCGCGTGTCGCGAAGGAATCCCTGGTTCCTGTCGCGTGTCGCCTAAGATGACCTTTCTAGAATAGAGTAGGCACGTGTCCAACTAGCTCAGGTGAGTCGACAATTCGTGAATTTTCCAATTTGACAGCGTTTTATAAAGATAATCGAAACTAGGGTTTTACCCCCCCCCCCCTGAGTTTTAGGGGTCCTGATCCTGATTGTTCTGAAATTTTTAGGGATTATGCAGAATCACTTGGGTGTCTCAATTAGGGTTTCCTATTGGTCAATTAAAGTAATAATTAGTACTTTTTAATGAGAGTTGTTACAGTTATACACCACCGCTGGTACAAAACATCACACGTGGATGTGGCAACGCGTGGTGGTCTTCACGCGTGGAAAGATGATTATGAACATTGGTTTTTGAACGTTGTATTTTTATAAATATTTCTTTTCAATTTTTCTCACAAAATCCTTGTGATAGTACGTATAGATATAGTTGTAAATTTGTATATCGTTGACTAAAATCTAATAGAGTGGTACATATAAAACTATAAATTTAATTTATATTTAAGTATATATGCATGTGTAAGCGTGTATATATATAGGTGTGTGTGTATTTTGTATAATTTATATTTGTGTGTATATATATATATGTGTGTGTGTGTGCATACATGTTTATATATGTATGTGTATAAGTGTATGTATATATTTACTAATTAAAATAATAATTCGAGCTGAACCGAGCCAAGCGGACCTTTGCTCATGCTTGGCTCGTTTACAAACCGAACCGAGCAGAGCGGCTCATTTACATCCGAGCGTCAAATCGAACGAGCATTTTCCGAGCAGTTTTCGAACGAGCGTCGGGCGAGCAGCGAGCGGCGAGCGATTTGAACGGCCCTATGTGATACTATGTTTTTCACCCTTTGATCGGAAATGTTAATTTTGCCGATTCTGATTTAAGATATAATCACCAGTGTTGTTATTGGTTTGGGCTTTAGTCATCTGAATTGAAAAAATTATGTCTTGCGCGATTTCGATTAAGAATCTTTGGATTTCAAAGATGTTGCAGACTTACGAACAAACAGGGGATCAAAATTTTCCGATTTAGTTTTTTGATGCTTGAATCTTCATGCGTTCTTTCTTACAGGGATTCTGAAAAATATTATACGGATTGATCACATGTTTGATCAATTTTGAACAAGTTCTATGGTTTCGTTCTTGATCGGAAAAACAGAGACAATAGTTTTCTATAAATATTGTTTTTTTATTTTAATGAAATTTATAATTTTATTGTTTTATTGTTAACTTTTAATTTAAAAAAAAACCATCACGAGTGATGGGCATTTCCACTAAATCCATCATTAGTGATGGAATGAAGTTTGATGACGTGACGGAACTTGATTGGATATTGCGAGTGATGGAATTCCATCACTAGTGGAGCGCCTCTACCCCCTTTTAGTAAGTTAAAGGCCCTAATTGAAATTAGTATGCTGAACTGCTGATTGAAATTAGTTTTTGAAGCTGTAATTGAAATTACTTTGCTAATCGAAATTAGATTCTGAAGTTGTAACTAAAATTACTTTGATGGGTGTTTAGTCAATGCAGTAGACCAAGTAACCCAAGTGTTTGATGAAGTGCCTCATATCTCTTTAAATGTTTATATTTTATTATATCATTCGTTGACATTTATTTTAAAGTATTTAAGTAGTGGATTACCCTAGCATTTGCACCAAAAGAACCATCTTTTTCTGGTTAATTAGGAAGCAAAATAATTTTTAGGTAAAAGGGGCCTCAAATTTGTAACCCGCTTTAGGCCTCCAAAATGGTTGAATTCGCAGACCTGCCAAATATATGGAGAAGATAATGATGATTTGATCAAGTTTACATTGCCCCTTTCAGCTGAATTCACAGACCTGCACAGGGAAGTCAAAAAGAGATTTCCAGAATTAGAACCCCAAATCTCTGTGTCGAGTATGATGACACTGAAGGTAACCGTCTTCCAATTTCAAGTGATGAAGAGCTCAGCGTTTGCATGGTTGAGTCACGTTAATTTAAAAGGGGGACAACTCATCAGAATGTGTGTTTTGTTGTTAACATAGTGACGTGATAACCTCTTTGTTTTTCTTGTTTTGATTTTTTGTACTTGAGATGATACGCTCTCTTCTTTTCTTCTTTTGTTATATGAACAGTGTGCGAAGGGTCTCATTAAGAAGTCATACAGTATAGTTAAGTTTGGAACTTCAAGCATAGATACATTTATTGCGCAATTCATATTCATTTGACCCAGAAAGATCTCAATATCGGGCATGCAAAATAACAGAACCTCATATATCTTTAATGCGCGCGGTGATGGTTTCCGGCAATAATTACCACCGGTATCGCAACGTTTCAATAAATATCCTTGTTATAAATATCAGTGTCAAGGGTCAGAAATATGTGTCGATTTGTAATTCACGTTCATCAATACAAGTCAGGTTTGTATATATTGTTCACAGTTAAATCAGGAAGTTCGTTTGTTGCTGTTTATTGTTTTGAGTACGTTATATTCATTGATCTTGGGAATACACCTTTGCGAGAAATAGAACTAGAACCATACAAGAACATAAAATGTATTAAAAAGGTTGAAATCAATTCTAACATGACACACAAATCAACAGATAATGAAACTCCATACAATTATACAAAACCATAACTACATAAGTAGAAAGGAACTTTTGTTGTCATCCATAACTACGAAACGTGGTTTAGTGCAAAATTGCAAAGAAGATAGTGATCTAACTCGGATTTGTCATGCAACCCCAGAGGTCAAGGTATCCTTCAGTACATATTCTGATGTTATAGAACTTTTAATATTACATTACATTACAATAATAATTAATCAAGAATGCGAACAATGATTGATCACTCAACTGCTTTATTGCTTGAGAACTGAAATGCGATTACAATCAAATAACTTAAATAAACAAGCAACTTAATTAATTAACAAACTAACAATCAAACGACTTAAATAAACAAGCAACTTAATTAACAAACTAACAATCCAAAAGACCCAGACTTGATAAGCCACAAGTCAGCAGAAATTTTCAAACTAATTCAAAAACTGAAACGGATAGAAGTAGCCCGAGAGATCACGTGCACAAGACTTCCTCAAACTTTAGTTCCATGAGCATGGGAGTACTGAATCACTTTTCAATATATTCGACTTTAATTATATGTTCGCCATATATGTGGTAGCTAAGCTCTCATTCTACAAAGGATTACAAAAAAAAAATTAATAATGTGTGCATGGGTTGTTTTTAAAAAAATGTTTTGCATACTAATATCTGTTATAAAACAAATAAATCAAAGAAGGTTTTAAAAATAGTTATTCACTTGGCAGTTTGAACAAAAACAGTACGTTAACATTCAATCTTGGAAGTACTATCTTCGATCTTCCAAACTCTACCAAAGTTACAGTTGTACACTTGTATGACATAGCAAGTTTTATTAAAAGGATTTTGTTGTTGTTGTTGTTGTTGTTGTTATTATTAGTAACAGTTAAAAAAGGGAGGGTTACCATCCTTTTTAGTTTTCTGTTAGTTTTCTGCTGTAGTATCTAGTTAAAGAAACCTTAGAGATTAGCAAGTTTTTGAATGGTAAAATGTCAACTCGTAAACGAAATTATGACCCATACAACTGAGAACTAGAATAACTAACCTTCAACAAACTTTGAATCTCATTAAAATCTTCTTCATAACTTTCTTTCGCGCGAAACGTGGTAAACTCGATGACCCCTATGAGTTTCTTATCTGCACCTTGATAAGAAAATACAGGCACCATTAAATGCCCCATAATTTGATCAGGGTCATGGCTTGTATTTTGGAACGCAACCCCATTTTGAGCTGCTAGGCCAACCATAGTAGCTGCTCCAACAAAAACTTCCTTCTCGAGGCAAGTTTTCCTGTATTTCTGCAGCCCCCTCTGGTTTCGATTTGCAACAAAAAGTTGATCCGCCACAGTAAGACGCTCCTTGTGGCCATCCTGTTTGTATTCCCAATACTGAAGGAAACCAGATTTTCCTTCCAAATCAAATTTCTGCAAAACGTTTTTGATTTTGGTATGCATGGTTGAAAGTTAAAAGAACTTTTGGACTGGAGAGCACAAAACTTTGCTGGACTGGGAAATTTATAGTAAAGTTCAAAGGCTAAATTGGGGTGGAAATAATGAAGTAATACCAACTAACTCAGCTGGCAAACAAGTAAAAATCAATGATCGAGACGGTAAAAAGATCATTCTTTAAATACCATCTATCTAAGGGCTTCAAATAATATTAGAAATGATTTATTTAATTTGGACCAGGTCACCTTTTGAAGAGTTCAATTAACAGGTGGACAACATTTTAGCTTATTTTATGCAATTTTCTTGACATATCTGCCCAGCTAGTTATCCTTTATACAAATTTACACAAATCTACCGTGAAGCAATTTTCTTAACACTTTTAATTTGCGTCCATTAAAAGTAGTTTTCCATATCTAACATATTTTCTTTCATTATCGGTTGAATTGTTGTTCCTTTCATGCTTTTATATGGTAATTAATTCGAAATTGGATTAATTTATTCACTTGAAAGTGATTTATTTAGGCCGGAGATATTTGGACACCCATCGCGCCTATTTCCACACTTTTTGTGCCCTAGACGCCTCGTATAGGCCTATACGAGGCGTCTATACGAGGCGTCTAAGCACTGAATTCAAGGGGGTCCTGAGAGGGTGTCAGGCACAAAGTTTTAGGAACCCTAGACGCCTCGTACCTATACGAGGCGTCTAGGTTTGTGTTTTTTTTTTGCTGAAATGAGGGGTGTTTTGGTGGGTTTTGGTATGGTTTTTTTGATAGTTTTTGAAGATGTGTTTTTTGGTTGAAATTTTTTTTGGTTTTTAAAAAAGTTTTGTTTTTTAAAAATCAACTATTTTAAAAATCGGCTCTTTAAATATATTATATCGATTAAATATTATAATGTTTTTAACATTTTACTTTTTTAAATATTATTCTTCCGATTAAAATTTTATCTCGTTCAAATATTGTTTCCGTATTATATTCAGGGGATATATTGTTTCCGTAATATATTCAAAACATATTTTGTTTCCGTATTATCTCCATTTAACACAACAATCATTAAGTTACCGAATAACTGAAAACAAACATAAATATGACATATATAAGATAACTTTGTACATCCATAACAAAAATATATGAGATAAGTTTGTACATCCATAATAAAAATAAAAACAACAACAGGTCTATGCATCTAAATCCGAATCCGAATCTGGCTGCTGCGGCTGCTGCTGCTGATGTGGTGCTCGAGCTGGTGGAAGCGGTATCGGTGGTAACCCCCCTCTCTCGTCTATCCTGAGCCTCTCGTACCAGCCAACCTACCAAATCGTTGAGCCTGTCAAGCTCGGCTCGTACATCCGGATGTAACGCAACTCCTGGGGCACGACCTGGAATAGCATGACGTGGAAACTGGGGCGCCCCGGCAGGTGGCGGTGGCTGTGGCACCGCTGCACCGTCTACATCCTCCGGAGGCTCCTCCACAGGCACTACATCAGCAGGATCTACATGAGGATAAACGGGCTCGAAATGCTCTGGTAGTGTCCCCTCTGTCCATATGCCCCCGGTCTCGCGGTTTTTAAACCGCGGGCCAACTGCAAACCTCCTGATTACCTTCATCCCCCACAGCGACTGCATGCCCATCCGCGTCGGCATGACTGGCGGCGTCCGTAGATGTGGGTCCTCGTGCAGCACGAGGCCAAATGAACGGGCAATGACGGTCACGTACGCCCCGCCATACAAAAATCCGCGCTCCTGCCGGTGATGGGCGGAGGCGTAGTACTGGGCTAGACCGTGTGCTAGCGCGCACGGCCTCCTATACAACAAACAATAAAGGAAAAAAAGATCTGTGGTCGTACACCACTCACGGCTGTACCCGCGCGCAGAGATAGAAGTAGCGATCAAATGGTGCAGATACCTGCAGATAGTGTTAGTGTTAGCGAAATACAGAAACAAAGATTAATAAACAATGCACATAATTACAATAATTGCCGTAATAAACGTACGTACCTGTACAGTGGGTCCGCAACAAACGACACCCTCCCCTTCGACTTATCGTGCTCCCAATGATCTGGCCCCGCAATCACCTGCCAAAACCCTAGAAGAATGGGTTTTTCAACCACCACTAGCCCCGCTGTGTAAACCTCAGTCTCGATCTCCCCCTGCATGTATAAACCAGAAAGCACCGCAAAGTCTGCTAGCGTCATCGTACGCAAAACGCCAGCGAGCCTGAAAGAAATCTCAGGCGGAGGGGGAGCACCTGGGTACGGCGGCGGCACTGGGACCCCAGGAGGGTGAAATGTGAATGACGAAAGGAACTCGACCAGCAGCTCCCTGTAGGTCGGCGTGTGCGCCAAATCGAAAAGACGATGCCACGGCGAATCGAGAGGTACAAACCGACGCACTCTATCCGTCTCAGCAAGCTGGTCCATCGCATCCCAGTCGATCGATGCATGCGATCCAATGTACATCCTCCGAAGCTTCTGGCAATGGCGGGCGGCATCGGTGCCCGCGGGAAACTCTAGATACGGACAACCCTGCAGCGTATCCAGAGGCGGCCGCCGTCTCCGTCGTGGACCCTCCTGAACCGGCTGACCCTGCTGAACCGGCTGAATCTGCTGAGCCGGCTCACCCCCCCTCAATCTCTATCTCAATATCATCGCCCTCCATAATCAATCTGCAAATAATAAATAATAATAATAATAAACAATAATAATAAATAATAAATAAAAATAATAATAATAACAATAAAAATAATAATAAATAATAATAATAATAAATAATAACAATAACAATAATAATAATAATAATAAATAATAATAATAAATAATAATAATAATAAATAATAATAATAATAATAATAAATAATAATAATAATAAATAATAATAATAATAATAATAATAACATTAACAATAATAATAACAACATTACTAATAACAATAATAATAAAACTAATAATAATAATTAATAAAAAAAAACACAGAGCCTCGTATAGCCCTCGTATAGGGCTATACTCGGCGTCCTGTTCTTCCACATTCATCTTCAACCTCAAAACTCAAACCCCCAAACCCCACAAAAATCAAATTTCAGGGCAAACCTACGGTTTAAAGGCAAAAACGTGGCAAAAATACTAAACTACGGGGCGAAATACGTACCGGTGATGCTTCAAATCTTCGAAAATCCGGTCGAAATACGTATCCGAGGCGTATAGAGGTGTATTCTCCGTATGTGTGTTTGTTTTTTGTTTGGGGGTTATAAGCAGCCTCGTCTAGACCCCCCTGCCTTATACGAGGCATAGACGCCTCGTATAGCGCTATACGAGTCGTCCTACCTTTTTCCAAAATTACCATTTTGCCCCTGTTAAGCCCCCAGTATAGGCATTATTCAGGGGCAAAATAGTAATTAACCAATACAAAAAGATATTTCTGTAATGGTTAATTACCATTTTGCCCCTGAATAAAGACTATACTGAGGCCTTTCCAGGGGCAAAATGGTAATTTAATAAACCTTTTTTATAATTAAAAAATAAAACCTGTTAAAAGTTGCAAACACTGTGGACGACTCGTATAGCTGGCGTCCTAATTCAAAAAATTCAAATTTTGATTTTCAAATATTCAAAACTAGGTTAATGCCCGCGTAATACGCGGGCTTCAACCAAAACCATATTATTTACTTTGAAATGTAATATTATGTGAAAACGTATCCATTGGAAGAAACACTATTAGCTGATTAATTTTTACATGCCGCTAAAGCGACATGAAAACAATAGAAAATGATAAAAAAAAAAAAATAATCTACACACAAGTACAATAACATATGTTCCTCTAAAAGTATTCATATTCACACAGCAAGGATTATTTCGATGTATCTCTTGATAGCTTGAGGATCATCAGGAATTTTATCAGGTTGAACCTGGCATGCCTATTTCACAAATAAGGTAAAAATTAGTGGCATGAATTTAGATTAGACTATAAACAAAAATCGGCCAAATCAGTTATATAGTTAAAACAATGATGGGCTACATAAATGCCAATGGCATGAATTCAGCACTTTGCCTTGATGATTACCTCTGGCCCATTCTATCAAAGCCCACTGGAACCTACCATATATATTACGATGGGCTACATAAATGCCAATACCTTTAATGGGCCTATCTTTATTGTTGCCATCCTGAACATTTATCACAAGCCCATCATCCTCATCATTCTCAGACCAATTATGAAATACCCAGCATCCAATCTATGAATTCCCGAAACTACAAACACTACACCCGGCCCCCAAACTCTAAAGATTCGATTACTAATCAGCCATGGTCCAACAATTATAACCGCAACTATCCTAGACCAATATAATTCAGCATACATCACTAACATAGATTCTTGAGCAGCTTATTTCTTTGAAAGGCCTTACCCTAAAATTTATAAAAGATAAATATTAAAATCACTTATATCATAAAATCATGGGAAATTAGTATGTTGGTAAGAGCAGCAACATTACTTTTTTTATTTTATTTTGCTCTCTACGTATCCCTTTCCTTTATGTTAGCATAAAGTTGTAGTAACTTTTAAATAATATATTTATATGAAAGTGGCTTGATTTATTTCAATTTAGCATTATAAGTCAGAAAACCAAATCAAGAATTTACTGTAATGGGTTTTTTAATTGTCGCGAACCAATGCCATGGACCTATTATCAAGTTACATTTAGAGTGATGAGCATTTGATACCGGGTACCCGTACCGAACCGTACCGAGTATATTCGATATCGGTACCCATTTTCCCTGTTTTCGGTACCAGTATGATACCGGTAATTTACGGGTAAAACACCGGTTCCGGCATCGAACCGGTACCATATTTTTCCCGTTTTTCGGTACCAGTGGTTCATACGTTAAATGATATTTGATGTGGCTAGTTTGTTATGGTGCGGATGAAACAGATGATATACCTCCTTCAAACTCAAATTCAGTTGCCACCACCACCTGACGTGCTAGCAATGGTGGTTGATATCTAAAAAAATTAACATAATTAGTACAATTAAAGAAACAATACAAGTACAATGATCATCTATATCTTTAAATCAAACAACACAAACGTTTGTAAACATTTTAAATAGAATTTAAAGTACTCTCAACTCGTTCAGCCCATTTCAACAAATCCCCTTTTCAAATATTATTATTTCACTCGCTTGAGACAAAAAAAAAATGGCTTTGAACCATTTGACATTAAAACACTACAGGTTTCCCAGCCTACTTGTTTCCCTTTTCACAAACATTTTTATATGACCCATTTGACATTAAAACACTACAGGTATTCAATTTATCAAGGATACATATAATTTTGAATAAAAATCATTACTAAAAACTATAACTAAAAAATATTCAACCTTAATAAACCAACTCACACTGATCATTGATATATGCCTTGTGGTTTCTAGACTCTAGAAGCACAAAGCATGATGTGCCTTGGCTATTTCCACTTCTATGTAAATTAGGAGAAACAATAATATTGTAAGTATAATGTTAATGTAGTCAAAAGTAACTCAATTGATTATTTATAAATAATATTATGAATGATTCGACTTTAATGATCTTAAACTTCAAAATCAAAAACTATTCGACAAATCTATTAATATATGAACGACTAACATATTAAAAAATAAGTAAAGCGAAAAAAAAAAAAAAACAAAGGAATCTTAGACTACATCATGAAAGATCTAGAAAACATACCTGGATAGTTCGTGATTTCACTTTTAGGATTTTAAAGAGGAAAGGGGAAAGATATTGTGTTAATTGAGATCGATGTAATTGGATAAAAAGATGTGGGTATGGGTTGGGTAATAAAAATTGCCCTTGTGGTGATAAACAATTTAGGGCCAATTCACCAAAAAAGAGTGGTAATAGTTTCGTGAGGGCTTAGCAAGTGAATTCTGTTGGTTGAAGCCGTATGTATGTGCTACTGATAGCTGAGAGTTGCCAGAATCAAGAGTCCCATTAGCCTTAGGCCTTAGCCTTTTTCGCTGCTGAAAATCAGCAACAGAACATACATAAACTCACAAAAGAATATACTGAACACATAAATAAAAACAAATTATAAACAAAAACCTCCAAACCTAAGAAAAAAAATGACATTTGTTCAGATTTGCTGAACTCTTAGCTAATAATTAAGTATTCAAATGAACCATGAAAATAAAGAGATCAGTCTCGTAGTCTACAATGTCCGTACCTGATACAGATGAAAGAGCTATCCTATCTCACAAAATCACAAGTTCAGCGTACTTTTAAGCACTATATCTCTTCTGTCCAGTATCTAAAGGAAGGACCACAGTTTTCTCCATTAAATCTTGACACACATACACATACTTATTAGCAGAGTTTATAATATATGTTTCATCTTCTAAATTATGACTCGTTTTGAGTCGACTCGTGACTTGTCTGAGTCTAACAACTATGACTACATCTATCATCCATCTTACCTTAAATTAAATTGTTACTGTAAGCTTAAATATGAACCCATACCTGAGTAACTGACAAAAAACATATCCCACTCTGCAATGACCCATCCGACGAAAATATATTCTCTGACATCTCGTTCCGATCACCTAATGACATTTAGTGCATGAAGATTAATATTCATAAGATAGAATATTCAGGTATATATATATTTTAACTTATAAACAAATTTAAATGGGCCAGCACAACCCAGTCCGGCCTGCATCCACCCGTACTAAAAAATATAGCCCGTTTCAACCCCAACGTGTTTTGACTTACCCCAACCGCATTGTGTTGTACCCTTCCTCCTGAGTGGCTTGTTTAAAAGGGCAAACTTTGTAAACATACCTGGAATGAAATCAATCAAAAAACAGGAACAATTCAAATTTAGAGAGAATAGATAAAGAAATTATAGCTCAATATGGAAAAAAAAAGGAAAACAGAAAGTTGCAAAGGTTATAACTTGTTTTGTTTGCTTTCAAAACATTGACCATATCACGAGTAGAATTCCTTCTCTGGTCCTGCAAAGTCAAACACGGGTCACAGAAGAACCATAGAAAAGATGAAAAACTTCTGTAATTTACAAGATTAAATAAACAAAACATACCAAAATCATGTCCTAGCTTCTTTGTTAAGCGAGATATCCTTGATTTTAGTTTAGATAACTTTAGTTTTGAATATGATCCAAATTATTTGACCTTATAATCATATTCATCACACAATTACACAACCACTTTCCAAAAAGTCTATTGATCACAAAACATCATATAACTCATGTACTCTAACCAAAACAGTCAAATCAAAAGTTATAACTTTTAGGTTTACCTATACCAATCAATCAAGGTACCTGAAAAGAATGGTGGTGAAGGAGTCATCACCGGAATCGCCCCGAGGCAACGGATCATATTCATATTCTTTCTCATTAAGAACCCTAGGTGTAGGATGCAAACTATAATCATTTTCAACCTGCAAATTACAGTCCACACCAATAACAAATATATTAATTTAAAAGTCGATTTGATCCATCCAGAAAAACGTAATAAATCAAACTAATAACAAAATTAAGATAATAAATAATCATACTCCCAATAAGCAAATTACAGCTGTTATTATAAATTATAAATTGATTTGATCAATAACAATACACAGTTAAAAAACGTAATAAATCAAAATAACAATACAAAAGAAGATAATAATAATAATAATAATAATATTAATAATAATGAAAGAACAAACACCTGTTGGGATAATAAAGAGGAACCGAAAGGGATGGCCACCATCACCCGCCATTTGCACATGAAATTCTATCTATATGTAGTTAGTTTGTAAAGATATCAAATTCTTTAAGTATAACAATAACAATAATTCAATTAGTACCGCCCTCGTCTACTTAGAGTTAAATATTATTCAAATTAAAATAAAGACTATGTATTTCTTTTAACCTGGATTGAAATCTGTTCGCTTGCTAATAGCCAAAATCAGTTCCGAAATCAGGCTTTGCAGAGCCAAAGTCCAAAATCTGCAGCAGATTCATCATCAGCCTATGAGACCATTTTATATGTATCTATTTATTTCACACACAATTCCCATTTACCACCAAATCAAATTATAAAACAAAACTGGTTACGTAATGAACACGTACCTTTCTTTTAGCCAAACGTGACTGAAGACAAATTAAGACCTTCAACTCTAATGATTTCAGATCGGTAACCATTCTACATATTGAGGTAAAACTTTGCAACAATCTTTGATAAAACTTTGCAACAATCTTTCTCCTAAAAAAACATCAATTCAATTAGAAAAAGTTGTGGAACAAACCTGTACAAAATTCAACAAATCACATACAAACATAAATTGTCAGGAACCTACACAAAATGGTTGTATAAAACCCTAAATTTGGTTTAAAAGGTACAAAATAGACGTACAAAATTTCAAACATAAATTGTGGAACGAAATAAACCCTAAACCGTATACAACAGACAACAAATCATGCATTGATAACTAAGAGAAAAATTGTTGAGAATGAAATTGTGGAACATAATAAAACTTACATCGCAGACAAAAAATCAAAACTAAGAATTGAGAGAATATTGTTTCCTGGATGCTACACTCTTAAAATCGGAGGACGAATCGGCGAAGAACTTGATCAATTGATGGAACAACAACTGAAACAAAAATACAAAAATTGATGTACTCTGATCAAACGAAATTGAACCAAATCAATTGATTTAAAGATTTATTGCTTCTTACCTGCTTTAATTAAAAACGAATACTACAAATCGGATGATTGATGATTGAAACATTATTGAGTATTGAAGATTGATTAAAAGTTGTCGTCGATTGAAGGTTGTCGCCGATGGTATTGAGAGAGAGAGATGCAGAGGATTTTTTATTAGGGTTTAACCGGAAAGAGAGAGACAATAATGAATCGTATGAGAGAAGCTATTCCAATCCTTCAATTCTAGCTATGCCACATGTACTGCTACATATGCAGCTTATTTGGCTTAAACCAATGTGTGACATGTGTCCCCCAATGGTTTTGTTTATTATATATATAGATTCAAAATTTCAAAAACCCGCTCAAGTAGACGACTCGTATAGATCTATACGAGGCGTCTATTTATTATAGAATGACCTTTTAGCCTCTGAAATAAGCCTAAATTGGGGGCATACCAGGGGCAAAATGGTCTTTTGGGCAAACCTATACGACACGTATAGCTCTATACGCGTCGTATATGTATACTTTTTTTAAAAAATGATATTAACCTGTTTTAATTATAGAAAAATGATACAAATTATAAAAAAAATGATATTAACCTGTTTTAATTATAGAAAAATGATACAAATTATAAAAAAAAAAATTATAGAAATTGAAGAAAATTATAGGAATTAATAAAAAAAATACATTCAAATTACAAAAATCATTCTTCCGTATCACTATCGATGTAATTAAGACTGGGGTTTGATCTTGGCGGAGGATTCATTATCGATGTATACCATTGTAGACGTGGCAAGTACATATCTTCCCATTGTTCCGTATGGGGTGTTCGGTGGTTCAACCATAGCCCGTGTGCTGGTGGCATTGGATAATCCCCTTCCAGCTTAACATGTATGAAGTGGTTCTCGTTTACATGTGTAAGCATTATGAACAACGGTTGTTGATTAGCCGGAGGACTTAGTATCGGGAAGAAAGTGGAACTCGCACCCATGGTTGTCGTTAACAGGTGCACGCCGATACCGTACGTTTGTGCAATAAGAAGTCCTGCAAGGGGGAAGTCCATCCAGTGATCCCCCCCACAACCGGACACTGAATCCCAAATTAGGCCCTGACGATGCGTGTAAAAATAACCTTCATCCCATGCTTCAAATATTGGGAACCAGATCGATTTGTTCTGATCCATTTCTTGGACAAGGTGCCTTAGAATGAGCCCCCATGAACTCTGTTCCATACCTAAGACCACAGCCACAGACCGAAACCCACAATGACCGTCCGGCATCACATCTCGTATGCACGAGACGTACGGATGGAACACTAGCGGAATGTCATCCTGAAACTGTTCGATGATTCCCACGTACTCGTCCCCAATGATTAACGGGAAACCGTGAGCATCTCGTGTCTCTTTCTTCTTAGAACTCTTTGAACGGCTTAGGCTCAATTTGGGTTTTTGGGACCTTATAACCGACTGTTGAGAGGCCTGTGACGGAACGTACGAGCTGTGGCGAGGTTTATCGTACTTACTTTGTCGGGAACCTTCAAAGCACGTCTTTGCATCACCGAATGAGCTTCTCCTCAATTCTTCATCTATACGAGAGGCCTCGTCCAACCTTTGTTGTACCTGCTTTGTTGTTGGTCGGCCACGAGTATTTTGTTGGACAACCGGTGGTTTCTTGGTAGATTTCTTTGGAGTCAACACCACTTTAATCTTTGACATCAGGCTTTTTTGCTGAGCTGGGGGGTGCGACTGTAATTGTTGTCTAACAATATTTAGCTCTTCGACCACGTCCACGTCATCGTCTATCAATTTACAACTTTGGAAATTAAGTTTCCGCCTGAAGACGTCCATGTCTTCGAGTTGAATCGGACGCTCTGCACGGTTAAAGACAACATTGTTTAAGTCACATGATTAACGGACATATATCACACAAGTGTTGTACGTTTAACAATTATTACCTTCAAGAATGTACTTTTCTATCCTACAAGCACAGGGCAACCCACAGCTGTGCCACATTTGGCAACCACATGATGAATGAAAGCGCTCCAAGACATCTACCTTCCTAATTGAAACAACGGGTGTTTGTGGTGGGTCATTCTTTTTTCGATGCTATCTCGAAAAGTCTTCCTTATTGCACCGAACTGTGTCTCAACTATATCATGGACACAACCAACTACACGGTCCAGCGAGCTCCTATCTTCAACGTATCTCTTTAACTTGGCGTGTTGGCTCTCAACTCTGTTTGTGGTACGATTACCAAAGTTGCGCCTCTTATCAGTCCACGCAAAGACGAACATCTCCTTATAGTCTTTTAGCCAGTTATCGTACACGTATTTGAAGACTCCTAAAACGTAAAAATAATTTAATGAAATTTGCATATGTGAGTCGTATGTTATTATAAAAACTTACTGGAACGTTTGCACTCCACAAGTCGTTGTCGCATGTTGCGCAAGTGGTACTCGTAGATGAGTATGGATGGAGACTCAATCAATGTCCCCCAGAATGACAAAAATTTCTTCCAGTCTTCGTCTGTGAAGGCACCCTTGCAGTGCTTCATAACATTCTGTTGTATGTGCCACCTGCAAAGAAGCCTGGAGGCGTTTGGAAATACTTTAGCACACGCGCCCATAAGGGCTAGGTCTCTATCGGTTAAAATCACACGTGGCTCCATGCATTCATCCAACATTGACTTTACCCTCTCAAGCACCCACACAAAGTTATCACCCCGTTCTTTACTAACAACGGCATGCGCGATAATAAACGATTTGTTGGTAGGCGTCATACCAACAATCTGGATAAAAGGCATATTGTATATGTTTGTCTTGTACGTCGCATCGATCAGCATGACGTGGGGGAATGCACGCCACATGTCTCTCGAGTACCGATGAAGAAAGAAGATCTCTGTTACGATCTCTGTTCCGGGTTCCTCCCGTGTCTCGTAAATAAAGTCGTTGTTTATCAGCTTGTTTTCTAGTGACTGCATGTGAGTCAATCCTTGTCTTTGTTTGGCTCTAATCTTCACCACAACGTTTTGAACGTCTTTCAGAACATGAAACCTGTCGGGGTCCTGCTTCCTTATCGTTTGAAATATTTTGCGCGACTCCATGTTTTGAGCTGTCAGCTGCTCGATCAGTTTCATTTCGCTTGGAGTAAACCTTCGCACAAACGCGTGGGCCGACAGGTCCTCACAAAGTTCGTGGTTATGTTCAATTTTTCCGTCTTTAATCTCCCAGGTTTCATACGGGTGGTTTCGCACAGCCAGCAGGTAAAACGGGCAACCGGTTTTTTTGCTTCCGGCTTTTCTAAGTGTTGCTGTAGTCTGGTGCTCACCACCACGATCACATTCAAGCCATACCCTCCCGATTCTTCCACCGGTTTTCTTTGATCGACGGGTGACAATAACGAAACCATCCGCGTTTGCTATTTCTTGTATCCGATTCTTTAGTTCATCTAAAGAGTTGAAAACCTGTAACATCGACAATAATAATAAATAATTTTAATAAATAAATAAATAAATAATAATATTAATAATAATAATACAAAAATAGTAATTAATACCTGCTTTTTTAAGTACGGACTGTCCTGGATGGGAGGTGTCTCACCACCATATCTACCATATCCACCATAACCACCGTCTCCTCCGTATCCACTGTATCCACCATCTCCTCTGTAACCACCGTCTCCTCCGTATCCACCGTCTCCTCCGTATCCACCGTCTCCTCCGTATCCACCGTCTCCTCCGTATCCACCGTCTACTCCGTATTCACACCCGTATCTATAATCCGGATACCCTTGTTGCGTCGGATAACTTGGTTGACAAGCATGGTATGAGTCATCTACAGGGGTTGTTTCATCAACAGGGGGATGATTGTTCAAATCTAGAAACGGTTTGTTTCGTTCTCCTTGTATACTAGACACAACCTCCTCTTGCTCATTAGAATCGGGAACGCAAGACTCCTCCAAAATAAAGAACCGTATCATCATTAGTAAATAATAAACTAAAACAAAAACTAATTAAAACATTTAAGTACCTGTACTGTTACCGGATCGCTTTCGGGCACCCAGTTCTCGCTATAATACTGCCCGAAGACATAGTTGCCGTCCCAGTATGATGGCATTTAAGTACCTGTAATGAAAGAAGAAGAAGAAGCAGAAAGAAAGATGAAGCAGTTTAAATGTTGAATGCTCGGGGGTGGACAAAGCATAAACTGTATGTTGCACTTTTTCATAAGTCGTAGACGCCTCGTATAGCTCTAGACCCCTCGTATACCTTTAAGTCACTTGTCAAATGAACAGTAAAGCAGTCACCTTTAAGTCACTCAAGACGCCTCGTATAGGCCTCGTATAGGCCTATACGAGGCGTCTTGTTGCCTCGTATCCATTCCTCGTACAGACCTAGACTCCCCGTATGATGTGACTGATTTGACATTGTGCTTTGGTGCAGAGCTGGTCGGAAAAGTAACCCTATACGCCTCGTATAGGTCTATACGAGGCGTCCTGAAGGGTGTCAAAATAGGCACTAAGGTGTGTAAATATGTACACCCTTTATTTATTGAACATTTATCAACATTATAAAGTAACTTAAATTTAAATTATAATAAAAATAAATAACCTTTAAGCAGGTTTTTACGAGACTTTTTTCTATTCATTCTATAAAATACTGGTATCGATCAACCCAACATAAATATGTCATCTTTCAAATAAATTTCTTGAACGATTAAGTCAAATGAATTTTAAATATAAAATCATGTCAACTAGTTATAGTGTAAAATGTGCAAAGAGGTCAAAAATTGCTAAATGAACCCCTATAGGCTTACCTATACATGGGTCCCTTCTTTTTAACTGTTTCCTTACCATACCTCTATAATTAGGGGTGTTAGAACTAACCGAATTTTGAGTTACCAATGTATCAAATCTACTTATTTGAATTTAAAATTTTGAACCTGAATTCGAGTTCATTACTTGAGCTCGTTTATGTCATCATTTAAGATTTTTTTTCTAAGTTATGCTTGTCTTTCTCAAATTTGAATGAATGTTTGAAAATTAACAAACGAAAACTCACATTCTTTCTTTAATTTGGATATAGGACAGGAGACAAGGATTCCATTGTTAGTGATCTAAATTATAGCGTGGAATGAAGTTGTCTGGAACGAACTTGACAGACTAATTTAAGTTTGTTCGGAGAAAATTTAATACTTAGTTGAGGTTGTGGAACGGATTTGCATTAGTTCTTTTAAATCCAAACAGATTTGCTAAGGTGTTAAAGGGCGGACTTGATTGTCTAAGTTCGTTTGGATTTGGATAAGGTCGTTTGAATAAATTCGTCTGAGACTTTAATGAACTTCACTTAAGTTCGGATTTTGGACTGTTTGGCATCATAGTTGACATGTTTGGACTACTTAATATTTTTTTTTTCAAACTAAAAAATAATAATTTCGTTAAAACATCACAAATGGATAGTTTAAATGAGATGCTTAAAGTGGATCGGACCACGAAGTTGGAAACACTAATAAACCACCAAAACTTGTGAAAGATTCACAATATGTCGAATGGAAGAAAATCAAGTAAGTACATTTTAATTTTAAGAAATTCGTATAACATATAATGTTATGGGATGTTACGAGATGTTATGGGATGTTACGGGGTGTTACAGAATGTTACGGGACGTTGTGGGTCAGTTCGGGTCGAAACGGAGCTTGGAAACGAGTCTTACAAGCTGAAAAAAAGGAAAACAACGTCGGTAACATAGAGGGGTTCGCCGACAGCCCTTCTAGCGTCGCCGACGCTGCCCCTGTGTCCTGACGCCCTAAACTCTTGTCTACGCGATTCTTGTGGCAACGCACATTTCCCAAACGTGTTTGATCGCTGTTTTTGTTATTTCTTGGTATTATACATCCTAAACCCATCCCAACACCTCGTTAAGCTTCCGAAAAACACTATAATACTATCAGAACTATGATTGCAAAGCATGTCAACTTAAAAATTAAAAACGAATGTACGTATGATTAGGAAGTAGTTGAATAGGTGAATGAATGTTCCAATTTTTACATTGAGAATGTTTGAGATAAGAATTATAAGAGTTCCTAACTTATAAGAATGAAATATAGAAAGCATACAAATTCTAGAATGTTACAAGGGATGAGTGGTATGACATCTAACATAAGTATGTAATTGTAGGTGACTGACAAAGGAAGTGCAAATGCGACGGAACGAATACGTCAGGATGAACTAAATAAACTGATTGCGGAAGAAATAGGAAATTCGCTTGACGCAAACATCCCTCGTATAGCGCAAGAAGTAGAAAGCCAAGTGTTATGTGTGGTAGAGACCATGATGGCGAGCAAGATGGATGAACTAAAGGAAATGATAAGTGGGCTTCAAGGCAAGAAAGAAGCACGTCGGTGCACATATAAGGAATTCATGGCATGCAAACCCTCACCATATAGTGGAAAGATAGATCCAATAGAATTTCAAAGATGGATCTCCAACATAGAAGGGATGTTCATTCGGAGCCATTGTGAGAAAGAAGATCAAGTCATGTTCGCTACGAGACAACTCCAACGACAAGCGAAGGATTGGTGGGATAGATATTGAAAAGAAATAGGTGAGGATAAACTTCAAACCCTCACATGGCAAAAATTCAAGGAACCCTTTATGAAGTATCATTGCCCACAATCAATAGTAGACCACATTCAAGAAGACTTTCTTCTTCTTCGACAAAAGGGAGAAACGACTGATGAAATCACTAACATCTTCCTTGACAAGATGAAATTTTGCAAGGAATTTACAAGAACGGAGAGGATGAAAATTAACCATTACCATGATATGTTAAAGGCCGAGTACCGAGAATTCAATACCCCTTCTAAATGCGAAACCTTGAATGAGCTCATAAATTGGGCAAGTGATAGAGAAATCAAGTTGAAGAGGCAAAAGGAACAAGGAGATAAAAGGCAAGTCGAAAAGGGAATAACTCAAGGTCACCCTAAGAAGCCCAAGACACACGACCATAGCAAGAAGGAAAGTATAAAGGGAGGATTTCCACGATGCAAGACGTGTGGGAAACTCCACTCAGGAAAATGCTTAATGGGAAGAAGGGGTTGTTACAACTGTGCGCAAGAGGGGCATCCATATTACAATTATCCCAACCCCAAAAGAGTGTGTTACAGTTGTAATGAATCAGGGGTTAAGGCAGAATGCCCGAAACTCAAGCAATGAACAAATATGGAAGGAAAGAAGAAAGAAACCCCTAAGGCTAAAGGAAGAATGTTCTAGATTTCTTCGGAAGAAGCAAAGGCTCACCCGAATGTTGTATTAGGTATATTTATGCTAAACTCTATACCTACGTATGTATTGTTTGATACTCGAGCTAGTTGGTCATTTTTTTAAATGAATTTATATATTCCCCTTCATTTGAAATATAAAGAATGCTTGTACCTTTAGAAGTAGAAACAACCGATTGCAAAAGTTATATGTTACATGAGGTATGTAAGAATATTGAAGACGAAGAATTGGATATTGATCTTATTCCCATGATCTTGGGAGAATTCAAAGTAGTAGTGGGCATGGATTGGTTTTCCTGAAACCATGCGGAAATTCAATTCGAAAGCAAGATTATTCATGTTATATCTCCTAAAGGGAAGAGGGTAAACATATACGGGAAAAGAAGAGTAGAGACAAAACTATGTACCATTGTCGAAGCAGTTAAGCATGTACAAAACAGAAGTAAGGCATTCCTAGCCTATGTGGTTAATACTAAGCAAGATACTTCAAGATTAGAAGATACAAGAATTGTAAGTGAATATCCGGATGTGTTTCCGGATGAATTGACGGGCCTTCCACCTGAACGAGAAGTAGAATTTCGGATCGAGTTAGAACCAAATACCAAGCTGGTAGCCAAAGCCCCTTACCGATTGACACCCGCTGAAGTACAGGAATTGATGGTCCAATTGCAAGAACTCCTAGAAGAGAGCATTAAACGTCTTAGTGTATCCCCATGGGGAGCACCTGTCCTGTTTGTGAAGAAGAATGATGGATCTATGCGCATGTGCATTGACTATCGTGAGCTCAATAAACACATGGTGAAAAATTGATACCGCGTACCAAGAATAAATGATCTCTTCGATCAATTACAAGGGGAAAATTGGTTTTCAAAAATCGACTTGCGTTCAGGATATCACCAGTTATGGGTACGGGAAGAAGATGTGGCTAAGACTGCATTTCGAAATCGTTACGGACATTATGAGTTTTTAGTAATGTCTTCCGAGTTAACTAACGCTCCAACCACATTTATGGATTTAATGAATAAAGTCTGCCGGAACACATTATACAAATTTGTCATAGTATTTATAGATAATATTTTGGTATACTCTCGAAGCGAGCCTGAACATGCTCATCATTTATGTTTGGTGCTTGTGACACTTCGTAAGGAGAAGTTATACGCTAAGTTTTCCAAATGTGCGTTTTGGCTCAGGGAGGTGCAATTCTTGGGCCATGTGATTAATGAGAAAGGGATTTTAGTAGATCCGTCTAAAGTAGAAGTTGTGGTTAAATGGTTACCCCCGAAGAAGTTAATGAAGTGAGAAGTTTCCTAGGCTTAGCTGGCTATTATAGAAGATTTATCCAAGATTTCTATAAAATGGCCCTGCCTATAACCAGATTGACGAAAAAGGAAGAGAAATTCTCATGGAGTGTTGAACAAGAGAAAGCTTTCCAAATGCTAAAGGAAAAGCTGTCAAGTTCTCCGACCTTACTGGAAGGAATATAAGATCTAGTGGTATACACGGATGCATCACACCAAGGGTTGGGGTGTATCTTGATGAAATGAGGCAAGGTCATTGCCTATGTCTCAAGACAACTTAAACAACACGAAGCTGTAGCATCCTGGTAAAGCTAATGTCGTAGCAGACGCCTTAAGCCGGAATGAATATTCGTCGCCTTTTCGAGTGAAGTCAATGAGAATGAAAATCACACCTAACCTTATCAAAAAAATACGGGAGGCCCAAACTACGTCATTGAATGCGGATGATCCAAAAGGTGAAAGGATGAAAGGATTTGTCGACAAGTTTGAAACAAACGCAAGTGGAATCAAGACAAGGTATTGCCAGATTTGGATACCATGTTTTTGCGAGATAAAGACTCAAATACTAGAAGAAGCACATAAGTCCTGCTACTTGGTTCGCCCGGGAGCCACAAAAATGTAGCGGGACTTGAAAGAAAAATAATGTTGGCCGGGAATGAAACGCGACATTGTCAAGAATGTATCCAAATGCCTAAATGCTCACAAGTGAAGGCGGAACACCAAAAACCGTATGGAAATCTGCAACCATTAGAGATTCCGATACGGAACTGGGAGATGTGACCATGGACTTGGTAACCAAACTCCCCAAAATGAAGAAATGACACAATACCATTTGGGTCACTGTTGATCGTCTTACAAAGGGTGCCCATTTCCTACCAAAACGGGAAACTTATTCTTCAGAAAGGATAGTGGAAATATACGTTAACGAATTAATCTCTCGTCATGGGGTATTCGTGTCTATTGTCTCAGATCGATACGCCAGATTTACTTCTCGTTATTGGAAAAGGTTTCACTAAGATATGGGTACCAAATTGCACTTGAGTATCGCATACCATCCTCAAACAGACGGTCAATCAGAAAGAACCATTCAAACATTAGTCAATATTTTGAGAGCATGTGTCTTGGATTTTGGGGAAACGGGCACGACCACTTACCATTAGTGGAGTTCTCGTACAACAATAGCTATCAAAGTAGCATTCAAATGGCGCCATATGAAATGTTATACGGAAGAAAATGTAGAACCCATATATGTTGGGGAGAAGTGGGACAAAGAGAACTTGCTCCCAATGACGTAGTAGTGAAAACTAATAAAAAGATAGATCTTGTATGAGCTCGATTAAAAGTGGCGCAAGATCGACAAAAGTCCTTTGCGGACAAAAGGAGGCGTCCTATTGAATTCCAAGTAGGGGACTTGGTATTGTTGAAAGTCTCCCCATGGAAAGGCGTAACTCAATTTCGTAAACGAGGAAAGTTGGGTCCTCGATACATTGGACCATTTAAAATTTTAGCTCGTATTGGAAAAGTAGCGTAACGGTTGGAATTGCCACCAACTTTAGATGGCATTCACAATGCCTTTCATGTGTCACAATTATGGAAGTGCCTTGCGGACGAAACAACTCATGTACCACTTGAAGACATCGAGGTGGATGAAAGAATGAACTATATCGAGAGACTGGTAGCTATAAAAGATGCCAAAGTAAAGACCCTTCGTAACAAAGAGATTAAGCAAGTGCTAGTCTAATGGCAACACAAGAATGGCTCGGATCTCACGTGGGAACTAGAGGATGAAATGCAAAAGTACTACTCGGCTTTATTTGGAACGTAACTAGGTTTCGGGGACCAAACCTTTCTTAAGGGGGGTAGACTTGTAACGCCCCAAAATGCACATATATTATTATTTCACCTTGATATTATTTTATACTTACCACTATAGAACGAAAAGTGGTAAATAGCATTGAGCTATAATCTTTAATTAGTAAGTCATTAAAAGCTTTAACATATAATGTGAAATATGATGTTTAAAAATGTTTAACTTAGTTAATTGTTTTATATAAAGAAAACTTGTAATAAGAGAAAGAAGGATTAAAGATCAAATAAATAGTGAATGAAACTTGAGGGACCAAAAGTGAAGATTTTGGGGTCAAGATTAAAACAAATAAAATGCCCAGATGTATGTATGTATGTGTCATGTGTGTGTACGTGAATAGAGAGAGATAGAGGGAAAAACGCTCAACTTTGATACACAAAAATTCAGCACACTACTAGAAAACTGCTATTATTCCCACGTCAATTTCCGTGGGAAATCCGTGGGTAACTGCGTTTACCCATGGATTTCCCACGAAAATGGGCTGTGTGAATTTTGCTCGTGGGTAATTTTTTTCTGACGCATTTCCTACAAATTCTCCTACTCATTTCCCACACAAATGTTTCGTTAGAATTCTCCTACACATTTCTCACGGAATTAATTTTCTTAATTTTCCAACGCATTTCCCACCAAACATTACTTTTTTAAAATTTTGTGTTTAAATCAATTATATTTATTTTTATTAAATATATTTTATATATTTTAATTTTCTTACACAATTCCTACATAATTTTTTTTTTCTTCGTACACAATTCCAACGGAATGTATTCGTTTTTCCTACATAGTTCCTACGGAAATATTTTTTTCCTACACAGTTCCAACGAAATATGTTCTTAATTCCTACACAATTTCAATAGAATGTATTATTTTTCCCACACATTTCCTACGAATTTATCTTTGTTTCCTACACAATTCTAACGAAACCTGTGTATTCTTTTTCCTACATGTTTCCTACGGATACACACTAGACGGGGTTTCTAACCCCGTCTTAAAATACCGCGTCTTAAAATACGGTGTTTCTAGACGGGGTTTAAAGTAGTCTTAAAAGATGATGAACCCCGTCTTTTGATCCAAAATACATATTTAGAAAATTATTAAATATTATATGATGAACTCCGTCTTAACATTTGACGTTTTCGAGCCTATTCAAAACCCGAACAAATCAAGCAAGTATATATACACCAATTCGAACATTTTCAAATCAACCCAATAACATTAAATTCAGAAATAAACCGGTCAAATTACAATTATTTGCTAAATGTATAACAAGCTACATTAAATTACAAACTACATACAATTCCAAAATCTATATATAAAATTAAACTAATGGAATACCTAACTATTTAAAAGAATCAACATCAACTCCTTCAGCAACATATGTATGACATTGTTCGTAGCCTTTCTCATGGTGTTCCGCATCTAAAAATATGTAAATAGTAGAAGTTAAAATATCATCAGCGAAAACTAATAGCAAATAATTATAGGCATCAACATCTTCAATATAGTTTTGTACATATTTATACTAGATGTGTGACCGGTGCGTTGCTGCATTAACCCTCGGTCAACATCGAATTGGTAAAATTATGTCGAACGTCTATTTCACTCAACTTACTATATAACAACAATATAATCATATATTCACATATCATTATATAGAACATACCAAAGTTCCATCGTAAACTTATACAAAGGTGCCACTGAGTTTAGTAGTTTACTAGTACCTTTGACCTATTATAATCATATTTTCCAACTCCAACAAATTATGTAACATAGTATGCAAGTTAATATTTTTGACTCAAAAATAACATTTACTTAAAACCTGTTGATACGTGGTTGAAAACCGGTGTTCGTTATTGCGTAACTTTGTGTTTTTATATAAGTTTTAATCTCGAATGGCCTACTTTTAATTAGATTTGTATTTATGCAGGTTTAACGAAGTTTAAGGAGCTTTTTGGGAGCTTTACGAGTCACCGGGTCGAAAACCGGAGCACCGGAACGCATTACGGATCAAACGGGAGCGAAACGAGCAAAACCAGAATTCGGAGTTTTGAGAGCCCGTCGCCGACGGGTCCCAAGCCGTCGGCGACGCCCTTCGGATAAGCCCGTAGGCCACTAATTCCCGTATCCAGACTATTAACCCGTCGGAGGAGAAAAGAAAACCACAGCCCGTCGGCGACGGGTTGAGGACCGTCGGCGACGGGTAGTAATTTACTGAAACGATATTTTTTGTTAACTAGGGGTGAAACTCGATTTCTATTGGTCGGAGAGGCATTGAAGTCGTGAGTTACACCTTGTTGAAGTTTGAAAAACAATATCTTGGAGCCTAATTTGGAATCATCAAGTATCTATCATCTCTACATCACAACATCATCAAGAATCATCATCAATCCATCTACACAATCAATCTCTCTAAAACCCTATTCCACCAATCCATCATCCTTCTCATCATCACCATTCCATAAACCCTAATTCTCCATCATTCCTTCATCCTACAAGCTTCAAGATGACTCCATCCGCATTCCAAGCATCCGGTGATCAAGTTGCATCAACCATGAGCGGCTAATCATCTCGGTTTCACCCCGGTGTAGGTAGTTGTTAATTTTAGGGTTTCAATTTGTTCTTGTTTCATCTTAGTGACAATTTGTATTTGGTTTTTGAAACTTTTGACAATAGTATTACATTTGTTACGAATTCATGAATTGTCGAACGATGTTAAAAGTTATGACTTTGCGAAACGGTGATATGTAATTGTACGTTGTCGTTGTTAGGATTTACTTGTGTTGATTACAAAGTGTCTTTTTGTCCGTTCTTCGGGGCGTTGATAGTTAGTAGCACCTAAGTCACGGTACACTAAATCCGTTAATCGAATGCATTTGAGTTGAAACTAAAACTTGTAGAAATCCTAGGTTAACAATTACCGAAACAGGGCGTGATTCCTTTTTATTATTATTGTTCTAGTAATCATTTTTCCTGCAATCGTTAAAGAGTAGTTGTTAACCATTCACATCAATTCATTTAGTTAAAAATCATATCTCTCTATTAAACGAAACTACAAAAACACTTTAGCAAGCTTCATAAACTGTGACAATTGTTTTAATTCATTCGAATCCACACACAAACCACATACTCTTCGTGGTTCGACCCCTTACTACCACTAACACATTGTTAAGGGTAATTTGGGCTTATAAATATTATCTTTGACCGGAGCGCGACACTCCGATCAAATTTTGGCGCCGTTGCCGGGGAGTGCGTGCGCTTTGTGTTTGGATATTGTTTGAATTTGTGTGATTATCTGTTTAATTTGTTTAGCTTTCTTTTTTGTACTTGTCTTTTTCCTTGTTACGCGGGGTGTGTTACTTGTGCAGATTACAGGTAGTGCATGCATACGCGGAATTCCGGGAGGACTTCACCTTTAGTCTACGAACCGGAAATCGAACGAGTTGCAAGAAGAAACCTAGCAAGCCGGTTAGAAGCAACACTTGCTTCTAATCAAACCAACCAAACACCACAACATACATCATCCATTGAAATTGGTTCAATGGCAAACCAAAACTCCAATCACCCAAACCTCAATCAAAACCAATTTCAATCCCGAGGAACCTTTTATCCCGCTCCAAATATGCAACCCATGCCTCAAGAGCAACCGGGTGGTAACAACAACAATGGACCACCTACACCACCTTTCCAAAACCAAAATCCCAACAACAATCAAAGAACACCTCAACAACAAAATCTTCATAGACACAACTCCCTACCCATTAACCTAGATGCCCGGAATGTTAATTCCGACCGTCGGGGAAATCGTGATCGCGGCAATCCCGCAAATGAAGACCCATTCTTCAACATCGACGACTTGAGGAATGCAATCCCCGATGATGAACCTTATAGTGTTCCCGGTTATCAATCGCCGGAACATGTGAGTGTTCATACGGAAAATTCGGATGATGGGGGATATTATGATGATAGGGCTAACGATGACGAAGATTGGGGCTACATGAATAGGGCAAATGTCTACAACGCAAGAAGATATGATGATGAGGAAGTTGGCTACCAATATGCCAATTACGTTGGGGACGACAAATACGGTTACGGAGGTGGAAGAAATGATGGTTATGGGAACAACCGTCAACCACGAAACAATGACCAACGGAATCGGAATGATGGGTTTTATAACAACAACAACAATGCAAACCCTAACCGGATTCCTCGTTTCGTGGGAGGTGGTAACCCAAGGGATAATCGAAGAGATGATCGAAGGGATGACCGAAGAGGTGAAAGACGGGATAATAGAAGACCGGGTGATCAAGAAGTTAATGGTCCACATCGTCGTCAACGACCTCCACGGGGAGTGAATGATCGTTTTAGGCCAGTTGTCACCGAGAATGACTCACCAATTGTTTGTGAGAGGAGGATGTTTGATTGTAAACCACATTACATCAACATCCTTCCTCATTTTAATGGAAGATCTAACGACGAACCGTATACACATTTGACGGAATTTTCTTCGGTTTGCAGCACTATCGGAGGTCACAACTTTGCTTTAGATGAGGTCAAACTTCGACTATTCCAATTTTCACTGAAGGATAAGGCAAAGCAATGGTTCCTCACACTTCCCGCAAATAGTATTCGTACTTGGGGAGAAATGCAACAAGCGTTCCTTGATGAATACTACTCAATGGCGAAGACCGATGACGCTCGTGATGAAATTAGGTCTTTTCGCCAATTGTCGGGCGAACCGTTACATGAGGCCTTTACAAGATTTAGAGAAATGATGCGAAGATGCCCTCATCATCAAATTGAGAAGTGGGAGTTGGTTAAATGTTTTGTACGGGGTTTAGATGACACAACATGGAATCGTCTCGAGTCGACAAGTAACGGGACTCTTTTGAGCAATCACGAAGATGATGATTGGGAGTTTTTAGAGCGGATGAGTAAGCGGTCAAAAGAGAAAGAATCGGCCGATAGAGCTAAAAAACACCCCGTTTCCCGATCACTTCCCGATCTTGACTCTAAAGATCGGATTTCCACTTTAGAGCGGGAAATGGCTCGTATGAAGAAGAAAGAGGTAAATGCGGTTCAATTTGAGGTATGTGAAGGTTGCGGTAATATTGGACATAGAGTGGAACAATGTCCAACGGGGTCAGTTGACTATACGGAGGAAGTCAATCAAGTGTATGGAGATAGGAAGCAGTATGACATGAACTCCAACACTTATCATCCGGGGTTGAGGAATCACCCCAACTTCCGATATGGTAATGCTTCAAATCAAATGAACCCAAATTTTCAATCGGGTAACCAAGGAGGTCAAAGCGGAGCATCATATCAAAACCGTCAAGGTGGTAATCAAGGAGGTTATCAACGGAATTATAATCAAGGGTACCAAGGTAGGGACAATAATTACCAGGGTGGGTACCAAAGAAATTACAATAACCAAGGCGGTAATGGAAGCGGGTCGAACAATCAAACCGGTGGCGATGATTTGGGTGCCAAAATGGATGCTTTGTTGAATATGCAAAAGGAATCTCATCATGATATCAAGGATATAAAGAAAACAAACGAGATTCGGGATAAAGCCCATGAGGCATTGGCAAAGCAAGTGGGCCAACTTGCGGAAGAAATGGCTCAAATGAGAGGAAGCACGGGAAGACTCCCAAGTGACACCGCGGTGAACCCTAAGCATCAAGGGTCAAACTCAAGGAACACACGTGTGGTACCAATTAATAAAATTACTTTACGTAGTGGTCGAATCGTTGATGATGGTGTCAAAACACCATCACCCCAGTTTGTTGAAGGGGTGGTGGAGGATGCTAGTGAAGATGAGAATGAGAATGGTCAAACGGGTCAAAATAAAAATGACTTGAAAAAGAACAATGATACCCCCGTTGTGACCATCCCAGTCCCCAAGGCTAAGGAAAAGGGTGTGGAGGCTGATACCGCCCCTTATCCCGAAGCATTGAAGGGACCCGTGAAAAAAGTTGTAAACAAAAGAGGTCCACAACAAGAAGAGTTGTTGGAAATTTTTAAACAAGTAAAAATTAATTTACCTCTTTTGGATGCAATTAAACAAGTACCGTCGTATGCTAAGTACTTGAAAGATTTGTGTACCCAAAAACGCACTCACAAATTTCCAAAAAAATTAGATTTAACCGAAAATGTGAGTTCGATTCTTTCGGGTGCACTTCCACCTAAGCTACAAGATCCGGGTGCGCCTATCATTTCAATTCAAGTAGGCGATTTTAAAATCAACCGGGCACTTCTAGATCTTGGTGCTAGCGTGAGCATTCTACCGGGTAGTTTATATGACCAATACGAGTTTGGTCCACTTCAGTCGTCTAACACCACCGTGGTGTTAGCCGATTTGACACCTAAACTACCCCGTGGAATTGTTTCAGATGTGATAGTGAAAATCGAGGATTTCTACTATCCGGTGGACATTTTAGTGCTTGATTATGTGGCCAAGGACCCAACCAAACAACCTACGGTGATTTTGGGTCGACCGTTCTTAGCAACCGCGAATTCTCAAATTGATTGCAAAACGGGAACGGTTGACATGACATTTGGAAACCGAAGGTTGAGGTTGCATGTTTTTTCCGGACTTATGAACCCTCCAGTTGATGATGAATGCTATATGGCGGACGTCGTTGACACGTGTATACCTCTTTGCGACACAGTTGTAGAAGGGGAAAACACAATGGAGGATTGTTATATGTTTGACAGGTCACAGGTGGAGATGGATAAGAGCATAGACGAGGAAGTGAGAAGTTTGGAGGTGCTTGCGGTTAGAGAGGGAAAACCGACATGGACGCACCAAGTTGAGAGTTTACCGGAGAGCATCGACACCAAGTTGAAGCCGTCATTAGTAGAGCCTCCGGAGGTTGAATTGAAGGTGTTGCCTAAGCATCTCAAATATGCTTATGTTGGTGAAGGCAAGACGCTCCCAGTTATCATTGCATCAAACTTAACCGTGGAGCAAGAGGAGAAATTGATGGATGTTTTGGTCACTAATCGGGCGGCGATTGGATGGACCATTGCTGATTTAAAGGGTATTAGTCCCTCGGTGGTGATGCACAAAATCATCACGGAAGAGAATGTGACTCCCGTTCGAGATGCACAACGGAGATTAAATCCGAACATGCGGGAGGTAGTGAAGAAGGAAGTGCTGAAATGGCTAGATGCGGGTATCATTTATCCGATCTCGGATAGCCAATGGGTGAGCCCAACACAGACGGTTCCCAAGAAAGCGGGCATACAAGTCGTCAAAAATGACGCAGGTGAAGAGGTAGCCACTCGGCCGGTAACCGGGTGGCGAATTTGTATTGACTATAGGAAGTTGAATACCGCAACTTCCAAAGATCATTTCCCTTTACCGTTCATTGATCAAATAGTTGAGAAATTGTCGGGACAAAAATTTTATTGTTTCTTAGATGGCTATTCTGGTTATAACCAAATCGCCATCCATCCGGAAGACCAAGCAAAGACCACGTTTACTTGTCCCTACGGCACTTTCGCATTTAGACGAATGCCGTTTGGATTATGTAACGCCCCCGCCACCTTCCAAAGGTGTATGATGAGTATCTTTTCAGATATGGTGGGGAAGTCTTTGGAAATCTTCATGGATGATTTCTCAATTTTTGGGTCATCTTTTGAGGCTTGTTTGGATCAATTAGATAAAGTGTTAAGAAGGTGTGTCGAAACTAGTTTGGTCTTAAGTTGGGAAAAGAGCCATTTTATGGTTCAAGAGGGAATAGTGTTGGGACACGTGGTGTCAAGTCGTGGGATAGAGGTTGATCGTGCAAAGGTACAAGTCATATCTACTTTACCGTATCCCACGACCGTTAAAGGTGTTAGGTCATTTCTAGGTCATGCGGGTTTTTACCGGCGGTTTATTAAGGGTTTTAGTGACATAACCAAGCCTTTATGTAACTTGTTGTTAAAAGATCAACCGTTTGATTTTAATGAAAATTGCCAAAATGCTTTTAACAATTTGAAAGAGAAGTTGGTTGAGGCTCCAATCTTGCAATCGCCAAATTGGTCTTTTCCTTTTGAAATTATGTGCGATGCGAGTGATTATGCGGTGGGGGCCGTGTTGGGACAAAGGGTCGATAAGAAACCCGTTGCCATATACTACGCGAGTAAGACTCTTTCGGATGCACAATTGAATTACACTACTACCGAAAAAGAGCTACTTGCGGTGGTATATGCATTGGATAAATTTCGGGCATATATATGGGGTAGTAAAGTGATTATTTATTCTGATCACACTGCAGTTAGGTACCTCATGGAGAAGAAAGATGCAAAACCGAGGTTAATCCGATGGGTGTTGTTGCTCCAAGAATTCGATTTGGAGATACGGGACAAAAAGGGTACCGAAAATGTTGTGGCGGACCATTTGTCCCGGTTGATGGTTGAAGAGGATCCTACAACTGTAGAGATCAATGAGTCTTTCCCAGATGAGCACATAATGAAATTAGATAAATTGCCATGGTATGCTAACATTGTCAATTATCTTGTTACAGGTGATATGCCGGCACATTGGGATAGACGGAAAAGGCAACACTTCATGTCCCAAATCAAATACTATCGGTTGGAAGAACCGCATTTGTGGAAGGAGTGTGCGGATCAAGTTATACGGAGATGCATTGATGACGAAGAGATTCCAAGCGTGTTGCAGCATCTACACTCATTTGCATGTGGTGGTCACTTTAGTGGTCACAAAACGGGTCATAAAGTGTTAAATAGTGGTCTTTTTTTGGCCTACTATCTTCAAAGATGCAAATGAGTTTGCCAAAAACTGCATAGAGTGTCAAAAACTAGGGGGTATTTCAAAAAGGGATGAGATGCCCATGCAACCAATCCTTGTAGTCGACATCTTTGACGTGTGGGGAATTGATTTCATGGGCCCATTCCCCAATTCCTATGGCAATTTGTATATCTTGGTGGCCGTTGACTATGTGTCAAAGTGGGTCGAAGCAATAGCCACCAAGACGAACGACCACTCCGTAGTGTGTAATTTTGTTCAAACCAATATTTTCTCAAGGTTTGGGATTCCTCGGGTCATCATAAGTGATGGAGGATCTCATTTTAAAAATTTTCGGTTTGGGAAACTTCTTAAACGGTTTGGTGTTGACCATAGGATTGCTACCCCCTATCACCCGCAAACAAGCGGGCAAGTTGAGGTGTCAAATAGGCAAATCAAAGAGATTTTGCAAAAGACCGTGCGGGCGGACCGTAAGGATTGGTCAATTAAATTGAACGATGCTTTATGGGCCTACCGTACGGCACATAAGACACCTATTGGCACTACACCGTACCGGTTGGTTTATGGTAAAAATTGTCATTTACCGGTTGAACTTGTGCATAAATCGTTATGGGCTATCAAAGAGGTTAATGTTCAATATGACGATGCAGGTAAGGAAAGGAAACTTAAGTTATGCGAGTTGGAGGAGCTACGGGAAATGGCATATGAATGCGCGTCCAACTACAAGGATGGAATGAAGAAAGCGCATGATGCCAAGTTGAGAAAGAAAGAGTTCGAGGTTGGCCAAAAGGTGTGGCTTTACAATTCGAAGCTCAAGTTCTTTCCCGGAAAGCTCCGGAGCAAATGGATGGGACCCTATGTGATCACCCGGGTCGGACAATTGGGTGATGTTACCATCGAGGATCCGAAGGATGGGGTAAGACAAACGGTAAATGGTCATCGGCTAAAACCGTTTCTTGATGGTAACGAGAAGGTAGACGAAAACAAGGAATTTGTGAGCTTTGTAGTAAGCACACCGATTTACGAGGTTGATTAACAAGGACCTGTAACATTTTGTGTAAAGTTATGTACAATTATTTATTTGTTTGTGTGTGTTTATGTTAATCGTTTTCGGTCCATACTAACCCCGTTTGATTGTGTGAAGTCCGGATATCCCGAATGAGTTTTGAAGACGTAAGGTATGTTTTTAGACTTCGTTATGTGCATTGAGGACAATACACGATTTTTTTGGGGGGTGGTAGGGCCGTTAACGGTTTTAGCATTTTGAAAATTTAACTTATAAAAATTTACGAAAAGAATTTTAATTTTTTTTAGGAATTTTGTGTGTACATAGCTCTTTTATTAAAAGTCCATAATTTTCCTCATATAAAAAAAAAGAAAAAAAAAATTGAAAAAATGGAGAAGCCGTCGGCGACGGGCTATCAAAATGGCCGTCGGCACACAATGCTCGTAACCAGGTACTTAAGCCGTCGCCCAAAAACATAAATTCCCTTACCCGTCGGCGACGGTGTGGGACCCGTCGGCGACGGGTCTTCGTTTGGTCTCCGCATCAGCGTCGTGTATAAGCCATTATAACCGAACCAAACACTTATAAACCTCATAAAAGACCACCTAAACTTCACATTGATCACTAAATTCGACCCACATTCACCTTACATCATATGATCCACTTAAATCGCTGCTCTCTCTCTCTCTCCTAATTCACTCACCAACTTCATCTTCTTCACAAAAGCTCAAGAACCCTAAAACCTTCAAGCTCTCATAACTCTCTCAATTCTCCACCAAATCAACTGATTTTTGAGTCTATCTTGAGTAATTTTTCGAGAGGAACAAAACCCCCAACACGGTTTTCATCAATTCTTGCTAGTTTGCAAGATTTCTGGGCGTGTACTCTAGGGTTTTTGAAAGGGTGTTCATAAAGTTGCTTGTTTTCCATCTTTTCTTAGTTCTTCTTGTCTAACAACATCAAAGGTATGGATTCTCCTGAAATTTATGCTTGAATTATTATATGTTAGTGTTTTTCTTCCGAAATTTTAAACTTTTTAGTTTAAGAGTAGGTTGTTTAGACAATGTATGTTGTTCTAGCATGATTTTGAGTAAGATTAGTTGCTTTGGATGGAATTTGAGCATGTTATAACTTTAGTGACGTGATTACACTTGTTATGAACATGATTGAACTTGAAGGTGATGTTGAATATATTGTTGAATTTATGAGAAATTATAAGATTAACAAGAAATTGATAAGTTTATGATAAAGTGAGCGACTTTGGAAGTTTAAAGAGGCGATTTTACATTCACTTGTTAATTAAAATGTCAACATCACACATCATGTTCAAAGTTTGAGAAGTTTAGTAAAGGTTTGGGTTTATATTGATGTTTTGCTTGTTGTGATTGTAGTGATGGCCGGTGGTAAAAGACAAAAGACTACAGGGCAAGCTTCATCATCAGGAGTCGGTTCTTCTTCCGGGTTAATACCGAGGAAGTGGGAGCAATTAAGCTCCGTCGCAGAGGGGGATGCAAGACTGTACAGACAAGATTGGGAGTGGGCAAAGTTTAGGGATAGCAAAAGCGCCGAAGTTTGGGATGAGGAGAAGAGAAAACTTTTATCGGAATATCAAGACCGTAAGTTAGAGGCTAAGTTATGGAAGTGGAAGATGGTGAACAAGGTTAGCACCTCAGTTCCGGAAAGGAGTGTATGTGAAAGAGTGGTGAATGTTGAAGAGCTCAAACAATTTGGAATAACACAAATGTTTGAACGGCAAGGTTGGGAAAGAGTGCTTGATTGGTGCGAAGATAACACTTCGCAGATTTATTTGTCGGAGGTATGTGAATGGCTGTCGACACTGAAGTTTATGAATAAGGATAGCTCTCCTATGGAATGGAAATTGGTTGGGAAAACAGGCCGGGGGTCAATGGCGATGTCTTTCGAAAACATCAACCGCATTGCACGTTTTGATTCTTTGGGGGTGTAAGCATATGACTACCCAAACATGCAACAATTTTTGGATAGTCATGCAAATGATGGTGATCCGGAGCAGATGACCGCGGCGGTTTTACCTTATCATGATGGGGGAGAGGCAAAGAAAAAGCACATGACGATTGAGGGAAAGATTCTCCAAGGGATTAATGTGGAGAACATTTTGGTGAGGTTTGGTGATCGTGGAAGTGTCAAGGCGGGTGATTGTAGGGTGGTGCATTCTTTGATATATGGGACCCCAACACTGTCATGGAGACACATAGTGATGATGAATACGTGGTTTACTCGAGAGTCGTTCCATAGGCATTTTATTCCATATGCACGCCTCATTAGTGCCATGATTTGTCAACAAAATTGCTTACCTCCGGAATCACTATGGGTAACTAAACCGTTGGAGGAACTCAATAAGGCCTCCATGAAGAAGAACTGGAACATATAAGTTAAACTCTCGGGGAAGAAGTATGTTGTGACTGACAAGTTGGGTCACAAGTATGAGTTCCTTACTTCAGGGGCACCACCGGAATCGGAAGAAGATGAAGAGATGGGGGATGAAGAGGAGGAAGCTGAACCCTCCGGTGCACAAAGACCAAGGCAACGATACATGCGGCCGCATAGAGAAATTAATGCAGATGTGGCGGGCTTTGTGACCACTAGACGGGTGCCCTCCTATAAAAATTTTGATCGGGGACAGCAGGAGACATATGACAATGTCTCTGCTTGCATAGGTGAAGGACGGGAATACAATCGAAGAAGGGAAGCTTGGGAGGGATCTCATGGATCCTCAATACAAGAGTATTGGGCAGCTCAAGAAGCCCAGAGGGAAAGAATGAATCAATTTATGGAAGAGCAACAACTGTTCCATGCAATGCAAAGGTCACATATGGAACAGTTGGCAAAGAGGCAAGAGGATGAGGAAGCCCGGAGACGGGCATGGGAAGAAGATGAGGTTAGGCGTCGAAATGAAGCAAGGGAATTGGAACAACGCCGTTGGAGTGCTTTGGCTATCTCTCACCAAATGGCGATTAACAACACCAAGATACTCCACGATCAGGAGCGCCATCAAAGAGACCTTCAAGCCGGTCTCCCATACGCCGAACACTCGGGGTGGACTGATTACCCCAATCTTCCACATTCACTAGGTCCATCCGATCCCACCCCTCATTGGCCCGAGGCAGTCGGTTCTAGCTTTATCCCGATTCCGTACCAACCGCCGGCGCCGCCTCAAGGGGAACAGAGTCCCTTCGATAACTATAGGGAGATGTTCGAGGCCCTCACTGGTTATCAATACCAGCCCAACCCGCCAGTGGATCCAAACGAGCGATATCAGAGGTAGAGGTATGGTATGTTTTTGTTGTTGTTGTATACTATTTTATTTCCGTTATTTTTATTTCGTGTTATTTATTTTTCGCCTAGTTAAATGAACGTTGTGGGTGTGTTCCCTATATAACCCTCACGAGACCTCTCGTCCTCCCGAGCTATCGGGAGGTTTAAAAGGGCTTGTTTCATAAGCTAAATGCAACCGTGATTCCTACGAAAGTGAGTTAGGTTTGTTGTTATTATAAATTAATTTTCCACATACATCAAGGTAAACTAACGTATGATTTGGTAATATCTTCATAAAAGTGGTAGAACTAGGTAGCTAATAAATTTTAATGGTTGTGAGAAGCATGCTTCTACACAAGGGTTAAGATTTGTAGGTACATTATGTTCGTGGGACGACCGCTTTCTTGAAGAGAAGAAGAGCACACGAGGAATGAGCTCAAAAATCAGGTGCATACGTTTCTTTTTACTTTTGATTCTTAGCTTAGCAATAAGTGGATTGTATTTTGTATTTTATTTCCGGGGTGAAATTTTGGGGAGGTTAGCCGTGTCACATCCCTTGTGCGTTAAAAGCTCTAGTTCTTACACATTGAGGACAATATGTACCTCAAGTGTGGGGATGGGGGAGTAGTAAGAATTTACGATTTTGACTCATTCATTTAAATTCTATACATTGAGGACAATGTTTGCCTCAAGTGTGGGGATGGGGGAAAATTTCAAAATTTTTTCAAATTTTCTTGTCTTAAAAGCGATCTTAAAAGCACAAGTAACCAAGTCAACGAGGGATGTCACAACCCATTTGGTCTTTTGTCATGGTCAAGTTCAAATTAATAAGCATAACGGGTATTTATCGGGTGGTTATTTGGGAATAATTCGCCTAAGGAACTAGCAATTTATGCATATCACATATCATACCCTTATACGTGAGGTTTGAGCCACTTTTATATCATAGATTTACATTTACATGTTTCTTTGTTTGAGTGGACCATTAGTCGCGTATTGTAGAACTTGCAACTTTTGATACGTTTGAGACTATAGACCGAATACAAGCACGAGAATGATTAAGGCATTAGGTAAACCTTTTCTCTTAAAACCATTTATCTATCCTTACCCGAACAAACCCCCTAGTTGCCCATTTTGAGCCTAAACTTTTCGTTTGACTACCCTATAGCCCATAACCGTTAAACCTTTTCTTTTAAACCCGTGTGATGGAAATTCGATTATAGGAGTCGTTTTTGTATAGTTGTTCTTGTTTGTTTGCATATATAAAAAAAAATGTTGCGAAAAAGATTGAACAAGCTTTGAGAAAAACACAAAAAGAAGTGTTAGTAGTTGTTGAATAAAAGGCTTAAGTTGTTGCCTTGTAGTGATGTTTATAGTTTACTTTTGTTTAGAATAGTCTTATGTAATAAAAATCGAATTTTCATCACTTTAGCCACTTTAAAAATATCCTATTTCCTACCCTTAGCCTAGCCCCGTTACAACCCTTCAAAGACCTTTTGACTTGTGCTTAGTATTCGTGTTCGGTGGTGGAGAATGATTGAGTTGCAAGCCTATGCGGGTACGTGTTCTAATCGGTTTTGAGCGATTAATTGTTGAAGTGCTAATACATTATACATGTTAGCCAATTTTAAGCCGAGTGGAGAGCACATTGTGAGGGATATGCATGAGTTGTTAGTTTTACGGGCGGGTTAATCTTGGATAACCATTATTATATGTGATTATTCACTTAACCGGTAAATATGTGAAATTTGTAAAAAGTTTGAACTTTTGTATGACAATGGACCTTAACCTCTGTCTCGGGAATGGGATGTGTATTCGTTGTTTGACCCACGTGAAAGTGAAAAACAGATTTGCTTGAGGGCAAGCAAAAGACAAGTGTGGGGATGTGATACGTGGTTGAAAACCGGTGTTCGTTATTGCGTAACTTTGTGTTTTTATATAAGTTTTAATCTCGAATGGCCTACTTTTAATTAGATTTGTATTTATGCAGGTTTAACGAAGTTTAAGGAGCTTTTTGGGAGCTTTACGAGTCACCGGGTCGAAAACCGGAGCACCGGAACGCATTACCGATCAAACGGGAGCGAAACGAGCAAAATCAGAATTCGGAGTTTTGAGAGCCCGTCGCCGACGGGTCCCAAGCCGTCGGCGACGCCCTTCGGATAAGCCCGTAGGCCACTAATTCCCGTATCCAGACTATTAACCCGTCGGAGGAGAAAAGAAAACCACAGCCCGTCGGCGACGGGTTGAGGACCGTCGGCGACGGGTAGTAATTTACTGAAACGGGATTTTTTGTTAACTAGGGGTGAAACTCGATTTCTATTGGTCGGAGAGGCATTGAAGTCGTGAGTTACACCTTGTTGAAGTTTGAAAAACAATATCTTGGAGCCTAATTTGGAATCATCAAGTATCTATCATCTCTACATCACAACATCATCAAGAATCATCATCAATCCATCTACACAATCAATCTCTCTAAAACCCTAGTTCACCAATCCATCATCCTTCTCATCATCACCATTCCATAAACCCTAATTCTCCATCATTCCTTCATCCTACAAGCTTCAAGATGACTCCATCCGCATTCCAAGCATCCGGTGATCAAGTTGCATCAACCATGAGCGGCTAATCATCTCGGTTTCACCCCGGTGTAGGTAGTTGTTAATTTTAGGGTTTCAATTTGTTCTTGTTTCATCTTAGTGACAATTTGTATTTGGTTTTTGAAACTTTTGACAATAGTATTACATTTGTTACGAATTCGTGAATTGTCGAACGATGTTAAAAGTTATGACTTTGCGAAACGGTGATATGTAATTGTACGTTGTCGTTGTTAGGATTTACTTGTGTTGATTACAAAGTGTCTTTTTGTCCGTTCTTCGGGGCGTTGATAGTTAGTAGCACCTAAGTCACGGTACACTAAATCCGTTAATCGAATGCATTTGAGTTGAAACTAAAACTTGTAGAAATCCTAGGTTAACAATTACCGAAACCGGGCGTGATTCCTTTTTATTATTATTGTTCTAGTAATCATTTTTCTTGCAATCGTTAAAGAGTAGTTGTTAACCATTCACATCAATTCATTTAGTTAAAAATCATATCTCTCTATTAAACGAAACTACAAAAACACTTTAGCAAGCTTCATAAACTGTGACAATTGTTTTAATTCATTCGAATCCACACACAAACCACATACTCTTCGTGGTTCGACCCCTTACTACCACTAACACATTGTTAAGGGTAATTTGGGCTTATAAATATTATCTTTGACCGGAGCGCGACACTCCGATCACCTGTGACATTTTCCAACCTGCATTTTACCAGGTTGTTGGTACCAAGATGTTTTTCTTTTACTAAAGCCCAAAGTAAACCCACAGTTGCATGGCCTACATTTAATATGACATCTAAATCAAGACATGACCTTATGAATTTCATGTTTGAGTAAACTTACATAGCACAAAATTTCAGGCCGAGTCACTTACCGGAGCCCCGTGTCCGCCGCCATCGGCACACCACCGCCGTCATCGTCAACTTCACTTCGGCATCCCCATCACTAGTCTATCAACATCATCATCATCATCATCATCAGTGTATCATCATCATCAAAACGCGGCTGGTGGCCGGCCGGACCCGAGAAGGAGGGGGTGCGGGTGAAAAAGACCGGAGAAGAAGAAAGGAGGGTGTTGGGGTGTGCGACGGTCAGAAAAAACGGCCGAAATTCCGATCTTCGGTCACCGGAATTTTGAGAGAAAGAGAGGCAGGTGATGTCGAGAGAAAGAGAGGAACCAGTGGGGGTGTCGGCTGAAAAGAAAAGTGGGGGCTAGGGTTTTTGAAAAAGTTAAGTGAGGTATTTATATGAAGGGTTTCAAGTGGGCCTGGGCCCAGGGCCAGTTAACGCTTCGTGTGGTTCAATGACATTTATACGGCTCGTTTTCACTCCCGATGTTCCGTTTCGTTGCCGGCGCGTTCCCACAGTCGCGTTTCTCGTTCACGTTTGCATTATGTGACGTTCAAAAGCATGATGTTTTCGCAAAACCACATTCACAAGTATAAGTTATACGTATAAACTTCGTATTTATCGGCGTTGCCAGTATTTTTCCCGGTGTCAGTTCGTTATCGTTTAACGCTCAGCAGATTTATCAGCGTTGTCAGTAATTGGGCAATTAGAAGGAAGAAACTGAAGTTAATCACATGCATGTTCATCTTATCTAATCATCTAAGCTTGTTGAACATAAGATAAGTTGTAATTCTGAATTTGGTGGGTTTTGTATGAAGAATTTGTATAAATATGATCAATTAGAGAATGTTTCAAAGTTATAAGGTAAATTGTAGATAGGAATCATGTAATGAACTTTTCTGAATGTGAAATTAGAACAAGAATTGAATGTTTGTATGATTTCCATAGACCTTTATGTATAACTAAGTGGGGTTTTCATATAATCTAGAGATTCTATGTAACATCCCGTTTCAAGTGAAGTTGTAAAATAATATTTTATTATTTGTTTGGAATTATTAATGGAGGAAAATAAATTTGGGTACCAATATATTTTAACGGATTGTATTTTAGCAATATAAGTCGAGAAATATGACCGGTTCGCTTCGGGGTAATACCGTTACCTCATCTTGTGGCTTACCCAAACTTAAAGGGGTATTGTTATATAAAAATTAAATTGAGGGTGTATGTTGCAATGATCTAAAAGTTGAATGTATAAAAAGGCAACTTTAGGCTCATTTGTGAAAAAAATGGCTGGAGTTAGAGAGAGAAATGCATAAAACTAGAGAGAGAAAGAAAGTGGTGGTCTAATGGTGGTCCGATGACGGTTTGCGGCGGCCGGTAGAGGTCGGAGTTGCGGGTTTCAACCTGAAACCACCTCGCGATGATAAGAATGCAATGGTAAGCTCTTTTTTTATCAAAAATCTCAAGTTTAAGTCGTTTTTAGATGTCGAAAAGTTAGATTCGTCTATGTGATTTTCGTTTTATTTTGTGCGGTCTAAAAGAAGTGGCTGGTACAGGAAAACCAACCGTTGGATCGAGCCCAACTTTTTATAGTAGCTTTCAGACTTATTAATGTTAACATCAAACGGATGGAAATACGAAATGTGTACCGGAGGTAGGTGATTTACAGCTCAAATCGTAGCAGTTTGAATTTTCGGAACTGAAAATGCAGTCATAAAGGTTGAGTTATTCCAGGAGATCCGACCGTTGGATTGAGCTAAAATTTTGACAGTAGCTTTTGAAGACATGAATCTTCGATCATACCAAAGGAAATTCCGATCAGATGTTAGTAATTATGGTTTTGAAAATGATCAGTTTGTTACAGTTTATTTGTGCGAAAGCAGGAACTTGATTGTGATGCATGGATGATTTAATGGAGTTTTATACGAAATCCGAGACCGTAGAAATGTTTGTGATGCAAAAATAAACACAACTACATAAGTGGATCTCGTTGTATGTTGGCTACAAGAAAATCCGCGTATACGATCAATTACGTTTTCCTACGGGCAAAGGTGAGTGGTTTATACATGTTTAGGTATGAGTTGTTACTTTCGATTTTATTAAGTTTATGAACACATAACATATGCTATCTTATTGTACTTATTGAAAGTCCATGATGAACGATAAAATTAAAATCATGTTGATCAATTATTTGATAATGGAAGTATGGTATTTCATGTAGTAATTCATTGGCCATATGAGTTATATATTCAAGTAAAGTTGAAATGTTAAGATGTTGTGTTCGGAATCCATTTGGTTAGATTAGAATGATCAATCAACATAAACATAATCTCAAAAGACATATGGAATAACACTTATGTACTAGAATGGAAGTTTAGAATGTATCATTATATGTGTGTGTTTAATCATGGTGTTGAGGTACAAGCCTGAGTACTGAACCGTCTGTGATTTAAATGCTCATGGTTGTGTTTTCTGACTCTTGGATATGCTAAGATGGATTAGCAAGTTCAGGTATGCATGAAGGGAATTTGTTCATGAAGATTTTAAAGTAGAAACAAACTAGTCATGCATTCGATTTTGTTTTAGCTATGATAGTAAGCACTCTAACACTTAATGTTAGTACATGTATGGATATTTGACAAATACTGGTTATGAAGAAGTACCAAATGTATGTATAGAATACTAAAAACCCTCACTTAGCTTTGCAAATTCAAATTGTGATGATCGATGTCCACAGGTACACAGGTCTAGTCAAATATGAGATTGAAGATCGGGTCTGAAGATTTGGTTGTACGAGTCAAGCAAGGATGGATGATTCATTAAATAGGTTATAAACACCATGTAAAAAGAAAGCATTGTAACGCCTAGATAACATCAGTAAGGATATACGTTGTTTGTGAGTATTAGTAAAAAAAAAATTTAGGGACCGTTTTTCCGCTGCTAATTAAACGGTTAAATCTTATTTTCAAACTAGGGTGTTACAAGTTGGTATCAGAGCCCTGATTTGAGCGAAATCAAGTACACATAGGTAAGTACTTGAACTCAAACTTGCGTGCTCTTGTGATATGAACCGTACAATCGGAGACTCGATCAAGACCCGAAGGTAAAATCGAATGAAAATGTGTATATGTTCACTTAAATGAAGAAGCTAATTGTGTGGTGTATGTAAGGTAAGCTTGGATAAATAAGAAGGGTGATCCAAGATGCAATCTGGAGTAAGCACCGATTGTACTATCGGATCCCAGGTACACAATTTTAATAAGTATGAGTACCAGTATTGGGAGAGTCACCCGAGAAAGGATTAATGATAAATGAATGACGTTGATTTTGCTTTGGCGGGATCCAGATTGAAACACGAGGTTTGATTTTCAAACAAAAGACAATGATATTGACTTGGTTAACATTTAAAGATGTTGTATGAACTGAAACCCACATCTTCGAGCATAAGGTGATGATTACATGAAGGCACGAGACTAGTATGTGGATTGCGCGCCTGGCCAGTGCGCAAGAAGCATATGACACTCGTGAGACCATGATAATCATCACAGGTATGTTCGGTAGGAATGGAAAGTAAATGGTTGTATGGGAAGTGATGTGCGTGAGTGTTATTAGTTTTTAATGTATATGTTAAGCCCTTTCTAACACTTTTTAGCCAAGTTTTAAATTTATAAAACACGATATTTACTAACACTAAACACACATATGGGCAAGTGCACCCATCGTGAGCGTAGTATAGTGTTGGCAAGATACCGAGGTCGTCCAAGGACACAAGAGCTTTTAGTACCGGTTTATCCTCAACGTCTAATCAAATCAAAGTTTAGAAAAATGTTTTAAACTAGAAAAAAAATAAAAACTAACTAAAATGCTGAAAAATAAAAATAAAAACAGATAGACAAGATGAATCACTTGGCTCCGACTCGTGTTTAGTGTAACCTTTGATTATTTCTGCACTTTTGCACTATTTAAGAGATTATCTTAGTTATTGTAGTAGGCCCCTCTTTTGAAGGTGACGTTACCCTCAACCCAGTAGTTTGAGTCAGCAAGGATACAATCCTAAAGAGTTGGATTATTTAAAGATAATTAATTAAATTATTAATGCATATTATGGTAGGCCCCTCTTTTGAAGGTGACGTTACCCTCGGCTAAGTAGTCTGAGTCAGCAGGGATACAGTCCTAAGTAGGCAGGTTAAAGTATTAATAGTAGCTTACATATGAGGGGATCAAAGAGTTTGGACCCCCGCCATCCAATACCGGTGGGTATTGAAGGAGGTCCTACTAAATTTGACCCAGGTCCTTGCAGAATCTATACACTGAACAAGGCAAGACTCTTACCAAACCGTTCCCTTAACCCACGACCAGGTAGCCAACATACCTCCATATAGACCGTGGAGATATGAATGGTGAAAATATTTTATTTTATATAGACAGTAAAATAATGCCAAGACACCACGGACAAACGATAAGGAAGAATCACATTCAACTTAAGAAACTAGTTATTAAAGTCATAAATACATAACCAAGTAAAAAGTGCGAAAAGATTAAAAATAAAAAGTATTACACTAGACACTTGTCTTCACCAAGTGGTGTAAGAGACTTAGGAAAACATGGCCTTTGATTGTCTAGAACTCTTACGATCAATCTTGGATCCCGAGATGACTCACACACTCTATGATGGACAATGGATGATGGTGGTGGATGATGGTGTTGTGATGGTGGTGGGTGGTGGGTGAAGTGTGAGAGAGGTGGCGTGCCAAGGGATGGTTTGCAAATGAGCCAAGCACCCCTATTTATAGCCTGAACAGTAGCTCGGGCACGGCCCCGTGTCCAGTGGGCATGGCCCCGTGTCCATTCTCCTTCTCTTTCTTCATTAATTGCTCTTGTCTGTATTAGTTGACCACGGCCCTGTGTCCACTGGGCACGACCCCGTGTGCAGAAGCATATCTGTACTATCAAGATTTGCCTGGATTCTGCGAATCTTATAGTTGACCACGGCCCCGTGTCCGTTGAGCAGGGCCCTGTGGTGGGCGATGGAAGCTTCTACAGCTTTGTCTTTTATGCTGACACTTGGGCACGCCCCCGTGTTCTCTGAGCACAAGTCGTGTTCAGCCTTCTGTTCTCTTGTTTTGCTTGGGAAGATGCTTTCGGGGAGAACGGGCATGCCACGTTTGTTCCTTTTCTTGTATTTATGTTAGATTTAGCTGCCTTTTTGCTTCTTTTGTTAATTTGAGCTCATTTAATCCTGAAAATACAAAAGGAAGACAAAAGCACACTTTTTCCAACATTAGTACTAAAAAGGGTTAGTTTTATGCCACAATTGATGTAATTTATATGTTGCATTTTGCACATATCAAATACCTCGACACTTGAATCTTTGCTTGTCCTCAAGCAAAACTCTTTATAATGTGGCTTTACACTCCCAAATGGAATGGGTAGAAGAGAAGGTTTTTGGGCTTGTCATAGAGTGTCGGGATTTCCAAGATTCTTTATTAAGTTTTATTTTTATTTATTTACAATCCTATTCGTCATGATTTATTTAAAACTTTTCATAAGATAAATTACTTATTAGGGCATAACATGCCTTTTTAAAATTCTATTTATATACAAGTTCACATACCTCACGGGGGATCACTCAACACTCGGCCGAAGATGTATTTTAGTGAATCACTCGAGAGCGGCATGAAACTTACTCCTACCATAGGCTTGCCAAGCAATCAATCCTCCTCCTTTTTAAATATATACCTTTGTAAATATCAAGATGATTTTTGGGTGAAGGGTTAGGCTTGGGTTAAAGGTAGGTGGTTGGGTTAGTGGTTAGTAGAAAAAGGGTGAAAAGCGTAAAAAGCATCGGTTTTCGAAAGACTTTTTTTTTGCAATTTTTATTTTGATGAAGCCATGATTCAAACAAAGTTATTTTTAATGAACTTGCTTGTTTATTTCTTTTGCTTTATCAACAAATTTTTTTTTTTTTGAAAGTTATATGAAAAACCGAGCTTGTTACTAAAACAAAGGGTTAAAAATAAAAAAAAGGTTTTGGTGGGTGAAAGGGTTTTTGGTTTGGGTTAAGAAATGCAAAGGTTTAGACTTAAAGGGGTTAAATAGGGGGAATTTGGGTAGGTGGTAAAAAAAAGAAAAATAATGGTGTAGAAATAAAAAGGGTTAGTCCTAATGCCTCCATCATTTTACTTACTCGGGTTTAAGTTGGTAATGACCGGGAATGTATCATCGTGGCAAGTTCTAGAGTTGTAAGAACCAAGCGACTATTCACACAAGAAATGAAAAATGAGCATTTAGTTTAAAGATATGTATTTGTATGCTCAACAAAGGCTCAAAACTCACTTTTGTGGGAATGGGTTTTTATGTGATCAAGTATATATAATTAAATTTTAACTAAGCTTGTCATGCCTATTCATAATTTTCTTATGTTGGTTCTTTTTATCACGACGCTATCGGTTGTAAATTTGTAAAAATATAACCTTTTTAGAATTTGAAATTCCCAAGTTAAACCTAGACAAGTAAAAAAATGAAAATTTTTGAAAAATTTTTGGGGTGATTAGCGGTTCCAATAGAGTTTTGTGTAAGGCTTGTAATTAGGACTTGCAAGATTCAAAGTTTTAGCATCCCCCCACACTTAAATTACACATTGTCCTCAATGTGTCCCAAAAATAAGTTTTTAGGTTGATTGAATGTGTAAAAAGGTGTGAAAAAGCAAAATTTATGTTACTGGGCGTCTGGACACGACCCCGTGGTGTCCGGGCACGGCCCCGTGTTCAGGTGCCAAAAAGTTGAACAAAAGAAACAGAAGCCTGGACACGGGGGCGTGTTGGGTGAACACGGCCCGTGTCCAGTTTACCTGAACCGGGTATTTTCTGCAGACTGTGCAGCACGGGGTCGTGTTGGGCGGGCGCGGCCCGTGCTGAACTTGCTGTAATGAAGAAAGTTCGTCGGATGGCCCTGTTTTCGTGCATGGGGTGCTGGTCCAAGTTTCCCTTGTTATCCTTCACCATCCCGAGTGTATTTTATTCCTGAAAATTAAAACTAAACTAGAAAACATAAAAATTAATCTAAACTAAACTAAGGATAGTTCCACGGAATGCCTCAGTGGTGCGCCACGTTTATAAGGGTCCTTGGCTAGACCCAAAGCCTGGTCATATGTTACCCAAGTGGGATGTTTTGCATCCCATGCTACACCGTCGGAGAGCATCATCAAAGCTTGAGTCAATGACCTTCATGTAGTTGACCGGGTCTTCGTCTTCTACTCTTTTTCCGACTCAAACTTTACTTCCTCGTCCCCAACCCTTAATGTTAGTGTTCCATCATTCATATCTACCACTGCTTGGGCCGTAGCTAGGAATGGCCTTCCTAGGATTAGTGGTATTTCGGTATCCTCCTCCATATCTAGTATGACAAAGTCGGCCGGAAAGACAAATTCGCCGACCTTGACCAATAGATTTTCAGCGACACCTTGTGGATATTTGACGGATCTATCGGCGAGTTGTATGCTTATTTTTGTAGGACTTGTTTTTCCGAAGCCGAGTCGATTGAACATTGATGAGGGCATGGGTTGATGCTTGCCCCGAGATTGGCTAGTGCATTACGAATGGGGGATTCCCCAATCGAGCAAGGAATTGTGAAGCTTCCAGGGTCAAGCTTCTTTTACGGGAGCTTGTTGAGTAGTAAGGCTGAGCATTCTTCACCTAAGTTAACTAATTGCAATGATTCAATTTTCCTTTTATGAGTGAGGAAGTCCCTCATAAATTTTGAATATTTAGGCATTTGAGTTAGGACTTCAATAAATGGAATATTAACATGCAATTGTTTTAGTAAATTTTCGAACTTTGCGAATTGCTCATCGGTCTTTTGAGGAATTAACCGACCGGGGTATGGAACAGGAGGAGTCTTAGTAGGCTCTTGAACTGGTGGAGAAGCCTTTTCTAGTTGGGGCGCTGGTGGAGTTGTGGTTTGGCTAGATTGGCTTCTTTCAGTTTGTGGAAGTGGAGCCTCTTCGGGACCCACGGTACCGTTTCTCAACGTTATGAGATGTACTTGCGCCTTTAGGTTGGTTTTGGTATTACTCGGTAACGCGCCTTGTTGTCTCTCGGAGAAATTTTGAGCTATTTGATTTAATTGTTTTTCAATGTTTTGAATGCTAGCTTGTTGATTTCTAAAATTCGATTCCAATTGCTGAAATCGATCCGAGTTTTTCTTTTCGGTGTCGGAGAGGAGGCGAGATACAATATCTTCAAGCCTTTCTCGTCTACCTTGTTGTTGAGAAAAATTTTGTAGTTGTTGAAAGTTAGTTCCTTGGTTTTGTTGGTTACTACTATTACTGGGATCTCTCCAACCAAGGTTTGGGTGGTTACGCCATCCTTGGTTGTAGGTACCCGTTGGAGGACCCGACGGCCTAGGTCTGTTATCAATGTAGTTCACCGTTTCCGTTTGATCATCTAATTCTTTCATACAACTCCAATTTTCATGTGGCCCACCACACCCTTCACAAGCCATAACCGAGACCGTTTTTGTCATTTTTAACTTTTTGATTTTTGAAGAAAGGGCCTCGATTTGGGCTTGTAAAGAAGTGCTTTCATCAACCTTATGGGCGCCCGGGGCAATAGATTTATTTCCTCGGGGAGTGTGCCATTGAAAATTGGTTTGAGCAATTTCTTCAATTTGATTATATATTTCATTTGGGCGACGATTACCTAAAAGTCCCCCGGAGCTAGAATCAAGTGTTTGTCTTGTGTGTGGCAACAACCCATTGTAGAAAGTGGATACTTGTTGCCATACCGCAAGACCATGATGAGGACACTTTCTTAGTAGCTCCTTGAACCTTTCCCAAGTTTCATATAAGGATCCCCCATCTTCTTGTGAATATGTATTAATTTCAGTCATTAATTTAGCCGTTTTAGCTGGAGGAAAATACTTATATAGAAACTTTTGGGCTAGTTCATCCCAGGTGTTTACCGAGCCAACTGGGAGGGTATTAAGCCAAGCCTTAGCTCGGTCTTTTAGTGAAAATGGAAACATCCAAAGGCGGATGGCGTCGTTTGATGCTCCAATGATCCGAAAGGTATCACATATTTCTAAGAAATTAGTAATATGTAGATGGGGATCGTTGTCCGCAAGCCCATGGAAGGTTGCGGAGTTTTGAAGCATTTGTATCAAATGTGGCCAAAGTTCAAAATTATTGGCTTCGACATTCGGTGCATTGATAGCGGTGCCGAGATTACCTACAGTGGGTCGTAGGTAATCCATGAGGGTACGTTGGTCCGCCATTGGAAGTGGGTCCCCTGAAACTTTCTCTTGGTTTTTAGCTTTAAGTCTTTTTCTGAGAAAGCGTTCGGGTTCTTCTAGAGGTTCTTTTATGTCTCTACTAGAACTAGAGCTCATACAATACGTAGGAAGTTCAAATGTGGCGCCTGGGTTCCAAGTACTGCAATAAAAACAGAAAAGAACGTTGGTCAGAAGGTTCACCACGGCCCCGTGCTAAGCGAACACTGCCCGTGGTTGGAGATACAGTGATTGTTTTCCGGATCCCTGTTACTGGGGAATTGGACACGGCCCCGTGTTGCACCGACACGGCCCTGTGCTCAGCTCTCTGTAACTCGGAAAATAAAAACTGCCAGTAACAATGCTGGGCACGGCCCGTGTCCGACTAGGCACGGCCCGTGCTGAGCTCTGCAGAAACTGAAAAACTAAGAAAAATCCTAAAAAAAAACAAAAAAAATAAGAAAAACGATTAGGCCGTTGATTCCCAACTTTCTTAAAATCCTTGTGTCCCCGGCAACGGCGCCAAAAACTTGATGTGCGTGAGTGTTATTAGTTTTTAATGTATATGTTAAGCCCTTTCTAACACTTTTTAGCCAAGTTTTAAATTTATAAAACATGATATTTACTAACACTAAACACATATATGGGCAAGTGCACCCATCGTGAGCGTAGTATAGTGTTGGCAAGATACCGAGGTCGTCCAAGGACACAAAAACTTTTAGTACCGGTTTATCCTCAACGTCTAATCAAATCAAAAGTTTAGAAAAAGGTTTTAAACTAGAAAAAAATAAAAACTAACTAAAATGTTGAAAAATAAAAATAAAAACAGATAGACAAGATGAATCACTTGACTCCGACTCGTGTTTAGTGTAACCTTTGTTTATTTCCGCACTTTTGCACTATTTAAGAGATTATCTTAGTTATTGTAGTAGGCCCCTTTTTTGAAGGTGACGTTACCCTCAACCCAGTAGTTTGAGTCAGCAAGGATACAATCCTAAAGGGTTAGGATTATTGAAAGATAATTAATTAAGTTATTAATGCATATTATGGTAGGCCCCTCTTTTGAAGGTGACGTTACCCTCGGCTAAGTAGTCTGAGTCAGCAGGGATACAGTCTTAAGTAGCCGGGTTAAGGTATTAATAGTAGCTTACATATGAGGGGATCAAAGAGTTTGGACCCCCGCCATCCAATACCGGTGGGTATTGAAGGAGGTCCTACAAAATTTGACCCAGGTCCTTGCAGGATCTATACACTGAAAATGGCAAGACACTTACCAAACCGTTCCCTTAACACCCGACCAGGTTGCCAACATATCTCCATATAGACCGTGGAGATATGAATGGTGAAAATCTTTTATTTTATATAGACAGTAAAATAATGCCAAGACACCACAGACAAACGATAAGGAAGAATCACCTTCAACATAAGAAACTAGTTATTAAAGTCATTAATACATAACCAAGTAAAAAGTGCGAAAAGATTAAAAATAAAAAGTATTACACTAGACACTTGTCTTCACCAAGTGATGTAAGAGACTTAGGCAAACATGGCCTTTGATTGTCAAGAATTCTTACGATCAATCTTGGATCCCGAGACGACTTACACACTCTATGATGGACAATGGATGATGGTGTTGGGATGGTGGTGGGTGGTGGGTGAAGTGTGAGAGAGGTGGTGTGCCAAGGGATGGTTTCATATGAGCCAAGCACCCCTATTTATAGCCTGAACAGTAGCTCGGGCACGGCCCCGTGTCCAGTGGGCACGACCCCGTGTCCATCCTCCTTCTCTGTCTTCATTAATTGCTCTTGTCTGTATTAGTTGACCACGACCCCGTGTCCACTGGGCACGACCCCGTGTGAAGAAGCATATCTGTACTATCAAGATTTGCCTGGATTCTGCGAATCTTATAGTTGACCACGGACCCGTGTCCGCTAAGCACGGCCCCGTGGTGGGCGATGGAAGCTTCTACAACTTTGTCTTTTATGCTGACACTTGGGCACGCCCCCCGTGTTCACTAAGCACGCCCCCCGTGTTCACTGAGCACGGGGCGTGTTTAGCCTTCTGTTCTTTTGTTTTGCTTGGGAAGATGATTTCGGGGAGGTCGGGCATGCCACGTTTGTTCCTTTTCTTGTATTTATGTTAGATTTAGCTGCCTTTTTGCTTCTTTTGTTAATTTGAGCTCATTTAATCCTGATAATACAAAAGGATGACTAAAGCACACTTTTTCCAACATTAGTACTAAAAAAGGGTCAGTTTTATGCCACAATTGATGTAATTTATATGTTGCATTTTGCACACATCAGGAAGGGTATGAGTCTGTAAGTAAGAACGAACCAACCAAGTAAGAACCAAAAGTAATAATGAAAGGTTTGAATCCATTGACGGAATCAAACATGAAAGAACGAAAAGTAAGAATGAAAGGTTTGAACCCATTAACGGATTCAAACGTAAAAGAATGAAGAGTAAGAATGAAATGTTTGAACCCATTGACGGATTTAAACATAAAAGAATGAAAAGTAACAATGAATGATTTGAATCCATAGACGGATTCAAACTTAAAAGAATGCAAAGCATGAGTGAAAGGTTGAAATCCTTAAGTAAGCATGAACAAAACACGTGAGAATATAGGATCGGATTCATCAACGACTAAGAGTCGAGTGAGGATAAAGGAGGAATTGCACCTTTCTCCCCAACTAAGGCAAGTATAAACATAGTGAGTAAGCGGTGATAATAGCATTGTCGGGTTAATCACATCGATTGACTAATGGGATGCATATGTATATGTAAGTGCATGAATGAACATATGATGGATAAGTTAAAGCTGACCAATAAAACGTAAATAAGAATGCATTAATAGATTGGTTTTCTGAAAAGCCAAACGGAGTTGAGGTTATTATCTGGAGAGCAAGTAACGGTAAAATAACATGAAATGTTTGGTTTATTAAACAAGTGAAAGCGTCGAAAGTTGTAGTAGTAAGGAAAATATTAGTTGAGAAAAGTATTGAATAAAGTTATGTGATAGACACATTGTAACTTGACTTATGAGAAATTAGGGCGAATGACGGGCTAAGACCCGAGCGGATGGCTTAAGTATTGACGGGAAAAGAAAGTATTCGCAATATATTCTAAAATTATAAAATGACGTTTTGTAAGTATGTTCGAACGGAAAGTAAGTACAATGTGTACTCCAATATGTGTAAACAATAAGTAATAAGTGGCGGTTGACATTGAAAAGTCAAACTGCAGAAGTTGACAATAATTAACGAGTTGTAAGAATAGTACGTAAGAAACAAAAGGTGCAATGTAGTATACCTTGTAAGTAAGAAAATTGTGAAAGAAATATAGGTAAATAAACATCGAATCGAAATGAGTATTCTAATAAGAAGTGCTAATCGTTAATTTTGTAAATAAGAATGGTAGAATGCTTGAACTAATGAAACTAGTAGAGTTGGTAAAATGTGTGCATTAGAAGGTATGTACAAAATCGTATTGCAAAGTGGAGTAAATTTCAAGAATGTTCACAATAATCGTCGGATGGTACTGTAGTCTGCACCTGAATGATTGTAACTCTGGAAACTCTGATAGAAAGTACAAGACGGCAAGTACCGTTAAGAAATGCTAACTTTGATATTGGGCTTGTTGGCCATGTTCATCTGAACAAGACATTGTTGAAAAGACACCCATAGGCGAGAGCTCAACAAATGAATGGATGCAATCAATCCAGGTATTACATGAACTCATGAGGAATCGGGCTGAACCGTCGGTTATGCAATGAAATCAAGGTTAGTAAAATGTGTAGTTTGCAATTATGAGTAAGAATTGGTATATTGAATGTTTAGCTTAAATGGTATTATAGGAAGGAAATTATGTCATTAGGAGGAGAGTTTCAAAATCTTTAAGTAAAAGTTTAGGGTATTGGTTAAAGGCTCGCACAAAGCACTCACACAACATACTTGCTTATTAAGGAAAACTAGTGCGTGAAGGGAGCTAGTAGTAAAGTGATATGAATGAGATGATTTGAGACCAACATAAAGATATGCATGGTATAGATAAAAATAGTAACCGTGGAATGATGCTTAATCATCGTGTCAAGAATGAATAAGTAAGTTTAAGAAGGGTGGTTTTGTTGTAATATTAATAAGTCTTTGAATGATTATAGAATGCGTATGATAATATGTTGACCCCTCGTATGAACATGAAGGTAACTAGAAGTAACGTTAGTAATGGGATGTTGAGGATGGCTCATAGTGAACAAAATGAAAGATCGTATACGATGTATGCATAGAATGAAATAAATCGATTTATTTAAATGTATGAATGTATTATGCTTAATTAGAAAGTTAGAAACAAGCCGTAGACTTAGGTCTGTACAAGCAACAATATACATTGGAATAAATTCAATGAATGGACCGCTAGTGATGATATGTGCTAGGAACTAGCATTATAAGGTGAAAACGACACTAATAAGAGCTCTGGATCAGATTCTGACTCTTATGTGATTATGAAAGTAAATTACTAATTTAAGAAGGTATGGACAATGCGTACGATCGTTTTTATGCGTGAATAAAACTTTTTGCCAAGATCTCGAATGTATTCATGTTGAAGTGTGCCCTCTGAAAGAGTACAATAAGAAAGTAGGAGTATTAATGAGAAAGGTTTCGAGGACGAAACCTCTTTTAAGGGGGTAGACTTGTAACGCCCCAAAAACTCGAATTGTTTAATTTGCTAGTAGGTGTTTATGTTTTATAATACGAAATAAAATAACTAGGTTATTTAACCAAGTTAGATGATTAGTAAAACTAGTAAGGAAAGAAAGTTGTGTCATTAGTGACCAAGTAGCAAATAAGAGGGACTAAAGGTGATTTTTTAGGTTGAAGTTATAACTAAAAAGAAAGAGCAGGAGTTTAGTGTGTGTATTCTTGTGTGTATGTCAACATACCTGAGAGGGAGCAAGAGAACTCCCAAACAACTACAAGAAATTGATGATGAAATTGGAAGCCAACCTCTTACATGAATGAAGAAATAACATCATCTAGCCCTAACAATCACTTGGTAAGTTCTATGATTCAATTTGGTAAATTTTGTATGAAGTGGGTTTTGATGAAGTCACGAATTAGTATGAATTGAGCATGAATATATGTTAGAATCATCATATGGAACATGAATTATACAAGATTTTGATGTCATTTGATGTTTTGGGGTGAAACCTACTTGTAGTAGTAAGGATGATGATACAGGTGAATTATCCTTGTTCAATGTTATGTAAATTGTTGATGTGGTATGTTGATTGTGATGAAGTATTGTTAGACAAGTTTATTATGATATGAAATTAATGGATGTTTAGTTGTATTTGATGAATGAAAAAAAGAAATAGGAATATAAGCATGAAACACGTGAACATTGTGCCATAAATATGGTACGCATGCCAAGTGTTTGATGAAATATCTAGGTGGCAACAATAGGTGAAGTTGTTTGCATGTAATTGATGAACATGAAAGGAATGTGATAATGTGATTTGAAATATGTAATTATGTAAAAATTGAATACTATTAAAAATATGTGTATGAATTGCAAGATGTGATGTTAACGCAAATTTAATTCAGAATTCGACGATGGACGAAGAAGATAATAATACAAGTTGTCTGAGAGCAACTTGTATTTATAAGCTTGAGTATGCCATGCCACTAATAAGGCTTATTTGGTAAACATAGTTAAAGATTTGACAAGATAAAATAAATGTCGGACACTAAGAAAGCGAAAAGACTTGGAATGTATGCCTATGGAAAACGATTGGCCGTTTCAAGAAAGGTATATAGGTATGTGTTTTATTTTGCCCTTGGAAAGAAATGTTAGTTGGAAGGTAATAGTAAACTTGATTTTAAAATGAAAAGGTTTCGGGGACGAAACCTACTTTAAGGGGGGTAGACTTGTAACATCTCGTTTCAAGTGAAGTTGTAAAATAATATTTTATTATTTGTTTGGAATTATTAACGGAGGAAAATAACTTTGGGTACCAATATATTTTAACGGATTGTATTTTAGCAATATAAGTCGAGAAATATGACCGGTTCGCTGCGGGGTAATACTGTTACCTCATCTTGTGGCTTACCCAAATTTAAAGGGGCATTGTTATATAAAAATTAAATTGAGGGTGTATGTTGCAATTATCTAAAATTTGAATGTATAAAAAGGCAACTTTAGGCTCATTTGTGACAAAAATGGCTGGAGTTAGAGAGAGAAATGCATAAAACTGGAGAGAGAAAGGAAGTGGTGGTCTAATGGTGGTCCGATGACGGTTTGCGGTGGCCGGTGGTGGTCGGAGTTGCGGGTTTCAACCTGAAACCAACTCGCGATGATAAGAATGCAATGGTAAGCTCTTTTTTCTCAAAAATCCCAAGTTAAAGTCATTTTTAGATGTCGAAAAGTTAGATTCGTCTATGTGATTTCCGTTTTATTTTGTGTGGTCTAAAAGAAGTGGCTGGTACAAGAAAACCAACCGTTGGATTGAGCCCAAATTTTTATAGTAGCTTTCTGACGTATTAGTGTTAACATCCAACGGTTGGAAATACGAAATGTGTTCCGGAGGTAGGTGATTTACAGCTCAAATCGTAGCAGTTTGAATTTTCGGAACTGAAAATGCAGTCATAAAGGATGAGTTATTCCAGGAGATCCGACCGTTGGATTGAGCTAAAATTTTGACAGTAGCTTTTGAAGACATGAATCTTCAATCATACCAAAGGAAATTCCGATCAGATGTTAGTAAGTATGGTTTTGAAAATGATCAGTTTGTAACAGTTTATTTGTGCGAAAAGAAGGAACTTGATTGTGATGCATGGATGATTTAATGGAGTTTTATACGAAATCCGAGACCGTAGAAATGTTTGTGATGAAAAAATAAACACAACTACATAAGTGGATCTCGTTGTATGTCGGCTACAAGAAAATCCGCGTATACGATCAATTACGTTTTCCTATAGGCAAAGGTGAGTGGTTTATACATGTTTTGGTATGAGTTGTTACTTTCGATTTTATTAAGTTTATGAACACATAACATATTCTATCTTATTGTACTTATTGAAAGTCCATGATGAACGATAAAATTAAAATCATGTAGATCAATTATTTGATAATGGAAGTATGGTATTTCATGTAGTAATTCATTGGCCATATGAGTCAAATATTCAAGTAAAGCTGAAATGTTAAGATGTTGTGTTTGCAATCCATTTGGTTAGATTAGAATGATCACTCAACATAAACATAATCTCGAAAGACATATGGAATAACACTTATGTACTAGAATGGAAGTTTAGAATGTATCACTATATGTGTGTGTTTAATCATGGTGTTGAGGTACAAGCCTGAGTACTGAACCGTCTGCGATTTAAATGCTCATGGTTGTGTTTTCTGACTCTTGGATATGCTAATATGGATTAGCAAGTTCAGGTATGCATGAAGGGAATTTGTTCATGAAGATTTGAAAGCAGAAACAAACTAGTCATGCATTCGATTTTTTTTTAGCTATGATAGTAAGCACTCTAACACTTAATGTTAGTACAAGTATGGATATTTGACAAATACTGGTTATAACGAAGTAACAAATGTATGTATAGAATACTAAAAACCCTCACTTAGCTTTGCTAATTCAAATTGTGATGATCGATGTCCACAGGTTCACAGGTCTAGTCAAATATGAGATTGAAGATCGGGTCTGAAGATTTGGTTGTACGAGTCAAGCAAGGATGGATGATTCATTAAATAGGTATAAACACCATCTAAAAAGAAAGCATTGTAACGCATATATAACTTTTCAAAAAGATTTCAGTTAGGATATACGTTGTTTGTGAGTATTAGTAAAAAAAAAATTTAGGGACCGTTTTTCCGCTGCTAATTAAACGGTTAAATCTTGTTTTCAAACTAGGGTGTTACATTCTATGATTTAGGATTAATTGTTTGATGTAAATCATGTTATGAAGATCCATGATGAACTGTTATTATTGTAATTGAATGAATTGTGATTACTAGTTGAGTTTGTGGCAAACACTATAGAAAATTAGGTAGCTTTTGTAGAGGAATTAGATGAACACCCACCAAGTGTTTGATGAAATACTTGAAAGATAGATTATTGTATTTGATGATGATCTCTTGTTGAATATCGATAAGTATATGGAAAAGAAAAGAAGAATGTGTGTGATAATTGAAATTCAATCAATGAAAGACTTGTATTTTGATATACAAAAGACAATGTGGAACTAAGAATGAACTTGTTAAGTGTAGGTGTGAAAGAAGAAGGAACAAGGGATAAAAAGTCACAAGGTTCAAACGATCGAGGTAAGTACTCTCCCTTAACTAGAAGTAGTTCAGTTTGTTGATATGTTTATCATATTGTAATCGGACGAACTATGTATAATTTGATAAACTTCGACCCCTACAAAATATGATCCAACAAACGGGTCAATTGGGTAAGAACACCAAAAGGATGACTGGTCAAAGTGTTAAGATTGATCATGAACAAGTTGGACGAGTTTCAATTGTATACTTAAAAGAATGAAAGTACAACATCTGTAAGTATGGGAAAGTTGGGAGTTAAAGTGTATATGTATTTTAGAGAGTCTATAATGTTCGAATGAAGTGCTTGAACGCCTTTGATGTTACAATGGTCATATTCTACATTTTTAAAATCCTTGTATTATTATCTTGCTAATGGAATTGTTTGATGTTAGGTAAATTGTTGGTGCAGTTGTCTGTCGACTTCATCTTCGTTCGAGTCTTAGATTAGAACTGATAGATCATGGCTTGTAATATGAGAAAATATCAGATTTTAGGGTGTTTAAGTTGGGATTTCGCTTGAACATGCAAGTTCGCTTGAAAGTGACAAACATCATTTCAAGCGAAATCAACATAAGTCATTTCGCTTGAAATGACAAGTGTCACTCCCAAGCGAAACCCTAAGCCCTATATATAGCCTTGAAGCGAGTTCAGTTGGAGAAGTTCTTGTTTCCGACGCCGAGGTGCTGTCGAGGTGTCTCCGAGTCTGTAAACGAGTTTTGAGCAATACAAGAGACAGTTAATAGTGATTCTAGTGTTATACAAGCTAAACAAAGACAGAATCAATGAATTCCGCCTCTGATTCTGTCTGAGCACTCTTCTGATCGACTCGTTTGGGTCTCAAAACGATCCTACATGTGGTATCAGAGCTCAGGAGGAAGAGTTCTTACCGTTTAGCTCGTTTTCGCTGGAAATTTCTGACTTCTACACCTTCTTTTGAAAATTTATCAAGTTTTCACGGTTAAAATGGACTGATTTTCACATATAGTGTGCGAAACATTGAATTAACAAATCCTTGAAAGAATCAGACCTAAAATCGGCTTAAAACTTGATCAATTTTGCAAAAATCTGATCGAATTGATGATGTCAGCACATTTCAAGCGAACTCAGCAATTTGATTTTGCTTGAAAACGAGGTTTCGCTTGAGTTTTTGACCTCATTTCGCTTGAAATTAAGGTTTCGCTTGAAAAGTTGTTGACATTTCAAGCGAAACACCTTACTTATCTTGAAAAGGTGCTAGTTCGCTTGAATCATCAAGCGAAATCTGCCATTTCGCTTCAACATACTATCTCGCTTGAAATCTTTGATCTCGCTTGAAGTGTATGTGCAGGTCATTTCGCTTGAAGACATAATTTCGCTTGAAAGTTTGTTTGTGTGAAATTTGTCGGGACTGTTTGAAAAATGGCAATGATGTTTGATGAAAAAGAAAATGATCAAATTAAACGATTAAATGATGGATATGGTTGGTATAGTAGTTATGAACAAGATGATAAAAGGATTTGTATTATGCGACTTGAAAATTTTCTATGTAAAAAGAATGAGACATTGGAGGAGTTGGAAAGCAGATTTAACTATTTACTGGACAAGTTGAAAATATATGAGATAAAGTTGACAAATGCTGAAAAACTATCAAAGCTTGCAGATGCATTACGTGCAGAATGGGATGATATTTTGAAAAATCTAAAATTGAATTGTAGTTTCTCTGGGTTCTCAAAATTACGTCCATCAAAGCTCTTCAAAAAGCTCAAAACACATAGTTATGAAAATGATAATAAGAAAAGAGAATTGATGGACAAAATAAAAAGAAACTTAGAGAACATAAGTTTGAATGTAATTGTTGAAATAGATAAAAGAATATGTGTGTGTCTTGCAGCAAAAAATGTCATGAACTATGACATTAAGAGGGGTTGTTATATTGATAAGAATGAGAATCCTCTTGATTTCGTTAAAACTTTTTGTGCAGGAACATTCTGGAAAGAGACAGAGAAAATTTCAAAGAATGAAGAATCTGAAAAGTTTGAATCTTCGATTTCTGAATCAGTATGCTCTAAATGTAAAAAATTTGAAGCTGATAATGTCAAACTCTTGAAGGATGCAGAAAGTTTGACATTGGAAATCAAAAAGATGAAGGATGAGTAGAAATCTGATGATAAACAGATTCTTGTTTTGCAAGAGAATTGTGAGAAGCTGAAATCTGAAAATGTTAAACTGTTAAGTGATTTGAACAGTTTGACATTAGAAGACAAAAGTTTGAAAGAAAAAGAAAAAGTTTTTGAAAATGAAAAATTAAAGATTGAAAAAGATTTTCAAAGTCAAATGAAGATTTTAGAAGATGAAAAATCTGTTATTTTTATAAATAATCTTGAAAAACAGATTGAAATAAATACTCATCTTCAGAAAATCATTTGGCTTGAAAATGAAGCTGAAAAAGCTCGGATTAAAATCAAAGAGCTTGAAGAGAAATTGAAAGGTTTTGAGACTTCGTCATCAACACCAGATTATCCATGTCCAAAACCGATCAATTCAATTCGGGCCAAACTATCCACACACCAATTTTGCCTACCTACACACCTAAAAGGTGATTTCTGTCTTTACATGCACACCCTGCAGTGTCGAACTGTAGCCAAAACAGGGCGTTTTGGTCCGATTAACTAGACAAAGACTGACGGGTGTCTTACGGGTCTGTTGTCCGGACCAAAACGCCGAGCTTTGGCCGCGTTTTGGTCCTGTCAACCAGACCGGGTATCGGTCTTTTGTCTGGTTGACAGGACCAAATCGCGGCCAAAGCTCAGCGTTTTGGTCCGGTCAACAGACCCGTCAGACACCCGTCAGTCTTTGTCTGGTTAATCGGACCAAAACGCCTCGTTTTGGCCACAGTTCGACACTGCAGGGTGTGCATGTAAAGACAAAAATCACCTTTTTGAGTGTGTAGATAGTGAGATGAGTGTATGGATAGGTACACTCTTCAATTCCAATAAGTGACAATGTCACAAACTTTGAAAAAGTTAAAGTTGAAGATTGTGATGAGAAAACTGATGATGAAATTGAAAAAAAAATTGAAATTAAATGAAATGTTTAAATAAACTGTTTTACATTCTACTGAAAAAGGTGAATGCTCAACGCAAAAACCTGTAAAGAAGAATGTGGAACAAAAACAAAAGGATAAAAAACTGAAAAATGTTCAAAAAGAAAATAAAAGCTCATCAGTTTCATCATTCAATCGTGATAAAAAATCACAAAAAGTAGAAAATCAAAACTCAAAAATTGTTGGTAATAAGTGGTTCAGGTCGGACCACAGTGCTCAAAAGCCAAATCCAGCAAACAAGAGAAGAAATGATTATCACCAAGACAAATAGTGCTTTGATCTGAATGTTTGGGCTGAAAATGGTGATTGGTACGAAAACAGAGTGTGTTACAGATGCGGCAATCAAGGACACATTGCTGTTAACTGCCAGAGTTGGAGGTTTGAGTCAAGGAGATGCTTTAACTGCAACATCATTGGCCATATTGCTAGAGATTGCTCAATGAGATCAATAAGAAGATCGAGGGCTGAATCTCAGAAGCAGGTAAAGAAACCAGTCAATGTCAAGCCCAAAGAACAAAAGGATCAAGAGCCTAAAGTTCAAGAAAAGAAAGTGAAGCTTTCTCAGGGGCAAAAAGATAGACTGAGGAAGAAGAGGAAGAAGGCCAGAGAGTATCTGGAGAAGATTTTGTCTTCGGGTTCATCTGTTGGTATCAATAAGAGTTCTGATAAATTGCTTTCCTCGACTGTAAAGTCAAGCAAGACGAATTCATCAGATACAAATATGAGGACAGAAGAGAAGAAGAAGAAGAAAGTTGCTGGCGATGAATATGTTTCTCCGGAAACAAAAGAGTCACATGTTGGCAATGAATCTGTGTCTGTGGAAACAAAGGAGCCACATGTCGGCGATGAATCTGGCTCATCAAAGTCATACAAGCCAAGTTCAGGCGATGAATCTGGTGTGGTAAAGCCAGAAGAGCCGTGTATTGAGGTAAAAATTGAGAATTCTGGTCTAACAATGGATGATGCAAATTTTCCACCATTGTTGAACAAGAATTCAAAATCACCCAAGGACCGTCAGGCTTGGGTTAATCTGCTTAAATAGAAAAACCTGACTTGCCGGAGTTCCCAGGTTGGTAAGCGTGGAACATGAATCGGCACATTTCTTGAGAAATTCACCTCGGTGATATTTCGATCAAAAAGTGGTTAATCAAGGACATTAAGTTGTACTTGATTTCTCACATGTGATAAAAAACAAGGTGATGAAATGTCCCCAAACCTACAAGTTGGTAAGCAAACAAAATTTTTCCGGAAAAACCATTTTGATTAAAACAAACTTAAGTGTTTTGAAATCATAATGGGAAAATAGTTTGTTGTAAGGGGGAGTTCTGATTGTTTACGCCAAAAGGATGGAGAATTGAAGTAATCTCATCAAGTTGTCAACTTTGTACAGTTTGATTTCAAATTTTCCCAGAAAATCAAAATTGGAATATATTTTGATTTTAGGGGGAGAAAATTTAAAAAAAAAATTTGAAAATTTGAAAAAGTTAAAAAAACATTGAAAATTCAAAATGAGTTTTAGTGTCTACGAAGAGGAAATTATAGTAAATCAGTGAACTATCACAACATGCTAAAGAAATGTAATGACAAAAAGTGATAAATGGTCTCACTAAAGATGTGACGATAGGCTCAGCTAGACAAGTAGATTTGCGATAACGATACAAACCTAAATGAAAAAGCCTAGTTCTAGTGGGAAACATGATCGAAAGCGTAGTACTTAGTTTTATCCTTCTTGATTGTGTGCTTGCTCAGTAATCGCTGAATGCCAAAAGCATAAAAACTGGTTAAGTTTGTGAGTTTTCACAACTTTACTGAAAATGACGCTGTGATTGTGCATTTCATTTTGCAAAGATTTAAACTTGTTTTTATTTCTTTATTTTGTTTAAGCATTGGACATCCTCTGCGTATACGTGAGTTTAAGCTGTGGATCACCTCTGCGTATACGGAAGTATCGACCTGGTGGTTAAAGCCAAAACAATTTCAACTTATTTTTATTTTCTTATTTTGTTTAAACATTGGACTTTGTCTGCGTATCGAAAGATCAACCTGATTGTTAATGTTTAAACATTCTGAGTTGTTTTCGCACAAATCACAGTTGATAAAAGTTTAAAGGCATTACTTGAGTCAGTGTATTGCATGATGAGGGGATATGCTGAGATCGTGGGGTCCATAAGAACTTAGTGCAAAATTAATATACTTTAACGTATCGGTAAACATTTCGAAAGTTTTTAGATTGAGTTTAAGTGGACAACAATATCGTCAATCTATGTGAATTGTTTAAAACTGAAAATGTTCAAAGCTAAGCTTAACGGTGCTTGTGATTGGTCTCATGAACTGATATGATCCTCTTACACAAACTCACAAAAATAGTGTCTGTAAATATTTCTTTACTGTATTTTTGTTATATTCAAAAATCCAAAAAGATTTTTGGAGTGTTTTAGCATAAATTTTTTGTAAAATACAAAAAAATTTTCGACAACTGATGTTGATGAGCTGATTTTCAAAATTCCAAGTGCTAAATAAGATGAACTAGTTTGGAAGTGTGTGTACTAAATTGAAAAATTTTGTTTTAAGAAAGAAGTTGAGATTAGTTAATCAGGGTCATTAATTTGAACTTGATAGAACTATTTCTAGTAAGTTTTCTTATTGATTTAAGTAAAAACTTATGTTTTGTTGAGAATTGTGTAGGTGTTGAGCTGATCAAGAGATAAAACCAGGATTTGACTTCAAAGGCAATAACTAATTCCAGACTGAAAATCCCAGCTTGATGAAAGGGGGAGTCTGACGAGGTTAGAACTAGAGAAAAGATTCGGTTACATGATTCCAGGAGAAATTCCTGAAGAAGACTGATCAAGATTGAAGATTTGTCATGATGAAGACTCTCACTGAAGATTCCGTCAACATTCAAGGGGGGGTCTGTTGGTGCAGTTGTCTGTCGACTTCATCTTCGTTCGAGTCTTAGATTAGAACTGATAGATCAGGGCTTGTAATATGAGAAAATACAGATTTTAGGGTGTTTAAGTTGGGATTTCGCTTGAACATGCAAGTTCGCTTGAAAGTGACAAACATCATTTCAAGCGAAATCAACATAAGTCATTTCGCTTGAAATGACAAGTGTCACTCTCAAGCGAAACCCTAAGCCCTATATATAGCCTTGATGCGAGTTCAGTTGGAGAAGTTCTTGTTTCCGACGCCGAGGTGCTGTCGAGGTGTCTCCGAGTCTGTAAACGAGTTTTGAGCAATACAAGAGATAGTTAATAGTGATTCTAGTGTTATACAAGCTAAACAAAGACAGAATCAATGAATTCCGCCTCTGATTCTGTCTGAGCACATCTTCTGATCGACTCGTTAGGTCGTCATACGATCCTACATAAATATCCTTCTTAGGGTGATGGCAAGCTTGGGGCGAACACACCCTCACAAGCGCTTCCGCGATGATACTTGACTAAACGGGTTAAATACTTTTGTAGAAAAACTGTCACGGTCGTGTCTAGTGTGTAAATGTTTAACTTTATAAGTCAATGAAAGCTTTTCGTTTCTTTTGTATGTCGTTTTGATGGTCGTTTTTTAAGTTAAGTATGTAATGTTCTAGAAAGAATGTTTACTTTCTTCTTTTCGTTTTGGGAAATTGTGTGATTTTTGTTTTGAGTAGTAAACTTGACCGGTTTCGTTGTCGTTCCTTGTTTTACTTGGTTTAAAGACGGGTCTTACAAAACAAACACATAAAAAGCTGCTTAAAGGCTATTTATTTTTCTTTTTTAAAATTACAGTACATTATACTCTCCATAAATGTTCAATAAATTAAAATCTTTGTCAACAGTGTATAAATTTATCCAATCCTGAATTGTTATTAGCATGTACAAGCATGAAAAGAACAACAAATTCTACCGATAATGACATAATAGATGTTAGATATGGAGAACTATTTTTAACATACGCAAAAGTGTTAAGAAAATTGCATAAAGCAAGATTAATCCGCTTCACGGTCAATTTGTATAAATTAAGGATAACCCGGTTGGCAAATATGTCAAGAAAATTGCATAAAATACACTAAAATGTTGTCCACGTGTTAATTGAACCCTTCAAAATGTGACCTGGTCCAAATTAAATAAGTCATTTCTATTATTTTTGAACCCCTTAGATGGCTAGTTATTTGCACCCCAATTTAGCCTTTGAACTTTACTATAAATATTGGCCCAGTCTGGAAAAGTTTTGTGTTCATCCAGTCCAAAAGTTCTTTTAACTTTCCACAATGCAGTCCAAAATCAACAACATCATGCAGAAGTTTAATTTCGAAGGACAATCTGGTTCCCTTCAGTATTGGGAATACAAACAGAATGGCCACAAGGGGCGTCTTATGGTGGCGGATCAACTTTTTGTTTCAAGTCGAAACCAGAGAGGGCTTCGGGAATACAGGAACCGCTGCCTCAAGAAAAAAGTTTCTGTTGGACCAGATACTGAGGTTAATCAAGAATATTTGGCTGGCCTTGCAGCTCAAAAAAAGGTTGCATTTGAAAGGACAAGCTGTGACCCTGAACAAATTTTGGGGCAGTTAGTTGTGCCTGTGTTTTCTTATCAAGGTGCTGATGAGAAACTCATAGGGGTCATCGAGCTTACCACGTTTTTCGCAAAAGAAAGTTATGAAGAAGATTTTAATCAGATTCAAAGTTTATTACAGGTTAGCTGTTTTAGTTCTCAGTTGTATGGGATAATTAATAATTTCATTTACCAGTTGACATTTTACCCTTCAAAAACTTGCTCATCTCTAACGTTTCTGAAACTAGATACTACAGCAGCAAAACTAAAATGTTGGTAACTCTCCTTTTTTAACTGTTTCAAAAAAACAAAAAAAAACTGTTATGTCATACAAGCGTACAAGTGTAAATTTGGTAGAGTTTTTGCTCAAACTACCAAGTTAAAAACTATTTCTTAAACTTTCTTTGATTTATTTGTTTTATACCAAAATTAGTATGCAAACATTTCTTTAAAGACAACCCATGCACACATTATTAATTTTTTTTTGTAATCCTTTGTAGAATGAGAGCTTAGCTACCACATATATGGCGAACATATAACAAAGTCGAATAAATTGAAAAGTGATTCAAATACTCCCTTGCTCGTGGAACTAAAGTTTGAGGAAGTCTTATGCACGTGACCTCTCTGGCTATTTCTATCCGTTTCAGTTTGCCTATCAAATTGGGTTTTTTGGATTGTTAGTTTGTTTAAGTTGCTTGTTTATTTAAGTCGTTTGATTGTAATTTTCGCATTTCAGTTCACAAACAATAAAGCAGTTGAGTGATCAATCATTGTTCGTGTTCTTGATTAATTATTATTGTAATACTAAAAGTTCTATACCATCAGAATATGTACTAAGGATACCTTCACCTCTTGGGTTGCATGGCCAATCGGAGTTTGATCACAATCATATTATCGTTAAATCTGTTGGATGATACTATGTCCCCATATCTTCTTTGTTATTTTGCACTAAACCACGTTTTGTAGTTATGGATGACAACAAAATTTTCTTTCGACTTATGTAGTTATGGTTTTGTATGGAGTTTCATTATCTGTGGTTTTGTGTGTCATGTTAGAATTGAGTTTTACCTCTAAAATACATTTTATGTTCTTGTAAGTTTCTAGTTCCATTTATTGCACAGGTGTACTCCCTATTGGGAATGATCTTGATTGATCGGGTTAGAGTCGGGTTGGCGGATACGGGTCATTTTGTTTAAATGAGTCATCCCTTAGCTAATGGGTCATGGGTAAGAAGCTATCAAAAGTTGACCGTTTTTATTGGAGGAAGTTTGAAAAGATGGACGTTGTGGGTACTGAATAAAAGGAGTTCATTGGAATATTCTTTTAGCAAGTGCCTCTTACTTTGTTTATTATAAATAGTAGGGTTTAATTGTTTTGTCATGCACCATCCACTTTCATTCAAATAAAGCAGTGAGTTATAAAGTTTATTTGTTTATCATTTTGCTTGTACGTGAGTGTATTGAGTGTTTTGTGAGGGCCTGAACCAACATTTGGTATTAGAGCGGAGGTTGAAATACGAGTGCTGGTTTGTGAGTCGTGTTTGGAGAGGGGGTGCATCCCTCTAAACTACAGAGAAAGAAAAACATAGGGTGAAGACCGGAGACGCCATTTTGAGAGTCGGTGGCGAGAAATGCGCACAACCTTAGGTTGTAGGGCTAAACAACGAAAAGAAGGAAGAGGCGATTTAATCGTTAGAAAGAAAGTGTTGATCTAGGTCAGCGAAACAGAACGAAAGAAAGAAGAACGGCTGATTGAAATCAGCAAAGTAAAAAGAAAGAAGGCGCAAACGACGTGAGAAAGAAGAGTTGTCGCCAGAAAGAATGCGAAAGAAGACCGTAGCAGTTCCGCGAGAAAGAGAAGAAGACAGTGGCCGCTACCAACCAAACCGAAAGAAAGTAAGACCGAGAGAGACCGTCACTGGAAAGGAGATATGTAGGTCCACCCGGAGGATCGAGTTAAACCTCTATTCCCTGTTTTCTGACGAACCCGAGAGTGCGGAATCCAAACGGGTAAGTTAAACCAAGTTAGAATACGAAATCACAAACACGGTTCAACGATTAACACTCCAATGTATTTATCCATGGCAGGTCTTATAGAATGCATTTGGTCAAAGTATATGACATCATCATGACATCATTATGATGATGTCATGGTGATGTTAGCTTGCGGCGCTCCGTGCTTAGTGTGTCGAATTCTGGGGCGCACGATGGAGGAATGTCGTGACGACGGGCTTGAGCCGAACCGAACCGAGTCGAACCGAATCGAGTCGCGTCCACATAAAGTGTATCAACAAACTCCCCCTTGGATGCTACTCGTAAGGTTCATCTTCCATGTCGGAGGATCTTCAAAGTCTTCAAATGTCGTAAGTAGAAAGTGTATCAACAAACTCCCCCTTTCATTTAGGAAATGTGTTAACAAACTCCCCCTTACAATAGTCTCTTCCTTGAGTTATGCTCGTGAGACTTTTGATCTTCAATTCTTTAGATCCTTGTGCTGTTGATGATAGGTCAGCGGCAACTCGATCATCTTTATCTTTTGAGTGCCTCCACGTTGTGTCTTCATTCCGAAGCTTGTCATCGAACACATTCTCTTCGCCTTTAGCTGGTTTGATTGTAGCATCTGCACATACAAGAAAGCTAAACGCGTAATGAGAACAACTACTTGGAATATAATTAACATAAACAAACGACACACATGTGACCAGTTTTCAATCAACTACCGTCCGACAGTTTGAAAGTTTAACAAATTGTTCAATTTTGGTTTTTAACTTTCAAAACTTGCAAATTTCGACTGTTTATGAAGATTCAGTTGTTTTGGTTTTCGTTCAGATTTCAGGTAACGAAGACTCGAGTTCCAACATCGGGTAATCAAAGATAATGATAGAAATAAAATCTTTTTTGACGTTTATAAAGTTTATATTAAAACACACCTAAAATCTTTTTGGAATTTTGAATATTTCAAATGTAAAGACTGAAAGCAGTAAATAAATATATACAAAGATGCAGAAACTGAAAGCATTAAATAAATATTTACAGACATTCTTTTTGCGAGTTTCGAGGGTAAGAGAATGATATCAGTGTACGGTCACACCAAAATGCTCTTGTTGTTCAGTTAGTTAACCTTTAGATAAGCATCCTATAACGATTATCAATATTGTTGCCCACATAAGCTCAACTTATCAGATGTAATCATGTGACATGGGGATATGTTAAGGTATGATTTATACTTACCGACCGGTGTTCATCCACACACGACACATTCCCGTATCAAGGTATGCACGAGAGTTCATCTTACTGGTGAGTATAGCGTTTATCATCTGTTTTGACGTATAAAAAAAGATGTGAGATACTCACTTATTTTGAATTGAAAACAAGCCCTTTGTGATAGAATCAATTATTGATGCTGAACTTGATTTCCAGATGCATGAGGGCACAGGAGCAAGTCCGTGAACAGGTTAGTACCATCGTACAGACAAAGAGACGAACTTGACTCCCGCATAAAAGATGTGATATATTAACACTTATTTTTGTGGACATGTGATTGTTGATCACTTATTGAGGTCGTATGCAATATGTACACGTATGTATGGTATCATGGAAGATCTAGACTTTGTCTCCGTTATTTTTCGGTAAAAGAAATAACCATGATAACCAGATGATAAACAACATAAAGACCACGTATCTCAGAACCTCGGCAATCTCTCAAACGAAATTTCGGTACCAAGACCATATGCCAATGAATGGTTCCCACACAGTCTTCAGTCGATTTAGGTTTATATCACCCTGCACACTTTAAAATTATTGTGAGCCTACCGATACATCTTATATAGAGCTTCTTATCGTTTTTCATTTTATGTTTAAAGAAGTTTGGACAGACCACTAATGTACTATCATTTTCTCTTTTGCTCGCCAGGAAACTCATTTTTGTTTTTCTATTGTTTTTGTGTTTTTGAAATTTTTCAATGTTTTTGGATTTTTCAAATTTGGATTTACTCCCTCTAAAATGTAAAAACTATGATAAATTAAAACACAAAGATATTTACAAAAAAGATTTTCTGATGTTGGTTTTAGTTATGCTTGACCTTAATGTCGTTTACCAATAATAAAAAGTCAAATCGTGATTTGTCAAATGCTTTGGTAAAAAGGTCATCACGTTGGTCATCGGTGTGGACGTTAACAACACCGATAAGCCTTTTATCAAAGCAATCACGTATGAAGTGATACTTAATTTCGATGTGTTTGGTCTTTGAATGCTGCACAGGATTTCTAGTGATCCGTAAGGCAGCAAAATTATCAACGAAAATAGGAGTAGTTAGGAATTCAAAACCGTAGTCGCGCATTTGTTGTTAGATCCACAGGACGTGGGAGCAACAACTTAAGGCAGCAATGTATTCAGCTTCGCATGTTGATGTAGCGACACAAGTCTGCTTCTTGCACTGCCATGTGACTAGGCGATTTCCTAAAAACTGACATCCAGCCGTTGTGGATTTGTCGTCGATTTTGCATCCGCCAAAATCAGAATCACTGAAAGCGATCAAGTCAAAGCTATCATCCCTAGGGTACCGTAGACCGGTGTCCGGGCAACCCTTCAAATAGCGAAATATCCTTTTCACAGCTGCAAGATTTGAGGCCTTCGGGTTCAGTTGATATCTAGCAAGCAGGCACGTTGGATACATTATGGCTGGTCTTGATGCTATGAGGTACATAAGAGATCCGATCATTGCGTGGTAGTATGAGGGGTAACAAATTCACCCTTCAAGTCCAGATTAATTCCGTGATTTTGCTGAGGTGGGGTACCAATGGGCGTTGTTTCGGACATCTGAAATCGGTTCAGGATGTCACTCATATACTTAGGGTCTGTTTGGTATGGAGTAATGGAATAGATGAGGGAATGGAATGGACGAGGTAATGGAATGGACAACGGAATGCAATGGATCATTACCATTCCATGTCTTGTTTGGTTACGATGTGTGAATGGAATGAATTATTATTGTGAATTGTTGCTAGGCAAGAAAACCGAAGGAATAAAATCAGCAGTGAGTGGTGGTGGTGGTGGTCGGTGGTAGTGATTGTGGGTGGTTATAGGTGGCGGTGGTGGGTGGTGGCGGCGGCGGGTGGTGGTGGCGGCGAGTGGCTGTGCGGCGGCGAAGGGTGGCGGTGGCGGTGATGTGTGTAAAATGCAACATATAAATTACATCAAATGAGGCATAAAACTAACCCTTTTTTAGTACTAATATTGGAAAAAGAGTGTTTTTGTCTTCCTTTTGTATTTTCAGGATTAAATGAGCTCAAAAACGCAAAAGAAGCAAAAAGACAGCTAAATCCAACATAAATACAAGAAAAGGAACATTAGTGGAATTCCCGAACCCTCAACGGCACCTTCCAAAGCAAAATAGAGAAAACAGAAGGCTGAACACGCCCCGTGCTCAGCCAGCACGGGGCCGTGCCCAAGAAGCAGCAGAAAAGACAAATCTATAGAAGCTTCTATTGCCCATCACGGGGCCGTGCTCAGCGGACACGGGGGCGTGTCGAAAGTACAGCAGGCGCATTTATTGTAATTGCGAATTACAATTAATGAGGAGAGAGAGTGTCAGACGGACACGGGGCCGTGCCCAGCGGACACGGGGCCGTGTCCAGCTCTCTGTTCAGCCTATAAATAGGAGTGCTTGGATTCATTTCATCTCATCCCTTGGCACACCACCTCTCTCACACTTCATCCACCACCCACCACCATCACAACACCATCATCCACCACCATCATCCATTGTCCATCGTAGAGTGTGTGAGTCGTCTCGGGATCCAAGATTGATCGTAAGAGTTCTTGACAATCAAGGCCATGTTTGCCTAAGTCTCTTACATCACTTGGTGAAGACAAAGTGTCTAGTTTAATACTTTTTATTTCTAATCTTTTGCACTTTTTATATGGTTTTGTATTAATGACTTTAATAACTAGTTACTTATGCTGAAGGTGATCTGTCCTTATCGTTTGTCCGTGGTGTCTTGGCATTATTTTACTGTCTATATAAAATAAAGGATTTTCACCATTCATATCTCCACGGTCTATATGGAGGTATGTTGGCTACCTGGTAGGGGGTTAAGGGAACGGTTTGGTAAAGGTCTTGCCATTGTTCAGCGTTTAGAGGTCCTGCAATGGACCTGGGTCAAATTTAGTAGGACCTCCTTCAATACTTCACGGTATTGGATGGCGGGGGTCCAAACTCTTTGATCCCCTCATAAGCTAACTACTATTAATACTATAACCCGGCTACTTAGGACTGTATCCCTGCTGACTCAGACTACTTAGCCGAGGGTAACGTCACCGCCAAAAGCGGGGCCTACCACAATACTGCATTAATAACTTAATTCATTATCTTCCAATAATCCACCCCTTTTGGATTGTATCCCTGCTGACTCAAACTACTGGGGTGAGGGTAACGTCACCTTCAAAAGAGGGGCCTACTACAATAACTAAGATAATCTCTTAATTATGTGCAAAAGTGCGGAAATAATCAAAGGTTATACTAGATACGAGTCGGAACCAAGTGATTCATCTTGTCTATCTGTTTTTCTTTTATTTTTATTTTCAGCATTTTAGTTAGTTTTATTTTTCTTAGTTTAAAACATTTTTCTAAACTTTTGTTTTGGTTAGACTTTGAGGATAAACCGGTACTAAAAGCTCTTGTGTCTTTGGACGACCTCGGTATCTTACCAACGCTATACTACACTCAACGATGGGTGCACTTGCCCATATGTGTGTTTAGTGTTAGTAAAATATCGTGTTTTATAAATTTAAAACTTGGCTAAAATAAGTGTTAAAAAGGGCTTAAAATATACACCTAAAATATACGACACTTCGCACGCATCAAGTTTTTGGCGCCGTTGCCGGGGACACAAGGATTTTAAGAAAGTTAGGAATCAACGGCCTAATCATCTTTTATTTTTCTTTCTTTTTTTTTTTTTTAGGATTTTCTTAGTTTTTCAGCTTCTGCAGAGCTCAGCACGGGCCGTGCCCGCTGAACACGCCCCCGTGCTCAATCATTGGAACTGGCAATCCTGTTTTACATCAGACAGTAAGCTGAACACGGGGCCGTGTCCACTCAACACGCCCCCGTGCCCAAGTTTCAGTTACTGAAAACCGAACCGTTAGATCCCGACGGTTGGTAATTTCTGACATAAACATGAGTGATAGTAATTATTTTTACTTTCGGCACTCTTATGGTAAGTGGTGTCAATTATGTGGTGGCGAACATGAATAAGTAAAATGCTACTTCCTAAATTATAGGCCCCACTACATGGACCCACCATCTTCTCACAACCTTAAGAGGGGCGAAAGTAAAAATAAGCACTATTTCTCCCTCGAATGCGCCCAGCCAGATATTCTAGGAGAAATGCTCCTTAGCGAGTTATTTCAGCTAGAAGAGCTAATTCTAAAATGGATAGAAGAGCTTGGGAAGGATTTTATTGATCCGCCCCAAGACGATACCCATGAAGAAATGTTGGAACCGCATTCCGACAACCTCGTTGCTCCCGAAAATACCTTCATACCTAGCAAAGACTTGGACGATAGTCGTCCCTGTGTCGATTGTGCCGTGAAGGACTCACCATCGACTTCGTTCGGTGCATACATAGACCTGAGCGATTCGGCATATACCTTCTTTAACAAGAGCCCGGAAAAGGGTTGGACTTGTCCACCTAGAATGAAAATAGGAATTACCCTCACCGACAACCTCTTGCGTTCTCGCCTTAGTCTAGGACAATTAAGGTATATTAGGCACTTTGGGATTGTTCCGACCAGTCAGGAGCCACCCGATACTAACAAGTTCCTTAAAAAACTAGACAACTTCATAAAACAGTCCTTAGACACGGGGCCGTGCCCAGCCAACACGCCCCCGTGTCCATCGAAAGATTCCTTTCTGATCAGTACGTCAGAATACGGACAAACTGTGTCAGAACTCCACCTGAACACGGGGCCGTGTCCAATGAACACGGGGCCGTGTCCAGGTTGCTGTCATTTTCTATAAATGCAGCCAAGAATTCTGCACATTTGGACCAACTTGGGGCAGAGATTTGCAGGAATCTTCTCTCAAACTATCCTAGGTAAGTCTAAAAGAAGGTTCCAACAACCCATCTTGTCCCTTCCTCTTTTAGTAATTTCCTTCTTCTTCATCTTTCTCCAAAGAGCTACCATTGAAAGTTTGGAATTCCTCCAACTCTATGGTAGGGATAAATGAGTTTTGTTCAAAGAATCTTGGTAAAAACATGTTATGAAACATTGTTTTAAGTTATTTACAACCAAAAAGGCCCCACAACGTTCAGAAAATAACTTAAAACTCCAAGTTTCCTTGTTCCAAAACTCAGCAGAAAGATGAACACGGGGCCGTGCTCAGTGAGCACGGGGCCGTGTCCGGTCACTGTTTCATTAAATAAACTATTTTTAGTTTATTTTTCGTAGGATGTCGAGTGAAAACAGCGATACATCTTCTGTGCATTCGTCAAACAGCCGAAGAGGAAGAAGACCCTCCATTGAAGCTACACTTGTGCACTATGTGATAGCATTAAGGGAGGCTCTCGACGAAATGACTTCAGTAGAGGAGGTCCTTATCGACCGTATTAACGATCTTACGATGGGACTTGAAACCAGCTTCCAAGAAATTAACCTCTTGCACCAGAGGTTAAATATTCTTGTAGCACCTCCAATGGAACCAGTCCTTCCACAGCAGGATTGGAACCTAGCACTCGGAATCAACAACCCTACTGGGTGGGAAGACTTGCCAGCGGAACCTCCTGTGGAACACCTACAAGAGATCCCGGTGGAGGTTGAAACTCCTCAAACTAATGCCAATGAACCTTCCTTTCTCCTTCCAAGGGAGGTGGAAGAATGGCTCGCCGACATTTGAGGAGAATCGCACGCAGAAGATGGAGTTCAAAAAGGCCTTGGTTAAACCAAGATTAATTGCTTCTTGGAAATTTTGCTAACTAAAATAAAGTAAAGGCTAGAACTCCATGGTTTGATTTCTTTGTTTTATCTAGTTTAATTTAGGATTATGTAAGTTCTCTCTATGATGAAATGAAATGATGGTTTTAAGGTTTGGATGGTTTGTAATGAATGAAACACACTCATGGTGGTAAAGGATGAAAAGGGGAACGAGAAAAATGATCCCATGCACAAGAACGAGGCAACCCGACAATTTTCTCCATCTCAGAAGGTTCAACACGGGCCGTGCCCAACCAACACGGCCCCGTGTCGAACCACCTGCAGAAAACGCCCAGTACAGGTAACTGGACACGGGCCGTGTTCACCCAACACGCCCCCGTGTCCAGACTTCTGTTTCTCTTATTTCAATTTTGTTACTGGCACTTGAACACGGGGCCGTGCCCGGATAACACGGGGCCGTGTTCAGTGCCCAGTAACACAAATTTTTGCTTTTTAAACACTATTTTACACATCTAATCAACCTAAAAATTTATCTTTGGGACACATTGAGGACAATGTGTAATTTAAGTGTGGGGGGGATGCTAAAACCTTGAGTTTTGCAAGTCCTAAATACAAGCCTTACACAAAACTCTATTGGAACCGCTAATCACCCCAAATTTTTTCAAAAATTTCATTTTTTTTACTTGTCTAGGTTTAACTCGGGAAATTCAAGTTCTCAAAAAGGTTATATTTTTACAAATTTACAACCGATAGCGTAGTGATAAAAAGAACCAACATAAGAAAATTATGAAAAGGCATGACAAACTTATTTAAAATTTGATTATATATACTTGATCACATAAAAACCCATTCCCACAAAAGTGAGTTTTGAGCCTTTATTGAGCACACAATTTCATATCATTTGACTAAATGCTCATTTTTCGTTTCTTGTGTGAATAGCCGCTTGGTTCTTACAACTCTAGAACTTGCCATGACAATACATTCCCGGTCCTTATCAACTTAAACCCGAGTAAGTAAATGATGGAGGCATTAGGACTAACCTTTTTCATTTCTACACCATTATTTTTCTTTTTCTTTTACCACCTACCCAAAAATCCCCCTAGTTAGCCCTTTTGAGCCTAAACCTTTTCATTTCATTACCCAAACAAAAACCCTTTCAACCACCAAAACCCTTTTTCATTTTTAACCCTTTATTTTAGTAACAAGTTCGGTTCTTCGTGAAAAAAAAAAAAAAAAAAAATTTTGATGATGATGAAGCAAAAAGAAAATAAACAAACAAAGTAATCAAAAATAACTTTGTTTGAATAAAAGCTTCATCAAAATAAAAAGTTGCAAAAATGCGAAAACCGACACTTGTTACGCTTTTTAGCCCTTTTTCTACTAACCACTAACCCAACCACCTACCTTTAACCCTAGCCAACCCTTAACCCACAAAGTCCTCTTGATATCTACAAAGGTATAAAAGTTAAAAATGAGGAGGATTGATTTCTTGGCAAGCCTATGGTAGGAATAAGTTCCATGCCGCTCTCGAGTGATTCACTAAAAATACACTTTCGGCCGAGTGTGAGTGATTTCCCCCGCGAGGTATGTGAACTTGTATATAAATAGAATTTTAAAAAAAGGCATGTTATGCCCAAATAAGTAATTTCTTTTATGAACAGTTCTAAATAAATCATTACGAATAGGAGTGTAAATAAATAAAAATAAAACCCAAAAAGATCTTGGAAATCCCGACACTCTACGACAAGCCCAAAACCTTCTCTTCTACCTATTCCATTTGGGAGTGTAAGCCACATATTAAAGAGTTTTGCTTGAGGACAAGCAAAAGTTCAAGTGTGGGGGTATTTGATGTGTGTAAAATGCAACATATAAATTACATCAAATGAGGCATAAAACTAACCCTTTTTTAGTACTAATATTGGAAAAAGAGTGTTTTTGTCTTCCTTTTGTATTTTCAGGATTAAATGAGCTAAAAAACGCAAAAGAAGCAAAAAGACAGCTAAATCCAACATAAATACAAGAAAAGGAACATTAGTGGAATGCCCGAACCCTCAACGGCACCTTCCAAAGCAAAATAGAGAAAACAGAAGGCTGAACACGCCCCGTGCTCAGCCAGCACGGGGCCGTGCCCAAGAAGCAGCAGAAAAGACAAATCTATAGAAGCTTCTATTGCCCATCACGGGGCCGTGCTTAGCGGACACGGGGGCGTGTCGAAAGTACAGCAGGCGCATTTATTGTAATTGCGAATTACAATTAATGAGGAGAGAGAGTGTCAGACGGACACGGGGCCGTGTCCAGCTCTCTGTTCAGCCTATAAATAGGAGTGCTTGGATTCATTTAATCTCATCCCTTGGCACACCACCTCTCTCACACTTCATCCACCACCCACCACCATCACAACACCATCATCCATTGTCCATCGTAGAGTGTGTGAGTCGTCTCGGGATCCAAGATTGATCGTAAGAGTTCTTGACAATCAAGGCCATGTTTGCCTAAGTCTCTTACATCACTTGGTGAAGACAAAGTGTCTAGTTTAATACTTTTTATTTCTAATCTTTTGCACTTTTTATTTGGTTTTGTATTAATGACTTTAATAACTAGTTACTTATGTTGAAGGTGATCTGTCCTTATCGTTTGTCCGTGGTGTCTTGGCATTATTTTACTGTCTATATAAAATAAAGGATTTTCACCATTCATATCTCCACGGTCTATATGGAGGTATGTTGGCTACCTGGTAGGGGGTTAAGGGAACGGTTTGGTAAAGGTCTTGCCATTGTTCAGCGTTTAGAGGTCCTGCAATGGACCTGGGTCAAATTTAGTAGGACCTCCTTCAATACTTCACGGTATTGGATGGCGGGGGTCCAAACTCTTTGATCCCCTCATAAGCTAACTACTATTAATACTATAACCCGGCTACTTAGGACTGTATCCCTGCTGACTCAGACTACTTAGCCGAGGGTAACGTCACCGCCAAAAGCGGGGCCTACCACAATACTGCATTAATAACTTAATTCATTATCTTCCAATAATCCACCCCTTTAGGATTGTATCCCTGCTGACTCAAACTACTGGGGTGAGGGTAACGTCACCTTCAAAAGAGGGGCCTACTACAATAACTAAGATAATCTCTTAATTATGTGCAAAAGTGCGGAAATAATCAAAGGTTATACTAGATACGAGTCGGAACCAAGTGATTCATCTTGTCTATCTGTTTTTCTTTTATTTTTATTTTCAGCATTTTAGTTAGTTTTATTTTTCTTAGTTTAAAACATTTTTCTAAACTTTTGTTTTGGTTAGACGTTGAGGATAAACCGGTACTAAAAGCTCTTGTGTCCTTGGACGACCTCGGTATCTTACCAACGCTATACTACACTCAACGATGGGTGCACTTGCCCATATGTGTGTTTAGTGTTAGTAAAATATCGTGTTTTATAAATTTAAAACTTGGCTAAAATAAGTGTTAAAAAGGGCTTAAAATATACACCTAAAATATACGACACTTCGCACGCATCAGCGGCGACGGAGACCGTTGGTGGTGGGTGGCGGAGGAGGTGGCGGTGGGTAGAGGCGGTGGTGGTGGGTGGTGGCGGCGAGTGGCGTTAGCCGTTAGTCGCGACGGTGGGTGGCAACGGTGGCGGACTGGCGGGTGGATGGCGGGGGCGGGGGTGGGGACGGAGATGGTGGTGTGTTGCGGGTGGCAGTGATGGCGTCGGTGGTGGGTGGTGATGGTGGTGGTGGGTGGTGGCGAAGGTGGTGGGTTGTGGTGTTGTTGAAGAATACTGCAAGAGGGGATGGAATGAAAAAAAAACATGGGGGGTGGATGGAATGATTTTGAGGGAATGGAATGCCTTTTGGAATGTGTCATTCCATTCCATTGACCAACCAAACACCCTTTTCTTTATTTTCTCGTAATCATCCATTCCATTCCGCCTCTCATTCCTGCATACCAAACACTACCTTAGTCTGATGGATGAATATCCCAGACTTTGTTTGTTGTACTTGTAGACCCAAAAAGAATGTCATTTCCCCCATGGCGCTCATTTTGAATTTCTCCTGCATAACACGCTCAAAGTTCCTACACAAAACATCGTTAGTAGAACCAAATATAATATCATCTACGTATACCTGTACCAATAGAAGATCTCCATCCTGTTCTTTGATGAAAAGAGTGCAATCGATAAGACCTCGGCGAAATCCATTCTCCAGCAGATAATTAGATAAGGTTGCATACCAAGCTCGTGGTGCTTGATGTACACCGTAGAGAGCTTTGTTCAGCAACCAAACCCGATCAGGGTGAATAGGATCTTCAAAACCTGGAGGCTGTTCGACGTACACCTCTTCTTCAACCACACCATGTAAAAATGCACTTTTCACATCCATTTGGTAAACCTTGAATCCCTTGAAGGAAGCATAGGCTAGAAAAATCCGAATAGCTTCAAGACGTGCAACCGGTGCATAAACTTCGTTGTAGTCGATCCCTTTAATCTGACGAAAACCTTGAACGACTAATCTCGCCTTGTTTCGAATGACTACTCCTCGGTCATCCTTTTTGCACTTATAAACCCAACGGGTACCAATCTTCTTGTAATCATCAGGTTTCTCAACGAGTTTCCAGACACCTAGCTTCTGGAATTACTACAGTTCTTCCTGCATAGCTTCCACCCAAGAATTATCTTTCAAAGCTTCTTTCCAAGATTTTGGTTCTTCTTGTGATACATAACACGCGAAGGACCAATCATTCTGCAAACCCGATTCTCGAATAGCTGCATACAAGCCCGCATTGTTGTTGTTTCGCAACTGATTTCTTGTTTGTACGCCACTTTGTACATTTCCAATGATGTTTTGTTGAGGATGGGTATTGTGAATTCTTGTTTCTGGATTATCTGGAACTGGAATATTTGTACCCAGATTATTGAAATTGAGATCAACAACCAAATCAATACCCTGAACTGGCTAAGAGGATGATGCAGTAGCTTCATCTTTTTTAGGGGCGTCCACTGGAGGTGTAGCCTCTGAAGTACCATGAACAACTTCTTGGTCTGCATCGAGAAATTCATCATCCTTTGAAGATTCGTTTAGTTCGTTACCATCGTGAAAATCTTCATTGTCGAGAGCATTATTGTTCACTGAAATTGGTTATGGATTGTTGACAATAATTGGACGAACCAATGGTGAATCTGTTGCGTTGTCACTCTCAAAAAACATCTGTGCCGCAGCATCCACTACAACTTCTTCAATATTGATCGAATTGAAAAAGTCATCGTACTCAAACATCCAAGGGTGACCAGGACATTTAACTGGCAATGTGTGCCTTTGTACTCTGACTTCAGACCATTCTTCGACCCTTTTTGTCTCTAGATTCCAGACTCTTAAGTTCGAGGTGGCATACCCAAGAAAGTATCCTTCAATTTCTTTTGCCCCAAACTTTCCATTCGGATCGATCATTGTGCAAGGGCTCCAAACGGTTCAAGATATTGTAAATCTGGTTTCCGTTTATGAAGAAGCTCAAAGCAGGGCTTGTTGTGTCTTTTAACTGTAAGGACTCGGTTCATTGTGTAACAGGCAGAGGCCACAGCTTCACTCCAGAATGGAATGGGCAACTGGGACTCTACCAACATTGTCCTAGCAGTTTCGATCAATGTGTGGTTCTTACGCTCAGCGATGCCATTCTGTTGAGGAGTGTAACTTGCACTGAATTCGTGAAGAATACCTTTGGATCTATAGTACTCCGCCATTGCATGATTTTTAAATTCAGTTCCATTGTCGCTGCGTATCCGTCTAACTTTCAAAGTTTACAAATTCTCAATCGTTGTGATCAAGTTTTTGATAATTTGGAAAGTATCACTCTTGTGTGCCATGAACGCCACCCAAGAAAATCTTGAATAATCATCAGTCACCACGAGGCAGTACTGATCATTCCTGATGCTTTTATACTTGACAGGACCGAAAAAATCCATGTGCAAACGTTCAAGCAGATCTGCCACGGTGTTGATCTTCTTTGTAGGGTGCGAATTCTTTCTTTATTTTCCTTTCTCGCATGAAACACAGACGTCTTGAAGATGGAAATTTTTAAGAGGAACACCAGTCACTAATTCATTTGACACCAAATGATTTATTTTTCTTAAATGAATGTGTCCCATTCGTCTGTGCCAAGAGATTGAATCCTTTTCTGTGGCTTTGGAAACGAAACAAGTTTCTTGTGCAGACGTTGTAATTGCTTGGCTCATATCAAGGACATACAAATCATTAATCCTTGGAGCAGATAAGAGAATCCAGTCTTTTGGAATCTTGAAACCGGGTTTCAGCACATAACATCCATTAGCATCAAAGGGTACTGAAAACTTCTTATCACAAATTTGTTAAACGCTGAGAAGATTGTGATCAAGTTGTTGCACAAAGCCGATTTTATCAAAGCTTACAACCCCGTTGAATACCATTCCTTCACCAGTAATATATCCACCTTTATCTCCAGCAAAAGCAACATAACCTCCTCTAATAGATTTAACGTCGTAGAGAAGCTTCATGTCGCATGTCATGTGCCTGGATGCCCCATTTTCAACAATCCAAAGACTACTGATAGTTCCTCCTGGAACACCCTACACATGAACTCACAGGATTAGTTGGAGATGGGGACCCAAGCCTTTGTGGACTTGGGTCTTCCGTTTTCATCGACAAAAGTTATTTCAATTTCTCGATGGTTAGGGAATTGTGATGCTCCCCCTGAATTAGTAACCGTTTTTGGTTTCCAAGTCTGTTGTGTTTTACCATTTTGAATTTTTGAAATCTTAACTTCGTGATTATTAGAAGTTTTAGAAATTTCTGGTTTAACTGAAACAGGTTGTTTGTGAACCACGTCGGTTTTAATTGCCTTCTCAATTACCTTGAGTTGTTGGCTTTTCTGTTTCTTTTCCCTTTCTTTTACACGACGGGGATCTTATTTTGTAGAAACAGATCGCTTTCGGTAATTTTGTTCACGGGGATCATCAACTTTGGCTTTTAGTTTATGAAGATATGGACAATTCCGAATAATATGCCCAAATGTACCACATGAGAAACATGATCTTCGTTCTACAAACCCCGAAGTATCATGTGACTGTCTTGTTGATGAACTTTGTGATCCCGAGGTACTTGGTTTTGACCTGTTTTGTTCATTTCTTTTCAAAAATTTAACTTGATTAACATGATCTAAGTTAGATTTATTTGCAAAAGTTTCTAATTTATCCGTTCCCTTTGATTTCACAAAGTTCACCTTCTTGTTCTTCTTTTGGTTTGGTCCCTTTCGACCTTGAGTCGTTGATTTACCTTTTGGTTTGGTATGATTTTGCTGCTTTTTCACTGTTGGTAATTTCTGATTGCCATATTGTTTTCGAATTTCGGCCTTTGGAATCGGAGGACATTGTGTAACCACAATTCGTGAATCCGACTTTCCCAAAAACCTACTTGTCGCATCTTCAAAAACTTTACTGATTAAAGATTTGTTTACATTTTTAATCGGAAAATCTTTGTCAGAATAGATTTTATCATCACCAACAAGAGTGTACAAGAAATTCACACTCTCGGACTCTTTTGCAGACGTGGACTCGACCAGAATAGTCTTAGCAGGTTTTGCGGATGATCACATAAAATATGATTCTCGAGAGGTATGTCCTCTTCTTGGATTACCGCATCAAACTGTGCTGAGTCGGTATCATCGGATTCATCATCTGAAGAATCAGCATCCTCAACAATGACTGGAGGATCGTGATTTTGTTCAGCAGTTGCATATGTATCTGATGATACTTCATTTTTGTATCCAAGTCCGGTTGCAAATTCCTCAATGTCTAAAGGAACAGATTGCTCAAAATAAGTTCTATTCTCCTCATCCGGCATTGCGTCATAATTTTGTCTAATAGGTGGTGGTCATTTCTTATATCCAATGCACGTGACATCCTTTGTCTCTTTATGTATGTCAATGATGTGATCCAGCACATACCTAGAATTTGAGTAACTATCTAACTTAAGCCGGATCGCCTCACTTTCACACTTTACACAGGCTAACTCTTTTTACATGACCTCGAGACGATTGATATAACAGTTTATGTCAGTTTGTTTTCTTGAAACCATTTTTGTTAGCTCGGTTTTATCTTCTCTTAAATTTTCTATCACCGTTTTAAACTCTTTTTCGTGGTTTTCATAAAACATGTTAGCCTCTTTTCATTTCGAAAGATCCACTATCAACTTTTGTTGTGGATATATGTCACGTCATACTTGCTTTGCAAATCATCATATTTGCTTTGCAAGTCCGACAATTTATCACCTAAATTAACATATTTATCACATTTATCAGAAGTTGGATCATCTACATATACCTGGTTTGATGAACCGCCCACATTAGCCATAAAGGCTGAATGATTAGAAGAAGAAGAAAACTAAGCAGCTTCATCCACCAAGATTGATCTTCTATGATTCCCTTCTTCAGTTCCTCCTAACAATTCATCAATATCTGCATCGACGGTCACACTTGACGTTTCATCCAAATGATCATTGCCTGAAGTTGAGGATTCTTCATCTAAGCTTCTACTGTAATCAGAACTGTCTTCATCTTCAGATGATTCTCCACCACTGGTGGAAGATTGATGCGTGTGAAGTGTCGTAGATTTTTAATATATATTTTAAGCCCTTTAACACTTTTTAGCCAAGTTTTAAATTTATAAAACACGATATTTACAAACACTAAACACACATATGGGCAAGTGCACCCATCGTGAGCGTAGTATAGTATTGGTAAGATACCGAGGTCGTCCAAGGACACAAGAGCTTTTAATACCGGTTTATCCTCAACGTCTAATCAAATCAAAAGTTTAGAAAAAGGTTTTAAACTAGAAAATAAAAACTAACTAAAATGCTGAAAAATAAAATAAAAATAAAAACAGATAGACAAGATGAATCACTTGGCTCCGACTCGTGTTTAGTGTAACCTTTGATTATTTTCGCACTTTTGCACTTTTTAAGAGATTATCTTAGTTATTGTAGTAGGCCCCTCTTTTGAAGGTGACGTTACCCTCAACCCAGTAGTTTGAGTCAGCAAGGATACAATCCTAAAGGGTTGGATTATTGAAAGATAATTAATTAAGTTATTAATGCATAATGTGGTAGGCCCCTCTTTTGAAGGTGACGTTACCCTCGGCTAAGTAGTCTGAGTCAGTAGGGATACAGTCCTAAGTAGCCGGGTTAAAGTTTTAATAGTAGATTACATATGAGGGGATCAAAGAGTTTGGACCCCCGCCATCCAATACCGGTGGGTATTGAAGGAGGTCCTACTAAATTTGACCCAGGTCCTTGCAGGATCTATACACTGAACAAGGCAAGACTCTTACCAAACCATTCCCTTAACCCCCGACCAGGTAGCCAACATATCTCCATATAGACCGTGGAGATATGAATGATGAAAATCTTTTATTTTATATAGACAGTAAAATAACGCCAAGACACCACGGACAAATGATAAGGAAGAATCACGTTCAACATAAGAAACTAGTTATTAAAGTCATTAATACATAACCAAATAAAAAGTGCGAAAAGATTAAAAATAAAAAGTATTACACTCGACACTTGTCTTCACCAAGTGATGTAAGAGACTTAGGCAAACATGGCCTTTGATTGTCAAGAACTCTTACGATCAATCTTGGATACCGGGACGACTCACACACTCTATGCTGGACGATGGATGATGGTGGTGGATGATGGTGCTGTGGTGGTGGTGGTGGAGTGTGGGTGAAGTGTGAGAGAGGTAGTGTGCCAAGGGATGGTTTGCAAATGAGCCAAGCACCCCTATTTATAGCCTGAACAGCAGCACGGGCACGGCCCCGTGTCCATCCTCCTTCTCTTTCTTCATTAATTGCATTTTGTCTGCATTAGTTGACCACGCCCCCGTGTCCGCTGGGCACGACCCCGTGTGCAGAAGCGTAACTATACTATCAAGATTTCCCCAGATTCAGTGAATCTTAGAGTTGACCACGGCCCCGTGTCCGCTGGGCACGCCCCCGTGGTGGGTGATAGAAGCTTCTACAACTTTGTCTTTTCTGCAGACACTTGGGCACGCCCCCGTGCTCATTGAGCATAGGGCGTGTTCAGCCTTCTGTTCTCTTATTTTTGCTTGCGAAGATGCTGTCGGGGGGTCGGGCATGCCACGTTTGTTCCTTTTCTTGTATTTATGTTAGATTTAGCGCCTTTTTGCTTCTTTTGTTCATTTGAGCTCATTTAATCCTGAAAATACAAAAGGAAGACAAAAACACACTTTTTCCAACATTAGTACTAAAAAAGGGTTAGTTTTATGCCACATTTGATGTAATTTATATATTGCGTTTTGCACACATCAAAGATTCTCCACCACTAGCGTGTTTTAGATCCTTGACAACCTCAGCAAAACAAGCTGTTCACTTCCCAACTGAATCGACCAGTCACAACCTTCATCGACTTGTACCACAAGAGCATAGTTGGCATTTGATGCTCCTGCTTGATTTGGATTGTTCACAGGCATCAACGTGCGCTCGTTATTCCTGTTTTGATTCTGATTCTGCTGGTTGCCTTGATTGCCTTGATTCCTGAACGGATTCTGGTTCCCTTGCTGAGCTGGCTTTGTACATTCTCTCTTGAAATGACCTCTTTCACCACAATTAAAGCACTTGACTGATTGTTTATCGGACCCATACTTGGTATCTTTCTTGCTTTCCAAGCTGGTTCTACCAGTCCTTTCCATGAAGTCTTTAGCTCGCCTAACCGCACTAGCAAAAGCCCATTTGATATTCGTTTCCTCTTTATCAATCTGCTGATAATCTTCCTGCGTTAGATTGATGTTCCCAATCTGCCCTGCTACCAACCCACAGTATGCGCTCACCAAAGCGTTCGGCAGCTCCATATGTTCTTTAGCTACTTCAACACTTACTTTTGAGAAATTTGAAGTGTCGAACTGAACTGTATTTGGATTAGATGACGGACCAGCAGATGAAGTGTTTCCATAACAAGCTTGTTGTGGAACTGGTAGGGGATTTCCATACATATCTCTAGCTTCGGTATATTGATAGCTTTGCTTTGAGACTTCTGGTTGAGGATTTCCGTACATGTCAGTGCTTCAGACAAAAGCCGTTTGAGTTGAGGAAACAGGTAGTGGATATCCGTACATATCTCTTGATACAAAGTCCGTTTGAAGCTGAGCATGTGGGGCAGGTCTTGGAGTAGTGCTAGAACCTCCACAGTTTCCATAATAGATATCAGGATTCTGTTGCACTGGAATCCTTTTGGCCTACCTGATTTCTTCTTGAACTTTGTTCTCCAAGAGCTGAACGAAATTATTGATGTTTGTCGCTGCCAAAGTGCCATTGTATTTCAAGATTTCCAAGAAACCATTCCATTGAGCTGGTAATGCATCGGCAAACTTGATGACAACTTCTTCTGGATTCACTACTACCCCAAAGTTACTTAACTCAGTCAACAAGTGATAAAATCGACTTGTCAAGTCTCCCAAAGATTCCATTTCCATACATGTGAAGCCATCAAACTCCTTCTTGAGTAGATCATGTCGCAATTTGCGTGTTGCTTCATTTCCTAGACCTCTCTTCTTTAATGCATCCCATAACCGCTTTGACGTCTTGAAGCTGACAAACTGATGATACGTATCCTTGCTCAATGCTTGAGTTAGGAAAGAATATGCTTTCTTTTCTAAATCATATGCTTTTTTCTCGCCTGCCGTAAGATCTGCAAATTTCGCGGCAGTTGAAGCGGCAACATCAAGTGCTTGATCGAAATCTGTAGTAAAACATAACCACAATTCCGTGTTTTGCCCAAGAACATACGCATGGAATCTTTCTTCCCATCCAGGATATTCATTCATGTGCATTAGCTTCGGTGGACGATTAATGCTTCCTGTTTCACTTTCGCTTAAAAGTATACTTTGAGTACTTTGATTTTGATTGGAAACGAATGCCCATTGACTTGTCGAATTTTGATTTGCTTGAGATTCGGCCCATGATGGCGATAAACTCGTGCTTCTATACTTGCTCTCCGTATTGGATGGAATACCCCACCAGTCTGAACTCGTTTTGGATGTATGATAATGAATACCTGCTCAAAAATCTTAAAACAAACAGTTAAGTATGAATTAAAAGTCTTCTGTTAAAAATGGGATGTAGATGTCGACGAAGAATAAGATTCTTTGTTGAAGACTCCAAATTGACAAAGAATGGGTTGTTCGTCAAAACTCAAAGTGACAGAGTATGGGTTTCTTCGTCGAAGACAGTGACGACGAAGGACAGGGTAGATCTTCGAAGACCAAGGTGACGAAGGTTGGATAGTTGTCTAAATCAAATTTGACGAGGAATATAATGGTTCGTCAAAAACAACTATGATGAAGATCTATGTAGTTCGTCGATGAAAACTTCGTTGACAAAGGTGTACAGTTAATAGAGATATTTTCAAAACCAAATCTTCTGACAAAGTAGTTTCTTTTGCCAAACCACCTTACTTACAGACCAATTTTTCAACACACCATCATTCTTATTGACATCTTTTTCAAACAAACATAAAATAATCAACTACACTCCAATAATAATTCAAACAAGATCAAAAGCATATTATATTTGAAGAACAATGTGAACTCATTGAAGATCCTGATGAACTTAATGAGTTTTTCGGTCACGGAAAAATTATCGAACACAATTTTTGCTTAAACTTTTAATAAAAACCAACATTTAACATGTAGACATGTAATATAACAAGGTTTTTGATAAAACTTATAGCAAAACGTCAAGGTTTTCACGATTTTATAGCTGTTTTTCCAGAAAGGTATGATTTTCAAACAAGAACAAAAACTGGAAAAAAAAAACTTTAAAATCTATCAAAACACAAGAAATCAACTTGGTTTTAACAAGGAAAAAAGCCAAGGCTCTGATACCACTTGTTGGTCCACCCGGAGGATCGAGTTAAACCTCTATTCCCTGTTTTCCGACGTACCTAAGAATGTGAAATCCAAACGGGTAAGTTAAACCAAGTTAGAACACGAAATCACAAACACGGATCAACGATTAACACTCCAATGTATTAATACGTAATGCGGTTACAATGCGGTGTTTACAAGATCTCCTTATAAACTCTCAGTCTGTGTGTGTTTTACAGTGTGTTCTCTCTCAAATCTATTCCGACTTGCACACTTTGTCTTCTGTTCTGCTGAGTATATATACTACAGGTTCGGCGAACCTCCTGCAGTCGACGAAGTATCCCTGACGAACAATCATTGTGACGAAGAGGGAGATCTTGTAAGTGCAGGTCCGAGTTTATCAGTTTTAACTTGGTCCGAGCTTATCAGTTTCACTTGGTCCGAGCTTATCAGTTTTTTACTGTTCGAGTTTTAAAAGGAAGTTCCGAGTTTTAACTGTTAAAAGGACGGTTTTCTGAGGTTTATCAGTTTGATATGACTTTTTCCGAGTTTTGATATCTCTGTTATTATATATTCCGAGTTTTTAGTCAGGTCTAGTTCCGAGTTTTCTTTTGAATCAACAACCTCATTCCGAATTTTAACTTTCAATGTCCGAGTTTGTGGCAATGTCTTTTCAACTGTACAGAATTTTCAACATGTTTGACCTTTGTCGTAACACTTCCGAGTTTTAAGTCTCTTAATTAGTCCGAGTTTTAAATTCTCCGTGTCCAAGTTTCTAGTTTAATATTAAGTTCGAGTTTGTTTGATCGTAGTATTGTGTCTGAGTTTTGAGAATCCGAGTTTCAATAGTTCATTGTAGTCCGAGATTCACAACATGTGATCCGAGTTTTACTGTTCAGTTCCAAGTTTTAACAGGTTTCGAGCTTTAAAGTCGGGTTGAAACTGTTGGATTTGTTCCAAGTTGTTCCGAGTTTTAAGTTTTATAAAGTCTGTGTTATTAAAATTTGGTTCCGAGTTTTTTGTTCTGGGTTTCTTCAGAGCTTCCTTTATATCCTTGCTTGTTTCGAATTCCTTTGTACTCTAAGTACTGCTCAATGATTTGATCCGAGGTTTCAAGAGCTTCTGGGTTTTACGAGTTCCAAATTTTCTAGAATTCCGGGTTACCTGGGGTACCGGATTTTTAGCTAAATTTAGAAGTTAGTGTTGTTCGGAAGTTTCGAGTTGTGCATGTTCTGAGTTTTTCTAGTTATTCCGGGTTACCTGGGGTACCGGATAACTAACTAAGAGTCAGAATTATGCGTAGTTTGAAGACTTGAAGTCGGTTTCGGATTATCGAAAAGTTTTATGGTACTTATGTTATCCGGATCAAGTGAGGAGGTGAAGAGAATAAGACTTGCTTGGATTTTTGTATTGTTTACAAAGAAAAAGGGGGAGTAAAAATTTTGAAATTCCTGTTTTCTTTGTAAATCAAAAGCTCGTGGTGCTGCATCGAAACAAGTTCATGTTTACTATCTTTGAGATTAACTTAGTGTTAATCTTACCGGTGGCGAAGTGTTTATAACATGAAGCAAGTTAGAGCTAGTGTATGATTGAGTTTTGTCAAGTTTGTTCGAGGTTTAATCAAGTGTTGACGTGATGAAGCAAATTGTTCTTTTGGCAACTAGTTGAAGGTCAAGCCTTTATCGTATGCCGGTTAGAGTAGAGATGATTAGTCTTCTTGATCTCTCTTCCAAGTTGGTGACTGATCGGATTCTCGAAATAGGGGTTCTTACATTGAGGGGGAGATTGGAGACGAAAGTCATCGGGTAATTGGTGGATTCGTGAAGATACGAGATTGGATCTTGAAGATTCGAGATGAAATGATTTCAGACACTCGGTTGAAGACTCTGATCAAGATGGTGGATGTACTTTTATAAAGTTCAGTTTGTTATTAACTTATCGAACTGAGCTTCATGTCTTTGCGAAATTTGAAGTGTTCAAGGCTGGGCATTGGAAATCCAATGTTTCTTTCTGCTGTTGGTCAGGTTTGAAGATTAATGTATCGAGCGATATTCTTACATGTGGTTGTAGGTCGGTTCGCGTTAACTTGATTCAGGAGTAGATTGAGGGGGAGGATCAACAGTGTTTGATGTTGGATTCTTCATGTTTCTCAAAGCGGCATTAAGTGATCGTCAGCAAGTCTTTAATTAGAAGGGTTGAAGATTGCTGTGCTCTACCTAAAAGATCAAGTCTCAGCTAAAGTTGAAAGCATGCATGATATCATCAGTCAAGGGGGAGTCTGTGTAGGTCCCTCGGAGGATGAGGTCAAACCTTATCCTTGTTATGTCTAACACACTAGCAAGTGTGGAATCCAAGCTAGCATGCAAACCGGTTGTTTATGCGTGAACACAAGCCACAAAGAGAATGGGTAGACACACGAGATATCAAAGTTTACGCTTGTATTCCAGTGGACACGGTTACAGCAGTTCACTCCAATCTCACACACTTATGTTCTCTGCTCTCTCGTGTCCCCTTAATGAAATGAACACATAACATGGATATTTATATCCATCACAGATTGTCTGGTCGAAGGATCAGATAGACTGATCGAAAGATCATCTATCGATCAGAAGTCCATCGAAGGATCCACATATACCTCGAAGGATGATATCCTTCGAGGTCCATCTATATCCTTCGAAGGTTTATCCTTCGAGCTCATCGAAGGATATAACCAATCCTTCGATGACCCAACCTTCGACACAACATCTTACAAAACAAAGTGCTAACTGTTTGGCCAAGTCAAACCGGAGGATAGTTGACTTGGTCAAACTTACATCGAGCACACATAAGACGTAACTCAGACTAACACAAGACATCGTTTTTGTATCATGACAAAATACAGACAAAGTACAGACACAAGTGCACCAACAAACTCCCCCTTGGCTGTAGCTTTGTCTCGATCTTCGTGTCTTCAAGTCTTTGACGTCCTTTCAAGTCTTCAATGTCGAAGGATCTTTAAAGTCTTCACGTCTTGAAAGCAGAAAGTGTACCAACAAACTCCCCGTTTCATGTAAGAAGTGTGTTGACAAACTCCCCCTTAACATAAGCTCCCCCTTGAGTTATGCTCGTGAAAGTCTTGATCTTTACAAGTTGTAATCCTTGTGGTGTTGATGATGGTCAGCGGCAACTCGATCATCTTCATCACTTGAGTGCCTTCACGTCGTGTCTTCATTCCGAAGCTTGTCATCGACCATGTTCTCCTTGCCTTTAGAATCTGCACATGCAAGAAATCTAAACGCGTAATGAGAACAACTGCCTGGAATATCATAAGCAAACGACACACATGTGACCATTGTTCAATCAATCACCGTCCGACAGTTTGAAAGTTCAACTAATTTTATCCATATTAAATTTTAACTTTCAAAAACTTTGCAAATTCTGACCGTTTATGAAGATTCAGTCGTTTCGGTTTTCAATCAGGTTTCAGGTAACGAAGACTCGAGATCCAACATCGTACGATCGAAAATAAAATAGAAATAAAATCTTTTTGGCTTTTATAAAGTTTATATTAAAACACACCTAAAATCTTTTTGGACTTTTTGAATATTTCAAATGTAAAGACTGAAAGCAGTAAATAAATATATACAAAGATGCAGAAACTGAAAGCATTAAATAAATATTTACAGACATTCTTTTTGCGAGTTTCGAGGGTAAGAGAATCATATCAGTGTACGGTCATGTCAAAACACTCTCTTTGTTCAATTAGTTAACATTAAGATAAGCATCCTATAACAATTATCGGTATTGTTGTCCACATAAGCTCAACTTATCAGATGTAATCATGGCCAGGGGATACGTTAAGGTATGATTTATACTTACCGACCGGTGTTCATCCACATCACGACACATTCCCGTATCAAGGTATGCACGAGGGTTCATCTTACCGGTGAGTATACCGATTATCATCTGTTTGACCGTATATGATGTGAGAAACTCACTTATTTTGATTGAAAACAAGCTCTATGTGATAGAATCACTTATTGATGAGGAACTTCATTTTCGATGCATGAGGGCACAGGAGCAAGTCCGTGAACAGGTCAGTACTTTCGTACAGCAGAGAGACGAACTTGACTCCCGGATGAATGTGATATATTATCACTTATTTGAGGGACATGTGATTGTTGATCACTTATTGAGGTCGTATGCAGTATGTACACGTATGTATGGTATCATGGAAAATCTAGACTTGCGTCCCCGTTATTTTTCGGTAAAAGATACAACCATGATACCCAGATGATAAGCAGCATAAAGACCGAATATCTCAGAACCTCGGCAATCTCTCAAACAAAATTTCGGTACTAAGACCATATGCCAATGAATGGTTCCCACCTGGTCTTCAGTCGATTTAAGTTTATATCACCCTGCACACTTTAAAATGATTGTGAGCCTACCGATACATCTTATATAGAGCTGCTTATCGTTTTTCAGTTTAGGTTTAAAGAGGTTTGGACAGACCACTGATGTACTATCACTTTCTCTTTTGCTCGCCAGGAAACTCATTTTTGTTTTTCTATTGTTTTTGTGTTTTTGAAATTTTTCGATGTTTTTGGATTTTCAAATTTGGATTTACTCCCCCTAAAATCAATAAACTAAGACAAATTTAAAACACAAAGGTATTTACAAAAATGATTTTCCGATGTTGGTTTTACTCTTGCTTGACCTTAATGCCGTTTACCAATAATAAATAGTCAAATCTTGATTTGTCAAAAGCTTTGGTAAAAAGGTCGGCACGTTGGTCATCGGTGTGGACGTAAGCAACATCGATTAGCCTTTTCTCAAAGCAATCACGTATGAAGTGATACTTAATTTCGATGTGCTTAGTCTTTGAATGCTGCACAGGATTTCTAGTGATCTGTAAGGCAGCAGAATTATCAACGTAAATAGGAGTAGTTAGGAATTCAAAACCGTAGTCACGCATTTGTTGTTGGATCCATAGGACTTGGGAGCAACAACTTGAGGCAGCAATGTATTCAGCTTCGCATGTTGATGTAGCGACGCACGTCTGCTTCTTGCACTGCCATGTGACTAGGCGATTTCCCAAAAACTGACATCCAGCCGTTGTGGATTTGCCGTCGATTTTGCATCCGCAAAAATCAGAATCACTGAATGCGATCAAGTCAAAGTTATTATCCCTAGGGTACCATAGACCGGTGTCAGGGTAACCCTTCAAATAACGAAAAATCCTTTTTACAGCTGCAAGATGTGAGGCCTTCGGGTTGACTTGATATCTGGCAAGCAGACACGTTGGGTACATTATATCTGGTCTTGATGCTGTGAGGTACATAAGAGATCCGATCATCGCGCGGTAGTATGAGGGGCTAGTAGCTTCACCCTTCAAGTCTGGAGTAATTCCGTGATTTTGTGGCAATGGGGTACCGATGGGCGTTGCATCAGACATCTGGAACCGGCTCAAGATGTCACCAACATATTTAGTCTGATGGATGAATATCCCAGACTCGGTTTGTTGTACTTGTAGGCCCAAAAAGAAAGTCATTTCCCCCATAGCACTCATCTCGAATTTATCCTGCATGATGCGCTCGAAATTCCTACACAAAACATCATTAGTAGAACCAAAAATAATATCATCAACGTATACCTGAACCAGTAGAAGATCTCCATCTTGTTCTTTGATGAAAAGAGTACAATCGATAAGACCTCTGCGAAATCCATTCTCTAGCAGATAATTAGATAAGGTTGCGTACCAAGCTCGCGGTGCTTGATGTAGACCATAGAGAGCTTTGTTGAGCAACCAAACCCGATCGGGATGTATAGGATCTTCAAAACCTGGAGGCTGTTCGACGTACACCTCTTCTTCCACCACACCATGTAAGAATGCACTTTTCACGTCCATCTGGTATACCTTGAAACCTTTGAATGAGGCATAAGCCAGAAAAATCCGAATTGCTTCTAGACGTGCAACAGGTGCATACACTTCGTTGTAGTCGATCCCTTCTATCTGACGAAAACCTTGAACGACTAGCCTTGCTTTGTTTCGAATAACGACTCCACGGTCTTCCTTTTTGCATTTAAACACCCAACGGGTACCAATCTTCTTGTAACCAGCTGGTTTCTCTACGAGTTTCCAGACACCAAGCTTCTGGAATTGTTGCAGCTCTTCCTGCATCGCTTCAACCCATGAGTTATCTTTCAAAGCTTCTTTCCAAGTTCTTGGCTCTTCCTGTGAGACATAACACGCGAAAGACCAATCATTTTGTTGACCAGATTCTCGGATAGTTGCATACAAGCCTGCATTGTTGTTGTTCCGCAACATGTTTCTTGTTTGAACGCCACTTTGTACATTTCCGATGATGTTTTGTTGAGGATGGGTATTGTGAATCCTTGTTTCTGGATTATCTTGAACTGGAATATTTGTACCCAGATTGTTGAGATTTAGATCAACAATCAATTCAAGGCCCGGAATTGACGAAGAGGATGATGCAGTAGCTTCAGCTGTTCTAGGGACATCCACTGGAGGTGTACCCTCTGAAGTACCATGTACTGCTGTTGTTGGAGCTTCTTGATCTGCATCTAGAAATTCATCATCCTCTGAAGATTCGTTCAAATCGGTAGCATCGTGAAAATCCTCATTGTCGAGAGCATTATTGTTCACCGAAGATGGTTCTTGATTGACAATAATTGGACGAACCAACGGTGAATCTGTTGCATTGTCACTCTCGAAAAACATCCTTGCTGCAGCATTTTCTTCAACTGCTTTAACATTGATCGAATTGAAAAAGTCATCGTACTCAAACATCCAAGGCTGACCAGGACATTTGACTGGTAAAGTGTGCCTTTGTACTCTGACTTCAGACCATTCCTCGACCCTTTTAGTCTCTAGATTCCAGACTCTTAAGTTCGGGGTGGCATACCCAAGAAAGTATCCATCAATTCCTTTTGCCCCAAACTTTCCATTAGGATCGATTATTGTGCACGGAGCTCCAAACGGTTCAAGATATGACAAATCTGGTTTCCGTTTGTTAATAAGCTCAAAGCAGGTCTTGTTGTGCCTTTTGACTGTAAGGACTCGGTTCAACGTATAACATGCAGAGGCCACAGCTTCACTCCAGAATGGAATGGGCAACTGCGACTCTACCAACATAGTCCTAGCAGTCTCGATCAATGTGCAGTTCTTACGTTCAGCGACGCCATTCTGTTGAGGAGTATAAGCTGCACTAAATTCGTGAAGAATACCTTTTGAAGTGCAAAACTCCGCCATGGCATGATTTTTAAATTCTGTACCATTGTCGCTACGTATCCGCCTAACCTTCAATTTATATAGATTCTCAATCTGAATAATCAAGTTTTTGATAATACCGAAGGTTTCGCTCTTGTGTGCCATGAACGCCACCCAAGAAAATCTTGAATAATCATCAGTTATCACGAGGCAATATTGATCATTTCTGATGCTTTTGTGCTTGACAGGACCGAACAAATCCATGTGCAAACGTTCAAGAGGAACAGCCACCGTGTTGATTTTCTTTGTAGGGTGTCGCTTCTTCGTTTGTTTTCCTTTCTGGCACGAGACACAGACGTCTTGAAGATGGAAGTTTTTAAGAGGAACACCATTCACCAATTCATTTGATACCAAATGATTCATTTTGCGTAAGTGAATGTGACCCATTCGTCTGTGCCAAGAGATTGAGTCTTTTTCTGTGGCTTTGGAAACGAAACAAGTTGCTTGTGTAGACGTTGTGATAGCTTGGCTCATATCAAGGACATACAGATCATTTATCCTTGGAGCCGACAAGAGAATCCATTCTTTTGGAATTTTGAAGCCGGGTTTCAGCACATAACATCCATTTGCATCAAAGTGTACTGAGAACTGTTTATCACAAATTTGAGAAACACTAAGAAGATTGTGATCAAGTTGTTGTACAAAGTTGATCTTATCAAAGCTAACAACCCCGTTGGAAATCATTCCTTCACCCGTAATATATCCGCCTTTATCTCCAGCAAAAGCAACATAACCTCCTCTAATAGATTTAACGTCGTAGAGAAGCTTCATGTCGCCTGTCATGTGCCTGGATGTCCCACTATCAACAATCCAATGACTACTGATAGTTCCTCCTGGAACACCCTGCACATGAACTCACTTGATTAGTTGGAGATGGGGACCCAAGCCATTGTGGTCTTGGGTCTTCCATTTTCATCAACAACAATAACTTCTATTCTTTGATGATTCATAAATTGTGATGGTCCCTCTGAACTTGTGGTCAATTTAGGTTTCCATGTCTGTTGAGTTTTACCAGTTTGATTGTTTGACAATTTAACTTCGTGATTGTTTGAAGTTTTTGAAAATTTTGAATTTTCTGGCTTAATTGAAACAGATTGTTTTCGAACCACATCAGTTTTAAGTTCCTTTTCAATCACCTTGACTTGTTGACGTTTCTGTTTCTTTTCCCTTTCTCTTACAAGTCGGGGATCTTGTTTTACAGAAACAGGTCGCTTTTGGTGATTGTGTTCACGGGGATCATCATCCTTTCCTTTCAACTTATGAAGATACGGACAATTTCGAATTATGTGTCCAATTGTGCCACATTCAAAACATGATCTTCGTTCAACAAACCCCGAAGTATCATGTGATCGTCTTGCCGATGATGAACTTTGTGATCCCGAGGTACTAGGTTTTGAACAGTTTGGGTCATTTCTTTTCAACACTGTTGCTTTCTTGACAAAATCTAAGTTAGATTGATTTTCATATGTTTCAATTTTGTCCGTTCCCTTAGATTTCACAAAGTTCACATTCTTGTTCTTCTTCTTATTCGGCTTCCTTTGACTTTCAGTTGGTGTTTTACCTCTTGGTTTGGTATGATTTTGCTGCGTGTTCACTGTTGGTAATTTTTGATTGCCAAATTGTTTTCTAACTTCAGCCTTTGGGATAGGAGGGCACTGTGTTACCACAACGTGTGATCCTTTCTTTCCCAGAAATTTACTTGTCGAATTTTCAAAAACTTTACTGATTAAGGATTGATTTACATTCTTAATCGGAAAATCTTTGTCAGAATAAATTTTATTATCACCAACAAGAGTATACAGCAAATCCACACTCTCCGACTCTTGTGCAGAAAAGGACTCGATTGCAACAGTCTTAGCAGGTTTTGCAGGAGGATCACACAGAATATGATTCTCTAGAGGTATGTCCTCTTCTTTTATGACCGCATCAGACTTTGCTGAATCAGTATCATCAGACTCATCATCAGAAGAATCAGCATCCTCAACAACAACTGGAGGATCCTGATTCTGTTCAGCAGAAGACACACATGTATCTGCTGACACATCCGAATCTGATGAAACTTCTTTCTTGTATCCAAGCCCTGTTGCAAATTCCTCAACGTCCAAAGGAACAGATGGTTCAAAGTGAGTTCTATACTCCTCATCAGGCATGGCATCATAATTGTTTCTCACGGGTGGTGGACATTTCTTGTAACCTATGCATGTGACATCCCGTTTCTCTTTCTGAACGTCAATGATGTGATCCAACACATGGCTAGAGCTCAAATAACTGTCTAACTTGAGTCGGATCGCCTCACTTTCAGTTTTAACCACTTGTAGGTCCCTCGGAGGATGAGGTCAAACCTTATCCTTGTTATGTCTAACACACTAGCAAGTGCGGAATCCAAGCTAGCATGCAAACCGGTTCTTTATGCATGAACACAAGCCACAAAGAGAATGGGTAGACACACGAGATATCAAAGTTTACGCTTGTATTCCAGTGGACACGGTTACAGCAGTTCACTCCAATCTCACACACTTATGTTCTCTGCTCTCTCGTGTCCCCTTAATGAAATGAACACATAACATGGATATTTATATCCATCACAGATTGTCTGGTCGAAGGATCAGATAGACTGATCGAAAGATCATCTATCGATCAGAAGTCCATCGAAGGATCCACATATACCTCGAAGGATGATATCCTTCGAGGTCCATCTATATCCTTCGAAGGTTTATCCTTCAAGCTCATCGAAGGATATAACCAATCCTTCGATGACCCAACCTTCGACACAACATCTTACAAAACAAAGTGCTAACTGTTTGGCCAAGTCAAACCGGAGGATGGTTGACTTGGTCAAACTTACATCGAGCACACATAAGGCGTAACTCAGACTAACACAAGACATCGTTTTTGTATCATGACAAAATACAGACAAAGTACAGACACAAGTGCACCAACAGTCTGTAAGTGCAGTATCCGGTGACTGAAGATATTAGTGTTAGACAGAACTGATAGCAACAGTTAAGGGGGAGACTGTAAGTGCAGTTCCTGCAGGGTAACTGTCGCTTATCAGTTCTGGTCAACCAAAGCATAAGTCCAAGTTAAAGTCAACATAATGAAGAATTCAAGACCACACGAAGACCATGCATTGATCAAGGGGGAGTTTGTTAATGCACTTTAGGTGATAAGTGCATGTCTTCCAATTGTTAGGGTCTTTATTGTACATGTATTGAAACTTAGTCCAAGGTTTATCCTTGGACAAGTTGTCCAAGTTTTAGGCTAGACTTTTGTCTGAGTTTTGGTCCCTAGTCTATATATATGTGTTGTATAGGATTAGGGCAATATAGACACACACATAGACACAACGACAACAACAACTCTTGAAAGCTTTGTGCACCTCTCACAAGATCCCATCCATTCTCCATCACTGTGTGTATTATAGAGAGAGAGGGAGACTATGTGTTAGTGAGAGAAAGCTAGGTTTAGATCTTTGTGATCTAAACCAGCTTGTAGAAGATGATGTATACTCGTTTGGTATGTAATCTATGATGATTGTATTGAAATGAATGAGTTTGTCTTGCATCTTCTTCTTCATCTACCCTGTTCTTGTTCTTCATGTCTTGAATCAAGTGCAATGTTTGATGTTCGTCATCGATCCGGTGCTTTAACAGTGGTATCAGAGCATGGTTACCGATTCGGAATGGTCTAACCGCTTTCCGAATCACCATTGCTCTTGATTTGATGTTTGTTTCCGCCAAACATCTTAAAGACGTGAAGATTCTGCATAAAACTTGAAGAAAATGAAGCTGTTCGTCGGCTGTGATGGTTTTTCTTTTTGGAGATCTAGGGTTTTGATCTGAAAAAGGCCCTGTCCGGATTTTTGTAAGTGTTTTACTCGTCCGAGTTTCCATTCCGAGTTTTGATGTTCCGACTTTTAAACATAGAGATGTTGTTCTCTATTAAAGTATGTTGTCCGAGTTTTTCTCCATCAAAGAAGATCCGAGTTTCATCGGTTTCCGAGTTTCAATTGGTCATAAGTTTGACCGTTCAAAGTTACTAAGTTTCATCAATGTTTCCGAGTTTTAAAACAGTCCAGTTCAGCTATTCCGAGTTTTAGCTAGAGGGTCCGAGTTTTGTGCAAAGTCCTTCATGGTTCCGAGTTTTGTGCAAATTCCTTCATGGTTCCGGGTTTTGTTGAAAGGTCTAATAGTGTCCGAGTTTTAAAACTCTGTTTTCGAAAGGTCACAGTTCCGAACTTTTTGAAAGGTCAAACAGTGTCCGAGCTTATCAATTTCATGCTTATCAGTTTAACTTGGTCCGAGCTTATCAGTTTCACATGGTCCGAGTTTATCAGTTTTAACTTGTTCCGAGCTTATCAGTTTCACTTGGTCCGAGCTTATCAGTTTTTGACTGTTCCGAGTTTTAAAAGGAAGTTCCGAGTTTTAACTGTTAAAAGGACTGTTTTCCGAGGTTTATCAGTTTGATATGACTGTTTTCCGAGTTTTGATATCTCTGTTATTATATATTCCGAGTTTTTAGTCAGGTCTTGTTCCGAGTTTTCTTTTGAATCAACAACCTCATTCCGAATTTTAACTTTCAATGTCCGAGTTTGTGGCAATGTCTGTTCAACTGTACAGAATTTTCAACATGTTTGACCTTTGTCGTAACAGTTCCAATTTTTAAGTCTCTTAATTAGTCCGAGTTTTAAATTCTCCGTGTCCAAGTTTCTAGTTTAATATTAAGTCCGAGTTTGTTTGATCGTAGTATTGTGTCTGAGTTTTGCGAATCCGAGTTTCAATAGTTCATTGTAGTCCGAGATTCACAACATGTGATCCGAGTTTTACTGTTCAGTTCCAAGTTTTAACAGGTTTCGAGCTTTAAAGTCTGGTTGAAACTGTTGGATTTATTCCAAGTTGTTCCGAGTTTTAAGTTTTATTAAGTCTGTGTTATTAAAATTTGGTTCCGAGTTTTTTGTTCTGGGTTTCTTCAGAGCTTCCTTTATTTCCTTGCTTGTTTCGAATTCCTTTGTACTCTAAGTACTGCTCAATGATTTGATCCGAGGTTTCAAGAGCTTCTGGGTTTTACGAGTTCCAAATTTTCTAGAATTCCGGGTTACCTGGGGTACCGGATTTTTAGCTAAATTTAGAAGTTAGTGTTGTTCGGAAGTTTCAAGTTGTGCATGTTCCGAGTTTTTCTAGTTATTCCGGGTTACCTGGGGTACCGGATAACTAACTAAGAGTCAGAATTATGCGTAGTTTGAAGACTTGAAGTCGGTTTCGGATTATCGAAAAGTTTTATGGTACTTATGTTGTCCGGATCAAGTGAGGAGGTGAAGAGAATAAGACTTGCTTGGATTTTTGTATTGTTTACAAAGAAAAAGGGGGAGTAAAAATTTTGAAATTCATGTTTTCTTTGTAAATCAAAAGCTCGTGGTGCTACATCGAAACAAGTTCATGTTTACTATCTTTGAGATTAACTTAGTGTTAATCTTACCGGTGGCGAAGTGTTTATAACATGAAGCAAGTTAGAGCTAGTGTATGATTGAGTTTTGTCAAGTTTGTTCGAGGTTTAATCAAGTGTTGACGTGATGAAGCAAATTGTTCTTTTGGCAACTAGTTGAAGGTCAAGCCTTTATCGTATGCCGGTTAGAATAGAGATGATTAGTCTTCTTGATCTCTCTTCCAAGTTGGTGACTGGTCGGATTCTCGAAATAGGGGTTCTTACATTGAGGGGGAGATTGGAGACGAAAGTCATCGGGTAATTGGTGGATTCGTGAAGATACGAGATTGGATCTTGAAGATTCGAGATGAAATGATTTCAGACACTCGGTTGAAGACTCTGATCAAGATGGTGGATGTACTTTTACAAAGTTCAGTTTGTTATTAACTTATCGAATTGAGCTTCGTGTCTTTGCGAAATTTGAAGTGTTCAAGGCTGGGCATTGGAAATCCAATGTTTCTTTCTGCTGTTGGTCAGGTTTGAAGATTAATGTATCGAGCGATATTCTTACATGTGTTTGTAGGTCGGTTCGCGTTAACTTGATTCAGGAGTAGATTGAGGGGGAGGATCAACAGTGTTTGATGTTGGATTCTTCATGTTTCTCAAAGCGGCATTAAGTGATTGTCAGCAAGTCTTTAATTAGAAGGGTTGAAGATCGATGTGCTCTACCTAAAAGATCAAGTCTCAGCTAAAGTTGAAAGCATGCATGATATCATCAGTCAAGGGGGAGTCTGTAAGTGCAGTATCTGGTGACTGAAGATATCAGTGTTAGACAGAACTGATGCAACAGTTTAGGGGGAGACTGTAAGTGCAGTTCCTGCCGGGTAACTGTCGCTTATCAGTTCTGTGTCAACCAAAGCAGAAGTCCGAGTTAAAGTCAACATAATGAAGAATTCAAGACCACACGAAGACCATGCATTGATCAAGGGGTAGTTTGTTAATGCACTTTAGGTGAAAAGTGCATGTCTTCCAATTGTTAGGGTCTTTATTGTACATGTATTGAAACTTAGTCCAAGGTTTATCCTTGGACAAGTTGTCCAAGTTTTAGGCTAGACTTTTGTCTGAGTTTTAGTCCCTAGTCTATATATATGTGTTGATTAGGATTAGGGCAATATAGACACACACATAGACACAACGACAACAACAACAACCCTTGAAAGCTTTGTGCACCTCTCACAAGATCCCATCCATTCTCCATCACTGTGTGTATTCTAGAGAGAGATGGAGACTATGTGTTAGTGAGAGAAAGCTAGGTTTAGATCTTTGTGATCTAAACCAGCTTGTAGAAGATGATGTATACTCGTTTGGTATGTAATCTGTGATGATTGTATTGAAATGAATGAGTTTGTCTTGCATCTTCTTCTTCATCTACCCTATTCTTGTTCTTCATGTCTTGAATCAAGTGGAATGTTTGATGTTCGTCATCGATCCGGTGCTTTAACAGTGGTATCAGAGCATGGTTACCGATTCGGAATGGTCTAACCGCCTTCCGAATCACCATTGCTCTTGATTTGATGTTTGTTTCTGCCAAACATCTTGAAGACGTGAAGATTCTGCATAAAACTTGAAGAAAATGAAGCTGTTCGTTGGCTGTGATGGTTTTTCTTTTTGGAGATCTAGGGTTTTGATCTAAAAAAGGCTCTGTCCGGATTTTTGTAAGTGTTTTACTCGTCCGAGTTTCAATTATGTGTCTGTGTTTCCGGGGTTTTTGGTGAACCAGTGTGAAGTCACACTGGGGAGATAGTCCGGAGACTTGTTTCTGAGCTTTGTCCGAGTTTTAGAACGATCAGATGGTCAGAGTTTTGGAAACTCCAAAAGGTCAAGTTTTGGAACCTCCAAAAGTCTGAGTTTTTTATTCTTTTAAAGTTTCTGAGTTTTAAAACTCATCATCAGAGTTTTAAAATCCATTCCGAGTTTTGATGTTCCGACTTTTAAACATAGAGATGTTGTTCTCTATTAAAGTATGTTGTCCGAGTTTTTCTCCATCAAAGAAGATCCGAGTTTCATCGGTTTCCGAGTTTCAATTGGTCAAAAGTTTGACCGTTCAAAGTTACTAAGTTTCATCAATGTTTTCGAGTTTTAAAACAGTCCAGTTCAGCTATTCCGAGTTTTAGTTAGAGGGTCCGAGTTTTGTGCATAGTCCTTCATGGTTCCGAGTTTTGTGCAAATTCCTTCATGGTTCCGAGTTTTGTTGAAAGGTCTAACAGTGTCCGAGTTTTAAAACTCTGTTTTCGAAAGGTCACAGTTCTGAACTTTTTGAAAGGTCAAACTTTGTCCGAGCTTATCAATTTCATGCTTATCAGTTTAACTTGGTCCGAGCTTATCAGTTTCACTTGGTCCGAGTTTATTAGTTTTAACTTGGTCCGAGCTTATCAGTTTCACTTGGTCTGAGCTTATCAGTTTTTTACTGTTCCGAGTTTTAAAAGGAAGTTCCGAGTTTTAACTTTTAAAAGGACTGTTTTCCGAGGTTTATTAGTTTGATATTACTGTTTTCCGAGTTTTGATATCTCTGTTATTATATATTCCGAGTTTTTAGTCAGGTCTTGTTCCGAGTTTTCTTTTGAATCAACAACCTCATTCCGGATTTTAACTTTCAATGTCCGAGTTTGTGGCAATGTCTGTTCAACTGTACAGAATTTTCAACATGTTTGACCTTTGTTGTAACAGTTCCGAGTTTTAAGTCTCTTAATTAGTCCGAGTTTTAAATTCTCCGTGTCCAAGTTTCTAGTTTAATATTAAGTCCGAGTTTGTTTGACCGTAGTATTGTGTCTGAGTTTTGCGAATCCGAGTTTCAATAGTTCATTGTAGTCCGAGATTCACAACATGTGATCCGAGTTTTACTGTTCAGTTCCAAGTTTTAACAGGTTTCGAGCTTTAAAGTCGGGTTGAAACTGATGGATTTGTTCCAAGTTGTTCCGAGTTTTAAGTTTTATTAAGTCTGTGTTATTAAAATTTGGTTCCGAGTTTTTTGTTCTGGGTTTCTTCAGAGCTTCCTTTATTTCCTTGCTTGTTTCGAATTCCTTTGTACTCTAAGTACTGCTCAATGATTTGATCCGAGGTTTCAAGAGCTTTTGGGTTTTACGAGTTCCAAATTTTCTAGAATTCCGGGTTAGCTGGGGTACCGGATTTTTAGCTAAATTTAGAAGTTAGTGTTGTTCGGATGTTTCGAGTTGTTTGTGTTCCGAGTTTTTCTAGTTATTCCGGGTTACCTGGGGTACCGGATAACTAACTAAGAGTCAAATTATGCGTAGTTTGAAGACTTGAAGTCGGTTTCGGATTATCGAAAAGTTTTATGGTACTTATGTTGTCCGGATCAAGTGAGGAGGTGAAGAGAATAAGACTTGCTTGGATTTTTGTATTGTTTACAAAGAAAAAGGGGGAGTAAAAATTTTGAAATTCTTGTTTTCTTTGTAAATCAAAAGCTCGTGGTGCTACATCGAAACAAGTTCATGTTTACTATCTTTGAGATTAACTTAGTGTTAATCTTACCGGTGGCGAAGTGTTTATAACATGAAGCAAGTTAGAGCTAGTGTATGATTGAGTTTTGTCAAGTTTGTTCGAGGTTTAATCAAGTGTTGACGTGATGAAGCAAATTGTTCTTTTGGCAACTAGTTGAAGGTCAAGCCTTTATCGTATGCCGGTTAGAATAGAGATGATTAGTCTTCTTGATCTCTCTTCCAAGTTGGTGACTGATCGGATTCTCGAAATAGGGGTTCTTACATTGAGGGGGAGATTGGAGACGAAAGTCATCGGGTAATTGGTGGATTCGTGAAGATACGAGATTGGATCTTGAAGATTCGAGATGAAATGATTTCAGACACTCGGTTGAAGACTCTGATCAAGATGGTGGATGTACTTTTACAAAGTTCAGTTTGTTATTAACTTATCGAACTGAGCTTCATGTCTTTGCGAAATTTGAAGTGTTCAAGGCTGGGCATTGGAAATCCAATGTTTCTTTCTGCTGTTGGTCAGGTTTGAAGATTAATGTATCGAGCGATATTCTTACATGTGTTTGTAGGTCGATTCGCGTTAACTTGATTCAGGAGTAGATTGAGGGGGAGGATCAACAGTGTTTGATGTTGGATTCTTCATGTTTCTCAAAGCGGCATTAAGTGATCGTCAGCAAGTCTTTAATTAGAAGGGTTGAAGATCGATGTGCTCTACCTAAAAGATCAAGTCTCAGCTAAAGTTGAAAGCATGCATGATATCATCAGTCAAGGGGGAGTCTGTAAGTGCAGTATCCGGTGACTGAAGATATCAGTGTTAGACAGAACTGATGCAACAGTTAAGGGGGAGACTGTAAGTGCAGTTCCTGCCGGGTAACTATCGCTTATCAGTTCTGTGTCAACCAAAGCAGAAGTCCGAGTTAAAGTCAACGATAATGAAGATTATCAGAATTGTTGAAGGCATTCCGGACGACTTTCTAGTGTTTCGGATTACTGTATTGTTTTGTATCCCGGACAATGTGTTTTGTCCGGGTTTAGTTCCTAGCCTATATATATGTGTGTATTGTGTAGATTAGGGCAATTCTTGAAGCTATACCGGCTTAAGAAAGACCGTTGCCTAAGAAGAAGAAGAACGGAAGCTGTGACAGACCGAAAGGCGTGAATGAAGACCAAATCTGTTCTCTTCACCGGAAAGAATGACCGAAGTAGGTAACCGAGACCGGCGGGTTGCCTGAGAATGAAAGAAAGAAAGACAAATGCCGTCGTAAAGAAAGAAAACCGTCGAGAAAACCAAAGCCATAATCGACATGTGGCTTGAAATTCAGACCGAAGGACTCGCAAGACCGAAGGACTCGCAAGGAAGACCGTAGGTGTGAGCCAGAGAGACTGGAAGCTTACAACAGAGAAGAGTGAGACCATGAGGAGAGTTTGTTTTGTGTTCAAGAGTATGATCGTAAGACATGTATCAGCTGAATTAAATTCGAAGAAGCAAGTTCAAAGGAAAAATACCAGGCAATGTTTTTGTTGATGGCAGCAAGTTGTTTTAACAAGACAGTGAGTCATGTATAGAATATATTCTGCATGAAAAGCAAGATTAAGGGTAAGTGATTTGATCAGCAAGAGCATGAAAACCTATTCGGATTAGCAAGAATGAAAGTTAGCAAGAAACCTGAACCATGCAGTTCGTGTAGTAAGAACCGACTCGTGTGTGGTTGTAGCCAGTAGAAGGTTAGCAAGTAAGATGCAAGATCCACAAGATTTAGTAAGAAAGAATAGCAAATTTCGAAAGCAAGTCCACAAGAAATCCGAGCAACCAAAGCATGTTGATTAGAAGCAAGAAAGAACGCAAGCAGGTAGCAAGAACCGACATCAAGATTATTTTGGGGGTGAATGTTGGGAATAATCTTGATTGATCAGGTCAGTGTCGGGTTGACGGATACGGGTCACGGAGCTAATCGTTTTGTTTAAATGGGTCATCCATCAGCTAATGGGTCATAGGTGAGAAGTTGTCAAAAGCTGACCATGTTTATTGGAGGAAGTTTGAAAAGATGGACGTTGTGGGTACTGAAAAGGGATGAGCAAATACCGATACTGTCCCAATATCGTCCCGATCCCGATCCCGACCAATACCGATCCCGAATTTTGTGTAAACTTGGTACCGATACCGGTACCGAAATACGTTGGTTCGGGACGGTATCGGTATGGTATCGGTATTTTAAGGGTAAAAGTCGGTATTTTACCGATACCGTACCGTACCGATACCGAAAAATCAAAAAAGTGGATATCATTTCCGGTACCGAAAACGGATCGGGATCGGGATCGGGATTTCGGGATCGGGATCGGGACGGTATTTTATACCCTTTGCTCATCCCTAGTACTGAATAAAAGGAGTTCATTGGAATATTCTTTTAGCATGTGCCTCTTACTTTGTTTATTATAAATAAGAGGGTTAAATTGTTTTGTCACGCACCCTTCACTTTCATTCAAATAAAGTGAGTTATAAAGTGTATTTTTTTTTTTTTATCATTTTGCTTGTACGTGAGTGTGTATTGAGTATTTTGTGAGGGCCTGAACCTACATACCCAAGATCGATGAATCTAACATACTCATAAAATAACCAACAACAACAAACGAACTTCCTGATTTAATTGTGAACAATAGATAGAAACCTGACTTGTATTCAAGAACGTGAATTACAAATCGACACATGTTTCTGACTCTTGACATTGTTATTGCCGCTGGTAGTTATTGCCGGAAACCGTCACCGCATTAAAGACATATGAGGTTCTGTTATTTTGCATGCCAGATAATGAATTACCGATGTGGACTTTTTGGTCAAACAAATATCATTTGACCGTACTTAATTTGAACCTAGATACGTACATGACCTGGACTTACAAGTTCTTGGACCTTTAATAATACTAGCCCATAAATAAATAAATAAATAAATAAAGACAATTGTTGGATCCATAATACTAGGTAATAATAATAATAATTTGCAGCCTACATAGTTTATATGGATTAAGTTTCAACATCCCCGTTGGCAGGGCCGGCTCAACCATTTTGGTGGCCTAAGGCGAAGTAAAATCTTGTGGTCTTTTTCCCCAAAAAAATGTATGTAATTGAAAGTTAAACTTGAAGGGCCCAAATGTAATTATTTGAAAGATTGTGTTAAAATTTAAAAACAAGAAAAAAAAAATGGTGAACCAGGGATTCGAACCCGGGTCTCACCAACATCAATACATAAACAAAACCACTACACTACCAACCATCAATTTTTTGATAACCCAACCCTAAATCTTTTATAAATGAACTATGGTTTTATCAAATTGTGAGGCCTTATAGTTTTGGTGGCCCAAGGCCCAAGCCTCATTTGGCTTACCCTTGGGCCGGCCCTGCCTGTTGGATTACTTCTTTCGGTCACTTATGGGACCGCATTATATGATATCAAGATCAAGACCTGTTTCATTGTCACACGTCAATCAAGATGAGATATTTCTGGGTCAAATGTATATGAATTGCTTGACGTTCATAATTTAACTATACTGTATGACTTCCTAATGAGACCCTTCGCACACCGTTCATATAACAAAAGAAGAAAAGAAGAGAGTGTATCATCTTAAGTACAAAAAATCAAAACAAGAAAAAGAAAAAGAGGTTATCACGCTATGTGTCCAACAAAACATACATTTTGATGAGCTGTCCCCCTTTTAAACTTGACTCTGCCATGCAAGCCCGGAGGTCATCATCACTTGAAATTGGAAGACGGTTACCTTCGGTGTCATCATACACAACACGGAATTTATGGTGTTCTAATTCTGGAAATCTCTTTTTGACTTCCCTGTGCAGGTCTGTACATTCAGCTGAAAGGGGCAGTGTAAACTTGATCAAATCAGCAAAATTCATCAGACGGACAGAAATACAAAACCATAACTACATAAGTAGAAAGGAAATTGTTGTCATTCATTAGTACGAAACGTGGTTTAGTGCAAAATAACAAAGAAGATATGGGGACATAGTATCATCCAACAGATTTAAAGATAATGTGATTGTGATCAAACTCGGATTGGCCATGCAACCTCAGAGGTCAAGGTATATATAGAACTATTAATATTACAATAATAATTAATCAACAACAAGAACAATGATTTATCACTCAACTGCTTTATTGCTTGAGAACTGAAATGCAAAATACGATTACAATCAAACGACTTAAATAAGCAAGCAACTTAAACAAACTAACAATCCAAAATACCCAGACTTGGTAAGCCACAAGTCAGCAGAATTATTCAAACTAATTCAAAACTGGAAACGGATAGAAATAGCCAGAGAGATCACTTGCATAAGACTTCCTCAAAACTTTAGTTCCACGAGCATGGGAGTATTCAATCACTTTTCAATATATTCGACTTTAATTATATGTTCGCCATATATGTGGTAGCGAAGCTCTCATTCTACAAAGGATTACAAAACAAAATTAATAATGTGTGCATGGGTTGTCTTTAAAAAATGTTTTGCATACTAATATCTGTTATAAAACAAAGAAATCAAAGAAGGTTTTAAAAATAGTTATTCACTTGGTAGTTTGAACAAAAATTAAACAGTACGTTAACATTCAATCTTGGAAGTACTATCTTCGATCTTCCAAAATCTACCGAAGTTACAGTTGTACACTTGTATGACGTAACAAGTTTTATTAAAAAGATTTTGTTATTATTATTATTATTATTATTATTATTATTATTATTATTATTATTATTATTATTATTATTATTATTATTATTATTATTATTATTATTATTATTATTATTATTATTATTATTATTAGTTTTGTGCTGTAGTATCTAGTTTAAGAACCGTTAGAGATGAGCAAGTTTTTGAAGGGTAAAATGTCAACTCGTAAACGAAATTATGACCCATACAACTGAGAACTAGAATAACTAACCTTCAACAAACTTTGAATCTCATTAAAATCTTCTTCATAACTTTCTTTCGGGTAAAACGTGGTAAGCTCGATGACCCCTATGAGTTTCTTATCAGCACCTTGATAGGAAAATACAGGCACAACTAAATGCCCCATAATTTGATCAGGGTCATGGCGTGTACTTTGAATCGCAACCCCATTTTGAGCTGCTAGGCCAAGCTTCGTAGCTGGTCCAACAAAAACTTCTTCCTTGAGACAGCTTTTCCTGTATTCCTGCAGCCCTCTCTGGTTTCGATTTGCAACATAAAGTTGATCTGCCACCGTAAGACGCTCCTTGTGGCCATCCTGTTTGCACTCCCAATACTGAAGGAAACCAGATTTTCCTTTGAAATCAAATGTCTTTAAAACGTTTTTGACTTTGGTATGCATTGTGGAAAGTTGAAAGAACTTTTGGACTGGATGAACACAAAACTTTGCTGGACTAGGCCATTTATAATAAAGTTCAAAGGCTAAATTGGGGTGCAAATAACTAGCCATCTATCTAAGGGGTTCAAATAATATTAGAAATGATTTATTTAATTTGGACCAGGTCACCTTTTGAAGGGTTCAATTAACAGGTGGACAACATTTTAGTTTATTTCATTCAATTTTCTTGACATATTTGTTCAGCTAGTTATCCTTTGAACAAACTCAAACTATTGGCACACCCAAAGTGCCTATTTGCACACTTTAGGATTTATATACACGGCATATAGGGTTACATAAAAATCAGTGCTTAACTGTTGTCGGTTCTAGTCGGGCCTACTCCTATATGCCGCGTATAGGCCTATATGCGGCGTATGTAAAGGATTTTTTTACAAACATTTTATACAATATTAAGCCGTTTAGCAAAGTTTTATAAGAAATAATTTTTCTATTTTAAATAAATAAAAAAATAATTATTTCTTACAGGCATTTTTATACAACATTAATCATTTTTATTACGTTATTAAAATATCATATCATATAGGTGTAGTATAAGTCTCGTATTGACCTCGTATAAGCCTATAAGTGTGATATCGTATGGTATTATATAGTGTAGTATAGGTCCCATATATGTCTCATATAGGTATGGTATGGTATGGTATGGTATGGTATGGTATGGTATGGTATGGTATGGTATGGTATGGTATACTATACTATACTATACTATACTATACTATACTATACTATACTATACTATACTATACTATACTATACTATACTATACTATACTATACTATACTATACAACACCGGTATAGGCCTATAGGTATAGTATACGTCTCGTATAGGACAATAGTTGTGGTTTAGGTCCCGTATAGGCCTTTAGGCATATACAATACCTATAGGGGACCTATACGAGACTTATATTACACTATTTGATACGATAAAATATGATACTATACTACACCTACATGATACGATACGATGCAATACGATACGAGACAATTGGATACAACACAACACACGTATAGGGTTATAAGTGTAGTATAGGTCTCATATAGGACTACAAGTGTGGTTTATGTCTCGTATAGGCCTATAGGCCTATAGAATACCTATAGGGGACCTATACGAGACTTATAATACACTATACGATATGATACAATACAATACGATATGATACTATAGGATACAACGCAACACCCATATAGGCCTATAGGTGTAGTATAGGTCCCTCATAGGATTAAAAGTGTAGTTTAGGTCCCGTATAGGCCTATAGGCCTATACAAGACTTATAGGAGACCTATACGAGACTTATACTGTAACAACCCACACGTTCGTGCGTTGTTACTACTCGTTACACTCGTTACGCCTAACACCAGAGATTCGGATCATAATGTGGCTATATCGCATACATCGCTATTTCGTAGTATTTTCGCATATTACACATACTTTACCGCTATAACACATCACATCGCACGTACTAACACTCACGATGACGTTGAGTGAGGACCTATTCTACCCTCCTCGATAGCCGTGATATGTCGCAACGCAATGCATATTCGAAACGCGCAACTCAATTATTGCAACACAGATTTTGAAATGTGGATATTTATACGACCCTTTGTGACTAATTATAATAAACATATGAATGTGGGTATGAGAATGTGTAACCAAACTATCGCAATGCCTAACGAACAAAACAAACATCGAAACGCAACACGCCGGAGACCACCGATCGAGTGACTGATCGATTGAGTGGCCACCCGATCAGATTGCCACCCGATCGGACAGCCACCCGATCGGATTGCCACCCGACCCGTTGCACTTCACCACCTTTCCCCCTCTTCACCTATAAATAGCCCATGTCACATCACTGTTCAAGTGATGTGACAGCTCTCACTCGACCAGAACGCTTTGGGGCTATTTTCTCTCGATTTCTTGCGATTCTTGTAAGTTTACAACCTAAATCTTGTACTTCTATGATCTACATGCATTTCTCCATCATTTTCTCTTTCAAATCTTAACTTTTAACCATGAAATCAATGGATTTGAGGTGTTCTAGGATGATGTCATCATGGAGTTCTTATGAACTTCAAGTGTTGGCCTCATTCCACCAAGAACAACTTAGATCTGAACGATTTCCACATGAATAAACAAAGATCTTGCACAGATCTGAACATATTCATGGTGAAAAGGATTGAAAGATGGTTTTCCAACTTTCTTTCAACTCTTTTACACTCAATGCACTCAAACCCGATGGAATCGGAACTTGCTCTAATCTTCTACTCATTCTTAGTGATGCATTAGTTCTAGATGTGAATTCTATCCGGGAGAGATGTGATTTCTGGTTTGAACATGGACAACCGACTCGAACCGTGAACTGTTCGGACTAGGGTGATTCCTGTTCGGCCGGGTCACTTGGGACGAGATACGGGTCATGTAGTTCAAGCAAGATATCAAAACGTCTCATTCAAAGCTACAACACTTCAAACGAAAACAAGGGTAGGACGATCAGACCGTCGGAACGGATTGTCGTCCGATCGGGTTACCACCCAATCGGATTGCCAACCGATCGACCAGCCGTCCGATCGGGCTGCACTTGGTTCCATACTTAAACTATTTATCAAACTATGCAAAGGATCTGAACATTGAAACGGATTACCACCCGATCGGATTGCCATCCGATCGAGTGACCGTCCGATCGTGTGACGTTGGGACTTAAACAATTTTCAACATGTTCGGTACGAATTGTCAACTAATAGGATTGCAATCCGATCGAGAGACAAACTGCTGTGAACTTGTTCTCACTAAAGTGTCCTACCAATCGGATTGCCGCCCGATCAGACCGCCATCCGATCGATCGACCTGAAAGATAGAGATACTTCTCTATTTCAAAATGCTACAACGAAACTTCACCAGTAATATATCCGCCTTTATCTCTAGCAAAAGCAACATAACCTCCTCTAATAGATTTAACGTCGTAGAGAAGCTTCATGTCGCATGTCATGTGCGTGGATGCCCCATTTTCAACAATCCAAAGACTACTGATAGTTCCTCCTGGAACACCCTGCACATGAACTCACATGATTAGTTGGAGATGGGGACCCAAGCCTTTGTGGACTTGGGTCTTCCGTTTTCATCGACAAAAGTTATTTCAATTTCTCGATGGTTAGGAAATTGTGATGCTCCCCCTGAATTAGTAACCGTTTTTGGTTTCCATGTCTGTTGTGTTTTACCAGTTTGAATTTTTGAAATCCTAACTTCGTGATTATTAGAAGTTTTAGAAATTTCTGGTTTTAATTGCCTTCTCAATTACCTTGACTTGTTGGCGTTTCTGTTTCTTTTCCCTTTCTTTTACAAGACGGGGATCCTATTTTGTAGAAACAGATCGCTTTCGGTAATTTTGTTCACAGGGATCATCAACTTTGGCTTTTAGTTTATGAAGATATGGACAATTCCGAATAATATGTCCAAATGTACCACATGAGAAACATGATCTTCGTTCTACAAACCCCGAAGTATCATGTGACTGTCTTGTTGATGAACTTTGTGATCCTGAGGTACTTGGTTTTGAACTGTTTTGTTCATTTCTTTTCAAAAATTTAACTTGATTAACATGATCTAAGTTAGATTTATTTGAAAAAGTTTCCAATTTATCCGTTCCCTTTGATTTCACAAAGTTTACCTTCTTGTTCTTCTTTTGGTTTGGTTCCTTTCGACCTTGAGTCGTTGATTTACCTTTTGGTTTGGTATGATTTTGCTGCTTTTTCACTGTTGGTAATTTCTGATTGCCATATTGTTTATGAATTTCGGCCTTTAGAATCGGAGGACATTGTGTAACCACAATTCGTGAATCCGACTTTCCCAAAAACCTACTTGTCGAATCTTCAAAAACTTTACTGATTAAAGATTGGTTTACATTTTTAATCGGAAAATCTTTGTCATAATAGATTTTATCATCACCAACAAGAGTGTACAACAAATTCACACTCTCAGACTCTTTTGCAGACGTGGACTCGACCAGAATAGTCTTAGCAGGTTTTGCGGGATGATCACATAAAATATGATTCTCGAGAGGTATGTCCTCTTCTTGGATTACCGCATCAGACTATGCTGAGTCGGTATCATCGGATTCATCATCTGAAGAATCAGCATCCTCAACAATGACTGGAGGATCCTGATTTTGTTTAGCAGTTGCATATGTATCTGCTGATATATCCGAATCTGATGATACTTCATTTTTTGTATCCAAGTCTGGTTGCAAACTCCTCAATGTCTAAAGGAACAAATTGCTCAAAATAAGTTCTATTCTCCTCATCCGGCATTGCGTCATAATTTTGTCTAATAGGTGGTGGTCATTTCTTATATCCAATGCATGTGACATCCTTTGTCTCTTTATGTATGTCAATGATGTGATCCAGCACATACCTAGAATTTGAGTAACTATCTAACTTAAGCCGGATCGCCTCACTTTCACACTTTACACAGGCTAACTCTTTTTACATGACCTCGAGACGATTGATATAACAGTTTATGTCAGTTTGTTTTCCTGAAACCATTTTTGTTAGCTCAGTTTTATCTTCTTTTAAATTTTCAATCACCGTTTTAAACTCTTTTTCATGGTTTTCATAAAACATGTTAGCCTCTGTTCATTTCGAAAGATCAACTATCAACTTTTGATTGTGGATATATGTCACGTCATACTTGCTTTGCAAATCATCATATTTGCTTTGCAAGTCCGACAATTTATCACCTAAATTAACATATTTATCACATTTATCAGAAGTTGGATCATCGACACATACCTGGTTTGATGAACCGCCCACATTAGCCATAAAGGCTGAATGATTAGAAGAAGAAGAATAATAAGCAGCTTCATCTACCAAGATTGATCTTCTATGATTCCCTTCTTCAGTTCCTCCTAACAATTCATCAATATCTGCATCGACGGTCACACTTGATGTTTCATCCAAATGATCATTGCCTGAAGTTGAGGATTCTTCATCTGAGCTTCTACTGTAATCAGAACTGTCTTCATCTTCAGATGATTCTCCACCACTGGCGGAAAATTGATGCGTGTGAAGTGTCATAGATTTTTAATATATATTTTAAGCCCTTTAACACTTTTTCGCCAAGTTTTAAATTTATAAAACAGGATATTTACTAACACTAAACACACATATGGGCAAGTGCACCCATCGTGAGCGTAGTATAGTATTGGTAAGATACCGAGGTCGTCCAAGGACACAAGAGCTTTTAATACCGGTTTATCCTCAACGTTTAATCAAATAAAAAGTTTAGAAAAAGGTTTTAAACTAAAAAATAAAAACTAACTAAAATGCTGAAAAATAAAATAAAAATAAAAACAGATAGACAAGATGAATCACTTGGCTCCGACTCGTGTTTAGTGTAACCTTTGATTATTTTCGCACTTTTGCACTTTTTAAGAGATTATCTTAGTTAATGTAGTAGGCCCCTCTTTTGAAGGTGACGTTACCCTCAACCCAGTAGTTTGAGTCAGCAATGATACAATCCTAAAGGGTTGGATTATTGAAAAATAATTAATTAAGTTATTAATGCATAATGTGTTAGGCCCCTCTTTTGAAGGTGACGTTACCCTCGACTAAGTAGTCTGAGTCAGCAGGGATACAGTCCTAAGTAGCCGGGTTAAAGTTTTAATAGTAGCTTACATATGAGGGGATCAAAGAGTTTGGACCCCCGCCATCCAATACCGGTGGGTATTGAAGGAGGTCCTACTAAATTTGACCCAGGTCCTTGCAGGATCTATACACTGAACAAGGCAAGACTCTTACCAAACCATTCCCTTAACCCCCGACCAGGTAGCCAACATATCTCCATATAGACCGTGGAGATATGAAAGGTGAAAATCTTTTATTTTATATAGACAGTAAAATAATGCCAAGACACCACGGACAAATGATAAGGAAGAATCACCTTCAACATAAGAAACTAGTTATTAAAGTTAATAATACATAACCAAATAAAAAGTGCGAAAAGATTAAAAATAAAAAGTATTACACTAGACACTTGTCTTCACCAAGTGATGTAAGAGACTTAGGCAAACAAGGCCTTTGATTGTCAAGAACTCTTACGATCAATATTGGATCCCGAGACGACTCACACACTCTATGATGGATGATGGATGATGGTGGTGGATGATGGTGTTGTGGTGGTGGTGGAGTGTGGTTGAAGTGTGAGAGAGGTAGTGTGCCAAGGGATGGTTCGCAAATGAGCCAAGCACCCCTATTTATAGCCTGAACAGCAGCTCGGGCACGGCCCCGTGTCCATCCCCCTTCTCTTTCTTCATTAATTGCAGTTTGTCTGCATTAGTTGACCACGCCCCCGTGTCCGCTGGGCACGACCCCGTGTGCAGAAGCGTATCTATACTATCAAGATTTCCCCAGATTCAGCGAATCTTAGAGTTGACCACGGCCCCGTGTCCGCTGGGCACGCCCCCGTGGTGGGTGATAGAAGCTTCTACAACTTTGTCTTTTCTGCAGACACTTGGGCACGCCCCCGTGCTCATTGAGCACAGGGCGTGTTCGGCCTTCTGTTCTCTTATTTTTGCTTGGGAAGATGCTGTCGGGGGGTCGGGCATGCCACGTTTGTTCCTTTTCTTGTATTTATGTTAGATTTAGCTGCCTTTTTGCTTCTTTTGTTCATTTGAGCTCATTTAATCCTAAAAATACAAAAGGAAGACAAAAACACACTTTTTCCAACATTAGTACTAAAAAAGGGTTAGTTTTATGCCACATTTGATGTAATTTATATGTTGCGTTTTGCACACATCAAAGATTCTCCACCACTAACGTGTTTCAGATCCTTGACAACCTCAGCAAAACAAGCTGTTCCGTCCTGATCACCACTTCCCAACTGAATCGACCAGTCACAACCTTCATCGACTTGTACCACAAGAGCATAGTTGGCATTTGATGCTCCTGCTTGATTTGGATTGTTCACAGGCATCAACGTACGCTCGTTATTCCTGTTTTGATTCTGATTCTACTGGTTGCCTTGATTGCCTTGATTCCTAAACGGATTCCGGTTGCCTTGCTGAGCTGGCTTTGTACATTCTCTCTTGAAATTACCTCTTTCACCACAATTAAAGCACTTGACTGATTGTTTATCGAACCCATACTTGGTATCTTTCTTGCTTTCCAAGCTGGTTCTACCAGTCCTTTCCATGAAGTCTTTAGCTCGCCTAACCGCACTAGCAAAAGCCCATTTGATATCCATCATATCCGTTTCCTCTTTATCAATCTGCTGATAATCTTCCTGCATTAGATTGATGTTCCCAATCTGCCCTGCTACCAACCCACAGTATGCGCTCACCAAAGCGTTCAGCAGCTCCATATGTTCTTTTGCTACTTCAACACTTACTTTTGAGAAATTTGAAGTGTCGAACCGAACCGAACTGTATTTGGATTAGATGACGGACCAGCAGATGAAGTGTTTCCATAACAAGCTTGTTGTAGAACTGGTAGGGGATTTCCATACATATCTCTTGCTTCGGTATATTGATAGCTTTGCTTTGAGACTTCTGGTTGAGGATTTCCGTACATGTCAGTGCTTGAGACAAAAGCCGTTTGAGTTGAGGAAACAGGTAGTGGATTTCTGTACATATCTCTTGATACAAAGGCCGTTTGAAGCTGAGCATGTGGGGCAGGTCTTGCAGTAGTGCTAGAAGCTCCACAGTTTCCACACTTTGATTTTGATTGGAAACGAATGCCCATTGACTTGTCGAAATTTGATTTTCTTGAGATGGAACTGACGAAGATGTGGGTGCGGGAGATTCGGCCCATGATGGCGATAAACCCGTGCTTCTATACTTGCTCTCCGTATTGGATGTATGATAATGAATACCTGCTCAAAAATCTTAAAACAAACAGTTAAGTATGAATTAAAAGTCTTCTGTTAAAAATGGGAAGTAGATGTCGACGAAGAATAAGATTCTTTGTTGAAGACTCCAAATTGACGAAGAATGGGTTGTTCGTCAAAACTCAAAGTGACGGAGTATGGGTTTCTTCGTCGAAGACACTGACGACGAAGGACAGGGCAGATCTTCGAAGACCAAGGTGTAGATCTTCGAAGACCAAGGTGACGAAGGTTGGATAGTTGTCTAAATCAAATTTGACGAGGAATATGATGGTTCGTCAAAAACAACTATGACGAAGAGGTATGTAGTTCGTCGATGAAAACTTCCTTGACAAAGGTGTACAGTTAATAGAGATATTTTCAAAACCAAATCTTCTGACAAAGAAGTTTCTTTTGCCAAACCACCTTACCTACAAACCAATTTTTCAACACACCATCATTCTTATTGACAACTTTGTCAAACAAACATAAAATAATCAACTACACTCCAATAATAATTCAAACAAGATCAAAAGCATATTATATTTGAAGAACAATATGAACTCGATGAAGATCCTGATGAACTTAATGAGTTTTCCGGTCACGGAAAAATTATCGAACACAATTTTTGCTTAAACTTTTAATAAAAACCAACATTTAACATGTAGACATGTAATATAACAAGGTTTTTGATAAAACTTATAGCAAAACGTCAAGGTTTTCATGATTTTATAGCTGTTTTTCCAGAAAGGTATGATTTTCAAACAAGAACAAAAACTGGAAAAAAAAACTTTAAAATCTATCAAAACACAAGAAATCAACTTGGTTTTAAGAAGGAAAAAAGCCAAGGCTCTTATACCACTTGTTGGTCCACCCGGAGGATCGAGTTAAACCTCTATTCCCTGTTTTCCGACGTACCCAAGAGTGCGAAATCCAAACGGGTAAATTAAACCAAGTTAGAACACCGAATCACAAACACGGTTCAACAATTAACACTCCAATGTATTAATACGTAATGCGGTTACAATGCGGTGTTTACAAGATCTCCTTATAAACTCTCAGTCTGTGTGTGTTTTACAGTGTGTTCTCTCTCAAATCTATTCAGACTTGCACACTTTGTCTTCTGTTCTGCTGAGTATATATACTACAGGTTTGGCGAACCTCCTGCAGTCGACGAAGTATCCCTGACGAACAATCATTGTGACGAAGAGTGAGATCTTCGTCACTTACACTTCGACGAACAATCAAAGTGACGAAGATTGCAATCTTTGTCACTTTCACATCTTTGACGAACATTATACCAGCGAACCTTCAACATTTGACGAACCTTCGTGTAGTCTTCATTAGATGAAATACCAGGCCGAACACATGGAAAATGGGCCAACATGCAATAACTCTACGTATATATCCATGGCAGGTCTTATAGAATGCATTTGGTCAAAGTATATGACATCATTATGATGATGTCATGGTGTTGTTAGCTTGCGTCGCTCCGTGCTTCGTGTGTCGAACTTTGGGGGCACATGATGGAGGAATGTCGTGACATCGGGCTTGAGCCGAACCGAGCCGAACCGAGTCGAAACGAGTCGAACCGAATCGAGTCGCGTCCACATAAAGTGTATCAACAAGATATACCGGCTTAAGAAAGACCGTTGCCTAAGAAGAAGAAGAACGGAAGCTGTGACAGACCGAAAGGCGTGAATGAAGACCAAATCTGTTCTCTTCACCGGAAAGAATGACCGAAGTAGGTAACCGAGACCGGCGGGTTTCCTGAGAATGAAAGAAAGAAAGACAAACGCCGTCGTAAAGAAAGAAAACCGTCGAGAAGACCAAAGCCATAATCGACATGTGGCTTGAAATTCAGACTGAAGGACTCGCAAAAAGACATGAGAAAACAGCATAATAACATATTTATATTTATTTAATTTGCTGTCAAGTTAGCTCACATGTCTCTGTCCATTATCATTAGACCACCCTGTGTGGTTCCGCGCCCCCTGCCACCTCACCCATTTTAGCGTCTCATGGCGCCCCTACACCATGATAATTTCGATCCCATTGAGCCTTTGAACCTTGGTGCCAACCAGTCCGAGCGACTAGCATACAAAACATTGGTCAAACAAACACCCTACCTTGAGGCACCCTTTCGATATAAATAAAACGCTTCCATAGTGACTGGATAAATGAAGACGCAGCACCACGTATTCCACCTAGATAACGCACCTTGGCTTTGAAAATTTTGATCCCATTGATCCTATGAACCTTGGTTCCATCCAGCCCCCGTGCCACACAGTCGGAGACTTCTCTTATTTCCAGTAGCCTTTAGACATACATTCCAACCTAGAGGGTTCAACCTTCCCTAAATCATCTAATATAAAACATTCTAGATTAGAAGTCACTAGAGGTAGCAATTCTTCTCTAAAACAACATCAGCAAAGTTAAAGCTAATGTAACCACTAATCTATATACCATAAAAGTTCATCATATGAAGTCAAAAAGTGATGACACTTGCACGCAAAACAAAAGAAAACTATTTTATCACAAAAGTAAACAACTACACTATCAAAATACAAGAAACAAAAAACGCTTAAACCAGTTTCAAACCTTTTGTCCCAAATCAAACATAAACTAATAGTCGCTTAAACCATCCTGACCCATTTAATTCTTTTCCCATTTTTAAAGTTGCCCATTCTAACCCCTTTAAAAATACTAGCTAACCCAGTATGATCCAACAGGTTTTAAAATCTGCCCATAAACACCCAAAAGTAGATTGGGTTTACTTTGCCAGGTCTACTTGTAGGTACTAAAAAGTCCAAGAATCAGTGGCAGTCAGTTTGTTGGAATGAGAACTCTGCATCACAAGCTTACCCGTAGATGTGAAGTTACAGCCATTCTTGTTCTATATGGTCTTCCAAGGTGATATCTTTATGGATACTTTTTGAGTTAAATTCAATCATTTGCACAAATGAATGACATGTGGGAATTAATTTAAAACCTTTTTTGGTGATTAAGTGCTGCAGGTTGCTAATTGGATTCATGCTTGCTCATGAGCTGATGCATGGCTAGTTACATCTTTATTGGTAACTAGAAAAGTTTCTATTTTTCTTTCAAAAAATAAAAAAAAAAGACTAGAATCGTGAAATTTCACATTTTCCTTATTAACTCTTTTTAATTTTTCATGAGCTGATACATGGTTGGTTACGACAGATTGCTTGCGAAATCGAAAGTGAAAGTGAAGATCATGCATAAGATAGAATCTCAAATGAAGTTGAAAGCTTTGAGGTGAATTTAAGCAAGACGCCCTGTAGTTCTAGGTATCCATGTATTCTGACAACTTGCATGTTTTGAAATTTGTGATTTTGAGATAATTTAATTCTAATATATTCAGACCTAAATTAGTGTATCAAAAAATGTAACTTGATTATTTTCTACTAGGGAATGCAGGCACACTTACTTCGAGCTGCTGAAGTTAAAAAGCCATTGGGTGGATAATGTCATATCTTGATGGTCACTGTTGTTGGACTAAATTAAACCACAACAGCACTAGTTCCAACAAAGGTAACCATGCTTAATCCATCCTTTTTATATGTTGTCGATGAGGCATCAAATCAGACAAATGCTTTATTCTTAAGCAAAAGAATCAATAGGCTTATTTTACCAAAACAGGTATAGAATTTTGAAATTGTTAATGGCTTTACTGTAACTAACTGCAAATTAGTTAATAGTGAAAGTTTTTTACAAATCAATGTTATAACTTAAATTCTTATTTTATATACATTAATTATAAGTTCTGATTAGTATTATGTGTATGTTAAAAGTATTACATTTTGTTCTTATATATTGATAAGTGTAAAAATATAAAACTATTATTTTTGAGTTAAATGCCATTTTAGTCCCTGTGGTTTGGGCTATTTTGCCAGTTTAGTCCAAATGTTTCATTTTTAACCTGTGGGCCCAAAAAGGTTTTACAGTTGCCATTTTAGTCCACTTGGTTAACTTCATCCATTTTTTCTGCTAACGAGAAGGCCAATTTGGTCATTTTGTATGTAATTCTGTTAACTAAAAGGGCAATTCAGGCATATACATTGACCGAATTGGCCTTCTCGTTAACAGAAAAAATAGATGAAGTTAACCCAGTGGACTAAAATGGCAACTGTGAAACCTTTTTGGACCCACATGTTAAAAATGAAACCTTTGGACTAAACTGGCAAAATGGCACAAACCACAGGGACTAAAATGGCATTTAACTCATTATTTTTAAAATATAAACGAGCTGCTTTGAGCTTTTTCAAGCTGAGCTCGAGCTCAAAATTTAAGGTAAACGAGCCAAATCGAGAACGAAACTAGCATGTTGATGCACCATGGAACAAGACTATTATCAATGTCTTAAGTCTTCACCAGTTCACCTTATAGAAAGGATTATTAGTGAGTTAGCTGGCCTTTGACAAAGTGTTGCATAGGACTTAATAGGCTATAAATGTTTGACATGGATTGGGCTTATAAGTTTATGCTATGAAATAAACAAATCTGCTATTAAATGAATGCAAGGGTAGTTATGCTAAATGTAGCATATGTTAACGGGCTGTTTGGATTAATAGCATCAGCTTCTGCTTATTTATGGGTCAAATAAATTTTGTTAACTGGTCTTATATCAGGCGTCATAACTAAATATCAATAGGTAAAATAATTATATATTTTTCTTAATCTAATTTGATAAATGTCCGATTCCAGTATTTTATATATAATCAGCACTTTTCAAGCACACATCAAACCAACGCATGCGCATTAAAGTTTGATGTTGTATAGTCTTCTTTGAATTGCAGGCAACTAAAGTGAAGACACTATGTCTTCATAGAGATATGGCGGAAATACCATGATGAATATGCGTTACATTGTAGTAAACTAAATCAATCTATAGATAATGTATGTGAATGCCACTAGACATTCAAGCTTGAGTTCAGTTGCCGGTGGAAATAACATACTTGGTATGTCTTCCTTTTGCAATAAGTTATTTTGTATTTTTTATGGTGATATGAACGTATCAACAAACTTCATTTAATGATATTGGATTTGTGGTACAGGAGTATATGGTTCTATGCATCTGTTCTTTATCTCCATAAGCTTACTCAAACCCCAAAGGTGCCAGCTGCACATGCTACTTATAACTATAATGCTTCATCTTTCTTAACAAACTATAGTACAAATGATGAAACTAAAGGAGATGCAGGAGACCCATCTTCTTTTAATAAGAAAGAGAAAATAAAATCTTGTATTAGTTGTGGATTTGATTTGGTTAGATAGCATACATACTAACATAACTTGATTTGACAAAGGTCCAGGCTTATTAAAGACGATCTAGAAATGAGGTAATAAAATATTTCACCTGCTTTCCTTGATCAGGTACTTGACTCATCTTATCTTTAACCGAACCTATCATTAGATCGAAAACTAAAACAAATCAGTTGTTGCAGGATATTCGCCCAAAGGAGAACAAGTTGCCGGTAGGACCACGCGTTGTGAGAAATTTGGATTTTTCCAAGATGCACTTACGATGAAAATTTACCAAAGAACCCGAACACAACAGGAGGTTAATAAAAAAAGTGCTCAAGACATGCCATGCTTTATTATTTGATCATAGTTTTTACAACACTTTCAAGTGGAAAAGTAGTGAGTATATAGGCATGAAGAAAACAATCTATAAAATAGTTTTTACCTTATGTGTATTGTCATTTCTCTTTTCAACTTTTGTAGATAGATTTTTTCATAAGTTTGTTATTAGTTGAAAACTTATGTATGAATTTTTATCTATTATTCTTAATATCATTTGGTTTTAGGTTTTTCTCATATTTACAGTTGTTTTTATGTTACAATAAATATACGTGACGAAAGCTTAACAACAGTCACACTTAAAATTACTAAATTTATGTGGCTATATATAACCATCAGCCACACCATAGTCACTTTGTTTTTTATTTGTGTGACGGAATGATACTAAATGTCACGGGAAAAGAATATTATGTATGGCTAAAGATTAGACAATAGTCACACTTAAAATTACAAAATTTCATATGGCTTCATATAATCATTAGTCACACCATGGTCATTTTGTTTATTTTGGTGTGACGAACTATTAGCAAACGTCATTGATAAAAAATACTGTGTGACCAAAGTTTACATAATAGCCACACTTAAAAAAATCATGTGGCTTTACGTATATTTTAGCCACGCCATCCTTATTTTATTTTTTTTATGTGACGGAATGTTAGCATATATAATGGGCAAAATGAATATGTGTGACCGAATGTTAGATGATAGCCACACTTAAAATTATAAAGTTTCATGTGGCTTTACATAATCATTAGCCACATTTTCATTGCTTTGTTTTCTTATGTGACAAAATGATAGCAAACGTCATGAGAAAAATAAATTATATATGACCAAAGGTTAGCCATTAGCCACACTTAAAAACAAAAAAGAATCATGTGGCTTTGCATAAATATTAGCCACACTATCGTCACTTTATTTTTTTTTGCGTGACGGAATGATAGCAAATGTCATGTGAAAAAAAAGAATGTGTGACCAAAGGTTAAGCAATAGCCACACTTAAAATTACAAAACTTTATGTGTGACTAAAGGTTAGACAATAGTTACATTTAATATTACAAAGTTGGTTTGTGTGTCTAGAAATAGTTTTTGGCCACACTTATACTAAACTCATGTGACTAAATAATAAAACGGTCACACTTATAGTAAACTCATGTGGCCGTTGCTACCATTTAGCCACACTTAATGGATGAAATGCTTGATTACAACAACTCTTTTTGCCACATTTATTTTTAACTGATGTGGCTAAAACAAATTTTTAAGTGACTATATAATAGAAAAGGCTACACTTACAATAAATTCATGTGGCTGTTGCTACCCTTTAGCCACACTTATTGTACAGAACATCCTATTTCAACAAGAAATAGTGGTACCATTTAGCCACACTTTTAAGTTGCTACGACCACTAAACCTGAATGTGGCTGTATGATACATACGATGACTCGACCTTTGGTCACACTTAAGCCGGACAAAAAAAGTGTGGCGAAAGGCGTATGGCCACACTTTTTTTGTGTGGCCATAAGCCTTTTTCGACGTAGTGGAGACCGGAAGCTTACAACAGAGAACAGTGAGACCATGAGGAGAGTTTGTTTTGTGTTCAAGAGTATGATCGTAAGACATGTATCAGCTGAATTAAATTCGAAGAAGCAAGTTCAAAGGAAAAATACCAGGCAATGTTTTTGTTGATGGCAGCAAGTTGTTTTAACAAGACAGTGAGTCATGTATAGAATATATTCTGCATGAAAAGCAAGATTAAGGGCAAGTGATTTGATCAGCAAGAGCATGAAAACCTATTCGGATTAGCAAGAATGAAAGTTAGCAAGAAACCCGAACCGTGCAGTTCGTGTAGTAAGAACCGACTCGCGTGTGGCTGTAGCCAATAGAAGGTTAGCAAGTAAGATGCAAGATCCACAAGATTTAGTAAGAAAGAATAGCAAGTTTCGAAAGCAAGTCCACAAGAAATCCGAGCAACCAAAGCATGTTGATTAGAAGCAAGAAAGAACACAAGCAGGTAGCAAGAACCGACATCAAGATTATTTTGGGGGTAAATGTTGGGAATAATCTTGATTGATCAGGTCAGTGTCGGGTTGACGGATACGAGTCACAGAGCTAATCGTTTTGTTTAAATGGGTCATCCATCAGCTAATGGGTCATAGGTGAGAAGTTGTCAAAAGCTGACCATGTTTATTGGAGGAAGTTTGAAAAGGTGGACGTTGTGGGTACTGAAAAGGGATGAGCAAATACCGATACCGTCCCAATACCGTCCCGATCCCGACCAATACCTATCCCGAATTTTGTGTAAACTTGGTACCGATACCGGTACCGAAATACGTCGGTTCGGGACGGTATCGGTATTTTAAGGGTAAAAGTCGGTATTTTACCGATACCGTACCGTACCGATACCGAAAAATCAAAAAAGTGGATATCGTTTCCGGTACCGAAAACGGATCGGGATCGGGATGGGATCGGGATCGGGACGGTATTTTATACCCTTTGCTCATCCCTAGTACTGAATAAAAGGAGTTCATTGGAATATTCTTTTAGCATGTGCCTCTTACTTTGTTTATTAGGCCGGAGGGTGTGGGGGGCGCCACCACCGCCTCGTCACCACACCCAGCCAATCAAGAGGGGCGCTATAGGTGAGCTCGCCATCATGTTAACGAGAAGAAGGGGTTGTTCAGGTGGGCCCACTCGAGTGTCATCCAATCAATTTTTATTTTTTTTTTGTTTAATAGAGGGCTCCATCCCACACCGTGCAAGTTAAAGGGGGGCGTTATAAAGCCCCCTAGCTGACGTGGCGCCTACGTGGCGCTGAGGTGTCCTTATAAAGCCTAAGGGGGGTTATTCCACACCCTCTAGCCTTATAAATAAGATGGTTAAATTGTTTTGTCACGCACCCTTCACTTTCATTCAAATAAAGTGAGTTATAAAGTGTATTTTTTTTTTTTTAATCATTTTGCTTGTACGTGAGTGTGTATTGAGTGTTTTGTGAGGGCCTGAACCTACATTCCCAAGATCGATGAATCTAACATACTCATAAAATAGCCAACAACAACAAACAAACTTCCTGATTTAATTGTGAACAATAGATAGAAACCTGACTTGTATTCAAGAACGTGAATTACAAATCGACACATGTTTCTGACTCTTGACATTGATATTTATACTAAGGATTTTGCTTGAAACGTTGCGATACCGCTGGTAGTTATTGCCGGAAACCGTCACCGCATTAAAGACATATGAGGTTCTGTTATTTTGCATGCCAGATAATGAATTACGGATGTGGACTTTTTGGTCAAACAAATATCATTTGACCGTACTTAATTTGTTGGACCCATAATACTAGGTAATAATAATAATAGCCCATAAATAAATAAATAAATAAATAAATAAAGATAATTGTTGGACCCATAATACTAGGTAATAATAATAATAATTTGCAGCCTACATAGTTTATATGGATTAAGTTTCAACATCCCCATTGGATTACTTCTTTCGGTTACTTATGGGACCGCATTATATGATATCAAGATCAAGACCTGTTTCATTGTCACACGTCAATCAAGATGAGATCTTTCTGGGTCAAATGTATATGAATTGCTTGACGTTCATAATTTAACTATACTGTATGACTTCCTAATGAGACCCTTCGCACACCGTTCATATAACAAAAGAAGAAAAGAAGAGAGTGTATCATCTTAAGTACAAAAAATCAAAACAAGAAAAAGAAAAAGAGGTTATCACGCTATGTGTCCAACAAAACATACATTTTGATGAGCTGTCCCCCTTTTAAACTTGACTCTGCCATGCAAGCCCGGAGGTCATCATCACTTGAAATTGGAAGACGGTTACCTTCGGTGTCATCATACACAACACGGAATTTATGGTGTTCTAATTCTGGAAATCTCTTTTTGACTTCCCTGTGCAGGTCTGTACATTCAGCTGAAAGGGGCAGTGTAAACTTGATCAAATCAGCAAAATTCATCAGACGGACATAAATACAAAACCATAACTACATAAGTAGAAAGGAAATTGTTGTCATTCATTAGTACGAAACGTGGTTTAGTGCATAATAACAAAGAAGATATGGGGACGTAGTATCATCCAACAGATTTAACGATAATGTGAGTGTGATCAAACTCGGATTGGCCATGCAACCTCAGAGGTCAAGGTATAGAACTACTAATATTACAATAATAATTAATCAACAACATGAACAATGATTTATCACTCAACTGCTTTATTGCTTCAGAACTGAAATGCAAAATACGATTACAATCAAACGACTTAAATAAGCAAGCAACTTAAACAAACTAACAATCCAAAATACCCAGACTTGGTAAGCCACCAGTCAGCAGAATTATTCAAACTAATTCAAAACTGGAAACGGATAGAAATAGCCAGAGAGATCACGTGCATAAGACTTCCTCAAAACTTTAGTTCCACGAGCATGGGAGTATTGAATCACTTTTCAATATATTCGACTTTAGTTATATGTTCGCCATATATGTGGTAGCTAAGCTCTCATTCTACAAAGGATTACAAAACAAAATTAATAATGTGTGCAGAGTTGTTTTTAAAAAAATGTTTTGCATACTAATATCTGTTATAAAACAAAGAAATCAAAGAAGGTTTTAAAAATAGTTATTCACTTGGTAATTTGAGCAAAAACAGGACGTTAACATTCAATCTTGGAAGTACTATCTTCCATCTTCCAAACTCTACCAAAGTTACAGTTGTACACTTGTATGACATAACAAGTTTTATTAAAAGGATTTTGTTAATTATTATTATTATTATTATTATTATTATTATTATTATTATTATTATTATTATTATTATTATTATTATTATTATTATTATTATTTTGTAACAGTTAAAAAAGGAGGGTTACCAACATTTTTAGTTTTATGCTAGTTTTCTGCTATAGTATCTAGTTAAAGAAACGTTAGAGATGAGCAAGTTTTTGAATGGTAAAATGTCAACTCGTAAACGAAATTACGACCCATACAACTGAGAACTAGAATAACTAACCTTCAACAAACTTTGAATCTCATTAAAATCTTCTTCATAACTTTCTTTCGCGCAAAACGTGGTAAACTCGATGACCCCTATGAGTTTCTTATCTGCACCTTGATAAGAAAATACAGGCACCATTAAATGCCCCATAATTTGATCAGGGTCATGGTTTGTACTTTGGAACGCAACCCCATTTTGAGCTGCTAGGCCAACCTTAGTAGCTGCTCCAACAAAAACTTCTTTCCCGAGGCGTTTCCTGTATAACTGCAGCCCCATCTGGTTTCGATATGCAACAAAAAGTTGATCCGCCACCGTAAGACGCTCCTTGTGGCCATCCTGTTTGTATTCCCAATACTGAAGGAAACCAGATTCTTTTTTGAAATCAAATTTCTGCAAAACGTTTCTGATTTTGGTATGCATTGTTGAAAGTTAAAACAACTTTTGGACTGATGAGCACAAAACTTTGCTGGACTGGGAAATTTATAGTAAAGTTCAAAGGCTAAATTGGGGTGCAAATAATGAAGTAATCTATCTAAGGGGTTCAAATAATATCAGAAATGATTTATTTAATTTGGTCCAGGTCACCTTTTGAAGAGTTCAATTAACAGGTGGACAACATTTTAGCTTATTTTTTGCAATTTTCTTGACGTATCTGCCCAGCAGTTATCCTTTATACAAATTTACCGTGAAGCAATTTTCTTAACACTTTTAATTTGCGTCTGTTAAAAGTAGTTTTCCATATCTAACATATTTTCTTTCATTGTCGGTTGAATTATTGTTCCTTTCATGCTTTTTATATGGTAATTACAATTCGAAATTGGATTAATTTATTCACTTGAAAGTGATTTATTTATTGAACATTTATCGACATTATAATGTAATTTAAATTTAATTTATAATAAAAATAAATAACCTTTAAGCAGCTTTTTACGATACTTTTTTCTATTCATTCTATAAAATACTGGTATCAACCTAACAAAAATATGTCATCTTTCAAATAAATTTCTTGAACGATTATGTCAAATGAATTTTAAATATAAAATCATGTCAATTAGTTATAGTATAAAATGTGCAAAAAAGGTCAAAAATTGCTAAATGAACCCCTATAGGCTTACCTATACATGGGTCCCTTCTTTTTAACTGCTTCCTTACCATACCTCTAGAATTAGGGGTGTTTTTGAGCATTCACATCCATTTCATTATATTTTCATCCTAAATTACACTAAAAAATACTACATTTTCTTTTTCCTTTTCAATTAAATAATATTTTTTATACCTTTATCATTACATTTTCTCTCTCCCTCACTCACAATCACTTTCAAAATATATTAAAAAATTATAGGGGGTGAACAGTGTCCCCCCAAATATACAGATGAACAGTAACATTTTCTCTCTCCTCCACTCACAACCACTTTTTATACTTTTTATATTATAAAAACTTCACACACAAAATTTGATGGTTTGGATGTGAATGCTCCGAATTTTGAGTTACCTATGCATCAAATCTAGTTGTTTGAATTTAAATTTTTGAACCTGAATTCGAGCATTACTTGAGCTTGTATTTCTCAAAGGCTCAAACTATCCACACATCCTATATGTCTATTTGTACACAATCTGCCTCATATATTTCCCTCGTATAGGACTATACGGGACGTATAGGGTTACATCCAGAGTCGGCTCAAAGTATTGTAGGCCCAAAGCAGATAGAAAAATTGAGGCCCTTTCCATAAAAATTAAAAGAAAAAAAATGTTTTAGATCCTATTATTCATATATTGTCTCTGTATATACATAATTATAGATCATAAATCTCAATATCAATAATCTTAAATGCAAGATCACCTACATATAATATGTTTTTTTTTTTTTTTTTTGTAGAATTTGAGGCCCTATGAAAGTGGTGGCCCAAAGCGTTTGCTTTATTTCACACCCCATTGAGCCGGCCCTGGTTACATCAAACTCAGTGCCTGACTAATGTCAATTCTGGTTTGGCTACCCTAAACCACGTATAGGCCAATATGGGGCGTATAGAAGTTTTTTATACAAACATTTTATACAATATTAATTGTTGTAGCAAACTTATATAAAAATATTAGTTTTTTTACAAACATTTTATACAATATGAGTTTTTTATAATTAATATTAGTGTTATTGATATTAATATGAGTTTTTTTATAATTAATATTAGTGTTATCAATATTAAAAAGAGAAAACAAAAAAATATACGCCGCATACAGGGCTAGACTGGGCGTCTAGTGTGGTCCACAAGACCATTATAGCCATGTTTTGCCCCCAGTCTAGCCCTAACTTAGGGGTAAAATGGTCTTTCTTGTCTGTACTCCCCGTGTAGGCCTAGACTGGGCGTCTAGTTGTCCAAAAGACCATTATAGCCTTGTTTTGCCCTCAAGTCTAGCCTTAACTCAGGGATAAAATGATATTTTTTTGTCTATACGTCACGTATAGGCCTATACGAGGCATATATGGGTCATATAAGACAAAATATGACATAATCATAGATTATCTTGGAAATTGAAAAAGGTTATACGCGACGTATAGACCTATACGAGACGTATATGATGGTGTGTGAATAGACACTTGTGTGTATGAATATATAGACCCTTCTCAAATTTGAATGCATGTTTGAAAATTAACAAACAAAATCTCACATTCTTTCTATAATTTGGATATAGGACAGGAGACAAGGATTCAATTGTTAGTGATCTAAATTATAGCATGGAATGAAGTTGTCTGGAACGAACTTGACAGACTAATTTAAGTTCGTTCGGAGCAAATTTAATACTTGGTTGAGGTTGTGGAACGGATTTGCATTAGTTCTTTTTTTTAACGGTTAACAAATCAATCCCGAGTACACTCTCGGGGCACCCACTGGACAAACGGAGTACTCTGAGAGTAACCCAAGTGGTCCACCACCAATTTCGGGGAAAACCGGGTAACTCACCCGCCCGTAGACACGACGGTAAATTACCGGTATAACCCGTTTGGCTCAAGGATCGAACCCAAGTTTCCCTGGGTCTCCTATCACTGCCCACTAGTGCCTCACTCCTTTTTTGCACCTAATGGGAATTAAACTTGAGTCTTCAAAGAAGAACTCAAGCACCAAATGGGAATTGAACTTGCATTAGATCTTTTAAATCCAAACAGATTTGCTAATGTTAAAATGCTGACTTGATTGTCTAAGTTCGTTTGGATTTGGATAAGTTCGTTTGGATTTGTGATGCAGGTCCAAGTGTGGAGGAGCGGGCAATCTTTTATTTGTAGACCCAAGATCGTGTGACAAAAGGGGCTTCACTAAAATGGCTCTAACTTGGGCTACGGGGGTCCGTTTTGGGCGTGCGACCAGGCGAAACGATCGTGAGAACGAGCTCCATCTTGCTACAAACGCCTACGGCGGTTTGGGTCATTGTCCGGGCCAAAAAACGCTTATTTCTATCAGTTATTAATCTTTTTATGTTTTTTTCGATGTTTTGGGCATTTTGTTTTTGGGCTTGTATTTGGCCCACGACCTTTTTGTGGCCCATTTTGAATTTCTGTCATTATTTATATGTTTCTCTTGTAAGTTGTATGGGCAGACATCAATATTGAATTTACTCAATTTTCACTTCAAATTCTGTGCCCTTTGTGTTGAATTTTGGGGGTTTGGGGAAGATCATCACGGGTATTCGTAGAATCAACGTGATCTGTTCTTCGTTATCACCACACACGCTATATCAATTTGGATAAGGTCGTTTGAATAAATTCGTCAGAGACTTTAACAAACTTCCCTTAAGTTCGGATTTTGGACTGTTTGGCATCATAATTGATATATTTGGACTATTTTATATTTTTTTTTCAAACTAAAAAAAATAATAATTTCGTTAAAACATCACAAATGGAACCACTAATAAACCGACAAAACTTGTGAAAGTTTCACAATATGTTGAGTGGAAGGAAAGGATTGATCGTTTGCTCAGTATCAGGATGCGAGCATGTGGATATGTATCCCTGATGGATACACTCCTACACATGACTTTGAAGGTAGACAACATGTGACCTCTCATATGGGAATGCAAGAATTAGAGAAGCGAATGTATGGTGCTGAGTCAGCTAAGGTGTGGTGGGTTCCCGTTGTTGAGTCAACCATAAGGGGGTGACGACTAGGTGACCGGATCACCATGGGGGTGGTTAAGTGACCGGTCAGGAGGTGGCTCATTGGTGTACTGAACCCGAAAGGGTCCTCAAGTGGGATTCGGGTCATGGTTCGGGTAGTGGGTCAACTGAGTGAGTTTTATATGGGTGATCTAAACGTTAATTGCCCATTATATTAATTCTGGTTGAAAGTTCGATAGCGAGGTACATTCCATTTGACGTTAGCAAGTTTTAAAATTCGGTGACGTTCGCTTGGGGTGATTCTATGTTTCCTTTTTTTACGTTTAAACGTTTTGGGGCTGTGATATACCATCAATTATACATGTTTTTTTGCACATTTACCCTCATTATATTATGCTTTTTGAACCTATGTCGTTAGAAATACTACCTAAATCGTTCTTGTTTGATAAATGCAAGTTTTTAGGCACTCTGAATGAAAAGAAGCGACAAATAACGAAGAAAATAACATGGAAAAATCAAGAATTTTGAAGATGCAACAAAGGAACAGATACGCAAGCCCGTGTTAGGTTGTAGGAACCATAAGTTAAAAGGTTAACCCAAGATGGTCAACAAATATGCCAAAGCACGATGGTGCACACTTAGGCACGGTCGTGGAAGAAAAAGACAAGATTCTGAAGCTTCAAGATTTGACAAAGCAGACAAGAACGGAAGACATTGTCTGGATACCTGTCCACGCACGCCTGTGCACAAGTACAACACGGTGGTGCATGTAAAGCCAAAGAAAAATTTGCTGCAAAAAAGTGCAAGATCACATATTCCGTCAGGACAACTAACATGGCGAGACCGTACTGAAGTATAAACACGCTTGTGCCTATGTAAAAAGGATATTTTTCTGTCGGAAGAGAGTACTACGCATGACCATGCACTGCAAGGCATGATCGTGCACTGCAAGGCACAACTGTGCACACCTTCCAGACATCATCCTATAAATATGTAACGCCCTTTCTCGTTTATATCAATATTTTAAAGAATCAGATATTTTGGTCCCAGATTTTTTTAACATAGAACTTATACGTTTGGGTTCACTGACAACCCAGACGAACCGACATAACGGGTTATAACACTTAATTTATAGTTTACAAATAATAGAGATTTAGTTTCAAAAACTTTGCCGCGCCTGATCTGTAACACCCCGTGTTTCGAAAGTCAAAGTAAAAGATTGAAGTCAAAGGAAGAAAAGATTGCTAATTGCGACCTGTCACTCCCTGCTCAACTCCTGTTTTGACTTCTTTGACTTGTAGATAATCTATTTATTTTATTTCATTAGTTGTATTATGTGGAGTACTTATTAATAATCGAGGTTTAATCGATATTTATCGCCCGGTTTATCGACTTAATCGCATCGCTAACGCACTCGCAACTCGAATTTATGCGCTCTGGGTATTGTTTTACGTGTGTGTGTTTCTTATGTGTTACTTGTGCATGTTTAGTTATGTTTATGTTATGTTTTATGATGATCAATCGAAATCAATATCGCAACTCAATCGAATCGCAATCGAATCGTAGACGCTAAACGCAAGTTAATTATAGTGATTGTATGTTAGATATAGTAGTTGGGATTAATGGTGTAATCTAGTAGTTAATTCTATTGCATCGCTCACTCGAATCGAATCGCAATACTCAACGCACGAAACGAAACGCGAAAACCAACTCACCAGCCACTCGATCGAGTGACCACTCGATCGGATGGCCAGTCGATCGGGTCGCCACCCGATCGGACTGCCACCCGACCGGTTATCCACGTGATCCGTTTGCCTTTTTGCCATTTTGGGAAACCCTATAAATACCCCCATTTGTTACCTCATTTGATGGTGACAACTCTCTTGCTCGACTCACCCGCACTCAAGCTCATTTCTTCCGATTTCTCCCAAATCTTGTAAGTTTTAAACATAATTCTTGTACTTCTATGATCTACGCACACATCTTCATCATTCTCTCTTTCAAATCTCAACTTTTAACCGTGAAATCAGTGGATTTGAGGTGTTCTAGGAAGATGTCACCATGGAGTTCTTATGAACATCATGTTTTGGCTTCAATCCACCAAGAACGACTTAGATCTGGACGATTTCCACATGAATGAACAAAGATCTTGCATAGATCTGAACATATTCACGATGAAAGGGATTGAAAGATGGTTTTTCTAACTTTCTTTCAACTCTTTTACACTCAATGCACTCAAACCCGATGGAAATCGGAGCTCGTTCTGAACTTCTACTCTTTCGTAGTGATGTATCAGGTCTAGATCTGAATTCCATCCGAGAGATAGTTGATTTCGGGTTTGAACATGAACAATCGTCTTGAACCGTGTACTGTCGGACTAGGGTGATCCCTGTTCGGTCGGGTCACTGGGGTCGAGATGGGATTCCTATTGTTTAAACAAGCTATCACAACGTCTTATTCAAACTACAACACTTCAAACAGAATCAAGTGACAAAACGATCAGATCGTCGGGACGGGTTGTCGTCCGATCGGATTGCCGTCCGATTGGATTACCATCCGATCGACCGGCCATCCGATCGGGCTGCATATTGGTTCAACACTTAAACAATTTTCAACATGTTCAATGCACTAACAAGTTTTAGCGGAATTCCACCTGATCGGTAGACTATCTGATTGGGTGATAAAACTGCTGTGAACTTGTTCTCTGAGAAATGCCTCGCCAATCGGGTCGCCGTCCGATCGAACGACCATTCGATCGACCGAACTGAAGGGTAGAGATACTTCTCTGTTTTCAAAATGCTACAACGAAAACTTCAAAAGTCAAACCATCATACACAAACACATCCTCACCAAACGAGATGACAATCCAATCGAATGGCCATCCGATCGGGTGACCATCCGAACGGATTGTCATCCGATCGACTGGCCATCCGATCGGATTGCCATCCGACCGGATTACCATCCGACACACGGTGCAAGGTACTGTTTATTTGACCATTTTACGCGCCGCTTATCGTTTATACTATCGTTCTGATCAGGCTAAACTCGCTCTAATGCATCCCATAACCGCTTTGACGTCTTGAAGCTGACAAACTGATGATATGTATCCTTGCTGAACGCTTGAGTTAGGAAAGAATATGCTTTCTTTTCTAAATCATATGCCTTTTTCTCGCCTGCCGTAAGATCTGCAAATGTCGCGGTAGTTGAAGCGGCAACATCAAGTGCTTGATCGAAATCTGTAGTAAAACATAACCACAATTCCGTGTTTTGCCCAAGAACATATGTATGGAATCTTTCTTCCCATCCAGGAAATTCATTTATGTGCATTAGCTTCGGTGGACGATTAATGCTTCCGGTTTCACTTTTGCTTAAAAGTATACTTTGAGTACTTTGATTTTGATTGGAAACGAATGCCCATTGACTTGTCTAAATTTGATTTGCTTGAGATGGAACTGACGAAGATGTGGGTGCGGGAAATTCGGCCCATGATAGCAATAAACCCGTGCTTCTATACTTGCTCTTCGTATTGGATGGAATACCCCACCAGTCTGAACTCATTTTGGCTGTATGATAATGAATACCTGCTCAAAAATCTTAAAACAAACAGTTAAGTATGAATTAAAAGTCTTCTGTTAAAAATGGGAAGTAGATGTCGATGAAGAATAAGATTCTTTGTTGAAGACTCCAAATTGACGAAGAATGGGTTGTTCGTCAAAACTCAAAGTGACGGAGTATGGTTTTCCTCGTCGAAGACACTGACGACGAAGGACAAGGTAGATCTTCGAAGACCAAGGTGACGAAGGTCGGATAGTTGTCTAAATCAAATTTGACGTGGAATATGATGGTTCGTCAAAAACAACTATGACGAAGAGCTATGTAGTTCGTCGATGACAACTTCGTTGACAAAGGTGTACAATTAATAGAGATATTTTCAAAACCAAATCTTCTGACAAAGAAGTTTCTTTTGCCAAACCACCTTACCTACAGACCAATTTTTCAACACACCATCATTCTTATTGACAACTTTGTCAAACAAACATAAAATAATCAACTACACTCCAATAATAATTCAAACAAGATCAAAAGCATATTATATTTGAAGAACAATATGAACTCGTTGAAGATCCTGATGAACTTAATGAGTTTTCCGTGCCACGGAAAAATTATTGAACACAATTTTTGCATAAACTTTTAATAAAAACCAACATTTAACATGTAGACATGTAATATAACAAGGTTTTTGATCAAACTTATAGCAAAACGTCAAGGTTTTCACGATTTTATAGTTGTTTTTCCGGAAAGGTATGATTTTCAAACAAGAACAAAAACTGAAAAAAAAACTTTAAAATCTGTCAAAACACAAGAAATCAACATGGTTTTAACAAGGAAAAAAGCCAAGGCTCTGATACCACTAGTAGGTCCACCAGGAGGATCGAGTTAAACCTCTATTCCCTGTTTTCCGACGTACCCAAGAGTGCGAAATCCAAACGGGTAAGTTAAACCAAGTTAGAACACGAAATCACAAACACGGTTCAACGATTAACACTCCAATGTATTAATACGTAATGCGGTTACAATGCGGTGTTTACAAGATCTCCTTATAAACTCTCAGTCTGTGTGTGTTTTACAGTGTGTTCTCTCTCAAATCTATTCAGACTTGCACATTTTATCTTCTGTTTTGCTGAGTATATATACTACAGGTTCGGCGAACCTCCTGCAGTCGACGAAGTATCCCTGACGAACAATCATTGTGACGAAGAGTGAGATCTTCGTCACTTACACTTCGACGAACAATCAAAGTGACGAAGATTGCAATCTTCGTCACTTTCACATCTTTGACGAACATTATACCAGCGAACCTTCAACATTTGATGAACTTTCGTGTAGTCTTCATTAGATGAAATACCAGGCCCAACACATGGAAAATGGCCCAACATGCAATAACTCTACGTATATATCCATGGCAGGTCTTATAGAATGCATTTGGTCAAAGTGTATGACATCATTATGATGATGTCATGGTGATGTTAGCTTGCAGCGCTCCGTGCTTCGTGTGTCGAACTCTGGGGCGCACGATGGAGAAATGTCGTGACGTCGGGCTTGAGCCAAACCGAACCGAGTCGAAACGAGTCGAACCGAATCGAGTCCCGTCCACATAAAGTGTATCAACAAGATATACCGGCTTAAGAAAGACTGTTGCCTAAGAAGAAGAAGGACGGAAGCTGTGACAGACCGAAAGGCATGAATGAGGACCAAATTTGTTCTCTTCACCGGAAAGAATGACCGAAGTAGGTAACCGAGAGCGGCGGGTTGCCAGAGAATTAAAGAAAGAAAGACAAACGCCGACGTAAAGAAAGAAAACCGTCGAGAAGACCAAAGCCATAATCGACATGTGGCTTGAAATTCAGACCGAATGACTCGCAAGGAAGACCGTAGGTGTGAGCCAGAGAGACCGGAAGCTTACAACAGAGAAGAGTGAGACCATGAGGAGAGTTTGTTTTGTGTTCAAGAGTATGATCGTAAGACATGTATCAGCTGAATTAAATTCGAAGAAGCAAGTTCAAAGGAAAAATACCAGGCAATGCTTTTGTTGATGGTAGCAAGTTGTTTTAACAAGACAGTGAGTCATGTAGAGAATATATTCTGCATGAAAAGCAAGATTAAGGGCAAGTGATTTGATCAGCAAGAGCATGAAAACCTATTCGGATTAGCAAGAATGAAAGTTAGCAAGAAACCGGAACCGTGCAGTTCGTGTAGTAAGAACCGACTCGCGTGTGGCTGTAACCAGTAGAAGATTAGCAAGTAAGATGCAAGATCCACAAGATTTAGTAAGAAAGAATAGCAAGTTTCGAAAGCAAGTCCACAAGAAATCCGAGCAACCAAAGCATGTTGATTAGAAGCAAGAAAGAACGCAAGCAGGTAGCAAGAACCGACATCAAGATTATTTTGGGGGTGAATGTGGGGAATATTCTTGATTGATCAGGTCAGTGTCGGGTTGACGGATACGGGTCACGGTGCTAATCGTTTTGTTTAAATGGGTCATCCATCAGCTAATGGGTCATAGGTGAGAAGTTGCCAAAAGCTGACCAAGTTTATTATAAATAAGAGGGTTTAATTGTTTTGTCACGCACCTTTCACTTTCATTCAAATAAAGTGAGTTATAAAGTGTATTTTTTTTTTTTTTTTTATCATTTTGCTTGTACGTGAGTGTGTATTGAGTGTTTTGTGTGGGCCTGAACCTACATTCCCAAGATCGATGAATCTAACATACTCATAAAATAACCAACAACAACAAACGAACTTCCTGATTTAATTGTGAACAATAGATAGAAACCTGACTTGTATTCAAGAACGTGAATTACAAATCGACACATGTTTCTGACTCTTGACATTGATATTTATACTAAGGATTTTGCTTGAAACGTTGCGATACCGCTGGTAGTTATTGCCGGAAACCGTCACCGCATTAAAGACATATGAGGTTCTGTTATTTTGCATGCCAGATAATGAATTACCGATGTGGACTTTTTGGTCAAACAAATATCATTTGACCGTACTTAATTTGAACCTAGATACGTACATGACCTGGACTTACAAGTTCTTGGACCTTTAATAATACTAGCCCATAAATAAATAAAGACAATTGTTGGACCCATAATACTAGGTAATAATAATTATAATTTGCAGCCTACATAGTTTATATGGATTAAGTTTCAACATCCCCATTGGATTACTTCTTTCGGTTACTTATGGGGCCGCATTATATGATATCAAGATCAAGACCTGTTTCATTGTCACATGTCAATCAAGATGAGATCTTTCTGGGTCAAATGTATATGAATTGCTTAACGTTCATAATTTAACTATACTGTATGACTTCCTAATGAGACCCTTCGCACACCGTTCATATAACAAAAGAAGAAAAGAAGAGAGTGTATCATCTTAAGTACAAAAAATCAAAACAAGAAAAAGAAAAAGAGGTTATCACGCTATGTGTCCAACAAAACATACAATTTGATGAGCTGTCCCCCTTTTAAACTTGACTCTGCCATTCAAGCCCGGAGGTCATCATCACTTGAAATTGGAAGACGGTTACCTTCGGTGTCATTATACACAACACGGAATTTATGGTGTTCTAATTCTGGAAATCTCTTTTTGACTTCCCTGTGCAGGTCTGTACATTCAGCTGAAAGGGGCAGTGTAAACTTGATCAAATCAGCAAAATTCATCAGACGGACAGAAATACAAAACCATAACTACATAAGTAGAAAGGAAATTGTTGTCATTCATTAGTACGAAACGTGGTTTAGTGCAAAATAACAAAGAAGATATGGGGACGTAGTATCATCCAACAGATTTAACGATAATGTGAGTGTGATCAAACTCGGATTGGCCATGCAACCTCAGAGGTCAAGATATAGAACTACTAATATTACAATAATAATTAATCAACAACATGAACAATGATTTATCACTCAACTGCTTTATTGCTTGAGAACTGAAATGCAAAATACGATTACAATCAAACGACTTAAATAAGCAAGCAACTTAAACAAACTAACAATCCAAAATACCCAGACTTGGTAAGCCACCAGTCAGCAGAATTATTCAAACTAATTCAAAACTGGAAACGGATAGAAATAGCCAGAGAGATCACGTGCATAAGACTTCCTCAAAACTTTAGTTCCACGAGCATGGGAGTATTGAATCACTTTTCAATATATTCGACTTTAATTATATGTTCGCCATATATGTGGTAGCTAAGCTCTCATTCTACAAAGGATTACAAAACAAAATTAATAATGTGTGCCGAGTTGTTTTTAAAAAAATGTTTTGCATACTAATATCTGTTATAAAACAAAGAAATCAAAGAAGGTTTTAAAAATAGTTATTCACTTGGTAATTTGAGCAAAAACAGGACGTTAACATTCAATCTTGGAAGTACTATCTTCCATCTTCCAAACTCTACCAAAGTTACAGTTGTACACTTGTATGACATAACAAGTTTTATTAAAAGGATTTTGTTAATTATTATTATTATTATTATTTTGTAACAGTTAAAAAAGGAGGGTTACCAACATTTTTAGTTTTATGCTAGTTTTCTGCTATAGTATCTAGTTAAAGAAACGTTAGAGATGAGCAAGTTTTTGAATGGTAAAATGTCAACTCGTAAACGAAATTACGACCCATACAACTGAGAACTAGAATAACTAACCTTCAACAAACTTTGAATCTCATTAAAATCTTCTTCATAACTTTCTTTCGCGCAAAACGTGGTCAACTCGATGACCCCTATGAGTTTCTTATCTGCACCTTGATAAGAAAATACAGGCACCATTAAATGCCCCATAATTTGATCAGGGTCATGGTTTGTACTTTGGAACGCAACCCCATTTTGAGCTGCTAGGCCAACCTTAGTAGCTGCTCCAACAAAAACTTCTTTCCCGAGGCGTTTCCTGTATAACTGCAGCCCCATCTGGTTTCGATATGCAACAAAAAGTTGATCCGCCACCGTAAGACGCTCCTTGTGGCCATCCTGTTTGTATTCCCAATACTGAAGGAAACCAGATTCTTTTTTGAAATCAAATTTCTGCAAAACGTTTCTGATTTTGGTATGCATTGTTGAAAGTTAAAACAACTTTTGGACTGATGAGCACAAAACTTTGCTGGACTGGGAAATTTATAGTAAAGTTCAAAGGCTAAATTGGGGTGCAAATAATGAAGTAATCTATCTAAGGGGTTCAAATAATATCAGAAATGATTTATTTAATTTGGACCAGGTCACCTTTTGAAGAGTTCAATTAACAGGTGGACAACATTTTAGCTTATTTTTTGCAATTTTCTTGACATATCTGCCCAGCTAGTTATCCTTTATACAAATTTACCGTGAAGCAATTTTCTTAACACTTTTAATTTGCGTCTGTTAAAAGTAGTTTTCCATATCTAACATATTTTCTTTCATTGTCGGTTGAATTATTGTTCCTTTCATGCTTTTTATATGGTAATTACAATTCGAAATTGGATTAATTTATTCACTTGAAAGTGATTTATTTATTGAACATTTATCGACAATATAATGTAATTTAAATTATAATAAAAATAAATAACCTTTAAGCAGCTTTTTACGATACTTATTTCTATTCATTCTATAAAATACTGGTATCAACCTAACAAAAATATGTCATCTTTCAAATAAATTTCTTGAACGATTATGTCAAATGAATTTTAAATATAAAATCATGTCAATTAGTTATAGTATAAAATGTGCAAAAAAGGTCAAAAATTGCTAAATGAACCCCTATAGGCTTACCTATACATGGGTCCCTTCTTTTTAACTGCTTCCTTACCATACCTCTAGAATTAGGGGTGTTTTTGAGCATTCACATCCATTTCATTATATTTTCATTCTAAATTACACTAAAAAATACTACATTTTCTTTTTCCTTTTCAATTAAATAATATTTTTTATACCTTTATCATTACATTTTCTCTCTCCCTCACTCACAATCACTTTCAAAATATATTAAAAAATTATAGGGGGTGAACAGTGTCCCCCCAAATATACAGATGAACAGTAACATTTTCTCTCTCCTCCACTCACAACCACTTTTTATACTTTTTATATTATAAAAACTTCACACACAAAATTTGATGGTTTGGATGTGAATGCTCCGAATTTTGAGTTATTTATGCATCAAATCTAGTTGTTTGAATTTAAATTTTTGAACCTGAATTCCAGCATTACTTGAGCTTGTATTTCTCAAAGGCTCAAACTATCCACACATCCTATATGTCTATTTGTACACAATCTGCCTCGTATATCCCTAGTATAGGCCTATACGGGACGTATAGGGTTACATCCAGAGTCGGCTCAAAGTATTGTAGGCCCAAAGCAGATAGAAAAATTGAGGCCCTTTCCATAAAAATTAAAAGAAAAAAAATGTTTTAGATCCTATTATTCATATATTGTCTCTGTATATACATAATTATAGATCATAAATCTCAATATCAATAATCTTTAATCCAAGATCACCTACATATAATATATATATACATATATATATATATTTTTTGTAGAATTTGAGGCCCTATGAAAGTGGTGGCCCAAAGCGTTTGCTTTATTTCACACCCCATTGAGCCGGCCCTGGTTACATCAAACTCAGTGCCTGACTCATGTCAATTCTGGTTTGGCTACCCTAAACCACGTATAGGCCAATATGGGGCGTATAGAAGTTTTTTATACAAACATTTTATACAATATTAATAGTTGTAGCAAACTTATATAAAAATATTAGTTTTTTTACAAACATTTTATACAATATTAGTTTTTTTACAAACATTTTATACAATATGAGTTTTTTATAATTAATATTAGTGTTATTGATATTAATATGAGTTTTTTATAATTAATATTAGTGTTATTGATATTAATATGAGTTTTTTTATAATTAATATTAGTGTTATCAATATGAAAAAGAGAAAACAAAAAAAATATATAGTGTGGTCCAAAAGACCATTATAGCCATGTTTTGCCCCCAGACTAGCCCTAACTTAGGGGTAAAATGGTCTTTCTTGTCTGTACTCCCCGTGTAGGCCTAGACTGGGCGTCTAGTTGTCCAAAAGACCATTATAGCCTTGTTTTTGCCCTCAAGTCTAGCCTTAACTCAGGGATAAAATGATATTTTTTTGTCTATACGCCCCGTATAGGCCTATTATAGCATGGAATGAAGTTGTTTGGAACGAACTTGACAGACTAATTTAAGTTCGTTGACATTAGTTCTTTTTTTTTAACGGTTAACAAATCAATCCCGAGTACTCTCGGGGCATCCACTGGACAAACGGAGTACTCTGAGAGTAACCCGAGTGGTCCACCACCAATTTCGGGGAAAACCCGGTAACTCACCCGCCCGTAGACACGACAGTAAATTACCGGTAAAACCTGTTTGGCTCAAGGATCGAACCCAAGTTTCCCTGGGTCTCCTATCACTGCCCAGTAGTGCCTCACTCCTTTTTTGCACCTAATGGGAATTAAACTTGAGTCTTCAAAGAAGAACTCAAGCACCAAATGGGAATTGAACTTGCATTAGATCTTTTAAATCCAAACAGATTTGCTAATGTTAAAATGCTGACTTGATTGTCTAAGTTCGTTTGGATTTGGATAAGTTCGTTTGGATTTGTGATGCGGGTCCAAGTGTGGAGGAGCGGGCCATCTTTTATTTGTAGACCCAAGATCGTGTGACAAAAGGGGCTTCACTAAAATGGCTCTAACTTGGGCTACGGGGGTCCGTTTTGGGCTTGCGACCAGGCGAAACGATCGTGAGAACGAGCTCCATCTTGCTACAAACGCCTACGGCGGTTTGGGTCATTTTCCAGGCCAAAAAACGCTTATTTCTATCAGTTATTAATCTTTTTATGTTTTTTCGATGTTTTGGGCATTTTGTTTTTGGGCTTGTATTTGGCCCACGGCCTTTTTGTGGCCCATTTTGAATTTCTGTCATTATTTATATGTTTCTCTTGTAAGTTGGATGGGCAGACATCAATATTGAATTTACTCAATTTGCACTTCAAATTCTGTGCCCTTTGGGTTGAATTTTGGGGGTTTGGGGAAGATCATCACGGGTATTCGTAGAATCAACGTGATATGTTCTTCGTTATCACCACACACGCTACATCAATTTGGATAAGGTCGTTTGAATAAATTCGTCAGAGACTTTAACAAATTTCCCTTAAGTTCGGATTTTGGACTGTTTGGCATCATAATTGATATATTTGGACTATTTAATATTTTTTTTTTCAAACTAAAAAAAAATAATAATTTCGTTAAAACATCACAAATGGAACCACTAATAAACCGACAAAACTTGTGAAAGTTTCACAATATGTTGAATGGAAGGAAAGGATTGATCGTTTGCTCAGTATCAGGATGCGAGCATGTGGATATGTATCCCTGATGGATACACTCCTACACATGACTTTGCAGGTAGACAACATGTGACCTCTCATATGGGAATGCAAGAATTAGAGAAGCGAATGTATGGTGCTGAGTCAGCTAAGGTGTGGTGGGTTCCCGTTTTTGAGTCAGCCATAAGGGGGTGACGACTAGGTGACCGGATCACCATGGGGGTGGTTAAGTGACCGGTCAGGAGGTGGCTCATTGGTGTACTGAACCCGAAAGGGTCCTCAAGTGGGATTCGGGTCATGGTTCGGGTAGTGGGTCAACTGAGTGAGTTTTATATGGGTGATCTAAACGTTAATTGCCCATTATATTAATTCTGGTTGAAAGTTCGATAGCGAGGTACATTCCATTTGACGTTAGCAAGTTTTAAAATTCGGTGACGTTCGCTTGGGGTGATTCTATGTTTCCTTTTTTTACGTTTAAAAGTTTTGGGGCTGTGATATACCATCAATTATACATGTTTTTTTGCACATTTACCCTCATTACATTATGCTTTTTGAACCTATGTCGTTAGAAATACTACCTAAATCGTTCTTTTTTGATAAATGCAAGTTTTTAGGCACTCTGAATGAAAAGAAGCGACAAATAACAAAGAAAATAACATGGAAAAATCAAGAATTTTGAAGATGCAGCAAAGGAACAGATACGCAAGCCCGTGTTAGGTTGTTGGAACCATAAGTTAAAAGGTTAACCCAAGATGGTCAACAAATATGCCAAAGCACGATGGTGCACACTTAGGCACGGTTGTGGAAGAAAAAGACAAGATTCTGAAGCTTCAAGATTTGACAAAGCAGACAAGAACGGAAGACATTGTCTGGATACCTGTCCACGCACAGGCTGTGCACAAGTACAACACGGTGGTGCATGTAAAGCCAAAGGAAAATTTGCTGCAAAAAAGTGCAAGATCACATATTCCATCAGGACAACTAACATGGCGAGACCGTACTGAAGTATAAACACGCTTGTGCCAATGTAAAAAGGATATTTTTCTGTCGGAAGAGAGTACTACGCATGACCATGCACTGCAAGGCATGACCGTGCACTGCAAGGCACAACTGTGCACACCTTCCAGACATCATCCTATAAATATGTAACGCCCTTTCCCGTTTATATCAATATTTTAAAGAATCAGATATTTTGGTCCCGGATTTTTTTTAACATAGAACTTATACGTTTGGGTTCACTGACAACCCAGACGAACTGACATAACGGGTTATAACACTTAATTTATAGTTTACAAATAATAGAGATTTAGTTTCAAAAACTTTGCCGTGCGTGATCTGTAACACCCTGTGTTTCGAAAGTCAAAGTCAAAGATTGAAGTCAAAGGAAGAAAAGATTGTTAATTGCGATCTGTCACTCCCTGCTCAACTCTTGTTTTGACTTCTTTGACTTGTAGATAATCTATTTATTTTATTTCATTAGTTGTATTATGTGGAGTACTTATTAATAATCGAGGTTTAATCGATATTTATCGTGCGGTTTATCGACTTAATCGCATCGCTAACGCACTCGCAACTCGAATTTATGCGCTCTGGATATTGTTTTACGTGTGTGTGTTTCTTATGTGTTACTTGTGCATGTTTAGTTATGTTTGTGTTATGTTTTATGATGATCAATCGAAATCAATATCGCAACTCAATCGAATCGCAATCGAATCGAAGACGCTAAACGCAAGTTAATTATAGTGATTGTATGTTAGATATAGTAGTTGGGATTAATGGTGTAATCTAGTAGTTAATTCTGTTGCATCGCTCACTCGAATCGAATCGCAATACTCAACGCACGAAACGAAACGCGAAAACCAACTCACCAGCCACTCGATCAAGTGACCACTCGATCGGATGGCCAGTCGATCGGGTCGCCACCCGATCGGACTGCCACCCGACCGGTTATCCACGTGATCCGTTTGCCTCTTTGCCATTTTGGGAAACCCTATAAATACCCCCATTTGTTACCTCATTTGATGGTGACAACTCTCTTGCTCGAATCAGCCGCACTCAAGCTCATGTCTTCCGATTTCTCCCAAATCTTGTAAGTTTTAAACATAATTCTTGTACTTCTATGATCTACGCACACATCTTCATCATTCTCTCTTTCAAATCTCAACTTTTAACCGTGAAATCAGTGGATTTGAGGTGTTCTAGGATGATGTCACCATGGAGTTCTTATGAACTTCATGTTTTGGCTTCAATCCACCAAGAACAACTTAGATCTGGACGATTTCCACATGAATGAACAAAGATCTTGCATAGATCTAAACATATTCACGATGAAAGGGATTGAAAGATGGTTTTTCTAACTTTCTTTCAACTTTTTTACACTCAATGCAGTCAAACCCGATGGAAATCGGAGCTCGTTCTGAACTTCTACTCTTTCGTAGTGATGTATCAGGTCTAGATCTGAATTCCATCTGAGAGATAGTTGATTTCGGGTTTGAACATGAACAATCGTCTTGAACCGTGTACTGTCGGACTAGGGTGATCCCTGTTCGGTCGGGTCACTAGGGTCGAGATGGGATTCCTATTGTTTAAACAAGCTATCACAACGTCTTATTCAAACTACAACACTTCAAACAGAATCAAGTGACAAAACGATCAGATCGTCGGGACGGGTTGTCGTCCGATCGGATTGCCGTCCGATTGGATTACCATCCGATCGACCGGCCTTCCGATCGGGCTGCATATTGGTTCAACACTTAAACAATTTTCAACATGTTCAATGCACTAACAAGTTTTAGCGAAATTCCACCTGATCGGTAGACTATCTGATTGGGTGATAAAACTGCTGTGAACTTGTTCTCTGAGAAATGCCTCGCCAATCGGGTCGTCGTCCGATCGAACGACCATTCGATCGACCGACCTGAAGGGTAGAGATACTTCTCTGTTTTCAAAGTGCTACAACGAAAACTTCAAAAGTCAAACCATCATACACAAACACATCCTCACCAAACGAGATGACAATCCAATCGAATGGCCATCCGATCGGGTGACCATCCGAATGGATTGTCATCCGATCGACTGGCCATCCGATCGGATTGCCATCCGACCGGATTACCATCCGACACACGGTGCAAGGTACTGTTTATTTGACCGTTTTACGCGCCGCTTATCGTTTATACTATCGTTCTGATCAGGCTAAACTCGCTCTAAGCGCTCCCTTCAATCTATCATCGCAGTGAGTATACTCGAACCCTTTTTGCTTTACGCACTTTTGGGTGTTACATACGTTACTTATTCTAAAATCACATCAAACACACTACGCAATATTTTAACGCTAACCGCTACTGCATGTTATACGTGACTCGATGAATGCTTGTTTGTTATGTTTAAACATATATTGCTGTGTACCAGCCTTAGCAACGATAGTACTATAGTTTGGACTCAGCACCTGTTCACTCAGGGGTTGTTAAGGACAACTAATCACATGGTTCATAGTGGTGAATATGTATTACGAACTGCCTTGGGCAGTCAACCCGCAGTCATTGGTATCGATAGGATCATGTCGATAACTAACATGCCTCACATCACACGTTGTACGTGCTGGTTATGCGTAATCGATTTCGAACTCTAATATGCTATCTATTAAACTTGTATGCTCACCTTTACACTATGTGTATTGACTTTTACTTTAACGTATGTGGCAGGTGCATAAGATGCTAGGACGCCTTGTTTGCTGTGTGATGAAATTGAGGCTAGGAAAGAGTCCTAGAAACCAATAAACGAACTATCTATTTTGTTGTAATCTGAGTTGTCGGAACAAGTTACTGTTTTTGAGATATCGCTATCTGTAATAACTTAATTTGCTTGATAGGTTATGGTATGGGACATAATATTAACTATCCGGTAATGTAGTTGTTGTGGATTTTCTCTCGAACAATCTGTTTCGCACAGTGCCACGCCCCGATGATTCCGCCATCGGTTGGGGTGTGACAGATTGGTCTCAGAGCCATAACTATAGGGAATTAGGCAAGACTCGACCTAGTCCGGGTCGATGTCATAGAAATGACCTAGACTATAGTTAAGTACCAACAGACCGACTTATGCATACCCGGTAGGGGTTTTGTACATGCTTACCTATTATTTCTTGCCATTCTCGCTTACACTACACTATCACTGCATCTAAATTTTCAAAAACGAATGAGTGATTAGGTTGAGATTAGGTGTGAAAGCCGCAAACTCTCGACTAAATCGCTCGTTCGACTCGCATTTTATCTATAAACAAGAGAAATTGTGTTGAATCAGGAGTGAAATCCGTACTTCGACGCAAAATCCTTCTCTATTTTATCAAAACAGGAACAAAGTTATTAAGTCAGGGGTGAAACCCGAATCTTGGTAACTTAGTCCGTGTTCTATTTTGTTTTAACAAGACTCTCACCAAAGTCTCAACAGACTCCAACGACTTGAAGTCGCACTGTAACTGGAAGGATGCATGATGATCGCCCAAAGTCGAGGCGAGAGCCAGTCCCGAAGGTCGAAGTGCGTACCAAAAGTCCTTGAGAATAGTCGAACCACTTTGGGTAGTCGATGTCTAGAAGCCGCAGACAATCCATTCTCGATTTTTATGCGTTTAGATTCTGAGCTCGCAACTGTCGACTCTGATATTTGTCGCTTTTATATGGATTTTATGTGCTCTATGTGATTTTAATTTTTTATGTGGTGGATTATTCGCTTTACGCTCTACGTTTCGATCGGCACACACAAACCGCACTACACAACTACCTCAAAACGTTGACAAATCGCTGATACTTGTGAATGACCGCATGATATGTTATATGCGATGCTATACTACTCGCTGTGTACTCGATAATCGCAATCGCTATTCAAGAACGCTCGCGGACTGTGAATGATAGGTTTCTGTATTCTGACTTCTTTTTGTATTACTGTGCTTTACATGCTTATGTGCTTTTGTGCTTATGTGAATCTGTGTTTATGTGCCTATGTGTTTAAGTGATACATGATTGTGTTCCTGAGCTTTAGTAACATTAGGCGTGTGAGGTGAGATTCGATTATATTGTGTCTGAGTCCTATGACGATGTCTGTTGCAGACAATGTCGTCATGTGGACCCCGTTACTCTTGACATGCTCGCCGAGAACAGATAGACAAACGCCTTGCGGCACTTGTCGCTAATCAGATAGCAAAAGTCGTTTCGCAGATTTTCGGCGAGATAAACGAAAATACTAGCAAATCTTCTGAGGAGTCAAGGACTGAAACTCCTAAGGCTGCCTTTTGCTTCAAGCAGTTTAAAGCTTGCGGACCAAAAGAATTTACTGGCGAAGATGGTCCTACGGCCTTATTTCAATGGTTTGATTCGATCGAGGTCACCCTGCGCCAGAGTGGCTGTCCTAATGATCTCCGCACTCTCAACGCGACCGGCGTCTTCCAATCCCGAGCTTTAGATTGGTGGACCGCCGAGAGAAACAAACGCGGAAATGATGCAGCTTACGGTTTAACGTGGGATGAGTTGAGGGATGTCATGTTGGAAGAATTCTTCCCTCCCCACGAGCGCCAAAAGTTGGAGGACGAATTCTGGCATATCAAGCAGAAGGATGGTGACAATGCTGCTTTAACTGCTCGCTTCAAGAAGCTTAGCATAATCTGTCCTGATCAAGTCAAGACTCCTGATGTGACGATCAAGAAGCATATCCGAGCCCTGCCGGATTGTGTCGCAGATTTTGTGCAAGCTTCCAAACCAGCAACAATCGAAGAAACTTACCTGCTTGCCGCTGAAATCAACGACAAACGGGTCAAGTCTGGCTACTGGGATAAAGCCACCAAGAATCTGCATCAAGCTACCACCGCACCAGCCGCTGAAACCACCACCACTCCTCGGTCTTCAAAGGCCTCTCGTCGCAAGAGGAAGAACAACACCAACTACAGCAACAAGAACTGTGATGTTACCACTGCTGCCCCGCTCCAAGCTGTATCAGCCCAGCAGCAGATGCAACACCGCCAAGTCGCGGCACCGGTGAACCAAGCACCGCCAGCAAAACGTGCTTATACTGGTCCTCATCCGGCCTGCCCGACTTGTACCTATCACCACCCAGTGGGAATCGCCTGTAGATTTTGTGTACACTGCAACATGTACGGCCATTTCACCGCCAACTGCCGTACAGGTCCTCGTCAAGCTCCAGCTCCAGCTACTGCTCATCAAGCTCTACTTCCTGCTCCTCAAGGCCAACAAGCGGCTCAGGCGCCTGCGATCAATGCTAGAGTCTGCTTTGGGTGTGGTGATCCCAACCACTTCGCGAACGTGTGCCCGAATCGAGTGGTGAAACAAGAGCCACAACAGCAGCAGCCAACACAACAGCAGCAGGAACAGCAGCAGCAACCTCAGCAACAACAGCAACAAGCAGCACGCGCCCGAACTTTCAACATTAATGTGCGCCAGGCTCAAGCCGACAACAACGTGGTCAATGGTACGTTCCTTGTGAATGGTATTTATGCTTCGTGTTTGTTTGATACTGGAGCCGATAACTGTTTTGTATCGTTTGAGTTCGAAAAGCTCCTTAATCGTAAGCGCGCCCATCTCCCCTTGACGTTCGATGTTGAAGTTGCCACCGGAAGAACCGTCGTCGTCAAATCTGTTCTTCGTGATTGTACTCTCGAACTCAACAATCACATCTTTCCTATCGACCTTATTCCGATGCAGCTCGGTAGCTTTGATGTCATAGTAGGCATGGACTTTCTTCGCGAAAACCATGCTGAAGTTGTTTGCTTCGACAATATGATTCGATTTTCACTCGTGAATGGAGATCAATTATGTGTTTATGGAGAAGTCGCCTCGAAAAGATTGCAACTCATGTCATGTATCCAAGCTAGCAAGTATCTCCGCAAGGAATACAAAGTTTCTTGGCCAACATTGTAGTAACGGAGAAGGAAAAGAAAGGAAAGACAGAAGTGAAAGACGTTCCTGTTGTTCGTGAATTCCCTAACGTTTTTCCTGAAGATCTTCCTGGACTCCCTCCGAGTCGTGATATCGACTTTCGCATCGACCTCATTCCTGGAGCAAATCCGGTTGCTAGAGCTCCTTATCGACTCGCCCCGTCTGAAATGCGCGAACTATCGAGTCAACTCCAGGAATTACTTGACAAAGGCTTCATTCGCCCTAGCACCTCTCCTTGGGGCGCACTAGTCCTTTTCTTCAAAAAGAAGGATGGGTTGTTCCGAATGTGCATCGATTATAGGGAGTTGAATAAGCTGACAATCAAGAACCGCTACCCCTTGCCCCGCATTGACGATTTCTTTGACCAGTTACAAGGCGCTACGTGTTTCTCCAAGATCGACCTACGCTCAGGCTACCACCAACTACGCATTCAAGAGGAGGATATACCCAAAACCGCTTTTCGCACTCGTTACGGCCATTATGAGTTCGTTGTTATGCCTTTTGGTCTAACTAACACACCCGCGGTTTTCATGGATCTGATGAATCGCGTGTGTAAACCTTTTCTCAACCGCTTCATCATCGTGTTCATCGATGATATCCTGATCTATTCCAAGTCGAAAACCGAACACGCGCAGCATCTACGTTTGGTTCTCGAGCTACTCCAAGGGAATCGACTCTATGCCAAGTTCTCCAAGTGTGAATTCTGGATAGAGGAGGTTCAATTCCTCGGTCACATTGTCAATAGTCAAGGTATTCATGTCAACCCCGCGAAGATTGAAGCTGTCAAGAGTTGGGTTATACCTAAGAACCCGTCTGAAGTCCGTTCTTTTCTCGGATTAGCGGGCTATTATCGCTGATTCATCGAAGGATTCTCTAAAATCGCCGTACTTCTTACTTCTCTCACACATAAAGACAAGCCATTTGTTTGGGGAACTGGACAAGAGACTGCCTTTCAAACCCTCGAGTATATGCTTTGCAATGCTCCCGTCCTCACTCTACCTGACAGAAACGATGACTTTATAGTCTATTGCGATTCTTCGAACCTTGGTCTCGGTTGTGTCCTAATGCAACGAGACAAGGTTATCGCTTACGCGTCTCGTCACCTCAAGATCCACGAGAAGAACTATACAACCCACGACCTCGAACTAGGCGCAGTTGTTTTTGCGTTGAAGATTTGGCGACACTACCTTTATGGTACCAAGTGTACGATCTTCACCGATCATAGGAGCCTACAACATATCTTTGACCAGAAGGAACTAAATATGCGTCAACGCCGGTGGGTAGAACTTCTCAACGATTACGACTGTGAGATTCGTTATCATCCTGGCAAAGCAAATGTCGTTGCCGACGCGATCAGCAGACGGAGCTATTTGCACAGCGCCCGTAACATCCAAGCCCAATATGATCTCGAAACCCTCATCCGCGAAGCCCAACATGCTTGTTTTACCGAACACACTTTGAAGAAGGAAAGGATTCTCAACGATGGAGCCCAGCTAGTGAATAAATCAAACGGGATATTCCATTATCTGGACCGAATTTGGATCCCTAAACTGATCGATTTACGACAGATTTTAATGGACGAAGCCCACAAGTCTGGGTATTCTATTCATCCCGGTGCCGATAAAATGTACCAGGACCTTCGCTACAAGTACTGGTGGCCGGGCATGAAGAGAGATATCGCCCTCTATGTTTCGAAGTGCCTGACTTGCTCGAAAGTCAAGGCCGAGCACCAAAGACCCTCTGGCTTACTCATTCAACCGGAGATCCTTATGTGGAAGTGGGAGAGTATAGCTATGGATTTCATAACGAAACTTCTGTGCACGCCATCAGGTCACGACAGCATCTGGGTTATCGTTGACCGTTGAAGGAAATCTGCTCATTTTCTGCCAATACGAGAAGACTATAAGGTAGAAAAATTAGCCCAAATCTACACCAAAGAGATCATTTGTTGACATGGGACGCCTCGCGACATCATTTCTGACCGCGATGCTCGGTTTACCTCGCGTCTTTGGGAGACCTTCCAATCTGCTCTCGGTACTACACATAATCTGAGTACCGCCTTCCATCCCCAAACCGACGGTCAGACTGAAAGGACGATTCGTACCCTTGAAGACATGCTCCGCTCGTGTGTCATAGATTTCGGCGGTTATTGGGACGCATACTTACCTTTAGTCGAGTTCTCGTACAATAACAGTTATCATTCCAGCATTCAAATGGCACCATTTGAGGCATTATATGGAAGAAGATGTCGATGGCCTATTGTATGGCACAAGATCGGGCACTCGCAATTAATCGGTCCTGAGCTATTGCAAGAAACGACTGACAAAATCCTCCAGATTCGAGACAATCTGCTGAAAGCTCGGAGTCGTTAGAAAAGTTACGCCGATAGACGACGCAAGCCCCTTGAATTTGACGTTGGCGACCATGTACTCCTAAAGGTTTTACCTTGGAAGGGTGTGGTCAGATTCGACAAGAAAGGAAAGCTCGTGCCTCGATATGTGGGACCCTTTAAGATTCTGGAAAGGATCGGCAAAGTGGCTTACAGACTCGAACTACCGGAGGAACTTAGCAATGTCCACCCGACTTTCCACGTTTCGAACCTCAGAAAGTGTCTGGCTGTGCATGATTTGCACGTACCCCTTGAGGATCTTCAAGTGAACGAAACATTACACTTCGTGGAAAAGCCTGTCGAGATCATGGACCGACAAACCAAGCAGCTCAGGCGCTCACGCATTCCCATTGTGAAAGTCCGCTGGGAAGGCAAACGAGGCGCAGAGTGCACTTGGGAACTCGAAAGTAACATGAAGGCGAAGTACCTGCAGTTGTTTGTTACGGCTTCGGACTACTTTCGGGACGAAATTTCCTTAAGAAGGGGAGGCTGTAACACCCCGTGTTTCGAAAGTCAAAGTCAAGATTGAAATCAAAGGAAGAAAAGATTGCTAATTGCGATCTGTCACTCCCTGCTCAACTCCTGTTTTGACTTCTTTAACTTGTAGATAATCTATTTATTTTATTTCATTAGTTGTATTATGTGGAGTACTTATTAATAATCGAGGTTTAATCGATATTTATCGCGTGGTTTATCGACTTAATCGCATCGCTAACGCACTCGCTACTCGAATTTATGCGCTCTGGATATTGTTTTACGTGTGTGTGTTTCTTATGTGTTACTTGTGCATGTTTAGTTATGTTTATGTTATGTTTTGTGATGATCAATTGAAATCAATATCGCAACTCAATCGAATCACAATCTAATCGCAGACGCTAAACGCAAGTTAATTATAGTGATTGTATGTTAGATATAGTAGTTGGGATTAATGGTGTAATCTAGTAGTTAATTCTATTGCGTTGCTCACTCGAATCGAATCGCAAAACTCAACGCACGAAACGAAACGCGAAAACCAACTCACCAGCCACTCGATCGAGTGACCACTCGATCGGATGGCCAGTCGATCGGCTCGCCACCCGATCGGACTGCCACCCGACCGGTGATCCACTCGATCCGTTTGCCTTTTTGCCATTTTGGGAAACCCTATAAATACCCCATTTGTTACCTCATTTGATGGTGATAACTCTCTTGCTCGACTCAGCCGCACTCAAGCTCATTTCTTCCGATTTCTCCCAAATCTTGTAAGTTTTCAACATAATTCTTGTACTTCTATGATCTACGCACACATCTTCATCATTCTTTCTTTCAAATCTAAACTTTTAACCGTGAAATCAGTGGATTTGAGGTGTTCTAGGATGATGTCACCATAGAGTTCTTATGAACTTCATGTTCTAGCTTCAATCCACCAAGAACAACTTAGATTTGGATGATTTCCACATGAATGAACAAAGGTCTTGCATAGATCTGAACATATTCATGATGAAAGGGATTGAAAGATGGTTTTTCTAACTTTCTTTCAACTCTTTTACACTCAATGCACTCAAACCCGATGGAAATCGGAGCTCGTTCTGAACTTCTACTCTTTCGTAGTGATGTATCAGTTCTAGATCTGAATTCCATCCGAGAGACAGTTGATTTCGGGTTTGAACATGAACAACCGTCTTGAACCGTGTACTGTCGGACTAGGGTGATCCCTGTTCGGTCGGTTCATAGGGGTCGAGATGGGATTCCTATTGTTTAAACAAGCTATCACAACGTCTTATTCAAACTACAACACTTCAAACAGAATCAAGTGACAAAACGATCAGATCGTCGGGACGGGTTGTCGTCCGATCGGATTGCCGTCCGATCGGATTACCATCCGATCGACCGGCCATCCGATCGGGTTGCACATTGGTTCAACACTTAAACAATTTTCAACATGTTCAATGCACTAACAAGTTTTAGCGGAATTCTACCTGATCCGTAGACTATCTGATTGGGTGATAAAACTGCTGTGAACTTGTTCTCTGAGAAATGCCTCGCCAATCGGGCCGCCGTCCCATCGAACGACCGTTCGATCGACCGACCTGAAGGGTAGAGATACTTCTCTGTTTTCAAAATGCTACAACGAAAACTTCAAAAGTCAAACCATCATACACAAACACATCCTCACCAAACGAGATGACAATCCAATCGAATGGCCATCCGATCGGGTGACCATCCGAACGGATTGTCATCCGATCGACTGGCCATCCGATCGGATTGCCATCTGACCGGATTACCATCCGACACACGTGCAAGGTACTGTTTATTTGACCGTTTTACGCGCCGCTTATCATTTATACTATCGTTCTGATCAGGCTAAACTCGCTCTAAGCGCTCCCTTCAATCCATCAACACAGTGAGTATACTCGAACCCTTTTTGCTTTACGCACTTTTGGGTGTTACATACGTTACTTATTCTAAAATCACATCAAACACACTACGCAATATTTTAACGCTAACCGCTATTACATGTTATACGTGACTCGATGAGTGCTTGTTTGTTATGTTTACACATATATTGCTGTCTACCTGCCTTAGCAACGATAGTACTATAGTTTGGACTCAGCACCTGTTCACTCAGGGGTTGTTAAGGACAACTAATCACATGGTTCATAGTGGTGAATATGTATTACGAACTGCCTTGGGCAGTCAACCCGCAGTCATTGGTATCGATAGGATCATGTCGATAACTAACATGCCTCACATCACACGTTGTACGTGTTGGTTATGCGTAATCGATTTTGAACTCTAATATGCTATCTATTAAACTTGTATGCTCACCTTTACACTATGTGTATTGACTTTTACTTTAACGTATGTGGCAGGTGCATAAGATGCTAGGACGCCTTGTTTGCTGTGTGATGAAATTGAGGCTAGGAAAGAGTCCTAGAAACCAATAAACAAACTATCTATTTTGTTGTAATCTGAGTTGTCGAAACATGTTACTGTTTTTGAGATATCGCTATCTGTAATAACTTAATTTGCTTGATGGGTTATGGTATGGGACATAATATTAACTATCCGGTAATGTAGTTGTTGTGGATTTTCTCTCGAACAATCTGTTTCGCTCAATGCCACGCCCCGATGATTCCGCCATCGGTTGGGGTGTGATATGATCATTCTTCAACCTTCCCATGAACGTCTCCAAAGAGATAGCGGTTTAATAGTGTTCGATTTTTCGCATGCTTGGTCGTCCGTCCGGTTCCCGCCTTTGTAAAAGCCTAAGATAAACACCAAAAACAATTAGTGTTTATATTTATTTTGTGTTAACGAATCAAAATTGACAAAAGAAAATGTTTGAACGTCTAGGGTTTCACACCCTGACTTTTGTGGAAGCGTATGATGTGTAACTTGTTCAATATCATTGCATTCAATCATAATAAAAAATTATATGATCAAAACGATGTTCATCCATTCATTAAGTTTAAAATATTACAAACACCAGTCATTTAAGTTTCAAACAACACAACCTTTGACTAAGTACAAACCAACAAAAGTGGATGACATCTAACTTGGAATTTACTTCCAGAAACAACACCCACGCCCAAGATCCAACTTATTACCTGAAATACATGTAATTTTGAAAAACATCAACGAAAGTTGAGCGAGTTCATGCGTTTTGTATGAGTACTGATAAGCTTGTAAACATTTGAGAGACTCCTTTGAAAACATGTATGAAAAGCGTCTATGAACAGATCAAATTAATGTTTTGCAAGGACATTAATGTATGTGGAGACATAGGGAGTACTCAATATGAGTAGGCTTATACCCTCGTCGAGTCTCCTCGACTGTGTCGATTTCCCCTCGACTGTGTCAACTTCACCTTGACCGTGTCAACTTCCCTTGACCGTATCAAGTCACCTTGACTGTATCAACTCACCCTTGACCGTTGTCGACTCACCTCGACTGGGACACCAAAGCACTCAAGTGGTCACATAAGGACCATGAGTGGGGCTCAGCCGTACCCGTTAGATCTAACCTTCGTCCATAATTCTTATAAGTGTTATCGGCATTTCAATTCCAATCTATGCTCACATGATCTAATAGTTCATTACATAGCCAAATCATATCATTGAAACATATGTACATGTATTCCACCCCCGAGAGTTATAAATCCGAAAACAGTAAAAGAAAAGGGGGACATGAACTCACAAGTTTGCGCCCTGCTATCTCGTATGCTCAAGGTCCTCCTATGAGTCGTACAACTACCTACATATGTGTCATGTTTTATTAGACACTTAGGTCGTGTCACGACTCTTTGTCTTAGTTGTTCATTATGACTTGTTTTGGAAATCTTGGTGTATTCTGAGTTACATCATTGATGTATATTATAATATTCCAAAGTATATAATTATTTGTTAAAATAATAAATATTTGAACTTATATTATATTTATTAAATTTTGGAATATTAGTTAAAATAACATATTTTAACTTGGTATATCATGCGATTATGCATATGTGTTCTCCCAAGGATGGGTATAGTCATACTGGTGTATATTAGACTTGTGTATTTGCCAAGTATTTGTGGCGTATTCTGGTGTGTATTTATACGTACAAGAATACGCATTTCACTGAATTTATTATGTATTAATATACTTAATTTTGTATTTATACTTTCCGGAATAATACTTCTAATAAAATTCACCAATATATATTCTCAAAATATATATTTTAGGAAGTCTTACCTAGAAAAATTATTTATAATTTTTCCCTTGGCTAAAATAATTGTAGTTTCATTTAACCATGAAAATAATACATGTTCAAGTTTAACTTTGAAAATATATATAAATCTATTTTTCACCAAAAAATAAGGTATTCTATGTTTATTTAAGAAAATATATATTTTTTCCCAAAAATAATATATCTTCTAATAATTCTAAGAAAACATATATATTGTTCTTACCCAAAAATAATATATTTTCTTCTTGTCAAAAATATGATTTATTTTATAATACTTATGAAAATCATATTTTTGTTCTCTTGGTTTCCAAAATACCGTTTACCAAAATATATTTACGAATCTAATTTGTAACACCCTCACACGTAATAACTTAAAAACGACGCAGCAGAAAAAGTGCCTTAAAAATTTCTTTCTCTATTAGACACATTTCTTACATGAAGGCTCAAATACGGAATGGCAAACGTTAACTAAAAGAAATATACAACATTCACTTTCAATTAACACTTTAAGGCGTTACAGAATTAAAGTTGTGTGACCGTTCTTTTTTCGTACAATCCTTGCTCTCGACTCGATCTATGCCCGCTTCTCTTCGTTTGTGGTAGAAGAAATTCGTGTAGTACCTGTGGACATCACATACAACTTAACCATTAGTCGTTAACAACATCATACAACATTATTCTCAGGTAATTTAATATCAAATATCACTCAACAATATAAACTTTGATTCATTCAACTATCCTCTCGTATTTTCTCATTCCGAGTTCGACTTCGATACCTCATGAACCCGATGTTCTTTTACCTACATTACATTTCAACTTCAAGGCACACCGTTAGCAAACATCAATGCCAAAACATAATGAAACCATTCCTTCACACATTTATAACATCTCGCATTCATATATGTATACTAATTCCTACGTGCATTCATAACATATTACATCCATACATGCATACATTCATAAATCATACATATACACCTACATATATACGTACACATACACATGTACAAGCTCTTACATACCACTTACATTCCCATATAATTTTACTAACATATCCTAGTCACAAACATCCATATAAATAAGTCTCATACGTACAAACTTACGTGCATGTTCATTTCTATTCATGCTTACCTATGGATTCCGTCACTAACATGTAGGTAGATCTATACACATACATATCTCCAAACTTATTTCTTTCCCACACATACTTGAGTGAACGTTCTTGCTCATGAGTGAACATTTCAACTGTTGAGTGAACATTCTTGCTGATGAGTGAACGTTCCAACTGTTGAGTGAACATTCTTGCTGACAAGTGAACATTCAAACTGTTGAGTGAACATTCTTGCTGACGAGTGAATGTTCCAACTATTGAGTGAACATTCTTGCTGACGAGTGAACGTTCCAACTGTTGAGTGAACATTCTTGCTGACAAGTGAACGTTTCAACTGTTGAGTGAACATTCTTGCTGACGAGTGAACGTTCCAACTGTTGAGTCCACATTCTTGCTGAAACGAACTAGAAAAAAAACAAGATTTGCCAGCTAACTGGCTCTCGCGGGGCGCGACATCTGTCACGTTGTGCAACGGTGAAACTGTATTACTGTCGCGTAGCGCGACAGCCCTATTTCGACATAATAATTCCCTTTGATGCTGCATAAAGTGCCCAGCTATGTTTTCAACCAAAACTCAACTTGAAACTTACATAACTTTTGAGCTAAGCGTCTGTTTTGTGTAATTCTCGTTTCTGCGCGTCCGTAATTTAATTACGGATTCGTTCACCAAAAGCTAAATTATAAGAAAAAGGCTTAAAGATCCTTCATGCCATTATTCGACCCGTTCGATTCCACCATTTTATTTCTGATGTAACTAGCTACTTTCAGCCCCGACAATCATTCCTACCTTAGTATTTCCATTTATTAATTAATCATACATGACCTTCTCACATTTATAAGCATTAAATAACTCCCTATACATACTAATAAGTGAGTCAGAATTCACTTACCTTAAGCGTGCGTATTAGAGCTTACTTCCTTCCTCATCTCGCCGCGTTAGCCCTCCGTGCCTGAGTCAATTGATACGATTCCTTTCCTTACATGTCATCACGTTCGTATCAAAGTTAGCATATATGATCATACATACAAACATTCGTTTCCTTTTATTTACACATTATTTGACTTCCATTAGACACATTTTCGCATACATGAGACACATATAAATAGTTACCTTATTCAAATCTCACGCAACTCGATTACCATCATACATAGCATACAAATCATCTAGTACATGACACACTAATTCTCTACTCTAACATTTGTGTTCAAAAGCCCATCCATTACATTCATACACTGTTGACTTTCAATAGTCAACGATCTAACTTACATGTATACCTTTAAATTGTTATTCTTAATAAGGTAGACCATAGTAATAACATCGTGTGCATTTCATACTCATGTGGTGACGCACATACCGAACGGTCACCTAGTTATATCCACATATAATCACATAGTAAATCCTACATATGTGAATTCTTCATAATCCTACCAATTGACTAACACATTCTAAATTAACCCATTTACATAACTCCACCTTCTTTACTCGCTAGTGAGTTCACATGCTTAATATTTTGTACATGATTATTTACTAGTTATGATCAAACACCTAATCCCACATACGGTGTGCATCACACCCTCAAAGCGTGTAGTACAACTTTCTAATGCAAGTATCTTACCGTATCATCTTATCACACTAATTTCCCACTTGTAATCCATCTAAAACACATTCCTTTTGCAAACTTATTATCTATTACATCATTATCACATTCTACATATAATTATCCATTGCTAGCATACAAATTTCACTTATCATTTTCACCTAAGCATTTTATCGAACACTTGGCGCGCGTACTAGTTTCTAAACATAATGTACAAGTAACCTTCATACTTTTCTTCCTAGTTCTTGTTTTCAATCATCCAAAATACAAATAACAATTCAATTTCATACCATGTTCAATATAACTAACAAGTTGGTCACATACAACATATCAAGAATCAAACAAAGGTTGGACATGGGTGACATACCCATGTCACCATTTCCATCATCCATGGTGGGTTTCACCTCCAAACAACCAATTGAACAAAATCATGCATAACACATGTTTCGTATGACGATTATAGCACATAATAACGCTTAATTTCATACTAATTTGTGGATTGATCGAAAACCCTCTTCTTACAAAATCACCAAATCATAATTTACAACTTACCAAGTGGTTTATAGAGCTGAGTGATCAAGAATCCTTGTTCATGCAGTAGATTTGGGCTGAAAACTCCTTTCAGTTTGATGGTTTCTTAAGGGTTAGGGTTTTCACCCCTCTTTCCATGACTATAACTACCAGTGGATTGCTGGTGTCAGTGGTTTTAAAGCACTGAAGTATGACAACGGTGTTTACCAATGAAAATGAAGAAACAGAGGTTGACTTTCAGCAGTAGATAGCAAATAACAAACAGATGATTGCACCAATCAGTGGTTATGGCAGACTTTTAAGGATTTATGAAAATTTTCATTTTTAGCTATTTTTAAGGATGAATTTCTGATTTTTTGAAAACAATTTAATGCTTTTATTCATAGAAAACGGGATTTTGCCTGTTATTCCATGTTTAGCATGCCAAGCCTCGAGATCAAACTTTCAAAGGTGGATGTATCTAATGCTTTTGTTAGCACATCTGCCAGTTAATCTTGAGTTGGAACATGATGCAAAGAAATCAGAACTTTTTCATAGCAATCCCTCAAAAAGTGATGTCTGATGTCAATATTCTTGGTGGTTGAGTGTGAAACTGGATTTTTGATGATATTTTCTGCTGCTTGACTGTCCAGCATGAGTGGTGTTTTCAAAGCAGTGATACCAAAATCCAGCACTGGTTTTGAAGCCACAGGAGTTGGGTTGTACAGCTTGCAGCAGCAATGTATTCAGCTTCAGCAGTGGATGTTGAAACAGCTGCTTGCTTTTTACTTTGCCATGAAACCAAGCAATTGCCTAGAAACTGGCACCCTCCTGAAGTGGACTTCCTTGTGGTATTACATCCAGCAGAGTCACTGTCTGAAAATCCTGAAAGCTTGATATTCCCATTAGCTGGATACCAGATACCAAGTGTGGGAGCACCTTTTATGTATCTGAATATCCTTTTTACAGCAATAAGGTTGGATTTTCTAGGGGCTGATTGACTTCTTGCAAAAACACATGTTGCAAACATGATGTCTGGCCTAGATGCAGTCAGGTACAATAAAGACCCAATCATGCTTCTATATAAAGTTTGGTCAACCAGCTCATCCTTTTCATTAGACATGACTAGCTTATTGGTTGCCATGGGTGTGCTGCATGGTTTACAATCATTCATATCAAATTTGGTTAAAAGTTCTTTAGCATATTTTCTTTGATGAATGAAAGTTCCATTTTGCATTTGCTGAACTTGGAGACCAAGAAAGCATTGCAGCTCACCCATTGCACTCATTTCAAACTCAGCTGTCATGAGTTGCCTAAACTCTTCACACATTTTATTACATGTGCTTCCAAAAATATGTCATCCACATAAATTTGGACAATTATTAAATCCTTCCCTCTCCATTTTAGAAACAGTGTTTTATCAATGGTACCTCTTTTGAAACCATTTGAGAGTAGAAAGGTGGAAAGAGTTTCATACCAGGCTCTAGGTGCTTGTTTTAGTCCATACAAGGCTTTGTTCAGCCTATAGACATGATCTGGATAAAATGGATCCTCAAAACCTGGAGGTTGACAAACATACACCTCTTCTTGAATGGTACCATAGAGGAAAGCACTTTTGATATCCATTTGAAACACCTTCATGTTGTGGTTAACAGCAAAGGCCAGGAACAGTCTTATAGCTTCCAATCTTTCTACAGGGGCAAAAGTTTCATCATAATCAATCCCCTATTCCTGTCTGTAACCTTGAACCACTAGCCTTGCTTTATTCTTGACAACAATGCCCCTTTCATCAGTTTTATTTTGAAGACCCACTTTGTGCCAATAGGACTTACACCCTCTGGCAGTGGTACAAGTTCCCATACTTGTTGTCTTTTGAACTGTTGGAGCTCCTCTTGCATGGCTTCTACCCAGCTGTTATCTCTCAGTGCCTCTTGGTACTTGACTGGCTGATGGAGAGATAGGAAACCAGCAAAAAGACAGATGTTTTGGGATTAACTTCTTGTGAGGACCCCTTCACTGATGTTGCCAATGATTTGGTCAGGTGGATGAGACTTCAAGAAGATTAAATCCCCTTTGTATGGAACAATGGCATTGAATGGTGAGGGCTGCAGATGTGATTCATCTGAGCTAACCACTGCTGGTGACTTTGATGATCCAGCAGTGGCTTCAAATGGTGGTGGAATAGGATGTAATGATGTGACACTTGTTGGACTTTTATCCACTAATGGCAGATTTTGACCAACAGTGGTTGTGGATGTGGAAGCAGATGATGAAGGGCTACTTTGGTCAACAACTGCTGAGGTAGCAGTGGTTGGACTTTGACAACTATTTTGAACACCTGATGTCCCAATAGAGGATTTGAATTTCTGTTGTGGGATCACAACTTCGTATCCATATTCTTGTGGAGGATTTTGAGATGGACTTGCATTGTTAGTCTTGACAGCAACATTTTCAAATATGAATTTATCAAGATCAAATAATTCTACAGGGTTTGCTGGGATTTTCATTGATGAAAGTTCATTGAATTTTACATTCAAAGTCTCTTCCACTGTTTTGGTCCTTGTGTTAAACACTTTGTAGGCCTTAGCAGTGGTTGAGTATCCCAGATGATAACCACAGTCAATTTTGGCTGCAAACTTAGAGATAGAATCTTTTAAGTTTAAAATGAAGGATGGGCAACCAAAACTTTGAAATATGAAATCAATGGCTTTATTTTATACAGCAGTTCATAGGCAGTTTTTTGATGCCTGGGTTGATTAAAACTCTGTTTTGGACATAGCAAGCAGTGTTTACTGCCTCAGCCCAAAAAGTTAATGGCAAACCTGAATCAGTAAGCATGGTTCTGGCAGCCTCAATCAAATTCCTGTTCTTTCTTTCAACAACCCCATTTTGTTCTGGTGTTCTTGGAATGCTGTATTGCCTCATAATTCCTTTTGACACACAAAAATCATCTAACTCCTTGTTTCTGAACTTACCATTGTCGCTTCTGAAGATTTTTACTGGCAATTCAAACTATTTTTCAAACTGTTTCACAAAGTCTTGCAGAATGCCTGCAGTCTCATCTTTTGAGTGTAAAAAGTAAGTCCATGTAAACCTAGAAAAGTCATCAACAATAACCAAACAATATCTTTTCTTCGTAAGACTCATGACTTTAACTGGGCCAAACAAATTCATATGAAGCATTTGCAAACATTTGGTTGTTTTGGACTCTTCAATTGATTTGTAAGAGCTTTTATGTTGTTTTCCTTTTAGGCAGGAAACACAATGCTCAGGACAGGTGAACAGTTTTTGAGGTAAATCTCTTACTGACCCCTGTTTTGAAATAGCAGTGATTGTCTTGAGATTTGTGTGCCCCAATCTCCTATGCCATAATTCTGTCTCTTTATTTGAGGCAGCTGAGAACAGACAGGCATCAGTCATGGGGCTCTCTTTTGACATATCTACCACATAAACATTGCCACTTCTTTGAGCAACAAGTTGGGTTTTTCCATTTTTGATTATTGCTTCAATCTTTTCAACCATTTCTGGTCCAACAATCCTACAACACTCTTTTGTAAAGAATGAGCCACTTAAGAGGTTAAATTTTAGATTGTCAATTAGATTGACATTTTCAAACTTAACTTTACCAGACTGAACAGTACCAGACCCCAGAACCTTTCCTTTACTATTATTTCCAAAGGATATATCACCCCCTCCATGAGTTTTGAAATCCTTGAGAAGGGCTTTACTTCCTGTCATGTGCCTGGAGCCTCCACTATCTACATACCAAAGACTATCTAAGCATGCAGAAGCTCCCTGCACATGTAATAAAGGATTAGTTCATTAAGGTCTCCAAAGCCAATATGGCTTTGGATGGGGTCTCAGCAGTGTCCAGGTTAAGTTCAGGTGGATGAGCAGTGGTTAGTTCAGGTGTTTGGACAGTTTTGGAACTGGTTTTCTCTAACCACTGTTGGGGGTCTTGCCCAATTATCTGTTGGTACCCAAAGGGATGCCTGTTCACTCTTGGTTTAGAGGGCCTTTTGTAGGCCTCATAAACGTGTGGGACCCTAGGGTATGGTGGTTGTCCCTTACCTCTTCTGTATTGATTGGCAGGGGGTGCGTCAGTCACCTGAACATCTCTTTTGACAGATGTTTGGTTCAGCTGTTTTATGACAGCTGTTTGAACTGGCACAAACAGTGGTTGATTTTTGGTAAACTTGACAGATGAATTTGATGAACTCAAGGATGTTTTTGCAGTGTACTCATTCTTTTTCTCATCAAATGATTTGAGATACACACATTCTTAAGTTTTATGGTTTGTTTTACCATAGATGGTGCAGCTTTCAGCAGGTACAATGACACTTGTTTTGTTGAGATCATATGCTTTTAGATGAAAACAATCTTTTGTTAAATGATTCTTCTTTTCACAAAAGTCACAAAACAGGTTTTTGATCTTTTTTTTTCTTCCTCTTTTCAGACTCCTTAACAACAGAGTTTTGAACCACTGTTGGGATGTCTTTGAGAGGGATGACCTTGGCTTTAGGTGCTTTGACACCATCAGTGGTTGTGAAATCCATAGGCTTAAAATTTTCTAGAATGACACACTCATCAGACCATCTGGGTTTAAATTGATATTCCTCAATCTCTTCATAGGTTGAAGAGTCCAATGGTCCTTCAAGTGTGATTTTGTTGCCATTTTTGTCAGTTATTTTGATCTCTTGGCCATTCTTGTTTGTGGGTATGATTTTCACTGAACCAGATTCATTTGTAGCATTGTTTTCAACTTGGTCATGCTTTCTAAAACCTACACCAAATTTTACATTGCTTTTAATCTGTTTTCCAAGCATTACTTCATAGCCTTTGCAGGATTCCACCCACTTTTCACAAGTAATTTGGGTGGATTCCAACTCCTTTTTGCAAACATGATATTTTTATATCATAGTTTGGAGTTGGTTTTTGGTAATGCTTTGCTCTTCTTTTAGACTGCAAATTTCTTTGTCTTTTTCAACCAACTTGATTTTAAGTTCTTTTAATGACTTTTCAAATTTGACTTCATCAGTTAAGACCTTGTCCCTAAGGTTTTCATTCACCTCTTTAATGCTAGCAAATGCAATAATGCATTTGTCTGAACACAGATTTTTAAGAACCTGAGGTGATACCTTGGCAGCAGCCATCATGGCACAATCACATTGATGATCACTTTCTTCATCAGCTCTCTCTTCTTTCTCACCCTCTTTCTTTTCTTCCTTTTCTACTTTATCTTCTTTGGACCAGGGGTCAATCAGTGGTTCAATCAGGGTTTCTGAATTTTCTCCCAGCAGTGTTTCACCAACAACAGCAGTAACCACTGCTTCAGCCACTTCTTCCACTGTTTCAACACTTAGCTGTTCTCCTTCAGCTTCTACCCTTTCTAGTATTGACTCTAGTGCCATAAGACAAAATTCATCATTAGAAGCATAGAGTGCAAAATTTTCATCACCAAGCTCATCAGGCATACTGCTCCAGTCAACAAAACCTTGGGTGAAAAAGCTTTGTTGTTCTAGATGAACCACTGTTGGAGCAGTTTGTTGAGGTGCAACAGGTTACATTGGAGCCTGAGGGACAGAGGTTTGAACATACTGAATTTGTGGAACAGTGGTTTGAACATAATGCACAGGCACAGGGGTTGCGGTATAATGAGCAGTGTTAACATGGGCCGCAAGGGTATATTGGGCATAGTACACAGTGCTTTGGTGTTGTGGTCTAGGGTTTGAGCTGGGATGAGTTATAATTGGACCAGTGGTTTGACTCCTGCATTCCCTAGCAAAATGACCTAGCCTATTGCACTTATAGCACTTGATTGTTGACTTATCCAACCCCACTTTTAAATTCCCATGTAACCCTGGGAATTTTCTCCCTGTTCTTTTATAGAATTTGCTTGTTCTCACACTAAGCAAAGCCAATTGATGCAAAATGTCTGTTTCTTCTAAGTCAGTGGGATCAAAGTGCTGTAAGTCATAGAGTTCAAAGCACAAATTATCAGAGTTCTGACTTTCTCCATTTGCTGTGAAAGCAAACTTGGACGAGTGAGGATCAGAGTTGAAATTACCTCCAGCAGTTATGTCAATAAAATGATCATTACTCTGATCCTTACTGCTGCCAGACTCTTCTTGACCCAGAAGAGCTGTGTTGCCAAATGAATAATCATCTGTAACTTTGCCAGACTCTTGCAACTTCTTTTTCTGGTTTAACTCCCTTTCATAGGTCAGGAGTCTACCATGAAGTTGGGTCAGTGTCAGGTCTTTGAACTCAACAGAATTTCTAGTCACAAAGGCAATTGTATCCCATTTTTCAGGTAGTGGTCTAAGAAACCTACTATTTTGTGTTGATTTAGGAAATTCAACTTTAACAAGTCTTAGCTCACTAATGAGACAACTGAAACGCTCAAACTGTTGAGTCAATGATTCACCCTTAATGTGACAAAAGGTTTCATACTGCTGATTTAGAATTTCCCTATTGTTTTTAATTACTTCTTCAGTTCCCCCAAATTGTTCCTTAAGTGCATCCTGTAGTTCCTTGGCACTGTTACAATGTAACAGCCCAGCATAAATTTCATTGGGTAATGCAGATGCAATGATGCTAAATGCTTTGGCATCCAGTTCGAACTTTTGAAAATCAGTTTCAGTATAGTTTTCATATTTTTTAGGTTCGAATTTCTTTGAATCCTCGGCACTTGGCACCATTGGAACATGGGGTCCAAAAACAACCGATCTCCAACATCCAGTATTCTGTTGAGCAAGGATATGACCCATCCTTCTCTCCCAGATGTTGTACTCATTTCGTTTCGGCATGGGTGGTTTGAAAAGTGAACCGATGTTATTCTTATCATCTTGTGATTGTGACGTCATCCTGGTTGTTTTACAGGCACTAATTAATCAACTTTGAACGTGATTAAACCTTGCTCTGTTTTTCAACAAAACGAACAACTATCAGTATCAACGATTGTGAGCTGAACTATTTATGTCAAAATGATTGTTAGATCAAATTTGACTGTCCGAGCTCTGATACCAATTGTTAGGATCTGAGTTTGGATTGATTGTGTTTTACATTTGATTTAAGATGAAAATGAACAAGTAATGCAGCGGAATTTAAAATGGAATTAAACTTTGCACATAATCAAACAGGAGAAATGCTTTCAACATACAAGTTTAACATTGAACCGAATGCTTGAATTTATTACAAGATTCAATTACAATATGCATGCATGTCACAAACTCCCCCTCAGCCTGAGCTCACAGTGTCTGTTCGTACAGGAATGAAAGTGATGAAGAGAGCTAATAGAACAGTACAGGGTACTGTTCTATTTATAGGCACGGACAAACAATTGTGGCATCTTTGCTAACGTCACCATGAAAGTGACATCTAACCTCCTAACAAACTCTAACAACTGATCTAATACAAACACTGCTATGCTAACAACTGATTACAATACATTACATAGTAAAAGCTAAACTACTGCTTTATCCTTCCACTGTTGTGACTCCAGCAGTACTTGATAGCTTCAGCAGTGCTTGACCCATAGCAGTAGATTTATCAACAGGGCTTTAGTCTTCACCAGTCTTTAACATGATCAGCAGTTGTAAGTCAGCAGTTGATGTAAAGGATCAGTGGATGGAGGTCATCAGATGTTGAAACTACTTTCAAGGGGATAGAATGAAAACACAACATCTGCTTATTTTGGATCCACTGCTCTGATCCAGTTTTGGCTTTAATTATCTGTTCCTCTGATAGGGTTCAATCCCAACATCTGGACCATTATATCATAATTCTGCATTATATTTAGATGTTAAATGCTGAATTTTTTTATTTTCTGCAGGATTTTGCAGTTTTAGTGTGTTTCTAGCACTTTCCGGTACCTATGTCGTCACTAGGAAGGCAATTTTGAAATCCCTACTTTCCTACACACTATACTAGTGTAACACTTGGTCCTAGGGCTTATTTTGTGTCTTAACATCATGTCTGTCTAAGTACTGAACTCCCGTCAGTACTTCTAGTTTGTCTAATAACTGTGCCAACTCTGCTCTGTGCATTAATAGAACTATATTGTGTTGTATGTAGTAATGATAAAAGTCTTGCAACATGAAATGCCATTGTATGTATATAACAGTAATCAGAATTTCATTCGTCTTGTAAACTAAATCATGCACAGTTATTAAAGCACAGATTACTGTTTAATTATTGTATGGAATGCATGGAAAAGTGCCAGTTGTCACATAGGGTTCTGTCGCGTATTGCAACCAAAATGCCTTTAGACGTCGCATGTCACGACAGTTAATAAGTGCACTTTTTCGAAGTACACACTTTACTGAAATATGCACTTTACTAAATTGTGCACTATCCACTTTACTAAACTGTGCACTGACCTATGCACTTTGCTAAATTGTGCACTAACCTATGCCCTTTGCTAAATTGTGCACTGCGCATTGACCTGTGCAATATGCAAAATTGCATATCGTGCACAAACATGTGCATTTTGCTAAATTGTGCACTGCGCTAAACTGTATATTGTGCACAGACATGTGCATTTTGCTAAACTGTGCACTAACATGTGCACTTTGCCAAACTGTGCACTGACCTGTGCACTATGCTAAATTGTGCACGAACTTGCACTTTGTTAACTTGTGCACTGACATGTGCACTTTTTCAAAATGTGCACTGACATGTGCACTATGCTAAATTGTGCACTATGCACGGACCTGTGCACTTTGTTAAATTGTGCACTTTGCATGAACCTGTGCACTACGCTAAATTATGCACTAACATGTGCACTGTGGTAAACTATGCACTGTGTATTAACATGAGCACTATGCAAAATTGTGTATTGTGCACGAACATGTGCATTATGCTAAACTATGCACTGAAATGTGCACTATACTAAATAGTGCACTGTGCATTGACATGTGCACTATGCAAAACTGTACATTGTGCCTGAACCTGTGCACTATACTAAATTGTGCACTAACATGTTCACTATGCTAAATTGTGCACTGGGCATTGACATGATCACTATGCAAAATTGTGCATTGTGCACGAACATGTGCACTATGCTAAACTATGCACGAACCTGTGGACTATGCTAAACTGTGCAATGTGCACGAACCTATGCACTATACTAAATTGTGCACTAACATGTGCACTATACTAAACTGTGCACTATGTATTGACATGAGCACTATGTAAAATTGTGTACTGTGCACGAACATGTGCATTATGCTAAACTGTGCACGAACTTGTGCACTATGCCAGACTGTGAAATGTGCGCGAACCTGTGCACTATACTAAATTGTGCACTAACATGTGCACTATGCTGAACTGTGCAGTATGCATTGACGTGAGCACTATGCAAAATTGTGCACTGTGCATGAACATATGCATTATGCTAAACTGTGCACGAACCTGTTTGTGTCCGAACTTGTAAGTTCCCAAACCATTATTTAGTCGGACCATAAGCCCTTACGAAAGGTATAATTCTTTACACATACCTGGCGCATGTCAAAGCGATGACCTGTTATCAATACCTTACAGTCCTATTCGCTAATTTATGGCAATGCATGCCCATACATTATGCTTACCTGCAAGTATGAAATTTAACAAACAAGCATCAAATATCGTATCCAAATGGTGATAACATCACCATTTGACCTGTTTGACCTGTTTGACCCGATTGTCCATTTGACCTGTTCATAGCTTACTCTTTTAGCGTTTCAACTAACTATGCGTTGTTTATAGCTAAAAGTAGCATACTTACCATCTTACCCATTTGACCCATCATGGTTTACACCATAGGGTCCTATTTCAATTTTCATTGGCTTACCACAAAAACTCAATTTTACTCGTTCGACCCATTTTAGTTCGTGCCAAAAGGTGCTATTTTGAAAATTCATTAGTTTATCACCAAAAACTCATTTTTATTCTTTCGGCCCATTTTGGTTCACGCAAGAAGGTCTTATTTTGAAACTTCATTGTGTTAATAATCAATATATAGTTACTCGCCATTTTGCTCATTTGACCCGTTATGATTTACACCATATGGTCTCATGTCTAGAATTATATATTTAATCATCATCATGTGATCTAGTTATCCTTTTACTTATTTGACCCGTTATGACTTACGTCATAAGGTCTTATTTCAAAATTCTATATAGTCATTTTTCTTATTTGACTCGTTATGACTTACGCCATAGGGTCCTATTTCAAATTTTTATGTTTATCACCAAATTATGATTTTAGTAATAATACCCATTTTGACCCGTTTCATGGTTTTCGCCATGGGGGTCTCTTCTCAACATTTCTCCTTTGTCACCAACACTAGTTCGTCATAATTTTATCCATTTTGACCCGTTTCATGGTTTCCACCATAGGGTCTCGTTTTGACATTTTTACCCAATTAACCGCAATCGTTCTTAAGCATGCATATACTTCCTATCATTTATGTAACCATTATATTCTCGGAGGTGTAAGCTTTACTTACCTTACACCCGTTCGAACTTCCTCGCGCCTATGACCCGTTTGACCCATTCCTTTCCAAGCCCACACCTAGCTTGTCAAGTGTTAAAGTATCACATAATATCCACAAGATGGTTAGATTAGTCATCCTACATTATGGCTATCATACCTTATGGACTTTTATACCATATTTCTCATTCGATTCTTTTATAGGTCGGTTTGATTTTTAAAGGTCAAACTGCCAATTGACATATACAAATGCATTAACAAGTTCAATAACTTATTTAGACATTTTATCAAACACTTGGTGGGCATAATTTTTAAACCATCAAATTAACTAAGTTTTTCTAACCAAAGTCACCATGTATCATTAACTCAACAAGTTCATACATTCCTTAACAGTAGAAATAATGAATGGTGTTTTTAAATTTATTATGAATGTTTTCTTAGTGCTGCTTAAAGCTAAAAAAATTTAAAAATTTGCAGGGATTTCACTTCGGTTTTTCGCTTCACCTTGTATGTTATATGACTCCCCATAAGGTGTTTGTATAATTAAATGTCAACAAGTTCACAGACGACAGTGATTAAAAGAAATTCACCTTCAAAAAAAGGTGGTGGCGGATTAGTGTTGTCCACCTGATGTTTAGTTGTGTTGGATTTGGAGCGTACAATCTTAACCAAGAATTAAAATATCCTTGAAGTAGCTAGTTATAATAGGTAAATGCCTGGTTGGTTTCTGTGGTTTGCAAATATTGCAGACTTGGTCCTAATGGTTCAATAATTACACACTTGGTCCTAGTGGTTGCAATTTTTGCACTCATGTGGTCCTTATCACTGACCTATGTTAAGTTTCTCAGTTAAATGTGTGCGAAATTACTAGATTGCCTCTGAACAATTAAAAAAACAAAAGAAATGGGCCCACCCTCACTTCTTCCACCACTCCTCTCTCTCTCTATAAAACCCACCACCACCTCCACCCTAGTGGCGGACCCATGATTTTTTTACAATCGGGTCCATTTTTTTCGGTGTTAAAAATTTTCCTAACAAAACATTAAAATTTTCGGATTGGTCCTCATTCGGGTCGGGTCAGAGCGAGGTTTAATTTAGATTTAAAAAAAATACTATAAAAATGGGCTATACAAGGATTGAACCCATGACCTCTTGTTGGTAAAGATCAGGGTTTACCACTACACCAGCTTTCCTTTTCTTTCTATGGTGTCCACCTAATTGTATTTATGGGGTCCTTATAAAATTTAATCGGATCAACTATTTTTTTTTTAAATAGTGGGGTCCGGGGACCCCGACCCACTCTATGTGGGTCTGGCCATGCCTCCACCTTTAACCCACCACCACCACCTCCACCTCCACTGTCACCTTCAACCCATCACCACCACCTCCACCGCCACCTTCAACCCATCACCACCACCTCCACCATCAGCCGACCACCACTACCTTCACCGTCACACTCACTTCAACCGACCACCACCTTCAATCCACCACCAACACCTCCACCACTACACCACCCCAACCTCCACCACCATATATATAATCTTAGTATAGATATAATAATTATCAAATATTGCTATAACATTTGTTCATCAAAATCAATAATGACTAGGTGTGAGTTGTTGCTATAATTTAAGTGCATATAACAATTCCGTTAAATTATCATCGTTTTCAAACACTCAACAGATTCATTTTCTGTTACACAATGGCGTCTGGAATGATTTCAAACAAAATACCAAACAATAACCAAACGTTTCACACAACAGAGATTGATTACGCCTAATATCAACAAACAACTAACTACATCACGATAATTCGAATATGAAACTTACAATAGTACAAGTAAACCTAATATGAATGATGAACAAACAGGAATACAGTAATAAAATCGAAGGTGGTGGTGGTGGGCGGATGTATGGTTTTTTGTTGTGGTTTTAGAAAGAGAAAAAAAAAGAGTTGACTTAGAGAGAGAGAGAGAGAGAGAGAGATTCGTGTGAGGGTGGGGTGGGGTGGGTTGGTGAGGATTGGTTAAAAAAATTAAAGAGAAAAATGCCTGGATAGTCCCTGTGGTTTGCCCATTTTTCACCTTTAGTCCCTAACTTTCTAAAATTACAGCTATAGTCCCCAACTTTTGCAATTTCGTTCTCGGGTAGTCCCTGGCGCGGATGGGGGTTAGTTTTTGGTGTTAAGTGGATGTGAAATTACTAAAATGCCCTTGTTATTGAAAATCTAAATCCTTCTTTATCTCCTTCTTCTAGATCAGAACCACCATCACCACCACCACCTACCTTCCACTTTCGACTACTACCACCACTAGCCGTAACCACCACCACCTCTACGTCATTCGTGCAAATTCTAGATCATGAACAATCCTAACAAATTCCCGATCTTCAGATCATGGATTCGTATCCTAACAAATTCCAGATCTTAATAGATCATAAACATAAGCAAAGGTGAATCAACGGCTTTGGTTGAATCTTAACAAATTCCAGATCTTTTGAGTGGTGGTGATTGAATCAGTGGCGGTCATTTCAAGATTCTTGAATCGAGTTCATCATCTTGAATCCCAAACTAGATCTCGATCTGTTTATCGCTTGTTCGTGTATAATTACATGTCCCTTGACCTCGTTCAAATGATCCCAACTCAGTTTCACTTTCAATTTTCTTCTGTTCTTCCCTCTCTATGTCACCGGAAAACCAAACTCCGGCCACACCTCCATCACGTTCAATAGAGCTCAATTAGGTGATATTTATACATGTTCTTGCGAATCAAACAATAGTTCTCTGTTAATTTGGTATAATAGAGTGCAATCATTATCAATTTTGGGAATCTTGGGCTAGGGTTCCCTAGTTTAGTTGCAGGTAGGTTGTAAAGAAAGAAAGAAGAAGCAGGGGTAAAGAAGAAAAAGAAAAATAGAGGTAGTATTGAAAAGTCAAAGGATTTGGGTGGACCACACTTTTTAATTAATGTTTTAATTTTTTTAAGTAAGAGTAATTTTGTCATTTCACATCCACTTAACACCAAAAACTAACTGATGCGTGTGAAGTGTTATATATATTAGGTGTATATTTTAAGCCCCTTTAACACTTATTTTAGCCAAGTTTTAAATTTATAAAACACGATATTTTACTAACACTAAACACACATATGGGCAAGTGCACCCATCGTGAGCGTAGTATAGTGTTGGCAAGATACCGAGGTCGTCCAAGGACACAAGAGCTTTTAGTACCGGTTTATCCTCAACGTCTAATCAAAATAAAAAGTTTAGAAAAATGTTTTTAACTAAGAAAAATAAAATCTAACTAAATGCTGAAAAATAAAATAAAAGGAAAAACAGATAGACAAGATGAATCACTTCGTTCCGACTCGTATCTAGTGTAACCTTAGATTATTTCCGCACTTTTGCACATAATTAAGAGATTATCTTAGTTATTGTAGTAGGCCCCTCTTTTGAAGTTGACGTTACCCTCACCCCAGTAGTTTGAGTCAGCAAGGATACAATCCTAAAAGGGTGGATTATTGGAAGATAATTAATTAAGTTATTAATGCAAATTATGGTAGGCCCCTCTTTTGGAGGTGACGTTACCCTTGACAAAGTAGTCTGAGTCAGCAGGGATACAGTCCTAAATAGGCGGGTTATAGTATTAATAGTAGTTAACTTATGAGGGGATCAAAGAGTTTGGACCCCCGTCATCCAATACCGTTAAGTATTGAAGGAGGTCCTACTAAATTTGACCCAGGTCCATTGCAGGACCTCTAAACGCTGAACAATGGCAAGACATTTACCAAACCGTTCCCTTAACCCCCGACCAGGTAGCCAACATACCTCCATATAGACCGTGGAGATATGAATGGTGAAAATCTTTTATTTTATATAGACAGTAAAATAATGCCAAGACACCACGGACAAACGATAAGGAAAGATCACCTTCAACATAAGCAACTAGTTATTAAAGTCATTAATACAAAACCAAATAAAAAGTGCAAAAGATTAGAAATAAAAAGTATTACACTAGACACTCTGTATTCACCAAGTGATGTAAGAGACTTAGGCAAACATGGCCTTGATTGTCAAGAACTCTTACGATCAATCTTGGATCCCGAGACGACTCACACACTCTACGATGGACAATGGATGATGGTGGTGGATGATGGTGTTATGGTGGTGGTGGGTGGTGGGTGAAGTGTGAGAGAGGTGGTGTGCCAAGGGATGGTTTGAGCTTTAGCCAAGCACTTCTATTTATAGGCTGAACAGAAGCTCGGGCACGGCCCCGTGTCCAGTGGGCACGGCCCCGTGTCCACATCCTCTCTTTCTTCATTAATTGCAGCTTTGTCTTATTAGTTGACCACGCCCCCGTGTCCGCTGAGCATGACCCCGTGTGCAGAAGAATCTTTGTACTATGAAGATTTGCCTGGATTGTGCGAATCTTATAGTTGACCACGGCCCCGTGGTGGGCAATAGAAGCTTCTACCACTTTGTCTTTTCTGCTAACACTTGGGCACGCCCCCGTGCCCGTGCTGGCTGAGCACGGGGCGTGTTCAGGCTTCTGATCTCTTGTTTTGCTTGGGAATATGCTATCGTGGGGTCGGGCATGCCACGTCTTGTTCCTTTTCTTGTATTTATGTTAGATTTTGGTGTCTTTTTGCTTCTTTTGTTAATTTGAGCTCATTTAATCCTGAAAATACAAAAGGAAGACAAAAGCACACTTTTTCCAACATTAGTACTAAAAAAGGGTTAGTTTTATGCCTCATTTGATGAAATTTATATGTTAATATTTGAACATATCAAATACCCCCACACTTGAATCTTTGCTTGTCCTCAAGCAAAACTCTTTAATATGTGGCTATTTACACTCCCAAATGGAATGGGTAGAAAAGAAGGTTTTTTGGGCTTGTCGTAGAGTGTCGGGATTTCCAAGATTCTTTATTAAGTTTTATTTTTATTTATTTACAATCCTATTCGTCATGATTTATTTAAAACTTTTCATAAGATAAATTACTTATTAGGGCATAACATGCCTTTGTAAAATTGTATTTATATACAAGTTCACATACCTCACGGGGATCACTCAACACTCGGCCGAAAATGTATTTTTGTAGATCACTCGAGAGCGGCATGAAACTTACTCCTACCATAGGCTTGCCAAGCAATCAATCCTCCTCCTTTTTAACTTATATACCTTTGTAAATATCAAGAGGACTTTGTGGGTTAAGGGTTAGGCTTGGGTTAAAGGTAGGTGGTTGGGTTGGTGGTTAGTGGTTAGTAGAAAAAGGGCGAAAAGCGTAACAAGTGTCGGTTTTCGTATGACTTTCTATATTTGTAACTTTTATTTTGATGAAGCTATTTATTCAAACAAAGTTATTTTTGATGAACTTGTTTGTTTATTTTCTTTTGCTTCATCATTAACAATATATATATATATATATATATATATATATATATATATATTTTTCAGAAAAGTCATATGAAGAATCGAATTTGTTACTAAAACAAAGGGTTAAAAATGAAAAAGGTTTTGGTGGGTAAAAAGGGTGTTTGGTTTGGGTTATGAAATGAAAAGGTTTAGGCTCAAAGGGGCTAACTAGGGGGATTTTGGGTAGGTGGTAAAAAAAAATAATGGTGTAGAAATAAAAAGGGTTAGTCCTAATGCCTCCATCATTTACTTACTCGGGTTTAAGTTGGTAAGGATTGGGAATGTATCGTCATGGCAAGTTCTAGAGTCGTAAGAACCAAGCGGCTATTCACACAAGAAACGAAAATGAGCATTTAGTAAAATGATATGTAAGTGTTTGCTCAATAAAGGCTGAAAACTCACTTTTGTGGGAATGGGTTTTTATGTGATCAAGTATATATAATCAAATTTTAACTAAGCTTGTCATGCCTTTTCATAATTTTCTTATGTTGGTTCTTTTTATCACGACGCTATCGGTTGTAAATTTGTAAAAATATAACCTTTTTAGAACTTTAATTTCCCGAGTTAAACCTAGACAAGTAAAAAAATGAAAATTTTTGAAAAAATTTGGGGTGATTAGCAATTCCAATAGAGTTTTGTGTAAGGCTTGTATTTAGGACTTGCAAGATTCAAGGTTTTAGCATCCCCCCCCCCCCCACACTTAAATTACACATTGTCCTCAATGTGTCCCAAAAATAAGCTTTTAGGTTGATTGAATGCGTAAAAAGCAAAAATTTTGTGTTACTGGGCGCTGAACACGGCCCCGTGTTGTCCGGGCACGGGCCCGTGTTCAAGTGCCAGTAACAAAATTAAAACAAGAGAAACAGAAGTCTGGACATGGGGGCGTGTTGGGTGAACACGGCCCGTGTCAAGTTACCTGAACTGGGTCTTTTTCTGTAGACTGTGCAGCACGGGGCCGTGTTGGGTGGACACGGCCCGTGCCGAGCTTACTGTTAACGACGAAATTTGTCGGACGGTTCTGTTTTCCTGTATGGAGTGCTGGTTCAAGTTTCCCTTGCATCCTTTGCCATCTCAAGTGTGTTTTATTCATTTCAACACCATCCAAAACACCGATTTGACTAAAACCATCATTCATTAATCATAGAGAGAATTACATAATAGTCCTAAAACTGAAAAATAAAGTAGGAAATAAAAATTAAAAGTCCTAATATTAAATAGGTCAAGTGATCCGTAAAATCTTCCTAAGGAGTTCTACTTCTATAATAAGAACCAAAATTTCGGAAATAGATTTCCGGTTTAAAAGCCTTGTAGAGCTCCAAGCCGAACGGTGTTCCTAAGATGTTGCTAGAGCCATTATTCTATCTCCCTCGGGAGAAGGGAGGCGGCTTCATGTTCCTCGACATCTTGAGGAGGAGGAGCGACACCAACCGGAACCCCTTGTAGTATGTCTCGAGGAGGTTCCGGGTGTAGGGCATACCATTCGGCCGGAATGATGACTTCCGGCACCACATTCCATGCCCTTTGGGTGATAATCGGTACCAAAGGAGGAGAGGCGAGAATGTTCAACCTTTGGTGCAAAAGGTTGACCTCCCGGAGACATCCTTCTAGTCCCACCGACAAATGATTAATGCGGTCGACCAAAGCCTCTTCCACACTTGTTACTTCATCGAGGGCTTCTCTTAGGGCGTAAACATAGTTTACAAGAGAATCCTCAACCGTAGATGATCTTCTCCCCTGCCGGTTGTTCCTGGAATGCGACGAAGAGTTTCCGCTTGTTCTGCTTGCCATTCTGAGAAAACATGCCGAAAAGAGTTCAATTTTATAGGTCTAGTACTTCAGACACGGCCCCGTGTTCAATGAACACGGCCCCGTGTTCAATGAACACGGCCCCGTGTTCAGATATCTGCAGGATTTATGGACAAGGAATCTTGGGGTTTCAATTTTTTTTTAAGATTTTTGAAGTATTTTTGAACCTAAACAACTTAAATCATTGTTATAGAACTTATTTTTATCAAGATTCCATGAACAAAAATCTAACAAACATCTCAATAAGGCTTGAAACTATAGAAGGTTCAAGCTTTAATGGAAGTATGAAGAAAATTGAAGAAGATGAAAGTGGATAAAAGAGGAAAGGACAAGAAGATAGTTGAGAAACTTCTTTTAGAAAATACCTAGGATGGTATGTGAGAATATTCCTCAAATCTCTGTCCCTGGAATGGTTCAAATGTGCAGGATTCTTGGCTGCATTTATAGAAAATGACAGTACGTTGCGCACGGCCCCGTGTCGGCTGGACACGGCCCCGTGTGCAGATGGAATCCTGACACATTTTTGTCCGCATTCTGACAAAATCAGAAGAGAATCTTTTGGGTGGACACGGGGGCGTGCTGACCTGGACACGGCCCTGTGTCTAGAAGCTGTCTTAAGGATTTCTTCAAATTTCAAGGAATTTTCCCGGATCGGGTGGTTCCTTACTGGATGGAACAACCCCAAAGTGCCTAAGATACCTTAATTGATCTAGATTAAGACGAGAACGCAAGAGGTTGTCGGTGAGGGTGATTCCTATGCTATATGTAGGTGGACAAGTCCAACCCTTTCCCGGGCTCTCGTTAAAGAAGGTGTATGTCGAATCGCTCAGGTCTATGTATGCATCGAACGAAGTCGATGGGGAGTCCTTCACGGCACAATCGACACAGGGACGACTATCGCTCAAGTCCTCACTAGAGTTAGAAGTATCATTGGAAACAATGAAGTTGATTGAATGCGTTTCCGACTTTTCTTCTTGGTTATCGTCTTGGAGAAGATTTTTGAGGTCTCCCCTAAGTTCTTCTAACCAATTAAAAATTAGATCTTCTAGTTGAAATAATTCATCGAGAAGCATTTCTCCTAGAATATCCGGTTGGGCGCATTCGAGGGAGCGATAGGGATTATTTTTACTTTCGCCCCTCTTAAGGATAATAGGAAATGATGGGTCTATATAGTGGGGTTTATAATTTAGAAAAAAAGCATTCTAATTCTTTATGGTTACCACCACATAATTGACACCACATAGTACCATAAGAGTGCCGAAAGTAAAAAGTATCAGTATCACTCATGTTTGTGTCAGAATTTACCAATCGTCGGGATCTTACGGTTCTGTTTTCAGTAACTGAAACTTGGGCACGGGGGCGTGTTGAGTGGGCACGACCCCGTGTTCAGCTTACTGTCTGACTTAAAACAGGATTGCCAGTTCCAATGATTGGGCACGGGGCATGTTCAGCGGGCACGGCCCGTGCTAAGTTCTGCAGAAGCTGAAAAATTAAGAAAAATCCTAAAAAAAAAATTGAAAAACAAGAAAAGCGATTAGGCCGTTGATTCCTAACTTTCTTAAAATCCTTGTGTCCCCGGCAGCGGCGCCAAAAACTTGATGCGTGTGAAGTGTTATATATATTAGGTGTATATTTTAAGCCCCTTTAACACTTATTTTAGCCAAGTTTTAAATTTATAAAACACGATATTTTACTAAAACTAAACACACATATGGGCAAGTGCACCCATCGTGAGCGTAGTATAGTGTTGGCAAGATACCGAGGTCGTCCAAGGACACAAGAGCTTTTAGTACCGGTTTATCCTCAACGTCTAATCAAAATAAAAAGTTTAGAAAAATGTTTTTAACTAAGAAAAATAAAATCTAACTAAATGCTGAAAAATAAAATAAAAGGAAAAACAGATAGACAAGATGAATCACTTGGTTCCGACTCGTATCTAGTGTAACCTTTGATTATTTACGCACTTTTGCACATAATTAAGAGATTATCTTAGTTATTGTAGTAGGCCCCTCTTTTGAAGGTGACGTTACCCTCACCCCAGTAGTTTGAGTTAGCAAGGATACAATCCTAAAAGGGTGGATTATTGGAAGATAATTAATTAAGTTATTAATGCAAATTATGGTAGGCCCCTCTTTTAGATGTGACGTTACCCTCGACTAAGTAGTCTGAGTCAGCAGGGATACAATCCTAAATAGCCGGGTTATAGTATTAATAGTAGTTAACTTATGAGGGGATCAAAGAGTTTGGACCCCCGCCATCCAATACCGTTAAGTATTGAAGGAGGTCCTACTAAATTTGACCCAGGTCCATTGCAGGACCTCTAAACGCTGAACAATGGCAAGACCTTTACCAAATCGTTCCCTTAACCCCCGACCAGGTAGCCAACATACCTCCATATAGACCGTGGAGATATGAATGGTGAAAATCTTTTATTTTATATAGACAGTAAAATAATGCCATGAAACCACGGACAAACGATAAGGAAAGATCACCTTCAACATAAGCAACTAGTTATTAAAGTCATTAGTACAAAACCAAATAAAAAGTGCAAAAGATTAGAAATAAAAAGTATTATACTAGACACTTTGTCTTCACCAAGTGATGTAAGAGACTTAGGCAAACATGGCCTTGATTGTCAAGAACTCTTACGATCAATCTTGGATCCCGAGACGACTCACACACTCTACGATGGACAATGGATGATGGTGGTGGATGATGGTGTTATGGTGGTGGTGGGTGGTGGGTGAAGTGTGAGAGAGGTGGTGTGCCAAGGGATGGTTTGAGCTTGAGCCAAGCACTTCTATTTATAGGCTGAACAGAAGCTCGGGCACGGCCCCGTGTCCAGTGGGCACGACCCCGTGTCCACATCCTCTCTTTCTTCATTAATTGCAGCTTTGTCTTATTAGTTGACCACGCCGCCGTGTCCGCTGAGCACGACCCCGTGTGCAGAAGAATCTTTGTACTATGAAGATTTGCCTGGATTGTGCGAATCTTATAGTTGACCATGGCCCCGTGTCCGCTGAGCACGGCCCCGTGGTGGGCAATAGAAGCTTCTACCACTTTGTCTTTTCTGCTAACACTTGGGCACGCCCCCGTGCTGGCTGAGCACGGGGCGTGTTCAGGCTTCAGATCTCTTGTTTTGCTTGGGAATATGCTATCGTGGGGTCGGGCATGCCACGTCTTGTTCCTTTTCTTGTATTTATGTTAGATTTTGGTGTCTTTGTGCTTCTTTTGTTAATTTGAGCTCATTTAATCCTGAAAATACAAAAGGAAGACAAAAGCACACTTTTTCCAATATTAGTACTAAAAAGGGTTAGTTTTATGCCTCATTTGATGAAATTTATATGTTAATATTTGAACATATCACTAACCCTCATCCGCGCCTGGGACTATCTGGGAACGAAATTGCAAAAGTTGGGGACTATAGATGTAATTTTAGAAAGTTAGGGACTAAAGGTGAAAAATGGGCAAACCACAGGGACTATCCAGACACTTTTCTCAAAATTAAATATGGAGCCCACTTTAGAATTAGTTCTTTTTAGTAATTTATTTATTTATTTTTTATTTTAATACTGACAAGGGGGTACATGCACTAATCGGCAGTTCTCTCAATTGCTGAGTGTTATGTGTCTTATGTCCAAGGCTTGATGCAAAACTACAATCGAGCCGGGGGTCTCACTGGAAGCAGCCTCTCTATTCCTACGGGGTAGAGGTAAGGCTGTCCAAATCTTACCCTCCTCTGACCCTTCCTTAGCTTTGCTATTGGTGTGATTTACTAAGTATGGTGATGATGATGATTTTAATACTAAGGGTAATTTGGTAATTTTACATCAACTTAACTCAGAAACATAACACAGGTTAATGATAAGGACCACACGAGTGCCAAAATTACAACCACTGGGACCAAGTGTGTAATTATTGAACTACTTGGACCAAGTTTGCAATATTTGCAAACTACAGAGACAACCAAGCATTTAAAGCATTTAACTGAAGTTATAAACTCCCAAGTTGTAATTAATTAGAGGAGTTTGATAGGTACACATTAACATGTAATGATACTTGATCAGTGACATTTAATTATAGGGTAAATTACTTTTTGAGGTCATATATTTTAGTGATTTTGACCACTTGAGTCCAAAATCAAAATGTTTAACGTGCTAAGTCCCTATAGCCAATTTTCTTAACCATTTGAGTACAAATTTTTAACTTCGTTTGAATTTTCTGTTAGTTTTTTATTAAAAGACTAAAATACCATTGTGTTATTATTATTTTTACACACAGTTATAAACTCCCAAGTTGTAATTAATTACAGCATCACCAATAGGTGATTTTTCAATGTTTTTCAATGCCTATGTGGCATATTTGCATGTTTTTCCTATTGTGATGTTTGTTTTTCATACCCATTTTTTAGGTGATAGTATTTCTACAAAAACAAGAAAAAATGGATGGATGGTGGGTCCATTGGCAGGCAAGTGGGGTTGGGTATTAATTTAAAAAAAGTGGTGATGATGTGTTAAATGGTTTTAGGTTTTCTTATTGGGTGGGTTTAGGTGTTTTTAAGGAATTGGTGTTTTTATGAAGTGGCAGCTGACGTGACACATTTTTATGTACTTTTAGAGCATTCACATTCATTCCACCATATTTTCACCCTAAATTACACTAAAAAACACTACATTTTCTCTCTCCTTTTAAATTAAATAATATTTTTTATACCATTATCATTACCTTTTCTCTCTCCTTCACTCACAACCACTTTCAAAATATATTAAAAAATTATAGGGGGTGAACAGTGTCCCCTCAAATATACAGATGAACAGTAACATTTTCTCTCTCCTCCACTCACAACCACTTTTTATACTTTTTATATTTTAAAAACACCACACACACAATTTGATTATTTGGATGTGAATGCTCTTAGGCTTCCTTATTGGCGATGCTCTTAGAGGAGTTTGATAGGTACACTCTCTCTCTCTTCCTTATCTCTCTCTCTCAACCACACCACTATCATCACCACCACCACCATCATCACCGCCGCCCCAATATATATAAACATTTCGAGACTCCTGTCATTTGCACAGGAAATCAGAGCCCCAATCTTACCCCAAAAACCCTCCGATCTCCCTCTGCAAAAATCCACATTTCCTCATGGCCTTTTCAGACAAATCTCTCATCCCCAATTTCTTATATTCACCGTCTTCATCAACCAATTTACTCATCTCCAGAGCTACCAACCATTCATCATTTTTTGCTCCTTCACCGGTTACGGATGGAAGCAACTTCGTGTTTCCGGCTCCGTGCGAGCCGTTCGGCAAGATCGAGATGTACTCGCCCAGATTCTACGCTGCGTGTACAGCCGGTGGTATTCTCACCTGTGGTCTTACGCATATGGTTGTCACTCAACTTGATCTTGTTAAATGTAACATGTAGGTATACGTGTTTAATTCCAGATGTATTCGTTGTGTTTGTTTCTGGTTTATGTGGATCTGTTATAATGTTGGAATATGTTTTGTTTGGTTTAGTATATTGGATATCCCTGATTGGTGATATTGTATAAGTAATTTGGATAAAAAGCGGTAGTAAAAAGGTGGCAAAATAGCGGTAGCAAAATGGTGACAAAACAAAATGTGGTAGCAAAACGGTGACAAAAAGCGGTAGCAAAAAGGTGGCAAAATAGTGGTAGCAAAACGGTGACAAACAAAATGTTGTAGCAAAACGGTGATAAAAAGCGGTAGTAAAACGGTGGCAAATCAATAGTAGCAGGTAGCAAAAAATAAAACGGTAGCAAATAGGTGGCAATAGGGCATTTGCTACGTGTGCTTTTGCCACCGAGTTTTTGGTGACAAAACGGTGGCAAAAGAGCAATTGCTACAGTTTTGCGACCGAAAATGTGGTAGCAAATACCTTATTCTCTAGTAGTGCCCTCCAGTAATCTAAACTTGTAAAAGTTTGGCCGCCATTGATCCTTTTCAAACATATAATAATTTGATCTCCTCAATAGATTCAATTACACCTAGAGACTCCTTAATTGATTTAAGTGGACCTATGATTGAAAATGATCAATGGCGGCCAAACTTTTACAAGTTGTGATTATTTGAGAGAATTTTTAAAGTTAGGATTATTATCTGCCAACAGGTGAAACTTAGGATTATTAAAATCCAATATCCCTTATCGAAATAAAGTATCAAATCATCTTTATAATATTATTTGATAGCTATGTTGTTAGTGTAACACACATGTTTAATCAACGCGAATAATAACATTACATTTACTTAAACCATGTAATACACGGGATTCTAATCTACTATTAAAGTAAACAAACATAAAAACTTAATTTCATTTATAAGTTGTAAGCTTTCCAAGATAAGGATTAACACTTGATGTTGAAATCAGTGGTGAAGTTTGAAATTTCTGACTAGGGGTCGAAAACGTATATACCCAAAAATTTCTATACGAAAACTACATATTTTCCACTACTGAGCGAAAAGGTTAGGGGTCGGGCACCCCCTCTCACCCTCACTATGCTACGCCCCTGGTTGAAATAACAATTAAACATATAATATTAAAATAAAAAACATACAAACTTACTATTCGTATTCCTATATCTTAATATTATTTTCTTACTTTTACTAATATTTTCTTTATTAGTTTAATTTTTTTAACTATTAGTTTTTTTAATGATATTATTTAAAAATAAACAATTACTATATCTTACCGTTTTTTAAGTAGATTAATATTTTAATATTATTTCTTTTATTTTACTAATATTTTTTAATTTATTTTTTAACAATTAGTTTTTTTAATTATATTATTTAAAAAATTATTAAACTTATTTTCATTTGTTATTTTATCTTTATAATACTTTTGAGTATGTTTTGTTTTTCATTTATAACTTTATTCGAATGAGTCAAATATAGTCAAACTTTACCGTAAGAAATTTGACCGATATTGTTTAACAACATCGGTATCGCTATGAGTAACGTATTCATTTTTATGGCTTTCTCGATGGGGCGGTATAAAGTTTGTTGAAGATGGAGTTGTATTTGCAATAGAGATTTTTTTGGTACCGTAATCTATGGCGAGTTTGGTATAGTAACTTTACCGTGATGAATCGAATCGGTACCAGCCGAACACTATCGGTAACGATATCCATTTTTTTTGTTTTCAATCGATGTGTATATCCTCTTGTGCTTGTCTCTTTCGATTGCAATTCTGAGTGCTGGTACCATATTGAACTGACCAGATATCAACCGAAACCCGCTGAGAAGCACGGGTAATCTCACTAGTTATTCTAAAACTCCAATCCTATGCTGTTCTAAAAAGGATGGGAAGTAATCCAACGTGAACTAGCTGGCACAATTAATTTAGAGTTAAATGTCATTTTAGTACTTGTGGTTTGGGTCATTTTGTCATTTTAGTTTAAAGGTTCTTTCGTCTATGGGTATCAAAAGGTTTTAGTGTTGCCTTTTTAGTCTACTGGGTTAACTTCATCCATTTTTTATGTTAACGAGAATGGCAATTTGGTCATTTTATATGGCCGAATTGCCCTTCTAGTTAACAGAATTACACATAAAATGACTGAATTGCTCTTCTCTTTAATAGAAAAAATGGATGAAGTTAACCCAGTGGACTAAAACGGCAATGATGAAACCTTTTTGGACATACAAACGAAAAATAAAATCTTTGGACTAAACTAGCAAAATGATTCAATCCACAAGGACTAAAATTGCATTTAACTCATTAATAGTTAAAAGATTATAAAACTAGTATACATACATTTAACTGATTAAGAGTTAAAAGATTAGAGCCGTCATTTTCTAAACAATTGAATAAAAGTCTTGTAGAGGAAGCTTTTGAATGTACGTATACTAGTTGATGCCCCGCCCGTGTTGCGGTGCTATTGCCGAATAATTCTCAACCAATTAAAAAAACAGTTCTATAGTTTTGCTAGAAAGAAATAGTAAAAATAGTGTTAGGCAGTTTTTTGACACGATTTTTAGCTGGGGGCAAAGTAATATTTTAATTTTTACTTGGGGGAAAAATCAATATTTTTCCCGAGGCTAAAATCCTAATTTTTTGCTAGGGGAAAACCATATTTTTATTTTGCATTGGGGGCAAAAACGTAATTTTGAATTGGGGTGATATCGTAATTTTGAACCGATGGGAAGTTCGTAAGTTTTAGCTGGGGGCAAAAGCATAAATTTATTTTGAACTGGGGGAAAATACATAATTTTAATCTGTGGACAAAACCGTAATTTTAAAGTAGGTATAAAATAATAAACTGGTGTAAAATCGTAATTTTGAGCCGGGGGAAAAACAAAATTTTATTTTGAACTGGGGCGAAAACGTAATTTTGGCTGAGGGTAAAAACGTAATTTTTTTACCGAGGGTGAAATCGTATTTTTTAGCTCGGGGCAAAAGGTTAGATGTATTTTGAAGTTGAGGGAAAACCGTATTTTTTTACTGGGTGCAAAAACGTAATTTAAAGTGGATATAAAATACTGAACTGGTTGGTCCAATGGGTGTTGCTCGCCGCCCATTTGAACCAATGCTAGAGAAACACTATTCCAGGACAAAAACGTAATTTTAAAGTGTGTATAAAATAATAAACTGGTTGGTCCAATGGGGAGGGGTGGCCGCCCATTTGAACTAATGGAAGGTTGATACTATTCCCTGTATGCGCCGCCCGCGTTGCGGGGCGCTAAACCGAAACTTTCTTACTTTAATAACATGTACGCGTTTATTTCGGTTAGTTATACATGCTACTTGTAACACGATATCAAAAAAGATACATCGAATTAATGAAGTAAAGGAAAAACTATGATAGTTATGATAAAAAATAACTAAAACGAGGGCAAACGTGTAATTTAGAGTTGGGGGCAAAACAATAATTTGTCAGGAACAATTAGCAAGTTCTAGACAGCTGTTTGGCACAAATAAAAACTAAATTAAGTCAACAAAGTCAAATAAAAGACTATCATAGTTTTGCCCAAAAAAAAAACGATGGGAATATTGCAATTTTTAGATGGGGTAAAATCGTAATTTTAAATTGGAGGTAAAATAATAATTTGAACCGAGGGCAAAACCATATTTTTATTTTGAATTGGGGGAAAATCGTAATTTTTTTACTGAAGGCAAAGGGCAAACAAAAATTTTATTTTGAACTGGGGGCGAAATTGTAGTTTTAAACTGGGAACCAAATTGTAATTTGGCAGGACTATAGCTGGGGGCAAAAGTATATTTTTTTTAACCCGGGAAAAATCATATTTTTTTAACAGAGGGCAAAATCGTAGATTTAAGCCTGGAGGCAAAGTATAAATTTAATTTGGAGCTGGGGCAATATCGTAGTTTTAAAAAGGGGATAAAATCGTAATTTGACAGGACTTATAAATAACTATTTTATGAAAAAAAAAATTAACTTGGCCGCCACTTTTGGCCAACCATTTGATTCCACTATTCCCCGCTGACATCATCAAACTTGTGTTTGTATGTATTGAAAACTAGTTTTATGTCTTGCCCGTGTTACGGGACGGTAAACAGGATATTTCTCACTTTAATAACATGCAGGCCTTTATTTCAGTTACTTATATATACTACTCATAACACGTTCTCAATGAAAATGTAACACCTCGCAAAAATCTTGTCCAATATAATGAAGGCACGTGTCATAGACTTTAAAACGCTTAACGAATTATTTTCGAAGGACTAAAGCTGACAAACAAAGAAAGTATGTGTATGAAAGGATTAAAAATGTCAACATGCCGAACTCGTGCCTCTGATTGACCTCAAAAGATGTTCGTATTCATGAATGAATAAATTATCAGACATAAGAAACCGTTTGCGCTTAAATTGAAAATTTACGAAGCTTAAGGGTTAAACGTGTCAACATGTTTAAAGTTACCTCTGAGTGACCTTTTAACGATCCCAAAAGCATTGTAATATTTATAATTTTGCTCTCACGAATATCGGATAATAATCTCATAGAGTTTCGACGAACACAAGACCTTTCGGGTGATCTCACAACTAGCCGGGAGCTTAACGAAGTTAATTTTTGACCCAAGACTCTCAAAAGTTAACTATGGGGGTCAATAGTGCAATAAAAGAAAGTAATTTAAACTTAAAATGGACCAGGGACTGAAAATGTAAAGAATACAAACTTTTTACCGGAGATAGCCATTGTCGCGGGCCGCGTAGGCTATCTCCAATTCTTACGCGGGCCGCGTAAAAGTGCCTGCGACAGAAAATTTGGACAGCTGCATGTTGCAGCCTGTCCACCGCCTTTGTATGAGTTCTGAGCAATACCTCGGGCTTGTAAATGGTTTTCACTACCCTAGGGACACTTGGGAACATCTGGTAACATCATAGGGACAGCTGCAATGATCCAAGAACATCAAAATTCCTATATAAGAGCTTGGTTTTCATTCTTCATTTGCACACTTGGAGTTTTCATCTCACAACTCACTCTCTGAAGCCTCCTGTTATTCAAGGAAGCTTTCTTAAGTTCAAAATTCGTGCTAAGGACTCTTGTAAGCGTTCTTAGCTTCTCTAGTTAAGATTTTATTAGCTCAATGACCGAAAGTCAAAGTTATCGTAATTAAGCTTTGACTTAGTGATTAATCACTAACGGTCTAGCCATTATTCGAATTGAAAGTGGCTATGAGTTGGTAATTATGTAGGTAATAAACCCTTAAAAGGGCACCTACTGATTATCACTTTTACTTGGTCAATTGTCGGGTCAAACTTCTTAATAAAAAGTCAAACGAGTCAGTTTTTGCAAAATAAGTCATAACTGATAATGCTGAAGTTATGAAACATGTTTAGGCATGTTCAACCCGACAATTCTGAGTTTAGGCTCGGTTCGCAACCGAAAGTCGCAAAAGTAGACTTTTGCTTTGACTTTCAGTTCTGACCCGATTTAGATTAGTTTAGTTATGCCTTAGGGTTCTTTTGGTACCATATTATATGTTAGTATAACTCTCTGAAGTTATACTACATGGTTCCTTATAAATCTTAGATTACATGCATGTTTCGTTATTTGCTTAAAATTGACCAATATGCCCTTTTATCATTAAAACGAAGATTTTGAAAATGTGAGTGGACAAAAAATCTTTATTACTGAAATATAAGAATGTCCTAGAAATTTGACATGTCCTAGAAATTTGACATCCGATTTTGGTCTAAAATGAAAGTTATGCGCGATATCGTAAAATGAAAGCTTTTTGTTAATTAAATAGCATTTTTAGCATAAATCATATTTAAACCCAATTTTTAACACCAAACTTTCTACCCACTATTAGGATATAATATTTTGGGATTTATGGAAATTTTTGTTAAATTTTAAACTGATCATAACATAGAGTTCTTGCATAATCTCGGTAATTGACGATAATGCCCTTTTCGCTAATAAAAAGAGTTTTACACATCATTTACATGTCAAACCTTTTTCCACAGATTTTATATGTTAAATAAAATATTTTGAGCATTTAGGACTGATAAAAATCTCAGATTTCCTTAAATAACCCGAACATCGTCAAATACCGACTTTTATGCGATTTAGGCGCATAGTATGGTTTAAAACCATATTTAGCACCTAAGACTTATTACCTACTGATTTTAAAAATAAATTTTTATACTTTAATAGTAATTTTAAGTCTTGAACTCAAATTTCCAAATTTGACCCTTAAAGCATATGTGAAATGACCAAAATGCCCCTACGGTGCATAGTTTGGCCATAAATGCTAAATTTCACATATATATGATATATTACTGATATAACTTGATAAAATAAATGTTCTTACTGATTATTTTAGACCAGAACCTAAGTTTACTATTTAAACCTTTTTATAAGCTATAAAATGACCAAAATACCCTTACGGGGCTTAATTTGGTTTTAAATTCGTTTTGGGCATAATGGAAGATATCCTACTGATATCATAACATATTTTAAGCATAATAACTTATGGAACATGTTCGTGACTCATTCGGTTACCCGTTATGCATATACGCGTTCGGTACGGTTTATGTAACTAGTTTGCATGAATTGGCCGAAACGGGTCAAACCCCATCATTTTTACTTCAAAATCCAGAATTTATTTAGTTTACCCATTTTATACAAGTCTTCATACTTGTTGGGGCTAAATCACATTCTAATCCGGTCTTCGCTTAATCTTGTGTTTTGAACCGTAAACCTTTCTTTAAAACTAACCGGTCTAAGTTATAACTTAAATAAGACCCGTTAGGAATCTAATAGGTTGTTAAAACCTTCGTTCCAGATTAGGAGCCCAGTAAAACATACTTTTACTTGCTGATTTGATATACGGCTGAGAATAAAAAAAATTACTTTTAGCTCAGGTAAATACTTTTAACTTATTTCTCTTATACGGGCTTGTGATACGGTATTATAATAATACTGCTTGGTCGGGTATGAAATCATTTAATCGGATTGTGATTAATAAATTGCATAACCCGTTTTAATCTGTCTTGTTTGATGCAATGCCTTTGGGGGGTTAATGACCGTGTCCTGGATATCCTCGACTCATTCATTTGAAATGGCCACGGCTTAAGCACGGGGTGTAGGCATATACCTGACAGTTGCGTATGTATAAATGGTATCTCACTCTCTTGTGGGCCTATACTTGTGGCGTGTCTATTAATCTTGTCTCGGCTCTTCTAACCGAGCCCTAAACGGACGACAAACATATAAATCTGTATACAAGATTATTTTTAAATAATTGTCCCAAGTTATAAAAGATTTTATGCCTTGTTCATCCAAATCAAATTTATAAACACTTTTCAAAAGAGTCAGTTAATTGTATTTACCAGTGTAAACTGACGTATTTTTCAAAAAGATTAAGTGCAGGTACTACGCGTAATGGGCTGGAAACTCCGAGTATTAAATAAAGAGTCTTGCAAGCTTTTAATACTTTAAATCTGTTGAACAATATTTCCTTTCTGTTTTAGATCCGCCTGTGGATCCACTTACAACCATCGTGTAATATTTTATTATACTTTTAATTCGGTTTGTATTATTACTTTAAGAATTCCGCTGTGCATTTAAACTGTGATTATTGACTATGATAATATCATCTACGTCACGATACTCCCCACAGGGCCCACCGGTAATACGTGGAAATATCGGGGTGTGACAGGTTGGTATCAGAGCTAACATTGAGTGAACTAAACACTAGCCTTTTGTGTTTAATCTCAATGACACAGTTGTACATTCCTTGACTTCCGAGTCTAGGCAAAGGACTTAGGATTAATCCTAATCCTAATCTTAATTTGTTTTTGTCTTTTGTTGTTTTCTTTTGTTTTGACAGGATCAAAGACAATGCCACCACGTGTGAGAGGTAGAGGTGGAAGAGGAAATGCCCCAGTTTTCATGAGGAATGATCATGAAGCCGGGCCATCCCACCGGCGAACACCTTCAGCGACCTTTTTTCACGGCCCCCGACCCGGTTTGACCCGTTTCAGGAGCCGCGGGACAGAAATCCGGTGGTATTTAATTAATTGAGTTTAACAGCGGAAGTTTATTATCAGGATCTTTTAAAAACTGCAATTTCCCGATTTATTTTATTTCACAACTCGGGATAAAACCCCGGTAATTTACAATCATTTGATTTCACGAAGAAATCTTTTATTTTACAAAACATGTTTCTTTATTTTATCCTGAGCCACTTTCTCAAGCTTGTAGTGCTTCACGGCACTTTTCCTGGATCATAACAGATCACCTGAAACATGTTTGAAAAAGGTTTTGTCAGCGGGAAATACTTAGTGAATCATTCTATTTACATAAAATGATGCATAGTTATTAATTACAGCATAAGAGTGATTACAATGGCTTCTATCTTATTTTTATCTGGCGCCCTGTCACAATGGTGACATGTCACAATGGTGACGATGGTCATACCACTATTAGATCAATGAACCTAAATAGTGATGATTATCCCTAGTAGGTCAATGAACCTAACTGGGAGAAAATTAGTAATGTGCACAATACCCCACTAGCCAGTGATTCAAGATATCCACGACTTAGTCCCTGTAATTATAACTTTTGAAAATAATTTGAGGTATTGTAAAATAGTTGATAAAAAGAGAATGACTCACATTGCAGATTTAATTTGAGCAGAGTATAGCCTACTGATTAGCCTTTTAACCTAAATTAATAACAGGCACATAATTCTGGGTTAGTAATCAATACAGCATTTACGATAACTCACGAGATTAAACCCTCACAACGAATGACAAAGTGCGATACTTAAACATCCATCGAATTAACGACGAATGACAAAGCATAAACCCTAATGTGGGCAGCACTTAAACATCCATTCGATATTTTGATCAATCGGACATTGAATCGTATCAGCGATAGAGTTAATACCCTGATTGCGGCGTCGATTAGTGATCCGTGTGTGTTAATTGTAGTATTCAGACAATATCTCAACGTATAAATTGAAATTGAACGTCGAACAAACGCACAGAATCAAGTCCCAATGCCTGCTATTTATATCCAAAATTTTGACAAGCTTGCGCACCGTAAGCCTTATCCCTTACGGTGCGCAAGGGATACAAATTGGTCATAGGGTTGCCACGCTTGGGACTAGGCCTGCTGAGTTGATGAATTTCATTAATTCGATTTTGACAGCACATAATTTAGATAATCGTAACTAGGAAATACCCCCCCTGAGTTTTAGGGGCCCTGATCCTGATTCTGATTGTTCTGAAAATTTTAGGGTTTGTGCAGAATCACTTGGGTGTCTTAATTAGGGTTTCCTATTGGTCAATTAAAATAATAAATATGACTTTTGATGAGAGTTGTTACATTCTCCCCACCTTAATAAAAAAATCTCGTCCTCGAGATTTACTGGAATAATTGAGGATACTTTCGCTTCTTTTCTGATTCCAGTTCCCAAGTGTACTAGGGTCCTATCTTTGAATCCCACTTTACTTGAACTAACACTAATCGTTTGTGTTTTGAGAAATTTGATCTTTCTATCTTCTATCTGAAGAGGTTTCTCTACAAATTTTAATTTTTCGTTTTCCTTTATATCTTGAAGAGGTACTACCAAATATTTGTCTGATAGACATTTCTTGAGATTGGATACATGAAATACATCATGTACTCCAGCTAATTCCTCTGGTAGTTTTAAACGATAAGCAACTGGTCCTATACGTTGGATCACTGGAAATGGTCCTACGTATCTGGGACTTAGCTTTCCTTTCTTACCGAATCTAACAACTCCCTTCAAAGGAGAAACTTTCAACAATACTCTGTCTCCAACTTGGAATTTTAACGGCTTTCGTCTATTATCTGTATAACTCTTCTGGCGATCTTTTAGCCGTCTTCAGCCTTTCCTTCGTGATACTGAATATTACAGTCGTAGTTAATTAGGATTTTCATCCATCTCCTTTGCCTCATGTTTAATTCTTTTTGCCCAAATGTATATCTTAAATTCTTATGATCTGTATAGACAGTAAACTTACTTCCATACAGATAATGTCTCCAATCTTAAGGGCAAAAAAATTATGGCTCCTAATTCTAAGTCATGAGTGGTATAGTTTTCTTCATGCTTTTTCAATTGCCTTGATGCATATGCAATTACCTTTTTGCGTTGCATTAACATACATCCAAATCCTAGCTTTGAAGCATCCCCATATACTTTTAAAATCTTCTGTTCCTTCTGGTAAGGCTAGGATTGGGGCATTTGTTAATTTATGCTTTAAGATCCTAAAGGCTTCTTTTAGGTCCCCATTCAAACTTAACTGTTTTACAGGTTAACTTAGTTAATGGTATAGTTATCTTGGAAAAATTCTTAATAAACCGTCTATAGTATCCTATAAAACTTCTAATTTCCATTGCTGATTGTGGAATCTTCCATTTGGTAATTGCTGCTATCTTATCAGGATCTACGTGAATACCTTCATGATTCACCATATGACCTAGAAATTGCACTTCTGGCAGCCAAAATTCACACTTCGAGAATTTGGCGTAAAGCTTCTCTTTTCTTAACAAAGTTAAGAGTGCATGCAAGTGCTGACAATGTTCTTCCTGACTTTTGGAATAAATAAATATATCGTCGATGAAGACAATTACAAATTTATCCAAATATGGTTTACAGATCCTATTCATCATGTCCATGAATGCTGCAGGTGCATTCGTTAATCCGAGGGGCATGACTGTAGACTTGTAATGACCATACCTAGTTCTGAAAGCAGTTTTAGGTATGTCTTCCTCTGGTACTTTCAATTGATGATATCCGGAACATAATTTGATCTTAGAAAAATATCTATCTCCCTGGAATTGATCGAATAGATTATCAATTCTAGGTAATGGATATCGATTCTTAATTGTAACCTTATTTAATATAATCAATACACATTCTCATCGAACCATCCTTTTTCTTAACAAACAACACTGGTGCCCCACACGGGGATAAACTAAGTTGTATGAAACCTTTACTTAGTAATTCATCTAATTGCTTTTTCAGTTTTAATATTTCTGTGGGTGCTAACCGATAAGGTGCCTTGGCTATCGGTATAGTTCCTGGAATTTAGATGAATCCTAAATTCTATCTCCCTATCTGGTGGTAACCCTGGTAACTCTTCTGGGAATACATTTGGGTATTCTGAAACTACAGAAATTTCCTTAAGTTCTTTATCTTTAGTATTAATGATTACTGAAATCATATATACTATTCCTTGCTTTCGTTCATAATTAGCAACTTTCATTACGGATATGAACTTTATGGGTTTACATGGCTTATCTCCTGAAATCATTATTACTTCTCCAGTGCACAAATTTCTATGGAATTCTTATCACAGATAATTCAAGCATGGTTATTTACTAACCAATCCATTCCTAACACAACATCGAATTCAACTAATTTCATAGATAATAGGGTAGCAGAAAATTTATGACTTAAAAGTTCTATTTCTACGTTTTGCAGAATCTAATTTATTTTAACTGAATTCCCATCTGCTGTTTCTACTGTAGAAATTTGCCTAATGCTGATTAAAGGTAAGTTAAGAGTTTGGCAAAATGAAGTATTTATAAAACTTTGGTTTGCACCAGAGTCAAATAATACTATTGTGTAAACGTTGTGAACTAAGAACGTACCGGCTATCACATCTGGAATGAGCTCTGCTTCCTTAGCAGTTAGTTGGAAGGCTCTTAGATTCCTTTTTGCTCCTTCTGCAGGTTTGGCTTTATTGTCAGATGGTTTGTTCAGTTTTGGACAATCTGGCCTAAGATGTCCAGCTTCTCCACAGTTGTAGCAGACTGAAAATTTCTTCCTCCTGCAGTCTTCTTTTTGATGCCCCAGAATTTTGCAAAAATTGCAATATCCTTTGCATCTTCCAAAATGCTTCCTTTTGCAAGAATTGCAAAATGGGCTAGTGGAAGATTGCTCATTCCCTCTTCTCTTGAAATTGTTATGGTTACCCGGACGGAATCCTTGGGTAATCTTTTGGGCTACATCCTTCCTTCTATTTTCTTCTCTTGTCCGTACTAGTTCGTCAGTCAGAGTATTGGCAAAATCCACCGCATCATCAATCGTGCGAGGTTTCGCAACCTTGACGATATTACGGATTTCAGCAATCAATCCCCAAATATTACGAGAAATAAGTACCGGCTCTGGCGAAGCCAGGGTTGGTACCACTCGAGCATACTCGAAGAATGTCGAAGTATACCCTCGACAAACTACATCCACCATCCGGTGGGTTAGAAACTTATTTGTCATTTGTTCCTTTTCATACTCAGGACAGAATTTTCTTTCTACATGGCTCTTAAATTCTTCCCAGTTCATAGCATACGCCATCCTTCTTCCTTTTGCTTGTAACACCGTATTCCACCATTCTAGCGCCCCTTCTTTGAAAAGGTTTGACGCGTACATGACCTGATCATCCTGAGCACATTTACTTATGGCAATTACTGCCTCGGTTTTCTCTAACCAACGCAGTGCCGCAGTTGCTCCTTCATTTCCTGCAAACTCAGTGGGTTTACAAGCAAGAAATTCTTTGTAAGTGCAACCAGGTGTTGCAGCTTTCATTTTCTTAGGGGGAGGAGCTTGACGTGGTTCATTCTCATGATTAGTATGATTATTGCCTCCATTTATGCTATTACTGAAGTTATCTTCAGAAATACGTTTGCTAGGAACGATTTGTTGCTGTTCGATTGGATTTTTAACAGCAGCAACGATTGCTGGAATAGCGTTGGCTATCCCTTGAGCAATTATTGCTGGAATAGCGTTGGCTATCCCTTGAGCAACGATATTTTCTATATCCTGTCTAGTCATATGTTGATCCCCCGGTTGTTGCTCAGATTGATTAACCTCATTAACTGGTTCATTATTAGCGTTTTCCATCTGATATCTAATTTATAGATAAATAATTAGTATAAAAGAAATAATCCAATGTCACAATTAATTGCACATAATCACGTAAACGAATATACAAACAAAATTGTAAATTTTCTCAAATTTTATTTGTTTTATAGATTATATCATGCTTCTATATACAACCATTTTATTATTTATTTTACACATACTGATTTTACTATTACTATTACACAACCACAGTTCCTTAAATCCCCTATCCTTTGTCAGATGATATTCTAGTAACGGCGTTCCCTCTCATCGTATTTCCAGGAGATCTGTCCCCTAATCTCTTGGATCCTATTCTCAGCATCCATTAGTTCTTCGCCAAAGTGGCGGAGTTCAGCCATATTCTCGTTACTCATTGGTGGATTTGGTAAAGGTTCTGGATTGAACTGAGGAAAAAGCTTATAGGGCTGGTTTTGGAGTTGTATTTCATTAGTCAACCATTCGTCTATTTTCGAGTGGATGGAAGGGTTTGAAATAGCTGGTTCTAAGTTCATTGGTAGTTGTGTTTCAAGAGAGTGAATAAAAACATTTTCATTAACAGGCTTAATAGTATTATAGCTTGCCATTATAAAATCTAACTCTTCCTGAGATGGTAACCCCTCAATTTGCCTAGATCTATCCCCAATTTCCATTTTCTTAGGCTTGGGTTTCTCGAGAGGTAAAGCGTTGAATTCTATAGGTTCTTCTATGTCTGGTATATATCTATTGAAATCTCTGGAAACCTCTATTCTTACAGGATAGAGATTTAAATTCTGAAGGGCGTCAGATAAGTCACTCATGCTGTTTAGCAAAATACCCACAAATACTAAGTTAAAAATCATAACAAAATTTTATAGAAAAACTTTTAAATATTATTTCATACTGGATAACTACCAAAACAACTGAAAATTAAAACACACTAAGTTTTATTTGTAAATTTATTTATTTACTGAATCAGGTTTCTGGTTTATATTTAATAAGGATGCTAAAACTTGAATCAAAATATTTAAAGATTTGTATTTACTGCTACAGTGGTTAGCATATAAATATCTGCCCATACTGTACACAATTAGTCAGATAATAAAACACATAATCATAAAATAGCAATTAATAAAAATTAAGTATTTTCTAAATACTTAATTGGCTTAAATCAGTGGCTCGATAAGTGGCTCTGATACCACCTTTTTCTGTCACGGCCCCCGACCCAGTTTGACCCGTTTCAGGAGCCGCGGGACAGAAATCCCGTGGTATTTAATTAATTGAGTTTAATAGAGGAAGTTTATTATCAGGATCTTTTAAAAACTGCAATTTCCCGATTTATTTTATTTCACAACTCGGGATAAAACCCCGGTAATTTACAATCATTTGATTTCACGAAGAAATCTTTTATTTTACAAAACATGTTTCTTTATTTTATCCTGATCCACTTTCTCAAGCTTGTAGTGCTTCACGGCACTTTTCCTGGATCATAACAGATCACCTGAAACATGTTTGAAAAAGGTTTTGTCAGCGGGAAATACTGAGTGAATCATTCTATTTACATAAAATGATGCATAGTTATTAATTACAGCATAAGAGCGATTACAATGGCTTCTATCTTATTTTTATCTGGCGCCCTGTCACAATGGTGACATGTCACAATGATGACGATGGTCATACCACTATTAGATCAATGAACCTAAATAGTGATGATTATCCCTAGTAGGTCAATGAACCTAACTGGGAGAAAATTAGTAATGTGCACAATACCCCACTAGCCAGTGATTCAAGATATCCACGACTTAATCCCTGTAATTATAACTTTTGAAAATAATTTGAGGTATTGTAAAATAGTTGATAAAAAGAGAATGACTCACATTGCAGATTTAATTTGAGCAGAGTATAGCCTACTGATTAGCCTTTTAACCTAAATTAATAACAGGCACACAATTCTGGGTTAGTAATCAATACAGCATTTACGATAACTCACGAGATCAAACCCTCACAACGAATGACAAAGTGCGATACTTAAACATCCATCGAATTAACGACGAATGACAAAGCATAAACCCTAATGTGGGCAGCACTTAAACATCCATTAGATATTTTGATCAATCGGACATTGAATCGTATCAGCGATCGAGTTAATACCCTGATTACGGCGTCGATTAGTGATCCGTGTGTGTTAATTGTAGTATTCAGACAATATCTCAACGTATAAATTGAAATTGAACGACGAACAAACGCACAGAATCAAGTCCCAATGCCTGCTATTTATAGCCAAAATTTTGACAAGCTTGCGCACCGTAAGCCTTATCCTTTACGGTGCGCAAGGGATACAAATTGGTCATAGGGTTGCCACGCTTGGGACTAGGCATGCTGAGTTGATGAATTTCATTAATTCGATTTTGACAGCACATAATTTAGATAATCGTAACTAGGAAATACCCCCCCTGAGTTTTAGCGGCCCTGATCCTGATTCTGATTGTTCTGAAAATTTTAGGGTTTGTGCATAATCACTTGGGTGTCTTAATTAGGGTTTCCTATTGGTCAATTAAAATAATAAATATGACTTTTGATGAGAGTTGTTACACCTTTAGCTCTAGTCCCCATGAGGATTGGAGAACTTATTTGGAGCCAGCGAGACGCTCGGTCTCCCTCAGTTCCTCCCCGTCTTACCATCACTCGTTTGGACCTCAACAAGACGAGGAGCACCAAGATTCGCATCATTCATTCATACCTTTACAGCAATCGGGTTCGCACCATGCCTTCCAAGACCCGACCCCATACTTTCAGAGCCGGTTCAACCCGGCGAACATGAATGAAAAACCAATGGGTCATAACCCATTGGGACCAGAGGACCATTTTCCTGAAGCCCAGGATATGGAGATGGACGAAGATCCAGATCCTACCGAGCCACCATCTGGGACGCCGACGCATTCCATCGAGATTTCTGACGGATCATCTTATCATGATTCGCCATATAGAGGGCCCGACCTATATACCCTAAGGTGGAGTACTTATAAGTGGGAGTTCACACCTCCCCACAACCCAGCACCACAGCAACAGGTCCCCTTTGAGGACCCACATTTCGAGGCGGTCACGCCGCCACCACCGCCAGCACTAGAGCAGCAACTGCCTCCAGAACCACCGAGGCGAAGAAGAAATGCACGGATGTCCATGCGTGGGGACTTTCATTTCAGCACCCCCAACACTCCGGCCACTACCCGCCGCTATATGAAGACCCACAATTGGGTGGGCCTTCAAATCCAGTTTCTGAAGTCGACTCTGCACCAGTCGCACCAGCACCTCACATGGGTTACGATAACCCAATCCCATCGTACCCAGGTGCAGCCGGGTACAACCCGTTTGAGCCGCAAGCTTACTCGGGTTTCAATTACAACAATGCCCCTACCGTTGACCCGTACCTTGAAGCGGCAAACTACAATGCTCTCTACCCTGGACCCTATCCAGCTACGTACCCAACTGGGTACCCTAGATATGGGTATCAATACCCACCATCTCCTCAACCTCCGCAGCAGCAGCCGCCGCAGCCGCCATAGATTCAACCACCGCAACAACAAGAAATCCTTCAGAGGTTGAACCAGGTGGAACGACAGGTAGACGAGGAGCGTAGGAGCCGTCGCGGTCTATTGAAGGGTTTGGCAAACCTAATAAAGGGGAAGAAGAAGAGGGATTATTAAAAACACTCATTTAATTGTTTTGTTATTTATTTCAATCAAGTCCTTGTGTGGACATTTCATTTATGCATTTGGTCCCTACGTGGACTTGTATTTCTTATTTTAGTCCCTGTGTGGGCAAGTTATTTATTTAAAAAAGTCCCGTTTAGGGCAGCTATGTACTTCTTAAGACAATTTATGTTTCATTTTGAAATTCTTGTTTGTCATTATATATATATGCTGTACAATATAAAACAAATCATATATCATTTCAATTTTTAATTGATCCGCCAATAAATATTAAAAGAGTATGACCTAGCCCATATGTCATTTTAACACATGGCCATGATGGTAAAACCTTTTTTGAGATTCAAATCCTTGTTAACATCTGAAAACATGTTAGTACTCCTGACAAGTGTGATTCGATAAAGTCACGCCAGTCATCCTCACATTGGATTATTCCAATCTCCTTGTTTGGCCTAATGATTTAGAAATCATGGCTTATATAATCAATTAAGATAATCATATTATTAAACATCCATTAGTGATGAAGTGCCTACGGGCCCCACTTATTGTCCTATAAGACAAAAGGCAGTTGTAGTCTATGACTCTCTGTTAAGAAAGGCGATGAACTATGTTCAAACCTTAAATGCCCCGATCTTACGAGATCATGGCTTATGAATTAAAACTGGCCTTGTGACTAGGCCTTTTGTGCCACTCTCATATCCTTCATAATTATAACTGGGATTAATTATAACGAAAAGTTTAAAATAAAAGCTTGATTATCAAATTAACCAAATATGGTTTATATTACCATGGTTAATGAATCATCAAAAATGATGATTCCATAATTCACATCTGAATAAATTATTGTTAATTATTTATAGAAAACAAGCTTCAGCATGTCCGAATCAGACGAAGTTAACAGTCACCCAAGGGAGGGAAATGATAACACCCGAATGAATGTAACGGGTGTAGATCTTGAAGCATTAATAGACAATGCTGTTACTAGAGCCCTTGACAGACAATTTAAAGAACCAAGTAATACCCGCACAAAGACTCAAACTGTGGCTCATAGTAAGCCCCCTTCTAAAACACATGAGACAAAGAAAGATGATTCCCGTCACTCATCAAATCAGAAGAGCCAGCCATCCAGGCAAATCGTGCTTAACCAAGATCCACGCGTTAAGACTTGTTCTTACAAATACTTCGTCTCTTGCAAGCCAAGGGACTTTACAGGAGAAAAAGGAGCCATTGACTGTATGACATGGCTAGATGAAATGGACACAGTAGTTGATATCAGTGGTTGTGCGGAACAGGATATTGTGAAGTTTGTTTCACAATCATTTAAAGGGGAAGCTTTAGCTTGGTGGAGGTCATTAATCCAAGCCACTGGAAAAATCCCACTTTATAACATGTCTTGGGAACAGTTTGTTGCGCTGATTAAGGAAAATTTATGTCCTCGGCATGAGGTGGAGAAAATCAAAACCGACTTCTTGACCCTGGTCATGAGGAACTTGGATTGTCAGGTGTATCTTACAAGCTTCAACACCATGTCCCGATTGGTTCCCTATTTGGTCACACCGGAACCGAAGCGAATAGCACGTTTTATTGGAGGTCTAGCTCCAGAAATTAAGGGAAATGTGAAAGCATCCCGACCTACCACATTCAGGTCAGTGGTAGATCTGTATCTATCTCTCACACTCGATGCAGTCAGAAATAAAGCTACCAAGGTTTCTGAAGAAAGAAAATGGAAACGTGAGGATGAGAGTTCTCATCGCTTCGACAAGAAAAGAAAGGGGAACTCAGATCATAGGAAGGGTTCTGGGTTTAAGAGGGACAACCAACAGTCGGGTGAGAAGCCCAAATGTAAAACCTGTCAGAAAAACCATTTTGGGAAGTGCAGGCTTGAATCAAAATCCCAATCACAATCCCAGTCAAAGCCTATAGTCTGTGGGATCTGCAAGTCTAAAGAGCACCGGACTTTGGATTGCAAGAAAATGAAGGATGCAATATGTTATGGTTGCAACGAAAAGGGGCACATAAAGTCCAATTGCCCTAAAAATCAAAAGAAGCCTGAAGAGGCTAAGAAGACCAACGCTCGGGTCTTCCAAATGAATGCGCAGGAAGCTGTACAGAACGACAATGTGATAACAGGTACCTTTCTTATCAATGATGTTTATGCTAGAGCATTGTTTGATTCGGGTGCATATAAGTCCTTTGTAGATAATAAATTTTGTAAATTATTAAATCTACCTGTTAAGACTCTAAGCATAAAGTATGAAGTGGAATTGGCTGATGGTACCATAGAGACTGCTTCAACGATACTAGATGGATGTTTTATATCCATTAGGAACCACTCTTTTCCGCTATCTTTGCTTCCATTGAAGTTAGCAGGATTCGATATAGTGATAGGCATGGATTGGTTATCTCATAACCAAGCCCATATTGTCTGTGACAAGAAGCAAGTAGTTATCAAGACCCCTTATGGTGAGCCACTTATAATTCAGGGAGATACACAGTACGGATTGCCTAAACAAGTGTCTATGCTTAAGGCATCAAGGTGTTTGAAGAAAGGTTGCGTCATTTACATGGCACAGGTGACCATTGATGAGCCAAAACCCAAGATTGAAGACATCCCTGTTATTTCTGAATATCCAGACGTATTCCCTGAAGAACTACCTGGTTTACCTCCAGACAGACAGGTGGAGTTTAAAATTGATATCATTCCAGGAGCTGCACCAGTTGCACGAGCTCTTTATCGGTTGGCACCGACAGAGATGAAAGAATTAAGAACACAATTGGATGATTTGTTGGGGAAAGGTTTTATTCAACCTAGCTCGTCCCCTTGGGGAGCGCCGATTCTATTTGTAAAGAAGAAGGATGTATCAATGCGTCTATGCATCGATTATCGCGAGCAGAATAAAGTTACAATCAAGAACTGATATCCATTACCTAGGATCGACGATCTGTTCGATCAACTTCAAGGAGCAAGTTACTTTTCAAAGATTGATTTGAGGTCAGGATATCATCAGTTGAAGGTCAAGACTGAATACGTACACAAGACCGCATTCAGAACAAGATATGGCCATTACGAGTTCTTAGTGATGCCTTTCGGGCTCACTAATGCACCTGCAGCATTCATGGATCTCATGAATCGCGTGTGCAAGCCGTATCTAGACAAGTTTGTCATTGTCTTTATTGACGACATGCTCATTTATTCAAAGAATCAAGCTAATCATGAGAAACACCCCTAGTGTATCCTTAAACTTCTGCAGCAAGAGAAGCTCTACGCCAAATTTTCCAAATGTGAGTTTTGGCTTCGTGAAGTCCAGTTTCTTGGACATGTAGTGAGTGAGTGTGGTATCCGGGTGGATCACGCCAAGATTGAGGCAATTATGAATTGGCAAGCGCCTAAGACACCAACAGAGATTCGCAGCTTTTTGGGCCTAGCAGGTTACTACAGGCATTTCATTGAAAACTTTTCAAGAATTGCTGCACCTCTGACTTCATTGACTCGCAAGAATGTCAAGTTTGACTGGGGTCCCAAGCAACAAGAATCTTTTGAGATTCTGAAGCAGAAATTAAGCAATGCCCCTGTGTTGACATTGCCAGAAGGGATTGAAGAGTTTGTTGTCTACTGTGATGCATCGCACACAGGTATGGGTTGTGTGCTTATGCAGAAAGGCAAGGTTATTGCCTTTGCTTCACGTCAATTAAAAGTGCACGAAAAGAACTACACCACCCATGATTTGGAACCAGGTGCTGTTGTATTTGCACTAAACCTTTGGAGTCACTATTTATATGGAACCAAGTGTATAATTTATTCAGATCATAAAAGTCTTCAACATCTGTTTAATCAGAAGGATCTAAACATGACACAGCGTCGTTGGATGGAAACACTAAATGATTATTATTGTGAAATTCGTTATCATCCAGGCAAAGCAAATGTTGTTGCTGACGCGTTAAGCAGGAAGGAAAGGGTAAAACCTATATGAATCAATGCTAAGAGCATTGAACTAAGGAACAGTCTGAATGAAAAACTGTTAGCAGCACAGAAGGAAGCTATATTGGAAACTAACTATCCGAATGAGAAGTTAGGCGTAACCGCTGATCAGTTATCATATGGCAAGGATGGAATCCTTAGATTAAATGGTTGAATCTGGGTTCCGATCCATGGTGGGCTTAGAGATGTGATCCTCCAAGAAGCTCATAGTTCTAAATATTCGGTACATCCGGGCAGTGATAAGATGTACCAAAATTTAAAGGCAAATTATTGGTGGATAGGTTTAAAGAAATCCATAGCCACTTATGTGGCTAAATGTCTGACGTGCGCACAGGTTAAAGCCGAGCATCAAAAGCCGTCAGGTTTACTGCAACAGCCTGAACTTCCCACATGGAAATAGGAAATGGTAACTATGGATTTTATCACCAAGTTACCAAAGACAAAACGTGGGAATGATACTATTTGGGTTATAGTCGATAGGCTGACCAAGTCAGCTCACTTCTTGCCTATCAAAGAAACACACAGCTCTGACAAGCTAGCTCAGCTGTACGTCGATGAGATAGTATCCTTCCACGGTGTGCCAGTATCTATTATCTCTGATAGAGATACAAGATATACATCTCATTTTTGGAAAAGCTTTCAGCAATCCTTAAGCACTCGTCTAAATTTCAGCACTGCTTATCATCCTCAGACGGATGGTCAAAGCGAGCGTACGATTAAAATGCTTGAGGATATGTTACGAGCTTGTGTTATTGACTTGGGTGGAAGTTGGGATGACCATCTTCCGTTAATTGAATTTTCGTACAATAATAGTTATCATTCGAGCATCCAAGCCGCGTCTTTTGAGGCCTTGTACGGAAGGAAGTGTAGAACGCCAATTTGTTGGGTGGAAGTTGGGGAAACCCAACTATCTGGACCTGATATAGTCCTCGAGACGACGGATAAGATTGTTCAAATACGTGATCGTCTCAAAGCTGCCAGGGATAGGAAGAAGAGTTATGCTAATAAGAGGCGCAAACCTCTAAAGTTTGAAGTTGGCGACAAAGTGCTACTCAAAGTGTCACCTTGGAAATGAGTGATGCGTTTTGGCAAAAAGGGCAAGCTGAGTCCAAGGTACATAGGACCATTCGAGGTCATCGAATGTGTCGGAACTGTAGCCTACAAGCTGAATCTGTCTGAAGAACTTAGTGGGATACACAATGTATTCCACATCTGTAATTTAAAGAAATGCCTAGCCGATGAATCGCTAGCAATGTCGCATAAGGACGTGCAGATTGGCGAGAGTTTGAAATTTGTTGAAAAACCTTTGTCGATCGAGGATCAACAGGTTAAGAAGCTTCGAAGAAAGCACGTGCCAATTGTAAAGGTGAAATGGGATGCCCGTAGAGGCCCGGAATACACATGGGAGGTTGAATCCACAATGAAACAGAAATACCCTCATTTATTTCAGTAATTCTCGAGGTCGAGATTTCTTTTAAGGGGGTGAGGATGTAACACCTCGCAAAAATCTTGTCCAATATATTGAAGGCACGTGTCATAGACTTTAAAACGCTTAACGAATTATTTTCGAAAGACTAAAGCTGACAAACAAAGAAAGTATGTGTATGAAAGGATCAAAAGTGTCAACATGCCGAACTCGTGCCTCTGATTGACCTCATAAGATGTTCGTATTCATGAATGAATAAATTATCGGACATAAGAAACCGTTTGCGCTTAAATTGAAAATTTACGAAGCTTAAGGGTTAAACGTGTCAACATGTTTAAAGTTACCTCTGAGTAACCTTTTAACGATCCCAAAAGCATTGTAATATTTATAATTTTTCTCTCACGAATATCGGATAATAATCTCATAGAGTTTCGACGAACACAAGACCTTTCGGGTGATCTCATAACTAACCGGGAGCTTAACGAAGTTAATTTTTGACCCAAGACTCTCAAAAGTTAACTATGGGGGTCAATAGTGCAATAAAAGAAAGTAATTTAAACTTAAAATGGACCAGGGACTGAAAATGTAAAGAATACAAACTTTTTACCGGAGATAGCCATTGTAGAGGGCCGCATAGGCTATCTCCAATTCTTACGCGGGCCGCGTAAGAGTGCCAGCGACAGAAAATTTGGACAGCTGCATGTTGCAGCCTGTCCACCGCCTTTGCATGAGTTCTGAGCAATACCTGGGGCTTGTAAATGGTTTTCACTAAGCTAGGGACACTTGGGAACATCTGGTAACATCATAGGGACAGCTGCAATGATCCAAGAACATCAAAATTCCTATATAAGAGCTTGGTTTTCATTCTTCAATTGCACACTTGGAGTTTTCATCTCACAACTCACTCTCTGAAGCCTCCTGCTATTCAAGGAAGCTTTCTTAAGTTCAAAATTCGTGCTAAGGACTCTTGTAAGCGTTCTTAGCTTCTCTAGTTAAGATTTTATTAGCTTAATGACCGAAAGTCAGAGCTATCGTAATTAAGCTTTGACTTAGTGATTAATCACTAACGGTCCAGCCATTATTCGAATTGAAAGTGGCTATGAGTTGGTAATTATGTAGGTAATAAACCCTTAAAAGGGCACCTACTGATTATCACTTTTACTTGGTCAATTGTCGGGTCAAACATCTTAATAAAAAGTCAAACGAGTCAGTTTTTGCAAAAATAAGTCATAAATGATAATGTTGAAGTTATGGAACATGTTTTAACACTTAAATAACTTGGTAAATATTATAAGAACATGTTTAGGCATGTTGAACCCGACAATTCTGAGTTTAGGCATTGTTCGCAACCGAAAGTCGCAAAATTAGACTTTTGCTTTGACTTTCAGTTCTGACCCGATTTAGATTAGTTTAGTTATGCCTTAGGGTTCCTTTGGGACCATATCATATGTTGGTATAACTCTCTGAAGTTATACTACATGGTTCCTTATAAATCTTAGATTATATGCATGTTCCGTTATTTGCTTAAAATTGACCAATATGCCCTTTTATCATTAAAACGAAGATTTTGAAAATGTGAGTGGAAAAAAATCTTTATTACTTAAATATAAGTATGTCCTAGAAATTTGACATCCAATTCTGGCCTAAAATGAAAGTTATGCGCGATATCGTAAAACGAAAGCTTTTTGTTAATTAAATAGAATTTTTAGCATAAATCATATTTAAACCCAATTTTTGACACCAAACTTTCTACCCACTATTAGGATATAATATTTTGGGATTTTTGGAAATTTTTGTTAAATTTTAAACTGATCATAACATAGAGTTCTTGCATAATCTCGGTAATTGACGATAATGCCCTTTTCGCTAATAAAAAGAATTTTACACACGATTTACATGTCAAACCTTTTTCCACAGATTTTATATGTTAAATAAAATATTTTGAGCAGTTAGGACTGATAAAAATCTCAGATTTCCTTAAATAACCCGAACATCGTCAAATACCGACTTTTATGCGATTTAGGCGCATAATATGGTTTAAAACCATATTTAGCACCTAAGACTTATTACCTACTGATTTTAAAAATAAATTTTTATACTTTAACAGTAAGTTTAAGTTTTGAACTCAGATTTCCAAATTTGACCCTTAAAGCATATGTGAAATGACCAAAATGCCCCTACGGTGCATAGTTTGGCCATAGATACTAAATTTCACATATGTATGATATCTTACTGATATAACTTGATAAAATAAATGTTCTTACTGATTATTTTAGACCAGAACCTAAGTTTACTATTTAAACCTTTTTATAAGCTATAAAATGACCAAAATATCCTTACGGGGCTTAATTTGGTTTTAAATTCGTTTTGGGCATAATGTAAGATATCCTACTGATATCATAACATATTTTAAGTATAATAACTTATGGAACATGTTCATGACTCATTCGGTTACCCGTTATGCATATACGCGTTCGGTACGGTTTATGTAACTAGTTTGCATGAATTGGCCGAAACGGGTCAAACCCTATCATTTTTACTTCAAAATCCAGAATGTATTTGGTTTACCCATTTTATACAAGTCTTCATACTTGTTGGGGCTAAATCACATTCTAATCCGGTCTTCGCTTAATCTTGCGTTTTGAACCGTAAACCTTTCTTTAAAACTAACCGATCTAAGTTATAACTTAAATAAGACCCATTAGGAATCTAATAGGTTGTTAAAACCTTAGTTCCAGATTAGGAGCCCAGTAAAAGATACTTTTACTTGCTGATTTGATATACGGCTGAGAATAAAAAAAATTACTTTTAGCTCAGGTAAATATTTTTAACTTATTTCCCTTATACGGGCTTGGGATACGGTATTATAATAATACCGCTTGGTCGGGTATGAAATCATTTAATCGGATTGTAATTAATAAATTGCATAACCCGTTTTAATATGTCTTGTTTGATGCAATGCCATTGGGGGGTTAATGACCATGTCCTGGATATCCTCGGCTCATTCATTTGAAATGGCCACGGCATAAGCACGGGGTGTAGGTATATACCTGACAGTTGCGTATGTATAAACGGTATCTCACTCTCTTGTGGGCCTATACTTGTGGCGTGTCTATTAATCTTGTCTCGGCTCTTCTAACCGAGCCCTGAATGGACGACAAACATATAAATCTGTATACAAGATTATTTTTAAATAATTGTCCCAAGTTATAAAAGATTTTATGCCTTGTGCATCCAAATCAATTTTATAAACACTTTTCAAAAGAGTCAGTTAATTGTATTTACCAGTGTAAACTGACGTATTTTTCAAAAAGATTAAGTGCAGGTACTACGCGTAATGGGCTGGAAACTCCGAGTATTAAATAAAGAGTCTTGCAAGCTTTTAATACTTTAAATCGGTTGAACAATATTTCCTTTCTGTTTTAGATCCGCCTGTGGACCCACTTACAACCGTCGTGTAATATTTTATTATACTTTCAATTCGATTTGTATTATTACTTTAAGACTTCCGCTGTGCATTTAAACTTTGATTATTGACTATGATGATATCAACTACGTCACGATACTCCCCACCGGGCCCACCGGTAATACGTGGAAATATCGGGGTGTGACAAAAAATTACATCGAGAATTGATAAAAATATGTCTGTCAAAGAATTTTTATTTTAATAAATTTAGAAATTAAAAAGTAACTTTATTAAAGTCCAGCAGTAGTAGCGGTTGTCCACCAATAGCAAACGGTCACTATTCCTCAGGGTTGATTCGTTACTTTAGTAACGAGAAAAGGCTAAAAGATGAAATACTGTGTAAGGGGTGCATGCCTAACCCCTCTAGGCAAACACCCCCCCCCCCCCCCCCCCCAAATTGAATTGTGCAATGTAATTTACTTAAACTTTTTGACTATTACCAAAAAATCACAAGGGTTGCATGCCTAAATTGAGTTTGGGCAAAGGATTAAAAAAAACATTAGATTAAAATAAACTAAGTAAAATAACATTAACTAAATTTAAAAAAAGACATTACATAAAATTGAAAAACTATATGGCCATCCATATATTTTTGCGATCTCGTGTTTTCGAGCTAGTGTGATTTCCAACATCTCCGGTGAAACATTGTCGTGTGGCCTATTAATCTTCTCGAGATCTTTATCAAACCGAATCGATTTCAACGCCTCTTGTTGTTCATTGGCTAACTCGGTATATTTTTCCTGTCGTTTCTTTTTAATTGTCACCAACTCTTGTTTCATATTTTTGTATTCTTGGAGCTTGTCGGACATATCAACTGACTTTTCGCTCAATGTTGCGGGTACTTTATCTTTCTTTTTTCCCTTGTTAGTGAGGGGTCTACGTTTATGTCGGGTAGATCAATACCCTCTTGATAGTTACCCGAATCGGATGACTTTCTTTTTTGCCCCGAATCACCACTATCCTCACCCACCAATGGCACCGAGGCCCATTTCTCATGCTTTCTGGCTACCTCCCATGCCTCAATATGAGGAAAGCCACCCGCATATTTTTTTGGTATCTTTTAGCGCTTGTTTCATAACATGAGCATCGTCACACCCGCTAGGACGTAAACGATCCTATAATAAAAATATAAATTATATTAATGTAAAAAACAGAATATATTTTATGGTAAAAAATAATAATTATGTAAATGTTAAAAGTTATACCGCTTGATGCTAAAAACCATTGAATTCGTTCAACTTTGATTGCATATTTTTCCATTTCGGACGGACTTTAGGAATGGTCTGTGACCTTCCTCCAACGGTTGTATTGTAGTGTGTGGGAAAATTCTTCCAAAAAATGTCCGCTTTTTGTGCATTTTCTTTTTTTCTTGTTAAGAGTACAATGCACGTATGCCATCGCTAAAGCCTCTTTTTTCTTCTTCGTCCATCTTTGCAGATCCGCCCTATTCCCTTTTCCTTTCCCTTCACGTTTGGCTTCTACTTCACCTTGAACATCTTCCTCTTTTTCGACTTCTTCATCTTCATCTAAGTGTTGAGTTTCGGGTACAAATTCTTCATCTTCGTCATCATCGTATATGGGGAGCACATGTTCAACATTATCTCTTGGAGATTGAGACGGTGGAGCCCGATAAGCAAACGGGTCAAAAGCGTTTTGAGCTTCCGTAGGATGCTCGTACACACCCGATGCAACCATTGTGGGACATTGCGGTAATGAATAAAATTGTGGTGGATAGTTGGGTTGGGGGTTGGTTGTTGTAAAAACCCGTTTGCGAAAAAAATGCAATGGGAAGTTGGGTTAGTACACACTTGATCCGCCTCGTCTACTTTGCGAGCCACGCCCTCTCGCACTCGAACCCAAACCCGATACTTTTTTCTTGCCATCGCTCTTGTTTTGTCTATCCATGAAATGCTTGAGAACTTTTTAAATTGGGTGAGAATTTTTTAGAATGAGGTGAGAATTTTATTGAATGGAATGATATTTATAATGGTATTTAACTAAGTTTTTGAATAATGCTCAACGGTCATATATTAATTCAAATCAATGGAAAGTTTCCCTTTTCAAGGCCAACGTTCATATTCCATCGGCATACACTCACTAATTTTGCTCGCTTTTCCACTTGGCAATTAAAGACGGCGTCGGTGTTGCCTATCGGCTAACACATTGCCGAAGTGTTTTTCCTAACCCACCCTGTACACCCTAAAAGGAATAAAAGTAGAGAGAGTAAACATGTACACTACCAAAGTTAAAGTAAAGGGACTAGACACGCATACAAACAAAGTTAACTAATAAAAGAAGGTTTTTTTCTTAAAAAAGAGGGGCTAAACACATATATTTGCAAAGTTGAAGGCTTAAAAGCAAAATACAAAAAATGACGATCAATTACTAAAAAGAATACTAGAGGGACTAATCATGTACACTACCAAAGTTAGCAGAGGTACTAAACACGCATATAAACAAAATTAATCAATAAAAAAACTTTTTTAAGAAATAGAGGGACTAAACACGCATATTAGCAAAGCTAGAGGTTAAAAAGTTGAATACAAAAAGAAACGACCAACAAGAGGGTGCTAGTCAGATGCCTGGCACTATTTTCCCTAATGTTCTTTGTAGTTATAGGTAATGTAATGTAATATTAGTGCGTGTGTGTATATCGATTTAGTTTTGATAGCATTTTATTTTATTGTAAAATTACTAATTAAAAATCGACCTTTTATATTGTGTAAAAATCAAATATAAATGTGTCTTAATATAAAAAATGCCCTTAACATAATACATGAAAGTAGGTTTTTTTTTTATTTTTTCCCTACTCATTAAGAAATGATGTTAAGTTGCAACGATAGCTGAGTAATTATTGTAGGGTAATTATAAGGAAAAATTACACGTTTTGTCCTTTATCTTAATACCACTTTACAGGCAGTGTCCTTTTCGACAAATTTATATAGGTTTTACCCTTAATAGGAAAATTCTTTACACGTATTGTCCTTTACACCTAACCCAGTTAATATTTCTTATTAAATCTGGTCAAACATGGGTAGTTAAGTCTTTCTACCCATTTATTTATGAATCTTTTTAATAAATAAAACAAAACCTTTAAAACTAGTATCTTTATGAAATCAAAAATCTCACACAGACACAATTCTCTCTCTCTCTCTCTCTCTCTCTCTCTCTCTAAGTACTTTAGTCCACCAGCCACCACCGCCACCGGACCACCTCCACCCGCCACCACCTCCACAACCCGCCACAACCAACCCTATCGGACCACCTCCACATCCCTTTTTTCTGTCAACCTCAACCCTAACCCATCACAACTAACCCTAACCTTCCGACCACCACAATCCACATCTGCCGACAACCACCAACTCCACCGCACCACCCTCATCTGACCACCAACAACCCCACAGATCAGGCGTCTCACTGTCGAATGAAACCTTAGCCGCTGGTGGTGGTTGTGGCTGTTTGATTTTTTTTACCAGAATAGGTGGTTATGGTACGAGAAATTGCAACAACTTCACTGCTGCTACCAATTTACATAGAAACCGGAACCCTAATTTCACATAAACAATATATAAAAGGAATTTCTTGGAAACTAACTGAAAATTGACAGATAGAGATGAAGAAATCGAGAAGACAATGATACCAAGGGAGGGGAATCATAGAGAAAAAATATAATTTGAACAGATCACTTCAGGCAGGCAGGCAAGAACATCAATCAATTTACACCATAAATCACCTAATCTTCCTAACAAAGTGATAATCACAAACTGTGGCTTGGGAACCGAAACTCATACCTGGCTGGTTCTGTATGAAAAGCAATCGATAAAGAAATAGGAGGCAGAGAATCGTGGGCCAAGGGCTGCTGACGAATGGCGCATCCAGGTGCGTTGTGTTTTCTGTTTGGCGTCTGGGGTGGATTATGAATGAAGATAGGGGCAAGGGCAACTAAAGAGTTTTTTTTGTGTGTGGGTGATTTTTTTAGCACCCCTAGATTTTTGTATCATGTTTTGTGTATGAGTGATTTTTTAGATACAGGTGGTGGTTGTGGCTGTTTTAATTTTATTTACCGGAACGGTGCGTCAGTTTTGCGCCGATTTGGTTGTCAAATGTAAGGTCCTGACGGTGTTTAATTAGTTGACCGCGTTGTTTAGCATTTCTTCTCTCGGTTGGTTAACCCATTGCAGCTGGGGTTTTCGGCGGTGGCGGAGGTATGTCGATTGAGGAAACACGAAGATGTAGTGGTGCTGGTGGGAGATGGCGGTGGTGGTGATGGTGGTGGGTGGTCTAAGTGATGGAGAGATAACATTTTTATTTTACATATTTAGCTCTTTCTGGTGAAATACAAGAATGCCTTCATGTACCTTGCACATGATTAGATTTAACAAAAAAGTCTAACTGTGTTAGGTCTAAAAGACAAGACGTGCAACAATATTCCCTATAAAAGACAAAACCTGTCAAAATTCATCGAAAAAGACATCGTCTGTAAAGTGGTATTAAGATAAAGTACAAAACTTGTAATTTTTCTGTAATCATAATTTCTCGACAATATTGTAGAATAATTATAATTAGAGTTAATTGCCAAAATCGTCCCTGAGGTTTGGGCACGTTTGCCATTTTCGTCTAAAATGACACTTTTGTACCAATATGCCCCCAACGTTTATAACTTGTTGCCATTTTCATCCAAACCACTAACTTAGTTTATTTTTTCTGTTAAGTTAAGGATATTTGGATGAAACTGGCAAATATAAAACCACAGGGACGATTTTGGCAATTTACTCTAGCCCTTTTTAATTTCTTTTATTTAATTATTTTTGTTACATATATAATAAAAGAATATACATGGAGTTTTTAGAAAAAAAAAATAATAGTTTAGTCACATAATTTTTATAAATTTTCATTCAAATCACTAACTCAGTTTATTTTTTCTGTTAAGGTTAAGGTGAAGGATGTTTTAAATTTTATAAATTAAGACAGAAATTAATTTACAGTTTCTTTATATAAATCAGTTTTATAAAGAGAAAACGTCATTGGTGTGCAACACATAACAATCGATTACAACTTTTAGTATTTATCAGTTGTAGAGATAGAAAAAAATTGTAAAATGTTACATATATTTTAAATGTGTTGAGCACCTAGAAAATATGTTGGTAGAAATAAAATATTTATTTAATTAAGATTATGAGGGTAACTAACTAATACTTATTCTGAGTGGCTTGAGTAAAGAAACTTTTGGTTTATAGCATTATAATTACAATTTGGTGGGTAATTTTAAGGTTTGTTAACGATACGTTGTTTGATACAGGGGGGGGGGGGGGGTGGGGGGGCACTGGCTTCTGTTTTTCCTTAGGAGCGAATTTAAAAGAGTAGAAGTTGAATTACAAACTTGTTACATATGATAAGATTTTTTTATTTGACATTTTTCAATAAGGTCACCAGCATTTTACTTTTATAAAATTTAGAGGTTTAAGTAGATTTTATTTTTATAAAATTGATCTATATAAAAAATAGAAATTAATTTCTGTCTTAGTTTATAAACATCCTTCGCCTTAATAGAAAAATTAACTTAGTGGTTGGATGAAAATTTATAAAAATTATGTGACAAAGCTATTATTTTTTTCATATAAAAATGGCATGTATATTCTTTTTTATTATATATGTCACAAACTCAATTATTTAAAAGAAATTTAAAAGAGTTTGAGTAAATTGGCAAAATCGTTCCTGTGGTTTATATTTGTCAGTTTCATCCAAATATTCTCAACTTAACGGAAAAAATAAACTAAGTTAGTGTTTTGGATGAAAATGGCAAAAAGTTACAAACGTTGAGGGCAATTTGGTACAAAAATGTCATTTTGAACGAAAATGGCAAACGTGCCCAAACCTCAGGGACGATTTTGGCAATTAACTCTTATAATTATTCTACAATTTTGTAGAATAATTATAATTACATTAAAGTAAATATTATTACGCTACAAAATTACATAATTACTCTACTTGTGTAAAATCACGATTTTTTTTTTTAATTTTGAGACTAAACTACGTGCTTAATAAGTAAGGAAAAAATTTCAAAAAATTTATCCTTCACTTCTTACGTTAAGGGTTTTATTTATGTTAAGACCTATTTGTACAATAACTTAACCCTTATATATTTTTTGATTATTTATTATTTATTTATATTATAATTTTATATAACTTTATTTTTAATTTTAATATACTGTATAAGTTATACAAATACACACGCAAGCATTGAACAAATAGATGAGATATGACTAGTTAAATTTAGAGATATTGGATTTTAATAATCCTAAGTTTCACCTATTTGCCGATAATAATGCTAACTTTAAAAATTCTCTCCAATAATCCCAACTTGTAAAAGTTTGGCCGCCATTGATCCTCTTCTAACATAGGTGCACTTAAATCAATTAAGGAGTCTCTATGTGTAATTGAATATATTGACGAGATCAAATTCTTATATGTTTGAAAATGATCAATGGCAGCCAAACTTTTACAAGTTGGGATTATTATCGGCCAACAGGTGAAACTTATGATTATTAAAATCCAATAACCCTTAAATTTATAGATAAAACTATTTAAATATAGAGTTAAATACGTGGTTAGTCTTTGTGTTTTATGAAAATTGCAGACTTGTTTTCTAAGAGTTCACTAAATACACATTTGGTCCCAATGGTTGCAATTTTTAAATTCGATTGGTACTTAACACTAACATTTGTTAAATTTTCAGTTAAAGTATTTATGAAACGACTAAACTGTCCCTAAACAAATAAAGAATAAAAAAAAACCCAAAAAGATATCGCCCCCCCCCCCCCCTCCCGCCTCCCTCCCTCTCTCTCTCTCTCTCTCTCTCTCTCTCTCAAACCCACCACCTTCACCTTCAATCCACCATCACCACCCACCTCCTACACCTTCAACCTACCACCACAACCTCCACCGAAATTAATCAAAGTGGTTGTAGGTTTGTTCTGATTTCTGCTTATAAACTTGTTTTACGACTCAGTGAGTCACCGTAATTGTATTGTTGATTTCTTCCAGCTGTGTTTCATCCCACATGGAAATATTTTTATTGTTTTCAATGTTTGAAATTTAAGAGTAAAAAAACTTTTTGAACTTTGTAACTTAAATTATTTGATTTTAAGAAATAAATATTGCTGATTAGTAGACATGGTTTTGAAAATATGTCGTCACATCTTTTCATCTATCAATCGTTATTTTGGTAGATGTGGAACTCAAATCTGTTCAACATGTTGAAAGGATTAATCTTTTGATTTTGGATATTGAATTTGTTCTTTTTTCAAATTAATACTTGAGAGATGCTTCAGCTTTCCTCTCATGGCTGTTCTACTATCATGGTAAATGATACAAAACATTCTTTTAATCAAAGATTTGTTTATTTGCAGACCAGAAGATCTTCGTGGACCATTTGGAGAGTTTGGACCCCTGAAGGATGTTTACTTACGGCGTGACTATTATACTGGGTGAGTTAAAAACGGTGGAGTTGTGGTGGTGGTGGGTTGAAGGTGGAGGAGGTGGTGGTGATGGTGGGTTGAAGGTGGAGGTGGTGGTGGGTTAGAAAGATAGAGGTGGGGGAGAAGAAGATAAGGGGTGGGCTCATATTTTTTTTTTTGTTTTTTAAATTGTTCAGTGACAATTTAGTCATTTTACAAATATTATATAACACTACAAAAAGTAATTTAGGGTACCTTAGGTTAGGGATGAGCTTGGTACCGAACCAGTACCGACCGGTACCGGAATCGAAAGTACCGTTACCGAAAATCCTCAAAAGTGGGTACCGGTACCGAATATACCCGATTCGGTACGGTTCGGTACCGGTAACCGGTTCGGTACCGATATTTGAGGGTAAAAACCGGTACCGAACCGGTACCGTACCGGACCGGTACCGAACCGTTACTGAAAATGTCAAAAGTCGGTACCGAATCGGTACCGAAAAGGTACCCGGTTCGGTAAATTCGGGACCGGTACCGGGTCCATTTTGCTCATCCCTACCTTAGGTTAACTTAATAGTTGTGTCTCTTTACATCACACCCTCAAATAATACCTTTGCATTAATTAATAAACACATACCATATATTAAACACATGTTATGCAACCGAAACCAACATGTCTCAATATACACACCCCTTTAATAAATCATATTATATAGGGTCAGGATCTAGAGAAAACGGTGAAAAGTGTGAGAACGGTGAGAAAGCTTATGGATCGTCCGATCAAAACAATCCATGGACTAGATTTCGCGGTGGCGTTTTCGTAAATAACATCAATTTTATTATGTGGGACGCGCTTCATTAAGGGTAAAAGAGTCTTTTACCGCTCATATTCAAAACGCCATCAAATGATAACACGCCATTCAAAAAAAATAAAACGCCATTAAAAACAAAACGTCAAAAATTAGTGATAAAACGCATTGGATATTACAATAAGATGAAACAACACAGTAACTGAATTTCAGTTATTAACATTTATTAGAAAAAATTCCCTCCTAAATTACGCGACAAAAACATCATTATATAAACGAGGTAAAACATAGCTTACATAATCACTTAAATCTATCCATTTCTGCAAAAGAATCTTTAACCAAAAACGCCAACTTAACCAAAACGCAAAAAAATGGCAACATTCGTTTCGTGGAGATACACTCTGGCAATCAGGCGATTAGTCCTCCGTTTTGACAACAGATGGAGAGTGTATGTTAAGACGGTTAGGGCAATTTTGAAGATTGAAGAAGAGGTACAGAGGGGTATCTTATCCCTTGGCATCGCTCTAGACAACGAATGCCATGAAACACATATGCTTATGAAAGAATTAACCAGGAAATTTGGACCAATCAAAGCAGATGTGAAGCCGGACCCTGTCATGACATCATGGCGTTTTGATGATGAAACAGACATGGTGACCGTTATATACGACAACGGAGAGCATGAAGTCTACTGGCTTGAAAACATCATGACAAAGCAGGGTCTTGGTTTCATGGAAGAATTGCATAACGCCACTTGTACGAACACAGAAATGGACTCAAAATTGGAGTTAATGCAAGATATGTTCAAGTGGAGGCTTCAAAATCTTCAGGAACAAGAAGCCGATGAAGGTGAAGGTGATGACATGGATGAAGATCCAGATGAAGACTCCGAGGAAGAAGATGACGCAAGTGATGGATACTTTTCGGATAAAGACCTTTCTGACGAAGGGTTTTAATTTTTTTTCCTCTTTTTTTTTTTCTTTTGTGTAATCTTCTTTTTTTTTAGATAATTAAATGATATATTTCTCTCTTTATTAGCAAAACACCAAAAAAATACTAAAAAGGTTATTCTTTACAAAACGCCAAAAATAACAAAAAATATTTTTCCTGCTTAATATTTTATTTTCTCCGTTATTGTATTTTGTCATCTTGGTCTGCATAACGGCATTTAAAAAAAACGCCAAACTTAGAAGATGGGACGTCTATCACCTATAAAACTGAAAACATCTGATCAAAATAGTAAATACAAAAACAGTAACTGAAAAGACGGTTACTTTATTACTATCATTTATTACAATAAAGAAGTCCCGCCTAAACTACGCGCCAAAAAACTCCTATAAAAGAGGGGTCTATACACAATGAAATTGATCACACCCAGAAAAACAAACGCCATATCCTCTAGAAACCACTCACTTTAAAACGCCAAATAATGTTAGTTAAAATAACCACAGATGGCAAAGCTTTCACTGAATGGATTCTTCTTCTGAGGGGATTATCTCAATAATATTTTGTTGAATGAGATAAATAAATATTCAAGAAAAAGAGACTGATGACAGTGATATGCCATCATGTGAGCTTTGTTCTTAATGAATATACATGTAAGACCCTAATACGTATTTGACTAAAAGTCACAACGGAAATTCGTGCCATAAAATTTCTTTCATTATAAATACCTTGAGTTATTTAAACTTTCACTTTAACATAACTCTTTCACATAAATCCATCAATCGACTTATTTACTAAGTAAAAACATAACTTATGTTTACTACATTATATGCATCAACGTTCCCGTACAATCTCACTTGTGACTCGGTCTTCGATCTCAACTCTTTGATGATCCTCCGTGACTAGTACTACCTGCGCTCCCCACAAAATTCATAACATTAGGACACATGGTAACATACAAGATTCATTCTCGTTTACTTTTCATTTCGTTATTCTCTTTACATTCCAGCCTTCCATCTAATTATACAACCCGCGGTGAGACTTCCTTATCGTACCTGCGTTACACTTCATTCACAAGGCGCGCTATAATTATTGTCAATACTCAATCGCATTGAATACATGCATACATAATATCACACATACTTGTATAAATATGCATACGTTCACACATAACTACTTACATATATACACACATGCCTGCATACCCACATACCTATATCATTACATACATTCATAACATTATACATACATGTATACATACATCCCTACTTGCAACATCCCTACCCTCATACATGCCTACCCATATACATATCTTTATACATCCGCGTATACTTGATTACATACATATAAACATACATACTTACCTTCACGCATACCTACGTTTCCTAAAACATACATTAAATTGGTCATACATAGCTTAGAATGTTTAAAACGTGTTTAAACAGGCTCGTGACTGAAAATAAACACCTAGCAGCAAGTTTGCTGCCATTTTGGGCCCTCACGGGGCGCGACGAAGTGCACCCAGAGCCTTCACGGGCCGCAAACCTTGTCGCGCTGCGCGTCCATCCGTACCCCTTTCCGTCGCGTGGCGCAACAGCCTCTTTTTGACAGACAGTTCGCAGCTGGTTGCTGCATATTCCCAGCATAACAATTTTTTACGGAAACGAGCATAACTCTCTCGTTTTTGATCCGTTTTACGCGATTCTTTTTCCTACGTGATCGTAATTTAATTCTCCATCACATGGAGTTAACATCTGATATTCGGACTACCAAAATTTGGGACTTTTAAGCCTTCGGCTTATTACCCTTTTACCAAATTTTGACCCGTTCATACATTTATCAACATAACCTGTTTGTTTGACCTTAAATTCATATGAACTTAATAATTTCAATGTCGTCTATCATAAAATATTAAATTTCCGGATGTCTTGCATCCTCTTAACCCATTTTCGCTCAGAAACTTAATTTGACCCGTTAAGGGTATTTAGGCATTTTAAGGTCTATGACTTACAAAAATATACTCCTCACTTTCATACTTGTCCAAAACATTTCCCTAATCAACTAACTTAATTTTAGACAACTTTTAGGACCGTTTGCCCGTTATACCCGTCAAGGGCGTTTTGGTCAACTTTGTTCCGTCCTTTACAACAAGGACTTCATTGCATATTTAACCAATCTCACTACTTAACTACGACTCTAATCATACATACCTGGCTCGGATCAAAGCTATGACCCGTTTTAATACTTCATCCGCTAAATTGCTCGTTAATAGCAACGGAATTCCTTTCGCTATTCATTGTGTGAATTCATAATGCTTGACAAAACAATTCATTAGTCGATATCGCCAAATGGTGATATCTTCACCATTTGACCCGTTAAATCTAAATATCCATTTTATCCTTGTGGGATTTTAATTATCCATTATCCCATCCACGTAACTCATTCCTTCGTTAACTCGTAACCAAAATTACCATAGTACCCTTTTATCCCTTTTTAACTATCAAATTTAGTTTCTTGTCATGAACACACGTTCCGACCCGTATCAAACTTTTCGGAACTTCATATTCCATATATTAGCTTATCATTTTATTAATCTATACGATGAATAGATATTCTTCAAAAAGGGGTGTAAGCTTTACTTACCTCGCATCCAAATATACTTCCTATGCGTATATGTTCCGTTTGACCCGCTTCTTTCCCAAGCTTCCACATAGCTTGTCTAGCGTCAAACTATTATATATCATTCGCAAGATAGTTAGCTTATTTATCATTCATCACGACCCTTCCATCTTACGGATCTTATATTGAATTTATCATTCGGTCTTTTAGCATGCTAATCTATCAAATCTTAGCCGAATTCTTCAAACATTCACACACATATACGATTTCAAACATCATTAACATGAGCATATCATCATTTTCATCATATTATACAAAACCCACTTCATAACTACATTCTTAATCACTTACTAGTGATCAAATCTCAATTATCTCTAATTTCATCATACCCTTGGTGTGTATACTACCTTCTAAACATAGTGTACAACTAATTCATGCAAAATCTCCTAATCTCATACATAATTCATCAAATTCTCCTTCTAACCAACATGTATCATTCACACATAATCATCAAACATATTGTCATCACATTTCTTTCAAATCCTTTAACAAGAATCCATCATCCATATCATAATACATTAATTTTTGAACAAGAATTTTAGACATGGATGATGATTCAAGTCATCATCCTTACCATAACTAATGGGTTTCATCTCTAAACATTAAATTAACCCAAACCATGCATAATTCATGTCCTATATGATGATTCTAACACATACTCATACTCAATTTCATACAATTTCGCGATTTCTAACATAACCCACTTCGTGCATAACCACCAATCTAAATTTTAAGACATACCTTATGATCCGCTTGTGAAGGTGATCATTAATCCATGTTCGGTTGTGAATTTAATCCTTGATTCACCCTTCAATTTGATGGTTATAGTTGAGCTAGGGTTTTGGCTCTTTGGAGCTCCTGAACGTTCAAGAACACACACGAAGTGTGTGTTTGTCTGTGGTGATCTTTCATTTTAATAACCCAACTTCCATCTTTTTCCATTAAGCCCCTCGTGTTTGTCACTTAACATAATTTGCACTACTTTCGTCATTTAATACTTTTAACCACACACTTAACTAGGTTAAATAGCCTAGTTATTTATTTCATGCTAAGTCATATAGGAACATACAACAAATATAAACATTCGGGTTTTGGGGTGTTACAGCATGGAATAAAGGGATCAACACAAGTGTAAAATGCTACTTTGGACTCCATTATTACAAATAGCATCAAGCAAGAGTTGATCTTAAATGACATGCCACCAAACAAGAATATCACACAAAAAACAGGATGCCACTAAGCAGCTTCGTCTGAAAAAGACGGGGTTTATGTAGGAAAGTTGGCATGTAGCTAAGGTATTCAAGAAGAAGGAGCTGATGACAGTGAAGATTCGGAAGAGAAATTAGATTACCATTTTTAATTTTTTTCTTTTTCATTTTATATTGTTTTTGTTATAAAGTTATCTGTTGTTTTGTTATATAATTCTCTACAAATAAAATACACTATTATATAAAACGCCAAAAACTACAAACACCAAAACGCTAGTAGTGTGAAAACCGTGAGAACGGGTGCTGGCAAAGCAACTTGTCAAATGTATTAAACGCCAAAAAAATCACTAAACGCCAAAAAAAACGTTTGGTCTTATTGTTAACTTTTGAAAATATAAATGACTCGTAGTGAATTATTATACAAAACGCCAAAAAAATTGACCAGAAAACACTATAACGCCAAAAAGTTTAATAAATACAATTAACGCCAAAAAAACAATTAATTAACGCAAAAACAATTAATTTAACGCCAAAAAGTTTAATAAATACAATTAACGCCAAAAAAATCTTAGACGCCAAATTGTGTAGAAACACGGGTAACCTAATTACTACCAATTGGAAATCACATAGACATGATTTGCTAACTATTTGTTTTGATAAATAATTAACAGATAATATATTTGATTGCAATGATCCACGATCGAAACCGAAAGATTGATGCAACTGAATAGTAACCTAATTAATTACCAATCCTGGATTTCATAAACATAAACGAGTTCAATGGTTAAAGGTTGAAGAACAATGACAACTTAGAATTTAATTCCAATTGTTGATGACAAAACCAAATAACTGATGAACAAGTATGCAAATGATAATCCAACAATGTTTAATCAAAAACAAATAAACAATAAAGATAAACTAACCAAATGATTAGTCAAATCTCAATCCAAAAGTTTGTAAAACAAAGTCAACCCGGTTCCTAACACAAACCCTAGTCCCGGAGATGATCACGGGTGGTTTAGCCGCTCATGTTCTTGATTTGATCTTCAATCTTGATGAGGAATTGCATGATTGATGATTGGATTCAAGTTGAGAACTCTAAAATTCGTCCTTACGAAGTGGAAAACGGCTAGGGTTAATGATCCTTTCGTTTGGGGAATGTTTGTGCTTAAATATGGTGGGAAAACAAGAAATTCTCGAGTCATATCTGGCATTCAGCGCCCAGTGCGCTGAAATCAGTGCCTAGTGCGCCAAACTATGATTTCCTTCTGTGGTGCGTTGAAATCAGCAGCTAGTGGCGCCGATTGCTACCGAACTTCCCATTTTTCATATTTTGGCCTTCCAACTTGTGTGTATGCTTCCAATACTCTATAATGCTTTCTGAAAACCTTCCGTCAAGCTCCAAAAGCCATCCGTTATGTTCCGAGTACCTGTAAATCAAAATCAACCCAAAGTAAACCGTTTCCATACACAAGATCATATAAAGCCTCATAATTAAACACTTTAAAACACGATTAAACACCCTCACATCACATCCCCACACTTACCCTTTGCTTGCTCCCAAGCAAAGCTCTCTTGTAACCATCCAACCATCATTAACAAATACATTTCACAATTCCCTTACAAAATCTAAGCCATGGTCCAAAGTCATACCCAAACTCACAAGACTGACACATTCAATAGGTTTATAAACTCAGTAAGTAAAATTGATGTTGCCTTTAAAATCAAAGAATATACCTGACCAGATTTAACTAAGCTTCAAGTTTACACATGCTCCCACACCCCTCACAATGTTTCACTCCTCTCGGTTTGCAAGCAGACTAGTTACAGATTCACTAGTATATAATCCACTCAAAACCAAACTACAAAGCTTTGTTATCATAAGCTTGAAAGATAATCACACTTCCATCGTTCACATAAACAATGCACACATCAAAAGGTCTTACGGGTTTTGGGCTTAGGCTAAAGGTAGGAATTTGTGGCTAAATAAGTAGCTAAAAGAAGATAACATCCAAACCGTTAGGCAAATCCTTATTTTCGACTAACTTCAATACTTGGGGTTTTTTTTTAACCTTCTATTTTGGTCATCCGACCCATTTACTCGGCTGAATTTTCGATTTTTTTTAGAAACACTCAATTACTGGATTATGCCAACGAATATGTACCACAGTTAAAGATGTAGAATGATTGAATCAGGTTTCACAAACGAGTGGTTAAAATGGCTCAACATGGGCTACTAAGGGTATAATCGGGTAGCATGGAAACAATCAAACAGTGTGTCAAAATAAAAAGGGGATCCTAAAGTTGCCTTTATCATCTATGTGCAATTGTTTAGTTCATAATCTCAGCATGTATCAAATCGATCAAGTTCTAAAACAAAGCAATATAGTGGCCCACTCTCAAACAAATGAATACTCAAGTTGCCAAAACAACATAAATAATGTCAAGAATTTTAAGGGCTCAAAATCTCTCCAAACGAAAGGACATGGGCTGCCGATGTGAAAACATGTCTACTATCTAGCTTGCTACTCCTAGTTAGGCAATTCTATACATTTTTCTCTTGAAAACACTTACTGAGCATACCTTTATCCTGAAACTTAAAGAGTTTTAACCATGACTAAGGACCAATAACCTTGCTCAAGTAGGTAAACCGTTAATGATTAACATTGAAAAATCCGGTTTTCAAGCACATGTGAACCCGCTCGAGAGTATTTTTGCAAATTTTTCAAATTTGTTATTTTTTTTCTATTTTTTTAACTCCCCCTATCCCCATACTTGGGATACATTGTCCACAATGTATGATTTATCTAAACATTATGCACATAAGGACGAGGTTCCCTTACTCAGCCCATAATTCCCAACACTTTAAATAGTTCAAACACCACCAAAAACATAAACAAAAGTCACAAACCCCAACCACCCATCATTGAGTACGAACACATAATAGTAATAATAGTATCACATATATAGAAAGTGCACATGGACCTGATCATGAGTGCAACTCTGATGAGAGAGTGCTCTCGCCATCATACTCGGGCGGAGTGTAAGGTCGACCCAAGGAGAACTCATAGTAACTCCTCTGCAATGCACCAACATCATATGAATTCCGAGACACTTGTCCACTAGTTCCTTGCTCCTGCTGATCAGGATAGGGTGAAATGTATGGTGAAGGCGTAGCCTGTGGATAACGGGGCAATCTCTGCGTCGCTGCGTAAGGCTGAATCAAAGAGCTACTCCAATCAGTTGGTCGAGGCCTCACAGCCGGCTCATAACCACGAATAAAATCCTGCTCATGACAAATTTGATCTCGATACTCCCACTCTTCATTCCTGATCTGTTCCTGCCTATAAATCATAGATTGCTGGAATACCCGTCCCTCTGCTATCTGTTGGGCCTGCCTGTCAAACATAAATCTATCACATGAAGACCATTAAAAAAACTCACCTGGGCGTGCCTCCACCATTGATTTATGCAAGTATTCATAATATGGTGACCCCCGCATTTCAGGAGGCAACCCAATAACCACCGGCCCGGTCACAGGTGGTGGAACATCCCTAACAGCACCCTCAAGTCTTTCTACTGCTTCTTCTTCATCTTCACCCTCCTCCTCCTCCTCCTCCTCATCTTCTTCTATATCAGATCTCACAGCCTCAATAAACTTTTCCTCGGAAAGAAATAATACATGCTTCGTCCTAGTTTTCGCATAATTCCAAACTGACGTTCTAGTAAACTTATCGATATCAACTGGGATTGCTTTCAGCTTAAATCCTCTAGCCCTATTAGGAATTACCCCTGCTTGAAATAACATTTTTGACAGCAACCTCGCATGAGGGATCATCAACCTCCCCTCCCTCTCTCTAGCTTCCCAGATGTTATACAATATCAAATGGTGTGCTGACAACTTGGGAGTGCCCTTTAACAACGCATAGAAAATCATTACCTCAAACAACCGCACCTTGTTTTTATCACTCGTGCGTGGCATCACATTTGTAATGATAACCCAAAACAATATTGTAGGTAAAGCATGCAAATTCTTTTTATATAATTTCAACTTAGACAACCTGGTCATATTTATGTTCGGAGGAAGATCAAACAGATTCTGAATCCACTCACGCCATTCCCCTTCATTCTGGCACTTCTTTTCTTTTTTCTTCTTCACCTCTATGGTATCATTAGAAGGATACACATATAGACCACGATTAGTGGCCTTTGTGTCATACTTTTCTAACTTCTTCATTTCTGCAAACGATAATACCACCTCCTCATCATCTACAATACCAATCAACCGAGTTGTAAGTGGTGGGTTATCTCCGTCATCTTTTTTCAATGTGGACATCCATTCCAAAATGTGATATGTATAAATGTCATCGATACCCTTAAACTGCAAGAAATCAGTCCACCCCAATCTACGGAAACACTCTACAATCCCAAACCTATCAAAAGATTCAATGTCGATCACCCGTTTACATAAGAACAACTTCTTCTTTCCTTGGGTACTCTTGTTTTTTTTCATATACATCCGAGCTCGATATTCCTCAGGAAACGTGGACAACCATCTTGGTTTGATCCATATGGGTAAGCCATCATCGCCCATTTCCCACTCCGACTCATTTCCAAACTCCTCTCCTTCCTCACTACTTTGACTGTCTTCATCCATTTCTTCATATTCTGGTTCAGATTCTTCACTCTCCTCCTCATCCCGGATACTACGTGCCCGCTTTGATCCTTTCCTTGAGGATTCCGCTTTCTCCTTCACCTTCCTACTCGGTTGTTTCTGTGTACGTGTCATCTTACCTGGGATTTCACTGAACATCCCCACACTTGGGTAATTTCATCCGTGGAGAACGATATCAAGTTATAACCTGCAAAAATCACACGCAAAGCAACACGAAGCAAAACAAACAAAAATACACAACTCTACAACTTCGGGCTGCCTCCCGAAAGCGCTAAGTTTAAAAGTCTTCAGCCAGACTTCATACCTGAACATGGTTATTCTGAATCATGGACCAAAGTGCTTAACATGAAGCACTCCAACTGTTTATCCGGTCCGTTGATATCATTAGCTTCCAAATACGGTTTCAACATATGCCCGTTCACAACTTGCCTCAAATGGTCATCAAAGTCTTCAATTTCTATGTCTCCATAGTTTCTGATCCGCGTGATCAAATACGGACCCATCCATTTGCTTTTCAGCTTACCTGGAAACAGTTTCAGTCTAGAATTGAATAACCATACCTTTTGTCCTACCTCAAACTTCTGTAGCCTTAACTTTGCATCGTGCACCTTCTTCGTCTTATCCTTATACGCCAATGCACTCTCATACGCTTCGTCCCTTAATTCGTCAAGCTCTACCAACGACAGCTTCCTCGCTTTACCTGCACTTTCATAATCCATGTTAACTTCTTTCACAGCCCATAATGCACGATGAGCAAGCTCAACAGGTGACACCCTTTTCCATAGACCAACCGATACGGTGTGGTTCCAATAGGCGTTTTATATGCCGTACGATACGCCCACAAAGCATCATCCAACTTAGTGGACCAATCCTTGCGGTCGGGTCGCACGGTGTTTTGTAAAATCTCTTTTATTTGCCTGTTGGACACCTCAACCTGCCCACTCGTTTGTGGGTGATACGGTGTAGTGATGCAGTGGTCTATGCCAAAACGTTTAAGCAATTTTCCAAATTGAAAGTTTTTGAAATGTGATCCCCCATCACTTATGATCACACGAGGGATTCCAAATCGCGAAAATATGTTTGTTTGGACAAATTTGCAAACAACTTTATGGTCATTCGTCTTGGTGGCAATCGCTTCTATCCACTTTGAAACATAATCCACGGCCACCAAGATATAATAATTTCCCAACGAATTAGGGAATGGGCCCATAAAGTCGATTCCCCAAACGTCAAAGATATCAACCACGAGGATCGGCTGCATGGGCATCTCATTCCGTTTTGAGATACTCCCTAATTGTTGACATCTAACACAATTCTTTGCAAATTCAGCTGCATCCTTAAAAATTGTAGGCCAATATAGCCCACACGCAATCACTTTATGCCCGGTTTCCTGTCCGCTGAAATGTCCACCACACGCCGATGCGTGCAACAACTCCAACACACACTTTATCTCCTCATCCGGAATGCAACGCCGGATTATCTGATCAGCTCCAACTTTAAAAAGATCCGGCTCATCCCAAATGTACGTTTTAGCTTGAGCTATGAACTGTTGCTACTTCTTTTTCGGCCAAAACTCCAGAATATCACCTGTAATAGCAAAGTTAGCAAAGTTAGCAAACCACGGTTTAGTTGAAATAGATAATATATGTTCATCAGGAAACGTTTCATTGATTTCAACATCCGGTGCATCTATCTCATGCACCACCCGTGATAGATGGTTTGCTACAACGTTATCACTACCCTTCTTGTCTCGAATTTCAAGGTCAAATTCCTGCAACAACAAAATCCATCGGATTAACCTTGGTTTAGCGTCCTTCTTCTCCATGAGGTACCTGACAGCACTATGATTAGAATAGATAACAACTTTGCTACCCCACAAATAAGACCTAAACTTATCCAACGCATAAACAACCGCAAGCAACTCTTTCTCAGTAGTGGTGTAATTCAATTGAGCATCGGAAAGAGTTTTTCTTGCATAATAAATAGCCACGGGTTTCTTGTCAACCCATTGACCCAACACTGCCCCCACCGCATAGTCGCTCGCGTCACACATGATTTCAAAAGGGAGCGACCAATCCGGTGATTGTAAAATGGGGGCTTCGATCAATTGTTGTTTTAAGTTGTTAAAAGCTTTTAAGCATTTTTCATCGAACACAAATGGGACATCTTTTAACAAAAGATTACATAGCGGTTTTGTGATAACAGAAAATCCTTTAATGAACCGTCTATAAAACCCGGCGTGTCCTAGAAAGGAACGGACGCCCTTAACATTAGTGGGAGGAGGTAAGGTCGAAATAACCTGAATTTTTGCGTGATCTACCTCAATTCCCCTATTTGAAATCACGTGTCCCAACAAGATACCCTCCTGAACCATAAAATGGCTCTTTTCCCAGCTTAACACCAAGTTAGACTCGACACATATTTTTAACACTTTTGTTAATTGGTCTAAACACAAATCGAAAGACGTACCGAAAATGGAGAAATCATCCATAAAGATCTCTAGAGAATCCCCGGACATATCTGAAAAGATACTCATCATACACCTTTGGAAGGTGGCCGGGGCGTTACATAATCCAAATGGCATTCGCCTAAATGCGAAGGTGCCATAAGGACACGTAAACGTGGTTTTCTGTTTATCCTCTGGATGGATCACAACTTGATTATAACCTGAGTAACCGTCTAAGAAACAATAAAATTTCTGACCGGCGAGTTTCTCAACGATTTGATCTATGAAAGGCAAGGGGAAATGGTCCTTTGAAGTTGCAGCATTCAACTTCCGGTAGTCAATGCAAATCCGCCACCCGGTTACAGGCCGAGTGGCAATCTGTTCGCCATCTTCACCTTTGACAACTTGTATCCCTGCCTTCTTTGGTACTGTTTGAGTTGGGCTGACCCAGGTGCTATCAGAAATAGGATATATTATACCTGCATCCAGCCACTTTAGTACCTCTTTCTTCACCACTTCTCGCATATTCGGGTTCAGACGTCTCTGTGCATCCCTCGCCGGCTTTGCACCTTCTTCGGTAATGATCCGGTGCATCACTATAGATGGACTAATCCCTTTTAAGTCTGCAATCGTCCATCCAATCGCCTCCCTATACTCCACTAACACCCCCATCAAAGCCTTTTCTTGAGCTTTTGTCAAATTTGCTGCAATGATCACCGGAAGGGTGTCATTGTCTCCCACAAAAGCGTACTTGAGGTGTTTCGGCAGCTCCTTCAGCTCTACTTTTGGAGGTGATTCCAATGATGGCTTTAAATGCGTATCAATGTGCTCGGGTAGACTTTCCACTTGATGAGTCCAAGTGGGTCTCCCGTCTTTAATTGCCATCACCTCCAATTCCTTTTCAGCTTCATTCAAACATTCTGACAATTCAGCCTGTTCCCTGTCACAAATAACACACGTCTCTGTTGTGTTTACCCCATTTTCATGAGGATGACACTCGTCAATGATGTCCGCCATGAAGCATTCATCACTAACCAGAGAATCAGATGCGCGGGAAAACACATTTAATCAGACTTTCCTATTACCAAATGTCATGTCAACTATTCCATTTCTGCAGTCAATTAACGCGTTAGCAGTTGCTAAAAATGGTCTACCAAGTATGATATTAGGTTGTTTAGTTTTATCAATTGAGACATAGTCTAAAACCAAGAAGTCAACTGGGTAGTAAAAGTCCTCTACTTTGACAATGACATCACACACGATTCTCCGGGGTAGTTTCAAAGTCAAGTCGGCCAACACTACTGTGGTGTCGACTTTCTGTAACGGTCCGATATCGTATTGATCATAAAGACTCCCCGGGAGAATACTCACACTCGCTTCCAGATCCAGCAGTTCTCGGCTCATTTTAAAGTCACCCACTTGAATGGGTATTAACGGAGCACCTGGATCTCGGAGTTTAGGTGGGATGGCACCCGACAAAACGGCACTAACATTTTCGGTTAAATCAATTTTCTTTGGAAATTTTTTTTTGCCGCTTTTGGGTGCACATGTCCTTCAAATATCTAGCATAAGCTGGAACCTGTTTTATCGCATCTAACAACGGTATATTGATTTTTACTTGCTTAAAAACTTCCCTCATCTATTCCTGTAGTGGGCCTCTTTTAGTAGTTTTAGTTCCCGGTTCTACCAAAGCTTGAGGAAACGGGTTGGTTTTAACTCCCACACCCTTTTCCGTAGCCTTAGTTGATGCGTTTTCTAGTACCCTATCATTAGTTTCTTGAGAAGTCGTTTTATCAGATTTCTTAGGGCTTACAGGTTCAGGCTCATGTTCCCCATCTTTATTTTCTTCCCAATCCTCTACCACCCCTTCAACAAATTGTGGTGGAGCGCCAACCATATTATCATACACTTTACCAGAACGAAGTACAGTTACCTGGTTCACACGTGCATTCTTGGTAGCTGAACTGCTGCTTTGATGTTGTGGGTTGACCGTGGTGGTACTTGGCAGCTTTCCAGGGTCTCTTCTTAACTGGGCTATATCCTCTGCTAATTGCCCCAATTGCTTCTGCATTGTTGCAGATGTCTTATCTCTAACCTCATTATCCTTTTGTATATCCTTCATAAATGACATGATCGCATCTAGCTTTGAATCATTCGAGTCGCCTCCACCACCTGAAGAATTACCTTGCTGGTTACCTTGATTCCTCCAACTCCCTTGATAATTGCTTTGATAATTGCCTTGATTTTGCTGTTGGTTGTTGGCTTGAGGCCCTTGATTGTATTGGCCTCGATTTTGGTAACCGCCTTGCGGGTAATTTCCTTTCCGATTCTGATACTGTTGACCTCCTTGGTTGGGTACCTGAAAATTGGGGTTCAACTGATTAGCAGAATTACCGTAACTAAAATTGGGGTGGTTTCGCAAACCTGGATGATATGTATTCGATTTCATATCATATTGCTTTCGTTCACCATACAATTGATTCACTTCATCGGTCTGACCACCCAACACAGCACACTCTCCGACTTGATGCCCTAACTCTCCACACTCAGTACATACCGAAAACGTATTGGCGGTTTTAACTTCACCTCCCTTTCCGAGATTCATTTGAGCTAACTGCCGCTCAAGCAATAAATTTTGGTGCCTCAACTTTTCGACCCGTTCCTCAGCTTCATAATCGACTGATTTTGCTGAACTCGATCTTGCCCTCCTGCTATATTGTGCCTGTCTCTTTGATGTGGCACTTTGTCTCTCTAAGTATGCCCAATCTACAGCTTCGGTGTTTGTGAGGAATGTACCATTGCTGATGGCGATAAGATCTCTTACATCATCAGGGAGTAGCCCATCATAAAACGCCTTAATTAATTCCCATGTTTGAATTTCATGATGTGGGTATTTCCTAAGCAACTCCTTAAACCTTGTGAACGCCTCATGGAACGCTTCCCCTGAATGTTGCTGGAATGCTCTGATTGCATCCCGAGCATCACTGGTTCTATTCATGGTGTAGTATTCCTCCAAAAACACTTGCTGCATCTCTTGCCAAGTGTAGATACTTCCCGGAGGTAATGTTGCAAACCATTGTCTTACCTTGTCTTTCAGGGTAAATTGAAACAACATTAGCTTTACCTATCCCTTTGTAAACCCTGACCCTCCAATAGTTTGGCAAATTGAATCAAAACTTGCAATGTGCAAGTATGGCTCTTCAGTCATTTTTCCATAAAACTCGGGCAAGTGGCCTAAGTATTGAGGCCTCACCTCGAAGGGTCGATTATTGTTCCCCACCGGTGTAACTATAGCTGATGAGTTGGGTACTACTACGGGTCGACAATGACCTTCGACGCCTTGAATTGGTGCCCCTTGAACAACCTGTGGGACACCATCCACAAACTGTATCTGATCGCCCCTAAACCGATTATTAGCTCTTTGATTTCCCACATTAAACTGCGGGACTCCATTATGAACTTGATCGTGTGGAATCGGCCGATGGATGTGATTTCTTTGGTTGACCTGTTGTTGTACTGGGTGTCCTCGATTAACATTATACCCTTCGTCGTATCTGTAATCAGCATATCTCCCATCATACTGGTTTTGATAATCATCATCATCTTCCCAACCGGATTCCCATGTATGAACACTGCCTTCTCTGTGGTTGGAACCCTCATCATACCCGTGTTGATGTTGTGGTTGGTTGTGACGAATGATCTTCCCATGTCGAAGATTTAGGTTCCCCGGTTGGTTTTGTGGGCCTGGGTTGAATTGTGGAAATGGATGTGGTGGTGGTTGATTCTGGTTTTGGTTATTGGGCTGGTTTTGATTTTGGTTTTGGTTTTGGTTTTGAGGGATTGGTGGATCTGGAATGGGTGGAATTGGTTCGTTCTGAGCTTGGTTTTGTGGTTCTTGATCAGCCATCTCGTTAGCTGCTTGTTCAAGGTCTTGAGCAACTGTTGATGACTGAGCTTTAACTTTCACTGCTGAGCGTAGAAGAACGAGATTCTGTCGAGCAGTCTTTTCGATTTCTGGATCAAATAAGAGTGGTGATGATTTCTTTGAAAACCTGGTATTCATGCAACACGAGAATCACCTGCACACAGACAAACAAGAAACCAAGCGTAATATGGAACGAAACAAAGAAAAGACAAACAAAAGGAAATATTTTTTTGGTTTTTGGTTTTTTCTAATTTTTAGGTTTTTTAATTTTTAGTAAAAACAACTAACTAAACTAAGCGCACCGATTCCCCGGCAACGGTGCCATTTTGATCGATGTCGTAAGGTCGGTCAAAAATATATTTAAAAGTGTCCTATTCACATTTTACTAATAAAGGGCAAGTAGGGTGTCGAATCCACGGGGAATCAGTGGAAAGTATGAAAGCTCGTTGTTTGTGACAATTATCTAAATTAAAACTAATTGCTTTTTGCAAAAGGTGAAACGAATTATGAAAACGAAATTAAATTGTAGTTGTAAACAATGATGAGAAAGGACCAATCTCCAGGTTTTCAAGTTGTGTAGAAACACGGGTAACCTAATTACTACCAATTGGAAATCACATAGACATGATTTGCTAACTATTTGTTTTGATAAATAATTAACAGATAATATATTTGATTGCAATGATCCACGATCGAAACCGAAAGATTGATGCAACTGAATAGTAACCTAATTAATTACCAATCCTAGATTTCATAAACATAAACGAGTTCAATGGTTAAAGGTTGAAGAACAATGACAACTTAGAATTTAATCCCAATTGTTGATGACAAAACCAAATAACTGATGAACAAGTATGCAAATGATAATCCAACAACGTTTAATCAAAAACAAATAAACAATAAAGATAAACTAACCGAATGATTAGTCAAATCTCAATCCAAAAGTTTGTAAAACTAAGTCAACCCGGTTCCTAACACAAACCCTAGTCCCGGAGATGATCACGGGTGGTTTAGCCGCTCATGTTCTTGATTTGATCTTCAATCTTGATGAGGAATTGCATGATTGATGATTGGATTCAGGTTGAGAACTCTAAAATTCGTCCTTGGGAAGTGGAAAACGGCTAGGGTTAATGATCCTTTCGTTTGGGGAATGTTTGTGCTTAAATATGGTGGGAAAACAAGAAATCCGCGAGTCATATCTGGCATTCAGTGCCTAGTGCGCCAAACTATGATTTCCTTCTGTGGTGCGCTGAAATCAGCACCTAGTGGCGCCGATTGCTACCGAACTTCCCATTTTTCATATTTTGGCCTTCCAACTTGTGTGTATGCTTCCAATACTCTATAATGCTTTCCGAAAACCTTTCGTCAAGCTCCAAAAGCCATCCGTTATGTTCCAAGTACCTGTAAATCAAAATCAACCCAAAGTAAACCGTTTCCATACACAAGATCATATAAAGCCTCATAATTAAACACTTTAAAACACGATTAAACACCCTCACATCACGGTCCGATTATGTTAGTTTTTGGTAGTTTTCGGTTCATTGTAGAAAAGATGGCCGTTCGGAATCATGAATAATTTGATGAAGTTATGGTTATAGAATTCATAGTATATTGAAATTTGGCCCCGCTTCGCTTAATTTGTTAATTGTAATGGTAATTGTAAATGTATGTGTTGTTACCGTTATTCGGAATCATGTGTGGTCTATGAAAAGTACATGATCGGATATAGATCTGGTATATATTTCGTTTAGTGTTTGATATTTCTAATTATTGTTATCTGAATCGAAGTCGCACACTTCTAAACACATAATTTGCGATTAGGTTTTTTAATTTATACTGTAAGTGTGATTTCTACTGATGATTCTAATCATTGTGTTAATTGTTCGTATTATGGATAATAGATTTGATGTTTGATTCAAATTAGCTTTGATCGTTTTTGGTATGATCATATTTGTTTTTAGTCTTTAGGTTTCATGTTTTATTAAGTTAATCGACATGCATTTGGCCAAATACAATCAAAGTCGTAAAATGATTTTTATACCAGAATTAATAATGATCATTATGGGTTACTTTAATAGTTTTAAACAATACAACATGATCTATAATTAGTATGTGTCCTTTAGAAAAGACTGGAAAATTAGAGGCATTTACTCTGTTTTGTAGAATGCGAATTGCATATCTTTTCATACTTGGATTTTTTTTTGTTTTTGAATTGTTTTGTTTTTTTGTTTTTGGCTTTTCAACTTCATCCTTTATATTGATTTACAATTGGATCTCATTTATTAAAATTGGATTTGCGTTTAAATTTGCATACATATTCGTTATTTCTTGGATGATTATGGTTTTTAAGTGTAACAGTGAGGAGTTAATGCATATATTTTTCATCGATTTGTACTAAACCATGCCTAAACATGAAGACGGATATGATGAAATTTGCATCTTCCAACATCCTGTCGCAACAGGCGGGTTAGCGTCTAACTCGTTTAGTTAGAAAAATTAACAAAGTTTAGTGTTAAGGACCACTCGAGTTAAAAATTACAACCACTGAAAACAAGTGTGTAATTAATGAACCCTTTGGAACAAGTTTGCAATTTTCACAAACCACAGGGACCAACCATGCATTTAACTCTTAAATATATTATACTAGGTTAGAACTCCGTTTATTACACTAGTTGAACAAATGTAATTTTTATATATTAAATAATAAAAAATTATATCTCTAAGAACCCCATGTATTGTACTGAATAAATGTAATTTTATATACCAAATAATAAAAATCCGTGTATTGTACGGGTTGAATAAATCTAATTATATATACTAAATAATAAAAAAATATATCTTTAAAAACATTGTGCATTACACGGGTTAAATAAATGTAATTTTGTAATCTTGTATACCGCAAGCGGGGCGAATATATACCAAATAATAAAAAAGTTATATCTTTAAAAACACCATGTATTACACGTGTTAAATAAATGTAATTTTGTATAGTAAATAATATGCTATTGGATTCGTTTAAAAAACATAAATTTGGTTCGGTTTAATTCGAATCAAATCACAAACTTGGTTAAGTTTAATTCAAATTGATTAGAACACGAATTTGAAAAATCAAAAACAGAATTATATTATTAGCTTCTCTTCCTAATTAATGTTTTTTTTAAGTTTGATCTAATGTCTAATAAGTTAATTTGTATATTTTGTTTGTACTTTAAATTTTTTATCTGAGCGTATTATTGTTTTTTTTTAAGTTTAAGATTATTGTTTTGTGTTATTATTTAAAAAAATATCTTTAATTTATATCTTAAATTTGAAGATAATATATTATTAGAAAAAATAGAATGATTCTATCCGACATTCAAAGTAAGATAAGATTTAATATTAATTGATTATTTATTATTTAATTAATTGATATAAGATAAGTATGAAAAGTATTATTGTTTTTTAGGTTTAAGATTATTGTTTTGTGTTAATATTTAAAAAATATCTTTAGTTTATATCTTAAATTTGAAGATAATATATTATTAGAAAAAATAGAATGATTCTATCCAACATTCAAAGTAAGATAAGATTTAATATTAATTGATTCTTTATTATTTAATTAATTGATATAAGATAAGTATGAGAAGGCAGCAAATTACAAATATAAACGCCTTCAATGAATGACACGTGTTACTTGTTGGTTTCTTTTATTATATGTATAGATATAGATTTCCATTTACTGAAAAAAAAAATCGCACATAGATATGCAAAATTGTTCAAATGATAGTATCTTAAATCTTTCCAAACAAATATAACTATAATGCAATTGTTGTTCAAATGATAGATACATAGTAGATACGTAATGCGAAAAAAATATTAAACCAGTCGATAATTGAATTTGTGTCTTCATCTAGTGAATTACTTTTGCCCTCTATTTGGACCCTCAAATAAAGTGTGGACCCTGTCACATGGTCCTATTACAATGTTTGAACCAATTAACCAAGCTTGCTTGTTCGCCGCCACCCCATTTGCTACGTAATGCGAAAAAAATATTAAACCAGTCGATAATTGAATTTGTGTCTTCATCTAGTGAATTACTTTTGCCCTCTATTTGGACCCTCAAATAAAGTGTGGACCCTGTCACATGGTCCTATTACAATGTTTGAACCAATTAACCAAGCTTGCTTGTTCGCCGCCACCCCATTTGCTATGTATTAAAGATACGTAAAATTGTTCAAATATATATGATATTATCTTAAACTTAACAAAACAAATATAACTATAATTCAAATGTTAAGTCAGGATCTGAATATACATGCGTATTGCATCATAAAAAAATGTAAGTTAATCGATAATTGAACTTGTATGTCTATCTAGTGGATTATTTAAAACGTTACAACCTTTCCCCTCAAAGATTATAAAACTCATTATGGCTGCCTCTACAGATGGATAAAAAAAAAAAAAAAAAAACAGATCCAGGGTTATGGGTGTGTGTTGGACTAAATGGGTGAGCTCTCCATTTACTTGCATATAGACTTTGTTGTTTCTTGGTGCCGCTTTGGGGCATCGATGCTTATTTGTATGTTGTGGGGGGGGGGGGGGGGGGTTTCGCTAATTTTGCTTGCTGTCTTTGATCTTTAATTCAGTATTTTTGCTTGTTGTTCACAAAATCTAGTGGATTACTTGAAATGGTTCATTTAACAAACAGGTTTTCATATTTCTTTCAATTACCTGTGCCCTCTATTTGGACCTTCTTACCACTAGACCTTTATCCATCAATTAGGAATCTGATGCTGTCATTAAACATATTCCTTAAATTGTAGCCATTTTTGAGTGTTTATTTTTTAGTGTCTAATCCGCATATATATCACCATTGCTCTTAATTTTTTTGGTTGTATATCTCTTAAATGTCAACATATACACGTGTGATTTAGTTTACAAAGATTTTTCAATGCCGAGAACCTCGATCAGAGAGTAAAAGAGGCGTAAGGTTCACAATGGTGTAAAACTAAAATGGGATATACCGGACTAGGAATCGAGTTACAGGAACAAGGGCCAAACCAACCACCCAAGAATGGAATCGTCGAGCGAAAACACTTGACAGCCTCCTGAAAGCCGTTTTTCTTGCCACCAGACCTGTCTCCATCAATTAGTAATGTGATGCCATCACTAAACACATTCCTTAAATTGTAGCCATTTTTTGAGTGTTTATTTTTTAGTGTCTAATCTGCATATATATCACCATTGCTCTTGATTTTTCTTGACCGTATATCTCTTAAATGTCAACATATACACGTGTGATTTAGTTTACGAAGATTTTTCAATGCCGAGAACCTCGATCAGAGAGTAAAAAAGGCGTAAGGTTCACAATGGTGTAAAACTAAAATGGGATATACCGGACTAGGAATCGAGTTACAGGAATAAGGACTAAATCAACCACCCAAGAATGGAATCGTCGAGCAAAAAAACTTGACAACCTCCTGGAAGCAGCTTTTCTTGCAACCAGACCTTTCTCCATCAATTAGGAATCTGATTCCGTCACTAAACACATTCATTAAATTGTAGCCATTTTTTGAGTGTTTATTTTTTGGTGTCTAATCCGCATATATATCACCATTGCTCTTGATTTTCTTGACTGTATATCTCTTAAATGTCAACATATATACGTGTGATTTAGTTTACGAAGATTTTTCAATGACGAGAACCTCGATCAGAGAGTAAAAAAGGCGTAAGGTTCACATTGGTGTAAACCTAAAATAGGATATAACGGGCTAGGATTTGAGTTACGAGAACAAGGGCCAAACCAACCACCCAAGAATGGAATCGTCGAGAGAAAACACTTGACAACATCCTGGAAACAGCTTTTCTTGCCATCAGATCTTTCTCCATCAATTAGGAATCTGATGCAGTCACTAAACATATTCCTTAAATTGTAGCCATTTTTTGAGTGTTTATTTTTTGGTGTCTAATTAGCACATATATCACCATTGCTGTTGATTTTCTTGATTGTATATCTCTTAAATGTCAACATATACACGTGTGATTTAGTTTACGAAGATTTTTCAATGCCGAGAACCTCGATTAGAGAGTAAAAAAGGCGTAAGGTTCACAATGGTTATCAAAGATTATCAAACTCATTATGGCTACCTCTACAGATGGATAAAAAAAAACAGATCCAGTTTTACGGGTGTGTGTTGGACTAAATGGGTGAGCTCTCCATTTACTTGCATATGGACTTTGTTGTTTCTTGGTGCCGCTTTGGGGCATCAATGCTTATTTGTATGTTTGGGGGGCATTTTGGCTATTTTTGCTTGCTGTCTTTGATCTTTAATTCAGTATTTTTGCTTGTTATTCGAAAAATCTAGTGGATTACTTGAAATGGTTCCTTTAACAAACAGGTTTTCATATTTCTTTCAATTACTTGTGCCCTCTATTTGGACCCTCGTTAGGGTGGAAGCCGGGCACCAATTTTGGAACCCACTTGAATCCATGAACCCAACTAATAGGATAATACCACCTCAATTGAACCCACTCCAACCCCATCTAATTATCCCTAAAGGGAGGGGGCACCCATTTCAATCCTAACATTTATTATTAAACAAAAAAGCTCAAACTCAAACACAAACCTGCAGATCTCACTCGGGCTCATGAATCAGGAAATAAAGCCACATGGTAAACCTACTATGGTTGCGGGGATGTACCGTGTCTAATCAGCCCAACCGCAAGGTGAACTCATGGGCGCTTCCTCCACGTACCGTTAATTAGACCCTAAAAACTAGACTAATAACTTAGTTTAGAAGTATTGAAGAAAACATCCCAAATGTTGACATAGGACAAAATTGTGTTTGAAAGCTTAGTTCAAAACCTAATAAACGAGGAATTATCTCAACTCTAAAGTAGAGGATGCCTCTAATATTGAATTATACTTTACGTAATCCATGTGGGATAAAGTTAACACGCCATTTGTGTAAATAGCTCTAAGTTGTAAGTTAACACACAATTAAGTCTAAGGATCAAATTGTCATAGTTGTAACTTGGTAACCAACCAAGTGAGATGTACGTACGTATGAACCAGTAGGTGAAACTTTGCAACCCTAGGTAGGCGGTTTATGTTGTATACAGGGGATGAAATCGATTCTGTAAAACACACGTACATTCATCATCAAAAATCAAGTTTGCTAGTTTCTCATTGTTTCTCAATTGTGTGTTCATTGATTCCGGGCCAGACTCTACAGGTCACATGAGAAGTATCAGAATGGGTTCTCTATCAAATACTTTATAAATCATATAAGAATGGGGGTTTGATCATCAAGAAAATTAACGACCAATTAAATAAAACCATACAAGAATTGAAATTATTATTATAAAGGTTGAAACCAAAACTGACATGACACACAAAACAACAGATAGTAAAAATCCATACAAACCACACTAGTAAAAGGGAAATCCGTCGGTAACTGCTCTTTCCCACGGATTTCCGACGGAAATTGACGTAGGAATATTAGAAGTTTTCTAGTAGTGTACGCTAAATACGAGACGTGCTTGTGTGTAAATTACAAGAGAAATGGAAACATATGTATCATGCTCCACGTTTAAGGAACATGTAGATTGCATTGGAACTTGAGTTGGCTATGCAAGCCCGGAGATGGTCATCATTTGAAATACGTATAAGGCGGTTGCCGGCTTTATACTCAAGTCGAAAACTTTTCTGATTCACTGCTTTATTTCTCATTGTCACGTTCTCCCATACTTCTCCTATCCCAGAGGACCAGGATAGTTCAAACTTGTAGATATCTGCCCCGTATTTTACTTTAAGCGTATTCCACTACAAAGGATTAGAAAACAAAATTTTTATGAGTAGTTTTTTAAGTTGCATATATATGACCCAATCGTAAGGTGTGCATGAGTTTGTATGTAAAATGTTTGCATACTATATCAAGGAAACAAAAAAAAAAGTTTAAAAAGTAGTTATTCTCTTGGTAGTTTGAGCAAGACAGTACGTTAACATTGAATCTTGGAAGTACCATCTTCGAATAGATAATCAAGTTTAATTAAAAGGATTTTTTTATTTTTCTGAAACACTTAAAAAGCTTGGGTTGCCGATATTTGAGATTTTGGCTGTAATATCTAGTATGAGAATTAGTTGTAGCGATGCACAAATTTTTAAATGGCCGGTATATGTCAACTGGTAAATGAAATTATGACCCATACAACTAAACTAAAATAACTAACCTTCAATAAATTTTGAATCTGATTGAGCTCTTCGTCATAACTTATTTTTACCAAAGTCGTGGTAAGCTCGATGACCCCTGTGAATTTCTGATCAGCACCTTGATAAGAAAATACAGGCACAACTAACTGCCCTAAAATTTGATTAGGGTCACGGCTTGTCCTTTGAAGTGGAACCCTATTTTGAGCTGCTAGGCCAGCCAGCCATTCTTGATCAACCTCCGTGTCTGGTCCAACAGAAGCATTGCTGTACTTGAAGCAGCGGTTCCTGTAATTCTTAAGCCCTTGGCTTTTCTGGCCTTGAGTTGACAGAATAGGTTGACCCACCATGCTAAGAACCCCCTTTTGGCCATCCTGTTTGTATTCCCAATATTGAAGGAAACCTTCTTGACCATTGAAATCAAATTTTCTGATTATGTTATGTATCTTGGACTCCATTGTTGGTCGAAAGCTAGAAAGATTTTTTGGACTGGGAGTAACTTGCAAGAAATGAGATGGCACGGTCATCTTTATATACAGGTTCAATTGAGAAAATAGTCATAAATTTATTTGAGGTGCAAATAACAGGCCATCGATCTTTTGGGTTCAGTTACATTCTAGAATGGACTTATTTTAGGATATCAGGTCAGGTTAGTTAGGGGATCAATTAATTAAGCAAGCAGCCAGTTCATATGATGTGACATGTTTTGAGTCGTATGTTTTCATCCTTTATCGCTATTATGCATTTAAGTCATATCATTACACGAGCTGTTTTATGTTAATTAAGGCTTTTTTTTTTCAATTAAAATAAATAATTATCCTCTCTTTATTTGTGTTAAACAACATAGTTTTTAGTGGCGGAGCTTGACTAAAAGTTCCGGGGGGCGGAGAGTCATGGGACCCAATTTATATATTGTATAAATATTTAGGCAAAATAATTGGGGGGACGATCCTTTATAATTTTAAAATGAGTAAACTGCAATTTTACACCCTGAGGTTAGGGGTCATTGGCACTCCTACCCCCCTAAGGAAATAATTGCAAAATTACACCCCACTGTTAACCCTTATGTCGCACTTTTACCCCCCGGACCAAGATGCCGTTACATTCTAGCTTTTTCTGTTAATGGTCAAAGGGTAAATAGGTAAATTTGGTAACATGTTGACTTGCATCCTCAAAAAAACCCCTTTTCATCACTTTTGAACCCTGAGGTTAACCCTAACTCAAAATCGAAGAACTCTGCACTCGCGTTCAAGCATCCTTCAACAATTACAGGTGATTAGAAGTTGGGTTACGAGCATGGATCTTCGATTGTGGAAGCTACGAGCTGAAGATCAGTATTTCGAACCGGCTGTAATGTACCGTAAGTGACATGCAAGCTCACAACGTTTGAATCAGGTAAAATTTTAACATATTTCTCTGTTAATTTGTTTTTGTTGTTTGATTACAGGCGAAACCCAATCTGAATTTAGCATAAAATTTCACCATGGAGGTAATTTTGTAGAAAACCCAAATAGGAAATACCTTGGTGGGAAGATGAACTACATTGATCACGTAGATTTTAGAGTGTTGAATACTGATGTTTTAGAGGCGATGGTTAAGCAATTAGGATACAATGATAGGCAATATGGCTGCATTCATTACAAGGAACCATACTGTGCGTTGGATTTTGGTCTTAGGACATTAAAATGTAATGTTGACTTAGAGCCTATCTTTGATCATGTGCGTCAAGGAGTCCACATGATAGACATGTATGTTGAACACCGTAGGTCAACAATATTGGAAAATACAAGTGAAGGTCCTATAGGGGCTAGTAAAGCAATTGTTCCAGCATCATTTACACAAAATAATGACAATGATAGTATGAATGAAGATGAGGAAGAGAGTGACGGTAGTGATCCTGATTATGAGTATGTTGAGGAAGATAATATGGTTTATGAAATAGAGGTGGATATGCAGAGGTTCAGGGCTAATGTTGAAATTTCTAGGGAAGAACTGGATGGTTCAAGTGATGGGGATCATGATGATGAGAGAAGCGAAGAAGGTCATCAGCCTGTTGACCTGGAGGTTTTTGAAAGTGGCTCTGATAACAATTCAAGCCTTAGAGATAAGGTTGCCAAGAAGATAAGGAGGAGAAACAAAAGTGCTTTAAAAGGTCCAAATGATTTGCCATTCTACGTTGGTCAGCTTATTGATGACAAGAAAAAGATGAACCAGATGGTGAAAACTTATGCTCTGAAGGCAAGGAGGGATGTGTTTATTCTAAAAAATGAATTGTTAAGGTATATGGTAGTATGTTTTGGAAGCAATCCACCACTACTTGGTCCTGTAAGGTCCATTTCCTGGTCAAATCTTGAGTGCTGTTGGTATTGATGGGAACAATAGCATATATCCAGTATGTTATGCCCTTGTTGAGGCAGAAACAACACAAACCTGGAAATGGTTTTTGCAACTGTTGAGAGATGACCTAGGGTGTACGGCTGACTCTTGTTTCACCTTCATCAGTGACAGACAAAAGGTAATAAGTTCTTAACTTTGGTAGCAAAATATTGTGCTTATTCTAAAAAATGAATTGCACTTTTTTTTTCACAGGGTCTGATTCCTGCTATGCTAGCTGTTTTTCCTAATGGTGAGCACAGATTTTGTTTGAGGCACATCCATGAGAACATGAAATCCAAGTGGTGTGGAGATCTTTACAAGAATTTGCTTTGGTCAGCCGGAAGGAAGACATCTATTCCATACTTTAACAAAGCTATGGAAGAAATTAAGACAACAGCACGAGCTATGTATGACTGGCTGAATGAGATCCCATTCACCGCTTGGTCAAGAGCATATTTTTCTGGAAGAGCTAAATGTGATATGTTGCTGAACAACATATGTGAGGTTTTTAACCGACAAATTGTGGGAGCAAGGGACAAGCCGATTATCACATGCCTAGAATTCATTTGGGAGTACATGACCAAGAGGATAGTCAATGTCAAGAAATTGCAAGCAAAGTGTATGGGGCCACTGACACCTCATACCACTGAGGTCTTCGATGAGATCAAGCAACAGGCTGCTGGAATGTCTGTTCTAATGGTTGATTCAGACAAGTATCAAGTAACAGGTCCGAGATCACAGTGTGTTGTGAATGTCAAACATAAAACTTGTGCATGCAGGAAGTGGGATTTGACAAGGATGCCTTGCAAACATGCAGTTGCAGCCAAATGAGATATGTCAAGGAATAACATTGATGCTGGCATACCGGAAGAGTGGGTGGATGATGTGTATTGGCTATCAACATGGAAGAAAGTCTATGACAATGTGATAGAGCCTATCAACGGGCCGGAGATGTGGACTCCTTCAGAGTGTCCAACAACACTCATCCCACCAAAGCATCATACACAAGTTGGAAGGCCAAAGAAGAAAAGAAGGAAGGCATTTGGTGAAAAAGAGCTTGAGCAGGAGTTCGACAAAGGAGGTAAAATGACCAGAAAGGGAAGTAGCATCAAGTGTGGTAAATGTGGGAACGTGGGTCACAATGTCAGGAGCTGTAAAGGACAAGGTGGTGAACAATCAACTGCTTCACAGGAATCACACACTGCCACTCAAGGTGCACCAGTTTACAATCTTGATGAGTGATGGATGGTTTGTAAGTTTAGACTATGTTTGTTTGGTTTGTCAACTTTGTTGCAGACAATGTTTGGTTTGTTCTTTGTGTGGTTTATTCAAGACAATGTTTGGATGGTTTGTAAGTTTAGACTATGTTTGTTTGGTTTGTTCAAGACAAAGTTTCGTTGGTTTGACTTGTTTATAAGGTCATTTTGGTCATTTGCAGCAGGTTTCACTTGTTCATAACTGGCATGCATGTTTGATTGTGTTTAGATGATCACAGGCAGTTTAGTTTTTGTCAATTGCAGCAGCCTATATAAATTTGCAGCCTATATAATTGCTTTGCAGCTTGTTTGGATAATTGGTACAAGTACCATGACCATTTATAAGGTCAAAATGACCACTTTGGTACAAATAAGAGGCGGAAAGTGATTCGATTAGATTAGATTGCAACATTTAGTACAAATAACATGTCCAACATACAAACTTAAAACCAAACAAAATCTAGCCTATTTCCAGTGACAATCATCCAAACAAGACCAATCCGAATCCGAACCATGCTCCCCTTCATATGGGTCAAAGTACCAATCATCATCTTCATCCCAATATGTGTAATCCCATGCATGTTCCAGCACTTCAGGGTCATACTCCTTTGTCGGATCTCCGAATATCTTTTCATAATCAGTTTCTTGCTCCATGTAACGTCTGAGTATCTCTGACTCTTGATCTTCAAAGTATACATAACTGTCTGGTTATTCGGCTGCAATATCTTTCTCATTCTCAACTTTATCATTCTCCTTATCACCCATACCTACATAATTACAACCAGGCTACCAAAACAAACATATAAGAACTTTAAAAGGACCATTGCATAAACTTCAAAACTCATAACCCAAATACGGTTACACTCTAAATACACAACCAAATCTAATTTCTCGACATTAACCTACTTAAGCAAAAAAATAGAACAATCAAGACCCAAGTAATCACAAAATACATCTTTAGTTTCAACACATTGCCATTCTTGTACCGAGCCAACTGTTCTTTGCACTTAGCCAACTCATCCTTATCTTTAATGCTTTGAATTAAAGCAGGCATTACCTCTCGACAAACCGGACATCCCTGTTCTTCACTAACATCAGCCCATCTGAGGAATCCACATCCTCCAACCTGTTATCGGACATCATAAGCAACAGAAGAATGAAACTTGAGTTTCAATAACCATTAAACACAAGAAACTTACACATCTAAGATACCATCGACCAGGATTAGCTTTGGATTGTGACTCTTTGAACATTGTTTTCGCACCACAAGGACATATGATGTCTGAAGCTTGACTTTTGCTCATGTTCTCCTTGGATCGAAGCACAGAGGAAGAAGATGAAGACATGTCCAGCGATTGAAAGGGTTTAACACAGACAAATTAGGGCTTGAACTTCTTAAATGAGGAAGGGGATAAACGTTGGGGGGTAATTTGGACATTTCACCTAACTCTAACGGTAAGTGTAACGGCATCTTGGTCCGGGGGGTAAAAGTGCGACATAAGGGTTAACAGTGGGGTGTAATTTTGCAATTATTTCCTTAGGGGGGGTAGGAGTGCCAATGACCCCTAACCTCAGGGTGTAAAATTGCAGTTTACTCTTTTAAAATTTTCGGACGAAAAAATCGGAAATTTTACACTTCTAACTGAAACATTCGCGGGGGTTGCACTATTAGGTATTCCTAATGGGCTAAGCAAGTTGAGTGGGTCAATTAAGTTAGTAGTCTATTCATATCATTTGACGTACTTTGAATCATATCTTTTCATCCACTATCACTATTAGGGGAGTGGGGGTGGGAGCGTGCTAGAATTCTATCACTCGTTTTTTTTTTGGAACACCGCCGCCACCACTCCCATCACTCGTGAAAAAAAGAACGCGTTGATTTTATCACGCGTTGTAAAAAATTGATTGTATGTGTATGACTTGTACGTTGTGTATTAATACTTGTACGTTGGAATTCCATCACTAGTGATGACCACCGCCACTAAAAATGGTTGTGAGTGATAGAATAGTGGTTGCTGATATGGCGGAACATGATTGGATGTTTGTGAGTGATGGAATTCCATCACTTGTAACCACTCCCACTCCCCTTAGAGTAGGCGGTATGGTGGTGATTGAGTTGGGTGTTTGAGTTTTCTCTACCCAATGATATAAAGCCATGGCAACTCCCCCCTTCACTCCCTATTTTCTCTACCTAGGTATGGTTAAACACCCACCCAAACTGTAGGTCCGGCTAGGGGAGGATCTAGTCGCCTAATCCTTGTTGTCAAACACACCCGGTTGTGCGGAATCCAACCGGAGATGCAAACCGAGATAGAACACGACAAGAACACGAGAAGGAGACCGAGACTCAATGATTAACACCAATGTATTAATACTTGAAAAACAGTTACAAATCAATGTTTACAAAATAATCTTTGCAAACTCTCACTAATTCTCTCGGGTATGTGTTCTTCCTTGTGCACTCCTTCTCCAACCGAAAACACTGATTTCGGTATGTATATATATGTTTTTCACTTGTGCGATTGGACTTGGGTTCGGCCCATGTGTAGTTCTGGCCCATGAACAAATCTGATTGGTCCAAATTACATGTACATGCACGTACATGATTTCAAATATGCAGATTGTAAGCCTTTGTCAAACAAACGACATCATCATGACATCATCATGACATCATCATGATGATGTCATGATGATGTGGCAGCGGGAACCGGCTCGCGGCGCACCGTGCTTCGCGTGTCGAACTCTAGGGCGCACGACGGAGGAATGTCGTGACGTCGGGCTTGAGCCGAACCTAACCAGGTCGAACCGAACCGAGTCGTGTCCACATAATATGTATCAACAAACTCCCCCTTGGACACTACTCGTGAGGTTCAACTTCCATGTCTTCCATGTCGGAGGATCTTCAAAGTCTTCACGCGTCGTAAGTAGAAAGTGTATCAACAAACTCCCTTTTCATTTAGGTAGTGTGCCAATAAACTCCCCCTTTGATTATGCTTGTGAATCTTTTGACTTCAATGCTTGAGATCCTTGTGGTGTTGGTAATGGTCAGCGGCAACTCGATCATTTTTATCTCTTGAGTGCCTTCACGTCGTGTCTTCATTCCGAAGCTGGTCCACGAACATGTTCTCTTCGCCTTTAGCATCTGCACATGCAAGAAATCTAAACGCGTAATGAGAACAACTGCTTGGAATATAGTTTAACATAAACAAATAACACATATGTGACCATATTTCAATCAACTACCGTCCGACAGTTTGAAAGTTTAACAAATTTATCAATTTTAGTTTTTAACTTTCAAAACTTGCAAATTCTGACCATTTATGAAGATTTAGTCGATTTTGGTTTTCAATCAGGTTTCAGGCAACGAAGACTCGAGATCCAACATCGTACAATCGAACATAAGATAGAAATAAAATCTTTTTGGCTTTTAGAAAGTTTAAATTAAAACACACCTAAAATCTTTTTGGAATTTTGAAGATTTCAAATGTAAAGACAGAAAGCAGTAAATAAATATATACAAAGATGCAGAAACTAAAAGCATTAAATAAATATTTACAGACATTCTTTTTGCGAGTTTCGAGGGTAAGAGAATCATATCAGTGTACGGTCATGCCAAAACGCTCTTGTTATTCTATTAGTTCACATTAAGATAAGCATCCTATAACGATTATCGGTATTGTTGTCCACATAAGCTCAACTTATCAGATGTAATCATGGCGAGGGGATACGTTAAGGTATGATTTATACTTACCGACCGGTGTTCATCCACATCACGACACATTCCCGTATCAAGGTATGCACGAGGGTTCATCTTACCGGTGAGTATACCGATTATCATCTGTTTGACCGTATATGATGTGAGATTCTCACTTATTTAGATTGAAAACAAGCCCTATGTGATAGAATCACTTATTGATGAGGAACTTGATTTTCAATGCATGAGGGCACAGGAGCAAGTCCGTGAACAGGTCAGTACTTTCGTACAGCAGAGAGACGAACTTGACTCCCGGATAAATGTGATATTTTATCACTTATTTGTTTGGACATGTGATTGTTGATCACTTATTGAGGTCGAATGCATATGTACACGTATGTATGGTATCATGCAAGATCTAGACTTACGTCTCCGTCATTTTTCGGTAAAAGATACAACCATGATACCCAGATGATAAGCAGCATAAAGACCGAATATCTCAGAACCTCGGCAATCTCTCAAACGAAATTTCGGTACTAAGACCATACGCCAATGAATGGTTCCCACCTGATCTTCAGTCAATTTAAGATTTATATCACCCTGCACACTTTAAAATGATTGTGAGCCTACCGATACATCTTATATAGAGCTGCTTATCGATTTTCATTTAAGGTTTAAAGAGGTTTAGACAGACCACTGATGTACTATCATTTTCTCTTTTGCTCGCCAGGAAACTCATTTTTGATTTTCTATTGTTTTTGTGTTTTTGAAATTTTTCGATGTTTTTGGATTTTCAAATTTGGATTTACTCCCCCTAAAATCAATAAACTAAGACAAATTTAAAACACAAAGGTATTTACAAAAATGATTTTCCGACGTTGGTTTTACTCTTGCTTGACCTTAATGCCGTTTACCAAAAATAAAAAGTCAAATCTTGATACCAGTCAAATGCTTTGGTAAAAAGGTCGGCACGTTGGTCATCGATGTGGACCATGACAACATTGATGAGTTTCATAGTGAAACAATCACGTGTAAGGTGATATTCGAGATCAACGTGTCAGGTCAAGGAGTGCTGTACGAGATGATAATAATTCATAAAGCAACTTAAATATCGACAAGTATAGGGTAGATTAGAAATTTAAAACCGTATCCTACAACTGCTTCGTGCATTGCAAGGAATCTGAGCGCTCTCCCAAACTAGATATCCACCCGGTGTGTATTTCAAAGTCGATTTTTGTAGCTACTGAGAAGTCTTTTCACAACAACAAGATCATAAACCTTTGGGTCCGGCTGGTCTTCCACATTGTACCAGCGAAGGTCTTTGTCTTTCTCTTTGAGAAGTAGTGTGCGGCTGTTCAATCCATGCCAAGGCATCCGCACACCCGGTTGGATTGTTCAACAAACACATTTTCTTCAATCACACCGTAGAGAAAAGTACCCTACACGTTCATCTTGTGGACTTTGAACTTCTTGTGGAAGAAAAATCCATGAATCTTCGAAAAGCTTCAGACGTGCTACAGGCGTGTACTTTTCATTGGAATCTATCCTGAGGACCCGATCAAAAACCATAACAACCACATTTTGGCACATATCACATCATGTCGAATTTTTCAACTTCATTCAACAACATTCTTTCATCAGACATTTTTGTCTTCTTTTCTCCTCTCTTTTCTCATTTCTCTCCATCAAAGGCAACAACTCCTAGATATAATGATGTTTCAGAGTCTGGTGTCGCCGATCTTGTGCATGGACGCTCCACTATCAACAATCCTAAGACTAACAATAGTTCCTCCTGGAACATCCTGCACTCTCATTCAGAGATTAGTTGGAGAGGGGGACCCAAGCCATTGTGGTCTTGGGTCTTCCATTTTCATCAACAACAATAACTTCCACTTTCTGATGGTTAGGAAATGATGATGATCCCCCTGAATTTGTGGTCATTTTAGGTTTCCATGTCTGTTGAGTTTTACCAGCTTGATTGTTTGAAAATTTAACTTCGTGAATGTTTGAAGTTTTTGAAAATTTTGAACTTTCTGGTTTAACTGGAACAGATTGTTTTTGAACCACTTCAGTTTTAAGTGCTTTCTCAATTACCTTGACCTGTTGGCGTTTCTGTTTCTTTTCCCTTTCTCTTACAAGGCGGGGATCTTGTTTTGCAGAAACAGATCGCTTTTGGTAATTTCGTTCACGGGGATCATCAACTTTGGCTTTTAATTTATGAAGATACGGACAATTTCGAATAATATGCCCAATTTCACCACATTCAAAACATGATCTTCGTTCAACAAACCCCGAAGTACCATGTGATTGTCTTGTCGATGACGAACTTTGTGATCCCGAGGTACTTGGTTTTGAACTGTTTGGTTCATTTCTTTTCAACACTTTTGCTTGTTTAACAAAATCTAAGTTAGATTTGTTTTCAAATGTCTCAATTTTGTCCGTTTCCTTTGATTTCACAAAGTCCACCTTCTTGTCCTTTTTCTGATTCTGTTTCTTTTGACCTTGAGTCGTTGATTTACCTTTTGGTTTGGTATGATTTTGCTGCTTTTTCATTGTTGGTAATTTCTGATTCCCATATTGTTTTCGAACTTCGGCCTTTGGGATAGGAGGGCACTGTGTTACCACAACGTGTGATCCTGTCTTTCCCAAAAACTTACTTGTCGAATTTTCAAAAACTTTACTGATTAAAGATTGATTTACATTCTTAATTGGAAAATCTTTGTCAGAATAAATTTTATCATCACCAACAAGAGTGTACAGCAAATCCACACTTTCAGACTCTTTTGCAGACGTGGACTCGGTCGGAACAGTCTTAGCAGGTTTTGCGGGAGGATCACATAGAATATGATTCTCAAGTGGTATGTCCTCTTCTTTGATTACCGCATCAGACTTTGCTGAATCAGTATCATCAGATTCATCATCAGAAGAATCAGCATCCTCAATCACAACTGGAGGATCCTGATTCGGTTCAGCAGAAGACACACATGTATCTGCTGACACATCCGATTCTGATGATACTTCCTTCTTGTATCCGAGTCCTGTTGCAAATTCCTCAACGTCCAAAGGAACAGATGGTTCAAAGTAAGTTCTATCCTCCTCATCAGGCATGGCATCATAATTGTGTCTCACAGGTGGTGGACATTTCTTGTAACCTATGCATGTGACATCCCGTTTCTCTTTCTGTACGTCAATGATGTGATCCAACACATAGCTAGAGCTCAAATAACTGTCTAGCATAAGCTGGATCGCCTCACTTTCAGTTTTAACACAAGCTATCTCTTTTTGCATTATCTCAAGGCGAGTTATATACAAATTAATTTCAGTTTGTTTTCTGGAAACCATTTTTGTTAACTCGGTTTTATCTTTCTTTAATTTTTCGATTGCCGACTTAAACTCCTTTTCATGGTTTTCATAAAACATGTTGGCTTCAGTGCATTTAGAAAGATCCACGGTCAACTTCTGGTTGTGAATGAATGTCACATCATACTTGTCTTGCAAAGCCTCGTGTTTGCTTTGCAACTCACACCACTTATCATTCAATGAAACATGTTTGTCTTGCAAGTCAAACAAACTAGCTTGTAAAGCATCATGTTTGGCTTGCAACTCAGACATGTTTGACTCTAAATCAGCACATTTAACATGCAATCTATCACAATTATCACAAATAACAGCAGTGGGTTCATCGACACATACCTGACTTGATGAACTGTCGACATTAGCCATAAAGGCTGAATGGAGAGAAGACGAAGAATATGCAGCTTGATCCACCAAAATAGATCTCCTATGAGTTCCTGCTGTAGCTTCTTCCAATAGATCATCAATGTCTGCATCGACTGACGCACTTGATATGTCATCCACATGATCATCGCCATTCTTCATCTGAGCTTCTACTGTAGCCAGAACTGTCTTCGTCTTCAGAAGACTCATCACCATTGGTGGAAGATTCTCCACCACTGGCGTGCTTAAGATCCTTGACAACCTCAGCAAAACAAGCTGCTCCATCCGGTACATCATTTCCCAACTGAATTGACCAATCACAACCTTCATCTACTTGAACCACAAGTGCCTGGTTGACATTTGATGGTCCTGCCTGACTTTGGTTGTTAACAGGTATCAACGTACGCTCATTATTCCTGTTCTGATTCTATTGGTTGCCTTGATTCCTGAACGGATTCTGATCCCCATGCTTAGCTGGCCTTGTACATTCTCTCTTGAAGTGACCCCGTTCACCACAGTTGAAGCACTTGACAGCCTGTTTATCGAACCCATACTTGGTGTCTTTCTTGCTTTCCAAGCTGGTTCTGCCCGTTCTCTCCATGAAATCCTTTGCTCGCCTTACAGCACTTGCGAAAGCCCACTTGATGTCCATCATCTCCATCTCCTCTTTATCTATCTGCTGGTAATCTTCTTGAGTCAGATTGATGTTCCCGATCTGACCTGCTATCAACCCACAATACGCGCTCACCAATGTGTTTAGTAGCTCCATATGTTCTTTTGCTACTTCAACACTTACTTTAGAGAAGCTTGAAGTGTCGAGTCGTACTGTATTAGATGGCTGACCAGCTGATGACGTGCTACCATAACAGGCTTGTTGTTGCACAGGTAGTGGATTGCCGTACAAATCTGTGGTTGGTTGAACAACCGTTGGTCTTGAGGAAGGTGGAAGTGGATTTCCATACAGATCTGTTGGTCCGGTAGATCGAACAGGTAATGGATTTCCGAACATATCAGTTGCTCTGATAGGTCGTTGGCTTTGCTGTTGTGGCACTGGTTGAGGAACTGGTTGAAGCGGATTTCCGTACAAGTCTGTTGTTGGAGCTGGCTTAACAGGAACTTGGATAGGATTGCCATATAGATCTATGTTAGACACAAACGCCGTCTGAATTGGAGCATGTGAGATTGGTCTTGCAGGAGTACTAGGAGTTCCATAATACATTTCAGGATTCTGTGGCACTGGAACCCTTTTCACCTTAAGGGTTTCTTCCTGATTCTTATTCTCCAGGAGTTGAACAAAGTCATTGATGTTTGTTGTAGCCAAAGTGCCATTGTACTTCAGGATTTCCAAGAAATTACTCCATTGTGGTGGCAAAGCATCAGCAAACTTGGTGACAACTTCGATTGGAGTCGTTACCACTCCAAAATTTCCCAATTCAGTCAACAAATGATTAAATCGACTCGTCAAATCTCCCAAAGATTCTTTATCCATGCATGTAAATCCATCAAACTCTTTCTTGAGTAGATTGTGTCTCAATTGGCGAGTCGCTTCGTTTCCTACACCTCTCGTCTTCAACGCATCCCATAATTTCTTCGTCGTTTTAAAGCTGACAAATTGATGGTAAATATCCTTGCTTAATGCCTGAGTAAGAATGGCATATGCCTTCTTTTCCAAGTCATATGTCTTTTTCTGATCTTCAGGAAGATCGGCAAATGTAGCAGCAGTTGTAGCAGCAGTACCCCACCAACTTGGATTCATGTTTGATAAGTAAGAATAAATCCCTGACAAACACACTTAAAGCAAACTGTTAAACCACAAATGCAAACCCTTTTTTTTATTAAAAAAAATCTTGACGAAACAAAGTCCCACGAAACAAAGATCCGACGAAACAGATCTTGTGATATAATACGATGAAACACACTTCTTAAAAGATAGACGACGAAAAGGAGCCCAAGCAGAAGCCCATTTTTTTTTGTTGTGCGAGCCCAAACTTCTTGTGCGACTACCAAGTTCTTGTGCGACTAAATAATCTTGTGCGACTGAATGAATCTTGTGCGAGTCAAATGTTGTGTGATTAAATATCTTGTTCGACCAGACTAAATTGTGCGTTTCAATCTCTTGTGTGTTCCACCTTCTTGTGCGATTATATAATCTTGACTTTCTATCCTTCTGACATTATGGACATGCTTTTCAACTCTTATCTCTTCACTGACACATCAGACCCAACTTTCGGCTCAAAGCATGCTCAATTCACCAACCATGTATGGCATGCAAATATTATAATCTTTAAACAATTTCCAATACACAAACACTTGAATATTTAATTTCCAAAGGATCAAAAGGTTAATTTTATGAAGAACACTTTGAAGATGAGATGAACATATGAATAACAACCCAGAAATTTATGAATTTTCTGGTAAACTTATGAGTTTTCCGGTGAACCGTAAATTTCCGAAACACAATTCTTGCTTGAAACTTCACTAAAAACCAATTTTAACATGTGAAAATGAGAAATAAAGAGGTTTTTATAAGAACTTTCAGCAAAAAAAATGAAGATTTTCAAAATTTTAAACAGAAATTTTCAAGAAAAACTAAACTTCAAAAACCCGAAACACACCCGAAAACACTCGGTTTTAACAAGGAGAAGAGCCAAGGCTCTAATACCACTTGTAGGTCCGGCTAGGGGAGGATCTAGTCGCCTAATCCTTGTTGTCAAACACACCCGGTTGTGCGGAATCCAACCGGAGATGCAAACCGAGATAGAACACGACAAGAACACGAGAAGGAGACCGAGACTCAACGATTAACACCAATGTATTAATACTTGAAAAACAGTTACAAATCAATGTTTACAAAATAATCTTTGCAAACTCTCACTAATTCTCTCGGGTATGTGTTCTTCCTTGTGCACTCCTTCTCCAACCGAAAACACTGATTTCGGTATGTATATATATGTTTTTCACTTGTGCGATTGGACTTGGGTTCGGCCCATGTGTAGTTCTGGCCCATGAACAAATCTGATTGGTCCAAATTACATGTACACGCACGTACATGATTTCAAATATGCAGATTGTAAGCCTTTGTCAAACAAACGACATCATCATGACATCATCATGATGATGTGGCAGCGGGAACCGGCTCGCGGCGCACCGTGCTTCGCGTGTCGAACTCTGGGGCGCAAGACGGAGGAATGTCGTGACGTCGGGCTTCAGCCGAACCTAACCGGGTCGAACCGAACCGAGTCGAACCGAGTCGTGTCCACATAATATGTATCAACACAAACACCTGATTTCTCTCTCCTCTCTTCTACTTTGATTGGTTCTTCTCTCCTCTCTCTCTCTTTCTCCTCCCTTTCTTCTTCTCCACCTTCGATGAGTATACACCGATTTCTCACCCTCTCTCCTACTCAAATACCCTAACTCAATCACCACGGTGTGATCACCGATCGGTGACTCCACTCAATCACCCTAGTCCCCGCAAACCATACCGTGCACCCTTATACGTTTAAGTTATTTTGTTACTAGAACTCTTTTATCTAACATTTAAAGAATTACTTTTACTAGATTGTGCTTTTATTTGTCAAAGTTACGTGTGTTTTAATCGCAATAAATTTGATATAAGAAATAATTGTATTTAATTAATAGTCGATTGCTTATATGTGTCCTTAGGATACAAAAGTTAGACAAGTCCTAGAACTTGCATCCCAGAGATCTTTTGCAATTAAAACTAAATATAAATGATCTTTTGCAATTAAAACTAAATATATATATAGTCTAGAGTAAATTACGTTTTTAGCCCCTGTGGTTATATCACTTTTGCTATAGTCTAGCGTAAATTAATTTGAATTTATACCAACACATATATAAAATAAACACGTAAAACTCGATTACAAAGTTTTTAAAAAGTTAACAGTTATAAATGTTAATGTTAAAAATTGAAAGGTATAAGTATACAAAAATAAAAAACAAAAAAATCAAAAAGCAAAACAAAAAGACAAAAAAAACCCACCAAATACCAAGTTATTATACAACACCTTTGTAAATGTAAGGATATAGAATATAGATTTTACAAAACATATCATAATAAATATGAATACATATGAAGTAAAGGTACAAAACTCTATAGGGTTCAATTGAGAAATAGTTAAAAACCTTATATCAGAGGTACAAATAACAATTTTTATGATATTTTGAGTATGCCATTTAGACATGTCAAATTTTATCTACATCTCGATATAATCTTTTTTTCGAAATAAGGTTGCGAGTGATGTGTTGGTACACTTTATGTGGACGCGACTCGACTTGGTCGCCGAGTTCCTTTTCAGTTTCGTCAAGTCTGTGTCTCTGTTTTAGTATAAATAGGTCTCATAGTTTCTGTGTGAAACTCGGACGAGACACGAGAGCTGTGAGACTTTGTGTGAGAGTCTTTAAACATTGTTTGTATATGTTTGTATCGTTCTCATCCCTAATCAATAGATATTGAATCTTTTGGTTACGCGTGTTCTGATTTTACACTTTGTTTGGTTTGCACCGTCACGGGGATTCCGCACCCGTTACCGTGTTTGTGATAAACAAGGATAGGTTTTCGTTATCGATCCACCAGAAAAACGGGACCTACAATTGGTATCAGAGCCTTGGCGGCTCTAATCCTTGTTTAAAACCAAACAAGTTTGGGTTTTTATCAAGTGGTTTTTTAGTGATTTTTCAGCTTTTGCTCTTTAAAAATTTATATATTTTCTGGAAAAAGGCACTAAAATCAGTGTTTATCTTGTTTGTTTTGCCAAAGTCTTGCCAAAAACCTTGTTAGTGTGCATCATTACATAGCTTTACCGGGCTTTTAGTAAAAGTTTGTGCATTTTCGTGTTTCGGAAAGTTATTCAGTGACCGGAAAATTCAAAAATTCTGGATTTGTTCTTCATATCTTCAGTAACCTTCAAAGAGTTGTTCAAACTTTCCACTTTTTGATCTCTTGAAAGGTTACTGTATGAGTTGTTTGTTGATTTTCAAATTTTAAATAAAAAAAATTATTATTAAAGTATTTCACTCCATGTGTGTTCGGTGAAGATACGTATGGCAGTTTGAAAAATCGTGTCTGTGTCAGAGAGAAGGATAAAGCTTCAAAAATATCTCACCAACTCTCCCAAACCTTATCCATTCAGAGTTTTCGTTTCGTCCCTCTCAAACCAAAACTGTTTCGTCGGACTTAACAAATTATGTTTCGTCACTCACACAAACAGAACCTGTTTCGTCGACCAGGATAAGGATCCAGTTTCGTCGCAATTAATAGTGTTTCGTCGACCATTGGGCTTCACATTTCATTGGGCTTCACCATTGGGCTGAAGTATTTCGTCGATCAACACACCTTATCCATTCAGTTTCAGTTTCAGTTTCAGTTTCGTCGACATTACATTCTGGCCATTGAAATCACATGACAATAGTTACTCCCATGTGCATTTGAAGATTATTGGACAAAGGATTGGTCCAATCAGATTTTCTATAAGTGGTGGTTAGTGATAAAGGTCCAATAACATTTTGGTCTAATTAAAAAAAAAATATTAGGTGGAGTTGTTGGCTGCTCAAGTTATTTTTGGGAAATAGCAAGGGTTATTGAATTTTGGGATATATGGTGAGCCTTGAATGCTTGGCATTTTTTTTAACGGCCACTCACATATTATGGGCCAGGATTTATAGTGTTGACAAACTAATTATGTCTTGGGCCTCTAATATTGAAAGAAATCAAATAAGTTCAAATTGGGCCACAATACAATATTAGTTTTGTTGTGGGCTGTGGTTAAGAATTTGGATTATTAGACGTTGGTGTTCGCGAAGCTTATCTGAACCGAGCTTCGATTTTCAAACACCAAATTCGTACGAGTTCGAGTGGGTGCCAGATTACCGATTGGGCCTTGTCGTTCATTTGGGCTTCGTATTTGGTGTTTCAAGTTATTATTTGTAAACAACAATTCAATGTCTAGTTCGTTTCCGTTTCCACAATCAGCTCCTCCTCCGGTTTTCGATCCGAGTGCCTATTATCCGCCAGCGCATATGAGTGCTCAAGCTCAGGCTTATTCTGCACCTCAATTGAGTAGTCCTTATATTCCTGTTCCATCACAACCACAAGTCCAACCACAAACATTTGAAAGACCTTTTGATCCAAATGCCTATATTCCAAAACCATCTCAAGCTCAACCTCAAAAGGGCAACCAGAATCCTTTCAGAAATCAAACAAGTACATCCACGTCCAACTCAAATCAAACTGATGAAAGGTGTGACTGGTCTGTACAATGTGGAGGTGGAGATCAAGGAGGAACTGTGTTTTATGCTGAAATTGTCAAGAATGTCAATGATGGTGAATCTTCAGGAAAAGATGATAGTTCGGGATACAGTGGCAGTACTGATGAAGATGGGTCAGGTGTGAGTGGTTACAGTTCAGAATCGGACGTGAAGGAGGGAATGGATTCTGAAGGTGATAATTTGTCGAATGATGCTGACAAGAAATCTGACTTGATCAAGAAAGCTGATGCTACATCGAAAGAAATGGAGAAGATTCTCACTGAAGATGGATCTTTCTCTTCTCAGACTGCCTTTATGGCTAATGTCATAGCTTCTACAAGTCAGGTAAAATCTGCAACTCCTAGCATATGTAGTGATTGTGCTGATATGAAACATAAATGTGCTGAATTGAAACGTGAATCGGAAACGGTTCATTGTCACAATCAAAGTTTGGTTATTGAATTGTCTAAGTGCAAAGAGGCAAACATGGCGTTAACTCGAAACGGAAAGGATTTTAAATCTGTAATTGAAACCCTAAAGAAAAGTGTTTCCGAATTGAACAAAGTTGTTTATCATAAACAAGTTAGTATTAACGATTACATTAACATTGTTGAGGAAACCAAAAAGGAGTTAGCCATTGCCAAATGCGAGCATGATGCTATCAAGCAAAATTTGGAGAGTTATTCTAACTCCCAATTTGTGCTCGATCACATCATAGACGTTCAAAAACTGAAAGGAAATGTGAAAGGCGTTGGGTATAAGTCGTGTCTGCCTCCTTTGAGACACAACTATACCAAAATGCCCGATGAAGAGGATATGCCTCGTTTTGAACCATCTGTACCTCTCGATTATGAGGATGTTACAACTGGTTTAGGTTTCAAAACGGACAATTCATCGGAGGGCTCATCTGATAACAAAGAAAAGTCATCATGTGCTTCAAATCAAAGTCCTCCAACCATTGAGGACTATGATTCTTCAGATGATGAATCAGATGTGAATGACCAGAATGAATCACTTGATGAGAGGAAAGGAGAAGAAATTCCAATTGAGAATCATATTCTTTGTGATCCTCCTACTCCTGTCGTGCAACCTGTTGCCAAGCAAGTGATAGATCCTGTCAAGAATGTCAAGGATGACAAAGAATGTGTGTCTGCTGTTAAGAGCAATAACGTGTTGTATACTTTGGTCGGTGATGCTAAAATTTATTCGGACAATGATTTTCCAATTAAAAATGTCAATCCATCTTTGATTGATAAAGTGTTTGAAGACAACACGAATAAATTTTTGGGAAAGAGCATTCCCGGAGTTGTGGTAACACAATGTGATCCTGTTCCAAAATCAGAAATCAGAAAACAATTTGGAAAACAGAAATCACCGACAAAGCAACAACCTATTGCCTCTAAGGGTAAACAACCAAAAAGGCGAGCTCAAAAGCCTAACATTTCTCAATCAAAATTTGAAACAAAAGGAGCTCGTTATCAGAAGAAAAGCAAGGATGTTAAATTTGTAGCATCAAAGGGTACGGATAAAATCGAGACTTTTGAAAACAAATCAAACACCGATTTTGTACAACAAGTCAAGATTTTGAAACGTAATAGTGATAACAATTACACCCAACACACAAACGGGTGTGATGAAAGAGCAAGTACCTCAGGTTCTACAGGTTCAACATCTGCCAGTCGATCAAATTCTCCTAAGTTTGTTGAAAGGAGAACGTGTTTCAAATGTGGGAAGTTTGGGCACATCATTAAAGACTGCACAAACTCGCCTAAACCAAATTTTGTTGAAAGAACCCCTTCTGAACAAGGTCACTCACAACGTCGTCCTGTTTCTCCAAAACATGATAAAAGAACTGTTAAGGAACAAGAAACGAAACAACGACATCATAACATCAAAGCTGTTGAAAAGGCTTTAAAATCTGAAGTCAAAACGGTTAAAAGGAAACCTAGTTTGTCACAACCATTAAAACCAGAAACTGTACATAATACACAATCTGGTAAACAAAAACAAACTTGGAAACCTAAAACGGGTGAAAGTTCAGGGGGAGGTGCTGTGTTTGAAAATCATCAGGAAATTGAAATTACATTTCTTGATTCTCAGGGGCAACCTAAGTCTATGAAGGCTTGGGTCCCCCTCTCCAACTAATCTCTGAGTGAGTGTGTAGGATGTTCCAGGAGGAACTTTCGATAGTCGTAAGATTGTTGATAGTGGAGCGTCCTTGCACAAAATAGGCGACAGAAGAAATTGTTGCCTTTGATGGAGAGAAAATGAAAAGGGAAACAGAGTTGTCTGTTGAAAGAAATTGATAACTTCGACAAAATGCAAATCATTTCAAAGTGTGATTGTTAAAGGCTTTGATCGGGTCCCCAGGATAGATTCAATCAAAATGTACGCACCTGCAGCACGTCTGAAGTTCAAAATCAACAAGATGAACGTGCAGTGTACATTTCTTCGCGGTGTAATTGAAGAAAATGTATTTGTTGAATAAACCAACCGGGTGTGCGGATGCCTTGGCATGGTTTGAACAACCGCACACTACTTCTCAAGGAGAAAGACAAAGACCTTCGCTGGTGCAATGTGGAAGACCAGCCGGAACCAAAGGTTTCTGATCTTGTTGCTGTGAAGAGATTTCTCGGTAAATTGAAGTAGCTACAAGGAATCGAACTTGAAATCCACACCGGATGGATGTCCAGTTTGGGAGAGCACTCAGATTCCTTGCAATGCACGAAGCAGTTGCAGGATACGGTTTTAAATTTCTAATCTCTCCTATACTTGTCGACATTTAAGCTGCTTTATGAATTATTATCATCTCGTATAGCACTCTTTGGCCAGACAATGTTGTCATGGTCCGCACCGCTTACCGACGTGCCAACTGATTTTTCCAAAATTCGATAAATCATTTCTGACAAAAACTTAATTTTGGTAAACGGCATTGAGGTAAAACATGAGTTATCTGACATCGGGAAATCGTTTTTGTAAATATCTTTGTGTCTTTTAAATTTTATCTTAGTTTGTTGATTTTAGGGGGAGTAAATCCAAATTTGAAAAATCCAAAAACACCGAAAAATTTAAAAACACAAAAACAATAGAAAATCAAAAATGAGTTTCCTGGCGAGAAAAAGAGAAAATGATAGTACATCAGTGGTCTGTTGAAACCTCTTTAAACCTAAAATGAAAAATGTTAAGCAGCTCTATATAAGATGTATCGGTAGGCTCACAATCATTTTAAAGTGTGCAGGGTGATATAAATCCTTAAATCGACTGAAGACCAGGTGGGAACCGCACATTGGCATATGGTCTTAGTACCGAAATTTCGTTTGAGTGATTGCCGAGGTTCTGAGATATTCGGTCTTTATGCTGCTTATCATCTGGGTATCATGGTTGTATCTTTTACCGAAAAAAAAACGGGGACGCAAGTCTATATCTTCCATGATACCATACATACGTGTACATATTGCATACGACCTCAATAAGTGATCAACAATCACATGTCCAAAAAAATAAGTGATAAAATATCACATTTATCCGGGAGTCAAGTTCGTCTCTCTGCTGTACGAAAGTACTGACCTGTTCACGGACTTGCTCCTGTGCCCTCATGCATCGAAAATCAAGTTCCTCATCAATAAGTGATTTTATCACATAGGGCTTGTTTTCAATCAAAATAAGTGAGAATCTCACATCATATACGGTCAAACAGATGATAATCGGTATACTCACCGGTAAGATGAACCCTCGTGCATACCTTGATACGGGAATGTGTCGTGTGTGGATGAACACCGGTCGGTAAGTATAAATCATACCTTAACGTATCCTCTAAACATGATTACATCTGATAAGTTGAGCTTAAGTGGACAACAATACCGATAATTGTTATAGGATGCTTATCTAAATGTTAATTAATTGAACAACAAGAGCATTTTGGCGTGACCGTACACTGATATGATTCTCTTACCCTCGAAACTCGCAAAAAGAATGTCTGTAAATATTTATTTATTGCTTTTAGTTTTTGCATCTTTGTATATATTTATTTATTGTTTTCCGTATTTACTTTTGAAAAATGAAAATTCCAAAAAGATTTTAGGTGTGTTTTAATATAAACTTTATAAAATCCAAAAAGATTTTGCTTCTAGTTTATTTTTGATTGATCGATGTTGGAACTCGAGTCTATCCTACCCAAAATTCCGATTGTAAGCCGGAAAACAATTGCATCTTCATAAACAGTCGAAGTTAACAAGTTTTGAAAGTTAAAGGATTAAAATTGATCATTTTCTAACCTTTCAAACTGTTGTCGGTCGGTGTTGATTGAGATTTGATCTCATATGTGTCTTTTGTTTAAATGTTAACTATATTCCAAGCGGTTGTTCTCATTACGTGTTTAGCTTTCTTGTATGTGCAGATATGACATCAGAATCAGCTAAAGGCGAAGAGAACGTGTCAGATGACAAGCCGTAAAGTGAAGACACGAAGTGGAGGCACTCAAAGGATAAACATGATCAAGTTGCCGCTGACCTCTCATCAACACCACAAGGATCTAAAGAATTGAAGTTCAAAAGATTCACAAGCATGACTCAATGGAGAGTTCATTCTAAGGGGGAGTTTGTTAACACACTTCCTAAATTAAATGGGGAGTTTGTTGATACACTTTCTGCTTACGACGCGTGAAGACTTTGAAGATCCTCCGACATGAAAGACTCAGAAGACGAACAATCACAGAAGACGAACCATCACGAGTAGCGTCCAAGGGGGAGTTTGTTGGTACACTTTATGTGGACGCGACTCGACTTGGTTCGATTCGGTTAGGGTAGACTCGGTTAGGTCCGGCTCAAGCCCGACGTCACGACATTCCTCCGTCGTGCGCCCCAGAGTTCGACACGCGAAGCACGGAGCGCCGCGAACCAAGACCAGGTGACACATCACCATGACATCATCTCTGTGATGTCATGATGATGTCATAGTGTTGAAAATGCATGCAAATGTTGACTTTGTGAATCAAATGACGAAACAAAAATGTGTTTCGTCAACTTTGTATTGCTTGTCCCTGTTTCGTCGCCTGCTGGGCTTATTCAGGCCCAATCTCTGGCCCAAAAGGTGTTTCGCCGAGTTCCTTTTCAGTTTCGTCAAGTCCGTGTCTCTGTTTTAGTATAAATAGGTCTCATAGTTTCTGTGTGAAACTCGGACGAGACACGAGAGCTTTGAGACTTTGGGTGACAGTCTTTAAACATTGTTTGTATATGTTTGTATCGTTCTCATCCCTAATCAATAGATATTGAATCTTTTGGTTACGCGTGTTCTTATTTTACACTTTGTTTGGTTTGCACCGTCACGGGGATTCCGCACCCGTTACCGTGTTTGTGATAAACAAGGATAGGTTTTCGTTATCGATCCACCGGAAAAACGGGACCTACATGATGATGTACTTGTAATTGAAAACAGAGTTGAATTCAAAATATAGTGTTTTTTTATTTTGTGTCGTAAGTAGGGTTGTAATCGAAACGAACGAACACGAAAAGAACAAGGCTTTGTTCGTGTTCGTTCGTTAAGGATATAATGTGTTCAACAACGGTTCATGCACACTTATCAAACAAGATTTTATGTTCGTGTTCGTTCATTAAGGAAATGAACATGTTTACGAACGGTTCACAAACATAGATAAAATCGGCGAAGACGATGGTGGCTAGAGGTAGATGGTGAGAGGGAGTGGCGCTAGACCCAATCGTTGAACAAAAGTGCATAGTATTTTATGATGTGAATAATGAAAAGTAAAGTGGTGCGGTGCATAAAGAAGGTGGAGATAGGGTTTCCTATTTTATTTGTTTGAATAATAAGATAAATAAGAATTAAAGAATATAAAAAGTTTAGATAAAATAAATAAATGTTAAAAAATCTTTAACGAACAACATGAACGAATGTTCACAAACACATTACTGTACGTTCAGAACGTAATTGAATGAACAAGACATATGTTTGTGTTCATTCATTTAGCTAACCGAAAAAATTTTCTTGTTCATGTTCGTTCATTAATTAAACTAATGAACGAACGTAAACGAACTTCCTGCCGAACGGTTCACGAACTCTTCACTGAACATCCGGTTCGTTTACAACCCTTTAATCGTTTACATCCGGCTCATTAATTAAACGAACGAACGTAAAAAAAAAATTCAAATGAGTGCCAAAAAATGTGATTTATTATAGAATTTTCTAGACTTGATTTATTATTGTTAATAATTTTTTAAACTCCTTACATTGCCCTTTAATCTTTTAAATTAGATATTCGTTTTTATGTTTTTCTGTTGTTTTTCGATTGATGTCAAACACGTACCAATATTTTTTTGTCCATATTACGACTCTATTGTTTTTAGGTTTCACGTAGCTGATGCCTGTACCGTAATCGTAACGAGCCAAAATGATACAAACCAAATTTCGGTAGCCTGCTGCGATACGCAGGTAACTTTACTAGTTTATATTAAACCATTGAATGATTTATATAATTTATCTTTAAAATTGACAGAAACCGGTTGCTATGAGTTGTCTTCCACTTGTATCAGTCATGCATGTTCAACCCCAACTTTGAACTTTCAATATTGTATCCGCAATCAAAGGAAATTTGCTACAAGAAAACAAAATTTCTACGATTGTCGGTTCATCTTTACCGACTTTTCCAATCGCTCCATGTTTGAGGTTCACAATTTTCTCCACAAACTTATTTACAGAGATTGGGTAATTTTTATGTTTGTCATTAAATTAATATTTTTTTTAACTCTTAAACATTTCACGTCATTGAATATATATTTTATCAATAAATAAATAGCATTGGTGGGAGATTGGTCTAATTGGCAAGGCGAGTTATCAATATTTTTAATGTCTTTCATTTTTTATAGTAAGAGAACGGTCAACCTCTTAAGAATGGCCCTTTGAACAAAGCATGGACCAGTCCATCCTCCACAAATACCAGTTTATAAACCTTTCTGTTGGCATCACTGGGTGGTCTTATCTTTCATTCTGACAGGTTAAATGAACAGGAAGGAATAATTTACATGATACAAATATGTGTATATATAAATAACATTAGAGTACTTCTATTTCTTCTATTTTACATAAAATTTATGCAAAAATACTTGCACAATTATTAACATAAACGTAATATGTACATGAGTAAAATGTGTAACGTACACCAATATGCACACATGTTCTTCATCAATATCATGCGAGCAAGAACACCATAGGAAGTTTTAATTGTAGTGTTGTTGTGTTCATATTTTCCATCAATGTCATGATGAGTTCGTGAGGTTTGTAAAATTGTAGGCTAATATCGGATAGAGAAAAATAAGGGGGAAAGTTGAGACCAGAAATCAGTTTGGTAATTTATAAGGGAACTCATTTCAATCACCACTAAACGTTATGACTGTTAATACTAAAGTTCGCTGATTTCTTTGTAGGATTATATCAATATTTTTATTTAATAAACTTTAACTTAATGAAGGTGTAAGATTAAAAATAAAAATAAAAAACTTTGTAGGATTATATCAATATTTTTATTTAATAAACTTTAACTTAATGAAGGTGTAAGATTAAAAATAAAATTTAAAAATTAAAAACCCTATTAAAAAGATTTTTACCTCTCAAATCCAACCATCACTACATATGCTAAATATTCAAAAAGTATAATACATTAAATATATTATATACTCAACCTAAGTTCAAAATAATAATTTTGTTATAGTCCTCAATCCCAAGAAATCCGGGCTATATTGGCCAATTGGATGGTGTAGGCCCGCATGTGCAGTACTAATTGAACCCTTGTCTTGCTTATATGATTGGTCCGGGTCAACGTGTACACTTGCAAAAAATATAATTTACTAGGAAATAACCGAGAATTATACCATCGACACTAATATAAGAAGAAGTTGGTTTGCATAATTCTGAACTGTTTCATTTAATGCTATTTCGCATAGCTTCTTTGTGAAAAAAATATATAGTTTTGTTGTAAGAAAAAAAAAATTAATAATTTTTTTAAGTTAACACCGTGATCCTCAAAATATGATTTCATAATTTTCTGTGTTTTGGTCTGTAAGAATATCTATACTTGATTTGATATTTTTTTAATCTTTATAAATAATTATTTTATATTTACTAATCATAATTTGTTGATAGTTTACATGATTAATTTACATTTAACTTTTTTTAATGTATTGTATTAACTTATACAAATTTTATACACGTAAACAGTGATATATATGTAACTAGTTAAATTAATATCAAAGTTCCATTTACAAAAAAATAATATTCACACATAGATACAGATATTGCTATAATACAATTGTTGTTCGATTAAGGTAGGTGGAGATCTAGCTATAGATGTATGCGGAGTAAAAAGAATTGTCAAATGATTCCTTTAACATGCAAATTGGAAATTTGCTTTCTATTACTTTTGCTATTTGAACCTCAAATAATCTATTTGGACCCCCAAATATGATGTGTGGACCCTATCGTGGTCTGGTTTATAAATATGATTGAACCAGTTCACAGAACTCTCACAGTTGGTTGTCTCTGCCATAGTTCAAGGCACAGTTCCTCAACTAGAAGATCAAATTGGTTAATGATGGCCTCTTCTAGTATGAGCAGTAGCTGCACTGAGCAAACCACAGCTGTGGTTTCACCTGGTGAATCCTCTTCAATCATTAACCGTAAGTTCAACTAATTACAGAAAATTCATGGCTCAATTACTGCTAATTGTTTTTAGGAAACAAGTTGTTTCTTGTTCTTTAGTATTTATTTCTTTCTAGTTTTTCAAATTATCCAACAGATACTCTTCTTGCATATCTCTCCTTCTATCTCTCCATCTGTTGTTCAAAATGCAATCTTTAATCACAATATCAGTCTCTTTGGCTTATCCCTCGCTTACAAATCTGACGGTTGAGTACCTCCATCGTTTAGGACTTTTTCTAAGATGCTACAAGCTACCTACTCCTGTTTTGTGGTTGTGGTCATAGAAGAGAAGCCTTCTTCGGATGCTAGTTGTGTTAGTGTGCAGTTATATTCTATGTAGACTTACTTACTCCTTATTGACTTTATTTGTTATGTGATATATGGTTGTTTTTAGCTTTGTTTGATCAAGAAAAAAAAGGGGATTTTGTTGATCAGTCCATTAAAGGGGGCTGATTTAGTTTCTGCTACTTGCCATACAAAATCTACTTTTATTTTCAATAAAAACTCCCCTGTTTATGGGATGAAATAGATCCGGTCTACGGATCTGAATTTTCGGGAGATTTTAGTACTTTTTAAGTGTTGAAACAACACTTGTATCAAGATGAGTTTGTTAGATACCTTTTATAAATTAATTACTGAATTTGTTCCACAAATCAAACGCAAATACTTGTATGTAAGTAGTTTGGGTCAACTATTGCAATGATCATGATGAAGTTCTATGTTAATTAATAAATAATTGCTCCACTTTATAAACTTTAGCGTCCGCAGCTAAAAGTTCTCTTTCCCTTTTTGTTTTAATTATTAGTACACAATGTTGTTATATACTTGTTCCTAGCTTCATTGTTCTAACAGTTTTAATTATACAGATATTCATGTTCACATTGATGGAGAGGTGAAGAAAAAAATCATTTCTACCCTTCAAAATTTACCACTTCAAGATGGTGAATCTGTTCTTGTTCTGTTTTGGGCAGCAGAAGAAATCAAAAAATATATCTTTGTGCTTACTACAACATGTCAGCCTTTTCGTCTTTCTGGGAACAACAAAGAACTTCATGCGTTCCATGTAGCCTGTTTATACAAAAAACTCTATGTGTATAGAAAGGAATTGGAGGAAGCAGCCTTCGGTCTTGCAGGCATGGCGTACCTGTACTGCACTCCTCAACAGACTCAAAATGTGCATGAATACCATGAAGATCATCATCATAGTACTCCGTGTGAACATGCTATTTTTACTAAGAAATGGGGATCATATGCTGTTCCTGTGATTAACGCTAACAAATGTGTTGGTGTGCTTGAGGTTGTCACCGATACACCCAGGGATTATAGCAATGATATTACTGTAGCTAAAGGAGTCATTGAGGTTTGTCCTGCCCTTTCTAATCTACATATTGTATGCTTGTATAAACTAAATATATGTAAGTATACAACATTTAAACTTACATTACTTTATGCTAATTAAATATATATAGCCTTGTGTTTAGCTAAGGGTCATTTATGATATTATTCTTATAATATTGCTTCACTTGCAGCATGCCGGTTTGCAAACAACAATGCAAATTGATAGCACAATGAGGACTTATATACGTCCCAAAGAAAGGAGCCGCATGACACACACATCTCCCCTTATTAGCTACTGTTGTCTTAATAAATATTTCGGACTGAGAAGTATCTGTGCTGCAAAAGCACTTTAAGGAGTCATTAAACATCCACGTAAGCTTCATTCACCCACATATATGATTAATAACTTTTGTGTCAAGGTAGTACCATTTTATTTCTGACCTACACCTGTACTCCTTGCGCAGTACCAGAAAGTACCTTTAGGAATCTTTGTAGGAGCGTAGGAATTTCTGAGTGGCCATGTATACGAAAGACAACTGATACAAGGTCTTTTGTAACACTGAATGATGATCTAATCTCCAATCCGTACGTCATTACAAAACTTAAACAATTATACCACTATGGGATATCAGACTATTTTACAATGTATCTTCGTCCTTTGTAGGGGTGAAGGATTGTCAGGGGAAGAAATTATGACTACCATACCATCTGCTCAAGAAATTCGAACCAATCCATTTGCAAGTGACACAAGTGGTGATACTAGAGATTGGAACGAGTCTGAGCCTGAGCTTGAGCCAGAGCCTGAACATGCTCATCCTAGTCTCATGGCAGCTATTGGTGATCTGATGGAAATTCAAGATAACAATATCTATCCGGCCAGGGTCCATCTTGATTCCATGGATATTGATCATCTTAGAGCTGATCCATTATGGTAGGTCATTTAAAAACTTTCACATTCATTTGACTATGGCCTATGGGACATTGGACATGTTTAAAATGTATCTTCTTCCTTTGTAGGTGCGAAAAAAATTTTGATTGGTCAGGTGAACACACTATGACTAGTGATTCTGAAGCTTGGTTTTCTGGATTTGCTTTTCTATATAACAATGCTCCGGTTGCAAATCATGGTACCATGGATGAAATTGGAGATTTTGATATAGATAGCATGTAATTAAATAAAGAGATGAAACCAAGTACTCCTATACGAAAGGGGGAAGTGAGTGTATGTGCTCTGCCTAAGCACAGGTGTGGAACCATAAAAAATAAGTAGTTATGCTTAAAACATAACTAATATGTATGTATCTCTTGGAGTATGAGAAATGTAAAGACCCAAAAGATCACATTGTGCCAACAATTGATGCGTATATTGATACTATGAGGCCTTTAAATAGGTGGGAAATACAATAGAAACCGAAGGAAAAAATCAGTGAAAATATAAAACCAAAAATTACCATTCAAACTGTAACTTCATGACTCATTTCATCCAAGGCCGGCCTTGGGGAGGGGCAAAGTAGGTTTATCGTAACTCATTTCTATTGAGAAAACCAGAAAAAACTTTATATTACATATTTGTATAATACTACATATATGGAATATATCATATCTTGCATATATGATATATTTCATGTATATATATAACTTTTTCAGATAAAAGATTTGTTTGTTAAACCCATTAACGTTCAGTTTAGTTTAGGCCCATTAAATAATGAAACTCATTTTTCAGTTAAACTTATTTACCCAACTAAACTCATTAGCTCAATATTGTTTAAAATTACACTTTTTACCCCAAATAAATAAAACTGTCACACAGAAACCAACAACAGATTGACATTCGAGTTTATATTTTTTAGGGGCCCATTTTTCTTACTCAGCCCGAGCCCCTAATTTTTTAGCGGTTTCAGAGACGACCCTCTCAGCAACTACTTCCCTAAAACCATCAATCCACATGATTTCTTATAGTTGCTTCTAATAGAGACAACAATCACCCAAACGGTCATCTTTGAAGATCGTTATGGTAATCAAGATCATCCGAGTTACAAGCTATGGGCCTCGGGCCGGTTTATGTTTGCTTATTTTATTTTTGTTTATTTAGTAATGGGTCAAAACACTAGTATGTTATGTTTTATTGTCATTTGGGCCGTAGGCCACATATGTATGGGTCGAACAAGGATGTTATGTCTAGTCCATTAGTTTAGCGGTTAACATAAGGAATTTGGGCCGGAACTTATGAAACGTCACGACCCTTATCAGCAAATAACCACCAGGCGGTTATTTTGGAACATCGCAACTATTCGCGAACGGTTGTGACTGGGAAAACGACGTGACTGTTCATCCCTATAAAAGCCGGCTGCCAAACTCCCTTGTTAATCGGTTGTTCAGTCAGTTTGTAATCAGAACGTGTGTTACATTCAGTTATCATATTCAAGTTCTAGTTTCATTCAAGTATTCAATTCGGTTAGTTTGTTTTGCAAATCAGTTTCGTTTCAATTCATCATGAACACTTGTGAATGTTGTGGATTGTTCAAAACCGATTGTGTTTGTGGTCACAATACCATCCGTTCCGAATGGTCCTGGGTTTCCGATGACGATGATACCAACAATCTTTACACTTTGAAATATACTTCAACGTACGAAATTGTATTTATCCCAATGTTGGTTTGTTTTACTCCCTTAGAAGTCAGGGTCGAGTCCCACTATAAACCGTGGAGTAAATCAGGAATATATTAGATGGGAGTGTGATGATGTAGCACGTGATACGGAAACAAAGATCAAACACGTTGATTTGAAGAATACCCATGTAGTTCTTCCCCAACCCCCAAGATTCCACCCAAAAGGCTAGGAATTTGAAGTGAAAATAAGTTATGTCAAAATTCAAGTCTGCTTTTTCATATTACTAGAGGGACATATAAATAGAAACCGAAATTCGAAATGGGCCTAAAAAAGACAACGGGCCAAACACAAGCCCAAAAACAAAATGCCCAAAACACTTAAAAAAACATAAAAATGCAAATAACTAATAGAAATAAGCGTTTTTTTAGCTCGGACGATGACCCAAACCGCCATAGGCGTTTGCAGCAAGAAGGAGCTCGTTCTCACGTTGGTTTCGCCTGGTCACACGCCCAAAACGGACCCCTGTAGCCCAAGTTAGAGCCATTTTAGTGAAGCCCCTTTTGTTACGAGATCTTGGGCCTCCAAATACAAGATGACCCGCTCCTCCACACTTGGGCCCGCATCAGAGTGTGAGTTGATGTTCCAAAAAAACGAATTTGTATGTGACCTTTCTCATATAAAGACATGATTGTTTGTAAGCTATTTTCTTTTATTTTGAAGCTTATTAAGTTGAAATGTTTGTCTAGAGGTACGCCCGCATTCAACAAACTTGAATACAATTTACCTCATTTTGGGGGGAGGGGGGGGGTAGTTGCACGGACCTCCCATCCGCCGGAGTATTGCAACTCCGCAAGCTAGCTTAGCCCCATAGCTGTCTGGCGGTGATTACCCACGGTGAAGAGCCCCAACACCCCATAAGGGCATTGCCGGGAATCGAACCGGTGACCTCAAGTAGAGGCCTGGGTGAGGCTGACCAACTGGGCTACCCCAGAAGGTTAATTTACCTCATTTTGTAGTGCCATTATTACACTATTGGTGTCCAAACAAATAATTCATATCATGAAACGACACAACATGCCTTTATTTAATGGACTTTAGCTATCATCGTTTGTTTAAGATGTTCAAATGAATAGGGTCGGCCCAACCTTTTCGGAGGCTTATCGCGGATTAAAAATTTGGGGCCGTTACGAATTTCACCGTCGACATCCAATGATAAAGCGTGTGACGATTTCTTTTTCGAGTTTTTCAAAGAAAAAATACCCACAAAATCTCAAATAAAGTAGCATTTTATTCTTCAACAGGTATTCATACTTAAAAATGATTAGAACATATTTTGATCATTAAGTAACCTTTTGGCATCCAAGATTATATGTGGTTTGCAAGAAACTCTTTTTTTGCTGGAGTTTGCTTAATCACTCGTCAAAAAAACCTTTAGAATGTAAACAGTTAACTCGGAAAATGTTAAATACAAGTAAGCTTAAAATAAAGAGTAAACATCAGTTTATAACCCTGTGGTTTGATACCAAAATCAATTGTGGCGCCCCTAAGAAAATACTGGACGCTTACACCATTCACGTTTGCAATGCGCTTCACTTTACAACCTTCTGTCTATTGACCGTTTAGGTTAACTGGTACAAAGACTATTTTGCCTTTTTTACGTATCAATACACGTCCCTATGGTTTAAACTTATTCTCATATTACAACACTGCGTTTTACCAAACATTTCCCAAACCACCTACCTCCCACAACACCACCGGCCACCATCTCTTCCCCACCACCATGCACCACTAGCTTCTTCCCGCTACCATACACCACCAACTTCTTCCCCGCAATCACGCACCACCTTCACATCACCACGCATCAATGCATTATTTTGTATCCAAATGACAAATTATACTGACCACAAAAATGCACAATGTCACACCCCAAAATATCAGAGCATGGCGTGACTGGACCGGTATCTTCATTGCACAATGGAAGCAAATAAGCTAAGACTTCTAGAAAATGAAAGCCCACTAAGTACTCGAATCCTCATGGTTCTCCTATTCCAACCGTGTCATAGTTTTGAAAGTAACCTGAGAAATAAACATGCAAAAAATCAACATAAAGTTGAGCGAGTTCATAGTTTGTTTTCGAAAAGATTTTAAACAAATCTTTTTGTTCACCGGATTAAAAGTTGTTGAGTAAACATAATAAAAATCATCTTTCTCGGCATGTTATATGAAAACTGTGAGCTCCAAATAAACTTGTAAACATTTGAGAGATTTTTTTGATAACCGGTATGTAAAGCGTCTATGAACAGATCAATTAATGTTTTGCAAGGACATTAATATATGTGCAATGGCGTAGGAAGGCTCAAACCTAGCGTATTTTGTACCGTTCCACCCGGCTGGAATGACATAATCACTACATGTGGCCACTTCTGGACCCACGAGTGGGGCTCGCTACACCCGATAGATCTATCACTCTTGCCCCTCTGTCTTAAACAAGATTAATGGTCTTAAGTGTGCGCCTACCCATCTACATGATCTAACAGTTCATTCCTTAGCTAAACCATACCATTGAAACATGTATTTCACCCCCGAAGGTTATAAATCCGAAAACAGATAAGAGAAAAGGGGGACATGAACCCATTGGATTGTCTCGTTTTTCGTACACAGACCAACCCAGTCCCGTTGTTGTAACTAGGACATTCTAGTCTCTAGTCATGAAAATCATGCACGTTTCGTGAATACGTATTTGTTTTGTAAAACCGATATATTTAGTGTAAAGCGTTCGTAAACCATTTGAGTTCCTTGAAATCCATTCGTAACATAATTTAGAAATATGAGTTTTTGTTTATCGAAAAATTGTTTACTTTTGTAAAACTTGCATGTCTTTCCACCTTCGAAAACATTGGTAAAAATGTAAAACTAGAAAAAGTGGGGGTTATGAACTCACCTGGATAGTCTTGTGCAAAGCAAGCTTAGTGTGGTTCCGTAGTGTCATTCCAGGAATGTTAACTTTCTAGCGTGCAACTAAAGCATTCCTAATCAAGGAATAATTATAAGTTTCTAACTAAATTGACGTAGCTAAACTACGTGTCACCGAGCTCTACCGAATCGTTAACCGTACGAGTCGACGATCAGTTGTTAACTTAATGAAAACGATTAAGTTATACGCGTTAAGTGTCGTTTAATGTCGTTATTAGTTACTGAGTTTTGGAAATACTTAGTTCTTGAGAGATTTTAAAATAAATAAATATTTATAAAAAAATATAAATATATCGGTATAATCGCATTAGTAATCCCGAGAAGTCGTACGTTGATATATAGTACACCGTTTAGGCGTTTAAAATAAATATATAAAGTTATATTTATTTATAAAAGAATCGTCGAGTTGTTTGGAGTTTGAAATAAATATAAAAACTATATTTATTCTTATAAAAGAGTACGAGTCGTTTGATGTTCGAAATAAATATATATAAGCTATATTTATTTTTATAAAAATCTTCGTTTGTTTGATAACTGAAATAAACATATAAACTATATTTATTTTTATAAAGAGAAGTCGTGTTGTTTGTTATTTGAAATAAATATGGTAACTAAATGTGTTTTTTTTATAAACGGATTTCGGTTATCGGCGTTTGAAAATAAATATAAAGTTATTATATTTATTTTAATGAACAGTTCGCGTTAATGACGTTCCTGGTAGGTTATTAAATGTTGTCGAAAATTATACGCATTAGTATCTTGTTTTAAAAAGATAAGTCGCATCGGATTGGTTTTTGTTTTATATTAAAACGCGTTTTGGTTTTATGGATTTTCTCGAAAAACGGGCAGAGTTTCCACTGTTTTTGGACGCCCCCGACAACACAATATGTCGTTATTTTATCAAAATTCAATCAATGTTCAATCACCAATATAAATAATTTTTGTAAAAGCGACAAAATAAAAGCTAAACACTAATCCGAATCGGTTCGAGCTCGTTTCACGAAATAAATGAAAACTTTATAATTAACGTAAATAATCCTTGCGTCACTAAAATTCTTTACCAATTCTTTCGCGTCGAAATGCTGAGTGGACTGAGTTGACCGAGTCAACTGAGTTGACCGGCTGAGTTGACTGAGTTGACTCGGTTGACTGAGTTGACCCGGTTTAACCGAGTCTACCGAACCAAACCCGATCTGAGCTGAGTTGACTCAAACACCAAATCCAGAAAAAATCTGACATGAACCGCCATGAACCAAACTCAGCTGAAACCCGAGACTCCTGAACCTGCTGACCCGAAACAGATACGGCTTGAGCCATAATGTAACCCGAACTAGAGCTTGAACCAAATCAGAATTCTTGAATGAGACATCCACCACCTCCGTCTGTTATCTTGACCCGAAACCACTGTCGACCCGAGACGAGCACCCGAGCTAAACCCGAAACCCACTAAAATAACTCGAACCAGAAGCCAAATTAGAATTCAAACCTCGAGCCAAAGTTAATTCCTGCTCTTGCTGAACTGAGATTGAACGGAAAGAGGCCACGAACGAACACCACAGCCGCCGTCGGCCCGTCACCGTCGTCGGAGCTCCTTCGCCGGTCAGCCGTCGTCACCATCTCTCTCTGTCTTCACTCTCTTTTTCTCTCCGTTTCTTCGCCGCGCCACCACCAGACGGTGGGGTGGCGGTCGGCCGATACACAGATCGAGGGGGGTGGTTTAGGGGGTGTGGATGTATGGTGATCAGATAAAAACGGTCGGTCATAACCCACCAAGCTCGTCGCCGGAACAAAAACGGGGACTGATGTTGGTGTGGGTGTGGGTGTTATCAGAGGTGGGTGTGCGGCTCGCCGGATTTGCAGCTCCGGCCGTCGGCCGGAGAGGAGAGGCAGGGGTGTGGTTGCCAGTGTTCCATCGAGAGAGAGAGATGGAATAATTCTAGAGTGGGTGTGTTATAGAGTTAGGGTTTTGTTCTAAAATGATGAAGCTGGAATGAGATAGCAGGGACTATGTGTTTGTGTGCGCAGGTTTTAGGAAGAGAACTAGTTATTAGACCCGCGCGTGTTGCGGCACGGGTACATTGTAACATCGAATGGATTTGTCCAACCGTTATGTGATGTGTATACCATGTGAAAATACGCCTTTTTAATGTATCGAATTTAACTCAATAGCATTGCGGTTTGATCGATATAAAGTGCGTTGCTACGGGGTCGAAACGTAGAGTAACTTGAATTGATATCGTCGAATGAGAACGTATTATATTTTGACCGCATTCGATTCATACGTAGACAAACTAAAACCGTACATAAAATAAGCATGAAAACATAATACTAACTTTTTATGATTCGATTTCATACCCTCCCCATATTTACCCAAAAGAACAATACCCATCCCTGTATTTACATCTTGTTTGATTTAACTTTGATACACAGATACACATACATATACATATGCACATATTATGTTAGTTTCAGATCCAAAAGACCATTGGCATATCCAGCACAAAAATATAATCATACTTTGTTTAATTGTTTTTGTCAAGCCTAAAGAACTCTTAGCTAGCTACTACTTGGGTTGCAAATAACCCAAAAACATTTGTAACCTTAGTTAAGTGTTTGGTGAAGCCACAGAGGCTCAATTCTCAATCGTTGGACTGAAGCTACACAAACTGACCCACCACTTAACCGAACCTAGGATATGATTCGATTTCATACAATAATAACCGACCCTATTCAATATTAATGAAAAAGATATGATGATGAAACCTGTATCTTTTCTTTTTTTTTCGAATGACAAAACGTCTATTCTGGGTTACATGATTACATCTAGAATGTTAAAGTCAATCCATCTATCGCAAATACGATAACAAAATTTTGATCTACTTGTAACCAAAAGAAAAGAGTGTTCTTTGATGATCCGTTGTTGATTATAATGGAATTGCTAGTTATTGAAAGTTTTCTCGTTTCTAGCCTTCCAAATCTCCCAAGTTGTGACTTGTAACACTACCCTGACAACTTTCTCCAACGCCTTAGGCCCGGGTGTCTCCACAATAATCTTCAAAATCTCAAGAAACTAAGTCACTTGATTTGGAAACGGGATTTTAACCGCACCAAAACCGCCCACCAAACTGATTTTACAAAAATACATTCCCACATAATTTGGAGCACAGTCCCCTCCCTAATGCCGCATCTTTGACAAAGCAAATCTCCAAAAATCACTCCTCCACGCAAGAGACTTGATTTGGAGGCGACTGTATCCATCAAAGCTCGCGAACAAAAATATTGATTTTAGGGGAAGACCAATTATTCCAAAAAAAACCATCGGATGGAATTAGCAGATCCAACATCATTAATTTTAGCTTTAATCCGCGCCACCGAAAAAGGTTCCATGTCCGCATCTTTCCACACCGAAACATCCATCTACTATGAAATAGAAACAGTGGACAGAACCATAATGAGTTCTGCCAATTGTCGGGTTTCAACTTTAGTCATTAGACTGCGAGACCAATCCCAAACCCAGTTAATCAGGATCCCCACTTCAGCACGATCGCTAATCTTGAAAATAGATTCCATGATCTTGCCCAGTGCTACTTCTCCAAGTCAAATGATTTTAATCGTGAAAATAGATCCCATGATTTCAGTGGTGAAGGTGTAATTTGACTTGATAAACGCATAAGTTGTGCAGTTCGTGTAATCACCATAAATGCACTTAACATCAATGTTTGTGATATGAGAGGTCTTATGTGCACTGTCAGCTCTTTTTTTTTGGGCCTAAATGAGTCTAAACTGAAACTTACAGGTATCAAAACAAAAACACAGATGAAATGCTAAAGAACCCGTTTATCCAGTACACACTATATGCTTAATGAAAAAAACAAAATTTTCATTGATGCATAAACACAAACAGTTGGGGTACATGTTATAATCCAATACACGGAAGGCAAAAATCATAACAATCATGCATTCACTAATAATAATTCAACAACTAAATAGTTAGCGTGTAAGTTGTAATCCAATCCATCAAAGAAATACATAAATAAATCACTTAAAGTGAAGCAAATACACAAACAGTTGGTGTGCATATACTAAGCCAATCCACTTAGGGAAAAACCCAGATATTCTAACTCTCATGCATCAGAAAACGTTCAATTACAACCCACCTCTAACAAATTTAGAAAGCAATAAAGAAATTCAAGTAAGTACCTCAGGCTAAACCAACAAAATAGAAGAGAAAAGCAGCTAAAAACACATTCTAGGCGATGGAATGAAGAAGATGTAGTGGGTGAACGAGAGTTTTTAGCAGTTCGCTGGGTCAAAGTCGAGCATCCATTGCTTCCTATAATCATCGTCTACATCAAGGTGAAATTCTGAACGAGAGATTTTATGAAGTAAGTGAAACAGAGAAATGGAGTAAATGTGTGTTTTGCTAAAATTTTGGAGGGTTGTCGGTGGAGTAGCCACCGACTTTCCCTTTTAAGATAGTATACAATGGGGGATATTAGGGTTACTCACTTATTTATACATAGGGTGTTTTAAGTGGGTTGGGCCTAGGGCCCATTGGCGTGTTTTGAGCGGTCCAAACGTTTACGAGGCCCATTTTCGAACCTGATCGCCGAAAAATATCGTAGAATATTATTTTAGGGTCAAAACTTCGTAAAAAGGATGTCGGTAGTCGATATTAATCGCGTAAGTTGCCGGTGCGTAAAATCACGTAAAACACGTCGTTCGTCGTTTCGTGTCCGTTTTGCGATCCGTTTTCAACTACGGATAATAAAATTCGATTATAACACTAAATATGTCATAATATTTCATTTTCAAAGGAATTATAAGTGTCTGATGCTTCCGTTTCGTTGTCGGTGCGTTCTTACTGTTTTTGTGTTTTTCATTCGCGTTTGCGGTTTGTGTTGTTTGTAAGCATAATATTTTCGCAAAACGAATTCCATAAGTATATGTTATATGTATAAACTTCATAATCGATGGCGTTGTCAGTATTTTGTACGGTTTCAGTTTGTTATCGTTTATCGTTACGCAGTTATTCCGAAAATCACCAAATGCGCACTGTAGCGTCAGATAAGCGTTCCTAGGCATTCCAATGGCCTAATCAAGTTAATCTACGTCTTAAACATTATTTATTATCGTCCTAATGTTTGTTTTACGCGTAATTAGGAGCCGTAAATTACCGGTTGTCACACTCTCCCCCTGTTAATGGAATTTCGTCCTCGAAATTTAGACTAATTTAACTCCTTAGAGTTATGTTATGCGTAGATAAATACGGATAATACCAAAGAGAATGATTATGAAATTGAATCAAGACTTATTCGAATTATGTGAATTCAAGGACGTACTACAACAATAAGGACCCAACGGTTAAAAGGAATATGTTTCAGAATTTGATCTCAAAGGAAACAAGACGTACAGATGCAGTCACTAGTGTGACTAAGTTAACAGGGGTCCAAAAAGAGGAATTTCGAGCAATAGAATTCCAAACGGACGTTCACAATATGCAAATGAATTCTAGAAATGATAGCATCAGCTAGATGAACTTAGAATCAACAAGCTTAAATGAAATAGCTTTACGTAAAATGCTCGATCATGATTAGCACAAGCTACAAGTTATACCGACACCATAAGGTGTCGTAGTGATCGAGATAATTCAATAATAGCGGTGACCGAACAAGTTCACCATGTTTGAAATCAAGTGAAAGCGCAATGAAGTGAATCCGAAAATTTGTTTCAAACGACATCAAAAGATTTTCAATTGAAAATGGAACATCAAAGAAATTATGTTTTCGATCGAAGAGGTAGGCAATGGATATCGTAAAATATTCGATCGATAATGTAAGAACCGTTAGTAGGTACACCAGAATATAATATGAATTTGTTTACCATTGTCTTAACACACGATTGTATTAAGACCGCTTTGATATAATATAAATCAACAATGCAGATTTAAAATAAATAAATAAATCCGTGCATGAGATGTGTAAACGGGATTAGCGCAAGCTTTAAGTTAGTGAAAACACCACCACAGATGTGGGATAGACGAGTTGGTTGTTCATGTGCTGACATAATACACGGGTGTGTGCTGATTATATGTTAATTACAATAAAACACAAACAAACACCAAAAGTAGATATAATCCGCACATCTTATATACTGATAATGGAGAATGATTGAGGATGTTGTGGTAATGTCGTTTATGTTGATAATGGAGAACGATTAAGGACGATGTGCTGATAATGGAGAACGATTGATGATGTTAGGCTAATTATATAGTGTAGTGTTGATTGTGTTTTGTTTTCGCGGCGGTTCCTACAGTAGTGTTGATTTTTTTTTTTTTTGCGTTGGTTCGATCATGGAGAGTTACCATATCATGGATATGTTAAAAAATTCAAACTGTAATTTGAATTAAACTTGCATGGATTTAGGGATATTTTAATAATTATTTTAATTAGTTATAAAGAAATAGGGTCAAAAGGTCTAAATTACCCCTAAACTATTTTTTTATTGAGAGACACTTGTTAGTTATGTGTTGCTTCTTATCGTTCTTACAAACATAAGTGTTTATATTTGATGTTATTCCAATAAATCAAATTATGTTTATCTTAAAGCCCTTTGAATTATCTTTAACCTATTAAGATAATCCTTGGGTAAATTACACTTTTCGTCCTTTATGTTTGTATCGTATTGCAATGAACGCCCTTTAACTTTAATAATTACACTCACAATCCTTTATTAGTAAAACTCATTACACCATACATCCTTTAGTACTAACCTGGTTAAAAATTTCCAGTTAAGTATGGCATATACCTTACACATAAGGGTATGTTGGTAATTTTACTCTTTTATTTAAAATAAATTTAATAAACAACACAAAATAAATTTTAAAGAATAAAAAATAAATATGTAAATACATACCTCCTCTCACTCTACTATCATCTATCTCTATCTCTATCTCTCTCTCTCTCTTTCTAACTTGAACCAAACCCTACCATCTCAACTTGAGACTGCTACTGGCCACCAACCCAATCATCACAACCGTTGGAAGATGATCGCCCCTCTCTCTTCACATGTGCCATTAATACGCATAACAACACCCTAAAAGCAATCGTCCAGCCAAATACGATTGTCACTCCGATTAAAAACTGATCAACCGTCACTTCACTACTTATATCCATTTCTTTACAGTTCATATTTCAACTTTCAAATCTCAACCCTAATTCACAATATTTTACCCCAATTTTAAAATCAAACCATAATTCACAAAACATGTTGAATTCTACAAAATTAAATGAAAATTCATGAGTATCTTGAACAGTTGACCGTAATCAAAGTGAAATGAACCGCAAAAAATGACGAAAAGTGCGAAATTAGGGAAGAACAAACCCTAATTGCAACTGGAAATTCAAAATTGTGTTAAAGGGTGTGATAGAATTGATTGATTGCATCGAAAGATGGATGCTTTAAAAATTGAATTGATAACAAAGGTATGAGATGTGAAAGTAGTTTAGAAGTCAATTTATAACAACCCTCTAAAATAATTCTGACACCCCTAATATATTTAAAATATCTCAATAAGTCCTAAAATGCACCCCATATGCGAAAAACGACCTCAAAGACCTTAATTTTATCAAAAATCAAATAAAAATAAATAAAAACAGGACCTCGCGGCCCGCGACGTAGAAGGCACAAGGCCTACGCGGGGAGCGACGGCATGGCTATGAGGCTTCACCCGGAGCCGCCACATGGAAACACTTGTCGAGACTATGTTGTTGACTGGACAACCCTATGCCCTAGACCCCCTACATCGCGGGGCGCGACGCCCCCTGTTTCCGTCGCGGGGCGCGACGCTATGACTGATCAGCCCTATAAATTGAGAGTTTCGGCTCTCATTTGAATTCGTTCATTCACAACTTTCTCTCTCAATTTCTACGTAGTAGGCATTATACCCAGGCATAATACGCCCATAATTAACGAAGTTCTGCCTCGTTGTAAGTATCATAACCCACGGTTACGTATTAGATACGCTGCCCGATTGATCTAGGGTTCCGTAACGGCTGTCGTGGTTCTGCCCGACGTAGATGTTGGAATGCAGTCTCGGGGAGGATATCACTAATGTAAATATTGGGTTATTATACTAACGCGTGTGCATTTGTGTAATTAATAGATAATCACCAGGAAATCCTAAAGGAAAACCCTAAGACAGCAATGTGAGTAATCTCCTTTGTGCATACTATTTTTATAAAACCTCAAATGTTTTACATTATAATTAACAGTGATTGAGTATTTGTATTCTACAATTATCGTCGGTGATGCGTGTGAAGTGTTATATATATTAGGTGTATATTTTAAGCCCCTTTAACACTTATTTTTAGCCAAGTTTTAAATTTATAAAACACGATATTTTACTAACACTAAACACACATATGGGCAAGTGCACCCATCGTGAGCGTAGTATAGCGTTGGTAAGATACCGAGGTCGTCCAAGGACACAAGAGCTTTTAATACCGGTTTATCCTCAACGTCTAATCAAAATAAAAAGTTTAGAAAAATGTTTTTAACTAAGAAAAATAAAAACTAACTAAATGCTGAAAAATAAAATAAAAAGAAAAACAGATAGACAAGATGAATCACTTGGTTCCGACTCGTATCTAGTGTAACCTTTGATTATTTCCGCACTTTTGCACATAATTAAGAGATTATCTTAGTTATTGTAGTAGGCCCCTCTTTTGAAGGTGACGTTACCCTCACCCCGGTAGTTTGAGTCAGCAAGGATACAATCCTAAAAGGGTGGATTATTGGAAGATAATTAATTAAGTTATTAATGCAATATTATGGTAGGCCCCTCTTTTGGAGGTGACGTTACCCTCGACTAAGTAGTCTGAGTCAGCAGGGATACAGTCCTAAATAGCCGGGTTATAGTATTAATAGTAGTTAACTTATGAGGGGATCAAAGAGTTTGGACCCCCGCCATCCAATACCATGAAGTATTGAAGGAGGTTCTACTAAATTTGACCCAGGTCCATTGCAGGACCTCTAAACGCTGAACAATGGCAAGACCTTTACCAAACCGTTCCCTTAACCCCCGACCAGGTAGCCAACATACCTCCATATAGACCGTGGAGATATGAATGGTGAAAATCTTTTATTTTATATAGACAGTAAAAAGGGGTTAGTCCTAATGCCTCCATCATTTACTTACTCGGGTTTAAGTTGGTAAGGACCGGGAATGTATCGTCATGGCAAGTTCTAGAGTCGTAAGAACCAAGCGGCTATTCACACAAGAAACGAAAATGAGCATTTAGTCAAATGATATGTAAGTGTTTGCTCAATAAAGGCTCAAAACTCACTTTTGTGGGAATGGGTTTTTATGTGATCAAGTATATATAATTAAATTTTAGCTAAGCTTGTCATGCCTTTTCATAATTTTCTTATGTTGGTTCTTTTTATCACGACGCTATCGGTTGTAAATTCGTAAAAATATAACCTTTTTAAGAACTTGAATTTCCCGAGTTAAACCTAGGCAAGTAAAAAATGAAAATTTTTGAAAAAAATTTGGGTGATTAGCGGTTCCAATAGAGTTTTGTGTAAGGCTTGTATTTAGGACTTGCAAGATTCAAGGTTTTAGCATCCCCCCCCCCCCCCCCCCACACTTAAATTACACATTGTCCTCAATGTGTCCCAAAAATAAGTTTTTAGGTTGATTGAATGTGTAAAAAGGTGTAAAAAGCAAAAATTTTGTGTTACTGGGCGCTGAACACGGCCCCGTGTGATCCGGGCACGGCCCCGTGTTCAAGTGCCAGTAACAAAATTAAAACAAGAGAAACAGAAGTCTGGACACGGGGGTGTGTTGGGTGAACACGGCCCGTGTCCAGTTACCTGAACTGGGTCTTTTTCTGCAGATTGTGCAGCACGGGGCCGTGTTGGGTGGACACGGCCCGTGCCGAGTTTACTGTAAACGAAGAAATTTGTCGGACGGTTTTGTTCTCCTGTATGGAGTGCTGGTTCAAGTTTCCCTTGCATCCTTTGCCATCTCAAGTGTGTTTTATTCCTAAAAATTAAAACTAACTAGAAAACAAGAAAATTAATCTAAACTAAACTAAACTAAGGATAGTTCCGTGGAATGCCTCCATGGTGCGCCACGTTTATAAGGGTCCTTGGCTAGACCCAAAGCCTGGTCATATGTTACCCAAGTGGGATGTATTGCATCCCATGCTACACCGTCGGAGAGCGTCATCCAAGCTTGAGTCTATGACCTTCATGTAGTTGACTGGGTCTTCTTCCTCTATCTTCTTTCCACATTCAAACTTCACTTCCTCGTCCCCAAACTTCAATGTTAACGTCCCGTCATTCATATCCACCACTACTTGGGCGGTTGCTAGAAATGGCCTCCCGAGGATGAGAGGGACATCGGTGTCTTCTTCCATGTCTAGGATGACAAAGTCGGTTGGAAAAACGAAGTTGTCAACCTTGACCAGTAGATTTTCAGCGACACCTTGCGGAAATTTGACGGACCTGTCGGCGAGTTGTATGCTCATCTTTGTAGGGCTTGTTGTTCCTAGGCCGAGTCGTTTGAACATTGATGTGGGCATGAGGTTAATGCTAGCCCCAAGATCGGCTAATGCATTACGAACGGGGGACTTCCCAATCGAGCAAGGAATTGTGAAGCTCCCGGGATCGATTTTCTTTTGTGGAAGTTTGTTGAGTACTAAAGCGGAGCATTCTTCGCCTAAGTTAACTAATTGCAATGATTCAATTTTCCTTTTGTGAGTGAGGAAATCCCTCATGAATTTTGCATATTTAGGCATTTGGGTTAGAACCTCAATAAAAGGAATATTGACATGCAATTGTTTTAGTAAACTTTCGAACTTTGCGAATTGCTCATCGGTCTTTTGACGATTTAACCTACCGGGGTACGGAATTGGAGGCGTCTTGGTGGGCTCTTGATTTGGAGAAGAAGCCTTTTCTAGTTGAGGTGTAGGTGAAGTCGTGCTTTGGCGTTGACCTTCTTCAACTGGCGGTAATGGGGCATCTTCGGGACCCACGGTTCGGTTTCTTAAAGTGATGAGGTGTACTTGCGCCTTTGGGTTGGGTTCGGTATTACTTGGTAACGCGCCTTGTGGTCTCTCGGAGAAATTTTGATCTAGTTGATTTAATTGTTTTTCAACGTTTTGAATGCTAGCTTGTTGATTTCTAAAATTCGATTCCAATTGTTGAAATCGATCCGAGTTTTTCTTTTCGGTGTCGGAGATGAGGCGAGATACGGTATCTTCAAGCCTTTCTCTTTCACCTTGTTGTTGAGAGAAATTTTGTTGTTGTTGAAAATTAGTTCGTTGGTTTTGTTGGTTACTACTATTGCCGGGATCTCTCCAACCAAGATTTGGGTGGTTACGCCATCCTTGGTTGTAGGTACCCGTTGGAGGACCCGACGGCCTAGGTCTATTATCAATGTAGTTTACCGTTTCTGTTTGTTCATCTAATTCTTTCATACAACTCCAATTTTCATGTGGCCCACCACACCCTTCACAAGCCATAACCGAGGCCGTTTTTTTCATTTCTAGTTTTTTTTATTTTTGAAGAGAGGGCCTCGATTTGGGCTTGTAAAGAGGTGGTTTCATCAACCTTATGGGCACCCGGGGCAATAGATTTATTACCTCGGGGAGTGTGCCATTGAAAATTGGTTTGAGCAATTTCCTCAATTTGATTATATATTTCATTTGGGCGACGATTACCTAAAAGTCCCCCGGAGCTTGAATCAAGTGTTTGTCTTGTGTGTGGTAACAACCCATTGTAGAAGGTGGATACTTGTTGCCATACCGCTAGACCGTGATGAGGACACTTTCTTAGAAGCTCCTTGAACCTTTCCCAAGTTTCATATAAGGATTCCCCATCCTCTTGTGAGTATGTATTAATTTCAGTCATTAATTTAGCCGTTTTAGCAGGAGGGAAATACTTATATAGAAACTTTTGGGCTAGTTCATCCCAGGTGTTTACCGAGCCAACTGGGAGGGTGTTGAGCCAAGCCTTAGCTCGGTCTTTTAGTGAAAATGGAAACATCCTAAGGCGAATGGCGTCGTTTGATGCTCCATTGATCCAAAAAGTATCACATATTTCCAAGAAATTAGTAATATGTAGATGGGGATCCTCGTCCGCAAGCCCATGAAAGGTTGCGGAGTTTTGGAGCATTTGTATCAAATGCGGCCGAAGTTCGAAGTTGTTGGCTTCGACATTCGGTGCATTGATAGCGGCGCCGAGATTGCCTACGGTGGGCCGTAGGTAATCCATGAGGGTACGTTGGTCCGCCATTGGAAGTGGGTCCCCCGAAACTTTCTCTTGATTTTTAGCTTTAAGTCTTTTTCTGAGAAAGCGTTCGGGTTCTTCTAGGGGTTCTTTTATGTCTCTACAAGAACTGGAGCTCATGCACTACGTAGGAGGTTCAAATGTGGCGCCTGGGTTCCAAGTCCTGCAATAAAAACAGAAAAGAACGTTGGTCAGAATGTTCACCACGGCCCTGTGCTCAGTGAACACGGACCGTGGTCTGAGATACAGTGATTGTTTTCTGGATCCCTGTTACTGGGAGTTGGACACGACCCCGTGTTGCACCGACACGGCCCCGTGTTCAGCTCTCTGTAACTCAGAAAATAAAAACTGCCAGTGATGATGCTGGGCACGGCCCGTGTCCGACCAGGCACGGCCCGTGCTGAGCTCTGCAGAAGTTGAAAAACTAAGAAAAAAAATCCTTAAAAAAATGAAAAACAAGAAAAACGATTAGGCCGTTGATTCCTAACTTTCTTAAAATCCTTGTGTCCCCGGCAACGGCGCCAAAAACTTGATGTGTGTGAAGTGTTATATATATTAGGTGTATATTTTAAGCCCCTTTAACACTTATTTTTAGCCAAGTTTTAAATTTATAAAACACGATATTTTACTAACACTAAACACACATATGGGCAAGTGCACCCATCGTGAGCGTAGTATAGCGTTGGTAAGATACCGAGGTCGTCCAAGGACACAAGAGCTTTTAATACCGGTTTATCCTCAACGTCTAATCAAAATAAAAAGTTTAGAAAAATGTTTTTAACTAAGAAAAATAAAAACTAACTAAATGCTGAAAAATAAAATAAAAAGAAAAACAGATAGACAAGATGAATCACTTGGTTCCGAGTCGTATATAGTGTAACCTTTGATTATTTCCGCACTTTTGCACATAATTAAGAGATTATCTTAGTTATTGTAGTAGGCCCCTCTTTTGAAGGTGACGTTACCCTCACCCCGGTAGTTTGAGTCAGCAAGGATACAATCCTAAAAGGGTGGATTATTGGAAGATAATTAATTAAGTTATTAATGCAATATTATGGTAGGCCCCTCTTTTGGAGGTGACGTTACCCTCGACTAAGTAGTCTGAGTCAGCAGGGATACAGTCCTAAATAGCCAGGTTATAGTATTAATAGTAGTTAACTTATGAGGGGATCAAAGAGTTTGGACCCCCGCCATCCAATACCATGAAGTATTGAAGGAGGTCCTACTAAATTTGACCCAGGTCCATTGCAGGACCTCTAAACGCTGAACAATGGCAAGACCTTTACCAAACCGTTCCCTTAACCCCCGACCAGGTAGCCAACATACCTCCATATAGACCGTGGAGATATGAATGGTGAAAATCTTTTATTTTATATAGACAGTAAAATAATTTCATGACACCACGGACAAACGATAAAGAAAGATCACCTTCAACATAAGCAACTAGTTATTAAAGTCATTAATACGAAACCAAATAAAAAGTGCAAAAGATTAGAAATAAAAAGTATTACACTAGACACTTTGTCTTCAACAAGTGATGTAAGAGACTTAGGCAAACATCGCCTTGATTGTCAAGAACTCTTACGATCAATCTTGGATCCCGAGACGACTCACACACTCTACGATGGACAATGGATGATGGTGGTGGATGATGGTGTTATGGTGGTGGTGGGTGGTGGGTGAAGTGTGAGAGAGGTGGTGTGCCAAGGGATGGTTTGAGCTTTGAGCCAAGCACTTCTATTTATAGGCTGAACAGAAGCTCGGGCACGGCCCCGTGTCCACATCCTTCTCTTTCTTCATTTAATGCAGCTTTGTTTTATTAGTTGACCACGCCCCCGTGTCCGCTGAGCATGACCCCGTGGTGCAGAAGAATCTTTGTACTATGTAGATTTGCTGGATTGTGCGAATCTTATAGTTGACCACGGCCCCGTGTCCGCTGAGCACGGCCCCGTGGTGGGCAATAGAAGCTTCTACCACTTTGTCTTTTCTGCTGACACTTGGGCACGCCCCCGTGCTGGCTTAGCACGGGGCGTGTTTAGGCTTCTGATCTCTTGCTTTGCTTGGGAAGATGCTGTTGTGGGGTCGGGCATGTCACGTTTTGTTCCTTTTCTTGTATTTATGTTAGATTTTGATGTCTTTTTGCTTCTTTTGTTAATTTGAGCTCATTTAATCCTGAAAATACAAAAGGAAGACAAAAGCACATTTTTTCCAACATTAGTACTAAAAAAGGGTTAGTTTTATGCCTTATTTGATGAAATTTATATGTTACATTTTGAACACATCAGTCGGTATGTCGGGGTTTTGTATACAAAACTTGTTACTACATTGTGAGTAGTAACATGACCACAAGTCGGGTTGACAGTACCGTGGGTTGTAATTAAAGTAGATGGAAACAAATGTAATTGCACGACCGCCCTCAATACTGTAAAACGGTTTTACCTGTCTTGATTAAACTGGGATTCACTCACCAGAATTTCCCACCGACAAAATGTTTTTAAACACGTTTCAGGTAATAAAATGTGAAAGCCAAATAGAAGCCAACTGGACAGCACTGAAGGCTTGGAAAAATGGCTATAAAGTTACCTAAAATAAAGAGATGTTTTATTTAAATAAAATAGGGTTTACCCCTATAAAAATGTGTGTACTTGAAACTTGGGAATTTCCCATGTGTTTAATATTATAAAAAGCGTGGTATTTTACTCTGATAAAATATTTCTTAACTACGGTCCTGATGTAAAATATTTCCTACCCAGATCCCATACCAGCCCTTGCACCCCCAATGAGCATAGAAAATGTGCAAGAACTCCGAACCTTTGGTGAGGAGATTTTAGAAGAGAGCGAAAGGATGAGACAAATAGGGGAACGACTCGTCTGGAAATATGACGAGCGTAATATGAAATTTTGGATGAACCCCTATCACTAATAATAATAATATAATAATAAATATATATATAATATGTGTGTATGTTTGAAAAAAATTGATAATATATATATATAGGGAGAAGATCATGCGAGAACCACCTCTTATTGCGAGAACCGCTATAACCGCGAGAACCAATGTGAACACAACCAAAAATGCCTAAAAATCACACAAAATTTTTTTTTTAATATTTTTTATATAAAAATCGCTACTTTTCGAAGCCAAAAAAAAATTAAAATATTTTTTTTTCTTTTAAAATTTTTTTTTTGCCACTAAAAGTAGCGATTTGAGCACAAAAAAATTTAGATTTTTTTTTATTTTTTTTAGGTTTTTTGTGGGTTTAGTTTTTAGCATTTTAGCTTGTGGGGGGGGGGGGGGGTTAGGTTTTTTTTTTTGGAGGTTTTAGTTTTTAGCATTTAGCTTGGGGGGGGGGGGTTAGGTTTTTTTTAGGTTTTTTTAGCTATTTTAGGTTGTGTTCACATTGGTTCTCGCGGTTCTCGCAATAAGGGTGGTTCTCGCATGAACTCCTCCCTATATATATATATATATATATAGGGGATCGCTAGAATGAGAACCACCACGAGTTATGAGAACCACGAGAACCGCGCCCCGCGGGTGGCCGTTGACCACGAAATTTTTTTTACACCTAGATCCGTATATTTTAGGACCGGGTGTAAATTTTCGGTTCAAACGGCGCGCCCGAGGGGGTAGTTTTTTACGCCCAAAGTTTGGGTTTTTTTAATTTTTTTAATTTTTCTTTTTTTTTTTACCAAACTTTGGGCGTAAAAAACTACCCCCTCGGGCGCGCCGTTTGAACCGAAAATTTACACCCGGTCCTAAAATATACGGATCTAGGTGTAAAAAAAATTTCGTGGTCAACGGCTACCCGCGGGTCGCGGTTCTCGTGGTTCTCATAACTCGTGGTGGTTCTCATTCTAGCGGCTCCCTATATATATATATATATATATGTTGTAGTATAGACCACTTCGTGGTTAGTGATGCATACTAGTATTGTATTTTTATTCCAGTTGTACTTGTAATAAATATAGATGTATACTATAAAATAGAGTAAGTCGCAATGCTCGACGATTTTGGATCAACATGCTTGTTGTGTGATTGTTGCATTGAATATTTTTATGCAATATTAATACTTGGTAATTGTTTAAAATCCAGATGGCCGTCGCAGCAAATCCGGAAAACCAGAATAATGAAAATCAAATAAATAATAGTGAAATTCGACACCTTGTAACCCAAGGAATTAGAGATGCCATGCCAGCTATTATCCAAAATGTTAGGGATGCGGAAAATAATGATAAAAGTGGTAATGGCAGTAAACGAACCCATATAGAACCTAGTCAGCGCGTGCACAGTGGACCCATACTTCAAGTGCCCATTCCTAAAAGAAGAAGAACCATGTCTTATGGTTGTTCTTACAAAGAATTCTGGTCCTGTAAACCAATAGAATTCTCTGGCAATGAAGGGGCCATTACAGCTCTACGATGGATAGAAAAGACTGAGGCAGTCTTAAAAATAAGCAAGTGCGCAGAAGAAGATAAGATAATGTTTGCCTCCAATCTATTTAAAAACTTAGCCTTAGAATGGTGGAACACTATCCTCCAGTCTAGGAGAAGTAACAGGGTTTACAATATGGAATGGGAGGAATTTAAAAATATGGTAGAAAGGAAATTTTGCCCTCCCAATGAAAAGGAACAGATAGCGAATAAGTTCTTAAACCTTAGAATGACTGGAGTGGATAGTAAGGGGTACACTACTTTATTATTTGAATATGCTAGAATAGTGACAACCCTTGCATCACCTAAACCAAAATTAATCTCCCGCTATATCTGGGGATTAATAAGTGAGATAAGGCATGTAGTCAAGTCAGCTAAACCTCAAACTATAGAAGAAGCTGTAGAACTAGCAAACACATTGACTTATGAATTAGTGTGTACACGAGAAGAGGACCAGAGGAGAAACCTAGCTCAAAAGCTTACCCAAGAATTCCGCTATGGAAATTCCAACCGTGGGAAAAATGTAGGTTCAACCTCTGCACCTTACTGCAAGGCTTGCAAGAAGAAACATTCAGGAAGATGCTTCACTTACTGTAATTTCTGCAAGATACCATGACACAAGGAAGAAGATTGTAGGAAGAAACCTAATAATGGAATTTGCTTCAACTGTGGAGAAAAAGGTCACATCAAGCCGAACTGTCCAAAACTAGCTCTAGACCTGAACAACAAGAATACTAAAAATGCTAGAGCATTTGTTCTGACTGCAGAAGAAGCAAAGATGATCCCGGATGTGATTGCCGGTACGTTTTTAGTTAATGATGTTTTTCCTAAAGTATTATTTGACTCCGGTGCAAACCAAAGTTTTATTAATACTTCATTTTGCAAACTTCTCAATCGACCATTAACTAAACTCCCATAAGAATGTCTAGTAGAGACAGCAAATGGAGAAACCATTAAGATTTCTGAAATCTTGCAGGGAGCAAGAATAGAATTTTTAAACCAAAAATTTATTGCAAACCTTTATCCAATGAATCTGGCAGGATTTGATGTAGTATTAGGAATGGATTGGTTAATAGCCAATAAAGTCAGTATTTTATGTGATCAAAAGTATGTCCAAGTAAATTCACCAAAGGGTGAAAAGATCACAATTAAAGGAGATAAACCCTCTAGATCCACAAAATTCATCTCTATGATGAAAACAGCCAGTTATGTAAGAAAAGGATCATTAGTGTATTTGATTTCTATAATCGTTAACACTAAAGGAAAAGAACTGAAAGATATTCCAGTAATATCCCAATTTTCAGATATATTTCCAGAAGAATTACCAGGACTACCTCCAGACAGAGAAGTTGAATTTAGAATCCACCTGCTACCAGGAACAGCACCAATTGCCAAAGCACCTTACCGTTTGGCACCCGCAGAAATGCAGGAACTGAAGAAACAATTAGACGAATTGTTGGAGAAAGGATTAATACAGCCAAGCTCATCGCCGTGGGGAGCACCGATTTTATTTGTTAAAAAGAAAGACGGGTTAATGCGAATGTGCATTGATTACCGTGAATTGAATAAAGTCACGATTAAGAATCGATATCCATTACCGAGAATCGATGATTTGTTTGATCAGTTACAAGGAGCTCGATTCTTTTCTAAAATCGACTTACGTTCAGTATATCATCAATTAAAGGTACAGGAATAGGACATTCCTAAGACCGCTTTTAGAACCAGGTATGGCTATTATGAATTTACTATCATGCCATTTGGTTTAACCAATGCCCCAGCTGCATTTATGGACATGATGAACCGAATATGTAAGCCATATTTGGATGAATTCATAATTGTCTTTATAGATGATATTCTCATCTACTCTAAGAATAAGGAGGAACATGCAGCGCATCTGTACGCACTTCTAAGTTTATTGAGAAAGGAAAAGCTTTATGCGAAGTTTTCGAAGTGTGAATTTTGGTTAGAACAGGTACAATTTCTTGGACATTTAGTCAATCATAAAGGAATTCATGTGGATCCCACAAAGATCGAGGCGATTACCAAATGGAAAACCCCTGAGTCACCAACCGAGGTTAGAAGTTTCTTAGGATTGGCCGGTTATTATAGAAGATTTATTCGAGATTTTTCTAGAATAGTCATTCCCTTAACTAAGCTAACCTGTAAGTCTGTTAAGTTTGAATGGGGACCAAACCAAGAAGAAGCCTTTAGAATACTTAAGCAAAGATTAACCAACGCACCCATACTAGCGTTACCCGAAGAAACTGAAGACTTTATAGTCTATTGTGACGCTTCGAAACTAGGTTATGGATGTGTATTGATGCAACGTCAAAAGGTTATAGCTTACGCCTCTAGACAACTTAAGAATCATGAAGAAAATTATTCAACCCATGATTTAGAATTAGGAGCTATAATTTTTGCCCTTAAGAATTGGAGACATTATCTTTATGGTAGTAAGTTTACCATTTTCACTGATCATAAGAGTTTAAGGTATGTTTTCGTGGAAAAGGAATTGAATATGAGACAAAGACGTTGGATGGAGATACTTAGTGATTATGATTGTAATATCCAGTATCATGCAGGAAATGCAAACGTAGTAGCTGATGCTTTAAGTCGAAAGTATCACGAAAAACCAAAGAGAGTACGTTCTCTTAAATTAATTCTACAAGTAGATTTAAATGAACATATTAGAAAAGCACAAGAATCAGTAATCAAAGATGATACTGAAAAATTGAAAGGAATAATTAAGGAACTAGAACAAGGAACATATGGAATTTGGAGATTCCATAAGAAAAGAATGTGGATACCTAAATTAGGAAAACTACGCCACCGTGTATTAGAAGAAGCCCATAAGTCTAAGTATACGATGCATCCTGGAAGTGATAAGATGTATCAAGACTTAAGAAAGAATTTCTGGTGGATAGGAATGAAAAAGGATATAGCAGTATATGTTGCAAAGTGTCTAACATGTTCACAAGTTAAAGCTGAACATCAGAAACCCTCAGGTTTGTTGCAATAGTTAGAGATGCCCGTGTGGAAATGGGAATTGATAACAATGGATTTTGTTACCAAATTACCTAAGACAAGAAAAGGTAATGATACAATCTGGGTGATTGTAGACAGGCTAACTAAGTCAGCTCATTTCCTACCAATGAAAGAAACTTTCAGTATGGAACAATTAGCTAAATTGTATGAAAATGAAATAGTTTCATTACATGGAATTCATTTATCAATTGTTTCTGATAGGGATAGCCGTTTTACCTCTCATTTTTTGACAAGTTTCCAAAAAGCAATGGGAACCAAGTTAAATCTAAGCACAGCTTATCATCCTCAAACGGATGGACAAAGCGAAAGGACAATTCAGACAATGGAGGACATGCTTAGAGCTTGTGTAATTGATTTCGGAGGTAACTGGGACGATCACTTACCATTAATAGAATTTTCTTATAATAATAGTTATCACACAAGTATCAATGCTGCACCATTCGAAGCACTTTACGGACGAAAGTGCCGAACTCTAGTCTGTTGGGCAGAAATTAGAGAAACGCAACTATCCAGACCTGAGATAGTGCAAGAAACAACCGACAAAATCATTTAAGTCAAAGAACGACTGAAAGCAGCACGTGATCGACAGAAAAGTTACGCTGATAACAAACGAAAGCCATTGGAATTTCAAGTAGGAGACAAAGTGTTATTGAAAGTCTTTCCTTGGAAAGGAGTAGTCAGATTCATCAAAAGGGGAAAACTAAGCCCCAAGTATGTTGGACCTTTTGAGATTATTAAAAGAATAGGACATGTAGCCTATCAGCTACAACTACCAGAGGAAATGGCAGGAATACATGATGTATTTCATGTATCTAACCTCAAGAAATGCTTAGCCGATGAATCACTAGTAGTACCTCTTAAGGATGTAGAGGTAAATGAAAAGCTTAAATTTGTAGAGAAGCCTCTACAAATTGAAGACAGGAAAGTCAAGAATCTCAAGCATAAGAGACTAGTTCTGGTCAAAGTGAAATGGGAGCTTGAATCAGAGATGCAAAGGAAATATCCACACTTATTCCAGTAGACCTCGAGGACGAGTTCTAAAACAAGGTGGGGAGGATATAACAACCCTCTAAAATAATTCCGACACCCCTAATATATTTAAAATATCCCAATACGTCCTAAAATGCACCCCGTATGCGAAAAACAACCTCAAATACCTTAATTTTATCAAAAATCAAATAAAATAAATAAAAATAGGGCCTCGCGGCCCGCGACGGAGAAGGAACAAGGCCTACGCGGGGCGCGACGGCTTGGCTAGGAGGCTTCACCCGGAGCCGCCACGTGGCAACACTTGTCGAGACTATGCTGTTGACCAGACAACCCTATGCCCTAGACCCCCTACGTCGCGGGGCGCGACGCCCCCTGTTTCCGTCGCGGGGCGCGATGCTATGTCTGATCAGCCCTATAAATTGAGAGTTTCGGCTCTCATTTGAATTCGTTCATTCACAACTTTCTCTCTCAATTTCTACGTAGTAGGCGTTATACCTGGGCATAATACTCCCCTAATTAACGAAGTTCTGCCTCTTCGTAAGTATCATAACCCCCGGTTACGTATTAGATACGCTGCCCGATTGATCTAGGGTTCCGTAACGGCTGTCGTGGTTCTGCCCGACGTAGTCGTTGGAATGTCGTCTCGGGGAGGACATCACTAATGTAAATATTGGGTTATTATACTAATGCGTGTGCATTTGTGTAGTTAATAGATAATCACCAGGAAATCCTAAAGGAAAACCCTAAGACAGCAATGTGAGTAATCTCCTTTGTGCATACTGTTTTTACAAAATCTCAAATGTTTTACATTATAATTAACAGTGATTGAGTATTTGTGTTCTACAATTATCGTCGGTATGTCGGGGTTTTGTATACAAAACTTGTTACTACATTATGAGTAGTAACATGACCACAAGTCGGGTTGACAGTACCGTGGGTGGTAATTAAAGTAGATGGAAACAAATGTAATTGCACGACCGCCCTCAATACTGTAAAACGGTTTTACTTGTCTTGATTAAACTGGGATTCATTCACCAGTATTTCCCACTGACAAAATGTTTTTAAACGCGTTTCAGGTAATAAAATGTGAAAGCCAAATAGAAGCCAGTTGGACAGCACTGAAGGCTTGGAAAAGTGGCTATAAAGTTACCTAAAATAAAGAGATGTTTTATTTAAATAAAATAGGGTTTACCCCTATAAAAATGTGTGTACTTGAAACTTGGGAATTTCCCACGTGTTTAATATTATAAAAAGCGTGGTATTTTACTCTGATAAAATATTTCCTAACTACGGTCCTGATGTAATTTCCGCTGCCAAAATGATAAACACCGATACCACCGAAACTGGCTGCAGCCGCCTGTTCCCGGATTGTTAGGGGACGGGGGTTGCGACACAATTTGATAAAATGATCAAGATAACATCAACATGTATCTTCATTTCTGGAAGATGAAGATGGTGTCTGGAAATGGTGATGGTTTTCAGGTGCGTTTTCAGCGGGGTTGTGGGTTTAGGTGTTTCAGGTGGCCTGAAGTAATGGACGGTAGTTTTGGAGAAGATAAAGAGAGAGTGATGGAGAAGAGGAGGTGGTGGCTGGTTCTTATGCAGAATAGGAAGAAGTGATTTTTTTTTATTTTGTGCTTGATTTTCATGTGTGTGTTGGATTTTTAAGGAGTACAAATGTTACAGATCTTGTTCTTGATGTTCCTGTGTGTGTGTGTGGGGGGGGGGGGGGGGGGGTTAAAGAAGAACACTGATAAGGAAGAGAGGAAGAAACATGGTAAAATTACAAAACTACCCTTATTGATTAGATTTAACTAAAAATTTTAATTTGGTTAGTGCTAAAGGACGAAAGCTATAATGAGTTTTCTGAATAAAAGATTTTGACTCTAATTATTAAACTTAAAGGGTATACATTGCAATCTAATACAAACATAAATGACAAAAATTGTAATTTACCCATAATCCTTTAAATGGGAATTATCTTCATTATTTATATATAATAATCATAATAATTTAATACTTACAATTTCAAATTTTCCTCTCAGTCCGCTTTTTTTTCAAATTTCAAACTAATCCTTGATCTCAAAACTGTATATAAATACAAATAATGAAAAAAAAAAACATAAAAGTTTAAATTTAGCTAATTCCCACCTACCATGACACGTCAACTAAAAAAGAAAAAAACCGCTAGTTTGGACAAGGGTTCACCTCTTTTTGAACCGATTCACGAAAGTGTGTTAAATACTCCACAAAACTTGGAAATTTCCGGAGCCAAAGCAAAATGAGCAGAGAAGTTTCATGCGATTTGGTGGGAGGTAGTAATCATTCAGGTGTTTTGGATACTTTGAAATCAAGATACCCTTGCGCTCATGAGCCTCTGCCTGCTGCTGCAACTGCAACACCGGATGACCGAAGATATTTGACATCTCTTTGGGTTTTCGAGGATCGAGAAGTGGATGAACCAGAATCCCCTCTACCCCCTAGTAAGTCTTGAATGTGATTTTTCTGATTTAAGTTAGTTAATTGATCATTTTGTATGTTTACACATGCAACCACATGATTTTCTTCCACCTTTCCCTGTTCTGATAACTTCTGGTTTGGTGAAGTCAACTCTATGAATAAATGGTTATCTTGCACAAAGGGCAAATATGTAATTTAAATTTAAATTTGGATGCATAACAATTTGAGTATTTGACACCTGTTATATTTAAACATTTATGAATTAGTAAATTTGATTAACTGTTAAAAGATGGGGTTGGCTAAAAGTAGCTGAGAGATGCCAAGACTGATTTAGTAGGGGTGTACACTGGTACATTCAGTAAAAATAATAAGGGGATGGGTAAGATTAGCACAATAGTTTAAATTTAAAGACCATAATAAAGCAACATGAGGGGGTGTCTAGATGTGCATTCTTGAGGTGGTTATTGTGACTTTAATAATCAGATGATTGGATGATTAGTTGATTACCTTTACCTTTGGATAGTTCTTTCTGTACATATATTCACAATCCCTTGTCTTGAGGCAGCTTATTACTCATATAATTATTTTTAATTAAATATAATGCTTAACCTGAATCTGCAAAACTAATTATAAAAATTTAAGGTGGTGTTTGTTTTTTTAGATGTAAAAGGTCTGCAGTCTGCGGACCACATCTGCAAACGTCTGCATACATCCAGTTTAGCAGCATATCTGCTCAGCATTGTAGCTTCTAAACTGGTTTAACCCCATTAGGGGTGTAGCTTTCAAGGGGCCGGGGGGGAGGGGGGCACCCCTCGAACTTTTCGCTCAGTAGTGTTATGTTTGTACGTTTCGTATTGAATTTTTTAGGTATATACGTTTTCGACCCCCCGGTTTTATAAAAAAGAAATTTACTTATATAGAATTTTTAGGTTTGGTGACTTCCGACCCCCGGTGGAAATTTTCAAGCTTCGCCACTGAACCCCGTTCGCCATTTCATCATTGTCAGTAGGCACTAGCTACCACATCTGCTCTCATGTATTATGTCTCTACTTTGGTTTTTCTCCATAGCTATAATATTTAGATTAATTGTGTAGTGTACTGTTGTGACCAAGTTTCCTACTTTTCTTATTATAATCATATTAACTTCCTTATAATCTGTAGGCTTCTCTAATCTGATGGTTGATCAAAGTATCATCGACCCGCACATGATTAAGGAAAAAATCACATCTGTTCTCAAGGTCTTAAAATTTCGTGAGCAGCACGTGCTAGTTCAGTTTTGGTCACCTGTTACTGTCCAGAAGCGATGGTTGCTAACGACTTGGGACCAACCTTTTGGTCTTGGTTTGGCTGATGAAGAGCTGTACTCATATAGAAAAAAGTCTGAGCGGTTTGCAGTTGTTGCAGACGAGGAACACAGAGAAAAATTAGGTTCACCAGGTCGTGTTTATAGCCATAAGTTGCCAGAGTGGAGTTTGGATGTACAAGGTCAAGATACAAGCAACAATGTCCATGGATATATTAATTTACCTGTATTTGAATCTAGCGGTGATAGCTGTGTAGGCGTTCTTGAGATCATAACATCATCGAGTTATGTTGATTTTGCGTTTGAGGTTCAAGAAGTCTCAAGAGCACTAAAGGTTGCTGCAATATTCTTACTACCATATTCTTGTGTTATTTGTTTCATACATACATACGTACATACAAATGCACTTTTTTAATGTTCTTCATACTATGAGTTTGTTCACTTGTTAATCTTCATTTTTTAACTTGGCAGAACCAGAATCTGAAGTCTCCAAACGTGTTTGAGGATTCAAGCTTAAGTGTGAGTGGTATTCCAAGTAACCTGAACTTTCTCTCTCTCTGTATTACAGGCCGAAATTTCAATTCATCTACTTATGAAGCTCTATTTTGGGTTGTTTTTTGATTCTCATACGTAAGGGATAAAAAAATGCTGAGAGGGGAATAGATAAACTGGATTTAAAGTCAGGGGCAGATCTACCCTTCAAGTTATCCCTTGACGCTCCGATGGTAGTGTAAATTTTGGAAAAAAAATAACGTTTTTTCGATTTCGTTACCCTTTTCTTTGAAACGTTGCCCCTATAATAATTTTCTAGATCTGCCACTGTTTAAAGTCACACAACCTCTAGTATTAAAGCATAGAACATCCTAAATCATTTTGATAAAATATTCAGATTATCACTAAGATTATATTGTTTTATTAATCACACTTAATAAATTTATTAAATATACCGTTTTCTTGTTTTCAAAAAAAAAAACAGACAAACAAGTGTTTGTCAGTCTATGAGTCTATCATTAATATTTTACTAGTTTGGATAGATTGCAGATGAAAGAAGGCGACGAGAACTGGATGATATCTTCAAAGCCTTAAAGACGGTTTGTGATATCTATAATTTACCTTTAGCTCAGACATGGGCTCCTTGTGGATATAGTAGTTATGTGGCTAATTCAGAAAATCTAGAGCAGAGTTGTAGTAGTTTCAACAGAAGCTGTATAGGGAAAGTCTGCATATCAACAGTCGATTTACCATTCTACGTTCGAGACTTGAACTTGTGGGAATTCCATGAAGTTTGCAGAGAGAGACACCTGGACAGATCTCAAGGAGTTGTTGGGAGATCATTGTCATCCTGTGGTGCATGGTTCTGTGAAGATGTAACAAAACTTGATGAAGACGATTACCCTTTGGTTCACATTGCGCGCTTGAGTGGGTTAAATAGCTGTTTAGCTATCTATCTCAAGAGTCATGAATCAGATGCTGAACATGTCATAGAATTCTTTTTACCAGCACATAGCGCAAACGAAACAGGCCTACGAAGGTTGTTGGAAACATTTAATCAGAAGATTAAAAACTCTTCTTGGATGCAACTAGATATTGCATCGCCTCCCCAAGTTATTGGAGGAGTTCTGTTTAATTGGGACTTTGAATCTCCACCTTCTCCGGTGAACTTATTGACTGAAAAAGGAGAGGCACCGCCACCTGAATCAGAAAATATGGAAAATGAACCATCTAACTCTGCCGCAGGAGGAACAAGCCAGAACAAGATTGAAGATTTCGATATTGATTCAGGAAAGATAAGTAGAAAAAGGAAGAGATCGGATAGAATGATTGGTTATGAGGAAGTACGTAAACATTTTGGAAAGACAATGGATGAAGCGGCAGCTATCCTTAATGGTGAGTTCATAGCTTGCAAATAATGTCAATATTTGTGAGCTTAGTTTCCTTTTAATATTCTCATTTTCACTTTGTGCCTACATTGTATTTATGTAGTTAGCAGATCTACGTTGAAGCGTATTTGCAGGAATCTTGGTATACCAAGGTGGCCATACAAGACCGGTCCTTATAAGAGTGATACCGATACCTTTATGAAGTCAGATCAAACAGATGTGGCTGTCTTTACATCTGAAGGAACACATACCCCACCTCCAGTTTTTGGGGGCGGGTCCAATGAACCGTTTGGTGGTACAACATATATAACTCAAGACCCTGCTGTTCTTACCGAAAATGGTAAGCATAGTTCCACACATGTACCCCACCAGCAGGAACAAGCAAATGTGACGTTTAAGGCAACATATAGAGACGATACTATTAAGTTTACATATCGCCTTTTAGATGGATTGGTAAAGTTGGAGGAGGAGGTTGCAACGCGGTTTCATCTCACAATTGGAAGCTTTAGACTAAGATATAAGGATGAAGATGGCGATATGATAACGATTGCTTGTGACAATGACTTGAAGGCGTTGGGCGCTTTTATGCAACTAACTTCTACTAACATGATTAAACTATCTGTACAAATGGTTGCCATTCATAGCTCTAGTGCTTAGTTTTTTTTTTTTCAACGATTATGTATCAAATTTCAGCCCCCTTCTGTATTTTTTTTAACTGGAATTCCTTTATCATGTTCTACAACTTCCCTAGTTAATCCTGCGCTTTAACCCTGCCAAAAAAGACCATACATAAATAAGACATAAGAAAATATAGAAATACCCAAACCGTATAGAGATTGTGTTGTCGAATACCCCCTACCCCCGGCAATCTAAGTTCAGAAAACATCAAACAACTTCAATTACGTAAAAGCAAATATGTCGTAATGGCATAATGAAGACTTTTAGCGAAGATATCAACAACTTGGTCGTGCGGCTCAATTTTAACTGTTTTGTTCATAACATTCATTTTAGCAAGATTTAAGCCAGATAGATGAGCGAAGTAGAGAGGCAACCTTGAACTCTCTTAAACTATAAACTTGATTATTTTATGACAATAATATATAGATATAACACGTTCAAGAAAATAATTGCTTTCGTAATTTTATTGTTAATATCACCCGAAGAGATTAGCATTACATTCCCTAATCCCTAGTTTCTTTGTCATGTGTATTAACGCCACTATATCCCTTTTTTCGAGCTTTGGCTTTTGTTTACCTTATCTGTTTTACTTATTGATGAAAAGAAAAACCAGTAGCAAAAGAACTTGTTGAAGAAAGGGTCATGAATATGATTATCTGAACTTGAACCGGTCCACTATCATTCTTTAATATCAATCATTGACTTGACTTAATGGGATTGGTTGTTATAGTCAACTTTCTATAGTATTTCTTTTTCTTTTTCTTTTTCATTGGGGCCAACGATGTTGACAGGTAGGTTTAGTACTAAAACCTTGTTGGCAGTATTTAATTTATATAGTTTTATAATACATGGTGCACGATGATTGATGTAACGTGCACCGGGTTATCCGATTGTGCCCCCCGTGCCTACTATAGTACTATTCCAAGTCGTCAAAATATATTACAAAAAGCCTGCCATATATCATTTATCTATGGACGATTTAGATCCAAGTTGGCGCTATGATTAAGTCATATTGAATCACATGTGTTCTGGCTTCGACAGAGATGTGATATAAAGATTTATTTTTATGTGTTTATTTATAAACATCAAAAATAATATATAACAACACAAAAGGTAAAAGTTACGCATGCATAAAGTTTTGAATTAATTACACTAATGTTTGGTTTTGGATTCAAGTTTTTAGAAATTACAGTGCATTGTGCATTCAGACATAACACGTTTAGTCCTTAAGACTAACACACATTAATTTTTTTGCTAAACATTAATAAAATGATCAATATACCAACACTTTATAAAAAATGAAAAAACCTTTTCTCCTCCTCGCCCTCACCCCTGACCGATGCCACCCTTCTGTTTTTTCTTCTTTGTCGGAACCTTCCCGTCCCATCTTCAATGGTTCCATAAGTTAATGGCCGTGCACAGGAAGATAAGACCGTGAAAATAAATTGTTATATGGGTTGGATTCGAAACAAATAGACAAATCTATCTAGTATAATCTCATTCATAGCAAAATGTTATTGATAGGATACGAGGAGTGTGTGATGATGGCAAAACTTGTTGGTGCACTACATCTGTCGACTTCGTCTTGTATCGAGTCTAGATCTTAGATTGTTAGATTAGGGCAGTTTGTACGAGATTTACCGAGAAAGTTAATTTCACATATATGGACACGTCCGTATGAGTGGAATCACTCACGTCCGTATGAGTGGAATCACTATGTACGTATGTGGGAAATCAGAACGTCCATATGTGGGAAATCAGAAAGTTAGAAGTGATTTCGCTTTTATGTACAAGTGTGATTTCGCTTTTATGGACATGGTGTCCATATGAGCGAAATCAACACCCTATAAATGGGTATCATAAGCGAAATCAGTTAATGAGGTCTTGTTTCCGGTAACGAACTGCTGCCGAAGTGCCGTTTGACTTGTAATCAGTGTGAAATCAATATATTAGGCAAGATTTAGTAGAACAAGCTGTTTTTCGTGTCCGTTTATTGTTATTCCGCACCTTAAACGGATTAGAACACCTCCGATTGACTCGTTTGGGTCAGCACGCGATCCTACAAGTGGTATCAGAGCTCAGGACGAGGAGTTCTGTATATATCAGCTTGTTTTCATCTCTATTTCTATCTTCTACACCTTCTTTCATCAGTTCGGGAAGATTTCACGGTTGGAATTGAACGAAAATTTCACAGATTGTTTAAAATTGAACAATAACAAACCCTTGAAAGTTTGAGACTGAAATTCGAAGTATAAGTGGATCAAATTGGTGTTCGAAGTGATTTCGTTTTTGTGAACATACACTTGATTCCGCTCCAAGGGACAATCTTAGACCTGATTTCGCTCCAATGGACACACATACCTACTGATTTCGCTCCAAGGACCATCAATTACACTTGATTTCGCTCCAATGGACACATATACCTACTGATTTCGCTTCAAGGACCATCAATTACACTTGATTTCGCTCCAATGGACACATATACATTCTGATTTCGCTTTTGTGTCACCCAAACCTTGTGATTTCGCTTTTGTGTCACCCAAACCTTGTGATTTCGCTTTTGTGTCACCCAAACCCTTTAATTTCACTTTTGTGTCATCCAAACCCATTGATTTCGCTTATATGTCACCCAATACACTTTGATTTCGCTTTTATGTCACCATTAGATCCTTGATTTTGTTCCAAAGACATTCCAAATCTTTTGATTTCGCTTTTAGGACCATCCAGAAGATCTGTTTTCGCTCGTTTGTCACTGTCATTGAAAATCAAGTTATCAAATCATGGCTGAAGAGTTTTACAACGCATTTGCCACACCAGTTGCTCCGGTTACTGCTGCTGAAAATTTATACAGTGAGAATGAAACGAGAACGCATCAGAAACCACCAAAGTTGATGTATATCGAAGATTTTCAGGGTTGGAAGAACCGTTTTGAGAATTGGGTTCAGGCTTACAGATTCGATGCTTGGTGTTCTTTACTGAAAGATTACGAGAAACCAAAGAATGAACGTGGTTTGGAAAAGGGTTTCAATGATTTTACTGAAGCTGATAAGTTGAAATACACTAGTGAGAAGATGATGATCAGCATTTTACAGCAAGCAGTTAAAGAAGACATCTTTGTCTTACTTCAACATAATGGAACTGCTAGATCAATCTGGGAAGCTTTACTTCAGAAATTCCGAGGGAGTGCTGATATGATCAAAAACAAAAAGGCCTTATTGAAGAAGTCGTTTGACATATTTACTGCATTTGATCATGAAACCACAAAGGAAACAATAGATAGATACTGTCATCTGGTTCTAGAAATGAAAAGATTGGATATTCAAAAAGATGATGATGAGTGGGTTGATAAGTTAGCAGAGGCATTACCCCAACAGAAGTGGGGAACTTATCTAATGATTGTGAAACTCATGAGGAAGACTGAGAGTATGAACTTGGCACAGTTTATCCAGAAGATTGAGGAACATGAGCTGGATATTCAAAAGACTGCTATAATGACGAATCCAAATGCAAAACAAGATGTCAGTTTGTATTACAGAGGTAACAAGTTTGAGGCCACTCCCAGCCCTAGTCCGAAGATTCAAACTGGTTACAGTGCTGATAGTGCGTCTGGAACAAAGAGTAGCAATGTGACTCAAAGTAGTGGATTTTCTTCATCATTTTCAAGTTTTGATCCAAATAGCGCAACATCAACTTCTCAACGACAAAATTCAACACATCTTCAGTGCAATGTTACATTAAACATTCAAAATGGTCAGAATTTGTCTTCAGAAGTTGCCAAGCAGCACATGGCATCACTGGTTACTATGTTAGAATCTTACGAAAGTTTGATCGATGGGAAGATTGGCAATCCGATGCTTACCAAAGAAGATTACGACCAAATTGATGCTGAAGAACTTGAAGTGATGGATATCAAATGGTGTTTAGCAAGTGCTTGGAGGAGAGCTGAAAAGTTTCAAGAGATCACTGGTAGGGATGAATTTCGAGGAATGGCTACCTCTCCATTGGGTTTTGACAAATCGAAAGTTACCTGTTTCCGTTGTAAAGGAAAAGGTCATTTTAAACGAGAGTGCAAAAGTAAAGAAGCAACCGGGAATCAAGAAAAGAACAACTATTATCAGAAATCAATTTTCCATCAGATTGCTCAACAACCACAAACTGCACATGGTCATGCTATTGAAGATGGAAAGAAGAAAGCTTTACTTATCAATCAAGATGATGAATTTGTTGCTGAAGGATTTAGTTGGGACAAATATGTACCTGGTTCAGCTTTTGTTGCTAGAATACTAGATGAAGAGGCTAGTGAGAAAAGAATCCCGATATTTCCTGATCTTGGAAGCGATGTGGATACCGATGATGAGGAAGAACATCTCAACAAAGCTAGAAAAGGCATTGATCTAACTAGTTTTAATTTGTTTTTTTGCAGATAAAATGGAGATGTTATACCAGAAGAAGATGGCTAGATTGAGGAAAGAGCTGGAAGCAGCAAAAATGCAAGCTGATGAAAAGACAAAGACAGAAGCTGTAAAAGCAAATGTTGAACCAGTGACTGAGAAAGTAATTGAGAAAATCGTTGAAGTGGAGAAAGTGGTGGAAAAACTTGTTGAAGTTGAAAAGATTGTTGAAGTTGAAAAATTAGTCGAAGTTGAGAAAATTGTTGAAAAGATTGTTGAAATTGAAAAGATTGTTGAAGTTGAAAAATTAGTCGAAGTTGAGAAAATTGTTGAAAAGATTGTTGAAATAGAAAAGATTGTTGAAGTCGAGAAGATTGTTGAAGTTGAAAAGACTGTCGAAGTTGAAAAGATAGTTGAAAAGGTAGTTGAAGTCATGAAGCCTTGTGAGAAATGTTCTGAGTCTTGCAAAGTTTGTGAAGAAAAAGATAAAAAGATTGCTGATTTAGAGAAGATTAAGGAAGATTTACTGTCTGATGTGAAGTATGTGAAAGAGTCATACGATGTACTGAATAGGACAGTTGATGGGTTGAAAAGAACGAATGCTGAAATTGAGAAAGCAAATGAAAAGATGAGTGGAACGTTAATGACGAAGCAAAGTGTAATCAATGAGTACATCGAAGATTGTGCAAAGCTAAAGAAAGAAGTGGAACTTGAGAAGATTGAGAGTGAAAGGATTAAACGATTATTGTTGAGTTACACTACTTGTGATTATTTGATTGATCGTGTTTATCCTACTGTTGCAGGTCTTGAGGCATTCATGGAGAAAAAGACTGAAGATACTGATACTGGCAAGAAACCAAGTGTCAAGTATAACAGATGTCCGCCTCCGATCCATGAAACCTATTCTCCAAGGAATCCTAATGAGGAGCGTCTAAAAAAAGCAGTCAACATCAAGTTAAAGTCTGAAATCATTGATGAATTACCAGACAATATTGATGTTACATTCACAGCGTCTGACACTGATCATGAGTCTGAGTTAGTAAAGAAAGTTGTCGATCAGGTGTTAGATACGGATGAAGAGTCAAAGTCAGAGTCTAAGTCTGAAAGTCAGAGTTCGTCAGAAAGGAGTCCGAGTTCGCCGGTCAAAAGGGTTTATGATAATGAATTTCTTCTATCAAAATCTAATTTGAATGATGGATCAATCAAAGTGGCTTATACTTTGTATGATTCAGACAAATTATATTCTGATGAGGAATTTCCAATAAGAAGTGTCAAAACTGAAATGATCAAACAGGTTTTCAAATTAACAGAAATTAATATTTCTGAAATAAAAGATTTAAATCTTGCTGAAAAACCTAAAAATTACACTTCAAGAGTTCAACAGAGATTGAACAAGAAAAAGGGTTACAGTTATGGTTCAGGTTATCGAAAGAAACCAAACCACAACCGTAATTTCAAAAAACAAGGTCTTGGTTTTAATTCTTCAGAAAATTATAAAAATCAGAAAACTTATAAACCAAAAACAAAATTTGTTTCAGGAGGAAGTTCAGAGGATGAACAGAAGAAACCGTTCTAGAAGCAGTCAAACCAGGAGTTTCTTGCTGAAGTGAAGAAGAATGTGAGAAGGTTTGCTGAAAAAGTTGATAGAAGAACATGTTTTAAATGTCAGGAAGTTGGACACATAGCTTGGAATTGCCCCAAGACCAACTATCAAAAACAGGAAGTTTCTTCTAATTCTGTTTTGAGAAAAACTTGTGTTGATAAGAAAGAACAACCTGTAAAAATTATTAAAAAGTTTGAAAATTCTACTTCTGAGGAAGGAGAAAGTTCAAAACGGTTTTACAAAAGAAAAGGTGATTTGAGTAAACAAAAGTGGGTGGTTAAATCTGAGGGTAATTCTGACAATGAATCTGATTCCATAAAATCAGAGGAGTCATCTGTTGAGAAAAAGATTGTGAATTCCGTTCCAGAAGTGAACGATGAGAATTTTCCTAAATTATCAAAAGAAAATTTGATGAAGAAAGTGGGAAAGGTAGAGATCTCAAATCAATTCTTCGCTGATGAGGGAAACTTTGATGTTGAGAAGGCTTTCAACGGGAAAGTCAAACATATTTTTGGTAAGATGGTAGACAGGAAGGTAAAGGATGCTAAAGAGTTTTACAAATCAAAATGTTGGTGGGACAGATGTTTGCCACCAAAATCACCCAAGGCTGATCAGGCTTGGGTGGATATAATGTTTGAGTAAAAACCGGACTTGCCGGAGCTCCCAGGTTGGTAAGAGTGGAGCAGGAATCGGCATTTTTCTTAGCATATGATCCTACAATTGGTACAGTTGGTAAAGTACAGGTGGTATATTTAAATTGTTATATTTTGATTTACAAGTGGTTATGGTTGGTGAATGAACTTGTAAGTGGTTGAAAGAGGTTATCATTGACAAGTGGTTAATCAAGGTCATTAAGTTGAACTTGATTGGACCATACTTACAAGTGATATTTTGGAGAACAATGTGATGAACCCCTAACCTACAAATGGTTTCTTAAAATCAACGAAATTATTTTCCGGAAAAACCATTTGATTAAAACAAACTTAAGTGTTTTGAAATAACAATGGGAAAATAGTTTGTTGTAAGGGGGAGTTCTGATTGTTTATGCCAAGAGGATGGCGATTTGAAGTGATTTGATATCAGTTGTCATTTTATTGTATAGTTTGTTTTCAAATTTCCTAAAATGTGTTTGCATTTTAGGGGGAGTAAAAATTTCAGAAAATCCAAAAACATTAGAAAATTTGAAAAAGCCAAAAACATGATAAATCAAAATTGAGTTTTGTTGTCAAAAAGAGGAAATGATAGTACATCAGTGGACTATCACAACATGCTAAAGAAATGGAAAGTTAAATAGTGATAAACGGTCTCACTGATGATGTGTCTGTAGGTTTTTGCACATTTAGTAGATTGTGACGAGATATAAACCTAAATTTCAAACTTGCTTGTTCTGTGGGTTAACACAAACTTGGATATATAGGTAACCCCTGAAATCTTGTTTGAAAGGTCCCTTATTCTGAGATACTAGGTCTTTATGCTCAGTGATATCTGGGGTATTATCTCGGGACTTCTGCTGAAAGAAATTTCTGACCTAGTCCCCGGATAATGCTTTCTGCAAATGCTTGAAATATAGCATCGCCCTCAGCAAGCTGATGAAACAAAAAAATTGATAGTCGCTGCTGTTGTAATGCAAAAGATCCTCTAAAGGGGACCCACCAAAAGTCGAAGCCGTCATCTCTCTGCGTATCGAAAGATCGACCTGAGCTCTCACGGCCCTCGCACTATAATTTATTCCCTTACAGATATCATCTGTGGTATACTCACCTGTAAGACTGAATATTGGGATCTGGATACAGGAGTATATTCAAGTAGTGGGACACACGAATAAGTTCAAGAGCTTAAAACATTAACCTCGTATCTCAGATCAATTGAACTTTGTGTGAAAATTTAAGTGGATCAATATACTGACAATCTAAGTGAATCGTTTAGAGCTTAAAATGAAATGTAGCTTAACGGTGTTAGTGATTTGTCTCAAGAACTGATATGATCCTCTTACACAAACTAACAAAAATATTGTCTGTAAATATTTCTTTACTGCATTTTATTCTATTAAAAAAAAAACCAAAAAGATTTTCAGTGTGTTTTAGCATAAATTTTGAAAAATTCAAAAAGATTTTCGGCGACTGATATTGAAGAGCTTATTTTCAAAATTCTGAGTGCTAAACATGATGAACAGGTTTGGGAGATTTTGATTGAAAAGATAAGAAATTTGTTAAATGATCATTGTTAATATTTGATTGTATATTGATTGGAGAAGAGTCAGTGTTGGTGCATGAAATTTGATATATTGTTATATATCTTATTCTTGTGGATCTTATGTTTTGGGTAGAGGATGTGCAGGATGTCCTGAGATGGATGAGAGCCAGGTTCCTATACCTGTGGACTCTGAAAGTTTGGAGAGCAATGTTACAATTCTGATTATGTGAAAGTCAGACTACGATCCCAGCACAAGTTGAGGGGGAGTCTGTTAGAAAGAGAGAGTCTAAAGAAGCAAGAGATAGATAGAGATTCTGGATGCCCGAAGACTGATCAAGACTGAAGATGCTAAGACTCGACACTTAAGACTCGTCAACATCTGAGGGGGAGTCTGTTGGTGCACTACATCTGTCGACTTCGTCTTGTATCGAGTCTAGATCTTAGATTGTTAGATTAGGGCAGTTTGTACGAGATTTACCGAGAAAGTTAATTTCACATATATGGACACGTCCGTATGAGTGGAATCACTCACGTCCGTATGAGTGGAATCACTATGTACGTATGTGGGAAATCAGAACGTCCATATGTGGGAAATCAGAAAGTTAGAAGTGATTTCGCTTTTATGTACAAGTGTGATTTCGCTTTTATGGACATGGTGTCCATATGAGCGAAATCAACACCCTATAAATAGGTATCATAAGCGAAATCAGTTAATGAGGTCTTGTTTCCGGTAACGAACTGCTGCCGAAGTGCCGTTTGACTTGTAATCAATGTGAAATCAATATATAAGGCAAGATTTAGTAGAACAAGCTGTTTTTCGTGTCCGTTTATTGTTATTCGCCACCTTAAACGGATTAGAACACCTCCGATTGACTCGTTTGGGTCAGCACGCGATCCTACAAAACTTACCTCTATCCCATATGTTGAGACCCTCGGCTCCAGATAAAAAAAAAATTATAAGAATTATCACAAGAAACCATACAAAAATATTAATATTAATAATGATAGTTGTCAACAACCATTAGCCTACAATAACAAGTAAAGTATAGTAGCTGCATATACACAAAGCAAATAAATAGGAAAAACAAGCTCTAACCCTATGCAAATACCTATATACTCTCTAAAACAACATTACATCCAAACAACACTAAGACTAGAGGGTATGGAGAGCCTCATCCCCAAGGGGATGGGCCGCCACGTCAGCGCCACGTAGGCTCGGCTTGGAGGGGATGGACCTAGGGGGTGGGGGGTGAACCCCTTTATATATATATATGTATGTATAGATGTGTGTGTGTTAGGAGAGAGGAGAGAGGCCCGTGAAGGTCGGCTGTGAGCGGACGATTTGGACGGGGCTGCGACGGCGACGGGGCTGGGGGTGGTCTTTTTGGGGCGGTGGTGGGAGGACGGGCCGGGGGACGGAGCCCATACCCTCCGGTCTAAGTAAAGGTTAAGGCTAAGGCCACAAGACAAAACTAAAACATGTATACAGTCCCTTAGAAGTCTGTAACCCCAATATAGCTTTTCTAAGAACTCATATCCCTAATTATATCTTCTGAGACATACAAGTCTAGCAAATCTTACCTAATCCACTCATCTTATGTCAATTGGGCCTGCCTTTATTTGTTTTCCTTACAGGTAGGTTGGATTTAAAACAAATGTAAGAAATTATTAGATGGTGAAATCATAGATTTTGAATTTAGTGAATTGCCACTTCAAATCCACTTGCAGTCACTGCCCCCCCTCCCCTAAACGACTCGCATCATGACCAAGTCCAAAATGTGAATGTTTCTTGATGAAATCGAAACTCCAAAAATGTTGTCGATTATTGTTGTCAGTTGGTTTGAAGATCAACTAGTTATTGTCAATTGATGGGATAAATGGTACAAGAGTTGAAAGGGTTCTTAAGATGTATTGACTTTAAAATAAACTTACACACAAACATACACATGGTTAGAAGTTGGTTACAAAGTCAAAAATTCCTAAAAAGTATGAGAAAACATATAAGTGTGACATGTGACAATTTTATAAAAAAGTTATTTACGTTTAAAAAAGATGGGGGATATTGCATGTGACTTGCATGTGGATTACTGAATTTAAGACACGCTATACCCTTAATCAAAGAAATCGATCAATTTAATTAAACACATATTTACAATTTTGACACTCCTTTAATCTCTTCCATCAATTACCCTAGTTTAATGGACATGATCACTTCTTACACATTTTAGTAAAAACACACTTTAAATATAGCTTAACCTCACCCAATAAACTGATACTATTATAAAGACTAAATTACACAAATTGTCCTTTAGTTATTTATCAAATTTCATCCTCTGTCCTTTGTCTTTAAAATGCACACTCCATGTCCTTTACGACTAAATTAAGCACACTCCATGTCCTTTACCTTAACACCGTTTATCAACTCCGTTAATCTCTGTCATGTGCAATATAACAAGCAAATGTAATGCATTATTGGCTTGAATAATGTTGCACTTTGGCTGCAATATTGGCTGTACATTAGCTACAATATAACAAGCAACTATAATGCAATATTGTTGCACTGTGGATGCAATATAGTCTGCACTTTGGTTGCGATATAACAAGCAAATCTAATGCAATATTGGCTGCAATATTACTGCACTTTGGCTGCAATATTGGCTCCAATATAACAAGCGACTACAATCCAATATTGTTGCACTTTGCCTGCAACATAGGCTGCACTTTGGCTGTAATATAACAAGCAACTCTAATGCAATATTGGCTGCAATATTGCTGCACTTTGGCTGCAATATTGGCTCCAATATAACAAGCGATTATAATGCAATATTGATGCACTTTGGCTGCAATATAGGCTGCACTTTAGCTGCAATATAACAAGCAACTCTAATGTAATATTGGTTGCAATCTGGCCTAAGTGGAAGTTGCTTTTGTTTTCAGACTTACTCCTTAAAAACCCCAAGCATATTCTTCCTGACACTTGACTCATCCAAATCAGACTCACTATCACTATCTAATCTATCATTATCCAACACATCTTCATCATGGTTTTCAACAACTACATTGTTATTGTCCTCAACTCCCTGAATGTTAAGCCTAAAATCCCTCATGTCTACCTCTACATCATCCTTCCCTGTATCATCACCTACAAAGTCACTATCACTTTCCTCTTCATCATTGGTTTCATCTGAACTATGAACTTCATCATGTATAACAGTTGACTCAACAAAGTTTTCATTGTCATTGTTGATCATGTTTGTTTTATGACCTAAGAAAGGATCAAATTCATTCATGAAATCTGAAAAGAAATTTGTACCTTCTTGTGCTTCCCTCTCTTCTCCAGTAATACATCCTTCGAAATCCTTTTGTGACTCACCATAGTATTCATCAACTTCTTCTAGTTGAATGTTTGTACAAGTACATAACCTTGAAATCCTTTTATGACTTTCTATTTCCGTCTAACTCTCTGAATGGTTGAACTTGTGACAACTGGCACAAAACCGGTAATTTTCGTACAATTTAATTATTACTTAATATATGCAATTATGTGCTTAAATGTCAACATTGTCTGATTTCATGCTATACATGTGAATTCATGCACGTTTTATACTTCAAATATTGCTTTATGCATTACTATTGGTGTTGCGTCTGAAAGACTAGTAAACTCACCGGTAAGACACATTGTGTCAGCAATTCTGTAGAAAGCAGTCACACAATAGAATTGGGGCCTAGGAGTAGGTCCAACGTCTAAAATACATTAAAACCCAAGTATGGATACAAGGGTTAACATATAGACTTTCCGAAAGCTAAAATATGCACTAAAAAGCACCTGAAACACACTTTAAATGCTGAATTATATATATTTCAGCAAAATTCAGCTTTGTAACAAGTTTGTACCATGCAAAAACATGACTAAATGGGCCTGAATACTTTCCTAAGTATCGGGAATTAAAAGTGTCACAAAAGGGTACTTAAAGATCACTAAACGGAATAGTTTGACACTTTAACGAACCGGTATTTAATCAAACAACCGGACACTACCCGAAACACCAAAATTATACTAGAAGCATTGTTTTATTAATTCTGAGCTAGTTATGATTCCCGAACACCATAACACCTCTTATAATATATTAACCCATTAAATCCCTAATCAAGACACTTGAAACCTAACTTGGTTATGAAATTAGTAATTGAAATTTACACTTTACCCCCCCTATGTTGTGGACGGTCACAAGGGTGGCCCCCACCCTTGATCCACCTTGATTATATTTGATCCACCAAGATCTTTCTTGATCTTCCAAGATCTTACTTAATCCTCCTAAGATTTATTAGAGATTGTGTTATGTACTTAGCAAACATGTGACCCATTGGATAAAAGATTAACATGCTATAAAGAAGATCATCCCCTCATATCTCACACACCATCAACCTCCTTCTTCTCCCCCTTGTTCTCGGCTCATCCACACCCACCATACATCTACCATTTTCATCCAACTTCAATCCATTCCAAGGTTTACATAAGGTGCTAGAAGGTGATTAAGGAAGTTGGAAGCTTGTGGATCTTGAAGGACCTATCCCGTTAGCTTTTATCCAACACTTTTGTCATCTACAACTTCTAGTGTTCTTCCCTAGCCTTGTGCTAGTGGTGAGGCCCTCATGATCTCTTATTACTTCATATATTGTTGCTTAAAAGATGATGAACATTGTTAATCTTGAAGAACACTAAAGAACATGATCATGATACTTTAACATAAGCTTAAAAATATAAGAATACATGTTGATTGTGTTTATTTGCTTCTTGTTGATTGATTATTAGTGTTAGTGATGTTAGACATCATATGGAACATACTAAATTGTGATTAAACACATGATCTAGTAAGTTAATATGATGATCTTGTGAAAGACCAAGATCATCATGCCTTATGTTTACATGAACTTGAATAATAAAAGTTGTTTTCATGTGATGATGATTTAAACAAAATACAAGTCTTGTGAGTGGATGATTTCTAAAATAGTTTTTCCAAAGAAAACAAGTTAAATAACAAGATTTGTATAAACATAGTTTTTAAAGAAACAAACCATGTTTCTAGTGGTGAAACAAACTTAAGAATACATTGTTTACAAGAAAAATACGAAAGAAATATTTTTAGAAAATCATCTTACAAGTTGTAAATGACTTAATCTTCCAAGAATGTGATTTAGAAACAAATAAATATGTTTTTAAGGGTAACTAAACCTACTAAATAACATGGTAAGTTACTACAAGTTTTTACAAAAACTTCAAGTTCATGATGTAGTGTAATTTACATGATCTTGGCTTATGGTAAGTCTTGATTGTGTTTTTAATGTTTGATGATGATTTAAAAGAAAATAAACACATGTTTTGAAAACATGGGAAACCTCCATTTTTAGGGGAAACTGTGTCAAAATTTCTATAAAATTTTGACACTTAGAAAATTATAAGTTTTGGTGAAACTTATTCCCTAAAAATTCACCTAAAAATATTTACCAAGGTTTCCCTAATTTTTGTGTAAATTTCAAGTTAAGAAATGATGATTTCTTCAAGATAAAAATTGATATTAAGTATGTATATTTTTGAGGAAAATATATATATTTATTGGTCACTAAATTTTGTGCTAAGTGTATGTAATGTGTACTATATGTAATAGTGTATTAGGATTTAAAAATACACTAAATACTTCTAAGGAGTAAAAATACAAAAATACACATACAACATGCTTAGACAAATACAAGAAAATATACATTTATGAAAATATATTTCTTAATAGGTTATGTAACTCGGACAAGTTACGAACTTAAAATGTCTTCTTGGACAAAAATACATAACTCGGGTAAAAAATACAAGATACTTATATTTATTTTTGAGAAAATAATATAAGCAAGATACATAGTTAAAAATATAAACTATTTTATTAACGTTAGTCACTAGACTTGTACTTGTGCGATACAAGTCTAGTGACTAACGTTAATAAAACAGGTATAGGTCACGACGCTATATAAGCAAACCCGGTGAAGTTTACGGCGCAGGAAACGCAAAGTTGTGAGTTCATGTCCCCACTTTTAAACTTTTACATGCTTTTTAAACTTGGGGAAAATACATGTGTTATGGTATGTTGAATACAAAAACTAAGGAATGATACTTTAGATCATGTCACGAATAGGGTACCAGAAGCACCATTAATCGTGTACATACTAAGACCGCGGAACAAAAGGTTAGATCTAATGGGTTTCAGGCAGCCACACTCTTGGTCATAACTAGTACCAAGCAGTGCTTTTGTGTCTCTAGTCGTGAATCGACAACGAAAAATGCCTATGGTTTGGATGTTTCCTATGTCGTGTCACATGTTAATGGCCTTGCAAACCATTAGCGATCTCGATTTCCTTATATTTACAGAAATACTTGTTTCATACAAATTACATACCATGTTTTTATTCAAGTATACAAACGTTCAATACAAAAACTGCATGAATTCACACCAACATTATGTTGACGATTTTCCAAAAACTCACATGTATTTCAGGTAACTAAAGTGGATGTGCGCGCGGTCATACTCTTGCTCTTGGATGTTGTTTATGTTTTTAGCTATCTTGTGTCAAGACTCCGATGCCGGTTTTTGTGGGAATTGGTTATTATATTTCATCCCATGAGGGATATAAGAACCAAGTTCTCGATGTTGGTCTTTTAAATAAAGTTGTAAACCTTTCAAACAAAATGTTGTCTTGTGATGTAAACATTTAACTTGTGTTATGATATTGGCATTTGGAGTTATTTTTACGAGCATGTAGTATGTTTACCATTCGTATGCAATGAGAACCTTTCAAGATCACACCTCGTGCTTCCGCCTTAGAAAGGGGTGTGACAGAACTAGGGTTTTGTTGAGTATTGATTGTGAAATTGGTAATCAGTTTGACGTTTAAAAAATTTCGTGGGTTTAATTGTCTGGTATATATGAAGTATATGAAGAGTTTTTGTGTAAATGGCCTTTTTTCCCCTCACATGAGTGGCACATGACAGAGATTAACGGAGTTGATAAACGGTGTTAAGGTAAAGGACATGGAGTGTACTTAATGTTGATACATATTATGTGAATACGGCTCGGCTTGGTTCGACTCGGCTACGAAGTGAAGGCCGTAGTCAAGACATCCTCCTGTCTTGACTCGGTATGCTAGTTACTTCGTAACGTTCGATGTAATTGCTACTGCGTGTGTGCAGTATGCATTTAGTATAGCTTATGTTTATGTTGTCCGATTAGTTAACTTGAAGAAGCCCGACAACATGAAGTCACATGCCGAAGTCCAAGTCACATGCCGAAGTCCAAGCCCAAGACACTTGTCACACCCCAACCGATGGCGGAATCATCGGGGCGCGACACTAGGCGAATCAGATTGCTCAAGAGAATCCATAACAACTATATTGCGATAATATTTAATACATTCGTTATCCCATACTAACAAATAATACAATCACATAAGTTATCACAGATTTCTTGTCCTCTCGAACAATACAAATTCGACAACCTAGATTTTAGTTGAGTTTCTAGACTTCCTAGCTTGATTCGGTATAGCCTGCGATCTAACCTGCAACATACGTTAAAATATTTTTCAATACAAAGGTATTGGCGAGTATACAGGTTTGAGATGTATAGTATAATAGATTAAAACGTGTAGCGAATTTCCACATGCATAAACGTAACACACGACATATATACTCACAAAGCTGATACTACCAACTAAGTCCTCGATGCTCGAATATGCGATGGCAAACTAGACCCCATCGGGCGTAATAGTACTATACTAGTCGTGGTGGGACGTCGCGAGTATAAGCCCTAGCACATATGCAACTAGCATCACGTATATCTATGCATAACATTTATTCGCAAGTGATAATTCGATTGATTGAATAATTCCTTTGATAAGTTCGATTTGTTAGAAACGTATGTTACACCCAAAATGCGATTAAAAAGGGTTCAAGTATACTCACAGTGCGTAATTGACAAGTAGACTCAACTTGATTTGGATCGATTGAGAGTACGCCTGAGTTATCCTGGTTACAAATCATTAAGCGATGAATAGCGCGTTAAAAGGTGGCGAGAGAACCAAAATTGGTTCGGACATTGATGCTTAGGCTCGTCCGGTCGGCTGGACATGTGGTCCGATCGGCTACCAGGCTATCCGATCGGTTAACATATTGTTCGATCGTTCAACATGCTGTCCGATCGGTTAGCATGTTGTTCGATCGGTTAACATGCTAGCCGATCGGTTAACATGTAGTTCGATCGGTTAACTTGTTGGCCGATCGGTTTGCATGTTGTCCGATCGGTTAACATGTTGTCCGATCGGTTAACATGTTGTCCGATCGGTTTGCATGTTGTCCGATCGGTTACCATGTGGTCCGATCGGTCGGTTGAATTTTGTTTGCTGTCCGATCGGACGGCAATTCGTTCCATCGTCCTAATCGTGTCACACTTGATGTGTTTTGGAAAGATTTCAGGCGATTTGACTGAGTCGGGGTGTCCTTGTCTTAAACTACTGAAACCCCATCAAATCCGACTCGTTCTAATGGTCGGGAACCACCCCGTTCCATCAGATCTGGCCGTTCTTGATGGTCTCTCCCGTGTTTAACCCGAAAACACACACACTTGGGTTAGATAACATAGATTTAGGTGGGATTGTTATGTAAACATGTGAAATCGCTTAGATCCGAGCTGTTTATGCTAAGAATGAGGTCACACCTTGAAGTTCATGTGAACTTATGATGACATCATCTTTAAAACACCTCAAATCCATGGCAATCACATAACTCCTTGATTAGAAAATTGTAGGTTTAGACTAGATTTATGTAAGAACGTATGGAAATCATCCAGATCCGAGTCGTTCGTTCATGGGATGACATCACTCTTGAAGTTCATAAGAACTCCATGATGACATCACCCTAGAATGCCCAAAATCCAAAGATTTCACGGTTAAAAGTGAAGATCTAAAAGGTAGAAAGGTGTAGAATTGAATACAGATCATTGAAGTACGAGAATTAGGTTAGAAACTTACAGGAATCACGAGATATCGAGAGAAAAAGGGGTTGGAACTTCTGGTCGAGCAGCAACAGTGGCAACAAGTGTGTTTGAGGTGAATGAGGGGTATTTATAGGCAAGGAGGAAGGAAAGGAGGGCAGGTTGGCCTGGATCGGATGGCCCGTTCGATCGGCCGGCCCATCCGGATCGGACGGCCTGTCCGATCGGTCAGCCCAGCCGTTCGACCGGCCTGTCCGATCAGTTGGCCCATCCGATCGGTTGGCCCAGCCGTTCGGCTGGCCCATCCGTCCGGAGGCCTCTCGATCCTCGTTTTTGGTGCGCTACAATAGTTTGGGCCATATTTCCATATATTTATATTATTATATATTATAATTAATCACCAAAGGGTCGTATATACGTATTCATATTCCACAGTTTTGATATAACAAACGGTTTTCGATTCGAGCAAGCGATTATTAGCGACGTTTCACGGCCATCAATGAGGGTAGTATAGGTCCTTTCTTGATGTCATCGTGAACGTTATTGTGTTTTGTGCCACAAAGACTGACGGGGTACCACTCACTCGTATTGTCATCATCGTCACGATGACTTGAGCTATAGCACTCACCCGAGAGTCTTTGTTAGCGTTAATTATCTGCGTTTCGACACATCACAGTCACCGAGGAGGGTAGAATAGGTCCACACTCAATGTCTTCGTAAGTGTTAGTGTTTGTGGTGTGGTATAGTATAGCGATATTGTATTTCGAAAATATGCGATTATCCTTCGAATAGCGTTGTATGCGATATAGTCACATTATGATCCGAATCTCTGGTGCTAGGCGTAACGAGTAAGTCGAGTAGTAACAACGCACAAAAGTGCGGGTTGTTACAGTTTCCCCTACTTTAGGAAATTTCGTCCATAAATTAATCCAACAGGTAGACTTTTGAGGTTTGATTTTACGTAAGTAGCGATACAGCGTGTGACTTGACCGAGAGTTGACAAGCGAGAGCGTTTCGAATAAGAGAGATCGATTGCGATAGCGAGATGGCGGCGTAAAGACAAAAGTAATATTCCACAAGTTGTCGTTCCACAGTGCCTTGGGTTGTGAAGAATTCGTTAGCTCGATGCGATTGTAATTTTAAAGATCTTGAAAGGTTTCTCATGACGTAGGGTTAATCTAGGTCGATCGTTAACCAACGTTACAAGGGACGTTCGTTTTTAGATATTTAAAGGGAGTTTTGGGATGGAAATCTTGAAAAATTTCTTTTCAACGTATGGCCAACTGAGTCGATGTTAACCGATGTTGCAAGGAAGTTTAGGTTTTACACATTTTAGGGAATTCGAAGATGAAAACTGGGGTTACGAAAACTCTCCTACGACATGGGTTCAGCGGAACTCGATGTTGAACCAACGTCTCAAGAAAGTCTTGTTTTTCTTTATATTTGAAAAGGTTTTAGGGAAAGATTGGACTCATGAAAGCTCCCCTTGGACATGGAGTTAAGCTGATTCGATGTTACCTCCACGTTGTGAGGAATTTCACTTGTCCCATGGTTTTCAGTAAAAGTTTTATAAAAATCAGTTTTACCCGTTTGGAAAAGACAATTTAGCATCAGGCCCCACTTGGCACCTTCCCACGGAAGTTCGTTAATATGATTAAAACATTTATATATAGGAAGTACCAGCGGCGTATCCACCATGTTTCACCCATATTACTTCCGTTTCGTGAGGCGGTGTCATGTGCGTGGATATGACATGGATAGAATTGCGCTTACTCGGCCCAATCGATAGAAAGTTAGGCCGAGTATAAGATAAAATCGAATAGGTTAAACCGGTGAGTTGTATTGCGAACGTAGCTAAAACAGCGTGCGCGAGTAGCCTGATGACACGAAACGCTTACTTGTCGTGTCTGGATAGGCGTCGAGCGGCAGACGATAAGCGAATAGCGCATTTTCGATTAGACTCCACCTTGAACCCGCATGGCACGTTTTTACGAGAGTTTGCTAACATGGTGAAACACCACGTTTAACCAGGTTAGTTTTGCCTCGTGAAGCGATGTCATGCGTACTAATACCACACAGACTGTAACAAACACCAACGAGCGAATAAGCGGTAGACTATACACAATAAGCGATAAGCGATTAGGTGGGTAAGCGAATAACACCACACCAAAAATGACGGCGATGATAAGCGGCAGTTGTGCGCTGCAAGCGATGGAGATATACGCGATTTATGCGGTTCGATTTGATTGATTATACCACGGAGTTTAACTAACCTCAGAACCCACATGGCCTTTTTCCACGAAAGCCCGCTGATATGACTAAAACACCTTGCTTTAACCATATGAGCTTCCTCAAATGAAGCGAGGTCGTGTGTGCTAATCTTAACACAAATATCACAGATAGCGGTAGGCGATAGCGATAGACTGACACACAGCAAGCGATATAGATTCACATAATAAGCGATAGAGATTGCGAGATACACATGATAAGCGATTGCGATTAGTCGAGTTTTGTTTCGAATAAGCTTAACGTTACGTTGCGATGCATCACGGTTATCGAGGAGGGTAGAATAGGTCCTCACTCAACAATATCGTGAGCGTTTATGTACTTGATGAGGTTTGCTGCAACAGACTTACGACCAGTCTTGCGTCGATGCAATTTCCCTGCGAGGTAGACTCTCCAGAGTCCATTGATGAGGTGATTGCATTGCGTTTGCAGACTTACGACAAGTCTTGCGATGATGCGATTTCAGTTGTTACGCCTTGCGATTGAGTGTAGTGTGTTGAAAATAATCACCATAGTATAATAGGTCTAATAACGTTCAACTCCACCTGGCACTTTCTGCGCGAAACTTCGGTAGTATGGCAAAGTAGGCCTTGCTTTACCCCTATTACTTAAATCTCGTGTTTCGGTGTCATACTTTGTTGAAACGTTTATGGCACCTTAGAATTCACTACGATCTCCGTGCGCTGACCCAAATAATCCTGTGTGCACCCGTGACTAGTCGTTCCTTGCACATTTATCGTACCTCGTTCTAAGAGTGTAGTGAGGGTAAAACACATTACTTCACCCGCAATTTTGTTTGCTGTCCGATCGGACGGCAATTCGTTCCATCGTCCTGATTGTGTCACACTTGATGGGTTTTGGAAAGATTTCAGGCGATTTGACTGAGACGGGGTGTCCTTGTGTTAAACTACTGAAACCCCATCAAATCCGACCCGTTCTAATGGCCGGGAACCACCCCGTTCCATCAAATCTGGCCGTTCTTGATGGTCTCTCCCGTGTTTAACCCGAAAACACACACACTTGGGTTAGATAACATAGATTTAGGTGGGATTGTTATGTAAACATGTGAAATCGCTTAGATCCGAGCTGTTTATGGTAAGAATGAGGTCACACCTTGAAGTTCATGTGAACTTATGATGACATCATCTTTAAAACACCTAAAATCCATGGCAATCACATAACTCCTTGATTAGAAAATTGTAGGTTTAGACTAGATTTATGTAAGAACATATGGAAATCATCTAGATCCGAGTCGTTCGTTGATGGGATGACATCACTCTTGAAGTTCATAAGAACTCCATGATGAAATCACCCTAGACTGCCAAAAATCCAGAGATTTCACGGTTAAAAGTGAAGATCTAAAAGGTAGAAAGGTGTAGAATTGAATACAGATCATAGAAGTACGAGAATTAGGTTAGAAACTTACAGGAATCACGAGATATCGAGAGAAAAAAGGGGTTGGAACTCCTCCCAAGTCATGGCCTTAGCCGCTTCACTTCCAATCTCCTTCTTTTTGTTATCCCACCAATCTTTCGCTTGACTCCTTAGTTGACCCGTACCATAGGCTACGTAGTCTTCTTCGTCACAATGGGTTCTCTCGAATACCCCTTCGATGTCACTTAGCCATCGTTGGCACAGTATTGGGTCAACCTCCCCATTATATATTGGTGGTTTACAAGCCATGAATTCCTTGTATGAACAAGGCTTTCGTCCTCCACGCTTTTCCTTTGCTACATTTGAATCATCTTCCAGTTTCTTGATTCTATCTTCTACTATTGATAAAACCGTGTTTTGGATTTTATCAATAAAGCCCGACAAACTGTTTTCGATCGCCTTTCCAACCTCTTCGGCAATCACTTCCCTCACTTGTTCGGTGACTCTTGGCACCGCATTATCATTGCCTCCATCAGCCATCTCGATTTCTGAAATGTTTACATAGATTGTTAAACATTCCATTTATAACACATGCTTTACTTGTTTTGATTTAATCAAGTTCATAACTTGATTTAATCATTCTTGTTTCAATTCAATCAAGTTCGTAACTTGATTTAATAATTCTTGTTTCTATTCAATCAAGTCTGTGACTTGATTTAATCATTCTTGTTTCATGCATTTCTTGTTTTTGAGTGAGCTTACACACTCTTTTCATGCATAATTGTTCGTTTCTCATTTTATACATAGTACATAATTTATTAACAAAACAAGTTAATTCTTACCGGACGATCGATCAAGCTTGAACCGAACACTTATTGACAACCTTGAGCTCTGATTACCAACTTGTAACACCCTAAATTTTTACCCTTAAATTTTAACAAAATATAGTTTAAGTACATGACTTTCATAAATGAAGTTCATAAGATACCAAGATCTTAATCAATTATGACTAAGTTACATCATTTCAAAAATTATTTAACATGTGTTTACAACCCATACATCAAGACTACAAAAGATCTAAATCATTGCGGAAGCTTCAAAATGGAGTGTTCGGTTCTTCGTTAATCGCTTGATCACCACCCGTATGAACCACCAATTTACCTATGATTTTAAACCATTGAAAACATTAGCTTTGATGTTATTATATAGTAAATTACAAGGATTTAACATCAAATTTGAAATAACAAAATATAAAGCTTATATTGTTGTCCACCGTAAATTACGGTATCACCGTAATTTACGGTGAGTCCTGGATTGATTTGATCACCGTAAACCAGGGGGTCTACACCGTAACATATATTTTCTTCACCGTAAATTACGGTATTACCGTAATTTACGGTGGTACCTGGAGATTTCAAGTTTTGTTTATTTTGATCATTTCACTCAAATCCAACTCATAGAATTTACTTTTCTAACATATACTACATCAAATTCTAGCAATTCTAACATGTTATATGTTGAGCTATATCAAAGAGCAATCCATCATATTCCGAACTTTAATCAAGCTTTACTTGATTAATTGACCCGTTTGGCTCGTCTACGGAATCCATCTCCATGACGACTACCAACGAGTACTAAACAAATTTAATCAATCAATCAATTAGACGATTTCATCGCTTACTTCAAACAACTCTTATTCAAGGATTCAATTACACAATAAAATCATCAAGCCTAATAAATGTAACGGGTCAAGTTACATACCTTCAAAGTTTGCCCTTTAAACGTGGTTCGCCACCCGCTTGTCCGCTTGACGCTCCTGCGTCCGTTCCTATAGAGTCCATTTATGATGCGTTTTAGAACTCTCTTTAAATCATAATTCGCATAATACATCAAAACATCATGATTATGCGCTTAAGCTCAGAATTTCAGTTTTAAGCCTTCATAGAGGCATTTCAACAAACACCTTAAGGGCAGAATTTTATATCTTTCGTATTCAAGTTTATAGCTTGCTAGTTAGCTAACTTAATCATCAATATAGCCTTCATATATCATTTAAACATCATGCATTTTCTGAAATCATTTTCTAAGATCAAATTACACTACAATATGCATTCTAAATCCTAGTGTTCATCATCATATTGTAAAACCCACAACCCACCTTCAAGGTGTTCATGGAATTTCCTGAATTTGAACATGATTTCACATGTAGTTGTCTAGGTTTTACTTCTAAACACTATGTCATCCTTAATCTAACCAGATAACACTCATGCAACATCTAATTTCAGATTTTCCAAAATCATGAGATTTTCAAGTTTAGGGATTTCATCAAATTTTACATACCTTATGATCCTCTTGTGGTGAGGATCGATAATCTAAACTCGGATTTCGTTTTGGATCAGAATTGCACCTTCAATTTGAGAGTTTTGTGAGATTAGGGTTTTTGGAATGGGGGTGTCGCCCCCTGCTTCTTCCTGATCGACCAACACCTCAATTTGGGGTGTTTGGTTTATTTTTTTTATTTGTTCCATTTAATTAAGTTTCAAATTAAACAACTATGGTCCCTTAACTTTGTTCAACATTTAGTTTGGTAGCTTTTAATCAAGTTATAAGCTATTTCTAGACTAGTTAACTAACTAGGTTAAAATTCTTAGTTAGTAAACTCCCATTTATTTATGCTTTATAATTCCGATATAATGTCTTATATTTTCGGGGTGTTACAAGTCCACCCCTCTTAAAAAGGGTTTCGTCCCCGAAACCAAGGTACGTACCAAATAGTGTAGGATGAAGACGTCTCATCTCCTCTTCGGACTCCCATGTAGTGTCCGAACCTTTCCTATGCTCCCATTTGACCTTGACTTGGTCAATTTGTTTATTTCGTAAACGTTTGACCTTTCTGTCTAAAATCTTCACCGGTCTTACCACATAATTTAGACTATTATCCACTTCGATATCATCGTAATGGATATAAGTCGTTTCGTCTGCTAGGCACTTTCTTAATTGTGATACGTGGAACGTGCCATGGATTCCACTTAGCTCCTCCGGTAATTCAAGGCGGTAAGCTACCTTGCCAACTCTCCCGATAATTTTAAATGGCCCGATAAACCTTGGGCTTAACTTCCCCTTCTTTCTAAATCTAATAACGCCTTTCCATGGGGACACTTTTAGCATGACCATGTCACCCACTTGAAATTCAATTGGCCTTTTTCCTTTTATCTACATACGCCTTTTGCCTGTCTTGAGCCGCTTTCAAGTGTGCCCGAACTTTATCGATCTTTTCGTTCGTGGCTCTTACTATGTCTTGATGGGCGAGTTCACGTGGACCCACTTCACCCCAACAAACCGGGGTTCGACACTTCCTACCGTAAAGCAGTTCGTATGGTGCCATTTTAATACTAGATTGGTAACTGTTGTTATACGAAAACTCGACTAACGGTAAAGTCGATTATACACGCCCGTAGCATGTCTCCCAATATTTGTATCGTTCTTTCACTTTGTCCATCCGTTTGAGGATGGTACGCAGTGCTAATGAACAATTTGGTCCCCATTTGTTCTTGGAAATCACGCCAGAAATTCGAAGTAAACCGGGTATCCCTATCAGACACGATGGACACCGGCACTCCATGACGTGCTATGATTTCATTGGTATAGACTTCTGACATCTTTTCTGACGTATAAGTCTCACGAATCGGAATAAAGTGAGCACTTTTCGTCAATCTATCCACCACTACCCATATTGCATCAAAACCACGATTCGTCTTAGGCAACTTGGTTAACAGGTCCATTGTAATATGTTCCCATTTCCAAACTGGAATTTCTAACGGTTGGAGTTTGCCATAGGGTTTCTGATGCTCCGCCTTGACTTGTAAACATGTCAAGCATTTTTCCACATACTTCGCCACATCCCTCTTCATTCCGGGCCACCAATAATTTTGTTTCAAATCATTGTACATCTTGGTTGCACCCGGATGAATCGAATAACGGGATTTATGAGCTTCGTTTAGTAGAAGCGCCTTTACTCCACAAGTATGTGGGACCCATATCCTTCCGGATCGAGTCTTCAACCCATGATTCCCTTCTGACAAATCTTTCAATTGACCTATTATTCTTTCTTTCTTCCAATTCTCTTCTTTTACTGCTTCTAGCTGCGCCTCTCGAACACGTTCAAGTATACCCGAGGTCACCACGAGTTGCATCGACCTCACTCGTATTGGGACATAGTCCGCTTTTCTGCTTAGAGCATCCGCTACCACGTTTGCTTTTCCGGGGTGATAATGTATCTCACAATCGTAGTCCTTCACCGTTTCCAGCCATCGCCTTTGTCGCATATTTAACTCCTTCTGATCAAAGAAGTATTTCAAGCTCTTGTGATCAGTGAATATGGTGCACTTTACCCCATACAGGTAATGCCTCCATATTTTTAATGTAAATACCACCACTGCCAGCTCAGGATCGTGCGTGGGATATTTCTTTTCGTGTATCTTCAATTGTCTCGAGGCATAGGCTATTACCTTGCCCCGTTGCATCAGCACGCAACCAAGTCCCAATAATGACGCATCCGAATAAACCACCATGTCTTCGACTCCGTCCGGCAATGTCAGTACCGGAGCTTGAGTTAGCCTTTCTTTTAGCGTCCGAAACGCTTTTTCTTGATCGACTCCCCAAACAAACTTTGCTTTCTTTTGGGTTAGCTTTGTTAGCGGCGATGCAATCTTGGAGAAATCTTGAATGAATCTCCTATAATATCCAGCAAGCCCCAAAAAGCTTCTAATTTCAGAAGGGTTCTTCGGGGGATTCCATTTTGACACCGCCTCTATCTTTGACGGATCCACCAAAACCCCATCGGCACTTATGACATGACCGAGAAATTGTACCTCTCGTAACCAAAAGGCACATTTGGAAAATTTTGCATAAAGCTTCTCTCGTCTAAGTGTCTCTAACACTTCTTGTAAGTGGCGTGCGTGTTCGGCTTCACTTTTCGAATACACCAAGATATCATCGATAAACACGATGACCGACTTATCCAACATTGGCTTGCAAACCCGGTTCATGAGGTCCATGAAAGCCGCGGGCGCATTTGTTAGCCCAAATGACATCACGAGAAATTCGTAATGTCCGTATCTTGTGCGAAAAGCCGTCTTCGGCACATCTTCTTCTTTGACCTTTAGTTGGTGATACCCCGACCTAAGGTCAATTTTTGAAAACCAACTCGCGCCTTGTAGTTGGTCAAATAAGTCGTCTATCCTCGGGAGCGGGTATCGGTTCTTTACCGTGAGTTTGTTTAACTCCCGATAATCGATACACATGCGCATACTCCCGTCCTTCTTTCTCACAAACAACACCGGTGCGCCCCAAGGAGACACACTCGGCCTTATGAATCCTTTGTCAAGCAAATCTTGAATTTGGGACATCAGCTCTTGTAATTCCGACGGTGCAAGTCGGTACGGGGCTTTTGCCACAGGTTTCGCGCCCGGAATCAATTCGATCCCGAACTCTACTTCCCGTTCAGGCGGTATCCCCGGTAAATATTCCGGAAAAACATCTTCATAATCTCGTACTACCGGTACATCTCCAATCTTCCGTGATTCTTTCTCGGTCTCATTTGCATAAATTATGAATGCCTTGCATCCTCGCTTCATGAGCTTGTGAGCTTTCAACATCGAACATACTATGGGGTTGCCTCGTTTTTCGCCATAAATGGTGACGTGTTTTCCGCTCGGAGATGTTAGTTTTATCTCTTTGCGAAAACACACGACCTTTGCATGGTATTGAGATAGCCAATCCATCCCCACGACTACTTGGAATTCTCCCATCGACATCGGGATTAGATTTATCAAATATTCTTCATCATCGATGCTCAGTTTGCAATTTTCACATACATCACAAACAATAAAGCTTTTGTTATTACCTATCTCTACTTCTAAAGGCACAGGTAATTTTGTTAGAATAAATGAAGGATGTCGAATAAGTCCATATGAAACAAAGGATTTATTCGCACCCGTATCAAATAACACGTGTGCAGGAATTGAATTTACAGCAAATATACCTGAGACCACGTCAGGTTCAACCTTTGCTTCTGCGGCAGTTAGTTGAAAAGATTTTGCCTTCGCTTTCGGGGCTTCACCTTTCGGTTCCTGCCCATCATTCTTTCCAACCAGCTCCGGGCATTCTGACTTCTTGTGACCCGTTCGATAACAATTGTAACAAACCGTCACTTTCTCCGGGCATGACATAGCCATATGTCCCGTTTTCTTGCATATAGGACAAGGCTTATCCTTGTAACGGCATTCACCCTTATGATTTTTCCCACAAATTTTGCAACCTGGTGTACTACCTTTAGCATCTGATCTCTTTGCTGTTTCATTCGTTCTTGCTTTCTTGGTAGGGCTTGGATTCACATCTTGTGCCCTTCGTTCACCCCGTTCTATACTCTTTTTCAATTCGATCTCCCTTTCCCGAGCAGCATTGACAATCTCGGTAAGGGTCTCGTACTTTGAAGGGGTTATGAACTCTCTATATTCTGCGCTTAGCATGTTATGATAATAATAGACCTTTTGCTCTTCATTCGTTATCAAATCATCACAGAACTTCATCTTGTCCATAAACATCCCCGTGATCTTGTCTATGGATTCACCTTTGTGTCTAAGTTGCATGAACTCTTCCTTGATTTTATTTATGACCGCCTTGGGACTATGGTGTTTAAGAAACGGCGTCTTAAACTCCTCCCAAGTCATGGCCTTAGCCGCTTCACTTCCAATCTCCTTCTTTTTGTTATCCCACCAATCTTTCGCTTGACTCCTTAGTTGACCCGTACCATAGGCTACGTAGTCTTCTTCGTCACAATGGGTTCTCTCGAATACCCCTTCGATGTCACTTAGCCATCGTTGGCACACTATTGGGTCAACCTCCCCATTATATATTGGTGGTTTACAAGCCATGAATTCCTTGTATGAACAAGGCTTTCGTCCTCCACGCTTTTCCTTTGCTACATTTGAATCATCTTCCAGTTTCTTGATTCTATCTTCTACTATTGATAAAACCGTGTTTTGGATTTTATCAATAAAGCCCGACAAACTGTTTTCGATCGCCTTTCCAACCTCTTTGGCAATCACTTCCCTCACTTGTTCGGTGACTCTTGGCACCGCATTATCATTGCCTCCATCAGCCATCTCGATTTCTGAAATGTTTACATAGATTGTTAAACATTCCATTTATAACACATGCTTTACTTGTTTTGATTTAATCAAGTTCATAACTTGATTTAATCATTCTTGTTTCAATTCAATCAAGTTCGTAACTTGATTTAATAATTCTTGTTTCTATTCAATCAAGTCCGTGACTTGATTTAATCATTCTTGTTTCATGCATTTCTTGTTTTTGAGTGAGCTTACACACTCTTTTCATGCATAATTGTTCGTTTCTCATTTTATACATAGTACATAATTTATTAACAAAACAAGTTAATTCTTACCGGACGATCGATCAAGCTTGAACCGAACACTTATTGACAACCTTGAGCTCTGATTACCAACTTGTAACACCCTAAATTTTTACCCTTAAATTTTAACAAAATATAGTTTAAGTACATGACTTTCATAAATGAAGTTCATAAGATACCAAGATCTTAATCAATTATGACCAAGTTACATCATTTCAAAAATTATTTAACATGTGTTTACAACCCATACATCAAGACTACAAAAGATCTAAATCATTGCGGAAGCTTCAAAATGGAGTGTTCGGTTCTTCGTTAATCGCTTGATCACCACCCGTATGAACCACCAATTTACCTATGATTTTAAACCATTGAAAACATTAGCTTTGATGTTATTATATAGTAAATTACAAGGATTTAACATCAAATTTGAAATAACAAAATATAAAGCTTATATTGTTGTCCACCGTAAATTACGGTATCACCGTAATTTACGGTGAGTCCTGGATTGATTTGATCACCGTAAACCAGGGGGTCTACACCGTAACATATATTTTCTTCACCGTAAATTACGGTATTACCGTAATTTACGGTGGTACCTGGAGATTTCAAGTTTTGTTTATTTTGATCATTTCACTCAAATCCAACTCATAGAATTTACTTTTCTAACATATACTACATCAAATTCTAGCAATTCTAACATGTTATATGTTGAGCTATATCAAAGAGCAATCCATCATATTCCGAACTTTAATCAAGCTTTACTTGATTAATTGACCCGTTTGGCTCGTCTACGGAATCCATCTCCATGACGACTACCAACGAGTACTAAACAAATTTAATCAATCAATCAATTAGACGATTTCATCGCTTACTTCAAACAACTCTTATTCAAGGATTCAATTACACAATAAAATCATCAAGCCTAATAAATGTAACGGGTCAAGTTACATACCTTCAAAGTTTGCCCTTTAAACGTGGTTCGCCACCCGCTTGTCCGCTTGACGCTCCTGCGTCCGTTCCTATAGAGTCCATTTATGATGCGTTTTAGAACTCTCTTTAAATCATAATTCGCATAATACATCAAAACATCATGATTATGCGCTTAAGCTCAGAATTTCAGTTTTAAGCCTTCATAGAGGCATTTCAACAAACACCTTAAGGGCAGAATTTTATATCTTTCGTATTCAAGTTTATAGCTTGCTAGTTAGCTAACTTAATCATCAATATAGCCTTCATATATCATTTAAACATCATGCATTTTCTGAAATCATTTTCTAAGATCAAATTACACTACAATATGCATTCTAAATCCTAGTGTTCATCATCATATTGTAAAACCCACAACCCACCTTCAAGGTGTTCATGGAATTTCCTGAATTTGAACATGATTTCACATGTAGTTGTCTAGGTTTTACTTCTAAACACTATGTCATCCTTAATCTAACCAGATAACACTCATGCAACATCTAATTTCAGATTTTCCAAAATCATGAGATTTTCAAGTTTAGGGATTTCATCAAATTTTACATACCTTATGATCCTCTTGTGGTGAGGATCGATAATCTAAACTCGGATTTCGTTTTGGATCAGAATTGCACCTTCAATTTGAGAGTTTTGTGAGATTAGGGTTTTTGGAATGGGGGTGTCGCCCCCTGCTTCTTCCTGATCGACCAACACCTCAATTTGGGGTGTTTGGTTTATTTTTTTTATTTGTTCCATTTAATTAAGTTTCAAATTAAACAACTATGGTCCCTCAACTTTGTTCAACATTTAGTTTGGTAGCTTTTAATCAAGTTATAAGCTATTTCTAGACTAGTTAACTAACTAGGTTAAAATTCTTAGTTAGTAAACTCCCATTTATTTATGCTTTATAATTCCGATATAATGTCTTATATTTTCGGGGTGTTACAGTTGGCTCATCCGATTGGTTGGCCCAGCCGTTCGGCTGGCCCATCCGTCCGGAGGCCTCTCGATCCTCGTTTTTGGTGCACTACGATAGTTTGGGCCACATTTCCATATATTTATATTATTATATATTATAATTAATCACCAAAGGGTCGTATATACGTATTCATATTCCACAGTTTCGATATAACAAACGGTTTTCGATTCGAGCAAGCGATTATTAGCGACGTTTCATGGCCATCAAGGAGGGTAGTATAGGTCCTTTCTTGATGTCATCGTGAACGTTATTGTGTTTTGTGCCACAAAGACTGACGGGGTACCACTCACTCGTATTGTCATCATCGTCACGACGACTGGAGCTATAGCGCTCACCCGAGAGTCTTTGTTAGCGTTAATTATCTGCGTTTCGACACATCACGGTCACCGAGGAGGGTAGATGATGTGTGTAAAATGCAACATATAAATTACATCAAATGAGGCATAAAACTAACCCTTTTTTAGTACTAATATGGGAAAAAGAGTGTTTTTGTCTTCCTTTTGTATTTTCAGGATTAAATTAGCTCAAAAACGCAAAAGAAGCAAAAAGACAGCTAAATCCAACATAAATACAAGAAAAGGAACATTAGTGGACTGCCCGAACCCTCAACGGCACCTTCCAAAGCAAAATAGAGAAAACAGAAGGCTGAACACGCCCCGTGCTCAGCCAGCACGGGGCCGTGCCCAAGAAGCAGCAGAAAAGACAAACCTATAGAAGCTTCTATTGCCCACCACGGGGCCGTGCTCAGCGGACACGGGGGCGTGTCGAAAGTACAGCAGGCGCATTTATTGTAATTGCGAATTACAATTAATGAGGAGAGAGAGTGTCAGACGGACACGGGGCCGTGCCCAGCGGACACGGGGCCGTGTCCAGCTCTCTGTTCAGCCTATAAATAGGAGTGCTTGGATTCATTTCATCTCATCCCTTGGCACACCACCTCTCTCACACTTCATCCACCACCCACCACCATCACAACACCATCATCCACCACCATCATCCATTGTCCATCATAGAGTGTGTGAGTCATCTCGGGATCCAAGATTGATCGTAAGAGTTCTTGACAATCAAGGCCATGTTTGCCTAAGTCTCTTACATCACTTGGTGAAGACAAAGTGTCTAGTATAATACTTTTTATTTCTAATCTTTTGCACTTTTTATTTGGTTTTGTATTAATGACTTTAATAACTAGTTACTTATGTTGAAGGTGATCTTTCCTTATCGTTTGTCCGTGGTGTCTTGGCATTATTTTACTGTCTATATAAAATAAAGGATTTTCACCATTCATATCTCCACGGTCTATATGGAGGTATGTTGGCTACCTGGTAGGGGGTTAAGGGAACGGTTTGGTAAAGGTCTTGCCATTGTTCAGCGTTTAGAGGTCCTGCAATGGACCTGGGTCAAATTTAGTAGGACCTCCTTCAATACTTCACGGTATTAGATGGCGGGGGTCCAAACTCTTTGATCCCCTCATAAGTTAACTACTATTAATACTATAACCCGGCTATTTAGGACTGTATCCCTGCTGACTCAGACTACTTAGCCGAGGGTAACGTCACCGCCAAAAGCGGGGCCTACCACAATACTGCATTAATAACTTAATTCATTATCTTCCAATAATCCACCCCTTTAGGATTGTATCCCTGCTGACTCAAACTACTGGGGTGAGGGTAACGTCACCTTCAAAAGAGGGGCCTACTACAATAACTAAGATAATCTCTTAATTATGTGCAAAAGTGCGGAAATAATCAAAGGTTATACTAGATACGAGTCGGAACCAAGTGATTCATCTTGTCTATCTGTTTTTATTTTTATTTTATTTTCAGCATTTTAGTTAGTTTTATTTTTCTTAGTTTAAAACATTTTTCTAAACTTTTATTTTGGTTAGACGTTGAGGATAAACCGGTACTAAAAGCTCTTGTGTCCTTGGACGACCTCGGTATCTTACCAACGCTATACTACACTCAACGATGGGTGCACTTGCCCATATGTGTGTTTAGTGTTAGTGAAATATCGTGTTTTATAAATTTAAAACTTGGCAAAAATAAGTGTTAAAAAGGGCTTAAAATATACACCTAAAATATACGACACTTCATGCACGTCAAGTTTTTGGCGCCGCTGCCGGGGACACAAGGATTTTGAGAAAGTTTAAAATCGACGGCCTAATCAGTTTTTCAAAACCTTTTTAAAACGCGCGCACATTTTTCTGCATTTTAGTTTAGTTTGCATTTACAGTAGCCTGAACACGGGGCCGTGCTCATTGAACACGCCCCCGTGCTGCATATTTTTAGTTAGATACCCAGATACAGAGTCTGAACACGGGGACGTGCTCGCTGAACACGCCCCCGTGCTCAACGTGACCAGTGACCTTAATTAAAACGCCCAGATACAGATCCTGTACACTGGGCCGTGTTCACCAGACACGGGGCCGTGTCCAGCCTTCTGTTTCAATCTTTGTTTCATTTTCTGGTCCCGAGACTCAGTTGTGGTCTGCTGAGTGATTCTTATGGATCAATACTCAGGAGGTTACAACTACACCTATGATGAGGATGATTATAGGGGTAATTATTGCACAAATTGTCGTAATACACGTTCGATTCAAAATAATCACTCGTATCAACCATCCAATTCATACACTTACTATGAGGAGCCCAGGTACGAGCCATCAACTTCATACACATCCTATGAAGACCAAAGGTATGAACCTCCTCCCTCATACTCGTATTTTGATGAACCAAGGTATGAGGCTTCTTACTCATACTTTGAGGAACCAAGATATGAGCCACCACCTTCATATGCTTATTATGAGGAACCTTGGCGTGAACAACCCACCTCATATGAGTATTATGAAGAACAAAATTATGAACCTTATCCATCATATGCTTACAATGAAGAACAATGGTGTGAACCATCAACTTCATATGGGTATTATGAGGAACAAAGGGTCGAACAACCGGATTCAAGCTTAGAAAATAATGATTCTTTTTCTATAACCGAAGTGACCGATAGGATATTAGAACACATTAGAGTTATCGATCGTTGTATAAAAGAAGCTCGCGCAAGGGAAGAGGAGTCCCGCGCAAGAGAAGAATTAAAAAAGGAAGAGATAACTAAAAATGAAAAAATGGAAGAACAAATAAGTGAAAAACCGACACATGAGCTAAACAACGAAAAAGGTGAGTCCAATAACGTTAAAATCCAAGAAGAATCTAATTTTGAAAAAATTAATCTCTTGACACCTTCTTTCGAAAATCATTGTTTAGTACCCACTCATGCTAAGTTTTTAAAAGAGTTAAACACTAACACTAAAATTGACGAAACGGTAAGTGTTAAGTTAACTAATGATCAAACTTCACTAATAAAAGAAGACCCATTTGAAATTAACATCACACCGGTTCCATGTTTCTTTCAAAATTCGTTTATTAGTAATGTCACAATCGATAAAGATCTTTGTGTTAACATAATGCCTGACTACATTTTCGAAAAATTAAGTATTAGTGATTTTTCTCCACTTCAAATACCCATTTTTCTATCCAATCGGAAAGTAATAAAATCAATCGGTATAGTTGAAGATGTCTTGGTTCAAACAAATCAAATGGTAATCCCAACCGACTTTGTCATCCTCGATGACGCTCCTCTAATGTTGGGACGACCATTTGTAAAAACTCACGAAGCTTTGAAAAACCGGAAGTTCAACAATTTACCTCTTCAATTAGGGGCATTCAAAAGAAGTGTCGATCTCGAACGATCAATGAAATATCCATTCGGCAATAATGACCCCCTAATTGAAGATGAAGATGAACCACCCGATACAAGTGAAGAGATTGACCACTTTGTTGAAGAAGAGGTCGCCATAGAACAAACTTTTAAAGTTCTTGATCGAAACGAGCAACCAAATAAGGAGTCTCCTAAAGACCCACCACTTGAGCTCAAAGAACTTCCAAAAGGTTTGGAATATGCTTTTCTAGACAAAGATGGTAAGTTACCTGTAATTATTTCGTCTAAATTAGATAACTTAGAAAAAGAAAAACTAATTAGTCTTTTGAAAAAACACAAAAATGCAATAGCTTGGAAGCTTGTTGACATAAAAGGAATTAGTCCTTCTATGTGCACACACAAAATTTTGATGAATGATGACTACAAATCAGTCATACAACCACAACGTCGAGTAAATCCAAATGTTCAAGAAGTGGTTAAAAATGAAGTCATCAAATTACTTGACGCCGGACTTATCTATCCTATTTCCGATAGTCCTTGGGTAAGTCCCGTCCAAGTAGTTCCAAAGAAAGGAGGTATGACGGTAATTACTAACGAAAAGAATGAATTAATACCAACAAGAACCGTCACAGGATGGAGAGTATGTATAGATTATAGACGATTAAATGAAGCAACAAGAAAGGATCATTTTCCTTTACCCTTCATTGATCAAATGTTGGAAAGATTATCCGGTCATAAATTTTACTGTTTCTTGGATGGTTTTTCAGGTTACTTTCAAATCCCGATAGCACCCGAAGACCAGGAAAAGACAACTTTCACATGTCCCTATGGAACTTTTGCTTATCGACGCATGCCGTTCGGTCTATGTAATGCCCCCGCAACATTCCAACGTTGCATGGTAGCCATTTTCCATGACATGATAGAAAAGACAATGGAAGTCTTCATGGACGACTTTTCTATCTTTGGGGATTCATACGACCAATGCCTCGATAACCTTGAACGAATGCTATCCCGATGTGAGGAAACTAACCTCGCCCTTAATTGGGAAAAATGCCATTTCATGGTAACGGAGGGAATAGTACTCGGTCACAAAATCTCAAGTGAAGGGATGGAGGTAGATCGGGCCAAAATAGATACCATTTCTAGATTACCTCCTCCATCCTCCGTGAGAGCTATTAGAAGTTTCCTAGGGCATGCCGGATTTTATAGGCGGTTTATCAAAGACTTTTCAAAAATCTCAAGGCCTCTAACAAAATTACTTGAAAAAGATGCTCCTTTCATCTTTGACAAGGATTGCAATCAAGCATTTCTAACCCTAAAGGAAATGCTAGTCAATGCACCTATCATGATAGCACCTGATTGGAAGTTTCCTTTCGAAATCATGTGCGATGCTAGTGACTTTGCAGTTGGAGCTGTCTTGGGACAGAGAAAAGAAAAGCATTTCCACCCAATATATTATGCTAGTAAAACACTTAACGATGCACAAGAAAATTACACAACAACTGAAAAAGAATTACTAGCTGTGGTATTTGCTTTTGATAAATTTCATTCTTATCTTGTTCTTTCTAAAACTATAGTCTATACAGACCATGCAGCCATTCGATATCTCTTTAAGAAGCAAGACGCAAAACCACGTTTGATTAGGTGGATTCTACTCCTCCAAGAATTCGACATTGAAATCAAAGACAAAAGAGGAGCAGAAAATACCGCAGCAGATCATCTTTCGCGCCTAGAAGACCCAGCTTTGGAGGCAACCAGGGACGAGCAAATCAACAAAAAATTTCCAACTGAATCCCTGGAAATGGTGGAATTTAAGGAAGAGCCATGGTACGCCGACTTTGCTAACTACCTAGCTAGCGGAATAGTCGCAAAAGGGTGGCCACATCATCAAAGAAAAAAAATTCTTTGCCAATGTGAAACACTATTTTTGGGAAGATCCTTATCTTTTCAAAATGTGTGCCGACCAACTCGTCAGACGATGCGTACATGGTAGTGAAGCACGACGAATTCTCCGCCATTGTCACGAAGGTCCATACGGAGGACATCATGGTGCTGCCAGTACCGCACGAAAGGTATTCGATTCAGGATTTTATTGGCCAACCATTTACAAAGATGCTCAAAATCTTGTAAAGACATGTGATGCTTGCCAAAGAACAGGTAATATTTCTTCCAAAAACGAAATGCCACAAAATGGCATTCTCGTTTGTGAAATTTTTGATGTGTGGGGGCTCGACTTTATGGGACCTTTCCCACCATAAAAAGGAAACAAATACATACTTGTGGCAGTAGATTACCTGTCTAAATGGGCCGAGGCCGAAGCACTTCCAACAAATGATGGAAGAGTAGTGGTAAGATTTCTGAAAAAATTATTCTCTCGTTTTGGCACACCTAAAGCTTTAATAAGTGATAGAGGTACCCATTTTTGTAATCATCAACTTGAAATTTTTTTAACAAGATATGGGGTCTATCACCGGGTTTCGACAGCTTATCACCCTCAGACAAACGGACAAGCCGAAGTGACCAATAGAGGGTTAAAACGAATACTCGAAAAAACCGTAGGGTTAAATAGAAAGGAATGGGCTGATAAATTGGATGATGCTTTATGGGCTTTTCGAACTGCTTATAAAACAACGATAGGAACAACCCCATATAAGCTAGTCTATGGAAAAAGTTGTCACTTGCCAGTAGAAATTGCACACAAAGCCTACTGGGCAATCAAAAATGTAAACCTAGATCTAGAATTTGCTGGTAAAAATCGTTTTTGTCAAATAAATGAATTAGACGAGCTTAGGAATTATGCATACTCAAACTCTGAGATTTATAAGGAAAGAATGAAAAATTGGCATGACAAACATATTAAACCTAATGAATTTCGGGTAGGAGATTTAGTTCTTTTGTTTAATTCAAGACTTTGATTGTTTCCTGGTAAATTAAAGTCTAGGTGGTCAGGACCTTTTTCCGTCACCCATATTTTTCCACACGGTGCAGTAGAAATTAAACCTCGAAATGGGTCACCATTTAAAGTCAATGGCCAACGGCTGAAACTCTATCAAGGATTTATTGAGGATGAGGAAGAAGAGATCTTGCTTCAAACCGTGGAAGAATAAAAACATCATGCCTGGTAAGTTACGAACGATTGAGGCGGCAAAATAAAGCGGTAAGTTTTCTAAACCATAGCTTATGGAAAAAAGGGGCACTCACACGCGCACGAAAAAAAAAAAAAAAAAAAAAACTCGGCACGAGGCCGTGTCCGCTGGACACGGGGCCGTGTTCACGCTGCAGACGGGATAAAACCCCTTTTTCAAAACAGTTTCTTCATTCCACACGCCCCGTTTCCCCACAAAAGCTCTGGTTCCAGGCGATTTTTCGCGAAATTCAAACGTCTCTTACCGATCTAACAACGTCAAGGTATGATTCTATCACTCTTAGTAGTTAGATTAGTTACTTGGATGTAGTTAATACACCACAAATTTGGGGAAAAATCTAGGGTTCTTGATGTTCATCCGGATCGAGCCTAAAATTTTTGCCTAAATCTGTTTGCATTTAGTTAGATTAGTGTTAAGGGAAGTAAATACACTTGTATTGTTCATAGATTCACCCGATTTCTTACGAAACCCCAAACCCTTGTTCTTGAACCAAAATAGATAAAATTGATAGGGTAAACGAGTTATTTTGGGAAAAACGGCACTTAGGGTTTCATTTTCGGGGGAAACCGCACCTATTGGTTCAAAAATTTTCAAGTTTTTGAAACCGGGTCGAACAATGGGATTTTTGAGTAACAGACCCCTGGACACGGGGCCGTGTCCGCTGGACACGGGGTCGTGTCCAGCCCGCTGTTTGCAGTTTTGTCCAAAAATATTTCTGTTTCATGCTAACTTTTGGTGTATTCTTGCAGATGGCCAGGAAGTTTACTAGATTCAACGCCAATGAGCTAGATGCAAGAGCTCGATACGAGCTTCTTCAAACAAGGCCGGAGGAATACCCGAGGCAGGCGTGCACAGAACTACTAACTATGGTGAATCAAATTGACCGTTTCAACAACATTGTCACGGGACCACTCAGAGTCGCGCTAACAACCCGACTCCGTTCCGTCCATGAATGCACCTTGGAATTCTACAGTACCTTTGCATTCACTTCAAGGTGCGACCTGTTCGATAATGACGGGGTGTCATTCAGGTGTGGCGGAACGAGGTATTCGATCTCCATGGCACAATTCGGATCGATTATAGGGTTGTATGCGGAGGAGGATGCGGGAAACGAAGAAAATACAGGGGGATTGAGAGAGATTGAAGATAACGAGCGCCAAGCCATGTGGGCTCAGATTGGGGAAGGGTTCTACAATCCGAGCAGCACTAAGAGTACCAAACTGAGGGATCCGCTTTACAGATACATTCATAGGCTCCTCGGCTACTCTCTTAGCCAAAGGCATGACAGTGGTGGCGTCGTTGGGTTAAGAGATTTGCTTGTCCTCCATTGCATTCACAACCGCAGGCCGCTCGATGTTCCGTTCCTCATGCTCCGAAACATGCATCACAACCGCCTTGCTAGTGCACCCACTCCTATTTTCTTCGGGGGATGGGTGTACCGTCTCTTCAAGCACTTCGCCCACATTCTGAGGTCATTTGAGAGGAGCCCATGGTCGGGTACGGTGGATATTCACATATGCCGCTCGATGAACCTAGTTTATGAGGCAGAAGACGGGACGGTAACCTTTCAACGGACGCAAGGTCATGCATGGAACCCGCAAGAAGCACTTGTCCTCCCAGCTCCGCAACATCATCAGTACCAATACCCACCCCACGGTGATCCGGGCCAATCATCCTCCTCGGGAGGCAGTTTTCCTAATTTTCAAAGTTTGCATGATTTGTTGCAGGAAAACCTCATGTGTACTCGGAACACCTATAACATGGCGAGCAACACCTACCATCGGGTCGGAGCTATCGAGAGAAACCTATCCGAGATACAAGACGATGTCGGATACATACGAGACCACATTGCACGCCGTGGAGGGGATGACGATGATGATGATGATGATGATGATGCCATGGAGTAGGCGGGATGAGCATAGGAGGAAGCGGTTGATTGATGACTCCCCAGGTTAACCCTTTGCAATCTTGAACAATTGATGGCCTGCGTGCCAAGTGTTAGACAATTTACTTTTCCTAACTATTTTCTGCATTTTACTTTTCTTACTTTATGCTTGGAACAATTAACTGTGGTAATGTAGGATGTTTGTGTTGCTTGGTGTGGTATTAAGTGATGAAACAGGTACACACCAAGGCTTAGGGTGTTAAGCCTCAGCACTTATAGGGCTAGAATGGAAAAACCGGAGGAAGAAACCTGTTTTTCAGGCTTTCAGACTGTCCACACGGGGACGTGTCCAGCCAACACGCCCCCGTGCTCACCTCCCTGACCTGCTGTTTGGCTTCTGTTCGGCAGAATTTTTTCAGACACGTGGCCGTGTTCAGTGGACACGGGGCCGTGTCCACCTTCTGTAAGTTCTTGTTACTGGCACCTGAACACGGGGTCGTGCCCATTTAACACGGGGCCGTGTTCAGTGCCCAGTAACACAAATTTTTGCTTTTTAAACACTATTTTACACATCTAATCAACCTAAAAATTTATTTTTGGGACACATTGAGGACAATGTGTAATTTAAGTGTGGGGGGGATGCTAAAACCTTGAATTTTGCAAGTCCTAAATACAAGCCTTACACAAAACTCTATTGGAACCGCTAATCACTCCAAATTTTTTCAAAAATTTCATTTTTTTTTACTTGTCTAGGTTTAACTCGGGAAATTCAAGTTCTCAAAAAGGTTATATTTTTACAAATTTACAACCGATAGCGTAGTGATAAAAAGAACCAACATAAGAAAATTATGAAAAGGCATGACAAACTTATTTAAAATTTGATTATATATATTTGATCACATAAAAACCCATTCCCATAAAAGTGAGTTTTGAGCCTTTATTGAGCACACAATTACATATCATTTGACTAAATGCTCATTTTTCGTTTCTTGTGTGAATAGCCGCTTGGTTCTTACGACTCTAGAACTTGCCATGACAATACATTCCCGGTCCTTATCAACTTAAACCCGAGTAAGTAAATGATGGAGGCATTAGGACTAACCTTTTTCATTTCTACACCATTATCTTCTTTTTCTTTTACCACCTACCCAAAAATCCCCCTAGTTAGCCCTTTTGAGCCTAAACCTTTTCGTTTCATCACCCAAACAAAAACCCTTTTACCCACCAAAACCTTTTTCATTTTTTACCCTTTATTTTAGTAACAAGTTCGGTTCTTCGAAAAAAAAAAATTGATAATAATGAAGCAAAAAAGAAAATAAACAAACAAAGTAATCAAAAATAACTTTGTTTGAATAAAAGCTTCATTAAAAAAATAAAAAGTTTCAAAAATACGAAAACCGACACTTGTTACGCTTTTAGCCCTTTTTCTACTAACCACTAACCCAACCACCCACCTTTAACCCTAGCCAACCCTTAACCCACAAAGTCCTCTTGATATTTACAAAGGTATAAAAGTTAAAAAGGAGGAGGATTGATTTCTTGGCAAGCCTATGGTAGGAATAAGTTCCATGCCGCTCTCGAGTGATTCATTAAAAATACACCTTCGGCCGAGTGTGAGTGAATTCCCCGTGAGGTATGTGAACTTGTATATAAATAGAATTTTAAAAAGGCATGTTATGCCCAAATAAGTAATTTCTTTTATGAACAGTTCTAAATAAATCATTACGAATAGGAGTGTAAATAAATAAAAATAAAACCCAAAAAGATCTTGGAAATCCCGACACTCTACGACAGGCCCAAAACCTTCTCTTCTACCTATTCCATTTGGGAGTGTAAGCCACATATTAAAGAGTTTTGCTTGAGGACAAGCAAAAGTTCAAGTGTGGGGGTATTTGATGTGTGTAAAATGCAACATATAAATTACATCAAATGAGGCATAAAACTAACCCTTTTTTAGTACTAATATGGGAAAAAGAGTGTTTTTGTCTTCCTTTTGTATTTTCAGGATTAAATGAGCTCAAAAACGCAAAAGAAGCAAAAAGACAGCTAAATCCAACATAAATACAAGAAAAGGAACATTAGTGGACTGCCCGAACCCTCAACGGCACCTTCCAAAGCAAAATAGAGAAAACAGAAGGCTGAACACGCCCCGTGCTCAGCCAGCACGGGGCCGTGCCCAAGAAGCAGCAGAAAAGACAAACCTATAGAAGCTTCTATTGCCCACCACGGGGCCGTGCTCAGCGGACACGGGGGCGTGTCGAAAGTACAGCAGGCGCATTTATTGTAATTGCGAATTACAATTAATGAGGAGAGAGAGTGTCAGACGGACACGGGGCCGTGCCCAGCGGACACGGGGCCGTGTCCAGCTCTCTATTCAGCCTATAAATAGGAGTGCTTGGATTCATTTCATCTCATCCCTTGGCACACCACCTCTCTCACACTTCATCCACCACCCACCACCATCACAACACCATCATCCACCACCATCATCCATTGTCCATCATAGAGTGTGTGAGTCGTCTCGGGATCCAAGATTGATCGTAAGAGTTCTTGACAATCAAGGCCATGTTTGCCTAAGTCTCTTACATCACTTGGTGAAGACAAAGTGTCTAGTATAATACTTTTTATTTCTAATCTTTTGCACTTTTTATTTGGTTTTGTATTAATGACTTTAATAACTAGTTACTTATGTTGAAGGTGATCTTTCCTTATCGTTTGTCCGTGGTGTCTTGGCATTATTTTACTGTCTATATAAAATAAAGGATTTTCACCATTCATATCTCCACGGTCTATATGGAGGTATGTTGGCTACCTGGTAGGGGGTTAAGGGAACGGTTTGGTAAAGGTCTTGCCATTGTTCAGCGTTTAGAGGTCCTGCAATGGACCTGGGTCAAATTTAGTAGGACCTCCTTCAATACTTCACGGTATTAGATGGCGGGGGTCCAAACTCTTTGATCCCCTCATAAGTTAACTACTATTAATACTATAACCCGGCTATTTAGGACTGTATCCCTGCTGACTCAGACTACTTAGCCGAGGGTAACGTCACCGCCAAAAGCGGGGCCTACCACAATACTGCATTAATAACTTAATTCATTATCTTCCAATAATCCACCCCTTTAGGATTGTATCCCTGCTGACTCAAACTACTGGGGTGAGGGTAACGTCACCTTCAAAAGAGGGGCCTACTACAATAACTAAGATAATCTCTTAATTATGTGCAAAAGTGCGGAAATAATCAAAGGTTATACTAGATACGAGTCGGAACCAAGTGATTCATCTTGTCTATCTGTTTTTATTTTTATTTTATTTTCAGCATTTTAGTTAGTTTTATTTTTCTTAGTTTAAAACATTTTTCTAAACTTTTATTTTGGTTAGACGTTGAGGATAAACCGGTACTAAAAGCTCTTGTGTCCTTGGACGACCTCGGTATCTTACCAACGCTATACTACACTCAACGATGGGTGCACTTGCCCATATGTGTGTTTAGTGTTAGTGAAATATCGTGTTTTATAAATTTAAAACTTGGCAAAAATAAGTGTTAAAAAGGGCTTAAAATATACACCTAAAATATACGACACTTCATGCACATCAGTAGAATAGGTCCTCACTCAATGTCTTCGTGAGTGTTAGTGTTTATGGTGTGGTATAGTATAGCGATATTGTATTTCGAAAATATGCGATTATCCTTCGAATAGCGATGTATGCGATATAGTCACATTATGATCCGAATCTCTGGTGCTAGGTGTAACGAGTAAGTCGAGTAGTAACAACGCACAAAAGTGCGGGTTGTTACAACACTGGCCCAGCATGTGACGAAAACAGCATATAGACGAAAACAATATGTGACGAAATCCCTTGGATTTCATCGAGATGATGGATTTCGTCGAAGACTTTGTATGTTCGTCATTCAGTCTTTCTCGATGATAGGATTTCGTCATGGCTTCACTATATAAACACAGACAACAGACAGAAACACCAAGAGCACAGAGAGAGAAGTCTGAATAGATTTCGGAGCGAACACACTGTAAACACGCACACACTGAGAGTTTATGAGAGCATCTTGTAAACATTGCTTTGTAACCGTTTTCTATATTAATACATTGGAATGTTAATCGGTGAATCTTGTGTTTTTCGTGTTCGTAACTTGGTTTAAGTTACCCGTTTGGATTCCGCACTCACGGGTTTGTCGGAAAATAGGAATAGAGGTTGACTCGATCCTCCGGGTGGACCTACAATTGGTATCAGAGTATTGGCTCGATTCCTTGTTAAAACCAAGTTGTGTTCTTGAGTTTTCATAAGTTTTTTTTCAGATTTGTTATTGAAGTTTGATACAAATAGTATGTATTTTCTGGAAAATAGTTTGAAATCCTTGAAAATCTTGTTGTTTTGCTTATTAGTTCATATAAAACCTTGTTATATTACATGCTTGTATGGTATTGTAGGTTTTTATTGAAAATTTTTAGCAAAAATTTGGGTCTCGAAAATTTATCCGGTGAAAATTTGGTCGGGATCATCAAGTGTTTTCATCAGATCTTCATACAGTTCATAATATTCTTCATATATTTCTGTATTTTGATCTTTGTTTTGGTGAATGATTGAATTGTTGATTATTAAAATAGTATTGTTTGAATTTTGTGTCATTCAAATGATGGTTATTGTTGAAAAACAGTGTGTAAGGGTAAGGTGAGTTTGAAAAAGGAGTTTGTGTCAGGATAAGCTTTAAGAAATATCTTGCAAGTTGTTGGTCAAAATTGTCAACGAAAACAACCCTGATTTCACCATACATCAGCGACGAAATCACATCCAATTTCGTCAAACATGTTTCAGACGAAAACCCCATGATTTCGTCATCAACATATCAGCGACGAAATCCACTTGATTTCGTCAAACAGCTTTCAGCGACGAAATCAACAGCTTTCAGCGACGAAATCAACAGCTTTCAGCGACGAAATCACCAAGTTCAGCGACGAAATCACCATTTTCGTTCATTGTTATGCTTCAGACGAAATCACCCATTTTCGTCCAACTTGATCTTGACGAACACCTCTGATTTAATCACATTTGATCTTGACGAAATCTCACATTTTCGTCACTTATTGTTTTGGACGAACACCTTATAGTTTTCGTCGCATATTTGTGATATTATTATTAACATAAGCTTTTTAAATCATACTTAACCATTTGATTTCAAGTTTTTAAGCAGGTACAATTGTTCTAATATCAAATATGAGTTCTAATCCATTAGATTGGAGCATTAGCACGGTCCCTGATATGTCATGGGTTAAGTCTTTGATGCCACAAGAAAGAATTTCAGCTAGTCAATGGGCGTGCGTGGCAAATCAAAATCAAAGTATCCAAAACCTGCTCATAAGCGAAAATGAAACGGGTAGCAATAACTGTCCGCCAAAACTCAACCACATGAACGACTATCCATCCTGGAAAGGTCATTTTCAGAATTATGTTTTAGGTCAAAACACCGAGTTATGGACGTGTTTCACCACAACATATAACGTCGCTCTTGAGGAAGCCGGATCAAATGCTACGACTTTGGCGACCATGGCTGAAAATGACAAGAAGGCGTATGATCTTGAAAAGAAAGCGTTTGCTATTCTTACGCAAGCATTGCACAAAGATATCTATCATCAATTCGCCCATTGTACCAGCACCAAAGCCTTGTGGGACATCCTAGTTAACAGGGGAGAAGGAAATGCGGCCACACGGAAGACGCGTCATGATTTACTAAAGAAGGAGTTTGAAGGGTTTATGTTTGTGCAGACTGAAACACTGAATGAGATGACAACTCGTTTTTATCATATAATTAGTGAAATGATTTCTTACAAGGTTGTTGTATCTTCGCAGGAAATAGTCGCACGGTTTGCTGATGCTCTACCACCAAAGTGGAGCCCATTCATTGAGTTGTTAAAGCATACAGGTGTATTGGATACTGTCAGTATCTATGAGTTTGTTCAAAAGCTGGAGAACAAGGATACAGAAGAAATCAGAAAAGCTAAACTAATTCCTGTCCCTCAAAATCCAGAGATGTACTTTGGAGGGATTGCTCCTGCTGCTAGTACAAGCCAGCAACCAAAGATACAAACAGCTTTTGTGTCAAATGCTTTCGACCCAAATTCCTATTTTGGAGGAGTAGTTGCACAACCCCAATTTGACATAAATGCCTATCTTCCGAAACCTCAAGTTGCCACACCTCAACCCCAATTTGATATAAATGCCCATCTTCCGAAACCTCAAGTTACCACACCTCAACCCTAATTTGATATAAATGCCTATCTTCCGAAACCTCAAGTTGCCACACCTCAACCCCAATTTGATCCAACTGCCTATTTTTCTAAACCACAACAAGCCTTCTATGGTAACAAACCTGATACTTCAAACTTTTCCAAAGTGAGTGTAGAAGCTGCACGGGATCACATTGAAATTCTTACCACTATGGTTAATGCCTACAACGGCTTAGTCGCAAGTCAAATTGGTAACATTAATTTGACCAATGAAGATTATCAGCAGATAGACAGAGATGAGTTGGAGTTGATGGACATTAAGTGGGCGTTTGCTAGCACTGTGAGATGGGCAAAGGATTATATGAGCAGAACGGGGAGAACCAGCTTGGAAAGCAAAAGGGATACCAAGTACGGGTTTGACAAGGGTGTTGTCACATGCTTCAATTGCGGTGAAAAGTGTAACAACTCTCATCAAAAGTCCTAATTATTATTTTAATTTGGCCAATAGGAAACCCTAATTGAGAAACCCAAGTGATTCTGAACAAACCCTAAAATTTTCAGAACAATCGGAATCAGGATCTGGGCCCCTAAAACTCAAGGGGGGTAAACCCTAAGTTAATAATTATCTAATTTACTCGCTGTCAAAATTCCAAATTTAGAAACTGTCAAGTCAGCAAGGCTAGTCCCAACCATGGCTACTCTATGAAAAATAGGTAACCCTTACGGACCGTAAGGGTTATTTGTTACGGTCCGTAAGGGGTGGCAAAATTTGGGTATAAATAGCAGACATTGGTACTTGAAATTTGGCGTATGTTCGACGAAGAAATTCGTTTCAGGCATCGAATTACTTTCTGTTTACCACAATTAACACACACTAATCATGAAGTGCTGCCGCAATCAGGGTAATAACTCGATCGCTATTACGATTTAACGTCCGATCGATTATAACTATCCAACGATTGTTTAAGTGCCGCTCAAATTGAGTTTATACTTTGTTATTCATCGTGATTTCAACTTGAATGTTTGAATGATGTTCGAAATCGGACTATACTCTGTCATTCGTTGTGAATCCGCTGAATTTTTAAGTATTGCACTTGTAAATTGTTGTGAGGGTTTAATCTCGTGAATTGTCGTAACTGCTGTATTAGTTACTAATCTGTTTGTGTGTGCATTGTTAATTAAATTAGGTTAATCAAGGCTAATCAGTAGGCTTATACTCTGCTCGTTAAATCTACAATGTGAGTCATTCTCTTTTTATCAAATGTTTTACAATACTCCAAATTATTTTCAAAGTTATAATTACAGTGATTAACTTTATGTAATCACCAAGTTACAGCCGGTATGTGGGGTATTGTGCACATTACTACAGTTGTTATCACTTTAGGTGGGCGAACCTAAAATTAGTGATATTCGTCATTCATTGGGGCAGCCAATGGTGATATGACCACAGTCACCGAAAAGAGTCGAGTGACAAATACTGTGGGTAGTTGGTTTGATATCAGAAACATTGTAATATCTCTTAATACTGTAAATTATAACAAACGAGTCGTTTTAGTAAAACTGAATGATTCACTCAGTATTTCCCTGCTGACAAAACCTTTTTCAAACATGTTTCAGGTGATCTATTGTGAGCAAAGGAAAAGTGCTGTGGAGCACTACAAGCGTAGAAAGTGGCTCAATGTAAATAAATAAAGAAACATGTTTTGAGAAATAAAGGATTTCCCAGTCATCATCATCATCATCGTACTCAGTATATCCCACCTATAGCAAAGCTAAGGTAGGGTCTGAGGAGGGTGGGATGTAGACAGCCTTACCTCTACCCCGTAGGAATAGAGAGGCTGCTTCCAATGAGACCCCCGGCTCGATTGTGGTTTTGCATCAAGCCTTGTACATAAGGCACATAACACTCAGCAATTGAGACAAACGCCAATTGGTGCATGTACCCCCTTGTCTTTCGGCTATCAACACCACCACATGATGCCTGATTAACGATCCCCTCTTTTTAACGTTATTTTCACGAAATTAGTAAAATAACGTTAAAAAAAGGATTTCCCAGTGAAATCACTTATTTGTAAATTATGGGATTTATCTCTATATTATATATAAACGAGCAGTTTTAATAATAATCGATCCTGTTTAAAAAGACTTCCGCTGTCACTTAATTAGATACCATCGGATTTCCTTCCTCGCGGCTCTAGACCGGGTCAATCCGGGGCCAAGGGCCGTGACAGGAAAATGTGGTATCAGAGCCACTGATTTAAGCTTACTATTGATTTTAGCCTATTAAAATAATTGAAAGATACTTATGAAATTTAATTGCCATTCTGTGAAAATATGTTTTATTAACTGATTAATTGTTGAGTTACAGTATGGGTAAGCAAAAGATTTCTGCTATCTACCACAAATTAGATACTGCACCCACAGAAAAAGGAACCTCTTCCTCCAAACACCCAGCAGATCTGGAAGAAGGGATTTTTGTCCGTAAATCAAATTATGAAAATCCTCTCACCCAAGATAAAAGAAATTTGATTCTTAGAAAGGGACAGGAGAAAATAAAGAAACCCCAAGTCAAGAAAGTGAGGTTTAATCCAGAAATCCAAGAATTAGGCAATAAGTCACCTTGGGAAGACACATTAGATGAAAAATGGGCAAATCTTTATATGCTAGCTACCGTAGCAGAAAATGCAAACCTTTAAAATATCAAAAAGCCTGGTCTAGTAGAAAATTTAATACTCAATAAATAAATAAATTATAATGTGTTCACTTTCCTGTAGTCTTTTGTACAAATCAATATGCAATAAACTTTAATGTTTATTTGTAAAACTTTGTTCCAAAGTTTTAACTTAGCATTTTTGTGCATTTTGCATATATGCTATCCAGCATGAGTGAGATATCGGAAGCATTTCAGAATCTCAATCTCTACCCAGTACCAATTGAAGTCTCCCACGACTTTACTGGTTATATTGCTGAATTAGAGGAACCCCTGGAATTCCAAGCTCCACCCCTGGAAAAAACAAAACTTAAAAAGAGAAGAAGATATGTAGGATGGAGGAAAGTGCGCAGGAGAAAGCCAGCTACTAGGAAACTCCCCAAAATAGTAAACCCTATAGAAAAAGTAAAAGGAATAGAAATCGGAGAAAATTCTAAACCAGCAGAGATAGAAATCAGGAAAGATTACAAACAAAAAGGAATAGAAATTGGAGAGAGTTCTAGACAAACTGAAGAAATCACATTCCAAGACGAAATAGACCGTCTACTGGCAAATTGTGATGTTATTAGCCCTATCCATAATAATCTATACCCTTACATAGAAACCCAACTTCCTGTAAATCTGGAACCAGCTATTCCAAACCCACTAATCCACACTCGACCTTTAGGTCAAATGGAAGAATGGTGGACCAATGACTGGCAATTCGAAAATATCATCAACAGTCCTTATTCTTTTCTTCCACAGTGGGATCCAGAACCTATCCCCAATCCTCCAATGAGCAACGAAAACTTAGCCGAACTTCGTCAGTTCGGTGAAGAACTGATAGGTACAGGGAATAGGATCCGGGAAATGGGGGAACAAATTTCCTGGAAGTACGACGAAAGGGAGCGTCGCTACTAAACTGCCAGTTGACCAAAGAATAGTGGGGTTGGAAAAGAATGTCTGTATAATAATAATAATAATAATAATAATAATAATAATAATAATAATAATAATAATAATAATAATAATAATAGTAAAATATAACTTTGTAAAATGGGAAATAAAACATTGTAAGATAAACAGTGTGTATGGATGCCTATATAATATATGAATCAAAATAGAAGTCGAAACATCGACAATTTTGGATACATATATCTGTGTTGTAAGATTTTATATGCTTCTGTGTAAATATTTTATTTACAATCATTTGATACTAATAGTTATATTTATAATAATTATCAGATGGAAAACGCTAGTAATGAACCAGTTAATGAAGAAAATCAATCTGAACAAAATCAGGAAAACCAGTATATGACTAGACAAGATATTGAAAACATTATCACACAAGGGATAGCTAATGCTATTCCAGCAATCATGGCTGCTGCTCAGAAACTTGTTGAACCACAACAAATCATTCCTAGTAAACGTACTCAGAAAGATAATGTTAGTCATAGTGTAAATGGAGGAGGAAATCATGACGATAATAATCCACTACAGTGTCACACCCCGACCACGTAGAACATACAAAACGTGGCGGAAATGTCGGGGAGTGTTGTAACAGAATTAATTGTTTCAAATCCATGGTGATTGAAGTTTCGTTTTATTGATTAAAAGTGTTACAATGTCTTAACATACAAGGAAATACAACATAATTAACTAGTCTTGCATCTTTTATTGTCACTAAAGCCCAAGTCTGCCTATGTGTATCTTGATCATCTTATGCAACAGCTCCTGAAAAACACATGTGAAAATAGGTACGTCAGCATAAAAATGCCTGTGAGATACATAGGTTTTGTGAAAATAGGTTTCATGACTTATGTTTGAGAAAATGTTTAGTCATGAACCTTGTAATTTGCTTTGTTTTGTAAATCATTTGAAAAACGATAAGATCAGATGATATGTATAAATAAGAGAATAATGTATGGTTAAATGAATAACCATTGTAAAATGAGTTTGTATAAGATAAGTGGTTTGTAAATCAATGTCTTGTGAAAAGTATGTTTTTTGTATAAAATGTTATATGTCTCAAACTGAAATGATTCAAATAACGCTACGATATGTAATACCATACAAACACTTATATATAGGAAGTACCAGCGGCGTATCCACCATGCTTGTATCATATTACACACGCATCGTTACTTAATCACTTAATCAAACCAAACCACCAAAGTAATGTTTAACAATTGTAGAAATGTTTATGTATGGTCAAATACGGTTCACACGGTTCACAGATACAAACGGTTCACAGATACAAACGGTTCACAGATACAAACGGTTCACAGATACAAACGGTTCACATAGTCAAATGATTACAACGGTTCAAAATGCAGTATAATGTGTTCACATGCTGAATGAGAATATGCAACAGAAATGTAATGTAAAACAATGTACTAAGCATGCACACAATGGACATATATAGCATAAGTGTAATGTAAAACAATGTACTAAGTATGAACTAAATGGACATACATAGCATAAAATGTAATGTAAAACGATGTACTAAGTACGCACACAATGGGCATACATAGCATGAACACAATGAAATCATGTACTATAATGTAGTAATGAACGTAGCAGGTATATGATGTGAAAACATGGAAAGCATGAAAGTGACAAGTAGGCACATGTGTTCCACCCCAAAACGTTTGGAAAACAGTAAAAGAGGGGTCTATGTACTCACTTGAGATTGCTTAGTAGTCCTTGAGTAACAACCAAACAATGCTAGAGATCACGGATATCAAACGGCACCTAATATAGCTAATTATGTTAATAACCGGACCTAAATCGGATGATTGGATAGAATGAGGGTTCGTAAACCAAACGAGTATAGAGACTCGTGTCATATGGTTTAACAAAGCCTTCATGCTAAATGAAACCTAACCTAAGCGTTTACGACCCATTACGACCCGTTTAGGTAGCTTATGCTACTTTAACGCGTCGTTTGCGTGAAACGCGTTCGGACCGTCTAACTAGTCCTATGACAAGCGTTATATGCCTAAACGTGTTACATAATCAGTTATGTGACAAAAGTTTAGGTTACATATGCTTAATTACCAATTATACATGAAAAGGGTATTATGGTAATTTACCTAAGGCATATAAACTACCTATCATACAACTACTCAAACGATGTGACCATAGGATATAACCTCGGAAGGTTATTCCCTATCTACTATGGTCACCTAAAGTATTTGGTCGGATCCTAATGATCGACCAAATGGGTCGGGTTCGAAGGTATAAGCGATTTATCAGATCGCTTACCCTACGACCCTAGACAACGTGGTAATCAGTAGGCATAGTCCCAAGGGACTATAACCAACGTGATTACACTCACGTTGCGAAGTTCAAACGAACTTCGCATTGACCATAAACTGGTCAACGCAGAAAGTCAAACAAAGTTTGACTTTCAGACTCGAAAAGACTCGAAAAGCAATAAAAGAACGAAAGAATACTTACGAAGGGTCCCCGAATGCTAATCTAGATCCAAATAACTCAGGTATGAAACAATGGTTTCAACTTAGAGTCTTTTAGATCAGATTCTAGTAAGTTTGAAGTAAATGGGGGTGGGGTATTTATAGTTTTTGGGTAACCGTTAAGATCGTTTCATGGAAACCGTGCTCGAATCTTGTGCGTACACTTGTTCAATTGTTGTGGTAACTAAAAATGATCCCCCATGAGCTGAAAGGGCAAGTTAGAATGTGTGGGTGTGGATTAAACAGCTGGAATCAGCTGACTAATCGATCTTATCTGTTCTGGAAGGCTGACGCGGCCCGCTTCAGGATACACCAAAACTAATGCGGGCCGCATGGGGGTTCTGATCAGAAAATAAGTTTCAAAAATGACAGTTTTGGTCCCTGTTGTGTATTTAAGCCATTTCCGACACTTCTAAGGCCCGTAAAGCCAACTTTAAGGCCCTAAAATGATGCCTAAACATTGTGGACATGAAACATGCTCAAAAATATCTCGGATGTCGGTTCGTTTGGCCGTACGATCGCGATGTTCGCTTAATTACGACGGAATGCGCATAAGCACGAAAAACGATCCAAATGACGTGACGAATGGATTTTTCTTATGCCAAACACTAAAATAAAATATTTTAGTGCTTACATAAATTTTTGGATGTCCGGATGTATTCAGAACGTAAGTTATGCGCGAAAGTACAAACTTGTGCACTTTTTGACACTTTTAGTCCCTGAATGACCCAAAAGTTTATTTTAGCACACCGAACCCCTCAAAGCCTATTTCTAAGCTATGTGAAGGATATTTAAGGTGTGTTTAACTTATGGTCATGTTTCGGAAAGTCTGTTACAGTTCAAATTGGCATACTTTCGCAGTTTGTCAACTTTAGTCCGATTAAACTAGATTTTGCCATACCAAAGCCTTCAAAACTTATTTCTAAGTTATGTAAAGGTTACTTAAGGTATGTTAAGCCTATTTCACTATTACAGAGTGTTTGTTGCATTAAACTGGTTATATTTACGCATTAGTGCGCGTATAACCTTCCAGAAAGCGATTTAGAGCTTGAAATCGAACAAGAGTTGATATGTGCAAACGATACACATATTTTTACAAATCCCAAGTATGAAATACAATATTTCATTGGTTTGGAATTTGTTTGATGGTTGAAGTGACACAGGTGTCACATACAGGCTCCACCTCCTAAGAAAATGAAAGCCGCAACACCTGGTTGCACTTTCAAAGAATTTCTTGCTTGTAAACCTGCTGAATTTGCAGGTAACGAAGGAGCAACTGCAGTACTGCGTTGGTTAGAGAAAACCGAAGCAGTAATTGCAATAAGTAATGTTCCGAAGAAGATCAGGTTATGTATGCGTCAAATTTGTTCAAAGAAGGGGCACTAGAATGGTGGAACACGGTGCTACAACCAAAAGGAAGAAGGATGGCTTATGCTATGAACTGGGAAGAATTTAAAATTCTTGTAGAAAGAAAATACTGTCCTGAATATGAAAAGGAACAAATGGCAAATAAGTTCCTAAACCATCGTATGGTAGGCGTAGAGTGTCGCGGTTATACTTCGACATTCTTTGAATATGCTAGAGTGGTACCAACACTGGCTTCGCCAGAACCGGTACTCATTTGTCGCTACATTTGGGGATTGATTAGTGAAATCCGCAATATCGTTAAAGCTGCGAGACCTCGCACTATTGACGATGCTGTGGAACTAGCTAATACCCTAACTGATGAACTAGTGCGCACAAGAGAAGAAGATCGAAAGAAGGAATTGGCTCAAAAGATTACCCAAGGATTTCGTGTGGGTAATGATAATAATAGGTTCAAGAAAAGAGGAAGGAGACAATCTGCACAACCGCCTTTCTGTAGAAATTGCAAAAAGAATCATTTTGGAAAATGCAATGTAATTTGCAACTTCTACAAAATGACAGGACATCGTGAAGAAAATTGCAAAAAGAAAACCATAGTCTGCTATAACTGTGGAGAAACAGGACATTACAAAACAGAATGTCCTAAATTGATTAAAGCCGCAGACAATAAAGGCAAACCAGCTGATGGAACAACAAAGAAGAATGCCCGAGCATTCCAGCTAACCACTCAAGAAGCTGAACTAATCCCTGACGTCATAGCTGGTACGTTCTTGGTTCACGACGTTTATGCAAAAGTATTATTTGACTCTGGTGCAAACCAAAGTTTTATCAATACTTCATTTTGCCAAGCCCTTAATTTACCCTTGACCACCCTTAGGCAAATTTTTACAGTCGAAACGGCAGACGGGAATTCTGTTAACATAAATAAGGTTTTGTAAGAAGGAAAGATAGAACTGTTAGGCCATAAGTTTTCTGCAAACCTGTTACCTATGAAGTTAGCCGGATTCGATGTTGTGTTAGAAATGGATTGGTTAATAGCCAACCATGCTCGAATCCTTTGTGATAAGAATTCCATAGAAATTCAATCACCGACCGGAGAAGTGATTAGGATCATCGGAGATAAACCACGTAAGCCCATGAAGTTCATATCAGTAATGAAAGTTGCTAATTATGAACGAAAACAAGGAATAGTATATATGATTTCAGTAATCATTAGTACTAAGGGTAAAGAACTTAAGGAAATTCCTATAGTCTCAGAGTATCCGGATGTATTCCCAGAAGATTTACCAGGATTACCTCCAGACAGGGAAGTAGAATTTAGGATTCATCTAATTCCAGGAACTACACCGATAGCCAAGGCACCTTATCGGTTAGCACCTACAGAAATGTTAGAACTGAAAAAGCAATTAGATGAATTACTAAGTAAAGGATTCATACAACCTAGTTCATCCCCTTGGGGAGCTCCAGTGTTGTTTGTGAAAAAGAAAGATGGATCGATGAGAATGTGTATAGAGAATTGAATAAGGTTACAATTAAGAATCGATACCCATTACCGAGGATTGACGATCTTTTTGATCAACTTCAAGGCGCTAGGTATTTTTCTAAGATAGACTTAAGATCCGGATATCATCAGTTAAAAGTACAAGAAGAAGACATACCTAAAACTGCTTTCAGAACTAGGTATGGCCATTATGAGTTTACAGTCATGCCCTTTGGATTAACAAATGCCCCAGCAGCATTTATGGACATAATGAATCGAATCTGTAAACCATACTTGGATAAATTTGTAATCGTATTCGTCGACGATATACTTACTTATTCCAAAAGTCAGGAAGAACATTGCGATCACTTGCATGCACTCTTAACTTTGTTAAGAAAGGAAAAGCTTTATGCAAAATTCTCGAAGTGTGAATTTTGGTTAAAGGAAGTGCAATTCCTAGGACATATGGTGAATCACGAAGGAATTCACGTAGATCCTGCTAAAGTAGAAGCAATTACCAAATGGAAGGTCCCATAAACAGCTATGGAAATTAGAAGTTTTCTAGGTTTAGCTGGATACTACAGATGATTTATTAAGGATTTCTCTAAGATAGTTGTACCTTTAACTAAGTTAACCTGTAAAGCCACTAAGTTTGAATGGGGACATAGGCAAGAAGAAGCTTTTAAGATTTTAAAGCATCGATTGACAAATGCTCCAATTTTAGCATTACCCGAAGGAACAGAAGATTTTGAAGAATATTGTGATGCTTCAAAATTAGGATTCGGATGTGTATTGATGCAACGCAAAAAGGTAATTGCGTATGCCTCACGGCAGTTGAGAAAGCACGAGGAGAATTATACAACTCATGACTTAGAATTAGGAGCCATAATTTTTGCCTTGAAAATTTGGAGACATTATCTGTATGGAAGTAAGTTTACTGTTTATACAGATCATAAAAGTTTAAGGTATATATTTGGGCAGAAAGAATTGAATATGAGGCAAAGAAGATGGATGGAAGTTCTAAGCGATTACGACTGTGATATTCAATATCACGAAGGAAAGGCAAACGTAGTTGCAGATGCCTTAAGTCGTAAGTATCAGGAAAAACAAAAGCGAGTCCGTGCTCTTAGATTAAATCTACAAGTAGATTTAATGGAACAATTAAAGAAAGTTCAGGAAACAGCAATCAAGGACGATGCTGAAGGAATGAAAGGTTATATAAAGGAACTAGAGCAAGGAAATGATGGAATTTGGAGATTCCACAAGAAACGAATTTGGGTACCTAAGCAAGGAGAATTAAGAAATAAGATTTTAGAAGAAGCCCATAAATCTAGGTATACTATGCATCCAGGAAACAATAAGATGTACCAAGATTTAAGAAAGAACTTCTGGTGGATAGGAATGAAGAAAGATATAGCAAGATATGTTTCTAAGTGTCTTACTTGTTCACAAGTAAAGGCTGAACATCAGAAACCTTCAGGACTACTACAACAATTGGAAATGCCGGTATGGAAATGGGAACTTATAACAATGGATTTTGTTACTAAGTTACCTAAAACAAGAAAAGGTAATGATGCAATTTGGGTAATTGTGGATCGATTAACCAAATCAGCTCATTTTCTACCAATGAAGGAAACCTTTAGCATGGAAAGGTTAGCCAAGTTGTACGTAGACGAAGTGGTATCTTTACATGGAGTCCCACTCTCCATTGTATCAGACAGGGATAGTCGTTTCACTTCTCATTTTTGGAAAAGTTTCCAGCAAGCTATGGGAACTCGACTAAATCTGAGTACGGCATATCATCCTCAAACGGACGGACAAAGTGAAAGAACCATCCAAACTCTAGAAGACATGCTTCGAGCATGTGTAATAGATTTTGGTGGAAACTGGGATGATCATTTACCATTAATTGAATTCTCCTATAATAATAGTTATCATTCAAGTATTGATACTGCTCCATTCGAGGCACTATATGGAAGAAAGTGCAGAACTCCAGTTTGTTGGGCAGAAATAGGAGAAAGTCAATTATCAGGTCCAGAAATTGTGCAAGAAACTACTGATAAAATAATTCAGATCAAGGAAAGACTGAAAACAGCCCGAGATCGTCAGAAGAGTTATGCAGATAATCGCAGCAAGCCGTTAGAATTTCAAGTCGGAGATAAAGTACTATTAAAAGTTTCTCCTAGGAAAGGAGTAGTTAGATTCGGAAAGAAAGGAAAGCTAAGTCCAAGGTACGTAGGACCATTTTCAGTGATCCAACGTATAGGACCAGTTGCTTATCGTTTACAACTACCAAAAGAGTTAGCTGGAGCACATGATGTATCTCATGTATCCAATCTCAAGAAATGTCTAGCAGACGAATCTCTGGTAGTACCTCTTCGAGATATAGAGGTAAACGAAAAGCTGAAATTTGTCGAGAAACCTCTTCAAATTGAGGATCGAAAGATCAACTTTCTCAAACATAAACGACTAGTTTTAGTCAAAGTCAGATGGGATTCAAAAAGAGGAGCTGAATACACTTGGGAGCTGGAATCAGAAATGAAGAGAAAGTATCCTCATTTATTCCAGTAAATCTCGAGGACGAGATTTTTATTAAGGTAGGGAGAATGTAACAACTCTCATCAAAAGTCCTAATTATTATTTTAATTTGGCCAATAGGAAACCCTAATTGAGAAACCCAAGTGATTCTGAACAAACCCTAAAATTTTCAGAACAATCGGAATCAGGATCAAGGCCCCTAAAACTTAAGGGGGGTAAACCCTAAGTTAATAATTATCTAATTTACTCGCTGTCAAAATTCTAAATTTAGAAACTGTCAAGTCAGCAAAGCTAGTCCCAACCGTGGCTACTCTATGAAAAATAGGTAACCCTTACGGACCGTAATGGTTATTTGTTACGGTCCGTAAGGGGTGGCAAAATTTGGGTATAAATAACAGACATTGGTACTTGAAATTTGGCGTATGTTCGACGAAGAAATTCGTTTCAGGCATCGAATTACTTTCTGTTTACCACAATTAACACACACTAATCACGAAGTGCTGCCGCAATCAGGGTAATAACTCGATCGCTATTACGATTCAACGTCCGATCGATTATAACTATCCAACGATTGTTTAAGTGCCGCTCAAATTGAGTTTATACTTTGTTATTCATCGTGATTTCGACTTGAATGTTTGAGTGCTGTTCGAAATCGGACTATACTCTGTCATTCGTTGTGAATCCGCTGAATTGTTAAGTATTGCACTTGTAAATTGTTGTGAGGGTTTAATCTTGTGAATTGTCGTAACTGCTGTATTAGTTACTAATCTGTTTGTGTGTGCATTGTTAATTAAATTAGGTTAATCAAGGCTAATCAGTAGGCTTATACTCTGCTCGTTAAATCTACAATGTGAGTCATTCTCTTTTTATCAAATGTTTTACAATACTCCAAATTATTTTCAAAGTTATAATTACAGTGATTAAGTTTATGTAATCACCAAGTTACAGCCGGTATGTGGGGTATTGTGCACATTACTACAGTTGTTATCACTTTAGGTGGGCGAACCTAAAATTAGTGATATTCGTCATTCATTGGGGCAGCCAATGGTGATATGACCACAGTCACCAAAAAGAGTCGAGTGACAAATACTGTGGGTAGTTGGTTTGATATCAGAAACATTGTAATATCTCTTAATACTGTAAATTATAACAAACGAGTCGTTTTAGTAAAACTGAATGATTCACTAAGTATTTCCCTGCTGACAAAACCTTTTTCAAACATGTTTCAGGTGATCTATTGTGAGCAAATGAAAAGTGCTGTGGAACACTACAAGCTTAGAAAGTGGCTCAATGTAAATAAATAAAGAAACATGTTTTGAGAAATAAAGGATTTCCCAGTGAAATCACTTATTTGTAAATTATGGGATTTATCTCTATATTATATATAAACAAGCAGTTTTAATAATAATCGATCCTGTTTAAAAAGACTTCCGCTGTCACTTAATTAGATACCATCGGATTTCCTGCCTCGTGGCTCTTGACCGGGTCAATCCGGGGCCAAGGGCCGTGACAAAAAGGGTCACTTCAAACGTGATTGCACGCGACCGAGCAAACAAGGCAACCAAAATCCCTTCTAAAATCAAACAAGTACTTCAAATCAAGCTAACAACGAAAGAGGGATAGTAGCTGATAACGACCAAACAAACCAGTCAGGGCCATCTAATACCAATCGAGCATTAGTGGTACAAGCCGATGAGGGATGTGATTGGTCCGTACAATTGGGAGGAGGAACTGCATGTTATGCGAAGATCATCAGTCACATTAAGCATGTGCACAAAGAAGAATTCTCTGAAGATGATGATAGTTCGGGATACAGTGGCAGTTCGGATGAAGAATCGGATGTGAATGAGAGAACTGGTTCTGAAGGTGATAGTTTGTTGAATGATGCTGAGGAGGTCAAGTGTCAGAAATATGTCTTGATCAAGAAAGTTGATGCTACATCAGAAGAAATGGAGAAGATTCTCACTGAAGATGGATCTTTCTCTTCTCAAACTGCCTTTATGGCTAATGTCTCAGCTTCTACAAGTCAGGTAAAATATGAAACTCCTAGCATATGTAGTGATTGTGCTGATACAAAACATAAATGTGCTGATATGAAACAAGAATCTGAAAAGATTCACAGTCACAATCAGAGTTTGGTTATTGAACTGTCAAAGTGCAAAGAGGCAAATATGGCCTTAGCTCGCAACGAAAAAGATTTTAAATCGGTAATTGAAACACTCAAGAAAAGTGTTTCTGAGTAATCAAAAACGGTTTTTAATAAGCAAACTGGTATTAATAATTACATTAATATCATTGAGGCAACTAAGAAAGAGCTAGCCGAGGCGAATTATGAGCATGAAGCGATCAAGCTCAAATTGGAGAGTTACTCAAACTCCCGATATGTGCTTGATCACATCATTGACGTTCAACAACTAAAGGGTAATGTTAAAGGCGTTGGGTATAAGTCGTGTCCGCCTCCTTTGAGACACAACTATACCAAGATACCCGATGAGGAGGAAATGCCACGTTTTGAGCCAATTGTACCTCTTGATTATGAGGAAGTTACAACTTGCTTAGGGTTCAAAACAGATAATTCATCGGAGGGCTCATCTGAAAGCTAGGGAAAGTTATCTGTTAATACGGAATAAAGTCCTCCCACAGTTGAGGACTATGATTCGTCAGAAGATGAATCGGATGTGAGTGACGAGGATAAATCTCTTAATGATAGGAAAGGAGTAGAAGTTCCTATTGAGAATCATATTCTGTGTGATCCTCCTACTCCTGCGGTGCATTCAACTGCTAAACAAGAGATAGATCCCATCAAGGAAACAGTGTCTACTATTAAAAGTGATAACGTGTTATACACTTTAGTTGGCGATGACAAAATTTATTCAAACACAGTCTTTCCAATTAAAAACGTCAATCAATCTTTGATTGATAAAGTGTTTGAAGATACTACCAGTAAGTTTTTGGAAAAGGGGATCCCGAGAGTTTCAGTAACTCAGTGTGATCCGATTCCAAAAGCTGAAGTTAGAAGAAAATTTGGAAATCAAAAATCACCAACAAAGCAACAACCTGTCACTTTTAAGGGTAAACAACAACAACGAGCTCAAAAGCCTAAGGTTACAAAACCAAAGGCTGAAACAAAAGGAGCTCGTTACAAGAAGAAATGCAAAGACGTTAAATTTGTGGCCTCCAAGGGTACTGATAAAGTTGAGACTTTTGAAAATAAATCCAATACTGAGTTTGTTCAAAAGGTCAAAATTTGGAAACGTAATAGTCATACAATTGCACCCAACACACAAACGAGTGTGAAGCTAGTACCTCGGGGTCTACAAATTCAACGTCAGGTCCTCGAACAGAATCTCCTAATTTTGTTGAAAGGGGATCATGCTTTAAATGCGGGGAGTTTGGCCACATTATCAGAAATTGCACAAACTCTCCGAAACCAAATTTTGTAGAAAGAGCCCCTTCTAAACAAGGTCACCAAAAACGTCGTCCTGTTTCACCCAAAAATGACAAACGTACGATTAAAAAACGAGAAACAAAACAACGACGTAAAAATGTGAAGATGATCGAAAAGGCTTTAAAACCAGAATCTGTTAATAGGAAACCAAGTTTGTCACAACCATTAAAACCAGAAAGTGTAAATAATACATAAATTGGTAAAAGGACACAGGCTTGGAAACCGAAAACAGGTGAGGATTCAGGGGGAGGCTTGCAATTTAAGGACCTTCAAGAAATTGAAATTACATTTCTTGATTATCAGGGGCAACCCAAGTCTATGAAGGCTTGGGTCCCCCTCTCCAACTAATCTCTGAGTGAGTGTGTAAGATGTTCCAGGAGGAACTATCGATAGTCATCAGATTGTTGATAGCGGAGTGTCCATGCACAAGATCGACGACAAAAGAAATTGTTGCCTTTGATGGAGAGAGAAAAAGGAAAGAAGAAATGTCTGATGAAGAGATTGAAACCTTCGACAAAATGAAAAATCATTTCAAAGTTTGATTGTTAAAGGCTTTAATCGTGTCCCCGGGATAGATTCAATCAAAATGTACGCACCTGCAGCACGTCTGATGTTCAAAATCAACAAGATGAACGTGCAGTGTACATTTCTTCGCGGTGTGATTGAAGAAAATGTGTTTGTTGAACAAACCAACCGGGTGTGTGGATGCCTTGGCGTGGATTGAACAACCACACACTACTTCTCAAAGAGAAAGACAAAGACCTTCGCTGGTGCAATGTGGAAGACCAGCCGGACCCAAAGGTTTATGATCTTGTTGCTATCAAGAGATTTCTCAGTAGCTACAAAAAATCGACTTTGAAGTCCACACCGGGTGGATATCCAGTTTTGGAGAGCGCTCAGATTCCTTGCAATGCACGAAGCAGTTGCAGGATACGGTTTTAAATTTCATATCTCTCCTATACTTGTCGATATTTAAGCTGATTTATGAATTATTATCATCTCGTACATCACTCTTTGGCCAGACACGTTGATCTCGAATATCACCTCACACGTGATTGTTTTAATATGAAACTCGTCAATGTTGTCATGGTCCGCACCGCTTACCGACGTGCCAACTCATTTTTTCCAAAATTCGATAAATCATTTCTGATTAAATTAATTTTGGTAAACGGCATTGAGGTAAAACATGACTTAACCAACATCGGAAAATCCTTTTTGTAAATACCTTTGTTTTTTTTAAATTTATCTTAGTTTGTTGATTTTAGGGGGAGTAAATCCAAATTTGAAAAATTCAAAAACATCGAAAAATTTCTAAACGCAAAAACAATAGAAAAACAAAAATGAGTTTCCTGGCGAGAAAAAGAGAAAATGATAGTACATCAGTGGTCTGTCCAAACCTCTTCGAACTGAACTTAAAATGAAAAACGATAAGCAGCTCTATATAAGATGTATTGGTAGGCTCACAATCATTTTAAAGTGTGAAGGGTGATATAAATCTTAAATCGACTGAAGACCAGGTGGGAACCGCTCATTGGCATATGGTCTTAGTACCGAAATTTCGTTTGAGAGATTGCCGAGGTTCTGAGATATTCGGTCTTTAGGCTGTCTTATCTTCTGGGTATCATGGTTGTATCTTTTACCGAAAAATAACGGAGACGAAGTCTAGATCTTCCATGATACTATACATACGTGTACATACTGCATACGACCTCAATAAGTGATCAACAATCACATGTCCAAACAAAATAAGTGATAAAATATATCACAGCTTTCAACCGGGAGTCAAGTTCGTCTCTTTGCTGTACGTTAGTACTGACCTGTTCACGGACTTGCTCCTGTGCCCTCATGCATATGAAAATCAAGTTCCTCATCAATAAGTGATTCTATCACATAGGGCTTGTTTTCAAATCAAAATAAGTGAGTTTCTCACATCTTTTATACGGTCAAACAGATGATAAACGGTATACTCACCGGTAAGATGAACTCTCGTGCATACCTTGATACGGGAATGTGTCGTGTGTGGATGAACACCGGTCGGTAAGTATAAATCATACCTTAACGTATCCCCTAAACATGATTAGATCTTATAAGTTGAGCTTATGTGGACAACAATACCGATAATTGTTATAGGATGCTTATCTAAATGTTAACTAATTGAACAAAAATAGTGTTTTGGCGTGACCGTACACTGATATGATTCTCTTACCCTCGAAACTCGCAAAAAGAATGTCTGTAAATATTTGTTTACTGCTTTCAGTTTCTGCATCTTTGTATATATTTATTTATTGCTTTCCGTCTTTACTTTTGAAAAATGAAAATTTCCAAAAAGATTTTAGGTGTGTTTTAATCTAAATTTTATAAAAGCTAAAAAGATTTTGCTTCTATTTATTCTTGATTGAACGATGTTGGAACTCGAGTCTATCCTACCCAAAATCCTGATTGTAAGCCGGAAAACAATTGCATCTTCATAAACTGTCGAAGTTAACAAGTTTTGAAAGTTAAAGGGTTAAAATTGAACATTTTTATACTTTCAAAACGTTGTAGGTCGGTGTTTTGATTGAGAGTTGGTCTCTCATGTGAGTCGTGTGCTTATATTATTAAAAGTCAATTCTTAGTGAGGTTTTCGTTTGAAAACTTTCAAAGAATGACTATATTCCAAGCAATTGTTCTCACTGCGTGTTTAGCTTTCTTGTATGTGCAGATGGTGCATTGGAACCAGCTAAAAGCGAAGAGAACGTGTCAGATGACAAGCCGTAAAGTGAAGACACGACATTGATGCAATCAGAAGATCATGATGATCGAGTTGCAGTTGATCACTCATCAACACCAAAAGTATTGAAGATCAAAAGATTCACGAGCATCATTCAAGGGGGAGTTTGTTGATACACTCCCTGATTGTGTCACGTGAAGACTTTGAAGATCCTTTCCGAGAAAAAGAACCATCAAGAGATGGAGAACGAGATTACGAACCTCGCGAGCAGCATCCAAGGGGGAGTTTGTTGATACATATTATGTGGATACGGCTCGGCTCGGCTCGGTTCGACTCGGCTACGAAGTGAAGGCCGTAGTCAAGACATCCTCCTGTCTTGACTCGGTATGCTAGTTACTTCGTAAAGTTCGATGTAATTGCTACTGCGCGTGTGCAGTATGCATTTAGTATAGCTTATGTTTATGTTGTCTGATTAGTTTGTTTGGCCCAACTTGAAGAAGCCCAACAACATGAAGTCACATGCCGAAGTCCAAGTCACATGCCGAAGTCCAAGCCCAAGACACTGGCCCAACATGTGACGAAAACAACATATAGACGAAAACAGTATGTGACGAAATCCCTTGGATTTCGTCGAGATGATGGATTTCGTCGAAGACTTTGTATGTTCGTCATTCAGTCTTCGTCGATGATAGGATTTCGTCATGGCTTCACTATATAAACACAGACAACAGACAGAAACACCAAGAGCACAGAGAGAGAAGTCTAAATAGATTTCAGAGCGAACACACTGTAAACACACACACACACTGAGAATTTATGAGAGCATCTTGTAAACATTGCTTTGTAACCGTTTTCTAGATTAATACATTTGAGTGTTAATCGGTGAATCTTGTGTTTTACGTGTTCGTAACTTGGTTTAACTTACCCGTTTGGATTCCGCACTCACGGGTTTGTCGAAAAACAGGAATAGAGGTTGACTCGATCCTCCGGGTGGACCTACACTTAATTTAGTCGTAAAGGACATGGAGTGTGCATTTTAAAAACAAAGGATAGTGGATGAAATTTGATAGATAACTAAAGGACAATCATATAAAAAGGACAAAAAGAAAATTTTACATTATTTTAAGACTTTAATCAATTACAATTTTTAAAACATATGATATAATCCTTTAAAACATATTGTTGAATTTTAAACCAACTTTCCTACAATTGTTAAACGACTATAACTTTTTCGTATATTAATATTTTTTAAGTTACACCATAAAAACTATCATTGTATTCTCTTTAATTTGGGTATGATATTGATGTAGTTTTTCTAACTTAAAAAAAAAAATAACATGTACGTGATTAACAGTGTTCTTGTTCCGGTACCATTATATGAGCACCATCTAGTGTGTGTTATAGTAAAAGTTGAAAAAAAAACCTAAATATTAAGAGATAGATTATATACCATTGAAAAAAGAAAATTAATAGCTAAGATGAAGGGTTTTCGTGGTGTTGCTAAATGTAATCCCATTTTTCCTATGTTTACTGGATACACTCTCCCCTTCAATTTTTTAAATAAATATAATCAAACCTTATATTTTCTATATTTATTTAAAATTTGCATCGGGAAACATCCCTAACTTTTCTTAGGTTATCCACTTTCCATAAATATTATCAATTTACATTAAAAAATTCCACACCGATTGAAAGAATTTGAAGAAACAATTTTGTGCATTTTTTAGTTTCATCAAACTTTTAATTTGTGGAGCCTTCTCGATATTTATACAATTCTTTCAATTTGATTGTTTTTTTTAACGGCCAACGAATCCTCCAAATGGGCTACTGGCGAAATTCACCACATCGAGATACACTCGTCTCCGAACCGGGGAAAACCCTCACCTAGGTCAAAAGCCCGTGAACACTCGCCCGAAGGCACGACAGTGCGGTGAGGTAAAACCCATTCAGTTCAAGGATCGAACTAGCGATCGCCGCCCACTCGCCTAGTCTCTCATCATCACCAGATGCCGCTGAAAACTAATGGGGAGAAGCAGGAATTGAACTTGTATCTCATGGAAACCCAAGTCTCTCCCTTACCACTCCACCACAAGCTCATTGGCTCAATTTGATTGTTTTCTTTATATGTCAACTCTTATTTGGTTTCTGCCAAATATTAATTTATGTATATGTTAACTCTAATTGGTTAATACTTCTTGTTACCAGAGACCTTATATTAATATATATTATATTTCGTTTATGCCATTAATGGTAATGACTAGATAAGTTGACACTTCATCTGAGGCGGCATTGCACAACCAAAAATTGTTTTGCATATTCGGTTTATTATTTTGGTTTATCTTAATATGTTTGCTAAAACAAGTTGGTAAACAACAGAAACTGATGCCAAATACCTCAAGCTTCCAACAATATTTGTTTTCTACATTTGAAGTAACCATTTTTTTTATCTCAACATGTTTGCTGCAACAAATTGGTAAACACGGACCTTGTTGTGATTAATCATCCAATAATATGAGTCTAACCTTACCGTGATTAATCAGCCATTATTACCTCCACTAATTTTTCAAATGACATGATGTTAGAATTTGTAATTAATGCTTGATTTCGATAATTTGTATGTTAGTATTAGTCATGCAAGAATTGGTAAAGAACAAACATGGAATGAACAAAAAAATGGACAAAACAATAATATATAAAAGGTAAAGGGTGAAATTTAAAATATTATAAAAATGATATTTTTGGAAAGAGGGGTGTAAACAGTAAAAATGGAGGTGCATTTAGTCAAACCCTTTTTTTCGCGTATGTTTGGCTAGGTGGGGCAAAAAGGTAATAGGCACCCATTGTTGAGTTTTTTTTTTCTTATTCTGTAATTTCTTAAATGTAAATAACTTTTTATGCATCATTTTTTTCCAACAAAATTATACCACATAGTCGATTATTTTTAACTTTAATGTGAGAAGTCATAAGTTGGATCTTTTTAACTAAAGATGGATTACATGGTTAAGTTATTAAGGGATGGTTTTCTACTCGTTATATTTTCCTGCAATATCATTGTTCTTGGACAATCCCATAACGAGTCCATGTCAGGACGCAACCAATGACCATGTTCCATAAGTGGGATAGATCGGTTGGCTTTCCGATAACCACGGGTGCCACATGAGGTCTCAAAAGAAGTCTATGTGACAAGTGGTATTAGAGCGGGTTGATCCTTAGATACGTTGGAACGTCGCCCATCCCAAAAAGTTTTTAAAGGATGGCTAAATAATGGTGGTAGGAGAAGATCGAGCATGTTGGTTGGTTTTGGTGCATGATTCTTGAAGATTGCAAAGGTGTTAGAGGAGTCATAAAAAATCTTAACTTGATATTCGTTCCCAGGAATGAAAAGATGACATGTTGCCGCAAAAAAAATATGTCGCGCCACTCATCCCTTGTTGTCGAAATCGTAAGTTAAAGACCGGGTGATCATGTTCAAGCACTTTGTGCATCGAATGCATAAATTTGTTAGTGCAGTAATGTCTATCGCCTCCGTCAATCCAATTCGTAGTTGAAACAGATTAATTCTAGATATTATATTGTAATATTAGATAGAAAAGGTAAGTTGGCATTATTGTAAATAAGGAGTCTTTCCTTATATCCTAGGACAATAAATAGAACCCTTAGGGTTAGCTTTAGGAACTTTTGGCATTTGCACTTTTGGAGATCTAGAGCTAGGGAGAGAAAGTCTGGAGAGAGAAAGTGCTGTGTACATGATTCAGGTGTTGTACGTTTTCAGATCATTCAATAGAATCACAGTTATAATTACGTCGTGTGTGTTCGGTCACGTTCGTGTACGAATTCCGCACGTTACACGAGTCGGTTCGCAATCGTTACGGAGTCGAAAATCGGTCCTACAAGTGGTATCAGAGCAGGAGCTCGATTGCACGGATCAAACACACAATTTCGCACGAGAAAAGAGCAGATTCAGATCCAAAATTCATCCAGATTTGTCAAATTTCTTCATTCTTCATCTTCTTCGCTTTTCAAACTGAAAATTGCAAAATTAACATGGCTTTTATGGTTATAATTGGCTGATTTTTGGATGTTATGTGCGAAAATCATTGATCTATAAGCCTACAAAATTTCATATCAAAACTCCAAGTAATTTGTGAGAAATTAAGATTTTTCTGTCCGAATTGTTCAACATGTTCGTCATTGTTCTTGGTGATGTTCACCGATCGGATGGCAATCCGATCAGATGACCACCCAATTCGTTGTACATTGTGTTGTTAAAACATAAGTGTCAAGCATCGGATTGCAACTCGATCGGATCACCACCCGATCCGTTGCAATTCATTAAATAGTTTGACTTTGTTGACTGTCACCCGATCGGATCACCATCCGATTCAAGGGACATTATTCGTTTAAATTTTTAAGTGCAAGCATCGAGTGGTAATCCGAACAAATTGCCACCCGATCCTAATCACTCTATTGTGTTTTTGTGTCTCAGGTCAAGTATCGAATACCCACTCGATCGAGTAGCCACCCAATCCAAGGCACATTGTCACTCGATCGAGTAGCCACCCGATACAAGGCACATTGTCACTCGATCGAGTAGCCACCCGATCCAAGACACATTGTCACTCGATCGAGTAGCCGCCCGATCCAAGGCACATTGTCATTCGATCGAGTAGCCACCCGATCCAAGACACATTGTCACTCGATTGGATCACCATCTGATCCATTGCCACCCGATCGTTGTTACTGTTGACTTTTGTTGACTCACTCGATCGGATATCCGTCTGATCCAGGTGTTTGATATTTTTTTAACTGATATTGTCTGTGAATGTTCTAGGTGATTCGAGGAGATAACATCATGGCTGATGAGTTTTACAATACGTTCTACAAAGCATTCACATCAGAATCCTCCGAAACATTAACGGTCACACCCAAGTCAATAACAAAAACAATTAATGATAATATTAAACATGATAATTTCTATGGAACCTATTCAAAACCACCTAAACTTGAGAATATAGAAGATTATACATGGTGGAAAGAGAGATTCCTGAACTGGACCAAGGCATATGCTCACAATAGCTGGTTCTGCTTAGAGTTTGGATACAGTCGACCGATCAATGACAAACATGAAGAGATACATCTCAATGATCTTTCCGATGAAGACAAACGAAAATTCTCATATGAGCAGAAGATGATCGCTTTGATTCAACAGTCTATTTGAGATGATATATTTTCATTGTTAAATCATGATGGGTCATCAAAATCGGCTTGGGAAGCGTTAAGGGTTAAAGCTGAGGGTGGCAAACAAATTAAAAAGAATAAAATTGCTTTACTAAAAAAGGAGTTTGATTTGTTTAATAGTTTAAAGGGAGAGACAGTGAGGCAAATGATTGAACGTTTTTGCAATTTAAAAATTGAGTTAGACAGATTTGGGATTGTGAAAACGAGAGAAGAAGTGATTGACAAAATAATTGAAGTGTTACCACGAGCTGATCAGTGGCAAACGTTTGTTTTTATTTTGAAAAACGATGTATTATATGATACAATCACTCTCGATGTATTGATTGAAAAAAATGAGACTCATTAGCTTGAATTGCAGAAACAGAGCAAGATGAGCAGTTCTTCACATCAACAGAATGTTGGTCTTTATTACAAAGGTAACACACCTTCGATGAAAGTTGGTGAATCACCAAAGACAGCATTCAGTGTTGAAAAATCAAAAGAACCACAGAAAAGCTCATCAAGCTACAATCTAGGATACCACTCATCGTCTCCAAATGCAAATTCTGAAGAATCTTAGGAAATTCTCTGCAACATTACTTTGAAACTGAAGAATTCTCCAGCTATGAGCATCAATGCAGCAAAACAACAAATGAGTTTTCTTGCATCTGTGTTAGAGTCATACGAAGGTATAGTATCTGGAAAAATTGGAAACTCAGAACTGACAAAGGAAGTCTACGACCAGATCGACCCAGCAAAAATGGAACTCATTGACATACGCTGGTGTTTAGCAAGTTACATTCGAAGAGCTCAGAGGTATATGGAGATTACTGGGAAACAGTCAATAGGTCATCAACAAAGCTGGGATTCGATAAATCCAAAGTGACCTGCTTCAAATGTAAGCAAAAAGGTCATTTCAATAGAGAATGCAAAAATTCTGAAGTTGACGAAACTGAGAAACCTTTCAATGATGATTATTACGGAAAGGCGATTTACCACCGTAGCAAAGAAGAGCCGAAACTGATTGAAAATAATCCCAAAGAGAAGTCAAGAGCATGTGCAGTAATCCATGATGACGAAGGGTTTGACTGGAGCGAATTCCTTCCAGAAGATGATCTTGTTGATGACCGTCTCACAGCTCATGGCAGAACTGTATCAAAGAGCAAACATCGTGTTTTTGTTGCTGAAATCAAGGAGAAAACACGAGAAGAAATACTGAAAGAGAAAACCGAAAGAGAAAGATTCTTTGCAGGGTGCAGGATTGAGAAAATGCACGAAGAATACGAAGATGCAAAGTACTGTGGAAGATACAACAAGAAGAGAGATTGCTATGTCAACAAAAATGGTGATCCTGTCGTTCACAGAAAAGATGTGGTTTTCAATGAAGTTCTTGCCGTAATTCCTCTGTCCGGCGAATACTATTCAAATGTTGCGAAAGACAAAACTTATCTGAAAAGACTGGACAAGATAATTTGTGATGTAATAACAACAAGTCTGAAGAAGAGGGATGAATAGAGGATGAAAAAGAATGTTGAAAATTTGGTTGATGATTTGAAGAAGGTTGCTGAAGAAGTCAAAGTTGAAGCTGTGAAAGAGGAAGATGTGAAGATAGAAGAGGAAGAGAAAAGAAAAAAAAAGTTGTTGAAAAGAAAGCTGTTAGCGAAGAACATCAGACTGAAGAAGAGATGAAGAAGAAAGAAGAAGAAGTGAAGATAGAGAGATTGGATGCTGATGTTGGTAGTGATGCTGATGCGGGCCCAAGTGTGGAGGAGCGGGCTATTTTGTATTTGGAGGCCCAAGATCGTGTAACAAAATGGGCTTCACTAAAATGGCTCTAACTTGGGCTACGGGGGTCCGTTTGGGGCGTGCGACCAGGCGAAACGAACGTGAGAACGAGCTCCATCATGCTGCAAACAGCCTATGGCGGTTTGGGTCATCGTCCGGGCCAAAAAACGCTTATTTCTATTAGTTATTTGCATTTTTATGTTTTTTGAAGTGTTTTGGTCATTTTGTTTTTGGGCTTGTGTTTGGCCCGGTGTCTTTTTGAGGCCCATTTCGAATTTTGGTTTCTGTTTATATGTTCCTCTAGTAATGTGAAGAATCAGACTTGAATTTTGACATAACTCATTTTTCACTTCAAATTCCGTGTCTTTTGGGTGGAATCTTGGGGGTTGGGGAAGAACTACACGGGTATTCTTAGAATCAACGTGTTTGATCTTCGTTTCCGTATCACGCGCTACATCAGTTTATGACAAAATTTGTAATTTGATGGATGCTCTACAGTACTTACTTTCTGTTCGTAGTACTCGTTCAGAGCTATCTGATCATACGATTGACGATCTGCATCAAAGGTATTATATAACATCTACTGTAACTCCAACAATTCGTTGCCCTTGCTGTTTTCCAGGTCTATTTTCTTCCGATCATTTGTTGATTCATGCAATTTGCTTATTACAAGTATAGGGTTTCGCTTTTATTTGATTTTTGGGGGTTTTTCAAAATACTATATTTTTCTACTGCAATGAATTAATGATAAATTAATGATTTTTGACCTAAGATTTGCTTTTAATTCTTTATTTTATAAGAAATTTAGGTGCGTTTGGTTCGCGGAATGTTTTGGGATTGGAATTGTAATTTGTATAGGAATTAGAATTTGAAAGAATTGGATTTGGAATTTAAACATTTCAATTGGAATTGGAATCTCAACTCCATGTGTTTGGTTGTCAAATTAATTGGAATCCATCACCCCGCACTCACCACCCCCGTTTCGGGTCAAAACAGTTTGGGTGGGAACATTACGGGTTGAAACTAGGGATGAGCTCGGTACCGTTTGGTACCGGTACCGCAAGAACCGGTACCGAAAATCCTCAAAAGTGGGTACCGGTACCGAATATACCCGGTTCGGTACCAGTATTTGAGGGTAAATACCGGTACCAAAAATGCTAAAAGTCGGTACCAAATCGGTACCGAAAAAATACCCGGTTCGGTAAATTGGGTACCGGTACCGGGAACGATTTGCTCATCCCTAGTTGAAATGGCTCGCGTCAAAACAATTCGGGTCGAAAAGATTCCCATCAAAGCAGTTCGGTTCTAAATGGTTCCGTCAAAACAGCACGTGTCGAAACGGTTCGCGTTGAAATAGAAAACATACATCCACTGGCGTCACTTGAAACACTCTTTACATCTAACCATATTCACATAGGGGCGAACCCACCCTTTGGCCAAGGTGGGCGGCCGCACCCCTAAAAAAATAGTGTATATTTTAAGCAAAAAAAACCCGACCACACCCCTTGAAAATACATTTGAACACCTCATCCGCACCCCAGCAAATAATTCATGGGTCCGCCACTGTATTCACATCCAAAAAGAGAATTTTGCTACATAACTGTACATCACATCTTTCATAAAACATTCATACAATTCTTACATGGTAATCTTAAATATCTACTGTTTCTTAGACAAATAAACATGTTTATAAACATCTTGGTAAAAACACACACATGGTAATCTGAACCTTCTATAGTTCTGTTCATTCCAATCTAACTTTGCACTGTGGTTTTAAACTGCTAACCATACAGTGTGGCCCCTCATCCGAACACACAATTCCCATTTCTGTTACGAACTATTTTGCGGGCACTGCATTGAAGACTACAACTTAAATAAAAAATGTTCAGCCAAAAGGACCAAACGAAAATCTGTTGCTGCGTACATAAATCATAATTCTAATTCAAATACAAAACTGATATGCTGCTGCTACTAAAAATTTCGGATCGGGATGTTACATTAACCTCAAGTATTATACAATTGAGTTCTAAGAATACTGTAAAACACATGATACATCCATATGACAATTTTTGTAATTAATCTCACTGCGAAAGTAGCGTAGTTTTATTAATTAATCATCAGCCACAATGACTAATCTGATAGGACTGTGATTAACTGCAAACCCTAAAAGATGGTATACATCCGCATCACAAGCAAGGAGTATCAGGTCATTGTCTTCATCCCTGTATTTTAAACGAGGCCTTCTACTTTTTAACTTAATCCTTCGTGCCACTTCGTGTTCCAGTTCCAAAAGACCCGATGAAGTAGGGAATTGGAACTTTATCATATCTTCATTAAAAGTTGCCTTCACTGTCACCATCTTTATATTTGAGATATTGGTCACAGTCTGTTTTGGGGATGCATGAACAAGAGTAGATTCTGCAACACATGAATACGGGTTTATAATGTTTATTGTATATTTGGGTTTTGTTGTGCTCTCACTCACAGCAGGGTGATCACCACTACGCAGTGTATTCCTCATTGAATTCTTATTTTTCCACCGTCTCAAAAGCACGAACAGGCGTGCTGCTTGGTATATAAAATCTGATTTAGAAGGAAGATAGCTATGCCTGCCACAACTCCACCACTTGCCTGAAAATCCATGGCTTTTTATTGAACAACTCCACCTCTTAACCCTTACCATCAGGAACACAACAAAAGCAAAACAAGAACGTTTATTTGCATGCCATTGCAAGTTTTGCTTCGTCCATGCTTTTGGTGACGATTTTAAGTCGGTAGTATGGACAGTTTTTTTGCTGTGCTTTGGCAATGGCCAACTTGGCATATCATGCTCTCGACAAAAACGCTTCAAAGTAGACCGACTAACTGAAAAAGAGAACAAATTGGGCCGAATGTTATCATAACAAATAAAATGACAAAAGGACGTACTACAAAAAAAAAAAAAAAAAAGCATTAATAAGTAAGAGGACTTGCCTCCAAGGCTCTTGGCAGCTTCATCTATTGGTTTTTCAACATGTTTTTCTACTGCCTGCATTGTTAGAGAGTCTATTTTACGCTTCCTACCTTGTTTTAAACGGTTGTTTTTTTCTCCTGCATCAGTAATGTTATCGCTCGTTTTTTGTATACTCACACTGGGATAGGAAATCATATCGTTGTTTTTTCTTGCACCAACTACATTAATGTTGTTTTCTGTGCCAGTGATAATAGCACTGAATTTATCAGGGTGAATTTGTTTAGATGGGCATTGGTTCGATATGATTGCAGAAGACTCGGTTTTATTAGCTATATTTACCATGATTGACTCTGAATCTGATGTAACGGTCTCGGATTTGTTGTTCTTTGTTGTTGTGATTGATGATATTTGGATAGTATGAGCGTCTATGCTTAAAGATCTACCGATGTTTGTAGGTGGACCCACAACTTGTATAGGTGAGCTGTCACCTAGTTCAAATCCAGAAGCTATTTCAATCTTCTGTTTTAATGTTTGCACCAAGTTCTGTACGTCTCCGCAGTCTTTGATGTCTGGCGGTAGAAAGAACTCTAACACATAGTCGTCATTGACTTCAACACTATGCAAGAAGATTGCAAAGCAGCTGGTCAAACCGTTCATGCGTGCATTGTGGACCAAAGGGTACTCTTCTTCACTGAGTTTGGTTACGTCTCCACAAAAACTTGAACCATGGGATAACAACGCCTTGCCAACATAGCCACGGGACCCGTCCAGGTGTCGTTCTCTACACGCTTTCGAGAAAGGCCACACGCCCAGGTCTTGAACATGAAAAGGTAGAGCGGCTCTTGACATGCAGACTTTCCCGACACATCTAGTATCAAAACTACTACAGCTCCTCTTTATTACATTTTCATGCGAAACAGAACTACTGTGTTCAGACACAGCCCATGTCTGAGCAAGAGGTAAACCATGGATGTCACACGCCGTTTTCAGAATCCCATAGATTTTATCGGAATCATTTTTCCTGCGTTCATTAAGAACCTGTACATAAAACACATTGCATGACATAAGCATTCCGTCCCATATGATGATTTAATTGAACAAAACTTGCACAAAGTACCAAACTTTCACAAAGACCCAACTCACATTTAAAGCAGGACAACCAAATGCTTGTGTGGTTCTCAGATCTACTGTCTGCAAAATAACAGTTTACGAATGAGGAAGGCCTAAACAAGAATACAACCAAAAATATGATTCACCTCGAACACCAACGACGTAACAATCTGCCATGACCCAAATGGGCTTTCTAGGAACTGAGGCGGCGATGGCGATGGCGTTGGTTTGGTTACCTTTAGAACACTCACGAACAGATCGTTAAAATGAACGAGGGAGGGCTCTGTGGCGAAGCATCGGTCACCAAGGCAGATAGCGACTGAGAATAAAGGAGGGTTGTCTTATCTTTATTTTTTTTCTAGTGAGACATGAGAAGGGTAATACTGTCATTTTTAACATAATCAGGTATGTTTCATAAATAGTTATGACCAAAGTTAAAAACAAACTTAATAAGATACACAAACATGGATGAGTTAATGACTTAATGGGATAATAGCAGGATGTGTAACTACACAAATATGGATGTAATTTGGTAGTAGAATTAGAGTGTGTGAGTTTCCGTTCTAAAACATACACAAACATGGATGAGTTAATAGGATAATATCTATTGTTGACAAATTGTGTCTTATCGTGTTTAACAGATCTCTGACAACGTAAATAACACAAGTATTAAACATGAATACAACTCGTTTAACTACTTTATATCTCATGTCAATAGCAGAGTTGTATGTTTTATGTACAAAGAAGAAATGATGGATCCTAGCTTCCTAATTATATTTAGTTTTAAAAAAGGAAAGAATCACGTAGTGTATTTTTCAGTAAATAAGTCTAATCGTGTCATTAATATGGGAGGAAAGATGGAAACCTCAAGTGCGTTGTAAAGTTGTTGAACCTCATAAGCATAACTCGTGTACTTCGAAGATGTCAAGAGCTCAAGCACACCAACACATAACAGTGTAATTGAATCAAAAACCGGTAAAGCCAAATACCCATGGAGATTGCAACGAATCGCACACTCTTGTTGCAGAAAATGTTTTGGCATGTAATTAGTTACGTCAGGTGTCCACTCTGGCAATCCTAGTCTGAATACTCGAGCTGTAGGACTACAGTCCTCTTCTTCATGATCCTTATCCACAACAAAAGATCTCCCCTCAGAATCCCGCCGATACAAACTAAGCCCTGCATCATGTACACCAACACCAAATGGTTGACCTATAGTTGTAAGTATTTGGTGCTTCCCAAACTCATGAGGCCCCCAAAACTGGACCAGAACATGTTGCTCCCGGAACGTTAAGACCTTTAATGCAGTCTCTATCTTGTCCTGTATTTTCTGAGTATTTGGGTCAATATTAGCAGCTCCAAGTTCCAAACCTGTAGTTTAGACAAACCAAGAAACAAGAATAAGAAAGTCCCGATGTAAACTTGTGAGTTCGATCTAATGGGTAACTAGAAATGTGATCAGCAAGAAAGACATACCGATGGTAGTTGAGCTAGATCGATCTTCATTTCCAGAAACCCAAAGCGAGTTCAGGTATCTCGACTCACCAGAAAACATAAGTCTTTGTGGTTCTGCATAGATCTCTCCCCTCGGCATGTCTGGCATCCCAACCGCACCAAAATTCTGAACCTAATGATTAGCGCCTATCTACCTTCTGAAAGTTCAAACTTGGGTAGATTTGTATAGAAACTTTTAGACTTGTCCCGCCTGTTGATGTATATCGTGTCATGTAGCACCCAAAATGCACAAATAAAATTATTTAGTTGACTGTCTGTTACCACTCTCTAGAGGTCAGGTCACCATATAATAAACTCCTTAGATAAACCGGCCCTAGATCCTAGAACCCCTTCACATGACCAAAGGTTCATCTTTTGTAATCAGTGGTCCACGCCAACTGATTAAAGGGAACATGTGATGTTAGAACAATAATTGTTTCAAAAACTAACTCCACTAGGTATTAGAAAATGTTAATGATATTAATTTACATGACACTATTGTTTCAATAACTCCACTAGGTAATAAAAAATGTTAATGATATTAATTTTATGACACGATATGTTTTTTTATTGAGTACATTTTTAAATAACCCCATTTGTAACGAAAAAAAAATTACTATAGTCTATACAGATCTGTTTTTATTTGCCCGGAAGAAATAATTAATTAATCTTTCTCATTTTTGTTTTGTTATAACCTCCAATCGAACCGGAGGTCTCACTGGAAGCAGCCTCTCTATTCCTACGGGGTAGAGGTAAGGTTGTCTACATCTACCCAGCTCAGACCCTATCTTAGCTTTGCTATTGGTGGGATGTATTGAGTATGATGATGATGATTTTTGTTTTGTTATATTATATTCTATTCTATTTTGTATTTTGTGTATTTTGTATTTTATTATATATTTTAAGCTGCTGATTTATATAGAAAGGTAAAAAATTCGTGATTCCCCAAAAAGTTAAATAAACGCATTCCATAATTGACGGACAAATTTATGATGACAATGTTTTCAAACTAGGTTAGTGATTAAAAAAATTCCTAATAAATCCACATGGTATCATCTTATTCTAACATGGTTGATACGGGCCGTATAACCTTATACGGCCCGTATCAACCATGTTAGAATAAGATGATACTGTGGTCGTATATATATTATACGACGATGTTATACGGCTCGTATATATCTATACGACCCGTATACAATGATTTTCGTTTTTTTATTCTTTTATTACTATTTGACGCGACGTATTATTACTCGATTCACGTGTGATTAGACGTAAGATTCTCCGATTCGATGTTATATTCCTCGAATCTCGTGCGAGTTATGTGATTAGACGTTAGATTCCTCGATTCGCGTGTTAATCATTTGAAACGATGTAATATTCCGTAAAATTCTCTATATAAACGACACTAATTTCATTCATTTTTATTCAACTTCTATTCGTTTCTTGCGTCTGGTTCAGGTCAGGATACTTGGGGTTTGGATGCCATTCAGCCTAATTATGCTGGTTATTATCCATCGCAACACCCGGTTAATTTTGAAGCCCCTCCTGTTAGTGTTGGACCGCCGAACTGATAGTTCTCATTCTCCTCCCATAAGTTGTGGACCGCCCGAGGGTCCAAATGCTGAACAGGAACGTAGTGAGTTTCAAAACAAGGAAGTATAACATTTAATTATACGTTTATTTGTTGTATGTTAACTATTTTAGTGTTTTTACGTTTGATGTTGTTTTTATTAAAATCTTAGATTAGGGTTGCTCAACGGGTCGTGTTTGCAGGTTGGTGGGTTCAACCCAACCTGAACCTGAAAATTTTAAACAAACCCGAACCCGACCCGAACTCGAAAATCGTATCATACATAAGAACCTGAACACGACCCGAAGTTTCATGGGTTGACCCGAACACGACCCATTAAACCCGAATTTTTTTATTTTTTTTTCTGAAATTAATATATTAAAGTTAAAATTTACTTAAAAAACACAAATATATATATATATATATATATATAATATCATATTTAAGTTATAAAATCTATGTTAATTTCTCTTTTTAACTTATAATCATGGCATAAAAATACGCACCCCATTTAATTTATATATTGTAAAAAATATATAATATAAATGTGTAACGGGGTCAACCCGCCATCCCGACCATGTTGACCCGAACCCGACCCGTTAACCCAAACGGGTTCACAGGTTCAACCTGAAACTGACCCAAACCCGTTTATACTAAAACTAAACCTGGGTTAATCATTTGAGTTAATCATTAATTGACACATATAAGTGTTTCCGTTAGAAATTCGCTAGCATGGATGAATTGGTAGAGTGGTGTAGAGACGTCGGACGCGTAAATGGCTACGCCCTCGTCACCAAACGCACCATCTACGATAAACCCCATAGTTGTCAGCCGGTAAAAATTTGGCTTACGTGCGATTGTGCCGGCAATTACAAATCAACAGCGACGGTCAGACGCAGCGGGACTAGGAAAACCGGTTGCAAGTTTCAACTGGTCGGGACATACAGAAAGAGGTTAGGTTACTGGGATCTAAGGGTTAAGGAAGCTAAACATAACCACGAACCATTTCTGTATCCAGAGGGTCATCCGTCCCTAATGAGGCTGACTCCATCGGAAGAGAGGACGGTGGAGCAAATGACGCATCAAAACATAAAACCACAAGACATTCTTGCTGCCATTAAAGAACAGAACCCCCATAATGTCTCAACAAGAAACACCATATACAACGCTCGAGCCAAATTGGGTCGAATGGAACAAGTCAGCGAGACTCCAATGCAGATACTTTTCGACCGGTTGGAGAAGGTTGGGTTTGTTTTTTACCATAGAACATATCAAAACGGCGAACGGGTCGAGGATGTTTTCTTCATCCACCCGGAGTTGAACATGTTGTGGCGCGCCTTCCCGCATGTGTTGCTTATAGACGCCACCTACAAGACGAATCGGTATAAAATGCCGCTAGTCCAGATTATCGGTGTTACATCCACGTTGATGTCGTTTTGCATTGCTCATGCGTTCGTAAGCAACGAGAAACAGGAAAACTTCACATGGGTTCTACAGAGGTTGAAACACTCATTAGACAGTGTTATGGAACCCCGTGTAATAGTAACGGATAGAGATCGCGCCCTAATGAACGCATGTGCAACCGTGTTTCCCAGGGCTAGACATTCATTGTCTAGGTGGCACATACAGCAAAACATCTTCAAACATTGCAGGAAAAGCTTTAAAACGGAGGATAAATGGGAGAGGTTTCTTTACAAGTGGGGCGAGCTAATTAACTCAACGTCCGATCTTGACTACAACTAATGGTACGAGCGAATACGATCAAACTTGCCACGCAAAAAAACCGATGGTAAGTTTTATATAATTTTTGTTTAATAATCGTATTTATTTGACTTGTCTTAACTGCACTTGACTTTGATTACAGAGATTATGAACTATTTGGATTCAATCTGGTTACAACCATATACAGACCGGTTTGTTTCGTTCTGGAGCGACCAACATCTGAACTTCGGTCAACGTACAACGAACAGGGCAGAGGGTCAACATGCCCTTTTGAAGCAGTACCTAGGCGACTCTAATTACACCCTGGAGAAAGTGGTACCACTTATCGATAAGCTCATAAGAAACCAGGTGTCAGAAATTAAAGGCAGCATTGAAACAAGCAGGAGCCGAACATTGGGTCAACATAACAAACCAATATTTAATCTCTTACTAAAGAAGGTTTCACATGCCTGCCTAGAGTTGATATCAGACGAAGTAAATGAAATAGAAAAATTAAAGTTATATAACCGTACATGCGCGTGCCGTTTGTATACAAGCTGTGGGTTGTCGTGCGCGTGTCGGTTGGAATCGTATACAACGAATGGTAATACATTATTCGACCAACCACATTTTATAATCATAGCCTTTCATCACGCAAAATCTTATTAACATTTTATGTTGTTTGTTGATATGTTTCTTAGGTCAAATGATCTCGTTGGAGTTGATAGACCCTTTTTGGAGAAAGTTAAATTTGGACTCCATAGTGGAACCGAGCAAGGTGGACTCTTTCGACTTAGACGGCGAATTTGCGCTTCTCAAACAACATTTAAGTACTCAGCCGAGAGAACTCAAGAAAAACTTGATTCAAAAGATGAAGGAGTTGGTACAACTCAATAAGACGAAGCTTAAACAACCAGTTGTGCAAAAAAACACACGGGGTCGTCCAACTTTAAAAGCTCAGCAACAAAGGAAGGATGATTCGTTTACGGAGCCTTCAAGACACAGCTTTTTTACAACGTAGGACCGGTATAGTGATTCACAAGATGGGTTTGGCACACAAGAGTCAAAGATCGAACCTACCAGGCACAGCTCGTTTGTCGAGTCACAAAGTTATTGTACTGAAACACCTATGTTTTTCGGCGAGATTGCGAAAGGATCTAAGAATTCGAAAACGAAAAACAAGGTCGCAAAATCAAAGGAAGAGCAACCAGACTTACCTTTGCTTCCTGTCGGACAAGTTAATATGTTCATGCACTTCAAAAAGTTCATTCCACCGTGCTTCTATCCACACCTCAATCACATACAAAATGTGCAGGGTGATGGTAATTGTGGGTTTCGATCTATAGCGGTCGGCTTATCGCTTAAAGAGTGGCAGTTTCCGTTCAACAAGTTCTGGAATCATTAGTTTGGTCCAACCATATAGACGGAGCACCTCGATATAAGTGGCTACAAATTCCATTCATGGGGCTTCTGATAGCAAACCGGTGGAATGTCATTTGTCTCTTATTAAGTGACCTTGGTTGTGCTTCATTTTTTCCCATGTTCAGAACAGCCGAAGAAAGTATTCCGCATCGAACAGTCGCGCTTGTACATATACACAGGAACCATTTTATTCACGTCAGATTAGAAGGGGAATATCCAATGCCAACCCCATCAGGACACTGGCGACAACCGACACGGAATACGCCAGCAGAAAGTTGGTATCACTATTACAAGGAACGTATTGACCAATATAATACGATCGTTGATGAATATAGGACCAGGGATTACATAGATTTAGGTGCCCTATGAATATAAAATATTATTTGCATGTTTTGACAATTTGTTGAAATTGAATTTGAAAAAACGTTTAAACGAAACAACTTTAACGCATACCGACCGTATTTTCGTCAGTTCCGCATATAGTAATTGAAAATAAATGAAAAATATTGAATTGTATATGGGCCGTATAAAAATATACGCCTCGTATACCGTGATCGTATATTAAGTATACGACAGAATTAAAATAAATTAAATTACTGTGTACGGGTCGTATACTTTTATACGGCTCGTATACAAAGGAAAAATGATCGTATAAGTTTTATACGACCTCATTTCCACCATACGGCCTCAACATTCCACCAAAAATTCTCTCGGTTTTCTCTCGGATCGTTCTTGGACAACGTTCTTCGGCGTTTTTGGCGTTTTCTTCTCGTTCTTCCTATACGGTACGTTTTCATATAGTACACTTTCAAATTCCGTAACATGTTAGATTATGGTCTTGTATAGTAAAGCGTAGATAGGCGTAACGATTACGATTGTATAATTCAATTTGAAAAAAAAAATTGAAACAGAAAATTGTAACTGATTATTCAAGTGTATACGGTCGTATATATCGTATACGATCGTATAATGTTTGAATATTCAAACATTATACGATCGTATACAATTTATACGACCGTATACACTTGAATAATCAAAGGTTATACGATCGTATACATTATATACGCTCGTATAACGTTTGAATATTCAAACATTATACGATCGTATATTTATATACGGTCGTATACTTGTTGAATATTCAAACATTATACGAACGTATATTTTATATACGGTCGTATACTTGTTGAATATTCAAACATTGTACGAGCATATATGATATGTACAATACGTTCATATACAAGAACAATATTCGTATAATACGTTAACGATAATGGTATAGTGATTGCTAAGTTGTAATTGTTATTTGTTACAGACGATATGGCTGAGTCATCAGCAGCTGGTGCGGCCCGTAGAGGTCGAGGTCAGGGTCAGGGTCGGGGCCGTGGACGCGGACGGGGACGTGGACGTGGACAGGAGGAGGAGGTTGTGCCCGATTTTACTGAGACAGGGCGGTTTCTTAGAGATATCCCCTGAGGTACGGTTGCCTATAGGGTTTTGGGCAAATTACGGGAGATAGTGCTGGATGCGCCTCGGACCATAGATTTTCAGTTTTTGACCGATATTGGAGCGATCGGTCGGGTCCGGGAGCTCATGCCAGCTAACTCCCCGTGGGACCGCTTATTTGATGCCGCCACAGAGCGGGCCCACAGGGAGATTACTTTATAGTTTTTATCTACCTTTTCAATTACAGACACCCGGGGTGGGGGTTTTCAGCATTTTTTCACGACAGACGCCGTAGCTTTTACTATTTGCGGCAAGACTCAGAGGATGACACTTCCTCAGTTCGCTGTTGCCTTGAGTCTGTACTCAGAGGAGGACTCAAGGTCCCGCGCATTTTTTGATGCGCCAGTCAGCACGTCCACTGACGTGTTGTGGCCGTATTGGCACACTATTGGGTTCGGGGAGTTCGCGAAACCGAATCAGCGATCCCCGAAGGCATGGGCGACTGATCTTTACGACCCGTTACACCGATACCTACATCGGTGTATCGCCGTGACGATCGTCGGTCGTCATGATAGCAGGGAATGGGTCACCCATAGTGACCTATTCTTCTTGCACGACTTACTTACCGGCGGGAGGGCCAACTTGGCGTACAAGTTGGCCGCATATCTCGCCGAGTACGCTTTTAAGGGTTTCTTTCGCCTCCTGTCCCCGCAGGTGGCAAGTGATATGACCCTGACACGCCAGCTTGACAGGGTTGGGAGGGACACAACCCTATCGATGGGTTTGGCTCGCGAGGTCGAGGGAGGGCAGCTGGTTTGGGCTTATGGTGTGGGTGAGGGACCCCATGGAGAGGGTGGTGATGAGGAGGGAGACGAGGGAGAGGGAGGCGAGGGCGAGGGAGAGGGAGGTGACGGAGAGGGAGGCGACGGAGAGGGGGTCGCTCATACTGTCGATCGATCACAGGTAGCTGTGGAGGAGTTACGGGGTGATCGCCCGTACGTTCGACGCAGCGTGAGACAGCGTGTGATGCCTCCACCGGGGGTGGAGGAGAGACTCGTTCAGGTCGAGTCGGATGTAGCTGCAGTCAGAGGGGATTTAGCTGCAGTCAGAGGGGATTTAGCTGCAGTGAGAGAGGATGTACAATGGATGGTCGAGGCGATTGTGGCTATGCATTCTGCCGCGCCCCTACCTCCACGAGCTAGCACTGCACCACCACCACCACCGCCGTAGCTGCTTATTGTATTATTATTATTTTTTTTTTGTTATTTTACGTTTGAAACTTTGTAAAAGTTTAACTTTTTTTTTTTTTAGATGTAAAACATTATAAATATTAATCTTATGTTTAGATGTTAAGTTGTTTGTTTAATAATTGTTGTCGTAGTTTATCATAATCATATCACATATTTATCGTTTTACATAGTGGAAACTTACTAAACATTATAAATACGTTTAACTAGAAACTCGTAACATAATCCGATATATACAATATTATTTTAAAATTTACAAAACTTATTAAACGATTTCCCGATTGCAACAAAAAATTAACTATTCTATACATATTTATCGTTTTACAAAGTGGAAACCTATGAAACATAATAAATACGTTTAACTACAAACTCGTAACATAATGCGATATATAGAACACTATTTTAAAATTTTCAAAATTTATTAAACGGATTCCCGATTGCAACAAAAAATTAACTTTTCTATACATATTTATCGTTTTACAAAAAGGAAACTTATTAAACATAATAATTACGTTTAACTACAAACTCGTAACATAATCCGATATATACAACACTATTTTAAATTAAAAAAATTATTAAACGGTTTCCTGATTGCAACAAAAAAGTTAACTTTTCTATACGGGCTATACGGGCCGTATAACATTATACGGCCCGTATACAGTTTTCAAAACTATAAACCCTTGGCAAACCTTCGAAACAAAATTATGCAAATATGTATACGTCCCGTATACATATAAAAACAAAAAAAAAACATTCCACCGCATAAAATTCTGCGCATAAATATTCTATACGGCCCGTATCAGTTTATACGGCCCGTATAGATATAGGGATGTGAAAATAAGATTATAGGGGTGTGGAAATAGAACACCCCTTAAAAAAATCATGTATATTAAAATTAGAGTAAATTACAAGTTTTGTCCTTTATGTTTACACCCGTTTGCATGCGCTGTCCTTTGGCGCAAAAGTTTACAAGTTCTGTACTTAATGTTTCAAAATCCTGCACGTTATGTCCTTTAGCCCTAACCCAGTTAGATTTTTCTGTTAAATCAGATTACACAAGGGTAATTTGATCATTTCACCAATTTATTTAATATTATTTATAAAAATAAAACAAAATATTCTTAAAAAATATGTATCTTTAAAAACATTCAACCCTTCTCTCGCTCAGACAACCACCACAACTCATCTGTTGTTGACTACCAGCCACCACCACACCCACCTAAGACAACCACCTCTCTCTACTCTCTCTCTCTCTCTCTCCACCTACCACAACCAGATGCCACCACCACCACCACCACCACCGTCTTCACCAACACCACCATAAGCTGCCACCACCACCATCGTTTTCACCGTCTTCATCACCACCACCGCCTTCTTCACCATCCAACCACCACCTCCTCCAATGCAAACATCAACTCCACTGTCGCCTCCCCCATCGGAACCCTAACCCCAAATAGATTCGACAACACCACCATCTTCTCTGGCACTGCTTCTTCACCATATGCTGCCACCACCAACCACCGTCTTCAACGTCCAACCGCCGCCTCCTACCCTTCAACGACCGCCGTCTTCACCATCCAACCACCGCTTCCTCCATTGTATAAATAAATAAATAATTGTTGTTAATAAAAAACTCAATCATGAATTTTATGCTAATTTTTAAGAATCTGCTTACAATTTAGGGGCTTCTTTTTTACCCATATTCTTCGATCTGTATTACTGAAAGATCAAAAAGTGACAAATCAGTTTCAGTTTTCAGTCTTTTTCGGTGAATAAAATAAACCCACCTCAAATTTTAGTTTTTTATTAGATCTTTAAAGTTTTGGTTACAGAATTACACTAGGAAGATATAGAAAGATGGGATCTTTTGCTGGACCTGTAAAAAGATGGGATCTTTTCTTATAGAAAGATATAGGAAGATAAAGTTTTAGTTTTACACATCCGTTTCAGTTTCAGATCGTGGAGAGAAAGAAAAGAGAGACAAGAGAGAGAAAGGAAGTTCAAATCTTGAGAGAGAGAGAGAGAGAGAGTTTAGAGAGAAGTTTATTTTAATTATATATCTATATATTTTTACAATAGTCCCTGAATATAAGTTATTTACATAATAACCCCTAAAAAGGTGAAATGACAATGGTACCCTCATGTGTCTTGCACATGACTAAATTTAACCAAAAAATATAACTGGGTTTGGTCTAAAGGACAAAACGTGCAAGATTTTGAAAGGTAAATGACACCGCCTGTCAATTTTTGCGCTAAAGGAAAAGCGTTTGAAATTTGATGTAAACATAAAGGACAAAACTTGTAATTTACTCTTAAAATTAATATATGAAATACAAAACAGAATCTAAACAAACACACGTATTTAAGCAGAGTGAGATGACAAGTAATTTCACCACTATCTTTGTAGATAGAGAGACTATTCTAATGATATTTACAACTTAACAAATCTTTTTAAGTACAAAATACAAATAAGAGAGTAAGTACAAAATACAAATAAGAGAGTGTATACTAGTGATAGAAAAGAAAGAAAAAGGAACGCAAGAAAAAGAATCTCAAAACACCTATTAGAGTACCTAACACCAACACAAAGAAATGCAAACGAAAAAGGTAGGACTAGCCATTACACAATACAAAGCTAAGAAAAATTAGTATTATCACAGATTATGGCTTCAAAGAGGCACAAGTTTACCAAATCATGCTTAAACTGTTCATTTCATTTCATTTCATGTGAGTTTGGGTCTAACACATATTTTAAAAACCGGTTTAAACCGGCCGGTAGTACCGGTTGAACTGTCCGGTAGAATCGGTTAAACCGTCCGGTACACCTGGTTAAACCGCCCGATATACCAGGTTAAAGCATTTCTAAGCCCAATCCGGTACGGTAGAAAAACTTGATTTTAAAATATTGTCTGACACCGCTTCTCCCCCATACATTGTGAGGGTCATGTTTCTTATAAATGTTGTCATCTACCTACTCTTCATATGCCTAAACTATCTCCATTTACTCTCTCTTATCTTTTCTTATAAAAGTGTCACTCCTAATTTATCCTGAAAAACTTAATTCCTTATTTGATCCAACTTGGTATGCAAACACATCCACATCAGCATCCTCAACTCTGCCACCTCTAGCTAGCTTTCGCGCTTGAGTCTTTGTCACACCCCGATATTTCCACATATTACCGGTGGGCCCGGTGGGGAGTATCGTGACGTAGTTGATATCATCATGGTCAATCATACACAGAATAGCACAGCGGAAGTCTTGGAATATAAAATATTATTACAAACTCAAATGTATGAAAATATCAAAGTATTTATTATAGACGAGCCTGTAATATCAAATCCACAAGAGGATCATTACGGAATGTAAAAAATGAAGTGTAGCAGACTTTATGGCATCTTTAAGGATTTGCAAGATCCTCTTTTTCGACACCGAGCAACTCCCAGCCTATTACGAGTAGTACCTGCCACTTAGTCTTTTGAAAATACGTTAGTTTTCACTGGTAAATACAATTAACCGACTCTTTTGAAAAGAGTTTATGAAAATTGATTTAAGTGCACAAGGCACAAACCATTTATAACTTGGGATAATCTTTAATAAAATCTTGTATACTGTTTCAAATGTTTGTCATACATATGGGGCCGATTTGGAAACCGATCATGATTAACTGACTCACCACTTATAAAACCCACAGAGGAGTTATCCCTAACTTGTGGGTAATTTAATATTTAGCATTTGCATCTGTCAAGTGTATGCCTACACCCCGTGCATAGGTTGTGGTCATTTATAACTTAAATGAGCCGAGGATATCCAGGACACGGTCATTAACCCCCAATGTTTATGTTATCAAACAATACAGATTAAAACGGGTTATGCAGATTTATTAAATCACAATCCGATTAAATGATCTCATACCCGACCAAGCGGTATTAATATACCGTATCCCAAGCCCGTATAAGGGAAAATCAGTTAAAAGTATTTACCTGAGCTAATACTTGATTCACAGCAAAATAACTCAGTCGTATCCAATCTATCTAAATGCAGGTAGCTTTTACTGGGTGGCTCTAGTCTAGAGTGATGGTAATATATAACCAATTCAGAATGCTAATGGTCTTATTTAAGTTGTAGACTTAGACCGGCTAGCTCAAAACATCTAAAGCGGTACGATACGCTAGATTAAGCGATGACAGGAATAGAATGTTATTTAGACCCAACAAGTTTGGATACTTGTATAATATGGGTAAACTAAACACATTCCAGATTTTGAGATAAAAACGATAAGGTTAAACCCGTTTCGGCAAACTTACGTAAACTAGTTACATAAACCGATCCGAACGCGTAAATGCGTAACGGGCAACCAAATGAACTATATACAATTCGCATATGTTATTATGCTTAGAATATGTTAATACATCAGTAGGATGCTAACATATATGCCCAAAAAGTATTTAAAACCAAATTAAGTCCCATAGGGGCATTTTGGTTATTTTATCCTTTATAAAAGAGGTTTTAAAGCAAACCGAGGTTCTGGTCTTTGGTAATCAGTAAAAATATTTATTTTATCACATTACATCAGTAAGATATCATACATATGTGAGGTTGACCATTTATGGCCAAACTATGCCCCGAACGGGTAATTTGGTCATTTCACATATGCTTTTACGGACATTTTTGGAAGTATGAGTTCACGAATTATACCTACTGTAATAATATTAAAATTTATTTAAACATTCAGTAGGTAACAAGTCTTAGGTGTTAATTATGGTTTAAAACCATATTATGCACCTAAATAGCGTAAAAATCGCTAATTGACGATAATTAAGGAGTTTTATGGAAATCTGAGATTTTGATCAGTTTTGAATGCCCAAAATAATTTATTTAGTATATGAAATCAGTAGGAAAAGGTTTGGCATTCAAATCATTTGTAAATCTCATTTTATGCATGAAATGGGTATTATCGTCATTTACCGAATAATACAAGAACTCTATGATACAATCAGATTATAATCTGATCAAAAGTTCCAAAAATCTCTAAAAATAATATCTTAACAGTAGGTAATGAGTTTTGGGTCAAAATCCAAGTTTAAACATGCCTTATGCAAGATATCGCAATTTACTTAATTAAAAGCTTCTAATTACGATATCGAGTATAACTCCTATTTGGGACCAAGAAATGATGTCAAATTTTCAGGACAAACTTATATATCAGTAACAAATGTTTTTTGTCCTCTCACGTTTCTAAAAATCTCATTCTTATGTCAAAAGGGCAAAATGGGCGTTTATAAGCATAATAGCGGAAACTAGCATATAATTCAAACTACTAAGGACCAGGTAATACAACCTTAGGGGGTTATACTACAACATAATACGGTCCTAATGGAAGCTTAAAACATGGAAGAATCAAGCTTAATCGGGTCAGAACTGAAAAGTCAAAGCAAAGTCAAGCTTTTGCGACTTTCGGTTATAAACTGACCTTAGACTGATAATTGTCGGGTTAGGACTGATTAAACATATTCTAATATTAATTACCAAGTCATTAGAATGTTAAAATATAATTTAGAACCTCTGCATCAATGGTTTTAATTATTACTTGTAAATCTGCCAAGTTTGACTTTTTACCTAAATGGTTTGACCCGACAATTGACTAAGCAAACAAGGGAATTAGGAGGTGCCCTTTTAAAGGTTAAACACCTACATAACTATGGTCATTTACCCACATTCATTTCGAACATTGGCTGGACCATTTGAGTTTAAACCGAAAGTCAAAGTTAATTTATGATAACTTGACTTTTCGGTTTTTAAATTATGAAACTGAACTAATGAGAGGGCTAAGACACTTACAAAGGGTCCATGTTATCTTTTCTACTAAAATAAGTTCCCAATTCAGCTTAGGAAGCTCCAGGTTTGAGAGATGTGATGATAGAATGAGAATTGTGCAATGAAATGAATGAAAGCTTGAACTATTTATGGGTTTTGGATATGATTTGGATTGAGACAAGTGTTAGATGGATCTTTAGGATCACTACAGGTGTTACCCCAGCTGTCCAACTTGATTTGGAGCCCAAGGAATCGTTTTTGATTGGTTAAGAAGTGAATGGAGTGGGCAGCAAGCAAAAAAACAAAGCTGCCCAGACCTGGGCGTAGGCTACGCTGCAGGGGGCGTAGGCTACGGCCTGCACAGATCAAACAACTTGTAGAAGTTGCCGTTTTGGTCCCTGCATGTGTTTAAGCCCATATTTGACATGTTTAAATCCCGTTAAGCCATTTTCAAGTCTCTAAAATGATGCCTAAGCATAGGGAACATAAAAGATGCTCAAAAACATGTCGGATGTCGGTTCGTTTGGTCGTACGGTCGCGTTGTTCGGCTAATTACGACGAAACACAAACGGACGCGAAAAACGATCCAAATTACGCGACGAATGGAATATTATCAAGCCAAACACTAAAATAAAATATTTTAGTGCTTACATAATTTTTTGGATGCCCGGATGTATTCAGAACGCAAGATATGCGTGAAAATGCAAACTTATGCACATTTTGAAGCTTTTAGTCCCTGTTGATCAAATAAGTTTATTTTTGCGCACCAAACACCTCTAAGCCTATTTCTAAGCTATGTAAAGGATATTTAGGGCATGTTTAACTTATGATCATATTCCGGAAGGTTCGATACCATACGAATCGATATATTTTTGCAGTTTGACGCAATTAGTCCTTCAATCGCACAAAGTAGCGCGAAATGTCATTTAATTACATCCAAGCCTTCCATGGCCCATAATGGGTATTCCCAAGTATGTGTTTAATTATTACTACGCTCCTGTTTGTTTAAATGGTCACCGAAAGGCATGGATTCAAAAGTTGACGCTTTTAACCCCTCTAACTTACAAACTTGCGCATAACTTTACTTATTGGCATAAAAGCCTTGCGTAGCCAGTATTTGGCATTCCCGAGAATATGATGAAACATAATGAAGCTCTCGGTTTGTTAAAAGGTCATTCAGAGGTAAGAATTAACATGTTGACACTTTTAACCCTTTATCGCGCAAACTTTCACATAATTACGCAAACGGCTCCTCTCGTCCAACAAGTGGCTTGCTTGAGAATATGGACACCGTATAAGGTCACTCAGAGGCCTAGTTTAGGCATGTTGACACTTTCAGTCCTTCTATGATCAAAGTTTTCGATTTTGACGAAATTAGTCCCTCATAGTCAATGTTTGACTTTATCAGGGTTCAATACACGTGTCAGCACATCATTGGACACGATTTTACGAGGTGTTATAGTCTTTTTATGGCCTAACGTACAATCGGTTTCATATAACATACGTGGACAAACTGCATCTCTATAGAATTTCCCTTCTACTTGTAACGCCCTGCTTTTTCGTACTGTCCTTAATTAGAAAGATCGTCTTGTATTTCCATTTTTGGAAATCTTGTATTCTTGTATTTTGTCGTTTCGTTATAACCGTTGTAAAATCCGAGACTTGGATCATAATAAAATTCGTATTTTTTTCATACTCATGTTATACACATTTCATCCTGTTAAATAAACTTATTCATACTTGTTAATATGTGCTTTTATATTGGGTTATGATTAAATTACATAACGTACCCTTAAGTATGATTCTTGTGCTTAAAATACCTTGAAAACACCTAAAGACACCAAATATGAAAGTATAGGGGGTGTAGTTGTCAAAAAATCAAACAAGAACCACCAAGGGGGCGGCTCACCGGCCGCGACCCACTTCCTCTACCCACTCGCGGCCCGCGAGGCGGCCTGATCCACAGAAAACAGCAGCTAGTTACGGGATTTGCCATTTTGTTGTGTTTAGTTATGTTTTAATTGTGTTTTCTCCATTAATTACACCCAACCACTTAACCTAACTCTTCCCTATAAAACACAAGCCTCTTCCACACTTTTTCCACTTTGCAACTCACCTAAACTCACTCTCAAACACTCTCAATTCAGCTGGAAAATCAGAAGCACATCAGATTCGTCACAAGTTACTAAAGTGAGCATAAGTTCACTTCTACTCTTCCTTTTTCATTGATTCTTCTTTCTATTCACTTGGAACAACCTTAGGTATGTTTTCATAGGTTTTCCATGGAAAACCAAGGCTGGAACATCACCGTATAAGGCTCCAAAGTGCAATAAACTTTCTGTTTTGATTAAACCTTTGTTAAAACTTGCTTGAACTTGAGTTATCTCATCACATTCCTATGTCCTTATGCTCATAATCAAGTCTATGATTAGTTGGACTTAAAAACAAGGTTGTGACATGTAAATCCAGAGGTTTAATACTCATAAACATTCTGTTTTGATAGGGTTTTAACCCACAAGTGATGAACATGCTTATAGCTTGAAGATTGTGTGATTATGGGACTAGCTTGGGCTATCCTACTTGAAAATTCACACATCACTTGATGTTTTCTTAGATTAGTTGTAGTTATTTCATTCCTTATTGTATGTATTCATGACCATCCTTGTTGTCCATGACAACTTGTGCACTGGTGAAACACAAGAGGTACCTAAATGGAAGATTCATCTTCCTACCTTATGCATGACTTATATGAATAACAAGGAGGTTCCTAAATGGAAGATTTATCTTCCTACCTCATGCTTGACTTATATGACATTCTTATTATATTATTAACTTATAATATATACTATATTACCCAAGTAACCAAACCTATGATGGTGACCTAGTGGTCGTTTGTCAAGATGTTAAGTTACATCATCTAAAACCTTTTGTGTTAAGATGATTATTTTCTCATATGTCTATTTTCATGTACTTTAAACTTTGAATCTTTAATCCTCCGTAAATATCCAATACTCACACACCTATGTTTCTTCGTATAGAAGGACACGGTGCTCCAATCTAATCAACCACAAACACTCGCGGGATTATCAAGTGGAAAGCTTGCAAAACCGTGAGTATACTTGATCCTAATTAATCTCCTTTATCAACCTCAACCCTAATCAACACCCCTTCATCTCCCAATTTAATTCACACAATTGTCGTTGTGTTAGGGTGAAACCTAGGATCAACAAGTTGCAGACATCACAGCTATATTCGGAGCCCTGCGGTCATCTGTACATGTTCAATCAGAATGTGGCTTGGGCATTGTAACCATCGAAAATAACCATCATACACACGACGGACGTGGAGCTTTGCTCTCTGAAGGCGGTTGTCCTTCTGGTCTACTTTTTCTTGCTGGTGGTAGGTTGTTTTGGTTTGTTTCGGGTGTAGGGTATGTTTGTGTTTTAGTTTTGTGGTTTTTACGGATATACGTGTGCAAAATTGGTGTTTTTGGAAGTAAGTGATTGAAGATGCTACTAAGGATCAAAAGGGTTCCTACTGTTGTGTCTAATTACTAGAAGGATAAGGTGGAGGAAGCTGCTGGTGCTGGTGTTGCTGGGTATGGGCGTAATTGCATGAGAGATTGTTGTCTACCAGTGTTTTGTTAAAATGCTTTATCTTACAAGTTGTGGAGGCGGTGGCAGGATGGTTGTTTTTGTTGTATCGCAGATGGTGGTGGAGTTGCAGGTGGAATGAGAAGAAATTGAGAGGAAGGTAGGGTGGGGTGGGGTTGTTATTTTATTTTATTTTATTATTATTTTTTTTTGAGAAGTGGGTTGCACAAATAAATATATCTATTTAATAGTTTAAGTTATTTTGTTTTGTAATAAGGGTATTTTTGTCATTTCTCACCCAATTAACTGAGAAAACTAACTGATGTTAGGCCTAAGAACTATCTGATAACAAACGTGCAAAAGTTGGTGACTATAACTGTAATTTTACAAGTGTAGGGACTATAGGTGAAATCTGAGCAAACCACAAGGACTATCCGGGCACTTTTCTCTAAAACAAATTACAAATAAATATTCTGTGAAATTAATACTATATGTAAGTTGTTATAAATATTATTATTGTGGTTATCAACTCCTAAAATAACTTAGCTTGTTTTCCAAGACTCCATTTCCTATATATATAGTCATTGTATGTGTGACAACCCTCAAAATTTCAGGTACTGTACAAATTAATTAATCTTAATTACGTGCTTAATGACTGTGCTTGATTACAACTGACAATTTAAACTGCTCTATGATTCTATATCATATATACATGCATCATGTTTTATACAGTCACTCCATTCATTACACACCAACATTAGTGACATACTTGATGCACTCAGCACAGTTAACACACTGAACGGTTGATTAAGAAATAATGCTGACAATGCCAGCACATAGACAGACAATGTTATTATGGCCAGTATGAGCCAGGGATAGGGTACTACACTGGTTTGGAGTGTAGGGAAGTGAGGACCATAAGACTGCGTCATTAGGTGATAGATATAGTGCCGGGAAGTGCCTAAAACACACTTTAAATACAGAATTCTGCATTCTTTTATAAAATTCAGCATTTTATTATACCAGCAGAATACACAAATATGGCAGAGTGGTCCTGTATACTTTCCTAAGTGCCAGGAATGATTTCGTTACAAAAAGATGCATAAAAGACACTATACGGTACAATTTAACGCTTTAACGAAACGACACGTAACCGAGCAACCGGACATTACCCGGGACACCAAAATTTTGTCAAAAACATTATTTTATTATTTTTAAATAATCATGGTTATAAAAATCCCCACACACTATAGAAACATGACATACACCCACTACTCTAGAAAAATACCCTTAACCTCCTAATTATTTACCTACTAACTATCCAATTTTACAAATTACCCCCCCCCCCAACCGAAATCAGCGCCCAAGGGACCCACCCACATGCTTCAAATCTCCAAATTGATTTAATCCATTATTTTATGAGATCTTTGCTTGTTGAGATAACCAAGATGTGTAAGAGCATCTTTATATGTATGGCCACTTAAGATCTCTCATCATTACAAATCCTACACTCTCTCACTTGCTCTCTCTCTCTCTCTCTCTCTCCCTATTTCAGCTCCCCATAACCGAACCCACCACAATCCCCTCAAACATCTTCATCTCTTCACTAACAAGTCCCATTCCAAGCCTTGAAGTTCTTTCATAGAAGTTGCAACTTGAAGGGCTTTCAAAGGAGCTTTGTTCAAGTCTCTCTCACCATCTTTTTCATCATCATCTCTTGTTCACAAGTTCATCCCTAGCCCTTGTGCTAGTTGTAAGTCTTCGATTTAACTCTTGAATCACTTCTACGTTGATTGTTCAAAACATTGTTGTTTAAAGTTTAAAATAAGGACACAAAGAGAAAATGAACAAGGAACCTAAACATGAACTTATATAATGATAAAATCTGGTTGGATTATGTTGGTATGAGCATGCATGTTGTTTGATCACTGATTTATTGATAAACCGTTGTTAGGACACTTGGTGATGCGTTTTTAGTAACATTTACACTCTAAAAAGCATGCTGATTGGTATTTTCAGCCAACTTCAACAGGCTGTAACTGGATCTTTATAAATCGAAAAACGGATTTTCTGAACCCTAAATTATGTATTTTTGAAAAACCGAACAAATGGCACTAGAATCGTAATTTTTCAAGGTCGTTTACTATTTTTAAAGAACTGTTTTTAGACAGCAGCTCAAGCTGCAATTTTTCTGCTAAAAAAGTGTGTTGTATTCAGAGTCATAACTTGAAACCTGAGTAGAATCAGCTCATGGGATTTTTACTGTAGATGGTCACTGTTGTTGCCGTGATCCTCCAACTGGAATTTCATCGATCGGACTTACGATTAATTTTTAGTGATTTTTTCCGTAAACTGCAATCAGAAAGTAACAAATCTGATTGCAGTCGGATAAATAAATTTTTATATAATATTGATAATGAACTGGGCCCCGATATTTTTACACAATAAAATTTGGAACGTTTTTGACATTGTGTAAAAATTTGGGAATTTTTGGAGAAGGTTAACTATTTTATTAAAATGCTCGAAAACAGTTCAGTTTTGATTAATAAAGCTGAAATGACATAAGTGGTATAATGCGTGTATGATTGTCGGGCTGGCTATGTGAGAACATTCTACGGGATATTTGTAAAAGAAAATGATATGCTATTAAGCATGGACGCCTCCATTTACAAAGGAGACTATGGCGAAATTTTCCGAAAATCCTAACACTTAGTAAATATTTTCTGGACAAGCGTTTACTAGTATATTATAGACTATGTTTGTCAAGCATAAAACTCGCCATAATTTTTATAACGAAATACAAAGTATCGGAGGTTGGTTTTATACAGGAATATGGTTAAATATGTATTCTCTAAAATGGGACTTAAAAATATAATCCCAATACGAACAGACACATGTAAAATATCCCATCCTTGGGAGGGAAATACGAATACACAAGTATAAGAAGTATTATTACTAAAATATTGAAGACACTTTAAAACGTAACTCAAAGGCACTAATCAATACTAAGACAAGGCACGACCCGTTCGTCTAATAGACGTTAGACCATTGTAGGTAGTCGTGTTTGCTGAGGAGATTTGGGTTATGAGTACCGAAGACGCAATACTGTGAGTTCATGTCCCCCTTTTCTCTTAACTGCTTTCAGTTTTATACTTCAGGGGTGAAATACATGTTACATACTGCTACGAACAATTACGAATGGTATGGCCAACTAAGGAAGGAACTGTTAGGTTATGTGATTGGGTAGGTGAAATCTTAAGAACATTAGTCCTTGTAGTACGATCGAGGGATACAAGTGATAGGCCTATTTGAGCATAACAAACACCACCCATGCGCCCTCAGGTTGGACCATGTGGTGACCTCGTCTTAACCACACCCATGCGCCCTCAGGTTGGACCATGTGGTGACCTTGTCTTAACACCACCCATGCGCCCTCAGGTTGGACCATGTGGTGACCTTGTCTTAACCACACCCATGCGCCCTCTGGTTGGACCATGTGGTGACCTCGTCTTAACACCACTCATGTGCCCTCAGGTTGGACCATGTGGTGACCTCGTCTTAACACCACCCATGCGCCCTCAGGTTGGACCATGTGGTGACCTTGTCCTATCCCCTCCCATGCGCCCGCAGGTTGGACCATGTGGGTACACATTAACTGATATGTTTCCTTATTTGCTTTCATACTAGAGTTTACAAAACATACTTACTTACAATGATTATAAAAGTTTATTCGCGCGCACATACTAAACACATGAACTCGCTCAACTTTATGTTGATTTTTCAAACTACATGTATTTCAGGAAACTAGTGGATCTGGCACGGTATGCACGTATTTTCAAGCTGCGTTTGAATAAAGGAGTCACTCAGGGTTGTAGGGTTTAGAAGGTGTAACCTCTACCTGTACGGGTTACATATCTCTAAATCTAGTTTTGTTTAAGGTCTTTGCCAAGTTTTATGAAATCTTTTAAATAAGTCATGGTTTGTAACTTATTTTGTAATTGATGTTTTAAGACAAGTATAATATGGTATTTTTCTAAACTCTATTTATGGATGAACATCTCATGTTTTTATCATATAGCATTGTTATGATTGATTGCTATGGTATTACGAAGTCACACCAATAACCCATGCTTCCGCAAAAGTCAGGGTGTGACAACTTGGTATCAGAGCCAGGTTCATAGCGAACTAGGATTCTTTGTCGAGTCTAGACTATGATCATCAGGGCTCTCACGAAAATGTTTTCAAACAATTTTTACATTGCATACACTAAACGTCCAGATCCAGGGCACAAACATTTTTATAAAAAAGGCACAGATACACATTTCCAAATTTATATTTATAATTCAGTCTTAGAGGCTGAGGGAGGATCAGTCTTAGAGGCTGAGGGAGGATCAGTCTTAGAGGCTGAGGGAGGAACGGTCTTAGAGACCAGGAATTTAGCCATAGAGACTAGGGAAATTTGGTCTTAGAGACCAGGGATTAGGGAAATTTGGTCCTAGAGGCCAGGGATTTAGTCTTAGAGACTGGGAGGATTGGTCTTAGAGGCCAGGGAGTTGGTCTTAGAGACTGGGGAGATTTGGTCTTAGAGGCCAGGGAGTTAGTCTTAGAGACTAGGGAGTCGGTCTTAGAGGCCAGAGATTTAGTCTTAGAGACTAGGAGGATTTCTTGCTCGCGTTGATTGTGACTACATACTTTTATTATTGCTACCTACATGCTTAATTGATAATTATTGATAAACGGGCATATGTGGTAGTTATTGCATACACAAATTGTTAATAATTACTATGGATATACATGCTACTCACCGGCACACATGTCACTCTATTTAGAGAACGAGTTATCAGACGTTGATAACCTTACGACCACCGCCACAGATAGTGAGACTACATCTGCGCCAGAGACTTTTACGTCAGACACGGAGAGTGATCCTGATATGCTGACTAAGGATGAGGACGACTTCCAACAGTCTGCGCTACCAGATTTTGGTAATACTTTATCTTTGATGATGGTTTCCCTGACAAGAATCTTTCTGTCACTCTTGTCTCAATCCATGACCACTCTATCACTGGTTACCCCGAGGGTGAGCACAGCATGGCTCCGATCCTCAATGATGCGCCTCATGTGGACATTTCTACTGAAGGTTGGCTACTCGATAAACAATTTATGACGACGTTGACATGTTTTATCGATGGTCCTCCTGCCGACGCCCATGATGATAGAAAATTAGATGAGAACACTGCTGCTAATTTCACTTCTTAAGACCCCTGTTAACAAGCTATCCTCGGATTCTTGCATGCATTCGACTTCAGACTCCTTTGAGTCTGTGACATTTACAGCCTCATAGATGACCGGAATACAACTCTTTACTACTGACACAGACGACGACGCTGTCATGACTGCTGCACTATCACTTGCTCGAGGCACCACACCGTTACACGACCCATAGTCTACCCCTGAGCTAGCTTCTGCACCTTTGTGGGACAGTTTGATGTTGCACCTGCTGAACCCACACCTTTACTTGACCATGACCATGTTTCTTTTGGTTTACCAGGCATTGCATCCATTATACCCGACCCAGTACCTGCGCCCAATGCTCTTCCTATCAGTTGAGACGTTTGTTCCTGCACCTTCACCCGCTGATGTTGCTCTTGTGAAAACCGACATCCGTTACGCCAACATGCCTATTACTTGCTTTTAAGACATACCCGCACCCCGGGAAGGTACTCTAGGTCAGCACCCGTGTAACGATCCCATTCGCTACTGCAACATTTTCTCCAACCTCACAGGCCGCACCGTTGCTACATTCGCCTCTACATCGCTGGACGGGCCAATTTGATGATTCCTATAATACGCTATGAAAAATTTTGTCCCTTACCATCCCTCACATTATGGAGGCCACACACAAGAGGAGTTGCCCCTGTAACATCAGTTACAGTTTGAAGATATGTGTCGCGGAATGTTGGAGCTCGAGCTGACACCACATTTGGCAACTCCAAATGCATAACATTTCACAACTGAATACATGATTTAAGTGTTTACATCACAAGACAACATATTGTCTGAAGAGTTTATGTTTCTGATGCCCAATTCTTTACTATCAAACGGCAGAGCAGATAATTACTTCGACGTAGACACAAGCCCGAGGAGGAAGTCCAAGCGTGTTAACGGTTTACTTTCTTTTCCTCCTCTACCCCAGTCACCAGTATAGTTGGTTTCTGGATTCATGTGGATTGCATTACACTTTGGTAAAAACACTAATGATAAGCCGAGATCGTGGAGTGTAACGACTCTCATCAAAAGTCATAATTATTAAAATAATTTGACCAATAGGAAACCCTAATTGAGACACCCAAGTGATTCTGAGCAAACCTTAAAATTTTCAGAACAATTGGAATCAGGATCAGGGCCCCTAAAACTCAGGGGGGGTAAACCCTAGTTGATGATTATCTACAATAATTTGCTGTCAATAATTCGAAATTTGATTATGTCAAGTCATCTGAGCTAGTCCCACACGTGGCTACCCTATAACCTGTTTTCACCCCTTACGCATCGTAGAGATTTATAGCCTACGATGCGCAGGCTTGTTAAAATGGCATACGCATCGTATGGGTTTTAGGCCTACGATGCGCAGGGCTGACCAAAATTCAGCTATAAATAGAGGACATTGGCACTTGATTTCTGGACATTCAACGTCGAAAGAATTCGAAATATACACTGAGATAACTTCTGTATACTTCAATTAACACACACAGGTCCCTAATTGATGCCGCAATCAGGGTATTAGCACAATCGCTATTACGATTCATTGTCCGATCGATCAATATATCCAATGAATGTTTAAGTGCCGCCCACATTAGGGCTATACTTTGTCATTCGTCGTTAAATCGATGGATGTTTAAGTATCGTACTTTGTCGTTCGTTGTTAATTCGATGGATCATCGTTAATTCGATGGATGAAGTATTGCACTTTTTCGTTCGTTGTGAGAATTTGATCTCGTAAGTTATCGTAAATGCTGGATTGATTACTAACCCCGAATTATGTGCTTGTTATTAAATTTAGGATAAAAGGCTAAATCAGTAGGCCAAACTCTGCCCGTATAAATCTTCAATGTGAGTCATTCTCTTTTTATCAACTATTTTACAATATCTCAAATTATTTTCAAGGTTATAATTACAGGGACTAAGTCGTGGATATCTTGAATTACTGGTTAGTGGGGTATTGTGCACATTACTAATTTTCTCCCAGTTAGGTTCATTGACCTACTCGGGATAATCACTGTTAGGTTCATTGACCTACAGGGATAATCATCACTATTTAGGTTCATTGATCTAAATAGTGGTATGACCATCGTCACCATTGTGACTTGTCACCATTGTGACAGAACGCCAGATAAAAATAAGATAGAAGCCATTGTAATCGCTCTTATGCTGTAATTAATAACTATGCATCATTATGCAAAATAGAATGATTCACTCAGTATTTCCCGCTGACAAAACCTTTTTCAAACATGTTTCAGGTGACCTGTTATGAATCAGGAAAAGTGCCATATAGCACTACAAGCTCAAGGAAGTGGCTCAGTATAAAATAAAGAAACATGTTTTGTAAAATAAAAGATTTCTCCGTGAAATCAAATGATTGTAAATTACCGAGTTTTATTCCGCGTTGTGAAATTAAATAATCGGGAAATATTTACATTTTAAAAGATCCTGGTGAAAACTTCCGCTGTTAAACTCAATTAAATAAATACCACTGGAATTTCTGTCCCGCGGCTCCTGAAACGGGTCAAACCGGGTCGGGGGCCGTGACATGGAGACTTTGAAGACCACATCTGACTACGAAATTTTGATACACTAACATATTTAATGGACAAGGGTAGGGTGACCCTGTATTCCTGTTAATGTGATACAGTTTGGAAGACAACACAATGGTAGCCAGGGAATAATGAGAAGCCAATCATCTTTAAAACATGCGACCATACTTATGACTAATAACTAATGAAAAACTCAGTCGCTATGTTCTCACTAAGCCCGTTGATGATCTGCATATTTGTGCTATAACTATAATGCTACATGCTTACTTGCTACGTTCTATTTACAAGTTGTGTTATAATTGTGGTGATATGTGATTGATTGTTATAACAACTGCATATATACATATATGTAATACACCTTTGAGGTCTTATTTGTTAAATAGAGACTTGTGTGATCTGTCGGAAGCCCTTCAGAATTTAAATCTCTATCCAGTAAGAATCGAAGTTTCCAGAGATTTCAATAGGTATATTCCAGACATAGAAGAACCTATAGAATTCAACGCTTTCCCTCTTGAGAAACCTAAGCCTAAGAAAATGGAAATTGGGGAAAGTTCTAGGCAAATGGAGGGATTACCATCTCAAGAAGAACTAGATTTTATAATGGCAACCGATGATACTATTGAGTCTGTTAATAAAATAATTTTATGAACTTAGAACCAGCTATTCCAAACCCTTCAATCCCCTGGAATATAGACGAATGGTTGAATAATGAAATACTGTTACAAAACCATCCCTATAAGCTTTTTCCTAAATACAAGCCAGAACCCTTACCAAATTCAACAATGAGTAACGAGAATATGGCTGAATCCCGTCATTTTGATGAAATGGATGCTGGGAATAGGATCCAAGAAATTTTGGGACAGATCTCCTGGAAATACGATGAGAAGGAACGCCGTTACTAGAATATCACCTGACAAAAGATAGGGGATTATGAAACTATGATTGTGTAACAGTAAAATCAGTTTGTGTAAAATAAATAATAAAACGGGTGTATATAGAAACAAGATATAAGGAAATTTTAGAAAGTTACAACTTTTGTTTGTATATTCGTTTATGTGATTATGTGCAATTAAATTATGACATTGGATTATTTCCTTTATACTAATTATGTATCTATAAAGTAGATATCAGATGGAAAACGCTAATAATGAACCAGTTAATGAGATTAATCAATCTGAGCAACAACAGGGGGATCAATATGTGACTAGGCAAGATATAGAAAATATCATTGCTCAAGGGATAGCCAACGCTATTCCAGAGATAGTTGCTCAAGGGATAGCCAATGCTATTCCAGCAATCATTGCTGCTGTTAAAAATCCAATCGAACCGCAACAAGTTGTTCCTAGTAAACGCATTTCTGAAGATAATTTCAGTAATAGCGTAAATGGAGGCGGTAATCATGTTAATCATGATAATGAACCACGGCAAGCTCCGCTCCCTAAGAAAAGGAAAGTTGCAACACCTGGTTGCACTTACAAAGAATTTCTTGCTTGTAAACCCACTGAGTTTGCAGGCAATGAAGGAGCGACTGCGACACTGCGTTGGTTAGAGAAAACCGAGGCAGTAATTGCCATAAGTAAATGTGCTCAGGATGATCAGGTTATGTATGCGTCAAACCTATTCAAAGAAGTGGCGTTAGAATGGTGGAACACAGTGTTACAGGCAAAAGGAAGAAGGATGGCGTATGCTATGAACTGGGAAGAATTTAAAAGTCTTGTAGAAAGAAAATTTTGTCCCGAATATGAAAAAGATCAAATGGCAAATAAGTTTCTAACCCACCGGATGGTGGATGTAGATTGTCGAGGGTATACTACGACATTCTTCGAATATGCTCGAGTGGTACCAACCCTGGCTTCGCCAGAGCCGGTACTTATTTCTCGTTATATTTGGGGATTGATTTCCGAAATCCGTAATATCGTCAAGGCTGCGAAACCTCGCACGATTGATGATGCAGTAGAATTAGCCAATACTCTGACTGGCGAACTAGTACGGACAAGAGAAGAAAATAGAAGGAAGGAAGTAGCCCAAAAGATTACCCAAGAATTCCGTTCAGGTAACTATAACAATTGCAAGAAAGGAGGGAATGGGCAATCTTCTACTAGTCCATTTTGCAATTTTTGCAAAAAGAAGCATTTTGGAAGATGCAAAGGATATTGCAATTTTTGCAAAATTCCGGGGCATCAAGAAGAAGACTGTAGGAGGAAGAAATCTTCAGTCTGTTACAACTGTGGAGAAGCTGGACATCTTAGGCCAAATTGTCCAAAACTGAATAAACCATTTGACAATCAAGCCAAACCAGCAGAAGGAGCAAAAAGGAATGCGAGAGCCTTTCAGCTGACTACTCATGAAGTCGAGATGATTCCAGATGTGATAGCCGGTATGTTCTTAGCTTACAACGTTTACATAAAAGTATTATTTAACTCTGGTGCAAACCAAAGTTTTATAAATACTTTACTCTGCCAAACTCTTAACTTACCATTAACCAGCATTAGATAAATTTCTACAGTAGAATTGGCAGATGGGAATTCAGTTAAAATAAATAAGGTTCTGCGAAACATAGAAATAGAACTTTTAAGTCATAAATTTTCTGCAACCCTATTATCTATGAAATTAGTTGAAATCAAGGTTGTGCTAAAGAGGGATTGATTAGTAAAACAATTATGCTCGAACTATCTGTGATAAGAATTTTATAAAAATTTGAGCAATCACTGGAGAAGTAATAATGATTACAGGAAATAAGTCATAAAGTTCATATCAGTAATGAAAATTGCTAATTATGAACGAAAGCAAGGAGTAGTATACATGATTTCAATAATCATAAATACTAAAGATAAAGAAATTAAGGAAATTTCTGTAATTTCAGAATACCCAGATGTAATTCCAGAAGATTTACCTGGATTACCACCAGATAGGAAGATAGAATTTAAGATTCATTTAATTTCAGGAATTATACCAATAGCCAAGGTTAACACAGTGTTGATTGTTAAGAAAAAGGAGGTTTTGATGAGAATGAATATTGATTATAGGAAATTGAATAAGGTTATAACTAAGAATCGATACTCATTACTTAGAATTAATGATCTATTCGATCAATTCCAGGGAAATAGATATTTTTCTAAGATCGACATACGTTCCGGATATTATCAGTCGAAAGTACCAGAGGAAGACATACCTAAAACTGCTTTCAGAATTAGGTATGGTCATTACGAGTTTACAATCATACCCTTCGAATTAACGAATGCACCTCCAACATTCATGGACATGATGAATAGGATCTGTAAACTATATTTGGATAAATTTGTAGTTGTCTTCATAGATAATATACTTATTTATCCCAAAAGTCAGAAAGAACATTATTAGCACTTGCATGCACTCTTAGTATTTTTAAGAAAAGAGAAGCTTTACACCAAATTCTCGAAGTGTGAATTTGGTTACCAGAAGTACAGTTTCTAGGTCATATGGTGAATCATGAAGGTATTCACGTAGATCCTGCTAAGATAGCCGTAATTACCAAATGGAAGATTCTGAAAACCGCAATGGAAATTAGGAATTTTGTAGGTTTAGTATTATAGACTATTTATTAAGGATTTTTCCAAAATAGTATACCATTAACTAAGCCAATTTGTGAAACAGTTAAATTTGAATGGGGATTTAAACAAGAAGAAGCCTTTAGAAATTTATCAATGATTTAATTCTAGCCTTACCAGAAGGAACAGAAGATTTTGAAGTATACGGTAATGCTTCAAAGCTAGGATTTGAAAGTATGATAAACGCAAAAAGGTAATTGCGTATGCCTCAAGGCAATTGAAAAAGTATGAAGAAAATTTTATCACTCATGAGTTAGAATTAGGAACCATAATTTTGCCTTAAGATTTGGATAAATTATCTGTATAGAAGTAAGTATACTATCTATACGGGTTACAAGAATTTGAGATATATATATTTGGGTAAAAAGAATTAAAAGACTAAGGAGATGTATGAAAATCTTAAGTGACTACGACTGTGATATTCAGTATCACGAAGGAAAGGTTGAAGACAGCTAAGGATAGCTAGTAGAGTTATACAGATAAATAGATAAAAGCTGTTGAAGTTCGAGTTGGAGACAAAATGTAATTGAAAGTATCTCCTTGGAAAGGAGTAAGAAAGGAAAGCTAAGTCCAAGATACGTAGGACCATTTCAGGACTAGTTGCTTACAAACTACCAAGAAAGTTAGTTGGAGTACATGATGTATTTCATATATCCAATCTCAAGAGATGTCTATTAAATGAATCTTTGGTAGTACCTCTCCAAGATATAGAGGTAAACGAAAAGTTAAAATTTGTTGAGAAACCTCTTCAGATAGAAGGCATAAAAGTGAAATTTCTCAAGCACAAATGACTAGTGCTAGTTAAAGTTAAGCGGGATTCGAAACGAGGACCCAATTACACTTAAGAACTGGAATTAGAAAGGAAACGAAGGTATCCTCATTTATTCCGGTAAATCTCGAGGACGAGATTTTATTAAGGTAGGGAGAATGTAACGACTCTCATCAAAAGTCATAATTATTAAAATAATTTGACCAATAGGAAACCCTAATTGAGACACCCAAGTGATTCTGAGCAAACCCTAAAATTTTCAGAACAATTGGAATCAGGATCAGGGCCCCTAAAACTCAGAGGGGGTAAACCCTAGTTGATGATTATCTACAATAATTTGCTGTCAATAATTCGAAATTTGATTATGTCAAGTCATCTGAGCTAGTCCCACACGTGGCTACCCTATAACCTGTTTTCACCCCTTACGCATCGTAGAGATTTATAGCCTACGATGCGCAGGCTTGTTAAAATGGCATACGCATCGTATGGGTTTTAGGCCTACGATGCGCAGGGCTGACCAAAATTCAGCTATAAATAGAGGACATTGGCACTTGATTTCTGGACATTCAACGTCGAAAGAATTCGAAATATACACTGAGATAACTTATGTATACTTCAATTAACACACGCAGGTCCCTAATTGATGCCGCAATCAGGGTATTAGCACAATCGCTATTACGATTCATTGTCCGATCGATCAATATATCCAATGAATGTTTAAGTGCCGCCCACATTAGGGCTATACTTTGTCATTCGTCGTTAAATCGATGGATGTTTAAGTATCGTACTTTGTCGTTCGTTGTTAATTCGACGGATCATCGTTAATTCGATGGATGAAGTATTGCACTTTGTCGTTCGTTGTGAGAATTTGATCTCGTAAGTTATCGTAAATGCTGGATTGATTACTAACCCCGAATTGTGTGCTTGTTATTAAATTTAGGATAAAAGGCTAAATCAGTAGGCCAAACTCTGCCCGTATAAATCTTCAATGTGAGTCATTCTCTTTTTATCAACTATTTTACAATACCTCAAATTATTTTCAAGGTTATAATTACAGGGACTAAGTCGTGGATATCTTGAATTACTGGTTAGTGGGGTATTGTGCACATTACTAATTTTCTCCCAGTTAGGTTCATTGACCTACTCGGGATAATCACTGTTAGGTTCATTGACCTACAGGGATAATCATCACTATTTAGGTTCATTGATCTAAATAGTGGTATGACCATCGTCACCATTGTGACTTGTCACCATTGTGACAGAACGCCAGATAAAAATAAGATAGAAGCCATTGTAATCGCTCTTATGCTGTAATTAATAACTATGCATCATTATGCAAAATAGAATGATTCACTCAGTATTTCCCACTGACAAAACCTTTTTCAAACATGTTTCAGGTGACCTGTTATGAATCAGGAAAAGTGCCATATAGCACTACAAGCTCAAGGAAGTGGCTCAGTATAAAATAAAGAAACATGTTTTGTAAAATAAAAGATTTCTCCGTGAAATCAAATGATTGTAAATTACCGGGTTTTATTCCGCGTTGTGAAATTAAATAATCGGGAAATATTTACATTTTAAAAGATCCTGGTGAAAACTTCCGCTGTTAAACTCAATTAAATAAATACCACGGGAATTTCTGTCCCGCGGCTCCTGAAACGGGTCAAACCGGGTCGGGGGCCGTGACATGGAGACTTTGAAGACCACATCTGACTACGAAATTTTGATACACTAACATATTTAATGGACAAGGGTAGGGTGACCCTTTATTCCTGTTAATGTGATACAGTTTGGAAGACAACACAATGGTAGCCAGGGAATAATGAGAAGCCAATCATCTTTAAAACATGCGACCATACTTATGACTAATAACTAATGAAAAAATCAGTCGCTATGTTCTCACTAAGCCCGTTGATGATCTGCATATTTGTGCTATAACTATAATGCTACATGCTTACTTGCTACGTTCTATTTACAAGTTGTGTTATAATTGTGGTGATATGTGATTGATTGTTATAACAACTGCATATATACATATATGTAATACACCTTTGAGGTCTTATTTGTTAAATAGAGACTTGTGTGTTCGTGTCCTTAACAAGACCTGACCAACCTAATCTTCTTCTTAGAAGATGCCGCCACAAAGGAACACTGATACCAAAAACCGTCTACCAACGACGGAGGCGGAATTACAAGAACGCATCTCTCATGCCATCGCACAGCATGAGGCCCTTCGCTCCGAACATAGCGGGGGTACCTCAGGAAATAACCCATCCAACGGGTGCACCTACAAGCATTTCTTGGGCTGCAGGCCCTTGGAGTTCAACGGCACTGGGGGTGCCTTAGCCCTTGTGCGCTGGATTGAGAAGATGGATTCTGTTCTACGGGTGAGCAAATGTGCCCCAGAGCATCAGGTATCGTACATTTCCGGATTGTTTCAAGATGTGGCTCTGTCATGGTGGAACCTTCAGGTTCAGACGTTGGGCGAGACCGCTGCGTATGCATTAACATGGGACAAACTGAAAGAACTAATGCATAAGAAGTACTGTTCAAGAGCAGAAATCCAGAAATGGGAAACTGCGTTCTGGAACTTGAAAATGGAAGGTCCAAAGATAGCTGAGTACGTGCAGAAATTTCATGATCTGTCTCGGATTGTCCCCTACATGGTAGATCCAAAGTTTAAGAGGATTGAACGCTTCATTGGGGGATTGGCACCTCAGATTCTAAGCCTGGTGACAACATCAAAGCCTCAAACAATTAATGAAGCAATTGACTTAAGTGTGATGCTCACTGAAGAAGCAGTTAGGTTGGGAAAATTCTCAAACTCCGAGGGGAAAAAAAAGACTCAGGGGGAGTCATCTGGTGAGAACAAGAGGAAGTTTACCAATTTCAAGAAGGGTACTTGGGAAAATAATATCAATGCCAAAAAAGGAAAAAGGATACACGGGTATCCTACCAAGGTGCGACAACTGTCGACGTCACCATAACGGGCGATGTAGATATGGAAAATGTGGTAACTGTGGCAAGGTGGGACATGTCAAGGAAACGTGTCGACAGGGTACTGAACGTGGAAATAGAGGTCTAGATGGTAGCGGAAATCACGGAGGAAACAACGACGACAACAACCAAGGCAGGGATGGTGACGATCAAGGCCGTGGCCAAGCATGTTTTAGTTGCGGTGATGTGGGGCATTTCAGGAAGTATTGCCCTAAGAACGCTCAGGCACATGGATGAAAGCTCAACAGCGAGGATAGAATCCAAGCGTGGATATCGGTACGTCTCATAATAGTCAATGTTATGTTCTATTTGACAGTATTGTCAAATTTTAGCTTCAGAAAATATAGTTGTTTTAGTAGTAAGTAACCTAGATACCCAGTTCTCGATAGAACTAGCCTAAGGGAAGCTTCGACGGGATAAGTGGGATGGACGGGTCGTCGAATAACCAGGCGGGGATTGTCAGCCGCACCCCGACGACGAACGGAGAAACGACTATGATTCATGGAGCAGGATACGCTCCTACGGATTATCAGGAAATGAAAACACAAAAATTTTCGCACAAAGAATGCGTTGCCTCTTGGCTCATGTCGTGGGAAAAAGAAGCCAAGGAACTAAAACTCGAAGATATCCCTGTGATGAAGGAATATCCTAAATGCTCTCCCCGAAGACTTACCAGAATTATCTCCTCAATGATTAGTCGAATCTCGCATCAATTTAATTCCAGGCACCGCGCCTGTAGTCGATGCACTTTAGCGACTTACAGTTTCGGAGATGCAAGGATCGTCAGTGCAACCTCAATGGTTGATAGAGAAGGAAGATAACAGACCAATAGTCCCTTTTTGGGTAACCCCATTTCTACTCGTCAATAAGAACGACGATAGCTTTCATACGAACATCAAACAACCAGGACGATAGCTAACCCATGAGAGTCGATAACTCTTGTTAAGGATCAACGAATTTCTTACTAAACTAACTATGAGGGTCGAACTACTATTTAACAATTGATCGACGGTCGAGTGTCATTAACTATAAATTCAGGAAGAAAGCATACCGGGGGAAATTGTGGGACAATAACTTGTTTTTAGACGTACACAAAGATAGTGCTTCCTACACAATGCACAAACCTAGTTACACAGAATACGAAACCTTGGGAATCTAGAAAACACATACTTAGGACCCTTGGGAACCCAGATCCAAACTCGTAAGGGTTGTTGTTTAGGGTCCTCACCTATCAACTCAAGAAAAATCTATTATTCTGACATATATACTATTTCAGTTGACCAAACAGAACGTACTTAAATTTCTTTTGCTTCTAGCGAGTAGATGTTTGCATCTCTACTCCACTTAATGGTAGTTGCATCACGTAAATTTTTCCTTTCTGAGAGCGAACACCCATTGATTCGACACTTGGTCATTTCTCCATTTTAGCAAATACACATTGCTTCACTTCTTGAAAACTTATATGTTATACATGCACCTTTTACTACGCATGCGGTTTCATTTCAAACGTTTCATTGAAGTTCAAATATTATGTTGCTAAATCTGATTACTGAATTATGATTCGAATGACCTACATTATTGTTATTGTTGACCCTTTTGTTGCCAAGTCAACACACTTTCTTGAAACTGCTTTCTTTCAAGTTACGTTCATAGTTCATCTTCGTAACCATGCTAGGATACCCTCGTTGAGATATACGTTTATTATCGGATTACGCCAGAACCAAGTTCAATTGCTTGGACTTATTCATTTCGCATATTCGGTTTAAGACGTCATATGATGTATTGAGAGCATCATATTCAAATCATTGGCAAAGATCTTTTGTTTCGAGTCGTAGTAGATTCGGTTGATCTACAACTCTACTAAATCGTTTGATTGACTTCGACACCTTGGGGTGATATTTTCACAGAATTGAAGCTTGTGCTAATTGGGTTACTCACTTCACATGCGGATTTAAATTATTTAATTGCTCTAAATCCGTCTTGTTTATCACGATTAAAGCGGTCTCAACACAGTTGTGTGTTAAGGCAATGGTACATAGATTCATTCCATAGCACAATGTACCTCTTAACGATTCTTTCATTGTCTATCGAATACCGTGCGGTATTTAATACTTCTTTTCACCTTCGATCAAAAACAGTGGCTCTTTGATATTCTTTGTTCAACTGGAAACTTTACGACATTGTGTAAATCAAATCTTCAGATTGTCTCAGTACACTTCCATTTGATTTCAGACGCGGTGAACTTGTTCAGTCACCATTATTATTGAATCTCGTCATTACGACACCTTGTGGTGTCACTAGCTCGTGCTAACTATGGCCAACTGTCTCACACAAAACTACAAATTAAGACAATGATACACCAGGTTCGCTTGTACTTCATTCGGTGTATTTTCGCAATTCGAGAATATCAGCACACTAATCCTTACCATTTACTTATTCTAAAGCTGACAGGTCATTTTTATCTCCAAGTTGTTTATTTTGAGTTCTTATAGCGGATGCTATGGTTTGTGAAAAACTGCATACTATGACCAATCATTTGAGGATCTTATTAGTCAAAACTCCTCTTCTGTGGAACCCCCCCTGCTAGCTGGATTACACTAGACTATACGTCAGGTAAGGTTGCTTCAGTTGGTGATTATCTGTCTCGGTATTATGCATATATATATATACATGTGTGACGTAACCATAAGGAGTTAAGGTAGTACAAATTTCGAGGACGAAATTTTCTTAACGGGGGGAGAATGTGACAACCCTCAAAATTTCAGGTACTGTACAAATTAATTAATCTTAATTACGTGCTTAATGACTGTGCTTGATTACAACTGACAATTTAAACTGCTCTATGATTCTATATCATATATACATGCATCATGTTTTATACAGTTACTCCATTCATTACACACCAACATTAGTGACATACTTGATGCACTCAGCACAGTTAACACACTGAACGGTTGATTAAGAAATAATGCTGACAATGCCAGCACATAGACAGACAATGTTATTATGGCCAGTATGAGCCAGGGATAGGGTACTACACTGGTTTGGGGTGTAGGGAAGTGAGGACCATAAGACTGCGTCATTAGGTGATAGATATAGTGCCGGGAAGTGCCTAAAACACACTTTAAATACAGAATTCTGCATTCTTTTATAGAATTCAGCATTTTATTATACCAGTAGAATACACAAATATGGCAGAGTGGTCCTGTATACTTTCCTAAGTGCCAGGACTGATTTCGTTACAAAAAGATGCATAAAAGACACTATACGGTACAATTTAACGCTTTAACGGAACGATACGTAACCGAGCAACCGGACATTACCCGGGACACCAAAATTTTGTCAGAAACATTATTTTATTATTTTTAAATAATCATGGTTATAAAAATCCCCACACACTATAGAAACATGACATACACCCACTACTCTAGAAAAATACCCTTAACCTCCTAATTATTTACCTACTAACTATCCAATTTTACAAATTACCCCCCCCCCACAACCGAAATCAGCCCCCAAGGGACCCACCCACATGCTTCAAATCTCCAAATACTGAGTGAATCATTCATTTTACTAAAAATGACCTGTTTGTTATAATTTACAATATTAAGAGCGATTACAATGTTTTTATCTTTTGAATTAACTGACCCAGTTGTCACTTGACCGGACTTGTGACTGTGGACATATCACTTGCTGGGTCCGTTCACCCACAAGTGATAAATAATTAGTAGCTATGTGCACATCCCCCCACATACTGGTAGTAATTTCAGATTACATAGACTTAATCCCTGTAATTATAACCTTTGAAAATAAACCTGATTTTGAAAGTAATTTGATAAAAAGAGAATGACTCACATTGCAGATTTAATTATGAACAGAGCTTAGCCTACTGATTAGCCTTGATAACCTAGTTTAAATAATCAAGCACACAAACTAGGTTAGTAACTTAATACAGCATTTACGACAACTCACGAGATTAAAACCTTCACAACGAATGACAAAGTGCGATACTTAAACATCCATCGATTTAACGACGAATGACAAAGCATAAACCCTAATGTGGGCAGCACTTAAACATCCATTGGATAGTTTAATCGATCGGACATTGAATTGTAGCAGCGATCGAGTTATTACCCTGAATTATGGCAGCACTTCGTGATCAGTGTGTGTTTTTGTAGTAAACAGTGTCTAACTTTGTGTACGTAAAGAATTTTAACGTCGAACTGAAGCCAGGAATCAAGTCCCAAGCCCCTGTATTTATACCCTAAATTTGCATCTCCCGCGTGTCGCGACAGAATACATGGTCCCTGTCGCGACTCGCCTGTGGTGTCAAGGTAGAGTAGGGTAGGCTTGTCACTGGTATAGGCCTGCTGAGTTGATAGTTCGAGAATTTTAAATCTAGACAACGCATTTTAGAGATAATTGTCAATTAGGGTTTACCCCCCCCCCCCTTGAGTTTTAGGGGCCCTAATCCTGATTTCAAATGTTCTGAAAATTTTAGGGATTATGCAGAATCACTTGGGTTTCTCAATTAGGGTTTCCTATTGGATAATTTAATTAAATTAAATATGAATTTTGATGAGAGTTGTTACATTCTCCCTACCTTAATTAAAATCTCGTCCTCGAGATTTACTGGAATAAATGAGGATACTTTCGCTTCATTTCTGATTCCAGCTCCCAAGTGTATTCAGCTCCTCTCTTTGAATCCCATTTGACTTTGACTAAAACTAGTCATTTATGTTTGAGAAACTTGATCTTTCGATCCTCAATTTGAAGAGGTTTCTCAATAAATTCCAGCTTTTCGTTTACCTCTATATCTTGAAGAGGTACTACCAGTGATTCGTCTGATAAACATTTCTTGAGATTGGATACATGAAATACATCATATACTCCAGCTAATTCTTCTGGTAATTGTAAATGATAAGCAACTGGTCCTATACGTTGGATCACTGAAAATGGTCCTACGTACCTTGGACTTAGCTTTCCTTTCTTTCCGAATCTAACTACTCCTTTCCAAGGAGAAACTTTCAACATTACTATGTCTCCAACTTGGAATTCTAACGGCTTGCATCTATTGTCTGCATAACTCTTCTGACGATCGCGAGCCGTCTTCAGTCTTTCCTTGATTTGAGTAATCTTGTCGGTCGTCTCTTGTACTATTTCCGGACCTGACAATTGACTTTCTCCTATTTCTGCCCAACAAACTGGAGTTCTGTACTTTCTTCCATACAGTGCTTCAAATGGGGCAGTTTCGATGCTTGAATGATAACTATTGTTATAGGAGAATTCAATTAATGGTAAATGATCATCCCAGTTTCCACCAAAATCTATTACACATGCTCGGAGCATGTCTTCTAGAGTTTGGATCGTCCTTTCACTTTGTCCATCTGTTTGGGGATGATATGCAGTACTCAAATTGAGTCGGGTTCCCATAGCTTGCTGGAAGCTTTTCCAGAAATGCGAAGTAAAACGACTATCTCTATCTGATACAATGGAGAGTGGAACTCCATGTAAGGATACAACTTCATCTACATACAATTTTGCCAACCTTTCCATACTAAAGGTTTCTTTCATTGGTAGAAAGTGAGCTGATTTGGTTAATCGATCCACAATTACCCAAATCGCATCATTACCTTTTCTTGTTTTGGGTAACTTAGTAACAAAATCCATGGTTATAAGTTCCCATTTCCATATAGGCATTTCTAATTGTTGTAGTAACCCTGAAGGTTTCTGATGTTCTGCTTTAACTTGTGAACAAGTGAGACATTTAGAAACATATCGCGCTATATCCTTTTTCATTCCTATCCACCAGAAGTTCTTTCTTAAATCTTGGTACATCTTATTGTTTCCTGGGTGCATAGTATACCTAGATTTATGGGCTTCTTCTAAAATCTTAGGTCTTAAGTCTCCTTGCTTAAGTACCCAAATTCTACTTTTGTGAAATCTCCAAATTCCATCTGCTCCTTGTTCTAATTCCTTTATTCGTCCTTTCATTCCTTCAGCATCATCCTTGATTGTTGTAGCTTGAACATTCTTCAATTGTTCCATTAAATCTATTTGTAGATTTAATCTGAGAGCACGAACCCGTCGTTGTTTCTCATAATACTTACGACTTAATGAATCTGCAACTACATTTGCCTTTCCTTCGTGATACTGAATATCACAGTCGTAGTCACTTAGGATTTCCATCCATCTCCTTTGTCTCATGTTTAACTCTTTTTGCCCAAATATATATCTTAAACTTTTATGATCTGTATAAACAGTAAATTTACTTCCATACAGATAATGTCTCCAAATCTTAAGGGAAAAAATTACGGCTCCTAATTCTAAATCATGAGTCGTATAATTTTCTTCGTGCTTTTTCAATTGCCTTGAAGCATATGCAATCACCTTTTTGCGTTGCATAAGCACGCATCCATATCCTAGTTTTGAAGCATCACAATATACCTCAAAATATTCAGTTCCTTCTGGTAAGGCTAAGATTGGTGCATTTGTTAATTTCTGCTTTAATATTCTAAAGGCTTCTTCTTGCTTTGGTCCCCATTCAAACTTAACTGCTTTATAGGTTAGCTTAGTTAATGGAACCGCTATCTTGGAAAAATCCTTAATAAACCGTCTATAGTACCCTGCTAAACCTATAAAACTTCTAATTTCCATTGCTGTTTGTGGAACCTTCCGATTGGTAATTGCCTCTATCTTAGCAGGATCTACGTGAATACCTTCATGATTCACCATGTGTCCTAGGAATTGTACTTCCTTTAACCAAAATTCACACTTTGAGAATTTGGCATAAAGCTTTTCTTTTCTTAACAAAGTTAAGAGTGCATGAAGGTGTTCACAATGCTCTGTCTGACTTTTGGAATAAATAAGTATATCGTCTATAAAAACAATTACAAATTTATCCAAATATGGTTTACAGATCCTATTCATCATGTCCATGAATGCAACAGGTGCATTCGTTAACCCGAAGGGCATAATTGTAAACTCGTAATGACCATACCTAGTTCTGAAAGCAGTCTTAGGTATGTCTTCTTCTTGTACCTTCAATTGATGATATCCGGAGCGTAAGTCTATCTTAGAAAAATATCTAGCTCCTTGAAGTTGATCAAACAGATCATCAATCCTAGGTAATGGGTATCGATTCTTAATTGTAACCTTATTCAATTCTCTATAATCTATACACATTCTCATTGAACCATCATTTTTCTTAACAAATAGCATTGGTGCTCCCCAAGGAGATGAACTAGGTTGTATGAATCCTTTACTTAGTAATTCATCTAATTGCTTTTTCAGTTCTAACATTTCTGTGGGTGCTAACCGATAAGGTGCCTTGGCTATCGGTGTAGTTCCTGGAATTAGATGAATTCTAAATTCTACTTCCCTATCTGGGGGTAATCCCGGTAACTCTTCTGGGAATACATCTGGATATTCTGAGACTACAGGAATTTCCTTAAGTTCTTTACCCTTAGTGCTAATGATTACCGAAATCATATACACTATTCCTTGTTTTCGTTCATAATTAGCAACTTTCATTACTGATATGAACTTCATGGGCTTACGTGGTTTATCTCCTGTAATCCTAATTGCTTCTCCGGTTGGTGATTGAATTTCTATGGAATTCTAATCACAAAAGATTCGAGCATGGTTGGTTACTAACCAATCCATTCCTAATACAACATCAAATTCAGCTAAATTCATTGGCAATAGATTTGCAGAGAATTTATGTCCTAAAAGTTCTATATTTCCTTCCTGCAAAACTTTATCTATTTTAACTGAATTTTCGTCTGCCGTTTCGACTGTAAAAATCTGCCTAATATTGGTTAAAGGTAACTTAAGAGCTTGACAGAATGAAGTATTTATAAAACTTTGGTTTGCACCAGAGTCAAATAATACTTTTGCATATACGTTGTGAACTAAGAACGTACCAGCTATCACATCTGGAATAAGTTCTGCTTCTTGAGTGGTTAGCTGGAATGCTCTGACATTCTTTTTAGTAGCTCCGTCGGTTGCCTTGGTTTTGTTGTCTGCAGGGTTGACCAATTTAGGACATTCTGGCTTAAAATGTCCTGTTTCGCCGCAATTATAGCAGACTCTTGTTTTCTTTCTACAATCTTCTTCACGATGTCCCACCATTTTGTAAAAATTGCAATATACTTTGCATTTTCCAAAATGTTTCTTTTTGCAATTTTGACAGAACGGCAAAGTTGAAGATTGCCCTATTCCTCTTTTCTTGAAGCTGTTATTATTACCCGTACAAAATCCTTGGGTAATTTTCTGAGCTAGTTCCTTTTTCCTATTATCATCTCTTGTGCGTACCAGTTCATCAGTTAGGGTGTTAGCTAATTCCACAGTATCGTCAATAGTGCGAGGTCTCGCAGCTTTAACGATATTGCGGATTTCACTAATCAGTCCCCAAATGTAGCGAGAAATGAGTACCAGTTCTGGCGAAGCCAGCGTTGGTACCACTCTAGCATATTCAAAGAATGTCGAAGTATAACCGCGACAATCTACACCCATCATCCGATGATTTAGCAACTTATTTGTCATTTGTTCCTTTTCATACTCGGGACAGCATTTTCTTTCTACAAGACCCTTAAACTCTTCCCAATTCATGGCATAAGCTATTATTCTTCCTTTTGATTGTAACACAGTGTTCCACCATTCGAGTGCTCCTTCCTTGAAGAGATTTGATGCGTACATGACCTGATCATCTTTAGCACATTTACTTATTGCAATTACTGCTTCGGTTTTCTTTAACCAACACAGTGATGCAGTTGCTCCTTCATTGCCTGCAAATTCAGTGGGTTTACAAGCAAGGAATTCTTTGAAAGTGCAACCAGGCGTTGCGGCTTTCATTTTCTTAGGAAATGGAGCTTGATGTGGTTCCTCATTATGATTATCATGATCATTGCCTCCGTTTACACTATTACTGAAGTTATCTTCAGAAATACGTTTACTAGGAACGATTTGTTGCGGTTCGATTGGATTCTTTACAGCAGCAACGATTGCTGGAATAGCATTGGCTATCCCTTGAGCAACAATATTTTCGATATCTTGCCTAGTCATATATTGATCTCCTGGATGTTGCTCAGACTGATTAACCTCATTTACTGGTTCGTTACCAATGTTTTCCATCTGATAATAAATTTTATATAAATAATTAGTATAAATACAAATATAATAAAACAGTTTGCACATAATCACATTAACATGTATAACCAAAAATTATCGATTTCCCAAGTTTCATTTCTATATTTTATATTATGCCTCGTACACACGATTATCATACAACGTTTTATTGTTAAGTTATTACACATACTGGTTCTTATGATTATTTATTAAAAAAATATTCCTGCAAACTCCCATTATCTGGTCAGCTATTTTCTTAAAAACGACGCTCCCTTTCATCGTACTTCCAAGTAACTCTTTCTCCCACATCCCTAATCCTATTTCCTGCATTAATTAACTCTTCGCCCCAGAGACGAAGTTCAGTCAGATTCTCCGGGCTCATAGTTGGGTATAGTGGAGGTTCTGGGTCAACTTGTGGGAAAAATGTATCAGGGTTGTTTAAAAGATTTTGGTATTGCCAATCAGTTGTCCACCATTCATCTAATTCTACTGGTAGTGGTTGAGGTTGGACAATAGGATCTGGAATAGCAGGTTCCAGATTGATTGGAATTGGAGCTTCTAGTGGGTAGCTGAAAAGATCTTCTTCAGTAAATATAAAATTTGGGTTAGCTGGTTCAAGGTTTCCATCGGCAGGTCCGATGAGGTCACTCATTACTAGTTTATGATCTAAAACTTCCCAGGGAGTCATTTTCTATTTCTGCCTAGAACTTTCTCCGATTTCTCTTTCTGTTTGCTTAAAACTCTTCTCAGCTTCTATCTCTACTTGATTAATATTTTCCTCAATTTCTACCCCTTTTCCTTTATCTTTTGGTTCTTCAGTTTTGGTAACCTTTCTTGTTGCTGGCTTTTTCCTACGTACACGCCTCCAGCCCACAAATCTGCTTCTTTTCTTGGGTTTAGGTTTTGCCAGTGGTTTGGATTGAAATTCCATGGGTTCTTCTTTATCCGCGAAGTAACCGGTGAATTCCTTGGAAACTTCTATCTTAACGGGATAGAGGTTAAGATTTTCTAAAGCTTCAGATATCTCATTCATGCTGTTTAGCATATATGCAAAATACATACCAAATGTTAAAATAAAATAACAAAATTTCATAGATAACCCTTAAATATTATTGCATACCATACATAAAACAACTGACAAGTAAATTATACTACGATTTACTGTGAACTTATTTATTTACTGAATAAGGTTTCTGAATTGTAAATAAAGGTACTAAAACTTGAGTTAAAGTATTTAGAGATTTGCATTTTCTGCTACTGTGGCTAGCATATAAAGATCTGCCTATTTCTCATCTAATTTGTCCTCCCAAGGTGTTTTACTGGTTAATTCCTGGGTTTCCTATTTAATCTTCTTCTCTCGGTTTTTCTTTATTTCCTCCTGACTTTTCCTAATAATCAAACTTCTTTTATTAGGAGAAAGTGGCTTCTCGTAATGTGCCTTTCTCACAAATATTCCTTCTTCAGGAATTACATAAGGTTTTGTTTGGGATGAACTTCCCTTCTCGTTGGATGACCTATCTAGTTTAAGATAGATATTTGACAGCTTTTGTTTACCCATACTGTAATTAACAAATAATCAGTTAATAAAACACATAATCACATAATTGGCAATCAGTAAAATTAAGTATTTCTAAATACTTAATAAGCTTAGATCAGTGGCTCTGATACCACCTTATTTCTGTCACGACCCCCGACCCGGTTTGACCCGTTTCAGGAGCCGCGGGACAGAAATTCCCGTGGTATTTATTTAACAGCGGAAGTTTCTTCAAGATCATTTTAAAAATGAAATATTTCCCGATTTATTTAATGCACAACTTAGGATAAAACCCAGTAATTTACAATTTTGAGATTTCACGAAGAAATCCTTTATTTTACAAAACATGTTTCTTTATTTTATACTGAACCACTTCCTTAAGCTGATAGTGCTTCACGGCACTTTTCCTGGATCACAACAAATCACCTGAAACATGTTTGAAAAAGGTTTTGTCAGCGGGAAATACTGAGTGAATCATTCATTTTACTAAAAATGACTTGTTTGTTATAATTTACAGTATTAAGAGCGATTACAATGTTTTTATCTTTTGAATTAACTGACCCAGTTGTCACTTGACCGGACTTGTGACTGTGGACATATCACTTGCTGGGTCCGTTCACCCACAAGTGATAAATAATTAGTAGCTATGTGCACATCCCCCCACATACTGGTAGTAATTTCAGATTACATAGACTTAATCCCTGTAATTATAACCTTTGAAAATAAACCTGATTTTGAAAGTAATTTGATAAAAAGAGAATGACTCACATTGCAGATTTAATTATGAACAGAGCTTAGCCTACTGATTAGCCTTGATAACCTAGTTTAAATAATCAAGCACACAAACTAGGTTAGTAACTTAATACAGCATTTACGACAACTCACAAGATTAAAACCTTCACAACGAATGACAAAGTGCAATACTTAAACATCCATCGATTTAACGACGAATGACAAAGCATAAACCCTAATGTGGGCAGCACTTAAACATCCATTGGATAGTTTAATCGATCGGACATTGAATCGTAGCAGCGATCGAGTTATTACCCTGAATTGTGGCAGCACTTCGTGATCAGTGTGTGTTTTTGTAGTAAACAGTGTCTAACTTTGTGTACGTAAAGAATTTTAACGTCGAACTGAAGCCAGGAATCAAGTCCCAAGCCCCTGTATTTATACCCTAAATTTGCATCTCCCGCGTGTCGCGACAGAATACATGGTCCCTGTCGCGACTCGCCTGTGGTGTCAAGGTAGAGTAGGGTAGGCTTGTCACTGGTATAGGCCTGCTGAGTTGATAGTTCGAGAATTTTAAATCTAGACAACGCATTTTAGAGATAATTGTCAATTAGGGTTTACCCCCCCCCCCCCTTGAGTTTTAGGGGCCCTAATCCTGATTTCAAATGTTCTGAAAATTTTAGGGATTATGCAGAATCACTTGGGTTTCTCAATTAGGGTTTCCTATTGGATAATTCAATTAAATTAAATATGAATTTTGATGAGAGTTGTTACAACTTAAGATCTCTCATCAATACAAATCCTACACTCTCTCACTTGCTCTCTCTTTCTCCCTATTTCAGCTCCCCATAACCGAACCCCCCACAATCCCCTCAAACATCTTCATCTCTTCACTAACAAGTCCCATTCCAAGCCTTGAAGTTCATTCATAGAAGTTGCAACTTGAAGGGCTTTCAAAGGAGCTTTGTTCAAGTCTCTCTCACCATCTTTTTCATCATCATCTCTTGTTAACAAGTTCATCCCTAGCCCTTGTGCTAGTTGTAAGTCTTCGATGTAACTCTTGAATCACTTCTACGTTGATTGTTCGAAACATTGTTGTTTAAAGTTTAAAATAAGGACACAAAGAGAAAATGAACAAGGAACCTAAACATGAACTTATATAATGATAAAATCTGGTTGGATTATGTTGGTATGAGCATGCATGTTGTTTGATCACTGATTTATTGATAAACCGTTGTTAGGACACTTGGTGATGCGTTTTTTGTAACATTTACACTCTAAAAAGCATGCTGATTGGTATTTTCAGCCAACTTCAACAGGCTGTAACTGGGTCTTTATAAATCGAAAAACGCATTTTCTGAAGCCTAAATTATGTATTTTTGAAAAACCGAACAAATGGCACTGTAATCGTAATTTTTCAAGGTCGTTTACTATTTTTAAAGAACTGTTTATAAACAGCAGCTCAAGCTGCAATTTTTCAGCTGAAAAGGTGTGTTTTATTCAGAGTCATAACTTGAAACCTGAGTAGAATCAGCTCATGGGATTTTTACTGTAGATGGTCACTGTTGTTTCCGTGATCCTCCAACTGAATTTCGTCGATCGGACTTACGATTAATTTTTAGTGAATTTTTCCGTAAACTGCAATCAGAAAGTAACAAATCTGATTGCAGTCGGGTAAATAAATTTTTATATAGTATTAATAATGAACTGGGCCCTGATATTTTTACACAATATAATTTGGAACGTTTTTGACATTCTGTAAAAATTTGGGAATTTTTGGAGAAGGTTAACTATTTTATTAAAATGCTCGAAAACAGTCCAGTTTTGATTAATAAAGTTGAAATGACATAAGTGGTATATTGCGTGTATGATTGTCGGGCTGGCTATGTGAGAACATTCTACGGGATATTTGTAAAAGAAAATGATATGCTATTAAGCATGGACGCCTCCATTTACAAAGGAGACTATGGCGAAATTTTCCGAAAATCCTAACACTTAGTAAATATTTTCTGGACAAACGTTTACTAGTATATTATAGACTATGTTTGTCAAGCATAAAACTCGCCATAATTTTTATAACGAAATACAAAGTATCGGAGGTTGGTTTTATACAGGAATATGGTTAAATATGTATTCTCTAAAATGGTACTTAAAAATATAATCCCAATACGAACAGACACATGTAAAATATCCCATCCTTTGGAGGGAAATACGAATACACAAGTATAAGAAGTATTATTACTAAAATATTGAAGACACTTTAAAATGTAACTCAAAGGCACTAATCAATACTAAGACAAGGCACGACCCGTTCGTCTAATAGACGTTAGACCATTCTAGGTAGTCGTGTTTGCTGAGGAGATTTGGGTTACGAGTACCGAAGACGCAATACTGTGAGTTCATGTCCCCCTTTTCTCTTAACTGCTTTCAGTTTTATACTTCGGGGGTGAAATACATGTTACATACTGCTACGGACAATTACGAATGGTATGGCCAGCTAAGGAAGGAACTGTTAGGTTATGTGATTGGGTAGGTGAAATCTTAAGAACATTAGTCCTCGTAGTACGATCGAGGGATACAAGTGATAGGCCTATTTGAGCATAACAAACACCACCCATGCGCCCTCAGGTTGGACCATGTGCTGACCTCGTCTTAACCACACCCATGCGCCCTCAGGTTGGACCATGTGGTGACCTCGTCTTAACACCACCCATGCGCCCTCAGGTTGGACCATGTGGTGACCTTGTCTTAACCACACCCATGCGCCCTCAGGTTGGACCATGTGGTGACCTCGTCTTAACACCACCCATGCGCCCTCAGGTTGGACCATGTGGTGACCTTGTCCTATCCCCTCCCATGCGCCCGCAGGTTAGACCATGTGGGTACACATTAACTGATATGTTTCCTTATTTGCTTTCATACCAGAGTTTACAAAACATACTTACTTACAATGATTATAAAGGTTTATTCGCGCGCACATACTAAACACATGAACTCGCTCAACTTTATGTTGATTTTTCAAACTACATGTATTTCAGGAAACTAGTGGATCTGGCACGGTATGCACGTATTTTCAAGCTGCGTTTGAATAAAGGAGTCACTCAGGGTTGTAGGGTTTAGAAGGTGTAACCTCTACCTGGACGGGTTACATATCTCTAAATCTAGTTTTGTTTAAGGTCTTTGCCAAGTTTTATGAACTCATTTAAATAAGTCATGGTTTGTAACTTATTTTGGAATTGATGTTTTAAGACAAGTATAATATGGTATTTTTCTAAACTCTATTTATGGATGAACATCTCATGTTTTTATCATATAGCATTGTTATGATTGATTGTTATGGTATTAAGAAGTCACACCAAGAACCCACGCTTCCGCAAAAGTCAGGGTGTGACAGTATGCTCTTGTATTAGATACACCTATCAATGAAATATTAATCTCTTTTTCTCTACATCTCTTTTATATTGTTTAGCTATTAGGCTTGTTGTTTCGCAACACGTTATTAGCACGAAAGTGCTCACTCTGAAAACCTTAGTTTGTTGGTTGTGCTCATGTTTTGTAAACCAACGATTTCTATTTTCTTTTCCATTATAATTCCTCATTGAGCAGTTTTACACCTAGATGTACCAACAAGATGATTCAGATTGATGTAAGTTGAAAGAAGTTTTGATATCCACTGGTCAGGCCAGAACATAATCTTGATGGTTGGCAATTCTTCTCAACCTCAACCATCTTGACTCAATACCAAGAATTCCAGGTAACCACATTAATTTAGACTTTCTTTTAAGTAGGTGCGAATTTTACTCTAATACTAAGTTGTAGGTCCCGTTTTTCCGGTGAGGATCGATAACGAGAACCTATCCTTGTTTATAACAAACAAGGTAACGGGTGCGGAATCCCCGTGACGGTGCAAATCAAACACAGTTAATAAAACAGTAAAACACACGAGGTATAATTAATGAAACACAATCTATTGATTAAACGGGATGAGAACCAACAATAACTGATACACACATAGTTTTGACAGAGTAACTTGCAGGGGTATGCTCTCATCTAGTTTCTGAGTGAAACCAGAAACTGTTTATATACTAACCTGGGCCTTAGTCTCGACGAAACACAAGGTGATCGACGAAACAAACATTGGGCCTGGAACTGGGCCTGAAGCAGCCCAACAGACGATGAAACAAGAGTTGTTTCGTCATGATGTCGACGAAACGGATCTGTTTGAATGTTGTTCTGTTTCGTCGTGAGGTGTTCGACGAAACAAACTTTTTTCGTCGAAGGTTGCATCATGTGACATGTTTGCTGCAAACAGACAGTTGCAGCAAACTTTATATAAACACAATAATAATGACCATATTACCCTTTCATGCAACATGCATTGTTCGTATAACATTACATACCAAATAGAGACAAATAAGTCAGACACAAGCGGATAGGAGGATATCCGACTTGGTCGACGGCAAATACATACTCGATAAACGTTAAAAGACCGTACAAAATACAACGATAAGTAAGACTAGTTACAGACACAAAAAGGTGCACCAACAAACTCCCCCTTGTCTGTTACTCGTCTTCGGTCTTCCAATCTTCAATCAATGCTGTTCGGACCAAGAACTACCCGCGTGAATTCCTCGGTAAAAGCAGAAACATGCGACTCGCTGGAATCGCAGAGCTTGATGTGCATCCTGATCTTCATAGAAAATGTCGTGACGATATAATCTGTTGATGTCAGCCTCGGACATGTTGACGATCCACATCGGATCCAACATCCGGTAATTTGCACGATCACCTCTAAACACAATCACGGCTTCATGAGTGTCTGAGTCGTAGCACCATAATGCCATATCTTCAAGAAAATCTTGCTGCATCGGCATTAATGGGATTTTATCTACGACTCTCGGTGGCTGATAAACAAGCTTCTATCTGCCAGTGTTGGTTGCCGGATCAAGAGTAAACTTGATCTGTTGATAGATGGGGAACTGTGGCTTGTATGATTCATCCTTCCAGCCTGACTTCTTGTTCATCTTTATAAGTCGCTCGAATAAAGTTGCGCCGTCAAATTTTGAGCGATTTATGAGATCTATCTTCCTCAATGCTGCCACATCATAAAAAGGCAAAGATAATATGCTCAGCAACGACCGGAAGTATTGAATTCCAAATTCCCTTTTGATGGAAACGCAATGAATTTCCTGTACAAACATCCAACAGAGAATTCTGCCACTCGGTTTTGTCTTCTCAAACTGTAAGTAGTCGACTTGAGCGACTTCTGGCACAGGTTTGGTAGCCTTGGATAGAAACTGTCTTCGCCATTCAGAGAACGCATCTGTTGCATTTTCGGAAGTATCACGGTTCTTTAAATGCTCGTCTATGATGTCCACATTCTCTTGTAACCAATCTTCATCGAACGGCGCGAATTCAGTCCCATCTTGTCGAACATATGAAGACTTCTTCTCGTTCCCTTCAAACACGATTTCTTCGATATCTTCAACATTTGTTGTTTCAGGCTTATTCGGCATATTATCTATCTCAGCATCATCTATCTCTCTCATAGCATGTAGAGCAAGCAATTGCTCATGAGAAAGATCCTCTATAATCTCTCCTTCTTCAAGTAATTCCCCCGTGACTGGATGAATAACCTGTAAAGCAATATCAGCACTGCTTGGAACAGAAGATGTACCTTTAATCTATTGAACTGTTCCAGAGGAGGTTCCTTGAGTAGATTCGACCACTGGCGGTTGAGCTACAACGATTGCAGAAGATGTAGCGGCTGGCGGCTGCTGTAATGTACCAGAAGTGTCAGGATTCCCTTGATCTTCGGGATCATCGTCCCTTTTCTTCAGTACTTCTTCTTGCTTACAATGATAATCCCACAGAGTAGCAACCCGCGTTTGAAGTATAGTGCTACTTCAATCTCTTTCTTCGTCTGCAGCTTTCAAACGTGCATTTCAGCTTTGAGTAGATCAATCTCAGCTTGTTGGCGCTCTATCACAGACTGTTGTTGATCAACAGTGGACTTCAACTTGTTTATTTCCACCAATTGACTGACCTGATCATTCTTTGTGATACTAATGAAATTAGTTTGCCGTGAAATTCGATCTGTAGCTGCTTCAAGTTGAGTGAATAAGAACTTGTTTTTCTCGTCTTGAGAGTATTCTGAGAATATCCTTTGTCGTTCAGCACTAGGTTGAGAAGTAGTTGCTCTGATTGCAGCAGCCATAGATCTTTGAGGAACAGCCTGAGGGGTTACTGTTGGAGTTTCAACAGCTGAAGATATCACAGGAGTTTCGTGAACATGCTCTTGAACAGGCTCTTGAGGAACAGACTGTCATGCAGAAGTAGCTAAGTATCTTCTTGCTTTCTTCTTTTGATGTGCAGCGGCTTTCTCATCTTTCCTTTTCTTTAAACGTTCAGCTTTAGTATCTTCTGGAACATATTCTGGATCATCTTCTGTTCTAATCTTCCTGTATCTTTTAACACCATGGTCATCAAGATACATTTCATATCCAGGCTCGATTAGATTATCCGAATCAGAATCAGACTCGTCATCGCCACCGGCTGATTTACCACCAGTTGCACCAGCACTAGATGTACCAGTCGCACCAGCACCAGATGCACCAACGGCACCTGTATCACCACCATAATCACCATCATCATCACTATCACTCTCTGACATATCAGAATCAACCGGATCTGGACCAAACTTTTCAATCCTTTTTCTCTCCAACTCCGGCTCTTCGTTATCAGATTGGCTGTCATTATGACGCCATTTATCATCAGCTGGAGCAATATATTCAGTATTTCCTAGAGCACCAATCAACTTCCTTGGAGGCACGCTTTCTTTGTATCTTTTGGCTGCAAGGTTCTTGATTATCCTTAATGAATTGAAGTTCATTGCTTCTATCTTCAGAATGTCATTGTCGGCTTTAGGAAGATCAGGATGTTGAACATTCATGATCATTTGAAGAAACCGTGGATACATCCAGAACTTGTTCCCTGCTATTCTACTTCCAGTCCTTGTCATATTTTCTTTCATATTGTTAAAGATGTATTTTGAGATGCTAAATGGTTTGTTTAGCACCAACGCCACCATGAAACCAACTAGATCATTTCCAGCCATATCGTATCCAGCACGTCTATTGCTAAGACACTGAATGAGAATGTGCAATAAGAATTTGTACCGTAATGGCAGATCACCCTTGTTGATTTGTTTGCTGAAGATGTCTCATGTACACTTCATTCGTAACAGGCAGCCTCTTGTACACATGATAGGAATAGAATATGGAGCATCCGGATGGTCTTGTAGCTGTAAAACATCATTCAAAGTATCCGGAGAGACTATGACATCCAAATCATTCACACGACCCTTGATAACTTCCTTTCCATCCAATTGCATAACGCTTGACGAATCCCAGAAAGCTTTCACAAGAGATTTGTAAACTGGTGTCGAAAAAGTAACCGCATGATTGATCCGTGATTCCCTGATCCATTTCGTGATATCTTTCAGTTCAATGAGCTTTTCATCAGGATCCAGAGAGGCGATTTGATTATGACGCTTCTCAGACATAATCTCCTCTTCAGATTTATTTTCCTTCTTTGTCGGTTTCTTGCGTTTTCCTTCTTTCGGTGCCATCTGTACATGCAAATGTCCACAATAAGTTACAAGGCCACAATAAGTGTATCAAACTTATATGTAAACAGTTTGAACATCAACTGAACTTGAATCACAAAAATACAAACATTCTGTGAAAAGTGCACCAACATTGAAATAAAAAAATGCTAAGGCAAGGACGACGAAACGGAATGTCTTCGACGAAACAGAAAGATGTGCGACAAAACGGAGTTGACCATTGACCAGTTTGTTTCGTCGACATCACCTCGACGAAACGGATCCGTTTCGTCGTTCGTTTGATTCGTCGAAAAGAGGGTTTGTGAACAGTTAGTGTTTAGTCCGTTTCGTCGATTCTTTGTTTAATCAAAGATCAATACTCATACAACCATCAGTTTGATACTAATATTACACAAAACAAACAGACAACAATCCCAGATTCACAAGCAAATATCAGTTTTATCCGAATCCACCCAAAACAAGTTAAACAACCAACAAACCCACATCCCCTATTTTTGTTACATAAACCCAAACCCAAATCAAAGCAAATATACACACATTGATCCTAAATCCATCTGATTTTAAAAGATACCAAACAAGATTCAAGTTTAAAACAAAGAAATCATAAGTAAATAAGGATTTTCATGGGTTTCAAACAAAAACAAACAGTCCAAAATGTTCGGAACATCAACCGGATCCTTTTTATACCTTTGAGTTTTGTAAAGATTCAAAGAAAAATGATGGATTTGAGAGATTTTAGAGGTTGAAGATAATAAGGGTTTCTGAGTGAAGAAGAAAGGCAACAGTTGGGGTTTTGAAAAAGTGGAATACTGGGACCCCTCATATACACCGCCTCATTATGACGAAACGGATTCTCGACGAAACGGAATTGGGTTCGACGAAACGGATTAGATGGGCTTGGACATGGGCCTTAAAAGTTAGCCCACGACGAAACGGAAACGGGCTGTTGCGTTTCGTCGTATCTTCGACGAAACGGACTTGTTTCGTCGTCTACTAAAACAGATTTGACCAAGGTTGACCAGTTGAAATCTTTGACTTTGACCATTTTGTTTCATCGATAATGTTTTGTTTCGTCGACTAACATTTGTTTCGTCGACATCAATTTTCAAAAATACCAAGGCATGAAAATTTTTGCACACTGAACAGTTTTGATGAATTGAACACATGTCCATTTTGTTTGAGTTTTCAAATGCAAGGACATGTTATGAAGTAGGTTTCAGGCTTCCGGCAGAAAACTTCGAGATACCAACCATCGGCTAATCAAAACAAGTAATCTACACTACAACACAAATTAAAGTACGTTAGACTAACGAAGGACAATAAACTAAAGAATTTGTACAGTGAACAATCGTTTGGCGAGTTTCAAGGTAAGAGAATCATTACCAGCTTACGGTCTTTGTCAAAACGGTTTCTGATTTCTGTTTAAAGCATTAGATAAGTATTCTACCATGATTATCGGTATTGTTGTCCACCTAAGCTCAACTTATCAGATGTAATCATAATTAGGAGATATGATTAAGGTAAGAGTTATACTTACTTGTCGGTGTGCATCCACTCACGACATATTCCCGTATCAAGGTATGCACGAGAGTTTATCTTACCGGTGAGTATACTGCTTATCATCCGTTTGACCGTATAAAAGATGTGAGAAACTCACTTATTTTGATTTGAAAACAAGCCCTATGTGATAGAATCACTTATTGATGAGGAACTTGATTTTCAGATGCATGAAGGGCACAGGAGCAAGTCCGTGAACAGGTCAGTACTTTCGTACAGCAAAGAGACGAACTTGACTCCCGCAAAGAATCTATGATATATTATCACTTGTTTTGAGGGACATGTGATTGTTGATCACTTATTGAGGTCGAATGCAATATGTACACGTATGTATAGTATCATGGAAGATCTTAGACTTCGTCTCCGTTATTTTTCGGTAAAAGAAACAACCATGATACCCAGATGATAAGCAGCATAAAGACCGAATATCTCAGAACCTCGGCAATCAATCAAACGAAATTTCGGTACTAAGACCATATGCCAATGAATGGTTCCCACCTGACTTGAAGTCTGTTAGGTTTATATCATCCTGCACATTTTAGTCTGATTGTGAGCCTACCGATACATCGTTAGTAAAGCTACTTATCGTTTTTCAATTTTTCTTTTTCTTTTGACCATATTGACAGACCACACCAGTGTATATCATCACTTTCCCTTCTTTTCTCCAAGAAACTCATTTTTGATTTTCTATTGTTTTTGAATTTTTTTATTTTTCAAATTTAAAGACAGAAAGTAAACGACATATTTTTGGATTTTTGAATTTTCCACATGTTTTTGTATTTTCTGAAATTTCTCCCCCTAAAATGCGGAAAGATAAATAAACTGAAAATCTTTTTGGATTTTTGACACTTAAGAAAATATTTACAAAAACGATCAGCCGACAGAAGTTTACTCTTGTTTCACCTTAATACCATTGACCAATAAAAGATAGTCAAAACGAGATTTGTCAAAAGCTTTTGTAAACAGATCAGCACGCTGTTCATCAGTGTGGATTTTAACAACATCGATCAATCTTTTGTCAAAACAATCACGTATGAAGTGATATTTAATATCGATGTGTTTGGTCTTCGAGTGTTGAACAGGATTTCTAGTGATAGATAAAGCAGCATTATTATCAACAAAGATAGAGGTAGATAGGAATTCAAAACCGTAGTCGCGCATTTGTTGCTGAATCCACAGAACTTGAGAACAACAACTTGAGGCAGCAATGTATTCAGCTTCACAAGTTGATGTAGCAACACAAGTTTGCTTCTTGCACTGCCAAGTGACTAAGCGACTTCCTAAGAATTGACATCCAGCCGTTGTGGATTTCCCATCTATTTTGCATCCGCCAAAATCTGAATCACTAAAAGCAACCAAGTCAAAACTATCATCCCTAGGGTACCAGAGACCAGTGTCCGGGCAACCCTTCAGATAGCGAAAAATCCTTTTAACAGCTACAAGATGAGATGCTTTTGGGTTGGCTTGGTATCTTGCAAGCAGGCACGTTGGATACATGATATCAGGCCTTGATGCTGTGAGATACATGAGAGATCCGATCATAGCGCGATAATAAGAAGAGTTGACACTTTCACCCTTCAAGTCCGGAGTAATCCCGTGATTAGTCAGAAGTGGGGTACCAGTGGGCGTTGCGTCAGACATCTGGAATCGGCTCAAGATGTCACCAACATATTTAGTCTGATGGATGAATATCCCAGACTCAGTTTGTTGAACTTGTAAGCCCAAAAAGAAAGTCATTTCTCCCATTGCGCTCATTTAAAACTTTTCCTGCATAACACTTTCAAATTGCATGCACAAAGCATCGTTAGTAGAACCAAAAATGATATCATCAACGTATACCTGTACCAGCAAAAGATTTCCATCCTGTTCCTTGATGAAAAGAGTACAGTCGATAAGACCCCGGCGAAAACCGTTCTCCAGCAGATAAGTAGATAAGGTTGCATACCAAGCCCTCGGTGCTTGATGTAGCCCGTAGAGAGCTTTGTTGAGCAACCAAACCCGATCGGGATGGATAGGATCTTCAAAACCTGGAGGTTGTTCGACATACACCTCTTCTTCAACAATACCATGTAGGAATGTGCTTTTGACTTCCATCTGATATACTTTGAATCCTTTAAAAGAAGCATAAGCTAGAAAGATCCGAATAGCCTCCAGACGTGCAACTGGTGCATAAACCTCGTCGTAATCAATGCCTTCAATTTGACGAAAACCCTGAACAACCAATCTCGCCTTGTTTCGAATGACCACTCCACGATCATCCTTTTTGCACTTGTAAACCCAACGGGTGCCAATTTTCTTGTAGTTGTCGGGTTTTTCAACAAGTCTCCAAACACCCAGTTTCTGGAACTGTTGTAGTTCCTCTTGCATTGCTTCAACCCAAGAATTATCCTTTAAGGCTTCTTTCCAAGATTTCGGTTCTTCTTGTGAAACGTAACAAGCGAAGGACCAATCATTTTGGAAACCAGATTCTCTAATGGCTGAATACAAACCAGCACTCTGGTTGTTTCTCAGCTGATTACGCGTCTGGACCCCGCGTTGGACATCTCCAATAATGTTCTGCTGTGGATGGGTATCGTGTATCCTCATTTCAGGATTTTCAGGAACACGAGCATTTACACCCAAATTGTTAATATTAAGATCAATAACCAACTCCACACCTGGAATATGCGTAGAAGTGGATGCATTTCCTTCAGCAGTATCAACATTTTGAACATGAGGAGTTTCTAAAGAAGTACCTTGAATAGGAGCAACTGGAGCTGAAATGCCTTCAGTCGCATCCAGATATTCCTCATCTTCCGATGACTCATTGTACTCAGTAGCATCTTCAAATCCCTCATTATGAACTGTGTTGTTAACCGAATTAGAACCTTGTGGGTTAACAATAACAGGTCTAACCAATGGTGAGTCAGCAGCGTTGTCACTATCAAATAACATTCTCGCAGCTGCAGAATCTTCATCAAAGGTTTGCAGATCAAATGAGTTGAATAGACCATCGTAGTCGAACATCCAAGGATCACCCGGAGCCCTAGGACTTGTATACCTTTGAACCCTTACTTCACTCCATAGCTCAATCTTTATGGTAGCCAGATTCCATACGCGAAAATTCGGAGTAGCATATCCAAGGAAGAAACCCTCGATAGCTTTCGCACCAAACTTTCCATCCGGCTCAATCATAGTGCATGGACCGCCAAAAGGTTCTAGAAATGAAAGATCCGGTTTCCTTTTCTGTAGAAGTTCGAAACAAGTCTTGCCATGTCTCTTAACTGTAAGAACTCGGTTTAATGTGTAACAAGCAGTCGACACAGCCTCCGCCCAGAACTGAACAGGAAGCTCCGACTCTACCAACATCGTTCTTGCAGTTTTGATTATCGTCCGATTCTTCCTCTCCGCGACACCGTTTTGTTGTGGAGTGTATCGAGAACTGTATTCATGAAGAATGCCCTTAGAAGTACAGAACTCATCCATCACACGGTTCTTGAACTCAGTTCCATTGTCGTTTCTGATTATCTTAACTTTCAACGTGTAGAGATTTTCCAACATTGTAAGAAGATCTTTGAGGATGCCAGGAGTATCACTCTTGTGTGCCATAAAAGCTACCCAAGAAAATCTAGAGTAATCATCAGTAACTACTAAACAATAAGCATCTCCGAACGTTGTCTTGTGTCTCATAGGTCCAAAGAGGTCCATATGAAGACGTTCGAGAGGCATGCTAACAGTGTTGATTTTCTTCAGAGGGTAAGACTTCTTCGTTTGTTTCCCTTTCTGGCACGAAACACAGATATCTTTTAGATGAAAACTTCTCACGGGCACGCCATTCACAAGATTATTTTTCACCAAATGGTTCATTTTTCTTAAGTGAATGTGTCCCATTCTTCTGTGCCAAGATATAGACTCCTTCTCCGTGGCTTTTGAGACAAAGCATGTAACTTGTGCAGAAGTAGTAATCGCTTGGCTCATATTAAGAATATAAAGATCATTAACTCTTGGAGACGATAAGAGAATCCATTCTTCTGGAATTTTGAAACCAGGTTTCAGCACATAACAACCGGCATCATCAAAATGCACGGTAAACTTCTTGTCGCAGATTTGCGAAACACTGAGAAGATTGTGATCAATTTGACGAACATAATTGATCTTATCGAAACACACAACACCATTGGAGATCATTCCCTCTCCAGTGATGTATCCGCCTTTGTCACCAGCAAACGCGACATAGCCTCCTCTAATATTTCTCACATCATATAGAAGCCGTAAGTCGCCTGTCATGTGCCTAGATGCTCCACTATCAACAATCCAACGACTATTAATAGTTCCTCCTGGAACACCCTGCACATTTCATCAATGATCAGTTGAGGATGGGGACCCAAGCCTTAGTGGTCTTGGGTCGTCCCTGAGCATCACGAAAGATGATCTCGATTTCTTGATGATTTTGTAACACAACACCTCCCTCTGAGTTTTCACCCGTCTTAGGTTTCCAAGTTTGATTTGTTTTACCAGATACATTTTTATGAATAGATTCTAAAACTTCTGGTTTTAAAAATTGTGAAGAACTTGGTTCCCTTTTGACAGTTTTGACTTCAGATTTTAAAGCCTTTTCAACAGCTTTGACGTTTTGACGTCGTTGCTTCGTTTCTTGTTCCTTAACAGTTCGTTTATCATGTTTTGGTGAAACGGGACGACGTTGAGGGTGAATCTTTTCAGGTGGTAATTTCTCAACAAATTTATCCTTGGGAGTGTTTGGACAATTTTTAATGATGTGTCCAAACTTCCCACACTTAAAACATGTTCTCCTTTCTACAAAGTTAGGAGAATCTGATCGACAAACAGATGTCGAACCCGTAGAACCCGAGGTACTTGCTTTTTCATCACACCCGTTTGTATGTTGAGTGTAATTGTTTTGGCTATCACGTTTTAAAATTTTGACTTGTTGTACAAAATCGGTGTTTGACTTGTTTTCAAAAGTCTCAATTTTATCCGTACCTTTCGATTCTACAAATCTGACATTACTGTTTTTCTTCTGACAACGAGCTTCTTTTGTTCCAAATTTAGATTTAGAAACATTAGGCTTTTGAGCTCGCTTTTCTGGTTGTTTACCCTTAGCAGCAATAGGTTGTTGCTTTGTTGGTAATTTTTGATTTCCAAATTGTTTCTTGATTTCAGCTTTTGGAATTTGGTCACATTGAGTTACAATGACTCCTGGAATTGTCTTTCCCAAAAACTTGTTTGTATTATTTTCAAAAACTTGATCAATCGAAGATGGATTGACATTTATAATTGGAAAATCGTGATTTGAATAGATTTTAGAATCACCAACCAAAGTGTACAACACGTTATTACTTTTAACGGCAGACACATAATTCTTTTCATTCTTGGTAGGATCTATCACTTGTCTGATAACTTGTTGCACAACAGAAATAGGAGGATCACAAAGAATATGATTCTCAATTGGAATTTCTATTCCCTTTTTCTTATCAAGTGATTCATCCTGGTCATTCATATCTGATTCTGATTCATCATCATACGAATCATAGTCCTCAATGATTAGAGGGCTTAGTTTCATAGATGTTGAAGTTTCTTTTTTATCAGATGATGTACTTGAAGAACTGTCCGATTTGAACCCTATGCCAGTAGTAACTTCCTCATAATCCAGAGGTACACTGGGTTCAAATCGAGGCATATCCTCTTCATCAGGCATTCGAGTATAATTTTGTCTCAAAGGGGGCGGACACTTCTTATACCCAACACCTTTCACGTTTCCCTTCAGTTGCTGAACGTCAATAATGTGATCGAGCACAAATTGGGAGTTAGAATAACTCTCCAACTTTTGCTTGATTGCATCATGCTCGCATTTGGCAATGGCTAATTCCCTTTTGGTTTCCTCAACAATGTTAATGTAATTGTTAATACTAACTTGTTTATGGTAAACAGTTTTGGTCACTTCGGAAACACTTTTCTTTAAAGTTTCAATTACAGATTTAAAATCCTTTTCGTTTCTAACCAGAGCCATATTCGCTTCTTTGCACTTGGACATTTCAACAACCAAACTTTGATTATGACTATGAAGCTTTTCAGATTCAAGCTTCAAATTAGCACAATCATTACAAACACTAGGAGCAGGAGTTTCAGAATTTACCTGACTCGTAGAGGCTGAGACATTTGCCATAAAGGCAGTTTGAAAAGAAAAAGATCTGTCTTCAGAAAAGAACTTCTCCATTTCTTCAGATGCTACAGCAGCTTTCTTAATCAGAATTGATTTCTGACATTTCAACTCCTCTGCTTCATTCAACAAGTCATTAAGATCAGAACTTGCTTCTTCCCTCACATCAGATTCAGAATGATAATCGCCCGAAGTAGAACTTTCTTCATCAGAACTCCCGGTATAACCCGAACTGTCGTCACTTTCAGAAAATTCTTCCTTATGAACGTGCTTGATGTGATTGATGATCTTCGCATAACACGCTGTTCCTCCTTTATCTTGATCACCTTCCCCAAGTTGTAAAGACCAATTAAACCCTTCATCAGCTTGAACGGTCAATGCTCGATTGGTGTTTGATGGTCCAGACTGGTTCTGGTTCTGATTGTTGTTCACTGCTATCATCCTTCTTTCACGATTGTCTTGATTGTCATTGACATTTGAAGTAATCGTCTGATTTCTGAATGGGTTCTGATTACCTTGTTTGCTTGGTCAGGTGCACTCACGTTTGAAGTGACCCTTTTCGCCACAATTGAAACATGTAACTACTTCTTTATCAAATCCGTACTTCGTATCTTGTTTACTTTCCAAAGAACTTCTTCCTGTTCGAACCATAAAGTCTTTCGCCCTTCTAACAGCACTTGCGAAAGCCCACTTTATATCCATCAACTCCATTTCATCACGGTTGATTTGTAAGTAATCTTCGTTGGTCAAACTAATGTTTCCAATTTGACCTGCGACCAAACCGCAGTAAGCACTGACCATAGTATTAATGAGTTCCATATGTTCCTTTGCTACTTCAATGCTAACATTTGAGAGGTTTGATGTATCAACTTTGACTGTGTTAGGGTTTAGGGGTGGAGGATTGTTGGTATAATGAGCTTGCTGTTGTTGTGGTAGGACTTGTTGTTGTTGTGGTAGGGCTTGTTGTTGTTGTGGTTGGGCTTGAGGTTGGGGTATAGATTGTGACATGTAAGCCTTTTGATTCCACTGTTGTTGAGTAGTGGTAACTTGAGGTGGAGGTTGAGATTGTGACATGTAAGCACTTTGATTCCACTGTGGAAACGGTGATGAGCTTGTATTGGACACAAATGTCGTTTGAAGCTTCGGTTGCTGAATGGAACTAGAACTAGCTGAAGGACCAAAACTAGGCAAATACATTTCCGTGTTTTGAGGAGATGCAATCATTTTAGCTTTCTGAATTTCCTCTTCGTTCTTGTACTCCAACTTCTGAATGAATTCATAGAGAGTGCCATTGGCTGTATCCATAGCGCCCGTATGCTTTAGAAGTTCAATGAATGAACTCCACTTAGGAGGTAGAGCATCAGCAAACCATGCAATCATTTTCGGATGAGTTGTAGCAACATTATAAGAACACATTTCACTCGTCAGATGATAAAAGCGAGAAGTCATATCATTTAGAGTTTCATTATCCAAGAATCGAAATGATTCAAACTCTTTCTTCAATAAATCATGACGTATCTTTCTAGAAGCTGCATTTCCTTCTCCTCTCGCTACCAATGCATCCCATAACCCTTTCGTGTCGTCACAGTAAGCGAATTGATGATAGATTTCTTTGTGAAGCGATTGTGTAAGAATAGCAAACTCCTTTTTCTCTAAGTCATAGGCTTTCTTGTCATCTTCAAGCATATTAGTAAAACCCGCTGCAGTTGATGCTGCTTCTTCGAGAGCATTGTTGCGTGGAGTAATGAAACACCTCCAAAGATCGGTGCTTTGCCCTTGAACGTATGTGGTGAAACGACCTTTACATGTCGGAAATTCATTCATGTGATTCAATTTTGGCGGGCGATTGTTGCTACCCGTCTCACTCTCACTAAGCAAAAGATTTTGAATGCTCTGATTTTGATTCGACACCATTGCCCATTGACCGGCACTAATAGATTGTTGTTGTTGAGGTATGGTACTCCTCATATATTCGGCCATCGAAGTCGGTTTTTGAACTGGTTGTGAGTCCGTACTCCAATCCCACGGACTTGTGCAGCTCATTTTTTATGTATGAAGTGGAATACCTGATCAAATTCTTGAAAACACACAGTTAGAACAGTTTTACAAGTCCTCTGTATAAAATTGACAGCAGATTACGACGAAACACTTTCCACGAAATGGATCTGTTTCGTCGAAATGTGTTATGACGAAATGAAATTTGTTTCGTCGTAATGTATGACGAAACGCAAACTTGTTTCGTCGAATATCTTATGATGAAACGCAAGTCTGATTCGTCGAACAGCCTTATGACGAAACGGAAATCTTATGACGAAACAGAAATCTTGTTTCGTCGCTTGTTCGTTTCGTCATGGATAATGTTCAGACAAGTGGGTCAAGTGGGTGACAGTTGGTAACCTTTTTCAACTTAAATGATAACACTTACTGACACAGTACACCAATTTTCAACGAAACGTTATACCTGTTTAATCTAACAGTATGGCAAGAATATAAAATTGATTTTAATCCTTTTGCTATTTCTTTTAATTCCAAATTCAAGAGAAGACTCAAGAACAGTTTGAAGAAACTTTGAAGATGTGAAGAACAAAACCCAGATAGTATGAGTTTTCTGGTAGAATAACAACTTTCCGAAACACGAATTTTGACAAGACTTTCACTAAAAACCCTATTTATCACTTGAACAATCAATCTAACAAGGTTTTTGATAAAACTCTTTAACAAACAACAATATTCAAGCATATTTTCAACACATTTTCAGAAAAATATTAGTTTTTCAAGAACAAGATTCCAAGAAAATCATGAATAACAGTTTCCAATACTTGATAAAAACCAACTATGTTTGATTTTAAACAAGGATAAGAGCCAATGCTCTGATACCACTTGTAGGTCCCGTTTTTCCGGTGAGGATCGATAACGAGAACCTATCCTTGTTTATAACAAACACGGTAACGGGTGCGGAATCCCCGTGACGGTGCAAATCAAACACAGTTAATAAAACAGTAAAACACACGAGGTATAATCAATGAAACACAATCTATTGATTAAACGGGATGAGAACCAACAATAACTGATACACACACAGTTTTGACAGAGTAACTTTCAATGGTATGCTCTCATCTAGTTTCTGAGTGAAACAAGAAAGTGTTTATATACTAACCTGGGCCTTAGTCTCGACGAAACACAAGGTGATCGACGAAACAAACATTGGGCCAGGAACTGGGCCTGAAGCAGCCCAATAGACGACGAAACAAGAGTTGTTTCGTCATGATGTCGACGAAACGGATCTGTTTGAATGTTGTTCTGTTTCGTCGTGAGGTGTTCGACGAAACAAACTTGTTTCGTCGAAGGCTGCATCATGTGACATGTTTGCTGCAAACAGACAGTTGCAGCAAACTTTATATAAACACAATAATAATGACCATATTACCCTTTCATGCAACATTCGTTGTTCGTATAACATTACATACCAAATAGAGACAAATAAGTCAGACACAAGTGGATAGGAGGATATCCGACTTGGTCGACGGCAAATACATACTCGATAAACGTTAAAAGACCATACAAAATACAACGATAAGTAAGATTAGTTACAGACACAAAAAGGTGCACCAACACAAGTTGTGAAAAGATGAATACAAATATGGAATGCCCGGAAATGTAAAGAGAGAAACCAACTGATTTTGTAATTTGTTTTCCTTTGAAATCGAATAAAAAATTATGAATATTTGGTTTAGGAATTTGCTGAGACAAAGGTTTTGCAACTGGGAAGATGACAAGCAACTAAATATGAATTTTTTTTTATTGTTAGCCTCGGTATGAATTAGGGAAATCAGGATGGTAACTTTTTCTGTCACAAAGATATAATGTCACTTTTACCATTAAGATATAAGTTTTGAATTGTTTAAATAAGTTTTGAATTATTTTAAAATCTCTGTTTTCAAAATTCATAAACTTATGTGATTTCAAAAGCGATGTTGTCGAACATGAACATGAAAATAGGAAAGCAAATGACCATGGGGGTTTCTGTATAATTATAAATGTTAGTATTAATTAGTCTATTTCACATAGAGATAATATATCTAAGAATTTATATATTCCCATCTTATTTCTAATTTATAGATATTGGTATTTGTTTTCTTATATCTTCATATTAATTGGCTCAAGTATTTTATGATAAGTACCTTTTATATACATGAATAAATTTATTGTATGAAATATCTTTTTGGCAAAAGATATATTCGTAACTTAATAGAGATCCTTAGAATGAAACAACAAAATTGATTATCATAGAAAAATAAGGTTATTTACAAGTAATAAAGGCGGACATGTTAAGTATTAAAATATTATGAAAATTTTATGGAGATATCCGTTTATATTAACTTAAGTGATAAATATTTGTTGTATTACATTTATATTTGGATATACCATGATACGTTGATATGTGAATTACATATTTATTGCTCTAAGCGAGGTACAGTTCCTATTTCATAAAGTGTTATTATTAACTCGTATAATATGATGATATGTATAATATCATATATTGTATTATTTGACTTTATGTATATCTTATATTCTATGTATTACTATTTGTTATATATATATATAGTATTGAATAGAATAATTAAACCAAAGTTGTGGTTTATTATCATTCCCATGAGAAAGTATATTATTATGAAAATGGCTTATTCACAAGTAACAAAAGATTGGTATGTTTTTCAAAAGTCATGGGAAACTGATACACATATCTGGTTTATTTTTTCAATTTAAAATGACAAATATCTGTGTATAAGATATATAATTTTGATTGGGTATATCTTGACATGTTAATATATAAATTGCATATTTCTTTGCTTGTAAGTGATGAGACATTTTATTTATACTTTGAGATGCTTTAATTTCTTTTACTTGTAACTTATGTTTATGATTTACATTGCTTTTAAGATGTTTTTATAAATATTTATATGGATGGATAAAGCAAATAAAAGATTGAATTTGGTTGTTTCATTATCACTCTTTTGAAAGAGCATAAATGTTCTAAGATTTGACACACGAAGTGCCATATTCCATAAATCTCATTATCTATTCGCATAAGGTCATAAGATTTTAGACCGATAAACATTGTATGAATCAGATACACAATTCTTTCTCAATTGATATCATGTAAAGAGGAGATTGTTTATGAGGAAAACTTGATAAATTAATTTTAGTTGTCACACATGAGATATGCTTATGAAGTAGCAATAACATAAAAAGAGTATGAAAGGTTTGAAGTGATTTTATACTCGTGTGATTGAGCAAAGAATAAAAATCTAATGGTTTCAGATTCTATCGCATTTCCTGAAGTGAATGTGATTACAGATTGAGCATTGTAAAGGTAGTGATCGTGGACATAATTGAGAAAGTTGTAATGATGAGATCGACCATTTAGAATTGTAATAATGGTCACGTTTATAATGAGATCGACCACCAAAAGTGACAAACTATGGAGTTAATAATGAGCTATAATAATAACTAACATGATGGTTTGAACTCAAAGGAAGTTCATACGAGCAAGATAAGATCGACCATTCACTTGTATCTTACGTTTTGTATTACATGCGAGCAAGTAATACATATACGATCATAAATCAGAAGTTTATGGATCATGATTATTTAATTAATTGACATGACCGGTTAGACCACACCGAGTCGATGATGATGTGAAATTATTAAAGAGCTAGAAGATTCTTCTTGATAATTATACATTTGATGTTTGCTCTCAAAGGAAGTTATATATTTGCCAAATAAAGTAGGGTGTGTTTCCCTAAATATTCTGGAAATGGTTAGATGATATGAATATCCCAACACAATACCATTTAGTGTTTTAAATCGATGCATCGTCTAAATGGTTATCAAATCCATAACTTAAAGTTTGTGTAAGTGTGACTTGGCTAATGAGATAGCAAACATATCATTCCAGATTGGTATATTTATTTGGTAATAATGAATTTGATTCCCAAGTCATTAACATCATTGGAATAAGTGTTATTGTTGAGATGATCACTAGACGTCTACTATTGATTACAATGCCATTGATCATGAAAGGAACAGAAGTTCATTTAGGTACATGTAATTTTACATATAGTACCATTAATTCACATCAAGGCAATAAGTTATAGTTCTCCCCATATAGTTGGTTTTTGGTCAGGAACCAAAGATGTCTCATCAAAGGTTTTGGTTGTGCCACATATATTGAAACTCATACACCACACCGCACAAAGTGGACTTCTAAAAAGTTTGAGAATATGTTCGGTAAAAATAATTGTCTATGATTGAATACTTTAAGCCATTAGTGAGAAATATGTTTATGGCTCATTGGTTTTTACTTTAGTGAATGAATGTTCCCAACATTAGGGGGAGAAAACAAGCAGTTGGAAAGTGAAAAATGGAATGAATTATCATGTCATTTTGATCCTCAAACTATAAATGGTGAAACAAAAGTTCAAAGGATAATTTATTACCAATATTAAAGAACAAATTACCAGACAAGTTTACTGACCTAAATAGAGTGACTAAATAAGTCACATAATCAACTGCTTATGCTCCAGTCATATTTGTGTCCCAAGAGGACAACCAAACATTTTGTAACGAGTCTATTGCACGCCTAAAGTGTGGTAGACTAGTTGATTCCAATAATAAAATTCCTCGAAAATTGGAGGAAGTAATTAAGATGGTCAAGTCGAGGTTATAGTAATAAGATCTCCTGAAGAGACAGTAGACATGGTGGTTCAAGAAGAACCTCAGGTACCTGAAAATAAAGAGATCTCGATAAGTTGTATCATGTCTAAGATAAGTATGGAATCGAAATAAAAATCGACGTCATTATACTTTTGTATATAATGTAACGCTTGAAATGATTAAATGATCCATACAACTGAAGTTGTAAAATATGTTGGATATAAACGGGTCTTTTATGCGAATTATGTGAAAATCAAATAGAGTGATATAAGGAAAAATTGGTGGCACAAGAATTTTCGCAAAGACCTATGATTGATTATGAGGATGCGTATTCTCCTATGGTGGATGCATTAACTTTCCAATATCTTATTAGTCTAGTAATATAAAGAGAGAATTGATATGCATCTTATGAATGTTATGTACCACTTAATACTCAAAGTTTACATGAACGTCCCGAATGATTAAATTATATAAGTCATGTAAAGTAAGTTCTGGAGAACAATATGATCATTTATACATATTCGAATTTGAATAGGTTATGATTGTTTTACATGTTGGATATAACTAGAACTCTTGATGAGTTTCTAAAGCAATTGAGTGCTTGAAAGGTTAATTGAAACATTTTAACGATGTAATACTTATGCACCAAGAAACATACATAGAAAACTTGTACCCAGTGATTGTGGTATCTCAATAAATAGTGTACACACATGGTACGATATGGATTTTGGAGATAAAAGCAAGTGTTCATGATATTTTTGCATATGATATAGATATCTATGTGTTATATGGGTAAGTTTATGTAGCAAAACTCATGAAGAGTGAATGCACATGCATATTTGGATAAGATAGGCAGAATTCCCTCATGGATTGATAAACACAAAACATTGATATAAAAAACCTCAAGAATGTACTATATGAAGTTGACAAAATACGTATGGCTAAAATAGTTGGGTCGAGTGTTGTACAACTTGAGATATTCGCATAAAGAGGGATATAAGTTTGATTAAATTAGCCATGTTTTATCAACATTCTACTTTGAAAACTTCACTATAATTGTAGTTTACAATGAAGATGTCTAGGCATCATAGAGAGAAACTGTCGAGTTGTTAGAGGGAGAATTTTTGAATGACCTTGGCATGGTCTAATTATTACTCGAACCGCAGCTCGTGTATATATGTAATTATATTTTATCAATCCCTCAAGTACATCTAGAAGATGATGTTGGGATATTTTAGTATGGACATAGTTGAAACTTAAAGTATATTAAAGGTTCTTAAGTCACTTGTTATAAGAAATGCCTATTATCATCTCCTACCAAAGTATAGATTCTCATTCTAGAAGTACCATCGTTAAATGCATATGTGCATTAATATGTTTTGCTAGCTATGTATGATTATAATATCTTTCACTTGAACTTATTGTCATGATATAGCATGTGTAAAGTGAGGAGACATTGGAATGAGTTAACACAAATATTTCAGGTATGAACGATATTTGATTATAATTTACTAACCCATGAAAGAAGTTTAGTTAGTCTTGTAGATTTGAGAATGTAACATAGCATAGTTGTGGATCATATGATATTTGTTTTCGAGAGGAAGCACTAAGAATCTCATACAACATTGCTCAACATAAGGGATTGTACTTCAATGGATCAAGCGACATTCTACTGGATACAAAAGCTTTGAGCAACTCTCAGGAAGATCGACATACTTTACTTAAAGGCTACTTATTCAAATGAGGGGGAGTATCATACACGTTGCACTCTTTTTCCCTTGACTAAGTTTTATCCCATTGGGTTTTCTTAGTAAGGTTTTAATGTAGCAACATAACGAATCTAGAAGTATCAAAGGATATAATATGCACTGCACTTTTTTTCCCTTAGCTAAGGTTTTGTCACATTGGGTATTCCTAGCAAGGTTTTTAACGAGACAGTATCTCAAAGCGTATTTAGTTGATAACCAAGGGGAGTGTTATATATATTAGAGTAAACTGCAATTTTACCCCCTGAGGTTAGGGGTCATTGGCATGTCTACCCCCCCCCCCTAAGGAAATAATTGCAATTTTACCCCCCACTGTTCAGTGTTATGTCGCAACCTTACCCCCTGTTAACAGTCAACGGTAGTTTGACCTTATAGGTGAGGGTATTTTGGTAATCTCACCCAATATTTATTATTATTATTATTATTATTATTATTATTATTATTATTATTATTATTATTATTATTGTTGTTATTATATATATTATTGTTCATCATCATCATCAGTCTACCACACTCTCCCTCTCTCTCACAAGAACATCCACCATCGAAACACCTACCACCACCATCAGGTCCACCACTGTTGATGGCCATCTCCGCCGTTCATCAGGTCCACCATCGAAACACCTACATCTCCGGGCCCTCATCCGCCGCCGCCACTTCTCCTCACCACCACCGTCTCATTGTTCATCATCATCATCAGTCTACCACACTCTCCCTCTCTCTCACAAGAACATCCACCATCGAAACACCACCACCACCATCAGGTCCACCACTGTTGATGGCCATCTCCGTCGTTCATCAGGTCCACCATCGAAACACCTACATCTCCGGACCCTCCTCCGCCGCCGCCACTTCTCCTCACCACCACCGTCTCCGGCACCCTTCTTTTCTTCCAGACCCACTTCACTATGAAGATTGATTATGAGTCGGGTTTGGTTCTTATGGTTGGATCTTTCTCATGGGTGTTCTTGTTTTATGAAGATGATGGGTGTTTTATGAAGATTGATTATGAAAATTTTCATGTTCATGGGTGTTTTATGAAGATTGATTATGAATCTGGGTTTTTTGAAGATTGATTATGAACAAGTCAAAGGGGATTTGTTTTGTATGAAGATTGATTATGAATCTGTGTTCATGTTCATGTGCAGATGTTTGGGGTTTAGGGTTATTAGATCTGGGTTTTTTGTGCAGATGTATGAATCTGGGTTATTAGATGTTTGGGGTTCATGTGCAGATGTATGAATCTGGGTTTTTTGTATGAAGATTGATTGATTCAAAACATCCCCATCTGTGTTCATGTTCATGTGCAGATGTATGAAGATGTTTGGGTTATTAGCTCTGGGTTTGTTTTTTGTGTGCTTCTTGGGGTTTATTAGATCTGGGTTTGTTTTTTTGTGTGCTTCTTGGATTTGATATTACGCCATTGAATATGAAGAATGAACAGTGGTGGGATGATGGTGGCGGTGGTCAGAAGAGGAGAAGGATGTGGTGGTGGTGGTGATGAACTGATGATGATGATGATGAACTTGTTTCGTTGATTTGTGGATCTAGAAAACCCAGAATGAATGAACTGATGATGATGATGAAGAATAATGAACTGATGATGATGAACTCTTGAATTTTTATATAATTTTAATAAGACAGGGGCAAAAATGACTTTTCACACATTATAACAGTCAAAACAAACGTTGACTTAACAGAATCTGTTAACAGGGGGTAAGGTTGCGACATAACACTGAACAGTGGGGGGTAAAATTGCAATTATTTCCTTAGAGGGGGTAGACATGCCAATGACCCCTAACCTCAGGGGGTAAAATTGCAGTTTACTCTAAATATTATTACTGTGGTTATCAACTCCTAAAATAACTTAGCTTGTTTTTCAAGACTCCATCTCCTTTGATATTTTTTAGCTATTAGGCTTGTTGTTTCGCAACATAACTAATATAATAACGATAAAAGAAAGGTGGATATGTATAAAATATTTTCATCAAAATCATAACCATTGTCCTATGATCCAACGTTTTCCTCATATTTTATATGTCCTCCCATTCTGTCAACATCTGTTCATCGACGAATATATTCTAAACTTTAATGCAACACCAGATGGAATTGAACAAACTTACAAACACTATATATTTTCATTACAGAACACTTATTCATTAACGAATATGAATATAGGTTTGCCAAAAAAATTAATAATATGCCTTTTCTTTATATCCTTTTCTGGTTTTAGTTTTTTTTTCCCTCGATTCATTATGCTATTGCATTTCAAATAAATGTGTGGTCGATTTTGTGAAGCGAAGAAAGTGCATGTTACGTGGTAGGGTCTTTGGATTTTGATATTTTGTACATTATTGTTGAGTGGAAAGGTACAATAATGTAGGAATGGGGGGGTGTATCAATGTTTATAATTTTGTTTTAATGCATGAAAATCATATAAAGTTTTAGAGTTACTCGATGAGTAACAGGTATTATAGGAGCGTGAAATGGCTTGATAATGCCCTCGTCATCACCTCAGTGGGCATTATAGGGGGATGAAGAGGCATGGGCATTTCTAGCATAATGTCAAATTAGGAGAAAAATATTGGGAAACAATGATTGAATGGACATTAAGGAGCGTTAACCATTACATATTTTTTTAGGGGGCGTTATGATGCTAATATGACGGAAATTACCCATTATCAATGAATTAATACAAAATACATTATTTTTAGAAAATGGCATGCATTAAGTGTAAGGAACTCGACTGCATGTGAGCTTCCTACAATTACTCAATTGAAAGCTAAAAGTAAGTCAACTTTAATTTAATTTAATTCTAAAATAAAGTTTGTTTAATAAATAAACTTGAGTACACTTATATGTACCGAGTAATTAATTTGGCTCAGCTCATGAGCTTATACAACTAATTTTTATTGAATAAGTAATATGAGGCTCGAGGTTGAAAAATTACTTACGTAAAGAGCTTGAGCTTAAGCTATAATAAGTTAAATAAGCTGAGTTTGAGCTTAAATCACTTCAGACACTATTTAATGTAAAACGGAGATAAACAATGAAGATTGTGGTAGGTTTTAAAGCTAAAGCCACAACTTAAAGTTGTGGTCAATCCAACTTGGGCGGAGATAAACAATAAAGGTTGTGGTAGGTTTTAAAGCTAAAGCCACAAGATTGTGGTGTTTTGAGTCTTTTTTTTCCTTTCTAATGATGTTTTTTTTTATTACAACGGTAAACAAGTGGTTGTTAAAATGTAACAATCAATATTAAAGTTTGTCATTAATAAATGATAGATTATCATAAACTTTAAGAAAGATTTGTAATTTTTTTTTTTTGAACGACAAAGAATCTCACGTGTAAACCCACCCTGCTCGGGGCTATATCCAAGGTCGATTCGTTGACCGCCATGAGACCGTGCCCCCCGATGCGCGGGAACCAGATGGAATCCGTAAACCCTCACCCCCTGTCAGGTTCAAACCCGGGATTAAAGCTCCGATTTGTCCCTTCACCCAGATGTCCCTTGAAAATGACCCAAGCGAGAATCGAAACTGTGTCTCCACTAGGGAGGGCATGTCAGATTACCACTAGACCAAGTTCTCAGCACAGGATTTGTAATTTTTAATAGTTAAATTTAAACCCGACAAATTTGATGGACCCACTAATGTAATTTTTTTTTTAGAAATACTATTTGTTTTAGATTGCTGTTATATAGATGTATTTAGAATCAAATTATAGTATACATGTTGTTTAAGGTATTAACTTAAATTAACGCAGATACTATGAAAACTCAAAATTAAATTGCAATTAAAAATAAGAATTATCATGTTTGATAAATACAATTGTCGCTTTTGTACAAGATTTTAAACACGATTTTCTAAAAGTGCGTCTCTTGATGACTAGTTATAATTATTTATAGGAGCACTCTCAACTTCATCTTATTTCTTACTAAATAGCAAACTATTACATCCATATTTATGGTATCTTTTAAATTTTTATTACAATTATTTGTAACATGTTTTATATTATTTAAAAAAAATCTTTAATTTAAGTATAGTTTTGCTATACATTAAAAAAATCAACTATTTATAAAATAAAATAAAGTAGTTGTTGTGTTGTGTGTATAACATGTTTAATTATCATTGTTGCGTAATAATTTTTATAAGTTACTTAATTATGTATGTACTACAATGTACATAACTGTAGCATGAGTCGCGTAATTATCATTATAAGTTGTGTAATTACAAGACATGAACAAATTATTTTCACATTATATATATGTTATCCGTGTAGTACACGGGTTGCTAACCTAGTATAAGCTAAAACTAAAACTATGTGAAGCATAAAAAAGTGTAAAATGATAGGGTATGGTTCGGCTATAAAATTCGAAAATTCTAAAAAGTGTGATACGTAGACATTTTGTTTTGAATTTTAATTTTGTTTTGAATTTTAGGAATGATGTTTTAGATATTTGTGGTTGTAGCATGGTATTATATAGAAAAACAATTTAAAACACTTAATTAACTCGAGCTCATTTAAGAGGCTCGACTTGTTTATAAACAGCCTGTACCATGTATACGTGTAAGAAGAATATGCTGTTGGGCCTGCATTGAAAATGGGCCAATTGTTTAGTATCTAAGCTTCACTTTTAGGCCCAATTCTTCAAGGTTGATAACTAAAAATGATTTGATATATCATTTTATTTTCACGAATTGAAATGCAAACATCACCACTTAAAATTCTTGTTACCAATTAAATATTTTAGTAATAAAAGTTAATATAATATTTGATTGCAGAGACACGTTAATGATTTATTATAAATATTATTGAATAAAAGCATTGACCTAAAAATTACTAAGTTTTGTCCTTTATTTTAACATTATTTATCACGCGTTGTTCTTTTCGACGAATTTTGAAAGGTTTTGTTTTTTATAGGGAATATTGTTGCATGTCTTGTCCTTTAGCCCTAACCCAGTTAGATTTTTTTGTTAAATCTGATCATGTGACTTGCATGTGAGGGTATTTTTGTCATTTCACCTGAAAGGACTAAATATGTAAATAACTTAAATCTACCACCACCACCAGCCACCCTCTTACCACCATGATTGCCGGCACTAGCCACCACAAAATTTGTAATTTACTCCAAAAATAAATTCAAACACAAACAAATCCAATCACATATTAACTTGTAAATATGAATAAATCACATTTAAACTACTTTAAATTAATTTGTATTTAAAAATCTGCAGGGAATTGAATCAAGTTGAAATTACACAAACAAATCAAATCAAGTCAAATCACATCAAAAATCACAAATCAATTTGTAAATATGAACAAAACATAACCTAACTTAAACTTTTGTAATCAAGAATTAAGATACTGAATCAAAATCCTTTTATCCAACAAAATTACGACGCAAGATGCCGATTTCAGTCACAAAATCATGACGAAAATAAAGGGGTTCTTAAGAGTTAACGCTGAAGATGCCGATCTCAGTCACAGATCTAGGGTTTCGCACAACTTGGCAGCGTTTAGGGAGAGAAAGGAGATGGAGTTGGTGTTACGATTTGTTGGCCAGATAGAGAAAGGTGATGCAAATGCTAGCCGAATTTGTTGGTCAGGGAGGGAGTTGATGAAGACGGTGGCCGAATTTGGTGGGTGGTGGTGGTGTTTGATAGTTACGATTGTGACGGCTGTGGATGTTAGGCGACGAGGGTTCTAGGGTTCCGAAAATGGTGGTGTTGGACAAGTGTGGTGTTTGACGGTGGTTGCGGTGGCAGGTGGGTTACTGTTAGTGGTGGTCGGATCTGTAAGAGTGTGGTAGAGAGAAAGAGGGAGTTGTAAAAAAAAAAGAGGGTGTGTGGTATAGAGAGAGAAAGAGTGTTATGCATAATAATAATACTAATTTTTAAAAATATTTTGTTTATATTTTAAATAATATTAAATAAAGGAGTAAAAAGACAAAAATACCCTTAGGTAACCAGATTTAACAAGAAAATCTAACTGGGTTAGGGTTAAGGGACATGACGTGCAACAATATTCCCTATAAAGGGCAAAACCTGTCAAAATTCGTTGAAAATGACACCGCCTGAAAAAGGATATTAAGATAATGGACAAAACGTGTATTTTTTTCCTTTTAGTAATGGCTCCTCCATTTGTTCTAACATTTCGTCATGAAGATTTTATGCATTACCACCCATTTAGGGGGTGGCGGTGACCTTGGCCAAACAAGAAATGGAACTGATGAAGAAATAACAAGAGGGGCCAAAGGTATAAGGTTTGGGAATTCTATCTCAGACCCTTCAACTTCTAACTCTTGTTCAATAATTAACCCAAGATATTTCTCTAATGAAGAATCACACCCTATTTATATGGGAAATGCAAATATAGCTCAACGTTGTGATAAGAAACTAGATGCCTCATGGATTTTTTATTCTGGGCCAACGACACCAAGACGTGTGATCGTTCAAATATTGTGTCTAAAGCTCAACCAAAAAGGACACATTCTAACAACCGATGGTGGGATTTGTCATGTTGAAGGGGGTGGGACAATTGAAGTCTTTATATACCATCTCAGTCTCATAAATTATTATCAATTAGCCATGTGATAAAAGAACTCAATTGCACAGTACTCATGCATCCGACTTTTTGCATCTTACATGATATCAAGACGGGTGTGATTATTAGACGTAGTACTGAGCGCCAAGGATTATACTACGTGGTACTGTGATGTTGGCACATGGAATTGAAAACCAAGAATCCTAGTTATGGCATAGACGGTTAAGACATCCGTCCACTGGTTATTCACATCTTTTGTTTCAGAAACTCTTTCCTTCAAATGGTAATCATGAAACTTGTTTTCTTTCCAAAAGCCATCGAAAATTTTCAGAACTAGCAATACAAAAGTTGATTTCCCTTTTTCACTAATCCATTCTGATGTGTGGGGTCCTGTTCCTATTATAGGGGGGCAGGGTTTTCGATTTTTTCTAATATTCGTGGATGATTGTACTCGCATGACATTGGTATATTTTTTTTTTTTTGAAAACCAAACCCGACGTTTATGAGAAATTTACCATGTTTATGCCATGATTTACACTCAATTCAAAAGGGGAATTTAAATCCTTCGATTTGATAATGGGGGGCGGGGGTTTGTCAATACATCCATGAAACAATTCTTTCAAACCAAAGGATTAGTTCATCAAACCACTTGTTCTCATACCCCTGAACAAAATGGTGTCTCTGAACGAAAAAGACTAAGACACCCCAATTTCCGGTGGGCCCATATGGGTTTAAACATGACGATTGGGTAGCAATTATCACAATTTAATAATAATGCGGTGGAAGTATTAGGAGTAAAAATATTCATAACATTGAAAGTGTCTGAGTATACAAATAAATATAAGCTGTTCAAGTGTTTAAGTTTAAGCCCACAAGCGGGATAGAGATAAAAGAAGCTTAGACATCACAGGCCTTAAGCTAGGAGTTGCAAATTCCACAGCCTTTATCATAGCCGACCCGGATTCCCAGCCTAATATCAAGGTTCGGTACCTGCAGTTCAATCTTTTGAAAATACGTCAGTTTTCGCTGGTAAATACAATTAACTAACTCATTTTGAAAATAGCTTTTCAAAAATGATTTTATACATATAGAAAACCCGTAGGTAATCATTTAATATTTCTTGTGATTCTATCTTGTCACCAGATTTACATATTTGTCATACAATGGGAACCAGATATCAAAGCCGGTCTTTTTCAGTGTTATAATGATTACGGTACACACCAAAGTTGAATAACGTGTCTTACAGTCGGTATGTCTACCCCGGCACGTTATTCTGCATGGCCATAATAGTTCATGAGTCGGGACGCCCAGACACAGTACCGATAACCCCCAATTGTTTCAGTTATCAAATATCACGGATTAAACCGGGTTCTTACATTTATGAGCAATCATAGGCGGCTCATTTATGTAATACCCGCTCCAATTGGCGTATTCGCCATACCCGAAGTTTTCAAAGAAAATAAGTTAAGAGTATTTATCTTTTAGCTAGCTTCCAACCGATAATGGTTTTCAATATAGTAAAAGTTGTAAAGACAAAATAATTAAAATCAAGTCCGAATATCTGGGGGTTCTATAGTTTGGAGTGAACAGATTCAGTTATCTGTTAGAATGTATACGGGTCATAGGTTAGTTCCTTAGACACGACCCATTACGTAAGAATAAGATTAATTCGCTAGATTAAGCGTAGATTGATTAAATGTGGTTTATACCTATCCGAGTGTAAGGACTCATTGGATAAAGGTTAATCAAACCAACATTCTGATTTGGAAAGGTTTTGACCCGTTACACCTAGTTTATGCGAACTAAGTTCGCATAACTAGTTATGCGCATAAGGACGGGTTTTGAAGGTCGGATTGACATACGCCAAGTCCAAGTAGTAAAATTATATTTTTAGTTGAAGTACATATAAGTTGGTTTAGTTTAAAATCATTTATTTAGCTACTTTGACCACATAAGGGTATTTTGGTTATTTTCAACAATATATTCAAGACTTGTCGTTTAACCAATCAAACGAACTGACCATGTGGTATGACTTCAAAGAGTTATACTCAACAATATTATGGTCCTAAAACAAGTTTAAAACAGGTGTAAACGTTGACCAAATGGGTCAGAATCAAAAGTTAAAGCAAAAGTCAAACTACTTGACTTTTCACATAGAATGAGACCCTAAATTGAATTTGGCAAGTTGAGCATGTTACTACCAAATTATATAAGTTATAAAATTTGTACATATTCTAAAACAACTTAGTTACAAGTTATAGAAACCATTTATGCAATTTAGTCGAAAATTCAACTTTTACGTAATATGCTCAACTTAACAATTCAACAAGTAAACGTGATATCCGAATGTATGATCACAGATGGATCATACCATCATTATTAAGATCACATAGGAAAGTTCGGATTGAACTTTACCTTGACCAAAATGGTCAGAAGCTAAAGTCAAACAGAAAGTCAACTGTTTGACTTTTTGCTTAAAATAACTAAATAAAATGAAAAAGACTAAGTGGAAACACTTACTTGGAAGTGTTTGAGCAGAATAGAACTAAGAGAGGGAGTCCTCTTGTCCAGAGGAAAGCTCCAAGAAGATTAGAGAGAAGAGAGAATGAATGAGCAAGTTGGAAGTGTAAATGTGGCTGCTATTTATAGCCAAAGAGGAAGAAGGAGATGATGCCAAGTGTTTCCAAAGGTTCTCAGGTGTTGGCAAGTGTCCTAGGAAGTGTAAGAAACAGAATGAAGTGGCAAGAATGCGAGATATGTGGCATTGTTCCAGACTACTTTGGTCTACAAGCATAAACTGTCACTGGCAGTCCCTTACGGACCATAAGGGTTTTGGCTTACGGTCCCTAAGGACCTTGTCACAGCCCCTGACCCCACCCTTGGAGCGGGTGCTGTGAGCCAGTCAGATGGTATCGATGTTTATTAGATACGCAGCGGAAAAAAATTTCATCAGGATCGTAGTTAGGAAATAATTTCAGAGTTTATAAAACACCAACTTTTAATATTAAATAAATGGGCTCAAATCCATATTCAATTCAGTTGTTTTTATAGGGATAAACCCAAATAAATAAAACATAAATTTCTTCTTTTATTCAGGTATTTATAGCCACTTTATTTAAACCTTCAGTGCTCTATAGTTGGCTTCTATTATCTTTACAGCAAATTACCTGAAACACGTTTTGAAAATATTTTTTTAGTAATAAATACCGGCGAGTTCATTCCATTTTTTATAAAATATATTTTTATACTTTACAGCATTAAAGGTTTTTATATTTGTTTATATTTACCCAAAACTCAATCAGTATTTGTCACATGGTGGCAGTTCCGATGTGACAGTGGTCATATCACTCATTGGCTCACTTTTGTCCAATAGTGAAGTTTATCAAGTAATTATATCTTACTATTATTCAAAGTATTTGTCACTAGCCGATTCCTGTGACAGATGTCAAATCACTATCGATCATTCTTTCAACTAGTGGCTCTGGTCATATCACTGTTAATCATTCTTTCAACTAGTGACTCTGGTCATATCACTGTCGATCATTCTTTCAACTAGTGACTCTGGTCATATCACTGTTGATCATTCTCTCAACTAGTGTCTCTGGTCATAACACTGTTGATCATTCTCTCAACTAGTGCCTTTGGTCATGTCACTATTGATCATTCTCTCAACTAGTGACTCTGAACTTAGTAGTGTCCCATGACATTACTTTGTCAAATATATTTTCTATGGCACAAAACCAATTAGCCCAGAAAATGAAATATATCATTTTCTGTCAAACTAATAGCTATAACTTTATCAAATATAATATATGAATTAAATAATTGTGATATTATTATTTAATATATTAATGTGACTAAGATTAAAAATATAATCTTAGTATAGTAGAATATATTATATTTAACATATTTTATTATGGTATACATTTATATATCAATATGTATACAATAAAACTCATGATATCACTTTATCAAATATATTTTCTATGGCACAACACAATCGTGTGAGGAACCATTTTAAGCTAAATTATCAAGAATTATAACCTAAATCGAATGTTTAACCAAGGATCTAACATAATAGAACAATGTTTATATTACACATTAAAACAAAATACGTGAAACACATTGTTATGGGTGGTTTTCTGCTCGTATATCCTGAATAATATTCTGACTGTGTTTCTTTTGTTGTGATCAAGATACCGGATCAGGATATTGGTAACATCCTGATGCAGTATCCTGGTAGTGACTAATTAATTCACATGCATATTAATGGTGCAAGTCTATAACGTTCAAGTGGACTTCATCTCCCAAAGACTCGGGCAAATCTGTTGGAATATGAACGTTGAAGACGGAAGACGTGGACTACAACGTTAACAAAGGGAATATTTTTTATATCCCAGATTTATAGGCTAGTTAGTTAGTTTTGTTTTACTATAAATAGGAGTGATCGGATCTGATAAGTACACACAATATCTCGAACTCTCTTTCTCTCTAGCTGCAAACACTCACAACACACTTACACTTGTATTCAAATCGCATTGTAACACTTAGTTGATCCGCATCATATCCTGCATTGTATCCTGATATTCGAAGCAATAAGAAGAACAAGGCAGCTGCGATTGTCAGCTCCCGAGGTTTTGTGCCGGCGATCTAGATTGATCAAGGGCTTTCCTCGTACATCCCGTGTCACCCTTTACATTTTTGCTCATTGTTTGATTGTAGATACAGCTCGATATCCTGAAAACTGTTTTTGCAAACAACTAAATTAGCATATTTTTTATACACATTCTTAGCACACTACTTCACTTAACTAATTTGATCACTTAATTGCTTCGGTATGTTTTGACCAAAACAATTTGGCGCCCACCGTGGAGCAAGTGGTGATATTTCTAGTAAAAGCTTTTGCAAAATCATTACTTGGTTTTCTATTTTCAAAACTTTTTGCTACACTATTTTCAATGGCCTCAAGATCAAACATGAGCTCTTCTACCGTATCTGCTACAACATCTGCAACGATTGGTTCGGTGCTTCCACCACCTCCTCCAAGGACGCAAGCTTCTTCACAGCCTCAGGATATTATCCCCACTCGGAATATTCAGGGATCTGCTCCTGTTTTGGCCTCTAATGATGAAATTCTGACTTTATTTGGTAGTGTACAGGAATAGATGAGGCAATAGCAGGAGACCAACCAAATGCTGATGAGAGAGATACAACTCTTGAAATCCAGCTCAAGCAGGCCCGCTGAGGATACTGTCACTCCCTTGCAGCTCAGAGCTTTGAACTTCAGTTCTGCAGTATATACTGAGGATAACAGGGGCAATATTGTGCCTAGTCATTCCCAGAATCATACTCCTGAGATACCCTCTTCAGTTAGAGTGTCAACTGTGAGAAGTTCAGGATATGCTTCAGGATATGGCCAGAATCCTCAGATTGGTAACGTATCTAATAATAATAATACTCTTGATACTAATGGTATTGGATCTTTGCAGGATGCAGGTATGACGTCAGCATTTTCTAGGGAGCTTCAGAAATTGAAGGACATGATATCCAGTGTACCTGGGGTGGTCCAGCCAATTCCAGAAGTATCCCAAGACAGCCACTGGATATCCCAGTTTGCGTATCCTATTTGTGATGCTGAAATCCCAAAAAGATTTCAGACCCCCAACATGAAGCTCTATGACGGAACTACGGATCCTGAAGAGCATATTGCCCAGTATAGGGAAAGGATGGAAATCAACCCTATCCCTCTAGATCTCAAGGAAGCATGCCTCTGCAAGGGTTTTGGTTCTACCTTAACAGGATCGGCCTTAAAATGGCTCTTAAACGTTCCTCCTCATTCGATTACATCGTTTTTGCTCATTTAGTCAATTTATTTAATAGTCAATTTTCTTGCCGTCAAAGTTTTGAAAACTAACCAGTGATCTCTACAGGATAACTCAAGGACCACAGGAATCCTTGAGAGATTATGTGAACAAGTTTAGCCGAGAATCCTTAGATATCCCACATCTTGATTTTGCAACAGCTGTGCAGGCTTTCAAGATGAGATTGCAAAAAGATTCTCAATTTTACCAGGATCTTGTAATGAATCCCTGCAGGAACCTGGATGAAGCTTGGAACAGGGCTTTAAGATATATTCGACTGGAAGATGACAAAAAGATGCAAGAGAGGATGAATTCATCCACAACCTTTGAGTCAACCAACAGGAAATCAGAATCCTCATACAAACCATATCGCTCTAAGCCATATGGCAGGAATGACAACAAGAAAGTGAATGTTGTGGAAGACGAGGATCCTGAGGAGTATCCTGAGTTGTCAGAATATTGTTTTTCTGTTAACATACCTGAACTGATGTATGCTATGCAGGGTTTAGGAGACAAAGCAAGGTAGCCTAGGAAGAACCAACAGAAAGCTGATTGGAAGGATAAATCCAAGTGGTGTGCCTTCCATGAGGATTTTGGACATGTTACAGAAGATTGCATTGCCCTGAGGAAAGAAATAAGCTATCTGCTAAGCAAAGGATACCTGAAAGATCTCCTGGGAAGAAAGAAGAATAAGGGTCAGGATACTGAGAAGGATCCTGAACGAGTAGCATCACCTCCTGTGGATGCCAAGATAATTAACTTTATTTCAGGAGGATCCGATATCTGTGGGACCTCTTATTCTGCAGCAAAAAGACATGCAAAGGAGGCTAAGGCAGAGATGGGAGATAAACCAACCAGGATGTCAACCCTCACGACTGATAAAGTGATCACGTTCGATAGTAATGATAGGGATACTGTCCAGGATCATCACCATGATGCTTTGGTAATAACTTTATATGTTGCTAATCATTTTGTGCGCCGGATACTGGTGGATAATGGCAGCCCTGTCAACATAATTCAGCTGGAGACACTGAAGAGGATGAATGTATCCCCAATGGATATTACTTCGAAATCCACTGTGCTTGTTGGGTTCAGTGGAGAAGCCAAGAATACTGTGGGAGAGATAAAGTTGCCTGTGTATGTTGAAGGGGTCAACTCAATGCAATGATTTTGTGTTATGGACTCCTTATCCTGCTACAATATTATATTGGGTAGGCCATGGATCCATGACATGAAAGCTGTGCCATCGACCTATCATCAATGCATCAAGATCCCTACCCCTTGGGGGGTAGTCAAGGTGGAAAGTGATCAACAGGAAGCAAAGGAGTGTTATTCTTCTTCGATGAAATCCTCGACAAAGCCCAATGCAGCATAGCAATTAAAGATGCGAGTCCAGGATATCGTGGAGGCTTCAGAGCAGGATATAAAGAAAATTATCCTGGATCAGGATAATCCAGATATCTCGGTGCTCGTAGGAACCAATATCCCTCAGGATACTGAAAATCAATTGACTAACTTTTTGAAATGCAGGATGTCAACATTCGCATGGAAAAATGAGGATATGTGTAACACCTCGAAAATTCACGTCCTATAAGTTTTTAGAGCCAAATCGATAAGTTTTTAGAGAAGGTTTCATAAAGCCAAAATCCAAAGTTCTAAGAACTCCGATTTATATAAATAAGAAAGGCGGATCATCTTGCTTATGCATTGATTACCGCAACCCTATTTAGGCAACAATTAAGAATCGCTATTACCTGCCCAGGATCGTCGATTGGATCGACTAGCTGTAAGGATTAGCTATTCTTTGAGATTAGTTTTGAGCAATGGTTGGAATAACCATCTCACCTTAAGATAAGCTTTTCTATAATAGTTGTTATATAAGTATCAAGGTGGCTCCTTTGGAGACCTTGTATAGATGAAATATCAAAACATCCGTTGGATGGACGAGACTTTGGGAAGTCCACTTATCAGGATCTGAAAGTTGCATTGGAAACAACGAATAAGATCATACAAATCCCTAATTATCTGTAAGTTGCCAGTATTCGGCAGAAAATCAAGAATTAATGAAAGTAGCAACCCTCCTAAATTCTTGTTAAGGAATAAGGTTCAACAAAAGGTATCACCCAGGAAGGGTGTACCAAATTTGTTAAATTATCAGTTTAGTTAAGCTCTGAATATATAAAATCATTAGAAGGAAATCGAATGTATCAAGATCAAGTAGCTTATAACCTAAAACCTATTTAAGGAGCTTGGCGGAGCTCGCAATACATTACACACTAGTGACTGAAGGATGTGTTTCGCCAATAAGTCAAGAAGCACTATCACATAATGATATGCAAATTTATGATGTGATGAGCATCCTGTATCGATTGAGGATCGACAGGTTAAGAAGCTCCAAAAGGATACATATACCTAATATGGGAGTCACTTTGGGAACTTGGAAAGACTCCAGATAGGTTATGGAAGTTAAGTCCATTATGCGACAAAAAGTACTTCCAGCATCTTAGCAAATCTCGAGGTCGAGATTTCTTTTAAGGGGGTGAGGATGTAACACCTCGAAAATTCACGTCCTATAATGTATTGACACGTGTCATAAGCTTGAACGTGTGAAAGTATACTCTAGAGGGACTAAAGTTGACAAACATGGAAAGTATGTGAATATAAGGGTTCAAAATGTCAACAAGGGATAAATATACTTTACATTAACCCTACATGATACTCATACCTTCAAACGAATAAATCATGGATCATACGAAGCTAAATATGAAAGAAAGTGAGAGATTACAAACTACAGGGGTTAAATGTGTCAACATGTTTAAAATGTACCTCTGAGTGACCTTTTAGCAAACACGAAGCTTTGTAACCGTAATTTATGCTCACTAGAATGCGTGATAAAAATTTCATAAAGTTTCGTTATCGTATGAGAAAGTTATGATCAAATTCGTATACGAGGGGTTAAAGCGTCAACGTTGGAAATTATGACTTTTCGGGTGATAACAAAGTTAACCAAGGACTTAACAAAGTGGGTATAAGTCTTGAAGCCCTTATAAGTAAATTGAGAGGCCCCATACTGAAAATAATGGCCCAAAATCGTATTACACTAAGTTACCCGTTCGAAGCTTGAAAGGGCAAGATTTTTGCCCCTGATAAAGAGCTTACGGACCGTAAGGGTCAAGCCTTACGGTCCGTAAGGCATGCCCAGATGCGGAAAATTGGACAGCAGCCTGAATAAACGTTTTAGCCGACTTAAACAGATATTTTACACTTCCATGAGTGTCCCCTACTGTTTTTAGACCTAGGAGACATCTGTGGATGATCCATGGCCATTGCTAGGCTTGTGTGTCAATGATCTATGAGATCAAAAGCACTATAAAAGGCCTCTTGTTGCAACCATTTTGATCACTCATTCTTTCTGCATTTCTGGAGCTTCCTGGAGCTTAAGAGCAGACCCTAAGCCTTCCTAATCGTGCATAGGACTTCTGTAAGTATGCTTAACCTTTCTTAGTTGAGTTTTTACTTAGTTTTAGCTTAAAGGTCAAACCGTTGTAATTAACGGTTGACTTAGCGATTAATAATTAATGGTCCAGTGATTAATTGAATTGAAGGTAGTTATAAGTTGGTAATTGTGTGGGCATTAAACCCTTAAAAGGGCTCCCTCTGATTCCCACTCTAACTAGATCAAATGTCGGGTCAAAGTTGATTAGAAAAAGTCAACAGAACCTTAATTTGCAAATTAACGCCTAATTAACAATGTAGAAGGCATGTAATCTACTTTATCACTCATATAACTTGTTAATAAGTATAAGAACTAGTCTAAGCTTGTTTGATCCGACAATTTCCTGTTTAGACCCGGTTCGAAACCGAAAGTCGCAAAACTTTGACTTTTGCTTTGACTTCAGTTCTGTCCCGTTTTAGTATGATTTGGAAATTCCTTAGAGCTTCCTTAGGACCAGGCTACATGTTAGCATAACCCTCTGTGGTTGGTTCATTGATTATCCGATTCGTTTACACGTTTCCGTTAATTGCTTAATGTTGACCATAATGCCCTTTTGACCCTAAAATGAGAATTTTAGAAATGTGAAAGGACAATAATCCTTGCTACTGATTTATAAACATGTCCCTAAAATTTCACATCAGTTGGAGGCCTAGATTAGGAGTTATGCTCAATAGCGCACTTAAAAAGCTTTTTGTTAATTAAACGGCGCAATTAGCATAAGGCCTATCTAAACCCAATTTTTGACACCAAACCTTTTACCCACTGATGTAATATAATATTTTGGGATTTTTAAATATTTTTAATTATTTTTAACCTGCTCATAACCTAAGGTTATGGCGTTGATTCGGTAAATACCGATTATACCCTTTTCGGTCATAAAATGAGTTCTACATAGTATTTTGACACCAATCCAATTGCTACTAATTTTATATAATAAATAAAGTATTTTGAACTTTATAACCTGATCAGAAAACTCAGATTTCCTGTATAACCCGGAAATCGCTTAAAATGGTTTTTTAAGCGTATTAAACGCATAGTTTGGGTTTAAAATCATTTTGTCATATAAGACCTATTACCAACTGATATGACCTAATAAAATAAGTTATTCTACTGATGTATTCGGACCCGAATCTCAGAATTTTAATTAACCTCTTTTATAATCTTTAAAATGACCAAAATACCCCTACGGGGCTTATTTTGAGATTTAACTCGTTATGGGCATAATGGAAGATATCCTACTGATATCACAACATATTAAAGGCATATTAACTTAGGAAACCTGTATATGACTCTTTTGGTTACTCGTTACGCACTTGTCGCGTTCGGATCGGCCTATGTAACTAGTTTGCATATATTAGCCGAAACGGGTCAAACCATATCATTTTTGTCTCAAAATCCAGAATGTGTTTAAGTTACCCATATTAAATAAGCATACAAACTTGTCGGGTCAAAACCACGTTCTAATCCGGTCTTCGCTTTATCATGCGTTTGAACCGTATCTTCCTTTTGAAAACTAACCGGTCTAAGTCAAGGCTTAATTAAAGACCCGTTAGAATTCTAATAGGTTATTAAAAACCTTCGTTCCAGATAAGGAGCCCAGTAAAAGCTATCTGTACTTGCTGAATTGATATACGGCTGGGATTGAATTTATATTTAGCTCAGGTAAATACTCTTAACTTATTTTCCCTATACGGGCTTGGGATACGGTATTATAATAATACCGCTTGGTCGGGTATTGAATGTTTAGTCGTATTGTGATTAAATTATTGAGGTAACCCGCTTTAATCTGTATTGTTTGAAATAAAAGCCTTTAGGAGTTAATGACCATGTCCCGGATATCCTTGACATCATTGTATTATAAAATGGCCACGCCTTATGCACGAGGTGTAGGCATACACCTGACAGTGCATAAGGGAAACGGTATCTCACTCTCTTGTGGGCCTATAGTTGTGGTGTGTCTGTTAATCTTGACTCGATTTCTACATCGGGCCCTGAACGTACAACGAACATGTAAAACTGTATACAAGTTTATTTCTACATAATTATCCCAAGTTAAAAAGATATCTTGTGCCATGTGCATTCAAATCAATTTTCTAAACCATTTTCAAAATGAGTTAATTAATTGTATTTACCAGTGTAAACTGACGTATTTTCCAAAAAGGTTAAGTGCAGGTACTATACGAAATAGGCTGGCTACTCCAAACATCAATAATCAAGTCTAGCAAGCTCTAGATGTCAAAGTCTGTTGAACAGTTTTCTTTTATTAGATCCGCCTGTGGATTCTTTACTTTCCGTTGTAATACCTGGATATTACTTTTGATTCGGATTGTAATATATTTATCTTTTGCTTCCGTTGTGCATTTATATATTGTGTTGTTTGACTATGATGATATCAACTATGCCACGATACTCCCCTACTGGGCCCACCGGTAAAACGTGGAAATATCGGGGTGTGACAGGTTGGTATCAGAGCCAACATTGAGTGAATTAAACACTAGCCTTATGTGTTTAATCTCAATGACACAGTAGCACATTCCTTGACCTTCTGAGTCTAGACTTAACATAGGAATACTCTCAATCCTAATCTAGAAATTTTTGCTTCCAAATTTTTATATATACGTCTCCAAGCGAAGAAGCTGTAATAGAAATTCTCCACATCCGGAACCTTGAAATGTTGAGCTTCGTACCGCGGCTAGAATGAAACGAGCATCCAGGGAGAGAACATTAAGAAATAAAATGAAGAAGAAACTCCTCTTGCTGAAGATCGTTTCCTTAATAGTCCTTATAAGGACATATTTATCTTTCATTCCCTTCGTGGACACATTATTCCTTTCAAGTCCCGCTTAGGGCAACTCTGTACTTTTATTTTTATATAGTGGATTGATTAAATTTAAGTTTTCATTCTAAACATGAAATATGAAATAAATGGAAAATAACATCCCTTTTATATGATCTACCATTATAATAAAATGGCAAAATCTAAAAAGGACAAGACCTAGCCACGTGTTATTTTGAGACAGGGCCAAGATGGTAGTTCCTCAATTAGATTCAGATCCTTGTTAACACCTCAATTTAGGATTGTTCTGCGTTAAATATTAAAAAGAATCTTAAAGGTAAAACCTAGCCTAAATGTCACTGCAGACAAGGCCAAGATGGTAGAACCTATTCAAGATATTCAAATCCTTGTTAACATCTGTAACATGTTAACATTCCTGGCAGACGTGGTTCGATAAAATCGCATGAGTCATCCTTAAATAAGATTACTCCAATTTCCCTTATTTATATAATCATCCCTTAAGGATGAAGTGCCTACGGGCTATAATTAACGTCATTTGAGACTAAAGATAGTAGTGGTCTACAACCCCCTGTTAAAAAGGAGCAATGAACTTTGATTCAAGCCTTAATACCTCGATTCTATAAAATCCTGGTTTATAAATTAAATCTGTCCATGTGACTAGGCTGTTGAGCTATTATTAAATTATAATTGGGGATATAATACTTACGAGTCATATCCATTGTCATATAAGACTAAAGACAGTCGTAGCCTACAACTCCCTGTCAAGAAAAGGTAATGAACATTGATTCAAACCTTAATGCCTCGATTCTCTAAAATCATGGCTTATATCATCCTATAAGATGATCATATTATAAACATCCCTTAGAAGGGAAGTGCCTACGGGCTATAGTTAATGTCCTCTGAGACTAAAGACAGTGGTAACCTACGACTCCCTGTCAAGAAAAGGTAATGAACTTTGATTTAAACCTTAATGCCTCGATTCTCTGAAATCATGGCTTATATCATCCTATAAGATGATCATATTATAAACATCCCTTAGAAGGGAAGTGCCTACGAGCTATAGTTAATGTCCTCTGAGACTAAAGACAGTGGTAGCCTACGACTCCCTGTCAAGAAAAGGTAATGAACTTTGATTCAAACCTTAATGCCTCGATTCTCTGAAATCATGGCTTATATATTTAAACTTGTCCACGTGACTAGGACTTTTGTGCTATTACTAACTTATAATTTAGGATTATGATGAAAATCCTGAATAAAATAAATATCATTCATTTCCTGCCTGTATTCATATTAAAAGAGAATCTTAAAAAGATATAACCTAGGTTGAATGTCATTAAAGACCTGGCTACGATGGTAGAACCTATTTAAAAGATTCCAATCCTTGTTAACATTTAAAAACATGTTAACACTTCAGACAATAGGTGATGCGATAAAATCACACTTGTCATCCTTATATTAAGAATTCTCCAAACCCCTTATTTTTAGCGTAAATGATCAAGAGGAATCATGGCTAATAAATGTCGAACATGATGAACACATCAAAAAATCCATTGGGATGTATACCTACGGGCAAAGATGTATATGTGAAAAGATAGTTTTATTTCATCACTTCCTGTCAAGACAATGGATTATGAAATTTACCGATCCAAAGGAATAATTGATTATGTTTTAAAATTTCCCTAGTGACAAGGCCTCTGTGCCATCAAAAAGTCCTTGGGACAAGCCCTTATGCTATATAAAATGTCAGTACGACATTGACAGTCGTGACTTATGTCCCCTGTCTAATAAATATGAAGGATTATATTCCATTTAAACGCCAAAGATGGTCTATCTAAAAACCTAGGCCAAGCATAATCAAATAAATTTAAAACTATCTATTGGTCTATATGGTTGAGTTACACCATGGCTATTTAATCGTCAAGTTCGACAATTCGCTATAATTAAACAAATTATTACTACTTAGTTAGTAGCCTTCAAAGCTTCACCACGGCTGACCCCTCTGAAGCTCACAATCATCCAGTTAGTCAGAATGATGTCCATTGACTAGACTTTGTGGCAAAATAAAATATCTTCCAAAAAGATAATGGCTGTAGTCTTTGACTCTCTATCCAAAGGTGAAGAACTATGTTTGAACCTTAAGATCTCTGATCCAATAAGATTGCGGCTTATATATTAATGCCTTAAGTGCCATATCTTATATGTCCTTTGTGATAAGGCCTTCGTGCCTATGATTATTAATGTCCTTCGTGACAAGCCTTCCAAATATCTAAGGATTGTCGTTATGACAAAGACAATTGTGACATTGTGATTCCCTGTCAAAAGGTAATGGACTTGGTCCAAACCTTAAACACAATTGATGGTCCTTTTAGACCTAGGCTAAATATAATTGTCATACTTTCTAGTAGCATACTATAATAAAGTTATAAACCTAACAGCCATTATGGTTTAATAATACCATGGCTTATAAATCATCCATTACGATGATTCCATAATAGTTTGTATCTAAGCATATGTTAATTTGGTGTTTAGTACCAAAGCTCTAGAATGGAGGTTTCTGACGAAGCACACAGCAGTACTGCAGCTAAAAACAAGGATGCAAATATAAATATAAATGTTAATGGCACTACTCTTCAGGCCTTGATTAGCGCAGCAATTAGTGAAGTTGTGGATAAGATCCTTGAGAACAAAAAGGAACCGAGTGACACTCACTCAAAGGTCCATATGGAAACACATACATCAGCTCGTAAGGAGAGCCCCGTTCACTCTTCAGATGAAAAGAGCGAACCTCAGAAGTTAGTACTCTTCCCCAAAAAGAGTACGACAATATATATTATTTTATTTTATTTTTCTCATTGTTTTCTATCGCCTGCGAATGCCAAACTATGTTTGATAAAAGTGCCATATGAGGATTGGTGTATCTTAGTGTGTCCCATAGATTGCTTCCATGCCTGATCAGTATGGAGGTTTAATGCATGGAACCCCTGAGATATCCCAATTGTCATATTGTACTAAAGTCGACTAGTAGTATTCAAAGAAGATACCCAATATAAAAATGTCCTTATAAGTATCTCTACTTAGGGCATCCTTGCATTTGTAAAGAGAATGTGCATTTATCTGACACCGACATCGATAGATGAACCAAAGCCTGAGAATACGGACACCTCTGACATCTCTGTGTGTCGTAATTATCTTCTTTATAAGAACTACCCTGTTTACCTCCTGAGAGGCAAGAGGATGTTAGGACAAACATCCCGCTTAGAGCTACAGTTATTGTAAAAGCCTCATATTTGTTAGTACCAACGGAATAGGAAGAACTAAGAGCCAAATCGATAAGTTTTTAGAGAAGGTTTCACAAAGCCAAAATCCAAAGTTCTAAGAACTCCAATTTATATAAATAAGAAAGACGGATCATCTTGCTTATGCATTGATTACCGCAACCCTATTTAGGCAACAATTAAGAATCGCTATTACCTGCCCAGGATCGTCGATTGGATCGACTAGCTGTAAGGATTAGCTATTCTTTGAGATTAGTTTTGAGCAATGGTTGGAATAACCATCTCACCTTAAGATAAGCTTTTCTATAATAGTTGTTATATAAGTATCAAGGTGGCTCCTTTGGAGACCTTGTATAGATGAAATATCAAAACATCCGTTGGATGGACGAGACTTTGGGAAGTCCACTTATCAGGATCTGAAAGTTGCATTGGAAACAACGAATAAGATCATACAAATCCCTAATTATCTGTAAGTTGCCAGTATTCGGCAGAAAATCAAGAATTAATGAAAGTAGCAACCCTCCTAAATTCTTGTTAAGGAATAAGGTTCAACAAAAGGTATCACCCAGGAAGGGTGTACCAAATTTGTTAAATTATCAGTTTAGTTAAGCTCTGAATATATAAAATCATTAGAAGGAAATCGAATGTATCAAGATCAAGTAGCTTATAACCTAAAACCTATTTAAGGAGCTTGGCGGAGCTCGCAATACATTACACACTAGTGACTGAAGGATGTGTTTCGCCAATAAGTCAAGAAGCACTATCACATAATGATATGCAAATTTATGATGTGATGAGCATCCTGTATCGATTGAGGATCGACAGGTTAAGAAGCTCCAAAAGGATACATATACCTAATATGGGAGTCACTTTGGGAACTTGGAAAGACTCCAGATAGGTTATGGAAGTTAAGTCCATTATGCGACAAAAAGTACTTCCAGCATCTTAGCAAATCTCGAGGTCGATATTTCTTTTATGGGGGTGAGGATGTAACACCTCGAAAATTCACGTCCTATAATGTATTGACACGTGTCATAAGCTTGAACGTGTGAAAGTATACTCTAGAGGGACTAAAGTTGACAAACATGGAAAGTATGTGAATATAAGGGTTCAAAATGTCAACAAGGGATAAATATACTTTACAGTAACCCTACATGATGCTCATACCTTCAAACGAATAAATCATGGATCATACGAAGCTAAATATGAAAGAAAGTGAGAGATTACAAACTACAGGGGTTAAATGTGTCAACATGTTTAAAATGTACCTCTGAGTGACCTTTTAGCAAACCCGAAGCTTTATAATGGTAATTTATGCTCACTAGAATGCGTGATAAAAATTTCATAAAGTTTCGTTTTCGTATGAGAAAGTTATGATCAAATTCGTATACGAAGGGTTAAAGCGTCAACGTTGGAAATTATGACTTTTCGGGTGACAACAAAGTTAACCAAGGACTTAACAAAGTGGGTATAAGTCTTGAAGCCCTTATAAGTAAATTGAGAGGCCCCATACTGAAAATAATGGCCCAAAATCGTATTACACTAAGTTACCCGTTCGAAGCTTGAAAGGGCAAGATTTTTGCCCCTGATAAAGAGCTTACGGACCGTAAGGGTCAAGCCTTACGGTCCGTAAGGCATGCCCAGATGCGGAAAATCGGACAGCAGCCTGTATAAATGTTTTAACCTACTTAAACATATATTTTACACTTCCATGCGCGTCCCTTACTGTTTTTAGACCTAGGAGACCTCTGTGGATGAGCCATGGCCATTGCTAGGCTTGTGTGTCAATGATCTATGAGATCAAAAGCACTATAAAAGGCCTCTTGTTGCAACCATTTTGATCACTCATTCCTTCTGCATTTCTGGAGCTTCCTGGAGCTTAAGAGCATACCCTAAGCCTTCCTAATCGTGCATAGGACTTCTGTAAGTATGCTTAACCTTTCTTAGTTGAGTTTTTACTTAGTTTTAGCTTAAAAGTCAAACCGTCGTAATTAACGGTTGACTTAGCGATTAATAATTAATGGTCCAGTGATTAATTGAATTGAAGGTAGTTATAAGTTGGTAATTGTGTGGACATTAAACCCTTAAAAGGGCTCCCTCTGATTCCCACTCTAACTAGATCAAATGTCGGGTCAAAGTTGATTAGAAAAAGTCAACAGAACCTTAATTTGCAAATTAACGCCTAATTAACAATGTAGAAGGCATGTAATCTACTTTATCACTCATATAACTTGTTAATAAGTATAAGAACTAGTCTAAGCTTGTTTGATCCGACAATTTCCTGTTTAGACCCGGTTCGGAACCGAAAGTCGCAAAACTTTGACTTTTGCTTTGACTTCAGTTCTGACTCGTTTTAGTATGATTTGGAAATGCCTTAGAGCTTCCTTAGGACTAGGCTACATGTTAGCATAACCCTCTGTGGTTGGTTCATTGATTATCCGATTCGTTTACACGTTTCCGTTAATTGCTTAATGTTGACCATAATGACCTTTTGACCATAAAACGAGAATTTTAGAAATGTGAAAGGACAATAATCCTTGCTACTGATTTATAAACATCTCCCTAAAATTTCACATCAGTTGGAGGACTAGATTAGGAGTTATGCTCAATAGCGCACTTAAAAAGCTTTTTTGTTAATTAAACGGCGCAATTAGCATAAGGCCTATCTAAACCCAATTTTTGACACCAAACCTTTTACCCACTGATGTAATATAATATTTTGGGATTTTTAAAGATTTTTAATTATTTTTAACCTGCTCATAACCTAAGGTTATGGCGTTGATTCGGTAAAAATCGATTATACCCTTTTCGGTCATAAAATGAGTTCTACATAGTATTTTGACACCAATCCAATTGCTACTAATTTTATATAATAAATAAAGTATTTTGAACTTTATAACCTGATCAGAAAACTCAGATTTCCTGTATAACCCAGAAATCGCTTAAAATGGCTTTTTAAGCGTATTAAACGCATAGTTTGGGTTTAAAACCATTTTGTCATATAAGACCTATTACCAACTGATATGACCTAATAAAATAAGTTATTCTACTGATGTATTCGGACCCGAATCTCAGAATTTTAATTAACCTCTTTTATAATCTTTAAAATGACCAAAATACCCCTACGGGGCTTATTTTGAGATTTAACTCGTTATGGGCATAATGAAAGATATCCTACTGATATCACAACATATTAAAGGCATATTAACTTAGGAAACCTGTATATGACTCTTTTGGTTACTCGTTACGCACTTGTCGCGTTCGGATCGGCCTATGTAACTAGTTTGCATATATTAGCCGAAACGGGTCAAACCATATCATTTTTATCTCAAAATCCAGAATGTGTTTAAGTTACCCATATTAAACAAGCATACAAACTTATCGGGTCAAAACCACGTTCTAATCCGGTCTTCGCTTTATCATGCGTTTGAACCGTATCTTCCTTTTGAAAACTAACCGGTCTAAGTCAAGGCATAATTAAAGACCCGTTAGAATTCTAATAGGTTATTAAAAACCTTCGTTCCAGATTAGGAGCCCAGTAAAAGCTATCTGTACTTGCTGAATTGATATACGGCTGGGATTGAATTTATATTTAGCTCAGGTAAATACTCTTAACTTATTTTCCCTATACGGGCTTGGGATACGGTATTATAATAATATCTCTTGGTCGGGTATTGAATATTTAGTCGTATTGTGATTAAATTATTGAGGTAACCGCTTTAATCTGTATTGTTTGAAATAAAAGCCTTTAGGAGTTAATGACCATGTCCTGGATATCCTTGACATCATTGTATTATAAAATGGCCACGCCTTATGCACGAGGTGTAGGCATACACCTGACAGTGCATAAGGGAAACAGTATCTCACTCTATTGTGGGCCTATACTTGTGGTGTGTCTGTTAATCTTGACTCGGTTTCTACATCGGGCCCTAAACGTACAACGAACATGTAAAACTGTATACAAGTTCATTTCTACATAATTATCCCAAGTTAAAAAGATATCTTGTGCCATGTGCATTCAAATCAATTTTCTAAACCATTTTCAAATGAGTCAGTTAATTGTATTTACCAGTGTAAACTGACGTATTTTCCAAAAAGGTTAAGTGCAGGTACTATACGAAATAGGCTGGCTACTCCAGACATCAATAATCAAGTCTTGCAAGCTCTAGATGTCAAAGTCTGTTGAACAGTTTTCTTTTATTAAATCCGCCTGTGGATTCTTTACTTTCCGTTGTAATACCTGGATATTCCTTTTGATTCAGATTGTAATATATTTATCTTTTGCTTCCGCTGTGCATTTATATATTGTGTTGTTTGACTATGATGATATCAACTACGTCCCGATACTCCCCTACCGGGCCCACCGGTAAAACGTGGAAATATCGTGGTGTGATAATATGACAGGTATTTCCAAGGATATTATAACCCACAAGCTTGGAATTGATAGGTCTTTCAAGCCTGTCCAACAGAAACGAGGGAAGTTTGCTCCAGAACAGAACACAATCATTCAGGAAGAGGTTGAAAGATTACTAAAGAGCAAGATGATTAAGGAAGTTAAATTTCCTAAATGGCTAGCAAATATAGTTGTGGTGCAAAAGAAAAGTGGGAAATGGAGAGTTTGTGTGGATTACACAGACTTGAACAAAGCTTGTCCCAAAGACCCATTTCCTCTACCTCATATTGATTCAATGGTGGATGCTACTGCCGGCCATTAGATGTTAACCTTCATGGATGCATCCTCAGGATTTCAGCAGATCCAAATGGAACCTGCGGACCAGGAGGATACTGCTTTCATGACACCAACATGTATCTATTGTTATACTGATATGCCTTTTGGTTTGAAAAATGCAGGTGCAACATACCAAAGATTGGTGAACATGATGTTCAAAGACAAGCTGGGGGACACCATGGAGGTATACATTGATGATATGGTGGTAAAATCTAAGAAGGCTGAGGATCATCTCTGGGATATTGAAGAGCATTCGATATCCTGGACCAGTACAATATGAAGCTGAATCCTGCCAAATGCCATTTCGGAGTGGGGGCAGGAAAGTTTTTGGGATACATGGTGACTAAAAGGGGGATCGAAGCAAGCCCAGAACATATTAAAGCTATATTGGATATCAAGTCACCTTCAAACATGAAAGATGTACAAAGATTAACAGGGCGAGTAGCAGTATTAAACAGGTTTATATCAAGATCCTCGAAAAATGGAAGGAATTCTACGATATCCTAAAGAAGAATAATAAATTCGAGTGGGGAGAGAAGCATGAAGTAGCCTTGCAGGAATTCAAGCAGTATCTCTCAACTGCACCCCTGTTGATGAAACCCGAGGATGGTGAACCATTATCCCTGTATCTCGCAGTATCAGAGAATGCAGTAAGTGCTGTCCTGATAAAGGATCACGAAGGTCAGCAGTATCCTGTCTATTATGTTAGCAAAAGTTTATTAGATGTTGAAACTAGATATTCTCATTTAGAAAAAATGATATTGGCCTTAGTTATGGCATCGACAAAGCTTAGACATTATTTTGAGACGCATAGGATTCATGTTAAAGCCAATTATCCGGTTAAAAATGTGCTTAGGAAACCTAAGATGTCAAGTAGAATGGCTAAATGGTCAGTAAACTAAGTGCCTATGATCTAGTATATGAACCTAGAAATGCCATAAAGTCTCAGGCTCTAGCTGACTTTGTGGCTGATTTCAGTAGTGATATTCAAAATGAAGTAGACCTAGAAGTACAGCAACTAGGAGAAACCTTAGAATCCTGGACATTATATACTGACGGTGCATCTAATGTAAGAGGTGTAGGTTTGGGTATACTACTAAAATCGCCACAGGGGGACATAATACCCCAGGCTATTAGGTGTGAATTTCCTGCCACTAATAATGAAGCAGAATACGAAGCTTTGATTGCAGGATTAGAGTTGGCCAGGAATATGAATATTAAAATTTTACAAGTGTTTGTTGATTCCTTGTTAATTACTAATCATTTTAATGGATCCTATGCAGTTAAAGGTGAGAAGTTAATCGAGTATCTCAAAATTCTCAAAAAATTAGCAGGATATTTCGATGTTTTTACACTTGAACAGGTACCAAGATAGGATAATGCTGAAGCGGATGCCTTGGCAAATCTAGGATCATCGGTCAGGATACCGGAGGGAACCCAAATACCAATACTACATATCCTGTATCCTGCGATGGATCTTCTCAAAACTCAGGATAAGGAAGTAGTAAGTATCTAGGATCCTGATGATGAGTATCCCGAGGAGGATCCTAAGTCCTGGACGGCTCCAATCATGAGATATCTCAAGGAAGGACACATCCCAAAGGATGAGAATCCTAAGGCTTTTAGGATGAAGGTATCACGATTCACTATTATAAATGGTGTTTTGTATAAGAAATCTCTTGCAGGACCATACCTGAGGTGCTTGGAGGATCCCGAAACCAAAGAAGTGCTTCAGGATATACACGAAGGGGATTGTGGTAACCATACTGGGGGCAGATCATTATTCTCAAAGGTATTAAGAACAGGATACTATTGGCCGACGATCAGGAAAGATGCTGCAGAATATGCCCGAATGTGTGATGTATGTCAAAGGCATAGTAATATACTGCATCAACCTCCTGAACCACTATATCCTATTGCTTCCCCTTAGCCATTCATGAAGTGGGGGATGGAAATAGTAGGAAAATTGCCAAAGGCTCCAAGAGGGAAAGTCTTTATGCTGGCAATGACTGATTATTTCTCTAAATGGGTTAAAGCTGAGGCATTTGTTCAAGTTAGAGACCAAGAAGTAGTATCCTTCATAAAAAGGAATATCCTGACCAGGTTTGGAGTACCGGCCAAGATAATTTGTGATAATGGCTCTCAATTTATCAGTAAGAGGACAACTGATTTCTGTAAGAGTTGGGGAATTAAAATGATTACATCTACACCAGTACATCCTCAAGCAAACGGACAAGTAGAATCCTCAAACAAGATAATTGTCAACAATTTGAAGAAAAGACTAGGAGCTAAGAAAGGAAGATGGGCAGAAGAATTACCCTTTGTTTTATGGGCTGATAGAACGACGGTGAAAAGTGCAACTGGGAAAACCCCATTTTCCTTAGTATTTGGAGCAGAAGTAGTAATCCCTATGGAGATGGTGATACCTACAGCAAGATCCAACTTCCGGGATCCTAAGCAGAATCCTGAAGTCCTATACCAAGAATTGGATACTATTGATGAGACAAGAGATGCGACAAAGCTAAGGATGGCAGCATATCAACAGAGGATATCCAGAGCATATAACAAGAATATTAGGACTAGAAGGTTTCAAGTTGGAGATTGGGTATTAAGGAAAGCTTTTCAGAATACTACCAATCCTGCTGATGGAAAATTAGCTCCGAAGTGGGAAGGACCATATGAGATTGAATCGGAATCCGGAAAAGGAGCATATCGGCTTAAGAATATGAAGGGGGATATGTTACCAAGATCCTGGAATGCTATACATCTCAAAGCTTATTTCAAGTGAGTTTAGAAATTAATTTCTAACTCAGGATGGTATGAATTCTATCTCTTTTTAAATATAATTCTATATTATTTGAACCCAGTACTGACTTAAGCATCGGAGGGGTGTTAGCCAAGCTAACACCCACCTTAGTTTAAGGTTGTTTTGCAGAATATGCTTCGGGATATAACTCCGGGATATACACTCAGGATAATTCAAAAGATTAGAGGATTGGCCCCCTCTCTCATGTTTAAGGGATCCTGATCCCTTCACAGGTTTAAAGGTATTCACCTTTCTCTCGAATTGGCTTTAAACACCCCGCCTAGAGCGCAAGTTATCCAGGAATAGTTCAAGATAGCGGGACCAGTTCATGTAAAAGTGGCTAACAATTTCGTTATCATTGGCTATATCCTGGATCCTTAAGGTATATGAGGATTGATCACCCTCTCTCACGAAAGGGTATTTTCATACTCTCTAAGGTTTAAAGGTTTTCACCTTTCTAAGTCTTGGAGTTTATACACTCCCGCCTGTAGTGCATGAAAACTTGGGATTTCCCCCAAAATACCTATGGGTTCATCCCCAGAACGCTAAGGATTTATCTCTAGGATATTTTAGGGTTTATCCCCTGTAATACAAAAATTATACAAACGAATGCAATTGATGTACAGAAAATTTCTAAGTGTTCAAAGACATAATGCATAGGGGACATTCCTACTGAGGCAATTGTGCAAAGCTCAAAGGATCAAGCTTGGACCCGGTACACTAAGTGTCCCAGACTGGGGACATCTTCGTTGGAAAGGTTGCAAAAGAATTGAAGTTTGAAAATAGGGTTGCACTCTACCTCTGGTATGATCTTTCCTTTAAAAACCTTATCTAAATCGTTTAAATTTTTGAAACTATGTTTGACAAAAGCTTGATTATAACATTTATGAATATCCTGATTAGGATATGTTCTCAAAATATATTTTCAGAATATGCTTCAGGATATTTGGTCGGAATGTTTGGGACATGGTACTTGGATTAAAAATTAAAACTATACTTGAGTTAAACATCTATTATCAAAACAAGCTTTGTAAAATAAAAGTGAATTATCATTTTTCTTTGAAAACTTTATCTAAATTGTTTGAGTTGTAAAAACCTTATTTAACAAAAGTCTTAGTAGGATATTTGCGAGTATCCTGATCAAGATATTTTCATGATATTTGGATAAGACACTTGAAATAATGCACTAAGTTTGGAACATTGAAATTGTATTCAAATTAAGCAATTTATAGCAAGAATTAAAAAAGGACAATGATAGATAAGGTCAAAAGAAGGTTATATTATTAACGTAGAAAAAGTTGTACTTTTGGTTTCATCTCAAACCGAGATCCATCCACCAAAAGCACAATTAGTTCCTAACTATATTTACTTAACAGTCGAAGGTTTCATCTCAAACCGAGACCCATCCGCCTCCAACTGTTATATCGTTCAAAACAAACCATACTAATTGATGACCAAGGGCTTCATCCTGAAACTCAGGACCCATCCACCTTTGGCCATCATATTGTTCTAAGTGCAGGAAAGTAAATTGTTTAAAGGACAGGAAATGAAATTATTCAAACAACTACAACCCTCAAACTTAAAAAAATGGGCTCCGGCCTCAGCATCAACATCCATCATCGCCCATTTCGCTGCTTTCAAGGAGCAGCACCCTCTTCATCCATCACGTCTTCACCAGCATCCGGTTCAGGATCAGCTCGAACATCCTTCTCAGCCTCGCCACCAGCCTCAGTTAGCTTCTCAGTCACCTTGGAAGACCCATCAACTACGGGTTTAGCAGGATGCTCCACAGGATTACCGCCAAGACCTCTTAGCTTTGTTTCCCAGGCGTCGACATTCCAAGAAGGGCATTCAAAGCCCAGGGCCTTGGCTTCATGAGCCATTTTTAGCCTAGCCTGAAGAAGGGAGATGACGACGGAGCTCTTAAGGCCTTCCCGGTAAGAGGCCATATCCTGTTCATGTTGCACTTGTGCGGCGTCAAGATAGGCTTGGGCTTCGTGAGTAATTTTCTTGATGACAGCTTGGTGTTCCTGGGTCATAGCCTTGAACTTGTCCTCGTAATGTTGAGATTTAGCAGCGGCGATCATTCCTTTGTCGGAAATAGTGACCTCGGCTTTCTTCAATTTGGACTCAAGTATCTTGTTAAGCCTGGAGGATTCTTCGTACAAATGAACTAAACGTTCGAGGCCCTACAACAAAAAACGCCGGTATTGTTGTATATTAACCAAGATATCGGTTTAACATATATATGCAGGATACGGGATAAGGATCTATACCTGATTGAGGAAGGAAGTCATGAACCCGCTTGCCTCGACAAACCCATGATTCTCATAGGGAACTGTTTCGGAAGCGGCAGGCGAATCAGTCTCTTTCCTCTTACGGGAACTAGAGGTCCGGGGCTTAGTAGCTGGTGAAGGCTTGGGAATGGCGGCAACTTTAGAGCTGGTGGGCTTGGATGAAGTAATAGGTTTGGGACTTGGTTCTTTCTTGACCTGGACAGGGTCGGAGTAACTGTCCAACTCCTCAAGGTCAAAAACTTCTGGGATTTTGGCTGGTGCTGCATAAAAGGAGAAGTTCTAAATCTTTTCTACTCTTTCATTATATTAAGCTAATCAATCATTTGCAGAATAACCCTTACCAGACATATCAGATGATGAATATTGACTGGAACTTGGGAGGTGTGTGGAAAAGCTCCTATCACCTTCCGGTAACTGGTAAATCGCTTTGATTCTCTTTTCAGATTCTTCAGTAGGAGGGGCTACTTCTTTGAAGTTCACTGCATAAAGGCCAAATAAAAAAAAGGTATCAGCACAGGATATAGCCCAAGAGGTATTTGGGGATATTCTTAAAACCCTAAACCCTACCAGTGGTTAACCACTCCACTGGGAGGCTAGCACCTTCATAGATGGAATCTCGCTTAACTAAGAATAATTTCCGTTGCCATCCATCCTCGTTTTTGGTGGCTTTGAGAATGAGGGGTTTACTGGAAGTGGAAAAGAGTAAAAACCGGCTAGAACCATGTGATCAGAGACGATAGGCGATCGGAATATCCTCGATGAAGAGGTCAGGAAAATGGAGGTTTTTTATTTAGTTAAGTACGATCAGTACCCTCCAAACCATGGGCATTGTTTAGGTAAAGCAAAGACCGGTGGTTCAAAAAAATTGCATCATAAATTCAGGAAAAGGATACCGAAGGCCAAGCGAGAAGGGATATGCCAGAAAACAGACCCAATCGGCAGATAAAACATCCGATCGAACTGACCCGTCGAATGGTCTGATAATCGCACTGTCTGGAAAGGCGCCGGAGGCTCTCAACGCTGCGATATCTGCATTATCGAAGGCACAGATCTCCTTCTCGGGATTCTTGAGAAGGTTTTGTTGGATGAAGGTCTCCGTCGATTCGCCAGTATGAGAACGGGTTCTAGTGGCCATTGGGAGTAGAATGAAGAGATTAGCAGGGAAGAATGAATAATTACCTGGAGATTCTGTTGATGATATTTGGTTTTCAAACATAAAGAGAGAAGATATAGGGGGGAAATAGATAGCCATTGAGTGTAAACCGCGTTGGAAGTTGCACAATGTTATCTCGACCGTCGTTTCAACTTAATAACCTCGATTCACGAGATAAGTTTTAAAATATATCCGTTGGAATTGGTACACCAACAGATATATTTTGGGGACAATTGTTATGGGTGGTTTTCTGCTCGTATATCCTAAATAATATTCTGTCTGTCTTTCTTTTGTTGTGATCAGGATACCGGATCAGGATATTGGTAACATCCAGATGCAGTATCCTGGTAGTGACTAATTAATTCACGTGCAGATTAATGGTGCAAGTCTATAACGTTCAAGTGGACTTCGTCTCCCAAAGACTCGGGAAAATCTGTTGGAATATGAACGTTGAAGCCGGAAGACGTGGACTACAACGTTAACAAAGGGAATATTCGTTATATCCCGGATTTATAGGCTAGTTAGTTAGTTTTGTTTAACTATAAATAGGAGTGATCGGATCAGATAAGGACACACAATCTCTCGAACTCTCTTTCTCTCTAGCTGCAAACACTCACAACACACTTACACTTGTATTCAAATCGCATTGTAACACTTAGTTGATCCGCATCATATCCTGCACTGTATCCTGATATTGGAAGAAATAAGAAGAACAAGGCAGCTGCGATTGTCAGCTCCAGAGGTTTTGTGCCGGCGATCTAGATTGATCAAGGGCTTTCCTCGTATATCCCGTGTCACCCTTTACATTTTTGCTCATTGATTGATTGTAGATACAGCTCGATATCCTGAGTCGTATCCTGAAAACTGTTTCTGCAAACAACTAAATTTGCATATTTTTGATACACATTCTTAGCACACTACCTCACTTAACTAATTTGATCACTTAATTGCTTCGGTAATTTTTGACCAAAACACATATCATGCATTAAAATAATATATTAACTTTGAGATATGAGGTTTAATATTACCACTGTAATTTGTTAAAAAATAGATGTATTTAAATATAATTAATTATCAGAGTTTACAATATTAAACCAGATAGTAATGTACGTAAACGGGTAGATTAATAATATATGGTTGTTTAATTATATGATCAGGATATGTAATATCTAAGATTTAAAATATAAATCCTTATTATTACATCAAACTAAATATAATTTTTAAACTATATTTAAACATTAAATATATAATATTTTTAGATAACAACGCAATAAATAAAGGTTTAAATATATTATTACTAATATATGGTATTAAATGTTTATGCCTCCACTAAATCATATTAAACCATATTTGTGCTACTATTGGCTAACTCTTTGGCCAATAGTAATGGGTGTCAAGCAATGTATAAAACCTCACATACTGGCAGATATTACAGAATACAAAAACTTAATCACTGTAAGTATAACTGATAAACATTTAGGATTTTGGAAAACATTTTTAAATATAACTGTATCACAAAAAGGTGATAAAAAGTGGAATGACTCACAAATTGTGAGAAAATATAATGGACTCACTTTGTAACTTTAGGGTTCAACTAAAAGTCTCCTGGTATAATCTTGGGTATAACTCTTGAGCTATTTAATAAAATATATAATGCACTCGTATTAAGTATAGTAACCCAATTCAATTTTATCCCTACGTCACGAGATAGAACCCAACGAACTTAGTCGGGCAGAGCCTTGACATGCGTTACAGGGCCCTAGATCAATCGGACAGGGTATCAGTGATCAGGGGTTAAAACACTTAAAACAGGGCAGGCTTTATTATTATTATGGGGTGAATTATTTAAATAAAAATATATAAAATAGACAAGAGAGATCGAAAAATGAAAGAATCTGAACAATTTAAAATGCTGCTTTCTTGTACTATTTATAGTTGAAATGCACTTGCTGCCCACGAAATGTAAGGACACGTACACATGCACGTTAATTCCTATGCACATGTACAACTAACATTTAATTTTAGTTTCAATTATTTTATATTATATATTATAATTAATTCAACTGCTTCACTTATTTGGCATGTATAACTTCTAAAATATGACGTTTTATAAAATAATGAATATGTCATTAGAACGAGAATAATCTTATCTACATTTTGAACCAAGTTTCATTAAAAATGGAGTAAGTTCAAATATAATGTATTTTTATAATTTAATCATTAAACGGTTTCTAGGCTCGTCTAGGTACTTCATATTTCTAACAGTCAACTTACCCGTAGTCTACCCATTTAATAATATAAGTTTTTGTATACTTTATTTTAATATAGAAAATATAAATGTCACACATATACAAGCCAATTAATTAGTATAACATTCGAACCAATTATATATAAAATAGTTTTTAAAACTATACGGATCGAATAATTATATTAAAAATAAAACAAGTTACTAATGGTTAATAAATTTAAACAACCTATAATTCTTATATGATAAAAAAAATGGAAATGTTACATCCTACACACCTTGTTTTAAATCTCGTCCTCGAGATTTGGGCTACGATGTCTTCTTAAAGTTATGTCATGTCTTAGTCAATAAGAACATTATTAAGGTAAATGACATAGTAATAGAATCAAGACATGTTCAAATTTTGTGGATACGAGTAATAAATAGGACTCAATGGTTCAACTGAATTAGTTCAAGAAATCGATGTCAACTGAACGAGATGAAATTTTCAAGGTGACTAGGTTCAAATCAAAAGAGATATATGATCAACAGATATCTAAATTGAATGTTTACAAGCTGTAAATGACTTTAGAAATAATAGAATTCATTGTCAAATGAAACTTACTTTGATTGTCAACTGAGGAAGATTTAAATTCAACAAGCTCACAATGAAATAGAAGCACAAAAATGATTTGTCAACTATCGAATTATGATATGAGAAAAATCAATGTGTTGACATTTATTGAATTGCAAGGATACACCGGAATATAACAGAGCTTAGTGTATCATTGTCTTAATGCATAATTGTATCAAAACTACTTTTAAATGATGAATCAAACGAAAGACTTACATGGTTTTACGTGGTTCGTACGATTATGATTAGTCCAGGCTACAAGTTTATACCGACGCCATAGGGTGTCGTAATGATTGAAATAGTTCAATAATTACGGTAACTAAACAAATTCACCGTGTTTGTAATCAACTAAAAGTTTTAATGAAGTAAATTTGGATACTCATTTCAAATAAACCTTATAGGATTTTCAATTAATGAAAGACCAAATGAATATTATAGAATTTTTTATCAATGATGAAAGAATCTTTAGAGATACACCAGAATATAATACGAATTTATGTACTCTTATCTTAACACATAATTGTATTAAGACTGTCTAAGATAATGAGTTAACAAAATTAAATAATAAATCCGTTCATCAGGTGTGAAAATGAGATTAGCTCAAGCTTCAAGTTAAAGAAAACGCCATCACAAGGTGTCGTAACTGTTAGGGGAGGATTTTCTAACAATTAGTGATCCTTATTCGTTATCCTAATTAATGATCCTTACTTCTGTGACAGATAGTGATCCTCAGAAGAGCTTCAGGATCAGGATCATGGATCACTTTAAGGATCCTCGTACTGACGATTGTTTATTTGTGTTTTGTATTATTTCGCAGGAGTAACAAGCTTGACTTGGTCTTGGCAACGTTACTAAGGAATATTCCACGGGCATTTCGCACACGATTGACCAAAAAATGGACGTTGTGGAGAACGTGGGAGCTTGGCACAAAAGTCGGATAGTTAGTTATTGTAGTTAACTTCTATTTTAAAAAGGGGTAACGAGCTAGAATTGGAACACTTAGCCATTTTCAGCTACACACTCTCATATACTCGCACACTTGAAGCTCTCGACGAACATTCATTAGTTTTCACTCACTTTTACACATTTCACGATAGTGATCCTTGTACCTAGCTCGTTACTATCCGAAGTTGTAAACATTTATTCATTTATTTGAGCTTGGTGATCGGTAGTTTCCATCACCCGGGGTTTTTTGTACCGGAGATCAACTCTTGATCAAGGGCTTTTTCCCCGTATAAATCCTTGTGTCGTTTGTGCAATTTACATTGAAGTGATCCTTGTCATTGTTCTACATTATTAGCATCATACCCCGTAATAGAGAGTTTGGTTGCAATATCCTCATCAGATTTTTTGACCAAAACACTTTGGCGCCCACCGTGGGGCAATTGGTGCTTCATCCTTAGAAAAATTCGCATTTCTGTGCTCATTTCAGTTCACTACAACCGAGCAAATGGCTTCCTCAGCGAAGAATGCTTCAAATTTGATGCCCTCATTCACTTCTTCACAAGGCATTCCCCCTTTGCCTCCACCGCCTTCTGGATCCCAGAAGAATGCTGAGAATGCTGCGAAGAAACCAACTCCCATTTTCTCAAAACCTCCAACTTCTTCTGCTTCTTACACTCCCACTACTAGTGACATGTTTACTTTGATTTTGCAGATGAAGGATCAGATACGGCAACAGGATAAGACCAATGAAAGGATTCTCAAAGAAATCGGAGATCTCAAGAAACAAAAGAAAACGGCAGAGGATCATTCCCCACTGGTGCCAAAATCTTTGAATTTTGATACTCCGGTGATTACTTCCCAGCCATCAGTGGTTCCAGATGTTCAATATGTGGGTGGACCAAAAGGAGTGCACTACGGAACAACAACAGTGACCGAGGCATCAGGTTCATATTTCCAGCCAGCGGGATCCTATCCTCAGCATATGGGATCCCTCACGAATTCAGGAGGATATTCAGGAGTGCACCAGGTTCAAGGATCCTCCTTTGTTCCAGGATCATCCCAGGTTCAAGGATCCTCCTTTGTTCCAGGATCATCCCCGGTTCAAGGATCCTCCTTTGTTCCAGGATCATCCCAGGTTCAAGGATCCTCTTTTGTTCCAGGATCATCCCAGGTTCAAGGATCCTCCTTTGTTCCAGGATCATCCCAGGTTCAAGGATCCTCCTTTGTTCCAGGATCATCCCAGGTTCAAGGATCCTCCTTTGTTCCAGGATTATCCCAGGTTCAAGGATCCTCCTTTGTTCCAGGATCATCCCAGGTTCAAGGATCCTCCTTTGTTCCAGGATCGTCCCAGTTTCAGGGATCCTTCCAGATGCCAGGATCCTTGAGGAGTTTGCAAACAGGAAGTTCAGATGTCCATCAGGGAGATTTTATTCCAATGCAGACCAATGCTTCTACTGGTCCCTCGATCATTCCAGAGCCCCAACAATATGGATTAACATCCAATCTTCCTAATCTGAATCCAATGGGAGGTAACACTTTTAATAATTCTTATACTACTAACCATGGTCTTATGCAGGATCCAGGTATCAATCATGCCATGGCCAGAGAATTGCAAAAGCTAAAGGATATGATATCAAGTGTTCCAGGAGTGGTCAAACCTATTCCAGAGATTGCAGATGGGAGCGACAAGATATCTCGTTTGCACCACCAATCTGTGATGCTGAGATACCCAAGAGGTTCCATGTGCCAACAATGAAGTTGTATGATGGTTCGACGGATCCTGAAGAACACATAGCACAATACAGGGAGAGGATGGAGATCAATCCAATTCCAGAAAGGTTAAAGGAAGCATGCCTGTGCAAGGGATTCGGATCCACTCTTACTGGATCAGCTCTCAAATGGCTGCTAAGTCTTCCTCCCTATTCTATTACCTCATTTGCTAATCTAGTTAACTTGTTTAATAATCAGTTTTCTTGTAGTAGAAAATTTGAACGATTAACTAGTGATCTATATAGGATAACCCAGGGTCATAATGAATCATTAAGGGATTACATTACCAAATTCAGTAAAGAATCCTTAGACATTCCCAACTTAGATATAGCTACGGCTGTTGAGGCCTTTAAAATGGGATTGCTTAGGGATTCGTCGTTCTATGATGATCTTGTTATGACACCATGCAGGAACTTAGATGAGGTAAGAACACGAGCACTTAGGTTCATTCGGCTAGAGGACGACAAGAGGATCCAGGAGAGGTTAGCAGGATCCTCAAAGCAGGATAAGCAAGGATCCTCATTCAGGAACAACAAGTTCAGATCCTACAACAGATCTGATAACCAGAACGTGCATTCTGTTGATCAAGAAGAGGATGATGAGGATTATCCTCCAATTTATGAATATTGTTTTTGTGTTGATAACAATGAACTAATCCTTGCGATGCAGAACCTAGGTGATAAAGCTAGATGGCCGAGAAAAAATGATAGGCCAGCTGCAACTAAGGATAAATCAAAGTGGTGTGCATACCATGAAGATTTTGGGCATCTCACAGAAGAATGCATTGCACTAAGAAAGGAAATTGGATACTTGTTGAGCAAGGGGCATCTAAAAGAATTGTTGGGAAGAAAAAAGTCAAGGACTCAGGATCCTGAAAGGATCCCCGAGAAGGCTCCAGCCCCTCCAGCAGATGCACAAGTAATAAACTTTATTTCTGGAGTATCAGACATTTGCGGCACATCCTTCTCAGCAGCTAAAAGGCATGCAAAGGAAACTAAAATGGATAATGGAGAAAGACCTGTTCGAACATCAAGTGTCTCCGAAGGAAAAGTCATAACCTTTGATGAGGATGATCGTGTTGATATCCAGGATCCTCATCACGATGGTTTAGTTATTACTCTTTTCATTTCTAACCATTTTGTCCGCAGGATCCTTATAGACGGAGGAAGCTCAGTGAACATTATCCAGCTTGATGTTCTAAAGAAGATGGGTATTCCTGAATCGGACATCATACCAAGATCCTCCGTGCTCGTGGGATTTAGTGGCGAAACTAAGAATACCCTGGGGGACATTAAACTCCCAATATACATTGAAGGCCTACACTCTTATCAAAAATTTTGTGTTATTGACTGTTTATCTTGTTGTAATGTTATCCTTGGCAGGCCTTGGATACACGATATGAAAGCAGTCCCATCTACCTACCATCAATGTGTGAAGCTCCCTAGTCCTTGGGGAATAGTGAAGATTGATAGTGATCAGCCAGGAGGCTAAGAATTGCTACACTTCATCGATAAAACCAGCCTCGAAGTCAAGGGAGCAATAGCAATCAAGGTATCCTCCAAGGGATGTCTTGGAGGCAAGAGAGCAGGATGTAGTAGAAATCCTCATGGATCCTGATGATCCTGAATCCAAAATCTATATCGGATCAGGGATCCTTGGCGAAATGAAAGAAGACCTCGTATCCTTCCTCAAAAGGAGAAAGACTACCTTTGCATGGAAACACGAAGACATGACTGGTATATCCAAAGATGTAATCACTCACAAACTCGGGATTGACAGATCCTTCAAACCAATCCATCAAAGGAGAAGAAAGTTTGCACCGGAAAGGAATGCCATTATCCAGGAAGAGGTAGAGAAATTGCTCCGGGCAGGTATGATTAGGGAAGTCAAGTATCCAAGATGGTTGGCCAATGTGGTTGTTGTTCAAAAGAAAAACGGAAAGTGGAGGGTATGTGTCGATTTCACCGATTTAAATAAGGCATGTCCCAAGGATCCTTTCCCATTACCCCACATTGACTCCATGGTGGATGCAACCGCGGGTCATGAACTGTTAACTTTTATGGATGCTTCATCTGGATTCCAACAAATCCAAATGGAACCATCCGACCAAGAGGATACAGCCTTCATGACTCCAACTGGTATATACTGCTATATTGCTATGCCGTTCGGACTAAGAAATGCAGGTGCAACATATCAAAGGCTGGTGAATATGATGTTCAAGGATCAGATTGGACAAACTATGGAGGTTTACGTAGATGATATGGTGGTAAAATCCATAAAAGCTGAGGATCACCTAAGGGACTTGGAGGAAGCATTCGATATCCTTGACAAATATAACATGAAACTTAATCCTTCAAAATGTCACTTTGGAGTTAAAGCAGGTAAATTCTTAGGATATATGGTGACAAAGAGAGGCATTGAAGCTAGCCCGGAACAAATCAAAGCAATAGTGAACATCAAATCTCCGGCCAATGCTAAGGATGTTCAAAAGCTAACAGGCAGGATAGCAGCTTTGAACAGATTTATATCCAAATCCTCAGAGAAGTGCAAAGAATTCTATGATATCCTAAGGAAGAACAAGAAATTTGAGTGGACTGAGAAGCATGAAAATGCTTTAAGAGCCCTCAAAGATTACCTATCATTGTATCTTGCAGTACCAAGGGAAGAAAATACAGAGGCTGATGCATTGGCTAACTTAGGATCATCCTTGAAGATCCCGGAGGATATCAAGATCCCTATTATCCATATCCTGACCCCGGCTATCGAGGATCACGAGGCTATGGAGATAGGAAATGATTCTGCAATTATCCCTTGTGAGGATACTCAATCCCATTCAGGATCAGGATCATGGATCTCACCGATTATGAGATACTTACAACATGGAGAGATTCCTACAGGAGAAAACCCTAGGGCTTTCAAATCTAAGGTATCTCAATTCACAATTTTAAATAATATGTTGTATAGACGATCTCTTGCAGGACCATACTTGAGATGCATTGAGGATCCTGAAATCCAAGAAGTTTTAAAAGACTTCCATGAAGGAGATTGTGGAAACCACACTGGGGGCAGGGCATTATTCTCAAGGATCCTGAGGACAGGATACTACTGGCCAACCATGAAGAGAGATGCTGTGGAGTATGCTAAAAGATGTGATCCTTGTCAGAGACACAGCAATATCCTTCATCAATCAGCTGAATTATTGCATCCTATATCCTCCTCTTGGCCATTTATGAGATGGGGTATGGATATAGTTGGTAAGCTCCCTAAGGCACCTGGTGGAAAAGTATTCATGCTAGCTATGACTGATTACTTCTCCAAGTGGATAGAGGCTGAAGCTTTTGCCCAAGTCAGAGAAAAGGAAGTGATATCCTTCATTAAAAGAAATATTATAACTAGATTTGGAATTCCTTCTGAGATTATATGTGATAATGGTTCCCAATTTATTGGGGGCAGAACCACTAACTTTTGTGACAGCTGGGGGATTAAGATGATAACATCAACACCAGTCCACCCACAAGCTAATGGTCAAGCAGAATCATCCAACAAGATCATCATCAACAATTTGAAGAAGAAGCTTGGATCCAAGAAAGGGAAATGGGTAGAAGAACTACCCTATGTGCTGTGGGCTGATAGGACAACCCCTAAGAATGCTACTGGTCAAACGCCATTCTCTTTGGTATTTGGGGCAGAATCAGTGATCCCAACAGAAATGGTGGTTCCAACTGCTAGAACAAGTACCCGTGATCCTGAGGAGAATAATGAGAACTTAGCTCAAGACCTGGATACTATTGAAGAAATCAGGGATCTCGCTAGGATAAGGATGGCCAGTTATCGACAAAGAATGGCTGGTGCTTACAACAAAAATGTCAGGATCAGGAGGTTTCAAGTTGGAGATATGGTATTAAGGAAAGCATTCCAGAATACCACCAATCCTGCTGATGGAAAATTGGCTCCAAAATGAGAAGGCCCTTATTTGATTGAAGCTGAAGCAGGAAAGGGGGCATATAGATTGCTAACCATGGAAGGTGATTTGCTACCAAGAGCTTGGAATGCTGTCCACTTGAAGAAATATTTCATGTGAGCAGGATCCTCATGGCACAGATGATCCTCAAAGGATCCTCAAAGTATCGGTGATCCTTACTTAGGTAATATCCTAAACTTAAACTATTTCATTTCTTTATTTTCTCATATAAGGATAAGGATCATGTGTCCTTTATCCATCTCTCACGTGAGTTTAAGTTTTGAAAGTTCAGGTATCCTTAGCATAACATTGGTTATCCGCTGAAGCAATCCGTTCCTTGGGTTTAACCCCATTTATTTGGGCTTGACCCCAGTTCCGCCTGTAGCGCATGATGATCCTGGTATAGTTCAAGGCAGTGGGACTAGTACTCGTTTTAGGGGCTGATAATTCCATTGTACTGGCTATGCCTAGGATCCTAGGTATAATGGTAGACGTACCATACATCCGTTCCTAAGGTTTCTAACGTTTTCACGTTAGCTAAGGTTTCTAATGTTTTCACCTTAGCTAAGGTTTTGGCATTTTCATGTCACTAAGTTTGGATAGTCGCCAGTTAGGGCCATACTCCAGTTTACATACGATCCTTGGGCTTGTCCCCAGTTATCCTTGGGCTTGTCCCCAGTTATCCTTGGGCTTGTCTCCAGTTATCCTTGGGCTTGTCCCCAGTTGCTAACTCTTTTCCTATATTGGCTTAGTCCCAAGTTATGCTCTATTTCAGGTTCTTAAAGATAGGCAACTAGGGATCCTTGATCCTTACTCCACTCTAAGGTATATCTTATAGTTATCCTTATTATGGTTAGGGTCCTAACTTGGATCCTCAGGTATGATCCTTAACTATTATTAATTATATTCATTATTTATTTGAATAGCCCTTAAAATTTGACAACTAAACTTGTGATTCTTAAACTATATCACTTTTTGGAACTTATCAGTTATGGGATATGTGATCCTTGATCATATCCTAAACTTTTTGGATATCTTTTTTTAATTTTTCGAGGATTGATAAGTATAAATGGAATGAACATTACAACAATTGGAAAGCAAGATATTAAAAAGGATAACAACACAAGATAAGCGACAAAAGGTTAAGATTTTATTTATTAACAAAGGATTAACCCTTAAAAGGTTGTCAAAATTACCTACCCCGAGCATCTACCAGCAAAACGTGGACCGTCCGCTGGGGTAGGTAAAGGGTGTCCATGATAATAAGTTCGAAAGTAGTGCAGGAATATAAAGGCGGCAGGATCACAATGGCTTCATCCCCAAAACAGAGGATCCCTCCACCAATTGCAATCCTGCCTATTGTCCAAAGGATCATACATGATCCTTAATCCTAAAGACTATTGTTCAAGTACAAACCATTAAATTGTTCAACATCACAACCACAAAAGACCTACTACCAAATTTAAAAATTGGGCTCCGGCTGCGTCTAGGAATGTCCATCATCGCCCAATTGTACAGCCTACACCTTTGCTGCATCCTCTTCCCCTCCAGCTGCGGTATCCTTCATCAGATCCTTTCCACTGTCACTTGCCTCAATCGCCAAGACCTCAGTAGTCTCCTCCTCATCATCCTCGAGATCAGCCAACCTTGCTTTCCAGCCCTCAACATCCCAACTGCTTTTATCAAAGTTAGGATCTTGAGCTTCCTGGGCCATCTTCAATTTTGTCTGATACATTGTGATGGCAGCAGAGACCTTAGCATTTTCTATGAGATCATGCTTCTCATAGTCAAGGTCAATCAGAAGTTTAGCTGTCTTAGTCTTGGCATCTTGGAGTTCCTTCTGAAGATCAGCAATGGCAAGGTCCTTAAGCACGGCAACCTGTTAGAGGTCAGCAATCTTCTTGTCCTGCTCCTCAACATTCCCCACGTAATCTTCAATCTCAGCAAATTTCTGCAAAGAAAAAGGACAGAACAGTTCAAGATCAGGTGATCCTCATATGAGTAGGATACCTAGGCAGAATTAGTGATCCTTACATCATTGAAGTATTCAAGGAACTGGTGGCGGATCAGTGGTAGGCCTTGAAGGTCCTCAGTGTCAGAAGTTTTCCTCTTCTTACCACCCTTTCCTTTAGTGGGTGCTTTGGGAATGGAAATGCTAGGACTGGTAGTGGACCTCTTCTTCCTGGATCGAACAACATCAAGGTCAGCCGTGTTGAACTGGGATACAGGCTTGGCAGATTTTCCGGCACCTACACAATCAAAACAAGATAAGTGTCCTACTCTTATTTCAATTTAATTATTTATTTTAATATTCAAACTATAAATCAAGCAGGATACTTACTTGACATGGTAATGGAACCTGAGGATACTTCTTGTGAATCTTGGGTGTCTATCTTGAATGTCCTTGTTTCAGGATCAAGCTTCCAAAAAGCAGCAAGCCTATCCTTGGTTGCAGGTGATGTGATGATGTGTGAGACAGAAATAGCTGCATAACACAAGACAAAAAGGGGTCAGTAATCCTTATACAAAAACAAGACTACCTGGTGATCCTTCTCAGGATCCTCTGGCCTACCATGGGTGGACCATGTCCTTGGTAGATCATTTCCGTTTGGAATGGTATCCCTCCTGACAAAGAAGAAGCGACGTTTCCAATTTGTGTCATTCTTGGTAACTTTAAGAAGGGGGTGTTCTCTGCCAGGTTTTCGTTTGAACAAATAACGATGGGAACCAAAGGTAGTAAGGTCATACAATTGTGTCATCTCTGACATGCCTAAATCAATGCCTTCCTGTTCGATGATCCTCTCCAGGGTATACAAAACCCTCCAAATCATCGGCATGGCTTGGATGTAAGAGATGTCGGTAAGGGAAAAGAAGGATTGTGTAAATTCTGGGAAAGGATAGGTGTATCCTATGGCGAATGGAGTAACTGGAAAGGCAACCCATGTTTCTGAAACATAGTCGCTCAGAATAGTAGGATCGAAGGGTTTGAAAAAAGCACTCGCCGGAAAGCAATGACAGATCTTGTCTATCTGAGCATCGTTAAAGTAACACCTCTCATTTGCGGAGTCTTTGATGATCTTTTGACTCTTCAAGGGACTATCCTTCTGGTGATCCTTGGCGGGGGAGGACCGGAGCATCATTCTTGAAGAGATAATGGTAAAGTAAGAAAAACAGAGTAAGAGAAGGAAGAAGATGAAGAGAGAATACCTGTCTATCTTCGGAATGCAGTTATAAAGGGAGTCTTTCTGAAATTTTAAATGCATTTGATCCTATCTCTATCTCCTATTTATAATCATGATCGTGCAGGTTTGTCACTTCTGTGACGTCACGATTGCAACGGCTAGTTCAACAATAACGGCTATATTTACGATAGTTAGTTGCGGATAAGATCAGGAAAATATAACTCGCTCAATTTACATATCACTCCTTATATTTTGGGGGCAATTGTTAGGGGAGGATTTTCTAACAATTAGTGATCCTTATTCGTTATCCTAATTAATGATCCTTACTTCTGTGACAGATAGTGATCCTCAGAAGAGCTTCAGGATCAGGATCATGGATCACTTTAAGGATCCTCGTACTGACGATTGTTTATTTGTGTTTTGTATTATTTCGCAGGAGTAACAAGCTTGACTTGGTCTTGGCAACGTTACTAAGGAATATTCCACGGGCATTTCGCACACGATTGACCAAAAATGGACGTTGTGGAGAACGTGGGAGCTTGGCACAAAAGTCGGATAGTTAGTTATTGTAGTTAACTTCTATTTTAAAAAGGGGTAACGAGCTAGAATTAGAACACTTAGCCATTTTCAGCTACACACTCTCATATACTCGCACACTTGAAGCTCTCGACGAACATTCATTAGTTTTCACTCACTTTTACACATTTCACGATAGTGATCCTTGTACCTAGCTCGTTACTATCCGAAGTTGTAAACATTTATTCATTTATTTGAGCTTGGTGATCGGTAGTTTCCATCACCCGGGGTTTTTTGTGCCGGAGATCAACTCTTGATCAAGGGCTTTTTCCCCGTATAAATCCTTGTGTCGTTTGTGCAATTTACATTGAAGTGATCCTTGTCATTGTTCTACATTATTAGCATCATACCCCGTAATAGAGAGTTTGGTTGCAATATCCTCATCAGATTTTTTGACCAAAACAGTAACCAAAAACGTGATTCAATGAAAATGAAGACCAAACAAGTCTATTATGGTTCTGAATAGATGAAGTATTTAAAAGGATGCATTTATTTAATAACTTTGATTTGTACTAGGGTCAAATAATAACTTAACTTAGATATTACATATCAGCGATTACGTCTGGAATCATTTCTGCTTCTTGCGTAGCAAGTACGAATGCTCGCGCATTCCTCTTAGCTCCGTCTGTTGTTTTTGCCTTGTTGTCGGGTGCTTTAGTTAGTTTCGGGCAATATGGTTTGATGTGTCATGTTTCTCTGCAATTGAAACAAATATTAGTTTTCCTTCTACATTCTTCCTCTATATGCCCGATCATCTTGCAGAAGTTACAGTAGGGTGTTTTCCTAAAACAACATTTTTCTGAATGCTTTTTGTTACAGTTTCTGCAGGTAGATTGTTCTAGTGACGATTCAGTTCCTTTCTTCTTGAATTATTGGGAAATTTTCTGGGCTAACTCTTTCTTCTTGTTTTCTTCTCTTGTGCGGATTAGTCCATATGTCAGGATGTTAGCTAGTTCAACTGTTTCTTCAATAGTCTGTGGTTTAGCGGCCTTGACCATGTCTCGGATTTCGCTAACTAATCCCCAAATATAACGAGAAATTAGTATGGGTTCTGGTGAAGCCAGAGTTGGTACCATTCTTGCGTATTCGAAGAACGTTGTCGTATACTCCCGACAATTACATCTATCATTTTATGATTTAGGAACTCGTTAGCCATTCGTTCCTTTTTATAAGGAGGGCAAAATTTTCTTTCTGCCATTTCCTTGAATTTTTCCCAGTTCAGGGCATAAGCCATGTCACTTCCTTTTGCTTGAAGAATTGTATTCCACCATTTTAAGGCTTCTTCTTTAAAGAGGTTGGAAGCATACATCACCTTATCTTCTTCGGCACATTGGCTATTTTAAGAACAACTTCCGTCCTTTTCAACCATCGCAGAGCAGCTGTGGCGCCTTCACTTCCTGCGAACTCAGTTGGTTTACAAGCTAGAAATTCTTTGTAGGTACACCCGAGAGTCATCGCCTTCATTTTCTTGGGAGATGGGGTTTCAATAATATCATCAATGCCTCCATTGACACTATGGCTAAAACTGTCGTCACGAGTATGCTTGCTACTCACAGCTTTGGTGGGTTCTACGGAGTTTTTAACGGCTTTAATTATTAAAGGTATAGCATTAGCTATTCCTTGGGCTATTATATTTTCTATAGCATTTTTATACAAAGGATTTTTATTATTAGCATGAACTTCTGGATTATGTGATACTTCATTCGACATCTGAATTACAAACATTTTTAATTATTAATATCACAGAATAATTAAATCAAAACAATACTTTCAAGAATAATATGTGCATATATATATATATATATATACACACACACACACACATATTTAAATCTAAAAAAATAACACATAGGTTACTTTATATAAATTTCCTAACTTTATTGTTTAAGTTTAGGTATTAAAAGAACACCTAAATAGCTTAAACAAGTGGCTCTGATACCACCTTCTGTCACAGCCCCCGACCCCACCCTGGGAGCGGGTGCTTTGAGCTAGTCAGATGGTATCGGTGTTTATTAGATACACAGCGGGAAAAAAATTCATCAGGATCGTAGTTAGGAATTATAAAACACCAACTTTTAATATTAAATAAATGGGCTCAAATCCATATTCAATTCAATTGTTTTTATAGGGATAAACCCAAATAAATAAAACATAAATTTCTTCTTTTATTCAGGTATTTATAGCCACTTTATTTAAGCCTTCATCGCTCCATAGCTGGCTTCTATTATCTCTACAGCAAATTACCTGAAACACGTTTTGAAAATATTTTATCAGTAATAAATACTGGTGAGTTCATTCCATTTTTTATAAAATATATTGTTATACTTTACAGCATTAAGGGTTTTTATATTTGTTTATATTTACCCAAAACTCAATCAGTATTTGTCACGTGGTGGCAGTTCCGATGTGACAGTGGTCATATCACTCATTGGCTCACTTTCGTCCAATAGTGAAGTTTATCAAGTAATTATATCTTACTATTATTCAAAGTATCTGTGACTAGGCGATTCCCGTGACGGCGGTCAAATCACTGTCGATCATTCTTTCAACTAGTGACTCTAGTCATATCACTGTTGATCATTCTTTCAACTAGTGACTCTGGTCATATCACTGTTGATCATTCTCTCAACTAGTGTCTGTGGTCATAACGATGTTGATCATTCTCTCAACTAGTGCCTTTGGTCATGCCACTGTTGATCATTCTCTCAACTAGTGACTCTGAACTTAGTAGTGTCCCATGACATTACTTTGTCAAATATATTTTCTATAGCATAAAACCATTTAGCCCAGAAAATGAAATATATCATTTTCTGTCAAATTAATAGTTATAACATTATCAAATATAATATATTAATTAAATAATTATGATATTATTATTTAATATATTAACGTGACTAAGATTAAAAATATAATCTTAGTGTAGTAGAATATATTATATTTGACATATTTTATTATGCTATACATTTATATATCAATATATATACAATAAAACTCATGATATCACTTTATCAAATATATTTTCTATGGCACAACACAATCGTGTGAGGAACCGTTTTAAGCTAAATTATCAAGAATTAAAACCTAAATCGAATGTTTAACCGATGATCTAACATAATAACACAATGTTTATATTACACGTTAAAACAAAATACGTGAAACACATCATGCATTAAAATAATATATTAACTTTGAGATATGAGGTTTAATATTACCACTGTAATTTGTTAAACACTAGATGTATTTAAATACAATTAATTATCAGAGTTTACAATATTAAACCAGAAAGTAATGTATGTAAATGGGTAGATTAATAATATATGGTTGTTTAATTATATGATCAGGATATGTAATATGTAATATCTAAGATTTAAAATATAAATCCTTATTATTACATCAAACTAAATATAATTTTTAAACTATATTTAAACATTAAATATAATACTATTTTTAGATATCAAAGCAATAAATAAAGGTTTAAATATATTATTACTAATATATGGAATTAAATGTTCATGCCTCCACTAAACCATATTAAACCATATTTGTGCTACTATTAGCTAACTCTTTGGCCAATAGTAACGGGTGTCAAGTAATGTATAAACCCCCACATACTGGCAGGTATTACAGAATTCAAAAACTTAATCACTGTAAGTATAACTGATAAACATTTAGGATTTTGGAAAACATTTTTAAATATAACTGTATCACAAAAATGTGATAAAAAGAGGAATGACTCACAAATTGTGAGAAAAGAGAATGGACTCACTTTCTAACTTTGGGGTTCAACTAAAAGTCTTCTGGTATAATCTTGGGTATAACTCCTGAGGTATTTAATAAAATATATAATGCACTCGTGTTAAGTATAGTAACCCAATTCAATTTTATCTCTACGTCACCAGACAGAACCCCAACGAACTTAGTCGGGTAGAGCCTTGACATGCGTTACGGGGCCCTAGATCAATCGGACAGGGTATCAGTGATCATGGGTTAAAACACTTAAAACAGGGCAGAGGTTTATTATTATTATTATTATTATGGGGTAAATTATTAAAATAAAAATATATAATAGACAAGAGAGATCGAGAGATGAAAGAATCTGAACAATTTAAAATGCTGCCTTCTTGTACTATTTATAGTTGAAATGCACTTGCTGCCCACGAAATGTAAGGACACGTGCACGTTGATTCCTATGCACACATGTACAACTAACATTTAATTTTAGTTTGAATTATTTTATATTATATATTATATATTATAATTAATTCAACTGCTTCACTCATTTGGCGCGTATAACTTCTAAAATATGACGTTTTATAAAATAATGAATATGTCATTAGAACGAGAATAATGTTATCTACATTTTGAACCAAGTTTCATTAAAAACAGAGTAAGTTCAAATATAATGTATTTTTATAATTTAATTATTAAACGGTTTCTAGGCTCGTCTAGGTACTTCATATTTCTAATAGTTAACTTACCCGTAGTCTACCCGTTTAATAATATAAGTTTTTATATACTTTATTTTAGTATAGAAAATAGAAATGTCACACATATACAAGCTAATTAATTAGTATAACATTCCAACCAATTATATATAAAATAGTTTTTAAAACTATATGGGTCGATTAATTATATTAAAAATAAAACTAGTTACTAATGGTTAATAAATTTAAACAACCTATAATTCTTATATGATAAAAAAAATGGAAATGTTACAGACCTTAAGCGCGCAACAGTTTCAAATCCCTTTACGGACCGTAAGGGGCTAACCTTGCGGTCCGTATGAGACCTCCAGAATTAAAAAATTGGTATTTTTCATGTTTAATCCTTGGACATTAAATCTTTGGCCATTTGGCACTTTTAGTCCATCTCCTTCCTCGTAGTTGGGACTAGTCGGAGATCCGAGACGCGTCTCAGTTAACGCACAGTAATAATCTCTCTCTCCTTCCCAGATCGGGATAAGTCAGAGATTCAAAACACGTTTCAGTGAACGTACAGTTTAGGTCCTTCCTCTTTCCACATAATCGGGATTAGTTGGAGGTTTCTCCCTCGACGTAGTCGGGATTTGTGACAACTGGCACAAACCGGTAATTTCCGTACACTATAATTATTGCTTAATGACTGCAATTATGAGTTTAAGTGTCAGCAATGTCTGAACACATGATTAAACAAGTGAATTCATGCATGTTGTATACTACAAAATATTGCTTTATGCATAAACGAGAGCGTTGCGTCAGAATAATAGTAAACTCACCGGTAAGACACTATGTGTCAACGGAACTGCAGAAAGCAGCCAGGCAATAAAATTGGAACCTAGGTGTAGGTCCGACAACAAGAATGCATTAAAACCCAAGAGTACATACAAGGGTTAATATATATGCAATACGAAAGCAAATATAAGCACTAAAAAGCACCCGAAACGCACTTTAAGTGCAGAATTTATAAAATTCAGCAATAATTCAGCATTTAAACATATGAATGTTGTGCAGAAATGTCGTTTTATTATCCAGAATATTTCCCTAAGTGTTGGGAATTGAAAGAGTACAAGAAAGGTACTTAAACGACACTAAAAAGTGTAATTTAGCACTTTAACGAATCGGTATGTAACCGAACACCCGGAACATGAAAATATTGTTATTTTCATTATGTAACTTTTTCTGAGCTAGTTAGGGTCCCTGATTACCCTAACACCCGCTAAAACACGCTATACATTAGTAACGGGGTTAAACACTTAACTTAACTTAGTTTAACCTAACTAATACTTGGAACCGAACTAGCTACCCCCCCCCCCCCCTTTTACAACCGTCCCCATTAGGGGGGACATGCTTTGTCCTTTCTTGATTAATAAAATCAAACTTGTTAAATATCTAGTAAGCATATGAACCTTTGGACAATATACTTGAGATTTGTCTATAAGTTGGAAGATTTATTCATATGATCATTCACCTCACTTTCACTCAACCAAAAACTCTCTCTTTCTCTATACTAACTCACGGCCAAACATCCCTATTCCATCCATCATATTTTCGATCTTGGTCTTCATATTCCAAGCATCTACAAGTGTTAAGGGTCGCATATTAGGAACCTTGGTGCAAACGGAAGGCGAAGGACCTCTCTACTTTGCTTTTATCCACCTCTTTTGCGCATAGATTCTTCCCTAGCCTCGAGCTAGAGGTATAACACTTAAAACTTATATTTGAACTTATCTAAAGTGGTTAAAAGGATTTGTGTTGGTTAAATCTCGTTAAAATGCGAAAAGATGCACAAAAGTCTACTAAAAGCATGAGAAATGGTGGTTAATAGCACATAAGTTGTGTAAAAGTTGTAGTATTTGAAATATATGGTTATCTAGACCCGATCTATGATGTGGAAGCTCGGATCATCGTTTAACCCGGTTTGGTAAGATCATGGATCTTAACATAAAGCTATTTTAGAAGTAACAAGGGTTAAAAGGTGAAACCCTACCACACATAAACCATGAACTTGTGTAAAAATGTTTTAACTTGTACAAAAGTGTTTAAAACTAGTAGATCTATGTATCTACAAGTGGTATTTTCAAAAGACCAAGCATCAAAAGAAATCACATGTTCTAAACCGGATCTTACACAAACAAAAGTGGTTTTTGTGAACAAACAAGTGTGTGGACACTTGTGTAACAAAAGTTTTAACAAAGAAATATTTTCATAAAAACCGACTAGAAGTTGTGAAACTTCATATTCTTTAAAAATAAGATTTTTAAGAAATTAAACTTATTTTTAAAGATAACAAGACTTACTAAATGTGCTAGTAAGATACTACACAATTGTGGTAAATATCCAAGTTCATGAAGTGGGGAAAAGTAGTGATAATTATTGATGATTGTTGTTGATGATTATTGATGATTGATGATGATTTAAAAGAAAATAAACACACGTTTTGAAAACGTGGGAAACCTCCATTTTTAGGGGAAACTCTGTCAAAATTTTTATAAATTTTGACACTTAGAAAAATATAAGTTTTTGAGAAACTTATTCCCTAAAAATGTGTTTAAAAGTATTACTAAGGTTTCCCTAATTTTTGGTGATGAGAAATGATGATTTTTCAAGAATAAAAAAAAATGGATATTAAGTATATATTTTTGAGAGAAAAATATATATTATTTTATCACCAACTTTTGTGCTAAGTGTATATAGTATGTGTTATACGTGCTAGTGTATTAAGACTTAAAAATACACTAAATACTCATGAGGAGAATAAACATAAAAATACACATACAACATACAAGATACATAATTCGGGTGCAAAGTGCAAAACACAAAAGACTTATATTTATTTTTGAGAAAATAATATAAGTAAGATACGTAGTTAAAAATATAGAATATTTTTAACACAAGAATATATACAAAAGAGAGTGACTGTACTTGTGCGACGCAAGTCTAGTGACTAACGTTAAGAAAACGCGTATAGGTTACGACGTTAATTAAGCAAATCCGGTGGAGTTTACGACGCTAGGAACGCAAAGTTGTGAGTTCATGCTCCCCCTTTTTCTCTTTAACTGTTTTCAGTTTTTATAACTTCGGGGGTGAAATACATGTACAAATGTACAAAAATTTATAATTGGTATGATATAAATACAAGAAGTACACTTGGTGAGAACGAGAACCAAGTGTGACGAAATATAAATACAAGAAGTACACTTGGTGAGAACGAGAACCAAGTGTGACGAAAGATAAGAATATGAGAAGCGCACTTGGTGAGAACGAGAACCAAGTATGAGGCGCTACGAGAAATGATAACAAGAAACGCGCTTGGTGAGAACGGGAACCAAGTAGGATGCGTTATGAGAAATAGTGTCACGAATAGGGTACAGAAGCACCATTAATCAACAATATACCTAGACCGCAGAACAAAAGGTTAGATCTAACGGGTGCCTGGCAGCCACACTACCGATCGGGGCGAGAATCGAGTAGTGCTTTTGTGTCTCAGAATATACCAATTAAATGCCTTAGGTTTGGTGACTTCCTATGACGTGTCACATGTTAATGGCTTTGCAACCCATTAACAATCCTGATATTTACAGGAATATTTTAATTACATGAAATTCATACCATACTAAAAATTGATGAATACTTGAGTACGTGGGGTACTCAAGAAAAGATTGAGTTATACTTGAAGTACGTGGGGTACTCAAGAAGAAATTGAATTATACAGATGTACGTGGTGTACACATGAAACTGGACTTATATATGAAAACTTGATTTACTCACAAACTATGTTTTCATACAAAGTATACAAAACTGCATGAATTCACACCAACATTATGTTGACGTTTTTCCAAAAACTCACATGTATTTCAGGTAACTAGGATGGATGTGCGCGTGGTCTTGCTTATGCTCGTGGATGTCGCTTGTGTTTAACTTTAAATAAAGTTGTAAACTTTTAAGACAATGTTTTATGCGACTTAGCGATGTAAACGCTAACGTATGTTTTCAAATTATGGTATTTGAATGTTATTTTACGAGCATGTAGCATGTTTACTCTTCGTATGCAATGAGAACCTTTCATGATCACACCTCGTGCTTCCGCCGTAGAAAGGGGTGTGACAGGATTAGTTGGAGAATTGGAAATGTGTCGTCACATAATTGGACGGAATTTTCGGGGTGTTACAAAAACTGTATTCTTCTTAAGATGACTCAGGTACTTCTAATCGAATCCCAAGTGCCTACATCATTATGGCTTGAGCCAGTTGCAACATCTGTGTATCTCCTAAGTTGGCTTCCTACCAAAGCTCTAAAGTTTAAGACTCCTCTAGATTGCCTATCCGAGTTAACCAAAATCCCTCATCCTCTCTTCATTTATATTGCATTGCATTTGTCCACATACGAAAAATCAATAGAAACAAACTTAGCTCATGTGTTCTAAGAAATGTGTATTTGTAGGCTATAGGATCGATTAGATAGGTTATCGGTGTTATAACCCAAAAACTTGTTACATGTTCACCATAATGAACTGTGACTTTCTTGAAACGAATTACTTTTGTAACACCCAACTCAGTAGTGAGGGGGAAAGTGAATGTATAGACACTCTGAGTTGCCTAATTCAACTTCCATCATCCGAAGAAGTAACTATAAAAGATCATCATAGTACTTTAAACCAGTTACCTTCAACAAAACCACACAATCTGCGGAGCACATTGCCATTGAAGAAACTTCATCCAACTTGATACATCAGGTAAGAAATATTGAGAACCCTGAATTCCCTATATCTTCTAACCATGATAATGAGATAACAGGGGAACACACATGACTAGTTACAATAGAACATACAGAGCATGTTGAACCAGTTGCATTAGATACAACAACAGAACATATAAAGCATGTTGAAGCAGTTACAGCAGAGACAACTAGAAGATATGTTCTTCCGCCAAAGGCAAATAGAGGGGTTCCTCCAAGAAGATGCTCTCCCAAAAAAGAAGCATGAAATTGAAAATATCCTATGGCGAATATTGTTAAAGGAAATCTATCATAAGAATCCAAGGCATTCATTGCCTCACTATACTCTGAAGAAGTTCCAATACCTGTTGAGCAAGCACTCAAATTAAAGAACTAGAAGGAAGCCATGAAGTCAGAAATGGATGACCTAAGGAAAAAAAATATCACATGGGAAAAGTGTATCATTCTAGAAGGTAAAAAACCCGGGGGATGTCAGTGGGTGTTCACTATAAATCACAACCTAGATGGAACCGTTGAAAGATACAAAGCCCGGTTGGTAGCCAAGGGGTATACATAGACATACGAAATTGATTATTTCAAAACCTTCTCCCATATTTGCTAAAATCAACGCAATCAAGGTACTTTTCTCTATAACCACAAACAACCAATGGTCACTCCAATAGTTTGATGTTAAAAACGCTTTCCTACATGCGGAGCTTGAAGAAGAAGTATATATGGAAGCACCACCCGGATTCACTGAAGGCTTTAAACCGGGAGAAGTTTGTCGTCTAAAGAAATCCCTGTATGGTCTAAAACAATCACCTCCAGCTTGGTTTGGAAGATTCACCATAACTATGAAGAAATATGGATTTAAACAAAGCAATTCAGATCATGCTTTGTTTGTTAAACGAAGAGGAAAACTCATTACCTTCCTAATTGTCTATGTTGATGATATGATTTTGACAGGGAATGATGAGGAAGAGATCAAAAGATTGAAGGTGAATCTGTTTTCAGAATTCGAAATTAAGGATTTGGGAAGACTCAAGTACTTCAACGGAATTGAAGTACTAAGATCGAACCAAGGGATTTCCATTTGCCAGAAAAAATCTATGTTGGACTTGTTAGCAGAGACCAGGATGATTAACTGCAAACCTTTAGACACTCAAGTCTATATCGATGCAGATTGGGCAAGAGATAAAAGTAACCGAAGGTCAACCTTAGGATACTTTACCCTAGTTGGCGGAAACCTTGTCACTAGGAGAAATGAGAAACAGAAAGTCGTGGCTCTTTCCAACACAGGGGCAGAATTCAGAGGAATAGCATGGGGCCTGATTGAAATTTTGTGGGTTAAAAGGCTTCTTACCGAGACCGGTTTCCCTCCAAATAAACCCAACGAAATATTGTGTGACAACAAAGCTGCCATTCAAATCTCGGAGAATCCGTTACAACACGACCGAACAAGACACATAGAGGTAGATCAAAATTTCATCAAAGAAAAAATAGAAACAAGGGTCATTGACTTACCATTCATTCGGTCTGAAGATCAGCTAGCTGACATCTTAACAAAGCCGTCAATGGAAGAGTCTTCCGCAAATGTTTGGGAAAGTTAAACGTTGGAGATCCCCTTGTTCAACTTGAGGGGGAATGTTAGAAAATAAAGTATTTTTGGTAAATATTGGGATCTCATAGCTCATGATCCTGATTTCCAGTCTTTGATTATTCCCGTATCCATATTTAGTCTTTTATCTTTGCCTATAAGTATAGAGGCATTTTGTGTGTTGTAATCAAGAAATAGTACAATCAAGAAACACGGAATATCAACACAAATCTCAATACAATTCCCAACTTTCATCTCTGATTGACAATAGATTTCTCATTCCTATCTTGAATGTGGACATATTTAAGTTTGTAAAACCTTATGTTCCATCTATGAACTTGTGTAGATTAATTATAATAACTCTTGTATACATTACTCCGAATAATCGTCACTAAGATGGGGATACCTGCGCGGCGTAGCGAGACGAAGACGCTGGTGCCAGACCTGAGGCCGCACGAAGTAGAGAGTTTAAATGGTGATGACTATGGTTGGGCGTGTGGGTGACGTGAGTTGTTTCTTTATGGTGAAGATAGGGTTGGGTTAGGTGATAACGTTGTTAGAGGTGGACCAAAATACTCATCCCTCTATTTTTCTACTTTATCACATGTAAGGCTAGGATGCTTCCTACAAGATTAAAGTTACTATTTGATCATTGGCCATATAAACGATATAATTAAAACTTACCCTAATAATAGAAAAAAACAAAAACAAAACATAAGAATTAAAAAAAAACGTATATAATTAAAAGGAATATTGGATTTAAATAACTTAAATTTTCACCAATTAGCCGATAGCACTCTCAACTTTTGATTTGTACAACACGACTCCCAACTTTCAAGTTATTGGCCGATTGCACTCCCAAACTAACTAAACACTAACCTAATTTGATAATATCAGCTGCCATGTCACCAAACAAGTGTCATGTCATCAAAAAAGCCAAGTTAGATGCCATGTCACGTGTCATGTCATCAAAAAACAAAGTTAGACGCCACGTCAGCTGTCACGTCATAAAAAAAATTCCACTTGAAATGCCACATCACCATACAAGTGCTATATCAACAAAAAAACTAACTGGGTTCGGGTTTAGTTAGTTTAGGAGTGCTATTAGCCAATAAGTTGAAAATTGGGAGTTGTGTGGTACAAGTCGAAAGTTAAGAGTGCGATCGATCAATTGGTGAAAGTTTGGGTTATTTAAATCTAATATTGCTAATTAAGGGCATGTTTGGCTAAGCTTATTAGAGTTAAAAAAGACTTTTGGGAAAAGGGCTTTTGGGAAAATGACTTTTTGAAAAGGAGTTTTTAAAAAAAGTGTTTGGATTAGCTTATGGGGTGGGAAAAGCCAAATATAAGGGGTAATTTAGTAATTTCATTTTTGAAAAGTCATTTCTGGATATAAGGAAACAAATATAAGGGGTAATTTAGTAATTTCATTTTTGAAAAGTCATTTCTGGATCCAAAAGTCACGAAATCTTGGTTTTTCAAAACCTCATGTTTCCTTCTTTGCAATAAGCTATTTTGAAAAGGACTTCTTGGTTATCCAAACATAAAAACAGCTTATTGACTTATCCATAAGTCAATAAGCTAATAAGCTGGTTTGAGAAGCCAATCCAAACATGCCCTAAAATATACAAATGCATTGGTTACCTACACTTACGATCATGACCCATTCTTTAAAGATGGATTGCTTTGTGAAAAAATAAATTGTATATTTGATCTATTTGGTCACATCAAAATCGTCAAAGAGTAAATTTAGATCTATTCGAACTAGTCGACGAAACAAAACATGCAATTAGTATAAAACTTGTTAACTTGAAAAGACCAAATGCGTCAACACTATTCATAACCACTACTTGTCTACACTACCTGCCCGTCAATGGCACCAAAATCATCGTCTCCACCACTCCACCATTGGCACAACCACTCCCGCCGTCAATCCGCCACCACCCCACCACCACCTTCACCGACACGCACACCATCATTATCCCATTGTCCGCCACCATCGCTGCCACCTCGTTAAAAGAAAACAAATATTTAATAATCATAGCAGCCATTGGGTGTTCCCTTTCCATCCAACGTCATGGATTCCCTTTTGGTTTTTATCCAAAAATCAAATACTTTTATCAATTTCCATATGAAAGAGGGTTGGAGGGTGGGTCGTTGGCTGGGTCATCGGTGGGGTTGGGTCATGACTCATGAGTGACGAAGGAGGGACTTCTAGACCGTTCTCTGTTTACAAAATTAGTTATTATTGTATACTCATGAGTTGGTTAATGTACTTGTCCTGTGTTGAATCTATCTTAAAGTTAGGCTTAGAAACCCCACGCATATTGCACGTGACACGTACCCCTCAATTTGCCAATAAGCATCACCATATTTGACTTGAATCTATTCCTACGGGGTAGAGGTAAGGCTGTCTACATCCCACCCTCCTCAGACCCTACCTTAGCTTTGCTATAGGTGGGATATACCGAGTATGATGATGATGATGATGATATTTGACTTGCATAAAAAACAAAAGAAAAGAAAAAAAAGCTAATAACCGGCGGCCGTTATTACCTCCAAATCAAGACACCCGCATTTGCTCTAGGTTTCAATTTCTTCAACACCCTCTCTTATCCTTTGATCTAGGTTTCCTCTCATCTGTTTTCGATCCTTTTGAATCATAAAGTTTTTCTGTTTTTTCATTCTATGCACGAATCTATTCGTTTTACGTTTATATGTTTTCTATTTTACTCTCTGTGTGCTTCCTATCCTACACTGTCAATGATCAACACACGATTACAATTGTCAGCGCATCTATACATACAAACATATACACACACACACACACTCATCAGCAAGTAGATCTGTGTGTTTCTAAGCGAAATTCGTTTGTGTACGCCAGTTTTTTGGAATTATGAATGATGTGGAGTTGGTACTTGTATGTTCCCCTGTTTTAGACATGTACTTATTAGGCAATAATTGGTCAACAGTTGATTAGTCTAAATTACTCTAATTGATCGTGTATATTTGTTATATTTATTTCTCTAGATTTAGATGATACAGATGGCCTTTGATCATTTAGGGGTACTTACTGTTAATCGAACCAAAATTTGGTTTTGAATTTTTGATAGGTTAAGCTATTTTCGGTAATTGGCTTTACATTGTAGTCCAAAATGAGACATCATAATAATTGTTGTTACGAGTATATGCTCGATCAATGTTATTATGACTTCGGTATCCAAGAACCTCTAAGTGGCAAAGCCCGTAGACCATGGGGATTCCAAGGGGGCACCGCTGGATTGAAGAAAAGTTGCTTGAATGGTTCTCAAAAGTAATTGAACACAGTGGCGGACCCAGATTTTTTTTTTCACCGGTCTCTTTTCTCGGTGTTAAATTTTTCCTCTTCTAAAGACATGTGGTGATCCACACTAGTGCTTACTTTGCAATAATTGGTCAATCTGATATGCTGTTCAGTCTATTAGTCCATATTACTCTAATTGATGGTTTGTTGTTGACATATCATATATGATATATGATTCGTCGTGTATTTTTTTTATGAGGTTTCTTATTATAGTACTTTTTGTTATATTTTTTTTATAGATGATAAGAACGGTAAAATACAGAATTGTTGATGTGGCATGTGATCATTAAAGGGTGCTTACTGTTAATAGAACCAAAATGTGGTTTCCGTCGGTCATCTGGATATACGAGTCTCACATGTTCTTGAATCAGAACCGAAGTTAATCTTTTTCATTGGATTACTCTGTTAACTGATTTACCATTTTATTATTAAATACATATCTGAATTGTAACTGTACAAATGTGAAATTCTACATTTTCCAACTTATAGAAGTCCAGAATGGATAGAATTAAAAAGAAAGTTATACAAAAAATAAGGTTATCAGCAAAAGTACATATAAGGTAGATGAACAAGAATATAAGATAAGAGAAGCCTATTTAACTGCGTTGTGTTTGGATTTTTAAGACGTATGAACTTTTTCCCCAAAGTATCGATTAATGAAATAGTTAAAAGTGGTGTTAGTTGTCAAATCTTGTTATGTATAAATGAAATGAATTAGAACACCTGTATGTTAGTTTTAGGCTTCTTGTTCATCCAGTACTATTTATCGCGTTTGATCAAACAGGCTCTTACTTGTGCAGTGTATTCGAAATCAAGAAGCTGAAATGTATCCAAATTCTCTGGACCTGAAGCGGAAGTTCCAGCCAGTCGATTATGCGTATAAGAATTTGAGGACAGTTTCCCGGAGACAGCTGACAATCCCATTTTCAGATGACTCAAGATACATGACATCACTTTCCGTGTTCAGAATAAATAACCCAGGTGAGTACATCTTTCTGTTTAGTTCCTTGTTAATTTTTCTATCTGTAGAAGAAGCTTGTCAGAGTTTCTGTTCATTTTTCTATTTATTTATTTATTTATTTATTTTTGTGACATCTTGGACTTGTATGGATTTATCATACATATTGAAATATGAATTGTTTTTTGCTGATCTAGATTTGGACCTGTGTACATACACATACATATACAAATACAAATGCACATACAAACATCTTGTGGTCGCAGTTGTATATATATACCAACACGCACACGCATATTGGGGAGGGCTATCTTGAGAGTTCTAAATATTGTGAGAGCCATGAGAACTCATGAAAAAACCAATTAAAATTAAAATTTATACTATTATTAAAATCGAACATCAAGAAAAGAATTTTTTTCTTCAATTAATTCATCTCCCCTCTCTAAATTACTCTTAACAGTTATGGTAAAAAGTTACACGTGTGTAATTTGTAAACTTACACATGCGTAACTTTTTTTAATTTTCGAACATGTAAATTTAAGCACATAGTTTTTTTTATGTATTTTAATAACAACAATAAGTGTTTTTTTTTCAATTTAAATGGTTTTTAACCGAGTTCTCATGGTTCTCACGAAATTAATAATCCTGGTTTGCTTCTTTCTTGGATTGTGTCTAAACTATAGGCTTGGAAGTGGGAGCTGACAATATTGACCCAAATCATCAGGAGTTACAGGACAGGATAGAAGCTGCACTAAGGCTCTTAACTTTCCGAGAGCAACATGTTCTGGTTCAGTTTTGGTCGCCTCATGCGGTTGGGAAGCACCAATTACTTGAAACTATATATCAACCATTTGGTATTGGGGTAACTGATGTAGGGCTTTCTTTGTATCGGCGGGATTCTGAGGACAAATCTTTTGTTGTGGATAAGGATCTTGAAGAAGAGGACAGTAGTCCTGCTGCTCGAGCATTCAGACGAGGATTGCCAGAGTGGGCTTCTGATTTAAATCATTACACCTCAAAACAGTTTCTGCAACAAGAGTGTGCAATTCGTTGCAATCTCCATGGGTATTTGGCTTTACCAGTTTTTGATTCGAATACACGGTTATGTGTTGGTGTGCTTGAGCTCTTGACATCTTCGAAGTATATGGATTATGCTCATGAGGTTCAAGTAATCCACATGGCACTAAAGGTTTCATTCTTCTCCCCTCAAGTTTGATGATTCTCTATCATTCTTAACTCATCCGCGTTTGTTTGTGGTCATGTCTTTTGACACACACCTGAAATGTTTTTTTTGGGTGTTTTCTAGTTTGCTTTTGTATTTTATTATTTTTTTTGCACTAAACAACGTCAATGGCTTAATTATCTTTCTTTGAAAGATAATTAAGTTGCAAAGATCTGCTGCATCATTTTTCTTAGGCAATTCTGATTGGTATATGGTAATTCTGATTGGTATGGGGTAATGGAATGGACGAGGTATGTGGGAATGGAATGAATCGTTACTTTGTTTTTGATGGGTGGCAGTGGTCGGTGGTGGTGGCGGTAGGGGTGGTGGCGAGTGGTGGTGGTGGTGGTTGGTGGTGATGAACGGTGAGAGAGGGAATAGAATGAAAAAAAAAACAAGGGGGTGGATGGAATGAACTTGAGGTTTTTAGAGAGAATGGAATGTCTCAAGTAATGGGTGATTCCATTACCTTGACTAACCTAACACATTTTTATTTTCATTCCCTCGCAATAGTTCATTCCATTCTGTCCGTCTCTCATTCCTGCATACCAAACACCACCTTAAGTGTTTTGCATGGTCTGTCTGTCTCAACTCAGTCATCTTTTTCGGTAACTTACTAGGATTTAAAAAAGAGTAGCATTATAGTTTATGCTTCCCTTCTAACAGTTCATTTCCAAATTGTTGTCATCTTGCAGACACAGAATCTGATAAGTCCACAAAGATTTGATTTTCCTGCTTTATATGTGAGTTGGGTCCTGCTAATTTATGATCTAATATTCTTCTTTGCTTTGAAATTTTTACGTGAGGTATCACTTTTATATACAGGTTCTTAACGAAAGCAGGCAAAATAATTTAGATAAAATCTGGGGCATTCTAAAAATGGCGTGTGAAATTCACAGTTTACCTCTTGCTCAGACATGGGCTGTGTCCCCGCACACTAGTTTTGTTTCTCATGAAAAAAATATAGAGAAGAGCTGTAGTAGTTTTGACACTAGATGCGTTGCCGTTGGGAAAGTCTGCATGTCCACAACTGCTCTACCTTTTCATGTTCAAGACTTGAGCATGTGGCCGTTCTTTGAAGCTTGTAGAGAACAACACCTGGACAGTTCATGTGGCCTTGTTGGCAAGGCGTTGTTAACCCACGGCTCATGTTTTTGTGGAGACGTAACCAAACTCAGTGAAGAAGAGTACCCTTTGGTCCACAATGCACGCATGAACCGAGTGACCAGCTGCTTTGCAATCTTCTTGTTTAGCATTGAAGACAATGATGGCTATGTGTTGGAGTTCGTTCTACCGCCAGATATCAAAGACAGCGGACAGGTCTCAAACTTGGTCCAAACATTGAAGCAGAACTTTGCGATAGGTTCTGGATTTGAACTGGGTGACAACTCATGTATACAAGTTGTTGGACTTCCTCCGGATGTCTCTGTAAACATGGAACCTGATGTTATACAAGTATCCTCGGACTCTGTGGCTGACAATTTTACGTCATCAGATTCAGAGTCATCGATGGCTAATCATAACAACTTGGGCATGGACAAAACAGGGTTTACCGGTACTGATGCCGGAGAAAACAGCAAAAAACGTAAAACAGAATCAGTTACCGGGATGGTGACAGCAAAGATAAGTTATAATGACGATACGGAAATTTTTAACCTTCCTTTTCCGTTTAGACTTTCATATCTGACAAACGAAGTCTCACAAGTCTTCAAGTTAACAGGTAAAAAACTTAGTCTCAAGTACATAGATGAAGACGCCGATTTGATACTCATTGCTTGCGATGTGGATTTGCACTCTGCTTTGGTTACTACAGGCAGTAACAACAGTATTAGGTTAATCTGCCTGTCAGATTAACCTGTGTGAGACTCACTGCATGTGACACATTTGAACTTTGCTTGTGATACATTGTTTGAAGTCTGTAAGATTAAGCTGTGTGATACTCATTACTTGCGATGTGGATTTGAAATGTGGGAACTCCTGCGTGTTGTAATTTATCATTTTTTTTGTCTTTTTAAAATTTGTTTGTTATCTTTGACTATTTTCATATGGGTTGACACTGGAGTCACCATCATAGGTGGTGGCCGGTTGATGAAATTGTCTCATTCCCAATCTTAACAACCGTCACGAAATCTTGATCCTGAACAAAAACCCCAGTTTCTGATTAAAAGGTGCCCCATTGAATGCCATTAGTTTGTTACTTCTAAGCTAGGCAAACTGGGTGGGTTGGGGGACTAGTCAAAACAGGCCCGGATCAATATGGTTCTGATCAGTCGAATGTAATCCGGTTAAAACTGAAGAATATAATCTAAATATTTGATATGTTGAGGGCTTCAGGAAAGATAAATTTTGGTGTGTTTTGTATGTTTATCTTGGTGGAAAGTTTCCTAGTTATAAGGAGTTAGGGTAGCTTGAGGAGCAAGTTATTGTGGTATAAATGTAAAGGTTTATTTGTGGTTTTATTCTTAATAAAATTGATTTGTGATCAGTCATCAAACAGTGCGGTGAAAGAGTAACTAACGAAGAGTGAAAAACGAAGCCTCCTGATTGAGTCTGTGAAAGATTGCTCGTGAACTTGTGACTGGTTCAAATGAGGAAGAAGACTGATCGTGTGAAACAATCAAGTTCGAGAAGATATGTGCGAGACAGTAAACAAGTGGTGAGTTGCGTCTCACCACACGCAACTATGGAACATTGGATATGTGAGACAATCAAGACTGAGAGTTGAAGATTAGTAGTGTGTGTGGTCACGAACGTTGGATTTGTAGGGGTCATTGTTACAAGTTTACAACCCAAAAAACTAGAGAACTCAATCCAAAAGAAGGATAATGGATGACATGCCCATTTGGACTTAAATCACACGTTTGTTTGTTGCTCATACAACGATGTGGGAAAAATCCTATACTTTGCAATGGTTCTGTAAGAGTTAAGCTCTCTTTTAAAAAGGATATTTGGACCAAACTCAATATTGTGTCTACATGGAACCTTAACCCACTGGATTGGGCCTCGAGAATAAGGTTACTAATTAGTGGGGGTAGTAAAATGGGTGGGTTGGGTAGGTTTGTGTAATGGGTTAGGATGGTATGAATTGATTTATTAAGAAATGGGTTATGATGAGTTTTTGCCAAAATGAGTTTTTGTCAAGATAGATTTGGGTATCATAGGCTAAAAATATAAATAAATAAAAAAAAATTCTAAAAAATTCTAAAAATTCTAAAAAATCCAAAAAAGTTATAAAAAAATCCAAACAATTCTAAAAAATAATAAAAAATCCAAAAAATTCTAAAAAATCCAAAAAAAATATAAAAAATTATAAAAAATCAAAAAATCCAAAAAATTCTAAAATATAATAAAAATCCAAAAACATTTAAAAAATCCAAAAAATTCTACAAAATCAAAAAAATCCAAAAAAATCTAAAAATTAAAAAAATACTAAAAATGCAAAAAAATCCAAAGAATTCTATAAAATTCTAAAAAATCAAAAAATAATAAAAAAGCCAAAAAATTCTAAGAAACCAAAAAATAATAAAAATCCAAAAAAAATTTAAAAAATCCAAAAAATTCTAAAAAACCAAAAAAAAAATCCAAAAAATTCTAAAAAATCTAAAAAAAATAAAAAAATTCAACAAATTATAAAATATCAAAAATGCTAAAAAAATTCTAAAAATTCTAAAAAATCTAAAAAATAAAAAAAATCTATATTTTTTAAATTTTTTTGGATTTTTTTTATTTTTTAGAATTTTTTGGATTTTTATTATTTTTTTGATCGTTTAGAATTTTTTTTTGATTTTTTAGAATTTTTTTTATTTTAGAATTTTTTGGATTTTTATTATTTTTTGATTTTTTAGAACTTTTGGATTTTTTTTATTATATTTTTGAATTTTTAGAATTTTTTGGTTTTTTTATTATTTTTTGGTTTTTTATAATCTTTTTGATTTTTTAGAATCTTTTGGATTTTTTATTAATTTTTTTTCAATTTTAGAATTTTTTGGATTTTTTTATTATTTTTTTGATTTTTTAGAATTTTTTTATTATTTTTGAAAGTTTTATTATTTGTGAAGCCAACGTCTATGAACACTCGAATAGGATGAAGAATCTGACTAGTTGCTCTTTTTTGACCCATTTACCCACGTAATACCCATCCTGACCCATAAATTATTTTAAATAGATATCATACAACTCATCCTAACCCATTCTTAATTATTTTCTTAACTCATACTGATCCATTGTCATTTTCAAAATGACCCAAAAAAACCCAAATGGGTTTTTATTGCCAGGAGTAATTACACTCGGGCTCCGATTCAAGACTTACATGTCTCTCTCTTTCGCCCTGTACTTTCACCATCAATCGATTACAACCTATGTATCTCTCTCACTCGTCAAGTCCTTTTGATAGCGATGACTCTACCATGGATGGATTGAATCTTTATGTTAAATGCTATTTTGGATCACAATAAACAACAAACTAGAGTCTTAACCCATTGGCCCACTCGCCCCTTTAGCTTCCTTTGGATACCGGGTTTGATACCGACTGAATTGTTTTTCATTTTGTTCGAACTTTTGAGCCGGTAGTGGACCCAACCCAGGGATCCACTCACTTGGCCTGTTCAGCTCAGTGGTGGCGTTCAATCCATTTTTATCGTGGCCCAAATGTGAAAACCGTAAGGGTGAATAATCAGTATTGAAAGTTTTAAGAGTTGTATCATTAAGTTTAATGGATCTGAGACTAAATCCCTTAATAGTTTCAACTATGTAGATTCATGTACTATTTATTTGTATATTACACAATACAAAATATAAATATATGGCACAATAAAACACAACTTAAAGTATATAAAACAGTTTGTGTATCACGTGACATGGCAGCCGTATACACCAAACTATACTAATACAGAACTGAGGAATGATAGGAACTAACTAGGAAGTACTATCAGTTTTGGTTTTGTGTATAGACTTGGTATATTCTAATCAAGAGTTTTATGTGTTTTGTTGTTTCATGTTCAGATGAAATAGCTTTAATTTTTTCAAAAAAATAAGGGTCCTAATATTAACACATGGGAAAACTTATTTACACATGGTGTATACGGGCCGTATACTGTTATACGGCCCGTATAGAATAAAAACAACTGACAAAGTCTGCTGGCACAGACTTTGTCAAGTTGTTTTTATTCTATACGGGCCGTATAACAGTATACGGCCCGTATACACCATGTGTAAATAAGTTTGCATGGTCGTATACAATGTATACGAACGTGTATACGGGCCGTATAACAGTATACGGCCCGTATGGAACGAAATTTTGATTTTTAAAATATTTTAGAGTGGTGAGGTGCTCAAAATAAAACATCAACAAGTAATAAAGATTGAAGAACAAGAAAACGTGTCGTATGACTGTAATAAAACGGAAGCTATCAACGCGGGATTACGGGCATGGTGTTATTCTTTATTTAATATTTATAGAATAAAAGGAAGGGTGAGGCATTTGATGAGAGTTGTAAGGAGTCTGAATAAAACGGAAGCTATCAACGCGGGATTACGGACATGCGTTTAATTCCCAACATATTTGTTTTGTCACGTACATTTCGTAAGAAACTTTTCGTGCACTGAACCTTCACCTCCAATCATTTCCTGGTCAAATCACACACTATAAAGTTTAAACTTATCGTGTGTTGTAGTTTGGAAAGATGACTGAATAGAGATCTGAATAACAAACTGTGGAGAACTTGTTTGCGTTATCCACCAACAATCCGTTCATTATCTGTTGTTATTTAAAACAATAGCAATTAACGTTCGGTTGAGATAACGGACATCCAACTTTCAAAATTCAAATCAAACTAACACGAAGTATCTCGAAGGTATCATATTCTTGGTTCAATACCAACTGCTCGAAATCCCTTTCGTTTCATGGATTTCCCTTTGGTTGAAACTTTTCATCACCGGTTCTACAGCACAAGCACATACACAGGGGAGAATATTCTCGAAATTGAAGGAAAAGAAAAAATGGTTGTTGATGTTTTTTCTCTATCAGGATTTTGTTGAGTCGTCGGGAAAACTTTTCCTCAGGGGAGGGTGAGTAGTATGAGTCTGAGTCCATTGTGGTTCGTGAATGTTGGAAGAACCCGACACGTCTTCTGCTGCCTCTTCGGTTGGTAAAAGACATAGGATGGCTTTTAATACAGGCTCTTTGTCGGTTGTGGTTGATTTATAGGAGGAGGTTATGAAACGAATATATGTTTATGCGAACATCCTTATTTTGTCACGTAAATGCGTTTAATTCCCAACATCCTTATTGTATCAGACTCTCTCCCCTCCTGATGCAATTTTCACAGTGGTACCAATGTCCTGCTACTACAATCCTTCCAACGATCCTTGTCTTGAAAGACAAGAATACAACGTTCATGTATCACAAGGAATGACCGATCTAAGGCAGAGAACCTGATTTAGATACACAAATTCATCACCGGTTTCTACAGCACAAGCACATACGCAATGAAGTATTAAAAGATGTTAGTTTCTTGACAGTATGGTTTCTCGACAAATGAAGTATTATCTGTCCTTGCTGCCTCTTCGGTTGATAAAAGACATAGGATGATTTCTCTATTACAGCACTCTTCTGAAAGACAAGAATACAACGTTCATGTATCACAAGGAATGACCGAGTTTGGAAAACGGACGGAATCCACGAAGAAACTGTTGGAATTTGTGGATTTCGGTTGGTTCAGAAACTTAACAAGAGAAGCAACTAAAAAAAGGAAAGAAATACCTTATTTTACAAACTCTTCTGAAAGACAAGATAATGGTTTCTCAACAAATGAAGATGAAGATGAAGAAACGAGAGTTTGTTTTGAGAAATTTACAAGGTAAACCTGAATTTAAGTGATGGACAACTGGTTAAAAGATGTAGAAGAGTTTGTGTAGAGATCTTTAATGTGAGATTCTTCAAGTTTGCACATTTTGAGAAAATACCAATGTGGTCATTTTCAAGTGTGAGATTAGCCAAACGAGGATGAAAGATACTCAAACCATCTGATCCCGTTGTTGCAAACTCCTTTAATGTGAGATTCTTCAAGTTTGCACATTTTGAGAAAATACCAATGTGTTTGTCAGCTTCGTAATGTGAGATTCTTCAGATTCAGAAAGCAGATGTTTAGTAGTGTTTGAGACAATTGATTTCTCTTGCGGTTACCAGGCCTATCATCTCCGTCTACGTTTGGTTTCTTCGTTTATTGGATCGTTCTAATAGATTAAAGAGGTTTTTACCATTTTTTACCATATGTATACGAGTCGTATACGGTTTATACGGCTGTATACCGTTGGTAAAAAATATTTTTACCGATCGTATACAATGTATACGATGGTTGTATACGGGCCGTATATTATTATACGGCTCGTATACTATGGGTAAAAAATGGTAAAAAATGCTAAAAAAGGGTTATTCTCTTTAATCTATCAGAACGATCCTTGTCGTGATGATTCGAAACATTCACGAACCACAATGGACTCAGACTCATACTACTAGCAGTAGAACCCGACACGTCTTCTGTGATGATTCGAAACATTCCGAATAACTAGCAGAAAAACCCGTATACGGTGATTGTTTATCCATACTATTCTTCATAGCCATATTCTCACTCACAATTTGTTGATACATATCGTCCGTTCAACTTGAGTATTTTTTCTAACTTTATGCTTGCATCCACCACAGTGAATATTAACTTTGTGTGAAAGAGTTTGGAAACCGGACGAAATCTATGAAGAAACTGTTGGAATTTGTGGATTTCGGTTGGTTCAGAAACTTAACTAGAGAAGCAACTAAAAAAATACAAATGATTTCTCTTCCGGTTACCAGGCCTATCATCTCCGTCTACGTTTGGTTTCCTCAACGAAGAACCATCAGCCATTATCAGCCCTTTTTTTCCTTTGGTTTCTGGTTGATTTTTGAGGGTGAGGGTTTTGAATTGATTCCTGCGCTCAAGTTTCAACTACTGGAGTGAAAATTGGTAAAAAATGGTTTATTCTCTTTAATCTATTAGAACGATCCTTGTAACCATCAACCGTTCAAGTTGATATAGGAGAGTACTGAACAACCGAGATAACAGCTCCGGTATTTTTCACCAACCCATCTTTGGTAGTGTTTGTTTGAGAACCTGATTCAGATACACAACGGTCTCTTTGCTTCGTCTACTAGAACTATTTGTGTATGCATTCTTTTGGTAGTTAACAACGCTAATTAGAAAAAAATCTGAAAAAATTAATCATATCGATTGCAATAACAGGATGGATGTGACACACATAGATAGATAAAATGTCACAGTTGTCAAGACTGTTTGTCGGGTTTCCAATGCTCACACAGGGTGATAAACAACGCTGATACACGTAACATCTAGTTATATTCAGATTTAAACAATGCCCGCCTCAATCTTCAATACTTCAGTAAAATACCACTAGTAGAAGAACCTGACACGTCTTCATGTAACAGAGAATGTTTTAGAAATTGAAGGAAAATGAAAAGATTTGTTGAAATCGAATTTGACAACTATGACAGCTTATTAAAAGTATCGTGTGTTGTAGTTTGGAAAGATGACCGAACAGAGATCTGAATAACAAACTGTGGAGAACTTGTTTGTGGCAGGTTCTTCTACTAGTTACTCGGAATCGATAAATAACCAACACGAAGATCTCTGCGATCGCTAAGGTTTTCATCAACGGACTGATCGGTAACGTTACTCTACCTGTGCTCCGATTTAAGCGGCATGTTCCGATCAACGTTTATCCGACATTGTTAAAGGTGATGAAGAGTTTTAGAAACCCTAGAATGATTCTGTTTTTACGGGAATAAAACGTGATACTTGAAAAAAGCCAATATATACGGCCCGTATATATTTATACGGCCCGTATACATGTCCTAACATCAAAAACCCACAAAAATAAATCAATTGAGCCGTATACGTTTTACAAATCGTATACACATGTATACGACTCGTATAACTGTATACGGGCCGTATATAATAAAACAAAAAAAAACATTCTCTGCGCATTTTCCTATTCAAAAACATTCTATACGAGCCGTATAATTGTATACGGCCCGTATACAATAGGGGATGTGAAAATAAGATATAGGGTATGTGGGAATAAGGCACTTAAATAAAAAAAATATAGACATGATGGTTTTGTTTTCGGTGGAAAAGGGTTCACATTTGAGAGTCATGAACCGACAGAAGTTCCAAGAATGTTTTACGCAGTTCAAACTTCAAAGGTCCATGGCCTTGCGTTAATTACGGTCGACATGACGCCATTTTTATAGCTCAAAAAGAACCTTATACTCTGCTCAAAAAGAACCTAATATTCGGCTGGGTTCGGTATTTCTTTTGTTTGACTTTTAAAAGACTTAAAGAATTTCCAGGAAATTTAAAATTCATTTTGATTAAGTCTAGCATCTAAGCAAGTGGGGAAATATAATATATTTTATTTCTGTATTTAAATATTGCAAACATTAAAACACCAAATCATAGACCCCACCTTTTTGCACTAGTCTCTCTACCTACACACTACTCTCTCTATATCTCTCTTACCCACCACCTTTTCGATCGGGTTTTACACCCCCTACGTGATTTGGGGTAACCGAATAGGTGGCAAGGATGTTACTGATTTGGGTACCCTACCCGAAACCCAAATCGGCAAATGCTCCCACCCCATTATAGCTTGGATGACATCAAATTTCTAATGATTTTCGTTTATTAAAACTAAAAACCAATTCTTGTCATATGTGTCTGATTTCAGTGGCGTATCCATCAATTTTTTTTACCGGGTTCCGTTTGGTTAATTCTCACTATTTTTTCCAAATCATATAAGGTTTCCACTAATTTTTATCATTTTTTTTTCCAAACCGAGGGGGTTCTTAGGAACCCCTAAAACACCCCTGGATCCGCCCCTTTCTGAGTTCACCATACTTTTAAAGATGTAAAATAATAAAGATAAAGATTGTGAAACTTACGTCTGGAAAATTGTTATCGTGTATTTATCAGTTGATTGAATTTATGAAAATAATGTTTTGTTTTATGCATGTAAACAAAGGGCCAGGCCAGATGTGTTTTCTTCATTTGGTGTTACGTCCCTTTTATATTTAACTAGTCTTAAGCTGTGACAACCCTCAATTTACATGTATTCCGTACAATTTATTTAATAATAATTTAAGTGTTTGGTGACTGTGTTGAAATATTTAACTGCTCTCTGATTACTGAACTATACTTACATGTGCGTGTTAGCATACTAGTAGTATACAGAAAAGTTACTAAAAAGTCCGGTATGTTTTCCTATGTGTTAGGAATAAATTGCGTTACAAAAATATATAAATAAGACACTTTACGGTACAATTAAACACTTTAACGGAACAGTATCCGACCGAACAACCGGACATTACCCGGGACACCAAATATTTGTCAAACATGTTATTTTATTATTCATGGCTTGTCATGATCCACGTTTGCCATAACACCCATTAAAATCAAATCACTACACATAAAAGTTCACACTTTCAACCTATCTATCCCTTGCATTTTAGTCACATTTTTTTTTTACCTCAAGACCCCCCCCCCCCCCCCCCATCCGATTTTTTTTAATCCCAAGTGGACCCCACCACATCTTCACACCTTACTTGATATATTTGATTAGATTTTAGTTCATTATTTTATTTAGATCTTAGCTTGCAAATTTGGACATAATATATGAGATGATCTTACAAGGACATGGCACTAGATATTCATCATTCCACAATATTCACTCTCTCTCTCCTCACCACTCTCTCTCTCTCATTCGGCTGCCCCAAACCGAAAACACCACCATCACCTTTGCACCTTCATCTTCTTCATTTACATAGTCCATTCAAGCTTGGTGTTCATCCATGGAAGGTGCAACTTGAAGGACACTCAAAGGAGCATTGTTCTAGTCTTTTACGCCATCTTTTCTTCACATTTCTCCACTAGTTTTCGTCCCTAGCTATAAGCTAGTAGACGTGATTGACCGACCTTGACTGTTAACTATATTTGAGAACCTAACCGAGCAAACCGAGGTGAGTTCACACTCTTTCTAAGGCATGGGATTCCCAGGGGTTGGGAATGGGATTGAATAACTACTTGTACTATCATTACTCTTAAACTACTTTTTTACTGTCCTCGGATTGAAGGGCACGTACGTAAAACCTACGTACACTCATACTTACAACTGTCCTCGGATTGAAGGGCACGTACGTAAAACCTACGTACACGATCATAAGACCATCAACTCTATCACTTTAAGTCCCTCAATTATCGACTTAATCGCCGAGGCCTATGGCGAGCGGGTCATTAGTTAATAGCGCTATTAGGTTTAACAAACCTCACACCGTGCCAGTCGGACGGCCGTGTACTAATGGACTATGGGCAAAGGGTCAATGCTGATAGACATTGACTTAGGGCACCTCTTACATTTTCGTAGCAGTCGATACGCGTGGTCTAGTAACACATGGGAAATCCCCACTAATCTTCGCAAACATGTCAGAAAGACCGCGATGCAAACTTATACGATACATGGTTTTCAAAACGAACAGATGATTTACAAAACGAATGCTATAACCAAACAACCAACTGTGAATTCACTCAACTTTGTTGTTGACTCGTTGTTACATGCCTTACAGGTCGCTAAACATTTGGAGCTTGTACGAGGAAGGAGTCGTTGTGGTATGCGGACGGTTATGTCCAGTGTTTAATGTTTAAAACATTATGAACTTATTAAACCTATGTGTTAGACTTTAAACTTATGAACTGCGAACTTATGTTTTGAACTTTACGTTTATGCTTCCGCTGTCTAAATTAAAAACTTGGTTAACTAGTTTTTGGTCACCAATCGTATTTTGATTGTCTTTATTTACTTAAGCACGTTGTTCAGTATGATTGGTGGCTCGATCCTGGTCATGTCACGCCTCCAAGTGGTGATACCCCGCATGGTGGATTTTGGGGGTGTGACATAAGCCCCCCGCGTTGCGGGGCAGGGGGCTTAAAATCATGCCAAGTAGCAACCAAACGACGATCAAAGTCGAGAAGAAAACTCAAAAAACACGAATTTCTAACACTAAATGACTCACGTGGAGTAAAACATAGACAAATATTTTGAATTTACACCGACACGTATTTGAAAGTCGAGGGAATAAAAACCTGAGATACCAAATGTTATCACCAAACGGCAATCAAATCCAAGAAAAAAAGTAAAACAAAAACTAATAAAAAACTAAACAAATTTAACTATTGTGACAAATTATTAGAAATCAATTTTTTGTTATTAAAATAAAAATCCTCAAAAGTTTACTAGGAAAAGATTAAAAAAACCACAAAAGAAAAAAAAATAGAACTATTCATCACCACCATGTTATGAAATATTAGATCATCAAAACAAAACCATAAAAAAATAAATGAAGAACAGCAAAACATCCTATATAAAAAGAAAAGAAAAAATAAAACACTTCTTAAAGTTTTGATTTCTGACTCCAAAGCAAGCCAAGAAAATCTACATGGCTAAAAATCTAAGCTTTAAAAAACCTAGTGGCGAAACTCTAAACTTTAAAAGACCACTGGCGCAAACATGCTTTATGTTTTGATATATATAATAATAATTCAAATTGATAGCTTCCACGAAATTCCGACAACACCTTATTTGTAACGTCAATTTTTTTTTCTACTTATTAAATTTCAATTTTGAAATTCAAAATTCAAAAGTTGAAGTTTTACTTTTGTAAAATTTAAAATAATTGAATTTTATGAATAAACAAAATATATAATAGTCGTCCCTTCTCGTTGGACTGTCCAATTTTGAATTAGTAAAATAATATTAATTTATTTTTCAGTTTTATTTAAAAAAAAACGTTTTTTTTGTATATATTTGACATTTGAGAGTAAGAAGTTCAAAAGAAAAAACATATGTGGTCCTACATCCCTGTCAAAACCTGTTCTAGTTCACTCTTATAAGAGACCTCTTATGTTGCTAGTGCACACAAACCTGATCTTAGTTCATATCTGGAACAAAAATAGTCAGTCCAGTTTGATATCATCATGCCTTGAAGCTCCCAAGATTTCATCATTAGGGGAGAGAAGATTCACTTGAATCGAAAAATGGCTTGCACAAACACAAATATCGGGTTAGATGAGCTGCCAGAGGAATCACCCGATCAGTCTAACATCACAACCAACGGTAAGCGCTTTATTTGAACTGAATTCATCTTAACAGATTGGTTATTGCTAAAGACATGATGAATTCTTTATCCAAAGTTTCGCGTTGATTAACTTCAACAAGATCTATAAGATCAACATCTCTTTGTTATTCTCTGCATCTAATTTGTACAAAACCGAGTTCTTTATGCAATAAGTTTAAGAAAAGGCAAACCTTCCATGGTATATCACAAAATAATAGAAAGGGATGAAGGGGATACATGATAAGTGATGAAGGGGATACATGATAAAAGTGTCAAGTGAGTGGTATTTCAGTTTTCACTATTTCTTTAGAAGTGCAAACTATTGGTTAATCGAGCTCGAGCGATCCGTAACTTTGCCGAGTTTGATTTAGAATAGGAAAATGAAAACAAGTTAGGTTCAATCAAACTTTCCAAGTCCTATGCATGTTTTGATATGTTTTAAGAAATCATGAATTTAACCATTTTTTACTTTTAAGGAAATCGTGGAACTAAAGTAAACATTTTAGAAAAATTAAGTTAGGAACTCCTAATAATTCAACATATAACAATTAAGGAGATATAGTCGATGCCTGAAAAAAATATATATTCATTACAAGCTAGACGGGGACCAATCTACTATCCAAACCAATGATTAATTTCCGCGGCTACTAATCTACTACAAATTACGGAAATTAAAAAAAAAAAAAGAATAATAATAATAATAATAATAATAATAATAATAAAAAAAAACTCAGTTGAACTGGGACCGAGTTCCTACATGTAATTATTGCAAGAACAAATTATTTAGCAAGGGCATCTTAATCATGGAGCCGGAGATGTCAACAAGTGATATAAAAATATAAATATCATGGTCCTTTCAATTATAATAGTCATGGAGCCGGAGATGTCGACATGTGATATAAAAATCAAAATATCATGGTCCCTTCAATTATATAGTAATTTATAAATAAATTTATATACTATTATCTGCGGCTCCTACTATTCACACACCTTTACAATCTTATTTTCACACTTACATGTATACAGCCCGTATAGAGTTATACGGACCGTATAACTGTTGTTGCACACAAAAAAATGTCAAAGAATGTTTTTTTTGTCTCCGGGCCGTATAACATTATACAATCTATATATAATGTTATACAACCTAATATTTCATCCATCTATATGAGCCGTATAGCACTATACGACCCAATATTTATCATGTAATATTATTCTATTCAGGCCATATGACGTTATATACGACCTGTATACGGGTGTGAAATTAAGATTTTATGGTGTGGCTTTAGTAGAACCCTTATCTACACCTATATAAGTCTTGTAAACATTTTAGTTTATTACCCTTGAACAGCATAAAATAGTTATTAGTTGTAGAATAAAAATTTTTGTTTAATTTCAATATAATAGGAACACACTCCCTGAAACCTGTTAGACCTAAACTCAAATAAAAATTGCTAGGATAAGCGTTTCATGAAGATATTTGCAAAACCGGTGAGATGTTTCAACGAAGGTCCATCATCAACAAAGGTCATTGTCAACGAAAGTCCTCCTTCGTTAACCACCTTCGTCTTGAAAAACCACCTTTGTAGAAACCCTCACTATTTAACCTTTGCACTGATCTTTAACCTTCGTTCAAACATCATCTAACCTTCGTTAAATGACCTTCGTGTTGCTTTAGCACAAAAACTCAACTTCAAACTAGACTTTAACCTTCGCTTCAAGATCACTGTCGCCCATTATTAACCTTCGTTCAAATAGTGAACATCCTGAACAATAGCTTTGAGTACTAGCAGAACTTGAATTCTTTGAAAGTTTTTTTTATATATTTTTTTCATTTTCAATTAAATTGGGTACAAATCCTTGGGGTTGGGGTCAAAGTTCAAACGCAAGCAATAGTACACCACAAAATAATTCCGCAACATCGTGGGTACAATCACTTATGCATGCGCAATCTGCAATGATTACCGCAAGTCAATAGGCATTCGTCGCGAGTCAAAATCAGAGTATTTAGAATCTTCTAATGAGCGAAAATGAAACGAGAAGAAAGTTAATCAACATGTTTTAAATTCATGCCAAAAATACATTTCCTTGTGTTTTAAATTGTTACGTTTGTGTTTTTCTATTTTATACCATGCCAAAGAATCTGTAATATCATGTCTAAAATTTGAAACACAATTGCATACATAGACTTCTCAGACTTTTTAGGAGTTTTAGACTTTGTAGCCTAACCCTACCATGTGTGGGTGTGCTTATATATGTGTGTGTATAAGAATTAAAAAATGGGTAATATTTGAACTCTAATTTAGATAGGAATCGAATTGAGAATCATAATTTTTTATTCGACTAGGATTTGGTTACTTAACTTGAATTTGAATCTAAACAAATTCGAATTTTTAAAACTGAATTCGAACCTCCGTAACTGAATTCGAATCAAGTCAATATTTTTTTTAAATCAATTCGAATACTGAACACTCCTATCGGGTACAGACCTTTCCTACACTCACCTACACAACCTAGCTGCACGGGTAAAGTTTCTGTATAACTAAAAACATGAGGGAAAAAAATTATTGTTGATTGAAGATCTTTGCTTAACCAATTGACCCCCTAAAAGGTTCCAAGTGAACTTGGGTATGTGCAAGACCCCTTTTAGTTTCATTTCCCTATTAAGGAGTATTCCCCTCTTCCTTCGACAAGTATGGCATCCACGTTAGGAAGGGTTTCAATATGATTTTTGATTTCGTTTTCAAGGATATCAACTTTAAGAGTAATGTGCTAGTTAGAAACCTAAGACCACTACCATTCATCATCGTGATCTCTTTTACCTGTTATGAATGTCATTGGTTTTATGCTATCTTTAGTCGTACTTCCATATACTGCAACATGTTTCAAGAGCATCTAATTTTAATCGTTTGTCAAACTTAGGATAGGACGTGAACCCGATTTGATCCAGACTGCCTTCGACTTTATTTCTTTTCCTTTTCAGTTTCCCTACTGCCACTCGGGATACTCTATTCGTTTGAAGCAGCCATCTTGGGTATGCCTATCTTCCCAACAAAATTTGAAGTGTTCATTGACATCACTGCATTTATTGTCTTTTGGGGCAGATTATCATATCGTTGGCTTGTGTTATTCTCTCATTGCCCTAGCATGAAGGGCCTTGAAGGTGGTATCTTCGGTTGTAGGTTTCTTGTCCGCTTTTATAGCTCTCTGTTGCTCATCCTCTATAACAAGATGACATGTATTTCCATGGCCGGTTTCGGATTCACTGCTTGGATTAGAGTTATGATGACAAAAAAATAATTGTCAAGTCCCATGAGAACTCCTAAAGTCTCTCTTTTCCCTGAGTTCATTCAACTTCTTCCAACGTTGCACGCACAACACTCACATGTGCATCGAGGGTGGTTAGTATATACTGCATCTCATCCAAGAGGTTGTGAAGCTTTGTATAATAGGCTAAAACGGAGGCTGCATTTTTCTGTGTTACCGTAAATGTTTGCTTCAACTTGTAGGTGAATACAAAGATAATGTTTGTTGGTGTTATTACAAGTAATAATAATATTGATGTAATTACTAGAGGAAAAGAGTGTAAATCTAGAGAAAACCAGCCTATATGTAATTAAAGAGAAAACATAGAACTAATTCTTTTACTTCAATAGATGAAGCATCCTTGAACCTTGGATCATTGTCAAGAGAAATATTGCAACAAGATTTACATGAAACCAATATTCAAGATCAACAAGATTTTAGCAACAATTACCCCAAGAATAAGAGCAGTGTTATTATAAACACAGAGATAATTTGTGTGGATGATGCTACAAGCAAGATACTTGATGTAGTTACTAGAGAGAAACAAGCCTGTACTAGGCGAAAGAGAAAGCGTAAAATGGATTCTATTACACATGATGCCATCCAACAACATTTTGGAAAACCAATAGGGGAAGCTTCCATGAGACTTGGTGGTAAGCTCTTCTTATTATCATTAAGTTTATTATCTCATGGGATAGAGGAAACATTTTGTGCTAATATTCCCACTCTCCCTACTAGGTTTGTTTTTAATAAAGTTTATTATCATATCTATATTGATCATTTGATTCTCATTATTTATAGTTAGCCGTTCTACACTAAAGCGTGTTTGCCGTGAGTTAAAAATACCCAGTTGGCCAATGCCGCATCGCAACAAGAAATATGCTCATTTTAGTATATATGTGGTTGTGCTTCTACTAGTAAGGGTTAAGCGGTGGGTTTGTTCGAGTAACCATCATGGATTTTCAGCTATGTGGTGGATTTGTGGCAAGCATAATGCTTTTGTTTGCGAATCAAGTCCATCAGCTAAAATTACACCTAAAGGTGAGACAATTTGTAGGCTACCCTATTACGCACAACTAACTAGTGAATCCATAAATACGACTCCCTTTTCCTAGACTTCACAAGCACATTTAAGTGTATCCCCAAAGAAGAAGAGGGTTGTTAATGTCTCAGATACAAGGATGGTGACAGTGAAAGCAAGTTTTAAAGATGATATAATTAAGTTTGTTTTTCCTCTCTCATCAGGAGTGTCGGAACTAAAAAACCAAGTGGCTCAAAGGATTAAGTTAAAAAGTACACGACTTCGTCTTAAATACAGAGATGAAGATGATGATCTGATACTCATTTCTTGTGATGCCGACATCTGTAACCTTATGCCACTTTCGGCTTCCTCAGTTTGTAAAAAGACCATAAGATTAATCGTCCAAATGACAGACGATTAGTCTTTAAACATTATCTCTAAACAAGTGTGGAACGCTCATATCAATTCTTTTTTAGGGTAAACGTACGTTCTTTATTTTATGTTTTGTAATAAAAATCACATCTTATTACTCCTGTATACATTTGTGGGAAGAGAAAATTTATTAGATAAGATAAAACATGTTAACGGAGTTTATTATCTATTATAGTTATACTGGTATATGATTTGGTTATCATTATCATTTAACCTCTCTATTTAAAGATACTTGATTTTTAACTATTCAACACATGGAAAATATTATTCACTAATACACTTTTCACTTATTTTTGAGTTCTTTTATGAAACATTCAACTCTGTTTTTCTATTTTTTTTTCTTTTATCAAATCAAGTACGAAACTGAACAACAAATGCAACAATAACTAGAAAGAATCAGACACCGAACCTGATTTAAAAATATGGAAAAAAATTCAAACACATGCTGAATAATAATCCGAAGGGAAAAAATACATAAGAATGAATCATTAATAGGGATGAAAATGGGTCGGGTATGGGTCGGACATGGCTAATCCAATTGCCATACCCGATTTAAAATCTTGTCCCATACCCTTCGGGTAATTACCCATCGGGTATTACACATACCCGCGGGTATCGGGCATGCCCATTAGATTTTAAGGAAATACCAGTTGGTATTTTTAAATATATTGTTTCTTTCATTTACAATTTTATGATTTGTATATAATTTTATGTTTATAAAATCCATAATAAGTTTAAATATGATAAATTGCATACATATCATAGTCATCATATATATTTGAAATATCTAAAAAAATAGAAGTATCATGATTATATAAAGGGTTATTGGATCTGATCACCCCCAACTATTCGCTTTTGGCAGTTGGCACTCTCAACTTTGACTTTGGCTCCCACCATTCCCAACTTAACACATAGTTTGTCATGACACCCCGCCGTTAAATAAACACTAACGGGGTTTGTTTTATAAGCCTACGTGTCATATTAATCCAACATGGCATGCTGACATGTACTGGACTGTGTTTCACCATCATAAAAACCCCAATTATCATAACACTTAACACAACTCAACATCTCAGATGCTCATCTCTCTTCTTGGCGATCAAGCCCTAATCTTTGTTAATCGACGATTGAAGCAAAAAATCACACACTACAGAGGTACGTTTTATGTTAGGGTTTATTACATTTTGATATCATACGCTGATTGAACTGATGAAAGTTATCGAAGTGATGTTTTGGTACGGTGGATCATTAGATTTTGGTTTTGATCAACCTCAATATATTGCATACGTTGAGCTGGTAGAGTATGCAATGGAAACGGGGTGCTATAAAACTAGGGATTTTTACATGTACAGGATAAATGCTGATGATGGTCAATTCAAGCTTTTTCGGAATGATAATCATGTTATGGACATTGCATTTAAGGCTAGAACATGGTCTGAACCATTCATGGAAGTATTTATTCAAGACTGTCCAATTACTTCTGAACTGGAAGTCCAGTACACTTCCTAGCCCATTAAACCACAAGCCCAATCAACTTGCCAGCCCATTAAACCACAAGCCCAATACAGTTCACAACCCATTATACGAAAATGACAGCCCAAAAACCAATAGCCCAGTCCAAAAAAAAGTAGTCTATGTCAGGAGAATGACTGGGGCATCTGGCAAAAGTGTTACCACTCCTGTAGTCCTTAGATCTGGATCTACTGCCTCAGGTAAGGAGGCTGTACCTGAAGAACCTATTACTGTACAACAGGCTACATGGGCATTTGATTTAGATAAGGAGCCTAGTGTTCAATAGGGTGTAGTAGAAGAAACAGTTGGTGTGGACAAGGAGCCTAGTGTTCAAGAGGGTGTAGTGGAAGAAACAGTTGGTCTAGATAAGCAGCTTAGTGTACAAGAGGGTGTAGAGGAATAAGTGCTTGGTTTTGATAAGGAGCCTAGTGTACAAGAGGTATTGGCCCAATACCTAGTGAAAGGTATTGGCCCAAGATTCAGCATCCATGGATCCATCACCAATAAAATCTGCTCCTGGGAGGCCTAAGAAGAATAGAAAGAGGGATCCTCATGAAGATCCAAAGAGACCAGGAAAACTTACCAAGCATGGGGTGATAATGAATTGTGGTAATTGTGGGGCTAGAGGTCACAACAAAAAAAAAGTGTAGTGAAAAGGGAAAAATGACTGCAGGTGAATAATTTTTAGTCCAGTTGTGGGGGTTTTTTATATTATGGGTCTAACTCCTTGTGTTTGTATATTGTAGGGTTTGCTCCAAAGAGACAGAAGAAGAGCCATAAACATAAACAATCAACTCAAGAATCTTCACAAGGAACAACTCAAGATTCTACTCAGGAGGGAAGCAAAAGGTCAAGCCAAAAGTCAACTAAAATATCAACTGTCAGAGGAAAGAGCAAAGGGAAGGGGAATAGGGAAGGCTGCAGTTAAATAGTCATTGTTTGACTTTTTGTGATAACTGGACAAGTTTATGTTATCTTATAATTAGTGTGGTGTGTATGTCCTTTTTGGTATGATAAGTGTACATGCTTATGTTATGACTAGCCGGAACCCGCGCGATGCGGCGGCAACAATTTAAAACGCGGTACTCGTTTTATGTATGGTACACTGTTTTCTTATCGGTAGCATTGATGTTTGTCAATGACTCATCTATTATCAACCATTATATAATATACGCAAGCATCTGTAGATGAGCCTCAACCGCGTCATTAAGTTGTGAATATGCACCACAAAACGTATGATGGTAAAGCGGGCGAGTTGATCTGGTTCCAGGAGACGCAATGTGTAAAAGACATTAACCGAAAAAATGTGATACACTGTTGACATTGCTTCTTAATCACGTGTACAAAGCAAATAACATGGATTTACTGAACATGTGCATTAAAAGATATGACCACCAGTGTTATCAAGATAAACTTTTCTCATAAAATTGTCTTTATAAAATACATTTTATATCGGATGTCATAAACCTGTTCCAAACACCATTTAACACAATAGCAGTTGTGACAACCCGAACTTTCAAGACTAGTGCTATCCGTTTTCATGATCTCAGACTTGTATTGTTACGCCTTAGTATATTTTAATTGAATGAATGTTATATTAAATGAGAGAAACATTTAGAATGTAGTTTGGCCGCACAGTCTAGTCGGATCGCACACTCCTCTCATGATCGCACACTTTCACACCTCGGTATCTTTTAAAACTCGGCCCACACATTCTATTCGGCCCAAACTCATTTTGAGCCCAAACCGAGCCCAACAAAACCCTATAATGTACGGTTATGCATAAGAGGGGGCATACAATTCTTTTTCTCACAAATTGCAAACCTTAGAACTCCCTTTCCAGCGCATACAAGTCGACGACAACCCCTTCATTCTCGAAGCCCTCTTCGGATCTGGATCGCCATCCTTCAGTCTAGCTCACTCGCACACCCTCTATTTCCCCGTTAGTATGACACTTGTTAGTTATGGTTTCTTGACTGATTGCTTTTGTTGTATTCATAATTGTCGATTTGAAAACATGTATGTTATAAGTGTGGATTATTGATTTTCGGTTGATTTGATGTTCGCAAATGTGAATTAGTAATAGGCTGTTACGGAATGGATTGTATGATTTTATGTTGTGAGTATGTTGGTAACCTGTTCGAATATTGTTTTGATAATGGTAGCATATTGAAATCGATGAACTTGTTGTTGAATTCTGGAAATCATTTGGCTGTTTGATCTGTTGGAACGTTGTGTGATGATTGGGATTGTGTTTGCAATAAATTTAGAAGGGTTACGTATGATGAATGATCTATGATTTGGTTTGAATGCGGATGTTACGGGTGTTGTGATTCGAATAGGAATTATGGTGTGAAACTGTTAGATAATGAAGATTAGGATTTATGAATTTCAATCCTTGCATCTGGTTGTGCGATTTTGGATAGATGTTTGTTGTTGATTGTTGCTAGCAATAAATATGGAAGTTTGTAACTGATTAACCAATAATTTCGGAATATATTAACTGACCGCACACTTTCAAATCGCACAACGGCTGGTGAGCCGCACACATGTTTTATGTCAATCGCACACCTCAGGCCGTGTTAGGATTGGGCCGCACAAAGAAAATCAATCGCACACTTGATTCTTACCTCGCACACTTCTTGCATGGGTTTGTGTTAATGGGTCGCACAGCTTCGGGTCGCACACTAAGTCCCGAGTCGCACAGTCCTTTAGACTTGGTACAACTGGGCCACACACACATATGCATACATCTTATGATTGGGCCGAATTGCATATTAGGGCCCGTTATGAAATCGCACACACTTGGATGTCTAATGTTCTGAAATATTATGTGGTTAGATGTTTATGGATCTGCGTGTCTACTCTTGTGTGAACCGAACTTCTTGATCAGTACTAATGGATAACCTACATTACATGGTAGTTGTTGAATACATGAATGTTTGTACCAAACCTAACTGTTATGTGATTTGTGAAACATGAACTTACATATGACGCAAATACTTGCTATATAATGTTATGGATTGTTGTATGATTTCCTGTTACGGCTTGCATAACGATGTATGTTTTGCTTGTATGCAATTTGTGAAACGTGTTTGACGAATACGTGATTTATGTGTACACGAAACTGATTGTATTTGGTAACCACGGTAGGGCTTGGTTGACCAACTTGGAACGGGTAACGTAACATACCGAGCAATCTAAGGTGAGTTCACTTCTCTTTAGCATGCGTCCCGGTGGGTGGGACAATCAAGCGGGTATTCCTGAGGGAATAAGTGTTTTCTGGGTAAAAACTGGGATGTTGGATAATACACTCATTTCTTATCACCCTAAGTCCCATCTACTACCGAATAGTTACCTGAGAGGTAACGGGGTATTAGTTGATAGCGCTATTAGGCTTGGCAACCTCACACCGTACCTGAGAGGACGGGCATGAACTAATGACCTTAAATCATGACCAATGCTTTGATAGGGGCATTGGGGATGGGCAAACAAACTGAAGCCATCTTGTACGGTATCGAGTTATTATCAACATTGCTTAAACTGGATTAAACACTTGGCAACTAAACGTTTTTACAAAAACTGTGAACTCGCCAGTGTTATGCTGATACACTTGTTTGCATGCTCGCAGGTTATATATATGTGGCTGTGGAACTTGCTGTCTAGGATGCTGAAGTGGTCATGGGTCGAGATACATGGAAATACGAAGCAAGACTAATTGGTTACATATACTTGGGTTTTGACTTGATTAAACATTGTATTATGCTTCCGCTAAAAACGCTGAGTTTATAAATAATGTTTTGTTATACTTCATCTTAGTGAATGAAAACTTTTATTTTAAAATCTTGTATGAGTTCAACGTGATTGGTGGCTAGATCCTGGTACGTCACACGCCTAGCGGGGTTTCCGCATGTGGTATTTTGGGGGTGTGACAGTTTGGTATCAGAGCCACTGGTTATAGTGAACTTGGTTTTAAAACATTTTTATAAAACCAAACTATAACCGAATAGTTTCAAAATCGACCACGACACTCAGCTCCAGATTGCAAGGTTCGTCTCTCGCATTGCATAACTAGTGAACACTTACGTATGATATTGCATGTGATTACACACTTAGCACTACAATATGAATTCATGTGTTACTTGCCTAATTTATGTGATTGATAGTGTAGCGTTTTCTCTAGACATTCGTAACCCATGTTTTGTGATGCCGTTTATCTTATAACTCGAGTCTGAGGAACCATTTAACACAAGTTAAGAGGAACTGAGGCGAGCATGCAAGTCACATTGTTATTGTGGGTGCACACATAATAATAATGTGGGGTGCATGTGAGTCCCAGTGAGGCTTAAAAAGTGTAAAAGGGGTTCTGTTCCATTATCCGACCTAGTGTAAAACACAACGATCTATGGAGTCACAGCAATGACTGCCTTCCATTCGAACGTAATCCTTTCACTTCCCTCCGAACCCTTACAAACACGTATCTGAACGATTAGCGAACCGTGTAGAATGTTAGGTGCTAGTGCAAACGTCTTTGAGTTAACGGTCGAAGCGTCGAATGTTTGGTCTATACTTTTCTCGCTTTTCTTATTCACTTGAACTCAACGAATTGACGCCTCAAATCCCGAAATATGATCACTTCTGCAAATCACAAACCACTTACCGTGCGATACTCAATCGACTCACAAGATCAATGGACAAGAAGTTGGACGTGACACATTACCAAACCTAGTATTATGACGGCCCAGATTACCGACAATGAACACCAGTAGACTGACTTCAATCGAGTCCCTAACCCTAGCCAGCAACCTCTGGGAGCCAACTTTTACGAATCAATCGGGGCATAAACACTGATAATCGATCGGAGTAGGGAAGGAGTAATTGCTAGCGCCATGGGCAGTGCCCTAGTACGTGTCAAGAAATATGAGAAGGCGAACCCTTTTGGCGAAAGATCGCAGCGCTCTGTTTACAAAGCAACAACATTAGAGGCAATGGCCACCGTGACAATAAGGTACTCGTAATCATAACCTTCAATATGGAAATGAAGGTGACTTCGACAAGCATTGGTCGTTGTTAAGTCAAGATGTCAACAACCAAGGGAACAACGACAGTGTTGGGAATCCTCGTAACGATAACAACGACACTGGAAGTGGTGCTCGTGGAAGAGCATTTAAGATTGGCGTAGGTGACGCCAGATATGATAGCAACATGGTGATCTGTACGTTTTTGGTAACTAACCTCTTCGCCTCTGCTCTAATTCAACCCCGGCATCCTCCGAGACCAGACACGTTGTAGAACTGTCTGATGACAAGTCAATTTAAGCCTCATGCGTTCATTTAGGGTGCAAACTTGACCCTTCATGTCACGTGTTTGACATTGACCTCCTCCCTGTTACTTTTAGCAGCTTCGCTGTAGTCGTTGGTATGGACTGGATGTCCAAGCTCCGAGCAAAAATTCTATGTAAGGAGGAATCGCGTGTACATCTCTCCCTGGTGGAGATTCACTGACTGTCAGTATCACTTCGACTATGGAAATCGAGAAGCATTTCTTCTATCCTACTATTCCATCACTAGCTACCGGTATCCAGCTTTGGGGAAGGAAAAGTGGAGATCTATCAGTTGTTCGTGATCTTTTCGATGAATTTCTCGAAGAACTTTCAGGTATTACTTCCACATTGTCAGGTGGAATCTCAGGTTGATCTCATGCCAGAAACAGCCCTGATCACTCGTACTCTTTATCGTTTTGCACCAAGGGGGTTGCAAGAACTATCGAATTAACTTCAAGAGGATTTTAATTGATCTAGCTTCTTGCGTTGGGGAGCCCGAGCTCTATTTGTGAAAATGAAGGACGAGTCCTTTCGTACGTGTATCGACTACCGTAAACTCAGCAAGGCGACAATCGGAAACCGTCACCCTTTACCTCGCATCGACGATCTGCTTGACCAGCTACGAGAGTCAAGCTCCTATTCAAAAGTTGACAAGATCGGACTATCATCATATGGAAGTCCAAGGGAAGGATGTTCCTAAAATGGCATTTCGAACGCAGTACGACCATTACGACTTTCTGTTCATGTCATTCAAGTTACCCAACACACCAGCAGCCTTTATGGACCACATGAATCGTATGTGTAAACCTCATCTCGCCGAATTCGTCAACCGTATTTATTATTGATGTTTTGAATCATTTCCAGGAGGAAGGAACACCATGAACGGCTCTTGTATCTTATCTTAGAACTCCTGAGGGAGGAGCAACTTCACGCGAAGTCTTTCTAAGTGTAGTTTTTGGATTCGAGAGGTACACTTTCTGGGTCACACAGTCAACGGATTGGGAATACACGTGGATCCCGCTAAGGTCCCTCCTATCAGAAATTGGCCGGCACTAAAGAATCCTTCGGAGGTGCGGCAATTTTTTGATCTCGCTAGGTACTGTCGCAGATTCGTCAGGGGATCCTCGAAGATCGCTCAGCTTTTACTGCTTTGACACGAAGGGGTGTTGTGTATTCATGGGGAGCAAAATAGGAGGACGCCTTCCAGCTTTTGAAATGAAAACTCTGTAGTGCACCGATATTGTCCTTAACCGATGATACAGATGATTTGGTGGTGTACCGTGTCATTTCAATTCAGGGTCTCGGTTGCGTGCTGATGCAACTCGAGAAAGTGATAGCTTACGTTTCTTAGCAATTGTAAATTTTCAAGAAGAATTGCATGACTCACAACCTGGAGTGAAAGCCATGGTCTTTGGGTTTAATATCTGGAGGCATTACTTGTACGATACCGAATGCGCTATTTAGACCGACCACAAGGGCCTTCAGCATATCTTTTGATCAGAAAGAGTTAAACAGGCGACGGAATCGCTGGATGGAACTCTTAAACGATTACGACTGTGAAACCTAAACATGTACGAGCTTTGCAGCTCACCATCGACTCTAAACTACCTGATCAGATTCGCTCTGCCAAAACCGAAGCATTGAAGGAAGAGAATCTCCAAGCTGAATCCACGCGGGGAATGGGGAAGCAACTTGTAGCAAAATCAGACAGTATTCGCTACTTCATGGAGCGAATATGGGTCCCACTATACGGCAACCTTAGGGAACTTGTGTTGGGCTAAGCACACAAGTCTCAATATTCTACTCGTCTGGGTTTTGATGGGAGGAATTAGGACCTAAACAGAAACACATAGCAATGTATGTGAATGATGTTTGACTCGTGTGAAAGCCTAGGTGGAATATCAGAACCCTCAAGGTTAGTGTCAGCAAACAGAAACACCCATATGGAAATGGGAACAGAATGACATAAATTTTGTCGCTGGTCTACCTAAAACTCGAAGCGGAAACGATATCACCTAGGTGATCGTTGATTGTCTCGCGTAACCAACACACTTTCTCACAATCAAGGAAACTGACGAGTCTTCGCAACTTGTTACTACTTCTCTGAGGGAGGCGGTTCCTAGGCACGTGGTGCCAACTTCTATTACCCCTGATTGTGACCTGTGTTTGTACCCGATTTATGGTAGGTATACACAAATCCCTTGGCTCACATCTAGACCTGAGCACTGCTTATCACCATCAGGCAAATGGTCAGAGTGAAAGAACCATCCAGGCACTCGAAGACATGCTGCGAGCATGTGTGACTGGCTTTGGTAAAAGTTGGAAAGACATCTACCTTTGGTTGAGTTCTACTGCAACAGTTACCATTCTAGTATTCAGGCAGCTCCGTCTGAGGCATTGTTCGGGTAACTCAACGCAATCATGAACAGGAAGTCAAGGTCCATGAACACAATCGAATGTGGATCCTAAGAGCTCGCTGGAACTCAAGACGTGGACCGGAGTTCACGCGGGAACGCAAGGATCAGATAAAGCCTACGCATTTTCCCCAATTGTTAAACTGTTAAAACTAATCTTGACGAAACAAGCGAATTTCGGGACGAAATTCCCTTTCAAGTTAGGGATGATGTGGCATCCGAGGAACAATCAACAGTCATCTCGACCTACCTGTAGGTCCCCTGTTTCGTACGGATCGTCATAGAATTGTCAATCCAATCTAGAGTGCGGAATCCCCTATATCAGAATAGCACAGAAACGAGTAGAAACACATAAATTCACAATTAATCGGTCTTCTATTGATTATCCAAACGAAACGTTTTACAATCAATCCAAGACTCGTACAACCTCACAGCCTATCTCTATGATCTTGCTCTACAAACCCTAAATTCGAAATTTCACTCTCTAGACTTTCTCTCTCTAGAATTCTCTAATTGTTGCAACCCCTAATCACAAAACATGTTTATATAACACATGTCTGTGAACTGGGCTTCCTATTGGGCTAGGCCATTTTCCAAGCCCATTACAATAATAAACTCACTAACCAATAAGCTAAGCCCATTACAAAATATCCAAAGACTAAATAATTAAACTATTAACCTGTTGTCACAGAATATGCACCAACAGACTCCCCCTTGACAATAGCTTCATAGTGCAACTTTGTCTTCAAACATCTTGTGTTCTTTTGGTCTTTGGATAACGTCAGCTACACAGTTTCTGACATCAACAGACTCCCCCTTAGCTGATGCTTCCAATCTCCAAAACTTTCATTCATTGTAGATCAGTTAGCTAGCAATCTTTGATTAAGCAAGTATCTCCAACTCTTCATCACTTTCTCTCTGCAATGTAGTAGAAGGATACTACCATGCATCTTCACAAGTTCTTTACTTCACTTTCAATCTGCACTTTACTTGTATTTTGCACTTCATTTTGATAACTGCATCAATCTGTTTAGCAACACAAGCAACTATCTCGAAAAACCATTAGTCTTTTTCAAATTTAAAGATAAACCAATATTTTATCTTAGTTTGCAAAAACAACAACTTGTCAATTCAAAATGGAAGTCTTTTAAAAAGAACATATTTTTGTTTTTTTATAAATAAAACAACTAAACAAAACTAAAAAATATTTAGAGAAAAATGCCCGGATAGTCCCTGTGGTTTCACCTTTTTTCACCTATAGTCCCTATCTTTCTAAAACTACTTGAATAGTCCCCAAGGTTTTCCGTTTTGTTCTCGGATAGTCCCTGGGTCTAACTTCAGTTTGTTTTCTCTGTTAAGTGGGTGTTAAGAGGGTGTGAAATGACAAAAATACCCTTTTCTTAAAGGCCAAACCACAGGGACTATCCGAGCATTTTTCTCTTTTTCTCCTCTCCCCCTCTTCTTCTGATCCAGCGACATCTCTGTCCAATCCATTTTGACTAGATCTAAATTAACCTAATCTCTCAAATCACAATCAAACCTCAATATCCACAACAATTCGTCAACAAACCACAAATACAATACGATTTAACTTCTAATTCTCTAGTAACTAACCTTCTGATTCAATTTTTCGCCAAAACCTTTCGAATCAAACCGCAACAACAAACTGAACATAATCAGTTCGCAAACAAATCACATCCGATTCAGTTTTTCAACAAAACATTTCGAATCAAACCGCAAAATAGTGATTTTTTAGGTTAAAAATCAGCATAAATCGTTGCCAAATCGTGGAGAATCTGAGCTAGCAGGAAGCTCGTCGTCGTCTTCGTTATTCATGGCCCGGAATGATGACATCGTTAACTCTTGCGGATTTTCATTCCGTAGCAGTGGTGGGTCATCAAATGCGACTATCGACTTCTGCACACCGATCCACTCGGTTCACAGTTTTACGTTCTTCGGGCTCGGGCAGGAGACTGAAACCAGTCCTGTTGTAAGCGTATCGGACCAGGAGACGAGAGAATCGAAAGAGCAGAAGTCGGTTGAGGTGAAAAGGGGAGGCGGGTCTCGAACTCAAACCTAACCAACCACCACCATCATCGCTTGTCACCGCCGATCGCCGCCGCGTATGGTGGCCGGCACCTCCTTCCTCTCTGATCGAGCCGCCACCCGACACCATCCCTACGCCGTCGACGCCCTTTCTCTAACTCTGTTCTCTCTCCCTGCAGCTCCGATATCTCTTTGTCTCACGTGTCTTGTCGCCGAAACATAACTCAGGTCCGCCGCCGCTCACGGCGGAGCTCCTATCGGCTCGCCGATCGAACCCGAGAAGAGAGAGGGTGGAGAGTTGTCGGTTGCCGTGGGGGGTGTTTGTTGTCGCCCGATCTTGAACGAGAAGGAGAAGAAGGGGTGTTGTGGTCTGTTGTCTTATGGAACTAGGGTTTTCATATGTAGAAGTGAGGGAGATGGGTGGTGGGGTTTTATAAATGAAGAAGATGCCCGGATAGTCCCTATGGTTTGGCCTTTTAAGGAAAGGGTATTTTTGTCATTTCACATCATTTTAACAGAGAAAACAAACTGAAGTTAGACCCAGGGACTATCCGAGAACAAAACGGAAAACCTTGGGGACTATTCAAGTAGTTTTAGAAAGATAGGGACTATAGGTGAAAAAAGGTGAAACCACAGGGACTATCCGGGCATTTTTCTCAAATATTTACAATTACATCTTTTTGTGAGAATCATGTGCAAGAAGATCATATCAACAAAATCAAACTATTTTCACACTATTAGATAATTCTATATTTAATTTTTCATGAAAAGCAGTCCAAGAAGATTACCAGTATGTTTGTCCACCGAAACAAAATGCATGAACATTTCAAGTTCCATTACCGTATGATACGTTAAGGTAATTTTATTACTGATATACTAGTGTGTCCCACTTCAGGATGTACCCCCACGATCAAGGTATGCACAAAGATTCCTCGTAGTAGGTGAGTATACTGAATTCATCCGTTTTGTTTTTCAACGATAGATAATAGGTGATCAGGTCAGTACTTCCGTACAGCAAAGAGACCAAAATATCTAACGAGGGCTAAGACAAATACCATTTTTGGTACGATTTATGCATTTTGCACATTTGAATGACTCTCTAGGAGAGCTTCTTTATTTATTGGGATTTGGCATTTTTAGCTCTTTTAAGATATCTTGGTTGTGCCTAGGTCAGCATGTATCTGGATGCAGCAGAAGGACAACCCTGATATCGTCGGATAAAATAATAGTATAAAGACCCAAAACCTCAGATTTTGGCAATCTATCAACGCAAGATTTAAGGTCATTAAACCATACACCACTGATGTGTTCCCCACTCATATTCAGTTCGTTTAGGTTTATATCACATTGGTAAGTTGATTATTTCATGCTTTTTATCTACTGGTACATCATATGATGCAGCTGCTATCACACTTAAGCAATTTAATTCAGTTTCAGTGTGACAATCTAACTTGCTGATGTACTATCATTTCTTCTTTTTCACACAGTGAAATCTCTTTTTTCAATTTTTCATTTTTTCTGTTTTTCATTTTTCAATGTTTTTGTATATGTTTTTTTAATTTTTAATTTATAACTTACTCCCCCTAAACACACGCACTATCTAAACTCTTTTTGGCTTAGGGAAATTTCTCCGCCTAAATTTTTGTTTTTATGGAGTAAGTTTTGAAAACACAAATTTACAAACACAAACAGACTCCCACTTTAATCTGACAATAAGTTTTTCACCAATAAATCATCAATCAATCACTAAAGTAAATAGTTAGTTACCAGTTTTAACCTACTATTCACCTCAAACACTTTATAGAAACAACCACTGTTGAACACATCAAACAGTCCTTCTTGGTCATCCTACACATTCTCAACAACTCAGTTAGACTTAACAAGCCAAACCTGACCGGTTTTGGGTTGACCATGTAAATCCATATATGATGCTTCTAACCAATATCCATCACACCTTACTGGTGTCTTGGATTGCTTACCCATTGTTGAACAAGATTGATAATTTCCACTAGGTCTTTGCCTGCGAGAGTTCCAATAAACTCTCGGATTTTCTGACCTTTGAAAATTATTATCTTGATACCTAATTCTCCCATTATCATACCATGAATTTTGGAAAAATTTTGGATGTTGTTGAACATTCGAGTTACTAAAACCCCTATATTTGTTTCTTCTTTGAAAATTTTGATTACCATTAGTATGGTATCGATTTTGATATCCAAAATTTCTATTTTGATTTTGAAACCGATTTGATTTACCATTATAATGACTAAATTGTGTAGAATTGCTTCTTGGTCTATCAAATCGTCTTGATGTTGAAGTTTTAGATTAAAATCTTGGTTGATTATATTGACAATGTGGTTTCACATTATTATTTAAACCAACCCTATTCTCATCCTTAACTTCATCAACTTTTTGCTTATTTTTCTTCAAAGGACAACAACTTGCCACATGCCCTTTAGTGTGACATTTAAAACAAGATTTTTTCTTATAAATTCTCTTTTTGTTAAATCTCTTTTTAAATGTTATCTTTTTTTCCTCTTCAGTATCCTCATCCGATTTATGAGGTGTACTGTTAGATCCTACAGATTCTTTCAAAGAAACTGGACTATTTGGCAAGTCCATAGCTATCGGATCCACTACAGCTGGTGTAGTAGGCACAAAGTCAGTTAGCTCATTCTCATCAGGTAAAAAAGAGTAGTCTTGATTTTTAGAAGATGAGGCTTTACTAAACCCCAAACCCTTTTTATCATTACTCTTTTTCAAACTTGCTTGAATTTGAGTCCTAACTAAAGATGATTTTCCAAATTTGTCTAACTTTCCTTTAAGATCAACAATTTGGTCTTGTGCAATGGCCAATTCCCTGCACTTGTCAGAAAATTCATTAGTCTTATCCTTCACAGTTTCACGAGCCAAATCAATGATCTGTAACAGTTCATTGACTTTGCTTGTTAAACTGTTGATTTCCTGTTCATTTGATTCGAGTTTATTTAAACAATTTGACTCTCGTTTAATCAAAAGAACATTTGACTCTTTCAACTTTTCTAATTCGGCTAACTGAATTTTTTTTTGCTCTGATAGTCTGTTAACCTTACCCTGTAGTTCAGTGCAATTATGACATGTATGACTTACAGATTCTGATGATGCCTTCACATCTGCTGTAAGTCCATTCACATCAGTCATGCCCTTTGAAACTTCTGTCTCCTTCTTCTCAACATTCTCCTTCTTCTCTTCTTTCACAACATCTGCTTCTTCATCTAAAGCACGACCTCCTACACTCTGTCTTAATGAACTCTGAAAACGTTTTTCTAAAGCTTCCCACAGCTCTCTAGAAGTCCCATACCTCTTGAAGATATGTTTAATTCCCTCAGGCAAGGACATCTTGATCACTGCTAAAACTTTCGTCTCAGCATCAACCATAAGTTCGTCAGATTCATCCATCTTCTCTTAAGAAATCACTTTAACTCTTCCTTCAACACGATCTGTAGGAGCAACATATCCATCTATCATACAGCTCCACATCCTAGTATCTTCACTTTTTACAAATACCTCAAACTCCTCTTTCCAAACAGCATATTGTTTAACGTTTATAAGCTTTGGCCAATTCTTAACAGTCTCACCACTACAAAACAAATGCCACCTAGTGGCATGCAAAAGGTGCCACAGAAAAACAAGAAAGTGCCACTAAAGAACCTTGTAAGAATGGGCGGCACACAAAAAAAGTGCCACAAGAAGCGCTGACGCTAAAGCCTTTTAGTGGCACTTTTTCAATGTGTTGCACAAAGTTTTTAGGCTTTTTAGTGGCACATTTTTATCTGCCAATACAAACTTTTGAGCTTTTAGTGGCACTTAATTTTTGCCACAAAAATCACATCAAATTAAATGCCATTGACGTTTATCATATTAATTTTAATTAATTACAATTATCATTTATTTACATTAAAAAATAAAAACAAAATTGTAAAATGTAGAAATCATAAAATAATCACTTCAATTAAAAGTTCAATCAATTTTCCAAAGATTCCAAATGGCTAATAAGTGTCGATCTAAGTCTAATGATCAAACATATAACCCAAATAAACTAAAGTGTATGAATAAAAACTCAAAACTTCATTGTGTTCATGAATCTCTTTCACATTCTTCATGCGAGTTAAATAATCATCGTGACCGAGGTTACATCCACAGTCGCTCCGACATCAAAACTGTGATCAACCCACAGACTAGAGACTAATGTCTTCCCATCTTGTCTGGCAGCAACACATATCCTACAAAAACAAAACACAGATTTATATTATAACTAAAGTATTAATTATTTAAAACTCAAATCACATTCCCATCATTTACACACAACATAGTTTAATGCGCCTGGTTTACCTTCTTTGAAGAGCTTGAGCTTTCGAAGTTTTTAACAACAATCAACGATTCGATCCCACTGTCAGGAGAGTAATTGCGCACTTTTACCAATCCAGGATCAATAACATACTTGACTCCTGGTATTGTTACTGATGTTTCAGCAATTTTTGTTGCCAGTATAACCTACCAATAACAACACCCAAAAATCAACTCCATGATCAGACGACCAAGTACAAATATGTTTGATCGTACAAAACATCGCAAGTGTTTACCTTTCTGAACCCAACTGGAGCAGGTGCGAAAAATTTCATTTGTTTCTCCGATGGAAGAGAAGAGAACAATGGATAAATTAAGAGTTTCTGATTGGCTTCAGGTAATTTTTGAGATTTTCATGCACAAGACCCTCAATGGATTCAATCTCTTCTTGACCAGATAAAAAAACAATGTAACACCTCGTAAAATCAAGTCCAATGAAGTATTGACACGTGTAATAAACCCTAATGAAGTCAAACATTGAATTTAAGGGACAAATTTTTCGAAAAATCAAAAACTTTGATTATGAAAGGACTGGAAGTGTTAGCATACCTAAAGTAAGTTTCTAAATAACCTTTCACGATATTATATTCACAAATGAGCCACTTGTTAATCGAGTGTAGCCGTTTGCGTAATTAATTGAAAGTTGCGCAATGAAGGGTTAAAAGCTTCAACATGTTAATTCTTACCTCTGAGCGACCTTTTAACAAACCGGGAGCTTCATGATATTTGATTATACTCTCAGGAATGCCAAATAATGGCCGTCTAAGGTTTTTATGCCTATAAGTAAAGTTATGCGCGACTTTGCAAGTTAGAGGGACTAAAAGTGTCAATATGTTTAATTATACCTCTGAATAACCTTTTAGCGAACCCAAAGCATCGTGATGTTCAATATTACTTTCAAGAATGCCTAATATGGATTTAGATGAGGCTTCAATGCTAATAAATGATGAGATGCGCAAGTTTGCGCAATAGAGGGACCTAAAGCGTCAACTTTTGAATATACGCCTTTCGGTGACCATTTAAGCGAACAAGAGCATGGTAACATTTAATTATATGCTTGGGACTGATCATTATGGGCCATGGAAGGCTTAGATATCATTAAACGGCATTTCGCGCTACTTTGCGCAATTAAAGGACTAATTGCGTCAAACTGCAAAAGTATGTTGATTCATATAGAATCGGACTTTCCAGAATATGACCATAAGTTAAACATACCCTAATTATCCTTTATATAGCTTAGATATAGGCTTAGAGGTGTTTGGTGCGCAAAAATAAACTTTTATGTCATGTAAGGACTAAAAGTGTCAAAAAGTGCACAAGTTTGTACTTTTGCGCATATCTCGCATTCTGAATATCCTCGGACACCCAAAAATTTATGTAAGCACTAAAATATTTTATTTTAGTGTGTGGCATGATAAAATTCCATTCGTCGCGTAGTTTGGATCGTTTTTCGCGTCCGTTCGTGTTCCGTCGTAATTAGACGAACAACGTAACCGTACGACCAAACGAACCGACATCCGACATGTTTTTGAGCATGTTTCATGTCCCTCATGATTAGGCTTCATTGTAGAGCCTTGTAAATAGTTTAACGGGCCTTAAACGTGCCAAACATGACCTTAAAAGCTATCAGGGACCATTTCTGTAATTATTCAAACTTGATTACTGAACCAGGAACCTCAGGAGGCCCGCGTAAGCATCCCTGAAACCTTACGCGGCCCGCGTGAGCATGTCAGAGTTGCAAAAATCAGTTTACAGCTGTTAACAACCTGTTCCAACTTGATCCAGCTCCTGTTTATGGTATTTTTCAATCCTTGGGCAGCCCATAGTATACCAAAACAATGGGTAATAGGTGTATGGTCCAGATTAAATCACGTTTATCGAGGAACGATCCTAACGGTCCTCTAAATCCTATAAATACCCCTCTTGGTCTTGCTCTCAATCACACCTTGATCTGAATTGTTCTAAGTTGGAGCCATTGTGCTTCATACCTGAACATCCTAGATCAATTCCATCCTTGCTTGGACCTTTTGTAAGTGTCCTTTCGTGCTTAGTTTAATTGTTTAGCGTTTATAGCCGAAAAGTCAAGCGTTTCGATAAACTCTTTGACTTTTAAACGATTGAGCCATTGTTCGTAACGAACATGGCTACGTGACCGTAATTAGGTAGGTGTTAAACCCTCAAAAGGGCACCTCCTAATTACCACGTTTACTTAGTTAAATTGTCGGGTCAAATAAAAGTCAATCGGGTTAGTTTTAAATAAAATTCATAACTATTAATATAATAACCATAAAATCAGTTTTCTCACTTTAATAACTTGGTAAATATTAGTTGAACATGCCTAAGCATGATTCAACCCGACAATTCTAAGTATAGGCTCGGTTTGGAACCGAAAGTCGCAAAAGTTGACTTTTGCTTTGACTTTCAGTTCTGACCCGATTTAGTTTAGTTTAATTATGCCTTAGGGTTCCTTTGCGACCATATGATATGTTAGTATAACCCCCTGAAATTATACTACTTGGTCCTTTAGGATTAGAGTTCATATGCATGTTTCCGTTATATGCTTAAATGTTGACCATTATGCCCTTTTGACCCTAAAACGAGAATTTTGAAAATATGAGAGGACAATAATCTTTATTACTGATTTATAAACTTGTCCCTAAAATTTGGCATCAATTTGAGGTCTAGATTGAGAGTTATGCTCATTAGCGTAAATGAAAGACTTTTTATTAATTAAACGACATAATTAGCGTATATCCTATCTAAACCCGATTTTTGATACCAAACTTTTTACCTACTGATATAAAATAATATTTTGGGATTTTTAAAGATTTTTATTTATTTTTAGGCTGAGCATAACATAGGGTTCTAGGATTGATTCGGTAATTGTCGGTTTTGCCCTTTTGGCTTATAAATTGAGTTTTACAAAACATTTTGACCCCGAACCTTTTGCTACTGATTTTATAAGGTAAACAAAACATTTTAAGCTTTCTAGAATGATAAAAATATCAGCTTTTCCTTAAAAACCCGGAAATCGCTTCAAACCGCCTTTTTACGCGTTTTGAGCACCTAGTATGTATTAAAACTATTTTAAATATATATGACTTGATACCTACTGATATTTTAAGTAAAATTTTATACTTTAACAGTAAGCAAAATTTTTAAACTCAGATTTCCAAATTTGACCTTTAAACCTTATGTGAAATTACCAAGATGCCCTTTCGGTGCATAGTTTGGTTATAAATGATAAAATTCACGTATGTGTAATACCCTACTGATATAACTTATTAAATTAAGTATTTTTACTGATTAGATCAGACCTGAAACTCAAATTTATATTAAACCTCTTTTACAACCTTTTTAATGACCAAAATACCCCTACGGGGCATAAATTGGTTTTAAATTCGTTTTGGGCATAATGGAAGGTATCCTACTGATATCACAACATATTTAAGGCATATTGACTTAGGAAACCTCTTCATGACTCTTTTGGTTACCCGTTACGCACCTTTCGCGTTCGGATCGGCTTATGTAACTAGTTTGCATAAATTAGCCGAAACGGGTCAAACCTTGTCATTTATCTCAAAATCCAGAATGTGTTTAGTTTACCCTTATTACACAAGTATACAAGCTTGTCGGGTCTAAACCACATCCTAATCCGGTTCTCGCTTAATCATGCGTTTTGAACCATATTCTCTTTTAAAACTAACCGGTCTAAGCATAGGCTTAATTAAGACCCATTAGGAATCTAATAGGTTAATAAAAACCTTCATTCCAGATTAAGAGCCCCAGTAGAAGTACTCGTGCTTGCTGATTAGGATATACGGCTGAGTATAAATTGCATTTTAAGCTCAGGTAAATACTCTTAACTTATTTTCCTTATACGGGCTTGGGATACGGTATTATAATAATACCGCTTGGTCGGGTATTGAATGTTTAGTCGAATTGTGATTAAATTATTGAGGTAACCCGCTTTAATCTGTCTTGTTTGAAATAAAGGTCTTTAGGGGTTAATGACCATGTCCCGGATATCCTTGGCATCATTATAAAATAAAAATGGCCACGTCTTAAGCACGGGGTGTAGGCGTACACCTGACAGTTGCATAAGGAAAACGGTATCTCACTCTCTGGTGGGCCTATACTTGTGGTGTGTCTGTTAATCTTGACTCGGTTTCTACATCGGGCCCTAAATGTATAACGAACATGTAAATCTGTATACAAGATTATTTTTATATAATTGTCCCAAGTTATAAAAGTATTTTGTGCCATAAGCACTCAAATCAATTTTCTAAAAACATTTTCAAAATGAGTCAGTTAATTATATTTACCAGTGAAAACTGACGTATTTTTCCAAAAAGATTAAGTGGCAGGTGCTATACGTAATTGGCTGGGAGCTCAAGGCGTTAATAGGGAATCTCGCAAGTTCTAGATGCCTAAAGTCTGTTGAATAATGTTATCTTTCCGTCTTATGATCCGCCTGTGGATCCAACTTACATTCCGTTGTAATAATTTGATGTTACTTTTGAATCGGATTGTAATATATTTATCTTTTGCTTCCGTTGTGCATTTAAATTGTGTTGTTTGACCATGATGATATCAACTACGTCACGATACTCCCCACCGGGCCCACCAGTAATACGTGGAAATTTCGGGATGTGACAAACAAGTATATCACCAGGCCCTTCCTCCATATGTATCTAAGAATACGGAAAAATTGTCAAGAACTAGAATTTGTGAGCTATTCAAGATCGGCTCGCAAAAAGCTCAAACCAAGCCAAGCTTGCGCTTGAGCCAAAATTGAAAAAAAAAACGAAAGAAGTCGAGTAAAAACCTGAAATATGGTAACTAAAGTTGCATCCAAACAGTCCGTCTCAGGTTGCGCGGTATCACTACAAGAAAAAGATCCTATAGGGACGACATTTTTTTGGCCTCTAGGGAGGACATGTCCTCTCTATAAGCCTTTTTCACTTGTAGAGATGACATGTCGTCTCTACAACATATTGTCTCTACAGTCCCGTCCATGTAGGTCACCCAAGTCGTTTCTATAAGTGTCGTTGCAATAGATGAGTTTGTAGAGGCGACGTGTTATCTCTATAAACTTTTTTTTAAATAAAAAAACATTTAAACCCTAAAGAAACGTCATGTCGTCTCTATAGGATTTTCTTTTAAAAAACATTTTCACCTATAGAGACGATACTTTCAAAAATTAAAAAAAAAAACATTTTCACCTATAGAGACAATATGTCGTCTCAATAGGTCCTATATAATATTTAAAAAAAATTGTTTTTCCAGGTTTTTAAACCAAAAAATCCCAACAATCAAACATATTCAAAGAACGGTAAACCCAAATATCAGACCAGTATATTCTAAAAGGTATATTAGCAAGCCATTTACATCACCTGTGAACCCGTTTAAATTAACGGAGCGTGTTCGAGTCAAACACGGCGGGTATATTTTAATAGGTATATTATTTCATTGGTTAATTTAACCCGTTTGTTTTTTTATTTTTTCAATACGTATTATGTAATAAATTAAATTGGTTAGCTACATTATGCTATTAAAATAATATTAGGGGAAAAAATAAAAAAAAAACTCCCAGGTCAACGGGTCGTATTTGGTTAAATCCAGTGGGTTAAAGAAAAGAATATGTACCTTAGTATGTGTGTAAAGCTCCAAAGTCTCAGAGATTCAAGACGGGGTCAATGGCTTCGTTCCAGGAGGAACACCAGTTCCACCTGTCAATCGTCACAAACTAGATTAATAAAAATTATTCAGAAATATTAAAAATGTAATATCTATCATACCACAAGTTTCGCAAGGTAACTCGGTCCGGAAGACAATATTTTTTGTACATCCCTGAACAACCTCCATAAACGAAAGTTCAAGGGCGACCTGTGCATGATGGAAGAATACAATATAACATCAGATGACAAATCAAATGCATAAATGACACTGAAAAAATAAATACTCAAAAAATCGAGACCTTAGCATCCTTGCTGGTAAATTGCCTAGCAAATGGCCCAAAACCGAAAATCTGATCAAGCCAATATACGCAAAAGACGAGTTATAATCAAAGAATAAGAGTATAGTTGAAGATAACGTTAGATAAAAAATATCGAGTTTTAGCATAATAGCACATTTGGTTGTACAGTGTTGGTATTTTCTTTTGTAGAGCAGGTTAAACTTTATGCCCTTTTGCTCATAACGCATTTGGGTTAAAAAAAGAACAACTAAATGATGTATGATGCATACATTAATTAAAGAGAAAAATGCTCGGATAGTCCCTGTGGTTTCTCCTTTTTTCACCTTTAGTCCCTAACTTTCTAAAATTACCTCAATAGTCCCCAACTTTTCATTTTTTGTTCCCGGATAGTCCCTGGGTCTAACTTCATTTTGTTTTCTCTGTTAAGTGGGTGTGAAATGACCAATTTACCCTTTCCTTAAAAGGGCAAACCACAGGGACTAGATCAGAAACATTATCATCTTTCACCATTAAAACCATTCTTCCTCTTCTCTGTGTTTTCTCCGGCGAACAAGACCCACTTCACCTCACCCTATTTCACGTCCGATTACCCCATCATTAATCACCGCCGGCGACCACCTCTCCACTGTCAAACCTCTGATTGATCACCACCATCCTCAATTAAATCTCACCCTCATTTACAACAAGCATTACCGACCACCATACGCTATTCACCTCCGATTACCCCTTCATCGAACAACTTTCACCATTTATATCGACCACCGAGAACCATCAGTGACCTCCGTGAGACCACCCACCATCATCGACCACCAGCGACTACACTTAGTCTCCGACGACTACCACATTCTCAAATCGACTGCCGGCCGACCACCACCACCCCTTCTCTCTCTACTGTCTCTCTACTCTCTCTCTAAATACACACATCACATTCAGAACAAGTAATCAACATACCTAGAAGCTAGATTAGTAATATACACAACAGACAGAGCATTCTCCTGAAACAGACGAACGGTAGCGAGTTCATCCGTCTGTAACTTCTGAGGCGTAGCGACGACAAACGCAGCAACTATATCTACATCTGTAACAAATACAGAAACAGAGAGTGCCACAGAAGTGCAAAATACGAAGCAGGAGTCAAGGAATTTGGTGACGGAGGAGGAGTTCCGGTGAGATGCCGGTGCCGGAGAGTAGGTAGCGGTGGTGATGGAAGAGATTCGACGGTGAGTGTGAGGTGTGCGGAGAGAGAAGGTTCTAGAGAGAGAAAGTAGAGTGGAGTTAGTTGAATGAAGGTGGAGAGTTTGAGAAGAAGATGTGTTTGTGGAAAGGGTAAATTTGTCATTTCACACCCACTTAACAGAGAAAACAAACTGAAGTTAGACCCAGGGACTATCCGGGAACAAAAAATGAAAAGTTGGGGACTATCGAGGTAATTTTAGAAAGTTAGGGACTAAAGGTGAAAAAAGGCGAAACCACAAAGACTATCCGAGCATTTTTCTCTTAATTAAACGTACACATAGTTATTAATGGCGAATAGCAACAAATAGCGATAAGGTAATATGCTACATAGCGAGTAGCGATAAATAGCGGACGCTATTTTATAAATAGCTATACACTAAAAAAAATAAATTTAAGTGTATATTACATCAAAATACCCTGGTATATATGCCATTTTACATGTATATTTAACAAAAACCTAAAATCCAGCTATTTTATAGCTATATTTAATCGCAATTTATATTAAAAAAAAGACAGAAATCCCGCTATTTATGGCTAGACCTTCGACCTATAAATTATGCTATTCGCTATAGCGACCTTAGCAACCGCTATTGACAACTATGAACGTATGGAAAATAACTAACAGGCAATGAGTAGCTCATTTAGTAAAGCATCAAGAACTCACATCATTGAGGTCCTGAAATGGATTGCACCATTGACCGGGACCAGCTGCACTAGCACTTGCTTCAAAAGTGTCATGACCAAGCTATACAGCCGTCAATAAAATGAAAAAAGACATTCAGTAGGACGTACATGCTCAAATGAATAATGTAAGCACAATAATAAACTGATATAGTAAGACTACAAGATCTATAAGGTCAATAATAAAAAGATAGTATTTGAACCATCATGATTGAGCTCGTTTTTCTTTATCTTTGACTTTCAGAACCTGCAACAATACAAGCTACTTTTGAGATTTGTTAATTGTATGAGCTCATACAAGGTCTTGTTAGTTTCAAAGATCATAAACATATTTTATTATCGTTATCATGAACTAAAGAAAAATGAATTTCTTAAAAAACTAATACTCATTTCTCACATATTTAAACAACAAAAAATTACTAAATTTTGGAGAGAAATTTTATTGAAGCAGCTCAACTACATAAAAAACTAGAAAAACATATAATGAGTTAAATAACACCTTAGTACCTCATAAGCCTTTGAAACTTCCTGAAACCTTTTACTGCTTCTGGATCGTCTTTATTTGCATCTGGATGCCACTTCTTGGCTAGCTAATAGTTCCATATAAAATAAAAGAAATCAATAATTTATTAGAAATATAGCAGAAATCAAATATTTGCAGGATACAAAAAACAAATTTCTGATGTAGTTGCGTTCTTACTAACTCCAAACAAATTTCGGATATTACCACATCGTCAATGACCCTTGTTGAACCACTAACCCTAAGCCGTCGCTGGCCTGGTGCTTGCACCACCACCATTGTTCCTTGATTCTCGATCTGTAGGAAAGCAATCACATTCTCGGGTTGAATCTCATACATACACACAATCGGATTAGAGTGGATTGCTTACCAGCCACAAATCTGAAATATTAATACTGATTTAGCAAGCATACACAGATCAGGAAGTGGAATACTCCCTTAATATTAACACTGATGTAGGTTAAGGAGAAAAAGAGGAGGTGGTTGGGATGCGGTAGGGAGCGGTGGTGAAGGGTTGTGGGGGGAAATAGGCAAGTGAAAGAGGGAAACCCTTGAAGAGAGGAAATGGCGCTCATAAATTTGGGAAAAGGGGAAACCTATAGAAACGAAAGGTAAATTACTTTTTAAAATAAATTACTTTTGATATATAAAAACCATACGTCGTCAGTTAACATTAAAAAAATATTTTTAACAGAGGCAACATTTCCTCTCTATAAGTTAAATTTTATTTTTTTCTTTAATTTAAAAGAAACACTAACATTTATACTAGGGGCGGCAATTATTGACACGACTCGTTAACCCGACACGAAAAAAACAGTTTTGGGTCGACTAACACGACCCTTTTAAAAAATCGGGTCGGGTTCGGGTTTACCCGTATAAAAACGGGTTGAGCCGTTAGCTATTTAGATAAAAATCTTTTATATTTTTGTTTTGTTTTTTCGGTTTTTATTTTACATGGTTAGTTATAATAATGTTAATTTTGACACATTATATTATTTATTTATCACGTACGTACACACACGTATATTATTTATTTGGTGAAGGAGAAGAAGAAATTATTAGGGAAATTTTTAGGTTTCAAGGAGGGAAATGGTGAAAATTTTAAACGAGTTGTTCAAATTTTTTTGTGGCACAGGCAAAGTGCCACTAAAATATATAGAAAATTTTGGTGGCATATGCAAAATGCCACTAAAAGCCTTGATTAGTGACAAAAAAGTTAAATGCCACTAAATCTATGTGTTAAATACCTAAAGTGCCATTAAAAACAAAAATTAGTGGCACAAAACCTAAATGCCATTAAAAATGTGTGCCACTAGATGGCCTTTTTTTTGTAGTGGTGACCTTGTCCATTTTAACCATCTTTAAACACGTTTTACCGTAACCGTACTGATAAATCCGTACAATATTTTTCCGAAAACTGTGATTACCAAATTATACCATTAGAATCGTCTCGAAATTACGAATCCAATGATATATAATGTCAAACACCTATTTCGGGAGTTTCCAGAGTTTTTTTTGTCCTAAAAATCCAAGGAATTCAACGGTGCAAACGGTTTAGTCAGATGAGCTACGAATCACTTTCTATTCACGAAAACGTTAAATCCTCTATACGTATCTAATTCCTCCACAAAAATAAATACTCCACCTTTTTAAATCCTCTACTAATTTCGCTGCCTAGCCAAGTCAATTTCCCTGGTCAGGTTGCAGTCAATTTCGCTGATTAGGAAAGTTATTTAATTTCGTTGGTTCAAGCAATTTCGCTGCCAAATATGCTGAGATTAATTTCGCCGGGTAATCAGTTCGCAATTACGACGAGTATAAACTTCGCCGATCACCGTAATAATGTCGCTGAGGACAATTTAAAACGGTTACCAAAGTCGCCTTTGGATTTAAATTCGCCGGTCAGTGTATTTAGCAGGGTCACAATTTCGCTGGCTACTCAGAGTATTTATTCGAAGTCAGCAAATCCTCCAGAAACAAATCTAACAGAATCCTGCAAGATTAAACAACCAAATCATAACAAATTTTTCGAAAAATATGAAGAACACGAAGAACAGTCTTTGAATCTTCAAATCTGTCCAGCCAAAATTCTTCAAGAAATCAAACAAATCTGTCCTGAAAACCTGCAAATCAGCAAAACTAAAAACACAGTAAGATCAAAACAGCCACAAATTCGCAGAAATATATCAAAACTCAAGAAATGTCGAAACCCTAATTTTCAGGTTTAAAATTTTCGAAAATTTCAACACTTCCACCCGAATTCTGCAGTCTGCAATTTTGAACCGAGCCTCTTCAAGAGCCTAATGCTCTGATACCAATTGTAGGTCCCCTGGTTCGTACGGATCGTCACAGAATTGTAAATCCAATCTAGAGTGCGGAATCCCCTAGATCAGAATAGCACAGAAACGAGTAGAAACACAGAAATTCACAATTAATCGGTCTTCTATTGATTATCCAAACAAACTGTTTTACAATCAATTTAAGACACGCACAACCTCACATCCACTCTCTGTGATCTTGCTCTATAAACCCTAATTTCGAATTCTCTCTCTCTCTAAAACGTTTTCTCTCTCTAGAATTCTCCTAGTGTTGCAAACCCTAATCACAAAACATGTTTATATACCACATGTCTGTGAATTGGGCTTCCTACTGGGCTAGGCCATTTTCCAAGCCCATTACAATAATAAACTCACTAACCAATAAGCTAAGCCCATTACAAAATATCTAAAGACTAAATAATTAAACTATTAAGCTGTTGTCACAGAATATACACCAACACTACCCATCTTGATTTACCCTGTTAACCACTTCTTCTTTCTGAGACTGCTTATCAAACTTCGGGACGAAATTTCTTTCAAGTTGGGGATGATGTGACAACCCGAACTTTCAAGACTAGTGCTATCCGTTTTCATGATCTCAAACTTGTATTGTTACGCCTTAGTATGTTTTAATCGAATGAATGTTATATTAAACGAGAGAAACATTTAAAATGTAGTTTGGACGCACAGTCTAGTCGAATCGCACACTCCTCTCATGATTGCACACTTTCACACCTCGGTATCTTTTAAAACTCGGCCCACACATTCTATTAGGCCCAAACTCATTCTGAGCCCAAACCGAGCCCAACAAAACCCTATAATGTACGGTTATGCATTAGAGGGGGCATACAATTCTTTTCCTCACAAATTGCAAACCCTAGAACTCCCTACCAGCCATACAAGTCTACGGTAACCCCTTCATTCTCGAAGCCCTCTTCGGATCTGGATCGCCACCCCTCAGTCTAGCTCACTCGTACACCCTCTATTTCCCGGTTAGTATGATAACTTGTTAGTTATGGTTTCTTGACTGATTGCTTTTGTTGTGTTCATAATTGTCGATTTTAAAACATGTATGTTATAAGTGTGGATTGAAGATTTTCGGCTGATTTGATGTTCGCAAATGTGAATTAGTAATAGGCTGTTACGGAATGGATTGTATGATTTTATGTTGTGAGTATGTTGGTAACATGTTCGAATATTGTTTTGATAATTGTAGCATATTGAAATCGATGAACTTGTTGTTGAATTCTGGAAATCATTTGGCTGTTTGATCTGTTGGAACGTTGTGTGATGATTGGGATTGTGTTTGCAATAAATTTAGAAGGGTTGCGTATGATGAATGATCTATGATTTGGTTTGAATGTGGATGTTACAGGTGTTGTGATTCGAATAGGAATTATGGTGTGAAACTGTTAGATAATGAAGATTAGGATTCATGAAATTCAATCCTTGCATCTGGTTGTGCGATTTTGGATAGATGTTTGTTATTGATTGTTGCTAGTAATAAATATGGAAGTTTGTAACTGATTAACCAATAATTTCAGAATTTATTAACTGACCGCACACTTTCAAATCGCACACCGGATGGTGAGCCGCACACGTGTTTTATGTCAATCTCACACCTCGGGCCGTGTTAGGATTGGCACAAAGAAAATCAATCGCACACTTGATTCGTACCTCGCACACTTCTTGCATGGGTTTGTGTTAATGGGTCGCACAGCTTCGGGTCGCACACTAAGTCCCGAGTTGCACAGTCCTTTAGACTTGGTACAACTGGGCTACACACACATATGCATACACCTTATGATTGGGCCGAATTGCATATTAGGGCCCGTTATGAAATCGCACACTCTTGGATGTCTAATGTTCTGAACTATTATGTGGTTAGATGTTTATGGATCTGCGTGTCTACTCTTGTGTGAACCGAACTTCTTGATCAGAACTAATGGATGACCTACATTACATGGTAGTTGTTGAATACATGAATATTTGTAGCAAACCTAACTGTTATGTGATTTGTGAAACATGAACTTGCATATGACGCAAATACTTGCTATATAATGTTATGGATTATTGTATGATTTCCTGTTACGGCTTGCATAACGATGTATGTTTTGCTTGTATGCAACTTGTGAAACGTGTATGACGAATACGTGATTTATGTGTACACGAAACTGACTGTCTTTGGTAACCACGGTAAGGTTTGGTTGACCAACTTGGAATGGGTAACGGGTAACGTAACATACCGAGCAATCTAAGGTGAGTTCACTTCTCTTGAGCATGCGTCTCGGTTGGTGGGACAATCAAGCGGATATTCCTGAGGGAATAAGTCTTTTCTAGGTAAAAACTGGGATGTTGGATAATACACTCATTTCCTATCACCCTAAGTCCCATCTTCTACCGAATAGTTACCTGAGAGGTAACGGGGTATTAGTTGATAGCGCTATTAAGCTTGGCAACCTCACACCATACTTGAGAGGACGGGCGTGAACTAATGACCTTAAATCATGGCCAATGCTTTGATAGGGGCATTGGGGATGGGCAAACAAATTAAAGCCATCTTGTACGGTATCGATTTATTATCAGCATTGCTTAAACTGGATTAAACACTTGGCAACTAAACGTTTTTACAAAAACTGTGAACTCGCCAGCGTTATGCTGATACACTTGTTTGCATGCTCGCAGGTTATATATATGTGGTTGTGGAACTTGCTGTCTGGGATGCTGGAGTGGTCACGGGTCGAGATACATGGAAATACAAAGCAAGACTAATTGGTTACATACACTTGGGTTTTGACTTGATTAAACATTGTATTATGCTTCCGCTGAACACGCTGAGTTTATAAATAATGTTTTGTTATACTTCATCTTAGTGAATGGAAACTTTTATTTTAAAATCTTGTATGAGTTCAACGTGATTGGTGGCTAGATCCTGGTACGTCACACGCCTAGCGGGGTTTCCGCATGTGGTATTTTGGGGGTGTGACAGCAGCCACTATCCCTTTAACAAAAATAATATAAACAATAGCCAAATCTTGCAAACCAGCAATGACTAACTTGACAAAAACCTGATCCAAATCAACATTACAAATAACCACAGTCGCAACAACTTTGCCACATCATAAGCATATCCCTAACACCAACCAACCATCTATTAAATTTCATCAATCTGCCACCATTACTGTCACAACCCCCGGCCCCTAACTCTTGGAACGAGCGGCCGCGAACCACTATCAGTGGTATCGGTGTTTATCAATTTAGCAGCGGAATTTACATTAGGACCGTAGTTAGGAAATATTTTATCAGAGTAAAACACCTCATTTTAAAAATAATAAATACATAGGTAAAACCCAAGTTTCCATTCATAATCAGTTTGTAGGGATAAACCCTATTTTATTCAATTAAAACTTCTTCGTTATTTAGGTAACTTTTTATAGCCATTTTTCCAAGCCTTCAGTGCTCTCCAGTTGGCTTCTAATTTGGCCTTCACATTTTGTTACCTGAAACGCGTTTTAAAAACATTTGTCAGTGGGAAATACTGGTGAGTGAATCCCAATTTAATCAAGACAGATTTTAGCATTTTACAATATTGAGGGCAATCCAGCAATTACATTTGTTTCATCTACTTTAATTACCACCTACGGCACTGTCAATCCTGACTTGTGGAAATGTTACTACTCACAGTGTAGTAACTCATTTTGTGTCACACCCCAACCGATGGCGGAAACATTGGGGCGCGACAATGAGCGAAAAAGATTGTCCAGGAGAAATCCATAACAACTAAAATTACCAGATATTTATCATTATGTCCCATACCATAATATATCAAATAAAAGCAGTTATTACAGACATTGTTTTCTTGAAGACAGATAAAATGTTTCGACAACTCAGATTTTATTAGATATGTTTCTAGACTCCATCCAGCTTGATTCCAGCAAATGACAAGCAAAGCATCCTAAATACCTGTCACATACGTTAAAATAGAGGTCAATACACATAGTGTAAAGGTGAGCATACAAGTTTAATAGTATAGTAGATAGCGAAAGCGGTTTACGCATAACCAGCATGTAACATGTTTAATGCGAAGCAAGTAGGTTATCGACAATGAAATATGCACAGACGTGACTGGGAGTTGTAGAGTGCGCAACACATATCACCAGTGTGACACGTGAAGAAATACCCTTAGCAACCCCCGTCCACGACAGGTGCTGAGTCCAAACTATACTACTATCATTGCTAAGGTGTCAGGAAAATATCACTGTGTAAACATAACATACAAGAATTCATCGAGTAACACGTATAACATGCAGAGCGATTAGCGTATAAAATGTGTTTGCGTTGTGTGGTCGATGTGTTTTGATATAGGTAACATATGTGACACCCAAAAGTGCTTAAAGCAAGAAGGGATTGAGTATACTCACAGATAGTGTTTAGTAAATAAACACTCTCTTGGATTGAAGGGAGCGCTTGGAAAGTTAGCCTGATTACAGAACGATAGCATAAGCGATGAACGGTGCGTTAAACGATGCAAGTGAACATAGTGACGAAGGGTCATCCGGACGGATGGTCATCCGGTCGGATGGCCATTCAATCGGTTTTCCATTCGTTTGGGATGGATGTGTTTGTGTATGATGGCTTTGAAGTTTTCGTTGTAGCATTTTAAAAACAGAGAAGTATCTCTACCTTTCAGGTCGTCCGGTTGAACGGTCGTTCGGTCGGATGGTGATCTGTCCAGTGAGACATTTTATGAAGAACAAGTTCACAGCAGGATGGTCATTCGATCGGATGGTCGTTATGGCCATTCGCTGGAAACTGATACTGAAATTTTGTAAAAAGTTCAAGTGTTTGAGACCATGAGTCATCCGATCGGATTGTCGTTTGATCGGATGGCAATCCGATCGGACGGCAGTCCGTTTGGTGACTTGCTCGTTTTGAAATTTGTTACGTTTGGAAGTTTGTGGTTTGATCGAGACGTCATGACCACGTGTTAAACAACGGGAACTCCTTCAAGTCCAAGTTGTCCGATCGGACGGGAATCACCCCATTTTGACCAGTTAACTATTCTTGACAGTCGTTCATGTTCAACCCGCCAAGCCGGTTATCTCGTTGATAGGAATCAGATCTCGGACCGACTCATTACCAGAGAATGAGTGGAAGGCCTGAATGAGCTCCGAATCCATCGGTTTTGAGTGCATGAGTGTAAAAGTTGTGAGAAAAGTTAGGAAAAGCGTTCTTTCAACTCTTTTACACTTGAAAATGTTTAGATTTAGGTGAAATTAGTGTTTAATCATGTTGAAATCTCTTAGATTTGAGTTATTCTTGGTGGAATAAGGTCAAGTCTTGAAGTTCATAAGAACCCCATGATGACATCATCCTAGAACACCTCAAATCAGCCGATTTCATGGTTAAAAGTGAAGATTTGATGGTGAAAAAGATGAAGAAGTGTGTGTAGATGATAGAAGTACAAGATTTGGGTTGGAAACTTACAAGAATCGCGAGAAATCGAGAGGAAAGAGGGCTGGAACGAGCTGGTTGAACGAGAGAGCTGTCACATCACTGTTCATGATGTGGCAGGGGCTATTTGTAAATGCAAAAAAGGAAAGGCGGTGTAGTGTGACAGATCGGAGGACAGTCCAATCGGATCCATTCGATCAAATGGTCATTCGGACGAACGTCTCCGGCGAGTTGCATTTTCAATGTTTCGTTTTGTGCGTTGAGCGTTGAGATACGATGCGAGTAAGCGCTGTGATAATATTTCACATTATTTACCCAAATAACCTAGCTAACAGTCATAAACCTAATCATACCCCTTCTGTGTTTCGCGATGAGATTGCGTTGCGATAGAGTTGCGATTGCGTTTGCGATTAATCACCTCAACGTAAACATAGCATGCACAAGTAACACATAATAGCACACACACGTAAAACAATATCCATAACCTGTAATTCGAGCTTGCGATAGCGATGCGATTAGCGATTAAACTGTGATTTATTAACATGTACTCTACATAATACAACTAAAGCAACTTAAATTAGACTGTCGATTACAAGTCGAGAAGTACAATCAATAATTAAGCAAGGAGTGACAGATCGCAATTAGCAATCCTTTGACTTTGACTTGTACTTTGACTTCAAAACGCGAGTTGTTACATTTTGTATACAAAACCCCAACATAGAGACGATAATTGTAGAATTACAAATACTCAATCACTGTTAAATGTAATTTAAAACATTTGAGGTTTTGTAAAAACAGTTTATGAAAAGCATTTATAAAAAGAGGATAAACTCACATTGCTATTTTAGGTAATTCCTTGTGACTTCCTGGTTATAATATAGTAAATTAAACAATGCACATGCGTTAGTATAATAACCCAATATTTGCATTAGTTATACCCTCCCTGAGACAGAACTCCAACGACTAAGTCAGGCAGAGCCTCGACATGCGTTACGGAGCACTAGATCAACCGGGCAGCGTGTCTAATACGTAACGGGGGGTTAAAATACTTACAACGAGGCAGAGTTTCGCTAATTAGGGGGTATTATACTCAATACTATTATTACTATTCAGAGAATTTAGAGAGAATTTGAAATTTGTGAACGATTTCAAATGAGAGCCGATCGATCCAATTTATAGGGGTGTCCAGGGAGTTCCTAGCGCCCCGTGAAAGAAACCACAAGGGCCTTCGCGGCCTGCGAGCTAGGGTGTGTAGGGCCTAGCCTTGCTGAGTCGGCCCCATAGCCTCGACACGCTACCTGACACGTGGCAGCAAGGGGTGCGAGCGGGTAGTCAGCTGTCGCGGCCCGCGACAGAGCTAGCCAAAGGTGTCGCGCCCCGCGAGCGACAATAAAAACCTGTTTTTATTTAATTTTTGTAAAAATTAAGGTATTTCGGGCAGTTTCTCGTATACAGGGTGTATTTTAGGACGTATATGGGTGCTTTAAATATTTTAGGAGGGTTGTTATATCCTCCCCACCTTGGTTTAGAACTCGTCCTCGAGGTCTATTGGAACAGGTGTGGATATTTCCTCTGCATCTCTGATTCAAGCTCCCAAGTGTACTCTAGTCCTCTCTTGGAATGCCATTTCACTTTGACTAGAACTAATCTCTTGTGCTTGAGATTCTTGATCTTTCTGTCTTCAATTTGTAGTGGTTTTTCTACAAACTTAAGTTTTTCATTTACCTCTATGTCCTTAAGAGGTATCACTAATGATTCGTCGGCTAAGCACTTTTTGAGATTACATGCATGAAATACATCATGTATTCCTACCATCTCTTCCGGCAGTTGTAGCTGGTAAGCTACTGGTCCTATTTTTCTAATAATCTCAAAAGGTCCAACATGCCTAGGGCTTAGCTTTCCCCTTTTAATGAATCTAACTATCCCTTTCTATGGCGGAACTTTTAATAACACTTTGTCTCCTACTTAAAATTCCAATGGTTTTCACCTGTTATCAGCATAACTCTTTTGTCGATCGCGTGCTGCTTTTAATCTTTCCTTAACTTAGATAATCTTGTCCATTGTTTCTTGTACTATTTCTGGTCCAGATAATTGCTTTTCTCCAATTTCTGCCCAACAGACTGGGGTTCGGCACTTTCGTCCATAAAGTGCTTCAAAAGGTGCAGCATTGATACTGGTATGATAGCTGTTATTGTAAGAAAATTCTATTAATGGTAAATGATTGTCCCAATTTCTTCCAAAACCAATTACACAAGCTCTAAGCATATCTTCCATTGTCTGAATTGTCCTTTCGCTTTGTCCATCCGTTTGGGAATGATAAGATGTGCTTAGATTTAACTTGGTTCCCATTGCTTTTTGGAAACTAGTCCAAAAATAAGAAGTAAAACGGCTATCTCTGTCAGATACAATAGATAAAGGAATTCCATGTAATGAAACTATTTCATTTATATATAACTTAGCTAAGTGTTCCACGCTGAAAGTTTACTTCATTGGTAAGAAATGATCAGACTTGGTTAATCTATCTATAATCACCCAGATTGTATCATTTCCTTTTCATAGGCTATAACCTTTTGACGTTGCATCAACACACATCCATAACCTAACTTAGAAGCGTCACAATAGACTACAAAGTCCTCAGTTCCTTCTGGTAACGCTAGTATGGGTGCGTTGGTTAATCTTTGCTTAAGAATTCTAAAGGCTTCTTCCTGTTTTGGTCCCCATTCAAACTTAACTGCTTTGCAGGTCAATTTCATTAAGAGAATGGCTATCCTAGAGAAATCTCGAATAAATCGTCTATAATAACCTGCAAGTCCTAGAAAACTTCTCACCTCTGTTGGTGATTCAGGGACTTTTCATTTAGTAATCGATTCGATCTTTGTAGGATCCACATGAATTCCTTCATGATTGACTAAATGTCTAAGAAATTATACTTCTTGTAACCAAAGTTCACATTTTGAAAATTTAGCATAAAGCTTTTCTTTTCTCAGTAAATTTAAAATTGTATGCAGATGCGCTGCATGTTCTTCTTTACTCTTAGAATAAATGAGAATATCATCTATAAAGACAATTATAAATTTATCCAGATATGGCTTATATATTCTATTCATCATGCTCATAAATGCGGTTGGGGCATTGGTTAGACCAAATGGCATGACCGTAAATTCATAATGACCATACCTTGTTCTGAATGCAGTTTTAGGAATGTCCTCTTCTTGTACTTTCAATTTATGATATCCTGAGCGTAAATCGACCGTAGAAAAGAATCGAGTTCCTTCCAGTTGATCGAACAGATCATCAATTCTCGGTAATGGGTACCGATTTTTAATTGTGACGTTATTCAATTCTCGGTAATCAATGCACATGCGCATTGATCCGTCATTCTTCTTGACAAACAAGATTGGTGCTCCCCAAGGTGATGAACTTGGTTGTATGAATTCTTTCTCCAGAAGTTTGTCCAACTGTTTCTTCAGTTCCTGCATCTCTGCTGGTGCCAAACGGTAAGGTGCCTTGGCAATTGGTGATGTCCCTGGTAGCAGGTGAATTCTAAATTCAACTTCCCTATCTGGTGGTAGTCCAGGTAGTTCTTCAGGAAAAATATCTGAGAATTGAGATACTACGGGAATATCTTTCAAGTCTTTTCCTTTAGTGTTAATGATCATAAAAATCAAATATACTAATGATCCTTTTCTTGCATAACTTGTTATTTTCATCACAGAGATGAATTTCGTGGATCTAGATGGCTTATTTCCTTTAATCATGATCTTTTTACCTTTTGATGAATTTACTTGTATTGACTTTTGATCACATAAAATACTGGCTTTATTGGCTACTAACCAATCCATTCCTAATACAATATCAAATCTAGCTAGATTCATTGGGTAAAGGTTAGCAATAAACTTATGATTTAGAATTTCTATCATTGCTTCCTGCAAGATTTCAGTGATTCTAACGGATTCTCCATTTTCCGTTTCTACTAGGCATTCTTAATGGAGTTTAGTTAATGGTTGATTAAGAATTTTGCAAAATGAAGTATTAATAAAACTTTGGTTTGCACCAGAGTCAAATAATACTTTAGCAAAAACATCATTAACTAAAAACGTATCGGCAGTCACGTCACAAATCATCTTTGCTTCTTCAGCTGTTAGAACAAAGGCTCTAGCATTCTTAGTAGTCTTGTTGTTCATGGCTAGAGCTAGTTTCGGACAGTTTGGCTTAATATGTCCCTTTCCCCACAATTGAAGCACACCCCATTACTGGGTTTCTTCCTACAGTCTTCTTCCTTGTGTCCTGGTATCTTGCAGAAGTTGCAGTATGTGGAGCATCTTCCTGAATGCTTCTTCTTGCAGGCCTTACAATAAGGTGCAGAAGTGGAACCTAAGTTCTTCCCACGGTTGGAATTACCGTAACGAAATTCCTGGGTAAGCTTTTGGACTAGGTTCTTCCTCTGGTTTTCTTCTTACGTACGTACCAGTTCTTCAGTCAAGGTATTCGCTAGTTCTACAGCTTCTTCTATGGTTTGTGGTCTAGATGCCTTGACTACATGTCTAATCTCACTGATTAATCCCCAGAGGTAACGGGAGATTAATACTGGTTCTGGTGAGGCTAGAGTTGGCACGATTCTAGCATATTTGAAAAATATGGTAGTGTAACCCTTACAGTCTATTCCAGTCATTCTAAGGTTTTAGAACTTATTAGCAATTTGTTCTTTTTCATTGGGATGACAGAATTTCCTTTCGACCATGTTTTTAACCTCAGTCCATTCCATATTATAGACTCTGTCACTTCTCCTAGACTGGAGAATAGTGTTCCATCAATCTAGAGCAGCGTTCTTAAAAAGATTGGAAGCAAACATGTTTTTGTCTTCCTCTGCGCACTTGCTTATTTTTAAGACAGCCTCCGTCTTTTCTATCCTGCGTAAAGCTGCAATGGCTCCTTCATTGCCAGAGAATTCTATCGGTTTGAAAGACTAGAATTCTTTGTAAGAACAACCATAAGACATGGTTCTTCTTCTTTTTGGAATAGGTAATTGAAGTAACGGTCCATTGTTCACGCTGTGACTGGGTTCAGTATGTGATCGCTTACTTCCACTGTTACTTTTATTATTTTCCGCTTCCTTAACATTTTGGATGATATATGGCATAGCATCTCTAATTCCTTGGGTTACTATGTGTCGAATGGCACTATTATTTATCTGATTATCATTATTCTGGTTTTCCTGATTTGCTTCGTTGTCCATCTGGATTTACAAACAATTATCAGGTATTAATATCACAGAATAAGATTTAATGCCAATAATTGCACAAACAAACACATTGGTTAAAACCGTCGATCATTGTGACATTTACTCTATTTTATATATATGCATCTAATACAACTATAACCGGAATTTAAAACATACTACTAGTCATGCATATATTAGTTTATCTATTTTAGTTGATAATATATATATATATATATATATATTCTAACTACTCACGTACATATATATATTAGTATTATTATTATTACTACTAGTGGGGGTTTATCCAATACTGAATGTTTCGCTCGTCATACTTCCACACGAGCTTTTCCCCTATTTGCCTGATCCTCTCTCCTTCATCAACTAACTCCGCACCAAAAGTGCGGAGTTCCTGCACGTTTTCGGTATTCATGGGTGGTGGTGGTGCGGGTATTGGTTCAGGGTATGGTGGTAAAGGATCTCCATACGGGTATGGGTTTTCTAGGATTTCCCTAACACATTGGTCAGCATCCCAGTATGGATTTAGAGGGTCAAGGTTTGGGTATGGTGCTACAGGGTTTTGTATGGGTTCCTCTTATGGGTAGAGTTCTCGGTAATCCCTATGGTTATCGTTCCACGGATCGTATGCTAAGGGATTGGGTGCTGGAACTCTGGGTATCTCATCTGGGTTAAAAGCTGGTATGGGGACTGGTGCTTCTTGGTTGGTTTCTATTTCCATGGGTTGAGTGGGAAACAGTTGTAGTGGCTGCGGTGCAATGACTTGTTCTAAGTTTGGGTCTGCGGCGGTGGTAGATAAGATGTGAAAGTTGGCTAATCTCCTATTGATCATGTCTTGGGTTTGTGTAACAACCCGACTTTTTGAAGTCAAAGTACAAGTCAAAGTCAAAGTTAAAGGAAGAAAAGATTGCTAATTGCGATATGTCACTCCTTGCTTGATTATCAAATTGTACTTCTTGACTTGTAAACGAGAATCTATTTTATTTGCTTTAGTTGTATTATGTGGAGTACATGTTAATAATCGCTATTTAATCGCAGTATTAATCGCTGATCGCATCACTATCGCATCGCAACTCGAATTATGAGTTCTGGATATTGTTTTACGTGTGTGTGCTATTATGGGTTACTTGTGCATGTTATGTTTATGTTGAGGTGTTCAATCGCAATCGCAACTCTATTGCAATGCAATCACATCGCAAAACCCAGAATGGGTATGGTTAGGTTTATAACTGTTAGTTAGGTTATTTGGATAAATAATGTGAAATAATGTCGCCCCGCCTACTCGAAACGCATCGCAACGCTCAACGCACGAAACGAAAACATGAAAACCAAACCACGGAGACCAGTCGATCGAATGACCATTCGATCGCATGGTCATCCGATCCGTCACCTGTGCTCCTCTTTCCTCTTTTGGCAACCTATAAATACCCCTGTCACATCTCAAACATTGATGTGACAGCTCTCTCACTCGACCAAGCGCCTCCAGCCCTCTTTTCCTTCGATTTCTCGTGATTCTTGTAAGTTTCTTTCTCAAATCTTGTACATCTATCATCTACACACACTTCTTCATCATTTTCACCTTTGGATCTTAACTTTTAACCGTGAAATCAGCGGATTTGAGGTGTTTTAGGATGATGTCATCATGGGGTTCTCAAGAACTTCAAAGTGTGACATCATACCACCAAGAACAACTCAGATCTACATGATTTCCACATGATTCAACACTATTTTCACATAGATCTAAACATTTTCATGGGCAGAAGGATTGAAAGATGGTTTCATAACCTTCTTTCAACTCTTTTACACTCAATGCACTCAAAACCGATAGAATCGGAACTCATTCAGGTCTTCTGCTCTTCTCTAGTGATGTGTCGGTCTGATATCTGAATCCTATGGGTTGAACCTGAACAACCTTCACGAATAGTCAACTGACCAAGCTGGGGTGATTCCCACTTCGGTCGGATGACTTGGACTTGACAAGGTCCCGTTGTTTAACACGTTGTCACACCGTCTCGGTCACACAGCAGAACTTTCAAAACTTAACAAATTTCAAAACTATCAGATTGTTGGACGGATCGCCGTCTGATCGGATTGCCATCCGATCGAACGACAATCCGATCGGATTACACTTGGACTTTAACACTTAAACATTTTATAAATTTTCAAGGATTATTAATTCTAACAGATTACCATCCGATCAGTAGACCATCCGATCGAATGACAAACCTGCTGTGAACATGTTCTCCGAGAAACGTCTAACCGACGGATCGCCATCCGATCGAACGATCGTTTGACCGGACGACCCGAAAGGTAGAGATACTTCTCTGTTTTCAAAATGCTACAACGAAAACTTCAAAGGCATCATACACAAACACATCCATCCCAAACGAATGTCAATCCGACCGAATGGCCATCCGAACGGATGACCATCCGAACAGATTGTCATCCGTTCGGATTGTCATCCGATCGGATGACCATTCGTCACTTAGTTCACTTGTACCGTTTTACGCGCCGTTCCTCGCTTAGGCTATCGTTCTGTTCAGGCGAATCTCCCCCAGCGCTCCCTTCAATCCAAGAGAGTGTTTATTTACTAAACACGATCTGTGAGTATACTTGATCCCTTTTTGCTTTACACACTTTTGGGTGTTACATACGTTACTTATATCAAATCACAACTATCACACGATGCAACACTTTTATACGTTGACCGCTTGCATGTTTCGATGAATGTTTGTATGTTATGTTTACACAGTGATTGTTGCCTGACACCTTAGCAATGATAGTACTATAGTTTGGACTCAGCACCTATCATGGACGGGGGTTGCTAAGTGTCACACCCCGACTTTCCACATATCACCGGTGGGCCCGGTGGGGAGTATCGTGACATAGTTGATATCATCATAGTCAAACAACACAATATATATGAATGCACAGCGGAAGCAAAAGATAAATTATATTACAATCCGAATATAACGTAATATCAAAGTATTACAACGGAAAGTAAAGGATCCACAGGCGGATCTTAAAACATAACATTGTTCAACAGACTTTAGGCGCTTAGAACTTGCAAGATTCCTTATTAACGCCCTGAGCAGCTTCCAGCCTATTACGTACTTGTACCTGTCACTTAGACTTTGGAAAATACGTCAGTTTTCACTGGTAAATACACTCAACTGACTCATTTGAAAAGAGTTTGAGAAAATTGGTTTAGGTGCACAAGGCACGAAAATATGTTGACATTTTGATTAAAATGCTCAAGGCAAAATTAATCTTTTATACTTGGGACAAGCTATATCTCATGTTATCAGTTTTACATAACTTGCTCTACATACGGGGCCCGGTTCTATGCCGGTTCAAGATTAACCGACACACCACTATTCCCTTATTGGGAATCCCATATTGGGTATAATTAATTAATAAACGTATGTCATCTGTCAGGTGTAGGCCTACACCCTGTGCTTAGGTCGTGACCATTGCATTTAATGAGTCAAGGATATCCAGGACACGGTCGTATTAAACCCCAATGTTTCAGTCAAGCAATACGAATTAAAACAGGTTATTTGGATTTCCCGACTCATTGGTCTTTGAATCCCATACCTAACCATGCGGTATTTATATTACCGTATCCCAAGCCCGTAATAGGAAAAATAAGTTAAGAGTATTTACCTGAGCTAGCTCCTGTCTTAAATAGCAAGAATTTAATAACTCGGCCGTATTCACCTAAGTAAGCGTAGGTACAATTTACCGGAAGGCTCTAGTCTGGAATGATGGTATAAATAAGCAATTAGAATGCTAACGGGTCTTTAATTAAGCCTAAGCTTAGACCGGTTAGTCTTAAAGAAAGGTACGGTTCAAACGCATGATAAAGCGAAGACTGGTTTAGAATGTGGTTTTGACCCGGCAAGCTTGTATGCTTGTTTAATATGGGTAACTTAAACACATTCTGGATTTTGAGATGAAAATGATATGGTTTGACCCGTTTCGGCTAAATTATGTAAACTAGTTACAAAAGCCGATCCGAACGCGAAAAGTGCGTAACGAGTAACCAACTGAATCATATACAGGTTTCCTAAGTTAATATGTCTTAATTATGTTGTGATGTCAGTAGGATACCTTCCATTATGCCCAAAACGAGTTTAATCTCAATTTAAGCCCCGTAGGGGTATTTTTGGTCATTTTAAAGATTATAAAAGAGGTTAAATGAAATTATGAGATTCGGGTCCGAATACATCAGTAAAATAACTTATTTTATTAGGTCATATCAGTTGGAATAGGTCTTATATGGCAAAATGGTTTTTAAACCCAAACTATGCGTTTAATACGCGTAAAAAGCCATTTTAAGCGATTTCCGGGTTATACAGGAAATCTGAGTTTTCTGATCAGGTTATAAAGTTCAAAATACTTTATTTATTATATAAAATCAGTAGCAATTGGATTGGTCTCAAAATATTATGTAGAACTCATTTTATGACCGAAAAGGGTATAATCGGTATTTACCGAATCAACGCCATAACCTTAGGCTATGAGCAGGTTAAAAATAATTAAAAATCTTTAAAATTCCCAAAATATTATATTACATCAGTGGGTAAAAGGTTTGGTGTCAAAATTTGGGTTTAGATAGGCTTTATGCCAATTGCGCCGTTTAATTAACAAAAAGCTTCTTAAAAGCGCTATTTAGCATAACTCCTATTCTGGACCTCGAACTGATATGAAACTTTAGGGACATGTTTATAAATCAGTAACAAAGATATTTTTTTCTTTCACATATTCAAAAATCTCGTTTTATGGTAAAAAGGGCATTATGGTCAACTTTAAGCATTTAACGGAAACGTGTAAATGAATCGGGTAATCAATGAACCAACCACAGAGGGTTATGCTAACATGTAGCCTGGTCCTAAGGAAGCTCTAAGGCATTTGTAAAACATACCAAAGCGGGTCAGAACTGAAGTCAAAGCAAAAGTCAAAGCTTTGCGACTTTCGGTTCCGAACCGGGTCTAAACAGAAAATTGTTGGGTCGAACATGCTTAGACATGTTCTTACATTAATTACTAAGTTATAAGAGTAATAAAACAGGTTGCAAAGCTTCTACATTGTTAATTATGTTTTAAATCGCAAATTAGAATCCTGTTGACTTTTTATTAACAACTTTGACTCAACAAAAGTCCTAGTTAGAGTGGGAAACAGAGGGTGCCCTTTTAAGGGTTTATTGCCCACATAATTACCAACTTATAACTACTTTCAATTCGACTAATCACTGGACCATTAGTGATTAATCGTGAAGTCAACCGTTAATTACGACAGTTTGACTTTTAAGCTAAAACTAAGCAAAAACTCAACTAAGAAAGGTTAAGCATACTTACTGAAGTCCTATGCACGATTAGGAAGGACTTGGGTCTGCTCTTAAGCTCCAGAAAGCTCCAGAATTGCAGAAGTGAGGTGTGATCTAAATGGTTGCAACAAGGGCCTTTATATAGTGCTTTAATCACCTTAGATCATTGACAAATCATGCTATCAATGGCCATGGATCATCAACAGATGTCCCTAAGTGCCTAGGAGTCATTTAGGGGTCGCCCATGGGTGAAAATATCTGATTAAAGTCGGTTCCAAGGCTGAACAGGCAACAGAAACGAGTTTCTGCATCTGGGCATGCCAGGCGGCCCGCGTAAGGGTCTGCCTGGGCTTACGCGGCCCGCTTGAGGGTGTGGCTCAGGTTAAACAACTTTTCCAGTTTGCACCCTTGGCTCTTGGTTCTTCGAAAGGTCAACCACACTTTGTTTCTTGCATTTTGAGCCCCTCATCTTGACTTATAAGGGGTTCATGACTTATACCCACTTTGTTAAGTTCTTGGTCACTTCATGTTACCCGAAAAGTCATAACTTTCAACGTTTACGCTTTAACCCCTCGCATACGAATTTGATCATAACTTTCTCATACGATAACAAAACTTGATGAAATTTTTATCATGTATTCTAGTGAGCATATTTAATTGTTACAAAGCTTCGGGTTTTCTAAAAGGTCACTCAGAGGTATACTTTAAACATGTTGACACATTTAACCCCTGTAGTTTGTAATCTCTCACTTTCTTTCATATTTAGCTTCGTATGATCCATGATTTATTCGTTTGAAGGTATGAGTATCATGTAGAGTTACTGCAAAGTAATTTTATCCATTGTTGACATTTTGAACCCTTATATTCACATACTTTCCATGTTTGTCAACTTTAGTCCCTCTAGAGTATTCTTTCACACGTTCAAGCTTATGACACGTGTCAATACATTATGGGACGTGAATTTTCGAGGTGTTACATCCTCACCCCCTTAAAATAAATCTCAACCTCGAGATTTGTTAAAATGATGGAAGTACTTTTTTGTCGTATAATGGACTTAACTTCTTTAGCATACCTGGAGCCTCTCCAAGCTCCCAAGTTGACCTCTATAGCAGGTACATGTATCCTTTTTGGAGCTTCTTAACCTGACAATCCTCGATTGATACAGGATGCTCCTCACATCATAAATCTGCATATCATTATGTGACAGTGCTTCTTGACTTATTGGCGAAACACATCCTTCGGTCACTAGTGTGCAATGTATCACGAGCTCCGCCAAGCTCCCTAAATAGGTTTTAGCTTATAAGCTACTTGATCTTGATACATTCGATTTCCTTTGAATGATTCTATATGTTCAGAGCTTAACTAGCCTGATAATTTAACAAATTTGGCACACCCTTCCTGGGTGATATCTTTTGTTGAACCTTATTCCTTAACAAGAATTTAGGAGGTTTGCTACTTTCATTAATCCTTGATTTTCTGCCGAATACTGGCATCTTACAGATGATTATGAATTTGCGTGATCTTATTTGTCGTTTCTAATGCAACTTTCAGATCCTGATAATTGGACTTACCAATCTATTTTCCTATCAATGGACGTTTAACATTCCATCTATACAAGGTCTTCAAAGGAGTAGCCTTGATACTTATATATCAACTATTATAGAAAAGCTTATTTTAAGGTGAGATGGTTATTCCAACCATTTCTCAAAACTAATCTTAAGGAATAGCTAATCCTTACAGTTAGTTTAACAAATCGACGATCCTGGGCAGGTAATAGCGATTCTTAATTGTTGCTTAAATAGGGTTGATGTAATCAATGCATAAGCAAGATGATCCGTCTTTCTTATTTATATAAATCGGAGTTCTTAGAACTTTGAATTTTGGCTTTATGAAACCTTCTCTAAAAACTTATCGATTTGACTCTTAGTTCATCCTATTCTGTTGGTACTAACAGATATAAGGCTCTTATAATAACTGCAGCCCTAAGCGGGATGTTTGTCCTAACATCCTCTTGCCTCTCAGGAGGTAAACATGGTAATTCTTATGAAGAAAATAATCATGACACATAGAGATGTCAGAGTTGTCCGTGTTCTCAGGCTTTGGTTCATCTATCGATGTCGGTGTCAGATAAATGACACGTTCTCTTTACAAATGTAAGGGTGTCCTAAGTAGAGATACTTATAAGGACATTTTTATATTGGATATCTTCTTTGAATACTACTAGTAGACTCTAGTACAATATGACCATTGGGATATCTCAGGGGTTCACTGCATTAAACCTCCATACTGATCAGGCATGGAAGCAATCTATGGGACACACTAGGATACGCCAATTCTCATATGGCACTTTTATCAAACATAGTTTGGCATTCGCAGGCGATAGAAAACAATGAGAAAATAATAAAATAAAATAATATATATTGTCGTACTCTTTCTGGGGAAGAGTACTCCAGATTCTTATGAAAGGATTATCTTCGAGGATGGGAGAGATGGTCATTAAAGTTCCCATTGGTAAGTTATACCTTATATTTAATATATGGAGTTCTTATGAATTTAATCAAGAGTTTGCTAAGCTTATGGTTTACAAAAGGTTTATTATCTCTTGCATTAACGTAAGATACTTAGCAGACACTATCAATGCTAAATGGTAAGGACGTACCTAATGCTATTATGGATGTGCACTAACTCTGGCATTCAACCGGTAGTCCAGGCGTTTCCTTTCTTATCCTTCCCAGACTTAGCTGCTCCTTTCTTGGCAGCCTTAGGGCAATTAGTACTGATGTGCCCCTTTTCGCCACAGCTGAAACAGTTTGCATCCTTTATGTCCCTACATTCGTGGGACTGGTGGCCAGCTCTTTTACAGATGCCACATTGTTTTATCTTTTGGTTTAATCGACACTGTCCCCAACGTCTTCTTTTGCAGGTTTTTCATGTAGGCTTTTTGTTGGAATCTTGTTGGTTATCGTTGAACTCGGATTTGCTCTTCTTAGGATTCTGAGAGTTGTCCTCCTCCCTTTGTCTTTTCTCATTAGTTTCATTCTTGATCGACTTTTGTCTCACTATATCTAGAGTGAGAGACAAGGATAGATCTACAGCTGATCTGTAGTTGATTGGCCTTGAAGCCTTAACATTCCCTTTTATTTCTGGTGCCAAACCACCGATGAAACGCGCAATGCGTTTTGGTTCCGGGGTAATTAAATAGGGTACCAGTCTAGATAGGGAGTTGAAGTCGGTAACATATTGCTGACAATTTAGGTTTTTCATTGTGAGAGTTAGAAAATCTGTCTCCACCTTTTCCACTTCGTGTTGTGGACAGTAGTTCTCTTTGATAAGGTCCACAAACTTGGACCATCCCATATTGTATAGGGGAATTTTCCCCGTGGACTGCATCATGGCCCTCCACCATACAAGAGCCTCTCCCTTGAAAGATTGTGAAACAAATTTTACTACGTCCTTATCAGCACAATCGCTGATGTCCACAACAGTTTCCATTTCCTCAAGCCATTCCATAGCATCAATTGCTCCTTTTTCGCCTTTGAAATTTCTGGGTTTGCATGAGACGAAATATTTGTAGGTGCACCCGCCTTCAGTTGAACGGGGCTTATCATAGAGTACTAACTCCTGAGGTTCGCTCTTTTCATCTGAAGAGTGAACGGAGCTCTCCTTACGAGCTGATGTATGTGTTTCCGTATGGACCTTTGAGTGAGTGACACTCGGTTCCTTTTTGTTCTCAAGGATCTTATCCACAACTTCACTATTGCTGCGCTAATCAAGGCCTGAAGAGTAGTGCCATTAACATTTATATTTATATTTGCATCCTTGTTTTTAGCCGCAGTACAGCTGTGTGCTTCGTCGGAAACCTCCATTCTAGAGCTTTGGTACTAAACACCAAAATAACATATGCTTAGATACAAACTATTATGGAATCATTGTAATGGATGATTTATAAGCCGTGGTGAAGCTTTGAAAGCTACTAACCAAGTAATAATAATTTGTTTAATTATATAGCGAATTGTCGAACTTGACGATTAAATAGCCATGGTGTAACTCAACCATATAGACCAATAGATAGTATTAAATTTATTTGATTATGCTTGGCCTAGGTTTTTAGAGAAACCATCTTTGGCATTTAAACGGAATATAATCCTTCATATTTATTAGACAATGGACATAAGTCACGACTGTCAATGTCGTACCGTCATTTTATATAGCATAAGGGCTTGTCCCAAGGACTTTTTGATGGCACGGAGGCCTTGTCACTAGGGAAATTTTAAAACATAATCAATGATTCTTTTGGATCGGAAAATTTAATAATTCATTTTCTTGACAAGAAGTAATGAAATAAAACTATCTTTTCATGTATACATCTTTGCCCGTAGGTATACATCCCGATGGATGTTTGGATGTATTCATCATGCTCGACGTTTATTAGCCATGATCCCTATTGATCATTAGGCTAAACAAGGGGTTTGGGAAAATTTCCTAATATAAAGATGACATGTGTGATTTTATCGCATCACTGTTGCCAGGAGTGTTAACATATTTACAATGTTACAAGGATTTGAATCCTTTGAATAGGTTCTACCATCTTGGCCTCGTCTGGAATGAAATATAGGCTAGGTCGTACCTTTAAGATTCTTTTTAATATGTATACTGGCAGGGAAGGAAGGATATTTATTTTATTCAGGATTTTTATCATAAATCCTAATTTACAAGTTAATAATAGCACAAATGGCCTAGTCACGTAGACAAGTTTAATTTATAAGCCATGATTTCAGAGAATCGCGGCATTAAGGTTTGAATCAAAGTTCATTACCTTTTCCTGACAGGGAGTTGTAGGCTACCACTGTCTTTAGTCTCAGAGGACATTAACTATAGCCCGTAGGCACTTCCCTTCTAAGGGATGTTTATAATATGATCATCTCATAGGATGATATAAGCCATGATTTCAGAGAATCGAGGCATTAAGGTTTGAATCAAAGTTCATTACCTTTTCTTGACAGGGAGTCGTAGGCTACCACTATCTTTAGTCTCAGAGGACGTTAATTATAGCTCGTAGGCACTTCATCCTTAAGGGATGATTATATAAATACGGGAAATTGGAGTAATCTTATTTAAGGATGACTCATGCGATTTTATCAAACCACGTCTGCCAGGAATGTTAACATGTTACTGATGTTAACAAGGGTTTGAATCTCTTGAATAGGTTCTACCATCTTAGCCTTGTCTGTAGTGACATTTAGGCTAGGTTTTACCTTTAAGATTCTTTTTAATATTTAACGCAGAACAATCCTAAATTGAGGTGTTAAATATGGATCTGAATCTAATTATGGAACTACCATCTTGGCCCGGTCAAAAAATGACACGTGGCTAGGTTTTGTCCTTTTTAGATTTTGCCATTTTATTATAATGGTAGATCTTATAAAAGGAATGATACTTCTCATTTATTTCATGTAGTATATTTATATATATTGATAAAAATGAAATTTTTGATAAAACATTCCAATGATTTTAAAGGAGGTACAGAATTGCCCTGAACGGGACTTGAAAGGAATAATGTTGTCCTTGAAGGGACTGAAAAATAAATATGTCCTTAGAAGGACTATTAAGGAAACGATCTTCAGCAAAAAGGAGTTTCTTCTTCATTTTATTTCTGAATGTTTTCTCCTTGGTTGCACGTTTCACCCTGGCCGCGGTACGAAGCTCAGCATTTCAAGGCCCCTGATGTGGAGAATTCCAATTACAGCTTCTTCGCTTGGCGACGTATCCAATATATAAAAAAAATTGGAAGCAAAGTTTCCAGATTAGGATTGAGATTATTCCTATGTTAAGTCTAGACTCAGAAGGTCAAGGAATGTGCTAATGAGTCATTGAGATTAAACACAAAAGGCTAGTGTTTAATTCACTCAATGTTGGCTCTGATACCAACCAGTCACACCCCGACTTTCCACATATCACCGGTGGGGAGGATCGTGACGTAGTTGATATCATCATAGTCAAACAACACAATATATATGAATGCACAGCGGAAGCAAAAGATAAATTATATTACAATCCGAATATAACGTAATATCAAAGTATTACAACGGAAAGTAAAGGATCCACAGGCGGATCTTAAAACATAACATTGTTCAACAGACTTTAGGCGCCTAGAACTTGCAAGTTTCCTTATTAACGCCCTGAGCAGCTTCCAGCCTATTACGTACTTGTACCTATCACTTAGACTTTGGAAAATACGTCAGTTTTCACTGGTAAATACACTCAACTGACTCATTTGAAAAGTGTTTAAGAAAATTGGTTTAGGTGCACAAGGCACGAAAATATGTTGACACTTTGATTAAAATGCTCAAGGCAAAATTAATCTTTTATACTTGGGACAAACTATATCTCATGTTATCAGTTTTACATAACTTGCTCTACATACGGGGCCCGGTTCTATGCCGGTTCAAGATTTAACCGACACACCACTATTCCCTTATTGGGAATCCCATATTGGGTATAATTTATTAATAAACGTATGGCATCTGTCAGGTGTATGCCTACACCCTGTGCTTAGGTCGTGGCCATTGCATTTAATGAGTCAAGGATATCCAGGACACGGTCGTATTAAACCCCAATGTTTCAGTCAAGCAATACGAATTAAAACAGGTTATTTGGATTTCCTGACTCATTGGTCTTTGAATCCCATACCTGACCATGCGGTATTTATATTACCGTATCCCAAGCCCGTAATAGGAAAAATAAGTTAAGAGTATTTACCTGAGCTAGCTCCTGTCTTAAATAGCAAGAATTTAATAACACGAAAACCAAACCACGGAGACCAGTCGATCGAATCACCATTCGATCAAATGGTCATCCGAAGGGATGACCATCCGATCGGATGGCCATCCGATCCGTCACTTGTGCTCCTCTTTCCTCTTTTGGCGACCTATAAATACCCCTGTCACATCTCAAACATTGATGTGACAGCTCTCTCACTCGACCAAGTGCCTCCAGCCCTCTTTTCCTTCGATTTCTCGCGATTCTTGTAAGTTTCTTTCTCAAATCTTGTACATCTATCATCTACACAAACTTCTTCATCATTTTCACCTTTGAATCTTAACTTTTAACCGTGAAATCAGCGGATTTGAGGTGTTTTAGGATGATGTCATCATGGGGTTCTCAAGAACTTCAAAGTGTGACATCATACCACCAAGAACAACTCAGATCTACATGAAATCCACATGATTCAACACTATTTTCGCATAGATCTAAACATTTTCATGGGCAGAAGGATTGAAAGATGGTTTCATAACCTTCTTTAAACTCTTTTACACTCAATGCACTCAAAACCGATAGAATCGGAACTTATTCAGGTCTTCTACTCTTCTCTAGTGTTGGGTCGGTCTGAGATCTGAATCCTATCAACGAGATAACCGATTTTGGGTTGAACATGAACAACCGTCACGAACAGTCAACTGACCAGGCTGGGGTGATTCCCACTTCGGTCGGATGACTTGGACTTGACAAGGTCCCATTGTTTAACACGTTGTCACACCGTCTCGGTCACACCGCAGAACTTTCAAAACTTAACAATTTCAAAACGATCAGATTGTTAGACGAATCGCCGTCCGATCGGATTGCCATCCGATCGAACGACAATCCGATCGGATTACACTTGGACTTTAACACTTAAACATTTTATAAATTTTCAAGGATAATTAGTTCTAACGGATTGCCATCTGATCGGTAGACCATCCGATCGAATGACAAACCTGCTGTGAACTTGTTCTCGGAGAAACCTCTAACCGACGGATCGCCATCCGATCGAACGACCGTTCGACCGAACGACCCGAAAGGTAGAGATACTTCTCTGTTTTCAAAATGCTACAACGAAAACTTCAAAGCCATCATACACAAACACATCCATCCCAAACGAATGTCAATCCGACCGAATGGCCATCCGAACGGATTGTTATTCGATCGAATGACCATCCATTCGAATTTTCATCCGATCGACTGACCATTCGTCACTTAGTTCACTTGTACCGTTTTACGCGTCGTTCCTCGCTTACGCTATTGTTCTGTTCAGGAGAATCTCCCCCAGCGCTCTCTTCAATCCAAAAGAGTGTTTATTTACTAAACACGATCTGTGAGTATACTCGATCCCTTTTTGCTTTACGCACTTTTGGGTGTTACATACGTTACTTATATCAAATCACAACTATCACATGACGCAACACTTTTATACGCTGACTGCTTGCATGTTTACGTGTTACTCGATGAATGTTTGTATGTTATGTTTACACAGTGATTATTTCCTGACACCTTAGCAACGATAGTACTATAGTTTGGACTCAGCACCTTTCATGGACGGGAGTTGCTACGGGTATTTCTTCACGTGTCACAGTGGTGATATGTGTTGCGTACTCTACAACTCGCAGTCACGTCTGTGCATATTTCATTGTCGATAACCTACTTGCTTCACATTTATACATGTTACATGTTGGTTCCGCGTAAACTCGCTTTCGCTATATATATGCTATTAAACTTGTATGCTCACCTTTACACTATGTGTATTGACCTTTATTTTAACGTATGTGACAGGTGTTTAGGATGCTTTGCTGGAATCAAGCTAGGGGTCTAGTTATGTCACGCTAAATCTGAGTTGTCAGAACAGTTTTTGTTTTTTAGACAATTATTTGTAAAAACTGTTTTATTTGGATACGTTGTGGTATGGGACATGACGTTTAAATATCCGGTAATTTAATAGTTGTTATGGATACTCGTGGACAATCTGTTTCGCTCAGTGCCATGCCCCGATGTTTCCGCTATCGGTTGGGGTGTGACAGTTTGGGCGTTCATTTCCCTATTTACTGCAGCTAAAGCCCTCTGTTACTTTAATTTTTTCATTCTTTTCCAACGCTCATGGGCTCCCCGACTGAACCATTCTCTCTTTTTGGTAGGGAATGGCTCTTCGGATTGCGCTTTGAATACAAAAATCCCGTCTTCTTTGTCAGCTGAGTACCCCGAAGGAGTAAGCTGGGAGGAAGTTCCTTCATCTCTAGGAGAACTAGACAGTTGACGATAAGCGTCTGACGGACCTTGATCACTCATACTGTAAACTAATAAATTGTCAAATAACACAAAATAATAATGTACACGTATGCACATAGCCTCATAGATTATTTCCTAACATAATTGACAATTTCAATGTCAGCAGAACACTTCTGTGGCTGAAATCAGTAGCTGTAGCTCTGATACCACTCTCTGTCACAACCCCTGGCCCATAACTCTGGGAACGGGCGGCCGCGAACCAGTATCAATGGTATCGGTGTTTATCAATTTAGCAGCGAAATTTACATCAGGACCGTAGTTATGAAATATTTTATCAGAGTAAAACACTTCATTTTATAAATAATAAATACATGGGTAAAACCCAAGTTTCCCTTCATAATCAGTTTGTAGGGATAAACCCTATTTTATTCAAATAAAACTTCTTTATTTAGGTAACTTTTTATAGCCACTTTTCCAAGCCTTCAGTGCTCTCCAGCTGCCTTCTAATTTGGCATTCACATTTTGTTACCTGAAACGCGTTTTAAAAACATTTGTCAGTGGGAAATACTGGTGAGTGAATCCCAATTTAATCAAGACAGGTTTTATCATTTTACAGTATTGAGGGCAATCCAGCAATTACATTTGTTTACATCTACTTTAATTACCACCTACGGCATTGTCAATCCTGACTTGTGGAAATGTTACTACTCACATTGTAGTAACTCATTTTGTATACAAAACCCCAACATACCAACGATAATTGTAGAATTACAAATACTCAATCACTGTTAAATATAATTTAAAACATTTGAGGTTTTGTAAAAACAATTTATGAAAAGCATTTATAAAAAGAGGATAAACTCACATTGCTATTTTAGGTAATTACTTGTGACTTCCTGGTTATAATCTAGTAAATTAAACAATGCACATGCGTTAGTATAATAACCTAATATTTACATTAGTTATACCCTCCCTGAGACAGAACTCCAACGACTAAGTCAGGAAGAGCCTCGACATGCGTTACAGAGCACTAGATCAATCGGGCAGCGTATCTAATACGTAACAGGGGGTTAAAATACTTACAACGAGGCAGAGTTTCGCTAATTAGAGGGTAATATACCCGATACTATTATTACTATTCAGAGAATTTAGAGAGAATTCGAAATTTGTGAACGATTTCAAATGAGAGCCGATCGATCCAAATTATAGGGCTGTCCAGGGAGTTCCTGGCGCCACGCGAAAGAAACCACAAGGGCCTTCGTGGCCCGTGAGCTAGGGGGTGTAAGGCCTATCCTTGCTGAGTCGGCCCCATAGCCTCGACACGCTACCTGACACGTGGCATCAGGGGATGCGGGCTGGTAGCCAGCTGTCGCGGCCCGCGACAGAGCTAGCCAAAGGCGTCGCGCCCCGCGAGCGACAATAAAAACTTGTTTTATTTAATTTTTGTAAAAATTAAGGTATTTCGGGCCGTTTCTCGTATACGGGGTGTATTTTAGGACGTATACGGGTGTTTTAAATATTTTAGGAGTGTTGTTATAATTACCCAATATACCTGGTTCAATTTGGAACCAAGTTTCACTATCCACAAACCACCTTCCTAACCCCCATATACCCAACAACCCCATCCAACTCGAACCCTATGCCCTGCAACATAATTTGTTTGACCTGACCCATTTCCCATAACTTTAAACTTCCAAAGGGTGCTACTTTCTACACCCCCTAATTACTTTCTACACCCCCCCCCCCCCATCCTCTCACATACTTACAGGTGGGGCCCGCGTGGGACGACAATTTTCCTCTCACAAGGGGGGGGGGGGGTATAATCAGGAGGGGGGTGTGTTTAGAATCAGCCCTTCCAAACAGCAGCAGCCGTACCCACACCTTTAGAGCTTTTAAAGGACAACCCCATAAGCCACAATCTAGCCAACTTTTTCAACGTAGATGTAACCTGAAAAGGACAACCCCATTAACAGCAATATATCTAATATATCTAAAATGGTATATTTATAATAAAAAGGAAACGAAAGTGAGGTCTAGATGATGGACTAAAACAATGTTTGTAGTAGATGTGAAAGTGCAAGCTACAATCATCAATAATCAAGCTTTTTAAACATTAAATGTAAAAAAGCTAGGAAGAAACATGTTCTATTCCTGAAATAGAAGTCTGGTCATGGCTTCTAACCACCACCGTCCACATCTCTTCCACAATATAGTTCCTAGGCCCACAACCAGCTTAGCAGCCCCCTTTTAATAGGCTCGAGCCTGTGCTCCAACTTAATACTCCGTGGCCCATGTTCATTCACAATCTATGACAAATAAGATTGACTATGCTAGTTGATATAGGTGGTTATATTGACCCATTTATTTAAAATGGATCGATTTTAGTTGTAATTTATCTCCAATAGGTAGGAAATAGCTACAAAGGAAACAGGCCGAAGGGGTGTCACTGTTATAAATTATGTACTTGGCCCCAGAGGTAAAATTTCGAGCCGTTTGACCAAAAACGGGTGGGTTAATTTTATTATTAATCTAATTGACAATTGAATTCACACTAATAAGTTACAAATTAAAAATAACGGGTCAACAAATTATGGGCATCTCCATGCGACCCGTTTGGCCACTTGAACAATTTATTCATGTCTCTATCACTTACCAATGATACAAAAACAGAGTAAATAAGTGATGTTTACTACATGAGACAAAACAACTAACATAAATGCATAAAGTAAATCAACATGACATAAACCTAGGAAAAAATATAATAATTTTATTCAAATTAGGATTCACATAACCTTACAATGCTTCTTAATCAGTGATGCTAAGATATTCGGCCCAAACTATATCTTTTCGAAAGCTATGCTCATGTCTGACTCATAGGGAACCCAACCTACTCAACACAAAGAGTTAAAAGTCAATCTCTATAAACACTCTAAAATATTATAATTGAAGAGACCATGCAATAAAACTACTCATGTTTACCCTGCTAATATATATAAATATCTCATTATAAAAAAAAAAAAATTGGAGTTGAAATACTTCAAAGACAAAGGGAATAAACAATAAAATAATGTAAGAGTTCAAATGTATTCATGCAATAGTGTGGTATCAGCAACTGGGCTCGTTTGATGCTGGAGTTATGCTATCAACAACTGGTCTTGCTCAACATACAGTTGATCTGGATCCACAATATGACCTCCTTCGAATTTCAACGACTCAACGGGTTAGACTTTTTGACACACTGATCTTTAGCACCGAATTTCCTCATTTGGAGCCCCGATTTTAGCATTCCCAGATTTAGAAAATTTAAAAAGAAAAAAAAGAAAAAAAAATGTAAAAACACATGAATCTTTTAACTTATTAACTCATGTATTTATTCATGAAAAGACCAAAGATACAGGTCCGATGGTGGATTATCCAGTGAACTTGAAGCGATGTGGATTTCCAAAGGACCTGCAGCAGCACTTTCTGAATATTATCATAATTTATGGAGTTCCACAACAGTAGCAGGTTCCAGTAGCAATTCCAGCATAGACAACCCTGATACTCCCAGCTCTTATTGCTCACACAACATAAAAGATCCAAGAACATCATGAGCACAATTTCAAGACGCACCATAGTGTAAACCCAATACAGAATTACCTGCCAATTATCAGTAGAGAAATTCCCATTTTACCCATGTCGACAGCTGAAAGATTCCGATGTTTCAGATTGTTCCATCAATCCTGTCTTCAAATAAAGTACCAATATTGATGCAACCTGCTCTTATAGGTCCCTTTGTTGTACATTGGCCACCTCATAAGAGCCTGATACATCAACTAATTATGCAGCTTCCTCCGATTCCAACCAAGGTGGACTGAGTCAATAAATGTGTACCAGAAGCTGTCCCAACCCACAACCCATCCTGCAAAACAACTTAGAAACAGTAGCAAGGTTTCTAGATCCTAAGTCGGTTTCAACAGCAGATTTTTTAAGTTCAGTCCTCATAGTAGGTATTTATTTGCAATAACCTTATCCATGTTGCCTTCAAGTTGTTTGATTTCTTTAATGATTTGTTTTTCCTCTTTTAGAGGAATACTGCATGCTCTTAATCTGCATCAATAGTAAAAACCAAATATCAGAAATAAACAAAAAGAGAAGGCATTGAGTTCATCAATCTCCTTTTGCGGCCTCCGCTGACTCAGCACGCTTCAACGCCGCTTCTGTTGCCGCCTTCAGTTCATCAATCTCCTTTTGCGTTGCTTTGAGTTTCTTCATAGCTTCTTTTTCACTCGCTCTCACCGCCTCCACCTGCGCCATGCTGCTTCCACTTTCATTTCCGCTAGCTTCTCGGATTCCTCGACTTTCTGGCTTAACGCGTCGAATTCTTCCTGTGAGATTGTGATTTTGGAGCCCAATTCCGATGTCGATGAGCGTGATGCGTTAGTTCTTTCAGAAATTGTTTTTATATCCTCGAGAGCTTTTGATTCGGCTTTTTTGGCTTCTTCGGTTTCCATTAACACCACTTTGAGTTTACTTTTGGCTTCTTCTAAAGCAATTCCCATCACTTCTACTTCTTTCTTCAATTCTTCAGCTTTCACCTTCATCTCTTCCGATTCTCGTTTCGCGTTTTCGCTCTCAAATATCAACTGTTGAACCGTCTGCATCATTTCATCGGAAGTGGCTGTGACTTTAGCTTCTTCGACACATGCGTTTTCAAGCTCGATTTTGCTTTTATGCAGCTTCGAATTCAGATTCGCAACAACAGCTTCGGTTTACACTTTTGTCGCTTTCAATTCTTCGTGTTCTTTCTTCACGTTCTCGAGCTCGACCTTTAACGACTCCAACAACTTTTTCAACGTGTTTTATTCATCAACCATTTTCTGCAACGATTCTTTCGTACCATCAAGCTCTAACGTAACGATTTTCAAAGAATCAAGATCCGAAGCCCTCAGATTCTCCATTTCGGTTTGCAATCTTTTGATCTCGGACGTCGTTTGCTCATGTGAAGCTAGTGTGAAGATAGTATAGATCAGGAACGATAGCATTATGGCACTGAGCCCAAACAGAAAGAAATAGACGGATACCAATGTTTTTTCACTGTACTGAAATAGTGTGCCCATCGTGCACACAGTGATGATTGCTGCTGTAATCGCAAACTGTAAAAAGAATCATTAGAAACAGATAATATCATAATGTTTTTGGGTGGTGGGGGTGGGTGTTTAGTTTTTTTTATATTTTTTTTTAGGTTTTTGAGGGGTGGGGGTTAGGTTTTTTTAGGTTTTTGGGGGTGGAGGTGGGGGTGGGGTGGGTGTTTAGGTTTTTGGGTGGTGGTGGGGTGGGGTGGGTGTTTAGGTTTTTGGTGGTGATGTAGTGGGTTTAGTTTTAGGTTATTAGACACTTGTCACTCTATAAATCCTTCTTACACTTCTTACAATTAGAAGTCTTTGTAGAATAACTTGACCCAAAACCATAATAAGTAAATCAAACCTTCTCAAAAACCGAATAGCTGATTAGGCGGGAGATTGGAAAAAGAAACCCTAATAAGTACCTGGCATTACCAACAAGGTCAAATATGAAATTATAATTCTAGTCAAGCAAGACGCTAACAGAAACAAACATAAGATGTTAGATACATAGAGGACTCCCATGACAGATATAGACCAAATAACTAACCAGCTTTATTAAGAATCTTCGCTGACATAGCAGGTTCATTTCTAGATGACATAGCCAGCAATAGTAGAACCCTGTTGGCCATACGGCATATATGATTTGCAGGTTCTCACCATCTTAACCCTTCTTTTAGGCTTCACAGCTTTTATTTGCATAACCTTTTTTTCTGAATCTCCATCATTCCTCTGCAACAGAACAAACAAACACACACAAATTAATAGTCGCACGTGAACAAAATCAATTGATTGTAACTGTATCATTGTTTTGGCTGATTTAATTGATAAAAAAAGACACCCTGAACAAATTACTGAGCATCTCAAAAAATTCAGATATGACTATATTACCAGAAGTTCATCAGATTTCTCCATGTTTCTTCTTATGGAAGCTTCGTTACACATGAAAGAAGAAGAGCGACGGATGAAGATCGTTTTGATCACATGTGGTTCATCCTCCTATGACTTTACCTTCACCGGAACCCTAATCTCTTCAATGGACTTGTGGTCGCCGGTTCCAGATCGAGAGGAAAAGAGAGGGAGGTGAGAGAGAGAGGAGAGAAGCATGATTTGAATTTCAAAAATCTAGGGTTTCATGTGTTGTGGCCGCCCAAAGATTACAGGATTTTGTGTGAGTGAGAGGTATAATGGGAAAGTGAAATCCATTTTTTATTTCATGTGCTTTAAACACTTGTACATTATGCTTTAAAGGTGTTTTAAGTAAAGTGGCAAATTACCTTAAGCTATCCTTCGGATATGCTTTATAATATAGTAAGTATAGAAGTATAGATATGCTGTTTGGACAACTTTTGGTTATGTAATGGGTCTACTGTTTAGGACAACTGAAGTTATTGAATGACTTGTGTTAACGTTTGGTTATGTAATGTTATAACTTTTGGTCTTTGAATATGTTGGAATGTGTTTGTCAAATGACCTCTTTTCATTTCTGGTCATTATTACAGTTCTGGTCAATTGTTAACGTTTGGTTATGTAATGTTATACATAGTATGTGCAGCTATAACCGTCATCCCATTGAAACAGCTAAAACAGGTGTCCTTTATATGAGCAGTTTTGGTCATTCCATTATATGTGCAGTTTTGGTCATCCCATCATATGTGCAGGTATAACCATCATCTTATTAGAGGTATGATGACTAATTTGGTTATCTCATTACATATGCAGGTATCATCATGATATTATTAGAGGTATGTTTCTGGTCATCGGCTTCTTTTGACAATTGATTGGTCAAAATACAGTTGTGGATATGTTGACTAATTTTGTCATCTCATTACATGTGCAGATATAACCATCAACAACTAGGAATGTGCATTAATAATCATCAAAAGTGTAGAATTACAACAACAACTGACTGCATACTACTTAAACATATACAACAATATTGTAATGGCAATAAACAAGGTTAACACATATGGCTTGTTCCATTTCGACTCTGTTCCAGATATCTTTGCTTTCAACAATTTGTTCTCTTCTACTAACAGCTTATTTTGTAAATCCATGTTTTGAAACTTCAGGTCTTCATAAATGAACCTTCAGTCGGATGCATGTTATTTGAACATATTGTCCACATCTTCTTTCCATAAGAAAAAGTTGCAGTCGGATCTCTACAAAAGACAACAACATTTCACTTAAACCATCAATTCAATTCAAGGCAAAAAAGTGTTGATTAAGGTCGAACTTACCGGCCACTGAGAGCAACCATAAAATTCTTGACCTTGCCGCATACTTTTCCATCCAACAACTTGAATCACTGCAACAATGTCGTGATGGCAGTACGCATTCCCCTGCAAATCAACCTTAAACATTTTTGGGTTTTTGAATACTCTGGATGCAGACGTAGAAGAGGAGCTCATTTCGCTTCAAAGTTAGGGCTTGTTCTTCAGTGAAATCGATTTGATTGTATGTTATGATTAGGGCTCCAAGGTACATTTAATTTTGCTCAGGGATTTCTAGGGTTTGATATGGTATGATATTGGGGGATTTGGGGGTTTTTATGATGGTGAAACAGGTGTCCAGTACACGTCACCATGCCACGTTAGATTAATATGACACGTAGGCTTATAAAACAAACCAATTTAGTGTTTATTTAACGACAAGGTGTCATGACAAACTATGTGTTAAGTTGGGAATGGTGGGAGCCAAAGTCAAAGTTGAGAGTGACAGCGATCAAACGCGAATAGTTGGGGGTAATCGGATCCACTAACCCTTATATAAATTTCAAAAAATAATTTCATATTATGTAGCATACAAATATACATATTAACATCAAAATATATAACCTAAAAGAAATGTTTATTTTTCAAATTATAAATCGAAGTATTACTAAACAATGGGTAAGAGAAAATAAAATTAAAAATTTAATATATTCGAGTATATGCTTCAGGTATAATGTTCGGGTAAACAGATATATAGTTTTGGGTAATCAGATAGCATATTACCTAATCTCATACCCGCTAGATGCCCACGAAATAGTTTAAAGTGGATGACTCTTAAAAGTAAGATTGTCAAAGCAAATTAGAGACAATTCTTTGATAAAAAAATATGCAATGTAAACAATTGTAGGTACATAGCAAACTCGACTTTGTGCTAGCACCATTGTATGAAACGCCTGTCAATCTCATGTTGTTTCATGCCCCGATGTCTGCTAGGTATGTAACACCAATGTTACCACACCATAAAGTAGGTGAACCATAAAAAGACAAACCTAATTTGAAAAGTAGAAACATAATCTCGTGAATCTCAATAGCAATATGTGCGAGCATGGTATATAGTCTTCCTAATAAAAGAGCATGCAATTGTATGTTTAATTTCAAAAATTAGCACTTGAGTCAAATTCATTTAAAAAAATCCAATTTTGCTAACTTGTTAATTATTCTCTACAATTGATTTCAATGGTTTATACTACCTTTTAATTTTTGCTACCTTTGAATCATCAAATTTGAAGGTTTTATTCTTTTAAATATCAATACCATCATTGATTTCCATTACTTTCATATAAATGCATAACCTACCAAAACCTCTATATTATGAAAAGAGTTATGAGATTAGAAGCTCACCAAGTGTAACGCCTCGCATTTCGCAGCTTTTCGTTTTTAGAAAGTTCATCTTGTAATTCTATTTTTGGAAACTCGTTTCCTTTGTAATCGTATTTCGTTTCAAGCTATTGTAAATTCGAGACTTTGATCGTAATGAAATGAGTCTTTTATATGAAATATACATCGTTTATACATTTTTTATACTTTGATACATACGTTTGTTTGATACTTGATTCATGATTCCCGTAAACATAAGTTTAACTTGTAAACAATGATCGTGTATTCGTAATTCGTAAATGTTACATACATACAAGACACTTGATTATTGATTACGAGACTCATACTTATTTAACACTTCGTTACATGCTACACATACTTGTTTGTACTCGTTACATGTTTATTTTATGTTAAAACATATTTACTTCTCATAACATACTTTAACAACATAATGTTCATACTTTAGACCATGTTTAATACACCTTTCAAGCATTGATAACATGTTAAATGCACCCTAGACATTATCTAACATGTTAATTATATAAAATGCACCTCAAATACATATCTTATAATGTTAAAAAAAAAAAAAAGAATAAAGACAGCAGCAGTTCCGATCGATCGAAACTTTCAGCCTGCATTAAGTCCTTTTTTTAATGTTTAACCTCCAACTACACATATTTAATGCCAACCACCTAAACCATAATCCTTCCACTATAAATACAACTTATATCCAGTCTTTTCCCACTTTTGCAACACTAAAACACTCTCAAATATCCCCTAAACTCAGCTGAGTTTTCAGCAACAACATCAGAAAGTTTTCAGCCTTCTAAGTGAGTTTCAATTCACTTCTTCTTCTACTTCTTCTTTGTTCTTTCATCTAAAACACTTGGATAACCTCTATGAAGATTTTCACAAGTTTGCTTGGGCAAACTAAGGTGAAACCTCACCGAGAGTATTGTGAGGAACTTGTTAGAGCTAACCTTTGGAGGACTATCAAGATTGATGTGGAACCGGGATCTAATCCCAGTAGTCCCAGAAGATAGTTCGGGAGAATATTTGTTTGCTATGGTGCTTTGAAGAAGGGTTTTAATCTATTTGGGAGGGCCTTATTGGATTAGATGGTGCCTTTATGAAAGGTCCATACCCGGGTCAGATCCTTTCAGCAGTTGGACTTGATTGAAACAATGGCATTTACCTACTTGTCTTTGCAATTGTTGAAGCTGAAAGGACTAACACATGGACATAGTTTTTGAACATACTCAGGGATGATCTGGAGTTACCTACAAGATGTAATTTCACTTTTATCTCGTTCCTTACTTGAATGTGGAAATATTTACTTGTAAGTTTGTAAAACATTATGTTCCATCTATGAACTTGTGCGGATAAATTATAATAACTCCTCTATACATTACTGTGAATAATCACTAAGATGGGGATAAATAAACATTAATCAACCATATCAATGAGATTAGGATTTTCCAGAGAGCGGCATCAACCCGTTCTTTAGCATTCAACTGTTTGTCCACCGCGTATCTAAAGGGAGTTAGAAAAAAGAAAAAGAAAATGAAAACGGTTCAATTGAAGTTAAGTTTTGCGAATATCAAAGCTCATTGACTCCCTTATGAGGAGATGAGAGCATGTAACAAACTGATCATGATTACAAGAGACATGCAAAGAAAGAAAGAAATAAATACATAATTATTAACAAATAATAATCTATGAATGAAAGTAATGGTGTTAGTTAATAAGTTTTATACCATTTCGTATGAAAATGGGTCATATTTAATTAAAATCATGTTACGTAAATCATTTGGATTAGCTATAACTAAAACAAGTCAAGTGGGTTAAACAGGTTACACATCAACTGAAGTGTTTTCATATTACTCTAGTATATACTTTTTATAAACATATTTTAGTACATTTATTATTAAGTATTAAGGGTGGGAGACACTAGCTTCTTCATTTGCATGAGTCCCACGAGCCACCTTGAACTCAAGTCAACCAATATGAACCAAACATTAGTACAAGCATTAGGGTGGTCTGGTGGACGGTATGGTAGCCGGGATTGGGGCGGAGAGGGTAGTTTACCGAGGGGTGATGTGTTGCGGGGGTGTTATCGGTGATCGGGGACTTGGTTTGGCGGTGTGTACTCACCGAGTGGTTTGAGTGATTGTTTGAGTGAGTGTTTGGGGAATGTGATTGTTTGAGTGGGTGTTTGATCATTGCTAATGTTTGAGTGGAAAATGAGGAGTGGAGTAAAGACTTGACATGACATGAGATTATTGGGTAGTGAAAATGGGGAATGATTGACCACTCCCTCCACCCTTACAGACGGACTAAAAACTTAGAAAAAAATTTCATCATGGCATGATCAAATATGCCTATGCGTAACAATAACGCCCTAGGATACGGATCAAGGAAAGAACTACTTCAAGCTGAGAGAACTCATTTTAACCACACCATGTCATCAGGAGGAAATAACATAGCTGATCCACCATATGTTTCCTAGGAAATAACATCTTGAAGGGTAATTTCGACATTTTACTCCTTATTTTTCTCTCTCCTCTAAGATCTTATCTCTCTTTATGTCATAGCTGGTTATTTTTTTTATCTTTTCGAAAATCACAGTCATTTGGTTTTATTTGATTTGTATGCACCAAAAAATCTCAAGAAAAGTGGCTTTGTGGGTCAACGGACATAAGCCGTCGGGAGATTAAAGCTAATGGGTAGGTTATGCATTTTTTATCAGTGCCCTGCTTACAAATGCATATATTTTATTATAGAGTAAATTACGTTTTTGGCCCCTGTGGTTATATCAGTTTTACTATATTGGCCCAAAATAAGATTTTTTAACAGATTTGCCCCCATGGTCCCTATAACTAACCGTTTTGGCCCCTAAATCTAACCAACCCCTAACTCAGGTTAGTTATTTGTCACATGGGTTGCACATGCAAGGGTAATATGGTAATTTCACCTCCCTCTTTTAATGATTTTGTAAAAAAATCCCAGATCTTCAAGAACAATCATCATGTGGAAGCTTTAACCCAAATCAACAGTTCATTCGAAGTGTTCTTTGAAGTGTTCTTGAAGATGATGAAACCTCGAATCAAACAGTTCATACAAATTAAATCCAGATCATACAAACACTTCAACACTTCGACACTTCAAACACTTCATACAAACACTTCAACACTTCGAATCAAACCCTAATCTTCAAGAACAATCATCATCTTCAAGAACACTTCAAACCCAGATCTTCAAGGACATGACCATATCCATCCAGATTAAAAAACAAACCCACAAACAAAATCAAATCCAAATTAACGAAAGAATCAAATCAAATCCAAACAAACCCACAAACAAAATCAAACATACACAGGTACCTTGAGCAACCGGAGCAACCATCCAGATTAAAAAACAAACCCACAAACAAAAGTTACAAAAACAGACTACCTTGAGCAACCGGAGTGACGACGGAAGCGGCCTCGGCCTTAACGGCAGTAACATCCTGGCCTTCTTTCCGATGAGAACTTCCGGCGGCGTTTTCCGGCGGATCCACAGGCTCCGGCGAGCTTAATTCTTTGAAATTCTCCACAACAGGCGGTTGTGAGGGTTCCTGAGGCGTCGATTTCTCCGATGCGCCTCCATTATCAACCTGCAAACATGCAATTGAACCAAATTGAACCGAAATTGAAGCGAAATTGAAGCGAAATTGCATGAAAATGAAGAAAGATGTGAAGAAATTGAAGACCTTTGGGCGTTTGGGGGATGGGGGTTTGTGTTGGTATGGAGAAGATGATCGTTTGGATACAGATCCACTGCGACGGGTAGACACCATATCTTTGAGCTTCTTCTTCTTCGTCCTCTCTTTCTTGAGAGAGAAACGAACAGAATGAATGAGAGAGAGAGAGTGTTTAGAGAGAGAGAAACCGGTGGTGGGGGTGTGTTTTGCGGTGGGGGGTGGTGGTGGTAGTAGAGAGAGAGCAGAGAGAAAGATGAGAGAGGGAGTGTGTGTATTCTGTATGTATGTGTGTGTTCTGTATGTATGGTTTTATTTATAAAGTGAAGATGGAATCACAGAGAAGATGGAAGCAGGAAGAAGATGAAGTGAGCTAGGGTTTTATTTATAAAATCATTAAAGGGGGGGGGGTGAAATTACCATATTACCCTTGCATGTGCAACCCATGTGACAAATAACTAACCTGAGTTAGGGGTTGGTTAGATTTAGGGGCCAAAACGGTTAGTTATAGGGACCATGGGGGCAAATATGTTAAAAAATCTTATTGTGGGCCAATATAGTAAAACTGATATAACCACAGGGGCCAAAAACGTAATTTACTCTTTATTATATTAAGAAAGGGAATTTTTGCATTTCAAAGGCTACAAAGGGATGATGACAACTCATAATCCAAGTCGGTATTTTATTTTGTTTGTTTACTAGGTTGTTGCCACAGGCCGTGCGTTGCGGCGGTGACGCCTTAATTTTTTATAGCTTGCAACACGTTATATGATGCGTCAAGCATACGAAAACGCGTGTTTCGACTTATTTGATCTAAAACATTGCGGTTACAAAAGAAGCGGAATTGAACCCAAGTCGGTTCATTTAGTGAGGCTTCTACCTAACCACTATACAACCCTTACATTTGCATAAAGACTTAGCGCCATCAAAAAGTATGATAACTCGAATTTATAACGTCGAATTAAAACATATTACATTTCACCCAACTCGTTTCTAAATGTATGTTAAATAAGCATGAAAACGTATTATAATTGACCAGACTCGTCTTCGAAAAAAATTATGTCGATACGTGAATTTATATCCTTAACATCGAAACGTGAATTTATACTGACACGTACATGAATTTTAATTGACACATATATAGAAATAATCATGTGATAAAATAGTTCCTTCTTTTTAATTTCAATTTAAAGAATAGAATACTGAGGGTAAATTTAAAAAATCAGAAGTTAAGAAACGAAAATAATAATTTATAAAGTTTTTAGAAAGTTTTATAAAGTTTAAGGTTTATTTTTGTCAATTAAGAAAGCTTAGGATGCTTTTGTGTTATTTGTCATTTTTTTTGTTTCTAAAATGAAATTGTCATTTGTTTGTCGGTTTTTAAAAATGAAGATGAAAGTTTTTACCAATTTTTTTGTCTGTTTCTAAAATGAAATTGTCATTATTATGTCATGTTAGCAAAAGGCAAATGAAAAGTCCGCTGCATCACCGACCTTTCATTTTAATATTAGGGAAAAGATCAAATAGGAAGTTTATTTTGGCTAGGAAGTCTAGGAAGCAATAGGATTAGGACATGTGGCAACATTTAAAATAAAGAAAAAGGGTATTTTAGTCAATCCAACCCTTTTCTTCTTCCTTTTCAAAACCCAGTAACTTCAAAACCCACCATTTTCAAAACCCACCATCTTCAACCATTTCTTCACTTTCTATCTCAATAATCACTACATTATATTGCGATTTTCATCACCAATCAATGATTCAAACACCCGATCAACGTGTTCTTCAGCTTTTTTGAAAAAAAACCCAGTTTAATTTCATACAAAATATCGTTTTTTCTGGTGATTTTGAAGATAATCACTCGATCCGTTCGATTCGAGCGCTGATAAGTGTTTCAATCATTCAAAAATCGTCAATTGTTGAAGAAATCACTTCGATCCATGTAAGAAATTCTTTAATTTGATTTTTACGATATGAGTTTTTGATTTAGTCATTGGGTTTTACGATCTTGGCGGGGGTCCGGGGGCAGCGCCCCTGGTAGCGGGGTCCCAGGGGCGGCAGCCCCTGGCGGGGTCCAAGAAGCAGAGCCCCTGGCTGGGAAACTGCATCAGAAAAATTAATTTTCTGTAAATTGCCTCTGGAAACTGCATTGGTCCAGACAGTTCACAGCACAGACAATTCACTTTCTTTGGTGTTTTCTGGCCATTGCGTTTTAGAAAAACACATTCTTGAAGTGTTTTTGGTGCATTGCGTTTTAGGTAAAACACTTTTTTAAGTGTTTTCAGTCCATTGCGTTTTACAGATAACACTTTCTTTTGTTTTTTAGTCAATTGCGTTTTAGAATGAGTCATTTTAAGTGATTTCTGACCATTGCGTTTTACAAATAAGACATTTCTTTGTGTTTTTTGTGCATTGCGTTTTAGGTAAAACACTTTTTTATGTGTTTTCAGTCCATTGCGTTTTAGAAAACAGACATTTTAAGTGTTTTCTGGCCATTGCGTTTTAGAAAGTACATTTTCTTTTGAGTTTTTAGGCTATTGCGTTTTAGAAATAAGACATTTCTTTGTGTTTTCTGGCCATTGCGTTTTACAAATAAGTCATTTATTTGTGTTTTTTGTGCATTGCGTTTTAGAAAAATGTCATTTTTTAGGTTTTTTTTTTCATTGCGTTTTACGTAACTGGGGGTTTTTCTATTGCGTTTTACGCAACTGGGTTTTAATTTTTTTTTTAAATATAGCAATAGTATACTCGTTTTAAAGATAAAAAAACGCTCGTTTTTTTGTGCAATTTTTATAAAAAAATAATGTCGTATGAAAGAGTTATTAACGTTTAAAAAATGGGGGGAAATTGGAGGAGAGAGAAACTATTGGCTTGGATTGACTAGAATGCCCATAAACAAACTCACGCGCCTCTTTTCTTCTTTTCAATTTCCCTGATTTAATCTTAGCCCTTGATTAACTAAATGGATGGTCAAGATCACTTCCTAGCCTTCCTAGCCAAATTAACTTCCTATTGTATCTCCACCCTTTAATATTATATATAAACTTGATTTGTATCCACCAAAAGATTTCAAAGAAAAGTGGATTTTAATTTAGGTAGCCATTTGTTTTTTTAGTTACACCATCATATTTTTTTTAGAATTGGAAATAAATAATCTCACTTAATTCAATTTGGCCGATAATAATCTCAAGTCAGTTATTGGTCGATAATAATTCGAACTGCTCAACTTTTTTTTTTTTTTTGTAAAATAGTTCGCCGTTAAAATAGCTTAACGGAGTTAAGTTTTTTTCCGAACTACAAACCGATGTTTTAGTGCTTTTGATCAGAACGAAGATACGAGTCGATTGATATTAATATTGTTGTAAATGTTTTTTGCATTGTTGTAAATGAGAAAAGTGTTTGGGATTTACGTCAGTGTAGATATTTAATATTTACGTGAATGTAAATATTTAATATTGACGTCAATATAAATAGTAGATAGTTAGTTACATGTGTATTTATTAACTTTATTGTGATTGGTGCATTTTTTGTTTAAATTGATAAAATCCATAAAAAAAGAAGTTACAAAATTAAATCTACACATCCACTTTCAATAATATTTATGTAAATTAAATCAACACAACCATTTTAATAAATCTTATGCAACACACCCATTATATTATATATATTATATATATCTTAAACATAAATGTCGGTGGATAGAACAAATTACTATATCTGCCCTCACACTTGGTAATCAAATTACAAAACTGCCCCTAAGATGGCCCCTTTTCTTTCCTTTTATCTCCTGTCTCTGTGTGTGTCTCTCTCTGTTTCTTTGGGATGAACGACTCCTCCTCAAAACCACCACAACCACCACTGCCCCCACTCTCTCCGCCGTCTCCCTCCCTCTCCTCAGCGTCTCCTCCCTCCTCCACCACCCCAAACCCACCCCCTTCCCCTTAACAACAACCAAACCCCTAACCCTCTGCCATTCATCCACCACCAAAAATAATGAACTGGCTAGGGAAGCTAGGGTTCGGTACACGCACCCCCGCCGTATCCTCCATGGACCAGCAGTCATCAATCGCACAGGGCCCAGACGACGACGTTCCGGCCCCGGGTCAACAGTTCGCACAGTTCGGTGCGGGTTGTTTTTGGGTTTTGAATGGTTCGAGAAGCCTGAGGTCGAATTCACTGATTTTGTCGCTTGAAAAGATCGAATTGAGTGAGGGGAATCGAAGATGACGTCATCAGATGTTGAATTAGAGCAACGGATTAAGGAAATAGGGAAGCAGTTATCACATCCTCCGGATTCTGTTGAGGAATTGCTCACTCTTCTTGATGTAAGCCCTAATTTTGAGTTTTATTGTTTCAATTTGTTCGTTAAGTTGTGTTAATTTGCATATTTTAATATAAAATTTGATGGGTTTTAGAATTTATAAACAGTGGGATTAGGAATGTGGTTACTGGTTGAGTGTAGACAAGGTGTTTGATAAAATGTCTGAATGAATGTTTGATACCGTGGTGGTTTCTCCGGCAATCAACGCCCGTTCGACAACAGCGGGATGTTGATAATGATGGTCTTTATTAATTTCTGTTTTTTCATCAAAACTACGTCGTTTTGGGTTTGATTAAAAAACAGGGGAGAAGCAGAGCACAGGGGAATAAATATAATCATACTGTGTGGTTGATTTTATAAAATTTATATTAATTTTATAAAACTGAATCTGTTTTTTTAAGAATAATAAAAGGTTATTGGTATGCCGGATAATCGACGTGTTCAGAGGAATGGTAGCATCGCTAATTCTTCTTCGAATCCGTCTGTTAATAACATTGAAGGTATGATTATTATTAGTATTCATTTATTTGTAACAATTTAGTGTTTTTTTTTTTGATGGGTATGAAGATTGATGCTTAATTTTGAAGCAACTTTAAGTTTTGAAGATGGGATCATGCTTTAAATGGCTAATTAGTTAAGTTTATGTGTTTATTTAATGTTACTCTGTTTCAATTTGGTTCATTTGTTGTTAATTGTTAATTTCCCTAATTTGTGTTTGAATTTTACTTTTCCGTACGGTAATTTTGACTGTGATCATGAATTGTTTGATTTTTTTTAACTTTAATTGTTTGATATTTAATATAAAGTTTGGATTTTTAGAAACTGTAAGGAGGTTGAGGATCCAGACAGATGGGAAAGAAGATGGTGGTGTGGTGGGCGGTTATCCGGACCGGCCAGGTGAAGCGGATTGTATATTTTATATAGGGACAGGCATGTGTGGTTATGGAAATAGTTGCAGGTTTAATCATCCAACTCACATTGGGCAGGTAAAGAAACAAACCCTTTTCTAAATTTTGGTTTAATATTTATGTCGATTAATCGAGTTGCAAAAAGATTATCGGTTTTATAGTTTGATGCATGATGTTGTAGGAATCGATTAATTGACTGTCGATATATAACAAACGTTCTACTTAATAGATATCATTTAACAATAATGTATGATTCTCTAATAAATAAATCGAAAAATAATTCTAATGATATTGATATTTGTATTAAGTTAAAGCGTGCATGCCTTTTCGTTTATTAACCAACATGTTTTTTCATGCGAACCTACATACCTCTTATTTTTAATTTGGCGATTAAATCAACATACCGCATGAATCGATCTAATGGTTCGCATGACTCTTGCAAAATGAAAATAAATTGAAGGATGTGACTTATTGCAAGAAGTATAACAGTTGCATAATAAAGAAAACATTAAATTTGACCGTTCAATACATGTTTAGTTAAATAATAAAAAAAGATAAAAAATAGAAAGAAGATATTATGTGACGCATCTGATATCATGAGCATAAAGTTCTTAATTAGGGGATTTTGGAAAAATATAATAAAGTATATAGGCTAGGAAATGGCAATTTGCGTTTACACTCTACACTAACAACCGTTTGACGTTTATGATTTTTTTTTAATTTTAATTTTTAAGTATTCATAACAGTTTTTGTGTCGCCACCCAAGGGTTTATGGATAATCCGACTTATAATGATATTTGTTCGGCTACTACTAACCATTCGGAGGTTGTTCGGGTTCAGTTTGACCCCAAGGAGTGTAGTTATGAGACTTTGCTTGATTGTTTTTGGGACAGGCATGATCCTACCACTATGAATCGTCAGGTATTTTGTTGTGTTTTGCCCTGCTAGATTTTAGATAAAATTATTGAATTTTAGGTTTTGTTTTGTTTTTTGGTTTTTTTTTAATACAAGATAGGTTCAATAAAATGAGGATTGAGATTTTGTTGATGAATTTTGGGTTTATTATTAATTATTATGCCAAATATGTAAAAGAAAATGAGAATTTAGATTAAATTGCTTTGCTGATGAGTTTTAGGGTTTTCTTACATTTTTATCAACAAGTGATGTTCAATTTGTTGATGGTTATGATTCTGATTTTTTTTCTTATGGGTTGCTTTGTTCCAAATCCATGTTAGGTCTATGAATTTAAGAGGTTTTAGGATTAATTAGACAGAGATTGTTCCAAATCCATGTTAGGTCTATGAATTTAAGAGGTTTTAGGATTAATTAGACAGATATGATTGCATCTTAATTGAGATTGATATCAAATTTATTTATTAGCTTGATTTGGAGGAACAACGGATTCTATCTTCTGAGTCTTTTGGGCTTTTATAGTTTGATTTATTATATAGGGAACATAGCTTGACGCACCAGTTCTGATTTTGTCTTGGTATGTGTATGCATTCTTCATACATTTTTGGGGTTTGATGGTTTTGTTTTGGGCTTGCAGTTCTTTCACACGTTTTGATTCGATGGTATTTAATTCGAGTTAGTTTCTGTTTAAACCAGCCGCAATGAGGAAGGGATTGGTACGTTTTCTTTATCTTTTACTTGGTTCAACTTTCGGTATAAATTTTGCTCACGAACCACATATCTACGTTTCGAGTTAGTATAGTTTTTAACATAGCATTTTTTGGGCTAAGATAGAATATGTTTTCATTCGACGGTATAAATTCCAGTTACTCTATTTCGACGTAAATTTAGTTCGGAAAGAGTCAAGTACGCCGCCGCAACGCGCGGCGGGTACAAATACTAGTAAATATGGTTGGCGAAGCCTGATAAACAGTGATTCCTGCCACATCATTTTGCTTTTGCTTCAGTACATATGTTTCCACACGTGTCACACATCTTAAAACGTGGTGTGATTTGCACACTGGAGTTTCACCATGTCTTTCTCCACACACCACTTCCTGCTTCTTTCAATCCACCTCCACCGCTTCATCCTTCTCAATTTATGAAACTCCTAAGCAGATCCACCGGTAACCACCAACTTCAGGCCACGCGAACAACCCACGTTTCCAACATGATGAAACCCTTGAGTAGATACAACAGTCGCCACCTGCTTTCGGGCCATGATGGTGATGTTTGTTCACCTGATTTTATCTCGGCCACTCTTTGATTTTGTTTTCACGTTTGAGGATGTGAAAACGGCGTTTCAGTTCTTATCTTATCGATGAAAGCTTATGACATTTTTCTTTAGTTTTCGTCTCTGTTTCGAGAACAATGTTTGGGAACATTAAATATGAAGGTCTGGGTTGTTTGTTTTACCCCCCATTCGAGTTTGAGGTTGTGATGCTCAGCTTAGCTTTAGAGGCTATGATGGTTGCCTGAGCCTCCATTGTGAACACCTGCTAGCTTAAAAATTGCGCACATGAGGTGTTTGATTAAATGCTTTTATGAGTTTGTTGTTGAAATATGGGTTGTCCATACCTGTTACCTTAGAAAGTCTCTATTGTGAACACGTGTTAGCTTAAAAATTGTGCACATGAGGTGTTCGATGAAATGCTTCAATGGGTTCATTGTTAAAAATAAAGTTTGTTCATTTTAACCCTCACTCCCGTTTGAAGCTCTGATTCCTACCTGAACTTTGATGAAATGCTTTCATGGGTTTATCCCCTATCTTCATGATTGTTGGTTAAATCTATGATGTTCTTTCTTAGCTGACTCTACGAGGAAATGGCGTGTCTGATAATGTTGCTTTACTTCACTGCATGAGGTATAGCTGAGGTTCGGCGATGATGAATCTGTAACACTGTCTTAGCGTGGCAACTGAGATGGCTAGAAGCAAGCAACCAGATACACTGCAGCCATGATTCTGAGCCTGAACTCACGCTAAATTTGTGTGGAAAGGGATAACCGTGAGTTGTCACGGTAGACCAATCTTGCCGGTAAATTTTTAAATGCACAATCTAGATTTTCAATGTTATTGTTGCCTTACATCTTTAAATAGATAGATAATAATATAACATAATATATACAATGTGGTTAATTTAAAAATTAGAACTTTATATCACCAATGAAGAAGTAAGGTTGTTCATATAATCATATCACCATTGCTATTGAAAAATACCCATGATGGCGTTTCATATGATGTGGAAATAGCTCCATTAACCACAAAAGCTCTACAAGCCGAGGTTCCTAATCCTCTAGACATCACACCATATACATCATTTGTGACACTTTTCTTGAAACGCTTCATAATCTCATTATACTTTACTGTAGAATTAGTACGAATTTTGTCAGTTCTTAAAGTTGGGCTTTAAGTTTTGCGGATGAAAAAGATCACGAAACCGAATCAATTGCACCTGCGTTGAATTTGTGTTTATCTTATCTTCAATTCCATGTGGAGGTGGGTATCGAGGAAGAGATCGTTGACGCAACGTCGATGATATAATGAAAATCTTTTAGATTACACGGTTGTATTTATAATTTTATTTAACACTTAGAATTGACTTAGCAGGTTATATTCTTCATCAACCAATTGATATTCTTTTTGTTCTTATAATTGGCTTTTTTGCTTTGCAGACGAAAGACTAATGGGAAATTGAACTGATTACATTTGCATTTTGTTGGCCATGGGTCAGATCGCGGGCCGCTTTTCTTGGCCACATTTGACACCACATTTTGTTTGTAAGAAATAGCACAACTCAGGCTGTAGATTAAGGGCAAGACAATAAAACTATTCATTTTTTGTGTATATATATTATACTAATGCTAATGATGTTATATATAGCTAATCTCTACAAGGCTCTTACCTACATTACCCTTTTCTCTTTGGAAACAGGTCAGTTGCCGCCGCAACGCGCGGTTGAAAATAACCTAGTGTATAGTTAAATTCAATCTACGTTTGATCTTCATTTTCTATGTAATTGGGGATTTTTTTTGGAAAATAGCCAAAATGGCCAATGATTGGTCAACTTTTCCAAAATGTCCAAGTCAAACGTCTTGTGGAAACGCCACAAAAACATTTTAGCGTCTTGGCGGCTGACCAACGAAACGCTGCCACGTGTCCGACACTCAGCTCAGACGTCTTAACGTCTTAGCTGAGACGTTTCAGAGGACGGCTTGAGCCGTCTTAACGTTGAGCGGTTAAGCCGACACTTTTGCATGGCTTGAGACGTTTGAAGGCGGCTTGAGACGCTTGAACACCGCTTGAGACGTTTGAAAGGCGGCTTAAGACGTTTGAGATGCTTGAACATGGCTTGAGCTGTTAAGACGTTTAAAAAAATTTTTAACACGTTTCATTCAAAAGTTGAGACGTTTGAGACTTTTCCCGGTTTTCAAAGTTGTTTTTAAGACGTTTCATTCAAAACTTGAAACGTTTGAGACGTTTCAAGAATTTCAAAGTTTTTTTAAGACGTTTTCTGTAAAAGTTGAGATGTTTGAGACGTTTCACGAATTTCAAAGTTGTTTTTAAGACGTTTTCTATAAAAGCTGAGACGTTTGAAACCTGTTTTTAAGACGTTCACAATTTCAACCCTGTTATATACAACCTTTTCTTCACCATATCCTCTACCCCATTAGTGTTCACAGCTTCACAGCTTCAAAAAATGGGCAGACCCCCTGAAAATTATTTTTTCGAATTCAACAAACGGGTTTAAGAAGTCATCTACAACGGACACAGATCTTCTCCGATTTATCGGATGTGATCGGATTTCCCCTTCCACGTGCTCTGCGGGGTCGATCGGGTTCAAGAACTCATCTTCAACGGACACGTGAAGGGTCTAACGGGTTGTTTGGCACATGACGGTTCTGCCCTTTTAGGGTGGTTGATGAGACCCTGGCTAACGCATTGGACTCGCCAATGTGTTAGCCAGGTCTCCAAACATAACTGAAGCCGCAGAACTGTTGAAGAAAATGTCAACAACCCGTTACATATCACCTAGGCCAATATAAATGTGGGTTGATGGAACTTACCAGTTCACGACCCATCTTTATCATTGCTAGGTGTTTCGATGGAAATTCTGGAATCAGAATCCGGATCTCCTACTCATTTGGAAGTAGCGGTTTGGTGTATTCTAGTTCAAATGATTATGTTTGTATTTTTTTGTGTTATGTTTTTTATGTACTTTGTATTGAATCATAATAAAGTTATAAAGTTTACTTATTTACATTTGAATTCTAGTTAAATTGCAGTAAAATTCAATAAAAAAAATTACATAATAATAAACTCAACAGCTATTTAAATATTAAATATTCATTTAAAGTGACATTAAATATTTATTAAATATTCATTTAAAGTAACATTAAATATTCATTTAACCCCCCATATTAACTAACTATAAATACCCCCTAAACACACACACGCCGTTCACCCTACTTCTTCTTCTTTCATATTCTGTTCAACGTTTCCAACAGACGCAGTTCAGTTTTTGCCAACATGGCTAGTTCGTCGTGGACCGATGTGGAGGACATTGCGTTGGTGGAGGCTTGGGAGGAGGTGTATACCGATCCTCCTCGTCGAGGACAGGGGGTCTATGGGTCCGTGTGCAACAATATTTTGCACAACTCCGTGGTCTGGACCACGACCACACCGTTGACGCCTTATCTTCAAGGTTCCGGGTTATACGCTTGGACTGTGAGACGTTCGAGCGTTACTACAAAGCTGTGGAGGATTCATCTCAGGACCTTGGTGAGGAGGACATAAAGGCGGTTGCCCTCATCAACTACCGCCACAAAGAAGGACATGAATTCACACACGTCTCGGAGTGGGAAACGATGAGGGTTTGGCTTTAGATGTTTGGTTTTTTTTTTATGTAATGTTTAATATTTTCTTTTTATATTTTCTTTTTTTTAATGTAATGTTTAATATTTTCTTTTTTTTAATGTAATGTTTAATATTTTCTTTTTATATTAAACGGAGCATTATTTGGCCATTAAAACGATTGGGGGATAACAGTTTACGGGGTGGGCCTATTGACCGTTTCACAGGTTTGGGCTTACGGGTTTTGGGTTTACGGGTTTTGGGCTTACGGGTTTTGGGCTTACGAGGTTTGGGCTGACGGGGTTTGGGCTTAAGGGGTTTGGGTCTAAGGGGTTTGGGCTTAAGGGGTTTGGGCTTACGGGGTTTGGGTCTAAGGGTTTTGGGCTTACGGGTTTTAATGTTAATGTTAAAAATAAAAAGTTTGAATTATATTATTTATAAACGGTCCAAAAGCCCCTTGAACCTTAACTACTAAAATTATAAATATTTATTTACTTAATTAAATATTAAATGATTATAAACAATTAAATCAGTAAATAAAAAATGTGTTTTGGCAGCAACTTGTAATTGGCTTTTAAATAAAATGAGTGTATAAATAAAATTAAATCTGGATGTAACTCGTTCTCAGGGTCACGGTATAGTGGCTTGTGATATGTTGGTTAAGTCGTTGGTGTGTGTGTGAACCGGGTTTGGCGCGGGTTCGATACCCGGCGTTCCCCTTTTTTTATTTTTCATATTTATAAGTTTTTGAATATGGGCTTTTAAATAAAATGAGTGTATAAATTAAATTAAATCTGGATATAACTCGTTCTCAGGGTCACGGTGTAGTGGCTTGTGATATGTTGGTTAAGTCGTTGGTGAGTGTGTGAACCGAGTTTGGCGCGAGTTCCATACCCGACCTTCCCTTTTTTTTTTTTTTCATATTCATAAGTTTTTGAATATGGGCTTTTAAAGAAAATGAGTGTATAAATTAAATTAAATCTGGATATAACTCGTTCTCAGGGTCACGGTGTAGTGGCTTGTGATATGTTGGCTAAGTTGTTGGTGAGTGTGTGAACCGGGTTTGTCGCGGGTTCGATACCCGGCGTTCCCCTTTTTATATTTTTCATATTTATAAGTTTTTAAATATGGGCTTTTAAACAATAATAAGTTTAAATTCCAAAAAATTGTTTAACGGTTTGAGAAATTTTAATAACTTCAAACATTTTAATTTAAATATTTTTACCATTACGAATATTACATCCTAAAAAACGTTGCAAGATAAATTTAAACTAACATCTTAAAAAATTTAGCTAAATATAAATTTTCAAAGTTTCAAACACGGAAATGTGTTCAAAGTCCTCGTCATAAATTATTGGGTAGACTAGCAGGGCTTCTTCAATGACCTCTTCTTCAGCCAGGTTGTTGTGCCGATTTTTTTAACCTTTTTGTACCTTCCTAGGAAACGGCTACATTTGAAGCGTAGAAAAACACACCGAGTGTTGAGGTCATCGGCGCTACGGGTCGTTTGTTGCACGTGAATGCAGAAATAGTTCATAACCTGACCCCAGAACGCGAGATCGGAAATTGAGCAAGTGCCTTCATCACGAGCGGTGGCGTAGGAGATGACAACAGCAATGTCTTCTTCGTCGGTCCAAGAATCTATGTTTTTATAGCTGTCACACCCCGATTTCCACGTGTCACCGGTGGGCCCGGTGGGGAGTATCGTGACGTGGTTGGCAACATAATAGTCAAACAACACAATATTTAAATGCTCAACGGAAGAAATTTAAAGATACATTTCAACCGAATAAAATATTGTAATATCGTGTATCACAAACAGTTGAAAGTTTATCCACAGACGGATCGAAATAAAATGGAAACAGTAGTTCAACAGACGTTAGGCATCTTAAGCTTGCGAGACTCTTTATTGATGCTAAGGAGAAATCCCAGCCTATTATGCTTAGTACCTGCATTTAATCTTTTTGGGAAAATACGTCAGTTTACACTGGTAAATACATTCAACTGACTCATTTTAAAAATGATTAAAAATTGGTTTGGATGCACATGGTATAAACATTTTTATAACTTGGGATAATTATTTAAATATATAATCTTGTAAAAGAATTACGTGTTCCTTATGCGTTCAGTAGCCCGGATCGTGTCCGGGTTAAAGATTAATAGACACACCACATTATTCTTTTATGCACTGACGGGTGTACGCCTACACCCCGCGCTTAAGTCGTGGCCATTTCGTAAAATGATGTCAGGGATATCCGGGACATGGTCATTAACCCCCCAAAGGCTTTAAGTAAACAAAACATATTTAAACGGGCCGATTAAATTATTCAATTAACCACCAAACGATGGAAGATTTAATGCCCGACCAAGCGGTATTTTATATACCGTAACCCAAGCCCGTATAGGGAAAATAAGTTAAAAGTATTTACCTGAGCAAAGTAATAATCACAATAAGCAAATGCAAGTAGCTTTTACTGGTCCTCCTAATCTGGAATGAAGGTTTATAATAACCTATCAGCATCCTAATGGGTCTTTAGTTAAGCTTAAGCTTAGACCGGTTAGTTTCAAAGATACGGTTCGTACGCACGATTAAGCGAAGACCGGATAGAATATGATTTAGACCCGACAAGTTTGAAGACTTGCTTAATATGGGTATTTCATGCACATTCTGGATTTTGAGATAAAACCGATAAGGTTTGACCCGTTTCGGCTAATTTATGCAAACTAGTTACATAAACCGAACCGAACCGAACGCGCAAGAGGCGTAACGGGTAATTATTAGAGCCATATACAGGTTTCCTAAGTTAATATGCTTCAAATATGTTGTGGCATCAGTAAGATGTCTTTTATTATGCCCGAAACGAGTTTAAACACAAACTATGCCCCGTAGGGGTAGTTTGGTCATTTACAAGGTTATAAAAGAGTCTAAGTATTAACCTGAGTTACATGTCTGATATAATCAGCCAAAATACTTAGTTTACTAAGTTATAATAGTAGGGTAAAGTATATATGTGAAATTTATCAATTTTAACCAAACTATGCACCGTAGGGGCATTTTGGTAATTTCACATAAGCCGTAAAGCTCAAAACTGAAGTCTGAGTTAAACAACTTTTGCTTACTATTAAATATTACAATTTACTCAAAACATTAGTAGGTATCAACCCTTGTATGTTTAAAATAGTTCTAGTACATACTATGCGTTAAAAACGCTAAAAAGGCGATTAGAAGCCATTTCCCAGTTCTATATAAGAAACTGATATTTTTATTATTCCAGAAGGCTTAACATAATTTATTTATCATATGTGATCAGTAGCAAAAGGTTTGGAGTCAATTAGATATGTAAAACTCATTTTATAGCCCGAAAGGGCAAAACCGACAATTACCGGATTAAGCCTACGACTATAAGTTATGCTCAGCCTAAAATTAATTAAAAATCTTCAAAAATCCCAAAATAATATATTACATCAGTGGGTAATAAGTTTGATATCAAAAAGTAGGCTTAACTAGGCTATATGCTAATTACGCCATTTAATTAACATAAAGCTTTCAATTTGCGCTAATGAGCATAACTCTCAAACTACACCTCAAACTGATGTCAAATTTTAGGTGCAAGTTTATAATTTAGTAACTAAGGTTTCTACTCTTTTATATTTTCAAAAATCACGTTTTAAGGTGAAAAGGGCATAATGGTCAACATATGAGCAATTAACGGAATCATGCATATTAATTGGATAACTAATGAACCAAGGCGTATAATCACAGAGGGTTATACTAGCATGTAACCTAGTCCAATTAAAGCTCTAAGGCATTTCTAAAACATACCAAAACGGGTCAGAACTGAAGTCAAAGCAAAAGTCAAAGCTTTGCGACTTTCGGTTCCGAACCGGGTCTAAACAGTAAATTGTCGGGTTGAACATGTTTACACATGTTCTTATACTAATTACCAAGTTACATTAATGATCAAACAGGTTGTAGGTGTTCTACATTGCTAATTATGCATAAATTAGAAAATAAACATTCTGTTGACTTTTTAATAACAAGTTTGACCCGACATCTGACCTAGTTAGAGTGGGAATCAGGGGGAACCCTTTTAAGGGTTTATTACCCACATAATTACCAACTTATAACTACTTTCAATTCGACTAATCACTGGACCATTAGTGATTAATCTTGATGTCAACCGTTAATTACGACGGTTTGACTTTTAAGCTAAAACTAAGTAAAAACTTAACTAAGGAAGGATAAGCAAACTTACTGAAGTCCTATGCACGATTTGTGAAGCTTAGAGAGAAGTCTTGAGCTCCAGAAATGATCCAAAGTGCAGACGGAAGGTGTGAGAAAAATGGTTGCAACCTTGGCCCTTTTATAGTGTTTTAATCACCATGGATTGTTGACACACAACACTACCAATGGTTCCTGATCATCAACACATGTCCCTAAGGTTCTAGGAGGCACTTAGGGGTCCCCCATGTTGTGAAACAACTGATTAAAGTCGGTTTATGCGCGAATTCAGGCTTTTGTCCAAAGTTTCTGTATCTGGGCGGGCCAGGCGGCCCGCGTAAGTTGTTGTTGGGGTCTACGCGGCCCGCTTGGGCCTTCTGATCAGGCAAAAACGTTTTCAAGTTGTTGCATCTCGTCTCTTGGCCCTTCCGAAAGGTCAACTAACTTATTTCTTGCAATTTGAACCCTCTAATTTGACATATAAGGGCTTCAAGATATTTACCCACTTTGTTAAGTCCTCGGTTAACTTTATTGTTACTCAAAAGGTCCTAACTTTCAACGTTGACGCTTTAACCCCTTGTATACGAATTTGATCATAACTTTCCCATACGATAACGAAACTTTATGAAATTTATGTCGTGCATTCTAGTGAGCATAATTAACCATTACAAAGCTTCGGGTTTGTCAAAAGGTCACTCAGAGGTATAACTTAAACATGTTGACACATTTAACCCCTGTAGTTTGTAATCTCTCACTTTCTTTCATATTTAGCTTCGTATGATCCATGATTTATTCGTTTGAAGGTATGAGCATCATGTAGGGTTAATGTACAATATATTTATTCACTGTTGACATTTAGAACTCGTATATTCACATACTTTCCATGATTGTCAACTTTAGTCCTTCTATAACATTCTTTCAAACGTTCAAACATATGACACGTGTCGACTCATTATAGGACGTGAATTTTCGAGGTGTTACAATAGCAGATTTCAACTTTGAGGTTAAATTGTTATTGGATGTGGTTAAATGGCAACAATGCCTATGCCTATTTATAGTGGGTTCATTAATCACTATTTATTAAATTAATAAATTAAAAACAAGAATTTAATTGCATAACCTACTAAATAGAGACAACAGTAATTTAATTTCAAAAACTAGACAGCATTTGGACGGGGTAAACACTGCCAAAAATACAGTTTTTCTACCATGAATTGTCTGTACGACAAAAAAGTTTTACGAATGTCTCCAGTTATATTTATTGGTTTGTCCGTAACCAGATGCTCCATAAGCATACACAGGTAGACAGCTTCATTCCCTGCGATTGATGTATTAGATACCACGTAGTTATCATTGAGCTCGGCCGAGATACATTTTTCTGGTTTCCCCGTTTTTTTCCAATATCGCAAATGCACAAGTAATGCTCCTAAATAAACTTTAACATTCGTCAAGCATGGGTGAATAACGTTTATGTATTTATCGCCGACACATACATTTTCGCACGGGTAATACACCAACTCCTGTGACGATAACTCTAGGCGAGCTAGGAGCCATTTCTTATTTTCTAACGGTAACGGAAAGAATACGTAATCCACTTCAAAGAAAGAAGGAAATGGGTGTAATTTGCCATTGGCATATTTAACAACGTTTTTAGGAGTAGAATCTAACAACGTTTCATAAAATTGTGGTGGAAGAATTGTCCACCGCAAGTTTAACAACGGATCCCTTTGAATCTTTCTATTTGTAAGACTCTATAATTGGGTAGGTTTACGCTTATCTTTATCAAACACAATTATAGGCTATTTGGCTTAGCCTTGTAGTGGGTTAGATAATATTAGAATAAGCCTTGTGGGCTAATTAGTGATTTGGGCCTGTTTGGTCATTATTTGTGCATGTGGGCCTGGCCCAGTCTGTAACTAGGTCACCCTATGTAACTATAAATAGGGTGAACCTAGGTCATTAGAAGGTTGGCTGTTCATTATTAGTTCTTCTTAGTCATATTCGAATTCTTTGTTTTGTGTACCAGACGGTTCTTAGAAACCGTGTGCACTTTGGTTAATTCAATCATTTTCGTTCTTGTTCTTATCACTTTCATCAGTATTCCGCGCTTTTGATTGTGATTTTGATATCCGATTGGTAGTTTTGGGAGTTACACTATTCCTCCAAGCCATTAGTCTTCCCACCCATCCTTCAATATGTTGTATAAGTTGTAATTTAAAATTAATTAATAACGGGGAAAAAGTTCAAGATTTAATAAAAATATTAGGAAGAATAATTAACTGTTGACGTTAGGTAGCCGCCATAGCGAAAACCTAATAGAGTCCCCCAAAATTTTTTGTCCAACTCTATTGATCTTGAGAAAACTGCTAAATAACAGAACGGTGCGTCCCCATTTGTGTAGAATGTTGCCACGTCTTTTGACCAGTTCTCACTTTCATCGTTCTGAATTGCCCATGTACCAGCCCGGTGGAGGTGAAAACTTTGTCGATTGTGTACAAAGTGGCTTTCTTCCGAATCATTTCGTTGTGAAACTTCAGAAGAACTTTCACCCTTGGAACTTCTCCATTTTTTTAGAATCTAAGATGATGATTTGTTTGCTGGTTGCAAGCAGTATACATCATTTTTATTTTTTTCAGACATTTTGCGAGCTCCAGAAATGTACTCCAACAGGTATTCCCCCCAATACTATACTTAAAGGGAAGAATTCTAATTTATTTAACAAAACTTGGATAAATTAAACGAGAATTTAATTCAAGACGTTTCAACCAAGACGTCAAAGTGTTATATTTCCAAGACGTTTGAAATGCTTGACACGTGGCATGTTTATGACGTCTCAACAGCTTTTTAAGACGTTTCATGCATGACATTTAAGACGTTTCATTTAAGACGGCAACGCTGACATTTAAGACGTCAACGCTGACATTTAAAACGTTTCTAACATGCACGAGACATTTCTTTATTAAGACGTTTGTTCTGAATTTTGAGACGTCTAAACTGGTACTTGAGACGTTTCCTCATGTCTACCGTTTGATCAACGACACGTGTTCCAGTTCATTTCCCCCGTGTACCCATCGCGTGACACGTGTTGCAAAAGAGGTTTTTGACCTTTGTGTGGGTTCATGTGTTTCATTTCTGCCGGCAAACGTCTTCGGGACCACATGCACCTTTAGGACAACCGTTGAAGATCCGAAGAAAGACCCGACCACCGTTGAAGATCCGACGAAAGACCCGACCCCCGTTGAGGATCCGACGACAAAACCTTGTATTGTTGACCCGAACTACCAGGTTTACCGTTGACTCAAAATGGATCCAAATTACCACGTTTACCCACCTATGGATCGTCCCGAGCACATGCTAGCTGATCACGAGATGCAAGACGTTGGACAAAATCCTCTTCCATGTGTATCGGTGATACTTTATCCCTGTTGTTTCCTTTATTATACTGTTTTAGTATTTTACTATATTTACTATTTTGTGTAACGCAAACTTAAGATTCTATTGTTTTTTTCTTTCACTTGTTACTTTACAAGGCCAAAAAGATCAAAGTTCGAAAAAAGTGGAATATAGTAAAGACTTTGAACAATAGAATGACGGCAAGTATTGAATCCCGGATTAGGCAGACCTGTTTTGGGCCATATTTAGATATTAAGTGTGTTATGTGTGATAGCCTACTTTTACTCGGTGTTGCATAATTACAAGTGCATACACCTACACCCAAATTAGGTATTACATATCGCCTAGGCCAAGAAATTTTAATGTTTACCCCGAAACAATTTTGTCTTATAACGGGGTTAAGGTTTGGGCCCACTAACTGGACACCGAGTGAGCACCCCAACTCCTTGAAGAACCGATTTTTCCCGGGCCGTGAACGTATTGCTTTCAAACGAATAAGAGATATATTTGAAGGTCTGGTGAAATTTACCGACGAAGATTGCACAAGGATATGTCTATTGATGCTTTTGGGTGTCACACCCCGATTTCCACGTGTCACCGGTGGGCCCGGTGGGGAGTATCGTGACGTAGTTGAGATCATCATAGTCAAACAACACAATATATAAATGCACAGCGGAAGCAAAAGAAATATATATTACATTCCGAATATAAGTAATGTCAAAGTATTACAACGGAAGATAAAGGATCCACAGGCGGATCTTAAAACATATAATTTGTTCAACAGACTTTAGACGCCTAGAACTTGCAAGATTCCTTATTTGCGCCCTGAGCTTCCAGCCAATTACGTTCAGTACCTGTCACTTAACCTTTTTGGAAAATACGTCAGTTTTCACTGGTAAATACACTCAACCGACTCATTTGAAAAGAGTTTAAGAAAATTGATTTGAATGCACGTGGCACAAAATATCTTTTATAATTTGATTAAAATGCACAGAGGCAAAATTAATCTTTTTAACTTGGAACAATTATGTAACACCTCGGAAATTCACGTCCTATAATGTGTTGACACGTGTCATAAAGTTTGAACGTGTGAAAGAATGTTATAAAAGGACTAAAGTTGACAATCATGGAAAGTATGTGAATATACGTATTCTAAATGTCAACCATGAATAAATATAATGTACATTAACCCTACATGGTGCTCATACCTTCAAACGAATAAATCATGGATCATACGAAGCTAAAAGTGAGAGATTACAAACTACAGGGGCTAAATGTGTCAACATGTTTAAGTTATACCTCTGAGTGACCTTTTGACAAACCCGAAGCTTTGTAACGGTTAATTATGCTCACTAGAATACACGGTTTAAATTTCGTAAAGTTTCGTTAACGTATGAGAAAGTTATGATCGAATTCGTGTGCGAAGGGTTAAAGCGTAAACGTTGGAAGTTAGGACTTTTCGGGTAACAATAAAGTTAACAGGGGACTTAACAAGGTGGGTATATGTTTTAAAGCCTTTATAGATCAAATATGAGGGTTTACAATGCAAGAAAACAAGTGCCTAATCGAGTTTTGAAGAGCCAAGGATCAAAAGGAAATAAATCACAAAAATCTGACCAGACGAGGCCTAGCGCGACGCGAGGGGGGGGGGTGGCGTCGCGCGAGGGGTGCCTAGCTCCGAGAAAAATGGTCTGTTGTCTCCCATGGCTCTTGTACGCGATCTTTAACCGATTTTCCACATCTCTTGACCCCTAAAACACCCCCTAAACACTAGAAACAAGTGTTGATCAGTTGTGGTGAGTGCTAGACCTTGTTGTCAATCAATTGTGGTGCTTAAATCCACTATATAAGGCCATGAACTTGCAACTCTTTCTTCACACCTTCATCTGCATTTGTGGATCACTTCTGGAGCTCAAACTTCCTCTCAAGTGTTCTCTAATCAAGCTTAGGACTTCAGTAAGTGTTCTAATCCTTCTTTAATTGAGTTTAGCTTAGTTTATTAGCTAAAAGTCAAACCGTCGTAATTACAGTTTGACTTCGAGATTAGTCAACAATGGCTCAGTCATATCTCGAATTAAAAGTAGGTATAAGTTGGTATTTATGTGGGTAATAAACCCTCAAAAGGGTTCCCCCTGATTACCACTCTAACCAGGTCAAAAGTCGGGTCAAACTAGTTTATAAAAAGTCAACAGGATACTTAAAATGCCATTTGTGCATAATTAACATTATAGATCATATACAACCTGTTGGATCATTGTTATAACTTGGTAATTAGTGTAAGGACATGTCTAAACATGTTCAACCCGACAAATTCCTGTAAATACCCGGTTCGGAACCTAAAGTCACATAGTTTGACTTTCACTTTGACTTTCAGTTCTGACCCGTTTAGGCATGTTTTAGAAATGCCTCAGAGCTTTAATTGAACTAGGTTACATGTTAGTACAACCCTCTGTGATTATACACCTTGGTTCATTAGTTATCCAATTAATATGCATGTTTCCGTTAATTGCTCGTATGTTGACCATTACGCCCTTATTACTTTAAAACGTGATTTTTGGAAATGTAAAAGAGTAGAAACTTTAATTACTGATACATAAACGTGTATGAAAAGTTTGACATCAGTTTGATTTGTAGATTAAGAGTTATGCTCATTATCGCAAAATGAATGCTTTATGTTAATAAAACGGCGTAATTAGCGTATAGCCTAGTTAAGCCTACTTTTTGGTATCAAACTTAATACCCACTGATGTAATATATTATTTTGGGATTTTTAAAGATTTTTAATTAATTTTAGGCTGAGCATAACTAGTAGTCGTAGGCTTAATCCGGTAATTGTCGGTTTTGCCCTTACGGGCCATAAAATGAGTTTTATATATCTAAACGACTCCAAACCTTTTGCTACTGATCACATATGATAAATAAATTATTTTAAGCCTTCTGGAAATATAAAAATATCATATTTAAGTATCGAACCCGGAAATGGCCTTTAATCGCCTTATTAAGCGTTTCTAACGCAAAGTATGTATTAAAATTATATTGGACATACCCGGGTTGATACCTACTGATATAAGAAGCAAATTATAATATTTTAACAGTAAGCAAAGGTTGATAAACTCAGACTCCAGTTTTGTGCTTTTCGGCTTATGTGAAATTACCAAAATACCCCTACGGGGCATAGTTTGGTTAAATTTGATGAATTTCACATATATGCTTTAACCTACTGATATAACTTAGCAAATTATGTATTTTTGCTGATTACATCAGACCTGTAACTCAGGTTGTTACTTAAACTCTTTTATAAACTTTCAAATGACCAAACTACCCCTACGGGGCCTAGTTTGTGTTTAACCACGTTTCGGGCATAATGAAAGACATCTTACTGATGTCACAACATATTTGAGGCATAATTAACTTAGGAAACCTGCATATAGCTCTCATGAATACCCGTCACGCTTATTACGCGTACGGTTCGGTTTATGTAACAAGTTTACATAAATTAGCCGAAACGGGTCAAACCTTAACGGTTTTATCTCAAAATCCAGAATGTGAATAATAAACCCATATTAAACAAGTCTTCAAACTTGTCGGGTCTAAATCACATTCTATCCGGTCTTCGCTTAATCGTGCGTACGAACCGTATCTTTGAAACTAGTCGGTCTAAGCTTAAGCTTAATTAAAGACCCGTTAGGATTCTAATAGGTTATTATAAAACCTTCGTTCCAGATTAGGAGGACCAGTAAAAGCTATGTGCATTTTGTTAATTGTGAATTATACTTGCTCAGGTAAATACTTTTAACTTATTTTCCCTATACGGGCTTGGGTTACGGTATATAGCATACCGCTTGATCGAGCATCAAATCCTCCACTGTTGAGTGGGTAATTGACTAATTTGATCGGCTCGTTTAAACAGTCTTGTTACTTAAAGCCTTTGGGGGGTTAATGACCATGTCCCGGATATCCTTGGCATCATTTTACGAAATGGCCAAGACTTAAGCGCGGGGTGTAGGCGTACACCCGGCAGTGCACAAAAGTATATTGTGGTGTGTCTATTGATCTTTAACCCGGACAAGATCCGGGCTACTGAACGCACAAGGAACATGTAATTCGTTCACAAGATTATAATATTAAATAATTCTCCCAAGTTAAATAAAATGTTTATGCCATGTGCATCCAAACTAAATTTTCAATCATTTTCCAAAATGAGTCAGTTGAATGTATTTACCAGTGTAAACTGACGTATTTTCCCAAAAATATTAAATGCAGGTACTAAGCGAAATTGGCTGGGATTTCTCCTTAGCATCATTAGAAGTCTCGCAAGCTTAAGATGCCTGAAGTCTGTTGAACTATAAATTTCATTTTTAATTTCGATCCTACTGTGGATAAACTTCCGAATATTGTGACATTTGATATTACAATAATAAATTCGGTTGTATTATATCTTTTAAATTGCTTCCGCTGTGCATATTGATTATTGTGTTGTTTGACTATTATGTTGCCAACCACGTCACGATACTCCCCCACCGGGCCCACCGGTGACACCTGGAAATCGGGGTGTGACAGGTTGGTATCAGAGCCAACACTGAGTGAATTAAACACTAGCCTTTTGTGTTTAATCTCAGTTACACAATTGCACAATTCTAAACTTTCGAGTCTAGACATATAACATAGGACAAATTCCACTTTGGTTGTGTTGTCCTTTATTTTGCATATATTTTGTTTGTTATCTCATATCATAATGATAGGATTTGAAAATGCCGCCAAGATTCTTCCGAAGGAGAGGACGAGGCAAGGGGCCAGTCACCGCCCCCAACGATAATGAAGCTGGACCTTCGAATGCTCGAGCTCCATCTACGACAGAAAGTGACGATCCCCGGCAGAACCGGAGAAACCTTTTTGAACCAGCCAGACGGTCGGTCTCACATAGCTCTACACCTCCCGTCCAAAACCCTTATGGGCCACAACCGGAGTACGAGCCCAACAACCCCCAGCCTTCATATATACCACTTCAGCGATCTTTATCGCATAATTCGTTTGGTGACCCCACACCCATCTTCCGAGGCCAATTTAACCCGGCCAATTACTTACCAGAACCCGTGGGTTTTAACCCACTGGGGCCAGAAGATCACTACTCCGGAGATCACGCGGACGACATGGACGAGGATACGGACCACGTCGAACCCGCAAGTGGTACACCGAACCATCCGATCGAAATCTCCGACGGATCTTCATTCCACGGATCACCCTATGTTGGTCCGGATAGCTTTCAGGCGATGTTCACCAGGCATGAATGGTACTATACACCTCCTCACCATTCGTCGCCTCATCAGCAGCAACAGCAGCAGCAGCAGCAGCAGCAGGAACAGGATCCCTCTGTGGATTCCAGATTCGTGGCAGTCACGCCACCGCCTCCACCGCCGCCAGTGCAGCCAGCACCTCCGCAACCGCCAAGGCGAAGGAGAACCGGTGCGCGCATGTCGTCACGAGCAGGGGATTTCCATTTCAGTTCCCCCCATCAATCCAGTGGCAGCCACTATCCGCCACATCAGGAGGACCCTCAAATGGGTGGACATTCACAACCAGCTGTACCACAGCCACCGCCAATGGGTTTTGCCAACCCAATTCCAGCATATACGGGTTCCATGACGTATAACCCGTTTGAACCGCCGAATCACCACAACTATGGTTACGCGGAGGCCGACCCGTACATGGTAGTGGCGAACTACAACACCCAAGAACCCTATGGGGATCCATGGGGAGTAGGTTACCCGACTCAGGGATACCAGATACCTCCTAGACCCATTATCAGGACACAATCGCAGCCGCCACGGTTTTCTCCCTCAGAAAGGGAGGAAATCCTACAAAGGTTGGATGAAGTAGAGCGAGGCTTCCACCGTGACCGTAGGGAGAGACAGAGCTTCTTCCAAGGATTGGCAAGCCTGATCAAAGGGAAGAACAAGAAGGATCACTGAATCCTTCCAATTGTTGGTGAGCCCCTGCGTGGGCCTGTATTTGCTGTATTTGTTTAAGCCCCTGCGTGGGTATGTATGTATGTTTGTTTGACCCCTGCGTGGGTCTATTTTCCGTTAACCCCTTAGAGGGTATGATGTATGCTTAAAGTCCCTACGTGGACTAGTTTGTTTGTTTAAGGTCCCTGCGTGGACTATTTTGTTTGTTTAAAGACCCTGCGTGGACGAGCATGTTGATTGACCCATGCGTGGGTAATTGTTGATTGAAAAGACTCGTTTAGGGCAGCTTGTAATATTTTAAATAAATTAATGGAATGTTGTTTTATAAATTTCATGTTTGCCATATGTGCATAAATAATTTATATATGAAATACATAAATTAAAATCATTCCTTTTAAATAAATAATCTGCCTATGTGAAATTTTTGATAAGAATCTTAAAGTGTGAAACCTAGCCTCTGGGTCATTATATGACCGGGCCAAGATGGTAAGACCTGTTAAAAAGATTCAACTCCCTGTTAACATCTGAAAACATGTTAACACTCCTGGCAGATGTGATCCATTTGAAATCACATACGTCATTTTTATAAAGGAATTCTTTAGAAGATTCCTAAACCCAGTTTAATGATCTCTGAATCCTGGGTTTACATCATCAATTAAGATGATCATATTTTTACCATACGTGGTAATATAGCGCCTACGGGCCCTGCTCATTTCTATATGAGCCAAAGGACAGTGGTAGCTATGACTCCCTGTCAAATAAAGGTGATGAACTAGGTTCAAACCTCAAATGCTTTGATTCTCTGAAATCCTAGCATATAATTTATAATTGTCCTTGTGACTAGGCCTATTGTGCCAGTATACCTTAATGTTTTGATTCTCTGAAATCATAGATTAAATAAAAATGTCCATGTGACTAGGCCTTTCGTGCCACAAATAAAACTGTTATTGTTTTATAATTAGGATAAATTATTATAGAAATCCTAAATAAATATGATTAATAAATTAACCAAATATGGTCTCTGTTTACCATGGTTAATGAATTTCCCTAAGGGGCAATTCCATAATAAACTCCCAAATAAACTATTGTCCTTGTTTTCTGCAACAGTTCAATTAAAATGGCTAACTCGGACGAGGGTAATAGCCATCCAGTGGAGGTTAATAATGACGCCCGAATTAATCTAACGGGTGCAGAATTGAAAGCGATCATAGACGGCGCTGTTACACAGGCTTTGGAAAGGCAGTATGAAGAGTACAGTGGGACTCATAGTAGGACCCAATCTACACAGCCTTCAAAGCCACCGTCCAAGAAGGACGACCCGAAGAAAGATGATGATCGACGCTCCTCGAACCACAGTGCTCCATCTCAGCAGGTTATACTAAACCAAGGGCCCCGTGAGAAGGGTTGCTCATATAAATATTTCGTTTCCTGCAAACCCCGGGATTTCACTGGGGAGAAAGGAGCCATTGATTGTATGACGTGGTTGGATGAGATGGATACGGTTGTGGATATCAGCGGATGCGCTGAGAGAGACGTGGTCAAGTTTGTGTCGCAGTCTTTTAAGGGTGAAGCGTTAGCATGGTGGAGATCTCTGGTTCAAGCCACCGGAAAAATCCCATTGTACAATATGTCATGGGATCAATTTGTTGCCCTTATCAGGGAAAATTACTGCCCTCAACATGAGGTGGAGAAGATAGAGTCTGATTTTCTATCCTTGGTGATGACAAACCTCGACTGTCAAGCTTACCTAACGAGCTTCAACACTATGTCTCGGTTGGTTCCATATTTAGTAACCCCGGAACCAAAGCGAATAGCTCGTTTATCGATGGGTTAGCCCCCGAGATCAAGGCAAGCGTGAAAACTTCTCGGCCAGCTACTTTTAGATCAGCAGCAGACATTTCCTTATCCCTCACTCTGGATGCGGTCAGGCAGAGATCGCTTAGGAATAAGGAGGCTGAGAAGAGAAAGCGTGAAGATGATGGTTCACGTAGATCGAACAAGAAGCACCGTGGGAACGGTGACCACAAGAAAGGATCAGAGTCAAGAAAAGATGGGCATAATTCTAGTGAGAAGCCCAAATGCAAAATTTGCAAGAAGCAGCACTTTGGAAAGTGCAGACTTGAGTCGAACTCTCAGACTCAATCAAAAACCTATGCTTGTGGTATATGCAAGTCCACGGATCATAAAACCTTGGATTGCAAGAAGATGAAAGACGCAACGTGCTACCGTTGCAATGAAAAGGGCCACATTAAAACCAACTGCCCTAAGTACACCAAGAAGCCTGAAGAGGCCAAGAAGACTAATGCCAGAGTCTTCAGAATGGACGCAAAGGAAGCGATTCTAGACGACAACGTTATTACAGGTACTTTCCTTGTAAATGACGTCTTTGCTAGAGTACTTTTCGATTCAGGCGCTGATAAGTCGTTTGTAGATCATAAATTTTGCAAATTGCTGAAATTACCTGTCAAAACCTTAAACGTGAATTATGAAGTGGAGTTAGCAGATGGTACACTAGAAACCGTCTCAACTATGTTAGATGGGTGTGTTATATCTATTAAGAACCATTCTTTTCCTCTGTCTCTACTCCCCTTTAAGTTGGCCGGTTTTGACATAGTTCTGGGTATGGACTGGTTATCTCATAACCAGGCCCAAATTGTCTACAACAGAAAGCAAGTGGTGATAAAGACTCCGTCTGGTGAATCACTTACCATTCGGGGAGATACCCAGTATGGGCTGCCTGAGCAAGTGACTATGCTCAAGGCTTCCAAGTGTTTAAAGAAAGGTTGTGTCATCTACATGGCACAAGTGATTATTGATGAGCCTAAACCGAAGATAGAAGACATCCCTGTCATTTCTGAATACCCAGAAGTTTTTCCAGAAGAACTACCTGGTTTGCCACTAGATAGGCAAGTGGAATTCAGGATTGATATCATCCCCGGAGCAGCACCAGTTACCAGAGCACCCTATAGGTTGGCTCCAACGGAGATGAAAGAATTGAGGACACAACTAGATGAACTGCTAGCTAAGGGTTTCATTAAACCTAGTTCGTCTCCTTGGGGAGCGCCAGTCCTATTTGTGAAGAAGAAGGATGGATCGATGCGTCTGTGCATCGACTATCGTGAACTTAATAAGGTCACGATAAAGAATAGGTATCCTCTGCCCAGAATCGACGATTTATTCGATCAACTACAAGGAGCAAGTTACATCTTAAAGATTGACTTGAGGTCAGGCTACCATCAACTGAAGGTTAGAGATGAAGACGTGCATAAAACAGCATTTAGGACTCGTTACGGTCACTACGAGTTCCTAGTGATGCCTTTTGGGCTCACTAATGCACCAGCCGCGTTCATGGATCTCATGAATCGCGTTTGCAAACCTTACTTAGATAAATTCGTCATCGTTTTCATCGACGACATTCTTATCTATTCGAAGAATCAAGCTGACCATGAGAAACACCTTCGCTGTATTCTCAAGCTCCTACATCAGGAGAAACTCTATGCCAAATTCTCCAAGTGTGAGTTTTGGCTTCGTGAAGTCCAATTCCTTGGACACGTGGTTAGTGAGCATGGTATCCAAGTGGATCCCGCTAAGGTTGAAGCAGTTATGAACTGGCAAGAACCAAGGACGCCTACAGAGATTCGTTGCTTTCTGGGATTGGCAGGATATTACCGGCGTTTCATCGAAAATTTTTCAAGGATTGCTGCACCCCTAACTTCCTTGACTAAGAAGAAAGTAAAGTTCATTTGGGGCCCTAAGCAGCAAGAGTCCTTTGATATTTTGAAGCAAAAGTTGAGTAACGCCCCAGTACTGACATTGCCTGAAGGTGTCGAAGAGTTTGTAGTTTATTGTGATGCATCTCACATTGGCATGGGGTGTGTACTTATGCAAAAAGGCAAGGTTATTGCCTATGCTTCACGACAGTTAAAGGTGCACGAAAAGAATTACACCACCCACGACTTGGAGTTGGGTGCCGTTGTATTCGCACTAAAACTTTGGAGGCATTATTTATATGGGATCAAGTGTGTAATCTATTCTGATCACAAGAGCCTCCAGCATCTGTTTAATCAGAAAGAATTAAACATGAGGCAACGCCGTTGGATGGAGACCTTGAACGATTATGATTGTGAAATCAAGTATCATCCCGGCAAAGCGAATGTAGTCACGGGCGCCTTGAGCAGAAAGGAGAGGGTTAAACCCATCCGAATCAATGCCAAGCGCATGGAAATAAAGAATAATTTGATTGCAAGGTTGTTAGCTGCACAGAAGGAAGCTGTGTTGGAAGCTAACTATCCTGATGAAAAGTTAGGAGTAACTGAGGAGCAGTTAACTCTTAGCAAGGACGGAATTTTACGATTAAATGGACGAATATGGGTTCCAATTTATGGAGGACTTCGAGATGTCATCCTCCAAGAAGCCCATAGTTCCAAATACTCCGTTCATCCTGGAGCTGATAAGATGTACCAGGATCTAAAGGCAAATTATTGGTGGATAGGCTTGAAAAAGTCTGTAGCCACCCATGTAGCTAAATGCTTGACATGTGCGCAAGTCAAAGCCGAGCATCAAAAACCGTCAGGTTTGCTACAACAGCCTGAACTTCCTACGTGGAAGTGGGAAATGGTGACGATGGATTTTATCACCAAGTTGCCAAAGACAAGGAAAGGCAATGATACAATATGGGTTATAGTTGACAGACTGACTAAGTCAACACATTTCTTACCCATCAAGGAGACTTATAGCTCCGACATGTTAGCCCAGTTATACGTTGATAAGATTGTAGCCTTACATGGCATACCTATGGCTATTATCTCTGATAGAGATACTAGGTACACGTCGCATTTTTGGAAGAGTTTCCAAGAATCTTTGGGCACACGTTTGAATTTTAGTACGGCTTATCATCCTCAGACTGACGGACAGAGTGAGCGTACTATTCAAACGTTAGAAGACATGCTACGTGCATGTGCGATCGATTTGGGTGGTAGTTGGGATAAGAACCTACCATTAATCGAATTCTCCTACAACAATAGCTACCATACCAGCATTAAGGCTGCGCCTTTCGAGGCATTATACAGTAGAAAGTGTAGATCGCCTATTTGTTGGGCGGAAGTTGGAGATGTCCAGTTATCAGGACCAGAGATCGTGTTCGAAACGACGGACAAGATTGTCCAGATTCGTGACCGTCTCAAAGCTGCCCGGGATAGGCAGAAGAGTTACGCTGATCCTAAGCGTAAGGATTTTCACTTCAAAGTAGGTGACAAAGTCCTACTTAAAGTGTCACCCTGGAAGGGAGTGATGCGGTTTGGTAAGAAAGGCAAGCTAAGCCCGAGATACATAGGACCTTTCGAGGATATCGAACGTGTCGGGTCAGTTGCCTATAAGTTAAACCTACCAGAAGAGCTCAGTGGAATTCACAATATGTTCCACATCTGCAATCTGAAGAAGTGTTTCGCTGATGAATCACTGGTTATACCGCATACAGATGTGCATATAGACGAGAGCTTGAAATTTGTTAAAAAACCTTTGTCGATTGAAGATCGACAGGTAAAGAAGCTTCGAAGGAAGCATGTACCTATTGTAAAAGTCAAATGGGATGCCCGTAGAGGTCCCGAATACACGTGGGAGGTTGAATCCATGATGAAAGAAAAGTACCCTTATTTATTTCAGTAAATCTCGGGTCGAGATTTATTTTAAGGGGGTGAGGATGTAACACCTCGGAAATTCAAGTCCTATAATGTGTTGACACGTGTCATAAAGTTTGAACGTGTGAAAGAATGTTATAAAAGGACTAAAGTTGACAATCATGGAAAGTATGTGAATATACGTATTTTAAATGTCAACCGTGAATAAATATAATGTACATTAACCCTACATGGTGCTCATACCTTCAAACGAATAAATCATGGATCATACGAAGCTAAAAGTAAGAGATTACAAACTACAGGGGCTAAATGTGTCAACATGTTTAAGTTATACCTCTGAGTGACCTTTTGACAAACCCGAAGCTTTGTAACGGTTAATTATGCTCACTAGAATACACGGTTTAAATTTCGTAAAGTTTCGTTAACGTATGAGAAAGTTATGATCGAATTCGTGTGCGAAGGGTTAAAGCGTAAACGTTGGAAGTTAGGACTTTTCGGGTAACAATAAAGTTAACCGGGGACTTAACAAGGTGGGTATATGTTTTAAAGCCTTTATAGATCAAATATGAGGGTTTACAATGCAAGAAAACAAGTGCCTAATCGAGTTTTGAAGAGCCAAGGATCAAAAGGAAATAAATCACAAAAATCTGACCAGACGAGGCCTAGCGCGACGCGAGGGGGGGTAGCGTCGCGCGAGGGGTGCCCAGCTCCGAGAAAAATGGTCTGTTGTCTGCCATGGCTCTTGTACGTGATCTTTAACCAATTTTCCACATCTCTTGACCCCTAAAACACCCCCTAAACACTAGAAACAAGTGTTGATCAGTTGTGGTGAGTGCTAGACCTTGTTGTCAATCAATTGTGGTGCTTAAATCCACTATATAAGGCCATGAACTTGCAACTCTTTCTTCACACCTTCATCTGCATTTGTGGATCACTTCTGGAGCTCAAACTTCCTCTCAAGTGTTCTCTAATCAAGCTTAGGACTTCAGTAAGTGTTCTAATCCTTCTTTAATGAGTTTAGCTTAGTCTATTATCTAAAAGTCAAACCGTCGTAATTACGGTTTGACTTCGAGATTAGTCAACAATGGCTCAGTCATATCTCGAATTAAAAGTAGGTATAAGTTGGTATTTATGTGGGTAATAAACCCTCAAAAGGGTTCCCCCTGATTACCACTCTAACCAGGTCAAAAGTCGGGTCAAACTAGTTTATAAAAAGTCAACAGGATACTTAAAATGCCATTTATGCATAATTAACATTATAGATCATATACAACCTGTTGGATCATTGTTATAACTTGGTAATTAGTGTAAGGACATGTCTAAACATGTTCAACCCGACAAATTCCTGTAAATACCCGGTTCGGAACCGAAAGTCACATAGTTTGACTTTCACTTTAACTTTCAGTTCTGGCCCGTTTAGGCATGTTTTAGAAATGCCTCAGAGCTTTAATTGGACTAGGTTACATGTTAGTACAACCCTCTGTGATTATACACCTTGGTTCATTAGTTATCCAATTAATATGCATGTTTCCGTTAATTGCTCGTATGTTGACCATTATGCCCTTAATACTTTAAAACGTGATTTTTGGAAATGTAAAAGAGTAGAAACTTTAATTACTGATATATAAACTTGTATGCAAAGTTTGACATCAGTTTGATTTGTAGATTAAGAGTTATGCTCATTATCGCAAAATGAATGCTTTATGTTAATAAAACGGTGTAATTAGCGTATAGCCTAGTTAAGCCTACTTTTTGGTATCAAACTTAATACCCACTGATGTAATATATTATTTTGGGATTTTTAAAGATTTTTAATTAATTTTAGGCTGAGCATAACTAGTAGTCGTAGGCTTAATCCGGTAATTGTCGGTTTTGCCCTTACGGGCCATAAAATGAGTTTTACATATCTAAACGACTCCAAACCTTTTGCTACTGATCACATATAATAAATAAATTATTTTAAGCCTTCTGGAAATATAAAAATATCAGATTTAAGTATCGAACCCGGAAATGGCCTTTAATCGCCTTATTAAGCGTTTCTAACGCAAAGTATGTATTAAAATTATATTGGACATACCCGGGTTGATACCTACTGATATAAGAAGCAAATTATTATATTTTAACAGTAAGCAAAGGTTGATAAACTCAGACTCCAGTTTTGAGCTTTTCGGCTTATGTGAAATTACCAAAATACCCCTACGGGGATAGTTTGGTTAAATTTGATGAATTTCACATATATGCTTTAACCTACTGATATAACTTAGCAAATTATGTATTTTTTCTGATTACATCAGACCTGTAACTCAGGTTGTTACTTAAACTCTTTTATAACCTTTCAAATGACCAAACTACCCCTACGGGGCCTAGTTTGTGTTTAAACACGTTTCGGGCATAATGAAAGACATCTTACTGATGTCACAACATATTGGAGGCATAATTAACTTAGGAAACCTGCATATATCTCTCATGAATACACGCCACGCTTATTACGCGTACGGTTCGGTCTATGTAACAAGTTTACATAAATTAGCCGAAACGGGTCAAACCTTAACGATTTTATCTCAAAATCCAGAATGTGAATAATAAACCCATATTAAACAAGTCTTCAAAATTGTCGGGTCTAAATCACATTCTATCCGGTCTTCGCTTAATCGTGCGTACGAACCGTATCTTTGAAACTAGTCGGTCTAAGCTTAAGCTTAATTAAAGACCCGTTAGGATTCTAATAGGTTTTTATAAAACCTTCGTTCCAGATTAGGAGGACCAGTAAAAGCTACGTGCATTTTGCTAATTGTGAATTATACTTGCTCAGGTAAATACTTTTAACTTATTTTCCCTATACGGGCTTGGGTTACGGTATATAGCATACCGCTTGATCGAGCATCAAATCCTCCACCGTTGAGTGGGTAATTGACTAATTTGATCGGCTCATTTAAAAAGTCTTGTTACTTAAAGCCTTTGGGGGGTTAATGACCATGTCCCGGATATCCTTGGCATCATTTTACGAAATGGCCACGACTTAAGCGCGGGGTGTAGGCGTACACCCGGCAGTGCACAAAAGTATATTGTGGTGTGTCTATTGATCTTTAACCCAGACAAGATCCGGGCTACTGAACGCACAAGGAACATGTAATTCGTTCACAAGATTATAATATTAAATAATTCTCCCAAGTTAAATAAAATGTTTATGCCATGTGCATCCAAACTAAATTTTCAATCATTTTCCAAAATGAGTCAGTTGAATGTATTTACCAGTGTAAACTGACGTATTTTCCCAAAAATATTAAATGCAGGTACTAAGCGAAATTGGCTGGGATTTCTCCTTAGCATCATTAGAAGTCTCGCAAGCTTAAGATGCCTGAAGTCTGTTGAACTATAAATTTCATTTTTAATTTCGATCCTACTGTGGATAAACTTCCGAATATTGTGACATTTGATATTACAATAGTAAATTCGGTTGTATTATATCTTTTAAATTGCTTCCGCTGTGCATATTGATTATTGTGTTGTTTGACTATTATGTTGCCAACCACGTCACGATACTCCCCCACCGGGCCCACCGGTGACACGTGAAATCGGGGTGTGACAGGTTGGTATCAGAGCCAACACTGAGTGAATTAAACACTAGCCTTTTGTGTTTAATCTCAGTTACACAATTGCACAATTCTAAACTTTCGAGTCTAGACATATAACATAGTACCAGGCATGAATGGTACTATACACCTCCTCACCATTCGTCGCCTCATCAGCAGCAACAGCAGCAGCAACAGCAGCAGGAACAGGATCCCTCTGTGGATTCCAGATTCGTGGCAGTCACGCCACCGCCTCCACCGCCGCCAGTGCAGCCGGCACCTCCACAACCGCCAAGGCGAAGGAGAACCGGTGCACGCATGTCGTCACTCGCAGGGGATTTCCATTTCAGTTCCCCCCCCCCCCCCGTCAATCCAGTGGCAGCCACTATCCGCCACATCAGGAGGACCCTCAAATGGGTGGACCTTCACAACCAGCTGTACCACAGCCACCGCCAATGGGTTTTGACAACCCAATTCCAGCATATACGGGTTCCATGGCGTATAACCCGTTTGAACCGCCGAATCACCACAACTATGGTAACGCGGAGGCCGACCCGTACATGGTAGCGGCGAACTACAACACCCAAGGACCCTATGGGGATCCATGGGGAGTAGGTTACCCGACTCAGGGATACCAGATACCTCCTAGACCCATTATCAGGACGCAATCGCAGCCGCCACGGTTTTCTCCCCCAGAAAGGGAGGAAATCCTACAAAGGTTGGATGAAGTAGAGCGAGGCTTCCACCGTGACCGTAGGGAGAGACAGAGCTTCTTCCAAGGATTGGCAAGCCTGATCAAAGGGAAAAACAAGAAGGATCACTGAATCCTTCCAATTGTTGGTGAGCCCCTGCGTGGGCCTGTATTTGCTGTATTTGTTTAAGCCCCTGCGTGGGTATGTATGTGTGTTTGTTTGACCCCTGCGTGGGTCTATTTTCCGTTAACCCCTTAGAGGGTATGATGTATGCTTAAAGTCCCTACGTGGACTAGTTTGTTTGTTTAAGGTCCCTGCGTGGACTATTATGTTTGTTTAAAGTCCCTGCGTGGACGAGCATGTTGATTGACCCCTGCGTGGGTAATTGTTGATTGAAAAGACCCGTTTAGGGCAGCTTGTAATATTTTAAATAAATGAATGGAATGTTGTTTTATAAATTTCATGTTTGCCATATGTGCATCAATAATTTATATATGAAATAAATAAATTAAAATCATTCCTTTGAAATAAATAATCTGCCTTTGTGAAATTTTTGATAAGAATCTTAAAGTGTGAAACCTAGCCTCTGGGTCATTATAAGACCGGGCCAAGATGGTAAGACCTGTTAAAAAGATTCAAATCCCTGTTAACATCTGAAAACATGTTAACACTCCTGGCAGATGTGATCCATTTGAAATCACATACGTCATTTTTATAAAGGAATTCTTTAGAAGATTCCTAAACCCAGTTTAATGATCTCTGAATCCTGGGTTTACATCATCAATTAAGATGATCATATTTTTACCATACGTGGTAATATAGCGCCTACGGGCCCTGCTCATTTCTATATGAGCCAAAGGACAGTGGTAGCTATGACTCCCTGTCAAATAAAGGTGATGAACTAGGTTCAAACCTCAAATGCTTTGATTCTCTGAAATCCTAGCATATAATTTATAATTGTCCTTGTGACTAGGCCTATTGTGCCAGTATACCTTAATGTTTTGATTCTCTGAAATCATAGATTAAATAAAAATGTCCATGTGACTAGGCCTTTCGTGCCACAAATAAAACTGTTATTGTTTTATAATTAGGATAAATTATTATAGAAATCCTAAATAAATATGATTAATAAATTAACCAAATATGGTCTCTGTTTACCATGGTTAATGAATTTCCCTAAGGGGCAATTCCATAATAAACTCCCAAATAAACTATTGTCCTTGTTTTCTGCAACAGTTCAATTAAAATGGCTAACTCGGACGAGGGTAATAGCCATCCAGTGGAGGTTAATAATGACGCCCGAATTAATCTAACGGGTGCAGAATTGAAAGCGATCATAGACGGCGCTGTTACACAGGCTTTGGAAAGGCAGTATGAAGAGTACAGTGGGACTCATAGTAGGACCCAATCTACACAGCCTTCAAAGCCACCGTCCAAGAAGGACGACCCGAAGAAAGATGATGATCGACGCTCCTCGAACCACAGTGCTCCATCTCAGCAGGTTATACTAAACCAAGGGCCCCGTGAGAAGGGTTGCTCATATAAATATTTCGTTTCCTGCAAACCCCGGGATTTCACTGGGGAGAAAGGAGCCATTGATTGTATGACGTGGTTGGATGAGATGGATACGGTTGTGGATATCAGCGGATGCGCTGAGAGAGACGTGGTCAAGTTTGTGTCGCAGTCTTTTAAGGGTGAAGCGTTAGCATGGTGGAGATCTCTGGTTCAAGCCACCGGAAAAATCCCATTGTACAATATGTCATGGGATCAATTTGTTGCCCTTATCAGGGAAAATTACTGCCCTCAACATGAGGTGGAGAAGATAGAGTCTGATTTTCTATCCTTGGTGATGACAAACCTCGACTGTCAAGCTTACCTAACGAGCTTCAACACTATGTCTCGGTTGGTTCCATATTTAGTAACCCCGGAACCAAAGCGAATAGCTCGTTTATCGATGGGTTAGCCCCCGAGATCAAGGCAAGCGTGAAAGCTTCTCGGCCAGCTACTTTTAGATCAGCAGCAGACATTTCCTTATCCCTCACTCTGGATGCGGTCAGGCAGAGATCGCTTAGGAATAAGGAGGCTGAGAAGAGAAAGCGTGAAGATGATGGTTCACGTAGATCGAACAAGAAGCACCGTGGGAACGGTGACCACAAGAAAGGATCAGAGTCAAGAAAAGATGGGCATAATTCTAGTGAGAAGCCCAAATGCAAAATTTGCAAGAAGCAGCACTTTGGAAAGTGCAGACTTGAGTCGAACTCTCAGACTCAATCAAAAACCTATGCTTGTGGTATATGCAAGTCCACGGATCATAAAACCTTGGATTGCAAGAAGATGAAAGACGCAACGTGCTACCGTTGCAATGAAAAGGGCCACATTAAAACCAATTGCCCTAAGTACACCAAGAAGCCTGAAGAGGCCAAGAAGACTAATGCCAGAGTCTTCAGAATGGACGCAAAGGAAGCGATTCTAGACGACAACGTTATTACAGGTACTTTCCTTGTAAATGACGTCTTTGCTAGAGTACTTTTCGATTCAGGCGCTGATAAGTCGTTTGTAGATCATAAATTTTGCAAATTGCTGAAATTACCTGTCAAAACCTTAAACGTGAATTATGAAGTGGAGTTAGCAGATGGTACACTAGAAACCGTCTCAACTATGTTAGATGGGTGTGTTATATCTATTAAGAACCATTCTTTTCCTCTGTCTCTACTCCCCTTAAAGTTGGCCAGTTTTGACATAGTTCTGGGTATGGACTGGTTATCTCATAACCAGGCCCAAATTGTCTGCAACAGAAAGCAAGTGGTGATAAAGACTCCGTCTGGTGAATCACTTACCATTCAGGGAGATACCCAGTATGGGCTGCCTGACCAAGTGACTATGCTCAAGGCTTCCAAGTGTTTAAAGAAAGGTTGTGTCATCTACATGGCACAAGTGATTATTGATGAGCCTAAACCGAAGATAGAAGACATCCCTGTCATTTTTGAATACCCAGAAGTTTTTCCAGAAGAACTACCTGGTTTGCCACCAGATAGGCAAGTGGAATTCAGGATTGATATCATACCCGGAGCAGCACCAGTAGCCAGAGCACCCTATAGGTTGGCTCCAACGGAGATGAAAGAATTGAGGACACAACTAGATGAACTGCTAGCTAAGGGTTTCATTAAACCTAGTTCGTCTCCTTGGGGAGCGCCAGTCCTATTTGTGAAGAAGAAGGATGGATCGATGCGTCTGTGCATCGACTATCGTGAACTTAATAAGGTCACGATAAAGAATAGGTATCCTCTGCCCAGAATCGACGATTTATTCGATCAACTACAAGGAGCAAGTTACTTCTCAAAGATTGACTTGAGGTCAGGCTACCATCAACTGAAGGTTAGAGATGAAGACGTGCATAAAACAGCATTTAGGACTCGTTACGGTCACTACGAGTTCCTACTGATGCCTTTTGGGCTCACTAATGCACCGGCCGCGTTCATGGATCTCATGAATCGCGTTTGCAAACCGTACTTAGATAAATTCGTCATTGTTTTCATCGACGACATTCTTATCTATTCGAAGAATCAAGCTGACCATGAGAAACACCTTCGCTGTATTCTCAAGCTCCTACATCAGGAGAAACTCTATGCCAAATTCTCCAAGTGTGAATTTTGGCTTCGTGAAGTCCAATTCCTTGGACACGTGGTTAGTGAGCGTGGTATCCAAGTGGATCCCGCTAAGGTTGAAGCAGTTATGAACTGGCAAGAACCAAGGACGCCTACAGAGATTCGTAGCTTCCTGGGATTGGCAGGATATTACCGGCGTTTCATCGAAAATTTTTCAAGGATTGCTGCACCCCTAACTTCCTTGACTAAGAAGAAAGTAAAGTTCATTTGGGGCCCTAAGCAGCAAGAGTCCTTTGATATTTTGAAGCAAAAGTTGAGTAACGCCCCAGTACTGACATTGTCTTTAGGTGTCGAAGAGTTTGTAGTTTATTGTGATGCATCTCACGCTGGCATGGGGTGTGTACTTATGCAAAAAGGCAAGGTTATTGCCTATGCTTCACGACAGTTAAAGGTGCATGAAAAGAATTACACCACCCACGACTTGGAGTTGGGTGCCGTTGTATTCGCACTAAAACTGTGGAGGCATTATTTATATGGGATCAAGTGTGTAATCTATTCTGATCACAAGAGCCTCCAGCATCTGTTTAATCAGAAAGAATTAAACATGAGGCAACGCCGTTGGATGGAGACCTTGAACGATTATGATTGTGAAATCAAGTATCATCCCGGCAAAGCGAATGTAGTCGCGGACGCCTTGAGCAGAAAGGAGAGGGTTAAACCCATCCGAATCAATGCCAAGCGGATGGAAATAAAGAATAATTTGATTGCAAGGTTGTTAGCTGCACAGAAGGAAGCTGTGTTGGAAGCTAACTATCCTAATGAAAAGTTAGGAGTAACTGAGGAGCAGTTAACTCTTAGCAAGGACGGAATTTTACGATTAAATGGACGAATATGGGTTCCAATTTATGGAGGACTTCGAGATGTCATCCTCCAAGAAGCCCATAGTTCCAAATACTCCGTTCATCCTGGAGCTGATAAGATGTACCAGGATCTAAAGGCAAATTATTGGTGGATAGGCTTGAAAAAGTCTGTAGCCACCCATGTAGCTAAATGCTTGACATGTGCGCAAGTCAAAGCCGAGCATCAAAAACCGTCAGGTTTGCTACAACAGCCTGAACTTCCTACGTGGAAGTGGGAAATGGTGACGATGGATTTTATCACCAAGTTGCCAAAGACAAGGAAAGGCAATGATACAATATGGGTTATAGTTGACAGACTGACTAAGTCAGCACATTTCTTACCCATCAAGGAGACTTATAGCTCCGACATGTTAGCCCAGTTATACGTTGATAAGATTGTAGCCTTACATGGCATACCTGTGGCTATTATCTCTGATTGAGATACTAGGTACACGTCGCATTTTTGGAAGAGTTTCCAACAATCTTTGGGCACACATTTGAATTTTAGTACGGCTTATCATCCTCAGACTGACGGACAGAGTGAGCGTACTATTCAAACGTTAGAAGACATGCTACGTGCATGTGCGATCGATTTGGGTGGTAGTTGGGATAAGAACCTACCATTAATCGAATTCTCCTACAACAATAGCTACCATACCAGCATTAAGGCTGCGCCTTTCGAGGCATTATACGGTAGAAAGTGTAGATCGCCTATTTGTTGGGCGGAAGTTGGAGATGTCCAGTTATCAGGACCAGAGATCGTGTTCGAAACGACGGACAAGATTGTCCAGATTCGTGACCGTCTCAAAGCTGCCCGGGATAGGCAGAAGAGTTACGCTGATCCTAAGCGTAAGGATTTTCACTTCGAAGTAGGTGACAAAGTCCTACTTAAAGTGTCACCCTGGAAGGGAGTGATGCGGTTTGGTAAGAAAGGCAAGCTAAGCCCGAGATACATAGGACCTTTCGAGGATATCGAACGTGTCGGGTCAGTTGCCTATAAGTTAAACTTACCAGAAGAGCTCAGTGGAATTCACAATGTGTTCCACATCTGCAATCTGAAGATGTGTTTCGCTGATGAATCACTGGTTATACCGCATACAGATGTGCATATAGACGAGAGCTTGAAATTTGTTGAAAAACCTTTGTCGATTGAAGATCGACAGGTAAAGAAGCTTCGAAGGAAGCATGTACCTATTGTAAAGGTCAAATGGGATGCCCGTAGAGGTCCCGAATACACGTGGGAGGTTGAATCCACGATGAAAGAAAAGTACCCTTATTTATTTCAGTAAATCTCAGGTCGAGATTTATTTTAAGGGGGTGAGGATGTAACACCTCGGAAATTCACGTCCTATAATGTGTTGACACGTGTCATAAAGTTTGAACGTGTGAAAGAATGTTATAAAAGGACTAAAGTTGACAATCATGGAAAGTATGTGAATATACGTATTCTAAATGTCAACCATGAATAAATATAATGTACATTAACCCTACATGGTGCTCATACCTTCAAACGAATAAATCATGGATCATACGAAGCTAAAAGTGAGAGATTACAAACTACAGGGGCTAAATGTGTCAACATGTTTAAGTTATACCTCAGAGTGACCTTTTGACAAACCCGAAGCTTTGTAATGGTTAATTATGCTCACTAGAATACACGGTTTAAATTTTGTAAAGTTTCGTTAACGTATGAGAAAGTTATGATCGAATTCGTGTGCGAAGGGTTAAAGCGTAAACGTTGGAAGTTAGGACTTTTCGGGTAACAATAAAGTTAACCGGGAACTCAACAAGGTGGGTATATGTTTTAAAGCCTTTATAGATCAAATATGAGGGTTTACAATGCAAGAAAACAAGTGCCTAATCGAGTTTTGAAGAGCCAAGGATCAAAAGGAAATAAATCACAAAAATCTGACCAGACGAGGCCTAGCGCGACGCGAGGGGGGGTGGCGTCGCGCGAGGGGTGCCCAGCTCCGAGAAAAATGGGCTGTTGTCTGCCATGGCTCTTGTACGCGATCTTTAACCGATTTTCCACATCTCCTGACCCCTAAAACACCCCCTAAACACTAGAAACAAGTGTTGATCAGTTGTGGTGAGTGCTAGACCTTGTTGTCAATCAATTGTGGTGCTTAAATCCACTATATAAGGCCATGAACTTGCAACTCTTTCTTCACACCTTCATCTGCATTTGTGGATCACTTCTGGAGCTCAAACTTCCTCTCAAGTGTTCTCTAATCAAGCTTAGGACTTCAGTAAGTGTTCTAATCCTTCTTTAATTGAGTTTAGCTTAGTTTATTAGCTAAAAGTTAAACCGTCGTAATTACGGTTTGACTTCGAGATTAGTCAACAATGGCTCAGTCATATCTCGAATTAAAAGTAGGTATAAGTTGGTATTTATGTGGGTAATAAACCCTCAAAAGGGTTCCCCTGATTACCACTCTAACCAGGTCAAAAGTCGGGTCAAACTAGTTTATAAAAAGTCAACAGGATACTTAAAATGCCATTTATGCATAATTAACATTATAGATCATATACAACCTGTTGGATCATTGTTATAACTTGGTAATTAGTGTAAGGACATGTCTAAACATGTTCAACCCGACAAATTCCTGTAAATACCCGGTTCGGAACCGAAAGTCACATAGTTTGACTTTCACTTTGACTTTCAGTTCTGACCCGTTTAGGCATGTTTTAGAAATGCCTCAGAGCTTTAATTGGACTAGGTTGCATGTTAGTACAACCCTCTGTGATTATACACCTTGGTTCATTAGTTATCCAATTAATATGCATGTTTCCGTTAATTGCTCGTATGTTGACCATTATGCCCTTATTACTTTAAAACGTGATTTTTGGAAATGTAAAAGAGTAGAAACTTTTATTACTGATATATAAACTTGTATGCAAAGTTTGACATCAGTTTGATTTGTAGATTAAGAGTTATGCTCATTATCGCAAAATGAATGCTTTTTGTTAATAAAACGGCGTAATTAGCGTATAGCCTAGTTAAGCCTACTTTTTGATATCAAACTCTTTACCCACTGATGTAATATATTATTTTGGGATTTTTAAAGATTTTTAATTAATTTTAGGCTGAGCATAACTAGTAGTCGTAGGCTTAATCCGGTAATTGTCGGTTTTGCCCTTACGGGCCATAAAATGAGTTTTACATATCTAAACGACTCCAAACCTTTTGCTACTGATCACATATGATAAATAAATTATTTTAAGCCTTCTGGAAATATAAAAATATCAGATTTAAGTATCGAACCCGGAAATGGCCTTTAATCGCCTTATTAAGCGTTTCTAACGCAAAGTATGTATTAAAATTATATTGGACATACCCGGGTTGATACCTACTGATATAAGAAGCAAATTATAATATTTTAACAGTAAGCAAAGGTTGATAAACTCAGACTCCAGTTTTGAGCTTTTCGGCTTATGTGAAATTACCAAAATACCCCTACGGGGCATAGTTTGGTTAAATTTGATGAATTTCACATATATGCTTTAACCTAATGATATAACTTAGCAAATTATGTATTTTTGCTGATTACATCAGACCTGTAACTCAGGTTGTTACTTAAACTCTTTTATAAACTTTCAAATGACCAAACTACCCCTACGGGGCCTAGTTTGTGTTTAAACACGTTTCGGGCATAATGAAAGACATCTTACTGATGTCACAACATATTCGAGGCATAATTAACTTAGGAAACCTGCATATAGCTCTCATGAATACCCGTCACGCTTATTACGCGTACGGTTCGGTTTATGTAACAAGTTTACATAAATTAGCCGAAACGGGTCAAACCTTAACGGTTTGATCTCAAAATCCAGAATGTGAATAATAAACCCATATTAAACAAGTCTTCAAACTTGTCGGGTCTAAATCACATTCTATCCGGTCTTCGCTTAATTGTGCGTACGAACCGTATCTTTGAAACTAGCCGGTCTAAGCTTAAGCTTAATTAAAGACCCGTTAGGATTCTAATAGGTTATTATAAAACCTTCGTTCCAGATTAGGAGGACCAGTAAAAGCTACGTGCATTTTGCTAATTGTGAATTATACTTGCTCAGGTAAATACTTTTAACTTATTTTCCCTATACGGGCTTGGGTTACGGTATATAGCATACCGCTTGATCGAGCATCAAATCCTCCACCATTGAGTGGGTAATTGACTAATTTGATCGGCTCGTTTAAACAGTCTTGTTACTTAAAGCCTTTGGGGGGTTAATGACCATGTCCCGGATATCCTTGGCATCATTTTACGAAATGGCCACGACTTAAGCGCGGGGTGTAGGCGTACACCCGGCAGTGCACAAAAGTATATTGTGGTGTGTCTATTGATCTTTAACCCGAACAAGATCCGGGCTACTGAACGCACAAGGAACATGTAATTCGTTCACAAGATTATAATATTAAATAATTCTCCCAAGTTAAATAAAATGTTTATGCCATGTGCATCCAAACTAAATTTTCAATCATTTTCCAAAATGAGTCAGTTGAATGTATTTACCAGTGTAAACTGACGTATTTTCCCAAAAAGATTAAATGCAGGTACTAAGCGAAATTGGCTGGGATTTCTCCTTAGCATCATTAGAAGTCTCGCAAGCTTAAGATGCCTGAAGTCTGTTGAACTATAAATTTCATTTTTAATTTCGATCCTACTGTGGATAAACTTCCGAATATTGTGACATTTGATATTACAATAATAAATTCGGTTGTATTATATCTTTTAAATTGCTTCCGCTGTGCATATTGATTATTGTGTTGTTTGACTATTATGTTGCCAACCACGTCACGATACTCCCCCACCGGGCCCACCGGTGACACGTGGAAATCGGGGTCTGACAAATTATATTTATAACCTTGTATACAGATTTACATGTTCGTTGTACGTTCAGGGCCCGATGTAGAAACCGAGTCAGATTAACAGACACACCACAAGTATAGGCCCACATGGAAGTGAGATACCGTTATTACTTAAGTAACTATCAGGTGTATGCCTACACCCCGTACTTAAGACGTGGCCATTTTATAATACAATGATGTCAAGGATATCCGGGACATGGTCATTAACCCCTAAAGGTCTTTATTTCAAACAATACAGATTAAACCGGGTTACCTAAATAATTTAACCACAATAAGATTAAATATTCAATACCCGACCAAGCGGTATTATAATACAAGCCCGTATAGGGAAAATAAGTTAAGAGTATTTACCTGAGCTAGCTCCTGTCTTAAATAGCAAGAATCTAATAACTCAGCCGTATTCACTTAAGTAAGCGTAGGTACCATTTACCGAAATGCTCTAGTCTGGAATGATGGTATAAATAACCAATTAGAATGCTAACGGGTCTTTAATTTAGCCTAAGCTTAAACCGGTCAGTCTTAAGGGAATATACGGTTCAGACGCATGATTAAGCGAAGACCGGAATAGAATGTGATTTAAACCCGAGATGTTCAGAGACTTGTCTTATATGGGTATTTCATACACACTCTGGATTTTTAGATAAAACCAATAAGGTTTGACCCGTTTCGGCTAATTTATGTAAACTTGTTACATAAACCGAACCGTACGCGTAATAAGCGTGACGGGTATTCATGAGAGCTATATACAGGTTTCCTAAGTTAATTATGCCTCAAATATGTTGTGACATCAGTAAGATGTCTTTCATTATGCCCGAAACGTATTTAAACACAAACTAGGCCCCGTAGGGGTAGTTTGGTCATTTAAAAAAGGTTATAAAAGTGTTTAAGTATTTACCTGAGTTACAGGTCTGATATAATCAGCAAAAATACTTATTTTGGTAAGTTATAACAGTAGGATAAAGTATATATGTGAAATTTAGTAATTATAACCAAACTATGCCCCGTAGGGGTATTTTGGTAATTTCACATAAGCCGAAAAGCTCAAAAATGAAGTCTGGGTTTATCAACCTTTGCTTACTGTTAAAACATTATAATTTGCCTCAAATATGAGTAGGTATCAACCCTTGTATGGTTATTATAGTTATAGCACATACTATGCGTTAAAAACGCTTAAAAGGCGATTAGAGGCCATTTCCGGGTTTGATACATAAATCTGATATTTTTATATTTCCAGAAGGCTTAAAATAATTTATTTATCATATGTAATCAGTAGAAAAAGGTTTGGAGTCGTTTAGATATGTAAAACTCATTTTATAGCCCGTAAGGACAAAACCGACAATTACCGAGTTAAGTCTACGACTATAAGTTATGCTGAGCCTAAAATTAATTAAAAATCTTTAAAAATCCCAAAATAATATATTACATCAGTAGGTAAAGAGTTTGATATCAAAAAGTAGGCTTAACTAGGCTATACGCTAATTACGCCGTTTTATTAACATAAGCTTTCATTTTACGCTAACGAGCATAACTCTTAATCTAAACCTCAAACTGATGTCAAACTTTGCATACAAGTTTATATATCAGTAACTAAGGGTTCTACATTTTTACATTTCCAAAAATCACGTTTTAAGGTAATAAGGGCATAATGGTCAACATATGAGCAATTAACGGAATCATGCATATTAATTGGTTAACTAATGAACCGTGGTGTATAATCACAGAGGGTTATACTAGCATGTTACCTGGTCCAAATAAAGCTCTAAGGCATTTCTAAAACATGCTTAAACGGGTCAGAACTGAAAGTCAAAGTGAAAGTCAAACTATGCGACTTTCGGTTCCGAACCGGGTCTTTACAGAGGATTGTCGGGTTGAACATGTTTAGACATGTTCTTACACTAATTACTAAGTTATAACAATGATCCAACAGGTTGTATATGTTCTACATTGCTAATTATGCATAAATTGTAAACTAAGTATCCTGTTGACTTTTTCTTAGCAAGTTTGACCCGACATTAGACCTAGTTAGAGTGGGAATCAGGGGGAACCCTTTTGAGGGTTTATTACCCACATAATTACCAACTTATAACTACTTTTGATTTGACTAATCACTGGACCATTAGTGATTAATCTTAAAGTCAACCGTTAATTACGACGGTTTGACTTTTAAGCTAAAACTAAGCTAAAACTTAATTAAGGAAGGTTTAGCAAACTTACCAAGGTCCTATGCACGATAGGTGATCAGTTGAGAAAAGGATTGAGCTCCAGAAGTGATCAGGAATGCAAGAATGAAGTGTGAGGAACTTGGTTGCAACTTTGGTCCTTATATAGTGAATGTTTCACCACAAAATGTTCACATGTAAGTCTACCAATGACCACAACTCTTCAACAAGTGTCCCTAAGTGTTCTAGGGGTTGTTTAGGGGCCAAGGGAGATGAGGAAATTCGTTTAAAAGGTCAGAAATGCGTTTAAACAGCAAACAGGCAAATCTGCTGTTGCTGGGCATCCCTTGCGCACCGTAAGCATAAGTTCTTGCGGTGCGCAAGGCTTCTGATCAGCCTTCACCTTTTCCATTTTTCACATAAATGACTCTTGGCCCTTCCGAAAGGTCAACTAAGCTTAATTCTTGCAATTTGACCCCTTCTTATTTACCTATAAGGGCTTTAAGACTTGTACCCATTTTGCCAAGTCCCTGGACATTTCCGGTTAACCCGAAAAGTCATAACTTTCAGCGTTAACGCCTTAACTCCTCGCATACGAATTTGATCATAACTTTCTCATACGATAACGAAACTTTACGAAATTTACATCGTGCATTCTAGTGAGCATAATTAACAGTTACAAAGCTTCAGGTTTGTCAAAAGGTCACTCAGAGGTATAACTTAAACATGTTGACACATTTAACCCCTGTAGTTTGTAATTTCTCACTTTTAGCTTCGCATGATCCATGATTTATTCGTTTGATGCTATAAACATCATGTAGGGTTAATGTACAATATATTTATTCACCGTTGACATTTAGAACTCGTATATTTACATACTTTCCATGATTGTCAACTTTAGTCCTTCTAGAACATTCTTTCTCACGTTCAAGCTTATGACACGTGTCAATACATTATAGGACGTGAATTTTCGAGGTGTTACATCCTCACCCCCTTAAAAGAAATCTCGACCTCGAGATTTGTTAAAGTAAAGGAAGTATTTTCTGCCTTAAATTGGCTTAATCTTCCTCGGTACCTTTGAGCCTCTAAGGCACTCCAATTGACCTTTATAATAGGTACATGTATCTCTTTGGAGTTTCTAATCCTGTCGACCCTTAATCGACACAGGTTGCTCATCATATTTTAAATCTGCATATCATATTGTGATAATGCTTCTTGACTTATTGGTGGAACACATCCTTCAATCACTGATGTGCAATGTATTGCGAGCTCCGCCAAGCTCTTTAAATAGGTTTTAGCTTTAAGGCTACCTGATCTTGATACATTCGATTTCCTTCGAATGATTCTATATATTCAGAGCTTAACTAGCCTGATAATTTTAACAATTTGGTACTCCCTTCCTTAACAAGAATCCAGGAGGTTTGCTACTTTCATTAATCCTTGATTTTTCTGCCGAATACTGGCATCTTACAGATGATTATGAATTTTGTGTGGCCTTATTTGTTGTTTCTAATGCAACCTTCAGATCCTAATAAGTGGACTTTCTAAAGTCTCGTCCATCCAACGGATGTGTTGATATTTCATTTATACAAGGTCTCCAAAGGAGCCACCTTGATACTTATATAACAGCTATTATAGAAAAGCTTATCTTAAGGTGAGATGGTTATTCCAACCATTGCTCAAGATAAATCTTAAGGAATAGTTAATCTTTACAGTTAGTCGAACAAATCGATGCTCCTGGGCAGCTGATGGTGATTCTTAATCGTTGCCTAATTAGGGTTGCGGTAAACAATGCCTAAGCAAAATGAACCGTCTTTCATAATTTACTATACCGAATTCTCAGGATATTGAGTTAGGCTTTATGAATCTATATCTTAAAACTTACTTAACCAGGGTTTTCGATTCTGCCAATGATGGTACTAGTTGTCTTGGATATTTCATAATGATGCAGCCCTAATTGGGATATAAATCTTAACGCTACTGCCTCTCGGGAGGTAAACAGGATAGTCTTAGGAGAAGATAATCAAGATACGAGGAGGTTACATAGAATTTCCATATCTCAGGCCCTAGTTTAATCATCCTTGCTGGTGTCAAATGAGTGACACATTTATGCTATGAGTCCACAGATTCCTTTACCAGGGAATATCTATTCGGACAATTTTATTCTGGATATCTTCTTTGAATACCATTAGTTGACTTTAGTACCATATGATCATTGGGATATCTTGTGGTTCCATGCATTAAACCTCCATACTGATCAGGCATGGAAGCAATCTATGGAACATATTAAGATACACCAATCCTCATATAACGCTTTTGTCATACTATTTGGTATTCGAAATCAGTAGAGATCAAAGAGATATCAATTTCATACGATGATGTACTTTATCTGGAGGGGGAGTACATTAGGACTTTCTACGGTTTACTATTGTAGTATCAATAGCATGTGTCGCATCATCAATGGCGCGATTGACTGTTGTCTTATCCGAGTTTATCATACTCGAGATTTAGTTCCTATTACCAGATGAATCATTTACTTAGTTGCAATCCAACATCTGCTATTCATCACCCTGATGGCCTTAACATATACTAACCATGCTTTCATCAAATTATACCGGCCAATAAGGCACTAACATTCTTACTGAACGTTATTTTAAAAATATATCAATATCACTTAGCCTAGGTCACAAAAGACCATCAATGGCATTTAAGGGTTGGACCTAGTCCATCACCTTTTTGACAGGGGATCAAAAAGTCACATCTGTCTTTATTATACTGATGAATTTGGATAGCTTGAAAGTTTGCCATAAGGGTATCAGAAAAGAGCAATTCCTAATAGATATAAAATATCAATCTAGGATTTATTGGAGCATTTTCTAAAGTATCATCGGTCACTTTCTACCTCGCATTAAATGACCGGAGTCTTAATCAGGCGGAGACAACAGTTCTCAACATTTATCATTCATTATAGAATCATATGTGCCAGTATCAAATAAATTTCTGCATAAACTGCTTGATATGGAAAGGTACCTGTTATATAGTTATCATTCTGCACCATCTCTTAGGCGTTCATCTGATTCCTAGGGCAGTTGGTCTTGATATGCCCCTTCTCGTTGCAACCATAACAGGTTGCATCTTTCAACTTCTTGCAATCCAGGGTTTTATGTTCCTTAGACTTGCAAATTCCACACGGTAGAGGCTTAGAGTCAAATCTGCATTTACCAAGATGGTATTTCCTACAGGTTTCGCACCTGGTCTTCTCTCCCGACTGCTGGCTGTCTCTCCTAAACCCGGAACTCTTCTTATCTTCAGAATTCCTCTTCCTATCGGAGCGATGAGAATTCTCATCCTCCCTTTTACGCTTTCCATCTTCAGAGGCTTTGGCATCCTTGTTTCTGACTACATCGAGTGTAAGAGATAGCGACAGATCTGCCGCTGACCTGAATGTAGTAGGTCTTGAAGCCTTAACACTGGCTTTGATTTCTGGGGCTAAACCCCCGATGAAACGAGCAATTCTCTTGGGTTCTGGTGTTACTAGCTAAGGAACCAGTCTGGACAGGGTATTGAAACTGGTGAGGTATGCTTGACAATCTAAGTTTGTCATCACCAATGATAAGAAATCTGATTCGATTCTTTCGACCTCGTGTTGAGGGCAGTAGTTCATCATAATGAGAGCAACAAACTGTTCCCATGACATGTTGTAAAGTGGGATCTTCCCAGCAGCTTGAATGAGAGCCTTCCACCATGCTAGTGCCTCTCCCTTGAACGATTGGGATACATACTTCACTACATCCCTCTCAGCACAACCGCTGATATCAACAACTGTGTCCATTTCATCCAACCAGGTCATACAATCGATTGCTCCTTTCTCCCCAGTGAAATCCCGGGGTTTGCAGGAAACAAAGTACTTATAGGTACAGGACTTGGTACTTGTTTCATTATCGAGCACTATCCTCTTGGATGGAACACTGTGTGGCATAGATGAATGTCGATCATCATCTTTCTTTGACTCATCCTTCTTTGGGGGCGGCTTACTATGAGCCTCAGAATGAGTCTTGGGGACAGACTTAGAGTGGGGTACAGATGAGGCTTTACTATAAGTCTCACTATACTCCCTAAATTGCTCCTCTACAGCTTTAGATACAGCTGAATCAATCAACGTACGAAGCTCTCCTCTGGTTATATTAATCCTTTCATCGTCGCGGTTTTCCAGAGGGTGACTGTTCTCTTCCTTGGATCTAGCCATGTAGCTTTAAATGCTACATAAAAATCAAACAAGGGCAAGGTTTATACGGAAGCTTTTACAGTTTTATCGTTTTAAACGATTTATTAACCATGGTAATATAAACCATATTGGTTAATTTGTTAGTTACATTTATTTAGCATTTTTATTATAATTTATCCTAGTTATAAAACATTAAGGATATTAAAGTGGCGCAAAGGCCTAGTCACATGGACAGTTTTAAATTTACAAGCCATGACTTCAGAGAATCAAGGCATTAAGGTTTTAATAATAGCACAAATGGCCTAGTCGCGTAGACAAGTTTAATTTATAAATCATGATTTCAGAGAATCGAGGCATTAATGTTTTAATAATAGCACAAATGGCCTAGTCACGTAGACAAGTTTTATTTATAAGCCATGATTTCAGAGAATCGAGGCAATTTAGTAATGGCACAAAAGGCCTAGTCACAAGGACGTTTATAAATTATAAGCTATGATTTCAGAGAATCAAAGCATGAAGGTTTGAACCTAGTTCATTACCTTTATCTGACAGGGAGTCATAGCTACAGCTGTCTTTTGGCTCATGTAGAAATGAGCAAGGCCCTTAGGCATTATATTAACGGACAGGGAGTCATCGCTACCACTGTCTTTTGGCTCATGTAGAAATGAGCAAGGCCCGTAGGCAACATATTACCAACGTATGGTCAAAATATGATCATCTTAATTGATGACCTAAACCCATGATTCAGAGATCATAAAAATTGGGTTAGGAATATTTTGAAGGATCCAATAATAAGAACGACGTGTGTGATTTTAATGAATCACGTCTGTCAGGAGCGTTAACATGTTTACAGATGTTAACGGGGATTGGAATCTTTTGAACAGGTCTTACCATCTTGGCCCGGTCTTATAGTGACCCGAAGGCTAGGTTTCACTCTAAGATTCCTTTTTAATAATAAACGCAGAACAATCCTAACTCAGGATGTTAATAAGGATCTGAACCTAAATTGAGGAACTGCCATCTTGGCCGCGTCTTAATAATGACACCAGGCTAGGTCTCGTTCCTTTTTAGATTTTGCAATTTTATTATAATGGTAGATCTTGTAATATAGGAATGATATTTTAAACATAATCGTTCCTTTAAAATTTAAGCAAGTATACAGTTGCCCTAAACGGGTCTTCTAATAAAAATGACTTGCCCATGCAAAGGCTAATCAGAAAAATAACCAAGGAAGTAATTAAAAGACAATGAAATGAATTGGAATTTGTCCTATATTCTTGTCTAGACTCAAGAATGTGCAACTGTGTAACTGAGATTAAACGCAAAAGGTTAGCGTTTTAATTCACTCAGTGTTGGCTCTGATACCAACCTGTCACACCCCGATTTCCACGTGTCACCGGTGGGCCCGGTGGGGAGTATCGTGACGTAGTTGAGATCATCATAGTCAAACAACACAATATATAAATGCACAGTGGAAGCAAAAGAAATATATATTACATTCCGAATATAAGTAATGTCAAAGTATTACAATGGAAGATAAAGGATCCACAGGCGAATCTTAAAACATATCATTTGTTCAACAGACTTTAGACGCCTAGAACTTGCAAGATTCCTTATTTGCGCCCTGAGCTTCCAGCCAATTACGTTCAGTACCTGTCACTTAACCTTTTTGGAAAATACGTCAGTTTTCACTGGTAAATACACTCAACCGACTCATTTCAAAAGAGTTTAAGAAAATTGATTTGAATGCACGTGGCACAAAATATCTTTTATAATTTGATTAAAATGCACAGAGGCAAAATTAATCTTTTTAACTTGGAACAATTATATTTATAACCTTGTATACAGATTTACATGTTCGTTATACGTTCAGGGCCCGATGTAGAAACCGAGTCAGATTAACAGACACACCACAAGTATAGGCCCACATGGAAGTGAGATACCGTTATTACTTAAGTAACTGTCAGGTGTATGCCTACACCCCGTACTTAAGACGTGGCCATTTTATAATACAATGATGTCAAGGATATCCGGGACATGGTCATTAACCCCTAAAGGTCTTTATTTCAAACAATACAGATTAAACCGGGTTACCTCAATAATTTAACCACAATAAGATTAAATATTCAATACCCGACCAAGCGGTATTATAATACCGTATTCCAAGCCCGTATAGGGAAAATAAGTTAAGAGTATTTACCTGAGCTAGCACTTGTCTTAAATAGCAAGAATCTAACAACTCAGTCGTATTCACTTAAGTAAGCGTAGGTACCATTTACCGAAATGCTCTAGTCTGGAATGATGGTATAAATAACCAATTAGAATGCTAACGGGTCTTTAATTTAGCCTAAGCTTAGACCGGTCAGTCTTAAGGGAATATACGGTTCAGACGCATGATTAAGCGAAGACCGGAATAGAATGTGATTTAAACCCGACATGTTCAGAGACTTGTCTTATATGGGTATTTCATACACACTCTGGATTTTTAGATAAAACCAATAAGGTTTGACCCGTTTCGGCTAATTTATGTAAACTTGTTACATAAACCGAACCGTACGCGTAATAAGCGTGACGGGTATTCATGAGAGCTATATACAGGTTTCCTAAGTTAATTATGCCTCAAATATGTTGTGACATCAGTAAGATGTCTTTCATTATGCCCGAAACGTATTTAAACACAAACTAGGCCCCGTAGGGGTAGTTTGGTCATTTAAAAAAGGTTATAAAAGTGTTTAAGTATTTACCTGAGTTACAGGTCTGATATAATCAGCAAAAATACTTATTTTGGTAAGTTATAACAGTAGGATAAAGTATATATGTGAAATTTAGTAATTATAACCAAACTATGCCCCGTAGGGGTATTTTGGTAATTTCACATAAGCCGAAAAGCTCAAAAATGAAGTCTGAGTTTATCAACCTTTGCTTACTGTTAAAACATTATAATTTGCCTCAAATATGAGTAGGTATCAACCCTTGTATATTTATTATAGTTATAGCACATACTATGCGTTAAAAACGCTTAAAAGGCGATTAGAGGCCATTTCCGGGTTTGATACATAAATCTGATATTTTTATATTTCCAGAAGGCTTAAAATAATTTATTTATCATATGTAATCAGTAGAAAAAGGTTTGGAGTCGTTTAGATATGTAAAACTCATTTTATAGCCCGTAGGGGCAAAACCGACAATTACCGAGTTAAGTCTACGACTATAAGTTATGCTGAGCCTAAAATTAATTAAAAATCTTTAAAAATCCCAAAATAATATATTACATCAGTAGGTAAAGAGTTTGATATCAAAAAGTAGGCTTAACTAGGCTATACGCTAATTACGCCGTTTTATTAACATAAGCTTTCATTTTACGCTAACGAGCATAACTCTTAATCTACACCTCAAACTGATGTCAAACTTTGCATACAAGTTTATATATCAGTAACTAAGGGTTCTACATTTTTACATTTCCAAAAATCATGTTTTAAGGTAATAAGGGCATAATGGTCAACATATGAGCAATTAACGGAATCATGCATATTAATTGGTTAACTAATGAACCATGGTGTATAATCACAGAGGGTTATACTAGCATGTTACCTGGTCCAAATAAAGCTCTAAGGCATTTCTAAAACATGCTTAAACGGGTCAGAACTGAAAGTCAAAGTGAAAGTCAAACTATGCGACTTTCGGTTCCGAACCGGGTCTTTACAGAGGATTGTCGGGTTGAACATGTTTAGACATGTTCTTACACTAATTACTAAGTTATAACAATGATCCAACAGGTTGTATATGTTCTACATTGCTAATTATGCATAAATTGTAAACTAAGTATCCTGTTGACTTTTTCTTAGCAAGTTTGACCCGACATTAGACCTAGTTAGAGTGGGAATCAGGGGGAACCCTTTTGAGGGTTTATTACCCACATAATTACCAACTTATAACTACTTTTGATTTGACTAATCACTGGACCATTAGTGATTAATCTTAAAGTCAACTGTTAATTACGACGGTTTGACTTTTAAGCAAAAACTAAGCTAAAACTTAATTAAGGAATGTTTAGCAAACTTACCAAGGTCCTATGCACGATATGTGATCAGTTGAGAGAAGGCTTGAGCTCCAGAAGTGATCAGGAATGCAAGAATGAAGTGTGAGGAACTTGGTTGCAACTTTGGTCCTTATATAGTGAATGTTTCACCACAAAATGTTGACATGTAAGTCTACCAATGACCACAACTCTTCAACAAGTGTCCCTAAGTGTTCTAGGGGTTGTTTAGGGGCCAAGGGAGATGAGGAAATTCGTTTAAAAGGTCAGAAATGCGTTTAAACAGCAAACAGGCAAATCTGTTGTTGCTGGGCATCCCTCGCGCACCGTAAGCATAAGTTCTTGCGGTGCGCAAGGCTTCTGATCAGCCTTCACCTTTTCCATTTTTCGCATAAATGACTCTTGGCCCTTCCGAAAGGTCAACTAAGCTTAATTCTTGCAATTTGACCCCTTCTTATTTACCTATAAGGGCTTTAAGACTTGTACCCATTTTGCCAAGTCCCTGGACATTTCCGGTTGAAGGGGTAAGGTCCCAAAAACCTCGTTTCGAGCGTTTGGACCATACCACAACCTCGATTTTCTAACCTTCTTTAGACCTTGCGCGGCCGCACACTGGTCCAATAAAGAAGACTTAAGATAAAAGCCACAACTTCATCTTTAACCCTCTTTAGACCTTGCGCGGCCGCGCACTGGTCCAACAAAGAGGACACGGAAAAAAGACAGCAGACAACACTCGCGCGCCAAAAGGAAATCATAAATCCTTGCGCTTAAATAAAGGATGAAAACCCTAAGTCAAGCACTTCCGCTTAATGATATCCGGACTTGGATATTATTTACTTAACGGACACCACACGATAAGGAGTCACACCAGATTACAGTAGTAATCTTCTAGAAAGAATTCAATCGTGCACCACTAAGACGGTTATAACCGTCTGGACACGTGTCGCCACCTCAGGCATCCCTGAAATCACAACAATAGCATGCAATTGGAGAGTAATCTCCACTTTATCACTTTACACGTGGCAAATCCCCAGCCATCGATCTAAGCCACGATCCGTGTGCATTCACGTCGGATCAAGAAGCTTGACGGAAGGAAATGTAACCGCTTACGGGGTTAGCATCTTCCGTCAACTTTTCACTAACAGGTTTTCCCGCCCAAAAGGCTCCCGGTTATAAATATGAGAACTACTCAGGTATGAAATTCAGATTACTCACACTATTCAAACACATCTTCTTCTTCATTATCAATACTTATTCTCACACCGGAGTCGGGTCAAGGAGAGAACCCTCTTCTCCCCTTGGCGAGGCTAACGGTGCTCTTTTTTGCAGAGCTTCGGAGAAGAAGATCAGCTGCAACTGAATCAAATCGAGTGAGAGCTAACCTTTTTATGCGGATTCAAACCCCATAGATATCTCGGTTCCGACCATTTATCTAGTGTTTCTTCATTGGCGCCCACCGATTCCTCTGTTTTTTCAGTTTTATCTCGTTTCGATTCAGTTTCCTCATTCTCTGTTTTCATATGGCAGAGAATTCATCACCTCACCCATCAGGTCCTCGGTCTGAATTCAAGGGTTCTACAACCCCAAATACTCAGATCGACGGAATCATGGGAATCAATACAAGTAACAATCACTTAGACGAAAAGGACTCCTCAGATCAACTCATAGAGAAGAGCTCCAGAATACTGGATCGACAGATTCCAGAAAGCTTTGAACCAAAATTTCACGCAAATTATCAGACCTGAGTCCCCAAACATCAGATCTGATATTCGGCAAGAAAGCAACAACAATCATTCGGGAGGAATTACTTCCCTAATGCAACGGGAGTTCATAACCGTTCAAATCTATTCATGGAGAAAAAACTCCAGAGTACTGGTTCAACAGGTTCCAGATCGCCAGGAACCAAATTTTCCACAAACACTCCAGATTTGGAGGTTTCATTTAAATTCTATGATCAACGAGCTGCAGACCTGAAGTCGCACAACGCATAAGTTCCGGAGCTTTGCTTATTGGGGCTATAAGCCTTGACTAATACGGTTTTCGTCAAAACCTAGGTACTACAAATTCCTCTGAAAGATCCTTTTGATTTTTCCTTAAACAAAATGAGGGAAAGAGAACAAATTCCCGAATTCTTTTACATAACGTGACCACCTTCTAGCATACACTAAACAGTTGGTGCTATCACTTATAAACATTTAAATTAGCACTTATACTAATTCAAGTGCCATGACTTTTCAACATGAAAGTGTTACAATCTAACACTTATCTGCGCTATAACGGATATATATGCACAAGCATTTATATTGACTAGCATAATTAGAGCGTCTATATCTGTACAACTGGTACTTAAAATTTGATGGATGAAAGAAATCATTAAAAAAGACATACGCAATCCGTTATCTTTTCAAGATGATGGGAACAATATAAATCCTATTGTTGCGGTATAATACCGCCGATTGAAAAATCACATCAAAAATTGTGGTAAAACTTATACTCCTTATTTAAGGATAAGAGCACGCCAGTCTCCATGCGAGTCGAATGCTCCTTTACATACAAGCACGTAAGTCGCCATACGCGCATGCTTCTTTACATTTGAGCACGTAAGTCGCCATCCGCGCTTGCTCCTTTACAAGCACGTAAGTCGCCATACGCGCATGCTTCTTTACATTTGAGCACGTAAGTCGCCATCCGCGCTTGCTCCTTTACATACAAGCACGTAAGTCGCCATACGCGCATGCTTCTTTACATTTGAGCACGTAAGTCGCCATCCGCGCTTGCTCCTTTACATACAAGCACGTAAGTCGCCATACGCGCATGGTTCTTTACATTTGAGCACGTAAGTCGCCATCCGTGCTTGCTCCTTTACAAGCACGTAAGTCGCCATACGCGCATGCTTCTTTACATTTGAGCACGTAAGTCGTCATCCGCGCTTGCTCCTTTACATACAAGCACGTAAGTCGCCATACGCGCATGCTTCTTTACATTTGAGCACGTAAGTCGCCATCCGTGCTTGCTCCTTTACATACAAGCACGTAAGTCGCCATACGCGCATGCTTCTTTACATTTGAGCACGTAAGTCGCCATCCGTGTTTGCTCCTTTAAATACAAGCACGTAAGTCGCCATACACGCATGTTTCTTTACATTTAAGCACGTAAGTCGCCATACGCGCATGCTTCTTTACATTTGAGCACGTAAGTCGCCATCCGTGCTTGCTCCTTTACATACAAGCACGTAAGTCGCCATACGCGCATGCTTCTTTACATTTGAGCACGTAAGTCGCCATCCGCGCTTGCTCCTTTACATACAAGCACGTAAGCCGCCATACGCGCATGCTTCTTTACATTTGAGCACGTAAGTCGCCATCCGTGCTTGCTCCTTTACATACAAGCACGTAAGTCGCCATACGCGCATGCTTCTTTACATTTGAGCACGTAAGTCGCCATCCGTGTTTGCTCCTTTACATACAAGCACGTAAGTCGCCATACGCGCATGCTTCTTTACATTTAAGCACGTAAGTCGCCATACGCGCATGCTTCTTTACATTTGAGCACGTAAGTCGCCATCCGTGCTTGCTCCTTTACATACAAGCACGTAAGTCGCCATACGCGCATGCTTCTTTACATTTGAGCACGTAAGTCGCCATCCGCGCTTGCTCCCTTACATACAAGCACGTAAGCCGCCATACGCGCATGCTTCTTTACATTTGAGCACGTAAGTCGCCACCCGCGCTTGCTCCTTTACATACAAGCACGTAAGTCGCCATACGCGCATGCTTCTTTACATTTGAGCACGTAAGTCGCCATCCGCGCTTTCTCCTTTACATACAAGCACGTAAGTCGCCATCCGCGCATACCCCCTTTAAGTCGCCATATGCGCATACTCCTTTGCTTACGAGCGAACACACATACACTTGCTCCTTTACATACGCGCAACCCTGACAACCCATGGAAAAACGCTAGTACAATCAACGAGCACCAAGGTTTGCACAACCAATTCCCACGATGAGCAATCACGTACTATTCACTATCTCTATATCCCTACTCACAGTTAAAGACAACAACTATTCCTCACAACGCGCAACAACTAGCCAAGCTGTTCAACAAATCAGACATATACAGGCAAGGTATTTTTTAACCCCGCGCCCTATTAATACAAAAAATATCTTTACATGATTTTGTTTGTTACAAATTGCATGTAATTCCTTTGGTATACGCGAAAACAGTATGGTGAACATTGTAAGCCTCATGAACGGTCTAAAAAAGAGCAAGCCAAGCGCACAGTCTAGACTTACGTTCGCACATGAGCACAATACCATTTTCATTCGCTCTACCTAAACAAAGTAATTATACACATGCAACATATTGTAATTCAAACATAAATAAACACAAAATATGAATGCATAACATTGCATTAACAAGAAAAAGTTACTAGTGCAGCAAGGCACCTTTAGCAGCATTTACAGCAGCAGAACATCAAAACGTTCTTTACAAAATAAACACCAAAGAACATAACTGCAGCCTCGACAGAGGTATACAGTATTTCCCAGAACACCCTAACAAGGGGGAACAACAGCCAGCTCAATCTCATCATCAACAACTGGTATCCCTTCATTCCCAGAGGAAGGATCAGAATAACACCTGTTTCGACGCCGCCAAAGGCTGATCTTTCCGGTTAACCGGAAGATACTCCTTCAAAGCATTAGCAAACAGTCCAATGGCACATCCATCATCAACACCCTTAGAAGAAGGGAAGATGAAAAGGTACTACATGTATTTATGTTCTATTTTTCAAATAACGTTATAAACGTCGGATCATGGCAAAGCAGGTCAGAACAAAGAAGAAAACTCACAAGTTTTCTTCTAAGATTTTTTCGAAAAATTGAGCAAGTGCACCTTCTCATAAAAAATTCTCCACTTTCGCGCCAAAAACCCTGCAGCAAAAAACATTTCTCTCTCATAGTCCAATGCTCCACTTATTTGCATAAGAGCAACACTAGACTGGGGGGACTTGAAGGGGTAAGGTCCCAAAAACCTCGTTTCGAGCGTTTGGACCATACCACAACCTCGATTTTCTAACCTTCTTTAGACCTTGCGCGGCCGCACACTGGTCCAATAAAGAAGACTTAAGAGAAAAGCCACAACTTCATCTTTAACCCTCTTTAGACCTTGCGCGGCCGCGTACTGGTCCAACAAAGAGGACACGGAAAAAAGACAGCAGACAACACTCGCGCGCCAAAAGGAAATCATAAATCCTTGCGCTTAAATAAAGGATGAAAACCCTAAGTCAAGCACTTCCGCTTAATGATATCCGGACTTGGATATTATTTACTTAACGGACACCACACGATAAGGAGTCACACCAGATTACAGCAGTAATCTTCTAGAAAGAATTCAATCGTGCACCACTAAGACGGTTATAACCGTCTGGACACGTGTCGCCACCTCAGGCATCCCTGAAATCACAACAATAGCATGCAATTGGAGAGTAATCTCCACTTTATCACTTTACACGTGGCAAATCCCCAGCCATCGATCTAAGCCACGATCCGTGTGCATTCACGTCGGATCAAGAAGCTTGACGGAAGGAAATGTAACCGCTTACGGGGTTAGCATCTTCCGTCAACTTTTCACTCACAGGTTTTCCCGCCCAAAAGGCTCCCGGTTATAAATATGAGAACTACTCAGGTATGAAATTCAGATTACTCACACTATTCAAACACATCTTCTTCTTCATTATCAATACTTATTCTCACACCGGAGTCGGGTCAAGGAGAGAACCCTCTTCTCCCCTTGGCGAGGCTAACGGTGCTCTTTTTTGCAGAGCTTCGGAGAAGAAGATCAGCTGCAACTGAATCAAATCGAGTGAGAGCTAACCTTTTTATGCGGATTCAAACCCCCTAGATATCTCGGTTCCGACCATTTATCTAGTGTTTCTTCACCGGTTAACCCGAAAAGTCATAACTTTCAGCGTTAACGCCTTAACTCCTCGCATACGAATTTGATCATAACTTTCTCATACGATAACGAAACTTTACGAAATTTACATCGTGCATTCTAGTGAGCATAATTAACAGTTACAAAGCTTCGGGTTTGTCAAAAGGTCACTCAGAGGTATAACTTAAACATGTTGACACATTTAACCGTTGTAGTTTGTAATTTCTCACTTTTAGCTTCGCATGATCCATGATTTATTCGTTTGATGCTATAAACATCATGTAGGGTTAATGTACAATATATTTATTCACCGTTGACATTTAGAACTCGTATATTTACATACTTTCCATGATTGTCAACTTTAGTCCTTCTAGAACATTCTTTCTCACGTTCAAGCTTATGCCACGTGTCAATACATTATAGGACGTGAATTTTCGAGGTGTTACATTGGGCCAAGGGTTTTTAGGGTTGCAACATTCAAATGCGATCGATAATAAACTGTTACACCTGATGGATAATCTAGATGAGTTTAACCAATATCCATGGGGTAATTTTTTTGGGAGAGCACGTATACGAACGTGTATAATATGCACGTTCGTCAAAAGGAAGACGCGAAGGGTTTTACGTTAGACGGATTTGTTTGGCCATTTAAGGTACCTTGGAAATTCCTATATATATTTTAATGTAATGTTCGTTTTAATTTGTAGACTAATACCTGTTAAATATGTTAATATATTTACAGATGTGGATTCTAGAGATGTTTCCGGAATTCAAACAAAGGAGGGGGTATTTCGAAGGTCAGTCCATTCCGAGATTTTTAGGATGGCGAGAAGGACAAAAGCTGATGAAGGGTAGTGTTGATGGAATCTTTGCGAATGCAATAAAGGTAAATTGCTATATTGTCTCTTAAATTGTTTAACAAATTTTATAAAATTATAAAAACTGTTAAAAGTATAAAATTATAATAACTGTTAAAATTATAAAATTATAAAAAAAATATTTTCAACCATTAACAGTTTTTGAAACATTTTTATATGCATTTTCAAATTATAAAATTATATAATTTTATTGAAATTATAATGTTATAACAAAAACTGTTAAACGTTGAATTTTTTTTAGTAATTTTATAATTTAAAAATTTTAACAGTTTTTTATAATTTTAACAGTCAACTTTAACTGTTTTAATAATTTTATAAAAATCTAATTTTTAGTTATAAAATTAGATTTTGATAAAATTATTAAAACTGTTAAAATTATAAAAACTGTTAAAATTTTAAAATTATAAAATTATTAAAAAAAATTCAACGTTTAACAATTTTCACATCCGGTCGGTTAATTAGCTAATCAAATTATTTTGTTTGACAAATTGTATAATTTTTTTTCAACCTTTAATAGTTTTTAACATTTTTTTTGTGAAATGTTTGCTTTCAATCTGATAGAGACGTGAATATAAACCGCTAAACTTCATACTACCCACTGAGTTTGAGGCCGGAACACAGTGGTTCATTTCAAGCTCGGATTATTTGGACCGTGAACGTCAAATTTATCAACCTACTATGCCGACTGAATTACCCCCTCAAATGCAACCTCAAATCCAGTCGACTGGAAACTGCGGCCAGCAAAAAATTAAGGACTTCATTGACCACTTGTTCGGCGATGATCACGGTGAATTGAATTCAGAAATACCAGGTCAGTTGCCTCAAATGCACGGATTAGCAACTGAAGTACCGGTTCAGATGCATGATATTCCATTAGACACGGCTGACTTGCAACGGGATGTTGCTCCCGGTCCGTTTTCGTCAGGATTTTATTCTGAAGATCAGCTTGTTTCTAAATTTCAGTCACGGATGATCACAAACAACCGGACGTTGACTGACATGATTAATGTTATTGTAGAATGAGGATCCGGAGATGATTAAACTGAGGCGTTCCGAAAGGCTTGTGAAACCCGCCAAGTCTCTGCTATCACCGTTTGTAGTTTACAAAAACATGAAGCGGAAGCAAAAAAAGATAGCAAATGATGAAGATAATTTAATCAAAACGATATAAAATTGGGCACCAACTAGTGGCATTAGAGAACTAACCCTCACGGAAGGTGGAAGTGTTGGTCCTGATTTCTGGGCGGCATTGCTAGAAACCGACCATACTGGCTGGTTAAGCGATGATGTAAGCACTATAGATAATTTTGTTAATACTAAATATACTAAATTTTCCTATAAACTTACCCTAAAATTGTCCAACCCTATAACAGCACATTTTTGGATGGATGCTACAAATGTATCATTCAAGAAATCCATCCGACTGTTGGTCCATTTTACCCCCATATTTCCAGATGCATTGTCAAACTTTGGATCAGACGTTCAAAGGTTACTTCACCGGGGGTGTCGAACCTTTTCCTCCGATATTTAGCGTTGACGAGGTGTACGTACCGTAATATATACCATCAATTCACTGGTTTTTAGGCGTTTTCAACCTGGTTAACCATACACTCACTATTTACGACAGGTAAAAATTTATAAACGCTTGTTTTTTTGTAGCTGATTATTTAAAAGTTTTAGTTAACGGTCTCTCAAAAGGTATGACTTTAAAAATTTATAAATGCTCGTTTTTTTTTGTAGCTTGATGGGCATGCAACAATTGGAAAAGGAAGAACGGAAGTGATTTGTTTTATAAATTTTGTTTTTGACCATTGGCTTCGTATGCATGGTTATTATAACGACAAACCTTTACCATTAACTTTTCCGTTTCAAATAATATATGCAAATGATGTGCCACAACAGTCGGGACCTTTAGGGGACTGTGGGGTTTGGGTTTGCATATTTCTGGACCGGTTGATTAACAAAAAACCACTAAATGATGGTGAAGACACAAGCATAACCGCTACAAGGATCAGGCGCCATCTTGCGATACTTTTCTACAACTCGCTTATACCTAAAGATACAGTCGACGAGATAGAAGAGGACGATATTGAATATATTCAATGATTTGTATTAATTTATATTTTATAAAACAGAAATTCATTATATATAGTTATTTCTATATATGTTTTGATGACATATTAAGTACGTAAAAATTCATTATATTATATTATATTATATTTATTTATGAACATGTGTATATATATGTGTCCTCACTATGTCAATAATGTCACATCGGATGTCTTACTCAAACATTCCTCATTCCGTGCAACGCACCATTTGGATAAACCAAAATGATCGGTTTGAACATTGGTCGCCAAATATTCTAGAGTTTTACTATGACGGCGATACTCCAACTTGCTACTCAACCTACATGGGTAAAACACCTCTCGGAAAAGAATGGTGGGGCGGATTACTTGGATTTTGTGGAAACGGATTTATTCAGGAAACGGTACATTCGAAATACCTTTCCTGTTAATGATAGTGTTTTTATATTTTTTTTTAGTCAAACGTTTACCATATTTTTCTCAGCATATCAATGCATGGTGTAACAAGCTAATGTATCAACGGGAGCTTCACAGACGGTCAACGACGATGTCGTCAAAGGATTATCGTTGGACAGTAGTTCAGCCTACTTTTTTTAACATGATAATAGAACAAAAAAGAGATGCCTACGGATATGCAAACGGTTCAAAAGAAATTTTCCCTCCCTTTTGGGACGTTGATATGGTACGTTGTTAAATATGCTTATTAGGAGTGTACGTTTTTTTTTATAAATTTGTAGACCTTTACATTTTTACACCAACATTTGACAAGGAAATAATAGAGGTGTACGTTTTTAAAAAAAAATTTAAAAAACTTTCTGTTTAAAAAAATTAGAAATTTTTTATATTTTATGTTTTATAAAAAAAATATTGATTTTTTAAATAATTTATAATTTTAAAAAAATTCCCTAAAAAGAATACCTTTTCCGAGGCTTATTTACGTTTCATCTTTTTGCAGATTTACATGCCCGTAGCGCACAACGAAAACCAATGGTTACTTCTAAAAGTAAATATGCGTTCGCTTAAAATAAATGTTTATTTTCCCGATAACTGTAACCTAACTAATTGCGGAGAAGGATTTTGCATACACGGGAAAATACATCAAAATCTTTTAGAATTTGAATCTCCATTCGTATGGTTTCTGGGCCGTATATCGTACTGGCAACACTCGGGGATAGATAGTATAGAAGCCTTAAAGTATTGCGGGGATGTTGTGTGGCCTGAGCACGGAGCTCATACTGGGCGAAATTCAGGTGTTATCATATGTATGCTAGTGGAAAATCTAGTTTACAACCGTTTATTGACATGGAACGAAGTAAACATACAGGATGCTTGTGTCAGATATAGACACTACATTGCTGATGAACTCTACGCCGGGCGCTACACACCAACTAATTTTTGAAGGCTGGACGTACGCATTGTAAAATTTAATTCTTATATAAATTAGAAGTACTAATTACTATTGCGGTTACGATAATTTGTTACATGATTTTCCTAATTAAAACATAAAAAAAACTACGCTATTATTAAAATTCTGCTAGATTATAAGATGGAAAAATGTCATCCGTTGGACTCTGGGTTTCTATCTCTTTTCCTTTTCCTTTCCCTGATGATTTACGTGAACGAATCTGTGATGGCATTGGATCTAAACAAACGTCACGACCATGGCCGTATGTTTGACACCGCGAACAATATACCTGAACGGGCTCTTCCCCATGAGATAAGATTCGGGTGTTTTCTCTTGGACGACCAGATTGACGTTTTGTAATATGCAGCGGTAATACACTGCTAAGGCCTTCTGGTATCACCCATTCAGACCTATGAGGCAGAGGATTAATCGATTCTTCATACGTTTTTTTGTATACTTCGTTTGAATAACACGAGAATGCATAATGACTGCGGTCAGTTTCACCCAAAAATATTGAAACAGCAATCACATGCCCACAAGGTAGACCAGAAACTTGCCAGACACGGCAGCTGCACGAACGATTCAAAAAATCAACGAAAATTTGGATTTAACTGATTAGTAGTATTACTGTACCTAAAATTAGGGTGATTACGCAAACCTGGGTGATATGTGTTTGAATTCATATCATATCTCTGTTGATCACCATAGACCATGTTCACGTCCTCCTCAGCCGCTACAAACTGAACCGGGCATGCATCCAAAGTATGACCCAACTCTCCACATGAATCACAAACCGGAAGGGTTTGCGCCGCATGCAATGCATCCCGTGCGCCAAGACCTTTAAACTTCGCTAACTGGCGTTCCAACGCCTCCTTTTCTCTCTCTAGCTGAGCAACCCTTGCATTAGACGCTCCCGCACTTGATGGTGCCACAATCGGATACTTTTTATTCCTATCCGACTGTGCTTGCCTCTTTGAATCCCCTGCAACAGTATCCAAATACTCCCAATCTACATCCACATGATTTCTCAAAAAGGTACCCCCGGTGATAGCCTTAATATCTCGTCTATCCTCATTTGAAATCCCATCGTGGAAGGCGGTAATTAACTCCCATCTTTGAATACCGTAGTGAGGACAATTACGGATCAATTGATTGAACCGTTTCCAAGACTCGTATAGAAGCTCACCCGGTAACTATTGGAATTCTCTAATAGCTGCTCTCCCCGATTTAGTTCTTTGCGGGGTATAGTACTCATCCAAAAATTGTTGCTGCAGCTCTTGCCATGTATAAATACTAGCATATGGCAAAGATGTAAACCAATCCCTCGCAGCATCCTTTAGTGAAAACTGAAATAACACCAACTTAACCTGATCTGACGTGAACCCGTGTCCAGCAATCATACCACAAATTGCCTCAAAATCTGCTATGTGTGCATATGGCTCCTCAATACCTTTCCCGTGAAAGGTAGGTAGCATGTTCAGAATGTGTAGTTTTGCTTCAAACGAACGTTCCACATTACCCGGTGCTACTAGCATCACTATCGGGGATGCATGCTCAGCAATGTGTGGTCTGAAGTGACTCTCGACCCCTCGAATAGTCGGATCCGGAAATCGAGGATCTCTTTGCCTTTGACGCGGTGCAACCGGTGCCCTATGAACCTGTGGCGGGGTCTGATAAGCATCTACTCCCCGTGGCTGCCTCTGTTGCTGATACATCGGTTGATTGCGATTAACTACCTGATTTTGGTACCCACCTGGATATCCCATATACCCATCGTTTATCCCCCACTCCTCATCTCCGTAACCATCATCCCACGTCTTTGTTCTCGCCCTATTGTCCACTTGCTCAAACATAGCACCCGACCGGTTCGGGTGTGGCACTAGATTCGGTTGATTCACGGTCCGCAAAGGATTGGGCTGTGGTGGTAGTCGGCTTTCTAGAGGGTAAAGTGGTTCACCAATAAAATGAAATTCTTCATTTGGAGCAGAGGTTGGTTGGGTGGTTGTGCTTGATGATGGTGCATTGGGTGGGGTTTGTTGTTGTGGTTCAGATGTAAATGGAGGTGGTGGCATCGGTGGCAATTCAGTAGTCGTTGTTTGTGGTGTTTGCTGTTGTGGGGTGGATTGGTTTTCTGATGGATTCATGGTGGTCTGAATTGCTTTTCCTTTCAAGGCTGAACGAAGAAGCAGATTTTGGCGAGCGGTCTTTTCAATTTCAGGATCGAACAAGAGCGGAGAAGATCTTCCTGAAAACCGAGTATGCATGCAAAAAGATCACCTGCACACAAGGAAACAAGAAAACAAAGCGTAATACCGAACAAGACAATAATAAACAAAAGGAAATATTTTTGGGTTTTTATGATTTTTTTCAAAAACAATAAAAGAAACAACTACTACTAAACTAACACTAAGCGCACGAATTCCCCGGCAACGGCGCCATTTTGATGACCGTCGTAAGAGTCAATCAAAAACCTAAATAAGCTACGTAGATAGCGTAAGTAGGGTATCGTATCCACGGGGAATTTGTGGTCAGTGTTGCGTTTTTAACTAAGAACTAAATTAACTAGATTGGGGTTTTTGTGAATTTGATTATAAAAACTAGAAAGCTAATTAATAAAGTTGTGATCAATATGAGAAAGAATAACCTCTACCCGGAATCCCAATTACCTGTTTAACATCAAAACCTGTTTACCGATTCAAAACACCACATAGACATGGCCTCGGAATTAATGAATCTGATTAGTTATCAAGGATAGTTTTTAAGATTCACTATGCAACCTAATAACCCGTTTAATTGTATCAACTACCCACCAATTTACTAACCCGCTAACAACGCAAGTAAGTTGCCAATACGCTTAATAAACGACAAGTAATTCAACACAAAAAACGTTTACCAAGAATCCAACACAAGTGGTCAAGCTGTACCAGTTACAAAAATCCGTAAACAACGTTCAATGCAAAACAAAGCAAAAGTTCATCCGAGCAGAAGTTATAAAAAGTTTAACCGCGCATATTGGTCTTTGCCGCTTCGGTTGTCATCCCGATTAAGTTAGACTTCATTGAAAAGCTTGAATGATGATGAATAATGCCCCTGTGCGACGGCTGATAATAATCGATCCCCCCTCCCGAGTATGACGGCTGCTGACTTTTTATATGGAATCCTCTTTTTCTTTTATTAGATGCTTCACGTTTTTTATTGCTTCTCCCTAGGCCCAATTGTCGCAAGTGTTGATGATGATAGATCCTGTTGTCATGGCCAAGAGTCTCGTATGTCAGCCCATTATGGTGATGTTGATCCATTAAAATCCATCCAAAGTCTGCACCCCTTTACCTATGTTCTTGTCTCTTTCTTTTTATTAAGGTTTAAAGAAAACCTTTTTGTTGAATTCAACCAACAACCCCCAAAAAGTCACGTGAGTTTAGAACTTGGAATTAATTCCAAGTTACAAACATTATGCACTTTTAGTCCCTTAAATTCTAAGAACTATTTTTGTAAGATCTTTTCTTTAATTGCATTTTAGCCCTTTGTCTTTCATCTTCATTTAATATTTCCCAATTCTTCATACATCGATCGTTTAAGCTCGTTTTTCATTCCTTTTTTTCACCGGGACATTATCCCATCGAATCCGTTTTCATGCTTGGTTCTCTCGTTTAACCTTGTTTAAATCCTGTTAAGCATCAAATAAGCAACACATAATAAGTATATAAATCACAATGACTTAACATATTAAACACAATAAAACACGATGCTAATTAAGACTAACTAAACATATTTTCTGGTTTTTATCCAAATAAAGACAAATAATTCTTTATTTGGATGGGTCATGGTCCTTTTCAAAAGTTGGTCATGTCAGTGGACTTTATCATCAGTTAGAAACTCCAAAAAAAAATCTTATCTGCATGGTAGGGACAATACAATGGCATGATATATAATGCTTGAAACTGCCCAATTTTGAAATTTCATACGGCTGGTATAGGGAATTCATCAGGTTCAGGATTTTGTGTACAAGGTTCTAATACATAACAGATATGTTAAGGGGAGAGATCTCTTTAGAACCTCCAAGACTTGCGGTTTCGGGTGAGTCGAGATACTTGAACCGGCTTCGGGTATTTGGAAACAAAGATGCCACAATCACTGGTATGTCTTTCTTGATAGTTAGGACTGTCTTTTAACATTTCCTTAGTTGCGATTAATCTTTGCCAACAGATAAAAACTGAGATTATTAAAATCCAATAATCTTTTGAAAAAGCGGTTTGGTTTTAACTATTGGTCAAGCTATTCCACTGTTAAATTGTTTTTCTTGATTGTAAAACAAGTTACTTGAGTAAAGTTGTTCTTATTGATTCTTCTTCATGGTTATGAGATGTTGTTTAACTAAACTACAGATTTTGAGCTTGGAGCTGACAAAGTTGACCCAAATCATCAGAAACTACAGGAAAAGATAGAAGCTGCACTAAAGGTCGTAACGTTCCGGGAGCAACATGTTCTGGTTCAGTTTTGGTCACCTCAAGAGGCTGGGAACCACCAATTACTTACAACCATAAATCAACCATATGGTCTTGGAGTAATGGATGCAAAGCTTAGTTCGTATAGATGGGATTCTGATCACTACCCTTTGGTTGTAGATACAGATCGTGAAGAGGAAGACTGTAGTCCTGTAGCTCGAGTATTCAAACGAGGGTTGCCTGAGTGGGCTTCTGATTTGAATAATTACACCCGAAAACAATTTCCACAACAAGAGCGTGCAATTCGTTGCAATCTCCATGGGTACTTGGCTTTGCCGGTTTTTGATTCGACGACAAGGTTATGCGTTGGTGTTCTTGAGCACTTGATGTCTTCGAAGTATACAAGTTATGCTTATGAGGTTCAACAACTTCACAACGCACTTAAGGTTTCCATCTTTCCTCCCAAATTTGATGATTTTCTCTCATTTTTAACTCAATTGTGTTTCTAACAACTCATTTTCAAATTGTTGTCATCTTGCAGACACAGAATCTGATAAGTCCACAAGGATTCGATTTTCCTTCTTTTGATGTGAGTTGGGTCCTGCTAATTTATAATCTAATTTTCTTCTTTGTTTTGGAATCTTTACATGAGAGATTGTTTTTATATACAGGTTCCTAACGAAAGCAGGCATGATAATTTAGATAAAATCCGCGGCATTCTGAAAAAGGCGTCTGAAATCCACAGTTTACCTCTGGCTCAGACATGGGCTGTGTCCCAACACACTAGTTTCGTTTCCCATGAAAACGCTATAGTAAAGAGCTGTAGTAGTTTCGACACTAGATGTGTCGGGAAAGTCTGCATGTCGACAACCTATCTACCATTTTATGTTCAAGACATGAGCTTGTGGCCGTTCCTTAAAGCTTGCAGAGAACGACATCTGGACAGGTCCTGTGGCCTTGTTGGCAAGGCGTTGTTATCCCGCGGTTCATGTTTTTGTGGAGACGTAACCAAACTCAGTGAAGCAGAGTACCCTTTGGTCCACAATGCACGCATGAACCGGTTGACCGGCAGCTTTGCAATATACTTGTGTAGTGTTGAAGCCGATGATGACTATGTGCTAGAGTTTTATCTACCGCCAGATATTAGAGACAGCGGACAGGTCTCGAACTTGGTCCAAACATTGAAGCAGAACATTCTGATGAGTTCAGGATTTGAACTGGGTGACAAGTCATGTACGGTTCTGTCTGTAAACATGGAACCTGATGTTATACAAACATCCTCGGACTCTGTGGCTGACAATTTCATGTCATCGGATTCAGAGTTGTCGATGGTGAATCCGACCAACTTGAGCATAGAGATAACAAGCAAAAAACGTAAAATAGAATCGCTTACCGAGATGGTGACAGCAGAGATAAGTCATAATAGCAATAAGAAAAAAATTCACTTTTCTGTTTTAATGGGACTTGCAAATCTGGAAAACGAAGTATTGCGAAGCTTCGAGTTAAAAGGTAAAAAGCTTCGTCTAAAGTATATGGACGAAGACGACGATTTGATACTCATTGCTTCTGATGAGGATTTGATGTATGCAGTGGCTACTACAGGCACTAACAACAATATCAACTTAACCTGTCTGTCAGATTAAACTGTCTGATATTCTTTGCGATGTGAATTTGAATAAAATGTTGGAATTAATCTTAATGTTACGGGTCGTTTATGGGCCAAGTCGGTTACCGGTTTTGTTTAACTGGGTCACCAAATAGCAAACGGGTCATGGGTAAGGAACTAGTCTTAGATTGACCGAATATGGAGGATAAATAGCTGGAAAATGGACGTTGAATGAAGCTGCACGTTGAAGGTTGTTGCTACAAAGTAGGAGTTTTATTATTATGCATGTGGGTTTTATCTTGTATAAATAGGACGCAGCACTAGTTTGTTTTTGCACTCTCAAAATATTAAATAATAAAAAAGTTCAATCAGTTAATATATTTCTTGTTCGTGAGTTTTTTAGTGAGTGTTCTTGGGCCTGAACCAACATAAAATCCCCAGCCAGTTTATTATTAAAAGGAGTCCCATCGACTGACATCAATATGTTACTTCTAAGCTTGGCCAACCTGGTGCGTCAGGCGACTGGTCAAAATGAGTTTGGATCAATATAGGTTCGGGTTAAAACGAGGCGTTTTTTTAGAAAAAAAAAAGTAACAATTATGCCGGGTCAAAACGGGTTCTGTATGTTGGTTTGGTTCAGGCCAAAAAACTACACACACTCACGTACACCAACTCTATATGTAAGTGAAAAAAAGAAAGTTGTGATTCACTGTAAGTAAATAAAATTGAATGGAAAAGCTGCACTTTATTCATTACAGAACATGGCTATTTATAGCCTTACAATGACCCTACGAATAAAAAAAAAGAATAAAAGATATTCTCTCCTAAATAGTTGGTAAACATGTGACTGACTCCTACCAACGTTCATTTCCTAAACAGTCACCTCCAACATACTCGGTCAAACCTAACTACCATTACTAAAAACATTAGATAAACCATAAAACATAACATATATTTTTTTTAACAGCAAAAACACTTTATATATATATAAAGAGCCAGCAAGAAGCTTAAAGAAGCGAACTACAGAACCGGGAACAAGAAAGCGAAACAATTACAACAAACTCAAAACATTAAATATTTTCCAATCATTCCAAAGAGGAGTCTTGAGGTTCGACCGATTGCAAATCCAAAGGAAAGCATCTTCTTTGATAAGCTCGGTGGTCTTTCTTATAGGGATAAACCGGTCTTCGAAAACTTCTCATTTCTCGCTAACCATAATCTCCAAACTGTCGCCAAAATGATAGTGTAAACTATCTTCTTCCAAACACTTCCACCCGGCCGGCTTTTAATAAAAGAGACAAAGTCCCCCAAACTTGCAATCTCAGCCGGATATGGAATGTTCATCCAGGATAAAACGTTCCACCAAATGCTGCGGGACCATAAGCAATTTAAAAAAATATGGCCGAATCTTCTTCGTGGATTCCGCATCGAGCACAAACGGGATCGGCAAGAGGGATACCTCTTTTAATAAGGTCGACTTTGGACGCAACTTTACCTTTTATCGCTCTCCAAAGGAGGTAGTTCGCTTTAGGCGTAGCCCATTTGTTCCAATGAAACGCGCCCGCATCCATAGAATCGACACCAGCAGCCGCTTCAAGGTCCAGCCGGACTTGCTTGACCGAAAAAGACCCATACGGGTCAGTCCTCCACTTCCAGTTGTGCCCATCCGAGACTAAAAAGTCATTTAAAATCATCCCGCTTTTTGCCAAATCAGAATCAACAGACCCTATATCTTTCCATACCCCCGCTAACGATTTTTTGAAGGGAATCGGTTTGGGGTTAATAGATGACCCGGAAGTAAAATGAACCGCTTTCACCACTTTAACCCAAAACTGATCCGGAAAAGCGTTCAGTCTCCACCACCATTTAGAGAGCATGGCCCTGTTGAAATTGCGGATATTCCCGATTCCCAACCCACCAAATTTTTTAGATCTCGTTAAGGTTTCCCAACGAAGCCACCTCATCTTATTACCTGAATTGGATCTACCCCACACAAAGTCTCTCCTCACCTTTTCAATCTGTTTAAGCACACATTTAGGAGCGGCGAACAGCGAAAGATAATAAGAGGGGAGGCTACCAAGCACCGATTTTGCTAAGGTTAACCTGCCCGCAAAAGAGAGGAATCTGGCCTTCCAATTCGAGAGTCTAGATGCGAGATTATCTAACATCGGCTTCCAATACTTAGCGCGTTTCATGTTTACTCCAATAGGGACCCCCAGGTGAAGAAACGGAAGAGAACCCACCGAACAGTTAGCAAGCTTCGCAAAAAGAGCAACTTCCGCATCGGGCACTCCTATCCCGAACAGATTACATTTGTTTCTGTTTATCTTTAAGCCTGTCACTAGACTTAGCCACCGCAACAAACTGTTCAACGCCACCACATTATGCTCCGACCATTGCCCAATGAAGATGACGTCATCAGCATAACATAGGTGGGAGATGGTCGGCCCACCGTTAGGAAGAGGACACCCATGAAACAGCCCCAAATCGGTTGCTTTATGCATGAACATGTTTATTATTTCCATCGCCAAAATGAAGAGGAAGGGGGAAAGCGGATCCCCTTGCCTTAGACCACGTTTAAATTTAAACTCCTTAGTAGGCGAACCATTAACGAGGACGGAACCCATACCTGAGCCTAAGCAACCTTTAATCCAACCAATCCATTTCGCCGGGAAGTTCATTTTGTCCATCATACGGAATAGGAATTTCCAATTTAAAGTGTCGTACGCTTTCTCAAAGTCCACTTTGAAAATAAAGAGCATTGTCTTAGACTTTTTTGCCCACGCCACCACTTCGCTTAAGATAAGGGCACTGTCTAAAATATTTCGACCACCAACGAAAGCCGATTGGGTCGGGGACACTAAATCATTCATCACAAGTTTTAGCCTATTTGCCAAAACTTTTGCCACAACTTTATAAATAGAGCCAGCTAGCGAAATAGGACGAAAATTTGCAAGGGATTGGGGGTCTTTAGATTTAGGGATAAACGCCACAAAAGAGGAATTACAGCCCGTGGAAAAGGATTCCGATTGGTAGAAAGCATTCATCAAGCCCATAACCAAAAATTTAAATTTGTCCCAAAAAGCCTTAAAAACCTTAAAGGAGAACCCGTCAGGGCCCGGAGCCTTACCTCCATCACACTCCTTAATGGCCATAAAGACTTCAGCTTCAGAAAACTGAGCACATAAGCAGGAGCCTGATTGGTCCGAAAGGCGTGGCAGCCCATAATTAGCAAAATCCGGTCGCCGGCGGATTGGCTCAGCAAACTGCTTTTTGAACCAGCCCCAAACTTCTGATTTTAATAAGCCCGGATCCGAGATTACCGCACCATTAAAGACCAGCCCGTTGATTCTATTTCTCGCACCATTAATAAGCACATAACATATTAAACTATCATTTGTTATCTGCATGGTTCCAAGATGCAACATCTGATTCACATGGCCCTTTTATTCCCATGCATTCATTTCCTTTCCTGATCTGCGACATGTTGAACATGGACTGAAACCCGCGACCCGCATGACCCGAGTAACCCATGAACTGAACCCGATTAACCCAACACTGTTGACCAAACTGAACTTGGGTTGAGATGGGTCCTAATTATGGTGGCTGGTGGTGACATGTAGAGGTTACGACGGCAGAAACGATGGTGTTGACGTCGAGGGTGGCTGTGGCTGGTGGAGGCAGCAATGATGGTGGAGTAGTAGGTGGCGTTGACGGTGACAGTGTGGTGCGGGGTTGAGTTTGAACACAACTAAATTTTTCCATATCTATACATGCACTCACGGGTGCGCATAGGCATGTAATAGACAAGTATTTAACAAGGTACTATGTATGCTGCATAAAGCACCACATATATATATTTTTTTGAAGCTGTATTACATTCATGAACTTGGTCAAGGCCTGCCAATTTGAAAGTCAACTGATAGGTAGTCAAAATAATTTGATTTTGAAATAATAGACAAGTGGTTATTAACTTTGCTATGTTTATGGGATATAATATGCAGAGATTAGTATCTCTTTTGAGTTTAAATCAAAACTAGGTATTTTACTCGCCGCGCGTTACGGCGGCGCTATACGCAACGTGATAAATTATAGACTACAATCATACGACTCGTTTCCGAATGAAATTTATGTTGAAATGTAGCGTAATCCGAATTCATAATGTTGAATGAAAATGTATTATATTTGACCCGAGTTGTTTCAGACAAAATTTACATTAAAACGTAGACTAACTCAAAATATACATGAAATAAACACGTGCGGTGGTGTTGTATGCGGCGTGATAGATTATAGACTACAACCAACCTGACTCGTTTCCGAACTCAATTTACGTCGAAACGTATAGTAACTCAAAGTTATACCGTAAAATGAGAATGTAATTTATTAGACCCGATTTGTTTCCAAACAAAATTTACGTCTAAACGTGCATAAAAATGAAACATTTCATAACTGAACCAATCCAAACAAAAATTCCAATAAAGCATAGACGGACTCAAATTTACACTGACACATACATAAAAGAATAAAAACGTTAGAAATTAGTTTTAGGTAGACTCGAAACTTTAGAAACATAAGAGGATCAAAGTGACATTTTACAAAGTTAGAGGGATACATTGTTTTTATAAAGTTAGGTGTTTACAAAGTGACATTATACAAAAGTTTGGGGTAGATTACAAAAGTGAGGAGTTACAAATATAAAAACCCTAAGGAGGGATTTTGGGGGAGAAGAGGGGGAATTTATGTGACAACCGGCACTTTTCCATGTATTTCCGTACAATATAAACAGTAATTGTTCTTTAATGAATGTGTATGCTTTAACCAATGATATGAATGATTTTATGATTAATATCGTAGACATACAAATACATTACATGATTGCATGATATTTATGAATGTTAAATGCATCATGGGACTGTTGGATTAGTGCACATAATGAAACTAGTACATTGATCTGATAAACCAGAAGTACTGACGGGAGTTCAGTACTCAGACAGACATAATTCGAGGCGTTAAATCATAATGGGACTGTTGGAATACTTTTATTTAAACCACAAGATCATAATCACAACAATTCTAACACTTGCAAACAACATCATCTCCTCCTTCTCCTCTCATAGCTACGGCCCAACACCCCCTTGTAACACCACTCATTTTCAAGCCATCTCCATACATCCTAAGGTGATCATAAGGTGTAACAAGCATAACTAGGAATGTAACGCCTCGTAATTTAATTTTTTTAGAAAAATTCATATTCGTACGATAATTCGAGACGTTAATCATAATGAAAATGTATATATATATTTACATATTCGTTATTCGTATGATCGACCATTTAAATAAGTAATTATACACAAACCGATACTTATCAGGTTTGCAATTACGCGTCCAACGTCAACTAACGACCCTACTCGACGTATTTTCGACCCTAAAATAATATAATACGATGCTCTACGACGATCGGGTTTTGAAAAACAAGTTCGTAGGAACTTTCGGGCCACTTAAACACACGAGATAGGCTTGTGGGCTTTGGGCCCAAGCCGAAAGCCCACTAACTAAATAAACCCTATGAATATATATAACTAGTAACCCTAAATCCTCCCTTCACTTTCAGCCATTTTACAAACAAAAGCCACGGATCAGATACAAACATCATCATCTTCACACCCTCTCTCCCTCTCTCGTCTGAAATACAGCCGGCTCCGGCAACCGGAGCCACTTCCGACGACAAACTCAAACCAGCCGCACCCCTTTCTCTTCGTCTTCTCCAGTTCGTAAGCAGACAACCCCCTCAACTCTCCCGTTGAATACAGACGGTTGACGGCAAAGGCAGCGCCGTCGCAGGCGGCGACGTGGATCAGGCAGCAAGACAAACGGAGGTGGTGACGAACGGCGTCAGTTCCGACGATTCAGAGCTGGTTCGAGCTCCGGTCGATGTTGTTTCAGTCCAATTCCAGTTCGAGTCTCCATTCGGGTTAGTTTTGAGACCAGGTTTCGTTTTGATTTCGCTCGATTCAAGTTACGGTCAGTTTTGTTTCGGTTTTGGTTTGCGTTTATTTCTGGTCTGATTCCAAATCCCGACTTTTATTTCAGGTTTGCGTTCGATTCCGCTCACCGACGACAGCCGGAGCCACATCGTCGGGAAATGGTGTCGGCAGTGGTGTCGGTTCAGTCTCAACTCGGGTTAACTCGGTTCTGTTTTGATGCGTGATCTAGGTTCTGGTCCGCACCTCCACTCAGCGTCCGATTCGAGTAAAGATCGTAATGAATCCACATTTAAATTTATATGTTATGAGTTTGGAATAGATGCAGTACTATTATAAAACTAATTCAAAGCGGATGATTTCGAAAATTTTGCGATTTCATACTGGTTATTGTGTTGGAATGGTAAAACGAACCGGCTAGCGGCCCGAGTTCGATTCCTTACAACGTTTTCTTTTGTTTTCTATTTATTTTTCGGTTTATACTTCATATTATTTTGGTAATTTGGTTAATCTGTTTCATTTATAAAATAGTTTTTTTATCGTGTCCCTAAACTTTCAATAACATTATGTATTCGGAGGAGTCAAATTCATGATATTTTCATAAAATCGGTTAACATTTAATCAGTTTATGTAATGTTATAACTTATAAACCAATTACCCATCTAAACTTTTCATAAACAGTAAACTATAAACCTTTAAATCTATATATATATATATATATATATATATATATATATATATAGGATTAGGTTCAAACGTGAACAAAATCCCAAGCGTGAACTGCGTGAACTAATCTGAACCATTGATTTCAAATCATTGTGACAAGGGTAGGATTGTAACTTCTTATAATATAAATATTGAATTTTAATTATTATTTTATTAACTTCAAAATATTATCTACATCAGTTACAAACGTTTTTAAAATTTAGAATCAAATCTTAACATATTTTTTATTGTTCAAAATTATTTTTCATAATCTTCTCAACAAACATCAATATCTTCATTGTTCTTGATCCACAATTCACGCTCATAATTATCTTCTACTATTAACGTCGTTCAATATTATATCGCCGGAATTCAACTTTCAAAAACCTGAAAATCTTGCCGGAGATCAACGGTTCAAACAATCGGAAAATCTCGCCGGAAATTGTTCTTTGCTGATTAAGTCGACTGTATCTTTGCCCCTATTCGCCGGACATCAACAGACATCTGTAAGTCGTCTGTATGTTTGTCCCTAATCGCCGGACGTATCGTGTGTCATCTTCATTGTTTCCGTCACCATCAGTCGCCGGAAATCCAAACTTAAGCCGGATTAAATTTCCGGCGAATATTAATTGTATTAGCTAAACAGTTTTTTTCCGACAGGTGCTATTGTGTTTCATTCATGGCCAAACTTAAGCCGGATTACACTTATCCGTTGCGTACCCTGACTTTCTTTAATAACAACTGTACACAACCATAACAAATTCAATTAATGGAAACACTCTAGCACTGTAGATGCTGTTACTTTAAATAGGGATACAATTAATTTACCTTCTGGTACATCAGCAAATGGAACACGAACGGGTTTCATTTTTGTTTTTTTCACCTTTTTCATCGACATCCTTTTCGCTCTCTGCCACCCATTTAAACTTTTCAATCTCTGATGCCTTTCGCCGGTTGAATCTGCATTTTACGCTAGATCGATTATACATTACATTTTCGACAAATTTTAATCATGTTAGTTTGTAATTAAAGTTTTAAATTATTGTCACATGCCTTTTCCGTTAATCACCCCCGGTTCGCATGGTTGTTCCCTCTTTTCCACCGGCTTCCTCTCACCTATACCATCGTCAGTTTTTACATGATTAACACCGACGGAATCCATTACAAAAAAAATACTTACAAAACATTAATTTAAAATCATAAGAATATAAAAAACACTTTTCCACTATATTACCTTCATCTTTCATAAACCGTACATCCACATCCTTTGAAGCAGCCATCGGTTTCTTACAGTCCGTAGTTTCTTTCAACATATTCGGAGCTTTGTTCAAAAAACATGTATTTTAATCAATTATACAAAACATACAAAACACCGCTTGTCTCAAAACCAAATCTACATAACACTTGTATATTAAATTATGGACTATAAACTTCAAAACATTTTCACCTATATTGTCCGTTCCTTCATCCTCCGAACATTCAATGGGGCAATCTATTGTGTTACTAAATCTACTCGCCAAAATACGTGCTATCCTCTCGCTTTTTCCACCTACAAAATTAAGTTACAATATGTTCCTAGTAAATTTATCACCACATATATTCAATCAATTTATTTGTTAGATCGTTCAAACTAAATTAAAACTTACGTCTTCTCGTTGTTACGTTTCAAACCTACAAATGTAAACACAAATGAAATTACTCATTTTTAGTAACATTAAGATATTGTACACAATTGTAATACCATTCTTCAGATAAAAAATAACACATACTAAGGACCCAACACACATAATACGCATAACACATCACTTCTCAATTCATCTTTATATTACACCTACACATGTGAACCCATTCTCCTGACATTTACACTCATAAAATTACACAATTTTTGGCTACCAGTACACATGTGAACTACGAACAAAGCGACAAACAGACAAGCCTAAAATCACCTAAACAAGATGGCACAAACCCCTCTGTTTGATTTTACAAAGTATTTCCGCAACATCATAAACCAACCACAAAAATAAATTATCATACTTACCACTATGTACACCTGTGTACATCACGATTTAACCAATATACACATGTGTACTGATCGTATCTACATATACATGAGATAAACCGAATCCGGATCAAACAAACATTCCTACAATTATTTAAAAAACAGAACTAATACAAAACTTACAAGAACGATTTCAAGCCCTAATTCCAAACAACATACTCATACTTCATATAAATCAGAATGATTGAACAAACATGAGTTGTGTAACTAAACAACTTTCATACCAAAACAATCAAGCCCTAATTCCGATTGGTGTTACTAGCTCATCTATAACTGTAACTGAACATGCAACTACTTTCTGAAGCAACTAAACAATAGCATTCTCATTGTGTACCTTTAATTCTTGCAGACGAAGCTTTTTTTCCGGCGATTGACAATTTTCCGGCGCCGATGTGCGTGTATTCTCTGTTCGCCGTCGGGTTTATGGAGAGAGAGGGGATTTTGATTATAATTGGTGTATGTTATTTTTTATTGGATAGTGGGTAATTTCAGTAACAAAATATTAGTAAATCTCGGGATATTGTTATTATAATACGGAAATAATCTAGCTTTCTATATTAACTTACTAATTACTCTAATTACAATTTTACCCTTTTTCTTTTAATAAAACACTAAAAACTAGCCTATTAATTACAATTATGCCACTAATTTAAATTGTCAAGATCATACTAATCAACGGTCCAGATATGTTCACGCGGTTCACTCCTAGGATGTTGTTCACGCTGGAACCTCACCCTATATATATATAGAGAGAAGATCATGCGAGAACCACCTCTTATTGCGAGAACCGCGAGAACCAATGTGAACACAACCAAAAATGCCTAAAAATAGCTAAAAATCACACAATTTTTTTTTAATATTTTTTATATAAAAATTGCTACTTTTTGAAGCAAAAAAAATTAAATTTTTTTTTTTTTAAATTAAAAAAAAAAATTTGCCACTAAAAGTAGCGATTTGAGCATAAAAAATATTAAAAAAAAAATTTAGATTTTTTTTTATTTTTTTATATTTTTTTAAGGTTTTTTAGGGGTTTAGTTTTTAGCATTTTAGCTTTGAGGGGGGGCGGGGGTTAGGTTTTTTTTTAGCTATTTTAGGTTGTGTTCACATTAGTTCTCGCGGTTCTCGCAATAAGGGTGGTTCTCGCATGATCTCCTATATATATATATATATATGGGAACGCTAGATTGAAAACCACCTCCAGTTGTAAGAACTGAGAGAACCACTTTCTAGCCTTTAGATCAAGAAGATGGATGGATGAGATTGAAAGTAACAAAAATTAATATTACAACTGGACCATTGATTTCAAATCATTGTGACAAGGGTAGGATTGTAACTTCTTATAATATAAATATTGAATTTTAATTATTATTTTATTAACTTCAAAATATTATCTACATCAGTTACAAACGTTTTTAAAATTTAGAATCAAATCTTAACATATTTTTTATTGTTCAAAATTATTTTTCATAATCTTCTCAACAAACATCAATATCTTCATTGTTCTTGATCCACAATTCACGCTCATAATTATCTTCTACTATTAACGTCATTCAATATTATATCGCCGGAATTCAACTTTCAAAAACCTGAAAATCTTGCCGGAGATCAACGGTTCAAACAATCGGAAAATCTCGCCGGAAATTGTTCTTTGCTGATTAAGTCGACTGTATCTTTGCCCCTATTCGCCGGACATCAACAGACATCTGTAAGTCGTCTGTATGTTTGTCCCTAATCGCCGGACGTATCGTGTGTCATCTTCATTGTTTCCGTCACCATCAGTCGCCGGAAATCCAAACTTAAGCCGGATTAAATTTCCGGCGAATATTAATTGTATTAGCTAAACAGTTTTTTTCCGACAGGTGCTATTGTGTTTCATTCATGGCCGAACCAGAAAACGACAATCACAACTCGGACCAAAACAATGTCGATAATGTATTTGTTACAACATTGGATCATCCAGGTAGTGTAATCGTATGACCATTGATTTCCATATATTTTAACGAACACGTAATATTGTCATTGTTTTTTGGTATTAGTAGCATGATTCGAATCATAGTTTTAGTCTTTTGTTTGTTGAACTAGAGGTTTTAGTCTACCTTTTTTTTGTGTATAACTTTAACTCCGTAGTACACATATGTACTGGGGTGTTTCATTAAATCCGTAATGATAGTACACATGTGTATTATACACGGTTTTTAGATGTCAATAGTGTATTATACACGTGGAAAGACACGTGTATAATACACGGTATAGTACACATGTGACCCATAGTATTGTTGTCTTTTTTGTTTTTTGAATGATTTTTTTAATGTAATTGTGCAGAGTCCGTCGCTAGCAACGTTTATGAAACGCCAAATGGTACTAGGTACTGGACACCAATTGTCCCCCCTGGATTCAAACCGTTTTTGAAAGCGAGATTTAGTACGATTGAACAAGCAATTGCAATGTACGAGGAGTATGCACGGCTTGCTGGATTTGGAACCCGATTGGGTACTTCGAAAAAAGAAAAAATAGGCGACGACTTAGTTACTACTCGGCGTTACGTTTTATGCTCCAGGGCGCCAGTGAACAAACATAAACGTAAAGAAATTAACTCTGATGATATTGACTCAACTTCACCATCACGTCGTTCCAATGTCAAAGTTACAGATTGTAAGGCATGTGTGAAGTTTCGTCGTATAAAAAAGTCAGCTGAGTATGAAATATATGATTTTGTTGAACAACACAACCATGGGTTTACATCTCCCGAGAATCTTGACTTATCTCTAAAGCGAAGAAAGCTCGATTTTTCTACACAAGAGTTCATAGCAAAGTGTCGCAATGCTAATCTTGGCCCCACCAAATCCCACAAGGTACACGTTGCAATAAAAGGTGGCCACCATAATGTTCACGGTACCGTTGTGGACTACAAAAATTGTGGTCGTGACATTCGAGATTTTATTGGTGATAGAGACGCGCAAATGATAATTGACAAATTCAAAGCTCGCAGCGAAAATAAAGTTAATTACACTTTTGATACCCATATTGATGATATGGAACTTCAGTTAATTTTTTGGTGCGATGGCGTTTCTAAAGTAAACTACGAAGCGTTCGGTGATGTTTTGGCGTTCGATGCAACGTATCATACAAATATGTGAGTTTTTTTAACATTTCGCTTATAATATTGTTACATTTTTTGCTTATCAGTTACATTTGAAATCTTTTTTTCCGAACAGGTACGATATGATTTTCGTGCCTTTTACTGGAGTTGACCATCATAAAAAGTGCACAATATTTGGGGCTGGGTTGTTACATAATGAGACTATTGAATCATACACATGGCTTCTCGAAAAATTTCTTCAGGCGCACAATGGAAAACAGCCACTATTGGTATTAACTGATCAGGATTGTGCAATGAAACAAGCTGTCGCCAACGTATTTGACAAGTCCATCCACCGACTATGTATGTGGCACATTATTCAAAAGTTGCCAGCAAAGGTATTTTTTACTAACATGTGTACATCATAATGGCATTACTTTGTACCAAAGGTGTAAATATGGCATTTTAACTAAATGTACACATGTGTATTATTCGCTATAATTTCTTATGTACACATGTGTACACCGGAGTAATACACATAGTGCTAATTTTTTTTTTTTTAGATCAAGGGTAACGACAAAAGGAACAAAGAAATCAAGAAAAAATTCCATAAACTTGTGTGGAATGTTTACATCAAACCAGAAACATTTGAAAAGAGATGGCATTCACTTATTGTTGAGTACGGTTTGGAAGAGCATTCCTGGTTGACTGAAATGTATGCGATTCGTGAACAGTGGATCCCAGGATATTTTCGCGAAATACCTATGTGTACGTTAATGAAGACCACTTCTAGGTGCGAAAGCGCGAACCATTTGTTCAAATCAAATTCTAGTCCACACAATACGTTGGTACAGTTTATGTTGTGCTACGAGACGTCCGTCGATGGGTTACGAAATGACCAACGTGAACTCTCTCATCAAACAGACACCACTAATCCAGAATACAAAACTAAATGGCCGATCGAACGTCATGCGAACGATATCTATACTAGAAAAATATTCTTGGACGTCCAAAAGGAAATTCTCAAGGGTAAAGAGAATAGCTACATTGCTGAACGATCACTCTCAGATGGAGTAAACTGTTTCGTGATTGCTCACCAAGATCAAACATCAGAAGTTTTAAATGAGTTCAAGGTTAGCAACTAACACTTACAATATACTTTTTCTTTAATGCATAATGTCCAGTAATTCACCCTTACATTACAGGTCACGTTTAACAAACAAGATCTATCAGTTTCCTGCAAGTGTATGGGATACACCCGAAATGGATATCTATGTCGTCATGTGTTCTGCGTACTTGGACATCATAACGTACATAAGATTCCAACACAATATATTCACCCAAGATGGAGGAGAGATGCTATTCCTAGCAGCGTTTATAGCCTTGAGAACAGGTTATCTATTGATCAAAGCAGGAGCGGAAGATTATGGCGTAACATATTAGATAATTTGGAAATGTGTAGAGACAGAGTGAGAGGCAAGATTGATAAATTAGAGGAACTCGATGCTCAAGTACAGGCATTAAAGGATAAGATCTTTGCAGAAGTTCCATATGATCCGGATATTAATAAGAAGGATGTCGTCTACCAGGAAATTCTTTCCCATGCCATACCAGAGGAGGTCTCGTGTACTGCACCGAAGAAAATCCGTAATAAAGGCTGTGGGAAGCATAAACGACCGTTTGGCCCAAAGGAAATAGCAATAAAGAAATTCAAAAAAAAGAGAAGAAAATGTAGTGTTTGTGGGAAACGGGTTAGGAAGCATGATAAAAGGAATTGTCCAACTAAAAAAGGTAAACCAACGAAGGATGATTCATCTACCGAAGAAGATGACGAGGAAGAAGAGGATGACCATTTAGAGTATGACGAAGGAAACGAAACCGGTACTGATGGCGAAGGAAACGAAACTGGTACTGATGGCGAGGATAACGAAAGTGATAGCTAGAAATTTTCTTGAATTTACAAACATTTTTTAAACAACTTGGTCAACCTTTTCCTTTTTTTTGTTTTGAGATTTTTATTTTATCGTTTGATAATTGTTTTTGTGATTGTTTAATGCATAATTGATATTGAGTTTGTTTGTTTCGATAATACAATCAGTAATCACTTACAGGTTTATTGTTGGAAAGAATGTGCACAAAGACATAAGCAACATTACTGTTTAATTGGGCAAAATTTAATCATGAAAGCTGTACACTTGTGTACTTGTATGAAATTACCGAACTACACAGGTGTACTTTGATGTTTACATCACAAGTACTCATGTGTACCTACTTTACCAGTTAATAACTATGCTCATTTTTTTATTATCAAAACCTATAATTAAATTTAATACACAGCACACACATTACGTATTAGCTAAACCAAAAAACCATACTTATACACAATAAACTTTTATTCCACTGCTTCAACAAGTATCAAAAAACCAAACCATCAAAAAGTACTGACTATATCTACATTCCAAAATTTAAAACCAAAAAAAGTTAACTATTGTCAACCAATATAGACGTACTAAAAACGACCTATTCCATTTTCCTTTTCATGTTCGGCTGCTTCATCCAATACGTGGCTACGGTGCTTGTTGGCCTCCGAAGTAACTAGCTTTATTGCGTACTTTTTCCTCAAACGTGTCAATGTCGCCTTTTTCTCCTTACGGGTTAGTGGGAAACCACTATCCCACTTATCGGCCGTTTCCCCGAACCAAGTCTCCATATGTCTCATTACAAACACTCCGCAATCCACGGTGTTGTTCACTGTCTTCCATTCAAACTCCAACCTTACCACGTCCGCAATCTCAATTTCTGCACTCTTAGGATGATCCACCATCTTCAAATACTTACAGAAAATATCTTTCTGAAACCAAAACATCATGTAATGCCCAGTTAAAATATGTTCACTAACAGCAATACTAGTTTATGTATTTAATTGATGCATATACCACTTTGTAAGGCGTTGTCTTTTGGAAGAAGTTGTTGTCGTTGATCAGGTGAATCGGGCTTTCGCGAGCGTCCATGTTGTCAATTACCGTTATTGCGTTTCTTTCCATATCAAAGCACACCAAGTAAAAATGGTTATGCTCAAGGATCGGAAAGCATATGACGCAATACTCGGACAAACTCATTAACGATTCTTTTTGGTCAACAACCAAGAACAAGGCACTTTTGAATTTATCAACACGCCCAGCATCCCCGTGCGTCCCATTCCATAATATATCCTGGTCCTTAACGCACAGCAAACAACAAACTTACATTTCAATAATCGGACACGCAAACTTTACCATAATCTTCACAATTAAAATACAAACTATATCTTACAAAACAATTTGTATGGCCGAACAATCGCGGTTTTGTTCCTTTTACTTTATCAGCTTCCCCGAACATATTTATTCCGCTGATTCGATCTTTTTCCTCATAGTTTAGCATTGACGCAAAGCAATTTATTACTCCAGCGGCGATCCACCTACTTGGTTGTAAATCGTTCATTTGAAAATCGTACAACCCAACGCCGCTTTCGGTTTCGAATACCATTTTTCTGCAAAACAAGACAGTATGATAAAAAACGTGTTCACTTATCTGTATGTCCTGCAAAGCACAAGCATACGAGTACATGTGTGTAACAAAGGACATACACATGAGTACACAGTATTAATCTTGCACGAGCAAATAATAAATTTAAACATTTTTCACCACTAATACAACTACCGAGTACACATCCCATTTCAACCTAACCCCAAAGCTTGGCTTTTTGTGTAAATTATATACAACGTTGATTTTTTTTTTAAAGTCCCAGAAATGCACCAGGTCAAAGACGTTTACAGACATTCCCGGTGTACACATGTGTAAATGTGGTGTGTGCTTTTTAGTACACATGTGTTTTTTTCATTTTTGGGTAAATTATATACACATGTGGAATTCTTGTGTGTATTATTTAGTACACGTTTTATTACATTTTGTTTACATTATATACAAAGGAAAGTACACATGTGTATAATGTAAAAAACATAACGTACACATGTGTAAACCGAAGATCCGGAAATATTTTCCAACAAAAATTGAGTGTCATTATGTATCGTGGAATATACAAGCTAATAGACCTGTGTACATTAAATAATCAGTACACAGTTTTTCCGAAAATGAAAATGATACTTACGAATTCTTCCTCGCAACCGCGTTCAGTTCCGTTTGAACCGCATTTCTGCTCCCTTTCCTTTGTTTTGGTTGGGCGACCCTAACACACAACAAAAAATATAAAAAATAACATAATATATGAAAAAATTAACATTAATTCCAGTCTAATAGTATGCATACTCGGTGTCGCTCGCGCAACTTGACAAAAATCTCCATAAAACCTTCTCGTTTTGGTCCAACCAGGAGTCGATATTCACGGATCTGTTCATGAACGGAGACTGCCAATATTTCGAAATCTTTTTATTCCGCTTTCCCTTCCCTTTAGCCTCCTCGACTTCCGCCTCCTTTTCGGCATTTGAAATATGTTCAGTCACAGCAATTTTCGGGGACGGGTTGTCCTGTGTCAAACCAAGGCTGAACGATGGAATGTCATTCAGCTTCTGCGTATCATACGCACCTTCCATAACGTCCTCCAAAACATCCACCGATTTCATCACAATCTGAGTGAACGTTGATGCTATATGAGGCGTCCCAAGACCATCTACCTCTTCATTCATGTCTGCATTGCTTGATACATTCGCACCTAAACATTTAGATTAAACCAAGTTTATAACAGTGAATTAAACCTCATACACATATTAATTAACAAACCTAATAATAATAATTACCACTTTTTACGCCGGTCGGACTAACAAAGCCGTCCGATTCGCCTTTCTCACCAATTGCAGATATGTTGAATATGCTTTTGAATCGCGCAAGAATATTAATGACGGCCTCACTTGTCGGATAACCAGTAATAAACTGGTTTATCGCAACCTCCAGGTTACCTTTAACAGTTTCAGCATCCTCACACATTGCAAGAATGCTTGCAACATATCCCTTCACAAATAAACAAAATCTTAAAACTTTAACATAACAAGTGTAAACTAATGTACTTTCTGAAGTAAAAAACATAAACACACGCCTAACTCATACCTCGACAGATGCTGGACCCTTTTCAACTTCATCCTTTGATAGATCGACCGCTTCTTCTTCGACATGTAAATCACCATCTACATGGAACTCTTGGAGTTTTCTAAGTTTACCCAAACCAAGCCCACCGTTCTTTATCTCCTGCTCTTTACGCATACTCATCCTTTCTTTTGTCCAAAAAGATAGAGGCGACTCTTTGTGTGTATCTTCAAAACCGGGACAAGTTGTGGCCTCAAGATACAACAACTATATACAAAGCATATAAAAAAACAAGGTTAGTCAAGTACATATGTGTATATTGCAATAAAAATACACATGTGTACATTATCAAAATATAATACATACCACCAAATAAGTCAGCGGTCCCCTAAAATACTCGTTCGGATCGGTTCTGTCCCAGTCGTTTTTACAAGACTTCACAGCATCCATCATAAGTTGACACCAGTCATGATCTTTGAATTCCTTATCCGGAGAGAACCAATCCAGGATGTTATACCTTACGCTTCCGTTTTTTGTACTAACAATCATGGTAGATAACATCAACATAACAAAGTCTATATTGAACATAGACCTATCCTCATAAGGATCTGACCTGATCTTATCTACTATGTTCTTAAAACTAATCGGAAGCTTGGCAAACCTACTAGTCCATTTATCTTTCAACGGATGACCAGGTTCATCCTTTTTCTTAGCCACCTTTGTGTCACCTACTGGTAAACCTAATATCTTCCTCACTGATTCTTTGTCCACACTTATATACCTTTCCCCAATTTGTATTTTCATACTCTCAGTGTCTAACTTATCTACCACATAATGACCAAGGTTTGAATTTACTACGCTGACATTGAATCCCAAAATTTGTCCAAAACCCATTTCCTTGACGATTTCATAAAGCTTATTAGGCGATGTCCTAGCTCGTATACTTGGTAGATCGTCCTCTGCCTTCATTTTTTTTTAACTTTTTTGGCGATTTTTTGTTTTTCCTCTTTTTTAAGTTGAACATCACACCAACTACATTATCCTTATCATCATCTTCTTCAACTGTTTTTCAAAAAAATATAAACAAACATACACTCAGCATAGCAAAATACCATACAAAATATGATAATTTATTTAAAAACAATTACATTTGTTTTCTTCAGCCTTGTCATCTTTATCATCCAAAGACGACCCCAAAGACATTCCATTATCACCTTTCTTTCGCGAAGCTAAATAAGAAGATAATAAAAAAAGTTATATATCAAAACAGTACACATGTGTACATTCACACTTATAATCATACCTAAACTTTCTTCTCCTAAAACGACCCCAAACGGTTTACTTTTTACACTTATCCGTTGCGTACCCTGACTTTCTTTAATAACAACTGTACACAACCATAACAAATTCAATTAATGGAAACACTCTAGCACTGTAGATGCTGTTACTTTAAATAGGGATACAATTAATTTACCTTCTGGTACATCAGCAAATGGAACACGAACGGGTTTCATTTTTGGTTTTTTCACCTTTTTCATCGACATCCTTTTCGCTCTCTGCCACCCATTTAAACTTTTCAATCTCTGATGCCTTTCGCCGGTTGAATCTGCATTTTACGCTAGATCGATTATACATTACATTTTCGACAAATTTTAATCATGTTAGTTTGTAATTAAAGTTTTAAATTATTGTCACATGCCTTTTCCGTTAATCACCCCCGGTTCGCATGGTTGTTCCCTCTTTTCCACCGGCTTCCTCTCACCTATACCATCGTCAGTTTTTACATGATTAACACTGACGGAATCCATTACAAAAAAAAATACTTACAAAACATTAATTTAAAATCATAAGAATATAAAAAACACTTTTCCACTATATTACCTTCATCTTTCATAAACCGTACATCCACATCCTTTGAAGCAGCCATCGGTTTCTTACAGTCCGTAGTTTCTTTCAACATATTCGGAGCTTTGTTCAAAAAACATGTATTTTAATCAATTATACAAAACATACAAAACACCGCTTGTCTCAAAACCAAATCTACATAACACTTGTATATTAAATTATGGACTATAAACTTCAAAACATTTTCACCTATATTGTCCGTTCCTTCATCCTCCGAACATTCAATGGGGCAATCTATTGTGTTACTAAATCTACTCGCCAAAATACGTGCTATCCTCTCGCTTTTTCCACCTACAAAATTAAGTTACAATATGTTCCTAGTAAATTTATCACCACATATATTCAATCAATTTATTTGTTAGATCGTTCAAACTAAATTAAAACTTACGTCTTCTCGTTGTTACGTTTCAAACCTACAAATGTAAACACAAATGAAATTACTCATTTTTAGTAACATTAAGATATTGTACACAATTGTAATACCATTCTTCAGATAAAAAATAACACATACTAAGGACCCAACACACATAATACGCATAACACATCACTTCTCAATTCATCTTTATATTACACCTACACATGTGAACCCATTCTCCTGACATTTACACTCATAAAATTACACAATTTTTGGCTACCAGTACACATGTGAACTACGAACAAAGCGACAAACAGACAAGCCTAAAATCACCTAAACAAGATGGCACAAACCCCTCTGTTTGATTTTACAAAGTATTTCCGCAACATCATAAACCAACCACAAAAATAAATTATCATACTTACCACTATGTACACCTGTGTACATCACGATTTAACCAATATACACATGTGTACTGATCGTATCTACATATACATGAGATAAACCGAATCCGGATCAAACAAACATTCCTACAATTATTTAAAAAACAGAACTAATACAAAACTTACAAGAACGATTTCAAGCCCTAATTCCAAACAACATACTCATACTTCATATAAATCAGAATGATTGAACAAACATGAGTTGTGTAACTAAACAACTTTCATACCAAAACAATCAAGCCCTAATTCCGATTGGTGTTACTAGCTCATCTATAACTGTAACTGAACATGCAACTACTTTCTGAAGCAACTAAACAATAGCATTCTCATTGTGTACCTTTAATTCTTGCAGACGAAGCTTTTTTTCCGGCGATTGACAATTTTCCGGCGCCGATGTGCGTGTATTCTCTGTTCGCCGTCGGGTTTATGGAGAGAGAGGGGATTTTGATTATAATTGGTGTATGTTATTTTTTATTGGATAGTGGGTAATTTCAGTAACAAAATATTAGTAAATCTCGGGATATTGTTATTATAATACGGAAATAATCTAGCTTTCTATATTAACTTACTAATTACTCTAATTACAATTTTACCCTTTTTCTTTTAATAAAACACTAAAAACTAGCCTATTAATTACAATTATGCCACTAATTTAAATTGTCAAGATCATACTAATCAACGGTCCAGATATGTTCACGCGGTTCACTCCTAGGATGTTGTTCACGCTGGAACCTCACCCTATATATATATAGAGAGAAGATCATGCGAGAACCACCTCTTATTGCGAGAACCGCGAGAACCAATGTGAACACAACCAAAAATGCCTAAAAATAGCTAAAAATCACACAATTTTTTTTTAATATTTTTTATATAAAAATTGCTACTTTTTGAAGCAAAAAAAATTAAAATTTTTTTTTTTTTAAATTAAAAAAAAAAATTTGCCACTAAAAGTAGCGATTTGAGCATAAAAAATATTAAAAAAAAATTTAGATTTTTTTTTATTTTTTTATATTTTTTTAAGGTTTTTTAGGGGTTTAGTTTTTAGCATTTTAGCTTTGAGGGGGGGCGGGGGTTAGGTTTTTTTTTAGCTATTTTAGGTTGTGTTCACATTAGTTCTCGCGGTTCTCGCAATAAGGGTGGTTCTCGCATGATCTCCTATATATATATATATATGGGAACGCTAGATTGAAAACCACCTCCAGTTGTAAGAACTGAGAGAACCACTTTCTAGCCTTTAGATCAAGAAGATGGATGGATGAGATTGAAAGTAACAAAAATTAATATTAAATAGATTTTGTCTTATTATGTCTTTAATATTTTAATTTAAAAGGGTAGTATAGTAAAATTACTCTATTTTGTTTTTTTGTCTTTATTATTTTTTTATTACTTTTTAGTTTTATTATATTACTTTTTATTTTTCTAGAATAATTTTTTTATTAAAAGCATTTTTTAAATTCAGATTTTTTTAACAAAGTGAATTTTTTTGCGCGCCGGTTTTTGGCGTCCCGTTTTAACGCGACGTTTTTTACGTCCCCTTTTTTTTCGCGGCGTTTTTATGCGCCGCATTCACGCCTCTTGTTTTTTACGCGCCGTTTTTTGAAGCGTCGTTTTTTAAATGTTTTTTTAACGCGCTGTTTTTTACACGTTTTTTTGCCCGCCGTCTTTATGCTCCGTCTCCGCCCAATTTTTTTACGCCCCGTTTTTTGCGCGCCGTCTTTATGCTCCGTCTCCGCCCAATTTTTTTACGCCCCGTTTAGCCTCGTTTTTTTCGCGCCGTTTTTTACGTTCCGTATTTTACGACCCGTTTTTTTTTTCCAAAAAAAAAATTTACGCCTCGTTTTTTCGCGCCGTTTTTTACGTTCCGTATTTTACGACCCGTTTTTTTTTCCAAAAAAAAATTTACGGTTTACGGGATACGATTTTTTAGCTCAATTTTTTACGATTTAAGTTTTACGTTTTACTATTTTTACGTTTTACGTTTTTACGTTTTACGTTGTACGTTTTACGTTAAAAATTTATACGTTTTACGTAATACTTTTTACGTTTTACGTTAAAACTTTTTAGTTTTTACGTTTTACGTAAAACTTTTTACTTTTTACGTTTTACGTTAAAACATTTTACGTTAAAACATTTTACCAACAACATCCAAACAAAGTGTATCTCGAAAAAAAAAGCGGTTTGGCTCAGATTATCCGATAATCAAAAAGGCTGCAAAAGTGGGGTTGCAGGTTCAAAAAACCTACCCTCCGCCGTCCTTGCCTCGCCATCGTCATCTAAATTTACGTTTTTTTTTCATCATCGCCGCCCAAATCCAAAACCCCGCTTTAATCGACCACTGGCACCGTGCGCCACCACGGGCATTAGTTGCAACATTACTAATGCAATAGCGTGACCTTTGCAAATTATTCTAGGCATTAGTTGCAACATTACTAATGCAATCCTCTATTTGCACATTGAGAGCCTGACATAAAGAAAATATTATGCACAGCAAAATTTCATAATACAAATCTGGCCATCCGCAAGATAAGTGAAAGCAAACAAACAAACAGATGCAAAAACATTATCAAATTAGTCCAAAAAACCATATTATCAGATCAATAAACAAAGTCAACAGCCTCCAAATCACATAACATCAACCCAATTATCATTTCTGCAATTATATATGCAAATGCAAACCTAGGGAAGGGTTTAACCGGATTCGTTGTGGCTGGAGAAGGAGGGGGTACATGGGGAGGGGGTGCGGCATAAACCAAGCACCACAACTTGTTGTGGCCGGAGTCATCGCCGGAGAAGGGTTTACCGAACTCGTTGTGGCCGGACTCGATGTGGCCAGAGTCATCGCCGGAGAAGGGTTTCAAGAGAGAGATGAGAGAGGTTCAATTTTGGGGGTGAGGGGTAAAGTGATGGCAGATGAGAGAGAATCTGCAAGTCTTTAAACAAAGACACAGAGATAGAGATGGACAAGACATTTGGATCAAATGATCAAATTACCCCTTATTTTGATTGGTTGAAAGTGGTTCTTACGGTTCTTACAACTGGGGATGATTTTTATTTTAGCGACTCCCTATATATATATATATATAGTTTTCATTATTTATTTCCATTCCCTTTTCAAATTTAACTCAATAATTAACAGTTTATTTTTTTAATTCATTTATTTTTTTTAAACCGTTATATTTAATCTAACATAAATACATAATAATTCATTATAATCCTTTTTATAACTTTAAAGGGGAATAATCTAATAAATTAGAATACCTAATTGATTAGACTATAAATCTTAAACAAAACTGTGAGCATACTCGATCCCTTTTTACGCTGTATTACCTTCGGGATGCAATACATGTACTTTGAATCAAATACACAAACATGCTAGAATTCTTTTATACAAATAATCTCTATATTTGCTCATACGTGTTATATAGGGCTGTAAACGAACCAAACGTTCGGCGAACAGTTCGTGAACTGTTTGGCGGGAAGTTCGTTTGTGTTCGTTCGTTTATTAAACAAACGAACACAAACAAGAAATTTCGTTCGTTTAGTTAAATGAACAAACATGAACAGAGGTCATGTGCGTTCGTTATGTTCGTGAACGTTCGGTAACGTGTTTGTTTGTGTTCGATAGTTCATTAGTGTTTTTAGTTTTTATATATATTTAAGTACTTCAAAATTCGAACAAATTAAATATCTAATAAGTGTCCGTGTATTATATATTCTGTTTATGAACGATTGTTTGTGTTCATTTGTTTCCATTTGTGTTCATGAACATTAGTTTGTGCTCATTTGTGTTCGTCAACGTTCGTTTTTGTTCGTTGCCTAGAATTAACAAACAAACACAAACGAACACGAACAATTCCATTTCCTTAACAAACGAACATGAACATAAAATCTCGTTTGATAAGTGTTCGTGAACGATTCGCAAACACATATATTTCTTAACAAACAAACACGAACAAGGTCTTGTTCGTGTTCGTTCGGTTCGTTTACAGCCCTAGTGTTATACTTGCAATCATACATGTTATACTTGCAATCATACGTGTTTAAATTCATATACTTATACTTAGTCATTGCCATGAAAAAACTGTTTAAAACATTTTTATACTTATACTCAAACTTGTATGCTCACCAATACTTTTGTATTGAACTATGCTTTAACATGTATTGCATGTTTTGATGATGCATGGAATCTAGTAGAATTGCCTAGAAACGCATTTAAATTTTAATATTTGTGTCATTGTAATTTACCTTCAAATCTGTTGTATTTTGTTTCCAATCTTGTAATAAACCATTATCATTTATTTACTTGAGTACTTGTTGTATAAATTATTTATTTCAGACTTGTGGTATTTATAGTTCAAGCAATGTAAAATGTAATCATTAAATACTTGACACAAATAGCGTTATGAAGTCTCCTGCAATCTAGTTTTAGTATCACTCTGATGTTTCCGCCATCGGTTGGGGTGTGACAGATTGGTATCAGAGCCATAACTATAGGGAATTAGGTAGAATTGCCATGTTCGACCTAGTCTATAGTCTAAGTACCAAAACTTGACAATTCCTGATTCTTGCTTAATATGTAATTCTTCCTATTTGCTTCTACCTCTTCTTTTGTCTAAATATATAATGTGTCTTTTCTAAAACATTTCACACAATACATACTTGAAATTAACCTGCTACCCTGCGAAATTATTAGCAAATTTAAAACCAGCATAATTAAAGTGGTGGAATATTTTCTGGCAAGCGTAAGAAAACATTCAGTGTTTTGCAAATAGAAATTGATCCGTAGCTCGTTTGACAAAACCGTCTGCACCGTTGAATTCCTTGCATTTTTAGGACAAAAAAAAAACAGACTCTGGAAAATCCCGAATTCGGTTTTCGACATTAGATATCATTGGATTCGTCTTGTCGTGATGATTCTAACGGTGTAATTTGGTAACCACTGTTTTCAGAGACATTTCGTACGGTTTTATCAGTCTGTTACATTAAAATGTCGAACATGTCAAGTTTGAATGAGCTTTTGAGAATGGAGCATGAGGTTGGCACTACCAACAAACCGCCTAAGATGATGAAGGTGGAAAATTATTTGACATGGAAGGATCGTTTTCAATCCTTCATTGAATATCAGGACGCACGGATGTGGATATGTATTGAAGATGGGTACACAAACCCAACACACGACTTTGAGGGCAGACCATGTAGAACTGCCTATGTGAACATGGAAGATGCTGATAAAAAGATGTATGAGGTTGAAAAGAGAGCCTTGGCTGCAATAAAGATGTCCTTACCTGATAGCATCAAACATACCTTCAAGAAGTACACTAATTCAAAGGATATGTGGGATGCATTAGAAAAACGATATGCGAGAAATGCAGATGTCAAGAAAAACAAAGTTGATCTACTGAAGAAGCAGTTTGCTGTTTTCTAGTACATGAAACATGAGTCACTTGAGGACATTATCACTCGTTACTACCATCTGATGTCGGAAATGGAAAATTATGAGATAAATTGCTATTCTGACATAGAGAAGAATGACACGCTGCTCGATGCCGTACCTACTAAATGGAATATCTACACTCTCATGATCAAGGGATAAGCAGATTATGAGACAAAGGAGCTGGAAGAAGTAGTTGGAAAGCTGAGAGCTTATGAGTTTAGTATGAAGAAGAAAGACACTGGATATGATCAGGTTCAAGATCCAGCGATTTACAATGGGCTTACATCTTCTTCATCTCACAACGCTTCTAGCGACTCTGCTACTGCGTTTCTTTCATGTGAGAATGAGCATGTCACAGTGAATGAGGATGGTGATGTGTGTTTTGTAGCTGCTTCAGGAGGATCAATAGGAGCCAGGAGAACATCAGCTTCTAAGCAGAATAGTCGTGTTAAGTTGATGCCTATGAGTGTTAAGTCTGTAGAAGAGCATCTTGCTCTACTTGCTTCATTTGTTGCTTCATATGAAAACTACACTCAGGGGAAGATATCTGATCCTGCCACTTTAGATGAAGATTACGATCAGATTGACCCTGATGATCTTGAAGATATGGATTTGCAATGGCAAATGGCCATGATTACTAGACGAGTGAAGAGATTTATGAACCGAACAGGAAGGAAGTTTATAGGAAAGACTGTTGGTTTCGATAAGACCAAAGTGAGATGCTTTAACTGTCAAAGTTATGGGCATTTCGCCAGGGAATGTCAAAAACAAAAGCAAGAGACTTCGAGTCAGAGTTCAAACAACAGGAATGCATGAAACAATTCTAGCTCAAAGGCTTTGATCTCTACAGCACGAGAAGGTTCATATGATTGGACTATTCATCTAGAAGATAATGAGAATGCCACTTAGGCATTCATGGCAGAGATAGTGCCAGTTGATAATGATGAAGCTACTGTGGAAGATGCTGAAGTCAAGATAGAGAGTAAAGCTGAAGAAAAGAAGGGTGATCAGACAAAAGATGCTGAAGAGGAAAAGCAAAAGTCTGACCATGAAAGGGAAGCTGAAGAGAAGGATGCTAAATACAAAAGAATGGAAGCTCAACTTGCAGCTCTAATGGCCAACCTTGACAACAAACTGGAGAGGTAAAGTCTAATTCTGTGTTAGGGATGAGCATATGCCACCGAATACCGATCCCGTACCGATCCCATACCGATCCCATACCGATCCCGATCCCGAAATACCGATACCGTGCACTTTTCGGTATCCCGATCGGTATCCACTTTTTGGCGTTTTCGGTATCGGTACGGTACGGTATCGGTATAATACCGATACCGACCCTCAAAATACGGTATAATACCGATACCGTACCGATACCGAACCGACATGTTTCGGTATCGGTATCGGTACCTAGTTTGGGTGAAATTCGGGATCGGTATTTGGCGGTATCGGTATCGGTTCGGTATCGGATACCGCCTTGCTCATCCCTATTCTGTGTGTTTAAAATGTTGTGAATTACAGGGTGAGGTTGACGGGTTGTCCACACAAAACCAAAGTTTGGTAAATGAGATGTCTAACATTAAAGAATCAAACTTATTTGCTAAACGAAACGAATCTTCATACTTGAAGAAGATAAAAGGTTATGAAAGTAAAATTGACTCTTTAACCTGCAATCTAAACGAAAAACTTCAAGTCATAGACTTAGCTCATGAAATGATGGCTGAGAAAACAAAAGATATTTCTGAAAAATGCAAAGAGTTGTCAGATGCACAACTCAAAATTGTTGAACTTGAAAAGAAATTAGGTCAATTCAGGGACTCTACTTTTGTTATGAAACATATGATGGGTGGGTTGAAGAAAAGTAATGACAAAACCAGTGTGGGATTCCATGGTTTCAATGAAGTTCCACCTTAGTCATAACTATTCTTTCTTGCCTGATGAAGATGAGCTCATAGACTTTGTGTCAACATCACCAAGTAGTTCCACATCAAGTCAAGGAAATGTGTCTGAGAGTGATGATGCTAATAAGGAGAATAAGAGCAAACCTGTTTTGAAAAAGAAAACTTCACATCCTAAGAATAACAATCCAACTTTTGTTAAAAAGGTTAATTTTGTTCAAGGAAGTGACATGAAAAACGAAACAGCTGTTATTGAAAACGAATCTAATGTAGAGTTTGCTAAAAACAAGAACAAAGAAAATTCTGAAACTAAGCAAACTGAACCAAATCCTTCTAAGGCATCATCATCAAAACCCGAATCTAGTTCAAAGGCTTCAAATAAGAAGTCTTCGAAAAAGAGATCGTGCTTCAAATGTCACACCAATGGACATGTAGCTAGCTGCTGTTCTAACAAAAATAATGAAGCACAAATTAAGGAGAAACAGAGAGGGAAATCACCTGAGAAGAAAGGTGATAATGAGGAGAAAGTTGCAAATTCTCCAAAGAAATATGCTCCTAAGCAACCAGAGAATGTTGTTGTTGGTGTAGATAAGGCTGAAAAAGGAACTCCACAAGTTCCTCGTTTTCAAAGAAATCAACCAAGATTTCAGCCTAAATCTCCACCAGGCAGATATGAAAGACCTAGAAGCAGTTCACCAAGAATGAACAATCATAATTCAAATAATTTCAGGAGTCAAGGTCAATATCAAAATCGATACCAAAATAATGGTGGTCGAACTTTTTATAACAATGGCTTTAGAAATTACAACAATCATGCTTCTTGGAATCAAAATTCAACGTACCAAAATCAAAAATTTCAAAGGTCAAATAGTCCAAACACATATAGGAACCCTCAGGACCATAGACCTAGTGGAAATCAAAATCAAATTTCCATCAACAGGTCTGAGATCCAAGACTCCAGTTAGGAGTAATGGATATTGGATGGACGTTCAAGTAGTTGGTGAATTTGGACGACCCAAGACCGTTAAGGCTTGGGTCCCCCAATCTAACTAATCTTTTGGTTGGTGTGTGCAGGAGCTGCTAAGGAGGATTATCAACTTATGGTATGTTGATAGTGGCTGCTCCAGGCACATGACGGGGGATGCGAGATTATTAACTGAGTTTGAAGATTATGATGGTGGATAAGTGAACTTTGCGGGTGCTAAAGGTGGTAGAATTACAGGACGAGGAAAAGTGACCAATGGGAAGATCACTTTGGACAAAGTGAACTATGTTGAGCAGCTTAAACACAATCTGATGAGCGTGTCACAAGTCTGCGATAAGGGTCACTCGGTCCATTTTACCAAGAATGAAGCATTAGTGTTGAAACCAGGTTTGGTGATTCCGGACGATTGGATAGTAATGAGAGCGCCAAGGAGAAATGACACTTATGTCATGGACATGGGTGCTAAGGATCCGACTGCTGTGGTGGCGTGTTTACTATCAAAAGCATCTGAAGCTGAATCGATGTTGTGGCACAGACGCATGGCCCATATTCACTATCGAAAAATGAATTACCTTGTTAAAAATGAGTTAGTGAAAGGGGTTCCAATGCAGAGCTTTCAAGTGGAAGATAAATGTATTCCATGTCAAAAGGGAAAACAACACAAGAAACCTCATAAGTCTAAAACAGTAAATTCCATAGATGCCCCTTATGAATTACTTCACATGGATTTATTCGGTCAAGTGAACGTGAGGAGCATAGGTGGAAAGTACTATTGTCTTGTTGTTACTGATGATTACTCACGATATTCATGGGTTTTCTTTTTAGGTACAAAAGACGAGACGGCAGAAATGCTTATAGATTTTTTTACGAAATTGGAAAACGTCCATGATGCAAGGATCAAGAGGATAAGGAGTGATAATGGCACGGAATTCAAGAATCGAATTTTGGATCTCTACTGTCTTCGAAAGGGAATTGAACATCAATATTCTGCTCCTTATATACCTCAACAAAATGGAGTTGCTGAGAGGAAAAACAGGACGTTGATTGAAGCCGCTAGGACGATGCTTTCAGATTCAAAGCTACCTGTTCTTTTCTGGGGAGAAGCTGTGAATACAGGTTTTGGTTCGAACCTGCACTTCCCATAATGGCGCTTCTTGCAGGTCTTGCATACAGGTTTCTGGTTGGACTTTTGTTTGTTCTTTTTCTTAGAACTCTGGGAGTTATCTTCCCCCCTTTTCCTTTTTAGTTCATCCTTTGCATTAGAGGCATGAACGAGATCCTTCTCGTGAGTGAGGAAGTGTAGTCTTGGATGGGATTTTGAGCAAGTAGCATTGGGCTCCTTGAACTTTTTCACAGCCTTCTTCACAGCTTTTCCAACAGCTGCGTCTATCATAGTTTGAAGAACATCTTTGGAAATTCTAAGGTTCACAATTGTAGCATCATTGGCATGTGTCGCATCATCCATAACACGATCAACGGCTGTCTTATCTGAGTTTACCATACTCGATATTGGTTCCTAACACCAAATAAAACAATTAGTTGCAATCCAACAACCGCTATTCATTATCCTGATGACCTAATATACTAACCATGGTATCGTTAAACCATACAGGCTAATATAGTACGAACATTCTCTATGAATGTCCTGTAGATATGTATATATATATATCAATTATACTTAGCCTAGGCCATAGGAGACCATTACTGGCAATTAAGGTTTGGACCTAGTCCATCACCTTTTTGACAGGGGATCAATTGTCACATCTGTCTTGATCATATTGATGATTTTGGATAGCTTGAAAGCTTGACGTTAGGATATTGGATAAGAGTGTTTCCTAATAGATATAAAATATCAATCCAAGATTTGTTGGAGCATTTTCTAAAGTATCATCGGTCAATTTCTACCTTGCATTAAATGACCGGAGTCCTAATCAGGCGGAGACAACGGTTCTTCAACATTTATCGCTCATTATAGAATCATATGTGCTAGCATCAAATAAATTTCTGCATAAACTGCTTGATAAGGAAAGGTACCTGCTATATAATTATCATTCTGCACCATCTCCTGGGCGTTCATCCTGAAGACTCATGCGTTTGTTTTCTTGGCCTCTTCGGGCTTCTTCTGATTCCTAGGGCAGTTGGTCTTGATATGCCCCTTCTTGTTGCAAACGTAACAGGTTGCGTCTTTCAACTTCTTGCAATCCAAGGTTTTATGTTCCTTAGACTTGCAAATCCCACAAGGTAGAGGCTGAGATTCAAATCTGCATTTCCCGAGGTGGTATCACCTAGTCTTCTCACCCGACTTCTGGCTATCTTTCTTAAATCCAGAACTCTTCTTATCCTTAGAGTTCCTCTTTTTCTTCTTATCGGAGCGATGAGAATTTTCATCCTCCCTTTTTACGCTTTCCATCTTCAGAGGCTTTGGCAGCCTTGTTTCTGACTACATCGAGTGTAAGAGATAGCGACAGGTCTGCCGCTGACCTGAATGTAGTAGGTCTCGATGCTTTCACACTTGCCTTTATTTCTGGGGCTAGACCTCCAATAAAGCGAGCTATTCGCTTTGGTTCCAGTGTGATCAAGTAAGGAACCAATCGAGACATGGTATTGAAACTTGTAAGGTATGCTTGACAATCTAAGTTCTCCATGACTAATGTTAAGAATTCAGTCTCAATTTTCTCGACTTCATATTGAGGACAGTAATTTTCTTTGATAAGAGCAGCGAACTGATCCCAAGTCTTGTTGTACAAAGGGATCTTCCCCGTAGCTTGGATCAGTGACCTCCACCAAGCTAGAGCCTCTCCTTTAAAAGATTGTGAAACAAACTTCACAATGTCTTGTTCTGCACATCCACTGATGTCAACAACGGTGTCCATCTCATCGAGCCATGTCATGCAATCGATGGCCCCTTTTTCTCCTGTAAAGTCTCTGGGCTTGCAGGAGACGAAATATTTATACGAACATGTTCTAACGTGTGGCTCTTGATTAAGCACAACCTGTCTAGACGGAATACTCCTCTGATTTGACGAGTTATGAACATCGTCCTCCTTTGACTTGTGTGATTTAGAAGGGGGCTTACTACGAGCCACGTATAGAGTCTTAGAGTGTGTATCACTTGATTCATCATACTGTCTGTCGAGAGCTCGTGTAACGGCATTATCTATTAATGCCTGCAGTTCCGCACCAGTTATATTAACTCTGGGAGCATCATTATTCTCCCTCGGGTGGCTGTTAACCTCATCTGATCCAGCCATGTAGCTTGATTGCTACATACATATTGACAATGATTTATTCAGAGGTCATTATGGAATTATCATTTTTGACGATTCATCAACCATGGTAGTATAAACCATATTGGTTAATTATATTAGTATTTTCATTATAATTTATCCTAGTATATAAACATTAAGGATATTAAAGTGGCACAACAGGCCTAATCACAAGGACAAATTTTAAATTTATAAGCCATGATTTTTAGGGAATCGAGGCATTAAGGTTTGAACATAGTTCATTACCTTTCTTGACAGAGAGTCAAAGGCTACAACTGTCTTTTGTCTTTTAGTTCAGAAGATATAGCCCGTAGGCGTTTCATCACTAATGGATGTTTGTAAAAATGATCATCTAAATTTGATGATTTAAGCCATGATTTCTAAATCACTAGGCCATTTAAAGATTTGGAAGAAATCCAGTGTAAGGATGACATGTGTGATTTCATCGTATCACTGTTGTCGGGAGTCTTAACATGTTTTTAGATGTTAACAAGAATCTGAATCTCTTTTAAACAGGTTTTACCATCATGGCTAGGTCTTTAATGACATTTAAGCTAGGTTATATCCTTTGAGATTCTTTTTAATATATATACTGGTAGACCAGTTACGAAAGGAATAATAATTTGATTTATTTCATATATAAAATGAAATTTGGATAAAATATTCCAATGATTTTAAAAGAAGTACAGAATTGCCCTAAACGGGACTTGAAGGAATTAATGTTGTCCATGAAGGGACTAGAAGATAAACATGTCCTTATAAGGACTACTAAGGAAACGAATTTCAGCAAAAAAGAGTTTTCTTCTTCACTTTATTTCTGAATGTTTTCTCCTTGGATGTACGTTTCATCCTAGTCACGGTACGAAGCTCGGCATTTCAAGGCTCCGGATGTGGAGAATTTCCATTACGGCTTCTTTGCTTGGCAATATATCCAAAGTATATAAATCGGAAGCAATATTTTACAGATTAGGATTGAGAGTATTCCTATGTTAATTCTAGACTCAGAAGGTCAAGGAATGTGCTACTGTGTCATTGAGGTTAAACACTAAGGGCTAGTGTTTAATTCACTCAATGTTGGCTCTGATACCAACCTGTCACACCCCGATATTTCCACATTTTACCGGTGGGCCCGGTAGGGGAGTATCGTGACGTAGTTGATATCATTATAGTCAAACAACACAATATTTAAATGCACAGCGGAAGCAAAAGATAAATATATTACAATCCGATTCAAAAGTAATATTAAACATCACAACGGAATGTAAGATGGATCCACAGACGGATCTTAAAACAAAAGATAACATTGTTCAACAGACTTTAGGCATCTAGAACTTGCAAGATTCCCTATTAACGCCCTGAGCTCCCAGCCAATTCCGTACAGTACCTGTCACTTAACCTTTTTGGAAAATACGTCAGTTTACACTGGTAAATACAATTAACCGACTCATTTGAAAAGGTTTAATAAAATTGATTTGAATGCACAAGGCACAACATATCTTTTATAACTTGGGACAATTTTATTAATAAAAATCTTGTATACAGATTTACATGTTCGTTGTACGTTCAGGGCCCGATGTAGAAACCGAGTCAAGATTAACAGACACACCACAAGTATAGGCCCACAAGAGAGTAAGATACCTTTTCCCTTAGGCAACTATTAGGTGTATGCCTACACCCCGTGCTTAAGGCGTGACCATTTTTTAATATAATGATGCCAAGGATATCCGGGACATGGTCATTAACCCCTAAAGGCTTTTATTTCAAACAATACAGATTAAAGCGGGTTACCTCAATAATTTAATCACAATACGACTAAACATTCAATACCCGACCAAGCGGTATTATTATAATACCGTATCCCAAGCCCGTATAGGGAAAATAAGTTAAAAGTATTTACCTGAGCTAGCAATGAAATTTATACTCATCCGTATATTCTAATCAGCAAGCACAAGTACTTCTACCGGGGCTCTTAATCTGGAATGAAGGTTTTATTAACCTATTAGATTCCTAACGGGTCTTATTTAAGTCGTAACTTAGACCGGTTAGTTTTTAAGGAAAGGCTTACGGTTCAAACGCATGATTAAGCGAAGACCGGAATAGAATGTGATTTAGACCTGACAAGTTTGGAGACTTGTATAATATGGGTAAACTAAACACATTCTGGATTTTGAGACAAAAATGATAAGGTCTGACTCGTTTTGGTAAATTTATGTAAACTAGTTACATAAACCGATCCGAACGCGAAATATGTGTAACGGGTAGCCAAACGAATCATGAACAAGTTTCCTAAGTTCATATGCCTTAAATATGTTGTGATGTCAGTAGGATACCTTCCGTTATGCCCGAAATGAATTTAAGACCAATTTATGCCCCGAGGTGGTATTTTGGTCTTTTTAATGTTTATAAAAGAGGTTAAATAATAAATCTGAGGTTTTGGTCTAAATTGATCAGCAAATTACTTATTTTAATAAAATATTTCAGTAAGATATCTTACATATGTGAAATTTATCATTTATGGCCAAACTGGGATTTTGGTCATTTCACATATGCTTTAAGGGTTAATTTTTGGAAATCTGAGTTCAACACTTTTATTTACTACTAAAGTATAAAAATTTTATTCATAACATCAGTAGGTAACAAGCCTTAGGTGCCTAATATGGTTTTAAACCATACTATGCGCCTAAATCGCATAAAAGTCGGTATTTGACGATATTCGAGTTGATTAATGAAATCTGAGATTTTGATCAGCCCTTACTGTTTAAAATGACTTATTTAATATATAAAACCAGTAGAAAAAGGTTTGACATGCAAGGGATGTGTAAAACTCATTTTATTAGCGAAAAGGGCATTATCGTCAATTACCGAGTCTATGCGATAACTCTATGTTATGATCAGTTTAAAATTTTATAAAATTTCCAAAAATCCCAAAATATTATATTATATCAGTAGGTAAAAGGTTTGATGGCAAAATTTGAGTTTAAATAGGCTTTATGCCGAAAATGCCGTTTAATTAATAAAAAGCTTTTATTTTACGCTATTGTGCATAACTCCTATTTTAGACGACGAACTGATGTGAAATTTTAAGGACACGTTTATAAATCAGTAATAAAGGTTTTTGTCCTTTCACATTTTCAAAAATCTTGTTTTAATATCAAAAGGGCATAACGGTCAACTTTTAAGCATGTAACGGAAACATACATATGAATAGGATAACTAAGGATCCAGGTTGTATAACCTCAGAGGGTTATACTAACCTATAACATGGTCCTAAAGGAATCCTAAGGCATATCTAAACTAAGCTAAATCGGGTCAGAACTGAAAGTCAAAGCAAAAGTCAACTTTTGCGACTTTCGGTTCCAAACCGAGCCTATACTTAGAATTTGTCGGGTTGAATCATGCTTAGGCATGTTCAACTAATATTTACCAAGTTATGAAGGTGAGAAAACTGATTTTATGGTTTTTATATGAATTTTATTTAAACTAACACGATTGACTTTTATTTGACCCGACAATTTAACTAAGTAAACGTGGTAATTAGGAGGTGCCCTTTTGAGGGTTAAATACCTATCTAATTACGGTCACGTAGCCATGTTCGATACGAGAAATGGCTCAACCGTTTAAAAGTCAAAGAGTTTATCAAAACGCTTGACCTTTCGGCTATAACGCTAGAAATTTAAACTAAGCACGAAAGGACACTTACAAAGGGTCCAAGCAAGGTTGGAATTGATCTAGGATGTTCAGGTATGAAGCACAAAGGTTCCAACTTAGAACAATTCAGATCAAGGGGTGAGTTTGAAGGAAAATGAGGTGGGTATTTATAGATTTCGGGTGACCGTTAAGATCGTTTCTTGATAATCGTGCTTCAATCTCATCCCTACACTTGTTTACAACACCATGTGTATCAAAATGGCCCCCATTATCAGGAAATGACATGTGTGGATGAGGAGATGAGTGTGTAACAGCTGTTAAAACAAGTTTAACTGATCTGGGAGGGCCTCGCGGCCCGCGTAAGGTATACACAAACCTTACGCGCCCCGCCTGGGAAGCACTGATCAGAAACAAGTTTCCATAATGGCAGTTTTGGTCCCTGTTGATGTTTAAGGCCATTCCTGACATGTTTAGGGCCCGTTAAGCCATCATTAAGGCCCTAAAATGATGCCTAAACATTGTGGACATGAAACATGCTCAAAAACATGTCGGATGTCGGTTCGTTTGGCCGTACGGTCACGTTGTGCGTCTAATTACGACGAAACACGAACGGACGCTAAAAACGAACCAAACTACGCGACGAAAGGGATTTTATCAATCCAAACACTAAAATAAAATATTTTAGTGCTTACATAAATTTTTGGATGCCCAGGGATATTCAGAATGTGAGATATGCGCGAAAATGCAAACTTGTGCACTTTTTGACACTTTTAGTGCCTGCATGACTTAAAAGTTTATTTTTGCGCACCAAACACCTCTAAGCCTATATCTAAGCTATATAAAGGATAACTAGGGTATGTATAACTCATGGTCATAATTCAGAAGGTCCGATAACATACGAATCGACATACTTTTGCAGTTTGACGCTTTAGTCCCTTTAATGCGCGAACTTGCGCATATCATCGTTTAATAGTATCGAAGCCTTATCCAACCCACATTAGGTATTTATGAGAGTATTATAAAACATCACAATGCTTCGGGTTTGCTAAAAGGTCATTCAGATGTATAATTAAACATATTGACACTTTTAACCCCTTATATTTGCAAAGTTGCGCGTAACACCACTTAAAGGCATAAAAGCCTCGGACGGCCAACGATTGGCATTTCCGAGAGTATAATCAAATATCATGAAGCTCTCGGTTTGTTAAAAGGTCACTCAGAGGTAAGAATTAACATGTTGACGCTTTTAACCCTTTATTGCGCAAACTTTCAATTAATTACGCAAACGGCTACACTCGATCAACAAGTGGCTCATTTGTGAATATAAAACTGTAAATGGTTATTTAGAAACTTATTTTAGGTATGTTAATACTTCCAGTTCTTTCATAATCAAGGTTTTTGATTTTTTGAAAAAATTAGTCCCTTAAATTCAACACTTGACTTCATTAGGGTTTGTTACACGTGTCAATACTTTATTGGATGTGATTTTATGAGGTGTTACAGAAACAAACCATCATCGATTTAATTCAAAATAAGCACGACCGCGCAATGGGTTACATTTAACATCTAAAAATAAAATTACAAGGCACAAAGCCTGTCAATGCTACCTACTCATAAACGTCACCATCATCATCATCGTCATGTTTATCACCATCATTTCCAGCTGGCTCTTCATCAGACAACTCCACGGTCACTGGAGGATCAAGAATCTGTTTCAACTGTTGGCACCAGTCGTCATGCTCCAATGCCTTGGCGACCAAATCCATCACTGGCAGTGATAGATGGTCATAAGCCTTCTCAGCGCGTGCTAACTCAGCATCAGCTTGATCGGTCACTGAGCAATGACTGACATCAAACTCTTGTCCAAACGCTTCTCCAACATGCTGCGCACACTCTAGATAACCTCCACGGTGACCAACCGCGCGTGAGGCATCTATGGGAGCAGCAACAGCTCCATCCAGTTCTCCAGCATTCAGGATAGAGTTGGCCATCTACAACAAAGGCAATGGATTAGAAGTAGGTTTTAGCAAATAAAGCCTAAGTAAAAAAAAAAAAGAGAGAGAGAACATACCAGAACTACTCCCCTGCCGCGCATCCACTCAGTCTCAGAAACCAGAGTATCAACGATGCTTTGAGCCTCGGAGTAGTTAGTTTGCACTACGTTGAGGGCCGCTGTAGTGACGTCTCGCGCCTCTTCAGCCTTCTGTTTGGCCTCCTCGGTAGTGGCAGCCTTGCCCTTCTCAGCTTCAAGGTCGATCTCCAAGGACTCACTTTTGTCAACCTGCTCTTGCAGGCGACGTTTTAACTCTGCAATCTCGACGTCCTTGGCCGCCAGGTCCTTATCCTTACTGGATAACTGCGCTTTCAGCTCAGCCTGCAAAGGATAAAAGACTTAGATAACTCTACAAACAGAAAGCACAAGGACATAAAAGGTCAACACTTTCCGAACCTCAGCAAGCTCCTTAGCAGCCTGCCCATCTTCGACCTTCCCGGTCAGTTCAGCAACCTTACCCTCGAGCTCGGTAATCTTGGCTCTCTCAAGATCTTCAGCAACCTTCTCGGTCAGTTCAGCAACCTCACCCTCGAGCAACCTTCCCGGTCAGTTCAGCAACCTTACCCTCGACCTTCCTGGTTATCTTTTTCACAAATTTTCTTCCAGTCAGCACGCTCCTTCACCAGAAGATCTTCAGCAGCACGAAGCTTGCCCCGAAGACCTTCACGACCCCACTCCTCAGATTTCTTGTCATACTCAAATTTAGCCTTCTCTTCATCAAAAGCAGCTTTCGACTTTTCAAAGTCCTTGACATGCCTTAACAACCGCTCACGGTACCTCTCCCATTCCTCTCGCTCCCTAACCATTGTGCGCCACTCGCGCACAATTTGATGGTTAGCAGCACGTGTATTGGCCTCGCCAACAACATAAGCGTGATACAACCCATTGTGGGTTCGCGCTCTTTTCCGGTTAACCTCACCAGGAGGAAGAGAGTTTAGAAACCAGTCGCGACAAGAAGCATACTCCAAGAATGTGTCTTTCTGCTTCAAACCCCATGGTGGTTGGTGCGGAGCATCACCATGAGTCTCCTCATTATAAGACTTGTAATAAATATCTCCCAAGGTATCCCTGGGACCTATAGGAGATTGTGGCATTGAACTTTGCCCTCCCGCGCCAACCTGACCAGCAGCGAAACCAGCACTCACACTACCTGCAGCGTCAGATTTTTCCTTATGAATCTCAGAACCCGATCCCCCGGTAGTAGGAGTTATTTTAACAGTCTGAAGGGGAGCATCAGGTTGCACAGGCTTGGTCAGCTTCTCAACCTCCGGTTCCTTCCTTTTCTCATGGCGGGGGTGGTCAAGCCCCGTGACGTGGACGACCCCCAGACCCTGCGTTTTCTCTTAAGCAGTTGTAGCAGCGGGCCCGACCTCCTTTGGATCACCACCAACAGGCTCTTCAGTAGCCTTCTTCTTCTCTTTCTCCTTCTCCTTGTCAGCAGGTTTCTCAGCAGCTTTCTTCTTCTCCTTCTCGGACTCTACCCCAGCAGTCTTGAAAGGCTTGATGGTAACCTTGGGCCTCTTCTGCGCTGACTCAGGGGGATCTTTAAACACGACACCCTTCTTCTCAGGGGTCTTCTTGTTGGCCTCTACAGAAGCAAAGTGTCAAAAAGAGGTAATCACAAAGAAAACAATGAAGTCAAGAAACTAACCAGGAGAAAATTTATAAAGAGAGCGTAGATTACTCCGTTTCCCGATTACGGGAGCTCCACCAGCCTTCTGCGCCACAGAAGCACCAGCTGTGGTCTCCCTACTCCTTTTCCTGCTTATCAACTTCTCAGCAGGTTCCTCCTCTTCATCTTCAAGCGCGACAGAGGAAGGAGTGGCTCCAGCATCTGGGTTTCGAGAACCCGCGCTACCTGAGATCTTTGAACTAGCAGCTCCTGTCTTCTTCTCGCCTATACGCGACAAACCTTCAAGTGAGTCACTAATAATAACGTAATCTTCCAAGTTACTCTGACGAAGGCGGAGAGTACCTTTGTCAGCAGCACCAGCAGTCGCGCGGCTACTCCCGCCCTTCTTGCTGGTCACCTCAGCGTCTAAGGTAATCACCTTCTTCCGCTTGGTGGGTTTTTTCTTCTTCTCTTCTGGGTCAATCCCCAAGTTGCGCAACACACCTGCAAAGATATTAGACCACGGACTTAGCTCCCCATTCGAAGACCCTACAGACTCCTCGCTGGAAAGGTAAAGAATTTCTTTCCCAGCGGAGGTCACAGCTCGCAAGGGTCGGGGATTGGGAAGATGCGCACCTTCAGTTGCGGCAGGAGGATTGGCGAAGGCTCCAACAACGGGGTACATGAAGCGCGGCTTGATCGTTTCATACCAATATTGCTCCCGTGACCTCAGCGGGCGCGCGCCCATAGATCCACCAAACGTGGGGAAGGCAGCTTGGTAAAGGTGTGCCTCTACATTCAAAATTCAACAGTTAAATGCAACGAAATTAAACAGAAAATCAAGGAAGCAACTAACCTCTATCCTCAAACTTCAATACTGGCACCTCTTCGCTATCCGGCGGCCACTGGTCACTCATCTGCGCCGCGACCAGAACACTTTCACCAAATACTCGATTTGGAGTGGCGGTAAGCTTCACATACCAATCTTCCTTCTTGGGAATCGCCAACTCCTCCTTCTCGATTACATCGGTCCATGGACGGAAGGTCATGGCAATAGGCATCACCTCCTCGCGAATGAAAAAGAACTTTTGTTTCCAATCATAGAAACTCTTGGGTGGATTCAGTAAGATCTTTTTAGCAGACCCCCAGCTAGCAAAGGAGAAAAAAACCCATATTTCGAATTAACTGATAAAATACCCTGAACCTTTCAACTGTGGGCTCTATGTCATGGGCTCGGCATAAGAACTCGAAGTGCCGCACCCTTACCATACCGGGTGGACTCATCTGAGAAATGTGGAACCCATAAAAGTGTAGGATACGGGCCAAGAACTCCGTCGCTGGCAACCGAAAGTTGCCCTGAAGGAAGAAGTCTCCAAAAAGGGTAATATACCCCGGCAGTGCATCGGCGGCCGTCTGGTTCTGGCCGGGGTATCCAGCATCCCATTCCGGTGGGAATCAGAATCCTAGGGTGATCTGCTCAAACAACCTTAAATCCCATTTGAGGACAGGAACGGGACCCTCTTCGCTGGGATTTTCTTCTTGATGATGTTCTTCAGCCATGGATATTTAAAGAAGAAACTTCGAAAATGTTGAAAAACTTGAAGATCTGCTACTGCGGTTTTGAAGATTTGAAGAAATTAAGAAGACAAGTGGAGAGAAAAGGTAACAATAGTAGAAGAGGTAAGGATCTTCTCCCCTTCGTCGGATATATATACCCATCGCATTTAATGCGATGGGTAAACATGCCGAGATTACCGCGCACGTGACCAATCAGAAGATGCCACGTAAGGTGAGATTCTCGGAGTGACGGTTACCACGCGCGCGTGGGCCTCACTCTCCTGACGGAAAGCGGAACCATCAGGGACAACTTGATGTCGGCCGTGTCAGCAGTCAACTCAAACGTCGTGTTAGGATCTGAGGCTCTCATGATTGTGCTTGTTTGTCAGATTTGAACAAATCAAATAGATATGAGTAGTTTTTAAGTGCAGCGGAAATGGATAACAAACTTTGTAAACACAATCAAAGGAGAAAATAGTTTTGAGAAAGCATATGCAATTCATTTAGTCAAAAGATTTACAATAAGAATCAAATGATTACAGATATGCTTACATACTAAGCTCCCCCTCAGCCAGATACTTTAGGGTTGGTTGCACAAGATGAAAGGATTGAATTGAGGAGATGAACTCACTCAAAACGATCAAATATAACAGTACAAAGTACTGTCATATTTATAAGCAAACCAAGCCACTGATGTACCTCAGCTGACGTCACCATGATAGTGACATCTAACAGCCTAACAACCTATAAACACTGGTCTATACAAAACTACTGATGTCTAACAACTGATTTATAATTAAATACAAAACAAGTCTAACACTGTTCATGTTCCACTGTTGTAGCCTAAGCACTGATTACTTGAACATCAGTGCTTTCTTCAAAAGGTGATCAGTCTTTGAATGAGCAGTGCTTGGATCTTCAGCAGTACTTAAGAGACAGCAGTAGATAGAGCTCAGTGTTTGCCTTTTAGCAGTCTTTGGTTGTTTCATCAGTGTTTGGTTCATCAGTTGTTCTTCTGAGCAGTACTTAGAGGGTATCAGCAGATAGGTAACCACTGTCAAGGGGAGAGCTTAGTGTAAACGTCTGCTTATTGTGAATCCACTGTTGTGATCAGGTTTTGGCTTTACATTATTTGTTCCTCTGGTAGGGTTCAATCCCAACAATCTCCCCCTGGAACAGATAATGCCAAAACCTGTCATTATTCTGGATCTTTATTACTCATCAAAAGTTCCCTTGCTTTTCTTTTGAATTCTTCTTCAAATTCTTTGGAACTTGTGTCATCTTCATCCCGACACAGTGTAAGTTCAAGGAGATCCTGCAAATCTTCAACACTAAGGCCTAGTGCTTCTTTCCTTGATATATACTTCACTTCGCCATTGGATCTGACCAGGGTCAATACGTGGGTCTTTTGATCAGACATCCACTTTAGTACTTTTAAACCCAATGGGTTTCTTGGGAGAGATTTATTTGGAGATGAGCTTTGAGATATTGGCCTTGAGAAAACTTGCAGACTTTCAGACATTCTTTTGAAGGCCATTTCAATAACATTGTTTGCTGCAGCTATGTCTTCTGCAGTCTCTTTTTCTATCTGCTATTGTCTCTTTTGTTGATCTGGCTCAATGTCTAAAATTTCTGAAGTATTTGGTGATGCAGGCTTAGTTAACACCTTCTTAAAAAGGTTTTGAAGTTTTTCTGAGTTTGCTTCTTTTAGACCCATTTTCATGATGGTTTCTTTGAAGTACTCAACTTCCTTTTCCTTTACCTCTTCACTCGTCAGCTGTTCTCCTTTTTCTCGGTTTGTCATAAGAGTAGATCGGAACAGTGTTTTGAGGTTTTCAATCTGCTGTTCAAGCTTCATCATTTGTTCACGCTTCTTTGAAGTGTTTGATACAGTTATCTTCATTTTCTTCAGCCTTTCATAGGCTTCATCAGTCTGCTGTTTTGACCATTTTGATATGGCAATTGCAGTGTCCACCTTTGCATCTACCAGCTCCTGTTTCTTTTTCTTGTACTCAGCTGTTTGGTCATTGATGAACTTTTTGTAATTACTCCAATTTGGAGTATTCTTCTTCTTTTTAGGATCATTCTTGAGTCTATCAATCCTATCAGCTTCATGCTTTAAAAGCACAATTGGCCATTCTTCAAATTGGTTTTCTTCAGCAGGATAAATTTTTTCTTGCATTATGTATGCAAGAAGTTTTCTTCTCATCTCTTTTCGTTGTTCTGCCTTTTCTTTGCTCAGCTCATGTGCAAAATCTTTTATTAGATCGACCTTTTTGAGCAGAAGTTCCAATTTTTCAGCAATGGCTTCATCACCTTGACCTTTACATTCAACCTTGGCTCTTATCTTAGCCTGTCTTACTTTAAGTTCAAGATATTCCTCCATGTCTTCTGGAACCATGAAGCCAACTAATGAAGAGAATCTTCTGTTTGAAGGATCATCATCATTGTAGAACTGCCTCATCTCATTTTTTATTGCTTCCAGTTCTAAAGGATATCTTGTAGCAGTGGGATCATATTGATCCTCATCTGGCTGAGTAAGTTTTCTTTTTCTGGTGTAGAGTTTTGTTGGTTTTGATGTGAGACTGGTGGAAACAGTGGTGGATGACTGACTAACAGTTGTTGAAACAACTGTTGTCTCAACATCTGTTGTCATTACAACTGCTGATATGTCAGCAGATGTCTTCTGCTTTTGAGCAGGGGATGGAAGTGGTGAGGTAATTTTTGATGGTGGTGATGGTGGTGGTGAATCATCAGATATGAGAATCCTTCTCCTTTTCATTGTAGGAGAGGCTGATGATGTCATTGATGGATCAGTGGTTTGAATATGAGTGGCAGTGGTTTGTGGTTGTGATTGACTGACAGTGGTTGAAACAACTGGTGTTTCAATCACTGTTGTCATTACAGTAGATGTTGTAACATCTGCTGTCTTCTGCTTTATGGCAGGAGGCAGTGGTGGTGATATGATTGTAGATGATGATGGTGGTGGAACAGTGGTTGTGATGGTGTGTGTTGAGGGTGTGTGTGTTGATAAAATGGCAGCTGTTTGGCTACGGACAGCAGTTTTTGTAACCACTGCTGTATCAGCTGTTTGGCTAACAGGTTTTGAGACCTGCTTTTCTTTTTCTTTTTCAGGCTCAATATAAAGGCCATGTTCTATTCCCATCTTATTCATTTTTCTCAACAGCTTGATATTCTCCCCCTTTTTGGCATTATCTGAAGGGGGGTTAACAAGAAATGATAGGGAAGAAGGAACTTTGCCAGAGGCACTTTGAATGCTAGCCTTTATAGCCTTGATATCTGCTTGAGTGTCTTTAAATCTTGATTCCACCATGTTGGTCAGCATTTGTACATGAATAGCATGCTTTTGATCAGCCATATGTTGCTGTTTTTCAAGCATGGGTTGAAAAATATTCCAAAGCTCATTTGCAGCAAATGCATGTTGTGCAGGTGCTTGAGCAGGAACAGCAGTGCCTTGTGCTTTTTGAGCTTTTAACATCTCTTGCACCATATTCTTTATTTCAGCAACTGAATTTTCAAGTTTTTCAACTCTGCCCGTCAATTCCTGATATTTTGAATCATCACCTACGTTAGTAGGATCATCTGAATCCCCACCAGCAGTGGTTATATCAATGTGTGACTTAGGAACAGAGTCCCAAAAATCACCTATTGATGCCCCTTGTTCTCGGTACTGGGGACTTCTTTCTTCAGCACTCGATAAACCTTTGATGGTACCAGTGGTTAGATCCAACTCACTGGTGGTTACCGAGGTTGCTATGGAAGAAATTGCCTTCAAGGGAGTCTTACTAATGAAACAACTGTCCAACTGAAGATCTGTTGATCCATCAGTTGTAGTTGCTGCTCCACTTGAACTACTGACAAGAGTTACTTGTAACTCCTGCAGTGTAACCTCCTCAACTGTTGTTGGGATAGCAGAGGTATAAGCATCAGACCCAGTCACTTGTGGGGGTATACTCTCAGTGACAGGTGATAGAGAGGAACTGGTTTGTGTCTGTGCAATATCAACTGCATGCAACAGGGGTATTATTGATTGTGGCATTATGATTGGTGAGGGTATGGGTGTTGAAAGAGACATGTCCTTGGGATCAGGACTGTGGAAGATAGAGCCAAGTGGATCCAGAGCTTCATAATTTGGTGTCCCTGTGATTACAACCTGATCCTTTTGTGAGGATGCAGGAGGAGTTTTAGGCATATGTTGAGATCTTTCATCCAACTGCTATGAGGAAGTAGCAGCAGTGGTTTGTGGTGACTTTTGTGTTGTCACAGGCAGTTGCTCTGGGATCTCATCTTCCAGAGTTGCCTTTTTCTTGGGTTTAGTGGGCTTTTTGGAAGATTTTCTTTTGGTCTTTTTGGTGATGTCAGGTGTGGGTTTCAAAGCAGTGGTTGTGCTGCTCTGATCACCTGGAGCAGTGGGCTCAGCAGAAGTTGCCTGAGGATCAGTGGCAGTTTCTAAAGTCTGCTCAGGCACCTTTGCTTTTAATTTTATTGGTGCCATCATTCTTGAAAATGTTTCAATTGTTAAACCTTTTATTTGAAAATGGACACCTTGTTTGGGCAAATTTTCATCCTCTTTTTCAAATTTTTGTTTAAAGTAATAGCTCAGAAATCTTGGAAAAACAAGAAATGATTTGCTATCAACATTTTTAACCATGTCATTGAAGATCTCCTGGGAATAGTTGTAATCTTTATTGTTTAGAATAGCATATCCCAGGCACTGAATCTTCAATGGTATTTCATTAAACGCTGTTGTTTTATTAGAAACACAACTTAAAAGTGTGTGGACACCTTGTTTGGGCCAATCCGCGTCCTCCAGGTTCTGCTCAATCGTGCTCCACGATCGTCTGACGTGCAGGAGACAGAGAGTACTTAAGGACGCCTATGTGGCACCAATCACAGGGCAGAGACACCTGCCCCTCGATCTCCACTTACCTGCTGATGGCAGAATGACGGCCAGGCCGACAACTGTGACACGTGGCTCCAATCATGGTGGGCCAGCACCGGAGAGCTTCTAGAAGCCACTAACAGTCGACACCAATGAGACAAGGAGCATATCCTGTATGTTGTCGCCTTCCGGCCCAAGGCCCATCAGCCCACATCCTCTTACACCTCTCCGGCTATAAATAGAGACCTCAGTTCACAGGTTAAGCATTCTATTCCCTCTACTCTCACTCTTAACTCACAGTTATCTCCTCAAAGCAGTTACTTATTCTCACGCCGGAGTTGGGTTAAGAGGGAAACCCCCATATTCCCCTCTTAACGAGTTAACGGTGTTCTGTTTTGCAGGATTAACGGATCATTAAGGAGCTCAGAAAGTCATAAGAAGATTAACCCTTATGGTAGAAACATAAACCAAACTAATCAACCCTTAACATTAGTTCCGTGTTTCTTCAAATCTAATCTTGAACTTTTATCTAATAAAGAATATACTGGAAGTTATATGCATGTGAAAACAATTAGAGTGACTTTCAATTCATTTCCCTCCCACCTTCCAAAATAAACAGATGAGAAACGAATACCAATGTGCGAGTATTATCAATATCAAACCTAATAAATCAGTGTTCATGATAAAGCTAAAGAATCTTATGCTAAATGAGTTGATCAAATATCAAACCAAACAAACAATCAAGGTTCTTGGGTTCCTTTCTTCACTTTTTGATGTTGATCATGAGTTGGGATGAGTTTAAGGAGCTGATACAACTGGTTATCTATTTCAGTTTGTTGTTGGGTCTACTGAAATGTGGGACAAGTTGATTTAGAGAACATTTTAAAATGTGTTTCAGGCCTAGCCATGCAAGTCTGTCTTCTTAACTCTCAAAATTCAATCTTGGTTAACCTGTAACTCTCCTAATGAACTTTTCATATGGAAGACTCTTTTGGAAGAACAGATTGATGATGGTTTGAGTTCAAGAGACCTTGTCATTATGACATTAGGTTATACATCAAGTCATCTAAAGGTAGTATTCTGGTATAATAAGGTAGTGTTCGACAATTATACATGCAGTATATATATATATATATATAGAGAGAGAGAGAGAGAAAGTATAATGTACTTCAGGGCTTAACCTACATTAACATACATGACAAAATATATAACGTGCGTTATTATCATAGAACGTGCGTGATTATAGTCCCATGCGTGATTATGTGGTCCCATGCGTGATTATGTGGTCCCATGTGGTCCCATGCGTGATTATGTGGTCCCATGCGTGATTATACCCCTGATCCAACGGTTACCATTGTCTCCTACGTGATGTATGATAAGGCTTTTTGTATGTTAACCTTTCTCTCTCTATATATATATATATATATATATGAAATTTGTTTATTTGGTTTTGGTTTTTAGGATAATAATAATTATTATTATTATTACCAAAGAGTCTTGTATATAAAATAATTATTTTGGATAAAGAGGCTGAACTACCATAATCAGAAGATGAAACCTGTTCAATTAGTAGGTCTAAGATAAGAGTAAATTTTTTTTACTAGGTACATTAGAATGTCATGTTTTATAACTAACTTGGTTTTGTTATGGCTATGCCTCAAAACTGAACTCAAACTTAACCGAAGCGCCGGATGCACACCCCTAAAATCACTAACCTAAGTGTTGTGTTCCCGCCACATTGTGCACACCCTTAAAATCACCAACTGAACTGTTGCGGTCCCCGCTGCAACGCGCGGTCACCCCACTAGTAATAATCTATGAATGAAAGTAATGGTGTTAGTTAATAAGTTTTATACCATTTCGTATGAAAATGGGTCATATTTTATTAAAATCATGTTACGTAAATCATTTGGATTAGACTGGAAGGAGTGGGGGCCGGCTGAGGCCCGGCTAGGACCGGCGCCGGTCCCCCACACCGCCCCCCTCCACCCCACCCGTCCTCACCAGCAAACCCAAGCTGGGCTCGCCGTGCCATGTTTGAAGTATATAGCCGTTAATAACGGCTAGTTTAATAAAAAAAAAAAAAAACCTTTTTCAATTTAAATATATACCCATTCTTTATACCATTTCTTCAATATTTGACCCATTCTTCTCCCATTCTCATCCATTTTTATAAAAAAACACTCCCATTTTTATACCAATCTTTTATAAAAAAATATCTCTTCATCCACAATGGCATCTAATCCTTGGTGGTCCGGCTCTTCTTCGGATGAAGAGGAGATGTTTTTCGCAAACGCTGTGGTAAAGGCGGCGCAGATTCTTTTGGAAGAGGAAGAGGAAGAGGACTCGTCTGAAAACGTTATTATCAGACGAATACAGGTTAACAGAGACCGCGAAGGAGCGTCACAAGATTTGTGGATCTGGCATTCTTTCTTTGGGCTCCCTGGTTCACTCAACGACCTCAACGTGCTGTACCAATCGACGATCTTTAGCGATGTCGTTAATGGAATCGGACCGGACACCCGTTTTACAGTATCAGGGGTTGAGTATAGACGCGGGTATTATCTTGCCGACGGAATATATCCGTCTTGGTCTACAATTGTCAAGACTATTTCATATCCTGAGGACGAAAAAAGGAAAAAATTCGCCAAGCGTCAAGAAGGTGCAAGAAAAGACATCGAACGTTGTTTTGGTGTTTTAAAAAAAAAATGGGCCGTCCTTGAACAACCGGCACGTGCGTTCACACCGAAGCGGTTGCGCCTGATTATGTACGCTTGCATTTTGCTCCATAACATGATTATTGAAGACGAAGGTCGGGCGATTTGTGAGTATGATGAGAATGCATCTTACGGGAATACTGTCCCGGTAGATCCGACGCAACAGGATTTAAACTCCTTCGCGCTAACCAACGACTTCACGCATATAAACCTTCAACAGGATTTGGTAGAACATATTTGGAACAACGTTAACGTAGCGGACGGTGCCGAAGACGAAGACGAAGACGAGTAGTTTAGTTTTTTTTTAGGAAATGTAATATTTTTTTTATTTTTCGGAAATGTATTTTTTTTTAGGAAATGTAATTTTTTTTATGTTATGAAATGAATTTATTTATGTTGTATTTGTTAATTTTTATAAAGTTTTTATTAAGTTAATAAAGTAAAACTTAGAAAATTATAAAATAATGAGGTGGGGTAGCCCCATCCTCCATCCCCCTCAATTATGAAGGAGGCCCATCCCCCACGAGCCGCCTACGTGGCGCCTACGTGGAGGCTCATCCCCGTGGGGATGGGCCAAACCACTCCTTCTAGTCTTAGCTATAACTAAAACAAGTCAAGTGGGTTAAACAGGTTACACATCAACTGAAGTGTATTCATATTACTTTAGTATATACTTTTTATAAACATATTTTAATACATTTATTATTAAGTATTAAGGGTGGGAGACACTAGCTTCTTCATTTGCATGAGTCCCACGAGCCACCTTGAACTCAAGTCAACCAATATGAACCAAACATTAGTACAAGCATTAGGGTGGAAAGTATGGTAGCGGTGAGTTGGGCGGGGAGGGTAGTTTACCGAGTGGTGATGTGTTACCGGGGTGTTATCGGTGATCAGGGACTTGGTTTGGCGGTGTGTACTCACCGAGTTGTTTGAGTGAGTGTTTGGGGAATGTGATTGTTTGAGTGGGTGTTTGATCATTGCTAGTGTTTTAGTGGAAAATGAAGAGTGGAGTAAGGACTTGAAATGGCATGAGATTATTGGGTAGTGAAAATTGGGAGTGATTAACCACTCCCTCCACCCTCACAGACGGACTAAAAACTTAGAAAAAAATTTCATCATGGCATGATCAAATATACCTTTATTTATACGTAACAATAACGCCCTAGGAAACGGATCAAGGAAAGAACTACTTCAAGCTGAGAGAACTCATTTTAACCACACCATGTCATCAGGAGGATATAACATAGCTGATCCACCATATGTTTCCTAGGAAATAACATCTTGAAGGGTAATTTCGACATTTTACCCATTATTTTTCTCTCTCCTTTAAGATCTTATCTCTCTTTATGTCATATCTCCTCTAAGATCTTATCTCTTTTTATGTCATAGCTGGCCTTTTTTTTTATCTTGCGAAAGTCACAGTCATTTGGTTTGTTTGATTTGTATGCACCAAAAAATCTCAAGAAAAGTGGCTTTGTGGGTCAACGGACATAAGCCGTCGGGAGATTAAAGCTAATGGGTAGGTTATGCATTTTTTATCAGTGCCCTGCTTACAAATGCATATATTTTATTATATTAAAGAAAGGAAATTTTTGCATTTCAAAGGCTACAAAGGGATGATGACAACTCATAATCCAAGTCGGTATTTTATTTTGTTTGTTTATTTGATTTGTATCCACCAAAAGATCTCAAAGAAAAGTGGATTTGAATTTAGGTAGCCATTTGTTTTTTAGTTACACCATCATATTTTATCACAAGTCAGTTATTGGCCGATCATGGTTGCAAAAGTCGCTAGGCGCTCCCTAGTCGGATTCGGGAGTACTCGGCTTAGGCGGAGATTACTCGGGGAGTAATTGGCCTGGGAGAAGAGTACTCGTGCCTCGGCAGCCTACCTTGTAGCGAGTACTCGGGGAGTACTCGGAGCCTAGGCGGGACTTTTACAACCATGTGGCCAATAATAATTCGAACTGGTCAAATTTTTTTTTTTGTAAAATAGTTCGCCGTTAAAATAGCTTAACGAAGTTAAGTTTTTTCCAAATTACAAACCGATATTTTAGGGCTTTTGATCAGAACAAAATACGAGTCGATTGATGTTAACATTCCTGTAAATGTTTTTTACATTGTTGTAAATGAGAAAAGTGTTTGGGATTTACGCAGTATAAATATTTAATATTTACGTGAATGTAAATATTTAATATTGACGTCAATATAAATAGTAGATAGTTAGTTACATGTGTATTTATTAATTTATAATACTCTTGCATTTTTTTGTACATGTATTTGATTTTTGTTCAACTTTATTGTGATTGGTGCATTTTTTTATAAAATTAAATCTACACATCCATTTTCAATAATATTTATGTAAATTAAATCAACACAACCAGTTTAATAAATCTTATGCAACACAACCATGTATAGTTAAATTTAATCTACGTTTGATCTTCATTTTCTCTGCAATTGGGGAAGTTTTTTAAATCACAACAATAATTTTAGGGTGCAAAAGAAAATGAATAGAAAAAGAAGGTAGACAAGTCATTGGAGGTGGGATGGTCTGACAATGTAGAAAATCAAAAGTGATTACGCTATGTGGATTTACCATATTGCCCTTTTTTACAAATAATTGTTTTTTATTCTAATCCATGTATGACAAAAAGCATTTCATGTTAAAGTTAATCAAAGCCATCGAGGGTTATAGATCAAGGGCTCTTACTAGTTCCCTTAGTTTTTTTAAACTAATACAAGTTTTCGTTTTTTTAAACTAATACAAGTTTTCATTTTACCATAACCATATATATATATGGTTATGGTTATGGTAGGGTACTTAACAAAGAAATAATAGGTTCAGACGAGGTACAATCTGTTATAATTTCATAAAGTAAATCAATATTAGACTTTGGCAGAATTAAGAACGTATAACCAAGTCAAACGTTCCAACATTTTGGGTGAGTCATTTCTTTTAGGTAAAAGTAGAGGACAGATGTAGCGAGTGATACGATCATGAAGAACAAATCACCTTGATTCTACGAATACCCGTGACGATCTTCCCCAAACCCTCTAAATTCAACCTAAAGGGCAAAGAATTTGAAATGAAAATGGTTATTCTCAAAATTGAAGTCTGGCCATTAGAATTACAAGAGCAAGATATAAATAAAAACTGAAATTCGAAATGAGCCACAAAAAGGCTATAGGCAAAAAACAAGCCCAAAAACAAAATACATAAAACACCGAGAAAAACATAAAAGTGTTCATAACTCTCATTAGAATGCTTTTTGGGCCGAAACTTGGACAAGGCCCCTTTGGGTCCTTGCCACGAAGTGTTCCTCATTCCAAGCTTCGATTTGACTAGTCGAACGCTTAAAACGGAGACATCTTTGGACGAATTTAAGAGCTGGTTTAGCATGGTTTCGAACTTGGACATCTTTGGACGAATTTAAGAGCTGTTTTAGCATGGTTTCGAAGGCAAGGAAGCTTAGGAATTGTTGGGTAGGAGCTGGAAGCCTTAAGATCGAAGATTTAACGGGTTTTATCTTCCCGGATCATCTTGTATTCTGGTTTTTGCAACTGTGTTTCTTGGCTAAACGCCCAAACTACTTAGGTTGTGATGAACAATAGTTAAAGTTTGGATTTTTATTGGATGTAGATTATGTTTATGGATTTTTCTTGAAAAGTAAATAACTTTGGTTCTTTTATTTGGTATGTATGCCTATCTTTACATGTTTATTGATTGTTTATTGTTTCATATCGACTTTGATGAATGTCTTTCATATAATGGGTTTATGTTGATTATTGGATCCTTAGCGCGTTTGGGTAATATTGTGGTGAATTGGCCAATAAACCATAGAAAAAATTTTCATGATTTAATTCGGTTTAGATATACTACTAATTCTGGTTAATGTGAGGTGCTAGGTTATTGATAGGTCTAGATTGGTAAATCGCAAGGATTAGGTCTTTGTGAGAAGCCGGTTTTAGTTGCCTTGCCAAATTCTTGTCTATTGAACCAAATCAAGTTCCATAGTTGCCTTAGACTTTCCACTGTGATGTAGCTAGTCACTTTAGGGCACTTTTCTAGATATATAGATAACCGTGAGGGAGTCTAGTTAACCGGTATTCACAACAACCCTTTTTAGAGTTCTATAGGTGTCTTCCCGAGAAAGGTCGGGAGTACTGTTCGGTTTCTATTAGGCTTTAGCATTTAAAGATCCCGGTTCCATAGCATATTAGCATCCGATTGAAAGCCATACAATAACGTTTGGGATTCCAACCTAGGTAGTTATTTGTCATCATTGAGTTCAACCCTAGTTTCAGTCGCGTTCAACTTTGTTTTTGTTAGTTAAATTTATTTAATTGCAATTTAGGATTTTAGAACCCCCCCCCCCCCCCCAAAAAAAAATATAAAATCAATTTAGTCGTGTCAGTGTGTCAAGTCTATTGAGTCTAGTTTACGTAATCAAAAGAGTCTTGTGGGTTCGATATCCGGATTTACTTAGCTTTACTAGAGTCGACCGGTTCACTTGCCGATTAGTAGTTTAGTCGAGTCTTAGAAAGTCTAGAGTAAAATTTAGGTTAATTTAGTTAATTTTTATTAAACTACTTTTAGCGCATCACTACACCTTCTGGTTCCCTTGTGCACTCTCAAGCATCATGGCCAAGTCCATTGCAATTAAAACAACAAACGTTTCATTTGTCTCGTGAGCGGTTATTTTCTTGATTTTGGTTGTTATCTTGTCCTGGATTTTCATCACGTTTCGTCTCTACTTGTTGGTTGTATCTGCGTCTGCCATGGTTCCAGCCTCGGCCATGACCACGACCGCGATTATTATAAGTGGAGTCTTGTCCTCTACCTTGCCTCTTCCGATAATTGTTAACATAGTTTCTTTTATGGTTTTTTGTTTTGGAAAATAAAAGCTTGCTTTGTGAGCCACCTTCATTCACGACGTACAATCTTACTCGATCCTCGAAGGTTTTTAATCTGCCGATTTCCTCTTCAAAAGGCATGGTCTCAAGATCTTCCGATTGTTTGATAGATGCCACAATCAGCAAGAATTTTATCAACAACGAATTAAACAGCTTTCGTACCTGTACCTCCGGATCAAGTGTGGTTCCAAGATTGTTGAACTTCCCTTCAATAACACTAATCTTGGTTGCAAATTCATCTATTATCTCGGTTTCTTTCATCTTCAGCTTCTCCAACTCAGACTGTAACACATGATCCGAGCCTTCTGTACTCTATCTGCCCCCAAGAAAAGAAACCGAATGGCCTCCCATAGTTCATGAGCTCTTGCATACATTGCGACTTGCAAAAGTATATCCTCCGAAAGTGATTGAAAGAGGATTGCCATCGCCGTTTGATTTTTCCGATCATCAACGGCTCCTCCGGTTACCGGGTCGATTGCATCTGCTAACTCGTAAGCACCCAGAATGGTTCAAGCCACTACAGACCATGACGAGTAGTTTGTAGAGGTTAACTTTGGGCATTGAAGGCTAACATTCTAGTGATCACGCATGTTCGCTACTGCGTTGTTGGGTTGCTCTCCGTCGGCCATAGTCTTCTCTTCTTGCTTTCTTCCTGATCAAAATTCCGTACCAAAAATTCAGCCCTATTTGCGATGGCTGGTCGGCTTTGGTATAGTTCAGTTAGACACCTCGAAAATTCTCCTTTGATCTCTGAATCAAGAACGACAAACTCTTCTCCGGAATTCAATCGGTTATACGCCCCGAGTGAATCGCTTCAAGAAGCACCTTCGAATCGTGCTCTGATACCAATTGTTGGAGCAACTGATATCAACGAACACTTTATTCAGAGGACACCTAAGACTCTTTTTATTAATAAACTTCGAATAAAAACTTATCAGATTACAATTAAACTGTCGCTATTTATAAGCTACTAACTTGGAGATTACCTCTAACCTATTTGAATCAGATTACAAATAAACTATCGCTATTTATAAGCTACTAACTTGGAGATTAATCTAACCTATTTGAAATATAATACGACTCCTCTAAAAAAAATAAAAAAAAAAAATAAACCTACTGTATATCTATCTACTGAATTAATTAGATTGCCTTGCATTCCAAGCTACTGGATTAATTTTCCAAACATTTAAATTACGGATAATTTCATTTCCATCCAACGACATCAATTCCCATCTGGTTTTTATCCGAATCAAATATATCTTTTTATTAATTATTAATTTCCACTTGGATGGGTCATGGTCCTTTTCAGTGGACTTTATCAGAAAGTTAGGCATATCACAAACGTGACACGTAGCCCCAAGTTGCCAATAGGCACCACATATTTGACTGCAAAATAACCTGCGCCCATTAACAACTTTGAAGACACGAAGACACCCGCATTTGTTACTTCTTCAGTTCACTCTTCGGCACCGCCTCCTTCAACACAGACCGGTAGAGTTTCTATTTTCACATCAGTTTTCTTCAACACTGTCTCTTATTATCATATGATTTTGTTTTCGATCCTTTCTTCATAAACGTTTTCTGTTCTTCATGACATACACGGATCTCTTCGTTTTACGTTTATATGTTTTGTATTTCGATCTCTGTGTGTTTATTTTACTGTCAATCATCAACACATGATTAGAATTTTCAGCGCATGTGTACATACAAGCATATATATACATATACTCATCATCAGGTATGGCAATCGGAGCATTCTTGGGTGTGGCAATCGGGTAGGGGTACCCAATTGGGTCGACCGCCTCCGCTGGTGATTCGGGTGGTGAAACTGGGTTACGAAAACGGAAGATGGTTACCGATCTGGGTTGTCTCTTTGTTTGGGGTTTTGAATCGGGTTGCACCCCTGGTTTATGCTTGGGTTAATCAGGTAGGTGATGTGGCATGAGTTTTTGCTTAGGTTTTCGGGTTCCACCCCTTCCCCCTTTAGGCCATGTGTAGTGGCGCCGGCCGGGGCGGTGTCGCTGGCGCCATAGGGCGTGATGGATGGTGTTGGCGTTATATAACCTGCGAGTACGGAGGGACTTATGAATGATGTGGAATTCTTACTTGTATGTTCCCCTCTTCCGGACACACGTGGTGATCCAACAAAAATGGGTCATCAGTCGATTAGTCTAAATTGACGGTTTGTTGTTGACAACTTGACATATCATGTTTATAGATAATTCGTCGTGTGTGTTTTTCTGAAATTTCTTATTATAGTATATTTGTTATATTTATTTATTTCTCTAGATTTAGATGATACAGATAGATGGCATCTGATCATTTAGGGGTACTTACTGTTAAAAAATTAGTAGAACCGGTATGTCAATTTTTTTTTTTCCCAAAGTATTGGTTAATGAAATAGTATCGGTCAAGGAAGATAAACTAAGATAAAAGATAAGAGAAGCCTATTTGACTGTGTTTGCATTTGGATTTATCAGATGTATGACCTTTTTTCGTAAAGTACTGGTTAATGAAATAGTTAAAAGTGGTGTTAGTTGACAAATCTGCATGTAACTTTGATTTTAAAGTTTTCCTCAATTGTCATTATGCTTCGCTATTTTAAGTGTAGTAATATTCATTTGTATTAGTTTATTTATTTACATTGTCTGTGTTCTAGGTATGGGACAAATAATGTGTTTCAAGCTATTATTGAACGATGCTGTGATAAGATCATTGATAATTTGTCCTTGATTTTTTTTAATAATCTAACTGTCTTGTTGTTTAAAATGGTTTACATAGTTGAAGTGGTTTTTTATCATATAAATTATCCGTTTGAACACTTACTAATATGTCATCTTTCGTTAACCAGACTTCGAAACAGAGCCTCTAAGTTTTAGGCCTTTTGTTCATTCAGTACTATTCAGTACTAGTTGTCCCTTTTGATCAAACAGGCTCTTACATGTGCAATGTTATAGAAACCAAGAAGCTGAAATGTATCCAAATTGTGCGGACCAGAAGAGGAAGTCGCAGCCAGTTGATTATGCGGATAAGGATTTGTGGACGGTTTCCAAGAGAGAGATTACTTCTGTAAGACAGCTTTGTGACTCAAGCTACATGCCATCACTTTCGGTGTTTAGAAAAAATAAGCCATGTGAGTAACTCCTTTGATCTGATTCATCTAAATCCATAACTACCAGTACATCTTTTGTCTTACTTCCTTGTTAACTTTTCTATCTGTAGAAGAAGTTTGTCAGAGTTTTAGTTTGCAGATAAAAGCCTCTTTGTGTTGCATGATTTAATAAAACATATCATTGTGAGATACAATATTGGCATGATACAACTTCTATTTCATGGTCATACAGCATCATAGTTGTGTCGGGATTAGCTGTTTCAGCTGGGAAATGATATGCTTTACAATCATAGTTGTGTTGGATATTGCTGCGAAATGATATGCTTTGTTAGTGGTAATGACCTTTATGTGGTCAATATGAGTGGAATTTAATTGGCTTGGTTTGAATGTGAGAGCGCCTCTAATCAAGTCAAAATGTGGGTAGGGGTTCAAACGAGCCGAGTCTGAGCTCGACTGGGCTCGAGCTCGTTTAATGTATAAAAGCTCAAGATTAGCTCAATTCGGGCTTTGTTTCTAAAGCTCAAGCTAGGCTCGTTGGTATTTTTTCGAGCTCGGCTCAGGCTTAGCTCTTTTATCATAAATTAATTAATTAAAATTAATTATAATTATTATTTTATATATAATTTTGTTATTTTTCATAGTTTTAAAAATAGTAATTACTATTATTTAAATAAATATGTGTTATATTAATTAAAAAGTATAATAATAGTGGGCTCGTTTTGGCTCGCGAGCCAACTCGATAAGAAAGGCTCCGTCTCGGGCTCGTTTACTAAACGAGCTTGTTTTTAGGCTTGGGCTCAATCTCAAGCTCATTTAAGCTTGGCTAGATTTGAGCTGGCCTCGAGTAGTGTGGCTCGTTTGGACCCCTAGTTGGGAGAATACAATTAGAGGTGAATGACCCGAAAATGATTTAAGCCCTACTAAAACCATGTGAGTGGTAAGTCTTTTTCTTGGTGTTTGCAAACCAGCAAAGTGATGAAAGTCTACAATTTACGAAACAACCTGGAGTTGGTAAAAACTTAATGGTGTAATTAAGGAGAAAATTTTGTAATATTTAGGTTTTAGTATGTATTTATCTTACATATTGAAGTATGGATTGTTTTCTTTGTTGGAGTAGATTTGGACTCGTGTACATACACATATATACATTCTGTGGTTGTCAGTGTTATATATATAGGTTAGGAGTTAGCTACAAAGTCAAAAACTTCTGAAAGTGTGAGAAGTCTAAGCCGGCGCACTACAATCCATTAAACTTGCAACTTCATTTTCAGAGCGTCTAATTATAGTTGTGACACTTTGATCTTTAAAAGATTTCAAGTTAATAATCCTGGTGTGCTTCTTTCATGGATTGTCTAAACTATAGGTTTGGAACTAAGAGCTGCCAATATTGACCCATATCATCAGAAAATACAGGACAAGATAGTAGCTGCATTAAAACTCTTAACTGTCCGTGAGCAACGTGTTTTGGTTCAGTTTTGGTTTCCTCATGATGTTGGGAAGCACCAATTACTTACAACTATAGATCAGCCGTTTGGTATTGGTGTACTTGATGCAGAGCTTAGTTCGTATCGGCAGGATTCTGAGGGGAGATCTTTTGTTGTGGATAAGGATTATGAAGAAGGGGACCGTAGTCCTGCAGCTCGAGTATACAGACGAGGGTTGCCAGAGTGGACACCTGATGTAACTAATTACATGCCAGAACATTTTCCGCAACAAGAGTGTGCGATTCGTTGCAATCTCCATGGTTATTTGGCTTTACCGGTTTTTGATTCGAATATACAGTTATGTGTCGGTGTGCTTGAGCTCTTGATGTCTTCAAAGTATACGAGTTATTCTTATGAGGTTCAACAACTTCACAACGCACTTGAGGTTTCCATCTTTCCTCCCAAAGTTAATGAGTTTCTCTCGTTTTTAACTCAATTGTGTTTCTAACAACTCATTTTCAAATTGTTGTCATCTTGCAGACACAGAATCTGATAAGCCCACAAGGATTTGATTTTCCTTCTTTTAATGTGAGTTGGGTCCTGCTAATTTATAATCTAATCTTCTTCTTTGCTTTGGAATCTTTACGTGAGAGATCGTTTTTTTATACAGGTTCCTAACGAAAGAAGGCAAAATAATTTAGATAAAATCCACGGCATTCTGAAAAAGGCTTGTGAAATCCACAGTTTACCTCTTGCTCAGACATGGGCTGTGTCCCAACACACTAGTTTCGTTTCCCATGAAAACGCTATAGTAAAGAGCTGTAGTAGTTTCGACACTAGATGTGTCGGGAAAGTCTGCATGTCGACAACCGATCTACCATTTTATGTTCAAGACATGAGCTTGTGGCCGTTCCTTAAAGCTTGCAGAGAACGACATCTGGACAGGTCCTGTGGCCTTGTTGGCAAGGCGTTGTTATCCCGCGGTTCATGTTTTTGTGGAGACGTAACCAAACTCAGTGACGCAGAGTACCCTTTGATCCACAATGCACGCATGTACCGGTTGACCAGCAGCTTTGCGATCTTGTGTAGTGTTGAAGCCGACGATGACTATGTGCTAGAGTTTTATCTACCTCCAGATATTAGAGACAGCGGACAGGTCTCGAACTTGGTCCTAACATTGAATCAGAACATTCCGATGAGTTCAGGATTTGAACTGGGTGACAAGTCATGTACGGTTCTGTCTGTAAACATAGAACCTGATGTTATACAAACAACCTCGGACTCTGTGGCTGACAATTTCATGTCATCGGATTCAGAGTTAACGATGGCGAATCCCACCAACTTGAGCATAGAGATAACAAGCAAAAAGCGTAAAATAGAATCGCTTACCGAGATGGTGACAGCAGAGATAAGTCATAATAGCAATAAGAAAAAACAACAACAACAACAACCATACCCAGTATATCCCACAAATAGCAGAACTATTCGTAGGGTCTGGGGGAGGTGGGATGTAGGCAAACCTTTCCTCTATCCTACGAATAGAGAGGCTGCTTCCTGAGAGACCCCCGGCTCCAAAACAACCAACAGGAAGATATATGAAAGATGGATAAGTAAATAGCGTAGCAGTAGTCAGATAGATCATTAGCATGCACACATAGGCATAGATACAAGAAAATCGTCATAAGAAAAAAATTCGCTTTTCTGTTTCAATGGGACTTGCATATCTGGAAAACGAAGTCTTGCGAAGCTTCGAGTTAAAAGGTAAAAAGCTTCGTCTAAAGTATATGGACGAAGACGACGATTTGATACTCATTGCTTCTGATGACGATTTGATGTATGCAGTGGCTACTACAGGCACCAACAACAATATCAACTTAACCTGTCTGTCAGATTAAACTGTCTGATACTCATTCTTTGCGATGTGAATTTGAATAAAATCCCCAGTTCAGGGCCGGCTCAAGCCCAAGCCAAATGAGGCTTGGGCCTTGGGCCATCAAAACTATAGGGCCTCCATGTTTAAAAAAAATTATAGATTATATGGTATTGGGCTTGTGTTTGTTACTTCTAAGTTTGGCCAACCGGGTGCGTCGGGCGACTAGTCAAAATGGGTTTGGATCAATATAGGTTCGGGTTAAAACGAGGTGTTTTTAAATAGTAACAATTTTGCCGGGTCAAAACGGGTTCTGTAGACCAAACTGAACTTGGGTTGAGATGGGTCCTATTTATGGTGGCTAGTGATGACATGTAGAGGTTACAACGGCAGAAACGATGGTGTTGAGGGTGGTTGTGGCGGGTGGACGCGGCAACGATGGTGGAGTCGGAGGTGGCAGGGATGGTGACGGTAGGGTTGAGTTTGAACACAACTAAATTTTCCCACATCTATGCATGCGTTCACGCGTGCGCATAAGCATGTAATAGACAATTATTGAACAAGGTACTATGCATACTGCATAAGGCACCACATATATTTTTTATTTGAAGCTGTAATACATTCATGAACTTGGTCAAGGCTTGCCAATTTGAAAGTCAACTGATAGGTGGTCAAATAATTTGATTATGATTTAATAGACAAATGGTTTTTAGCTTTGTTATGTTTATGAAATATAAGATGCACAGATTAGTAGCATCTCTTTTGAGTTGAAATCAAGATATAGTTATTAAATAAAGTGAACCGAAGGGCCTTCGGCCTATTAGTATCGAGGTGTTGGATAATGTTTTGTTTTTTCAAGTGTAGTTTTGTACTAGTGCATCATGGTGCTATGCTATTCTAGTCCCCTAGCGATTTGTGCGGATTTTGGTAGTAACAGGCGCAATAAAACACATCTTAAAAACACAAGTCAGTTTTAGGGTGTACAACCGAAGAAACATCAAGTTAATCCGCGGGTTAACTCGTTGGATTAGTCTCGTCCACAAGGTTAATCTTCCTTCCTCTTCTAACAACTGCTTTGATCAGTAACTGGTCCTGTAAAATGACACAACACCGTGAAGCTTGTTACAAGGAGGAGAGGTAGGGGTTCTCCTTGTAACCACCCTCCGGCATGAGAATAAGAATTCGTTTTGGATAATAATTGTGTATTAAGTGAGAGAGTAAGAGAACGATCCTTCAAACTCAAGGTGAAGTCCTCTATTTATAGCCGGAGACCATAGGGAAGGAGATGGGTTAATAGGCCTTGGGCCAGACGTCTATATCAAGGAATATAATGTTTGTCTCCGTTGACACAACTATTAGTGTGTGCTGAGGATCTTGACGTTGGCGTGTGATGATTGGAGCCATGTGTCCTATGAATTGTCCTTGATGTCGAGTTTGTCCTGAGCAATGGACGGCGCAACATGATTGGTTGCACGTCACTGTCCTTTTGTACTGACTGTCTCCTGCACGATTGCTCGTCGTGGTGGTTGCATGGTCCCAGCTTGGCACGCCTTGATTGGTTGCATGTTCTGCTACCTGTATGGAGTGTATCCTCCTTAGCTGGCATCTTCATGCTCGCGCTTGAACAGCTTGCGCCCGACGAATGATTATGGCTAAGTGTTGGCTTGGTTTTAGGCTGGGTATGTTCTCTTGTGCGTGTTGTTTGTCTGTAGTCGCGCACTTAGGCGTAGGATCTGAGACCATACCCCTTCAACAACTTAGTTCCCTTTGACTTCACGGCTGCTTATTTTCTTCTGTGTCATATGACATGGTCACATGGCTGCCTTATACAACCAACTATACAAGTATAGAACTGGTATATTTTAATCAAAAGTTTTGTGCATTTTATTGGTTCACATTTGGAGTTTGGACGATTCTAATGGTTTACCTTTTCATCTCAATAACACCATGTGTAGTGGGCAAAGTTTTAGGTGTGGAGTAGGCAAAAAACGCCCCAATCATGGGTGTACACCGCCCCGTAGGCGTTTTTTAGTGGATTTTAGGTTGGGGCGTTTTCCTTAAAACCCCTGATTCAAAAGTGATGACCACTAGAATTTTTATGATGGTTTTTTTTTTATTTAATTCAATTATAATATCTAATCATTGCAAGAGTTCAAGCCTACTACACTCCTTTTTAACTTCAAGCCCCTTGCTGACTTGGTGCCACGTGTCGCTTCATATCCAAAGGTGTAGCATTTATTTCATACACCACTACACATGTTCTAAAGTTAAAGTACGGATGAAACAACTTTGATCTTTCAAAAAAAAAAAGACAGATGGTGGCGTGCATTTACCTTTTCTTTTCGGTGCAAAGGATTCACATTTCACAGTACGTCATGAACCGACAGAAAAGTTCAAACAACGTTTTATACAGTTCAAAGGTCCAAGGCCTTGCGTAGATTTCGGTGGACAAACACGTAATTTTAATGGCTCAAAAAGAACCTCATAGTCTTGCTTGGAAGGTTAGGCAGCGTGGCATGCGTCATAATTGGCTGGTTCTTTATTCTTTATGAATTTTAAAAGAATTAATAGAATTTCCAGGAAACTACCCGTGGTTTATTTCGTTTTTTTTTTCAACATTTTATATTCATTGTGGATTAGCAAGTGGGGAAATATTATATATGGGGAAATCGCAAGAATGGCCTTGACCCGGTCAAATTTTCCAAACTAGCCATTCGAAACGTCTTGCTGAGACGCCACCACACCCCTGTAACGTCTCAACTATTGACCAACGAAAGGGCTGCACGTGGCCGACAAACTTTGACGTCTCTGATCAATCATGACTGGCCTATTTTCCCAAAGTAAAGTTTGACGTCTCTGACCAAACTTTGACGTCTCTGACCAACGAAACGTCTTGGATAATAAAATAAAATAAAATAAAACCAATTCCCCATTAATGAATATTAAAATGGATCTGACGTGTTTCTTGAGATAATAAAATAAAACATTAAGTTCTCAATGCTAAAATGTTTCTCTCTCCTCTTTATCTCTCATCTGTTTCATCTTCTTCACCCCGAGCACCACCACCACCCTCACCTCCCACCACCCTCACCGAGCACCACCACCCTCACCGAGCACCACCAACCTCCACCCACCACAACCACCACCGTAAACCACCACGGTCCACCACCATCACCTACCGAAGCATGTATTTAAACAAACAAGAGCGCCAACCAGCAAAAGTCAGTCTTCTCCATGGCCAACCTGCAACTTCGTTCATCACTTGTTAATCAGACTAGAAGAGTTGTAAGTTGTCCATCCAACTTCATCATCACTTGTGCATTCATCTTCATCCACTGATATAATAACTTCTTTCTCCGGCTCCTGCTCCGGCTCCTTCTCCGACTCCTACTCCGGCTCCTTCTCCTTAGAATTTCGAGCCTTAGAATTCACACTTACTGTAAACTTGAAAGCAAGAAATAAAATCGTACAGACAATTATTGAAATGCTGATAATATTATTCAAGAGCTTACTCATTGTTTGAGGGTGGGGAGAAGGTGGAGGAGAGAGAGGAAGCCATGGTTATGGTGGAAGAGAAGTTGCAGGTGGGGTGGATTGGGAAGAAAGATGAGAGATAAAGAGGAGAGAGAAAGGTTATGGGAATTGGTGATAAGCAATACAACTTGCAGCCCTTTTCGTTGGTTTGACGTCTCACAAAAAGTCAAATAATCACAGGCTAGGTAGTTGAGACGTTACGGGGGGACCTCCGCACTGGCCTGAGAGGTCAAATGACCCTGCCACGTGCAGCCCTTTCATTGGTCAATAGTTGAGACGTTACAGGGGTGTGGTGGCGTCTCAGCAAGACGTTTCGAATGGCTAGTTTGAAAATTTTGACCGGGTCAAGGCCATCTTGCGATTTCCCCGTTATATATTCTTATTTGGGTTATTAGACTATAGGCTGTGGAGGGGCTTGGTTTGAGGCATTGTTGGTAAGATCTACAAGGTAATACTCAAAAACTAGGGGTGTGGTGTGGTGTGGTGTGGCGTGGCCAGCCATGTGGATTTTTTTTTTGGTTTGGCAACGGCTACCCCCAACGGCTAGATCGAACGAGCCAACCAAAGCCAACCATGTCACCCACCCCTCGCCAAAGGGGCAACGCCATGCCCAACGCTTGCCCGGGGTGGAGCAGCCGACGTTGAGCTCAAACCGCCGCCCCAACCCACGCCCCACACCCCACAGTCTTAGATTTTAGTAATCCTAACTTTTACTCGTCTACTGGCATTAATCCTAACTTAAAAAATTCCTTTTGACAATCGAGGGGATTGGTTTGAGGCATTGTTGGTAAGATCTACAAGGTAATACTCAAAAACTAGGGGTGTGGTGTGGGGTGGCGTGGCCAGCCATGTGGATTTTTTTCTTTTTTTTGGTTTGGCAACGGCTACCCCCAACGGCTAGATCGAACGAGCCAACCATGTCACCCACCCCTCGCCAAAGGGGCAACGCCATGCCCAATGCTTGCCCGGGGTGGAGCAGCCGACGTTGAGCTCAAACCGCCGCCCCAACCCACGCCCCACACCCCACAGTCTTAGATTTTAGTAATCCTAACTTTTACTCGTCTACTAGCATTAATCCTAACTTAAAAAATTCCTTTTGACAATCCCAACTTGTAAGGATTTGGTCTCCGTCGATCCTTTTCTAACCGTGTTATAACCTAGTTAGTTTTTTTTGCTGACTTGACAGCTTACGTAGCACAAACCTAGTTATTAGCTGATGGTGGTTGTTGATGGTGGGTGGCGGCTAATGGTGATGTTGACGGCTGATGGTAGTGGTTGTTGATGGTGATGGTGGTGGCGGCTGATGGTAGAGGTTGTTGATGGTGATGGTGCTGGCGGCTAATGGTGGTGGTGAAAGTTAGGATTATTAATATCCAATAACTAGGTTTGTGCCACATAAGCATACACATAAACAGTCACATCATCCAATAACTAGGTTTGTGCCACGTAAGCTATCGCGTGAGCACAAAACTAAATGGGTTATAACCCAGTTTGAAAAGAATCGATTTGGGCAAAATTCTTAAAAGTTGAGATTGTTAGAAGAAATTTTCTAAGTTGGAATTAATGTCAGCCAATGAGTAAAAGTTAGGTTACTAAAATCCAATAACCCTTCTTATTTTGTGATTAAATATTCCACTAACGATATTTAATATTCACTGTGTTAAAATGTATCGAGTTTGTAACTATTTTCTAAGGCAAAGCCTAGCAACAAACATGTTCGTAATCATAGACAGACAGTGTTGGTGACCAGCCATCACCAATTTCAGAGAAACCACATGTCCGAAGGCCCATTATGATAAAACTCTGATTCATGCATGACATTTTGTCATGAACGAGACAAACCGGCGACCTAACATAGTGAAAGTCATCTGGATACTACTAGAGCACTGTCCATTTGGTAATTTGTAACTTACTTGAATTCTGTGTCAAACTAAAGTTTTATTATGGTGTAAACAAATTTCAAAATATATTATACGTAGGGATCAAATGATTAAAAGAATAATCTCATCTCTATTTAAATTCTAAGTTTTTTAAAGTAACAACTAAAACCAACTACAATTCTCCATCATAGATTTGATTATTGATTTGGGCCATTTGCCTTAAATCGTACGTTTTCATCTGATGTTAGGTTGGACTTTGTTACTCGCTAAAAGTTACTTTACATTTTTTCCCTTGGTAGTTTGGTGCCTTTAATAATTGAAAACTAGTGGGATTTTCCCGTTTCGAGCCGGATATTGGTATCAGTTAGGTTTGTTTCGGTACTGATACAATACGATCAGTCGGTATAGCAACCGAAAGATATAAAAACGAATACCCGTGCAATTGCAACTCCACGATTACCAATAGCGGTTCCTATGTTATTCGATCGAATCTCTTCGATTTGTCAATGCACCAGAAGGAATGTCGAGAAAACCATATAAATGAATGTCGGTTCCCATGTTGTTCGGACGGTATAGGTTTCGGTTCGTCACGGTAGAACAAAAAATGAATTATATTTGACTCGTCGGGTCAATGAACGAATGAAAAGAGTAAACAGGGTCACTTTATATATAAAAAGAAAACTAAATCGTGAGATAAATTTAATGACATGCACATCTGTGCTTCGATCATATGTACAACTCGATTTTAGTAAAATTTATATCGACAAGTAAATAAAAATAGATACATCATAATGGGACACTCGTAATTTTATAAAGCATCATATCTTAGAATTTATACAAGAAAAACAATATGCACTCAAAAGTAATTATAATCTTTCTATACTAATAAACAAAAATCATTTTTGGACACATGTCATTCTCTGGTAATTTTTCATCCTTATTTTTTATTTATCTCTTTTATTAAATAAATAATAGTAATAATATTAAAAATCAATTTAACTATATCTGTTTATCTCTTTTGTTTTCATAATCTGAAATTGATTTCCTTTTTAACTCTAAAGTTTCAATCTTTGGCAATTTAAGTCTAAAGTTTCAATCTTTGGTATTTTAACCCTTTTGATTAATTTGATTTTTCACTTCAAATTCAAAAGTTGTTATCCTTTGCAATTTAACCCCTTTAATTTTTTTACTTTCAACCCAAAGCTTTTCATCTTTCGCAATTTAATCTCAACACTTTTTTTTACTTTCAACTTTAGTCTCTTATATACTTTTCATCTTTCATAAGTTCATTCGTTTAACCTGTCGTTCTAAATTTTCGAGTTAACACGCCGCAACGTGCGTGTGGGGTTCAATGTTTTTTCATCTATTTTTTTCCTGTTGCGCGTCTATTTTTCCCGTTTGATAGGTCTGTCGCAACGTGCGAGTCAAAGATAGACTTGGTTATTTTTTTCCCGGTTTTACACATAGGCTCGTGGTCATGTGAGACACATTTGCCTTTCATCTAACATGATATATAACTAATGAATCCCCGCCGCATTGCGGCGATAAAATATAAAAATACAAATAATAAAATCACTTGCTAAAAATTAAAAGACCTGTATTTAAACCTATGCATCTACGTGGCTAAGAGCATTCTAATTGAGTCTCTATATTCATTTATATAATTTAACTACCAAACATTATTTCCTCTACACTTTGTTTATTTTTTTAAAAACATCTTATATCCAACTCTTCATCTTTATCCTATTCACAAACAATTATTTATTGTTTTCTATTGGTTATATACATATCGAATATTATATGATATAACTCTTCATCTTTATCCTATTCACAAACAATTATTTATTGTTTTCTATTGGTTATATACATATCGAATATTATATAGATTGATAAATAGTAACTCTCTATGTTTCAACAAAGCTCAGTATTGTACATACTCCAATGAATGAGTTTAGTTGCTTTTTTTTTTTAAATCTTTTTCACTATACATAGAGAGAATATATAATTGAGAGGCTCTAATACAAATGCTCTAAGAGCATTTACATCCATTCCAATCAAATTATGTAAGGGTGTTCTTTATATTAGACTATGGGGTGTGGAGAAGGGTAGTCCTCAAAGGATGCTCCGTCATGTAGTATCCACGTAAGCAGGTGTGAGGATGTGGCTGAAGGGGATGGACCTAGGGTGTGGGGGATGTGCCTTATATATATATATATATATATATAGGAACATGATAAGGAGAAAACACTTCAAAGTGTGAGAACGATTCTCAGCCACAAGATCATAGTGGTTTGTGGCTGAGATTGACGCGGTGGCATTTTTGTAAATACTAGGGGCATTGGAACTACCAGGAGGGGTAAAATAGGAAGATCTAAACAAGGGTGCACATGATAATCACATGTCATTTCCCTCGATCATATTTAAACGCCAATAACTTTTTTATACGCGATTATTTTTTCAAAAAAATCACACCATAAAATTCAGCGTTTTTTATCTTTCCAACGAGTATACTATTGATATACATTTCGAAAAAAATGAACTGGGTTTTTATGGCGTTTTTCAGAACCGAATGTTTTATGGCGTTTTAGACTAGGTATTTTCATGGCGTTTTGGCGTTTTAACTAGGTATTTTCATGGCGTTTTTCTGAACTGAGTGTTTTATAGCGTTTTCAACTGATTTTTTCATGGCATTTTTCCGAACTCGGTGTTTTATGGCGTTTTGAACTGGGGTATTTTCATGGCGTTTTTCTGAATTGAGTGTTTTTATGGCGTTTTATTTGAACACCTAGTTCATGTGAGTGGGGTTTTTGACAATATTACCCCTTAGTGTAATTTAACATCAATGCCACATGTCAAAACCAAAATCGTTCTCACACTTTTCACCGTTTTCCCTAAATCTTGACCCTATATATATATATATTTGTGTGTGTGTGAGAGGAGAGGAGGCACGGCAAGAACGTCTTGGGGAAGACGGTGACGACGGGGACGAGGCTAGGGGGTGGTCTGCTGGGGCGGCGCCGGCCCTTGGCCGTCCCCCATACCGAGTGGCCTTATAAAAAGTGGTTGTGAGAGGAGGAGAGAGAAAATGTTACTGTTCATATGTATATATATTGGGGAACATTGTTCATCCTCAATAACCTTTTAAATAAATTTTGAAAGTAGTTGTGAAAGGAGGAAAGAGAAAATATAATAATAAAGATATAAAAAGTATTATGTAATTGAAAGAGAGAGAGAAAATGTAGTATTTTTAATGAAATTATAGGGTAGAAAAGGTGAATGAGATGTGAATGCTCTAAGACCATCCGTAGTAGAGGGTTTTTGGGCGTTTCATCCCCAAAAAACGACCCAAACGCCCTTTAGAACGCCCCGGGGCGTTGGTCTCCAAAAAAAGCCCCAAGCCTTCTTTAAAACACGCTCTCGTTGGCATAATGTTCAAAATCAGACCGTTGCAAAACGGTCAAAACATTTAATAATTTTTTTTATTTTGTTCAACTTTTAACCTATATAAATACCCACTTTTCACCACTTTTTTATAAACTTTCTCCACTTTTCACCCACATTCTCTACTTTTCACCTGTTTTTGTATAAACTTTCTCTACTCTTTCTTTTCTTTATTAAATTATGAATCCCTTTCGACCCCTATTCGGTGTGCCGTCGAGACCCGGTAACCCCAATACATATTGGCCGAACACCACGCAACCACAACCAAACTTCAACCTTCAAGACATGGTTCCAAATATATTTGCGTACGCGCAACTACTAGGCATGGGCGGTTCGCAACCATTCTTTCAAGTTCTGCAAACCTTTTCAACCATGGGCGGTTCACAACCGTCAACCCAAGAAACCGATCCGGAGATAGAAACGGTACCAGAGACACAACCCGAGCCCGTTGTCGAGGGATCTAAACGTGGAAAAAGGTCTCACAAAAAGAAAGATGCAACCGCTACTCGTCGAAAAGGAACCTAACTAGCATGGTCGAAAAGGAACCTGCCTAACATCTTTCGGTTTTTTATTTTTTTAGCATTGTAATTTTATATTTCTTATTTCGATTTTTATTTATTTTAACAATGTATTTTTTTTATTTAATGAAATTTTATTAGTTCTAATTTAAAAAATTAACAATTGGTTAATGATTGATGGGTCATTATTGGGCATTATCTCGCAACGCCCATTTGTGAAAAATGCCCCATAATGCCCTTTTGCTGACTGGGATGACACGTGTCGCACAATGCACATAGTTGAGGCATTATTCATGTTCTCCACTACAAATGGTCTAATATAGTATTCATAATCTATGCATTTTGTATGTAGTATAATATAATATAATATAATATTATATATCTTAACGGCTTAACGCGCCTCAACTCAACTCTCTTAAGGGGATGAGGTACTTAACCCCCCACCCTAAGTTCCACCAATCTCCTTGTGCCATGTTACTTACATCATCCACTACCATCTCCTACCATATTTAGTAGCGCCACTTAAACAAGGTTAACCTCTTTTTTTGTTTTTTATTAGAAATATAAATAATTAAACACATAAATAATTATTTCTAGAAATAAAAAATACATTTCTTAATAATTAAACATCCAACACGTCATTAAAAATAAAAAAAGACACACCATAAAATACAAATAAAAAACATAGATAAACTACTTCGAGTCCGACTCATCAAGGTAGGGTAGATCTAGAGATGCAATGTGTTATGTGAGATTATACCGAAGCCGGAAATGTATGTCTTCATCATGCAACTCCGCAAGGACGTTTTCGTCAAAAACTGGCTCGATGGAAGGATTTCTTATGTGGGCAGGTGATATTGCATGGCCTCGTCCTTCAAGATCATTCTGTGAAATATCATACACGCATAGATGGAGTTCCTATTCGTATTTACCATCATGGCCAGCAATGATCGATTAAGTATACCTTATTTCCCCTTAATTACTCCAAACGAGTGCTCCACATCCTTTCTCGCCGCCTCTTGCGCCCTCTTGAATCTTCTTTCCTTCTGAGCAGTGAGCTAACGAAAGGTTTTCACAAACGTTGACCAAGTAGGGTAGATACCATCAGTAAGATATTATCCACGTTTGTATGTGTGCCCGTTTAAAATAAACGGACACTGATGTCGTTTAGTGATCCGGGTGGACCAACAAATTTATGCCAAAACCACAAATCTTGTGACGCAGTCGCTTCCATCATGATCGTAGGGTATCAGTGGTCACCTCTTATATATTGTCCTTGCAACTCCTTAGTACATGTTCTCCAATTAAAATGTGTTTAGTCAATGCTACTGATCATACCTGGAAGGTGGTGTCTCTCCTCGTGTGCTTGGTACAAACATGATATGTCGTGACTTGTCAGACTTAGTAAAAAATCTCTGTCATACAATCTAATCGCGCCATTATAAAAAAAAATTGCAGACATTCACGCGAAGTCCTCTCAACCATACATAAATATTCGTCGTAAACGTTTGGAGGATTACCGGTTATAAGTTGCTTAACGGTGGATGTGAATTTTTGTATGGGGTAAAACTCTTTTTCATTCACCCATCCAGGCCCACTCAAAACCACTCAAAATTTGCTTCAATGCCGGTCGTTATTTAAAAAAAAAAATAGATGTTTTGACTACGAAACCTTTGTTTGAATATATCTTCATGGTATTTGGGCTCGTCGGAAAAATAATCTTCAAACAAAGCATTGTGAGCTTTATTACAGTCACGCCTCACAATTCTTTTTGTAGATGTTCTGTGTCTTCTAATTCAACTCACTCTACAACATCCGTAAAATATTGTAGACTACTATTGTATGATAATAACGCATTCGAGATTTCGAACGGTGGAGTGTAAAACTCGCGAGACATGGTGTAAAAATATTGTGGGTGAGTGAATGTATGGAGAGTATTCGAGAGTTGTGTGCAGTGGCGGAGCTTAACCAAAAGTTTCGAGGGGGCGTAAAATCATGGGGCCCAAAGTTTTTTTCCTATCGTTATGTTTCGGGTCGGGTCGGCTATTCGATTCAGGTCGGGTCAAATAATAGTTCCAAATAAAACTAAAAAAATTTCATTCATTAAAATGACCCGTTCTTACATATAAAAAAACCAAATATTGTTTAACAAATAAAAGACCAATATATATATAGGGGAAAGTTCTTGTACAAATAATCTTAACATACTAAACACACAAATTGAAGGAAAACTCAAAAAGACAAGGTGACATTTTTGTAATTATCAATAACAAAGTTACTCTACAAATATACCTAAAAAAACCTAACCCCCCCCCCCAAAAAAAAAAAACCTAACACCCCCCCTCCCACCCAAGCTAAAATGCTAAAAACTAAACCCCCAAAAAACCTAAAAAAAACACACAAATTATTTTATTTTCTTTTTAACATTTTTTATTAAAAAATCGCTACTTTTAGTTGCAGCAAAAAAATTTTTTCTAACAAAATGTAGCGATTTTTTTATAAAAAAATATTAAAAAAAAATTGTGTTTTTAGGTATTTTGGTTGAGTTCACATTTGTATAGTAACTTTGATAGTTGGTAGTAATTACAAAAATGTCACATTGTCTTTTTGAGTTTTCCTTCAATTTGTATGTTTAGTATGTTAAGATTATTTGTATTTGATCTTTTGCCTATATATATAACGGTACGAGATAAATGAAACCTGGACGAAAAATTACAACTCAACCCGATGACCTTTAAGATTTAAAGTGGTAACAAACTTTACTTTGATTTATATATTGTATAAATATTGAGGCAAAATAATTGGAGGGGCGATCCTATATAATTTTAAAATTTTCGGACGAAAAATCGAAAATTATACATTTTTAACCAAAACCTTGGAGGGGCGGGTGCACCCCCGGGTACCTACTAACCTACGCCCCTGGTTGTGTGGTTACATTTTTGTGATTGCGGTGTGAGTTGGTTATGGTTTTATAGTGTTTAAAAAAGTAAATAAATAAAATATAAAAGAAATTCGACCGTTCACCTTAATCGATCCACACACACAACCACATCAGTAAAAACTTAACCCCAACCCTACCCGCCCGCCACAACCCGCACCACTAGCGACGGTGTTTGGGAGCGGGTAAAGAGTACCCGCTTTGCTTACCGCTGATGCCTAGGTCCCCATATACCCTGGATCATGGTTGCAAAAGTTGCTAGACACTCCCTAGTCGGATTCGGGATTACTCGGGAAGTACTCGGCGTAGGCGGAGATTACTCGGGGAATAATTGGCCTAGATGAACAGTACTCTGTCATCGGCAACCTACTTTGTAGCGAGTACTCGGGGAGTACTCGAAGCCTAGGCGGGACTTTTACAACCATGGCCTAGATAACATCAAATTATGGACTTTCGAGGATGTAAGATAGAACCAATTGTCTGAACCACTTGTGATTAAGGGTAAAGTTATCCTAAAAAGTCTTCTAAAAATAAAAAGTATACAAAGACACAATGGATCGTAAAATATAACACAATGTCGAACAAAATATAATACAATGTCAAGGAAAAGACACAATAAGTCGTAAAAATAGCACAATGATGCAAATATAGAAAAACACAATGATCTAAACAAAAATTCTAAAATCTACAAGCTAAAAATTCGAAAGCGAAAACGCAAATTCTCATATTGTAGGGTTTGATAAAACGATTCTAATGCTGCTTGAATGAGGTCAAACGGAGTCCGTTTGTTACCATTCTTATGACTTCTTATTTTTTAGAGAACTTATGTTTGACCCTAACGCTTGTGATTGAATCTATGAAAATAGTGTTTTGTTTTATGCATGTAAAGAAGGGGTATTTTCTTCGTTTGGTGTCACATCCCTTTTATTTTCAATAATTCAAATAGATTTTTTTAACAGAATAATTCAAATAGATAGCTTCCACGAAGTTCCGACGAAACACCTTATTTGTCACGTCAATTTTTATTTTTTCTCCTTATTAATTTTAAATTTTGAAACTGATAATTCAAAATTTGAAGTTTTACTTATGTAAAACAGTTAAATGTAATTTTAGTCTTTGTGGTGTGTATCATTTTGTCAATTTAGTTCAAATGTTTACTTTTTCGTCTGTCGGTATAAAAAAGTTTCACCGTTGCCATTTTAGTCAACTGGTAACTTTATCCATTTTTTCTGTCAATGAGAAGGACAATTCGGTCATTTATATGTAATTCTGTTAACTAGAAGGGTAATTCGACCATATAAAATGACCGAATTGCCCTTTTCGTTAACAGAAAAAATGGATGAAGTTAGCCCAGTAGACTAAAATGGAAACGGTGAAACCTTTTTGGATTCACTGACAAAAAATGAAACCTTTAGACTAAACTGAAAAATCAAGACAATTGTGTTCTATGAATCATCATCATCATCATCATCATCATACTCAGTAAATCCCACCAATAGCAAAGCTAAGGTAGGGTATGAGGAGGGTAACATGTAGACAGCCTTACCTCTACCTGTAGGAATTGAGAGACTGCATCCAGTGAGACCCCCGACTTGAATTGTTTTCTATGAATAAACAATGTTAATAGTCGTCCTTTCTGGATGGAAGTACTGTCCAATTTGAATTAGTAAAAGAGAATTAATTTATTTTTCAACGTTTTTGTGCTATATTTTAGTAGGATATTGTAGCCTTTTAAATATGAAGGGCCTATTAAGGAGATTTTTAAACCAAAGTTCAAAAGAACACAACACATATGTGGTCCTACATCCGTGTCAAAACCAGTTCAAGTTCAATCTTATAAGAGACCTCTTACAAACCTGATCTTAGTTCACATCTAGAACAAAAACGTCAGTCCAGCTTGATATCATCATGTCTTGAAGCTCCGAAGGTTTCATTCATCATTAGGGGAGAGGAGATTCATTTTAACCGAACAATGGTTTGCACAAACACAAATATCGAGTTTGATGAGTTGCCAGAGGAACCACCCAATCAGTCTGACACCACAACAAACGGTAAGCTCTTTATTTAAACTGAATTCATCTTAACAGATCGGTTATTGCTAAAGACATGATGGATTCTTTAGTATAGATTAACTTCAACAAGATTTATAAGATCATTCTCTCTCTTTTATTCTCTGCATCTAATTTGTACAAAACCGAGTTCTTTATGCAATAAGTTTAAGAAAAGTTGAACCTTCTTTAGTATATCCAAAATAATAGAAAGTGATGAAGGGGATACATGATAAGTGTCAAGTGAATGGTATTTCACTATTTCTTTAGAAGTAAGAGCCAAGCACAAGCTAGCCATGTGCAAACTATTGGTTATTTGAGCTCAAGCAATTCATAAGATCATTCACATCCCTTTCCCAAAATTATGTGAGAGGTGGTTTTAGTTGGTTGTAAGTAGAGAAGAAAGAAAATGTTACTATTCATCTGTAAATTTGAGGGAACACTGTTCACTCTTTATAATTTTATAATATATTTTGAAAGTGGTTGTAAGTGTAAGAGGGAGAAAATGTAATTATAAAGGTATTAAAAATATTATTTAATTGAAAAGAATAGAGAAAAAATGATAATTTTTAGTGTAATATAGATTAAAAATGGAAGGTTGGATGTGAATACTCTAACATAGCCGAGTTTGATTTAGTATAGAGAAATGAAAGCAATTCAGGTTCAACCAAGCTTTCCAAGTCCTATGCATGTGCTGATATATTTTGAAAAATCATGAATTTAACCATTTCTTATATTTACAGAAATCGTACGTGGAACTAACGTAAACATTTTACAAAGATTAAGTTAGGAAAATTCCTAATAATTCAACATATAACAATCCTAATGGTCCAGTAATGGACCACACCGTAGGTCACAGTCACATCTAGACAACACCTTGCATGGAATTATTATGCATAAACAAATTATTTAACAAGGGCATCTTAGTCATGGGGTCGGACAGGGCCGGCTAAGCCCATGTGCAGAGTGGGCCTGTGCACAGGGCCCAAACCAGCAAGGGGCCCAAAAAAAAAACGAAAATTCTGTATGTTATTTTATTGAAATAGGCCCAAATCCATAAACCGCATTTTATGTTTAAAAAAAAAAGTAAATTGCACCAAAAAGATGCGGTTCTCCCACAAATTATTCCCTCCGTTTGACCTACTTTTCCCCCAAATTATTTGGTTTCCCTCCAATCTCAAATCCTATCTCCCCTTAATCGACCTATTGGATTCATATTCCTCTATAATCTCAAACCTCAAAGACCTAATTTTCTCATTTTTTGAACACAATCCGTCGTTTAGTCCCCTCAAATTGACAACTTTACACAACAATCAATAGAAGATGAAGGTTCTAGAACGAGATTGCTGAATGTTCCATGGACTTGTACTTCTGATGATATTCGTTCTCTATTTTAGAAAGATGGCACCATTGTTGATATTGAGGTTTGCTATTTCACATATCTTTTTGTTAGGGTTTTGTTTGATTAGTTTATACTTTTTACATCTGTTTGGATACAGTAGTTTATGGCTGAAATCTATTCATGTTATATAGCTTCAAAATTGGGGTTGGATTCACTAGTTGGCTCGCCATTTCGTTGCTTGTTTTCTAACTTGTGGAGATCTCGTAAGTGGATATATGAATCTTATAATCTAAAATATTGTAACAACTTAGGCAGAAATGTATTACTGGAAAAGACTATCCAAAATCAGGTGGGTATATTATTTGTTTACATGTAAATGATTTTTTTTTTCTAAATTATAATCTCCCTTAACGAATAGTTTATTTATTGTGGTTTCAGTAATTTCTCATGAAACTGCAAGTAAAGAATGCAAGAGAAAGATGGCTGAGGCATATGACTTGAACAAGAAACAAAATGCCATAGTGAGCGACAGAGATCTGCAAAACTTAAGAACTTGGGTGGAAGACCAAAGCCAAGCCACCATTTCAAGAAGACTCAAAGAGAAGTCTATTTGATGAGTTGTGGGTCGTGTACTTGTGCTTGTTCAATCATCTTGGCTAAAATTGACCCAATTGGTTGAGGTTAATCCGTTAGACTGTTCACTGTTATGATGTGTAATTGTGTATAATCATTCATGATCTTACTACATTCAATTTTTTTGTTGATAACCAATTTTATAGATAATATGGATTACAAGAAAGGTTAAACGGGTTGGTGACAATATCTATTGAAAGCGAAATATTAGATACTATGGATTACAAGGAGTTGATCGAGAGCTTTGCTTCAAAAAACGCTAGGAGAACCACACTGTTTGCTTAGCAAGTAAGTTCGATACTTTGATCATTTTTGCTACACTATTTTTGTTAATTTGTTTTATCTATTTCATAACAATTATCGTAGTATTATGAATTTTTAGTATTTATATATATATATATATATATATATATATATATATATATATATATATATATATATATATATATGATTGAATGATTGATGAGTTTATATTATATGAAGATTTGCGAATAGGGCCCAAATTTTTTATCTCGAACAGGGCCAAATTTTTTTTTGTGATTTTCGGAGACGGCCCTGGGGTCGGAGATGTCAACATAAACATGTGATATAAAAATCAAAACATTATTGAGTCATTTTATTTATAAATTTATGAACCCGTGTAATATACGGGTTGAATAAATAAAATATCTCATATAAATAAAAGATGATAAATACAATAAAAAGTTGCTTAAGACTAGCTATAATAAAAAGATGTCAATTTCTTTGAAAGTTGAAGAAAAATAAAATAAATTAACACAATTTAAAAGGCTAATATATTATAGATAATTATTGTTATTTATCAATATTTACATAAGTTAAAACTTACAATTTAGACAACTTGAGTTATGAATAATTTGAAACGGAAAGGTGCACATTATAAATCTGCAAGTACGCATAAATTTTAATATTAGCTAGAGCAAATATTTCATTAAGGGGTTTCACTTTGATATCATGTTTTGTTTTTTTGTGCAAGGAATAGTAAAATTTGTTTTTTTTAAGTTACCACAATATTATTATACTAAGATTTAAGGATTTTATTCCATTTGTTTTTTTCTTTAGTTTGCTATACAGAGTGACAGGATTGTATCGAATCAAATTGATACCGATCAAAGCTGAATTCCTACCGCACATTGTACGAGGGATTCCACTATTTATAACTTTAAATTATATATTTGTTATTGTTAATAACTAAAAAAACTAAACATATCTCATTAGTTTATCTAACCGATCAAATGTAAACTCAAGCAGCTATGTAAATATCTTCTACAATAATGAGAAATAACTTATATATATATATATATATATAGGGAGAAGATCATGCGAGAACCACCTCTTATTGCGAGAACCGCGAGAACCAATGTGAACACAACCAAAAATGCCTAAAAATAGCTGAAAATCACAAAATGTTTTTTTTTTTTTGGCTTCGAAAAGTAGCGATTTTTTTATAAAAAATTCAAAAAATTTTTTTTAGATTTTTTTAGATTTTTTTTTAGGTTTTTTGGGGGGTTTAGTTTTTAGCATTTTAGCTTTAGGGTGGGGGTGGGGGTGGGGGGGGGGGGGGTTAGGTTTTTGGGGGGTGGGGGAGGGGGGTTTAGGTTTTTTTTTGGGGGGGGGGGGGGGGGGGTTTAGGTTTTTTTTGGGGGGGGGGGGGGTGGGGGGGTTTAGGTTTTGGGGGGGGGGGGGTGGGGGTTAGGTTTTTTTTAGATTTTTTAGCTATTTTAGGTTGTGTTCACATTGGTTCTCGCGGTTCTCACAATAAAGGTGGTTATATATATATATATATATATATATATACACACACATGATCGTAAATTAAATTACAACCATAAGTTAAATTGAATTTAGTAACTATATAAAATTTAGTTAAATTTAAAAGTGTATACTCGTTAATTCTTTAACCTTCTATAGCTATATTCAACAATGGTTTATATTTATATTGTGTGTGTATATAAATACATATATATTAATAAAATAATATTTGAATTAGATTATGTCGCAACCCCTATCCCCAGGAGCGGGCGGCCGCGAGCCAGTTTCGGTGGTATTGGTGTTTTTCAGTTTGGCAGCGGAAATTTTCATCAGGACCATAGCTAGGAAATATTTTATCAGGGTAAAATACCACATATTTTTATAAATATAACCACATGGGAAAAACCCAAGTTTTTCATTACAATCTGTTTATAGGAATAAATCCTATTTTATTGAAATAAAACATCTTTATTTAGGTAACTTTTATAGCCACTTTTTCCAAGCCTTCAGTGCTCTCCAGCTGTTTTCTATTTGGCTTTCACATTTTATTACCTGAAACGCGTTTTAAAAACATTTGTCAGTGGGAAACACTGGTGAGTGAATCCCAATTTAATCAAACAAGTTTTATCCTTCCGCAGTATTGAGGGCGATCTCGCAATTACATTTGCTTCTAATTCTTACTTTAATTACCACTCACGGTACTGTCGACCCGACTTGTGGTCATTTTACTACTCACAGTGTAGTAACAAATTTTGTATACAAAATCCCAACATACCGATGATAATTGTAGAATTACAAATACTCAATCATTGGCAATATAATGTAAAATAATTGAGGTTTTATAAGAACAGTTTACACAAAAAGGAGATTACTCACATTGCTAATTTATGTATTTTCCTTGTGACTTCCTGGTTATAATCTATTAATTAAACAATACACACGCGTTAGTATAATAACCCAATTTACATTAGTTATACCCTCCCCGAGACAGAAACTCCAACGACTACGTCGAGCAAAGCCTCGACAGCCGTTACGGAGCACTAGATCAACCGGGCAGCGTATCTAATACGTAACCGGGGGTTAAAATACTTACAACGAGGCAGAGCTTCGCTAATTTAGTAGGTATAATACCCGATTATAATTTCTACACTTAAGAAATTTGAGAGAGAATTCGAAAGAAATGAACGATTTGGGACTAAAGGCCGATGCCTTCTATTTATAGGGTCTGATCGACCTTCTCTCGCGGCCCGCGAAGGATACACAAGGGGCCGTTGCGCCCCGCGAGCTAGGGGATGTAGGGCCTAGCCTTGCTGAGTTGGTGACTAGCTTCGACACCGAGTGGGACACGTGGCGGCCTAGGCTGCGCCTGATGTCCACCTTGTCGCGGCCGGCGACAATTATAAACAAGGGGGCCGCGCCCCGCGAGCGTCCCCTGAATATTGTTTTTATTTAATTTCTATAAAAATAATGGTATGTCGGGCCATTTTTCTCGTATACGGGGTGTATTTTAGGACGTATAGGGGTGTTATAATTATTTTAGGAGGGTTGTTATAGATTAGTCCTTGTGCGAATTAGATCTAAACTATTACTTGCCAATAGAATATCATCTATGTAAAGGACAAGTATAGTAAAGTTGCTTCCACTCATCTGGAGGTAAGTGCATTGATCCACTTGATTCTTCATAAAACCTTGTCTTTTCATGACTTCATCAAGCTTGAGGTACCATTGACCTGATGCTTGTTTTAACTCGTAAATAGATTTCTTCAACTTACAAACTAGATGCTCCTGACCTTTAGGTTTAAATCCTCCAGGTTGTTTCATGTAAACATCTTCGTCTAAGTCTCCATTAAAGAAAGCGGTTTTAACGTCCATCTGATGCAGCTCTAAATCAAAATGAGCTACTAGGGCCATGACGATCCTTAATGAATCTTTACGAGAAATAGGTGAAAACGTCTCTTGATAATCAATTACCTCTTTCTGAGTATAGCCCTTTGCAACCAATCTAGCTTTGTAGCGTTCAACGTTACCATTCGAATCCGGTTTTGTTTTGAACACCCATTTACATCCTACGGGTTTGACACCGTTGGGTAATTCTACCAAATCCCAAACGTCATTTTTCTTCATGGATTCAAGCTCATCAATCATTGCTTTATTCCATTCAGAAGACTGATCACTACTAATGGCTTCATTGTAAGAAATAGGATCATTGAGCTTTCCAGGATCCATTTCAGTCAGGTAGGTAACAAAATCATCCCAATTAGTAGGCCTTCTTTGCCTGGATGACCTCCTGAGTTGATTATTGGGTTCAGCGTTGTCTTGGTTTTGAGCGTTTGATGTGCATTCGTTATGAGGTATGACGGGTTCTGATTGTGGAGGTAAAATTGGAGTAGTAGCTTCAAGTGCAGTAGTTGCATTGGGTACAAGAGGAGGAGTAATGGTAAGCGACGAGTCTCTCCCCCCGTGTCTTGTACTTCTTGCAATTCTTCATAAGGGTTAGTACTGCTCCCACTGACCTTGACATCCTCCAAGAACGCATCACGCTTGGTTTCAACAATACGGGTGACATGGGAAGGACAATAGAAACGATAACCCTTTGAGTTATCAGGATACACGATAAAGAAATAGGTAACTTTTTAGGGTTAAGTTTCCTTAAGAAAGGATTGTAAAGTTTTGCTTCAGCAATGCAGCCCCATACCTTCATATATTTAAGACTTGGTTTCCTTCCTATCCAAAGTTCATAAGGAGTTTTAGGGACAGACTTAGAAGGAACTCTATTGAGTATATGAACAGCTGCTTTTAACGCTTTAGTCCAGAGGAATAATGGTAAATTAGTGTTGGCTAACATACAACGCACCATGTTCATTAGGGTACGGTTTCTTCGTTCAGCGACACTGTTCTGCTGAGGTATACCAGGCATGGTGTATTGGTTCACAATCCCATGGCCCTTACAAAACTCATAAAATTGACCAGGAGCTTGAACCACATCAGTATGTCTTCCATAATATTCACCGCCTCTATTTGATCTCACAACTTCAATCTGACGATCTAATTGCTTTTCAACTTCAGCTTTATAATCTTTAAAAGTTGTAAGAGATTCAGATTTCTCCTTAATAAGATATAAGTACATGTAACGAGAATAATCATCAATGAAAGTGATAAATGAAGTATGTCATGTTATGCCAACGATTTGGTAGGGACCACTAATGTCAGTACGAATGAGTTCTAATAAATTAGAGCTCCTAGTGTCACCTTTCTTATTCGCTAATGTCATTTTACCTTTAAGACATTTGACACATGTTCCAAAATCAGAGAAATCGAGAGGAGGTAAGACTTCATCCTTTACGAGAAGATTTAATCGTTCTCTTGAGATGTGGCCTAAACGTTGATGCCACAACATGGATGAAGTCTATAAGTCTCGTTTCTCTTTCATCTTTGTGAGTGATTCATTAATGTTATATGAAAACAAAGATTTGGAAAAATCATCATCTAGTTCTAATCTATAGAGACCACCATCCAGAATACCAGTACCATAAAGAACAGAATCATAGAGGATAGAGAGTTTGCGATGACCATGGGAAACAATAAAACCGTCCATGTCTAACTTTGGTCCTGATACAAGGTTCTGAGTTACCTCAGGAACATATAAGGTATCATAAAGTTTAATACATAAACCAGTTTTCATAAATAATTGTAATGTTCCTATGGCCTTCACTTCTAATTCTCGATCATCCCCAACCTTAAGTGTTCTTTGGTTTCTTCCCAGCTTCCGGATTGAAAGGAATCTCTGAGTAGAATTGGTAGGATGAACCATAGAACCAGAATTAAACCACCAAGAATTAGCAGGCACATTTAAATTATAGGACTCGAGTATCATAAAATAATCGTGAGCTTTCTCAGCCAGCCACTCCTTAAAGTCAGGGCATTCCTTCTGCATATGTCCTGCCTTTTTACAGAACTTGCAGTGGATTTTGCCTAAGGAGTTCTTAGAGCTGGAGGGTGCATTTGTATTAGGATTGGGTCTTTGGACTTTGGAACCATCCTTTCTTTGATGATTGTTCTTCCTCTTCTTAGAGTTGGAGGTGGTGAAGTTAGCAACATCAGTAGTGCGGTCCATCCTCATACGCTCTTCCTCCTGTACGCACATAGCGACCAACTCACTCATCGTCCATTTGTCCTTCTGAGTGTTGTAATTGATCTTGAATGCTTCAAAGGACGAAGGAAACGAAGTAATGATGAAATGAACGAGGAAACCATCATTGATTTCCATTTCTAGCCCCTTCAGCTTATTGGCCATGTCATTCATCATCATGATGTGTTCGCGGATGTCGCTCCTCCCATCATACTTAGTTGTCACCAGCTTGAGGATAAGAGTACTAGCGTGTGCTTTAGACGTCCCCTTGAATTGCGCCTCCACAGAAGCCAAGTAGGTTTTAGCATCTTCAGAATCAGGAATGACTCCTCTGATTGCATTGTTTATGGACTGCTTCATAAACATGAGAGATATGCGGTTACACCTAGTCCACTTTTCATGAATCGTTTGCTCAGCAGTAGTACTTTAAGGAGTAAGGTCCACAGCTTATTCTCTCTTAAAGCATAATCGAAGTCCAGCAATCCAAGCGTAAGCATAAGAGCATCCTTCCATGCAGCAAAGTTATCACCAGTCAAAGGTGGAATCCCGCAATTGGGTGTTGATAGTGGAAATAAGATGAGCAAATTATGATACTAATTAAGAAGTCCTAATGTGATCTAAGGGCATGTAATACTAAGGCATGCATAAATAATGACCATTTTAATTATGAAGCTGTGATATTGTCTATTACTAACATCAAAATAATAGACTTAGTTAAAATTCTACTTAAACGAAGACAAATCAGCTTTGGCCAGAAGTGTAATCATTTAAGCATGTGTGCAAAGTGACTGTGACAAATCAGTTTTGGCCAGAATTGAGACAATCACTTCAGTTTTGCACTTGTTAAGTATGCTATACATGAATGAATTAAATCAGCTTTGGCCAGATATTAAGACATTCACGTTTGTAATGCACACTCAACATAGCTTTCGTAATACTTGAACGATAAATAGATGTATCAAATCAGCTTTGGCCAGAAATGATACATCAGAAGCTCATTCAAGTTAAGCCGTTTTGGTTTTGTAAAACATTATCTGATTCTAATTAATTAACTAAGTATTTACAAAAAACCAATTATTTAACAGCGTGCCTCCTACACGGGGTTTGAGGCGGAGCCCCGAGCTAAATTTTAGTTCACACTAACAAATCAATAAAGTAATGAGATTTTAAGTTCAGCCTTAGATTTCGAGTGAGATCTCGACTCAATTATGAGTTCTCGACTCAGTTATGAGATCTCGACTCAGTTATGAGATCTCGACTCAACATGAGATTTCGAGTGAGATCTCAAGTTAGGTTTCGAGTAATGGTTTCGAGTCGCAACAACCTAATTGCGAGTCATTTATGCCAGTCAAAATCTCGAGATTTCGAGTTATGAAGGTTTATGTATTAATGAGATTTCGACTTCATTATGAGGTTTCGAGTCGCAACCACTTAATTGCGAGTCGAAATCTTAGTGGCAATCTCGGATCCCTTAATGAGATTCCGACTTCTCTATGAGGTTTCGAGTCACAACCAACTGATTCCGAGTCGAAATCCCAGTCGAAACCTCAGTTTTACACGTATTTTAGTGAGATGTCGAGTCGGAATCTCAGTCGGAACCTTAGTCGAAACCACCTAATTCTCGAAACTTATTCTCCAAGTCTCGAAACAGCTGTTAGTGGAAATAATACTGAAAATTCGAATTCTTAGGGATTTTGAGATATAATTTCCTATTTTAATGCTGATCTAATTTTATCAAATATTTCGGAATTTTTTATCTGTTGATCTAATAACAGTTTTAAAAATTTTTTAAGAGTTAAAACATATCAAAACAGGGAAAACACTCAATATTCCAAATCTTATTCCAAAACATAAAGGAATTTCGAATTTTCCTAAGAACACATGATGAACCCTAAAAAATAAAACATGATTCTGGAACCCGAAACCTGAAAATTAAGGCTTCTAAACAGATTTCGGACATAAAAATTAACCCATTTGATTTCGAGTCACATGATTAACCAATTCAGTTTATCGAAACAGTGTTTTTGGTGAGCTTTAAAGAACTCGCAACCATGCTGTTAATTTTATTAGGCTTTCAAAATTTCTGTTTTCCAGATTTCAATCCCAGAATAATGGATAGGAAAACAGAACTGATTAATCAACATATGCTCTGATACCACATGTTGATCAGTTCTGTTCTATGCATAATGGAAAACATGAAAACATACCTGTTACAGCAGACAGGGCAGTGAAGAATCCAGTCAGAGATGCAGCCTTTGAGTTTGACATTGTCAGGATGATCTGGTTCCTCCTTAGGGTGCAAACTAATGATGGTGATGATGAAAGAACCAAATAGGGTGTTCGGTTATGAGAGAGAGAGAGGCCGAGATGATGTTATGATAATTATTAGGTTGTGAACCTTAGAACCTCTATATTACTCTCCTTATATATGCACCCAAGAGGAAACCTAATTAGTTAATAAGGGTAATATGGTCCATCAACAATTACCAACTAATTATTTAATAGGTCATTATATATTTTGATCTATATAATGTAAATGATTATAGTGGCTACTAGATTAAATATTAAATCATAACATATTTAATCTTACAATAAAGTCTCTCTTTTCTCTGAGTTCATTCAACTTCTTTCCAACGTTGCACGCACAACACTCACATATGCATCAAGGGTGGGTAGTGTTGGCCGCATCTCATCCCAAAGGTTGCGAAGCCTGGTATAATAGGCTTAAACGGAGGCTGCAATTTGTTGTGTTATCGTAAATGTTTGCTTCAACTTGTAGATGTATACAAAGATAATATTTGTTGATGTTATTACAAGCAAGAATAATTTGATGTAACTACTAGTGGAAAAGAGTGCAAATCTAGAGAAACCCAGCTTATATGATATACAAGAGAAAACATAGAACTAATTCTTTTACTTTAATAGATGAAGCATTCATGAACCTTGGATCATTGACAAGAGAAATATTGCAACAAGATTCAGGAGAGACACAGATAGTACGTGAAACCAATACTCAAGATCAACAATATGTTAGCAATAGTTACCCCAAGAATAAGAGCAGTGTTATTATAAACACAGAGTTTATTTGTGTGGATGATGCTACAAACAAGATACTTAATGTAGTTCCCGGAAAGAAACAAGTTTGTACTAAGCGAAGGAGAAAACGCAAAATGGATTTTATTACACATGATACCATCCAACAATATTTTGGAAAACCAATAGGAGAAGCTTCCATGAGACTTGGTGGTAAGCTCTTCCTATATTTATCGTATGTATTAAGTTTATTATCATTTTGAGAGCGGGGTGGGGGGGGATGCTCTTTATCTCATGGGTTAAAGGAAACATTTGCGCTTATATTCCCACTCTCCACATGCCCTAATTTATAAGTGGGATATTACTTACTACGTTTGTTTGTGTTAAATTTATTATCATATTTATGTTGATAATTTGATTTTAATTATTTATAGTTAGCCGGTCTACACTAAAGAGTGTTTGCCGTGAATTAAAAATAGCCAGTTGGCCAATGCCGCATCGCAACAAGAAATATGCTCATTTTGGTATATCTATGGTTGTGCTTCTACTAGTAAGGGTTAAGCGGTGGGTTTGTTCGAGTAACCATCATGGATTTTCAGCTATGTGGTGGGTTTGTGGCAAGCATAATTCTTTTGTTTGCGAATCAAATCCATCGGCTAAACTTACACCTAAGGGCGAGACAATTTGTGGGCCACTCTATTACGCACAACTAACTAATGAATCAGATGAATCCCTAAATACGACTCCCTTTTCCAAGACTTCACAAGCACATTTAAGTGTATCCCTACAAAAGAAGAAGGTGGTTAATGTCTCGGATACAAGGATGGTGATCGTGAAAGCAAGTTTTAAAGATGATATAATTAAGTTTCATTTTCCTCTTTCATCAGGGGTATCGGAACTAAAAAACCAAGTGGCTCAAAGGATTAAGTTAAAAAGTACGAGACTTCGTCTTAAATATAGGGATGAAGATGACGATCTAATACTCATTTCTTGTGATGCCGACATCAGAAACCTTATGCCATTTTCAGCTTCCCCAGTTTGTAAAAACACCATAAGATTAATCGTCCAAATGACAGACGATTAGTCTTTAAACATTATCTCTAAACATTTGTGGGAAGGGGAAGGTCCTTCTGGGATTCGATTTGCTCTATGTTATCATAAGCTTTTTATTTTTGAGAATTTACTAGATAAGATAAAACATGTCAACGGAGTTTATTATCTATTATAGTTATTAGTATTTGATTTGGTTATCATCATCGTTTTAATCTCTTTATTCAAATATACCTGGTTTTCAATTATTAAACACACAGAAAATATCATTCACTAATACATTTTTCACTTATTTTGAGTTCTTTAATGAAACATTCAATTATGTTTTTCCAGTTTTTTTCCTTTTATCAAATCAAGTACAGAACCCGAGTTTTAAGAAACACGAAACAACAAATGCAACAATAACTAGAAAGAATCAAACACTAAACCTGATTTAAAAATATGGAACAAAATTCAAACACATGCAGAATAATAATCCGAAGGGAAAATTACATAAGAATGAATCATTAATAGGGATGAAAATGATTCGGGTATGGGTCGGACATGGCTAATCCAAGTCCCATTCTTGATTTTAAAATCTTACCCCATACCCGATTTTAAAATCTTCTCCCATACCCAACGGGTATTGCATATACCCGTAGGTATTAGGTTTTAGGTATGCCCATCAGTTTTTCAGGAAAAACCGGTTGGTATTTTCTTTTATTTACAATCTTACAATTTGTATATAATTTTATGTTTACAAAATCAACAATAAGTTAAAATATGATAAATTTCATACAAATGATAGCCATCATATATATATTGAAAATATTAAAAAATTAAAATATCATTATTGTATAAATTCCAAAAGATCATTTCATATTCCGTAGCAGACAAATATATATAATAACATTGAAATATATATCCTAAAAGAAATGTTTGTTTTCAAAGTTATAAAGCTACTAGAATGAAGTATAACTAAACAATAGATAAGAGAAAATAAAATTAAAATTTAATATATTCGAATATATGCTTCCGATTTCGGGTAAACAGGTAAGCAAATTAGAGATAACCCTTTGATAAAAAAATATGCAATGTGAATGTAACACCCTGAAAACGAGTTTTGTAATCAAACCACGTTAATACTAAAAGACGGGTAAAGTACCATTAGTGGTAAAATTAGCACGGTAAATATTAGGATTTAAACAAATAAACCTAATATTAAATAAAAGTTGAACGAAAGCTTTTGAGGAAATAAAGTTTATAAAAGGCCCGAGTTAACGGGACTTAAAATAAACTTAGTTGTAATTTCGCCGAACCCCACTAAGTTAACTAGGAATGTTTAGCCTAGTTAATAAGAGGGAGCGTTGTTAGAAATAAGTAGGTTGTGGCCTACTTAATAACTAACCAAACATGAGGGGCCAAAGCTGGATAAGTTGAAAGTTATTTAATAAAAACAAAACACAGAGAGTGTGTATGTTGATGTGTGCAAAATGCAACATATAAATTACATCAAATGAGGCATAAAACTAACCATTTTTTAGTACTAATGTTGGAAAAAACATGTTTCTTTCTTTCTTTTGAATTTACAGGACCAAATGAGCTTAAACGAACAAAAAGAGCAAATAAGCAGCCAAAACCAACATAAATACAAAGAAAAAGAATAAACGTAACATGCCCGACCCCTCGGCAGCATCCCCAAAGCAAAAACAAGGAATCAGAAGACTGACCATGGGGCTGTGCCCAGCTGAGCACGGGGCGTGGTCAGAACCCTGCACAAAAGACAAACATGTAGAAGCTTCCACGCCCACCACGGGGGCATGCCCAGCTCAGCACAGGGCGTGGTCAATTCAAAGATACGCAGAATCTTGCCAAATCTTGATAGTACAGATACAAAGTTGACCACGGGGCCGTGCCCAGGAGACACGGGGTCGTGTGGGGCCCTCTGCTGACACCTGCAATTAATGAAGGAAGAGAAAAGGCTGACCACTGGTCGTGCCCAGCGGGCATGGGGCCGTGGCCAGAGTACTGTACAGGCTATAAATAAGGGTGCTTGGTTCACTTCAAAGGCATCCCTTGGCAAACCACTACTCTCCCACTTTGCCACCACTCCACCACCACGACAACACCAACACCCACCACCATCATCCATCTCTAGAGTGTGTAGTAGTCTCGGGATCCAATATTGATTGTAAGGGTTCTTGCCAATCAAAGGCCATGTTTGGTTAAGCCTTTTACATCACTTGGTGAAGACAAGTCTTTTATGTATTACTTTTGATTTTTAATCTTTTGGCACTTTTTACTTGGGTTTGTATTAATGACTTTAATAACCAGTTTCTTATGTTGAAGGTGAATTTTTCTTATCATTTTTTTCGTGGTGTCTTGAAGTTACTTTACTGTCTATATAAAGTAAAAGATTGCATCATTTATGTCTTTACGGTCTATATAAATGCATGTTGACTACCTGGTCGGAGGTTAGGGGAATGTTTTGGTAAGGTTCTTGCCTTGTTCAGTGTATAGATCCTGCAAGGAACTGGTTCAAACTTACTAGGACCTCCTTCAATACCCACTGGTATTGGATGGCGGGGGTGCGAAGAGCTTGAACCCCTCATATGTAAACTACTATTAATACATTAAACCGGCTTCTTGGGGTTGTATCCTTGCTGACTCAAACCACTTAGCCGAGGGTAACGTCACCTTCAAAAGATGGGCCTACCACTTTTCGCATTAATAACTTACTTAATTATCTTTCAATATTCCGACTCTTTGGGATTGTAACCCTGCTGACTCAAACCACTAGGTTGAGGGTAACGTCACCTTCAAAAGAGGGGCCTACTACTATAACTAAGATAGTCTCTTAAAAAGTCCGAAAGTGCAAAAATCATCAAAGGATACATTAAAGACGAGTCGGATCCAAGTGATTATATCTTGTCTATCTGTTTTTTATTTTATTTATCTTTGCATTTTTAGTTTTTATTTTTATGTTTCAAAACCTTTCTCAAAAATTTAGATCGATTACGTCGCTTAACCTGGTTACATGGCTTGACACTTGATCTTTAATGGTTGACATGGATCTGCTATCTCAGAAAGTCGAACTATTTAACCTGGTTACATAGCTTGACACTTGAGCTTTAATGTTTTCGTCTTTTCAATTAGTCATCCATATACTTTTGTCAATACTTTTTTTGTATAAGTTGAACATGGGAGTCTCGGGTGCCATGATTGCACTCTCGATGTCTTCATGGTTTCTTGTGATCGGAGAATTTATATACATTTTTGGAGGATGGTGTCCAGATTCTTGGAAAGGATTCACAGTTGCTGCTTTTAAGGATCTTGTTTCTGTCATAAGGCTCTCAATATCCTCTGGTATATTGCTCTGGTAAGTCTTTTGTGACATACAGTAAATGTTATTTGATTGCAGCTATTTTTCAACATGTTTAATGTGGAATGCAGTTAAATGACAGCTTGTTTAACCCTCTTTTTGTGTAGCTTGGAGCTATGGACCTATGGTACTGATGGGTGTCAAGTGTTATATATATTAGGTGTATATTTTAAGCCCCTTTAACACTTTTTAGTCAAGTTTTAAATTTATAAAACACGATATTCACTAACACTAGACACTCATATGGGCAAGTGCACCCATCGTGAGCGTAGTATAGTGTTGGTAAGATACCAAGGTCGTCCAAGGACACAAGAGCTTTTAGTACCGGTTTATCCTCAACGTCTAATCAAATCAAAAAGTTTAGAAAAATGTTTTAAGCTAAGAAAAATAAAAACTAACTAAAAATGCTGAAAATAAAAATAAGTTAAAAACAGATAGACAAAATGAATCACTTGGTTCCGACTCGTATCTAGTGTAACCTTTGATTATTTTGGCACTTTTGCACTTTTTAATAGATTATCTTAGTTATTGTAGTAGGCCCCTCTTTTGAAGGTGACGTTACCCTCACCCCAGTAGTTTGAGTCAGCAGAGATACAATCCTAAAAGGGTGGATTATTGAAAGATAATTAATTAAGTTATTAATGCAAATTATGGTAGGCCCCTCTTTTGGAGGTGACGTTACCCTCGACTAAGAAGTCTGAGTCAGCAGGGATACAGTCCTAAATAGCCGGGTTATAGTATTAATAGTAGTTAACTTATGAGGGGATCAAAGAGGTTGGACCCCCGCCATCCAATACCGTTAAGTATTGAAGGAGGTCCTACTAAATTTGACCCAGGTCCATTGCAGGACCTCTAAACGCTGAACAATGGCAAGACCTTTACCAAACCATTCCCTTAACCCCCGACCAGGTAGCAAACATACCTCCATATAGACCGTGGAGATATGAATGGTGAAAATCTTTTATTTTATATAGACAGTAAAATAATGTCAAGACACCACAGACAAACGATAAGGAAAGATCACCTTCAACATAAGAAACTAGTTATTAAAGTCATTAATACAAAACCAAGTAAAAAGTGCGAAAAGATTAAAAATAAAAAGTACTACACTAGACACTTTGTCTTCACCAAGTGATGTAAGAGACTTAGGCAAACATGGCCTTGATTGTCAAGAACTCTTACGATCAATCTTGGATCCCGAGACGACTCACACACTCTATGATGGACAATGGATGATGGTGGTGGATGATGGTGTTATGGTGGTGGTGGGTGGTGGGTGGTGGGTGAAGTTTGAGAGAGGTGGTGTGCCAAGGGATGGTTTGAGCTTGAGCCAAGCACTCCTATTTATAGGCTGAAAAGAAGCTCGGGCACGGCCCCGTGTCCAGTGGGCACGGCCCCGTGTCCACATCCTTCTCTTTCTTCATTTAATGCAGCTTTGTCTTATTAGTTGACCACGCCCCCGTGTCCGCTGAGCACGACCCCGTGTGCAGAAGAATCTTTGTACTATGAAGATTTGTCTGGATTGTGCGAATCTTATAGTTGACCACGGCCCCGTGTCCGCTGAGCACGGCCCCGTGGTGGGCAATAGAAGCTTCTACCACTTTGTCTTTTCTGCTGACACTTGGGCACGCCCCCGTGCTGGCTGAGCACGGGGCGTGTTCAGTCTTCTGTTATCTTGTTTTGCTTGGGAAGATGCTGTTGTGGGGTCGGGCAGGTCACGTCTTGTTCCGTTTCTTGTATTTATGTTAGATTTTGATGTCTTTTTGCTTCTTTTGTTAATTTGAGCTCATTTAATCCCGAAAATACAAAAGGAAGACAAAAACACACTTTTTCCAACATTAGTACTAAAAAAGGGTTAGTTTTATGCCACAATTGATGTAATTTATATGTTGCATTTTGCACACATCAAATACCCCCATACTTGAATCTTTGCTTGTCCTCAAGCAAAACTCTTTAATATGTGGCTATTACACACCCAAATGGAATGGGTAGAGAAGAAGGTTTTTGGGCTTTTCATAGAGTGTCGGGATTTCCAAGATTCTTTATTTGGTTTTATTTTTGTTTATTTACAATCCTATTCGTCATGATTTATTTAAAACTTTTCATAAGATAAATTACTTATTAGGGCATAACATGCCTTTTTAAAATTCTATTTATACACAAGTTCACATACCTCACGGGGATCACTCAACAATCGGCCGAAAATGTATTTTTGTGGATCACTCGAGAGCGGCATGGAACTTACTCCTACCATAGGCTTGCCAAGCAATCAATCCTCCTCCTTTTTAACTTATATACCTTTGTAAATATCAAGAGGACTTTTGGGTGAAGGGTTAGGCTTGGGTTAAAGGTAGGTGGTTGGGTTAGTGGTTAGTAGAAAAGGGCGAAAAGCGTAACAAGCGTCGGTTTTCGTAAGACTTTTTATTTTTGTGACTTTTATTTTGATGAAGCTATTATTCAAACAAAGTTATTTTTGATGAACTTGTTTGTTTATTTTCTTTTGCTTCATCATCAACACACATTTTTTTTGAAAGCCATATGAGAAACCGAGCTAGTTACTAAAACAAATGGTTAAAAATGAAAAAGGTTTTGGTGGGTAAAAGGGTGTTTGGTTTGGGTTATGAAATGAAAAGGTTTAGGCTCAAAGGGGCTAACTAGGGGGATTTTGGGTAGGTGGTTAAAAAAAAATAATGGTGTAGAAATAAAAAGGGTTAGTCCTAATGCCTCCGTCATTTACTTACTCGGGTTTAAGTTGGTAAGGACCGGGAATGTATCGTCATGGCAAGTTCTAGAGTCGTAAGAACCAAGCGGCTATTCACACAAGAAACGAAAAATGAGCATTTAATTTAATGATATGTAATTGTATGCTCGATAAAGGCTCAAAACTCACTTTTGTGGGAATGAGTTTTTATGTGTGATGTGCAGAATGTGGTCTAATAAAAACTAACCTAATCTAGACACCCTAGTTTTAAATTTATAAACTAAGACTCTCTAAGTGCTAGACCACTGACAGGCAAGTGTACCTATCGTACGTAGTAAAGCCTAATGAAGTCCGAGTATCGAACCCACGAGACACTAGCGACGCTACACTAGACTCTGACTCAACTAATTACTTAACTGGTTTGTTTGATTTGATTGGATTTTGGGGGTTTAACTAATTATACTAAATGAAATAACTAAGACCAACTAGACTACCTAGACGCAGGCTGAAGGCTACTAAGGTGAAATCAAGGATGAGAAAGTACTACCCAGGTTTGGAATCATACTCGTGACTATCGGTTTTCTCTTGGCAATGGTAACTATGATGGAACCAGGGTCTAATAATATGACCCTTTAAGACTAAAGACAGGTTGAATCTCCTCCCGGTCTCATCAACTTCTCCTAAGGTCCTAAAGGTCAAATAAAGCTCACTGGTATGGGTTGGATCACCTCCCGGTCTCTCCAACAATACTAAAGTACCCAAAGACTAGATCTCCTCCCGGTCTCACTAATCACAATACACCCTAGAGTGCACGGGGTAACCTAAAAACACTTGACAAGACTTAGGAAAACAAATAATACTAGGCTACTTAGACAGATCTCCTCCCGGTCTCACTGCACCTAAATACCTAGCACCAAAGACAATCCTAACTATCTATCTCCCCCCGGTCTCAAGAATAGGTAGAACACTAAACTCCTCTAAATTATCAAACAAAGTTCCTATGGGATACGAGCTCAGTAAACCATAAACTAGTTACAAACACACAGTAGGTAACCTAACATGCATCTATACATGAAAGACATCCACAAAGACACATGAGGAACGATTGAATGATAATAAATTAGAATAAAGCATGCACACACATCTAGCCAATTATTATTAGGTCTCTTACTTTAATATTAATCCATCAATAAATTACCAAAACCAACAAATTACCAATTGACACGAATAATCATCACAAACCCGGGTAGAAAAATAACTAGCCAAGAATCATAGTCAAGAAAAAGAAACAAGTTTTATACGATAAGCAAATCATACTTGATAGTCTGTAAAACACAAAGTCAAACAAAACCAAAAAATAATTAATTACAAACCAAACCCGACTCTTGAATCGTGACCGTGAAGCTCGAACTAATAATCCCTTTTTTTTTTCTCTTTCTTGATCCTTCTGTGTACAGCAGCCTCCTTCAATTCGTAGCCGTCTATTGCTGCTGCCGTCTAACTTGCGAACCCCCCAATATATTGCGTCCAAGATGCCCTCCAACAAGATTTCCACTCAAAACAAGTTCTAGATGCACCACTCAAAACAAGATTTCCTACTCTCTACTCGCTGGAAAAGTTCAAAGGATGCAGTGTCCGAGACCGTATCAAGCGACCGGAAGATAATACAGCCAACATAATCAGTTGGTGTTGGATCCGGGATCCCGGCTCACAGCAGGAACGGGCGGAACTTGATGAAATTACAAACATTGTTTCACAGGTACCACTAACAATGTCCAAAGACACATGGTCATGGTCTTCGGACCCGTCTGGATCATTTTCGGTCAAATCGGTTAAAAAACTTCTCTCTCGTTCGATACATCAGCACTCTCCCTTCAACTTCGAATGGAATAACTGGGTTCCACGTAAAGTTAACATCTTCGGGTGGAGATTGGCGCTTGACAGGCTCCCTACCAGAATGGCTCTCGCACATCGGAACATCAACATTATGTCTACTCGCTGCCCGTTTTGCGGAGACAGAGATGAAACAATCTCTCATCTATTTGCAGAATGTTTTGTTAGCTCGGTTGTGTGGGAAATGGTTTCCAGTTGGCTAAAAATCCCACCGATATATGCTTTCACTTCGGAAGACCTACTTCGTGTACACCAAGACATCACAGGCCCAGCTGCAATGAAGAAGATGGTGCAAGCTATCGTCTTATCTTCATGCTGGAGCGTATGGAAACAACGTAACGACACTATCTTCTCGGGTAATCGTGTTGATATCTCCAGAATCTTAGCCGAAATCAAAACCACAAGTTTTCTTTGGATAAAAAGTAGAGCTAAAATGCACTCATTAGAATGGTCAGATTGGTGTAAGTTCAATGTTCTGTAATCTTTTGTAACCTTTTTTCTGTCTAGCTTCTTGCTAGCTTGTTTGTTCTAATGAAATCAGCCGTTAAAAAAAAAAAGATGCCCTCCAACAATAATGGCCGCCCTCTATTTTTAGTTTTGAAGCCCAATTCCACGTTTCATGATTGCTGGGCTTGAGAACATATGGCAGCCCACCTCCAAAATTGCCGTCCAAGTATCTTCCCTTCGTCTGCCTTTTTTTTGCTTCTGATCTTCCTCCAATAGTTGCCTTTCGAATATATTTTCTCTAATTTAATGATATGCATGTGGACCAACTTTTTATTCTTTTCTTTTTCTCGTGAATGTGAAAGTCATGAAACAATAAAACCAAGTTTCATCAAATATTCATAATAAACCCTTAGACTTTCATGAGTTATTTTTAAATGGCTTTCTTTTAATTGCAGTTCAGCCCCCAATCTTTCATGATCCATATAATTTAGTTTTGGTCCTTCGACTATATTCCAACCTCCCGATTCTTCGTTTTTCATCCACTTAAGCTCATATTTAATTCTTTTCACAGCATGACCTGTAACAATATAAAATAATAAAACATAAAATAAAAATGACTATAATTATTTACTAAATTATACAAAATACACAGGATAAAAGTGTGTGTTTTACAACACATCAATGTGATCCAGTATATATAATCAAATTTTAACTAAGTTTGCCATGCCTTTTCATAAATTTCTTATGTTGGTTCTTTTTATCACTACGCTATCGGTTGTAAATTCGTAAAAATATAACCTTTTTAGAATTTAAAATTCCCGAGTTAAACCTAGACAAGTAAAAAATGAAAATTTTTGAAAAAAATTGGGGTGATTAGCGGTTCCAATAGAGTTTTGTGTAAGGCTTGTATTTAGGACTTGCAAGATTCAAGGTTTTAGCATCCCTCCCCACACTTAAATTACACATTGTCCTCAATGTGTCCTAAAAATAAGCTTTTAGGTTGATTGAATGTGTAAAAGGTGTGAAAGAGCAAAAATTTTGTGTTACTGGGCGCTGAACACGGCCCCGTGTTCAAGTGCCAGTAACAAAATTAAATCAAGAGAAACAGAAGCCTGGACACGGGGGCGTGTTGGGTGAACACGGCCCGTGTCCAGTTACCTGAACTGGGTCTTTTTCTGCAGACTGTGCAGCACGGGGCCGTGTTGGGCGGACACGGCCCGTGCTGAACCTACTGTAAACGAAGAATTTCGTCGGATGGTCCTGTTTTCCTGCATGGGGTGCTGGTTCAAGTTTCCCTTGTATCCTTTGTCATCTCAAGTGTGTTTTATTCCTGAAAATTAAAACTAACTAGAAAACATGAAAATTAATCTAAACTAAACTAAGGATAGTTCCGCGGAATGCCTCCGTGGTGCGCCACGTTTATAAGGGTCTTTGGCTAGACCCAAAGCCTGGTCATATGTTATCCAAGTGGGATGTATTGCATCCCATCTTACACCGTCGGAGAGCGTCATCCAAGCTTGAGTCTATGACCTTCATGTAGTTGACCGGGTCTTCGTCCTCTACTCTTTTTCCACATTCAAACTTCACTTCCTTATCCCCCAAACTTCAATGTCAACGTTCCGTCCTTCATATCCACCACTGCTTGGGCGGTGGCTAGAAATGGCCCCCCGATGATGAGAGGGACATCGGTGTCTTCTTCCATGTCTAGGATGACAAAGTCGGTTGGGAAAACGAAGTTGTCAACTTTGACCAATAGATTTTCAGCGACACCTTGTGGGAATTTGACGGATCTGTCAGCGAGTTGTATGCTCATCTTTGTAGGGCTTGTTGTTCCTAGGCCGAGTCGTTTGAACATTGATGTGGGCATGAGGTTAATGCTAGCCCCAAGATCGGCTAATGCATTATGAACGGGGGATTCCCCAATCGAGCAAGGAATTGTGAAGCTTCCGGGATCGATTTTCTTTTGTGGAAGTTTGTTGAGTACTAAGGCGGAGCATTCTTCGCCTAAGTTAACTAATTGCAATGATGCAATTTTCCTTTTGTGAGTGAGGAAATCCCTTATGAATTTTGCATATTTAGGCATTTGGGTTAGGACCTCAATAAAAGGAATATTAACATGCAATTGTTTTAGTAAATTTTCGAACTTTGCGAATTGCTCATCGGTCTTTTGACGGGTTAACCTACCGGGGTACGGAATTGGAGGAGTCTTGGTGGGCTCTTGGTTTGGTAAAGAAGCCTTTTCTGGTCGGGGTGCCGGTGGAGTCGTGGTTTGGCTAGACTGGCTTTCTTCATTTGGCGTTAATGGAGCCTCCTCGGGACCCACGGTTCGATTTCTCAATGTGATGAGATGTACTTGTGCTTTTGGGTTGGTTTCGGTATTGCTAGGTAACGCGCCTTGTGGTCTCTCGGAGAAATTTTGAGCTATTTGATTTAATTGTTTTTCAATGTTTTGAATGCTAGCTTGTTGATTTCTAAAATTCGATTCCAATTGTTGAAATCGATCCGAGTTTTTCTTTTCGGTGTCGGAGATGAGGCGAGATACGGTATCTTCAACCCTTTCTCGTCCCCCTTGTTGTTGAGAAAAATTTTGCGGTTGTTGAAAGTTAGTTCGTTGGTTTTGTTGGTTACTACTATTGTCGGGATCTCTCCAACCAAGATTAGGGTGGTTACGCCATCCTTGGTTGTAGGTACCCGTTGGTGGACCCGACGGCCTAGGTCTATTGTCAATGTAGTTTACCGTTTCCGTTTGATCATCTACTTCTTTCATACAATTCCAATTTTCATGTGGTCCACCACACCCTTCACAAGCCATAACTGAGGCCGTTTTTGCCATTTCTAATTTTTTTTATTTTTGAAGAAAGGGCCTCGATTTGGGCTTGTAAAGAAGTGCTTTCATCAACCTTATGGGCGCCCGGGGCAATAGACTTATTGCCTCGGGGAGTGTGCCACTGAAAATTGGTTTGAGCAATTTCCTCAATTTGATTATATATTTCATTTGGGCGACGATTACCTAAAAGTCCCCCGGAGCTAGAATCAAGTGTTTGTCTTGTGTGTGGCAACAACCCATTGTAGAAAGTGGATACTTATTGCCACACCGCTAGACCGTGATGAGGACACTTTCTTAGTAGCTCCTTGAACCTTTCCCAAGTTTCATATAAGGATTCCCCATCCTCTTGTGAGTATGTATTAATTTCAGTTATTAATTTAGCCGTTTTAGCAGGAGGGAAATACTTATATAGGAACTTTTGGGCTAGTTCATCCCAGGTGTTTACCGAGCCAACTGGGAGGGTGTTGAGCCAAGCCTTAGCTCGGTCCTTTAGCGAAAATGGAAACATTCGAAGGCGGATGGCGTCATTTGATGCTCCATTGATCCGAAAGGTATCACATATTTCTAAGAAATTAGTAATATGTAGATGGGGATCCTCGTCCGCAAGCCCATGGAAGGTTGCGGAGTTTTGGAGCATTTGTATCAAGTGCGGTCGAAGTTCGAAGTTATTGGCTTCGACATTCGGCGCATTGATAGCGGCGCCTAGATTACCCACAGTGGGCCGAAGGTAATCCATGAGGGTACGTTGGTCCGCCATTGGAAGTGGGTCCCCCGAAACTTTCTCTTGATTTTTAGCTTTAAGTCTTTTTCTGAGAAAGCGTTCAGGTTCTTCTAGAGGTTCTTTTATGTCTCTACTAGAATTGTAGCTCATGCACTACGTAGGAAGTTCAAATGTGGCGCCTGGGTTCCAAGTCCTGCAATAAAAACAGAAAAGAACGTTGGTCAGAATGTTCACCACGGCCCCGTGCTCAGTGAACACGGCCCGTGGTCGGAGGTACAGTTATCGTTTTCCGGATCCCTGTTACTGGGAGTTGGACATGGCCCCGTGTTGCACCGACACGGCCCCGTGCTCAGCTCTCTGTAACTCAGAAAATAAAAACTGCCAGTGATAGTGTTGGGCACGGCCCGTGTCCGACCAGGCACGACCCGTGCTGAGCTCTGCAGAAACTGAAAAATTAAGAAAAATCCTAAAAAAAATGAAAAATAAGAAAAAAGATTAGGCCGTTGATTTCTAACTTTCTTAAAATCCTTGTGTCCCCGGCAGTGGCGCCAAAAACTTGATGGGTGTCAAGTGTTATATATATTAGGTGTATATTTTAAGCCCCTTTAACACTTTTTAGTCAAGTTTTAAATTTATAAAACACGATATTCACTAACACTAGACACTCATATGGGCAAGTGCACCCATCGTGAGCGTAGTATAGTGTTGGTAAGATACCGAGGTTGTCCAAGGACACAAGAGCTTTTAGTACCGGTTTATCCTCAACGTCTAATCAAATAAAAAAGTTTAGAAAAATGTTTTAAGCTAAGAAAAATAAAAACTAACTAAAAATGCTGAAAATAAAAATAAGATAAAAATAGATAGACAAGATGAATCACTTGGTTCCGACTCGTATCTAGTGTAACCTTTGATTATTTCGGCACTTTTGCACTTTTTAAGAGATTATCTTAGTTATTGTAGTAGGCCCCTCTTTTGAAGGTGACGTTACCCTCACCCCAGTAGTTTGAGTCAGCAGGGATACACTCCTAAAAGGGTGGATTATTGAAAGATAATTAATTAAGTTATTAATGCAAATTATGGTAGGCCCCTCTTTTGGAGGTGACGTTACCCTTGACTAAGTAGTCTGAGTCAGCAGGGATAAAGTCCTAAATAGCCGGGTTATAGTATTAATAGTAGTTAACTTATGAGGGGATCAAAGAGTTTGGACCCCCGCCATCCAATACCGTTAAGTATTGAAGGAGGTCCTACTAAATTTGACCCAGGTCCATTGCAGGACCTCTAAACGCTGAACAATGGCAAGACCTTTACCAAACCGTTCCCTTAACCCCCGACCAGGTAGCCAACATACCTCCATATAGACCGTGGAGATATGAATGGTGAAAATCTTTTATTTTATATAGACAGTAAAATAATGTCAAGACACCACTGATAAACGATAAGGAAAGATCACCTTCAACATAAGAAACTAGTTATTAAAGTCATTAATACAAAACTAAGTAAAAAGTGCGAAAAGATTAAAAATAAAAAGTACTACACTAGACACTTTGTCTTCACCAAGTGATGTAAGAGACTTAGGCAAACATGGCCTTGATTGTCAAGAACCCTTACGATCAATCTTGGATCCCGAGACGACTCACACACTCTATGATGGACAATGGATGATGGTGGTGGATGATGGTGTTATGGTGGTGGTGGGTGGTGGGTGAAATGTGAGAGAGGTGGTGTGCCAAGGGATGGTTTAAGCTTGAGCCAAGCACTCCTATTTATAGGCTGAACAGAAGCTCGGGCACGGCCCCGTGTCCAGTGGGCACGGCCCCGTGTCCACATCCTTCTCTTTCTTCATTTAATGCAGCTTTGTCTTATTAGTTGACCACGCCCCCGTGTCCGCTGAGCACGACCCCGTGTGCAGAAGAATCTTTGTACTATGAAGATTTGCCTGGATTGTGCGAATCTTATAGTTGACCACGGCCCCGTGTCCGCTGAGCACGGCCCCGTGGTGGGCAATAGAAGCTTCTACCACTTTGTCTTTTCTGCTGACACTTGGGCACGCCCCCGTGCTGGCTGAGCACGGGGCGTGTTCAGTATTCTGTTATCTTGTTTTGCTTGGGAAGATGCTGTTGTGGGGTCGGGCATGTCACGTCTTGTTCCTTTTCTTGTATTTATGTTAGATTTTGATGTCTTTTTGCTTCTTTTGTTAATTTGAGCTCATTTAATCCCGAAAATACAAAAGGAAGACAAAAGCACACTTTTTCCAACATTAGTACTAAAAAAGGGTTAGTTTTATGCCACAATTGATGTAATTTATATGTTGCATTTTGCACACATCAGTACTATGCTATTCTGGTCTTACTTGCTGGATACATGCCAAACACTGAGGTCGCAATATCGTCATTCTCCATTTGGTATCAACACATGTTCTTGTTTCTCCGTTTACATGTCATTTTAGAAGAAACTTATAAATTCATTTTCTGCTATGTTTTTACAGCATGAACATTAACTCATGGGAGTTCATGAAAAGTCTTGGTTTCTATGGTGCCGGATGGTAAGTTATTAACAGTTACTTTGAACAAATGATGCTAGATCTTATCATGTATTAACATATATAGAAAAAATGTGAATTATATTTGTATATTTCACTGATACACCTTATATTGTAACTTTAACATGTATGAATAGGTACTCCGTAAATTTTCACCCAGGCAATTTTATTAAACACAATGTTCTGGCCTTCCTAGATCTCTACGCTTGAGAACCAGACTTCTCAAAAGAGCTTTGTGATCCTTTAGGGATGGCAAAAAAGCACGAGCCCGACGGGAATACCCGAATCCCGAAACATATGGGCCAGGTATACCCGAAGCCCGACGGGTATGGGATTAAAAATATAAAAAAATCGGCATTACTAGTAATATACTTATGTTTATTTAGTGAGGTTAGGCCTGGTAACTGTAGATATTTGACAACTATGATTATACTAAATGTTTGGTAACTGTAGATATTTGACAACTATGATTGTATTGGCTTACAGTGGGTTCTTATTGTGTTATTAAACTTGCAGGAACCTCTACTATCATCTTATAAACTATTCGATGTAAATGAGCTTTTTCTACCACTTGAGTTCAAGTTACCTGACTAAGTTTGGAAACGAAGATACTTGCGGATGATGACACGGATATGACGTAGAATTATTACAATTTTTTTTTAAGTTGGGTAGTTTTATTACCAATAGCGGCCACAAGAAGTAAACACTTTTAGCGGCGACAAGCCAAATGTCGCCGCTATTGGTCGATCCGAGTGCCGGAGCCTGAAACATAACCCCAGTCGTTGATCCTTATCCTGATCTAACGGTTAGGGATTCAAAAGGCATTAGCGGCGACATAATCAAGGTCTTTAGCGGCGACAGCTGTCTTCGCTAAAAGTTTGTGTCCCGCATTAATCCCCAGCCACGCTATCTTATCTTGTTTAACCGTAGTTAGACTAATAGCGACGACATACATCTTAATAGCGGCGACATCCCGTCGCCGGTAAAACCCTATACGTAAACAGATTATACAGCGCCTTTTCCTCTTTCCTTCTTCACTTTCCCCCCCCCCCCCCCAAAATCTTCCCTCTACAGCCGGAGAAACTCAGTTTTTTTTGCCCAAAACGGTTAGTGTAACTTTATTTTTGTTAAATTTCTTCTTTATTTTGTTATATACATGTTATAGGCATTAATTTTTGCTCATTTTTGTGTATTTTTGTGTTTGGGGAAGAAAATTCGGATCACCACCATCTCTTCTCCGGTCATCACCATCACTTCTCCGGCACCACCTCGTCTCCGTGGTCTTTGTCTCCTTGAAACTTGAAAAAAAAAACCGGTTAGTTTTAAATGTATTTTTTGGTGTCACATTTTGTTAAGTAATTTTTTTGATGATAGTATGTTTATTTACTTGTTCATTGCCTGCAAAAATTGGAGAATACATATACACATTTTATGATTTAGTGTTATGTGTTGTATTAGTACAGTGATCGATATAGTTACCGTTAAAAACATAAGCCAAATGGGTTTGGGTTAATATGGTTGTTGATACATTACAAATATTGTGGTTGTGCCCATGGAGGATATATTTAAGTGGAAGATGTATAAAAAGGGTATTTAAGTTTGAAAAATTATGGACCTATATTTACACAAATATAAATATTATCTTTAAAACTATTAGCCATTTATAACATACTAGTATTTATGATATTCTCAATGCTTCAATATTAACCATTGAGACCGACGGTAAGTCTTTTACTAAATTTTTTTTAGTCCTTATATTTTATATATTATAAATGTTGTTACTAATTATTTTTGTTTTAATTGCAGCGGTTCCCCCGAAGAGGGTTAGGGGGAAAGCCAAAAATGAGAAACTACGGTGTCTGGTAAAAGCGGAGGGGGGGGGGGGGGCATATCGCTTACGTTTGACAGACAGGTCACGTATACCCCCGTTGGTAAATCAAGAGATATGTTTTCAAGAGAGGCCGTTTATATGTGGTGGACCATCTCGTTTGATAAAATGGGATGGGAAAACGTTTCACCACCGCACAAGGAAGCCATCATGAGCCACTTACGGATAAATAAGTTATATGCATAAAATTTTATCAAATATTTAAGCACATGCAAATGCGCCATTAAACGACAGCGAATACCCAGCCGTTTAAAGGCGTATTTGCAGCCGTAAATGGGCCTTTAAACGGCTGCAAACGCAGCCGCAAACGGCAGCGATTTCGCAGCCCTTTAACGACGCGTTTGCAGCCGTTTAAAGGCCCGTTTACGGCTGCAAATGCGTCGTTAAATGACTGTGAATTCGCTGCCATTTAACATCACATTTGCAGCCGTAAACGGGCCTTTAAACGGATGCAAACACGGTGTTAAAGGGCTGTGAAATTGCTACCGTTAGCGGTTGCGTTTGCAGTCGTTTAAAGGCCCGTAGTAGCTCTGGGGTGGGGAACGAACCCTTTGATGTTTATGGCTGCAAATGTGCCGTTAAACGGCTGCGAATTCGCTGCCGTTTAACGACGCATTTGCAGCCGTAAACGGGCCTTTAAACGGCTGCAAACGCGCCGTTAAAGGGCTACGAAATCGCTGCCGTTTGCGGCTGCGTTTGCAGCCGTTTAAAGGCCCGTTTACGGCGATTTTGCAGCCATCGTTAAATCTAATTTATATATAATATTTTAACTTTTTTATTTAATTCGTAGGAAAAATTGAACTTTGATGAAGTGGAACGTGATTTAGAGGCGAAAAACTTGACGGGTGGTATTAGGAGTGTGCTTATGAAGCAGTACTCAGACCGCAAGCACGAAGCTAAAAAATTATTTATGAGTAAGGGAGGTTGTGACGATATTGAGAGGGCATACCATCCCCCTGATATGCCCTATGATAACTGGTTGAGAACCATCGAAGGTTTCCGGGACCAAAAATATATTAACAGAAGCGAGGCGAACAAACAAGTATGCGGGAAACAACAATTCCCATTCCGCGGGAGGACATCGTCATACGGTAGCACCGCCTATAAAAATGTAATGTTTTATGTATGTGTGCGTGTGTGTAAGATTTTGTTTATTTAATGTCTAATCTAAGTTTAATGTTAAACAGGATATGGATTTGGTACCTACGTATGCTAAAACCCACACGGATAATCAGGGGAATTGAATTGATCCAGTTGCTGAACAAAATTACGTAAGTATTTCTTTTAAGTATAATTTTCTATAACAAATATATATATATATACATATATATATATATACATATACACATATATATATATATTTAATCATCTTCGTAAAGTACAGCGGAATTTACAGCAGGCCACAAACGAATGGAGCGGTGATGGTCCTCCAATTGGCCCGTATCAGGAAGCGTTGGGAGAGCGGCGAGGTGTAAGACCCTATTCACGATTTGACCCAAAACGACGCAGCGGAAAATGAACCGTCAAATTTCTTTCTTTGAACTACTCTAACATACTTAAATACCGTTTAGGTCAACCCTTCTAACATAAATACATCATTCATCATTTATTTAATGTAACTATGTTAACAAATGATTACAAACAACGTGACCGCTTTCCCGTACAATCCAGGATCTTCAACTTGATCCTCGTTCACATGTCCATCATGAATATCTGATTAACCTGCGGTCACCATATATAACCAACACGTTAGTACATGGTAACATCATATATAATTTAATACATATACTTAAAAGGCTATATCACATTCTAACTACGTAAGGTATTCCATTTAAACATCCTCTCAATTTTTATTTACTCGAGTCCGACATCAATTCCTCGAGAGTCCGGCGTTCCCATACTTGCACTCCATTTATTTCATTCTCAAAAGTAACATGGTTAGGAGTACGTAATCTCAAACATATTGAAAACCCACATCTTCACATATACGTATACCAGTGATCTATAATCATTAGATTACAACACGTGTATACACTTTCATATATCTAAGTACATTCATACGTATCCCAATCATATGTACGTACATACAAGTTCACACTACTCACACACGCTACAGATCCATATCTACGTACATACATACATACAAGTCACATTCACTTATTTGTAAGTTGAGTCTTATCTACAATCATATCAACACAAATCAATGCAAGTACAAACAAACATAACCGACTAACTTCCAACAAACATGATGAACATTCCATTAACACGATGAACATTCAGCAACATAATGAACATTCCATTAACACGATGAATATTCAGCAACATAATGAACATTCCATTAACACGATGGACATTCAGCAACATAATGAACATTCCATTAACACGATGGACATTCAGCAACATAATGAACATTCCATTAACACGATGTACATTCAGCAACATAATGAACATTCCATTAACACGATGAACATTCAGCAACATAATGAACATTCCATTAACACGATGGACATTCAACAACATAATGAACATTCCATTAACACGTTGAACATTCAGCAACATAATGAACATTCCATTAACACGGTGTACATTCAGCAACATAATGAACATTCCATTAACACGATGAACATTCAGCAACATAATGAACATTCCATTAACACGATGAACATTCCGCAACATAATGAACATTCCATTAACACGTTGAACATTCAGCAACATAATGAACATTCCATTAACACGATGAACATTCAGCAACATAATGAACATTCCATTAACACGACGGATATTCAGCAACATAATGAACATTCCATTAACACGAGAAACATTCAGCAACATAATGAACATTCCATTAACACGATGAACATTCAACAACATAATGAACATTCCATTAACACGATGAACATTCAGCAACATAATGAACATTCCATTAACATGATGAGACTATCATCTTAATTTACATTAAGGATGGACGAAGTTCATATGAACTTACCTTGGTACTTACCCTTACCCGTAAATTCTTACATGGTTCCCTATATACAACATACCAAACTTCATTTATAAATAAGAAGTGATTCCGGAAATCACTTACCTTAAGTGTCCGTATTCGCATCCGTTTCCTCGCCTACTTTTGACCCGTTAGCCTTCCATGCTTCCATCCATCTTGACATGATCCCTATACTTTCATGTCATCGCATTCACATTCTTGTTAGCATACATGATTGTACATATTAACGATCATATCAAATTCATGTTTGACATTTGACTTTCATTAGTCAAATCCAACAAGCATAAGGCATATTTCCACAAGTCAATCTTTCCAAACTCATATAATTCATCACGTCATCACATATAACACATATGGATATGACACGCATTATATGACTTTCTATAATATTACAATTGTGACAAAAAGTCTAACATTGCTACTTATGCATAGTTGACTTTCAGAAAGTCAACGATTTATCATATGAACTTTCGACTTAACCTCATACATCTATGTCATTATAGTAGACTATACTAATGACACTATATACATTTCATACTCACGATACAATAAGCATACAACCACATGATCATCTAGTTATATGCACACACCAAACATATTCAATTCCGTTCATTCTAGTAACATAATTCTACAACTAACACCATGACCTATGCTCAACAACCCAACATCATTCTAACTTCATCCTGTTCTAATGATCTCATATGCTTCACATTTAGAGTACTTTTACTTATCAATTTTGATTAAGCAATTATTCAAACATGTAGTAAACATCATACCACTCCATATTAGAGTACAATATTCTAATGCATACTTTTACCAAATAACATGGCCAACCAAATCCTACATGAATTCCATCTAAAAATAGATTTCTCATGTTTATTTATCATCAAATACATCATATCCCCATATTATACGATTTCATCCATTACTTGCATACCAATTCATCTATTAATCTCAGCATTTCATCAAACACTTGGTGTGCATGCCACAATTTATGCATAATGTACAAGTGTTTCATGCTTTACTTCCTACTTCATGCTTTCATTCATCAATTAACACAAAAACATCAAAAAATTCATATCACATTCAATCTACCTAACAAGAACGCATTACATACAACATAGCACAACAAGATTTGAACAAGGATTGGACATGGGTGACACACCCATGTCACCATCTTCACCACTAGAAGTGGGTTTCACCTCCAAACATCAAATTTTAAATATGTGTTAGAATCATCATATAAGACATGGATTATGCGTGGTTTGGGGTAATTTGATGTTTGGAGGTGAAACCCAATTCTAGTGGTTAAAATTATTAAATGACGAAAGTAGCCTCAACTATAACCATCAAATAAATAGCCTAGTTAAATAGCCTAGTTATTTATAATAATTTGCACTACTTTCGTCATTTAATAATTTTAACCACAAACTTAACTAGGTTAAATAGCCTAGTTATTTATTTGATGTTTGGAGGTTAAAACATGTAGTAAACACTTAACTAGGTTAAATAGCCTAGTTATTTATTTCATGCTAAGTCATATAGGAATATACGAAAAATATAAACATTCGGGTTTTGGGGTGTTACAAGAGGATGGTACCGGGGGATGGGGCCTAAACCTTCTTCCAACACGTCCTCGAACACGTCCTCGAACATGTCGTCTTCGCAGTCTCAGACGCAAGAACCCTTTTCCGAGGTAAACTACGCAATTTATAAAATGACAAACGAACGCATGTTTCCTTGTTAAATATATGTTAGTAGCGTTAATTAATATGCTAATATACGTTTTGATATCTATTATTGTAGGATTTTGTTAACAACTTGTTCCAAACCCCGACCTTTTTGAACCAACTTAACAACTATCTTGGTTCAAAAGGAAAAGGAAAGGCAAACGACTACGATTCTGATGACTTATTCGATAGAGAAGATGAGGATGATTTCGACGAGTGACTTGTTGTTTTTAATGTAGGATGATAATGTAGGATTTAATTAAACGTTGTAGGATGATAATGTAGGACTTAAACGTAGTTTGTAATTATATTACTTTTAGTATATGTTCATGGCGTATGTTTGCGTTGATTGAATTTGGCAGGTTGTGTTTTTCGGCCGGAAACTGGCTGGGTGCAACTGTATTTTAAAAAAAATTGACTTTTAGCGGCGACAGGTGTCGCCGCTATTGCTCATGGCCTTTACCGACCATGGTTAACACCGGCGATACTTTAGCGGCCACACGGCGTCGCTAAAGGTCATGCGTGCCTCTAGCGGCGACAATGACCTTTAGCGGCGACAACCAGGCCAATAGCGACCCATCAATACCTGTCGCCGCTAAAGGTGTTCCTTTCTTGTAGTGTAAGGGGTCTTTAGCAGCGACATCTGTCGCCCCTAATGCCCCGTTTTCTTGTAGATCTGTTTATATTAATTTCAAAGTTTCTATTCTCAAATCCATCCTTTGTTATATTCTTGGCAAGTTCCTGTTCTTTGCAACTATTTGGTTTCATTTGTTGGTAAAAAAAGGTCAGCCTAAACATCACTACAAACATTATACGGAACTATCAAGTACTTGGTTTCGAAATGAAAGCTCATGTAGGCTTATGGGTTCGATTTGAGCTAGCTGCTAATAGTTCTACAAGTTTATCAATGTGTTGATGTGAGAAACACGCTTTGGATTAATCTTATTGGGTTCTCTTGGTGAGATAACAGTCCATTTTGTAATTTACTAATAAAAATGTGGGCAAAGAAAGTGGTTGTAGGTAATTAGTTAGATCGGTTCAGTTCCATTTCTTAAAAAAAACTAATATATAAATCGGACTGTACATTGTAGATACAAACTTGTATGGATTCAATTTGCCTAGCTTTCTGAGTTTGATCAATGATTGCTTTCATCATGGGATAGACTTGGTCCATATTTTAGTCAACTTTTTATTCTTTTCTGTATATTCTTAATTCTGGGTCAGCGAACATATCATTGTCAGCATTTATTGTTTATATGTTTGGGACAGCGATAGCCATGTGATTTTTCTTCCCGTTAAAGAAGTGATTTTTTTTTTCTCTTTTTAATCTATTTAATCCAACTGTTGTAGATACATTAAACAGAATTGAATAAAATACTTGCACCAAGTGTATAGATAATTTAATGAAAAAGAGAAATATAAACCACAAATCAAAATATACAAGTGAATTATGAAGCTAGCTACCAGAATTCTTAACATAATAGTGAGAAGAAAATGTATAACAACCGTTTACAAAATAAATAAATAACAATTTTATTAATCAATTTTATGATTACAACTCATAAGGAAGAACATAAGCAAACTGAAAGAAAATACACAGTACAAAAAATGTAAACTAAACTAAGAAAAGATTACAAAAGAAAGAATAAGTAAAACATAAAACAACGTGACTGAAGCACGTGAAGATCACGCTTCCCTTAAAACAGATTTCGGGCCACCCAGGTGAGCCCGTTTGTTTCCCAGGGTACCACAGGCAGAGCAGATTGTACTGCCAGGGATAGCCAAACACCTGAAAGAATACCTGAAACAAGAGTTTTTAGGGATGCAAAGTTAGAGAATTCGTTCGATGTGTGTGTCGTATCAACCATATGATTTATGTATTCTATATCTAACACAAAACACAAAGCTTTGTATATAGACCGAAAATAATTTGAAATGATAAGTCACCATTGAATACAAAATTCAATAAAAATAAATATTAGAAATAAATATCACAATGAATTTAGACTTAATCATTTGTCAGGTATGCAAAGTACGCTATCAAAGCATCACATTGCGCCCATCGCCCTCGTTTCGGGCCCAGGTGCGTGTTGGCTACCACTGGATGTGAGTTGTCACACAAGAATACATTTGTGTGGAAAATTCTAATTATTAAACCACAAAAGATTTACCTCTCGATCTACCTATGTGGGACAAACACAATTTCCCATATATTTATAGTTCTAACAAACAGACTTAATACTCAAGATCTCTCATTCATCTTATTTTAATTATTAAATAACTATTATATTAACTCATAATATAATATTATTTATAGAATTTTCAACAGAAAACACACATATATATACAATATATTTAATTGGGGGAAAACTGACTCCCTGAGATTCTCCGGGCACAATAATTTTCTCTCAATTCTGGGAGTCCTTTACGCGTTCAAAATTTATGAACTGTTCTGTGTTTACATTCACAAGAACTCTAAATATAGTACAAGTAAGACAACCATGAAATTTCCATGACACTTGCATGAAATTACAAGAAGCGTGTATTCTATAGTTCTCTCTATTATAAATACACACACCTTGGTCTTCTTATATACTCACAATCCCTTCTCTCCCTAGTGTCCGTTCGGCATTTGCTTTCTCCTCCTCCTCCTCCTCCGGTACTCTATCGTATTCGCTGCTCCTCCTCCACGTACATACGCCGGTCCTCTTTCTTTCATAACCACTATAACAAAAGATCAGAAAGCATAAAGAGCTACTTTTGGAGGCCATGGAATAATATTATGGAAAGCTAACAGACGGACAAAGCTTCATCTAGATGACTACGGTGAATTCTTGAGCAACAACACCGCTTAACCCTTACCATCAGGATCATGTACAACACTGCGGTAATTAATTCTATATTACTTGATCCATTTATATGGTTTCAAATATAGTATTTTCCAATATAGCTATTTTACCTGGTTAAGTAGAATTTTTCCATATATAACTTGAATAGAAATTACATCAAAGTAGAAGGTAAACTGGCAACAAGTAGAATTGAATATATAATAGTAGAATACTATAAATTTAGAGTAATAAAATTTTAGGCCATCAGTTAAAACTAAGATAAATTGGAGTTCTGTTAAGTATCAGTTAAACAGAATGCATTATATAAATTGGAGTTCTGTTAAACATCAGTTAAACAGAATGCATTATCTAATTGAGTTTAGGGATTGACATCATGATTATTTCCGTTTATTATATGTTAAAAAAAAGATAGATGTTTTAAAAAATTATAGTACATATTTTCCAACAATTGGTATGTGTTTTTAAAAGGGTAATGGGGAATGAATGATTAAAAAAAATTAAGCTGAAAAGATTGTCACCTTTCTCACACATGTCTCATTGTAGTTTGATAAATCTTCGCTAACACCAATTTTACAGTCAACTTGTGACAAATACAGTAGTTTTCTTGTTCACTTTGTTATTTTTATTTAAATGATTAAGGATGCAGAAGAATATTAAAAAAAATTAGTTTTCATCATGGAGATGGGTGTTTAAAATTAGTTACTTGTTAAACCCAAAGAATATATACGAAAAGTCAATTACTTGTCATTGTCAATATTCAAAAATAAGAAAGATACTGAAAAACTACCAAAAAATAAAAATAAAAAAATTATCCAGGAATGTTTTTAATTTTGTCTGGAAAAAATTAAAGAAGTCGTGATCTTGCTGAGAAGGGGTAAGTGGGGGAGTTGCTCAGTTAAATAAGCTAGAATTTGTGAGAAGCATATATAGGGGTCTTCTTGGATCGGTTATTCCACCAGAACTGAAGAAAATGAGAGCTGCTTTATTTCTCACAACCATTAAAAGAATCAGACGACTCCATAGGTAAGTGACTCATCGTCTACATAAATCAGTTGTGAGTACTAATTAGGATAATGGAGTTTTGATATTGAAAAGAGGTATAAAAGGGAAACTAATATAAAGAAGAAGCTACATGCATTTGTTATTAAACGTGCTAATTGAGAACTATATAAAGAAGCTACGTACAAGCATTTGTGGTTAAACGTGGTCTTAGCTAGGACCATTCTATTATAATAATTTAATGAGTAAACTTCCGTTTTGCTCCCTGTGGTTTGGTCAGTTTAACGGTTTTGCCCCAAACCTTTCAAAATAGCCATTTTGCTCCCTGATCTATGACGTCATTCTCCAGTTTGCTCCTCAGCTCTAACTCAGTTAAATTGTCTGTTATCTAAAAGGGTATTTTGGTAACTTCAAGTATAAAAGTAGGGGTATTTTAGTAAAACTACAAATAAAAGATTATATTATATATAATAATAATATATAACATCATCATCATCATCTTCATCTCTGATCTCTCTCTCTCTTATATTACCCTCTCTCTTATCTCTCTCTACACTCTCTCATCCTTCCATCTCTGACCACCACCCGACCACCGCCACCGCCACCATCACCACCACCTTCGGCCTTCATCTCTTACACCCCCCACACAACCACCACCATTGAATCGGAGCTCATACCCCAACCATCACCTCCGTAACCACCTGCTACGACCACATCCACCTCCTACGACCACCGAATCCACCCAACCCCCACCACTACAACATTGATCTGAATCGTGCCGCCGTCATCTTGTTTATTTTCGTCGATTAATATATACACAGTGAAGATTGTGGTACAACTTTCGATTTTCGGTAAATTTCAGTCAAGTTTCGGTAAAATCAGATCAATTTCAGGTGTGATTCGGTGTCTTGGTTGTGTATCTCTGATATGGGTTTGAAATTTGGGGGTTTTGATGATACGAGTTAGGGTTTTGAAATTTGGGGGTTTTGATGATATGTGTAGTGGGTGGGGTGGTGATGGTGATGGCGATGGCGGCAGATGTGGTGGGTGACGGCGGCAGATGTAGGTGGGGTGGTGGTGATGATTCCGGTGTTTTTGAGGCTAGGGAAGTGATTTTTGGCGGTGATGATGATTGACGGCGGCAGGAAAAGAGTTGGCGGTGGTGATGATTGCCGTCGTGGGTTGAAGGAGTGGTGGTGGGGTTGTGGCGGTGGTTCAGTGACAGGGATGTTATGGTGGACATTTTGTTGGGTTTCTTGAAGATGTGCATTGTGGTTGTGTGGCTGACGGTGGCGAAAGTGGTGGGTGATGTCGGTGGATGGGCGGAGGTGGTTAACAATGGAGGAGGTGGAGGTGGGTGGCGGAGGTTGTAGAGAGAAGAAGAGGTTGCAGAGAGAGACAGGGGAGAGAGAGAGAGAGTCAGGGTATAAGTTGGGATTTTAAAGGCAGGGTTGGGAAAAGACATAAATGCCCCTTAGGTGATTTGCACGTGACATGGGTTAACTGCATAAATGGATGAGGTTAAGAGCTGAGGAGCAAACTGGAGAATGACGTCATAGATCAGGGAGCAAAATGGCTATTTTGAAAGGTTTGGGGCAAAACCGTTAAACTGACCAAACCACAGGGAGCAAAACGGAAGTTGATAGAAGTAACTATTAATGTATAAGTGGCGTTTCTTGATTGCCTAATAGATGTCTAGAAAAATCAGAGAAGAACCATCGGAAATCCTCTATCACACAGCCCACAGGATAAATCTTGATGAAACACCGTGAAGATTCTCAATATCATCCATTGATCATGCATCGTGTGGTGGCGTTGATAGCCGAAAGACATGAGGATACATGCACTAATCGGTCATTGTCCCAGTTGCTGAGTGTCATGTGCCTTATGTCCAATGCTTGATGCAAAGCTACCATCGAGTCAGGGGTCTCACTGGAAGCAGTCTCTCTATACCTACAGAGTAGAGGTAAAGCTGTGTACATCATACCCTTCTCAGACCCTACCTTAGTTTGGCTATTGGTGAAATTTACCAAGTATGATGATGACGATGATGATTAAGACATAATAACAAGAATCAATGGATGTCGCATACGAGATGACAGTCGACGGTGATGCACTGCAAGGCAAATAGTGACCTTTTCAACACAATCAAAATATTCAGCAGCATCTGATCCGCTTTATCCATCTGCTTCTTTGACATCATTAATAGCAAGATTTTCCAAGTAAGTCATTCTAATTTTACTTAATAAATAATCAAATGCTGAACTTATACTGTTGAAATTTGTTTATTACAAGTTGTAAGAAGATAGTAAATCGTATTCCAATCACGATCCATGGTCACCTTTGAACATGTGTTGTGGAAAGATGAAATGTGATGGTTGATTAAGGGGTTCTAAATGATTGGTTTATATATATATATATATTTTTTTTAATTAACTTTCAAAAACTTTCATTAAACTTAGAATAGCAAATTACAAATCATGGGTTGGTAGACGGGCAACAAGCTGCGCCGCCACCCCCTTTTGAATTGCAAATCCTACTCGGCTAAACACATAACCCCTCATGCGTGCGATGCCAGCCATTCTCACTCCAGTGCCTCTTATGGGTCCATTTGTTTGATTTTGTTATACTATTACGCCTTGATGGACCATGTCATGTGTGGGGTCATCATGGCTACATAAATCCACAAATGGGTGATAACATGTCCTTTTGGGCCTTATGGTCCATGGTATTATTTCCTTTTGGGCCTTATGGTCCATGGGTCATAACAAGTCATTTTATGCCTCATGATCCATGCATGTGTGTGATTCAGTTACACTATTGGGCCTTAACGGGCCTTTCCATGTGTTGGCAGTTCTCTTAAACACAAACCCACAATAGGTTATAACAAGTCACTTTGCATTACATTTCACAATATTAAAATAAATATCATTACTTTTCCATATCTTAAAAACAAAATGAAGCTAGATTACATTCTTCATCTTACATGTCCACACACCAGAAACAAAAGAATAAAACTTTTATATGTGTAAAAGTTAGGGACACCGACAACTCGACAAGGAAGCTGACGAACATTGAACAAGGATGCATTTCTTAGAGGTATTAACGTGACAAAACTTAGAAACATGGAATCGTAGTTTGATTTCAATCTTGTAATTCGATATTCATCTTTTTAAGTTCAAAATAATTCATCACAAGTTAATCTAACACGATAGTTTTGTTTCAAGTTCTAAATATATTTATGGATGATGTTGAAGAATTTTCACCTTATGCTGTTATTGCTTGGCTAATGTAGAATAGAAAAATTTTGCGCTTCTTTTTTAATAATGTCCAAACTACACCAGATCGGTTGCCTACAGGGGCGATGCTTTGAAGGGCCGGGAGGGGCGCCCGACCCCCCGAACTTTTCGGCCAGGAGTGTTATATACGTAGTTTTCGTACAGAAACTTTTGGGTATATATGTTTTCGACCCCCCGCTTCTATAGAAATTTTTGGGTATATACATTTTCGACCCCCCCCCCCCCCCCCTATAAAAAATTTTAAGCTTCGCCACTGGTTGCCTATAATGGTGGTGATAGCCACAAACATTGTAGAAAGGGGGGGGGGGGGGCGGTGATGTGGAGCCTATATTTTATTTTCAGTAAATTCTTTTTTGAGCCCTTGTGTTTTGATGGTTTTAATTATGGAAGTCTAAAATTCAAAATTTTAACCCTCTAAATACCTAGTTGGTAAATCTGTAACTCTCTGAGTTCAATTTTTTTAGAGTTAAATGCTTGGTTGGTCCCTGTGGTTTTCAAAAATTGCAGACTTGGTCCCAATGGTTTACTAATTACACGCGTGGTCCCTGTGGTTTTCAAAAATGCACTCGGTTGGTCCCTAGCCCTAACATCAGTTAAATTTCTCAGTTAAGTCCATGTTAAATGACCCAAATACCCTTGCTTATTAACAAAACCCACCAGATCTTCTTCAACCTCCATACCCTGTTCTTCCCCCTCTCTTTAAAACCCACCAGCCAATTCATCATAGTTTTTATCAACAAATCTCCATCAAATTGGCATAACCTAATTTCACATTACGGATTTCGAAATGCTTTGGAAATTGATTCGCTAAATAATAAATCAACACTGATCGAGCAAAGGATGATGAGAACAAAGTATGAATCAACAGATATTATAAGGTAAAAACAATCGATATGAAAGAGATGATGAGTTCAGACATGCCTTGAGTTTAAGCGAGAGGGGAGGCAGAATGACGGTCCCCTTCTTCTGGAGAACTTTGCCGATGTTGTTACCGGCGGTGGCTGCAAACGTCAGGAAGATCGCTTCCCACATCTCACTTTGATTTCTCTCTCTCCTCTGCAATTGCCCAGAAACGGATGTCGGGTTCAATCCTCTGCTAACTAATTTTAGGGTTCGTGAGTTTATCGATGTGTGTTATTGTGGTCGGCGCTGATGGTGGTTCTGTTGGTGGCAGGTGCGATGGTGGCCTGTTCTATTGGTGGATGGTGCGGTGGTGGCATGTACGATGGTGGTCGGCCCTATTGGTGGCAGGTGTGTTGGTGATGTCTTTAGGGTTTAAGGATGCAGATGATGATGGGTTGAAGGTGACGGCGGAGGTGGTGGGTTGAAGGTGACGGCGGTGGTGGTGGGTTTATGGTGGAGATGGAGGCGGTGGGTTGAAGGCGTCGATGGAGGTGGCTGGTGGGTTTTAAAGAGAGGGGGAAGAACAGGGTATGGGGTATGGAGGTTGAAGAAGATCTGGTGGGTTTTGTTAATAAGCAAGGGTATTTGGGTCATTTAACATGGACTTAACTGAGAAATTTAACTGATGTTAGGTCTAGGGACCAACCGAGTGCATTTTTGAAAACCACAGGGACCACGCGTGTAATTAGTAAACCATTGGGACCACATCTGCAATTTTTGCAAACCACAGGGACCAACCAAGCATTTAACTCATTTTTTTAACTTCATTAGATTTATTCTCTATCTCTCCAAACACCTTTCTCTATCTATTAGCTCTCTCTAAACCCAAGTCGTGACATCCACAAACCACCATCAACCTCAACCTCAACTGTAACCATCCCTGACAACCACACTGTTGGTCCCTAGAGGAGGATCTAGATCGCCTATTCCTTGTTGTTTAACATATAACCAAGTGCGGAATCCTTGATAATATGCAAATTTAAGCAAAGAACACACATAAACACAAGATGGGTTTCACTGTTTAAAACTCAATGTGTATTTCAGCAGAGTGTTGTTACAAGGGTTTACACTGATGCTCTCTCTCTCTCACTAAAATTGTGCTCTCTTCTTGTGTTACTGACACAGAGTGTGGGTATGCTGTATTTATAGTCCATCCAGCATACCTTTACATCGAAATAGAACAGTTGTACATGAAATACATCGAAACAAACATGGTGCTATCGTGAAACAACCTTCTAAAACCTTTCGGAAAGGACATTAATTTCATACTAAAATTTGCAAAAAATTTCGGCATGACCCGTTTACAAATATATCGATTCTCTGTTTTAAAACAAATAAGACCTTAACATAAAAATTTTCGACAACACCCTTTAAGTAACAATTGTGGCTAATGCAAATTTTCCAAACCTCCTAACATGTTTACATACACGACCATTTTCAAAACCAAAAACGGACAAGTTTAAAGATCTAGATACAAATCGACATACAAACTAAATTTTTGCCAAAATATAAGGACAACTAAGACCACACATGTAAAAAAAATACATACTACCCAAAAACTAGAACCATACAAACTAGACATCTTCAGAAGCGCTAGGTGGGCGTGAAATCGAGTGTGTTCGTTCCAAGTCGCCAAGCTATGTAGCCGAGGATTTACCTACATCAAGCACCAAATATTAAACTCGTTAGTTATGTTAGTTCTAGACTAGTAATACAAAAATTAATCCCTTTCATTCATTCATCTCATACATGCATTATCTCACCCCATGAAACGGGTCAAAACATACTACCTCAAAATTGAGATATAACATGCCATTCTTATCCTGTTGAGACGGGCATTTTCATTCGTACATAACCTTCATTCGGTTCGTTTATAACGAACGAATACATTCCTTCCATTCATATACATACACTCAAACCCGTGAGTGACGGATCGAGTTGATTTCATTCATTCATAACTTATCCGTTAGTAACGGATAATATCATTCATAACATAACTTTCATTCGGTTCGTTTAGGACGAACAATTTCATTTCCTTTCATACTTATCTTCTCATTACCCGGTCCTCCCAATAAGGACTAATTATAAAGCATTTATACTTATAAATCAATGGTTCATGAAATGTGTTCATAACAGATCAAACCGTTTACTATTTAACTATTACAAACTATCATAATTATGATTTAGCACAAACAACAATTTACTAATAGAATTTAGTATGCATAAATAACATACCTCGCTCTTGCGCGTTCTCCGTTTTCCTAGCACTGGAGCTTCCTTCCTTCACGCCTACATTAACATATTCGTTCCATCTTTTAGTTCATTCAAATATCATTTCATTATTTTCATAGTTTAGCATATGGAAACTTTATCATAATTTCTTCCGAATTTCACAAATATTTTCTTTTAGGCATTTTATCGAGCACTTGGCGAGTTTCGCATTTGTAGGACACTACATATAAATTTTCTAAGTACAATTCCTTCTAGTTCGCTTCATAACCCGTCAACAATCAATCAAGTTCGTATCATTCTTTTATCCTACATCATTTTGCCTAAGATTCAAGTATTACAACATCATCATATTTCAAGATTTTACATAGTTATATCTATTTCAATCTTCCTATTCATACATATCTTCATAAATTGGTCTCATACTAAAATATCTTTCAATTTACCTAAAATCAAACATGATTTAATAATTGGGGTTAGATACTCGAAAATAGGGGTTCATGCATTAGAGTCTCCTTGAGATTTCAAGTAACTTGATGGAATTTTGCAAACAAGGGTTTCCTTGTTCTTCCTTTTCTTTGATCGAACCCAGCACCACCAAATGTGGGTGTTTTTTATTTTTGTTAATTAGTAAACTCTTTCATTTTACGATTTACACATTGAACCCTCCCACTTTGAAGGTGTGTTTAAATTTAAGCTTTCCCCATAACTTAACTACCATTTTGCCATATTTCATTAACTATGTTAAGTTGTTTGTTTATTTTCACTTATTTTTTTATATTAAACATTTTTGGGGTGTTACAAGTCTACCCCCCTTAAAAGAGGTTTCGTCCCCGAAACCTGGACACATAACAAATTAAATATTTACAAACCGAATAGAAAAGGGTAGTGCCTCCGCATTTCATCTCCCGCTTCCCATGTAAGTTCCGATCTCTTCCGGTGTTGCCATTGAACCAACACTTGTCTAGCGGCTCTGTTGCGAAGATTCTTTACCTTAACGTCTTTAATGGCTATCGGTCTTTCGACATAATTTAACCCCTCGTCCAATTCAATGTCTTCGAGAGGCACAAACGCTGTGTCATCCACAAGGCACTTTCTCAATTGCGATACGTGGAAGGTATTGTGAATCCCGTCTAGTGTAGATGGCAATTTTAAACGATATGCAACCTTTCCGACTTGAGCCAAAATTTTAAACGGTCCAATATAACGGGGACCTAACTTACCCCGTTTACGAAAACGGATTATGCCTTTCCACGGGGATACTTCTAGTAAAACATAATCTCCAACTTGAAATTCAATGGGAGTCTTCTTTTATCCGCATAGGACTTTTTCCGATCCTGAGCCGCTTTCAGTCGAGCTCTAATCAAGTCAATCTTTTCATTTGTCATTGCTATTAGATCATTTGGCATAAGCTCCCTTTGCCCTACTTCACCCCAACACACGGGTGTCCTACATTTCCTCCCGATAGTAATTCGTAAGGAGCTATTTGAATGCCACTATGGTAACTATTATTATAAGAAAATTCCACTAGTGGTAAATGGTCATCCCAACTTCCCCCAAAGTCTAAGGCACACGCTCTCAACATATCGACAAGTGTTTGGATGGTTCTTTCTGATTGACCGTCAGTCTGAGGGTGATAGGCGGTGCTTATGTGTAGCTTCGTGCCCACACTTTCATGAAACTTCTGCTAGTAACGAGAGGTAAATCTAGTATCCCGATCTGAGATGATTGACACGGGCACCCCGTGTCGACATATGATCTCATTCATATAAATTTCTGCCATCCTCTCATAAGAGTAAGCCTCTCGAATAGGTAGAAAATGGGCACTTTTTGTAAGTCGGTCCACGATTACCCATATAGTATCGTACCCCTTTTTCGTTCTAGGAAGCTTGGTCGCCAAATCCATTGTTATTTCCTTCGATTTCCATACCGGAATTTCCAAAGGTTGTAACTCTCCATATGGTTTTTGATGTTCTGCCTTCACTTGGGAGCATGTTAAGCATTTCGCGACAAACTTAACAATATTGTGTTTCATATCCGGCCACCAGTAATTTGTCTTCAAGTCACGGTACATTTTTGTTGCCCCGGGAAGGATTGAATACCGTGACTTATGAGCTTCCTCGAGTAACGCGGTCTTGACTTCGCAAAACCGTGGTACCCAAATTCGACCGAATCTTGTTTTGAGCCCGCTCGAGTTTTCTTCCAATTTTTCGACTATACCTTTCATTCTTTCTTTCTTTGGGTCTCCCGCTCCAAGTGACTTTATTTGGGAATCTCGTATCATTTCAAGTAAGGGTGGTGTAACTATTATCTTCATGGATTTTACCTGAATTGGAGGTGGATACTCCTTTCGGCTTAACGCATCTTCCACGACATTCGCTTTTCCCGGGTGATAAAGGATATCACAATCGTAATCTTTGATAAGTTCTAACTGCCTCATATTTAAATATTTTTGTTCGAAGAAATATTTGAGGCTTTTGTGATCCGAGTAAATTGTACATCTCGTACCATATAGATAGTGCCTCCAAATCTTTAAGGCGAACACCACCGCTACCAATTCTAAATCGTGGGTTGGGTAGTTTACTTCATGTGGTTTTAGTTGTCGTGAAGCGTATGCGATAACTTTTCCTATTTGCATCAAAACACACCCAGATTCCTGTTCTAGAAAGAAATCCTAACTCAGATTTCTCACATTTTGATACAAGAATTCGAGATTGGGTTGTAACCCTCATCCTACAAATCATAATTTCACAAAATTAAAATTACCACTTCAATAATTGGGGTCAGATACTCGAAAATAGGGGTTCATGAATTAGAGTCTCCTTGAGATTTCAAGTAATTTGATGGAATTTTGCAAACAAGGGTTTCCTTGTTCTTCCTCTGCTTTGATCGAACCCAGCACCACCAAATGTGGGTGTTTTTTATTTTTGTTAATTAGTAAACTCTTTCATTTTACTATTTACACATTGAACCCTTCCACTTTGAAAGTGTGTTTAAATTTAAGCTTTCCCCATAACTTAACTACCATTTTGCCATATTTCATTAACTATGTTAAGTTCTTTGTTTATTTTCACTTATTTTTTTATATTAAACATTTTTGGGGTGTTACATATCGAAATAGCTATGTCCTTATCCTCTTGTTCGCATCGAAATAGAACATGGACATAAGCTTCATAGCGAAACAACCTTGGACTCCTCCACATCAAAATAGCTTTTATACATATATATCGAAATAGACTTTATGTTGTTTATTTCGATAACATATAATCCAAAGTAAACATCCTCTATAGGTAGTTATCCTATTTCGATTCTCTTCTAGATTGTATACTCTATTTCGATGTCATCAAATAACTTGTATTTAGAAGACTCTTGTTCCAGACTGTTGCATTCCATTTACACATAATTAACAGGAGGATGTTCATAATGTGATTCTTGATACTCGACGAACCGAAATGTGCCACATCCACACGAAGTGCATCAACACACGCTCACTACCATCACCTTCAAGAACCACAACCATCACCGTAGCCATCAACTGCAACGATCGCCGCCACTCGAAAACCCTAAGCCCACTACCACCGATATGAAAGAAAGGTAGAAAGAGAAGAGAGAGAGAGAGAGAGTACATAGAGATGTTACAGAATTGAGATGGTGGCAAGGGTTTGTTTGTCTTCGATTTTGCAGCGATGGTAGTTAAATGGAGCGTTGGTGGTGGCTTTGGAGTGGTAAGGGTGGAGTTAGGTGGGATTTGAAGAGATAGACGGAGAAGAGGTGGGTGGGATATGGGTGTGGCTGTCGGTGGTGGAAGTTGTGGGAATTGTGGCTGTGGTTGCCGGAGATGGTGGAGGTCGTGGCACTGGTGGTTGTGTAATGTTGGTGGTGATGGAGGTTAATGGTGTAGGGGCAGTGGTGGTGGAGAGATAGAGAGAGAGAACATGTTTGAGTGTGTGAGTGTGTGTATTATAAATAAAATGGGTAAATTATTTTAGCTACATTATGTGTATTTTTTTATTTATTAATTTTTTTTGTAAAAAAACCCATTCAAACATAAAAAGCATAGAAAATATAAGGTAAACATGCTATTAAACCAAAGGATACGTATTATTGATTCTGTTGAATAAAGGATTACAAAGAGGTCCTATATATAGGACAAGATGTTACACTTAAGTACCACTAAATTAATACATATAAAAATACGAACTAAGTACTAATTATATTGTCTATCATCCCCCTGCAAGTTGAGGGCGGGGAACGACCTGCAACTTGGACCTTAGCATTAAGAATCTTTGAGATGGTAGAGGTTTCGTAAACACATCGGCTATCTGATCATGTGTAGAAATAAACTGAACTTGTAATTTCCCTTGAGCAACTTTCTCGCGAACAAAATGATAGTCACATTCAACGTGCTTCGTGCGAGCATGAAAGACAGGATTGACAGAGAGATATGTGGCACCTAAATTATCACACCAAAGTGTCGGTGTAACCTTTGGGGTGATACCGAGTTCGTGTAACAATGCCTCCAGCCACGTTAGTTCTGCAACAGTGTCTGCCAGAGCTTTATACTCAGATTCAGTGGATGAGGGAGATACCGTAAGTTGTTTTCGAGCATTCCATGAGATAAGGTTGGAGCCTAAGTATATTGCAAACCCCCCGGTGGATCGACGGTCATCCGGACACCCGGCCCAATCTGCATCGGAATATGCTCGCAAAGTAGTGCTCCAGTTAACATCAGTAAAGGCATGAAGTGTGGAGCCTGAATCTTGCCGAATGAAAAGACCAAAGTGGGAGGTACCTTTAAGATAACGCAAGATCTGTTTGACAGCAGACCAATGATTTTCTGTGGGATTCTGCATAAACTGACATACTTTGTTCACAGCAAAGGTAATATCGGGTCTGGATAAAGACACATACTTAAGGGCGCCCATTGTTTGATGATATTTCGTGGGGTCAGCAATAAGTGGGCTATCACCAAGAGTAAGAATCTGAGAGGTACTCATAGGAGAGGATACAGGTTTGCAGTCAGATAAACCAGCTTTGTCAATTAAGTCAGAAATGTACTTGCGCTGAGATAGGATCAGGTTTTTACCATGATTAACAACTTCAATGCCCAAAAAATAATGCAAGTTTCCCAGATCCTTGACTGCAAAAGAGGTGCCCAATTGTTCAATCACGGTATTGATGGCTATAGCGTTATTGCCTGTAACAATTATGTCATCCACGTAAACCAAGAGATACACCAAGGTACCACGGTCCTTTACTATAAACAATGATGGATCTGTCTTTGAACCATGAAAACCAAGATTATGCAAAGTTTTGCTAAGACGTTCAAACCATGCTCGTGGCGCCTGTTTTAGACCATAAAGTGACTTATGCAGCAAGCAAACATGATCGGGTTTGGATTTGTCAATAAACCCTGGTGGTTGTCGTAAGTAAACAGTTTCTTTTAAGTCACCATGAAGAAAAGCATTTTGAACGTCTAATTGTCGAAGAGTCCATTGATTCGTCACTGCGAGAGATAAAAGAACCCGTATGGTTGTGGCTTTGACGACGGGACTAAACGTTTCCTGGAAATCAATTCCAGGTTTCTGGTTAAAACCTTTAGCAACAAGTCTGGCTTTGTAACGAGTGACGTCTCCGTTTGCATCCTTTTTTATCCTGTAAACCCACTTTGAATCAATAACATTAGTATTTTCAACACAGGGAACAAGAGACCACGTCCCATTCCGAACAAGTGCGTCAAACTCTTCAGCCATGGCTTAGCGCCATTCCGGGTATTTGTTAGCGACAGTAAATGAGGAAGGTTCAAGAGTATCAGAGGGACCAGTAAAGGTATGATAAGCGGAAGGATCAAATCGAATGGTGGGTTTAGGATTTTATCATAGGTTAGAAGGACGAGTACGGGGTGGTGGAGATGGAGATGGAGTAGTAGTGGCCGATGTTGGTTGGGTACTATTTGAGGATGTGACCGTGGGGTCCGGGGTATGGTGGTTAGGAGCCGTAGGTGTGGGTGAAGTAGTAGTTGGATGGGTAGGTGTGGGGGTCTGAGGTGTTGAGGTTGTGGTGGGTGTCGAGTTTTGAGTCGGTGTAGTGAAAGGGACTGGGTAGGAGGAGTAGTAGGGAGGTGTATGGTTGATTGAATCATGTGTAGGAGATGGTTGAAAGGGGAAAAGGTGCTCGTTAAACCGGACATGACGTGCAATGTACACACGATCAGTTTGTAAGTCCAGGCAACGATACCCGTGATGGATGGAGCTGTATCCTAAGAAGACACAGGGAGTGGATCAAAAATCCATTTTATGATGGTTATATGGGCGTAGATAAGGAAAACATTCACACCCAAAAACTCGAAGGAAAGAGTAGTCAGGTGATCTGTGGAACAAACGTTCAAATGGGGATGTGTTGGAATAGGCTCGTGAAGGCATCCGATTTATTAGGTAAACGGCCGTCTCAAAGGCAAACTCCCAAAAATGTTGAGGAGCATGAGAATGAGCGAGAAGAGCCAAACCAGTTTCAACGACATGTCGGTGTCTCCGTTCTACAATACCATTTTGTTCGCTAGTGTGAGGGCACGAGCGCTGGTGAATGATGCCAAGTGAGGAGAAAAACGGTGCAAGGTTACGAAATTCACCCCCCCCAATCAGATTGTATCCGTTTAAGTTTAGTGTTGAATTGTCTTTCGACCATTTGTACAAATAATTTAAAGGTAGAAAAAACATCAGATTTGTTCGCCGGTGGATAAAACCATATATATCGTGAGTGATGATCGACACATAATAAGAAAAATCAACAACCATTAAAGGAAATAGATGGGGCTGGACCCCAAACATCACAATAAACCAAATCCAAGATATTATTAGTACGAAAATTTGATAGGTTCAACGACAATTTAGAGGATTTCCCCATTTGACAAGAAGCACATAAAGATGAAAATAATTTATTTGAAACAAGTAAATTACTACGAGAAATAATAGATTGAAAAACACGAGCATGAGGATGCCCGAGACGTTGATGCCAGATGGTGGAGGGTGCCTTGATTGCTGTGAAGGAAACATGTGGTAGAGACTTCAAATTTGGAAGATGGAGCGAATAGAGACCTTGATTACTTGGACCCGTGAGTAGGATGGTACGTGTAGACTCGTCCTTCACAACAAAATAAGAGGAGTGAAATTCAAAGAAAACGTTATTGTCTAAGCAGAATTGTTGAACAGATAAAAGGTTCTTTTTAAGTTTAGGAACATGAAGGATATTATTTAGGGTAAAGGTTTTATTAGGAGAATAAAATTTGGAAGAACCAATATGACAAATAGGGAGAGGATTACCGTCGCCAACATGAAGGGAATTGTTACCAAGGTAGGCTTCAGAATTATCCAAACTTGTCAGGTCTGGTGTAGCATTACTATTGGCCCCTGTGTCGGGTTTCCACATAGAACCATTTACAGACCCAGTCTTAGAGAAAGCCGCATAATTAGCCTGTGAAGATTCACGAAATGAGGAAGCATTAGGGCATTGCGAAGGGATGTGTCCTATACCGCATCGATTACAATGACCGTAAACCATGTTTTGGGTGGATGCCCAAGCAAATTGTGGCGTGCGGTTTTGACTACCAGCCCAACGGGACTCATCGCGACCCCTAGTGTTTGCACCACGTGAGCTGCCACGGTAATTACCACGACGATTTCCTCGAGAATTATTTGCTGAACGAGTGGAATAAAAAGCTTGAGAGTGGTTGTTGTTTTGAGTAATGATGGGATTGAGTTGATACCCAAGTTGAGCTGCTTGTTGTTGTAAGGAGTTAAGCATTGCACTAGAAGAAGGACTGGACATAGGAGTAGGCAGTAGACCAGCTGTGTTTGGGATAGATGTGGAGGCCATGAAAACCTAGGGTGTAGTGGGAAGGTTGCGATGAAGCATGTACTCATGGTCACTAAGAAGACCGTGTAATTCATTGAAGGTAATGGGTGGTTGACGAGCAATAAGGTTGGCTTTCAGGCCATTATACTCATCACGCAAGCCAGAGATGGTTAACATGGTCAGGTCTTTGTCTTTGAATGGCTCACCAATATTAGCTAGGGCTGTAGCGTATTCCTGTGCACGGCATAGGTAGGCGGCTGAGGTTTCGTCACTCTTCATCTCAAGTTTTAATAGCTGAGTTTTTAGTGTGTATTCCCTTGAGGAGTTGTGTGGTGCATAAGCACGTTCAAGTGAGAGCCATAATTCCGGAGAGGTTGCACCCTGAACATGCTGAAACGAAGATTCTGAGATTGTGGAGATGATGACCATGCGTACATGGGCATCGTTTGCGATCCAGTGCAGGTAGCTTGGGTTATCCATGGAGGCTGTTTCAGTGGTGGCTGCGGTTCTGGGTGGTGGGCAGGGAATTGTTCCGTCAATATATCCATATAAATTGTTGGTGATTAAGAAGGGATGGATCATGTTTTTCCAAAAACCATAGTTTGTAGGTGTAAGTGTGAAGGCAAACTTATGTGAGTTGTGGGCTGTTTTCTCAGCGGTTGTGAATGCTGATATCATTGCCATGGAGCCGGATTTAGTTGTAGTTGTGATGGAGATCAGAAGAGAAGAAAAAAAAAGGAAGAAGAAGGGCTGCAAGGGAATGGCGGCAGAATAGGGTTGACTTGCAGCAGAAGTTGTTTTGCTATAGGGTTTTAAAAATATGGCTCTGATACCATATTAAACCACAGGATACGTATTATTGATTCTGTTGAATAAAGGATTACAAAGAGGTCCTATATATAGGACAAGATGTTACACTTAAGTACCACTAAATTAATACATATAAAAATACGAACTAAGTACTAATTATATTGTCTATCACATGCAATAAGCTGCATCGTTACCTCTTTTTGAATAACAAAAGTAAGTCTTCTTAAAAACTGAATATGTGGGGTCATAACATTACGATACATGACGCTTTGAACTCGAGTAAGTAGGTCCATAGCCTTTGACGCAAGGAAAACAAAAGTTTTAAAAGCAAAAGGGTTGTACTTAGATGTAAAATGACTAAAATACCCCTACACTTTAACTAACTTGGTTAATGAAGTTATAAAATTGGACTCAAATGTTTATAAGTTTACCAACTAAGTACTCAGAAAGTTAAAAAATTTAGTTTTTGAATCAGGGTAGTTGAAATCATAAAAAAACAGAAGGATCTAGAAAAGAATTTACTTATTTTTATAATAAGGATGATTTGACCATTTCATAACATCTTATCTAGATATTTAATAAACTAGTTAAAAGTAATATATATCTACACACCCTTGAGTTTATGTATCATAAACATTTTTTTATCATACAAAACTAAGATATGAAAGTAAGATAATTAATTGTATGGAAATAGTTCCACAAAACAAAAAGGGCCAAAGTAGACGTCTGGGAACAAAACACTTTAATTGTACACTTGTACTCCTTTTGGGTAAAGGTCACTACTTTTAGAAAAAGAAAAAGAAAAACAAAAAGAACAACCAGTGTCTCCTCAAGCTGTCCCATCCGAGGTGACGGAAACGATCGGCTGTGAAGTTGTCGCATACAAGGTAACTAACACGATCGGCGGTGATACATGCGCTATCAGACTTCAAGGCGAACAACCACCGTTTCACAACATCCAAAATATTCATAAAGATGCATCACCAATCCCTAACCGTACTCACTTCCGGTATGCTTCTTATCGTTCAGCATCTGATCCGCTGCATCCATATGCTGCTCCGACATCATTAATCTCGCCGGCCGGATCTATATACAACTAACTCAACAAGTACACTCTACTTTTACTTAATAACTAATTATATTTACAGTTGAGTTTTGTTTATTATTATAATTAGGTTAAGGTATTTTGTAGAAATTTTTTTTTTTTTTTTTTTTTGAACAGCTCTCGGTCAGGGCTATACATGACCAAAGCTCGGTCCGAGAGGGATTCGAACCTGAGCACTCCCGGGCAGGAACCCACAAGGTGGTAAACCTTCCCACCTCCTCTTTGTTAGAAGTGGGGATCGAACTTGAGACCTCTCACATGTCCTAAGTCTTTTCCACCACTCCACCAAAGGCTTAATCTAGGGGTTTTTTTTTATTATGAAGTCAGAAAAACAAAGATTTGAGTGGATCGAGAACTGAACGTAAAGAAATATTATTAAAAGGTGTGAAAGATAAAACCAGACACCAGCTTCTTTGTTAGGGTTATATATGTTTGTTCGATGGTTGTTGTTGTGGGTTAAGATTGATGTACTTCATGTGTTTGCTGAACCCACTGAGAACTATTGTTAATAACCCATGGGGCTGAGCGATGGCGAGGTGCTAAGAGTATTTTTTTTAATTGGCGTTGAGTTTCCGCTTGTTACCAAAGGGTTTGTATCGATCCTAGTGATTTCAAGTTGTAAATGATGGGTGTGTTTCTCTCGGTTAGGTTGAGGATTCAAGTCGTGTAGTGGTTTAAATGGCATGTGAGTAAAGAAAAGTTGTTTTTTTGTTTTTGGACACGCTGATTTTTTTTTTTGGTTCTAACGCGATCTAGACAGTACTGTTGTTTTGCCAATACAGTACCATGGAAGCTATAAATTCCCGGAACCAGGTCAATATCCGGGGAATCAGAATAATCATATTTATCCTACAAGCTCCTATTGTGGAGTCCATTGACAGAATTTTTAGGAATTTTAATTTCGGCAATGGATCAGGGTTGCTTCAATTTTGGGCATGCACACCTTCTGAATTAGAGGACATCGGATGCAATCTTATGTTGACAGACCAAACCTTTATGTCAACTCCAGACGAAGGACTTGAGGATTACAGGAGGAGATGTCTTGAAAATCGTTATCGTTTTGTTGGATTAGAGACAAGTGTAGGCAACTGGTTAGCTGGCCGATCAGCTCAAACAAGGATTGCAGACCATTGGACAATACATCATGTGCTTAATCATGAAGATCAACATTCTATAGATATAGGAGGCAAGGGTCAGTTGGTTTTGCCTGTGTTTTTTGGCCAGGATGCTGGGAATAAACTTGTTGGAATCATCGAATTTGTCACGCCTGTACCAAAAGAAAGTTATGTTGAAGATTTTGAGCATATTCATGATTTACTGAAGGTTAGTTTATTTCTTTACTCTTAACTTGCAAGTTGCAATATAATAATGTTGACGGATGAGTCCAAACATATATTTTGTTGGTTTAGCCTTTGAATCAAAATATTTGATTTTAGTGCTTGAAACAGAAGAAAGTTCACCCACCTGCATGTACCCAACCCCAAAGAGAATAAGAGTTCTCAAGACCCTTATGGATTCTATGCATTTGTTATTCTCGTGCAATGTTTACACATTTATGCAGTTTATTCAATAATTTCTTCTATGCATTTGTTATTCTATGTATTTGTTATTCTCATGCAACTGTTTAATCCTTTGCAGAATGAGGGGTTAAAGTCTGAATATTTGGGGAAGACGATAAAAGTGGAGTATAATCATATGATCAAGTTTACACTGCCCCTTTCAGCTAAATTCACAGACCTGCACAGCAAAGTGACAGAGAGATTCACGGATTTAGAACACCAAGAGTTTCGTGTTGAGTATAATGACACCGAAGGTAACCGTCTTCCAATCTCAAGTGATGAAGACCTCCGGGTTTGCATGGCTGAGTCAAGTTCAAAGGGGGCCAAGTTCATCAGAATGTATGTTCTTTTGAACACATAGAGTGATAACATCTTTTTTTTTTCTTCTTTTGATATTTTGAAGTTAATTTGTATCACACACTTCTTTTCTTCTTTTGCTTTCCAGAACTTATATTATGTTTTTATTTTCTAAAATTTTTTAATTTTATAAATTCTGTTTTATTTTCCGGAATTCCTACAACTTATATTATGCTTTCATTCTTCAGGAAATAAATATAGATAGATTTTTTTGAAATTACATTATAGTAAGTAAATCCGTCAATAGACTTAACGGCCACCTGGAAGACTTGTCAACGATGCAAACCCTGAGAAGGAAATGTTTTTGGTTCAAACCTCACAGACGACAGAAATTAAAAGAAATTTGCCGTTAAAAAAAATAAAACTAAGATAAATTGGTGCTCTATTTATTAAATATGAGTTGAACAGATCGAATGCATTGTATAATTGATTTTAGGGATTGATATGAATCCATGATTTTTCGTATTAATTTATTATGCATAAAAATAAAAGATAGATGTTTTAACTATTAAAATGCATTTTTTTTCAACAATTGATGTGTTTTTAAAAGGATAGGGGGATTGAATATTGTGATTAAAAAATATATAAAACCGAAAAGATTGTCACCTTTCTCACATCTGTCTCGTCTCATTGAAGTTTGATAAATTTTCGCTAACACCAATTTTACTTTCAAGTTATTGACTTATACAGTAGTTTTCTTGTTCACTTTCTTTTCTATTAAATAATTAAGGATACAGAAGAATATTAAAAAATTTAGTTGTCGTCATGTTCTAGATGGGTGTTTAAAGCATGTTGGGTTATTCGGTTTGTTTGCGGGTCACACGGGTCGGCACGTTATCGGGTCACAGGTCCAACATATGGGTCACGGGTGTAATTGGTTATGGATCATCCTACTTAGTCTTGGGTGTCCAAAAGAGTAGGAGCTATTGGTTGTGTTTTGACTTATTCACAAGCATATACGTTAGATCATGGATGGGTTCAAGTATATGTTGGTCAAAAGAATAGGTTATGGTTTACCGGTTCTTTAGGTGGGCAAGAGAAAGTGAGTGATGAGCTGCTGGTAGGGCTGTAAACGAACCGAACGTTCAGCAAAAAGTTCGTGAACCGTTCGGCGGGAAGTTCGTTTATGTTCGTTCGATTAGCTTAACGAACGAACACGAACAAAAAATTTCGTTCGGTAAGCTTAGCGAACGAACACGAACATAGGTCTCGTTCGTTCGACTGCGTTCGTGAACGTTCGGAAATATGTTCGGTTACGTTCGTCCGTGTTCGTTTGATTATATTAAAAAATAAGTTATAATAAACATTTTATCTAAACATATTGAAAACTTGAAACCTTATTTTTTTCTAAGTTAGCTAAAATTTGGACATGCTAAGACATTTTTGTGAATAATTATGTCTAAGTTAGTTAAAGTAGATTCGTCGTTTGGTAGTGTATTAGACTTCTTGTGTTTTGATTTATCATTTGATGGTTGTATTTAACTACTTATTTCCAATGTTTAAGAATAACAATATTTTTGTTTTTTTATTTTCAAGTTAAATGTTCGTTTGCGTTCCTTTTTATTTGCTTGCGTTCGTTTGTGTTCGAGACCAGTGTTCACGAACTGTTCGTGAACAACTGAATTTCCTTAACGAACGAACATGAACATAAACTTATGTTCGGTATGCGTTCGTGAACAGTTCGCGAACATGTTAATTTCCTTAACGAACGAACACGAACATTGCCTTGTTCGTGTTCGTTCGGTTCGTTTACAGCCCTAGCTGCTTGAAATAAGGAGAACCACACGTGTTATTTTCTCTTTACATGTATTTGGCTTTAGCTATAAATAGGATAGAAGTATGTTATTTTTGTAACCCTTTTCATTTTTATCGAATATATAGAAGTTTTCATTCTCTTCATACTCTACAAGTTTTCATACGTGAGTGTATTGAGTGTGAGTTGAGTGGGGCCTGAACCTTACAAAGCATTCACATTGAAATCTTTAAACTCGTCCATATAATTTACCTAAAACTCAGCAATCTTTAAATTTATTTGTTCTTTTATGAAAACATTTACATCCATTTTCTTATATCCATCTTTATATTGTTTTTTTATTCTTTTTTTTTCTCTTTCTTTCATTTACAGTCTTAACTAATATCTGTTTTCACTACAAGAATTATATACCATTAGCGGCGACATGTCAAATGCCGCTGCTATTGATCAATACGCGTCCCGTTGTCTGAAACCAAACCTCAGCCATTGATCCTTATCCTCATCCAACGGTTGGGGATTTAACAAGCACTAGCGGCGACGTGAACCCCCAATAGCGGCGACACCATTGTCGCCGGTAATAGTTCGATCCGTGCGCTTACGCAAAAAAAAAAAACAATCTTGGCCCTTGATTGAAACATGATCTAGTGGCTGTTGTTGTTGTTCTCCCCTTCAAACAAACACACTGCAAATACAATTTCATCTTCTTCTCTTCAAAACAAACACAAATCATGCTCATCTATACGTATATCACTGGAGCTTCTTCCCGGCCGTCACAAATAACGACAATAATCCGTCACCGGAGCACCTTCTTCGTCAACTACCACTGTCAACGGAGCATCCTCCTTCGTCACCGGAGCATCTTCTTCGTCACCGGAGCACCTTCTCTGTCAACCACCACTGTCACCGGAGCATCCTCTTCGTCACCGGAGCACCTTCTAGCGAGTTTTTTAGTTTTATGTGTAAATTGTGTATTGTATTGTTTGAGTATTATGTAAAATGCTTTGTGAGTTTGTGGATGTATAGTATGAAATTTGAATAAAAATACAACGACAAGCTTTCCGGCAATTTCCTATTATGCTTTGTTATGAGATTTGACCGAAAATTACATGTAAAATGCTTTGTTTGAGTTTTTGAGAATTTGCAGGTTTCGTCAACGGCGAGCTTTCAGGCAATTCTCTGGCAGAAGCGTTAGCGGCGACAGGTTTAATAGCGACTACAAAAAGGGCAATAGCGGCCGACCTATACAGGCCCTTTAGCGGTAACATGTCGCCGCTAAAACCATTAGCGGCGACAAAAAGGGATTTTAGCGGCGCTATTATATTATATATGTGTCGCCACTAAAGGTACCTGTTTCTTGTAGTGTTTGTCTTATTATATTATATATTCTTTTAAATTTGGTTCAAACTAACCGAATGAAGTTGATTCAATTGGGAATCATGTGCAAATCCAAAACCGTGGACTATTAAGTCTTTTGCAGCTAACTTAGTGTGATATTTAGCAACAAGAACATAACAAAAACATTTGCCAACAAAAGCAAATCATGTTGTTTCATTGCCATCTACCACATTAAAAAACATGAGTTATGGTCTACGGTTTTCAAAGTTGAGCTTCTCAGTCATGACCACGTCTCATTAATATGATTTCTCTCTGGAGATCCTGGTTATATAATCGCTGCATTTCTGGCATGACACTTGAATGTAAGATTAAATATATTATGTATTAATATTTAATCTATAGCCATTATAATCATGTACATAATATAGATCAAAATATATAATAACCTATTAAATAATTAGTTGGTAATTGTTGATGGACCATATTACCCTTATTAACTAATTAGGTTTCCTCCTAGGTGCTTATATAAGGAGAATTATGTGGAGGTTAAGGTGTTAGACAATTACACATTAGACACACCCCATTAGTCATAACATCACATTCGACCTCCTCTCCTAAAGCCGATATCCCTTTTCGGTTTTCTAAGTCCCCATCATCAGTCAGTACCCTAAGGAGGAACCAGATCATGATGACAAGCATGTCGAACTCCATTACTGGATTCTCCACTGCACTGTCTGCTGTAACATGTATGTTTTTTCATGTTTTCCCTCATGTATAAACAGAACTGCACCAACATGTGGTATCAGAGCATATGTTGATTAGTCAGTTCTGTTTTTCGTATCCATAATTCTGGGATTGAAACTTGGAAAACGGAATTTTTTGAAACCTTATGAATCTAACAGCCGGTTTCGAGTCGGTCATGTCCACTCGAGATCATTGTTTTCGGAAAAAGGTTAATCATATGTTCATTCGAAATTAACTGGATTATGTTTTAGCCGAAATCTGTTTAGAAAAGCTATTAAAATTCAGGTTTCGGGTTCCAGAATTTATGTTTTATTTTTTAGGGTTCATCATGTTCTTAGGAAAATTCGAAAATTCTATTATGTTTTGGAATATGATTCGGATTATTAAGTGTTTTTCCTGTTTTGATCTGATTTTGTCTTCTAAAGATTTTTCGAAAACTGTTAAAAGATAAACAGATTATAATTTTGAAATATTTGATAAATTTAGATCATCACTAAAACAAGAAACCATACCTCAAAATCCCTTAGATTTCGAATTTTCAGTTATGTTTCCACATTCACAGCTGTTAACAGGAAGTTTCGAGACCATCAAATTACGACTCGAGACCATTAGTCTCGACTCGAGACCATAAGGTCTCGACTCGAGACCATAAGGTCTCGACTCGAGACCATAAGGTCTCGACTCGAAATCATCAGGTCCTTAAACCTTCACAACTCGAGAAAGAGGTCTCGACTCGAGACCATAAGATCATGACTCGAGACAAAGGTCTCGACTCGAGACCATAAGGTCTCGACTCGAGACCATAAGGTCATCACTCGAGACAAAGGTCTCGACTCGAGACAACGGGTGGTTTGCTATTATATAATTGGTTTTGTAATTACTTAGTTAATTAATCAGAATCAGATAATGTTTTACAAAACCAAAATAGCTTAACTTGAATGAGCTTTTGATGTATCATTTCTGGCCAAAGCTGACTTGACACATCTACTTATCGTTCAAGTATTACGAAAGCTATGTTGTGTGTGCATCATAAGCATGAATGTCTTAATTTCTGGCCAAAGCTGATTTAATTCATTCATAGATGGCATACTCAACAAGTGCATAACTAAAGTGATTGTTTCAATTTCTGGCCAAAGCTGATTTGTTACAACCACTTTGCACATATGCTTAAATGATTACACTTCTGGCCAAAGCTGTTTTGTCTTCGTTTAAGTAGAATTTTTAGCTAAGTCTATTATTTTGATGTTAGTAATAGACAATATCATAGCTTCATAATGTAAAATGGTCATTATTTATGCCTGCCTTAGTTTAACGTGCCCTCAGATCACATTAGGACTTCTTCCTTAGTATCATAACTTGCTCATCTTATTTCCACTATCAGCACCAAATTGCGGGATTCCACCTTTGACTGGTGATAACTTTGCTGCATGGAAGGATGCTCTCATGTTTACTCTTGGGCTGCTGGACTTTGATTACTCTTTAAGAGAGAATAAGCCAGCGGATCTTACCACTCAAAGCACTGCTGCTGAGCAGTTGACTCATGATAAGTGGACTAGGTGTAACCGCATGTCTCTCATGTTTATGACGCAGTCCATAAGCAATGCAATCAGGGGAGCCATTCCTGATTCTGAAGATGCTAAAACCTACTTGGAACATGTGGAGGCGCAATTCAAAGGGACGTCTAAAGCACACGCTAGTACCCTTATCCTCAAGCTGGTGACAACTAAGTATGATGGGAGGAGCGGCATTCGCGAGCACATCATGATGATGAATGACATGGCCAATAAGCTGAAGGGGCTGGAAATGGAAATCAGTGATTGTTTTCTTGTTCATTTCATCATTACTTCGCTTCCTTCGTCCTTTGAAGCATTCAAGATCAATTACAACACTCAGAAGGACAAATGGACGATGAGTGAGCTGGTCGCCATGTGCGTACAGGAGGAAGAGCGTATGAGGATGGATCGCACTACTGATGTTGCAAACTTCACCACCTCCAATCCTAAGAAGAGGAAGAACAATTATCAGAGGAAGGATGCTTCAAAAGTTCAAAATCCTAATCCTAATACAAGTGCACCTTCCAGCTCTAAGAACTCCTTAGGCAGTATCCGTTGCAAATTCTGTAAAAAGACAGGACACATGCAGAAGGAATGCCCTGACTTTAAGGAGTGGCTGGCTAAGAAAGGTAACGATTATTTTATGATACTTGAGTCCTATAATTTAAGTGTTCCTGCTAATTCTTGGTGGTTTGATTCTGGTTCTATGGTTCATGTTACCAATTCAACTCAGGGATTCCTTTCAATCCGAAAGCTGGAAAGAAACCAAAGAACACTTAAGGTTGGGGATGATCGAGAATTAGAAGTGAAGGCCATTGGAACATAACAATTAGTTATGAAAACTGGTTTATGTATTAAACTTTATGATACCTTATATGTTCCTGAGGTAACTCAGAACCTTGTATCAGGACCAAAGTTAGACATGGACGGTTTTATTGTTTCCCATGGTCATCGCAAACTCTCTATCCTTTATGATTCTGTTCTTTATGGTACTGGTGTTCTGGATGGTGGTCTCTATAGATTAGAACTAGAAGATAACTTTTCCAAATCTTTGTTGTCATATAACATTAATGAATCACTCACAAAGATGGAAGAGAAACGAGACTTAGAAACTTCATCCATGTTGTGGCATCAGCGTTTAGGCCACATTTCAAAAGAACGATTAAATCGTCTTGTAAAGGATGAAGTCTTACCTCCTCTCGATTTCTCTGATTTTGGAACATGTGTCAAATGTCTTAAAGGTAAAATGACATTAACGAATAAGAAAGGTGCCACTAGGAGTTCTAATTTATTAGAACTCATTCACATTGACATTGACATTAGTGGTCCCTACCAAATCGCTGGCATAACAGGACATACTTCATTTATCACTTTTATTGATGATTATTCTCGTTACATGTACTTGTATCTAATTAAGGAAAAGTCTGAATCTCTTACAACTTTTAAAGATTATAAGGCTGAAGTTGAAAAGCAATTAGATCGTCAGATTAAAGTTGTAAGATCAGATAGAGGCGGTGAATATTATGGAAGACATACTGATGTGGGTCAAGCTCCTGGTCCATTTTATGAGTTTTGTAAGGGCCAAGGGATTGTGAACCAATACACCATGCCTGGTACACCTCAGCAGAATGGTGTCGCTGAAAGAAGAAACCGTACCCTTATGAACATGGTGCGCAGTATGTTAGCCAACACTAATTTACCATTATTCCTCTGGACTGAAGCGTTAAAAGCAGCTGTTCATATACTCAATAGAGTTCCTTCTAAGTCTGTCCCTAAAACTCCTTATGAACTCTGGACAGGAAGGAAACCGAGTCTGAAATATATGAAAGTATGGGGCTGCATTGCTGAAGCAAAACTTTACAATCCTTTCCTAAGGAAACTTGACCCTAAAACAGTTACCTGTTTCTTTATCGGGTATCCTGATAATTCTAAGGGTTATCGTTTCTATTGTCCTTCCCATGTCACCCGTATTGTTGAAACCAAGCATGCCGCGTTCCTGGAGGATTTCAAGGTCAGTGGGAGCAGTACCAACCCTTACGAAGAATTGCAAGAAGTACAAGACGCGGGGGGGGGGGGGGGGGGAGACTCGTCGCTTACCATTACTCCGATTACTCCTCTTGTACCCAATGCAACTACTGTACCTGAAGCTACTGCACCAACTGCAAATTCCCCTCTACAATCAGAACCCATTATACCTCATGACGAAGGCACATCAAACGCTCAAAACCAAGACAACGCTGAACCCGATAACCCAATCAGGAGGTCATCTAGGCAAAGAAGGCCTACTAATTGGGATGATTATGTTACCTACCTGACAGAAATGGATCCCGGAAAACTCAATGATCCTATCTCTTACAATGAAGCCATTAGCAGTGATCAGTCTTCTGAATGGAATAAAGCAATGATTGATGAGCTTGAATCCATGAAGAAAAATGATGTTTGGGATTTGGTAGAATTACCCAACGGAGCCAAACCCGTAGGATGTAAATGGGTATTCAAAACAAAACTGGATCCGAATGGTAACGTTGAACGCTACAAAGCGAGATTGGTTGCAAAGGGCTACACTCAGAAAGAGGGAATTGATTATCAAGAGACGTTTTCACCTGTCTCTTGTAAAGATTCATTAAGGATCGTCATGGCCCTAGTAGCTCATTTTGATTTGGAGTTACATCAGATGGACGTTAAAACCGCTTTCCTTAACGGAGATTTGGACGAAGATGTTTACATGAAACAACCTGAAGGCTTTAAACCTGAAGGTCAGGAGCATCTAGTCTGTAAGTTGAAGAAATCCATTTACGGGTTAAAACAAGCATCACGTCAATGGTACCTCAAGTTTTATGAAGAATCAAGTGGATCAATGCACCTACCTCAAGATGAGTGGGAGCAACTTTACTATTCTTGTCCTTTACGTAGATGATATTCTATTGGCAAGTAATAGTTTAGACATGTTGCATGAGTCGAAGCGGTTACTCTCGCATAACTTCGACATGAAGGATCTTGGAGATGCTTCTTACGTCATTAGCATCGAAATTCACCGAGATAGACACAAAGGGATCTTAGGATTGTCCCAAAAGGCTTACATAGATCGTGTCCTTACACGTTACAACATGCAACAGTGCAAACCCTCTGTCGCTCCAGTAGTTAAAGGAGATGTTTTCGGTTCATTCCAGTGTCCGACAACAGAGGTTGAGAAGGAGCAAATGAGCCAGATACCTTACGCGTCAGTAGTCGGGAGCCTGATGTATGCTCAAGTCTGTACTCGCCCAGATATCGCTTATATTGCTGGAATGCTAGGCCGTTATCAGACTAATCCTGGCCTAGATCACTGGAAAGCAGCTAAGAAGGTACTTCGATATCTGCAAGGGACGAAAGACTATAAACTGACTTATAGAAGAAGTGATCATTTAGAAGTGGTGGGCTATTCTGATTCTGACTTTGCAAAATGCAAAGATGACAAGAAATCCACTTCGGGCTATATCTTTATGTTAGCAGGCGGCCCTATCTCATGGAAGAGTCATAAAAAACAGTTGACCACAACTTCCACAATGATGGCAGAGTACATTGCTGTTTATAACGCAACCTGTCATGGAATGTTGCTTAGAAATCTGATCACTGGACTCAAAATCGTTAATTCCATTTCTAGACCATTGAAGCTTTATTGTGATAATTCAGCTGCCGTTAGTTTCTCGAACAGTAACAGTTCGACTGGAGCTGGTTTATATCTCGATACAAAATATCTGTTCGTACGTGAACGAGTTGAGGAAAATAATCTTTGTATCAAGTATATTAGTACTAAAGATATGCTTGCGGATCCGATGACTAAAGGTCTCCCTCCTAAGGTTTATGAAGAACATGTTCGGAATATGGGATTTAGTAAAGACCTTATTTGAGCATATTGTACTAGCTTATGTTTTATGTTAATGAAATTTCCTCAGTTTGATTTTGTATGTCTCTTAGAATATGTTCAACCGGTATAATGGCATATAGACAAATAAAGTTACAAATCAAACAAAGGGCTTATGCGTATTTTGATCATAACGATTAGGTTTTAAATTAAGGCTATAGTATGATTAATGGGGGTCCCGAGTCGCATAATGATTCAACGGCTGTATTTCTCTGCTATAGTACTTTTTTAAGGCTAAATGAGTGTTAACTCCTGATCAGGCTTATCTAATACTCATAGTAAATGATTACTCGGCTAAGTGGGAGAATGTAAGATTAAATATATTATGTATTAATATTTAATCTATAGACATTATAATCATTTACATAATATAGATCAAAATATATAATAACCTATTAAATAATTAGTTGGTAATTGTTGATGGACCATATTACCCTTATTAACTAATTAGGTTTCCTCCTGTGTGCTTATATAAGGAGAATTATGTGGAGGTTAAGGGGTTAGACAATTACACATTAGACACACCCCATTAGTCATAACATCACATTCGACCTCCTCTCCTAAAGCCGATATCCCTTTTCGGTTTTCTAAGTCCCCATCATCAGTCTGTACCCTAAGGAGGAACCAGATCACGATGACAAGCATGTCGAACTCCATTACTGGATTCTCCACTGCACTGTCTGCTGTAACAGGTATGTTTTTCATGTTTTCCCTCATGTATAAACAGAACTGAACCAACATTGAATTCATCATCATAATACGTTGATCCGATTCTTTCTTTGTAAACTCCATCTTCTCGGCCTCCAACCTCAACTTCTCTGCCTCTAAGCTCAGTCTTTCATTCTCTTTCTTTTTGTCATACTCCATCTTCTCAACCTCAACTTTTCCGCCTTTATGCTTAGTCTTTTGTCCCCTTTCTTCTTGCCATACTCCATCTTCTTAACCTTAAGGCGGTAAAACTCTTTCTCTTGAGCCCGTGACTCCTCTAAAAGAATATGCTTCATCTTTCTAAATTGCATGATTTCCTCGATTTGCTTACCTTCGACCTTTCGTTTTCGTTTTTCGGCTTTCCCACCCGGTGGTCGGTCCAATTCGATAACTTTATCTCGATCACTTTTTGCGTTGGGGATTAGGCTGTGGTCGGGGATGGAATCATCAACTTCTTTTTCTTTGAGACATCCTTTGTAGGACGTGAAATCCACTTAGGTTGGTTTTTTAATAGGTGCCAACAATGCTCGAACTGGAAGTTGTTGTTGCCCTTGCTCTTGCCCTTGTATAGTGATTGGTACATAATATTCACTTTCTCAAGCTTGCATTTAAAGGATTGAATACATGTTAGAAAATAAAAGAAAAGGTAAATTATGATCAACACAAGAATGGTGGAATTTTTACCTTATCTTGTTCTGTCATGCCATTTTGATTTACCCTTCAACTTGAGCTAGTTTTGCACAAATTTTTTTGTGGCCTGTTGAATACATGACCATCGATGTGTTAAAGACTTTATTGTTCGCTCGATTGTTGTTTCTTTATGTTGTTGGAAGTAATCAGAGATTGTTGAACGGCATCAATGCTACAATTTAGCCACGCCGAGACAAGTAATTTGTCTTCTTCTTGACTGAAGTTCAAACCCCTTGCCCTCACACATTTTCTAAAGTCGGTTGGAGTGTTAAGGGATAATCGTGGAGAGTCATCATGGCTCAAATTATATACACCATGAGAATATTGTGTATTATTAGAATAAGAATTAATAACATGACTTGTCAAAGTTTAATGAGCAATCAGTTAACTAATATGCAGATTGAAAAATAGTTAGCATAAACCTAACATAGATACCATATGAACCAAGTATATCAAGAAATCAAAACAAATATCAAGAAGATGGAAGTGGCTAAATCTAAATAGTTTGAGTCAGCAAGGTACACAAAAGTAGCAGCATTAATATCCCACCTACAAGCTAAACAACCGCAACATCATGAAGCTTAGATCGAAGGATCTCAAATCAAGCAAAAGCCAACCATTTGGTCAGAGAATCAACAAGTATGTGAGAGCATTGTTGTCGCAACCCCCGCCCTCTGGCTAATCCGGGAACGGACGGTCGTGAGACCAGTTTTGGTGGTATCTGTGTTTATCATTTTAGCAGCGGAATTTACATTAGTACCGTAGTTAGGAAATATTTTATCCGAGTAAAATACCACACTTTTATAATATTAAACACGTGGGAAAAATCCCAAGTTTTCAGTACACACATTTTTATAGAGATAAATCCAATTTTATTTAATAAAAACATCTCTTTATTTTAGGTAACTTTATAGCCACTTTTCCAAGCCTTCAGTGCTGTCCAGTTGGCTTCTATTTGGCTTTCACATTTTGTTACCTGAAACGCGTTTAAAAACATTTTGTCAGTGGGAAATATTGGTGAGTAATTCTCAGTTTAATCAAGTTAAGTAAAACCATTGTACAGTATGGAGGGCGGTCGCGCAAATACATTTGTTTCCATCTACTTTAATTACCACCCACGGTACTGTCAACCCGACTTGTGGTCATGTTACTCCTCGGAAGGTAGTAACAAATTTTGTATACAAAACCCCAACATACCGATGATAATTGTAGAATACAAATACTCAATCACTGTTTAATATAATATTAATTAAGTGAGGTTTTGTAAAAACAGTTTACAAAAAAGGAGATTACTCACATTGCTGTCTTAGGTTTTCCTTTAGGGTTTCCTGGTGATTATCTATTAAATACACAAATGCACACGCGTTAGTATAATAACCCAATATTTACATTAGTAATCCTCTTCCCGAGACGGCATTCCAATGAGTACGTTGGGCAGAACCACGACAGCCGTTACGGAACCCTGGATCAATCGGGCAACGTATCTAATACGTAAGCGGGGTTATGATACTTACAACGAGGCAGAACTTCGTTATTTAGTGGGGTATTATGCCCGAAAATTATAATTGCTGTGTAGAATTTCGAGAGAGAAAGCGAGAGATGAACGAGTTGGACTGAAGGCTGAAGGCAACTATTTATAGAGCATGTTCGCCTTCCGTCGCGCCCCGCGTAAACATCCTCCAGGGCCTTCGCGGCCCGCGAGGCCAGCTAGGGTAGGCCCTAGCTTGGCTGACTCGGCCACTAGGCTTGCCACGAGTGGTGCCACGTGGCGACTCAGAGGCTCGTCTGACCTCCTAGCTGTCGCGGCCCGAGTAGGTTACCGCCTACACGTTCGCGGCCCGCGAGCGAGGTTAAAATCTTTTTTTTTATTTTATTTTTAATTATATAAGGTATTTAGGGCTGGGTTTTCGCTTGCGGGGTGTATTTTGGACATATTGGGGAACTCTAAATATTTTAGGGGTGTCGGAAAATATTTTGGTGGGTTGTTATATCCTCCCCACCTTGTTTTAGAGCTCGTCCTCGAGATCTACTGGAATAAGTGTGGATATTTCCTTCGCATATCTGATTCAAGCTCCCATGTGTATTCTGGTCCTCTCTTGGAGTCTCATTTTACTTTGACTAGAACCAATCTCTTGTGTTTGAGGTTCTTGATTTTCGTGTCTTCAATTTGTAGGGTCCTTTCTACAAACTTTAACTGTTCATTTACCTCTATATCTTTACGAGGCATTACTAGGGATTCATCAGCTAAGCACTTTTTGAGATTAGATACATGAAATACATCATGTATTCCTGCCATTTCCTATGGCAGTTGTAGCTGATAGGCTAAAGGTCCTATTTTTCTAATAATCTCAAAAGGTCCAACATACATGGGGCTTAGCTTTCCCCTTTTGATGAATCTTACTACTCCTTTCCAAGGAGATACTTTTAATAACACCTTATCTCCTACTTGAAATTCCAACGGCTTGCGTCTATTATCTGCATAGCTCTTTTGTCGATCACGTTCTGCTTTCAGTCTTTCCTTGACTTGAATGATTTTGTCAGTTGTTTCTTGCACTATCTCTGGTCCAGATAGTTGTTTTTCTCCGATTTCTGCCCAACAGACTGGCGTGTGGCACTTTCGTCCATAAAGTGCTTCGAATGGTGCAGCATTGATACTTTCGTCCATAACTGTTATTGTAAGAAAATTCTATTAATGATAAGTGATCGTCACAATTAACTCCGAAATCAATTACACAAGCTCTAAGCATATCTTCCATTGTCTGAATTGTCCTTTCGCTTTGTCCGTCCGTTTGAGGATGATAAGCGGTGCTTAGATTCAACTTGGTTCCCATTGCCTTTTGGAAACTTGTCCAAAAATAGAGGTAAAACGGCTATCTCTATCAGAAACAATTGATAAAGGAATTCCATGTAATGAAACTATTTCATTTACATACAATTTAGCTAATTGTTCCATACTGAAAGTTTCCTTCATTGGTAGGAAATGAGCTGACTTAGTTAGTCTGTCTACAATCACCCATATTGTATCATTACCTTTCCTTGTTTTGGGTAATTTAGTAACAAACTCCATTGTTATCAATTCCCATTTCCATACCGGCATTTCGAGTTGCTGTAATAAACCTGAGGGTTTCTGATGTTCAGCTTTAACTTGTGAACAGGTTAAACATTTAGAAACATAGGTTGCTATATCCTTTTTCATTCATATCCACCAAAAATTCTTTCTTAAATCCTGATACATTTTATCATTTCCAGGATGCATCGTATACTTAGATTTATGGGCTTCTTCTAATATACGATGGTGTAGGTTTCCTAGTTTAGGTATCCACATTCTTTTCTTATGGAATCTCCAAATTCCATCAGTTCCTTGTTCTAATTCCTTAATCATTCATTTTAACTTTTCAGTATCATCCTTGATTACTCATTCTTGTGCTTCTTTAATCTGTTCATTTAAATCTACTTGAAGATTTAACTTAAGAGAACGTACTCTTTTTGGCTTTTCATGATACTTTCGACTTAAAGCATCAGCTACCACATTTGCCTTTCCTGCATGATACTGGATATTACAATCGTAATCACTAAGAATTTCCATCTAGCGTCTCTGTCTCATATTCAATTTCTTTTGCCCGAAGACATATCCTAAACTCTTGTGATCGGTAAAAATGGTAAACTTACTACCATAAAGGTAATGTCTCCAAATCTTAAAGGCAAAAATTATAGCTCCTAATTCCAAATCACGGGTTGAATAATTCTCTTCATGATTCTTAAGTTGTCTAGACGCATAGGCTATAACCTTTTGACATTGCATCAACACACATCCATAACCTAACTTAGAAGAGTCACAATAGACTACAAAGTCTTCCGTTCCTTCTGGTAACGCTAGTATGGGTGCATGGGTTAGTCTTTGCTTAAGAATTCTAAAGGCTTCTTCTTGTTTTGGTCCCTATTCAAACTTAACAGATTTACAGGTTAGCTTAGTTAAGGGAATGGCTATTCTAGAAAAATCTCGAATAAATCTTCTATAATAACCGGCCAATCCTAAGAAACTTCTAACCTCAGTTGGTGATTCAGGGGTTTTCCATTTCGTAATTGCCTCGATCTTGGTGGGATCCACATGGATTCCTTCTTGATTGACTAAATGTCCAAGAAATTGTACTTGTTCTAACCAGAACTCACATTTTGAAAATTTTGCATAGAGCTTTTCCTTTCTCAATAAACTTAGAAGTGCATGTAAATGCTTTGCATGTTCCTCCTTACTTTTAGAGTAAATGAGAATATCATCTATAAAGACAATTATGAATTTATCCAAATATGGCTTACATATTCGGTTCATCATGTCTATAAATGTGGCTGGGGCATTGGTTAAACCAAATGGCATGATAGTAAATTCATAATGGCCATACCTTATTATGAAAGCAGTCTTAGGAATGTCCTCTTCCTGTACCTTCAATTGATGATATCCTGATCGTAAATCGATTTTAGAGAAAAATCGAGCTCCTTGCAACTGATCGAACAGATCATCGATTCTCGGTAACGGGTACCGATTCTTAATCGTGACTTTGTTCAATTCACGGTAATCAATGCACATTCGCATTTACCTGTCCTTCTTTTTAACAAATAAGATTGGTGCTCCCCATGGTGATGAACTTGGCTGTATGAATCCTTTCTCCAACAATTCGTCTAATTGCTTCTTCAGTTCCTGCATTTCTGCGGGTGCCAAACGGTAAGGTGCTTTGGCAATTGGTGTTGTCCCTGGTAGCAACTGGATTCGAAATTCAACTTCCCTGTCCGGCGGTAGTCCTGGCAATTCTTCCGGAAATACATCTGGAAACTAGGATACTACTGGAATATCCTTTAGTTCTTTTCCTTTAGTGTTAGTGATTATGGAAATCAAATACACTAATGATCATTTTCTTATATAACTAGCTGTTTTCATCACGGAGATGAATTTTGCGGATCTAGATGGTTTGTCTCCTTTAATTGTGATCTTTTCACCCTTTAGTGAAATTACTTGGATTGACTTTTGACCACATAAAATACTGGCTTTATTGGCTATTAACCAATCCATTCCTAATACAACATCAAATCCTGCCAGATTCATTGGGTAAATGTTTGTAATAAACTTTTGATTTAAAAACTCTATTCTTGCTCCCTGCAAGATTTCGGTAATCTTAATGGTTTCCCCATTTGCTGTCTCTTCTAGACATTCTTGTGGGAGTTTAGTTAATGGTTGATTGAGAAGTTTGCAAAATGAAGTATTAATAAAACTTTGGTTCGCACCAGAGTCAAATAATACTTTAGCAAAAACATCATTAACTAAAAACGTACCGGCAATCACGTCCGGAATCATCTTTGCTTCTTCTGCAGTCAGAACAAATGCCCTAGCATTCTTAGTAGTCTTGTTGTTCATGGTTGGAGCTAGTTTCGGACAGTTTGGCTTGATATGACATTTTTCTCCACAGTTGAAGCACATTCCATTATTTGGCTTCTTCCTACAGTCTTCTTCCTTGTGTCTTGGTGCCTTGCAGAAATTGCAGTAAGTGGAGCATCTTCCTGAATGCTTCTTCTTGCAGGCCTTGCAGTATGGTGCAGAGGTAGAACCTACATTTTTCCCATGGTTGGAATTACCGTAGCGGAATTCCTGGGTAAGCCTTTGTGCTAGGTTTCTCCTCTGGTCTTCTTCCCGTGTACGCACTAATTCATCAGTCAAGGTATTTGCTAGTTCTACAGCTTCTTCTATAGTCTGGGGCCTAGCTGCCTTGACTACATGCCTAATTTCACCGATTAATCCCCAGATGTAACGGGAGATTAATACTGGTTCAGGTGATACAAGGGTTGGTACTATTCTAGCATATTCAAATAATGTAGTAGTATAACCCTTACTATCCACTCCAGTCATTCTAAGGTTTAAGAACTTATTTGCTATCTGTTCTTTTTCATTGGGATGACAGAATTTCCTTTCTACCATATTCTTAAATTCCTTCAATTCCATATTGTAAACCCTGTCACTTCCCCTGGACTGGAGGATAGTGTTCCACCATTCTAAGTCTGAATTCTTAAACAGATTAGAAGCAAACATTACTTATCCTCTTCCGCACATTTGCTTATTTTCAAGACTGCCTCAGTCTTTTCTATCCAGCGTAGAGTTGCAATGGGTCCTTCATTGCCCGAGAATTCTATCGGTTTGCAGGACCAGAATTCCTTGTAAGAACAACCATAATACATGTTTCTTCTTCTTTTGGGAATGGGCACTTGAAGTATTTGTCCATTGTTTACGTCGTGTTCTGGTTCAGTGGGTCGCTTACTGCCATTATTACTCTTATTATCAGCTTCCTTAACCGTTTTAATAATATATGGCATTGCGTCTATAATCCCTTATGCCACTATGTGTTGGATGGCACTATTATCCACTTAATTTCCATTATTATTGTTGTTTGGGTTATCGTTATTCTGGTTTTCATTATTCTGGTTTTCCTGGTTCACTTCGTTGTCCATCTGAATTTTAAACATTTGACAATTATTAATATCACAAAATAATATTCAATGTAAACAATCACCTAACACACATATTGATCAAAATCGTCGAACATTGCGACTTACTCTTTCTTATGTAGTATGCATCTAATACAAACTAGAAACTGGAAATTAAAAATTACAATACTATTATGCATCCATAGCTATTGTCTAGATTTTTTTTTTCAAACATACATATTATATATTATTTTATTTATTATTATTATTATTATTATTATTATTATTATTATTATTATTATTACTATCACCATCACTGATATGGGTTCATCCAGAACTCCATATTACGCTCGTCGTACTTCCAGACGAGTCGTTCTCCGACCTGCCTCATCCTCTCACTACTTTCTAAAATCTCCTCACCGAAGGTTTAAGTTCTTGCACATTTTCTGCACTTATTGGGGGTGCAGGGGCTGGTACTGGGTTTGGGAACTGGGGTATGGGTTCTTGGTAAGGATAAGGATTCTCTAGAATTTCCTTGATGAATCGATCATTATCATAATAAGGGTCTAGAGGGTCCAAGTTTGGGTAGGCTGCTAGGTTTGGCATAGGTTCATCTTCTGGTATTGGGTAGTGTTCTTGGTAATCCCTATGATCGTCTAACCACGGATCGTAGGTTGGGTCTAAGGGATTGGGTGCTGGCACTCTAGGTATCTCATCTGGCTCAAAATCATGCATTTGGACTTGGTTTTTTGGGTTGTTTTCAATTTCCAATGGCTGAGTGGGAAACAAGGGTAATGGTTGGGGTGCTATGAGTTGCTCCAGGTTAGGGTCGTCGGTTGTGGTTGCTAAAATAAGGAAGTTAGCTAAACTTCTATTAAGCATATCCTGGGCATGAGCATCTGTCTCTCTCTTAGTGGCTTCTAAAACACGTTGCTGTTGTAACTCTCTCATTCTCTTCCTACGTTCATGCGCTCCCCTACTGAACCATCCTCTCTTTTTAGGAGGGAATGACTATTCAGACTGAGCCTTAAACACGAATATCCCATCTTCATTGTCAGCTGAATACCCTGAGAGGGTAGGTTGTGAAGAGGTGCCTTCGCTTCTAGGTGAGCTGGACAACTGACGGTAGGCGTCGGAAGGTCCTTGGTCACTCATGCTGTAAACTAACAAATAGTCAAATAACACACAACAATAAAATACAATATGCACGTATTCCCGTAATTTATTTCCTAACACATTGAATAAAACTTTGGTGTCAGCAGAACACTTCTGTGGCTGAATCAGTGGCTTAGCTCTGATACCGCCTTCTGTCGCAACCCCCGCCCCCTAGCTAACCCGAGAACGGGCGGCCGTAAGACCAGTTTTGGTGGTATCCGTGTTTATCATTTTGGCAGCGGAATTTACATCAGGACCGTAGTTAGGAAATATTTTATCAGAGTAAAATACCACACTTTTATAATATTAAACACGTGGGAAAAATCCCAAGTTTTCAGTACACACATTTTTATAGGGATAAATCCTATTTTATTTAATAAAAACATCTCTTTATTTTAGGTAATTTTATAGCCACTTTTCCAAGCCTTCAGTGCTGTCCAGCTGGTTTCTATTTGGCTTTCACATTTTGTTACCTGAAACGCGTTTAAAAACATTTTGTCAGTGGGAAATACTGGTGAGTAAATCTCAGTTTAATCAAGATAAGTAAAACCATTGTACAGTATTGAAGGTGGTCGCGCAATTACATTTGTTTCCATCTACTTTAATTACCACCTACGGTACTGTCAACCCGACTTGTGGTCATGTTACTCCTCGCAAGGTAGTAACAAATTTTGTATACAAAACCCCAACATACTGACGATAATTGTAGAATACAAATACTCAATCACTGTTTAATATAATATTAATTAAGTGAGGTTTTGTAAAAACAGTTTTGCAAAAAAAGAGATTACTCACATTGCTGTCTTAGGTTTTCCTTTAGGGTTTCCTGGTGATTATCTATTAAATACACAAATGCACAAGCGTTAGTATAATAACCCAATATTTACATTAGTAATACCCTTCCCGAGACGGCATTCCAACGACTACGTCAGGCAGAACCACGACAACCGTTACGGAACCCTGGATCAATCGGGCAGCGTATCTAATACGTAACCGGGGTTATGATACTTACAACGAGGCAGAACTTTGTATTATGCCCGAAAATTATAATTGCTATGTAGAATTTCGAGAGAGAAAGCGAGAGATGAACGAGTTGGACTGAAGGCTGAAGGCATCTATTTATAGTGCCTGTTCGCCTTCCGTCACGCCCCGCGTAAACATCCTCCAGGGCCTTCGCGGCCCGGGAGGCCAGCTAGGGTAGGCCCTAGCTTGGCTGACTCGGCCACTAGGCTTGCCACGAGTGGTGCTACGTGGCGACTCAGGGGCTCGCCTGATCTCCTAGCTGTCGCGGCCTGCGTAGGTTACCGCCTACACGTTCGCGGCCCGCGAGCGAGGTTAAAATCTTGTTTTTATTTTATTTTTAATTATATAAGGTATTTAGGGCTCGGTTTTCGCTTACGGGGTGTATTTTAGGACATATTGGGGCACTCTAAATATTTTAGGCGTGTTGGAAAATATTTTGGAGGGTTGTTATAATTGTTCATAGATAATATCCAAGACAACCTCAAGATGTTTCGTAGATTGACAAAACACTAGATTGTCAACTAATAAGTAGCACCAATGTTTTCACGCCATATAGTGGGTGGACGCCACAAAGAACGAGGGTATAGTAGTAGTAGGATGCTCAAAATCATAACTCGTATATGGAATGGAGAAGGTGGTTTCATGGAATAATATATGACGGGAAGTATACATAGGAAGAGCATGAGGATCATAACATATAGCCATGATGACTAATGGCATATCAGAGGAACATACAAGGGAAAATTTTATGTGAGAGTTTATTAGGTTGGATATCCTAAAGGAATGGATAATTAAGGTATCCAAAGGCGCATATCTAACATGCCGTGTCTCGTACCACCAAGTTTGTTTGGTTTACCCACAAGAAGCTCAATGATTTGTATTTTAATTGCCTAGGTGGAGACTTCCAGTAAGTCACCCATGATGGAACTATGTCCATCTGATCACACTTAACTAGTGGAGTTTTCATCTTATCTATAGTTATTGCACACAAACCGCTTTGGTGATGTTTAAGGTTTAGACACAAACCGCTTTGGTGATGTTTGAGGTTATGGACAAGGAAGTTGATGAACAACGATGCATTTCTTAGTAGTACTATCAAATTTAGTAAAACTTAAAAACTTGGCATTATAGTTTGATTTTTGAGTAAATTACAAGTTTTGTCCTTTATGTTTACACCAAATTGCAGGCGCTGTCTTTTAGTGCAAAAGTTGACAAGTTTTGTACTTTATGTTTCAAAATCTTGCACGGTTTGTCCTTTAAGCCTAACTCTGTCAGATTTTTTAATTAAATATGGTCATCTGTCTAGCACATGACGTCATACTTGTCTTTTCACCTTTCCAGGGTTATTGTGTAAATAACTTATATACAAGAACTATTTTATAAAAGTAAAAAGATATTTAATTGAAACAAACTTCTCACTCTCTCTCTCTCCCAGTCTTCTCTCTCTCTAAAAAACTCTGCACCTTTCTCTCTTTCTCTCAAAACCTTTGCACAGTGGTGGGTGGTGGGTGGTGGATTGTGGTGGATGCGACTGTGACGGTGCGTTTAGTGGTGGTGGGAGGTGTACGATGGTGGGTGCGATGGTGATGATTGGTTTAGCGGTGGCGGGAGTTGTGCGGTGGTGGGTGGTGGATTGAGGTGGGTGCGATGGTATTGGTGGGTTTAGCGGTGATTAGAGGTGTACGATGGTGGGTGAAGGGTGGTTTTGTTGGTTGTGAGTGAAGGGTAGGTGTGGTGGTGGGTTAGGGGCGGCGGTGGGTGAAGGGTGGTGGTGGTAGGTTGACGGTGGTGATGGGATTTTGCCATTTCTTTGCGACATTCTAAACCCACATCAAGATTAGTACTCTGTTTTTTTCAGTTTATCTTCTGGGATTTTGTTGTTTGTCTGCAACATTCTAAATCCACATGAAATTCTTTGAAGCCTTTGTATGATTCTTCAATGAATTCAAAGTTTGGGGTTTACGTTGAATTAAAATATGGACAATTTTCTTTCATTTAATACTGCTCTGTTTCTTTTTTCAATTTTTATGGTAGATAGAAAATTTTCATATGATTTATTTGTGGAATTCTTGACTGGGGTTTTAATTTTAGAATTTTAGTTGATTTCATAGGAAATTTGCAATTTTCCAATTGTGCTCTACTTTTTGGTTCATCTGATACAGGGGTGGTTGATGGTGGTGGTGGTTGATGTGGGCGGCGTAGAGGAAGTGGTTATATTGACGGCGTGGAAGTTTATGTGGGCGGCGGGGGAGGGGTGAGGGAGGTGAGGAAGCGGTGGGAGACAGTGAGGTGGAGGGATTCCGGTGAGAGTTTTTGGAGAGAGATTGGGTTGTGATGGTGGGTTCAGATTACAGAGAAAGATAAAGAGTTTAGATTTTTTTTCAGTTTTGTAAATACAGCCCCTCAATAATAAGTGTTTACAAAATAACCTCTGGGAATATGAAATGAAAAGTATGCCCTCATGTGCATGGCACATGATCATATTTAAACTAAAAATCTGACTGAGTTAGGCTTAAAGGACAAACCGTGCAATATTTTGAAACATTAAATACAAAATTTGTTAACTTTTGCGTTAAATGACAGCGTCTGTAATTTAGTGTAAACATAAAGAACAAAACTTGTAATTTATTCTTGATTTTTCTTGTACTTTAATGTTACTTATTTTAAATGTTCACTTTTTATCTCAAATTAATCCAACATAATAGTTTTTAAAGTATAAATAATTTTGTCTTAACTTAGTTCAGATATTGGACTAGAATAATTGGTTTTATATCTTCATAATTTAAAGCTAAAGGGTCAGATAGCGTTGAAATGTGTTTCACTCAATTAAAAAAGGGGGACAAAACGAAACGTGGGGAGCCAAAACACTTGAATTAAAAATGTTCGTTGTACAGTTGTACTTTATAGTCGTACCCTTTTATCCTTTTCTGACTCAGAACCTTTACTCCTTTAGAAAAGGAAACAAGATTTGTCGCATACGAGGTAACGTAGACGGTCGGTGGCGGTCATGCACTATCAGCCGGCAAGGCGATCGAATAACCACCCTTTCAACACAACCAAAATATTCAGCATCTGCATCCATCTGCTGCTCTCGCATCATTAATCTAATCTTCCAAGTAAGTTACTCTAGTTTTACTTAATTACTAATCAAATGTTTGTCCAAGGCTTGATGCAAAACTACCATCGAGCCGGGTTCTCTATTCCTACGGAGTAGAGGAAAGGCTTTCTACATCTTAATGGGATTTACTGAGTATGACGATGATGATGACTACTAATCAAATGCTTAACTTATACACTTGAATATCGTATTTCGATCATGATCCATGGCTATTTCGCTTCTAGGGTTAAGGATTCTTCCAGAAGATGTGGAGATGAATTATTTGTTAGTTTAGGGTTTCTTATCAGAGATATATGCCTGCCATTAAGGATTTCAGTTGATCCACAACTGAACGTACAGAAATATATATAGTCCTTATTAGAAAGTATGACACCAACTTCTTTATTATGGTTAGACTATCTATTCCAATGAATTGGAAATGCGAAAAAATATGTGTGTCAAGTAGGTAGTGGAGCATTTCACATTTCACAACTTTGAACCTGTGTTGCGGAGGTGTGAAATATATTAATATTAATAATATATATATAAAAATAACAAAACAAAAAGCCCTAGCGCCACTTTATTGCCCTACTGTAGCGGTGTGCAGCGCCCCACCTTCCTGAGGTGGGAGGGCTTTAGTGCCTCGCAACATATTGCCTTATTTCTTTGTTAGATGGTTGTTGGTTAAGAATATAATTCATGTGTTTGTTGAACCTGTTGAGAACATTTTTTTAATTACCCATGGGGCTAGGTGTGGGGTTCTGCTGAACCTGCTGGGAATGTTTTATTAAAGTATTGTTTTTTTGTTATTTGGACCCCTTGATTTTTTTTTTGTTCTGACGTGATCTAGACAGTACTATTGTTTTGCCAATACAGTATGGACGCTATAAATTCCCCGAACCAGTTCAATATTCGGGGAGTCAGAATCATCGTACTAATCCAACAAGTTCCAATTCTGGAGTCAATTGACAGAATTTTTAGGAGTTTTAACTTCGGTAATGGGTCAGGGTTACTTCAATATTGGGAATGCACACCTTCTGAATTAGAGGATATCGGATGCAATCTTATGTTGACAGACCAAACCTTTATGTCAACTCCAGATGAAGGACTTGAGGATTACAGGAGGAGATGTCTTGAAAATCGTCATCGTTTTGTTGGATTAGAAACAAGTGTGGGCAACTGGCTAGCTGGCCGAGCAGCTCAAACAAGGATTGCAGACCATCGGACAATACATCATGTTCTTAATCAAGAAGATCAACATTCTGCAGACGTAGGAGGCAAGGGGCAGTTAGTTTTGCCTGTGTTTTATGACCAGGGTGCTGGGAATAAACTTGCGGGGATAATTGAGTTTGTCACGCCTGTACCAAAAGAAACTTATATTGAAGATTTTGAATGTATTCACAATTTACTGAAGGTTAGTTTATTCTGTAATCTTTACTTAATCATATAGATGGATGTGAATCCCAACATATATTTTACATTCAAACCAGACCTCGTAAAAGTTTATCGTTTGGATGGATTTGTATATATTGATTATCAGAGTTCTCAAGACTCCTATGGATTTGTATGTATTTATTACTCTCATGCAACTGTTTAGACATTTATGCAGTTTATTCTAGAATTTCTCCTAAGTAGTCAGTGATGAGACCGGCCAAAAGTTCGATCCATTATGCTAATATTTCTTTTGAATCTTTGTAGCTTTTTGGTGTGTGAAAAGTACAAATCACTCGGCCGAAACTGCATTTGTCATTTCTGTGAACATATAAACAAATCACTACCATATTTAAAATTTGTGTATATGTTATTTAATACTCTACCCGTGGGCCATGATGTGTTAAAGTTCAATAAACACTAAACTTTGATGGTATGTTAATCAAGATAACCCATGTTTGGATCATGTGCTGATCATATCAGGTTTTGAACTTTTGTTGTGTCATTTCAAGAATTAATGATGCACAAAATGTTGATTTGAATGGTAACAGAAAGCTATGTTTCATGAAGTCATGAACTTATCTTTTGTGTGCTTTAATCCTTTGCAGGATGAGGGGTTAAAGTCTGAATATTTGGGGAAGACAATAAAAGTTGAGTACAATGATATGATCAAGTTTACACTGCCCCTTTCAGCTAAATTCACAGACCTGCACAGCAAAGTGACAGAGAGATTCACGGATTTAGAACACCAAGAGTTTCGTGTCGAGTATAAAGACACCGAAGGTAACCGTCTTCCAATCTCAAGTGATGAAGACCTCCGGGTTTGCATGGCTGAGTCAAGTTCAAAGGGGGCCAAGTTCATCAGAATGTATGTTCTTTTGAACACATAGAGTGATAACATCTTTTTTTTTTTTTTTCTTCTTTTGATATTATGAAGTTAATATGGCACACACACTTTGCTTTCTTGAATTTTATATTATTATTTTTCTCCTAGATTTTTTTTAATTTTATGTTTTATGTTTTTATTTTCCGGAATTCCTACAACTTATATTATGTTTTTCATTTTCAGGAAATAAATATAGATTGTTTTTTTAAAAAGTTACATTACGGTCAGTAAATCCATCAATAGACTTACCGGTCACCTAGGTATTTGTCAAATTTGCAGGCAGTACGCGTTCGTATAGTAGAGTTAGAGTTAATTGGATCGAGCAACTCTCAAACACACAAACAACAACCAAGTTTGCGGCCCAACTCCAAGACACCATTCTTTTTTTTATTATATTGATCGAAAACCACACCTATATACCAACAATAACTTGCAAATAAAGCTTGGTATAAAGACTCAACTTGTAGATTCCCAATAAACATATAATAAACTAATAATTATGTTGACCAGATAGAGGATCCTGTACATTAATCCAGAAGTGTGAGAAGTGTATTATAACACTATATATAAGACTATATAACACCATATAAACACCGTATAACGCTATGTAACACCATATAACACTATGTAACACTATATAACACTATTAACAAATATAACACTATATTTTGTCTGATAGCATGTCTATGATAGATGTATAGTGTTATATATTGTTATATAGTGTTATATAGTGTTATATGATGTTATATGATGTTACATAGTGTTATACAGTGTTTATATGGTGTTATATAGTGTTATAATACACTTCTCACACTTCTCATACTTCTGGATTAATGTACAGGATCCCTACCCATGTTGACCATACTTTCAAACATATCGATCTCTTTTTGTTATCTCTTGGTTCGACCCATTAGCCCCTTTACTTTCTTGGTCCAACCAAACTAACCCTTTAACACTTTCAAGTAGTTGAAGTCATACGGTATAGTTAAATTGGAGCTGCTTCAAGCATGATTAGGGGTTTGTTATCTAGTCATTTGACCCAGAAAGATATCATCTGAATAGACATGTCAATGGAACAAGTCTTGATCTTGATATACATGATATAATGCTTATGTTGACGGAACTGATAAAAAGAAGTTATCCGTCGATCAATGGCGGACCCATGAAGTATTTGTTGGGGGGTACGGATGAGTGGTTCAAGCATATTTTCAGGGGGTGCAGTCGGGTTTTTTGCTTAAAAAATACATTAATTTTTTTTTTCAAGGGTTGCGCCCGCCCACTCTGGGCTTCACCTAGGTCCGCCCCTGTCGTCGATCCACTGGGGTTGTTGCGGATGAGAAGGTACTTATAACCCTTCAACGACGACAACGATTAACACATACTATTACTTGAATTGTGAGGAAATAACATTTGCACGATTCTAACATTTGTCGTTGACTCAAAACATGGCAATCTCATATTAGTTACAACATTTTATTTGGCAGCAAACGAATATACTTGTTTAAAGCAGAAATTAGTGTATAAAATTGGCCCAAACATATATAACATACACAAGTACAGACACGTGTTGTTAAGTGGGAAATCTTATTAGACTACCCGTTGTGGCTCAAGCTAGTGACTGGATTCATCCTCTAATATTGCGACACATGGCGCTGACTAGATGCCTACTCATCACGTTACTCACCCGTGCCCCCCTCACTTGAGCCTGTTGTGGTAACTTCACCAATAGCGCCCCAAAACACCCTCTCGCCCAGGCAACCACACTCACGCCTGCTCACTCGCGCCACCAATAGCTTGACACAATGACACGGTTGTGGTGTTCATGAGCTACCGTGGCAGCCGCGTGGTGCCCACGACACCACAACACACAGTCTTACAACGAACCACAATGAGTGAAAGAATGATTACATACCTTTGAATAGATCATTATTCCATTAATATACTTGTTTGTGGGCCTGTTGTGCTATTTTGGCTTCTTTTTTTTTTTTTTTTTGTTGGACTGACTACAGCCCATCAAATGAGCTCAGTTAGTTCGTTGTAAATCATGTCAAACCCACCAAATGATGACCCAACAAGAAATCAACTTTGGCCCGATATAATTCTTTCGTAATTGTCGAATTTCATCCACTGATCACGAATTCATTTCCCCTTTTTTTCATTTCTTTAGAAAATATTCCATCCACAAATTTAATGATTTGAAACCTAAAATATATTTCTTTTCAAATCAATTTTATTTAAATAATCTAACTTGTAGGAAAACAAATCAAGGTAGCATATCTTATAAATCATTTCGGTGCATTTATAAAAAACCTTTAACACAAAAATAAATAAAATATGTGTAAATTACGCCAATCAATATACAATAGAACATTTAAATATATGTTTTATTCCTAGCTATATAATATCAGGGGCGGAACTATCCACTTGAGTGGGTGGGTTCCTTAAAAAAAAGGTATTAGGGTTAAATTTCGCGCAAAATCTCGACCGCACCCCTTGAAAATTTTCAACCGCACTCCTAGGAAAATTTTCACCGCCCCCTTTAAAAAAATCTTATGAATTTAAAAAAAAATGTAAACAGTGATTTTTATTAAAATATAACCTAGTGTATATAGTTATTCTTTAACCACTTTACTTAACAATTTAACCCAATAACTTTCACTTAACAATTTAGCCAATAGCCCACTAAACATTCAATTGGAAGACAAGCTCAATTAACCCAATCCAATTAAATTTGAAGTTAAATAAAATAACCCAACCCAACCACCCCTTCCAATTCTTTCTCTCACTCTCCCTCTTCTGATCGCGCAGCGACCGATGCACGAAAGCAGTCAATAGGCACGACGACAGCGGCTACATTCTCAACGGAAAAGCTTGATTCCGGCCACCCACCACCTGGAATACAAAATTTAACGAGGTACCTTCGTTTTTTTAGGGGTAACTTTGTAGAATAGTAACCAAGTTTCAAAAGTGTTCCAATTAGGTCACTCAAGTTTTAAAAGTGTTCCAATCAGGTCACTCAACATTCATTCTTCATTACAATTAAGGGTTTTTTCATCCATTTCATAGGTAACCGTGGTGATGTCGATTTTTGTTTCTTTTTTCTCTTTTATTTGATACTACCGTCGAGTGATGACGTGGTGTGTTCGTGGAAGACAAACAGGAGGGCGACTTTTCAGCTTTCGAATCCCAACTCTGCAATGTACTAAGCATCGTCTTTACCTAAGGGTACAGGTGATCTAGTGGTATACCATGATGCTCCGAATCAGAGCCCCAGTTTCACACCGATGCAACACGAGAGAGTGATGACTTACGTAATGGAGTTACAACGAGGAACTGCATGACACACAACCTGCGATGGAAACCGTGGTCTTTGGATTTAAGTTGGAGGCATCACTTGGACGGTACCGAATGCACTACTTAGACCGATCACAAGGGCCTCCCGTGTACCCTTGTTCGAAAAAGCTAAACATATGATGACATCACTGGATGGAACTCTCGAGCGGTTACGACTATGGAACCCAAAATACGTATGAGCATGCAGCTCACTATCGACTCTAGCCTACCCGATCAGATTCATCTTGTTCAAACCAAAGCACTAAAGAAAGAGGAATTTCACGTTGGGTCCATGCGGGGCATGGAAGAGCAATTTCTGGCAAGTTGGACGGTACTCGCTACTTCATGGAACAAATATGGATTCTACTGTACAGCAATTCGAGGGAACTTGTGTTGAGCGAAGCACACCAACCTCGATATACTGGTCATCTAGATTTGATGGAATATGCTAGGATCGGAGGATCTTGTTCTGGCAACTGGGCTTGAAGGCCTACACAGCGAAGCATGTGAACGATGTTGACTTGTGCGAAAGTCAAGGTGGAACATCAGAAACCTTCCGGTTCGTGTCAGTAATCAGAAACACCTATTTGGAGATTGGAACGGACGGCCATGGAGTTTGTCACTGGTGTACCAAAAACTCAGAACGGGAACAATGGGTGATCGTTGATTGACTCACGTAACCAGCACACTTTCTTTCAAATCAGGGAAACTGACGAGTCTACACAACTTGTGAATATTCCTCTGAGAGAGGCGGTTTTTAGGCACGAGGTGCCAACTCCTGATACCTTTGACTTTGATATATACCTGATTTATGTTAGGCAATACACGACACCCTTAGCTCACATCTCGACATGAGCATTACCTATCACTGTAGGACAACCAGACGGAGTAACGAACCATCTTGACACACGATGACATGCTGCGAGCAGGTACGTGATTGACTCTAGTAAACATTTGGAGGGACACTTATCTTTGGGTGAGTTCTACTACAGCCGTTACCGTTTTAGTATGCATACAGCTTTGTTTGAGGCATTGCATGTATGATAATGCCAACCTCTTTGTTGGATTAAGGTGGGTGACAACCCAATCACAGATCCAGGACTTGTACTCGAGACCCTTGGTGTCACACCCTGGCTTTGCGGAAGCGTGGTTATTTTGGTGTGACTTCTTAATACCATAGCTTAACCATAACAAAGCTATATGAAATAAAATCATGCAAGATCATCCATTCGATTAAGTTTTAAAACCAGAGTAACATAACATTGTCTTAGAGACTTACAACCTCGTAACATTAAACATTGTCTTGAAAAACATAAACACCGACATGAAATAAACGCAGTTTAAGATTTGTGACTTGTCCAGGAAAGAGTCACATTTCCCAAACTGGGATGACCTTGGAACCCTTATGCAGCGGGAAAACATAACATACCGCGCCAGATCTTTAATTTCCTGAAATACATGTAAGTTGAAAAATCAACAATAATGTTGAGCGAGTTCATGTGTAAGTGAGTAAATAAACCTTTGTATGTATAAAAATCCTGGTATGTAGCAAATAAGGAAAAAGAGATCACCAATGGTTTGCAAGGCCATTGATATGTGTGAAGTGCAAGTAGGAAGACTCAAACCTAGCAAATTTAGCGTTGGGTACAAAGTCACTCCAAGGTCCGTTCTGTTGGGCCTAGAGTTGGGCTCGCTACACCCAGATAGATCTACCGCTTACGTCCCTCGGTCCTACAATGAGGATTAATGGCCTCCAGTTTCTGCCTACCCACTCACATGATCTAAGTAGTAAACCTCCTTACGCTAACTATACCATGTATAAAGTACTCGTAATCATAGTAACATGTATTTCACCCCCGTAGTTTAGAAAACTGAAAACAGTTAAGAGAAAAGGGGGACATGAACTCACAGTGGTGCGTCTCTACCAAGTATGCCTCCAAATCGATCAGCTGTATGACGACCTACACGTGCTAACTCTATTAGACGGACGGCCGTGCCTTAGCTTTATGGTTTAAGTTTTTGGGAAATAGTTAGGCAACTATTTCGTGTTTACGTTCTGTATACTTGGTAGTTATTTTCCTTCCCAAGGATGGGGGATTTAATACATGTGTGTTCGTAACATTCAGATTTCACTATTAAGTCTCACTTAATATATTTTATTTCCACTTCAAAATATGAATATTCTTCTCAAAAATATTATATTTTCATACATGTGATTTTCCCCAAAAATAATACTTAGTAATATTATTTTTACTCTAAAAATAATATTTACGTAGTTCACAAAATAATCATAAACACTTATACAAGTGATGTTGTGAAAAATATATACTAAATATATTTATGTATCACGTTTTATTTTGTGAAAATCCCACCTCCGATGTTTTGTAAATATAGTCGTGGCGAAACTTATATTTTGAAAACTAGTCAAAATGTCTTTCTAACACTTATAGTGAAAATATTTCTAAGTGTTAGGTTTTTGGAAAAATTTTGCCAGAGTTTCCTCTGTAACTGGAGGTGGCCACGCTTTCAAGCGTATCATTTTCTTTTATAAATCAACCAACAATTTTCTCAATCAACCAAAACAATGTTCAAATCACAAACTAGTCAAAATATGTATATAAATCGCATAAATTTCATGAACTTTTGATTTATCCAAACTGTGAAGTAAATCTCATTACTTTTAGTGGATCTTTATATAAAGTAATCCGATTCTGTGAAAACCTCGTTTTTATGGAAGTTCCGTCTTTACAACTTCTCGTCAACTTTTACAAAAATAGTTATTTTGTCGAAACTTTGTGTTACACAAGTGTTTACACACTTGTGTGTTCTAAAAACCATTCTTGTTAGTGTAATATCCATTTTTAGAAAGCATGATTTCTTTAACGCTTGGTCCTTTGAAAATACCACTTGCAGATACGTAGATCTGCTAGTTTTTAACACTATTGTACAAGCTAAAACACTTTTACACAAGTTCATGATTCTTGTGTGGTAGAGTTTCATCTTCTAACCCTTGTTATGCTTAAACAAGCTTTATGTCATAACCCAAGATCATGACTAAACCGGGTTAAATGATGATCCGAGCTACCACAACATAGATCGGGTCTAAATAATCACAAATTTTAATTACTACAACATTTACACAACATATGAGCTATTATCCAACACTTATAGCATCTTTAGTAGACTTTAAAGTATCACCTTGTAAGATTTCGAGTTTTAACCGTTACAAATCGTATTAACCACTTTAGAATAGTTCAAGAAGGTCATTTAAGTAACATACCACTAGCTCGAGGCTAGGGAAGAATCTATGCGAAAAACGCGTGGATAAAAGCAAGATAAAGAGGTCCTTCAAACTCCGAGTGCACCAAGCCTCCTAATACGTGATCCTTGAAGCTTGTATGATGTTGGAATGGAATGAACTAAACTCGAAAATGGATGTAGGGGAAGGGGGGGGTGTTCGGCCGAGAACCAAAGAGAGAAGAGAGAGGTGTGGAGTGGTGAGTTGTGTAAGTGTGTGTTATGTTGTGTTAACCTTGCATCTTATAGATAATTTTCAACATGTTTAACCAATGGTTCATATGCCTCCTAGATATTAAACACTAGGATTAAATTAATCAAAATTGTACCAAGTGTGTCCCCCTTTAGTTGGGGATGGTTAGAGAGGGGGGGGGGGGGGGTCTTGTCCGATTCTAACTAGATAGTTAGGATAATAGTTAGGTTAAGTTAGTTAGTTAGGTACTTAACCTGGTTAGTGGTGTGTCACACGTTACAATGGGTGTTAGGGTGTTCAGGGACCCTAACTGGCTCAGAAAAAGATAAATAATGAAAATAACAATATTTTCATGTTCCGGGTATAGTCCGGTTGTTCGGTTGGATAGTAATCCGTTAAAGTGCTTAACAAAGCTTAAAGTGTCGTTATTACCCTTTTTAGTGACACAACTTATTTCTGACACTTTGGAAAGTGTCTAGTAGTATTTTTCTCATGTTTTGGCACTTTATTAGTTAGCTAAAAGCTGAATTATTATGTAAAGTGCTGAGTTTTGTGCTTAGAGCACGTTTTAGGCACATCCAGTCATTGTGACTTATTCCTAGAGACGCAGTTCTACAACCCTTATATCCCTACACTCACCACTAGTGTAGCAAAATATTCCAGGCTCTTACAGGCCTTTAGAGGCAGTGTCTGCCTGATGCTGGCTTATCAGCATGTTCAATAGGTTATCCGTTATAGTGCTACTGTGCTTTTTGTGCATCATGTTTGTCACTAAGGTTCAGCATGTAAATAATGTAGTGACGGTAAGTAAAGTATGATGCAAGTAAGTACATGTATCAGTATTCAAGTAGCAGTTTATTCACAAGTTCAAGCAAGCACAGTAATTAAGCAGTAATTAATTACTAATTAAGTCGTACGGATACCTGGTTTAGTGAGGGTTGTCACACTTGGGAAGATTGCTCGGATCGAAAATCGTTTAGCGGCAACGAGTGACCGTCAGGAAAGATGATAAGCTTAGGAAACGTTGGGGGTTCATTGTAGGAGGTCGTATCTTGTTGAAAATCTCACCCTGGGAGGGTGTGGTACGCTTGGGAAGCGTGGCAAGCTTAATTTACGTTACGTTGAGTTAATCGGAATTCTGGAAAGAATCGGTCACACCGCCTATAAACTCGAGTTACCCGACGAATTAGGTAACGTGCATGCTATCATTTATGTCTCGAATCTAAGGCAGTATTTGTTTGATGAAACGCTTGCGATACCCTTATTAGAGTCTGAGGTTAATGACAAGTTGCTGTTGTTGAGGAATCTACTGAAATCATGGACCAGGACCTCAAAGTTCGTTAGCATAGTCGAATTCCAATCGTGAGGGTTCGTTGGAACTCAAGACGTGGACCGGGGTTCACGTAGGAACGCAATGATTGGAGTAAGCTCTAGTGTCCTTGGTTATTCAAACGGTTGAAGTAACTCCTGATGTCACTGGCGAATTTCGGGACGAAATTCCCTTTCATGTTAGGGATGATGTGGTACCCGCGGAAAATCCACAGTCATCCTGATCTATCACCTCGCTATTTTTGGTGTACTTATCAAATTTCGGGGCGAAATTTCTTTCAAGTTGGGGATGATGTGACAACCCAAACTTCATGGTTGGTGTCTTTCAATCTTGTGATTCCGATTCCTCATTATTATTATTTCTTTGCACACTCTTTGCTTTAGTGAATATGTTAAACGCTAGGGATTTTGTTAAACTAGTTAAACATAAATGATTTTTGGGTGCGAGTGTATGTGTATGTGGGTTTTATTGTATCACGTAATTAGTATTGGGCCGTAATCGTTCTTAAACCACCTTGGGTCGGTCGCTAGTGTTTTGGTTTGGGCCACCAAGATCATGAAGCAAACATTGGCCCATCTCTTCCCCTCTTATGTATACGTATCATACATGGGGCACATTACATAATTCTTGCAAACCATATATCCCTCTAGAAGAGCGACGGCAGTAGACCCCCCCCCCCCCCCACCTTCATCGAGGCATTAGCATTATTTGGTTAGTGGATTCTTGTTTATGTAAATTCTCAATGCATAATTATTGATATTGTTCATGTGTGAGTCTTATACGTATGAGATATGATGATTATATTATGTGATTGTCATGTGAAACAGAATGTTTGTTATTATGAAGATTATGTTGAGGGCCGATTGATATGCTAGTGAATTGTATTGTTATATATGACAGTGATTTTATGTGATTTTATGTGGACAATTGATGTAGTGAATTGATGACCATAACAAGAATAATAACATGATATTCTAAGGCATAGTTTAGTGCACATCGGAGGATACTAGATGGTGTTTAGGTTGTTAATCAAAGTTGTTAATGATAGCTTTATGTTGTTTATAAATAATCTGATTACTAGATTGTGGAAAAGTCATTGTATTACCTGATTCGAGACAAGTATGGATGATTACTATCTGATGTTACTTTTCAAAGTTTGATGAAACTGATATGTTTGGAATGAATCAGAATGTTTGATGATCACTAAAAACTAGGATGTTCAATCGTGGATTGAATGATGTTGAAACTGTTAGTGTGCAATTAGGGTTTGCAGGAAACTGTTAGGGTTCAGGTTCACAACGACGAAACACTGATCTTTCGTCACCTTATTGTGCTGACGAAACACTGATCTTTCGTCACCTTATTGTGCTGACGAAACACTGATCTTTCGTCACCTTGTTGTGCCGACGAAACATAGGTGTTTCGTCGCCTAGGTCCTTCGCCGTGGATGAGACAAATATAACAGTGTGAACAGTGGACATGTTCGCATGGCATAGAGTTTGGATAGTCTATGATTCTTGATGTTTGGTTATACATGAACACTTGTGGCATGATTGACAATATTATATAGGAACGAGTATGGTGACTACTGTGAATTGAGTTAATGTGAATAACCATTCGAATGCTATTACATGATATGCACTTGGAATGTAGACAACATGGAAACTGAGTAGTTGTTACATGTCATACGACGTTTTTACGATATATACAAACTGTGAATGTTATTGCGTGATATGCACATAAGATGTGGATGGTTGTGTCGAATGCAATCTGTGTTAGAAATGTGACTTAATTGATTGAGAAACAGATGTCACTGGTAACTTGTGTTATGAACGTGTATGAAATTTAAATGCTTGCTATGTGATACGTGGTTTGGATACGTGATTGTGAAACTAACTATTCTTGGTAACCACGGTAGGGTTTGGTTGACCAACTAGGAACAGGTAATGTATAAAAACATACCGAGCAAATCTAAGGTGAGTTCACTACTCTTTTTCTAAGCATGCATCCCGGGGAGGGATATCGGGTAACGTTCCGGGGAGGAATGTCAGGTTATTGGGATGTTGGTTACTACACTCATTTCTATCATTAAGACCTCTTACATCTACCGATTAGTTGCCGGGGAGGCAACGAGGTTATTAGTTGATAGCGCTATTAGGTTTGGCACCCTCACACCGTACCGGAGAGGACGGGCGTGAACTAATTACCTTAACCACTTGACCAATGTTTTGATAGAGACATTGGGGTTTGGGCAAATAAATCTAGCTGCCATCTGCGGTAATCAAGTTAATAACAACATCAAATCAAATCATTGAATCGTCTTATACTCATATCTGGTAACTAAAACGTGTTAACAAACTTTGAACTCACCAGCGTCGTCTGACAAACTTGTCTGCATGCTTGCAGGTCTGTAGGGTTATAGCATTGGGAACTTGCTGTCTGGAAGGCTGGAGTGGTCATGGGTCGAGATACATGGAATCGCAATACAAGCCTAATGGTTTATGTACACATGTGGTTTATGAAACACTTAACAAATGATTTATGCTTCCGCTGAAAACGATGATTTGTAATATTGATTTGTAACACTTCACATTAATGAATGAAAGCTTCATTTAAAATCTTGTATGTAACACCCTTCTTGATTTTTATAAGAATTTAATGTAAATACGCGAGATTTTATAGAAAGGATACCTTACTTCATAATAAGAACAAATTCAAAGTTTTAAAAAGATCACATACACGATAACTACTAATTAGTTTAAACTTACAAAACATGATTAGTAGATTGTTTACATCATAAACATTGTCTAAACAAAGTTAACTTAAGCGGAAGCTTCAAAAATTCGTGTTCGGTTCTTCAAAACATGCTTGATCATCGTCCACATACTTGCAACACCTACAAACTAAAACTTTGACAATCATTAATATTAGAATTCTTGGAATTATTGCTTAATCGAAACTACGTTTAGAAACGAATTCAAGTAGCTATGATATACAAAAATTATCCAAGATTTCCAGGCTCTACCGTAACTTACGGTATCTACCGTAAGTTACGGTAGTCATTTTATATTTCTGGTCCACCGTAACTCAGGAGTGAACCACCGTAAACTATTGGTCTCTACCGTAAATTACGGTGGATACCGTAATTTACGGTAGCCACTGCAATTCCATGTTTTGATTGGTTTGGTTATTTTGCCCAAACCCAATTCTAAGATTTCCCATTCTAACAACCAACGCGCTGATTTCTCGTATTCTAATATGTCTCTTACGAACAATAACAATGACCGAGTGATCATACTACAATGCATTAACCACGCATCATTAGATTATTCGACCCGTTTGGCTCATCTATGGAATCCTCCATTTTGATGACTACCAATGCGATCTAACCAATTCTTTATCTATTATTCAATATAGCAAACATTATCGCTTTAATTCAACTCGACTTCTATCCTAAAATTCAACTACACATATGCTAGTTATTAAATTACCCAATGTAACGAGTTAAGTTACATACCTTCAAAGCACACCCTTTAGTCGTGCGTCAACACCGGCTTGTCCGCTCGTAGCTCCGGCTTCCTTTCCTATAGAGTTCAGTCACATTGTATTTAGAACCCTTTCTTTTACATGTAACGCACAATTTATCTTTAAGCTTAATTTATGCGTTTTTGTTTATATTTCAACATTTGCCTTCTATTTGACATTTTCACAAACACTTTAAGGGCATATTTTTATCTCTTTCATATTCAAGTTCATGGCTTGCTATTTAGCTAACATTTATATCAATTAAACTTTCATATGACATTAAGCATCATTATTTCAGAAATCACCTTCTATGACCCATATTACACTAGAATAATCATTCAAAACCCTAGTGTTTACTAGTTTCCCACAAAACCCATGAACCACCTTCAATGTGTTCATGAAATTTCCTGAATTTAGACATGATTTCACATATTGTTGTCTAGGTTTTACTCCTAGACACTATGTCATTCCTATTCTACCCGAATAACAAACATGCATCATCAATTTTCAGATTTCCCATATTCATGAGAATTTCAAGTAGAGAATTCTCATCAAATTTTACATACCTTATAACCCCTTTGCGATGAGGATCACAAATCTCAGCTCGGATTTCGTTTTGGACTTGATTTAAACCTTCAATTTCTGAGATTTGTGGAGTTTTAGGGTTTGAAGAACCCTGTCGCCCTTTTTCCCTGCCTGGTTCGATCTCCACACGCGCCCACATGTGTTTTGGATTTTAATTTTCTTGTTTTAATTATATTAGTTTCAATTTAAGCACTTTCAGCCCCTCTACTATCATTTGGTTCTAACTTTTAGTGTTTTAACCCATTGTAAGTCACTACAAGGCTTTTACCTAACTAGGTTATTTTAATCCTAGTTAGTTAACTTGGTTTATTTAGCAGCATTATATTTAAAATAAATGATTTGCATTTTCGGGGTGTTACAAGTCCACCCCCCTTAAAAGGGTTTCGTCCCCGAAACCGAAGTACGTACCGAATAGTGTGGGGTAGAGACGTCGCATCTCTTCTTCGGATTCCCATGTAGTGTCTGAACCTTTCCTATGCTCCCACTTGATCTTGACTTGATTGATTTGTTTATTTCGCAAGTGTTTAATCTTTCGATCTAAAACTTCTATGGGCCTTACAATATAATTCAAGCGATCATCCACTTCGATATCATCGTAGTGAATATAAGTTGTCTCATCCGCTAGACACTTCCGAAGATGTGACACATGAAATGTGCTATGAATTCCGCTTAGTTCCTCCGGTAGTTCAAGGCGGTAAGCTACCTTTCCTACCCGTTCTATAATCGCAAACGGCCCGATAAACCTCGGACTTAATTTTCCTCTTTTTCTAAACCTGATAACCCCCTTCCATGGGGATACTTTGAGCATGACTTTGTCACCAACCTGGAATTCGATTGGCCTCTTCCTTTTGTCAGCATACGCCTTTTGTCTATCTTGAGCCGCTTTCAAATGTGCCCGAACCACATCAATCTTTTCATTAGTGGCTCGTACTATATCTTGGTGGGCGAGTTCACGTGGGCCCACTTCACCCCAACATACCGGGGTTCGGCATTTCCTACCATAAAGCATTTCGTACGGTGCCATCCTAATACTGGCACGGTAGCTGTTATTATATGAAAACTCGGCCAATGGTAGGTAGACGTCCCAACAGCCTCCAAAGTCGATTATACACGCCCATAGCATGTCTTCCAACGTTTGTATCGTTCTTTCACTCTGTCCATCCGTCTGAGGATGGTACGCAGTGCTGGTGAACAATTTGGTTCCCATTTGCTCTTAAAAATCTTGCCAGAAATTTGAAGTGAACCGGGTATCCCTATCAGACACGATGGATACCGGTACTCCATGACGTACTATTATCTCATTAGTGTAAACTTCTGACATCTTTTCTGACGTATAAGTCTCACGAATCGGAATAAAGTGAGCACTTTTCGTCAATCTATCCACCACTACCCATATGGCATCGAAACCGCGGTTCGTCTTTGGTAGCTTGGTTAATAGGTCCATCGTAATATGTTCCCATTTCCAAACCGGAATTTCCAACGGTTGGAGTTTACCGTATGGTTTTTGGTGCTCCGCCTTGACTTGTAGAGATGTCAAGCATTTTTCCACGTACTTCACCACATCTCTTTTCATTCCGGGCCACCAATAGTTCTGCTTTAAGTCGTTATACATTTTGGTCGCTCCCGGATGGATGGAATAACGGGACTTATGAGCTTCATCGAGTAGAAGATTTTTAACTCCACATGTGTTAGGAACCCAAATTCTATTGAAACGTGTTTTCAAACCGTGGTTGCCTACTTCAAGATCTTTAACTTGACCAACAATCCTTTCCTTCTTCCAGTTTTCCGTCTTTACTAGCTTCATCTTGTGCTCCTCGGATTCGTTCAAGTAAGCCCGAAGTCACAATGAGCCGCAACGATCGTACTCGTATCGGGGCATAGTCTGCCTTTCGGCTCAACGCATCAGCCACCACATTGGCTTTCCCGGGGTGGTAGTGTATTTCACAATCGTAATCCTTGACCGTTTCTAACCATCGTCTCTGGCGCATATTTAATTCCTTCTGATCGAAGAAGTACTTTAGGCTCTTGTGGTCAGTGAATATGGTGCATTTTACCCCATATAAATAATGTCTCCATATTTTTAACGCAAATACCACCGCAGCTAATTCGAGATCATGCGTTGGATATTTCTTTTCATGTATTTTCAATTGCCTCGAGGCATAAGCTATGGCTTTGCCCCTTTGCATCAAAACGCATCCGAGCCCTGATAATGAGGCATCCGAGTAAACCACTAAGTCTTCGACTCCGTCCGGCAATGTTAATATCGGAGCTTGAGTTAGCTTCTCTTTTAGCGTCTGAAACGCCCTTTCTTGTTCAACACCCCAGGTGAACTTCTCCTCCTTCCGGGTTAACTTGGTTAGCGGCGACACAATCTTGGAGAAATCTTGAATAAATCTCCTATAGTATCCCGCAAGCCCTAAGAAGCTTCTAATTTCTGAAGGGTTCTTCGGAGAATTCCACTTCGACACAGGCTCAACTTTTGACGGATCTACCAATATTCCATCGGCACTTATGATGTGGCCGAGGAATTGTACCTCTCGTAACCAAAAGGCGCACTTAGAGAATTTCGCATACAACCTTTCTCGTCTAAGTGTCTCTAACACCTCTTGTAAGTGGTGCGCATGCTCAGCTTCACTTTTCGAATACACCAAAATATCATCGATAAACACAATGACCGATTTATCTAGCATTGGCTTGCAAACCCGGTTCATGAGGTCCATGAAAGCCGCGGGTGCATTTATCAACCCAAATGACATCACGAGAAATTCGTAATGCTCGTATCGCATGCGGAAAGCCGTCTTCGGCACATCTTCCTCCTTGACCTTTAGTTGGTGATACCCCGATCTAAGGTCAATCTTTGAAAACCAGTTCGCACCTTGCAATTGGTCGAATAAATCATCTATCCTCAGAAGCGGGTATCGGTTCTTTACCATGAGTTTGTTTAACTCCCGGTAATCGATGCACATGCGCATGCTTCCGTCTTTCTTTTTCACGAACAGTACCGGTGCGCCCCAAGGAGACACACTCGGCCTTATAAATCCTTTGTCAAGCAGGTCTTGAATATGGGACATCAACTCTTGTAATTCCGACGGCGCGAGTCGGTACGGTGCTCTAGCTACGGGTTTTGCGCCCGGAATCAATTCGATTCCGAACTCTACTTCTCGTTCGGGCGGTATCCCTGGTAAATCTTCCGGAAATACATCTTCGAAGTCCCGTACTACCGGTACGTCTCCAATCTTCAATGATTCTTTCTCGGGCTCATTCGCGTATATCATAAACGCCTTACATCCTTGCTTCATAAGCTTGTGTGCTTTCAACATCGAGCATATTATGGGGTTATCTCCTTTTTCGCCATAGATAGTGACATGTTTCCCACTCGGAGATGTTAGCTTTATCTCCTTACGAAAACACACGACCTTTGCGTGGTGCTGAGATAACCAATCCATCCCAACGACTACTTGAAATTCCCCCATTGACATCGGGATCAGGTCTATCAAATATTCTTCATCATCGATGCTTAATTTGCAGCCTCGACAAACATCACAAACTATAAAACTTTTATTGTCCCCTATTTCAACTTCTAAGGGCACAGATAATTTTGTCAATACAAATGAAGGATGTCGAATAAATCCATGTGAAATAAAGGATTTATTCGCACCCATATCAAACAATACACGAGCAGGAATTGAGTTTATCGTGAATATACCTGAAACCACATCGGGTTCTGTCTTTGCTTCAGCCGCGGTAAGTTGGAAGGATCTAGCTTTCGCCTTTGGTGCTTCTGCTGGAGATTCTTTAACGTCTCTCCTTCCAACTAAGTCTGGGCATTCCGACTTTTTGTGGCCAGGCTGATAACATTTATAGCAAACGGAAACCTTGCTCGAACATAACGATGCGGTGTGTCCCGTCTTCCCACATACCGGACATGGCTTGTCTTTGAAGCGGCATTCACCTTTGTGCCCCCCTTCCCACACACCTTACAACTTGGTGACCCGCCTTTAGCATCCACTTTCTTTCCCGATTCCGCCGATCGAGCTTTCTTTGTAGGGCTTGGATTCACATCCTGTGCCCTTCGTTCACTCCTTTCAACTTGCTTCTTCAATTCAATTTCCCGTTCCCGGGCAACATTTATGATCTAGGTAAGGGTCTCGTATTTCGAAGGAGTCATAAACTCCCTATACTCGGCGCTCAGCATGTTATAGTAGTAGTATATCTTATGTTCTTCATTCGTCACCAACTCACTACAAAACTTCATCTTATCCATAAACGTCGCCGTAATCTTGTATATGGTCTCGCCCTTATGCCTAAGTTGCATGAACTCTTCCTTGATTCTATTAATGACAGCTTTGGGACTGTGATGTTTAAGAAACGGCATCTTAAAATCCTCCCATGTCATGGCCCTCGCCGCTTCGGCCCCTATTTCATTCTTTTTATTGTCCCACCAATCTTTGGCTTGACCTCTCAACTGACCCGTTCCGTAAGCAACAAAGTCACTCTCATCACAATGAGTCTTTTCAAATACTCCTTCCACGTCGCTCAACCATCTTTGGCATATTATCAGGTCAACCTCCCCGTTGTAAATTGGCAGTTTACACGCCATAAACTCTTTGTACGAGCATCCTTTACGTTCTCCCGATTTATCTTTTATAAGGTTGACACTATCTTCCAACCTTTTGACTCGTTCTTCGACAATCGACAACACCGTGTTTTGAATTTTGTCTATAAACCCGGATAGACTACCTTCAATTGCCTTCCCCACTTCTTCGGCAATTAGCTCTTTCATTTGTTCGGTGCTTGTCGGCACCGGATCGTTGTCGTTTCCTTTCGACATCTTGAAACTAAAATGTTTACATTAAACGTTAAACATTTCATTTATAACATAGCTTTGTTTTCTTTGGTTTAGCCAAGTGCGTGACTTGCTTTTACCATTCACATTTGGTGCACTTTCCGGGTTTGAGTGAATTAACACACTCTTCCCATGCACATCAATTCACTTCTCATCTCTTACCTAAGATATAATCTATTAGAATAATAAGTTAATTCTTACCGGACGATCGATCAAGCTTGAACCGAACACATGTTAACAACCTTAGGCTCTGATTACCAACTTGTAACACCCTTCTTGATTTTTATAAGAATTTAATGTAAATACGCGAGATTTTATAGAAAGGATACCTTACTTCATAATAAGAACAAATTCAAAGTTTTAAAAAGATCACATACACGATAACTACTAATTAGTTTAAACTTACAAAACATGATTAGTAGATTGTTTACATCATAAACATTGTCTAAACAAAGTTAACTTAAGCGGAAGCTTCAAAAATTCGTGTTCGGTTCTTCAAAACATGCTTGATCATCGTCCACATACTTGCAACACCTACAAACTAAAACTTTGACAATCATTAATATTAGAATTCTTGGAATTATTGCTTAATCGAAACTACGTTTAGAAACGAATTCAAGTAGCTATGATATACAAAAATTATCCAAGATTTCCAGGCTCTACCGTAACTTACGGTATCTACCGTAAGTTACGGTAGTCATTTTATATTTCTGGTCCACCGTAACTCAGGAGTGAACCACCGTAAACTATTGGTCTCTACCGTAAATTACGGTGGATACCGTAATTTATGGTAGCCACTGCAATTCCATGTTTTGATTGGTTTGGTTATTTTGCCCAAACCCAATTCTAAGATTTCCCATTCTAACAACCAACACGCTGATTTCTCGTATTCTAATATGCTTTTACGAACAATAACAATGACCGAGTGATCATACTACAATGCATTAACCACGCATCATTAGATTATTCGACCGGTTTGGCTCATCTATGGAATCCTCCATTTTGATGACTACCAACGCGATCTAACCAATTCTTTATCTATTATTCAATATAGCAAACATTATCGCTTTAATTCAACTCGACTTCTATCCTAAAATTCAACTACACATATGCTAGTTATTAAATTACCCAATGTAACGAGTTAAGTTACATACCTTCAAAGCACACCCTTTAGTCGTGCGTCAACACCGGCTTGTCCGCTCGTAGCTCCGGCTTCCTTTCCTATAGAGTTCAGTCACATTGTATTTAGAACCCTTTCTTTTACATGTAACGCACAATTTATCTTTAAGCTTAATTTATGCGTTTTTGTTTATATTTCAACATTTTGCCTTCTATTTGACATTTTCACAAACACTTTAAGTGCATATTTTTATCTCTTTCATATTCAAGTTCATGGCTTGCTATTTAGCTAACATTTATATCAATTAAACTTTCATATGACATTAAGCATCATTATTTCAGAAATCACCTTCTATGACCCATATTACACTAGAATAATCATTCAAAACCCTAGTGTTTACTAGTTTCCCACAAAACCCATGAACCACCTTCAATGTATTCATGAAATTTCCTGAATTTAGACATGATTTCACATATTGTTGTCTAGGTTTTACTCCTAGACACTATGTCATTCCTATTCTACCCGAATAACAAACATGCATCATCAATTTTCAGATTTCCCATATTCATGAGAATTTCAAGTAGAGAATTCTCATCAAATTTTACATACCTTATAACCCCCTTGCGATGAGGATCACAAATCTCAGCTCGGATTTCGTTTTGGACTTGATTTAAACCTTCAATTTCTGAGATTTGTGGAGTTTTAGGGTTTGAAGAACCCTGGTCACCCTTTTTCCCTGCGTGGTTCGATCTCCACACACGCCCACATGTGTTTTGGATTTTAATTTTCTTGTTTTAATTATATTAGTTTCAATTTAAGCACTTTCAGCCCCTCTACTATCATTTGGTTCTAACTTTTAGTGTTTTAACCCATTGTAAGTCACTACAAGGCTTTTACCTAACTAGGTTATTTTAATCCTAGTTAGTTCACTTGGTTTATTTAGCAGCATTATATTTAAAATAAATGATTTGCATTTTCGGGGTGTTACATTGTATGAGTTCAATGTAATTGGTGGCTAGATCCTGGTACGTCACACGCCTCGCGGGGGTTTCCGCTTGGGGTATTTTTGGGGGTGTGACAGATTGCAACTTGTTTTATAAATTTTTAATGTAATTAAATGGTTTTTATTTTTAATCAATATAATTTCATATATTAAAATAATTCGACCCCAGCATCTTATACTCCATTTTTTTCTTGACACGTGGAAAAAAGACATGGCTCGATTTAAATGTTAAGTTATCTAATTTTGACAAAAACGACACCAGAGACCTAATTAGAACACATTTAAAACTTGGTTACTATTCTGTGAAATTTTCCCTTTTTTATGTGGTTTTTAGGAGAGATAGAGTTATAGAGATGTTAAAAGGATTTGAAATTTTATGTGTTTTGATGAATTTTTTTTACTGTTTTAGACTTTAGTAGCATGATTTTGTTGTTTTGATAGTTTTTTTTTTTTTTTTTGTTCTAGACTTTACTAGGGCTTGAAAATTAAAATTGAAAATTATGGACCGATTTTGTAACAACTCTCATTAAAAATTACCATTTCTTATCTTATTCTACCAAATAGGAAACCCTAATTGAAACCCCTAAGTAATCCTGCATAACCCCTAAAATTTTCAGAACAATCGGAATCAGGATCAGGGCCCCTTAAACTCGGGGGGGGGGGGGGGGGGGCATTTCCTATTTGATATTATCAACACAGTTTTACGTGGAATTCGAATTTGAACGAACCGTCAACTCAGCTAAGCTACCAAGACACGGGGCTACCCTATTCTAGGGTGGTCCCCCTCGCGCCACGCGAGGGAGCCATTTTTCCAGTATATATTCAGGGGTTTGGCACTTGAAATTCTGCGTTGGTTCGACGTTAAAATTCATTTTCTACACCAAGATATCGTCCGTTTACTACATAACACACACAATACTAATCTCTCACGGTTAGTCTAATAAATCCTAACAGTGATATTCATCACTACTTGGGGAAGGACCCAATAGTGGTATGACCATCGTCACCAGGAGGTGACACGGCGCCAGGTAAAAATAAGATAGAAGCCATTGTAATCGCTCTTATGCTGTAATTTATAACTATGTGTCGTTTTATTAAATTTAAATGACTCGCCAGTATTTCCCCGCTGATAAAATATTTTCAAAACATGTTTCAGGTAACTACTGTGAACCAAGGAAAAGTGCTACGGAGCACTAACAAAGCTTGAAGTAGTAGCTCAGTTAAATAAATAAACATGTTTTGTAAATCAGGGAATTTTCTTGTGAAATTACTCTATTGTAAATTACGGGGTTTATCCTGACTTATGAAATAAAATAATCAGGCATTTCAAAGTTTTAAAAGATCCTGTTAAATCTTCCGCTGTCAACTCAATTAATAAATACCACGGGTTTCTGTCCCGCGGCTCCTGGACCGGGTAAAACCGGGACGGGGGCCGTGACAGAAAAAGGTGGTATCAGAGCCACTGATTTAAGCCAATTAAGTATTTAGAAATACTTAATTTTTCTATGTACCATCTTGTGATTATGTGTTTTGTTAACTGACTACTTGTTAGTTACAGTATGGGTAAGCAAAGACTTTCGGACATCTATCGTCAATTAGATAGTTCACCAAAAGATAAGGGAACTTTATCTCAATCAAATTCCTCAAAATACTCAGCAGATACTGAGGAAGGAATATTTGTTCGTAAGGCACAGTTTGAGAAACCACTTACCCCTAATAAAAGAAGTTGGATTATTAGAAAAAGTCAAGAGAAAATAAAGAAGTCACAACCAAAAGGAGAGATGATTAATAAGGAAACTCCAGAAATAGGCAATAATCCACCAGGGGAAAATAACGTAGATGAACAATGGGCAAATCTTTATATGTTAGCCACTACAGCAGCAAATGTTAATTTTTAATTAAATAAACAACTTAGTACGAAAAGATAGACTAAAATAAATTATCCCCTCGTATATTAAATTTCAGTTGTAATTTATAATAAATATATATGTAAAATTCGCAGTATTTTGTTTTAATCAATCTGTTTATATAAATACTTAATTGTTCTGATTACCATTTTGTGATTCTGTGAAAATTCAATTTACAAAATTTTAACCTAGAATTTTGTATGTTTCTTCATATCTGCTAAACAACATGAATGAGTTATCTGAAGCTCTTCAGAATCTCAATCTCTATTCTGTTAATGTGGAAGTTTCCAGAGACTTTACCGGTTATTGTGCCGACGTTGAGGAACCTATGGAATTTCAAACCCAGCCTCCGGAAAAACCCAAGCCAAAGAAGAGAAGAAGAATTCTAGGCTGGAGACGTGTGCGCAGAAGGAAACCAGTAACTCGGAAAGTTGCCAAGACGGAGGACCCAATGGATAAAGGAAAAGGAATAGAGATAGGGGAAAGCTCCAGCAGAGCCGAGGAAATGCCACTGTGGGAAGAATTGGACCGCAAACTGGTAGACTGTGATATCCTTAAGCCTGTCAATGAAAACCTCTTCCCTTATCCTGCTGAAACCCAGCTTCCAGTAAACTTGGAACCAGCCATCCCAGATCCCCTTGTCAATACCCGACCTTTAGGAGAAATGGAAGAATGGTGGACCAACGACTGGCAATTCCAGAATCTTTTAAACAACCCTTATACCTTTTTCCCTCAGTTTGACCCAGAGCCTGCACCAAACCCACCGATGAGCAATGAGAATTTGGCTTAACTCCGCCATTTTGGCGAGGAGTTGGTGGATGCAGGGAATCGAATCCGGGAGGTGGGAGAACAGATCTCCTGGAAGTACGACGAGAGGGAATGTCGCTTTTGAGATGCCAGCAGATGGTGATGGTGTGGTTGTGGTTGTATAATAACAAAATAATAATAGTAATAAAAATATAATTATGTAAAATAACTTAAAAATAAAACTTTTGTAAGATAACGGGTGTGTACGGATGTATATTATAATATATATAAAAATAGAAGTCGAGAAATCGTTGCTCAGGGAATAGCCAATGCTATTCCAGCAATCCTTGCTGCTGCCCGAAATCCAGTTGAACCTCAACAAATTATTCCTAGCAAACGTACACATGGCGATAATTTCAGTAATAGTGTAAACGGAGGCGGCAACCATACTAATAACAACAACGATGGAATGCAGGCCCCACTCCTTAAGAAAATAAAAGCTGCAACGCCTGGTTGCACTTATAAGGAGTTTCTTGCCTGTAAACCGGTTGAATTTGCAGGCAACGAAGGGGCGATTGCTGCATTGCGTTGGTTAGAGAAAACTGAGGCGGTGATTAAAATAAGTAAGTGTGCAGAGGAAGACAAGGTCATGTACACGTCGCACCTTTTTAAAGAAGGGGCGCTAGAATGGTGGAATACAGTACTTCAAGCCAAGGGAAGTGATGCGGCCTATTCCATGAGTTGGGAAGAATTTAAGCGACTGGTGGAAAGAAAATTATGTCCCGAATATGAGAAAGAACAAATGGCGAATAAATTTCTGAACCACCAGATGGTGGATGTAGATTGTCGAGGGTATACTTCGACATTCTTCGAATATGTTAGAGTGGTACCAACCCTGGCTTCGCCAGAACCGGTACTTATTTCCCGCTATATATGGGGATTGATGGGAGAAATCCGTGATATCGTTAAAGCTACGAGACCTCGCACTATTGACGATGTTGTGGAATTAGCTAACACACTAACTGACGGGCTGATACGCACAAGAGAAGAAAACCGGAAAAAGGAAGTGGCCCAAAAGATTACCCAGGGATTCCGTATGGGTAACCGTAGTAATTTCAAGAAAAAGGGAACTGGGCAATCTTCCACTGTTCCATTTTGCAATGCCTGTAAAAGAAAGCATTTTGGAAGATGCAAAGGGTATTGCAATTTATGCAAAATCCCGGGGCACCAAGAAGAAGATTGCAGGAAGAAGAAAGCAACAATCTGCTACAACTGTGGAGAAGCTGGACATTTTAGGCCAGACTGCCCGAAATTGGTCAAACCAGCTGATAACAAAGCCAAGCCTGCAGAAGGAACTACGAAGAGAAACGCAAGAGCCTTCCAGTTGACTGCTCAGGAAGCAGAACTAATCCCTGACGTGATAGCTGGTACGTTCCTAGTTCACAACGATTATGCAAAAGTATTATTTGACTCTGGTGCAAACCAAAGTTTTATAAATACTTCATTCTGCCAAGCTCTTAACCTACCCTTAACCAACCTTAGACAAATTTTTACGGTAGAAACGACAGATGGAAATTCTGTTAACATAGCTAAGGTTTTGCGAGAAGAAAAGATAGAACTCTTAGGCCATAAGTTTTCTGCAAACCTGTTACCTATGAATTTAGCCGAATTCGATGTGGTATTAGGAATGGATTGGTTAGTAGCCAACCATGCTCGAATTCTTTGTGATAAAAATTCCATAGAAATACATGCACCCACTGGAGAAGTAGTAGTGATTACAGGAGATAAGCCACGAAAGCCACTGAAATTCATTTCAGTAATGAAGTTGGCCAGTTATTCAAGAAAACAAGAAGTGGTGTATATGATTTCAGTAATCATTAACACGAAAGGTAAAGAACTTAAAGAGATTCCTATAGTAGCAGAATACCCAGATGTATTCCCAGAAGAACCACCGGGATTACCACCCAATAGGGAAGTCGAATTTAGAATTCATCTAATTCCTGGAACTACACCGATAGCTAAGGCACCTTATCGGTTAGCACCCACCGAAATGCTAGAATTGAAAAAGCAGTTAGATGAATTACTAGGTAAAGGATTCATAAAACCGAGTTCATCCCCTTGGGGAGCTCCAGTATTGTTTGTAAAAAAAAGATGGGTCAATGAGAATGTGTATCGATTATAGGGAATTGAATAAGGTTACAATTAAGAATCGATGCCCATTACCTAGGATTGATGATCTTTTTGATCAATTGCAAGGAGCTAGATACTTTTCTAAGATCGACTTGCGCTCCGGATACCATCAGTTGAAAGTACAAGAAGAAGACATACCTAAAACTTCTTTCAGAACTAGGTATGGTCATTACGAGTTTACAGTCATACCCTTCGGACTAACAAATGCTCCAGCAGCATTTATGGACATGATGAATAGGATCTGTAAACCATATTTGGATAAATTCGTAATTGTCTTCATCGACGATATACTTATTTATTCCAAAAGTCAGGAGGAACACTGTCAACACTTGCATGCGCTCTTAACTTTGTTAAGAAAAGAGAAACTTTACGCCAAATTCTCGAAGTGTGAATTTTGGCTACAGGAAGTACAATTTTTAGGACACATGGTGAATCACGAAGGTATTCACGTAGATCCTACTAAGATAGAAGCGATCACCAAATGGAAGGTCCCGCAATCAGCTACAGAAGTTAGAAGTTTTCTAGGATTAGTTGGGTACTATAGGCGCTTTATTAAGGATTTTTCTAAGATAGCTGTGCCATTAACTAAGCTAACCTGTAAATCAGTTAAGTTTGAATGGGGACCTAGACAGGAAGAAGCCTTTAGGATTTTGAAACAAAGGTTAACAAACACCCCAATTCTAGCCTTACTAGAAGGAACAGAAGATTTTGAAGTATACTGTGATGCTTCAAAGCTAGGATTAGGATGTGTGCTAATGCAACGCAAAAAGGTAATTGCGTATGCCTCAAGGCAATTGAAAACGCACGAAGAAAACTATACAACTCATGATTTAGAGTTAGGAGCCATAATTTTTGCCCTTAAGATTTGGAGACATTATCTGTACGGAAGTAAGTTTACTGTCTATACAGATCATAAGAGTTTAAAATATATATTTGGGCAAAAAGAATTGAATATGAGGCAAAGAAGATGGATGGAAATTCTAAGTGACTACGACTGTGATATTCAATATCATGAAGGAAAGGCAAATGTAGTTGCAGATGACTTAAGTCGTAAGTACCATGAGAAACAACGACGAGTTCGTGCTCTTAGATTAAGTTTACAATTAGACTTAATGGAACAACTGAAGAATGTTCAGGAAACAACAATCAAGGATGATGCTGAAGAAATGAAGGGACGAATAAAGGAATTAGAGTAAGGAGCTGATGGAATTTGGAGATTCCATAAGAAAAGGATTTGGGTACCTAAGCAAGGAGAGTTAAGAAATAAGATTTTAGAGGAAGCCCATAATTCTAGGTATACCATGCACCCTGGAAACAATAAGATGTACCAAGATTTAAGAAATAACTTCTGGTGGATAGGAATGAAAAAGGACATAGCTAGGTATATCTCTAAGTGTCTTACTTGTTCACAAGTTAAAGTAGAACACCAGAAACCCTCAGGTCTACTACAACAATTAGAGATGCCGGTATGGAAATGGGAGCTCATAACAATGGACTTTGTTACTAAGTTGCCCAAAACCCGAAAAGATAATGACGCGATTTGGGTAATTGTGGATCGATTAACCAAATCAGCTCATTTTCTACCCATGAAAGAAACCTTTAGCATGGAAAGGTTAGCCAAGTTGTATGTAGATGAAGTAGTATCCTTACATGGAGTTCCACTCTCCATTGTATCGGATAGGGATAGTCGTTTCACTTCACACTTCTGGACAAGTTTCCAGGAAGCAATGGGAACCCGACTAAATCTAAGCACTGCATATCATCCTCAGACAGACGGAGAAAGTGAAAGGACGATCCAAACCCTGGAGGACATGCTTAGGGCATGTGTGATAGATTTTGGTGGAAACTGGGACGAGCACCTACCCTTAATTGAATTCTCCTATAACAATAGTTACCATACAAGCATTGAAGCTGCCCCATTCGAAGCACTGTATGGACGAAAATGTAGAACTCCAGTTTGCTGGGCAGAAATAGGAGAAAGTCAATTATCAGGTCCTGAAATAGTACAAGAAACTACCGACAAGATCACTCAAATCAAGGAAAGACTGAAAACGGCTAGAGATCGCCAGAAAAGTTATGCCGATAATCGACGCAAGCCACTAGAGTTTCAAGTTGGAGACAAGGTACTCTTGAAAGTTTCTCCTTGGAAGGGAGTAGTTCGGTTCGGTAAGAAAGGAAAACTAAGTCCAAGGTACGTAGGACCATTCCCAGTAATACAGCGAATAGGGCCAGTCGCCTATCGCTTACAACTACCAGAAGAATTAGCTGGGGTACATGACGTATTTCATGTATCCAACCTCAAGAAATGTTTATCTGACGAATCCCTGGTAGTACCTCTTCAAGATGTAGAGGTAAATGAAAAATTAAAATTTGTTGAGAAGCCACTACAGATAGAAGACAGAAAGGTCAAGTTTCTCAAACACAAAAGACTTGTACTGGTCAAAGTCAAGTGGGATTCAAAGAAAGGACCTGAGTACACTTGAGAGCTGGAATCAGAGATGAAGCGGAAATATCCCTACTTGTTCCAGTAAATCTCGAGGACGAGATTTTTATTAAGGTGGGGAGGATGTAACAACTCTCATTAAAAATTACCATTTCTTATCTTATTCTACCAAATAGGAAACCCCGAATTGAAACCCCCAAGTAATCCTGCATAACCCCTAAAATTTTCAGAACAATCGGAATCAGGATCAGGGCCCCTAAAACTCAGGGGGGGGGGGGCATTTCCTATTTGATATTATTAACATAGTTTTACGTGGAATTCGAATTTGAACGAACCGTCAACTCAGCTAAGCTACCAAGACACGGGGCTACCCTATGCTAGGGTGGTGCCCCTCGCGCCACGCGAGGGAGCCATTTTTCCAGTATATATTCAGGGGTTTGGCACTTGAAATTCTGCGTTGGTTCGACGTTAAAATTCATTTTCTACACCAAGATATCGCCCGTTTACTACATAACACACACAATCACGAAACGCTGCCGCGACAACAGGGTAATAACTCGATCGCTGCTACGATTCAATGTCCGATCGATTGAAACTATCCAATGGATGTTTAAGTGCTGCCCAAATTAGGGCTATACTTTGTCATTCATCGTAAATTCGATGGATGTTTAAGTGTTGCACTTTGTCATTCATTGTGAGGGTTTTAATCTCGTGAGTTATCGTAAATGATGTATTAGTTACTAACCTAGTTTCGTGTGCATTGTTATTTAAATTAGGTTACCAGGCTAATCAGTAGGCTAAACTCTGCCCGTTTAAATCTGCAATGTGAGTCATTCTCTTTTTCTTAAAAGTGTTTTACAATACTCCAATTATTTTCAAAGGTTATAATTACAGGGATTAAGTCGTGGTTATCTTGAATCACTGGCTAGTGGGGTATGGTGCACATTACTAATCTCTCACGGTTAGGCTAATAAATCCTAACAGTCATAATCATCACTACTTGGGGAAGGACCCAATAGTGGTATGACCATCGTCACCAGGAGGTGACAAGGCGCCAGATAAAAATAAGATAGAAGCCATTGTAATCGCTCTTATGCTGTAATTTATAACTATGTGTCGTTTTATCAAATTTGAATGACTCGCCAGTATTTCCCCGCTGATAAAACATTTTCAAAACATGTTTCAGGTGACTACTGTGAACCAAGGAAAAGTGCTACGGAGCACTAACAAAGCTTGAAGTAGTGGCTCAGTTAAATAAATAAAAATGTTTTGTAAATCAGGGAATTTCCTTGAGAAATTCCTCTATTGTAAATTACGGGGTTTATCCCGACTTATGAAATAAAATAATCGGGCATTTCAAAGTTTTAAAAGATCCTGTTAAATCTTCCGCTGTCAACTCAATTAATAAATACCACGGGTTTCTGTCCCGCGACTCCTAGACCGGGTAAAACCGGGACGGGGGCCGTGACAGATTTATATGTGATAGAAACCATAAGTAGAGAAGCTTTGGCGAGATTTCTCATGAGGAACCATTAGAAAAGTAACTCTAGATGATATTTTGCATAGATTCAAAAAATGAAAACCTGTAGGGCACAATTTTAAACATGTTTATAATGACGTTTGACGTGTTTTTGATGGTTATATAAATTTTAGTTTGATGACCCGACCCGATATAAACCGATTTTTTTACATATACCTAGAGGCCTAAAAACTTTAAAAATATTTCACACCCCTATAGAAAAATCTGTACAAATTTCTGGGGCCTATAATATCTAAAATACTAAATTGTGGTCGTTTTGTAGCCCAGCTTCTTGCTGGTTAATATATTTTATTTTTCTTCGCCGTTACAAAAAAATTATTAAACTAAAACAGTGAATAATTGGTCCCACCGTATAGGCGGGAAGGGATTAAAAAGTCAACACTTTTAAGCATGCCTTTTGTTGACTAACCCATGTTCTCTATTATTTAATTTACAAGATTCAACAAAAGAATTTCTCTCTGAAACTAAGCATCGATTTGAACGATCCATTTCTTGTCTCCCCCATTGATGAAATATCGATCTATTCAAGGTATGCATTCATGCTTTAACTCATCGAGTTCCATTTTTGTAACTTATAAGATTTCTCGCTTACCAACATGTGCCGAAGGGCTTGTAGCCTATCAGTATCAAAGCAATGTAGTATAGATGTTCATCCCTGAAGTCGTCGAGGTATTAGTCTCATGGTAGACACTGCACACTGGTGTAGATGTAGAAGTCGGTTTAGATCGTAGAAGTTATTAAAAAACTTATATGAGATTGCCATCATGTTTTGAGTCAACACAAGATGTTTAAATCGTGCAAACTTTAGCGTGTTAATCGTTTTACCTTGTTATCTGCAACAGGGGCGGATGTAGTGTACAAGCAAGGGTAGTACGGGCTACCCCTCAACTCCGTCTCCGTAGTGTAAAATTACCCCACAACTCCGTCTATGTAGTGTAAAAAAAATTTTGGTTTTATACAAAGGATACCCCTAATCTAAAAAAAATTGGGATACCCCTAAATTTTTGGGCTAGATCCGCCACAGATTTGCAACATCCCAACTAGATTGCTCATTGGATCGATGGATCACTTCTATCGGTCACTTAAGCGGACCACAATATCATATCAAGATCAAGAACTGTTCCATTGACACTTCTGTCAAAATGGGATCTTTCTGGGTGAAATGTGTAGGTAGATAATATTATAATAAACCCCTAATGATTTGCTCAATAAAATATATCTATGCTTAAAGAAGTTCCAAATTTAACTATACTATGACTTCAGAATAAGACCCTTTCACCCAGTATTCATACAACAAAGAGTACAGTACACGGATGGTCTCTGTGGTTTAACAAAATTTTGGATTTGATCCCTAGCTTTCTAAAAGTACACGGATGGTCCTGTGGTTTGCACTTTGTAACGCATTTAGTCCCTAACTTGGACATGTTGAAACCTTAGGGACTAAATGCTTTACAAAATGCAAACCACATGGGCCATCAATGTGACTTTTGGTAAAGTTGGGGACTAAATGTGTTACAAAGCGCAAACCACCGAGACCATATGTGCACTTTTCAAAAGCTAGGGATCAAATCCAAAATTTTGGTAAACCACGACCATCCACTCTATAACAAACCAAGAAAAGAAGAGAGTGGGTCATCGCACTGCTATGCGTTCAACATAATACGCATTCTGATGAACTTTTCCCCACTTGAACTAGGCTCAGCCTTGGGCTCAGCCTTGCAAGCATGGAGGTCTTCATCGCTTGATATTGGAAGACGGTTACCTTCGGTGTCTTTATACTCGACACACAAATTTTGGGGCTTTAATTTCAAAAATCTCTTTTTCACTTCCTTTTGCAGATCTGTGAGTTTAGCTGAAAGAGGCAGAGTAAACTTGATCAAATCATCATCGTATTCAACTTTTATCGTCTTCCCCATATATGTGGAATTCAAGCCCTCATCCTGCAAAGAATTGCAGCACAATATAGATAAGTTTATGACTTCATGTAGCATAGCTTTCTGTTACCATTATGTAAACCACAAATTCTTGAAATAATATAAGAGAAGTTCAAAACGTAATATCAGGAACTAATTTCTTAAATAAAAAGAGTTAAGTGTCATTTACGTCTTGTGGTTTGTTCACTTTTGTCATTTCAGGCCAAAATTAAAAAATATATCATTTTCCTCCTTGACATTCTCAAAACGTGCCGTTTCAGTCCAAAAAACTATGCCCAGTTAAAAAAAACTTTGTTAGCTCAGGGATGAAAATGACATTTTATTCTAGATTTTTTGGACTGAAATGGCACATTTCGAGAATGCCAGGGAGAAAAATGGTACAATTTAGAAATTTGGTCTGAAATGGCAAAAGTGGACAAACCACAGGGACGTAAATGGCACTTAACTCTAAATAAAAATGTAGTTGGTTCTTAAACAACACATGATACAAGCATGGAATAGAGTTAAGTAGATTAACTTGCTATCAAAAGTTTCACTCAAGTGTTATATTGAAGTTTAAGATACATAACGGGTAGCATATTAAATAAAACAACTAAACGAAGTTTAAGTACAGAACTAGCGCCAGCTGAAATTTTATATTTTCACAGAAAATTACACCTGCAGTTTCTGCAGAGTGATTTTTACTTCTCACACAATAAAATGCTACAAGAATATATCAAATATTAACATAATTGAACTTTGGGTCACATTACTGACTACCTATAAGAAATTCACGAATAAACTACATAAGCTGATTTAAGTTATTTTATATCTCAAACGAGTCAAGCAGATAAAACTTAGGGGACGTTTGGTTCACGGAATGATTTGGAATTGGAATTGGAATTTGTATAGGAATTAGAATTTGAAGGAATTGGATTTGGAATTTAAACATTCCAATTGTAATTGGAAATTGTTGGAATTGGAATCTTAATTCCATTTTTGTTGTGTTTGGTTGTCAAATGAGTTGGAATCCATTACCCCGGCACCCACAACCACCAGTTCGGGTCGAAACGGTTCGGATCGAAGCGGTTCGATTCGAAACGGTTTGCGTCGAAACGGTACTGGTCGAAACGGCACCGGTCGAAACGGTACGATTCGTAACAGTTCAGGTCGAAACGGTTCGCATCAAAACGGTTCGATTCGAAACAGTACGGGTCAAAACGGTACTGGTCGAAATGGTACGATTTGAAACGGTTCAGCTCGAAACGGTACGATTCGTAACAGTTCAGGTCGAAACGGTTCGCATCAAAACGGTTCGATTCGAAACAGTACGGGTCGAAACAGTACGGGTCAAAACGGTACTGGTCGAAATGGTACGATTTGAAACGGTTCAGCTCGAAACGGTTCGCATCGAAACGGTTCGATTCGAAACGGTACGGCTCGAAACAGTACGGGTCAAAACGGTATGGGTTGAAACGGTTCGGTTCGAAACGGTACTGGTCGAAACGGTACAGGTCAAACGGTTCGATTCGAAACGGTACGGGTCGAAACGGTTCGATTCGAAACGGTACGGGTCGAAACCGTTCGCGTCAAAACGTTACGGGTCGAAACTGTTCGCGTCGAAACGATACGAGTCGAAACTGTTCGCTTTGAAACGGTACGGGTTGAAACGGTGCAGGTCGAAATGGATGAAGATTCAAATGAATGTACTTTAATTCCTTCACATATAGGAAGGATTTTGAATTCCTTTAGTTAAAGGAATTTGAAGGAATTCATGCCTAATTCCAATTCCAATTCCATTGTCAACCAAACACATGAAGATTGGAATTGGGATTCCAATTCCATCAAATTATGTGAACCAAACATGTTAAGTGATGGAATTCAAATTCCAATTCCCTTAAGTTCCATTGAATTCCTGCGAACCAAACTCCCCCTAGGAGTCTTGAAAGCTCTTATTTTCTTCTGGCTTGGGTAAACTTTCATGGCGTCTAATTCAAATGTAACATATGTGTAAGGACTCACATCCATTATTATGATTATACTGCACTGACAAGTAAGATTAAAAACAAAAAACTAACCTTCAGTAGATTGTGAATTTGTTCAAATTCTTCAACATAACTTTCTTTTGGTTCAAGTGTGACATACTCAATGATTCCCACGAGTTTATTCCCATCACCCTGGTCACGAAACACAGGCAAAACCAACTGCCCCTTGCCTCCGACGTCTGCAGAATATCGATCTTGTTGAATAAGAACATGATGTATTGACCGATGGTCTGCAATCCTTGTTTGAGCTGCTCGGCCAGCTAACCAGTTGCCCACCCTTGTTTCTAAGCCAACAAAAGGATAATGGTTTACAAGACATCTCCTCCTGTAATCCTGCAGAAGTCTTTCATGATCTCGAATTAATATATACATATCTGTCAAAATAAGATCGCACCCAATGTCCTCGGAATTAGAAGGCGTGATGCATGAGCAAAACTGAAGCAACACTGGTTCTTTGTGGAAATCAAACTTGCTAAACACTTCACTGACAAGGGACTCTGTGGTTGGAACCGGCGGGAATATGCTGAATGTAGTAACAACCATGATACTGTATTTGCAAACAACAGTTATGTCTAGATCATGTCGGAGTAAACTATATAACTCTAGCAGTTAACTCTACTTTAGAAAGAAAACTCAACGCAGTTGTGGTTAAAAATTGTTCTCAGTAGGTCAGCTGAACCCCTCACCTAGCCATGGCTCAGCCCCTTGTGTTTATACATTTGTGTCTTTCTAAGTCTACCTTGAATGAATGAACTATGCAACGTTTAAAAGAATGGAAACGAGTTTCGAGGCGTTTTCCCTTCGCCTCACAAGGCGTAAGCCCCGAGGCAGAATTTAAAAATTAATATAAAAAAATGAGTTAATTGCCCGGATGGTCCCTGTGGTTTTTCATTTTTTCACTTTTAGTCCCCAACTTTCTAAAATTACATGTATGTTCCCTATGGTCTGATCGTTTGTTACTCGGATAGTCCCCGGGTTGGATGGCCACTAACTTATCAAGTAAAGTGCGTGTGAAATGACTTAACTACCCTTTATCATTAAAAACAATAATTAAAACATTAAAAACATCATGTGGGACCCACCCACCACACACCTCCAGCTTAATCTTCAATCTCCATCAAACACCAAGTATATCAATGCACTCATATGAATAGTTAACGAAAATTGAATTGCAACAGTGTAATTGTATGAATTATTAACATCAATATACCACTGCAATAGTATGCAATCAGATTACAATAGTGCAACTGTATGATCATTAACAATGTTTAAATAATAAATATCAATCTATTACAACACTGCAATTGTTTAAATAATAAATATCCATCTATTAGTGCAATTGTATGAATTATTAACGGAAATCGAATTGTAATAATGCAATTGTTTAACTAATTTACCGCAATCGATGTGATTCTAAAAACCATGAACAGCAATTTATGAAATCGATGAAATTTTGACTGATTTAGAAAGTCAAACTTATTGTATTTGACTATTTGGAATAGTTTATGTTACCTGACAAATATCGCAGAGAGGAGGTTAATCAGATGAATTGTGGAGGGAGAAACGGAGGTGTTTGTTGGCAGGGGAAGTTGGAGTTGAGGGTGACGCCGGCGACGGCGGTACGGCGGTGGGAGTCGCCGAAGAGGGTGAGGTTTTGGAGAGGGAATGTTGTGAATTGCAGTGGCGCTGGTTATGTGAGGGAGAAGAAGAAAAGGGGTGGGGTAGTTTTTATATTAATTACAATGGCGGGGCCTACTTAAATTAAATAAATAAATCTAACGTATTTTTAGACTAAAAAAAATAAGCCACTGCAGATTAACGTATTTTTAAACTAAAAAAAATAAGCCACTGCAGATTTAAGCCAATAAATAAATAAATCTAACGTATTTTTAAACTAAAAAAAATAAGCCATTGCAGATTTGAGCCAATTTAGAATATAAGTTGTCTTATCCGTTCTACTTCCATTTACATCTAGAAGATTGGTTTCTATGGTAAGTAAATAATGTTTAATTTAAAGAGATATATACCCACTCCCCCTCTTATTACTTTTTATACACCATTTCCATAAAATCACATTAAAACTTGTAATATTTACCCCCTATACAAATTATTATTTTAAAAAATATTCTTTTTGTTACAAAACAAATTCAAAAGTGTACAAAAAGATTACTGACGTTTTTTAAAATATTTATTTTTAAATTTTTATTTAAATCATATTTTTAAAAATTTTTCATATATTGTTTCTAAAGACACTTTCTCAAATAGTATTTTGATTATGTTTTTTATTGAACATCTTTATAAATAAATAATAACATTTTTTCTTATAAAAATAATAAAAAAAGGTTTTTAACTTTCTTTTTGAAAAAAGTCTGTATTATGTTTTTTCCTCGTCTAGTTTTTGTTTTAAAGGTCTTACTTTTATATTTTTTAATACTTTAGACGTGTTTATAAAATAATTAATAATTTTTATTTATCAAAAAAGTAACAAAACTTTCTTTTAAAATAGCGTTTACAGCCCTAGCACATATTAATCATTCAAACCATCTATGTAAGTGAACAAATAAACAATAGGTACTAAAATTATTTTATCAAACTATAAATTAACAATCTATATAAATTCAAATTTAATTAGTGTAAAGAGAATGTTATAAACCAGTTAAAACCAATTTAAGACTTGGATCGAAGTGAACACTTTTCTAAAGCAAAACAAATAGATAGGGTTGATTCACAAATATTTTTCTCTTCTTCATTTAAAAAATATATTAAACTGGTTGATTTCAAAAATATATGTGGATTTTTTGGTAATCAAAAGTAGATCATTCGAAACAAAAAGTCACGTAAAAGCATAAACTTAATTACGAATAATCATCGGTTTTCGACCACGCATCAAATACCCACTTCAAGTCATTCCAAAATAAAAATAAAAACATTTTAAAATATTAAAAATAATAAATATAAGACATTTAAAATACAAACTAGACAAGGAAAAAAATATAATGTAGACTTTTTTCAAAAATAAAATTCAAAACTTTTTTATTATTGTTTTTATATGAAAAACGTTATTAGTAATTTGTAAAGATGTTCAATAAAAGAAAACATAATCAAAATACTATTTGAGAAAGTGTAAAAAATATCTGAAAACATTTAAAAAAATATGGTTTTTAAATAAACATTTAAAAAAACGTCTATAATTTTTACACTTTTGAATTTGTTTTGTAACAAAAAAAAATACTTTTAAAAAATATGACTTGTTTGGGGTAAATATGAAAAGTTTAAATGTGATTTTATGAAAAAAAAAGGTATAAAAAGTAATAAGAGGAGGTATATTTAGTAGCCCCCATACACTTTTATTTGATTCTTCTTTTTCTATGTGTCATTATCATTATACATATCAATTTAAAGTCTTGATGAATAAAGTATTCATCACTTTTAAGGATTTGTTTTTTTATTAATGCTTATATATCATTCTATCTGATTTTTAATAATAAATAATAAATGATCATATTTAAGTATTTGTTTTTTTTAACTTTTATTATTTATTATTATATTTTATTTTTAGTAATAACTTGCATTTGTTAACTTTTTAAAAATCTAAATCCTTAACATATGGTCGCACATTGTGACGGTACGTTACGTCGGGCATTAGATCGGTATAGATTCGGTTAGTTACAATACTGATACAATACATGCACTCGGTATAGAAATCAACACGGGATTTATATTGACCGAAAACGAAAATCGAACACTGGCACCGACACCGATGTTCGAATTGTATTGACCGGTTCAGATTGTCATGATATTGTTTTCGATATTCATGTATTGTTGTAAACAAAGTTGTATAAACGAAATTTCTTTAGATCGATAACCATAAAAATAAATACAAGTATCGTTTCCGATGTTGTTCCGAAGGATACGGTAGCGATACGGTGTCAGTTTATCAAAAGAAATCAATAAAAAATAGTATTACCAAAACCGATGTTGTTCGTTCAGTTCACTATGGTAGCGGCATTGTATCCGTTATCAAATAGAAAACCATAAAAATGAATACATTCCAGTACTGATGTTGTCCGGTACAGTAAGGTAGCAATACGATGTCTGTTTATCAATAGCAAAAAAAATAATTTTAAGTACACACCGACACATATGTTGTTCAGTCTCTTTCAGTTCGGTTTGATACGATAGCAGCACCCGTCGCAAAGCACGGGGAATCTCACTTATACGGTGTAAGTTTATCGAAAGCAAAAACAATAAATACAAATGCCGAAAACGATACAGATGTTGTTCAAATGATTTCAGTTAGGTTTGGTACGATAGTGGCACAATATTCGTTTGCAATCGATCAAGTAAACAAAATCATGTTTGTTTTTATTGTTTTTTATCGATGTAAGGTTTTCTCTTTCGATTACTATAACCAATACCGGTCGTAACGATTCGAATATATAACATTGAATTCCCGTCGCGAAGCACGGGTGAAAACTCACAAGTTATGATTGTTGGAAAATTACTTTTTAAGTCTATATGTTTTAGAGGTTTTAATCACTTGAGTCCAAAATCAAAATCGTTATCGCCCTGAGTCCTTAAACGTTTTTTTTTTTTTTTTTTTTTGTAACCCTTTGAGTCCAATTTTCTAACACTGTTAAAATTATTTTGTTAAAATTTGTTAAATGACTAAATTAACCCTACCTAATATCTCTTTCTCTTTCTTATCTTTCTCTCTCTATCATATCATACTACTCTCTCTCCTTCTAATATCTCTCTCACTCTTCCTTATCTTTCTTACTCAACAAAACTACCACAAGACCACACCTCCACCACCTCCACAACACCGCAGCACCACCTACACCACTGCTGCAACTCCCTCCACCACCGTACCACTATCCGCACCGCACCACCACCACCCCTACCATCAACCCCACCATGAGCACCACTATCCCCACCGCACACACATAACCACCACCGCACATCCACCAAATCAAACCAAAAAGCATAAATTCACATCAAATCGCACTTATCTAGGTCCAAATCAAACAAAAAACAACTCAAAAATTAACAACATCGAACTTGGTTGACCGATTTCTGTCCAGCGGCGTTAGGGTTTCAGTGGAGGCGGCGTTAGGGTGGTGGTGGTCTGTTCCGGAAGGGTGGTGGTGCAACTGATGGTCGAGGACTTGTAGTGGTGGTGAACCTACAGGTTCGATGGTGCGACTGTTGACCTGCAGGTTCAATGGTGCGGTGGTGGTTTATAGTGGTGTGGTGGTTGGTGATGATGGTGCGGATGGTGGTGGTGCAGTGGTGGACCTTCGGTTGATCTTGTTGCAACAGTGGGGATGATGGTGGTGCGATGGTGGGGGTGGTGGTGGTAATGGTGGTAGGATGGTCTAGGAGTGTGAGAGAGAGAAAGAGAGAAGAGAGAGAGAGAGAGAGAGAGAATGTGTGCAGGTTAGGTTGTAGGTATTGTATTATATATAATTTAATTTTATATATAAAATTAAAACCATGCATTAAAGACTTGTTCTTTGTATTTTGTGCATTAAAGAGTTGTATCGTATGTGTAAGTGACTAAAATGCCCTTGTAGTTAATACACTTTGTGGATGGTGTTAAAAATTTGGACTCAAATAGTTAAGAAAAATGGCTGTAGAAACTCAGGGCGTTAAACGTTTTAATTTTAGACTCAAGTGGTTAAAACCCCTAAAACACAGAGACTCAAAAAGTAATTTTCCTTTATCATTATCATTATCAAACCAAGCTAATGAATAATGTTTGGTCCATTAAGAAGTTGTCACGTAGCAACTTTTTAATGGACCAAACACTATTCATTGGCTACCACGTTTCATTTTTTTATTGTTTTTTTCTTGTACGGTCCTTTTCGGTATCGGTACATGAAGGTAGTAACCGGCACCAGCCTGTTATAGAAAACGCCAAAGTCGGTATCGAGTTGATATTGAAATTCTTTTAGTTCGGGAAATTCGGTACGACTACCCGATACCACTTGCTCATCCCTGATCACGGATGCCGTACAAACAACAACGGTATGGTACGTCTTTTTTCTGTTGATTTTTGACACACCCCGATATTTCCACGTATTACCGGTGGGCCCGGTGGGGAGTATCGTGACGTAGTCGATATCATCATAGTCAAACAACACAATTTTAAATGCACAGCGGAAGCAAAAATAAATATATTACAAACCGATTCAAAAGCAACTTCAATTATTACAAACGGATTGTAAGATGGATCCACAGGCGGATCTTAAAACATAAACATTGTTCAACAGACTTTAGACGCCTAGAACTTGCAAGATTTCTTATTAACGCCCTGAGCTTCCAGCCAATTACGTTCAGTACCTGTCACTTAACCTTTTTGGAAAATACGTCAGTTTACACTGGTAAATACAATTAACCGACTCATTTTAAAAAGAGTTTAAGAAAATTGATTTAGATACACCAGGCACAAAAATATCTTTTATAACGTGGGACAATTATATAAAAATAATCTTGTATACAGATTTACATGTTCGTTGTACGTTCAGGGCCCGATGTAGAAACCGAGTCAAGATTAACAGACACGCCATAAGTATAAGCCCACAAGAGAGTGAGATACCGTTTCCCTTAAGCAACTTTCAGGTGTACGCCTACACCCCGTGCTTAAGACGTGGCCATTCTATTATAATGATGCCGAGGATATCCGGGACATGGTCATTAACCCCTAATGGCTTTTATTTCAAACAATATAGATTAAAGCGGGTTACCTCAATAATTCAATCACAATACGATTAAACATTCAATACCCGACCAAGCGGTATTATTATAATACCGTATCCCAAGCCCGTATAGGGAAAATAAGTTAAGAGTATTTACCTGAGCTAGCAATGCAATTTATACTCAGTCGTATATTCTAATCAGCAAGCACAAGTACTTCTACTGGGGCTCTTAATCTGGAACGAAGGTTTTATTAACCTATTAGAATCCTAACGGGTCTTTAATTAAGCCTAAACTTAGACCGATTAGTTTTAAAGAAAGATACGGTTCAAACGCATGATTAAACGAAGACCGGAATAGAATGTGATTTAGACCCGACAAGTTTGAATACTTGTATAATACGGGTAATCTAAACACATTCTGGATTTTGAGATAAAAACGATAAGGTTTGACCCGTTTCGGCTAATTTATGCAAACTAGTTACATAAACCGAACCGAATGCGCAAGAAGTGTAATGGGTAACCAAAAGAGTCATATACAGGTTTCCTAAGTTAATATTCCTTAGATATGTTGTGATATCAGTAGGATACCTTCCATTATGCCCAAAACGAGTTTAATCTCAATTTAAGCCCCGTAGGGGTATTTTGGTCATTTTAAAGATTATAAAAGAGATTAATTTTAATTCTGAGACTCGGGTCTGAAATAACCATTAAAACAACTTAATTTAATAGGTTATATCAGTTGGTGATAAGTCTTATATGCCAAAATGGTTTTAAACCCATACTAGGTGTTTAATACGCGTAAAAAGCCGTTTTAAGCGATTTCCGGGTTATACAGGAAATCTGAGTTTTCTGATCAGGTTATAAAGTTCAAAATACTTCATTTATTATATAAAATCAGTAGCATTTGGATTGGTGTCAAAATAATATGTAAAACTCATTTTATACACAAAAAGGGTATAATCGGTATTTTCCGAATCAAGGCCATAACCTTAGGTTATGATCAGGTTAAAATAATTAAAAATCTTCAAAAATCTCAAAATATTATATTACATCAGTGGGTAAAAGGTTTGGTGTCAAAAATTGGGTTTAGATAGGCTTTACGCTAATTATGCCTTTTAATTAACATAAAGCTTTCAAATTACGCTATTGAGCATAACTTCTAATCTAGACCTCCAACTGATGTGAAATTTTTGGGACATGTTTATAAATCAGTAATAAAGATTATTGTCCTTTCACATTTCCAAAATTCTCGTTTTATGGTCAAAAGGGCATTATGGTCAACATTAAGCAATTGACGGAAACGTGTAAACGAATCGGACAATCAATGATCCAACCACAGAGGGTTATACTATCATGTAACCTGGTACTAAGGAAGCTCTAAGGCATTTCCAAACCCATCTAAATCGGGTCAGAACTGAAGTCAAAGCAAAAGTCAAAGTTTTGCGACTTTCGGTTCCGAACCGAGCCTAAACAGAAAATTGTCGGATCAAACAAGCTTAGACCGGTTCTTATACTTATTACCAAGTTATATGAGTGATAAAATAGGTTACACGCCTTCTACATTGCTAATTATGTGTTAATTCAAAAATTAGGATCCTGTTGACTTTTTATAATAAACTTTGACCCGACAATTGATCTAGTTAGAGTGGGAATCAGAGGGTGCCCTTTTTAAGGGTGTAATGCCCACATAATTACCAACTTATAACTACTTTCAATTTGACTAAACATCAGACCATTAATGATTAATCAATAAGTCAAACCTTAATTACGACGGTTTGACTTTTAAGCTAATAACTAAGTAAAACACGATTAAGGAAGGTCAAGGATACTTACCAAGGTCTAATGCACGATTAGAGATGCTTAGGGAAGGTCCTTGTGCTCCAGAAATGATCAGAAGTGAAGGTATGAAGGGATGATCAAAGTTTGCAACAATGTGGGTCTTATATAGTGCCTTTGATCCATCAAGATCATGACAAACAAGCCTATGAGGTGATCCCAGATCAATTACAAGTGTCCCTAAGTCTAAGAACTAGTTCAGGCAGCCCTTGGTGGTGAAAAGGGGCAATATATGTCGGTTACATGGGCTGAACAGCCACCTGACGAGTTTCTGCATCTGGGAGTCTCTTACGGACCGTAAGGGTCCTAGAATACGGTCCATAAGGACCAGGCCAGCATGACAGAACTTTCAAAAGTTGACAGTTTGACCCCTGAACTTCAAATCTTGATTTTAACATGGTTTCTTGCACTTGTAACCCCTAAACTTGACTTTTAAGGACTCCAAGTCATAAACCAACGTTGTTAAGTCCCCGGTTATTCATACGATCACCGAAAAGTCTTAAATTTCAACGTTGACGCTTTTAACCCCTCATATACGAACATTGCCATAACTTTCTCATACTTTAATGAGACCCTATGAAATTTTTATCACTTATTCTTGCGAGCATAATTAATCATTACAAAGCTTCGGGTTTGCTAAAAGGCCACTCAGAGGTATACTTTAAACATGTTGACACATTTAACCCCTGTAGTTTGTAATCTCTCGCTTTCTTTCACAATTAGCTTCGTATGATCCATGATTCATTCGTTTAAGGGTATAAACATCATGTAGGGTTATTGTAAAGTATATTTATCCATTGTTGACATTTTGAACCCTTATATTCACATACTTTCCTTGTTTGTCAACTTTAGTCTTTCCAGAGTATTCTTTCACACGTTCAAAGCTTATGACATGTGTTAATACATTATAGGACGTGAATTTTCGAGGTGTTACATCCTCACCCCCTTAAAATAAATCTCGACCTCGAGATTTGCTAAAATGATGGAAGTACTTTCTGATGTATCATGGACTTAACTTCCATAGTATATTTGGGCCTCTAAGGCACCCAAGTTGACCTCTATAATAGGTACGTGTATCCTTTTGGAGCTTCTTAATTTGCCGATCCTTAATTGATACGGGTTTCTTGTCCAATCATAAAGTTTCATTAATCTGCCTATCATTTCGTGATAATGTGTTTCGACTTATTGGTGAAACCTATCCTTAAATCATCAGTGTGGGCCGCATTGCGAGCTCCACCAAGCTCCTTATATAGGTTTTAGCTTATAGGCTATTGACCTTTGTTGCATTCGATTTCCGAATGCTCCTATATATCTAGGACTTAACTTACCCTGCGAAATTTAAAATTTAGCATACCCTTCTTAGGGTGATACCTTTGATTGAACCTTATTCCTTATTAAGGACTTAAGAAGGTTGCGACTTTTATCAATCCTCAATTTCTCTGCCGATTACTGGCAACTTTAAGATGATTATAAATTCGAATGATCTTATTTGTTGTTTCCAATGAAACTTTCAGATCCTGATAATTGAGCTTACCCATCTATTGTTCTAACAATGGATGTTTAACATTCCATCTATACAAGGTCCCCAAGGGAGTAGCCTTGATACTTACATAATAATTGTTATAGAAAAGACTTATTTTTATGGTGAGATGGTTATTCCAACCACCGCTTAAAACTAATCTTGAGGAATAGCTAATCCTCACAGCTAGTCGAAGAAATCGACGATCCTGGGTAGTTGATGGCAATTCTTAATCGTTGTCTAAATAGGGTTGCGGTAATGAATGCATAAGCAAAATGAACCGTCTTTCTTATTTAACAACATCAAACTCTCGGAATATTGAGTTAGGCTATATGAATCTTCTATCTTAAAATCCACTTCCGATTCTTCCTATGATGGTACCAGTTATCATGGAGATTTCACTATAATGCAGCTCTAAGCGGAATATTAATCTTATCTCTACTTGCCTCTTAGGAGGTAAACAGGGCAATCTTTGCAGAAGGTAATCAAGACACACGGAGATTACAGAGATTCTTCCTAAACATAGACTAAATAACAAAAGGAGTTCGCCGCAACGCGGCGACGGTGATTAACCTAGTTTTATGAAAAGCTAAAATATATAGAGTATTTTTAGTCTCACAATATATTAAATACTAGTTTAAGTTCCCGTATGATATAGGGGTTGTATAAAGAAAATACTTCTTATAAATCTATTGATTTAATAAATTACACATAGATGTAGATGCTATTATACTCACAATTGGAGCCTTAAATACTGAAATCTAGGGTTTTTACGCGTCTAGGCTTGTTTTGGCTTAGTAAGGATCGTACCATACTTAATGAAGAATGGTCCACATCCTCTTCAAAACCGCATTTTTTGTATCTTCACATCAAAACAGTCAAGATTCATATATTATGGGCATGTAACTCATTTTCTAGCTTAACATATGCTTGTTTGAAGTCCAAGTTTTTTCCTGTCGCACAATTTTGCTCACTTTTGCTTTATTTCTTCAGGTTTTCATCCAAACTCTTCATGAACACCCACTACAAGAAAATGAAGCTAATGCAACCATAATAAAAAGTTGCATTAGGCCTAATGCAACCTTTTATCAAGGGCTACATTAGGTGAAATTGCATTAGACCTAATGCAACCCTTTTCTTAAATAATGCAACTTTTTTTGAAAGGGTTGCACTTGCTATTTAAATGCAACATTTTTAAGATGTAACATTTTAACATTCTAATGCAACTTTTATATTTTTATTTGCAACTTTCTTAACACTCAAATGCAACCTTTGCTACTCTAAAATGCAACCATTATTATAATTTTCAGTAGAAAAATGCAACTTTTTTTTATATCAAATGCAACATGTTTTTAAATATTTTTGTTACAATAAGTGCAACCTTTTTAAAAGTCAAATGCAACTATATAACATCATTGTTTAAAATACTAAATTTTCTATTAGATAATTCCACCAATATAATAATAACATAAATATCTTATATAGTAGTTTAACATATGTCCAAACTAAAAAAAACAACCTAATGAAAACAAATTTGTCGATTACAATGATAAAAACCAACAAAAACTTTCTACTCATCTTAAAGATCTTGAAGTACTTCAACAGGTAGCTTTTTCAAAATACTTTGTATCCTGAATTCCAAGTGTGCTTATTGGCTGTGAAAATCTTTCTTCATAGCTTCTATCTCAGCTTTTTTCCTTTGATGATCATCTTCAATTTCTTTTCTCATTTTAAACAATTGGGTTTTTTCAACTTCAAGCCTTGCTTGGAATGATTTCATAAGCCCACCCGGAATCATGTGTGGTTCTTCACCACCATCCATTTTTTCAACATTTTTTTAGTAACACCCCTACCATAAAGTCGAAGGTAGCCATCATGCTCTTTGTTCATTACAACCATAAAAGGATCCACCAAAGCACTTCTATCTTCGGGAGGTTTGTAATTTTTCATTTGTTCCTTTAAAAGAGAACTAGTTTAGAGCCCCGTAACCACTTGGGCTAGCTCAAGTGGCCACCGACACCCGCTTTAAACCAACTCTAGGATCCTTGAGGTCTCGGGTTCGAAACCTGGCAACCCCAGGCTCTTCGAACCCCTAGGGTTGGCAGGGTATTCACCGCGAGGCGGCACTGTCGGGCTGCTAGCCTCGGGAGCAAGTCTCCCACGGTCAGGGGTACCGGGCAATTACCCTTTTTTTTTAGTTTAGAGCCCCGTGTATTACACGGGCTGAACAAATTTAATTTTATATAAAATAATATATTTTTAAAAAACTTTATTTAACACGGATTGAATAAATGTAATTTTATATATTAAATAATAAAAAAAGTTATATTTTTAAGAACCTCGTGTATTATATGTGTTGATTAAATGCAATTTTGTATACTATATAATAAAAAAGTCATATCTTTAAAAACCTTGTGCATTACACGGATTGAATAAATCTAATTTTATATACCAAATTATAAAAAAAAGTCTTGGCGTCATCCTACTTCCCAAACGACTTACATAAAGCATTCATGAAATTGATGCACTGTTCCACATAACTCCCTAAGCCTAAAGTACTATATTGGTTATATACACTCTTTTACTCAGTTTAATTACTTATATCATTTTAGGGATAGTTTGGTTGCTAACTAATATATTGATAGATAACTTTACTTGTGGATAATGTGTTCATGTTTTGCAACTACTCGGTACCATCTATATATGTTTAGTGGTGAAAGTGGAGGTGAGAAAACTGAAACAACAAAGATAGCAAAATACAATATTTGGCTGCAGTTAGAGGCGATAATGGAATATAATATATATCTATATCTATACTATATAATAAAATAAATCAATGGAGGGACACTTGTCATTATTCTAGACCATCATTAGTTGTAGATAATTATTATTTAATTTAAATTATTAAATTTAATTAGTTGATATCACTATTGAATATATATTATATTTAAAAAGTTAAAGTAGATAAAATTTACTCATATTGATGAACATATATTTTATAGATAATATATGAAAATGTTTAATTAGCATTAGCTTTAGATTATTTATAAATAAACAACTTACGTTTTTCTTCTTTTCTAATTAGGTTTGTTTGTATAAACTAAATAATAAAAAGGTTAAAAGTTGGGTTTGTTTTTATAAACTAAACTCAATCAAATAAAAACGTCTTTCTCAAAGGTTATAATAACCACTGTCCGAGAAGAGCTGATAAGATATATATCATCACATTTTTTGTATAGTACCATGTTTATTATATTAATTTAATATCATTATGAAACTATCAATATAATGTTAATGTTATATTAATATTAAAGCATGTGAAATCATTGCACAAAGCTAATAGAATGATTGATATGATCTTTCATCTTGTGTGTATTGAGGAACTACGACATAATAAAAATTATAAAAAACAATTAGTACTTTAATCTAATAAAATTAGCAAAGAAACTCAATAATACTGTGATGACATCATAGAAATGTGGCTTCTTACATGTTTGTATACCGACACATGTTATTTTTTGTAATTTCATTGAAGTGAATTCAGTTAGTTTTCCCTAACATATAAATAGATGTTTATCATGAGAAATTGCAGATATATTATAAAGATTAAAATATCATGCAAATATATTATAAAGATTAAAGCATCATGTTTTATAAAGATCCTACTTTTTATACATTTGTAAACTTAAAGAATATAGAAAGATAAATCTATACTATATAAAACCAATTGAGTTATCATTTCATGATTTTTTGGATTCTCAAAGCCCTCGAATATTGAAATAGTTTTCTATAATGAAATTACAAAAATGACATGTGTCGGTATACAAACATGTAAGATGCCACATTTCTATGATGTCATCACAGTAATATTGAGTTTCTTTGCTAATTTTTTTTAGATTAAAGTACTGATTGTTTTTTATAATTTTTATTATGTCGTAGTTCCTTAGTGAACACACGAAATGAAAGGTCATATCAATCATTTTATTAGCTTTGTGCAGGGCTTTAACATGCTTTAATATTAATATAACATTAACATTATATTGATAGTTTGATAATGATATTAAGTTAATATAATAAACATAGTACTATACAAAAAATGTGATGATATATATCTTATCTTATCAGCTCTTCTCGGACAATGGTTATTATAACCTTTGAGAAAGACGTTTTTATTTGATTGAGTTTAGTTGATAAAAAGAAACCCAACTTTAAACCTTTTTATTATTTAGTTTATACAAACAAACCTAATTAGAAAAGAAAAAAAACGCAAGTCGTTTATTTATAAATACAACAACAACAACAACCATACCCAATAAATCCCACAAATAGTAGAACTATTGGTAGGGTCTGGGGGAGGTGGGATGTAGGCAAACCTTTCCTCTATCCTAAGAATAGAGAGGCTGCTTCCTGAGAGACCCCCGGCTCGAAAACAACCAACAGGCAGATAGACAAAAGATGGACGTTTATTTATAAATAATCTAAAGCTAATGCTAATTAAACATTTTCATATATTATCTATAAAATATATGTTCATCAATATCAGGAAATTTTATCTACTTTAACTTTTTAAATATAATATATATTCAATCATGATATCAACTAATTAAATTTAATAATTTAAATAAAATAATAATTATCTATAACTAATGATGGTCTAGAATAATGACAAGTGTCCCTCCATTGATTTCTTTTATTATATAGTATAGATAAGAAAATTAAAAATTATAAAACAAGAAAAAAAATCAGCCAATAATAAAGCAGACCAAAGACCCCGACATATCAGTTTAAAAACCAAATAGCTCAATCAGACCTAGTTTGCTATTCACACACACACACCCACACCCACACACACACACACACACACATATATATATATATATACACACACATGGGACCATCTTTGTTGGAGTTATTCACATATTTATAAGGCTGTCATGTTTAGTTGTTTGGAATTACTTGCTACATTGATTCAGTTGTTTGGAATTACTTGCTACATTGATTCACCTTAAAAAGACCGGAAGAGTAGCCTAGTGTTTTTGGAGAAGTCAAATATTATGGCTACAACTTAACATAACCAGAACAAGCAACTGACTTTTAAAACTCAACACACAAAAGATTCTTCATTTAAAACCGAATGATTGATATGACCTTTCATCTTGTGTGTACTGAGGAACTATGACATAATAAAAATTATAAAAACAACTAGTACTTTAATCTAAAAAAATTAGCAAAGAAACTCAATATTACTGTGATGACATCATAGAATGTGGCATCTTACATGTTTGTATACCAACACATGTTATTTTTTGTAATTTCATTGAAGTGAATTTCAGTTAGTTTTCCCTAACATATAAATAGATGTTATCATGAGAAATTGCAGATATATTATAAGGATTAAAACATCATGCAAATCTATCTATTTATACTTTCTATAAAAGGAGAAATCCAAGTGAAATAAGAAAAGCTGATGTGTCAGCTTGAGAGCATGTCCAACAAGGCTTTTCTTATGTCATTATTACATCATAATGCCTAATATTAAAAGACTTTAAAATTCAAAGTTGGCCCACATTTAAGATTCAAAGGTCTGCTGAGGTAAAGGTCTACCCATATCAAATAACATTTAAACTTTTGTTTAAACATCTGCTCTCAACATTTTTTAATCAAACATCAGTTCCCAATAAACATCTGTTGAGATTCAAAATTCTGGCTCCACATTCAAAATTCAAATCATATATTCTAATCCTATAAATAAGGGTTAATAATCTGGCTCCACATTCAAATCTCTCCCACTCACATCTGTGATCGTATCTCTCCCTCTCAAATGCATCTTTCTCGTGATTCAGCCGCTAATCTCTGATTATACTTCTTTGTTCAAATGTTTGTTGATTATGTTTACATGTTATCGTTCCAGTATCATTGTTCCAACATCTTCGTTTCAATGAAGCTTCCCATCACACATTTCAATCTCGCTGTCTACTCTCTCTCAACTCTCTATCTCTAAAACTGTAGATACAGAGAAGAGGATGAAGACGACAGAGGTGTTGTATTTAACATCGATTTGAATGGTAGTTTAAAAATAGATATTTTTTTATTTTTTCTTTTGATCACAAACTAAAGGTTTGTATGCTAAATGTTCTTCAGGTAGATCTTGCTGGATTTCTTATTTGGTGTTGAAGTCTTGAGTTTGTTGGCCGAGCTTCCGAATGTGATCAAGGTTATAAAATGGATCTCAACTTTATTGATGAAGAGGTAATGTCTGTTTGTGTTTAAAATAAATCATGATTCTATGAAATTTGATTGATATGTTTGTAGCTTTTGATTTTGTCTTTGATTTGTTATTGTTTATTGTTTATTCAGATGCTTGCATTGGTGTACCATGTGATTACGAGTAGATTGATTTTGATATGTTTGTAAAAGGAGAAATCCCAATGCAAATTAGAAAACCCGGTGATGTCTGTTTATTCATCATGGTTAATATCTATTTGAATATTATGCAGACGAACGGTTAAAAATAGATATTTTTTGATTTTTTTCTTTTTATCATGAACTGAGAGTTTGGATGCTAAATGTTCTTCAGGTAGATCTTGCTGGATTTGTTATTTGGTGTTGAAGTCTTGAGTTCGTTGGCCAAGCTTCCGAATGTGATCAAGGTTATAAAATGATTCTATGAAATTTGTTTGATATGTTTGTAGCTTTTGATTTTGATTTTGTCTTTGATTTGTTATTGTTTATTGTTTATTCATATGCTTGCATTGGTGTACCATGTGATTACGAGTAGATTGACCAAAGGAAAACCTCTGCTCAGTAATAGCAGTGGTTCAGTATCTACAGCGGATTCAACATTAGTATTTATGTATCAGTTTTTCTTAAGTAACAGTGTTTAGTGTATCGGTGTTTAGATTTTGTTACAGCTTCGATGATGGTTGTTAGATTTATGAAAATGTAATTGCTACAGTTTGAATATTATTGTTATTATATTACCATCTGTTGATCGTGGTCTGTTAAAGCACTGTTGTTAAACATTTTATGTTGAACTGCATCATCTGTTAGTCCATAGCAAAGGTTCTCTTTGGCAGACCTTTGCTTGAACCGTCTCGGTGTTAATCAGCAGATGTTCATCATGAGGCGTGTGTAAACAGATGTTTGAAATCTTCTGTTGAACTGTATCATTGTTAAGTCACAGCAGATGTTAGCAATTTATACTGTGGAATGATCAGCAGATGTTATGTTTTGTAGACCATTGTTTCAACAGCAGATGTTAGCTTTATGATGCTTTTGTATTCATATTCAGCAGCAGAGGTTGTTTTATCAACAGAGGTTATTTGCTATAATAGTCTTTGTGTTTATTAGCAGAGGTTGTTTTATCAGCAGAGGTTATTTGCTATAACAGTCTTTGTGTTTATTAGTAGAGGTTGTTTTATCAGCAGAGGTTATTTGCTATAACAGTCTTTGTGTTTATTAGCAGATGTTGTTTTATCAGCAGAGATTATTTGCTATAACAGTCTTTGTGTTTATTAGCAGAGGTTGTGTTTATCAGCAGAGGTTATTTCCTATAACAGTCTTTGTGTTTATCAGCAGATGTTATTAGCAGATTTTCTGTTTGACAGAGCTTTTGGTTTGTCAGACTTTATCTAAATAGAGGTTGAGTGTATAAATTTACAGAATATAATTCAAGTTTTAATGTATCATGAAGAGCCAATTAAAATATATGGAGAATGTACAACAAAGGTTTAAGTTAATATAAATAACAAGATAAGCATACATGATTATAATTTAAATATTCGTAAGTCGTAAGTTTTCAAAATATAGAAGTTTGATACATCACCATCCCATAATTTATCTCAAATGAGATAATACCAACAACCACAACTATCTGTAGACTTTCTTTAAGATCAGCTTGGCTTTTTCTTCAGAGTAGACAAATTTGCATCTCATATTTCTGTAGATACCCTTGGGCTTAGTGAACTTCTTGGTGAATTGACAAGCCGCGTATCTAAATCCCTTGCCATGCTTCTCCTGTCGAAAGTCAATTACAGTGTCAACTCCATTCAGATTTTCAACTGTCATCTTCAATGTTCTATGAATCCTTGATAAAGAAGCTACTTTCACATTTAGACGCTTAAAAATAAATATAAAATACCAATAATTAATAAGAAATACATAATGTATTTAAGTAAAGTAACAAAAATTACAGCTTAATTGTAACAATCATTTAACATCCAAAGAATGAGGAATAATATATTAACAGAATAAACTTACAAAATGTTTGCTGCAGTACCATACGATTTGTAAGGGGTATCCATCAGTATCAGCTTCATAATCTGAGACAGCGGCATCAAAATCTGCGTCGTCGATATCATCAGATGATTCATTCGATACAACATAATCACTATCAGAATCTGTGTCATTGGATTCTTCAACATCCGACTGGTGATGCAGATCCTCGGTAATTTGTGGAACTTCCAAATTGGGTGAGGAAGTATCGTCTATCGGATTGTCATTGGATTTTGGTGCAACAATCTCACATCCATTCAAATCAAAGGCAGTAAGCAGAAAGATGTAATCCGCTACGTATCTTAAAACAAGTACAATTCCTGTTTGCATACCCATCTAGTGTACAACCTTTTCCCATCCATCGGTTATAAAGTAACAATTCCGAAGAGGATCACGTTGAAGTAGTACATCAAAAGAGTCCCACTGATTCACATAGATCTTAAATGTCTCTTTAAGTTTACCAACTCCAATACTGACGTTGACTAACTCTTTGGGTATTAGTTGAACAAAAACATATAAAATTATGAAATCAACAAAGGTATAGTAAAATTAACAACTATATCACTAATTACTATAGTAACATTTAAGTATTGGATTAAAATACCAAAACTTACCAACACGTCTTTACAAACATTAGTAAAACTGTGGGAGAATGAATCCATACATCCAAACTTTCTCTCAAACGATATTGATGTGAACATAGAAATCATTGGGAGTTTTGTTGGATAATGATGAACTTTTTCAAAAGGTGTCAGCAGATATGTATATGGTGCAGTTTTTTTAAATACCAACAGACATTCTTCTTTCAATGAAAGGTCAGAGACAACTGAGGATCATCCTTCTTTTAGAGCAAAAGTTCCATTGTGTTTTGAAAATCGGTAATCCCATCTCATACCGTTTACACACTCTATAACGCCAACGTTACCAGGAACTTCTTTGAGTAAATGATTGTTTGCAAAGTTTTGTGGTATTATCTGTTGAGTTCAAGTATTTAAGTATTGGCAAATGTTATATGTAAATTAATTGTTAACAATAAAACTATAGAAAATGGTTTTAATGTAATAATCTTACCAAGATTTTGGAATTAAGAAAATCCAAATATTTATAAAAAGACATCTTCCAAGGTATTATGTTTCTGGTTAAAAATCAAAGAAAAAAATGAAACAATGTATTTTATCAGATACTTCATTATTTATAAAGACTGTGATAACAAATGTGAACCAACAATGTTTAACATATCTATGTCATTCAGATAACGCATATAATATTTATCGATTTATCTAGAGTATAACAATAAATAAAGATTCCTCTAAAAACTGTAGAATCGAGTACCATTGTCAATAACTTTTTTTTTGCAAGTCTATAAATAAAAGATTTGTCATTTAATCATATTCTTTAATATCAAGTAAGAAAAACAACAAAATATACCTTATCGATTGCATATGAAACTAATGTATATACAAATTTGTCATTTAATCATCTAAAACATGCAATACATTGAGAACAGTCTTCATAACAGTTGTTAATCATGTGCATATGAAACTAATGTATATACAAATTTTAATAAATATTATTATACCTTGATCGAAGTTGTTGATGATGTCAAAAGTAAGAAGAATTCAAGTGGAGTGATTCAATATTTCAAATGGACATCGGTGATTAAAACTTGAAATACTTTTTATGAGATCAGACAAACAATTTTGTAAAGGGGATTTGGAAAGTCGTTAAAAAGGTAAAGTATGTTTCTATCTGCCTCTATGTAAAAAGGTAAATCGCAATTGGAATAATAAATTACATTTTACCGCCATTGAGATAAAGAACTTACATTTTACCCCCTAATAATATAGCTTTCTTTTTCAAATAAATCAAATCATTTTCAAATAATTCAAACCATTTTCAAAATACTTTGAAAGTCTTTTTCTTGAGTACTCAACAATCTTCTTCATTCAGATATTTGAAATTATGGCTACAGATAATAGAATTTCAAGTAAGTATGAACTGTTCTTTCAACCAAGTCAAAGTCAAGTCTGTGCTGAAGCAAGGAAAAAAAGGAAGCGTGTTCTGCAACAAAAGCGAAACAAGAGTGGTTTTCATCATACATCGACATCCGATTCTGTTAAAAGGATTCCATTATTAAAAACTCCAAGTGGTATGTCTTGTAGGTTTGTAAACAAAATTTTACAAGAAATATATATTTATATGTTATCTTTTGGGAATCCTTACACATGTTTCATATTTTACAAGTTTCAACAACCAATGTTGAGGGAATGAATGTGTATCATTTTCTTGCTTATGCTACTCCAAATATTAGCAGTAATTTGTTTCACTCATCTTCTGAAGTAAAAGGTATACTTACTGCAGATATTTTTTGGTAATTTAAATTTTTTTTCACAATATGTTCAAAGTTCTTTCCTTGAGTGGTCAACTATCTTCTTCATTCAAGTATTTTAAATTATGGATACAGATAACACAATTTCAAGTAAGTATGAAGTTGACCTTCAAGCAAGTCAACGTCAAAGTTGTGGTGAAGAAAGAGAAAAAAGGAAGTATGTTCTTCAACAAAAGAGAAACAACAGAGGTTGTCATCCTGCATCAACATCTGATTCTGTTGAAAGGATTCCATTTTCAAAAACTTCAAGTGGTATGTGTTATAGTTTTACAAACAAAATTTAAAAGAAATATGTATGTATATGTTATGTTTTTGGAATCCTTACATATGTTCTATTTTACAAGTTTCAACCACCAATGTTGAGAGAAGGAATGTGTATCATCTTCCTGTTTATGCTACTCCAAATATTAGTAGTAATTTGTTTCACTCATCTACACAAGTAAAAGGTATACTTACTGCATATATTTTTTGGTAATTTCAAATAATTTTCACAATACTTTCAAAGTTCTTTTCTCGAGTTGTCAACAATCTTTTTCATTCAAGTATTTTAAAATATGGATACAGATAACACAATTTCAAGTAAGTATGAAGTTGACCTTCAAGCAATTCAACGTCAAATGTGTGATGAAGAAAGAGAAAAAGGAACTATGTTCTTCAACAAAAGAGAAATAATAAAGGTTGTCATCCTGCATCAACATCTGATTCTGTTGAAAGGATTCCATTTTCAAATACTTCAAGTGGTATGTATTATAGTTTTGCAAACAAAATTTAAAAGAAATATGTATGTATATGTTATGTTTTTGGAATCCTTATATATGTTCTATTTTACAAGGTTCAACCAACAATGTCGAAAGAAGGAATGTCCATCACACTCCTTTTGGAAGTACTAAGCAAATATCCAATTTTGTTGAGAGGACTCCATTATCAGATATTACAAATTGTATGTTTTAAATTTTATGAAACAAAAGATTTGTTTAATCTTAGGTTTTATGAATTGTTATATATATCTTATTTTACAAGCTTCAATATAGGTGGAATATCTAAAATTGAATTACAAATGAGTGATTAGATGTTACTAGATTCTGTGGTTAAGAAAATTCATGGAATTTCTAAAGGTATAAGATACGAATGTAAATTCCTGTTAAGTTTTCATTATGTAGAAAACTTATGTTGACTTATAAATTTACTAAGTCTGTAGATTATAATGATCATGGAGATGCCATCTTTGTGTGTTCTAAATGTGATGCAATGTTATGGGAAGATGAAATGCTTAGGGGAAATAAAAAATGTAACAAAACATCCTATTTTCTTTGTTGTTCAAATGGAGATGTTGAGCTACCACGACCGCCTACACCTCCTCCATTACTACGTCATTTATATAAAAGTCATACCTCACAGTCTCGCAATTTCATGGATAATATTCGAGCATATAACATGATGTTTTCCTTCACATCTCTTGGTGGGAAGGTTGACAAAAGTTATCAGAGAGGTAAAGGTCCTTATGTATTTAGACTACAAGGTCAGAATTATCATCGAATGGGTAGTCTACTTCCGGACGATGGGGAAGAACCTAAATTCTCCCAGCTTTACATATATGATTCACAAAACGAAGTTGTAAATCGTCAAAAAGCAGTAAGGTAATTTCTTTATGATAATTGTGGCATTTAAGAATATATATTTTGCTTTTCAGTATATTTACATAAATTATCATTTGAAATGAATGTAAATTTTAACATTTTATATTTATGGCAGTTCTCAGATAGAATGCAAATCTACAAGAAACAACCAGCTTGATAGTACAACCATAGAGGGTCTTAAAGATATGTTGGATTCTTGCAATCCTCTTGTCCAATCCTTCAGAATGGTAAGAGATTGTTTTCAAGAAAATGAGTTTCAAGATGTAAGCTTGAAGCTTATTGGAACAAGAGATAAGGATGGAAGAGTTCACAATTTGCCAACATCATCAGAAATTGCTGCGTTAATACATGGTGATTTTGATGGAGCATTTGATAAACGGGACATTGTTGTTAGAAAGAAGTTTGGTGGTCTTCAAAGAATTAATGAGCTTCATCCCTCTTACCTTGCTTTGCAATATCCACTTATTTTCCCATATGCGGAAGATGGTTATAGAGTTGGTATTAAACATAGAGGGATTGCGATTGATGATGAGGTACTTAGAACCAATCTTACAATTAGAGAATTCTTTTGTTACAAAATTCAAGATAGACAGAATCAGTTTTCATTGTTAGTTAATGCGAAAAAACTATTTCAGCAGTTTTTGGTTGATGGATACACAATGATAGAATCTGCCACGTTGAATTATATAAGGACACAACAACCTAAACTTAGAGTACAAAATCTTAAGAACTTGAATGCTACTGTTGAAAGTGGAGAGAATAATGCCTTAAGTTGTGGTAAACCTATACTTTTACCTTCATCATTTACTGGTGGTTCTAGATATATGATGCAAAAGTACTTGGATGCTATGGCAATTTGCAAGTCTGTTGGATATCCCGATTTATTCATAACGGTGACTTGTAATCCAAACTGGCCTGAGATTTACAGGTGTTTGCACGATAAAGCTCTTAATGCTGAAGACAGACCGGATATTATCTCTAGAGTATTCAAGTGTAAATTGGATCATCTTATAAAAGATTTCAAGAAACATAAATTCTTTGGTGATATACAAGCAGGTACCCTTTAGTTATATTTTTTACATTGAACATCTAATTATATTTATCTAACAGCCCACTGTTCAAAAATTTCAGTTATGTATACAGTGGAATTTCAGAAGCGTGGTCTCCCACATGCTCACATATGTTTGTTCTTGGGTGCTGAAAGCAAATTTCCAAATGCATCTGATATTGATCGTGTTATTACTGCTGAGATACCAGATAAAGAAAGAGATCCTGAATTATATGAGCTTGTCAAGCAATTTATGATTCATGGACCATGTGGTACAGACAACCCACTTTGTCCATGTATGGTTCAGCAAAAATGTTCTAAAAAGTTTCCCAAAATTATGTAGATGAGACTTGTGTTGATTCTGAAGGATATCCTGTCTATCGTCGCCGTCAAACAAGTAATACAGTAGTAAAGAATGGTGTGACACTTGATAATAGATTTGTAGTTCCTTACAATGTTCTCCTGCTCAGAAAGTATCAGTATCACGTTAACGTTGAATGGTGCAACCAGCCAGGTTCTATCAAATATTTGTTTAAATATATTAATAAGGGGCCTGATAGAGTCACTGCTTTTGTTTTTCAAGCCAATGGCACCAAGAATAATACGGAACAGAATGTAGTTGTAGATGAGATAAAAGCATACCTTGATTGTAGATATATCTCTGCTTGTGAAGCTGCTTGGAGAATATTCATGTATGATATACATTATAGATATCCAGCTGTTGAAGTATTACCTTTTCATTGTGAAGATGGTCAGAGTATTGTGTATAACGATCATGATAATTTGTGTGATATTGTTACTGATCCAACTGTGAAAATGACAATGTTTACAGAGTGGATGAATTGTAGTAAAGTCGATGAATTTGCCAGGACATTGAGGTATGTTCAGTTTCCGGGATATTATGTATGGAATGCTAAAAATCGTAAATGGAATCGAAGAAAGCATCCGTATGGATCAATTGGGAGGGTACATTATGTCTCACCATCACTTGGTGATTGTTATTACCTAAGGATTTTATTGAATCATATTAAGGGACCAACCTGTTTTGAAGATATAAAAACAGTTGATGGGCAGGTTTTTCAAACATTTAAAGATGCATGTTTTGCACGAGGGTTGTTGTATGATGATAAAGAATATGTTAATGCTGTCAAAGAAGCTAGCACATGGTCAACCGGAGATTTCTTGAGGACCTTTTTTGTAATGTTGTTGCTGTCAAATTCGATATCTCACCCTGGTGTTTTTTGGTCGGAAACGAAGTCCCTGTTATGTGAAGACATTATGTATCAGCAACGAAAGATAACGGGTATTGCAGGTAATGTTATTATTTTATTAAAGTTATATCCAATTACATTAAAATTATGCAATAGCTCTGTTATTGGGAAAAAAACTAATACTTTTTTCAACATTTGTTTTAGATTTGGATCTTCAACAAGAAGAACTTGAAAATATATGTCTATCTGAAATTGAAAAGTTGCTACTTACCAATGGAAGTACAGTGAGAAATTTTGATGATATGCCAAGTGTTCCGGACAATTATGTTTCATCGTCGAACAATCGATTGATAATGAAAGAATTATCGTATGACAGACTAGCTCTTCAAAGGGAACATGATAGTTATGTAAAGTGTTTAACTGCCGAACAGGAAAGGATATATAAAATTGTTATGGAAGCTATTGAAAAAGGTGATGGAGGTGTGTTTTTTGTATATGGTTATGGTGGAACTGGAAAGACGTTTCTTTAGAAGACATTCTCAGCTGCATTACGATCAAAAGGTGAAGTTGTATTGAATGTTGCATCCAGTGGAATTGCTTCACTTTTGCTGGATGGTGGTAGAACTGCTCATTCAAGGTTTGTAATTCCAATCAACATTAATGAGAATTCAATATGTTCGATAGAGCCTAATACTGAGTTAGGTGATTTAATTAAAAGAGCGACATTGATTATTTGGGATGAAGCACCTATGACTCACAAGCATTGTTTCGAGGCTCTTGATAGAACAATGAGAGACATATTACGTTCCAGTCAACCGAACATGCAATCGAAGCCATTTGGGGGAAAGGTCATTCTATTTGGTGGTGATTTTAGACAAATTCTTTCGGTCATCCCTAAAGGTACCAGAACAATGATAGTCAATGCTTCTTTGAATTCTTCTTATATATGGCGGCATTGTCAAGTACTAAAGCTAACTGAGAATATGAGATTAAGAGTTGGTTGTCAGGAAGCAGATTTGAAAGAAATAAAGGAATTTGGAGAATGGATTTTAAAGCTTGGTGATGGTCTGCTTGGTGAAGAAAATGATGGTGAGATTGATATTGAAATACCAGATGATTTACTTATTCATGACCAAGTCAATCATCTTTCTTCTCTCATTTCATTTATATATCCAGACATGAATAAGTTTTTATGGGATTTAACGTATTTCCAACAAAGAGCGATTCTTGCTCCAACTAATGAAGTAGTGGATTCAATAAATAAAGAGTTGTTAGAGAGTCTGCCCGGTGAAGAAAAGGTTTATTTTAGGTCAGATAGTTTATGCCAATCGGAGGAAGAATCAGAGCTTAATATGGCATTGTTTCCTCCTGATGTGTTAAACAATCTTCGTTTTTCTGGTTTACCTAACCATAAATTAGTACTGAAACTTGGTGCTCCTGTGATGTTACTCAGAAACATTGATCAGGCAAATGGATTGTGTAATGGTACACGTTTACAAATCACGAAGCTCGAAAAAGTTGGGATTGAAGCAAAAATTATCACAGGGACTGATATAGGTCATCATACTTTGATTTCAAGACTGAAGATGACACCTTCAGATAAAAGAATACCAGTGAAGATTTCTCGAAGACAATTCCCACTTTCACTGTGTTTTGCTATGACAATAAATAAAAGTCAAGGACAATCATTGGAGCGTGTTGGTTTATATCTTCCACATCCAGTGTTAAGTCATGGCCAGCTCTATGTTGCTGTATCTAGAGTAAAAATGTCACACCCCAATTTTCCACGTGTCACCGGTGGGCCCGGTGGGGAGTATAGTGACGTAGTTGATATCATCATAGTCAAACAACACAATATTTAAATGCACAGCGGAAGAAAAAGATAAATATATTACAAACCGATATAAAGTAATATCAAGTATTACAAACGGAATGTAAAGGATCCACAGGCGGATCAAAAATAAAATGAATCATTTGTTCAACAGACTTTAAGGCATCCAAGCTTGCGAGACTTATTGTGGACGCTAGAAGACAGCTAGCGTATTACGAGTAGTACCTGCACTTAACCTTTTGGAAAATACGTCAGTTTACACTGGTAAATACAATTTAACTGACTCATTTTGAAAAGGGTTGAAAATTGATTTGAATGCACGTGGCACAAAACATTTTATAACTTGGGATAATTATTTAATATTATAATCTTGTGAACGAATTACATGTTACTTCTGCGTTCAGTAGCTCGGATCTTGTCCGGGTTAAAGATCAATAGACACACCACATTAATGAGTTATACACTGACAGGTGTACGCCTACACCCCGTGCTCAGGTCGTGGCCATCTCGTAAGATGATGCCAAGGATATCCGGGACATGGTCATTAACCCCCCAAAGGCTTTAAGTGAACAAGACTGTTTAAACGAGCCGATCAAATTATTCAATTAACCACCCAAAGATGTAAGATTTGATGCTCGATCAAGCGGTATTCTATATACCATAACCCAATGCCCGTATAGGGAAAATAAGTTAAAAGTATTTACCTGAGCTAAATATAAATTCAATCCCAGCCGTATACCACCAAGCAAGTACAGATAGCTTTTACTGGGCTCCTAAATCTGGAACGAAGGTTTTTAATAACCTATTAGATTCCTAACGGGTCTTTAATTAAGCCTAAGCTTAGACCGATTAACTTTAAGGACGATACGGTTCAAACGCACGATTAAGCGAAGACCGGATAGAATGTGATTTAGACCCGACAAGTTTGAAAACTTGTATAATATGGGTATACTAAACACATTCTGGATTTTGAGATAAAAATGATAAGGTTTGACCCGTTTCGGTCAATTTATGCAAACTAGTTACATAAACCGAACCGAACGCGAAAAGAGCGTTACGGGTAACCATAAGAGTCATATGCAAGTTTCCTGAGATAATATGCCTTAAATATGTTATACTATCAGTAAGATATCTTCTATTATGCCCCATACGAATTTAAACTCAATTTACGCCTCATAAGGGCATTTTGGTCATTTAAAAGATTATAAAAGAGTTAAATTTGTAATCTGAGTTACAGGTCTGATTTATACAGCAAATACACTTAATTTAACATGTTATAACAGTAGGGTATGACCCATATGTGAAACTTATCATTTAAAACCAAACTATGCACCTTAGGGGTATTTTGGTAATTTCACAAGGGCTTAAAAGGTCAAAACTGGAAACCTGGGTTCAAAAACTTTTACTTACTGTTATTATCTCAAAATATACTAAAAACATCAGTAGGTATTGATACGTGGTCGAAAACCGGTGATCGTAATTCCTTAATTTGATGTTTTTACACAAGTTTTAGTTTCGAATTGTCTACTTTTGATTAGATATGTGTTTTGCAGGTCTAGCGGAGTTTAAGGAGCTTTTCGGGAGCTTTACGGGTCACCGGGACGCGAAACGGGTTAACCGGACTTGAGAAATGAAAAAAACAGAAAGTGGGGAATCTGGGCACCGTCGCCGACGCCCATAAGGGTCGTCGCCGACGGTGTGTGTAATGTGCCGTCGCCTGATTTGACCGTAGACAGCGTGTTAAGCCGTCGGATCAAGTTGAACATCTACACACCGTCGCCGACGGGACATCAAGCCGTCGGCGACGGCTCCCCTATATGCTGTCGCGAATTTTTTTTATTCCTTGGTCTTGGAACGAATCAAAAGAGGGATGGTCATCATTATTCGAGAGTTACACATTGTTTTGGAGTTTTGAACTTGATCTTGGAGCCTAAACAAAAGACCATTCACCTACCATTCACCTTCCATCATCTTTACAACCCGAAATCATTATCAAGAATCATCACCATCATCACAATTAATCCATCATCCACAAACCCTAATCCTTCCACCATCATCATCTTTCACCAAACCTCATCATTTACCATTCTCAAGGCTTCAAGATGACTCCATCCGCATTCCAAGCATCCGGTGATCAAGTTGCATCAACCATGAGCGGCTAATCATCTCGGTTTCACCCCGGTGTAGGTAGTTGTTAATTTTAGGGTTTCAATTTGTTCTTGTTTCATCTTAGTGACAATTTGTATTTGGTTTTTGAAACTTTTGACAATAGTATTACATTTGTTACGAATTCGTGAATTGTCGAACGATGTTAAAAGTTATGACTTTGCGAAACGGTGATATGTAATTGTACGTTGTCGTTGTTAGGATTTACTTGTGTTGATTACAAAGTGTCTTTTTGTCCGTTCTTCGGGGCGTTGATAGCTAGTAGCACCTAAGTCACGGTACACTAAATCCGTTAATCGAATGCATTTGAGTTGAAACTAAAACTTGTAGAAATCCTAGGTTAAAAATTACCGAAACCGGGTGTGATTCCTTTCTATTATAATTGTTTTAGTTTTTTTTTTTTTTTTTTTTTTTTTTTTTTTTTTTTTTTTTTTGAAAAATAGGATGTTTTTTTATGAACTTATAATGAAAGGACTATGTACAATAAAAATTCCTAAAAATTATTAAAAACCTTTTTGTGATTTTTTATAAGTTAAATTTTAAAAACGCGGAAACCGTTAACGGCCCTACCACCCCCCGAAAAGTCGTGTATTGTCCCTAATACACACAAATAAGTCTTAAAACATACCTTTTTGTCTTCAAAACCTATTCGTGATATCCGAACTTCACACAATCAGGAGGATTAGTACGAGACAAAAACGATTAAACACAAAAAACACACAAACAATTAAATAGATGGTACATAACTTTACAAAATTTGTTACCGGTCCTTTTCATTCGACCTCATAAACCGGGATGCTTACCACGAAGCTCACCGATTCCTTGCTTTCCTCTACCTTCTCGTTACCATCAAGAAACGGTTTTAGCCGATGACCATTTACCGTTTGTCGTATCCCATCCTTCGGGTCCTTGATGGTAACATCACCCAATTGTCCGACCCGGGTGATCACATAAGGTCCCATCCATTTGCTCCGGAGCTTTCCGGGAAAGAACTTGAGCTTCGAATTGTAAAGCCACACCTTTTGGCCAACCTCGAACTCTTTCTTTCTCAACTTGGCATCATGCGCTTTCTTCATTCCATCCTTGTAGTTGGACGCGCATTCATATGCCATTTCCCGTAGCTCCTCCAACTCGCATAGCTTAAGTTTCCTTTCCTTACCTGCATCGTCATATTGAACATTAACCTCTTTGATAGCCCATAACGATTTATGCACAAGTTCAACCGGTAAATGACAATTTTTACCATAAACCAGCCGGTAAGGTGTAGTGCCAATAGGTGTCTTATGTGCCGTATGGTAAGCCCATAAAGCATCGTTCAATTTAATTGACCAATCCTTACGGTCCGCCCGCACGGTCTTTTGCAAAATCTCTATGATTTGCCTATTTGACACCTCAACTTGCCCGCTTGTTTGCGGGTGATAGGGGGTAGCAATCCTATGGTCAACACCAAACCGTTTAAGAAGTTTCCCAAACCGAAAATTTTTAAAATGAGATCCTCCATCACTTATGATGACCCGAGGAATCCCAAACCTCGAGAAAATATCGGTTTGAACAAAATTACACAGTACGGAGTGGTCGTTCGTCTTGGTGGCTATTGCTTCGACCCACTTTGACAAATAGTCAACGGCCACCAAGATATACAAATTGCCATAGGAATTGGGGAATGGGCCCATGAAATCAATTCCCCACACGTCAAAGATGTCGACTACAAGGATTGGTTGCATGGGCATCTCATCCCTTTTTGAAATACCCCCTAGTTTTTGACACTCTATGCAATTTTTGGCAAACTCATTTGCATCTTTGAAGATCGTATGCCAAAAAAGACCACTATTTAACACTTTATGACCCGTTTTGTGACCACTAAAGTGACCACCACATGCAAATGAGTGTAGATGCTGCAACACGCTTGGAATCTCTTCGTCATCAATGCATCTTCTTATAACTTGATCCGCACACTCCTTCCACAAATGCGGTTCTTCCAACCGATAGTACTTGATTTGGGACATGAAGTGTTGCCTCTTCCGTCTATCCCAATGTGCCGGCAAGTCACCTGTAACAAGATAATTCACAATGTTAGCATACCAAGGTAACTTATCCAATTTCATAATATACTCATCGGGAAACGACTCATTGATCTCTAATGATTTAGGATCCTCATCAACCATCAACCGGGACAAATGGTCCGCTACCACATTCTCGGTACCCTTCTTGTCCCGTATCTCCAGATCGAACTCTTGAAGCAACAACACCCATCGGATTAACCTCGGTTTTGCATCTTTCTTCTCCATGAGGTACCTAACTGCAGTGTGATCAGAATAAATAATCACTTTACTACCCCATATATATGCCTGAAATTTATCCAAAGCATATACCACCGCGAGTAGCTCTTTTTCGGTAGTGGTGTAATTTAATTGTGCATCCGAAAGAGTCTTACTCGCGTAGTATATGGCAACGGGTTTCTTATCGACCCGTTGTCCCAACACGACCCCCACCGCATAATCACTCGCATCGCACATAATTTCAAAAGGAAAAGACCAATTTGGCGATTGCAAGATTGGAGCCTCAACCAACTTCTCTTTCAAATTGTTAAAAGCATTTTGGCAATTTTCATTAAAATCAAACGGTTGATCTTTTAACAACAAGTTACATAAAGGCTTGGTTATGTCACTAAAACCCTTAATAAACTGCCGGTAAAAACCCGCATGACCTAGAAATGACCTAACACCTTTAACGGTCATGGGATACGGTAAAGTAGATATGACTTGTACCTTTGCACGATCAACCTCTATCCCACGACTTGACACCACGTGTCCCAACACTATTCCCTCTTGAACCATAAAATGGCTCTTTTCCCAACTTAACACCAAACTAGTTTCGACACACCTTCTTAACACTTTATCTAGTTGATCCAAACAAGCCTCAAAAGATGACCCAAAAATTGAGAAATCATCCATGAAAATTTCCAAAGACTTCCCCACCATATCTGAAAAGATACTCATCATACACCTTTGGAAGGTGGCGGGGGCGTTACATAATCCAAACGGCATTCGCCTAAATGCGAAAGTGCCGTAAGGACAAGTAAACGTGGTCTTTGCTTGGTCTTCCGGATGGATGGCGATTTGATTATAACCAGAATAGCCATCTAAGAAACAATAAAATTTTTGTCCCGACAATTTCTCAACTATTTGATCAATGAACGGTAAAGGGAAATGATCTTTGGAAGTTGCGGTATTCAACTTCCTATAGTCAATACAAATTCGCCACCCGGTTACCGGCCGAGTGGCTACCTCTTCACCTGCGTCATTTTTGACGACTTGTATGCCCGCTTTCTTGGGAACCGTCTGTGTTGGGCTCACCCATTGGCTATCCGAGATCGGGTAAATGATACCCGCATCTAGCCATTTCAGCACTTCCTTCTTCACTACCTCCCGCATGTTCGGATTTAATCTCCGTTGTGCATCTAGAACGGGAGTCACATTCTCTTCCGTGATGATTTTGTGCATCACCACCGAGGGACTAATACCCTTCAAATCAGCAATGGTCCATCCAATCGCCGCCCGATTAGTGACCAAAACACCCATCAATTTATCCTCTTGCTCCACGATTAAGTTTGATGCAATGATAACCGGGAGCGTGTTGCCTTCACCAACATAAGCATACTTGAGATGCTTAGGCAACACCTTCAATTCAACCTCCGGAGGCTCTACTAATGACGACTTCAACTTGGTGTCGATGCTCTCCGGTAAACTCTCAACTTGGTGCGTCCATGTCGGTTTTCCCTCTCTAACCGCAAGCACCTCCAAACTTCTCACTTCCTCGTCTATGCTCTTATCCATCTCCACCTGTGACCTGTCAAACATATAACAATCCTCCATTGTGTTTTCCCCATCTACAACTGTGTCGCAAAGAGGTATACACGTGTCAACGACGTCCGCCATATAGCATTCATCATCAACTGGAGGGTTCATAAGTCCGGAAAAAACATGCAACCTCAACCTTCGGTTTCCAAATGTCATGTCAACCGTTCCCGTTTTGCAATCAATTTGAGAATTTGCGGTTGCTAAGAACGGTCGACCCAAAATCACCGTAGGTTGCTTGGTTGGGTCCTTGGCCACATAATTAAGTACTAGAAAGTCCACCGGATAGTAAAAATCCTCGATTTTTACTATCACATCCGAGACAATTCCACGGGGTAGTTTGGGTGTCAAATCGGCTAACACCACGGTGGTGTTTGACGATTGAAGTGGACCAAACTCGTATTGGTCATACAAACTACCTGGTAGAATGCTCACGCTAGCACCAAGATCTAGAAGTGCCCGGTTGATTTTAAAATCGCTTACTTGAATTGAAATGATAGGCGCACCCGGATCTTGGAGCTTAGGTGGAAGTGCACCCGAAAGAATCGAACTCACATTTTCAGTTAAATCTAATTTTTTTGGAAATTTGTGAGTGCGTTTTTGGGTACACAAATCTTTCAAGTACTTAGCATACGACGGTACTTGTTTAATTGCATCCAAAAGAGGTAAATTTATTTTGACTTGTTTAAAAATTTCCAACAACTCTTCTTGTTGTGGACCTCTTTTGTTTACAACTTTTTTCGCGGGTCCCTTCAATGCTTCGGGATAAGGGGCGGTATTAGCCTCCACACCCTTTTCCTTAGCCTTGGGGACGGGGATGGTCACAATGGGGGTATCATTGTTCTTTTTCAAGTCATTTTTATTTTGACCCATTTGACCATTCTCATTCTCATCTTCACTAGCATCCTCCACCACCCCTTCAACAAACTGGGGTGATGGTGTTTTGACACCATTATCAACGACTCGACCACTACGTAAAGTAATTTTATTAATTGGTACCTCACGTGTGTTCCTTGAGTTTGACCCTTGATGCTTAGGGTTCACCGCGGTGTCACTTGGGAGTCTTCCCGTGCTTCTACTCATTTGAGCCATTTCTTCCGCAAGTTGGCCCACTTGCTTCTCCAGCGCCTTATGAGATTTATCTCGTACCTCAAACTCTTTCTTCATCTCTTGATTTGAATGATTGATAGCATTCATAATAGCATCAAATTTCGAATTGATCGAGTCATCACCTTGAGAGTTTGAAGCATTACTCCCATTTCCGCCTTGGTTGTAACCTCTTTGATAATTACCTTCACGGTTTTGATACCCTTGGTTACCCCCTTGATTGTAATTACTTTGGTAACCCCCTTGGTTACCACCTTGACGATTGTTGTACGAAGACCCACCTTGACCTCCTTGGTTACCCGATTGAAAATTCGGGTTCATTTGGTTTGAAGCATTACCATACCGGAAATTAGGATGATTTCTCAAGCCCGGATGGTAAGTGTTGGAGTTCATGTCATATTGCTTTCGCTCCCCATACACTTGATTGACTTCCTCGGTGTAATCACCCGACCCCGTTGGACATTGTTCCGCTCTATGCCCAATATCACCACACTCTTCACACACTTCAAATTGAACCGCGTTCACTTCTTTCTTCTTCATTCGAGCCATTTCCCGCTCTAAAGTAGAAATCCGATCTTTAGAATCAAGATCGGGAAGTGACCGGGAAACGGGATGCTTCTTGGCTCGGTCGGCCGATTCTTTCTCTTTCGAACGCTTGCTCATTCGTTCCAAAAACTCCCAATCATCATCTTCATGGTTGCTTAGGAGGGTCCCATTGCTTGTGGATTCAAGTCGGTTCCATGTATTGTCATCTAGACCCCGTACAAAGCATTTAACCAACTCCCACTTCTCAATTTGATGATGAGGGCATCTTCGCATCATTTCTCTAAATCTTGTAAAGGCCTCATGTAACGGTTCGCCCGATAATTGGCGAAAAGACCTAATTTCATCACGAGCGTCATCGGTCTTCGCCATTGAGTAGTATTCATCAAGGAACGCTTGTTGCATTTCTCCCCAAGTGCGAATACTATTTGCGGGAAGTGTGAGGAACCATTTCTTTGCCTTATCCTTCAGTGAAAATTGGAATAGTCGAAGTTTGACCTCCTCTAAAGCAAAGTTGTGACCCCCGATAGTGCTGCAAACCGAAGAAAATTCCGTCAAATGTGTATACGGTTCGTCGTTAGATCTTCCATTAAAATGAGGAAGTATGTTGATGTAATGTGGTTTACAATCAAACATCCTCCTCTCACAAACGATTGGTGAGTCGTTCTCGGTGACAACCGGCCTAAAACGATTATTCACTCCCCGTGGAGGTCGTTGACGACGATGTGGACCATTAACTTCTTGATCAACCGGTCTTCTATTATCCCGTCTTTCACCTCTTCGATCATCTCTTTGATTATCCCTTGGGTTACCACCTCCCACGAAACGAGGAATCCGGTTAGGGTTTGCATTGTTGTTGTTATTATAAAACCCATCATTCCGGTTCCGTTGGTCATTGTTTCGTGGTTGACGGTTGTTCCCATAACCCTCATTTCTTCCACCTTCGTAACCGTATACGTCGTCCCCAACGTAATTGGCATTTTGATAGCCAACTTCCTCATCATCATATCTTCTTGCGTTGTAGACGTTTCCCCTATTCACGTAGCCCCAATCTTCGTCATCGTTAGCCCTATCATCATAATATCCCCCGTCATCCGAATTTTCCGTATGAACACTCACATGTTCCGGCGATTGATAACCGGGAACACTATACGGTTCATCATCGGGGATTGCATTCCTCAAGTCATCGATGTTGAAGAATGGGTCTTCATTGGCGGGATTTCCGCGATCACGATTTCCCCGACGGTCGGAATTGACATTCCGGTCATCTAGGTTAATGGGTAGGGAGTTGTGTCTATGAAGATTTTGTTGTTGAGGTGTTCTTTGATTGTTGTTGGGATTTTGGTTTTGGAAAGGTGGTGTAGGTGGTCCATTGTTGTTGTTACCACCCGGTTGCTCTTGAGGTATGGGTTGAACATTTTGAGCTGGATAAAAGGTTCCTCGGGATTGGAATTGGTTTTGGTTGAGGTTTGGGTGATTGGAGTTTTGGTTTGCCATTGAACCAGTTTCACTGGATGGTGTATGTTGTGGTGTTTGGTTGGTTTGATTAGAAGCAAGTGTTGCTTCTAACCGGCTTGCTAGGTTTATTCTTGCAACTCGTTCGATTTCCGGTTCGTAGACTAAAGGTGAAGTCCTCCCGGAGTTCCGCGTATGCATGCACTACCTGTAATCTGCACAAATAACACACCCCGCGTAACAAGGAAAAAGACAAGTACAAAAAGAAAGCTAAACAAATTAAACAGATAATCACACAAATTCAAACAATATCCAAACACAAAGCGCACGCACTCCCCGGCAACGGCGCCAAAATTTGATCGGAGTGTCAAATTAAAAAAAAAAAGAAAAAAAAAATTTAAAAATTGGGATTCTAGATGCCGTCGCCGACGGTGACTTCTACCGTCGCCTACGGTCCTCAAAAAGGGGCCGTCGCCCAAATATCTCCGTAGACAGCAACATAGGCCGTCACCTATGTGATCAGATGCACACACCGTCGCCGACGGTAGTCACCGCCGTCGCCGACGGTCCCCAGATTTTCAGCCGACGCAATTTTATGACATGTGCTTAGATTCGAACCCAAACTCATTAGAGCCTATTCAAATGACAACCAAACGAATTCTAAGCCACATAAATCGACTAAAGGGTCCACAACCTGATCCATCTATACCCTAATACCACAAATCTCTGCATCCATTACATTCAAAACTCTTCTATTCAACTTCATCTTCCCCAATTCACCTTCAAGAACCCTAATCTTCTTCTTCTCATAACTTTCTCAATTCTCAGCCAAATCCTTTGATTCTTGAGCCTAAATTGTGTAGTTTTTCAAGAGGAACAAAACCCCCATAACAGTTTCCATCAAATCTCGCTCGTTTGCACGATTTCTGGACGTGAGTTTTAGGGTTTTGAAGAGTGTTCATCCAAATTATTTGCTTTGCACTTTTTCTTAGTTCTTCTTGTTTATCTACACTCAAGGTATGAAATTTCAGTAAATTTATGCATGATTATTATATGCATTGTTGATTTCTTCCGAAATTTTAAGCATAATGTTTAAGAGTAGGTTGTTTATCACAATGTAGGATATTTTAGCATAAACTTAAGAATGTTTGCTTGATTTGGGTGGGATTTGAGCATGCTTTAGTCTTGGTGATGTGATTACACTAGATTTGTGCATGATTGAACATAGTTGTGATGTTGAATATTGTTGAAAACATGAATTTTTGAGAAAATTTTGTGAATAAACATGTTTAATTGATATAGATGATAAGATGTGCAACTTTGGAAGTTTAAAAAGGCGATTTTACATCTAATTTGATTGAAGTTCAACATTGCATACCATGTTCAAAGTTTGAGATTGTTGAAGGTTTGGAGTGTACTAATTGTTGTTGTCTTTGTCTTGTGATTGTAGCCATGCTCCGAGGAAGTAAGAAAGCAAAGACCCCCGGTCAAGGTTCATCTTCGGGAGCCGGTTCGGGTTCCGGGGTATATCAAAGACGTTGGGAACAACTAAGTAATGTAGTAGAGGGTGATGGGCAACTTATTAGGCAAGATTGGGATTGGGAGGAAGAAAAAAATAGTAGATCGGCTTCGGCATGGAAGGAAGAGAAAACAAAGGCTCTTTCTCGTTACAACAATAAGAGGTTAGAAGCCAAGATGTGGAAGATGAAAATGGTTACGGGTGTTTCAAAATCCGTACCCGAAAGGACAGTTTGTGAACGTACAGTAGATGTTGAAGAGTTTAGGAAGATTGGTATAGTGAAAAGGTTTGAGAAACTTGGCTGGGAACGGGTGATTGATTGGTGTGAGGATATCACTACTCGGGTATACTTGGGGGCAGTTTGTGAGTGGTTATCCACCCTTCGTTTTGAACACTCTGATAGACCGGCTCATAGGTGGAAGTTGATTGGTAACATTGGAAAAAGTCAAATGGTCATGTCTTTCGAACATATGAATGCTATAGCGAGGTTTGACTCGCTTGGGGTCGACGCGTATGAATATTATGGGTATGATCAGTTTTTGGACAACAAGAAAAACGATGCTGACCCAGTGAGGCTTTTAGAGGACACCCTACTAGGTTCTGGGGGTGCGGGAGAGTCGAGAAGTGATTTGTCTTTGATGGGAAAGATACTCCAAGGTATCTCGTTAGAGAACATTATGGTACGGTTCGGGGACCGTGGAAAGGTGAAGGCACCCGACTGTCGGGTTTTGCATGCATTGTTATATGGGACGCCCAAGCTCTCGTGGCGTCAAATTGTTATGATCAACACATGGGATACACGGGAATCGTTTAAACTAAAGATGATTCCTTATGCAAGGTTGATTAGCGCCATGATTCTCCAACAGAATGCATTACCTCAAGACTCACTGTGGGTGTCTAAGCCAATTGATCAATTCAACTTCGCCTCTATGAGGCGACATTGGAAAATAACTGTGAAAGCTTTTGGGCATTTGCATACGGTCGAAGATGAGCAAGGGGATAGTTATCTGGTTAATGACAAAGAGGGTGATGAAGAAGGTGATGAAGAAGAGGGCGATGAGGAGATGCCCGATGTTGAGGAGGAAATTGATCCTTCCGGTCCGCGGGGACCGAGGCAAAGGTATAGGAGGAAGCATAGGGAAATCTCTGCCAATGTGGCAGATTTTGTGAATCAAAGGCAAATACCGTCGTATCGGTTGTGGAACCGTGGAGATCAAGCAATCTACGACAATGTGTCGGCGGGTATTGGTGAAGCAAGAGAATACCATGCTAGTAGGAATGAATGGGAAGAGGCGCAAGGGGCGTATTCACAGCAACAATGGGGTTTTCAAGCATCTTTCCGCGAGAGGGTGGAAAAGCAGTTGGAGGAACAACAGCTGCAACATGCGTTACAACAGTCACAAATGGAACGCATGATACAGTTGCAAGAGGAAGAAAGGGCCCATAGACGGGCATGGGAAGAAGAGGAGGCTAGGCGCCAAACTGCACAAACAGAGTTGGACCAACGCCGATGGGGAGCGTTGGCTTTCTCTAACCAAATGGCGATTAATAACTTCAAGGTGCTCCATGATCAAGAGCGCCATCAAAGAGATTATCAAGCCGGTCTCCCATATGTTGAACACTCGGGGTGGACCGATTACCCCAATCTTCCTCATCCGCAAGGCCCATCCGATCCAACTCCTCATTGGCCTGAAGCAGTCGGCTCGAGTTTCGTTCCAATGCCGTACCAACCGCCGCCCCAAGGAGAGTCGAGCCCATTAGATAACTATAGGGATATGCTTGAGGCCCTCACTGGTTATCCGTACCAGCCGAACCCGCCCGTGAACCCTAATGAGAGATATCAGCGGTAGAGGCAAGGTACATTTTTGTTGTTGTTGTTGTATATTATTTTATTTTCATTATTTTCATTTTGTTATTTAAATTATCGCCTAGTTAAATGAACGTTGTGGGTGTGTTCCCTATATATCCCTCACGAGACCTCTCGTCCTCCCAAGCTATTGGGGGGTTTAAAAGGGCTTGTTGCATAAGCTAAATTCAACCGTGATTCCTACGAAAGTGAGTTAGGTTTGTTGTTGTTGTAATTTATTTTCCACATAAATCAAAGTGAAATAACGTATAGCTTGGTAATATTTTCATAAAAGTGGTAGAACTAGGTAACTAACAAATTTTAATGGTTGTGAGAAGCATGCTTCTACACAAAGGTTAAGATTTGTAGGTACATTTGGTTTGTGGGACAACCGCTTTCATGAAGAGGAGAGGAGCATACGAAGAATGAGCTCACAAACCAGGTGCATACGTTTCTTTTTACTTTTGATCTTTAGATTAGCAAATAAGTGGAGTGTATTTTGTATATTATTTTTCCGGGGTGAAATTTTGGGGGAATTAGCCGTGTCACATCCTTTGTGCGTTTAATACTCTAGTTCTTACACATTGAGGACAATATGTACCTCAAGTGTGGGGATGGGGGTGTAGTAAAAATTTTAGATTTTGACCCGTTCATTTAAATACTACACATTGAGGACAATGTTTACCTCAAGTGTGGGGATGGGGGAAAATTTCAAAAATATCTTGTTTCAAAAGCGATCTTAAAGAACAAGTAACTAAGTCAACGAGGGATGTCACGAACCATTTGGTCTATTGTCATGGTCAAGTTCGAATTAATAGCATGACGGATATTTAGCGGGTGGTTATTTGGGAATAATCCGCCTAAGAAACTAGTCTTTTATGCATGTCAGATACCATACCCTTTTAGATATGTGAGGTTTTGAGCCACTTTTATATCATAGATTACATACCTATGTTTCTTTGTTTGAGTGGACCATTAGTCATATATTGTAGAACTTGCAACTTTTGATACGTTTGAGACTATAGACCGAATACAAGCACGAGAATGATTAAGGCATTAGGTAAACCTTTTCTCTTAAAACCATTTATCTATCCTTACCCGAACAAACCCCCTAGTTGCCCATTTTGAGCCTAAACCTTTCGTTTGACCACCCTATAGCCCATAACCGTTAAACCTTTTCTTTTAAACCCGTGTGATGGAAATTCGATTATAGGAATCGTTTTGGTATAGTTGTTCTTGTTTATTTGTATATAAAAAAAAAACAGAAAATATCATGAAAAAGAAGTGAAAATCGTTGAAGAAAAACACAAAAAGAAGTGTTAGTAGTTGTTGAATAAAAGGCGAATGTTGTTGCCTCATATTTGGTGTTTATAGTTAGTTTTGTTAGACTAGTCATTTGTAATAAAAAATCGAATTTTCATCACCTTAGCCACTTTAAAATATCCTAATTCCTACCCTTCGCCTAGCCCCATTACAACCCTTCAAAGACCTTTTGACTTGTGCTTAGTATTCGTGATCAATGGCGGAGAATGATTGAGTTGCAAGCTTATACGGGTATGTGTTCTAATCGGTTTCGAGTGAATATTCTTTGTAGTGCTAATACATTATAAATATTAGCCAATTTATAAGCCGAGTGGAGAGAACATTGTGAGGGATGTGCATGAATTGTTGGTTTCACAGGCGGATTAATCTTGGGTAACCATTTTTGTATGTGAAATCATTTTACTGTTAAATATATTGAACACTGTAAAGAGTTTGAACTTTAGCATGACATTGGACCTTAACCTTCGTCTCGGGAATGGGGAGTGTATTCGTTCTCCGACCCACGTGAAAGTGAAAAACAGATTTGCTTGAGGACAAGCAAAAGACAAGTGTGGGGATGTGATACGTGGTCGAAAACCGGTGATCGTAATTGCTTAATTTGATGTTTTTACACAAGTTTTAGTTTCGAATGGTCTACTTTTGATTAGATATGTGTTTTGCAGGTCTAGCGGAGTTTAAGGAGCTTTTCGGGAGCTTTACGGGTCACCGGGACGCGAAACGGGTTAACCGGACTTGAGAAATGAAAAAAACAGAAAGTGGGGAATCTGGGCACCGTCGCCGACGCCCATAAGGGTCGTCGCCGACGGTGTGTGTAATGTGCCGTCGCCTGATTTGACCGTAGACAGCGTGTTAAGCCGTCGGATCAAGTTGAACATCTACACACCGTCGCCGACGGGACATCAAGCCGTCGGCGACGGCTCCCCTATATGTTGTCGCGAATTTTTTTTATTCCTTGGTCTTGGAACGAATCAAAAGAGGGATGGTCATCATTATTCGAGAGTTACACATTGTTTTGGAGTTTTGAACTTGATCTTGGAGCCTAAACAAAAGACCATTCACCTACCATTCACCTTCCATCATCTTTACAACCCGAAATCATTATCAAGAATCATCACCATCATCACAATTAATCCATCATCCACAAACCCTAATCCTTCCACCATCATCATCTTTCACCAAACCTCATCATTCACCATTCTCAAGGCTTCAAGATGACTCCATCCGCATTGCAAGCATCCGGTGATCAAGTTGCATCAACCATGAGCGGCTAATCATCTCGGTTTCACCCCGGTGTAGGTAGTTGTTAATTTTAGGGTTTCAATTTGTTCTTGTTTCATCTTAGTGACAATTTGTATTTGGTTTTTGAAACTTTTGACAATAGTATTACATTTGTTACGAATTCGTGAATTGTCGAACGATGTTAAAAGTTATGACTTTGCGAAACGGTGATATGTAATTGTACGTTGTCGTTGTTAGGATTTACTTGTGTTGATTACAAAGTGTCTTTTTCTCCGTTCTTCGGGGCGTTGATAGCTAGTAGCACCTAAGTCACGGTACACTAAATCCGTTAATCGAATGCATTTGAGTTGAAACTAAAACTTGTAGAAATCCTAGGTTAAAAATTACCGAAACCGGGTGTGATTCCTTTTTATTATAATTGTTTTAGTATCCAAAATTCTTGCAATCGTTAATTAGTAGTTGTTACTCAATTTCATCACGTCATCTAGTTTAAAATCATATCCTCCAAATAAACAAAAACACAAAATTATTCTAGTAAGCTTCATAATCGTGACACAATTGTTTAATTCATTCGAATCCATACACAAACCACATACTCTTCGTGGTTCGACCCCTTACTACCACTAACACATTGTTAAGGGTAATTTGGGCTTATAAATATTATCTTTGACCGGAGCGCGACACTCCGATCAGGTATCAACCTTATATGTTTAATATAGTTTTAGTACATACTATGCGTTAAAAACGCTTAAAAAGGCGATTTGGAGCCATTACCGGGTTTTTAAAGGAAAGCTGATATTTCTATAATTCCAGAAGGCTCAAAATATTTTATTTAACAAATAAAATCAGTAGAAAAAGGTTTGGGGTCAAAAGGATTTGTAAAACTCATTTTATGGCTTAAAAGGGCAAAATCGGTATTAACCGAATTAAACTTAGAGACCTATGTTATGCTCAGCCAAAAATTAAATAAAAATATTCAAAAATCCCAAAATATTATATTACATCAGTGGGTAAAAAGTTTGATATCAAAAAGTGGGTTTAAATAGGTTATACGCTAATTACGCCGTTTAAGTAACATAAAGCTTTCAAATTACGCTAATGAGCATAACTTCTAATCTAGACTTCAAACTGATGTCAACTTTTAGGTGCAAGTTTATAAATCAGTAATTAAGGTTTCTACTCTTTCACTTTTTCAAAAATCACGTTTTATAGTCAAAAGGGCATAATAGTCAACATTTAAGCATTAATCGGAAACATGCATGTGAATCGGATAAGTAATGAACCAAATTGTATAATCTCAGAGAGTTATACTTATATGAAACCTGGTCCAAAATAAGCTCTAAGGCAGATCTTAAACATGCATAAACGGATCAGAACTGAAAGTCAAGGCAAAAGTCAAATTATGCGACTTTCGGTTCCGATCCGGGTTTAAACTGAAAATTGTCGAGTTGAACATGTTGAGACATGTTCTTACATTAGTTACCATGTTATTTTAATGATCAAACAGGTTGCATGTACCCTACATTGCTAATTATGCTTAATTTTGAAAATACTCATTCTGTTGACTTTTTAAAACAGGCTTTGACTCGACAATTAACATAGTTAGAGTGGGAATCTGAAAGTACCCTTTTAAGGGTTTGTTACCCACATAAATACCTACTTGTAGGTACTTTCAATTCGAGAAATGACTGAGCGGATTTCAATTAATCGCAAAGTCAAATTTAAATTACGACGGTTTGACTAATAGCTAATTAACTAAGCTAAAACGAAATCGAAAGGGTTATGAACACTTACAAGAGTCCTAATTACTATTAGAGATCACTAGAAGGCCTGAGGTTGATCAGAGAGCTTCAGAATTTAGAATGCAAGTGAAGTATCAAGTGAACTCATCACCTATTTATACTTTTCGGGACTTCGTATGATCGCGACAAGTGTCGGGGACATGTAATCAGATTAGGCCAGGTGTTAAGTGGTTTTTCAATACAAAGTGCAGCCCCTAGATTCAAGTTTGTGAGTATGGAAATCAGTTAGGACAACAACCAGCTACTAACAGGCTGTTACCAGCTGTTTCTAGCAGCCCAGTTCAGCAAAACAACTTCCAGAAGTGGCTGTTTCAGTCCCTGCAAGTACATAACTGCATATAACAACCCTTTATAAACCCGTACATCTTATAAAAAGACATATTTAGTCCCTCTGACCTCTGAATCAGATGGTTACAGGTCTAAAACAACTTCTGAGGGCTGTTAAGATCAGGAACAGTATGCTGAATTACAGTTTCAGTCCCTGTACATGTTAAATGCCATTTCTAACACGTTTAAAGTACGTTAAGCCATCTTCAAGGCTCCACAATGATGCCTCAACATAGGGGACATGAAACATGTTCAAAAACATGTCGGATGTCGGTCCGTTTGGCCGTACGGTCACGTTGTTCGTCTAATTACGACGAAACACGAACGGACGCGAAAAACGGTCCAAATTACGCGAAGAATGAAATTTTATCATGGAGATCACTAAAATAAAATATTTTAGTGCTTACATAAATTTTTGGGTGTCCGGAGATATTCAGATTGTGAGATATGCGCGAAAATGCAAACTTGTGCACTTTTTGACACTTTTAGTGCCTGCATGACCTTAAAGTTTATTTTTGCGCACCAAACACCTCTAAGCCTATATATAAGCTATATAAATGATAATTAGGGCATGTTTAACTCATGGACACTTTCCGGAAGGTCCGTTACCATACGAATCGACATACTTTTACAGTTTGACGCAAATAGTCCTTAAATTGCGCAAAGTAGCGCGAAATGCCGTTTAATGTTATCCAAGCCTTCCATGGCCCATATTTATCCTTCCCAAGCATATAATTAAATATTAATACGCTCTCTTTCGCTTAGATGGTCACCGAAAGGCATAGATTCAAAAGTTGACGCTTTAGGTCCCTCTATTGCGCAAACTTGCGCATCTCATCATTTAATAGCATTGAAGCCTCATCTAATCCATATTAGAAATTCTTGAAAGTATTATTAAACATCACGATGCTTTGGATTCGCTAAAAGGTCATTCAGAGGTATAATTAAACATATTGACACTTTTAGCCCTTCTAACTTGCAAAGTTGCGCGTAACTTTACTTATAGGCATAAAAACCTTAGATGGCCATTATTTGGCATTCCCGAGAGTATAATTAAATATTATTAAGCTCCCGGTTTGTTAGAAGGTCACTCAGAGGTAAGAATTTACATGTTGACGCTTTTAACCCTTTATTTCGCAAACTTTCAATTAATTACGCAAACGGCTACACTTATTCATCAAGTGGCACATTTGTGAATATAAACATCGTGAGAGGTTATTTGGAAACTTATTTTAGGTATGCTAACACTTCCAGTCCTTTTATTATCAAAGTTTTCGATTTTTCGAAAAATTAGTCCCTTAAATTCAACATTGGACTTTATTAGGGTTTATTACACGTGTCAATACATCATTGGACGTGTTTTTACGAGGTGTTACATCCTCACCCCCTTAAAAGAAATCTCGACCTCGAGATTTGTTAAAATGCTGGAAGTACTTTTTGTCACATAACGGACTTAACTTCTATAGCATATCTGGAGTCTTTCCAAGCTCCCAATTTGACCTCTATATAATAGGTTCATGTATCCTTTTTGAGGTTTCTTATCCTGTCGATCCGCATTCGATACAGGTTTATCATTATATCACAAGTCTGCCAACCGTTATGTGATAGTGCTTCTTGACTTATTGGCGAAACATATCCTTTAATCCTTAGGGTGTAATACATTGCGAGCTCCACCAAGCTCCTTAAATAGGTTTTAGCTCATAAGTTATTTGATCTTTGATACATTCGAATGATTTTATATATTCAGAGCTTAACTAGTCTGGTAATTAACAAATTGGCACACCCTTCTAGAGTGATATCTTTGTTGAACCTTATTCCTTAACAAGGACTTAGGAGGGTTGCTATTTTCATTAATCTTTGATTTTTCTGCCAAAACTGGCAATCTTACAGATGATCATGGATTTGTATGATCCTATTCGTTGTTTCCAAGGCAATTTTCAGATCCTGATGATTGGACGTACCAATCTTCTATTTAACAATATGTATTCAACATTCCATCTAAGCAAGGTCTCCAAAGGAGCAGCCTTGATACTTATACATCAACTATTATAGAAAAGCTTATCTCAATGTGAAATGGTTATTCCAACCATTACTTAAAACTAATCTTAAGGGATAGTTAATCCTCACAGTTAGTCGAACAAATCGACGATCCTGGGCAGCTGATGGAAATTCTTAATTGTTGCCTAATTTGGGTTGCGGTATTCAATGCATAAGCAAAATGAACCGTCTTTCTTAATTAACAATACCGAATTCTTAGAATATAGGGTTAGGCTATATGAATTCTTTATTCTCAAAACTTATTTAATTGGGGTTTTGATTCTACCAATAATGGCACTAGTCGTCTTGGAGATTTCATAAGAATACAACCCTAAATGGGATATAAATCTTAATTCTACCCGCTTCTCAGGAGGTAAACAGGGTAATCAAGTACAATGAGGTTACAGAGATTTTCCAAATCTCAGGCTCCAGTTCATCTGTCATATTCTGTGTCAGATAAGTGACACATTTATGTCACAAGTCCATGAATTCCTTAATCGGGAACATTTACTTTGGCAATTCCATTCTGGATATCTTCCTTGAATACCATTAGTTGACTTTAGTACCATATGACTATTAGAATATCCTTGCGGTTCCATGCATTAAACCTCCATACTGATCAGGCATGGAAGCAATCTATGGAACATATTAAGATACACCAATCCTCATGTGGCGCTTTTATCATACCATCTGGTATTCGCAATCGATAGAGATCAAAGAGATATCAACTATACATGCTGACGCACTTCTTCTAGAGAGAGGGTACTTCTAGAATTCCATGATTAGAGATTTCTAACAGGAAAAGAAGAAATGGTTCTTATGATTTTGCCTGTAAGTTTTACCTTACACTTACTATCTGGGGTTCTTACGGGAAAGATTAAAAGTTTGCTAAGCTTATGGTTTTATGAGAGACTTAGCAGTACCTGCAACCAAACGTAACTCCTAGCCATAAAATCACCATAATGGATTTATCTGGTGTCATTATTAATGTGAGCTGCCTCTAATCATACATCAGGAGGGCTAAACGCCTCCATTCTTAAACCTTTTAAACTTAGCTATAAAACCTTTGACAAATTGTAGGGCAATCTCGGCCTTGACTGGTTATTTCTTAATCTATAAAACGTGAGTAGTTGAGGTGGATCCATAATGGATTCATAATAAGCAGGCTTTTGAAATCTTAATGTGCCCTCTTATTGCCGATGCTAAATCATAATATATATACATAGTGCATTATGCTTAAATTCTAGGTTAACCGAATAAGGGCACTATTTCCATCAATGAACCAAGGTCTGCAGCACACTGCCGATAGTTTATAAATCTTATGGGGGAGTCGGAAAATTATTACTCAATCTTTTCCTATTCCGTGACGCGTATAATAGGTTTTCTAATAAGGTCCTTAAAACTTGGACCATCCCATAATGTATAAGAGGATCTTTCTTGTGGATTTCATTAATGTCCTCACTAATCAAGGGTATTACCATCGAATGATTATGATGTATACCTTACCATGTTCTTTCTAGTATAACAACTGATATACTTAATGGTTTCTACTTCATCCTTTCTAGTGTTTAGTCAACATAAGCAAGCCAAGAGTAACCAAAACATAGAGGTAAAATCTTGGATTCTAATACTTAGTCAACATAAGGAGGATAAGTAGGTGACTTATAGTAAGAAGTAAGGAAGTTATTGTACATGTGCTTATATTCAATCAAAACTAGAAATTTCACAAACTAGGCACCTAGCTCGGTTGGCTAGGCGCGCGAAAGGGTGTGGCCTAGACCCAGGTTCGATTCCGGGGACGGCCGGTTCCACCATTTTTTGTTGTTGTTTAATATTAATTAAACATACGGATACATGTAATTATGAGGGTTGTCTCATAAGGAGTCTTGATAACTACTTGTTTCTTATTATACACAATATGGGCTTGATTTTCAAGACAACCAATCGATTTTTATCACTATATTGAGTCCTTATACTTTAACGGAAACTAGGACATCGGACAAATGATTCCTAATGGATATAAAACGTCCATCTAATATTGCTGAAGTAGTCTCTGAGGTACTATCGACCAATTTTACTTTATACTTAACGCTTAGAGTTTTAACAGGCAGATTTAATGATTTACAAAATCTATTGTCTACGAAAGACTTATCTGAACCTGAATCAATAATACTCTAGCATGAGCGTTATTGATAAAGAAAGTACCTGTTGTGACATTGTCATCCTGAATAGCCTCTTGAGCGTCCATTTGAGAGCTCCCAGCTTTGGTCTCCTTAGCCTCCCCAGGCTTCTTGGTTTTATTTGGGCAATTTGTCTTGATGTGCCCTATTTCATTGCAACCATAGCAGGTTGCGTCCTTTATGTCTTGGCACTCCAAGGTCTTGTGCCCTTTCTTGTTACAAATCCCACAAGGCCTAGCTTGTGACTCCAGAGTGCATTTCCTTTTAGTTGCCTTCTTTGGGCAGCGGTTAATTATGTGCCCCCTTCTCGCCACAATCATAGCATGTGGCGTCCTTCAAGTCCTTGCACTCATGGGTCTTGTGATCCATCTCCTTGCAGATGACACATCCCCCGGTCTGCTCATAGAAACATTTTCCGAAATGCTTCTTCTTGCAGGTTTTACATTTGGGTTTTGCCTCCTTTGGTTTGGACTGGTTATAGTTCGAACCGGTCTTACCCTTTTTACAACATTTATTTGGGGTATCATCGCACTTTCACTTATGATCCTTCAACACACGGTCCACAGCGTTGTTTACGGCTGTATCTATCATAGCCTGTAACTCGGTGCTTATTAAGTTCAGTCTTGCATCATTATTCCGATCAACTAGACGATTGTAAGCTTCAGAGGAGTCAGCCATGGTGAAGCTTTAAAGGCTACAAACCAAGTAGTAATAAATTGGTTTACTTATATAGCGAATTGTCGAACTTGATAATTAAGTAGCCATGGTGCGAATAAACCATATGGGCCAACAGATAGTATTTAATTTATTTGATTATGTTTTGCCTGAGTTTTTAAATAAACCATCTTTGGCGTTTAAACGGAATATAATCCTTCATATTTACTAGACAGGGGACATAAGTCACGACTGTCAATGTCATACTGACATTTTATATAGCACAACGGCTTGTTCCAAAGGACTTTTCTATGGCACAGATGCCTTGTCACTAGGGAAATTTTAAAACATAATCAATGATTCCTTTGGATCGGAAAATTTCATAATTCATTGTCTTGACAAGAAGTTATGAAATAAAACTATCGTTTTCATGTATGCATCTTTGCCCGTAGGTATACATCCCAGGTGGATGTTTAGATGTGTACATCATGTTCGACGTTTATTAGCCATGATTCCTATTGATTATATAGGCTAAATAAAGGGTTTGGAAGTTCCTAATATAAAGATGACAATCGTGATTTTATCGTATCACTGTTGTCGGGAGTGTTAACACGTTTTCAGATGTTAACAAGAATCTGAATCTCTTTTTAAACAGGTTTTACCATCTTAGCTAGGTCTTCAATGACATTCAAGCTAGGTCAAACCTTTTAAGATTCTCTTTAATATTTATACTGGCAGGAAAGGAATGATATTATTTTCATTCAGGATTTTTATTATAATTATCCTGACTTTAATTAAAATATAACTATAGCACAAAAAGTCAAGTCACAAGGACATCTTTAAATTATAAACCATGATTTTGTAGAATCAAGGTATTTAGGCTTGAACGTGTCCACGCCTTTTCTTGACAGGGAGTTGTAGGCTACGACTGTCTTTAGTCTCAGAGGACGTTAATTATAGCCCGTAGGCATTATATCCCTAAAGGATGTTTAAATCACAAAATAAGAAAGGATTTCGGGAGAATCCAGTATAAGGATGATTTGTGTGACTTTATCGAACCACGTCTGCCAGAAAAGTTAATATGTTACAGATGTTAACAAGGATGTGAATCTCTTGAATAGGTCCTACCATCTTGGCCTCGTCATACAGGCTAGGTTTACCTTTAAGATTCCTTTTTAATAATTAACGCAGAACAATCCTAACTCGGGATGTTAATAAGGATCTGAACCTAAATTGAGGAACTGCCATCTTGGCCGGGTCTTAATAATGACATGAGGCTAGGTCTTGTCCTTTTTAGATTTTTCCATTTTATTATAATGGTAGATCTTATAACAGAAATGTTATTTTAATTTATTTCATATATTATATTCATATATAATGATATAAATGAAATTTAGATAAAACATCCCAATGGTTTTAAAAGAGGTATAGAATTGCCCTAAAAGGGACTTAAAAGAAATGATGTTGTCCTCAAAGGGACCAAAAGATAAATATTGTTATAAAGACTTTTAAGGAAACGATCTTCAGTAAAAGGAGTCTCTTCTTCATTTTAGTTCTGAATGTCCTCTCCTTGGTCGTACGTTAATCCTAGTCGCAACACGAAGCTTGGCCTTTCCTAGGCTTCAAATGGGGAGAATTTCCATTACAGCTTCTTGCTTGGCGACATATTAAAATATAATTGAAGGTAATAATCTTCCGAATAGGGACGAGAGTATTCCTATGTTAAGTCTAGACTCAGAAAGTTAAGGAATGTGCTACTGTGTCATTGAGATTAAACACAAAAAGGATAGTGTTTAATTCACTCAATGTTGGCTCTGATACCAACCTGTCACACCTGAATTTTCCACGTGTCACCGGTGGGCCCGGTGGGGAGTATAGTGACGTAGTTGATATCATCATAGTCAAACAACACAATATTTAAATGCACAGCGGAAGAAAAAGATAAATATATTACAAACCGATATAAAGTAATATCAAGTATTACAAACGGAATGTAAAGGATCCACAGGCGGATCAAAAATAAAATGAATCATTTGTTCAACAGACTTTAAGGCATCCAAGCTTGCGAGACTTATTGTGGACGCTAGAAGACAGCCAGCCTATTACGAGTAGTACCTGCACTTAACCTTTTGGAAAATACGTCAGTTTACACTGGTAAATACAATTTAACTGACTCATTTTGAAAAGGGTTGAAAATTGATTTGAATGCACGTGGCACAAAACATTTTATAACTTGGGATAATTATTTAATATTATAATCTTGTGAACGAATTACATGTTACTTGTGCGTTCAGTAGCTCGGATCTTGTCCGGGTTAAAGATCAATAGACACACCACATTAATGAGTTATACACTGACAGGTGTACGCCTACACCCCGTGCTCAGGTCGTGGCCATCTCGTAAGATGATGCCAAGGATATCCGGGACATGGTCATTAACCCCCCAAAGGCTTTAAGTGAACAAGACTGTTTAAACGAGCCGATCAAATTATTCAATTAACCACCCAAAGATGTAAGATTTGATGCTCGATCAATCGGTATTCTATATACCATAACCCAAGCCCGTATAGGGAAAATAAGTTAAAAGTATTTACCTGAGCTAAATATAAATTCAATCCCAGCCGTATACCACCAAGCAAGTACAGATAGCTTTTACTGGGCTCCTAAATCTGGAACGAAGGTTTTTAATAACCTATTAGATTCCTAACGGGTCTTTAATTAAGCCTAAGCTTAGACCGATTAACTTTAAGGACGATACGGTTCAAACGCACGATTAAGCGAAGACCGGATAGAATGTGATTTAGACCCGACAAGTTTGAAGACTTGTATAATATGGGTATACTAAACACATTCTGGATTTTGAGATAAAAATGATAAGGTTTGACCCGTTTCGGTCAATTTATGCAAACTAGTTACATAAACCGAACCGAACGCGAAAAGAGCGTTACGGGTAACCATAAGAGTCATATGCAAGTTTCCTGAGATAATATGCCTTAAATATGTTATACTATCAGTAAGATCTCTTCTATTATGACCCATACGAATTTAAACTCAATTTACGCCTCATAAGGGCATTTTGGTCATTTAAAAGATTATAAAAGAGTTAAATTTGTAATCTGAGTTACAGGTCTGATTTATACAGCAAATACACTTAATTTAACATGTTATAACAGTAGGGTATGACCCATATGTGAAACTTATCATTTAAAACCAAACTATGCACCTTAGGGGTATTTTGGTAATTTCACAAGGGCTTAAAAGGTCAAAACTGGAAACCTGGGTTCAAAAACTTTTACTTACTGTTATTATCTCAAAATATACTAAAAACATCAGTAGGTATCAACCTTATATGTTTAATATAGTTTTAGTACATACTATGCGTTAAAAACGCTTAAAAAGGCGATTTGGAGCCATTACCTGGTTTTTAAAGGAAAGCTGATATTTTTATAATTCCAGAAGGCTCAAAATATTTTATTTAACAAATACAATCAGTAGAAAAAGGTTTGGGGTCAAAAGGATTTGTAAAACTCATTTTATGGCTTAAAAGGGCAAAATCGGTATTAACCGAATTAAACTTAGAGACCTATGTTATGCTCAGCCAAAAATTAAATAAAAATCTTCAAAAATCCCAAAATATTATATTACATCAGTGGGAAAAAAGTTTGATATCAAAAAGTGGGTTTAAATAGGTTATACGCTAATTACGCCGTTTAAGTAACATAAAGCTTTCAAATTACGCTAATGAGCATAACTTCTAATCTAGACTTCAAACTGATGTCAAATTTTAGGTGCAAGTTTATAAATCAGTAATTAAGGTTTCTACTCTTTCACTTTTTTAAAAATCACGTTTTATAGTCAAAAGGGCATAATAGTCAACATTTAAGCATTAATCGGAAACATGCATGTGAATCGGATAAGTAATGAACCAAATTGTATAATCTCAGAGAGTTATACTTATATGAAACCTGGTCCAAAATAAGCTCTAAGGCAGATCTTAAACATGCATAAACGGATCAGAACTGAAAGTCAAAGCAAAAGTCAAATTATGCGACTTTCGGTTCCGATCCGGGTTTAAACTGAAAATTGTCGAGTTGAACATGTTGAGACATGTTCTTACATTAGTTACCATGTTATTTTAATGATCAAACAGGTTGCATGTACCCTACATTGCTAATTATGCTTAATTTTGAAAATACTCATTCTGTTGACTTTTTAAAACAGGCTTTGACTCGACAATTAACATAGTTAGAGTGGGAATCTGAAAGTACCCTTTTAAGGGTTTGTTACCCACATAAATACCTACTTGTAGGTACTTTCAATTCGAGAAATGACTGAGCAAATTTCAATTAATCGCAAAGTCAAATTTAAATTACGACGGTTTGACTAATAGCTAATTAACTAAGCTAAAACGAAATCGAAAGGGTTATGAACACTTACAAGAGTCCTAATTACTATTAGAGATCACTAGAAGGCCTGAGGTTGATCAGAGAGCTTCAGAATTTAGAATGCAAGTGAAGTATCAAGTGAACTCATCACCTATTTATACTTTTCGGGACTTCGTATTATCGTGACAAGTGTCGGGGACATGTAATCAGATTAGGCAAGGTGTTAAGTGGTTTTTCAATACAAAGTGCAGCCCCTAGATTCAAGTTTGTGAGTATGGAAAACAGTTAGGACAACAACCAGCTACTAACAGGCTGTTACCAGCTGTTTCTAGCAGCCCAGTTCAGCAAAACAACTTCCAGAAGTGGCTGTTTCAGTCCCTGCAAGTACATAACTGCATATAACAGCCCTTTATAAACCCGTACATCTTATAAAAAGACATATTTAGTCCCTCTGACCTCTGAATCAGATGGTTACAGGTCTAAAACAACTTCTGAGGGCTGTTAAGATCAGGAACAGTTTGCTGAATTACAGTTTCAGTCCCTGTACATGTTAAATGCCATTTCTAACACGTTTAAAGTCCATTAAGCCATCTTCAAGGCTCCACAATGATGCCTCAACATAGGGGACATGAAACATGTTCAAAAACATGTCGGATGTCGGTCCGTTTGGCCGTACGGTCACGTTGTTCGTCTAATTACGACGAAACACGAACGGACGCGAAAAACGGTCCAAATTACGCGACGAATGAAATTTTATCATGGAGATCACTATAATAAAATATTTTAGTGCTTACATAAATTTTTGGGTGTCCGGAGATATTCAGATTGTGAGATATGCGCGAAAATGCAAACTTGTGCACTTTTTGACACTTTTAGTCCCTGCATGACCTTAAAGTTTATTTTTGCGCACCAAACACCTCTAAGCCTATATATAAGCTATAGAAATGATTATTAGGGCATTTTTAACTCATGGACACTTTCCGGAAGATCCGTTACCATACGAATCGACATACTTTTACAGTTTGACGCAAATAGTCCTTAAATTGCGCAAAGTAGCGCGAAATGCCGTTTAATGTTATCCAAGCCTTCCATGGCCCATATTTATCCTTCCCAAGCATATACTTAAATATTAATACGCTCTCGTTCGCTTAGATGGTCACCGAAAGGCATAGATTCAAAAGTTGACGCTTTAGGTCCCTCTATTGCGCAAACTTGCGCATCTCATCATTTAATAGCATTGAAGCCTCATCTAATCCATATTAGACATTCTTGAAAGTATTATTAAACATCACGATGCTTCGGATTCGCTAAAAGGTCATTCAGAGGTATAATTAAACATATTGACACTTTTAGCCCCTCTAACTTGCAAAGTTGCGCGTAACTTTACTTATAGGCATAAAAACCTTAGATGGCCATTATTTGGCATTCCCGAGAGTATAATTAAATATTATTAAGCTCCCGGTTTGTTAGAAGGTCACTCAGAGGTAAGAATTTACATGTTGACGCTTTTAACCCTTTATTGCGCAAACTTTCAATTAATTACGCAAACGACTACACTTATTCATCAAGTGGCACATTTGTGAATATAAACATCGTGTGAGGTTATTTGGAAACTTATTTTAGGTATGCTAACACTTCCAGTCCTTTTATTATCAAAGTTTTCAATTTTTCGAAAAATTAGTCCCTTAAATTCAACATTGGACTTTGTTAGGGTTTATTACACGTGTCAATACATCATTGGACGTGATTTTACGAGGTGTTACAAAAAAGTAGGAAGGGGTTGAAAATTTCGATTTGTGATAAAAAGAAACGAGTCTGTACAACCACTACTAATGTGGTTTACAAAGAAGTTTTACAAAATCTATGATGATACTAAACATCTGTCAACCTGGCAATGTCTGTTGGGTATAATGGAGGAACTGTTGTTAGGAAATGTTTGTTGGAAAGCAATACAACTTTTTGAAAGCCTCTGATACTTGCTCTGCATTAAGCTTATCCTGAGAACACATGTTGTTAATAACATTATTCTCTTAATATCTGTTTACTAACCGTTGTAATTTCTGTTGAATGACCTTTTTAACATGGGTCGACTAACATCTGATAGTTACTATCTATTCATCTAGCAAGCTCTGTTGGAGATAATCGATGACACTTCTTAGTAAAGTCTGTTGGAAAGCAACAGAAGTTTTTAACAGTTAATAGACAATAGTGGTTTCCTATCAACATAATGGAATTGCTGGTGAATAAACCTATTGATCATTAATTTATATCAATTTTGTAAGTCTGCAGTAATTTTTTTTTTACTATCTGTCAATATATGTTATGCATGGTTTTCTAAGAAACAACAGTGGTTTGCTATCAACAAATGGAATTGATGTTGAATAAACCTATTGACCATTAGTGTATATCAATTTTATAAGTCTGCACTAATTATTTTTTTACTCTCTGTCAATATGGGCTATGCATTGTTTTCTAAGAAACGACCCGTGTTTGCACACGGGTCTTACCGCTAGTACTTTCTATAAAAGGAGAAATCCAAGTGACATAAGAAAAGCTGATGTGTCAGCTTGAGAGCATGTCCAACAAGGCTTTTCTTATGTCATTATTACATCATAATGCCTAATATATAAATCAGTTTAAAATACATTTAATGCTCTATCAAACCACTGCCTTGTGTATTTTCAAATTTTAAAGGTCTGGCCCACATTCTAAAGGGCAAACCATTGCCCATCTACGAGAAAGTAGCAGCTGGTTCCTTTGGAAAATGTATACTTAGCAGCAACAGTTGTTGTTATCTTCTGTAATACTTTTAGATCATCAGATGTTTAACGCTAATTACCGGGAAATTCAAATTCAAATATGCATGGGAATAAGTAATTAGCAATTAATGCATGTCACTCAGATTCAAACTCCTGTCAGTCATCCTTCTTATATAAGGCTTTTCTTCTCATTTCCCTCTTCATATTTCATCACGCTTTCATTTTCTCTAATTTTGAAATTTGAAATTTAATCACAATTCGAATTCTGAATTAGAAGCATGTCAATATCAGTTGACAGTAATAATCTTAGTTTTGTTAACGATTTGAATCTTGGGAAGGATATGTGGAACATGAAGGCGAGAATTATTCGAAAATGGAATCAGGGTTACAAGATGGAGATCATCTTCATTGATGAGAAGGTAATTTGTATCTCTGTTTTTCCGTTTTATTTTAGAAAATGTAGTGTTGTATGCTAAGAAGATAATTTCTTTAAATGTTCTTCAGGGTGCTAAGATTCAAGCAGGTATTAAGAGTCATCTGATACTTGTTTTTGATGGACAGCTGCAAGATGATGCTATTGTGATTCTGTCGAAATTTGGTGTTGGTGAGAATAAAGATTTATATAAAGTAGTAGTGCAACCTTATAAAATCAACTTTTATAGATGCACAACGGTTACTCATGTGAGAGGTTGGCAAGGTGTTAAGTATGGTTTCAATTTCAGAGCTTATGAAGATATTCTTCAAGGAGAGGCGTTAAATGCTTTGAGTGTTGGTTGTGTATATTTTTTTAATCATGTCTTGCTTGCATAATATTAGACAGTTTTACTTATATTCTTGTATAATGTGATCATATAGATGTTGCTGGATCTGTGATTTCTTGTGGAGATCTTGAAATCTTTGATCGACCTCCAAAGGAGACTAAGAAGATGAATTTCGAGATTGAAGCTTTGGAGTAAGTTGTTGTTTATATGTTCAGTCATGTACTGATCATTAAATGTATTTAATGATGTTAATAAATAAGATGAAGAATGTTTGTATTTAATGTGGGATCATGGTACTGGTAATAAATAAGATTTATAGTGTTTGTTGTTGTTATGGGCCATTTTCTGAGTATATATATATACTAACTAATATCCTGCTTTTGGTTGTTTACTTGTGATCAGGATACTGGATTAGGATATTGGTATCATCCTGGGCCATATCCTGGTGTTAACTAAATTAACCACGTGCAGGTTAGAGGCTGTGGGTTACTAACGGTCAGATGGACTTCTTCTCCTCAAGACTCGGGCGTATCTGTTATGAAAGAGACATTGAACCCGAAAGACCAGATCTACAACGTTCGAGTGGGGAATATTCGCCGGATCCCGGTTTATTAGGATAGTTTGTTGCATTTCTTTTACTATAAATAGATGGGGGCGGATCAGATTAAGGCAGGCAACTTTCACACACACTTTCGAACACTTTTGCTCTCTAGCTTTCAGCAGTCACTACACATAATCACTTGTACTAGAATTACATTGTAACACCCAGTTGATCCGCATCACATCCTGCACTGTATCCTGATATTTGAAGTAATAGAAGAACAAGACAGCTGCGATTGTCAGCTCCCGAGGTTTTGTGCCGGCGATCTAGATTGATCAAGGGCTTTCCTCGTAGATCACGCGTCAACCTTTACTTTTTTGCTCATTGTTTGATCATAAATATAGTTTTATATCCTGAGCCGTATCCTGAAACTGTTTTTGCAATTAACTTGATTAACATATTTTCGACACTCATTTCTAGCACACTACCTCACTTAACTAATTTGATCACTTAATTTCTTCGGTAATTTTTTACCAAAACAACGTGGCGCTCACCGTGGGGCAAGTGGTGCTATTTTTGCTAAAAACTTTAGTAAAATCATTACTCGGCTTTCTATTGTCAAAACTTTTTGCTACGTTGTTTTCAATGGCCTCGAGATCAAACATGAGCTCTTCCACCATGTCTGCTACAACCTCTGCAACAATTGGTTCAGTGCTTCCACCTCCTCCTCCACGAATGCAAACTTCTTCTCATGGAACTGAAAGTCATGTGGCTCGGGATGTCATCCCCGCTCCCACTACTCAGGGATCTGGTCTTGTTTTGGCTTCTAATGATGAAATTATGAATTTGTTTGGTAGTGTACAGGAACAGATGAGGCAGCAGCAGGAAACTAATCGGATGCTGAGGAGAGAGATACAACTCTTGAAATCCGGCCAAAGTAGACCTGCTGAAGAAACTGTCACTCCTTTGCAGCCTAGAGCTTTGAACTTCAGTTCTGCAGTTTACACTGAAGATAACCGGGGGAATATCGTGCCAAACCATTCTCAGAATCAAATTCCTGAGATACCCTCCTCGGTCAGGATGTCAACTGTGAGGAGCTCAGGATATGCTTCAGGATATGGCCAGAATCCTCAGACCGGTAACATGTCAAATAATAATAATCTTGCTACTAACAATAATGGGTCTTTGTAGGATGCAGGTATGACGTCAACATTTACTAGGGAGCTTCAAAAATTGAGGGACATGATATCCAGTGTACCTGGAGTGGTTCAGCCAATTCCGGAAGTATCCCAAGACAGCCACAAGATATCCCGCTTTGCATATCCCATCTGTGATGCTGAAATCCCAAAGAGATTTCAAACCCCCAACATGAAGCTCTATGATGGGACTACGGATCCTGAAGAGCATATTGCCCAGTATAGGGAAAGAATGGAGATTAACCCTATCCCTCCGGAGCTCAAGAAAGCATGCTTGTGCAAGGGATTCGGATCTACCCTAACAGGATCAGCCTTGAAATGGCTGTTAAATGTTCCTCCTCACTTAATTGCTTCGTTTGCTCATTTGGTTAATTTATTTAATAGTCAGTTTTCTTGCAGCCGGAGTTTTGAGAAACTAACCAGTGATCTTTACAGGATAACTCAAGGACCTCAGGAATCCTTGAGGGATTATGTGAACAAGTTTAGTCGAGAATCCATGGATATCCCACATCTTGATGTAGCGACCGCTGTGCAGGCTTTTAAGATGGGGTTACAAAAGGATTCTCAGTTTTATCAGGATCTTGTAATGAATCCCTGCAGGAATCTGGACGAAGCTCGTAACAGGGCCTTAAGATATATTCGCTTGGAAGATGACAAAAAGATGTAAGAGAGGATGAATTCCACCTCAACCTACGAATCAACCAACAGGAAATCAGAATCCTCGTATAAACCATATCGCTCCAAGCCATATGGCAGAAATGATAACAAGAAAGTGAATGCTGTTGAAGACGAGGATCCTGAAGAATATCCTGAATTATCTAAATATTGCTTTTCTGTTAATATACCTGAGTTAATGTGTGCTATGCATGGTTTAGGAGACAAAGCTAGGTGGCCTCGAAAGAATCAACAAAAAGCTGATTGGAAGGATAAATCCAAATGGTGTGCCTTCCATGAAGATTTCGGACATGTGACTGAGGATTGCATTGCTCTAAGAAAAGAAATAAGCTACCTATTGAGCAAGGGATATCAGAAGGATTTGCTGGGAAGAAAGAAGAATAAAGGGCAGGATCCTGAGAAGGATCCTGAATGAGCAGCATCACCCCCAGCAGATGCCAAAATAATTAACTTTATTTCAGGAGGATCCGACATTTGTGGGACTTCGTATTCTGCGGCCAAGAGACATGCAAAGGAGGCTAAGACTGAAAGGGGAGACAAACCAGCCAGGATGACCACCCTTACAACTGATAAAGTGATCACTTTCGACAGTGATGACAGGGATACTGTGCAGGATCCTCACCATGATGCTCTCGTAATAACATTGTATGTTGCTAACCATTTTATACGCAGGATATTGGTGGACAATGGTAGCTCTGTCAACATAATTCAGCTGGAAACATTGAAGAGGATGAATGTATCTCCGATGGACATTACTTCGAAGTCCACCGTGCTTGTTGGTTTCAGTGGAGAAGCTAGGAATACTGTAGGAGAGATAAAGTTACCAGTATATGTTGAAGGGGTCAACTCGATACAACGCTTCTGTGTGATGGGCTGTGACAACTCGAGTTTCCAAGATTCCATGTTCGCACTATTGCACGTTAATTGTTTAGATTGTCCGATACACGACTTGTTCGTTTCACAACCGGACACGTTGTAATATGTTAAAGCGTATTGTAGTCGGTATATTATACTTGATGGGTCTTGAGTGTGTTTATATGTTTTGATGTGGTAATATTATGCTTTGTGTTGTTAATATGTTAGTGAAATTAAAATTAATACAATTGAATCATGCTAAACACCCCCTCATGAAATCATCCCACCCCACGAAAACACCAAGTGTTTTCGTCCACACTTGGAGGTCAACGGAAACAGGTATGGGCCTTGGCCCAGTGATGTTCTATTATATGTTTTAAATTCCAACCTATACGATTAGAGTTTGATCGCAAAACCCTAGAGCACTTCTCTAACTGTGACGACAACTACAAGCCTACGGAACCTTCTTGTGCCATCAATCCATTAGTTCCTATCTCGGACTTGACCGATAAATTGTGAGCACTTAACTTAGCATACCGAGCAAACCAAGGTGAGTTCACACTCTTTACCAAGGCATGGGATTCCCGGGGATTGGGAATGGGTTGAATGATGGGATTGAACAATTTCTCCTACTTACACGGCTACTAGACTATCTACCATGGTCCTCGGGTTAAGCAGGACACTTACGTAAAACCTACGTAAACAAGTACTTACCACTGTCCTCAGGTTTCGAGGGACACTTACGTAAAACCTACGTAAACTCGCACATGCTACTGTCTTCCGGAGTCAGGAAGGACACTTACGTAAAACCTACGTATACTTGTGCTTACTACTGTCCTCAGGGTTCGAGGGACACTTACGTAAAACCTACGTATACTTATGCTTGCTACTGTCCTCAGGTTTCGAGGGAGACTTTACGTAAAACCTACGTAAACCTCACGCGTACCACTGTCCTCGGGTTAAGAAGGGCACTTACGTAAAGCCTACGTAAACCTCGTATGTACTACTGTTCTCGGGTTAAGAAGAACACTTATGGTACAACTAGTCTAGTAAATACAAACATGGGAAGCCCCCACTGATAGTACATACAACATGGGAAGCCCCCACCAATTGAATCTACACAACGGCTTAGTTAATAACGCATAGTTATGCAACGAACTTACTTACTGTGAACTCGCTCAACTAGTTGTTGACTTTCTGTTACATGCCTTGCAGGACCGTAGGTACTTATGGAGCTTGCACGGGAGGCGCGGTCGTTGTGGGCATGGATTGTGGATGTTTTGATGAAAACTTTATGACTCTTTAAACTAAACACTTGTGTTGAAATTTCATACTATGCTTCCGCTACTTATGCTATGTTTTTGATTGAACACCAATTGTATTGTGACGGATTACATTTACTTTTACTTATACTTATATGTTCAATATGATTGGTGGCTTGATCCTGGTCATGTCACGCCTCCAAGCGGTGATACTCCGCGTGTGGATTTTGGGGGTGTGATAGATTGGTATCAGAGCCATTGGTTATAGAGAACTCGGTTTTAATAAGGGGAAAACGTTTTTATTAAAACCAGACTATAACCTGTACAGTACTCAACGATCCACAACGACGCTTCGCTCCACGTGCAAGACTCAACATTCTAGGTAATATAGTATATGTTTTATTGCCTACTTGCTAGAATTACATAGAACTTTGCTCATGGTATGCTTAGATAAACGTAACAACTGTTGATTGAAACACATGTGTGCTTACTCTCTTCTATCCTCGCATTTTCGCGAATCTCTCTCACTCATGTTTCTCTTGATGTGAAGATCATGAGTGTACGTGTGAACCTAACTCAAGCCCAGTTGACGGCTCTTATCAACGAACAAGTTACGGCAGCACTCGCAGCCGCTCAGGCAGGAGGTATAACCTGCTATTCCGAACCTATCTTAGGATGTTAGATCCTACTCTCATGACCCAACTCTAGCGCTTAACCCAGTCTTTTCTTCCTCGCGCAACAAGGTCATGACGCTCAGCCACCTGTATGCATATTCAAGACATTCATGGACTGTCGTCCTAATACTTTCAGTGCCATCGACTTATCACCAGTGCATCAAGATCCCTACCCCTTGGGGGGTCGTCAAAGTTGATAGTGATCAGCCGGAGGCGAAGGAATGCTACTCATCCTCAATGAAATCCTCGACCAAGCCTAATCCAGCATAGCAATTAAAGATGTGGGCACAAGATATCGTGGAGGCTTCAGAGCAGGATATGAAGAAAGTTATCCTGGATCTGGATAATCCTGATATCTCGGTGCTCGTGGGGACCAATATCCCTCAGGATATTGAAGAACAATTAACTAACTTTTTGAAGTGCAGGATGTCAACATTTTCCTGGAAGCATGAGGATATGACAGGTATATCCAAAGACATTATTACTCACAAGCTTGGAATTGACAGGTCGTTCAAGCCTGTTCAGCAAAAAAGAAGGAAGTTTGCTCCTGAACGAAATACAATCATACAAGAGGAAGTTGAAAGATTGTTGAAGTCCAAAATGATCAGAGAAGTCAAGTTTCCAAGATGGCTGGCAAATGTAGTCGTGGTACAGAAGAAAAATGGGAAATGGAGAGTCTGTATAGATTACATGGACTTGAACAAGGCTTGTCCTAAAGACCCATTTCCTCTTCCCCATATTGATGCAATGGTGGATGCTACTGCCGGGCATGAGATGTTAACCATCATGGATGCATCCTCAGGATTTCAGCAGATTCAAATGGAGCCTTCAGACCAGGAGGATACTGCCTTCATGACACCAACATGTATTTATTGTTATACTGCTATGCCCTTTGGTTTGAAAAATGCAGGTGCAACATATCAGAGATTGGTGAACATGATGTTCAAAGATAAGCTGGGGGACACAATGGAGGTATACATCGATGATATGGTGGTAAAATCTAAAAAGGCTGAGGATCACCTCTAGGATATTAAGGGAGCATTTGATATCCTGGATCAGTATAACATGAAACTAAATCCTGCTAAGTGCCATTTCAGAGTAGGGGCAGGAAAGTTTCTAGGATATATGGTGACCAAAAGAGGAATAGAGGCAAGCCCGGAGCAGATTAAAGCCATCCTGGATATCAAATCACCTTCAAATATGAAGGATGTTCAACGATTGACAGGGCGAGTAGCAGCATTGAACAGATTTATTTCAAGATCCTCGGAAAAATGCAAGGAATTTTATGACATCCTCAAGAAGAATAAGAAGTTCGAATGGGGAGCAAAGCATGAAGCAGCCTTGCAGGATTTGAAGCAATATCTCTCAACTGCACCTCTATTGATGAAGCCTGAAAATGGTGAACCATTATCCCTGTATCTTGCAGTATCAGGGAATGCAGTAAGTGCTGTCCTTGTAAAGGATCATGAAGGTCAGCAGTATCCTGTGTATTATGTTAGTAAAAGTTTATTAGATGCTGAAACTAGATATTCTCATCTAGAAAAATTGATATTAGCCCTAGTTATGGCGTCAACGAAACTTAGACATTATTTTGAGACACATAGGATTCATGTTAAAACCAATTATCCTGTTAAAAACGTGCTTAGGAAACCCAAGATGTTGGGTAGGATGGCTAAGTGGCCAGTAAAATTAAGTGCTTATGACTTAGTATATGAGCCCAGAAATGCCATAAAGTCTCAGGCTTTAGCCGACTTTGTGGCTGATTTCAGTAGTGATATTCAAAATGAAGTAGACTTAGAAGTACAGCAGCTAGGAGAAAACTTAGAATGCTGGACATTGTATACTGATGGTGCATCTAACGTAAGAGGTGTAGGTCTAGGTATACTACTAAAATCGCCACAGGGGGACATATTACCCCAGGCTATTAGGTGTGAATTTCCTGCTACTAATAATGAGGCAGAATATGAAGCTTTGATTGCAGGACTGGAGTTGGCTAAAAATATGAATATTAGATGTTTACAAGTATATGTTGATTCCCTGTTGATCACTAACCATCAATGGATCTTATGCAGTAAAAGGTGAAAAGTTAGCTGAATATCTCGAAATTCTCAAAAAATTAGCAGGATACTTCGATATTTTTACACTTGAACAGGTACCAAGGGAGGAAAATGCTGAAGCTGATGCCTTGGCAAATCTGGGATCATCGGTCAGGATACCGGAAGGAACCCGAATACCAATATTACATATCCTATATCCTGCGACGAATCCTCAGGATAAGGAAGTAATAAATATTCAGGATCCTGATGATGAGTATCCCGAGGAGGATCCTAAGTCCTGGACGGCTCCAATCATGAGATATCTCAAGGAAGGACACATCCCAAATAATGAGAATCCTAAAGCCTTTAGAATGAAGGTATCACGATTCACTATTATAAATGATGTTTTGTATAAGAAATCTCTTGCAGGACCATATCTGAGGTGCTTGGAGGATCCCGAAACCAAAGAAGTGTTTCAGGATATACACGAAGGGGATTGTGGTAACCATACTGGAGGCAGGTCGTTATTCTCAAAAGTATTGAGGGCAGGATATTATTGGCCGACGATGAAAAAAGATGCCACAGAATATGCTCGAAGATGTGACGCGTGTCAAAGACATAGTAACATATTACATCAGCCTGTTGAACCGCTGTATCCTATCGTTTCCCCTTGGCCGTTTATGAAATGGGGTATGGATATAGTGGGAAAGCTTCCAAAAGCTCCAGGAGGAAAGGTTTTCATGTTGGCAATGACGGATTATTTCTCCAAGTGGGTTGAAGCAGAAGCATTTGTTCAAGTTAGAGATCAAGAAGTGGTATCTGTTTTGGTCAAATATTACCGAAGCAATTTAGTGATCAAATTAGTTAACTGAGGTAGTGTGCTAAAATTATGTGTGAAAAATATGTTAACCAAGTTAGTTATAAAAACAGTTTCAGGATACGGCTCAAGATATAGAGCTGTATCTATGATCAAACAATGAGCAGAAAAGTAAAGGTTGACACGTGATGTACGAGGAAAGCCCTTGATCAATCTAGATCGCCGGCACAAAACCTCGGGAGCTGACAATCGCAGCAGCCTTGTTCTTCTATTGCTTCAAATATCAGGATACAGTGCAGGATGTGGTGCGGATCAACTAGGTGTTACAATGTAATTCGATTACAAGTGTTTGTGTATAGTGATTGTTGAAAGCTAGGAAGCAAAAGTGTTTGAGAGTGTGTGAAAGTTGCGTTGTGCCTTAATCTGATCCGCCCCCATCTATTTATAGTAAAACAAATGTAACAAACTATCCTAAATAACCGGGATCCAGCGAATATTCCTCAGTCGAACGTTGTAGACCAAGTCTTTCGGGTTCAACGTCTCTCCCATAACAAATACGCCCGAGTCTTGAGGAGATGAAGTCCATTTAACCGTTGGCAAGTCCCAGTCTTTAACCTGCACATGATTAATTCCATCAACCTCAGGATATCGCCCAAGATGTTAGCAATATCCTCATCCAGCATCCTGGTCACAAATAAACAATAAAAAGCAGGATATTGGTCAAGATATGTATGCTTAGAAAATGACTCATAACAATTGTCCCCAAATATATCGGTTGGTATACCAATCCAACGGATATATTTTAAAAGTTTTATCTCATAACTTAAGGCAATCAATATGACGAGACCCTTGAAATGACAGTGGTGCAACTTCCAAAGCGTTATTTACTCTTTACCCCCTACATTCAGCCTATATTAACCGAGGGACTTCTCATTATGATTATCTTTATCTTCAACCGAATATCAGGTGCTTTTCTCTCTCTTTTTTCTATTTTCCTTGTTTACATCTCCTTTTCTCCGATTCTGATCCTTCATGGCGACCCGCACCAGATCACAAATGGTGGACTCTGTTTCCCCCTTCCATAAACAAAATTTGCTTAAGAAACCTTCAAAAGAGGTGTGTTCTTTCGACAATTCCGATATCGCGGCCCTACGAGCTTCCGGTGCCTTTCCCGCCGGGACAATCTTCCGTCCATTCGACCGAGAGGTCCGATAGGACTTTTGTTCCGACGAATGGGTCTGCTTTTTTGCCTATCCTTTCTCCATAGGACTCCAATGCCCATTTTCACCTTTTATTTCTCGTTTTTTCGAACTTACCGGCCTTAGCTTCGCCCAAATCATGCCCATGGTTTGGCGCGTATTAGTCACCATGGAAGGAATTAAGGCTCGTCACATGCCCGACCTGTGCATCGAGGATTTGCCGATGGCTTATCGTTTAAGATCTCATGGTTCCAGCCGATTCCTTCTATTCTCTATTTCCAAAGACCCTCTCATCCTCAAGGCTACCAAGAATGAGGATAAGTGGACAAGAAAATTATTTTTTGTGAAAAGAGACTCCATTGATAAGGGTTTTGACCTTCCTAAAAGATGGTTGACTTCCGGTAGGATTTAGGGTTTTAGGAATATCCCCAATCATATCCCGAACCTCCATCCTGAACCGACATCCTGATGTGTTTATTTCTTTTCTTGCAGCAAACTTTAAAGAACTAGCTACCCCTAGTGCTGAATCGGAAGGAAGAATAAAAGAGATCTACAAGCTTCCAGAGGGTGAAAGAACCTTTAACCTGCTACTCACAAGCTCAAGTCAAAGATCAAGTTCCAACATGTCTGGTAAGCATATTTTCAGGAATTATTTTTATTATTTTATTGTATAGAGATATAACAAGTCTAAAACATCTTCCCTTGTGCAGTGTCAGTTATTAACCTCGAAGGCTTCCAACTCGACGAGTTGGATAGCTACTCTAGCCTCGCGCCTACCAAGCAAGAATCCAATCCAAAGTCATCCGTCACACCGAAGCCTACCAGCTCGAAGACCACCACCGCTCCCAAAGCTCCTCCGGCATCCCGGACCCGGGCCTCTAGTTCCCGAAAGAGAAAAGAAGTTGAACCTCCCGCTACACCTCACGTGTTTCCATTCGAGAACCACGGGTTTATGGAATCCAGCAAATTCATGACCGGCTTCCTTAACCAGGTTAGTATCCTGACTCGTATCCTGCATCATATGCTAAATAGAAATGTACATTTAGAACAACACCTGTTTCTTTACCTTGCAGGGCCTTGAACGCCTGGTATTCCTTTATGAGGACACATGTGGTTTAAATGTCATGCTAGAAAGCAAACTAAAGAAGGCTGAAGCTACCATCACGGATCAAGCAGCAATCGCCACCGCCAAGTCTGAACACTACGAAGCTAAGTATAAAGTCATGGCTCAAGATCACCAGGCTGCCATCCAAAAGATCACCCAAGAGGCTCAAGCTAAGTCTGACGCGGCCCAGGTTCAGCATGAACAAGATATGGCTTCATACCGGGAGAGCCTTAAGAATTCAGTCATCATCTCCCTCCTCCAGGCCAGACTGAAAATGGCTTACGAGGCTAGGACTCTGGGCGTCGAATGCCCCACATGGAACATCAAAGCCTGGGAGACGAAATTGAAAGATCTTGGTGGCAATCCTGTGGAGCCCCCTTCCAAACCTGTCGCAGAGGAGCCCACCAAGGTAACTGAGAAGGTGGACGATGCTGGAGCTTCAAAGGATGCTGGTGGTGACTCTGGAGAAAATGCTGATGGAGAGGATGCTGCTGATGATGCTGAGAGGAATGCTGGAAAGGATACTGGTGGAGATGTCACGATGAAGGAGGTAGCTGACCCTTAAATGCAGCGATGTGGGCGATGATGGATATATGTGCTGAGGCCGGAGCCCACTTTTTAAAATTTCATGGTTATGGTCTGTAAAACAATTTACATTTCCTGTCTTCGAACAATTTATATTTCCTGCATTAGAACAATACGATGACCAAAGGTAGATGGGTCCTAGGTTTTAGGATGAAGCCCTTGGTCATCGGTTAGTATAATCTGTTTTGAATATCGTAACGGTTGAAGGTGGACAGGTTTCGTTTTGAGATAAAACCTTCAACCGTTATGTAGGAATGGTAAAAACTAAACGTGCTTTTGGCGGATGGGCCTTGGTTTGAGGTGAAACCAAAAGCACAACTTTTGACTTGTTAATAATATAACTATCTCTTGACTTATTTGTTGTTGCCTTTTAATTTCTGTCATGCATTACTTAATGTAATTCTTAGCTTTGTAAAAATTTTGTATTGTTATCTTTTGAAAATATCCTGATCAATATACTCAGTGATATATTACCAAAACTTTTATTAAATAGAATTTCTAAAAATTCAATCTCCTTTAGAGAAAGTTAAAAGATAACCTATTATGACGATACTTGCCTAATTAAAGTTTCAAACTAGTACCAGTTTCATATATCTTAATCAAATATCCTGAAAAGTATTTTGAAAATATATTTTGAGAATATATCCCGAGAATTTATCCTAATCAGGATGTTTAACCTTTTACCAAACCTAGTATTGTCAAAAACTTAAACGATGTTTACAAAGGAAAGATCATACCAGGAATAGGGTATAACCCTATTATCAAACCTCAATCCCTTTGCAACTTTTCCAATGAAGATGTCCCCTGTCTGAGACACTTAGTGCATTAGTTCCGAGCCTTATCCTTTGAGCTTTACATCATTGCCTTAGTAGGAATGTCCCCTGTGTACAATGTCTTCGAATACTTAGAAATCTTCTGGATATCAGTTCCCGTTGTATAGACAATTTTTCATGTTACAGGGGTAAAACCCAAGAATGTACTGGAAATAAATCCCTTGAATTCTGGGGGAAATCCCAAATTTTCGTGCGCTACAGGCGGGAGTGTATAAACTCCAAGACTTAGAAAGGTGAAAACCTTTAAACCTTAGAGAGTATGAAAATACCCTTTCGTGAGAGAGGGTTACCAATCCTCATATACCTTTAGGATTCAGGATATAGCCAATAGTAACGAAATTGTCAGCCACTTTTACATGGACTGGTCCCGCCACCTTGAACTATTCCTGAATAACTTGCGCTCCAGACGGGGTGTTTAAACCCAATTCGGAAGAAAGGTGAATACCTTTAAACCTGTGAAGGGATCGGGATCCCTTATACGTGAGAGAGGGGGCCAATCCTCTAATCTTCCGAAGTATCCTGAGTGAGCATCCTGGAGCTATATCCTGGAGCATATACTGCAAAACATCCTTAAACTAAGGTGGGTGTTAGCTTGGCTAACACCCCTCCGATGCTTAAGTTAGTATTGGGTCTCAAAGAACAAATCAAATCAAACATATTAAAAAGAGATAGAATTCATACCATCTTGAGATAGAAATTACATTCTATTCTTACTTGAAATAGAGCTTTAAGTGTATTGCATTCCAGGATCTCGGTAGCATATCCCCTTCCATATTCTTGAGTCTATATGCTCCTTTCCCTGCTTCTGACTCAACATCATATAGTCCTTCCCATTTTGGAGCTAGCTTGCCATCGGCAGGATTAGTGGTATTTTGAAAAGCCTTTCTTAGCACCCAATCACCAACTCGAAATCTCCTAGTCCTTATATTCTTGTTATATGCTCTGGATATTCTTTGTTGATATGCTGCCATCCTTAGCCTTGCTGCATCCCTTTTTTCATCTATAGTATCCAAATCCTGACATAAGGCTTCAGGATTCTGTTCAGGATCCCGTAGGATAGATCTTGCAGTAGGTATCGCCATTTCCGTTGGAATCATTGCTTCTGCTCCAAATACCAAGGAAAATGGGGTTTGGCCTGTTGCATTCTTTACCGTTGTCCTATCAGCCCACAAAACAAAGGGTAATTCTTCTGCCCATCTTCCTTTTTTGGCTCCAAGTCTCTTCTTTAAGTTATTGACAATTATCTTGTTTGAGGATTCTGCTTGTCCATTCGCTTGAGGGTGTACCAGAGTAGATGTTATCATTTTGATTCCCCAACTCTTGCAAAAGTCAGTAGTTCTCTTGCTTATAAACTGAGAACCATTGTCACAGATTATCTCGGCTGGTACTCCGAATCTGGTCAGGATATTTCTCTTTATGAAGGATACTACTTCTTGATCCCTGACTTGGACAAATGCCTCGGCTTCAACCCACTTGGAGAAATAATCTGTCATTGCCAACATAAAAACCTTACCTCCTGGAGCCTTTGGAAGCTTTCCCACTATATCCATACCCCACTTCATAAATGGCCAAGGGGAAACAATAGGATACAGTGGTTCAGCAGGCTGATGTAATATGTTACTATGTCTTTGACATGCATCACATCTTCGAGCATATTCTGCGGCATCTTTTCTCATTGTCGGCCAATATATCCTGTCCTTAATACTTTTGAGAATAATGACCTGCCCCCAGTATGGTTACCACAATCCCCTTCATGTATATCCTAAAGTACTTCTTTGGCTTCAGGATCCTCCAAACACCTCAAATACGGTCCTTCAAGAGATTTCTTTTATAAAACATTATTTATAATAGTGAATCGTGATACCTTCATCCTAAATGCCTTAGGATTTTCATTTCCGGGGATGTGTCCTTCCTTGAGATATCTCACGATTGGAGCCGTCCAGGATTTAGGATCCTTTTCAGGGTACTCTGCTCCAGGATCCTGAATAACCGCTACTTCTTTATCCTGAGGATTCGTTGCAGGATATAAGACATGTAATATTGGTATTTGGGTCCCTTCTGGTATCCTGATCGATGATCCCAAATTTGCTAAGGCATCTGCTTCAGCATTATCCTCCCTTGGTACCTGTTCAAGTGTAAAAACATCGAAATATGCTGCTAATTTTTTGAGAATATCGAGATATTCGATTAATTTCTCACCCTTAACTGCATAGGATCCATTAAAATGGTTAGTAATTAACAAGGAGTCAACATATACTTGCAAATTCTTGATACTCATATTCTTAGCCAACTCTAATCCTGCAATTAAAGCTTCATATTCTGCCTCATTATTAGTAGCAGGGAATTCACACCTAATAGCCTGGGGTAATATGTCCCCCTGTGGCGATTTTAGTAGTATTCCCAATCCTACTCCTCTTACATTAGATGCACCATCAGTATATAATGTCCAGGATCCTGAGGATTCTCCTAACTGTTGAACTTCTAGGTCTACCTCATCCTGAATGTCACTACTGAAATCAGCCACAAAGTCAGCTAAAGCCTGAGACTTTATGGCATTTCTAGGTTCATATACTAAATCATAAGCACTTAACTTTACTGACCACTTGGCCATCCTGCCTGACATTTCTGGTTTTCTAAGCACATTTTTGACAGGATAATTTGTTTTAACATGAATCCTATGTGTCTCAAAGTAATGTCTAAGCTTCGTTGATGCCATAACTAATGCTAGTATCAATTTTTCTAAATGAGAATACCTAGTTTCAGCATCTAACAAACTTTTACTAACATAATAAACAGGATATTGCTGACCTTCATGGTCCTTTATAAGAACGGCACTTACAGCATTCCCTGATACAGCGAGGTATAGGGATAGTGGTTCACCATTTTTAGGCTTCATCAATAGAGGTGCAGTTGAGAGATATCGCTTCAAATCCTGTAAGGCTGCTTCATGCTTTGCTCCCCATTCAAATTTCTTATTCTTCTTGAGGATATCATAGAATTCCTTGCATTTTTCCGAGGATCTTGAAATAAATCTGTTCAAAGCTGCTACTCGGCCTGTTAACCGTTGAACGTCCTTCATATTCGAGGGTGATTTTATATCCAGGATAGCTTTAATCTGCTCCGGGCTTGCCTCTATCCCCCTTTTCGTCACCATATATCCTAGAAACTTTCCTGCCCCCACTCCAAAATGGCACTTAGCAGGATTCAGCTTCATGTTATACTGATCCAGGATATCAAATGCTCCCTTGATATCCTGGAGGTGATCCTCAGCCTTTTTAGATTTCACCACCATATCGTCAATATATACCTCCATGGTGTCCCCCAGCTTATCTTTGAACATCCTGTTCACTAATCTCTGGTATGTTGCACCTGCATTTTTCAAACCGAAAGGCATAGCAGTATAGCAATATATACCTGTTGGTGTCATGAAAGCAGTATCCTCCTGGTCCGAAGGCTCCATTTAAATCTGCTGAAATCCTGAGGATGCGTCCATGAACGTTATCATTTCATGCCCAGCAGTAGCGTCCACCATTGCATCGATATGAGGAAGGGGGAATGGGTCTTTAGGACAAGCCTTATTCAAGTCTGTGTAATCTACACAGACTCTCCATTTCCCATTTTTCTTCTGCACTATGACCACATTCGCCAACCATCTTGGGAACTTGACTTCTCTGATCATTTTGGACTTTAACAATCTTTCAACTTCCTCTTGGATGATTATATTCCGCTCAGGAGCAAACTTCCTTCTTTTTTGCTGAACAGGCTTGAATGACCTGTCAATTCCAAGCTTGTGAGTAATAATGTATTTGGATATACCTGTCATATCCTCATGCCTCCATGCAAACGTTGACATCCTGCACTTCAAAAAGTCAGTTAATTGTTTTTCAATATCCCGAGGGATATTGGTTCCTACGAGCACCGAGATATCAGGATTATCCTGATCCAGGATTTCATTGCTATGCTGGATTAGGCTTGGTCGAGGATTTCATTGAGGATGTGTAGCATTCCTTCGCCTCCTGCTGATCACTATCAACTTTGACGACCCCCCAAGGGGTTGGAATCTTGATGCATTGGTGATAAGTCGAAGGCACAGCCTTCATGTCATGGATCCATGGCCTGCCTTGTATGATGTTATAGCAGGATAAGGAGTCCATCACACAGAAGCATTGTATCGAGTTGACCCCTTCAACGTATACTGGTAACTTTATCTCTCCTAGAGTATTTCTAGCTTCTCCACTGAAACCAACGAGCACAGTGGACTTCGAAGTAATGTCCATCGGAGATACATTCATCCTTTTCAATGTTTCCAGCTGAATTATATTGACAGAACTACCGTTGTCCACCAATATCCTGCGTACAAAATGGTTAGCCACAGATAATGTTATTACCAAAGCATCATGGTGAGGATCCTGAACAGTATCCCTGTCATCACTATCGAAAGTGATCACTTTATCAGTTGTGAGGGTGGTCATCCTGACTGGTTTGTCTCCCCTTTCACTCTTAGCTTCCTTTGCATGTCTCTTAGCCGCCGAATACGAAGTCCCACAAATGTCGGATCCTCCTGAAATAAAGTTAATTATCTAGGCATCTGCTGGGGGTGATGCTGCTCGTTCAGGATCCTTCTCGGGATCCTGCCCTTTATTCTTTTTTCTTCCCACCAAGTCCTTCAGATACCCTTTGCTTAACAGGTAACTTATTTCTTTCCTTAAAGCAATGCAATCCTCGGTCATATTTCCGAAGTCTTCATGGAAGGCACACCATTTGGATTTATCCTTCCAATCAGCTTTCTGCTGGTTCTTTTGTTGGTGCATGTTTGTGACAACAGCTTAGATTTGGTCTTTGGATATCTTGTAATTAGTTAAACGATAAACAGTTAGCGGGTTTAGCTTTGTATTAGTGAGATAATAGAGTTTGGGCTAAACAAAACCCACATTGGGTGATGGGGGGCGATTTGGGCCTAGCCCATGCAGCAAACCCAACCTAATGTTGCAACCTTGTGTTATATAAACAAGGTTAGGCTTTAGGGTTTAGGTTGATTAGCCAAAACAGTTTTTGAGAGACAGAATTTCGTGAGAGCTTGTGCTTGGACGAAATTGAGTGTGGTTAGGGATCTTGATTGATTGTAATCAGTTTGATAGTTAATCAATAAAGATCCGGTTTGAAAGTGAATTGCTGTTTCTGTGTTTCTACTCATTCTGCTATATTCTGATCAAGAGGATTCCGCACTCTTGATTGGAAAGACAATTATGTGAAGATCCATACATAAAGGGGACCTACAATTGGTATCAGAGCATTAGGCTCTTGGAGGCTCGGTTCAGAATTGTTCTTGGAGAAAGGGAGTTTTTCGAAATTTTTGAAACCTGAAAATTAGGGTTTCGAAATTTTCTCTTGGTTTGATAAAATTTTCGTAATTTTTTGGCTGTTTTGATCTTATGCTTTGTTTTATTGCTGTTTTGCAGGATTTCTGAAAAAATTTGTTGATTCTGGAAAAGTTTTCGGCTGATAGACTTGAAGATTCGAAGACTGTTCTTCGTGTTCTTCACGTTCTTCGTTCTGTTCTTCAATTGTTTTTCGAAAATCACTGATATTTTGCTGTTTTGATTTTGCAGAAACTGTTAAGGAATCCGGAAGAATATTCAGAATTTCGAACAGATCTAGTTTCCAAGTTTAACTGGCGAATTAGAGTAATTTCGCAGTCTGGACTTGCGAAATTAAGTGATCTGCGAAATTACCGGCGACGTTAAAATCCAAAGGCGACTTTGGTAACCGTATAATTTTCCTCAGCGAAATTATTACGGTTTTCGGCGACTTTACTGGTCGTCGTAATAGCGAACTAGTTACCCGACGAAATTAACGGACAAAATTAATCAGCGAACTTGAACTTTGATCAGCGAAATTGACCATCTGACTAGCGAAATTAACTGCTCCCCAGCGAAATTACCAGCAAATTTAAAAACCAGCAAATTTAAAAAGGGTGGAATATTTCCTAGCAAGCATAACAAAAAATTCACATTTTCGAAAATAGAAATTGATCCGTAGCTCGTTTGACAGAACCGTCTGCACCGTTGCATTCCTCGTATTTTTAGGGCAAAAAAATCCCGAATTCGGTTTTCGACGTTAGATATCATTGGATTCTTCTTTTCGAGACGATTCTAACGGTGTAATTTGGTAACCACTGTTTTCGGAAAAAATTTTTACGGTTTTATCAGTCTGCAACGTTTAAAATGTCGAACATGTCTACTTTGAATGAGCTTTTGAAGATGGAGCATGAGGTTGGCACTACCAACAAACCACCTAAGATGATGAAGGTGGAGAATTATTTAACATGGAAGGATCGTTTTCAATCCTTCATTGAATACCAGGACACTCGCATGTGGATATGCATTGTAGATGGGTACACAAACCCAACACACGACTTTGAGGGCAGACCACGAAGAACTGCCTATGTGAACATGGAAGATGCTGATAAAAAGATGTATGAGGCTGAAAAGAGAGCCTTAGCTGCAATCAAAATGTCCTTACCTGACAGCATCAAACATACTTTCAAGAAGTACACAAACTCAAAGGATATGTGGGATGCATTAGAGAAAAGATATGCTGGAAATGAAGATGTTAAGAAAAACAAAGTTGATCTACTAAAGAAGCAGTTTGCTGTTTTCAAGTTCATGAAACATGAGTCACTTGAGGACATCATCACTCGATACTACCATCTGATGTCAGAAATGGATAATTATGAGATAGAGTGCTATACTGACGTTGAAAAGAATGACAAGCTGCTCGATGCCTTACCTACCAAGTGGGATATTTACACTCTCATGATCAAGGGAGAGGCAGATTATGAGACAAAGGAGCTGGAAGAAGTAGTAGGGAAGCTGAGAGCTTATGAGCTTAGTATGAAGAAGAAAGACACTGGATATGATCAGGTTCAAGATCCAACGATTTACAATGGGCTTGCACCTTCTTCGTCACACAACGCTTCTAGCGACTCTGCTACTGCTTTTCTTTCGTGTGAGAATGAGCAGGTCACATTGAATGAAGATGGTGATGTGTGTTTTGTAGCTGCTTCAGGAGGATCAACAGGAGCCAAGAAAACATCAGCTTCTAAGCAGAGTAGTGGTGTTAAGTCAATGCCAATGAGTGTGAAGTCTGCTGAAGAGCATCTGGCTCTACTTGCTTCATTTGTTGCTTCCTATGAGAACTACATTCAGGGGAAGATATCTGATCCTGCCACTTTAGATGAAGATTACGATCAGATTGACCCTGATGATCTTGAAGATATGGATTTGCAGTGGCAAATGGCCATGATTACCAGACGAGTGAAGAGATTTATGAACCGAACAGGAAGGAAGTTTATAGGAAAGACTGTTGGTTTTGATAAGACCAAAGTGAGATGCTTCAACTGTCAAAGTTATGGGCATTTCGCCAGGGAATGTCAAAAACAAAAGCAGGATACTTCGAGTCAGAGTTCAAACAATAGAAATGCTTCAAACAACTCTAACTCGAGAGCGCTGATCTCTACTGCTAGAGAAGGTTCATATGACTGGAGTGTTCACTTGGAGAATGATGACAATGTCACTCAGGCATTCATGGCAGAGATAACGCCAATTGATGATGGTGAAGCTACAGTAGATGATGTTAAAGTTGAGAAGAAAACTGATGCTGAGGCTGAGGTGAAAATAGAAAGTAAAGCTGAAGAAAAGAAGGCTGATCAGACACAAGATGCTGAAGAGGAAAAGCAAAAGTCTGACCATGAAAAGGAAGCTGAAGAAAAGGATGCTAAGTATAAAAGAATGGAAGCTCAACTTGCGGCTCTAATGGCCAACCTTTATAAACAAACAGGAGAGGTAAAGTCTAATTCTGTGTGTTTAAAATGTCGTGAACTACAGGGTGAGGTTGACAGGTTGTCAACACAAAACCAAAGTCTGGTGAGCGAGATGTCTAACATAAAAGAAGCAAACTTTTTTGCTAAAAGAAACGAATCGTCATACTTGAAGAAGATAAAAGGTTATGAAAGTAAAATTGACTCATTAACCTGCAAACTAAACGAAAAACTTCAGGTCATAGACTTAACTTATGAAATGATGGCAGAGAAAACAAAAGAGATTTCTGAAAAATGCAAAGAGTTGTCAGATGCACAACTCAAAATTGTTGAACTTGAAAAGAAATTAGGTCAATTCAGGGACTCTACTTTTGTTATGAAACATATGATGGGTGGCTTGAAGAAAAGTAATGACAAAACCAGTGTGGGATTTCATGGTTTCAATGAAGTTCCACCTCCTGTTAGTCATGACTATTCTTTCTTGCCTGATGAAGATGAGCTCATGAACTTTGGGTCAACATCACCAAGTAGTTCCACGTCACGTCAAGGAAATGTGTTTGAGAATGCTGATGCTAAGAAGGATAATAACAGCAAACCTGTTTTGAAAAAGAACACATCACATCCTAAGAATAAAAATCCAACTTTTGTTAAAAGTGTTAATTTTGTTCAAGGAAGTGACATGAAAGAGGAAACAGCTGTTATTGAAAACGAATCTAATGTAGAGTTTGCTAAAAACAAAAACAAAGAAAATGCTGAAACTAAGCAAACTGAACCAAATCCTTCCAAGGCATCATAAGAAGAAAAACCCGAATCTAGTTCAAAGGCTTCAGAAAAGAAGTCTTCGAAAAAGAGATCGTGCTTCAAATGTCACACCAAGGGACATGTAGCTAGCTCCTGTCCTAACAAAAAGAGTGAAGCACAAGTTAGTGAGAGGAAGAGAGAGAAGTCACCAGAGACTAGTGGTGATAAACAGGAAAAGGAGTCTAATTCTCCAAAGAAATCTGCTCCTAAGCAACCAGAAAATGTTGCTGTTGGTGTAGATAAGGCTGAAAAAGGAACTCCACAAGTTCCACGTTTTCAAAGAAATCAACCAAGATTTCAGCCTAGATCTCCACCAGGCAGATACGTGAGACCTAGAAGCAGTTCACCAAGAATGAACAATTTTAATGCTAATAATTTCAAAAGTCAAGGTCAATATCAAAATCGATATCAAAATGATGGTGGTCGAACTTTTTATAACAATGGCTTTAGAAATTACAACAATAATGCTTCTTGGAATCAAAATTCAAGATACCCAAATCAAAATTTCCAAAGGTCAAATAGTCCAAACACATATAGGAACCCTCAGGACCATAGACCTAGTGGAAATCAAAATCAAATTCCATCAACAGGTCTGAGATCCAAGACTCCAGTTAGGAGTAATGGATATTGGATGGATGTTCCAGTGGTTGGTGAATTTGGACGACCCAAGACCATTAAGGCTTGGGTCCCCCAATCTAACTAATTTCTTGGTTGGTGTGTGCAGGAGCTGCTAAGGAGGATTATCAACTTATGGTATGTTGATAGTGGCTGCTCTAGGCACATGACGGGGGATGCGAGATTGTTGACTGAATTTGAAGATTATGATGGTGGAAAAGTGAATTTTGCGGGTGCTAAAGGTGGTAGAATTACAGGACGAGGAAAAGTGACCAATGGGAAGATCACACTGGACAAAGTGAACTATGTGGAGCAGCTTAAACACAATCTGATGAGCGTGTCACAAGTCTGCGACAAGGGTCACTCGGTCCATTTTACCAAGAATGAAGCATTAGTGTTGAAACCAGGTTTGAAGATTCCGGACGATTGGATAGTGATGCGAGCGCCAAGGAGAAATGACACTTATGTCATGGACATGGGTGCTAAGGATCCAAATGCTGTGGTGGCGTGTTTACTTTCAAAAGCATCTGAAGCTGAATCGATGTTGTGGCACAGACGCATGGCCCATATTCACTATCGAAAAATGAATTACCTTGTTAAAAATGAGCTAGTGAAAGGGGTTCCAATGCAGAGGTTTCAAGTGGAAGATAAATGTCTTCCATGTCAAAAGGGAAAACAACACAAGAAACCTCATAAGTCTAAAACAGTAAATTCCATAGATGCCCCTTATGAATTACTTCACATGGATTTATTCGGTACAGTGAACGTGAGGAGCATAAGTGGAAAGTACTATTGTTTAGTTGTCACTGATGATTACTCACGATATTCATGGGTTTTCTTTTTAGGTACATAAGATGAGACAGCGGAGATGCTGATAGATCTTTTTACGAAATTGGAAAACGTTCATGATGCTAGGATAAAGAGGATAAGGAGTGATAATGGCACGGAGTTCAAGAATCGAATTCTGGATCTCTACTGTCTTCGAAAGGGAATTGAACATCAATATTCTGCTCCTTATACACCTCAACAAAATGGAGTTGCTGAGAGGAAAAACAGGACGTTGATTGAAGCCACTAGGACGATGCTTTCAGATTCAAAGCTACCAGTTCTTTTCTGGGGAGAAGCTGTGAATACAGCTTGCTATGCCCTAAACAAAGTTTTGACTGTTAAACGTTTTAATAAAACTTGTCATGAATTGATGTTTAACAAGAAACCAAACTTAGAAGGCTTTGAACCATTTGGATTACCCTGCACCATTGTGCGAAATAAAGATAAACAAAAATTCGGTGAGGTGGCTGACGAAGGCTACTTTCTAGGTTACGTACCTGGCGCACCGAATAAAAGGGTTTTTAATCTAAAAACTGGTAAAATTGAGGTTGTTTACAATGTTGAAATTACTACATACAAACCTCAACAATCAACGAGTGGTCCTGCTATATTATATGATTATGAAAGCACTTTTAAGTCATTTAATATTCCTGAGTTTCCAAATGCAGATGATTCTCAGTTGATTCAAGCAGTGATTGTTAGAGATGATGAAGGCGAGTTCATGCCTAGATCGAATGTTGATATGACAGATGCTGCGGAAACTTCCCAAGGTGCTGCTGATCCTGATTCAAGCGATAGTGACTCTGATCCCATTGAGGGGGAGGATTTCATTAATCCGTTTGCAAATCAGAACATTCAGGGGGAGATTGGATCAAACCTGGGTGATAATCTTGAAGTTGATACCGTTGCTACTACATGAGCAAATAGGGATAATCCAGTTGACATGATACTTGGGGATCCTAATGCAGGTGTTCAGACGAGAAGAAGCATAGCAGCGAATTCTGGTTTATTTGTTTCGATTGAGAAGACTGGGATTGTGAATGAGTGCTTGTATAGTTGCTTTATTTCCCAAGAGGAGCCGAAGAACATTCATATGGCTCTTAAAGACAATTCATGGGTTGAAGCTATGCAAGAAGAATTGGCTCAGTTTGCTAAGTTGAAAGTTTGGGAGTTAGTTGACCTTCCTAAAGGTGAAAGAGAGATTGGCACTAAGTGGGTGTTTAAGTGCAAGAAGGATGACAGAGGGATAGTGACGCGAAACAAGGCTCGATTGGTGGTAAAAGGTTTCAATCAGCAAGAAGGGATTGATTATAATGAAGTGTTTGCACCAATGGCAAGGTTGGAGGCAATTCGGTTGTTTCTAGCTTTCGCAACTTTCAAGGGCTTCAAAGTTTATCAACTAGACGTGAAGAGTGCATTTCTTTACGGGAAAGTCCAAGAAGTGGTGTATGTCTCACAACCAGATGGGTTCGTTGATCCAGATTATCCAGATCGGGTGTACAAACTTGATAAGGCTTTGTATGGGTTACATCAAGCTCCCAGGGCATGGTACGAGACACTGTCTACACATCTGATCAAGAATGGTTTTGAAAGAGGTCAGATTGACAGTACACTGTTCATCAAGAGGAAGAAGGAAGATTTTCTGCTAGTACAGGTGTACGTGGATGACATCATCTTTGGGTCATCAGATGAGAGCATGTGTAAAGAGTTTGAGCAGGTGATGAAGAGTAAGTTCGAAATGAGTGCTATGGGTGAGTTGTCTTACTTTTTGGGATTACAAGTTGAACAAAAGGAGGATGGGATGTTTATTCATCAAACAAAGTATGTGTATGACATTTTGAGTCGGTTCAAAATGAATGATTGCTCTACTTTCAACACACCCATATGTGAAAATCACAATCTTGGCCCAGATCATGAAAGTACTGAAGAAGTTGATCCAACTCAATACAGGGCGATGATTGGTTCTCTAATGTACTTGACTGCTTCAAGACCTGACATCATGTTTGTCGTATGCTTGTGTGCCAGATATCAGGCTAATCCAAAAGAGTCACACATGAAAGCAGTGAAGCGGATTCTTCGTTACTTGAAGGGGAAACCTAAACTTGGGTTGTGGTATCCAGCTGATAGTGATATGAATTTTGTTGCTTACACTGACTCAGACTTTGGAGGATGCAAGTCGAACAGAAAGTCTACAACAGGTGGTTGTCAGTTCTTAGGAGGCAGGATTGTGTCTTGGCAATGCAAGAAGCAATCTTGTGTGTCTACATCTACGTGTGAAGCTGAATATATTGCTGCGGGTAGCTGCTGCTCTCAGGTTCTCTGGATACAACAGCAAATGCGCGATTACGGTTTGGATTTCACTCGTACTCCTATTATGATAGACAATAATGCCACAATTTCTATAACAAATAATCCCGTGAAACACAGTCGCACAAAACATATTGACATACGTCATCATTTTATACGGGATTGTGCTGAAAAACGACTAATTGAATTACATCGAGTCGACACACTAGATAACCTGGCAGATCTTTATACTAAAGCTTTTGACAGGGCTCGCTTTGAACATTTAGTCGAACTCAACGGGATGAGGAATCCTGAATAACTGGTTTTTCATAAGAATTTTGTAATTAGTTTACTGCTTTTCTTAAAAATCAAAAATACAAAAACATTGAAAAATCGAAAAACATAAAAAATAGAAAATTAAAAATGAGTCATCACTGTGTGAAAAAGGAGAAATGATAGTACATCAGCAAGTTAGACTGTCACACTGAAAATGAAATTAAATTGCTTAAGTGTGATAGCAGTTTCATCATATGATGTACCAGTAGGCAAAAAGCATGAAATAATCAACTTACCAATGTGATATAAACTTAAATAAACTGAGTATGAGTGGGGAACACATCAGTGGTGTATGGTTTAATGACCTTAAATCTTGCGTTGATAGATTGTCAAAATCTGAAGTTTTGGGTCTTTATACTGTTATTTCATCTGGGGATATCTTGGCTGTCCTTCTGTTCAGAACTAAAATTGTACATGACCCCAGGAAAGAAAGTCGCTTGGAATTAGCTCATTTCTATTTGAATGTTTGTATGTTGTCCCGATACACACAATTTTGATCTGATTCTGAAATCTTCTCTGAAAAAAGTCGTGTACCTCCTCTGCTGCATCCAGATATATGCTGACCTGGAGGTGCTAGGCAACGACAGCTTCTGCTGCATCCAGATACATGCTGACCTAGCTGTACATTGTCGCGCTATAGATCTAATACACCCGAAAGAGGCCCTCAAGTGCCCAAAAGAAACCCAAGAAACCTATATCAAACTGAGAAAAACTCATTTGATCTGTATATTATACCATCTCTGCTAAAGATCTATTCTGTTCTCTTCTCAACCTATTCCCAGTTAAGATTTCAGAAATCTGGATTGGACTTGTGAAATATGTGGTAGGGAAGATACTTGCATGATAGAGTGTGTTGTTTATATTTCCAGGATTTGAGTAGTATTTATTTGGGTGTTCATTGTTAAGCAATCAAAACATGATAAAACAGATTATATGCAGACCTAGGCACTGTCCGGATATCTTAAAGGATGACATCAGTATACTCACCTACTACGATGAATCTTTGTGCATACCTTGATCGCGGGGGTATATCCTGAAGTGGGACACACTAGTATATCAGTATTTAATATTACCTTAACGTATCATATGGTAATGGTACTTGAAATGTTCATGCATTTTGTTTAAGTGGACAAACATACTGGTAATCGTCTTGAACTGCTTTTCACGAAAAATTAAATAAAGAATTATCTAATAGTGTGATAAACAGTTTGATTGTGCTGATATGATCTTCTTACCAGTGATTCTCACAAAAATAGAGTGTTTATTGCTTTTGTTATTTACTTGCTTTCAGAAAATATAAAAATCCAAAAATAGTGTCTTTTTCTGTTTAAAATTCTTAACGTACGGAAAACTGTTATTCTTGGAGGAATTGTTACTGATAGGGGGAGACAGTGTTAGAAAGTGAGTTCAAAATTTTAAATCATGCGGGTTATAGGGTGTGTGATTAAAAAGTTTTGCGTGTTGATAAGTTGAAAATGCTTAATCTGTGATACAGTTTAACTATCTCTTAAATAATAATAATTTATTTAACTTTGTTGAAAAATTCTTATGGTTTCTAGAGATGTTTGTTTGATAGTATACAGATTGAAGCAGTGTGTTGCTGAGAAGTTAAAGTGATGAGTTGCTGTGAAGAGATGAGAGTTTGATTGGATGCATGGTAGAACCTTCTTTCTATATTGCAGACAATGCTGAAGAGTTTGAAGATTGCTATACATATGCTGAACTGGAGTTTACTCAAACGCTAAAGTTTTTGAAGATTTGGTGATTGGATGCATCAGCTTAGGGGGAGTCTGTTGCTGACAGAAGCTGTTGAAGCTGAAGCTATCCAAAGACCAAAGACAGTGCAAGATTACATGAAGATTGCAAGAAGACTGAAGACAAAGTTATTTTATGAAGCTATTGTCAAGGGGAAGTTTGTTGGTGCATGTTTGTGACAACAGCTTAGATTTGGTCTTTGGATATCTTGTAATTAGTTAAACGATAAACAGTTAGCGGGTTTAGCTTTGTATTAGTGAGATAATAGAGTTTGGGCTAAACAAAACCCACATTGGGTGATGGGGGACGATTTGGGCCTAGCCCATGCAGCAAACCCAACCTAATGTTGCAACCTTGTGTTATATAAACAAGGTTAGGCTTTAGGGTTTAGGTTGATCAGCCAAAACAGTTTTTGAGAGACAGAATTTCGTGAGAGCTTGTGCTTGGACGAAATTGAGTGTGGTTAGGGATCTTGATTGATTGTAATCAGTTTGATAGTTAATCAATAAAGATCCGGTTTGAAAGTGAATTGCTGTTTCTGTGTTTCTACTCATTCTGCTATATTCTGATCAAGAGGATTCCGCACTCTTGATTGGAAAGACAATTCTGTGAAGATCCATACATAAAGGGGACCTACATCTTTCGAGGCCACCTAGCTTTGTCCCCTAAACCCTGCATAGCATACATTAACTCAGGTATATTAACAGAAAAGCAGTATTCAGATAAGTCAGGATATTCTCCAGGGTCCTCGTCTTCAACAGCATTCGCTTTCTTGTTATCATTTCTGCCATATGGCTTGGAGCGATATGGCTTATATGAGGATTCTGATTTCCTGTTAGTTGATTCATAGGTTGAGGTAGAATTCATCCTCTCCTGCATCTTCTTGTCATCTTCCAAACGGATATATTTCAAAGCCCTGTTACGAGCTTCGTCGAGATTCCTGCAGGGATTCATTACAAGATCCTGATAAAACTGAGAATCCTTTTGTAACCCCATCTTAAAAGCTTGCACAGCTGTTGCAACATCAAGATGTGGGATATCCAAGGATTCTCGACTGAATTTGTTCACATAATCCCTCAAGGATTCCTGAGGCCCTTGAGTTATCCTGTAAAGATCACTGGTTAGTTTCTCAAAACTCCGGCTGCAAGAAAACTGACTATTAAATAAATTAACCAAATGAGCAAACGAAGTAATTGAGTGAGGAGGAACATTTAATAGCCATTTTAAGGCTGATCCTGTCAGGGTAGATCCAAAACCCTTGCACAAGCATGCTTCCTTGAGCTCCGAAGGGATAGGGTTAATCTCCATTCTTTCCCTATACTGGGCAATATGCTCTTCAGGATCCGTAGTCCCATCATACAGCTTCATGTTGGGAGTCTGAAATCTTTTTGGGATTTCAGCATCACAGATAGGATATGCAAAGCGGGATATCCTGTGGCTGTCTTGGGATACTTCCGGAATTGGATGGACCACTCCAGGTACACTGGATATCATGTCCTTCAATTTCTGGAGCTCCCTGGTAAATGTTGACGTCATACCTGCATCCTGCAAAGAGCCATTGTTGTTAGTAGCAAGAATATTATTATTTGACACATTACCGGTCTGAGGATTTTGGCCATATCCTGAAGCATATCCTGAACTCCTCACAGTTGACATCCTGACCGAGGAGGGTATCTCAGGGGTATGATTCTGAGAATGGCTTGGGACGATATTCCCCCTGTTATCCTCAGTGTAAACTGCGGAACTGAAGTTCAAAGCCCTGGGCTGTATAGGAGTGACAGTTTCTTCAGCAGGTCTACTCGAGTTAGCTTTTAAGAGTTGTATTTCTCTTAACAGCATTTGGTTAGTTTCCTGTTGCCGCCTCATTTGTTCCTGCACACTTCCAAATAAAGTTAGAATTTCATCATTAGAGGCTAAAACGGGAGCAGATCCCTGAACACTCCGAGTAGGGATAACATCTTGAGGTTGTGAAGAAAATGGCATCCTTGGAGGAGGTGGTGGAAGCACCGAACCGGTAGTAGCAGAGGTTGCAGCAGACATAGTGGAGGAGCTCATGTTTGATCTTGAGGCCATTGTAAACAATGTGGCAAAAAGTTTTGAAAATAGAAAACCGATTAACGATTTCACAAAGATTTTTAGTAAAAGTAGCACCACTTGCCCCACGGTGGGCGCCAAATTGTTTTGGTCAAAAATTACCGAAGCAATTTAGTGATCAAATTAGTTAAATGAGGTAGTGTGCTAAAATTATGTGTGAAAAATATGTTAACCAAGTTAGTTATAAAAACAGTTTCAGGATACGGCTCAAGATATAGAGCTGTATCTATGATCAAACAATGAGCAGAAAAGTAAAGGTTGACACGTGATGTACGAGGAAAGCCCTTGATCAATCTAGATCACCGGCACAAAACCTCGGGAGCTGACAATCGCAGCTGCCTTGTTCTTCTATTGCTTCAAATATCAGGATACAGTGCAGGATGTGGTGCGGATCAACTAGGTGTTACAATGTAATTCGATTACAAGTGTTTGTGTGTAGTGATTGTTGAAAGCTAGGAAGCAAAAGTGTTTGAGAGTGTGTGAAAGTTACGTTGTGCCTTAATCTGATCCGCCCCCATCTATTTATAGTAAAACAAATGTAACAAACTATCCTAAATAACCGGGATCCAGCGAATATTCCTCAGTCGAACGTTGTAGACCAAGTCTTTCGGGTTCAACGTCTCTCCCATAACAAATACGCCCGAGTCTTGAGGAGATGAAGTCCATTTGATCGTTGGCAAGTCCCAGTCTTTAACCTGCACGTGATTAATTCGATCAACCTCAGGATATCGCCCAAGATGTTAGCAATATCCTCATCCAGCATCCTGGTCACAAATAAACAATAAAAAGCAGGATATTGGTCAAGATATGTATGCTTAGAAAATGACCCATAACAGTATCCTTCATAAAAAGAAATATCCTGACCAGAGTTGGGGAATTAAAATGATCACGTCTACTCCGGTGCATCCTCAAGCAAATGGACAAGCAGAATCCTTGAACAAGATAATTGTCAACAACTTAAAAAAAAGACTAGGGGCTAAGAAAGGAAGATGGGCAGAAGAATTACCCTTTGTTTTGTGGGCTGATAGGACAACGGTGAAGAATGCAACTGGCCAAACCCCGTTTTCCTTGGTGTTTGGAGCAGAAGCGGTGATTCCGACAGAAATGGTGATACCTACAGCGAGATCCAACTTCAGGGATCCTGAGAAGAATCCTGAAGTCCTATGCCAGGAACTGGATACTATTGATGAGACAAGAGACGCTGCAAGGCTAAGGATGGCAGCATATCAACAGAGGATATCTAAAGCATACAACAAGAATATAAGGACTAGAAGATTTCAGATTGGAGATTGGGTATTAAGAAAAGCTTTTCAGAATACTACTAATCCTGCTGATGGAAAGTTGGCTCCAAAGTGGGAAGGACCCTATGAGGTTGAATCAGAATCAGGAAAAGGAGCATACTGACTCAAGAATATGGAGGGAGATATGCTACCGAGATCCTGGAATGCTATACATCTAAAGCTCTATTTTAAGTGAGTATGGAATTCAAATTCTGACTCAGGGCGGTATAGATTCTGACTCTTTTATTAAATTTTAATATCATTTACTATTTTGAACCTGTTACTGACTTAAGCATCGGAGGGGTGTTAGCCAGGCTAACACCCACCTTAGTTTACAGTTGTTTTGCAGTATATTCTTCGGGATGTAGCACCAGGATACACACTCAGGATACTTCGGAAGATTAGAGGATTGGCCCCCTCTCTCACGTCTAAGGGATCCTGATCCCTTCACAGGTTTAAAGGTATTCACCTTTCTTCCGAATTGGGTTTAAACACCTCGCCTGGAGCGCAAGTTATTCGGGAATAGTTCAAGGTGGCGGGACCAGTTCATGTAAAAGTGGCTGACAATTTTGTTACTATTGGCTATATCCTGAATCCTTAAGGTATATGAGGATTGATCACCCTCTCTCACGAAAGGGTATTTTCATACTCTCTAAGGTTTAAAGGTTTTCACCTTTCTAAGTCTTGGAGTTTATACACTCCCGCCTGTAGCGCACGAAAATTTGGGATTTTCCCCAGGATACAAAGGATTTATCCCCAGTATATTTTGGGTTTTACCCCTGTAACACAAAAATTGTCTATACAATTGGAACTATTGTTCAAAAATTTTCTAAGTGTTTGAGGACTTCATGCACAGGGGGCATTCCATTTAAAGTAATTGTATGAAGCACAAAGGATCAAAGTTGAGCTAAGTGTCTCGAACTGGGGACATCTTAGTAGGAGAAGTCACAAAAGGGGTTGGAATTTAATACTAGGGCTACACTCAATTCCTGGTATGATCTTTCCTTTGTGAACCGTAAATGAATTGTTTAACTTTGATTAAGGATATATCTTTAGGATATGTGTTTGAAATGTATTTTTGGAATACGTTTCGGGATATTTCATTGAAATATTTGATTGAAATATTTGATTTGAAAATGAAAACCCTGATCAAACAAGTATTATCAAAACAGGTTTTAGAAAATGGGCTATCTTCTATTCTTTAGAAGTTTTGTCTGAAATTAATTGAATTTTTAGAAATTCTATTTGAAAAAGGTTTTCATAGTATATCACTGAGTATATTGATCAGGATATGAGAGCAATAGCAAGCCAATTGAAAGATGAAATTATTTGAAATAAGCAGTATCAGTTGATAACCGAAGGTTTCATCCTAAAACCTAGGACCCATCCACCTTCGGCTATCAATTGTTTCAATACAGAAATAAAAATTGTTCAAACATAAGCATAGCTCTCAAATTTAAAGAAAATAAATTTTAGGAGGCAGCGCCCTCTTCGTTCATGGTATTTTCAGCAGCATTCGTCTCGGGATCAGCCTCAACATCCCTCTCAGCACTAGTTGGTGTTTTGATTGCTTTTGAAGATCCTTCAGCTGCAGGTTTGGTAGAATTGCCGCCGAGACTCCTTAGCTTTGTTTCCCAGGCACTGACGTCCCAAGAAGGGCATTCGAAGCCCAGTGTTTTGGCTTCATGGGCAATCTTTAGCCTGGCCTGGAGGAGGGAAGTGACGACGGAACTTTTAAGGCTTTCCCGGTAGCTGACCATATCCCGTTCATGTTGAGCATGGGCAACATCAAGATCGGCTTGGGCCTGGAGAGTAGCTTTGTTGAGAGCAGTCTGGTGTTCTTGGGTCATAGCCTTGAACTTCTCCTCGTAGTGCCGAGGTTTGGCGGCTGCAATCATGCCCTGATCGGAGATGGTAACCTCGGCTTTCTTCAACTTGGATTCAAGCGTCTTGTTGAGCCCACAGGATTCTTGATATAGATGAACCAGACATTCAAGACCCTGCAAAAGTAAGAAGACAGGTATTGGTTTTAATAAATACTTATAAGTGGTATAAGCTGCAGGATGTGGCTCAAGGATACTAACCTGGTTGAGAAAAGAAGTCATAAATCCGCTCGCTTCGATGAACCCGTGATTCTCATAGGGGAATGTATCAGAGATAACGGGGGAATAAGGCTCTTTCCTTTTACGAGAACTTGAACTCCGGGGTTTGTAGCTGGCGAAGGTTTGGGAATGATGATGGCCTTGGAACTGCTGGGCTTGGATGAGACCGTGGCCTTGGGACTATGTTCCTTCTTGATCTGGACCTGATCGGAATAACTGTCCAGCTCGACGAGGTCAAAGACTTCAGGGATCTTGGCCGGTGCTGCGTAAAGGGAAAAAGTCTTACATCTTTATTACCCTTCATTATATTGTATTGTGCTAATTAATTATTTCAAAAGTAATCCTTACCAGACATTTCAGATGATGAGTATTGACTGGAACTCGGGATATGTGTGGTAAAACTCCTGTCACTTGCAGGTAATTGGCAAACAGTTTTGATTCTTTTCTCTGATTCCGCAGTAGGGGGAGCTACTTCCTTGAAATTCACTGCAAAGGGATTAAAAAGGAGGATATTAGCGAAAGATAAAAGTCTAAAGGTACATGGGAACATTCATGATCCTACCGGTGGTTAACCACTCCACCGGAAGGCTAGCACCCTCATCAATGGAGTCTCGTTTGACAAAGAAGAACTTGCGTTGCCATCCGTCTTCGTTTTTGGTGGCTTTAAGAATAAGGGGTTTGTTGGAAGTCGAAAAAAGCAAAAACCGGCTAGAACCGTGGGATCGGAGGCGGTAAGTGATTGGCAGATCTTCGATACAAAGTTCGGGACAGTGAAGATTTTTAATTTGGTTGAGTACGATTAATACCATCCAGACCATGGGCATGGTCTGAGCAAAGGAGATACCGGTGGTCCTGAAGAATTGCATCATAAATTCAGGAAAAGGGTATCGAAGACCTAGCGAGAAAGGGTATGCTGGGAAGCAAACCCAATCAGTAGAAGAAACATCCGATCGAATTGACCGATCGAATGGTCTAAAGACCGTGTCATTGGGGAAAGCACTTGAAGCTCTCAGAGCCGCAATGTCTGCGTTATCAAAAGCACAGATCTCCTTCTCGGGATTTTTGAGAAGATTCTGCTGACTGAAGGTCTCGGATGATTCACCGGTTTGGGAATAAGTTCTGGCAGCCATTGCAAATAAAGGAAGAAAGATTGACAAAAAATGAATGAGAAGTAGGGAATTACCTGGAGACTCCGTTGGAGATATCTGCTTTTCAAACAAGAAGAGAGAAGATATAGGAGCATTGTAGATCTCCATCGAATTAAAAGCGCGTTGGAAGTTATGGTGTAATCTTGACCGTCATCTCGATTTAATTGGCTTGATTTACGAGATAGAATTTTTAAAATATATCCATTGGATTGGTATACCAACAGATATATTTGGGGACAATTGTTATGGGCCATTTTCTGAGTATATATATACTGACTAATATCCTGCTTTTGGTTGTTTACTTGTGATCAGGATACTGGATTAGGATATTGGTATCATCCTGGGCCATATCCTGGTGTTAACTAAATTAACCACGTGCAGGTTAGAGGCTGTGGGTTACTAACGGTCAGATGGACTTCTTCTCCTCAAGACTCGGGCGTATCTGTTATGAGAGAGACGTTGAACCAGAAACACCAGGTCTACAACGTTCGAGTGGGGAATATTCGCCGGATCCCGGTTTATTAGGATAGTTTGTTGCATTCCTTTTACTATAAATAGATGGGGGCAGATCAGATTAAGGCAGGCAACTTTCACACACACTTTCGAACACTTTTTCTCTCTAGCTTTCAGCAGTCACTACACATAAACACTTGTACTCGAATTACATTGTAACACCTAGTTGATCCGCATCACATCCTGCACTGTATCCTGATATTTGAAGTAATAGAAGAACAAGGCAGCTGCGATTTTCAGCTCCCGAGGTTTTGTGTCGGCGATCTAGATTGATCAAGGGCTTTCCTCGTACATCACGCGTCAACCTTTACTTTTTTGCTCATTGTTTGATCATAAATATAGTTCTATATCCTTAGTCGTATCCTGAAACTGTTTTTGCAATTAACTTGATTAACATATTTTCGACACTCATTTCTAGCACACTACCTCACTTAACTAATTTGATCACTTAATTGCTTCGGTAATTTTTGACCAAAACAGTTGTAATGCTGAATAATGGTAATAAATGATGTTGGTGCACTAATGTTTGTTAACTTTGTCTTTATTAAGTCTTGTATTGTATCAATTAGATCAGGGCTCGGAAAACGAGAAAACAGTATTTTGGGGTAATTCCGTATGAAATGATCATATATCATTTCAAACGGAATTAAGGTTTCAAGCGAGATTAGTAATTCCGCACGGAATTAACTAATTCCGCATGAACTCGTAATTCCGCTTGAGTAGGTTTCAAGCGGAATTAGCCACCTATAAATATTGAATGCGTCGTGTCATTTGAAACAAAATTAAGTGTGTGTATTTGAGAGCCGAGGTGCTGCCGGATTGTTATCTGATTTGTAAAAGCTCAGGAAATCAGTAAAAGAAGATAATTAGAAAGTATCAAGCTGTATTACGTCAATTTTATTGATTCCGCCTTTGATTTTAATGTTGAACTCTTCAGATTGACTCGTTAGGGTCACAGAACGATCCAACAAATGAGGTCTACAGTTTATTCTTAGTGAATATGGTAGTTAATTTATGGCTCATTTGCTACTTTAATAAATGTTAAAGCTTTCCTGGTTGATTTTCTGTTTTTATTCATTCAATGTTGTTTTGATATGAATATTCTTTTCATGTAGTGGTAAGGTTTTGCGGTGTACTGTGTGGAATGATTATGCTCTGCAGATTAAGGACTTCATTTCTAAAGTCCCACCTCATGAGCATGTGATGGCTGTTATACAGCATGGAAAGTGTAAGGAATGGAAAGGTATTTTTGTTACTTTCTACAAATCATAACTATACTGTTTATTTCTGGCAATATAAAGACAGGTATACATTAAATATCTATATACTTTTCCATGTAGGTGAATATACTGTTCAAAGTGATAAGTTTGCAACTCGAATTTTTCTGAATCAAGAAATTGATGAAGTTAATGAGCTAAGGAGGAGGTAATTCTCAATGTAATTTCTATTGTATATAGATGTTCAAGTCAAATACTTGGTTTCATGTCATTTGTATACTAATTCTAATCATTTGTGGTATTCAAAAGGCATATATTGAAGTTTGGACAAGGGAGTAGTTCTACTTCTCAAACGATACTATCGTCTCAGAGTATTTTTCCATTACATAAAGAATTTGTAACTGAAGGTGTGAAGGAACATGTTGATGAGATTAGCGAGATAGAAGAGGTTTCAGTTCTTTGTATATAGTTTGGTTATTTATTTGGTTTGTCACCTGCGTGTTTTTACAGGAAGTGTGTTGTGTTTTTACAGGAAATGTCTTGTGTTGTGGTTGCGACAATTAAGATTGTTCAAGAAGAGTATGGTTGGTTTTATGTTGCCTGTCGTAAGTGTTTCAAGAAGGTGATGGGTAAAAGTGAATACTTGCAGAATTTTGAGAATGTTTCAGATGATATTCTTTGATTGCCTGCGACTTCTTTGGTTTGTATCAGATGTCATACTGAATGTACATCGATCACCACAAAGTAAGCAATGATGATTATTTAGCATTATAATTATATAAGTAACATTCTAAGACTCATATTTGAATATAGTTTTGCAGTTTACTTAGTTAGTTGTGTATATTTCAGGTTCAAGGTGCAAGTGCGGGTGCAGGATGAGAGTGGTAGTGTTTCTTTTGTTATGTTTGATAGAGATGTTCAGAAGCTTCTTGGATTAGCGGCGAGTGACATAAGAGAGAGGCAGGTTAAGGCCAATGATACTGGATTCCCTCATGAGATATTTCGATTGGTTGATAAGAAGGCTGCTTTTAAGATTGATGTTTCAGAGTTCAATCTTAAAAATGACTATCGTGTTTATACTGTGCAAAAAACAACTGATGATCCAGTAATAATTGTTGAGTTGGTTGGTGGAGATGGTAATGGTGATGAAAATACTGATGAGGTAGCATATAAAATTACTCTTTCAATCTATTTATTTTTCTTTTGACTTTTAAACACTGGATTGTGTACTTTTTTATATGATATCATATATTATGATCCTTTAGGTTACTCAAGAGGTAGCTGACGTTAAAGACGTTAACCTTTCAGACTCTTCTCAGGTGTCTGCTGAACGAACTTCAAGGATGAGTATTTATTTTTAAAGTATGTTTAGTACGTTTAAAAGAGTTCATTATTTTGTTAAATGAGATCAATAGTTGTTTTGTGATCTGTTGGAAGGATGCTATCTCTGTTACGGCCGACTCTTCAGTCGTTGAAGTTGAAAAGGATTCTGGATCAAGTCCCAATGGAAAGCGGATGGCTCAAGATGCTGATGTTGCCAACGTTGGTGAGCTATCCACTAATGTGAGAAGAACCCGGAAGAAGCTGACTAAGGTTAACAATTAGATGCTTATGAAAAAACAATTCTTATGAGAGATAAGTAGAAACCACTTATTTTTGAAGAATCCTTGTGGTTTTTATTTATGTCTGTTAACTGTTGTTTTAACAAACTGTGGTTAAAAGTTTGGTTTGTAAGGGCTACGATGATGAAGATGATATGTAATGTCTATGGTTTGAATGTTAAGTAAGGTTAACCTTTTGTTTGTTATATAATATAATATTTTTATTGTTATTATACATTATATACATTTTTGGTGATATTGATGGACTGAATAAGTAATAGGGTTGTATATTATTGTTAGATTGATGAATGAAAATTTAATCAATTGGTTAGTCGGAAAACTGTTGGGGTCTGAGATACATTAACATCTGTAAGAGGCTAAGCACTGTTATAATGTGCAAACATCTGTTAACCTCTAAGCACTGTTAAAAGATCTGTTAAAGGCTAAGCACTGTTATATCGTGCTTCAACAGACCTTATGAGCTGTTGATCATCATCTGTTAAAGATCTTACTTTATAGATCTTCTGTTGAATTGTGTAATATATGTTGGTGAACAACAGGACTTAGGTTGATCATACATGTCACACCCTGATATTTCCACATATCACCGGTGGGCCCGGTGGGGAGTATCGTGACGTAGTTGATATCATCATGGTCAAACATACACATAATAGCACAACGGAAGTCTGGGAATATAAAATATTATTACAAACTCAAATGTCTGGAAATATCAAAGTATTTATTATAGACGAGCCTGAAATATCAAATCCACAGGAAGATCATTACAGAATGTATAGAATGAAACTTAGTAGACTTTATGGCATCTTTAAGGATTTGCAAGATCCTCTTTTTCGACACCGAGCAACTCACAGCCTATTACGAGTAGTACCTGCCACTTAGTCTTTGGAAAATACGTCAGTTTTCACTGGTAAATACAATTAACCGACTCTTTTGAAAAGAGTTTATGAAAATTGATTTAAGTGCACAAGGCACAAACCATTTATAACTTGGGACAATCTTTAATAAAATCTTGTATACTGTTTCACATGGTTGTCATACATATGGGGCCGGTTTGGAAGCCGGTCATGATTAACCGACTCGCCACTTACAAAACCCACGAAGGAGTTATCCCCAACATGTGGGTTATTTATATTTTAGCATTTGCATCTGTCGGGTGTATGCCTACACCCCGTGCATAGGTCGTGGCCATTTTTAAATTTAATGAGCCGAGGATATCCAGGACACGGTCGAATTAACCCCCAATGTTTATGTTATCAAACAAGACATATTAAAACGGGTTATGTAAATTTATTAATCACAATCCGATTAAATAATTTCATACCCGACCAAGTGGTATTATTATAATACCATATCCCAAGCCCGTATAAGGGAAAATAAGTTAAAAGTATTTACCTGAGCTAATACTTGATTCACAGCAAAATAACTCAGTCGTATCCAATCTATCTAAATGCAGGTAGCTTTTACCGGTTGGCTCTAGTCTGGAGTGATGGTAATATATAACCAATTCAGAATGCTAACGGTCTTATTTAAGTCGTAGACTTAGACCGGCTAGCTTAAAGTTTCTAAAACGATACGACACGCTAGATTAAGCGATGATCGGAATAGAATGTGATTTAGACCCGACAAGTTTGGACACTTGTATAACATGGGTAAACTAAACACATTCTGGATTTTGAAGTTAAAATGATAAGGTTAAACCCATTTTGGCAAACTTACATAAACTAGTTACATAAGTCTCACCGTAGCGTATATGCGTTAACGAGTAACCAGATGAGTCATGAAAAAGTTCCATATGCCAATACACTTTAAACAAGTTATAATATCAGTGGGATATCAACTTGTATGCCCGCTTAGGTTTTAAAATCAAACTATGCCCCGAAAGGGCGTTTTGGTCATTTTATGTCGTATAAAAGGATCTTGGGTACAATCTGATGTTACGATCATAAACATTCTTTTAAGACACTTTATTTATGATATAATATCAGTATGACATCAAACATATGTGTGTTTTATAATTTAAAACCAAACTATGCTCCATAGGGGCATTTTGGTAATTTCACACATAGTTTCGAAGGCTAATTTGGTAATCTGAGTTCATAACATATACCTACTGTAAAATATATTTAAAATGATTTATAAAATCAGCAGGTAACAAGTCTTGGTTGGTAGTTATGGTTTAAAACCATACTATGCGCCGAAACGGCGTTTAAGTAGTTAAATGACGATGTATGCGATCTTTTAGGAAAACTGATTTTATGGTCAGATTTATATGACCAAAATATGTTATTTAATATGACATATCAGTAGTAGGTTTTGTAAGAAATCATGCTTTAAAACCATTTTGTGTGTTATAAGGGCATTATCATCATTTAAGAACGTAATACAAGCACTTGTGCATAAACTCAGTTTATAATCTGAATTGACATCCCAAATTATCCTAATTATGATATTAAATCAGTAGGCAATGAGTTTGGTATAAGGAGTTATGCTTAAAACCGATCTATGCGCCTAAAGGGCATTTTGGTCACTTTAAAGCACAATTCACGACCTTATACACGAACTCAGTTTATGATCAGATGTGTAACATCAAAATATGTTAAACATGTTAACATATCAGTATCTAAGTTGTTTGAGAGCTTATTGGTGTCTAAAACCTCATTTTTACTAAAAAGGGCATAAGGGTCAAAGTATGGCATAATTACGGAAACTTGCATAAGACTTGGATTAATAGCATGATCGTATAATATAACCCCTGGGGGTTATGCTATATTATAATACGATCATAATGGAACCTAAAATCATAAGCATACTAGGCTAATTCGGCTCACAACCAAAAGTCAACGTAGAAGTCAAGCTATGCGACTTTCGGTTGCAATTTGATCCTAAACTTAGAATTGTCGGGTTGAACATGTTTAGACATGTTCAAATAATAATTACCAAGTTATTAAAGTGTTAAATATAATTTAAAACCTTTGTATTATTGATTTTATTTATTAATCACAATTCTGCCAAGTTTGACTTTTTAATTAAATAGTTTGACCAGACAATTAACTAAGCAAACGAAGATATTAGGAGGTGCCCTTTTAAGGGTTAATCACCTACCTATCTATGGTCTTATACCCACATTCATTTTGATAAGTGGTTAGACCATTAGAGTTTAAACCGAAAGTCAAAGTCAATTTACGATAACTTGACTTTTCGGTTTTTAAAACATAAAACTGAACTAAGGAGGGAGCCAAGACACTTACAATAGGTCCTAGCTATCTTTTCTACAAGAAAACAAGTTCCAACCAGATTAGAAAGCTCCAGGTTGAGAGATGAGGAGGAATGAATGAAAATGAACAATGAAATGGTTGGGTTCTCATCCTATTTATAGTTTTTGGATATAATTAGGATTAAGACAAGTGTTTGAAGGGGTTAACCAGATCACTACACCTGTTAGAACAGCTGTATAATTACCTTGAAGCCCAAGGATTCGGTTTTGATTGGATAAGAATGGAATAGAGTGGAGACCAAGAAAAATTCATATCTGGCACCTGCATACAGACTGTATGGGGTCCTGTATACGGTCCGTAAGCCACTGGTCAGCAAGACACATCTTTCATCTGTTGACATGTTTGGCCCCTGAACCTTCAAACTTTCTCGAAACGATGTTTTGGCACATTTAACACCCGTTAACCCCATTTTTAAGCTCTATAAGGAAGTTAAAGTATATTTAACTTCAACCATGCTCAAAAATATTATGGATGCCAGTTCGTTCGGTCGTACGGTTGCGTTTTTCGCTTAATTACGACGAACGTTCGAATGGACCCGAAAACAATCCAGATTTCGCGACGTATGGTATTTTTGCATTCCCATCACTAAAATACAGTATTTTAATGATTACAAAAAGTTATGGGTGTACGGATATTGTCAGAACGCAGGATATGCGCGAATATGCATACTTTCGCAGTTTTGACGCCTTTAGTCCCTTAACGCATAAAGTTGTGCGTAATGTCATTTATTGATTTCAAAGCCTTGCATAGCCCATATAGGTATTCCCGAGAATGTGACCTAGCATTACGGAGTTTCTGGTTATCTTAAAGGTTGCTCGAAAGCGTAGTTTCGCTTATTGACGCTTTAAACCCTAATTCTTGGGAATTCGTGTAATCAATACATAACGATCTCGAAACCTTGTGAAATTTATATCACTTATTCTTGAGAGTATATTTGAATATTTCGAAGCCCCAGGTTCGTCAAAAGGTCACTCAGAGGTAAGAATTAACATGTTGACACGTTTAACCCCTGTAGTTTATAATCTTTCGATTATTTTCACAAACGGCTTCTTATATCCAATTAATTACTCGTTTAAGAATATATCTTTCGTGGGTGGTCATTCAGAGGCACAAGATTGGCATGATGACACTTTTAGTCCTTTTGGTTCCATATTTTGATCGTTTTATAGCTTTAGTCCTTTAATACCCAATCTTTCACATGATTAGGATTTAGGACACGTGTCTTCACATAATTGGACACGTTTTTACGTTGTGTTACAATACAATTTACTTCATCAGTAGAGGTTCTCTTTAGCAGACCTTTGCTTCAGCAGTCTTTGTCTTAATAGACCTTTTGGTACATCAGCAGAGTTTGTTTGGCTATTCATGGACTGGATAAGTAGTAAGGTTGTATATTATTGTTAGATTGATGAATTGAAGAATGAAAATTTAATGAATTGGTTAGTCGGAAAACTGTTGGGGTCTGAGATACATTAACATTTGTTAGAGGCTAAGCACTGTTATAGCGTGCAAACATCTGTTAACCCCTAAGTATTGTTAAAGGCTAAGCATTGTTATAGCATGCTTCAGCAGACCTTATGAGCTGTTGATCATCATCTGTTAAAGATCTTATATTATAGATCTTCTGTTGAATTGTGTAATATCTGTTGGTGAACAGCAGGACTTAGGTTCATCATACATTTTACTTCATCAGCAGAGCTTCTCTTTAGCAGATCTTTGCTTCAGCAGTCTTTGTCTTAACAGACCTTTTGGTTCATCAGCAGAGTTTGTTTGGCTATTGATGTACTGGATAAGTAGTAAGGTTGTATATTATTGTTAGATTGATGAATGAAAATTTAATCAATTGGTTAGTCGAAAAACTGTTGGAGTCTGAGATACATTAACATCTGTTAGAGGTTAAGCACTGTTATAGCGTTCTCACATCTGTTAACCCCTAAGTACTGTTAAAGATCTTTTAAAGGCTTAGCACTGTTATAGCGTGCTTCAACAGACCTTATGAGCTGTTGATCATCATCTGTTAAAGATCTTATATTATAGATCTTCTTTTGAATTGTGTAATATCTGTTGGTGAATAGCAGGACTTAGGTTCATGATACATTTTACTTCATCAGCAGAGGTTCTCTTTAGCAGACCTTTGCTTCAGCAGTCTTTGTCTTAACAGACCTTTTGGTTTATTAGCAGAGTTTGTTTGGCTATTGATGTATTGGATAAGTAGTATGGTTGTATATTATTGTTAGATTGATGAATGAAAATTTAATCAATTGGTTAGTCGGAAAACTGTTGGGGTTTGAGATACATTAACATCTGTTAGAGGCTAAGCACTGTTATAGCGTGCTGACATCTGTTAACCCCTAAGCGCTGTTAAAGATCTGTTAAAGGCTAAGCACTGTTATAGCGTGCTTCAGCAGATGTAACACCTCGAAAATTCGTGTTCAATGAAATAACGACACGTGTCATTTAAGACAAAAGTGACCCGGATATAATTAAAGATGTACGACGGGGTTTAAAAGTGTTGTCATGTTAATTTTACACCTCTGAACGACCTTATTATGAATCCCAAGACTAATAAACATCTGGTATATATTCAAATTCGGGGAATCATAGCAACAAACTGATGCATAATTGAAATGGTGGACTCCTACGAAGAAAAAGCACGGTAAACCTTCTTGTTCGGCACTTTCAAATAAGAATTCAATGAAACATACCAAAGTGGTAGGGTATGTAACTGTTTAAGGCACTTTTTAGAGGCCCCAATCTGATAAATAATGTCCCAAATACGGAATATGAGGTTGCCCTTTCGAAACACCAAAGAACAACAAGTTTTTGGCTGCTGAGGGAGGCTTGCGCACCGCAAGCATGAACCCTTACGGTGCGCAAGCGTGTTGCCAACGACAGAAATGTTGCTGTTTGATGTTTAAACGTGATTCTTGAACTTTAAACGGTTTTCCTCATCTCCCTTGGCCCCTAAACAATCCCTAAACATCTAGGGACACTTGTAAATAACTTGTGGGCAGTAGTAGACTTATTTGTCAACACTTTGTGGTGTCTTGGGCACTATATAAAGCTCACAAGTGCAACACTTTGATCATTCATTCCTCAAACATCTTCTGATCAATTGTGGAGCACAAGAGCACCTTCCAGGCCTTCCTAATCAACCATTAGACACTTGTAAGTTTGCTTAACCTTCTTAAATTGAGTTTAGCTTAGTTATTTAGCTAAAAGTCAAACCGTCGTAATTACGGTTTGACTTCGAGATTAATTAATAATGGCTCAGTCAAATCTCGAATTAAAAGTACCTCTAAGTAGGTAATTATGTGGGTAATAAACCCTTAAAAGGGTTCCCCTGATTCCCACTCTAACTAGGTCAAATGTCGGGTCAAACTTACTAATAAAAAGTCAACAGAATGTTTAAATTACAATTTATGCATGATTAGCAATGTAGAACACATACAACCTGTTTGATCATTAATATAACTTGGTAATTAGTGTAAGAACATGTCTAAACATGTTCAACCCGACAATTTCCTGTTTAGACCCGGTTCGGAACCGAAAGACGCATAGTTTGACTTATACTTTGACTTTCAGTTCTGACCCGTTATGGTATGTTTTAGAAATGCCGTAGAGCTTTATTTGGACCAGGTTACATGCTAGTATAACCCTCTGTGATTATACACCTCGGATCATTAGTTATCCAATTAATATGCATGATTCCGTTAATTGCTCATATGTTGACCATTATGCCCTTTTCACCTTAAAATGTGATTCTTGAAAATGTAAAAGAGTATAAACTTTACTTACTGATATTTAAACTTGCATACAAAGTTTGACATCAGTTTGAGGTGTAGATTAAGAGTTATGCTCGTTAGCGTAAAATGAAAGCTTTATGTTAACTAAACGGCGTAATTAGCGCATAGCCTACTTAAACATACTTTTTGATATCAAACTCTTTACCCACTGATGTAATATAATATTTTGGGATTTTTGAATATTTTTAATTAATTTTAGGCTGAGCATAACTCATAGTCGTAGGCTTAATCCGGTAATTGTCGGTTTTGCCCTTACGGGCCATAAAAATGAGTTTTACATATCTAAACGACTCCAAACCTTTTTCTACTGATTCTAAATGATAAATAAATTATTTTAAACCCTCTGGAATAATAAAAATATCAGATTTCTATATAGAACCCGGAAACGGCTTCTAATCGCCTTTTTAAGCGTTTTTAACGCATAGTATGTACTAAAACTATTTTAAACATACAAAGGGTGATACCTACTGATATTTGAGGCAAATTATAATATTTTAACAGTAAGCAAAGGTTGTTAAACTCAGACTTCAGTTTTGAGCTTTTCGGCTTATGTGAAATTACCAAAATACCCCTACGGGGCATAGTTTGGTTAAAATTGATAAATTTCACATATAGACTTTACCCTACTGTTATAACTTAGTAAAATGAGTATTGTGGCTGATTATATCAGACCTGTAACTCAGAATACTACTTAAACTCTTTTATCACCTTATAAAGGACCAAACTACCCCTACGGGGCATAGTTTGTGTTTAAATTCATTTCGGGCATAATAAATGATATCTTACTGATGTCACAACATATTTGGAGCATATTAACTTAGGAAACCTGTAAATGGCTCTCATTACTACCCGTTACGCTTATTACGCGTTCGGTTCGGTTTATGTAACTAGTTTACATAAACTAGCCTAAACGGGTCAAACCTTATCGGTTTTATCTCAAAATCCAGAATGTGTATAATATACCCATATTAAACAAGTCTTCATACTTGTCGGGTCTAAAACACATTCTATCCGGTCATCGCTTAATCGTGCGTACGAACCGTATCTTTAAAACTAACCGGTCTAAGTTTAAGCTTAATTAAAGACCCGTTAGAATTCTAATAGGTTATTATAAACCTTCGTTCCAGATTAGGAGTACCAGTAAAAGCTACTTGCGTTTGCTTATTGTGATTTATACATTGCTCAGGTAAATACTTTTAACTTATTTTCCCTATACGGGCTTGGGTTACGGTATATAGAATACCGCTTGATCGGGCATCAAATCTTCCATCGTTGGGTGGTTAATTGAATAATTTGATCGGCTCGTTTAAACAGTCTTGTTACTTAAAGCCTTTGGGGGGTTAATGACCATGTCCCGGATATCCTTGGCATCATTTTACGAAATGGCCACGACTTAAGCGCGGGGTGTAGGCGTACACCCGTCAGTGCACAAAAGAATATTGTGGTGTGTCTATTGATCTTTAACCCGGACAAGATCCGGGCTACTGAACGCACAAGGAACATGTAATTCGTTCACAAGATTATATATTTAAATAATTCTCCCAAGTTAAATAAAATGTTTATGCCACGTGCATCCAAACCAATTTTCAATCATTTTCCAAAATGAGTCAGTTGATTGTATTTACCAGTGTAAACTGACGTATTTTCCCAAAAAGATTAAATGCAGGTACTAAGCGTAATTGGCTGGGATTTCTCCTTAGCATCACTAGAAGTCTCGCAAGCTTAAGATGCCTAAAGTATGTTGAACTACTGTTTCCATTTTGTTTCCCGATCCGTCTGTGGATAAACTTCCGAATATTGTGACATTTGATATTACAATATTAAATTCGGTTGTATTATATTCTTTTAAATTGCTTCCGTTGTGCATATTAAATATTGTGTTGTTTGACTATTATGTTGCCAACCACGTCACGATACTCCCCACCGGGCCCACCGGTGACACGTGGAAATCGGGGTGTGACAGGTTGGTATCAGAGCCAACACTGAGTGAATTAAACACTAGCCTTTTGTGTTTGATCTCAGTTACACAATTGCACATATCTAAACTTTCGAGTCTAGACAAATAACATAGGACAAACTCTACTTTGTTTGGTTTTTGTTTTGTCCTTTATTTTATTTATATTCTTGTCGTTATCTCATGTTGTATTGACAGGATTAACAAAATGCCACCAAGATTCTTTAGAAGAAGAGGACGCGGAAAGGGGCCAGTCACCCCCCCCCCCCCAATGACAATGAAGCAGGACCTTCGAATGTGCGGGCTCCTTCGACCACCGAGAGCGACGATCCTCGGCAGAACCGGAGGAACCTCTTCGAGCCGGCTAGACGGTCGGTCTCGCACAGTTCGACACCTCCTATTCTTAACCCTTATGGGCCACAACCGGAGTATGAGCCCAACAACCCTCAATCGTCCTACATACCGCTACAGCGATCTTTATCGCACAATTCGTTTGGGGACCCAACACCTGTCTTCAGGGGCCGGTTTAACCCGGCCAATTACATACAAGAACCAGTGGGTTTTAACCCACTAGGGCCAGATGATCATTTCTCCGGAGATCACGCGGAGGATATGGACGAGGATACAGACCCCGTCGAACCTGCCAGTGGTACACCAAACCACCCAATAGAGATCTCTGACGGATCTTCTTTCCACGGATCACCCTATGTTGGTCCAGATAGCTTTCAAGTTATGTTTACCAGGCACGAATGGTACTATACACCTCCTCGCCATTCACCACCTCAGCAGCAACAACAACAGCAGCAGGATCCCTCTGTGGATTCAAGATTTGTGGCAGTCACGCCACCGCCTCCACCGCCGCCAGTTCAGCCGGCACCTCCGCAACCGCCGAGGCGTAGGAGATCTGGACCGCGTATGTCTACACGGGGAGGAGATTTCCATTTCAGCACTCCTCGGCAATCCAGTGGCAGCCATTACCCGCCACATCAAGAAGATCCACAAATGGGTGGACCTTCACACCCAGTTGCACCGCAACCACCGCCTATGGGTTTTGATAACCCAATTCCAGCATACACGGGTTCTATGGCATACAACCCGTTCGAACCGCCGACTCACCACAACTATGGTTACGCAGAGGCCGACCCTTACATGGTCGCGGCTAATTATAACGCCCTTCACCCGGAAGGACCATACGGAGCTCCATGGGGAGTAGGTTACCCGACTCATGGGTACCAGATACCTCCTAGGCCTATTATTCGGACTCAATCGCAGCCGCCAAGGTTCTCCCCACCAGAGCGTGAAGAAATTCTGCAAAGGTTGGATCAAGTCGAACGAGACTTCCACCGTGACCGCAGGGAGAGACAGAGCTTCTTCCAAGGATTGACAAGCTTGATCAAAGGGAAGAGCAAGAAGGACCACTAAATCCTTCCAATTGTTGTTGAGCCCCTGCGTGGGCCTGTATTTGTTTAAACCCCTACGTGGGTATGCTTGTTTACTTTGACCCCTGCGTGGGTCTATCTTTCTGTAAACCCCTACGAGGGTATGTTATTATTTAAGTCCCTGCGTGAACTATTATGATATTTGTGTAAGTCCCTGCGTGGACTATTATGATGTTTGTTGTTAAGCCCCTGCGTGGGTAATTCCTTGTTTGAACCCCTGCGTGGGTAAGTTTGTTTATTAAAAAGTCCCGTTTAGGGCGACGTGTAACCTTTTAATAAATTAATGGAATGTAAGTTTATAAATTTCATTTTTTCTATTATCTGTATAAATATATAATATGAAATAAATAAATCAAAATCATTCCTTTTTATAATAATCTGCCTATGTAAATTTTTAAATAAGAATCTTAAAGAGTGAAACCTAGCCTTCGGGTCATTACAAGGCCAGGCCAAGATGGTAAGACCTGTTAAAAAGATTCAAATCCCTGTTAACGTCTGAAATTATGTTAACACTCCTGGCAGACGTGATTCATTAAAAATCACACACGTCATTATTATTATTGGATTCTTCAAAAGATTCCTAACCCAATTTCATGATCTCTGAATCATGGGTTTAGATCATCAATTAAGATGATCATATTTTTACCATACGTGGTAATATAATGCCTACGGGCCTTGCTCATTTCTACATGAGCCAAAGAACAGTGGTAGCTGTGACTCCCTGTCCGAAAAAGGTAATGAACTATGTTCTAGCCTTAAAAGCTTTGATTCTCTGAAATCATAGCTTATACCTTATAAATGTCCTTGGGACTAGGCCTTTTGTGCCACATATAAAACTGTTATTGTTTTATAATTAGGAAAACTTATGATAGAAATCCTAAATAAATACGATTAATAAATTAACCAAATATGGTCTCTGTTTACCATGGTTAATGAATTACCCTAAGGGGCAATTCCATAATAAACTCCCAAATAAACTATTGTCCTTGTTTTCTGTAACAGTTCAATTAAAATGGCTAACTCAGACGAAATTAATAGCCATCCAGTGGAGAACATCGATAACGCCCGAGTTACTTTAACGGGTGCTGAATTGAAAGCGTTGGTAGACGACGCAGTTACAAAGGCATTGGAACGGCAGTACGAAGAGTATAGTGGGACTCGAAGTAGGACCCTATCTAAGCCGCATTCAAAGCCTCCTTCCAAGAAGGAAGAACTGAAGAAAGATGATGATCGACACTCCTCGAACCACCACAGTGCTCCATCTCAGCAGGTTATACTAAACAAAGGACCCCGTGACAAGGGTTGCTCTTATAAATATTTTGTTTCCTGCAAACCCCGGGATTTCACTGGGGAGAAAGGAGCCATTGACTGTATGACATGGCTGGATGAGATGGATACAGTTGTGGATATCAGCGGATGCGCTGAGAAAGACGTGGTCAAGTTTGTGTCGCAATCATTTAAGGGTGAAGCTTTAGCCTGGTGGAGATCTCTGATTCAAGCCACCGGGAAAATCTCATTGTACGACATGTCATGGGAACAATTTGTTGCCCTTATCAAGGAAAATTACTGCCCTCAGCATCAGGTGGAGAAGATAGAGTCTGATTTTCTATCATTGGTGATGACAAACCTTGACTGTCAAGCTTACCTCACGAGCTTCAACACGATGTCCCGGTTGGTTCCGTATCTGGTAACCCCGGAACCAAAAAGAATAGCTCGTTTTATCGGTGGTTTAGCCCCGGAAATCAAGGCAAGCGTGAAGGCTTCTCGGCCAGCTACTTTTAGATCTGTAGCTGACATATCCTTGTCCCTCACTTTGGATGCGGTCAGGCAAAGATCGCTGAGGAATAAGGAGGCTGAAAAGAGAAAACGTGAAGATGATAGTTCACGGAGGTCGAACAAGAAGCACCGTGGGAACGGTGACAACAAGAAAGGATCTGAGTCAAGGAAAGATGGGCATCATTCTGGTGAGAAGCCCAAGTGCAAAGTTTGCAAGAAACAGCACTATGGAAAGTGCAGACTCGAGTCGAACTCGCAGACTCAGTTAAAAACCTATGCTTGTGGTATATGCAAGTCCACGGATCACAAGACCTTGGATTGTAAGAAGCTGAAAGACGCAACGTGCTACCGTTGCAATGAAAAGGGGCACATTAAGACCAACTGCCCTAAATACGCCAAGAAGCCTGAAGAGGCCAAGAAGACCAATGCTAGAGTCTTCAGGATGGACGCAAAGGAAGCGGTTCTAGACGACAACGTTATTACAGGTACCTTCCTTGTAAATGATGTCTATGCTAGAGTACTTTTTGACTCAGGCGCTGATAAGTCTTTCGTAGATAATAAGTTTTGTGAATTGTTGAAATTACCTGTCAAAACCTTAAATGTGAATTATGAGGTGGAGTTAGCAGATGGTACACTAGAAACTGTCTCAACTGTGTTAGATGGATGTGTTATATCCATTAAGAACCACTCTTTTCCTCTGTCCCTACTTCCATTTAAGTTAGCCGGTTTTGACATAGTATTGGGTATGGACTGGTTATCTCATAACCAGGCCCAAATTGTCTGCAACAAAAAGCAAGTGGTGATAAAGACTCCGTCTGGTGAATCACTTACCATTCGGGGAGATACCCAGTATGGACTGCCTGAGCAAGTGACTATGCTCAAGGCTTCCAAGTGATTAAAGAAGGGTTGTGTCATCTACATGGCACAAGTGATTATTGATGAGCCTAAACCCAAGATAGAAGACATCCCAATCATTTCTGAATACCCTGAAGTTTTTCCGGAAGAACTACCTGGTTTGCCACCAGATAGACAAGTGGAATTCAGGATTGATATCATCCCCGGAGCAGCACCTGTTGCTAGGGCACCTTATAGGTTGGCGCCCACAGAGATGAAAGAATTGAGGACACAGCTAGACGAATTGCTAGCCAAAGGTTTCATTAAACCTAGTTCGTCTCCATGGGGAGCACCAGTCATGTTTGTCAAGAAGAAGGATGGGTCGATGCGTCTGTGCATCGACTATCGTGAACTTAATAAGGTCACGATAAAGAATAGGTATCCTTTGCCCAGGATCGACGATTTGTTCGTTCAGTTACAAGGGGCAAGTTATTTCTCGAAGATTGACTTGAGGTCAGGCTACCATCAACTGAAGGTTAGAGATGAAGACGTACATAAAACTGCATTTAGGACTCGTTATGGTCATTACGAGTTCCTAGTGATGCCTTTTGGGCTCACTAATGCACCGGCCGCGTTCATGGATCTCATGAATCGCGTTTGCAAGCCGTACTTAGATAAATTCGTCATCGTTTTCATCGACGACATTCTTATCTACTCGAAGAACCAAGCTGACCATGAGAAACACCTTCGCTGTATTCTCAAACTCCTGCATCAGGAGAAGCTCTATGCCAAATTCTCCAAGTGTGAATTTTGGCTTCGAAAAGTCCAATTCCTTGGACATGTGGTTAGTGAACGTGGTATCCAAGTGGATCCCGCTAACGTTGAAGCAGTTATGAACTGGCAAGAGCCAAAGACGCCTACAGAGATTCGTAGCTTCCTGGGATTGGCAGGATATTACAGGCGTTTCATTGAAAATTTTTCAAGGATTGCTGCACCCCTAACCTCCTTAACTAAGAAGAAGGTTAAGTTTGTTTGGGGCCCTAAGCAGCAAGAATCCTTTGATATCCTCAAACAGAAGTTGAGCAACGCCCCAGTACTGACATTGCCAGAAGGAATAGAAGATTTTGTGGTTTACTGCGATGCATCGCACACTGGCATGGGGTGCGTGCTTATGCAGAAAGGCAAAGTTATTGCCTATGCTTCAAGACAGTTAAAGGTGCATGAAAAGAATTACACCACCCACGACTTGGAATTGGGTGTCGTTGTATTCGCACTAAAACTGTGGAGACATTATTTATATGGAATCAAGTGTGTGATCTATTCTGATCACAAGAGCCTCCAGCACCTGTTTAATCAGAAGGATTTAAACATGAGGCAACGCCGTTGGATGGAAACTTTAAATGATTATGATTGTGAAATCAGATACCATCCCGGCAAGGCGAATGTAGTCGCCGATGCCTTGAGTCGAAAGGAAAGGGTGAAACCCATCCGAATCAATGCCAAGCGCATGGAAATAAAGAACAGTTTAACTGAAAGGTTGTTAGCTGCACAAAAGGAAGCTGTGTCGGAAGCTAACTATCCTAACGAAAAGCTAGGGGTAACCGAGGAACAGTTAACTCTTAGCAAGGACGGGATTCTGAGATTAAATGGACGGATATGGGTTCCAGTTCATGGAGGACTTCGAGATGTCATCCTCCAGGAAGCCCATAGTTCCAAATACTCCGTTCATCCTGGAGCTGATAAGATGTACCAGGATCTAAAGGCAAATTATTGGTGGATAGGCTTGAAAAAGTCTGTAGCTGCCTATGTAGCTAAGTGCTTGACTTGTGCGCAAGTCAAAGCAGAACATCAAAAGCCGTCAGGCTTGCTACAACAGCCTGAACTTCCTACGTGGAAGTGGGAAATGGTAACTATGGATTTTATTACCAAGTTACCTAAGACAAGGAAAGGAAATGATACAATATGGGTTATAGTTGATAGACTGACTAAGTCAGCACATTTCTTACCCATCAAGGAGACTTATAGCTCCGACATGTTAGCCCAGTTATACGTTGATAAGATTGTAGCCTTACATGGCATACCTGTGTCTATTATCTCTGACAGAGATACTAGATACACGTCACATTTTTGGAAAAGCTTCCAACAATCTTTGGGCACGCGTTTGAATTTTAGTACGGCTTACCATCCTCAGACAGACGGTCAGAGTGAGCGTACTATTCAAACTTTGGAAGACATGCTACGTGCATGTGTGATCGATTTGGGTGGTAGTTGGGATAACCACCTACCACTAATCGAATTCTCCTACAACAATAGCTACCACACCAGCATAAAGGCTGCGCCTTTCGAGGCCTTATACGGTAGGAAGTGTAGAACGCCAGTTTGTTGGGCGGAAGTTGGAGATGCCCAATTATCAGGACCAGAGATAGTCTTTGAAACGACGGACAAGATTGTCCAGATTCGTGACCGTCTCAAAGCTGCCCGTGATAGGCAGAAGAGTTACGCAGATCCAAAGCGTAAAGCTTTTCACTTCGAAGTAGGTGACAAAGTGTTACTTAAAGTATCACCCTGGAAGGGGGTGATGCGATTTGGTAAGAAAGGCAAGCTAAGCCCGAGATACATAGGACCTTTTGAGGTTATCGAACGTGTCGGGTCAGTTGCCTATAAGTTAAACTTACCGGAAGAGCTCAGTGGAATTCACAATGTGTTCCACATCTGCAATCTGAAGAAGTGCTTCGCTGATGAATCACTGGTAATACCACATACAGATGTGCATATAGATGAGAGCTTAAAATTTGTGGAAAAACCTTTGTCGATTGAAGATCGACAGGTAAAGAAGCTTCGAAGGAAGCATGTGCCTATTGTGAAGGTCAAATGGGATGCCCGTAGAGGTCCCGAGTATACGTGGGAGGTTGAATCCACCATGAAAGAAAAGTACCCTCATTTGTTTCAGTAAATCTCGAGGTCGAGATTTCTTTTAAGGGGGTGAGGATGTAACACCTCGAAAATTCGTGTTCAATGAAATAACGACACGTGTCATTTAAGACAAAAGTGATGTAAACCCGGATATAATTAAAGATGTACGACGGGGTTTAAAAGTGTTGTCGTGTTAATTTTACACCTCTGAACGACCTTATTATGAATCCCAAGACTAATAAACATCTGGTATATATTCAAATTCGGGGAATCATAGCAACAAACTGATGCATAATTGAAATGGTGGACTCCTACGAAGAAAAAGCACGGTAAACCTTCTTGTTCGGCACTTTCAAATAAGAATTCAATGAAACATACCAAAGTGGTAGGGTATGTAACTGTTTAAGGCACTTTTTAGAGGCCGCAATCTGATAAATAATGTCCCAAATACGGAATATGAGGTTGCCCTTCCGAAACACCAACGAACAACAAGTTTTTGGCTGCTGAGGGAGGCTTGCGCACCGCAAGCATAAACCCTTACGGTGCGCAAGCGTGTTGCCAGCGACAGAAATGTTGTTGTTTGATGTTTAAACGCGATTCTTGAACTTTAAACGGTTTTCCTCATCTCCCTTGGCCCCTAAACAATCCCTAAACATCTAGGGACACTTGTAAATAACTTGTGGGCAGTAGTAGACTTATTTGTCAACACTTTGTGGTGTCTTGGGCACTATATAAAGCTCACAAGTGCAACACTTTGATCATTCATTCCTCAAACATCTTCTGATCAATTGTGGAGCACAAGAGCACCTTCCAGGCCTTCCTAATCAACCATTAGACACTTGTAAGTTTGCTTAACCTTCTTAAATTGAGTTTAGCTTAGTTATTTAGCTAAAAGTCGAACCGTCGTAATTACGGTTTGACTTCGAGATTAATTAATAATGGCTCAGTCAAATCTCGAATTAAAAGTACCTCTAAGTAGGTAATTATGTGGGTAATAAACCCTTAAAAGGGTTCCCCCTGATTCCCACTCTAACTAGGTCAAATGTCGGGTCAAACTTACTAATAAAAAGTCAACAGAATGTTTAAATTACAATTTATGCATGATTAGCAATGTAGAACACATACAACCTGTTTGATCATTAATATAACTTGGTAATTAGTGTAAGAACATGTCTAAACATGTTCAACCCGACAATTTCCTGTTTAGACCCGGTTCGGAACCGAAAGACGCATAGTTTGACTTATACTTTGACTTTCAGTTCTGACCCGTTATGGTATGTTTTAGAAATGCCGTAGAGCTTTATTTGGACCAGGTTACATGCTAGTATAACCCTCTGTGATTATACACCTCGGATCATTAGTTATCCAATTAATATGCATGATTCCGTTAATTGCTCATATGTTGACCATTATACCCTTTTCACCTTAAAATGTGATTTTTGAAAATGTAAAAGAGTATAAACTTTACTTACTGATATTTAAACTTGCATACAAAATTTGACATCAGTTTGAGGTGTAGATTAAGAGTTATGCTCGTTAGCGTAAAAAGAAAGCTTTATGTTAACTAAACGGCGTAATTAGCGCATAGCCTACTTAAACATACTTTTTGATATCAAACTCTTTACCCACTGATGTAATATAATATTTTGGGATTTTTGAAGATTTTTAATTAATTTTAGGCTGAGCATAACTCATAGTCGTAGGCTTAATCCGGTAATTGTCGGTTTTGCCCTTACGGACCATAAAAATGAGTTTTACATATCTAAACAACTCCAAACCTTTTGCTACTGATTCTAAATGATAAATAAATTATTTTAAACCCTCTGGAATAATAAAAATATCAGATTTCTATATAGAACCCGGAAACGGCTTCTAATCGCCTTTTTAAGCGTTTTTAACGCATAGTATGTACTAAAACTATTTTAAACATACAAAGGGTGATACCTACTGATATTTGAGGCAAATTATAATATTTTAACAGTAAGCAAAGGTTGTTAAACTCAGACTTCAGTTTTGAGCTTTTCGGCTTATGTGAAATTACCAAAATACCCCTACGGGGCATAGTTTGGTTAAAATTGATAAATTTCACATATAGACTTTACCCTACTGTTATAACTTAGTAAAATGAGTATTGTGGCTGATTATATCAGACCTGTAACTCAGAATACTACTTAAACTCTTTTATCACCTTATAAAGGACCAAACTACCCCTACGGGGCATAGTTTGTGTTTAAATTCATTTCGGGCATAATAAATGATATCTTACTGATGTCACAACATATTTGGAGCATATTAACTTAGGAAACCTGTAAATGGCTCTCATTACTACCCGTTACGCTTATTACGCGTTCGGTTCGGTTTATGTAACTAGTTTACATAAACTAGCCTAAACGGGTCAAACCTTATCGGTTTTATCTCAAAATCCAGAATGTGTATAATATACCCATATTAAACAAGTCTTCATACTTGTCGGGTCTAAAACACATTCTATCCGGTCATCGCTTAATCGTGCGTACGAACCGTATCTTTAAAACTAACCGGTCTAAGTTTAAGCTTAATTAAAGACCCGTTAGAATTCTAATAGGTTATTATAAACCTTCGTTCCAGATTAGGAGTACCAGTAAAAGCTACTTGCGTTTGCTTATTGTGATTTATACATTGCTCAGGTAAATACTTTTAACTTATTTTCCCTATACGGGCTTGGGTTACGGTATATAGAATACCGCTTGATCGGGCATCAAATCTTCCATCGTTGGGTGGTTAATTGAATAATTTGATCGGCTCGTTTAAACAGTCTTGTTACTTAAAGCCTTTGGGGGGTTAATGACCATGTCCCGGATATCCTTGGCATCATTTTACGAAATGGCCACGACTTAAGCGCGGGGTGTAGGCGTACACCCGTCAGTGCACAAAAGAATATTGTGGTGTGTCTATTGATCTTTAACCCGGACAAGATCCGGGCTACTGAACGCACAAGGAACATGTAATTCGTTCACAAGATTATATATTTAAATAATTCTCCCAAGTTAAATAAAATGTTTATGCCACGTGCATCCAAACCAATTTTCAATCATTTTCCAAAATGAGTCAGTTGATTGTATTTACCAGTGTAAACTGACGTATTTTCCCAAAAAGATTAAATGCAGGTACTAAGCGTAATTGGCTGGGATTTCTCCTTAGCATCACTAGAAGTCTCGCAAGCTTAAGATGCCTAAAGTCTGTTGAACTATTGTTTCCATTTTGTTTCCCGATCCGTCTGTGGATAAACTTCCGAATATTGTGACATTTGATATTACAATATTAAATTCGGTTGTATTATATTCTTTTAAATTGCTTCCGCTGTGCATATTAAATATTGTGTTGTTTGACTATTATGTTGCCAACCACGTCACGATACTCCCCACCGGGCCCACCGGTGACACGTGGAAATCGGGGTGTGATAGGTTGGTATCAGAGCCAACACTGAGTGAATTAAACACTAGCCCTTTGTGTTTGATCTCAGTTACACAATTGCACATATCTAAACTTTCGAGTCTAGACAAATAACATAGGACAAACTCTACTTTGTTTGGTTTTTGTTTTGTCCTTTATTTTATTTATATTCTTGTCGTTATCTCATGTTGTATTGACAGGATTAACAAAATGCCGCCAAGATTCTTTAGAAGAAGAGGACGCGGAAAGGGGCCAATCACCCCCCCCCCCAATGACAACGAAGCAGGACCTTCGAATGTGCGGGCTCCTTCGACCACCGAGAGCGACGATCCTCGGCAGAACCGGAGGAACCTCTTTGAGCCGGCTAGACGGTCGGTCTCGCACAGTTCGACACCTCCTATTCTTAACCCTTATGGGCCACAACCGGAGTATGAGCCCAACAACCCTCAACCGTCCTACATACCGCTACAGCGATCTTTATCGCATAATTCGTTTGGGGACCCCACACCTGTCTTCAGGGGCCGCTTTAACCCAGCCAATTACATACAAGAACCAGTGGGTTTTAACCCACTAGGGCCAGATGATCATTTCTCCGGAGATCACGCGGAGGATATGGACTAGGATACAGACCCCGTCGAACCTGCCAGTGGTACACCAAACCACCCAATAGAGATCTCTGACGGATCTTCTTTCCACGGATCACCCTATGTTGGTCCAGATAGCTTTCAAGATATGTTTACCAGGCACGAATGGTACTATACACCTCCTCGCCATTCACCACCTCAGCAGCAACAACAGCAGCAGCAGGATCCCTCTGTGGATTCAAGATTTGTGGCAGTCACGCCACCGCCTCCACCGCCGCCAGTTCAGCCGGCACCTCCGCAACCGCCGAGGCGTAGGAGATCTGGACCGCGTATGTCTACACGGGGAGGAGATTTCCATTTCAGCTCTCCTCGGCAATCCCGTGGCAGCCGTTACCCGCCACATCAAGAAGATCCACAAATGGGTGGACCTTCACACCCAGTTGCACCGCAACCACCGCCTATGGGTTTTGATAACCCAATTCCAGCATACACGGGTTCTATGGCATACAACCCGTTCGAACCGCCGACTCACCACAACTATGGTTACGCAGAGGCCGACCATTACATGGTCGCGGCCAATTATAACGCCCTTCACCCGGAAGGACCATACGGAGCTCCATGGGGAGTAGGTTACCCGACTCATGGGTACCAGATACCTCCTAGGCCTATTATTCGGACTCAATCGCAGCCGCCAAGGTTCTCCCCACCAGAGCGTGAAGAAATTCTGCAAAGGTTGGATCAGGTCGAACGAGACTTCCACCGTGACCGCAGGGAGAGACAGAGCTTCTTCCAAGGATTGACAAGCTTGATCAAAGGGAAGAGCAAGAAGGACCACTAAATCCTTCCAATTGTTGTTGAGCCCCTGCGTGGGCCTGTATTTGTTTAAACCCCTACGTGGGTATGCTTGTTTGCTTTGACCCCTGCGTGGGTCTATCTTTCTGTAAACCCCTACGAGGGTATGTTATTATTTAAGTCCCTGCGTGGACTATTATGATATTTGTGTAAGTCCCTGCGTGGACTATTATGATGTTTGTTGTTAAGCCCCTGCGTGGGTAATTCCTTGTTTGAACCCCTGCGTGGGTAAGTTTGTTTATTAAAAAGTCCCGTTTAGGGCGACGTGTAACCTTTTAATAAATTAATGGAATGTAAGTTTATAAATTTCATTTTTGCTATTATCTGTATAAATATATAATATGAAATAAATAAATCAAAATCATTCCTTTTTATAATAATCTGCCTATGTAAATTTTTAAATAAGAATCTTAAAGAGTGAAACCTAGCCTTCGGGTCATTACAAGGTCAGGCCAAGATGGTATGACCTGTTAAAAAGATTCAAATCCCTGTTAACGTCTGAAATTATGTTAACACTCCTGGCAGACGTGATTCATTAAAAATCACACACGTCATTATTATTATTGGATTCTTCAAAAGATTCCTAACCCAGTTTCATGATCTCTGAATCATGGGTTTAGATCATCAATTAAGATGATCATATTTTTACCATACGTGGTAATATAATGCCTATGGGCCTTGCTCATTTCTACATGAGCCAAAGAACAGTGGTAGCTGTGACTCCCTGTCCGAAAAAGGTAATGAACTATGTTCTAGCCTTAAAAGCTTTGATTCTCTGAAATCATAGCTTATAACTTATAAATGTCCTTGGGACTAGGCCTTTTGTGCCACAAATAAAACTGTTATTGTTTTATAATTAGGAAAACTTATGATAGAAATCCTAAATAAATACGATTAATAAATTAACCAAATATGGTCTCTGTTTACCATGGTTAATGAATTACCCTAAGGGGCAATTCCATAATAAACTCCCAAATAAACTATTGTCCTTGTTTTCTGTAACAGTTCAATTAAAATGGCTAACTCAGACGAAATTAATAGCCATCCAGTGGAGAACATCGATAACGCCCGAGTTACTTTAACGGGTGCTGAATTGAAAGCGTTGGTAGACGACGCAGTTACAAAGGCATTGGAACGGCAGTACGAAGAGTATAGTGGGACTCGAAGTAGGACCCTATCTAAGCCGCATTCACAGCCTCCTTCCAAGAAGGAAGAACTGAAGAAAGATGATGATCGACACTCCTCGAACCACCACAGTGCTCCATCTCAGCAGGTTATACTAAACAAAGGACCCCGTGACAAGGGTTGCTCTTATAAATATTTTGTTTCCTGCAAACCCTGGGATTTCACTGGGGAGAAAGGAGCCATTGATTGTATGACGTGGCTGGATGAGATGGATACAGTTGTGGATATCAGCGGATGCGCTGAGAAAGACGTGGTCAAGTTTGTGTCGCAATCATTTAAGGGTGAAGCTTTAGCCTGGTGGAGATCTCTGATTCAAGCCACCGGGAAAATCTCATTGTACGACATGTCATGGGAACAATTTGTTGCCCTTATCAAGGAAAATTGCTGCCCTCAGCATGAGGTGGAGAAGATAGAGTCTGATTTTCTATCATTGGTGATGACAAACCTTGACTGTCAAGCTTACCTCACGAGCTTCAACACGATGTCCCGGTTGGTTCCGTATCTGGTAACCCCGGAACCAAAAAGAATAGCTCGTTTTATCGGTGGTTTAGCCCCGGAAATCAAGGCAAGCGTGAAGGCTTCTCGGCCAGCTACTTTTAGATCTGTAGCTAACATATCCTTGTCCCTCACTTTGGATGCGGTCAGGCAAAGATCGCTGAGGAATAAGGAGGCTGAAAAGAGAAAACGTGAAGATGATAGTTCACGGAGGTCGAACAAGAAGCACCGTGGGAACGGTGATAACAAGAAAGGATCTGAGTCAAGGAAAGATGGGCATCATTCTGGTGAGAAGCCCAAGTGCAAAGTTTGCAAGAAACAGCACTATGGAAAGTGCAGACTCGAGTCGAACTCGCAGACTCAGTTAAAAACCTATGCTTGTGGTATATGCAAGTCCACGGATCACAAGACCTTGGATTGTAAGAAGCTGAAAGACGCAACGTGCTACCGTTGCAATGAAAAGGGGCACATTAAGACCAACTGCCCTAAATACGCCAAGAAGCCTGAAGAGGCCAAGAAGACCAATGCTAGAGTCTTCAGGATGGACGCAAAGGAAGCGGTTCTAGACGACAACGTTATTACAGGTACCTTCCTTGTAAATGATGTCTATGCTAGAGTACTTTTTGACTCAGGCGCTGATATGTCTTTCGTAGATAATAAGTTTTGTGAATTGTTGAAATTACCTGTCAAAACCTTAAATGTGAATTATGAGGTGGAGTTAGCAGATGGTACACTAGAAACTGTCTCAACTGTGTTAGATGGATGTGTTATATCCATTAAGAACCACTCTTTTCCTCTGTCCCTACTTCCATTTAAGTTAGCCGGTTTTGACATAGTATTGGGTATGGACTGGTTATCTCATAACCAGGCCCAAATTGTCTGCAACAAAAAGCAAGTGGTGATAAAGACTCCGTCTGGTGAATCACTTACCATTCGGGGAGATACCCAGTATGGACTGCCTGAGCAAGTGACTATGCTCAAGGCTTCCAAGTGATTAAAGAAGGGTTGTGTCATCTACATGGCACAAGTGATTATTGATGAGCCTAAACCCAAGATAGAAGACATCCCAATCATTTCTGAATACCCTGAAGTTTTTCCGGAAGAACTACCTGGTTTGCCACCAGATAGGCAAGTGGAATTCAGGATTGATATCATCCCCGGAGCAGCACCTGTTGCTAGGGCACCTTATAGGTTGGCGCCCACAGAGATGAAAGAATTGAGGACACAGCTAGACGAATTGCTAGCCAAAGGTTTCATTAAACCTAGTTCGTCTCCATGGGGAGCACCAGTCATGTTTGTCAAGAAGAAGGATGGGTCGATGCGTCTGTGCATCGACTATCGTGAACTTAATAAGGTCACGATAAAGAATAGGTATCCTTTGCCCAGGATCGACGATTTGTTCGTTCAGTTACAAGGGGCAAGTTATTTCTCGAAGATTGACTTGAGGTCAGGCTACCATCAACTGAAGGTTAGAGATGAAGACGTACATAAAACTGCATTTAGGACTCGTTATGGTCATTACGAGTTCCTAGTGATGCCTTTTGGGCTCACTAATGCACCGGCCGCGTTCATGGATCTCATGAATCGCGTTTGCAAGCCGTACTTAGATAAATTCGTCATCGTTTTCATCGACGACATTCTTATCTACTCGAAGAACCAAGCTGACCATGAGAAACACCTTCGCTGTATTCTCAAACTCCTGCATCAGGAGAAGCTCTATGCCAAATTCTCCAAGTGTGAATTTTGGCTTCGAAAAGTCCAATTCCTTGGACATGTGGTTAGTGAACGTGGTATCCAAGTGGATCCCGCTAACGTTGAAGCAGTTATGAACTGGCAAGAGCCAAAGACGCCTACAGAGATTCGTAGCTTCCTGGGATTGGCAGGATATTACAGGCGTTTCATTGAAAATTTTTCAAGGATTGCTGCACCCCTAACCTCCTTAACTAAGAAGAAGGTTAAGTTTGTTTGGGGCCCTAAGCAGCAAGAATCCTTTGATATCCTCAAACAGAAGTTGAGCAACGCCCCAGTACTGACATTGCCAGAAGGAATAGAAGATTTTGTGGTTTACTGCGATGCATCGCACACTGGCACGGGGTGCGTGCTTATGCAGAAAGGCAAAGTTATTGCCTATGCTTCAAGACAGTTAAAGGTGCATGAAAAGAATTACACCACCCACGACTTGGAATTGGGTGTCGTTGTATTCGCACTAAAACTGTGGAGACATTATTTATATGGAATCAAGTGTGTGATCTATTCTGATCACAAGAGCCTCCAGCACCTGTTTAATCAGAAGGATTTAAACATGAGGCAACGCCGTTGGATGGAAACTTTAAATGATTATGATTGTGAAATCAGATACCATCCCGGCAAGGCGAATGTAGTCGCCGATGCCTTGAGTCGAAAGCAAAGGGTGAAACCCATCCGAATCAATGCCAAGCGCATGGAAATAAAGAACAGTTTAACTGAAAGGTTGTTAGCTGCACAAAAGGAAGCTGTGTCGGAAGCTAACTATCCTAACGAAAAGCTAGGGGTAACCGAGGAACAGTTAACTCTTAGCAAGGACGGGATTCTGAGATTAAATGGACGGATATGGGTTCCAGTTCATGGAGGACTTCGAGATGTCATCCTCCAGGAAGCCCATAGTTCCAAATACTCCGTTCATCCTGGAGCTGATAAGATGTACCAGGATCTAAAGGCAAATTATTGGTGGATAGGCTTGAAAAAGTCTGTAGCTGCCTATGTAGCTAAGTGCTTGACTTGTGCGCAAGTCAAAGCAGAACATCAAAAGCCGTCAGGCTTGCTACAACAGCCTGAACTTCCTACGTGGAAGTGGGAAATGGTAACTATGGATTTTATTACCAAGTTACCTAAGACAAGGAAAGGAAATGATACAATATGGGTTATAGTTGATAGACTGACTAAGTCAGCACATTTCTTACCCATCAAGGAGACTTATAGCTCCGACATGTTAGCCCAGTTATACGTTGATAAGATTGTAGCCTTACATGGCATACCTGTGTCTATTATCTCTGACAGAGATACTAGATACACGTCACATTTTTGGAAAAGCTTCCAACAATCTTTGGGCACGCGTTTGAATTTTAGTACGGCTTACCATCCTCAGACAGACGGTCAGAGTGAGCGTACTATTCAAACTTTGGAAGACATGCTACGTGCATGTGTGATCGATTTGGGTGGTAGTTGGGATAACCACCTACCACTAATCGAATTCTCCTACAACAATAGCTACCACACCAGCATAAAGGCTGCGCCTTTCGAGGCCTTATACGGTAGGAAGTGTAGAACGCCAGTTTGTTGGGCGGAAGTTGGAGATGCCCAATTATCAGGACCAGAGATAGTCTTTGAAACGACGGACAAGATTGTCCAGATTCGTGACCGTCTCAAAGCTGCCCGTGATAGGCAGAAGAGTTACGCAGATCCAAAGCGTAAAGCTTTTCACTTCGAAGTAGGTGACAAAGTGTTACTTAAAGTATCACCCTGGAAGGGGGTGATGCGATTTGGTAAGAAAGGCAAGCTAAGCCCGAGATACATAGGACCTTTTGAGGTTATCGAACGTGTCGGGTCAGTTGCCTATAAGTTAAACTTACCGGAACAGCTCAGTGGAATTCACAATGTGTTCCACATCTGCAATCTGAAGAAGTGCTTCGCTGATGAATCACTGGTAATACCACATACAGATGTGCATATAGATGAGAGCTTAAAATTTGTGGAAAAACCTTTGTCGATTGAAGATCGACAGGTAAAGAAGCTTCGAAGGAAGCATGTGGCTATTGTGAAGGTCAAATGGGATGCCCGTAGAGGTCCCGAGTATACGTGGGAGGTTGAATCCACCATGAAAGAAAAGTACCCTCATTTGTTTCAGTAAATCTCGAGGTCGAGATTTCTTTTAAGGGGGTGAGGATGTAACACCTCGAAAATTCGTGTTCAATGAAATAACGACACGTGTCATTTAAGACAAAAGTGATGTAAACCCGGATATAATTAAAGATGTACGACGGGGTTTAAAAGTGTTGTCATGTTAATTTTACACCTCTGAACGACCTTATTATGAATCCCAAGACTAATAAACATCTGGTATATATTCAAATTCGGGGAATCATAGCAACAAACTGATGCATAATTGAAATGGTTGACTCCTACGAAGAAAAAGCACGGTAAACCTTCTTGTTCGGCACTTTCAAATAAGAATTCAATGAAACATACCAAAGTGGTAGGGTATGTAACTGTTTAAGGCACTTTTTAGAGGCCCCAATCTGATAAATAATGTCCCAAATACGGAATATGAGGTTGCCCTTTCGAAACACCAACGAACAACAAGTTTTTGGCTGCTGAGGGAGGCTTGCACACCGCAAGCATGAACCCTTACGGTCCGCAAGCGTGTTGCCAGCGACAGAAATGTTGCTGTTTGTTGTTTAAATGCGATTCTTGAACTTTAAACGGTTTTCCTCATCTCCCTTGGCCCCTAAACAATCCGTAAACATCTAGGGACACTTGTAAATAACTTGTGGGCAGTAGTAGACTTATTTGTCAACACTTTGTGGTGTCTTGGGCACTATATAAAGCTCACAAGTGCAACACTTTGATCATTCATTCCTCAAACATCTTCTGATCAATTGTGGAGCACAAGAGCACCTTCCAGGCCTTCCTAATCAACCATTAGACACTTGTAAGTTTGCTTAACCTTCTTAAATTGAGTTTAGCTTAGTTATTTAGCTAAAAGTCAAACCGTCATAATTACGGTTTGACTTCGAGATTAATTAATAATGGCTCAGTCAAATATCGAATTAAAAGTACCTCTAAGTAGGTAATTATGTGGGTAATAAACCCTTAAAAGGGTTCCCCCTGATTCCCACTCTAACTAGGTCAAATGTCGGGTCAAACTTACTAATAAAAAGTCAACAGAATGTTTAAATTACAATTTATGCATGATTAGCAATGTAGAACACATACAACCTGTTTGATCATTAATATAACTTGGTAATTAGTGTAAGAACATGTCTAAACATGTTTAACCCGACAATTTCCTGTTTAGACCCGGTTCGGAACCGAAAGACGCATAGTTTGACTTATACTTTGACTTTTAGTTCTGACCCGTTATGGTATGTTTTAGAAATTCCGTAGAGCTTTATTTAGACCAGGTTACATGCTAGTATAACCCTCTGTGATTATACACCTCGGATCATTAGTTATCCAATTAATATGCATGATTCCGTTAATTGCTCATATGTTGACCATTATGCCCTTTTCACCTTAAAACGTGATTTTTGAAAATGTAAAAGAGTAGTAACTTTACTTACTGATATTTAAACTTGCATACAAAATTTGACATCAGGTTGAGGTGTAGATTAAGAGTTATGCTCGTTAGCGTAAAATGAAAGCTTTATGTTAACTAAACGGCGTAATTAGCGCATAGCCTACTTAAACATACTTTTTGATATCAAACTCTTTACCCACTGATGTAGTATAATATTTTGGGATTTTTGAAGATTTTTAATTAATTTTAGGCTGAGCATAACTCATAGTCGTAGGCTTAATCCGGTAATTGTCGGTTTTGCCCTAACGGGCCATAAAAATGAGTTTTACATATCTAAACGACTCCAAACCTTTTGCTACTGATTCTAAATGATAAATAAATTATTTTAAACCCTCTGGAATAATAAAAATATCAGATTTCTATATAGAACCCGGAAACGGCTTCTAATCGCCTTTTTAAGCGTTTTTAACGCATAGTATGTACTAAAACTATTTTAAACATACAAAGGGTGATACCTACTGATATTTGATGCAAATTATAATATTTTAACAGTAAGCAAAGGTTGTTAAACTCAGACTTCAGTTTTGAGCTTTTCGGCTTATGTGAAATTACCAAAATACCCCTACGGGGCATAGTTTGGTTAAAATTGATAAATTTCACATATAGACTTTACCCTACTGTTATAACTTAGTAAAATGAGTATTGTGGCTGATTATATCAGACCTGTAACTCAGAATACTACTTAAACTCTTTTATCACCTTATAAAGGACCAAACTACCCCTACGGGGCATAGTTTGTGTTTAAATTCATTTCGGGCATAATAAATGATATCTTACTGATGTCACAACATATTTGGAGCATATTAACTTAGGAAACCTGTAAATGGCTCTCATTACTACCCGTTACGCTTATTACGCGTTCGGTTCGGTTTATGTAACTAGTTTACATAAACTAGCCTAAACGGGTCAAACCTTATCGGTTTTATCTCAAAATCCAGAATGTGTATAATATACCCATATTAAACAAGTCTTCATACTTGTCGGGTCTAAAACACATTCTATCCGGTCATCGCTTAATCGTGCGTACGGACCGTATCTTTAAAACTAACCGGTCTAAGTTTAAGCTTAATTAAAGACCCGTTAGAATTCTAATAGGTTATTATAAACCTTCGTTCCAGATTAGGAGTACCAGTAAAAGCTACTTGCGTTTGCTTATTGTGATTTATACATTGCTCAGGTAAATACTTTTAACTTATTTTCCCTATACGGGCTTGGGTTACGGTATATAGAATACCGCTTGATCGGGCATCAAATCTTCCATCGTTGGGTGGTTAATTGAATAATTTAATCGGCTCGTTTAAACAGTCTTGTTACTTAAAGCCTTTCGGGGGTTAATGACCATGTCCCGGATATCCTTGGCATCATTTTACGAAATGGCCACGACTTAAGCTCGGGGTGTAGGCGTACACCCGTCAGTGCACAAAAGAATAATGTGGTGTGTCTATTGATCTTTAACCCGGACAAGATCCGGGCTACTGAACGCACAAGGAACATGTAATTCGTTCACAAGATTATATATTTAAATAATTCTCCCAAGTTAAATAAAATGTTTATGCCACGTGCATCCAAACCAATTTTCAATCATTTTCCAAAATGAGTCAGTTGATTGTATTTACCAGTGTAAACTGACGTATTTTCCCAAAAAGATTAAATGCAGGTACTAAGCGTAATTGGCTGGGATTTCTCCTTAGCATCACTAGAAGTCTCGCAAGCTTAAGATGCCTAAAGTCTGTTGAACTATTGTTTCCATTTTGTTTCCCGATCCGTCTGTGGATAAACTTCCGAATATTGTGACATTTGATATTACAATATTAAATTCGGTTGTATTATATTCTTTTAAATTGCTTCCGCTGTGCATATTAAATATTGTGTTGTTTGACTATTATGTTGCCAACCACGTCACGATACTCCCCACCGCGCCCACCGGTGACACGTGGAAATCGGGGTGTGACAACAGACCTTATGAGTTGTTGATCATCATCTGTTAAAGATCTTATATTATAGATCTTCTATTGAATTGTGTAATATCTGGTCATGTACAGCAGAACTTAGGTTCATCATACATTTTGCTTCATCAGCAGAGGTAAAACCACAAAGTTTTGAAAGTATATACTAAGACTACATAACTTCATTCTTAAGTTAGTTTCCAAACAAGAAATTTGTCCATCAAACATGTCAACTAAAACATAAATTATACAAGGCTGAAAAGGTGTTCATAGATCATGTCAACAAACTTCAAAGTGTATTTTTTCTCCTCTTACACTTTTTTCTTCGACTATCTCAAACCTCAGCTTTTTCCCCACAGATATTCCCGTTTGATCCATGATACGCTGCCAGTCTGTATGCATCACTAGATGGTTGTTGTCGTCCGGTCTTCTAGGATCTCTCCTAACAACCAGCTGTACCAAAAAGTTCACATGACCAAATGACAGCACAGCTCTACGGTAATCATTTAGCTGGTGTTCTCGAACAAAGTTCCTCGGTATTGCCTGTAAAGGAAAATTCTTTCTTTAGTTATTCATTCAAAACAACATATACTTTAAGTAATAACAGATAGATCCAAGATTATAAGTAAAATCAACCATATTAAAAGTAGATATGTAAATACCAAGCTGTGTGTCTCTAAAACATGGTATTTAAACTGTTTTTTATAATGTGGACGTCTTTTGTGGTGTTGGTGATTGGTACGGCTGCAGTGATGTTTTGTCTCCCGTGAAGTGCAATCCCATCTTTGTTAAAAACCTTCACAGTGAAGTTAAAGTCGTCTTCAGGAGTACTTCCCATCCATTGAAACAGCAGTTGGCAGCTTTCCTCAATGTCATTTTCGAAGTAAAAAGTTGTCCATCCTGGTCCCATAAAACCAGCAGCTAATCCCTTTTTGTTTTCAGGAGAGAAAACATAATGCACATCAACTTTACTACTCTGCTTTGGTCCATGTACTTTGGCAACCAAGTTATCAATTTTTAATCTCCTTTGTGACAACAGCTTCAGCAAATCGTGTGGTAAATGCTATAATTTCATATATTTTAGAAATGTCATATTAGATTTTATATAGGATACAAAATAAAATTATAAGTTTTTCTAACAGTCCAAAAGATACACTGGTAATATATAAAAATAAGTAGCAGTTTTTAAGCTGCTTGCAGTATGTTTCCTCTTCAGCCTGTATCAAGTATCCATGAATATAATCTCTGTTCAAGCCATCTTTTCTAATCTCCAATCCCTCATTGTTCAAAACATTTAACTCAATTTTTGCTTCCTTCAATTTTTTTAAACACAACTTGTCTGTTTTGTTATTTCTATAAGTTTCAACAAATCGGGTCCATTCTAGCCCGTTTATCCTCTTACTCTTATGACTGATGCTCTGTAGTGCAATCTTATACTTAAAACCCGTATAATCAACCAACTTTATCACTTCACACTTTCTTGGTAATTGGTTAGCCATTATCTTCGGAAGTACCTATATATATAAAATACACAACATTTAATATATCTTTAATTTTATAAATACAGTTTTTAGCATACAATTGTGATTTGAGCTAATTTGTTCTAAGAATATAGCTTACCAATCCCTCATTTAGGTCTGCCAATTGAGAGACGTTGATAATTATCATAAACTCCATCTGAAAGTAAAAAATACAATAACAGCTAAATACTAAAATATAAAATCAATTGTATCGGAAAAACATTCTATTTAAGGTATAAAAAAATATCCAACACTCTGTAGGACCAAACTTATATGTTGTGTATTTCAATATGGTCCCTACAACCAACAATATGAATCTAACACTGTGTACTTAAATGGAATGAATCAAAATGTAACTAAATAGGTTGATATAAATCTTATTATAAAATAAAGAAAATAAGTTCATATAAGTTTATCTATTTTAACATCAGTAGATTATGATTTTGATGTTTATATAATTTGAAATGAGGAAACTGAAAGGAACATGTTAAAGCATACCTATAAAATACACAAGAGAACAAAAAAATACCTGATCTAAAACTTCAAATTTCTGATCGTCAAGTCTGAGGAAGAAGAAACTGTAGAGTTTTTTCGCCGGAGAAGAAGATGTGAGATTGTATTGGGATTGTTGAAAATAAGATATTTATCTATTAACTTGTAATTGTTTATTTATTTAACTTATAATAATCTTTAATATCGGGATTTAAAAACTATTTTTAATTGTATAAATATAAATATATTAAATTAATAGATAAGGTTTTCGTATTTACCAATTTAAATTTATATTCAAACAGTGGTTATTGCTGTCTAAAAATTGCGATGTTTTAATGTAAAAGGGGGTAAAGTATAAATTTTACAAAATTTAATTTCAACCAACCAGTGTAAATGTAACATCTGTATTAACTCCATTTAATATACTTTTCAACTCCATTATTGAATATAAGCTCCAGAAAAGATATTCAGAAGTTTTCTCAAATAACTTTCTTATCAAAATCGGTAAGATTCTATTGCATATTATAGATTACACGCTATAAAATCAAGTATTGTTTTTTTGAATTTATTGTTTGTATTATATATGTTAGATTAATCATTATTTGATGTTATGAGTATGTGTTTGTCACTGACGGCGTTTCATATTCTCTCTTGAAGCAAATAATAGTTGCTGTAATCCGGTGTATTTTTATTGATTAAGTACTGCATTAACTTAAATGAAGTTACTGATAGCATTCTCTGTCACAATTTGTGCATGCATCTTCGTGATGTTGTCTTCTACATTACGATTGATAAATCAACTATATAATCTTTGGTTAATGCTCATTTGCTTAATTGTTGTGAGAGATGATGATTTTTGTTTTGTGCTTTGTTTTTATAATACCTTAAGTGTGTGAATATACCACTTGATTTTTATAATAACTTGTAAGTTTAAATTGTTTATTTGCATATATGAATCTATCCAATCAAACACCATCCTTTTTACAATTCCTTAATGAAGATGATATTATATTTTTGGTATGTTTTTTAACTTTCTTGCTACTATTAGGATTTTACGTTAATTTTTGATGTAAGATGTTTGTTAAATACTGTTGCAGAATATACCACTTGATTTTCAGACTCTGTTGTGGGGCAAGGAGGTCCCGTATGAGCAAATCGTAGAGTTACTTGATGGTGACAAATCATGGTTAGTACGAGTAAAGAAGTGAGATGATCATTGTATATTTACAGATGGATGGACAAAGTTTGTTAGAGATTGTTGTTTGAAAACGAAAGATGCTGTATTGGTGAAAGCTATTGGACGTTTGATGTGGGTTAAAATACACATATTTGTCCTGTGTAAATTGTATAATTATTGTGTAGGATTTATTTGTTTTTTTTTAGTTTTAGTATTATATTACATTATTTTGTGTTTTGCCAGGTTCTGGTGCAAATGGAGCAAAAACGAGTAATATGGAAATGACCAGGCAGTTGGACAGAGTAGGATGACAGTGACCGAATTAAAATTGCCGCTATTTCCCATGATTGGGCCGAGGCCGCTATCTCTATATTATTGGTGTGAGGCCATATGTTATAATGCATATATATTTATGATTGTTGGTAAAAGAAATAAGAAGGAAGCTGTTCACAAATCACAAGTGGGTTACAGCGGGCCACCAAAGATTTAAAATAGAGATATGGCTACAATTGGGCCGTAAAACATCATCAGCCTAGCAGAAAACGTAAAAGGGATACAGGCCAGATGTTTAATGAATATGGATGTTGGCACGTGAATCAATTAAGTGAATAATGTTTTATATTATAATAATAAACCCTAATATTCCTAGTGCTAAATTTTTTTTTTAACTTGATGTGCTAAAAGTAGTTTAATAAAAACAACTAAAATTAACCCTAATCTAGACACTCTAAGCTTTAAATTTATAAACTTAGACTCGATCTAAAACTAAAACCACACAACCGGCAAGTGTACCGATCAATGTAGTAAAGCTAAAGTAAGTCCGAGTATCGAACCCACGAGACTCTAATGATTATGCTAAGACTCTATTTAGACTAGGACTGACACGACTTAACTAATTGTTTATTTGATGGGGGGTTTCTAAAAATCCTAAATAAAATATTAAACTAGAATATTAATAAAATAATAAACACGAATGTGGATGAAGACTTTAATCAAAGGCGATGAAGACTACCTAGGCTGTTACGATTACCGGTTGTTAGATTTCTTCACAGTCCTTTAACTTCTTGAAAGTGCCCTAATATGACAATCTACCTCACAGCGCGAAAGTCTAAGGCAACTATGGGTTTCAACTTGGTTTAATAGACAAGAGAATGGGTTGGGAACAAGACCGATTTCTCACAAAACCTAAATCTAGCTATAATCCAAACCAAGACCTAGTAACAACCTCGAGCCTCACAGCGACAAGATTAGTAGAACACTTGATTTTATTAAATTACCGAATATTACTTCTAAGGTTACTTACGCGATTTTCACCCTAAAGGATTAATGATCTATTACGTGATATAGACACTCACCTAAATCAAGAACCCTAGCACAACCCTATTATGTGATATAGACCGTCACCAAGGATTATACGAAGCAATAAACAGCGATCAAACAATATCAAGCATGCATATACACCAAGTTAAAATTCCATAGTCGTTTACAATACAAGAAAATCCATAAACCACTTTAAAACCGAATAAAAATCCAATCTTTAATTAAACCATTGTCATGCCTAGGTAGTTAAAGAGTTTTAGCCAGAAATCATAATCAGAATATCAATCATAATCATAATAAGGTCTGAATTCATCGTGTTACTAATCAAAACGAACGAAAACGAAATATTAGGATAATAGAACCCGTAGTCTTCACTCCCGAACGCTTCCAAAGTATACCCGAATGATTCGCAGCTTCCAAGCACTCCTATGATCTTCAAACAGCCTCCAAAAGTCTCCAAGAACCTCCAAATTCGTAATGTTCTGTGTTCATGCGTCTGATATCCCCTCATTCCTTGTATGCGTCTCCTTTTATCTTTGCCGCCTAACACAAAACAAATGGGCTTGGCCCAATAATCCTTGCGTTATGTTCGTATCCACCTCCAACAAAGTCTGGCCCCTCCCAATTGCCGTCTGATGTATAATGTTTTTATATACCCACATGATGTCAAACTTGACATCAACGTTTGTCGTTCGTTGTCTCATGTTTTAAAGAAAAAGTGTACGAGAACTCTTACATTTCAGCAAATATTAGCCCTGAAGTTGGCATGACTGTAAGTAATGATATATTATTTCGTTACCTACTCTAAATATTTTATGCTATCTCAACAGCTTGCTAACATCTATTTGCCCTTTTAACGTCTGTTTCCTTATAATCTTAACATCTGTTGACTAACCTTTTTAACTTCTGTTGACTAAGTCTTTTAACCTCGGTTGACTAACATCGGATATTTAAGATCTGTCAACGTTGCAACTTCTGCCGGACATAATGGATGACAGTTGTTACGAAACCTCTGTTGGATAGCAACAGAGGTATGTAATAGTTGATAGCCAAACAGTGGTTAGGTTGTGTGTAAATACTGTAACTACTGTTGACTAACCCTGTTGAGTAATTCTCATTTTAACTTTTGTTGACTAATCCGTTGTAACTTCTGTTGCTCATTAGTTCATATCAAATTTGCAAGTCTGCGCTAAATATTCCTTTGCTTATTCTATAGCTAATTGCTGAAAAATTTTGGAAATAATTCTATGGTAAAAATTACGAGTATGGGATGGCAACTATCTATGTTGGCGAAAGGTTTTGGAATGTGATGATGAAAGGATGGACTGATGGATGCGGATTTACTGATGGATGGTCAAAGTTGATTGAAGAAGTTCCCATACCAGTTGAATCTTGGTTGGTTTTCACCATGATTGCATCTAAAACATTTGAGCTTTCCGTTTTTCATTCCGAGACTGGAACTGAGGTTTCTTTCAAAAAGGCTGATGTAGTTGTTTTGGATGATTCAGTTTATGGAGATGATGGATTTGATTTATTGGCTGCGGTATAAAATTTTGATGATATAATACATTGTTTGATAACATGACGGTGATAAGTGACTTTTATTATATTATGCTAATAACTTTTGAAATCTCATTTTGTAGGCTAAACACAAACAGCTTCTGGATTCCGGGGAAGTTGCTTTGGATGATGAGGATGCTGGAGCTTTGGTTGGTAATCCTAAGCAGCTTACGAGTTTTGAGGATATTTTTAATGTATATATACACATGTAATATTTTTATATTATTATGATTTAAAATATGGTTTCTTATATATGATTCTTCTTATAAATATAGTTTGCTAATGATGGGCTATTTGATTCAAATATTGCATGTTTGGTTGATGAGTCAGATGTTAAAAATGCTGTAAATTTATAATTTTCTACGCATATATTTTATTGTATTATAAGTATAAGAAGGTTTTTTAAAATTTTGTTGTAGCCTGAAGATCATTCTGTAAAAATAGCTGATGATGTTAACGATCGTCAACTACAGTCTAAAGATTTTCCTGTTCGTGACATTTCTGCTTCTTTATATCTAATGTAAGTGTTTATTAGTTTTATACTGTCTATTTTATTATTGTCTCAATATATTGATATTCTTCTGTATGATTGAGTCTTAAACTTCAAAGCTGAGTTGAGAAGATAGTTTGTGTTGATAAAGAAAGTTATAAAATTTCAAGAATTTAGAGTTGTTATATTCTAAATTAATTTACTTAGGTGGAAAAGATGCGTAAACTTCGTGGTAAGACAATTGTAGAGGATAATAAAGCTGTTGATAGACCATGTAAAGTTCGAAAGGTTCGTTTAGTATCATCCACTTCAGAATCAGTCTTACACTTCACCACACATGCTGAAGATAGACTTGTAAGCTTTTGCAGTCGTTGCTTTGTTTCGTTATTTCAATAACTTCAGTTATATATCAATATTTTATAAAATTCACGGTTCAATTTTCTGTTTTTAGCAACTGCCATCAGATGTATCTTCTGCGTTGGATCTGCATACTGATAATCCTAAGCCTATCAAGATCCAGAATCTTAAATGTGAAGTCCATGAACTGTTTACAACATCTCAAAAAACCAATACTGGATTCAACTATGATGTTGTTGGATGGTCTTCTTATCTGAGATCTTGCAATATTGCTTTTGGTGATGAACTTTCGTTAGAGTTTCACAAGTCTACTCAATTGCTGAAGTTAAAAAAAGTTGTGCATATCGTGACAAAGATAAAGTCCTCTTAGTTTCATGTCATGATTGTTTGTGGTTGTACATTTGGTTCGTTGCTGGTACTAATTTTGATTCTTAGACATGTTCTATATGTAGTTATGTCTATAAACAAGTTTCATTGTCAATGGGTGGGTGCTACTTTTTTTTTTTGTGGATAGTACAATGGAAATACTCATATGTATCTTATATATTAACTGATGATGCATATCTATAGTTGTCTTTTAGCTATAATAGATGTCTTTTAGCTATAATAGATAACACGTTTTGGTACAATATCTACACATATGTATATGTTCTATCAATATCTGTTTACTAACTTTTGTAGTTTCTGTTGACTGACTTTTTTAACATGGGTTGACTAACATCTGATAGTTACTATCTATCCATCTTGCAAGCTCTGTTGGAGATAATGGATGATAGTTTTTATTAAAGTCTGTTGGAAAGCAACATAAGTTTTTAAAAGTTTGTAGATAACAGTAGTTTACTATCAACATAAAGTAATTGCTGTTGAATAAATCTATTGACCATTAGTGTATATCAATTTTATAAGTCAGTACTAATTATTTTTTTACTCACTGTCAATATGGGCTATGCATGGTTTTCTAAGAAACGACCCGTGTTTGCACACGGGTCTTACCGCTAGTACTATATAATAAAAGAAACCATTTTTTGGGACACTTGTCATCATATTAGGCCATGTATCTTATAGATAATTATTATTTACTTTAATCTCTTCTAATTAATTATAGATAACCATCCTATTAAATATTATTTAGTTTAATCTCTTATAGATAATTATTATTTAGTTAAATTTTAACTTAGTCTCTTCTAGAAAAAAAATTCATAATTATTTATTAACGAAACATTCGATAACTTTTAAAATTTCGTTTATTAAAATATCTAACGATAACTTTTAAATTTTCGCTTGATGAAAAGGGAACACACTCAAATATCTCATTTATTTATTATGGGGATTTTAATTATTGTATATTTGTTTATTTTAAGAAATTGTGTATATACTTAGGTTCTATATTTGTTTTGTCATATTATTATTATTAAATTAAATATATAACTTGATTGTTCGTACTTAGGTCCTTAATTTGTGTGTCATATTATTATAACTAAATATATAACTTGATTATACTAACCACCTATAGTGTTCGTTTATTTTGGAAAATTAGGGATTAAATTCAAAATTTTGATAAATCACAGGGATCATCCATATACTTTACTCAACATAATATTTTCATAACTTATTACTATTTAACTTTAAATATTTTCAACGACAATTTAATTACATGTTTCTTTGATGAATTTTATAATAGTAACATACATTCTCTTTATATTAACTCCTTTATGTCAATTTAGTTTATAAATGTCTTCATCTTTGGTTCACATTTACAAGAAATATTTATTATATAGTTTAAATTGTTCAACCCGTGTAACACACGGGGAACTAACCTAGTATATTATAAAGAATAAAGCATCCTGTTTTATAAAGATCCTACTTTTTATACATTTGTAAACTTAAAGAATATAGAAAGATAAATCTATACTATATAAAACCAATTGAGTTATCATTTCATAATGTTTTTGGATTCTTAAAGCCCTCGAATATTGAAATAGTTTTCTATAATGAAATTACAAAAATAACATGTGTCGGTATACAAACATGTAAGATGCCACATTTCTATGATGTCATCACAGTAATATTGAGTTTCTTTGCTAATTTTATTAGATTAAAGTACTAATTGTTTTTTATAATTTTTATTATGTCGTAGTTCCTCAGTGCTCACGAAATGAAAGGTTATATCAATCATTCTATTAGCTTTGTGCAGGGCTTTAACATGCTTTAATATTAATATAACATTAACATTAACATTATATTGATAGTTTCATAATGATATTAAATTAATATAATAAACATGGTACTATACAAAAAGTGTGATGATATATATCTTATCAGCTCTTCTCGGACAGTGGTTATTATATCATTTGAGAAAGACGTTTTTATTTAATTGAGTTTAGTTTATAAAAACAAACCCAACTTTTAACCTTTTTATTATTTAGTTCATACAAACAAACCTAATTAGAAAAGAGGAAAAAACGTAAGTCGTTTATTTATAAATAATCTAAAGCTAATGCTAATTAAACATTTTCATATGTTATCTATAAAATATATGTTCATCAATATCAGTAAATTTTATCAACTTTAACTTTTTAAATATAATATGTATTCAATCGTGATATCAACTAATTAAATTTAATAATTTAAATTAAATAATAATTATCTACAACTAATGATGGTCTAGAATAATGACAAGTGTTCCTCCATTGATTTCTTTTATTATATAGTACAGATAAGGAAACTAAAAATTATAAAACAAGAAAAAAAAATCAGCCAATAATAAAGCAAACCAAAGAACCCGACATATCAGTTTAAAAACCAAATAGCTCAATCAGACCTAGTTATTCACACACACAGACACATACACACGGGTTGGAGTTATTCACATATTTATAAGGTTGTTATGTTTAGTTGTTTGGAATTACTTGCTACATTGATTCACCTTAAAAAGACCAGAAGAGTAGCCTAGTGTTTTTGGAGAAGTTAAATATTATGGCTACAACAACATAACCAGAACAAGCAACTGACTTTTAAAAGTCAACACATAAAAGATTCTTCATTTAAAACCCTCATAACGAAAAACTAGAAAGAACTTACAATTTTCGTTGTCATATCGTCATATGTATCAAGATATGAACGCCCTTCGGTCCTTTTCCATGTACGTTCAAACACTTTAGTTAAGCTAGGTAATTCCTTGTTTGGGTCGTTGTTTCTCTGTATTCATGGTAACATACACATATTAAAAAAAAACTCAGCATCTTGAACATTAGAAAACACAAATCACCAGCAACACCAAGACATATTACCATCTCTTCACGAATTCTAGCGAAACTTGTTGGGCCGGCTGTGTGCATATTCTTTTGAGACATTCAAAATTCCTTATCCCGCAAACAACGCTTCTGAAGACACATTAACATAAACGAATTAGCCAATAGAACTCTAAATAACAAATACTAGTAATAGATAAATTGCCTAGAATATTACCTCTACATCTTTATTACTCCACAACCTCAACAATTGTGAGAAATCATCAGCCGGAATGTTTTTAGGTCGGTTCATCAATTTTGTTTTGCTGTCCTTATATCCATAGAAGTGTTTTTTCTTGAACCTACATTTGTGTACCTTGTAGTCGTTTCCAATAGTCTTTAAAACCCATGTTTTAGCAGCATAGGGCACATCGTATTTTTCCTTAAAAAAGGTTAGAATTTGGTTTAAATAAAAATGATATATAACAAATAAAAGAAATAAAACTAATTAAAACCTTACCAAGACATACTTCCATATTTTATCTTTATGTGGCACCTTATGCCACGAACTATAGGTCAACGGTGCATAACTATGATTACGAGCTATTGTACCCAAAAATTGAGAGAATTTTCCGACTATATCCTTCTCCTTTGTTGTTGGTCCCACTGGTTGTCCAAATTCATTACATATAATGACCTCTCGTTCATCGACTTTTCGTGTGTGCACAAGATGCAACATTATCGGTCCTCTTTTATTGGTTTTGGATATTTCTGAAATCAAGTATACATTAAATATATATGTGTGTGTATAACCAATAATAATCCAAAATCATGGTATATGTAGTTAAATTTGTAACACCTCGCTTTTTGTAACTTTCCTTATTTGGCAAGTTTGTTATACTTTCCGTTTATGGAAACTTGTATTCCGTTGTATTCGTATTTCTTTTCAAACTTTGTAATCCGAGACTTGAATCATAATGAAAAACTTATCTTTTATATACTTGTGTTATTCATTATTCGTAAAATACTTGATACATGCGTACTTGGAACCATTTACATACAAATTCATGCTTGTTCATACATTTCATACATACAAAATACATTTATACATTTCATACATATACATTGCACTTATACGCTTAAAACCGTTGGAATCAAACAAAATTGGACATTGGGCTTTGGGCCTGGCACTTTCGTGCAAATGGGCCTGGCCCATTCGTCCGAGTGTGCATTCGTCCCAAATTGTCACTTTCAGCTTATAAATACAAGCTCATTCCTTCACTTCCAAATCTTCAACACCCAAAATTCTCTCTCAAACCAACATTGAGCAGAATCATTTGGAGCTTGTCACAGTCGTCCTAAGTTAGTCTTAGCTCACAAACAACTATTTTAATCATCTTTTCTTCTACTTTCTTCTATTTTTATCAAACATTTTACAAGATCCTTCATGAACTCCACTTGGTTTAATCAGACCTGCCATGGCAACTAATGTAAACCCTCAAATTCACTGAGGACCAAGATGAAAAAGAAGTGAATCTCTCAAAACCATTTTTAAAGCAAACTTTCAGACTTCAAACTCAACTGGATCTGAGGTTCTATGAGCTCACAAGCTAAGACAGTAGTTGTGGATTCAAGTATGAGCCAATTTCAGTTGAGTAGGTAGTCAGTTCAAACAAAACCGAGCTGATTTACCTAAGAAATAGTCACATTCGTTCGAATGGCAGGCCCACTCGTCCGAGAGGGACATCCCTATCGTACGAAAGGGAAGTTCAGTTCGTCCGAATGCAACAGTTTCCCGAGTTCCGACGATTCTAATTATTGAATGGTGGACCAGATCCCTATTACTCAATATAGCTAGTTCTGGAACATCAGTGTGTGTTCTGTGGGAACTTTGGTTTCCAATCTAGATCCGCCGCCTCACTTAACTCGTGAAACGAACACCCAAACAATCTCCTAGACCTAGAACAAGTGAACCCCGTCCAGCCTCCGACACGTAGGATTACATTTCCATGTCGTGTTGGCACACCTGGGTTGTACATTGTTCGGTTGTTTGGTTTACTTTACATTCTGTATTTCCCATTTCTGTATTCATGACCAACCGGTCAGTTAACTAACTAAGTTAACTGATTTGTGCTTTGGTGAACTATAACGAGGTTAAAACCTCCATGCATGACTTATATGAATATTCTGACTATTCTGGACTAATAACCTACTATTATATAACTACTAAACCTAACAGAAATCACGAACCTAACTGTTTAATAGTTAAAACGTTCGAAACGAGAATCTGTCCACAGACAGCCCCTTTCGTCCCAGACTCTCTCGTCCGAACAGTTCGTATTTCAGTTCCGTTATTCTGATTCCGTGTTCCTTGTCACTGATTCTGTCGGGCAAACTAGGAACCGTAGAAACACAGAAACTCAGTGTCGGGACAAGTGCACGAACAAAATATACTTTCTGTTTAATTGTATTTTCGTATTATACTAGGTACTTTAGATTCTATTCCTTAAGCTTCCAACTCTGACTCACACCTTTGTTTACCCTGTAGGGTAACCTCGGTGTTTCTGTACTAATTCCAACTCCCCTTTGCTCGTCGGGTAGAATAACCTCGGTGTTCTTGTACTACGTCCACCTACTCCTGCCAAAACTACGCTCACATGATTTCTAACGAAGAATTAGCAAAATTGTGAGTACACTCGAACACCTTTTTTTCATTTTCACACTTTGGACGCAATATGTTAACTTATAAACCTACACAGTTACACTTAAACTATTATACAAACTGACAAAAATCTAATACATGCATGCATACGTTATACTTGATACTTTAATATGGGTTTGTACATTTTGTGTTGAACTTGTCATTAACTTCGTACGAGCCTACCCTTAGCATGTATAGCGCTATAGGAGTAACGCACCGCCTGTGAATGTGGGGTCATGTTAAGTTATCTTTTACTTGCGTTAAACCTTGGGTTGACTTGTTTGTTCACATGCCAGTTTGATGTTTATCTTGATAACTAGTTTGCCATGTGGATTCGTTTAAACTTTATTACTTATGCTATGTATCAAAACTTGTATACTCGCCAATGCCTTGTGTGTTGATCTATACTTTCTAACATATTGCAGGATGATGCTGATGTTAAAATGGGCATAGCGACGAGGCCTTAGATACACATCTAGAAATCTTAGATTTTAATTGTTGTATCAAATTTTGTAATATGTTATGTTGTAACTTGTGTTGTTGTACTTGAACATGTTGTATTTGAGTTTCCCTTATATTGTAACATGACAATTGTTGTGAAATGAAATCAGTTTATCTTAATTATTGTCGCTTTAGTGTTATGTTGCAATGAGCAATCTCGATTTCGTCTCACTCTGATGTTTCCGCCATCGGCTGGGTGTGACAAAACCGAACCTATTGTTTTTTTCTAATTCGGGGTGATGTAATTAATCTTGAACTAGTGCATTGTCCTTGCCTTCCAAATCATCATGGCTATCATCCTCTTGTATCTCATCATCATTATTTGCATATTCAGTAAGGTTCATGTCATCATACTCATCATCTTGGTCAACATAACCTTGTCATTGTTATACACAACTCTCTCTCTCTCTCTCTATATATATATATATATATATATAGAGGAAGGTTAACGTACATTACGGCTTAACGTACTTCAGGTACGACAGGTAATTACACACGTTCATTTTAAAATCACGCACGTTATAACTCAAAAATCCAAAATCACGCATGTTGAAACACAATAATCACGCATATTGAAAACATTAATGACGCATGTTATAGAACAAATCACGCAAGTTGTTGTACGTGAAGTACGTTAAGCCGTAATGTACGATATACTTTATATATATATATATATATATTACAACAAAAAAATGAACCAGCTTACTACTCACTGATCACAAGTACCTTGAGATCTCAAATTATACCGCTCATTTCCATTATCCTCCAAACCTGCTGGTTCCATATCTAATTCATAAACATTTAAAAGCATATAGAAGTACATTAATATAGAAAGTAGTTGTATGACTAAATTTGTAATTACTCAATGATTAAATGAACTTTAAGACTCAAAAACGATACCTTGAAATACGTCATCATCCTCGTCATCATCCTCATCAACCAGAACCAAATGTTTCTTTAATCCACGTTTAATACAAGGGGACTTTTCCAAATTGTGTGAATGCCTCCCTTTGCTTTGTCCTTTTATTACTTGAAATTAATTCACCCATGCTAAGTGTTGCTTTAGAATGATTCGCTTTCATTGTGTTTGAATCCGAGACTTTTGGGGCGATCATTCGATGTTGCTTTCCTAATTTAGCAATTTTATTCAAGGACATTGGTGCAATATATCGTGGACGATGCTGCTATAACAAATGTCGTCTTTATTAGAAACGAGTTTTTATAATATAAAGCTAAATAAATAACAATCTAATTACCTTTTTAGATGCTTCAACATTTGTATTAACTTCATAGTATTCTTCCTCACTATCATCACTATAACCAAGGTTATAGTCTTCATCTCTCACATTATGGTATGCTGGTTTCACTTTCTTGTTCTTTATCTTTTGACTTCCTGTCAAGCTTGTCAAAGAATTTGTAATGGTCTTCAATCCCAATTCTTGCATTTTTGTATTGTTTTCTTGAACCCTCAAGTCCATAGCTATCAAATACTCATTGTCATGTCTTTGTACGATTTGATTTTGTTTGCTTTTCTTTGCCATTAGACCTGCTTAAAGTAAAACACTGCAATAGTAGTCTTGATTTTTGCTTCATGTTTCTAGAAAGATTATCTTATATGTAATATGGATATCTGAAATGCTTAGATCTTTAAGATTCAGTGTTATCTATGCTATACAAACCCAAAATCGTTGTTGAAGAACATTATTAAGGAACTCCAAATATGAAATTTTATGATAAAGCTATACAATCTGGTACAAAAATGAAAAGTAATTATGAATCTTACACAAAATCATAAAATTTCATTTGTTGATATAATTTATCAAGCGACAAGCATGTACAAGGCATATTTTTTAGCAAATTAACAAACTTGAATGTCACACCCTGTATTTTCCCGGCGGGCCCGGATGTGCGGTACGTCACGAGATTGATATCAAATACACAAATAGCATAGCGAAAGTCTTAGATTTAAAATACTATTACAAATATAAATGTCCGAATGTCCGAATGTTCAAAATAATTATACAAACGGAAGTATTCAAAAGATCCATATGCGGATCGAAAATAACAAAATGATAAAATATGCAGACTACTAGGCTTCAAATACAAGGAGTTGCAAATTCCTCTTAAGCATTTACCGAGCACTTCCAGCCTATTTCGTAACCTTGCAATCTGCGCTTAGTCTTTTGAAGATATGTCAATTTACACTGGTAAATACAAATAACTGATACATTTTGAAAATATTTCAAAATTGTTTTAAGTATACAATGGTACTTAAACATTCACAAGTTCATTTTATAAGTTTTCCGAAAACTGCGTTTTGACTTTTTATTAAACATAACTTTGACCCGTCATTTGACCAACTTAACGTGATTTCCAGGAGGTGCCCTTTTAAGGGATTAACACCTACCTTATTACGATCACGTAGCCATGTTCGATTTCAAAAAAAAAATCGGAAAGATGAAACCAAGCTGATAATAACACATTGTTGAGCATTTTATACAACATAAAAATGCTAGTTTGCTAGTTTAGATAAGAAAAATAACATTGAAAAACTCTTAACTTAAAAAACATGTTATCTTCCATTTTCCTAGTTTTTCACAAAAGTAATTTGGATACATGTCATGATGTATGTATGTAGGAAGGTAAGAAAACTAACTTGTGAGATCCCCTGATCATATCAATCTCCTGATCATATCAATCTCCATCTCCTCTGATGTTAGTTCAAGCTTCCATAATATCTGAAAATATATCATCCGTAAGTGCACCTTTTAACTACATACGGTTGATTACAGACAAACAAACACCCTAATTAGCAGTTCAAACAACTATAATATTTTATCCAATTCATTAGACCAAATCCTCTTTTATAACAGTTAAATAATTCAAATATATTACCAATTGTAGGCGAAAGGTGTTCAATGGCATTATCAGAAGTAAAACTCAAAAGAAGAGAACTTTTACCAAATCTTGAATCCCCAATCACCAACAGCATAAGTAATCCAAATCCGAACTTGAAGACTAATCCATGGCGGCGCAGTTTGTTGCTCGTCTACCTGCTATCCTTATGTAATTTGCCATGTTGGTTGTATTGAATTTTTTTTCCAGATTAATTTGCAAAACATAATCAACCACGGACCCTAGAAACCAAAATTGACGTCGCAGTGTTTCATAACCCCAAATATAAAGCAAAAAATAGAATTTGGCGAAAAAGAATACCTGTATGTGCGAATTAAGCAAAAAACTGATGGATATGACTTAAAATTCCAGATTTGGGTCGATGAATAGCAGAGAGGAATCGAACACAGTTAGGGTTTTGAAAGGAATCGAACGCAGTTAAGAGGAGAGGATGCTGACAATGATTTCATGATGTGGTAACGTAATTTGAATGACAGAAATCAATCGCTAGGCTTTACATAACTTGCCACGTTTTGTTTAGGGTTTAATCCAAATCTTCAATTCATAGGGATCAGAATACAAATCGAATCAACAAATTTCATCATCATCACGAAAAAATACAATCCGAATCTTCAATTTAGGGTTAAATCCGAGAATTGACTGCCAAGGGGAGATTTAGGGTTGAATTGAATTGAATGGAATAGAAAAGAAAATAGGGGCGTTGTAGCACGATACGTAAGAACAGGAATAACAAAAGGATACAACGCGCCACGTGTAATTTATACCACGTGGTAGCGAAAGAGGTGTGGGCTGAAATCCAGCAAAGTGTACTAACATTTTCATTTATAAGTATAGAGATAAAGAGATAATGTACAAGATTCAACATAAGATTTCAAATTTCACTCTCTGAAACGAAGCATCGATTTTAACGATCCATTTCTTGTCTCTCCCATTGATGAAATATCGAACTATTCAAGGTATGCAATCATTCTTTCACTCATCGAAGTTCATTGTTAGATTTCCCGCTTACCAACATATACCAAAGGGCTTGTAGCCTAACGGTATCAAGGTATGTAGTAAAGATGTTCATCCCCATATTCATTGAGGTATCTAATCTCATGGCGGACACTAATGTAGATTTAGGAGTAGGTTTAGATCGTCGGCGTTCTTAAAAAACTTAGCAGTACTAGTCATATAAAGGGTTGCTGCCAAATAAAATGCTTCAACTAATATGAGATTGCCATGTTTTGAGTCAACAAAAGATCTTTAAATCATGCAAACTTTAGTATTGATCATTGTACCTTGTTATCTGCAACATCCCATCCCCATTGGATTGCTTATTGGATCGATGGATCACTTCTTTCGATCACTTAAGCGGACCACACTATATCATATCAAGATCGATACACGTTCCATAGACACGTCTATCAATATGAGATCTTTCTGGGTGAAATGAATTGCGCGCCCAATAAATATATCTATGCTTTAAGAAGTTTAAATTTAACTATACTATGACTTCTGAATAAGACCCTTTCGCCCACTATTCACATAACAAAACAAGAAAAGAATGTGTCATCAGTCATCAGACTGCTATGTGTTCGAAATAACACACATTCTGATGAACTTTGCCCCTCTTGAACTTGACGCAGCCATGCAAACTTGGAGTTCTTCATCACTTGAAATTGGAAGACGGTTACCTTCGGGATCATCATACTCGACACACAATTCTTGTTGCTTTTTTAATTCTGGAAATCTCTTTATCACTTCCCTGCACAGGTCTGTGACTTTAGCTGAAAGGGGCAGTGTAAACTTGATTATATGATTGTATGCAACTTTTATCGTCTTCCCCATATATGTCGAAATCAAGCCCTCATCCTGCAAAGAATTGAAGCACAATAAAGATAAGTTCATGACTTCATGTAACATAGCTTTCTGTTACCATTATGTGAACCACAAATTCTTGAAATAATATAAGAGAGTACAGCCAGCTGAAATTTTATATTTTCATAGAAAATTACATCTGCAGTTTCTGCAGAGTGATTTTTGCTTCTCACACAATAAAATGCTACAAGGATTTAAACAAAATATTAACATTATACAACTTTGGGTCTCATTACTAACTACCTAGAAGAAATTCACGAATAAACTACATAAGCCGATTTAAGTTATTTTATATCTCAAACGAGTCAAGCAGTTAAAAGTTCAAAAAGTAACTAACATGGAAATATGTGAAACGGGTGATGAATTGATTAAAAGGTTCTAAAAGGACCATATGTGTGTTTAAAAGCATAAATTAAACTTTTCAATGCCTTTAGTCAAACTTTAATTCGAGGCTTTTTTAAGTACTTATTTAAGGTTCCACAAGGGGGACAAAACACTGCAGGTAAATAGGACTCATATCCATTAATATGATTCTACTGCACTTACAAGATTAACGAAAAAAGACTAACCTTTAGTAGATTGTGTATTTGTTCAAAATCTTCAACATAACTTTCTTTAGGTACAGGTGTGACATACTCAATGATTCCCACGAGTTTATTCCCGTCACCCTGGTCACGAAACACAGGCAAAACCAACTGCCCCTTGCCTCCTACGTCTGCAGAATGTCGATCTTTGTGATTAAACACATGATGTATCGTCCGATGGTCTGCGATCCTTGTTTGAGCCGCTCGGCCAGGTAACCAGTTGCCCACCCTTGTTTCTAAGCCAACAAAAGGATAATGGTTTACAAGACATCTCCTCCTGTAATCCTGCAGAAGTCCTTCATAATCTCGAGTATATATACAGGTATCTGTCAAAACTAGATCGCACCCAATGTCCTCGGTATCAAAAGACGTGATGCATGCCCAAAACTGAAGTAACCCTGGTTCTTGGCCGAAATTAAATTTGCCAAACACTTCTCTGACAATGGACTCTGTTGTTGGAACCGGCGGGAATATGCTGGCTGCAGGAACAACCATGATACTGTATTTGCAAACAAAATATTGTCTAGATCACGTCAGAGCAAAGTATATAATTTTAGCAGTTCCAAAAATCAAAGTGCTTTTAGTTAAACTATTACCAGGGGCGGATCTAGGCTGGGTTCAACGGGTTCACATGAACCCACTCGGGTTTAAGTTTTTAATAGAAATGGTATTGAATAATAATGGATGAACCCATAAATAATATTTCGGATGAACCCATTAAGCAAACTGATGAATAGCCCAATGGTTAAGGCGTCCCTTTCTAGGCCTGACAAAAGAGGTTCGAATCTTGTTTGAGGCTTTATTTTTATTGTTTTTTTTTCAATTAGAAACACAAGTTAGGGTTTTGAGTTTATACAACCCCACCCAATTCAAACGACTAGAACACCATGCAAACAACGACCTCAGGTAATGAGTTCTGACTTTATTTAATTTAGACATCTCTTTTTTGTTTTTTGGATTTTTGAGTTTTGAATTAGGTCTACAGTGGTTTTGGTTTTATCAATATCTTATGAACTTAATGGCAAATGGATTGTTAGTAGTGTATATGTAAGCTTTGTTCTTATCAAGCTGCCATAGAATTGTTATTCTGTTAGCTCAACCCAAAGATCATGTACAATTAAAACACATAATGGTACAAACAGAGGAAACTGTTGTTTTATTCAAGAAGGTTGTATCTATTCTTGATGATGGTTAAAGTCATTCATGATTAAGAAAATTCAAAAAAAGCTCAGAACTTGATTCTCCTAAACATACTTCTAGATAACCCCACGATTTAAGAACCACCACTCAGTTGCACCGACCCGAATTTTTTTACATCCGATTATATGAAATTTACCCGACCCGAACCGTCAAACCGAATCAAAATTTTTTTACATCCGGTTATATGAAATTGACGCATCTAAAAACAATGAACCCACAGGAAAAAAAATCCTAGATCCGCCACTGACTATTACACACTTTTGACGGAATCAAGAAAACTAGGTGGTCGAGCCAGATTTTTCAGGGGTTGAACCGAATTTTTTATTTTATTTTTTCAACTTTTGACCGAATTTTGACGGAATCCAACCGGTTCGACTACCCGACCAGTGGTCCTAAGACCGGTTCGAAGACATTGACAAATAATCTTCCACTGTTCTGTTCAGTTCATCATGTTCCACTAAACCCCTAAATTTGCGACTTCACACATGAACAAAACCCTAAATTAACATCCCAAAATCTTCCAGATAACCCCAGAAACGACATGATCACGGATTATTATCGCAGTAAAATTGTTTAGTAATATAAACAGAATAAAACTATAAATGAGCATTTAATTATAAGTTATTAAGCAAAACCGGAGTTACTTACTTGAAGGCTTGATCTTAACGAGTAATGTGTAGAGCCAGCCAGCCAGAGAGTGAAATTGAGAATAAATAAAGAATCAAAAGGGTGAAAGAGAGTAATGGGAGGAAAAAAGGTGGGTCATTGTCCCTTGCCACGATGGATTTATCTGGAGATTATTTTTAAACCGAAAAATTTAATTTAGAGTAAACTTCCGTTTTGCTCCCTGTGGTTTGGTCAGTTTAACGGTTTTGCCCCAAACCTTTCAAAATAGCCATTTTGCTCCCTGATCTATGACGTCATTCTCCAGTTTGCTCCCCGGCCCTTAACCTCATCCATTTATGCAGTTAACCCATGTCACGTGCAAATCACCTGAGGGGCATTTATGTCTTTTCCCAACCCTGCCTTTAAAATCCCAACTTATACCCTGACTCTCTCTCTCTCTCCCCTGTCTCTCTCTCTCTCTCTCTGCAACCTCTTCTTCTCTCTACAGCCTCCGCCACCCACCTCCACCTCCTCCATTGTTAACCACCTCCGCCCATCCACCGACATCACCCACCACTTTCGCCACCGTCAGCCACACAACCACAATGCACATCTTCAAGAAACCCAACAAAATGTCCACCATAACATCCCTGTCACTGAACCACCGCCACAACCCCACCACCACTCCTTCAACCCACGACGGCAATCATCACCACCGCCAACTCTTTTCCTGCCGCCGTCAATCATCATCACCGCCAAAAATCACTTCCCTAGCCTCAAAAACACCGGAATCATCATCACCACCCCACCTACATCTGCCGCCGTCACCCACCACATCTGCCGCCATCGCCATCGCCATCACCATCACCACCCCACCCACTACACATATCATCAAAACCCCCAAATTTCAAAACCCTAACTCGTATCATCAAAACCCCCAAATTTCAAACCCCTATTTCTCCCTCATTCTTTGTTTAATTCAGAAAATACCAACAAAATGTGTATACAAAAATAGAGAAAGGGACCGAATGAGCGAGAAATATGAGAGAGAGAGAGAGAGGAACGCGAAACGGTGGTGACGGTGGAGTCTGTTGATGATGGTGACGGCGAAGTCCGTTGAAATCTGGTTTTAGATCTGCTTTTAAAGGATTTTCGAGCAGTTAAGGAGGCCGCCGGAGCGTGTGGGGGTGGTGCAAGATAGTGGCAGTCAGGTGGAGGTGGTGGTCGGGTGGGCTGTTGCAAGGTGGTTCTCGGGTGGGGCTGGTACAACGTGATGGTAGTGGTGGTCAGTGGAAATGGTGGAAGGTGGTGGTGGTAGTTGTCGGGTGGAGATGGTGGAAGGGGGTGGTGGTTGCTGTTTGATGGTGTGGGTGGTGTTTGATGGTGTGGGTGGTGTTTGATGGAGGTGGGTGGCGGAGGCTGTAGAGAGAAGAAGAGGTTGCAGAGAGAGAGAGAGACAGGGGAGAGAGAGAGAGAGTCAGGGTATAAGTTGGGATTTTATAAAGGCAGGGTTGGGAAAAGACATAAATGCCCCTCAGGTGATTTGCACGTGACATGGGTTAACTGCATAAATGGATGAGGTTAAGGGCCGGGGAGCAAACTGGAGAATGACGTCATAGATCAGGGAGCAAAATGACTATTTTGAAAGGTTTGGGGCAAAACCGTTAAACTGACCAAACCACATGGAGCAAAACGGAAGTTTACTCTTTAATTTAAATATCTCTCTCACCTTTTTTGTGCATTAGGTGTTTGTACATCATGCAGTACAAGTTTCTCAACACATACTGATGACGAACACTTGTTTAAGAGAAAACAATTGGCTGACAACACCAACACACGTTGCGTTTTGCTGTGACGACACGTGTTGCTTCATGTTTCACCATCACATCTTAAAAAGAATTATTTCATTACCCACTTGCTTCTGATTCACACGTAGAAAGAGAAATCGTTGAAAAAACAGGTCAATGTTTCATAGAATTGAACGTATAAAATGGTATGGATATAGATAAAGAATTAAAGATATCTACGTATGGCATGAGGGTATATTTGAAAGTAACTTTTAAACATTTGCCAAAGATTATTATCTGGAGATGGCTTTTGAGGGGGTGATATTCAATGCACCCTCCTTCCTACATTCATAATATATATTCTATTTTCTCTACAAACGAACCGAATGATTTGTTTTGTTTGTTAAGAAATATATATGTTTAAGAATTGTTTAAAAACGTTAATCAAATGAGATTTTATGTTCGTGTTCATTTGTTAAGGAAATGAACTTGTTCGTGTTCGTTTGTGTTTCTTTGTTAATTTTAGGCCACAAACGTTGATAAACACAAATGAGCACAAACTGATATTCATGAACACAAATGGAAACAAACAAACACACAAGAGTGTTCATGAATAGAATATATAATACGCTAACACTTATTGAATATTTATTTGTTGAAATTTTGAAGTATTTAAATATAAAATATAAAAACTAAAAACCTAATGAACTATTAAAAACAAACGAACACAATACCGAATGTTCACGAACATAAATGAACGAATGTGACCTCTATTCATGTTCGTTCATTTAACTAAAGGAACGTAATTTCTTGTTGGTTTATGTTCGAGCTTGAGCATAAGCTCAACCTGACTCAACTTACCTACGGCCCTAGTTATTCTAGTAATGTCTGCTCTTTCTGAATTTGGCCACACCACAAAAGAAATGTTGCGGCTTTTGAGTGTGGCCCATGCCTCCTTTCCCAAATGTTCTCCACCTCACCGTTTTCTTTTCTTATTTTTAATTTTTTTTTTTTTTTGGAAAAACGATAATGCATTCATTCCACACGAAAAAGGGCAATTACAAAGCAATGGCAGGTAGTTGGGCAACAAGTTGCGCCACCACCCCCTTTTGAATAGAAAAACCAATTCTACTAAATACAAAGTTTGAAACCTTTAGCGACGAAGAATTACTATTAACGACTTTTTGAACCCGATTCAAAAGTCGCACAGCGTCAGGAGCGAGACCACCAAAGGTATCAAACGCAAACGGGACAAACACATGTTGATTCTCTAGGCAGGCTTTCTCATGTTTTGCCACTTTGCTCCCCTCTGCCTCGAGCACCGCTTGCCCTACGACAAAGCCCTTGTCCTTGAGCCCGACAAGGGGGGAGACTCCAGTTAGATCTACACAAGCGTGTTTCCCCCCTCCCATCCAAACACAAGGATGTCCGACGGGCGTAAAGTGGACCTCCCCTCTAAGGGGTCAGTCAGGAAATTTACTGGAGCCTCCTTTTTTGCAGAGATCCCGGCCCGCTTAAGAACATCACATAACACATCTCTCACCCAATCATGCCGATATTTAAACCCTGGTAGCTCTTTACAGTGGATCGCGTGCTCGCCGAAAGAATCCAAACACGCTTTGCGGCATACTGGACATGGCTCGTCAACTGGGAACAAAGTTTAACATGGCACACAGTTGTCCATGCCCCACAACGACTCTCTTCCATGCAAGCTCCAGCTAAGTACCTATTGACCTGCAAAACATGTAGTAACGAGTCAACAATAATGTTGAGCGAGTTCACAGTTGGGTGTTCGTTTTAAGTTGTTTCGAAAACAGTTTCCTTTATCTGGCATCCTGCCGTGGGGGTTACCCCGTAGTTGAAAACGTGATTTGTTTAACCCAATTGCTCTGGTAGTCCAGCCGTGGGGGCTACCCCATGTTCAATTATCTGGCTCTACGGCCGTGGGGGCTACCCCATGTTCATGCTACTAGACTCGTTACATATCGATTGCTGACCGTAGTCATGTTTATGTGCCCTGAACTGTCAATGTCTATCATCATTGACGTGCCCAGATCCATTAGTTCACGCCCGTCCTCTGCGGCAGGGTGTGAGGTTTGTCAAACCTAAATAGCGCTATCTAACTAATGACCCGCTCGCCATTGGCCCGACGATTAAGTCGATATAAAAAGGAGGGACTTCGTGATAGAGTTTTGGTCTAGTGAAAGTTATCTGTCCAAGAGGACGAGGAATTATATTCCTGAACCAGCACTGTCCTACCCAATAAAGGACGAGGAATCCATGTTCCTTAACCCCATTCCCAACCCTTGGGAATCCCATGCTTTGTAGAGAGTGTGAACTCACCTTGGGTTGCTCGGCAGTTTAGTTTATTTGGTCAAGTATGCTGGTCACCACGTCCTAATATGGTTACCAGTATAGGTCAGGTTTGGATGTAAAGAAGTCACGTATATCCTACACGTATCTAACACATAGCATGCATATCATACGATTATACTTTTAAGTTATTGGGCATGTTCTAAATCCCAAACAGTCAATCAACACATAGCATGGCAGCACAGATACAAGCCCAAAACACATCGTCACACTTGGTGGCCCAAAGATCCGAGTCGAACAGCCCAACCGAGGCTAGGTGGTCTCGACTCGAGAACATGTAGTCTCGAGTCGCAACCAGGAGTTCTCGAGTCATGGGCATCTTGTCTCGAGTAGTGCATGCATGAGTCGCAACCTCAAAGGTCTCGAGTCCAGTCTCGAGTCGAGGTCATGAGGTCTCGAGTCGAGACCTTGCTGGTTTCGAGTCCTTGAAGCTTGTCTCGAGTTTTCATGGGTTGGTCTCGAGTCGCAATCACTGCGGTTTCGAGTTGTGGCCGAAGGGTCTCGAGTCGAGACCGGGGGTCTCGACTGGCACACCTGCTGATCGTCAGCACTTGTACTAGCCAATATAATTTCATTTTCATGATTTGGTGTACTATCCAATTAAATCACACAAACATGTTTTCTTGTCTAATACTTAATCAAAACAGATCAAACACACAATTATTCAAATATTCATGTTATATTCAAACGGTTCATCATATGCTCATATCATATTCAGCACATATTCATAGTGTTCTTCATGAGATCATTCAAACATGAAATCTTGTGATCAAGGATTATGTGGACATATATTCTTATTATCGAGACAATCTTTTGAACCATCATAACAAAAATGTTCCATAATATCTAGCATGAATCGGATGCTCATAAACAATCCCAACTATCATCCTTTTACCATTTAACACATTTTACCAACATGTTATCCTACAAGGATTCACACTTTTTACAAAGGAAATCATGTTCATCATAGAATCAAGAACCCATTAATTCACACAAACACATTCATCATACTTGAATAATAGTCACAATGCACATTATTACTCAATCAACACTACTTAAATGCATATACATTACAAACAACTAAAAGGAGGCACTAACCGAAACCGATTGGGTGTAAGTGTGTGTCCGAGATGGAATGATGGTCGAGCTACACGTCTTCTTCTTCCAAACCGGCTCCAAGAATGTAAGATGTGGTGATGTTTAGTGGTTTCTAAAGAGAGGAAGCTAGAGAGAGGGAGAGAGAATGTTTGGGGTATGATGAGGGGATGATTGTGTATCAAATCCTCCCATGTGTCGGCTAAGGCAAAGATTTTATACTATCCCAAGTGAGTGCTCCCAAAGGCATTTCGAGTGGGCTATAGGGGGGTTGCGGCCCAACTGTTGTGGGTCGCTCGAGACCAAGGGGTCTCGAGTCGGGCTTTTGTGGTTTCGGTTCCTAACACCAACACGTTCCTAATTATATATCTATCATACGTATGTATAACTTAATGCACGGATCACATAACACGTCAAGATAATTCACAACTTTCATTTACTAATATATAAACACATAACGTTCAAGCATGTTATATCAAGATACAATGAAGGGTTCTAAATTTCGAGTTGTCACATTATCCCCAAGTTGAAAGAAATTTCGTCCCGAAATTTGGTAAGTACTCACTGAGGAAGCTAGTTAAGTTGTATGGTTTTCCTGGGGTGTCACATCCTCCCCCCGTTGATCTGGAATTTCGTCCCGAAATTCCGTAGCTTCAGCCTCAGTAGTGGTTGTACTGTTTGCGAACAGTTGGGGATACTTTTGTTTCATCTGATCTTCGCTTTCCCAGGTGAACTCTGGGCCGCGACGTGAGTTCCAACGAACTCGAACGAGAGGTATTCTAGTGTTCTTGAGGACCTTAACATCCTGGTCCGTGATTTCAACTGGTTCCTCGACGAATCGTAACTGCTCGTCGATGGTGAGCTCCTTCAAAGGAACTACGAGGGTCTCATCTGACAGGCACTTCTTCAGATTCGACACATGGAAAACGTTGTGAACTGCACTGAGTTCTGCTGGTAAGTTCAGTTTGTAGGCCACCTTGCCTATTTTCTCGATGATTTCAAAAGGTCCAACGTATCGTGGGTTAAGTTTGCCTCGTTTTCCAAAATGAACCACACCCTTCCAGGGTGAAACTTTGAGTAGTACACGCTCCCCAACCTGGAGCTCAAGTGGTTTCCTGTCCTTATCCGCGTAGCTTTTCTGACGGTCACGAGCTGCCGCCATGCGTTGTCGTATTTGAGCAATTCGTTCGGTTGTGTCTACCACAAGTTCTGGACCAGTGATCTGACTATCCCCCACCTCTGCCCAACAAAGAGGTGACCGGCATTTACGCCCGTACAATGCCTCAAACGGAGCAGCTTTAATGCTGGTGTGGTAGCTGTTATTGTACGAGAATTCCACAAGTGACAGATGCTTTTCCCAGCTGTTGCCAAAGTCGATTACACATGCACGAAGCATGTCTTCTAAGGTTTGAATAGTGCGCTCAGACTGCCCATCCGTCTGAGGGTGATACGTTGTGCTCATGTCTAATCGTGAGCCAAAGGATTTGTGCATTGCTTGCCACAGCTCTGAAGTAAAACGTGCATCACGATCCGAGATAATAGAGGTGGGCACCCCGTGCCTCGAGACAACTTCCTTAAGGTATACGTCTGCTAGAGTGGAGAACTTATCCGTTTCCTTGATAGCTAAGAAGTGTGCAGACTTTGTGAGTCGATCCACGATCACCCAGATAGTGTCATTTCCACGCTGAGATCTAGGCAGGCCAGTAACGAAATCCATGGAAATTTGCTCTCATTTCCATTGTGGTATCTCTGGTTGTTGGAGTAGGCCTGAGGGTTTCTGGTATTCCGTCTTGACTCTCGCACAAGTCAAACACTTGCTGACGTAGGTTGCTATGTGGGCCTTCATGCTAGGCCACCAATACGTAGTTTTGATATCGTGGTACATCTTATCCGAGCCAGGATGTACCGAGTAGCGAGACTTGTGTGCTTCATCCATCACAAGCTCTCATAGGTTGCCATAGAGTGGGACCCAAATGCGTCCTGTTACGTAGTATGCACCGTCTACCTTTTGTTCTAATCGTTGCCTTGAGCCGCGTAGGGCTTCAGCCCTGACGTTTTCTGGTTTCAATGCTTCTATCTGAGCAGCTCGTATCTGGGAAGGAAGACTAGATTGGATAGTGAGTTGCAATGCTCGCACGCGCTTAGGCGTAGTGTCCTTTCGACTAAGGGCATCAGCCACAACATTGGCTTTGCCAGGATGGTACTTGATTGCACATTCGTAATCGTTTAATAACTCGACCCATCGTCGTTGACGCATGTTTAGCTCCTTCTGTTTGAAGATGTGCTCGAGACTCCTGTGATCGGTGTAAATGGTGCACTTGGTACCGTACAAGTAATGTCTCCATATCTTAAGTGAAAAAACAACAGCTCCCAGCTCTAAATCGTGTGTAGTGTAGTTCCTTTCATGAACTTTAAGTTGGTGTGAGGCGTAGGCTATAAATTTATCTCGTTGCATCAATACACAACCAAGACCCTGAATTGATGCGTCGCAGTAAACCACAAAATCATCTGTGCCCTCTGGCAACGAAAGGATAGGTGCGCTGCAAAGTCTATCCTTTAAATGCTGAAATGCTAATTCCTGTGCATTTCCCCATCGATAAACAACCCCTTTCTGTGTTAGTGAGGTGAGAGGCTGTGCAATCTTGGAAAAATCCTTAATGAACCTCCTGTAGTAACCTGCCAAACCCAAGAATTGGCGAATTTCCGTTGGTCTACGAGGTGCAGGCCAGTTCTTAATCGAATCTACCTTGGATGGGTCAACGTGAATCCCATCCTTGTTCACCACGTGGCCTAGGAAATGGACTTCATGAAGCCAGAAGTCGCATTTCGAGAACTTTGCATAAAGCTGTTCTGTTCGAAGGAGTTCCAGAATAAGTCGTAGATGCTGCTCGTGTTCCTCCTGACTCTTAGAATAGATCAGGATGTCGTCGATGAAGACTATAACGAACTTGTCCAGGTAAGGCTTGCACACTCGATTCATCAAGTCCATGAAAATCGCAGGTGCGTTTGTCAGCCCAAAAGGCATGACCAAAAACTCATAGTGTCCATAACGAGTTCTAAAAGCTGTTTTGGAGACGTCCTCTTCTCGGACTCTCAGCTGGTGATATCCCGACCTCAAATCAATCTTTGAATAGTAGCTCAACCCTTGCAGCTGGTCGAACAAGTCGTCAATACGTGGTAGAGGATAACGATTCTTCACGGTCACCTTGTTGAGTTCCCGGTAGTCGATGCACATTCTAAAGGTACCGTCTTTCTTCTTCACAAATAGCACTGGAGCTCCCCAGGGCGATGAGCTAGGACGAATAAAACCCTTATCCAAGAGTTCTTGTAGTTGCGTAGAGAGTTCTTCCAACTCTGATGGAGCTAAACGATAAGGTGCACGAGCTATAGGCGCAGCTCCAGGAGCTAGTTCAATCTGAAACTCGACCTGGCGTTGAGGCGGAAGGCCAGGTAATTCCTCAGGAAATACCTCAGGATAGTCGCGTACAATTGGAAAATCTTCTATCTTCTTCTCTTTCTCCGAGGTGTCAGTAACGAGAGCCAAAATGGCAGTGTGGCCCTTTCGCAAGCACTTCTGGGCCTTAAGGAAAGAGATGATGTTCTCAACAGCACCCCTCTTGTCGCCACGAATCATGAGAGGTTCGTCACCGGAGCCAGGAATACGAACAATCTTCTCGTTGCAAAGAATCTCTGCTCGGTGTTGGGATAACCAATCCATCCCAATGACAACGTCGAAACTACCCAAGACGATAGGAATGAGGTCGATAGAGAAGGTCTGGTTAGCAAGAATAAGTTTACAACCCTTGACTACGTGTGCGGCCTCTAAACTCTTACCATTTGCTAGCTCTACAGTGTGCTTGTTATTCAAAGGTGTCGGAATACGCTTAAGCATTCGACTAACTTCTAGTGACACGTAGCTAGTATCGGCACCCGAATCAAATAAAACTGTAACATAAAAGTCGTCGAGAAGGAACTTACCCGTCACAACATTGGGGTCATTCCTTGCTTCACCTTGACCAAGCACGAACACCCGCCCCCTGGCTCCATTGTTATTGTTGTTGTTCCCATTGTTACCATTCCCCTGATTATTGTTGTTGTTGTTGTTCTGGTTCCTGTTCAGTTGGGGGCAATCTTTCTTGAAATGGCCTTCAGCTCCACACTGAAAGCACCCTTTGTTGATACCTTGCTGCTGCTGCTGTCGCTGGTTCTGAGGGGCTTGTTGTTGACGATTCTAGTTTGCGGGGTATAAGCTTCTGCAGTCCTTGGCGGCGTGACCTGGCTTGTTGCACCGATGGCAGTTACCCCTGGTGCATGGCCCGCTGTGGTGTAGGTTGCAGCGATTGCATTTGGGGTGATTCCCCTTGTACCCACCATGACTTTGACCACCTGATGATTGCTGACTGGGGCTCTTGTAGTCATCAGTCTTTCTCTGCTGAGACTGAGATTGCACAGAAGTTGAACCTTTGCTTGAAGCTCCATCCCATTTTCTCTTGTTGTCACTAGGAGCATCCGAAGTAGCTGTAGCACTTATACGCTTTGGTAACCTGTTCTGCTCCACCACCTGATCAATGAGACGGTGAGCCAACTGAACAACCTGCTGGATGGTGGCGAGGTTTGCTGAAGTCACATGACTTTGGATTTCTGGCACTAAGCCCTTGAGAAAGAGTTCAATACGCTTAATTGGAGGGTCCACCATAGTAGGACACAATAATGCAAGCTCATTCGATCTCTTAGTATACGCCTCAATTTCTGACCCCGTCATCTTGAGGTTGTAGAACTCGACTTCCAGCTTATGAATGTCGTCACGACTGCAGTATTCCTCCTTGATCATTTCTTTAAAATTGTTCCATGGGGTGGCGTTAGCAGCAACCAACCCCAGCATTTGGACCTGAGCATTCCACCATGTGAGAGCTAAACCCTCGAGAGTACCGGTAGCATACTTCACCCTGCGCGCCTCAGGGCATTCACACATTTCGAAAACTGACTCGAGCTTCTCAAACCAGTGGAGGAGACCTACAGCTCCTTCAGTGCCGCTAAAAGTAGTGGGTCGGCAGTCCATAAAAGTTTTAAAGGTGCACACAGGTGGCTGAGCATGTTGACCTGTTGTGGGTGAAAGAAAGGACAGAGTTTAACACAAAGGTTGGTTCACGAGAGTAGGATCTAAAGATCCTAGAATGAGTTTGGACTGCAGGATATACCTCCTGCGTGTGCAGCTGCAAGTGCCGCAGCAACTCGTTCGTTAATCAGAGCCGTCAACTGGGCTTGAGTCATGTTAACGCGTCCACTCATGATCTTCATATAAGAGGGAAACATGAGTGAGAGAGGTTCGTGAAAGTGCGATGACGGAAGAGAGTAAGCACACATGTGTTCTCATACTATAGTTGCTACGTTTATCTAAGCATACCATGAGCATAGTTCTATGAAATCTAGCAAGTAGGTAACAGAACATAAACCATATCACCTAGAATGTCGAGCCTTGCATGTGGAGTGAAGCGTCGTTGTGGACCGTTGAGCACTGTACAGGTTATAGTCTGGTTTTAACAAAAACGTTTTTCCTTTATTAAAACCAAGTTCTCTATAACCAATGGCTCTGATACCAATCTGTCACACCCCCAAAATCCACCTGCGGAATACCACCGCTTGGAGGCGTGACTGACCAGGATCCAGCCACCAATCATATGAAACAAGCATGTAAGTGATTATAAAATCCAACCAATGCAATTGGTGTCCAAGCAAAAACATAGTTTAAGTTGCAAGCGGAAGCGTAACGTTTAAAACCAAAACATAAGTTTAATTGTTTCAAAGTTTAACATGGCACACAGCTGTCCATGCCCCACAACGACTCTCTTCCATGCAAGCTCCAGCTAAGTACCTATTGACCTGCAAAGCATGTACTAACGAGTCAACAATAATGTTGAGCGAGTTCACAGTTGGGTGTTCGTTTTAAGTTGTTTCAAAAACAGTTTCCTTTATCTGGCACCCTGCCGTGGGGGTTACCCCGTAGTTGAAAACGTGATTTGTTTAACCCAATTGCTTTGGCAGTCCAGCCGTGGGGGCTACCCCATGTTCAATTATCTGGCTCTACGGCCGTGGGGGCTACCCCATGTTCATGCTACTAGACTCGTTACATATCGACTGCTGACTGTAGTCATGTTTATGTGCCCTGAACTATCAATGTCTATCATCATTGACGTGCCCAGATCCATTAGTTCACGCCCGTCCTCTGCTATCTAACTAATGACCCGCTCGCCATTGGCCCGGCGATTAAGTCGATATAAAAAGGAGGGACTTCGTGATAGAGTTTTGGTCTAGTGAAAGTTATCTGTCCAAGAGGACGAGGAATTATATTCCTGAACCAGCACTGTCCTACCCAATAAAGGACGAGGAATCCATGTTCCTTAACCCCATTCCCAACCCCTGGGAATCCCATGCTTTGTAGAGAGTGTGAACTCACCTTGGGTTGCTCGGCAGTTTAGTTTATTTGGTCAAGTATGCTGGTCACCACGTCCTAATATGGTTACCAGTATAGGTCAGGTTTGGATGTAAAGAAGTCACGTATATCCTACACGTATCTAACACATAGCATGCATATCATACGATTATACTTTTAAGTTATTGGGCATGTTCTAAATCCCAAACAGTCAATCAACACATAGCATGGCAGCACAGATACAAGCCCAAAACACATCGTCACACTTGGTGGCCCAAAGATCCGAGTCGAACAGCCCAACCGAGGCTAGGTGGTCTCGACTCGAGAACATGTAGTCTCGAGTCGCAACCAGGAGTTCTCGAGTCATGGGCATCTGGTCTCGAGTAGTGCATGCATGAGTCGCAACCTCAAAGGTCTCGAGTCCAGTCTCGAGTCGAGGTCATGAGGTCTCGAGTCGAGACCTTGCTGGTTTCGAGTCCTTGAAGCTTGTCTCGAGTTGTCATGGGTTGGTCTCGAGTCGCAATCACTGCGGTTTCGAGTTGTGGCCGAAGGGTCTTGAGTCGAGACCGGGGGTCTCGACTGGCACACCTGCTGATCGCCAGCACTTGTACTAGCCAATAGAATTTCATTTTCATGATTTGGTGTACTATCCAATTAAATCACACAAACATGTTTTCTTGTCTAATACTTAATCAAAACAGATCAAACACACAATTTTTCAAATATTCATGTTATATTCAAACGGTTCATCATATGCTCATATCATATTCAGCACATATTCATAGTGTTCTTCATGAGATCATTCAAACATGAAATCTTGTGATCAAGGATTATGTGGACATATATTCTTATTATCGAGACAATCTTTTGAACCATCATAACACAAATGTTCCATAATATCTAGCATGAATCGGATGCTCATAAACAATCCCAACTATCATCCTTTTACCATTTAACACATTTTACCAACATATTATCCTACAAGGATTCACACTTTTTACAAAGGAAATCATGTTCATCATAGAATCAAGAACCCATTAATTCACACAAACACATTCATCATACTTGAATAATAGTCACAATGCACATTATCACTCAATCAACACTACTTAAATGCATATACATTACAAACAACTAAAAGGAGGCACTAACCGAAACCGATTGGGTGTAAGTGTGTGTCTGAGATGGAATGATGGTCGAGCTACACGTCTTCTTCTTCCAAACCGGCTCCAAGAATGTAAGATGTGGTGATGTTTAGTGGTTTCTAAAGAGAGGAAGCTAGAGAGAGGGAGAGAGAATGTTTGGGGTATGATGAGGGGATGATTGTGTATCAAATCCTCCCATATGTCGGCTAAGGCAAAGATTTTATACTATCCCAAGTGAGTGCTCCCTAAGGCATTTCGAGTGGGCTATAGGGGGGTTGCGGCCCAACTGTTGTGGGTCGCTCGAGACCAAGGGGTCTCGAGTCGGGCTTTTGTGGTTTCGGTTCCTAACACCAACACGTTCCTAATTATATATCTATCATACGTATGTATAACTTAATGCACGGATCACATAACACGTCAAGATAATTCACAACTTTCATTTACTAATATATAAACACATAACGTTCAAGCATGTTATATCAAGATACAATGAAGGGTTCTAAATTTCGAGTTGTCACAACGTAGACATTCAAACACAGCTCTTGGCCGATGGGATAAAACAAATTTCTCTTCAAACCTCTTGACAATTTCGCCATATAAGGCATTCGCAAGAATTTTCTAGGATTTAGGAGGGGCGGTGTCTTTAATGTAGAAACCGCCAATATCAAGGTCGGGAAGAGAACTATGCAAAAGGTCCAACGCACTCCTGTAATCGGAGTCTAAAACATCCCCACCACATTCTCGGAGTATGTGGTCTTGTAAACCCAACGATTGGGCCCTTGAAGCCACGAAAGCATATGAAGAGGCATCCTCGGCCGTACAAATCCCTAAGCCTCCGAACCGGGTCGGGAGAGAAGCCAACCTCCACTGGAGATCTCCAAAACAGGCACCCCCACAAACAACAATATCCTCTAATGCTCCCGGGAGGCCTTTATCAAAAACAGAGACAGCTCCCCCGACCAAAGAAGGTTGACACGTTCGAAGACCAAACAGTAATTTAGCAACACTCATACAAGAACGAAGCAAGAGGAGCTCGCTCTGAGGGTCCCGTAGGCGTTTAAGGCACCTCATCAGCTCGACTGCACAGTTCGCTCTTTTAAGAGCCATACCACTAATAAACTCTGCGTCACGACTAACGGCACCCCCCAGGAGTTTCACACCCAGCACCGGCCTCCCAATCCCCGAGGGAATAAGCCCTCCTGAACCTTTACACCATTGCAGGTTGGCCAGAAAACTTCAGTTTTCTTTATATTAAGTTGAAGCCCTAAGGAAGGACCCTCAGCTCTGATGATATCTAAAGCATTAGCCACTTGGGTGGCATCTCCAATAAGCGTTCCGTCATCTAGGTACCAGGCGTGAAATAGAAGTTTGCAGCGATCCCTTATTCGGTGAACAAGGGGGTGTAGAACAAGGGCAAAAAGGAGGGGCCCCATGGGGTCCCCCTGCTGAACGCCAGTAGTAGACCAAATATACTCATCCCCCACATATAATTTAGTTGGTTGACCATATAAAAAATCGACCCACGTAGAAATAGAAGGACACCTTTTCCTTACCTCGTACAGTAGGGCTGTCCTATCAACCAAATTAAAAGCGTTCGAAAAATCAACAGTAAGCATAGCAAGAGACCCATCTTGGTGGTACTCATTAAGGAACTTGTTCGCGCTATGAAGAACGGCCTCTGCCCCACACGGAATCCCTACCCCAAACTGGAAATCGCCAAGGTATTTGGCCATCTCCTTCCCAACACCTTTCATGGCCACCTTGGAGATCACCCTCCTCCAAATCGACCCAACAGCGATAGGCCTAATCCCATTATCCGGTTTGAGAAGAGGTGTAAGAGGAGCAGAAGCAACAAACTCCGCCAGACTCCTCGGGCACCTCCCCCCCCCCCCCCCAAGCACAAATTAACCATAGCTGAAGTAGCCCTAAGCAGGCTATCAGCAATCACAGACCCCTCCCCACAAAAAGCATCTAAAAGATGTTGGGCCCTTAAGCCGTCTCTCCCGCACGACGTACCTTTGGGGAAAGATTTAATACACCTGAGCACACAATCGGACTCCACCACAAGAGGAGACTCAGAAGGCAAGGAGGCAGGCATGGAAGGAGGGGGCATACATGGGTGCTTAGCCACTAAAGCATCCAGAGTATTCTTATTGAGAGGGGCGACCCCCGAGGAGCATAAAACCTTAACTGCTGCAGTGAAATAACCATCAGCAACCTTACGTAAACATTGTTTCACATTGGTCCCCCCACACTCATTATCATCATCAGTGCCCTTTTTTATTCCATCCGCAACCCCCCTCGCGGTTTGATCAAACAACGATTGGACAAGAGTGGCAAAACCCTCACGATCACCCCACTGAGCCAAAGACCGCTGGATGCTAAGGCATTGGCCCGTCTTCCTATTGCCCGACCTCTTGTCCTGACGACCAACAGGCTTGAACACCCGCAAGGTGCAACGTGGTAATATCAAAAGTCGAACCCATGCCTCAACAGAATCAGGCATAGCAACCACCTTGTTCAAAGCTATAGTTAAGACTTGGGCAAAAGCCATACGACAACTAAGGGGGATACTCTTAACAGTCTTGATGGGGAGAGAGAAAACACGGTCAAGCAAAGCAATATCTACACCCAACTCTTCCGACGAGGTATCAACGTTTTCAACACCGGGTCCAGTATGCCAACAATAAAACCCTGTTCATCTCTCTCACCTGGCACAAACCGAATAACCTTATCCTCATGGTGGCACGCCCGACTGAAAGCATGAGGGCGCATACACTCACCACATAACCATTGTCCGGACACCCTCAAAGCTTCACAAACAGAGGTAAAAAGATTAAGATCACCAGCAATTGCACATCTCAAAGAATCTTTCCTCTCGTCTGAGCCCAAATGGTGACTCTTGATATGTGCCATTAACCTTGGGAATCCTTTAGCCCCCACCAAGCCATCGGGGCAACAATGAAACCGTCGGAAAGGACAAGGCCAGAAACCGCTACCATTAGAACCAACCATAACAAAACTAAGTAAGCGAAGTCGACACTTAGATAATGTCGCGTACGCCACCACCAATAAAGAAAACCCAACCCAAAAGGAATCGCAGCTGATGGGTCAAAAGGTAATTGAACCGCTACGCTAAAAATCCCCAAAGAAATCACCTAGGCATTTCGTCGAACACCTCGCGTGCGAAGAAGAAAAACATAAAACAACAATTCACTTTTTGAAATCGTGACTGGTTTTGGAACTAACGATTGAGATCAAACCGAGAAAGTTAGGTTAATCAAGTGATTATCGATTGTCACTGATTTTAATTAAAGTAAAAAAGTTAGGTCAAAAAAGGTTAAATCGTGATTTGAGTATAAATTGGTGAAAATTGAGAAGGTCTCTGAAAGGAGATGCTTATGAGGAGTGAAGATGTGAGAGAAACAATTGATGAGAGGCGGAGTTTACCGGTGACGACGGAGACGCGGAGGTGGAACGGTGGAACGGTCAAAAAAGGTTTGAACATACTCTGAATCAAGTGACACAGAAAAATTAAAAAGAAAAAAGAAATTTTTTTAATTAATATATATAGTGATATATTAAGCTATGCGGTATGGTGATGGTTTTCCCTTGGAAAATGATTCGTCACGTAGGATCCACGTATGATGAGTGTGAGGATGGGGCAAAGAGGATGGGGGTATGGAAATGGGGGAATAGACCTAAAATGTATATGTATATATTGTATGTATAGGTGTGTGAGAGAGGGAGAGTGTAGGTTTTTGTCTTCTTGTGGATCGTCCCCAACGTCTCAAAGGTGACGGACTCGACGTTGACGGGGGGTGGGGGGTGGTGTGTGGATGGGCGCCAGACCAAGACGGTAGGGGGACGACCCCATACCGTGTAGTCTTATGTGTTTGTTTGTTGTCCGGCTCGGTTTTCAGGTTTGACGATTTTAATGAAGTTTTCTTAAAAAGAATGATATATTATACTTTCAAAGTCAAAGTCAGCCGGCCCACCAGCCAAGCAGTCAAGCACACAATTCATAAACCTATTTTTTATGTTATTTTAAAGTTCGATTGTTTAATATTTCTAGTTTACTTATAACTTTTAAATTTAAACCATTATCTTTTCGTACACTCCGTTGCAAGAAGCATTTACTTTTACGTGTGTTATGGTATATTTTTTTTCAAATGTTTAAGCTTTGACGTAAATTTTATTTAAACTTGAGTCGGTCAGATATGATATGATACTTTTACTTCTTTTTTATATACGTTTTCATCTTTTCTGAAACTCATTTTACAACGCATTCTTGTGTATAGTTTTCAAAATCTAGCTGCCACAACTTCTTGCGCTTGTCTTTACGTGTCTTACAATGTTATTCAAAACCGATCCATTTCATATTTCTTAACGCTCATTTTTACAACCTCATGATTTCCATATACACCATCACTAAGTACTTTTTCTCCATATTTCGGTGTTCACTACGTACCTTTTCTCCATATTTCGATGTGCGAACCGTGCATCCGCAACGCCCAGATTATCCCGCTAGTTATTATTATATTGAGACAATTAAAATATTTATTAGTTGAAAATTAAAAAGGAAAACTCTTAAGTTATATTTTGGTGATTAGTTTATAAAAAAAAATAAAAAAAAGTATAGCAATATTTTTAATAGTTTGTTACTTACACGAATTGTGATGTATGGTCATATTGCATATTTAGTTTTTTTTCTTTTACGGACTCGGTTCAAATGAGAACCACCACGAGTTGTATGAACCATGAGATTAGCTCCAATGCAGAGCAAAGGTCATAAGATATTGAGCTGCTTTATTAAGGCCAGGAGTTAATTAAAAACATATAATAACCAGGTGTAGTGGAATAACTATAAAAAAATTAAAGGAAAAAAGAAAAAGAATATAAGATTATTGTTGGGGTGGGCCTGACCTCCTTTCCCATCTTCTTGCCCGCTATTGGAATGGCGGTGGCTTGAAGTGTTTGGCACCCCACTCGGCTGATGTGGCGTGAGGCGTTAATCGACAACGGATGGCCTTAGTCTCTATGTTTTGATGTTGTGGGATTGTTTAGATGTTTTCCTTTTGTATCAGTTCTCTTGTTCTCTTGCTCCTTGCTAGTGCTTTTGTTCTTGCTGTTAAAAAAAATAGAGTTTGAAAGGCTGATTAAAGTTTTTAAGTTGGATAATAGAAAAGAAAAAAAAAGAGATGTGGCAATAACTATACTTGTAGAAATGTTATTATTTCTAGAACAATACTAAACAAAGGAGTATCATCAAGGCCGGTCCTAGAATTTTATTTTGAGGGCCAAAGCAAATTAAAAATTTGAGGCCCTTTTTAATTTTTTTAGAATCGTAATTTCGGTTTGTATCTGACACGAAATATATTCGAAAGAAACTTATAAAACGCTTAACCATTATATAAACTAGATGATTTCCCTAATCAAATAATGTTGGGATCTAATACATAAATCAAATCTAAGTTGGTCAAAAGAATTTAACCTAACAAATAACAACTTATAATATGTGTGAAAAGAATTAAAACATGCTACTTATTTTAAGTATACTATTGTTACTGTATTAGTTAGAAACATTTATTTTAAATAATATTTTACATGAACGTATCATGTTAAAAATTGTGTAGACAAAATATTTTAGCTTATTAAATTAAGAGAGGTGATTAAAAAAGATGCATTTATTAAAAGAGTGAGTGATATGATTGATGATTTTGAAAATGGGTAGCAGATGGGATTCGAACCCAGCCCTCTACAAAAACCAAATTTTGTTATTACCACAGACTACACTTATTAATGTTAACAAATATCACCGTAAGTATAATAATCTTTTTTTTTATAAATAGATTTATTTTTTTTAATTTTAGAGGCCCTATTTTTCGGAGGCCTTAAGCAGTCGCCTAACCCAATTACACTAACGGGCCGACACTGAGTATCACGTATGGTTGTTTTTTAAGCAAACAATGAATTTTGCGGATTACCACCAATAGATACGGATAATAAAATAAGAAAATGAAAAGTTATTCGTGTCAACATGTTGGTTTTACGAATAAAAAAAAGAGTTAAATGCCATTTTAGTCCCTGTGGTTTGGGCCATTTTGGCAGTTTAGTCCAAAGGTTTCATTTTTAACATGTGGGTCCAAAAAGGTTTCACAGTTGCCATTTTAGTCTACTGGGTTAACTTCATCCATTTTTTCTGTTAACGAGAAGGCCAATTCGGTCATTTTATATGGCTGAATTGCCCTTTTAGTTAACAGAATTACATACAAAATGACCAAATTGGCCTTCTCGTTAACAGAAAAAATGGATGAAGTTAACCCAGTGGACTAAAATGACAACTGTGAAACTTTTTTGGACCCACAGGTTAAAAATGAAACGTTTGGACTAAACTGGCAAAATTGTCCAAACCACAGGGACTAAAATGACATTTAACTCAAAAAAAAAATATAGTTAGGTTGACAACCGACGGATTTCCGACGTAAACTGAGTGGGGATCTTTTTTTTTTTTTTTTTTTTTTTTTTTTTTTTTTTTTTTTTGTGGAGGGGGGAGCTTTACTAATGGCACATGCGTAGATAATCTGCTGGTGGCTTAGACTTTTAAACGCTTGTCAACATCAAATCAATCACATTAAAATGGTATCGAGCAGGCTTTTTTGTTCGATGTGTAACTACCATTGATTTGATGGATAAAGAATAATATTAGAGTAAACTGCCATTTTGGTCCTTAAGGTTTGGCCACTTTTGCCACTTTAGTCCAAATCTCAATTTTTTTTGCATCTGGGTCCATGTGGTTTCAGTTTTATTGTCATTTTGGTCCAAAAATGAAATCATGTTAGATTTCTCAAAAAAAAAAAAAAAAAAAACATGGGTTTTTGTCCTTTTCCTCAGGGGTATTTTTGTCATTATAGGTTTATTATAACTCATTATAAATTAAACCACCGTCATCACCACACCTTCATCATCTGTCAACACCACACCCACCAACCTTCCATCCCCAAATGTTTTCTGGCTAGATTGACACCCCATATAACCACCGCCATACACCCGCCACTTGCAAGTGCCACCAAGAAACCGTAATTTTCTAAATCGACCACCATCACACCTACCAAATCTAAACTTCACAATTGATTTACAGATCTGAACTACTCACCGTCGTTGCAGATCTGAACGAAACACAGAGCCGTCGTGAAGTAAAGATCTAATGGCCGGAGGTTAGATGTGAGACGAACAGTCTCTGACCACAGATGTGAAGACTACCTCCCTTGGTGTTAGTTGGTGGTGGAAGCTGCAAAAATTACACTTTAAAAATGAGTGAAAAAGTGATCGTAATCAAGTGCAAGGAATATTAGGAATTTATTTAGGGAAGAAGGTATTACTGAAAGTATTTTGTGCTCTCCTTATCTCTTGTCAAAAACCCAATATCCCTATATCTCAAATCAATTCAAATTAACATCACAATTCTTCAAGTTGGTGTAGGTGGATTGTGGGTGACCGGTGGGTGGGTAGCCAGAGTGATTGGGGTGTAGAGGGATAAGATGATACAACATATGTGTGTGTTTTAAGAGAGAAAAGGGTGAAGTTTAGTGAGAGAAGGTTTAGGCATTTTTGTGTTTGGTGTTGCAAATCTGAACAGCAAATGTCGATACGTTGTTTATGCATTATGAAATATAAATTTGTTGATTGAAACAGGGCTGGTGTACAGCACAAGAGGAGCTCTTGGCAAGATGGTGTTCTTGGCACTAACCGACCACTCCCATCGCAAGTCCACCAATCGCTGCTGAAGAAAGGTGCGGCGGAGGTTAGTGGTGGTGGTGGCTGTGGGTGGTGGTGGTGGTGGGTGAGGGTTTTGGGACATTGGGGAAGATATCTGGGGAAGATGAAGTTTGTTAGTTATTTTATAGGGTTTAGTTTTATTTATGTTTAATAATTAATAATTTGTTATAATAAATCATAAAATGACCATTTTGCCCCTGGGGAAAAGGACAAAAACCCATGTTTTTTTTTGAGAAATCTAACCTGATTTTATTTTTGGACCAAAATGGCAATAAAACTGAAACCACAGGGATCCAGATGCAAAAAAATTGAGATTTGGACTAAAGTGGCAAAAGTGACCAAACCTCAGGGACCAAAATGGCAGTTTACTCATAATATTAATAATGATTTTATTACGGGGAATTCTATTCCCATACCTCATTATCTATTTGCACACCCTGGATTTTCAACACGCATCGTATAGGTCTATACGATTCGTATTGAAAAAGTTAAAAAAACATTGCAAACTGACAAGTGCAGGTGTTGTCTGACGGATGGCATCATACGCATCGTATAGGCCTATACGATGCGTATTGACACCCTGAATTTTTAAAGTTTATTTTTTATGTGTTGTGTTGGGATTTTGCTGTTTTGGGTTTGTTATTGGTGTTTATTATTAGTTATTTTTATTTTAATAAGTTTTAAAATCTTTATTATTTTTATATCGTTAAGTATCGTATTATTTTTATATCGTACCGTATCACATTTTTAACTTAATATCGTATTATCGATTGTACGTAACCAAGCATACCAATCTAAACAGTTAAAATAAACAATCACAATCACAAATACAAATAAACTGAAACTGCAAATTTAATTACATAATAAGTTTGTACATACACAGGCAATTGTTCAAAATACATAAACCGTCAAAATACAACAAAAGTACAACGATCCTAAAGCTATGGATCCTGAGTGGTGCCTGAGGGCCCTGCCCCCGCAGTGCCTGAGGTCCCCGCCCCCTGATCCGAACCAGACTGCTCACCACGCCGGAATGCCTGGATCGCCTCCATGAGAAGACGCTCCATACGGCTGTGAGCGGCGTCCATCCGCGCCTGCATCCGGTCCTCCAACTCATGTAACGCACGTGCCACAACTGGATCAAGCTCGTCGTTGAATACGTGTTGGAGGTACTGAGGCACCCCATGTGGCTGCGGCTGCTGTGCCGGAGCACCTAACGGAAATGGAGGCGGCGGCGGAGATGGTGGTGGCTCAACGTGGTCACCATCGTCGTCATCGGAGTGGTCGTCGTCGTCGCCCTCTGCGGCATCACCATCGGCCGGATGACCCTCACCTTGTGTCGGCTCCGGAAGCAACTCTGGTAGCTCGTCTGGGAGAGCGGCGGGGGCGAACACCTGCCCGTTCCCTCCTATAAGTCGCAGACCGAGCCCAGGGAAGTCACGCGTCACGTGCATGCCGATCAGGGTAGCATGGGTCAAAAAGCTCGGCTCCACCATGCTCCCATCCAAGAAGAATTGGTCCTGCTGGGGAACAAGGCCCAAGGAGACGGCGATATGTGTGAAGTTATACGCTTGTCCTCATGGTTTCTTCGGGCGGCGCGCGAGTAACGGGATCCAAATGACGACATTGTCTGCAACAGACATCGCCATAGGACTCAAACACTATATATGTAACAAATCTCACCAAAACTATTATTTCTTATTATATTTTGTCCAATAGGAAACCCTAATTGAGATCCCCAAGTAATATTGCATGACCCCTAAAATTTTCAGAACAATCAGAACTAGGATCAAGGCCCCCTAAAACTCAGGGGGGGTATTCCCTAATTGGTATTATCCTCACTGTTTGTTGTCTAAATTGAATTTCGTCGAACGGTCAACTCACACAGGCTACTAACAGACGTGGCTACCCTATCCTAGAAGTGACCCATCGCGCCACGCGAGAGCCTCTCGTGACACGCGACAGCGCCATTTTTCCAGTATAAATAGAGGAGTTTGGCACTTGAATTTGGGCGTTGGTTCGACGTAAAAACTCATTTTGTACGTTGAGATATTGTCTGATTACTCCAAAAACACACACAGCACGAAATTCTGCCGCGATAAGAGGGTAATAACTCAATCACTGCTACGATTTAATGTCCGATCGATAAAAACCAATCCGATGGATGTTTAAGTGCTGCCCAAACTCGGGTTATGCTTTGTCATTCGTCGTGAATTCGATGGATGTTTAAGTATCGCCCTTTGTCATTCATTGTGAAGGTTTTGATCTCGTGAGTTGTCGTAAAAGTTGAATTAAAGTTACTAACCTAGTTTTCGTGTGCATTGTTATTTGAATTAGGTTAACAGGCTAATCAGTAGGCTAAACTCTGCCCGTTTAAATCTGCAATGTGAGTCATTTTCTTTTTATCAACAATGTTTTACAATACTCCAATAAATTTTCAAAAGTTATAATTACAGGGATTAAGTCGTGGTTATCTTAATCACTGGCTAGTGGGGTATTGTGCACATTACTAATCTCTCACGGTTAGGCTAATAAATCCTAACAATGATAATCATCACTACTTGGGTGAAAAGACCCAATAGTGGTATGACCATCGTCACCAGGAGGTGACACGACGCCAGATAAAAATAAGATAGAAGCCATTGTAATCGCTCTTATGCTGTAATTTATAACTATGTGTCGTTTTATCAAAATTGAGTGACTCGCCAGTATTTCCCACGCTGATAAAATATTTTTTAAAAACATGTTTCAGGTGACCTACTGTGAACCAAGGAAAAGTGCTACGGAGCACTAACAAGCTTGAAGAAGTGGCTCAAATAAATGAATAAACATGTTTTGTAAACCAGGGAATTTCCTCGTGAAATTCCTCTATTGTAAATTACGGGGTTTATCCCGAATTATGAAATAAAATAATCGGGCATTTTCAAGTTTTAAACGATCCTGTTAATAATTCCGCTGCCAAAATAAATAAATTCCACGGGATTTCTGTCCCGCGGCTCCTGGACCGGGTCAAACCGGGCCGGGGGCCGTGACAGAAAAATGTGGTATCAGAGCCACTTAAGCCAATTAAGTATTTAAAAATACTTAATTTTTCTGATTGCCATTCTGTGATTATGTGAAAATTTATTTACAACATTTTAACTTAGAATTTTGTGTGTTTCTTCATGTCTGCTAAACAGCATGAATGAGTTGTCTGAAGCTCTTGAGAATCTCAATCTCTATTCTGTTAACATAGAAGTTTCCAAAGACTTTTTCGGTTATTGTGCCGACACTGATGAACCTATGGAATTTCAAGCCCAACCTCCGGAGAAACCCAAACCGAGAAAGAAAAGAAGATTCGTGGGCTGGAGGCGTGTGCGCAGGAAGAAACCAGCGACACGGAAAGTTATAAAGACGGAGGATCCCAAAGATAAAGGCAAGGGAATAGAGATCGGAGAAAGTTCCAGGCAAGACCAGGAAATGCCATCTTGGGAAGAGCTGGATCATAAACTGGCACTTAGTGACCTCATCGGACTTGCCAATGCAAACCTCTTTAATTACCCAGCAGAAGCACAACTTCCAGTTGATCTAGAGCCTAAGATCCCAGATCCTATTATCCACTCCCAACCTCTACCAGCAGAGCTAGAAGAGTGGTGGACCACCGACTGGCAATTTCAGAACCTCTTAAATAACCCTAATACCTTTTTCCCTCAGTTCGACCCGGAGCCTCCACTACACCCACCTATGAGCTCCAAAAACTTTGCAGAACTCCGCCACTATGGCTAGGAGCTAGTGGACGCCGGAAATAGAATCCGGGAAGTAGGGGAGAGGATATCCTGGAGGTACGACGAGAGAGAACGTCGTTTCTGAAGTGCTAGATGACGGGATCATATTTGGTTGTGGGAATGCATGTTTAATAATAATAATAAAATAATAACAATAGTAACAAAAAATAAAATCCTGTGAAATAACCTAAAAAAATAAAACTTTTGTAAGATAACGGGCGTGTACGGAAGCATATTATAATATATAAAAACGGAAGTCGAAAAATCGACAATTTTGGCTATACATGTGATGTGATTTCTGTGCGATTGTTTTGTATTTAGGTATTATTTATTTTATGCTAACAACTTGTATATATTAATTACCAGATGAAACACGCTGATAATAATCCAGTTAATGAAGTTAATCAATCTGAACAAAACCATGAAGATCAATTTCTGAATAGGCAAGACATAGAGAATATCGTCGCTCAAGGAATAGCCAATGCTATTCCGGCAATCGTCGCTGCGGTTAAAAGTCCTGTTGAGCCTTCAAAAGCTCATCCTAGCAAACGCACGCGCGACGATGATTTCAGTAATAGTGTTAACGGAGGCGGCAATAACGACAACTTGATTCAAGCCCCGATACTTAAAAGAATGAAAGCTGCAACGCCTGGTTGCACTTACAAGGAATTTCTTGCCTGTAAACCTGTCGAGTTCACAGGCAATGAAGGGGCGACTGCTGCACTGCGTTGGTTGGAGAAAACCGAGGCGGTGATTAAAATAAGTAAATGTGCCGAGGAAGATAAGGTCATGTACGCTTCGCATCTTTTTAAAGAGGGGGCGCTAGAATGGTGGAATACGGTACTACAAGCCAAGGGAAGCGATGTGGCCTATGCCATGAGTTGGGAAGAATTTAAAAGTCTGGTGGAAAGAAAATTTTGTCCCGAATATGAAAAGGAACAAATGGCAAACAAATTCCTGAACCACCGGATGGTGGATGTAGACTGTCGAGGGTATACTTCGACCTTCTTCGAATATGCTAGAGTGGTACCAACCCTGGCTTCGCCAGAACCGGTACTTATTTCCCACTATATTTGGGGTTTGATTGGCGAAATCCGTGATATCGTTAAAGCTGCGAGACCTCGCACAATTGACGATGCTGTGGAATTAGCCAACACTTTGACGGACGGACTGGTACGTACGCGAGAAGAAAATAGAAAGAAGGAAGTGGCCCAAAAGATTACCCAAGGATTCCGTATGGGTAACAGTAGTAATTTCAAGAAAAAAGGGAACTGGACAATCTTCCACTGTTCCATTTTGCAATACCTGCAAAAGAAAGCATTTTGGAAGATGCAAAGGGTATTGCAATTTCTGCAAAATTCCGGGGCATCAAGAAGAAGATTGCAGGAAGAAGAAAGCAACAATCTGCTACAACTGCGGAGAAACTGGGCATTTTAGACCAGAATGTCCTAAACTGGTCAAACCAGCTGATAATAAAGCCAAACCTGCAGAAGGAACTACCAAGAAGAACGCAAGAGCTTTCCAACTGACTACCCAGGAAGCCGAATTAATTCCTGATGTGATAGCTGGTACGTTCCTAGTTCACGACGTTTATGCAAAAGTATTATTTGACTCTGGTGCAAACCAAAGTTTTATAAATACTTCATTCTGCCAAGCTCTTAACTTACCCTTAACCAACCTTAGACAAATTTTTACGGTAGAAACGGCAGATGGGAATTCTGTTAACATAGATAAGGTTTTGCAAAAAGGAAAGATAGAACTTTTAGGCCATACATTCTCTGCAAACATGTTACCTATGAATTTAGCTGGATTCGATGTCGTATTAGGAATGGATTGATTAGTAGCCAACCATACTCGAATCCTTTGTGATAAGAACTCCATAGAAATTCGTGCACCCACCGAAGAAGTAATCATGATTGCAGGAGATAAGCCGCGAAAACCCATGAAGTTCATTTCAGTAATGAAAGTTGCTAGTTATGAACGAAAGCAATGAATAGTGTATATGATTTCAGTAATCATTAGCACTAAGGGTAAGGAACTTAAGGAAATTCCTGTAGTATCAGAATACTAGGATGTATTTCCAGAAGAACTACCAGGATTACCACCAGATAGGGAGGTAGAATTTAGAATTCATTTGATTCCTGGAACTACACCTGTAGCAAAGGCACCTTATCGTTTAGCACCCACTGAAATGTTAGAACTGAAAAAGCAATTAGATGAATTGTTAAGTAAAGGATTCATACAACCTAGTTCATCCCCTTGGGGAGCACCAGTGTTGTTCGTAAAGAAGAAAGATGGTTCGATGAGAATGTGTATCGATTATAGGGAATTGAATAAGGTTACAATTAAGAATCGATACCCATTGCCTAGGATTGATGATCTTTTCGATCAACTTCAAGGAGCCAGATATTTTTCTAAGATAGATTTACGCTCCGGATACCATCAGTTGAAGGTACAAGAAGAAGACATACCTAAAACCGCTTTCAGAACTAGGTATGGTCACTATGAGTTTACAGTCATGCTCTTTGGGTTAACAAATGCTCCTGCAGCATTTATGGACATGATGAATAGGATCTGTAAACCATATTTGGATAAATTCGTAATTGTCTTCATCGACGATATACTTATTTATTCCAAAAGTCAGGATGAGCATTGTCAGCACCTGCATGCACTCTTAACTTTGTTAAGAAAAGAGAAGCTTTACGTCAAATTCTCGAAGTGTGAATTTTGGCTACAGGAGGTGCAATTTTTAGGTCACATGGTGAATCATGATGGTATTCAAGTAGATCCCTCCAAGATAGAAGTGATCACCAAATGGAAGGTCCCGCAATCAGCTACAGAAGTTAGAAGTTTTCTAGGCTTAGCTGGATACTATAGACGTTTCATTAAGGATTTTTCCAAGATAGCTGTGCCATTAACTAAGCTAACCTGTAAAACAGTTAAGTTTGAATGGGGACCTAAGCAAGAAGAGGCTTTTAGGATTTTAAAACAAAGGTTAACAAACACCCCAATTCTAGCATTACCAGAAGGAACAGAAGATTTTGAAGTTTACTGCGATACTTCTAAGCTAGGATTAGGATGTGTGCTAATGCAACGCAAAAAGGTAATTGCGTATGCCTCAAGGCAATTGAAGAAGCACGAGGAAAATTATACGACACATGACTTAGAATTAGGGTCGATAATTTTTGCCCTTAAGATTTGGAGGCATTATCTGTATGGAAGTAAGTTTACTGTCTATACAGATCATAAGAGTTTAAGATACATATTTGGACAAAGAGAATTGAACATGAGGCAAAGAAGATGGATGGAAATTCTAAGTGACTACGACTGTGATATTCAATATCACAAAGGAAAAGCAAACGTAGTTGCAGATGCCCTAAGTCGTAAGTATCATGAAAAGCAAAAGCGAGTTCGTGCTCTTAGATTAAGTTTACAATTAGACTTAATGGAACAACTGAAAAATGTTCAAGTCACAGCAATCAAGGATGATGCTGAAGGAATGAAAGGAAGGATAAAGGAATTAGAGCAAGGAGCTGATGTAATTTGGAGATTCCATAAGAAAAGAATTTGGGTACCTAAGCAGGGAGAATTAAGAAATAAGATTTTAGAGGAAGCCCATAAATCTAGGTATACCATGCACCCGGGAAATAATAAGATGTACCAAGATTTAATGAATAATTTCTGGTGGATAAGAATGAAAAAGGATATAGCTAGATATGTTTCTAAGTGTCTTACTTGTTCACAAGTTAAGGCAGAACACCAGAAACCTTCAGGACTACTTCAATAATTAGAAATGCCTGTATGGAAATGGGAACTCATAACAATGGATTTTGTTACTAAGTTACCCAAAACCAGAAAAGGTAATGATGCGATTTGGGTAATTGTGGATCGATTAACCAAATCAGCTCATTTTCTACCCATGAAATAAACCTTTAGCATGGAAAGGTTAGCAAAGTTATACGTAGACGAAGTAGTATCCTTACATGGAGTTCCACTCTCTATTGTATCGGATAGAGATAGTCGTTTCACTTCACATTTTTGGACAAGTTTCCAAGAAGCCATGGGGACACGATTAAATTTAACTACAGCTTATCATCCCCAAACAGACGGACAAAGTGAAAGGACGATCCAAACCCTGGAAGACATGCTCAAGGCATGTGTGATAGATTTTGGTGGAAACTGGGACAACCACCTACCCTTAATCGAATTCTCCTATAATAATAGTTATCATGCAAGCATTGAAGCTGCCCCATTCGAAGCACTGTATGGACGAAAGTGCAGAACTCCAGTATGTTGGGCAGAAATAGGAGAAAGTCAATTATCAGGTCCTGAAATAGTGCAAGAAACCACTGCCAAGATCACTCAAATCAAGGAAAGACTGAAAACGGCTCGAGATTGCCAGAAGAGTTATGCAGACAATCGACGCAAGCCAATGGAATTTCAAGTCGGAGATAAGGTACTCTTGAAAGTTTCTCCTTGGAAAGGACTAGTTCGGTTCGGGAAGAAGGGAAAGCTAAGTCCAAGCTACGTAGGACCATTCCCAATAATCCAGCGAATAGGACTAGTTGCCTATCGTTTACAGCTACCAGAAGAGCTAGCCGGGGTACATGACGTATTTCATGTATCCAACCTCAAGAAATGTCTATCGGACGAATCCCTGGTAGTACCTCTTCAAGATGTAGAGGTAAATGAAAAGTTAAAATTTGTTGAGAAGCCACTGCAAATAGAAGACAGAAAGGTCAAGTTTCTCAAATATAAGCGACTAGTGCTGGTCAAAGTCAAGTGGGATTCAAAGAGAGGACCTGAATACACTTGGGAGCTGGAATCAGAGATAAAGCGAAAGTATCCCTACTTGTTCCAGTAAATCTCGAGGACGAGATTTTTATTAAGGTGGGGAGGATGTAACAACTCTCACCAAAATTATTATTTCTTATTATATTTTGTCCAATAGGAAACCCTAATTGAGATCCCCAAGTAATACTGCATGACCCCTAAAATTTTCAGAACAATCAGAACTAGGATCAGGGCCCCCTAAAACTCGGGGGGGGGGGGGGGGGGGGGGTATTCCCTAACTGGTATTATCCTCACTATTTGTTGTCTAAATTGAATTTCGTCGAACGGTCGACTCACACAGGCTACTAACAGACGTGGCTACCCTATCCTAGAAGTGACCCGTCGCGCCACGCGAGAGCCTCTCGTGACACGCGACAGCGCCGTTTTTCCAGTATAAATAGAGGAGTTTGGCACTTGAATTTGGGCGTTGGTTCGACGTAAAAACTCATTTTGTACGTTGAGATATTGTCTGATTACTCCAAAAACACACACAGCACGAAATTCTGCCGCGATAACAGGGTAATAACTCAATCACTGCTACGATTTAATGTCCGATCGATAAAAACCAATCCGATGGATGTTTAAGTGCTGCCCAAACTCGGGTTATGCTTTGTCATTCGTCATGAATTCGATGGATGTTTAAGTATCACACTTTGTCATTCATTGTGAAGGTTTTGATCTCGTGAGTTGTCGTAAAAGTTGAATTAAAGTTACTAACCTAGTTTTCGTGTGCATTGTTATTTGAATTAGGTTAACAGGCTAATCAGTAGGCTAAACTCTGCCCGTTTAAATCTGCAATGTGAGTCATTCTCTTTTCATCAACAATGTTTTACAATACTCCAATAAATTTTCAAAAGTTATAATTACAGGGATTAAGTCGTGGTTATCTTAATCACTGGCTAGTGGGGTATTGTGCACATTACTAATCTCTCACGGTTAAGCTAATAAATCCTAAGAGTGATAATCATCACTACTTGGGTGAAAGGACCCAATAGTGGTATGACCATCGTCACCAGGAGGTCACACGGCGCCAGATAAAAATAAGATAGAAGCCATTGTAATCGCTCTTATGCTGTTATTAATAACTATGTGTCGTTTTATCAAAATTGAGTGACTCGCCAGTATTTCCCCGCTGATAAAATATTTTTAAAAAACATGTTTCAGGTGACCTACTATGAACCAAGGAAAAGTACTACGGAGCACTAACAAACTTGAAGAAGTGGCTCAAATAAATGAATAAACATGTTTTGTAAACTAGGGAATTTCCTCGTGAAATTCCTCTATTGTAAATTACGGGATTTATCACGAATTATGAAATAAAATAATCGGGCATTTTCAAGTTTTAAACGATCCTGTTATTAAATCCGCTGCCAAAATAAATAAATACCGCGGGATTTCTATCCCGCGGCTCCTGGACCGGGTCAAACCAGGCCAGGGGCCGTGACAATATAATCGTATCTCACCTCATACGCACCACTACTAAATAAAGCTCAAGAACACATTCAATCACTTAAGCACATATTCACGTAGGCACATAATCATAGAAACACATAAGCACGTAGAGCACATAAGCACGTAAACCATAGAAACCTCACTATATTTTGCACGTATTCACCTATCCTGAATAGTCAGTCACCTATCATTCAAAGTCCGCGAGTTCGAGAATAGCGATTAACGAGTACACCGCGAGTAGTATGGCGAGTAGTATAGCATAAGCGAGTAACATAGTATGCGATTATCCACGAATAGCAGCGATTTGTTAGCATTGTATAGTGTGTTGTGTGCGATAAGCGAAGCAAGAAGCGTTAGATCGAAACCATCAGTGTCTCAAAACGGTAACAAATAACATGTAAAACCACATAAATCACATAAAATTCCACATAAAACGACAAACATTGGAGTCAGCAGTTGCGGCTCAAAATCGAAACACATAAAATCAGCGATTGCGAGGTTAAAATCGAGGATAGATTGTCTCAGGCTAGTTAGACGTTGACTACCCAAAGTGATTCGACTATTCACAAGGACTTTTGATACACACTTTGACTTTCGAGACTGTGCTCTCGCCTCGATTTTGGGCAATGGGCACGCATCCTTCCAGTTACAGCGTGTCTTCAAGTCGTTTGGAGTTCGTCGAGACTTTGATGATAGCTTTGTAAAACCGAAATAAAGAACAAAACAAGTCGTCGAGGTTTGGGTTTCGCCCCTAACTTAACAACTTTGTTCCTGTCCTGATGAAATAGAGAGAAAATTTATGTCGAAGTATGGATTTCACTCCTAATTCAACGCAAATTCTCTTGTTTTAGAGATAAAAGCGGGTCGAACAAGCGACTCAGTCGAGAGTTTGCGGTTTTCACACCTAATCTCGACTTAATCTCTCGTTCATCTTTGAAAATAGTGTGCAGTGATAGTGTAAAGCGAGTGCAAGCGAGAATAGTAAGTAAGCTCGTATAAACCCCTACAGGGCATGCACAAGTTGGTCTGTTGGTACTTATACTATAGACTAGGTTGTTTCTAAGACTTCGACCCGGACTAGGTCGAGTCTTGCCTAATTCCCTATAGTTATGGCTCTGATACCAATCTGTCACACCCCAACCGATGGCGGAAACATCGGGGCATGGCACTGAGCGAAACAGATTGTCCATGAGTATCCATAACAACTATTCATTACCAGATAATTAAACGTCATGTCCCATACCACAACATATCCAAATAAAAAACCGTTATTAAAAATAATTGTCTCAAAAACAAAATATTATTCCGACGACTCAGATTTAAGTGTGACATTACTGGACCCCTAGCTTGATTCACCAAAGCATAGCAATTCCTAGCATCTTAAGCACCTGTCACATACGTTAAAATAAAGGTCAATACACATAGTGTAAAGGTGAGCATACAAGTTTGATAATAGCATATAGAGTTCGAAATCATTTACGCATAACCAGCATGTACAACGTATAATGTGAAGCATGTAAGTTATCGACATAGATCCTATCAATACCAATGACTGTGAGTAGCGAGTGCGCATCACATGTTCACCACTGCGACCACGTGAAGCATTGTCCTTAACAACCCCTGAGTGAACAGGTGCTGATTCCAAACTATAGTACTATCGTTGCTAAGGTAGGTAGACAGCAATCAATGTGTAAACATAACAAACAGACATTCATCGAGTCACGTATAACATGCGATAGCGGTTAGCGTTAAAGTGTTTGTGTTGTGTGTTGATGTGATTTGAATATAAGTAACGTATGTAACACCCAAAAGTGCGTAAAGCAAAAAGGAATCGAGTATACTCACAGATTGCGTTTAACAAGTAAACACTCTCTTTGATTGAAGGGAGCGTTGGGGGAGATTAGCATGAACAGTTAACGATAGCATAAGCGAAAAACGGCGCGTAAAACGGTGCAAGAATACCAAGTGTCGAATGGTAATCCGATCGGATGGCAATCCGATCAGATGGTCATTCCATCGGATGTCAATCCATTCGGATAGTCATCCGATCGGATGGCCATTCGGTCGGATTGACATTCGTTTGGTAATGATGTGTTTGTGTATGATGGCTTGACTTTTGAAGTTTTCGTTGTAGCATTTAGAAAATAGGGAAGTATCTCTTCCCTTCAGGTCATTCGATCGAACGGCGGTTCGATCGGATGGCGATCCGATTGGTAGGACACTTAGTGAGAACAAATTCACAGCAGGATTGTCACTCGATCAGATAGCAATCCGATCGGATGGCAATCCGTTAGAAACTGATGTCCTTTGAAAATCACAAAAATGTTAAGTGTGGAGGTCTAAGTGCAATCTGATCGGATTGCGGTTCGATCGGATGGCAATCCAATCGGATGGAAATCCGATAGGACGGCAATCCGTCCCGCGATCTGATCGTGTTGCTAACTTGAAAATTCGTTAATTTTTGCGGTTTGCCCGAGACGATATGACAACGTGCTAAACAACAGAAACGCCATCATGACTCAAGTGACCCGATCGAACATGAATCACTCAAGTCCGATCATTTTACTGGTTCGTGACGGTGGTTCATGTTTAACCCGAAATCGATGGTCTCTTTGATAGAAACCAGATCTTGAACCGACACATCACTAAGAAAGAGTAGAAGGTCAGAATGAGCTCCGATTCTATCGGTTTTGAGTGCATTGAGTGTAAAAGAGTTGAAAGAAAGTTGGAAAACCATCTTTCAATCCTTTTATCCATGAATATGTGTAGATCTAAGCAAAACATTGTTTAAATCTTGTGGAAAACCTTCAGATCTGAGTTGTTCTTGGTGGAATGAGGCCAAAACATAAAGTTCATAAGAACTCCATGATGACATCATCCTAGAACACCCAAAATCCACCGATTTTACGGTTAAAAGTTAAGATTCAAAGGTGAAAAAGATGTATAGATCATAGAAGTACAAGATTAACGTTGAAAACTTACAAGAATCGCGAGAAATCGAGGGAAATGAGTGCTTGTGCGAGCTGGTCGAGTGAAGAAGCTGTCACATCACAAATGATGTCACAGGAGGGTATTTATAGGGTTTCCCAAAAAGGAAAGTGCACAAGGGTCGAATAGGTCACCGATCGGATGGTGCCCCGATCGGATGGCCACTCGAACGATTGGCCATTCGATCCAAGTGTTTGGCGTGTTGAGTTTTGTTGTTTCGATTCGCGCGTTGGGCGTTGCGATGCGTTTCAAGCGAGCGTTGCGATAGAATGACCTATTAGTTACACAAATAACCTAACTACTATATATAACATACAATCATCATAAATAACTTGCGTTTAGCGTTTGCGATTCAACTGCGTCGCGATAGAGTTGCGATTGCGTTTCGATTGATCACCACAACAAGCAATAAATAAACATGCGCAAGTAACACATAAGTAGCACACGCACATAAAACAATATCCAGAACGCATAATTCGAGTTGCGAATGCGATTGCGATGCGATAAGCAATAAAGCGATAAGACATGCGATAAATGTCGATTAAACCTCGATTATTAAAAGATACTCCACATAATATAACTAAAGCAAAACAAGAAAAAGATTCGATTACAAGTCAAAGAAGTCAAATAAGTAATTAAGCAAGGAGTGACATATCGCAATTAGCAATATTTTCTTCCTTTGACTTCAATCTTGACTTTGACTTTGACTTTCGTAACACGGGGTGTTACAACCTCCCCCTCTTAGGGAATTTCGTCCCGAAATTAGGCCTTGGCCCTAACAAACAGCTGCGGGTACTTCGCCTTCATGTCGCTTTCGAGTTCCCAGGTGAACTCTGCGCCTCGTTTGCCTTCCCAGATAACTTTCACAATGGGAATGCGTGAGCGCCTGAGCTTCTTGGTTTCTCGGTCCATGATCTCAACAGGCTTCTCCACGAAGTGTAATGTTTCGTCCACTTGAAGATCCTCCAGTGGAACTTGTAAATCTTGCTCGGCTAGACACTTTCTGAGGTTCGATACATGGAAAGCCGGGTGGATGTTGCTAAGTTCGTCCGGTAGTTCGAGTCTGTAGGCCACCTTGCCGATCCTTTCTAGAATCTTAAAGGGTCCAACATATCGAGGCGCTAGCTTTCCTTTCTTTCCGAATCTGACCATACCCTTCCAAGGTGATACCTTTAGGAGTACGTGATCGCCAACGTCAAATTCAAGGGGCTTGCGTCGTCTATCGGCGTAACTTTTCTGACGACTTCGAGCTTTCAGGAGATTGTCTCAAATTTGGAGGATTTTGTCAGTCATTTCTTGCAACAGCTCAGGACCGGTTATTTGCGAGTCTCCGATCTTGTGCCATACAATAGGCGATCGGCATCTTCTTCCGTATAATGCCTCAAAAGGTGCCATTTGAATGCTAGAATGATAACTGTTATTGTACGAGAATTCGACTAAAGGTAATTATGCGTCCCAATTACCACTGAAATCTATGACACACAAGCGGAGCATGTCTTCAAGGGTGCGAATCATTCTTTCAGTCTGACCATCGGTTTGGGGGTGGAAAGCGGTACTTAGATTAAGAGTAGTACCGAGAGCAGATTGAAACGTTTCCCAAAGACGCGAGGTAAACCGACCATCGCGGTCAGAGATGATGTCGCGAGGCGTCCAATGTCGACAAATGATCTCATCGGTGTAGATTCGGGCTAATTTTTCTACCTTATAGTCTTCTCGTATCGGCAGAAAATGAGCAAATTTAGTCAAGCGATCAACGACAACCCAGATGCTGTCGTGACTTGATGGCGTGCGCGGAAGTTTCGTTATAAAGTCCATAGCTATATTCTCCCATTTCCACATAGGGATCTCGGGTTGGGCAAGCAAGCCAGAGGGTCTTTGGTGTTCGGCCTTGACTTTCGAGCAAGTCGGGCACTTCGAAACATAGGTAACGATATCTTTCTTCATGCCCGGCCACCAGTACTTGTAGCAAAGGTCCTGATACATTTTATCGGCACCGGGATGAATAGAATATCGAGATTTGTGGGCTTCATCCATCAGAATCTGTCGTAGGTTGGTACGTTTGGGTGCGCTCATTAAAATGGAATATGCCATTTGACTTATTCTCTAACTGGGCTCCATCGTTGAGAATCCTTTCCTTCTTTAGGGTGCGCTCATTAATACAAGCATGTTGAGCGTCACGGATAAGGGTTTCGAGAAGATGTTGGGCTTGAACATTACGAGCGCTATGCAAATAGCTTCGTCTGCTGAGGGCGTCGGCAACGACATTTGCTTTGCCAGGATGATAATGGATCTCACAGTCGTAATCGTTGAGAAGTTCCACCCATCGGCGTTGGCGCATATTCAGTTCCTTTTGTTCGAGGATGTGTTGCAGTCTCTTATGATCGGTGAAGATCGTACACTTGGTACTATAAAGGTAGTGTCGCCAAATCTTCAACGCAAAAACAACTGCGCCTAGATCGAAGTCGTGGGTTGTATAGTTCTTCTCGTGGATCTTGAGCTGACGAGAGGCGTAAGCGATAACCTTGTCCCGTTGCATGAGAACGCAACCCAGACCAAGGTTCGAGGCATCACAAAAGACAATGAAGTCATCGTTTCCGTCGGGTAAAGCGAGAACGGGAGCATTGCAGAGCATATGCTTGAGAGTTCGAAAGGCAGTCTCTTGTTCAGTTCCCCAAACAAAAGGCTTGCCTTTGTGCGTGAGAGCAGTAAGCGGCACGACGATTTTAGAGAATCCTTCGATAAATCGGCGATAATAGCCCGCTAGTCTGAGAAAAGAACGGACTTCGGACAGGTTCGCGGGGTCGACGTGAATACCTTGACTATTAACAATGTGACCGAGTAATTGAACCTACTCCAGCCAAAATTCACACTTGGAGAACTTGGCATAGAGTCGATTCCCCTGGAGTAACTCGAGAACCAAACGTAGATGTTGCGCGTGTTCGGCTTTCGACTTGGAATACATCAACATATCATCGATGAACACGATGACGAAGCTCGAAATGGACCTAATCGCGTTACGGACTACCCAAACGGTATATTATAATTATTATCTATCTACGATGTATTAGGTTTCGAGGCTCGTTACGGACCTACGCGCGATACGGACGTTTCGACTAAAAAATAAAAAAAAACAATATATTTACGACGTCTTAGGTTTCGACGCTCGAAATGGACCTAATCGCGTTACGGACGACCCGAACGATATATTATAATTATTATCTATCTACGACGTATTAGGTTTTGACGCTTGTTACCGACCTACGCGCGATATGGACAGTTCAAATGTTCTTGAAAAAACACTGAAATTATTAACCGATTCGATGCGTATAGGCTGATACGTATCGTATCAGTTCAAATGTTCTTGAAAAAACACTGAAATTATGAATCGATACGATGTGTATAGGCCGATACGAATGTTCTTGAAAAAACACTGAAATTATTAACCGATTCGATGCGTATAGGCTGATACGTATCGTATCAGTTCAAATGTTCTTGAAAAAACACTGAAATTATGAATCGATACGATACGTATAGGCCGATACGCATCGTATCAACCCATGTGTTCTAGAAAAAAAATTGAAATTTTGATCCGATACGATGCGTATAGGCCGATACGCATCGTATCGATTCAAAAGTTCTTGAAAAACCCCCAAAAACCCCAGTTTTCAACCCAACAATCGCACTAAACCTACGACTAAAATGCAAAATTGAAAACGTTAAAATGATGAGGGTTTTGAGATGAATATCGTACTAGTCTTCGATCTTGAAATCTCGACCGTATGACGATCGTATGTGTGTGTATTTGGGTGTATTTTGAGTTTTGTTTGTTTTTGGATCGTATCAACCCCTTGTGTTTTAAGGGGTTATATCGTTTTCTCATTCTATACGAATCGTATAGATCTATACGATGGGTAGTAAATTACCAATATGCCCTTGTTTTTAAATAAATCCAGGGGATAATACGCATCGTATGGATCTATACGGTGCGTTTTTAAGGGGTAATACGATACAACTTTGGCCTATACGATCGTATATGCCATAGTTTGAAAATTTGGTTTTTCGTGTTTTCCTTGGTTCGACGCGTATACGAGTCGTTTTTTGACGAACTTTCGCATATTTTGTCATTTTATGACGTATGACTTCAACATACGTCGTTTCGGTGACGTTCGGTTGCGTTCGAATATCGTATTTTACGATTACGTACAGTTTTGTTTGAAGTCCACTTGTACTCCACAGTGCCGTGTTATATGTATACGCTCGTGGAAATATCATTAGTCGCGTATTTTTGTGTATTTTAGAGCATTATAGCATATTTTAAGGTATTTTAACATATTTTCATGTATCTTAGGGTATTTTAAGGTATTTTAGCGCATTTTAGCGTATTTTAGCATATTTTAGCGTATTTAATTGTATTTTGACGTATTTTACCGTATTTTCGAACATTTTAGCGTACTTTAGAGCATTATATCGTATTTTAAGGTATTTTAACATATTTTCATGTATCTTAGCGTATTTACGGTATTTTAGCGCATTTTAGCGTATTTTAGCATATTTTAGCGTATTTAATTGTATTTTGACGTATTTTACCGTATTTTCGAATATTTTAGCGACTTTAGAGCATTATATCGTATTTTAAGGTATTTTAACATATTTTCATGTATCTTAGGGTATTTTAAGGTATTTTAGAGCATTTTAGCATATTTTAGCATATTTAATTGTATTTTGACGTATTTTACCGTATTTTCGAACATTTTAGTTTACTTTAGAGCATTTTATAGTATTTTAAGGTATTCTAACATATTTTCATGTATCTTAGGGTATTTTAAGGTATTTAAGCGCATTTTAGCGTATTTCGGCGTATTTTAACGTATTTTGACGTATTTTAGCGCATTTTCGAATATTTTACCGTATTTTCGTATTACAAATTAATCAATATAATGCATTGATTTGGCAATAAACAAATGGAATACATTATACAAATAAATTATTCTTTAAAATTACAAATCAATCAATAACAAGCAATGTAGGGTCAATGTTAGGCTTCCTTAGCATATCATTCCACGCTATCCGTTCCGTGTAGTTTTCCGTCCAACGTAAAGCTTCTTCGCACGCGCGTCTACTCCACGTAAGGTTCGGTGGCGGCATTGGATAGTCCCCTTCAATTCTGACTTGGATGAAATGACTACCATTAAGAAATAACAGTGAAACGAACTGATGGGGGTCACGTGCGTACTCTGGATCATATAAGGGAAATACAGTAGAACAATCTTGGATGTCTAATATGTGAACAATCACACCAAACCTATTGGCAAGAAGGAGTGCTGCTTGAGGCATCTCCATCCAAGGTTCCCTGGGTGCCATTCCAACCCCGGTAAAATCTATTCTCTATAATTGTTGGTCGTAGTCCCCTGGTAATTCACTATCAAAGACGTACTTCCACATTTCTTTGTTCGGACCCGTCAGCTCTTCAAGTAGTTGGTTTCGAATATACCCAAAGTAATCTTTTTCAAACCCTAAACCCACAGCCGCCGCCCGAAACCCACAATGTCCATCCGGCCTGACATCTTTTATTCTTGAAATGTAGGGGTGGAACACTTTTGGAATTTGTTTTTTGTATTTGTGCGCATATTCAAGCATTCCTTCATCAGTGATTAACGGAAAGGCATTGCCCTTGCCAGGCTCTTCTTCACGTGAAGATGTTGAACGACCGCGTCGATTTAATGACCTTTGAGACTTTAGAGATATTGCAGACGTAGACGGTATTAGGGAATATTGCGATGGTACATAAGAGCTATGTCGAGGAGGGTCACACATACTTTGTTGTCTGGGAGGCCCAACTGAGCTATCTCTAGCAAGTTGCTCTTTTCTTTGTTGTTGGACCGTGGAAGTTGGCCGCCCGCGAGTCTTTTCTTGTACGACAGGCGGTTTTTTGTCGCTCATATATGGGTTTACCACCGCCATGATCCTCGATAAGACGCTTTTCCTCACTTGCGGGGGTTGGGTAGACAATTTTTGTTTCAAATATTTTAATTGTTTATCTACATCAACATCTTCCTCATCAAAATTTGATGGGTTCAGGTCAAGTTTTCTCCAGAAAATGTCTATATCTTCAAGCTGACTGACGCAGTCTGCAAAACAAAAAAAAGAGAGTATTAGACAATCATATTAAATTAAGACAACAAAACATTTTTATAAGTCTATAAGTACCTGTATTTTGCAATCTCTCCAGGCGACAGGCACATAACAACCCGGCGCCCGAGTACAGCTGGCAGCCACATGTTGATCCGAATGACCACAACGTGTCTATTCACCGTGTTAGCTCGTTTTCCAATAGGTTAAGAGCATGGATGGAAACTTTAAGAAGTAGGTTGCAAAACAAAGGAATCTGAAGGTGGCTGTTCATTCGCTTGGTGCGGCTTTCTTCCAAGGATTTATTTATTTGCGCATATTGCTTTAGTACCTAGGTGTCCACCTTTTTCACCAGCGTTTCCAGACTGCATCTCGGTGTAGTCAGCTGTTTCTTTAATGCAGCATGTGCGCCTTCAGCTTTGTTTGTTGTGGTTTGGAAGAATGTCAGGGTTTGATTGGTCCATGCAGATACGAACAATTGTCTGGAGGTGCTTAACTAGTTATTCCCTAGGTAATCAAAATCATCTAAAAAAAATAAACATATTCAAATTATATATCAATTTGTATGAATGTATTTATTTAGAGAGAACATACATGTACGTTGTTGATTGATAAGGTGTCTCTGAAAGCTGAGGACGTTATATTTGTATAACTCTTCGGTAGCGGAATTACACACTGTTTTCCACTGAGAAATAAAGGCATCCCAATCTTGCGTATTAAACGAATTCTTGCAGTGCTTCACAATATTTTGTAAGATGTGGAACCTGCAGAGATATCTGTGTGCGCCAGGGAATATTTTTCTACACGCGTTTATCAGTGCCTGGTCCCTGTCCGTTAGAATTACATGTGGCTCCATGCACTCGTGCAGCATAGACCTGACCCTCTCCATGACCCAGACGTACGTTGCCTCCTGCTCGTTTAAAAGAAATGCATGCGCAACACAGAAGGATTGGTTTGTCGACGTCATACCCACAACTTGCAAAAATGGAAGATTGTACATGTTAGTCTTGTAGGTAGCGTCGACCATAAGCACATGCGGGAATGCCCTCCACATTTCAAAGGACTTCTCGTGACAGAAAAATACATGTTGAACGACGTTGGTGGAAGGTTCCGCCTGTATGTAATAGGTCATCTTTTTTTCCTGGAGGATTTGTTCCAGCCGCTGCATGGGAGACAATTTTTTCTCGAACTTCGTGGCCCTAATCTTTTGGCGAGTGTTATGTATGTCTTTCGGAACACATTTGTTCTTAGGGTTCTGTTCGGTTACGGCCTTCCAGATTGTATGGGGCCGTATGTCTTGATCTGTCAGCTCTTGCACCGGCCTAAACTCATTAGGAGTAAATCTCCTGGCATACGCGTAACCCTCCAGATGTTCAGCAGGGCCGTGGTTGTGCGTCTCGTTAAAATTTTTGTTCAAATAATCTATCCACCAAGCACGACAACTTTGGTCGAGACGACCTATCACCATAAAAGGGCACGCACATTTTTTGTTGCCGGTTTTCCTAACCGTGGCCTTACTCTCATGCTCGCCGCTACGACAACATTGGAGCCACACCCGGTGATCCTTGGACCGTCTGGTAACAATAATGTATCCGTTGGCTAAACCCCTTCGTTTTACCCAACTTTCCAAATCATCGCGGGATAAAAAATCCTAAAAATATAACAAGTAATTTAAAAAAATATATAACAATTTTGAATGTACTTTTTTAAAAATTCTTAAAAAATATAAAAATTTTAATTAATTTTATAAAAACATAACATTTTAATTAATTTTATAAAAATATAACATTTTTTAATTAATTTTTTATCCTATTTACAAAATATAAAAATTTTAAATGTATTTTTTCTTTACAATTTTTTATTATTGTGCAAATTATTATTGTTTTTTATTGCGAGGAACGTGCGAATTGTGCATCGGTTTTGAAATGAAGGAGGTAACAAGTATTAAAACACAAAGAAATTGATATAACGTAAAAGAGAGGCTTGATAAAACATCAGATTGTTTCGGGTTTAGAAACTTCGACTATTCCAAAGTGAATCGAAAGTCCTTTCAAATTAGGGAAACGTGCTTTGGCCTATAGGTAAAATACTCTCGTCGAGAAGCGATTAACGGTACTTTACCCTTCCAGTTACCACACGTCCCTAATCGATTGAAAAATCAAAACTTTGGCGGGATTGAAAATCTAGGAACGGGACTAGTCGACAAGTTGCAGGTTTCACCCCTAACTTGAAGATTTCGTACCATAAGTGTGGTTGGTATTCGTCGGGTCAAGAAAGTTAATTCCGACACTTTGACGAGGGTCCACTAGAGTTTGAATTGGAAACTTACCGTCAAGATGTGGATCTCACTTCTAACTTGATGGCGTAATTTCGTGCAAAATTGAATAAGCGGATTGAGAGTCATTCACCAAATTATGGGTTTCACGCCTATTTTGGTGAAATCATCTCGTTTGTATAATACGAGTGTCTTCAACTCTTCGACGAATATTTTAAAAAAATATAACAATTTTTAATGTATTTTTTTATAATATTTAAAAAAAATATACCAGGTTTAATTAATTTTATAAAAAATATTTCATATAACATTTATTAATTAATTTTTATCCTATTTGAAAAATATAACAATTTTAATGTATTTTGTATTGACAATTTTATAATAATTTTTTAACAGAAAAAAATATAACATGTAACAAAAATATATATCGTTCGTACCTGATCAGTTTTGTACGAAACTTCAGGGTAAGCGGGTGTCTCGTCACCCAATGACTCTTGCACGGGTGGCTCGTCACCCAATGACTTTTGCACGAGTGGATCGTCACCCAATGACTCTTGCACGCAAGAAGGCTAACCAACGTCTTCTTATACTCCCGAGGCACCACTAACGAAAACGTTATTGCCATATTCTTCCTGTCCGTACGAGTGAACATAACCGGGTTCATAATACGGAGACCCATAACCTTGATCATGGCTACACGTGTTCAAATCCGGTAATAACGGTTGGCGGGGCATAGCAGACTAAAAACAACCAACGGGTAAAAGGTAATGGTAAGTTTAACGTCGAATATAAAAAAGTAAATATATATACTTACCTCGTTGAGGTCTGGCAACAACGATTCATTATGATGGGGACGATAGCCGGACACGACCTCGTGCGCGTGATCATCATTTCCACTCAAATCGTAAGAATCAGGGACATTAGACCCCGCCTAATACAAACGGTGTGCTAAGAATTTCATAAACAAAAAAAATGGAATATGTTAAAAAAAAATGAATGTGAATATATATCGAAGATGATATTTATATCGTCTTCTTGGTCGTTTAAATAGGGGAGGAAGAATTCAAATTCAGAATTTAATACGAGTCGTATATCCCTATACGATGCGTATAGGGCTTACGTCAATAACTTTACGTCACTCAACAGTGACAGAAAGCTGATCGTACTTTCTAAAAAAAGTAATACGCATCGTATAGTCCTGTACGATGCGTATTACTTTAACCCCGTGAGACAGTGTCAGCCATTGACTGACACAGAATTAATTAACCAACTCAATATGGATCGTATAGGCCTATACGATGCGTATTGAGGGTGTCGATTTAATAAATCAAAGTGTGCCAATAATACGACCCTTTTATTACAGTACACGAATACGCGGTATTTAACGGAATTTGGGAATAAATATTTGTTGAAATATTTATGGAAGTAGTAGTTAATTAAATAATAATAGTTAAATATAGTGGATGTGTCACACCCCGATATTTCCACATATTACCGGTGGGCCCGGTGGGGAGTATCGTGACGTAGTTGATATCATCATAGTCAATACATACAATATAATAGCACAACGGAAGGTTTGGTGAATAAACTGTTACAAACCATAATGTCTGAGTGTTCGAGTGAAAGAATATATAGACTGGAATGTAATAAGATCCATAGGCAGATCATAAATAAATATAAAGAAACAAAATAACAGACTTCAGGTATCTATGGATTTGCAAGATCCTCTTATGACACCTAATAGCTCCAGCTTATTACGAGAGGTACCTGTCAAATTAGTCTTTAAGAAAATACGTCAGTTTACACTGGTAAATACAATTAACTGACTCTTTTGAAAACATTTATGAAAATTGATTTAAGTGCACATGGCACAAATCTTTTATAACTTGGGACAATTATTCAAATATAATCTTGTATACAGATTTACATGTTTGTCTTACAATTGGGGCCGGTTGGAAGCCGGTCGTGATTAACCGACTCACCACTTATAGAACCCACAAAGGAGTTATCCCCAACATGTGGGTTTATATTTTAGCATTTGCATCTGTCAGGTGTATGCCTACACCCCGTGCATAGGTCGTGGCCATTTTCAAATGAAATGAGCCGAGGATATCCAGGACACGGTCGTATTAACTCCCAATGCTTATGTTATCAAACAAGACAGATTAAAACAGGTTATGTAAATTTATTAATCACAATCCGATTAAATGATTTCATACCCGACCAAGTGGTATTATTATAATACCATATCCCAAGCCCGTATAAGGGAAAATAAGTTAAAAGTATTTACCTAATGCTAGCAGTAAAATCCTAAAGCTTTTCGAAGGCACCTTCTACCGGAAGCTATTTAATCTGTATAGAAGGTTTATTAACCTATTAGGATGCTAACGGGTCTTTAATTTAGTCAAGGACTTAGACCGGCTAGCTAGAAGGAAACCTTACGGTTCTAAACGCTAGATTAAGCGGAGACCGGAATAGAATGTGGTTTAGACCCGACAAGCTTGGATACTTGTATAATATGGGTAAACCAAACACATTCTGGAAATTGAGGATTTAATGATAAGGTTTGACCCGTTTCGGCTATTTTATGTAAACTAGTCACGTAAGCCGATCCGAACGCGTAAACGCGTAACGGGTAACCAAATAAATTATATACAGGTCTTAATCATTATTATTCTCAAAATATGTTAATACATCAGTAAGATGTTAACATATATGCCCAAAAATTAATTTAAACAAAAATAAATCCCATAAGGGCATTTTGGTAATTTTAATGCCCATAAAAGAGTTTAAATATGAAACTGAGTTTCAGGTCTGATTTAATTAATAAAAATATGTATTTTTATGAGTTATATCAGTAGGGTAATTTATATATGTGAAATTTATCCTATATAACCAAACTATGCACCGTATGGGCATTTTGGTAATTTCACATAGGCTTTAAAGGTCCAAATATACTTCTGAGTTCAAAAACTTTGGCTTACTGTTTAATTATATAAATTAACTTAAAACATCAGTGGGTAATAAGTTTTATATGCCAAAAATAGTTTTGACCCATATTAGGTGCTAAAAACGCTTAAAAGTCGGTTTTAAGGGATATTTGGGTTAAAATAGGAAATCTGAGTTTTTGATCAGTTTATAAGGTTCAAAATATTTTATTTATCATATAAAATCAGTAAAAACAAGTTTGACATCAAAATTTTATGTAAAACTCATTTTATGCACAAAAAGGGTAAAACCGACAATTACCGAATTCAAGCTATAATCCTATGTTATGCTCATCCTAAAAATAAATAAAAATCTTCAAAAATCCCAAAATATTATTTTACATCATTAGGTAAAAAGTTTGATATCAAAAATCGGGTTTAGATAGGCTTTATGCTAATTACGCCATTTAAATAATAAAAAGCTCCTTAATTACGCTATTGAGCATAACTCCTATTCTAGACCTCAAATTGATGTCAAATTTTCGGGACATGTCTAAATATCAGTAGCAAAGGTGTTAGTCCATTCACATTGCTAAAAATCTCAGTTGGGTTTTAAAAGGGCGTTTATGGCATTATTAAGCATAATTACGATCAAGTGCATATAATTCAAACCACTAGGCACCATGCAATATAACTCCAGAGGGTTATACTACTAAGTAATGTGGTCCTAATGGAAAATTAAAACATGGAAGAATTAAGCTTAAACGGGTCAGAACTGAAAGTCAAAGCTAAAGTCAAGCTTTTGCGACTTTCGGTTATAAACTGACCTTAGACTATTAATTGTCGGGTTAGGACCGATGAAACATGTTCTAATATTAATTACCAAGTCATTAGAATGTTAAAATATAATTTAGAACCTCTGATTTATTAATTTTAGTCATTTTTAAACATTCTGTCCAGTTTGACTTTTTGTCAAACTACTTTGACCCGACAATTGACCAGTCAAACGAGATAATTAAGAGGTGCCCTTTTAGGGGTTAGTCACCTACCTTAATATGGTCCCATAACCACTTTCAATTTGATCAGTGGCTGGTCCATATGCAATTAAAACGAAAGTCAAACTTAATTTACGATAAGTTTGACTTTAGAGTAATTAAGCTAATTAAAACGACTAAACAAGTAACTAGAGGCTTACTAAAGGTCCTAGCAGTCTTTTCTACACTTGATAATCTTCTCCTTGTCCTTAGCTAGCTCCAGAAGTTGTAGAATGGAAGAATGGTTGCAAGTGTGCATAGGAACTCAAGAACTAATGTCCTTATATACTACTTTGCATGATCATGGATCAATTACATCTGTTATGGGGCATCATAGGATCACCCCAGGTGTCCTAGTTGATGAATAAACCGACATATAGCTCCTTAGGTCGTTACAAACTAGGCTAAGGCGGTGGAACAGCCAAAACCCGCACCTGGCGACATTTTACTGAACTGGCATGCTGAGGCGGGCCGCGTAAGCCATGGGGGGGGGGGGGGGTTTACGCGGGCCGCGTGGACCTGCTGAACTGGTAAAACAAGTTTTCAACTTGGCAGCTTTAGTCCCTGATCGTTTTTAACCCTTTTTAACCTCGTTGTTGACATGTAGGGCCCTTGTAGTCAGTTTGTTGAGGCTCAAGGATGAATAAATTAACTTTGTTAGGCTCGGGTTCGTTAAATATCACTATAAAAGCAAGTTTCGTCAAGTTGACACTTTTAGCCCAAAGTCTTGAAAACATGCTTAACGATATCGAAACCACGTGAAATTTATAACACTTATTCTTGAGAGTATATTTGAATATTTCGAAGCCTCGATTTCGTTAAAAGGTCACTCAGAGGTCAGAATTGACATATTGACACGTTTAACCCTTGTAGTTTTATAATCTTCCGATTATTTTCACAAACGGCTTCTTACATCCAATCAATCACTCGATTAAGAATATATTTATCACGTATGGTCATTCAGAGGCTCAAGTTTGGCATGTTGACACTTTTAGTCCCTGTGGTTTCATAGTTTCACGGGTTGACAACTTTAGTCCTTCAAACTCAATCTTTCATACCTTTAGAGTTTAGGACACGTGTCTTTACATAATTGGACACGTTTTTACGTGGTGTTACAGGATGAGTATTATTTATGAGATAAATAATAAGTATTTTTATTTATAATAAAAATAAAATGGTAGGTGATAAATCTATACAATATATTAGATAGGGGAGGTCACTTGAGAATAAAATTAAATTGAGAAGAAACAGAACAAAGGGTACAAACGTAAAACATTAAATAGTTTTTCTCTCATTTCATTTATTATTATCTTTGACTAATTAATCAGTCATAAAGACTATCATCTTCCACACTAAAATTTTTGCCTACACACATCAACATTTATCTTACACATTTTGAAATTTATCCTACATATATTGAAATTTACCCTACACAACTTGTAATTCATCCTACACACCTCATAATTTATCCTACACTTTAAATTATTTTTTTTCTTCTTTGAAAAAATATATATTTTGAAAATAAGTTACAAAATTGAATGTAGTTAGCTATTAAAAAGAAAGACCACCAATTAATGATCCTAGATTTACCAATATACCCTTACACTAATATTAAATACAAAAATTAAATGAAGTAAAATAAAGCATTCTTATTGGATGAAATTTCTTCTTTCTTATTCTTAAAAAAAGTTTTTCTTATTTGAACCCTCCACATATTAGATAAATGATATATATTAATATTTATAAGATAAATATATATTAGATAAATGATATATATATTAATATTTATAAGATAAAGAGTTAAATGCCTGAATAGTCTCTGTGGTTTGCCATTTTTTCACCTTTAGTCCCTAACTTTCTAATATTATAGCTATAGTCCTCAACTTTTTTAATTTCGTTCCTGGATAGTCCCTGAAGCGGATGGAGGTTTGTTTTTTGTGTTAAGTGGGTGTGAAATGACAAGATTGCCCTTACTAATAAAATATTAATAAAAGTAATATTAATTATCTAATAATAATGGAACCCACACTTTGTGTAAATAGTAAACAGATCAATCCGGTTGGTGCCCTTTTGCAGCTTTGAGATTCCCATCTCCACCGCATCACCGCCGCCTTCAACGCAACCGATTCACCGACGACAACCTTTCATCTTCAATCATTACCTTTTTGCTGTAAGCAATTTGAAAAGATGCCACAAGGTTTGCCCCTCTAAACCCATGTAGCGTTAGCTCAATTTACGAACGATTTAAGGCAATATATTCGTATGGGTGTTTGATTGTTGTTGATAGATCTTCCTGGGTTCTATTATGATGTCGAAAAGAATTGGTATTTCCCGCTTAAATCCCCCATTCTGGGTTCTTCTTCCAGACCCCCTTCTTCTTCAACCAGTGATAAAAAACCACCCCCATTATCCACCAAGGTAATAAGAACATTTATATTTATATACTATTAATTTGTAACATGTGTATGCATCATTGATTGTACATTATGCTTAAATGTTTGTACCTTAATCAAATAGCATGCATCTTTTGTTGTAAATTATGCTTAAACTAGGAATTAGTACCCGCCGCAATGCGGCGGGGTTCTTACATGCGAGCATCCGTCCTTGTCTTCTTCTCCAACCTTCCGACTCGTAGTTATCTCATCGCACCGGAAAAAAAGCCGGATCTAAACGACACAAAAAGTGAGTTGTAAAGTAGTTTGGATGTGATTGTATGCATATGCTTTCCTTCAATTCTTTCTTGTTTTCCTTATCTTTGTCCTGAGCAAAAAAAGAGCATTTTTCATTTGGTGCTACTTGGCACGGTTTTACGTACGTTTTTAACCTATTAATTTTTTTACTAATATTGTGTTTCGGTTTACCCTTATACTTCCTTTACTTAAAAACTTTTTTTACGTGCATATTTTTTCCCTTAACAACCGATATTAAACAATAATCAGTGATTATTAGTAAAGCAAGAACCATGTATGGGGGTTTTCATTTGCATTTAGGTAATAACTCACATGGACGGATTATCATTTCAATACATCCAAAAAACACCAATCACCACACCAGGCCCCTTCATTAAACTCGAATAATAAGAAGTAAAAAATGAAAAGAAAGAGGCTCAGACTCAAACGCCATCATTGCCATCATCAACAACGCACGGCTCAGTGCCGCTACGGCTGCAACCGGAGTTGCCATGCCAAGTAGCGGCCACCATCATCACCGTCAAGAACACTCACATGTAACATTTTTAAAACGGGTTCACCACCAACATCCGACGGCTTGACGGATCGGCTTCATCAACACCCAAATCTAAGAAGAGTCGTGATAGAATGAAATAAGGAATCAGGTTTAACCACACAAACAAAACCACATATCCAGCAAATGGTTTCCAAGGAGACTAACGTACAACTTGTAAAACAAAAAGTACAATCAGCATTGCACACTAATATTGCTAAATGATCCAACAACCAGTATCACATCGGTTCATCACCATCAGATGGAAGCCTAAAAGACCTCCGGAATTTTTGCCAAACACCCCTACCCACCCGAAAACATCCCTCCACCCGAAACAGTACCCACCCGAAATACCCACCCGAAACACCCTTCCTTTGTAGCAGATGAAGGGGTGGAAATACAGATCACCACACACGTCACAGTGGCGTTGAAGCTGATACAGCGGTGGTGGAGCAGTGGTGGCGGATGGTTCTCTCTCTGGATTGTATGATGTGGATTTGGGGTACCGATCTGGTCTTGAAACCCCCGAACCTCTATTTTTGTCGTGTTACCACCGGAATCCAGCTGGAGAGGGGGGTCGAGAGTCGTCGGTCTTGTTCCTGGAGAGAAGTTTATGGGGGCGGTGATGGGTGGTTGTGTTGGTTTTGATGGAAAAGAAAAAAACCAGGGTGACACATGTATTAGATGATGATGAAGCTTACTTGTACACCCAAGTACAAAAATATATTTGCACAAAAAAAAGAGTCAAATTTTTTTGAAAACCACCCAAAGCCAAATGTACAAGTAGTGATGCATCAAAAACTTGCTTCTTTATAAGGGTATAATGTTGTTACCTTAATCAAATAGTATGCATCTTTGGTTGTAAATTATGCTTAAATGTCTGTACCTTAATCAAATAATCTGTATGCATGTTTGGTTGTAAATTGTGCTTAAGTGGTTGTACCTTAATCAAATAATGGTTTCATTACCTTACCAAATTCAATCTGTTTTGTATGCATGTATGGTTGTAAATTGTGCTTAAGTGGTTGTGCCCTAATCAAATAATGGTTTCATTATCTTACCATTTTCAATCAGTTTGATCCATTCAAATTTGTGTTGTTTTATTTTTAAATTATTATTTATAATAATCTAATTAATTTAGCCAAAATCTTATATAAATATAATTTGCAACATATTGATGCAATGGTTGTTGTAATATATGCATTATGGTTTGTATAGTGGTAATGATATATAATATATATATAGATTATGATGAACCTGTCAAAGGAAAAAAAATAGACGCGGGTTCATCGTAACGCGCGAGTCCTAGATGAACTTAGTTATTTTATTTTATGTTATACGTTTCGGTTTAATTTCTTCGCATTAACACGCCCTAACGTCAGTGTCGGTGATCGCTGGCAATAGTGTGGCAATAGTGCTCGTCCCCGCCGCAACGCGGGGGTGCTTAATACTAGTTAAGTATAATATCAAATATGCTAAAAAGTTTTGATTTTGATATGGGAAAAATAATTTATACCCCATTTGATCAATTCGAATGTATCCGCACTTCAAGAATTTTTTAGCTTTTTGTGCTCAATTTGGTCTAAATTCTTTCAATTTGTTGTGTTACTTTGTGTTAAGTCGGTGTGAAATGATAGGTATTGGTGGGCGATGGTGTGGGTGGGTTGGGGTGGGTTTGTCTGGAAATGGTGGTCTGCCGGTTATGACGGGGTGAGGGGGTGAGGGGGTGGCGGCGGTCTGATGACGGGGTGAGGTGGTGGCGGTAGTTGGAATTTGAGGGTGGTGGTGGTTGAGATTTAGCTGTGGTGGTGGTGCTTTGGTCTGAATATGGGTGCAAGCACAGACAAGAAAGAGAGAAAAGGGGTGGAGTGAGGTGGGTAAAAGTGGGTCCCATTATTATTAGATAATTAATATTATTTTTATTAATATTTTATTAGTAAGGGTAACCTTGTCATTTCACACCTACTTAACACAAAAAAATAACCTCCATCCGGTTCAGGACTATCCGGGAACGAAATTGCGAAAGTTGGGAATTATAGCTGTAATTTTAGAAAGCTAGGGACTAAAGGTGAAAAATGGACAAACCACAGGGACTATCCGGGCATTTTTCTCTAAGATAAATATTAGATGAGACGTTTGTATAGGATTACAATATATGGGTGCGCTATAGATATAAGGTGTTGGGTTAGACCACAAGTTACACCATAATAGTTTTGTGAGACAAAGCAACCACACACCACCACCCACATTGTCGGCCGCTACTTCGCCGTCGTTTAGCCACCGCCGGCCACCACTTGATGCTGCACACATCCAACCATAACCCAGCGTCACCGCCCAAGTTTCGGCAACAACCGGAGTTTGGACTAGGTTGACCTGCTTTTGACCGGGTTTGACTTTTTGACCATGAAGGTGCTCTCTGGTCACATGTTCGGGTTTCAGGTTTTTCGAGATACGCGTCAAGGAGTTGATTCGGGATCTTGGGTTTCGTGAGCAAGTGTCAACTAGCGTGACAGTTCGTCGATTCATCGTGTGAATCTTAGGTTTTCGTCAAATGGTTAGTTTTCACGAACACCCTATGGTTGTTTAACTGTTTTAACGAAACGCAAATGGAACACAGAACAAGAGTTTATCGATTTAAAATATGTACACGCTTCTGCTCGATAATTAATAGGTGATATTAGTAGATTAAATAAAATATGATTTTATTTAAAATTGAATTGTGCATCGATGATTCCCAACAAGCTTTTCTTTGTTCTACGACCAAACCTTACTATCATAAACCATCTTTGTTTATTTGGTGGTAATTAATTAAAATGTTTGAATTGGTATCCTGGAATTAAAACATGGCAAAGGTCTTCGAATCCTAATCTTTGTCTTTGGTATCCCTATTAATGCCTAGTGGGTCACCTATTCTAGATCTTTTTTTGGAAAGGCGAAGATTCAATAACCAAAACTCGCCCGGAGCTAGAGATATAGACACAAACAAAACAAAACACAATCAATACAAAACAAAACCTGCCTACACCATATCAAAATTTCTCCACTGGTCTTCAGTGATCGACTCCAATTTCGTTCGAGCTTTGATCCATAAAAACCTCATCTTTTTAACCTCTAGCACAATGTTTCCCGTATTTGATCTTTTGTGGTTGAAAACAAACTCGTTTCTGGCCTTCCATACAACCCAGCAAACCAGAACCATAATTGCCTTCAGTATGTTGATGTAGCTCTTTCCCCCTTTAACGGTCCTATGGAAACCGAAGATGTCCCTTATCGAGAAAGCAAAGAAAGGCGGAAGATGACACCACGCCATGATCAACTGCCACACTTCAAAAGTCAAACACCAAACCTATGCTAGATAATTGTGGTGATCTAAAACATGGCAATAATGGTTTTGTAATCCTCATCTTTGTCTCTCGTATCCCTATTAGTGCCTAGTGGGTCACCTATGCTAGATAATTGTGGTGATCTAGAAATTAAGTCCGCCCAAAATGGCATGGATGGGGAAGAGGCTACGAATTACCTTAGTGTTAACCGCCGATCGTTGTGGTGGCTTAGAAATTGACCGTCTTTATCAACAAATTCGAGAAGTGTGGTGTATCCATTCATATCATCCAATACTACTGTTGATTGATGCCTGATGATGAGTCATCGTAACTATGAAGTCATCTGATCCATTTTATAGCTTTGTGAAACATGGTAGCTATGATATTCTTTTGGGTTCAGGTGTAATAGCCAATCCAAGAAGACTAGAAGAGCCCTTGATTTGATTTATACAAGTTATGCCTGTCACATATTCTTCTTTAATTGACCAACTCCCCCACTTAACCCTTCTCAGCAAGATCACGACTTCTTTTTTCAGATAGTGTAATTTGTTGAAAATTTTTAAAACCCGGATCATTCTTTTGGTTTAAAATGTAAATAAATTGAAAACAAAATTGGTGTCAGCTAAAATTTATCAAATTGCAAGAGACATGAGATAGGTATTAATACACAGTGATATGTAAACTATTAACTATGTAAGACTAGTTCAAATTATTAAAGTATATAGATTAGATTGGTTACACCTAACACTCTTACAAATACTCATGTGCTCTCGCTATTTAATAGTCTTTTGTAAGAGAGTATTTCACAGAATTGTAATTAGGTATTAGAAGTGCCTTTAAAAAAGTATTAAAAATATTTCAATTAGGTCATTTGAAAAAAAAAAAAAACTTATTAAAATAGTACAATTAGGTCAGTTGAAAAAAGTTTTGTTCCAGTCAAGTCATTCAATTTTATTCTGATATTCTAATCCTATATGTTTTATCTAAATAACAAGTTACCAGTCCTACAACACATTTACTTATTGTTATTATTATTAGAGTAAATTACATTTTTAGCCCCTGTGCTTATATCACTTTTACTATATTAGCCCAAAATAAGAATTTTTAACATATCTGCTCCTATGGTCTGTATAACTAACCATTTTGGCCTCTAAGTCTGACCCCCATGGTCTTTATAACTAATCATTTTGGCCCCCATGATCTCTAGACTTAGGGGCCAAAATGGTTAGTTATAGAGACCATGGGGGCAGATATGTTAAAAATTCTTATTTTGGGCTAATATAGTAAAAGTGATATAACCACAGGGGCCAAAAACGTAATTTACTCTTATTATTATTATTATTATTTGATGACATGGCTTAAAAATGCCAATATAAATTAAAAAAATGTAAAATATCTTTTAAAAATTACAAAAAAAAAGTTAAAAAATAGTTGCGAAAAAATTTAAAAATTGCAATTTTTTTTTCAATTTTACAAATATTTCAAAAAATTGCGAAAATTTTACGTAGTTTTTTTAATGGTTGCATTTTTTTTTTTTTTTGCATTTTTCTTAAACTTTTGCAACATTGGTTGCATTTTTTTGCAATTTGCTTAAACTTTTGCAACATTTTGAAACTTTTTTAAAAACAAATAGCCTATATCTTTATCTTTATATATAATAAACTGAAATAATCATGATGCCAATCCCTAAAATCAATTATATGAATGAATTAGAGCTCCAATTTGAAACTCTGTAGATCAATTAATAAAGCAATGGAGTTAATTACCAGAGTTGTATACGTGATCCTGCTGGTAAGGGTTAAGCGGCGTTGTTGCTCAATGACTCGCCATATAAGCTTCGTGCGTCGATATGTTAACTTTCCAAAATATTATTCCTTAGCCTCCAAATATACTTAGCGACTGTACTCTTTTCTGCTTTATGACCAAAATATTATTCCAAATATATCTAGAGACAGTACTCTTTTATGCTTTATAAGAGGGAGAGGACCGACAGGCCTCGAGGAGAAGGTGAACATGACGGAGAAACGAGGTAGGAGAAAAGAAACACTGCAAATGTTGGACACTGTGGGAGAGAATGGGGATGTAAGGAGTATTTGAAAAGAACAAGGTGCAGTGTGTGTATGTATATATGTTACACACAGAGAGAGAGAAGATAATATAGAATATATGCTTCTCATCATTTCCTGGAAATATCATGGATAGATTCGTGGAAATTTCATGCTCGCCTAATGAATACTATTTGAGTTCTTGAGCATGTTAAGATGATACAGTTCAAGAAATTTGAACGTGTAAAGAAATAATAAGAAAAGCAGGTAGAGTCATACTTTAGGCCACCAGTAAAATTTGATAATTAAAGTGTGGTCATATAGGGAAAAAATCACATGGCTTTGCTGAACCAGAAATAAGAAAAGTCAGAAAAGAATAAAAAGTTTTGTATATGCAGCAGCAGTTCGATTAACATGAGGTCATAATAGAGAAATGAAAGTGAACCGATCCAATTTTATAACCTCTCTTTTCACCAACTTTTTTAAATAATTATATTTCTTTGGAGTAAATTACAAAATGGACTGTTATCTCACCAAGTCACCAACAGAATCTCAAGTTCCTCATATCAACACACAGATATACTTGTAGAATTGTTGTTTGTTAGACTAGAGGGTATGGAGAGCCTCATCCCCAAGGGATGGGCCGTCACGTCAGCGCCACGTAGGCTCGGCTTGGAGGGGATGGACCTAGGGGGGTGGGGGATGAACCCCTTTATATATATATATATATATATGTATGTATGTATAGATGTGTGTGTGTGTTAGGAGAGAGGAGAGAGGCCCGTGAAGATCGGTTGGTGGGAGCCGAAGTTGCCGAGCGGGAGGAGTGGGGGGCGGTGTGGGGGACCCGCGCCGGGCCAAGCCGGGCCTTAGCCAGCCCCCATACCCACTAGTCTTAGTAGCTCATATTGAACTCATAAGCCTAGCTACATAAACGACATAACGTGCAAGATTTTAAAACATTAAGTATAAGACTCGTCAATTTGAAAGATAAAATACACCGCCTGAAATTCACTATAAAGATAAAGGACAAAATTTGAAATTCACTCTGAAAAATATAATATATTTGAAAGTTGTAATAATACAATATTATAATATATAAATTAAAAATATTAAAAAAATAAACTTACGTACCATTTTAATGGTATGTATGATTACAATTTTAAAAAGTTTTTTTTCTCTAAAAATACATGTTATTATATTTTTTTATTGATATAAATGTTTCCCTATCACAACATAAAATTCTAATTTAATTATATTTAAACATTAATTACAAGACGGACCCAAAAAGCACAGATTTTATGGTTTTTTGGGGGGCTTTTTGGCCTGAGACACGCGTCACATGTATTTGAGGCATTTTACTGCAGAAAAATGTTGTACCTTGGGTTTTTTTACTTGTACTTGTAAGTAAAATGGTATAAAAGCCTTATTTATTGCTATATTTTGGTTAAACGAAGCTAAAAACCTAGGGCTGTAAACGAACAGAACGAACACGAACAAGACCTTGTTCGTGTTCGTTTGTTAAAAAATATATGTGTTCGCGAACCGTTCACGAACACTTATCGAACGGGATTTTATGTTTGTGTTCGGTTGTTAAGGAAATGAATTTGTTCGTGTTCGTTTGTGTTTGTTTGTTAATTTTAGGCAACGAACGTTGACGAACACAAAAGAGCACAAACTAATGTTCATGAACACAAATGGAAACAAACGAACACAAACAATCGTTCATGAATAAAATATATAATACACTGACACTTATTAGATATTTAATTTGTCAGAATTTTGATATATTTAAATAAATATAAAAACTAAAAATACTAATGAACTATCGAACACAAGCAAACACGTTACCGAATGTTCACAAACATAAACGAACGAACGCGACCTTTGTTCATGTTTGTTCATTTAACTAAACGAACGAAATTTATTGTTCGTGTTCGTTTGTTTAATAAACAAACGAACACAAACGAACTTCCCGCCGAACGGTTTGCAAATTGTTCGCCGAACGTTTGGTTCGTTTACAGCCATATAAAAACCTATGTGATATGTACGTGATATATAAAAAAATTATATAAATGTCTTGCGCCTCGGGTACGAAAAGCCCACTGCTTTTGCGCTTTGCTTTTGCGCTTTGCCTTCGCGCCTCAATTTTAGATCTCGTCGCTTTTGTGCGCCTGTCGCTTTTTAAAACCAAGATAGTATGGCATTGATCGTATGTATGCTTGCATATTTGATCATTCGAGAAGTACACTAATATGTTCATATATTATTTAAAATATAATTAAATAATTTATTTTAGTTGCTCTGTAATATTTTGTCGGTTGGATAAGAAAACGAATAAAAATGAGAAAAGTAACTAAAAATGTATACTCATTTAAATGTTTATAATTGTGGATTACGTTAAGTTAATGGTGATGAAATTTATTGGGATTTTATGTGGTGGTCAATGGTCATTCATTCAACTTAATAATATGCAGCCCGCCAAGAATTAAGCTACAGCCCACAAGCAAGCCTAAGAGCCCACTAAAAGGAATAAAGGTCTTGGACAGAATCGGTTTAATAAGGTGGATATCATAGCAATTAAGTATTTTATCGTTAATAGTATTTAGTTATGTTTATGGGTTTGAGTTTACATATACATCCAATTTGATTGTATATACATGATCACATTAAGTATTGGGTTTGAGTTTGCATATATATAATAGCAGGGGCGGACCTAGATCGATAGGGGTCTAGGTGGGCAGGCGCACCCCTTGAAAAAAAATTAGTGTATTTATAGGGCAAAATCCCGATTACACTCTTTGAAATTTTGATTAAACCTCTCATTCACACCTCTTGAAAATATTTCATGTGTCCGCCACTGTATAGTAGACATGAATATGCATTAAGTTGTGTTCGGGGAATTTCTAGAATAAATGCTTGGATAATATGAGTCGTGTGGACACTTTCAAATTGAAACAATTAGATGGTTTCCTCAAATGTATCATCCGGATAAAAGTTAAAGACCTTGATCTGCAAGAACAAAGTATATCATCATTATGGAAGTTTATGAACCAGCATGTTGACCAAAGATTGATGTCTAATAGGATAAATGGCATTTAAGTACATGGCAACTAGATAAAAGATCCGGAGTGCATAAAGGAAGAAGTAAGGAAACACTAAACTTTTGTTCGAAGAATCTATCAGACAAAGACCAAGCATTACCAACATAGGTTTCAAAACAATCCCGATTGACAAGATTGAGATGTTGGTTGATCCTTTCTCACTTCTCGAGATTAAAAAAAAGGGTCGCTTGAGAATGTGGAGCAGATAAAGCTTTGGGACCCGAGGCTATATTGAGCAAAGAAATAGAATACGAATTTAGGGTTGGGAAGCCAATAACAGCCTCCTGATAGTTTTATTTTTAATTTCAAAATTACTTAAAAAATTAAATTTCTAATGAATCACTTTAATCAAAATAAAACTTTTTCACATCGGGTTGCTGCCCCTGGAACCCCGATAAGGGGGCGTTGCCTCCTTGGAACCCTATTGCTTGGGGGCTTCGATTAAAATTATATATTACATCATGATAATGAGCAATCCCATTATAGTTTTACATAAAAAAAATTATTCTAATGTCTTGTGTATATAGTTTTACATATTAAATTTTATTCTAATGTCCTGTGTATATTAGTGTTACATTTTATGCGGATATTGGGCTTGTACCGGTATTGGACTTGGTGCTTGTAGCTGGTGGGCTTAGAAGACATGAATTTGTAATCCAGTGTTGCGGTTCAAGTATAGTGGTTCAAGTTAAACCCACCGGGGTTTCTTATAAATAACTTTACCCGGGTGGTTGTTCTCATACTAGGGGGCGTTTGGTTCGCATAATGATTTAGAATTGGAACTGGAATTTGTATAGGAATTAGAATTTGAAGGAATTGGGTTTGGAATTTAAACATTCCAATTGGAATTGAAAATTGTTGGAATTGGAATCTCAATTCCATTTTTGTTGTGTTTGGTTGTCAAATGAATTGGAATCCATCACCCCGGCACCCACAACCACCCGTTCGGGTCGAAACGGTTTGGGTCAAAACGGTTAGATTCGAAATGGTTCGCGTCGAAACGGTTCGCGTCGAAACGGTTTGATTCGAAACGGTTTGGGTCGAAACGGTACTGGTCGAAACGGTACGGAACAAAACAGTACGGGTCAAAACGGTTCGATTCGAAACGGTTTGGGTCGAAACGGTTCAGGTTGAAAGGGTACGGGTCGAAACGGTTCACGTCGAAACGGTTTGATTCGAAACAGTATGGGTTGAAACGGTTCGCGTCGAAATGATACGGGTCAAAACCGTTCACGTCGAAAAGGTACGAGTCGATATTGTACGGGTCGAAATGGTTCAGATCGAACCCAGTATGGGTCAAAACGGTGCGGGTCGAAACGGTCGAAGATTCCAATGAATTTACTTTAATTCCTTCACATATATGAAGGATTTTTAATTCCTTTAGTTAAAGGAATTTGAACGAATTCATGCCTAATTACAAATTCAATTTCATTGTTAATCAAACACATGAAGGTTGGAATTGGGATTCCAATTCCATCAAATTTTGTGAACCAAACATCTTAAGAGATGAAATTCAATTCCAATTCCCTTAAATTCCATTGAATTCTTGTGAACCAAACGCCCCCTAGAGGTATTATAGAGAGTGGTCTTGTTTTCTCTCTCATAGACATTCTAGGGTTTGATCATTGTAATACAAAACGTATTACAGATCTTGTGATTCTTGTAGTTGTCTAGTTATGATCATCTCGTTGATGATCTTCTGAGAGTTAGAGATTTCGTGTTCAGGTCATTCAGTTTGTATTGATCATATTGTTTCAGGGTTAAATAAACGCTTGATTTGAGTGTCTTCTTGAGTTGATATTAAAGATCTAATACCATATTTTGACAGTTTCGCCCCGAATAATCATATAGATTTCTAACGCAAAATCATAATAAACTCAACCAAACTTGCACTCCGCACTCTCCTAACTTGCTTGATGTGTATCATGAAACACTTTGGTTAACAAGTCAACCCAATTACACTAAAATATCTAACAAGTTGTTTCTCTCTCAGTAGTTTTATATATGTAGTTTTCGTATATAATTTTTTGGGTACATACGTTTTCGACCCCCCGGTTCTATAGAAATTTTTGGGTATGTACGTTTTCAACCCCCCGTCTTCATTGTCAAGCTTCGCCACTGCTAATATTTATATAGTTTCATATATGATATATCTATGTATACTTCTGACTGTCGTTTATGATGATGGAAAAACAACAATAAGTTCTCTTGTTTCTTTCAAATTTATCATATCAGAATATGGTTGTCAATCCAATATACTGCTATTCAATCAAAAGTTGAAGGTGAAACTAGAATTTTTGTTTAATTTTTGGGAATTAGTTATACATGCCCATATGCACTAGTTTTTTCAGTCATTAGATAACTGTGTTTTTTTTTTTTGGCAAACAACTAACACACCCTTTAATGTTACTCTTAGTTCCAGTGGCGAAGCTTCCCCCCCCCCCCCCCCCCATTTTTCCGAAACCGGGGGTGGAAACGTATATACCTAAAAAATTTCTATACGAAAGTACTATTCATAACACTACGCATCGAAAAGTTCGAGGGGTCGGGCGCCCCCTCGGAACTCCACTAAGCTGCGCCCCTGCTTAGTTCTACACTAATGTTCAATATGTGACTTGAACCCTCAACCTCATGGAGAGGGACACCACTTTATACACCTTGATAGTGCTATGCTAGAAGCTCTTAGTTTAGTTTGGTAATCATTAGATAACTGAATTAAACTCTGCCCATCTTCTCCATTCCAGTTCCGATATTTTCGATCTTTTCGACAGCCACATCAGCGGCAACACCTTTATGTCCCAAATAATTTTGCTAACTGGTGAGTTTTATTTGTTAAAGATCTTTTCATTCCGGTTTAAACAAGTAACCAGTAATTGAAAGTTTTACAGCTTGGGTTTTTTTGGCTACTTGTATGTTTTGTTTCATCTTTTGATTTGTATCTCTTGTTGTAATGTTTTTGGCCCAGCAACTTGTTGGGCTAAGTGAATGAATGAAAGCATTGAATTTAAAAATAAAAAATTAGATAACTGAATTTAGGCTTTTTATATAACTTGTAGTTAATTGATACCAAGGTGTTGCAATGTAGACAAGTGGTGAGGGTTGCAAGGATACGGGTATGGGATACTAACACAAACGAGACGGTGGTCAGGGGCGGATCTACCCTTCAAGAAGGGGTAATCTTTGTTACCCCTTGACGCTCCTATAGCAATGTAAATTTAGTGTAAATTTTGGAAAAATTTAACGTTTTTTCGATTTCGTTAACTCTTTTCTTTGAAACGTTGCCCCTATAATAATTTTCTAAATCCGCCACTAACGGTGGTGGAGTGGTTTATGTGTGCGCGTGTGTTATGAAACAGGTGGAGACCTGGGTTTGAGTCATGTGGTCAACTTTTTTTCTTTTGTTTCCATTTTGTTAACTTTTCAGAAATGGCAGTTTAGTCCTTGCAGTTTATAACTTAAACTAACTGCAATAACTTAGTCAACGATTCTCTTATAATATTTAACGACACTAACCATGTTTTATTATATAACCAATATTATCCCTATATTAATTTGTAAATTTCTCCTCACTCTTATAAATACTATTCAATTTTGTACACTTTTCAATGCTCTCTTTACTCTTGATAAGTGCACAACCCATTTCCCTCTGCATGTAATCAATTTTTTTTTTCTTAAGAAAAATCATGTGCCATTTGACATGAAACTAAACTTTAAATATAACTAGCAATACATACAAAAAATAAATATAATCATATACATCACTTTGAAGTTATTGTTCTTTTTTTATAACTAAAATTGAAAATCTCTAGACTATTAGGAATTAAGAGGGTATAAATCGAGCTAACCAAGCATAAACAAGCTCAAGCTTTAAAATAAGACCATTTGATAAACAAGCCTGAGCTTGGTCTTCACTTATCGAGTTTGAGTAGACTTGCGAGTCTAAGTGTCGGGTTATATATGTATGTATTTGTTGCTATAACGAATGTCAGCACTGTAACGAGCTGAACCATATTGACTGATATTATATTTTGCTATATTATATTATTCTATTGATTTTTTACTTAGGTTTTGTTATCGTTTTGATTAAGTTATTCTTTTTCATGGTAATGTTTTAAGTTTCGGTCTAAATTTAACGAGTTAACACTCTACAACACACGCACATGGTTCAACATTTCTACTCTTATTTTTTTGTTTGGTTTAATAGTTCCGCCACAAGGCGCGGGTTTTAAGAACTCGTATTAATTAATTTAGTAACAATACAATATTAAATAATAAGAAATAATAAAAACTCCATTTTATTCATTACGTGAAAGATCGGGTTACAAACGAGTTTGGTTCAAGTATTAGGCGGATGTTACAACCCAATAGTTAGTTTAGTTAAGGATTGAACGGTTGGTGTTCAAGTATATGGATAATGCTCTAGGTCAGTGGTATGATCAGTATAAGTTATGTCTATGTACAATATTAAACATTATTCTTCCATGTTTTTGTGTGTTTTTACTTGCTTCTTAATTTCATTGCAATTAAGTTTAGCTTAGTTTAATTTAACCAAACTTCATGAAAACTACCACACTTACACTAGCTTTTATAATGACAAACTAACCTACTCCTAAATACTCTTAACCTGCATCTTACAAGATTTGAACCTTTCACCTCTTGAGGACACTTACCCTTGTTATCTAGATTAACTAAGTTTTTGCATGACTGAAACGACGACGATCATTTCCCACAAATGTATATAGGAGTAATAAAATATGAATAAACAAAAAATGCACAATTACCCTCAAATATAATTGATATATGCATTCTACGCTTGTTTATAGATTGTGTTTGCAATTTAGTTGCCGACCCTCTGGACGATTAAATTTATGGTGTTTTTACTAAATGAAGAAGCCGAAAATGGCATAAGGTTGTGGAAGTCGACACCACAATAAATAAGTATTAGATCATCATCTTCATCCCTGTATTTACCATGAAGTGTTGTACTTTTTAAGTTAATCTTTGAGCCATTTAGTTTTTTTTTAGTACCAACACTACTGATAAAAGAGGAAATTGAAACTTGATCATATTATCTTTAAAAGTTGCTTTCACTGTCACGATCCTTCTATCCAAGACATTAACCACTTTCAGTGGCGAAGCTTGAAAATTTCCACCGGGGGGTCGGAAGTCACCGGACCTAAAAATTCTACATAAGTAAACTTTTTTTTATAAAACCGGGGGGTCGAAAACGATATACCTATAAATTCTATATGAAACATACATACATAACACTAATGAGCGAAAAGTTCCGGGGGTCGGGCGCCCCCTCCGGCCCCTTGAAAGCTGCGCCTCTGACCACCTTATTCTTCTTTGGGTATACACTGAAACATCTGTCTCCAATGTACAGTTTGTATAATTTCTGGAGTGTTTTACACTACTGAGCGAAAAGTTCGAAGGGTCGGGCGCCCCCTCCGGCCCCTTGAAAGCTGCGCCTCTGACCACCTTATTCTTCTTTGGGTATACACTGAAACATCTGTCTCCAATGTACAGTTTGTATAATTTCTGGACTGTTTTATATCGTTTTGCTTGGGATTTAGAATTGTACTTAGAGACTGTTTGGCAACTTCTGAATGGTTAAGTGTTGAACCAGTAAGAGGTCTGAACCATTAAGAGCCAGTATAATGCTTAATCGTTCAGAGGCAAATGTTTGACCAATTCAGATTAGAGGTCTTAACCATTCAGACTCAGTATAATGCTTAACCATTCAGAGGCAAATGTCTGAACCATTCAGACATCTGTTCGCGAAACAAACAGTCTGAACCATTAAGTACTGAACCAGCAAGAGGTCTGAACCATTAAGAGGCTCATTAAGAGCTAAACAAACAGCCCCTTAGTCTTTTGTGTTTTGCATGTGTTCAAAGGAAAAGGGGAGCGAAAATGAAGAAAACCAAGCTTCCGGACACATCACAATTGATCGAGAAAGGAAAAAAATAAAAGAATCCAAGAAAAACACTCCTGTCGCGTCGCGCGACAGGGTATTGGTGTAAGGCCCTAATACGTATTTGACAAAAAGTCGCAGCGGAAATTCGTGCCATAAAATTTCTTTCATTACCAACGTCTTGACCTACTTGAAAGTTCGTTTTAATATGTATCTTTTACAAAAATAAAGTATAAGTCCTGTTTGCTAAAGCACATACTCAATTATTCCCGTACAATCTATCTTGTGACTCGGTCTTCGATCTCTATTCCTCGTGATAACCGCCCGTGATTCATACAACTTGCACTCACCACATACATTCATAACATTAGTACACAATACATAAACAAGATTCAATCTCGTACACTTCCCATTTCGTTATCTTTCTAACTTTAAGCATTTCATCTGTGTATCCATATCCTGGTGAGGCTTCAATAATGTACCTGCATTACTTTTCATTCTCAAGGCACACTATTAATAGCGTATTACTCGACGTATCTAAATCATGCATACATACATTCTTACATGCATACATACACCTCTACATACGTACATGCCTTCCTATATCTCTACATACATGCATACACTCATACGTACCTTCATATATACCATATACACATCTACATATGCACATACTTTACTACGTCTCTACATACGTACATATACATATACGTATCTTCACATATACATAAATACACGTCTACACACTTACATACATTACTACGTCTCTACTTACTTGCATATACTCATACGTGCCTTCATATATACTTAAATACACGTCTATATATGTACATACACTCTTACGTACACGTTCAAGATCTTACACACCTCTTATATATCCATACATTAATTACATGGTACTTAGACTTAGATTTATAGCCCATAAACATCAAAGGAACGATCAAAATCGTGTTTGGGAGACCCGTCGTGGTCCACGGATAACAAACCGAAGCCTACTATACCCAAATCAACTTAGATAACAAATTTCAGGTTTTTGAACATGGGGAGGCCGTCGGCGACGGCCCTAGGGGCGTCGGCGACGGCCCTTGCAATTGCCCGTAGCCCAAAACTTCCGTAGACAGTCAAATAACCCGTCAGCCAAAAACTGAGTTTGTAGAGCCCGTCGGCGACGCCCTCTAGATTTGCATTTTTCTGCAGCTCCGTTTCGTCGTCCGTACGCACTAAAACGCGCATAACTTTTGAACCGTTTACCCGTTTAACCTCCCGTTTCTTCCTACATGCTTGTAAATTCACATTCTATCATATGAACTTGAAATCCAACATCCGGTTTAAGGAAAATATTCACTTAAAGCTCTCGGCTTTATATACCCGCTTTCATTTATTCGACCCGTTCATGTTTTCGTCAAACTACTCATTTGTTTTAACCCAAAACTTACATAAACGTTATAACTAAGATACTTTTACATTATCCGGGGTTCGTACTTGGGATTTATGCACCCGATACCCGGTATGCGTTTAACCTATTCATGTCATTCATTTATACGAAAGCAAACTTTGTTAATATAATTTCAAATGCGAAATTGTTTGTCTATTAACCATGACTCACAACCGAGTCTTTAGACTATTAATCCGCGTCTCCGATTCTTGGTTAGCGTACTTATGTACAATTCTACCCATACCCGGTTATAGTACCGTAATCAATTACTTATACAACCCTTCCGGTATAGTAATAAAACCACATTTTTGACCCATTCGGCCTACTTAACGTAGATCATCAATTTCATACAACCCTTCTTATTTGACTTCAATTATCATGCCTAATTAACTAGAACATAACCTTACTTAACAAACTAAGAAGTGATTCGGAAATCACTTACCTTGTGCATCCCTGTCCGTATCCACTTCCTTGCCTCCTCTTGACCCGTTAGCCTTTCATGCTTGAGTCCATCTTGATATGATTCCTCTACTTTCATGCCACCAATTCACATTCTCGTTAGCATACAATTGTACATGTTAAAGATCATATCAATTGCATATTTCACATTTGACTTTCATTAGTCAATTATAACAAGCATAAGACATATACCCAATTTCACATCCTTTCAAACTCATACAATTTACCATGTCATTTCATATAACTCGTATAGATGTAACATGTACCATACGACTTTCTAATATCATATCTTTACAACAACAAGTCAAATTATGCTTCCTATGCGTAGTTGACTTTCAAAAGTCAACGGTTTATCATATGTACTCCCGACTTATTCACCTATATCTGTAACATCATTTATGCTATATCAAAGACACTATATACATTTCTTACTCACGATGCAAATGTGCTTACAATCACATGATCACCTAGTGATATTAAACACAACGTACAAGTCCTTAATGCATAGTCTTGACCAAGACACACATTCAACCCGAATTCTTGTATGAGTTCCATCTAAAGCACATTCTTCAAGTTAGTATACTACTAATTACATCATTACCTCATCTCATTCATATATATCAAGCCATTTCATAAAATCTCACATCTTAATTTCACTTAGACATTTCATCAAACACTTGGTGTGCATACCACTTTCTAAGCATACTGTACAAGTGATTTAAGCATGTTCTTCCCAAATTCATCTCATGAACCATTATATTCAAACAAATCACATTGTCAATACTTCCACATCACTGTCAAGCTTCATTGTCAAGCTTCGCCACTGCTAATATTTATATAGTTTCATATATGATATATCTATGTATACTTCTGACTGTCGTTTATGATAATGGAAAAACAACAATAAGTTCTCTTGTTTCTTTCAAATTTATCATATCAGAATATGGTTGTCAATCCAATATACTGCTATTCAATCAAAAGTTGAAGGTGAAACTAGAATTTTTGTTTAATTTTTGGGAATTAGTTATACATGCCCATATGCACTAGTTTTTTCAGTCATTAGATAACTGTTTTTTTTTTGGCAAACAACTAACACACCATTTAATGTTACACTTAGTTCTACACTAATGTACATACGTTTTCGACCCCCCGGTTCTATAGAAATTTTTGGGTATGTACGTTTTCAACCCCCCGTCTTCATTGTCAAGCTTCGCCACTGCTAATATTTATATAGTTTCATATATGATATATCTATGTATACTTCTGACTGTCGTTTATGATGATGGAAAAACAACAATAAGTTCTCTTGTTTCTTTCAAATTTATCATATCAGAATATGGTTGTCAATCCAATATACTGCTATTCAATCAAAAGTTGAAGGTGAAACTAGAATTTTTGTTTAATTTTTGGGAATTAGTTATACATGCCCATATGCACTAGTTTTTTCAGTCATTAGATAACTGTTTTTTTTTTTTTTTGGCAAACAACTAACACACCCTTTAATGTTACTCTTAGTTCTACACTAATGTTCAATATGTGACTTAAACCCTCAACCTCATGAAGAGGAACACCACTTTATACACCTTGATAGTGCTATGCTAGAAGCTATTAGTTTAGTTTGGTAATCATTAGATAACTGAATTAAACTCTGCCCATCTTCTCCATTCCTGTTCGGATATTTTCGACAGCCACATCAGCGCCAAGTTTTTTATGTCCCCTATAATTTTGCTAACTGGTGTGTTTTTATTGTAAAAGATTTTTTCATTCCGGTTTAAACAAGTAACCGATAATTGTAAGTTTTACAGCTTGGGTTTTTTGGGCTACTTGTATGTTTTCATGTTTTGTTTCATCTTTTGATTTGTATCTTGTTGCAGTGTTTTAAAAACCGGTAAATACCGGCCGGTTATACCGGTATTACCGTTTCCAGATGTAAATCCGGTACGAAACACCCCGGTAAATAAGTGAAACGGCAAAAGGTTTGTACCGGCGGTAAAATCCGGTATACCGCTTTGAAACGTAATACCGGTACCGGCCCAAGGTTATTTTAGTTTAGGTTGTTACTTATGTTATTATATGTGTTACTTATGTTACGTAATTTTTATATATTATAGTTATTCGTAACTACAACTTCTTATTTAATCTATAATCTATAATAAAAGAAACCATTTTGAGGACACTTGTCATCGTATTAGGCCATGTCTTATGGATAATTATTATTTTAGTTTAATCTCTTCTAATTAATTATAGATAATTCTTCTACTAAATATTATTTAGTTTAATTATTACTTTTATATTTATCTATTTACTTCAAATTCAAACTTAGTTATCTAATTTGATATTAGAGTAAATTACGATTTTGGCCCCTGTGGTTATATCACTTTTACCCTTTTAGCCCAAAAAGGGATTTTTTAACATCTGAGCCATCAACGTCTTTTTTTCTAACATTTTCCCGTATAATACATGAGGTTTTTTAAGATATAACTTTTTTATTATTTGATATATAAAATTAGATTTATTCAATTCGTACAATACACAGGTTTTTTTAAGAATATATATTTTTTTATTATTATGTATAGAAAATTACATTTATTCAACCCGTGTAATACACATATTTTTAAAGATATAACTTTTTTATTATTTGTTATATAAAATTACATTTATTCAACCCGTGTAATAAATGTAATTTTTAAAGATGTATTATTTTATTATTTGGTAAAGAATATTACATTTATTCAACACGTGTAATACACGTGGTTTTAAAACCTGTGAAAGTCAACCTCTTGTCATTCGAGACTGATGTGCATATTGTTAGTGATGATTCTGTCCACTGTGAATCTCAAGCTTTCGTAAAGTCATTCGAGATAGTTGACCAGAGTGCTGGAGGTCAAACTGCTTCTAAAACCTGTGAAACTCAACCTCTTGCCATACTGCACGTTGTCCTGTATTTTTGCTCGATTTAACGCAATATGTAGTGTACTAATTGGTGGCGTATTCGGTAAACTTGCATGCAATATGTTGGTTTTAGAGTGTACTAATTGGTGGCGTATTCGGTAAACTTGCAGTATGATTATGGAGATTTTAGCTGGGAGCAACTTGCGGAATTGTTCGTGATGCCGACAGTTGTGTGTTCTAGATTAGTTTGTATGAACATCATAAAAAGCTTGTCAATTTGGATGGTTCAGTCAATTTTCAACGGTTTTTGAATATCTTTGGTTACAATTAGCAGGTTTTGGTTTAATATACTCTTATTAACCCTTTATTAATTTGGGATGTTGTTTTTTTAATGATTTATTGAAAGAGGTGCATTGCATACATTATATTTATAAAATTATAAATATGGGTTTCCTTCATGATGTCATTTATTTATATCCTTCACATATGCATTGCATACATTATATTTATAAAATTATTTTTTCTGACCCAAGCATTCTTCTGAAAACAATTATAGGAATTGTGGGTCAACTGCTTTATTCAGGTGGGGCTTTTCAAACATGCATTGAAATTGGTACATTGCACTTAGTTGTTTGTAAACTTCAAATTCAGTCTTTCCATTTTCTTAGAAAGTTGGTTAGCTGAGAGTAGGGCTGTTCATGAGCCGAGCCGAGCCGAGCCAGGCCAAGCTCGGGCTCGGCTCGATTATAAACCGAGCTGGCTCGGCTCGGATCGGATTTGAAACCGAGCTGAAAATCTAAGCTTGGGCTCGGCTTGGTTTTAAACCGAGCTAGCTCGGCTCGGCTTGGTTTGGCTCGATTTTATAAAAAAAAAACTAATATATACCTCTTAAAATTTAATAGCCTAAAATATTATTCAATAATTTAAAAGAATATATTCAAAATAAGTTCAACCTAATAAAATTCAAACCAAAATCAAGTTTAACAACGCAAAATAAGTTTTAATTTCAATAAAATACAATATTAGTTCATTAGTATGGTAATCAATCTTCAAATATGCCATAAATATCAAATGACAAACCTATATACATGTAAATAATAATCAGTTTTTTTGTAATATATTATAATGTATATAAAATTAAAACTTATTATAAGTAAAATAATTCGAGCTAAACCGAGCCAAGCTACAAAGCGAGCCGAACCGAGCCAGCTCGGCTCGGCTCACTTTTAAACCGAGCCAAATCGAGCGAGCTTTTTCCGAGCTAAATCCGAGCGAGCTTCGAGCGAGCTCCGAGCCGCGAGCTTTTTGAACAGCCCTAGCTGATAGCAAGTCGGTATGTGTTTGAAGAACCTATAACAAAACAAAAATTCAGCATTGAAAAAAAAATAAAAAAAAATTGAAAAGACGAAAACCATACCTAAAATCATAATGAAACAGACGCAGGAGGGTCGTAGACAAACTCAACGACTGAAGCAAATCAAGATACATATAAGCAAGAATTTAAGAAATATAATCAGAATATATATGTGGATGACTCACAACTACCATGTGTAAGATACTATGATCACCATCAACAATAACTAACAAAGAGTCATTAAAATGCTAATAAAACATTAGAATCAATTGATCAAACAACTAAACTTGAGTCTATAAGACTACCATATTGAGTGTTGCTGCCACTAATGGAGCTTTCGACTTTAGCCCTAGAATATATACAACTACCAAACAATCTTAACTTAATCCAAATTGAGAAAAAAAAATTACCCGGGTTTGTTGAAACTGTTTGGCTTCCAAAACTGTTAAAGGAGAAAAATAAATGAAGATTAAACAGTTTGATTGAAATGAAGGAACTTGGTCCTTAAATCTAAAAGTCTAAAACATAAACTACAATGTTAAATCAAACATAAATGAACAAATCTTCATGGATGATCTGTATACCTGAATTAGAGCAGTGAAGCCAGCAAAGATTTAGATGAAACACAGGAAAATGTTAATGGATTTGGATAATTAGGGCATGAAAAAGTAATATCTATAGAGAAAATGGTACCAAACAACAACCTTAAAAAAATTCAGATGAAACATTTTCTAATTTATCGACAATGGAACATTGTCTCTTTATCTTCAAACTCATAAAAAGAAGTAAAAATAAACTGTGATAAGAAAAATTAATACGATTAAAATATAAAGTATTAAAAAGGTAACAATTACATATAAAAAAGAAAACTAATCAGACACTTAAACTCTAATAGCAGAATCAAGAAACTTTAACTTCAACTCCATGGAGCACTGAACCTCTCGATGTATGTCATTGATCTTTCTCATGAACTCTAGGTCTCTATCTCCACACTCTATATTACTCGCAACACACAGGCCACGAACGGAAGTAGTCGGCATCGCCCTCAGGTCTCTCGAAACCTGGTCTCTTGTCAGCAGACCAAGTTGCAGTCCGTTAAAACACCTCTTTAACTCTTGAAGAGTAGACCTATCAGCAAAAACTTGCTCTTCGTTTTGTTTAATAAAGCGTTGCTTGAAATTGTCAGATTGTGCAGAAGTATATGACTCCATTTTAATTTATTTATAAGAACTAAGACAAAACAATAACAGTTGCTCTTCTATTTCACTGAATGAATCTGGGTATGATGAAACAACATTTGAATTGGAAATGGTATTATATAGAATATGTAATAGCCCAAAGGTCAGAAATATTAATTAGTCTTGGTTATTGTTTAAAAAAGTTCAATTAAAACGATTTGGCCCAATGAATATTGTTGCAGAAATATTAATTAAGTTATCTCCTCGTGGAAGGTGAAGATAGCAAATGTTCCAAAAAAATGTATAGCTTTAAAGGTATTTTAACTTTAGATTCTAAAAAATTGTGTTACTAACAGTTTGAGATGTTCAAATATATTAATAATAGTTTAAATTGTTAAAGTATATTAATAATAATTTAGCATGTTAAGATATAATAATAGTTTAACATCTTAAAGTTGAAGTTGGTGAAGTAGAATGCAGGAATAGAGACAACAATAGAAGACGAAATCAAGGTACATTTGACAATGAGATGCCACTTCGTGTTAAAGAGTAGGGGGTGTTAAAATATGTTAATAATCGTAACATAAAACCATTTATGAGTATAGTATCATATACATCTATGTATAATTTTTAATATCAATAGATTTATATGTATTTCTTTTATACAACCTATGTAGCACACGAAAACTTAAACTATTTTAAATATATAATGTAACAAGTTGCATGAAATATGTGCCTTTGTGTTCTTGAAACAAGTTTTTAGGACCTGTGTGTTGATGAGAATTAGTTTTAAATGCATTTTATAATTTTAACATGTTGCATCTTATAATTCCATCATTTGCTTTTCCAGATATTGTCGTATCAATTTGGCACTTGGTTCTTTAAGGTGCTCCTTGATCCAACTTCTTCTCAAGTGATCCAACTCTTTGTGCTTCTAATGTTCGAAAAGACCTGGTAGGATATCTCCAACTCTTCATTACTTATATTATGCATTTATAGATGTTAAAAACTGCTATCTTAATAACCATTGCTGATTTTGGGTTTTTTTTTTTTTTTTTTTTTTTGCATAAATGTTCAATTTTAACTACATTTGGTTTGTGCATAACTGCATATGAACAACTTGATGAAATGACTTATAAAAAAAATAAATCTAATTCAAAAGCACCTTATTTTAGTCTATCATTGTTATGATATTATGAATATCTTTACCAAGGAGTCTAATACCATATTTCGTTACAAGTGAAAACTTGCTTCCCGGAATGTTCATGAAGGTTTCTTCTCAATCCGACCCGTTTTGGCCCATTACGCAACCTGCTATTTTTCCACCTAACTCGAAATTATGCAATCATATGATGATGAAGAAACGGACCGGAAACGAGCTCAAGATATGATTAAGACTACCGGAAGAGGAAAAGTAGAATTGATAAGCTGTACCAGCCAAGGATTTGTAGTAAGTGTTCATAAAACCGAGTTTGTTGACCTGGCAACCTTAAACGAGTGGGATCATGATTTTGGAACTTGGTCCCCAGCTTGAACCATATACCTTATGTGACGCCTGAAGAGACCACTCCTTCTCGCTACTTCATGAGACGTTCGTATTCTGCCAAAAGCAGGGTAACTCTAAAATTCCAGCCCAAATTTAATAGCTTGTATGCATTTTTACTTTTGAAGTCAAGGCCAAGAATTCTTAAAATCAAATTAAATTTCTTTCTTTCCTTTTACCTAATCTTTGATATGATCTATGACAGCTCCTATGTGACACTGAACACGAAAGCAGAGGTGGAGCAGAAGAAGCCCACAAAACCGGAGAAAAAACCGAGCGTACCTGGTTATATCTTAAGTGTAGCAGCAGCAACAACTTTTAGGCGTTTTTAAGGTTAATCCAAAGAAGAAGTTGCTGCCATTAAGGTTCAGGCATCTTTTCGGCGTTTCTTGGTAATGTTTTCTGCGTAAATTCTGCTTAAAACTGTTATATCATTGCATTTTAAATACGCTAATACAAAGATTTTGGTTGTTATTAGGCACGAAGAAAGTTGCGAGCTTTCAAAGGGCATGTGAGGTTAAGAGTGTTGATTCAAAGCTATGCAGTCATAGTGCTCCAAAATCAAATAGCGGTCAAGGCCCGCTATACGATATATATATTATAGCGGTGCTATAGAGGATAGCGGTAATTTTTGTATCATGCATAATTTATGTAAATAGCGGTCATAGGCGGTGTTCCATGGTGGTGTTTATTTAAATAAGCAAATATTGCATATAGGTTTCTGATTACGATACGATATGGACTGAAGTTTTGTAGAACTCATGGTTTTCTAAAGCATTTTTAGTGAATCATTAGATTATAACCTAATTTAGAAGGTTTTGGGTACTTGAAGTTTATCGGTTAATAAACACCTATTTTATATTTTATAGGTTAGTTTATAAGATATGGATTGAAGTTTTGGTTGACACTAAATGAGAGATTATTTGTTTGAATATGAGTGCCTAATCACATCATAGAGATAAATAATTGTAACACCCCGAAAACGGGTTTGGAAATCAAACCGCGTTAATACTACAGGACGGGTAAAATACAGTTAGTGGTAAAACTTGCCCGGTAAACTTTAAGTATTAAATAAATAAATTTAATATTTATTTAAAAGGATGAGAAATACTTTGAGAAAAGCAAAGTATATAAAAGGCCCGAGATTTAACGGGACTTAAAATAAAACGGGTTTTTAACTCCCGGAACCCACTAAGTTAACTAGGTAAAATAAACCTCGTTAGTAATGGGTAATTAAACAATAAACTATGAGTTATAGTTTCATTTATGAATCTCTAAACTTGAGGGACTAAACATGGGCAACTAGAAAAGTGTTTTATTAAAACACTTATATATAAAAAAAAGAAATAAAAAACACACATATGTGTGTACGTACGCGACCAGAGAAGCTCCATGGGAGCTCAAACCCTAACTTCAACAAATCAACAAAATTGAAGGTCCAAATCTGATCAAAAACAAGAATCGAGCATAGATTACTGATCCTCATCACAAGAGGATTACAAGGTATGTAAAATTTGATGAAAACTCTCAACTCGAAATTCTCATGAAATTGGGAAAATCTGAAATTCATGGTTGCATGTTTGTTTTATGATGAGATGGGAATGATATAATGTCTAGGAGTAAAACCCTAGTCAATCACATGTTGAAATTATGCTTATTTCTTGTGAATTCACAATCACCATTGAAGGTGATAAGTGGGTGTTGTAGGAACATGTTAAACACTAGAATTTTAATTGTTGTTCTAGTGTAATTTGAGTTCTAGGGAGTGAATTCAGATTGTGTTAATGTGAAAATTTATGTAAACATGCTTAGTTGATGTTAACCATGGCTAAATGACAAGTATTGAGCTTGATTTCTAGTAGTAAAATTTCATGCTCATAAGGTGTTCGATGTAATGCCTAAGTGAAATTGGGTACCTACTAGTTCATATGAAGAACTTGATTATATAAGATGTCATGATGAATGCTAGTGATATGATGAACGGGTCTCACTTAAAGATGAGAACCCATAGTTCTTGTGAAATGAATGAATAAATTAGTCTTGATAATCGCTTGAACTAACTAAAGTGATTAAAATGTGATAAACGTGGTTAGAACTTTGGTTAAAACGGTGGTCTAAAAATAACGCCTACCGGGTAAATTGAAAATGCCTAAACTAGCTAATGAACATGAATGTGCATTTTATATATTAAGGGGTGTTTGATTTTCAAAAAGTCAAACTGACCTATAATACGATAAATGGTAATTTTTGATATGAAATGCGTAAGGTGGAATAATCGTATTAAATTATGATTAAACTAACCACCTTGAAAACGATGATTATAGTTTGACGCGTAACAAGCTAGGTGGAAGCTTGATGAGGGAGCGGGTCAAACGAATCAAGAAGGAAAGGAAAAGCGTAGTTCGGATGCGAGGTAAGTTAAGCTTACGCCCTTTTTACTTTTATTACAAAATGCTTATTTGTGAGCATGGAATACGATTTATATTAAGTAAATGAAACATGATGTTCCGGCGCGATATAATGCTAGTCGGAACAAGTGAAAATGGTGAAATGGTAATCCGGACATGGGTTAACGAATAGATAAAGGGATTTAAAACGACACCATTTGGCATAAGTCATAATGGGTCAAATAAAACAGGAAACGACTTTCAAGTTGGATGATTTCAAAAAGTAAACCGGGATAGGTTAAAGGGGTGAAATGGTAATTAAGTGCCATCTTATAATGACAATTGGTCATTTTGACTAAACGGGTCAAATGGTGTTGTTAACACCATTTGTCAATAATATTTGATGATTTCTTGTTGAGTTTTGTGATCACAGGAATTAACACATGGTTAGCATTGCTATTATCTAGATATTAATAGCGAAAGGTATTAAAACGGGTCAATATGTTGATCCGAGCCAGGTACGCATAATTATGTTGTAGTTAAAAGTGCTATTTTGGTCGAATAATTGGTGAGAGTCCTTCGTTGTAAAAGAAGGACCAAAATCGACCAAAACGCCCTTGTAGGCAAAATTGAACAAACAACCCTTAAAGGTTGTTTGGAAACGAATTTCGTGATTAGATAAATACTTAGAATAAGCATAGAAGTTGAAAGATGTAATACGTTAGTCAAATGGCTCTATTTGAGTCTTGCCGTAAAATAATAATCCGAGGGGTAAAACTCGGAACATATAGATATCCACATTAGATCCAACACAATTATAGTTGTGGTGGAAGATTACTTGATAAGAAATGTAGGAATAAAATGCTAGAAATGAATGAAAGCGATTTCAAGCTTTAAAGTGCTTAAATACCCTTAACGGGTCAAAATAAGCATACGAGCGAAAACGGGTTTAAATTGTGTAATAAACCTATGATTAGAACCTAATATGGTAGGTAACATTAATTTGAAGAAGTGTATGTGATATAGGAATCAAACCAATATGTTTGTTTGATAAAATGCATAAACGGGTTAAAATTCGGTAAAAGGTAACGATTCAAAGGCTTAGAAGTCTCAAAATTTCTTATGTTGGATGTAGGATTTTAACTCCATAAGATGGAGGATTAAAATACGGACGCGTAGGAAAAAGAATCGGGTAAAACGGATCAATAACGAAGAAGTTATGGCCGTTTCCGTAAAAACTGGCATAGATGAACTGAGCTGCAGCCTGCTGGAAACTGGTCTCCCCCGCGTGGCGCGAGGGATCAACGTGGCGCCGTCGCGTGGCGCGACGGAGCCCTGTTTTGGCGAAATTTTTTTATTTTAATCAGTTTCGCTTCCCGGACTCGTTTAAATACGTTCTAAGTTACGTATGACTAATCCAACTCATGTTTTATGAGTTTCAGGTATTATTTTAGCACCGGCGGACGATCAAGCATAACGAAGAACCGAACACGATCAAGAAATAAGCTTCCGCACTATGTATAGTTGTTTTGTTAAATGACGAACTCAAACATGTTATTTTGTATAGTTTTAATTCTGTGAATAAAGTTTAATGAAACCCGTATTTTCAATGTATTGAAATTCTAATTACCCGTTTATTTTCGTAAATTATACGAAAATCGTTAATTAATAATAAGGGTGTTACAAGTTGGTAATCAGAGCTCAAGGTTGTTGACAAATGTGTTCGGTTCGAGGCTTGATCGCAAATCCGGTAAGTACATGTATGTTAATAGTTTAGTATGCTAAAAGTGTTGTAAACAACACATAGGGCTATTGTGTGATACACGTTACCCCAATTAAAATGATTGATATAGTTGACGAAAATACGCGCGTTGACGCGTATAGTAGAAAAAGCCTTGTATTATAATACGGGCGATTATTGAAGTTGACGTTACTAACTTTTGTGAATGTTTTAATTGAAGGACACTCGCGTTTGAAGACGACGAGAGTCAAACGAATTGTGGATATGATGATGGAACGGTCCGAAGTATGACAAGAGGAGCATGCTCACCGAGGACTAAATCGCGTAACGACCGCGAACAAGGTTAATGGCAAGGAATGCCCGTCGGGGCAAACATTACCAGGTGCACATTTTAAATAATCGCACAAATAGTAATATGCAACAAATAAGTAGAAATTGAAAGTTGCATATGTAGATTAAAAATTTGGAAAAACCCGAATAGAAAATGTATTCGGGATATTGTTTCCAAGAGAAACAAATTGAGGCGTTACTTACATAGGGCGTGATGTGAAAACTATAAAAAGGTCATGTGTGTCATATGTTAATCGCTTACTCTGGCCAAGTAAGTAGTGGCATATGATACCATGAACTTCTTATGGCGGACACGTTTACATCCGATGTAGTAAGGGCGGGGTGAATGGGACTAACTTAAAAGTACCCAAATGAATCAAATGAGCAAAATATTTGATAATAATGTAAACGCACAGCCGGGTGACGGAAGCGTATTACATTAGGATGATGAGCCCGAGTGAAGGGACAAAGATTAATGTAAAAGGATTAAGGTATGCAATTGGGAGGGGTGTGCTTACACCCAAACCCGAAGAATACAAATATGACTCTTAACGGGCCGATTTTGTAAAACGCCAAATTTGAGAACAAGGTAGGAATATAAAAGCGAAACGAAGTCATAATGCATACCGTAAGGGTTGCAATAATAACGACTTCGGTAAAACACCTGGTTGGTGGGTAAGAATTTAAACGCATGCGTAGACTGAGAAACAGGAACGCGAAATAGAAAGTCAAAAGACTCGGAATATGAGTCATGACTAAAAGATGACAAGAATTTTCGTAAACATAAATTTTGAAAAAAAAAAATTAATTACGTTCGACTAGTTAAAAGTCGAACGGGTCGAACAAAGAATGAAATTTGACGTTCACCAGTGATGAAATTTCACACGAACAAGTCAAACGAATTAAATAAATGATGACGCTTGCTAATGTAAGTAGGCGCGGACTGAATAAGTAAAAGTGTGAGATGTTAACTAACCTATGTAAAGGGTTATGGGCGTTAAGAACGTTAAGATAAAAGAACCCGGGTAATGGGTTGTATAGAAGTATAAGTATGAACCGGGAAACGGTAAGCGTAGAACAAACTGACGCGTAAATAACGTCAGAAGTCATAAAGTCGGAGGATTAGTCCTGAAGTAAACAAATGAAGCCTTAGACTACGGTTAAGGTCAATTGAAGTTAAAGAGCGAAAATAAACGATTCCAAACATAATAAGAGATGCCTTGAAGCTATATATGTATATATACATTTGAATATAGACAAGAATAAAAGATGATCTACGGGATCATCATAACCTACGGGATTAAACACAGTGTTAAGGTCTACGGGACCAAAAAGACCCTCGGGTCATAAAAAGAAGGAAACGAGTTGTTAATGTCTCACCTTAAAAAGGTGAAAAATTTAAAGAAATAGCCTATGAGGCTAAGTGAAAGAACCTAAGGGTCAATAGTGTAAAGCAAGGGAACTAGTTATGATTCCCCGCGTAAAATGAGAACGGAAAAGAACAAATTATGGGTTGTCAATTTCCTTAATATGAGTAATTGACATAGTTAAAAGGAAAAACGTTAAACTAAAATTCAGTTTTAGTAAGAAACAACGTTTTAACAAATATGAATACTATAAGACGAATTTGGAAATAACAAATATCAAAGAGTATGGGTCTTAACATCGATAGGTGCAAGACGATATATTCGAAAAAGTGGCACTACAAGAAAAATGACCATTAGAGACTAAATTGATAGGAACTGATATATTAGTCTCAAATACAAAATATCTAGGACTGATTTATCAGTTACAAATAATATTAGGGACTAATTTCTACGTGACATATTTTTTTGACAAAAAATCAGTCCCTAATATCTTGACGCCTTATTTGAGACTAAATTTCAATCGCAAATATGTTTGCGCCATATAGCTTTTTGGAGGGACACTTATTGGCTACTGGATTTTGGTTTCGGTTGTGTCCCATCTATAATGAAAAAAAAGTGCAAATGTATTGGCCACTGATCTTCAATCCCTAATACGGGGGAACATATTAGAGACTGAAAATCAGTTCTTAGTATTCCAAATATCGAGTCGAATTAGGGATTGATATTCAGTCTTGAATGCCTTTTATATAAAAGAAATATTAAGGACTGATTTTTAGTACTCAATTATTGCTCAAATTCTACGATTTTAAAGGAAGTATCTGAGATTGAAAAATTAGTCTCAAACATCTTGTAAGTGACCTTATACGAAACGAAAAATTTATCACTTATAATAATTTGGTAGACGAAATAATTAGAGACTAATATTTGGTGTCCATACTTGACACATATTCAACCATTTTGATGAATTATATTTTACACTGAAACTCATTCCTAACTATTATTGTAAGAGACCAATATTAGGGTTGATAGTTAGTCTTAATTGCCTTTTTCTATAAGAAATGGTTAAAGACTAACTTTTAGTCTCTAGGATGTTTTAGTCAGCTCAACTATTAGTGACTAAAGTAACATTAACTAATGTAGCAGTTTCGAATGTACAATATCTATGACTGATTTATAAATTACAAATGATATTGGGTTTGCGTGCCACTAATGTTAGTTTCTTATCTTCAATATCTAATAAAGAGAGAACATATTTTTTTTGAACGGCCAACAAACTCAATCCCGAGTACTCTCGGGGCACCCATTGGACAAACGGAGTACTCCGAGAGTAACCCGAGTCCACCACCAATTCCGGGGAAAACCCGGTAACCCACCCGCCCTTAGAGATTGAAAACCAATTTTTAATTTTCCCATAACTAATTGAATTAACTAGAGAATGATATTTAGACTCTAATATTGTTGTGTATAAAGTTATGGACTTTTATTTAATCTTCAAACCCCGATGCCCAATATTATGACTATTGTGGCCAAATATGGTCTATAATGATCATTAAGGCCCAATATGACTATTGATATAGTATGATTGACTATAACAAAATTAGGGGTTTAAACGAGTCGAGCTACTCACAAGCTACTCGAGACCGGTTAAAAAAACTCAAAAGGAGCCGAACTTAAACGCGCCCTAGATTGAGCCGGACCATGGAAATAAGTTTGTTAAGTAAACGAGTCTGAGCTTCACTTATCTAGCTCGAGCCCCTTGTGAGCCTAAACCAACCCATCATTTATATATTTTTAATTAATACATTAAATATATATTAAAAGTTATTATTATTATTTTTAAATTTATAAGAAAAATAACTAAATTATATATATATATATATATATATATATATATAAGTTTATAATTAATAAATGATTTAAATAATATAAAATAATTAGTATATATTAAAACCATTTGAGCCTGAAGCTCGAGCTTGAATAATTACCCACAAGCCAAACTCGAGCTTTAGAATCAAAGCTCAAATCGAGCTGAGGTCGAGTTTTCATAAGCTAAATAGGCTCGAGCTTAGGCTCAACTCGTTTGCACCCCTAAACATAATCTATTCCTTTAAGATGTAATGTGACACAATAAAATTCATCATGGTCCATTGAAAACTATAATGACTTTAAGGTCAACTATTATCTATTAAAGGATGCACAATCTATTATTGTCCATTTACGTCTACTAGACTCTTTAAGATCTAGTATGACCCTTTAAGGTGTATCATAGACCATTAAAACCTATAATGATCTATAAGACTCAATAGATTCAATTAATACGTGTATGATATATATCTACAATGATTTAGTAAGGCTTATTACAATCTAATCAAACTATTTAAGTGTCTAATATGGTCCTTATGACATCTATGATATACACCATTATGATCTATTATAATTTACCTTTTATGCTCTAAAAAACATGACTTCCAAAATTGCGTCTAACAAATGAATCCAAACGACACATGAGTTTTGCGGGTTGTCATGAACATGATTAATTTAACGTAATTTTTATTCATACTAATATTAGAAGACAAACCTATTATTTTTTTCCATTTGTCTTATTTTTTTTTTTCAACTTAGCCTATTAAAGACAAACCTCTGCCCCCTGTTGTTGATGAGCAACTGCTATGGACAACCTTTTGGACCCTAGTCAACAAACGGATAGCTTCTGGAGCTAGGGAGCCAAATGTGTCGAAGGCGAATGGGACAAATGCATGTTGGTTATCAGCACATGCTTTAGCGTGTTTATCCACCTTTTTAGATTCCGCTTTCCTTATAGCCTGTCCTGCTACAAACCCGCTTTCCCTTAAACCAGCTAAGGGGGAGACTCCTGTGAGATCCACACAAGCATGTTTCCCTCCCGCCAACCAAAGACGAGCAGATCCGCTGGTCTCAATGTAGATCTCCCTTCCATGGGATCTGTAAGGAAATTCACAGGGGCCTCCTTCTTGGCAGAAATTCCCTTCCATTTGTCTTATATCATTTATATACTTATTCAATATTATAAAGTACATTTTTTATTTTATATAAATTATAAGTTAATATATTATACAAACTAGTGTTTTTCAATGACGCGCGTTGCGCGAAAGGCAAGGGCGGATCTTAATGGTCCTATGGCAGGGCCACGGCCCGGGCAAGTTTTTCGGCCGTAGTGCTAATTTTCCGCATTTCGATCGAAATTTTTTATATATACTATGTTTGGCCCGGGCTTGTCCGGGCTTTTTTAGTGCCAGTGTCTTTCGGCCCTGGCATGTTCAACGGGCAAGATCCGCCACTGGCGAAAAGCACTGGTGTTTTCGACCGACATCATCCTGCAACTCTTCTTTTAACTGTTTCACTTCTTGCAAAGACTGAACGTAGACCCTAACTCTTGTTTCACCACTTAATCACTGTAAAAATTACAGAATTCATGTTTGGGGCATGGGTTGACACGTGGACTTCGAGCCTCCCCGCTGGTGAGTGACGTGTTGGGTCGGTTAAGACAAAAAAAGCCTAAAGCTTTAGGTAGATTTCGAACAGGGCGAGCTTGTCAAACGGCTTCTACTCCTTGCCCCGGAACTCGATGTTGGCCACCGCCACCCTGTTTTCGTGACTTATATCACCACCCGGGACGCTATCGTAGTAGGCTTTAAAACGGTCGAGCTTCGGTCGTAGCTCGCGCCACTTGTGTTGGCACGCGTTTAAATTGTGTCGGTCGTTCCCCACGTTGTGCCGATAGCTAGCGAAAGCTTCCGGCCAGAAACGGGTCTCACCGGGTTGGCGGCCCTTCATCGCGTTGTGCCGGTATCAAGTGTGGGTAGCGGGTTCTGGTAGGTGGAGTGAAGGGTTGGGGTAGCGATGCGGACAGGAGGTGGAGTTGGGGGGGTTTTATAGTGACTTGGGTGAACTGTTTGGCTTGGCCAAACGGTTATTTTTTAAAATTTTAACCTAGCCGCTATGGCCTAGCCAACCAAGCCAATGAGAGCCGGCCACGGAGGACCTAGCGCCAAACGGTTATTTTTTTAAAATTTAAACCTAGCCGCTATGGCCTAGCCAACCCAGCCAATGAGAGCCGGCCATGGAGGACCTCTAGGCATGCCTAACGCCCGGGCGAAAACTCCCGCCCAAGGGGCGACGCCGAAACCCAAACCCACCCGGGGTGGTGACTTGGGCATTTGTACCCATACCACGGGCCAACCCTCGCCCCATACCTCATAGTCTAATAAATGAATATAAGGTATATCACATAATAAATAAAGAATTAAAATGAAAACTGAATGATACCCTCACCCCATACCACATAGTCTAATAAATCAATATAAGGTATTGCTCAATATTAAAATTTTAACCTAGTCGCTATGGCCTAGCCAACCAAGCCAATGAGAGCCGGCCACGGAGGACCTAGCGCCAAACGGTTATTTTTTAACATTTAAACCTAGCCGCTATGGCCTAGCCAACCCAGCCAGCCAATGAGAGCCGGCCACGGAGGACCGCTAGGCATGCCCAACGCCCGGGCTGAAACTCCCGCCCAAGGGCCGACGCCGAAACCCAGACCCACCCGGGGTGGTGACTTGGGCATTTGTACCCAAACCACGGGCCAACTCTCGTCCCATAACTCATAGTCTAATAAATGAATATAAGGTATATCACATAATAAATAAAGAATTAAAATGAAAACTGAATGATAATGTTCATTCAGTTTTCATTTTATCATATAGTAATTTTATAAACATAAAATAAATGTATTAAAACCTAGGAAGATTTATTCTTTTAATTTCTCTTTTTAAAATCTCAAATTTCCATGAAATTTGAAATTCCATCCCAAAATTTTTCAATTTCTCCTCTTTACAAAACTCCCGCTGCTTTCCAAAGACCTAGTTCATTTTTCCCATACGATCTCTCTTCCAGAATTCATAATCGGTTTCTTCTCTAAAACAATATGATTGTGCTTAGCCGCAATCGACCTCCAATCAACCGTTTCATGTCATTCGACCTCAGCAATCAACCCATCGATTTGATTCTACTACAAAAAATCAACCATGTTCCAGGCGACCTCTTTGTAAGTGTGTATTCATTGCTATTTGTTCCATTTGTTTATATATTTTGTATGTTTGAGGGATATAGATTAGTGTTATGTTGTTTATAAATGAAAGGTTTGAAGTTGCACACCAAATGCTCGATGAAATGCTTCACCCAGACTGTGAAGATTTAGTAAAACGGAGATATCTTCTAAAACTCAATTTGAATTTTACAGCTCTGTTGAGAAATTATTGTGATTTTAGGGTTCGGAATCAAAGAAAAATAATTTTTAAATAGGCTAATTTCTGTTAAAACATTTCTTTTAGTGTCGGTTGACAAAATTCATCATGTTGTTTTAAGGAGATGGCCATGTTGGAGGCACGACATTAACTTGTTAAAGAACACCATGTTGCATGTAAGTGTCATCTAGACTTTTGCTATTAATCTAAATTCTCATCTACTAATATATACATAATTATATGGAATCCGTAATTAAAAGTTTAATCTTCATGATCAAGTTCTCAAGGATGAAGCGGAAGAATGGAAAGCCACGAAAGGTAGTAGTCGTAATATAACACAATGTGTAAGACTGTAAGCTTGATGTTTTCTTTTTTTCTATCGTTCCCTTCATGTGACTGTCATAAATTTTCTGCAGATTTTTGTTGAGAAAACTATTGTCTAATGGTTTACAACAACCTCATGTTCACATAGGTTTGGGAATTAAATTTTATCACAAAATTGAGTCCTTTTTATTGATTGTGATTTTATACTTTCATTCCAACTATTCAGCATTCCTTATCTTTTTAATTCACATCAGCATCTTATAATTAGGTTCGAAATTCACTGTTGAGTATTTTTAAATTTGCTTCCGAGAGACTACTGAATATTCTTCACAGAACCACCTTGAGGTTAGAATTTTTGCCAGCACTATTTTGAATTATATTTGTTGTTGATGATGATTGGGTTCTATAGGGGTGCAAATGAGCCGAGCTAGTCGAGCTTGGTCCAAAAAAAAAGCTCGACCGAGGCCGAGCCTAAAAACAAGCTTGTTTAATAAACGAGTCTGATCCCAAGCTTTAGCTTATACAGCTTGACTCGGCTCGGCTTGTTTGCACCCTTAGGCTTGTGGATGATTTGTTTTACTCTTAGTCTCTTACTTTGGTTGCATTACATTTATGGATTTGTTATATTGCCCAGCTAGGAGAGTTTTGGTGTACTGTTAGTGACTCGAGTGATGTGACTGAAACACAATAAGAAGAAATTAAGACAAAGCAATGTACACTATGAAGGGAAGAATATTAATGTTCATGATTTCAAAGTTTCTGGAGTTTGACAACCACAATTGCAAGTGTTGGAGCTAATGGATCTGATGTACAACTCTAACGATAGCGACGGCCCGATCTAGGATGTTAGTTAAGACTAATTCTTATTATTTAATTTATCTAATATTGTTTTACGATTTAGAATTAATTAACTAAGTATTGTTCATTCATATGTTTGGATCGGTTATTGTTTTTGATGCTTATAATTGAGTTATGCTATTGTTGGTTGATTACATTTTGATGTTTATAATTGAGTTATGCTATTGTTAGTTGAATACATTGAGAATGAAATGACAGTGGATCGTAGACTATATTTAGTCTTTGAGAGAAAATTAATTAGTGATTGCTAATATATATTGGAGACTAAATAAAATGGTATAAAAATTAATTTTTAATCTTTAAAAGAAACGCATTGGAAAAATAAATATATTGAAGACTGGACAAAAATGTTATAAGAGATTGATTTTTAGTCTCTAAAAATATATAGTAGGGACTAAAATAACATTCCTTTTACAAATTATTTTTCAGTCACTAAAAAAAACTAAAATCATGTGGTATTAGGGACTAATTATTAGTGTTTGAAACATCTTATTGGAGACTGATTTGATATGGAATCACAAACTTAACCAAAAGTATTAGAGACAATATAGACATGTTTATATGAATGATTTTCAGTCCCTAAAGTAATACATTTGAGACTGAAATGTCATAGTATTCGAGACTAATTTGTAGTCACTGAAGAAATGTATCGAGGACTGAATTTGTATGTATTAGAAACTGATCGTTAGTCCTTGTTGGTGTCACACAATCGAGACTGATTTTTAGTTACTAAAACCACTATCTAGAACTAGGTATCTGAGACTAGCCAGGGACTGACAAATCAGTCCTTGATAACCATTAGGGACTGATTTTGATGTATTAGTTACTGATTTTTCAGTCCTAAATACTCATTTTTTTTTGTAGTGTGGTATTTTCGAAAATGAAAGGTTGATATAAATTAAACATGACGTGACACGATCACGGTCAAGAAATGCAATGTGAAGTGGAATCACATTATCACCAAGCGAGCGGTAAAAAGCAATTGGACTAATAAGTCTAGTTAGTGAGACCGGTTAAGGTCATTTAAGTAAATTTGGTTGTTTGTAAGCGGTGGATTCGGTATAACTGAACCGAATAAATGAATTTGAAAACAAAAGAAATTGTTGCTAAAAGTGAAAGATTTCACTAAAGACCTTTAAACAGGTCAAAGTAACTGATCCATAAAGGATTCTATAGTATATGAAAGTGATGAATATCGCTAAGTAACTAAACTAGTGGAAATAACGAGATTACGTTATTTCGAAATTACACTATGTCGTATGAGATATGTAGACAATTAGTAACCAAAAAGATGTTACCATACTTTTCGGGTAATACTAACGATTGGTTAAAAAGTATAAGTACTGTTTAAAATATTTCTCGGATAGAATACATTGAGTTTAAACTCAATGAATTACGTAAGAAAAGGTTTCGAGGACGAAACCTCTTTAAGGGGGTAGACTTGTAACACCCCGAAAACGGGTTTGGAAATCAAACCGCGTTAATACTACAGGACGGGTAACATACAGTTAGTGGTAAAACTTACCCGGTAAACTTTAAGAATTAAATAAATAAATTTAATATTTATTTAAAAGGATGAGAAATACTTTGAGAAAAGCAAAGTATATAAAAGGCCCGAGATTTAACGGGACTTAAAATAAAACGGGTTTTTAACTCCCGGAACCCACTAGGTTAACTAGGTAAAATAAACCTAGTTAGTAATGGGTAATTAAACAATAAACTATGAGTTATAGTTTCATTTATGAATCTCTAAACTTGAGGGACTAAACATGGGCAACTAGAAAAGTGTTTTATTAAAACACTTATATATATATAAAAAAAAGAAATAAAAAACATACATATGTGTGTACGTACGCGACCAGAGAAGCTCCATCGGAGCTCAAACCCTAACTTCAACAAATCAACAAAATTGAAGGTCCAAATCTGATCAAAAACAAGAATCGAGCATAGATTACTGATCCTCATCACAAGAGGATTACAAGGTATGTAAAATTTGATGAAAACTCTCAACTCGAAATTCTCATGAAATTGGGAAAATCTGAAATTCATGGTTGCATGTTTGTTTTATGATGAGATGGGAATGATATAATGTCTAGAAGTAAAACCCTAGTCAATCACATGTTGAAATTATGCTTATTTCTTGTGAATTCACAATCACCATTGAAGGTGATAAGTGGGTGTTGTAGGAACATGTTAAACACTAGAATTTTAATTGTTGTTCTAGTGTAATTTGAGTTCTAGGGAGTGAATTCAGATTGTGTTAATGTGAAAATTTATGTAAACATGCTTAGTTGATGTTAACCATGGCTAAATGACAAGTATTGAGCTTGATTTCTAGTAGTAAAATTTCATGCTCATAAGGTGTTCGATGTAATGCCTAAGTGAAATTGGGTACCTACTAGTTCATATGAAGAACTTGATTATATAAGATGTCATGATGAATGCTAGTGATATGATGAACGGGTCTCACTTAAAGATGAGAACCCATAGTTCTTGTGAAATGAATGAATAAATTAGTCTTGATAATCGCTTGAACTAACTAAAGTGATTAAAATGTGATAAACGTGGTTAGAACTTTGATTAAAACGGTGGTCTAAAAATAACGCCTACCGGGTAAATTGAAAATGCCTAAACTAGCTAATGAACATGAATGTGCATTTTATATATTAAGGGGTGTTTGACTTTCAAAAAGTCAAACTGACCTATAATACGATAAATGGTAATTTTTGATATGAAATGCGTAAGGTGGAATAATCGTATTAAATTATGATTAAACTAACCACCTTGAAAACGATGATTATAGTTTGACGCGTAACAAGCTAGGTGGAAGCTTGATGAGGGAGCGGGTCAAACGAATCAAGAAGGAAAGGAAAAGCGTAGTTCGGATGCGAGGTAAGTTAAGCTTACGCCCTTTTTACTTTTATTACAAAATGCTTATTTGTGAGCATGGAATACGATTTATATTAAGTAAATGAAACATGATGTTCCGGCGCGATATAATGCTAGTCGGAACAAGTGAAAATGGTGAAATGGTAATCCGGACATGGGTTAACGAATAGATAAAGGGATTTAAAACGACACCATTTGGCATAAGTCATAATGGGTCAAATAAAACAGGAAACGACTTTCAAGTTGGATGATTTCAAAAAGTAAACCGGGATAGGTTAAAGGGGTGAAATGGTAATTAAGTGCCATCTTATAATGACAATTGGTCATTTTGACTAAACGGGTCAAATGGTGTTGTTAACACCATTTGTCAATAATATTTGATGATTTCTTGTTGAGTTTTGTGATCACAGGAATTAACACATGGTTAGCATTGCTATTATCTAGATATTAATAGCGAAAGGTATTAAAACGGGTCAATATGTTGATCCGATCCAGGTACGCATAATTATGTTGTAGTTAAAAGTGCTATTTTGGTCGAATAAGTGGTGAGAGTCCTTCGTTGCAAAATCGACCAAAACGCCCTTGTAGGCTAAGTTGAACAAACAACCCTTAAAGGTTGTTTGGAAACGAATTTCGTGATTAGATAAATACTTAGAATAAGCATAGAAGTTGAAAGATGTAATACGTTAGTCAAATGGCTCTATTTGAGTCTTGCCGTAAAATAATAATCCGAGGGGTAAAACTCAGAACATATAGATATCCACATTAGATCCAACACAATTATAGTTGTGGTGGAAGATTACTTGATAAGAAATGTAGGAATAAAATGCTAGAAATGAATGAATGCGATTTCAAGCTTTAAAGTGCTTAAATACCCTTAACGGGGTCAAAATAAGCATACGAGCGAAAACGGGTTTAAATTGTGTAATAAACCGATGATTAGAACCTAATATGGTAGGTAACATTAATTTGAAGAAGTGTATGTGATATAGGAATCAAACAAATACGTTTGTTTGATAAAATGCATAAACGGGTTAAAATTCGGTAAAAAGGTAACGATTCAAAGGCTTAGAAGTCTCAAAATTTCTTATGTTGGATGTAGGATTTTAACTCCATAAGATGGAGGATTAAAATACGGACGCGTAGGAAAAAGAATCGGGTAAAACGGATCAATAACGAATAAGTTATGGCCGTTTCCGTAAAAACTGGCATAGCTGAACTGAGCTGCAGCCTGCTGGAAACTGGTCTCCCCCGCGTGGCGCGAGGGAGCAACGTGGCGCCGTCGCGTGGCGCGACGGAGCCCTGTTTTGGCGAAATTTTTTTATTTTAATTAGTTTCGCTTCCCGGACTCGTTTAAATACGTTCTAAGTTACGTATGACTAATCCAACTCATGTTTTATGAGTTTCAGGTATTATTTTAGCACCGGCGGACGATCAAGCACAACGAAGAACCGAACACGATCAAGAAATAAGCTTCCGCACTATGTATCGTTGTTTTGTTAAATGACGAACTCAAACATGTTATTTTGTATAGTTTTAATTCTGTGAATAAAGTTTAATGAAACTCGTATTTTCAATGTATTGAAATTCTAATTACCCGTTTTTTTTCGTAAATTATACGAAAATCGTTAATTAATAATAAGGGTGTTACAATAATGTCACACCCCGATATTTCCACGTATTACTGGTGGGCCCGGTGGGGAGTATCGTGACGTAGTTGATATCATCATAGTCAATTTATCACATTTCAATGCACAACGGAAGTCTAAAAGTAATAATATTACAAACCGATTCGAAAGTAACATAAAATATTACACATCGGTTGTAAGTGGATCCACAAGCGGATCTAAAACAGATAGTGAATCTTTGTTCAACAGACTTTAAGTATTACGAGTTTGCAAGACCCTTTATCTAATACTCAGGAGCTTCCAGCCCATTTCGCGTAGTACCTGTCACGGCCCCCGTCCTGGTTTTACCCGTTTCAGGAGCCGCGGGACAGAAACACCGTGGTAATCAATAAGTTGGCAGCGGAAGTTTAACAGGATCTTTTAAAACTTGAAAATGCCCGATTTATTTTATTTCACAATTTTGGGGATAACACCCATAATTTACAATAAAGGTGATTTCTCACGGAAATCCCCTGTTTTACAAAAACATGTTTCTTTATTTTATTGAGCCACTTCTTCAAGCTTGTAGTGCTACGCGACACTTTTTCCTTGATCACAGCAGATCACCTGAAACATTTTTTAAAAAGGTTTTATCAGCAGGGAAATACTGGCGAGTCACTCAAGTTGCACAAAACGACACCTTGTTATAATATACAGTATTAAGGGTGATTACATTGTTTCTATCAACCAATTACCCCAAATCGGTATTTGTCACTCGACTGTATCTGTGACTATGGTCAGATCACCCATTGGCTAACCCGTTGTCCAATGGTGACGGGAATAAAGTAATGTATACAAAACCCCACATACCGGCAGTAATTGAAGATTACAAAGACTTAATCCCTGTAATTATAACTTTGAAATAAATAGAGTTTTAAGTATACAATTTGATAAAAGAGAATGACTCACATTGCAGATTTAGATGGGCAGCGTTTAGCCTACTGATTTTAGCCTGGTTAACCTAATTCAAATTACAATGCACACGAAAACTAGGTCAGTAACTTAATACAACTTTTACGACAACTCACAAGATTCAAAACCTTCACAACGAATGACAAAGGCATTGCCCAAATACGGGCAACACTTAAACATCCATCGGATTGGTTTTTATCGATCGGACATTAAATCGTAGCAGTGATCGAGTTATTACCCTGTTATCGCGGCAGAATTTCATGCTGTGTGTGTGTTTTGAAGTAAACAGACAATATCTCAACGTACGAAACGAGTTTTTACGTCGAACCAACGCCAAACTTCAAGTGCCAAGGCCCTGCATTTATACTGAGAAAACGGCTCCCTCGCGTGGCGCAAGGGTCTGTCGCGTGGCGCGACGACACCACTTCTAGCATAGGGTAGCCACGTCTGTTTGTAGCCTGGGTTAGTCGACGGTTTAACGAATTTCAACTTTTACAGCAAACTGTGATGATAATCGTCAATGGGGAATACCCCCTTGAGTTTTAGGGGCCCTGGTCCTGATTCCAACTGTTCTGAAAATTTTAGGGGTCATGCAGTATCACTTGGGGGTCTCAAATAGGGTTTCCTATTAGACATAATAACATAAGAAATAGTAATTTTAATGAGAGTTGTTACAGTACCTGCACTTAATCTTTTTGAAAATACGTCAGTTTTCACTGGTAAATACAATTAACCGACTCATTTTGAAAATGTTTAAGAAAATTGATTTAAATGCACAAGGCACCAATAATCTTTTATAACTTGGGATAATTATTTAAAAATAATCTTGTAAAAGAATTATATGTTTGTTATACGTTCAGTAGCCCGGGTTAAAATACCGGGTTAAAGATTAATTGACACACCACATAATATAACCCACGACGAGTTATTCTTGAACAAGCGGGTATATCTTTTTACATACGCACCGGCAGGTGTATGCCTACACCCCGTGCTTAAGTCGTGGCCATTTCAATGAATGAGCCGAGGATATCCAGGATATGGTCATTAACCCCCCAAAGGCTTAAAACAAACAAAACAGATTAAATAGGTTATCTCAATGATTTAATCTTCATACGATTAAAGATTCAATACCCGACCAAGCAGTATTATTAAATACCGTACCCCAAGCCCGTATAAGGGAAAATAAGTTAAAAGTATTTACCTGAGCAAAATATAATTTAATCTCAGCCGTATAACAATCAACAAGTGCAGGTATCTTTAACTGGGCTCCTAAATCTGGAATGAAGGTTTTAATAACCTATTAGATTCCTAACGGGTCTTACTTAAGTTTAACTTAGACCAGTTAGTTTTAATGAAAGGTTTACGGTTCAAAACGCAAGATTAAGCGAAGACCGGATTAGAATGTGATTTAGACCCGACAAGTATGAAGACTTGTATAATATGGGTAAACTAAACACATTCTGGATTTTGAAGTAAAAATGATAAGGTTTGACCCGTTTCGGTTAATTTATGCAAACTAGTTACATAAACCGTACCGAACGCGAAAAATGCATAACGGGTAACCAAATGAGTCATGTACATGTTTCACAAGTTAATATGCCTTAAATATGTTATGATATCAGTAGGATACCCTCCATTATGCCCAAAACGGATTTAAAATCAATTTAAGCCCCGTAGGGGTATTTTTGTCATTTTAAAGATTATAAAAGAGGTTTAATGACAATCTGAGGTTCTGGTCTAAAATGATTGGTAAAAATATTTATTTTTTCAAGTCATATCAGTAAGATATTGTATATATGTGAAATTTATTATTTATGGCCAAACTATGCACCGTAAGGGCATTTCGGTCATTTCACATAAGCTTTAAGGGTCAAATTTGGAAATCTGAGTTCAAAACATTTACTTACTATTAAAGTGTATAAATTTATTCATAACATCAGTAGGTAACAAGCCTTAGGTGCCAATTATGGTTTTAAACCATATTATGCGCCTAAATCGCATAAAAGTCGGTATTTGACGATATTCGGGTTGAATAAGAAAACCTGAGATTTTGATCAGCCTTTACTGTTTAAAATAACTTATTTAATATATAAAATCAGTAGAAAAAGGTTTGACATGTAAAGGATGTGTAAAACTCATTTTATTAGCGAAAAGGGCATTATCGTCAATTACCGAGCCTATGCGAGAACTCTATGTTATGGTCAGTTTAAAATTTAATAAAAATCTCCAAAAATCCCTAAATATTATATTATATCAGTGGGTAAAAGGTTTGATGTCAAAATTTGGTTTTAAATAGGATTTATGTCAAAAATTCCATTTAATTAATAAAAAGCTTTCATTTTACGATATCGAGCATAACTCTCACTTCAGACCAGATTCGGATGTCAAATTTTTAGGACTTACTAATATATCAGTAATAAAGGTTTTTGTACTCTCATATTTTCAAAAATCTCGTTTTAATATCAAAAGGGCATAATGGTCAACTTTTAAGCATTTAACGGCAACATGCAATGAACTAGGATTTCTTTGGAACCAAGTTGTATAGCCTCAGAGGGTTATACTAACCTATAATATGGTCCTGAAGGAACCCTAAGGCATATCTAAACTAAGCTAAATCGGATCAGAACTGAAAGTCAAAGTAAAAGTCAACTTTTGCGACTTTCGGTTGCGAAACGAGCCTATACTCAGAATTGTCGGGTTAAACATGCCTAGACATGTTCAATTAATATTTACCAAGTTATTAAAGTGATAAAACTGATTTTATTGCTTTTATATCATTGGTTATGAATTTTAATTAAAAACCGACTCGTTTGACTTTTATTTTAATTACTTTGACCCTACAATTAACTAAGCAAACGTGGTAATTAGGAGATGCCCTTTTGAGGGTTTAATACCTACCTAATTACGATCACGTAGCCATGTTCGTTGGGAACAATGGCTTGACTTTTTGGCTTTTCAAGCCAATTAAAATTAACTAGCCATAGGAGGGTACTTACAAAGGGTCCAATGGACAGAATAGAACTCAAAAGAGGTTCCCCAAAAGTTCAGGATCCTCTATGTTTGAGAGCAAGAGCTACTTGAATGATATATGTGAGTTGTTTAAATGAATTTCAACCCCTATATATAGTTTTTGAGATGGAAAGGGATTATGACAAGTGTTAGGGTGAGTTAACCAGATTAAAACAGGTGTAATACTAGTTATAAAGTCTGTTGGCAGCCCCTAGAGTGATGGAAATGGTTTTGGGGTTCCATGAATAAAACAAACAACATGAAAACAAGTTGCTGCTTGCTGTACAGGGGACGTGGCCCATGTAGATAGCCCAAGTGGGCTTCGCGGCCCGCCTAAACATTGGCCCAGATCTGCAAGTTTGCAGCAAATGCAGTTTTGGTCCCTGTCTTCAATTTCGAGCGTGTAAAACAATTTTAACAGCTGCAAACGCTGTTTTAGATGGCCGAGAAGTGCAGCCCAACGGTCCTTGGCTCATAACTCATGCCGGGTCCAGGATAAAGGTTGAGGTATGTCATAAAAAGTCCTTATAAGTTTTAGTTATTTTTAAAATAAAAATGATGATTGAATATCAAGTGATCCGACGATTTAACCGCGATTTGCTCTACTGATGTACAACTTGGCAGTCCACAGATGCAGGCTTAGACAGACACTAGTTTTATCACTTGTCAAAAACAGCCCCTTCATTACCTTGAGCCTCATTTATAATATTGACGCTTATGACACCTAAATTTCTAATTTCACCTAATATGTTAATATAAGGTTCAAAAACTCTAACGGTCAACCTTAGGCACATTTGGTAGTACGACCAAGCATAGTGGAGTTTCCGGTTTAATCAAAAGACCTCTCAAAGGCGTAGTTTCGCAAGTCGTCGCTTTTAGTCCCTTAATCGCACAAAGTAGCGCGAAATGTCGCTCAATGATATCCAAGCCTTCCGTGGCCCATATTGAGTATTCCCGAGCACATACTTAAATATTACAATGCTCCTGTTTGCTTAAATGGTCACCCAAAGGCGTAGATTTAATAGTTGACGCTTTTGGTCTCTCTAATGCGCAAACTTACGCATATCATCGTCTAATAGCATCAAAGCCTTATCTAATCCATATTAGGCATTCTCGAGAGTATTATTAAACATCACGATGCTTTGGGTTCGTAAAAAGGTCATTCAGAGGTATAATTAAACATATTGACGCTATTAGTCTCTCTAACTTGCAAAGTTGCGCGTAACTTCACTTATAGGCATAAAAGCCCTTAATGGTCAATATTAGGCATTCCCGAGAGTGTAATAAATTATCATGAAGCTCTCGGTTTGTTAAAAGGTCACTCAGAGGTAAGACTTAACATGTTGACGCTTTTAACCCTTCGACGCGCAAACTTTGAAATAATTGTGTAACGGTTCCTCTCGATCAACAAGTGGCTCATTTGTGAATATGATTGCCGTGTAATGTTATTCAGAGGCTTATATTAAGCATGTTAACATTCCCAGTCCTTCTATAATCAAAGTTTTTGATTTTTCGCAAAATTAGTCCCTCAAATTCAACGTTTGACTTTATTAGGGTTTAGTACACGTGTCGATATATCATTGGACGTGTTTTTACGAGGTGTTACATCCTCACCCCCTTAAAAGAAATCTCAACCTCGAGATTTGCTAAAAAGATAGGAGTTCTTTTGTTACAAAGTGAATACGGCCTCTCGTATATATTCGGGATCCCAACGGTATCCCGTTTAACCTCTACCATTGGTATATGCTATCTTTTGGAGCTTTTAATCCTGTCGATCCTTAATCGATACTGGTTTCTCAACAACCCCTAGGTTTTCATTACTCTGCACATCTTAATGCTATCGATTTAACGGCTAGACATATCCTTAAATCGCTAGTGTGGAGCACATTGTGATTTCCATCAAGCTTCTTAGGTAAGTTTTAGCTTACCGGCTACCGATCTTGACATACTCGGTTTTTCTCGAATGGTCCAATATATATCCTGAGCTTAACTAGCCCGTTAAATTAAAATTTAGCACCCCTTCTAGGGTGGTACTTCCAGTTGAATCTTATTCCTTATTAAGAACTTAAGAGGTTTTCGACTTTCATCAATCCTTGATTTTCCGCCAATTACTGGCAACTTTCAGACAATTATGGATTCGTATGATCTTATCCTATGTTTCCAAAGTAACTTCAGGTCCTGAAAATTGGACTTACCAAAAATTATGTCCAACGGACCTTCGACATTCCATCTATACAAGGTCTCCAAAGGAGCAGCCTTGACACCTATTTATCAACACTGCTTAAACCAATCTTGAAGAATAGCTAAACCTCACAGTTAGTCGAACAAATCGACGATCCTGGGCAGCTGATGGCGATTCTTAATTGTTGCCTAAATAGGGTTGCGGTAATCAATGCATAGCAGAATGAACCATCTTTCTTAATTAATAATACCGGAGCTTCCAGAATTTTGATTTAGGCTTTTATGAAATCTTTTCTAAAAGCTTTTCTGATTGACTCTTAGTTATTCCATTCCGTTGGTACTAACCGATATGGGGCTTTCCAATAGATGCAACTCTAAGCGAGGTATTATTCTTAACTCTACTTGTCTCAGGAGGTAAACAGGGTAGCTCCTTGGGGAAGAAAATCAAGACACATCGGGATTATAGTGATATTCTAAATCTCAAACTTTGGTTCATCTATCACTGCCTGTGTCAAAAGAGTGACACATTTACTTTATGAGTCCATGGATACCTTAATCAGTGACACTTGATATTTCCCTTCTGGATATCTTCTTCAAATACCATTAGCTGACTTTAGTACAATATGACCATTGGGATATCTCAGTGGTTCCATGCATTAAACCTCCATACTGATCAGGCATGGAAGCAATCTATGGAACATACTAAGATACACCAATCCTCATATGGCGCTTTTATCATGCAGTCTGGTATTCGCAGTTGATAGAAATCAATGAGATAACAAACTAACATATACTGACGTACTCCACCTGGAGAGAGAGTATTCTAGAATTTACGAATGAAGATTTCTGACAGGACAGAAGATATGGTTCCTATGATTTTCGCCTGTAAGTTTTACCTTACATTTAATATCTGGGGTTCTTATGGGAAATTTTTAAAAGTTTGCTAAGCTTATGGTCTTATGAGAGACTATGTAGCACCCGAATCCAAACGTAATTCTTAGCAATAAGATCACAATATGGGATTTACCTGGTGTCATTATTGATATGAACTGCTTCTAACATTCATCAGGAGGGTTTAGGCGCCTCCATTCTTAATCCTTCTATACTTAGCTATAAAATCTTTGACGGTTTTAGGGCAGTCTCAGCTTTGACTGGTTTATTTCTTAATTTATATAACGCGAGTAGCTGAGATAGATCCATAATGGATTTATAAGAAGCAGGCTTTGAAACCCTAATATGCCCTTTTATTACCGATGCTAATCCACCAATAATTAATGCATTAAGTTTAGATTTTGGGTTAACTGAATAGGGCACCATTTCAGATAATAAGCTAAAGTCTATAACATTTTGTTTACAGTCTAGATTCGTCATGGTGAGAGTCAGAAAATTCTTATTCCACCTTTTCCATTCCGTGTTGCAGACAACCGGTTTTTCTGATTAGTCCATGAACCTGGATCATCCCAAATTATGTAAGAGTATTCTCCCTTCAATCTTATTAAAGCCTTCCACCAATTAAGGGCACTGCCCTTGAATGACTGTGATACATATGTCACAATATCTCTCTCAGCATAACCGCTGATGTCCATAATGGTTTCCATTCCATTCAACAATTTTACAAAATCAATGGCTCCCTTTTTCGCCATTGAAGTCTCTTGACTTGCAAGAGACAGAGTACTTTTAAGTACATCCTTTAGGGGAACGGGGCTCCTCACTATAAGTCATCTTATTTGGTTTGTCCTTTGCATTCGAAGTGTGAGCAAATCTCATCTCATGAGCAGGGGAATATGATTTTTGAGCAAGTAGCATTCGGCTTTTCGAACCTTTTCATGACCCTTCTCATTTCCTTTCTAACAACTGCGTCAATCACAACTTGGAGATTAACTCCATTAACCTTGAGGTTCACATTTGTTGCATCATTAGCATTTGTCGCATCATCAGTATTGCGACCGTTATTCGTCTCCTTGAAGCTTGGCACTAAACACCAAAATTAAATAATTGCTTAATTGTATATTCTATAGCTAGTCATCGTCCTGACGACCAACATAGATTAGCCATGGTATCCTTAAACCATACCGGCTAATAGGGTATGAACATTCCTAATGAATGTCATTTGAATGTATATCAACATTTAGCCTAGGTCGCAGAAGGTCCAACAATGGCAATTAAGGTTTGGACCGAGCCCATTACCCTTTTTGACAGGAGATCACAATGTCACAACTGTCTTTGTCATATTGACGATTTTAGATAGCTCGAAGGCTTGCCACAATGGCTTTTATAATATGAAACATGAGTCCATCAGGAAGTTCATAAATAATCATATGGCACGAAGGCCTTGTCGCAAAGGACATTATAAGATATGGCAACAAAAGCCTGTCACAGAGGACATTAATTTATAAGCCACAGCCTTATTAGATTAGGGGCTTTAAGATTTGAACCTAGTTCTTTACCGTTGGACAGGGAGTCATAGACTACAACTGTCATCGTCTTGAAAGACGATTCATTTCGGCACATAGGCAAATCATAAGACATCACTAATGGATGTTTATATATATACATATATGTATATATATATATACAATTATTGCAGTTGAGTATATTAGTCATGATCTTATCGATCTTATAGACTATAAGGCTTAGGCGATGACCTTTGACGATGAGCCATAATGGCCACTCTTGACAATGTCTCTAATGGACAGTATAGTATATAACCCGTAGGCGACATAAATCCTAATGGTGATTCGGGATAACGCCACGAAGGGTAATACAATAAACACACTTATATATAGGAAGTACCAGCGGCGTATCCACCATGTGTTTATTGTATTACTCTAGTTTCGTTATCTAAATCACCGAAAATTTATGCATAAACCATAACTATCGAGTCGTAAAGTACTTCTTAAAAATCTCACTATGAAGATAGGAAGGCCTAAGCCTGTACTTCAAATGTCCTATAAAATAATACGATCATCGTATCAGTTGATATTAGTCATGATCGCATTGATCATATAGACTATTATGCTTGGACATAGTCCAATATCTTTAGACAGGGGGTCATAGACCACAACTGTCGTTGTCTCAATGGACAACAAGTTTAGCCCGTAGGCACTTCATCACTAACGGATGTTTATATTTTGATCATCACATTGATGATACTTGCCATATCTAATTCGATCATATAGGCTTTAAGGCTTGGGCATAGTCCAAATACCTTGACGGCTTGTGTGGTTTCTCAAGTCACACTGCCAGGAGTGTTAACATGTTCTCAGATGTTAACAAGGATTAATTTGTCTTAATGGTTACACGATATTATCATGATCGCATTGATCATATAGGTTTAGAGGTTTGAAAATAATTCACCACCTTTGGATAGAAGGGGTATCTCCCTTAACTATCATAGTAGAAGGAATAATTAGCCTTAACTACTGAAAGTTTTGGCCAATTAATGTGGGCTTGCCACTTGGCAGGGGTAAACCATTAAGAAGATCTTTTGAAATTATTCACCTGATCGATAAAGTTCGAATAAAATTCACACTAATGGTTGATAAAGGACGATATGAATACCTATTTAAAATTTCCAAAATTTTCAATAAATCATTAGGAAATTTACTATAGTGCCTTAAACGGGACTTTTAGTATCATATTTGTCCACAGAGGACCAAAAAGGAAATTATAAGTCCGTATAGCGACTATAAAATATCATAAGTGCGTATAGGGACTATATTAAAACAGTTTGCCCACGGAGGGGCTATATATAAAAGTCATATCTACAAAGAGGTTATAATGAAATATCATGTCCACTAAAGGACTTATAATGAAATCTCTTGCTCACGGAAGGACTATTTAGAAATAACATATCCCCATAGAGATTTAATGAAATAATACGTCCATAAAAGGACTTAAAACAAAAGATAAGTTCATTAGAGAATTATAATAAACAAACGTCCACGTATGGACTACACAGGAAGATAAGTCCTTATTGGGACTTTGAGGTAATACTAGTCCACGCAGGGACTGAAATGAAAATATAAGTCCATGTAAGGACTATAAAATATGTCAATATGGGGATTTTAGTGAAATGATATGTCCTCGGAAGGACTATGGTGAATTATTATGGCCTCCAAGGGACTTTAATGAAATAATATGTTGACAAAAGATTTTAATGAAATGATATGTCTATGAAAAGACTATTTTAAAGTATGATGTCCTCGAAGGGACTATTATTGAATATAATGTCCTCGAAAGGACTATAGTGAAATATAATGTCCTTAAAGGGATTTTTAATAGATAGACGTATATATTTATGGAGTCTTATCAAAAGAGGTTAGTCTACAAGGACTATGATGTAATAATATGCCCACAAAGGACTACAATAATCAAATGCCCAAACAGGGACTTAAATGAAAAGAAGTGTGATGGAAGGAGGGTCTTCAAATGTCTTCATTTCTTTATTCTGATTGCTTCTTCATCTTTATTTATCGTACGCAGTAGCGACTCTAAAGATTTTAGCGAATAAGTAATATTTCAAATCAGGATCCATTGCAGAAGTAGAATCCAAGGATTCACTGATTAAAGGAATGGCATGGATCACGGATTAGGTTTTGACTAGTATAGTCTAAGTTTGAAATTTGAAAACTCGGAGGTAAGAATTAGGGTTTAATATCATCCACATGTATCATCTTCAATATGGGAGCCTCAGGGACCTTCTCGTATGGACTCCGTAGCCTGGATAAGGGTTTAAACAAATTTGGTTTTGGGAAAAGGTCCATAAAGGTCTTTCCTCCAACTGATTGCACGCTTATCTTAGCCGCAGAACGAAGCTTGGCATTTCTAGGCTTCGGAGGTGGAGAATTTCCATCGACAGCTTCTGTGCTTGGCAACATATTCAAAATACATAAAATCGAAAGCAATGTTTACTTAATAGGGATGAGAGCATTCCTATGTAAGGTCTAGACTCAGAAGGTCTAAGGAATGTGCTATTGTGTCATTTGAGATTAAACACTAAAGGCTAGTGTTTAATTCACTCAAACGTTGGCTCTGATACCAACCTGTCACACCCCGATATTTCCACGTATTACCGGTGGGCCCGGTGGGGAGTATCGTGACGTAGTTGATATCATCATAGTCAGTTTATCACAGTTCAATGCACAGCGGAAGTCTAAAAGTAATAGTATTACAAACCGATTCAAAAGTAACATAAAATATTACACATCGGTTGTAAGTGGATCCACGGGCATATCTAAAACAGATAGTGAATCTTTGTTCAACAGACTTTAAGTATTACGAGTTTGCAAGACCCTTTATCTAATACTCAGGAGCTTCCATCCCATTTCGCGTAGTACCTGCACTTAATCTTTTTGAAAATACGTCAGTTTTCACTGGTAAACACAATTAACCGACTTATTTTGAAAATGTTTAAGAAAATTGATTTAAATACACAAGGCACCAGTAATCTTTTATAACTTGGGATAATTATTTAAAAATAATCTGGTAAAAGAATTATATGTTTGTTATACGTTCAGTAGCCCGCGTTAAAATACCGGGTTAAAGATTAATTGACACACCACATAATATAACCCACGACAAGTTATTCTCGAACAAGCGGGTATATCTTTTTACATACGCACCGGCAGGTGTATGCCTACACCCCGTGCTTAAGTCGTGGCCATTTCAATGAATGAGCCGAGGATATTCAGGACATGGTCATTAACCCCCCAAAGGCTTAAAACAAACAAAACAGATTAAATGGGTTATCTCAATGATTTAATCTTCATACGATTAAAGATTCAATACCCGACCAAGCAGTATTATTAAATATCGTACCCCAAGCCCGTATAAGGGAAAATAAGTTAAAAGTATTTACCTGAGCAAAATATAATTTAATCTCAGCCGTATAACAATCAGCAACTGCAAATATCTTTTACTGGGCTCCTAAATATGGAATGAAAGTTTTAATAACCTATTAGATTCCTAACGGGTCTTACTTAAGTTTAACTTAGACCGGTTAGTTAATGAAAGGTTTACTGTTCAAAACGCAAGATTAAGCGAAGACCGGATTAGAATGTGATTTAGACCTGACAAGTATGAAGACTTGTATAATATGGGTAAACTAAACACATTCTGGATTTTAAAGTAAAAATGATAAGGTTTGACCCGTTTCGGTTAATTTATGCAAACTAGTTACATAAACCGTACCGAACGCGAAAAATGCATAACGGGTAACCAATGAGTCATGTACAGGTTTCACAAGTTAATATGCCTTAAATATGTTATGATATCAGTAGGATACCTTCCATTATGCCCAAAACGGATTTAAAATCAATTTAAGCCTCGTAGGGGTATTTTGGTCATTTTAAAGATTATAAAAGAGGTTAAATGACAATCTGAGGTTCTGGTCTAAAATGATTAGTAAAAATATTTATTTTTTCAAGTCATATCAATAAGATATTGTATATATGTGAAATTTATTACTTATGGCTAAACTATGCACCGTAAGGGCATTTCGGTCATTTCACATAAGCTTTAAGCGTCAAATTTGGAAATCTGTAAGAATCCTAAATAAACCGACACCCTCGATTATTTTTCTGACATCCTAGTATATTTTAAATTATTCTAAAAATGTCCCAAAATACACCCCATACGCGAAAACGGGCCTCAAATATATTAAATAGCATTAAAAATAAATAAAAATAGAAATATTAAGCTGAGGCGGGCCGCGTAGACCCACCCCAAACCTTACGCGGGCGGTTTCAAGGTTGAAATCTGATTTCGTTGATTTTTTTAAGTTAAAGCGGGCCACGTAAGACCCCCGTTTAGTTAACGCGGGCCGCGTGAGATCAGAATGGTGGCGCAGCCCGGTGATGACACGTGTCATCATCGTGGCGGGTCTAGGCGATGATCCGGATAAGCTACGCATTGACCAGAGGTCAACGCGGGCCGCATAGGCCCTTCCCTTATGTTACGCGGGCCGCGAGAGAGTCAAGATCAGCAACTATAAATAGAACGCATCGGATCTCAGTTGAATTCGTTCATTTCTTTCTTTCTTAAGCAAATTTCTGAAGTGTAGGCTTTATAGTCGGGTATTATACCCCCCTAATTAGCGAAGTTCTTCTCCGTTGTAAGTATTATAACCCCTGGATACGTATTAGATACGCTGCCCGATTGATCTAGGGTTCCGTAATGGCTGTCGTGGTTCTGCCCGATGTAGTCATTGGAATGCCGTCTCGGGGAGGGTATTACTAATGTTAAAATGGGTTATTATATTAACACGTGTACATTTGTGTAAATTTTAGATTATCACCAGGAAACCCTTACGAAAAATCTAAGACAGCAATGTGAGTAATCTCCTTTTTGTTAACAGTTTTTACAAAACCTTAACTATTTTACAATGCAATTTAGCAGTGATTGAGTCTTTGTAATTCTTCAATTACTGCCGGTATGTTGGGGTTTTGTATACAAAATGTACTACAGTGTGAGTAGTAAGTCGGGATGACAATACGTTAGCATTGGACAATGAGTTAGCCAATGGGTAATATGACCCACAAGTCAGGATTGATAGTACTAATGGAGTAATTGTGTAGATATAAACATTGTAATCGCTCTCAATACTGTTTAAATTTAATTAATGTTTCTTGATTAAACTGGGATTCACTCACCAGTATTTCCCACTGACAAATGTTTTTAAAACGCGTTTCAGGAAACACAATGTGAAAGCCAATTAGAAGCCAGCTGAACAGCAGTAAAGGCTTGGAAAAGTGGCTATAAAAGTTACCTAAATAAAGAAAGCGTTTTAATTCAAATAAAATGGGAATTATCCCTGTAAATCAGCTTGTAATAAAAATTTGGGTTTTATCCCAATATGTTTATTTATATAAGTGGTGGTATTTTACTCTGATAAACATTTCCTAACTACGGTCCAGATGAAAAATTCCGCTGCCAAATTAAACGACACACGATACCACCGAAACTGGCTCGCGACCGCCCGTTCCCAGGGATCAGGGATCGGGGGTTACGACAGAAGGTGGTATCAGGGCTAAGCCACCGATTCAGCCACATAGGTGTTCTGCTGACATCAAAATGTAAAGTGTTAGGAAATAAATTACGGAAATACGTGCAAAACTGCATTTATTTGTTATGTGTTATTTGACTATTTGTTAGTTTACAGTATGAGCGACCAAGGACCATCTGACGCGTATCATCAATTGTCTGGTTCGCCTAGAAGCAAAGGCACCTCCTCTTCTCAGCCTGCCCTCTTAGGGTACTCTGCTGATACGAAAGAAGGAATCTTTGTGTTTAAGGCTCAGTCAGAAGAGCCATTTCCTCATAAAAAGAGGGGATGGTTCAGTAGAGGAGCACACGAGCGTAGAAAACGTATGAAAAAGTTGCAAGATCAGAGGGTACTAGCAGCAGCCAAGAGAGAGACAGATGCCTATGCCCATGATATGATAAATAGGGGTATAGCCAACATCCACGTCCTAGCCACTACTGCAGCTGACCCAAATTTGGAGCAAATAATAGCACCCCAACCACAGCCACCAATCCCTGATCAACCCATGGAGATAGAAAACCCTGAAAACCAAGTAGAGATGCATGACTTCAATCCAGAAGAAATTCCTAGGGTACCAGCACCAAACCCCCTAGACCCAAATTACGATCCCTGGTGGGATGACGTTAGGGACTATGTGCAACGTTACCCGATACATGAAGACACACTCATGCAGAACATAGGAGCCTACCCAGGTATGGACCCTTTAGATCCCTATTACCATAACGAATACATTAGGGAGATCTTAGAAGATCCTTACCGATTTCAGGCACTTTCATCCCCATATCAGGAACCCGCACCCCAGATTCCGAACCCAGTCCTAGAACCTGCACCCCCAATGAGTGCAGAAAACGTACAAGAACTTAGGACATTTGGTGAGGAAATTTTAGAAAGCAGTGAGAGAATGAGAGAGGTGGGAGAGCGTCTCGTATGGAAATACGATGAGCGCAATATGGATTTCTGGATGAATCCATATCCGTAAATGTGATGGTGAGATGGTAATAGTAGTAATGATAATAAAATAATAAAATATGTGTGTACGGATGCCTACTATTATTTATTTCTGTTGGTATTATAATTTTTATTTCAGTACTGGTATGTAATAGATAATAGATGAATAGAGTAAAGTCGCAATGATCGACGCTTTTGGCAAAAATGCGTGTCATGTGATTAACTATATTAATATTATTTTGTGATATTAATACGGAGTAAATGTTTAAAATTCAGATGGCCGACGAAGGAAATCAAGGAAATCTGAATAACGATAACCAGAGTAACATTAACGTGGTTAATGAGAATCCGAGCATCAATAACAATGGAAACCAAATGGATAATAGTGTCGTTCAACACATAGTGGCACAAGGAATTATAGATGCAATGCCATTTATTATTCAAATGGTTCAAGAAGCGAATAATAAAAGTAAACATAGCAGTAAGCGACCAATTGAACTAGAACACAGCGTGAACAATGGACCCATACTTCAAGCGCCCATTCCCAAAAGAAGAAGAACCGTGCCTTATTGTTGTTCTTACAAAGAATTCTGGTCCTGTAAACCTATAGAATTCTCGGGCAATGAAGAACCCATTGCAGCTCTACGCTGGATAGAGAAAACAGAGGCTGTTCTGAAAATAAGTAAATGTGCGGAAGAAGATAAGATAATGTTTGCTTCCAATCTATTTAAGAACCCAGCCTTAGAATGGTGGAACACTATCCTCCTGTCAAAAGGAAGTGATAAGGTATACAATATGGAATGGGAAGAATTTAGGAATATGGTAGAAAGGAAGTTCTGCCCTCCTAACAAAAAAGAACAAATAGCAAACAAATTCCTAAACCTTAGGATGAATGGAGTGGATAGTAAAGGGTACACCAAGTTATTCTTTGAATATGCTAGGATAGTACCAACCCTTGCATCACCAGAGCCGGTATTAATCTCCCGTTACATCTGGGGATTAATTGGAGACATTAGACATGTAGTCAAGGCAGCTAGACCCCAAACCATAGAAGAAGCTGTAGAATTAACAAACACCTTGACAGATGAACTAGTCCGTACCAGAGAAGAAGACCAGAGGAAAAACCTAGCCCAAAGACTTACTCAAGAATTCCGTTCTGGAAATTACAACCGTAGGAATATGGGTTCTACCTCTGCACCTTTCTGCACAGTCTGCAAGAAAAAGCATTCGGGAAAATGCTCTACTCTTTGCAATTATTGCAAGATGCCAGGACACAAGGAAGAAAATTGCAGGAAGAAATCCAGTAATGGATTATGCTACAATTGTGGAGAAAAAGGTCATATCAGGCCAAACTGTCCAAAACTAGCCCCAGCTGCAGACAACAAGAACACTAAAAATGCTAGAGCATTTGTTCTGACTGCAGATGAAGCCAAGATGATTCCAGATGTCATAGCTAGTACGTTTTTAGTAAATGATGTTTTTGCTAAAGTATTATTTGACTCTGGTGTAAACCAAAGTTTTATTAATACATCATTTTGCAAACTCCTTAATCCGTCATTAACTAAACTACCACAAGAATGTCTAGTAGAGACGGCTAATGGAGAAACAGTTAGGATTTCTGAAATCTTGCAAGGAGCAAGAATAGAAATTTTAAACCAAAAGTTTATGGCAAACCTTTATCCCATGAATCTGGCAGGATTTGATATCGTTTTAGGAATGGATTGGTTAATAGCCAATAAAGCCAATATTATATGTGATCAAAAGTCAATCCAAGTAAATTCACCAAAAGGGAAAATGATCACAATTAAAGGAGATAAACCATCTAAATTCACGAAATTCATCTCTGTGATGAAAACTGCAAGATATATAAGAAAAGGATCTATAGTGTATTGGATTTCCATAATCACTAACACTAAAGGAAAAGAACTAAAAGACATTCCAGTAGTGTCTCAGTTTTCAGATGTATTTCCAGAGGAATTACCAGGACTACCGCCGGATAGAGAAGTTGAATTCAGAATTCACCTGCTACCAGGAACGTCCCCGATTGCCAAAGCACCCTACCGTTTGGCACCCGCCGAAATGCAAGAATTGAAGAAACAATTGGATGAATTGTTAGAGAAAAGATTTATACAGCCAAGTTCGTCGCCATGGGGAGCGCCGATACTGTTTGTTAAAAAGAAAGACGGATCGATGCGTATGTGCATTGACTACCGTGAATTAAACAAGGTCACGATTAAGAACCGGTACCCATTACCGAGAATCGATGATATGTTCGACCAACTGCAAGGAGCTCGATTTTTCTCTAAAATCGATTTAAGGTCAGGATATCATCAATTAAAGGTACAGGAAGAGGATATTCCTAAAACTGCATTTAGAACGAGGTATGGTCATTATGAATTTACTGTCATGCCATTTGGTTTAACCAATGCCCCAGCTGCATTTATGGACATGATGAACTGAATATGTAAGCCATATTTGGATAAATTCATAATTGTTTTCATAGATGATATTCTCATTTATTCTAAGAATAAAGAGGATCATACAAAGCATTTGCACGCACTTCTAAGTTTATTAAGAAAGGAAAAGCTCTATTATAAATTTTCAAAGTGCGAATTTTGGTTAGAACAGGTACAATTTCTTGGACATTTAGTTAATCATGAAGGAATTCATGTGGATCCCACAAAGATCGAGGCAATTACTAAATGGAAAACCCCTGAGTCATCAACTGAGATTAGAAGTTTCTTAGGATTGGTCGGTTATTATAGAAGATTTATTCGAGATTTCTCTAGAATAGTCATTCCTTTAACTAAGCTAACCTGTAAATCTGTTAAGTTTGAATAGGGATTAAAACAAGAAGAAGCCTTTAGAATTCTTAAGCAAAGATTAACTAATACACCCATATTAGCGTTACTAGATGGAACTGAAGACTTTGTAGTCTATTGTGACGCTTCTAAGTTAGGTTATGGATGTGTATTAATGCAACGCCAAAAGGTTATAGCATACGCCTCTCGACAACTTAAGAATCATGAAGAAAATTATTCAACCCATGATCTAGAATTAGGAGCTATAATTTTTTCTCTTAAGATTTGGATACATTACCTTTATGGTAATAAGTTTACCATATTCACAGATCATAAGAGTTTAAGGTATGTGTTCGAGCAAAAGGAGTTGAATATGAGACAAAGACACTGGATGGAGATACTTAGTGACTATGATTGTGATATCCAGTATCACGAAGGAAAAGCAAATGTAGTAGCAGATGCTTTAAGCCGAAAGTATCATGAAAAACCAAAAAGAGTACGTTCTCTTAAATTAAATCTACAAGTAGATTTAAATGATCAAATAAGAGAAACCCAAGAATCAGTAATCAAGGAAGATACTGAAAAGCTAAAAGGTATGCTAAAAAAATTAGAACAAGGAATAGATGGAATATGGAGATTCCATAAAAAGAGAATGTGGATACCTAAATTAGGAAACCTACGTCATCGTATATTAGAAGATGCCCATAAGTCTAAGTGTACGATGCATCCAAGAAATGATAAAATGTACCAGGATTTAAGGAAAAAATTCTGGTGGATAGGAATGAAGAAGGACATAGCAGCTTATGTTTCTAAATGTTTAACTTGTTCACAAGTTAAAGCTGAACACCAGAAACCCTCAGGTTTGTTACAGCAATTAGAAATGCCAGTATGGAAATGGGAATTAATAACAATGGATTTTGTTACTAAATTACCCAAAACAAGGAAAGGTAATGGTACAATCTGGGTGATTGTAGATAGGCTAACTAAGTCAGCTCATTTCCTACCAATGAAGGAAACTTTCAGTATGGAACAGCTAGCTAAATTGTATGTAAATGAAATCGTTTCATTATATGGAATTCCTTTATCAATTGTTTCTGATAGAGATAGCCGATTTACCTCTCATTTTTTGTCAAGTTTCCAAAAAGCCATGGGAACCAAATTAAATCTGAGCACAGCTTATCATCCTCAAACGGACGGACAAAGCGAAAGAGCAATTCAGACAATGGAAGACATGCTTAGAGCTTGTGTAATTGATTTCGGAGGTAATTGGGACGATCACTTACCTTTAATAGAATTTTCTTATAATAATAGTTATCACACAAGTATCAATGCTGCACCATTCGAAGCACTTTATGGACGAAAGTGCCGAACCCCAGTCTGTTGGGCAGAAATTGGGGAAAAGCAACTTTCTGGACCTGAGATAGTGCAGGAAACAACTGACAAGATCATTCAAGTCAAGGAACGACTGAAAACAACACGTGATAGACAGAAGAGCTATACTGATAACCGACGCAAACCCTTGGAATTTCAAGTAGGAGACAAAGTATTGTTGAAGGTCTCTCCTTGGAAAGGAGTGGTAAGATTCATCAAAAGGGGAAAGCTAAGTCCCAGATATATTGGACCTTTTGAAATTATTAGAAGAATAGGACCTGTAGCCTATCAGCTACAACTGCCAGAGGAAATGGCAGGGATACATGATGTGTTTCATATATCTAATCTTAAAAAGTGCTTAGTTGATAAATCGCAAATAGTACCTCTTAAGGATATAGAGGTAAATGAACAACTCAAGTTTGTAGAAAGGCCTCTACAGATTGAAGACAGGAAAGTCAAGAATCTTAAACATAAGAGATTAGTTCTGGTCAAAGTGAAGTGGGACTCCAAAAGAGGACCTGAGTACACATGGGAGCTCGAATCTGAAATGCAAAGGAAATATCCACACTTGTTCCAGTAGATCTCGAGGACGAGCTCTAAAACAAGGTGGGGAGGATGTTGTTAGTGCATTCATCTGTCGACTTCGTCTTATATCGAGTCTCGGGTTCGTTGCGGATATGATTCAACATGATGTCATCATATACAAAGATGACATCATCAATATGACATCATACATATGACATCATCATATGCATCATCACATGAAATTGATAAGTAACCGAATATCACTTCACAAGAGACAAAATTGTTTAGAACTTTAAGGCTTGATTTCACTCCAAGTTACAAGTCTGATTTCGCTCGTATTTTAAGTGTTGATTTCGCTCTAGATGACATAGGGTGTTTAGGAGCGAAATCAGGAAGGCTATAAATAGGGTTGTATTCATGTCATTTGTAACGATTTCCAGATTTGATACCGAGGTGCTGCCGGTTTATCCTTTGATTGTAAACTTTGTTAAATCAATATACAAAAGGTTTAAAGTGTGAATCAAGCTGTTTTTCACATCCGTTTCTCTGTTTCCGCCTCTGAAACGGATTTGAGCTCTTCCGAACGACTCGTTTAGGTTGCAATTCGATCCTACAAGTGGTATAAGAGCTCAGGACGAGGAGCTCTTGCCAAAACAGCTTCATTTTCTTTATTCTACACCTTCTTTCATTGTTTCAGATAGTTTTAACGGTCAAAATCAGGTCAAATTTTCACAGACTGTTTAAAATTGGATATAGTCAAACGCTTGAAAGTTTCACTGTTTAAATCAATCTAAAAATGAACAAAATTGGACTTCGAGTTGATTCCGCTCCAAAACAAGTAGTCTGATTCCGCTCCTGATTGCTTGATTCCGTCTAAAATTGTCTGATTCCGCTCCAATCTGACTGTTGATTTCGCTCCAGACTACGGAAAAGTTGATTCCGCTCTTAAATAGAATCTGATTTCGCTCCAAGGTACCAAATCAGAGATTCCGCTCCAAAAGTATTTTCTGATTCCGCTCCAGAGTACTAAATCTCAGATTCCGCTCCAAGATTAATATCATGATCTATCATTTCGGGTCTTGAAAATTGAAGTTCTGGTTGCATCGTTTTGATCATAGTCATAAACAAACGTTGTGAGTTTCAATGCATATATAAAAATTATCGGTAATAGGTTCAGGTCACGAGAAAGTTCATTGAATTGTGAGTTGTTGGAAATTGAAGTGTCAGCCCATGTGAATCTATTGCAATTTATATCGATACATGTGATCATCTTTGTTCAAGATTTGAGGTCAAATAGAATTCGAACAATATCTGATATTAAACATTTTCATGTGATAGTCATCGATTAGTGTGAAAGCCCATGTGTATTCGGTTAATAAAGAAAACAAGTCAGTGGAATCTTCTACATTGTTGTCGGCTGCATGTGAAGTGATAAGTGTCAGCAGCCCAATCAAAGTCATACATATACCGAGCCCATTCAAAGTCAACACATAATCGACCCAATGAGATGTTTAGTTTAAGAGGATTGGAAAGCCCAACAGAAGTGAATTGTTTGTCTAAGTGTCCTCGGTCCAAATTGAAGTCATTTCGTTCCAATCAAGTCCATTGATTCAGTGATTTCACATCAACAATATTGAAACGAGTCCACAAATCTTCGACAACGAGTCTTAGATTGATTACATCAACACACATTTTCTCAGTTCGTTCCAAACTCAGCTTGCTTGAAAAATCAGTTATTGTGAATAATTTTCCGAAACATGGAAAAGGAGTTGTTGAAGAAGTCATTTGATATGTTTGTAGCTTTTGACCATGAAACAAAAACGATGACCATTGATAGATATTGTCATTTGGTAGTAGAAATGGGAAGATTAAACATTAAGAAAGATGATGATGAATGGATTGATAAACTTGCTAATGCATTACCACAGCAAAAATGGGGAAATTATCTGTTGATTGTAAAACATATGAGAAAAAAGGAAAATATGAATCTGGCAAAATTTATTCAGAAGATTGAGGAGCATGAGTTGGATATCCAGAAAAAGGCAAAAGTAGAAACTGACAAAGCAGAAGTTGAAGAAAGTTCAACAAAGGAAACTGAGGGACAGAAAGCTAAAATAGAATCTGAAGAACCAGTGATTGAAAAGATTGTAGAAAAAATTGTTGAAGTCGAGAAACTCGTTGAAGTTGAAAAGACTGTCGAGGTTGAAAAGATAATTGAAAAAGTGGTTGAAGTTGAAAAACCATGTTTGAAGTGTTCAGAATCTTGCAAAGCTTGTGAAGAGAAAGATCTGAAGATTGCTGAGTTAGAGAAGATTAAAGAAGATTTACTGTCTGATGTGAAGTACATTATAGAATCTTATGATGTGCTGAACAACACAGTTGATCGTCTGAAAAAGACAAATTCAGAAATTGAAAAAGCAATGGATAAAATGAGTGCAACATTAATGACAAAGCAGAGCGTCATCAATGAGTACATCGAAGATTGTGCTAAGTTGAAGAAAGAAGTGGAACTTGAGAAGATTGAGAGTGAAAGGATTAAACGATTACTGTTGAGTTATACTACATGTGATTATCTGATTGATCGTGTTTATCCTACTGTTGCAGGTTTGGAGGCATTCAAGGAGAAAAAGACTGAAAATACTGATACTGGTAAGAAACAAAGTGTCAAGTATAACAGATGTCCGCCCCCGATCCATGAAACTTATTCTCCAAGGAATCCTAACGAGGAGCGTCTAAAAAAGGCAGTCAACATCAAGTTAAAGTCTGAAATCATTGATGAATTACCAGACAATATTGATGTTACATTCACAGCGTCTGACACTGATCATGAGTCTGAGTTAGTAAAGAAAGTTGTCGATCAGGTGTTAGATACGGATGAAGAGTTAAAGTCGGAGTCTAAATCTGAGAGTTCGAGTTCGTCAGAAAAGAGTCCGAGTTCGTCAGAAAAGAGTCCGAGTTCACCGGTTAACAGGGTTTACAATAGAGAATTCCTGTTATCAAAATCTAATTTGAATGACGGGTCAATCAAAGTGGCTTATACTTTGTATGATTCAGAAAAATTATATTCTGATGAGGAATTCCCAATAAGAAGTGTCAAAACTGAAATGATTAAACAGGTTTTCAAACTGACAGAAATTAATATTTCTGAAATAAAAGATTTAAATTTTCATGAACAACCTAAAAAGTACACTTCAAGAGTTCAACAGAGATTGAACAAGAAAAAGGGTTACGGTTATGGTTCAGGTTATCGAAAGAAATCAAACCATAATGGTAATCTCAAAAAGAAAGGTCTTGGTTTCAATTTTTCAGAAAATTATAAAAATCAGAAAACTTATAAACCAAATACAAAATTTGTTTCAGGAGGAAGTTCAGAGGATGAACAGAAGAAACCGTTCTGGAAGCAGTCAAACCAGGAGTTTCTTGCTGAAGTGAAGAAGAATGTGAGAAGGTTTGCTGAAAGAGTTGACAGAAGAACCTGTTTCAAATGCCAAGAAGTTGGACACATAGCTTGGAATTGCCCCAAGACCAACTACCAAAAACAGGAAGTTTCTTCTAACTCTGTTTTGAGAAAGACTTGTGTTGATAAGAAAGAAAATGTTAAAAAGTTTGAAAATTCTACTTCTGAGGAAGGAGAAAGTTCAAAACAGTTTTACAAAAGAAGAGGTGATTTGAGTAAACAAAAGTGGGTGGTTAAATCTGAGGGTAATTCTGACAATGAATCTGATTCCATAAAATCAGAGGAGTCATTGGTTGAGAAAAAGGTTGTGAATTCCGTTCCAGAGGTGAACGATGAAGATTTTCCTCCATTGTCAAAGGAAAATTTGATGAAGAAAGTGGGAAAGGTAGAGATCTCAAATCAATTCTTCGCTGATAAGGGAGAATTTGATGTTGAGAAGACTTTCAATGGAAAAGTCAAACATATTTTCGGAAAGATGGTTGATGGGAAGGTTAAAACTGCAAAAGATTTTTATAAATCAAAATGTTGGTGGGATAGATGTGTCCCAGAATCTCCCAAGGATGGTCAGCCTTGGGGGAAAGTTTTTCCAAACTGAAAAATCTGACTTGCCGGAGCTCCCAGGTTGGTAAGAGTGGAGCAGGAATCGGCATCTTTCTTAGCAAATGATCCTACATGTGGTACAGTTGGTAAAGTACAGGTGGTATATTTTAATTGTTATATTTTGATTTACAAGTGATTATAGTTGGTGAGTGAACCTGTAAGTGATTGAAAAAGGTTTTCATTGACAAGTGGTTAATCAAGGTCATTAAGTTGAACTTGATTGGACCATACTTACAAGTGATATTTTGGAAAACGATGTGATTAACCCCTAACCTACAAATGGTTTGAAAATCAACAAAACTAATTTTCCGGAAAAACCATTTGATTAAAACAAACTTAAGTGTTTTGAAATCACAATGGGAAAATAGTTTGTTGCGATGGGGAGTTCTGATTGTTTATGCCAAGTGGATGGAGATTTGAAGTGATTTGATATCAGTTGTCACTTTATTGTACAGTTTGTTTTCAAATTTCCTAAAATGTGTTTGCATTTTAGGGGGAGTAAAAATTTTCAGAAACTCCAAAAACATTTGAAAATTTGAAAAAGCCAAAAACATGATAAAATCAAAAATGAGTTTTGTTGTATTAAAGAGGAAATGATAGTACATCAGTGGACGATCATGGCTTGCTAAAGAAATGGAAAGTTAAATAGTGATAAACGGTCTCACTGATGATGTGTCAGTAGGTTTTTGCACATTTAGTAGATTGTGACGAGATATAAACCTAAATTCAAACTTGCTTATATCGTGGGTAACATCTCTCGGATATATGGGTAACCCCCGAAATCTTGTTTGAAGGACCCCTCTTTCTGAGATACTAGGTCTTTATGCTTAGTGATATCTGGGGTATTATCCCGGGACTTCTGATAATGCGGAAGCAATGGCCTAGTCCCCGGAGAATACTTTCTGCTTGCTTGAAATATAGCGCCGCCCTCAGCAAAAATAGACAATAAAATTGCTAAGTAATGCTGTTGTAAAAAAGATCCTCTAAAGGGGACCCACCAAAAGTCGAGCCGTCATCTCTCTGCTGAACGGAAGTTCTGACCTGAGCTCTCACGGTTTCGCAATTTAACCCCTTACAGATATCATCTAGGTATACTCACCTGTAAGACTGAATATTGGGATCTGGATACGGGAGTATATTCTGAGGTGGGACACGCGATTAAGTTTAAGTGCTTAAGACATTAATCTCATATCTCGAAACAGTTGAACCTTGTGTGAAAATTTAAGTGGATCAGTATACTGACAATCTAAGTGAATCGTTTAGAACTTAAAATGTATAAAGCTTAATGGTGTTGGTGATTTGTATCAGAAACTGATATGATCCTCTTACACAAACTCACAAAAATATTGTATGTAAATATTTCATTTCTGCATTTCATTTCATAAAATTCCAAAAAGAGTTTCGGTGTGTTTTAGCATAAATTTTGAAAAATTCAAAAAGATTTTAGACAACTGATGTTGAAAAGCTGATTTTCAAAATTCCGAGTGCTAAACATGATGAACAGGTTTGGGAAAGTTGTATTTGAAGAGGTGTAAAATAAAAATGATATACATTCAAGTGGTTCATCAGAAATTGACATGATAAATCATTTTTGTTTGATACTTGAAAATGATGCATTCAGGATTGTGTCTTCAGGTGATTAGCGAAGTTTCTAAATTTGTTATATCTTATCTTTTATGAAACTTATGTTTTGGGTAGACAATATACAGGTGAGTCAGTTTACGATACCTGAACCTGTGAAAGCCAGACTACGATCCCAGTACAAGTTGAGGGGAAGTCTGTTAGAGAAAGAGAGTCTGAAGATGCAAGAGCTAGGCGTCAGAGATCCTGAAAGAGAATTGGAGATAGGATAGAGCCAGATAGAGATCATGAAGGAAGTCCAAAGGCTGATAAAGACTGAAGATTGAAAAGACTCGACACTTAAGACTCGTCAACATCTGAGGGGGAGTCTGTTAGTGCATTCATCTGTCGACTTCGTCTTATATCGAGTCTCGGGTTCGTTGCGGATATGATTCAACATGATGTCATCATATACAAAGATGACATCATCAATATGACATCATACATATGACATCATCATATGCATCATCACATGAAATTGATAAGTAACCGAATATCACTTCACAAGAGACAAAATTGTTTAGAACTTTAAGGCTTGATTTCGCTCTAAGTTACAAGTCTGATTTCGCTCGTATTTTAAGTGTTGATTTCGCTCTAGATGACATAGGGTGTTTAGGAGCGAAATCAGGAAGGCTATAAATAGGGTTGTATTCATGTCATTTGTAACGATTTCCAGATTTGATACCGAGGTGCTGCCGGTTTATCCTTTGATTGTAAACTTTGTTAAATCAATATACAAAAGGTTTAAAGTGTGAATCAAGCTGTTTTTCACATCCGTTTCTCTGTTTCCGCCTCTGAAACGGATTTGAGCTCTTCCGAACGACTCGTTTAGGTCGCAATTCGATCCTACAGATGTAACAAACCTAAATAAACTGACACCCTCGATTATTTTTCTGACATCCTAGTATATTTTAAATTATTCTAAAAATGTCCCAAAATACACCCCATACGCGAAAACGGGCCACAAATATATTAAATAGCATTAAAAATAAATAAAAATAGAAATATTAAGCTGAGGCGGGCCGTGTAGACCCACCCCAAACCTTACGCGGGCGGTTTCAAGGTTGAAATCTGATTTCGTTGATTTTCTTAAGTTAAAGCGGGCCGCGTAAGACCCCCGTTTAGTTAACGCGGGCCGCGTGAGATCAGAATGGTGGCGCAGCCCGGTGATGACACGTGTCATCATCGTGGCGGGTCTAGGCGATGATCCGGATAAGCTACGCATTGACCAGAGGTCAACGCGGGCCGCGTAGGCCCTTCCCTTATGTTACGCGGGCCGCGAGAGAGTCAAGATCAGCAACTATAAATAGAACGCATCGGATCTCAGTTGAATTCGTTCATTTCTTTCTTTCTTAAGCAAATTTATGAAGTGTAGGCTTTATAGTCGGGTATTATACCCCTAATTAGCGAAGTTCTGCTCCGTTGTAAGTATTATAACCCCTGGATACGTATTAGATACGCTGTCCGATTGATCTAGGGTTCCGTAATGGCTGTCGTGGTTCTGCCCGACGTAGTCATTGGAATGCCGTCTCGGGGAGGGTTTTACTAATGTTAAAATGGGTTATTATACTAACACATGTACATTTGTGTAAATTTTAGATTATCACCAGGAAACCCTTACGAAAAATCTAAGACAGCAATGTGAGTAATCTCCTTTTTCTTAACAGTTTTTACAAAACCTTAACTATTTTACAATGCAGTTTAGCAGTGATTGAGTCTTTGTAATTCTTCAATTACTGCCGGTATGTTGGGGTTTTGTATACAAAATGTACTACACTGTGAGTAGTAAGTCGGGATGACAATACGTTACCATTGGACAATGAGTTAGCCAATGGGTAATATGACCCACAAGTCAGGATTGACAGTACTAATGGAGTAATTGTGTAGATATAAACATTGTAATCGCTCTCAATACTGTTTAAATTTAATTAATGTTTCTTGATTAAACTGGGATTCACTCACCAGTATTTCCCACTGACAAATGTTTTTAAAACGCGTTTCAGGTAACACAATGTGAAATCCAATTAGAAGCCAGCTGGACAACACTGAAGGCTTGGAAAAGTGGCTATAAAAGTTACCTAAATAAAAAAAGCGTTTTAATTCAAATAAAATGGGAATTATCCCTGTAAATCAGCTTGTAATAAAAACTTGGGTTTCATCCCAATATGTTTATTTATATAAGTGGTGGTATTTTACTCTGATAAATATTTCCTAACTACGGTCCTAATGAAAAATTCCGCTGCCAAATTAAACGATACACGATACCACCGAAACTGGCTCGCGACCGCCCGTTCCCGGGGATCAGGGATCGGGGGTTGCGAAAAAATCTGAGTTCAAAAATTTTACTTACTGTTAAAGTATAAAAATTTATTCATAACATCAGTAGGTAACAAGCCTTAGGTGCCAATTATGGTTTTAAACCATATTATGCGCCTAAATCGCATAAAAGTCGGTATTTGACGATATTCGGGTTGAATAAGGAAACCTGATATTTTGATCAGCCTTTACTGTTTAAAATAACTTATTTAATATATAAAATCAGTAGAAAAAGGTTTGACATGTAAAGGATGTGTAAAACTCATTTTATTAGCGAAAAGGGCATTATCGTCAATTACCGAGCCTCTGCGAGAACTCTATGTTATGGTCAGTTTAAAATTTAATAAAAATCTCCAAAAATCTCTAAATATTATATTATATCAGTGGGTAAATGGTTTGATGTCAAAATTTGGGTTTAAATAGGATTTATGTCAAAAATTCCATTTAATTAATAAAAAGATTTCATTTTACGATATCGAGCATAACTCTCATTTCAGACCAGATTCGGATCTTAAATTTTTAGGACATACTAATATATCAGTAATAAAGGTTTTTGTCCTCTCACATTTTCAAAAATCTCGTTTTAATATCAAAAGGGCATAATGGTCAACTTTTAAGCATTTAACGGGAACATGCAATGAACTAGGATTTCTATGGAACCAAGTTGTTTAACCTCAGAGGGTTATACTAACCTATAATATGGTCCTAAATGAACCCTAAGGCATATCTAGACTAAGCTAAATCGGATCAGAACTGAAAGTCAAAACAAAAGTCAACTTTTGCGACTTTCGGTTGCGAACCAAGCCTATACTCAGAATTGTCGGGTTGAACATGCCTAGACATGTTCAATTAATATTTACCAAGTTATTAAAGTGATAAAACTGATTTTATTGCTTTTATATCATTGGTTATGAATTTTAATTAAAAACCGACTCGTTTGACTTTTATTTTAATTACTTTGACCTGACAATTAACTAAGCAAACGTGGTAATTAGGAGGTGCCCTTTTGAGGGTTTAATACCTACCTAATTACGATCACGTAGCCATGTTCGTTGCGAACAATGGCTTGACCGTTTAAAAGTCAAAGCTTTTATCGTAAACGCTTGACTTTTTGGCTTTTCAAGCCAATTAAAATTAACTAGCCACAGGAGGGTACTTACAAAGGGTCCAATGGACATAATAGAACTCAAAAGAGGTTCCCCAAAAGTTCAGGATCCTCCATGTTTGAGAGCAAGAGATACTTGAATGATATATGTGAGTTATTTAAATAAATTTCAACCCCTATATATAGTTTTTGAGATGGAAGGGGATTAGGGTGAGTTAACCAGATTAAAACATGTGTAATACCAGTTATAAAGTCTGTTGGCAGCCCCTAAAGTGATGGAAATGGTTTTGGGGTTCCATGAATAAAACAAACAGCATGAAAACAAGCTGTTGCTTGTTGTATAGGGGACGCGGCCCGCGTAGACAGCCCAAGTGGGCTTCGCGGCCCACCTAAACATTGGCCCAGATCTGCAAGTTTGCAGCAAATGCAGTTTTGGTCCCTGTCTTCAATTTCGTGCGCGTAAAACAATTTTAACAGCTGCAAACGCTGTTTTATATGGCCGAGAAGTGCAGCCCAACGGTCCTCGGCTCATAACTCATGCCTGGTCCAGGATAAAGGTTGAGGTATGTCATAAAAAGTCCTTATAAGTTTTAGTTATTTTTAAAATAAAAAAGATGATCGAATATCAAGCGATCCGACGATTTAACCGCGGTTTGCTCTACTGATGTACAACTTGGTAGTCCACAGATGCATTCTTAGACAGACACTAGTTTCATCACTTGTCAAAAACAGCCCTTTCATTACCTTGAGCTTCATTTATAATATCGACGCTTATGACACCAAAATTTCTAATTTCACCTAATATGTTAATATAGGGTTCAAAACCTCTAATGGTCAACCTTAGGCACATTTGGTAGTACAACCAAGCATAGCGGAGTTTCCGGTTTAATCAAAAGACCTCTCAAAGGCGTAGTTTCGCAAGTCGTCACTTTTAGTCCCTTAATCGCACAAAGTAGCGCGAAATGTCGCTCAATGATAACCAAGCCTTCCGTGGCCCATATTGAGTATTCCCGAGCATATAAATATTACAACGCTCCTGTTTGCTTAAATGGTCACCCAAAGTCGTAGATTTAATAGTTGACGCTTTTGGCCCCTCTAATGCGCAAACTTGCGCATATCATCGTCTAATAGCATCAAAGCCTTATCTAATCCATATTAGTCATTCTCGAGAGTATTATTAAACATCACGATGCTTCGGGTTCGTAAAAAGGTCATTCAGAGGTATAATTAAACATATGACGCTTTTAGTCCCTCTAACTTGCAAAGTTGCGCGTAACTTCACTTATAGGCATAAAAGCCCTTAATGGTCAATATTAGGCATTCCCGAGAGTGTAATCAATTATCATGAAGCTCTCGGTTTGTTAAAAGGTCACTCAGAGGTAAGAATTAACATGTTGATGCTTTTAATTCTTCGACGCGCAAACTTTCAAATAATTGCGTAAACGGTTCCTCTCGATCAACAAGTGGCTCATTTGTGAATATGATTGCCGTGTAATGTTATTCAGAGGCTTATATTAAGCATGTTAACATGCCCAGTCCTTCTATAATCAAAGTTTTTGATGTTTTCGCAAAATTAGTCCCTCAAATTCAACGTTTGACTTTATTAGGGTTTAGTACACGTGTCGATATATCATTGGACGTGTTTTTACGAGGTGTTACAAATAAGAACTTGAAACTTAAGAAGCGTGAAAGGAATATTATTTAACTGCTTTATGTTTGATATTATTATTTTAAGAATGATTTTCTAACTTTATAAAACATCGTCTATATATTTCAGGTTCAAGGTTCATGTGAGAGTTCAAGATGAAACCGGTAGTGTGTCTAAACTTAATCAGTCGACAAGTTTAATGTATTCTAAAGTATAATAGGAATGTGAATTCATTAAATAATTTCACATCATATTTTACATATAAATATAGGCTTACATTCAATATTTACGATATACCCGTGTCCATGAGACGGGTGTCCACCTAGTACTATATAATAAAAGAAACCATTTTGAGAACACTTGTCATCATATTAGGTCATGTCTTATGAATAATTATTATTTTAGTTTAATCTCTTCTAATTAATTATAGATAATTCTTCTACTAAATATTATTTAGTTTAATTATTACTTTTATATTTATCTATTTACTTCAAATTCAAACTTAGTTATCTAATTTGATATTAGAGTAAAATACGATTTTGGCCCCTGTGGTTATATCACTTTTACCCTTTTAGCCCAAAAAGGAATTTTTAACATCTCAGCCCTCAACGTCTTTTTTTCTAACATTTTCCCGTGTAATACATGAGGTTTTTTAAGATATAACTTTTTATTATTTGATATATAAAATTAGATTTATTCAATTCGTACAATACACGGGTTTTTTTAAGAATATATATTTTTTTATTATTATGTATAGAAAATTACATTTATTCAACCCGTGTAATACACATATTTTTAAAGATATAACTTTTTTATTATTTGGTATATAAAATTACATTTATTCAACCCGTGTAATAAATGTAATTTTTTAAAGATGTATTATTTTATTATTTGGTAAAGAATATTACATTTATTCAACACGTGTAACACACGTGGTTTTAAAACCTGTGAAAGTCAACCTCTTGTCATTCGAGACTGATGTGCATATTGTTAGTGATGATTCTGTCCACTGTGAATCTCAAGCTTCCGTAAAGTCATTCGAGATAGTTGACCAGAGTGCTGGAGGTCAAACTGCTTCTAAAACCTGTGAAAGTCAACCTCTTGTCATACTGCACGTTGTCCTGTATTTTTGCTCGATTTAACGCAATATGTAGTGTACTAATTGGTGGCGTATTCGGTAAACTTGCATGCAATATGTTGGTTTTAGAGTGTACTAATTGGTGGCGTATTTGGTAAACTTGCAGTATGATTATGGAGATTTTAGCTAGGATTGCGGAATTGTTCGTGATGCTGACAGTTGTGTGTTCTAGATTAGTTTGTATGAACATCATAAAAATCTTGTCAATTTGGATGGTGCGGTCAATTTTCAACGCTTTTTGAATATCTTTGGTTACAATGGCTAGCAGGTTTTGGTTTAATATACTCTTATTAAACCCTTTATTAATTTGGGATGTTGTTTTTTTAATGATTTATTGAAAGAGGTGCATTGCATACATTATATTTATAAAATTATAAATATGGGTTTCCTTCATGATGTCATTTATTTATATCCTTCACATATGCATTGCATACATTATATTTATAAAATTATTTTTTCTGACCCAAGCATTCTTCTGAAAAACAATTATAGGAATTGTGGGTCAACTGCTTTATTCAGGTGGGCTTTATTCAGACGCAGGAGGGTCGTAGACAAACTCAACGACTGAAGCAAATCAAGATACATACAAGCAAGAATTTAAGAAATATAATCAGAATATATATGTGGATGACTCACAACAACCATGTGTAAGATACTATGATTAAAATATAATCAACTGTAACTAACAAAGAATCATTAAAATGCTAATAAAACATTAGAATCAATTGATCAAACAACTAAACTTGAGTCTATAAGACTACCATATTGAGTGTTGCTGCCACTAATGGAGCTTTCGATTTAGCCCTAGAATATATATACAACTACCAAACAATCTTAACTTAATCCAAATTGAGAAAAAAATTACCCAGGTTTGTTGAAACTGTTTGGCTTCCAAAACTGTTAAAGGAGAAAAATAAATGAAGATTAAACAGTTTGATTGAAATGAAGGAACTTGGTCCTTAAATCTAAAAGTCTAAAACATAAACTACAATGTTAAATCAAACATAAATGAACAAATCTTCATGGATGATCTGTATACCTGAATTAGAGCAGTGAAGCCAGCAAAGATTTAGATGAAACACAGGAAAATGTTAATGGATTTGGATAATTAGGGCATGAAAAAGTAATATCTATAGAGAAAATGGTACCAAACAACAACCTTTAAAAAATTCAGATGAAACATTTTCTAATATATCGACAATGGAACACTGTCTCTTTATCTTCAAACTCATAAAAAGAAGTAAAAATAAACTGTGATAAGAAAAATTAATATGATTAAAATATAAAATATTAAAAAAGTAACAATTACATATAAAAAAGAAAACTAATCAGACACTTAAACTCTAATAGCAAGAATCAAGAAACTTTAACTTCAAGAAGGGGTAATCTCCGTTACCCTTGACGCTCCGATAGCAATGTAAATTTAGTGTAAATTTTGGAAAAATTTAACGTTTTTTCGATTTCGTTACCTCTTTTCTTTGAAACGTTGCCCCTATAATAATTTTCTAAATCTGCCACTAACGGTGGTGGAGTGGTTTATGTGTGCGCATGTGTTATGAAACTGGTGGAGACCTTGGTTTGAGTCCTGTGGTCAACTTTTTTTCTTTCGTTTCCAATTTGTAAGCTTTTCAAAAATGGCAGTTTAGTCCTTGCAGTTTATAACTTAAGCTAACTAACTGCAATAGCTTAGTCAATGATTCTCTTATAGTATTTAACGACTCTAACCAGGTTTTATTATGTAACCAATATATTAATTAATTTAGTAACAATATAATATTAAATAATAAGAAATAATAAAAACTCCATTTTATTCATTACGTGAAAGATCTGGTTACAAACGAGTTGGGTTCTAGGATCCGTTTTTAGGCGGATGTTACAACCCAATAGTTAGTTTAGGTATGGATTGAACGGTTGGTGTTCAAGTATTAGGCGGATGTTACAACTCAATAGTAAGTTTAGTTAAGGATTGAACGGTTGGTGTTCAAATATATGGATGTTGCTCTAGGTCAGTGGTATCATCAGTATAAATTATATCTATGTACAATATAAACATTATTCTCACTGATCGAAAGTGAGTGATTACTTGTTTCTCAATTTAATAATTTGACTTTAATTCTTCCATGTTTTTGTGTGTTTTACTTGGTTCTTAATTTCATAGCAATTAAGTTTAGCTTAGTTTAATTTAACTAAACTTCATGAAAACTACCACACTTACGCTAGCTTTTTTAATGACAAACTAACCTACTCCTTAATACTCTTAACCAGCATCTTACAAGATTTGAACCTTTCACCTCTTGAGGACACTTACCCTTGTTATCTAGATTAATGAAGTTTTTGCATTACTTAAACGACGACGATCATTTGTGTCCAGAGGACACAAATGTATATAGGAGTAATAAAATATGAATAAATAAAAAATGCACACCCTCAAATGAGAATTGATATATGCATTCTACGCTTGTTTATAGATATTAGTCGCTGACCCTCTGAGCGATTAATTTTATGGTCATTTTACTAGATGAAGAAGCCGAAAATGGCATAAGGTTGTCGACTATAAATAAGTATTAGATCATCTTCATTCCTGTATTTACCATGAAGTATTGTACTTTTTAAGTTAATCCTTGAGCCATTTAGTTTTTTTTAGTTTTTTTAGTTCCGACACTACTGATAAAAGAGGAAATTGAAACTTGATCATATTATCTTTAAAAGTTGCTTTCACTATCACCATCCTTGTATCCAAGACATTAACCACCTTATTCTTCTTGTTAGTGCAGTATGTCTATCGCCTCCGTCATCTCAAGACCGTAGCAGAAATAGTTTATATCTAGGCTTTTATTGTAATATCTAGTTTAGAAAGGCAAGGTGGCATTATTGTAAATAAGGAGAATCTCCTTATATCCTTGGCCTATAAATAGAACCATTAGGGTTCTCATTTAGAACTTTTTGTCACATTTGAGAGTTGGAGCTTTGAAGGTTAGAGAGAGAAGCTAGAGAGAGAAAGTGACATCGTGATTCAGGTGCTTTGTACGATTTCATACCAATCAATAGAATCACCGATTATATTACGTTCTCGTGTGTTCGGTCACGTTCGTGTACGGATTCCGCACGTCACACGTTCGGTTCGCAATCGTTACGGAATCAAAACCGGTCCTAACACTTCTTTGGGTATACACTGAAACATCTGTCACCAATGTACAGTTTGTATAGTTTCTGGAGTGTTTTGTATCGTTTTGCTTGGGATTTAGCATTGTACTTAGAGGCTGTTTGACAACTTCTGAATGGTTAAGTGCTGAAGGTCTAAACCATTAAGAGCCAGTATAATTCTTAATCGTTCAGAGACAAATGTTTGACCAATTCAGATTAGAGGTCTGAACCATTCAGACTCAGTATAATGCTTAACCATTCAGAGGCAAATGTCTGAACGATTCAGACATCTGTTCGAGAAATAAACAGTCTGAACCATTAAGTACTGAACCAGCAAGAGGTCTGAATCATTAAGAGGCTCATTAAGAGGTAAACAAACAGCCCCTTAGTCTTTTGTGTTTTGCATGTGTTCAGAGGAAAAGGGGAGTGAAAATGGGCGGAAATGAAGAAATCCAAGCTTTCGGACACATCGCAATTGATTGAGAAAGGAAAACATAAAAAATCCAAGAAAAACACCCCTGTCGCGTCGCGTGACAAAGTATTGGTGAGGTTGTCGCGTGACGCGAGGGCCATGAAAAGGCAGTAAAAAGACTAAAGTGGCCCTGTGTATCCTGCAATATAACAAAACAAGCCACTGCGGACATTATTCCTGTCGCACTACGCGACATCAAGAGCACATGCCTGTTGCGTGACTCGACGGGCCATTATTTCGTGAAAATTGTGTTTTAGGCCCACGATTGTCATGTTAATACGCTAATACGAATTTCAATGAAAAAAAGAGACTTGGGACGAACATAGGACATCTTGGAAGCGAATTTAAAGATACAATAGGCTTAGATTGAGGATCTCAAGCATCGGGATCAAGATTTTTCGGGTGTTCAACATTCGGTTTCACGTTTCCTTTGTATCCTTTGATTCGAACCATCCTTGCTGAACTTGTTATGATTTGTGATTATGTTTTCACGATGATTATTAGCTAAACTCATAGAACTGCCTAGGTTATGATGAATATGCATGTTTGACATTGAATCTTTCGGTTTTGGAACATGTTTTGTGGATTATTAATCTTGAAGTAAAAGACTTTGTTTTCCTGATTTGATGTATATGCGTATTTAGAGTTACTTAATGCATAATTATCAAACTCCACATGTGCTTTGTTGAATGTCGTCCAGTTATAGGTGCATGCTAGATCGTTTACTATGTGTTTTCAATTGTTAAGTGGTTTGCTAGACGTAGTAACCCATAGGAGTGATAATTGTGAATTCAGTAGGTCTAGGTATTCAACCAATCTTGATATTCATGAGGTAAGAGATTGTCAGTTTGTCTTGAGTGTTAGGGTTCTAGGTCTAAAACCTTTGTGAGAAGATTTTCCTAGTTTACCTGTCATTCCTTGCTTATCGAGTCTGATAAGGATTCCATTAGTTACCCCATGCACTTTTAGTGTATTGAGACCTTTGTGCTATGAGGTTGATTGTCTAGCGGGCACTACATTCTTAGATTTGGAAACTCGTGAGGGAATTCACATAACCCGTAGTCTTAACAACTTTTAGGATTCTTTTAAGTAGATCCTTGATAAGGGTCTAGGGTCCTTAGATTATCCTTTGAGTTTAGCATATTCAGATCCTGGTTCCACAATAGTTCCATTATCGATAGAAAACTTGTCACTTATGTGTAGCCATCTGATCTAGGTAGTGCTTGTACCATCATCTGATCTCGCCTACAGTCATAGTTCGTGTTTGAGTTCGCGTAAGTTAATCTTTTAGTTAATTGCATTAGGATTGTTAGACCCCCCCCCCCCTCAAAACATAGAAACAAATAAAATCAGTAGTGTAGATAAGTAATCGAGACTAGTTCACGTTTTCAATAGGAGCCTCGTGGGTTCGATATCTAGACTTACTTTAGCTTTACTAGGTCGATAGATTCACTTGTCTGTCAGTAGTTTAGTTTTAGAGAGTCTAGAATATTACTTAGTGTCTAGTTTAGGATTAATTTAGTTAATATTAGTCAAACTACTTTTAGCACATCAGGCCTTTATTATCATTTATCTAATAAATGATCATTGATTTTATTGTTATTCCTATATCATTAACTAATAATTATTCGATAGACGTAATTACCCTTTCCAGATAAACATAGGGTTTCCCATTGGGTGTATATATAAAGACTAGGTTATCACCCGGGAGCTTCCCGGGTTGTACTATTTAAATGACGTAAACCACTAATGTAAAATTTTATTTATCATGTACAATGTGTGGGAAAATAATATATTTATAGATTAAAAAAAATACTAACTATTCAAAGTTTAATATTACATTTTATTTAATATTGTTATGTTACGAAAGAAAACGACATAATTCATAAATCTATGTCAAATACATATATATAAAGAAATACATACAAAAGAACTGCAACCGTATCACACACACATATATAGGTTATTGACCAATATACAACATGTGTTGAATCACAATTCCAATGTCGATTAAAAAAGCGTTCATATTGTGGTTTAACTTTCAGGCCATTTCATTGTTAGATATATATGTATCTAATATACCCATTTAACTTGTTAAACGTAGAGAACAACCCGAAAAAAGACGATCAAAATACAATGGGTCAATCTACCACCTCTACACGTATCTATTACTACCCCATTCACTCGTGTATTTCGACCTGCACGTTGTTGCGCATTAAATGACGAAGCGGGTTGATTTTGCATAACGCGTTCAGAAGCTTCAGAAGATTACATTGTTGTTTTAAAGTTCATCAAATAAACACAAAAATAAAACTTGGTACATGTTTTCTATACCGAATACTATAATAAATAATCATTATATTAATTATGGGTAAAGATAATCATTATCAAAGACATACTTCATCTTATATAAGTTTTAACATATATAATCAGCTACTTTAATTTATAAAGTTCAAAGATCACCTACATTGGCACATGTCTAAATGGGTGAATACATCAAAATAAAAGTAAAACGTGTTTTCGTTGTGGAAACACACAATAATGTCAAAAGTACAAGATGAGGAGAAACTGCAACAACGATGATTCCACTCTCCAGTCTCGCCTGAAAATCAAATACCAAACTATAATCTCATATCAACAGACTTAATTACATGCCAAAATTGATAACTCGTTAGATAAGCACATAAAAACTAACATACATGACAAACCAGTAAACTTAACATTTAGAAGCAGGTAGAATTTGCTTTAGTTTTCGAACCACTTGCCTCATGGTAGGTCTTCCAGTGACAGAATCCGCAGTGCAAAGCAAGCCCAAGTGCAGCAGCTCCACAAGAGCATCTTTTGAACCCGTGTCCCATAATTTGGTAGTAAAAACCTCCTCTGCCCGTTCCTCTATAAGAAGAGTCACCGCCCATGGCACGATGGTGTAACCATCTTCATCTGAAACCAATAAAAACAGACATTATATGAAATTGTGTTCTTTAAATTTAGTAGCTTAAATAAAAGGATGTGATTTAAATACTATCTCGTTTACTACATATAAAAGTTAAACTTATATCGTCAAACCATAATTTTATGGTCTAAATTGAGTAAGAAAGATCGAGTGGTCAGTGGTGCACACATCATGCCCCTTGTTCTTATAACTACATGACTATATATTCTTTTATATATTTAATAGAACGATTGGTATCTACATAATACATGTACCTATTAACTATAACCGATTCATGGAGGGATTCTTTGCCATTAACAAAGTTCTTATCAACATTATTAACAATTAAGCCCAAAAAACAAAAATAACAAATAAAATTAACAAAAATAAATACATAATGAAACAGAAAAGTTAAAACTTAAAAGATATAATCTTGCTTTCTAGAAGTTGTAGCTAAATTTCAAAGCTTCAATAACTTATATAACCTAAAACCAAAGGTTAAGCTTTGACATTCAACCGAAACTTTCTTTTCAATAAAGACTTATTTTTCTTTTTTTATAAAAATACATCCCAAAAATCTGCATATGCCAAAAAAAACCAATATAGAAGAAATAATTACTTACTATTTTATTTGTAGGCATGATACACGTTCAAGAGTGTGCGATGGCCCCCATCAATGTGTCCAAATTGAGGTTTTGGCTCGTCAACAGCCTTCTGCGCTTCTACGGGTCAGAATGTCAGATAGTAGAGATGAGCTTGGTACTGGTACCGGTACCGAATTTCACCAAATATGGATACCGGTACCTAACGGAAAATACCAAAACGTGGGTACAGATTCAATATTGAAAAAAATTGGTATGAGAAATTCGATACCGGTACCAGGTACCAAATGCTCATCCATATCTAATAGTAAGGTTGTGGTCATTTAAGGATTTTAACAGGTTTAATTTTTTGGTGGAAAATAAGAGTATTAGCTAGTTAAAATAGGAAACAATTTTGGATTTGAAATCCCTTGGTAGGTTACAGTTATAAGTTTACATACGTATAAAGATGAAGATTTGCAATTTAAATACAAATTAGCTGAATTCATGGAGTGAATTATGTGATAATAAATCATTCAACTTTCATGGAAAAAATATAGAAGTGTTGCTTAGTAATTTGACTTTATAATGTGTTAAACCTTAAATTTAGAAAAGACATTTGTAACTAAATTGATAGTTTCCGTATTTATTTGAAAATGAGACTAAGTATGGTATGTAAAATATTTGAGACGTTAAAATCATAAAAATGATAAATCTTACAGGTTTTGTGAAAATTTTAGAGGGTGGTTCACTAAAAATATATATCAGTTATAATTATAAATTCAATATGCTAATGTAGTATACTTAAATGCGCATAAACAAATTGATCACCTCCAAAAGAAGAGTAAGATATTGAAGAACAGAAATATAAGATGTCCATATTTGTTCAATTTGTTAAAAAAAAGACCACCTTCAATAAAATACTCTTTAATCCCCAACATGCCAAATAGTGCACTGTTTATTGTAAAAGTTCAAAGCTAGTGTTTTGTAATATCAAAATCCATCCCATTTATTTATTATTTTAAAGCACCTGATTTGAACTTCAAAAGTAAAACATGGAACCCCTTTATCAAAATCAACCAGATTTTCGTATGGTTATTCCTATTTTCTAGACCTGTGGACCTAAAGGTCAAAAACCCATATCATTTTTGCACATAATTCATCTGAGTAAAGTGATATAGAAGGTTGTATGGATTAAAAATGCACTTTTTACACCACTTTTGAGTCTTTGAGACCAACATGTTTTAAATCACAGACATATTTTTTGGTCCAAACTGTGACTGACATCTCTTATTTGACATCAGAAAAAATCTTTTTTTGCAAATGTATGGGTAATGTAAAATAGAAAGACATAAAGAGCGTTAAAGAGAGAGGCTTACCACCGTTTTTGTGAACAAATTTCTTCCAAGAGTTCTTCGGAAACACTGCATGAGTGACATATGCACTGACCTTGGTTGCGAGCGAGTTAGTGTATCCTCACTTTTACTTTCACTGATGGAGATGTTGAGAGCCTGTTGTACACAATATGACCTTTATTTAGATCAAGAACAAATAGATGATCAATAGCTAATAAAAGTTTTTATATTTTTATTCAGCCTTAAAGTTAATTTGCTTACTTCTTCTGAGTTGGTTTTTGAAGATTCAAAAAGTGTGTATTTGTTTTATAGATAAGCAAAGTTACCATAACAATTTACAATCAAAACCATTCCTCAATTCCAGATTAACACATCGAACACCAATGAAAAATGTTCACGGGGAAGTCAACAAAGTTATAGAATCTTAGGCTACAGATCTGTATCTGTAAATATTTGATGAAGGCAAGAAAACAAAACAAAACTTGAAAAAAAAACCTAATTTGAAAACAAACTTAATTTTAGATAATAGCCCATTGAAATAAAAATCTAGCAACCTGTTTTGAAGATCCATCATGGGCAGTCCACTGAATAATATCATTATTAACATCCCTGATTAACTTGCTAAGCTCCTCAGAAGTTAGCATATGCAACTCTTTGACAGCTGGAACCAAATCGATAGGCTCTTAGTGGTGCAATGAATTCTGGAAACTCGATCTCTTCAAGCGCCTTGAATACGTCTTCAGCGTTAATTGTTTGCCTCTTCGATTCCTTGCACTTCATCTGACCCGTTACCCTGTTTGTAAAAAATGTTATTTAATCTCCTAAACGGTAGAAAATAGTGTGTTATTTAACACCATAACATGATTGATAAAAAATCCAAAATTACCTTTCCGGAACCGAATTGGAGTAGAGCAATGTCCCCTGAGCATCTCCTAACCAGCCACCCACGAATAACTGGAAAGAGGTTTTGAATAAGACAAAATAAAAACTAAAAGTAAAATGACATGATTTATTTAAATTGTCCATAAATCTATTTGCAGATGCTAAAATAGTACCAGCTTGTAACGTAATTGTAGCGCCAGCTTGTAACGTAATTGTAGCGCCATGAACATCTTCAAATCCAGTCCAGGGGTTTAGTAACTTATGCTCTTTCTTAGTGAACAATATTTATCATGCAATTGAACTCATCGTAAGTCAATAAATATAAATGTCAAAGCAGCACATTAAATGTAAAAAACCCAAATCAAGTAAATGATAAAACTTCATTAACCTGTCTAAATCGACTAAGAACCAGTATCACGAAAAAAAATCTAATCAAATAAGAATTCATTTACAAAAAAAGAATTAATTTTTTTACCTGCTCAAGTTTGATAAAGATCTGGTTAATAAAACCCTAGAATGGATTGATGTGGTTGAAGATATGGAGTTCCATGTGCGAGTAAGATAAAAATTTAAGGGTTCCTCTAGATATAATACGATTCAATTACCCCTTCAAATATCAAAGATTTAGAGAATTACATGTATTAAATCGGATCTTCAGTTGTATATCAACGATGATAAAATCATTGAACACAGAGAAGGAGTAGGAGTCATCAACAGAATATAAGAAACCCTAATTTCAAAAAACCCAAAAATCTTAAGAATCAAATGAAAACAGAGGATAAATAAGAAAGATTAGAAATGGAATATTTAAAGTTTACCCTGTATTACATCGGATTTTGACTTGTATATCGCCGTTGATAAGGAGGAGGCGGAGGCGGACAACACAATAACACAGAGAAGATAGGGTTAACAATGGTTGTTGGCGATGACACAAATGAAGATTGGAAATATTAATTTTTTTATAACATATATATACGGATCCGAATTAGCGGATCCGGATACAAAACGGGGCTTCATTATATGTGAAAAGAATACCCATTCAGTTTCCCGCCAAAACCACATCTAGGAAGCCCTAATATTGTGCCAAGTGTCCCAATTTTTTTTTGTTTATAATAGATAATAGATTAATGGAGAGGTAAAAGGTTACACACATTCATAACATCAACCAGCACTAAAATCATCACCCTCCTCTCCCTCTCCCTCTCTCTTTAAAACTATGATCTTCAAGATCACTTAAGCATCATAACTGTCACCCTAAATGAGAAGTCGGTCAATCAGGAACATGTCTACCTCCATCTCTTGAATTTCAGGATTAACAGGTACACCTTATTACATACTTGTGTTTCTGTTAGATATTAAAGAATTGATCAACATGTGGTATTAGAGCATATGCTGCTCAATCAATTATGTTTTCATTTTTGTTATACTGGAATTAAGTTGGAAAACGAGTTTTGATTAAAACCTAATTAAAATCATACTGAAATAGTTTTATGATGTTCACGGTTTTCGATTGTAATTTGGTGTATTGTCAATTTTATAACAAAATTGTTGTAACAAACTCGATATGATCTCATAAAATTCGAGATCTTATGTTTTTGAAATCGGTTCACTTCGAGTTTTTTTGTTTTTTTTAAGATTTCAATTCAATGATAGTTTTAATAATATATTTGTTTTTCCTAATTTAAGATAACTTTATCTTTAAGTTTTTTTTTTCAAAATATGATACTTAAATAAATAGATTGAATATTTTTGAAATCAAATCTTGGATATACTTAAAATCCCTTTAAAATTGAAAATCTCTTAGAACTTTCATTTAGTCTTATCCAGTTTATTGGTTTCACAGGACTAAGGGTTCATGGCCTTAAGGTTCACTGGCTTAAAGGTTCATAGATTTTGAGGTTCACAACTTAAGGGTTCATAGTTGGCATGTGCATAAACATACATGAGTTTTTTATGAAGATAAACCCACCTTTTTAACTGTTTTCTTGGAAAAATATTTGAAATAAGCTTAATTTAATTTATTTATGATTTTCAGGGGGCCTAAGACCGACAAACGAAGCACTTCTAGAGGAAAAACAGAAGATTTGTTGAAAAGGAATCGAGGCACGCCCCATGCCTTGCTCATAAAACGACAAAAAATCTTCTAAGGATTTTTGAATATCCAGTGGGACCCGCAAGAGCTAACCACAGTCCGTGTCTCGGTACCACGCCCTGTGCCTGGATACCAGTCATATTCGCCAAGATTGGTCTAAGCATGGGTCGTGCCTCGACGCCAGAGTCTATATAAGAAAGCTTCCACCTCCCATTTCAATTGCTCAATTCTTTCCTTTTCTTCCATAACACACTCTAATTCTACCCACTTTCTTTTGATTTTTGTAATCATTAACAATTTTAAGAACAAAATTAAGTAATGATCAATCTTATGGTGATTAATAAAATCTTTCCAAGTTTGTTAAAATATATCTTTGTGGCCATGAGTAGTTAAGGTTCTTGTGGTTGTTTTGCGGAAAACAACCCCTTGATAGGGAGTTAACTAAACAAGCTATGGATTAACAAGGGCTATGTGTGTGTTAATAACTTTAAGTGCTAATTACCGTATTGAAAGTGAGTTTCCTGAATCCTTAAAAGCAATCGTGTTTTCTATGTCTATGTAGTAAGTCAAGACAGGAAAATGGTTGGGTTGAATCACCCATCAATTGGGTGGTTGGTGTTTCGATGGTGGTGTTTCCATAGTGGGCATATATGCCAGCGAACACAAAGATGATTGAAGATGTGTGGCAAATAAGGGTGAGGATGAGGAGGCAGTGAGATGGGGTGGTGGAAGGGAAGGAGATTGAGAGGTGTGTGAAAATGGTGATGGCCGAAGATGACAGAGGTTAGATGAAGAGAAATGTGCATAAATGGTTTGGGTGTTTAGGGGTTTTCAAGGTGAAATGACCTAATAACCCTCCACCATCAAATTGTTTAACATAATATTCTAATACTAGAGACAGGGGTGCGAACTATGAAAGATAGAAACCGCGAAGGGGCAAAGTGCTAAAGAAAATTTCAAAAAGGCAAATTGCTTCCGCTATCAAACTACATGAAGGCAAATTGCATTTAATTCAATTTACTCTCTATAATAAGAGTGAATTGCAATAATTGTCCTTTATCTCTATGCCTCTTTACAGGCGGTGTCCTTTATGTTTAAAATTGACGAGTTTTGTCCTTTATGTTTAAAAATCAAGCACGTTTTACCCTTTGGGCCTAACCCAGTTAGTTTTTTTCGTTAAATCTTGTCATGTGCCTTACACATGAGAGCAATTTTGTCATTTTAACGAAGCAGGGACTAACTGTGTAAATAACTTAAAAAGGTTTAGAAATGCATAAGATTAACAAATGCAGAAGATTCCCCCTAATAAAAACCCTAATTGTTGTGTAAACCACCACTTTGATTCTCCACTCTTCTCTGGTTCATCTTCCTCTGTTTTCCTCATCTATTCACTTCACACAGAAAAAACACACACACAAGATAACATCAAGATGAAGAAAAACACACACTCTGTACTTTAAATCCCAAATTGGAACAACTAATCCACAATTAAACCCCCAAAATCATCTCCGACACCCAAATCCCCATTCAATTTCACCCTAAATCCCCCAATTTCTAAAGAGAACTAATCGGTGATTGACCTGCAACCGTCAAGATTTAACACTTCCAGAGTCGCACCATGAACCATGGAGATTTCTGAAACAATCTTGTCGGTTAAATTCACACAGCCGCTAAGATTGACCTTGTTTAGACCAGATTCACAGTTCCTGATAAGTGAAGTCAACCCTGAGTCAGTAATCCCGTGAAGCCCGGTCAACACAACGTCTTCGAGATCGGTTAATGCCAAACCATAGTGTCCGATAACAGCTAGAGACATATCACTAACAGTTAAACCTTGGAGTTTTAATTTCATCAACGAAGAAGATGCAGAAGTTACCAAACTAACAACCCCTTGATCTCCAACTAAAGGGCAGTTCTTTATCGAAATTGATTTTAAACGAGGACAGCTTTTACCGATTGCTTGAAGGCCTTCGTTCCCGATGTTTGCGCAGGATTCTATTGAAAGGGATGTTAGATTAGGGCAGTAGTTTGCGATCGCGATTAGATTAGGGAGAGAATAAAAGAACAGGAGCTTTTTGTGTGTTTATATATATAATTTTTTTTATTTTTCTAAACCTTTTTTAAGTTATTTACATAGTCCCTGCTTCGTTAAAATGACAAAATTGCCCTCATGTGCAAGGCACATAACAAGATTTAACAAAAAAAACTAACTTTGTTAGACCCAAAGGGTAAAACGTGCTTGACTTTTAAACATAAAGGACAAAACTCGTCAATTTTAAACATAAAGGACACCGCCTGTAAAGAGGCATAACGATAAAGGACAATTCTTGCAATTCACTTCTATAATAATATAATGCAAGGTGTTCTTGTGACCTTGTCAATGATTAATGCAAGATGGCCATATGTCCTTGTCACCTAGTCTAATAATTAATACAACATGACCTTATTTAATAAATGAATTGGCCAACATTGTTGTCTCTAGAGGTGGCTTTGGCCTTCGGTGTTATCTAGAATTTGCAATTTGTAATCAGGTCCCATTTCAAGTTTCAACTCTAAGATTATACAAAGTTGGGATATGAAAGAGTGAGGTTATTCGATATGTGGTTGCTATGTCAGCAAACGTCAGAAAAGTGGCGTAGCGCAAAAGGGGGAGGACTAAGAGCGGCGTGGTTAGTGGCGTTTAAAAATAAAAAATAAAATAAAATAAACATCAACCAATTAAAACACATGCAAAATCTCCCACCTGATTTTGCAATTTGCAATCAGGTCTCATTTCAAGTTTCAACTCAAAGTATTTTCTTTTTCTTTTTATTTTTGTTTTTTACTCTTTTCTGTAATCAACATGTATTTTTAACTTTCATAGATTTACCGTAGTAGTCGAAATTAATCCTTGATTTGTTTTTAGTATCAACTATAGCTCCTTTATATATGTTAAATTATTAGAACTTTACGATTCCTTTAACCTATGTGCTGTAGACTATAAGAGTGAGATGATCTTGTTGAATGTTATTATTATTTTGTTAATTCGTTTTCACTATAATAAAAAAAAAAACTCAATTATTTGCACAAGTAAAACTTCAAAATTTTTAATTTTAAAATTTAAATTAAAATACAGAAAAAGAGAATTGTCGGGGACAACTTAGATGGTTCATCATAACTTCGTCTTACAGGGTTAGGATCAAATACAAAACATAAAATAAATAAGAAGGGTAGGAAGGATTCTAGTCCATTGATCTTAGATTTTGAGGGTTGAGATTAGTTGTAGGGAAAATAAGATAATAGAAGTGCATAAAGGGAATCCTATATTTATAGATTTTTTCCCTCCACATGCAAGGCACATGCCAATTCCCCCATCGATTTAAAACGTCTATAACATTTTCATACGACATTTTTTTTTAAATTCACCATAATAACGAACGTTTTTTTATCTTTAATATGAGTACCATATTATCATATAAAAATAAAATAAAATTTTCATTTTTACTGAGTTTTTTTTGCATTGTGTTAAAGTTTTCAGGTCATTGTGTCTTTTAACTGGGTTTTAGTCAGTAGAGTTTCTATACATTGTGTTATTATCAAAACCTATAACACAATGTTAATTTGGGTTCTATCCATTGCGTTTTTATAAGAACCTATAACACAATATATGACACAATAAAGATGGTGTTATATTTGGGTTTTCTATAAATTGTGTTATTAGTTCAGGTCATTGTATTTAATATGTTATTCATTGTGTTTTAATATGTTGTCTATTGTGTTTTAATAATTTGTTCAATTTTTTTATTATCTTTGTTCATTGTGTTTTAGTTTGTTGTGTATTGTGTTTTTAGTTTGTTTTCTATTGTGTCTTCATCTGCTCTCCATTGTGTCTTTTATCTGTTGTCATTAATTGTGTCTTTTATCTGTTGTCATCAATTGTGTTTTTATTTAGTCTGATACTTATTGTGTTATATGTTATCGACATTGTGTTATACGTTATAGTCATTGTGTTTTAGTATGTTGTCCATTGTGTCTTTATCTGTTGTCACTGATTGTGTTTTTGATCTACTTTACGTTGTGTTTTACATCATGTCCATTGTGTTATTATCAAAACCTATAACACAATGTTAATTTGGGTTCTATCCATTGCGTTTTTATAAGAACCTATAACACAATATATGACATAATAAAGACGATGTTATATATGGGTTTTCTATAAATTGTGTTATTAGTTCAGGTCATTGTGTTTAATATGTTATTCATTGTGTTTTAATATGTTGTCCATTGTGTTTTAATAATTTGTTCAATTTTTTTTTAATATTTTTGTCCATTGTGTTTTAGTTTGTTGTGTATTGTGTTTTTTTTTTTTTTGAAAGGTGAACTTCTTAATGGTGACCATTGTCACATCCGCAAATCGCGGACCCTCGCCAAGAACGTGGGCCCAGATAGCAAGGCCAGCGCTGGGTTAACCAGTCTTGGGTCGAAGGCTTTCCCCCGGAAACCGTACTGCCTCTACACGAGTTGCCTCGCTTGTTTTCCATTGTGTCTTCATCTGCTCTCCATTATGTCTTTTATCTGCTGTCATTAATTGTGGCTTTTATCTGTTGTCATCAATTGTGTTTTTATTTAGTCTGATACTTATTGTGTTATATGTTATCGCCATTGTGTTATACGTTATGGTTATTGTGTTTTAGTATGTTGTCCATTATGTCTTTATCTGTTGTCATTGATTGTGTTTTTGATATACTTTACATTGTGTTTTACATCATGTCCATTGTGTAACATGCAACTGGGTTTTTGATTTTTTTTTTTTTGAAAAAAATATAACAATATGGTACTCATATTAAAGATAAAAAAACGCTCGATTTTATGGTATAATTTTTTTAAAAACAAATGATGTATAAAAAAGTTACGGACCTTTAAAAATTGGGGGGGGGGGGGGGGGATAAGATGTGACTTGTATGTGCATATTCTCTTTCCTCTTGTAGACAAAATTACCCTTTCCATTTAATTCCTCCTAGGACACTTGTCATTCTCTGGTGGCTTCTTACCCTTCTTATTTTTAAATACTTTGTATTATAACTCAACGCTCGTCTTAGGGTGTCCGGGGCACTTAGCGGGGAGGTGTGCAGGGAGTCGAGTCCCCGAGCGGGAACACCGCCGCCGAGGGGTCGGGGAGTGTTTGCGGGGAGGGTTGCTCGGTGTGTGTTCACCACACAAAAAGAGAGGAGAGAGAGAAGATGCTGAGAGAGAGAGAGAGAGAGAGAGAGAGAGAGAAGATGATGAGAGAGATTAAGAGATGAGTGTCGCCATCAAATTGAGGGTGTGGGGGGAGTTAAGAGGGGAGTTGACGTGGCGCGTGCTGATTGGGGGGAGTTAAGAGAGGTCACTCCCCTAAGAGAGGAGTGCCCCTCTCACCTTTAGGCTTTATTATTGTTTTTTTGAAACTAAAATTGTTTAATTGTTGTGTACCGATATTGGACGGAACACAGAAAACAAAATATCTTTATAGATTTAACGTAACATATAAAAAAAAATATCTTCGTAAATTTAAATCACAACCATAAGCATCACAATCTTTATTTTTAATTATTTAGGAAAATCATGAATTATCTACCTAAATCATTGACTTTTAAGTTATACACGTAATTCGATCCAATGAGAATATGTCGTGTGTTATTCTTGGCACAACAAACTCATTTCCTTGCGTCTTTGACTGAATCCAATCTCTTGCTTATGGGTTCAACAGATCCAATGTTTTAAAAACCGGTCTTTTAATCGTATCGGGTTGGGCGCTTATGGGTTCAACAGATCTAATGTTTTAAAAACCGGTCTTTTAATCGTATCAGGTTGTGCTTAGAAATGGTTCAACCGGTTGTACCGGATTATACCAAACGGTTCAACTGGTTGACTAGTTAATCTATAATTCCACAAAAATACAATTTCAACTCAAAAATTAATCCAAAACTACATGATTCCTTAATCGAAAATCAATTATTTCAACAAAGTTCTATTAACTTAAAGACTACAATAGGTTTATGGTATTGGAGTTTTGAATTCATCAAGTTTGCAATTGCATAAAATATGAAATTCACTACCATCGCTAATTTAAACTCAAAATTTTAACATGAGATTAAATCGGTAGGCCGGTATGAACCGGGTATTACCAGATATACCGACTGTTCGAAGACTATACCAGAACCCTATTCATACCGGCTCAACCGTACCGAGACAATAAATGGTTACCGGTACAACCAGCCAGTTCAAACCGGTATTTAAAAATATTGAACAGATGTATGTTCTTGTGCTGCCTGGTGTAGAAGAATAATGCTCTTTGGCTCTACAACATATGAAAACTATCCTCTTGCGGGTGTCATTAGAGCATTCACATCCTTTTCCTTATTTTTATGTGTGTGGATTCTGCATATTATAAAAAGTGGTCGTGAGTGTAGGAGAAAGAAAAAGGTTCTGAGTGAAGAAAGAGAAAATATAATTATAAAGGTATAAAAATATTGTTTAGAGCAAACTTCTGTTTTGCTTCATGTGGTTTGGTCATTTAACGGTTTTGCTACAATCCTTTAAAAACAGTCATTTTACTCCCTAGTCTATGAAGTTTATCTTTATTTCACTCCCCGCCCCTAACGCCATCTAATTCAACTGTTAAATTCTGGTTCAGATCTATGATGGGAAAAGACTAAAATGCCCCTCATGTGCAGTGGCGGATGCAGGATTTTATTCTAGTGGGTTCCTTTTGGTAAATTCTCTTTAATTCTCACTACTTTTTTCTAAATTCTACAAAGTTCTCACTAATTTTTTCTGTTTTTTCCAAACGCACTGGGTTCCTGGGAATCCACAAATGTGGGCTGGATCCTCCCATGCTCATGTGAGGGGCATGTGACCAAGATTTAACAGTTGAATTGGATGGCGTTAGAGGGGAAGAGTGAAGTAGAGATAAGCTTCATAGATCAGGGAGTAAAATGACTATTTTTAAAGAATTTGGGCAAAACCATTAAAACGACCAAACTACAGGGAGCAAAACGGAAGTTTACTCTATTATTTAATTGAAAATAAGAAAGAAAAAAAAAGTCAAACTTTGTTATGAATGCATCATAATGTGGTGACTCTCCACATATGTAACCTCCATATATTTATTACCTTTGTATTAATGTTAAGCCTCTATAAATAGAGATTTCATGTAATTGGTATTACACACTCAATGAATATAAGAATGAGTTCTTCTATTATCTCTTTCTTACTTTCTATTCCATGTTCTTTATGTGTGTGTGTGTGTGTGTGTGTGTGTGTGTATATATATATATATATATATGTATGTTGATTGCTAGTAGGCCGTTGTTTCACAACACGTTATCAGCACGAGTTGCTTATGGAGTTGGATCGCATTATGTAAGTTATTAAGAACAACTGTTATTCAAAGCCACCGTCTGAATGCCGCACAATGGCGCGGTTTGCTTTTGATATCCGCAATTTTGGATCTGAACTTGAATCGCAAAATAGGTAACCTTTTATTCTATAAATATGTGTTTAAAGTAGTGATGCACGGATTTAAATAATGTGTTTTTCAAAAACCGCATCCTCGTTCCTATAAAACAATAACCTTTTAATGAAGAATATGAAAAACCTAATTACTCCATAAAATAGATTTTGAATTTGTATTTGGAAAAGAATGATATTTTTTTTACTGTCAGAACTACGGTGACTAGAATAAGATTTCTGAAAGTCGGTTACTTAGCTTTTAAAATTTATATTGCTGTTGTCACTTTATTCAAATCTTTATTTAATTTTGTTTCCAATTTTATATAACGTTTTCCATAATAAATATTATCTCATTATTTAAGTTAACAGATTCCATTTATTTTCTTTTCATAACTGAACAAATTCAACTAAAATCAATACAAGTGGTATTATTGTCATCTAATTAACAGTTTCTCTAATCGATGATTCAAATGCTTTTATTTAAAAGCTTGGTAAACGTCACATGTTTTGATCATACATGACATAAATTGTTCAGACGTCTGAGAAAACGTCTAAAAAATCGTTTTATAATTGTTAAATATTTCTTATTAAAGATATGATTATTTATTTATTCAATCCGTGTAATACACGTGGTTATAACCAAGTTTCTTGATAAAGAAAAAACAAGGTCTGAATTTACTGTGTTTTATATTCGGATGAATTTAAAAAGTTTTTGGTTTGAATTTTGTATTTTTCTTTTATCAAGAAAGTTCATGTAGGTCAACTTAATATTCTCAGCTATGTATGGTTGATAAATAAACCAAAGTCATATATTTTGGATTAATATAATGTAATTGAATTTTCTTTATTTAGATGATCAGTGACGATTTGATTAAATTATTATATTTTAAATAGAACTCAAAGTTTAAAAATACAGATATTTAACAAATCTTGAATATATGTTCCTTATTATCTTGTTAAATATAAGATCTAGAATTTGTATCATAAACTTTAAAGATATTTTATGGGGTCCGGTAATCATCTTGTTAAATATAAGATCTAGAATTTGTATCATAAACTTTAAAGATATTTTATGGGGTCCAGTAATCATTTATTTTTGTATGATCTTTAAATTCAATAGATATACTAGGGTTGTCTTCTTTTAAATAATATTGATATTTTTATTGATCTCATCACATGATTGTTGTATGCATCAAAGTTAAAATAGTCTTATCTAATGTATTATGATAACACCTTAATTTCTATGTGCTATTATCAATTTATCATGGATGTAATATTATATATAAAATATTAATGGTAAATGGTCCATGATTTGATGATTAATAAAAAAAAATACAAAACAGTAGCTTATATTGGTGAGTTTGGTTAGTGTTTTTCATAATATTTTATGACATTAATTATTTTGCATGCTATGATATTAATTATTTTGCATGCTAGTTATACTTTAGTTATACAATCGATTATATGTTATAACGTGTTTTTATGGTATATCTTGTATTCTATATCTTATTGGTTATTATATAGATAGTATTAAATAGAAAACTAAACCAAAGTTGCTTTATTATTACTATCATGAAATGACATATATATGCTTAAATATGACACCTGAAGTGTCATACTCCCTGAATCTCATTATCAAGTTAAAAGGTCGTAAGATATTTAATCGATAAATCTTACATGACTCGAACATTTAGTTACTTCCCTGTTCGTAAAGAGAAGATTATTTACAAGGAAAAATCAGATCAAACATTTTCCAGTTGTAATATCTCAAATATGCTAAAGTCTCAATATTATGGAACCATGAAACTTTGTTGGTTCTACTCCATTCACTGAAGTGAATGTGATTGTATAACTATCATTGAAAATGTTGTGAGAAACTTGTAATGAGGCCGAACTATCAGAAAATGTAAGATAGCCATGTTAATAGTGAGACCGACTATTAATATTGTAATGATAGGCATAATGAGATCGACCACTAGAAGTGGCAATATAAGGAAGTGATAATATGCGAATAATATGTGGAATTAATGATAGTGATATAACATGATAATTTCAAATTATATCACTCTCGTGTCTTACTTTTGTATTACATATGTGCAAGTAATACATATACATCATAAACTAGAAGTTTATGGATCATGATATTTTATTGGCATGACCGGTTAGACCACACCGAGTCAATGATGATGTGAAACACAATGAAGATCTGGAAGATTCATCCTGACAATTAAAGATGTCTTTGCTCTCAAGAATAAATTAATTATTTACCAACCAAGATAGGGTGTGAGTCCCTAAATATTCTGGAATAACGAAAGGATACGTATATCCAAACATGATACCATTTAGTGTTTTTAAATCGATGCATTGTCTAAATGGTTATCAAATCCACAACCTTAAGTTTGTGTGATTGTGGCTTAGCTAATGTGATAGGAATTAATCCAGATTGGTATATTTATTTTGGTAATAACGGTGAGTTCAATTCCCAAGTTACTAATGATTATTGGAATAAATGTTGAACTTCATATAGCTTATGTTTATACAAGAATTGCTTTGTTGAGACTACCACTAAACGTTCACAATTGATTGCAAAGCCAATGATCATAAGAGTAAGAGTTCATATTTGTATTTTGGTACATGTGATTTTACATGTACAACATTAATTCACATCAAGCTAATATGTCATCATACTTCCCCCATTATAGTTGGTTTTTGGTCAGGAACCAAATACGTCCCTTCTAAGATTTTGGTTGTGCGGTATATATAATATTGATCCACCATTAGCACAATGTTGGGACCTCTAAAAGGGTTGAGAATATATGTTGGGTAAAAAAAATAATTATCTATGATTAAATACTTAAAGCCATTGGGAGAGATTTGCTTACAGCTCATTGGTTTTCACTTTAGTGAATGAATGTTCCCAACATTATGGGGAGATAACAAGCAGTTGGAAAGTGAAAATTGGAATGAATTATCATGTCATCTTGATCCTCATAGTATAAACGGTGAACCAGAAGTTCAAAGGATAATTCATTTACCAATATTAAAGAACAAATTGCCAGACAAGTTCACTGACCAAAATAGAGTGACTAAGTAAGTCACATAATCAACTGCTTATGCTCCAGTCATATTTGTGTCACAAGAGGACAACCACATATTTTGTAATGAGTCTATTGCATGCCTAAAGCATGGTAGACTAGTTGATTCCAATAATAAAATTCCTCAAAAATTGGAGCAAGTAATTAAGATGGTCAAGTCGAGGTTATAGTAATAATATCTCCTGAAGAGACCGTAGACATGATGGTTCAAGAAGAACCTCAGGTACCTGAAAATAAAGAGATCTCGATAAGCTGTATCATGTCTAAGATATGTATGGAATCGAAACAAAATTGACGTCGTTATACTTTTGTATATAATATAGCGCTTGAAATGATGAAATGACGAGGATCAAGATTTAAGATCTGCCTATGAATGAAAATACATAAATGATTGGCCAAAATGGAAAGACGTAAAGCATGGCAGATTCAAATTCTCTAATAAAATGGAAATTTTCGGACTAACAGTCCATACAACTGAATTTGTAAAGTATGTTGGATATTAATGGGGCTTTTATGCGAATCATGTGAAAATCAAATTAAATGAGATAAGGCAAATATAATGCACAAGGATTTTCGTAAAAACCCATGATTGATTATAATGAGACACATTCTCTAGTGGTGGATGTAATGACTTTTCAATATTTTATTAGTCTGGTAATATAAAGAGAGAATTGATATGCGTCTTATGAATGTTATGTATCACTTGATACTAAAAGTTTACATGAAAGTCCCTCAAGGATTTAAATTATCAAAAATTATGTAAAATGAGTTCTCGAGAACGATATGATCGTTGTATACAAATTCATATTTGAATACGTTGAATATAATTGGAACTCCTGATGAGTATCGTAAAGCATTTAAGTGCTTAGAAGGTTAGTTGAAACATCTTAAGGATGTAATTCTTGTGCACCAATAACTATACATAGAAAACTTGTGTCTGGTTATTATGGCATCTTAATGTACAATGTATAAGCATGGTACAATATGGATTAAATATTCAAGACATCCTTGCATATGATATAGAAATCAATGAGGTATATGTAATAGAACTCCTAAAGAGTGAATGCACATACATTGTTTTTCAAAGTTGAAATAAGTATGTATATGATTGCAAATGCTTGAAGCATTGATTTGAAGTCCTCAAGAATGTATCTTTATAAAGTTAAAGATAGTATGAACTAAAATAGTCAAGTTGAGTGTTGTACAACTCATGATATATTCTGATAAAGAGCAATATAAGTTTGATAATATTATCCATCTTTATCAAATGTTCTTTCTTAAAAGTTCACTATAATCGCAATTTATAATGATGATGTCTAAGCATCGTCAAGAGAAACTGGCGAGCTTTTAGAAGGGGATTTTTTAATGACCCTAGCACAGTCTAATTATTACTCGACTTGTAGTTCGAATATATTTGTAATCATACTTTTATTCATCTATCAAACTACATCTAGAAGATGTTGGTGGGACATTTTAGTATGTAGAGAGCTCAACCTTATAGTATGTTAAAGTTTGTTCAGACACTTTTTATAAGAAATGATTATTATCATCTCCTACCAAAGTAGAGATTCTCATTTCAAAAGTACCATGGCTAAAATGAAATTGTGCATTAACTTAACTTTCTAGCTATGCATGATAATATATAATTTTTTTTATTTGAATTTATCAACATGATATAGCACATATCCAATGAGGAGACATTTGAATGGTAAAGAAGATATGTCGATACCCTAAAGGTAAGAATGATATGTGTATATATTTTACTAACCCACGAAAGCTAGTTCTGTTAGTCTTGTAGATATAAAGAATGTAACACAAATAGTCTTGGATCTTATGGTATTTGTTCGCAAGAGGAAGCACTAGAAGTCTCACAACAAGATTTTACAACATTACTCAATATAAAGGATTGCACTTCAAGGCATCAAACGACAAATCATTCTACAAAAGTTTTGAGCAACTTTCGAGGATGATGGACATACTTTACTTAAAGGATACATATTATAATGCGGGGGAGATTTATTCAAGTTGCACTCTTTTTCCCTTAACTAAGTTTTATCCAAATGGGTTTTCTTAGTAAAGTTTTTAATGAGGCAACACACCTGATCCAAAAGTATCAGGAGGAAATACGCGCTGCACTCTTTTTTCCTTAGCTATGGTTTTATCCCACTGGGTTTTCCTAGCAATGTTTTTAACGAGGCAACATCACCCAGCGTATTAAAATAACAGGAGACTATTATATTTCAACATGTGGATAGTCAAGGGGGAGTGTTATGAGTGCATCATAATGTGGTGACTCTCCACATATGTAACCTCCATATATTTATTACCTTTGTATTAATGTTAAGCCTCTATAAATAGAGATTTCATGTAATTGGTATTACACACTCAATGAATATAAGAATGAGTTCTTCTATTCTCTCTTTCTTACTTTCTATTCCTTGTTCTTTATGTGTGTGTGTGTGTGTGTGTGTATATATATATATATATGTATGTTGATTGCTAGTAGGCCGTTGTTTCACAACACGTTATCAGCACGAGTTGCATTAAATTTTGGGATATCTATTTCTTGGAACATTATGTGTGATTTGATATTTTAAGATGTGTTTAACATATGCAATGTAAACATGTCAGTTACATGTATGCAAATAAGTGAATTACATATAAGTAAATATAATATACATAAGTAAATTGCATGATTACACATATGTAAATATGTCAACTACATATATGTATATATCATATACACGTACTCAACTAAAATTATATAGCGTGATCACTTCAAGATTCTTTTTTAACATGGTTCTTTATCTTTCAAATTTGCATATTGTAATTGGTTAGGTGTAATTCAAATTTAATCCATATCGAGTCATGTGAGAAAAAAAAGGAACTAATTCAAACTAGTGTGATTGAATATACGTATTTAAGTTTTTTTTTAGATTTGAATGTGAAAAAATAGTGGAAGGTTAAATTAAAAATGTGATAATTTTCTAGGTGTAAAATTACTTTAATGCCCCTCATAAATAAAATAATGAAAAAATAACATGAAATAAAATGAGTGGCTGTAAAGAGTTCTGTAGGTTCTGTAAATTTTTTTGGTTCTGAAATGATCTTGATCCTATATATATATATATATATATATATATGTTGATTGCTAATAGGCCGTTGTTTCACAACAAACTTATTATTTTAAGAAAATAAACTTAGTGGCTATTTTGCTAATTTTAGTAGTAAGCTAAGGCAAATTTCGTCATTTTGCTTTTCAATTTTACAAATTTAAAAGTAAGATATGGTGATATGTTCAAATCAGGGCATGACTCACTCAATTAGACAGGAATTGGTTTTTAAAATTTCCACGAAGATAAATAAAAAATATTTACGAGAGACTTGGTTTGAGCCGGCGTTAAATAATATTTTCGATAATTATTTGGCTCGGGCACATAACCATTGTTTAACAAGATATTAGCCTAGTGGCATATTGGGGTGGGATAAGTCTTTGGGACCAATAGGTCCTGGGTTCGATTCCCACAAGGGGGTTTTGTTGTATAGACATTATGTCTAATGGAGATGGATGTGATCGGTGTAGGAACCGTTCGCGTAAATAAATAAAATAAAACAAATTTTATTATTATGATTACAATACAGAAATAAGAAAACAAAATTACTGGAACAAATACAACTGAAATAAACGACAATACAAGAATGGAGTAGAAGCAGAAAGACTGAGGCACGTGTTCAACACGCTTCCCTTAAAACAAATTCCGAGTCTCCCAAGAGTACTCGTTTTGTTTCCCAGGGTACAACAGCCGAAACAGCGTACTGCCGGAGTTCGCCTACAACCCGAAGGTTACCTTGAAACTGCAAGTAAGAGATCAGAAGCTGTAGAGAGAAAGTGAAATTGTTGTTGTGTTGCTGGTGTGTTCTGCAGTAAGGTATGGAGCTGTATTTATACAGCTCTTAAGTCGAAACAGTCAAAAAGAGAATTAAAGAGAGGTTTAAATTGCATTAAACGTCTTCAATGCAATTTAATACGTCATTTAATTCTCAGTCAAAGACCGTTAACTCGTCAGTTACGAAGCTGAACTGAAACTGCACTGTCATTCAATGCTGGAAGCTTCTGCGCGCGCGCGCAAGACACACTGGTGCGCGCGCATGTCAGCACGCTCATGCGCGATGCGTCCATCTGGCTCATTTCCATGCGCGCGTGCGCCACGTCACATGTGAGCCTATACGAGCACGCCACACAGTCGCGCCGTATTAGCTCACTCTGGTGCGCCGTGCACAACACAACAGGACCCATGCACCATGCGCAACCGAGCGCCTTCGTGCCCGCACGCGGACTGCCACGTCACGCGAACCTGCACGCCACTTCACCACTTGGTCCTTGCAGCCTCTGTGATTCACCACGCGCACGTGGCCAAAAATACAAAGGCGGCTCTCAAACGGCGATGCGAGCGTGCGAAGTGCAAACCGCCACATTGCGCCTCATCGCCCACGCCACACGCGAGCGTGTGCGAGTGCGAGTTAGGGTCCGCACCCTTCGCGAGGACACTTAGTGTGTGATTCCATGAAACAATAAGGATGGAGAGTTCCCACTTAAATACCCATTTAAGTTCCATCTCTCCTCCGATGTGGGACAAGGTGCAACTTTCCCTTTTGTTTCAGCATTCAATTATTCAAAAACCCAACTTTGAGCATCGATATCTCATTTATCTTAGCTCCGTTTTGGACGTGGTTTAGTTCGTTGCGAAGCTCTTCCAACATAGAACACAAACCCACAAATAAATATATAAAAACCGCTCATTTTATTATATTTATTTCTAGTCCAAAATAGGAAAAAATCATTTTCCTATATTTGCGAAAAATGTTATTTTCACCTATTTTTCCAACAATCGGGTGGTTCCGTTGGTGGCAAGATGATACTACACTGGTCCGTCAGTGATCCAAATTTGCCGTTTAAAAAAAAACAACATATTAGTAGCAAACTGCAAGCTAACATCATCAAATGTAATGTAAGATTTAAGGCAAACTAAATGACGCAAGTCAATAGTCCAATAAACGACTGGTGTAGTTGGTATTAGTTGTAAGTTAACCTCAAATGAAAAGTAAATTGTCATTTTAGTCTTTTTGATTTAATTAAAAAAATGTCAGTTTAGTTTAAATTGTTGTTTTTTCTTTCATCCGTGTCTCTAAGGTTTCTATTTTTTTTATCCGACAATCTAACTTCTTAAAAAAAATATTAGTTAACTCAAGAGTATTTCTGTCACTTTATATTTATCTTTTGTTTTTGTCATTTTTATCGGAAACTCTTTTCACATTTATCTTTTTTTATTCTTTTAATCATTTATATTATGTATTTGTGAGGTTCTTTTCCTATTCAGAGTCCATTTGTTTGATCGATAGAATATGTATTTGTCTGTTAGTTTCTTTGATTTATTTTTTGGAACGTAAAGGCAAGCTAGTGGAATGGTTGAGCAATTTTACTTGTTTATTCAAGCAATCAAGTGGTGTTGTTAAACTTAAATACGCTATAAAAAATTTAAGCACAAAAATAAAAATATATTATGTAAGATTAAATATATTATGTATTAATATTTAATCTATAGCCATTATAATCATTTACATAATAAAGATCAAAATATATAATAACCTATTAAATAATTAGTTGGTAATTGTTGATGGACCATATTACCCTTATTAACTAATTAGGTTTCCTCCTGGGTGCTTATATAAGGAGAATTATGTGGAGGTTAAGGAGTTAGACAATTACACATTAGAAACACCCCATTAGTCATAACATCACCTTCGACCTCCTCTCCTAAGCCGATACCCTTTTCGGTTTTCTAAGTCCTCATCATCAGTCAGCACCCTAAGGAGGAACCAGATCACGATGACAAGCATGTCGAACTCCATTACTGGATTCTCCACTGCACTATCTGCTGTGACAGGTATGTTTTAATGTTTTCCCTCATGTATAAACAGAACTGAACCAACATGTGGTATCAGAGCATATGTTGATTAGTCAGTTCTGTTTTGTATCCGTAAATCTGGATTAAAGCAGGAAAACAGGTTTTTAAAACCATAATAAAATTCGTTTTCATCATCCGAAATCATTACTGTTCGATTTCTGTCATCCGGAATGGCATCCCGGATGACATGGGCTCATTCTTATGTTACTATTCCGAAATCTGCATGTTCAAAATATGTTTAAATGTGTAAAATAATTCCAGATTTCGGATGCAGTTTGAATAATTTTGTTTAGGGTTCATAATGTTCTTAGTCAAAATTCGAAATTTCCTTTAAGTTTTGGAATGTGATTTGAATTGTTAAATGTTTCCCTAATTTTGATCTAATTTTGTCTATTAAGTTTTTTCGAAATCTGTTAAAAGGATAAACAGATTATGATTTCGAAATTTTATGATAAAAATAGATCAATGTTATAATTGGAAACTCTATCACAATTCTTAATTGTCGAATTTTTAGTTGTTATAACAATATACAGCAACTGGATCGCACAAGATCAGATCACATAAGAGATGATCTGATCGCACAATACAGTCGCACAAGATTTGTACAACTAATTAAGCACATTGTACAAGTTAAGACTGCATAATCGCACAAGATTTGTGGATCGCACAAGACTTGTGGATCGCACAAGACTTGTGGATCGCACAAGACTTGTGGATCGCACAAGACTTGTGGATCGCACAAGGCATTACTGATCGCACAAGTTTTTGGGCATTACTGATCGCACAAGTTTTGGGCCTTATTGATCGCACAAGTTTTGGGTCTTATTGATCGCACAAGTTTTTTGGGCCTTACTGATCGCACAAGTTTTGGGCTTTACTGATCGCACAAGACTTACTGATCGCACAAGTTTTAGGCCTTATCGATCCGCGCTAACGGGTGGTTTGCTATTAAATAATTGGTTTTGTAATTACTTAGTTAATTAATCAGAATCAGATAATGTTTTACAAAACCAAAATGGCTTAACTTGAATGAGCTTTTGATATATCATTTCTGGCCAAAGCTGACTTGATACATCTACTTATCATTCAAGTATTACGAAAGCTATGTTGTGTGTGCATCATAAGCATGAATGTCTTAATTTCTGGCCAAAGCTGATTTAATTCATTCATAGATGGCATACTCAACAAGTGCATAACTAAAGTGATTGTTTCAATTTCTGGCCAAAGCTGATTTGTTACAACCACTTTGCACATATGCTTAAATGATTACACTTCTGGCCAAAGCTGTTTTGTCTTCGTTTAAGTAGAATTTTAACTAAGTCTATTATTTTGATGTTAGTAATAGACAATATCACAGCTTCATAATGTAAAATGGTCATTAATTATGCCTGCCTTAGTTTAACGTGCCCTTAGATCACATTAGGACTTCTTCCTTAGTATCATAACTTGCTCATCTTATTTCCACTATCAGCGCCCAATTGCGGGATTCCACCTTTGACTGGTGATAACTTTGCTGCATGGAAGGATGCTCTCATGCTTACACTTGGATTGCTGGATTTTGATTATGCTCTAAGAGAGAATAAGCCAGCGGACCTTACCACTCAAAGTACTGCTGCTGAGCAGTTAACTCATGACAAGTGGACTAGGTGTAACCGCATGTCTCTCATGTTTATGAAGCAGTCCATAAGCAATGCAATCAGGGGAGCTATTCCTGATTCTGAAGATGCTAAAACCTACTTGGAACATGTGGAGGCGCAGTTCAAGGGGACGTCTAAAGCACACGCTAGTACTCTTATTCTCAAGCTGGTGACAACTAAATATGATGGGAGGAGCGGCATTCGCGAGCACATCATGATGATGAATGACATGGCCAATAAGCTGAAGGGGCTGGAAATGGAAATCAGTGATGGTTTCCTTGTTCATTTCATCATTACTTCGCTTCCTTCGTCCTTTGAAGCATTCAAGATCAATTACAACACTCAGAAGGACAAATGGACGATGAGTGAGCTGGTCGCCATGTGCGTACAGGAGGAAGAGCGTATGAGGATGGATCGCACTACTGATGTTGCAAACTTCACCACCTCCAATCCTAAGAAGAGGAAGAACAATTATCAGAGGAAGGATGCTTCAAAAGTCCAAAGGCCTAATCCTAATCCTAATACAAGTGCACATTCCAGCTCTAAGAACTCCTTAGGCAGTATCCGCTGCAAATTCTGTAAAAAGACAGGACACATGCAGAAGGAATGCCCTGACTTTAAGGAGTGGCTGGCTAAGAAAGGTAACGATTATTTTATGATACTTGAGTCCTATAATTTAAGTGTTCCTGCTAACTCTTGGTGGTTTGATTCTAGTTCTATGGTTCATGTTACCAATTCAACTCAGGGATTCCTTTCAATCCGGAAGCTGGAAAGAAACCAAAGAACGCTTAAGGTTGGGGATGATCGAGAATTAGAAGTGAAGGCCATTGGAACATTACAATTAGTTATGAAAACCGGTTTATGTATTAAACTTTATGATACCTTATATGTTCCTGAGGTAACTCGGAACCTTGTATCAGGACCAAAGTTAGACATGGACGGTTTTATTGTTTCCCATGGTCATCGCAAACTCTCTATCCTTTATGATTCTGTTCTTTATGGTACTGGTATTCTGGATGGTGGTCTCTATAGATTAGAACTAGAAGATAACTTTTCCAAATCTTTGTTGTCATATAACATTAATGAATCACTCACAAGGATGGAAGAGAAACGAGCCTTAGAAACTTCATCCATGTTGTGGCATCAGCGTTTAGGCCACATTTCAAAAGAACGATTAAATCGTCTTGTAAAGGATGAAGTCTTACCTCCTCTCGATTTCTCTGATTTTGGAACATGTGTCAAATGTCTTAAAGGTAAAATGACATTAGCGAATAAGAAAGGTGCCCCTAGGAGCTCTAATTTATTAGAACTCATTCATACTGACATTAGTGGTCCCTACTAGGGGTGTTCAAACAAATCTGAACCCGAAACCGAATCCGAAATATCCGAAATTCCGAATCCGAAATATCCGAAATTTCGGATATCTGATTTTTCGGATATCCGAAAATCGGATATCCGAAAATTCGGATTCGGATTCGGATATCGATTTTGAGAATTTTCGGATATTTCGGATATCCGATATCCGAAATACTAAATAATGCTAATTTTTATTATTTTATATATAAAATATAAATACCCATGTTTCCTTATTTCCTTGTAAACCCTAGATCTGATTCTTCACATTACGCCACCTCTCCTCCAACTCGCCATGGCTCATTCGATCTGAATCTCACTCCAACGATCTGAATCCTCACTTCACTTGTTCAAATCTCGTTGATCTAGTCTCCCAGACACCGCTACTTCGTCGATCTAGTCTTCAATCGTTCAAACTTCGCGAACTTGGTCAATAGAATCAGGTATGACGGCTGCTCTCTTTACTTTTGTTTACATGGTATGTTCCGATTCGAATCTAGTGGTGTACAAACAAGATATGGTCTATAGAATCGCGTATTTCCTGAATCACTTCAGAAACAGAAACAAACTTATCGGTGGTGTGATTGTTGGTTTATTTGTTTAGTTATATTAGGATTGTGATACATAAGTTTAGTTAATTTCAGATTGTATGTTAATAAGATTCGCTTATTAGTTGCTTTCTAGAAGATGATTAGATGTCGGATTTTGATGTTTACCTAATGAATTCGAAAGCATAACAGATTGTGTACCTAATGAATTTCAAACCGTAACATATTGTTTAGTTATGTCGGTTTTTCTTAATTACAGCCTGGTTGAGTTTTACCTGGTTGAGTACTTGAGTTTACATGTTGGAACGTTTTCTCTACACGATTTGTTACAGACTTACAATCTTGTTTTTTTGTTCAATTACAGCCATACATCAGGTCACAAGCCATTTAATTGTTCGTCTGCAGCCATACAGTTACTGAGTTACAGGTTACAAACATGTAGTTTATTACACCAGCTTTGTCATTACACATTTACACCAACTTTATTATTACACATTTACATCAGCTTTGGTATTTATAAAGATTCGCTTATGAGATTGTTTTTAATCTGTTACAGATTGTTTCCAATGGACATCCATGTTAATGTGGGCGGTTCCCATTGCAACAACTAATTTCTCATTAAGTTTCATTTGTTATCAAGTTCTTGCTTTAATTTCTCATTCTTATTTGCATTTAGGTTTTTGGTTAGCTTGGAAGTTGGGAGATGGATTGGATTTTGGGCTATCTTATTTGGAAGATTATGTCTATAGTTTTGAACAATGAATTATGTTATTATTATGTCTTTAATTTGGAACTACGGTCTACGGGTTGTCTTTGTTTGCCCCTTTTTTTTAACATCTTAGTATTTGGTTTGTATGTTGGACTAGTGGTTATGTAGTATTAAGACTTTAATTTGAAATTATTTTTTTTTGTTTTAAAATTCGGATATCCGTTTCATTATCCGAACGGATATCCGAAAATTCGGATATCCGGATTTCGGATATCCGAATTTTCGGATACGGATTCGGATAGTGAAATCAAGTATCCGAAATTTTCGGATATCCGAAATTCGGATATCCGAATTTTCGGATATCCGGTTTTGAACACCCCTAGTCCCTACCAAATCGCTGGCATAACAGGACATACTTCATTTATCACTTTTATTGATGATTATTCTCGTTACATGTACTTGTATCTTATTAAGGAAAAGTCTGAATCTCTTACAACTTTTAAAGATTATAAGGCTGAAGTTGAAAAGCAATTAGATCGTCAGATTAAAGTTGTGAGATCAGATAGAGGCGGTGAATATTATGGAAGACATACTGATGTGGGTCAAGCTCCTGGTCCATTTTATGAGTTTTGTAAGGGCCAGGGGATTGTAAACCAATACACCATGCCTGGTACACCTCAGCAGAACGGTGTTGCTGAAAGAAGAAATCGTACCCTTATGAACATGGTGCGCAGTATGTTAGCCAACACTAATTTACCATTATTCCTCTGGACTGAAGCGCTAAAAGCAGCTGTTCATATACTCAATAGAGTTCCTTCTAAGTCTGTCCCTAAAACTCCTTATGAACTTTGGACAGGAAGGAAACCGAGTCTTAAATATATGAAAGTATGGGGCTGCATTGCTGAAGCAAAACTTTACAATCATTTCCTAAGGAAACTTGACCCTAAAACAGTTACCTGTTTCTTTATCGGGTATCCTGAGAACTCTAAGGGTTATCGTTTCTATTGTCCTTCCTATGTCACCCGTATTGTTGAAACCAAGCGTGCTACGTTCCTGGAGGATTTCGAGGTCAGTGGGAGCAGTACCAACCCTTACGAAGAATTGCAAGAAGTACAAGACGCGGGGGGGAGAGACTCGTCGCTTACCATTACTCCGATTACTCCTCTTGTGCCCAATGCAACTACTGTTCCTGAAGCTACTGCACCAACTCCAAATTTACCTATACAATCAGAACCCATTATACCTCATGACGAAGGCACATCAAACGCTCAAAACCAAGACAACGCTGAACCCGATAATCCACTCAGGAGGTCATCTAGGAAAAGAAGGCCTACTAATTGGGATGATTATGTTACCTACCTGACTGAAATGGATCCCGGAAAGCTCAATGATACTATCTCTTACAATGAAGCCATTAGCAGTGATCAGTCTTCTGAATGGAATAAAGCAATGATTGAAGAGCTTGAATCCATGAAGAAAAATGACGTTTGGGATTTGGTAGAATTACCCAACGGTGTGAAACCCATAGGATGTAAATGGGTGTTCAAAACAAAACTGGATCCGAATGGGAACGTTGAACGCTACAAAGCGAGATTGGTTGCAAAGGGCTACACTCAGAAAGAGGGAATTGATTAATTATCAAGAGACGTTTTCACCTGTCTCTCGTAAAGATTCATTAAGGATCGTCATGGCCCTAGTAGCTCATTTTGATTTAGAGCTGCATCAGATGGACGTTAAATCCGCTTTCCTTAACGGAGACTTAGACGAAGATGTTTACATGAAGCAGCCTGAAGGCTTAAAACCTGAAGGTCAGGAGCATCTAGTCTGTAAGCTGAAGAAATCCATTTACGGGTTAAAACAAGCATCACGTCAATGGTACCTCAAGTTTGATGAAGTCATGAAGAAACAAGGTTTTATGAAGAATCAAGTGGATCAATGCACCTACCTCAAGATGAGTGGGAGCAACTTTACTATTCTTGTCCTTTACGTAGATGATATTCTATTAGCAAGTAATAGTTTAGACATGTTGCATGAGTCGAAGCGGTTACTCTCGCATAACTTCGACATGAAGGATCTTGGAGGTGCGTCTTACGTCATTGGCATCGAAATTCACCGAGATAGACACAAAGGGATCTTAGGATTGTCTCAAAAGGCTTACATAGATCGTGTCCTTACACGTTACAACATGCAACAGTGCAAACCCTCAGTCGCTCCAGTAGTTAAGGGAGATGTTTTTGGTTCATTCCAGTGTCCGACAACAGAAGTTGAGAAGGAGCAAATGAGCCAGATACCTTACGCGTCAGTAGTCGGGAGCCTGATGTATGCTCAAGTCTGTACTCGCCCAGATATCGCTTATATTGCTGGAATGCTAGGCCGTTATCAGACTAATCCTGGCCTAGATCACTGGAAAGCAGCTAAGAAGGTACTTCGATATCTGCAAGGGACAAAAGACTATAAACTGACTTATAGAAGAAGTGATCATTTAGAAGTGGTGGGCTATTCTGATTCTGACTTTGCCAAATGCAAAGATGACAAGAAATCCACTTCGGGCTATATCTTTATGTTAGCAGGCGGCCCTATCTCATGGAAGAGTCATAAACAACAGTTGACCACAACTTCCACAATGATGGCAGAGTACATTGTTGTTTATAACGCAACCTGTCATGGAATGTTGCTTAGAAATCTGATCACTGGACTCAAAATTGTTAATTCCATTTCTAGACCATTGAAGCTTTACTGTGATAATTCAGCTGCCGTTAGTTTCTCTAACAGTAACAGTTCGACTGGAGCTGGTTTATATCTCGATACAAAATATCTTTTTGTACGTGAACGAGTTGAGGAAAATAATCTTTGTATCGAGTATATTAGTACTAAGGATATGCTTGCGGATCCGATGACTAAAGGTCTCCCTCCTAAGGTTTATGAAGAACATGTTCGGAATATGGGATTTAGTAAAGACCTTATTTGAGCATATTGTACTAGCTTATGTTTTATGATTAATGAAATTTCCTCAGTTTGATTTTGTATGTCTCTTAGAATATGTTCAACCGGTATAATGGCATATAGACAAATAAAGTTACAAATCAAACAAAGGGCTTACGCGTGTTTTGATCATAACGATTAGGTTTTAAATTAAGGCTATAGTATGATTAATGGGGGTCCTGAGTCGCATAATGATTCAACGGCTGTATTCCTCTGCTATAGTACTTGTTTAAGGCTAAAATGAGTGTTAACTCCTGATCAGGCTTATCTAATACTGATAGTAAATGATTACTCGGCTAAGTGGGAGAATGTAAGATTAAATATATTATGTATTAATATTTAATCTATAGTCATTATAATCATTTACATAATAAAGATCAAAATATATAATGACCTATTAAATAATTAGTTGGTAATTGTTGATGGACCATATTACCCTTATTAACTAATTAGGTTTCCTCCTGGGTGCTTATATAAGGAGAATTATGTGGAGGTTAAGGGGTTAGACAATTACACATTAGAAACACCCCATTAGTCATAACATCACCTTCGACCTCCTCTCCTAAGCCGATACCCTTTTCGGTTTTCTAAGTCCCCATCATCAGTCAGTACCCTAAGGAGGAACCAGATCACGATGATAGGCATGTCGAACTCCATTACTGGATTCTCCACTGCACTATCTGCTGTGACAGGTATGTTTTAATGTTTTCCCTCATGTATAAACAGAACTGAACCAACATATTATTCTCAAAAGTAGTAGACTAAGCACCATGAACATTAAATATTGTTGGAGAAATAAATAAATGGTAGAGAATGATCGAGGACTTTTCCTAGAAATTCATTAGATCTTTAAAGTCAGTCATATATGAAGAAAAAATGAACCACCCTATTACGACGTCTACTATTCCACTTAGACATTCAAGGAGATTTTAAAGCCGGTAGTATGGAGTGGAGCACCCAGTCATCTTAGATTAATAATGCCCTAAATACCTCGGGGCGTTATTGAGGGGCTCGCCACCCCACCAAAAGACGCGAATGTGTGAAAGAGGGGGCCCACTTCAAAATAATACCGTTGTATAACGGTAGAAAATAGTTTATCTCTTATTTACTATGTGGGTGTTTGGCTTAGCTTCTATTTCAACTTATTGACTTATTGAACAGTGAAAAGGGGTGAAAAAGACTTATTGAAGTGTTTGGGAAATGTGTGTATGTGAGGCAATAAGTCAATAAGACCATGTGTAGTGGTTAAGAAAAATAATGCCCCCACCATGGGGCATTATCCAACACGTGGCAGTCCAGTCAGCATGGGACGTTATTGCAAAAGTGGCGTAGTGGGAATAATGCCCCTTCCAATCATTAAACAAAAAAAAAAGCAAACTAAATGATCATTGGCTAGTCAAACCCACTTCTTCTCCCATTGGCCACATGCAAGAATCAAATGGAGCTATGCAGCGTTTTCTTAATAACGCCAAAATCAAATTTCTGAAATTTTTTTTTAAATAACGCCTAGTGTAATGGAGGGGGGGCGTTTTGGGGCGTTTTTTTTTCAATTTTTTTTTAAAAATCACGCCCCACTACGGGTGGTCTAAGCAAGAAATTCTAGCTTATTGAACAGTGAAAAGGACTTATTATAAGTCACAAATAAGCTAAGCCAAACACCCCCTATATCTATATCTATCTATCTATCTATCTAAATTTATATCTATATCTATTCTCTTTTTTTTATTATATTTTATATAATAAAAGAAAACCCTCGAGGAACACGTGTCATCCACTAGAAGTATCTACTTTTTAGTTTTTTTTTCTTCGTATTTTGTAATTAAAGATAGTTATTAAATCATCAACTAAATAAATTACTTATAAATTTTTTAAATAAACTGGTATTTTTCACTTAAAAGATTCGCAAACTTCAAAATTACATTGGTTATAATATTAAAAAAACAAAGAATAATTAGGAGTTATTTTTGAAAATTTTGGAATCTATATATATACTCAAGGTTGGAGAACTCGCTAGTCGCTAGTCTGCCGGTAAGATGAGGACTAGTGACTACTCGGGATTACTCGAGATTAATTGTGATTAATCGGATCGGGTTTTTTATATGTAATTTTCAGTTTTATGTATACATATACACATTTTTATAGGTAAATATTTTAAGTAGCTAGGTTTTAACTCTTACTCAACTCATTTTTTTAAGTATAGAAGATTAATTGTTGGAATTCACATGGTTTGGTTGTAACTGACTGGAATTTTGAGGTTTTGGTCGGAATATACAGGTTTTTTACCGGAATCTAATCGGAATCGCCGATTTTTGGCTGTTCGACTAGGCCTGACTAGGTCCAACTAGGCCCGACTAGCGATTAATGGATTGATTAACGAAAAATTACTTAATTAATGGCCGACTAGCGATTAATCACCGACTAGTCGCCGCCTAGTCACGATTTCTACAACACTGACTATACTTCTATCTATACAATATAATAAAAGAAAAAAAAATCACATTTTTACCACACAACAACAAAATCTATTCCATCTCAACTCCATTTTTTTCATTCACTATGTTCCCAAATAACAACATAAACGCTTTTGATCCGAATCACCCGTGTTTTGCAAACCATCAACCGATTAACCAAGACGATAACCAAAGTAAGCATAGCAGTAAGCGACCAACTGAACCTGAACACAGCGTGAACAATGGACTTGTATTTCAAGCGCCCATTCCCAAAAGAAGAAGAACCATGCCTTATGGTTGTTCTTACAAAGAATTCTGGTCCTGCAAACCAATAGAATTCTCGGGCAATGAAGGACCCATTGCAGTTCTACGCTGGATAGAAAAGACTAAGGCTGTTCTAAAAATAAGCAAATGTGCGGAAGAGGATAAGATAATGTTTGCTTCCAATCTATTTAAGAACTCAGCCTTAGAATGGTGGAACACTATCCTTCAGTCTAGGGGAAGTGATAGGGTTTATATTTTGGAATGAGAGGAATTTAAAAATATGGTAGAAAGGAAATTCTGCCCTCCCAATGAAAAGGAACAGATAGTAAATAAATTCCTAAACCTTAGGATAACTGGGGTAGATAGTAAGGGTTATACTACTACATTCTTTGAATATGCTAGAATTGTACCAACCCTTGCATCACCTGAACCAGTATTAATCTCCCGATACATCTGGGGATTAATCGGGGAGATTAGGCATGTAGTCAATGCAGCTAGACCTCAAACCATAGAAGAAGCTGTAGAACTAGCAAATACCTTGACAGATGAGTTAGTGCGTACACGAGAAGAAGACCAGAAAAGGAATTTAGCTCAAAAGCTTACCCAGGAATTCCGCTACGGTAATTCCAGTCGTAGAAACGTAGGTTCTACCTCTGCACCATACTGCAAGGCGTACAAGAAGAAACATTCGGGAAAATGCTCTACTCACTGCAATTTCTGCAAGATGCTAGGACACAAGGAAGAAGACTGTAGGAGGAAATCTAGTAATGGACTGTGCTTCAATTACGGAGAAAAAGGTCACATCAAGCCAAATTGTCCGAAACTAGTTCTAGCCATGGGCAACAAAAACACTAAAAATTCTAGAGCATTTATTCTGACGGCACATGAAGCTAAAATGATTCCAGATGTGATAGCCGGTACGTTTTTAGTTAATGATGTTTTTGCTAAAGTATTATTTGACTCTGGTGCAAACCAAAGTTTTATTAATACTTCATTTTGCAAACTTCTCAATCAACCATTAACTAAACTTTCACAAGAATGTCTAGTAGAAACAGCAAATGGAGAAACCATTAGAATTTCTGAAATCTTGCAGGGAGCAAGAATAGAATTTTTAAATCAAAAATTTATGGCAAACCTTTACCCAATGAATCTGGCAGGATTTGATATTGTATTAGGAATGGATTGGTTAAAAGCCAACAAAGCCAGTATTTTATGTGATCAAAAGTCAATTCAAGTAAACTCACCAAAAGGTGAAAAGATTACAATTAAAGGAGATAAACCATCTAGATCCACAAAATTCATCTCTGTGATGAAAACAACAAGTTGTATAAGAAAATGATCTATAGTGTATTTGATTTCCATAGTCATTAACACTAAAGGAAAAGAACTAAAGGATATTCCAGTAGTATCCCAGTTTTCAGATGTATTTCCAGAAGAGCTAGCCGGACTACTGCCAGACAGGGAAGTTGAATTCAGAATCCATCTGCTACCCGGAACAGCACCAATTGCCAAAGCACCTTACCGTTTGGCACCCGCAGAAATGCAAGAACTGAAGAAACAATTAGACGAATTATTGGAGAAGGGATTTATATAGCCAAGCTCATCGCCATGGGGAGCACCGATTTTGTTCGTTCATAAAGAAAGACGGATCGATGCGTATGTGCATTGACTACCGTGAATTGAACAAAGTCACGATTAAGAATCGGTACCCATTACCGAGAATCGATGATATGTTCGATCAGTTGCAAGGAGCTCGATTTTTCTCAAAAATCGATTTAAGGTCAGGATATCATCAGTTAAAGGTACAGGAAGAGGACATTCCTAAAACCGCATTCAGAACAAGGTACGACCATTATGAATTTACTGTCATGCCATTTGGTTTAACCAATGCCCCCGCCGCATTTATGGACATGATGAACCGAATATGTAAGCCATATTTGGATAAATTCATAATTGTTTTTATTGATGACATTCTCATTTATTCTAAAAGTAAAGAGGATCATGCAAAGTATTTGCACGCACTTTTAAGTTTATTAAGAAAGGAAAAGCTTTATGCTAAGTTTTCGAAGTGTGAATTCTGGTTAGAACAGGTACAGTTTCTTGGACACTTAGTCAATCATGAAGGAATTCATGTAAACCCCACCAAGATTGAGGCGATTACCAAATGGAAAACCCCTGAGTCACCAACCGAGGTTAGAAGTTTCTTAGGATTGGCCGGTTATTATAGAAGATTTATTCAAAATTTTTCTAGAATAGCCATTCCTTTAACTAAGCTAACATGTAAATCCATTAAGTTTAAATGGGGACCAAAACAAGAGGAAGCATTTAGAATTCTTAAACAAAGATTAACCCATGCGCCCATACTAGCGTTACCAGAAGGAACTGAAGACTTTGTAGTCTATTGTGACGCTTCTAACTTAGGTTATGGATGTGTGTTAATGCAACGCCAAAAGGTTATAGCTTACGCATCTAGACAACTTAAGAATCATGAAGAGAACTATTCAACCCATGATTTGGAATTAGGAGCTATAATTTTTGCCCTTAAGATTTGGAGACATTACCTTTATGGTAGTAAGTTTACCATTTTTACTGATCATAAGAGTTTAAGGTATGTTTTTGGGTAAAAGGAGTTGAATATGAGGTAAAGACGCTGGATGGAAATTCTTAGTGATTATGATTGTAATATCCAGTATCATGCAGGAAAGGAAAATGTAGTGGCTGATGCTTTAAGTCGAAAGTATCATGAAAAACCAAAAAGGGTACGTTCTCTTAAGTTAAATTTACAAGTAGATTTAAATGAACAAATTAGAAAAGCACAAGAATCAGTAATCAAGAATGATACTGAAAAATTTAAAAGGAATGATTAAGGAGTTAGAACAAGGAAAAAATGGAATTTGGAGATTCCATAAGAAAAGAACGTGGATACCTAAATTAGGAAATCTACGCCACCGTATATTAAAAGAAGCTCATAAGTCTAAGTATACGATGCATCCTGGAAGTGATAAGATGTATCAGGACTTAAGAAAGAATTTTTGGTGGATAGGAATGAAAAAGGATATAGCAGCTTATGTTTCTAAATGTTTAAGATGTTCACAAGTTAAAGCTGAACATCAGAAACCCCCAGGATTGCTACAACAGTTAGAAATGACAGTATGGAAATGGGAATTGATAACAATGAATTTTGTTACCAAATTACCCAAAACAAGGAAAGGTAATGATACAATCTGGGTGATTGTAGACAGGCTAACTAAGTCAGCACATTTCCTACCAATGAAGGAAACTTTCAGTATGGAACAATTAGCTAAGTTATATGTAAATGAAATAGTTTCATTACATGGAATTCCTGTATCAATTGTTTCTGATAGGGATAGCAGTTTTACCTCTCATTTTTGGACAAGTTTCCAAAAAGCAATGGGAACCAAGTTGAATCTAAGCACCGCTTATCATCCTTAAACGGACGGACAAAGCGAAAGAACTATCCAGACAATGGAAGATATGCTTAGAGCTTGTGTAATTGATTTCGGAGGTAATTGGGACGATCACTTACCCTTAATAGAATTTTCTTATAATAACAGTTATCACACCAGTATCAATGCTACACCCTTCGAAGCACTTTATGGACGAAAGTGTCGAACCCCAGTCTGTTGGGTAGAAATTGGGGAAAAGCAACTATATGGACCTGAAATAGTGCAAGAAACAACCGACAAGATCATTCAAGTCAAGGAACGACTGAAAGCAGCACGTGATAGGCAAAAGAGTTATGCAGATAACAGACGCAAGCCGTTAGAATTTCAGGTATGATACAAAGTGTTATTAAAAGTCTCTTCTTGGAAAGGAATTGTACGATTCATCAAAAGAGGAAAGCTAAGTCCCAGGTATGTTGGACCTTTTGAGATTATTAGAAGAATAGGACCCGTAGCCTATCAGCTACAACTGCCAGCGAAAATGGCAGGAATACATGATGTGTTTCATGTATCTAATCTCAAGAAATGCTTAGCTAATGAATAACTGGTAGTACCTCTTGAGGATATAGAAGTAAATGAGCAACTTAAGTTTGTAGAGAGGCCTCTACAGATTGAAGACATGAAAGTCAAGAATCTCAAGCACAAGAGATTAGTTCTGGTCAAAGTAAAATGGGACTCCAAAAGAGGACCAGAATACACATGGGAGCTTGAATCAGAAATGCAAAGGAAATATCCACACCTGTTGTAAGACCCTTACTATTATTTTACGATTTTCGTATAGTTTAAGACCATAATCCTGTAATTACGGTTACAATTACTATGAAAAATACGGGTTATTAAAAACTTTTACAATTTAAAGTAATACAACATAAAGTGATTTAATTCATCATTTAAGAATAACGACGAAACAACTTGCGGAAACTTTATTTTCGTGTGTTCGATCCTTTGTCATCGCTTGATCTCCATCCGGGTACACTTGATATCACCTATGATCAAAACCAACATAAAAGTTAGTTTTGATAACTTAAATATAAGTTTAAACAAGCTCTACACATCAAATAATCAACAAAATAATTATTTCTAACTTTGATGTCTCTTGCGTGTCGCGCGAGACTCATCCCAATGTGTCGCATGTCGCGACGTCTGTCGCGTGTCGCGCCCGAAACAACGTTACCCGTCGCGTGGTGCGGGGGAGACCCTTTTCCAGTGATTCCAGGTCTGGGAGCTGCGTATCTGCCCAGCTACGGTTTTAGTAAAAAAACGAACTTTAAAAGGGCATAACTTTCATTCTACTTACCCGTTTTGCGTGATTCTTTTTCCTACGCGTCCGTAATTTAATTACAGACCCGTTTATCTTCTTGTTCACATCAAATTCAGATTTATAAGCTTAAGGCTTATAAATCCCTTTTTATGATTATTCGACCCGTTTAGAGAATTTGAACTTTTAAGTTTATATTTCACTCATTCTTTTCACCCATCCTTTTTCCCACATTTGTATTATCTACTTACATTCCACCACAACTATTCTTGTGGTGGACTTAGTATATTTGAACAATTTTTTTTCAGATTCTACACCTCGGTTGGTTGTTTTACGGAAAAGACCTATTACTAGGCATTTGACCCAAAAAGGCCTATGTTTAAAACCTTTATACTTATTAAAAGCTCACCTAATTATAATACATATTCCTAAATGACTTCTAAGGGTCGTTGCCCAATTTACCCTTCAAGGGTGTTTTGGTCAACTTTAGTCTCTTCTTTTACGACAAAGGACTTTAACTAATTATTTAACCAAAAATTGCACTTTTAACTGTAAGTCTATATATGCGTACATGGCCCGGGTCAACAAATAGACCCGATTTATACCTCGCTTTAATCATCACACAATCTATGGCGACGCAATTATCCGATTTGCTAATCGCTCCTGTCAATATAAGACTTGACAACCACATTAGTCGCTATTGTCAAATGGCGTTGTCACCACCATTCGACCCATTTGGCCTATATGCCCAATATTACCCCTTTTTACTATTCATTATCATCACTTTCGCTTATTCCGACCCATTTCAATTTACGTCGGAATATCACATTTCAAATATTAGCTTATCATTTTCATAACCTTTATAATCATTACGCATTCTAAAATAAAAGGGTGTAAGATTCACTTACCTTGCATCCATGCCACGCTTTTCTTTCCATACTTGCTCCGTTTGACCCGCTTCATCCCCAAGCTTCCACCTAGCTTGTTAAGCGCCAAACTATTATCCAATGTTCACAAGGTGGTTAGATTAACCATAATTTAATATGATCTTCCACCTTACACATTTCTATGCATTCATCCGAACACTTAATATAATCACGTTTTACACACAACCAAGTAGACCGCGATTTCATTTAGGCATTTCATATAACTGAAAATGAGTTGTTTTTGGTGACTTGTTTAACCTGTTTACAAGTCTTCAAAAATTGTGATTTTTTTTATGTGGCATACCTCTCGGAGGGTTAGGCCTTGTGTTAAAATTTCAAGATCTATCTCTTTACCAAAAATTCGTAAAAATTCATTTACTAAGCTGTAATCAGATTCATCACTTCAGACTGTAGCTTACGGAAAAGTTCATTTAAAATTCCTCGTTTATCCGATTGACGAAATTCCAATTGGCGATTCTTTTAATCACTCAAAAATATCTACAATAAAAATTTGAGATCATAACTAAATTCCTAAATTGAGTTATGACATTCGTAATGGGCTGCAATTTCTGCCAGAAAACGCAGCTTGAACCTTCGATACGGAAAAATTCATAAAACGCTCAATTTTCGTCGAAAAATGCGATTCCAGTGGGGTTTTAAAGATATTTCCTGGAATTACATTTTAGACTCAAGAAACACATGTTTTTGTCACGTTTTGTCCATGTTACAGCCAATACAAGTCGGCTGTAAATTCTGATCAGGAGTTGTTTGAATTCAGCTTTCAATTAAAGCATGTTCTTGACATCATAACACTATTTTTAGCAATCAAAACCCTAAAAATATCTCATACATGAATTTAAAATCAACAAAATCTGAATTTACTTGAGCTAAGCATGATTTCAATATATACTTGTCTAGGGTTTACTCCTAAACACTACAATGTTCCTATTTCATCCATATAACAAGCATGCATCCACAATTTTTGAATTCTCTAGGTTCACTCAGAAATTCAACTAGAGATTTCTCATGAAATTTACATACCTTGCTACTCCTTTTTCAGTGGAGATCACTAATTCGTGCTCGGATTTTGATTTGGGATTGATTTGATCCTTCAATTTGGCAGATTTTGCAAGAGTTAGGGTTTGTTGAGGAGCTCCTGGATCGCCCCTGTGTAACATCGACCAGACACACACACCTAAGTGTGTGTTTGGTGTAATTATTTTGTTTTAATATTATTTGTTTCAATTTTAACAACTTTGGTCCCTCAACTATCGTTTGGTTTATAAAAGACTTTCTAGTCTATGCTTCTTTATTGTTTCTAATCAAATAATTAACTAGGTTAATTACCCCTAGTTAACTTAGTGAGTCCCGGAAGTCCTAACCCGTTTATTTTAAACTCCGTTAACTGGAAACTTTTATCCCTTTTATTCCTTGAAAGTTCTTATCTGCCTTTTAATTAATATTAGGATTATTTATTTAAATTCTAATATTTATCGGGTTACTTTATCCGTCTTTTAGTATTAACGGGGTTTGATTACCAAACCCGTTTTCGGGGTGTTACACCTGTTCCAGTAGATCTCGAGGACGAGCTCTAAAATAAGGTGGGGATGATATAACAACCCTCCTGAAATTTTTCCGACACCCTAATATATTTTAAAATATCCCAATATGTCCTAAAATACCCCCATACGTAAAAACGGACCCCGAATACCATAATTTTTATTAAATTTAATTAAAAACAAGAAAATAGGGGCCCTGGCGGGCCGCGACAGACTCCACTTGAGTCAACGCGGGCCACGAGCGCCTGGGCAAGTGGCGCAGCCCGGTGCCGCCACGTGTCACCTGCGTGTTGAAGCTATACCGGGTGACGAATCAACCCTAAGCCCTAGCCACCTATGTCGCGGGCCGCGTAGACCCTTCCTTTCTCTTACGCGGGCCGCGAGAGAAGGTGAAGAGTCACCTGTAAATAGGAGACATCGGCCTTCAGTCCCGAATCGCACCAAAACGTTTTATTTCTCTAAATTCTGAATAGCAATCATAATTCTCGGGTATAATACCCCCTAAATAACGAAGTTCTGCTCCGTTGTAAGTATCATAACCCCTGGATACGTATTAGATATTTTGCCCGATTGATCCAGGGTTCCGTAACGGCTGTCGTGGTTCTGCCCGACGTAGTCGTTGGAATGCCGTCTCGGGAAGGGTATTACTAATGTTAAAATGGGTTATTATACTAGCACGTGTGCGTTTGTGTAATTTATAGATTGTCACCAGGAAACCCTTACAGAAAATCTAAGACATCAATGTGAGTACTCTCCTTTTTGTAAATTGTTTTTACAAAACCTCACACGATTAATTATATATTAAACAGTTATTGAGTATTTGTAAGGATACAATTATCATCGGTATGTTGGGGTTTTGTATACAAAATTTGTTACTGCCTTGCGAGGAGTAACATTTCCACAAGTCGGGTTGACAGTACCGTGGGTGGTAATTGATATGACTTGGGAACAAATATAATTGCGAGACCGCCCTCAATACTGTACAATGGTTTTTATTTAAACTTGATTAAACTGGGATTCACTCACCAGTATTTTCCACTGACAAAATGTTTTTAAACGCGTTTCAGGTAACAAAATGTGAAAGTCAAATAGAAGTCAGCTGGACAGCACAGAAGACTTGAAAAAGTGGCAATAAAGTTACCTAAAATAAAATAGATGTTTTTATTAAATAAAATAGGGTTTATCCCTATGAAAATGTATGTACTTGAAACTTGGTTTTTTCCCATGTGTTTAATATATTAAAAGCGTGGTATTTTACTCTGATAAATAATTTCCTAACTACGGTCCTGATGTAATTCCCACTGCCAAAATGGATAAAATATAGATACCACCAAAAACTGGCCGCGGCCGCCCGTTCCTGGGTTGTTAGGGGACGGGGGTTGCGACAATATATGAGTTAGGTTGACACCTCAACAGTATTGCTTCGTTGCTGTATTCGAAGAAAGCTCTAGTTGTTCCACCTTTTTTGAATGTTTTTTGGTTTTCATCTTTGATTTCTTGTCATCTTTCTTCTTTTTCGGCAGTGGTTTAACAAAGTCATCATCCTCAGAACTTTCTTCAACAATCTTTCTTTTTCTATTTTTGTTCACTTTTTCAATGTTGATATTGGTTCCTCAAAGTCATCATCGGAATCTATTTCTACAAAATCGCATGCTATCAGTAAAAAACATTTATAAAATCGCATTTATCAGTTAATCATGTACCCAAACTCATTAAGTTGATAAAATCGCATGATTGAGTTATCAATTCGCATGTCTTAGGGGCTGTTTGTTTTTTTGTCAAAAGCACTTCAGAACCTCTTATGTCTGCCCCACGCAGACAGCGCGCAGACGTTTGAGTCTGCAGTGCGTTTGTTTTCTGGAAGTGCTTTCATTAAAAAAGGTCTTCAAGACCTCTTCCTCAAGCAGATGTGGACTAGTGTCTTCAAAGGTCTTATATCCTCTTCCTTCCTCTATGCTCTTTCAAAACAAATAACCCTAGCATCCATCCAGCCGACACCTCCATTGATCTCCACCTCCATCACCGTCGAAAGCTCATCTCCATCGATCTCCACCTCCACCTCCATCTCCTCCGCCACCACCTCCACCTCCCAGCCATCACCTCCATCTCCTCCTCCCAGCCGTTACACAAGATAGAAGAAAAGAGGGAAGAACAGTTGTTCTGTATATTTCGCTAAACCTACCACTTCACTCACCGGCAATCAGGTGGAATCATCTTCTATCTTCTTCGCAATTCAGGTTAGGGTTTCTTTCAAGCTAATATCCTTCATATATTGCCCTATTTAGAGTTCCTAAATCACTACTGTAGCATCACTTTTTAAAGATAATATCATTATATCAAAGAGAACATCTTTAATTTCTTCAATTAAACGGAATCGTGTTGGTAATAACTGAAGAAGTTTTGAAATATTGGATCAGAGGTGTTCAATTTATGAAATTGTGTGAAAACTCATTACTGAGATGAGTTTAAATTGTTAAATTGGTTGATATCTTTAGTTCTAAGCAACGTATATCAGTTTGTTATTATAATTTAAGTTTAGTTATCGATTATAATTGTTGTTCATCTTAATAAATATTATGATTAGAGTTTTTATAGAAGTTTGCAGAAGTTAAAAAACAAACAGTCTTCTTCTTGCAGACTGCAGAGGTTTGGTACACCTCTTCTGCTACAGATGTCTGCAGATGTGGTCCGCAGACTGCAGACGTTTAACTCTGAAAAAACAAACAACACCTTAGTTAAGCATTACCAAAACTAGCCAATCTTATAAATCGCGTGCTTTAGACAACAAAAATTTATAAAATCGCATGTGCAATTTAATCATACCCCAAAACTAACTAATCATATAAAATTGAATGGAGGTTTTTATCAATTTGCATGCTCAAGCTAGCCTAAAACAAAAACCTTCAACAAACAAAAGTTAACATATAAAATCGCATTTGTTACACCAAACCCTATATAATATCGCACATATATCAGCTTATCATTAACAAACCTACATAGTCATACAAAACCTAATAAAAAACCATACTAGTCATAAACCCTAACCAAATCGTATTCATGAACAATATGTAATCTTATAAAACTCTAGGTTTCAGACCAAAACCTTACTAAACAAACAAAATCACAGATGTCCTTCAAAGTCCCTGTAAATCTATCTCCTCTAATAAATAACTAACCATGTGGACACTTGGCATAGATTTAGACTAGCCACACCAACAAAATCCTATGTGTCAGTTTTACAGACCTCCTACCCTACACCTTACTGACTCGGATCCTTGGTATCTGACCCGGATCCGCTGCCCAATTCTGCTTGATTTTTATATTTTTTTTCTGCCTTTGCATCATACCACCCTCTCTCTACCAACCATCCTCTCACAAGCCCCATCTCTTTCATTGAGTTCCCAAAACCCTCATTCTTCTGCATCTGTCATTCAAAGTTCTCTAACCCTAACCCTCACCATCTCCGGAAGATACCAACGATTTGATCCGTAATACAGTATGTTTTCATTGCCAATTTCTAGGTTTTCGATTTTTTCCTATTTGTGGCATAATCAAATACAGTCATTTGTGATGCAATCAACCAAAAAACATAACGGCATATCATGGATGAAGGGCCAAAAACAGAGCCAAAAAGGCCAGAGGAGGAGGCGCGGCCGTCCTTCGGACCAAACAGAGTTTCAGTAAACCACGAACCTCCAGATTGGTGCTTCATATCCTCCATTTCTCTCTCGATATCTAACAAAACATAACGGCACGGTATGCCGTTATGTTTTTCGGTTGATTGCATCACAAACGATTTGATCCGCAATACAGTATGGTTGTGCTTAAAAGAAATTAGGGTTTTCCAACAACAATTTCAATTCACTTCAATACGTGTTCGTATGGTTGTCTGTTTGTTTGTTTGATTTTGATTATGTTTTTTGTTTTTCAGTTGCAACTGTGATGATACCCTAATATAATAGAGTGCCTTGATAACGATTATGGTTTGATTTTTCTTCTGGCAGTTCAGTACTTCATTACTAGGAATAATTGTTTTTTATTCCCATTTGTGAAACCCCTTTTCTTTATTTTTGCATCATAGATTCCCTGTGGGTTAAAGCTGCTAGGTGGAAGGTGACACACAAAGAAACCCTGGGCCCGATTGTCGAGTGGAGTGGAGTGGAGCTTCTGTTACAACTAGGGGCTAATATATTCAACCCGGTAGAATCGCGAGACCCGGTGCTCATCAACTCGCAATCGAGTAAGTTCAGTAACATTTTGATTTTGAATAGAATACTCTTTAAAGCTGCAATTTATAATAGAAAGATTTTTGTTGACCGTAGAAAATTCAAAGTCCTCTGCTTGATCTTCCTGAATTACATAGTAATGACCAAATGGTTTACTTGCAATTAGGTTGGGGCCTGCACAGGGGTGGGCATGGAATTTTAGTTATTTTCTAGCTAACTTGTAATCAGTTATTTTCTGGTTTTTATTTTTATTTTTATTTTTGGTATCATAGATTGTTATTGGCAACTGAAACTTGTTCCATTAGTGTAATGTACAAAGGATCCAACACATGACGCGTATTTTAGGACTAGGCTAGCACTACAAGGAAAAACATTATTTGAAACCATTTTTTAACGTTACGTGTTAGTATACGTGTATGTACATGTTATTGTGTTAGCATGCGTATATGTGCGTATGTGATATGGGTGAGCACGAAGCGGTTCGGTTTGGTTTTGTTTTGGGTTTTTCATAACCCAAATTGGCGGCTTCTTGGAGCGTTAGCGAAATTTGGGTGCACATGGGGTCTGTAATCTTTATTTGCTCTAACTTTTTTATTTAATTTTGTTATTGTAATTTGCTATTGTTTTTATATATTCAGCTGTTTCAACCCGCACCGGCTCCGGTACCAACTCCGCTTGCGGGTTGGATGTTTAATCCGCCAGCTGTATCTCATCCAACGGTTTCCGGTAGTTAAACGGGCTAAAGCGGAATTGAAACGTGTTCTAGAAGGCATCACATCACAGGCATCTCTTCCGAATTCAAAATTGGGTCGTTACTCTTTCTGAAAATCAGGTTGCGCTTAAAGGTGTTTGTGACTTGTAAATTCCTTAATTAATCTGATTCTTAACTGAAATCATCTTTATGGCATATTAGTGTTGCATCATGAAGTAAGATTTGAATTCTTTTGTTGTTATTTTTTGTTGAATGTGTCTTTTGTTATCCGGTTGGACGTATTATGATGATCACATGTATATCACCTATATTTATTTATTTTTAATGCATTTTTGTAGGAGGATCCAGCTTGCACATGTGTTGACTGTTGCACAATTGTCTTTGACATATACGAAGAAATTTTTGGAAATTTGTAGTCTTTTTTGTTCATTTATCATTTGTTAAGGAAACTTTTGCCTTTATTTTATTTAAACTGTTTTGAATATAAAGTTATACGTGTTTTCTTTTTTTAGCGTTCAATCCGTGTGACACACGGGTAATAACCTAGTATCATTATAAAATCGCAAATGTCAATCGATACCTGGATTCATCTTCTTCGACTGTGGTCTATCGTTGTTGGCTTTGCTCCGTTTCTCAAAACTCATGAATCTTAGTTGAATCTCAACGGCGAGTAGTAGGGAACTTGGGGGAAGGAGAATGCAATGTTGATTTTGGGTTTACGGTATGATTGTGAGTTATTGTGTGCTGATTATCAGGGGTTTTGATTTCACAATGGATGATTTTAACCTTGGCGGTTTTATTTTTTTATTTTAATTTGATTAATTTAATAGTTAAACACGCGGTTTAAATGAGATGATCTGACGGTTGTGGTTATAGCGTACATAGGGGGCCGCTAAAATGAGAACCACCCCCAGTTATGAGAACCACGAGAATCACTTTCCAACCATTAATGTTTGGAGATAGATTGATGAGATTAAAAGTTATAAAAACATTATTAAATTCTTTTTATCTTATTATGTTTTTAATATTTTAATGTTAAAAGAAAAGTTTACTAAATTTGATTATTTTGTCTTATTGTATATATTGTTTTTTATTTCTTTTTTGTCTTATTAAATTAATTGTTTTTAATTAAAATCAGATTTTTTAATTAAAAAACATTTAAAAGTCTTATTTTTTTTACAAAAAAAACAATTTATGTCAGGATTTTTTTACAAAAAAAAACGTTTTTACGAGCTGGTTTTTTTACGAGCCGTTTTTTACGCGCCGTTTTTTGCTCCCCATTTTTTACACGCAGTTTCTACGCCCGGTTTTACGCACCGGTTTTACACGCCGTTTTACGCCTCCGTATTCACACCTCGTATTTACGCGCCATTTATCACCCGGTTTTTTTACGAGCCGTTTTTACGCCCCGTTTTGCGCGCCGTTTTTTACACCTCGTTTTTTACGTGTCGTTTTTTACGCCCCGTATTTACGTGTTGTTTTTTTACACACACGTTTTTATATTTTTTTAGGGTTTTAAACTTTTTTTACGAAAATTTATTTACGGTTTTAAACTTTTCTTTTTGCAAAAAAAAAACGTTTTTTACAAAAAAAAAATTAATAAAGAAAAAAAAATTTATACGAAAATTTTTTATAGTTTTAACATTTTTTTACAAAAACTTTTTTTACACAGACGTTTTTAAAATTTTTTACGTTTTTTTTACGAAAACGTTTTTTACGGTTTTAAACTTTTTTTTTTACAAAAACTTTTTTACCAAAAATTTTCTACAATTTTTTTTTTCATAAATTTTTTTTTTACAAAAGACAAAAATTTATACGACAACCTTTTACGATTTTAACCTTTTTTTACACATACGTTTTTAAACTTTTTTACGAAAATTGTTTTTACGGTTTTAAACTTTTTTTTTACAAAAACTTTTTTACAAAATAACATAAAGATGAAAGAGAAATGTGAAGAGATAGAAATTGAAAAGACTTTAAAAAGAGACGTTAATTAGGAGAGGGATATGATTTGATGGTTTTGATTAAATGACTATATTACTCTTTTGGTTGTCTTGAGGAAGTGTAGGATACAAATCCCCTAATCGTACATTACGTACACGATCCCCACAGCTATACACGTGTCCCAGATTCAATTTAATTAGATAAGGGTATATAAGACATTTTCTTCAATCATCCGAGGGTTAATTAGGGAATTCCGTCAACAAGGAAGCAAATTACGAGTTCGTTTTCAAAACCATCTATCTAATTATTGTTCGTATCAATTCGATTTGTAGGTTTTTTGATTGATTCCTATACCGAACGTATATTGACGATACTGAAAATGCTGAATTCGTATTTAGGATGTTTATTTTGGGTTTTTCATCAGAGGGTTAAGGTTGAGGTATGGGTTTTATTTTGATTTGAAGGTGTTTTCATGTTATTAGATTTTAACGAGATTGAAGATAAGATGTTTTCTGGTTTTATTTGGTGATTTTAACATATCGCATGTGTTGTTTTTAACATATCGCAGGTTTTAAAGATTGGATCATAAGAATAATTTCGCATGTTTAAGTTGGACATTTCCCACACAATAAAGTCTTAATATGTAATTTCGCATGTTTTAGTTGGACATTTCGCACGCTATAAAGTATTTAACATGTTGAGCTCAATATTTCGCATAGTGTGTTTTATAATTCAGTTCAATAATTCAAATCAAATAATTCAGTTCAATAATTGATATCAATAATTTTACAGTGCTTTTTCTTTTATTATAAAGTTTATCTTTTTATCACAATTTCAAACCACTTATATCTTATCTTATAAAAAAATGACAGACCTCCCAACATCCTCTTCTGAATCAAGTATCAAACAGTCTTTGAGAAAAAGGATTCAGGAACAAATTCAAGAGGATCGATCATGTCAAGAGATGCTGGAAACTAACATTTCTCGTGTAACAGAAAACATGAAGAGAAGACAAAAAATTGTGAACTTGCTATCTCAGATGCATGTGAGTAGTCTTCAAGAAATTGTTGTTATGTTCATGGTTGATCTGGGTGAGAGGGATGAGAAGCAGTTGAAAGAGTTGGCGGATGCAATAACTATCTTAAGATGCTCGATGGAGATGAAAATGAAGTTCCTTTCATCTTTTGAATGAACTTGTTTATTTTGTATCTTTATAGTTTTCTGTTTTAGTGCTTTATTTAATAAAACATGCAAGTTTTATATGTTCCATATAATTCGCATGCTGTGTTATGGCATGGGATTTAATTTCGCATGTTTATTTTCCATATTTTGCATATTATAAGCAATTCAATATCAAACATGCGATTTTATACATAAAACATGCGAAATTTAAAACATCAATGTAATCTAACAAGTCTAAATATGCAACAGAAATTGAACATCAAACAAGTCTATTCGTCCTTTCCAAGAAATGCTTTCAACCTATCTGGGATTACTTTGTCCAAATCTTTGATATACTTTTCTTTGTCTGGCCTTTTATTGAAAGCATTTGTCTCTTTAATTATTCGTTGACGCTCCAAATTGTATTCGGATAGAATGATCTTACTTATATATCTGTGTCTCAGGAGATGAAGTTGTGAATTCTGTCTATTGTTTACTTCATCTTCTTTCACAAACCCAGTCAACCATGGTGTTTTCCCCCACTTGTATGTTTCCATATGACGCATCGTAAACACTCAACAGTCTATACCGTTAGTAAGCGTCCTCCATTCCATCTCTTTTCTTTGTATCACCGATGTTTCAAGTGCTTTTATAGCTGGTGTTGGTTTTAAGGCCTTGTGTAGGTATAAAACCAGTACCCTTCTCTGTAATATAGCAACATTGTGTTAGTAGCTTTACATAAATATAACATGTATATGAAGAAGTTTTTGTATTACCAGTGAGTCTGGAAGCTCCTTATATCTTTCATTAAACTCTTGTTCAGCTGCTGAATTGTCAATCAGCTCAATTTTGTCGGTTTTCAAGTGGAAGCACAAGACATAGAAGTGGTCACCTTGAAGTACCGAAATAAACACGAAGTCAACTGAATCAAGTTTTTTTTACCTCATATTTCAGTATTATGTCTTCAAAATTTGAGGCAAATATGTTTAGACGTTGGTTGTCTGTGTAAGTCTCCTTGTACATGATATCCGGCTGTATATTATGTAATTAGAATCAATGTTAAGTAATGTATTACAAGGTATTTATACATGCGAAATTACTACATGCAAAATAATGTTTGAAATTTTTTCACATGTGAATTGCTTATATACTGTATGCGAAATCTCTATAGTATGCGAAATGTTGTTTTTTTGTTCACATGAAATGTCTCCACTGTTCTACATGCGATTTGACTATACTTAGTATGCGAAATCATTGAATATGCATTTTCTGTTTTGATGTCAAATGCCAAAATGTTTAGACAAACATACCATCATTGTGCTAAACAAGAAGAGACTTTATGGGTGATGATTTTCTATCCCTCTTCTTCTCTTCAAGGTTGAGAACATCCACAAATGCATCGATTCCATTTGATGCTACGTACTGACCCCTGTAGAAGCTTTCAAAGATACATTTGAATGTGCAAACTCCAGTTTTTTATCGGTAAAATACAGCCCTGCCAGGAAAAAATTAAATAATTATATTTTTGAGTGTATATATATAGATGTTTTTTAGTTGATATAATTGTTTTACTTACTCTATATTTGCAAATGTAGCAAATGTGTATCGGATCACACTTAATTCTTGATTCAAGAGTGCTTCGTGCATGTTTACCACTCTGTTGCAGAAAGGGGAACAAAATGCTTCTCCAAGATCTGCACATTGATGTGCGCAAAATGCAACATATAAATTACATCAAATGTGGCATAAAACTAACCATTTTTTTAGTACTAATGTTGGAAAAAATGTGTTTTTGTCTTCCTTTTGTATTTTCAGGATTAAATGAGCTCAAATGAACAAAAGAAGCAAAAAGGCAGCTAAATCTAACATAAATATAAGAAAAGGAACAAACGTGGCATGCCCGACCCCCCGACAGCATCTTCCCAAGCAAAAACAAGAAGACGGAAGGCTGAACACGCCCCGTGTTCAATGAGCACGGGGGCATGCCCAAGTGTCTGCAGAAAAGACAAAGTTGTAGAAGCTTCTATCACCCACCACGGGGGCGTGCCCAGCGGACACGGGGCCGTGGTCAACTCTAAGATTCCCAGAATCTGGGGAAATCTTGATAGTACAGATACGCTTCTGCACACGGGGTCGTGCCCAGCGGACACGAGGGCGTGGTCAACTAATGCAGACAAACTGCAATTAATGAAGAAAGAGAAGGAGGGTGGACACGGGGCCGTACCCGAGCTTCTGTTCAACCTATAAATAGGGGTGCTTGGCTCATTTGCAAACCATCCCTTGGCAAACCACCTCTCTCATACTTCACCCACCACCCACCACCATCACCATCACAACACCATCATCCACCACCATCATCCATCATCCATCATAGAGTGTGTGAGTAGTCTCGGGATCCAAGATTGATCGTAAGAGTTCTTGAGAATCAAAGACCATGTTTGCCTAAGTCTCTTACATCACTTGGTGAAGACAAGTGTCTAGTGTAATACTTTTTATTTTTAATCTTTTCGCACTTTTTTATTTGGTTCTGTATTAATGACTTTAATAACTAGTTTCTTATGTTGAAGGTGATTCTTCCTTATCGTTTGTCCGTGGTGTCTTGGCATTATTTTACTGTCTATATAAAATAAAAGATTTTCACCATTCATATCTCCACGGTCTATATGGAGATATGTTGGCTACCTGGTCCGGGGTTAAGGGAACGGTTTGGTAAGAGTCTTGCCTTGTTCAGTGTATAGATCCTGCAAGGACCTGGGTCAAATTTAGTAGGACCTCCTTCAATACCCACCGGTATTGGATGGCGGGGGTCCAAACTCTTTGATCCCCTCATATGTAAGCTACTATTAAAACTTTAACCCGGCTACTTAGGACCGTATCCCTGCTGACTCAGACTACTTAGCCGAGGGTAACGTCACCTTCAAAAGAGGGGCCTACCACATTATGCATTAATAACTTAATTAATTATCTTTCAATAATCCAACCCTTTAGGATTGTATCCTTGCTGACTCAAACTACTGGGTTGAGGGTAACGTCACCTTCAAAAGAGGGGCCTACTACAATAACTAAGATAATCTCTTAAAAAGTGGAAAAGTGCGGAAATAACCAAAGGTTACACAAAACACGAGTCGGATCCAAGTGATTCATCTTGTCTATCTGTTTTTACTTTTATTTTATTTTTCAGCATTTTATTTAGTTTTATTTTTCTAGTTTAAAACCTTTTTCTAAACTTTTGATTTGATTAGACGTTGAGGATAAACCGGTATTAAAAGCTCTTGTGTCCTTGGACGACCTCAGTATCTTACCAACACTATACTACGCTCACGATGGGTGCACTTGCCCATATGTGTGTTTGGTGTTAGTAAAATATCGTGTTTTATAAATTTAAAACTTGACTAACGTGTAAAAAGGGCTAAAAATATACTTAAATATAAATCACACCACACGCGCATCAACATCTTTTCTCATTTCGAATCCTGGCGGCTTCTATTGTCCTATAAAGGAGTTCATTTAACCCCTTTGGTACAACTTCTGTACCGGCTTTTTGTTTTGCAGCTTGAGTTGGTTTTGAGTTTTTTCTCCCCCTACCTGGTTTTTTTCCCTTATTTTCTATTAGGCTGGGTGCCAGGCTTTTTTGAAGGTTTTTTTGTTTGTACTTTAGATCTCTTGTCATCTTTCTTCTTTTTTGGCAGTGGCTCAACAAAGTCATCATCCTCAGAACTTTCTTCCACAATCCTTTTTTTTTTGTTTTTGTTCACGTTTTTAAATGGTGATATGGGATCTTCTGTCACACCCCGATATTTCCACGTATTATCGGTGGGCCCGGTGGGGAGTATCGTGACATAGTTGATATCATCATAATCAAACAACACAATTTAATGCACATCGGAAGCAAAAGATGAATCACATTACAAACCGAATAAAAAAGTAATATCAAAGTATTACAAACGGACTGTAATGGATCCACATGCGGATCAAAAGATAAAAATATCATTGTTCAACAGACTTTAACATCTTAAGCTTGCAAGACTCTTTAGTGATGCTAGGAGTAGTCAGCCTATTCCGTTTAGTACCTGCACTTAGCCTTTTTGGGAAAATACGTCAGTTTACACTGGTAAATACAATTAACCGACTCATTTTGAAAAGAGTTTAAGAAAATTGATTTGAATGCACAAGGCACAAAATATCTTTTATAACTTGGGACAATTATTTAAAAATAATCTTGTATACAGTTTTACTTATTTGTCGTCCGTCAGGGCCGGTTAGAAGAGCCGGACAAGAGTAACTGACACGCCACAGGCATAATGCCCACAAGGTTAATTCCTTAAAGTGGGTTACCAATTTTTACATATGCAGCTGTCAAGTGTATGCCTACACCCCGTGCTTAAGTCGTGGCCATTTCAATGAATGATGCCAAGGATATCCGGGACATGGTAATTAACCCCCCAAGGGAAATATACCAAATAAAACAGATTAAAACGGGTTATGTAAATATATTAATCACAATCCGATTTAAACAACTACATACCCGACCAAGCGGTATTATTATAATACCGTATCCCAAGCCCGTATAGGGAAATTAAGTTAAAAGTATTTACCTGAGCAAGTCTATATCACAATCAGCGAGTGCAAGTAGCTTTTACCGGGCTCCTAATCTGAAACGAAGGTTTTTAATAACCTATTAGATTCCTAACGGGTCTTAATTAAGCCTAAACTTAGACCGGTTAGTTTTAAAGGAAGATATACGGTTCAAAACGCAAGATTAAGCGAAGACCGGATTAGAATGTGGTTTAGACCCGATAAGTCCGTAGACTTGTATAATATGGGTAAACTAAACACATTCTGGATTTTGAGATAAAAATGATAAGGTTTGACCCGTTTCGGCTAATTTATGCAAACTAGTTACATAAACCGAACCGAACGCGAATAATGCGTAACGGGTAACCAAATGAGTCATGAACAGGTTTCCTAAGTTAATATGCCTTAAACATGTTGTGATATCAGTAGGATACCTTCCATTATGCCCAAAACGAATTTAAACTCAAACTATGCCCCGTAGGGGCATTATGGTCATTTTAAAGCTTATAAAAGAGTTTAAATATTAACCTGAGTTTCAGGTCTGATATAATCAGTAAAAATATGTATTTTCTTAAGTTATAACAGTAGGGTATTGCCTATATATGAATTTTATCCTTTATAACCAAACTATGCACCGTATGGGCATTTTGGTAATTTCACAAAAGCTTAAAAGGTCAAAATTGAAATATGAGTTTAAACGCGTAAAAAGGCGGTTTTAAGCGATTTCCGGGTTTTATAAGAAAAGCTGATATTTTTATCATTCCAGAAGACTCAAAATATTTTATTTATATAAAATCAGTAGCAAAAGGTTTAGTATCAAAATATTATGTAAAACTCATTTTATAGGCCAAAAGGGCAAAACCGACAATTACCGAATCAAAGCTATAACCCTATGTTATGCTCAGCCTAAAAATAAATAAAAATCTTTAAAAATCCCAAAATATTATTTTACATCAGTAGGTAAAAAGTTTGATACCAAAATTGGGTTTAGATAAGCTTTATGCTAATTACGCCGTTTAATTAATAAAAAGCTTTCTAATTACGCTATTGAGCATAACTCTTAATCTAGACCTCAAACTGATGTGGAAATTTAGGGACATGTTTATAAATCAGTAATAAAGATTATTGTCCTCTCACATTTTCAAAATTCTTGTTTTAAGGTCAAAAGGGCATATTGGTCAACATTTAGGCATATAACGGAAACATGCATATGAATCGGATAACTAATGAACCAAGTTGTATAATCACAGAGGGTTATAATAACATGTAACCTGGTCCTAATAAAGCTCTAAGGCATTTCTAAAATATGCTCTAACGGGTCAGAACTGAAAGTCAAAGCAAAAGTCCACTTATGTGACTTTCGGTTCCGAACCGAGCTTATACTGAAAATTGTCGGGTTGAACATGTTTAGACATGTTCTTACATTAATTACCAAGTTATAGGAGTGATAAAACAGGTTGCATGGCTTCTACATTGTTAATTATGTGTTTATTTGAAAAATTGCTTTCTGTTGACTTTTTATAATCAAGTTTGACCCGACAATTGACCTAGTTAGAGTGGGAATCAGAGGGTGCCCTTTTAAGGGTTTATTACCCACATAATTACCAACTCAAAGCTACTTTCAATTCAAGAATTGATTGGACCATTAGTGATTAATCACTAAGTCAAACCTTAATTACGACGGGTTTGACTTTAGGCCATTAAACTAATAAAACTGAATTAAGAAAGGTCAAGGAGGCTTACTGAAGTACTAAGCACGACTAATGACCCTTAGAAAGTGATCTTGAGCTCCAGGAGACTCCAGAAGTTGAGTTAGAATAATTTTTCAAGTGTATGCAACAATGTTGCAACTAGAACTCTTTATATAGGAAATTAAATGCAACAAGATTATGCCAAACAAGTCTACAAGTGTTCCTTGATCAGTTCCAGGAGTCCCTATGCATGAAAAACCACTGGTGCAGCCCCTGGAATGAAAAATAAGGCTTCAAAGGCAGTGGAACTGGCTGTACTCGCACCTGTGCATGAAATCTGACTAGCTCAGGCCGTCGCGTCGCGCGACGGCAGAAGGGGAAGGTGGTGGCGCAGCGCCACCATGTGGGTAACCAGCCAAAGAAGTTTCAAACAATGACATTTCACCCCTGGACCTTCTAGAACGTAATTTCTTCCATTTTAAGCAATTTTAACCCACTTAACTTTTATTTTTGTGATCTATGGAATATAACCAAACACCGTTAGGTCCGGTTTCGTTAAACGATAACCGAAAACACAAGTTTTGCCTCGTTGACGCTTTTAACCCCTTAATTACGAAAGTTAGCGTATCTTTCTCATACGATATCGAAACCTTGTGAATTTTTTATCACTTATTCTTGTGAGCATAATTTATCGTTACAAAGCTTCGGGTTCGTTAAAAGGTCACTCAGAGGTATAATTTAAACATGTTGACACTTTTAACCCTTGTGTTTTGTAATCTTTCACTTTCTTTCACAAATGGCCTCGTATGATTTATAATTCATTCGTGTAAGGGTATAAACATCGTGTAGGGTTATTGAAAGGTATATTTATCCATTGTTGACACTTTGAATCCTTTTATTCACATATTTACATTGTTTGACAACTTTAGTCCCTCATATATAATCCATTACACGTTTAAAGCTCATGACACGTGTCTTCATTATATTGGACATGAATTTACGTGGTGTTACATCTTCAAAGTCATCATCAGACTCCATGTCTACAAAATCACACACTATCAGACATAAACCTTATAAAATCGCATGTATTCTTTAACCATTTAGCAAAACTCACTAATCTGATAAAATCGCATGAATGAGTTATGAATTCGCATGTATCAGCTAACCATTACCAAAATTACCTAATCTTATAAATCGCATGATTCAGACGAAAAAACCTTTATAAAATCGCATGTATCATTTAATCATATACCAAAACTAACTAATCATATAAAATCGCATAGAAGATTTATAAATTCGCATGTACAAGCTAACCACTATCAAAACTTAATAATGATATAAAATCGCATGCCTTAGACCAAAAAACCTTACAAAACCCTCTGTAATATCGCACATGTATCAGCTAACCACTACCAAAACTACCTAATCATACAAAACCTCATAAAAAACCTAACCAGGCAAAAACCCTAACAAAATCGTGGTTAACAACAATACGTAATCTTATAAAACCATAGGTTTCAGACAAAAACCTTACTAAACAAAGCAAACTATACAAATCGCATATGTCATTGAAAACCATTGTAAACCCCATTATAAAATCGCATATGTCATTCAATACCTGGATTCATCTTCTTTGACTGTGGTCTATCGTTGTTGGCCTTGCTCCGTTTCTCAAAACTCATCAATCTTTGTTGAATCGCACTGGTAAGTGGAATGTAACTTGGGGGAAGAAGAATGCAATGTTTTCAATTTGGGTTTAAGGTATGATTGTGAGTATTCTTTGCTGATTATCAGGGGTTTTGATTTCGCAATGGACGATTTTAACCTTGGCGGTTTCATATAAATATTTTAATTTGATTAATTTAATGGCGTAAATTAGTTAAGCACGGGGTTTAAATGAGATGATCTGACGGTTGTGGTTATAGCGTACGTAATGTACGATTAGGCCTATTGTACGATAACCGACCTCTGGTTGCCATTAACTGATTGGTAGAGAGTGGTGTTCGCGGTTCTCGCAACTGAGGGTGGTTTTGAGGTTTTCATTTTAGCGGCCCCATATATATATAATATTTGAGAAGTTGTTAAGTACAGCAAAAACTAAAGTGACTTGTAGGTGACTAACAAACTCAAAGTATTTACGCATTTGGCCCTTGAATATTCTCAATTGTTTTCTATGTTGTTATCAATTTATTGAAAAGAAAAGTCAAATATTGAACATGCTTTGTTTTGCCATATGTTTAATTTAAAATATCATTCATCTCAATTCTATTCTAATGTGATATTAATAGGTAAAAATAAAAATATTCATAATTTTGTTTAAATTTAACATTTGGATGGACTTTTATATGCAAAAAGTTGTTTAAGGACTTTTATGAGACAAAAAAAAAAGAAAGTAAGTTAGTTTTTAATGTGCAAAAAAAGTGGAAGAACTTTTATCAGAACAAAATAGAAATTATGTTTGTTTTTTTATAGCATTTGCCCTTTTGATAATTAAAAAGTTCTTTTAACATTTAAGAGATTATTAATGCAATTACTCAAGTGTTTTTTTTATTATTTTGTTATTTTCACGATTATTATTTAACAAAATACGTTTTAAATATTCAAATAAATATGTATTTTCATTAACCGTTTGTTTTTATAAATATCGTTTTAATTTTTTTTTTATTTTTAACATTTTGTTTAAACCGTCTATTGTTTTTAAAATTGTTCCTTTTTAAACCGAACGGTTTTCTTTTAAAGTCATTTGTCTTTGAAGTTTTTTAAACACTTCAATTCATATCATTCTTTTTAAAATCATTTGTTTTTAAACATTTTGAAACAATTCACTTTTTTAAGTCGTTCGTTATTTAAAATTTTCAACACGACGTGTATAGAAAAGAAAAGAAATATAATATTTGAAAAAAATATGAAACATTCTAATAAAAAGTTTGCAAAAGATCATTCATTTTTCAAAATTCGTTATTTTTTAATCTTTCGTTTATTAAATTCATGTGTTTTTTAAAACCTTACACTTGTTAACTTATTTTTTAAGGTTTTGATTTTTTATAAACGTCCTTTAAAAATCAACAACTTAAAACTAATTGTTTAAAAAAGTTAAAAAAATGATTTTAAAAAGAATGGTGTTAAATGAATTGTTTAAAGAAACTTTAAAAGACAAACAACTTTAAAAGGAACGATTTTAATAAACAAATGGTTTAAAAAGGAATAATTTTAAAAACGACATAGGGTTTAAAAAAAGGTTAAAAAACAAATGATTTTAAAAACAACGTTTATAAAAAAACAAACGCTTAATGAAAATACATATTTATTCGTATATATAGAACATATTTTATTAAATAATAATTGTGAAAATAACGAAATAATAAAAAAAACTTGAGTAATTGCATTAATAATCTCTTAAATATTAAAAGAACTTTGTAATTATCAAAAATAGCCACTAACATATATAATGACCTAATTACCCTTACACTTAACTACAAAAAAAGTAACAAAGTTAGTGTCGAGGGCCAAAACTGTTATAAAATGTAACCTTAGGGTCTAATATGTTAAAATATTTCTTTTTGGTCTGAAAGGGTCAAACTGGCTAAATCACAGATGCCAAAATAGTAATTTACTCTAATTTTTATTATTTCCAATGGTTATTAAAAATAAAAAAAAAATAATTTCATTTCCATATTTGAAACAAGTATTCACTTTCACTTTCATACTAACCTACATCAATCCATTTCATTTTTACTTTCAAATTTTATCACTCTCATTCAAATTTTACTCCACGCTCAATCTCATTTCAAATCATTTCACTCACACCCAACCCATATGTAATAAAAATGGGTGTATGTTATCCATTTCCTGTTGTCGTAGAAAACGTCGGGTTCCGTGCAACCGGCCCCTTACAGCCGTCGACATCCCCGTTCAACCAGTACCCCTACAAGCCCTCCACGTCCCGTGCAAGTATTCCCCTTAGAGCATTTACATCCCTTCACCTATCTTTATTTCTATAATTACACTAAAAATCACAAATTTTCTCTCTTCTTTCAATTAAGTAATACTTTTTTCTACCTTTATTACTATCTTTTCTTCTCTCCTTCACTTATAATCACTTTCAAAAAATATTAAAAAATAGGGGTGAACACTGTCCCCCCAAATTTATAGATGAACAGTAACATTTTTGAGTTGTTTGTTTTTTTAGAGAAGAGCTTCCTGGCCTCTTTTGTCTGTGCGGCGCAGACCACGCGCAGACCATTTGTTTTGCAGATTGTTTATTTTTTCAGAAGAGATTTCATTTAAAAAGATGTGGACCTCCAACTTCTAAACACTTCCCCAAATAGATGTGGACCTCCAACTTCTAAACACTTCAAACCTCTTCTTCTTTTCTTTCTTGACCTAATATCACAAAACACTTCAAACCCTACACCCCTCTCCTCTCCCACCACCACCTTCCCCTCCAGCGGCCACCCTCCCCTCCGCCGCCATCCTCCTCTCCAGCGCCTCCCTCCTCTCCCTCTGTCAACCTCCTTACCCCGTCACCTCATCACCGAGCTTCAACAGCCCATCTTCAACATTGATCAACAGCGGCCTCCTCACTCCATCACCTCCAGCGACCCCCTCCACCCCTCTCCGAGTTTTAGCAACGGCACCTCCGGCCTCTTTCACAGCTAGGGATGAGCATGGTACCCGTTCGGTACCGAACCGGTACTGGTACCGAAAATCCCCAAAAGCGGGTACCGGTACCGAATATACCCGGTACGGTTCGATACCAGTATTTTAGTGTAAAAACCGGTACCGTATCGGACCGGTACCGAACCGGTACTTAAAATGTCAAAAGTCGGTACCGAAAATGTACCCGGTTTGGTAAATTCGGTACCGATACCATTTGCTCATCCCTATTCACAGCCGACCTACTCATAACCATTTTTCATAATATGCAAAACACTCTCACATAAAAATAGGGGAAGAGATATGAATGCTAAACCATCTGCTTCTCGTGCCTGAATTCCCCTTATACAAACCTCCTGACGGCGAACCTTTGACGGTCGAAGAATTGAATGCGGCTTACCAATTGCAAAATAGGGAAGACGCGACTTTAAACCAAGTTTTTAGCCAATTGCAAATTCTGGATGAGCTCCTGACCAATGGTCATCCCGAAGGGTACGCCACAGACCCTGGGGAGGAACATGTTCCAAGGTCTGACGAGGACGTTCCTTAATACTCGCCAAAGGGCCGCCATGACCAGTGGGAAAACGAAGAGTCAATGGACACGTCGTGCTCGTTTGACTCGATCTTTTAGGTTTAGATTTAGGTGTGTTTATTTTTACTATTTGTTGTATGTTTTTTATGTTTATTAAGTGTATTTCTAATTCTAATATTATTTGTTGTATGTTTTTTAGGTTTAGGTGTGTTTTTTTTTATTATTTGTTGTAACTTCAATCTTTGGTATTATGTATGTTTAAATTTAAATTTGAATATGTGTTATTTAAAATAATTTTAAATTTTTTTTATTATTTAAAGATGTACGAAATACAAATAATTTATTATAGAAAGAATAATTAAGTTGGGGGGGGGGGGGGGGGGGGGGGGGGGGGGGGTTCTTTCTACAAATGTGACATGCCAAGTCTTTCTAAAAAATTTCATAGGATTCTAAGTCAAATAAAACCGGCCACCTAATAATGTTTTAGTGTTATTCCAAAAAAAATAATTGTTTCATAGTGCTTGGTAGGGACAAAACAATGGCATGATATATTTAGTACACACCACATGACAAAACAATGGCATGATATATTTAGTACACACCACATGTCACCGAATAGAAAATTGGTTGGCGTGGAATGTAGATAACGCTTCAATTATTCAAAGAAATCTTATCTGCCCAAGGTTCTAATATATAACAGATATGCTAAGGGGAGCGATCTCTTTAGAACCTCCAAGACTTGCGGTTTCGGGTGAGTCGAGATACTTAAATCGGCTTCGGGTTTTTGGAAACAAAGATGCCACAATCACTGGTATGTCTTTCTTGCTAGTTAGGATTGTCTTTTAACATTTCCTTAGTTGCGATTAATCTTTGCCAACAGATGAAAAAGCGGTTTTGTTTTAACTATTGGTCAAGCTATTCCAGTGTTAACTTGTTTTTCTTGATTGTAAAACAAGTTACTTGAGTAAAGTTGTTCTTATTGATTCTTCTTCATGCTTATGAGATGTTGTTTAACTAACTACAGATTTTGAGCTTGGAGCTGACAAAGTTGACCCAAATCATCAGAAAATACAGGAAAAAATAGAAGCTGCACTAAAGGTCCTAACGTTCAGGGAGCAACATGTTCTGGTTCAGTTTTGGTCACCTCAAGAGGCTGGGAACCACCAATTACTTACAACCATAAATCAACCATATGGTCTTGGAGTAATGGATGCAAAGCTTAGTTCGTATATATGGGATTCTGATCACTACCCTTTGGTTGTAGATACAGATCGTGAAGAGGAAGACTGTAGTCCTGTAGCTCGAGTATTCAAACGAGGGTTGCCTGAGTGGGCTTCTGATTTGAATAATTACACCCGAAAACAATTTCCACAACAAGAGCGTGCAATTCGTTGCAATCTCCATGGGTACTTGGCTTTGCCGGTTTTTGATTCGACGACAAGGTTATGCGTTGGTGTTCTTGAGCACTTGATGTCTTCGAAGTATACAAGTTATGCTTATGAGGTTCAACAACTTCACAACGCACTTAAGGTTTCCATCTTTCCTCCCAAAGTTAATGAGTTTCTCTCGTTTTAACTCAATTGTGTTTCTAACTGTCAAATTTAACAGGTATATCTTCAAGAACTCGAACAATCGCAGAAATACCCAAACCGATTTCGTTATTACCCAAATATTTCTGATGAACACACAATACAAAATCTCACAACTGGAAACAAACACTCAGATTATCAATACGATAATCTAACTAAGACTAGACTACAAGATTAACACATACGACAACAGATTCAAGACGAATCTGCACTTTGAACGAATATTAACCCTAATCGCCTTTTAAGAGTGAATGTGAGAGAACAATAATGTGTTTTGTGAACGAACTGAATGAAAGCTTCTTTGAGAAGCCACTCTATTATATGCAGCAGCAGCCCAGGTCCTCATTTAGGCCCACCAGATGTCTCGAACCCAGCAGCAAATAATGCCCAGCCAAGCCCAATAAGCCCATCAGCAGATAGAAGAGTCCAGTCCAGTTTATTCGCAGCCATATGTTCCCCAGTCCAGTTTATTCGCAGCCACATGAAACAAAAAATAGAACAAGTTAATAAACTGAAATATTAAACTGAAAATTATATTTTAACACCCCCCCCCCCCCCCCCCTCAGTTTAATATTTAAACGGATCGAACATGTTAATACCTGCACAAAGACGACTATGCTGCTGTATTAACAATACTTTTGTAAACAAGTCTGCAAATTGATCTTTAGAATCAATTCCCAAAGTTTTTAACACATTCTTCGAAATCAATTCTCTTAAAAAGAACAAATCAAGCTCAAAATGCTTAGTTCTGTCATGGAAGACAGGGTTAGCAGCTATTGACAATGCTGCTGTATTGTCACAAAACATGTTGATTGGCAACTTAACTTTAACACCAAGTTCCAACAACATATTTTTTAACCACACCAACTCGCAAGCCGCAGCACACATGGATCTATACTCAGCCTCTGCTGAGGACCGAGATACTGTAGATTGCTTCTTACTTTTCCAAGATACCAGAGAATTCCCTAAAAACACACAAAATCCAGTAATGGACTTTCTTGTTTCTAGACACTTTGCCCAGTCCGAATCAGCATATGCCACCAGATTAAAGTCAGTTCCTTTAGATAACAAAACACCTTTTCCAGGAGACTGTTTAAGATATCTTAACAACCTAAATGCAACCTTTAAATGACCATAAGTAGGACAATGCATATATTGACTCAGAAAGTGAACCGTGTATGATATATCTGCTCTAGTATGAGCAAGATAAATTAACTTGCCTACCAGTTTTTGATACCCAACAATACTATCAACTACACCACCATTTTCTTTACACAAGGCGGATATTACATGGTGTTGTTCAATTGGATTATTAACCGGTTTGCATTCGCTCATGGCGCGGCTCATGCCGTACTCGGCTAACAATTCTAAACAATACTTCCTTTGTGATAAACACATCCCTTGTTTAACTTTAACTACTCCAATTCCTAAAAAATACTTTAACTCTCCAAGGTCCTTAATCATAAATTTTGACCTTAAATGAGTTTTAATATTTTTTATCTCATTAATACAATTTCCTGTAATCACTATATCGTCCACATATACAAGCAAATAGACAGTAATTGTATCAGTAGTTTTAAAAAACAGAGAGTAATCACATTTGCTTTGACTAAATCCTAAGTCAAACAATACATTTACCAACCTTTCATTCCACATTCTAAGGGCCTGTTTCAGCCCATACAACGACCTTTTTAACTTACAAACTCTTTTTTCATCTTTTGAATAATAGCCATCAGGTAAAGACATGTATACTTCTTCATTCAAGTTACCATATAGAAAGGCATTATTCACATCTAATTGAAACATACTCTAATTATTTTTAACAGCTATAGACATAACACACCGAACAGTAACTAATTTAACAACCGGTGAGAAAGTCTCATCAAAATCGACACCTTGTTTTTTACTATAGCCTTTGGCAACCAGCCTGGCTTTAAACCTTTCAATTTCACCCGTCGATTTATACTTAACTTTATATATCCACTTACAGCCAACAAGACTTCTACCAAGAGGCAATTCTACTAATTCCCAAGTTCCATTCCTATGAAGCGCTTCTATTTCTTCATTCATAGCTGTTACCCAATTTGGGTCTTTTATGGCTTCACTAAAGTCTCTAGGCTCACTACTTTTATCAAGAACAGAAGTAAAACACATATGTTCTTTAGACAAATTTGAGTAATTAACAACTTTTTCTAATCCATACTTAACCTTTCCTTCTACAATATAATCACTTAGATTCCTAGGAAGAGTAGAACTCCTAGTAGATCGTCTTGGTGTGGGTTGAACCTCTAACTGATCACTATTAATTCCCTCAGACTGTAGACCTTCAGCAGCATTAGGTATCACACACTCAGCCCTATCAGGTCCAGTATTACTCTCGCTAAGCTGCTGACATTCAGCCGTGCCAATAGGATCAGTACACACAGACTCTGATTGCTGAGACCTATGTGTCCCTAATCTATCTTCATCTTTCCCTTCATCATTGGGATTCTCAGGTGTTTGGCTGTCTAAATTTTCGTACATGTCAAAGAAATTCAAATTATTAACTTCATGATTATTATTACTATTAATACCATAGTTTTGAAACACTGTTTTATCTTTAAATGGTATAATATTTTCAAAAAATTTAACATCCCTTGAATAAAACTCTGTTTTATTATCTAAACTATACATTTTATAACCTTTTTTTTCATTTGAATAACCAATAAACACACATTTCTTAGCTCTACTGCTGAGTTTATCTGTTTCATTTATGACAGTACAAAAACCGAGACACCCAAACACCTTTAAATGATCTAAAAAAGGTTCAAACCCAAACACATACTCATACGGAGTTCTACCACCTAGCACCGAGGAAGGTATCCTATTAATCAAATAAGCTGCCATTAGTACACATTCAGACCAAAAACTAACCGGCAAACTACTTTGAAACAGTAAAGACCTAGCAACATTCAACAAATGTCTATGTTTTCTTTCAACGATCCCGTTTTGTTGAGGGGTGGGTATATGTGCAAGAAGTCTGATGCAGGATACCTTTAGTTTTACAAAAATTCTGCATTTGTTTATTTATAAACTCAGACCCATTATCACTTCTAATGCACTTGACATCCTTTTTAAATTGTGTTTTAACTAGATTAACAAAGTCAAAGACATTCTCAAATACTTCCTGCTTAGACTTCATAAGACAAACCCACACAGCCCTTGAGTAATCATCCACTATGGTTAAAAAATATTTAAAACCTTCCTTACTAGGAACCTTATAGGGACCCCAAGTATCTAGATGAACAAGTTGTCCTATTTCACAAGTTCTATGATCACTCAAGGGAAAGGGATCTCTATGTTGTTTAGCCATTTGCCATTTAACTCAATTGTGTTTCTAACAACTCATTTTCAAATTGTTGTCATCTTGCAGACACAGAATCTGAAAAGCCCACAAGGATTTGATTTTCCTTCTTTTAATGTGAGTTGGTTCCTGCTAATTTATAATCTAATCTTCTTCTTTGCTTTGGAATCTTTACGTGAGAGATCGTTTTTATATACAGGTTCCTAACGAAAGCAGGCAAAATAATTTAGATAAAATCCACGGCATTCTGAAAAAGGTGTGTGAAATCCACAGTTTACCTCTTGCTCAGACATGGGCTGTGTCCCATCACACTAGTTTCGTTTCCCATGAAAACGCTATAGTAAAGAGCTGTAGTAGTTTCGACACTAGATGTGTCGGGAAAGTCTGCATGTCGACAACCTATCTACCATTTTATGTTCAAGACATGAGCTTGTGGCCGTTCCTTAAAGCTTGCAGAGAACGACATCTGGACAGGTCCTGTGGCCTTGTTGGCAAGGCGTTGTTATCCCGCGGTTCATGTTTTTGTGGAGACGTAACCAAACTCAGTGAAGCAGAGTACCCTTTGATCCACAATGCACGCATGAACCGGTTGACCAGCAGCTTTGCAATGTACTTATGTAGTGTTGAAGCCGATGATGACTATGTGCTAGAGTTTTATCTACCGCCGGATATTAGAGACAGCGGACAGGTCTCGAACTTGGTCCAAACATTGAAGCACAACATTCCGATGAGTTCAGGATTTGAACTGGGTGACAAGTCATGTACGGTTCTGTCTGTAAACATGGAACCTGATGTTATACAAACATCCTCGGACTCTGTGGCTGACAATTTCATGTCATCGGATTCAGAGTTATCGATGGCGAATCCCACCAACTTGAGCATAGAGATAACAAGCAAAAAACGTAAAATAGAATCGCTTACCGAGATGGTGACAGCAGAGATAAGTCATAATAGCAATAAGAAAAAAATTCACTTTTCTGTTTCAATGGGACTTGCATATCTGGAAAACCAAGTCTTGCGAAGCTTCGAGTTAAAAGGTAAAAAGCTTCGTCTAAAGTATATGGACGAAGACGACGATTTGATACTCATTGCTTCTGATGAGGATTTGATGTATGCAGTGGCTACTACAGGCACTAACAACAATATCAACTTAACCTGTCTGTCAGATTAAACCGGCTGATACTCATTCTTTGCGATGTGAATTTGAATAAAATCCCCAGTTTATTATTAAAAGGAGTCCCATCGACTGACATCAATATGTAACTTCTAAGCTTGGCCAACCGGGTGCGTCGGGCGACTAGTCAAAATGGGTTTGGATCAATATAGGTTCGGGTTAAAACGAGGCGTTTTTTAAAAAAAAGTAACAATTTTGCCGGGTCAAAACAAGTTCTGTAGACCAAACTGAACTTGGGTTGAGATGGGTCCTATTTATGGTGGCTAGTGGTGACATGTAGAGGTTACGACGGCAGAAACGTTGGTGTCTGTTGGTATCATTACCACAGGATCCCCGGTTCCAAGATTTCGGAGTAGACGCGTGATAACAAGCGACTACGTAATCACTACATATCTCGCACCAATACATGATCGAATCGAAAAACAGGAATCAAACAAACTAACCGAAACTGAATGAACAGAACTTGAATAAACAGAAACTTGTATACAATCACTGCATCATACAGACACGTACATAAACTGAATGTTTGCAGCCCTATTTATACGTGTTGAAGGGGTGCGAGTGAAGGGTATGTCGATCACCAAAGAGGTGTGTCGATTCCCTTTGTAACCGTTCATACGGTTATCACAGATACACTCACGTCTCTTCAAAATAGGCCCAAACATAACAGCCCTAGTGGACTGTAGACATAAACATTTGACCCAGTACATAATGTGGCCTCAGGCCCAAATCCAAATATAAATAAAACATAAACAGTAAATTGTTTGACCCACTAAATTAACTAATAAAACATAATAAAGCTGCTGCGTTTTTTTCCTTCTTCTTCGAACTCGGTTGCGCTTGATTATCGGACTTCAGTGTCGAGGGTGGCTGTGGCTGTGGCTGGTGGAGGCAGCAATGATGGTGGAGTCGTAGGTGGTGTTGACGGTGACAGTGGGGTGTGGGGTTGAGTTTGAACACAACTAAATTTTTCCATATCTATACATGCACTCACGCGTGCGCATAGGCATGTAATAGACAAGTATTGAACAAGGTACAATGCATGCTGCATAAAGCACCACATATATTTTTCTTTTGAAGCTGTATTACGTTCATGAACTTGTTCAAGGCTTGCCAATTTGAAAGTCAACTGACAGGTAGTCAAAATAATTTGATTTTGAATAATAGACAAGTGGTTATTAACTTTGCTATGTTGATGGGATATAATATGCAGAGATTAGTATCTCTTTTGAGTTTAAATCAAAATATCAACTATATAAGGAGGCTTCTGGGTTAATAGAGTTGCAGTCCAAAGATATATCAATTGTACGCGGTGCTATAGTTTATTAGATAACATGAACCAAAGGGCCGTTGGCCTAGCAGAATCAAGGTGTTGGATAACGTGTTATCTTTTCAAGTATAGTTTTGTACTAGTGCATCTTGGTGCTATTCCAGTACCCCAGCCGATTTGTGCGGATTTTGGTAGCAACAGGCGCAATAAAACACAACTTAAAAATACAGAAATCAGTTTTAGTGTGTACAACCTGGTTCCCTTTTGACTTCACGGCTGCTTATTTTCTTGTGAATCATATGACATGGCTGCCGTATACAACCAACTACAGAAGTATAGAACCAATAAATGATAGGAAGTAATATTAGTTTTGCTTTAGTCTTAGTCTAGATTTGGTATTATTCTAATCAAGAGTTTTGTGTATTTTATTCTTTCACGTTTGGAGTTTTGACGATTCTAATGGTTTACCTTTTCATATGAATAATGATATTGATATTGATAATGATAATCGGATGAAACAACTATGATCTTTCAAAAAAAAAAAAGGCATGGTGGTGGCATGATCTTTCAAAAAAAAAAGAAAGAAAAGAAAAGACATGATGGTGGCATGAAATTACCTTTTCTTTTCGGTGCAAGAGGTTCATATTTCACATTACGTCATGAACCGACAGAAAAGTTCAATCAAAGTTTTATACAGTTCAAAGGTCCAAAGCCTTGTGTAGATTTCGGTGGAAAACACGTAATTTAGTGGCTCAAAAAGAACCTTAGGCTAGAGGGTATGGTGATGGTCCTCCAAGAGAGGATGATCCACTACGTAAGCGCCACATCATAGTCCTCCTAAGGATGGTCCATCCCACAAAACTAGAGGGTAGGGAGGATGGTCCTAGATGATCCTACCCCACCACTTTTTTTTTTTTTTTAATCTTCCACTACTTTTAACATTTAACAAATAAATTAATTATTATAACTAAAATAAAAAATTAATCAATTTATTGTTGTATATATAAACTGTCATTCTTGTAAACTTTAGAAACTATAAGGTTAAGAGTTTTGAAGATAGTCTTTAACCTCAAGGACTAATATGGTAATTATTGAAAGTTTTGAAACACAACAAAAGCCATCAGCTTCTTCTTCGTTTATCCGTTCCGATTTTCCAGCAGAATTCCGGTGAACCAGAAAGTTTTGAATTTAATTTTTTTTTATTTGAACGGTCATAACATCTCTGTCCCCACATCTTTTTTTGTCCTTTTCTACCCGTCTCAAACGTCTTCCTCTCGACGTTGAGGACGGGGACGATCCGGGCGGCACGGTGTTTGAACCGTCGCCGGTCCTGGACGTTCCGGGGACGTACCCCATACTCTCTAGCCTTAGTCTTGCTTGGAAGGTTAGGCTGCGTGATATGCCTCATAATTGGCTGGTTCATTATTTCTTTATGAATTTTAAAATAATTAATAGAATTTCAAGGAAACTACCCGTGGTTTATTTCGTTTTGCAGTTTATTAAAAGAATTAATAGAAGAGTAAACTGCCAAAATGGTCCTTAAAATTTAATCACTTTTTTTCATTTTAGTTCAAAACTCAAACCTTTTAAATTTGAGTTTTGTGGTTTCAATTTTGTTGTCATTTAAAACAAAATGTGGTCAGACTTTTCAGTTGATATTTTGTTTTTTTGTCTTTTTCCTCTTTTTTAATGAAGGGTAAAATGGTCAGATTTTTTTAATTTGTTATAATAAAGTGTTAAAAGACCATTTTGCCCTTCATTAAAAGGGAGGAAAAAACTGAATGTTAACTGAAAAATCTGATCAAATTTTGATTTTGAATGAAAATGAGAACAAAATTGAAACAACAAAAATTCAGATTTTAAAAAGTTTGAGTTTTGGACTAAAGTGGTAAAAGTTACCATTCCTTAGGGACCATTTTGGCAGTTTACTCGTTAATAGAATTTTCAGGAAACTACCCGTGGTTTATTTCGTTTTTTTCTCAAGATTTAATATTCATTGTGGTTTAGCAGGTGGGGAAATATTATATATTCTTATTTTTGTGATTAAATATTTGATTAACAATATTTAATATTCACTGTGTTAAAATGTATCAAGCTTGTAACTTTTTTAAGGCAAATCCCAGCACACCCTTATCCGTAATCACAGATAGTATTGGTGACTGGCCATCACCAATTTCAGATAAACCATCCGTCTGAAGACTTATATATTATGGTAAAACCCTGACTCGTGCATGACAATTTGTCATGAACAAGACTTCAACCGACGATTTTCCTTAGAGAAAGTCATCTGGATACTGCTAGAGCACTGCTTATTTGGTAATTTGTAACTTATTCGAATTGTATGTATCAAACTAAAAGGGTTTATTTAAGATGTAAATAAATTCAAAATTTATTATGTTATAGAGAAATGATAAAATGAATACAAATGATCTCTATTTAAATTCAGTTTCTTAAAGTCACAACTAAAACCAACTACAATTTTCCATTATAGGTTTGATTATTGATTTGGGCCATTTGCTTTAAATCGTACGTTTTCATCTGATGTTAGGTTGGACTTTGTTTCTCACTGAAAGTTATTTTACATCTTTTCCCTTGGTAGTTGGTGCCCTTGATAATTATTGAAAACTAATGGAATTTCCTCGCTTCGCGGTGGGTTTTCGGTCAATACCAATAAGATTTGTTTCGGTATCAGTACGATATGAACATCAGTATAGCAACCCAAAGGCTATTTTCACAAAACTTTGTTTATTTCTTTTAGTTATTTCACATTTTATTGTTTTTTCTCTGTTTTATACATTCACAATAATATATAGATTGACGTATAGTAAGTCTCTAAATATAAATAATGATTTTATTTCTTTATAAAAGCTTTTCTATTATAGATGCTCCATTACAATGAGTTTAGTTGTTTTTTCTATTTTTTTCACTATATCTATAAAGAAAATAGGATTTAAAAGCTAATTAGTCAGAAGTGGAAAGTTCAAATGAGAAGAATTAAAAATTAAGAATAAAAAGAATAAATGATAGAAAGGTAATTTGAACAAATCATTTAATGAATCTATTATTTATTTTTGTTATTCAAATTAATGAAGTCTAATCATTTAATGAGCCTATCTTATAAAATAGTTGTGCACCTTACACAATAAAAACATTCTTGCACATGATCTTACACTTTCAAGGTTTCCTACACCATTAAAACAATATTTTGGTGTAGGATACAGAATGTGTAGGACTCAAACACTTTTAAATAATTTTGCGACTCATAATAAAATATATGTAGAACACAAAATTTTTAAATAATTTGTCACTTCTAATAAAAATTTTGTAGGAGCCAATACATTAATGATGGTGAAAGAGTAATTTATGATTGCATTAATAAGATTTGAATAACTCTTTAAAATATTTATTAATATTCTACATCAAAATGTCTATACTACCCTTAGTAATTAAAACATTAATTAAAAGTGGACAAAAATGATATTTTGATTCACAACCATTGATAAATAAAATATAGGGTCTAGATTTATTTTTTCTTCTTTTAAGAAGATTATTCTCAAATGAACCTCCCCTTTAGTCAGAATGCTCTAATATATTATTCATAATCTATGCATGTCTATACTATAATATAGTATATATTAACACACCTCTACCCACTCTCTCATAGCCTGGATGACATCAAATTTCTGACTTTCGTTGACGCAAGTTAAAAATCAATTCTCTAAGATGTGCCTGATTTCACCATTATTTACTTTTAAAGATGTAAAATAATTAAAATAAAGATTGTGACACTTATGTTTGGAAAAAATGTAATCTTATTTTTATCAGTTGTGATTGAATCTATGAAAATAATGTTTTGTTCAGGTCAGAGGCAATTTCTTCGTTTGGTGTTACGTCCCTTTTATTTTCAAATAGATAGCTTCCAAGAAGTTCTGAAGAAACACCTTTATTTGTATCGTCAAGTTTCTTTTTTTTTTTGAGAAAAATGCAATTTGCATCCCTGTGGTTTGTGCGAAACATCAACCTCAGCCCCTAAATTCATTTTTTCGTTTTTTGAGCCCCTGAGCTTATGAATTCATAACAGTTTGAGTCCCTCCGTCAGTGTGCCGTCTGTTTGACTGTTGTAACATGTATGAAATGTCCTTAATACCCTTATCCCTTAATATCCACATAATCTCAAATATATATCAATTGCACCGATCATCATCATCATTACACTTCTCAAAAAATCTTGAAATCTCTCTCTCAACTCTCAACACCGATCATCATCATCATCATCATCTTCATCATCTTCATCCATCTTCATCTTCAAAATAGAGGTTTGGATCATCATCTTATCTATATATGTTTTTTTTTATATTTGTGATGTTTTTTTGTGAAAAAACAGAGGGTTGATTTGGGTATTTTGGTTTCAGTTTTTGATAATGATAATCTGAATGCTGCATGATGATGATGATAATCAGTTATTTGTGAAAAATAGAGGGTTGATTTGGGTATTTTGGTTTCAGTTTTTGATAATCAGTTTTTGATAATCTGAATGCCGCATGATGATGATAATCAGTTATTTGTGAATGTTTTTGTGAAAAAACAGAGGGTTGATTTGGTCATTTTGGTTTCAGTTTTTGATAATGATAATCTGAATGCCGCATGATGATGATGATAATCAGTTATTTGTGAAAAAACAGAGGGTTGATTTGGGTATTTTGGTTTCAGTTTTTGATAATGATAATCTGAATGCCGCATGATGATGATGATAATCAGTTATTTATGAAAAAACAGAGGGTTGATTTGGGTATTTTGGTTTCAGTTTTTGATAATGATAATCTGAATGCTGCATGATGATGTTGATAATCAGTTTTTTTGTGAAAAAACAGAGGGTTGATTTGGGTATTTTGGCTTCAGTTTTTGATAATCAGTTTTTGATAATCTGAATGCCGCATCATGATGATAATCAGTTATTTGTGAATGTTTTTGTGAAAAAACAGAGGGTTGATTTGGGTATTTTGGTTTCAGTTTTTGATAATGATAATCTGAATGCCGCATAATGATGATGATAATCAGTTATTTGTGAATCAGTTTTTGATAATCAGTTCTTTAATAATCAGTTTTTGATAATCAGTTCTTTGATAATCTGAATGCCGCATGATGATGATAATCAGTTATTTGTGAATGGGTTGATTTGGGTATTTTGGTTTCAGTTTTTCAGGTTTGTTTTTGTTCTGTTTTTGTTCTGTTTTGTTCTGTTTGTTTGTTTTGTTTTTGTTCTGCTTTGTTTGTTTTGTTTGTTTGTTCTGCTTTGAAAAAACAGAGGGTTGATTTTTTTTGCTTTGTTCAGGTTTGTTTGTGATGTTTTTTTTTTGTGAAAATATTGTACAGAATGGCTGCGGATGTAAAGATACGCAAAACACCAACTACGAAGGCGAGAACACTTGACAACCTCCTAGAAGATGGTGCGGTGCACATAAGAAACTGATTGATCAAAACGATCAATTGCATATGAATGAATATAACCCTAGTGGCAGATATGTAATTAGCGAGCTCTGGAATTTCAAGGAAAATCGAAGAGCTACACTGGGGTTATATTCATTCATATCTGCTACATTCCGAAGTGCACCCGTCAGTAAAGATCCACAATTGCTTGTGGTGGTATGACGTTTTGTCTCTGTATTGTATGTTATGGTCTTTTGTTATCGAGTCTGTAAGTTCCGTCAAGTCTACGAAGTTGGTATGACGTTTTGTCTCTGTATTGTATGTATTAAAAGTTTACATTTAATATACAATTTAGGCTTTAATAATTTGTTATATATAGTATACATTTAATTATTAGATTGCATTTATTTAAAAAGAGTTAATTATTAGATTGCATTTATTTAAAAAGAGTTAATTTGAATTATTAAATCAATGATTTCTTAACAAAAAAGCAAGAAAAGAATTTAGGGGCTCAGGTTGATATTTCACTCATGCCATAGGGACGCAAAGTGTTATTAATATATGCCAAAAGACGGTCTTACCCCTGGCTCAAACAGTCAAACAGACGGCACACTGACGGGGGGACTGAAAGTGTTATGAATTCATAAGCTCAGCGGCTCAAAAAACCAAAAAATGAATTTAGGGGCTCAGGTTGATGTTTCACACAAACCACATGGACGCAAATTGCATTTTTCTCTTTTTTTTTTCTACTTATTAAATTTAAATTTTGAAATTCAAAAGTCAAAAGTCAAAATTTGAAGTTTTACTTTTGTAAAAACTAAAATAATTGACTTTTATGAATAAACAAAATAATAGTCATCCCTTCTGGATGGACTGTTCAATTTTGAATTAGTAAAAAAATAGAGTTAAATACCATTTTAGCCCATGTGGTTTGGGTTATTTTGCAAGTTTAGTCCAAAGGTTTTATTTTTCGCCTGTGGGTACAAAAAAGTTTCACCGTTACCATTTTAATCCACTGGGTTAACTTCATCAATTATTTCTGTTAACGAGAAAGGCAATTTGGTCATTTTATATGGCCGAATTGCCTTTCTAGTTCACAAAATTACATATAAAATGACCGAGTAACGAGACTTGTGTGCTTCGTCCATTAGCAGCTCTCGTAGGTTTCCATAGGATGGAACCCAAATACGTTCCATGAAATAATAGGTACCATCTTCCTTGCGTACGAGTTGCTTTTCTATGCCTGGTAGGGACTCAACTTTGAGGTTCTCTTCCTATTCAGTACTTCAACCTGAGCATCACGGATTTGGGTAGGAAGACTAGAGTGGATAGTAAGCTGCAACGCACGTACATGCTTAGGTTTGGTTTCCTTACGTATGAGGGCGTCAGCCACAACGTTGGCCTTGCCTGGATGGTACTTGATTGTGTACTTGTTGTCGTTGAGGAGTTCGACCCATCGACGCTGTCGCATGTTCAACTCCTTCTGATCCCAGTTTGCTGTGGTTACTACAGGCAGTAACAACAGTATCAATAATTAACTTAATCTATCTGTAAGATTAAGCTGTGTGATACTCATTGCTTGTGATATGGATTTGAAATTTGGGAACTCCTAGGTGTTGTAATTTATCATTTATTTTGTCATTTTTAAAATTTGTTTGTTATCTTTGACTATTTTCACCATCATAGGTGGTGGCCGGTTGATGAAATTGTCTCATTCCCAATCTTAACAACCATCACGAAATCATGATCCTGAACAAAAACCCAGTTTCTGATTAAAAGGTGCCCCATTAAATGACATTAGTTTGTTACTTCTAAGCTAGGCAAATTGGGTTGGTCGGGGACTAGTCAAAACAGGCCCAGATCAATATGGTTCTGATCAGACGAATGTAATCCGGTTAAAACTGAAGGGTATAATCTAAATATTTGATATGTTGAGGGCTTCAGGAAAGATAAATTTTGGTGTGTTTTGTATGTTTATCTAGTTGGGAAGTTTCTTAGTTATAAGGAATTAGGGTAGCTTGAGAGCAAGTTATTGTGGTATAAATAGGGTTGATGTAAAGGTTTATTTGTGGTTTTATTCTTAATAAAATTGATTTGTGATCAGTCATCAAATAGTGCGGTGAAAGAGTAACTAACGAAGAGTTAAAAACGAAGCCTCCTGATTGAGTCTGTGAAAGATTGCTCGTGAACTTGTGACTGGTTCAAATGAGGAAGAAGATTGATGGTGTGAAACAATCAAGTTCGAGAAGATCTGTGCGAGACAGTAAACAAGTGGTGAGTTGCGTCTCACCACTCGCAACTATGGAATGTTGGATATGTGAGACAATCAAGACCGAGAGTTGAAGATTAGTAGTGTGTGTAGTCATGAACGTTGGATTTGTAGGGGTTATTGTTACAAGTTTACAACCCAAACAACTAGAGAACTCAACCCAAAAGAAGGATAATGGGTGACAGAGCCCATTTGGACTTAAATCACACATTTGTTGCTCATACAAAGATGTGGGAAAAATCCTATACTTTGCTATGCAGCGGCGGAACTAGAAAAAAATTCAAGAGTATCCTAATTTTTTTTTATCTAAGGTTGTTACTAAGAATTCGAGAACTATTAGGAGTCCTGTGCAGGTAATAAAAGGGGCCTTAAAAATTTTCTTTTACTGAGGGTCATTCCCAAGAATTCGAAAGCCCCTAGGGGCACTATACGGCTAGTGTGTGTATATATATAATTACTAGGTTACAGAATCGTGTATTACATGAGTTGAATAAAAAAATATTAAATACTTCGTAATAAGATTTCGAATATACATGAGTTGAATAAAAAATATTAAATACTTCGTAATAAGATTTCGAAATTATAATATGATAATATTTTAAGACAAGATATAATTGAAATTATGTATTACTTAGATATTGATACGTGTACTGTGAAACTATTTTTAAAAGTAAAATTATTCAACAACCTTTCTTGATACGTAATTTATAATATAATGTCACTCTCTAATGTCCGGTGTACCACACACTGGAGAACGTTAACAAATAAACTTATATAAAACTTTAAATATTATTTAAAAGTTTTATAGATATTATTTAATTTGTAATACATATATATTCAACAATATAAAAAAAACCAACGAAAACTTATTAGTAAGTTAATCTAAACTTAATTAAAGAATAAACAAATAAAGTAAAAACTAAAAAAACAAACAAGTAATATTTACAATGAATTAAATAAAGTAAATTGGATAAAAGGGACTTTGACTTTAATTGTGACTTACTGACCTGACAGAGTGACAAGTGACAGAGGTGTTTTTTCCCTTTATTATTCATCTTTTCCCAATGTTCAAACTAAATAAAGTTCATCTTCTTCAACTTTTTTAAAAGGTGCCGCTGCAACTTTTTGTGGCCGGAATTTTCGTTTACGTCCACCGGAAAATTTCATTTCATCTTATTTTCACCTATCTTTAGGGTATCCTAACATTTACTTAGAGGTATCCTTTATAAATAAAACCAAGATTCGAAAATAAATTACATTCGCTAATAAAGTTCAGGGGTATCCCGGGCAACCCCTGACCAGTAGGTAGATCCGCCCCCGTTGCAATGGTTCCGTAACAGTTAAGGTCTCTTTTAAAAAGGATATTTGTACCAAACTCAATATTGTGTCTACATGGAACCTTAACACACTGGATTGGGCCTCGAGAATAAGGTTACTAATTACACTCTGGCTCCGATTCAAGACTTACATGTCTCTCTCTTTCGCCCTGTACTTTCACCATCAATCAGTTACAACCTATGTATCTCTCTCGCTCGTCAAGTCCTTTTGATAGCGATGACTCTACCATGGATGGTTCGAATCTTTATGTTAAAAGCTATTTTGGATCACAATAAACAACAAACTAGAGTCTTAACCCATTGGCCCACTCGCCCCTTTAGGATACTGGGTTTGATCCCGACTCATTTTTTTTATTTTGTTCGAACTTTTGAGCCGGTAGTGGACTCACGTGGCCTGTTCAGCTCAGTGGTGGCGTTCAATCCATGTTTTTCGTGGCCCAAATGTGAAAACCGTAAGGGTGAATAATCAGTATTAAAAGTTTTAAGAGTTGTATCGTTAAGTTTAGTGGATCTGAGATTAAATCCCTAAATAGTTTCAACTATGTAGATTCATGTAATATACTTTAATATTTATTTGTATATTACACAATACAAAATATAAATATATGGCACAATAAAACACAACTTTAAAGTAAGAATAAAAAAAAAAATTTAACCAATAAGAATGCTTCATTTTACTTCATTTAATTTTTGTATTTAATATTAGTGTAAAGGTATATTGGTAAACTTAGATGGATTATTAATTGGTAGTGTTTCTTTTTAATAGCTAACTACATTAAATTTGTAAGAATAAAAAAGAAGAAATTTTAACCAATAAGAATGGTTCATTTTACTTCATTTAATTTTTGTATTTAATATTAGTGTAACGGTATATTGGTAAACTTAGATGGATTATTAATTGGTAGTCTTCCTTTTTAATAGCCAACTACATTAAATTTGTAACTTATTTTCAAAAAAAAAAAAAAATTTTCAAAAAAAGAAAATATATATAATTTATAGTGTAGCATAAAATATGAGGTGTGTATGATGAATTACGAGCTGTGTAGGATAAATTTCAAAATGTGTAGGATAAATTTTGATGTGTGTAAGCAAAAATTAAAGTGCACAGGATGATAGTGTTTATTACTAATTAATTAGTCAAAGATAATAATAAATAAGTTGAGTGAAAAACTATTTAATGTTTTACATTTGTACCCTTTGTTCTTTTTTTTCTTAATTTAATTTTCTTCTTAAATAAACCTTTACCTATAAAAGAGTTTGTGTTTACAGCCCAGTTCCCTTTGACTTCAAGGCTTCTTATTTTATTGTGTATGACGTGACATGGCAGCCGTATACACCAAACTATACTAGTACAGAACTGATGAACGATAGGAACTAACTAGGAAGTAAAATCAGTTTTTGTTTTGTGTAAAGACTTGGTATATTACTAATCAAGAGTTTTATGTGTTTTGTTGTTTCATGTTCAGATGAAATAGCTTTAATCTTTTCAAAAAATAATTAGATAAAAGATAGACATGATGGTTTTGTTTTCGGTGGAAAAGGGTTCACATTTGAGAGTCATGAACCGACAGAAGTTCCAAGAATCAAACTTCAAAGGTCCATGGCCTTGCGTTAATTACGGTCGACATGCACGCCATTTTTATGGCTCAAAAAGAACCTTATACTTTGCTTGAAAGGTTAGGCGGCGTGACGGGCGTCCTAATAATCGGATGGGTTCGGTATTTCTTTTTTTTTTTTTAACGGCAAATTTGGATCACTGGCGGACCACTGGAGTATCATCATGCCACCAGTGGAACCACCCGATCATATCCATCTCTACTAGGTATAATGCCTATACACCAATTAAGAAGAAAATCCAATAAATATAAGAAAAACCCCTTTTGTGGGAATCGAACCCAAGACCTTTTGGTCCCAAAGCTTTATCTAACCCCTAAAATGCCACTAAGCTATAAAGCCATGAGCGGTTCGGTATTTCTTTTGTTTGACTTTTAAAAGATTTAAAGAATTTCCAGGAAATTTAAAATTCATTTTGATTAAGTCTAGCATCTAGCAAGTGGGGAAATATAATATATTTTATTTCTGTAATTAAATATTGCAAACATTAAAACACCAAATAATAGACCCCCTTTTTACACTAGTTTTTCTACCTACACCACAAACCGGTTAATTTTAATAACCGGTTCGGTTAACCAGTTATACCGGTTAATTTGACTTTTTGACTTTAACCGGTTAATGCTTTAACCGGTTATTACTTTAACCGGTTATTTTTTTAACTGGTCCGGTTAATTACTTTAACCGGTTCGGTTAATTAACCGGTTATTTTCGGTTATTAACCGGTTTTTTTGCCTTTTTTTTGAATTTTTCGGTTAACCAGTCTATCGGTTAAAAAACCGGTTAAAAAAAACCGGTTAATAACCGGTTATTATACTAAACACTTATAACCGGTTACTAACCTACGGTTAAATAACCGGCTGAACCGGTTATTCCTAAATCGGTTATTAACCGGTTACGGTTTCGGTTAATAACCGGTTACGGTTAATTAACCGGTTATTTTGTGCACCTCTACCTACACACTACTCTCTCTATATCTCTCCTACTCACCACCTTTTCAATCGGGTTCTACACCCCCTACGTGATTTGGGGTACCCGAATAGGTGTCAAGGATGTTACTGATTTGGGTACCCTATCCGAAACCCAAATCGGCAAATGCTGCCACCCCATTATAGCTTGGATGACATCAAATTTCTAATGATTTTCGTTTATTAAAACTAAAAACCAATTCTTGTCATATGTGTCTGATTTCACCATACTTTTAAAGATGTAAAATAATAAAGATAAAGATTGTGAAACTTACGTCTGGAAAATTGTTATCGTGTATTTATCAGTTGATTGAATCTATGAAAATAATGTTTTGTTTTATGCGTGTAAACAAAGGGCCAGGCCAGATGTATTTTCTTCATTTGGTGTTACGTCCCTTTTATATTCAATAATTCAAATAGATAGCTTCCACGAAGTTCCGACAACACCTTAGGCCACACGGGGCCATGCGTTATTCTATCACGGAAAGGTTGTTCAACGCGTGATCCTCCACCGCCGGCTAAAAGTTCAACGCGTTAATCTTCCACGAAATCCGATTTTCGTTATTTTTTCAACGCGTGGTGATTTATTTTGTGAGTGTAATTGTTGGTTGGGGGAAATTGTTGGGTGTGGTGGTGAGTGATGACCACCCCGCCTAAAAAAGGTTGTGAGTGATGGAAAAATGGTTGATGACATGGCGGAACTTGATTGGTGCTTGTGAGTGATAGAATTCTATCACTAGTAAACCACCCCGCCTTGTAACGTCAAATTTTAAATTTTTCTACTTATTAAATTTCAATTTTGAAATTTAAAATTCAAAAGTTGAAGTTTTACTTTTGTAAAATTTAAAATAATTGAGTTTTATGAATAAACAAAATAATAGTCGTCCCTTCTCGTTGGACTGTCCAATTTTGAATTAGTAAAATAATATTAATTTATTTTCAGCTTTATTAAAAAAAAAAACGTTTTTGTGGTATATATTTGACATTTAAGGAGATTTTTAAACCAAAGTTCAAAAGAAAAAACATATGTGGTCCTACATCCCTGTCAAGACATGTTCTAGTTCAATCTTATAAGAGACCTCTTATGTTGCTGGTGCACACAAACCTGATCTTAGTTCATATCTGGAACAAAAATAGTCAGTCCAGCTTGATATCATCATGTCTTGAAGCTCCTAAGGTTTCATCATTAGGGGAGAGAAGATTCACTTGAATCAAAAAATGGTTTGCACAAACACAAATATCGGGTTATATGAGCTGCCGGAGGAACCACCCGATCAATCTGACACCACAACCAACGGTAAGCGCTTTATTATAACTGAATTCATCTTAACAGATTGGCTATTGCTAAAGACATGATGGATTCTTTATCCAAAGTTTAGTGTAGATTACCTTCTACAAGATCATTCTCTTTCTGTTATTCTCTGCATCTAATTTATACAAAACCGAGTTCTTTATGCAATAAGTTTAAGAAAAGGCTAATAGAAAGGGATGAAGGGGATACATGATATCTGTTAAGTGAGTGGTATTTCAGTTTTCACTATATCTTAAGAAGTGCAAACTATTGGTTAATCGAGCTCGAGCGATCCATAACTTTGCCGAGTTTAATTTAGGATAGGAAAATGAAAACAAGTTAGGATCAATCAAACTTTCCAAGTCCTATGCATGTGTTGATATGTTTTAAGAAATCATGAATTTAACCTTTTTTTTTACTTTTAAGGAAATCGTGGAACTAACTTAAACATTTTAGAAAAATTAAGTTAGGAAAATCCTAATAATTCAACATATAACAATTAAGGAGATATAGTCGATGCCTGAAAAAAATATATATTCATTACAAGCTAGACGGGGACTAATCTACTATCCGAACCAATGATTAATTTCTACGGCTACTAATCTACTTTAAATTACGGAAATTAAAAAAAAAAGAATAATAATAAAAAAACTCAGTTGAACTGGGACCGAGTTCCTACATGTAATTATTGCAAGAACAAATTATTTAGCAAGGGCATCTTAATCATGGAGCCGGAGATGTCGACGACATGTGATATAAAAATCAAAATATCATGGTCCTTTCAATTATAATAGTCATGGAGCCGGAGATGTCGACATGTGATATAAAAATCAAAACATCATGGTCCTTTCAATTATAATTTATAAATAAATTTATATACTATTATCTGCGGCTCCTACTATTCACACACCTTTACAATCTTATTTTCACACACTTACATGTATACAGCCCGTATATAGTTATACGGACCGTATAACTGTTGTTGCACACAAAAAAATGTCAAATAATGTTTTTTTGTCTCCATGTATACGGAGCCATATAACATTATACAACCTATATATAATGTTATATAACCTAATATTTCCTCCATCTATATGAGCCGTAGAGCACCATAAGAACCTAATATTTGTCATGTAATATTATTCTATAGAGACCGTATGACGTTATACGACCTGTATACAGGGTTTGAAATTAAGATTTTATGGTGTGGCTTTAGTAGAACCCTTATCTACACCTATATAAGTCTTGTAAACATTTTAGTTAATTACCCTTGAACAGCATAAAATAGTTATTAGTTGTAGAAAAAACATTTTTGTTCAGTTTCAATATAATAGGAACACACTCCCTGAAACCTATTAGACCTAAACTCAAATAAAAATTGCTAGGATAAGCGTTTCATGAAGATATTTGCAAAACCGGTGAGATGTTTCAACGAAGGTCCATCATCAACGAAGGTCATTGTCAACGAAAGTCCTCCTTTGTTAACCAACTTCGTCTTAAAAACCACCTTTGTAGAAACCCTCACTATTTAACCTTTGCACTGATCTTTAACCTTCGTTCAAACATCATCTAACCTTCGTTAAATGACCTTCGTGTCGCTTTCGCACAAAAACCCAACTTCACAGTAGACTTTAACCTTCGCTTCAATATCACTGTCGCCCATTATTAACCTTCATTCAAACAGTGAACATCTTGAACAATAGCTTTGAGTACTATAGCAGAACTTGAATTCTTTGAAAGTTTTTTTTATATAATTTTTTTCATTTTCAATTAAATTGGGTACAAATCCTTGGGGTTGGGGTCAAAGTTCAAACGCAAGCAATAGTACACCACAAAATAATTCCGCAACATCATGGGCACAATCACTTATGCATGCGCAATCCACAAGTCAACGGGCATTCGTCGCAGATCAAAATCAGAGTATTTAGAATCTTCTAATGAGCGAAAATGAAACGAGAAGAAAGGTAACCAGCATGTTTTAAATTGTTACGTTTGGTGTTTTTCTATTTTATACCATGCCAAAGAATCTATAATATCATGTCTAAAATTTGAAACACAATTGCCTACATAGACTTCTCACACTTTTTAGGAGTTTTAGACTTTGTAGCCTAACCCTACCATGTGTGGGTGTGCTTATATATGTGTGTGTATAAGAATTAAAAAATGGGTAATATTTGAACTCGAATTTAGATAGGAATCGAATTGAGAATCATAATTTTTTATTCGACTAGGATTTGGTTACTTAACTTGAATTCGAATCTAAACAAATTCGAATTTTTAAAACTGAATTCGAACCTCCATAATTGAATTCGAATCAAGTCAATATATATATATATATATTTAAATCAATTCGAATACTTCACTCCTCTCTGGTACAGACCTTTCCTACACTCACCTACACAACCTAGCTGTACGGGTAAAGTTTCTGTATAACTAAAAACATGAGGGAAAAAAACGATTGTTGATTGAAGATCTTTCGTTAACCAATTGACCCCTAAAAGGTTCCAAGTGAACTTGGGAATGTGCAAGACCCCTTTTAGTTTCATTTCCCTATTAAGGAGTATTCCCCTCTTCCTTCGACAAGTATGGCATCCACGTTTCAATATGATTTTTGATTTTGTTTTCAAGGATATCAACGTTAAGAGTAATGTGCTAGTTAGAACCTAAGACCACTACCAATCATCATCGTGATCTCTTTTACCTGTTATGAATGTCATTGGCATTATGCTATCTTTAGTCGTACTTCCATATACTGCAACATGTTTCAAGAGCATCTAACTTTAATCGTTTGTCAAACTTAGGATAGGATGTGAACCCGATTTGATCCAAACTGCCTTCAACTTTCTTTCTTTTCCTTTTCAGTTTCCCTACCACCACTCGGGATACTCTATTCGTTTGAAGCAGCCATCTTGGGTATGCCTATCTTCCCAACAAAATTTGAAGTGTTCATTGACATCACTGCATTTATTGTCTTTTGGGGTAGGTTATCATATCATTGGCTTGTGTTATTCTCTCATTGCCCTAGCATGAAGGGCCTTGAAGGTGGTATCTTGGGTTGTAGGTTTCTTGTTCGCTTTTATTGCTCTCTGTTGCTCATCCTCTACAACAAGATGATAGGCATGTCCATGGCCGGTTTCGGATTCACTGCGTGGATTTGAGTTATGATGACAAAAAAATAATTGTCAAGTCCCATGAGAAACTCCTAAAGTCTCTCTTTTCCCTAAGTTCTTTCAACTTCTTCCAACGTTGCACGCACAACTCTCACATGTGCATCGAGGGTGGGTAGTATATACTGCATCTCATCCAAGAGGTTGTGAAGCTTGGTATAATAGGCTAAAACGGAGGCTGCATTTTGCTGTGTTACCGTAAATATTTGCTTCAACTTGTAGGTGAATACAAAGATAATGTTTGTTGGTGTTATTACAAGTAAGAATAATATTGATGTAATTACTAGAGGAAGAGAGTGTAAATCTAGAGAAAACCAGTCTATATGTAATTAAGAGAAAACATAGAACTAATTCTTTTACTTCAATAGATGAAGCATCATTGAACCTTGGATCATTGTCAAGAGAAATATTGCAACAAGATTCAAGAGAGAGACAGATAGTGCATGAAACCAATACTCAAGATCAACAAGAATTTAGCAACAATTACCCCAAGAACAAGAGCAGTGTTATTATAAACACAGAGATAATTTGTGCGGATGATGCTACAAGCAAGATACTTGATGTAGTTACTATAGAGAAACAAGCATGTACTAAGCGAAGGAGAAAGCCTAAAATGGATTCTATTACGCATGATACCATCCAACAACATTTTGGAAAACCAATAGGGGAAGCTTCCATGAGACTTGGTGGTAAGCTCTTCTTATATTTATTGCATGTATTAAGTTTATTATCATTTTGAGGGGGGGGGGGGGGGGGAGCTCTTTATCTCATGGGATAGAGGAAACATTTTGTGCTAATATTCCCACTCTCCCTACTAGGTTTGTTTTTAATAAGTTTATTATCATATCTATATTGATCATTTGATTCTCATTATTTATAGTTAGCCGTTCTACACTAAAGCGTGTTTGCCGTGAGTTAAAAATATCCAGTTGGCCAATGCCGCATCGCAAAAAGAAATATGCTCATTTTGGTATATCTGTGGTTGTGCTTCTACTAGTAAGGGTTAAGCGGTGGGTTTGTTCGAGTAACCATCATGGATTTTCAGCTATGTGGTGGATTTGTGGCAAACATAATGCTTTTGTTTGCAAATCAAATCCATCGACTAAAATTACACCTAAAGGCGAGACAATTTGTAGGCCACCCTATTACGCACAACTAACTAGTGAATCCATAAATACGACTCCCGTTTCCAAGGCTTCACAAGCACGTTTAAGTGTATCCCCAAAGAAGAAGAGGGTGGTTAATGTCTCAGATACAAGGATGGTGACAGTGAAAGCAAGTTTTAAAGATGATATAATTAAGTTTGATTTTCCTCTTTCATCTGGAGTGTCGGAACTAAAAAACCAAGTGGCCCAAAGGATTAAGTTAAAAAGTACACGACTTCGTCTTAAATACAGGGATGAAGATGATGATCTGATACTCATTTCTTGTGATGCCGACATCCGTAACCTTATGCCACTCTCGGCTTCCTCAGTTTGTAAAAAGACCATAAGATTAATCGTCCAAATGACAGACGATTAGTCTTTAAACATTGTCTCTAAACAAGTGTGGAACGCACATATCAATTCTTCTTTAGGGTAAACGTACGTTCTTCATTTTATGTTTTGTAATATATATTTGTGGGAAGGGAAACGTCCTTCTAGCATTCGATTTGGTCTATGTTATTATAAGCTTTTTATTTTTGAGAAATTATTAGATAAGATAAATAAAACATGTTAACGGAGTTTATTATTATCTATTATAGATCATAGTTATTTGTATTTGATTTGGTTATCATTATCATTTAACCTCTCTATTCAAAGATACCTTATTTTTAACTATTCAACACATGGAAAATATTATTCACTAGTACACTTTTCACTTATTTTTGAGTTCTTTTATGAAACGTTCAACTTTGTTTTTCTATTTTTTTCTTTTATCAAATCAAGTACGAAACCAGAGTTTTAAGAAACACGGATCAACAAATGCAACAATAATTAGAAAGAATCAAACACCGAACCGAACCTGATTTAAAAATATGGAAAAAAATTCAAACACTTGCAGAATAATAATCCGAAGGGAAAAATACATAAGAATAAATTATTAATAGGGATGAAAATGGGTCGGGTATGGGTCAGACATGGCTATAATCCAATTGCCATACCCGATTTAAAATCTTGTCCCATACCCTTCGGGTAATTACCCATCGGGTATTGCACATATCCGCGGGTATCAGACATATCCATTAGTTTTTAAGGAAATTAAAAACTACTTGGTGTAAATTTACTCAAACATAAGCAATAGAGCACCCAAAAAAATCAAGCAAAAGAGCACATAATAAAAAACCTGACAAATCGAATATCCACAACGAAAATAAAAAACTTGTGGTTTGGAACAGAAGTTAACCTTATGATCATAATAGGAACCGAACACCAGCCATTCGAGTAGAAGAACGGAGACGAAGTGTGCTGCAACAGCGGAGGATCTGAGGGTGGGCCGTTTCGGGCTCGACGGCCATTGCGATTCCGACCGACCATAGTAGGATCGGGATAGAGAGAGGCTCGCCGCCGCAAAATCGGGTTTTTGGCGAAATTGTTGTGGGGAAAGGGTTAAAGGAGTGTGGAGAGCTGACCGGATATGGTGGTGCCGGAGATGGATGGTGGATTGGTGTCAGGGTTTCTGAGATTATGAGGGCATCGGCCTCAAAAAAGGAAGTGAAAAAGAGAGATCGAACTGGCGCCTTTTCTATTGAATCAGGATAGGTAAGTCACAAACCAGTGACCCAGAACCAAAGACATATCATTTCATCAGCAACATTTATATATAAACAATGAGAAGAGTACTGTTGATACTTTTCATTAGCTTTGTTTTTTAATATATGTATAATACCGGTTGGTATTTTTAAATATATTTTTGTTCTTTCATTTACAATTTTATAATTTGTATGTAATTTTATGTTTATAAGATCCACAATAAGTTTAAATATGATAAATTGCATACCTATCATAGCCATCATATATATTTGAAATATCTAAAAAATAAAAATATCAATTTCAAAAGATAATTTCATATTCTGTAACATACAAATATATATATTAACATCGAAATAAATATCCTAAAAGAAATGTTTATTTTTCAAATTATAAAACTACTAGAATGAAGTATTACTAAACAATAGGTAAGAGAAAATAATATTAAAAATTTAATATATTCGAGTATATGCTTCAGGTATAATGTTCAGATAAACGGATATATAGTTTTGGGAAATCATATAGCATATTACCTAATCTCATACCCGCTAGATGCCCACGGAATAGTTTAAAGTGGATGACTTTTAAAAGTAAGATTGTCAAAGCAAATTAGAGACGGTACTTTGATCAAAAAATGCGAATTAGAGTTAAAACCAACTTTAAATGGGTTATAAGAATTTTTTTCTTAATAAAACTCTTTCTCGCATGTCGCAAGAGAGTTCTCATAATCCTTCGCGACGCGCTAAAGGCCCACATAAGGACTAAATAGATGTAGTGGCTTACATGGTAAATCCCTGAACTTCCAAGGGAATTTTGGTCTTTTTCCCGATTTTCTCATTCTTCGCATGTCGCCAGAAATTCTCTTCAATAGTTCGAGATGCGCATTGTCTTTTTCTTCCGGATTCTACCGTATACTCGTTTCTTCTCCATTTATGCTCGTTTTAGCTCCATATTCACACAAACACCTATAAAACAAAACACAAAAAAAAAAACACCAAGTAAAATCTAAAAAACACTAAAAACAACTACTAAACTATACAAAAATGATACAAACTACATAGGAAAATAGGAGTGTTTCACAACACATCAGGTAGTCAAATTATCTGCCCACCATTCTATTATCAAGTGGACAGCATCCGAGACTACATCTGATTATACTTGGTCGACCAAATAGATAAAATCTTGGCTCATGCAATATAAATGTGACATAAATTGTGAGGGTAATTTCCTTGACGAGTACACGAATTACATGATCTCCACGGCTAGATCATTGAAACAAGTAACATTTTTATATATTGTGATGTTTTTGGCCCACTTAGAGTATGTATACCATCTAACTTGGAAATTGTTTCTGTTAGATATTGTAGATAAAAAAAGTTACAGAAAAACCTCATGAGAGTCATAACATCTCAGTTCTTTTGGAACTGTATCAATCTTAAGTAAAGCCATCACATTGCAAGGGTTATAAAGAGATTTTGAGAGCATATGCATGTGTTGGTGCAGTATTTTGTGTCTGTCGCTTGTTCTTATTGCGCTTGTAATGTAATGTAATGTATGATCTTTTGGTTTATCGAGTCTGTGCGTTTTTGGTCGAGTCGACCAAGTCAAGATATCCTCCTATCTTGACTTGGTACGATATGTTCATAGTTTGGTATGTAATGGTTTGTAATGCAGTTGCATGTATGCAACTCTGCATGTGTTTGGCTTATCTTTTAACTGTTTCTGCAAGTGTCTGTTTGTTATGTTTGCTGTTTGCAGCCTCCCACGAAGAACCCATTCTTCGTGGGATATGTTCATCATGAAGAACCTTCTTCGTGCACTATATGGTTTTTTGTGGACTGATCAACTAAGAACCTAGTTCTTTGTGGGCTCAAGTTCTTCGTGGGCCCAGTAACATTCTTCGTGACGTTACTGGGCTAGGGTTCTATATAAGGCAGCATATGTGTGCAGAACAGTTTAAGAGAGCTTTGGTGAGTCTGTAATCACTGTGTGTATGTGTTTGTAATTGTTCTCTTCCTTTTAATTAAGATAGTGAATCTTTGGTTACTTATGTACTTTATACTTTGCTTTTGTTGCATTCTTACAAGGATTCCGCACTTGTAAGTGTGTTCTAACAACAAGAAAGTAGGTTTCTTGATTCTGCAAGTGGTATCAGAGCTTTGGCTCTCTTTCTTGTTGAAAACCAAGCATAGTGAGTTGTTTGAGCAAGTTGTGAAGCATCTTGGAAGTGTTCTTGAGCTTAAAACAAGATATTTGAGTTTTTATAAGAAAATGGTTTGAAAACTTAAGAAATCTTGTTCTTGCTGAAAATTTTTACAAGAACCTTGTTAAAATACATGGAAACATGCTAAAATATGGTTTTTCTTGAAATTTCTTGCAAATTTTTGGCTCGACAACTTTTCCGGCAAAGGGTTTGATCGGAGAAATCACCGGAATATTCCTTTTGTTGAAGGATATTCTTGTACTTTCTCTAAAAAATTGAATTTTCGAATGTTTGTCTATTAACCATTTTGAGTCATTCACCTAAAAACTTTCTAAGTTTCAGGGATAAAATTCTGCTTTTTTAAGGTAACTTTTTACCTACCATTCAACGAAAAACCTCACTGGAAAAACCACATCCACGAAGAACCTTAGGGCGAAGAACCATTCTTCGTGAGTTGGTCTCTGACGAAGAACCCACCCCTGCGAAGAACCAGTGTCAACAAAGAACACTAGTTTTTCGTTAAAATAGGTTCTTCGTGGAGTCTATTTTTCGTGGAATATATTAGTTCTTCGTGGAAGTTGATTCTTCGTGACTCCAACAGTTGGACATTTGTCACAGAAGGTTTATATTTCAATCATTGTTTAGTTATTTCAAATTTTCAAGTACTTATCTTAAAACAACAATAAAAAATGAATACAAATCCTTAGGATTGGAGTGATAACTCAAGTACAAGCCAAGATCCTTCACAATGGATCAAGGGATTAATGCCCAAACAAGAGATTACCGCACATCAATGGGCGTGTGTTGCTAATCAAAATCAGACCATTCAAAATCTTCTCTTAAGCGAGAGTGAAACGGGAAGCAATAACCGTCCACCAAAATTGAATCACATGAACGATTATCCATCATGGAAAAGTTGTTTTCATATGTACGTTCTAGGGCAAAATATCGAGTTGTGGACATGTTTTACTACACCGTACAATGAAGCTCTCGAAGAAGCGGGTTCAAATCCACTTACCTTGGCGGGAATGAGCGATGGTGATAAGAAGGCATATGATCTTGAAAAGAAAGCTTTTGCAATTCTTACTCAAGCGCTTCATAGAGATATTTATCATCAACTAGCCTATTGTACAACTACAAAGAATTTATGGGATGTCTTGGTAGTAAGAGGAGAAGGGAATGCAGCAACAAGAAAAATCCGTCATGATCTTTTGAAGAAGGAATTTGAAGGATTTTTGTTCATGGAAAATGAAACACTAAGTGACATGGCTACTCGGTACTATCATTTGCTTAGTGAGATGCACTCATACCGGGTTAATGCAACACAACAAGAGATGATCTAGCATTTTGCTGATGCTTTACCACCCAAATGGAGTCAATTCATTGACTTGCTAAAGCATACCGGTGTTTTAGATACGATCAATATCTATGAATTCGTTCAAAAGCTTGAGAACAAGAATGAAGAAGAAATACGAAAGGCAAAACGAATTCCAGTTCCACAAAACCCCGAGATGTACTTTGGAGGTATTATGTCAAATACAAACCCTTATGGGCAACCGAAGCTTCAAACTGCATTTATGTCAAATACAAACCCTTATGGGCAACCATTTGATCCAAAAGCCTATCACCACCACCCAAGCCAGCTCAATCATTTGGTTCTCTTACAAACCCTTATGGCGAACCATTTGATCCAAAAGCATATCTTCCTTTCGCACAATCTGCTCCACAACAAACCCAACAACAACCTTCTCAACCAGCCCCTCAGCAAGCCTTTTATGGCAACAACAACTCTCAACATTCAAACCCCAACACCATCAGATTTGATACCTTAAACTTCACTAAAGTCAGCGTGGAAGGTGCTTGGGAACACATAGAGCTTCTAAACACAATGGTGAGTGCTTATTGTGGATTAGTCGTCGGTCAAATTGGGAACATTAATTTGACAGATGAAGACTATCAACAAATAGACAGGGAGGAGATGGAACTGATGGATATAAAATGGGCATTTGCAAGTGCAGTGCAGTGAGAAGAGCTAAGGATTACATGAGAAGAACGGGTAGAACAAGCTTGGAGAGTAAAAAGGATACAAAGTATGGCTTTGGTAAAGATGTTGTTACATGTTTCAATTGTGGTAAGAAAGGTCACTTCAAACGAGAATGCACTCGACCCAGCAAACAAGGAAATCAAAATCCTTTCAGAAACCAAACAAACTCATCCAACGCTAATCAAGTAAACAATGAAAGGAGAATTGTAGCAGTAAATGGCCCAAGTAATTCAAACCAGTCTGGGCCTCTAACTCAAACAGAGATTTAGTAGTTCATGCTGCTGAAGGATGTGATTGGTCAGTCCAACTGGGGAATGAGGGAAACGGAGGAACTGCGTGTTATGCTAAGATCATCAAGTATATCAAACATGTCCACAGTGAAGAGTTTTCTGAGGGTGATGACAGTTTTGGGTATAGCGGCAGTTCGGATGAGGAAAGCTCAAGTACGGGTGATTATGGTTCAAATTCGGATGTAAAAGAAAATCTTGATGCTGAGGTTGACAGTTTGCTGAAGGAAGCTGATGAACTGAAAGAAGCTGAGGAGCTGAAAACCCAGAAATCTGTATTGTTAAGGAAAGCTGAAGTTGCATCCAAGGAAATGGAAAAATTCTTCACCGAGGATGGATCTTTTTTCTTATCAAACTGCCTTTATGGTAAATGTTGCAGCTTCGACTAGTCAGGTACACACCGAAACTCCTAGTGTATGCAATGATTGTGTAGAGTTGAAACGTAAGCTTGAAGTAGTTACTAGTCACAATCAAGGGTTCGAAAGATGAATTGTACAAGCCACAATTCTCTATGTATGAGCAGATCAAATTCACATTGGATCCAGCAACCAACACGGCTCGGTACAGGCTCGTGTACAAGCCGGTGAAGGTTTTGGATAAGATCCCTCTAATGCCGATGGAACAAGACATTCTCAAGAACATGGCCCTTTGGTGTTACGATTCTGATACGCATGAAGCAGTTATCGTCTTCAGGAATGATAAGGAAAACATCCGTATTCTCGATCCGATGTGGATAGTCAACATGTCGGCTGCTGATATCGACAGATTATTTCGTCACGACATATTTTATGAAGACAAGGACGCAAGTCAGGCGCGCATCGCTTGTTTTTGTTACTATCGGGGAATTCATGCTGGAAGCACGTGGTCGGAAGCAGCTCATTAAGACCAAAGACCGAAGACCAAGCAACAACCAAGGGGGAGTTTGTTGGTGCAGTATTTTGTGTCTGTCGCTTGTTCTTATTACGCTTGTAATGTAATGTATGGTCTTTTGGTTTATCGAGTCTGTACGTTTTTGGTTGAGTTGACCAAGTCAAGATATCCTCCTATCTTGACTTGGTACGATGATGTGTGTAAAATGCAACATATAAATTACATCAAATGAGGCATAAAACTAACCCTTTTTAGTTTTAATGTTGGAAAAGTGTTCTTTTATCTTCCTTTTATATTTTCAGGATTAAATGAGCGCAAATGAACAAAAGAAGCAAAAATACAGCTAAATCTTACATAAATATAAGAAAACCAACAAACGTGGCATACCCGACACCTCGACAACATCTTCCCAAGCAAAAACAAGAGATCAGAAGGCTGAACACGCCCCGTGCCAAGCGGACACGAGGCCGTGCCCAAGCTTCTGCAGAAAAGACAAAAGCGTAGAAGCTTCTACTCCCTAACACGGGGGCGTGCCCAGCTCCACACGGCCGTGGTCAACGCTAAGATTCGCAGAATCCAAGCAAATCTTGATAGTACAGATACGCTTTGTCGCAACCCCCGCCCCCTATCTGTCCCGGGAACGGGCGGCCGCGAGACCAGTTGTGGTGGTATCAATTTTGTTTATCATTATTCAATTTGGCAGCGGAAATTTCATCACGACCGTAGTTAGGAAATGTTTATCAGAGTAAAACCACCATGGGTAAAACCCAAGTTTCTTATTACAACATGATTATAGGGATAAACCCTATTTTATTGAATTTAAAACATCGTCTTTTAGGTAACTTTTATAGCCACATTTTTTCAAGCCGTCAGTGCTCTCCAGCTGGCTTTCTTTTAATTGGCTTTTACATTTTGTTACCTAAAACGCATTTTAAAAACATTTATCAGTGGGAAATACTGGTGAGTGAATCCCAGTTTAATCAAGAAACATTTTATCCTTTAACAGTATTGAGAGCAATCACATTGTTTATTTCTACACAATTACTCATTCAGTATTGTCAATCCTGACTGGTGGGTCATATTACACATTGGCTAACTCGTTGTCCAATGGTAACGTGTTCCACATTTTGTATACAAAACCCCCACATACCGGCAGTAATTGAAGAACTACAAAGACTCAATCACTACTTAATCACATTGTAAAACATTTAAGGTTTTGTAAAAACAATTTACAAAAAGTAGATTACTCACATTGCTGTCTTAGATTTTCTGTAAGGGTTTCCTGGTGATTATCTATAATTTACACAAATGTACATATGTTAGTAAAATAACCCATTATTTACATTAGTAATACCCTCCCCGAGACGACATTCCAACGACTACGTCGGGCAGAATCTTGACAGCATATCTAATACGTAACCGGGGTTATAATACTTACATTGGGGCAGAACTTTGTTAATTAGGGGGATATAATACCCGAGTATAGCGTATACTATGTAATATTTCGAGAGAGAAAAGAAATTTGAGCGAATTTCGACTGAAGGCCAATGCGTGCATTTTATATGGCCTGATTCAGACCTTGTCACGCCCCGCGTAGCATTTCTTCAGGGCCTTCGCGGCCCGCGACGCTCCCTAGGGTAGGCCCTAGGGTTGCTGACCCGACCCATAGACTTGACACGACTGGGACACGTGGCGGCACCGGGTGTCGCCCTAATCTCTTGCTGTTGCGGCCCGCGTAGGCAGTAGCTAAGGGTTACGCGCCCCGCGAGGACCCCATTTTTCTTGTTTTTTATTTATTTTTAATGCTAGATTGTATTTTGGGCTCGGTTTTCATATATGGGGTGTATTTTAAGACATATTGGGGTATTTTATTTATTTTTAATCTCTTGCTTTGCATTTCTGATTCAAGCTCCCATGTGTATTCTGGTCCTCTTTTGGGGTCCCACTTCACTTTGACTAGAACTACTCTCTTGTGCTTGAGGTTCTTAACTTTCCGGTCTTCAATTTGTAGAGGTCTTTCTACAAACTTTACCTGTTTGTTTACCTTTATATCTTTAAGAGGCACTACTAGCGATTCATCAGCTAAGCATTTCTTAAGATTAGATACATAAAATACATCATGTATTCCTGCCATTTCCTCTGGCAGTTGTAGCTGATAGGCTACAGGTCCTATTCTTCTAATAATCTCAAAAGGTCCAACATACCTGGAGCTTAGCTTTCCCCTTTTGATGAATCTTGCCACTCCTTTCCAGGGAGATACTTTTAATAATACTTTATCTCCTACTTGAAATTCCAATGGCTTTCGTCGGTTATCAGCATAACTCTTTTGTCTATCTCGTGTTGCTTTCAGTCGTTCCTTGACTTGAATGATTTTGTCTGTTGTTTCTTGTACTATCTCAGGTTCAGATAGTTGCTTTTCTCCAATTTCTGCCCAACAGACAGACGTTCGGCACTTTCGTCCATAAAGTGCTTCGAATGGTGCATCATTGATACTTGTGTGATAACTGTTATGATAAGAAAATTCTATCAATGATAAATGATCGTCCCAATTACCTCCGAAATCAATTACACAAGCTCTAAGCATGTCCTCCATTGTCTGAATTGTCCTTTCGCTTTGTCCGTCCGTTTGTGGATGATAAGCGGTGCTTAGATTCAATTTGGTTCCCATTACTTTTTGGAAAATTGTCCAAAAATGAAAGGTAAAATGACAATCTCTGTCAGAAACAACTGATAGAGGAATTCCATGTAATGAAACTATTTCATTTACATATAATTTAGCTAACTGTTCCGTACTGAAAGTTTCTTTCATTGGTAGGAAATGAGCTGACTTAGTTAGCCTGTCTACAATCACCCAGATTGTATCATTACCTTTTCTTGTTTTGGGTAATTTAGTAACAAAATCCATTGTTATTAATTCTCATTTCCATACAGGCATTTCTAGTTGTTGCAATAAACCTGAGGGTTTCTGATGTTTAGCTTTGACTTGTGAACAAGTTAAACATTTTGCAACATATGCTGCTATATCCTTTTTCATTCCTATTCACCAGAAATTCTTCCTTAAATCTTGATACATCTTATCACTTCCAGGATGCATCGTATACTTAGACTTATGGGCTTCTTCTAATATACGATGGCGTAGGTTTCCTAATTTAGGTATCCACATTCTTTTCTTATGGAATCTCCAAATTCCATCTGTTCCCTGTTCTAATTCTTTAATCATTCCTTTTAATTTTCCAGTATCTTCCTTGATTACTGATTCTTGTGCTTTTCTAATCTAATCATTTAAATCTAATTGCATATTTAATTTAAGAGAACGTACTCTTTTTGGCTTTTCGTGATACTTTCGGCTTAAAGCATCAGCTACTACGCTTGCTTTTCCTGCATGATACTGGATATCACAATCAAAATCACTAAGTATCTCCATCCAACGTCTTTGTCTCATATTCAACTCTTTTTGCCCAAAAACATACCGTAAACTCTTATGGTCGATGAATATGGTAAACTTAGTACCGTATAGGTAATGTCTCCAAATTTTAAGGGCCAAAATTATAGATCCTAATTCTAGATCATGGGTTGAATAATTCTCTTCATGATTCTTAAGTTGTCTAGAGGCATAAGCTATAACCTTTTGACGTTGCATTAATACACATCCATAGCCTAACTTGGAAGCGCCACAATAGATTACAAAATCTTCAGTTCCTTCTGGTAACGCTAGTATGGGTGCATGGGTTAATCTTTGCTTAAGAATTCTAAAGGCTTCTTCTTGTTTTGGTCCCCATTCAAACTTAACGGATTTACAGGTTAACTTAGTTAAGGGAATGGCTATTCTAGAAAAATCTCGAATAAACTTCTATAATAACCAGCCAATCCTAAGAAACTTCTAATCTCAGTTGGTGACTCAGGGGTTTTCCATTTGGTTATCGCCTCGATCTTGGTGGGATCTACATGGATTCCTTCATGATTGACTAAATGTCCAAGAAAGTGTACCTGTTCTAACAAAAACTCACACTTCGAAAACTTAGCATAAAGCTTTTCTTTTCTCAGTAAACTTAGAAGTGCGTGCAGATGAGCTGCATGTTCCTCTTTGCTTTTAGAATAAATAAGAATATCATCTATAAAGACAATTATGAATTTATCCAAATATGGCTTACATATTCGGTTCATCATGTCCATGAATGCAGCTGGGGCATTGGTTAAACTAAAGGGCATGACAGTAAATTCATAATGGCCATACCTTGTTCTGAAAGTGGTCTTAGGAATGTCCTCTTCCTGTACCTTTAATTGATGATATCCTGACCTTAAATCGATTTTTTAGAAAAATCGTGCTCCTTGCAATTGATCGAACAGATCATCGATTCTTGGTAATGGATACCGATTCTTAATCGTGACTTTGTTTAATTCACGGTAGTCAATGCACATACGCATTGATTCGTCCTTATTTTTAACGAATAAAATCGGTGCTCCCCAGGGTGATGAACTTGGCTGTATGAATCCTTTTTTTCCAATAATTCATCTAACTGTTTCTTTAGTTCTTGCATTTCTGCGGGTGTCAAACAGTAAGGTGCTTTGGCAATTGGTGCAGTTCCTGGTATCAAATGGATTCTGAATTCAACTTCTCAATCTGGAGGTTGTCCTGGTAGCTCTTCTGGAAATACATCTGAAAACTGGGATACTACTGGAATATCCTTTAATTCTTTTCCTTTAGTGTTAGTGATTATAGAAATCAAATACACTAATGATCCTTTCCTTATATAACTTGCAATTTTCATCACGGAGATGAATTTTGTGGATTTAGAGAACTTATTTACTTTAATTGTGATCTTTTCACCTCTTGGTGAATTTACTTGAATTGACTTTTGATCACACAAAATACTGGCTTTATTGGCTATTAACCAATCCATTCCTAATACAACATCAAATCCTGGCAGATTCACGGGGTAAAGGTTTGCAATAAATTTCTGATTTAAAATTTCTATTCTTGCTCCCTGCAAGATTTCAGAAATCTTAATGGTTTCCCCATTTGCTGTCTCTACTAGACATTCTTGTGGGAGTTTAGTTAATGATTGATTAAGAAGTTTGCAAAATGAAGTATTAATAAAACTTTGGTTCGCACCAGAGTCAAATAATACTTTAGCAAAAACATCATTAACTAAAAACGTACCAGTGATCACATCCGAGATCATCTTTGCTTCTTTTGCAGTCAGAACAAATGCTCTAGCATTTTTAGTATTCTTGGCGTTTGTAGCTGGAGCTAACTTTGGACAGTTAGGCTTGATATGACATTGTTCTCCGCAGTTGTAGCATATTCTGTTGTTAGGCTTTTTCCTGCAGTCTTCCTCCTTGTGTCCATATATTTTGCAAAAATTACAGTAGATGGAGCATCTTCCTTAATGCTTCCTTTTGCAATACTTACAGTAGGGTGCAGAGGTAGAACCTATATTTCTCCCACGGTTAGAATTTCCAGAATGAAATTCTTGAGTAAGCTTCTGAGTTAGGTTCCTCCTTTGATCCTCTTCTCGTGTACGGACTAATTCATCTGTCAAGGTGTTGGCTAGTTCTACACCTTCTTCTATAGTTTGAGGTCTAGCTGCCTTGACTACATGTCTAATCTCTACAATTAATCCCCAGATGTAACAGGAGATTAAAACTGGTTCAGGTGAAGCAAGGGTTGGTACTATTCGGGCATATTCAAAGAATAATGTAGTATAACCCTTACTATCTACCCCAATCATCTTAAGGTTTAGGAATTTGTTTGCTATCTGTTCTTTTTCATTAGGAGGGCAGAATTTCCTTTCTACCATATTTTTAAATTCTTCCCATTCCATATTATAAGTTCTATCACTTCCCCTTGACTAGAGGATAGTGTTCCACCATTCTAGTGCTGAATTCTTAAACAGATTGGAAGCAAACATTATCTTATCTTCTTCAGCACATTTACTTATTCTTAAGAGTGCCTCAGTCTTTTCTATCCAGCGTAGAAATGCAACGGCCCCTTCATTGCCCGAGAATTCCATTGGTTTACAAGACCAGAATTCTTTATAAGAACAACCGTAAGACATGGTTCTTCTTCTTTTGGGAATGGGCACTTGAAGTACGGGTCCATTGTTCACGCTATTTTCAGGTTCAGAGGGTCGCTTACTGTCATGTTTACTTTTATTTTCGGCTTCCCTAACTGTTTTGATAATATATGGCATTGCATCTATTATCCCTTGTGCCACTATATGCTGCATGGCACTGTTATCCACTTGGTTTCCGTTATTGTTGTTGTTCGGGTTCTCATTATCCAAGTTAATGTTACTCTGGTTATCGTTATTCTGGTTTTCCTTGTTTACCTCGTCGTCCATCTGAATTTTAAACATTTACCAATTATTAATATCACAAAATAATTAATAATTTAAACAACAACCACACAACACACATATTAACCAAAAACGCCGAACATTGCGACTTTACTCTTTCTATTATAATATGCGTCAAATACACACTAAGACTGGAATTTAAATTACAATACTAATATGCATCTCTAACCACAAAGTGGTCTATACTACAACATATATTATTATATATATATATTTTTTCATTATTATTATTATTATTATTATTATATTATTATTATTATTACCAACTCCACCATCACATTACTGGTCTGGATTCATCCAGTAATCTATGTTGTGCTCGTCGTACTTCCAAACGAGTCGCTCTCCTACCTGCCTCATCCTCTCACTACTCTCCAAAATCTCTTCTCCGAAAGTTCGGAGTTCATGCACATTATCTGCACTCATTGGGGGTGCAGGTGCTGGTACTGGGGCATGGGATTCTCCTGAGGGTAAGGATTCTCTAATATCTCCCTAATGTATTCATCGTTATTATAGTAGGGATCTAGAGGGTCCAGACCTGGATAGGCTGCTAAGTTCGGCATGGGTTCGTCGTTTAAGTGGTAGCGTGGCACATAATCCCTATGATCATTGAACCATGGATCATAATCCGGGTCTAAGGGATTAGGGGCTGGTATCCTAGGTATCTCCTCAGGGTTGAAATCATGCATTTCTACTTGATTTTCAGGGTTATCTTCTATCTCCATCGGCTGAGTAGGGAACAAAGGTAAGGGTTTTGTGGGGCTACTAGTTGTTACAGATTTGGGTCAGTAGCAGCTGTTGCTAGGATATGGAAATTAGCTAGGCTTCTATTAAGCATATCCTGTGTATGGGCATCTGACTCTCGTTTAGCGGCTGCTAGGACTCTTTGCTGTTACAACTTTCGCATTCTTTTCCTACGCTCAAATGCTCCCTTACTGAACCATCCTCTCTTTTTCTGACGGAATGCTCTTCAGACTGAGCCTTAAAGACAAACATCCCTTCTTCATTATCAGCAGCATACCCAGAGAGGGCAGGCTGTGAAGAAGTACCTTCACTCCTAGGTGACTCGGACAATTGATGATACACGTCTAAGGGTCCTTGATCACTCATACTGAAAACTAACAAATAGTCAAATAACACATAACAATAAAATACAATTATGCACGTATTTCCATAATTGATTTCCTAACAATTTAAATAATATATTGGTGTCAGCAGAACACTTCTGTAGCTGAATCAGTGGCTTAGCTTTGATACCACCTTCTGTCGCAACCCCCGCCCCCTATCTGTCCCGGGAATGGGCGGTCGCGAGACCAGTTGTGGTGGTATCAATTTTGTTTATCATTATTCAATTTGGCAGCGGAAATTTTATCGGGACCGTAGATAGGAAATGTTTATCTGAGTAAAACCACCATATTTTATATTAATAAACACATGGGTAAAACCCAAGTTTCTTTTTACAACATGTTTATAGGGATAAACACTATTTTATTGAATTTAAAACATCGTCTTTTAGGTAACTTTTATAGCCACATTTTTCCAAATCGTCAGTGCTCTCCAGTTGGCTTTCTTCTAATTGGCTTTTACATTTTGTTACCTAAAACGCGTTTTAAAAACATTTGTCAGTGGGAAATACTGGTGAGTGAATCCTAGTTTAATCAAGAAACATTTTATCCTTTAACAGTATTGAGAGCAATCACGTTGTTTATTTCTACACAATTACTCATTCAGTATTGTGAATCCTGACTGGTGGGTCATATTACACATTGGCTAACTCGTTGTCCAATGGTAACGTGTTCCACATTTTGTATACAAAACCCCAACATACCAGTAGTAATTGAAGAACTACAAAGACTCAATCACTGCTTAATCACATTGTAAAACATTTAAGGTTTTGGAAAAACAATTTACAAAAAGGAAATTACTCACATTGCTGTCTTAGATTTTCTGTAAGGGTTTCCTGGTGATAATCTATAATTTACACAAATATACATATGTTAGTAAAACAACCCATTATTTACATTAGTAATACCCTCCCCGAGACGACATTCCAACGACTATGTCGGGCAGAACCTCGAAAGCCGTTACGGAACCCTGGATCAATCGGACAACGTATCTAATATGTAACCGGGGTTATAATACTTACATTGGGGCAGAACTTCGATAATTAGGGGGATATAATACCCGAGTATAGCTTATACTATGTAATATTTCGAGAGAGAAAAGAATTTTGAGCGAATTTCGACTGAAGGCCAACGCGTGCAATTTATAGGGCCTGATTCGGACCTTGTCGCGCCCCGCGTAGCATTTCTACAGGGCCTTCGGGGCCTGCGACGCTCCCTAGGGTTGCTGACCCGACCCATAGACCTGACACGGCTGGGACACGTGGCGGCACCGGGTGTCGCCCTAATCTCTTGCTGTCGCGGCCCGCGTAGGCAGTAGCCAAGGGCTACGCTCCCCGCGAGGACCCCATTTTTCTTGTTTTTTATTTATTTTTAATGCTAGATTGTATTTTGGGCTCGGTTTTCACATACGGGGTGTATTTTAAGACATATTGGGGTATTTTAAAATATATTAAGGTGTCAGAAAAATTCAGGAGGGTTGTTATACGCTTCTGCACACGGGGGCGTGCCCAGCGGACACAGGGGCCTGGTCAACTAATGCAGACAAACTGCAATTAATGAAGAAAGAGAAATTGGATGGACACGAGGCCGTGGCCAATGGACACGGGGCCGTGTTCGGGCTTCTGTGCAGGCCATAAATAGAGGTGCTTGGTTCACTTCAAAAGCATCCCTTGACAAACCACCTCTCTCCCACTTCATCCACACTCCAGCACCACCATAACACCCTCATCCACCACGATCATCCATCATAGATCATAGAGTGTGTGTAGTAATCTCGGGATCCAAGATTGATAGTAAGAGTTCTTGACAATCAAAGGCCATGTTTGCCTAAGTCTCTTACATCACTTGGTGAAGACAAGCATTTAGTGTAATACTTTTGTTTTTTTATATTTTCGCATTTTATATTTGGTTTTGAATTAATGACTTTAATAACTAGTTTCTTATGTTGAAGGTGAAACTTCCTTATCATTTGTCCGTGGTGTCTTGGCGTTATTTTACTGTCTATATAAAATAAAAGATTTGCACCATTCATATCTCTACGGTCTATATATAGATATTTGGGCTAACTGGTCGGGGGTTAAGGGAATGGTTTGGTAAGATATTTTGGCTAACTGGTCGGGGGTTAAGGGAATGGTTTGGTAAGATATCTTGGCGTTATTTTACTGTCTATATAAAATAAAAGACAAGCATTCATATCTCTACTATTAATACATTAACCCGGCTACTTGGGACTGTATCCTTGCTGACTCAAACCACTTAGCAGAGGGTAACGTCACCTTCAAAAGAGGGGCCTACCACAACCCTTTAGGATTGTATCATTGCTGACTTAAACTACTGGGTTGAGGGTAACGTCACATTCAAAAGAGGGGCCTACTACTATAACTAAGATAATCTCTTAAAAAGTGCGGAAAATATCAAAGGTTACACTAAAGGCAAGTCGGATTCAAGTGATTCATCTTGTCTATCTGTCTTTATTTTATTTTTATTTTCAGCATTTTTAATTTTTATTGTCATGTTTAAAACTTTTTTCTAAAATTTTGATTTGATTAGACGTTGAGGATAAACTGGTACTAAAAGCTCTTGTGTCCTTGGACGATCTCGGTATCTTACTAACGCTATACTACGCTCACGATGGGTGCACTTGCCCATATGTGTGTTTAGTGTTAGTAGAACGTGTTTTATAAATTTAAAACTTGACTAAAGTGTTAAAAAGGGCTAAAAATATACATAAAAATATATCACACCTAACGCACATCATAGGACATGTTCATAGTTTGGTATGTAATGGTTTGTAATGCAGTTGCATGTATGCAACTCTGCATGTGTTTGGCTCATCTTTTAACTGTTTCTACAAGTGTCTGTTTGTTATGTATGTTGTTTGCAGCCTCCCACGAAGAACCTATTCTTCATTGGATATTGTCATCACGAAGAACCTTCTTCGTGCACTATATGGGTTTTCGTGGACTGATCAACGAAGAACCTAGTTCTTCGTGGGCTTAAGTTCTTCGTGGGCCCAGTAACATTATTCGTGATGTTACTAGGCTTGGGTTCTATATAAGGTAGCATATGGGTGCAGAACAGTTTAAGAGAGCTTTGATGAGTCTGTAAACAATGTGTGTATGTGTTTGTAATTGTTCTCTTCCTTTTAATCAAGATATTGAATCTTTGGTTACTTGTGTGCTTTATACTTTGCTTTGGTTGCATTATTACAAGGGTTCCACACTTGTAAGTGTGTTCTAACAACAAGAATGTAGGTTTCTTGATCCTCCAAGTGGACCTACTGCATGAAGAAGGAAGGAGAACTTATAGTTGACTATTTCTCAAGAGTAATGGGGTAAAAACTTTCATAATAATCAAGCCCTAATAATGTAATACTGCCAAAATTTCACTTTTCTCCCTTTTGTATCTATACTATATTATAATACGATTCTAATGACCTCTTAAAATTTAAATAGTACATGTAAAATGGTTTAAACTACATCACCTATAATGCACATTTAACCACCTTTTAAGAGTTAATTTGTCTTTTTAACAATACATACATCATTGTTTCTCAAAACTTACAATTTCTTCCCTTATTTTTACTTATGTATTCCTCAACTTTATTTTTCTATTATATCTTTCAATATATTATGTTTTAAAAAATTAAGAGCATATTGTTAAAAACGTGCTTGTTTTGTCAATGTGTCGATATAAATTTTATTCAATATCGAGATGTGAATTATAATATACAAGTTCTTTATGCATTTATTTTGAGGTCTTTTGATTCATGATAATGTACAAGTTTTAAATGAATTAATGTACAAGTCCTTTAAACATTTTTATTATTTAATTCAAGTTAACAAAAAACTTTAAAATATGTATAACTGTAACAGTTCCCTCCAACTTTAGAGTTAGTTTAAAACTTACAATTTTTTCAACTTATCTTCACCTATGCATTCCTCATTTTTATTTTTCTTTGTTTTTCTCTTATATCTTTCTATATAATAAATGATTTAAAAAAATAACATACCGTTAGGACGTTTTTATTTTTGTCGACCTGTCGATGTAAATTTTAATCAATACCAAGATGTGAGTTATAATGTATAAGTGATTCATGTATTAATGTACAAGTCTTCTGTTGCATTATAATCTACACATCAATTCGACTGTTACAATGTACAAGTTATTAACACATCAATTTACAAATCCCTTAAGCACTTTTATAACTTAATTCAAATTAACTAAAAACTTTAACACATCTATTATAATCGAAACCGTTCCCTCCAACTTTGCAGTTAGTATAAAACTTACAGTTTTCCGCTAATCTTTACTCATGTGTTTCTCAGTTTTAAAATTCTAATCATACCAGTGAAATGTGTTTATTTTTGTCGACGTGTCCATGTAAATTTTATATAATATTGAGACGTGAGTTATAATGTACAAATCATTCATGTATTCATTTATAAGTCTTTTGATGTATTATAATATACAAGTCAATTAGACGGTTAGAATGTACAAGTTATTAATGCATTAATGTAAAAGTCCTTTAAGCACTTTTATGATTTTATTCAAATTAACTAAAAATACAAAACATATATAATCGTAAATGCTTCCTCCAACTTTGTAGTTTGTTTAAAACTAACAGTTTTCTCCATTTATCTTTACCCATGTATTCCTCAAAAAAAAATTGGAGTTAATTGCCAAAATCGTCCCTGAGGTTTGAGCAGGTTTGCCATTTTAGTCCAAAATGACACTTTTGTACCAAATTGCCCCCAACGTTTGTAACGTTTTGCCATTTTCATCCAAACCACTAACTTAGTTTATTTTTTCTGTTAAGTTGAGGATATTTGGATGAAACTGGCAAATATAAAACCAAAGGGACGAATTTTGCTATTTACTCAAACTCTTTTAAATTTCTTTTATTTAATTAATTTTGTTACATATATAATAAAAAAGAATATACATGCAATTTTTATATGAAAAAAATTATAGCTTTATCACATAATTTTTATAAAAATTCATCCAACCACTAACTAAGTTAATTTTTCTATTAAGGCGAAGGATGTTTATAAACTAAGACATAAATTAATTTCTAATTTTTTATATTGATTAGTTTTATTCTTGGCAAGTTCCTGTTCTTTGCAACTATTTGGTGCCATTCTGTTTGTTTTGTTGGTAAAAAATGTCAGCTTAAACATCACTACAAACATTATAGTTACAAACATAATATGAAACTATCAAGTACTTGGTTTCAAATGAAAGCTCGTGTAGGCTTATGGGTTCGAGTTGAGCTAGCTGCTAAGGCCACTGGGGGCGGTTAGTTTACAACGCGTTATAGCATATTTTCAACGCGTGATAGTCTTGTTTTACCACAGCCACTCATTTTATCACGCCGTGCAATATTCCACGCGTGGATTTTATCACGCCGTGGAAAATGGAAATTGTGAGAGGTGTGGGAGTTTATTTTTGGGTGTTGTGAGTGATAGGCAATGTTACTAAAAAAAGTTGTGAGTGATGGAAAAATGGTTGATGACATGGTGGAACTTGATTGGGTGCTTGTGAGTGATGGAATTCTATCACTAGTGACCCAGGGGCGGACCTAGCCTTAACCGGGGGGTAACCTCCGCTACGGCTTGGCTCGGAAAAATTTGACATTTTTAGTGTAAATTTTGGAAAAATTTGATGTTTTTTTGATTTTGTTACGGCTTATTTATAAAACGTTACGGCTTGGCGTGAATCCTAGATCCGCCACTGTAGTGACCACCCCCACCCCCTAATAGTTATACAAGTTTATCAATGTGTTGGTGTGAGAAACACGCTTTGGATTCGAGGTAAGCTTAATTATTGGGTTCTCTGGGTGAAATAACAGTCCATTTTGTAGTTTACAAATTAAAACGTGGGCAAAGAAAGTGGTTGTAGATAGAGTTGGATCGGTTCAGTTCCATTAATTTCTTAAAAAAATAATATATAACCTTATGTTAATCGGACTGTTGTAGATACAAACTTGGATGGATTCAATCATGAGATGAGATACACTTGATCCATATTTTAGTCAACTTTTTATTCTTTTCTGCATTTTCTTAATTAAGGGTAAGCGAACATATCATTGTCAGCATTTATTGTTTATATGTTTGGGACAGCGATAGCCATGTGGAATTTTTCTTCCCGTTAAAAAAGTGATTTTTCTCTTTTTAATCTATTTATTATTATTATTATTATTATTATTATTATTATTATTATTATTATTATTATTATTATTATTATTATTATTATTCCAACTGTTTTTTTTAACGGCCAACAAACTCAATTCCGAGCACTCTCGGGGCACCCACTGGACAAACGGAGTACTCCGAGAGTAACCCGAGTCCACCACCAATTCCGGGGAAAACCCGGTAACCCACCTGCCCGTAGGCACGACGGTGAAATTACCGGTAAAACTCGTTTGGCTCAAGGATCCAACACATGTTTCCCTGGGTCTCCTATCATTGCCCACCAGTGCCTCACTCTGCACCAAGTGGGAGTCGAACCTGCATCAGTCAAGAGAAATGCAAATCATCCACCACTTGATCTAGAGATTATCGGCAATTATTCCAACTATTGTAGATACATTAATAAGAATTGAATAAAATACTTGCACTAAGTGTATTGATAATTTAATGAAAAAGATAAAAATAAGCCGGTATGCGATTTTTTACATAAATCAAAAGATGCAAGTGAATTATGCAGCTATCTATCAGAATTTTTAGCATCATATAGCAGTGGCGGAACTAGCCCAAAAATTTAGGGGTATCCCAAAAAAAAAATTGGGGATCAGGGGTATCCTTTGTACAACGAAGACGAAGTTGAGGGGTATTTTTACACTACGGAGATGGAGTTAAGGGGTGTTTTTACACTATGAAGACGGGGTTGAGCCGTAGCCCGTGCTATCCCTGCTAACACATTAGCTCCGCCCCTGTCATATAGTGAGAAGAAAACACACCTATATATAACTATATATTTTATTGGTGGAAAACTGACTCCCTGAGATTCTCCGGGCACAAAAATTCTCTCAATTCTGGGAGTCCTTTACGCGTTCAAATTTCATGAACTGTTCTGTGTTTACATTCACAAGAACTCAAAACATAGTATAAGTAAGACCACCATGAAATTTCCACGGCATTTACATGAAATTACAAGAAGCATGTATTCTATAGTTCTCTCTATTATAAATACACACACCTTGGTCTTCTTATATACTCACAATCCCTTCTCTCAGCTCCCTAGTGTCCGGCCGGCTTTTGCTTTCTCCTCCTCCACGTACATATGCCGGTCCTCTTTCTTTCATAACCACTATAACAAAAGATCAGAAAGCATAAAGAGCGACTTTTGGAGGCCATGGAATAATATTATGGAAAGCTGACAGACGGACGAAGCTTCATCTAGATGACTACGGCGAATTCTTGAGCAACAACACCGCTTAACCCTTACCATCAGGATCATGTACAACACTGAGGTAATTAATTCTATATATTACTTGATCCATTTATATGGTTTCAAATATAGTATTTTACAATATAGCTATTTTACCTGGTTAATTAGGTAGAATTTTTCCACATATAACTTGATTAGAAATTACATCAAAATAGAATGTAAACGGGCAACAAGTAGAATTGAATTTATAATAGTAGAATACTATAAAATTAGAGTAATAACATTTTAGGCCATCAGTTAAAACTAAGATAAATTGGAGTTATGTTAAATATCAGTTAAACAGAATGCATTATATAATTGAGTTTAGGGATTGACATCATGATTATTTCCGTTTATTATATATTAAAACAAGATAGATGTTTTATAAAATTAAAATACATGTTTTCCAACAATTGGTATGTGTTTTTAAAAGGGTAATGGGGAATGAATACTGTGATTAAAAAAAGAGAAAAATGTCCGGATAGTCCATGTGGTTTCGTCTTTTTTCACCTATAGTCCCCAACTTTCTAAAATTACCTGAATAGTCCCAAGTTTTCAACTTTCGTTTCCGGATAGTCCCTGAAACGGATGGGGGTTAGTTTTTGGTGTTAAGTAGGTGTGAAATTCCTAAAATGCCCTTAATATAAAAAATAACTATTAAGTCATTAAAATAAATTAATTAGTATATTAAATCAGGTGGGGCCCACATGGTTAAAACCCATCTATCTCTACAACCCTTCTCTCTCTACCAGATTCCATGAACTCGCGCACACCATGAACCCAGCTGCTCTCTCCTATCTCCGGTTCCACCTGATGTTTTTCCGGTGAATCACACGCACACCCGACCCCCCCTAAACCACCTCCTCCCTCTTCACCTCTAACCACCCTGCGGCACCCACACCTCTCTGTTTTAGATGCGGCCGGCCACCACCGTTTGGTGGTGGCGTACGACGTGATGTGACCAAATAAGCGGAGAAAGAAAGGGAGGAGAGAGACGGAGTGAGAGGAGAGAGACGAAGGAGAGAGAGAGACGACGTCACCGGCGACCAACGCCGTCAAATCAACGACGGTGACAGAGGTGCTCAACGACAACAGTAGCTGTCGGAGCCATAGCAGCTCCGTTCAGGTCGGTTCGGGAATAATGGTTCAAGTTTCAGGGTTTCCGGTTCGGGTTTCGCGTCACGACGGCTCAAGGTCGGTTCGGGAATAATGGTTCAAGTCACGAGGATTTTCATGGTGTGGTGGTTGTGGCAGGGGTGGTTGTGATGATGGTGGTAGTGGTCAGTGATGATGGCGGCGGTGGAAGTGGAGGTGACGGTGGTGGTGGTACCAGAGAGGGAGAGCAGGGATGAAGAGAAAGGGATAATATGTGGGTGTATATATTTTGTTTTATGATAAGGGTATTTTAGTAATTTCACACCTACTTAACACCAAAAACTAACCCCCATCCGTTTCAGGGACTATCCGGAAACGAAAGTTGAAAACTTGGGGACTATTCAAGTAATTTTAGAAAGTTGGGGACTATAGGTGAAAAAAGGCGAAACCACAAAGACTATCCGGACATTTTTCTCTTAAAAAAAATAAAGCTGAAATGATTGTCACCTTTCTCACACATGTCTCTTTGTAGTTTAATAAATCTTCGCTAACACCAATTTTACTGTCAACTTGTGACAAATACAGTAGTTTTATTGCTCACTTTATAATTTTTTTAAATGATTACTAGTTTAGAACCCCGTGTATTACACGGGTTGAATAAATGTAATTTTATATACTAAATTAAAACAATTATATTTTAAAAATCTCGTTTATTACACGGATTGAACAAATGTAATTTTATATATTAAATAATAAAAAAAATTATATCTCTAAGAACCCCATGTATTGTACTGAATAAATGTAATTTTATATACCAAATAATAAAACCCGTGTATTGTACGGGTTGAATAAATCTAATTATATATACTACATAATAAAAAAAGTTATATTTTTAAAAACACTGTGTATTACACGTGTTAAATAAATGTAATTTTGTAACCTTGTATATTACACGGGTTGGATAAATGTAATTTTATAAACTAAATAATAAAAAAGTTATATCTTTATAAACCAGCGGGGCGAATATATAATAAATAATAAAAAAGTTATATCTTTAAAAACACCATGTATTACACGGGTTAAATAAATGTAATTTTGTAAAGTAAATAATATGCTATTGGATTCGTTTAAAAAAGCATAAATTTGGTTCGGTTTAATTCGAATCAAGTCATAAACTTGGTTAAATTTAATTCGAATCGATTAGAACCCCAATTTGGAAAATCTAAAACAGAATTATATTATAAGCTTCTCTTTCTAATTAGTGTTTTTTAAAGTTTGATCTAATGTCTAATAAGTTATTTTGTGTATTTTGTTTGTACTTAAAATTTTTTATATGAGCGTATTATTTTTTTTTAAGTTTAAGATTATTGTTTTGTGCTATTATTTAAAAAATCTTTAATTTATAATTTAAATTTGAAGATAATATATTATTAAATTAAATAGAATGACAATATCCGACATTCAAAGTAAGATAAGATTTAATATTAATTGATTATTTATTATTTAATTAATTGATATAAGATAAGTATGAAAATGCAGGAAATTAAAATGTAGACGCCTTCAATGAGTGACACGTGTCCCAAAGCTGGTTTCTTTTATTATATAGTATAGATAAGTATACAGAAGAATATTAAAAATATTAGTTTTCATCATGTTCCAGATGGGTGTTTAAAATTAGTTACTTGTTAAATCCAAAGAATATATACGAAAAGTCATTTACTTGTCAATATTAAAAAAAAAAAGAAAGACACTGAAAAACTACAATATATATTTAGGGGAATGCTAAAATGAGAACCACCTCGAGTTGTAAGAACCGTGAGAACTACACCGTAGGGGACGCGGTGGACCAAATTTTTTTTCATAAACGTAGATGCATATATTATAACAACATTTGTAAAAAAGAAATTCAAAAAAAAAAAAAAAAAATTCGTGTGTGTAGTTTTGAGCACCACAAGTTTGTGTTTACGGGTACCGTAAATTTAACCGGAAAATTTACGGTACCCGTAAACGCAAACTTGTGGTGCTCAAAACTACACACACGACATTTTTTTTTGAATTTTTTTTACAAATATTGTTATAATACATGCATCTACGTTTATGAAAAAAAAATTTGGTCCACCTCGCCCCGGATCAAGTAGTTCTCACGGTTCTTACAACTCGAGGTGGTTATCATTTTAGCGGATACTTATATATATATATATATATATAATTATCCAGGAATTTTTTTAATATTGTCTGGAAAAAATTAAAGAAGTCGTGATCTTGATGAGAAGGGTTAAGTGGGGGAGTTGCTCAGTTAAATAAGCTAGAATTTGTGAGAAGCATATATAGGGGTCTTCTTGGATCGGTTATTCCACCAGAACTGAAGAAAATGAGAGCTGCTTTATTTCTCACAACCATTAAAAGAATCAGACGACTCCATAGGTAAGTGACTCATCGTCTCAGCTGTGAGTACTAATTCGGATAATGGAGTTTTGATATTGAAAAGAGGTATAAAAGGGAAACTAATATAAAGAAGAAGCTACATGCATTTGTTATTAAACGTGCAAATTGAGAACTATAAAGAAGCTACGTACAGGATAAATCTTGATGAAACACCCTTAAGATCTTCTCAATATCATCCATTGACTAAGACATCATAACAAGAATCAATGGATGCTTCTTCTACTTCACGATCGCTTACGCTCCAAGTAAGTTTTCTATTCTCATATTCAAGATATTGTACTTTGATTAAATTGGGACTTGTATAATGATATCAAATGTAGAATCAATTTTACATGTGGTATCACAATCATGTTATACAATATACCGATTGCATTGGGTTTTAAAAGAATTGATTTCAATTATGTACGCAATAGTTGTTTTAAAAGATATACACACATTTTAATGCCACGGTCGTAAACTTTTCTTTTAAAGGTTACAATAATGTGAAAATTTTATTTAAAGGTTACAATAATATGTAATATAAAAACCAAAGGTTACATGAATATCCCACTTGCAAGCTAAACAACTGCATCATTAATAGCAAGATTTTCCAAGTAAGTCATTGTAATTTTACTTATAAATAATCAAATGCTGAACTTATACTGTTGAAATTTGTTTATTACAAGTTGTAAGAAGATAGTAAATCGTATTCCAATCACGATCCGTGGTCACCTTTGAACATGTGTTGTGGAAAGGTGAAATGTGATGGTTGATTGAGGGGTTCTAAATGATTGGTTTATATATTATATTAATAAATAAATAAATAAATAAATAAACAAAACAACCATCATCCCTCATGCCTGCGATGCCAGCCATTCTCACTCCCGTGCCTCTTATGGGGTCGGGGTCCATTACTGTTATGCCTTGATAGACCATGTCTTGTGTTGGGGTCATCATGGCTACATAAATCCACAAATGAGTGATAACATGTCCTTCTGGGCCTTATGGTCCATGGTGATTCCTTTATTTTTAGATTTTAATGGGCCTTACCATGTTAGGTGGGTTGTTTGGGATACACAACACAAATACACAATGGGTCATAAAGTCATTTTATGCCTCATGATCCATGTGTGTGATTCAGTTACACTATTGGGACTAGACGGACCTTTCCATGTGTTGGCGGTTCTCTTAAGTCTTAAATAGACATACCCACAATAGGTTATAACAAGTCACTTTGCATTACATTTCACAATATTAAAATAAATATCATTACTTTTCCATACCTTAAAAATAAAATGAAGCTAGATTACATTCTACATCTTACATGTCCACACACCAAAAACAAAACAAAAAAACTTTTATATGTGTAAAAGTTATGGACACCAACAACTCGACAAGGAAGCTGATGAACATTGAACAAGGATACATTTCTTGGAGGTATTAAACGTGATAAAACTTAGAAACTTGGAATCGTAGTTTGATTTCAATCTTGTAATTCGATATTCATCCTTTTAATTTCAAAATAATTCATCACAAGTTAATCTAACACGATAGTTTTGTTTCAAGTTCTAAATAGATTTGCATAAAGAAAATTCAAATATCCAACTAGGGTTATAAGGAGTGTCTATATTTATGGATGATGTTGAAGAATTTTCACCTTATGCTGTTATTGCTTGACTAATGTAGAATAGAAAAATTTTGCGCTTCTTTTTTAATAATGTCCAAACTACACCAGATCGGTTGCCTATAATGGTGGTGATAGCCACAAATATTGTAGAAAGGGGGGGCGGTGATGTGGAGCCTATATTTTATTTTCAGTAAATTCTTTTTTGAGCCCTTGTGTTTTGATAGTTTTAATTATGGAAGTCTAAAATTCAAAATTTTAACCCTCTAAATACCTAGTTGGTAAATTTGTAACTCTCTGAGTTTAATTTTTTTAACTCCGTTAGATTTATTCTCTCTCTCCAAACACCTTTCTCTATCTATTAGCTCTCTCTAAACCCAAGTCGTGACATCCACAAACCACCATCAACCTCGACCTCAACTGTAACCATTGCAACATCATCATCACCCCCTGACAACCACACTGTTGGTCCCTAGAGGAGGATCTAGATCGCCTATTCCTTGTTGTTTAACATATAACCAAGTGCGGAATCCTTGATAATATGCAAATTTAAGCAAAGAACACACATAAACACAAGATGGGTTTCACTGTTTAAAACTCAATGTGTATTTCAGCAGAGTGTTGTTACAAGGGTTTACACTGATGCGCTCTCTCTCTCTCTCACTAAAATTGTGCTCTCTTCTTGTGTTACTGACACAGAGTGTGGGTATGCTGTATTTATAGTCCATCCAGCATACCTTTACATCGAAATAGAACAGTTGTACATGAAATACATCGAAACAAACATGGTGCTATTGTGAAACAACCTTCTAAAACCTTTCGGAAAGGACATTAATTTCATACTAAAATTTGCAAAAAATTTCGGCATGACCCGTTTACAAATATATCGATTCTCTGTTTTAAAACAAAGAAGACCTTAACATAAAAATTTTCGACAATACCCTTTAAGTAACAATTGTGGCTAATGCAAATTTTCCAAACCTCCTAACATGTTTACATACATGACCATTTTCAAAACCAAAAACGGACAAGTTTAAAGATCTAGATACAAATCGACATACGAACTAATTTTTTGCCAAAATATAAGGACAACTAAGACCACACATGTAAAAAAAATACATACTACCCAAAAACTAGAACCATACAAACTAGACATCTTCGGAAGCGCTAGGTGGGCGTGAAATCGAGTGTGTTCGTTCCAAGTTGCCAAGCTATGTAGCCGAGGATTTACCTACATCAAGCACCAAATATTAAACTCGTTAGTTATGTTAGTTCTAGACTAGTAATACAAAAATTAATCCCTTTCATTCATTCATCTCATACATGCATTATCTCACCCCATGAAACGGGTCAAAACATACTACCTCAAAATTGAGATATAACATGCCATTCTTATCCTGTTGAGACGGGCATTTTCATTCGTACATAACCTTCATTCGGTTCGTTTATAACGAACGAATACATTCCTTCCATTCATATACATACACTCAAACTCGTGAGTGACGGATCAAGTTGATTTCATTCATTCATAACTTATCCGTTAGTAACGGATAATATCATTCGTAACATAACTTTCATTCGGTTCGTTTAGGACGAACAATTTCATTTCCTTTCATACTTATCTTCTGATTACCCGGTCCTCCCAATAAGGACTGATTATAAAGCATTTATACTTATAAATCTATGGTTCATGAAATGTGTTCATAACGGATCAAACCATTTACTATTTAACTATTACAAACTATCATAATTATGATTTAGCACAAACAACAATTTACTAATAGAATTTAGTATGCATAAATAACATACCTCGCTCTTGCGCGTTCTCCGTTTTCCTAGCACTGGAGCTTTCTTCCTTCACGCCTACATTAACATATTCGTTCCATCTTTTAGTTCATTCAAATATCATTTCATTATTTTCATAGTTTAGCATATGGCAACTTTATTGTAATTTCTTCCGAATTTCACAAATATTTTCTTTTAGGCATTTTATAGAGCACTTGGCGGGTTTCGCATTTGTAGGACACTACATATAAATTTTCTAAGTAGAATTCCTACTAGTTCGCTTCATAACCCGTCAACAATCAATCAAGTTCGTATCATTCTTTTATCCTACATCATTTTGCCTAACATTCAAGTATTACAACATCATCATATTTCAAGCTTTTACATAGTTATATCTATTTCAATCTTCCTATTCATACATATCTTCATAAATTGGTCTCATACTAAAATATCTTTCAATTTACCTAAAATCAAACATGATTCTTGTTCTAGAAAGAAATCCTAACTCAAATTTCTCACATTTTGTTACAAGAATTCGAGATTGGGTTGTAACCCTCATCCTACAAATCATAATTTCACAAAATTAAACTTACCACTTCAATAATTGGGGTTAGATACTCGAAAATAGGGGTTCATGCATTAGAGTGTCCTTGAGATTTCAAGTAACTTGATGGAATTTTGCAAACAAGGGTTTCCTTGTTCTTCCTCTGCTTTGATCGAACCCAGCACCACCAAATGTGGGTGTTTTTTTATTTTTGTTAATTAGTAAACTCTTTCATTTTAGTATATACACATTGAACCCTCCCACTTTGAAGGTGTGTTTAAATTTAAGCTTTCCCCATAACTTAACTATCATTTCGCTATATTTCATTAACTATGTTAAGTTCTTTGTTTATTTTCACTTATTTTTTTATATTAAACATTTTTAGGGTGTTACAAGTCTACCCTCCTTAAAAGAGGTTTCGTCCCCGAAACCTGGACACATAAAAAATTAAGTATTTACAAACCGAATAGAAAAGGGTAGTGCCTCCGCATTTCATCTTTCGCTTCCCATGTAAGTTCCGATCTCTTCCGGTGTTGCCATTGAACCAACACTTGTCTAGCGGCTCTGTTGCGAAGATTCTTTACCTTAACGTCTTTAATGGCTATCGGTCTTTCGACATAATTTAACCCCTCGTCCAATTCAATGTCTTCGAGAGGCACAAACGCTGTGTCATCCGCAAGGCACTTTCTCAATTGCGATACGTGGAAGGTATTGTGAATCCCGTCTAGTGTAGATGGCAATTTTAAACGATATGCAACCTTTCCGACTCGAGCCAAAATTTTAAACGGTCCAATATAACGGGGACCTAACTTACCCCGTTTACTAAAACGGATTATGCCTTTCCACGGGGATACTTCTAGTAAAACATAATCTCCAACTTGAAATTCAATGGGAGTCTTCTTTTATCCGCATAGGACTTTTGCCGATCATGAGCCGCTTTCAGTCGAGCTCTAATCAAGTCAATCTTTTCATTTGTCATTGCTATTAGATCATTTGGCGCAAGCTCCCTTTGCCCTACTTCACCCCAACACACGGGTGTCCTACATTTCCTCCCGTATAGTAATTCGTAAGGAGCCATTTGAATGCCACTATGGTAACTATTATTATAAGAAAATTCCACTAGTGGTAAATGGTCATCCCAACTTCCCCCAAAGTCTAAGGCACACGCTCTCAACATATCGACAAGTGTTTGGATGGTTCTTTCTAATTGACCGTCAGTCTGAGGGTGATAGGCGGTGCTTATGTGTAGCTTCGTGCCCACACTTTCATGAAACTTCTGCTAGTAACGAGAGGTAAATCTAGTATCCCGATCTGAGATGATTGACACGGGCACCCCGTGTCGACATATGATCTCATTCATATAAATTTCTGCCATCCTCTCAGAAGAGTAAGCCTCTCGAATAGGTAGAAAATGGGCACTTTTTGTAAGTCGGTCCACGATTACCCATATAGTATCGTGCCCCTTTTTCGTTCTAGGAAGCTTGGTCACCAAATCCATTGTTATTTCCTTCGATTTCCATACCGGAATTTCCAAAGGTTGTAACTCTCCGTATGGTTTTTGATGTTCTGCCTTCACTTGGGAGCTTGTTAAGCATTTCGCGACATACTTAACAATATCGTGTTTCATATCCGGCCACCAGTAATTTGTCTTCAAGTCACGGTACATTTTTGTTGCCCCGGGAAGGATTGAATACCGTGACTTATGAGCTTCCTCGAGTAACGCGGTCTTGACTTCGCAAAACCGTGGTACCCAAATTCGACCGAATCTTGTTTTGAGCCCGCTCGAGTTTTCTTCCTATTTTTCGACTATACCTTTCATTCTTTCTTTCTTTGGGTCTCCCGCTCCAAGCTACTTTATTTGGGAATCTCGTAGAATTTCAAGTAAGGGTGGTGTAACTATTATCTTCATGGATTTTACCTGAATCGGAGGTGGATACTCCTTTCGGTTTAACGCATCTTCCACGACATTCGCTTTTCCCGGGTGATAAAGGATATCACAATCGTAATATTTGATAAGTTCTAACTGCCTCATATTTAAATCTTTTTGTTCGAAGAAATATTTGAGGCTTTTGTGATCCGAGTAAATTGTACATCTCGTACCATATAGATAGTGCCTCCAAATCTTTAAGGCGAACACCACCGCTACCAATTCTAAATCGTGGGTTGGGTAGTTTACTTCATGTGGTTTTAGTTGTCGTGAAGCTTATGCGATAACTTTTCCTCTTTGCATCAAAACACACCCTAAACCCTACTGTGAGCCATCTGAATAAACAACCAGGTCTTCTGTCCCATCTGGTAATGTTAATATCGGGGGACTTGACAGTTTCTCCTTTAACATTCGAAAGGCTTCTTCTTGTTCTTTACCCCACACAAACTTCTCTTTCTTTCTCGTCAATTTTGTTAAAGGTAACGCTATCTTCAAAAAATCTTGTATGAACCTTCTATAATAACCAGCGAGGCCTAGAAAACTTCTTATTTCTGTTGGATTTTTCGGGGAAACCCGCTTCATTACGGCCTCAATTTTTGACGGATCTACTAAAACACCTTCCGAATTTATCACGTGGCCAAGAAACTGCACCTCTCTGAGCCAAAAGGCACATTTCGAAAGTTTTGCATAGAGTTTTTCTTTACGAAGTGTTTCAAGCACTTCTCGTTGGTGCCCCGCATGTTCAGCTTTACTTCGTGAATAAACCAGAATATCATCTATGAACACGATCACAGACCTATCTAGCATGGGTCAGCATACCTGGTTCATAGGATCCATGAACGCGGCTGGCGCGTTCCTCAATCCGAATGACATTACTAGAGATTCGTAATGTCCATATCGGGTTCTAAACGCAGTCTTTGCAATGTCTTCTTCTCGTATCTTGACTTGATGGTAACCTGACCGCAAGTCTATCTTCGAGAACCAGCTTGCCCCTTATAACTGATCGAAAAGGTCATCAATTCTGGGTAAGGGGTATCGGTTCTTTATGGTTATTTTGTTCAGTTCCCTGTAGTCGACACACATACGCATCGACCCATCCTTGTTTTTTTACAAATAAGATGGGTGCTCCCCAAGGTGACACACTCGGGCGTATGAAGCCCTTATCAAGTAGATCTTGTAACTGTGTCATTAACTCCCGCATCTCGGTGGGGGCCAGTCTATACGGAGCTTTCGCTACCGGTTTTGCACCCGGATTTAATTCGATACGAAACTCTATTTCTCGTTTGAGAGGGATCCCCGGTAATTCCTTCGGAAATACGTCCGGAAATCGTTCACGATCTCAAAATCTTCAAGCTTCGGGATACTTTGTCGAGCATCTACTACATAAGCTAGGTATGCTCTACTCCCGTTAAGTACATACTTAACGGCTTGAACGAGGGTACACAGTTTCGTTTCTACATTTCTCTCCCCTTGAATACTTAGTTGCTTTCCACTTGGAGATTGGACAAGTACTGTTTTATTTTCACAATTGATCTCCGCATGGTGTCGGGCCATCCAATCCATACCCACTATCATTTTAAATTCCCCCAAAACCATAGGTATGAGGTCGATATCGAATTCTTCATCTTCTATAGTGAACTTACAATTTCTACAAACTTCGTGTAATACATAGTTCTTACTATATGCTATTTCTACCTCTAAAGGTATCGGGATTCGTTCAATCTTAAATGAAGGATGTTGTACTATTTCACTTGAAATAAACGACATAGTGGCTCCAGTATCGAACAAAACATAAATTGTCATGGAATTTAACAAAAAAATACCTGAAACCACATTCGGCTGGGCCTTGGCTTCTTCAGATGTGATTTGGAACATCCTCCCTTTCGCCCTAGAGCCCTCCTCCTTCTTCCCCTCTTTCTTTGATCCTTGCTGAAGTTTAGGACACTCAGATTTAACATGCCCCTTTTGAAAATAGTTGAAACAAGTCTTCGGGTTGTTAGGGCATTTGTAGTACGAATGTCCCTCATCACCACATTTGTAGCACCCATTCTTGCCTAAAAGGCATTCCCCAGTATGAAGTTTCCCACATGTCTTGCAAGGGGTAATACCGCCTTTTGATTTATCTTTTCTTCCGTGATCTTGATATTTCGCCTTCTTAGACGAACTTGAATTGGCCCCTTTTTCCGTCGATCTCTTTTCACCTCGTTCCTCCTGTCTTTTAAGCTCAAGTTCTCTATCCCGAGCCCAATTAATAAGCTCATCGAGAGTTTCACATTTTGAGGGAGTGATAAACTCCCTATATTCTGCCTTTAATATGCCATGATAGCGATTGATTTTCATTCTTTCCGTCTTCACAAAATCTCCGTAGAACTTCATCTTATCCAAGAAGGTATTTGTTATCTCGTTGATCGTTTCGTTTTTCTGTCGGAGGCGTAAGAAATCCTCCTGAATCTTATCAATGGTTGACTGAGGAAAATGATATCTCAGAAAAGGCTCCTTGAATTCCTGCCAAGTCATCACTTGAAGCTTGTCCTCACCTATTTCCTTACAATACGCGTCCCACCAATCTTTCGCTTGAAAGGTGAGTTGACCAGTAGCGAACATCACTTGGTCTTCCTTATCACAACGACTTTGTATGAACACTGCCTCTATGTTTGAGATCCATCTTTGGCATTCTATCGGATCAATCTTACCATCATAAGTTGTAGGGTTGCACGACATGAAATCCTTGTACGTGCACCTTCGTTCCTTGCCTTTACTTCTAGACCCCTCAATTATCTCCTTTAACTCCTCAATCTTACTAGTCATCATAGCATCTACCACCCCTAAGACACGGCTTTCGACTTCTTGAGCTAACTGGGGAAGGTTAGCATGTATAACCTTTTCTGCCGCTTCCATAACCTTATTATCGAATGCTTCTTGTCGTGCTACTTCAGCATCATTTATATTCCCTGCGTCCGTCATCTACATAAAACATTCATCACACTCATTAGATTTTTCTTTTCATACATATCTTCATCATATTTGAACTCATGTTAGCATATTACATTCAATTTACAATGCATACTTTATACATTATCGTCTTTTACGATCATGCCATATCGTGTAGATCATAATCCTTGATCGTAACGATTTTCCTTCTCACCATTCATATATATACCTTTCCTCATTATTCTTAACATCAAAATCACCTTAAACGTTGGTTATGAGGCCTTAGAAATCGTTTAAAACAAGTCCCGTATTCAAAACAAACAAATTAAAAAAAAATTTGCTAGCATTTGAAGCCCTCGCGGGCCACGAGGGATTACCCTCAGGCTGTCACGGGCCGCGACTGCTGTCGCGTGACGCGACGATAATTCAAGCCGGGTGTCGCGCAGCATGACGCCCCATTTGTCACAGGAAGTCCAGTTTTATGTTGCTGCATTTTCCCAGCTCCAACCTTTTCTAAAATCCTAACTTTAAAACCTCATATTTATAGTTCTACTAATCCGTTTTACTCGATTCTTTTTCCTACGTATCCGTAATTTAAACACGGTCCCGTTTAACATCATCTTTTGCCTTAAAACTCGGTTTATAAACAAATAACCTATAAATTCCTTCTTACTTCTAACTGTAAACATAATCGAATTTACGATTTACTTACTTGCATAGCGCTTCGGAACGAACACACACTTGCACGAGCTTTCGGTTTGAGTTCAAGCGCTTGGTACTTGAATCCCTCAAACCTACGCTCTGATACCAACTTGAAACACCCTTATAAAAGCTTTCAGAAAGGACATTAATTTCATACTAAAATTTGCAAAAAATTTCGTCATGACCCGTTTATAAATATATCGATTCTCTGTTTTAAAACAAATAAGACCTTAACATAAAAATTTTCGACAACACCCTTTAAGTAACAAGTGTGGCTAATGCAAATTTTCCAAACCTCCTAACATGTTTACTTACACGACCATTTTCAAAACCAAAAACGGACAAGTTTAAAGATCTAGATACAAATCGACATACGAACTAAATTTTTGCCAAAATATAAGGACAACTAAGACCACACATGTAAAAAAAAATACATATTACCCAAAAACTATAACCATACAAAACTAGACATCTTCGGAAGAGCTAGGTGGGCGTGAAATCGAGTGTGTTCGTTCCAAGTCGCCAAGCTATGTAGCTGAGGATTTACCTACATCAAGCATCAAATATTAAACTCCTTAGTTATGTTAGTTCTAGACTAGTAATACAAAAATTAATCCCTTTCATTCATTCATCTCATACATGCATTATCTCACCCCATGAAACGGGTCAAAACATACTACCTCAAAATTGAGATATAACATGCCATTCTTATCCCGTTGAGACGGGCATTTTCATTCATACATAACCTTCATTCGGTTCGTTTATAACGAACGAATACATTCCTTCCATTCATATACATACACTCAAACCTGTGAGTGATGGATCGAGTTGATTTCATGCATTCATAAATTATCCGTTAGTAACGGATAATATCATTCGTAACATAACTTTCATTCGGTTCGTTTAGGACGAACAATTTCATTTCCTTTCATAGTTATCTTCTCATTACCCGGTCCTCCCAATAAGGACCGATTATAAAGCATTTATACTTATAAATCTATGGTTCATGAAATTTGTTCATAACGGATCAAACCATTTACTATTTAACTATTACAAACTATCATAATTATGATTTAGCACAAACAACAATTTACTAATAGAATTTAGTATGCATAAATAACATACCTCGCTCTTGCGCATTCTCCGTTTTCCTAGCACTGGAGTTTTCTTCCTTCACGCCTACGTTAACATATTCGTTCAATCTTTTAGTTCATTCAAATATCATTTCATTATTTTCATAGTTTAGCATATGGCAACTTTATCATAATTTCTTCCGAATTTCATAAATATTTTCTTTTAGGCATTTTAAGCACTTGTCGGGTTTCGCATTTGTAGGACACTATATATAAATTTTCTAAATACAATTCCTACTAGTTCGCTTCATAACCCGTCAACAATCAATCAAGTTCATATTATTCTTTTATCCTACATCATTTTGCCTAAGATTCAAGTATTACAACATCATCATATTTCAAGATTTCACATAGTTATATCTATTTCAATCATCCTATTCATACATATCTTCATAAATTGGTCTCATACTAAAATATCTTTCAATTTACCTAAAATCAAACATGATTCCTGTTTTAGAAAGAAATCCTAACTCAGATTTCTCACATTTTGTTACAAGAATTCGAGATTGGGTTGTAACCCTCATCCTACAAATCATAATTTCACAAAATTAAACTTAGCACTTCAATAATTGGGGTTAGATACTCAAAAATAGGGGTTCATGAATTAGAGTCTCCTTGAGATTTCAAGTAATTTGATGGAATTTTGCAAACAAGGGTTTCCTTGTTCTTCCTATGCTTTGATCGAACCCAGCACCACCAAATGTGGGTGTTTTTTATTTTTGTTAATTAGTAAACTCTTTCATTTTACTATTTACACATTGAACCCTCCCACTTTGAAAGTGTGTTTAAATTTAAGTTTTCCCCATAACTTAACTACCATTTTGCCATATTTCATTAACTATGTTAAGTTCTTTGTTTATTTTCACTTATTTTTTTATATTAAACATTTTTGGGGTGTTACATATCGAAATAGCTTTGTCCTTATCCACTTGTTCGCATCGAAATAGAACATGGACATAAGCTTCATATCGAAACAACCTTGGACTCCTCCACATCAAAATAGCTTTTATACATATATATCGAAATAGACTTTATGTTGTTTATTTCGATAACATATAATCCAAAGTAAACATCCTCTATAGGTAGTTATCCTATTTCGATTCTCTTCTAGATTGTATAATCTATTTCGATGTCATCAAATAACTTGTATTTAGAAGACTCTTGTTCCAGACTGTTGCATTCCATTTACACATAATTAACAGGAGGATGTTCATAATGTGATTCTTGATACTCGACGAACCGAAATGTGCCAAATCCACACGAAGTGCATCAACACACGCTCACTACCATCACCTTCAAGAACCACAACCATCACCGTAGCCATCAACTGCAACGATCGCCGCCACTCGAAAACCCTAAGCCCACTACCACCGATATGAAAGAAAGGTAGAAAGAGAAGAGAGAGAGAGAGAGAGAGTACATAGAGATGTTACAGATTTGAGATGGTGGCAAGGGTTTGTTTGTTTCTTCGATTTTGCAGCGATGGTAGTTAACTGGAGCGTTGGTGGTGGCTATGGAGTGGTAAGGGTGGAGTTAGGTGGGATTTGAAGAGATAGACGAAGAAGAGGTGGGTGGGGTTATGGGTGTGGCTGTCGGTGGTGGAAGTTGTGGGAGTTGTGGCTATGGTTGTCGGAGATGGTGGAGGTCGTGGCACTGGTGGCTGTGTAATGCTGGTGGTGATGGAGGTTAATGGTGTAGGGGCAGTGGTGGTGGAGAGATAGAGAGAGAGAACACGTTTGAGTGTGTGAGTGTGTATTATAAATAAAATGGGTAAATTATTTTAGCTACATTATGTGTATTTTTTTATTTATTAAATTTTTTTGTAAAAAAAAACCCATTCAAACATAAAAAGCATAGAAAATATAAGGTACACATGCAATAAGCTGCATCGTTACCTCTTTTTGAATAACAAAAGTAAGTATTTCTAAAAACTAAATATGTAGATCTCGGGGTCATAACATTACGATACATGACGCTTTGAACTCGAGTAAGTAGGTCCATAGTCTCTGACGCAAGGAAAACAAAAGTTTTAAAAGCAAAAGGGTTGTACTTAGATGTAAAATGACTAAAATACCCCTACACTTTAACTAGCTTGGTTAATGGAGTTATAAAATTGGACTCAAATGTTTATAAGTTTACCAACTAAGTACTCACAAAGTTAAAAATTTTAATTTTTGAATCAAGGTAGTTGAAATCATAAAAAAACAGAAGGATCTAGAAAAGAATTTACTTATTTTTATAATAAGGATGATTTGACCATTTCATAACATCTTATCTAGATATTTAATAAACTAGTTAAAAGTAATATATATCTACGCACCCTTGAGTTTATGTATCATAAACATTTTTTTATCATACAAAACTAAGATATGAAAGTAAGATAATTAATTGTATGGAAATAGTTCCACAAAACAAAAAGGGCCAAAGGAGACGTCTGGGAACAAAACACTTTAGTTGTACACTTGTACTTGTACTCCTTTTGGGTAAAGGTCACTACTTTTAGAAAAAGAAAAACAAAAAGAACAACCAGTGTGTCCTCAAGCTGTCCCATCCGAGGTGACGGAAACGATCGGCGGTGAAGTTGTCGCATACAAGGTAACTAACACGATCGGCGGTGATACATGCGCTATCAGACTTCAAGGCGAACAACCACCGTTTCAAAACATCCAAAATATTCATAAAGATGCATCACCAAGCCCTAACCGTACTCACTTCCGGTATGCTTCTTATCGTTCAGCATCTGATCCGCTGCATCCATATGCTGCTCCGACATCATTAATCTCGCCGGCCGGATCTATATACAACTAACTCAACAAGTACACTCTCCAAGTAAGTCTACTTTTACTTAATAACTAATTATATTTACAGTTGAGTTTTGTTTATTATTATAATTAGGCTAAGGATTTTTGTAGAAGAATTATTTGTTAATCTAGGGTTTTTTTTTATCAGAAAGATAGGAAGTCAGAAAAACAAAGATTTGAGTGGATCGAGAACTGAACGTAAAGAAATATTATTAAAAAGTATGAAAGATAAAACCAGACACCAACTTCGGGTTATATGTTTGTTCGATGGTTGTTGTTGTGGGTTAAGATTGATGTAGGTGCTGAACCCACTGAGAACTATTGTTAATAACCCATGGGGCTGAGCGATGGCGAGGTGCTAAGAGTTTTTTTTTAATTGGCGTTGAGTTTGCGCTTGTTACCAAAAGGTTTGTATCCTACTGATATCAAGGTGTAAATGAAGGGTGTGTTTCCCCCAGTTAGGTTGAGGGTTCAAGTCGTGTAGTGGTTAAAATGGCATGTGAGTAAAAAAAAAGCTGTTTTTTTTGTTTTTGGACACACTGATCTTTTTTTTGGTTCTAACGCGATCTAGACAGTACTGTTGTTTTGCAATACAGTACCATGGAAGCTATAAATTCCCTGAACCAGGTCAATATCCGGGGAATCAGAATAATCATATTTATCCGACAAGCTCCCATTGTGGAGTCCATCGACAGAATTTTTAGGAATTTTAATTTCGGCAATGGATCAGGGTTGCTTCAATTTTGGGCATGCACACCGTCTGAATTAGAGGACATCGGATGCAATCTTATGTTGACAGACCAAACCTTTATGTCAACTCCAGATGAAGGACTTGAGGATTACAGGAGGAGATGTCTTGAAAATCGTTATCGCTTTGTTGGATTAGAAACAAGTGTAGGCAACTGGTTAGCTGGCCGAGCAGCTCAAACAAGGATTGCAGACCATTGGACAATACATCATGTTCTTAATCAAGAAGATCAATATTCTATAGATATAGGAGGCAAGGGTCAGTTGGTTTTGCCTGTGTTTTTTGGACAGGATGTTGGGAATAAACTAGCTGGAATCATCGAATTTGTCACGCCTATACCAAAAGAAAGTTATGTTGAAGATTTTGAGCATATTCATGATTTACTGAAGGTTAGTTTATTTCTTTACTCTTAACTTGCAAGTTGCAATATAATCATGTTGATGGATGAGTCCCAACATATATTTTTTTTGTTTAGCCTTTGAATCAAAATATTTGATTTTAGTGTTTGAAACAGAAGAAAGTTCACCCACCCGCATGTACCCAACCCCAAAGAGAATAAGAGTTCTCAAGACCCTTATGGATTTCTATGCATTTGTTATTCTCATGCAATGTTTACACATTATGCAGTTTATTCAATAATTTCTTCTATGCATTTGTTATTCTATGTATTTGTTATTCTCATGCAACTGTGTAATCCTTTGCAGAATGAGGGGTTAAAGTCTGAATATTTGGGGAAGACGATAAAAGTGGAGTATAATCATATGATTAAGTTTACACTGCCCCTTTCAGCTACATTCACAGACCTGCACAGCAAAGTGACACAGAGATTCACGGATTTAGAACATGAAGACTTCCGTGTTGAGTATAATGACATCGAAGGTAACCGTCTTCCAATTTCAAGTGATGAAGACCTCCGGGTTTGCATGGCTGAGTCAAGTTCAAAGGGGGGCAAGTTCATCAGAATGTATGTTTTGTTGAACACATAGGGTGTGATACGGATCCTAGCACACTAGAAGAACCACTTGGGCTCGTTAATAATGTCGTCGGCCCATCATCAACTCGTGGCTAACCATGGGCCATCGGCCATTAAGCACCATCCATCCAACCACCCTTTTATTTTAAGTATTGTTTGTTATTTTGAGATGTTTATCTTTTCCTATTTGTCGGGAATATACCCTATGTTTCGTTCTTTCTGTTTTCTTCTTTAAGGATGTAATCAAAGGTTGGGGTGGCAAGAATTATTGAATGAAAATACATGTATATATACCCTATGTTTCGTTCTTTCTGTCTTCTCCGTTCGGGAATATACCCTATGTTTCGTTCTTTTTGTCTTCTCCTTCGGGAAGACGATAAAAGTGGAGTATAATCATATGATTAAGTTTACACTGCCCCTTTCAGCTACATTCACAGACTTGCACCCACTTTTTTTTTGCTTCGAAAAGTAGCGATTTTTATATAAAAAATATTAAAAAGAGTCAATTGCCATTTTAGTCATGTGCAGTTAATAGCGGCGCTATAGCGGTGCTATAGCGCGCTATAGCGGTGTAGCGGAGGTCTGGCATCGTAGCGGTCCAAATAGCGGTTGGGTATAGCGGTTCCGCTAATAGCGGCGCTATAGCCCGCTATTTGACCGCTATTTGTAGACCTTTATAGCGGCTGGATCACTGCTTTTAGCGGTCAGCCTAACTTAATGAAAAACCCATTTTTTTAATAAAACCCATAACGACCAGCAGCTGTTCGATTCTTCAGTCTTCGACATCATCAGAGTTCAATTGCTGTTCATCATTCATCAAAGCTGATGAAAATCGAATCAAAGCTGTTGACCAAATCGGTTAAGTGAAACGAATTGTTACCTTCATTCGAACAAAAATCAGTTGCTCCATGATTTTGAACCATTGTAGAGATAATTGGGTAGTCTGCCTGATGAAGAAGAGGAGGGGAGTGGGAAAACGGCGTATAATTAAAGTGGGGATGATTAGGGTTATTTAAGTTTGGGTATTTTAACATATAACCCCCCTCCATCTTCATTAGTTTATATTTAGTCCTCATACTTGTGAATTTATATATAAAAAATATAAAATTAATGGTATATGTATATAATATATATAAAAATACATAAATTATGCATGGTATAAAAATTACCGCTATATCACCGCTATACCACCGCTATAACTTATATATCGTATAGCGGACCTTGACCGCTATCCGCTATTTTACCGCTTTAACTGCTTAGTTTTAGTCCCTGCGGTTTGGGTCATTTTGCCAGTTTAGTCCAAAGGTTTCATTTTTAACATCTGGATCCAAAAACGTTTCATCGTTGCCATTTTGGTCCAACTGACTTAACCCCATCCAATGAACTCTGTTAAGTCAAGGGCATTTTAGTCATTTTCCATACTATTTTAATTAATCCTTTTAACATCTCCCTCCCTATTTATATATAATGAACAAAGAAGTATGTATATTATACACACAACAAAACCACCAGACCATACATCCCCCACCACCTACCTCCACCCGTTACCACCACCACAACCACCCACCTCCACCACGCCACCCACCTCCGCCACCCACCTCCGCCATCCTCGTCACACCACCGCCATCATCTCACCTCCGCCTCCCCTCCCTCATCAAAGATTTGCTTCTCTCTCATCTCATAAAACCCCCAAATTCACAGAAAACCCCCAAATTCATTGAAACACCTCCCCAACCCAATCAATCACAACCTCCAAGTTCAAATCGCACATAGATCTTCAAAGCAATCACCACCTACAAAACCCCCAACCCAGCGCCGCCGTTTATCACCATCAACACCCATCTCCGCCATCATCACCAGCAACACCCCACCTCCACTGTCATCACAATAAACATCCACACCATCAAACCCGTCGAACCACCATTTTTAGAGAGATAGAAAGTCAAACCTGTTAGGGACGATGGTGGCTTGTGATGGCCTTGCAGTAGTAGTGGCGGTGGTGTACAGTTGAGACGGTGAAGGTGGGGGATTTTAACAAAGATCAAGCAATGGTTCAGATCTGTTACGGTGGTGATTGGGGTTTAGAGACATAGACGGTTCAAATATGCAACGACGATGGTGAGGGTCGCTGGCGGCGGCAGTGGTGGTGCTTACAGCGGTGGTGAGGTTGTTGATGGTGATGATATCATCTGGTGGTGGTTGGTTATGGAGAATAAAGAGAGTGCATAGATAGACAGACAGAGAGAGAGAGATAGAGAGAGAGAGAGAGAGAGAGAGAGGAGTGTATGTGTGTGCAGTGGTGGCTGATAGTGGTGGGCGGTGGTGACTGGTAGGGGGCGATGGTGATTGTTGTGGTGGATGAGAGAGAGAGAGACAGGAGAGAGTGAGAGATGAGTGGTGGTGGTGCACAATATCTGTGTATATATATATATATATATGTTATTATAATTATATTATAATTATTATATATAAGATAAATCTTATATAATGATTAAAAGAAAAAAATAAAGTGGAATTAAAAAATAATATATGAAATGACAACATTGCCCCCTGAGTAACAGAGTTTATTGGATGGGGTTAAGTCAGTTGGACCAAAATGGCAACGATGAAACGTTTTTGGATCCAGATGTTAAAAATGAAACCTTTGGACTAAACTGGAAAAATGGCCCAAACCACAGGGACTAAAATGGCAATTAACTCTATTAAAAAAAAATTTGTGTGATTTTTAGCTATTTTTAGGCATTTTTGGTTGTGTTCACATTGGTTCTCACGGTTCTCGCAATAAGAGGTGGTTCTCGCATGATCTTCTCCCTATATATATATATATATATCTTTATCTATTTCCAACAGAATAAAAACATAATATAAGTTGTAGGAATTCCGGAAAATAAAAACATAATTTATAAAATTAAAAAATTCTAGAAATAAAAACATAATATAAGTTCTGGAAAGCAAAAGAAGAAAAGAAGTGTGTGATACATATTAACTTCAAAATAACAAAAGAAGAAAAAAGAAAGTTATCACTATGATACGGATTCGTATTAGTGGAAGTTAGAACCCTAACTTGGATAATCCTCCTTCGCATGAACTCCTCCCTATATATATATATATATATATATATATATATATATATTTTTTTTTTTTTGAAATTACATTACAGTCAGTAATCCGTTAGTAGACTTACCTGCCACCTAGAAGACTTGTCAACCACCGGAGTGGCTCGTAGGTAATTCATTAGTAAATTAGTTGTCGGTGATCCCTCGGTACATTCTCAAGGTAATCTGTTAGAAACCAAATTACCCACACTCATATTATCGACGAATTCTCGTCGGTAACCAGCTTGACCGATAAGTATTTGTTGGTAATACGCGTTTGTATAGTGTTGTAGTTGGATCAAGCAACTCTCAAAAACACAAACCACAACCGAGTTTGTGACCCAACTCCGGGACACCACTCTTTTTTTATATGTGATCGAAAACCGCACTTTGATACAATGATCCTAACCCCTATTTATACTAACAATAACATGCAAACAAAGCTTCTTATAAAGATTCGACTTATGCATTCCAAATTATCATATACATTCCAAATTATCATATAATAAACTAATAATTATGTTTACCATACTTTATGTGACAACCCGCAACTTCAGATTACAACTTTGACCTAACCACAGTTAATTTAATCATACATTCATAGCACTGCATTTAACTAGGGTTAGTTAAATGAGTATATGTTGGTAATTCGGGGAATTACCGGAACACATACATGATAACTCTCTAACATTGGCGACTAACGCTGGTAATAATTATAAACGGATGGTTTATACGAAACTTATATGTTGCATGACAAATACGTGAACTGTATGCTTTAATTGTAAATTACATGGTATTATGTGGTTTTTGTGTAAAAGTTGCATAATTCGGGGTGCTTTGTGAATAAGTTAGAAACTCTAAATAACTACTCAAACCCTAATCTTCACACAACTTCACTCTACGGTAGTTGTTTTCTCCAAACACCTTCTCTGATCTTTTGGCCAAACAAGTTCCACACAAATCATCAATCATTGATCCTTCCGATTCTCGTAGGACCAACTCTACATCCATCTAAGGTAAGTGTCCATCCTTTGTGATTGTTAATCTTGTTCTTTTGATTTCAATGCAAAACCCTAGACATCCAAATAATTTGTGTTTTTATTTCATGATTGACGAATGTATGATAATTGTTGTGGACAAATGATTGTGCAATGATTGTTTGATGTCTGTGGTATGATAACACTGCTAGATTGATTGATTTGATGCCTGACATTATTGATTTATGTGCATTTGGGGTTTTCTGTTCGTGAAAACGTTGAAGAAAGGGATTTCTGGATTTATCAGACTTTGTGAAATCACAAAGTGTCCGTATTTGTTAAATTAACATGTTGTCCGTACTTGTGAATTTGTTATACGTGTCCGTATTTAATTTAATCTAACAAAGTGTCCGAACTTAAATAAAACTCCAAGTCCGCACATATAGAAGTGATGTTGTCCGCATATGTGGGTCATAATGTCCGTATATAATGAAGTCCTTATGTCCGCACTTAACTCATTTGATGACATCCGCACTTTTATTCAAAGGTCCGAATTTATAAAGTCTTTAAGGGGTCCGAACTTAGCTATGAATATAAGCCGGTCCGCATTTGTGCCTTCCCAAATGTCTGCACATGTATCTCTAAGGGCATCTGCTTTAATGGACTATCATATGTCCGCACTTGTTATGAGTTCATGTGATCCGCACATATAGAAATTTAACAGGTCCGAACTTAGGTAATGTTGGTCATGTCCGAACTTAGTTGATGCAAGTATCGTCCGAATTTAATAGATATATACATAGTCCGCACATAATACCCTACATATGGTCCGCACATATGAATTAACACAACTAGTCCGCACTTAATGTCTCAAAGCTGGTCCGCACTTGTTGTGGGGATGGGGTATCCGCACTTAATCAAGTTCTGTAGCCCGCATTTGAGGTGTGTTGTTACTGTTGTATAGTCCGACCTTAGAGACCTCTTAACTGTCCGTATATATTATATCAAGGGTCGCACTTAACTAATAAAAGGAGGTCCGCACTTGAGTTATTAAGTCTGAATTTATTGAAGTTTCGTTGATCAGAGTTTGTTAAGATAGTGGGTAATTTTATTTGTTTAAAACATCAAGTCCCGAATTGATATTCTTCTAGTGGGCTGGGTTTTCTCTTGGACTGGATTTGGACTTTCAGAATTTTGGGTTTAATTGATTGGTTATTAGGGCCTATTATCTGGATCATATAATCAATGCACTTTCAAGTTAATATATGTGTTGCCATGTGATGAATTAAATAGAATTCATGAATTCATGTCTACTGAATTCTAGTTGAATACATTCTAGATTATCTTGTATACACTAAGGTGCTGTTTGTTTTTTCAGATGTAAAATGTCTGTAGTCTGCAAACCACATCTGCAGGCATCTGCAAGAGAAGATGTGGCCCAAATGTCTGCAGTCTGCAAGGAGAAGAGGGTTTGTTTTTTTCCTTCAAAAACAACTTCACACACACACAACACACACAAGCTCTCTCTCTCTCTGCTCTCTCTCTCTAGAAACTCTCTCTCTCTACAACCACCACCACCACCGCACCACCTCTGCCACCACCACCGCACCACCTCTGCCATCACCGCCGCCCTCTTATTGACTGAAAACGGTGCACCACAGATCTCGCCATCACCGCCGCGATTCTTCATCATCACCGCCGGAACCGCCTTGTTCTGGTCGCCAGCTCTCTCTCTACGGTCTCTCTCCCTCACAGCTCTCTCTCTCTCACAGCTCTCTCTCTCTCACAGATCTCTCTCTCTCTCACAGATCTCTCTCTCTCTCACAGCCCTAAATTGGTGGTGGGTTTTGACGATGGTGGTGGTGGAGGTGGTGGCGGAGGTGGTGCGGTGGTGGTGGCGGAGGTGGTGGTGGCAGGAAGAAGAAGAAGGGTTGGTGGTGTGTGAAGATGTGTGTGAAGATCTTGAAGCAATGATTCATAGCTTTTTTTTAAGCAAACAAAAGCTATTTTAATATCTTTTTTTTTTTTTAAACAAACAGTCTTCAAGAGCTTATGTCTGCCCGCCCGCAGACATAAGCTCTTTTCAGACAATATAAGCAAAAACAAACAGCACCTAAATTAGTTGGATGCTAGGGATTAACATGTCATCGACTAAGAGAAATCCAACTGCGTGTTATTTCATGTACTGCTAAACTTGTTAAACTATAATCGATAAACGCCTGTTGTTTGGACATTAGGGTATTGCATGACCTTATACACGTATGTACTTACATTATTTAAACCCTAGGTCATGTGTAACGGACCTAACAATTAACTAACGCTAGAAGCACGTTATCATTTACCGAGCAAACTAAGGTGAGTTCACTACTCTTTCACAAGCATGCGTCCCGGGAGGACAATCAAACAACTATTCCTGGGAGGAATACTTTTAAAGGCTTTTGTTTAATTTCGATGTTAGTTAATAAACTCGAACTCTATCATGAAAGTCCCTACTTACATACCGAGCCAGTTGCCTAGGAGGCAACGGGGTATTAGTTGACAGTACTATTAGGATTGACAAACCTCACACCGTACCTGGGAGGACGGGCGTGAACTAATGACCTTAAACATTTGATCAATGATGATAGTGTAGGTCCAACTAGCAGAGGATCTAGTCGCCTAATCCTTGTATACGAACAAACCCGGTTGTGTGGAATCCAACCGGGAAAGCAAACCGAGTTAGAACACGAAAACAGAGATGCAATGTTTAACGTTCACTTGTATATTATAGATCATAAACGTTTCAGTACACTGTTTATACAAGATAAATCACTCACAAACAAACTCTAAGTTCACTCTCGTGTGTGTGTGCTCTCTATATTCTTCTCTGTGTCTGCTGCTATATAAAGGGATGAGTTCGACGAAATATGTTGCAGGCGACGAAAGTCTTAGATGAAACCCCAAAGTAACGAAACAAGGGGACTTTCGTCACACCCTTATATACAACGAAACATGAGTTTCATCAGCAAGAGTTTCGGCAATGGGAGGTCAGGACTTTCGTCGACAGCATGCAAAGCTGGTGTTTCGTCATGATCATATTCACTTTGTTTTGTTTTGTCATGCAGGACATCACTTTCGTCATAAAACAAACAGAGATATGAATTCACGTTTATGTATATGCTTCACATGAAAAGTCTTCATATGATGTGTCAGCGGGAAACGGCTCACGGCTCTTCGTAAGTAGAAAGTGTATCAACAAACTCCCCATTTCATTTAGGAAGTGTGTTAACAAACTCCCCCTTAAAATAAACTCTCCCTTGAGTTATGCTCGTGAATCTGTTGATCTTCAATCCTTTAGATCCTTATGGCATTGATGATATATCAGCGGCAACTCGATCATCTTTATCTTTTGAGTGCCTCCATGTCGTGTCTTCATTCCAAAGCTTGTTATCGAACACGTTCTCTTCGCCTTTAGCTGGTTTGATTATAACATCTGCACATGCAAGAAAGCTGTAACGCCCCAAAATCCGAATGTTTATAATTGACATATATTCTTATTTAATATATCCTGAAATAAATAATTAGGCTATTTTACCTAGTTAAAGTGTATGGCCAAAACTATTAAATGATGAAAGTTGTGCCAAGTATGTTAAATGATCAAATTGAAGGATAAATCGAAGCTCAAATTCATGAATGAACATGGATTAATGATCACCTTCACAAGGGGATCATAAGGTATGTCTCAAAACTAAGATTGGTGATCTTGTATGAAGTGGGTTATGTTTTAATCCGTGAATCGGGATGAAATTGAGTATGAGTATGTGTTAGTATCATGATATAGAACATAGAATATGAATGGTTTAGGTTAATTTGATGTTTAGAGGTGAAACCCATTTGTTTTGGTGAAGATGATGACTTGAATGATCATCCATGTTCAATTCTTATTGATTGTTGATGTATTATGATGGATATGATGAATTCTTGTGAGTTGAATTGAAAGAAAAGCGGTGTTAATATGTTTGGTGTTTATGTGTGAATGATGCATGTTGATTAGTAGTAGGATTTGATGAATTATGTATGAACTAGGAAGAATGTGCTTTAATTAGTTGTACAATATGCACTAAATGGTGTACGCACACCAAGTGTATGATGAAATGTCTAAGTGAAGTTAAGATGTGAGATTGTATGAAATGGCTTGATATATATGAATGGGATGAGGTAATGATGTAATTAGTAGTATACTAACTTGAGGAATGTGCTTTAGATGGAACTCATACAAGAATTCGGGTTGAATGTATGTCTTGGTCAAGACTATGCATTAAGGACTTGTACGTTGTGTTTAATATCTCTAGGTGATCATATGATTGTAAGCATATTTGCATCCTGAGTAAGAAATGTATATAGTGTCATTGATATAGCATAAATGATGTTACGGATATATGTGGATAAGTCGGAAGTTCATATGATAAACCGTTGACTTCTGAAAGTCAACTACACATAGGAAGCATAAATTGACTTGTTTTTGTAAAGATAGGATATTAGAAAGTCGTATGGTACATGTTACATCAATACGCGTTACATGGAATGACATGTTGAATTATATGAGTTTGAAAGTATGTGAAAGTGGGTATATGTTTTATGCTTGTTATAATTGACTAATGAAAGTCAAATGTGAAATGTGAAATATGCAATTGATATGATCTTTAACATGTGCAATTGTGTATGTTAACGAGAATGTGAATTGGTGGCATGAGAGTAGAGGAATCATATCAAGATGGACTCAAGCATGAAAGGCTAACGGGTCAAGATGAGGCAAGGAAGTGGATACGGACACGGATGCACAAGGTAAGTGATTTCCGGAATCACTTCTTAGTTTATTTAAGCAAAGTTGTGTACTAGTTATTTATGCATGATAATTGAAGTCTAATAAGGTTTGATTATATATAAGTGAGGATTTTCGTTAAGTAGACCATACGGGTCAAAATAATGATTTATTGTAATACGGAATGGTTGCATAAGTAATGACGACGGTATGATAACCGGGTAATGGATAAAATTGTACGTAAGCATGCTAACCGAGTAACGGTGATGCGGGTTAATGGGCAAGAGGTTCGGTAGGAAATTACGAGTAAATGAATAAACAATTTCATAGATGGAAATTGTACTATATAATGTTCACTTACGTAATAATGAATGACTTTAACGCATACCGAGTATCGGGTGCGTAAACCACAAGTACGAAACTCCGGATAACGTAAAAGTATTATGGTTATAAGGTTCATGTAGGTTTTGGGCTAAAAGGAATGAGATGTTGGATGAAAACATGAACGGGTCGAATAAGTGAAAGCGGGTATATAAAGCCGAGAGCTTTAAGTGAATATTTTCCTTAAACCGGATGTTGGATTTCAAGTTCATATGATAGAATGTGAATTTACAAGCATGTAGAAAGAAACGGGAGGTTAAACGGGTAAACGGTTCAAAAGTTATGCGCGTTTTAGTGCGTACGGACGATGAAACGGAACTGCAGAAAAATGCAAAATCTAGAGGGCGTCGCCGACGGGCTCTAGAAAGTCAGTTTTTGGCTGACGGGTTATTTGACTGTCTACGGAAGTTTTGGGCTACGGGCATTTGCAAGGGCCATCGCCGACGCCCCTAGGGCCGTCGCCGACGGCCTCCCCATGTTCAAATACCTGAAATTTGCTATCTAAGTTGATTTGGGTATAGTAGGCTTCGGTTTGTTATCCGTGGACCACGACGGGCCTCCCAAACATGATTTTGATCATTCCTTTGACGTTTATGGGCTATAAATCTAAGTCCAAGTACCATGTAATTAATGTATGGATATATAAGAGGTATGTAAGATCTTGAACGTGTACGTATGAGTGTATGCAAGTAAGTAGAGACGTAGTAATGTATGTACGTATGTAGATATGCATTTATGTATATGTGAAGATACGTATGTGTATATGTACGTATGTAGAGACGTAGTAATATATGTGCGTATGTAGATGTGTGTTTGGTATATATGAAGGTACGTATGAGTGTATGCATGTTTGTAGAGATATAGGAAGGCATGTACGTATGCAGATGTGTATGTATGCATGTAAGAATGTATGTACGCGTGATTTAGATACGTTGAGTAATACGTTATTAATAGGGTGCCTTGAGAATGAAAGGTAATGCAGGTACATTATTGAAGCCTCACCAGGACATGGATACGCAGATGAAATGCTTAAAGTTAGAAAGATAACGAAATGGGAAGTGTACGAGATTGAATCTTGTTTATGTATTGTATACTAATATTATGAATGTATGTGGTGAGTGCAGGTTGTACGAATCACAGGCGGTTATCACGAGGAATAGAGATCGAAGATCGGGTCACAAAGTAGATTGTACGGGGATAATTGAGTATGTAAATTAGTAAACATGACTTATACCTTATTTTTGTAAAAGATTCATATTAAAACGAACTTTCAAGTAAGTCAAGACGTTTGTAATGAAAGAAATTTTATGGTACGTATTTCCGCTGCGTCTTTTTAGTTAAAGCGTGTTAGGGTCTTACAAGTTGGTATCAGAGCCCTGGTTTGAGTGAATCAAGTACGAGAAGATAAATGCTTGAACTCAAACCGGTGTGCTCTTGTGATAAGGAACCCGTACAATCCATGACTCGATCAAGATCTAAAGGTAGAAATGGAATGAAAGCGTGTATGTATGCATTTATATGAAGAAACTAACGGTTTTGTATGTGCTAGGGTAAGCTTAAAAGTTTGAAGAGGATGATCCGTGAATGCAGTCTAAGATGGATGCTAAGGCAGGCAAGGATGCAAATAGATAGATGGACCCCAGGTACACAATATTAATATGTATGGGTACCGGTGTTAAAAGAAAAAGGAAGAAATCTCCTTGGGCGGAGGGGTAAGTATTAAACGGAAGACAACGATACTGTCTTGGTAAGATTTTAAAAATGTTGCACGAACTGGGACCCCCTACTTCGGACATAAGGCGATGATTTCATGAAGGAACGAACTAGTATGTGAATTGCGCACCTGGCCAGTACGCAAGAAGCATAGGACGTTCGTGAGACCATGGTAATTATCACAGGTATGTCCGTTAGAATTGGGTAACAGGTGGGCGTGCGGGTGAAATGGGTAGTAAGACTCTCGGGAAATTGAGAGTACTATGTAGGAATGAAAAGTATGAGTGATAAAAATGAAGAATGTTGAATCCGTAAGAAAGTACGGATCAACAAGATATGAATGAAATGTTCGAATCTGCGAGACGGATTCAAGGAATGAAATGTATGAATGAAATGATTGAATCCGCGAGACGGATTCAAGGAAAGAAAGGCATGAAGGAAATGTTTGAATCCAAGAGACGGGTTCAAAGAATGAAAAGTGTGAATGCAATGTTTGAATCCGCGAGACATATTCAAGGGATGAAAGGCGTGAATGGAATGTTTGAATCCGTAAAACCGATTCAAGGAAATGAAATGTAGAAATGATATGTCTGAATCCGCGAGACGGATTCAACACATGTAAGGAATGAAAGATGAGAATGATATGTTTGAATCCATGAGATGGATTCAAATCATAGAAGGAAGAAAATGTACGAATGTGTACCTTAATGCATCTATGATAAGTAAGAAAAGTCAGTTTAACCTTAAAAGGTCAAACTGCAAAAGATGACGAAATAAGTAACCAGATGAAAGAATTGCATGTGAGAAATGAAATGTGTGACACGTTATAGCGTGTACGTAAGAAATTGTAGGAGAATTATAGGTGAGTAAACACCTAGTAGAATGAAAGTTTGAATGAAGTGTGCTAACCGCTAAATGGTTGATAATACTGCTAGAACTCTTGACGCAATGAAACCAATCGAATTGGTGGACGGATGTGTACAAGTGGGGACACCTTATGTGGATAAATGAAATCTAGCCTGGTACAGCTAGTGTTCGGGAAGAATGCGGATCAATCTGGATCAAGGATCTTGAGTTGATGATTTAAGATGAGGTTAGTAACATATTTAACTCATGCCGAATAGGTATGGTAGGGTATGGAATGTTTAAATTTTTTTTTAACATTTGACATAAGAAGGGAACTATGTCGTTAAGAACTAAATCTTAAAAGTTTGAGTGAAAGTTTAGGGTATTGGGTAGACTCTCGTCTATTGAACTTGCATGGTACGCTTGCTTATGCGAATTAAGAAATGTATGAAATGAGGGTAATGGTAATGTAAAATGAATGAGTTGATTTGAAGGTACCGTGAGGTTACGCCTGGTACGAGTAACTATAGGAAATGTAGGATGAAGTTAACTTTGGAGTTAAGCGCATATATATGACTATAAAATAGTAGTTTTGTTGTGATAACAAAACAAGGACTAAATGTTATATGATATATATGTATAGAATGTAATCTTAAGAGATGAGATGTTGGTATTAGGTATGTTATAAACGGGTCAATAAAATAAGAACGTTATGTGAAAGTAAGGCATGGAAAGTATGGACTTGTTAGAAAGAAGTCAATTAAATGAGTAGTTATGAATCAAGACTGGATAGTTACTTAGTATTATGATGTACCTGTCGAAATTAAACATAGATGTGCATGTATAAATTACGAAATTAGATCGTATGGTCGATGAAAGTAATATGAATGTTAAAATAAATAAAAAATAATGTTATTAATGGGAGGTTGGAATTGTTTCAAGCAAACCAAATGGTATATTGTGCGTGATGCACGATTATTGGAATGATGAATAAACCACTAGCTATGAAGTGCGATTGAGCTAGTGTCAGCTAGGGAAAGCGACACTAATAAGAAATCCGGGATGGGTTCTTGAAGATAGAAGGTCGTCATTGGATGGGCTCGTGGCCAGGTTGATGAACATGAAGAAAGGATAATTACTGTTAAATAGAAGTGAGAAAGGTTTCGGGGACGAAACCTTGTTTAAGGGGGGTAGACTTGTAACGCCCCAAAATCCAAATGTTTATAATTGACATATATTCTTATTTAATATATCCTGAAATAAATAATTAGGCTATTTTACCTAGTTAAAGTGTATGGCCAAAACTATTAAATGATGAAAGTTGTGCCAAGTATGTTAAATGGTAAACATGAGGGGCTAGATGGTATAGAATGAAAGTTGAGTTATTAAAAGAAAATAACAACACACACAAACACACATTCGTGTGTGTTCTAGATCGATCAGGAGCTCCCAAAGGAGTCAAACCCTAGCTCAACCTTAAATGATCAAATTGAAGGATAAATCGAAGCTCAAATTCATGAATGAACATGGGTTAATGATCACCTTCACAAGGGGATCATAAGGTATGTCTCAAAACTAAGATTGGTGATCTTGTATGAAGTGGGTTATGTTTTAATCCGTGAATCGGGATGAAATTGAGTATGAGTATGTGTTAGTATCATGATATAGAACATAGACTATGAATGGTTTAGGTTAATTTGATGTTTAGAGGTGAAACCCATTTGTTTTGGTGAAGATGATGACTTGAATGATCATCCATGTTCAATTCTTATTGATTGTTGATGTATTATGATGGATATGATGAATTCTTGTGAGTTGAATTGAAAGAAATGCGGTGTTAATATGTTTGGTGTTTATGTGTGAATGATGCATGTTGATTAGTAGTAGGATTTGATGAATTATGTATGAACTAGGAAGAATGTGCTTTAATTAGTTGTACAATTTGCACTAAATGGTGTACGCACACCAAGTGTATGATGAAATGTCTAAGTGAAGTTAAGATGTGAGATTGTATGAAATGGCTTGATATATATGAATGGGATGAGGTAATGATGTAATTAGTAGTATACTAACTTGAGGAATGTGCTTTAGATGGAACTCATACAAGAATTCGGGTTGAATGTATGTCTTGGTCAAGACTATGCATTAAGGACTTGTACGTTGTGTTTAATATCACTAGGTGATCATATGATTGTAAGCATATTTGCATCGTGAGTAAGAAATGTATATAGTGTCATTGATATAGCATAAATGATGTTACGGATATATGTGGATAAGTTGGAAGTTCATATGATAAACCGTTGACTTCTGAAAGTCAACTACACATAGGAAGCATAAATTGACTTGTGTTTTGTAAAGATAGGATATTAGAAAGTCGTATGGTACATGTTACATCAATACGCGTTACATGGAATGACATGTTGAATTATATGAGTTTGAAAGTATGTGAAAGTGGGTATATGATTTATTGTAATACGGAATGGTTGCATAAGTAATGACGACGGTATGATAACCGGGTAATGGATAAAATTGTACGTAAGCATGCTAACCGAGTAACGGTGATGCGGGTTAATGGGCAAGAGGTTCGGTAGGAAATTACGAGTAAATGAATAAACAATTTCATAGATGGAAATTGTACTATCTAATGTTCACTTACGTAATAATGAATGAGTTTAACGCATACCGGGTATCGGGTGCGTAAACCACAAGTACGAAACTCCGGATAATGTAAAAGTATTATGGTTATAAGGTTCATGTAAGTTTTGGGCTAAAAGGAATGAGATGTTGGATGAAAACATGAACGGGTCGAATAAGTGAAAGCGGGTATATAAAGCCGAGAGATTTAAGTGAATATTTTCCTTAAACCGGATGTTGGATTTCAAGGTCATATGATAGAATGTGAATTTACAAGCATGTAGGAAGAAACGGGAGGTTAAACGGGTAAACGGTTCAAAAGTTATGCGCGTTTTAGTGCGTACGGACGACGAAACGGAACTGCAGAAAAATGCAAAATCTAGAGGGCGTCGCCGACGGGTATGGGGGCATCGCCGACTGGTATGGGGGCGTCGCCGACGGGCTCTAGAAAGTCAGTTTTTGGCTGACGGGTTATTTGACTGTCTACGGAAGTTTTGGGCTACGGGCATTTGCAAGGGCCATCGCCGACGCCCCTAGGGCCGTCGCCGACGGCCTCCCCATGTTCAAATACCTGAAATTTACTATCTAAGTTGATTTGGGTATAGTAGGCTTCGGTTTGTTATCCGTGGACCACGACGGGCCTCCCAAACATGATTTTGATCATTCCTTTGACGTTTATGGGCTATAAATCTAAGTCCAAGTACCATGTAATTAATGTATGGATATATAAGAGGTATGTAAGATCTTGAACGTGTACGTATGAGTGTATGTACATATGTAGACGTGTATCTAAGTATATATAAAGGCACGTATGAGTGTATGCAAGTAAGTAGAGACGTAGTAATGTATGTACGTATGTAGATATGCATTTATGTATATGTGAAGATACGTATGTGTATATGTACGTATGTAGAGACGTAGTAATGTATGTGCGTATGTAGATGTGTGTTTGGTATATATGAAGGTACATATGAGTGTATGCATGTTTGTAGAGATATAGGAAGGCATGTACGTATGCAGATGTGTATGTATGCATGTACGCGTGATTTAGATACGTTGAGTAATACGTTATTAATAGGGTGCCTTGAGAATGAAAGGTAATGCAGGTACATTATTGAAGCTTCACCAGGACATGGATACGCAGATGAAATGCTTAAAGTTAGAAAGATAACGAAATGGGAAGTGTACGAGATTGAATCTTGTTTATGTATTGTATACTAATGTTATGAATGTATGTGGTGAGTGCAGGTTGTACGAATCACAGGCGGTTATCACGAGGAATAGAGATCGAAGATCGGGTCACAAAGTAGATTGTACGGGGATAATTGAGTATGTACTTTAGTAAACATGACTTATACCTTATTTTTGTAAAAGATTCATATGAAAACGAACTTTCAAGTAAGTCAAGACGTTTGTAATGAAAGAAATTTTATGGTACGTATTTCCGCTGCGTCTTTTTAGTTAAAGCATGTTAGGGTCTTACAAAAGCTAAATGCGTAATGAGAACAAACGCTTGGAATATAGTTAACATAAACAAACGATACACATGTGACCATTTTTTTTAATCAACTACCGTCCGACAGTTTGAAAGTTTAACAAATTGTTCAATTTTGGTTCTTAACTTTCAAAACTTGCAAATTTCGACCGTTTATGAAGAATCAGTCGTTTTGGTTTCGATCAGATTTCAGGTGTCGAAGGCTCGAGTTCCAACATCGGGTAATCAAAAGAAATTAGAAATAAAATCTTTTTGGATTTTGTAAAGTTTATATTAAAACACACCTAAAATCTTTTTGGTATTTTTGCATTTGTGAATGTAAAGACTGAAAGCAGTAAATAAATATACACAAAGATGCAGAAACTGAAAGCATTAAATAAATATTTACAGACATTCTTTTTGCGAGTTTCGAGGGTAAGAGAATCATATCAGTGTACGGTCACGCCAAAACGCTCTTGTTGTTCAATTAGTTAACATTTAGATAAGCATCCTATAACAATTATCGGTATTGTTGTCCACATAAGCTCAACTTATCAGATGTAATCATGGCGAGCGGATACGATTAGTGTATGATTTATACTTACCGACCGGTGTTCATCCACACACGACACATTCTCGTATCAAGGTATGCACGAGGGTTCATCTTACTGGTGAGTATATCATTTATCATCTGTTTTGACATATACGAAAAATGTGAGATACTCACTTCTTTTGATTGAAAACAAGCCCTATGTGATAAAATCACTTATTGATGAGGAACTTGATTTTCATATGCATGAGGGCACAGGAGAAAGTCCGTGAACAGGTCAGTACAAACGTACAGCAAAGAGACGAACTTGACTCCCGGATAAATGTGATATATTATCACTTATTTTGTGGACATGTGATTGTTGATCACTTATTGAGGTCGTATGCAGTATGTACACGTATGTATGGTATCATGGAAGATCGAGACTTCGTCTCCGTTATATTTCGGTAAAAAAAACAACCATGATACCCAGATGATAAACAGCATAAAGACCACGTATCTCAGAACCTCGGCAATCTCTCAAACGAAATTTCGGTACCAAGACTATATGCTAATGAGTGGTTCCCACACAGTCTTCAGTCGACTTAGGTTTATATCATCCTGCACACTTTAAAACGATTGTGAGCCTACCGATACATCTTATATAGAGCTGCTTATCGTTTTTCATTTAAGGGCCAGTTTAAAGAGGTTTGGACATACCACTGATGTACTATCATTTTCTCTTTTGCTAGCCAGGAAACTCATTTTTGTTTTTCTATTGTTTTTGTGTTTTTGAAATTTTTCGATGTTTTTGGATTTTTAAAATTTGGATTTACTCCCCCTAAAATGTAAAAACTATGATAAATTAAAAACACAAAGATATTTACAAAAACGATTTTCCGATGTCGGTTTTACTCTTGCTTGACCTAAATGTCGTTTACCAATAATAAAAAGTCAAATCGTGATTTTTCAAATGCTTTGGTAAAAAGGTCGGCAAGTTGGTCATCGGTGTGGACCTTAACAACATCAATTAGCCTTTTATCAAAGCAATCACGTATGAAGTGATACTTAATTTCGATGTGTTTGGTCTTTGAATGCTGCACAGGATTTCTAGTGATCTGTAACGCAGCAGAATTATCACTGAAAATAGGAGTAGTTAGGAATTCAAAACCGTAGTCGCGCATTTGTTGTTGGATCCACAGGACTTGGGAGCAACAACTTGAGGCAGCAATGTATTCAGCTTCGCATGTTGATGTAGCGACACAAGTCTGCTTCTTGCACTGCCATGTGACTAGGCGATTTCCTAAAAACTGACATCCAGCCGTTGTGGATTTGCCGTCGATTTTGCATCCGCCAAAATCAGAATCACTGAAAGCGATCAAGTCAAAGCTATCATCCCTAGGGTACCATAGACCGGTGTCTGGGCATCCCTTCAAATAGCGAAAAATCCTTTTTACAGCTGCAAGATGTGAGGCCTTCGGGTTAACTTGATATCTGGCAAGCAGGCACGTTGGGTACATTATGTCTGGTCTTGATGCTGTAAGGTACATAAGAGATCCGATCATAGCGCGGTAGTATGAGGAGCTAACAACTTCACCCTTCTAGTCTGGATGAATTCCATGATTTTGCTGTAGTGGGGTACCAATGGGCGATGTGTCGGACATCTGAAATCGGCTCAAGATGTCATTGACATACTTAGTCTGATGGATGAATATCCCAGACTTCGTTTGTTGCACTTGTAAGCCCAAAAAGAAAGTCATCTCCCCCATAGCGCTCATTTCAAATTTCTCCTGCATAACACGCTCGAAATTCCTACACAAAGCATCGTTAGTAGAATTAAAAATAATATCATCTACGTATACCTGTACCAGTAGAAGATCTCCATCCTGTTCTTTGATGAAAAGAGTGCAGTCGATAAGACCTCTGCGAAATCCATTCTCCAGCAGATAATTAGATAAGGTTGCGTACCAAGCTCGTGGTGCTTGATGTAGACCATAGAAAGCTTTGTTGAGCAACCCAACACGATCAGGGTGAATAGGATCTTCAAAACCCGGAGGCTGTTCGACATACACCTCTTCTTCAACCACACCATGTAAGAATGCACTTTTCATGTCCATTTGGTAGACCTTGAATCCCTTGAAGGAAGCATAGGCTAGAAAGATCCGAATTGCTTCTAGACGTGCAACCGGTGCATAAACTTCGTTGTAGTCGATCCCTTCAATCTGACGAAAACCTTGAACGACTAATCTTGCTTTGTTTCGAATAAATACTCCACGGTCATCCTTTTTGCACTTATAAACCCAACGGGTACCAGTCTTCTTGTAATCTTCAGGTTTATCAACGAGTTTCCAAACACCTAGCTTCTAGAATTGCTGCAGTTCTTCCTGCATAGCTTCCACCCAATAATTATCTTTCAAAGGTTCTTTAATAGATTTTGGTTCTTCTTGTGAAACATAACACGTGAAGGATCGATCGTTTTGTTGACCAGATTCTCGAATCGCCGCATACAAGCCTGCATTGTTGTCATTTCGCAACATGTTCCTCGTTTGAACGCCACTTTGTACATTACCGATGATGTTTTGTTGAGAATGGGTATTGTGAATTTTTGTTTCTGGATTTTCTGGAACTGGAATGTTTGTACCCAGATTGTTGAGATTGAGATCAACAACCAATTCAATGCCATGAACTGGCGAAGAGGATGATGCAGTAGCTTCAGCTGTTTTAGGGGCGTCCACTGGAGGTGTAGCCTCTGAAGTACCATGAACAGCTTCTTGGTCTGCATCGAGAAATTCATCATCCTCTGAAGATTCGTTCAGTTCGGTAGCATCGTGAAAATCCTCATTTTCGAGAGCATTATTGTTCACTGAAGTTGGTTCTTGATTGTTGAAAATAATTGGATGAACCAACGGTGAATCTGTTGCTTTGTCACTCTCGAAAAACATCCTTGCCGCAGCACTTTCTTCGACTTCTTGAATATTGATCGAATTAAAAACGTCATCATACTCAAACATCCATGGTTGACCTGGACATTTGACTGGCAATGTGTGCCTTTGTACCCTGACCTCAGACCATTCCTCGACCCTTTTAGTCTCTAGATTCCAGACTCTTAAGTTCAGGGTGGCATAACCAAGAAAGTAACCTTCAATAGCTTTTGCCCCAAACTTTCCATTAGGACCGATCATTGTGCAAGGAGCTCCAAACGGTTCAAGATATGACAGATCTGGTGTCCGTTTGTAAAGAAGTTCGAAGCAGGTCTTGTTGTTCCTTTTGACTGTAAGGACTCGGTTCAATGTATAACAAGCAGAGGACACAGCTTCAGTCCAGAAGGGTTTCGACAATTGTGACTCTACCAACATCGTCCTAGCAGGCTCGATCAATGTACGGTTTTTACGTTCAGCGACGCCGTTCTGTTGAGGAGTGTAAGCCGCACTAAATTCGTGAAGAATACCCTTTGAAGTACAGAACTCCTTCATGGCTTGATTTTTAAATTCTGTTCCATTGTCGCTGCGAATCCGTTTAACCTTCAAAGTATACAAATTCTCAATCTGAATGATCAAGTTTTTGATAATACCAAAAGTTTCACTCTTGTGAGCCATGAACGCCACCCAAGAAAATCTTGAATAATCATCTGTTATCACGAGGCAGTATTGATCATTTCGAATGCTTTTATGCTTGACAGGACCGAACAAATCCATGTGCAAACGTTCATGCGGAATGGCCACCGTGTTGATCTTCTTAGTCGGGTGTCGCTTCTTGCTTTGCTTTCCTTTTTGGCATGAAACACAGACGTCTTGAAGATGGAAGTTTTTAAGAGGAACACCATTCACTAATTCATTCGACACCAAATGATTCATTTTGCATAAGTGAATGTGACCCATCCATCTATGCCAAGAGATTGAGTCTTTTTCTGTGGCTTTGGAAACAAAACAAGTTGCTTGTGCAGACGTAGTAATAGCTTGGCTCATATCAAGGACATATAAATCATTAATCCTTGGAGCAGATAAGAGAATCCATTCTTTCGGAATCTTGAAACCGGGTTTCAGCACATAACATCCATTTGCATCAAAGTGTACTGAAAACTTCTTATCACAAATTTTTGAAACGCTGAGAAGATTGTGATCAAGTTGTTGCACAAAGTTTATCTTATCAAAGCTTACAACCCCGTTGGATACCATTCCTTCACCAGTAATATATCCGCCTTTATCTCCAGAAAAAGCAACATAACCTCCTCTAATAGATTTGACGTCGTAGAGAAGCTTCATGTCGCCTGTCATGTGCCTGGAAGCCCCACTATCAACAATCCAATGACTGCTGAAAGTTCCTCCTAGAACACCCTGCACATGAACTCACATGATTAGTTGGAGATGGGGACCCAAGCCTTTGTGGTCTTGGGTCTTCCGCTTTCATCGACAAAAGTTATTTCAATTTCTCGATGGTTTGGAAATTGTGATGCTCCCCCTGAATTAGTAACCGTTTTTGGTTTCGAAGTCTATTGTGTTTTACCAGTTTGAATTTTTGAAATCTTAACTTCGTGATTGTTTGAAGTTTTAGAAATTTCTAGTTTAACTGAAACAGGTTGTTTGTGAACCACATCGGTTTTAATTGCCTTTTCAATTACTGTCACGACCCCCGACCACACCCTGGACGGGAGCCGCGAGCAGTCAAGTGGTACCGGTGGTTATTTTAAAAATATTGCAGCAGGTATTCCATCAGGACCGTGAGTTAGGAAAAATATCAGAGTTTAGAAAACACCAGATTTTATTTATTAAATAGATGGGATAAAATCATGTTTTGAAAGGTAGCTTTAATATGGGATATACCCGAATACGTAAAACAACGTTTAATTTTATTTAATTTATTTGATAAAATAAGCCACTTCTTTAATCCTTTCGGTGCCGTATCGTCACGCTTATTCCAATCTACTGTAATTACCTGAAACGCGTTATAAAAAGGTTTTGGTCAGCAGGAAATACTGGTGAGTTCATTCGGTTTGTACAAAAAGACACATTGTTATAATTTACAGGATTAAGAGTGATTACAATTGCCACTGTTTTATAATTATCTGGTTCAGTGTCACCCCCTGGTGACGATGGTCATACCACTATTGGGTCCTTTCACCCAATAGTGATGATTATCACTGTTTAGGTTCATTCACCTAAAAGTGAGAAAACAATAGTAATGTGCACAATACCCCACTTACTGCCAGTAATTTAAGATAACAAAGACTTACCCCCTGTAAAATATAACTTGAAAATACTTTGAGGTTTTGTAAAACAGTTTTGATAAAAAGAGAATGACTCACCTTGTTAGCATATAGTCTTGATTTAACAAGCCTTAAGATTCTATGCCTTTTGATAACTAAGCATCTATTTTCTTTAGAGTTCTGAATCTTCTGATGATTAAACATCTTGTTTGATTGTAAGTGTATAGTTTGGAGTTTTCTGATAGTTAAACATTTAGTTTAACAGAGTGGAATACGTATTAGTGTTATACCAAATCAAACCTAACGATAGTCACGAGATCAGAACCTTAACGAAATTCACAAAGTATAGTCTTGTTTAGACAACACTTTAGCATTCATTTCAGAACCTTAACGAAATTCACAAAGTATAGTCTTGTTTAGACAACACTTTGGCATTCGTTAGTTGGTTCCCGAATCGATCGGACTGAATATCGCATCGGAGATTATTGGTTAGAACACCAACGTATAGAGAGAAGAATCGAAGAAATGAGAAAAGAGAAATGAATTCTAAGCTTCCTATTTATAAGTAGGAAATATGAAATTTCTAGGAAGTTTCCTATATACTTTCTAGGAAATTTCATATACCTTTTCTAGAAAGTTGCCTATACATTTTCTAGGAAGCTTCCTACCCACATATATATCCTCTTACACCTTCCTTGCACCTTCCACAAATATATCTATCTTATATATATTTATTTTCATGTATATCTATTTAGGTGATTAATTTACTTAATTAATCTTGCTTAACTGATTAATTAATCATACTTAACTTGATTAATCTTACTTAACTGATTAATTTTCCTTAACTGTTTAATTTTCCTTAACTGTTTAATTAAGTAATTTACTTAGCCGATTAATTAAATAACGAAATTAGCTGATTAATTAACTTACTTAGCTTGCTTAACTACTAAGTTTCCTTTCCTGTTAAGTTTCCTTAGCTATTAAGTTTACTTAATTACTAAGTTTACTTAACCATTAAGTTTTCTTAATTATTAAGGTTTCTTAACTACTAAGTTTACTTAACTATTAAGTTATTTTAACTACTATATTTACTTAATCGCTAAGTATTTTAGTTTAACAGCTTCTTAGTTACGAATTCTAATTTCTAGATACAATGGAACTCGTATTAGTGTATTAACTCATTTCAACTTTAACGTTAATCACGAGATCGAAACCCTCACAACGAATGACAAAGTATAGCCAGATATTGGCAGCACTTAAACATCCATTGGATCAGTTTTAATCGATCGGATACAGTATCGTACCAGTGATTAGAGTTATTACCCTAATAACGAGCAGAGTTTCGGGGTTTAGAATATAATACCGGGCTACTATTTTGCTATAGTAGAAGCTAAAAGAAAGAAAAGAATTGAACGATTTCAACTGAAGCTCAAAGACCTTATTTATAGGGCTGGAAACGGGGCGCGTCGCGGCCCGCGAAGCCCATCGGCTTCTCCTTCGCGGCCCGCGAGGGAGTCTGGGTCGGCTGAGTCATCAATAGTCTTGACACGTGTAACGACACGTGTCCCATATACTTATCCGGAGATTCCAAGGCTGTCACACCCCGCGTAAGCTCTGCTTAACTCTTACGCGGCCCGCGAGAGATGGATTAATTTGGATTTTCTTGATTTTTCACAAGGAGTAGGGTTTTAGGGGTCCGGGTTTCCACTTACGGAGTGTTATGGGATATTTTTGCAGGTCCTTACATCCTCCCCACCTTAATTAAAATCTCATCCTCGAGATTTACTGGAACAAGTAAGGATACTTCAGTTTTATCTTCGATACCCAAGTATATTCTTGTCCACGCTTTAAGTCCTATTTCACCCTGACCAGAACTAATCTTGTATGTTTTTGGAATTCTCATAATTGACTAATAAGGTCTTTCAATTAAAATTGCATTTACTTCTATATCTTGAAGAGATACTATTAAGAATTTGTCAGCTAAGCATTTCATTAAATTTTCATACATGAAACACATCATGTCTACCTGTTACTTCTTCTAGAAATTTTAGCTGATAGGTTACTGGTCCACTTTGCTTAGTTACTTTAATGGTTTGACATTCCTCAGACTTAACTTTCCTTTCTTACTGAATCAGTCTATTCTTTTCTATGGAGAACTTATTTTATCATTCTTTTTCTGATTTTGAAATTCTAACGGTTTGCCGATCTAATGGCCTGATAGCTGATTTTCTCTTATTTCTGTCCAACGTACTGGATGGTACCTTCATCCATAAGGTGCTTCAAACGGGTAACACTAATACTTGTAGGCCAATTATTGAAAAGTATTATGAGTGATAGATGATAGTCCTACTTTCATTAATATTTATCGCACATGTATTTAGCATGCCTTTCTATGTTTGTAGTGTTCCTTTACTCTTCTCAAAATAAGTCGGGTTAAAATTGTTCTAGAAATGAAAAGTGAAACGACTGTCTCGATTAAATAAATAATCGGGAGACGATTTCGTTTCCACACAACTTAACTAAGCGTTTTATATTAAAGGGTTTCCTTTATTGGTAGGGATTGAGCAGACTTGGTTAGTCGATCCACAATCACCCAGATTGTGTCGTTTCTTGATTTGGGTAATTTGGTAACAATATCCATTTGTTATCAATCCCCTTTCCATACTGACACTTCTAATCATTGAAGTCAACCTAAAGGTTTCTAACATTCAGCTTTAATTTGCTAATAGATTAAATACTTAGAGGCATAACTTGCTATCTATCAGTAACTCTTATAAAACTCTTGATACCTCATATCACTTACACGATGCAACAAATACTTAGTTTTATGAGCTCCTTCGAGAATTCCTTCTCATAGGTTTCCTTGATTAGTACCCAAATCCTTTTCTTATGGAATCTCCAAATTCCATTAATTCCTTTTTTTGATTCCTTCATTATTCCTTTCTAATCCTTCAGCATCATTTTTTATTGCTGTGTTCTTGGGTGCTAATTAATTGTTTCATTAAATCTATTCGTACTTTAATCTAAGAGCACACACTTGTTTCGGCTTCTTATGAAACTTATGACTTAAAGCATCAACTACTTCCTTAGTCTTAACTTTGTGATATAACAAGCGGTGTTGTTTCTAGTCTCAGACGAATTCTGAGTTTCTCCTCACGATCGGGTGATAGCCCAAATAGATCCTCTGGGAAAACGTCGGTCGGAATTTCTTTCAGTTCCACGCCTCTAGTGTTAATGAATTACGAGACCATATACGCTATGTCTTACTTTCATGCATAACTCGCAGCTTTCATCACAGAGATGAACTTTGTCGGTTGGTCTGTCTTGTCTTCTTGTTGTCACTTCTCCGGTTGGCTTGCAAATCTAAACCTAAGTCAGCAATCACTTCATGAATCATTGTTGCCGTTTTATTCATTTTTATGAAGCAGACAAGATTTCCTTTCTGTCAGTTATTTCCATTTCATGGCATACGTCGTCATCAAGTGTTTCGAAGATCGGGTCTCACTATCTTAATGTCTAAAATTTGAAGCATACATTACTTCATTTTTCTTAACATATATGCTAATGGTTTGGACAACTTTAGTCCTTTGCAGCCCATATATTTCGTAACAGCTTCTTTATTACTGGTAATCTTAGTAGGGTTATAGGTGAAGAGTCTTTGTAAGTGCATCTAGTCGTGGTTACTTTTATTTTCGCAAGAGTTCTTAAAGAAAGTAGAATTACTCTTATTAGCGTAAGTTTTGAGATGTTTTGTGCCTAGCACAACTTTGGCTACAGGTTTCCTAATGCGCTAATAATTTAAGGTAGCGCAAAGGAATTCTTATAATCGCATCCCAACATAAAGGGTTTACATCGTTTATCTTATCGCACGAGTTACGAGACGGATGATTAAATGAAATAATTTTCGATATTGTAATTATGGATGTATACGAGAGGTTCCTAATAAAGAAATCTAGAATTATCATTGACACACATGTTTCGTGATTTATTCTAAATTGTCAATTCTTATGGTTTTTGGATTTCCTTATAGATATACGTATCTATATAATCATATATTTCACATACTGTAATATACATACCATTCATAAGGTCAATGTAACAAGTCAGACATCAGGTCATGATACTATTTAGGGAATTCTGTCACTTGTTTGACTTATCCTATACCCCATCTTACCCGGTTCTCATCGGAGAGGTAACCCCATCTTACCTGGATCTCGCCGGAGAGGTAACCCCATCTTACCCGGATCTCGCCGGATGGGTAATTTGTATTTCCTATAAATAGATCTTTCTTAAATCATGATTTTGAAAGTGCATCTTTTATTATGGCTTGCATTAAGAAGCAAGGAAATTAGTATTCTCATGATGGATCATATTCTAGAACCAAGTAGTACCAATAAACAAGAAATAACAGTGGCCAACTGTTATTGCTTATTTACCATACTTGCAACGTTCTAGTCATCATCCTCATGTGTCACACCCTGATATTTCCACGTATTACCGGTGGGCCCGGTGGGGAGTATCGTGACATAGTTGATATCATCATAGTCAAACAATACAATATTTAAATGCACAGCGGAAGCAAAAGATAGCTTCATTTCAACTTTAATAAATTGTAATATTAATTATCACAAGTAGTTGAAACAGATCCACAGGCGGATCAAAATAAAAAGGAAACATTGTTCAACAGTTTTATGACATCCAAGCTTACGAGACTTATTGTGGACGCTAGGAGAAAGCCAGCCTAGTTCGAGTAGTACCTGCACTTAACATTTTTGGGAAAATACGTCAGTTTACACTGGTAAATACAATTAACTGACTCATTTTGAAAAGTTTATTAAAATTGATTTGAATGCACGTGGCACAAAACTTTTTATAACTTGGGATAATTATTTGAATATAATACTTGTAAAAGAATTACATGTTCTTTATGCGTTCAGTAGCCCAGTTCGTGTCGGGTTAAAGATCAATAGACACACCACATTATGTATTTAGGCACTGACGGGTGTACGCCTACACCCCGTGCTTAGGTCGTGGCCATTTCGTAAAATGATGCCAAGGATATCCGGGACATGGTCATTAACCTCCCAAAGGCTTTAAGCAAACAAAACATTTTCAAACAGGACATTTCAATGATTTAACCTTCATACAAATAAAGATGCAATGTCCGACCAAGCGGTATTTTATATACCGTACCCCAAGCCCGTATAGGGAAAATAAGTTCAAAGTATTTACCTGAGCAAATTTATACAATTTATCCTAGCCGTACACCACCAAGCAAGTACAGGTAGCTTTTACTGGGCTCCTAATCTGGAACGAAGGTTTTTAATAACCTATTAGAATCCTAACGGGTCTTTAATTAAGTTTAGACTTAGACCGGTTAGTTTTCAAAAGGAATACACGGTTCAAACGCATGAGTAGGCGAAGACCGGAATAGAATGTGATTTAGACCCGACAAGTTTGAAGACTTGTATAATATGGGTAAACTAAACACATTCTGGATTTTGAGATTAAAATGATAAGGTTTGACCCGTTTCGGTCAATTTATGCAAACTAGTTACATAAACCGAACCGAACGCGAAGGATGCGTAACGGGTAACCATAAGAGCCATATACAGGTTTCCTAAGTTAACATGTCTTAAATATGTTGTGACATCAGTAAGATATCTTCTATTATGCCCGAAACGAATTTAGACTCAAGCTATGCCCCGTAAGGGCATTTTAGTCATTTAAAAGGTTATAAAAGAGTTTAAATAATAATCTGAGTTCCAGGTCTGATATAATTAGTAAAAATACTCATTTTTATAAATCATAACAGTAGGTTACTAAATATATGTGAATTTTATCATTTAAAACCAAACTACGTACCTTAGATGCATTTTGGTAATTTCACATAGGCTTAAAAAGTCAAAACTGGAAATCTGAGTTTAAAACTTTTGCTTACTGTTAATATATAAAAATTTACTGAGAATATCAGTAGGCATCAAACCTTATATGTTTAAAATAGTTTTAATACATACTATGCGTTAAAAACGCTTAAAAAGGCGATTTTGAGCTATTTCCGGGTTTTTAAAGGAAAACTGATATTTTTATTATTCCAGAAGGTTTAAAATAATTTATTTATCATATAAAATCAGTAGAAAAAGGTTTGGGGTCAAAAAGATTTGTAAAACTCATTTTATAGCTTAAAAGGGCAAAACCGGTAATTACCGAATCAAGCTTAGAACTCTAAGTTATGCTTAACCTAAAAATAAAAATCTTCAAAAACCCCAAAATATTATTTTACATCAGTGGGTAAAAAGTTTGGTATCAAAAATTGGGTTTAGATAGGCTATACGCTAATTACGCCGTTTAATTAATAAAAAGCTTCTCATTTACGCTAATGAGCATAACTCCTAATCTAGACCTCAAACTGATGTCAAATTTTTGGGTGCAAGTTTATAAATCAGTAACTAAGGTTTCTATTCTTTTACATTTTCAAAAATCACGTTTTAAGGTTAAAAGGGCATAATAGTCAACATATAAGCAATTAACGGGAATATGCATATGAATCGGATAACTATTGAACCAAGGTGTATAAACACAGAGGGTTATACCAACATGAAACCTGGTCCAAATAAGGCTCTAAGGCAATTCTAAAACATGCTACATTGGGTCAGAACTGAAAGTCAAAGCAAAAGTCAAACTATGCGACTTTCGGTTCCGAACCGGGTCTCTACTGAAAATTGTCGGGTTGAACATGTTTAGACATGTTCTTACATTAATTACCAAGTTATATTAATGATAAAACAGGTTGTATGTCTTCTACATTGCTAATTATGCATTAATTTAATTTTTAGCTTTCTGTTGACTTTTTACTATCAAGTTTGACCCGACAATTGACCAAGTTAGAGTGGGAATCAGAGAGTACCCTTTTAAGGGTTTATTACCCACATAATTACCTACTTATAGGTACTTTTAATTCGAGATTTGACTGAACAAATTTTAATTAATCTCGAAGTCAAACCTTAATTACGACGGTTTGACTTTTAGCTAATTAACTAAGCTAAACTGAATTAGGAAGGGTTAAGGACACTTACAAAGGTCCTAAGTATGATTAGGGATCTTAAGAAGACTGGTTGCTGATCAGAGGAGCTCCAGAGAAGTCTTGAAATTTTTTCAAAGTGAGCAAGTGAGAATGTTGCAACTTGTTCTTCTTATGTAGTGAACCCAATTGAGTTGGATGATGCCATGTAACTCTACTAATGTTATGGGATGCTCCCAGGTGTCCCTATGTTGCCCAATACCAGTTGTAGAGTCCCTGTTTTCGAAAACTATCCATATAAGGCGGTGCAACCTGCTGAACATGCAGCTGTCCAATTTCTGCTGCCAGCGACTGGCTTACGGACCGTAAGCAGATGTCCTTGCGGTTCGTATGCTCCTCTTGCAGACCGTATGCTTAAACAGTTTCGGTCCGTAACCGACCCTTGCTTAAATTGCCCAGTTGCAGGGCTTGCGGACCGTAAGCCTAAGGCCATACGGTCCGTATCCGATGACCAGAATCCAAAAATTTGTAAACTTCCAAGCTTTGACCATGCATTCCTTACAAGTCCGAATCTTATGTTTTCCTTTTCAGTAGAGGGACCAAGTGCTCATACTTTGCATGCACTTACACATTTTGGATCTTGTGGGTGGTTTTAAAATGTCGAAAATACCGAGAATTCACATTGGATTCATGTTTTAGGTTATAATCAATTTATTATTTAGGACAACCAGATTTATTTACATCATTTAGATGTTGATTAAGTATATCATGGTTAGGGATTTATTAATAGGTCGTTTAGAGGTATAAATTAACATATCGACGCTTTTAAATCCTACCGTACATCTTTATATGGGTCCGTTTTTATAACACGTTTGTGTTACATGACACGTGTCTTTATTTTATTGGGTATGATTTTACGAGGTGTTACATCCTTACCCCCTTAAAAGAAATCTCAACCTCGAGATTTATTGAAACAATTGAGGGTACTTTTCTTTCATGGTGGATTCTAACTCCCACGTATATTCGGGACCTCTACGGGCATCCCATTTAACCTTCACAATAGGCACATGCTTCATCCGAAGCTTCTTAACCTGTCGATCCTCAATTGACAAAGGTTTTTCCACAAATTTCAAGCTCTCATCTATGTGCACATCCGTATGTGGTATGACTAGCGATTCATCAGCCAGACATTTCTTCAGATTGCAGATGTGGAATACTTTGTGAATACCACTGAGCTCTTCAGGTAAGTTTAACTTATAAGCCACTGACCCAACACATTCGATAATCTCGAATGGTCCTATATACCTCGGGCTTAACTTACCTTTCTTACCAAATCGCATCACCCCTTTCCAGGGTGATACTTTAAGCGAAACTTTATCACCAACCTCAAACTTTAGAGGTTTTCGCCTTTTATCAGCATAACTTTTCTGTCTATCCCTGGCAGCTTTCAGGCGGTCACGAATCTGGACAATCTTGTCCGTCGTTTCAAGGACTATATCAGGTCCTGACAATTGAGCTTCCCCTACTTCTGCCCAACAAACAGGCGTTCTACACTTTCTACCATATAATGCCTCAAAAGGCGCAGCCTTAATGCTTGTATGGTAGCTATTGTTATAGGAGAACTCGGTCAATGGCAGGTGCTTATCCAACTACCACCTAGATCAATTACACATGCACTTAGCATGTCTTCCAAAGTTTGGATGGTACGTTCACTCTGCCCGTCCGTCTGAGGATGGTAAGCCGTACTGAAATTTAAGCGCGTGCCCAAAGACTATTGGAAACTTTTCCAAAAGTGTGACGTGTATCTTGTATCTCTGTCAGAGATAATAGCCACTGGTACTCCATGCAGAGATACAATCTTATCAACATACAATTGGGCTAACATGTCAGAATTATAAGTTTCCTTAATGGGTAGGAAATGTGCTGACTTAGTCAGTCTATCTACTATCACCCATATAGTATCATTTCCTTTCTTTGTCTTTGGCAACTTGGTGATGAAATCCATTGTCACCATTTCCCATTTCCAAGTGGGAATTTCAGGCTGTTGTAGCAAACCTGACGGCTTCTGATGTTCAGCTTTGACTTGTGCACACGTCAAACATTTAGCTACATAGGCAGCTATAGACTTTTTCAAGCCTATCCACCAATAGTTTGCCTTCAGATCCTGGTACATCTTATCAGCTCCAGGATGAACGGAATATTTAGAACTATGGGCTTCCTGGAGGATAACATCCTGAAGTCCTCCATAAACTGGAACCCATATTCGTCCATTTAGCCTTAGGATCCCATCCTTACCATAGGATAACTGTTCTTCAGGTACTCCTAGTTTCTCATCAGGATAGTTGTGCAGCTACTAACCTATCATTCAAACTTTTCTTTATATCAATGCTCTTGGCATTGACCCTTATAGGCTTCACTCTTTCCTTTCTACTTAAGGCATCAGCAACCACATTCGCCTTGCCTGGATGGTATCTTATCTCACAATCATAATCATTCAGAGTTTCCATCCAGCGTCGCTGGCTCATGTTCAAGTCCTTCTGATTGAACAAGTGTTGAAGGCTCTTGTGATCTGAATAGATCACACACTTGATTCCATATAAGTAATGTCTCCACAGTTTTAGTGCAAATACAACGGCACCCAGTTCCAAGTCATGGGTGGTGTAATTCTTCTCATGCACCTTTAACTGTCATGAAGCATAGGCAATGACCTTGCCTTTCTGCATAAGCACACAGCCCATTTCGGTGTGTGATGCATCACAATATACTATAAATTCATCAATTCCATCAGGCAACGTCAACACAGGAGTGTTGCTCAACTTCTGCTTCAAAATATCGAAAGATTCTTGCTGCTTAGGCCCCCAGTCAAACTTGCTATTCTTGCAGGTGAGTAAAGTCAGGGGTGCTGCAATTCTTGAGAAGTTTTCAATAAATCGTCTATAGTATCCTGCCAGTCCTAGAAAACTGCGAATCTCCGTAGGCGTCTTCGGCTCTTGCCAATTCATAACTGCTTCCACCTTAGCGGGATCCACTTGGATACCACGCTCACTAACCACATGTCCAAGGAATTGGACTTCTCGAAGCCAAAATTCACACTTCAAAAATTTGGCGTAGAGTTTCTCATGATGTAGAAGTTTAAGAATACAGCGAAGGTGTTTCTCGTGGTCAGCTTGGTTCTTCGAGTAGATGAGGATGTCGTCAATGAAGATGATAACAAATTTATCCAAGTAGGGCTTGCAGACGCGATTCATGAGATCCATGAATGTGGCAGGTGCATTAGTGAGCCCAAAAGGCATCACTAGGAACTCGTAATGACCATAACGAGTCCTAAATGCAGTCTTGTGTACATCTTCATCTTCATCTTTAACCTTCAATTGATGATAGCCTGACCTCAAATCGATCTTAGAGAAGTAGCTTGCCCATTGTAATTGATCGAACAGATCGTCGATCCTGGGCAAAGGATACCTATTCTTGATAGTGACCTTATTAAGCTCACAATAATCGATGCACAGACGCATCGACCCATCCTTCTTCTTGACAAATAGGATTGGCGCTCCCCAAGGAGACAAACTAGGTCTAATTAAACCTTTGGCTAGCAATTCATCTAGTTGTGTCCTCAATTCCTTCATCTCTGTTGGTGCCAACCTATATGGCGCTCTCACGACAGGTGCTGCTCCAGAGATGATGTCAATTCTGAATTCTACTTGTCTATCTTGTGGTAAACCAGGTAGTTCTTCAGGGAAAACTTCGGGGTATTCAGAAATGACGGGGATATCCTCAATCTTAGGCTTCGGTTCATCAGTGGTCACCTGTGCCATATAAATGACATAACCCTTCTTCAAACACCTAGATGCCTTGAGCATAGTCACTTGCTCAGGCAGTCCATACTGGGTATCTCCCTGAATGGTAAGTGGCTCACCAGACGGAGTCTTGACCACTACTTGCTTCTTGTTGCAAACAATCTGGGCCTGGTTATGAGATAACCAGTCCATGCCTATAACTATATCAAAACCGGCTAACTTCAAAGGAAGTAAGGACAAAGGAAATGAGTGGTTCCTAATGGATATGAAACATCCATCTAATACGGTTGAGGCGGTTTCTAAGGTGCCATCTGCTAATTCCACCTCATATTTCACACTTAGGGTTTTAACAGGTAAATTCAGTAACTTACAAAACTTATTATCTACAAATGATTTATCAGCTCCTAAATCAAATAGCACTCTCGCATAAACATCATTTATGAGGAAGGTACCTGTAATCACATTGTCGTCTTGAACAGCTTCCTTTGCATCCATCCTGAAGACCCTAGCATTGGTCTTTTTCCCATCCTCAGTCTTCTTTGCGAGTTTTGGGCAGTTGGACCTGATATGCCCTTTTTCATTGCAGCTATAGCACGTAGCATCCTTGATTTTCTTACAGTCTAAGGTCTTATGCTCAGAAGACTTGCAAATCCCACATGCCCTTGGCTGTGACTGGGATTTCGACTCAAATCTGCACCTCCCAAAATGGTGCTTCTTACAAACCTTACACTTGGGTTTATCACCCGTCTGTTGACCATCCTTTTTCGTTCCTGAACTCTTTTTGTGTTCATGGTTTCCCTTATGTCTTTTGTCTGAACGTCGTGAGTTGTCATACTCACGCTTCCTCTTTTCAGCATCGGTGTTCCTCAGCGATCTCTGCCTGACCGCGTCCAAAGTAAGGGACAATGATATATCAGCTGCAGACCGAAAAGTAGCTAGTCTAGAGGCCTTCACACTGGCCTTGATTTCTGGGGCTAAACCCCCGATGAAACGAGCTATCCTCTTGAGTTACGGCGTCACAAGATAAGGAACCAACCTTGACATTGTATTGAAGCTGGTAAGGTAGGCTTGGCAATCCAGGTTCTTCATAACCAAGGATAAGAAATCAGATTCAATCTTTTCTACCTCATGCTGAGGGCAGTAGTTTTTTTTAATCAACGTCATAAACTGATCCCATGACATATTGTACAATGGGATTTTCCCTGTAGCTTGGATCAAAGATCTCCACCAGGCTAGTGCCTCACCTTTGAACGACTGAGATACAAACTTTACCACATCCTTATCAGCGCACCCGTTGATATCTACCACAGTGTCCATCTCGTCCAACCATGTCATGCAATCAACTGCCCCTTTTTCACTAGTAAAGTCCCGGGGTTTACAAGAAACGAAGTATTTATATGTACAGGACTTACCACGCAGTTCCTATTTAAGCTCGATCTTCTTTGATGGGACACTTTGCTGGTTTGAGGAGTGATTTCGTCATCATCTTTCTTTGGCTTATCTAGCTTAGAGGGTGGCTTACTATGAGCCTCAGAGTGAGTTTTTGGCTTAGAATGGGGTGCTGATTGAGTCCTGCTTCGAGTACTGCTCGATTCACTATACTGTCTATCTATGGCTTTAGTGACAGCATTGTCAATTAATGCTTGCAGCTCCGCACCGATCACATGTATCTTAGTATTTTCATGGTTTTCCACCAGATGACTGTTTACCTCATCTGACCTAGCCATGTTGCTTTAATTGCTACATAAAATCAAATAAGGGCAAGGTTTATATAGAAGCTTATACAGTTTTATTGTTTTTGACAATTTATTAACTATGGTTTTTAATAGCGATTTTAGTTAATTTGTTAAATATATAATTATTCAGGATCTTTATCGTAATCCTAAATTATATTTTAGTAATAGCACAAAAGGCCTAGTCACGTAGACAAGTTTAGTTTATTAACCAGGATTTTACAGAATCGAGGTATTAAGGTTTGAATCAAAGTTCGCTGCCTTTTCTTGACACGGAGTTGTAGGCTACCACTGTCTTTAGTCCCAGAGGATGTTAATCATAGCCCGTGGGCACTTCATCCTTAAGGGATGGTTATATAAATAAGGGAAATTAGAATAACCCAATTTAAGAATGACTTATGTGATTTTATCGAATCACATTTGTCAAGCATGTTAATATGCTTTCAGATGTTAACAAGGTTTTGGATCCTTTGAATGGGTTTTACCATCTTGGCCATGTTTGCAATGACATCTAGGCTAGGTTTTACCTTTAAGATTCTTCTTAATATTTAACGCAGAACAACCCTAAATTGAGAGGTTAATAAGGATCTGAATCTAATTGAGGAACTACCATCTTGGTCCTGTCTTAAGGTGACATACGACTAGGTCTTGTCCTTTTTAGATTTTGCCATTTTATTAAAATGGTAGATCTTTTAGTGGAAATGTTATTTTATCTATTTCACATTTTATGTTTATGCATATAACTAAAAATAAGAATTTAAATTTAACCATTTCACCACATAAATTTAAAATACGAGTCTGCCCTGAACGGGACTTCCAAGTGAAATAACATGCCCGCGCAGGGGCTAAACAACACCATATACCCACGCAGGGGTCAACGGAAAAACGTGCCCACGCAGGGGCTTAATAACCAAAACATACCCACGCAGGGGTTAAAATAGAAAAACAGGCCCACGCAGGGGCTCAACTGAAAATAAGGAAATACAACCAACAATTAAAGGATTCAATGGTCCTTTTTGCTTTTTCCTTTTATTAAACTTGCCAATCCCTTGAAGAAACCTTGTCGTTCCCTGCGATCTCTGTGAACCTCCTGCTCAACTTGGTCTAGTCTTTGGAGAATTTCCTCCCGTTCTGGCGGGGAAAACCGTGGTACCTGCGGCTGCGACTGCGGCTGATATGGGGGTCGAAGAGGCGGTTGTTGTTGGTATCCATAAGCTGGGTATCCAACTCCCCAAGGAGCTCCGTAGGGCCCTTCTAAGTTAAGAGCATTGTAGTTCCACGCCGCTAAGTATGGGTCGATCTCAGCATAATTGAAGCTGGTGTGAGCCGGCTGCTCAAAGGGATTATACGTTGCTGGGCCAGCGTACGTGGGAATTGGGTTGTCAAAGCCTAATGGTGGTGGCACGACAGGTGCAGAGTTCACTTCCGGATTGGGGTTTGAAGGTCCCCCCATCTGCTGGTCCTCTCGGAGCGGCGGGTAGTGGCTGCCACTCGATGATTGAGGGGTGCTGATATGCACTCCTCCTCGCACGGACATCCGTGCGATCGATCCCCTTCGCCTTGGCGGCTCAGAAGGCTGCTGCTGAGGTGGTGGTGGTGGTGGAGGGGTAACTGCCACGAAACGTGAATCCCCGGAAGGATCCTGCTGCTGCTGCTGAGGCGTTGAATGGTAAGAGGGTGTGAAATACCATTCATACTGGTTGAACCTTGCTTGGTAGCTATCTGGACCACGGTAAGGTGATCCATGAAAAGATGACCCATCAGAAATTTCTATGGGATGTGTGGGGGTATCGGTCGGTAGTTCGGTAGGGTCGGTATCCTCATCCATATCCATGGCGTGATCTCTAGAAAAGTGATATTCCAGTCCCAATGGGTTAACACCCACTGGTTCCTCGAGGTAGTTTGCCGGGTTGAACCGGCTTCGGAAGATATGGGACGGGTTATCAAAGGAGTGACGAGAGTTGGACCTCAAGAGAGGGATAAATGAAGGCTGAGGGTTTTCGGGCTCATTTTCTGAATGGGGTCCAAAAGAGTGAAGGTAAGACGGTGACGAACTTAACGAGACTGACCGCCTCGCTGGCTGCAGATGTGTCCTCCAGTCCCCCTGGGGACTTGTACACATGTTGACGGGTGAGGTTCGCCTTTGGGATGGCCCGGCCTCATGGTCGTGGCCTGCTACTGGTCCCTTTCCTTTTCCCCTAAAGAATCTTGGCGGCATATTTAAACCTGTCAACATAATCACAGATAACAACAAAGAAAAATATAAAAGACAATAATAAAACACAATCAGGATTTTTCCTATGTTCTTTGTCTAGACTCGAAGGTTCGAGGAATGTGCAATTGTGTAACTGAGATTAAACGCAAAAGGCTAGTGTTTAATTCACTCAGTGTTGGCTCTGATACCAACCTGTCACACCCCAATATTTCCACGTATTACCGGTGGGCCCGGTGGGGAGTATCGTGACGTAATTGATATCATCATAGTCAAACAATACAATATTTAAATGCACAGCGGAAGCAAAAGATAGATTCATTTCAACTTTAATAAATTGTAATATTAAGTATCACAAGTAGTTGAAACAGATCCACAGGCGGATCAAAATAAAAAGGAAACATTGTTCAACAGTTTTATGACATCCAAGCTTGCGAGACTTATTGTGGACGCTAGGAGAAAGCCAGCCTAGTTCGAGTAGCACATGCACTTAACCTTTTTGGGAAAATACGTCAGTTTACACTGGTAAAGACAATCAACTGACTCATTTTGAAAAGTTTATTAAAATTGATTTGAATGCACGTGGCACAAAACTTTTTATAACTTGGGATAATTATTTGAATATAATACTTGTAAAAGAATTACATGTTCCTTATGCGTTCAGTAGCCCGGTTCGTGCCAGGTTAAAGATCAATAGACACACCACGTTATGTATTTAGGCACTGACGGGTGTACGCCTACACCCCGTTCTTAGGTCGTGGTCATTTCGTAAAATGATGCCAAGGATATCTGGGACATGGTCATTAACCCCCCAAAGGCTTTAAGCAAACAAAACATTTTCAAACAGGACATTTCAATGATTTAACCTTCATACAATTAAAGATGCAATGTCCGACCAAGCGGTATTTTATATACCGTACCCCAAGCCCGTATAGGGAAAATAAGTTAAAAGTATTTACCTGAGCAAATTTATACAATTTATCCCAGCCGTACACCACCAAGCAAGTACAGGTTGCTTTTACTGGGCTCCTAATCTGGAACGAAGGATTTTAATAACCTATTAGAATCCTAACGGGTCTTTAATTAAGTTTAGACTTAGACCGGTTAGTTTTCAAAAGGAATACACGTATCAAACGCATGAGTAGGCAAAGACCGGAATAGAATATGATTTAGACCCGAAAATTTTGAAGACTTGTATAATATGGGTAAACTAAACACATTCTGTATTTTGAGATTAAAATGATAAGGTTTGACCCGTTTCGGTCAATTTATGCAAACTAGTTACATAAACCGAACCGAACGCGAAGGATGCGTAACGGGTAACCATAAGAGCCATATACAGGTTTCCTAAGTTAACATGTCTTAAATATGTTGTGACATCAGTAAGATATTTTCTATTATGCCCGAAACGAATTTAGACTCAAGCTATGCCCCGTAAGGGCATTTTGGTCATTTAAAAGGTTATAAAAGAGTTTAAATAATAATCTGAGTTCCAGGTCTGATATAATTAATAAAAATACTCATTTTTATAAATCATAACAGTAGGGTACTAAATATATAGGAATTTTATCATTTAAAACCAAACTACGCACCTTAGGGGCATTTTGGTAATTTCACATAGGCTTAAAAGGTCAAAACTGGAAATATGAGTTTAAAACTTTTGCTTACTGTTAATATATAAAAATTTACTGAGAATATCAGTAGGCGTCAAACCTTATATGTTTAAAATAGTTTTAATACATACTATGCGTTAAAAACGCTTAAAAAGGCGAGTTTGAGCTATTTCCAGGTTTTTAAAGGAAAGCTGATATTTTTATTATTCCAGAAGGTTTAAAATAATTTATTTATCATATAAAATCAGTAGCAAAAGGTTTGGGGTAAAAAAGATTTGTAAAACTCATTTTATAGCTTAAAAGGGCAAAACCGGTAATTACCGAATCAAGCTTAGAACTCTAAGTTATGCTCAGCCTAAAAATAAAAATCTTCAAAAATCCCAAAATGTTATTTTACATCAGTGGGTAAAAATTTTGGTATCAAAAATTGGGTTTAGATAGGCTATACGCTAATTACGCCGTTTAATTAATAAAAAGCTTCTCATTTACGCTAATGAGCATAACTCCTAATCTAGACCTCAAACTGATGTCATATTTTTTGGTGCAAGTTTATAAATCAGTAACTAAGGTTTTTATTCTTTTGCATTTTCAAAAATCACGTTTTAAGGTTAAAAGGGCATAATAATCAACATATAAGCAATTAACGGGAATATGCATATGAATCGGATAACTTTTGAACCAAGGTGTATAAACACAGAGGGTTATACCAACATGAAACCTGGTCCAAATAAGGCTCTAAGGCAATTCTAAAACATGCTACATTGGGTCAGAAGTGAAAGTCAAAGCAAAAGTCAAACTATGCGACTTTCGGTTCCGAACCGGGTCTCTACTGAAAATTGTCGGGTTGAACATGTTTAGACATGTTCTTAGATTAATTACCAAGTTATATTAATGATAAAACAGGTTGTATGTCTTCTACATTGCTAATTATGCATTAATTTGATTTTTAGCTTTCTGTTGACTTTTTACTATCCAGTTTGACCCGACAGTTGACCTAGTTAGAGTGGGAATCAGAGAGTACCCTTTTAAGGGTTTATTACCCACATAATTACCTACTTATAGGTACTTTTAATTCGAGATTTGACTGAACAAATTTTAATTAATCTCGAAGTCAAACCTTAATTACGACGGTTTGACTTTTAGCTAATTAACTAAGCTAAACTGAATTAGGAAGGGTTAAGGACACTTACAAAGGTCCTAAGTATGATTAGGGATCTTAAGAAGACTGGTTGTGATCAGAGGAGCTCCAGAGAAGTCTTGAAAATTTTTCAAAGTGAGCAAGTAAGAATGTTGCAACTTGTTCTTCTTATATAGTGAACCCAATTGAGTTGGATGATGCCTTGTAACTCTACTAATGTTATGGGATGCTCCCAGGTGTCCCTATGTTGCCCAATACCAGTTGTAGAGTCCCTGTTTTCGAAAACCATCCATATAAGGCGGTGCAACCTGCTGAACAGGCAGTTCTCCAATTTCTACTGCCAGCGACTGGCTTACGGACCGTAAGCAAAAGTCCTTGCGGTCCGTATTCTCCTCTTACGGACCGTATGCTTAAACTGTTTCGGTCCGTAACCGACCCTTGCTTAAATCGCCCAGTTGCAAGGCTTGTGGACCGTAAGCCTAAGGCCATACGGTCCGTATCCGATGACCAGAATCCAAAATTTGTAAACTTCCAAGCTTTGACCATGCATTCCTTACAAGTCCGAATCTTATGTTTTCCTTTTCAGTAGAGGGACCAAGTGCTCAGACTTTGCATGCACTTACACATTTTGGATCTTGAGGGAGGTTTTAAAATGTCGAAAATACCGAGAATTCACATTGGATTCATGTTTTAGGTTATAATCAATTTATTATTTAGGACAACTAGATTTATTTACATCATTTAGATGTTGATTAAGTATATCATGGTTAGGGATTTATTAATAGGTCATTCAGAGGTATAAATTAACATATCGACGCTTTTAAATCCTACCGTACATCTTTATCTGGATCCGTTTTTATAACACGTTTGTGTTACATGACACGTGTCTTTATTTTATTGGGTATGATTTTACGAGGTGTTGCATCCTCACCCCCTTAAAAGAAATCTCGACCTTGAGATTTATTGAAACAATTGAGGGTACTTTTCGTTCATGGTGGATTCTAACTCCTACGTATATTCGGGACCTCTACGGGCATCCCATTTAACCTTCACAATAGGCACATGCTTCCTCCGAAGTTTCTTAACATGTCGATCCTCAATTGACAAAGGTTTTTCCACAAATTTCAAGCTCTCATCTATGTGCACATCCGTATGTGGTATGACTAGCGATTCATCAGCCAGACATTTCTTCAGATTGCAGATGTGGAATACATTGTGAATACCACTGAGCTCTTCAGGTAAGTTTAACTTATAAGCCACTGACCCAACACATTCGATAATCTTGAATGGTCCTATATAACTCGGGCTTAACTTACCTTTCTTACCAAATCGCATCACCCCTTTCCAGGGTGACACTTTAAGCAAAACTTTATCACCAACCTCAAACTTTAGAGGTTTTCGCCTTTTATCAGCATAACTTTTCTGTCTATCCCTGGCAGCTTTCAGGCGGTCACGAATCTGGACAATCTTGTCCGTCGTTTCAAGGACTATATCAGGTCCTGACAATTGAGCTTCCCCTACTTCTGTCCAACAAACAGGCGTTCTACACTTTCTACCATATAATGCCTCAAAAGGCGCAGCCTTAATGCTTGTATGGTAGCTATTGTTATAGGAGAACTCGGTCAATGGCAGGTGCTTATCCAACTACCACCTAGATCAATTACACATGCACGTAGCATGTCTTCCAAAGTTTGGATGGTACGTTCACTCTGCCCGTCCGTTGAGGATGGTAAGCCGTACTGAAATTTAAGCGCGTGCCCAAAGACTATTGGAAACTTTTCCAAAAGTGTGACGTGTATCTGGTATCTCTGTCAGAGATAATAGCCACTGGTACTCCTTGCAGAGATACAATCTTATCAACATACAATTGGGCTAACATGTCAGAACTATAAGTTTCCTTAATGGGTAGGAAATGTGCTGACTTAGTCAGTCTATCTACTATCACCCATATAGTATCATTTCCTTTCTTTGTCTTTGGCAACTTGGTGATGAAATCCATTGTCACCATTTCCCATTTCCAAGTGGGAATTTCAGGCTGTTGTAGCAAACCTGACGGCTTCTGATGTTCAGCTTTGACTTGTGCACACGTCAAACATTTAGCTACATAGGCAGCTATAGACTTTTTCAAGCCTATCCACCAATAGTTTGCCTTCAGATCCTGGTACATCTTATCAGCTCCAAGATGAACGGAATATTTAGAACTATGGGCTTCCTGGAGGATAACATCCCGAAGTCCTCCATAAACTGGAACCCATATTCGTCCACTTAGCCTTAGGATCCCATCCTTACCATATGATAACTGTTCTTCAGTTACTCCTTGTTTCTCATCAGGATAGTTAGCTTCCAAAACAGCTTCCTTCTGTGCAGCTACTAACCAATCATTCAAACTATTCTTTATCTCAATGCTCTTGGCATTGACCCTTATAGGCTTCACTCTTTCCTTTCTACTTAAGGCATCAGCAACCACATTCGCCTTGCCTGGATGGTATCTTATCTCACAATCATAATCATTCAGAGTTTCCATCCAGCGTCGCTGCCTCATGTTCAAGTCCTTCTGATTGAACAAGTGTTGAAGGCTCTTGTGATATGAATAGATCACACACTTGGTTCCATATAAGTAATGTCTCCACAGTTTTAGTGCAAATACAACGGCACCCAGTTCCAAGTCATGGATGGTGTAATTCTTCTCATGCACCTTTAACTGTCCTGAAGCATAGGCAATAACCTTGCCTTTCTGCATAAGCACACAACCCATTCCGGTGTGTGATGCATCACAATATACTATAAATTCATCAATTCCATCAGGCAACGTCAACACAGGAGCGTTGCTCAATTTCTGCTTCAAAATATCGAAAGATTCTTGCTGCTTAGGCCCCCAGTCAAACTTGCTATCCTGCCAGTCCTAGAAAAATGTGAATCTCCGTAGGCGTCTTCGGCTCTTGCCAATTCATAACTGCTTCCACCTTAGCGGGATCCACTTGGATACCACGCTCACTAACCACATGTCCAAGGAATTGGACTTCTCGAAGCCAAAATTCACACTTCGAAAATTTGGCGTAGAGTTTCTCATGATGTAGAAGTTTAAGAATACAGCGAAGGTGTTTCTCGTGGTCAGCTTGGTTCTTCGAGTAGATGAGGATGTCGTCAATGAAGACGATAACAAATTTATCCAAGTAGGGCTTGCAGAAGCGATTCATGAGATCCATGAATGCGGCAGGTGCATTAGTGAGCCCAAAAGGCATCACTAGGAACTCGTAATGACCATAACTAGTCCTAAATGCAGTCTTGTGTACATCTTCATCTTTAACCTTCAATTGATGATAGCCTGACCTTAAATCGATCTTAGAGAAGTAGCTTGCCCCTTGTAATTGATCGAACAGAGCGATTACAGTTGCCACTATCTTATAATTATCTGGTTCAGTGTCACCCCTTGGTGATGATGGTCATACCACTATTGGGTCCTTTCACCCAATAGTGATGATTATCACTGTTTAGGTTCGTCCACCTAAAAGTGAGAAAACAATAGTAATGTGCACAATACCCCACTTACTGCCAGTAATTTAAGATAACAACGACTTACCCCCTGTAAAATATAACTTGAAAATACTTTGAGGTTTTGTAAAACAGTTTAGATAAAAAGAGAATGACTCAACTTGTTAGCATATAGTCTTGATTTAACAAGCCTTCAGATTCAATGCCTTTTGATAACTAAGCATCTATTTTCTTTAGAGTTCTGAATCTTCTGATGATTAAACATCTTATTTGATTGTAAGTGTATAGTTTGGAGTTTTCTGATAGTTAAACATTTAGTTTAAAAGAGTGGAATACGTATTAGTGTTATACCAAATCAAACCTAACGATGGTCACGAGATCAGAACATTAACGAAATTCACAAAGTATAGTCTTGTTTAGACAGCACTTTGGCATTCATTTCAGAACCTTAACGAAATTCACAAAGTATAGTCTTGTTTAGACAGCACTTTGGCATTCGTTAGTTGGTTCCCGAATCGATTGGACAGAATATCGCATCGGTGATTATTGGTTAGAACACCAACGTATAGAGAGAAGAATCGAAGAAATGAGCAAAGGAAATGAATCCTAAGCTTCGTATTTATAGGTAGGAAATATGAAATTTCTAGGAAGTTTCCTATATACTTTCTAGGAAATTTCATATACCTTTTATAGGAAGTTACCTATACGTTTTCTAGGAAGCTTCCTACCCACATATATATCCTCTTACACCTTCCTTGCACCTTCATCATATATATCTATCTCATATATATTTATTTTCATGTATATATATTTAGGTGATTAATTTACTTAATTAATCTTGCTTAGCTTAATTAATCTTGCTTAGCCTAATTAATCTTGCTTAACTGATTAATTAATCATACTTAACTTGATTAATCTTACTTAACTGATTAACTAATCTTACTTAACTGATTAATTAATCTTACTTAACTGATTAATTTTCCTTAACGGTTTAATTAAGTAATTTACTTAGCCGATTAATTAAATAACGAAATTAGCTGATTAATTAACTTACTTAGCTTGCTTAACTGCTAAGTTTCCTTTACTGTTAAGTTTTCTTAGCTATTAAGTTTACTTAATTACTAAGTTTATGTCACACCCCGAATTTCCACGTGTCACCGGTGGGCCCGGTAGGGGAGTGTCGTGACGTGGTTGGCAACATAATAGTCAAACAACACAATATTTAAATGCACAGCGGAAGCAGGTATAGATTTAATTCAACCAACGATATTGTAATATTAAGTATCACAATTAGTCGAATATAATCCACAGGTAGATCAAATAATAAAAGGAAACAATTGTTCAACAGTTTATGACATCCAAGCTGGCGAGACTTAATGTGGATGCTAGGAGACAAGCCAGCCTATTTCGCGTAGTACCTGCACTTAACCTTTTTAAGAAAATACGTCAGTTTACACTGGTAAATACAATCAACCGACTCATTTTGAAAAGAGTTTAAGAAAATGCTTTTAAGGCACAAGGCACAAATAATATTTTATAACTTGGGATAATTACTTAAATATATAATACTTGTATGGATTTACATGTTCCTTATGCGTTCAGTAGTCCGGATCGAGCCGGGTTAAAGATCAATTAACACACCACTTTATTTATGAGACACTAGCAGGTGTACGCCTACACCTGAGTGCTAAGGTCGTGGCCATTCCGTAAAATGATGCCAGGGATATCCGGGACACGGTCATTAACCCCCCAAAGGCTTTAAGTAAACAAAACAATGTTAAACGAGACGTCTCAATACTTTCATTATCATACATTCAATCAAAGATTCAACGTCCCGACCAAGCGGTATTTTATATACCGTACCCCAAGCCCGTATAGGGAAAATAAGTTAAAAGTATTTACCTGAGGAAGTATAGTTCAAAATCAGCGAGTGCAAGTATCTTTTACTGGTTCTCCTAATCTGGAACGAAGGTTTATAATTAACCTATTAGAATCCTAACGGGTCTTTAGTTAAGCTTACGCTTAGACCGGTTAGTTTTAAAGATACGGTTCGTACGCATGATTAAGCGAAGACCGGATAGAATGTGATTTAGACCCGACAAGTTTGAAGACTTGCTTAATATGGGTATATGATACACATTCTGGATTTTGAGATAAAACCGATAAGGTTTGACCCATTTCGGCTAATTTATGTAAACTAGTTACATAAACCGAACCGAACGCGCATGAAGCGTATCGGGTATCCGTAAGAGTCCTAAACAGGTTTCCTAAGTTAACACGCCTTAAATAAGTTGTGACATCAGTAGGATATCACCCGTGACGCCCCAAACGAGTTTAATCTCTTAATAAGCCCCGTAGGGGTATTTTGGTCATTTTAAAGATTATAAAAGGATTTAATTTGGTTTCTGTGAACCGGGTCTGGTTACATCAGTAAAATGGCTTATTTAAACAGGTTATAACATTTGGTTATAAGTCTTATATGTCAAAATAGTTTTAAACCCAAACTATGCGTATAATACGCGTATAAAGCCGTTTTAAGCGACGTACGGTTTAAAATACGATTCTGAGTTTCCTGGTCAATTAAACAGGTTCAAAACACTCTATTTAATATTTAAAATCAGTAGCAATTGGATTGGCGTCAAAAGGATTTGTAAAACTCATTTTATGGCCGAAAAGGGTATATTCGGTATTAACCGAATTAAGGCGCTAATCCAAGCTTATGATCAGTTTAAAAATAATTAAAAATCTTTAAAAATCCCAAAATATTATATTACATCAGTGGGTAAAAGGTTTGGTGTCAAAATTTGGGTTTAGATAGGTTTTATGCTAATGACGCCGTTTAATTAATAAAAGCGTTCTTAATTACGTCATTAAGCATAACTCCTAATCTAGACCTCCGATTAACGTGAAATTTTCGGGACATGCATAATAATCAGTAACTAAGATTATGGCACTTTCATATTTCCAAAAATCTTGTTTTATGGTCATAAGGGCATTACGGTCAATATTTAGGCGATTAACGGAAACATCGGATGATTAGGGATTCGAGTGGTATAAACGCAGAGGCTTATACACACATGTAACTAGGTCCTAATGGAACTTTAAGGCATGTCTAAAACTATAAGAATCAGGTCAGAACTGAGGTCAAAGCAAAAGTCAAACCTTTGCGTATCTCGGCTCCGAATCGGTTCTAAACATAAAGTTGTCGAATCAAGCAAGCGTATACAAGTTTTTATACTTATTTTCAGTTGGTAAGAATGATAAAATAGGCTATACGCCATTTACATCGCTAATCATGCATTAAACCAAACATAACAATTCTGTTGACTTTTTCGGAAGTAGTTTGACTCGATAAACGACCTAGTTAGGATTCGAATTAGTGAGTGCCCTTTTAGGGGTTTATTAATCATATAAATACCAACTTATAACAACCTTTGATTCGACAAATCTCTGGACCATTTATTTATCATCGAAAAGTCAAACCGTAGTTACGACGGTTTGATTTCTAGGCCATAAACTAAGTATGAATGAATTAGGAAAGATCAAGGGTACTTACACTTGTCTAATGGATGATATGGAATGCTTGTATCAGTTCTTGAACTCTTGTAAATGTCCAGAAGATGAAATGAATGATGAATGATGAATGTTGCACAATGTGGGTCATTTAAACAACTTCAAACAAGCTTAGATGATTGACAACTAAGTCTAGGAGGAATTAATAACATCCACAAGCATCCTACACACTATAAACCACCTTAGGGCAGCCCAAGGTATCAAGAAAGATTGATCAAAGTCGGTTTAAACATCAACCCACAGCTGCACATAACATTCTGATCAGATAAGGCAGTCGCGTAGCGCGACTGCCAAGCCCTTCAGGCTCGCGCTACGCGAGGGCATAGGTGACCAGCCCAACAAGTTTCCATTATTTGCATTTCAGTCCCCGGGTCCTTCTAAACATCGCTTTCTCATTGTTTCTTGCAACTTGAGGCTTTAATATTTAACATGTGGGGCTTTAAGGCTTATACCCTCTTTGTTAAGTCCTCGGGTAACTTTGTGATCACCCGAAAAGCCCTAAATTTCAATGTTGACGTTTCTAACCCTTACACACGGATTCTATCATAACTTTCTCATACTGTAACGAATCTTGGTGAAATTTTTATGGTACATTCTAGTGAGCATAATTAATTGTTACAAAGCTTCGGGTTTGTCAAAAGGTCACTCAGAGGTATAATTTAAACATGTTGGCACATTTAACCCCTGTAGTTTGTAATCTCTCACTTTCTTTCACAATTCGCTTCGTATGATCCATGATCTATTCGTTTAAGGTTATAAACATCATGTAGGGTCATTGCAAAGTATAATTATTCATTGTTGACACTTTGAACCCTTCTATTTACACAGTTTCACTGTTTGTCAACTTTGGTCCTTCAAGAACATTCTTTCACACGTTCAAACCTATGACACGTGTCAACACCTTATAGGACGTAAATTTTCGAGGTGTTACATCCTCACCCCCTTAAAAGAAATCTCGACCCGAGATTTACTGAAACAAGTAGGGGTACTTTTCTTTCATCGTGGATTCAACCTCCCACGTGAATTCGGGACCTCTACGGGCATCCCATTTGACCTTTACAAAAGGTATATGCTTCCTTCGAAGCTTCCTTACCTGTCGATCTTCGATCGACAAAGGTTTTTCCACAAATTTCAAGCTTTCATCTATATGCACATCTGTATAGGGTATAACCGCGGATTCGCTAGCGAAACACTTCTTCAGATTGCAGATGTGGAACACATTGTGTATACTACTGAGCTCTTCAGGTAAGTTTAACTTGTAGGCAACTGACCCGACACGTTCGATAACCTCGAAAGGTCCTATGTATCTCGGGCTTAGCTTACCTTTCTTACCAAATCGCATCACTCCCTTCCAGGGTGACACTTTAAGTAGGACTTTTTCACCTACCTCGAAGTGAAAATCCTTATGATTTGGATCAGCGTAAATCTTCTGCCTATTCCGGGCAGCTTGGAGATTGTTTCGAATCTGGACAATCTTGTCCGTCGTTTCAAACACGATCTCTGGTCCTGATAACTGGACTTCTCCAACTTCCGCCCAACAAACTGGTGATCTACACTTTCTACCGTATAATGCCTCAAAAGGCGCAGCCTTGATGCTGGTATGGTAGCTATTGTTGTAGGAGAATTCGATTAATGGCAGGTTCTTATCCCAGCTACCTCCCAAATCGATCGCACATGCACGTAGCATGTCTTCTAACGTTTGAATAGTACGCTCACTCTGACCGTCAGTCTGTGGATGGTAAGCCGTACTAAAGTTCAAACGTGTGCCCAATGATTGTTGGAAACTTTTCCAAAAATGAGACGTGTACCTAGTATCTCGGTCAGAGATAATAGCTACTGGTATGCCATGTAAGGCTACAATCTTATCAACGTATAGTTGGGCTAACATATCGGAGCTGTAGGTCTCCTTAATAGGTAGGAAATGTGCTGACTTAGTCAGTCGGTCAACTATCACCCAGATGGTGTCATTTCCTTTCCTCGTCTTAGGTAACTTGGTGATAAAATCCATAGTTACCATTTCCCACTTCCAAGTAGGAAGTTCAGGTTGTTGTAGTAAACCTGACGGTTTTTGATGTTCTGCCTTGACTTGCGCACACGTCAAGCATTTAGCTACATAGGTAGCTACAGACTTCTTCAAGCCTATCCACCAATAATTTGCTCTAAGATCCTGGTACATCTTATCAGCTCCAGGATGAACGGAATACTTAGAGTTGTGGGCTTCCTAGAGGATAACATCACGGAGTCCCCCATAAATTGGAACCCATATCCTTCCATTCAATCTAAGAATTCCATCCTTACTAAGAGATAACTGCTCCTCAGTTACTCCGAGCTTTTCGTTAGGATAGTTAGCTTCCAACACAGCTTCCTTCTGTGCGGCTAACAACCTTTCTATCAAGTTGTTCTTTATTTCCATGCTCTTGGCATTGATTCGGATGGGTTTCACTCTTTCTTTCCGACTCAAGGCATCGGCGACTACATTCGCCTTGCCGGGATGGTATCTTATTTCACAATCGTAGTCATTAAGAGTTTCCATCCAACGGCGTTGCCTCATGTTCAAGTCCTTCTGGTTGAACAGATGTTGAAGGCTCTTGTGATCAGAATAGATCACACATTTGATTCCATATAAGTAATGCCTCCACAGTTTTAGTGCGAATACAACGGCACCCAACTCCAAGTCGTGGGTGGTGTAATTCTTTTCGTGCACCTTTAACTGACGTGAAGCATAGGCAATGACTTTGCCTTTCTGCATGAGCACACATCCCATCCCGGTGTGTGAGGCATCACAATAAACTACAAACTCCTCTATTCCATCAGGCAATGTCAGTACCGGAGCATTGCTCAACTTTTGTTTCAAAATGTCAAAGGATTCCTGCTGCTTAGGACCCCAGTCAAACTTAATCTTCTTACGTGTCAGCGAAGTCAGGGGTGCAGCAATCCTTGAAAAGTTTTCTATGAATCGTCTATAGTATCCTGCCAAACCTAGGAAGCTACGAATTTCTGTAGGCGTCTTTGGCTCATGCCAATTCATGACAGATTCAACTTTAGCGGGATCTACTTGGATACCACGCTCACTAACAACATGTCCAAGAAATTGGACTGCTCGAAGCCAGAATTCACACTTGGAGAACTTGGCATAGAGCTTCTCTTTATGAAGTAGTTCCAGTATGCAGTGAAGATGCTTCTCATGGTCAGCTTGGTTCTTTGAGTAGATGAGAATGTCGTCGATGAAGACGATAACGAATTTGTCTAAGTGCGGCTTGCAAACGCGATTCATGAGATCCATGAATGCGGCTGGTGCATTAGTGAGCCCAAAAGGCATCACTAGGAACTCGTAATGACCATATCGAGTCCTAAATGCTGTTTTGTGCACATCTTCATCTCTAACCTTCAATTGATGGTAGCCTGACCTCAAGTCAATCTTCGAGAAGAAACTTGCCCCTTGTAGTTGATCGAACAGATCGTCGATTCTGGGCAAAGGATACCTATTCTTGATGGTAACCTTATTAAGCTCACGGTAGTTGATGCACAGACGCATCGATCCATCCTTCTTCTTAACAAATAAAACTGGTGCTCCCCAAGGAGACGAACTAGGTTTGATGAAACCTTTGGCTAGCAAATCATCTAGCTGCGTCCTTAATTCCTTCATCTCCGTTGGTGCCAACCTATAAGGCGCCCTTGCAACTGGTGCTGATCCAGGAATAATGTCAATTCTGAATTCCACTTGCCTATCTGGTGGCAACCCAGGTAGTTCTTCAGGAAATACTTCGGGGTATTCAGAAATGACTGGGATATCTCCGATCTTGGGTTTCGGCTCATCAATAATCACCTGTGCCATGTAGATGACACAGCCCTTCTTCAAACACTTAGAGTCTTTGAGTATAGACATTTTCTCGGGCAGCCCATACTGGGTATCTCCCTGGATAGTAAGTGATTCACCAGACGAAGTCTTGATCATCACTTGCTTCTTATTGCAAATTATTTGGGCCTGGTTATGTGATAACCAGTCCATACCCAAAACTATGTCGAAACCGGCTAGTTTAAGAGGAAGTAGGGACAAAGGAAAAGAGTGATTCTTAATGGATATGAAACATCCATCTAATAAGGTTGAAGCGGTTTCTAAAGTGCCATCTGCTAGTTCCACCTCATAATTCACACTTAAAGTTCTAACAGGTAGTTTCAACAATTCACAGAACTTATTATCTACAAACGACTTATCAGCGCCTGAATCAAATAACACTCTCGCATAAACATCATTTACGAGAAAGGTACCTGTTATCACGTTGTCGTCCTTGACGGCTTCCTTAGCATCCATTCTGAAGACCCTAGCATTGGTCTTCCTAGCCTCTTCCGGCTTCTTGGCAGATTTTGGGCAATTGCTCCTGATGTGCCCCTTTTCATTGCAACCATAGCAGGTCGCATCCTTTATCTTCTTGCAATCCACGGTTTTGTGTTCCCTGGATTTGCATAACCCACATGCAAAAGGCTTCGATTGTGTTTGTGAGTTGGATTCAAACCTGCACTTCCCAAAGTGCTGCCTCTTGCAGGTTTTACACCTGGGTTTTTTGCCCGACTGTTGACCATCCTTCTTAAAACCTGACCCCTTCTTTTGGTCATTGTTTCCCTTCAGCTTCTTGTCTGATCGTCGTGAGTTGTCATCCTCACGCTTCCTCTTTTCGGTATCATTTTTCCTTTGTGACCTCAGTCTGACAGCATCTGAGGTCAGAGATAACGATATGTCTGTTACTGACCGAAAAGTGGTTGGTCTGGAAGCTTTTACACTTGCTTTGATCTCCGGTTCCAAACCCCCGATAAAACGAGCTATACGTTTAGGCTCCGGAGTTACCAAGTAAGGGACCAACCTTGACAAAGTATTGAAAGTAGTAAGGTAGGCCTGACAGTCCAGGTTTTTCATGACCAGCGCCAGGAAATCAGATTCAATTCTCTCAACCTCGTGTTGAGGGCAGAAATTCTCCTTGATTAGTGCCATGAACTGTTCCCAGGTCATGTTGTATAACGGGACTTTCCCTGTGGCTTGGATCAAAGATCTCCACCAGGCTAAGGCTTCTCCTTTGAAAGACTGCGAGACAAACTTCACAATGTCCCTATTATGACAACCACTAATATCCACCACGGTATCCATTTCATCCATCCACGTCATGCAATCAACAGCTCCTTTTTCCCCATTGAAGTCTCTGGGTTTGCACGACACGAAGTATTTATAGGTGCAACCCCTATTACGAGGTTCTTGGTTCTGTAGGACTCTTTGGGATGGATTACTCCTTTGATTCGAGGAGTGGTGAGAATTACTGTTGTGGGCAGTGTGGGTCCTGGAGGGTGTTCTAGTGTGTGATGCAGAATGGGTCCTCGTATGGGTACCACTTGATCCATGGTGCTGTCTATCCATAGCTCTATTAACTGCATTGTCTATCATAGCTTGCAACTCTGCACCTGCTACGTTTACATGGGCATTATCATTCCCTATCCCTTGGTGACTGTTGACCTCGTTTGAGTCTGCCATGTTTCTTGAACTGTAACACATTGGCAATAATTTATTGGTGAGTTTATCATATAATTGTCTTTTATGGCAATTTTTATTAACCGTGGTAACATAGACCATATATGGTTAATTTATTACTCCCATTTAATTAGGATTCCTAATATAGTTTATCCTAATTATAAAATAATAACAGTATTTATTAGCACATAAGGCCTAGTCACAGGGACAATATTTATAAGCTAGGATTTCAGAGAATCAAAGCATGAAGGTTTGAACAAAGTTCATTACCTTTATCAGACAGGGTCATAGACTAATACTGTCTTTTGTCTCATATGAAAATGAGAAGGGCCCGTAGGCATTCCATTACCAATGGATGGTAAAAAGAACTTATCATTTTTATTAATGATTTAACCCATGATTCAGAGATCATTTACTTGGGTTTAGAACCTTTGAAAAGATCCATATATAATAATAACACGTGTGTTTTTAGCTAATCATGTCTGCCAGGAGTGTTAACATGTTTTCAGATGTTAACAGGGATTTGAATCTTTTTAACTAGTTTTACCATCTGGGCCCGGTCTTAAAATGACATGCAGGCTAGGTTATACTTTTAAGATCCTTACAAAAATAACATAGGCAGATAGACTTTTAAAAGGAATGATTTTTAATTTATTTATTTCATATATCTTTTAATTATGCATAACATAGCAAAGATGAAATTTATAAACTTACATTCCAATAATACTAAAAGTAGTACATTTTGCCCTAAACGAGACTTTTCACAGAAACAGATGCCCACGCAGGAGCTATACAGATAATACATGTCCTCACAGGGACGGTCTACAAAAGTAAATGTCCTCGCAGGGACTACTGGAGACAAGTCCACGTAGGGACTAAGTACAAAGATAGATGTCCACGCAGGGACTACATACACACATAAATAAATGTCCACGTAGGGACTTGATTTAAACAAGGAAAAACAACAATATATATATGGGGATTTAACGATCCCGTTTCTTCTTCCCCTTAAGCAAGTTTGCCAACCCACTCATAAATCCTTCATTCTTCCTACGTTCCTTCTGGAAGTCTCGCTCCACTTTGGCCAGTCTTCGGCGGAGTTCCTCCTGCTCAGGTGGAGGAGCCCGTGGTGGCTGGTACTGTGGTGGCGGCTGAACAGGTGCTTGATACCCTTGAGTTGGGTATCCCATTCCCCAAGGGGGTCCGTATGGTCCTTCAGGATTATTATGGGCTTGGTAGCTTGCTGCTACGTTGTAAGGGTCATCAGCATAGTTATAGCCATGGTATGCTGGTGGTCCATATGGGTTGTAAGCTGCCGGAGCAGTATAAGCAGGTATTGGGTGGCCAAAACCCGGTGATGGCGGTACAATAGGTGCTGAATTCACCTCCGAAACTGGGACAGAAGGTCCTTCCATCTGTGGGACTTCATGAGTAGGCGGGTAATGGCTACCGCTAGAATGTTGAGGGGTGTTGAGACGAAAGTCAACTTCTCGTGCTGAGATCCGTGCACCAGTCCTCCTCCGTCTTGGTGGCTCTGGAGGCTCTAGATGCACTGGTGGCGGTGGAGGCGGTGGCGTGACTGCCTCATAACGTGGATCCCCAGAGGGATCTTGCTGCTGCAGTGGCGGCTGCTGGTGAGGTGATGAGTGTTCAGACGGTGTATAGTACCATTCACACCGTTCGAACCGTGCCATGTGACTATCCGGACCCTGGTATGGTGTTCCGTGAAAAGACGAACCGTCTGAGATCACGAAAGGATGGTTAAATGATCCGGTTGAAGCCTCGACGGGATCTGTGTCCTCGTCCATATCTTGATCACCCGAAAAGTGATCCTCTGGTCCTAGTGGGTTAAAGCCCACTTGCTCTGGCAGGTACTCTGCTGGGTTAAACTGACCCTGAAAGACCGGGGTAGGGTCGCCAAAGAAACGTTGCGGGTTGTGGGGTTCGTTCTCTGACTGAGGCCCATAAGAGTCATGAGATGGAGGTGTTGAGGCGTGCGAAAAAGATCGCCTGGCATCGTCTTCATATGTCCTCCATAGTTCTCTCGTTTCGTCATTCCTTGTAGAAGAAGTTCGTCGATATGAAGGCCCTGCCTCATGGTCGTTAGGGGCGCTAGCTGGCTCCTTTCCTCGACCACCTCGTCTAAATCTTGGCGGCATTATTGTACCTGTTAAAACACACAAGATAATAACAAGGAAAAATATAGGACAAAAATTTAATTAAATCAAAATTTTAACAATTTGGATTATTCCTAAGTTCTTTGTCTAGACTCGAAGATTTAGGAATGTGCAATTGTGTAACTGAGATTAAACACAAAAGGCTAATGTTTAATTCACTCAGAGTTGGCTCTGATACCAACCTGTCACACCCCGAATTTCCACGTGTCACCGGTGGGCCCGGTAGGGGAGTATCGTGACGTGGTTGGCAACATAATAGTCAAACAACACAATATTTAAATGCACAGCGGAAGCAGGTATAGATTTAATTCAACCAACGATATTGTAATATTAAGTATCACAATTAGTCGAATATAATCCACAGGTAGATCAAATAATAAAAGGAAACAATTGTTCAACAGTTTATGACATCCAAGCTGGCGAGACTTAATGTGGATGCTAGGAGACAAGCCAGCCTATTTCGCGTAGTACCTGCACTTAACCTTTTTAAGAAAATACGTCAGTTTACACTGGTAAATACAATCAACCGACTCATTTTGAAAAGAGTTTAAGAAAATGCTTTTAAGGCACAAGGCACAAATAATATTTTATAACTTGGGATAATTACTTAAATATATAATACTTGTATGGATTTACATGTTCCTTATGCGTTCAGTAGCCCGGATCGAGCCGGGTTAAAGATCAATTAACACACCACTTTATTTATGAGACACTAGCAGGTGTACGCCTACACCTGAGTGCTAAGGTCGTGGCCATTCCGTAAAATGATGCCAGGGATATCCGGGACACGGTCATTAACCCCCCAAAGGCTTTAAGTAAACAAAACAATGTTAAACGAGACGTCTCAATACTTTCATTATCATACATTCAATCAAAGATTCAACGTCCCGACCAAGCGGTATTTTATATACCGTACCCCAAGCCCGTATAGGGAAAATAAGTTAAAAGTATTTACCTGAGAAAGTATAGTTCAAAATCAGCGAGTGCAAGTATCTTTTACTGGTTCTCCTAATCTGGAACGAAGGTTTATAATTAACCTATTAGAATCCTAACGGGTCTTTAGTTAAGCTTACGCTTAGACCGGTTAGTTTTAAAGATACGGTTCGTACGCACGATTAAGCGAAGACCGGATAGAATGTGATTTAGACCCGACAAGTTTGAAGACTTGCTTAATATGGGTATATGATACACATTCTGGATTTTGAGATAAAACCGATAAGGTTTGACCCGTTTCGGCTAATTTATGTAAACTAGTTACATAAACCGAACCGAACGCGCATGAAGCGTATCGGGTATCCGTAAGAGTCCTAAACAGGTTTCCTAAGTTAACACGCCTTAAATAAGTTGTGACATCAGTAGGATATCACCCGTGACGCCCCAAACGAGTTTAATCTCTTAATAAGCCCCGTAGGGGTATTTTGGTCATTTTAAAGATTATAAAAGGATTTAATTTGGTTTCTGTGAACCGGGTCTGGTTACATCAGTAAAATGGCTTATTTAAACAGGTTATAACATTTGGTTATAAGTCTTATATGTCAAAATAGTTTTAAACCCAAACTATGCGTATAATACGCGTATAAAGCCGTTTTAAGCGACGTACGGTTTAAAATACGATTCTGAGTTTCCTGATCAATTAAACAGGTTCAAAACACTCTATTTAATATTTAAAATCAGTAGCAATTGGATTGGCGTCAAAAGGATTTGTAAAACTCATTTTATGGCCGAAAAGGGTATATTCGGTATTAACCGAATTAAGGCGCTAATCCAAGCTTATGATCAGTTTAAAAATAATTAAAAATCTTTAAAAATCCCAAAATATTATATTACATCAGTGGGTAAAAGGTTTGGTGTCAAAATTTGGGTTTAGATAGGTTTTATGCTAATGACGCCGTTTAATTAATAAAAGCGTTCTTAATTACGTCATTAAGCATAACTCCTAATCTAGACCTCCGATTAACGTGAAATTTTCGGGACATGCATAATAATCAGTAACTAAGATTATGGCACTTTCATATTTCCAAAAATCTTGTTTTATGGTCATAAGGGCATTACGGTCAATATTTAGGCGATTAACGGAAACATCGGATGATTAGGGATTCGAGTGGTATAAACGCAGAGGCTTATACACACATGTAACTAGGTCCTAATGGAACTTTAAGGCATGTCTAAAACTATAAGAATCAGGTCAGAACTGAGGTCAAAGCAAAAGTCAAACCTTTGCGTATCTCGGCTCCGAATCGGTTCTAAACATAAAGTTGTCGAATCAAGCAAGCGTATACAAGTTTTTATACTTATTTTCAGTTGGTAAGAATGATAAAATAGGCTATACGCCATTTACATCGCTAATCATGCATTAAACCAAACATAACAATTCTGTTGACTTTTTCGGAAGTAGTTTGACTCGATAAACGACCTAGTTAGGATTCGAATTAGTGAGTGCCCTTTTAGGGGTTTATTAATCATATAAATACCAACTTATAACAACCTTTGATTCGACAAATCTCTGGACCATTTATTTATCATCGAAAAGTCAAACCGTAGTTACGACGGTTTGATTTCTAGGCCATAAACTAAGTATGAATGAATTAGGAAAGATCAAGGGTACTTACACTTGTCTAATGGATGATATGGAATGCTTGTATCAGTTCTTGAACTCTTGTAAATGTCCAGAAGATGAAATGAATGATGAATGATGAATGTTGCACAATGTGGGTCATTTAAACAACTTCAAACAAGCTTAGATGATTGACAACTAAGTCTAGGAGGAATTAATAACATCCACAAGCATCCTACACACTATAAACCACCTTAGGGCAGCCCAAGGTATCAAGAAAGATTGATCAAAGTCGGTTTAAACATCAACCCACAGCTGCACATAACATTCTGATCAGATAAGGCAGTCGCGTAGCGCGACTGCCAAGCCTTTCAGGCTCGCGCTACGCGAGGGCATAGGTGACCAGCCCAACAAGTTTCCATTATTTGCATTTCAGTCCCCGGGTCCTTCTAAACATCGCTTTCTCATTGTTTCTTGCAACTTGAGGCTTTAATATTTAACATGTGGGGCTTTAAGGCTTATACCCTCTTTGTTAAGTCCTCGGGTAACTTTGTGATCACCCGAAAAGCCCTAAATTTCAATGTTGACGTTTCTAACCCTTACACACGGATTCTATCATAACTTTCTCATACTGTAACGAATCTTGGTGAAATTTTTATGGTACATTCTAGTGAGCATAATTAATTGTTACAAAGCTTCGGGTTTGTCAAAAGGTCACTCAGAGGTATAATTTAAACATGTTGGCACATTTAACCCCTGTAGTTTGTAATCTCTCACTTTCTTTCACAATTCGCTTCGTATGATCCATGATCTATTCGTTTAAGGTTATAAACATCATGTAGGGTCATTGCAAAGTATAATTATTCATTGTTGACACTTTGAACCCTTCTATTTACACAGTTTCACTGTTTGTCAACTTTGGTCCTTCAAGAACATTCTTTCACACGTTCAAACCTATGACACGTGTCAACACCTTATAGGACGTAAATTTTTGAGGTGTTACAGTTTACTTAACCATTAAGTTTTCTTAATTATTAAGGTTTCTTAACTACTAAGTTTACTTAACTGTTAAGTTATTTTAACTACTATATTTACTTAATCGCTAAGTATTCTAGTTTAACAACTTCTTAGTTACGAATTCTAATTTCTAGATACAATGGAACTCGTATTAGTGTATTAACTCATTTCAACTTTAACGATAATCACGAGATCGAAACCCTCACAACGAATGACAAAGTATAGCCAGATATTGGCAGCACTTAAACATCCATTGGATCAGTTTTAATCGATCGGATACAGTATCGTACCAGTGATTAGAGTTATTACCCTAATAACGAGCAGAGTTTCGGGGTTTAGAATATAATACCGGGCTACTGTTTTGCTATAGTAGAAGCTAAGAGAAAGAAAAGAATTGAACGATTTCAACTGAAGCTCAAAGACCTTATTTATAGGGCTGGAAACGGGGCGCGTCGCGGCCCGCGAAGCCCATCGGTTTCTCCTTCGCGGCCCGCGAGGGAGTCTGGGTCGGCTGAGTCATCAATAGTCTTGACACGTGTAACGACACGTGTCCCATATACTTATCCGGAGATTCCAAGGCTGTCGTGCCCCGCGTAAGCTCTGCTTAACTCTTACGCGGCCCGTGAGAGATGGATAAATTTGGATTTTATTGATTTTTCACAAGGAGTAGGGTTTTAGGGGTCCGGGTTTCCACTTACGGAGTGTTGTGGGTTATTTGTGCAGGTCCTTACAATTACCTTGACTTGTTGGCGTTTCTGTTTCTTTTCCCTTTCTTTTATAAGGCGGGGATCTTGTTTTGTAGAAACAGATCGCTTTCGGTAATTTTGTTCACGGGGATCATCAACTTTGGCTTTTAACTTATGAAGATACGGACAATTTCGAATGATATGTCCAATTTCACCACATTCAAAACATGATCTTCGTTCAACAAACCCCGAAGTAACATGTGACTGTCTTGTTGATGAACTTTGTGATCCCGAGGTACTTTGTTTTAAACTGTTTTGTTCATTTCTTTTCAAAGATTTAACTTGATTGACATGATCTAAGTTAGATTTATTTGCAAAAGTTTCCAATTTATCCGTTCCCGTTGATTTCACAAAGTTCACTTTCTTGTTCTTCTTTTGGCTCGGTTCCTTTCGACCTTGAGTCGTTGATTTACCTTTTGGTTTGGTATGATTTTGCTGCTTTTTCACTGTTGGTAATTTCTGATTGCCATATTGTTTTCGAACTTCGGCCTTTGGAATCGGAGGGCACTGTGTTACCACAACGTGTGAACCCGACTTTCCCAAAACCCTACTTGTCGAATCTTCAAAAACTTTACTGATTAAAGATTGATTTACATTTTTAATTGGAAAATCTTTGTCAGAATATATTTTATCATCACCAACAAGAGTGTACAGCAAATTCACACTCTCTGACTCTTTTGTAGACGTGGACTCGACCAGAACAGTCTTAGCAGGTTTTGCGGGAGGATCACATAGAATATGATTCTCAAGAGGTATGTCCTCTTCTTTGATTACCGCATCAGACTGTGCTGAGTCAGTATCATCGGATTCATCATCTGAAGAATCAGCATCCTCAACAATGACTGGAGGATCCTGATTTTGTTCAGCAGTTGACACACTTGTAACTGTTGAAACATCCGAATCTGAAGATACTTCATTTTTGTATCCAAGTCCGGTTGCAAATTCTTCAATGTCTAAAGGAACAGATTGCTCATAATAAGTTCTATTCTCCTCATCAGGCATTACATCATAATTTTGTCTAACAGGTGGTGGACATTTCTTGTATCCAATTCACGTGACATCCTTTTTCTCTTTTTGTATGTCAATGATGTGATCCAGCACATATCTAGAGTTTGAATAACTGTCTAGCTTAAGCCGGATCGCCTCACTTTCACACTTTACACAGGCTAACTCTTTTTGCATGATTTCGAGACGATTGATATAACAGTTTATGTCAGTTTGTTTTCTTGAAACCATTTTTGTTAGCTCGGTTTTATCTTTTCTTAAATTTTCAACTACCTTTTTAAACTCTTTTTCATGGTTTTCATAAAACATGTTAGCCTCTTTGCATTTCGAAAGATCCACTATCAACTTTTGATTGTGGATATATGCCACGTTATACTTGCTTTGCAAATCATCATATTTGCTTTTCAAGTTCGACAATTTATCACCTAAACTAACACATTTATCACAAGTTGGATCATCGACACATACCTGATTTGATGAACCACTCACATTAGCCATAAAGGCTGAATGATTAGAAGAAGAAGAAGAAGAAGAATAAGCAGCTTCATCCACCAAGATTGATCTTCTGTCATTCCTTGCTGCAGCTTCTCCCAACAATTTATCAACATCTGCGTCGACTGACACACTTGACGTTTCATCCAAATGATCATCGCCGGAAGTTGAGGATTCTTCATCAGAGCTTCTACTCTATCCGGAACTGTCTTCATCTTTAGAAGATTCACCACCACTGGCGGAAGATTCTCCACCACTGGTGTGTTTCAGATCCTTGACAACTTCAGCAAAACAAGCTGTTCTATCCTGAACATCACTTCCCAATTGAATCGACTAGTCGCAGCCTTCATCGACTTGTACCACAAGAGCCTGGTTGGCATTTGATGCTCCTTCTTGATTTGGATTGTTCACAGGCATCAACGTACGCTCGTTATTACTGTTTTGATCATGATTCTGATTTTGCTGGTTGCCTTGATTCCTGAAAGGATTCTGGTTCCCATGCTGAGCTGGTTTGGTACATTCTCTCTTGAAGTGACCTCGTTCACCACAATTGAAGCACTTGACTGATTGTTTATCAAACCCATATTAGGTATCTCTCTTGCTTTCCAAGCTGGTTCTACCAGTCCTTTCCATGAAGTCTTTAGCTCGCCTAACTGCACTAGCAAAAGCCCACTTGATATCCATCATATCCATTTCCTCCTTATCGATCTGCTGATAATCTTCTTGTGTCAAATTGATGTTTCCAATCTGACCTGCTATCAACCCATAATACGCGCTCACCAATGTGTTTAGTAGTTCCATATGATCCTTAGCTACTTCAACACTTACTTTCGAGAAATTCGAAGTGTCGAGCCGAACAGTATTTGGATTAGATGGTTGACCGGCAGATGAAGTGCTTCCATAACAAGCTTGTTGTGGAACTGGTAGTGGATTTCCGTACAAATCAGTTGCTACAGAATACCTTTGGGTTTGCTGCTGGGGAACTGGCTGTAGTGGATTTCCATACAAATCTGTTATTCTTTGTTGCTGAGGAACTGATTGTATTGAATTTCCATACAAGTCAGTGCTTGATACAAAAGCCGTTTGTAGCGGAGCATGTGTAACAGGTCTTGCAACAGTGCTAGAACCTCCACAGTTACGCCTTCCTGATTTCTTCTTGATCTTTGTTCTCCAAGAGCTGAACGAAATCATTGATGTTTGTCGTAGCCAATGTGCCATTGTATTTCAAGATTTCCAAGAAACCATTACATTGAGGTGGCAGTGCATCGGCAAACTTTGTGACAACCTCTGCTAGAGTTGTTGCTACCCCATAAGTATTCAACTCAGTCAGCAAGTGATAATATCTACTTGTCAAATCTGCCCAAGATTCTTTTTCCATACATGTGAAGCCATCAAACTCTTTCTTGAGTAAATCATGTCGCAATTGGCGTGACGCTTCATTTATTATACCTCTCGTCTTTAATGCATCCCATAACCGCTTTGACGTCTTAAAGCTGATAAACTGATGATATATATCCTTGCTCAACGCATGAGTTAGAATAGCATATGCTTTCTTTTCTAAATCATATGCCTTTTTCTCATCTTCGTAAGATCTGCAAATGTCGCGGTAGTTGAAGCGGCAACATCAAGAGCTTGATCGAAATCTGTAGTAAAACATAACCACAGTTCCGTGTTTTGCCCAAGGACATACGTATGGAATCTTTCTTCCCATCCAGGATATTCATTCTTGTGCATTAGCTTCGGTGGACGGTTAAGGCTTCCGGTTTCGCTTTCGCTTAAAAGTATACTTTGAATACTTTGAGTTTGATTTGAAACAAACGCCCATTAACCTGTCGAAATTGGATTCGCTTGCGATGGAATAGACGAAGATGCGGGTGCGGGAGATTCGGCCCATGATGGCGACAAACCCGTGCTTCTATACTTGCTCTCCGTATTAGATGCGGGTGCGGGAGATTCGGCCCATGATGGCGATAAACCCGTGCTTCTATATTTGCTCTCCGTATTGGATGGAATACCCCACCAATCTTGATTCATTTTGAATATATAATACTGAATACCTGAATATATCGCTTAAAACAAACCGTTAAAAATAACTTTTGAAAGCTTTTGTTAATACTTGACAAAAGTGATCCACTAAACACTTAGTTTTTGGTGAAACTCCTTTTCCGACGAAAAAGGGTTTTTCATAAAAGACAAAATGAAAAATGTGATCTTTCGTCAAAGAACAATTGTGATGAAAAATTAGAGTTTTGTCAAAACCAATTTTGGAAAAAAAAGATGGAGTTTCGTTGACTAAAGGGACACACACAAAGATATTTTCAAATCAAATTTTTAGTCTTATCTTTATCTTACTGACACAAGTTGGTGAACCAATTTTCAACCTCACCTTACTTTTAGGTCATCCCTAAACACTGTCACCCATACTTTTCAGAAAAATAATCATTTTAAACAACTCACTTTTTCAAACAATATTATAATAATCACAAGCACTACAATAATACTTCAACAAAGATCAAACCCAAACAAATATGAAGAACAATAAGAACAGTTTGAAGATCCTGATGAACTACTTGATGATTCCGGTCAAACTTATGAGTTTTACGGTGAACCGAAAAATTTCCGAAACACGATTTTGCTTGAAACTTCACTAAAAACCTTGACACAACATATATGACAGAGATTTAACAAAGTTTTGTATAACTAATCAGCAAAAACACCTAGATCTTCAAGTTATAAACTGAATTTTTTTAGAAAGTATGAACTTCAAACACCCGAAAAACACTCGGTTTTAACAAGGATGAGAGCCAAGGCTCTGATACCACTTGTAGGTCCAACTACCGGAGGATCTAGTCGCCTAATCCTTGTATACGAACAAACCCGGTTGTGCGGAATCCAACCAGGAAAGCAAACCGAGTTAGAACACGAAAACAGAGATTCAATGTTTAACGTTCACTTGTATATTATAGATCATAAACGTTTCAGTACACTGTTTATACAAGATAAATCACTCACAAACAAACTCTAAGTTCACTCTTGTGTGTGTGTGTTCTCTGTGTTCTTCTCTGTGTCTGCTGCTATATAAAGGGATGAGTTCGACGAAACATGTTGCAGGCGACGAAAGTCTCAGACGAAACCCCAAAGTGACGAAACAAGGGGACTTTCGTCACACCCTTATATACGACGAAACATGAGTTTCATGTCACACCCCGATATTTCCAGGTATTACCGGTGGAGAGTATCGTGACGTAGTTGATATCATCATAGTCAAACAACACAATTTAAATGCACAGCGGAAGCAAAAGATGAATATATTACAAAACGATATAAAGTAATATCAAGTATTACAAACGGAAAGTAAAGGATCCACAGGCGGATCAAATAAAAATAATTGTTCAACAGACTTTAAAGGCATCTAAGCTTGCAAGACTCTTTATTGATGCTAGGAGTAGCCAGCCTATTCCGATTAGTACCTGCACTTAGCCTTTTTGGAAAATACGTCAGTTTATACTGGTAAATACAATTAACTAACTCATTTTGAAAAGGTTTGAAAATTGATTTAAATGCACGTAGGCACAAAATATTTTATAACTTGGGATAATTATATATATATATAAACTTGTAAAAGAATTACATGTTTTTTAATCGTTTAGTAGCCCGGGTTGACACCGGGTTAGAGCTTAATAGACACACCACATGATATAGTCCCGCGGCGGGTTATTCCCGAAACCGGCGGTTATACCTTATTATTTATATATGCACTAACGGGTGTACGCCTATACCCGCGTGCTTAGGTCGTGGCCATTTCGTAAAATGATGCCAAGGATATCCGGGACATGGTCATTAACCCCCCAAAGGCTTTAAGCAAACAAAACAATTTAAACGGGACATTTCAATAAATTAATCTTCATACAATTAAAAATTCAATGCCCGACCAAGCGGTATTTTATATACCGTACCCCAAGCCCGTATAGGGAAAATAAGTTAAAAGTATTTACCTGAGCTAAATATAAATTCAATTCCAGCCGTATATCAAATCAACAAGTACAGATAGCTTTTACTAGGCTCCTAAATCTGGAACGAAGGTTTTTAATAACCTATTAGATTCCTAACGGGTCTTAATTAAGCCTATGCTTAGACCGGTTAGTTTTAAAGGAGGATACGGTTCAAAACGCATGATTAAGCGAGAACCGGATTAGAATGTGGTTTAGACCCAACAAGCTTGTATACTTGTTTAATAAGGGTAAACTAAACACATTCTGGATTTTGAGATAACAATGATAAGGTTTGACTCGTTTCGGCTAATATATGCAAACTAGTTACATAAGCCGATCCGAACGCGAAAAGTGCGTAACGGGTAACCAAATGAGTCATACACAGGTTTCCTAAGTTAATATGCCTTAAATATGTTGTGATATCAGTAGGATACCTTCCATTATGTCCAAAACGAATTTAAAACCAATTTATGCCCCGTAGGGGTAATTTGGTCATTTTAAAGGTTATAAGAGAGATTAAATAATATTCTGAGTTCCAGGTCAGATATAATCAGTAAAAATACTTAATTTAATAAGTTATAACAGTAGAGTATATATATGTGAAATTTATCATTTATAACCAAACTATGCACCTTAGGGGCATTTTGGTAATTTCACTTAAGCTTTAAAGGTCAAAATAAGAATTCCGAGTTTAAAACTTTTTCTTACTATTTAATTATGAAAAATTACTTAAAACATCAGTAGGTATCAAACCTTATATATTTAAAATAGTTTTAATACATACTATGCGTTTAAAACGTGTAAAAAGACGGTTTTAAGTGATTTCCGGTTTTTATAAGAAAAGCTGATATTTTTATTATTCCAGAAGGCTTAAAATATATTATTTATCATATAGGATCAGTAGAAAAAGGTTTGGAATCAAAATGATTTGTGAAACTCCTTTTATAGGCCAAAAGGGCAAAATCGACAATTACTGAATCAAAGCTATAACCCTATGTTATGCTCAGCCTAAAATTAGTTAAAAATCTTCAAAAATCCCAAAATATTATTTTATATCAGTAGGTAAAAAGTTTGGTATCAAAAATCGGGTTTAGATAGGCCATATGCTAATTACGCCGTTTATTTAATAAAAAGCTTTATATTTACGCTAATGAGCATAACTCCTAATCTAGACCTCAAACTGATGTCAAATTTTAGGGACAATTTTATAAATCAGTAACTAAGATTACTGTCCTCTCATATTTTCAAAATTCTCGTTTTAGGGTCAAAAGGGCATAATGGTCAACATTTAAGCATATAACGGAAACATGTAATGAATAGGATAACTAAGGAACCAAGTTGTATAACCTCAGGGGGTTACACTAACCTACAACCTGGTCCTAAAGGAATCCTAAGGCATATCTAAACTAAGCTAAATCGGGTCAGAACTGAAAGTCAAAGCAAAAGTCAACTTTTGCGACTTTCGGTTCCGAACCGAGCCTAAACTTAGAATTGTCGGGTTGAACATGCTTAAACATGTTCAACTAATATTTCCAAGTTATTAAAGTGAGAAAACTGATTTTTATGGCTTCTATATTAATAGTTATAAATTTTATTTAAAACTAACCCGTTTGACTTTTATTTGACCCGACAATTTAACTAAGTAAACGTGGTAATTAGGAGGTGCCCTTTTGAGGGTTAAACACCTACCTAATTACGGTCACGTAGCCATGTTCGTTAGGAACAATGGCTCAACCATTTGGAAGTCAAAGCGTTTGTCGCAAACGCTTGACTTTTCGGTTTTTAATCGCTAAACAATTAAACTAAGCACGAAAGGATACTTACAAGAGTCCAAAGGACAGAGGGAGGTTCTCAAAAGAGTTCAAGATCCTCACAATTCAGAGAGTATAGCAGATTTGAAGGAAGGGTGCAAATGAAAGACAAAAATCAATGGGTATTTATAGGTTTTTAAGGACCGTTAAGATCCTTCCTCGATAAACGTGATCAAATCTAGACCGTACACCTTTACCTACTGTTTTGGTATACAATAGGCGCCTCAAAACAGCCCATAGGTTGAAGAAAAACCACTTGCAACACCTGGAAACAGCTGGAACAGGCTGTTAACAACTTTTAGGAGTTATGTGGGCCGCTCGCGCCCCGCGTACGGGTCAGTCAATCCTTACGCGGCCCACGTCCGATGTACATCAGCAAACTTGTTTCAAAGTTGCTGTTTTTGGCCCCTGCACTTGATAATTGTCGTTTCTGACCCATTTAAGGCCCGTCAACCTCAAATTAAGGCTCTACTATGACGCCTATATATAGGGAACATGAAACATGCTCGAAAACATGTCGGATGTCGGTTCGTTTGGCCGTACGGTCACGTTGTTCGTCTAATTATGACGAAACACGGACGGACGCTAAAAACGAACGAAATTACGCGACGAATGGAATTTTATCAAGCCAAACACTAAAATAAAATATTTTAGTGCTTACATAAATTTTTGGAGGTCCGGATATATCCAGAATGTGAGATATGCGCAAAAATGCAAACTTGTGCACTTTTTGACACTTTTAGTCCCTGCATGAGTTAAAAGTTTATTTTTGCACACCAAACACCTCCAAGCCTATATCTAAGCTATATAAAGAATAAATAGGGTATGTTTAACTCATGATCATATTCTGGAAGGTCCGTTACCATACGAATCGGCATACTTTAGCAGTTTGACGCAATTAGTCCTTTAATCACACAAAGTAGCGTGAAATGTCGTTTACTGATATCCAAGCCTTCCATGGCCCATAATGGGCATTCCCAATCATTTACTTAAATATTACTACACTCCTGTTTGCTTAATTGGTCACCGATAGGCGTAGATTCAAAAGTTGACGCTTTAGGTCCCTCTATTGCGCAAACTTGCGCATCTCATCATTTAATAGCATTGAAGCCTCATCTAATCCATATTAGACATTCTTGAAAGTATTATTAAACATCACGATGCTTTGGGTTTTCTAAAAGGTCATCCAGAGGTATAATTAAACATATTGACACTTTTAGTCCCTCTAACTTGCAAAGTTGCGCGTAACTTTACTTATAGGCATAAAAACCTTAGACGACCAATGTTTGGCATTCCCGAGAGTATAATCAAATATCATGAAGCTCCCGGTTTCTTAAAAGGTCACTCAGAGGTAAGAATTAACATGTTGACGCTTTTTAACCCTTCATTGAGCAAACTTTCAATAAATTATGCAAACGGCTACACTCGATCAATAAGTGGCTCATTTGTGAATATAAACATCGTAAGAGGTTATTTAGAAACTTATTTTAGGTATGCTTACACTTCCAGTCCTTTCATAATCCAGGTTTTCGATTTTTCGAAAAATTAGTCCCTTAAATTCAACATTTGACTTCATTAGGGTTTATTACACGTGTCAATACATCATTGGACGCGATTTTACGAGGTGTTACATCCTCACCCCCTTAAAAGAAATCTTGACCTCGAGATTTGCTAAAATGCTGGAAGTACTTTTTTTCACATAATGGACTTAACTTCTATAACATATCTGGAGCCTCTTCAAGCTCCCAAGTTCACCCTTATAATAGGTACATGTATCATTTTTGGAGCTTCTTAACCTGTCGATCCTTAATCGATGCAGGTTTCTCATCATATCATAATTCTGCGTATCATTATGTGATAATGTTTCTCAACTTATTTGGTGACACGTCCTTAAATCATTAGTGTGTAATGTATTGCGAGCTCCGCCAAGCTCCTTAAATAGGTTTTAGTTTATGAGCTATCTGATCTTGATACATTCGATTCCCTCGAATGATTCTATATATATATTCAGAGCTTAACTAGCCTGATAATTAATAAATTGGCACACCCTTCCAGGGTGATATCTTTTGCTGAACCTTATTCCTTAACAAGAACTTAGGAGGGTTGCTACTCTCATTAATCCTTGATTTTCTACTGAATACTGGCATCTTACAGATGGTTATGGATTCTTATGATCCTATTCGTTGTTTCCAAGGCAACTTTCAGATCCTGATAATTGGACTTACCAATCCTTTGTCAACAATAAATGTTTAACATTCCATTTATACGAGATCTCCAAAGGAGTAGCCTTGATACTTATATGATAACTATTATAGAAAAGCTTAATTCAAGGTGAGATGGTTATTCCATCCACTACTTAAAATTAATCTTAAGGAATAGCTAATCCTTGCCGTTAGTCGAACAAATCGACGATCCTGGGCAGCTGATGGCAATTCTTAATTGTTGCCTAAATTGGGTTGCGGTAATTAATGCATAAGCAAAATGAACCGTCTTTCTTAATTAACAATACTGAATTCTCAGAATATTGAGTTAGGCTTTATGAATCTATATCTTAAAACTTACTTAATCAGGGTTTTGATTCTTCCAATGATGGTACTAGCTGTCTTGGAGATTTCATAATAATACAGCCCTAAATGGGATATCAATCTTAACTCTACCTGCCTCTCAGGGGTAAATAGGGTAATCTTTGGAGAAGATAATTCAAGATATAAGGAGTTATAGAGATTTTCCATATCTCAGGCTCCAGTTCATCCATCATTGCTTGTGTTAAATAAGTGACACATTTATGTTACAAGTCCCCGAATTCCTTAATCGGGAACATTTACTTGGACAATTCCATTCTGGATATCTTCTTTGAATACCATTAGTTGACTTTAGTACCATATGACCTATCGGAATATCTTTGTGATCTCATGCATTAAACCTCCATACTGATCAGGCATGGAAGCAATCTATGGAACTTATTAAGATACACCAATCCTCATATGATGCTTTTATCATACCATCTGGTATTCGGAGTCGATAGAGATTAAAGAGATATCAACTATATATGCTGACGCACTTCCTCTAGAGAGAGGATATTTCGAAAATTCTACGACTGAAGGTTTCTGATAGGAACAAAAGAACAAAAGAAATGGTTCTTACGATTTCGCCTGTAAGTTTTACCTTACACTTAATATCTGGGGTTTTGACGGGAAAATTTCTAAAAGTTTGCTAAGCTTATGGTCTTATGAGAGACTTAGCGGTATCTGAAACCAAACGTAACTCTTAGTAATAAAATCACAATAAGGAATTTATCTGTGTTATTACTAATGTGAACTACCTCTAACCGTTCATCAGGAGGGTTAAACGTCTCCATTCTTAATCCTTTTAAACTCAGCTGTAGAATCTTTGACAATTTCTAGGGAAGTCTCAACTTCGACTGGTTATTTCTTAATCTATAAAACATGAGTAGCTGAGGTAGATCCATAATGGATTTATAATGAGCAGGCTTTGAAACCTTAATGTGCCCTCTTATTGCCGATGCTAAATCATCAATATATATAGTGCATTATGCTTAAATTCTAGGTTAACCGAATAAGGGCACTATTTCAATCAATGAACCAAGGTTTGCAACATACTGCCGATAGTTTATAACTTTTATGGTGAGAGTCAGAAAATTCTTATTCCATCTTTTTCCATTTCGTGATGCGGATCATAGGTTTTTCTAATAAGATCCCTAAAACTTGGACCATCCCATGTTGTATAAGGGGATCTTTCTTGTGGACTTCATTAATGTCCTCACTAATTAAGGGTATTGTCCTCGAACGACCGCGGTGCATACCTCACCGTGTCCTTTCCAGCTTAACCGCTGATATACCTAATGGTTTCTACTTCATCTAACAATTTCTTGCAATCGATGGCCCCTTTTTATTATTGAAGTCTCTTGACTTCCAAGAGACGAAGTACTTTCAAGTACATCCTAAAAAGAATGGGGCTCCTTGCCATATATGCTTTTGCTGGGTTTATTCTTTGCATTTGAAGTATGAATATAGCTCTCCTCATGAGCAGCGACATGTGTTTTAAAGCAAACATCATTCAGCTTCTTGAACTTTTTCATAACTTTTCTCATAGCCTTTCTAACAGCTGTGTTAATTACAGTTTTGGAGATTAACTCCTTCAACATTGAGGTTCACATTTGATGCACCATTGACATTTGTCACATCTCTAGCATCGCGACTGTTGTTTGCCTCTTCTGAGTTTCCATACTCGAAGCTTTGGTATTAAATACCAAATTCAACAAGTGCTTAGGTAATCCATACCCAGTATCTCCTTGAATGGTCAAATGCTCACCAAAAGGAGTTTTGATAACTACATACTTCTTATCACACCTAATATAGGCTTGGTTACATGACTACCAATCCATTCCTATCACTATATCGAGTCCCTCTTATTTTTAACGGAAACGAGGACAGCGGAAAAGAATGATTCCTAATGGATATAAAACATCCATCTAATATTGCCGAAGCAGTCTCTGAGGTACTATCGGCCAATTCTATTTTATACTTAACGCTTAGAGTTTTAACAGGCAGATTTAATGATTTACAAAATCTATTGTCTATGAAAGACTTATCTGAACCTGAATCAAATAATACTCTAGCATGAGCGTTATTGATAAAGAAAGTACCTGTTGTGACATTGTCATCCTGAATAGCCTCTTGAGCATTCATTTGAGAATCTCCAGCTTTGGTCTTCTTAGCCTCCCCAGGCTTCTTGGTTTTATTTGGGCAATTTATCTTGATGTGCCCTATTTCATTGCAACCATAGCAGGTTGCGTCCCTTATGTCTTGGCACTCCAAGGTCTTATGCCCTTTCTTATTACAAATCCCACAAGGCCTAGCTTGTGACTCCAGAGTGCATTTCCCTTTAGTTGCCTTGTTTGGGCAGCGGGTCTTTATGTGCTCCTTCTTGCCATAACCATAGCAGGTGGCGTCCTTCATGTCCTTGCATTCATGGGTCTTGTGATCCATCTCTTTACAGCTGACACATCCCCTGGTCTGCTCATAGAAACATTTCCCGAAATGCTTCTTCCCGCAGGTTTTACATTTGGGTTTTGCCTCCTTTGGCTTGGACTAGTCATAGGTTGAACCGGTCTTACCCTTTTTGTAACCTTTATTTGGGGTATTATCGCACTTTCACTTATGAATCTTTAATACACGGTCCAGGGCTTTGTTTACGGCTGTATCCAACATAGCCTGTAACTCGGTGCCCGTTAAGTTCAGTCTTACATTATCATTCAAATCAACTGGATGATTATGAGCTTTAGATGAGTCAGCCATGGTGAAGCTTTGAAGGCTACAAACCAAGTAGTAATAATTGGTTTAATTATATGGTGAATTATCGAATTTGATGATTAAATAGCCATGGTACAAATAAACCATATAGGCGAATAGATAGTATTAAATTTATTTGATTATGTTTTGCCTAGGTTTTTAAATAAACCATCTTTGGCGTTTTAACGGAATATAATCCTTCATATCTATTAGACAGGGGACATAAGTCACGACTGTCAATGTCGTACCGACATTTTATATATAGCACGAGGGCTTGTTCCAAAGGACTTTCGATGGCACTGATGCCTTGTCACTTGGGAAATTTTTAAAACATAATCAATGATTCCTTTGGATCGGAAAATTTCATAATTCCTTGTCTTGACAAGAAGTTATGAAATAATACTATCTTTTCTATGTACATATCTTTGCCCGTAGGAATACATTTCAAATGTATGTTTTGATGTATTATTAGCCATGATTCCTCTTGATCATTTACGCTAAATAAGGGGTTTGGAAATTCCTAATATGAAGATGACAAGTGTGATTTTATCGCATCACTGTTGTCAGGAGCGTTAACATGTTTTCAGATGTTAACGAGGATCTGAATCTCTTTTAAACAGGTGTTACCATCGTGGCCAGGTCCTTAATGACATTCAAGCTAGGTTATACCTTTTAAGATTCTTTTTAATATGTATACTGGCAGGAAAGGAATGATATTTTGATTTATTTCATATATTTTATTCAGGATTTTCATTATAATTATCCTAAGCTTAATTAAAATGTAACTATGGCACAAAAGGCCAAGTCACTAGGGCAACTTTAAATTACAAACCATGATTTTGTAGAATCAAGGTATTTAGGCTTGAACGTTGTCCATGCCTTTTCTTGACAGGGAGTTGTAGGCTACGACTGTCTTTTGTCTTATATGACAATGAATATGGCCCGTAAGCATTATATCCCTGATGGATGCTTAATTCACAAAATAAGAAAGAATTTCGGGAGAACCAGTATAAGGATGATTTATGCGATTCTGTCGGATCACATCTGCCCGAAATGTTAACATGTTTACAAATGTTAACAGGGATTTGAATCTTTTGAATAGGTTCTACCATCTTGGCCTTGTCTGAAATAACATATAGGCTAGGTTGTACCTTTAAGATTTTTTTTAATATTTAACGCATAACAATCCTAAATTGAGATATTAATAAGGATCTGAATCTAATTGAGGAACTACCATATTGGCCCTGTCTTAAAATGACACATGGGCTAGGTCTTGTCCCTTTTTAGAATTTGCCATTTTATTATAATGGTAGATCTTATAAAAGAAATGTTATTATTCATATTTTATGTTCACATATAATGATGTAAATAACATTTAGATAAATCATTCCAAGGATTTTTTTTTAAAAGAGTCACAGAATTGCCCTGAACGGGACTTGAAAGGAATAATGTTGTCCATGAAGGGACTGAAGGATAAATATGTCCTTATAAGGACTACTAAGGAAACGATTTTCAGCAAAAGGAGTTTCTTCTTCATTTTATTTCTGAATGTCCTCTCCTTGGTTGCACATTAATCCTAGTCGCAGTATGAAGCTCGGCCTTCCCTAGGCTTCAAATGGGGAGAATTTCCATTATGGCTTCTTTGCTTGGCGACAAATTAAAAGTATATAGAATTGAAGGCAATAATTCTCCGAATAGAGACGAGAGTATTCCTATGTTAAGTCCAGACTCAGAAGGTCAAGGAATGTGCTACTGTGTCATTGAGATTAAACACAAAAGGTTAGTGTTTAATTCACTCAATGTTGGCTCTGATACCAACCTGTCACACCCCGATATTTCCACGTATTACTGGTGGGCCCGGTGGGGAGTATCGTGACGTAGTTGATATCATCATAGTCAAACAACACAATTTAAATGCACAGCGGAAGCAAAAGATGAATATATTACAAACCGATATAAAGTAATATCAAAGTATTACAAACGGAAAGTAAAGGATCCACATGCGGATCAAATAAAAATAATTGTTCAACAGACTTTAAAGGCATCTAAGCTTGCGAGACTCTTTATTGATGCTAGGAGTAGCCAGCCTATTCTGATTAGTACCTGCACTTAGCCTTTTTGGAAAATACGTCAGTTTACACTGGTAAATACAATTAACTGACTCATTTTGAAAAGGTTTAGAAAATTGATTTAAATGCACGTAGGCACAAAATATTTTATAACTTGGGATAATTATTTATATACAAACTTGTAAAAGAATTACATGTTTCTTATGCGTTCAGTAGCCCGGGTTGACACCGGGTTAGAGCTTAATAGACACACCACATGATATAGTCCCGCGACGGGTTATTCCCGAAACCGGCGATTATACCTTATTATTTATATATGCACTAACGGGTGTACGCCTACACCCGCGTGCTTAGGTCGTGGACATTTCGTAAAATGATGCAAGGATATCCGGGACATGGTCATTAACCCCCCAAAGGCTTTAAGCAAACAAAACAATTTAAACGGGACATTTCAATAAATTAATCTTCATACAATTAAAAATTCAATGCCCGACCAAGCGGTATTTTATATATCGTACCCCAAGCCCGTATAGGGAAAATAAGTTAAAAGTATTTACCTGAGCTAAATATAAATTCAATCCCAGCCGTATATCAAATCAGCAAGTACAGATAGCTTTTACTGGGCTCCTAAATCTAGAACGAAGGTTTTTAATAACCTATTAGATTCCTAACGGGTCTTAATTAAGCCTATGCTTAGACCGGTTAGTTTTAAAGGAGGATACGGTTCAAAACGCATGATTAAGCGAGAACCAGATTAGAATGTGGTTTAGACCCGACAAGCTTGTATACTTGTTTAATAAGGGTAAACTAAACACATTCTGGATTTTGAGATAACAATGATAAGGTTTGACCCGTTTCGGCTAATATATGCAAACTAGTTACATAAGCCGATCCGAACGCGAAAAGTGCGTAACGGGTAACCAAATGAGTCATACACAGGTTTCCTAAGTTAATATGCCTTAAATATGTTGTGATATCAGTAGGATACATTCCATTATGCCCAAAACGAATTTAAAACCAATTTATGCCCCGTAGGGGTAATTTGGTCATTTTAAAGGTTATAAGAGAGATTAAATAATATTATGAGTTCCAGGTCAGATATAATCAGTAAAAATACTTAATTTAATAAGTTATAACAGTAGCGTATATATATGTGAAATTTATCATTTATAACCAAACTATGCACATTAGGGGCATTTTGGTAATTTCACTTAAGCTTTAAAGGTCAAAATTAGAATTCTGAGTTTAAAACTTTTGCCTACAGTTTAATTATGAAAAATTACTTAAAACATCAGTAGGTATCAAACCTTATATATTTAAAATAGTTTTAACACATACTATGCGTTAAAACGCGTAAAAAGACGGTTTTAAGTGATTTCCGGGTTTTATAAGAAAAGCGGATATTTTTATTATTCCAGAAGGCTTAAAATATCTTATTTATCATATAGGATCAGTAGAAAAAGGTTTGGAATCAAAATGATTTGTGAAACTCCTTTTATAGGCCAAAAGGGCAAAATCGACAATTACTAAATCAAAGCTAAAACCCTATGTTATGCTCAGCCTAAAATTAAATACAAATCTTCAAAAATCCCAAAATATTAATTTATATCAGTAGGTAAAAAGTTTGGTATCAAAAATCGGGTTTAGATAGGCCATATGCTAATTATGCCGTTTATTTAATAAAAAGCTTTATATTTACGCTAATGAGCATAACTCCTAATCTAAACCTCAAACTGATGTCAAATTTTAGGGACAAGTTTATAAATCAGTGAATAAGATTATTGTCCTCTCATATTTTCAAAATTCTCGTTTTAGGGTCAAAAGGGCATAATGGTCAACATTTAAGCATATAACGGAAACATGTAATGAATAGGATAACTAAGGAACCAAGTTGTATAACCTCAGGGGGTTACACTAACCTACAACCTGGTCCTAAAGGAATCCTAAGGCATATCTAAACTAAGCTAAATCGGGTCAGAACTGAAAGTCAAAGCAAAAGTCAACTTTTGCGACTTTCGGTTCCGAACCGAGCCTAAACTTAGAATTGTCGGGTTGAACATGCTTAAACGTGTTCAACTAATATTTACCAAGTTATTAAAGTGAGAAAACTGATTTTTATGGCTTCTATATTAATAGTTATAAATTTTATTTAAAACTAACCCGTTTGACTTTTATTTGACCCGACAATTTAACTAAGTAAACGTGGTAATTAGGAGGTGCCCTTTTGAGAGTTAAACACCTACCTAATTACGGTCACGTAGCCATGTTCGTTAGGAACAATGGCTTAACCGTTTGGAAGTCAAAGTGTTTGTCGCAAACTCTTGACTTTTCAGTTTTTAATCGCTAAACAATTAAACTAAGCACGAAAGGATACTTACAAGAGTCCAAAGGACTGAGGGGGGTTCTCAAAAGAGTTCAAGATTCTCACAATTCAGATAGTATAGCAGATTTGAAGGAAGGGTGCAAATGAAAGCCAAAAATCAATGGGAATTTATAGGTTTTTGAGGACCGTTAAGATCGTTCCTCGATAAACGTGATCAAATCTGGACCGTACACCTTTACCCACTGTTTTGGTATACTATGGGCGTCTCAAAACAGCCCATAGGTTGAAGAAAAACCACTTGCAACACCTGGAAACAGCTGGAACAGGCTGTTAACAACTTTCAGGAGTTCTGCGGGACGCTCATGCCCCGCGTACGAGTCAGTCAACCGTTACGCGGCCCGCGTCCGATGTACATTAGCAAACTTGTTTCAAAGTTGCTGTTTTTGGCCCCTGCACTTGATAATTGTCGTTTCTGACCCATTTAAGGCCCGTCAACATCAAATTAAGGCTCTACTATGACTCCTATACACAGGGAACATGAAACATGCTCGAAAACATGTCGGATGTCGGTTCGTTTGGCCGTACGGTCACGTTGTTCGTCTAATTACGACGAAACACAGACGGACGCTAAAAACGAACCAAATTACGCGACGAATGGAATTTTATCAAGCCAAACACTAAAATAAAATATTTTAGTGCTTACATAAAATTTTGGAGGTCCGGATATATCCAGAATGTGAGATATGCGCGAAAAAGCAAACTTGTGCACTTTTTGACACTTTTAGTCCCTGCATGACTTAAAAGTTTATTTTTACGCACCAAACACCTCCAAGCCTATATCTAAGCTATATAAAGAATAAATAGGGTATTTTTAACTCATGGTCATATTCCGGAAGGTCCGTTACCATACAAATCGGCATACTTTAGCAGTTTGACGCAATTAGTCCTTTAATCGCACAAAGTAGCGTGAAATGTCGTTTACTGGTATCCAAGCCTTCCATGGCCCATAATGGGAATTCCCAAGCATATACTTAAATATTACTACACTCCTGTTTGCTTAATTGGTCACCGATAGGCGTAGATTCAAAAGTTGACGCTTTAGGTCCCTCTATTGCGCAAACTTGCGCATCTCATCATTTAATAGCATTGAAGCCTCATCTAATCCATATTAGACATTCTTGAAAGTATTATTAAACATCACGATGCTTCGGGTTTGCTAAAAGGTCATCCAAATGTATAATTAAACATATTGACACTTTTAGTCCCTCTAACTTGCAAAGTTGCGCGTAACTTTACTTATAGGCATAAAAATCTTAGACGACCAATGTTTCGCATTCCCGAGAGTATAATCAAATATCATGAAGCTCCCGGTTTGTTAAAAGGTCACTCAGAGGTAAGAATTAACATGTTGACGCTTTTTAACCCTTCATTGCGCAAACTTTCAATTAATTATGCAAACGGCTACACTCGATCAATAAGTGGCTCATTTATGAATATAAACATCGTAAGAGGTTATTTAGAAACTTATTTTAGGTATGCTTACACTTCCAGTCCTTTCATAATCCAGGTTTTCGATTTTTCAAAAAATTAGTCCCTTAAATTCAACATTTGACTTCATTAGGGTTTATTACACGTGTCAATACATCATTGGACGCGATTTTACGAGGTGTTACATTTCATCAGCAGGAGTTTCGGAAATGGGAGGTCGGGACTTTCGTCAACAGCATGCAAAGCTGGTGTTTCGTTATGATCATATTCACTTTGTTTCGTCATGCAGGACCTCACTTTCGTCATAAAACAAACAGAGACATGAATTCACATTTATGTATATGCTTCACATGAAAAGTCTTCATATGACATCATCATGGCATCATCATGGTGATGTCATGATGATGTGTCAGCGGGAAACGGCTCACGGCTCTTCGTGCTTCGCGTGTCGAACTCTGGGGCGCACAACGGAGGAATGTCGTGACGTCGGGCTTGAGCCGAACCTAACCGAGTCGAACCAAACCGAGTCGAACCGAACCGAGTCGCGTCCACATAATATGTATCAACAGATAGACATTGATGAGGGCACCAAAAACGATCAATCAATCAATCGGTACAGAGTTTATTATTCGTAACATGTTGTTAAACTAAACACTTAACATGATTTTCATTAAACAAAACTGTGAACTGACAACTTTATGTTGATACACTTTTTCTGCATGCTTGTAGGTCGTTAGGTGACTTCTTGGAACAAAGCTTGCAATCAGCGGAGTTGAGGATATCATGGGTCGTACCGTTTGTTAATACATTAATGTTATGCTATTATTTATGAACAATTTGATTTCAAATACTTAGAACAATTTCCAATACTTCCGTTGAACATAAACTTATTTAAAACAGATGTTTGAATTCATATTGAATCAGATTTCGTATTTATTAAGAACTGGAGTTCAATGTGATTAGTGGCTAGATCCTGGTACGACACATGCCTCGCGGTGGGTTCCGCTTGTGGTATATTTGGGGGTGTGACACTTTCAAACATATCGATCTCATCCTTTTTGTCATCTCCAACCATTATCTTTATTCCTTTTCTTTTCCATTGGTTCGACCCATTAGCCCCTATAATTTCTAGGTTCAACCAAACTAACCCTTTAGCACTTTCATGTAGTTGAAGTCAGATAATATAGTTAAATTTTGAGCTTCTTCAAGCATAATTAAGGGTTTATTATCTAGTCATTTGACCCAGAAAGATCTAATCTTAATAGACGTGTCAACGGAAAAGGTCTTGGTCTTGATATATACATATAATGCTTATGTTGACGGAATTGATAAAAAGAAGTTATCCATCGATCCAATGGGGATGTTGCAGATGACAAGGTACTTAGAACCTCTTCAATGACGACAACGGCTAACACATGCTATTACCTGAATTGTGAGGAAATAAAGTTTTCACAATTCAAACATCTGTCGTGACTCAAAACCTCATTTTAGTTACAACATTTTATTTGGCAAAACATATATGGCAATCTCTTTTTAGTTACAACATTTTATTTCGCAGCAAATCCCACTTTAGTTGATTGATAATTATGTCATGACATTTAAATGGATATTAATCATATGTATGCGATTTTTATTTGTTTTGTTGTGATTGTTTTTGCATTGATTTGACCTATGCTTTATAGTAACTCACCTAATCATGTCCCATACACCCTAGGATAACTCTTATGTATCTAAGCTTTTGTAGCAAAACATAGCAATTAAATTAACCCTTTTTGTCTGCCAGGGGCGCCGGTCCAACGTGTTTGGAGGCCCTAAGGGGGGAGAGGGCACTTAACCATTTTACCCTGCCTTCCACCAATCTTCTTACGTCATCTCACTTAGACCATCCTACCCTCTCCTACCCTATTTCGGTGATGTCACTTAGCCCGGATTACTCTCTTTCTTTTTTTTCTTTTACAAATACAAATAATTAAACATATAAAGAATTATTCTTAGAAATAAAAAAATACATTCCTTAATCACAATATATAAAGGGTATATAAAAATTACACGAACATAAAAATGAATTTCTTATTTTATAAAAATAGAATACATATATAATATTAGTGGGTTAACCCGCGCGTTGCAGCGGGAGCTTCTTTTCTGTAATCAGTTTTACAAATGGCTGCAATCTTATGTTCATTGCTCTCGAGACATGGTTCCGTCGTATTTTCTGTAATCTGTCACTAATATTGAGATATATCACAGGAGTTTTAGACTTTTAATCTGAATCTTTGATGGATAATTGTTCAAAAGACTTGTATTGAACTTGAGCTCCACTGCCCCTCCCATGCAAACCATGGATCACATGCTTAGTGACTTTTGACTTTTTTAGTCAAATCTAGTATTCCTTCAATGCTAAATTTACATAATTTTCTTGTAGAACTAAAATCATATTTTTTGTGTGAAGTAAACGCCTTCAACTTGCACAGGCTCAAAATATTTGCATATAGATTTTTTCAAACAAATAGAAAATCGGCCGTAATTTTGTGATAAAGAGAAAGAAAATTGGCCTTAATCACAGACTACCTACTGGTTTCGAACGATTTTAAAATAGTTATAAAGTTGAGTAGAAAACAAAAACTATTGATGGATCAATGACCTTACCAAAAAACCTACTACATCCAAGGCGTAGAAAATAGAACACCTAATCCATGACTTGCACTACAATTGTGATGTTTGCTAGCATTAAAGTTTTACAGTTCAAACAAAGTCTTCACATAAAACTGTAGCAACATATTGCTGCTCCAGATCTCAACTGAGTAGTCTCAAGTAAACATTTTATTTATAACTTTATCAGTCTAAACTCACAAATCAGAGGATGGTGGAGATTAGCTGTGATGATGCGGCGTTCGACGGCTAAATGAACTAATTATAAGTTAATTAAAAATGTTAAACTTCATATGCATGAAGTTTATACACACAAGACTTAAGAGGAAAAATATAATCAAACCTCATACAATGCCTCAATGAACATCTGCATATAAAAAGGATAAATACAACAACCTCTTTTTGTGAATTCAAGTAAGAAGAATCTGAGGAAAGTAAGAAATCCAGTTCCTAAGAGTTTATTAATGTGCTTTAATAATTAAAATTATTAGTCGACACTTGCTAAAAATAGACATCATTGGTTCCGCCTAATTTTACGACCCCTAGCGCCTCGTCAAAACCTTAATTGCCCACCACCGGATTTTCCAACAACAAACTCCTCAACTCCACTTCCTTAGGTTCAACCCTAATCCTCAAAAGCATGGTAAACCTAACCTTAATCTCTCGCCTCAATGTCCACATCGACATCGTCTCCGACCCCACATGGTTATTCGACTCGCTGCATCTACAACCCGCGCATTGACGAATGCATCAAAACCATGCACGACCACATCAATTTTGTTGTCTACATCAACTTTAGCGTTTAATCAAAACATATCATCCCTCAATCATTTGATGAGACGAAAAGGGTTGGTGTGTAAAAACTAACAGAAATCTACCAGATCATTAGACCTTACTCATTACCTGTTACATCTGTAACATTAGCCTGCAAAATAGCTAATTGGCGATAAGGTCCCAGTGGTTTTGTTCACTAAATTCTCACCTAAAGGGAACTTTATTCCCATGGCAACACTGAGACCAATAGCACTCTATAGACTAAGTAGATATCTAAAATCAGAGATCCACTTAGGCTGCTGACCTGCTGTGTAAAAAATATAGGAGTTAATTACACACAGGGTGTTTTGGTCAAAAATTACCGAAGCAATTAAGTGATCAAATTAGTTAAGTGAGGTAGTGTGCTAAGTAAGTGTGTTGAGAATATGTTGATTAAGTTGTTTGCAAAAACAGTTTTCAGGATACGGCTCAGGATATTAAGATGTATCTGCGATCAAACAATGAGCAAAAAGTAAAGGGGGGTGACACGAGATATACGAGGAAAGCCCTTGATCAATCTAGATCGCCGGCACAAACGTCAGGATACAGTGCAGGATATTGATCTGATCGCTAAGTGTTACAATGCTTTTTTGTGAAAGTGAGAGTTGCGAGAGAGTAAAGTGTTAGAGAGCAGTGAGTGTTGTTGTGTCCTATTCGATCTGACTTATCCATCTATTTATAACTAAGAAATACAACAAAAATTCCTATAAACGGGGGATGCCTCCGAATATTCCATAGTTAACGTTATAGACCGAGTAAAACGGCTTCAACGTCTTCCTTTGAACGACTTAGACCGAGCCTTCCGGGGAAAGGGTCCTCATGAACGTTACAAGCTTGGACTCATATTCCTGCATATAATCCGTTAGTGATCCTCAGGATACCGTTCAGGATGTTACCAATATCCTGAATGAGCATCCCGGGCATGAACATATATCATACAACCAAGATATAACTTAAGATATTACCCAGGATATGGGCTCAGAATTTCACCCATAACAATTGTCCCCAAAAATGTTACCGTTAAGTATCCTGATACTAACGGTTACATTTTTTCACGAATAACGAGGTAATTAAGAGATAAGACCTTGATGTGACTAGTTGTAACCACGCAGCCTATAATTACTCATTACATCCCTATAACTTCTCATCCTCATCATCATTTAACCTTTACCGAAGAGAAAAAAGGAAAATATTTCTCTCCCAATCCCATCTTCCTCCTCCATTCTGTTTAATATTCCGGCACCATATGGCGAGACAAACAAGATCGAGCTCTGGTGACTCTGCTCCCACGTTCATCCACCAAAATATTCTCCAAGATCCGGAGAAGGAAATATGCACCTTCGATAGTGCCCACTTGTCAGCCCTGAAAACCTCCGGCATCTTCCCGGAAGGGACGGTGTTCCGGCCATTCGATCGGGAAATCTGGTCGGATATGGTTTCAGAGGAGTGGTTGTGCTTCAACGCTTTTCCCTTTACCTTAGGGCTGCAATTTCCTTTTCCTGATTTCATCACCGAGTTCTTTAATATTCCGAAAATCTGTTTTAGTCAAACAATGCCGATGCTCTGGCAAGTCTTGTCTGTTCTTGATCAAATCAAGAGGAACCATATCCCTGATCTTTCTGTTCATGACCTCCCTCTAGCATACCGGCTTAGATGCCACGGCTCTTGTCGATTCTTGTTTTATTCCACTTCCAGCGATCCACTGATACTCCGCGCCACCAGGAACGAAGAGGAATGGAAATCCAAGTTCTTCTTTGTAAAAAGAGACTCAATCCCTGGTGGAGCGGATTATCTGGTGAAGTGGTTGAGAAAGGGTAGGATTTAGGGTTTTAGGATGATCGTGTCTTGTATCCTGTTTCATATCTTGTACTGACTTTTTGATTTTCTTGGACACGGCCGATTTCAGGAAGCTTGCACCTCCCTTAGCCGAATCACAGAAGAGAATCGACGCCATCAGACTCCTCCCAGAAGCTGAAAGAAGTTTCAATCCATTTCCACCATCTCCAAGTCCACTTTCCAGTGCAAACATGTCTGGTATGGATCCTGCACGATATCCTGCATACATGTTTTTATTTGATATATTTAGGAAAGAATATAACTAGGAACCTTTTGTGCTTTTGGCGGATGGGTCTCAGTTTGAGATGAAACCAAAAGCACAAACTTTTGCCATGTTAATAATATAACTTCCTTTTGACCCTATCTTTGTTGTTATTCTTTTAATGCATAAATTTTACTTATGAAAATAGTCTTGTTAGAACATTCTTGGGAACATATTGTAAGAGTATCCTGAGAGATATCCTGCCCAGGATACTGCCACATAACTTATAAAACTCAAGTTATCCAAATAAAAAGGAGAGATCATACCAGAGATTCCTAAAGAGTCAATTCCAATTTTCCATCATAGGAATGTCCCCAGTGCACATTTATAAGTTTGAATCCATCCTTTAAATTGTATGATGTATGTCCCCTGTGTTCATCATATGCAAGCATAGTTATACTTTAGTTTTTCCGTAAATAAATCCTGAACATCCTGGAGATAAACCCTTAATATCCTGGGGATAAACCCTGATTTTCATGCACTACAGGCGGGAGTGTATAAACTCCAAGACTTTGAAAGGTGAAAACCTTTAAACCTTAGAGAGTATGAAAATACTCTTTCGTGAGAGAGGGTGATCAATCCTCATATACCTTTAGGATCCAGGATATAGCCAACAATAACGAAATTGTCAGCCACTTTTACATGGACTGGTCCCGCTATCTTGAACTATCCTTGGATAACTTGCGCTCCAGGCGGGGTGTTTAAACCCAATTCGAGAGAAAGGTGAATACCTTTAAACCTGTGAAGGGATCTGGATCCCTTAAACGTGAGAGAGGGGGCCAATCCTCTAATCTTTCGAGTTATCCTGAGTGTATATCCTGGAGCATATTCTGCAAAACACTTTAAACTAAGGTGGGTGTTAGCTTGGCTAACACCCCTCCGATGCTTAAGTTTGTAATGGGTTCAAAAGAATAAGTAAATTCAAACATATTGAAAAGAGATAGAATTCATACCATCCTGAGTTAGAAATTAAATTCTAAACTCACTTGAAATAGAGCTTTAGGTGTATGGCATTCCAGGATCTAGGTAGCATATCCCCTTCCATATTCTTGAGTCGGTATGCTCCTTTTCCTGATTCAGATTCAACCTCATATGGTCCTTCCCACTTTGGAGCCAACTTTCCATCGGCAGGATTAGTAGTATTTTGAAAAGCCTTTCTTAATACCCAATCCCCATCTTGAAATCTTCTAGTTCTTATATTCTTGTTATATACTCTGGATATCCTCTGTTGATATGTTGCCATCTTTAGCCTTGTTGCATCTCTTGTTTCGTCTACAGTGTCCAAATCTTGGCATAAAGCTTCAGGATTCTGCTCAGGATCCCGGAGGATAGATCTTGCCGTAGGTATCACCATTTCTGTTGGGATCACTGCTTCTGCTCCAAATACTAAGGAAAACGGGGTTTGGCCAGTTGCATTTTTTACCGTTTTTCTATCAGCCCATAAAACAAAGGGTAGTTCTTCTGCCCATCGTCCTTTTTTAGCTCCCAGTCTCTTCTTCAAGTTGTTGAAAATTATCTTGTTCGAGGATTCAGCTTGTCCATTTGCTTGAGGATGTACTGGAGTAGATGTGATCATTTTGATTCCCCAACTCTTGCAAAACTCAGTAGTTCTCTTACTTATAAACTGATATCCGTTGTCACAAATGATTTCAGCTGGTACTCCAAACCTGGTCAGGATATTCCTTTTTATGAAGAATACTACTTCTTGGTCTCTAACTTGAACAAATGCTTCAGCTTCAACCCATTTGGAAAAATAGTCAGTCATTGCCAGCATAAAGACTTTTCCTCCTGGAGCTTTTGGCAATTTTCCCACTATGTTCATCCCCCATTTCATGAATGGCCAAGGGGAAATTATAGGATATAGTGGTTCAGCTGGTTAATGTAGTATGTTACTGTGCCTTTGACATGCATCACATCTTCGAGCATATTCTGTAGCATCTTTTTTCATTGTCGGCCAATAGTATCCTGTTCTTAATACTTTTGAGAATAATGACCTGCCCCTAGTGTGGTTACCACAATCCCCTTCATGTATATCCTGAAGCACTTCCTTAGTCTCAGGATCCTCCAAGCATCTCAGGTATGGACCTGCAAGAGATTTCTTATACAAAACATTATTTATAATGGTGAATCGCGATACCTTCATCCTAAATGCCTTAGGGTTTTCGTCTTTAGGGATGTGTCCTTCCTTGAGATATTTTATGATTGGAGTCATCCAGGATTCAGTATCCTCATCAGGATCATGACCAGGATCCTGGATGCTTGTTACCTCCTCATCCTGAGCTTTGAAGGGATCCACAGCAGGATACAGGATATGAAGTATTGGTATTTGGGTTCCCTCTGGTATCCTGACTGATGATCCTAGGTTTGCCAAGGCATCCGCTTCAGCATTATCTTCTCTTGGTACCTGTTCAAGTGTAAAAACATCGAAATATCCTGCTAATTTTTTGAGAATATCGAGGTACTCGATTAACTTCTCACCTTTAACTGCATAGGATCCATTAAAATGATTAGTGATTAACAAGGAGTCAACATATACTTGCAAATTCTTAATATTCATATTTTTAGCCAACTCTAATCCTTCAATTAAAGCCTCATATTCTGCTTCATTATTAGTAGCAGGAAATTCACACCTAATAGCCCGGGGTAATATGTCCCCCTGTGGCGATTTTAGTAGCATTCCCAATCCTACTCCTCTAACATTAGATGCACCATCAGTATATAATGTCCAGGATTATGAGGTTTCTCCTAATTGTTGGACTTCTTGGTCTACTTCATCCTGAATATCACTACTGAAATCAGCCACAAAGTCAGCTAGAGCCTGTGATTTTATGGCATTTCTAGGTTCATATACTAAGTTATAAGCACTTAATTTCACTGACCACTTAGCCATCCTGCCTGACATCTCAGGTTTCCTAAGCACATTTTTAACAGGATAATTGGTTTTAACATGAATCCTATGTGTCTCAAAGTAATGTCTAAGCTTTGTCGATGCCATAACTAGAGCCAATATTAATTTTTCTAAATGAGAATATCTAGTTTCAGCATCTTATAAACTTTTACTAACATAATAGACAGGATACTGCTGACCTTCATGATCCTTTACAAGGACGGCACTTACAGCATTCCCTGATATTGCGAGGTATAGGGATAATGGTTCACCATTTTCAGGCTTCATCAATAGAGGTGCTGTTGAAAGATACTGCTTCAAATCCTGCAGGGCTGCTTCATGCTTCTCCTTCCATTCGAACTTCTTGTTTTTCTTCAGGATATCATAAAATTCCTTGCATTTTTTCGAGGATCTTGAGATAAATCTGTTCAATGCCGCTACTCGTCCCGTCAGTCTCTGAACATCCTTCATATTGGTAGGTGACTTGATACCTAAGATGGCTTTGATCTGTTCTGGGCTAGCTTCTATCCCTCTTTTAGTTACCATATATCCTAAAAACTTTCCTGCTCCAACTCCAAAATGGCACTTGGCAGGATTTAGCTTCATATTATATTGATCTAGGATATCAAATGCTCCCTTAATATCCTGGAGGTGATCCTCAGCCTTCTTAGATTTTACCACCATATCATCAATGTACACTTCCATGGTGTCCCCCAGCTTGTCTTTAAACATCATGTTCACCAATCTCTGGTATGTTGCACCTGCATTTTTTAAATCAAAAGGCATAGCAGTGTAACAATAAATACCTGTTGGTGTCATGAAAGCAGTATCCTCCTGGTCTGAAGGTTCCATTTGAATCTGCTGAAATCCTGAGGATGCATCCATGAAGGTTAACATCTCATGGCCGGCAGTAGCATCCACCATTGCATCAATATGAGGAAGAGGAAATGGGTCTTTGGGACAAGCTTTATTCAAGTTTGTGTAATCTATACAAACTCTCCATTTCCCATTTTTCTTCTGTACCACGACTACATTTGCTAGCCATCTTGGAAACTTAACTTCTCTGATCATTTTAGATTTCAATAGCCTCTCTACTTCTTCCTGAATAATCATATTTTGCTCCGGAGCAAATTTCCTTCTCTTTTGTTGAACAAGTTTGAATGATCTGTTAATACCGAGCTTATGTGTTATAATATCTTTGGAAATGCCTGTCATATCCTCATGCTTCCACGCGAATGTTGATATCTTGCATTTCAAAAATTTAGTTAACTGTTCTTCAATATCCTGAGGGATATCGGTTCCTACAAGCACCGAGATATCCGGATTATCCTGATCCAGGATAATCTTCTTTACATCCTGCTCTGAAGCCTCCACGATATCCTGGGCCCGCATATTTAATTGCTATGCTGCATTAGGCTTGGTTGAGGATTTCACTGAGGATGAGTAACATTCCTTCGCCTCCTGCTGATCACTATCGACCTTGACAACCCCCCAAGGGGTAGGGATCTTTATGCATTGATGATAAGTTGATGGCACAGCTTTCATATCATGGATCCATGGCCTACCCAGTATGATATTATAGTAGGATAGGGAGTCCATCACACAGAAGCGTCGTATTGAGTTGACCCCTTCAACATATACTGGTAACTTTATCTCTCCCACTGTGTTCCTGGCCTCTCCACTGAACCCAACAAGCACGGTGGATTTCGAAGTGATATCCATTGGAGATACATTCATTCTCTTCAAAGTTTCTAGTTGGATTATGTTGACGGAACTGCCATTATCCACCAATATCCTGCGAACAAAATGGTTAGCCACATATAATGTTATTACCAGAGCATCATGGTGAGGATCCTGGACAGTATCCCTGTCATCACTGTCGAATGTGATCACTTTATCAGTTGTGAGGGTAGTCATCCTGGCTAGTTTATCTCCTCTTTCAGTCTTAGCTTCATTTGCATGTCTCTTAGCCGCAGAATACGAAGACCCACAAATGTCGGATCCTCCTGAAATAAAGTTGATTATCTGGGCATCCGCAGGAGGTGATGCTGCTCGTTCAGGATCCTTCTCAGTATCCTGACCCTTATTCTTCTTTCTTCCTAGGAGATCCTTCAGATATCCCTTGCTTAGGAGATAGCTTATTTCTTTTCTTAGAGCAATGCAATCCTCAGTTACATGTCCGAAATCTTCATGGAAGGCACACCATTTGGACTTATCCTTCCAATCAACTTTTTGTTGATTCTTCCGAGGCCACCTAGATTTGTCTCCTAAACCCTGCATAGCATACATCAGTTCAGGTATGTTAATATAAAAGCATTATTCAGATAATTCAGGATACTCCTCAGGATCCTCGTCTTCAACATCATTCACTTTCTTGCTGTCATTTCTGCCATACGGCTTAAAGGGATATGGTTTAAACGAGGATTCTGATTTCCTATTGGTTGATTCATATGTGGTGGACAAATTCATCCTCTCTTGCATCTTTTTGTCATCCTCCAGTCGAATATATCTTAAAGCCCTGTTTCGAGCTTCATCCAAGTTCCTGCATGGGTTCATTACAAGGTCTTGGTAAAACTGAGAGTTTTTTGCAGCCCCATCTTGAAAGCCTGCACAGCTGTTGCAACATCAAGATGTGGAATATCTAAGGATTCTCGGCTAAACTTGTTCACATAATCTCTTAAGGATTCCTGAGGTCCTTGAGTTATCCTGTAGAGATCACTTGTTAGTTTTTCAAAACTTCGACTGCAAGAAAATTGACTATTAAATAAATTCACTAGGTGAGAAAATGATGTAATCGAATGAGGAGGAACGTTTAAGAGCCATTTTAAGGCTGATCCTGTTAAGGTAGAACCAAAACCCTTGCATAGGCATGCTTCCTTGAGCTCCTGAGGGATGGGGTTGATCTCCATTCTTTCCCTATACTGGGCAATATGCTCTTCAGTGTTAGGGGAGGATTCTTCAATGATCAGTGATCCTCATTTACTGTTGGGTTTAGTGATCCTCAATTCTGTCTGAATTAGTGATCCTCAGAAAGTATTGTAGGATCAGGATCATGGATCATCATCAGGATCCTTATACTAACGATTGTCTGCTTTGAATATGAAGTTGTTTTGCAGGAGTACGAGCTTGGACTTGGTCTTGGCGATATTCCTGGAGCATATTCCATATTTATTCCGCACGTGCATGGCTGAAATGGACGTTATGGAGGTCGTGGAGGACTTGCACAAAATGCGGACAGTTTGTTAGCTTAGATATTTTCCATTTTTAAAAGGGGATAGCGAGCTAAATTAGAACACTTGGCTAATTTTAGCTTAACACACACACTCGCAACTGCTATCACCAGCTCTCGACAATTCACTTGGCGATTACATACTTTTTTGCACATTACACTTGTTAGGGGAGGATTTCTTAATGACCCGTGATCCTCAATTATTATCCTGCTTGGTGATCCTTACTTCTGTGTCAGTTAGTGATCCTCAGAAGTGCTTCAGGATCAGGATCATGGATCATCCTAAGGATCCTTATACTAATGATTGTCTGCTATGATTTCGGTATTGTTTTGCAGGAGTACCGGCTTGGACTTAGTCTTGGTAACGTTCCTGGAGAATATTCCACGTTTATTCCGCACGTGCTTGACCATGGTGAACGTTATGGAGATCGTGGGGAGAAGGCATGAATTGCGGAAGTTAGTTATTTAGATATTTTACTAAATTTAAAAGGGGTAGCGAGCTAATTAGACAACACTTGGCTATTTTTTGGCTACACACACTCGTACAACTGCACTCACCAGCTCTCGGCAAAACACTTAGCATTTTTCAAACGTTTCTACACGATACACTATAGTGATCCTTGTACTTAGCTTGCTATCATCCGAAGTTGTAAAAGGATTATTGTTTAATTTGAGTTGGTGATCGGTAGTTTCCATCACCCGAGGTTTTTTATGCCGGAGATCATACATTGATCAAGGGCTTTTCCTCGTATAAATCTTTGTGTCCCCTGTGCAATTCATTTCATAGTGATCCTCATTGTTGTTTACCAATTCAAGCATCATACCCCGTAACAGAGAGTTTGGTTGCATTATCCTCGTCTAATTTTTAACCAAAACAGTTTGGCGCCCACCGTGGGGCAATTGGTGCTTCATTCCTAAGAAATTCTCATTTTTGTGATCATTTCGGTTCGTTACATCCAAGCAGATGGCTTCATCATCAAAGAACACCTCCAGTGCGATGTCTGCAGTCAATTCACCCCAGGGCATTCCACCTTTGCCTCCACCACCGTCTGGACCTCAGAAAAATGCCGAGAAGAAACCAACTCCCATTTTCTCAAAACCTCCAACTTCTTCTGCATCTTATACTCCTACTACTAGTTGTTTTGGTCAAAAATTACCGAAGCAATTAAGTGATCAAATTAGTAAAGTGAGGTAGTGTGCTAGAAAGTGTATTGGAGATATGCTTGTTAAGTTATTTAGAAAATCAGTATTCAGGATATGGCTCAGGATATTGAGCTGTATCTATGATCAAACTATGAGCAAAAGTAAAGTAAACGACACGAGATGTACGAGGAAAGCCCTTGATCAATCTAGATCGCCGGCATAAAACCTCGGGAGCTGACAATCGCAGCTGCCTTGTTCTTCTTATTACTTCAAACGTCAGGATACAGTGCAGGATATAGACCAGATCGCTAAGTGTTACAATGCATTTGTATGAAAGTGAGAATTGCTTGAGAGCGAGTGTTAGAGTGTAGCGAGTGTGAATGTGATGTCCTATTCGATCTGGTATACCCACCTATTTATAGTTACAAAGTAGAAACTAAAATTCCTATAAATATGGGATACTCCCGAATATTCCATAAGTAGCCGTTTGGAACCAAAGAAAGCGGGCTTAACGTCTCTCCTTGAACAACTTGGACCGAGTCTTCCGCGGAATGAGTCTTCGTGAACGTTGATAGCTTCTAACCCACGTACCTGCACATAACCCGTTAGTAATCCTTAGGATACCATTCAGGATGTTACCAATATCCTGAATCAGCATCCCGGATGTAAACAGATACTATATAACCAAGATATAAATCAAGATATTTTCCAGGATATGGGCTCAGAATTTCACCCATGACAATTGTCCCCAAAAATGTTACCGTTTGTTATCCTGCACTAACGGTTACATTTTTACGAAGACCGAGGTAATTAATTAGATAAGACCAATGATGTGACCGTTTTCAACTACCCAGCCTATATTTACTCATCATGCCCTATATCTTCTCATCCTCATCTCTTTTTTAATCATAATCGACAAGGAAAAAGGTAATATTCTCTCCCTCATCTTCATATTCCTCTTTTTCATCTTTCTCCGGCGAAAAATTCAGGCGACCAAATGCCCAGGCAAACAAGGTCCAGTTCAGGTGACTCGGCTCCCACATTCATCCAACAGAACCTTCTCCAAGAACCGGAGAAGGAAGCATGTACCTTCGATAGTGCCCACCTGTCAGCCTTGAAATCCTCTGGCATCTTCCCGGAAGGGACCGTGTTTAGACCGTTTGACCGGGAAATCCGGTCAGATATGGTCTCCAGCGAGTGGATATGCTTTAGTGCTTTCCCTTTTACCCTAGGGCTACAATTCCCCTTTCCGGACTTCATCACCGAATTCTTTAATATCACCAAAATCTCTTTCAGCCAAACCATGCCAATGCTCTGGCGTGTTTTGTCTTTTCTTGACCAAATCAAGAGAAACCACATTCCTGATCTTTCCGTCCATGATCTGCCCCTAGCTTACAAACTTAGATGCCATGGATCATGTAGATTTCTGTTTTACTCTACTTCCGGTGATCCACTGATACTTCGTGCCACCAGGAACGAGGATGGTTGGCAATCCAAGTTTTTCTTTGTAAAAAGGGACTCAATCCCTGGTGGAACGGATTATCCGATGAGATGGTTGAAGAAGGGTAGGATTTAGGGTTTAAAGATGATCCTGCCTCTTATCCTGCTTTATATCCTGAACTGACCAATTTCATTTTCTCTGTTGTGTATGCAGCTGATTTCAGGAAAATTGCACCTCCCCTCGCTGATTCTCAAAAAAGAATAGACGCCATCAGACTCCTTTCAGAGGCAGAGAGAAGCTTCAACCCATCTCCACCAACTCCAAGTCCTCTTTCAAGCGCAAACATGTCTGGTAAGGATCCTGCAAGATATCCTGTACATACATGTTTTTATTTGATATTTTTAGGAGAGATTTAGAATTTTACTCCCTGTGTGCAGATTCCAACAAAATTCCAGTCTACCTAGACCTTGATGAACTCGACAGCTATCCAACCCCAGCCACAGTCAAGAAAGAAACTCCTGCTGCAACTAGCTCCAAGCCACTCTCGGCTCCCAAGGCCAATCCAAGGACTCGTGCTTCCACAACAAAAAAGAGGAAAGGTCTTGAAGTCAGTGCTCCAGGTTCAGAAGGGTTCTCCTATGACGAACTCAGTTTCTCTGATTCCTTAGAGCCAATGACATCCTTCCTTAACAAGGTAATATCCTGACGCATATCCTGCACATATATCCTGCACGTATATCCTAATAGGATATCCTGACAGGATATCCTGGTCAATATATTCTAACTCATACCTGAAATTGATGTGCAGGGCCTCCAGCATTTGTTCCACTTGTATAATGATGCCTGTGGTACTGTTGCACTTCATGAAGCCAGGATCAAACAGCTTGAAAGCACCGTCGCTGACCAAGGTGCCATTGCCGAAGCGAAGACCCGGCACTACGAAAGCCTGCTGAAGAAGGTCACCCAAGACGCTGAGGTCAAACTCGCCACCGTTCAAATGGATCATGATCAAGCCTTGATCAACTTCCGGGAGGGAATCAAGGCTTCTGCTATCGTCTCCCTGTTACAAGCACGCATCAAGATGGCCTACGAGGCCAAGGAGACGGGCCTTGTTTATCCATCTTGGCCAGTTGAATCCTGGGTGGCCAAGCTAAAGGAGCTCGGAGGCAAAGTTGTGCCACTTCCTGTTGAAGCTGGTGAGTCTTCTAAGTCAGCAGAGTTGGTGATCCAGGCTGGAGACAAGAAGGATGTTGGAGCAGATGCTGGGATGGAAATTGGCGAGGATGCTGCTCAGGATGCTGGTTAGGATGCTGGTGCTGAGAAGTCTGAGAAGGTTGGAGGAGATGCCGCTGTGTGAGGGCATTTAGGTGGGCGATGACGGATATACGTGCCAAGGCCAGAGCCCACCTTTTTAAATTTGAATGTTGGTCTGTAGTCCCTTAAACAATTTACTTTTCTGCACTTTACTTTCCTGCACCTGAACAATTTACATTTCCTGCATGCTTTTTTAACAATACAACAGTTGAAGGTGGATGGGTCTCGGTTTGAGATGAAACCTTCAACTGTTGGGTGAATATGGTAAGGAACTATTAGTGCTCTTAGTGGATGGGCCTTGTTTTGAGGTGAAACTAAGAGCACATCTTTTGGTATGTTAATAATATAACCTCTCTTTTGACTTTACTATTGTTGTCATCGATACACAAATTTTACTCGTGAAAACCGTTTTGTTTGTACATTTTTAGGAATATATATTATAAACGAATCCTGGAAGATATCCTGAAAGATATCTTGATCAGGATATTGAAATACAACCTATAAATTGTCCAAATAAAAAGGAGAGATCATACCAGAGATTCTTAGAGAACCAATTTCAATCCTCCATTATAAGTTTGTTCCCAGTGCATACTTATAAACTTGGATCCATCCTTTGAACAGTATGATGTATGTCCCCTGTTTTCGCCAAAAACACAAATGTATTTATATTTTGACTCGAATGAATTCCGAATACCCCAGGGCAAAACCCATGATATCCTGAAATGAATCCTTAGCATACTTGGGATAAACCCTTAATATCCTGGGGATAAACCCTGATATCTGGGGATAAACCCTAAATTTCATGCGCTACAGGAGAGAGTGTATAAACTCCAATTCTTAGAAAGGTGAAAACCTTTAAACCTTAGAGAGTATGAAAATACTCTTTCGTGAGAGAGGGTGATCAATCCTCATATACCTTCAGGATCCAGGATATAGCCAACAGTAACGAAATTGTCAGCCACTTTTACATGAACTGGTCCCGCTACCTTGAACTATACCTAGATAACTTGCGCTCCAGGCGAGGTGTTTAAACCCAATTCGTAAGAAAGGTGAATACCTTTAAACCTTTGAAGGGACCAGGATCCCTTAAACGTGAGAGAGGGGGCCAATCCTCTAATCTTTCGACTTATCCTAAGTATATATCCTGGAGCTATATCCTGAAACATATCCTGCAAAACAATTGTAAACTAAGGTGGGTGTTAGCTTGGCTAACACCCCTCCGATGCTTAAGTCAGTATTGGGTTCAAGATAATAAACAAATATATTTAAAATAGAATACATACCATTCCGAGATAGAAAATAAATTCTACTCTTACTTGAAATAGAGCTTTAAATGTATTGCATTCCAGGATCTTGGTAGCATATCCCCTTCCATATTCTTGAGTCGATATGCTCCTTTACCTGCTTCTGACTCGACTTCATATGGTCCTTCCCACTTCGGAGCTAGCTTGCCATCGGCAGGATTAGTGGTATTTTGAAAAGCCTTTCTTAGCACCCAATCACCAACTCGAAATCTTCTAGTCCTTATATTCTTATTATATGCTCTGGATATTCTTTGTTGATATGCTGCCATCCTTAGCCTTGCTGCATCTCTTTTTTCGTCTATAGTATCCAAATCTTGAAATAAGGCTTCAGGATTCTGCTCAGGATCCTGTAGAATTGATCTTGCAGTAGGTATCGTCATTTCTGTTGGAATCACTGCTTCCGCTCCAAATACCAAGGAAAACGGGGTTTGGCCGGTTGCATTCTTTACCGTTATCCTATCAGCCCACAAAACAAAGGGTAACTCTTCCGCCCATCTTCCTTTTTTGGCTCCAAGCCTCTTCTTTAAGTTATTGACTATTATCTTGTTTGAGGATTCAGCTTGCCCATTCGCTTGAGGATGTACCGGAGTAGACGTGATCATTTTGATTCCCCAACTCTTGCAAAAGTCAGTAGTCCTTTTGCTTATAAACTGGGACCCATTATCACAAATGATCTCAGCTGGTACCCAAAACCTAGTTAGGATATTCCTCTTTATGAAGGATACTACTTCTTGGTCTCTAACTTGAACAAATGCTTCAGCCTCAACCCACTTGGAGAAATAATCCGTCATTGCTAACATAAAGACTTTTCCTCCCGGAGCTTTTGGTAACTTTCCTACTATATCCATCCCCCATTTCATGAATGGCCAAGGGGAAACTACAGGATATAATGGTTCAGTTGGTTGATGTAGTATGTTACTATGTCTTTGACATGCATCACATCTTCGAGCATATTCTGCAGCATCTTTCCTCATCGTTGGCCAATAATATCCTGTCCTTAATACTTTCGAGAACAATGATCTGCCCCCGGTGTGATTACCACAATCTCCTTCATGTATATCCTGAAGTACTTCTTTGGCTTCAGGATCCTCCAAGTACCTCAAATATGGTCCTGCAAGAGATTTCTTGTATAAAACATTATTTATAATAGCGAATCGTGATACCTTCATCCTAAACGCCTTAGGATTTTCATTTTCGGGGATGTGTCCTTCTTTGAGATATCTCACAATTGGAGCCGTCCAGGATTTAGGATCCCGTTCAGGATATTCCGCTTCAGGATCCCGAATACCCGCTACTTCTTTATCCTGAGGATTCGTTGCAGGATATAAGACATGTAATATTGGTATTTGGGTCCCTTCAGGTATCCTGATTGATGATCCCAAATTTGCTAAGGCATCCGCTTCAGCATTATCCTCCCTTGGTACCTGTTCAAGTGTAAAAACATCGAAATATCCTGCTAATTTTTTGAGAATATCGAGATATTCAACTAATTTCTCACCCTTAACTGCATAGGATCCATTAAAATGGTTAGTAATTAACAAAGAGTCAACATATACTTGCAAATTTTTGATACTCATGCTCTTAGCCAACTCTAATCCTGCAATTAAAGCCTCATACTCTGCTTCATTATTAGTAGCAGGAAATTCACACCTAATAGCTTGGGGTAATATGTCCCCCTGTGGCGATTTTAGTAGTATTCCTAATCCTACTCCTCTTACATTAGATGCACCATCAGTATATAATGTCCAGGATCCTGAGGATTCTCCTAACTGTTGAACTTCTAGGTCTACCTCATCCTGAATGTCACTACTAAAATCAGCCACAAAGTCAGCTAAAGCCTGAGACTTTATGGCATTTCTAGGTTCATATACTAAATCATAAGCACTCAACTTTACTGACCACTTAGCCATCCTACCTGACATTTCTGGTTTCCTAAGCACACTTTTGACAGGATAATTTGTTTTAACATGAATCCTATGTGTCTCAAAGTAATGTCTAAGTTTCGTTGATGCCATAACTAATGCTAGTATCAATTTTTCTAAATGAGAATATCTAGTTTCAGCATTTAACAGGCTTTTACTAACATAATAAACAGGATATTGCTGACCTTCATGGTCCTTTACAAGGACGTCACTTACAGCATTCCCTGATACCGCGAGGTATAGGGATAATGGTTCACCATTCTCAGGCTTCATCAGTAGAGGTGCGGTTGAAAGATATTGCTTTAAATCCTGTAGGGCCGCTTCATGCTTCTCACCCCATTCGAATTTTTTGTTCTTCTTCAGGATATCATAAAAATCTTTGCATTTCTCTGAGGATCTTGAGATAAATCTGTTTAATGCTGCCACTCGCCCCGTTAATCGTTGAACATCCTTCATATTTGAGGGCGATTTAATATCCAAGATGGCTTTAATCTGTTCCGGGCTCGCCTCTATTCCTCTTTTGGTCACCATATATCCTAGAAATTTTCCTGCCCCCACTCCAAAATGGCACTTAGCAGGATTCAGCTTCATGTTATACTGATCCAGGATATCAAACGCTCCTTTAATATCCTGGAGGTGATCCTGAGCTTTCTTTGATTTTACCACCATATCGTCGATGTACACCTCCATGGTGTCCCCCAGTTTGTCTTTGAACATCATGTTTACCAATCTTTGGTATGTTGCACCTGCATTTTTCAAACCAAAAGGCATAGCTGTATAACAATAAATACCTGTTGGTGTCATGAAGGCAGTATCCTCCTAGTCAGAAGGCTCCATTTGGATCTGTTGAAATCCTGAGGATGCGTCCATGAAGGTCAGCATTTCATGCCCGGCAGTGGCATCTACCATTGCATCAATGTGGGGAAGAGGAAATGGGTCTTTAGGACAAGCTTTGTTCAAGTCTGTGTAGTCTACACAAACTCTCCATTTCCCATTTTTCTTCTGTACCACAACCACGTTTGCTAGCCACCTTGGGAACTTAACTTCTCTGATCATCCTGGACTTCAATAATCTCTCAACTTCCTCTTGGATAATCGTATTCCGCTCAGGAGCAAACTTCCTTCTTTTTTGCTGAACAGGCTTGAATGATTTATCAATTCCAAGCTTGTGAGTGATAATGTCTTTGGATATGCCTGTCATATCCTCATGCTTCCATGCAAACATTGACATCCTGCATTTCAAAAAGTTAATTAATTGTTCTTCAATATCCTGAGGGATATTGGTCCCTACGAGCACCGAAATATCGGGATTATCCTGGTCCAGGATAATTTTCTTCACATCCTGCTCCGGATCCTCCACGATATCCTGGGCCCGCGTCTTTAATTGCTATGCTGCACTAGGTTTGGTTGAGGATTTCATCGAGGATGAGTAGCATTCTTTCGCCTCCTGCTGATCACTATCAACTTTGACAACTCCCCAAGGGGTAGGGATCTTTATGCATTGGTGATATGTTGATGGCACAGCCTTCATATCGTGAATCCACGGTCTTCCCAGTATGATGTTATAGCAGGATAGAGAATCCATCACACATAAATGTTGTATCGAGTTGACTCCTTCAACGTATACTGGCAACTTTATCTCTCCCACTGTGTTTCTAGCCTCTCCACTGAACCCAACAAGCACGGTAGACTTTGAAGTGATATCCATTGGAGATACATTCATTCTCTTTAGAGTCTCTAGTTGGATTATGTTAACGGAGCTGCCATTATCAACCAATATCCTGCGGACAAAATGGTTAGCCACATATAACGTTATTACCAGAGCATCATGGTGAGGATCCTGGACAGTATCCCTGTCATCAGCATCAAAAGTGATCACTTTGTCAGTTGTGAGGGTAGTCATCCTGACAGGTTTGTCTCCCCTTTCGGCCTTAGCTTCCTTTGCATGTCTCTTTGCCACCGAATACGAAGTCCCACAAATGTCGGATCCTCCCGAAATGAAGTTGATTATCTTGGCATCCGCAGGAGGTGATGCTGCTCGCTCAGGATCCTTCTCAGTATCCTGACCCTTATTCTTCTTTCTTCCTAAGAGATCTTTCAGATATCCCTTGCTTAGAAGATAGCTTATTTCTTTCCTTAGAGCAATGCAATCCTCAGTCATATGTCCGAAATCTTCGTGGAAAGCACACCATTTTGACTTATCTTTCCAGTCAGCTTTCTGTTGACTCTTTCGAGGCCACCTAGCCTTGTCTCCTAGACCCTGCATGGCATACATCAATTCAGGAATGTTAATAGAAAAGCAATATTCAGACAACTCAGGATACTCTTCAGGATCCTCATCTTCGACAGCATTCACTCTCTTATTTTCATTTCTACCATATGGCTTAGGCCGATATGACTTGAATGAGGATTCTGACTTCCTGTTAGTTGACTCATAAGTGTTAGATGAGTTCATCCTTTCTTGCATCTTCCTGTCATCCTCCAATCGAATATATCTTAGGGCCCTGTTTCGAGCTTCATCCAAGTTCCTGCATGGGTTCATTACAAGATCTTGATAAAATTGAGAATCTTTTTGCAGCCCCATCTTGAAAGCTTGCACAGCTGTTGCAACATTAAGATGAGGAATGTCTAGGGATTCCCGGCTGAACTTGTTCACATAATCCCTAAGGGATTCCTGAGGCCCCTGTGTTATCCTGTAGAGATCACTTGTTAATTTTTCAAAGCTTCTACTACAAGAAAACTGACTATTAAATAAATTTACTAAGTGAGCAAAAGATGTAATCGAATGCGGAGGAACATTCAAGAGCCATTTCAAGGCTGATCCTGTTAAGGTTGAACCAAAACCCTTGCACAAGCATGCTTCCTTGAGATCCGGAGGGATAGGGTTAATCTCCATTATTTCCCTATACTGAGCAATATGTTCCTCAGGATCCGTAGTTCCGTCGTAAAGCTTCATGTTGGGGGTTTGAAATCTCTTTGGGATCTCAGCATCACAGATAGGATATGCAAAATGAGATATCTTATGGCTGTCTTGGGACACTTCCGGGATCGGCTGGACCACCCCAGGTACACTGGATATCATGTCCTTCAACTTCTGAAGTTCCCTAGTAAGTGCTGATGTTACACCTGTATCCTGCAAAGATCCACTATTAGTAGCATGAGTATTATTATTATTTGACACGTTACCCGTTGGAGGATTTTGCCCATATCCTGAAGCATATCCTGAGCTCCTCATGGTTGACATCCTGACCGAGGAGGGTATTTCAGGAGTATGATTCTGAGGAAGGTTGGGCACAATATTCCCCCTGTTATCCTCAGTATACACAGCTGAACTGAAGTTCAACGTTCTGGGATGTAATGGAGTGACAATATCCTCAGCAGATCTGCTCGAGCCAGACTTCAGGAGTTGTATTTCCCTTAAAAGCATTTGGTTTGTTTCCTGTTGCTGCCTTATTTGTTCCTGCACACTTCCAAATAAGGTTAAAATTTCATCGTTAGAAGCTAAAACAGGAGCAGATTCCTGAACACTGCGGGTAGGGATAATATCCTGAGGTCGTGAAGAGGCTGGCATCCTTGGAGGAGGTGGTGGAAGCACCGAACCGATAGTAGCAGAAGTCATAGCAGACACAGTCGAGGAGCTCATGTTTGATCTTGAGGCCATTATGGACAATGTGGCAAAAAGTTTTGAAAATAGAAAGCCGATTAGCGATTTCACAAAAATTTTTAGTAAAGAGAGCACCACTTGCCCCACGGTGGGCGCCAAATTGTTTTGGTCAAAAATTACCGAAGCAATTAAGTGATCAAATTAGTAAAGTGAGGTAGTGTGCTAGAAAGTGTATTGGAGATATGCTTGTTAAGTTATTTAGAAAATCAGTATTCAGGATACGGCTCAGGATATTGAGCTGTATCTATGATCAAACTATGAGCAAAAGTAAAGTAAACGACACGAGATGTACGAGGAAAGCCCTTGATCAATCTAGATCGCCGGCATAAAACCTCGGGAGCTGACAATCGCAGCTGCCTTGTTCTTCTTATTACTTCAAACGTCAGGATACAGTGCAGGATATAGACCAGATCGCTAAGTGTTACAATGCATTTGTATGAAAGTGAGAATTGCTTGAGAGCGAGTGTTAGAGTGTAGCGAGTGTGAATGTGATGTCCTATTCGATCTGGTATACCCACCTATTTATAGTTACAAAGTAGAAACTAAAATTCCTATAAATATGGGATACTCCCGAATATTCCATAAGTAGCCGTTTGGAACCAAAGAAAGTGGGCTTAACGTCTCTCCTTGAACAACTTGGACCGAGTCTTCCGCGGAATGAGTCTTCGTGAACGTTGATAGCTTCTAACCCACGTACCTGCACATAACCCGTTAGTAATCCTGAGGATACCATTCAGGATGTTACCAATATCCTGAATCAGCATCCCGGATGTAAACAGATACTATATAACCAAGATATAAATCAAGATATTTTCCAGGATATGGGCTCAGAATTTCACCCATAACACTAGTGACTTGTTTACTCTGATTTTGCATATGAAGGAGCATATACAGCAGCAGGATAAGACCAATGAAAGGATTCTTAGAGAAATTGGAGACATCAAGAAACAGAAGAGATCGGCAGAGGATCATTCCCCACTGATGCCCAGATCTTTGAATTTCGATACTCCGGTTATAACTTCTCAGCCTTCAGCGGTTCCAGACGTTCAATATGTGGGAGGGCCAAAAGGAGTGCATTACGGATCATCAGCAATGACTCAGGCTTCAGGGTCATACTTCCAACCAGCAGGATCCCATCCTCAGCATATAGGATCCTTCGTAAGCTCAGGAGGATACTCAGGAGCGCAGCAGATTCAAGGATTCTGGCCGTTTCAAGGATCCTCCCAGGTTCAAGGATCCTCCTATGTTCCAGGATCCTCCCAGGTTCAAGGATCCTCCCAGGTTCAAGGATCTTCCTATGTTCCAGGATCCTCCCAGGTTCAAGGATCCTCTCAGTTTCAAGGATCCTCCTAGGTTCAGGGATCTTCCTATGTTCCAGGATCCTCCCAGGTTCAAGGATCCTCTCAGTTTCAAGGATCCTCCCAGGTTCAGGGATCTTCCTACGTCCCAGGATCCTCCCAGGTCCAAGGATCCTCTCAGTTTCATGGATCCTTCCAGATTCCGGGATCCTTAAGGAGTTTGCAATCAGGGAGTTCCGATATCCATCAGGGAGATTTTATTCCAATGCAGACCATTGCTTCTACTGGTCCATCGGTCATTCCAGAGCCCCAACAATATGGATTCACATCCGCTCTTCCTAATTTGAATCCAATGGGAGGTAACACTTTCAATAATTCTTATACCACTAACCATGGCCTTATGCAGGATACAGGTATCAATCATGCCATGGCCAGAGAATTGCAAAAGTTAAAGGATATGATATCAAGTGTCCCAGGAGTGGTCAAGCCTATCCCGAAGATTGCAGATGGGAGCCACAAGATATCTCGTTTTGCACCACCAATCTGTGATGCTGAGATACCCAAGAGGTTCCACGTGCCTACCATGAAGTTGTATGACGGTTCAACAGATCCTGAAGAACACATAGCACAGTACAGGGAAAGGATGGAGATCAATCCCATCCCAGAAAGGTTAAAGGAAGCATGTCTGTGCAAGGGATTTGGATCCACTCTTACTGGATCGGCTCTTAAATGGCTGCTAAGTCTTCCCCCTTACTCTATTACCTCGTTTGCTAATCTAGTTAACCTATTTAATAACCAGTTTTCTTGTAGTAGAAAATTTGAGCGTTTAACTAGTGATCTGTATAGGATAACCCAAGGTCATAATGAATCATTAAGGGATTATATCACTAAATTTAGTAAAGAATCCTTAGATATCCCTAACCTGGATATAGCTACGGCTGTTGAAGCCTTTAAAATGGGATTGCTTAGAGATTCATTATTCTATGATGATCTTGTTATGACACCATGCAGGAATCTAGATGAGGTAAGAACACGGGCCCTTAGGTTCATCCGACTAGAGGATGACAAAAGGATCCTGGAGAGGTTAGCAGGATCCTCAAAGCAAGAGAAGCAAGGATCCTCATTCAAGAACAACAAGTTCAGATCCTATAACAAATCTGATAACCAGAATGTGCATGCTGTTGAACAACAAGAGGATGATGAGGATTATCCTCCAATTTCCGAATATTGCTTTTCTGTTGATAACAATGAACTAATCCTTGCGATGCAGAATTTAGGTGATAAAGCTAGATGGCCCAGGAAAAATGACAGACCAGCTGCAACTAAAGATAAGTCAAAGTGGTGCGCATATCATGAAGATTTTGGGCATCTCACAGAAGAATGCATCGCACTGAGAAAAGAAATTGGATACTTGTTGAGCAAGGGGCACTTGAAAGAATTATTGGGAAGAAAGAAGTCAAGGACTCAAGATCCTGAAAGGATCCCAGAGAAAGCTCCAGCCCCTCCAGCAGATGCACAAGTTATAAACTTTATTTCTGGAGGATCAGACATTTGTGGAACATCCTTCTCTGAAGCTAAAAGACATGCAAAGGAAACCAAGATGGATAATGGAGATAGACCCATTCGAACATCCAGTGTCTCCGAAGGAAAAGTTATAACTTTTGATGAGGATGATCGTGTTGACATTCAGGATCCTCATCACGATGGTTTGGTTATCACTCTTTTTATTTCTAACCATTTTGTTCGCAGGATCCTTATAGACGGAGGAAGCTCTGTGAACATTATCCAGCTTGATGTCCTCAAGAAGATGAATATTCCTGAATCCGATATCATACCAAGATCCTCTGTGCTCGTGGGATTCAGTGGCGAGACTAAGAATACTCTGGGGGACATTAAACTCCCAATCTATATCGAAGGCCTACATTCTTACCAAAAATTTTGTGTTATTGACTGTTTATCTTGTTGTAATGTTATCCTTGGCAGGCCTTGGATACATGACATGAAAGCAGTCCCATCCACTTATCATCAATGTGTGAAGCTTCCTAGTCCTTGGGGAATAGTGAAGATTGATAGTGATCAGCAAGAAGCTAAGAACTGCTACACCTCATCAATGAAACCAGCATCAAAGTCAAGGGAGCAATAGGAATTAAAGCATACTCCAAGGGATGTCTTGGAGGCAAGAGAACAGGATGTAGTAGAAATCCTTATGGATCCTGATGATCCTGAATCTAAAATTTATATAGGATCAGGGATCCTTGGCGAAATAAAGGAAGACCTCATATCCTTCCTCAAAAGGAGAAAGACTACCTTTGCATGGAAACACGAAGACATGACAGGTATATCTAAAGATATAATCACTCACAAACTTGGCATTGATAGGTCCTTCAAACCAATCCATCAAAAGAGGAGGAAATTTGCACCAGAAAGAAATGCCATTATCCAGGAGGAGGTAGAGAAATTACTCCGAGCAGGTATGATTAGAGAGGTCAAGTATCCAAGATGGTTGGCCAATGTGGTTGTTGTTCAAAAGAAAAACGGAAAGTGGAGGGTATGTGTCGATTTCACTGATTTAAATAAGGCATGTCCCAAGGATCCTTTCCCATTACCCCACATTGACTCCATGGTGGATGCAACTGCGGGTCATGAACTGTTAACTTTTATGGATGCTTCATCTGGATTTCAACAAATTCAGATGGAACCATCCGATCAAGAGGATACTGCCTTTATGACTCCAACTGGTATATACTGTTATATTGCTATGCCATTCGGACTAAGAAATGCAGGTGCAACTTATCAAAGGCTAGTGAATATGATGTTCAAAGATCAGATTGGACAAACTATGGAGGTTTACATAGACGATATGGTGGTAAAATAAAAAAAGGCTGAGGATCACCTAAGAGACTTGGAGGAAGCATTCAATATCCTTGACAAATATAACATGAAACTAAATCCTTCAAAATGTCACTTTGGTGTTAAAGCAGGTAAATTCTTAGGATATATGGTGACAAAGAGAGGCATTGAAGCCAGTCCAGAACAAATCAAAGCTATAGTGAACATCAAGTCCCCAGCCAATGCTAAGGATGTTCAGAGGTTAACAGGCAGGATTGCAGCTTTAAACAGATTCATATCCAAATCCTCAGAAAAGTGCAAGGAATTCTATGATATCCTAAGGAAGAACAAGAAATTCGAGTGGACTGAGAAGCATGAAAGTGCCTTAAGAGCTCTTAAGGATTACCTATCCTCGGCCCCGGCCTTGATGAAACCAGAAAAAGGAGATGTGTTATCCTTATATCTTGCGGTATCCTCAAAAGCAGTAAGTGCCGTCCTTGTTAAGGATCACGAAGGTACACAACATCCTTTCTATTATGTAAGTAAGAGTTTACTTGATGCTGAATCCAGGTATTCACACTTAGAAAAACTTATCCTTGCATTAATTATGGCATCTACTAAGTTGAGACATTATTTTGAAACTCATGCCATTATCGTCAAAACTAATTTTCCAATTAGGAATGTCCTCAGGAAACCTGAAATGTCAGGAAGGATGGCTAAGTGGGCAGTGAAGCTTAGTGCAAATGATATAAGATATGAGCCCTGGACAGCCATTAAATCCCAAGCATTAGCCGACTTTGTGGCAGATTTCAGTAGTGATTTGCAAAAGGAAGCTGAGTTAGAAGTCCAGCAGCTAGAGGAGACCAAGGATCCTTGGATACTTTATACTGATGGATCCTCAAATGTCAGAGGAACAGGGCCTGGAATACTACTAAAATCGCCACAGGGGGACATAATACCCCACTCTATAGCTTGTGAGTTCCAAACCACTAACAATGAGGCTGAATATGAAGCCTTGATAGCTGGCTTGCAAATTGCTAAGCATATGAGGATCAGGTATCTTGAGGTACATGTAGATTCTTTGTTAATCACTAATCACTTTAATGGATCCTATGCTGTTAAAGGTGAAAATCTAACCAAATATTTGGAGATAGTCAAAGAATTGGCACTCTCTTTTGTTTCCTTTAGTTTGACACAGGTACCAAGGGAAGAAAATGCAGAAGCTGATGCATTGGCTAATCTAGGATCATCTTTGAAGATCCCGGAGGATATAAGTATCCCCATTATCCATATCCTGGCTCCTGCCATCGAGGATCATGTGGCTATGGAAATAGGAGAGGATTCTATAATTATCCCTAGTGAGGATACTCAATTTCATTCAGGATCATGGATCCTCCCAATTATGAGATACTTACAACATGGAGAGATTCATACAGGAGAAAACCCTAGGGCTTTCAAAATTAAGGTATCTCAATTCACAATTTTAAATAATATGTTGTATAAACGATCTCTTGCAGGACCATATCTAAGATGCATTGAGGATCCTGAAATCCAAGAAGTTTTAAAAGACTTCCATGAAGGAGATTGTGGAACCCACACTGGGGGCAGGGCATTATTCTCAAGGATCCTGAGGACAGGATACTATTGGCCAACTATGAAGAGAGATGCTGTGGAGTATGCTAAGAAATGTGATCCTTGTCAGAGACACAGCAATATCCTTCATCAACCAGCTGAATTTTTGCATCCTATATCCTCCACTTGGCCATTTATGAGATGGGGCATGGATATAGTTGTTAAGCTCCCTAAGGCACCTGGTGGAAAAGTGTTCATGCTTGCTATGACTGATTATTTCTCCAAGTGGATAGAGGCTGAAGCTTTTGCCCAAGTCAGAGAAAAGGAAGTTATATCCTTCATTAAAAGAAATATTATAACTAGATTTGGTATTCCTTCTGAAATTATATGTGATAATGGTTCCCAATTCATTGGGGGCAGAACTACTAACTTTTGTGGCAACTGGGGGATTAAGATGATAACATCAACACCAGTCCACCCACAAGCTAATGGTCAGGCAGAATCCTCCAATAAGATCATCATCAACAATTTGAAGAAGAAGCTTGGATCCAAGAAAGGGAAATGGGCAGAAGAACTACCTTATGTGCTTTGGGCTGATAGGACAACTCCTAAGAATGCTACAGACCAAACTCCATTCTCCTTGGTATTTGGGGCAGAATCAGTGATCCCTACAGAAATGGTGGTTCCAACTGCTAGAACAAGTATTCGTGATCCTGAGGAAAATGATGAGAACTTGGTTCAAGACCTGGATACTATAGAAGAAATCAGAGATTTGGCAAGGATAAGGATGGCCAGTTATCAGCAAAGAATGGCTGGAGCCTACAACAAAAATGCCAGGATCAGGAAATTCCAAGTTGGTGATATGGTACTAAGGAAAGCATTTCAGAATACCACCAATCCTGCTGATGGAAAGTTGGCACCAAAATGGGAAGGACCTTACTTGATTGAAGCTGAGGCAGGAAAGGGGCATATCGATTGCTAACAATGGAAGGTGATTTGCTACCCAGAGCCTGGAATGCTGTCCATTTGAAGAAATACTTCATGTGATAAGGATCCATGATCCTCACATGATAAGTATCCTTAAAGGATCCTTAAAGCACAGATGATCCTTATTTTGGTAACATTCTAATCTCAAACTATTTCGTTCTCTTATTTTATCATATAAGGATAAGGATCCTGCATCCTTTATCCACCTTTCACGTGATTCTAAGTTTTGAAGGTTCAGGTATCCTTAGCAAAGGGTTGATTATCTACAGAAGCAACTAGTTATTTGGGCTTGACCCCAGTTTCGCCAGTAGTGCACGATGATCCTGGTACATGGAAGTGGGACCAGTACTCGCGTTAGGGGCTGATAATTCCATTGTACTGGCTATACCTAGGATCCTACGTATAATGGTATACGTACCATACATCTGTTCTTAAGGTTTCTAACGTTTTCACGTTAGCTAAGGTTTTGGCATTTTCATGCCACTAAGTTTGGATAGTCGCCAGTTAGGGCCATACTCCAGTTCATACGCGATCCTTGGGCTTGTCCCCAGTTATCCATGGGCTTGCCCCAGTTATCCTTTGGGCTTGTCCCCGGTTGCTAACTTTTATCTTATAATGGCTTAGTCCCAAGTTATGTTCTATTTCAGGTCTTCGAAGTTAAACAACCAAGGATCCTTGATCCTTACTTCTTACTAAGGTTTGTCCTGTGGTTATCCTGGTTATAGTATTAAGGGTTAGGATCCTAACTTAGATCCCCAGGTATGATCCTTAACTATTTTGATTTTATTCATTGATTATTTGAATAACCCTTATACTTTGACAACTGAGCTCATGATCCTTAAAATATACCACTTTTTGAAATTTTTCAACTATAGGATATTTGATCCTAGATCATATTCTAAATTTTTTTTATTTAATTTGTTCAACTTTTCTTACTCAGACAAGTGTACATCAAAACAATTGAAAATTAAAAGGACAAACAAGGATAACAACACAAGATAAGCCAAAAAAGATTAAAGTTATTTTATTAACAAAGGTTTAACCGTCGAAGGTTGTCAAAATTGCCAACCCACGTTTCTACCAGCAAAACGTGGCCCGTCCACATGGGTTGGCAACGGGTGTCCATTGTTTATGCGGTTATAGCAAGTGCAGGAAATCAAAGGCGGCAGGATCACAATGGCTTCATCCCCCCAAACAGAGGATCCCTCCACCATTTGTAATCCTACCTATTGTCCAAAGGATCCTAGATCCTTAATCCTAAAACTATTGTTCAAATACAGACCATCATTGTTTTAAAACAGCACAACCACAAAAAAACTACTACCGAATTTAAAAAATTGGGCTCCGGCTAAGTCTAGAAATGTCCATCATTGCCCAATCATGCAGCCTACACCTTCGCTGCATCTTCATCCCCTCCAGCTTCGGTATCCTTCACCTGATCCTTCGCACTGCCTCCAGCCTCGATCGCCAAAACCTCCTCAGCCTCCTCATCATCTTCCAGATCAGCTAACCTCGCCTTCCAGCCCTCAACATCCCAGCTGCTTCTGTCAAAGTCAGGATCTTGAGCTTCCTGGGCCATCTTCAGTTTTGTCTTATACATTGTGATGGCAGCGGAGACCTTTGCACCTTCTATGAGATCATGCTTCTCGTAGTCAATGTCGATCAAGATTTTAGCTGTCTGAGTCTTGGCGTCTTGAAGGGCTTTTTCGAGATCAGCAATCTTAAGATCCTTGAGCACTGCAACTTGTTGGAGGTCAGCAACCTTCTTATCCAGCTCCTCAACGCTCCCCACGTAGTCTTCAATCTCAGCAAATTTATGCAAAAAAGACAAAGCAGTTCAAGATCAGGTGATCCTCAAATAAGTAGGATACCTAGGCAGAATTGGTGATCCTCACGTCATTGAAGTATTCGAGGAACTGGTGGCGGATCAGTGGCAGACCTTGTAGATCCTCTATCTCAGAGTTTTTCCTCTTCTTGCCACCCCTTCCTTTAGTGGGTGCCTTGGGGATGGAGACACTAGGGCTGGCAGTGGCCTTCTTCTTTCTGGATCGAACAATGTCAAGGTCGGCAATGTTGAACTGGGAGGCAGGCTTGGAAGCTTTTCCGACACCTACACATTCAAAACAGATAAGTATCCTTATCCTATTTCTATTTAACTATTTATTTAAGTCTTTAACTATACAAAGAACAGGATACTTACTTGACATGGTGATAGAACCTGAGGATACTTCTTGTGAATCCTGGGTGTCTGTCTTGAATTATCTGGTTACAGGTTCAAGCCTTCTAAAAGCAGCAAGCTTTTCCTTGGTGGTAGGTGATGGTATGAGGTGCGAAACAGAGACAGCTGTATAACATAAAACAAAAGGGTGTTAGTGATCCTTATACAAAATCAAGACTATCTGGTGACCCTTCTCAGGATCCTCTGTCCTACCATGGGTGGACCACTTCCTTGGTAGATCCTTTCCGTTTGGAATAGAATCCCTTCTGACAAAGAAAAAACGTCGTTTCCAGTTTGTATCATTCTTGGTGGCTTTAAAAATGGGGTGTTCTTCACCGGGTTTTCGCTTAAACAGATATCGGTGGGATCCAAACGTCGTGAGATCATACATCTCTGCCAGTTCCGACATTCCTAAATCAATCTCTTCCTACTCTATGATCCTTTCAAGGGTATATAAGACCCTCCAGATCATCGGCATAGCTTGGATGTAGGAGATGCCGGTAAGGGAGAAAAAGGATTGGGTAAAGGCTGGAAAAGGATAGGTGTATCCTATGGTGAATGGGGTAACAGGAAAAGCTACCCATGTCTCAGAAATATAGTCGCTCAGAACAGTGGGATCGAAGGGTTTGAAAAAGGTGTTCGCCGGAAAGCAGTACCGGATCTTATCTACTTGTGGATCAATAAAGCAACACCTCTCATTCGCTGAATCTTTGATGATCCCTTGACTCTTCAAGGGGCTATCCTTCTGGTGATCCTTGGCGGGGGAGGACCGGAGCATCATTCTTAACGTGATGTTGGTAAAGAAAGAAAAACAGAGTAAGAGAAGGAGAAGGAGAAATAGGAAAAGAGATACCTGATTGATCTTCGGATGAGAATTTAAAGGGAGTTTCTCTTGGATTTAAATGCAAATTGATCCTATCTCTAACTCCTATTTATAATGATGATTTGCAGGATAGTCACTTCAGTGATGTCAGGTTTGCAACGGCTAGTTCGATCTTAACGGCTATTTATCCGTTAGTTTGTTGCGGATAAGATCAACAAAATACAACTCGTTTATTTACAATATTACTTCTTATATTTTGGGGGCAATTGTTAGGGGAGGATTTCTTAATGACCCGTGATCCTCAATTATTATCCTGCTTGGTGATCCTTACTTCTGTGTCAGTTAGTGATCCTCAGAAGTGCTTCAGGATCAGGATCATGGATCATCCTAAGGATCCTTATACTAATGATTGTCTGCTATGATTTCGGTCTTGTTTTGCAGGAGTACCAGCTTGGACTTAGTCTTGGTAACGTTCCTGGAGAATATTCCACGTTTATTCCGCACGTGCTTGACCATGGTGAACGTTATGGAGATCGTGGGGAGAAGGCATGAATTGCGGATAGTTAGTTATTTAGATATTTTACTAAATTTAAAAGGGGTAGCGAGCTAATTAGACAACACTTGGCTATTTTTTGGCTACACACACTCGTACAACTGCACTCACCAGCTCTCGGCAAAACACTTAGCATTTTTCATACGTTTCTACACGATACACTATAGTGATCCTTGTACTTAGCTCGCTATCATCCGAAGTTGTAAAAGGATTATTGTTTAATTTGAGTTGGTGATCGGTAGTTTCCATCACCCGAGGTTTTTTATGCCGGAGATCATACATTGATCAAGGGCTTTTACCTCGTATAAATCTTTGTGTCCCCTGTGCAATTCATTTCATAGTGATCCTCATTGTTGTTTACCAATTCAAGCATCATACCCCGTAACAGAGAGTTTGGTTGCATTATCCTCGTCTGATTTTTAACCAAAACAACACTATAGTGATCCTTGTAACTAGCTCGCTATCATCCGAAGTTGTAATACATTTCTTGTTTAATCTGAGTTGGTGATCGGTAGTTTCCATCACCCGAGGTTTTTTATGCCGGAGATCATTCATTGATCAAGGGCTTTTTCCTCGTATAAATCTTTGTGTCACTTGTTCATTACATTTCAGAGTGATCCTTAGTATTGTTCATTGATTCAAGCATCAAACCTCACAACAGAAAGTTTGGTTGCATTATCATTGCTTGATTTTTGACCAAAACAGTTTAGCACCCACCGTGGGGCAATTGGTGCTTCGTTCTTGAGAAATTATTATTCTGGTGATCATTTCGGTTCGTTACAATCAAGCAAATGGCTTCCTCGGCAAAGAACACATCAAGCTCTATGTCGGCGATCACTTCTTCACAAGGCGTTCCTCCTTTGCCTCCACCACCTTCTGGATCCCAGAAGAATGCTGAAAATGCTGCGAAGAGACAAACCCCCATTTTCCAAAAACCACCAACTTCTTCTGTTTCCACTAATCCTACTACTAATGATCTTTTTAATCTGATTTTGCAAATGAGGGATCGCATGCAAGAGCAGGACAAAACCAATGAACAGATCCTCCAAGAGATTGGTGATATCAAGAAACAGAAGAAATCAGTGGAGGATCACTCTCCTCTGATGCCAAGGTCATTGAATTTTTACACTCCAGTTGTAACTACCCTACAATCGGCAGTTCCGGGCATCCAGTATCAAAGTGTTCCATCAGAAAGGCGTTATGGAACAGTAACTATGAGTCAGGCATTTGGCTCTCACTTCCAACCTCAAGGATCCTGCTCTCAGCCATCGGGATCCTCTTTTCAGCATCAGGGATCCTTTATCAGCTCAGGAGGATATTTAGGAATGCACCCGGTCCAAGGATCCTTCCCGGTCCAAGGATCCTCCCAGGTCCAAGGATCCTCCCAGGTCCAAGGATCCTTTATGAATCCAGGGTCCTTTCATGTTCAAGGATCATCTCAGCCTCAAGGATCCAACATCTTTCAGGATCAAGGATTCCCAAGAAGTATGCAGCCCCCGAGCTCGGATGTTCATCAAGGAGACTTCATACCTATGCAAACCATTGCTTCCTCTGGTCCTTCAATCATACCAGAGTCTCGTCAATATGGATTCACATCTGGAATTCCAAACACGAATCCTGTGGGAGGTAACACTTTTAATAATTCATATAACACTAACCATGGCTCTATGCAGGATACAGGTATCAATCAGGCTATGGCCAGGGAGTTACAGAAGCTCAAGGACATGATATCCAGTGTACCAGGAGTGGTCAAACCCATCCCTGAAATTGCAGATGGTAGCCATAGGATATCTCGCTTTGCACCACCTATTTGTGATGCTGAGATACCCAAAAGATTCTAAATACCATCCATGAAGCTGTATGATGGTTCAACGGATCCAGAGGAGCATGTAGCTCAATACAGGGAGAGGATGGAGATCAATCCAATTCCTGAGAGGTAAGAAGCATGTCTATGCAAGGGATTTGGATCCACACTGACAGGATCTGCTCTTAAATGGCTGCTAAGTCTTCCCCCTTACTCTATTACTTCATTTGCTAATCTAGTTAATTTGTTTAATAGTCAATTCTCTTGTAGTAGAAAGTTTGAACGATTAACTAGTGATCTATATAGGGTAACACAAGGTCAAAATGAATCACTTAGAGATTACATCACTAAGTTTAGTAAAGAATCTTTAGATATCCCTAACCTAGATATAGCTACAGCTGTAGAAGCCTTCAAAATGGGATTGCTTAGGGATTCATTGTTCTATGATGATCTTGTTATGACCCCATGCAGGAATCTTGATGAAGTAAGAACCAGGGCCCTTAGGTTCATCCGTCTAGAGGATGACAAAAGGATCCAGGAGAGATTGACAGGATCCTCAAAACAGGAAAAGCAAGGATCCTACTTCAGGAACAACAAATCAAAATCCTATAACAAATCTGATAACCAGAACGTGCATGCAGTGGAACAAGAAGAGGATGATGAGGATTATCCTCCTATTTCTGAATACTGTTTTTCTGTTGATAACAATGAACTAATCCTTGCAATGCAGAATCTAGGTGAGAAAGCTAGGTGGCCGAGAAAAAGTGATAAACCAGCTACTACAAAGGATAAGTCCAAGTGGTGTGCATATCATGAGGATTTCGGGCATCTCACTGAAGAGTGTATTGCACTAAGAAAGGAAATTGGTTACTTGTTGAGCAAGGGGCATTTGAAGGAACTTTTGGGACGAAAAAAGTCCAGGATCCAGGATCCTGAAAGGATCCCGGAAAGGGCTCCTGCTCCTCCAGCAGATGCACAAGTTATAAACTTCATATCCGGTGGATCAGACATTTGTGGTACCTCCTTTTCAGCAGCAAAAAGACATGCTAAGGAAACCAAGATGGATAATGGAGACAGACCCGTCCGGACCTCCATTATTACCCAGGATAAAGTCATAACCTTTGATGAGGATGATCGTGTTGATGTCCAGGATTCTCATCATGATGGTCTTGTAATTACATTGTTTATTTCTAACCACTTTGTTCGCAGGATCCTTATAGATGGAGGAAGCTCTGTGAACATCATTCAGCTTGATGTCCTCAAGAAGATGAATATCCCGGAGTCTGATATTGTCCCAAGATCCTCAGTACTTGTGGGATTCAGTGGAGAAACTAAGAATACATTGGGGGACATCAAACTCCCAATCTATATTGAAGGATTTCATTCTTATCAAAAATTTTGTGTTATAGATTGCTTATCTTGTTGCAATGTTATCCTTGGCAGGCCATGGATACATGATATGAAGGCAGTTCCATCCACCTATCATCAGTGTGTAAAGCTTCCAAGTCCATGGGGAGTGGTGAAAATTGAGAGTGATCAACAAGAGGCTAAGAATTGTTATACATCATCAATGAAGCCAGCCTCAAGACCAAGGGAGCAATAGCAATTAAAGTATCCTTCAAGAGATGTCTTGGAGGCAAGAGAGCAGGATGTAAAAGAAATCCTCATGGATCCTCATGATCCTGAATCCATAGTCTTCATAGGATCAGGGATCCTTAGAAACATTGAGCAGGATCTAGTATCCTTCCTTAAGAGGAGGAAATCCACCTTTGCCTGGAAACATGAAGACATGACAGGTATATCTAAGGATATAATTACTCATAAGCTTGGCATTGACAGGTCGTTCAAGCCTATACATCAAAAGAGGAGGAAGTTTGCACCTGAAAGGAATGCTATTATCCAGGAAGAAGTAGATAAACTACTTCGGGCAGGTATGATAAGAGAGGTTAAGTATCCAAGATGGTTAGCCAATGTGGTTGTTGTTCAAAAGAAAAATGGAAAGTGGAGGGTATGTGTCGATTTTACTGATTTAAACAAGGCATGTCCCAAGGATCCTTTCCCATTACCCCACATTGACTCCATGGTGGATGCTACCGCGGGTCATGAGTTGTTGACTTTTATGGATGCTTCATCTGGATTTCAACAAATTCAGATGGAACCATCTGATCAAGAGGATACAGCCTTTATGACCCCAACTGGTATATATTGTTATATTGCTATGCCATTTGGACTAAGGAATGCAGGTGCTACTTATCAAAGGCTAGTCAATATGATGTTCAAGGAACAAATTGGACACACTATGGAAGTCTATATTGATGACATGGTGGTTAAGTCCAAGAAAGCTGAGGATCACCTTAAAGACTTGGAGGAAGCATTCAATATCCTTGATAAATTTAATATGAAACTAAATCCTTCCAAGTGTCATTTTGGTGTTAAGGCAGGTAAATTCTTAAACTATATGGTGACAAAGAGGGGCATTGAAGCAAGTCCAGAGCAAATCAAGGCTATTGTGAATATCAAATCTCCTGCCAATGCTAAGGATGTGCAAAGATTGACAGGCAGAATCGCAGCCTTGAACAGGTTGATATCCAAATCCTCAGAAAAGTGCAAGGAATTCTATGACATCCTGAGGAAGAACAAGAAATTTGAATGGACTGAGAAGCATGAAAGTGCCCTCAAAGCCCTTAAGGATTACCTATCCTCAGCCCCGGCCTTGATGAAACCAGAAAAAAGGGATATATTATCCTTATACTTAGCAGTATCCTCAAAAGCAGTAAGTGCGGTCCTTGTTAAGGATCACCAAGGTACACAACATCTTGTTTATTATGTAAGTAAGAGTTTACTTGATGCTGAATCCAGGTATTCACACTTAGAGAAACTTATCCTTGCATTAATTATGGAATCTACTAAATTAAGACATTATTTTGAAACTCGTGCCATTATTGTTAAGACTAATTTTCCAATTAAGAATGTTCTCAGGAAACCTGAAATGTCAGGAAGGATGGCTAAGTGGGCAGTGAAGCTTAGTGCATATGATATAAGATATGAACCAAGGACTGCTATCAAATCCCAAGCCTTAGCTGACTTTGTGGCAGATTTTAGTAGTGATTTGCAAAAGGAAGCTGAGTTAGAAGTCCAACAGCTTGAAGAAAGTAAGGATCCTTGGATACTCTTCACTGATGGAGCCTCTAATGTAAAAGGAACAGGGCTTGGAATACTACTAAAATCGCCACAGGGGGACATAATACCCCACGCCATAGCTTGTGAATTTCAAACTACCAACAATGAGGCTGAGTATGAAGCCTTGATAGCTGGTTTGCAAATTGCTAAGCATATGAGGATCAGGTATCTTGAGGTACATGTAGATTCATTATTAATCACTAATCACTTTAATGGATCATATGCTGTTAAAGGTGAAAAGCTAATCGAATATTTAGAGATAGTCAAAGAATTGGCACTCTCTTTTGTTTTCTTTAGTTTGACACAGGTACCAAGGGAAGAGAATGCAGAGGCTGATGCATTAGCCAATTTAGGATCATCCTTGAAGATCCCGGAGGATATCAAGATCCCTATTATCCATATCCTGACCCCTGCTATCGAGGATCATGTAGCTATGGAGATAGGAGAGGATTCTGCAATCATCCCTAGTGATGATACTCAATCTCATGCAGGATCATGGATCCTTCCAATCATGAGATACATACAACATGGAGAGATTCCTACAGGAGAAAACCCTAGGGCTTTCAAAATCAAGGTATCTCAATTTACAATATTGAATAATATGTTGTATAAACGATCTCTTGCAGGTCCATATCTAAGATGCATAGAGGATCCTGAAATCCAAGAAGTCCTAAAGGATTTCCATGAAGGAGATTGTGGAAACCACACTAGGGGCAGAGCATTGTTCTCAAGGATCCTGAGGACAGGATACTATTGGCCTACTATGAAGAAGGATGTTGTAGAATATGCCAAGAAATGTGATCCTTGTCAGAGACACAGTAATATCCTTCACCAACCAGCAGAACTTTTGCATCCTATATCCTCTTCTTGGCCATTTATGAGATGGGGAATGGATATAGTTGGTAAGCTTCCTAAGGCACCTGGTGGAAAAGTGTTCATGCTTGCTATGACTGATTACTTCTCCAAGTGGATAGAGGCTGAAGCCTTTGCTCAAGTCAGAGAAAAAGAAGTGATATCCTTTATTAAGAGAAACATTATTACTAGATTTGCTATCCCTTCTGAAATTGTTTGTGATAATGGATCCCAACTACTAACTTTTGTGACAGCTGGGGGATTAAGATGATAACATCAACACCAGTCCACCCACAAGCTAATGGTCAGGCATAATCATCCAACAAGATCATCATCAACAATTTGAAGAAAAAGCTTGGATCCAAGAAAGGAAAGTGGGCAGAAGAACTACCTTATGTACTATGGGCTGATAGGACAACTCCCAAGAATGCTACTGGCCAAACTCCATTTTCTTTGGTCTTTGGAGCAGAATCAGTGATCCCTACAGAGATGGTGGTTCCTACTGCAAGAACAAGCATTCGTGATCCTGAAGAAAATGCTGAAAACTTGGTTCAAGACTTGGATACTATAGAAGAACTCAGGGATTTGGCAAGGATAAGGATGGCCAGTTATCAACAAAGGATGGCTGGAGCCTACAACAAAAATGTCAGGATCAGGAAATTCCAAGTTGGAGATATGGTGTTAAGGAAAGCATTTCAGAATACGACCAATCCTGCTGATGGAAAGTTGGCACCAAAGTGGGAAGGCCCTTACTTGATCGAAGCTGAGGCAGGAAAGGGGGCATATCGACTGCTAACAATGGAAGGTGACTTGCTACCAAGAGCTTGGAATGCTGTCCACTTAAAGAAATACTTCATGTAACGAGGATCCATGATCCTTATTTGACAAGTATCCTTGAAGGATCCTTATAGGACAGATGATCCTCATTTTGGTAATGATCTAATCTCAAACTATTTCATTCTTTAATTATCTTATATAAGGATAAGGATCCTGCATCCTTTATCCTCCTTTCACTTGATTCTGAGTTTTGAAGGTTCAGGTATCCTTAACAAAGGATTGAGTATCCACAGAAGTATCCAGTTATTTGGGCTTGACCCCAGTTATTTGGGCTTGACCCCAGTTATTTGGGCTAGTCCCCAGTTTGGGCCTGTCCCCAGTTTCGCCAGTAGCGCACGATGATCCTGGTATAGTTCATGGCAATGGGACCAGTACTCACTTTAGGGGCTAACAATTTCATTGTACTGGCTATATTCAGGATCCTACGTATAATGGTAGACGTACCATACATCCGTTCCTAAGGTTTCTAACGTTTTCACGTTAGCTAAGGTTTTGGCATTCTCATGTCACTAAGTTTGGATAGTCACCAGTAAGGGCCATACTCCAGTTTACACACGATCCTTGGGCTTGTCCCCAGTTATCCTTGGGCTTGTCCCCAGTTATCCTTTGGGCTTGTCCCCAGTTATCCTTTGGGCTTGTCCCCAGTTATCCTTTGGGCTTGTCCCCAGTATATTGGGCTTGTCCCCAGAATTGTTGGGCTTGTCCCCAGTTGCTAACTTTTATCTTATATTGGCTTAGTCCCAAGTAGTATCCTATTTCAGGTTTTTGAAGCTAAACAACCAAGGATCCTTGATCCTTACCTTCTACTAAGGTTTGTCTTTTGGATATCCTGATTATAAGTCTTAAAGGTTAGGATCCTAACTTGGATTCTCAGGTATGATCCTTAACTATTTTGATTTTATTCATTATTCATCTGAGTTACCCTTATCCTTTGACAACTGAACTTATGATCCTTAAACTACATTACTTTTCAGAACTTGTCGACTATAGGATATGTGATCCTTGATCATATCCTAAACTTTTTGAGGATATTTATTAAATTTTTTCCTTACTTGATAAGTTTAGCCAAAATGAATATCACAACAATTGAAAAGTAAAGTACTAACAAGGATAACAACATGGGAGATATCCAAAAAGTTAAAGTTATTTTATTCACAAAACGTTAAACCCTTTAAGGTTGTCAAAATTGACAACCCACGTTTCTACCAGCAAAACGTGGCCCGTCCACGTGGGTTGGCAAAGGGTGTCCATTGTTTACGGGTCTTTGTAGTGCAGGAAATAAAAGACGGAAGGATAACGAGTAGCTTCATCCCCCAAACAGAGGATCCATCCACCACCCATTATCCTGCCTATTGTTCAAGGATCCATGATCCTTCACCCTAGAAACTATTGTCTAAAGTTATTACAACCCCAAGATTGTTTCAAAACACCATAACCAAAATAAAACTACCAAATTCTAAAAAAATGGGCTCCGGCTACGTCTAGAAATGTCCTTCATCGCCCATTCCTGCAGCTTACACCTTTGCTGCATCACCATCTCCTTCAGCTCCAGCATCATCCACCTGATCCTTGACTCCACTGCCGCCAGCCTCGATTGCTAGGACCTCTTCTTCATCATCCAGCTCAGCCAATCTAGCCTTCCAGCCCTCTACGTCCCAGCTGCTCTTGTCAAAGTCAGGATCCAGAGCTTCTTGGGCCATCTGCAACTGGGTTTTATACATAGCAATGGCAGCGGAGATTTTAGCATCATTGGTGATCTTATTTTTCTCCCGATCAGCAGTAATGTGAGCCAAGACAAGTTCCCTCTTCACCAAATTGACATCATTTTCAAGGGAGGCAATCTTCTTATCCTTGGCCAGCATCATCTTTTGGAGATCCACGCACTTTTGCTCAACTTCTTCAACACTGCCTACGTAATCCTCGATTTCAGCGAATTTCTACAAAAAGACAATATAAAGCTTAGGATAACATGATCCTCAAGTGGGCAGGATAACTAAGTTAAGTTAGTGATCCTTACATCAGCAAAATACTCAAGGAACTGGTGGCGAATTAGAGGCAGGCCTTCTAGATTGTCTGCCTCAGAGGCTTTCCTCTTCTTTCCTTTGGAAGCAGTAGGCTTGGGGATGGCAGTACTTGGGCTAGCAGCAGCTTTTTTCTTCCCGGACCTGGGACCAACAGTGGTGAGATCGGTGACACTGAAACGGGTAGCAGACTTCGATGATTTTCCAGCACCTACACATTCAAACACAGATAAGTATCCTTATTTCATTTTAATTTAAGCATTTAATTACATATAAACATGGATACTTACTTGACATTGTGACAGAACCTGAGGATACCTCTTGAGAATCCTGGGTATTTGCTTTAAATAATCTTATTTCAGGATCAAGCCTCCGAAAAGCAGCAAGCCTTTCCTTCGTTGCAGGTGTTGAAATAAGGTGTGCGACAGTGATAGCTGCAAAATAGAAACAAAAGGATGTTAGTGATCCTCAGCAGAAACAAGGTCATCTGGTGATCCTTCTAAGGATCCTCTATCCTACCATGGGTGGTCCATTTTCTAGGCAGATCCTTTCCATCAGGGAGAGAATCCCTTCTGACAAAGAAGAATCGCCGTTTCCAGTTGGTGTCATTCTTAGTGGCTTTGAAGATGGGGTGTTCTTCACCAGGTTTATGTTTGAGTAGATATCGGTGGGATCCATGGCTAACAAGGTCATACATCTCTGCAAACTCCGACATTCCCAGATCAATTCCTTCATGTTCAATGATCCTTTCAAAGGTATATAAGACCCTCCAGATCATTGGCATCGCTTGAATGTAGGAGATGCCGGTAAGAGAGAAGAAGGATTGGGTGAAATCTGGAAAAGGATACGAGTATCCTATTGTAAATGGTGTGACCGGAAAGGCTACCCAAGTTTCAGAAATATAGTCACTTAGAACGGTGGGGTCAAATGGTTTGAAAACGGTGTTCGCTGGGAAGCAATGGAGGATTCTGTCTATCTGTGGATCGGTAAAGCAGCATCTTTCTTTCGCAGAATCTTTGATGATCTCTTGGGACTTCAGGGGATTGTCCTTACGGTGATCCTTAGCCGGCGAAGACCTCAACATCATCTTGATCGCAGATAAAGATGAGGAAAGAAGGAACAGAGAAAGAAGATGAAGAGAGAAAGGAGAGAGAATTACCTGATCGAATCTTCAAATGAGGATTTAAAGGAGGAAACGCACGAATTTAAATGCTCTCTAACCCTTATCTCTAACTTCAATTTATAATGATGATCTTGCAGGGTAGTCACTTCAGTGACGTCAGGATGGCAACGGATAGTTCGATGACAACGGCTATATATCCGTTAGTTGGTTACGGATAAGAACGAGAAAATATAACTCGTTATTTTACAAATTACTCCTTATATTTTGGGGGCAATTGTTAGGGGAGGATTCTTCAATGATCAGTGATCCTCATTTACTGTTGGGTTTAGTGATCCTCAATTCTGTCTGAATTAGTGATCCTCAGAAAGTATTGTAGGATCAGGATCATGGATCATCATCAGGATCCTTATACTAACGATTGTCTGCTTTGAATATGAAGTTGTTTTGCAGGAGTACGAGCTTGGACTTGGTCTTGGCGATATTCCTGGAGCATATTCCATATTTATTCCGCACGTGCATGGCTGAAATGGACGTTATGGAGGTCATGGAGGACTTGCACAAAATGCGGACAATTTGTTAGCTTAGATATTTTCCATTTTTAAAAGGGGATAGCGAGCTAAATTAGAACACTTGGCTAATTTTAGCTTAACACACACACTCGCAACTGCTATCACCAGCTCTTGACAATTCACTTGGCGATTACATACTTTTTTGCACATTACACTATAGTGATCCTTGTAACTAGCTCGCTATCATCCGAAGTTGTAATACATTTCTCGTTTAATCTGAGTTGGTGATCGGTAGTTTCCATCACCCGAGGTTTTTTATGCCGGAGATCATTCATTGATCAAGGGCTTTTTCCTCGTATAAATCTTTGTGTCACTTGTTCATTACATTTCAGAGTGATCCTTAGTATTGTTCATTGATTCAAGCATCACACCTCACAACAGAAAGTTTGGTTGCATTATCATTGCTTGATTTTTTACCAAAACATTCAGGATCCGTAGTTCCGTCATAGAGCTTCATGTTGGGGGTTTGAAATCTTTTTGGGATTTCAGCATCACAAATAGGATATGCAAACCGAGATATCCTGTGGCTGTCTTGTGACACTTCCGAAATTGGCTGGACCACCCCAGGTACACTGGATATCATGTCCTTCAATTTTTGGAGCTCCCTAGTAAATGCTGACGTCATACCTGCATCAGTTGACATCCTGACCGAGGAGGGTATTTCAGGAGTACGATTCTGAGAATGGCTAGGCACAATATTTCCCCTGTTATCCTCAGTATATACGGCTGAACTGAAGTTCAAAGCTCTGGGTAGTAAAGGAGTGACAATATCCTCAACGGGCCGGCTCGAGCTGGATTTCAAGAGTTGTATTTCTCTTATCAGCATTTGGTTGGTTTCCTGTTGTTGCCTCATCTGTTCCTGTACACTACCAAATAAGGTTAGAATTTCATCATTAGAAGCCAAAATAGGACCAGATCCCTGAGTGTTCCGAGTAAGGATAATATCCTGAGGCTGTGATGAAGCTTGCATTCTTGGAGGAGGTGGTGGAAGCGTCGAACCAATAGTAGCAGAGGTTGTAGCGGACACGGTGGAGGAGCTCATGTTTGATCTTGAGGCCATTGTAAATAGTGTGCCAAAAAGTTTTGAGAATAGAAAACCAAGTAACGATTTCGCAAAATCTTTTAGTAAAAATAGCACCACTTGCCCCACGGTTGGCGCCAAATTGTTTTGGTCAAAAATTACCGAAGCAATTAAGTGATCAAATTAGTTAAGTGAGGTAGTGTGCTAAGTAAGTGTGTTGAGAATATGCTGATTTGCAAAAACAATTTTCAGGATACGGCTCAGGATATTGAGCTGTGTCTGCGATCAAACAATGAGCAAAAAGTAAAGGGGGTGACACGAGATATACGAGGAAAGCCCTTAATCAATCTAGATCGCCGGCACAAAACCTCGGGAGCTGACAATCGCAGCTTCCTTGTTCTTCTTATTACTTCAAACGTCAGGATACAGTGCAGGATATTGATCAGATCGCTAAGTGTTACAATGCTTTTTTTGTGAAAGTGAGAGTTGCGAGAGAGTAAAGTGTTAGAGAGCAGTGAGTGTTGTTGTGTCCTATTCGATCAGACTTATCCATCTATTTATAACTAAGAAATACAAACAAAAATTCCTATAAACGGGGGATGCCTCCGAATATTCCATAGTTCACGTTATAGACCAAGTAAAACGGCTTCAACGTCTTCCTTTGAACGACTTAAACCGAGTCTTACGGGGAAAGGGTCCTCATGAACGTTACAAGCTTGGACTCATATTCCTGCACATAATCCGTTAGTAATCCTCAGGATACCGTTCAGGATGTTACCAATATCCTGAATGAGCATCCCGGGCATGAACATATATCATATAACCAAGATATAACTTAAGATATTACCCAGGATATGGGCTCAGAATTCCACCCATAACAAATAGGTCCTGTGATTTATACCTAATTTCGCCTTTGGGTACTAACTTTTTTTTAACAAGTTTAGGTTTTATGGTTTCAATTTTATAACAACTTTGGGTACTAACACCAAAATTTGTTAATTAATGACTAAAATACCCTTGCACTTTTTTAAGTTTATCAATGTAACACGTTTGGGTACTAACACCTAATTTTATTTAAGTTTAAATCAATTTTACAAAATCTATTTATTTTTTTTTTTTCATATTTTTATTATATCTCTTAATTAACATAAAATCTATTTATTTATTTATTTTCATATTTTTATTAAATTTCTTATTTAACATAAAATCTACTTGTTACACCAATATTTTTTTAAATAAAATCTACTAGCTATATAGTTTTATGTAAATTAAATTTCTTACCCGTTTTAAATAATGTAAACCTTACTCGTTTTCAATTTTGGATAGATATAATTGATAATAATAAATATCTTTCATGTAAAAAAAATTTAAGCCTTTTTAACTCGGTTTTTGTTCATTTACATTTTACTATTTTAGAAAGATATTTAATTTACATAAAACTATATAGCTAGATATTTTAGATAAAACTATATAGCTAGGTATTTTAGATAAAACTAAAAAAAATTAAGCCTTTTTTAAAATCGTTTTTTTGTAAAAAAAAAAGATATTTAATTTACATAAAACTATATAGCTAGTAGATTTTACTAGTGTAACTAGCAGATTTTATGTAAATTAAATATCTTTCTAAAATAGTAAAATGTAAATGAACAAAAAAAAGAGTTAAAAAAAGGCTTAAATTTTTTTTACATGAAAGATATTTATTATTATCAATCATATCTATTCAAAATTGAAAACGAGTAAGGTTTACATTATTTAAAACGGGTAAGAAATTTAATTTACATAAAACTATATAGCTAGTAGATTTTATTTAAAAATCTATTTAAAAAATAATACTAGTATAACAAGTAGATTTTATGTTAAATAAGAAATTTAATAAACATATGAAAATAAAAAAGTAAATAGATTTTATTTTAATTAAGAGATATAATAAAAAGATGAAAATAAAAAAATAAATAGATTTTGTAAAATTGATTTAAACTTAAATAAAATTAGGTGTTAGTACCCAAATGTGTTACATTGATAAACTTAAATAAATGCAAGGGTATTTTAGTCATTAATTAACAAATTTCGGTGTTAGTACCCAAATGTGTTACAAAATTGAAACCATAAAACCTAAACCTGTTAAAAAAAAAGTTAGTACCTAAAGGCGAAACTAGGTATAAACCACATGACTCATTTGTGTAATTAACTCAAAATATAGTTATAAATGCTGGTTCATTTCGCTGACTGCTAGAGGTATGCTTGTTTTGTGCAAAATCGATCTGGTAGTAGACAAAAATGTAGGAAAATTTAATGCTAATGCAATTGAATATGATCTTATAATACTTTACAATTTACATACCAAAAAAAAAAAGCAACCTCCTGTCAGTTGTGCGATGAGCGTTTCAGCCAAATATTATGAGTTGTTTCTTAAGCAAATGTGTCTTCAACACTGCTGGTAACTTTCTTTATCGGCTCAGCAATCATTTATGTATAAGCCTGGAACGGAAAATATATATATCATTACATTAGATCTAGAAACCAATTTCCTTTTAACATACTTTGTGTAATAGGTCTGGTTAGGGTTATAAACAGGTCGAGTCGGAGCTCTATAAATCTTAAGTGCATCTTGTTTCAAGTGCAGATCTTGAGGTCAGCCAGTGATTGGTTTTACCGGCTCAAAGTCGCCTTGTATGCCAGATTGAAACTTACGTGTGTACCGACTGATTCCTGTTGTGTGTTTAAACCAAGTTTGCAGACGAAATTAAGCAAAAAAAACTGCGAAGAAGATTAAGTGCAGACCTAACGAGGTCCATTGTTGCGAATGGCAGAAGGAGAAGCTAGGGTTCCCAAAAATTGTCCAGTTTTGAGGGAAAGCGGGAGATCTAAAGCTAATCATAATCATAATCTCGGGAGTTTTGCTCCCATGGACATTCAAAGGTGTATGTTTGTGGATTGTGGAACCATTATAATAAATGGACGGAAGTTTCAACTGGAGAAAGTTGAAAGGGCTTCAATTACTCTTTAATCTCTTCATATCTTTGATTGTGGGATGTTTCGATAAAGAAACATGAAAGGTTTTAATCATCGAATTCTATTGAATAACATCATCAAGTGTATTAATGAGGTTTGTGGAGATTAATTTACTAATTTATCCTTAGGATAAAAGTGTCTTAAAAGTTTGGAACTTGTCCTAATTTCCCTCCTCTAAAATGACTTGCTTCATTTATACATGTAGCTTCAAAACTTGTACACATGGTAAAATTAACAAAAAGGTAAAAAAAAAAACCCAGTTTACTTAATAAGGTAGTATAGATAAAGAGTATTTAAAAAATAAAAAACATAAATTAATTATAATCACTAAAACAAACTAACATCACTAAAATAGAAATATAAATAATGAAAACCAATTAGTTAAACTCAGCAAACAAAAGCATATATGATCAAATTTAATAAGAAATCAAAACTACTTTACTTCAAACACAAAACTATAGTAAAAGTCAATCGAAAAAGTCAAACACGTGAATTTGTTCATCAAAACCTAGGTGGCTATGAAAGCTTAGCCTCTAAACATGATTATAGTAGCAAAACAAAGTTTAAAAGTGCAAAACATTTTGTTCATAACAAGTTTGAATCTAAAGAAAACCGAAAGAGGACCTACGGGTTGCAAATCTTCAAAGGTTTAAGCTTTATCTTCAATCTCCAATACTAGCCCCTCCAACAGATTGCTTCCAAATCCGTCTAGGGTTCGTAACTAAGTGAAGGAATACGACCTAAGGTCTAGAATCATTTTTAAATAGAAAAAATCACAAAAGTTGTCGAACACTCCACATGCTTGTCGCGAAGGAGTTCTTTCTCACTCCGCGACAAGCGACGCGGACGAATATATCCAAAATAGTTAGTGAATGTTTTCTTTGTTCTAGTCAAACTAAACCATGTCTAGCGTGTCACGAGGCATAGAATGTAACAACCCTCGGTAAAACCAACACCCTCATTATATTTTGTACACCCTGTTATATGTTAAAATATCCTTATATGTTTTATTTTACACCCCGTATGTGAAAACCGAGCCCAAAATATGTTATAATTTATAAAATAAATTAAAAACAAGAAATAGTAAGCTGAGGCGGGCCGCGTAGGACCTCACCTCAAGCTTACGCGGGTCGTATCAGTGTTTAAAACTGATACCGTTTATTCCTTTAGTTCATACGGGCCGCGTAATCCTCTTCATTAGTTCACGCGGTCCGCGCGTGTTCCAAATGGTGGCGCATCCCTGAGTCGATACGTGTCGACATCGTGTTGAGTCTACTTGGTGATCAGGCTAAGCTATAAGTTGACCGCGTGTTGACGCGGGCCGCGTAAGGCTTTGCCTTACCTTACCCGGGCCGCCTGGAAGTCATATATCACAACTATAAATAGCAGGCATCAGTTTTCATTTTCCGTCGCTCACTTCTCGAATTCTAAATCTCACTTTATGTAGTAGAGGAATTATAGTTGGGTATTATACCCCTAATTAGCGAGGTTCTGCTCGGTTGTAAGTATTATAACCCCAGTTTCATAATAGTTACTCTGCCCGATTGATTTAGGGTTCCGTAACAACTGTCGTGGTTCTGCCCGACGTCGTTGTTGGAATGCCGTCTCGGGGAAGGTATCATTAATAATTTCAAAGGGTTATGATACTAACCAATGTACATTTGTATAAATTATAGATTATAACCAGGAAACCCTTACAAGAAGCCTAAGATAGCAAAGTGAGTAATCTCCCTTTTTGTTAACAGTGTTTACAAAACCTTAATTGTTTTACAATGTGATTAAACGGTGATTGAGTCTTTGTAGTCTTCAATTACTGCCGGTATGTTGGGGTTTTGTATACAAAATTTACTACACTGTGAGTAGTAAGTCGAGGATGACAGTACGTTACCATTGGAACAATGAGTTAGCCAATGTGTAATATGACCCACAAGTCAGTGGATTGATAGTACCAAATGGAGTAATTGTGTAGACATAAACATTGTAATCGTCCTCGATACTGCTTTAATCGATAAATGTTTCTTGATTAAACTGGGATTCACTCACCAGTATTTCCGACTGACAAATGTTTTTAAAACGCGTTTCAGGTAACCCAATGTGACAGCCAAAAGCCAGCTGGAGAGCACTAAAGGCTTGGGGATAATGTGGCTATAAAAGTTACCTAATAAACGATGTTTTAAATTAAATAAGATAGGGTTTATCCCTATAAATGTATTGTAATAAGAAACTTGGATTTTATCCATGTGATTATTAATATAAAATATGGTGGTTTTACTCTGATAAACATTTCCTAACTACGGTCCTGATGAAAATTCCGCTGCGAGATTAAATAACCTGATACCACCACAACTGAGATCGCGTCCGCCCGTTCCCGGGAATAAGGGATCGGGGGTTGCGACAGGAGGTGGTATCAGAGCCTAGCCACTGTTCTAAGCCAAAGAAGTGTTCTGCTGACACTTGAAATTTTAAAATTTGTGTTAGGAAATAAATTACGAAAATACGTGTATAACTGTAATTATTTGTTATGTGTTATTTGACTATTTGTTAGTTTTCAGTATGAGTGATCAAGGACCATCAGATGTGAATCGTCAGTTAGCTGATTCACCTAGGAGTGAAGGTACATCATCACAGCCTGCCCTTTCAGGGTATTCTGCTGATCAGGAGGAGGGAATATTTGCTTTTAGAGCCAAATCTGAAGAGCCATTTCCTAATAAGAAACGAGGATGGTTCAGTAAAGAAGCTTTTGCTCGTAGGAAGAGAATGCGAAAATTGCAACAGCAAAGGGCTTTAGCAGCCATTAAGCGAGAAACAGATGCCCATACTCAGGATATGCTTAATAGAAGCCTAGCTAATTTCCATATCCTAGCTACAACTGCTGCTGACCCAAGTCTGGAACAATTAGTAGCCCCACAACCACAAAACCCAGAACAACCCATGGAGATAGAAAATCAGGAAAACCAAGTAGAGATGCACGACTTTAATCCAGAAGAAATCCCTAGGGTGCCTGCACCGAATTCCCTAGACCCGAATTACGACCCCTGGTGGGACAACAATAGGGACTTTGTGCAATGTTACCCTATCCAAGAATACCCACCCATACAGAACATAGAAGCTTACCCAGGTATGGACCCTTTAGATCCCTATTACCATGATAACTATATTAGGGAGATATTAGAGGATCCTTACCGATTTCAGGATCTGTCACCCCCATATCAGGAAACCGCACCCCAGATTCCAAACCCAGTCCGAGAACCTGCACCCCCAATGAGTGCAGAAAACGTTCAAGAACTTAGGACTTTCGGGGAGGAAATCTTAGAAAACAGTGAGAGAATGCGTCAGGTGGGAGAACGTCTCGTATGGAAATACGATGAACGTAATATGGATTTTTGGATAAATCCATATCCGTGAATGAGATGGAGGAAATGATAGTAATAATAATAAATATATATAAAAAATATGTGTGTACGGATGCATAGTATTATTAGTGTAATTTTCTTTTTGTTGGTATTGTAATCTTTATTTCTGTACTAGTGTGTAATAGACACATAGTATATGAAAATAGAGTACAAGTCGCAATGATCGACGGTTTTGGTTAAATTGCGTGTTATGTGATTTACCATATTACCTATTATTTGTGATATTAATACGGGTAAATGTTTAAAATTCAGATGGCCGACGAAGAAAATCAAGGAAATCTAAATAACGATAATCAGAGTAACATTAACGTGGTTAATGAAAACCCAAGCATCAATAACAATGGAAATCAGATGGATAATAGTGCTATCCAACATATAGTGGCACAAGGAATTATAGATGCAATGCCATTTATTCTTCAAACGGTTCAAGAAGCAAATAATAAAAGTAAACATAGCAGTAGGCGACTAATTGAACCAGAACATAGCGTGAACAATGGACCTATACTTCAAATGCCCATTCCCAAAAGAAGAAGAACCGTGCCTTACGGTTGTTCATACAAAGAATTCTGGTCCTGTAAACCAATAGAATTCTCGGGCAATGAAGAACCTATTGCAGCTCTACGCTGGATAGAAAAGACTGAGGCTGTTCTGAAAATAAGTAAATGTGCGGAAGGGGATAAGATAATGTTTGCTTCCAATTTATTTAAAAATGCAGCCTTAGAATGGTGGAACACTATCCTTCAATCTAGAGGAAGTGATAGGGTTTATAGTATGGATTGGGAAGAATTTAGGAATATGGTGGAAAGGAAATTCTGCCCTCCAAATGAAAAAGAGCAGATAGCAAACAAATTCCTAAACCTTAGGATGACTGGTGTAGATAGAAAGGGGTACACGAAGTTATTCTTTGAATATGCTAGAATAGTACCAACTCTTGCTTCACCAGAACCAGTGTTAATTTCCCGTTATATTTGGGGATTAATTGGAGAGATTAGGCATGTAGTCAAGGCAACTAGACCTCAAACTATAGAAGAAACTGTAGAACTAGCCAATACCTTGACAGATGAATTAGTCCGTACTAGAGAAGAAGACCAGAGGAGAAACCTAACCCAAAGGCTTACTCAAGAATTTCGTTCTGGAAATTTCAATCGTAGGAATATGGGTTCTACCCCTACACCATACTGCAAAGTTTGCAAGAAAAAGCACTCGGGAAAATGCTCAAATCTCTGCAATTACTGCAAAATGCCAGGACACAAGGAAGAAAATTGCAAGAGGAAATCCAGTAATGGATTATGCTACAACTGTGGAGAAAAAGGTCATATCAGGCTAAACTGTCCAAAATTGGCCCCAGCTGCAAACAACAAGAATACTAAAAATGCTAGAGCATTTGTTCTTACTGCAGATGAAGCCAAGATGATCCCAGATGTTATAGCTGATACGTTTTTAGTTAATGATATATTTGCTAAAGTATTATTTGACTCTGGTGCAAACCAAAGTTTTATTAATACTTCATTTTGTAAAATTCTAACTCAGTCATTAACTAAACTACCACAAGAATGTCTAGTAGAAACAGCCAATGGAGAAACTGTTAGGATTTCCGAAATCTTGCAGGGAGCAAGAATAGAAATTTTAAATCAGAAATTTATTGCAAATCTTTATCCCATGAATCTGGCAGGATTCGATGTTGTTCTAGGAATGGATTGGATAATAGCCAATAAAGCCAATATTTTGTGTGATCAAAAGTTAATTCAAGTAAATTCACAAAAAGGTAAAACGATCACAATTAAAGGAGATAAGCCGTTTAGATCCACTAAATTAATCTCTGTGATGAAAACTGCAAGTTGTATAAGAAAAGGTTCTATAGTGTATTTGATTTCTATAATCACTAACACTAAAGGAAAAGAACTAAAAGATATTCCAGTAGTATCTCAGTTTTCAGATGTTTTTCCAGAAGAATTACCAGGACTGCCTCCAGAAAGAGAAGTTGAATTCAGAATCCATTTAATACCAGGAACATCACCAATTGCTAAAGCACCTTATCAGTTGGCACCTGCTGAAATGCAGGAGCTAAAGAAACAATTAGATGAATTATTAGAGAAAGGATTCATACAACCAAGTTCGTCGCCATGGGGAGCGCCGATACTGTTTGTTAAAAAGAAGGACGGATCAATGCGTATGTGCATTGACTACCGTGAATTAAACAAAGTCACGATTAAGAATCGGTACCCATTACCAAGAATCGATGACCTGTTTGATCAGCTACAAGGAGCTCGATTTTTCTCTAAAATCGATTTAAGGTCAGGATATCATCAATTAAAGGTACAGGAAGAGGACATTCCTAAGACCGCATTTAGAACAAGGTATGGTCATTATGAATTTACTGTCATGCCATTTGGTTTAACCAATGCCCCAGCTGCATTTATGGACATGATGAACCGAATATGTAAGCCATATTTGGATAAATTCATAATTATATTCATAGATGATATTCTAATTTATTCTAAGAATAAAGAAGATCATGCAAGGCATTTGCAAACACTTTTAAGTCTATTAAGAAAGGAAAAGCTTTATGCTAAGTTTTCTAAGTGCGAATTTTGGTTAGAACAGGTACAATTCCTTGGACACCTAGTCAATCATGAAGGAATTCATGTAGATCCAACAAAGATCGAGGCAATTACTAAATGGAAAACCCCTGAGTCACCAACTGAGATTAGAAGTTTCTTAGGATTGGCCGGTTATTATAGAAGGTTTATTCAAGATTTTTCTAGAATAGCCATTCCCTTAACTAAGCTAACCTGTAAATCTGTTAAGTTTGAATGGGGAGTAAAACAAGAAGAAGCCTTTAGAATCCTTAAACAAAGATTGACCCATACACCCATATTAGCATTACCAGAAGGAACTAAAGACTTTATAGTCTACTGTGATGCTTCTAAATTAGGTTATGGATGTGTATTAATGCAACGTCAGAAAGTTATAGCTTACGCATCTAGACAACTTAAGAGTCATGAAGAGAATTATTCAACCCATGATTTAGAGTTAGGAGCTATAATTTTTGCTCTTAAGATTTGGAGACATTACCTTTATGGTAGTAAGTTTACCATATTCACTGATCATAAGAGTTTAAGGTATATCTTCAAGCAAAAGGAGTTGAATATGAGACAAAGACGTTGGATGGAGATCCTTAGTGATTATGATTGTGATATCCAGTATCATGAAGGAAAAGCAAATGTAGTGGCAGATGCTTTAAGCCGAAAGTATCATGAAAAGCCAAGAAGAGTACGTTCTCTTAAATTAAATCTGCAAGTAGATTTAAATAATCAAATAAGAGAAGCACAAGAGTCAGTAATCAAGGAAGATACTGAAAAGTTAAAAGGTAAGTTAAAAGAATTAAAACAAGGAACAGATGGAATTTGGAGATTCCATGAAAAGAGAATGTGGATACCTAAATTAGGAAATCTACGCCATCGTATATTAGAAGAAGCTCATAAGTCCAAGTATACGATGCATCCAGGAAGTGACAAAATGTACCAGGATTTAAGGAAAAATTTCTGGTGGATAGGAATGAAAAAGGATATAGCAGCTTATGTTTATAAATGTTTAACTTGTTCACAAGTTAAAGCTGAACATCAAAAACCTTCAGGTTTGTTACAGCAATTAGAAATGCCAGTTTGGAAATGGGAATTAATAACCATGGATTTTGTTACTAAATTACCCAAAACTAAGAAAGGAAATGATACAATCTGGGTGATTGTAGATAGACTAACCAAGTCAGCTCATTTCTTACCAATGAAGGAAACAATTAGTATGGAACAATTATCTAAATTGCATGTAAATGAAATTGTTTCGTTACATGGCATTCCTTTATCAATTTTTTCTGATAGAGATAGTCGCTTTACATCTCATTTTTGGTCAAGTTTCCAAAAGGCAATAGGAACCAAGTTAAGGTTAAGCACAGCTTATCATCCTCAAACAGACGGACAAAGTGAAAGAACAATTCAGACAATTGAGGATATGCTTAGAGCTTGTGTAATTGATTTTGGAGGTAATTGGGACGATCACTTACCTTTAATAGAATTTTCTTATAATAATAGTTATCACACAAGTATCAATGCTGCACCATTTGAAGCACTTTATGGAAGAAAGTGTCGAACCCCAATCTGTTGGGCAGAAATTGGGGAAAAGCAACTATCTGGACCTGAGATAGTGCAAGAAACAACTGACAAGATTATTCAAGTCAAGGAACGACTGAAAGCAACACGGGATCGACAAAAGAGTTATGCCAATAACCGACGCAAGCCATTGGAGTTTCAGGTAGGAGATAAAGTATTGTTGAAAGTCTCTCCTTGGAAAGGAGTAGTAAGATTCATAAAAAGGGGAAAGCTAAGCCCCAGGTATGTTGGACCCTTCAAGATTATTAGAAAAATAGGACCTGTAGCCTATCAGCTACAACTGCCAGAGGAAATGGTAGGAATACATGATGTGTTTCATGTATTAAATCTTAAAAAGTGTTTAGCTGATGAATCATTGATAGTACCTCTTAAGGATATAGAGGTAAATGAACAACTCAAGTTTGTAGAAAGACCTCTACAAATTGAAGACAGAAAAGTCAAGAATCTAAAACACAAGAGACTAGTTCTAGTCAAAGTAAAGTGGGAGTCCAAAAGAGGACCTGAGTATACATGGGAGCTCGAGTCAGAAATGCAAAAGAAATACCCGCATTTATTTCAATAGATCTCGAGGACGAGCTCTAAAACAAGGTGGGGAGAATGTAACAACCCTCGGTAAAACCAACACCCTCATTATATTTTGTACACCCTGTTATATGTTAAAATATCCTTATATGTTTTATATTACACCCCGTATGTGAAAACCGAGCCCAAAATATGTTATAGTTTATAAAATAAATTAAAAACAAGAAATAGTAAGCTGAGGCGGGCCGCGTAGGACCTCACCTCAAGCTTACGCGGGCCGTATCAGTGTTTAAAACTAATACCGTTTATTCCTTTAGTTCATACGGGCCGCGTAATCCTCTTCATTAGTTCACGCGGGTCGCGCGTGTTCCAAATGGTGGCGCATCCCTGAGTCGACACGTGTCGACATCGTGTCGAGTCTACTTGGTGATCAGGCTAAGCTATAAGTTGACCGCGTGTTGACGCGGGCCGCGTAAGGCTTTGCCTTACCTTACGCGGGCCGCCTGGAAGTCAGATATCACAACTATAAATAGCAGGCATCAGTTTTCGTTTTCCGTCGCTCACTTCTCGAATTCTAAATCTCACTTTCTGTAGTAGAGGAATTATAGTTGGGTATTATACCCCTAATTAGCGAGGTTCTGCTCTGTTGTAAGTATTATAACCCCAGTTTCATAATAGTTACTCTGCCCGATTGATTTAGGGTTCCGTAACAACTGTCGTGGTTCTGCCCGACGTAGTTGTTGGAATGCCGTCTCGGGGAAGGTATCATTAATAATTTCAAAGGGTTATGATACTAACCAATGTACATTTGTATAAATTATAGATTATAACCAGGAAACCCTTACAAGAAGCCTAAGATAGCAAAGTGAGTAATCTCCCTTTTTGTTAACAGTTTTTACAAAACCTTAAATGTTTTACAATGTGATTAAGCGGTGATTGGGTCTTTGTAGTCTTCAGTTACTGCCGGTATGTTGGGGTTTTGTATACAAAATTTACTACACTGTGAGTAGTAAGTCGAGGATGACAGTACGTTACCATTGGGACAATGAGTTAGCCAATGTGTAATATGACCCACAAGTCAGTGGATTGATAGTACCAAATGGAGTAATTGTGTAGACATAAACATTGTAATCGTCCTCGATACTGCTTTAATCGATAAAATGTTTCTTGATTAAACTGGGATTCACTCACCAGTATTTCCGACTGACAAATGTTTTTAAAACGCGTTTCAGGTAACCCAATGTGACAGCCAAAAGCCAGCTGGAGAGCACTAAAGGCTTGGGGATAATGTGGCTATAAAAGTTACCTAATAAACGATGTTTTAAATTAAATAAGATAGGGTTTATCCCTATAAATGTATTGTAATAAGAAACTTGGATTTTATCCATGTGATTATTAATATAAAATATGGTGGTTTTACTCTGATAAACATTTCCTAACTACGGTCCTGATGAAAATTCCGCTGCGAGATTAAATAACCTGATACCACCACAACTGAGATCGCGACCGCCCGTTCCCGGGAATAAGGGATCGGGGGTTCGGACATAGAAGCCTCCCTCTCGCGACACGCCTATAAGCCATATCTTCATAATTTTTAGTTTACCCCCTTAGACTTCTCTCCTCGCTCCCGATTGCTCGTTTCTTGTCTATTTAAGTTTGTTATCGATGATTTATCACATCAGGACCGACAAATACATAAACTAATCATATAGAAGCTAAAATTTAATAAAACGACTCTAAAACTATCGAAAAATATACAATATACATAGGATAAATACATGTGTTTCACAACACACCAAATAGATTACGATTTCGAAATTCAGAATATTCAGAATGATAAATTTCTTGAATATCATATAAAATATATAGAGATTAATAGAAAAATTAGCCATTAAATTTAACCTACATTGAGTAATTAGCTCTATTTTTCCCATAAACTCTCCTCTAATCTTGACATCATGAGTGATTATCGACAGAGCTAGTTGCGATGAGAAGTAGGAATGATTATTGCGACTGTATTTTAAAGATATTAGGCACTGCTAACTAAGTGATTTGCTGAATTGGGATGGGGTCGAATAGTGAATGGTCTATGGTTGCTGTAGGCCTATAGTTATCTCTTTAGTTTAATTCAAAAATTGGCCTTGAATGTCGGACTTTTGTCCAAAACTATTTTTATCTGGGCTCCTTTAATAAAAGAACTAGTTTAGCTTTGCTTTTATTTTTTAAATACATATACAATATATAACACTTGCTAAAGATTGGAGGCCCTAGGCCTGTGCCTAGGGTGGAAAGCCCAACGAGCCGGCCCTGCTACCTCATTTTTTTCTTTCAAAGTCTTTTTGCATCTTGGTTTTTTATATTCATTGTTCAATGAATTGTTTTTTGACTTGTTCTTCAAGCTGTTTTGCAAGATATTCTTGCAATTCTCGTAATGTTCTTGTCAATTTTATTGTGGGGTGGCAAATATACTCGAGAACATATTCGGGGTTGCCTTTCTCACAACACGGCCAACGCATTTCTCCTGAGGCACCTTTCATCCATAAAATATCATTACTGATGATTAATCACTAGAAAAGCTTTCCATCCTCCAAGCCATTTGTTGAATTATTTCCTACCTTACACCATGTGTAATGGTCATTACCCTTGGGGGTTCTACGCCATGTGGCAACCCAATCAGTAATGGGGCATTATGAGGCGTTTTCTAAAATGGGTGTAGTAGTGGGGATGTGGGACATTATGTTAAAAGAGGTGTAATAAAATTAAATAAAAAAACCATCAAAAAATCTTATTGGACAAACAAAAGGAAGATCAAAGGTGATTGGCCAAAACTAATGAACCAGAGCGTGGAAAAAAGCACGCCAAAAGCAATTTTGTTGAAAAAATCGCCCTCAGGGGTGGGAGATGGGCATTGTGGGGCGTTTTTTAGGGGAAAACGTCCAAAAAACCTCCCACTACGCATGGTCTTAAAACAATACAATAAACATATGTTAAATCTTTTACTAAATTTCGGCAGCACAAGTGTTGTAATTTTTTTATCCAACTGGTTGAACTATAAATAATCAACAATCATAATCCCCAAATTTCAACAAATCAACCCTAATAGCAAAATTACTAACAACTTTTAGTCCTGAAGCGAGTTCAGATCATTTTAAACCATTTAAAGCGAAAGTTTCATACTATAAGTCGTTTAAAGTGGGTTCGGGTTGTTTCGACCCATTTAAACTAAAAGTTGAATATTTTTAGTCTATCAATGAGTTCAAGTCATATGAATGACTCAAATAACCCATACCTGGCCACTTAAATACATTTGATATATTAATCTTTTACTTTAAATGGGTCATGACCCGAACCTCATGAGAGTCATGACATGCCAGTTCTTTTGGAGGTGCATTAATCTTAAATAAAAACCGTCGCACTGCAAGGGTTAGAAAGAGATTTCGAAAACATACGCATGAAGAAGAAATGACTAAGGAGAACTTATAGGTGACTATTTTCCAAGAGTATTGGGGGAAAACGTTCATAATAATTAAGTCGTGACAATATAATATTGGCAAAATTACACTTTTCTCCCTTTAGTATATAGAAATTACATTTTTTGTCTTTAATTTTCATTAATTACACGAATAATCCATTACCTTTAGTGTTTGTCAAGCGTTTCTTCTTTTTGTTACTAACTGATGCTAAAAGTTTCGGTTAGTTTTATAAAAATAGCCATTTAACTCGTTTTAAAAAAGTAAAATAAAAAAATAGCCCAATCTTTCCCCCCTCCCTGTAGAAGCAAACAATATCCTTGAACCTTTTAAGACCACCCGTAGTGGGGGTGGAATTGGGCGTGGAATGCCCAAAAAATGCCCCCTAATGCCCACCACACCGCCCCCTAGGCGTTTTTTGCCTTTTTTTTTAAATGACGTTTTCTTTTTCACGCCTGAGGTGAATGTGAATGGCTAATAGGATCCTCTCACATCTATTTTGAACCCATTTTATATTTATTTAAAAAATAATTGAACAAAATTGAGTAATAATTGAAGGGGCAAGATATAGGCTTGAACCACTACACGCTTTTTGGATGAAAAATGCCCTTGATGACGTGATGTCCACATGGCAGAAAACATCCCTAAGAGGCTTGAACAACTACACATGGTCTAAGAAGTAGGAGATGGTCAAATATCATATTTTAATTTAAAGTGTTTTTTATATTAATTTATGAATGGTGCTCCTATAAAATATGAATCAAGTACTTTGTTTCGAAATGAAAGCTCATGTAGGCTTATGGGTTCGATTTGAGCAGCTATATTGGGTTCAGTTGGTGAGATAACAGTCCATATTTTAATTTACAAATAAAAAAGTGGGTAAAGAAAGTGGTTGTAAGTTGTAACTTGTAGATATAGAGTTGGATCGGTTCAGTTCCATTTCTCTATAAAAATAATATAAGCTCATGTTAATCGGACTGTTGTAGATGCAAACTTGGATAGATTCAATTTGCCTAGCTTTCTAAGTTTTGATCAACTTTATATTCTTTTCTCCTTTTTCTTAATTCAGGGTCAGCGAATGATGAGGATACGTCCTAACCGGACCGAATACTTAGTAAAATATAAGATCGGAATGTTGGCACAAGCGACTAGTCGGACCTAGCACTCCCGGTCGGTACGACCAGCCAATGGGATCTTCCCTAACTAACTGGGGGCCCACAGCTTTAACTACCTGATAGCGACTGGTCCGACCCTAACTAACTCGCCACGTCAGCATACCCCAAAAGTATAAATACCCCGCCAAGACTTCCCACAAAGGGTAATCGCTACTTTCTCTCTCCAAACTCTCCTCTCTCTCTCTCCCTGACTTACTCACAAATACTTATTCTCACGCCCGAGCTTGGTCACAGAGAGGCCCCCCTCCCTGTGACGAGGCTAACGGTGTGCTTTCTTTCTTGTGATTGTAGGAATCCGTTCGTGTAAAATAAATAAAATAATTTATTAACTTGAAATACAAGAACAATAACAGAAATACAACTGAAAGTAATTACAATTACAACTGAAGAAATGGAAAAACAAAGACAGAAATCCAAACAGAAACACTGTTCTTTGGCTGAGGATCGTGTTAGACACGGGTCCCTTAAAACAAATTTCGTGTCTCCCAGGAGAACACGTTTGTTTCCAGGATACAACAGCCGCAAGCAGTTGTACTGCCGGTCTTGACTTCAACCCGAAGGTGTACCTTGCTAGCTTGAGAGAAGAAGATAATAATTCAGTAGGGAGAGAAGATAATATAGAGCTGGAGAATTCGGTTGTCTTAGCTGCAGTAGGCTCCTCCTATTTATACTGCAAACTGAAGTCGAAACTGAAAAAGAATTAAGTGGGCGAATTAAACTGCATTAAACGTCTTCAATGCACCTTAATTCGTCATTAAATTCTCAGTCAAACGCATTAACTACGTCAGTTTCGAATGCTGAAAACGTAACTGCACTGCAGTAACTGCTACTGGAAGCTTCTGCGCGCGCGCGCGCAAGACACACTGGTGCGCGCGCAGGTCTGCAGCCCTCGCGCGCGGTGCGTCCACTTGGCTCACTGCCATGCGCGCGTGCGCCATACTCACTCTGGTCCATGCGCGCCTGCGCGCGTGTGCCACGTCACCTGTGAGCCTCTACGAGCACGCCACACAGTCGCGCCGTTTTGGCTCACTTTGGTGCGCCGCGCACGTCACATCAGGCCCATGCACCATGCGCCTCCACGCCATGTGTACTCGCGCGCGGACTGCCACGTCACGCGCCTCGAACCTTCACACCACTTGGTCCTTGCAGCCTCTGTGATCCACCACGCGCACGTGGTCAAAAATACAAAGGCGGCTCTCAAGCGGCTCGCGGCGATGCGAGTGTGGGACAAGGTGCCACTTTCCCACTTTTTTCAGCATTCAAGTTTCAAACACCAAACTTTGAGCATCGATATCTCATTCATCTTAGCTCCGTTTTGGACATGGTTTAGTTCGTTGCGAAGCTCTTCCGACATAGAACACAAACCCACAAATAAATATATAAAACCCGCTCATTTTATTATATTTATTTCTAGTCCAAAATAGGAAAAAATCATTTTCCTATATTTGTGAAAAATGCTATTTTCACAAAATTTCCAACAATCCCCCACATGAATAGAAATCGATCTATCAAGTTTCAACGATACACGTTCAACAGTTGAGCATTGCAAGATAGGTAGGTGTAACCTTTGAACCTTCTTTTGTGAAGCATACTTAGCCTCCTAGGGTCTTGTAGACGCGGGGTCTTTGAACAATCCCCCATTTATGTAGGCGACAATATACATTCACACAATACTCTCCCTAGTCGAGTTAAGACCTCATGGTTGTGTCCGTTCATGGTCATGGAACACGTTCCTGGTTCTGCGAGAGCTCTAGGATTTGCGCCTCCCCACAAATCCATTTGAAGCGAGACCCCACTTCTCTCTAACATAGGTGATTCCTCTGAATCATTAAAAGCATCATGGTTAATTTGGATTTCCTCAAAATCCTTAACCTCAACATGCTTAACCTTTCCTTCATGTCACTGATTGGAATGGACTAGGAAGTATACAACTCCCTTTATTGAATTTTGGGGCACCCCCCACAGTGACTCCCTTTGGGTTTATGATTAAGTTTGCCTATTGAACCTAGATCTTGGGATCTCCAGTCAATTAGGTTAGGTTTCCCTCATATTCCCTTCATCTATGGGCTTTAGTCCCATTCCTCTTGACAACCTATACACCTTATATGTGCTTAAGCCTTTTGTTAACGGGTCCGCAATGTTCTCATTTGACCTCACATAGTCAACTGAGATCACACCCGTTGAGATAAGTTGTCGTACCGTGTTGTGTCTACGTCGAATGTGCCTTGATCTGCCATTGTACATCATGTTTTGTGCTCTAGCAAGAGCAGACTGATTGTCACAATGTATGCAGATCGCCGTCAACGGCTTTGGCCATCTTGGAATATCTTCCACAAATTGACGTAGCCACTCCGCTTCTTCCTCGCTTTTATCTAAAGCGACGAATTCGGATTCCATCGTAGATCTAGCTATAACCGTTTGCTTGGAAGACTTCCAAGCTATAGTTGCGCCAGCAAGTGTAAACACATATCCACTTGTCGATCTATGATCTTTTATATCCGATATCCAGTTCGCATCAGTGAATCCTTCGATCACTGCTGGATCACGGGTATAATGCAATCCATAGTCTCTCGTGTATCTTATGTATCTAAGCACCCTCGTGATAGCTTTCCAATGATCCTCGCTCGGATTACTGGTGTATCTACTTAGCCTGCTCACAGCATATGCTAAGTCGGGTCTAGTACATGTCATTAGATACATTAGACTACCAATGATCCTTGAGTACTCTAACTGAGAAACACTCTCGCCTCTATTCTTCCTTAGGCGTTGGGTATTATCAATTGGAGATCGAGCTATACTCGTATCGTCCAAATTGAATTTCCCAAGGATCTTATCCACGTAGTGAGATTGACTCAACACAAGACCATTTTGGGTTCTAGTGATCTTAACACCAAGAATCACATCCGCGAGACCCATGTCTTTCATGTCAAACCTCGCTTTCAACATGTCTTTCGTTGACTTGATCATGTTATCATCACTCCCGATGATAAGCATATCATCTACATAAAGACATAGAATCACATAACCTCTTGGTGTGTCTTTAAAATAAACACACTTGTCGCACTCATTTATTTTGAAACCATTGTCAATCATGACATGATCAAACTTTTGATGCCATTGTTTTGGAGCTTGCTTCAAGCCATACAAAGACTTGACCAATTTACATACTTTGCCCTTGTTTCCTGGGGCGGAAAAACCCTCGGGTTGTTCCATGTAAATTTCTTCTTCTAAATCGCCATTTAGAAATGCGGTTTTTACATCCATTTGGTGAACTTCCAAATTTCTTAGAGCCGCAATTGCAAGAACCAATCTTATAGAGGTTATTTGCGTAACAGGCGAGTAAGTATCAAAGTAATCTAGACCCTCCTTTTGTCTAAATCCTTTGATCACTAGCCTTGCCTTGTATTTATCAATACTTCCGTCAGCTTTCATCTTCCTTTTGAATATCCAACGATATCCAAGTGGTTTGCAACCAGGTGGAAGATCTACTAACTCCCAAGTATGATTTCAATATAGAATCAATTTCATTCTTAATTGCTTCTTGCCATTGAGGTCCTTCCGCGGAGGTAACCGCTTCGCGGTAGGTATTGGGCTCACCCTCAACCATATAGCTCATGAAGTCTGGACCAAAGGATTTTTCAACCCTTTGTCGCTTACTTCGTCTAAGCTCACCCTCCTCGACCTCAGGTCGTTCATGTCTTTCATCTATCCTTGTAGACGAACTTGGTCCTGCTTCATCTAACCATGTAGAAGAACTTGGACCTGCTTCATCAACCGCTCTTGATGAAGGCGCATGTGTTTGTCCTAACATAGGAAACACATTCTCAAAATATGAGACGATATTAGGATTTGCCTCCATGATAGTGTGTTTGTGTACATCGGGATTCTTGGATTCATATACAAGAAAACGATGCGCACTACTTTGATGTGCATATCCAATGAAAATGCAATCAACTGTTTTGGGTCCTATCCTAAGAGCCTTAGGAGGTGGTACAATCACCTTGGCTAGGCACCCCCACACTTTCAAGTATTTGTAAGAAGGCTTCCTTTTTCTCCATAACTCATATGGAGTTTCGTCCCTATTTTTCAAAGGTATCTTGTTCAAAAGATAGTTTGCTGAGAGAATGGCGTCCCCCCACATTTCTCGGTTCACTCCCGAGCTTATCAACATGGCGTTCATCATTTCTTTCAATGTGCGGTTCTTACGTTCCGCAACGCCATTTGATTGTGGAGAATAAGGAGGTGTACACTCGTGTACAATGCCACTTTTTGCGCATAAATCCGCAAAAGGTGCAACATATTCACCTCCTCGATCGCTTCTCAAAGCTTTTATCTTCTTTTTAAGTTGATTCTCAAAACTTCTCTATTGCTTCGTCTTTACTCTTTAGTAAACACACGTAGCAATATTTCGTACAATCATCAATAAACGTGATGAAGTACTTGTTTCCTCCACGCGTGGGAACCGCTTTTAAATCACACACATCGGTATGAATTAAATCAAGGGGTTCGGTTATTCGTTCAACCGATTTAAACGATGATCTCGTAAGTTTGGATTCAACACATGTCTCGCATTTGTGATTGGACTCGATATGGAATGTTGGTATCAAGTTTAATTTAATTAACCATCGTAATGAATTAAAATTTACATGTCCTAGTCTACCATGCCAAACATTAGAAGACTCAACCATGTAAGTAGAAGTAGAAGTTCATTCAAACTTTTGTTTTGGTTAACAACCATTACATTCATTTTAAACATTCCATTTAGGGCATAGCCCTTTCCAATAAAAGTACCACATCTAGACAAGACAAAATTGTCCGATTCAAACACTAGACGAAATCCAAACTTGTTGAGCATCCATCCCGACACGAGATTCTTCCGTATCTCTGGGACATAAAGCACATTGGTCAAGGTAAGCTCCTTGCCCGAAGTCATCTTCAAAACGACCGTGTCTTCCCCCTTGATGCTTGCGGTAGCTTTATTCCCCATATAAAGCTTTTCTTCACCCGAAGCTTCCTTGAATGTAGAGAAAAGAGCCTTGTCTCCACAAACATGGCGGGTTGCACCCGTGTCAACGACCCATCCTTTTGGGTTTTCACCCATTGCGTTGACTTCTTCAATCATAGCCGCTTCCTCGGTTATCATTGCAATCAGAGGCATACCATCCTCATCAACCATATGTGCACGCTCACGCTTAGGTTTCTTGCATTGGTTAGCACGGTGCCCCGTCTCGTTACAATTGTAACAAGTACCTTGGAAAGGCGCAGGCTTCTTTTTCACAGCCCCCTTTTTAGGTCCAAGGTTGTTAACCTTTGCTTTCCCTTTGTTGTTGGTTTTACCCTTGCCCTTCTTGGCCTTTGAGGATTCCCCAATTTCCACCATATTTGCTTTAGCCGAAGCTTGCAAAATGGTGCCTTTTTGGGCCACCCTGTTTTCTTCTTCTATATGAAGACGAAGAACAAGGTCCTCGACCGACATTTCCTTTCGCTTGTGTTTAAGATAATTCTTAAAATCCAACCAAGCAGGAGGTAATTTTTCGATCATGGCTGCCACTTGAAAAGTTTCGCTAAGTACCATTCCCTCAGCATGGATGTCATTTAGTATAATTTGCAACTCTTGGACTTGGTTCATAACAGACTTGTTATCAACCATTTTAAAATCCAAGAAACGGGCGACAACAAATTTCTTTGTTCCCGCATCCTCCGTTTTGTACTTTTTCTCCAAAGACTCCCATAATTCTTTGGAAGTCTTGATATTATAGTACACATTATACAAAGCATCCGAGAGACCGTTTAGTACGTAGCCTCGACATATAAAGTCGGAGTGCTTCCACGCCTCTACCGCACTCAGAGCCTGAGCATCGGTCTCCCCTTCCGCAGGTTGGGGAACGGTCTCCGTCAAGAACCTCGCAAGGTTCATGGTGGTCAAGTAGAAGAACATCTTCTGTTGCCACCTCTTGAAGTGGAGACCCGAGAACTTCTCGGGTCGTTCAGCATGATTTGCCACTGTGGACGCTCCCACAGTGTTGGCCGGGGTTCCAACGACAACATTAGTGTTGCTCGTGTTCACATTTTCAGTCGACATTATGAAAAAGTTTCAAGAAAACAAGTTAAATTATGTTTTCAAAATAATAAAGACGCTACTTTATTATTATTAGGAGTTCAAAAAACTCAGCCGTGTAGCTTCTAAGTCCAACTTTGAAGACTACAACAGGAGGATTTTTAGAACTTCAGTGACAGAAAGGAGTAGAAGCAGATTCTGTTTTGACAAAGTCGCTACTTTGAATCAAAACAGGAAGAAAATCTGTTTTTTAAAACACAACTGTATGAATTCAAAACTGGTTCGAATTCACAACAGAAAATGTTTGTGATCCTACACGAACGGTGTTTTAAAAAATTTGTTTTAAGATTGTAGGAATCCGTTCGTGTAAAATAAATAAAATAATTTATTAACTTGAAATACAAGAACAATAACAGAAATACAACTGAAAGTAATTACAATTACAACTGAAGAAATGGAAAAACAAAGACAGAAATCCGAACAGAAACACTGTTCTTTGGCTGAGGATCGTGTTAGACACGGGTCCTTTAAAACAAATTTCGTGTCTCCCAGGAGAACACGTTTGTTTCCAGGATACAACAGCCGCAAGCAGTTGTACTGCCGGTCTTGACTTCAACCTGAAGGTGTACCTTGCTAGCTTGAGAGAAGAAGATAATAATTCAGTAGGGAGAGAAGATAATATAGAGCTGGAGAATTCGGTTGTCTTAGCTGCAGTAGGCTCCTCCTATTTATACTGCAAACTGAAGTCGAAACTGAAAAAGAATTAAGTGGGCGAATTAAACTGCATTAAACGTCTTCAATGCACCTTAATTCGTCATTAAATTCTCAGTCAAACGCATTAAATACGTCAGTTTCGAATGCTGAAAACGTAACTGCACTGCAGTAACTGCTACTGGAAGCTTCTGCGCGTGCGCGCGCGCAAGACACACTGGTGCGCGCGCAGGTCTGCAGCCCTCGCGCGCGGTGCGTCCACTTGGCTCACTGCCATGCGCGCGTGCGCCATACTCACTCTGGCACATGCGCGCCCTCTACGAGCACGCCACACAGTCGCGCCGTTTTGGCTCACTTTGGTGCGCCGCGCACGTCACATCAGGCCCATGCACCATGCGCCTCCACGCCATGTGTACTCGCACGCGGACTGCCACGTCACGCGCCTCGAACCTTCACACCACTTGGTCCTTGCAGCCTCTGTGATCCACCACGCGCACGTGGTCAAAAATACAAAGGCGGCTCTCAAGCGGCTCGCGGCAATGCGAGTGTGGGACAAGGTGCCACTTTCCCACTTTTTTCAGCATTCAAGTTTCAAACACCAAACTTTGAGCATCGATATCTCATTCATCTTAGCTCCGTTTTGGACATGGTTCAATTCGTTGCGAAGCTCTTCCGACATAGAACACAAACCCACAAATAAATATATAAAACCCGCTCATTTTATTATATTTATTTCTAGTCCAAAATAGGAAAAAATCATTTTCCTATATTTGTGAAAAATGCTATTTTCACAAAAGAGTTAACTGCCATTTTCGTCCCTGTGGTTTGGTCACTTTGGCCATTTCAGTCCATTTTTCAAAAATGCGCCATTTTCGTCCCCCACGTTCTGGAAAGGTGCCATTTCAGTCCAAAAATCATAACCCAGTTAAGTCAGTTTGTAAATAAGGACTGATTGTGTAAATTTGTAACATAAAGGACTGATTGTGTAAATTTGAAAAATGGACTGAAATGGCAGTTAACACCACCACCACTAGCCCTGCCACCACCACCACTCCGCTGCCACCACCGCCACCACAGCCACCACAGCCCTGCCACCACCACCACTCCGCTGCCACCACCACCGCCACCACCGCCACCACAGCCACCACCACCACCACCACCACCACCGCCGTCGCCGGAACCACCACCATCAACGTCATGGCAAGACCCATATTTTCAGACGTTTGTATGTAATATAAAGTCAGAATTTATTGTATTTAATCCGAAAAGTAAACGAGCAAAACACAGGAACGAGAACGGTATACCGAAACGAAAAGCTTCGGAGTTCATCGGAGAAGACGACCGGAGAATTTGCTTCAGGCCAGATTTGATTACATCATAACATGATGCATATTTACATGTTTTCTTTGTAACTTTTTTGTTCTATGCACGACCCTTCATATTTTCTTTTGTGTAGGTATGATTTACATTCTCGAACCAGTATAATTTTTGGAAATCATGATGATTTAGCAACTTGTGTTGAATATTCCGACGAAACAGGTAAACTGCAACTGTTATTACTTTCAAATTGCTAACTGTACAATGGCGACAATTTATTATATATGTATCACAAAATTTAAATATGCCTATATGGCTATATTTATACTTGCCAAAATTTTGCCTTTGTATCTGAAATTCCTGTAACTGGTTTTTTTTTTCGCAGGTCAAGTTATTTCTGGTGGTTGGGATAAAAAAATTAAGTGTTGGGATTCACGTTCAATGAAGGCTCTAACTTGCGTAAATACAGTTAGTGTGGCGGTCGAATCTATGTCCCTTGGTGAATATACTGCGATGGTTGCTGTTGGATCATTGGTTAATATGTATGATTTACGCAAGTTCAACACTTCATATTATAGCAAACGTATGGACATCCAAAATAACATGTGTTTTCCCTCTCTAGAAGACGACCGGAGAAGACGAAGACGTCCCCGTAACCCGCAAGCTTTTCGTTTCGGTATACCGTTCTCGTTCCTTTGTTTTGCTCGTTTACTTTTCGGATTAAATTCAATAAATTCTGACTTTATATTACATACAAACGTCTGAAACTATGGGTCTTGCCATGACGTTGATGGTGGTGGTTCCGGCGGTGGCGGTGGTGGTGGTGGTGGCTGTGGTGGCTGTGGTGGCGGTGGTGGTGGTGGCAGCGGAGTGGTGGTGGTGGCAGGGCTGTGGTGGCAGGGCTGTGGTGGTTGTGGTGGCGGTGGTGGCGGTGGTGGCAGCGGAGTGGTGGTGGTGGCAGGGCTAGTGGTGGTGGTGTTAACTGCCATTTCAGTCCATTTTTCAAATTTACACAATCAGTCCTTTATGTTACAAATTTACACAATCAGTCCTTATTTACAAACTGACTTAACTGGGTTATGATTTTTGGACTGAAATGGCACCTTTCCAGAACGTGGGGGACGAAAATGGCGCATTTTTTAAAAATGGACTGAAATGGCCAAAGTGACCAAACCACAGAGACGAAAATGGCAGTTAACTCTTCACAAAATTTCCAACAGTGATCTTGTAGGTTTTGTCAAGGTCATCTGAAGCTCTACTCTTAGCAGCTCGGACCAACTGGTTTTTGAGTCTTCAGCGAACATATCATTGTCAGCATTTGTTGTTTATTTCTTCGGGACGGCAATAGCCATGTGATTTTTCCCTTTCATAAAAAAATGTGATTTCTTCCCTAATTGACCACATTTTACTTGGCTAAAGTTATTTCTTTTTAAAAAATCAATATTATCCGTAGCCGTAAGAATTGAAAAAAAAATACTTATACATAAAGTATCAATAATTTAATGGAAAAGAATATGATAAGCGGGTATGAATTATGTAACCGCATTATTATTATTTTTTTAACAGCCAAACGAAGCATTTTATTCACCAACGATAATATCGTATTTACAATATAACAACCAAATAGCCAGCGGTTATCTGGACGGTACGCCCAAGAACCTTTGACCCATTATAATCACTTACACCAGAAAAAGGACTACTAAGGGTTGTTTGGTAGCCTCTTAATGACCATTCAGATGCTACCTCTTAATGGTTTAAAACCTCTGAATGAATAAGAGGTAACCTCAAGTCTGAATGGTTAAGAGGTAACATCTGAATGGTAAATCATCACATGTCACATTCTTCTACCATCTTATTGGTAAAATTCTTAATTGTTCCATTAAGAAGTAGCATCTTAATGACCATTCAGAGGCTACCAAACAGCCCCTAAGACAACAATTCCTATCCAAAATCTAAACCTGCAAACTCGTACCATTGAGGAATATCGACACCTTGCATTTTGGCTCTCTTCGTCATCCACCATAAAGACTCTTCTTTAATATCTTCCACTACTTTTGTCGTCGTATGAAATCTGTTATAGAACACCTTATCATTTCTCCTTAACCATATCCGCCAAATGACCAAAAGGATAATCGCATAGATACAATCTTTTTTCTTTTTTCCACAGTCAAGCGACAAGCAATGTTTCAGTACCTGTGGGATCGACTCGTAACAATTCGGCTCCTGGATTTTTAACCATGAGAACACATTCCACCAAGCCGATCTAGCCCACACACATTCTGCAAAAAGATGATTCGATGTTTCCAAATCCGCTTCACAAAGTTTGCACATACCGTCACCCGCAAGAAGACCTCTGGAACACAATGCTTGATTCGTTGGAATATTGTTATTTGCAGCGCTCCAAACAAAACAGTTCACTTTAGGCGTAGCAACTTTACTCCATTTGAAGATGTGAAGCGAAGCTGCCACCTGCCCTTGCTGTCCTAGTGCCTTTCTAACCGTTTTCACCGCAAAATCCTTCTTTTCCCCGTTCTGTAACCGCATTATTTGTTATACATAAATTAAAAGATACGTGGAATTATGCGGCTATTAGAATTCTTTTTTTGAACGGCAAGGAATGACGTGTCCATCACCGTGACACCGGACGATGTGGCGAAGGTCGACTACTTGACCGTCGTCAGCGCCTTGGCTCTTCCAGATGCGTGGAAACCCGACCTCCACCCGCCGGAAGGCACAACAGTGGAATAATCGGTAAAACCTCGTCTCCCATCCAAGACGAACAGGCGCCACTCGTATTCGCCCTTCACTTGGATGCCGCAGAAAATAATGGAAAGAGTGGGAGTCGAACCTGGCTCAAAAGGAACTAGTCTTTCCCCAACCACTCTACCACTGCCTCATTCGCAGGCTATTAGAATTCTTAACATGAAAAAAACACATAGAATTCTCAACTTAAGAGACGTAGTTCGTTAAATTAATGTACTAATAATTTATTTCCAATTATGGTAATTTGTTGGGTTTTTACCGCATATGCTAACCCTTTCTGTAAGTCGTTTAAATATATATATATATATATATATATATATATATATAGGGAGGGGCTCATGCGAGAACTCCATTTATTGTGAGAACCATGAGAACCAATGTGAACACAACCTAAAATAACTAAAAAAACCTAAAAAAAACCTAAAAAAACCTAACCCCCCCCCCCCCCCAAGCTAAATGCTAAAAACTAAAACCCCCAAAAAACCTAAAAAAAAAACCTAACCCCCCCCCCCCCCAAAACCTAAACCCCCACCCCCCAAAAACCTAACCCCCCCCCCCCCCCCAAGCTAAAATGCTAAAAACTAAACCCCCAAAAAACCTAAAAAAATCTAAAAAAAATCTAAAAAAATATTAAAAAAATCAAAAAAAAAAAATTTGTGTGATTTTTAGCTATTTTTAGGCATTTTTGGTTGTGTTCACATTGGTTCTCGCGGTTCTCGCAATAAGAGGTGGTTCTCGCATGATCTTCTCCCTATATATATATACACTATGAAGGGGAATAGTGTCATGCAGTTGGCTGACACTTCCCCATTTGTTCAGCCAAATTACAATTTTGTCTTGTTTAAATTTACAGTTTTTCAATTGGTTTTGTTTTTTTCCTCCCAGTCAAATTACGATTTTCCTTCGGTTCAAATTTACACTTTTGCCATCGTTTTTGTTTTTTTTTTTCCTGTCAAATTACGACTTTGCCCCCAGTGTAAACTTATAGTCATGCTATCGCTTTAATTTTTTTTTTACAAAACTATGGTAGTGTTTTGTTTTAATTGGTTGACTCGGTGTAATTATTACTCATGGCAGACGACTGTTTGCCACACGCTCATTTGTCCTGAAAAATTACAATTTTGCTCCCAATTTAAATTTATAGTATTTCCATCATTTTAGTTTTTTTAGCAAAAATATGGTAATGTTTTGTTTTAATTTGTTGACTCGATGTAATTTTTTTTTTCAGACCATATCGTTTTATGAGTAGTATGTACAAGTAACCGAAACACAAACATACATGTTATGAGAGAAATTTTCGGCTTAGTGTCCAACAAACGCGGACGGGGCAAAAACTAGTTACTATTATTACTATTACTATATCTAACATTTTTGAAGTACTTGAATAGTAGATTATTATTTAAATGTTATTTTAATTTTATAAATACCTTTTTATTACTTTTTTTAACTATTAGTTTTTTTTAATTATATTATTATTACAATTAGTTTCGTCTCTTTTTTATTAATATAATTATAATACCTCTTAGTATATTTTGTTTTTCATTTATATCTTTTTTTCGAACGAGTCAAATATACTTAAACTTTACCTTAAGAAATCTGATCGATATCGTTTGAACAACATTGTATTGGTAGCGTATTCATTTTTATGGTTCTCTTGAAGTAACGGTATAAAGTTTGTTGAAGATGGAGTTGTATTTGCAATAGAGAACTTTTTGGTACCGTAAGCTATAGCGAGCCTTGTATACTAACTTTACAATGATGAACCGAACTGGTACCCACCGAACAACATCGATATCGGTACCGATATTCATTTTTTTGGTTTATCAATCAATGTGTATATCCTCTTGTACTTGCCCGTTTGTATTTTGAGTGCCGGTACCATATCGAACTGACCCGATACCCATCGAAACCCGCTGCGAAGCACGGATAATTCACTAGTATATAACAATTTAATTGGTGGAAAATTGACTGCCTGAGATTCTCCGGGCATAAAAATTCTCTCAATAGTCCTTTGTGTTCAAATTTCATGAATATTGTTTTATGTTTACATTCACAAGAATTCAAAACATAGTATAAGACCAGCATGAAATTTCCACGACATTTATATGAAATTACGAGAAACGTGTATATTATAATTCTCTCTATTATATATACACACACCTTAGTGTTCTCAAATACTCACAATACCTTTTCTTTCCCTAATGTCCGACCACCTCTCCTCCTCCACGTACATATGCCGGTCCTCTCTTTCATAACCACTATAACAAAAGATCAGAAGGCATAACAGACGGATGAAGCTTCATCTAGCCATATTTATATGGCGAATCCTTGAGCAACAACACTGCTTAACCCTTACCATCAGGATCATGCACAACACTACGGTAACTAATTCTATATATTACTTTATCGATTTATACGGTTTCAAATATAGTATTTTATATAGCTATTTTTACCCGGTTTAAGTAGAATTGTATAATAGTATAATATAATACTATAAAATTTAGTAATAAAATTTTAGGCCATCAATTAATACCCGATTAAGTATAATTGAATAATAGTATAATATAATACTATGTGTGGGCCATTGAGAGGGGGAAGTGAAAGTGCACTAATTTTAATGTTGTTTTACTAATTTCACGAAAATAACGTTAAAAGCGGGGGACAGTTAATCATGCATCATGTGGTGGCGTTGATAGCTGAAATAGAAAAGGGTACATGCACTAATAGGTATTTGTCCCGATTGTTGAGTGTTATGTGTCTTATGTCCAATACTTGATGCAAAACTACTATTGAGTCGGGGGTCTCATTGGAAGCAGTCTCTCTATTCCTACGGGGTAGAGGTAAGGCTATCTACATCTTATCCTCCTCAGAATACCTTAACTTTGCTATTGGTTGGATTTACTGAGTGTGATGATGATGATGATATATAATACTATAAAAGTTTGGTAATAAAAACTTAGTGTCTGTTTGGTTTATTCAGATCTGAATGGTTAAGATCTGATCGAATCAGACATCCATGTCTGAACCATTCAGCTTCATTCACAATCTGAACCACTCAGACCTTATTTCACCCATTCAGACATCATTCTTTTTGGAACCAAACGCTCTGAATGTACTGCAATCTAACCGAATCAAATGTGGACCTCTGAATGGTTCTCAATCAATGGTGAACAAATAGGACCTTAGGCTATCAATTAAAACTAAGATACCAATGGGGTGAAGGTTTAGAAAGAAAATGTTTTAGGTTTAAGTCCCACAAACGATAAAAATAAAAAGAAATTTATCGGTCATAATAGAAAAATTATAAATAAGATAAATTGGGGGGGGGGGGGGGGGGATATTCCACGGTCCTCCCAACCGTCGAGGTGAACCCACCTCGCAGACCGCCACCCAGCAAGCCTGAGTCTGGGGTAAATCCGCTACCGTAGGGGCATTGGGAACGAGCAAGACTCGAACCCGCCACCTCCGGGTTAGAATGCGGGCTGGTGGCCATTGGGCTGACACCCAATGGTTAAATAAGATAAATTGGTGCTCTATTAAATATGAGTTGAAATTGACATCATGAATTCCTGAGTTTTTGTATTTATTATATATAAAATTAAAAGATAGGTATATATAAAATTAAAAGATAGGTGTTTTAAATATTAAAATACATTTTTTCCAGCAATTGATATGTGTTTTTAAAAGGATAGCGGGGATTGAGTATTATGATTAAAAAATATATAAAACCGAAAAGATTATGACCTTTCTCACATCTGTCTCATTGCAGTTTGATAAATTTTTGCTAAGGGGGATGGGGGTGGTCACTAGTGATAGAATTCTATCACTCACAAGCACCAATCAAGTTCCGCCATGTAATGTGACGGTGGGAAAAACAATTGTTCCACGCGTTGAATTTGGTTTTTGTGATATTATCACACACCGCCCCCGGTGCTCTAACACCAAGTTTACTGTCAAGTTATTGACTTATACAGTAGTTTTCTTGTTCCCTTTATTTTCTATTAAATAATTAAGGATACAGAAGAATATTAAAAAAAATAAAGCATCCACATTGAAATCTTTATATTCATCCATATAAAAGTTACCTAAAACTCAGCAATCTTCAAATTTATTGGTTCTCTTATGAAAACCATTTACATCCATTTTCTTATATCCATCCTTATATTCTTTTTATATTATATATTCTTTGGGGGAGGTTCATTTTAGAAGAAAATTATTGAAAGAAGAAAAAGAAGAAAGGACATATTGGTAAAATACTAATTCATTTATAACTTATCTCACTAATTTTTCTCACTTTAATTAATTAGTCAACTAATTATTAATTATCCTACATATAATCTACAAAACCTACACATATCAAAATTTTCATACATATACCTTACACATTATAGAATTTTATCCTGCACACGTCAAAATTTATCCTACACACCTCGAAATATATCATACACAGTTCGTAATTTATCTTACACACCACCTTTTAATTTATTTTACACCTTAAATTAAGTTGTTTTTTAATTTGAAAAACTATATATTTTGAAAAGGAGTTACAAATTTAAGTTAGTTAGTTATTAAAGAAGAATATTACAATTTAATGATCTATGTAAAGTTTACCAATATACCCTTATATTAAAATTAAATTCAAATATTAAATGAAGTAAATTTAAGCATTCTTATTGGTTGAAACTTCTTCTTTCTTCTTCTTACAAAAAAATTCTTCTCATTTGAACTCTCCACTATATTCTTTTAAATTTGGTTCAAACTAACCGAATGAAGTTGCATTCAATTGGGAATCATGTGCATTTCATAGACAAAGCAACATATACAATACACACACACCTGCAAATCCAAAACCATGGAGTATTAAGTCTTTTGCAACTAACTTATTGTAATATTTGGCAACAAGAACATAACAAAAACATTTACCAAAAGAAGCCAAAAACATCAAAAGCAAATCTTGTTGTTTCATTGCCATCTACCACATTCAAAAACATGAGTTATGGTCTTCGGTTTTCAAAGTTGAGCTTCTCAGTCATGACCACGTCTCATTATGATTTCTCTCTGGAGATCTTGGATATATAATCGCTGCATTTCTGGCATGACACTTGAATCCATCATCATAATACGTTGATCCGATTCTTTCTTTGCAAACTCCATCTCGCCCTCCAACCTCAACCTCTTTGCCTCTAAGCTCAGTCTTTCATTCTCTTTCTTTTTTGTCATACTCCATGTTAGATATTTTAGTATAATCGTGATTAACTTGGTGATTAAAGCGAATAATAATAATACACATCAAACAAGTTAAGAGGTGCGGGAGTGCACGCTTGTTTGAGTTATTATAATTCGAAGTGTACAGGCGGAGCCCGTACTCTACGGGGGTTCCAAGGGGGCAACGCCCCCTTGGCAGGGGTCCAGGAGCAGCGCCCCTGGGAGCAGGGTCCAAGGGGCGGCAGCCCCTGGAGGGGTCCAAGGGGTAGAGCCCTTGGCTGGGGTCGAGCAAGAAGTTTTATTAACAGTTTTGTCTTAAAATTAAGATAATTGCCATTAGGCAGTTAATGATCCAAAAAAAACACAAATTCTTAGACAGTTTTGATTGCAATTTTTCTAGTTCAGACAATTTTTGCATACGCACATACCCTGTTTCAAATTCTCGAAAATCAAAGTTGTATCCGATTGAATTATTCGGGTGAACCACCGAAATAATTTGATCTGAGAGTGATTACATGCCTCTCTGATCATCCGGTTTTTTTAAATTTCCCCAACAAAGATCAAATTATTTTCTGTGAAGATGGCAAGCGGATCGATGAAGGATATGACAAGCAAGTTTGCTAAACTGGAGAAGTTCGAAGGGCAGGACTTCCGAAGATGGCAGAAGAAGATGCACTTTCTTCTCACAACGCTGAAGGTGGTGTACGTGTTGACTTCTCCAATCCCGGAGATACTGTAGGAGGGCAATCTGGAGAAAATCAAGAAGAGTTCAAAGTGGGAGAACAATAATAACATATCTCTTGGCCACATTCTAAATGGTATGTCTGATCCCTTATTTGATGTTTATCAAAATGTTGAAACTGCAAAGTTACTGTGGGACACTTTGGAAGCCAAATACATTACAGAAGATTCTTCTAGTTAGAAGTTTCTTGTCAGTAATTTTAACAATTACAAAATAGATGATTCAAGGACTGTCATGGAACAATACAATGAATTGTTACGAATTCTGGGGCAGTATGCCCAACATGACCTGAAGATGGATGAATCCATCTCGGTTTCAAGTATCATTGATAAGTTACCTCCTTCCTGGAAAGATTTTAAACATAATCTGAAACAACAGAAAGGAGAGTTAACTTTGGTTACACTTGGAAGGCACTTCAGAATTGAAGAAGGCTTGAGAGCACAAGAAAAATTGTTGGTCAATGATGAAAAGAAAACAGGCTGGAACGTCTTCTGTGAACATGGTTGAGACGGGTGAATCATCCAAAGAAAACAGTAAGTTCAAAGGGAAATGAAAGTTTCAAGGGAACAACAATTCGGGTAAAAAAAACCGAATTACCCTTGCCAGAAGTGTGGTAAGGTTGGTCACATTAAGAGGGACTGTAAATTGATGAAGAATGCCAACAAGTTTGGTTCAAAGAACAAGAATGAGGCTGGTTCTAGCGGATCCAAGGACCCGGGCAATCAAGGTCAGAATTTAGTACAATTTAATAATTCAGTTCAGAATTATGTATCACTAATTTCTGAGGCATTTTATGTACAGGATGATGATATTGCTTGGTGGATTGATTCGGGTGAAACAAGCCATGTATGCAAGGATCTTCGTTGGTTCAAAGACTTTCAACCAATTGAAGACGGATCTATCCTTAAGATGGGAAATGTTACAACTGAACCAATCAAAGGAATAGGAACCATTAATCTTGTTTTTACTTCTGGAAAATCTTTACTTTTGAACAATGTTTTGTATGCGCCCGGAATTCGAAAGAATCTTATAAGTGGCATCGTGTTGAATAATTGTGGGTATAAACAAGTATTGGAAAGTGACAAGTATATCTTGTCAAGACATGGTACCTTTGTAGGTTTTGGTTATCTATGTAATGGTGTGTTTATGTTGAATGTTGATGTCTCTTTTATCAATGAATTTGTTTGTGTTGCTTCAACTTGTAATGTTAATGACATAGCTTCAACTAGTAATAGTAACAACTTGACTGATTAGAAATTATGGCATGCTAGACTAGGACATGTACATTATAAAAGGATTAAGGAAATGTCTAAAATGAGCTCAATTCCACCTATTAACATAAACAATGATAAATGCCATATTTGCAAGTTGAATAAGATAACTAAAAAGCCTTTCATGCAACACGTTCATAGGGAAAGTAAAATGTTAAATTTGATACATAGCGATCTATGTGACTTTCATGCGACACCGTCACTAGGTAATAAAAAGTATGTAGTAACGTTCATAGATGTTGCTACTAGATTTTGTTATGTGTATTTGTTGCATGCTAAAGATGAAGCTCTTGAAAAGTTTGATCTATAAACAAGAAGTAGAGCTCCATCGGAGTGGGTTGATCAAAACCCTACACACGGACAAAGGTGGTGAGTATTTTGATCCGATGTATTTCCAATCGATTGGAATAATACACCATACCACAGCTCCTTACACACCGGAACAAAATGGTGTAGCGGAAAGGAAGAATAGGACTCTAAAGGAAATGGTCAATACCATGTTGTCCTATTTGGGCCTAAGTGAGGGCTTTTGGGGTAAGGCTATGTTAACAACCTGTTATTTGCTAAATAGGGTTCCAAATAAAAGGACAAGACCACCCCTTTTGAGCTTTGGTATAAAAAAACCATCTGAGCTGCATAAGCTGAGAGTTTGGGGTTGTAGAGCCGTGGTAAGGCATACTGATCCTAAGATAAGGAACATAAGGGAAAGAGGTATAGACTGCATTTTCATTGGGTATGCGGAGCATTCATTTGCTCACAGGTTCTATGTTATAGAACCAAATGACTACGTGTCCGTGCATACGGTAATTGAGGCAAGAACTGCAGAGTTTGATGAGAATAGATTCTCTTCAATACCTAGACCTAGGGACATGGTTCCAAGCTCTAGTAACTCTCAAGTGGCTGATCAAGTGATTGATACTCCTCCAGAAACTAGGAGGAGTGGTAGAGCAAGAAAAGCTAAATCATTTGGTGATGATTTTTAGCTGTATTTGGTTGAAGGGTCTAGAGATGAAATTAAAATTCAATATCAATATTGTTTAAATATTGAGGAAGATCCTAGAACCTATAGTGAAGCCATGGTATCTCGGGATGTAGCTTTCTGGAAAGAAGCTATAAATGATGAGATGGACTCTATTATGCAGAATAACACTTGGGAACTGACTGATCTACCCCCTATGTGTAAACCACTTGGTTGTAAATGGATCTTCAAGAAGAAGATGAAAGTAGATGGTTCAATTGATAAGTTTAAAGCCCGATTGGTTATCCAAGGCTTTAGACAAAAGGAAGGAATTGGCTACTTTGATGCATATGCTCTTGTAGCAAGAATATCCACTATTAGATTGTTGGTTGCCATAGCTGTAATACACAATCTTGTGATTCACCAAATGGATGTGAAAACCGCTTTCCTGAATGCTGATTTGGATGAGGAGATATATATGAAACAACCAGAGGGTTTTGTTATGCCTGGCAATGAGCATAATGTGTAAGCTAGTTAAGTCATTGTATGGCTTAAAGCAAGCACCTAAACAGTGGCATCAAAAGTTTGATGATGTGGTTTTGTCTAATGGTTTTGTATTAAACCAAGCGGACAAGTGTGTATATAGAAAATTTGATGATTCTAGGAAAGGAGTCATAATTTGTCTATATGTAGATGACATGTTGATCTTCGGTACTGGCCAGGAACAAGTTGATAAACAAAGAAAATTTTGTCATCTTGTTTTGACATGAAAGACATGAGGGAGGCGGAAGTGATCCTTGGTATAAGGATCAAACGGTATTGAAAAAGTTTCATTTTCACGATAGTTCTCCGGTTAGCACTCCAATGGATCCTGCTTTTAAGCTCTCACCTAATGAAGGTGTAGTTGTAAGCCAACTTGAATATTCAAGGGCCATTGGATCTCTCATGTATGTCATGATTAGCACTAGACTGGATATAGCTTATCTTGTTGGAAAGCTTAGCAGGTATACTAGCAATCCAGGTGCAAGTCATTGGCAAGCTATGAATCGAGTATTTAGGTACTTGAAAGGAACCATGAAATATGGTTTAACTTATACTGGATTTCCTTCAGTTTTAGAAGGTTATTCGGATGCAAGCTGGATTAACAACAAGGAAGATCATTCGTCCACAAGTGGATGGACTTTTCTGCTTGGAGGAGGTGCCATATCTTGGGCATCTAAGAAACATACTTGCATAACTGATTTGACAATGGAGTCTGAGTTTGTAGCATTAGCCGCAACTGGCAAAGAAGCAGAGTGGCTAAGAAACTTGATTTATGAGATTCCATTGTGGCCTAAACCTATATCACCAATATCTATTAGATGTGATAGTGCTGCTACCTTGGCTAAGGCCTATAGACAAGTGTATAATGGGAAGTCTAGACACTTAGGTCTTAGACACAGCATGGTTCGTGAGCTCATCATGCATGGAATGATATCGGTGGAGTTTGTGAGATCTCAACAGAATTTAGCCGACCACTTAACCAAGAGTTATGTAGAGATCTTGTGCACAAGGCGGTTGTAGGGATGGGATTAAAGTCCACATGAGATTTCTCGTGTTAAGATACCCAATTCCCACCTAATATGACGTTAGGTGCTGAATTCAATGCGGAAAGCTTAACATCTAGAAATTGGAACACATTAGTAGCATCATCCCAAGGTATATGTTCAGACCTACAAGTTAAAGGAGGTTGAAGGTCTTCTTCTTAATAGTTCTTTGGAAAATTGCATATGCAGGTGCCAGAATAAAGAGCTACCTATATGAGCATGAAGTTTAGCCGCTTCAAGAAGCTAGGACTTGGCTTTGATATGCTCATTAAAGGATGGGACACATGCTAGTAAAAATAGTTTCAAGAAAGAACATAGAGTATGTAAACTTGTGTGTATATTATCTTCATGTATTCACTGAATAGAAATGGTTCAATCCTTAGCGACACCCCTATATTCGAATATTTGGAATGTGTAATATACTAATGTGAAATTCAATCGTCGCGATATTTCATTTATGCATAAGTTTGATTGTTGTGAATTTGTTTAAGTTGATCAAGGATTACGCTAAAATGGGGGAGGAATGTTATATATTTTAGTGTAATTGGGATTGACTTGGTGATCAAAGTGAATAATAATACACATCAAACAAGTTAGGAGGAGCGAGAGTGCACGCTTGTTTGAGTTATTATAATTCGAAGTGTACGGGCGGAGCCGGTACTCTACGGGGGTTCCAGGGGCAACGCCCCCTTAGCGGGGTTCCGGGGGCAGCGCCCCTAGGAGCAGGGTCCAAGGGGCAGAGCCCCTGGCTAGGGTCGAGCTGGAAATTTTGTCTTAAAATTAAGATAACTGCCATTAGGCAGTTAATGATCCCAAAAAAAAAACCCAAATTCGTAGACAGTTTTGATTGCAATTTCTCTGGTTCAGACAATTTTTGCATACACACATACCCTGGTTCACTTTCTCGAAAATCAAAGTTGTATCCAATTGAATTATTCGGGTGAACCACCGAAATAATTTATCTTAGAGTGATTACACGCCTCTCTGATCATCCTGGTTTCTAAAATTTCCCCAACACTCCATCTTCTCAACCTCCAACCTCAACTTTTCGGCTTCTATGCTCAACCTTTGGTCCCCTTTCTTCTTGTCATACTCCATCTTCTCAACCTTAAGGCGGAAAAACTCTTTCTCTTGAGCCCATGACTCCTCTAAAAGAATATGCTGCATCTTTCTAAATTGCATGATTTCCTCGGTTTGCTTTACCTTGGACCTTTCGTTTTCGTTTTTCGGCTTTCCTACTCGGTGGTCAGCCAAATTCGATAACTTTATTCTCGATCACTTTTTGCGTTGGGGATGAGGTTGTGGTTGGGGATGGAATCATCATCTTCTTTTTCTTTGAGACATCCTTTGTAGGACGTGAAATCCACTTAGGTTGGTTTTTTTAATAGGTGCCAACATTGCTCGAGCTGGAAGTTGTTGTTGCCCTTGCCCTTGTATAGTGATTGGTACATAATCTTCGCTTTCTCAAGCTTGCATTTAAGGGACTGAATACATGTTAGAAAAATAAAAGAAAAGGTAAATTATGATCAACACAAGAATGATGGAATTTTTACCTTATCTTGTTCGGTCATGCCACTTTGATTTAACCCTTCAACCTAAGCTAGTTTTTCCCAAAATTTATTTGTGTCCTATTGAATATATGACCATCGATGTGTTAAAGACTTTATTGTTCGCTCGATTGTTGTTTCTTTATGTTGATGGAAGTAATCAGAGATTTTTTCCCAAAGTTGAAAGTGTTTTGATCCGTTCCTTGAACGACATCAATGCTACAATTTAGCCACACCGAGACAAGTAACTTGTCTTCTTCTTGACTGAAGTTCACACCCCTTGCCCTCACATATTTTCTAACGTCGGTTGGACTGTTAAGGGGTAATCATGGATAGTCAACATGGCTCAAATTATATTAATCTTGGCTAAGAAAGTTAGAGTAGTATATTTCTTGGTCTTGTGAATCCATATCTTGTGAACTAAGGAAACAACCTTGTTAACATATACACCCCGAGAATATTGTGTATTATTAGAATATGAATTAATAACATGACTTGTCAAAGTTTAATGACCAATCAGGTAACTGATATGCAGATTGAGAAATAGTTAGCATAAACCTAACATGGATGCTATATGAACCAAGTATATCAAGAAAACAAAACAAATATCAAGAAGATGGTAGTGGCTAAATCTAAATAGTTTGAGTCAGCAAGGTACACAAAAATAGCAGCATTAATATCCCACCTACAAGCTAAACAACCGTAACATCATGAAGGTTAGATATAAGGATCTCAAATCAAGCAAAAGCCAACATTTGGTCAGAGAATCAAAAAGTATATGAGAGCATTGTATCATAGATATTATCCAAGACAACCTCAAGATGTTTCATATACTGACGAAACACCAGATTGCCAGCTAATAGGTAGCACCAATGTTGTCACACCATATAGTGGGTGGACGCCACAAAGAACTAGGGTATAGTAGTAGTAGTAGGATGCTCAAAATCATAACTCGTATATCATATGGAATGGAGAAGGTGGTTTCATGGAATGATATATGACGGGAAGTATACATAGGAAGAGCATGAGGATCATAACATATATAGCCATGATGACTAAGGGCATATTAGAGGAATATACATGGGAAAAATTTAGGTGAGGGTTTATTAGGTTGGATATCCTAAAGGAATGGATAATTAAGGTATCCAAAGGCTCATATCTAACATTCCGCATCTCGTACCACCAATTTTGTTTGGTTTACCCACAAGGAGCTCAATGATTTGTTTTTTAATTGCCTAGGTGGAGACTTCCAGTCAGTCACCCATGATGGAACTATGTCCATCTGATCACACTTAACTAGTGGAGTTTTCATCTTATCCATAGTTATTGCACACAAAACGCTTTGGTGATGTTTAAGGTTTAGACTAAAAAATGATCCAAACTGAAAAGGAAGCATGTAGGGAGAATAATGAGCAAGAGTGGAATGGCAAGCAGTTTATCAAAAAAGCTGTTGTGGCATGTGCATCATGTCGAAATTTTTATGGTAGGTGCGCATGAAAAATAAAGAGCTCAAGCAATCACTAAGTGATGGCAGTTTTTTCACTCGATGACCTTATATGTGTGTATCTATTACATCATGGCTCATGACAATTCATTTTATGATCATATGTGTGTTTTAATTTTACTATTAGGTCTTGATGAACTATGTCATGTTTTGGTGGGTTGTCTTGGCTATATAAACCCATAATGGGCCATTACATATCCTTGGGGAAATTGGGCCTCATGATACATGTGTGTGATACCTTTACACTACTGGGTTTTAATTACCATGTATTGGTGGATTGTTTTGAATACGCAAATACACATTGGGTCATAATTTATAAAATATCATATTGGGCCTTATGATCCATGTGTGTGATACATCTACACTATTGGGCCTTGTCATGTGTTGGTGGGTTGTCACAGATGCATAAACTCACAGTAAGTTATAACAAGTCATTTTACATAAACATAAGTTGTTAGCTACAATGGTTTTTTTTTTTTTTTTTTTTTTGTCATTTAATATAATTTTCATTTACACCGTCTAATTTTTAATAAGTTTATCATATGGATCCTCAACTTTAGTAATATGTTTAGCCCCTTAATTATAATTACTATTTGACCCTCAACTTTAGTTTTTACCTTTACACTCTATTGTAATTACTATTTAGACCCTAAACTTTTAGTTTTTTTCGTTTACTTATTTATTGTTCTTTCTTTATATTTTTTTTTCTCAAGGTATTTTTTTCTAATTTTCGTATGTACCGTCGTAAGTAGGTTATTTTATTCACGTTCTAAACGGCTGGTATTCGTTTTTATGGTTATAATGAGTGTCGCTACCATCATGAACTGAACTGATAATTTTTTCCAACTTTCGAATATATACCATCATGACGTGTTTTTTACCGTTTCGTAAAATGTCCCACGTGTTTACTTTTCTATCTATGGTTCGAACCCACTAGTTACAACTAAACAACATTTATTAAAAAGTCTTTAAGCCCCATAGTGACGACTTTTGTGGCCTATAGAGACGGAGCTATGGAGGCCAAAATCAATAACAGGCTTAAAATATATCAATCGTCCCTATAGGGTTAGTTTCTTATAGTCATGTAACACGTTATAACGGGCCTCGTGATCTATCTGTATGATTAATTTACACTATTGGGCCTTGATGAGCCTTGTCATCTGTTATCGTAGATGCATAAACCCATAGTGAGTCATACCGTTTACATGACATTACATTTCATGATATTCTATATAATACAGTTATCAACGAATGTTTTAACGTAAAATTTTTACTAAACACCGTGGCAACACGCTGAGTAGTTTACTAGTTACAAATAAACAACATTGCCCTTTCACATACTAAAAATAAGCTGCATTACATTTCACCAATGTTGTAGAAGACGCTAGGCGCTAGTCGGGCGGTGATGTACCGCCTAGGGATTAATCGGATTGGACTTTTTAAGTATAATTTTACAAATTTTTATATATATAGATAACTTTATACTTTTTATTAATAAATTTACAAGTTTAGGAGATAACTTTATACTTTTTATTAATAAATTTAAAAGTTTAGGAAACATATGTAAACTAGTGAAAGATAGAAGGGGGTTAAATATTAAAATACCTAAACTTAAATGTTAAAATAGGTTTATAACTAAAATTTGGGCTTTAAACCATGGGCCAGGTTTAAAAAATTGGATTTTTGGGTAAAAAAACATGGGCCCGATTAGTCCGATTTTGACCGATTTTGTCCGACTTTTACCGATTTTGACCATAACCGATTTTTTTGACCGCCTAGGCGCCGATTAATCGGCCGCCTAGGCCGATTTCTGCAACATTGAATTTCACATCTTACATGTGCACAAAGAAAAAATGAAAAATAAAATAAAACTTTAATTTATGTCTGTAAAAGTTATGGACAAGGAAGTTGATGAACAACGTGCATTGCTTAGAAGTAGGGCTGTAAACAAACCGAACGAACACAAACAAGGCCTTGTTCGTATTCGTTCGTTAAGGAAATAAATGTGATCATGAACGGTTCGTGAACACTTACCGAACAAGATTTTATGCTCGTGTTCGTTCATGAAGGAAATGAGCGTGTTCACGAACGGTTCACGAATACAAATAAATATGGCGAACGCGACGAAGGATAAAGGTGGATGACCCAGAGAGTAGCACTGGAACTTGAATCATTTATTGTGGAACGGAGGTCGATCGTATTCGTCGATGTAAATAATGAGAAAGGAAAATGGAAATGGTGCGTAAACAAGGTGATAGAGTATTTCCTAATTTAATTGTTTGGGTAATAAAATAAATAAAAGTTTAATAATATAAAATTTATAGATAAAATATATGAAAGTATAAAAATCTTTAATTAAAACACAAACATACGAACATAAACGAACACAAATGAACGAATGTTCACGAACACCTTACCGAACGTTCACGAACACAATTGAACGAACGAGACCTCTATTCATGTTCGTTCATTTAACAAATCGAACAAAATTTCTTGTTCATGTTCGTTATAAACAAACTTCCCGCCGAGCGGTTCACGAACTGTTCACTGAACGTTCGGTTCGTTTACAACCCTACTTAGAAGTACTATCAAATATAGTAAACCTTAAAAACTTGGCATTTATAGTTTGATTTTAATCTTGTACTTTAACATTCACTTAGTTCAGATATCGGACTAGAATAATTGGTTTTTAAAAAACTTTTTATATCTTCATCATTTCAAGCTAATGGGTCAGGTAGCGTTGAAATATGTTTCACACAATTAATTAAATAAAGGGCAAAACGAAACGTGGGGAAGTAAAACACTTGAATTAAAAAGGTTCGTTGTACAGTTGTACTTGCAGTTGTACCCTTTTATCCTTTTCGGTAAAGGTCAGAACCCTTTAGAAAAGGAAACAAGAACTTGTCGCATTCAAGGTAACGTAGACGGTCGGTGGCGGTCATGCACTATCAGCCGACAAGGCGAATAACCACCCTTTCAACACAAGCAAAATATTTAGCATCTGATCCACTGCATCCATCTGCAGCTGCTCTGAGATCTTTAATCTTAAGCAAGACTTTAATCTTAAGCAAGAGTTTCCATGTAAGTCACTCTAGTTTTTTACATAATAGCTAATCAAATGCTCAACTTATACAGTTGTATATTGTTTATTACTAGCTGTGGGAAGATAGTAAATCGTGTTCCGATCATGATCCAGAAGATTTGGAGAAGAATTATGTTTAAATTTAGGGTTTCTTATCAGAGATATATATGCCTGAGAACTGAAAGTACTATGTATATATTACGTAAAACTTAGAAAAAATGTGTGGTCCAGATTGTTTCTCAAGTTTCTCAATTAGCCTAGTGTTTTTTGCACGATCCTAACCCTATATATATATAGTTCTTTATTAGAAAGTATGAAGAGAAAACCTACCAACTTTTTTATTATGGTTAGAATCTATTGCGGTGAATGGGAAATGTGAAAAATATGTGCGTCAAGTAGGTAGTGGAGCGTTTCACATTTTACACCTTTGAACGTGTGTTGTGGAGGTGTGAAATGTGATGGCGAATTGAGGGGCTCTAAATGATTTGTTTACATATTAATAAATATATATAAAAGTACATAAAGAAAAACAAAACAATCATTCAACTATAGTCCCTCACGCCTGCGTTGTCAACCACTCCCACACCCTAGCGCCTCTTTAGCACCTTAGTGCCCTAATATAGCGGTGTGCAGCGCCCCACCTTGTTGAGGTGGCAGGGTTTTAGCGCCCCACAACACACTGCTGTCCTTATATGTTTGTTAGCTAGACGGCTGTTGGTTAAGAATATAGTTCATGTGTTTGCTGAACCTGCTGAGAACTTATTTTAGTTACCCATAGGGGCTAGGAATGTTTTTTTAATTTTTTTTTTTTTTTTTTGTTATTTGGACCCCTTGGATTTTTTTTCTTTGTTCTGACGTGATCTAGACAGTACTATTGTTATGCCAATACAGCATGGAAGCTGTAAATTCTCGGAACATTCAGTCCGACAAGTTCTAATCCTGGAGTCCATTGAGAGAATTTTTAGGAATTTTAATTTCGGCAATGGATCAGGGTTACTTCAATATTGGGAATGCACACCTTCTGAATTAGAGGATATTGGATGCAATCTTATGTTGACAGACCAAACCTTTATGCCAACTCCAGATGAAGGACTTCAGGATTACAGGAGGAGATGTCTTGAAAATCGTCATCGTTTTGTTGGATTAGAAACAAGTGTAGGCAACTGGTTAGCTGGCCGAGCAGCTCAAACTGGGATTGCAGATCATCGGACAATACATCATGTGCTTAATCAAGAAGATCAACATTCTGCAGACATAGGAGGGAAGGGTCAGTTAGTTTTGCCTGTGTTTTATGACCATGGTGCTGGGAATAAACTTGTGGGGATTATTGAGTTTGTCACGCCTGTACCAAAAGAATGCTATGTTGAAGATTTTGAACATATTCATGATTTACTGAAGGTTAGTTTATTTCTTAAATCTTAACTTGCAAGTTGCAATCTAATCATATAGATGGATGTGAGTCCCAGCATATATTTTATATTCAAACTAGACCCCATAAAAGTTTACCCTTTGGATGGATTTGTATGTATTTATTCTTCTCATGCAATTGTTTAGACATTTATGCAGTTTATTTCAGAATTTCTCCCAAGTAGTCAGTAATGTGAACAAAAGTTTGATCCGTTATGTTTATATTTCTTTAAAATCTTTGAAGTTTATTATTGTGCGAAAAGTACAAATCACTCTACGAAACCGCAGTTGTCATTTTCTGTGAAAATATAAATAAATCACTATAGGATATTTAAATTTTGTGTATATGTTATTTAATACTCTACCCATGGGCCATGATGTGTCAAAGTGAAACTTTAAACAAATCAGTCTTACCATATTTAAAATTTGTGTATATGTTATTTAATACTCTACCCATGGGCCATGATGTATCAAAGTGAAACCTTTGATGATAAGTTAATCAAGATAACACATGTTTGGGTCATATGCTGTTTATAAACCAACTACGTCATTTTTATTTATAAAATCAACTCCTGATCATATCAGGTTTTGAACTTTTCTTGTGTCATTTCAAGAATTAATGATGCACAAAATGTAAATTTGAATGGTAACAGAAAGCTATGTTTCATGAAGTCATGAACTTATCTTTTGTGTTCTTAAATCCTTTGCAGAATGAGGGGTTAAAGTCTGAATATTTAGGGAAGACAATAAAAGTTGAGTACAATGATATGATCAAGTTTACACTGCCCCTTTCAGCTAAATTAACAGACCTGCACAGCAAAGTGACAGAGAGATTCACGGATTTAGAACACCAAGAGTTTCGTGTCGAGTATAATGACACCGAAGGTAACCGTCTTCCAATCTCAAGTGATGAAGACCTTCGGGTTTGCATGGCCGAGTCAAGTTCAAAGGGGGCCAAGTTCATCAGAATGTTTGTTCTTTTGAACACAGAGTGATAAGATCTTTTTTTTTCTTCTTTTGAAGTTAATATGGCACACATACTTCTTTTCTTCTTTTGCTTTCTTGAATTTTATATTATTATTTTTTCCTGTATTTTTTATTTTATTTTATAATTTATGTTTTTATTTTCCGGAATTCCTACAACTTATATTATGTTTTCATTTTCAGGAAATAAATATAGATTGATTTTTAAAAAATTACATTACGGTCAGTAAATCCATCAATAGACTTACCGGTCACCTAGGTATTTGTCAAATTTGCCGGCAATACGCGTTTGTATAGTAGAGTTAGAGTTAATTGGATCGAGCAACTCTCAAACACACAAACAACAACCAAGTTTGCGACCCAACTCTAGGACACCATTCCTTTTTTATTATATTGATCAAAAATCACACCTTAATACAATGATCCTAACCTCTATTTATACCAACAATAACTTACAAACAAAGCTGTATATTATAAAGACTCCACTTGTAGATTCCCAATAAGCATATAATAAACTAATAATTATGTTGACCATACTTTCAAACATATCGATCTCTTTTTGTTATCTCCAACCATTATCTTTATTGATCTTTTTTCTTTTCTCTTGGTTCGACCCATTAGCCCCTTTACTTTCTTGATCCAACCAAACTAACCCTTTAACACTTTCAAGTAGTTGAAGTCATATTGTATAGTTAAATTTGGAGCTTCTTCAAGCATGATTAGGTGTTTGTTATCTAATCATTTGACCCAGAAAAATATCATCTTAATAGACGTGTCAATGGAACAAGTCTTGATCTTGATATACATGATATAATGCTTATGTTGACGGAATTGATAAAAAGAAGTTATCCGTCGATCCAGTGGGGTTGTTGCGGATGACAAGGTACTTATAACCCTTCAACGACGACAACGATTAACACATACTATTACTTGAATTGTGAGGAAATAACATTTGCACAATTCTAACATTTTCCGTTGACTCAAAACATGGCAATCTCATATTAGTTACAACATTTTATTTGGCAGCAAACGAATATACTTGTTTGAAGCAGAAATTAGTGTATAAAATTGGCCCAAACATATATAACATACACAAGTACAAACATGTCTTGTTAAGTGGGAAATCTTATTAGACTACCCGTTGTGGCTCAAGCTAGCGACTGTATTCATCCTCTAATATTGCGACACATGGCGCTGACTAGACGCCTACTCATCACTTTACTCACTCGTGCCCCCTCACTTGAGCCTGTTGTGGTAAGTTCACCAATAGCGCCACAAAACAACCCCAAAACACCCGCTTGCCCAAGCAACCACACTCACGCCTGCTCACTCACGCCACCAATAGCTTGACACGGTTGTGGTGTTCATGAGCCACCGTGGCAGCCGCGTGGTGCTCACGACACCACAACACACAGTCTTACAACGAACCATGATGAGTGAAAGAATGATTACATACCTTTGAATAGATCATTATTATTCCATTAATATACTTGTTTGTGGGCCTGTTGTGTTATTTTCGCTTCTTTTTTTTGTTGGACCGACTACAGCCCACCAAATGATAACCCAACAAGAAATCAACTTTGGCCCGATATAATTCTTTCCGTAATTGTCGAATTTCATCCACTGATCACGAACCCATTTCCACTTTTTCTTCATTTCTTTAGAAAATAATCCATCCACAGATTTAGGGGCTGTTTGACAACATCTGAATGGTTAAGTGCTAAACCAATAAGAGGTCTGAACCATTAAGTGTTGAATCAGTAAGAGGTGTGAACCATTAAGAACCTGTATAATGCTTGACCGTTCAGAGGCAAATGTCTGACCAATTCAGATTAGAGGTCTTAACCATTCAGACTCTGTAAAAATCTTAACCATTCAGAGACAAATGTCTGAATCATTCAGACATCTGCTCATGAAACAAACAGTCTGAACCATTAAGTGCTCAACCAGCAAGAGGTCTGAACTATTAATAGGCTCATTAAGAGGTAAACAAACAGCCCCTTAGTGATTTGAAACCTAAAATATATTTCTTTTCAAATCAATTTTATTTAAATAATCTAACTTGTAGGAAAACAAATCAAGGTAGCATATCTTATAAATAATTTCGGTGCATTTATAAAAACTTTGAAACACAAAAGTAAATAAAATATGTACAAATTACGCCAATCAATATACAATAGAACATTTAAATATTTGTTTTATTCATATTCATAGCTATACAATAGAACATTTAAATATTTGTTTTATTCCTAGCTATATAATATCTAGGGAAAAGATCAAATATGAAGTTTATTTTGGCTAGGAAGTGTAGTAAACAATATGAATAGGACATGTGGCAGCATTTAAAATAAAGAAAAAGGGTATTTTAGTCAATCCAACCCTTTCTTCTTCCTTTTCAAAACCCAGTAACTTCAAAACCCACCATTTTCAAAACCCACCATCTTCAACCATTTCTTCACTTTCTATCTCAATAATCACTACATTATAGTGCGATTTTCATCACCAATCAATGATTCAAACACCCGATCAACGTGTTCTTCAGCTTTTTTGAAGAAAACCCAGTTTAATTTCATACAAAATCTCGTTTTTTCGGTGATTTTGAAGATAATCACTCGATCCGTTCGATTCGAGCGCTGATAAGGGTTTCAATCATTCAAAATTCGTTAATTGTTGAAGAAATCACTTCGATCCATGTAAGAAATTCTTTAATTTCATTTTTACAATCTGGGTTTTTGATTTAGTCATTGCGTTTTACGATCTTGGCGGGGGTCCGGGGGCGGCAGCCCCTGGCGGGGTCCCAGGGGCGGCAGCCCCTGGCGGGGTCCCAGGGGCGGCAGCCCCTGGCGGGGTCCAAGGGGCAGAGCCCCTGGCTGGGGTTGAGCTCGGAAAATTTTGTTTTCGATTAAATTGCTATAATAAAAATGCATCAGAAAAATTAATTTTCTGTAAATTGCCTCTGGAAACTGCATTGGTTCAGACAGTTCACAGCACAGACAAAACTATTGTCATGGTTCAATGCGTTTTAGAGAGAACACTTTCTTTGGTGTTTTTAGGCAATTGCGTTTTAGAACTAAAACATTTTTATGTGTTTTCTGGCCATTGCGTTTTAGAAAAACACATTCTTGAAGTGTTTTTGGTGCATTGCGTTTTAGGTAAAACACTTTTTTAGGTGTTTTCAGTCCATTGCGTTTTACAGAGAACACTTTCTTTTGTTTTTTAGGCAATTGCGTTTTAGAATGAGTCATTTTTAAGTGTTTTCTGGCCATTGCGTTTTACAAATAAGACATTTCTTTGTGTTTTTGGTGCATTGCGTTTTAGGTAAAACACTTTTTTATGTGTTTTCAGTTCATTGCGTTTTAGAAAACAGACATTTTAAGTGTTTTTTGGCCATTGCGTTTTACAAATAAGACATTTTTTTGTGTTTTTTGTGCATTGCGTTTTAGGTAAAACACTTTTTTATGTGTTTTCAGTCCATTGCGTTTTAGAAAACAGACATTTTAAGTGTTTTCTGGCCATTGCGTTTTAGGTAAAACACATTTTTATGTGTTTTTAGTCCATTGCGTTTTAGAAAGTATATTTTCTTTTGAGTTTTTAAGCTATTGCGTTCTAGAAATAAGACATTTCTTTGTGTTTTCTGGCCATTGCGTTTTACAAATAAGTCATTTCTTTGTGTTTTTTGTGCATTGCGTTCTAGAAAATGTCATTTTTTAGGTTTTTTTTTCATTGCGTTTTACGATACTGGGTGTTTTTCTATTGCGTTTTACGCAACTGGGTTTTTAATTTTTTTTTTTTTTTTTTTAAATATAGCAATAGTATACTCGTTATAAAGATAAAAAAAACGCTCGTTTTTTTGGTGCAATTTTTATAAAAAAATAATGTCGTATGAAAGAGTTATTAACGTTTAAAAAATGGGGGAATTGAAGGAGAGAGAAACTATTGGCTTGGATTGACTAGAATGCCCCTAACCAAACTCACGCGCCTCTTTTCTTTCCTTCAATTTCCCTAATTTAATCTTAGCCCTTGATTAACTAAATGGATGGTCAAGATCACTTCCTAGCCTTCCTAGCCAAATAAACTTTCTATTGTATCTCCACCCATAATATCTATTCATACTTGTGGTCGTTTTTGTAGCCCAGCTTCTTGCTGGTTAATATATTTTATTTTTCTTCGCCGTTAAAAAAAATATTAAACTAAAACCATGAATAATTGGTCCTACAGTGTAGCGGTGCACAAAAAACCCGAACCCGACTCTACCCATAGGGTAGGGACAAGGTATTCATATAATCATATCTGATCTAAAACCCGAACCCGGAACCGGGTTTTTTATACCTGGTTTATACCCGGTTTTTCGTAGTACCCGGTTTTATAAATACCCGGAACCGGTTTTTTTAAATACCCCGTTATATAGCGACAAAAAGGGGGCCTGCGCTTTTGGATGTGACATGCCTTGCAAACAATTAATTTATCTTCTCATTTTTTGTGATACTTGATGTTATTGTTGTACAAGACTTTTCGTTGCTTTTCTGACATGACTTGCCAATATGCATTATGAAGCAGATTCTTTGTTGACATGCCGTGCATCAGTATAACTAATATGCACAAGCATCTGTATAATTAATATGCACAACAACTAGTAATTAGTATATATAAATTCCAACGGTAATATTATTGTTTAGAGTCATTTTAGGGTCATTTTGTGCAGAATTGAGGATAGCATTGGGTATAAATATTGGTTCTATGTTTGGGTTAGTCAAACAACTCAATTTTACACTGAAAATCAACAAAACTCTGCTCTAAAAATGGCTTCGCAAAGTGCTACGTCTTCCGTTGGTGTGAGTTCTATGGCTACCAAAGCGTCGTGGAGGTTATTCCTACAACTCGAAACCAAGAAGTTTGGCTTCATTTCGAGTTATGTAAAATGTCGTTTGGACCAAACAAAGCTCGATGCGTTCATTGTGGAGCTATGTTGAAGTCCGATTCGAACACGACGTTGAAAAAACACTTGTCAACGTATTGCAAAGTTTTGAGGAATGATCCGAACCGAGGTCAACCACCATTGTCAAACGCCGGTCGGATTTTTTTAATACCCGGTGCGGGTTTTTTCCCAACCCGATGCATACCCGAAGCCTACCCGATGCATACCCAAACCCGGAAATAGGTATTAGAATACCCGGGTTTTATAAAACCCTACCCAAACCCGGGTACATAGGGTATACATTTTTGGTAGAAAACCCGGACCCGGATCTGGACCTGACCCGGTTTTTCAAAAAACCCGATTTTGTAAAACCCGATCCTACCCGAACCCGGTTCCATACCTGGAACTGGTTTTTCAAAAAAAACTGATTTGTGCACCACTACCACCGTGTAGGAAGGGATTAAAAAGTCAACACTTTTGAGCAAGCCTTTTGTTGACTAACCCATGTTCGATTGTTCTCTATTATTTAATTTACAAGATTCAACAAAAGAATTCAAATTTCTCTCTCTGAAACGAAGCATCGATTTGAACGATCCATTTCTTGTCTCTCTCATTGATGAAATATCGATCTATTCAAGGTATGCATTCATGCTTTAACTCATCGAGTTCCATTTTTATAACTTATAAGATTTCTCGCTTACCGACATGTACCAAAGGGCTTGTAGCCTTTCAGTATCAAAGCAATGTAGTATAGATGTTCATCCCTAAAGTCGTCGAGGCATTTAGTCTCATCGTAGACACTGGTATAGATGTAGAAGTTGGTTTAGATCGTATATTAAATAACTTATATGAGATTGCCATTATGTTTTGAGTCAACACAAGATGTTTAAATCGTGCAAACTTTAGTGTGTTAATCGTTGTACCTTGTTATCTGCAACGGGGGCGGAGGTAGTGTACAAACAGGGGTAGCACGGGCTACCCCACAACTCCTTCTATGTAGTGTAAAAAATTTTCCCGGTTTTATACAAAGGATACTCCTAAATCCTAATCCAAAAAAAAAAAATTGAGATACCCCTGAATTTTTGTGCTAGATCCGCCACAGATCTGCAACATCCCAATTCGATTGCTCATTGGATCGATGGATCACTTCTATCGGTCACTTAAGCGGACCGCAATATATCATATCATATCAAGATCAAGAACTCTTCCATTGACACTTCTATCAAAATGGGATCTTTCTGGGTGAAATGTGTAGGTAGATAATATTATAATAAAGACAAAATTGCAGAAAACAACCTTTATGTATACCCCAAACTGCACTTCATACCTTTCACTATGAAATCCGCCAAAACCAACCTTTACGTTCATGTTTTGCTACAAGTTCAACCTTTACCACTAACACCATTAGATTTCTTGGTTAAGTTACCTCACATGCTTTGCATGTGAGGGTATTAATGTCTTTTCACCCATCTTTTTAATTAATAATTCTTTTTAACTTATATAAATTCTTTCTTCCCACTTTACAGCAGCAGCAACACAACTTGATTCGAGTACAAACTTCTATGCTCTGTTTTCTAGCAAAGATAATATAGAGTCAATTATATTTGTTTCCACTCCAAATTTAGTAAACGAAAACATCAATTTGATGATGAGAGGTATATCCATGATCTATCATCCAAAACCTATGTGGAGTCAAACTTCTATGCTCTGTTTCGGTATGTTCTAAATCAAATACTCACATGCTCTTCAGACAACAACCTGCTTAATAAATAATCAATTCGAAAACCCAAGACTGAAGCTGTTCTTTTGACTTCTTTAAGCTCCGGGCATTTTGAGAACACGAGAGATGTGTATCCAACAGTAACTGTTGAACTAGAACTGATTGATGCTTTTCAACAAACTGAAAAGAAGATGCATAACATACAAGTGTGGGCAGGAATGTACTTACTGGGATTGACCTATTATCACATAAATCACTAGTTCATGGTCAACCTTTTGGGACGTGGCTCAAAGTCTTGGACGGTTAAACCTGTGGATCCTGCACAACCCCAACTCCGGCTTGCAATTGAGCATTGTCAAATGAATGCTATTTACATGCTTCATTGTTATTTGATGGCAATGGCAATAAGACAACAGGGGCAGGTACTAGAAGTGCAACACAACACTTTATCACTTATCCATTTCTTGTGGTGGATATACCTCTCATCATCAAATTGATGTTTTCGTTTACTAAATTTGGAGTGGAAACAAAATAATGTATTAATTAGATAACAATAATAGTGTGACTTAAGCAATAAGGCACAAACACAATTATCATAAAATTTACTACTAATATGCTCCAAAATCTGTACTTAAACTTCTCAAAAACCAAGACTGTCATTGAGCTCATAACTGTCATAAAAATCTCAAGCTTCTATGCTCATAACTTCCCATTTGTGGAGTCAAACTTCTATGCTCTGTTTCGAGTACAAAGTAGGAAACATCACCTCATCGTGTATCATCCAAAACCTAACAAGGCTCATCGCGACGGACGTTTAACAATCTTTCACCGCTGTAAATAAACAGATATAAAACCCAGTTCGCCGGAGTGAGGTCAGGATGAAGATGAAGGGTAAAAGGTTGATATGGGTGGTTTTGTGGTGGGTTACTGGAGATGAAGTTGAGGCTCATGGTGGGTTTTGTTTTTTTTTTAAATATATATATTAAAAAAGGATTTAACAAACTCATACATACACACCAGATCTTGTGCAGAGTTTGTTAAATTTGTGTATGTGTTTTTATATATATTTTTAGGTGTGTGTATGTATGTAGAGCTGTTCATAAAGCTCGCGACTCGTAGCTCGGCTCGTAGCTCGCTCGAAAGAAGCTCGAGAAAAACAAGCTAAAAAAACTCAATTTGAGATGACGTGAACCAAGTTGGCTCATTTTGTAACCAAGCCCAGCTCGAGATAAGCTCGGCTCGGCCCATGGCTCGGCTCGTTGGCTCGTTCTTAGGCTCGTTTAACTCCGGCGTAAAGCTCATGCCAAGTTTAACCGCCTGAATTAATTTCGAGCTTGAGCTCGACCCCACCCTGGCTCGACTCGGCTCGACTCGTTTACAGCCCTATGTGTATGTGCAGAGATTAAAAGAAAATAAAAGAATATTTGACTTATTTTGTTTGACTGATGAAACAAAAAATAGAAAAGAAAATAAGGATTTAAAAAGACTAAAATACCCTCACATGCAAAGCATGTGAGGTAAGTTAACTGACTTTTTTGACTAGGTTTGGTGTAAAGGTTGTGATGTGTAACAAAACATGAACGTAAAGGTTGGCTTTGGCGGATTTCATAGTGAAAGGTATGAAGTGCAGTTTGGGGTATACATAAAGGTTGTTTTCTGCAATTTTGTCTATAATAAACCCTTTAATGATTTGCTCAATAAAATATATCTATGCTTAAAGAAGTTCCAAATTTAACTATACTATGACTTCAGAATAAGACCCTTTCACCCAGTATTCATATAACAAAGAGTAAAGTAAACGGATGGTCCCTGTGGTTTAACAAAATTTTGGATTTGATCCCTAGCTTTCTTAAAGTACACGGATGGTCCCTGTGGTTTGCACTTTTTAACGTGTTTAGTCCCTAACTTGGACATGATGAAACCTTAGGGACTAAATGCGTTACAAAATGCAAACCACATGAGCCATCCATGTTTCTTTTGGAAAGCTAGGGACCACATCCAAAATTTTGGTAAACCACGACCATCCACTCTATAACAAACCAAGAAAAGAAGAGTGTGGGTCATCGCACTGCTATGCGTTCAACATAATACGCATTCTGATGAACTTTTCCCCTCTTGAACTAGACTCAGCCATGCAAGCATGGAGGTCTTCATCGCTTGATATTGGAAGACGGTTACCTTCGGTGTCTTTATACTCGACACACAAATTTTGGGGCTTTAATTTCAAAAATCTCTTTTTCACTTCCTTTTGCAGATCTGTGAGTTTAGCTGAAAGAGGCAGAGTAAACTTGATCAAATCATCATCGTATTCAACTTTTATCGTCTTCCCCATATATGTGGAATTCAAGCCCTCATCCTGCAAAGAATTGCAGCACAATATAGATAAGTTCATGACTTCATGTAGCATAGCTTTCTGTTACCATTATGTGAACCACAAATTCTTGAAATAATATAAGAGAAGTTCAAAACGTAATATCAGGAACTAATTTCTTAAATAAAAATAAAAATGTAGTTGGTTCTTAAACAACACATGATACAAGCATGGAATAGAGTTAAGTAGATTAACTTGCTATCAAAAGTTTCACTCAAGTGTTATATTGAAGTTTAAGATACATAACGGGTAGCATATTAAATAAAACAACTAAACGAAGTTTAAGTACAGAACTAGCGCCAGCTGAAATTTTATATTTTCACAGAAAATTACACCTGCAGTTTCTGCAGAGTGATTTTTACTTCTCACACAATAAAATGCTACAAGAATATATCAAATATTAACATAATTGAACTTTGGGTCACATTACTGACTACCTATAAGAAATTCACGAATAAACTACATAAGCTGATTTAAGTTATTTTATATCTCAAACGAGTCAAGCAGATAAAACTTTTAGAAGTTTAGAAAGTAACTAACATGGAAACATGGGAAACGGGTCATGAATTGATTAAAAGGTTCTAAAAGGACCACATGTGTGTTTAAAAGCATAAATTAAACTTTTCAATGGCTTTAGTGAAACTTTAATCAGAGGCTATTTAAGTACTTTTAAAAAGTTCCTCAAGGGTCCAAGTAACTGCAGGTTATTAGGAGTCTTGAAAACTCTTATACCTAACTCAAACTCTAGTATAATAATCAAATAAATCAACCAAATAAACGTATCTAATAAACTGATAATTCAAACTAACAATTATCCCTAAATTAATTATAAAAAACTCAATATGTTATTCACCGAGAATTATCTATGACCCATTTGATCTTTATCCCCCAAATCTATGATTAACGCCTTCATATAAAAAATCAAAAAGTGTGTACCATCAACTGCTATGTGTTCAACAAAACACACATTCTGATGAACTTTGCCCCTTTTGAACTTGACTCAGCCATGCAAACCTGGAGGTCTTCATCGCTTGAAATCGGAAGACGGTTACCTTCGGTGTCTTTATACTCCACACACCATTCTTGTTGCCTTTTTAATTCTGGAAATCTCTCTATCACTTCCCTGCGCAGGTCTGTTAATTTAGCTGAAAGGGGCAGAGTAAACTTGATCAAATAATCATCGTATTCAACTTTTATCGTCTTCCCCATATATGTGGAATTCAAGCGCTGATCCTGCAAAAGGATTGGCAGCACAATAAAGATAAGTTCATGACTACATGTAACATTATGTGAACCACATGGAAACATGCGAAACGGGTCATGACTTGATTAAAAGGTTCTAAAAGACCACATGTGTGTTTAAAAGCATAAATTAAACTTTTCAATGGCTTTAGTGAAACTTTAATCAGAGGCTATTTAAGTACTTTTAAAATAAAAAGTTCCTCAAGGGTTCAAAAAACTGCAGGTTATTAGGAGTCTTGAAAGCTCTTATTCTCTTCTGGCTTGGGTAAACTTTCTTGGCGTCTAATTCAAATGTAAAATACGTGTCAGGACTCATATCCATTATTATGATTATACTGCACTTACAAGTAAGTTTAAAAACAAAAAACTAACCTTAAGTAGATTGTGAATTTGTTCAAAATCTTCAACATAACTTTCTTTTGGTTCAAGTGTGACATACTCAATGATTCCCACGAGTTTATTCCCATCACCCTGGTCACGAAACACAGGCAAAACCAACTGCCCCTTGCCTCCGACGTCTGCAGAATATCGATCTTGTTGAATAAGCACATGATGTATTGACCGATAGTCTGCAATCCTTGTTTGAGCTGCTCGGCCAGCTAACCAGTTGCCCACCCTTGTTTCTAAGCCAACAAAAGGATAATGGTTTACAAGACATCTCCTCCTGTAATCCTGCAGAAGTCTTTCATGATCTCGAATTAATATATACATATCTGTCAAAATAAGATCGCACCCAATGTCCTCGGAATTAGAAGGCGTGATGCATGACCAAAACTGAAGCAAAACTGGTTCTTTGTGGAAATCAAACTTGCTAAACACTTCACTGACAAGGGACTCTGTGGTTGGAACCGGCGGGAATATGTTGAATGCAGTAACAACCATGATACTGTATTTGCAAACAACAGTAATGTCTAGATCATGTCAGAGTAAACTATATAACTCTAGCAGTTCCAAAAATCAAACTCTACTTCAGAAAGAAAACTCAACGCAGTTGTGGTTAAAAATTGTTCTCAGTAGGTCAGCTGAACCCCTCACCTCGCCATGGCTCAGCCCCTTGTGTTTATACATTTGTGTCTTTCTAAGTCTACATTGAATGAATGAACTATGCAACGTTTAAAAGAACGGAAACGAGTTTCGAGGCGTTTTCCCTTCGCCTCACAAGGCGTAAGCCCCGAGGCAGAATTTAAAAATTAATATAAAAAAAGGAGTTAATTGCCCGGATGGTCCCTGTGGTTTTTTCATTTTTTCACCTTTAGTCTCCAACTTTTTTAAAATTACATGTGTGTTCCCTATGGTCTGATCGCTTGTTACTTGGATAGTCCCCGGATTGGAAGGCCATTAACTTATCAAGTTAAGTGTGTGTGAAATGACTTAACTACCCTTTATCATTAAAAACAATAATTAAAACATTGAAAACATCATGTGGGACCCACCCACCACACACCTCCATCAGACCGTGGGGTATGGTGGGGCTTGGGTTGGGGCTTGGGTTGGGCATTGGTTGACACGTGGAATGGGAAAAAAAACCCACGCCCATGGGGTATGGTGGGGCTTGGGTTGGGGGCTTGGGTTGGGGTCATGAGTTGACACATGGCCATTGAGAGTCCGCCATGTCACCTTGCTAGCCCGCCCCACGCCCGGCTTAAAAGCCAAGCCCCAAGGGGCCACGCCCAAACCCAAGCCCCCGGGATGGTGGCTTGGGCGTTTTCCCCCAACCCAAGCCCCATACCCCATGGCCTCAAACACCCAATGCGCTCATATGAATCGTTAACGACAATTGAATTGCAACAATGCAATTGTATGAATTATTAACATCAATATATCACTGCAATAGTATGCAATCAGATTACAATAGTGCAACTGTATGATCATTAACACCAACTGAAACATATCAGTTCAATCGTATGCAATCAAATTACAACACTGCAATTGTTTAAATAATAAATATCAATCTATTAATGCAATTGTTTAACTAATTTACCGCAATCGATGTCTCTCTGTGTGATTCGAAAAACCATTAACAGCAATTTATGAAATCGATGAAATTTTGACTGATTTAGAAAGTCAAACTTATTGTATTTGACTATTTGGAATAGTTTATGTTACCTGACAAATATCGCAGAGAGGAGGTTAATCAGACGAATTGTGGAGGGAGAAACGGAGGTGTTTGTTGGCAGGGGAAGTTGCAGTTGAGGGTGACGCCGGAGACGGCGGTATGGCGGTGGGAGTCGCCGAAGAGGGTGAGGTTTTGGAGAGGGAATATTGTGAATTGGAAGGAGATGGTTTGTGGGTGTGCGGCTGGAAATAATGAAATGGCAGTGGCGATGGTTGTCTGTGTTACGTGAGGGAGGAGAAGAAAAGGGGTGGGGTGGTAGGTTTTTATATTAATTATAACTAGATGCGGAAGTACCCGCCGTTATACGAGACTTACAAATTAAGACGTGACATATACGAATTTATGAGGCATTCTTATTGTGCAATTAAGACACAATTATGTGTCACCTTATTGTAACAACATCTAAGACCATTGGGTATGACTATCCTCCACATAAGCGCCACATAAGCATTGGAATGAGGACCCTCTCCTTAGAGACTATCAAAGGGTGTAGTGGATGCACCTCCTCCATTTTTTTTATTATTTATTTGATTTAATTAATTAATGAAAAAAAAGTAAATAAAAATAAAAAAGTTACATTTAAATAAAACCTAAAAAAACAACCTAAAGTTACATTTAAATAAAAAAAAAAAACACACCTAAAGAAAACTTAAAGTTACATTTAAATAAAAAAAACACACTTAAAAAAAACCTAAAGTTACATTTAAAAAAAACTACACTCCCCCACTCCATTTTTTCCTAATTTTTTCCTTCATCATTTGTAAAATGAGACGGTCTTCCGGTGGATATTCGCTAAGTTCGGTGGTCATTATTTTCCATTCCTCCAACTCATGCGCTTCTTGTTGCTTCTTTAGCTTCTCCTCGGCTAGTTTTTTTTTCATCTTTACCTTCTCGGTTTGCGTCTCGTTAAAGATTTGGTTGAATGATTTCAACTCGGCCATAACACCTTCCAATCTCGAACCACCACCACTTCCTGATGCGGCTTGTTTCCTTTTTTCAACCGCTATTTTTTTACTTTTGTCCCTTCCTGGGGGACGTTCTCCATCTTCAATAGGCTCCTCCTCATAGTCGGGCTCGTCGTTGATATTTATTTGGCAACGACCGGTTGAGCCTCCAACGCTATATCTTCCTGACTCGGAAGTTTTAGACCGTTTCGTTGCTCGTTTCGCGTGTGCAACCTCATTTTGACATCCCTTCCATTTTGGTTGATCCTTTACAATTAGCCAAGCACGGACATGTGGGAAAGGAGATTTGCTCTCATTTTCGTATAAACGCACCGCTTCATTGAAAACATTTTCGTGGTTCCACCCACTCGGTTTGTTGGCGAGCGTTGTGTTATAAAACCCACAAAAGCGTTGGATCAACGTATTCATCTTGCGCCACTTCGAGCTGATAGAATCAATGGTTATGTACCCGTCTTGTTCCATAAGCCCATGGAATATATCAAGGGCTTCTTGCCAAAAACGAATCGCTTAGTTGATTGTTACCTACAAGTTAGTAACAATAATAATAATATTTTGTAAGAAAAATATAGTGTAAAAATAAATATTTAATAACAACAATAATAATATAATGTACAAATAATATTTAATAACAATAATAATATAACAATAATAATATTTTACCGATTATAGGAGACGTTGAAAAGTTAATATATGTTTTCGCCAACGCCTCTTCCTCAATTTTTGTCCATTGTTGTTGTTGTTTGGCCGCTGCGCTTCCTTTTTACCCTTTCCCTTTTTATTTTTCTTTTTTGAAGGTTCAGGTTGCGTTTCTGGCACAACCTCTACCTCATCATCTTGTTCCTCGATTTGTGTTCGAGGTGCTTGTGGCATGTTGGGTTGTTGCATTTGATATGGGTTGAACGGCATGTTGAGTTGTTGCATTTGATATGGGTTGAACGGCATGTTGGGTTGTTGCATTTGCATTGGGTTGAACGGGTATTGGTTGAAAGCGTTTGGCATTTGTTGGTAACCCGCAAAAGCGTTGTCCATTACGGGTGTGTAGCCGGATGACGAAAACGGGTGTGAACTTGAGTTGGGATTATTTGGGTTGTAGGGATCCATAATTTTTTTAAGGTTGGGAGAGGTTTTTTTATAAAAATGGGAGAAAAGTGGAAGTATTTTGGTAAAAAAAAAAAAGTGGGGTGAAAAGGGGTTTAATTTATAGTGGTGGGTGAAATTTTTTTTTTTTAAAGTATGCAGGTTACCGTTTGGGGGGCCCACCCCATTCAAATTTCTTGGCCCGTCTCCATCGTCACAATTGTGACGGAAGTGACTCGACGCCCCTAAGGGGGCCGGTGTGCGACGACCCAAAATGGGGGGATGGCCCGGTGCCGAGCCCCATACCCATTGTTCTAATGTAGTTGCTCCACACTTTGTTTCTTTCTCTGACAAAAAGAAACTCAAAGAGGGAAACCCAAGTGTTTAATTTGTAGGTAGCAGTTTTCTTTGACCAGAAAGATAAGATTCAAACAGTAAAAAAATAAGAAAAAGTGATGTAACTATTCAACAAAATCCATTAATAAATATTGGTTCTTTTGAGATTATAAACGTTTCATATGTATGTTTCAGTTTGCTTTATCTTTGATCATAAAGATAAGATGAAGCAGTAAAAAGGGTTTCAAGTATTAAGGGTGTAGGGAGTGGTTAAACACTTTGGAGTGGCAAACCAAAAAACCGACCAATTAGAGCGCGTCATGTCAATCAGTCAAAAGTGTTTAAACTTTGGTGAAAAGTGTTGGCAATGGTGTAGACACTTGGTGAAGTGGTAAACTATTTAAAAAAAAAAGAAAAAAGTTGTGATTGATTGAGATAGAAATGAACCCCACCCAACGAAGTTTTGTCGGCTAAAGTTTGCAATTCACCCAACGGAATTGGTGAAATTTGGTGACTAAAGTTTTGTCGGCGCCGGTGTTTGCCGATCGGCAAAGGTGGTAAAAAATTCAATCAACAAATTTTGTGTCTTTAAGATTATTTTACCAGCAAAAAGAACAAGAAAATATGATGACCTTTTACAGGGTTTTAAACTCAAAAGAGACAGGTATCTCATAAATAAAAGAGATGGATAGGTATCAATTTGTCAAAGAAAACATCATTTAAGCCTAAGTTACAACACCCCAAGCCTTACAATGTTTAAAATAAATAGTATATAAATGGTGGGGCTACTTAAATTAATCAGATACTATGATTTATTTATTATTATAATTATCGAAAGTAAGGGTAATTTAGTAATTTTACATCAACTTAACTAAGCAAATTAACTGGCATCACTCAGGGGACTATCTGAGTAACAAACGATTAAACCACAGAGAGCATACATGTAATTTTAAAAAGTTAGGGGATAAGGTAAAAAATGACAAACCACAGGAACCATCCAGGCAATTAACTCTAAAAATTATATATCTTATAAAAATAAAAATACTAACTAAATTCGTCATCGGGTCAATTAACTCTAAAAAAATTATGAAAGATAAAACCTCTAAATTATACTTTGTTCCACTAAACCCCTAATTTTATGACTTCACTGCATGCATGACATTCCCTTTATATTTTTAATCTCAGGCATACATGATCTCCAATAAAAAAAAACCCTAAATTAACAATCGATTCTTCCCCAAAGCTTCTATAAGCCCTAAAAACGACATGATCGCAGTAAAATACTGTTGGGTTTTCATGATGATCAGTTAAAAATTTTATTTATCAAAATTCGGTTCAATAAATAATAGTCAGCTAATTAAGAGAGTTAATTAATAAAACGCAACAGAAAAATAAACAAGTGATCAACAATAAACGAAACCCGACAAGATCCGGTTACATGTAGATACGAGCACAGTGATCAAGATACTTAACTACCGATGAGAAAGATATACCTCGGTTAATGACTAACTGGTTGAGACACCGAGGTTCAACGAGCACGTGCTAGTGATACGAACCAACGAAACACGGGTATACGACGGGTAGCGGTGGCCGGCGGTACTGGCGGTGGTGAGGGGCGGCGGCGTCCGGCAGCGGCGGTGGCTGCGACGGTGGCCCGCGGTGGTGGCGGTAAAAGTTGTGGTGTTTTGAGAGTTTTTCTAGTTCTTCATCATCAATTAAATGCAAGACCAAAGTCCGATTAAATAGATCATGAAGGTTCATGCATGTTTGCCAAGTGACGGACATGCATATGCATGTGCGACAAGTGGCCAGGGTTCTTTGCATGTGCGACAAGTGGCGATGCAAGTGTGCATGCGCGACTAATGGCGCAGCAAGGGTGCATGCGCGACAAGTGGCGAGGTGGGTGTAGTTATCTCACCCGGTCCATGTGCCCGTCTCTCAGTTAATACCCGCAACAAATTTATTAATTAACATAAACCCGCTCATGATCATAAATATAATTATGATATGTTTCCTATGTCGTTCGTAATTACCAGTTAAACAGGTTAAGTGGATTTAAGTTCGTTGCCCACGGTGTAACTCTTACGTGTCAAGACCCGGTCGGTAGTGTTGACTTATCGAACCGGGCATAAATATCCAACAGCTCCCACTTGGACGGTCTCCGATAAGATCTCAACGCAGACAGCCAGCGGTGCTCTACCTACACATAGCTGCCCCCAACAGGTCATGACACTTTAAAGTCACTAACCAAGGTATCTTCTTTTTAGCAACGGGTTGCTACTTGAATACAGTAGACTTATGGCAATCTTCGTCAGCTATCCTTTCTGTAAAAGACATCAATTGAACAATGAGACATGGATCAGATTCAATCTCACATGGCGTTCAATCATTATCGTTCTCGTTCAAGAATCAAAGTGGTCCAATCAAACACACAGTAAGTTTGGGTAAGGCCTTACACTTCACCAGTTTGAACCAACGAGGGCGCCCTGATGTCTAACTGTTAAATATAATGTAAGAGTACAGAACCCCATCTTGACTACATACAACTCCCACTGAAGTTCAGAACCACTCCCAACCAATGTCTTTATGACTGGTAGTTACGCGACAGCGGTTGACACTGATCAAAGAATAGTATTCAGTAAACAAAAGTTCTAGTATGTATCTCAGGTCAGAGGATACTAAATGAGTATACCTAAATCAAATACATCTTATAACCAAGATCCATGAAGATGATTTGATGCGAGTTACATCCAACACCATTCATAATAAGGTTTGTGAGTTTGGAAGTCAACTCCTTGAGTCCAAAGTCAGAATAGTCTTAATTCAGAGTCGTTCCCACGAGTCTGACCGACTACGGATAATTTAGAATACAAGATTCATGGATTAAACGTATCAAAATTGAACACAGCTGTAAGATTCAAACTTTGCATTTAACCAGTAAATCAAAGGTGAATTCAAAAGGTACAACTGATTGAATGTCCGTACATCCAAATACTAAATCAAAACAAATGGCTAGCCAATCTAAGACCGATAGCATTCCCATGTTGGTCATGTTTGTCCTGAGTCATCGGTTTAGTGAACGGGTCTGCTAGGTTTTGATCTGTGTCTACTTTGCATATTAAGATGTCTCTTCGTTCTAGTATTTCCCGTATATTGCGGAACTTTCTTAGAATGTGCTTGACCATGTGATGAGATATGGGCTCCTTGGTTTGAGCAATGGCTCCTATGTTATCACAGAACACCTCGATTGGTTTCTGAATACTTGAAACCACATCGAGGTCGTTGATGAACTACTTCATCCAAGCAGATTCTTTTGCAGCATCTGATGCAGCTATACATTCGGATTCGGTGGTTGAATCCGCCACTACAATCTGTTTAGAGCTTTTCCAACAGACAGCTCCTCCATTGAGAGTGAATACGAATCCTGATTGTGAGCGAGAATCATCTCAGTCACTTTGGAAACTAGCATCAGTGTAACACCTTACAGTGAGCTCTTCTTCCACTCTTCCAATGTAACGCCATGCTTCTTCGTACTTTCCATAATTAAAAAGCGTTACTTGTATTTCTATTTTTGGTAATCTTGTAGTCTTGTGTTCGTCCTTTCATTGTAATCGTTGTAAAATCCGAGACTTGGATCATAAATAGAAATTTGTATTTCTTTAAATTCGTGTTATACATATTCATTCTTGTTCATACGTTTGAATTCGTGAAATAATTGATACATTATTCGTAATTCTTGGAAACTATGTGTTAAACTTGCAAATTCGTGATATACGTTAATCATACATTATATGGATACATACGATGCTTATTTACGACATACATATGATAATTCATGCTTCATCGTACTTGTTTTATGTTAATTATAATTTTGATGATTTGTGAAGTTGTGAAATTTGGATAATCATCATAATCGCGAATTATGAATGAATTATTGAAGCTATGATTGAATTAGTGAAATTTATACATATGAAGCTATAATTTGAATGATTTGATGATTTACCACACTAGGATAAGTGGGTATTAATCATATGATGAAAATGATGATATAATTATGATTAGAATCATCATATAAGATAGTAATCAGGAATACTTGAACAAATTGTATGTTTGAGTCTATAATCATACTTACTATGAAATAAGTTTAGTATGATATGATAAAATTTATGATAGGTTTATGTTAAATGATATTTAATATCATTGTGTATTAATTCGGTGAATTATGATGATAAGAACTTGATTAAAACGGTAACATAAAGATGATGTTTACCGAGTAATTGACCAAGTAATTAAATGAGTAGTTGAGCTACTCCATGTAACTAATTATGTTAAGAGGCAGTTTGACTTTTTAAAGTCAAAATAACCTTTTATATGATCGAATGATAATTTCGACATAAAGGTAGTAGGATGGAATAGTCGTGAATGATTATGACTAGTCTAACCATCTTACAACGTATGATGATAGTTTGACGCTTGACGAGCTAGGTGAAAGCTTGGGAAAGAAGCGGGTCAAACGAATCAGCAATGAACAAAAGCATAATTTGGATGCAAGGTAAGTCAAAGCTTACAACTTTTATTTAATACCTATTGGTTTTATAGGTTATGAATAATAGAAAGTCATGTTTGAATTATGATGTTCCGACACGACATGTGCGGTTCGAAACAAAAGACAATGGTAATAAACTATGTTTAATGGTTAAAAAGGACTAAAACGATTATTTGGTCATGCAATGACTAATGGATAATGAGTTTCGAGTGGTTACCTCATAGGATAAACCAATGCAAATAATAAGGGTAAAACGGTATTTTGGTCACTTGTTGACAATAACCGTTAGTTTGTGAAAGACACTTTATAGTGTAACACCTCGAAAATTCACGTCCTATAATGTGTTGACACGTGTCATATGATTGAACGTGTGAAAGAATGTTATAGAAGGATTAAAGTTGACAATCATGGAAAGTATGTGAATATACGAGTTCTAAATGTCAATAGTGAATAAATATATTACACATTAACCCTACATGATGCTCATACCTTCAAACGAATAAATCATGGATCATACGAAGCTAAAAGTGAGAGATTACAAACTACAGGGGTTAAATGTGTCAACATGTTTAAGTTATACCTCTGAGTGATCTTTTGACAAACCCGAAGCTTTGTAACGGTTAATTATGCTCACTAGAATGCACGATATAAATTTCACGAAGTTTCGTTATCGTATGAGAAAGTTATGATCAAATTCGTATACAAGGGGTTAAAGCGTCAACGTTGAAAGTTATGACTTTTCGGGTAATAACAAAGTGATCAAGGACTAAATAAAGTGGGTACAAGTCCTAAAGCCCTTGTAGGTAAATAAGAAGGGGTCAAATTGCAAGAAATAAGCTTAGTTGACCTTTCGAAAGGCCAAGAGACGAGATGCAACAACTTGAAAACGTTTTTGCCTGAACTGAAGACCCAAGCGGGCCGCGTAGCCCATATCAACATTTTACGCGGGCCGCCTGGCCCGCCCAGATACAGGAACTTTGGACAGCAGCCAAATTTCACGCATAAACCGACTTTAATCAGTTGTTTCACTTCATGGGCGACCCCTAAACAACCCCTAGGCCCTTAGGGACATGTGTTATTGATCAGGAACCATTGGTAGTGTTGTGTGTCAACAATCCATGGTGATTAAAGCACTATATAAAGGGCCAAGGTTGCAACCATTAGTCTCACACCTTCCATCTGCACTTTGGATCATTTCTGGAGCTCAAGACTTCTCTCTAAGCTTCACAAATCGTGCATAGGACTTCAGTAAGTTTGCTTAACCTTTCTTAGTTAAGTTTTTGCTTAGTTTTAGCTTAAAAGTCAAACCGTCGTAATTAACGGTTGACTTAGCGATTAATCACTAATGGTCCAGTGATTAGTCGAAGTGAAAGTAGTTATAAGTTGGTAATTATGTGGGCAATAAACCCTTAAAAGGGCACCCTCTGATTCCCACTCTAACTAGGTCAAATGTCGGGTCAAACTTGTTATGAAAATGTCAACAGAATGCTTAATTTCTAATTTATGCATAATTAGCAATGTAGAACCCATACAACCTGTTTGATCATTAATATAACTTGGTAATTAGTGTAGGGACATGTCTAAACATGTTCAACCCGACAATTTTCTGTTTAGACCCGGTTCGGAACCGAAAGTCGCAAAACTTTGACTTTTGCTTTGACTTCAGTTCTGACCCGTTCTAGTATGATTTGGAATTGCCTTAGAGCTTCCTTAGGACCAGGTTACATGCTAGTATAACCCTCTGTGATTATACACCATGGATCATTAGTTATCCAATTAATATGCATGATTCCGTTAATTGCTCATATGTTGACCATTATGCCCTTTTCACCTTAAAACGTGATTTTTGAAAATGTAAAAGTGTAGAAACCTTAGCTACTGAATTATAAACTTGCACCCAAAATTTGACATCAGTTTGAGGTGTAGATTGAGAGTTATGCTCATTAGCGTAATTAGAAAGCTCTTTAGCAATTAAACGACATAATTAGCGTATAGCCTAATTAAACCTACTTTTTGATATCAAACTTATTACCCACTGATGTAATATATTAATTTGGGATTTTTGAAGATTTTTAATTAATTTTAGGCTGAGCATAACTTATAGTCATAGGCTTAATCCAGTAATTGTCGGTTTTGCCCTTACGGGCTATAAAATGAGTTTTACATACCTAATTGACTCCAAACCTTTTGCTACTGATTTTAAATGATAAATAAATTATTTTAAGCCTTCTGGAATAATAAAAATATCAGCTTTGTATAGAACCTGGAAATGGCTTCTAATCACCTTTTTAAGTGTTTTTTTAACGCATAGTATGTACTAGAACTATTTTAAACATACAAGGGTTGATACCTACTGATATTTTAGGTAAATTATAATATTTTAACAGTAAGCAAAAGTTGTTTAACTCGGACTTCAGTTTTGAGCTTTACGGCTTATGTGAAATTACCAAAATGCCCCTACGGTGCATAGTTTGGTTATAATTGATAAATTTCACATATATACTCTACCCTACTGTTATAACTTAGTAAAATAAGTATTTTTGCTGATTATATCAGACCTGTAACTCAGGTTAATACTTAAACTCTTTTATAACCTTGTAAATGACCAAACTACCCCTACGGGGCATAGTTTGTGTTCAAATTCGTTTCGGGCATAATAAAAGACATCTTACTGATGTCACAACATATTTGAAGCATATTAACTTAGGAAACCTGTATATGGCTCTTACGGATACCCGTTACGCTTATGACGCGTTCGGTTCGGTTTATGTAACTAGTTTACATAAATTAGCCGAAACGGGTCAAACCTTATCGGTTTTATCTCAAAATCCAGAATGTGTATGAAATACCCATATTAAGCAAGTCTTCAAACTTGTCGGGTCTAAATCACATTCTATCCAGTCTTCGCTTAATCGTGCGTACGAACCGTATCTTTGAAACTAACCGGTCTAAGCTTAAGCTTAATTAAAGACCCGTTAGGATTCTAATAGGTTAATATAAACCTTCGTTCCAGATTAGGAGGACCAGTAAAAGCTACTTGCGTTTGCTTATTGTGATTATTACTTTGCTCAGGTAAATACTTTTAACTTATTTTCCTAATACGGGCTTGGGGTACGGTATATAAAATACCGCTTGGTCGGGCATTAAATCTTCCATCGTATGGTGGTTAATTGAATAATTTGATCGGCCCGTTTAAATTGTTTTGTTTACTTAAAGCCTTTGGGGGTTAATGACCATGTCCCGGATATCCTTGGCATCATTTTACGAAATGGCCACGACCTAAGCGCGGAGTGTAGGCGTACACTCGTCAGTGCATAAATAGATTATGTGGTGTGTCTATTGATCTTTAACCCGGCACGATCCGGGCTACTGAACGCATAAGGAACATGTAATTCTTTTACGAGATTATATATTTAAATAATTATCCCAAGTTATAAAATGTTTATGCCATGTGCATCCAAATCAATTTTTAATCATTTTTAAAATGAGACAGTTGATTGTATTTACCAGTGTAAACTGACGTATTTTCCCAAAAAGATTAAATGCAGGTACTAAGCGTAATAGGCTGGATTATCTCCTTAGCATCAATAAAGAATCTCGCAAGCTTAAGATGCCTAACGTCTGTTGAACTACTGTTTCATGTTTATTTTGATCCATCTGTGGATAAACTTTCAACTGTTTGTGATACATGATATTACAATATTTTATTCGGCTGAAATATATCTTTCAATTGCTTCCGTTGTGCATTTAAATGTTGTGTTGTTTGACTATTATGTTGCCAACCACGTCACGATACTCCCCACCGGGCCCACCGGTGACACGTGGAATTCGGGGTGTGACATATAGCGTAAGTTATAATGGGTCAAAAGAATCAATAAATGATTTATAAGTAAAACGACTATACGGTGTAAACCGGAGCGAGTCATATAGATAAGATGGTAATAAATATCATCTCATAAAGATTCACGGTCATTTAGACCAAACAGGTCAAAAGGTGAAATTATCACCCTTTGACAATATCGACTAATGGTTTGTCGAGTTGTATGATTATAGGAATAAATATCAAATGGATATTTACATCGCTATTACTTAGCGGCTACTAAGGCAAGGTATCGAAACGGGTCAATATATTGATCCGAGTCAGGTATGTATAATAGGTAAACTACTCAATTTGAACTAGAGGTTCATTGAGAGTTAAATGAAGTTAATAGACATTCGGTTGCTTTAAATAAGTAAACCGAATGATTTATATGATGGTCATGGTGTTTCGAAACCCTAATGACCTTTAATATAAGATCATAGCTAAAAAGAGGGATTTTGGGTCAAACATGCTTTCCAAAAGCCCTTCATCGTAAATGAAAGGCTGAAATGAACCAAAACACCCTTATAAGCTAAATCGAGCGAACGACCCTTAAAGGTTGTTTGGAAACAAGTAGTATGCTTAAATAAATACTTAAAATAAATATAAAAAGCGAAAAATGTAAGTCTTTGGTCATTTGACTCTATAAGAGTCTTTGCCGTAAAATAACAATCCGAGGGGTAAAACTCGGAATATAATGATTGCCACGTTAAATCCACCCCAATTATAGTTGGGGTGGAAGATCATTTGATAAATAATGTGGAAATAAGATGCTAGAAATAAACGAGCATGAATTATGCGGAAAAAGTACTAAAATACCCTTAACGGGTCAAAATAAGCATTTACGTAAAAACGGGTTTAAGAATGTACATAAACTCGTGAATTGAACCTAATATGATAGACAACATTGAGATGATAAGGTTCATGAAGTTAGGGATCAAACAAACATGTTTTGTTTGATAAAAACATGAACTGGTCAATAAATTGAAAAAGGATATTTAAGCCAAAAGCTTAAAAGTTTATAATTTTATTAATCCGGATGTCGGATTTTAACTCCATGTGATGGAGAATTTAATTACGATCAAGTAGGAAAAAGAATCGTGTAAAACGGGTAAATAACGAAAGAGTTATGCTCGTTTCCGTAAACTTAAGGTTGGCTGGAAATATGCAGCTGCAGATCAAACCATTCTGTCGAAGTGGAGGCGTGGCGTCGCGCGACGCCAAAAAGGGTTTACCGTGGCGCGCGGCGACGGCGTAAAAACTTGAAATTTTTGTTTATTTTGATTATTTGACCCATTTACCTTGTTGTACTTGTTATTTAACCATCAAAACTAACTTTTAAGTTGGTTTTGATCATAGGTGAAAGTCGAGAGTCCCGGATGAAAATCAAGCGACGAACAAGAACCGAACACGCGTTAAATGAAGCTTCCGCGTTAAACTTTGTTTTGTTTTGTTATAAGTGAATTATGTAAACACTTACAACTATGTCTTGAAATGTTTTTAAAACATATGGGAATGTTGGCATGACAAGCTTTTGTAAAGTCGCATTTTTAGTATTAAAATGCGTATTTTAAAGTTGTAATCGTGTAAATTTCCAATGTGGGTCTTACAAGTTGGTATCAGAGCCCTGGTTTAAGAGATTCAAGTATGGTGGGAAAGAACTATGCTTGGACTTAAACCTTATGCTCTTGATAAAGATTGGTGTTCGGTTCAAGGCTTGATTGCAAAATCCGGTAAGTTATTCAATACATTAACGGTTTAGCATGTTAAAGTGTTGTAAACAACACATAGGGATATTGTGTAATGTATGTTATCCCAATTAAATTATGGATATAGTTAATGAAGTTACATGTGTTGACACGTATAGTAGAAGCCTTGTATTATAATACGGGCATTTATTGATATTGACGTTACTAATATGTGTAAACGTTTAAAGTTGAAGGACCCTCGCATTTAAAGATGACGAGAGTCTAAGGATATATTCATATGATGAAGATACGGTTTGAAGAATGACGAGTAAATTATACTCGCCAAAGACATAAATCAAGAAATGATCTCGAATAGAGATCGAACAATAAGGAAAGTTTATCAGGGCAAGTATCGATAAGGTACACGTCTTAAACTGATAGTACAAATAGAAATATGCAACAAATACACAGTAAAAGGTAGTTCCATATAGAATATGAAACTTGGGAACCTGGATAGGTAATCTATCCAGGATGACGTTTCCAAGAGAAACTCAGTAGAGCTACGTATTATTCACAGTTGTGAATAATAAGATAATAACTACATTTAGTTTAAATATAAACTTGGACGAGGGTAATCATCCAAGTAAGAAGTCTTAATATAAATCCTGTTGAGGAAGATAAAGATCACATCAACAAATGTGATTGTATAAATGATTATAAAAAGGGACATTTTAAACGTTCAGAGATAAAACAGGTAAAACCAATAATTGTTAATTGACAATCAAATAAAGTTTTACCAAATAAAATAAATGAAGGAGTTACTTACATGGAGCGTGATATGGTAATTGTAATAAGATCGTGTGTACCATGTGTTGATCGCTTACTCTGGCCAAGTAAGTATTGAACATATGATACCATGAGCATATTTATGTCTGATGTGGTAAGGTTAAGACAAATGAAAAAGTTAAAAGAACCTTGGGGTCAAGAAATCTTATAGGCATACTCGTATAAATGGTTTTTGAGGGAACCATAAAAACGATGTATGGCGCGCATAAAAATAGATGACCCAAGTGAATAGTGAAATAAGTCATTATGGACGAAAGAGCCATGGTTGACAAAAGGGGCATGTAAAACCAAAGGATAAATGACCCGTGAGGTCATAAAAACGAAGGTACTACCCATACAAAAAGACGATCAAAGTCATTGACTTGGTCGTAGTAAAGAAAGGATGATGATGATAATCATCATTCAGAATTTATAAGACCATCAAGCATGGTCACATAAAGAATAAAGGTTTGGTTAAATAAAGCGATGGATTTCGCTAAGATAACCAAACAAGTCAAAACGAAGTCTTAATGCATACCTAAAGGGTTGCATTAATAATGACTTCGGTAAATCACCCGGTTGATGGGTAGGAAATTAAAACATGCGTAAACCAAGAAACGGGAACGCAGATTGAAAGTCAAAAGACTCGGATTATGAGTTATGACTAGACAACTATAAAATTTTGTAAACCGAAATTGTGATAGTTATGTTCAACTATTTTAAGGTTGAACGGAATCAATAAAGAACAAAGTTTGACTGTTCACAAGTGATGGACTTCACATGAATAAGTCAAATGGGTTGAATACAAAGAAATGCCGAATGGCATAAGAAAACGATTGTAGATACAGACTACAGTTAAACTTAACGGATTTCAAATGTGAAAACAAATGATTTTCAAACATAAAAAGAAGGATCTATGGGATCATTATAACCTTCGGGTTATGAACAGTGTAAAGGTCTGCGGGACCCAAAATGACTCTTGGAGTCATCAATGTAAAGAAATAGATTATAAAGATCTCGCCTTAAAGAGGCAAAAGCTTAGTGAAATAGCCCACGAGGCTAAGTGATATAACCTACGGGTTAATTAGACAAAGCAAGGGAACCAGTTGAGATAAATTCCTTGTTGTCAATTCCTTGATATAAAGTAAATGACATAAGTTAAAAAGAAAACGTTAGACAAAAATTCAGTTTTTATAAGAAATAATGTTTTCACAAACATAAGTATTCTGATAGGAACAAAAATAGTAAACATTAAAAAGATACAGGTCTTGACACCGATAAGTGCAAGACGATACATTCGAAAAGAAAGGTTTTCGATAATGAAAAGTTGAAATAAACTTAAATATGATGTGACGCGATCACGGTCAAGAAAAGTAATGTGAAATATGGTCACATTGTAGCCCGAGTGATGGGTATAAAGTAACTGGACTAATAAGTCTAGTCAGTAAGACCGGTTAAGGTCTTACTAACGGAAATTACTGATCACCTATATTGCGGGATCATAAGGCAACACAAGCAAAGTGACGGGAGGTCAATTCGAGCAAAAGCTCGACTGAAGAATTAAGCTATAAGGTATATGCTTATATACTGTATAGAATTATGTTAATATCATTTATTGAACTATTTTAAAATAATTAAGATGAAAATCAAGAAATTTGGTTTGTTAATAAGCGGTGGATTCCGTATAAATAAATCGAATGAATGAATTCAAAAACAAAAGAAATTGTTTGTCAAAAGTGAAAGATTTCACTAAAACATCCAAACGGATTAAATTTGCGGATTCATGATGAATTCGATAGTCTAACAGCGATGGATTTTGCTAAATTAATGAAATTGGTCGAAATAACGAGATTACGTTATTTCAAGTTGCATTATGTAGTATGAGTAATGCTTAAAAGATTACTCGGGTGAAATGCATTGGGTTTTAAAAAAAAATTTCAATGAATTATGCAATAAAGGTTTCGAGGACGAAACCTCTTTAAGGGGGGTAGACTTGTAACACCCCGAAAACGGGTTTGGTAATTAAACCATGTTAATACTAAAAGACGGGTAAATTACCGTTAGTGGTAAAATTAACCCGGAAAATATTAGGATTTATATAACTAAACTTAATATTAAATAAAAAGGGAAAAAATGCTTTTGAGAAAAAAATAAAGTTTATACAAGCCCGAGTTAACGGGACTTAAAATAAACTTAGTTAATAATTCCCCAAACCCACTAAATTAACTAGGAATGTTTAACCTAGTTAATTAGAAGAAATGTTATTGAAATGTGGGTTGTGGCCTACTTAATAAACTAACCAAACATGAGGGGCCAAAGTGGATAAACTTGAAAATTTAATTATAAAATAAACTTAAAACAAAACACACACACTTAGTGTGTGTTCTGTGATCGAACCCAGGAAGCTCCAGGAGCTTCAAAACCCTAGTTTCAACATAATCATCAAATTGAAGGCTCAAACGAAGCTTAAATTCACAATTGAACGTGAATTATTGATCACCCAAGCTAGGGGATCATAAGGTATGTCGAATTTTGATGATTTGTGAAGTTGTGAAATTTGGATACTCATCATAATCGCGAATTATGATTGAATTATTGAAGCTATGATTGAATTAGTGAAATTTATACATATGAAGCTATAATTTGAATGATTTGATGATTTACCACACTAGGATAAGTGGGTATTAATCATATGATGAAAATGATGATATAATTATGATTAGAATCATCATATAAGATAGTAATCAGGAATACTTGAACAAATTGTATGTTTGAGTCTATAATCATACTTACTATGAAATAAGTTTAGTATGATATGATAAAATTTATGATAGGTTTATGTTAAATGATATTTAATATCATTGTGTATTAATTCGGTGAATTATGATGATAAGAACTTGATTAAAACGGTAACATAAAGATGATGTTTACCGGGTAATTGACCAAGTAATTAGACGAGTAGTTAAGCTACTCCGTGTAACTAATTATATTAATAGGCAGTTTGACTTTTTAAAGTCAAAATAACCTTTTATATGATCGAATGATAATTTCGACATAAAGGTAGTAGGATGGAATAGTCGTGAATGATTATGACTAGTCTAACCATCTTACAACTTATGATGATAGTTTGACGCTTGACGAGCTAGGTGAAAGCTTGGGAAAGAAGCGGGTCAAACGAATTAGCAATGAACAAAAATATAATTTGGATGCAAGGTAAGTCAAAGCTTACACCTTTTATTTAATAACTATTGGTTTTATAGGTTATGAATAATAGAAAGTCATGTTTGAATTATGATGTTCCGACACGACATGTGCGGTTTGGAACAAAAGACAATGGTAATGAACTATGTTTAATGGTTAAAAAGGACTAAAATGATTATTTAGTCATGCAATGACTAATGGATAATGAGTTTCGAGTGGTTACCTCATAGGATAAACCAATGCAAATAATAAGGGTAAATCGGTATTTTGGTCACTTGTTGACAATAACCGTTAGTTTGTGAAAGACACTTTATAGAGTAAGTTATAATGGGTCAAAAGAATCAATAAATGATTTATAAGTAAAACGACTATACGGTGTAAACCGGAGCGAGTCATATAGATAAGATGGTAATAACTATAATCTCATAAAGATTCACGGTCATTTAGACCAAACGGGTCAAAAGGTGAAATTATCACCCTTTGACAATATCGACTAATGGTTTGTCTAGTTGTATGATTATAGAAATAAATATCAAATGGATATTTACATCGCTATTACTTAGCGGCTACTAAGGCAAGGTATCGAAACGGGTCAATATATTGATCCGAGTCAGGTATGTATAATAGGTAAACTACTCAATTTGAACTAGAGGTTCATTGAGAGTTAAATGAAGTTAATAGACATTCGGTTACTTTAAATAAGTAAACCGATGATGTTTACCGGGTAATTGACCAAGTAATTAAATGAGTAGTTGAGCTGCTCCATGTAACTAATTATGTTAAGAGGCAGTTTGACTTTTTAAAGTCAAAATAACCTTTTATATGATCGAATGATAATTTCGACATAAAGGTAGTAGGATGGAATAGTCGTGAATGATTATGACTAGTCTAACCATCTTACAACTTATGATGATAGTTTGACGCTTGACGAGCTAGGTGAAAGCTTGGGAAAGAAGCGGGTCAAACGAATCAGCAATGAACAAAAGCATAATTTGGATGCAAGGTAAGTCAAAGGTTACAACTTTTATTTAATACCTATTGGTTTTATAGGTTATGAATAATAGAAAGTCATGTTTGAATTATGATGTTCCGACACGACATGTGCAGTTCGGAACAAAAGACAATGGTAATAAACTATGTTTAATGGTTAAAAAGGACTAAAACGATTATTTGGTTATGCAATGACTAATGGATAATGAGTTTCGAGTGGTTACCTCATAGGATAAACCAATGCAAATAATAAGGGTAAAACGGTATTTTGGTCATTTGTTGACAATAACCGTTAGTTTGTGAAAGACACTTTATAGCGTAAGTTATAATGGGTCAAAAGAATCAATAAATGATTTATAAGTAAAACGACTATACGGTGTAAACCGGAGCGAGTCATATAGATAAGATGGTAATAAATATCATCTCATAAAGATTCACGGTCATTTAGACCAAACAGGTCAAAAGGTGAAATTATCACCCTTTGACAATATCGACTAATGGTTTGTCGTGTTGTATGATTATAGGAATAAATATCAAATGGATATTTACATCGCTATTACTTAGCGGCTACTAAGGCAAGGTATCGAAACGGGTCAATATATTGATCCGAGTCAGGTATGTATAATAGGTAAACTACTCAATTTGAACTAGAGGTTCATTGAGAGTTAAATGAAGTTAATAGACATTCGGTTGCTTTAAATAAATAAACCGAATGATTTAAATGATGGTCATGGTGTTTCGAAACCCTAATGACCTTTAATATAAGATCATAGCTAAAAAGAGGGATTTTGGGTCAAACATGCTTTCCAAAAGCCCTTCATCGTAAATGAAAGGCTGAAATGAACCAAAACGCCCTTATAAGCTAAATCGAGCGAACGACCCTTAAAGGTTGTTTGGAAACAAGTAGTATGCTTAAATAAATACTTAGAATAAGTATAAAAAGCGAAAAATGTAAGTCTTTGGTCATTTGACTCTATAAGAGTCTTTGCCGTAAAATAACGATCCGAGGGGTAAAACTCGGAATATAATGATTGCCATGTTAAATCCACCCCAATTATAGTTGTGGTGGAAGATCATTTGATAAATAATGTGGAAATGAGATGCTAGAAATAAACGAGCATGAATTATGCGGAAAAAGTGCTTAAATACCCTTAACGGGTCAAAATAAGCATTTAAGTAAAAACGGGTTTAAGAATGAACATAAACTCGTGAATTGAACCTAATTTGATAGACAACATTGAGATGATAAGGTTCATGAAGTTAGGGATCAAACAAACATGTTTTGTTTGATAAAAACATGAACGGGTCAATAAATTGAAAAAGGATATTTAAGCCGAAAGCTTAAAAGTTTATAATTTTATTAATCCAGATGTCGGATTTTAACTCCATGTGATGGAGAATTTAATTACGATCACGTATGAAAAAGAATCGTGTAAAACGGACAAATAACAAAAGAGTTATGCTCGTTTCCGTAAACTTAAGGTTGGCTGGGAATATGCAGCTGCAGATCAAACCATTATGTCGAAGTGGAGGCGTGGCGTCGCGCGACGCCAAAAAGGGTTTACCGTGGCGAACGGCGACGGCGTAAAAACTTGAATTTTTTGTTTATTTTGATTATTTGACCCATTTACCTTGTTGTACTTGTTATTTAACCATCAAAACTAGCTTTTAAGTTGGTTTTGATCATAGGTGAAAGTCAAGAGTCCCGAATGAAAATTAAGCGACGAACAAGAACCGAACACACATTAAATGAAGCTTCCGCGTTAAACTTTGTTTTGTTTTGTTATAAGTGAATTATGTAAACACTTACAACTATGTCTTGAAATGTTTTTAAAACATATGGGAATGTTGGCATGACAAGTTTTTGTAAAGTCGCATTTTTAGTATTAAGATGCGTATTTTAAAGTTGTAATCGTGTAAATTTGCAATGTGGGTCTTACAAAAACAAACATAAGGGACTTAAAGTGTCATCAATTGAAACTATTACCCAACCCCCACCATGGCTCGCACCCCGCGACCCGGCCCATTACATGGCTCGCGGCCAGTGAGTCTCCCGGATCCGCATCCAGCTCAAACAACTTATGGGATTGGCCCTTTTGTTGAGTTTTGTTGTGTTTTCTTCATTTATTACTCACCAACCCAACCCTAATTCATCTGCTATAAAACCCAACACTTCTCCACACATTTTTCACTTTCCAAACACTCTAAACTCACTCTCAAACACTCAAAAAAGCAGCTGAAATCAGGAGCAAAGGCAGATTCACTACAACTCACAAAAGTGAGCATAATTTCATCATTTCTTCATCTTTTCATTGATTCTTCTTTCTAATCACTTGGAACAACCTTAGGTATGTTTCCAACAGGTTTTCCATAGAAAACCAAGGCTGGAACATCACCGTATAAGGCTCCAAAGTGCAACCAACTTTCTGATTTTGTATAAACACTTGTTTAACTTACTTTCAATTGAGATTTCTCAACACATTCCTGTGTCCTTATGCTCATAATCAAGTCTATGATTAGGTGGGCTTAAAACAAGGTTGTGACATAAAAATCCAGAGGTTTAATCCTCATAAACATTCTGTTTTGACAAGGTTATAACCTACAAGTGATGAACAAGTCCTACACTTGAAGTTGTGTGATTACTTGGATTAGCTTGGGCTATCCTACTTGAAAATCCACACATCACATGATGTTTTCTTAGTTAGCTTGTAGTTATTTCATTCCTTATTGTATGTATTCATGACCATCCTTGTTGTGCAAGACAACTTGTGCATTGGTGAAACACAAGAGGTTCCTAAATGGAAGATTTATCTTCCTACCTCCTACATGACTTCTATGACATTCTTGTTATGATAATGGACTAGAACTTATAAATATATACTATATACTATATAAGATATATAATACTTATAGTAACCAAACTTATGATGACAACCTAATGGTTACTTGTCAAAATAATATGTTACACCATCTAAGAACATATTACTCATCACGATTCTAATGGGTACTTTAACCCATGAAAACATTCAAACCCCTATGGGTTTCATAGTGTCAAGAATGAGTATTTTGTGATTAGATTGTTATTTTCTCCTATGTTACTTTCCATATTCTTTTGATTCTGAATCCTTAATCTTTCGTTATCCTCCAATACTCATACACCTTCGTTTCTTCGTATAGAAGGACTTGGTGTTCCAACCTCCAACAACAACAACTCTCTCGCGGATTAACAAGTGGAACGCTTGAAAAACCGTGAGTATACTTGAACCCCCTTTTTCGTTTACCACTTTTTGGGGTGTAACATGTTAATCTATAAAACTTACACTTAAAACTTCATTCTTAATTGCACGAACATTCCTTATACATGCATGCCTACTTGATTACTTGATACTTTAAACTTAGTGAAGAAACACTAGATAAATGGTCGGAACCGAGATATCTAGGGGGTTTGAATCCGCATAAAAGGGTTAGCTCTTTCTCGATCGATTCAATTGCAGTTGATCTTCTTCCCCGAGAGTTCTGCAAAAAAGAGCACCGTTAGCCTCGCCAAGGGGAGAAAAGGGTTCTCTCCTTGACCCGACTCCGGTGTGAGAATAAGTATGGGTAATGAAGAAGAAGAAGTATTTGAGAAGTGTGTGTAACTTGAATTCATACCTGGGTTGCTTCTCATATTTATAGCCGGGAGTCGTTTTAGGCGGGAAAACCCGTTAGTGAAAAGTTAACGGAAGATGCTAACCCCGTAAGCGGTTACATTTCCTTCCGTTTAAGTTCTTTGATCCGACGTGAGAGCACACGGATCGTGGTCTAGATCAATGGCTGGGGAGTTGCCACGTGGAAAGTAATTTAGTGGAGATCACTCCCCAATTTGCATGCTATTGTTGTGACTTGGAGAAGGTCTGAGGTGATGCCACGTGTCAAGACGGTTATAACCGTCTTAATGGTGCACGATTGACATCCTTCTAGAAGATTACTGCTGTAATCAGGTGTGACTCCTTATCGTGTGGAGCCAAATAAATAAATCCCAAGTCTGGGCAAATATTATCCAAGTCTGGATATTAAGCGAAAGTATCTAACTCTGGATTTTTATCCTTTGTTTTATGTAGGAAAAGCGCAAGGTTTTATGATTCCCTTTTTGGGCGCAAGTGTTGGCTGTTGTAGGCCTTTTTAGACCATGTGTAGTGGTAATGTGTTATAATGCCCCCACCATGGGGCATTATCCGACACGTGGCGTCCTAGTCAGCGATGGGGCATTATAGCAAAAGTGGCGTAGTGGGGCATTATTCCAATAACGCCCCTTCAAATCAATAAACAATTATTTTTTATAGAGAAAAGAAAAAACAAAAAAAAAAAAAATTGCACCTTTACACTTGGTTAACTCTCATTGGCCACATCCAATTGCCTTTGACCACTTTAAGCGTTATTTTAAAAACGCCGGCCACACCAAAATTCAATTATAACGCCGGATAACGCCCCATGTAATGGGGGTGGGGGCGTTTTGGGGCGTTATTTTGCAATTTTTTTTTAAATCACGCCCCACTACGGATGGTCTTAAGTCTCTCCTTTTGTGAGACCAGTGCATGGCCGCGCAAGTTATCAGGCCGAAAGTTAAGGTTGTGGTATGGTCCCAAGCACTTATTATGAGGTTTTTGGGACCTTACCCCTTCACTTAGGGTTATACGTTTTGTGTTAGACATATCATTAGCTTCGATCGAGCCTATCCTTGACATATATAGCGCTATAGGATTAACGCACCACCCGTATTCTTGAGGTTATGTTAAGAGCTTATTGGGTTTCATCATTGGTTTGATTAGTTAAACACATGCCGATTTTATTGTTTATCTTGTATCAATAGCTTGCCATGTGGAATTGTTAAACTCATTTTTATGCGATGTATGTATGTATGAAGACTTGTTTACTCGCCTTTGCTTTTGCATTGAACTTTATTTTAAACATGTTACAAGTTGAGTGTCACACCCCGATATTTCCATGTATTACCGGTGGGCCAGGTGGGGAGTATCGTGACGTAGTTGATATCATCATAGTCAAATAATCACAGTTCAATGCACAACGGAAGTCTAAAGTAAATATATTACAAACTGATTCAAAAGTAACATCAATATTACAATCGGATTATAAGATGGATCCACAGGCGGATCTTAAAACAGAAAGATAAACACTGTTCAACAGACTTTAGACGTCTAGAACTTGCAAGATTCCTTATTAACGCCCTGAGCTCCCAGCCAATTACGTACAGTACCAGTCACTTAATCTTTTTGGAAAATACATCAGTTTACACTGGTAAATACAATTAACTGACTCATTTTAAAAATGTTTAAGAAAATTGATTTGAATGCACAAGGCACAAAATATCTTTTATAACTTGGGACAATTATTTTAAAAATAATCTTGTATACAGATTTATATGTTCGTTATACATTCAGGGCCTGATGTTAGAAACCGAGTCAAGATTAACAGACACACCACAAGTATAAGCCCACAAGAGAGTGAGATACCGTTTCCCCTACGCAACTGTCAGGTGTATGCCTACACCCCGTGCTTAAGACGTGGCCATTTCTTAATAATGATGCCAAGGATATCCGGGACATGGTCATTAACCCCCAAAGGCTTTTATTTTAAACAAGACAGATTAAAACGGGTTACCTCAATAATTTAATCACAATCCGATTAAACATTCAATACCCGCCCAATCGGTATTATTATAATACCGTATCCTAAGCCCGTATAGGGAAAATAAGTTAAAAGTATTTACCTGAGCAAAATATAATTGTATCCTCAGCCGTATATCAATCAGTAAGCACAAGTACCTATACTGGGGCTCTCAATCTGGAACGAAGGTTTTATTAACCTATTAGATTCCTAACGGGTCTTATTTAAGTTGTAACTTAGACCGGTTAGTTTTTTAAGGAAATGTTCACGGTTCAAAACGCAAGATTAAGCGAAGACCGGATTAGAATGTGATTTAGAACCGACAAGTATGAAGACTTGTATAATATGGGTAAACTAAACACATTCTGGATTTTGAAGTAAAAATGATAAGGTTTGACCCGTTTCGGTCAATTTATGTACACTAGTTACATAAACCGTTCCGAACGCGAATAATGCATAACGGGTAACCAAAAGAGTCATGAACATGTTTCACAAGTTAATATGCCTTAAATATGTTGTGATATCAGTAGGATACCTTCCATTATGCCCAAAACGAATTTAAAACCAATTTATGCCCCATAGGGGTATTTTGGTCATTTTAAAGGTTATAAAAGAGGTTAAATATTAATATGAGGTTCTGGTCTAAAATAATCAGTAAAAATATTTATTTTATCAAGTTATATCAGTAAGATATCTCAAATATGTGAAATTTATCATTTATGGCCAAACTATGCACCGTAGGGGCATTTTGGTCATTTCACATATGCTTTTAAGGGTTAATTTTGGAAATCTGAGTTCAAAACTTTTATTTATTGTTAAAGTATAAAAATTTATTCATAACATCAGTAGGTATCAAGCTTTGGGTGCCTAATATGGTTTTAAACCACACTATGCGCCTAAATTGCATAAAAGTCGGTATTTGACGGTATTCGGGTTAAATACGGAAATCTGAGATTTTAAATAGCCTTTACAGTTTAAAATAACTTATTTAATATATAAAATCAGTAGAAAAAGGTTTGGTATGTAAAGGATGTGCAAAACTCATTTTATTAGCAAAAAGGGCATAACCGTCAATTACCGAGTCAATGCAAGAACCCTATGTTATGATCAGTTTAAAATTCAATAAAAATCTTCAAAAATCCCAAAATATTATATTACATCAGTGGGTAAAAGGTTTGGTGTCATAATTTGGGTTTAAATAGGCTTTATGCCAAATATGCCGTTTAATTAATAAAAAGTTTTCAAATTACGATATTGAGCATAACTCTCATTTTAGACCACGAACTGATGTGAAATTTTAAGGACATATTTATAAATCAGTAATAAAGGTTTTTGTCCTCTCACATTTTCAAAAATCTCGTTTTTACATCAAAATGGCATAATGGTCAACTTTTAAGCATTTAACGGAAACATGCAATGAACTAGGATTCTTATGGAACCAAGTTGTACAACCTCAGAGGGTTATACTAACCTATAATACGGTCCTAAAGGAATCCTAAGGTATATTTAAACTAAACTAAATCGGGTCAGAACTGAAAGTCAAAGCAAAAGTCTACTTTTGCGACTTTCGGTTCCGAACCGAGCCTAAACTCAGAATTGTCGGGTTGAACATGCCTAGACATGTTCAATTAATATTTACCAAGTTATTAAAGTGACAAAACTGATTTTATTGCCTTTACATCATTAAGTATGAATTTTGTTTAAAAACCGACTCGCTTGACTTTTATTTTAATTACTTTGACCCGACAATTAACTAAGCAAACGTGTTAATTAGGAGGTGCCCTTTTGAGGGTTTAATACCTACCTAATTACGATCACGTAGCCATGTTCGTTGCGAACAATGGCTCGATCGCTTAAAAGTCAAAGCGTTTATTGCAAACGCTTGACTTTTCGTCTTTAATCGCCAAACAATATTAACTAGTCACGAAAGGGCACTTACAAAGGGTCCAGTGGACTGAAAGGAACTCAAAAGGAGGTTCCCAATGACTAGGATCCTCAGATTTGAGTTAGAAAGCAAGAGCTTCAAGAAATGGGTGAATGAACAAGTGAAAACCCACCTCTATATATAGTTTTCGGAATCGCATAGGATCGTGACAAGTGTCGGAAGGTGTAACAGATCAAAACAAGTGTAATGTGGTTTTATAAATCAGGTAGCAAGCCCCTAGAATTGATTTTAGTGGTTTAGAATGGCTTGGAGTGGTTTACAAGCCAAAAAAAAACGAACCTGCCCAGACCTGGGCGTAGGCTACGCTGCAGGGGGCGTAGGCTATGGCCTGCACAGATCAAACACACACAACAACTTTCATAAATTACAGAATCAGTCCCTGCACTTGTCCGCTGGGCACGACCTCGTGTGCAGAAGCATATCTGTACTATCAAGATTTTGCCTGGATTCTGCGAATCTTATAGTTGACCACGGCCCCGTGTCCGCTGAGCACGGCCCCGTGGTGGGCGATGGAAGCTTCTACAACTTTGTCTTTTATGCTGACACTTGGGCACGCCCCCGTGCTCACTGAGCACGGGGCGTGTTCAGCCTTCTGCTCTCTTGTTTTGCTTGGGAAGATACTTTCGGGGAGGTCGGGCATGCCACGTTTATTCCTTTTCTTGTATTTATGTTAGATTTAGCTGCCTTTTTGCTTCTTTTGTTAATTTGAGCTCATTTAATCCTGAAAATACAAAAGGAAGACAAAAACACACTTTTTCCAACATTAGTACTAAAAAAGGGTTAGTTTTATGCCACAATTGATGTAATTTATATGTTGCATTTTGCACACATCAACACGCTATAGAAATCAAAACAGAAAACCCCAAAAAGGGTCTAAAAACTATCAATAGAAAAATTCAACCCTATCTGTAAGTAACTAGAAATTCAACCCGCGCGTTGCGCAGGAATTAAGTCGATATCTCTTTGTATTCGGTTTATTGCGGCGGGAATTAGATTGATATCAGTTTAGTTAGTTATGGTACCAACACTCACTATAGCAATAGAAAAATAAAACTCAAAAAAGGTCTAATATAAGCAAGATGATATCTGTGTGTATTCAGATTGTTGGGTGGCTCACATTTACACATCAAAACGTAAATAGAAAAACATATTACATAGCAATTTTAAAATTGTAAGTAAAGGCGCACATATTCATGTTTTTCATTGAAATTGTGACGACTTTGTTTATATCGTCCATCACAACTAATATATTATATATTTCTTTTAGTTTCATTTAAAATTAAACCGTTGCAACACGCGAACATAATCAAGTGGTTATAATTAATTAGTAAATAAAAACAACTATTATAATTATTTAGAAAAATATATGAATTTTTTATAAACAATATTAACTTGAATAATAAAAGAAATATAATATAATGAATCTATACTATATAATAAAAGAAACCATTTTTGGGACACTTTTCATCATATTAGGGCATCTCTTATAGATAATTATTATTTTAATTTAATTTTTTCTAATTAATTATAGATAACCCTCATATTAAATATTATTTAGTTTAATATCTTATGGATAATTATTATTTAGTTTAATCTTCTTCTCATTTATAATATTATTTAGAGAAAATTATGATTTTGGCTCATGTAGTTATATCACTTTTACCCTTTTAGCCCAAAAAGAATTTTTTAACATCTGAGCCCCCAACGTCTTCTTTTCTAACCCTTTTGGACCCTAACACTAACCCCATCCATTAAATGTTAGGGGCCAAAAGGGTTAAAAAAGACGTTAGGGGCCAAAAAGGTTTAGAAAAAAGACGTTGGGGGCTTAGTTGTTAAAAAATCTTTAAAGAAAATTACGATTTTGGCCCCTGTAGTTATATCACTTTTACCCTTTTAGCCTAAAAAGAATTTTTTAACATCTGAGCCCCCAACGTCTTTTTTTCTAACCCTTTTGGCCCCTAACACTAACCTCATCCATTAAATGTTAGGGGCCAAAAGGGTTAAAAAAGACGTTATGGGCCAAAAAGGTTAGAAAAAAGACGTTGGGGGTTTAGATGTTAAAAAATTCTTTTTTGGGCTAAAAGGGTAAAAGTGATATAACCAATGGGCCAAAATCGTAATTTTATTATTTGATGTATAAAATTAGATTTATTCAATTCGTACAATACACGAGATTTTTTAAGGATATATATTTTTTATTATTTAGTACAGAAAATTACATTTATGCAAACCGTGTAATACACATATTTTTAAAGATGTAATTTTTTATTATTTGGTATATAAAATTACATTTATTCTACCCGTGTAATAAATGAGGTTTTTTAAAGATGTGTTATTTTATTATTTGGTAAACAATATTACATTTATTCAACTCGTGTAATACACGTGGTTTTAAAGATATAACTTTTTTTATTTTGTATATAAAATTACATTTATTTAACCTATACAATATTGTTCTTATAGATATAACTTTTTATTATTTAATATATAAAATTATATTTATTCAACTTGTGCAATAAAAAAGGTTTTTAAAGATATATGGTTTTATTATTTAGTATATAAAATTTATTTATTCAACCCGTGTAATACACGGGGTTATAACCTAGTATAATGTATAATAAAATTGTTGGCACTACGTTTTTTCAATTATTTAAATAAATAAATAATATCCTTTTTAATTTATATAACTAATGAACCCAAAAAGTAGGGGTGTTCATCGAATCGAATATCGAATTTTCGAATTATTCGAATAATTTTTATTTTCCCTTGAATTCGTATTCAATTCGAATTCGATTAAAATCTACCAAATTCGATTCGATTCGTATTCGAATAAAAAACCCAATTCATATTCGATTAAAAATTTGAATTCGAATAAATTCGATTTGATTTAAATTATTTTAAAACATGTAAAAACTATTAAAATGGAACATAAATTTTAAAGCAACCATAAAGCACGATATCATATTAAAACAGTTCCAAATAAAGTATCATAAATCTAAAATTCAAAACGAGAAGTCGGGAATAACCACTCCACATTACAAGTTAATATTTTTAGGGGTAGAAATCTATTGATAGATATGTTACTTAGGTTTTACTTATGGGCCATCTAGTTGGTTTAGTAATGGGTAATTTTAATACTTGGAATAAATTTTGAAAATACATAGCCTAATAAAAGTTATATATGTATTACATATAAAAATAATAAATAAAATGTTTAATTTTTATTCGAATTTCAAATCGAATTTGAAATTGTAAATTCGTATTCGATTTACTTGACTCGAATTGAATCGAATTCGAATTCTTATATTCGAAATGAATTCTTGATAATCGAATCGAATTTAAACGAATTTCGAATTTTTCGAATTCGAAACGAATTCTTGATAATTCAATTTGTTAAATTGAATTAAATATATACGGACGTGAGGCATTTGTTAACTAAAATCGATAACGGCTACAACTCTTGTTTCTCTCTCCCTCAAAACCTACGCACAGCCTCTCAAAGTTCTATACCTTTCGGACATTCACAAGACCGTTGACGTGTGCGCGACTACACATATTTTTACAATGGAATTACACACGATTTGGTTTTAAATTTATAAAAGTGATTATTACTTTTACATCAAAACACACACGAAAGAGGCAAGTGTACCCCGTCATATATGTAGTAAAGTATCGGTAAGAAGCAAGTATCGATCCAAGGAAATGGGCGGAGAAATAATACTAGACCTTTGTCACTAAACTACCGGTAAAAACATAAGTTTTGTGATTTTTAATAAACTAAAGTAAGCAATAACAAATACTTATAAAACATAGTAAATTTCAAATATAAATATAGATAAATAGCCTTGCTTAATACACAACCAAAGCATGTCAACTAAGTCGGTTTTGGCACTAGAAGCATTCGGTCAATTTTCCAATTTAAGACAATTAGTATCCCTTTCGGGAATCCTAACATGACAATCATTCGGAAAGCTAAAACGATAAACACACTTTAACCACCTAAAATTGTTCTTTAACGTGCAATTGATAAATGTCTATGAAAATCTCTTAAAAATAAGTTAGTCATCCGTTAGGAGTTTTCTAACAGCACTTAATCAAGGAAAGAGACACCGATAAACACAATGCAACCACCGAGACAAGCATAAACTAGATTAAATCACAACCAAGTTCATTTTACAAATCTTGCACAATAATTCACTAAGATAGCAATTTTGGCCTAAACTACTAACTAAGCTAACAAATCATGGCAAGAATTTATAACGACACCATCTAACCCGTTTAGGTCCTTACGTGACGGCAAGCTCTCTTGATTAACAATAATTACATTTTATTAAATCACTAACCATTTCTAGTATCATGATGCCCACATTTAAACCAAGCTAAACTAGTTAACCAAGTTTAAAGTTTACTAATACAAGATTAATTAAGCTTCATTTTTCAACTATCTTAACTAACCAAGCACCAATCATCCAACACAATTGCTTATAATCAAGAATTCAATATCAATAACAAAGTTGCAAACTAATCATCAATGATTAACATAGAAAATACTTCAAAATGTCATTACAAACATAGATTAACACACTAAAGGCTATAATCAAGCAAGGGATTGTTGTGTTTTTGCCCAAAGGCTACAATAATACATAAATATTAATCTAAATGCTTGAAAGATTAAAAAAATTCTGGAAAGATTAGAAAACCAAACCATAAACAAGCATAAGATTAAGAATCTGGAAGACAACGGAGCTAATCGGCACAATGTGGCATGAATCCGGGTGAAAGCAGAAGCCTCCGGAGCCTGAAAATCGCCAGAATCGCTCCCAAAAATGTCCAGAGTTCCCAGATTCTCCCAGAATATCGAGCAGAATGTTTCTGCAAGTTTTTTTTATAATTTCGATGTCGCGCGGTCGTGCACTTTATGGCACGACCGTGCACTTTTTGCATTATTGGAGTTACTGTGCACCATACCGCATGACGTCATCAGATCTTGACCAGATTTCGATCGGCACGGGCGTGCCATATGGTGCACGGGCGTGCGTCACCGAGACGGGCTTTTTTTTGTCACATCCGCACGGGGGTGCCACCAGTCGCACGGGGGTGCATCACCAAGATGGGTCTTGTTGTCGCATCCGCACGGGGGTGCCACCAGTCGCACGGGGGTGCGTCACCGAGATGGGCCTTGTTGTCGCATCCGCACGGGGGTGCCACCAGTCGCACGGGGGTGCCTCACCGAGATGGGTCTTGTTGTCGCATCCGCACGGGGGTGCCACCAGTCGCACGGGGGTGCATCACCGAGATGGGTCTTGTTGTCGCATCCGCACGGGGGTGCCACCAGTCGCACGGGGGTGCCACCAGTCGCACGGGGGTGCAACTTGTCCAGGTCAGAATTTTCTAACAGAAGGTTCGCAGCTTCGTCGTTTTGTCCGGAAAGTCCTCGTTTTCGCTATCATCTTGTCTGGTATGCTGTTTTAGGCCTGTAAACAAAAGTGTAGATGATTAAGCATCCGAATGACGGTTTTACGGCCGAAAACGCATAAAATGGGGGTAAAACGGGGGACTAAAATATGTGTAAATTAGCGAATATCAACCGTCTTCTCCGGCGGGGGATGTGGAGGTGTTATACTGCCATCACCCGATCTCAACAGATCGTCTTCACCGGCAAACGTGCTCGGATTGTCTTTCGTCGCACCAAATCATCAGCACACAACTGTCATCACCTCCGATCACAACCAGTCTGAACCAAGTCGCCCCCTTCTCTCAACGAATATGATTTTCCGGAGCGCAATACCACCGAGGCAAAAACCCTATACACTAAGAATCCGTCGGATCTGAGTAAAAACACGACCGGAGGCGCCGGCGGTGGTTTTATGAGTTTCTAGTTGTTCGCCTGAGATCTTAGTTTGTTCTTTGTTGTAAATCTCGTTTGTAATTCATCTTCAGAGTTTCAATAATAATCTTTTGCTTTTCTAAGAGTATAAACATAACCCACTTTCACGCCGTTATTGTTTGATGGGTGCCATCGGCCCACCACCACCTCTCATCATGAAACCCAAACACGATCATCTCCGGTTAACCACCACCATCTCTCATCACCTACCAAAACCACTCACCATCGTTGGAGAAGAAACAATTTTAGTGATGGTGATGAGATATGGTTACGGTGGTGACGGTAGCACCGGTGGTGGGGAGATCTGGAAACGGTGGTAGTTAGGCCTTTAATTTTGTTTTATTCAAGAAATAAAGATTGCAACGTGGCCCAAACCGGCGGATGCAAGTTAAAATAACCTGGAAACCGGAACTGTACTTAAGATCCTACCCAAAATGTTATATTTAACTAGTTTTAAGCCCCCACGTTGCGGGGCAGGGAGCGTAAAACCGTTCTACCAGTGTTAGGGGAAGGGGGCTAAAATCGTGCTAAGTAGGAAGCCAACAACGACTACAAGCAGAAAAAACTTAAAAGAAAAACACGAATTTATAACACTAAGTAACTCACAAAATGTAAAACGTAGATGAATTCACATTTATACAAACACGTATAAGAAATCCGAGAGTGTAAAAAAGTTTAAGAAAACAGAGAGGAAAACATGATAAATTTAAAACTTAAAGTCTAAAGAGGAGTAAATTAAAATTTAACTAAAAGACAAAAAAGAAACACACTTATAGACCATTGACCATCAAACAAACCAACATAAGGGTAAAGGGAGTGGAGCGGTGAACTCGACGGCAAAGGAGTTTGCCGCGCGGCAACACCGCCGCCGGCCTCCTTTGCCGCTCGGCAAACTTGAACAAGCGGGGAAGCATCACCGATCGGGAAAGAGAGAATGATGATGATTGATGTGTGTGTGTATTTGTTGATGTGTGTGTATATATATATAAAGTTTACCACTTTCAACTGTTTAACCACTGCCAACACTTTTCGCCAAAGTTTAAACTCTTCACACTGATTGACATGTCACACTCTGATTGGTCGATTTTGAAGTTTGCCACTTTCACCTGTTTAACCACTCCCTTCACCCTTAGGTTGTGGAGGGGTTTTAAATAGCATGCCACTGCTATATTTATCTAGCACTTGTAAATAAAATCTTGATGGTACAATTGTAAATAGTATGCCATTGTTGTCCATTTAATACACTCTAGCCAAGATCCTACAGCAAATCTATACTATCTATAAAAGGAGCTTAGAGCATGACCTCACTTTGCTTACGTGTCAGCATATTAGGTACGCCACCTAGGATGCCACATAGATTCGGCTGATGTCATTCCGCTGATCTCATAAATCCGATTTTTTTTAAATCATTTTAAATCTCAATCTATCTTATCTATCTTAGAGCCATTTTCAAAATTCAAATTCAATCCCTCTTTCTCTCAAATATAATTCTTGGCTCCATTTTCAAATTTCAAACCATAATTTCAACCTCTCTCTTCTTCATCGCTTCCTCTCTCTCTCTCTTCTTCCACTTCAAACCGATCAATTTCATCCTCAATTCGGTACAATTTTTGCCATTAATAGCTCAATTCATTATTTCTAGGGTTTTCAACCACTAATCAGTGATCATGTTTATAATGTGTTGCAGTTTTTGCATCTGGATTGTGGTTAGCACCTGGGGATTCTGAAGAAGTGGCAGCAGCACTTTCTCAAGCTTTACGGAATTGTATTGAAAGGTTTCTCTTATAGATTATGTTCTATAGATTATTTTGTTAGTTATTTAATAAACTTGTGCATTTTTTATTTAATTATTATTGATAGAGCTTTAATGGGACTCTCATATATGAGATTCGGGGATGTATTCTCAAGATATCATTCATCTTCACAAGGAGAGGAACTATTCAGGTGTGAAACACAATTCTGTACTGTTGACTGTTGACTATTTTACCTTTGACTATATTAACGTATGTTGACTATTTGATCTTTGTAGGAGAGGCCAACCGGTGCTTGAGTTCATCTTTACAGCAACGGAAGAAGCTGTATTTGTTCATGTCATAATATCAGCAAAGTTTGTCAACTTCATTTATCTTTTCCTTTTTTCTTTTGTCATTATTTGAGCTTTGAAATGCTATATGGATATTCCAAATTTACATTTTACAACCCCTTTTGTTACCAGGCATGTTAGGGCACTTACAAATGGTGATATGGAGACAATCTTAAAACGCACATCAAGTCATTCCGGTGTCAAGCTTCCAGGTCATTTTCGTTCACTTACGTCTCTTCATCTTTCGTTTTTACTTTTTAGTGCTTTGTTAAATCATCAAGGGGTGTTTGAATGTGTGCATTTTGGAAAATGATTATGTAGTACTGAATAATCCATAATCAGAATATTAGCTTAAATTAAATGTGGTACAGAAGAGAGTGTTTGGAAGTGCTTTTACTGTTTTAAGCTGTAATAATCACTTTCGATGGTGTTATTAGGGTGTTTGACGGATTTTGATGATGAAAGAAATAGATAAGATAATGGTGAATATACATGATTTAATTTACCCTTTTGATGATCAGTTTTGTTTAGGGGTGTGCACGGTTCGGTTTCGGTTTTTTTTTTCTTTTTCGGTTTTAGAAACGGTTTGGTTTGGTTTGTGGGTTTTGGAACAGAATTACGTAAAGTTAAAAAATAAGTAGTATAATCCAAAGATAAATAAACATGTCAATGTTCTTATTATAAATTCTTAGTATTCAAGAATAAAATCGATAATTCCTAAATCAACATATAACCAACAAAAAAAATGACTGTTAATCATTCTGTTCATTCTGTGGTTGTATGTAGATGTTAATTGTTTTTATTTTGTTTACTCTGTTTAGGAGATGTAGAGATTGAAATATAATTCATATGATTTGATATAGTTTTAACTCAATTTTGAGTATGAATTTTGGTCAATTTAAGGATAAGGAAAAAAAAAGAAGGATAAAAGTAGTCATCATGAGAAGGTTAGCTACTAATCTCTTATTACTGATTTTGTACTTTTTTGATATTTTCTTCAAGAGGGATAAAAATATAATTTGGGTCCGAGTAAAAATAAATGGTCACCATTATTAACTATGCTATTTTGAAATGGGTTTAGAAAAGGGAGCATGAGGGAGATGAAGATCTCAATGACATTCACAGGCACAAGAAAAGTAAGGTAACTCGGACACACTTTAATGTTTTAAATATAGATCATACTTGTGTGGTTATATTTTTTTGTGTGGGATTGTTTTTTGTTCCTTATTTGCCCTTTGAGTTATGTAGTTAATTTTGCAGCACAAGAGCTCAAAAATGGATGAAATGGATGCAATAAAGGTAGCAGCTTGTAAGTGGCATGTAATCTATATTATTGTCTGTCGTCGATGTTGCATATGAAAATTCAAGAGGTCCTTACTTAGTGTAGTCATATCGAGGTACTTTAAAATCTTTTTTTCCTTTCATGTTGAATATGCATTTACGGTACAATTTTCATTATAAAACAAAAAAATTAGGAAGTTCCTTTGTTAAAATCTCCACGCTCATTTGCTTTTGTTTTCATTTTTTTAATTTTCTTTTATGTGAATTTTTGTGCTATAAGCTAGAATTGGTTGACCAATTTCAGAAGTTGTTAAAGCTGTCGAATTGAACCTTGAACTGCGTTCGAAGTCGTATTATAAATGTTTTGTTTTGTGCAGAACCGTCTGACCTGTTTGTAGCTGCTTTGAAGCATCCAAGAACTCCGACAAATCCTTCTTTGGATTACCTGTCTGCAGATTCTGATCATATGAGCAAAAGAACGAGAATCATGGGGATAACCGAAGAGGTTACATATCTTTATAAAACAATGTTAAAAACAGTATGTGTAACATTTTTGCAGTAATACATGGCTCATAATGATGATGGTGCTACATGGTTACATATCTTTTTTTCCTTTCATGGTTAATATAATGAGTATTTAGACATTCGGTGATGATGGAAAAAACTCCAACGAAGCTCCGGTAAGTCTTCCTATAATTGCATGTTGTACCGGTTTTTAGATCGGTTTGTGTAATGACGATTTTGACCATTACGGGTTGTAATGACAGTGAGTCCGACACCCGAGCTCCGATAGAGGAGACTGGGGTTTCAGCGAATGTAAAGCCATCAGAGGCTGAACCACCAGTGCAGGTATCGTCTTCATCTTCAAGACTTTTGATTCTATGTAGGCTAGGTGATTTAGCGTTGTTGGGGACATGGAGGCCTTTTATTGTTCAATACAGAGGCATTCTATTGTTCAATACAAAAGACATAATTATATGATTGAAACCGGTGCCAGTAGAGGTGTAAAAAAAAAAACGGTTATATAACTGAAACCGCTAAAAAAACCGAAATCGGTTAATATAAAAACCGGTTTTGAAACTTGTCTTAATAAGTTGTGTGCTTTCTTCTAGAATACGATTCATTTGCCTTTTGATGTCAAGTTGGTTGGATTTTGAATGAAAACCAAACGTTTTGAAACTTGTCTTAATAAGTTGCTTACTTGGTTGTATTTATAGCATGTGGTGCAAGTTGGAAACGGAATTGGTGTTAGAATAGAGTATTAGAAAGAAAAAAAAAAGTAGGAATAATTTTCTTATGTTGATATTTCTCATATATAATAATTAGCAAAACATGAATCCATGCTAATCACATAACTTTGAGTGATATTTTTCATCTCTTATAATGCAGCAAGTATACATACATTGCACTTTTTCTAGGTTCAGTAACTAATTGGTTGCACATCAAGATTTTCATTCTTTTGCTTATATTTGTTTGTAATGTTCTGGATAAAGTGAAAATTTGCTTTTAACTACACAGGTCTTCATCTTTATACATGAAAGTTTGCCTGCTTCTCACACATATACATTCATTTATAGAGTGATCCTATGGTAGTTATATATACAAAAGGAAGGGATGGATCGTTGCAAGAGCTTGGCCGTACTGAAGTCGTTCTAAACTCATTAAGTCCTCAATGGATCAAAAAAGTTATTATTATATATTATTTTGAGATGGTTCGGACACTGTTGTAAGTTTTGCAAACCAATTTGTTTATCTTCTTAGAGGTGTACAAAAAAACCGCATAAAACAGAAAAAAACTGCATTTTCCTACAGATCGGTTTTTTACCGGTTTTTAAAGCCGGTTATTAATCAGTTTTACAACCGGTTTTTTTAACCTTTGCAAACCAATTTCTTTATCTTCTTAGAGGTGTACAAAAAAACCGCATAAAACAGAAAAAAACTGCATTTTCCTACAGATCGGTTTTTTATTGTCCGGTTTTTAAAGCCGGTTATTAATCAGTTTGACAACCGGTTTTTTTAACCGGTTACAACCGGTTAGCATCGGTTACATGTTTTCCGCTTTAAAACCGGTTAATAACCGGAATCGGTTTTTCAATAACCGGTTTTTATAGGCTCAAATTAACTGGTTCGGTTAATAACCGAAACCGGTTTTCCAAAAAAAAAAACGTTTTGTTCACCTCTAATGGATAGGAGATAAAGGATCCTGAAGTTTGTTTCTGTTTGCAGCTCTTCTTTGGAATAAAACAAGACAACAATGGATAGGAGATAAAGGATCCTGCTACAAAAAGAAAGCTTTAGAACTTGCTATCATCTGAACTGTGTTTAACACATCCTTTGTGTCTTCCTCTCTTCTTGCTCACATGAACACGAAAGAGGTTATCTTGAACATGAGGTTATCTATTAAGGGAGCTTAGATGATGACATAGAATTGCCTACGTGTCAACTTCTCAGGTATGCCATGTAGTCCTCGCTGATGTCATAATTACGAAACGGTATCCTTTAGTGTTGTTTTCGCTAAAGTTTGAAACGGTATTGTTTAGTGTTAGTCTACCTTCAAGGAAAGTCCAACGAGCAGGTATAATTTTAAATTTTGCCTTCAAATTCTTTCTAACAAAACAATAGAAACGTTGTTGATTATTTGATTTTTTTTTCATTTTTTGTAGCTATGAGAAGGTTTAAAGCTATTGAATGGCTTGAAAGTGTAGTTAGGCCATTGGGGATACCAAAACAACCATCAAACTTTTTGATAGGTTAAAGCTTCATGTTTGTTTATTCACTGGTATGTTATAACTCTTTTTTAGGTTTTGTTAGTAGAATAATGTGTACTCTATGCTGTGATTCAAATTGTTTGTTTATTCACTGGTATGTTATAACTCTTTTGGGGGAATTTTTGGAATGTTTAAATTGAAGTTTTGGAGTTTTTAGGTTTTGTTAGAATGTATTACGTTAAGTAGGATAATAATGTGTTGTTTATATTGTCATTCATGGTGTAAAACAATGTGATTAGAGTAGAGGTTCAACATTGCTATGTTGTAACTTAGTTTCAGTTTGAATCTGTTTGTGTGTTTCCGAGGGCTTTTTTAAGCAAGGCGCATAGTATAAACTCTAACTTTTAGGTGTTGTAGACTGTTTTAGTCTGTTTTAGGTTGATTTCTAGGCTTATTTAGGTTGAGGGTAGCCTTCATTAGGGTTTTTATTGTCGTCTTTTTGCTGAAAATTAGACGGAAAATCATCTTAAATGACTAAACGGTTAGTTTTATCATTTTACCTCAACATGGTTTCATAAAATTACTTTCTTGCCTGTTATACGTCATATTCCAATCTCAGGGCTATAAAATTATTTTCGTGTTTATCTTCGTTTGTTATCAAAATAAGTTATCAGAATATCTAATTAGTTGAATATTGACAGATTGGGTGGATTTACAGTTCTGTGATGGAAGATATTCTTACAGGATTCAAGATGCATGCACGTGGTTGGTGATCGATATACTGTATGTCACCTAGACCAGCCTTTAAAGGTTCTGTACCTATAAACCTGTCGGATTGTTTAAACCAAGTGCTCAGATGGGCTTTAGGGTCGATTGAAATCCTGTTCAGCAGACATTGCCCAATTTGGTATGGTTATAGTGGAAGACTAAAATGGTTCGAATGTCTTGCGTACAGAAACACATCCATTTATCCCGTCACCGCAATTCCGCTTCTGGTCTACTGTCGAAATTTAAAGCAAGTAATAGCAACCCGTCGTTTACTTCTATCGAGAAATCAGGACATATCGATCCAGGAGGGCATCATGGAGGATCATATCTTCTATTGACCAGAAGAAAGAGAGCCGTGGGAATGAAGATCATGTCAAGCTAATTAAGGACTATAGGGCGAGAAACGAGACCAAAGTAAGCAAAATTTATGACGGATCATATGTTTAACATTGTTTTATAAAAGATATGTAACTAAACCCAAAGAATTTAAATAATATATTATAATATTTTTTTTAGTATTTGATTCCGATTGTTATTAAAACAAACCCGTATACTTACACGGGTGTACACCTAGTGTTATATATAGTAAAGTAATAGTAATAATAATAATAATAATAATAATAATAATAATAATAATAATAATGCATCCAAACAATGACTGCGTATCCTTAAATTATGACGTCATTGTTTACACATCATATCGATGACGTCACTTGGAAGCAATAGAAAAGCAAAAGAAAAAAGATCTTTTTGGGGCTACTTGGAATTAATGATTAATACTCTTAAATAACTTTCAAAGTCGATGCAAGAAATATTTTTCTAATGGTATCTGATATAATAAATAATTATAACAACAAATGAAATGGCCGATTCATTTTATTTTACAAGTAGTAGATTCCAAACTTAATTTTCAAGATGAATATCTTAAAAATTTATTCATTTCAGCAATCCTCATAAAAATTGCAACATATAACACACCTTCTCACAGTTTCTTCCTTTAAGATCCACAAAAATTATTCGAGCATTAATAGTTTAAGATGTTGTATAATGCTTATAATCATTATAATCAGTGGCGGACCTATGATTTTTTTTTTATTCGGGTTCATTTTTTGTGTAAGGATTTTTGACAACCGAACATTAAAATTTTCGAGTCGGTCATCGTAGTGGGGTCGTGGCTAGGATTTCACAACTAAACATTAAAATTTTCGGGTCGGTCATTGTAGTCGGGTTGGGCCTAGGAAATAATATAGAAGCGTTTAGTGGACATGAAACCATTACATTATATGTTGGAAGTTTTGTTTGGTAATCAAGTGTTAAATAAAATCGACATTCAATTTATCATTTTAAAGAAGCAAATTAGAGGGTCCATGGGTGGTTGTGCTGTTTTAAAACACTAGTTTAATTTTGATGGAAAAAATAAACTAAAAAAATAAGACATGTCAGACTTGAACTTGGGATCTATTTGTTGGAACACAAGAGGATTTACTACCACACCATCTTTGCTTTTAATAATATAGGGTCCAATTAATTTATTTTATGGGGTCCTTGAAAAATTTAACATACCAGTGGCAGTTCTACTATTTTCTAAAAAAAGATTGGGGTCCGTGGACCCCGACCCGGACCATATGAGTCCGCCCATGCTTATAATAAAAAGAAAATAAAGCATATATAAGTATGTTACACTCTAATTCAAACACAGTAGAGGCGGTGATATAGGGTAGTTTTAGAGAGGAAGAAGCAATTATGGTTCTCAATATATCATCGTCGGAAAAGAGAGAGATTGGGTGCGGCACCTGCTGGATATGTATGCCAAAGTAACGTCATTTAACAACACTTCTAGTAAGATACGATCCAAAAAATTACACTCTGAGCAACAATCAAATGATATTTTCAGAGTTAAATAATCCTGACACAAAAGGAGATGAAAATAGATTATTTGTGAAATAATTTATACACATTATTTGTTTGTTCAGAATAAATTAATAAAAGGGTTATTAATTTATGGGAATATACCACAGAATAGTAATGAAGTTTTGGGAGTGTTCCAATTAGGTTACTAATAAAATTTATTGTTCCAATTAGATCATTCTACTTTATTTTGGTATTCTAATGCTAGATATTTTATTTGAATAGCAGGTCATAGTCCTACATGACATTTATTAACCTTTTTTTTAAAAAAAAAACATGATTACATGGAATCAAATAAAAGAAATATAATAAATCAAAACAAAATCAAAACCCAAAACATTCAAATATTACAAATCGTAGATCAAATTTAACTTTCTATAACAATTGAAACCCTACCATCCATTCACGCACTGCCGGTTTCAACGATGGCGAATCAAGAACAATCGAACAACTCAGTACCAATCGATCAAGCCTTCGACCAACCGAACAACTCAGTGCCAAGCAAGCCTCCGCCACTGACTGCAAATAATACAGAGGAGCAGATTCATGGTTTGACGTCACAGGTCCTTTACTAATTGTTTGGCACTGTTGCAAACCAATGATCATGTTAATTGTTTATATTTTTCTTTTCAAGCGAGTGATGTATGTGATCTCTTTGACTTTGTGTCTTTCAGTATTTGTTTGGCACTTGCAAATCAATTATCATGTGAATCGTTTGGCACTTTCACTTTTTATTTATTTTAATGAAACCTCTTCTATATGTGTTAGTATAATTCAGTTCGGCTATTGATTAAAACCGAACATACAACTATTTGTAATGGGAGAATGGCTAAAGATGAAATTTTATTGTTAGTTGTTTATCTTCTTTTATGACTATAATTTTTTTTTAGTTAAAACTTCGATATCATTACATACGAAAAAGGGCAATTACAAATTTTGAATGACCTATTTAGGTAAAATATCTAGGATTGAAACATCAAATGAAACTTGAATGACCTAATTGGAAAAAAAAAATTATGAGTGACATAATTAGAGCACTCTTGAAACTTGGTTACTATTGTACAATTAACCCTTAATTTATTGTAATTAGATTACAAATTAATTAGTTTCTTTATATTAATTTATTGATCTAACCCTTCAACTTGAGCTAGTTTTGCACAAAATTTATTGTAATTAGATTACAAATTAATTAGTTTCTTTATATTAAGAAGGTTAGAGTAGTACATTTCTTGGTCTTGTGAATCCATATCTTGTGAACTAAGGAAACAACCCTGTTAACATATACATCACGAGAATATTGTGTATTATTAGAATATGAATTAATAACATGACTTGTCAAAGTTTAATGACCAATCAGTTAACTGATATGCAGATTGAGAAATAGTTAGCATAAACCTAACATGGATGCCATATGAACCAAGTATATCAAGAAAACAAAACAAATATCAAGAAGATGGTAGTGGCTAAATCTAAGTAGTTTGAGTCAGCAAGGTACAAAAAAAGAGCAACATTAATATCTGTCACGGCCCCTGACCCGGTTTGACCCGTTTCAGGAGCCGCATGACAGAAAACCCGTGGTATTTAATTAACAGCGGAAGTTTCATCAAGATCTTTTAAAAACTGAAATATTTCCCGATTATTCTATTTCACAACTCGGGATAAAACCCGGTAATTTACAATCTTATGATTTCACTGAGAAATCATTTATTTTACAAAACATGTTTCTTTATTTTATACTGAGCCACTTCCTTAAGCTTATAGTGCTTCACGGCACTTTTCCTGGATCACAACAGATCACCTGAAACATGTTTGAAAAAGGTTTCGTCAGCGGGAAATACTGAGTGAATCATTCATTTTGCTAAAATGACTCTTTTATTATAATTCACAGTATTAAGAGAGATTACAATGTTTATTTCAACCAAATACCCACAGTACTTGTCATCGACTCGTTTCGGTGACTGTGGTCATATTACTATTGAGTCCGTTCACCCAATAGTAACGAGTATCATTAATTAGGTTCGCCCACCTAAATTGATAAAAACAGTAATGTGCACAATACCCCACATACCGGCTGTAATTTGGTGACTACATAAACTTAATCACTGTAATTATAATCTTGAAAATAAACATACTTTTGTAAACAGATTTGATAAAAAGAGAATGACTCACATTGCAGATTTAGTTATGAACAGAGCTTAACCTACTGATTAGCCTTGATAACCTAGTTTAAATAATCAAGCACACAAACTAGGTTAGTAACTTAATACAGCATTTACGACAACTCACGAGATTAAAACCTTCACAACGAATGACAAAGTGCGATACTTAAACATCCATCGATTTAACGACGAATGACAAAGCATAAACCCTAATGTGGGCAGCACTTAAACATCCATTGGATAGTTTAATCGAGCGGACATTGAATCGTAGCAGCGATCGAGTTATTACCCTGAATTGTGGTAGCACTTCGTGATCAGTGTGTGTTTTTGAGAGTAAACAGAACGTATCTCGCAGCGTATAAGGAATTTTTACGTCGTTTTAACTTCTGAATTCAAGTCCCAAGGCCCTCTATTTATAGGTAAAATTAAGGGATGTCGCGGCCCGCGTAAATCCTAAGCTTAACTTTACGCGGCCCGCGTAAATGCTTGTTTTATGTATAGGGTTGCCACGGTTGGGACTAGCCTTGCTGACTTGACAGTTTTCGTAAATTCAGTTTCTACAGCACACAATTTAGATAATCGTTACTAGGGTATTACCCCCCCTGAGTTTTAGGGGCCCTGATCCTGATTCTGATAATTCTGAAAATTTTCGGTTTTGTGCAGAATCACTTGGGTCTCTCAATTAGGGTTTCCTTTTGGATGAATTAATTAATTAAATATGACTTTTGATACGAGTTGTTACATTCTACCTACCTTAATAAAAATCTCGTCCTCGAGATTTACTGGAATAATTGAGGATATTTTTTCTTCATTTCGGATTCCAGCTCCCAAGTGTATTCAGGTCCTCTCCTTGAATCCCACTTGACTTTGACCAATACTAATCGTTTGTGCTTGAGAAACTTCACTTTTCTGTCTTCTATCTGAAGAGGTTTCTCAACAAATTTTAACTTTTCGTTTACTTCTATATCTCGAAGAGGTATTACCAAAGATTCATCTGATAGACATTTCTTGAGGTTGGATACATGAAATACATCATGTACTCCAGCTAACTCTTCTGGTAGTTGTAAACGATAAGCAACTGGTCCTATACGTTGGATCACTGAAAATGGTCCTACGTATCTGGGACTTAGCTTTCCTTTCTTACCAAATCGGACTACTCCTTTCCAAGGGGAAACTTTCAACAGTACTCTATCTCCAACTTGGAATTCTAACGGCTTACATCTATTGTCTGCATAACTCTTCTGACGATCTCGAGCCGTCTTCAACCTTTCCTTGATTTGTGTAATCTTATCAGTCGTTTCTTGTACAATCTCCGGACCTGATAATTGACTTTCTCCTATTTCTGCCCAACAAACTGGAGTTCTGCATTTTCTTCCATACAGTGCTTCAAATGGGGCAGTTTCAATGCTTGAATGATAACTATTGTTATAGGAGAATTCAATTAATGGTAAATGATCGTCCCAATTTCCACCAAAATCTATTACACATGCGCGGAGCATGTCTTCTAGAGTTTGGATCGTTCTTTCACTTTGCCCGTCTGTTTGTGGATGATATGCCGTGCTTAGGTTTAGTCGAGTTCCCATAGCTTCTTGGAAACTTTTCCAGAAATGAGAAGTGAAACGACTATCCCTATCCGATACAATGGAGAGTGGAACTCCATGTAAGGATACTATTTCATCTACATACAACTTTGCCAATCTTTCCATACTAAAGGTTTCTTTCATTGGTAGAAAGTGAGCTGATTTGGTTAATCGATCCACAATTACCCAAATTGCATCATTACCTTTTCTGGTTTTGGGTAACTTAGTAACAAAATCCATTGTTATAAGTTCTCATTTCCATACTGGCATTTCTAATTGTTGTAGTAACCCTGAAGGTTTCTGATGTTCTGCCTTAACTTGTGAACAAGTGAGACATTTAGAAACATATCGTGCTATATCCTTTTTCATTCCTATCCACCAGAAGTTCTTTCTTAAATCTTGGTACATTTTATTGTTTCCTGGGTGCATAGTATACCTAGATTTATGAGCTTCTTCTAAAATTTTATTTCTTAATTCTCCCTGCTTTGGTACCCAGATTCTATTTTTATGGAATCTCCAAATTCCATCAGCTCCTTGTTCTAACTCTTTTATTCTTCCCTTCATTCCTTCAGCATCATCCTTGATCGCTGTTTCCTGAACACTCTTTATTTGTTCCATTAAATCTAACTGTAGATTTAATCGAAGAGCACGAACCTTTCTTTGTTTTTCATGGTATTTACGACTTAAGGCATCTGCAACTACATTTGCCTTTCCTTCGTGATATTGAATATCACAATCGTAATCACTTAAGATTTCCATCCATCTTCTTTGCCTCATGTTTAACTCGTTTTGCCCAAATATATATCTTAAACTTTTATGATCTGTATAAATAGTAAATTTACTTCCATACAGATAATGTCTCAAAATCTTAAGGGCAAAAATTACAGCTCCTAATTCTAGATCATGAGTCGTATAATTTTCTTCGTGCCTTTTCAATTGTCTTGAAGCATACGCAATTATCTTTCTGCGTTGCATTAGCACACATCCCAATCCTAGTTTTGAAGCATCACAATATACTTCAAAATCTTCAGTTCCTTCTGGTAAGGCTAAGATTGGAGCATTGGTTAACTTTTGCTTTAAAATCCTAAAAGCTTCTTCTTGTTTAGGTCCCCATTCAAACTTAATGGCTTTACAGGTTAGCTTAGTTAATGGTACAGCTATTTTGGAAAAATCCTTAATAAACCGTCTATAATAGCCAGCTAAACCTATAAAACTTCTAATTTCCATTGCAGTTTGTGGAACCTTCCAATTGGTAATCGCCTCTATCTTAGCAGGATCTACATGAATACCTTCGTGATTCACCATATGCCCTAAAAATTGCACTTCTTGCAACCAAAATTCACATTTTGAGAACTTGGCATACAACTTTTCTTTTCTTAACAAAGTTAAGAGTGCATGCAAGTGCTGACAATGTTCGTCCTGACTTTTGGAATAAATAAGTATATCGTCGATGAAAACAATTACAAATTTATCCAAATACGGTTTACAGATTCTATTCATCATGTCCATGAATACTGCAGGTGCATTCGTTAATCCGAAAGGCATGACTGTAAACTCGTAATGACCATACCTAGTTCTGAAAGCAGTTTTAGGTATATCTTCCTCTTGCACCTTCAATTGATGATATCCGGAGCGTAAATCTATCTTAGAAAAATATCTAGCTCCTTGAAGTTGATAGAAAAGATCATCAATTCTAGGTAATGGGTATCGATTCTTAATTGTAACCTTATTCAATTCTCTATAGTCAATACACATTCTCATCGAACCATCCTTCTTCTTAACAAACAACACTGGTGCTCCCCACGGGGATGAACTAGGTTGTATGAAACCTTTACTTAGTAATTCATCTAATTGCTTTTTCAGTTCTAACATTTCTGTGGGTGCTAACCGATAAGGTGCCTTGGCTATCGGTGTAGTTCCTGGAATTAGATGAATTCTGAATTCTACCTCCCTATCTGGTGGTAATCCTGGTAACTCTTCTGGGAATACATCTGGGTATTCTGAGACTACAGGAATTTCCTTAAGTTCTTTACCCTTAGTGCTAATGATTACCGAAATCATGTACACTATTCCTTGCTTTCGTTCATAACTAGCAACTTTCATTACTGATATGAACTTCATGGGTTTACGTGGTTTATCTCCTATAATTGTGATTATTTCCCCAGTAGGTGCCTGAATTTCTATAGAGTTTTTATCACAAAGGATTCGAGCATGGTTGGCTACTAACCAATCCATTCCTAACACAACATCAAATTCGGCTAATTTCATAGGTAATAGGTTTGCAAAGAATTTATGACCTGAGAGTTCTATATTTTCTTTTTGCAAAACTTTATCTATTCTAACAGAATTTCCTTCTGCCGTTTCGACTGTAAAAATCTGCCTAAGATTGGTTAAAGGTAACTTAAGAGCTTGGCAGAATGAAGTATTGATAAAACTTTGGTTTGCACCAGAGTCAAATAATACTTTTGCATACACGTTGTGAACTAGGAACGTACCAGCTATCACATCTGGAATGAGTTCTGCTTCTTGAGTGGTCAGCTGAAATGCCCTGGCATTCTTCTTAACAGTTCCGTCGGTCGCCTTGGCTTTATTGTCTGCTGGTTTGACCAATTTAGGACATTCTGTTTTAAAATGTCCATTTTCTCCACAGTTGTAACAGATTGTGGATTTCTTCCTGCAGTTTTCTTCACGATGTCCTACCATTTTACAAAAATCGCAGGTTACACTACATCTTCCAAAATGTTTCTTTCTGCAATTCCTGCAGAACGGTGGAGTTGAAGATTGCCATGTTCCTCTTCTCTTGAAGTTGCTATTATTACCCGTACGAAATCCTTGGGTAATTTTCTAAGCCAGTTCCTTTTTCCTGTTATCATCTCTTGTGCGTACCAGTTCATCAGTTAGGGTGTTGGCTAATTCCACTGCATCATCAATAGTGCGTGGTCTCGCAGCTTTGACAATATTGCGGATTTCACCAATTAATCCCCAAATATAGCGAGAAATGAGTACCAGTTCTGGTGAAGCCAGTGTTGGTACCACTCTAGCATATTCAAAGAATGTCGAAGTATAACTGCGACAATCTACACCCATCATCCGATGATTTAGGAACTTATTTGTCATTTGTTCCTTTTCATACTCGGGACAGAATTTTCTTTCTACAAGACTCTTAAATTCTTCCCAATTCATGGCATACGCCACTACTCTTCCTTTGGCTTGTAACACCGTGTTCCACCATTCTAGCGCCCCTTCCTTAAAAAGATTTGATGCATACATGACCTGATCGTCCTTGTCACATTTACTTATGGCAATTACTGCCTCGGTTTTCTCTAACCATCGCAGTGATGCAGTTGCTCCTTCATTGCCTGCAAATTCAGTGGGTTTACAAGCAAGGAATTCTTTGAAAGTGCAACCAAGTGTTGCAGCTTTCATTTTCTTAGGGATCGGAGCTTGCCGTGGTTCATTATCATGATTAATATGATTATTGCCTCCATTTATGCTATTACTGAAGTTATCTTCAGAAATACGTTTGCTTGGAATGATTTGTTGAGGTTCGGCAGGTTTTTGAACAGCAGCAACGATTGCTGGAATAGCATTAGCTATCCCTTGAGCAACAATATTTTCAATATCTTGCCTAGTCATATATTGATCTCCTGGATGTTGCTCAGACTGATTAACTTCATTTACTGGTTCGTTACCAATGTTTGCCATCTGATAATAAATTTTATTAATTAGTGTAAATACAAATATAATAAAATAGTTTGCACATAATCATATTAACATGTATAACAAAAAATTATCGATTTCCCAAGTTTCATTTCTATATATTATATTATGCCTTGTACACACGATTATCATACAACGTTTTATTGTTAAGTTATTACACATACTGGTTTTTATGATTATTTATTAAACAAGTATTCCTGCAACTTTCACTTATCCTGTCAGCTGATTTCTTAGAAACGACGCTCCCTCTCGTCGTATTTCCAGGTGATTCTTTCTCCAACATCCCTAATCCTATTTCCTGTGTCAATTAGTTCTTCGCCCCAGTGACGAAGTTTAGCCAAATTTTCTGGGTTCATTGTTGGATATAATGGAGGTTCTGGGTCAACCTGTGGGAAAAATGTATCAAGGTTGTTTAAAAGGTTCTGAAATTGCCAATCGATTGTCCACCATTCATCTAATTCTACTGGTAGTGGTTGAGGTTGGACAATAGGATCTGGAATAGCAGGTTCCAGATTGATTGGAAGTGGAGCTTCTAGTGGGTAGCTGAAAAGATCTTCTTCAGTAAATGTAAGGTTTGGATTAGATGGTTCAAGGTTTCCATCGGCAGGTCCGATGAGGTCACTCATTACTAGTTTATGATCTAAGAATTCCCAAGGTGTCATTTCCTGATTCTGCCTAGAACTTTCTCCAGTCTCTATCACCTTGCCTTTACCTTTGTCTTTTGAATCTTCAGTTTTGGTAACTTTTCTTGTTGCTGGCTTTTTCCTGCGTACACGCCTCCAGCCCACAAATCTATTTCTTTTCTTGGGTTTAGGTTTCGCTGGTGGTTTGGATTGAAATTCCATGGGTTCTTCTTTATCAGCGAAGTAACCGGTGAATTCCTTGGAAACTTCTATCTTAACGGGATATAGGTTAAGATTTTCTAAAGCTTCGGATATCTCATTCATGCTGTTATGCAAAATACACACAATTACAAATTTAATAAAATTTTATAGAAAACCTTTAAACATTATTTCAAACTGGGTAACTACAAAATAATTTAAAACATACGAGGTTTTATTGTAACTTTATTTATTTACTGAAATAAGGTTTTTGGACTGTAGGGAATAAGGTGCTAAAACTTGAGTCAGGGTATTTAAAGATTTGTGTTAACTGCTACTGTGGCTAACATATACAAATCTGTCCATTTGTCATCCAACTTGTCTTCCCAAGGTGTTTTATTGGTTAATTTCTGGGTTTCCTGTTTATCTTTCTTTTCTCGGGATTTCTTTAATTTCTCCTGACTTTTCTTAATAATCTGACTTCTTCTTTTAGGAGAAAGTGGGTTCTCATATTGTGCCTTTCGCACAAATATCCCTTCTTCAGGAATTACAGAGTGATTTGAGGGTTTGGTTTGGGATGAACTTCCTTTCTCGTGGGATGACTTATCTAATTTAAGATAGATATCTGACAGCTTTTGTTTACCCATACTGTATTAACAAATAGTCAGTTAAATAAACATATAATCACATAATGGAAATCAGGAAAATTAAGTATTTCTAAATACTTAATAGGCTTAAATCAGTGGCTTAGTCAGTGGCTCTGATACCACCTTTTTCTGTCACGGCCCCTGACCCGGTTTGACCCGTTTCAGGAGCCGCAGGACAGAAAACCCGTGGTATTTAATTAACAGCGGAAGTTTCATCAAGATCTTTTAAAAACTGAAATATTTCCCGATTATTCTATTTCACAACTCGGGATAAAACCCGGTAATTTACAATCTTATGATTTCACTGAGAAATCATTTATTTTACAAAACATGTTTCTTTATTTTATACTGAGCCACTTCCTTAAGCTTATAGTGCTTCACGGCACTTTTCCTGGATCACAACAGATCACCTGAAACATGTTTGAAAAAGGTTTTGTCAGCGGGAAATACTGAGTGAATCATTCATTTTGCTAAAATGACTCTTTTATTATAATTCACAATATTAAGAGAGATTACAATGTTTATTTCAACCAAATACCCACAGTACTTGTCATCGACTCGTTTCGGTGATTGTGGTCATATTACTATTGAGTCCGTTCACCCAATAGTAACGAGTATAATTAATTAGGTTCGCCCACCTAAATTGATAAAAACAGTAATGTGCACAATACCCCACATACCGGCTGTAATTTGGTGACTACATAAACTTAATCACTGTAATTATAATCTTGAAAATAAACATACTTTTGTAAACAGATTTGATAAAAAGAGAATGACTCACATTGCAGATTTAGTTATGAACAGAGCTTAACCTACTGATTAGCCTTGATAACCTAGTTTAAATAATCAAGCACACAAACTAGGTTAGTAACCTAATACAGCATTTACGACAACTCACGAGATTAAAACCTTCACAACGAATGACAAAGTGCGATACTTAAACATCCATCGATTTAACGACGAATGACAAAGCATAAACCCTAATGTGGGCAGCACTTAAACATCCATTGGATAGTTTAATCGATCGGACATTGAATCGTAGCAGCGATCGAGTTATTACCCTGAATTGTGGTAGCACTTCGTGATCAGTGTGTGTTTTTGAAAGTAAACAGAACGTATCTCGCAGCGTATAAGGAATTTTTACGTCGTTTTAACTTCTGAATTCAAGTCCCAAGGCCCTCTATTTATAGGTAAAATTAAGGGATGTCGCGGCCCGCGTAAATCCTAAGCTTAACTTTACGCGGCCCGCGTAAATGCTTGATTTATGTATAGGGTTGCCACGGTTGGGACTAGCCTTGCTGACTTGACAGTTTTCGTAAATTCAGTTTCTACAGCACACAATTTAGATAATCGTTACTAGGGTATTACCCCCCCTGAGTTTTAGGGGCCCTGATCCTGATTCTGATAATTCTGAAAATTTTCGGTTTTGTGCAGAATCACTTGGGTCTCTCAATTAGGGTTTCCTTTTGGATGAATTAATTAATTAAATATGACTTTTGATACGAGTTGTTACAATATCCCACATACAAGTTAAACAACCGCAACATCATGAAGCTTGGATCGAAGGATCTCAAATCAAGCAAAAGCTAACCATTTGGTCAGAGAATCAACAAGTATGTGAGAGCGTTGTATCATAGATAATATCCAAGATAACCTCAAGATGTTTCGTATACTGACGAAACACCAGATTGCCAGTTAATAGGTAGCACAAATGTTGTCACGCCATATAGTGGGTAGACGCCACAAAGAACGAGGGTATAGTAGTAGTAAGATGCTCAAAATCATAACTCGTATATGGAATGGAGAAGGTGGTTTCATGGAATGATATGTGACGGGAAGTATACATAGGAAGAGCATGAGGATCATAACATATGTATTGGGAAAATTTTAGGTGAGAGTTTATTAGGTTGGATATCCTAAAGGAATGGATAATTAAGGTATCCAAAGGCGTATATCTAACATTCCGCGTCTCGTACCACCAATTTTGTTTGGTTTACCCACAAGGAGCTCAATGATTTGTTTTTTAATTGCCTAGGTGGAGACTTCCAGTAAGTCACCCATGATGGAACTATGTCCATCTGATCACGCTTAACTAGTGGAGTTTTCATCTTATCCATAGTTATTGCACACAAAACGCTTAGGTGATGTTTGAGGTTTAGACTAAAAAAATGGTCCAAACTGAAAAGGAAGCATGTAGGGAGAAGAATGAGCAAGAGTGGAATGGCAAGCAGTTTATCAAAAAAGCAGTTGTGGCATGTGCATCATGTTAAAATTTTTATGGTAGGTGCGCATGAAAAATAAAGACCTCAAGCAATCACTAAGTCATGGCGGTTTTTTTACTCAGTGACCTTATATGTGTGTATCTATTACATCATGGCTCATGACAAGTCATTTTGGGATCCATATGTGTGTTTTAATTTTACTGTTAGGTCTTGATGAGCCATGTCATGTGTTGATGGGTTGTCTTGGCTATATAAACCCATAATGGGTCATTACATATCCTTTGGGAAATTGGGCCTCAGAATACATGTGTGTGATACCTTTACACTACTGGGTTTTGATTACCATGTATTGGTGGGTTGTTTTGAATACGCAAATTGACATTGGGTCATAACTTATAAAAAATCATATTGGGCCTTATGATCCATGTGTGTGATACATCTACACTATTGGGCCTTGTCATGTGTTGATGGGTTGTCACAGATGCATAAACCCACTGTAAGTTATAACAGGTCATTTTACATGACTATAAATATACACCGAAACATAAGTTGTTAGCTACAATTATTATTATTTTTTTGTCATTTAATATAATTTTCATTTACACCCTCTAATTTTTAATAAGTTTATCATACGGATCCTCAACTTTAGTAACAACATGTTTAGCCCCTTAATTATAATTACTATTTGACCCTCAACTATATTTTTTTTCCTTTACACTCTATTGTAATTACTATTTAGACCCTAAACTTTTAGTTTTTTTCGTTTACTTATTTATTGTTATTTCTTTTTATTTTTTTTCTCAAGGTAATTTTTTTCTAACTTTCGTATGTACCATCGTAAGTAGGTTACTTTATTCACGTTCTGAACCCGCAGCTGGTACTCGTTTTTATGGTTATAATGAGTGTCGCTACGATCACGAACTGAACCGATAATTTTTTTGTGACTTTCGAATATATACCATCGTGACGTGTTTTTTTTACCGTTTCGTAAAATGTCCCACGCGTTTGCTTTTCTATCTATGGTTCGAACCTGCCGCGAACCGCCGGTGATAACCCACTAGTTACAACTAAACAACATTTAATAAAAAGTCTTTAAGCCCCGTAGGGACGATTTTTGTGGCCTATTGAGACGGAGCTATGGAGGCCAAAATTAATAAAGATGACATGTCGTACCTACAGGCTTAAAATATGTCGTCCCTATAGGTTAATTTCTTATAGTCATGTAACAAGTCATAACGGGTCTCATGATCTATCTGAATGATTAATTTACACTATTGGGCCTTGATGAGCCTTGTCATCTGTTATCGTAGATGCATAAACCCATAGCGAGACATAACATTTACATGACATTACATTTCATGATATTCTATATAATACAATTATCAACGATTGCAGTGACGAAGCTTGAGATTTCCAACCGGAAGGTCGAAAACGTATATACCCAAAAATTTCTATAAAACGGGGGGTCGAAAACAAAAAATACCCAAAAATTTTAATACGAAAACTACATACTCTCCACTACTGAGCGGAAAGTTCGAGGGGTCGGCCGCCCCTTCCCGCCCCCACTATCCTTCGCCCATGAACGACTGTCAATGGTGGTTTTTTTTACTTCTTTTTTTTGTCTTATTTCCTTTTGTATGTTTGTATATTTTTACCTTTTAAATTTTAGCATTGACACGTACAACCACTTAATTTCGTAAAGACTTTGTAGTTGAGCTGTACATGTTTATTTATATGCATGTGTGTATAAAAATTCAAGTTGATTTACGTTTCAACGTAAATTTTTCTGTAAATGAGTCGGGTCAAATATAATAAATTTTCGTGTTTATATTTATGTACATTTTCGGTTTGTCCATATTTTAACGTAAAATTTTACGAAACGCCGCGGCAACACGCGGGGCAGTTTACTAGTTACAAATAAACAGCATTACTCTTTCACATACTAAAAATTTCACATCTTACATGTGCACAAAGAAAAAATGAAAAAATAATAATAATAAAACTTTAATTTTATGTCTGTAGAAGTTATGGACAAGGAAGTTGATGAACAACGATGCATTTCTTAGAAGTACTATCAAATGTAGTAAAACTTAAAAACTTGGCATTATAGTTGGATTTTTCTTGTACTTTAATGTTCACTTATTTTTTTTAAATGTTCACTTTTTATCTCAAATTAATCCAACATAATAGTTTTTAAAAGTATATAAATAATTTTGTCTTAACTTAGTTCAGATATCGGACTAGAATAATTGATTTTTATATCTTCATAATTTCAAGCTAAAGGGTCATGGTAGCGTTGAAATGTGTTTCACCCAATTAAAAAAGGGGGCAAAACGAAACGTGGGGAGCCAAAACACTTGAATTAAAAAGGTTGGTTGTACAGTTGTACTTTATAGTCGTACCCTTTTATCCTTTTCTGACTCAGAACCTTTACTCCTTTAGAAAAGGAAACAAGATTTGTCGCATACGAGGTAACGTAGACGGTCGGTGGCGGTCATGCACTATCAGCCGGCAAGGCGAATAACCACCCTTTCAACACAACCAAAATATTCAGCATCTGCATCCATCTGCTGCTCTCGCATCATTAATCTAATCTTCCAAGTAAGTTACTCTAGTTTTACTTAATTACTAATCAAATGTTTGTCCAAGGCTTGATGCAAAACTACGATCGAGCCGGGTTCTCTATTCCTACGGAGTAGAGGAAAGGCTTTCTACATCTTAATGGGATTTACTGAGTATGACGATGATGATGACTACTAATCAAATGCTTAACTTATACACTTGAATATCGTATTTCGATCATGATCCATGGCTATTTCGCTTCTAGGGTTAAGGATTCTTCCAGATGTTGGCATACAATGGTGGTGACGTGTACAAAGATGACGTGGCGTATTTAGCATCTTATTTAATTTCTGTTATTAGAGTTTGTTAGTGGTTAATGAGTTGGTTAGGTTAGTTTCTCTGTATATAATGTCCTGTTTACTTTTACGCACAATAATGAAAATAGTTGTTCTTCATCTTCTTTCTCTCTGATAAAAATTTCATGGTATCAGAGCGGTGATTTCAATCGATCGCTCACCTCATTCATTCAATCTTTTTCAATCGTCAATTTCACACTTGTTGTTCAATCGATTCTCTTCTCAATCAGATTCAATCGATTAATTTCTTAATCGTTTTGCCCTAAATCATGTCTTCTTCTGCAAATCCAGAAAGTATAGTCAATAATCAAATTGATTCATCCAATCCTTTGTATCTTCATCCTTCAGATCATCCTGGTATGCTTTTAGTTTCAAAATTGTTTGACGGATCTGGATTTGGAGCTTGGAAGAGGTTGATTTCTATAGCGCTTTCTGCAAAGAATAAGTTGTGCTTCGTTAATGGTGAAATTGAAGCTCCTACATCTCCGATTCAACGACAAATTTGGCAACGGTGCAACGATATGGTAATTTCTTGGATACTAAATGCTTTGTCAAAAGATATAAGTAATAGTGTGTTGTATGCACAAACTGCTAACCAAATTTGGCAAGAACTTAATGATCGATATGGTCAAGTTAATGGAGCCAAGTTATATCAGTTACACAAGAATTTGTGTGAGATTTCACAGGGTAACAATGATATAGCTACGTATTTCACCAAAGTGAAATGTATTTGGGATGAATTGGATTCTTTGAATTGTATTCCTGTATGTTCTTGTGGAAATTCTCAACTCATAGCCAAAAGAGAAGAAGATCAACGTCTTGTACAATTTCTCATGGGGCTAAATCCTGCGTATGAAACTGTTAGAGGGAACATATTGATGATGCAACCTTTACCTTCTATTAATCAGACTTATTCTCTTCTTATTCAAGATGAGAAACAAAGAGAAATTAATGTTGCTGTTCGATTCAATCAAGATGCTATTGCAATGAATGCGTATAATCAGTCTAAAGGATATCAAAATGTCAAGAATAATGAAAAAAAAGGAATCATATGTACCAACTGCAAGAAAAATGGCCACACGGCAGATACATGTTATAGACTCATCGGTTTTCCAAAAGAGTTCAAGTTCACAAAGCCTAAACGTTTTGCAGCAAATGTTTCATCTGAATATCATGACATCAATTCTGAACAAAGTGGCAGCAAATCAACAACAACAAATTGTGGACTCACTTCAGAGCAATACAATGGTCTTTTGCAATTGTTGAACAATGTTCAAATGGGGTCTGCATCTTTTGCTAACAACACCAGCACCGCAGTCAATTCTGCAAACTTTGCAGGTATAATATCTTGCAATTTATCCTGTACATCATATGTTAAAGATAACACAACATGGATAGTTGATACCGGTGCTACAGATCATATGTGTTTTGATGAAAATTTACTTACAAACATTCAAACTCTTGCAAAACCGATTTATATTACTCTCCCAAACGGGAATCTTACCATTGCTACCAAGTTTGGTACGGTTAATCTCACTTCAAATTTCTCCATATCTCATGTCCTTTTGGTTCCCCAATTCAAACATAACTTACTCTCCATTCCAAAACTTTGCAATGACACAAATGGTTTAGTATTTTTCAATAATACATCATGTGTATTGCAGGCCCCTTCCATGAAGAGGCCTCTGGTTCTTGGTAAGCTGCTGAATGGACTCTATCTACTCAAGCAACAATCTGGTTTTACTTCTGATGTTGTTTCTGATTTGTTTCCAATAAAGTCCCTTTGTAATGTTGTTGTTTCTTGTAAAACTTGGCATGCAAGACTTGGGCACTTACCTCTTTACAAATTGAAAACATTGGGTGTATTTTCAAAAACAAATGTTGATGAAATTGAAACTTGTGATATTTGTCCTAGAGCAAGACAGCATAGACTGCCATTTTCTCATAGTCATATTAAAACTGCCAAAGCTTTTGATATGATTCATATTGATGTTTGGGGTCCATATAACACATCTACTTATAATGGTTATAATTACTTCTTAACCATTGTTGATGATTTTACTAGAGTCACCTGGACTTTTTTGCTTACTACTAAAAGTAATGCATTTCCAGTTCTTCAAAACTTTATTGAAATGGTCAAAGTTCAATTCAATACACATGTTAAATGTGTTAGATCAGACAATGCTCTTGAACTTGGTTCTGGTACAAAACAAACAGAATATTTTTTGAATCATGGAATTCTTCATCAAACTAGTTGTGTTGGAACCCCACAACAAAACGGGGTGGTTGAAAGAAAACATAAACACCTACTAGAAACTGCAAGAGCATTACTTTTTCAATTCAAATTACCTTTGAAATTTTGGGGTGATTGCATTCTTACTTCAACATATCTCATCAATCTTTTTCCTTCTGAAATTCTACATGGAAAAACCCCTTATGAATGTTTGTTTAACAAACCTCCAACTTACACTCACTTAAAAAGTTTTGGATGTTTGTGTTATGCATCCACTCTTAAACAAGGAAGAGATAAGTTTCAATCACGGGCTGTTCCTTGCATTTTCATTGGATATCCTTTTGGAAAAAAAGCCTACAAGTTATATAATTTGCACACAAATAGTGTTTTCATTTCTAGGGATGTAGTGTTCTTTGAACACTTATTTCCTTCCATTTCACAATCAATTTCTTCCATTTTTCCAACAGTTGACAAGCTTTCTCAATTTTTTGACTCTTTTGATTTTTCTGACCCTCTCTCAACTTCAGTTCCAAACTTTATCCATTCAGATCCTTCATCTTCTAATCACTCTATTCCTTCATCTTCCACTTCTTCTATTCCTGTTATTCGCCGTTCATCTAGATCACACCATCCACCTTCATATCTTGCTGATTATGTGTGTAATGTAGCATCTTCTTATCCCTGTTCTCATACAATCACTGCTTGTTCTGTTGTCAAAAACATTTCTGCTAATACCTTATCCTCAGCAAATCAAACTTTGTTACATTCTTTGGATTCTACAAAGGAACCTAACTCTTATCACGAAGCTGCTCTTAATCCTCATTGGCAAGAAGCAATGCAAAAGGAGTTTAAGGCTTTAGAAGCTAATCGTACTTGGTCTATTGTTGATCTTCCTTTGGGAAAGAAACCTATTAAATGTAAATGGGTTTACAAGGTTAAGTATAATGCCAATGGGAGTATTGAACGATATAAAGCACGTTTAGTAGTTCGTGGTGATACCCAAAAGGCTGGGATAGATTACACTGAAACATTTTCTCCGGTTGTTAAGATGACCACCATTCGTAGTCTCATTGCTACTGCTGCTAAACTGAACTGGGATTTGCATCAGCTAGATGTAAATAATGCATTTCTTCACGGAGATTTGGATGAAGATATTTACATGTCGCCTCCTCCTGGTATGATCTTAGATATTCCTGGTCAAGTTTTGAAGTTACAAAAATCTTTATACGGTCTAAAACAGGCTTCTCGTCAATGGTATGGCAAACTTTCTGATGTTCTCAAATCTAAAGGATATGTTCGATCTCACAATGATCATTCCTTGTTTACCAAGACCATGGGTTCTTCAATTGTTCATTTGGCCATATATGTTGATGACATTTTACTCACGGGGAATAATAAAGATGAAATTCATGATATCAAGTCTTTTTTGCATTCTACATTTCAAATTAAGGATCTTGGATTTCTTAATTACTTCTTAGGGATTGAGATTTTAAAAGATTCCAAAGGACTTGTTATGACTCAAAGGAAATTCGCTACCGACTTACTCAAAGAGTTTCATGTTTCAGATGCTCCTACTACAAGCTGTCCTCTTCCTGCGAATTTAAAATTACTGGCAAATGAGGGTGATGTTTACTCAGATCCTTTACAGTTTCGAAGACTTGTTGGCAAACTCAATTATTTGACACATACTCGGCCTGATTTGGCATTTGCAGTTCAGTTCCTAAGCCAATTTATGCAAGACCCTCGAGTACATCATTGGCAGGCTGCATTACATACTCTTAGCTATGTCAAAGGCACTGCTTCTTATGGGTTATTTTTTAACAACTCTCCTGATTTGAAAGTTGAAGCCTTTTGTGATTCAGACTGGGCTTCTTGCCCGAACACACGTCGCTCTATTAGTGGGTACTTTATTCTTCTTGGTGGAAGTCCAATATCTTGGAAATCAAAGAAGCAGCCCACTGTGTCTTTAAGTTCTACTGAAGCAGAATATAGATCGATGCGAAGAGTCACTGCAGAATTAGCTTGGCTTACTCGACTTCTTCATGAATTATCTCTCCCTTCGGTTGTTCCTATTCCCCTGAAATGTGATAGTCAAGCAGCTATCCACATTGCTAAAAATCCAGTATATCACGAACGCACAAAGCATATTGAATTGGATTGTCATTTCGTTCGCGAAAAATTACAAGATGGTCTTATCAATCTTTCTTATGTTCCTACTAAAACTCAACTGGCTGACATTTTTACTAAAAGTTTACCCGGGCCACATCACCATTCTTTGTTATCCAAGTTGGGGCTTTCTCTCCCTCCAACTTGAGGGGGGGTGTTGGCATACAATGGTGGTGACGTGTACAAAGATGACGTGGCGTATTTAGCATCTTATTTAATTTCTGTTATTAGAGTTTGTTAGTGGTTAATGAGTTGGTTAGGTTAGTTTCTCTGTATATAATGTCCTGTTTACTTTTACGCACAGTAATGAAAATAGTTGTTCTTCATCTTCTTTCTCTCTGATAAAAATTTCACCAGAAGATGTGGAGATGAATTATTTGTTAGTTTAGGGTTTCTTATCAGAGATATATGCCTGCCATTAAGGATTTCAGTGGATCCACAACTGAACGTACAGAAATATATATAGTCCTTATTAGAAAGTATGACACCAACTTCTTTATTATGGTTGGGCTATCTATTCCAATGAATTGGAAATGCGAAAAAATATGTGTGTCAAGTAGGTAGTGGAGCATTTCACATTTCACAACTTTGAACCTGTGTTGCGGAGGTGTGAAATATATTAATATTAATAATATATATATATAAAAAAACAAAACAAAACAACCGTCGCCCCTCATGCCCGCAATGCCAGCTACTCACACGCCCTAGCGCCACTTTAGTGCCCTACTGTAGCGGTGTGCATCGCCCCACAACACACTGCCTTGTATGTTTGTTAGATGGCTGTTGGTTAAGAATATAATTCATGTGTTTGTTGAACCTGTTGAGAACATTTTTTAATTACCCATGGGGCTAGGTGTGGGGTTCTGCTGAACCTGCTGGGAATGTTTTATTAAAGTATTGTTTTTTTGTTATTTGGACCCCTTGATTTTTTTTATTTTTTATTTTTTTTTCTGACGTGATCTAGACAGTACTATTGTTTTGCCAAAACAGTATGGATGCTATAAATTCCCCGAACCAGTTCAATATTCGGGGAGTCAGAATCATCGTACTAATCCAACAAGTTCCAATTCTGGAGTCAATTGACAGAGTTTTTAGGAGTTTTAACTTCGGTAATGGGTCAGGGTTACTTCAATATTGGGAATGCACACCTTCTGAATTAGAGGATATCGGATGCAATCTTATGTTGACAGACCAAACCTTTATGTCAACTCCGGATGAAGGACTTGAGGATTACAGGAGGAGATGTCTTGAAAATCGTCATCGTTTTGTTGGTTTAGAAACAAGTGTAGGCAACTGGTTAGCTGGCCGAGCAGCTCAAACTGGGATTGCAGATCATCGGACAATACATCATGTGCTTAATCAAGAAGATCAACATTCTGCAGACGTAGGAGGCAAGGGGCAGTTAGTTTTGCCTGTGTTTTATGACCAGGGTGCTGGAAATAAACTTGCGGGGATAATTGAGTTTGTCACGCCTGTACCAAAAGAAACTTATATTGAAGATTTTGAACGTATTCACAATTTACTAAAGGTTAGTTTATTCTGTTATCTTGACTTAATCATATAGATGGATGTGAGTCCCAACATATATTTTACATTCAAACTATACCTCGTAAAAGTTTATCGTTTGGATGGGTTTATATGTATTGATTATAAGAGTTCTCAAGCCTCCTATGGATTTGTATGTATTTATTAGTCTCATGCAACTGTTTAGACATTGAAGGGGTATGGTCCCAAAAAGGCCGCGCAAACCTCCGTCAAGGTTGCGCGCGGACCATACTCCTTATTCAACAAGCTTCTTATCATGAGCCTCGCGCGGGCTACATCACGTTCTATTTTACGTCGCGCGAGACCACGATAATAAGAAGCTCCAATAGCAGCACTTAGCATACCGAAGGAGCACTCAGTCACCCAAAACCCCGCGCGAGTTAGTTACGTGCCCAGGAAGAATCGCGCAGGGAAGCAGCGCAAGGCTGTTCCTGATAGTACACAAGGTACAAGTGGCAGAAGAAAAGAGCCAATCAACGTCCTTCTGGCTCTGCTCAATCGTGCTCCACGATCATCTGACATGCAGGAGACAAAAAGTACTTAAGGACGCCTACATGGCACCAATCATAGGGCAGAGACAACTGCCCCACGATCTCCACTTACCTGCTGATGGCAGAAGGGCGGCCAGGCCGACAACAGTGACACGTGGCTCCAATCACATTGCGCTAGCTCCAGAAAGCTCCTAGAAGCCACTAACGGTCGACACCAGTGAGACAAGGAGCATATCCTCCATGTTGTCGCCTTCAGGCTCAAGGCCCATTAGCCCATATCCTCTTACACCTCTCCGGCTATAAATAGAGACCTCACTTCATAGGTTAAACATTCCATTCCCTCTACTCTCACTCTTAATACTTAATTATCTCCAAAAAGCAGTCGCTTATTCTCACGCCGGAGCCCGGTTAAGAGGGAAACCCCCACATTCCCCTCTTAACGAGTAACGATGTTCTGTTTTGCAGGCTAATCCAATCACTAAGGAGCTCAGGAAACCATAAAGAAGATTAACCACTATGATAGGAACATAAACCAAACTGATTAGTCTCATAATTAGTTCCGTGTTTCTTCATTGGCGCCCACCGGTTTTTCTACAAAACACTTTCATCTTCTTCTTTCCTGAGTTTGCGTGTTTTTTCTTCCTTCGATCATGGCTGGTCAAGGAATCATTCCCGAGTTTGTTGGTTTTGGTGAAAACCATAATGCAGCGTTGGGGGAGGGTAATCAAAACGCCCAACCTCAACACATCGAAGAAATTGGCGAAATCGAAGTAACCAATATGGGGGGACCGCGCGGGAGCATCACCCGCATCACTCAAACGGTAACCCCAGGAAACAACGGCGCTGGACCTTCAAACCCAGCTCCACCTCAGAACATCTCGGCGCTACTAGGGCTACCAGAGGGCGAAACACCAGCCTCATGGTACGCCAAACAACTTGCCACCATTAACGAGGCATATCAATCCTTGAGCGCACAACAGGCAGTCTTAACGGCAGAACCGTCATTGGTTACACCAACCAGCCCAAGTCACGGGGCGCGCCAGATGCCACCACCGCAAAACATCCAAGGAAGAGCTAACAGACCTCCCCCTTCCAGAAGATTGAGCGTGCATGACACGCGCGATACGCGGGGGAAACAGGAAGCTATTACGACTATCTGTCAAACATCCAAAGAGGCCCAGTTCATAGGCGGCTCACGCCGCGCAACATGAACGATGAATGGGAAGATACTGACCCAAATGATCCAACTTGGGAGGACGATGAAGGATCTTCAGTCTTCAATCGTTTACAGAGAAACCATGAATACTACAAACCAAGACAACATGTTGGGTACACCGAAGAGGCTGAACAAGACTTTCGCCTCGCCTATCGACCAGCTGAAGCTGTGGAACATTCCAAGTTCGTTCCAAAAATCGCACTGGCGCCACTTAAAAGAGAGAAGTTACCTCCGACAGTCGGAAAGTTTAACGGATTGACTGATCCTGATGATCACGTCAGATTTTTCACAAGCGTGGGTTGCATGGGAGGATGGAATATGCCCATGTGGTGCCATCTGTTTATTCAAACACTTACAGGGGCCGCTCCTGCCTGGTTCGACAGCCTTCCTCCAGGAAAGATAAAGTCATGGGTGGATTTCAGGACTCAGTTTTTTAGTCACTTCAGTCAACAAAGACGATACCAGCGCGACACAGCCGAGGTTGAAGACATCTGGCGAAGAGATAACGAGGGTTTGGAAGATTTCATCACTCGCTTTAACAAAGAGTGCTTGGAAATCGGCGGCGTTAGTGAACAACTCATGCGCTGCCACTTCAAGAAGGCCATCCGCTGTGACAGCCTAATTAGAACCATCACTGGGAAGGATGGAATGCCCAAAGAATGGGATAAACTCATGGAAGCCGCGAAGATAGTTGCGCAAACTGAAGAGTCACTCGCCAGAAACAACAGTTATCGTACTGAAGATCGATTTTCTAAAGGGGGTCACTCGCGCGACGACAACAGACGAAACAAAGGCAAAAACCCTGGGTGGAAAGCCAATCACTCCAGCGGTTATAGTGAACGACCTCATTATGAAGAACGGTCCCGCTACAAGGAAGACGCGCGAGATACTATTGATCGCATCGGCTATCGGAAAGCAGTCAGGGATGACAATCGAGAAAAGCACTGGACTCCGCTCATAAAAACACCTAAAGAGGTGCTGATGACGGAGAATCACGATTTCAAGGCTCCAAGGCCTATGACGAACAAAAAGGGGCAAGACCCCAACCTGTACTGCGACTTCCATAAAGACACGGGACACCTGACGGATGACTGTTACAGTTTACGTCAAGAGATCCAAAGAGCGCTAAAAAGCGGGAAGCTGAGCCACCTGGTGAAAAATATGCGCAAAGAAACTCGACAGCTCCAACGCCACAATGAGGGGAACCACAAGAAAGTCAGACGTCTAGAAACCCATATGGTCAACAGACCAAGATACAACGCAAAATAGAAAGGCAAGCGCCCTGACGAACCCTCATGGCAAGAGCAACAGGTCATCTTCCCGGTAGTGCGCGGTGGCCCTCGCGCCACTCGACCCGTCGTCATTACCGGTATCATCGGCCATTACGAAACAGAGTACGTGTTCATCGATCCAGGAAGTACGGCTGATATCATCTACGAGAAATGTTTTAACCAGTTTGATGAAGATGATAAAGCGAGACTTGAACCAGTTGATTATCCACTGTCTGGGTTCTGCAATGAAATGGTCTTCCCGCTAGGCCAGATCAGCTTCCCCGTCACACTCTCTGACGGGAAGCATTCAAGAACAACGAATGTTAACTTCATGGTGATGCCTGTTAAATCAAGGCATGATGTGTTGATTGGGAGAGAAACCCAAGGCGAATTGAACATGGTCACTTCCACACCCCACTCAGCGATAGGGTTTCCAACCAAAACGGGGGTGGCGATCATTTATGCTAAGAAAGAAGTAATGGCGACAGAAGAAATGAGCCCAACAAAAGCACCCAAGGTTTCAACAACCGAGCCAGAAAAGTGGGTATTGAACCGCAAATATCCGGAGCAAACGGTGACGATAGGCCACGCAATCTCACCAAACATCCGAACTCATCTCAAGCAGCTCCTGTTCAAGAATATGGATATCTTCGCCTGGACCCCGGCCGACATGACCGGTGTCCCGCGCGACATCACTGAGCATCGTTTAAACACATACCCCTCTGCTGAGCCGAAAGTTCAAAGAAGGCGCAGCTTAGGGGAAGAAAAAACCAAAGCAATGAACGAGCAAGTATGTGAACTACTCAAAGCGGGAATCTTGCGGGAGGTCCGTTATCAAAGTTGGGCTGCGAACCCCGTGATGGTAGAAAAGTCTAGTGGAGGATGGCGAATGTGTGTTGACTACACCGATCTCAACAAGGCATGCCCTAAAGATTGCTACTCTCTCGCGCCATACAGATGGAAATGCTTCTTAGATTGCTATAAAGGGTACCATCAGGTTCAAATGAAGCTAGAGGATGAAGACAAGACAGCTTTTCGAACCGATCTGGGGATCTTCTGCTACACAAAGATGCCTTTCGGCTTAAAAAATGCTGGCGCAACGTATCAACGCCTGATGGATAAGACCTTCGCTGGAGATATCGGGAAGCATATCGAGGTTTACATCGATGATCTGGTGATCAAAAGTCCCGAAGAGGACCAAATGTTGAAGGACATCGAAAAAACATTCAATTCATTGCGCAGGGTGAATATGAAGTGGAATCCAGCCAAGTGTTCTTTTGGCATGGAAGAAGGGAAGTTCTTAGGCTTCATAGTCACAAATGGCGGCTTTAAAGTAAATCCAGAAAAGGTCCAGGCAATAGAGCGAATGCCATCGCCGCGAACAATCAAAGAGATGCAACGGTTGGCCGGCCGCCTAGCCGCGCTTAACCGCTTTCTATCAAATCACGCTGCGAAGTCATACCCTTTTATCAGCACTCTGCGCAACTGTGTGAAGAAACAAGAGTTCAGGTGGACCCCTGAAGCAGAGAAGGCTTTTCAGCAAATGAAGGAGTGTTTGATCGAACTCCCTACTCTGACTGCACCATTCGAAGAAGAGCCGCTCATTTTGTACTTGTCATCATCAGACAAGGCTGTGGGATCGGTATTACTTGTAGAGAGAGATGGAGTTCAGACACCTATCTATTACGTCAGTAGAGTTCTAACAGATCCAGAAACGAGATATTCCACGATGGAAAAATTGGTGCTAGCACTGCTACACGCCTCCCGAAGGCTGCGCAGATACTTTACAGGGCATGTGATCACCGTACTTACCAATTTCCACATTGGCACGATATTGCAAAAACATCCGGGCGGTTAGCAAAATGGGCAATCGAGCTGGGGGGCCACAACATCTTGTACAGGCCACGCCCAGCCATCAAGGGTCAGGTGCTCGCCGACTTTATCACAGAAGTCCCAGCAGAGAAAATTAAGGATTGCGAGATTGTCGAAGCTCCATTGAAAGATACATCTGATGAGTTGTGGTTGCTATACACCGACGGAGCCTCAAACGAAGATGGCGCAGGAGCAGGCCTGCGCCTAGTGAGCCCTGAAAAGCATGAATTTACTTACGCCATCAAGTTGGATTTTAAGAATACCAACAACGAGGCGGAGTACGAGGCATTTCTGGCAGGCTTACGCCTCGCCATAAAAATGGGAGCTAAAAACCTACAAGCACACGTTGATTCACTCTTGATAGCCAGCCAAATCAATGGTATATACGATGCAAAGGGCGAAGTTATGGCCCCATAATTGGATCAGGCGAAAGAGTTGCTCCAAAAGTTCAAGTCCTACAAGGTAGTGCACATCAACCGCTCTGAAAACAAACCAGCAGACGCTTTGAGCAAATTGGCTTCAACCTCTTTTCAACATCTCGCCAAAGATATAAGGATTGAAGTACTCAAGAATCCATCAGTCCTGATACGGCAAGTCAACGTGATCGAGATAGGGCAGCCATCCTGGATGACCCCTATAATTCAATATTTGCAAGAAGGAATACTCACTGAGAACAAAGCAGAGGCAAGGAAGATTCAAAGCAAGGCTGATGTGCTAAAAGTGGTCTAATTAAACTAACTAATTTTAACCCTAAATTAGGCACTCTTAGTTTTAAATTTATAAAAACAGACTCTCTAAAACCTAGACCACACCACCGGCAAGTGTACCGGTCAATGCAGTATAGCCTAAGTAAGTCCGAGTATCGAACCCACGAGACTCTCTAATTACGCTAATTAGACTCTATCTAGACCTAGACTGACACGGACTCTAACTGTTGATTGGGGGGGGGTACTGAAAACTAAGGAAATCTATCGAACTAAACTAATAAACTAGAATTAAATTAATACAAACGAAGACTGAGAGGCTTTTCTTATATAGAAAACGAGACCACCTAAACAAGAATCATGGATTACCTTTAAAGAATTACCGATTAAGTTAAATGCATGAATTATGGAACCAGGATCTTAAAGTACTAAACCTATTAAGAACCAACTAATCCCCTCGACCCTTCTCAAGGAGAAACCTGTGGAACTACCTAGGTTGTTAATCCTACCGGTTATTAGACGCCTTTCCAGTTGTCTAATTATTGTGTAAGTACTCTAATGTTGACCTACTCTTTTCTAATCATAGATCTAGGGTAGTTTGAATTAATTAACTTGACTTGATAGACTAATAAAACCGACAGGTCAACTAAGACACGACCTTTTCCAAGGACTATCTAAAGCAATTCGTCGGGTAAGACCTATCAATAGCCCCTCACTTTCCAGGTATTAGGACTAGCAGAACACTAAGACTTAGCAAATTATTACCAATTACTTCTAGGGGTTATTGGCCAATTCCACCCTAAAGAATGAAGATCTATTACGTGATATAGACACTCACCAAGATCTAAACCCTAGCATGACTCTATGTTGTGATATAGACCGTCACTAAGAATCATACGAAGCAAATGACAATAATAAACCAAATCAAAGTACGCATGTGCATCAAATCAATAAAACAAACTCTTTACAATACACAATCAATCCATAATATTCATGCAATTAACAGAAAAAGGTAAATACTTCATATCAATCCATTCATCAAGTCTAGGTGGTTAAAAGTTTAGCCAATCAAAGTCATGAACGAAGATAATAAACAAGGTTCAATAACAGAATTCATTGAAGTAAAATAAAGAAACTAAGAAAACAAGAGAATTAAATAGATAAAACCCGTTTAATTCTTGATCCCTAAGCCTCTTGCTTCAACCCCAATAATTCTTGAACTTGAACCCTTGCAAAATAAAGCTCTAAATTCGTCCCTCCAAATATGATCATATGTCGTCTCCTCACGTGCGGCTGATTGTGTGTCGCTGATGTACGGCTCCCCTCTTTCTACGAATATATATCTCCTTTTTAAACCCTATGCAACTTCCTTCTTTTTATTGTTTTTTTTTTTTTTTTCTCCACCGCCTTCATTGCCGTCCAGCCCAAGATATATACTTTCTGATGTTGATATTTGTTGCTCTGAATGGGCCCAATTCTGCCGTAATATCTATTCCAAAATATGGCAGCCTCCTTGCACGTCTCAGGAATATCTTCAATAAAATATGTGTGACCCAAAATAATAGCCACCACCCTAACAGTCACATAAATCGCTGGGCTAAAGCCCTTTGGCGGCCCACTCCCAATTTTGTCCAAGTTGATGTATTTGTGTCTCCAAGATTCTCTTTTCGTCTGATGTGATGATCAATTCCCTCAAGAGTGGCCACCTCCACATAATAATAAAATACAATATGGCTGCTTCTTTCTTTAATAATATAGAGATAGAGGGCCCGGGCCAATCACAGAAAATATGGCATCAATTTTAATTCAGACACTGGTGTTCTACTCTGCCCAACTGGCTGGTCATTTATTTACTACTCTTTTCTGCTCCATTTACACCAGGACCTGCCAAAACATAAAATAATATAATATAATACTAAACTAAATAAAAACAAATAAAACTTATACAAAAATTATACAATTTACACGGGACAAAAATGTGTATTTTATCCCACATCAAATATCCTCACACTTAACCTTTTTTCGTCCCCGAAAAAGAATTATGCAACGGAATCAGAGATGAATAGATACTCGGGTCAAAAGCATATGTATATTCTATTAAAACCAAAACTTGTGTTAGCCGCGATTGCGAATATAATTGTCCCTTTAAACCCGAATCCAATCTCAAGCCCTTATCATGTTGAATTTAATTTAAGTGCGGTCAGTCTACCTAGGGTCTCACGCTAGAATCTACAGTCCACCTACTCCCGCCTCAGGCTTATAGGACTAAAAGAACGATCACTGGACCAATTCCTAACCGTCTTATATCAAAACCAAGAGAGTTTACAATCAACTTTTTTTTCTTCTTTTTTTTTCATTTTTTTTCTCTTTTTTTTTCTGTGAGGCTAGACGATGCTTTCCCTAACCAAGAGGCAATCCGGCTGTAGAGTCGCTATCCCCAACCACAGATTACTTAGGTTTCGGTACTTTTTTTCTTTATTTGCACGGTCAATTTCACACACCCTAGCGGTAATTCGGTTGTAGAGTCGCTATCCCCAACCCAAACTACATAGGAATGCATTACTTTCATTTAGTTTCTAGCTCACTTTTTATTATTATTTTTTTTTTCCGCATAATCACAAACTCTAACGGTTTTAACTTATAACGGTGCCCCTTATACTCTTATTGGCAGTTTTAATTTCCCATATTTCCCAGGCGAAAACCCACTGGCAGACCGACAATTAAGGTATATTAACTCAAAGGGACTTAAAACCAAACCCGGGCCTATCCACATATCCCTAACTAGACGCAAGCTCGATTTATTTAATCTCATATTATTATTATTTGAACCCAAGCAAAAATTCATCTTTTCTATCATTTTCCGAATAAATTTGCTAACTTCTTATTTCAAAAGACATTTTTTGATTTTTTCAAAAAAAATTTTGGATTTTTGAATTTTTGAATTTTTTTGAATTTTTCAAAATTTTATGACTCAAGACTCTGCTAACTAGACACTAAACGATAGTTTCCCATCCCCACACTTAAACTCTACATTGCCCTCAATGTAGGATGGAAACCGACTCAAAAGACTAAAATAAATAAGAAATAAAAAACTAAGGGCATAAATGGAAAGGACTTAGCTGGTTATATTAGCGCGTAAGCTCCAAACTCTCGTCCAATCCAGCTCGATCGTATAGCATTTCCTTCGCGATCGGCTTTGACACTGACTGACATGCTTAGTAAATTGCCTGATATCTGATGAACAGCTCTGAAATCACCCGAATGGAGATTGAGTACGGGTGGTACATATTCAAACCTGCATAAACAAAAACAAGCAAAAACCAAAGCAGTACCGACTCTAAACAAAATACGACTCAAACACTACTAAATAAGACTCAATATACAAACTCTACAAAACCTCCCCACACTTGAACTTAATCAGGAGGCTTTTCCTTGACTTGGACCCTCTCTAACCCGTTTAATTCCACCCGATTCTCAAAAATAGTTAAAAATTTATTGGTGGAATAATAAAATATTTTGAAAATTCTTAACAGGTCAGACCACCAAAATTTATACTTACCTGGAAGGAACCAAATGCGCGACATGTAATGCAAATATTGATCGTGCGCCAACGGCTCCTTCTTGTACCAGCCTTCAATCCTCTTTCGTTTTCCATCTTTTCTTTTCTTTGCCTTCTCCCGTGGTTTTGATTTTTTAGTCGCATTCGTTATCAGTACCACGGGCCAGCTATGGTGTTCTTCATCTTCCACCATTCCCTCTACTTCTTTGGGAAGATCCCTACACTTAATTTCTACGTGCGGTGTGGGTTCACTTATTTTCTCAGGTTTACCTTCTAGTAGGGCTTCTAAATTTGCTAAATCACCTAATGGATCAAATTCTCCTACTTGTTCAGATTCTGATAAACCTCCTAACTCCCCTAAAAACTCATCTTTCCAACTTAACACTTTTTTCTCTACCTCAACTTCTACCTCATCATCAAACAGACTACCTAAGGAATCTCTTAAATCTAATTCCTCTTCAACATCTACTTCCTTAACTAATGATTCCTGGTAGACTTGCCACTCGTCTACTTCGTCCACACTCTCTTTCAATATCTCGCAATTAACCATTTGCATCATAGTCTCCTCTTCTTCACAACCAAAATCAATGATGCCCTTATTATCCGTTTCTTCTACTTCTTCTAATCTCCTAGACATTTCTTCTACCGAACATCGAATGTCTGATAGTATAGAATGGTTATTTTGAAACAGGACTTCATGTTCTTGAATCATTTTGTGAGTAGTCTCATCCGTAGCTACCAATTGAGCTAACAACCCCATTATCCTATCCAGCTGGTCCTGCTCATTTACTCCAAAATTTTGCTGTTGGGGCTGGTGATACGGTTCCTCATACTGGTACGAGGAATACCCCTGTGAAAAGTATGAAGGCGGCTGCACATAGGGGTTAGCATAATAATATGCAGAGGACCCCTCATATTGTGGGCATTTAACTGTAAAATGGGGCCCTCCACAAATTTTACACATATTTAAAACTCAAAAGAAATAGAAGACACGGAAAATTAGACTCCTACGACTCAATATATACAGAACACAAATAGACTCACAAGACACACCACGAAAACATAAAACAAAAGACAAGTAGCACAGATTATGTCAATTAAGTCTAATCAAAGCTAATAAACGCAATCGCCAAGAGTCCCCGACAACGGCGCCAAAAACTTGATGTGCTAAAAGTGGTCAAATTAAACTAACTAATTTTAACCCTAAATTAGGCACTCTAAGTTTTAAATTTATAAAAACAGACTCTCTAAAACCTAGACCACACCACCGGCAAGTGTACCGGTCAATGCAGTATAGCCTAAGTAAGTCCGAGTATCGAACCCACGAGACTCTCTAATTACACTAATTAGACTCTATCTAGACCTAGACTGACACGGACTCTAACTGTTGATTGGGGGGGGGGGGGGTTACTGAAAACTAAGGAAATCTATCGAACTAAACTAATAAACTAGAATTAAACTAATACGAACGAAAACTGAGAGGCTTTTCTTATATAGAAAACGAGACCACCTAGACAAGAATCCTGGATTAACTTTAAAGAATTAACGATTAAGTTAAATGCATGAATTATGGAACCGGGATCTTAAAGTACTAAACCTATTAAGAACCAACTAAGCCCCTCGACCCTTCTCAAGGAGAAACCTGTGGAACTACCTAGGCTGTTAATCCTACCGGTTATTAGACGTCTTTCCAGTTGTCTAATTATTGTGTAAGTACCCTAATGTTGACCTACTCTTTTCCAATCATAGATCAAGGGTAGTTTGAATTAATTAACTTGACTTGATAGACTAATAAAACCGACAGGTCAACTAAGACACGACCTTTTCCAATGACTATCTAAAGCAATTCGTCGGGTAAGACCTATCAATAGCCCCTTACTTTCCAGGTATTAGGACTAGCAGAACACTAAGACTTAGCAAATTATTACCAATTACTTCTAGGGGTTATTGGCCAATTCCACCCTAAAGAATGAAGATCTATTACGTGATATAGACACTCACCAAGATCTAAACCCTAGCATGACTCTATGTTGTGATATAGACCGTCACTAAGAATCATACGAAGCAAATGACAATAATAAACCAAATCAAAGTACGCATGTGCATCAAATCAATAAAACAAACTCTTTACAATACACAATCAATCCATAATATTCATGCAATTAACAGAAAAAGGTAAATACTTCATATCAATCCATTCATCAAGTCTAGGTGGTTAAAAGTTTAGCCAATCAAAGTCATGAACGAAGATAATAAACAAGGTTCAATAACAGAATTCATTGAAGTAAAATAAAGAAACTAAGAAAACAAGAGAATTAAATAGATAAAACCCGTTTAATTCTTGATCCCTAAGCCTCTTGCTTCAACCCCAATAATTCTTGAACTTGAACCCTTGCAAAATAAAGCTCTAAATTCGTCCCTCCAAATATGATCATATGTCGTCTCCTCACGTGCGGCTGATTGTGTGTCGCTGATGTACGGCTCCCCTCTTTCTACGAATATATATCTCCTTTTTAAACCCTATGCAACTTCCTTCTTTTTATTGTTTTTTTTTTTTTTTTTCTCCACCGCCTTCATTGCCGTCCAGCCCAAGATATATACTTTCTGATGTTGATATTTGTTGCTCTGAATGGGCCCAATTCTGCCGTAATATCTATTCCAAAATATGGCAGCCTCCTTGCACGTCTCAGGAATATCTTCAATAAAATATGTGTGACCCAAAATAATAGCCACCACCCTAACAGTCACATAAATCGCTGGGCTAAAGCCCTTTGGCGGCCCACTCCCAATTTTGTCCAAGTTGATGTATTTGTGTCTCCAAGATTCTCTTTTCGTCTGATGTGATGATCAATTCCCTCAAGAGTGGCCACCTCCACATAATAATAAAATACAATATGGCTGCTTCTTTCTTTAATAATATAGAGATAGAGGGCCCGGGCCAATCACAGAAAATATGGCATCAATTTTAATTCAGACACTGGTGTTCTACTCTGCCCAACTGGCTGGTCATTTATTTACTACTCTTTTCTGCTCCATTTACACCAGGACCTGCCAAAACATAAAATAATATAATATAATACTAAACTAAATAAAAACAAATAAAACTTATACAAAAATTATACAATTTACACGGGACAAAAATGTGTATTTTATCCCACATCAAATATCCTCACACTTAACCTTTTTTCGTCCCCGAAAAAGAATTATGCAACGGAATCAGAGATGAATAGATACTCGGGTCAAAAGCATATGTATATTCTATTAAAACCAAAACTTGTGTTAGCCGCGATTGCGAATATAATTGTCCCTTTAAACCCGAATCCAATCTCAAGCCCTTATCATGTTGAATTTAATTTAAGTGCGGTCAGTCTACCTAGGGTCTCACGCTAGAATCTACAGTCCACCTACTCCCGCCTCAGGCTTATAGGACTAAAAGAACGATCACTGGACCAATTCCTAACCGTCTTATATCAAAACCAAGAGAGTTTACAATCAACTTTTTTTTCTTCTTTTTTTTTCATTTTTTTTCTCTTTTTTTTTTCTGTGAGTCTAGACGATGCTTTCCCTAACCAAGAGGCAATCCGGCTGTAGAGTCGCTATCCCCAACCACAGATTACTTAGGTTTCGGTACTTTTTTTCTTTATTTGCACGGTCGATTTCACACACCCTAGCGGTAATTCGGTTGTAGAGTCGCTATCCCCAACCCAAACTACATAGGAATGCATTACTTTCATTTAGTTTCTAGCTCACTTTTTATTATTATTATTTTTTTCCGCATAATCACAAACTCTAACGGTTTTAACTTATAACGGTGCCCCTTATACTCTTATTGGCAGTTTTAATTTCCCATATTTCCCAGGCGAAAACCCACTGGCAGACCGACAATTAAGGTATATTAACTCAAAGGGACTTAAAACCAAACCCGGGCCTATCCACATATCCCTAACTAGACGCAAGCTCGATTTATTTAATCTCATATTATTATTATTTGAACCCAAGCAAAAATTCATCTTTTCTATCATTTTCCGAATAAATTTGCTAACTTCTTATTTCAAAAGACATTTTTTGATTTTTTCAAAAAAAATTTTGGATTTTTGAATTTTTGAATTTTTTTGAATTTTTCAAAATTTTATGACTCAAGACTCTGCTAACTAGACACTAAACGATAGTTTCCCATCCCCACACTTAAACTCTACATTGCCCTCAATGTAGGATGGAAACCGACTCAAAAGACTAAAATAAATAAGAAATAAAAAACTAAGGGCATAAATGGAAAGGACTTAGCTGGTTATATTAGCGCGTAAGCTCCAAACTCTCGTCCAATCCAGCTCGATCGTATAGCATTTCCTTCGCGATCGGCTTTGACACTGACTGACATGCTTAGTAAATTGCCTGATATCTGATGAACAGCTCTGAAATCACCCGAATGGAGATTGAGTACGGGTGGTACATATTCAAACCTGCATAAACAAAAACAAGCAAAAACCAAAGCAGTACCGACTCTAAACAAAATACGACTCAAACACTACTAAATAAGACTCAATATACAAACTCTACAAAACCTCCCCACACTTGAACTTAATCAGGAGGCTTTTCCTTGACTTGGACCCTCTCTAACCCGTTTAATTCCACCCGATTCTCAAAAATAGTTAAAAATTTATTGGTGGAATAATAAAATATTTTGAAAATTCTTAACAGGTCAGACCACCAAAATTTATACTTACCTGGAAGGAACCAAATGCGCGACATGTAATGCAAATATTGATCGTGCGCCAACGGCTCCTTCTTGTACCAGCCTTCAATCCTCTTTCGTTTTCCATCTTTTCTTTTCTTTGCCTTCTCCCGTGGTTTTGATTTTTTAGTCGCATTCGTTATCAGTACCACGGGCCAGCTATGGTGTTCTTCATCTTCCACCATTCCCTCTACTTCTTTGGGAAGATCCCTACACTTAATTTCTACGTGCGGTGTGGGTTCACTTATTTTCTCAGGTTTACCTTCTAGTAGGGCTTCTAAATTTGCTAAATCACCTAATGGATCAAATTCTCCTACTTGTTCAGATTCTGATAAACCTCCTAACTCCCCTAAAAACTCATCTTTCCAACTTAACACTTTTTTCTCTACCTCAACTTCTACCTCATCATCAAACAGACTACCTAAGGAATCTCTTAAATCTAATTCCTCTTCAACATCTACTTCCTTAACTAATGATTCCTGGTAGACTTGCCACTCGTCTACTTCGTCCACACTCTCTTTCAATATCTCGCAATTAACCATTTGCATCATAGTCTCCTCTTCTTCACAACCAAAATCAATGATGCCCTTATTATCCGTTTCTTCTACTTCTTCTAATCTCCTAGACATTTCTTCTACCGAACATCGAATGTCTGATAGTATAGAATGGTTATTTTGAAACAGGACTTCATGTTCTTGAATCATTTTGTGAGTAGTCTCATCCGTAGCTACCAATTGAGCTAACAACCCCATTATCCTATCCAGCTGGTCCTGCTCATTTACTCCAAAATTTTGCTGTTGGGGCTGGTGATACGGTTCCTCATACTGGTACGAGGAATACCCCTGTGAAAAGTATGAAGGCGGCTGCACATAGGGGTTAGCATAATAATATGCAGAGGACCCCTCATATTGTGGGCATTTAACTGTAAAATGGGGCCCTCCACAAATTTTACACATATTTAAAACTCAAAAGAAATAGAAGACACGGAAAATTAGACTCCTACGACTCAATATATACAGAACACAAATAGACTCACAAGACACACCACGAAAACATAAAACAAAAGACAAGTAGCACAGATTATGTCAATTAAGTCTAATCAAAGCTAATAAACGCAATCGCCAAGAGTCCCCGACAACGGCGCCAAAAACTTGATGTGCTAAAAGTGGTCAAATTAAACTAACTAATTTTAACCCTAAATTAGGCACTCTAAGTTTTAAATTTATAAAAACAGACTCTCTAAAACCTAGACCACACCACCGGCAAGTGTACCGGTCAATGCAGTATAGCCTAAGTAAGTCCGAGTATCGAACCCACGAGACTCTCTAATTACACTAATTAGACTCTATCTAGACCTAGACTGACACGGACTCTAACTGTTGATTGGGGGGGGGGGGGGGGGTTACTGAAAACTAAGGAAATCTATCGAACTAAACTAATAAACTAGAATTAAACTAATACGAACGAAAACTGAGAGGCTTTTCTTATATAGAAAACGAGACCACCTAGACAAGAATCCTGGATTAACTTTAAAGAATTACCGATTAAGTTAAATGCATGAATTATGGAACCGGGATCTTAAAGTACTAAACCTATTAAGAACCAACTAAGCCCCTCGACCCTTCTCAAGGAGAAACCTGTGGAACTACCTAGGCTGTTAATCCTACCGGTTATTAGACGTCTTTCCAGTTGTCTAATTATTGTGTAAGTACCCTAATGTTGACCTACTCTTTTCCAATCATAGATCAAGGGTAGTTTGAATTAATTAACTTGACTTGATAGACTAATAAAACCGACAGGTCAACTAAGACACGACCTTTTCCAATGACTATCTAAAGCAATTCGTCGGGTAAGACCTATCAATAGCCCCTCACTTTCCAGGTATTAGGACTAGCAGAACACTAAGACTTAGCAAATTATTACCAATTACTTCTAGGGGTTATTGGCCAATTCCACCCTAAAGAATGAAGATCTATTACGTGATATAGACACTCACCAAGATCTAAACCCTAGCATGACTCTATGTTGTGATATAGACCGTCACTAAGAATCATACGAAGCAAATGACAATAATAAACCAAATCAAAGTACGCATGTGCATCAAATCAATAAAACAAACTCTTTACAATACACAATCAATCCATAATATTCATGCAATTAACAGAAAAAGGTAAATACTTCATATCAATCCATTCATCAAGTCTAGGTGGTTAAAAGTTTAGCCAATCAAAGTCATGAACGAAGATAATAAACAAGGTTCAATAACAGAATTCATTGAAGTAAAATAAAGAAACTAAGAAAACAAGAGAATTAAATAGATAAAACCCGTTTAATTCTTGATCCCTAAGCCTCTTGCTTCAACCCCAATAATTCTTGAACGTGAACCCTTGCAAAATAAAGCTCTAAATTCGTCCCTCCAAATATGATCATATGTCGTCTCCTCACGTGCGGCTGATTGTGTGTCGCTGATGTACGGCTCCCCTCTTTCTACGAATATATATCTCCTTTTTAAACCCTATGCAACTTCCTTCTTTTTATTGTTTTCTTTTTTTTTTTTCTCCACCGCCTTCATTGCCGTCCAGCCCAAGATATATACTTTCTGATGTTGATATTTGTTGCTCTGAATGGGCCCAATTCTGCCGTAATATCTATTCCAAAATATGGCAGCCTCTTTGCACGTCTCAGGAATATCTTCAATAAAATATGTGTGACCCAAAATAATAGCCACCACCCTAACAGTCACATAAATCGCTGGGCTAAAGCCCTTTGGCGGCCCACTCTCAATTTTGTCCAAGTTGATGTATTTGTGTCTCCAAGATTCTCTTTTCGTCTGATGTGATGATCAATTCCCTCAAGAGTGGCCACCTCCACATAATAATAAAATACAATATGGCTGCTTCTTTCTTTAATAATATAGAGATAGAGGGCCCGGGCCAATCACAGAAAATATGGCATCAATTTTAATTCAGACACTGGTGTTCTACTCTGCCCAACTGGCTGGTCATTTATTTACTACTCTTTTCTGCTCCATTTACACCAGGACCTGCCAAAACATAAAATAATATAATATAATACTAAACTAAATAAAAACAAATAAAACTTATACAAAAATTATACAATTTACACGGGACAAAAATGTGTATTTTATCCCACATCAAGGCCCTGCATTACGAAATGAACGGTGGTATCTTATACCGCAAGTCCTTCTTGGGGCCATTACTACGCTGTGTGGACCCCCATGATGCAAATTACTTGATCAGAGAGATCCACGAAGGGATCTGCGGCATCCATGCAGGACCACGCATGGTTGTTGCGAAGATTATGAACGCCGGATATTATTGGCCAGGGATGCATGTCGACGCCCTGAAGGAGTTGCGCAAATGTGACTCCTGTCAGCGACATTCTCCAAAAACCATGCGCCCAAAAAACGATCTTATTCTCGTATCCACTGCGTGACCCTTTCAACAGTGGGGAATTGATATGGTGGGACCTTTCCCAGAGGCTCCTGGCGCCGTCAAGTTTATAATAGTGGCCGTCGATTACTTCACGAAATGGGTGGAGGCCAAAGCCCTCGCCTCAACTACAGCTATGATGGTGCGCAAGTTCATTTGGGAACACATCATCTGCAGATTTGGCCTACCACTCAAGATTGTAACTGACAACGGCACCAACTTTGCGTCTGAGGACCTCCAGAAGTGGATGAAAGAGATGAAAATCGAACACACTTTCTCCTCCGTTGCGCATCCTCAAGGCAATGGGCAGGTTGAAAGTGTGAACAAGTGTATCGTCGATGGAATAAAGGCCCGACTGGGCACAAAGCGAAGAGGCTGGGTGGATGAGCTCCCGAGTATCTTGTGGGCTCACGAACCATGCCGAAGACAAGTACCGGCGAAACCCCTTTTAGCCTAGTCTATGGCTCCGAAGCAGTTATCCCGGCAGAAGTAGGCCTGCCCTCTCCGCGCTTGATAGCAGTCAACGCAATCGACAACGAGGCAGAGCGTCGTCTTGACTTGGATTTGCTAGAAGAAAGGCGCGAAATTGCGCGGATTAAGGAAGCCAAGTACAAGACACAACTGGAAAGGTACTACAATGCGAGAGTCCGCATCTGTACCTTCACTCCAGGAGAATACGTCTTCCGAGACAACGAGGCTTCAAATGCTGAACGCACAGGAAAACTAGCACCCAAATGGGAAGGCCCATACTTGGTTCACGAAGTGCTAGGAAAAAGGGCTTACAAATTGCGCACCCTGGATGGTCACATCATCCCGCGAACGTGGAATGCGCAACAACTGCGCAAATGCTATATGTAATTAATCTTGGCCACGCGCCTTTTACTTTCATATGTTGGCTACACGCCCTTTACGTTACAAGCAATGTATGTTGGCCTAAGTGCCTGTTTCCAAGTCAATGAAAGCATACGACATGTTTTCTATACTACTTTCGTTACAAATGCATGTTAAACTTCTGATTAGCACGAAAACACTCCAGTAACTTACGAGCTCTCGGGTTATGCCTCCAAGGTCCTCCGCGAACATAGCGCGAGACCGGGCAATTACACTCACACAAGAGCCACACTTACATTTATTCGCGCTAACTTAACCAAAGTTTCTAACAACAGTGCAATAATTATAACGGGAAAGAATAAACGAGCATCATATTTAAAACAAGCGCGACCGCGCAACAGCTACACTAAAACAGAGAGTCATTCATTTGATCGGAAACAAGCGTAACCACGCAAAGGTTTACATTTCAAAACTTCAAGGAAAAATTACAAGGCACAAACCCTAAAAGTACTAGCCTATTCAAAGCTATCACCATCATCATCGTCGCGCTTATCGCCAACACCATCACCTTCCTTATCGCCATCATTACCCGCCGTTTCTTCCGCGTCAGACAAGTCAACAGTTATCGGTGGGTCAAGAATGGCCTTAAGGCGCTGACACCAGTCATCATGCTCTAAAGCCTTCGCCACTAAGTCCATCACGGGCAGTGACAAGTGATCATAAGCATTTTCAGCACGTGTCAACTCGGCACTAGCCTGGTCAGTCACTGAGTAATGACTAGTGTCAAACTCCTGTCCGAATACCTCTTCAACATGCTGCGCACACTCCAGATAGCCTCCACGATGACCAACTACGCGCGCGGCATCTGTTAGAGCAGCAACAACGCGATCTAGCTCTCCAGCGTTAAGGACAGAGTTGGCAATCTACAGCGAAGACTGTATTACAAATAACTCTTAGCAAATAAAACTTAAAGGTAAAAAGCATAGCATACCAGCACTACTCCGCGGCCGCGCATCCACTCGGCCTCGGAGACAAGAGTATCAACGATGCCCTGAGCCTCAGAATAGTTAGTCTGCGCTACATTGAGGGCCGCGGTACTAACTTCACGCGCTTATTCAGCTCTCTGCTTAGCCTCCTCAGCAGTTGCGGCCTTAACTTTCTCCGCCTCAAGATTGATTTCCAAGGATTCGCATTTGTCAACCTGCTCGTTCAGGCGACGTTTCAGTTCAGCAATCTCCACGTCCTTGGCAATCAGATCCTTATCCTTACCAGACAACTGAGCCCTCACCTCAGCCAGCTCAACCTGCAAGGGATAAAAGACTCAGTTAACCTGCCAAACAAAAGTATAAACGGAATAACAAGTTTCTCGAACCTCAGCCTGCTCTTTAGCAGCTTGCGCAGCTTGAGCATCCTCGACCTTCGCTGTCAAGTCAGCAACCTTGGCTTCAAGGTCGACAATCTTGTTACGAGCCGCGAACGCGCGCTCATTGTCTTTCTCACATATGCGCTTGAAGTCAGCTTTCTCCTTAGCCAACTGCTGTTCAGCAGCTTGAAGCTTGCTTTTCAGACCCTCGCGCCCCCACTCTTCCGACTTCCGGTCAGCCTCGAACTTCGCCTTCTCCTCATCAAAAGCAGCTCTCGACTTCTCCAAGTCAGTAGCACGCCTTAATATCCGATCGCGGTACTTTTCCCAATCATCCCTCTCCCTAACCATTGTTCACCACTCGCGAACAATTTCTTGGTTAGCAGCGCGGGTGTTGGCTTCACCAACGACATAGGCATGATACAGCCCGCTGTGAGTTCGTGCCCTTTGACGATCAACCTCACCAGGAGGAATGGAGTTCAGCAGCCAGTCACGGCAAGGCGCGAACTCAAGGAAGGTATCCTTTTGCTTTAAGATCCATGGCGGTTGGTGCGGAGCGTCACCACGACTCTCTTCGGTATAAGACTTGTAATAAATATCCCCCAACGTATCCCGGGGGCCTATTGGAGAGCGCGGCGGCGCGCTATGTTTCCCCACACCACCCTGCCCAGCCGCCGAACCAGAACCCGCGCCTCCTACAGTAGAAATTCCGATGGACTTATCGGCAGCGGTTTTTTCCTTCTCCTTTGTTCTCTCTCTTTCGGCAGTCTCTTTCCGCTTATCCTCCTCAGCTTTCTTGCGCTCCGCAGCAGCCCGTTTCTCTCTCTCCTGCTCAGCTCGCTTCCTCCTTTCATCGTCAGCCTTTTTCTTCTTATCCTCCTCGACCTTCTTCTTGTGCGCCTCATCCGCTTGGCGCTTGTCTTCCTCAGCTTTCTTCTTTTCCTCAACTTTTGCCCTCTCCAGCTCAGCAGTTTCCGCTTTCTCAAGCTGAGCAGCTTGTTTACCCTTCGCAGATTCAGCCCCAGCAGCCTGGAAATGTTTGATGGTAATCTTAGGCCTCTTGGGCTCCGGCTCCGAAGGCTCCGTAAAAACAACACCCTTCTCAGGGGTCTTCTTCTTGCCTTCTGCAGAAGTGAAGTCATTAAAGAAAGGAGGCAACAAAGAGCAAAGAAAATTAAGGAAAACTTACCAGGAGAAAACTTATAAAGAGAACGCAAGTTGCTCGTTTTCCCGATCAAGGGAACGGCACCAGTTTTCGGCGCAGCGACCACACCAGCTGCGGTCTCGCTCCAATTCCTTTTTCTGCTGATCAACTTTTCAGCAGCCTCTTCTTCTTCTTCTTCTTCCTCTTCCTCATGCGCAACAGAGGAAGGAGTAGCACCAGCATCTGGGTTGCGAGAACCCGCGCTACCAGAACTCTTTGAGCCACCGGCTCCAGCCTTCTTCTCGCCTATACGCGACAAGCCTTCAAGTGAGTCACTAATTATCACATAATCTTTCAAGTCACTTTGACGAAGCCGAAGAGTACCTTTATCAGCAGCACCAGAAGTTGCGCGACTACTCCCCTTTTTGCTTACCACCTCAGGCTCGAGGTTGATCACCTTCTTCTTCCTAGAGGGTTTCTTCTTCTTCTCTTCGGGGTCGATACCCAGGCCGCGCAACACGCCTGCAAAGACGTTAGACCACGAACTTAGCTCCCCGTTCGAAGACCCTACAGACTCCTCGCTGGAAAGATAGACAACCTCTTTCCCAGCAGAAGTCACAGAGCGCAAAGGACGAGGTTTAGGTATGTGCGCACCTTCGGTTGCAGTAGGCGGCGAGGCGAATGCATCAGCAACCGGATACATAAAATTACCCTTAATCTGCTCATACCATAACTCCTCCCCAGCCTGGAGCGGGCGCACGCCCATAGAGCCACCAAAGGTGGGGAAAGCAGCTTGGTACAGTTGCACCTCTACACGCGCAAATACACAGATTAGCACAGGTTACAAAACGAAGAGATCAAAGGAATTGAGGAAATAACTAACCTTTATCTTCAAGCTTTAAGACCGGAACGTCCTTGCTGTCAGGCGGCCACTGGTCACTCATGTGCGCCGCTACCAAGACATTTTCTCCAAACACTCGGTTTGGGGTAGAAGTAAAGTTCTTGTACCAAGCGTCATTCTTGGGGATCGCCAAATCCTCCTTCAAGATCGTTTCGGACCACGCACGGAAGGTCATGGCAATCGGTATCACCTCCTCGCGAATATAAAAAAAATTTGGGTTTCCAGTCGTGGAAACTCTTGGGAGGATTCAAGAGTATCTTCTTCGCAGCCCCTCGGCTGGCAAAGGAGAAGAAGCCCATATTCCGGATAAGCTGGCCCTAAACTTCTCAACCGTCGGCTCGATACCATGAGATCGACACAAGAACTCAAAGTGACGAACCCTAACCATCCCCGGTGGACTCAGTTGTGAGATGTGAAATCCATATAACTGCAAAATATGTGCCAGAAAATTCGTCGCCGGCAACCGGAAGTTGCCCTGGTGGAAGAAATCTTCAAATAAGGTGATATAACCCGGCGGTGCATCGGCGGCGGTCTGATGTTGACCGGGATATCTGGCATCCCACTCCGGTGGAAACCGGAAACTACGAACGATCTGCTCAAACAGACCCAAGTCCCACCGGAGAACGGGAACGGGACCTTCCTCATCGGGATTATCTTCTTGATGTTCTTCAGCCATAGATGCCAGAGTTCGAATATTTCTTCGAGAAACTTGAAGATCTGCTATTATGTTCTTCAAAAGTTCGAAGATTCGAAGCAAATTAGAGAGCAAATAAGAGAGAAGAATGCAACAGAAGACGAAAAGTGATTTCATCTCTCCATCTCTTCGGATATATATACCCATCGCATTTAATGCGATGGGTAAACGTGCCGGGATCGCCGCGCACGTGACCAATCAGAAGACGACACGTAAGACGTAAATCCCGGAGTGACGGTTACCACGCGCGCGTGGGCCTTACTCTCCTGACGGAAAGCCAAACCGTCAGAAGCAAGTGGATGACAACAGTGTCAGCGGTCAACTCAAGCGTCACCAACCACGACATTTTTACCAACCTGTCAGAAATTCAAATTCCGAAGTTATTCCCGCCCAAAAATTCAAAAACTTAAGGTCGAAGCTACCAGGGTCGCGCATTATTAACCACCTGAAGCCATACCTAGTAGCCGCGTCGTAGTAACCAACAAAGTTTACTCGCGCCCCGTCTACCAGAATCAAGGAAGAATTTTCTACACCTTTTATTTTCTAAGTCCAGAGCTCCAACCACTTGCCTCGCGCATGGTGCAGCACTAGACTGGGGGGACTTGAAGGGGTATGGTCCCAAAAAGGCCGCGCAAACCTCCGTCAAGGTTGCGCGCGGACCATACTCCTTATTCAACAAGCTTCTTATCATGAGCCTCGCGCGGGCAACATCACGTTCTATTTTACGTCGCGCGAGACCACAATAATAAGAAGCTCCAATAGCAGCACTTAGCATACCGAAGGAGCACTCAGTCACCCAAAACCCCGCGCGAGTTAGTTACGTGCCCAGCAAGAATCACGCAGGGAAGCAGCGCAAGGCTGTTCCTGATAGTACACAAGGTACAAGTGGCAGAAGAAAAGAGCCAATCAACGTCCTTCTGGCTCTGCTCAATCGTGCTCCACGATCATCTGACATGCAGGAGACAAAAAGTACTTAAGGACGCCTACATGGCACCAATCATAGGGCAGAGACAACTGCCCCACGATCTCCACTTACCTGCTGATGGCAGAAGGGCGGCCAGGCCGACAACAGTGACACGTGGCTCCAATCACATTGCGCCAGCTCCAGAAAGCTCCTAGAAGCCACTAACGGTCGACACCAGTGAGACAAGGAGCATATCCTCCATGTTGTCGCCTTCAGGCCCAAGGCCCATTAGCCCATATCCTCTTACACCTCTCCGGCTATAAATAGAGACCTCACTTCACAGGTTAAACATTCCATTCCCTCTACTCTCACTCTTAATACTTAATTATCTCCAAAAAGCAATCGCTTATTCTCACGCCGGAGCCCGGTTAAGAGGGAAACCCCCACATTCCCCTCTTAACGAGTAACGGTGTTCTTTTTTGCAGGCTAATCCAATCACTAAGTAGCTCAGGAAACCATAAAGAAGATTAACCACTATGATAGGAATATAAACCAAACTGATTAGTCTCATAATTAGTTCCGTGTTTCTTCAGACATTTATGCAGTTTATTCTAGAATTTCTCCTAAGTAGTCAGTAATGAGACCAAAAGTTCGATCCATTATGCTAATATTTCTTTTGAATCTTTGTAGCTTTTGGGCGTGTGAAAAGTACAAATCACTCGGCCGAAACTGCATTTGTCATTTCTATGAACATATAAACAAATCACTACCATATTTAAAATTTCTGTGTATGTTATTTAATACTCTACCCGTGGGCCATGATGTGTAAACAGTTAATCAAGATAACCCATGTTTGGATCATGTGCTGATCATATCAGGTTTTGAACTTTTCTTGTGTCATTTCAAGAATTAATGGTGCACAAAATGTTAATTTGAATGGTAACAGAAAGCTATGTTTCATGAAGTCATGAACTTATATTTTGTGTGCTTTAATCCTTTGCAGGATGAGGGGTTAAAGTCTGAATATTTGGGGAAGACAATAAAAGTTGAGTACAATGATATGATCAAGTTTACACTGCCCCTTTCAGCTAAATTCACAGACCTGCACAGCAAAGTGACAGAGAGATTCACGGATTTAGAACACCAAGAGTTTCGTATCGAGTATAATGACACCGAAGGTAACCGTCTTCCAATCGCAAGTGATGAAGACCTCCGGGTTTGCATGGCTGAGTCAAGTTCAAAGGGGGCCAAGTTCATCAGAATGTATGTTCTTTTGAACACAGAGTGATAACATCTTTTTTTTCTTCTTTTGATATTTTGAAGTTCATATGTCACACATACTTCTTTTCTTCTTTTGCTTTCTTGAATTTTATATTATTATTTTTTTTTCTAGATTTTTTTTTTAATTTTATAATTTCTGTTTTTATTTTCCGGAATTCCTACAACTTATATTATGTTTTCATTTTCAGGAAATAAATATAGATTTTTTTTTTTAAATTACATTACACTCAGTAAATCCATCAATAGACTTACCGGTCACCTAGGTATTTGTCAAATCTGTCGGCAATACGCATTTGTATAGTAGAGTTAGAGTTAATTGGATCGAGCTACTCTCAAACACACAAACAACAACCAAGTTTACGACCCAACTCCGGGACACCATTCTTTTTGTTATTATATTGATCGAAAACCACACCTTGATACAATGATTCTAACCTCTATTTATACCAACAATAACTTGCAAACAAAGCTTCGTATAAAGACTCCACTTGTAGATTCCCAATAAACATATAATAAACTTGATACTTTCAAACATATAAGAGCACACGGGGTGGTCCGTTATACCACCCCTATAACGCGTGAAACAAAAACGGAACACCGCCGCCGATCAAAAAAAAAAACGCGTTAAACATATCACGCGTTGAATTTGAATTTGGAACGTTGGTTTTTGACCGTTGTTATTTTTTTTTTTTGACCGTTTGAAACATTTTTTTTATAAATCCTCATTTTACAATTCAAAAAAACAACAAATTATCTCACACTGAATACAAAAAATCAACAAACTCTCCAAATAATTTTACAAGAAACATGGAAGGTTCAAGCAAGAGAGGTGGGGGTTCGAAAAAAAAGAGGTTCGGGTACGAAGAAAAATCCCGTAAGGCCCAAGGTTCGAGCGAATCTTTGCGAGCCGATGCGCTTTAGGTTGCAAGACGAACCCGAGCAAGTCCCACCCTTTCAAACCCAACAATACCCACCCTTTCAAACCCAACAATATCCACCCTTTCAATCGCAAACGTATCAAAACCAACCGTTCGTCCCACCGTTTCAACCTCACCAATTTCAACCCCAAACGTATCAAACCCAACCCCACACACTCGACCCACTACTAGAAGACAACACCCTCATCCATCATTTTGCAAACGCGTATCGTGAACCACAACAAAGTCTTGACGACGATGAAGATGATGATTACGTTCAAGAACAACAACAAGAAGAAGAGGAAGAGGAAGAAGAAGAAAATGATGACGTTCAAGAAATCGTCCAAACCGGCCGACAACAATGGACGAGCGAGGAGGAGGTGTCCTTGGTGCAGGCGTATTTGCACATCTCGGAGAGCAGGAAACATGCCAACGAGCAAAGAAAGGATGCGTTTTGGAGACGGGTCATTAATCATTTTAGGCAACTTCCCGGTGCAAGGATACGAAACATGGACCAAATGACGTCGAAGTGGACGGATTTGAACGGCAAAATGAGTAAGTTCAACGCTTGTTTCATTCAAAAGGTATGTTTTTATTAAAGTTTAAATCTTTTTTCATTGAAAACTGTTTTTTATTAAAAAAAACAGAAACAGTTTTTATTTAAAAAAAAAAACAGAACAGTTTAAAAAAAACAGAAACAGTTTAAAAAAAACAGAACAGTTTTTTTAAAAAATAACAGAACAGTTTAAAAAAAAACAGAAAACAGTTTAAAAAAAAACAGAACAGTTTAAAAAAAACAGAACAGTTAAAAAAAAACCAGAAAACAGTTTAAAAAATACAGAAAACTGTTTTTTTTATACAAAACATAAAACTGTTTATTTTTTTAAAAACAGAATTTTTTTTTTTTTAAACATAACCTTTTATATTTTTTGTAGAACCGAAACCCACAAAGTGGAGCGAGCGAGGCGACAATCATGCGACAAGCCACCGAAATGTATTGCGATGTCTACAAAAAGAGGGGTTTTCCACACGTGGCGGCATGGGAAGTTGCGAGAAATCACCCGAAGTGGGTCCCCGTTGAGTTGGTTGACATGCGTGGTCCTACGGCTCCAAAAAAACGAGGAGGTTCGAAAAGATCAAAGACATCCGATTCGGGGAACTACACGACTTCCGCGTCGGATAACTTGCCCCAAATGAACTTAAACGACGACCCCCTTGACGAACCCGGTCAACCCGTTAACGACCCCGTTGAAGAAGATACACCTACAAGGTCACGACGCAGGAGAGGTGGTGAATCGTCAAGCAAAGGGAAGGAAGCGGTGGCGGAGTCGATCTTCAGAATCGAAGAGGAGAAAATGACCCAATTCAAGAAGGCCGAACAAAGAAAAGAAACAATTATGTCCCTAAAAGTTGAACGCGAGCAAGCGTACAAGGAACACGTGAAGACGATTGAAAGACAAAATGATTTAAAAATCTTGTGTGAAAAGCACAACCATCTCGACGAACCGTTTAAGTCAATAGTCATTCAACAAAAGCGCGAGATTTGCGCAAAGTGGGGTTGGGAGATGCCACCCGTTTAGTTTTTTTTTTCCAATTTTAATTGTTTTTTTATTTTGCTATGTAATTTATTTTTTAAGTTTAATGAAATTTATATTTTAGTGTTTTATTGTTAATTTCTAATTTTAAAATGAAAATTAAAAAAATTTGGGAGTGATAGAATTCCATCACTAGTGATACCACCCCCCTACATTTCTATCACTAGTGATAGAATATTGGGTGATGACATGGCATGATTTGATTGGATAGTGGGAGTGATAGAAATCTATCACTAGTGACCACCCCTCCTCCCCTAATAAACATATCTCTAACCATTATCTTTATTGATCTTTTTCTTTTCTCTTGGTTCGACCCATTAGCCCCTTTTACTTTCTTGGTCCAATCAAACTAACCCTTTAACACTTTCAAATAGTTGAAGTCATATGATATAGTTAAATTTGGAGCTTCTTCAAGCATGATTCGGGGTTTGTTATCTAGTCATTTGACCTAGAAAGATATCATCTTAATAGACGTGTGAATGGAACAAGTCTTGATCGTGATATACATGATATAATGCTTATGTTGACGGAATTGATAAAAAGAAGTTATCTATCGATCCATTTAGGTTGTTGCGGACGACAAGGTACTTATAACCCTTCAACGACGAAAACGATTAACACATACTATTACTTGAATTGTGAGGATATAACACTTGCACGATTCTAACATTTGTCGTTGACTCAAAACATGGCAATCTCATATTAGTTATGACATTTTATTTGGCAGCAAACGAATATACTTGTTTGAAGCAGAAATTAGTGTATAAAATTGGCCCAAACATATATAACATACACAAGTACAGACACATGTTGTTAAGTGGGAAATCTTATTAGACTACCCGTTGTGGCTCAAGCTAGCGACCAGATTCATCCTCTAATATTGTGACACATGGCGCTGACTAGACGCCTACTCATCACGTTACTCACTCATGCCCCCTCACTTGTGCCTGTTGTGGTAACGCCTGCTCACTCGCGCCACCAGTAGGTTGACACAGTTGTGGTGTTAATGCGCCACCGTGGCAGCCGCATGGTGCTCACGACACCACAACACACAGTCTTACAACGAACCACGATGAGTGAAAGAATGATTACATCCCTTTGAATAGATCATTATTCCATTAATATACTTGTTTGTGGGCCTGTTGTGCTATTTTCGCTTTTTTTTTTTTGTTGGACCGACTACAGCCCATCAAATGAGCTCAGTTAGTTGGTTGTAGAGATGGGCATAATAAACGGTTCCAAACCCGAACCGGTAGAACCGATCCGTACCCGGTTCCATTTCCAACTCGATGTATAGAAGAACCGGTTTCGGGTTCAAAATACCCGGCGGTTCTTACCCGGTTCCATATTTCTTGATAATAAACGGGTCGTACCCGGTTCCTACCCGTACCTGGTTCTTCCAATACCCGGTAATAAGTTACCGTTAGAACTGGTTACTAGTCGTTAGAATCGATTCTTGGAGGTTGCAAAAAGCATTAAATGACAAATGTGACCGTTGGAACCGGTTACTATCCGTTGGAACCGGTTATTATAAATTGTTTTCAATTTTCATTTGTTTAACTCACCAATCCTCATCTTCTTCTTGTATCATTTTCTTCTACTTCTTGACATACTTTTCTACAATGGCTTCAAAGAACTCTAAAACCATAAATTCCCCATCCGTCAATAATGTTCCTCAAGCTCAAACCGCTCCATATGTTATTGGAACATTATCACATAGTCGCAATATGGAAGTATGGTGCAATTAGGACTTGGTCGAAATGAGTGACGGTTCGTAAAAGACCCAATGGCTCCTTGTTAAGCAAGGACTCTAATTCTACGTTAACGAAGCATGCTAAAAAATATTGTAAAGCTTTAAAAGATTTGACACCCGGTCAAGTTCAACTCTCAAAAGATGGCACAATAATTAAATATTGTTTAGAGGATAAAATATTTTCAATATCATTTAATAATGCTTCAAACAACTCAAATGCGATCGATAAATTAAAGTTGAAGTACAAACCAATTGTTGATGGTGTCGATGTGTTTCTTTAGCGTCGAGTTGGCGGCCGCTTTCATGAACTTTCCGCAACCTTTGCACCTAGGCATCTCATGGTTATCGGTCCTCAAACACAAATCGAAATGCTTCCAAATTGACGGGTTTCGTTTGGTTTCCAAAACCATAACAACCTCCTCATTGCATGCCATTGTATCTTCGAAAATATGAAATCAAATGTTGAAGTGTTGAATGTTTGTAGTAGTAAGGAAAGGGAATGGAGAAGATGGGGTATATATACAAAAAAAAAAAACCGATTTTTATATTAGATAATCGGTTTCCAACAGTATTATATCCGTTAGAACCGGTTCCAACAATAAGTGGCAGCTTTTTGGTTTGAAAAAACCCGACAGAACCGGTTCCAAACAGTACACAGAACCGGGTCCAGAGTACCCGTAACCGGTTACATCGGTTCTAGTTTTATTGACGACTACCCGGGTTCAACCCGGAACCGATTCTTCAGAGAACCCGGTTCCCCTAACTAGCATCAGTATCCGAGTACGGGTAGTAACCAGTTCCGGGTATTAATAATACCCGATTATGCCCATCTCTAGTTGGTTGTAAATCATGTCAAACCCACCAAATGATGACCCAACAAGAAATCAACTTTGGCCCGATATGATTGTCGAATTTTATCCACTGATCACGAATCCATTTCCACTCTTTTTTTTTTTTCATTTCTTTAGAAAATAATCCATCCACAAATTTAGTCGAATTTCATCCACTGATCACCAATCCATTTCCACTTTTCTTTTTTTCATTTCTTTAGAAAATAATCCATCCACAAATTTAATGATTTGAAACCTAAAATATATATCTTTTCAAATCAGTTTTATTTTAATAATCTAACTTGTAGGAAAACAAATCAAGGTAGCATATCTTATAAATCATTTCGGTGCATTTATAAAACCTTTAACACAAAAATAAATAAAATATGTATAAATTACGCCAATAAATATACAGGGGCGGATCTAGGCCACTTGTGTGGCTTCCCAGGAACCCATTCGGTTTAGAAAAAATGGAAAAAATTTGTGAGAGCCTCGTATGATTTGAAAAAAAAAATAGTGAGAGTCTAACAAAAGGAACCCAGTAAAAAAAGTTTTTAGATCCGTCAGACCGCCATTGAATATACAATAGAACATTTAAATATATGTTTTATTCCTAGCTATATGATATCTATTCATACGTAATTAAATACTAAATTGTGGTCGTTTTTGTAGCCAAGCTTCTTGCTGGTTAATATATTTTATTTTTCTTCGCCGTTACAAAAAATATTAAACCAAAACCGTGAATAATTGGTCCCACGTGTTGGCGGGAAGGGATTAAAAAGTCAACACTTTTAAGCATGCCTTTTGTTGACTAACCCATGTTCTCTATTATTTAATTTACAAGATTCTACAAAAGAATTCAAATTTCTCTCTCTCTCTCTCTGAAATTAAGCATCGATTTCAACGATCCATTTCTTGTCTCTCCCATTGATGAAATATCGATCTATTCAAGGTATGCATTCATGCTTTAACTCATCGAGTTCCATTTTTATAACTTATAAGATTTCTTGCTTACCAACATGTACAAAAGCAGGGGCGAAGGTTTGTTGGTGCCCGGGGGTGCACCCACCCACCCCAATATTTCGGTTAGAAGTGTATAGGTTCTGGTTTTTCGTCCGGAAATTTTAAAATTTATATAGGATCGCCTTCCCCCAATTATTTTTCTTAAATATTTATACAATATATAAATTAAAGTAAAGTTTCTTACCACTTTGTATATAAGTGATACGTAGTTTTGTAAATATATTTTAGCTCTTATTTGTTTAACCATAGGTTACCCACCACACAATAAACTTAATCACAAATTTTTATGTCTAAGAACGGGTCCTTTGAATAAATGAATTTTTTTAGTTTTATTTGGAACTATTATTATTTGACTTGATCCGAATCGATAGCCGACCCGAAACATAACGATAGGAAAAAAAAATTTGTCCCATCACTTTACGCCCCCTCGAAAATTTTGGTCAAGCTCTGCCACTGTACAAAAGGGCTTGTAGCCTATCACTATCAAAGCAATGTAGTATAGATATTCATCCCTAAAGTCGTCGAGGTATTTAGTCTCATGGTAGTAGGGCTGTCCAAACTGCTCGACGATCGAAGATCGCTCGAAAAATGCTCGAAAAATGCTCGTTCGATTCCCGCTCAGTTTGTAAATGAGCCGATCGGATCGGTTCGATTCAAATTCAATCCGAGCATGAGCATAGCTCCGCTCGCTCGTCGATCGCTCGGTTTCGCTCGAATTATTTTTATTAATAATTAATATATATATTTATATTATAGATTTTATAGATAAAAACCCAAAAAAATATAATAGCCAAAAAAAAACTAAAAGCCCAAATAACATTCAACCCAACTTAATATTTAATATATAAATCTAACTATCTAAGTATCTAACCCTAAATTTATTCTTCCCTAATCAGTCGTATTCAAATTGCCGCTCTAATCTCGGTCTCACTCTCCGGTCTCCACAGTCACAGACTCACAGTCTCCGTCTCCGACCCTCTAATCTCCGACACACATATCGCCGCTGTCTCTAGTCTTCAATCTTCGGACGGTCTTCAACAGTTCTTCAATCTGCTGTTTTTTTAATCTGTTTTTTTTTTAATCTGCTGTTTGGTATGTTATGTTTCTGTTTGGTATGTTTGTTATAGTAGCATAGGAAAGATGGAGATCGATGACATTCGACAGTTGGCAAAATTTTGATGTAAACATAGTTGGTGATTAGCTGTTGTTTGTCCCAGGTCCTTTCTAGCTTCTTGCTAGTTGGGCCTGGTTGGTTGTATTCGCACTTTATTTTGTGTTGCTTTTGTATTCGCACTTTATTTTGTGTTTCTTATGTATTCGCACTTTATTTTATGTTGCTTTTGTATTCGCACTTTAAGTTAGAATTTTTTTTGTTGAACGAAGCCTTATTATTCAATCGAGCGAAAACGATTCGCTCGCTTTTTTTTTTAGGATTTGATAAAAACCGAGCCGATCAGATCGGTTCGATTCAAATTCAATCCGAGCATGAGCATCACTTTTGCGATCGGTTTTACAAATTTGATCCGCTCGGATCGGTTGTAATTCAATCCGAGCATGAGCAGACCCTCGATCGGATCGGATCGTGAACACCCCTACATGGTAGACACTGTTGTAGATGTAGAAGTCGGTTTAGATCGTAAAAGTTATTAAAAAACTTATATGAGATTGCCATCATGTTTTGAGTCAACACAAGATGTTTAAATCGTGCAAACTTTAGCGTGTTAATCGTTGTACCTTGTTATCTACAACAGGGGCGGAGGTAGTGTACAAGCAGGGGTAGCACGGGCTACCCCACAACTCCGTCTATGTAGTGTAAAAAAATTTTCCGGTTTTATACAAAGGATACCCCTAATCAAAAAAAAAAAAAGAGATACCCCTAAAGTTTTGTGCTAGATCCGCCACAGATTTGCAACATCCCAATTAGATTGCTCATTGGATCGATAAATCACTTCTATCGGTCACTTAAGCGGACCGCAATATATCATATCAAGATCAAGAACTGTTCCATTGGGTAGATAATATTATAATAAACCCCTAATGATTTGCTCAATAAAATATATCTATGCTTAAAGAAGTTCCAACTTTAACTACACTATGACTTCAGAATAAGACCCTTTCACCCAGTATTCATATAACAAAGAGTAAAGTACACGGATGGTCCCTGTGGTTTAACAAAATTTTGGATTTGATCCCTAGCTTTCTTAAAGTACACGGATGGTCCCTATGGTTTGCACTTTTTAACGTGTTTAGTCCCTAACTTGGACATGATGAAACCTTAGGGACTAAATGCGTTACAAAATGCAAACCACATGAGCCATCCATGTTTCTTTTGGAAAGCTAGGGACCACATCCAAAATTTTGGTAAACCACGACCATCCACTCTATAACAAACCAAGAAAAGAAGAGTGTGGGTCATCGCACTGCTATGCGTTCAACATAATACGCATTCTGATGAACTTTTCCCCTCTTGAACTAGACTCAGCCATGCAAGCATGGAGGTCTTCATCGCTTGATATTGGAAGACGGTTACCTTCGGTGTCTTTATGCTCGACACGCAAATTTTGGGGCTTTAATTTCAAAAATCTCTTTATCACTTCCTTGTGCAGATCTGTGAGCTTAGCTGAAAGAGGCAGCGTAAACTTGATCAAATCATCATCGTATTCAACTTTTATCGTCTTCCCCATATATGTGGAATTCAAGCCCACATCCTGCAAAGGATTGAAGCATAATAAAGATAAGTTCATGACTATATGTAACATAGCTTTTAGTTACCATTAGGCGAACCACAACTTCTTGAAATAATATAAGAGAATTTCAAAACGTAATATCAGGACCTCATTTTACGCATAAAAATGTGGCTGGTTCTTGCTCAACACATGATACAAGCATGGAATATCATTAAGTAGATTAACTTGCTATGAAAGTTTCACTTTAGTGTTTTATTGAATTTTACGATACATCTTCGGTGGAGATATTAAATAAACCATCTAAAAGAATTTAAGTACAGAACAGTTAGAACTAGCGCCAGCTGAAATTTTATATTTTCACAGAAAATTACATCTGCAGTTTCTGCAGGGTGATTTGTACTTCTCACACAATAAAATGCTACAGGGTTCAAACGAAATATTAACATAATAGAACTCTGGGTCATATCACAGACATTACCACATGAATAAACCGCATAAATTTCTAAACAGTGGCATGGGAAGAATCAATACAGAGAAATCGAAGTAGCGGTAAAAGAATAAATGTCCTCAGATTCTATACCGCCTGTTTATCAAATATTAAATGGTCATACCAATACGATATCAATTAATATTTTGAAGTATGGTCAAACCCATACGATATTGTTTAATAAGTTGACAAGTTGTTTAAAAAGTAACTAACATAGAAACATGCGAAGCGGGTCATGAATTGATTAAAAGGTTCTAAAAGGACCATATGTATGTTTAAAAGCAAAAATTAAACTTTTCAATGGCTTTAGTGAAACTTTTATCAGAGGCTATTTAAGTACTTTTAAAAAGTTCTTCAAGGGTTCAAAAAACTGCAGGTTATTAGGAGTCTTGAAAGCTCTTATTCTCTTCTGGCTTGGGTAAACTTTCATGGCGTCTAATTCAAATGTAAAATATGTGTCAGGACTCATATCCATTATTATGATTATACTGCACTTACAAGTAAGATTAAAAACAAAAAACTAACCTTCAGTAGATTGTGAATTTGTTCAAAATCTTCAACATAACTTCCTTTTGGTACAGGTGTGACAAGCTCAATGATTCCCACAAGTTTACTCCCAGCACCTTGGTCACAAAACACAGGCAAAACCAACTGCCCCTTGCCCCCTACGTCTGCAGAATGTCGATCCTCTTGATCAAGCACATAATGTATCGTCCGATGGTCTGCAATATTTGTTTGAGCCACTCGGCCAGGTAACCAGTTGCCCACCCTTGTTTCTAATCCAACAAAAGGATAATAGTTTTCAAGACATTTCCTCCTGTAATCCAGCAGAAGCCCTTCATGATCTCGAGTTAACATATAGGTTTGTTCTGTCAACGTAAGATAGCATCCAATGTCCTCGGAATCAGAAGGCGTGATGCATGCCCAAAACTGAAGTAATCCTGGTTCTTTGCGGAAATTAGATGTCCTAAAAACTTCTCTGACAATGGGCTCTGTTGTTAGAACCGGCGGGAATATGCTGGCTGCAGGAACAACCATGATACTGTATTTACAAACAACAGCATTGTCTAGATCACGTCAGAGCAATGCATATAATTTTAGCAGTTCCAAAAATCAAAAACTACTTCAAAAAGCAAACTCAACACGGTTGTTGTTAAAAGTTGTTCTCGCTCAGCCCCTTGTGTTTATACATTGTGTCTTCCTAAGACTACATTAAGTACATTTAATGACTGAACTACGTTGTTAACTCTAGAACTATGCGTAATGTGCCACCTCAGACATTTGGGGCGCTAGCCCACTACACATAGTGTCGTGGCTTTAGACCATTCGGTGTGGAGGGGCATGAAGAGAGGGCGCCGTGTGGCTGCCATGTAAGCAAGAGGGCGTTGTAAAAAACGCACGGGGTGGTGTTGTGCGTGGAAAGGGCCCCACCTAGTGTTTAAAAAAAACTAACCAATTACAAACCACCAATCACCTCGCGCCACATCACCAACCAAATTACCCCTGCATGCCGGTGAAGAACCCCCGCCCCACACACAATGCCGTGGAAAACAGCAAGCACGGGGTGGTTTTGTGGGCGTGGACCGGCCTCCACACCAGATTTCCACGCCCACACCGTATGGTCTTAACAGGTGTGGGGCCAACTCACAATCATACCAATCAAAAAGGACTACACTGGTCTGGTGCCAGTTTCAACTTTCATACTTTTTTTTGTAAATAAAAAATAAATCTTCACTGTTCAGTTGTTTGTTCCACTAAACCCCCTAAATTTGAGACTTCACTGCATACCGACATTCCGTTCATCATCTCCGATAAGAAACCCTAAATTAACAATCGATTACCCCCCAAAGCCTTCTAGAAGAATCCTTAACCCTAGAAACGACATGATCACGGACCCGTATCCTAACCCGTTCAAACCCGAACCAAAACAACCCTTTTTTGATCGACCCGTTCCGTTCCGACCCGAATCCATTTTGACCCGCCACCCAACCCGACCCGCTCATTTTGCGATCGTGATCGATCGCAGTATAATTACTCTCTTCATAATAAACAAAATTAAACGATAATTGAGCATTTGAGTATCAGTTACCAAGTAAGACTAGCGTTACTTACTTGGATGTTCGATCTTAATGAGTAATGTGTAGAATCGAAGACTGAAATTGATGCAGAATGATACGAATCAAAGGAGGAAGAAAGTAGAATTAGAAGGCAAACCGACCATGAGGCATATCATACGGTTTGATGCTGTTGTATAGCCTCTTCGTCAGTATTGCATCACCGTGATGCTCTCAAATAAAGTGGCCTTTTAAATCTGACATATTTTTCAAACTAAAAGAATAATGTTTACCTTTTTTAAGTATAAACTTTAAGTGGTATAAAATATGTCCCGTCCCAGCAGCCAATTTGGAATAAGATGTCTTAGATTCTTATCCGTTCAATTTTCATTTACATGCAGATTGGTTTCTCTTATTTATAAAAAAACAAAGTAGTGGGTTTTTCACGCGCTTTTAGGTGCTGTTTGTTTTTTAGACATAAAATGTCTGCAATCTGATTTCATCTGTTCTCATGTCTGCAACTAAAGATGTGGTCTGAAGCTCTGCAAGCTGAAAATATAAGACTGTTTGTTTTTATAAATTGATAATGTCTGCACAGAATCACAATACTATCAAATAACATAACATGTTCAGCTGTTCACAGAATCACAATACTATCAAATGAGTAAACAATACAAGCTCTTGTTATTTTACATTCTAAAATAATGTAGATAATCTGATAATTTAATACTTCAATCAATTACTACTAAACTTGAATCACACAAACTGAAACCATGCGGTAGATAATCGGATAATCTAATAATCTTACCTCGAGATCCTTGAGCTCGAAATAGGCTCTCCAGCAGCTATACGACGGATCTCCTTCCAGCGTTGAACAGTAATCTGATTAAACAAAAAAACCTAATTATTATTGAAAACAAAATTGATCTATAATCTATTAGATCTGGTAGTTGTTAGGCCGAATCAGTGAGTAAAAACACATATGCTCCTTAACGATTCAATAATCAAATATCAATAACTAAAAAATAAAAGTAGATTAGAAAGTAATCGAGCAAAAAACCTGCTAAATCGTTTTCAGATTTCTGAATCAACGGAGGATCCTTAACGATTCGATCAAACTTGCTTCGACTAACCGGTTCAAGTTTAGGTATATACGCATTGTTTCTGGACGAACAACAGATCGTCGTCGTTGTCGCCGGAGCTAACGGCGGTGAGTGAACGGTAGGAGATTGAAACGGAACTGATCTTATCATCATCGTGTGCAGAGAGTTTAACAAGGATGGGGGTTGGGTGTATGTAATGGAGGGGAGTTAGGGGTGTGCGGTGTTTGGATTAGGGTTTTATGTATTTTTTAATAGAAAAGAGAGGAATAAAGGGTTTGTGAAGATGTTAGAAGCAAAGGTTCATAGCTTTTTTTTAAGATGAAAGAAGTCATTTTTAGATCTGTTTAAAAAAAACAGTCTTCAAGGTCTTATGTTTGCCCGCCTGCAGACATAGGTCCTTTGCAGACGTTTTAAGCAAAAACAAACAGTACCTTAATCTTAATCAAATTTATACAGGACGCGGAATCAATGTGTTGTTCGAACGATATCAGTTCAGATTGTCAGTGTAAAGAAAAAAGTCAATTACATCTGACACGTTCGAGTTTAACCAAAACGTTTATAGAAACGTATATAAAATATACATCACGGCCACGCAACAATATACTTGAAATACTATAACACGTTACTTAAAAAAGAAAAACTAAACCACGTTTTGGTAGAACAAATATGTCGCATTGATGTATTTGAAATACTATAAATATTGATAAACGTTGTGGCGAGAATTTGATAAACGTGGTCGTGGGTTCGGGTCCCACGGATGGCGCCATTGAAGACTCACTTACCAGTCAGTACGAGTTGAATAGAGCTGAGCCTCAGAAGATCCTTGCTAAAACCTGAAAGATCACAAGAAAGGAAAACACACCGTTAGCCTCGTCACAGGGAGGGGGGCCTCTCTGTGACCAAGCTCGGACGTGAGAATAAGTATCTAAGGAGGTGGAATAGGTCAGTGAGAGAGAGAGGAGAATTTAGAGAGAGAAGTAGTCATTACCCCTTGCGGGAAACCTTGGAGGGGTATTTATACCTTTTGGATGTGCTGACGTGGCGAGTTAGTTAGGGTCGGACCAGTCGCTGTCAGGCAGTTAAGATTGTGGGACCCAAGTTAGTTAGGGAAGATCCTATTGGCTGATCGTTCCAACATGGTCCGTCCGGTGCGTCCTTACCTTGCATGACTTATGGTCCGACTTAGGACTGGCGGATGATCGGTCCGGGGGTCGGTGGTGTTCGGTCCGATACAGGACCGGTTCACTTCATTATGATACCAATATGGTACCAACACAATGACTTTGCGTAAAAAAGACTTTAACATATAGGAAAAAAATTGATTAAAGCGATGGGGTTGTTACTAACTTTATTAAGTTTCAGGAGCTATAGTGTAAATTAGTAAAAGAAAAGAAAATTTAAATTATATTATTTTCAATAATAAAGAAAACTCAATTTATATGTCAGTGATGAAGATTGGAGTGGGGTTACATAACCTACAAATTTACAGTGTTATTATTTAGTTGAAAACGGACTCGTAGTCGTTGTCATGACCCCTTAACTTGATTTTCTCAACACCATTAATTATCCAACCATCTAGAACCTTTTGAATAGTCGTAGTCGAGCAGTTATTTTAGTTCGATGCATATAACTATCATTGCTTTTTCTTCGGGCCGACCATACTTCACTATTTTATACCCTTTTTGTTTATTTTGGGTAATTAAAATGTTGGAATTGATATTCTCAGAATTAAAACATGGCCAATCCTCATCTTTGTTTTGTGATATCCTTATTTGTGCATAGTAGGTCACCTATGTTACAAAGTCGTCGTCATGACCTCTTCACATTGTTGCAGAAGTCGTTAATTGCTCCCAAGTCGGTCTACTGGAGAGTTATGAGTACTCAGCCTAGGCAAAGAGTACTCGGACATGTTAAATTATAAAGAAACTAATTTTGAGAAAGTATATACATGTCAAATATCATAATTTTACTAATATTGATAAATGTGAATATGAATATAAATTTAGAAGATACATGTTTAAATACTAAAGTATTTAAAAATTGATATTCATTTACTAATACTATAGACATAGAGATTATGTTTCATTTTTTAAGTCAAACTCATTCTGAGTTGACCAACTAAATCGATTCTGGCTGAGGTTGATCATTTTTAATCGATTCTGAATAATTAGACGGAGTTGAAGAAAATCGTCTCGGCTCCATGCCATGTAATGATTGTTTGGCAAGTACACGACCTTCTAGACCTGGTTCTACAACATTGCCCTGATCTATGACTTACTTCGACATCAAAATGCTCTCTAAACCTTATATTATCTCAAACAAATTCGAGAAGTGTGGCGTATCCATTCATGTATATCATCCGAGTAGTCAATGTTGATTTATGCCTCACAGTAACTATGAAGTCGTCCGATTCTTTTTACGGCTTTGCGAAACAAAGTAGCTCCTATATTCTTTCGGGTTCAGGTGGAATAGCCGATCCAAGAAGACTAGAAGAGACCTTGATTTGATTAATACAAATTAAAGTGTCATGCTTGTCACATATTCTTCTTTAATTGAGCAACTCCCCCACTTAAGCCTTCTCAGCAAGATCACGACTTCTTTTTTCCAGATAGTGTAATTTGTTGAAAAAGACTAAAAACCGGATCATTCTTTTGGTTTTAAAAAATAAGCCTTCCACATATCCTTACACATAGTTGATGGACTTAAAAATTCTTTAAAAAAAGTATAGCAAAACTATACTTATATTCAAGAAAATAATGTTGTTTTTATGATGTATTTTTTTTTAAATATAGTATAAAAAAATTATGGACGTTCAAAAAAGACGGAGAACTTGAAAAAAAATATCCATAATATGTTATACCAATTTTACCTTTTCAGTCCTATTTTTTTTTCTCTTGATTTTGCCCCTCTAATCTCATCCCTTGATTTCATAATCTAATGCTATAGGGTGTGGTCATGACAGGCATGACCACAATGACCCTCCACGTCAGATTCATGTCATCCACCTCTGATCAGTGGCGGATCTTGCCCGTTGAACCTGCCAGGGCCGAAAGACACGAGCACTAAAATTAGCACTAAGGCCGAAAAACTTGTCAGGGCCGAACATAGTATATATACAAAATTTCGTTCGAAATGCGGAAAATTAGCACTACGGCCGAAAAACTTGCCAGGGCCGTGGCCCTGCCACGGCTCTACTAAGATCCGCCAATGCCTCTGATCCACCATCGAAAACCAGGGCCGACTCGTAGGGGTGAGTGATAGGCGACGGCATAAGGCCCAAACCCTCCGAAAGCCAAAATCTTTTTAATTTTGTATAGAATTTACACTGTATAAGATAGAATATATATATATATATATATATATATATATATATATATATATATATATGCTGAATTGAGAGATAACATAAATGAGCCCTTGTACTAGTGGTTACTCTCTTGCTTAAACAACAAGGAGACGCCGATTCTAATCCTGACGTCTCCAAATTCTTTATTTTAATGCTTAATTTTGTCAATTGTATCTTTCTCTTTAGTTAATAAGTTACTTCCTAAACTTAGCTAAAAATAATTATTTAAATTACATCCACATAAATTTTAGTGATTTATGAGTTTATATTAAATGGAGATTTTCGAATATGGCCCAAATTTTTTATCTCGCACACCGCCATTTTTTTTTGTGATTTTCGGAGACGTAACCACTATCCTAAGGGTGTGGTCATGACCCAAACCATAATCCCCTTATTTATTTTAATTTATTTTTGTCTAAAGGAAAAGGAGGTCCGTGGTTGCCATGGTTGAATTCACGCGAACCATGATGGATGAATGAATGGGGTGGTGTAGCAATGGATTAATCTTCCTACATTGATATGCTTTTGTTAATTTGTTTAAATATACAGCGACGTGGAATTCATGTGTTTTTATCCCGAAAACCACATCACATAAGTCTTCAACGATAGCCTCAAGATCCAGCTAGATGACATTCTATAACGGATACAATGCATAAGTGCATAATTATGGATCCAGTGTCGGATCTTGATCAAAAGTTCCGTCCGGGCGGAACATGGAACCCAAAAAAGAATTCCTATCGCTATGTTTCGGATTATATGTTCGGGTCGGCTATTCGATTCGGGTCACTAGATCCACTTGTTGCAGGGAGACATCTAATCGCTGACAAGTTGCACCATACACTATGACGCCCCCAACATAAAAAAAAATCATATTAGAAAATTAGCTTTAAGCTAGTTATACCACTTTATGTCTTAATTTTTTTAACACCAAATTTTTAAACACCTTTATTTGATCTTTACCTTGCATTTGCGAGGAACTGAACCCACAAACTCACATTTACAAGGGGGGCACGAGACCAATAGGTCATGGGTCATGTCTTAATTTTTTAACCAGATTTTATGTTTAAAATTCCATTAAATACTTGTTTTTTTAAGATAATAAATTCTGTGGGCTGCTAATTACTACCCTCAGTTGGACCAATAATTTACTTGATATCTATTTCTATCAAAGCGTGTATCTACATTATTCCATATATAAATAAGCAAACTTTTTGTGCATAACCACTTGTAACATGTGCTTTGAGAGTTTTTCAAAAAAAAAAACTTGATTTTTTTATTTTAACCCAAAGGTTTTTACCTTTTCCAATTTTAACCCTACATAAGTTGTTTTTTTAACTTTAACCCAAACTTTTCATTACTTTTAACCCAAAGATTTTTACCTTTTGCAATTTTAACCCTACATAATTTGTTTTTTTAACTTTAACCCAAAACTTTTCATTATTTGCAATTTAACTTCACAACTTTTGTCACTTATACTTTTCATCTTTGGCAAATATTCGGTTTACGTATAGTTCTTAATTTTTTGAGTTAATACGACGCAACGTACAAGTGTGGTTCAACTTTTTTATGTTTTGTTTCAAATTTTGCAAGTTAATACGACGCAACGTACATGTGTGGTTCAACGTTTTTACCTCTATTTTTTCATGTTTGACAGGTTCGTCACAACACGCAGACCCTAGGTCGAGTCAGTGTTGGTGGTCGATAACGGTTGTGTGACATTAGTACTATTTGACATCGGTTTTACGCCCCGCCGCAACGCGGCGTGTGCTTTGGGGGTTTTCCAAAGAAAAAATCATTATGCATATGATTGCCGCAACCTTTGCTTTGGGGGTTTCCAAAAAAATTTGATTTTTTTTTACTTTTCATCCAAAAGTATTTCATAAATTACTTTTAACCTAAACTATTTATTTTTTTACTTTTAAGCCAAAACTTTTTATCTTTTGCAATCTATCCTCACAACTTTTTTTTTACTTTCAACTTTGATCCTTTACAGTTTTCATTTTCCGCAAATTTTCCGCTTTATGCTTGGTTCTAAATTTTTGCTTTGGTTTAATTTCGTTCTAAATTTTGCGAGTTAACATGACGCAACGTGCGTGTGTGGGTGAACGTTTTTGCATCGTCTATTTTTCCCCATTTTACAGGTTTAACATAACGTGCGAGTCCTAGATCGAGTTAGTCATAACTAAAGAATCCCCGCCACTTTGCGGCGGGTCTGAATTCTAGTTGTGATAATTACTCATGATTTAGTTGTCTAATGGCATAATATTTGTTTTTCATAAAAGCGATATGGGTTCAAATCCTTAAGACCATGGGTAGTGGTTAAACAAAATAATGCCTCCACCATGGGGCATTATTCGACACGTGGCAGTCCAGTCAGCATGGGGCATTATTCCAAAAGTGGCGTAGTGGGGCATTATTCCAATAACGCCCATGCAATCATTTCACAAATTTTTTTTAATTTAAAACATAATAAACTTCATTAATTTAAAATAAAAATTACACTACTTGAAATAAAAAAAAACGAAAAAAAAAAAGAAAATAAAAAAAACCGAAAAAAAAATAAAGTTAAAAAAAGAAGATGATCTAGAGTCCATATTTTTCTCGAATTTTTTGGCGACGCATTTGCGCAAGGATCAACGCATCGCCTTGGAGGTGGTCGATAGGTTTGGACAAAAACTCAATGTCCTTTTCCATTTTCCTTCTTCTTATGCGACCTTCTGCCGCGTTTCGATTTCTCTTGCACCGGTTCGGGTTGCGTCTCCGGCACGACATCGACATCGGGTTCGGATTCGGCTTGTTGTTGTGACGGTTGCGACCCGTCGGCTTGACCATAGCCGAAGGTGGGAGGCACGAACGGAGTGGCGCCACTCAAGTAAGCCGCGTACGTTAACATGATCGGGTCCATTTCTTGAAGGTTAAACGTGTGTTGCGGTTGGGTTGTGTTCGGGTTCATGGGTCTTGCGGGGACACCAAAGGGGGGTCGGTATGGATGCATGTTTGTATAAAATATAAAACAAGTAGGAGAGAAAGTGTGAGTTTTTTTATAAAAAAGTAGGAGAAAGTGGGTGATATTTATATAGTGGGTAAATTTTGGAATTAAAAAAAATAAAATAAAATAAACAATTGACCGTTGGCAACGGTAATGTCTCTCGCCCCTATGCAAATTCAGCGTTTTATTTAAAACGCCAACAACATTTTTTTTCAAAAAAAACGCCTAAACACGCCTAGTGTAATGGGGGGCGGCGTTTTACGGCGTTTTTTTTTCAAAAAAAATTTTAAAATACCGCCCCACTACGGGTGGTCTAAGTATATAAGGTTATTTTAAAAAATCTAGATGGTGAGAACTGATAACATGCATCTAACCAAGAAAACTGGTTGAATTAATCCTTATCATAAAAGGACAAAAGGTGGTTGATATCGACACATATTGGAAGTCTCCATCAGCTAAGGAAAATTAGTATCTTTATTATTTTATTTTTCTTGTTGCTTAAGTTTAGGAGTCTTTATTATTATCTACTAATTTCCGTTTAGCATAAATAGTTTGATAAGGTTCGTTAATGTAATTCTGAGTTTGTCCATCATTTGAACTTATTAGGCTGGAGGGTGTGGGGCGCCACCCTTCCGCCACCTAGACTTGTATAGCGCCCCCATCCACTTTTAACCACACCCCGGGCGCTATAGGTGGGGCGCCATTGAAGCCCCGCCATCGTGATAACGAGCTTTAACGCGAATTCAGGTGGGACCTATTAGTTTTAAACCAATCAATTTTTTTTTTAAATTTTGTTTAACAGGGGCTCCATCCACACCCTCCAAATTAAAGAGGGGCTCCATGGTACACTTGGATCCTACGTGTCACCTATAAAGCCCCATAGAGCCCCATCCACACCCCGTAGCCTTAGTAAAAAGAGTCAAGGGTGTCCCCACAAAAAATATTGTGTCGATGCGATATCAATTGCTCAAACAAAAAGTAAACGGTCTTAAAGTGGTGAAAAAAGGACCACATTTTCTATTTGAAATCAGGGAAAAATAGGGCGAAAGGTATGTTTGACCTATTCGGATAAAACTTATATCGAATCGTAGATAATAATAAGTATGTCGTAGCGTATATTCAAAATTATGAAATTATATTAGATTGTTGACATCATGAAAATGTAATCACGTCACTTAAAAAGAAGATAGAAAGAAACTAAACCACCACGTAACTTTGATCCGTGGACGCTTATGCTTCGATCAGTGATCATTATTGTTCACAACTCGGCTTTGAGTGAAATTTTTATCTAGACATAAATAAAAAAAGAACATCACGACAACATACGCAAAATTGTATTAATAACGTATTTTAACACTGTGTTCCAGAGTTTACTAACGGAAGGAAAGGAAAGGAAATAAAAAGAAAGTAAAAATATTTTGTGTTCCAGAGTTTCATTTAAGGAAGGAAAAGAAAGGAAAATAAAACATGTCGTGTTCCCGAGTTTCATTTAAGGAAGGAAAAGAAAGGAAATGACAGGAAAACTAGGCTAAATTATTTAATTTTTCTTTCCTTCCGATTTGGGAGGAAACGGTGGGAAAGACATCTTTTTTTTCCTTTCTCGTCCTTTCCTTTCTCACTTTTGCTTTCTTTTCTTATCCCTCATTAAGTTAACTCGGGAACAGAGCATAAAAGTTATAAGCGAAAAATATAATACATTTGAAATTACTTATAATAATACACATACCATTTTAATGGTACGTATGATTACAATTTTTAAAAGTTTCTTTTCAAAAAAATAAAAATAAATGTTATTATATTTGTTTATTAATATAAATGTTTCCCTATCACAACTAAAAATTTTAATGTAATTATATTTAGATACTAGGTTGTGGACTCTGTGTATTATATGGATTGAATAAAGAAAATATTCGCGTAAATAAAGATGATAAATATCATAAAAATTGTTTAAGATCACCCATAATCAGAAAAATGTCAATTTCTTTAAGATTTGAAGAAAATCAAAATAAATTAACACAATTTAAGATGCTAATATATCATAGATATTTATTGCTGTTTATCAACATGATATCTATGTGAAACTCATGATAAAACTTACATTTTAGACAACTTGAATTATAAATAATTTGAAATGTAAAGCTACACATGATAAATCTGTTGGTACGCCTAAATCTTAATATTAGCTAGAGCACATATTTTATTAATGAGTTTCACATAGATATCATGTTTTTTTATTTATTTATTTATTTATTTTTTTGCAAAGAATAGTATAATTTATTTTTTTGAGTCAAAAAAGATGTTTAAATCGTGCAAACTTGAGTGTTGATCATTGTACCTTGTTATCTGCAACATAACACCCCCATTGGACTCCATATTGGATCGATGGATCACTTCTTTCGATCACTTAAGCGGACCACACTATATCATATTAAGATCGATACACGTTCCATAGACACGTCTGTCAAGATGAGATCTTTCTGGGTGAAATGTGTAGGTAGATTATAAACCCCTAATATCAATGGGGTGGTGGTCCATTGGCAAAGGTAAAACCTTTAAACACCTTGGGAGGGCCGAGGGAAGGTCTTAGGTTCAAGTCCCACAGGCAACAGGAGTAAGAAGATAACAAACCTCTAATGAATTGCGCGCCCAATAAATATATCTATGCTTTAAGAAGTTTAAATTTAACTATACTATGACTTCTGAATAAGACCCTGTCGCCCACTATTCATATAACAAAACAAGAAAAGAATGTGCCATCAGTCATCACACTGCTATGTGTTCGAAATAACACACATTCTGATGAACTTTGCCCCTCTTGAACTTGACTCAGCCATGCAAACTTGGAGGTCTTCATCACTTGAAATTGGAAGACGGTTACCTTCGGTATCATCATACTCGACACACAATTCTTGTTGATTTTTTAATTCTGGAAATCTCTTTATCACTTCCCTGCACAGGTCTGTGAATTTAGCTGAAAGGGGCAGCGTAAACTTGATTATATGATTGTATGCAACTTTTATCGTCTTCCCTATATATGTCGAATTCAAGCCCTCATCCTGCAAAGAATTGAAGCACGATAAAGATAAGTTCATGACTTCATGTAACATAGCTTTCTGTTACCATTATGTGAACCACAAATTCTTGAAATAATATAAGAGAAGTACAGCCAGCTGAAATTTTATATTTTCACAGAAAATTACATCTGCAGTTTCTGCAGAGTGATTTTTGCTTCTCACACAATAAAATGCTACAAGGATATATTTTTTTTTTATTTAGAGTCTCATTACTAACTACCTAGAAAAAATTCACGAATAAACTACATAAGCCGATTTAAGTTATTTTATATCTCAAACGAGTCGAGCAGATAAAAGTTAAAAGTTCAAAAAGTAACTAACGTGGAAACATGCGAAACAGGTGATGAATTGATTAAAAGGTTCTAAAAGGACCATATGTGTGTTTAAAAGCATAAATTAAACTTTTCAATGCATTTAGTGAACCTTTAATTAGAGGCTTGTTAAGTACTTATTTAAGGTTCCACAGGGGGGGACAAAACACTGCAGGTAAATAGGACTCATATCCATTAATATGCTTCGACTGCACTTACAAGATTAACGAAAAAAGACTAACCTTTAGTAGATTGTGTATTTGTTCAAAATCTTCAACATAACTTTCTTTAGGTACAGGCGTGACATACTCAATGATTCCCACGAGTTTATTCCCATCACCCTGGTCACGAAACACAGGCAAAACCAACTGCCCCTTGCCTCCTACTTCTGTAGAATGTCGATCTTCGTGATTAAGCGCATGATGTATCGTCCGATGGTCTGCGATCCTTGTTTGAGCCGCTCGGCCAGCTAACCAGTTGCCCACCCTTGTTTCTACTCCAACAAAAGGATAATAGTTTTCAAGACATCTCCTCCTATAATCCTGCAGAAGTCTTTCACGATCTCGAGTTAACATATAGGTTTGTTCTGTCAACGTAAGATAGCATCCAATGTCCTCGGAATCAGAAGGCGTGATGCATGCCCAAAACTGAAGTAACCCTGGTTCTTTGCGGAAATCGTATTTGCTAAACACTTCTCTGACAATGGACTCTGTTGTTGGAACCGGCAGGAATACGCCGACTGCAGTCACAAGAAATAGCTTTATAGCTTCCATGATACTGTATTTGCAAACAACAGTATTGTCTATATCACGTCAGAGCAATGTATATAATTTTAGCAGTTCCAAAAATCAAAAACTAAATCAGAAATCAAAGTGCTTTTAGTTAAACTATTACACACTTTTGACGGAAAAGTTTGTGAGACCCGCCAGTCGGACCGGGAACCGTGGGTCTGACTGGTCCGGTTCACCCTATTAGACCGGTTTTCAGTCGGACTGGAAAACCGGGTGGTCGAGCTGGATTTGTTAGGGGTTGAACTGGATTTTGATTTCACTTTTTCAATTTTCCCTTTTTACTTTTATAAAATTAACGGCATAACCCGGTTCTTACATCCAATCCAACCTGTTCGACTGGCCCGACCAGTGGTCCTGAGACCGGTTCGACCAAGAGTCTGGTCCCGAAGACATTTACAATTAATCTAAGAAACTACAAAAATAGACCTAATCTGATGCCAGGTTTCATCTTTCATATTTTTTTATAATTAAATTATACAAGTTGTATAATAGAAATGGAAAAAAACAAAAAAAAAAATATAAAAGATTTTTTTTCTAAACAGGTTAATGGGTCAACCCGTTTTTTATACGGGTCAACCTGAACCCGACCCGTTTTTTTAAACGAGTTGTGTTAGTCGACCCAAACTTTTTTTTTTTTTTTTTTTTTTGTGTCGGGGTTCGGTTCGGGTCGGGTTGACGGATCGTATCAAGAATTGGGGCCCCTAGTTCTGTTCATGTTCCACTAAACCCCTAAATTTGCGACTTCACACATGAATAAAACCCTAAATTAACATCCCAAAATCTTCCAGAAAGGACATGATCACGGATCATGATCGCAGTAAAATTGTTTAGTAATAAACAGAATTAAAGTATAATTGAGCATTTAATTATATATGTTATTAAGAAAAACCGGAGTTACTTACTTGAAGGCTTGATCTTAACGAGTAATGTGTAGAGCCAGCCAGAGAGTGAAATTGAGGGCAGATAATAAAGAATGAGAATAATAAAGAATCAAAAGGGTGAAAGAGAGTAGAGTTTGGAGGAAAAATAACATCTTATCCCTTTTCTTTTGTTAAAAAGGTTGGTCATTGTTGTATCAACGTCGATTGTCCCTTGCCTCGAGGGATTTATCTAGGAGATTATTTTTAATCGAAAAGAATTTAATTTAAATATCTCACCTTTTTTGTGCATTGGGTGGCAGTACAAGTTTTTTCAACGCATACCAGATTGTACTCTGTGCTACTGATGATGAACACTTGTTTAAGAGAAAACAGTTGGCTGCCAACACATGTTGCGTTTTGCTTTGACACGCGTTGCTTCATTCTTCCACCATCACATCTTAAAAAGATAGAATGAAAGTCATTTTATCATGCCCACTTGCTTCTCATTCACACGTGAGAGAAATGGAAAATGTCTGGGTGGCGCGTGGCAGAGACGCAATGACAACCGGCTACCGGCGCGGCTGCGGCTTCTCGGTTTGATCCACGACTCTCTCTCTCTCCGGCTATTAACGTAACGTACCGGCTATCGTCGGAGATGACTGTACAAACCGGTTGTGTGGTGGAGTGGAGAAGACAAACCTGTGAAAATACTACAACGGAGAAATTGAAGATGGAAACAAGGGTGTTACTTTGATGATATATTATATGGTTGTGAAAATCTCGACTACCTTCGATTAGTTACCGATTGATCGCTAGTCCGAGGTTTACCGAGTAAATTTTATCTAATCAGTTAATTAACAAGAGTAGGCAGGCGGTCAATAGTGGTCAAATTCGGTGGTAGTCTAACGATTCCGACCAAATTTAGACAAGGACCAAAATCTGTAAATCCGGCAATTAATTATATTTACTTGAAAATATTGGTCGAATAAGGTGTTAAAACATGTCTACTTACAAAATACATAAAAAATGTCTATATAGATAAGACCGAAAATTGCATATAAAATCTCAATCCGATTTATCCTTATTAATCCCGATTAATCACTAGTCGGCCTTGCGATTCTTACAACCTTGCTTATATGGGTGTATTCTTGATGATTCATTGTTTCCTCAGTGTGTATATTTGAGTTTCTTAATTGTTTGAATATGTAATTTGTACTTTCATTCAGTGTTTATTGTTGTCCAAATGGATAAGTAGCAGTCGTGTTTATGAGACCATAGAGTGTCGCCTAGATTTAGGGGGTGTTTGGCTTCGCTTTTTGAAACAACTTATTGATTTATTGGTTTTTTCAACCTAATAAGTCAAAAAAATGTTTGAACAAGTGAACATGACTTTTTGAAACAAGTTTTGGGGCGGGGGATGGGTACAAACGCCCAAGTCACCACCCCGGGTGGGTTTGGGTTTCGGCGTGGCCCCTTGGGATGGGGTTTCAGCCCGGGCGTTGGGCGGGCCTAGCGGTCTTCCATGGCCGGCTCTCATTGGCTGGGTTGGCTAGGCTATAGGTGGCTAGATTTTTTTTGTGTGTGTATTTTATAATAATTGGAAAAAAAATTATAACACGTGGCCAACCCACGCGTGCTAGCCACACCCCGCCATACCGACCCAACATGCAACTGACCAGCGGTGCCTCTCGAAGTCCACGTGTCAACCCATGCCCCAAACCCCCGCCCCACCATACCCACGGTCTAAGGTAGAAAACTCATTTTGAAAAGCCAAGATTTCTAACTTTTTAAAATGAATTTTTCACCTTATACAAAAAGTTGTTTCAAAAAGTTATTTCCACTTGTCTAAATATTATTTTGACTTATTAGCCTGAAAAAACCAATAAGTCAATAAGTTGTTTCAAAAAGTTAACAGTCTTATGAATTAATCAAAGGTTTGTTGTGTTTGGATTTTGAGTTATTTGGTTATAAATATTATGTGCAGGAGCACAAGTTGCCTATGAGCGAAAAAATCGTTGAAAAGCCAGGTCCTGGTGGCGAGACTAAATTCATGGAGTCTGATTATTTTAAAACGATATTATCGAAAATTTTAGTTTTCTTTGGTTAAAAAAAATTGATAAAATGCATGAATGGAAATCTGTAAGATATAGCTTGATTGCTATTTTATTGATTGATTGTATATATTAAGGTTGTTGGATATGCGGAGTTGGGTGAAGGGGTGATGAAAAAGGGAAAATTACGAAATTGTCGGTTGACCAAGAGTGTTTTCAATTTTGTCACTGTTAGAATTGGATACCAAAGAATGTATTGAATCAAAACTTGTTTATTGATAATTGGTATTAATAGGGTTACAAATAAATCCTTCTATTTATAAGCCTAACACCTTGTTCAACAAGTAAACCTATTTGACTCAAACTAGGATTAAAAAAACTATCTAAAAAAAAAACCCCAAGTTTATAACCCGGTCACTTTTTACCCGAGCTTTGTAAGTCGGTCACTTTTAACCCGAACTTACGCATAATATGCAAGATTAGTCTGACAATCACCCCCTTAATCTTGCAATACCGAAAAGATATCTCATCTCGATAATCTTCAGTCGTGGCACGACTTTTGTGAGGATGTCAATCTGTTGCGAATCCCCGCTAATACGTTCCACTTTAACTTGCTCTTGCAATAAGTTCTCGACTTTCAAAATTATCTCTTCATTTGATAAACCGAGCATCCATTTAAGTATTGAAGTGCTGAAAAACTGATCTGTCACAGACTCGTCGCTAAAAGTTGTCACTGGCTGATCAGATTCTGTCGCTGACTGGTCAGTCTGGTCGCTATATGTCTGCTGTGTCGCTGACTGCCCAGATTGGTCGCTAATTCATGTTGCTGACTGATCTGTTTGGTCGCTAACTTCTGTCATAATAGAGACTGGTTGGTCGCTATTTTCAGCCTTGTCATCTTTAGTCTGTATGCAAACTGGAGATACAACCTCAAGATTAATCTTGTAAATGCGATTAGGTGAACGAGGTACCTTCATTAGCAAAGTTCCGTCTTGCTCAAACATCCAAAGTATACCGTCTTGGATTGCGATCTTGTACCCTCTCTTGTCCAACTGACCAATGCTTATTATATTACTTTCAAGTGCAGGAATATAGTAAACATCACGCAACTCCCTTTGTTCCCCATATTTTCCTTCCAAGACGACCATCCCTTGTCCTTTAATCTCTACGCATGACCCGTCTCCAAACTTCACTTTTCCCTTGATGTTCTGATCGAGGTTAGTGAACCACTCTTTTTTACCCGTCATGTGGTTACTCGCCCCGTTGTCAAGAAACCATGTATTGAGTTCACTTGGGCTCGAAGCATACATCCTTGGAATAATCCTTTCCTCGTCTAGAAACACATCATTAGCCTCTTCAACGTGTGTTTGCAAGTAAAGAACCGGTTCAACCCTTTGAATAAGACTGTTTTCCTCGTCCTCGTCCTCGTCCTTTTTACGTGTAGGACAATCCGAAGAAAAATGCCCTAATTCATCACATCGAAAACACCTTATTTTAGAACGGTCCTTCTTTGGTTTTTGATTCGGTTCCTTATCTTTATCTTGACCCCCGGTTTTTCCTCGACCGCGACCCCGACCTCTTTGACTAGACTCGGTTGTTCCTTTGCCTCGATCGTACCCTTCCTTTTTTCTAGCCTCCCACTCCTCATACGTCAGCAGTAACTGATCACTTCTAACCGGTTGCTCCTTATCTTCATGGTTGACGCGTTCTTCATAGGCTATAAGACGACCTACGACATCATCAAATCCAACTGTTTTAAGGTCAATGGATTGCTCAAGAGACGCAACCATGTGAATAAACCTTTTCGGCAAACCATGTAGAAACCTTTTAACCAGTTTCTCTTCTTTAATCACTGTTCCAAGAGAAGCAGATCTAGAAGCAATCCCTTAAATCTTTCCTGCGAACTCAGCGATCGTACTTGGTTCCTTCATCTTCAAGCCCTCAAATTCCGACATTAAGGTTTGAAGTCTTGCTTCTTTCACACGTTCAGCACCTTGATTGCGAGATTTCACCGCTTCCCACATCTCTTTTGCTGAATCATTGTTCCCAATCTGCAACACTAGCTCTTCGGGTAACCCTTGGAATAGCAAAGCGATTGCTATAGAATCTTTGTGAGTATCGATGGTCGTTCCTGGGTCAATCACATCCCATACCTTGTAAACCTTGAAGATTACCTTCATCTTCATAGCCCAAACGGTGTAGTTTGTATCCGTAAGCATTGGACATGGAAGACTAGGCATCGGTTCCTTCGTTGGAGGTACCCGGTTTGCGTTATCACCCATCCTTCGGTTTCCTCTTCACCAAAACGTTTCAACAACAGTTTCGATTTCTTCGTCACGAGAATTCCAACCGCCTCCTTTGTACCGGTCACCTGTGATTCTGACCGTTCTTCGATTACTACGTCACAGACTTGGGCGCCAAGTCTTCTTCTGTCGCCGCCTTCTATGATCACCGGAACCCGTCGCAAGATCTTCTCAACCGCAGCCCTTCGACGGTTGCTTCTCTCTTGCCGGACTCCAAGATCGATAGTCTTGAACGTGGATCGAACTCCTTAGAGCTCTGATACCAATTTGTTAGAATTGGATACCAAAGAATGTATTGAATCAAAACTTGTTTATTGATAATTGGTATTAATAGGGTTACAAATAAATCCTTCTATTTATAAGCCTAACACCTTGTTCAACAAGTAAACCTATTTGACTCAAACTAGGATTAAAAAAACTATCTCAAAAAAACCCCAAGTTTATAACCCGGTCACTTTTTACCCGAGCTTTGTAAGTCGGTCACTTTTAACCCGAACTTACGCATAATATGCAAGATTAGTCTAACAGTCACCCTCATGCGTCCTTGGAAGGACCACTCCGCACGGGAAGAGTCCGCATGTTATGTTGACGCGTCCATGTCCCTAGAGCTGACATGTGTCCGACAGACCACTCCCGTGCGTCGGCGGATTACTCCCGTGCGTCGGCGGACCACTCCCGTGCGTCAGCGGACCACTCCCATTTTGGCTGACTTTTCGGATAGACCGACGGACCACTCCCGTGCGTCGCGGACCACTCCCGTGCGTCCGCGGACCACTCCCGTGCGTCGGCAGACCACTCCCATTTGGGCAGATCACTCCCATTTTCGGCAGACCACTCCCATTTTCGGCAGACCACTCCCATTTTGGCTGACCACTCCCGTGCGTCGGCGGACCACTCCTGTGCTCAGAGGTCCTTCCAAGGAGGCATGAGAGTGACAAAATTGAAAACCATGTTGGTCAAAAGACAATTTTGTAATTTTTCCATGAAAAAGACTGATTCTTTGACTTTTACATCATGGTCAATGTTTCATAGAATTGAACGTATAAAATGGTGTGGATATAGATAAAGAATTAAAGATATCTACGTATGGGATGAGGGTATATTTAAAAGTAACTTTTAAACATTTGCCAACGATTATTATCTGGAGATGGCTTTTGAGGGTGTGATATTCAATGCACCCTCCTTCCTACGTTCATCATATATTTGCATTCTATTTTCTCTGCAAACGATTTGTTTTGTTTGTTAAGAAATATATATGTTTAAGACTTGTTTATAAACACTAATTGAATGAGATTTTATGTTCGTGTTCATTTGTTAAGGAAATGAACTTGTTCGTGGTCGTTTGTGTTTCTTTGTTAATTTTAGGCCACGAACGTTGATGAATACAAATGAGCACAAACTAATATTCATGAAAACAAATGGAAACAAACGAACACACACAAGTATTCATGAATAGAATATATAATACACTAACATTTATTAAATATTTATTTGTCGGAATTTTGAAGTATTTAAATAAAAAAAATATAAAAACTAAAAACCTAATGAACTATTAAACATAAACGAACACATTACCGAACTTTCACGAACATAAATGAACGAACGCGACCTCTATTCATGTTCGTTCATTTAACTAAAGAAACGTAATTTCTTGTTCGTGTTCATTTGTTTAATAAACGAACACAAACGAATTTCTCATCAAACTTTGGTTCGTTTACAGCCCTATTTGTCATTCCCTTTTTTTACACCAGAATTTATCAACTTGAGTTTTGAACATAGTATAAAAGCTCTAGAGAAAGTTTATGGCAGTATAAATAACTATGTGTTTACCATCCGGTATATGAATGTAATTCCAAACGCATCAACTTTTTAGCTCGATAAAATAAACAAATGAAGTCAAACTATCTCGTTTACGTTCGAGTTTGAGCTCAACCTAACTCAACTTACCTAAGGCCTAGCTATTCTAGTAATGTCTGCTCTTTCTGAATTTGACCACACCACAAAAGAAATGTTGGGCGGCTTTTGAGTGTGGCCCATGCCTCCTTTCCCAAATGTTCTTCACCTCACCTATTTCTTTTCTTATTTTATATTTTTAATATAGTGATATTTTTTTTAACGGCACAATCACTTTATATATACAGCCCTATCCTCCACCCCCTTGGTCCATCCCTTTAGGTCCATCCTTACTCCCAGTGACGTGACGGATGACGTACCGACCCACCCTCCCCATACCATACCTTCCGGCCTAAGGTGATCCGTAGTGGGGCGGTATGCCCGATCATGGAGCCGAAAAAACGCCCCAAACACCAAAAATTTGGGCGCTATAAATGAAAATGGGGGTGTGGCGCGAGAATTATAGCGGCGTGATGTGTGTGTTTTTTTGAATTTTTTTTATGGTTTTCTTCTCATATATTTCATGCTCTGTTTTTATTTTGTGTTGCAGGTATATATCGAAGAAGAAGGAAGACAAGGAAGAAGAAGAAGAATTTTAGAGTTTTTAATTTATGGGCTTTGGGCTGGTTTTTTAATTTATGGGCTTTTGGGTTTTTCCACCAAAATTTGAGTTAATTAGTGTAAGGTATTTTTATTTATTTTATTTTAGCGTTTTTTTTTATTTGTAATTTTTTTTTTATTTAATGAAATGATTTTTAATTTTATAAAGTTAGAAATCAATTAAAAAAACGAAAATTAATTAATTGAGTAATGATGAGGTAGGAGCTTTATGACTACGGGCTCTAGTGACATAACGCCCCTGTATGACGTGACACGACACGTGTCGCATAACGCTCACAAAGGGGCTTTATAACTACACATGGCCTAAGTAATGCATCCAAACAATGACTGCGTATCCTTAAGTTATGACGTCATTGTTTACACATCATATCGATGACGTCACTTGGAAGCAACAGAAAAGCAAAAGAAAAAAGATTTTTTTTTTTTGTGGCCACTTGGAATTAATGATAAAGACTTTCTTATTTACTCTTAATAACTTTCAAAGTCGATGCAACAAATATTTTTCTAATAGTATCTGATATAATAAATAACTAGGTTATAACCCGTAAATACTCACGTGTTGTTAATCTATCTTTCTAAACACATAAATATATACATATATATTAATAAACGAAAAATTACATGATGAATAAGATGGATGAATAAATGATATAAATGTCTGTATGAGTAAAAAATAATAAAATGTAATATCATAAACAAATAAAAACATTCTTAAAGAAGCAAGGTAAAAGTCAAATCATAATGAATTTTAAAAAATATGTACATTGAGAGCAGAAAAATATATGTGGGTATTTTTTTTAAACTTATATGGTTTAAAGAATATGTAACAACTTAAAAGTGAAATTATAAATGGTTACAAATATCGACACCAAATTTTAAAAACAACGGCAGTCAGCACGTTTTCTTCGTCTTGTTTTGACAAATCATCAAGCAAATATTAACAAAGCAAATATGCTTGTTAAAATGGTTCATGTAGCAAATTTGCAGGATAATCAACTGCATTTTATTGTGGACTCTGATTAACATCAAGAAAGCATAAGAACATAGTTATTCACATTGACCGAAATTTTTTAAAGCGTGTATGGCTGATTATATGCATCGATATCATAACAAAAATAACATTCGACGACAAAACAATTAACAACAAAGTTTTCACAATCAATAATGCCAAAATTGTGTTATACATTAAAACGAACACTAATAGTAAAGTAAGATATGATAAGATGTAATAGCTTAAAATTCAAAACCATAAACCATGTTAAAAACTAATAACCATAACGAAGTTAATGTATATCATATGAAAACCAAAAATCCAAACCTAAATGTCAAAGAACTAATCAGTACGCCTCATGTGAGGTACAACCAATTCAACACTCAAGACTTGGTCAATTTCATCAAACGAATAGTAAACCGTGTCACCCACCTTAATGCCAGCATATTTCATGAATCTCGACCATCTGGTTAACGCATAACGAAAACCATCATCTTTCTTTTCACGTCTGGTACCGTTAGTAAACTCCATCTTCTCCCGATGCAGAAGTCTGACGGTGATAGGTTTTAAACCAAAATCAAGTTTAGCCATCCTTGAAACATTATCAGGCAGCCTCTGTGTTATTTTAAAAATAAAATTAATAAGAAGATGAATATAAAAAGAATAATGTATTTTTATGTCAATAAAAAATATGTAATATTTAATATTTAGTAGTTTCAAAAATAATATTAAAACTTACGAAATATGTAGCAGCCATACGAACAAACTTATAACGACGACCATGTGGTTGTTCAGCAACAGCAGGCGCTGCAACTGAATCAATAGGTGCAACTACAGCCTGAAAATTACATATAACATTTATTAGACTAACAATATAGTAATTAAATATATAAAGAAGCAATCAAATGTATACTTACCTCCTCGACATCTACATCAGCCAAATTCTTTTCAACACCGTTTTTACCAAAAATTCTTACATGGAAATAATTCCTAAAACATTTTGTAAATAACAAATGACAACCGGCCTCCAGTTGAAACTGACAAACAATTACATCAATACCATTGGTAAAACCGACTTTACCATTAACCATTTCAATCTTAACGTGAAACGTTTTGTTGTCTATATATATAGTGGAAATTATATCATTTGATGTATAATCATAGCACTTGGGCAGGATACACTCGGGAATGACCCGTAGGAATAATAACAAAAATAATAAAAATGTTAGTTTTGTAATCAGTTCAGAAAACGTAAATATATTAACATAAATAAACAGAAAGTAAAAAATAATCTTACACTAAAGTGAGATGTTGTAGATACCAGAGATGTCCAGAAAGAGCTACGACTCAAAACATCAATGAAATATGTTAGTTTGAATGTAGTACAATCTACAGGATTGAAGATTACCAAACATTCTTTTTTCAGTCGTAAATGTATGACAACATTCGACCAACCATGAAAAAAGAAATGCTATCCTTTTGCTTCGCTTAAAGAAACATTAAATGTTCGGCCATCCTCACTTTGTATCAGAACATTTGTAGGCGCTTTATCCGTTGTCGCAACCCCCGGCCCCTAACTCTTGGGAACGGGTGGCCGTGAGCCAGTATCAGTGGTATCGGTGTTTATCAGTTTGGCAATGGAATTTACATCAGGACCGTAGTTAATAAATATTTTTATCAGAGTAAAATACCACATTTTTATAATAGTAAACACATGTGAAAATCCCAAGGTTCTATTACAAACATGTTTATAAGGATAAACCTTAATTTATTGAAATAAAACATCTTCTTTATTTAGGTAATTTTTATAGCCACATTTTCCAAGCCTTCAGTGCTGTCCAGCTGGCTTCTATTTGGCTTTCACATTTTGTTACCTGAAACGTCTTTTAAAAACATTTGTCAGTGGGAAATACTGGTGAGTGAATCCCAATTTAATCAAGACAGGTTTTATCATTTTACAGCATTGAGGGCAATCCAGCAATTACATTTGTTTACATTTCTACTTTAATTACCACCCACGGCACTATCAATCCTGACTTGTGGAAATGTTACTACTCACAATGTAGTAACAAATTTTGTATACAAAACCCTAACATACCGACGATAATTGTAGAATTACAAATACTCAATCACTGTTAATCATAATGTAAAACAATTGAGGTTTTGTAAAAGTAGTTTATGAAAAGCATTTACAAAAAAAAGGATAAACTCACATTGCTAATTTATGTATTTTCCTTGTGACTTCCTGATTATAATCTATTAATTAAACAATGCACACGAGTTAGTATAATAACCCAATTTACATTAGTTATACCCTCCCCGAGACAGAACTACAACGACTACGTCGGGCAAAACCTCGACAGTCGTTACGGAGCACTAGATCAATCGGGCAGCGTATCTAATACGTAACCGAGGGTTGAAATACTTACAACGAGGTAGAGCTTCGCTAATTAGGGGGTATAATACCCGAATATTATTATTTCTATCAGAGATTGAGAGAGAGTTAAAAATTTTGAACGATTTCGACTGAAGCCGATCGTTCCCATTTATAGGGCCTGACCAGGGGTCTCTCGCGCCCCGCGACGGACATAAAGTGGGCTTTCGCGACCCGCGAGCTAGGCTAGCTAGGGCCAAGCCTTGGCTAGTCACCAGTATAGCGTCGACACGTATGTGACACGTGGCGGCACCGGGCTGCGCCACTCCTCCCTTCGCTCGCACCCCGCGACAGACTAAGGGGAGTCTGTCGCGCCCCGTCAGAACCACCTGATTTTTGTTTTTATTTAATTTTATAAAATTAAAGTATTTGGGGCCCACTTTTCGTATACGGGGTGTATTTTAGGGCGTATAGGGATGTTATAATTATTTTAGGATATATTTAGGAGGGTTGTTATATCCTCCCCACCTTGTTTTAGAACTCGTCCTCGAGGTCTACTGGAACAGGTGTGGATATTTCTTCTGCATCTCTGATTCAAGCTCCCATGTGTATTCTGGTCCTCTCTTGGAATCCCATTTCACTTTGACTGGAACTAATCTATTGTGTTTGAGATTTTTGACTTTCCTGTCTTCAATCTGTAGGGGTCTTTCTACAAACTTAAGTTTCTCATTTACCTCTATGTCCTTAAGAGGTATCACTAATGATTCATCGGTTAAGCACTTTTTGAGATTACACACATTAAATACATCATGTATTCCTGCCATTTCTTCTGGCAGTTTTAGCTGGTAAGCTACATGTCCTATTTTTCTAATAATCTCAAAAGATCCAACGTACCTGGGGCTTAGCTTTCCCCTTTTTGATAAATCTGACCACTCCTTTCCAAGGAGAAACTTTTAATAATACCTTATGTCACGGCCCCCGTCCCGGTTTTACCCGGTCCAGGAGCCGCTGGACAGAAACCCGTGGTATTTATTAATTGAGTTGACAACGGAAGATTTAACATGATCTTTTAAAACTTGAAATGCCCGATTATTTTATTTCATAATTCGGGATAAACCCCGTAATTTACAATAGAGGAATTTCACAAGGAAATTCCCTGATTTACAAAACATGTTTATTTGTTTAACTGAGCCACTATTTCAAGCTTTGTTAGTGCTCCGTAGCACTTTTCCTTGGTTCACAGTAGTCACCTGAAACATGTTTTAAAAATATTTTATCAGCGGGGAAATACGGGCGAGTCATTCAATTTTGATAAAACGACACATAGTTATAAATTACAGCATAAGAGCGATTACAATGGCTTTTATCTTATTTTTATCTGGCGCCGTGTCACCTCCTGGTGACGATGGTCATACCACTATTGGGTCCTTTCACCCAAGTAGTGATGATTATCACTGTTAGGATTTATTAGCCTAACCGTGAGAAATTAGTAATGTGCACAATACCCCACTAGCCAGTGATTCAAGATAACCACGACTTAATCCCTGTAATTATAACCTTTGAAAATAACTTGGAGTATTGTAAACATTATTGATAAAAAGAGAATGACTCACATTGCAGATTTAAATGGGCAGAGTTTAGCCTACCGATAAGCCTGTTAACCTAATTCAAATAATAATGCACACGAAAACTAGGTTAGTAACTTTAATCCAACTTTTACGACAACTCACGAGATCAAAACCTTCACAATGAATGACAAAGTGCAATACTTAAACATCCCTCGAATTCACGACGAATGACAAAGTATAGCCCTAATTTGGGTAGCACTTAAACATCCATCGGATAGTTTCAATCGATCGGACATTGAATCGTAGTAGCGATCGAGTTATTACCCTGTTGTCGCGACAGCGTTTCGTGCTGTGTGTGTGTTTTGGTAGTAAACAGACGATATCTCGGTGTAGAAAACGAATTTTAACGTCGAATCAACGCCAAACCTCAAGTGCCAAACCCCTGAATTTATACTGGAAAAACGGCGTTGTCGCGTGTCACGAGAGGCTCTCGCGTGGCGCGACGGGTCACTTTTAGCATAGGGTAGCCACGTCTGTTACTAGCTTAGCTGAGTTGACCGTTCGTTAAAATTCGATTTCCACGTAAAACTGTAAGGATATTACCGACTAGGGAATACCCCCTGAGTTTTAGGGGCCCTGATCCTGATTCCGATTGTTCTGAAAATTTTAGGGGTCATGCAGTATCACTTGGGGGTCTTAATTAGGGTTTCCTATTTGGTAAAATAAGATAAGAAATGGTAATTTTAATGAGAGTTGTTACTTCCTCCCCACCTTAATAAAAATCTCGTCCTCGAGATTTACTGGAACAAGTAGGGATATTTCCACTTCATCTCCGATTCCAGCTCCCAAGTGTATTCAGGTCCTCTCTTCGAATCCCACTTGACCTTGACCAGTATAGTTTTCTTCGTGCTTTTTCAATTTCCTTGAAGCGTACGCAATTACCTTCTTGCGTTGCATTAGCACACATCCTAATCCTAACTTAGAAGCATCTCAGTAAAATTCAAAATCCTCTGTTCCTTCTGGCAAGGCTAAAATTAGAGCATTTGTTAGCTTTTGCTTCAAAATCCTAAAGGCCTCTTCTTGCCTAGGTCCCCATTCAAACTTAGCTGCTTTACATGTTAACTTAGTTAATGGCACAACTATTTTGGAAAAATCCTTAATGAAACGCCTATAGTAACCAGCTAATCCTAGAAAACTTCTAATTTCCATAGCTGATTGTGGGACCTTCCACTTGGTGATCGCTTCTATTTTGGAGGGATCTACGTGAATGCCTTCGTGATTCACCATGTGTCCTAAAAATTGTACCTCTTGTAGCCAAAATTCACACTTCGAGAATTTGGCGTAAAGCTTCTCTTTTCTTAACAAGGTTAAGAGTGCATGCAGGTGCAGACGGTGTTCATCCTGGCTTTTGAATAAATAAGTATATCGTCGATGAAGACAATTACAAATTTATCCAAATACGGTTTACAGATTCTATTAATCATGTCCATAAATGCTGCAGGAGCATTTGTTAGTCCAAAGGGCATGACTGTAAACTCGTAATGACCATACCTAGTTCTGAAAGCAGTTTCAGTTCTGAAAGCAGTTTCAGTTCTATCTTAGGTATGTCTTCCTCTTGTACTTTTAACTGATGGTATCCGGAGCGTAAATCTATCTTAGAAAAATATCTAGCTCCCTGAAGTTGATCGAAAAGATTATCGATCCTAGGTAATGGGTATCGATTCTTAACTGTAACCTTATTCAATTCCCTATAATCAATACACATTCTCATTGACCCATCTTTCTTTTTCACAAACAACACTGGAGCTCCCCATGGGGATGAACTAGGTTGTATAAATCCCTTGCTTAATAATTCATGTAACTGCTTTTTCAATTCTAGCATTTCGGTGGGTGCTAACCGATAAGGTGCTTTGGCTATCGGTGTAGTTCCAGGAATTAGATGAATTCTAAATTCGACTTCTCTATTGGGTGGTAATCCCGGTAGTTCTTCTGGGAATATATCTGGGTATTCTGCTACTACAGGAATTTCTTTAAATTCCTTACCTTTCATGTTAATGATTACTGAAATCATATACACTACTTCTTGTTTTCTTGAATAACTAGCCAACTTCATTACTGAAATGAATTTCAGTGGCTTTCGTGGCTTATCTCCCATAATCACCACTATTTCTCCTGTAGGTGTATGGATTTCTATAGAATTTTTATCACAGAGAATTCGAGCATGGTTGGCTACTTACCAATCCATTCCTAATACAACATCAAATCTGGCTAAATTCATAGGTAACAGGTTTGTAGAAAATTTATGACCTAAGAGTTCTATCCTTCCTTCTCGCAAAACTTTATCTATGTTAACAGAATTCCCATCTGCCGTTTCGACTGTAAAAATCTGCCTAAGGTTGGTTAAGGGTAAGTTAAGTGCTTGGCAGAATGAAGTATTTATAAAACTTTGGGTTGCACCAAAGTCAAATAATACTTTTGCATAAACGTCGTGAACTAGGAATGTACCAGCTATCACATTTGGAATGAGTTCCGCTTATTGGGTAGTCAACTGGAAGGCTCTTGCGTTTTTCTTGGTAATTGTAGGTCCCTCGGAGGTTGAGGTTTAACCTATTCCTTGTTATGTCTAACACACTAGCGAGTGCGGAATCCAAGCTAGCATGCAAACCGAGATAGAACACGACAATGATAAACACACAACACTCAACGATTAACACCTCTTGTATTAATACGTATGAAAGATCGGTTACAGCACAAGGTTTACAAATGTATTCTGCAAACTCTCTCTAACTCTCGTGTGTGTGTATTTTTGCTCTAAGTGTTCTCTAGTGTCTAACTTTCGAACTCTCTCCGAGCCTACTGAAGTGAACACACAACATGGGTATATATACCCGAACACAGATTGTCTGGTCGAAGGATCAGACAGACTGATCGTAAGATCATCTGTCGACCAGGAACTCATCGAAGGATCATATATACCACGAAGGATGATATCCTTCGTGGTCTATCCTTCGAAGGTTATCTTTCGAGCTCATCGAAGGATGTAAACAATCCTTCGATGACACATCCTTCGACACAGCCATATTACAACCATCGTTCGAACTGTTTGGCCAAGTCAAACCGGAGGAAGGTTGACTTGGTCAAACTTACATCAAAGACATCGTTTTGTATCAAGACGAAATACAGACAAAGTACAGACACGAGTGCACCAACAAACTCCCCCTTGGCTGTAGCTTTGTCTGGCTGTAGCTTTGTCTCGATCTTAAATCTTGTAGGTCCTTCGGGTCTTCAAGTCTTTGACTTCCTTTCAATTCTTCAATGTCGGAGGATCTTGAAAGTCTTCACGTCTTGAAAGCAGAAAGTGTACCAATAAACTCCCCGTTTTATGTAGGAAGTGTGTTGACAAACTCCCCCTTAACATAAGCTCCCCCTTGGGTTATGCTCGTGAAATACTTGTTCTTTATGAATTGAGATCCTTGTGGTGTTGATGATGGTCAGCGGCAACTCGATCATCTTCATCACTTGAGTGCCTTCACGTTGTGTCTTCATTCCGAAGCTTGTCATCGACCATGTTCTCCTTGCCTTTAGAATTTGCACATGCAAGAAATCTAAACGCGTAATGAGAACAACTGCCTGGAATATCATAAGTAAACGACACACATGTGACCATTGTTCAATCAAACACCGTCCGACAGTTTGAAAGTTTAGAAAAATTTTATCAATTTCAAATTTTAACTTTCAACACTTGCAAATTTCGACCGTTTATGAAGATTCAGTCGTTTTCGGTTTTCAATCAGGTTTCAGGTAACGAAGACTCGAGCTCCAACATCGTACGATCGAAAATAACATTGAGATAAAATCTTTTTGGTTTTTATAAAGTTTATATTAAAACACACCTAAAATCTTTTTGGTATTTTTGAATATTTCAAATGTAAAGACTGAAAGCAGTAAATAAATATATACAAAGATGCGAAGAATAAAAGCATTAAATAAATATTTACAGACATTCTTTTTGCGAGTTTCGAGGGTAAGAGAATCATATCAGTGTACGGTCATGCCAAAACGCTCTTGTTGTTCAATTAGTTAACATTAAGATAAGCATCCTATAACAATTATCGGTATTGTTGTCCACTTAAGCTCAACTTATCAGATGTAATCATGGCGCGGGGATACGTTAAGGTATGATTTATACTTACCGACCAGTGTTCATCCACATCACGACACATTCCCGTATCAAGGTATGCACGAGGGTTCATCTTACCGGTGAGTATACCGATTATCATCTGTTTGACCGTATATGATGTGAGATTCTCACTTATTTTGATTTGAAAACAAGCCCTATGTGATATAATCACTTATTGATGAGGAACTTGATTTTCATATGCATGAGGGCACAGGAGCAAGTCCGTGAACAGGTCAGTACTTTCGTACAGCAGAGAGACGAGCTTGACTCCCGGATAAATGTGATATATTATCACTTATTTTGAGGGACATGTGATTGTTGATCACTTATTGAGGTCGTATGCAATATGTACACGTATGTATAGTATCATGGAAGATCTAGACTTGCATCCCCGTTATTTTTCGGTAAAAGATACAACCATGATACCCAGATGATAAGCAGCATAAAGACCGAATATCTCAGAACCTCGGCAATCTCTCAAACGAAATTTCGGTACTAAGACCATATGCCAATGAGTGGTTCCCACCTGGTCTTCAGTCGATTTAAGTTTATATCACCCTGCACACTTTAAAATGATTGTGAGCCTACCGATACATCTTATATAGAGCTGCTTATCGTTTTTCATTTTGCATTTCAGTTTAAAAAGGTTTGGACAGACCACTGATGTACTATCATTTTCTCTTTTGCACGCCAGGAAACTCATTTTTGCTTTTCTATTGTTTTTGTGTTTTTGAAATTTTTCGATGTTTTTGGATTTTCAAATTTTTGGATTTACTCCCCCTAAAATCAATAAACTAAGACAAATTAAAAACACAAAGGTATTTACAAAAATGATTTTCCGATGTTGGTTTTACTCTTGCTTGACCTTAATGCCGTTTACCAATAATAAATAGTCAAATCTTGATTTGTCAAATGCTTTGGTAAAAAGGTCGGCACGTTGGTCATCGGTGTGGACGTAAGCAACATCGATTAGCCTTTTCTCAAAGAAATCACGTATGAAGTGATACTTAATTTCGATGTGCTTAGTCTTTGAATGCTGCACATGATTTTTAGTGATCTGTAAGGCAGCAGAATTATCAACGTAAATAGGAGTAGTTAGGAATTCAAAACCGTAGTCGCGCATTTGTTGTTGGATCCATAGGACTTGGGAGCAACAACTTGAGGCAGCAATGTATTCAGCTTCGCATGTTGATGTAGCGACGCACGTCTGCTTCTTGCACTGCCATGTGACTAGGCGATTTCCCAAAAACTGACATCCAGCCGTTGTGGATTTGCCGTCGATTTTGCATCCGCCAAAATCAGAATCACTGAACGCGATCAAGTCAAAGTTATTATCCCTAGGGTACCAAAGACCGGTGTCAGGGCAACCCTTCAAATAACGAAAAATCCTTTTTACAGCTGCAAGATGTGAGGCCTTCGGGTTGACTTGATATCTGGCAAGCAGGCACGTTGGGTACATTATATCTGGTCTTGATGCTGTGAGGTACATAAGAGATCCGATCATCGCGCGGTAGTATGAGGGGCTAACAACTTCACCCTTCAAGTCTGGAGTAATTCCGTGATTTTGCGGCAATGGGGTACCAATGGGCGTTGCATCAGACATCTGGAACCGGCTCAAGATGTCACCAACATATTTAGTCTGATGGATGAATATCCCAGACTTGGTTTGTTGTACTTGTAGGCCCAAAAAGAAAGTCATTTCCCCCATAGCACTCATCTCGAATTTATCCTGCATAATGCGCTCGAATTTCCTACACAAAACATCATTAGTAGAACCAAATATAATATCGTCAACGTATACCTGTACCAGTAGAAGATCTCCATCTTGTTCTTTGATGAAAAGAGTACAATCGATAAGACCTCTGCGAAATCCATTCTCCAGCAAATAATTAGATAAGGTTGCATACCAAGCTCGCGGTGCTTGATGTAGACCATAGAGAGCTTTGTTGAGCAACCAAACCCGATCGGGATGGATAGGATCTTCAAAACCTGGAGGCTGTTCGACGTACACCTCTTCTTCCACCACACCATGTAAGAATGCACTTTTGACGTCCATCTGGTATACCTTGAAACCTTTGAATGAGGCATAAGCCAGAAAGATCCGAATTGCTTCTAGACGTGCAACAGGTGCATATACTTCGTTGTAGTCGATCCCTTCTATCTGACGAAAACCTTGAACGACTAGCCTTGCTTTGTTTCGAATAACGACTCCACGGTCATCCTTTTTGCATTTAAACACCCAACGGGTACCAATCTTCTTGTAACCGGCAGGTTTCTCTACGAGTTTCCAGACACCAAGCTTCTGGAATTGTTGCAGTTCTTCCTGCATTGCTTCAACCCATGAGCTATCTTTCAAAGCTTCTTTCCAAGTTCTTGGCTCTTCCTGTGATACATAACACGCGAAAGACCAATCATTTTGTTGACCAGATTCTCTGATATCTGCATACAAGCCTGCATTGTTGTTGTTTCGCAACATGTTTCTTGTTTGAACGCCACTCTGTACATTTCCGATGATGTTTTGTTGAGGATGGGTATTGTGAATCCTTGTTTCTGGATTATCTTGAACTGGAATATTTGTACCCAGATTGTTGAGATTGAGATCAACAATCAATTCAAGTCCCGGAATTGACGAAGAGGATGATGCAGTAGCTTCAGCTGTTCGAGGGACATCCACTGGAGGTGTACCTTCTGAAGTACCATGTACTGCTGTTGTTGGAGCTTCTTGATCTGCATCTAGAAATTCATCATCCTCTGAAGATTCGTTGAATTCGGTAGCATCGTGAAAATCCTCATTGTCGAGAGCATTATTGTTCACTGAAGATGGTTCTTGATTGACAATAATGGGGCGAACCAACGGTGAATCTGTAGCATTGTCACTCTCGAAAAACATCCTTGCCGCAGCATTTTCTTCAACGGCTTCAACATTGATCGAATTGAAAAAGTCATCGTACTCAAACATCCAAGGCTGACCAGGATTTTTGACTGGTAAAGTGTGCCTTTGTACTCTGACTTCAGACCATTCCTCGACCCTTTTAGTCTCTAGATTCCAGACTCTTAAGTTAGGGGTGGAATACCCAAGAAAGTATCCTTCAATGGCTCTTGCCCCAAACTTTCCATTAGGATCGATTATTGTGCACGGAGCTCCAAACGGTTCAAGATATGACAAATCTGGTTTCCGTTTGTTAATAAGCTCAAAACAGGTCTTGTTGTGCCTTTTGACTGTAAGAACTCGGTTCAACGTGTAACATGCAGAGGACACAGCTTCAGTCCAGAAGGGAATCGGCAACTGTGACTCTACCAACATTGTCCTAGCAGTCTCGATCAATGTGCGGTTCTTACGTTCAGCGACGCCATTCTGTTGAGGAGTGTAAGCTGCACTAAATTCGTGAAGAATACCTTTTGAAGTGCAAAACTCCGCCATGGCATGATTTTTGAATTCAGTACCATTGTCGCTACGTATCCGCCTAACCTTCAAGTTATAAAGATTCTCAATCTGAATGATCAAATTTTTGATAATACCGAAGGTTTCACTCTTATGTGCCATGAACGCCACCCACGAAAATCTTGAATAGTCATCAGTTATCACGAGGCAGAATTGATCATTCCTAATGCTTTTGTGCTTGACAGGACCGAACAAATCCATGTGCAAACGTTCAAGAGGAACAGCCACCGTGTTGATCTTCTTTGTAGGGTGTCGCTTCTTCGTTTGTTTTCCTTTTTGGCACGAAACACAGACGTCTTGAAGATGGAAGTTTTTAAGAGGAACACCATTCACCAATTCATTTGACACCAAATGATTCATTTTGCGTAAGTGAATGTGACCCATTCGTCTGTGCCAAGAGATTGTATCTTTTTCTGTGGCTTTAGAAACGAAACAAGTTGCTTGTGCAGACGTTGTGATAGCTTGGCTCATATCGAGGACATACAAATCATTTATCCTTGGAGCCGACAAGAGAATCCATTCTTTTGGAATTTTGAAGCCGGGTTTCAGCACATAACATCCATTTGCGTCAAAGTGTACTGAGAACTGCTTATCACAAATTTGAGAAACACTAAGAAGATTGTGATCAAGTTGTTGTACGAAGTTGATCTTATCAAAGCTAACAACCCCGTTGGAGATCATTCCTTCACCCGTAATATATCCGCCTTTATCTCCAGCAAAAGCAACATAACCTCCTCTAATAGATTTGACGTCGTAGAGAAGCTTCATGTCGCCTGTCATGTGCCTGGATGCCCCACTATCAACAATCCAATGACTACTGATAGTTCCTCCTGGAACACCCTGCACATGAACTCACATAATTAGTTGGAGATGGGGACCCAAGCCATTGTGGTCTTGGGTCTTCCATTTTCATCAATAACAATAACTTCTATTCTTTGATGATTTGAGAATTGTGATGGTCCCCCTGAATTTATGGTTATTTTAGGTTTCCATGTCTGTTGAAATTTACCAGTTTGATTGTTTGCAAATTTAACTTCGTGATTGTTTGAAGTTTTTGAAAATTTTGAGCTTTCTGGTTTAACTGGAACCGATTGTTTTTGAACCACTTCATTTTTAAGTGCCTTTTCAACCACCTTGACTTGTTGGCGTTTCTGTTTCTTTTCCCTTTCTCTTACAAGTCGGGGATCTTGTTTTACAGACACAGATCGCTTTTGGTGATTGCGTTCACGGGGATCACCTCCTTTGGCTTTTAATTTATGAAGATACGGGCAATTTCTGACAATGTGCCCAATTGTACCACATTCAAAACATGATCTTCGTTCAACAAACCCCGAAGTATCATGTGATCGTCTTGCCGATGATGATGAACTTTGTGACCCCGAGGTACTAGGTTTTGAACTACTTGGTTCATTCCTTTTCATCACTGTTGCCTTTTTGACAAAATCTAAGTTAGATTGATTTTCAAATGTTGCAATTTTGTCCGTTCCCTTAGATTTCACAAAGTTCACATTCTTTTTCTTCTTCTGATTCGGCTTCCTTTGACCTTGAGCCGGTAATTTTTCTTTTGGCTTGGTATGGTTTTGCTGTTTTTGCACTGTTGGTAATTTCTGATTCCCAAATTGTTTTCTAACTTCAGCCTTTGGGATAGGAGGGCACTGTGTTACAGTAACACGTGATCCTGTCTTTCCCAAAAACTTACTTGTTGAATTTTCAAAGACTTTACTGATTAGGGATTGATTTACATTCTTAATCGGAAAATATTTGTCAGAATAAATTTTATCATCACCAACAAGAGTGTACAGCAAATCCACACTCTCCGACCCTTTTTCAGACGAGGACTCGATTGCAACAGTCTTAGCGGGTTTTGCAGGAGGATCACACAGAATATGATTCTCAAGAGGTATGTCCTCTTCGTTCATCACCGCATCAGACTTTGCTGAATCAGTATCATCAGACTCATCATCAGAAGAATCAGCATCCTCAATCACAACTGGAGGATCCTGATTCTGTTCAGCAGTTACAAATGTATCTGCTGACACATCTGAATCTGACGATACTTCTTTCTGGTATCCGAGTCCTGCTGCAAATTCATTAACATCTAGAGGAACAGATGGTTCAAAGTGAGTTCTATATTCCTCATCAGGCATGGCATCAAAATTGTTTCTCACGGGTGGTGGACATTTCTTGTAACCTATGCATGTGACATCCCGTTTCTCTTTCTGAACGTCAATGATGTGATCCAACACATAGCTAGAGCTCAAATAACTGTCTAACTTGAGTCGGATCGCCTCACTTTCTGTTTTAACACAGGCCATTTCCTTTTGCATTACCTCAAGACGAGTTATATACAAATTAATGTCAGTTTGTTTTCTGGAAACCATTTTTGTCAGCTCTGTCTTATCTTTCTTTAACGTTTCAATCATTGACTTAAATTCCTTTTCATGGTTTTCATAAAACATGTTGGCTTCTGTGCACTTGGAAAGATCAACGGTCAACTTTTGGTTGTGAATGAATGTCACATCATATTTCTCTTGCAAAGCCTCGTGTTTGCTTTGCAATTCACACCACTTATCATTCAAGGAAACATGTTTGTCTTGCAAGTCAAACAAACTAGCTTGTAAAGCATCATGTTTGCCTTGCAACTCAGACATGTTTGCATCCAAATCAGCACATCTAACATGCAATCTATCACAATTATCACAAATAACAGCAATAGGTTCATCGACACGTACCTGACTTGATGAACTATCGACATTAGCCATAAAGGCTGAATGGAGAGAAGACGAAGAATAAGCAGCTTGATCCACCAAGATAGATCTTCTTTCAGTTCCTGCTGCAGCTTCTTCCAAAATCTCATCAATGTCTGCATCGACTGACGCACTCGATGTCTCATCCACCTGATCATTGCCTGAAGTGGAGGATTCTTCATCTGAGCTTCCACTATAACCAGAACTGTCTTCATCCTCAGAAGATTCATCACCATTGGTGGAAGATTCTCCACCACTGGCGTGATTTAAATCCTTAACAACTTCAGCAAAACATGCTGTTCCATCTGGTGCATCATTTCCCAACTGGATTGACCAATCACAGCCTTCATCTACTTGAACCACAAGTGCTTGGTTGGCATTAGATGGTCCCGCTTGACTTTGGTTGTTGACAGGTACCAACGTACGAACATTGTTCATGTTCTGGTTCTGCTGGTTGCCTTGATTTCTGAAGGGATTCTGGTTCCCATGTTGAGATGGCCTTGTACATTCACGCTTGAAATGACCACGTTCACCACAATTGAAACACTTAACAGCCTGCTTATCAAACCCATACTTGGTGTCTTTCTTGCTTTCCAAGCTGGTTCTGCCTGTTCTTTCCATGAAATCCTTTGCTCGCCTGACAGCACTGGCAAAGGCCCACTTGATATCCATCATCTCCATCTCCTCTTTATCAATCTGCTGATAGTCTTCTTGTGTCAGATTAATATTACCAATCTGACCTTCCACTAATCAACAGTATGCACTCACCAAAGTGTTTAGCAGCTCCATGTGTTCCTTTGCTACTTCCACACTGACTTTAGAAAAGCTTGAGGTGTCGAGCCGTACTGTATTTGGCTTTGATTGCTGACCAGCAGATGATGTGCTTCCATAACAAGCTTGCTGTTGAGGAGGAAGTGGATTCCCATACATGTCGGTTGGGCCGGTAGATTGAGGAGGAAGAGGATTCCCATACATGTCTGTTGATCTGGTAGAGCGAACAGGTAATGGATTTCCGAACATATCAGTTGGTCTGAGAGGTCGTTGGCTTTGCTGTTGCTGTTGAGGAACTGGTTCAAGCGGATTTCCATACATGTCTGTTTTTGGAGGGACCGGAACTTGGATAGTATTGCCATACATGTCAGTGCTAGACACAAACGCTGTTTGAATTGGAGCATGTGAAGAAGGTTTTGTAGAAGTGCTAGAAGTTCCATAATACATTTCAGGATTTTGTGTCACTGGAACTCTTTTTGCCTTGAGAGTTTCTTCCTGATTCTTGTTTTCCAGGATTTGAACAAAATCGTTGAAGCTTGTTGTAGCTAAAGTACCATTGTACTTCATGATTTCCAAGAAAGTATTCCATTGAGGTGGCAACGCATCTGCAAACCTTTTTACAATCTCTGCAGAAGTTGTAACAACCCCAAAATTTGCTAATTTAGTCAGCAAGTGATTAAATCGACTTATCAAATCACCCAACGACTCATTCTCCATACAAACAAAACCATCGAACTCTTTCTTCAGCAATTCTTTTCTCAATTGACGTGTCGCTTCATTTCCCACGCCCCTTGTCTTCAACGCGTCCCACAACCTCTTTGTCGTCTTGTAACTGACAAATTGATGATAAATATCTTTACTCAACGCCTGAGTAAGAATGGCATATGCTTTCTTTTCCAAATCATAGACCTTCTTCTGATCTTCCGTAAGATCTGCAAACGTGGCAGCAGATGATGCAGCAACCTCAATTGTTTGATCGAAATCTGTAATGAACCGCAACCACAATTCTGTATTTTGACCAAGAACGTACGTATGAAATCTATCAATCCATCCTGGATATTCATATAAGTGCATCAACTTTGGAGGCCGATTCAAACTTCCGGTTTCGCTCTCGCTTAAGAGAATGCTTTGAATACTTGGAGTTTGATTTGATACGAATGCCCATTGACCGGTAGAAGTTGCATTAGTAGATACCGGTGCGGGAGACGGAGTACCAAAATACATGTCTGTATTTACCGGAGTATTCCATCTTGGATTCATGTTTGATAAATTAAATTCAGAAAATAACACTTAAAACAACTAAAAGGTTATTAGTGACCAGCCGAAAGATCCAAGCTCGAAGGACAAGACAAACAGAAACTTGTTAAATTTAAACAGAAGAGATTTTCGAAGGATCAATATTTGTTCGAAGGATCAACAGTGTTCGAAAGATCACTGTTGAGTTTCGAACAATGATTTCGAAAGATTCACAAATTCGAAAGATTCACAATTTGAAAGATCCTTATCTTTCGAATATATATCCTTATCTTTCGAATATATATATCCTTCGAATAAATTCCCTGGATCGAAGGATAAATCTCACACTTCGAAGGATTGTTCGAAAGATAGTTATCTATCGAGGCTTCCCTGATCAAAAGATGAACTTTCGATTTCGAAGGATATCCTTCGATCGCTACTGACACAGCTGACACTGAGATGACAGGTTGGTGAAAAAGGTGATGGGTTGGTAGTCAACTTTCGGCAAAAGGGTATGGACAGACCTTACCTTTTCACCAAACAGGATTTGACTAATAAAATATTCCAAACAAAATCTCAACCAGAAAATCCGGTCACCGGAACACGCCGAAATATGGCCGGAAATCACCAAGTTTCTTAAAAACAAGTTTTAAGTTACCCAACCCGACTTTGAACACACCCGGTAAGTTTAGACACGTTTTTACGACAAGAAATACGAGAAAATCAGTAAAAACGGATGCTAAAAACAGTGAGTTTTATCCAAACACTCCAAAGTCTTGTAAAAACCCGGTTTTTAACAAGGAAAAGAGCCACGGCTCTGATACCACTTGTAGGTCCCTCGGAGGTTGAGGTTTAACCTATTCCTTGTTATGTCTAACACACTAGCGAGTGCGGAATCCAAGCTAGCATGCAAACCGAGATAGAACACGACAATGATAAACACACAACACTCAACGATTAACACCTCTTGTATTAATACGTATGAAAGATCGGTTACAGCACAAGGTTTACAAATGTATTCTGCAAACTCTCTCTAACTCTCGTGTGTGTATTTTTGCTCTAAGTGTTCTCTAGTGTCTAACTTTCGAACTCTCTCCGAGCCTACTGAAGTGAACACACAACATGGGTATATATACCCGAACACAGATTGTCTGGTCGAAGGATCAGACAGACTGATCGTAAGATCATCTGTCGACCAGGAACTCATCGAAGGATCATATATACCACGAAGGATGATATCCTTCGTGGTCTATCCTTCGAAGGTTATCTTTCGAGCTCATCGAAGGATGTAAACAATCCTTCGATGACACATCCTTCGACACAGCCATATTACAACCATCGTTCGAACTGTTTGGCCAAGTCAAACCGGAGGAAGGTTGACTTGGTCAAACTTACATCAAAGACATCGTTTTGTATCAAGACGAAATACAGACAAAGTACAGACACGAGTGCACCAACAGTAATTCCTTCTGCAGGTTTGGCTTTGTTATCAGCTGGTTTGACCAGTTTCGGGCAGTCTGGTCTAAAATGTCCAGCTTCTCCACAGTTGTAGCAGATTGTTGATTTCTTCTTTCTGCAATATTCTTCCTGATGCCCTGGAATTTTGTAGAAATTGCAATACCCTTTGCATCTTCCAAAATGTTTTCTTTTGCAGGTATTGCAAAATGGAACAGTGGAAGATTGCCTGATTCCCTTTTTATTGAAATTACTACTGTTACCTATACGGAATCCCTAGGTAATCTTTTGGGCCACTTCCTTTTTTCGGTTTTCTTCTCTTGTGCGTATCAGCCCGTCAATTAGGGTGTTAGCTAATTCCACAGCATTGTCAATAGTGCGAGGTCTCGCAGCTTTAACGATATCACGGATTTCGCCAATCAATCCCCAAATATAACGGGAAATAAGTACCGGTTCTGGCGAAGCCAGGGTTGGTACAACTCTCGCATACTCAAAGAATGTCGAAGTATACCCTCGACTGTCTACATCCACCATCCGGTGGTTCAAGAATTTATTCGCCATTTGTTCCTTTTCATACTCAGGACAGAATTTTCTCTCCACTAGCCGCTTAAATTCTTCCCAACTTATGGCATAGGCTACATTGCTTCCTTTGGCTTGAAGTACCGTATTCCACCATTCTAGTGCCCATTCTTTAAAAAGTTGTGACGCATACATGACCTTGTCTTCCTCGACACATTTACTTATTTTAATTAATGCTTCGGTTTTCTCTAACCAACGCAGTGCAGCAGTCGCCCCTTCGTTGCCTGCAAATTCAACCGGTTTACAGGCAAGAAACTCCTTGTAAGTGCAACCAGGTGTTGCAGCTTTCATTTTCTTAAGGAGTGGGCCTTGCATCCCATCGTTGTTGTTATTAGTATTGTTGCCACCTCCGTTTACACTATTACTGAAATTGTCGCCTTGTGTACGTTTGCTAGGAATAATTTGTTGAGGTTCAACTGGATTTCGAGCAGCCGCAAGGATTGCTGGAATAGCATTGGCTATTCCCTGAGCAACGATATTCTCGATATCTTGCCTATTCAGAAATTGATCTTCATGGTTTTGTTCAGATTGGTTCACTTCGTTAACGGGTTCATTACCAGCGTGTTCCATCTGGAAATTAATTTATATAAGTAATTAGCACGGAATAAATAACAACTAAACACAATAAAATAATCACACATAATTATACCAACACATATAGCCAAAATTTTCGATTTTTCGACTTCCATTTTTTTATATATTATAATATGCGTCCGTACACACCCGTTATCTTACAAAAGTTTTATTTTTAGATTATTTCACATAATTATATTTTTATGATTATATTATTATTAAACAAACACATTCCCATAACCACATACGATCCCTGTTAGCTGGCGCTTCAGAAACGACGTTCTCTCTCGTCGTACTTCTAGGATATCCTTTCTCCCATATCCCTAATTTGGTTCCCTGCATCAATCAGCTCCTCGCCATAATGGCGGAGTTCAGCCAAGTTTTCGGAGCTCATAGGTGGGTGTAGTGGAGGCTCCGTATCAAATTGGGGGAAAAAGGTATTAGGGTTATTCAGGAGATTTTGAAACTGCCAGTCGGTGGTCCACCACTCTTCTATCTCTGCTGGTAGAGGTTGGGAATGGATAATAGGATCTGGGATATCAGGCTCTAGATCAACTGGAAGTTGTGCTTCCGCCGGGTAATTAAAGAGGTTTGCATCGGCAGGTCCGATGAGGTCACTAAGTGCCAGTTTATGGTCCAGCTCCTCCCAAGATGGCATTTATTGGTCTTGCCTGGAACTTTCTCCGATCTCTATTCCCTTGCCTTTATCTTTGGGATCCTTTGTCTTTATAACTTTCCGTGTTGCCGGTTTCTTCCTACGCACACGTCTCCAGCCCACTAATCTTCTTCTCTTCTTTGGCTTGGGTTTCTTCGGAGGTTGGGCTTGAAATTCCATAGGTTCATCAATGTCGGCACCATAACCAGTAAAGTCTCTGGAAACTTCCACATTCACAGAATAGAGATTGAGATTCTGAAGAGCTTCAGACAACTCATTCATGCTGTTTAGCAGATATAGAGAAAACACACAACATTGTAAGTTAAATTTTTACAGGCTAATAATTAGTACAACCATTCAAGTATCATTTTTCTCACAGAAAAATGGCAAAAATTGCGACTTTTATATATATAGATATGTTTATTACAAATTACAACTGAAATTCAAAATATTCTAGGGGTTGTGCATTCATAATTTATTTTAGTCTATCTTTTCTTACTAAGTTGTTTATCTAATAGGCAAAGTTTCTGGCTTATGGATGATATGGGTGCTAGTACTTGGTCAGGGTGTTGGCAGTTTAACTTAATTAAAAGTTAACATTTACTGCTGTAGTGGCTAACATATAGAGATTTCCCCATTGTTCATCTAATTCATCTTCCCATTGTGGGTTATTGCCTATTTCCTGAGTTTCCTTATTAATCATCACTCCTTTTGGTTGTGACTTCTTTATTTTCTCTTGACTTTTTCTAATAATCCAACTTCTTTTCTTAGTGGTAAGTGGTTTTTCAAACTGTGCCTTACAAACAAATATTCCTTCCTCAGTATCCGCTGAGTATCTTGAGGAATTTGATTGAAATGAAGTTCCCTTATCTTTTGGTGAACTATCTAATTGACGATAGATGTTCGAAAGTCTTTGCTTACCCATACTGTAAACAAATAGTCAAAAAACACAAAACACATAATCATAGGATGGCAATCAGAAAAATTAAGTATTTCTAAATACTTAAATGGCTTAAATCAGTGGCTCTGATACCACCTTTTTTCTGTCACGCCCCCGTCCCAGTTTTACCCGGTCCAGGAGCCGCGGGACATAAACCCGTGGTATTTATTAATTGAGTTGACATCGGAAGATTTAACAGGATCTTTTAAAACTTGAAATGCCCGATTATTTTATTTCATAATTCGGGATAAACCCCGTAATTTACAATAGAGAAATTTCACAAGGAAATTCCCTGATTCACAAAACATGTTTATTTGTTTAACTGAGCCACTACTTCAAGCTTTGTTAGTGCTCCGTAGCACTTTTCCTTGGTTCACAGTAGTCACCTGAAACATGTTTTAAAAATATTTTATCAGCGGGGAAATACTGGCGAGTCATTCAATTTTGATAAAACGACACATAGTTATAAATTACAGCATAAGAGCGATTACAATGGCTTTTATCTTATTTTTATATGGCGTCGTGTCACCTCCTGGTGACGATGGTCATACCACTATTGGGTCCTTTCACCCAATTAGTGATGATTATCACTGTTAGGATTTATTAGCCTAACCCTGAGAAATTAGTAATGTGCACAATACCCCACTAACCAGTGATTCAAGTTAACCACGACTTAATCCCTGTAATTATAACCTTTGAAAATAACTTGGAGTATTGTAAACATTATTGATAAAAAGAGAATGACTCACATTGCAGATTTAAACGGGCAGAGTTTAGCCTACCGATAAGCCTGTTAACCTAATTCAAATAATAATGCACACGAAAACTAGGTTAGTAACTTTAATCCAACTTTTACGACAACTCACGAGATCAAAACCTTCACAATGAATGACAAAGTGCAATACTTAAACATCCATCGAATTCACGACGAATGACAAAGTATAGCCCTAATTTGGGCAGCACTTAAACATCCATCGGATAGTTTCAATCGATCGGACATTGAATCGTAGTAGCGATCGAGTTATTACCCTGTTGTCGCGACAGCGTTTCGTGCTGTGTGTGTGTTTTGGTAGTAAACAGACGATATCTCGGTGTAGAAAATGAATTTTAACGTCGAACCAACGCCAAACCTCAAGTGCCAAACCCCTGAATTTATACTGGAAAAACGGCGCTGTCGCGTGTCACGAGAGGCTCTCGCGTGGCGCGACGTGTCACTTTTAGCATAGGGTAGCCCCGTCTGTTACTAGCTTAGCTGAGTTGACCGTTCGTTAAAATTCGATTTCCACGTAAAACTGTAAGGATATTACCGACTAGGGAATACCCCCCCCCCCTGAGTTTTAGGGGCCCTGATCCTGATTCCGATTGTTCTGAAAATTTTAGGGGTCATGCAGTATCACTTGGGGGTCTCAATTAGGGTTTCCTATTGGGTAAAATAAGATAAGAAATGGTAATTTTAACGAGAGTTGTTACACCTTATCTCCTACTTCGAACTCCAATGGCTTTCGCCTGTTATCAGCATAAGTCTTTTGTCTATCGCGTACTGCTTTTAGTCTTTCCTTGACTTGAATAATCTTGTCTGTTGTTTCCTGTACTATCTCTGGTCCAGACAATTGCTTTTCTCCAATTTCTGCCCAACAGACTAGAGTTCAGCACTTTCGTCCATAAAGTGCTTCGAATGGTGCAACATTGATACTATATGATAGCTGTTATTTGTGACAACTGCCAAATTTGCATGTATCCGTACAATTAATTAATGTTGATTAGTGCTTAATGACTGTGCTTAATTACAACTGATGATATAAACTGCTTTATGATTTCTGTATCATACATACATGTGCATCACATTTCGTACTGTCACACCATTTATTACATACAAACTATTAGTAACATACGTGATGCACAGAGCACGGGTAGCACAGTTAGCGGATAACTCAGAAACTTGCTGACAATGTCAGTACATAGACAGACAATGTTTTAAGGCCCAGTATGAGCCAGGGACAAGGTACTACACTATTATGGAGTGCAGGGAAGTGAAGACCATAAAACTGCGTCACTAGGTGATAGTTTAAGCGCCGGAAAGTGCCTAAAACCCACTCTAAGTACAGAATTCTGCATTAATCATCAAAATTCAGCATTTTAACATGCTAGTAATGTGCAAAAATATGGCAAAATGGTCCTGTATACTTTCCTAAGTGTCGGCAATTAAAAGTGTCACAAAAAGCTACATAAAGGACACTATACGGTATAACTTAGCACTTTAACGGATCGGTATTTAACCGAACAACCGTACATTACCCGGAACACTAAAATATTGCTAAAAGCATTGTTTTTATTTTTCTGAGCTAGTTATGGCTCCCGAACACTTAAACTTTCTATCTAAAGCACCCTACACTAAAACACTAGACTTTTATATTTAACCTTCCACTAATTAACTTATTTACCATTAACTTACATTTTAACCCCCTCCCCCTATATTTACGGCTCACATAAGAGGCCCCACCACAAGATTTTTATAAATCCTCACTAAATCTTTAAGATTACCTTGGATTTTGATTTGATTTTGGGAAGATCTTGTTAGTACTTGGATTTGAATTACTAGATAACTTTATGATTAAAACTTACATCTAGACCCCTCCCCATATCCTAAACAAATTGGCCCACATGCCTAATTTCAAGATTTTATTAGATTGTTTATGTGATTGTGTCTTGTACTTGGGAAGACATAAGACCTAATGGGTAAACACTTGTTGGACATGAGCTTTTATAAACCACTCGACTTCACCATAATCTCCATCAACACCAACACTCTTCACAACCTTCTCTTCCTTCTCCCCAACTCACGGCCGAATAACTCCCTCCCCACACTCATCATTTTCATTTTTGTTCATCCAATCCAAGCTTCTTACAAGGTGCACAAAGGTGATTAAGAAGGTGTGGAACTCTTGGATCTTGAAGGACCACCTTTGTTAGCTTTTATCCACTCGATCTTCATCTTGTTTCTTCCCTAGCTTCAAGCTAGTAGTAAGACTTCTTTGATCCTTGTTTACTTCATGTTTTTAGTGGTTAAAAGATATATTGTGATGAAATAACAAGAACACTAAAAGACTTGAACTTGAATCTTGAAACATAAAATGAAACATGATGATATATTGATTATATGATGTTGTTTAGTGTATAGATGATGTTTGCTTGTTGATTACTAGAGATATTGATGTTGATCATATCATGGAACTTGCTAGATTATGATTAAAAAACATGATTTAGCAAGGTAGAGGATGATTATGTAACAACATGAAATAATAATCTTCTTGATTAAACATGAACTTGAAAGAAAAATGATCTTTTTGAAAAGTAATACACAAAGTGGGTTAATAATCTTGTAGATCAAAGATTTGTGAATGATTTTCCAAGAAAACCAAGTTTAAAATATGATTCTTAGAAGGATCATGGTTTTCACTAAACTTACACTATTTTAGTAACAAAACAAGTGTATAAATACTTTTAAAACAAGAAGATGTTATAGATAAACATTTTTGCAAAATGAGTTTACAAGTTGTAAACACTTAAATTCTTTAAGAATGAGATTTTTAAGGAAATAAACACATTTTAGAGGGTAACAATGGCTACTAAATACTTCACCAAGTTACTACGCGTTTTTATGAAAGATCAAGTTCATGTTACTATGTAAAGTGTATTGTTTTTACACTTGGTAAGTATAAGATGTTTAGGGTATGATTGTTGATTGTTTGAATGATTTTTGGAAAAGAAAATGATATGCTAAATAGCATGGACACCTCCATTTACAAAGGAAACTATGGCGAAATTTTCTAAAAATTCCAACGCTTAGAAAATATTTTCTAACAAGTGTTTACTAGTGTATTTTAAACTATGTTTTCAAATATAAACCTCGCCATAATTTTTGTAACAAAATACAAGAATTGGAGGTTGGTTTTTGTAAATAAAAAAAATGGATAAATATATATTTATAATATATATTTTATATTAAGACACTTGTGTGAATAATTGTTTACTTTATGGAATAGTTATATTATTTTAGGGTAAAATAATATAACTTACAAATACCATGAAATTTACAACTCCAAAATATTACCAAAAATCTCACGGAATAAATATTTAAGTTACACACTTGATATCGTGAAACCGAACGCTAAAACGTAACTTATGAAATATTCCGGGATATACCGTTGCAATATATTTTTTTTGGTAAATATTATTTTGGAAACGAAAGAAGTGAAAATATGATTTTGTACATATTACCATGTATATCATATTTTCGACAAAGAGAAAATATATTATTTTTGGGAAGTTAAAATATATTTTCCTAGTATATTTAGAAGATATATGATTTTGGGAAAAATATATATTTTCTTGGGAATACATTATTTTTGACAAATAAGTTATATATATTTTGTAAGTGGGACTTAAAAATATATTATTTCGGAACTACAAAATATACGTGTATGACATGCCCCCATCCTTGGGAAGGAAATACGGAAAAACATACTTGAGAAGTATTAATACAAAAATATTGATTAAAAAACTATTCCAAAATTTAATATAATTTAAAGTTAAAATAATTATTATTTTAACAAATAATTATAACTTGGAATAATATTCGGAGACATAAGAAACACAACTCAAAAACGTTAAACTCTAAGCCAAGGCACGGTCCGTTCGTCTAATAGACGTTAGTACACTGTAGGTAGTCGTGATTAGCTGCGGAGATTTGAGTTGACGGTACAGAAGACGCACTACTGTGAGTTCATGTCCCCCTTTTCTTTTAATTGTTTTTAGTTTTATACTTCGGGGGTGAAATGCATGTTACGATTATACAAACGTTTTATACATGGTATGATTAGCTTAAGGAGGGTTTATTGCGCGATCATGTGAGTGGTGGGTACGACACTTAAGGCCATTAATCCTCATTGTTGGACCAAGGGACATGAGTGATAGATCTATTTGGGTGTAGCGAGCCCACACCCATGCGGACCAGGGTGGCCCATGTGGTGACTATGTCTTCATCCCGGAGACAAATTTGCTAGGTTTGAGTCTTCCTGCACCATTTTCACACATACCATTGGCTTTGCAACCCATTGGTGATCTGTTTTTCCTTAATTGCTACATACCAGGGACTTTCATACATACAGACATACTTTAAAGGTTTATACACACAGACATTCACATGAACTCGCTCAACTTTTGTTGATATTTTTAAACTACATGTATTTCAGGGAATTAGTGGATCTTGCAGGGCATACATGTGTCTTCAAGCTGCGTCGTGAATAAGAGATGTTATCCATGGTTGTCGAGTTTAGGGGGTATATCCTTATCCTGGACGGGATATATGTTTCTAAACTCAGGCGTTATTTAAAGTCTTTAGTGGAGTCTTTATGAACTCAGTTAAACAAGTCATGGTTTGTAACTTAATTTGGTGTTGATGTTTTCAGACAATGGTATTATAGTATTTTCTAAACTTTATTAATGGATGAACATCTCATGTTTTATCATATTGCATTGTTATGATTGATTGCTATGGTATTAAGAAGTCACACCAAATAACCACGCTTCCGCAAAAGTCAGGGTGTGACAGCTTGGTATCAGAGCCTCGATCGTAGCGAACTAGAATTCTTTCTCGAGTCTAGACTACGATCACTAGGGCTCTCACGAAAATGTTTTCAAACATTTTTACATTGCATACACAAAATGTCCAGATCCAGGGAACAAACATTTTTACAAACAAAAGGCACAAATGCACATTTCAAAACTTATATTTATAATTCAGTCTTAGAGACTGAGGGAGGTTCAGTCTTAGAGACTGAGGGAGTTCAGTCTTAGAGACTGTGGGAGGTTCAGTCTTAGAGACTGGGGAGGTTTAGTCTTAGAGACTGGGGAAATTGAGTCTTAGAGACTGGGAAAGTTTAGTTTGAGAAACTGGGGAGTTTTAGTCTGAGAGACTAGGGAGTTTAGCCTAAGAGGCTGGGTGGGATAGTCTGGGGAAGACTAGGATGATTACCTGCTTTCAATGTTATTACTTGCATGCTTAATTGCTGATTGTTGATATATGTGCATATGTGTGATTGTTCTGTTACAGACACCATGTCCTCTTCTGATAGTGGAGTATCCGATACAGTAGACCCTATGGCCATAGTTTCGGATGATGAGATAGCCACAGACCCTGAGGTTTTCACCTCTGACACTACAAGTAATGACGGTAACGATTGCCAACCGTTTGCTTTACCAGGTTTTGGAGATGATATACCGCTAGCTGATGGTTTTCCTGATGAGGATCTACTCCAGATCCCTGCTCCTTTTCCTCTTGCTGCATTTCCTCTCGAGGATCTGCCTCTTGATGCTATGTCTGACGATGACGTCGACCTTTTATTGAGGGTCCCCTAAGGGCGCCCCGGACGATGGGGTTCCAGTTGATGATGATATTGTCGTCCCACTTGCAGAGATTCCAGTCGATGATGACGATTGATGTTCCGCTCGTCGATATTTCAGTCGCTGATGTCATTGCTGTTCCGTTGGTCGAGATTCCTGTTGTTGAGATCTCATCTGACCATTCTGGTCCTGATTCGTTTGAGTTCGTATCATCTGCTACTTTACACGCACGGGGCGTGCAACATTATCTCACTGTCACTAATTCCAACACAGCAATGCCTGCCGCACCTATCTTTCCACATGACTTTAACCCTGATCATGAGAACGAGTTTGTCCCCGATGAGCAGCACTTTGAGGCACCTGGCATTCCTGAAGATCAGCTCTTTGATATACCCGCTAAACTTGAGCTTGCTCCAGCTGACCCTGAGCCTGAGAATTGCACCTGAGCCTATACCGACACACGATCTAGAACCTATCGATGTACCAGTTGTTGCACCACCTCTGTCTGACCCAATCCCGGCAATTATTGATCATGCTCCTCTTGTTGCCCAGGTTGACCCCAGATATGCACACACCCAAAATGGGTGGATCAAGGATGACGAAGACTTTCCTCCTTATGTTAGACCTGTTACTCCCCCACCTGCACCTATACACGCACCTGTTGATATCACCCCATTTCGCCCGCATGAGTCTGACATTCACCGCCCAGATTTACCAGTCACATTCCTTCAGGACATTCCTCCTCCCCGTCCAGGGGAAGGACCTTCGAGTCAGTAGCACACTCACGTACCTTTTGTGTCAGCATCCGATCAGTTCATGCCACAGTTTCAACACGTTGCTCCTTTTTCTGCACCCACGGGCGAGCCATTTATGTGGTTTCCGCCCAACATGATGCCTATATCTGATCCGTACCATCCCTTCCACGTTGGATACTCGAGGGATGATTTGCTTGTATCCTTGTAGCTCCAGCAGGATATGCTGAGTCGTAGAGTCACTGAGTTGGAGAGGATTCCGCGTCCTCCATCTTGCGCTTGTCAGTCACCATTCTCGATTCCGCCGGCTCCTCTTCAGTCCTACCCCGAGTTTGGAGCTCGTTTCCTCACTGTGGAACAGCAGATTGCTTACCTACTGCGTATTGTTCATGCACTTGAGGAGGATTTGGCGCACTTGTGCAGGTTGATTTTCGTTCCTCCTCCACCTCCTCCTCCCCCATCAGCTTAGAGGTTTTTGGTTTGATGCAGATAGCACACTTTTGATGAGAATGCAGCTATTGAGCAAGATTGTGCAGCCTTTTTGAAGTCCACCCTTTTGACTTTTGACTGCTGTAGTTGATAGACGATTTGGATTAGAGTGATGTGACCCGGCAGTCCCTTTTGATGTATAGTACATTGTGGAACACGTAAAACTGTATTCGTGGTCATTAATATGTGAAAACTAAATCGCAACATTCTCATTATACACATTGATGAATTACTTATTTATGCTATGATTATGATGCAATGTGCTTACCTGCTTAATAAAAGCCAAATCGTAATGTTCTCGTTAGACGTGCTACCAATATAACAGGAATGCGCTATGATTGTGATATACGTGTTTGTTATACTCTCATTAAACATGATTCCATTTACTTGCTTATACTATGAGTATGCTGTTGCTTAATGTGTTGATATGATGATTTATTACGTGCAAATACATATGATCTCCAAACAACTATTTACATTCCCTGAACAGACGAGACCTAACTAACCCGAACTTCTTCCTCGAAGATGTCTCATCAAAAGATCATTCAGCTGCTCATGACCGAGGCAGAACTACAAGCGCACAACGCACAAGCAATAGCGCAGCACGAGGCCCTGCGCTCTGAACCCAGCAAGGGTACCTCCAAAAACAACCCACCTCATGGCTGTACCTACTTGCAGTTCCTTGATTGCAAGCCTCCGAATTTCGACGGCACTGGAGGTGCCATAGCCTTTGCAAAATGGACTGAAGACATGGATTCTGTTTTTCAGATGAGTGGACGTGCGCCAGAGCAACAAGCCCTATATGCGTCGGGATTGTTCAAGATAGGGCCTGAATATGGTGGAACTCTCAGATTCAAACAATGGGCATAACCGCTACGAATGTTTTAACATGGGGTGAACTGAAGGAAATGATGCGTAAAGAGTATTGTTCTCCAATGGCGATCCAGAAGCTAGGATTCGAATTCTGGAAGCTAATGATGGAAGGTCCAAAAGTGGCGGAGTACGTGCAGAGACTTCACGATTTGCCGCGAGTTGTTCCATACCCAGTGGAATCAGAGATGAAAAGGGGAGAGCCATTCCTTTGCGTGGTGTCGAGATAGCCAATCCATCCCTACGACAACTTAAAACTCCCCCATAGACATTGGGATTAGATCTATCAAGTATTCCTCATCATCGATACTTAATTTGCAGCTTTGACAGACATCACATACTATGAAACTTTTGTTATCTCCTATTTCAACCTCTAAAGGCATTGGTAATTTTGTCAATACAAATGAAGGATGTCGAATAAATCCATGTAAAATAAAGGATTTATTCGCACCCGTATCAAATAATACACACGCGGGGATCGAGTTTATTGCGAATATACCTGAGACCACATCGGGTTATGTCTTTGCTTCAACTGCTGTAAGTTGGAAGGACCTAGCCTTCGCCTTTGGAGCTTCCGTTGGAGAATCTTTAGTGTCTCTCTTTCCAACCAAATCTGGGCATTCAGACTTTTTGTGGCCGGGCTGATAACATTTGTAGCAAACCGAGATTTTACCCGGGCATAGAGACGCCGTGTGCCCCGTTTTACCACATATGGGGCACGGTTTGTCTTTGAAACGACACTCTCCCTTGTGCCCTTTTCCACACACTTTACAACTTGGCGACCCGCCTTTAGCATCCACTTTCTTTCCCAATTCCACAGTTCGAGCTTTCTTTGTAGGGCTTGGATTCACATCCTGTGCCCTTTGCTCCCCCATTCAACTTGTTTCTTCAACTCGATTTCCCGCTCCCGGGCGGTGTTGATAATTTCCGTGAGGGTTTCATACTTTGAGGGAGTCATGAACTCCCGGTATTCAGCACGTTGTAATAGTAGTATATCTTCTGCTCTTCAGTGGTGACAAACTCGTCACAAAATCTCATCTTATCCATAAAGATGCCCATGATCTTATCGATTGTTTCACCCTTTTTTCTTAGCTGGATGAATTCTTCCTTGATCCTGTTAATAACCGCTTTGGGACTATGGTGTTTAAGGAATGTCACCTTAAACTCATCCCAAGTCATGACCCTCACCACTTCGGCTCCTATCTCCTTCTTTTTGTTATCCCACCAATCCTTGGCTTGACCCCTCAACTGACCCGTTCCGTAAGCAACAAAATCACTTACATCACAGTGGGTCCTTTCAAACACCCCTTCGACGTCAGTTAGCCATCTTTGGCAAATTATCGGGTCAACCTCCCCGTTGTAGATTGGCGGTTTACACGCCATAAACTCTTTGTACGAACATCCTTTACGTTCTCCCGATTTCTCTTTCATAAGGTTGACACTATCTTCCAACCTTTTGACTCGTTCCTCCACTAATGATAATACCGTGTTTTGAATTTTGTCTATAAACCCAGATAGACTACTCTCAATTACCTTTCCCACTTCTTCGGCAATTAACTCTTTCATTTGTTCGGTGCTTGTCGGCACCGGATCATCATCGTTTCCTTCCGACATCTTGAAACTGAAATGTTTGCATCAATTATTAAACATCTCATTTATAACATAACTTTATTTGCTTTGGTTTAGCCAAGTTCGTAACTTGCTTTAACCGTTCGCCTTTAGTGCACTTTCCGGGTTCGAGTGCGTTAACACACTCTTCCCATGCACATTGATTTACATCTTGTTTCTTACATAAAATAAAATCTACTAACATAAATAATTAATTCTTACTGGATGATCAATCAAGCTTGAACTGAACACTTTGTTGACAACCTTGAGCTCTGATTACCAACTTGTAACAACCGTCTATAGTTTTATTTAAACTTAATAGAAGATCCGGAATTTTATAATAAAGTGCAATACTTCTTAATAAACACACACCAAAGTTTCAAAATAACCACCTACTAGTTAGCTACACACTAGTTTAAGTATTCATGCCATGATTAGTACTTTGTTTACATCAAAACTTTGTTTTAACATAGACTAGATTAACGCGGAAGCTTGCATAATTGTGTTCGGTTCTTCAAAAACATGCTCGATTGCCATCCGGAAAGTCCCCTTTCGTTACCTATGGTCAAAACCACTTAAAATGTTAGTTTTGACATTTATATAGGGTGTATAAACAAATTCCTGCATCAAATTATGAAAAATAACATAAAATTCGAAATCGGCTCCGTCGGGTGTCGCGACAGGTCCTCGCGTGGCGTGAGGGCTCTCGCGTGTCACGCCAGACCCTTGTGGTCCTGTCGCGTGGCGCGAGGGAAATGGTTTTCCAGTGGATACAGGTTGTTGTCCTGCATTTGCTGCCAGCTCCGAAATTTCTAAGTTAAAACTTTAAATGGTCATAACTTTTGAACCGTAGGTCCGTTTTAAGTGATTCTTTTTCCTACTCGACTGTAATTTAATTACCGACGCATCTATAATGATTACCATATCGAAAACTGAGTTTACGGACCGATCGACTAAAAATCAATATACAATTATTCGACCCATTCTAGTTACACTCATTTTACTACCTTCTTAATAGTAAACACATGGCGCTTTTTACCCAACTTCCGGGGCTTATTATCACCGGCACTTCATTACCAATCTTATGGTTTCATGCTCTCATGATTGTTACCGCCTATATTAACTATTAATGGGGATCACTAATCTATGCTCGATTTTTCTTTTTGACTTGATTTGAACCTTCAAATTGAAGGTTTTGAGAAGAACTAGGGTTTTGGGGAGCTTGGGATCGCCCCCTGCTTCTGATCGATTTCAAGCAACAAAACACAAGTGTGTTTTGAGTTTAATATTTTTTTTATTAATATTAGTTTCTATTTAAACACTTTTGGCCCCTCAACTTTCGTTTTTATTTGTTTTAACTATTTAACTACTCAAAAGTCATCATCTAACTAGGTTAATGTCATTCCTAGTTAGTTTATTTTTCTTATTTATTCACCACATAATTGTATTACAAGAATTTGTATTTTCGGGGTGTTACAAGTCCACCCCCCTTAAAAAGGGTTTCGTCCCCGAAACCAGAGTACATACCGATAGTGTAGGGTAGAGACGTCACATCTCTTCTTCGGACTCCCATGTAGTGTCCGAACATTTCCTATGCTCCCACTTGATCTTGACTTGATCGATTTGTTTATTTCGCAATTGCTTAACCTTTCGATCTAAAATCTCCAATGGCCTTACCGCATAATTCAGGCTATCATCCACCTCGATATCATCGAAATGGATATACGCCGTTTCCTCCGCTAGACATTTTCGTAGCTTGATACATGAAACGTGCCATGTATTCCACTCAACTCTTCCGGTACTCGATGCGATAGGCTACCTTGCCCACCCGCTCAACTACTCGATGAAGCTCATAAATCCCGATATTCTATTCATCCGGGTGTGACCAAGATGTACAATGATCTGAAACGAAATTATTGGTGGCCCGGAATGAAGAGGGATGTAGTAAAATACGTGGAGAAGTGTTGACTTGTTTACAAGTCAAAGCGGAACACCAGAAACCGTATGGAAAACTGCAACCTTTGGAGATCCCGGTTTGGAAATGGGAACATGTCACTATGGACCTATTGACCAAGCTGCCTAAAACGATTCGGGGATTCGACGCTATATGGGTGATTGTGGATAGACTAACGAAGAGTGCTCATTTTATTCCTATACGCGAGACATATACTTCGAAAAAGATGTCAAAGGTATATACCAACGAAATAGTGGCACGTCACGGAGTACCGGTATCCATTGTGTCGGATAGAGATACACGGTTTACTTCAAACTTTTGGCGAGATTTTCAAGAATAAATGGGAACGAAACTTTTCATTAGCACCGCCTACCATCCTCAGATGGATGGGCAGAGTGAAAGAACAATACAGACGCTAGAGGATATGTTAGGGGCATGTATCATCGACTTCGGCGGAAGTTGGGATGTTTATCTACCGTTGGCCGAATTTTCGTATAACAATAGTTACCATTCGAGCATCGGCATGGCACCGTACGAGATGTTATATGGTAGGAAATGTAGAACCCCGGTGTGTTGGGGTGAGGTGGGACCACGTGAACTGGCCCATAAAGATGTTGTCCAAGCCACAAATGAGAAAATTGAAGTGGTACGAGCCCATTTGAAGGCAGCCCAAGATAGACAAAAATCTTATGCCGATAAAAGACGAAGACCGATTGAATTTCAGATAGGCGACATGGTTATGCTAAAGGTTTCCCCATGGAAGGGCGTTATCAGGTTCAGAAAGAGAGGGAAACTAAGCCCGAGGTTTATTGGGCCATTTAAAATAGAAGCGTCTTAACCCCACAAGAATTTGGAACCCATATTCTTCCGGATCGAGTCTTCAACCCGTCCTTTCCATCCAACAAATCTTTTAACTGTCCGATTATTCTTTCCTTTTTCTAGTTCTCCTCTTTCACTGCTTCTACTTGTGCTTCTCGGATACGTTCAAGTATGCCCGAGGTCACAACAAGCTGCATCGACCTTACTCGTATTGGGACATAATTCGCTTTTCTGCTCAGGGCATCCGCCACCGCATTTGCCTTTCCGGGGTGGTAATGTATTTCACAGTCAAAGTCTTTCACCGTTTCTAACCATCGCCTTTGTCGCATATTTAGCTCCTTCTGATCGAAGAAATATTTTAAGCTCTTGTGATCGGTGAATATGGTGCACTTTACCCCATATAAGTAGTGCCTCCATATTTTTAACGCAAACACCACCGCAGCCAATTCGAGGTCGTGCGTGGGATATTTCTTTTCATGTATTTTCAATTGCCTCGAGGCATAAGCTATAACTTTGCCCCGTTGCATTAAGATGCATCCGAGCCCCGATAGTGAGGCATCCGAATAAACCACCAACTCTTCGACCCCGTCCGGCAACGTTAATATCGGAGCTTGAGTTAACTTCTCTTTTAGCACTTGGAACGCTCTTTCTGGCAATGGGGATCACTAATCTATGCTCGATTTTTGTTTTGGACTTGATTTGAACCTTCAAATTGAAGGTTTAGAGAAGAACTAGGGTTTTGGGGAGCTTGGGATCGCCCCCTGCTTCTGATCGATTTCCAGCAACAAAACACTAGTGTGTTTTGAGTTTAATATTTTTTTTATTAATATTAGTTTCCATTTAAACACTTTTGGCCCCTTAACTTTCGTTTTTATTTGTTTTAACTCTTTAACTACTCACAAGTCATCATCTAACTAGGTTAATGTCATTCCTAGTTAGTTTATTTTTCTTATTTATTCACCACATAATTGTATTATAAGAATTTGTATTTTCGGGGTGTTACAAGTCCACCCCCCTTAAAAAGGGTTTCGTCCCCGAAACCAGAGTACATACCGAATAGTGTAGGGTAGAGACGTTGCATCTCTTCTTCGGACTCCCATGTAGTGTCCGAACCTTTCCTATGCTCCCACTTGATCTTGACTTGATCGATTTGTTTATTTCGCAATTGCTTAACCTTTCGATCTAAAATCTCCAATGGCCTTACCGCATAATTCAGGCTATCATCTACCTCGATATCATCGAAATGGATATACGCCGTTTCCTCCGCTAGACATTTTCGTAGCTGTGATACATGAAACGTGCCATGTATTCCACTCAACTCTTCCGGTAGCTCGAGGCGATAGGCTACCTTGCCCACCCGCTCAACTACTCGATGAAGCTCATAAATCCCGATATTCTATTCATCCGGGTGTGACCAAGATGTACAATGATCTGAAACGAAATTATTGGTGGCCCGGAATGAAGAGGGATGTAGTAAAATACGTGGAGAAGTGCTTGACTTGTTTACAAGTCAAAGCGGAACACCAGAAACCGTATGGAAAACTGCAACCTTTGGAGATCCCGGTTTGGAAATGGGAACATGTCACTATGGACCTATTGACCGAGCTGCCTAAAACGATTCGGGGATTCGACACTATATGGGTGATTGTGGATGGACTAACGAAGAGTGCTCATTTTATTCCTATACGCGAGACATATACTTCGAAAAAGATGTCAAAGGTATATACCAACGAAATAGTGGCACGTCACGGAGTACCGGTATCCATTGTGTCGGATAGAGATACACGGTTTACTTCCAACTTTTGGCGAGATTTTCAAGAATAAATGGGAACGAAACTTTTCATTAGCACCGCCTACCATTCTCAGATGGATGGGCAGAGTGAAAGAACAATACAAACGCTAGAGGATATGTTATGGGCATGTATCATCGACTTTGGCGGAAGTTGGTATGTTTATCTACCGTTGGCCGAATTTTCGTATAACAATAGTTACCATTCGAGCATCGGCATGGCACCTTACGAGATGCTATATGGTAGGAAATGTAGAACCCCGGTGTGTTGGGGTGAGGTGGGACCATGTGAACTGGCCCATAAAGATGTTGTCCAAGCCACAAATGAGAAAATTGAAGTGGTACGAGCCCATTTGAAGGCAGCCCAAGATAGACAAAAATCTTATGCCGATAAAAGACGAAGACCGATTGTATTTCAGATAGGCGACATGGTTATGCTAAAGGTTTCCCCATGGAAGGGCGTTATTAGGTTCAGAAAGAGAGGGAAACTAAGCCCGAGGTTTATTGGGCCATTTAAAATAGAAGTGTCTTAACCCCACAAGAATTTGGAACCCATATTCTTCCGGATCGAGTCTTCAACCCGTCCTTTCCATCCAACAAATCTTTTAACTGTCCGATTATTCTTTCCTTTTTCCAGTTCTCCTCTTTCACTGCTTCTACTTGCGCTTCTCGGATACGTTCAAGTATGCCCGAGGTCACAACAAGCTGCATCGACCTTACTCGTATTGGGACATAATTCGCTTTTCTGCTCAGGGCATCCGCCACCGCATTTGCCTTTCCGGGGTGGTAATGTATTTCACAGTCAAAGTCTTTCACCGTTTCTAACCATCGCCTTTGTCGCATATTTAGCTCCTTCTGATCGAAGAAATATTTTAAGCTCTTGTGATCGGTGAATATGGTGAACTTTACCCCATATAAGTAGTGCCTCCATATTTTTAACGCAAACACCACCGCAGCCAATTCGAGGTCGTGCGTGGGATATTTCTTTTCATGTATTTTCAATTGCCTCGAGGCATAAGCTATAACTTTGCCCCGTTGCATTAAGATGCATCCGAGCCCCGATAGTGAGGCATCCGAATAAACCACCAAGTCTTCGACCCCGTCTGGCAACGTTAATATCGGAGCTTGAGTTAACTTCTCTTTTAGCACTTGGAACGCTCTTTCTTGTTCAATGCTCCAAATGAATTTCTCCTCCTTCCGGGTTAACTTAGTTAGCGGTGACGCAATCTTGGAGAAATCTTGAATGAATCTCCTATAGTATCCCGCAAGCCCTAAGAAGCTTCTAATTTCCGAAGGATTCTTCGGAGGGCTCCATATTGACACGGCCTCTATCTTTGAAGGATCTATCAATATTCCATCGGCGCTTATGATGTGGCCAAGGAATTGCACCTCTCGCAACCAGAAGGCGCATTTTGAGAATTTCGCGTACAACCTTTCTTGCCTGAGCGTCTCTAACACCTCTTGTAAGTGGCGCGCATGTTCTGCTTCACCTTTCGAGTATACCATAATATCGTCAATAAACACAATTACCGATTTATCCAGCATCGGCTTGCAAACCCGGTTCATGAGATCCCTGAAAGCCGCGGGTGCATTGGTCAGCCCAAATGACATTACGAGGAACTCGTATTGTCCGTATCTCTTGCGGAAAGCCGTCTTCGGTACACTTCCTCCCTGACCCTTAGTTGATGATACCCCGATCTAAGGTCAATTTTTGAAAACCAGTTCGCACCTTGTAATTGGTCGAATAGGTCGTCTATTCTCGGAAGCGGGTATCGATTCTTTACCGTGAGTTTATTTAACTCCCGGTAATCGATACACATTCGCATGCTCCCGTCTTTCTTTTTCACGAATAGCACGGGCGAGCCCCAAGGAGACACACTCGGCCTTATGAATCCTTTATCGAGCAGGTCTTGAATCTGTGACATTAATTCTTGTAATTCCGATGGTGCAAGTCGGTATGGTGCTTTTGCTACGGGTTTCGTGCCCGGAACTAATTTAATTCCGAACTCTACCTCCCGCTCGGGCGGCATTCCCGGTAAATCATCCGGACATACATCTTCAAAGTCACGTACCACGGGTACGTCTCCAATCTTCGGTAATTCTTTCTCGGGCTCATTCGCGTATATCATAAATGCTTTACATCCATGACTCATGAGCTTGTGAGCTTTTATCATCGAGCATATTATAGGATTGCCTCCCTTTTCGCCATAGATTGTGACGTGTTTTCCGCTCGGAGATGTTAGCTTTATCTCCTTACGGAAACACACGACCTTTGCGTGGTGTCGAGATAGCCAATCCATCCCTACGACCACTTGAAACTCCCCCATAGACATTGGGATTAGATTTATCAAGTATTCCTCATCATCGATACTTAATTTGCAGCTTTGACAGACATCTCATACTATGAAACTTTTGTTATCTCCTATTTCAACCTCTAAAGGCATAGGTAATTTAGTCAATACAAATGAAGGATGTCGAATAAATCCATGTAAAATAAAGGATTTATTCGCACCCGTATCAAATAATACACGTGCTGGGATCGAGTTTATTGCGAATATACCTGAGACCACATCGGGTTCTGTCTTTGCTTCAACTGTTGTAAGCTGGAAGGACCTAGCCTTCGCCTTTGGAGCTTCCGTTGGAGACTCTTTAGTGTCTCTCTTTCCAACCAAATCTGGGCATTCGGACTTTTTGTGGCCAGGCTGATAACATTTGTAGCAAACCGAGATTTTACCCGGGCATAGAGACGTCGTGTGCCCCGTTTTACCACATATGGGGCACGGTTTGTCTTTGAAACGACACTCTCCCTTGTGCCCTTTTCCACACACTTTACAACTTGGCGACCCGCCTTTAGCATCCACTTTCTTTCCCAATTCCACAGTTCGAGCTTTCTTTGTAGGGCTTGGATTCACATCCTGTGCCCTTCGCACGCCCCTTTCAACTTGTTTCTTCAACTCGATTTCCCGCTCCCGGGCGGTGTTGATAATTTTCGTGAGGGTTTCATACTTTGAGGGAGTCATGAACTCCCGGTATTCAGCACTCAGCAAGTTGTAATAGTAGTATATCTTCTGCTCTTCAGTGGTGACTAACTCGTCACAGAATCTCAGCTTATCCATAAAGATGCCCATGATCTTATCGATTGTTTCACCCTTTTGTCTTAGCTGGATGAATTCTTCCTTGATCCTGTTAATAACCGCTTTGGGACTATGGTGTTTAAGGAATGGCACCTTAAACTCATCCCAAGTCATGACCCTCGCCGCTTCGGCTCCTATCTCCTTCTTTTTGTTATCCTACCTGTTGTGGGTGGAATTTTCTAACCTATATCCCGAAATTATATCCTGACTTTATATGTCTATTTTCGCTGCCAGGATACTGGACTAGGATATTGGTAACATCCTGCGAGGGTATCCTGCGTGCTGTTAACGATTTGCTTTGGCTGCAAGGTACAAACGGTCATGAGGCTTGGTCTCCCTGAAGAATAGGTCAAGGTGGTTACAAGAAAGACGTTGGAAGCTTGGAGAAGGGGTTTACAACGGTCAAAAGGGAATATTCGCAGGATCCCGGAATAATAGGGCAATATCCCAGATTTTTAGCATAGTTTGTTATTTCTTGTAACTATAAATAGGAGTGCTAGATCAGTAGGTTGACACACATAATCCCGTCCACTTTTACACATACATTGCAGCTACGATCACCATTTCAATCACAAACACTCACAACACTCACAAATCACAATCATTGTAACACTTAGATTTGATCCGAGCATTATCCTGCACTGTATCCTGTTATTCAAGCAATAAGAAGAACAAGGCAGCCGACGATTGTCAGCTCCCGAGGTTTTATGCCGGAGATCTAGATTGATCAAGGGCTTTCCTCGTACATCACGTGTCAACCTTTACATTTTTGCTCATTGTTTGATTATAGATACAGCTCGATATCCTGAGCCGTATCTTGAAACTGTTTTCGCAAACTAACAAACCAACATATTTTTTACAAAGTATTACTAGCACACTACCTCACAAAACTAATTTGATCACTTAATTGCTTAGGTAATTTTTAACCAAAACAATTTGGCGCCCACCGTGGGGCAAGTGGTGCTATTTTTAATCAATACTTTGTTAAAATCATTACTCGGTTTTCTGTTTTCGAAATTCTTTTCAAAACTATTTCTAATGGCTTCTCAATCGAATTTGAACTCTTCTTCCATGTCTGTTTCAACCTCTGCTGCTGCTGGTTCATTACCTCCTCCACCTTCACGAGTTCAAACTTTTCAGAGGAGAAATGAAAGCAACACACCGAGAGAAATTCCTGCTGCTTAGAATGTTTCTAGATCCGGAAATTCAGGGAGAACCCATATCCTTGCTTCTAATGACGAGATTCTGTCTTTGTTTGGTAGTATACAGGAACAAATGAAGAGGCAGCAAGAAACTAACTAGACGATCATGAAGAATATACAACTCTTGAAGTCAAACTCCAGGAAACCTGTGGAGGATACAATTACTCCTCTACAGCCCAGGATGCTGAACTTTAGTTCAGCGACGTTTACCGAGGATAATCAAGGCAACATGATACCGAGTCAGTCCCGGAGCAACATGCTGGATATACCATTATCCGCCAGGATATCGATCGTGAGGGATCTAGGATATGGCCCAGGATATGGGTCAGGATATGGACCAGGATATGGCAAAAGTCAACAGGCTGGTAACATGTTTGCCAATATCAGTATCCCTGCTACTAATAATTCTGATTCTTTGCAGGATATAGGTGTAACACCAGCATTGACCAGGGAACTTCAAATATTGAAGGATATGATATCAAGTGTTCATGGAGTAGTGCAGCCTATACCGGAAGTATCCCAGGATAGTCACAGGATATCCCGATTTGCTCATCCAATTTGTGATGCTGAAATTCCAAAAAGATTCCAGACTCCCAGCATGAAGTTGTATGATGGGACGACAGATCCTGAGGAGCATTTTGCCCAGTATAGGGAAAGGATGGAAATAAATCCAATCCCACCAGAACTTAAGGAAGCATGCTTATGAAAAGGCTTCGGTTCAACTTTAACAGGATCGGCCTTAAAATGGCTTTTAAATGTTCCACCTTATTCTATTACATAATTTTCTCATTTAGTTAATTTGTTTATCAGTCAATTTTCTTGTAGCTGGAGCTTTGAGAAACTAACAAGTGATCTTTACAGGATAACACAAGGATCACAAGAATCCCTAAGGGATTATGTTAACAAATTTAGTAGAGAATCCCTGGATATCCTGAATCTTGATGTTGCTACGGCAGTACAAGCGTTCAAAATGGGGTTACGGAAGGATTGTCAATTTTATCAGGATCTTGTAATGAATCCTTGCATGAATTTAGATGAAGCTCGGAATAGGGCTTTGAGATACATAAGGCTTGAAGATGACAAGAAAATGCATGAGAGGATGAACACGTCTTCAACATATGAATGGACAAATAGGAAGTCAGAATCTTCCTACAAACAGTATCGTTCAAAGCCATATGCTAAGAACGATAATAAGAAAGTGAATGTTGTTGAGCATGAGGACGATGAAGAATATCCTGAAATCTCAGAGTATTGTTTTTCTGTAAATGTTCCTGGGTTAATGTATGCTATGCAGGGACTGGGGGACAAAGCTAGGTGGCCAAAAAAGAATCCAAGGAATACAGATTAGAAGGATAAAGCTAAATGATGTGCCTTCCATGAAGACTTTGGGCATATGACAGATGATTGCATAGCCTTAAGAAAGGAGATAAGCTACTTGCTGAGCAAAGGATACTTGAAAGAAGAAAGCTCAGGGTACTGACCAGGATCCTGAGAGAGCTGCATCTCCACCACCAGATGCCAAGATAATTAACTTTATCTCCGGGGGATCTGACATGTGTGGAACTTCTTACTCTACAGCTAAGAGGCATGCCATGAAGGCTAAGGAGGAAATAGGAGATAAGCCCACAAGGATGACCATGCTTACGGATGATAAAGTCATTACTTGGTAAAGGGTCATGAAGGTCAGCAGTATCCTGTCTATTATGTTAGTAAAAGTTTACTAGATGCTGAGACTAGATATTCACACTTAGAAAAATTAATATTAGCTTTAGTTATGGCACCGACTAAACTTAGACATTACTTTGAAACACATAGAATTCCTATTAAACCAACTATCCTGTTAAAAATGTGCTTAGGAAACCCGAGATGTCAGGTAGGATGGCTAAATGGTCAGTGAAATTAAGTGCCTTTGATCTAGTATATGAACGCCATAAAGTCTCAGGCTTTAGCTGACTTTGTGGCTGATTTCAGTAGTGATATTCAAAATGAAGTAGACCTAGAAGTACAACAGCTAGGAGAAAACTTAGAATCCTGGGCGTTATATACTGATGGTGCATCTAATGTAAGAGGTGTAGGTTTGGGTATACTACTAAAATCGCCACATGGGGACATATTACCCCAGGCTATTAGATGTGATTTTCCTGCCACTAATAATGAGGCAGAATATGAAGCTTTAATTGCAGGATTAGAATTGGCTAAAAGTATGAATATCAAAAGTTTGCAAGTATATGTTGATTCTTTGTTAATTACTAATCATTTTAATGGAACCTATGCAGTTAAAAGTGAGAAGTTAATCGAGTATCTCGAAATTCTCAAAAAAAAAATTAGCAGGATATTTCGATGTTTTTACACTTGAACAGGTACCAAGAGAATATAATGCTGAAGCAGATGCCTTGGCAAACCTAGGATCTTCAGTCGGGATACCTGAGGATCCTGATGAGTATCCTGAGAAGGATCCTAAGTCTTGGATGACTCCGATCATAAGATATCTCAAGGAAGGACACATCCCAAAGGATGAGAATCCTAAGGCCTTTAGAATGAAGGTATCACGATTCACTATTATAAATAATGTCTAGTATAAAAAATCTCTTACAGGACCATATCCTGAGGTGCTTAGAGGATCCCGAAACCAAGGAAGTGCTTCAGGATATACATGAAGGGGATTGTGGTAACCATACTGGGGGCAGGTCGTTGTTCTCAAAGGCATTAAGAATAGGATATTATTGGCCGACGATGAGAAAAGATGCTGCAGAATATGCTCGAAGATGTGATGCATGTCAAAGACACAGTAATATATTGCATCAGCCGGCCAAGCCACTTTATCCTATAGCTTCCCCTTGGCCATTCATGAAGTGGGGAATGGATAGAGTAGGAAAATGGCCAAAAGCTCCAGGAGGAAAGGTGTTCATGCTGGCAATGACCGATTATTTCTCTAAGTGGGTCGAAGCTAAAGCATTTGTTCAAGTTAGAGATCAAGAAGTGGTATCCTTTATAAAAAGGAATATCCTGACTAGGTTCGGAGTACCAGCTGAGATAATTTGTGACAATGGATCTCAGTTTATAAGTAAGAGGACTACTAACTTTTGTAAGAGTTGGGGAATCAAGATGATTACATCTACACTGGTACATCCTCAAGCAAATGGACAAGCAGAATCCTCAAACAAGATAATTGTCAACAACCTGAAAAAGAGACTAGGAGCTAAAGAAGGAAGATGGGCAGAAGAACTACCCTTTGTTTTATGGCCTGATAGGACGACGGTGAAAAATGCAACTGGCCAAACCCTGTTTTCCTTGGTATTTGGAGCAGAAGCGGTGATCCCGGCAGAAATGGTAATACCCACAGCAAGATCCAACCTCCGGGATCCTAAGCAGAATCCTGAAGTCCTATGCGAGGAATTGGATACTGTTGATGAAACAAGAGACGCAGCAAGGCTAAGGATGGCAGCATACCAACAGAGGATATCTAAAGCATATAACAAGAATATAAGGACTAGATGGTTCCAGGTCGGAGATTGGGTATTGAGAAAGGCTTTCCAGAATACTACTAATCCTGCCGATGGAAAGTTGGCTCCAAAATAGGAAGGACCCTATGAAATTGAGTCAGAATCTGGGAAAGGAGCATACCGACTCAAGAATATGGAGGGGGATATGCTACCAATATCCTGGAATGCTATACAAGTGAGTTTAGAATTTAATTTCTAACTCATAATGGTACGAACTCTATAACTCATTTATATTTTTGATATTATCTTTTATTTTGATACCCAATACTGACTTAAGCATCGGAGGGGTGTTAGCCAAGCTAACACCCACCTTAGTTTAAAGGTGTTTTGCAGAATATGCTTTGGGATATAGCTCCAGGATACACACTCGGGATACTTCGAAAGATTAGAGGATTGGCCCCCTCTCTCACGTTTAAGGGATCCTGATCCCTTCACAGGTTTAAAGGTATTCACCTTTCTCACGAATTGGGTTTAAACACCCTGCCTAGAGCGTAAGTTATCCAGGGATAGTTCAAGGTGGCGGGACCAGTTCATGTAAAAGTGGCTGACAATTTCGTTACTGTTGGCTATACCCTGGATCCTTAAGGTATATGAGGATTGATCACCCTCTCTCACGAAAGGGTATTTTCATACTCTCTAAGGTTTAAAGGTTATCACCTTTCTAAGTCTTGGAGTTTATACACTCCCGCCTGTAGCGCATGAAAATTTGGGATTTTCCCCAGGATTAAAGGTTTTCACCTTTCTAAGTTTTGGGGTTTCCACACCCTCGCCTGTAGCGCACGAAACGTGGGTAAAATCCCCAGTAAAACTCAAAGACTTAAAGGTTTTCACTGTTTTGGTCAAAAAATCTGATGAGGATAATGCAACCAAACTCTCTGTTACAGGGTATGATGCTTAAAATATAGAACAATGACAAGGATCACTTCAATGTAAATTGCACAAATGACACAAGGATTTATACGGGGAAAAAGCCCTTGATCAAGAGTTGATCTCCGGCACAAAAAACCCCGGGTGATGGAAACTACCGATCACCAAGCTCAAATAAATCAATAAATGTTTACAACTTCAGATAGTAACGAGCTAGGTACAAGGATCACTATCGTGAAATGTGTAAAAGTGAGTGAAAACTAATGAGTGTTCGTCGAGAGCTTCAAGAGTGCGATTGTATAAGAGTGTGTGTAGCTGAAAGTGGCTAAGTGTTCTAATTCTAGCTCGTTACCCCTTTTAAAATAGAAGTTAGCTACAATAACAAACTATCCGACTTTTGTGCCAAGCTCCCACGTTCTCCACAACGTCCATTTCCAGTCAAACGTGCGCGAAATACCCGTGGAATATTCCATAGTAACGTTGCCAAGACCAAGTCAAGCTTGTTACTCCTGCGAAATAATACGAAACACAAATAAACAATCGTTAGTATGAGGATCCTTAAGGTGATCCATGATCCTGAAGCTCTTCTGAGGATCACTATCTGTCACAGAAATAAGGATCATTAATTAGGATAACAAGTAAGGATCACTAATTGTTAGAAAATCCTCCCCTAACAATTGCCCCCAAAATATAAGGAGTGATATGTAAAATGAGCGAGTTATGTTTTCTTGATCTTATCCGCAACTAACTATCGTAAATATAGCCGTTATTATTGAACTATCCGTTGCAACCATGACGTCACAGAAGTGACAACCCTGCACAATCATGATTATAAATAGGAGATAGAGATAGGATCAATTGCATTTAAAATTTCAGAGAGACTCCCTTTATAACTGCATTCCGAAGATAATCAGGTATTCTCTCTTCATCTTCTTCCTTCTCTTGCTCTGTTTTCATTTCTTTCCATCATTCCATCAAAGATGTTGCTCCGAAACTCCCCCGCTAAGGATCACCCGAAAAACAGCCCTCCGAAAAGCCAGGGAATCATCGAAGATTCCATTAAAGAACGCTGCTGTTTCAATGATGCACAGATTGATAGGATCCGCCACTGCTTCCCGGCGAACACCGAGTTTAGACCTTTTGATCCCAATGCCCTGAGTGATCATATCTCCGACAAGTGGGTTGCTTTTCCTGTCACCCCGTTCACCATAGGCTATACATATCCTTTCCCAGCCTTCACCCAATCTTTCTTTTCTCTAACCGGCATTTCTTATATCCAAGCCATGCCGATGATTTGGAGGGTTTTGTATACCCTAGAAAGGATCATCGAGCAGGAAGGGATAGACCTAGGAATGTCAGAGCTGGGAGAGCTGTATGATCTTACTACCTTTGGTTCTCATCGTTATTTGTTTAAACGTAAGCCCGGTGAGGAACACCCGATCTTTAAAGCTACCAAGAACGACACTAACTGGAAGCGACGTTTCTTTTTCGTCAAGAGAGATTCTATTGAGGATGGGAAGGATCTACCCAAGAAATGGGCTACCCATGGTAGGGTGGAGGATCCTGAGAAGGATCACCAGAAACTTTCTTTTGACACAAGGATCACTTATATATGTTTGCTTTCTTGTTATGCAGCTATTGTCGTTTCACATCTCAAACTGACCCCTGCTGCCAAAGAGAGACTCGCCGCCTTCAAGAGACTTGATCCTGAAACAAGAACCTTTAAGACAACAACCCAGGATTCTCAGGAGGTATCCTCAGGATCTGTCACAATGTCAAGTAAGTATCTTTGTTCAAAAATTTAAATAAGTAGTGAAATATAAGTTAAGTGAAGATACTTATCTTGTTTTGGTTGTGTAGGTGCTGGAAAATCCACCAAGCCTGCTTCTCAATTCGACACGGCTGACCTTGATTTTGTTAGACCCAGGAAGAAGAGATCCACTACCAGTCCTAGCATCTCCATTCCCAAGGCACCCACTAAAGGAAGGGGTGGCAAAAAGAGAAAGACCTCCGAGGCTGAGGATCTGCAGGGTCTACCTCTGATCCGTCACCAATTCCTCGAGTACTTCAATGATGTAAGGATCACTGTATCTGCCTGTATATCCTGCTGATATATCCTGCTGATTTGAGGATCACTTGGTCCTAACCTTATCTTTTATCTCCTTTGCAGAAATTCGCTGAGATTGAGGACTATGTGGGGAATGTTGAGGAGCAGGACAAGAAGATTGCTGACCTCCAATAGGTTGCAGTGCTAAAGGACCTCAAAATCGCTGATCTTCAGAAGGAACTCCAAGATGCCAAGACTAAGACGGCTAAACTTCTGGTCGACCTTGACTACGAAAAGCAGGATCTCATAGAAGGTGCAAAGGTCTCTGCTGCCATCACAATGTATCAGACAAAACTGAAGATGGCCCAGGAAGCTCAAGATCCTAACTTTGACAAAAGCAGCTGGGATGTTGAGGGCTGGAAAGCAAGGTTGGTTGATCTTGAGGATGATGAAGAGGCTGAGGAAGTTTTGGCGATTGAGGCTGGAGGCAAGGGTGAAGGTGGTGAAGCAAGTGGAGCCGGAGGTGGTGATGCAGGGAAGGTTTAGGATTCATGATTGGGCGATGATGGAAACTTCTAGACATAGCCGGAGCCCAATTTTTTAGTTTGATGGTTGTTTTGTTGAACAATTTAATGGTTTGTACTGAACAATAGTTTTTAGGATTAAGGATCATGTATGATCCTTTGGACAATAGGCAGGATTGCATATGGTGGAGGGATCCTCTGTTTGGGGGATGAAGCCATTGTGATCCTGCCGCCTTTATATTCCTGCACTACTTTTGAACTTATTATCATGGACACCCTTTACCTACCCCAGCGGACGGGCCACGTTTTGGTGGTAGATGCTCGGGGTAGGTAATTTTGACAACCTTTTAAGGGTTAATCCTTTGTTAATAAATAAAATCTTAACCTTTTGCCGCTTATCTTGTGTTGTTATCCTTTTGTTTCTTTAATTTTCCTTTGTTTTGATGCATATTTATTGAATAAACAATTTTGAATAAGTCAGATTGAAAATATTTAGGACATGATCCATGATCAAATATCCTATAGTTAAAGTATCCCAAAAAGCAATATGTTTTAAGGATCACAAGTCTAGTTGTCAAATTTTAAGGGTTATTCAAATAAATAATGAATAGGATTAAAAATAGTTAAGGATCATACCTGAGGGTCCAAGTTAGGATCCTAACCATAATAAGGATAACTACAAGATAAACCTTAGAGAGAAGTAAGGATCAAGGATCCCTAGTTGCTTATCTTCAAGGACCTGAAATTGATCATAACTTGGGACTAAGCCGATATAAGATAAGAGTTAGCAACTGGGGACAAGCCCAAGGATAACTGGGGACAAGCCCAAGGATAACTGGGGACAAGCCCAAAGATAACTGGGGACAAGCCCAAGGATAACTGGGGACAAGCCCAAGGATCGTATGTGACCTGGAGTATGGCCCTAACTGGCGACTATCCAAACTTAGTGACATGAAAATGCCAAAACCTTAGCTAACGTGAAAACGTTAGAAACCTTAGGAACGGATGTATGGTACGTCTACCATTATACGTAGGATCCTAGGTATAGCCAGTACAATGGAATTATCAGCCCCTAAAGCGAGTACTAGTCCCACTGCCTTGAACTATACCAGGATCATCATGCGCTACAGGCGGAACTGGGGTCAAGCCCTAATAACTGGGGTTAAACCCAAGGAACGGATGGCTTTTGCAGATAACCAATGTTATGCTAAGGATACCTGAACTTTCAAAACTTAAAATCATGTGAGAGGTGGATAAAGGACACATGATCCTTATCCTTATATGAGAAAATAAAGAAATGAAATGGTTTAAGATTAGGATATTACCAAAGTAGGGATCACCGATACTTTAAGGATCTTTTAAGGATATCCCTAACGTAAGGATCATCTGTGCCATGAGGATCCTGCTCACATGAAATATTTCTTCAAGTGGACAGCATTCCAAGCTCTTGGTAGCAAGTCACCTTCCATGGTTAGCAATCTATATGCCCCCTTTCCTGCTTCAGCTTCAATCAAATAAGGGCCTTCCCATTTTGGAGCCAATTTTCCATCAGCAGGATTGGTGGTATTCTGAAATGCTTTCCTTAATACCATATCTCCAACTTGAAACTTCCTGATCCTGACATTTTTGTTGTAGGCACCAGCCATTCTTTGTTGATAACTGGCCATCCTCATCCTAGCCATATCCCTGATTTCTTCAATAGTATCCAGGTCTTGAGCCAAGTTCTCATCATTCTCCTCAGGATCACGAGTACTTGTTCTAGCAGTTGGAACCACCATTTCTGTTGGGATCACTGATTCTGCCCCAAATACCAAAGAGAATGGCGTTTGACCAATAGCATTCTTAGGGGTTGTCCTATCAGCCCAAAGCACATAGGGTAGTTCTTCTGCCCATTTCCCTTTCTTGGATCCAAGCTTCTTCTTCAAATTGTTGATAATGATCTTTTTGGATGATTCTGCTTGACCATTAGCTTGTGGGTGGACTGGTGTTGATGTTATCATCTTAATCCCCCAGCTGTCACAAAAGTTAGTGGTTCTGCCCCCAATAAATTGGGAACCATTATCACATATAATTTCAGAAGGAATTCCAAATCTAGTTATAATATTTTTTTTTATGAAGGATATAACTTCCTTTTCTCTGACTTGGGCAAAAGCTTCAGCATCTATCCACTTGGAGAAGTAATCAGTCATAGCTAGCATGAACACTTTTCCACCAGGTGCCTTAGGGAGCTTACCAACTATATCCATACCCCATCTCATAAATGGCCAAGAGGAGGATATAGGATGCAATAATTCAGCTGGTTGATGAAGGATATTGCTGTGTCTCTGACAAGGATCACATCTCTTAGCATACTCCACATCATCTCTCTTCATGGTTGGCCAGTAGTATCCTGTCCTCAGGATCCTTGAGAATAATGCCCTGCCCCCAGTGTGGTTTCCACAATCTCCTTCATGGAAGTCTTTTAAAACTTCTTGGATTTCAGGATCCTCAATGCATCTCAAGTATGGTCCTGCAAGAGATCGTCTATACAACATATTATTTAAAATTGTGAATTGAGATACCTTAATTTTGAAAGCCCTAGGGTTTTCTCCTGTAGGAATCTCTCCATGTTGTAAGTATCTCATGATTGGTGAGATCCATGATCCTGATCCTGAATGGGATTGAGTATCCTCACTAGTGATAATTGCAGAATCATTTCCTATCTCCATAGCCACATGATCCTCGATAGCCGGGGTCAGGATATGGATAATAGGGATCTTGATATCCTCAGGAATCTTCAAAGATGATCCTAAGTTAGCCAATGCATCAGCTTCTGTATTTTCTTCCCTTGGTACCTGCGTCAAACTAAAGGAAACAAAAGATAGTGCCAAACTTTTGACTATCTCTAAATATTTGGTTAGCTTTTCACCTTTAACAGCATAGGATCCATTAAAGTGGTTTGTAATTAACAATGAATCTATGTGTACCTCAAGATACCTGATCCCCATATGCTTTGCAATTTGCAAACCAGCAATTAAGGCTTCATATTCAGCCTCATTATTAGTGGTTTGAAACTCACAAGCTATAGAGTGGGGTATTATGTCCCCCTGTGGCGATTTTAGTAGTATTCCAAGCCCTGTGCCTTTGACATTTGAGGATCCATCAGTATAGAGTATCCAAGGATCCTTGGTCTCCTCTAGCTGCTGGACTTCTAACTCAGCTTCTTTTTGTAAATCACTACTGAAATCAGCCACAAAGTAAGCTAATGCTTGGGATTTGATGGCTGTCCTAGGCTCATATCTTATATCATATGCACTTAGCTTCACTGCCCACTTAGCCATCCTTCCTGACATCTCTGGTTTCCTTCATATCACCAAGGATCCCTGATCCGATATAGATTTTGGATTCAGGATCATCAGGATCCATGAGGACTTCTACCACATCCTGCTCTCTTGCCTCCAAGACATCCCTTGGAGGATACTTTGATTGCTATTGCTCCCTTGACTTCGAGGCTGGTTTCATCGATGAAGTATAGCAATTCTTAGCCTCCTGCTGATCACTATCAATCTTCACTATTCCCCAAGGACTAGGGAGCTTCACACATTGATGGTAGGTAGATGGGACTGCCTTCATATCGTGTATCCAGGGCCTGCCAAGGATAACATTACAACAAGATAAACAGTCAATAACACAAAATTTTTGATAAGAGTGTAGGCCTTCGATGTATATTGGGAGTTTAATGTCCCCCAGGGTATTCTTAGTTTCACCACTAAATCCCACGAGCACGGAGGATCTTGGTATGATATCTGATTCAGGGATACCCATCTTCTTTAGAACATCAAGCTGGATAATGTTCACTGAACTTCCTCTGTCTATAAGGATCCTACGGACAAAATGATTAGAAATGAAAAGAGTAATAACTAAACCATCGTGATGAGGATCCTGGATATCAACACGATCATCCTCATCAAAGGTTATGACTTTTCCTTCGGAGACACTTGATGTTCGAACAGGTCTTTCTCCATTATCCATTTTAGTTTCCTTTGCATGCCTTTTAGCTGCTGAGAAGGATGTGCCACAAATGTCTGATCCTCCAGAAATAAAGTTTATTACTTGTGCATCTGCTGGAGGGGCTGGAGCCTTCTCAGGGGTCCTTTCAGGATCCTGAGTCCTTGACTTTTTTCTTCCCAACAATTCTTTTAGATGCCCCTTGCTCAACAAGTATCCAATTTCCTTTCTTAGTGCAATGCATTCTTCTGTGAGATGCCCAAAATCTTCATGGTATGCACACCACTTTGATTTATCCTTAGTTGCAGCTGGCCTATCATTTTTTCTGGGCCATCTAGCTTTATCACCTAGATTCTGCATCGCAAGGATTAGTTCATTATTATCAACAGAAAAACAATATTCAGAAATTGGAGGATAATCCTCATCATCCTCTTCTTGATCAACAGAATGCACGTTCTGGTTATCAGATCTGTTGTAGGATCTGAACTTGTTGTTCCTGAATGAGGATCCTTGTTTATCCTGCTTTGAGGATCCTGCTAACCTCTCCTGGATCCTCTTGTCGTCCTCTAGCCGAATGAACCTAAGTGCTCGGGTTCTTACCTCATCTAAGTTCCTGCATGGTGTCATAACAAGATCATCATAGAACGACGAATCCCTAAGCAATCCCATTTTAAAGGCCTCAACAACCGTGGCTATATCTAAGTTGGGAATGTCTAAGGATTCTTTACTGAATTTGGTAATGTAATCCCTTAATGATTCTTTATGACCCTGGGTTATCCTATATAGATCACTAGTTAATCGTTCAAATTTTCTTCTACAAGAAAACTGATTATTAAACAGGTTAACTAGATTAGCAAATGAGGTAATAGAGTAGGGGGAAGACTTAGCAGCCATTTGAGAGCTGATCCAGTAAGAGTGGATCCGAATCCCTTGCACAGGCATGCTTCCTTTAACCTTTCTGGGATTGGATTGATCTCCATCCTCTCCCTGTATTGTGCTATGTGTTCTTCAGGATCCGTCGAACCATCATACAGCTTCATTGTTGGCACATGGAACCTCTTGGGTATCTCAGCATCACAGATTGGTGGTGCAAAACGAGATATCTTGTGGCTCCCATCCGCAATCTCTGGAATAGGTTTGACCACTCCTGGAACACTTGATATCATATCCTTTAGCTTTTGCAATTCTCTGGCCATGGCGTGATTGATACCTGGATCCTGCATAAGACCATGGTAGTAGTATAAGAATTATTAAAAGTGTTACCTCCCATCGGATTCAAATTAGGAAGAATGGATGTGAATCCATATTGTTGGGACTCTGGAATGATTGAAGGACCAGTAGAAGCATTGGTCTGCATTGGAATAAAATCTCCTTGATGGACATCTGAACTTCTTGTTTGCAAACTCCTCAAGAATCCTGGCATCTGGAAGGATCCCTGAAACTGGGACGATCCTGGAACAAAGGAGGATCCTTGAACCTGGGATGATCCTGGAACAAAGGAGGATCCTTGAACCTGGGATGATCCTGGAACAAAGGAGGATCCTTGAACCTGGGGTGATCCTGGAACAAAGGAGGATCCTTGAACCTGGGATGATCCTGGAACAAAGGAGGATCCTTGAACCTGGGATGATCCTGGAACAAAGGAGGATCCTTGAACCTGGGATGATCCTGGAACAAAGGAGGATCCTTGAACCTGGGATGATCCTGGAACAAAGGAGGATCCTTGAATCTGCTGCGCTCCTGAATATCCTCCTGAATTCGTGAGGGATCCCATATGCTGAGGATAGGATCCCGCTGGCTGGAAATAGGAACCTGTTGCCTGGGTCACTGTTGTTGTTCCGTAGTGCACTTCTTTCGGTCCACCCACATATTGAACATCTGGAACCACTGATGGCTGAGAAGTAATCACCGGAGTATCAAAATTCAAAGATTTTGGCACCAGTGGGGAATGATCCTCTGCCGTTTTCTTTTGCTTCTTGAGATCTCCGATTTCTTTGAGAATCCTTTCATTGGTCTTATCCTGTTGCCGTATCTGATCCTTCATCTGCAAAATCAAAGTAAACATGTCACTAGTAGTGGAAGTGTAAGAAGCAGAAGAAGTTGGAGGTTTTGAGAAAATGGGAGTTGGTTTCTTCACAGCATTCTCAGCATTCTTCTGGGATCCAGACGGTGGTGGAGGCAAAGGGGGAACGCCTTGTGAAGAAGTGAATGAGGGCATCAAATTTGAAGCATTCTTCGCTGAGGAAGCCATTTGCTTGGTTGTAGTGAACTGAAATGAGCACAGAAATACGAATTTTTCTAAGGATGAAGCACCAATAGCCCCACTGTTAGGGGAGGATTTTCTAACAATTAGTGATCCTTATTCGTTATCCTAATTAATGATCCTTACTTCTGTGACAGATAGTGATCCTCAGAAGAGCTTTAGGATCAGGATCATGGATCACTTTAAGGATCCTCGTACTGACGATTGTTTACTTGTGTTTTCTATTATTTTGCAGGAAGTTCAACTTGGACCTAGTCTTGGCGACATTCCTGGAGAATATTCCTTGACTATCCCGCACGTGCTTGGCCAAAAATGGACGTTGTGGAGAACGTGGGAGCTTGGCACAAAAGTCGGATGGTTAGTTGTAGTAGTTAATTTCTATTTTAAAAGGGGTAACGAGCTAGTAGAAAAACACTTAGTCACTTTTCAGCTACACACACTCATATACTCGCACACTTGAAGCTCTCGACGAACATTCATTCGTTTTCACTCACATTTACACATTCCACGATAGTGATCCTTGTACCTAGCTCGTTACTATCCGAAGTTGTAAACATTTATTCATTTATTTGAGCTTGGTGATCGGTAGTTTCCATCACCCAGGGTTTTTTGTGCCGGAGATCAACTCTTGATCAAGGGCTTTTTCCCCGTATAAATCCTTGTGTCATTTCTGCAATTTACATTGAAGTGATCCTTGTTATTGTTCTACATTATTAGCATCATACCCCATAACAAAGAGTTTGGTTGCAATATCCTCATCAGATTTTTTGACCAAAACAGTTTGGCGCCCACCGTGGGGCCATTGGTGCTTCGTCCTTAGAAAAATTCGCATTTCTGTGCTCATTTCAGTTCACTACAACCAAGCAAATGGCTTCCTCAGCGAAGAATGCTTCAAATTTGATGCCCTCATTCACCTCTTCACAAGGCGTTCCCCCTTTGCCTCCACCACATTCTGGATCCCAGAAGAATGCTGAGAATGCTGCGAAGAAACCAACTCCCATTTTCTCAAAACCTCCAACTTCTTCTGCTTCTTACACTCCCACTACTAGTGACATGTTTACTTTGATTTTGCAGATGAAGGATCAGATACGGCAACAGGATAAGACCAATGAGAGGATTCTCAAAGAAATCGGAGATCTCAAGAAACAAAAGATAACGGCAGAGGATCATTCCCCACTGGTGCCAAAATCCTTGAATTTCGATACTCCAGTGATTACTTCTCAGCCATCAGTGGTTCCAGATGTTCAATATGTGGGTGGACCAAAAAGAGTGCACTACGGAACAACAACAATGACCCAGGCATCAGGTTCATATTTCCAGCCAGCGGGATCCTATCCTCAGCATATGGGATCCCTCACGAATTCAGGAGGATATTCAGGATCATCCCAGGTTCAAGGATCCTCCTTTGTTCCAGGATCATCCCAGGTTCAAGGATCCTCCTTTGTTCCAGTATCATCCCAGGTTCAAGGATCCTCCTTCGTTCCAGGATCATCACAGGTTCAAGGATCCTCCTTTGTTCCAGGATCATCCCAGGTTCAAGGATCATCCTTTGTTCCAAGATCATCCCAAGTTCAAGGATCCTCCTTCGTTCCAGGATCGTCCCAGTTTCAGGGATCCTTCCAGATGCCAGGATCCTTGAGGAGTTTGCAAACAGGAAGTTCAGATGTCCATCAGGGAGATTTTATTCCAATGCAGACCAATGCTTCTACTGGTCCCTCGATCATTCCAGAGCCTCAACAATATGGATTAACATCCAATCTTCCTAATCTGAATCCAATGGGAGGTAACACTTTTAATAATTCTTATACTACTAACCATGGTCTTATGCAGGATCCAGGTATCAATCATGCCATGGCCAGAGAATTGCAAAAGTTAAAGGATATGATATCAAGTGTTCCAGGAGTGGTCAAACCTATCCCAGAGATTGCAGATGGGAGCCACAAGATATCTCGTTTTGCACCACCAATCTGTGATGCTGAGATACCCAAGAGGTTCCATGTGCCAACAATGAAGCTGTATGATGGTTCGACAGATCCTGAGGAACACATAGCACAATACAGGGAGAGGATGGAGATCAATCCAATTCCAGAAAGGTTAAAGGAAGCATGCCTGTGCAAGGGATTCGGATCCACTCTTACTGGATCAACTCTCAAATGGCTGCTAAGTCTTCCTCCCTATTCTATTACCTCATTTGCTAATCTAGTTAACTTGTTTAATAATCAATTTTCTTGTAGTAGAAAATTTGAACGATTAACTAGTGATCTATATAGGATAACCCAGGGTTATAATGAATCATTAAGGGATTATATCACTAAATTTAGTAAAGAATCCTTAGACATTCCCAACTTGGATATAGCCACGGCTGTTGAGGCCTTCAAAATGGGATTGCTTAGGGATTCATTGTTCTATGATGATCTTGTTATGACACCATGCAGGAACTTAGATGAGGTAAGAACCCGGGCCCTTAGGTTCATTTGGCTAGAGGACGATAAGAAGATCCAGGAGAGGTTAGCAGGATCCTCAAAGCAGGATAAGCAAGGATCCTCATTCAGGAACAACAAGTTCAGATCCTATAACAGATCTGATAACCAGAACGTGCATTCTGTTGATCAAGAAGAGGATGATGTGGATTATCCTCCAATTTCTGAATATTGTTTTTGTGTTGATAACAACGAACTAATCCTTGCGATGCAGAACCTAGGTGATAAAGCTAGATGGCCGAGAAAAAATGATAGGCCAGCTGCAACAAAGGATAAATCTAAGTGGTGTGCATACCATGAAGATTTTGGGCATCTCACAGAAGAATGCATTGCACTAAGAAAGGAAATTGGATACTTGTTGAGCAAAGGGCATCTAAAGGAATTGCTGGGAAGAAAAAAGTCAAAGACTCAGGATCCTGAAAGGATCCCTGAGAAGGCTCCAGCCCCTCCAGCAGATGCACAAGTGATAAACTTCATTTCTGGAGGATCAGACATTTGTGGCACATCCTTCTCAGCTGCTAAAAAGCATGCAAAGGAAACTAAAATGGATAATGGAGAAAGACCAGTTCGAACCTCAAGTGTCTCCGAAGGAAAAGTCATAACCTTTGATGAGGATGATCGTGTTGATATCCAGGATCCTCATCACGATGGTTTAGTTATTACTCTTTTTATTTCTAACCATTTTGTTCGCAGGATCCTTATAGACAGAGGGAGTTCAGTGAACATTATCCAGCTTGATGTTCTAAAGAAGATGGGTATCCCTGAATCAGATATCATACCAAGATCCTCCGTGCTCGTGGGATTTAGTGGCGAAACTAAGAATACCCTGGGGGAAATTAAACTCCCAATATACATTGAAGGCCTACACTCTTATCAAAAATTTTGTGTTATTGACTGTTTATCTTGTTGTAATGTTATCCTTGGCAGGCCTTGGATACACGATATGAAAGCAGTCCCATCTACTTACCATCAATGTGTGAAGCTCCCTAGTCCTTGGGGAATAGTAAAGATTGATAGTGATCAGCAGGAGGCTAAGAATTGCTACACTTCATCGATGAAACCAGCCTCGAAGTCAAGGGAGCAATAGCAATCAAGGTATCCTCCAAGGGATGTCTTGGAGGCAAGAGAGCAGGATGTGGTAGAAATCCTCATGGACCCCGATGATCCTGAATCCAAAATCTATATCGGATCAGGGATCCTTGGCGAAAGGAAAGAAGACCTCGTATCCTTCCTCAAAAGGAGAAAGACTACCTTTGCATGGAAACACGAAGACATGACTGGTATATCCAAAGATGTAATCACTCACAAACTCGGGATTGACAGATCCTTCAAACCAATCCATCAAAGGAGAAGGAAGTTTGCACCGGAAAGGAATGCCATTATCGAGGAAGAGGTAGAGAAATTGCTCCGGGCAGGTATGATTAGAGAGGTCAAGTATCCAAGATGGTTGGCCAATGTGGTTGTTGTTCAAAAGAAAAACGGAAAGTGGAGGGTATGTGTCGATTTTACCGATTTAAATAAGGCATGTCCCAAGGATCCTTTCCCATTACCCCACATTGACTCCATGGTGGATGCAACTGCGGGTCATGAACTGTTAACTTTTATGGATGCTTCATCTGGATTCCAACAAATCCAAATGGAACCATCCGACCAAGAGGATACAGCCTTCATGACTCCAACTGGTATATACTGCTATATTGCTATGCCGTTCGGATTAAGAAATGCAGGTGCAACATATCAAAGGCTGGTGAATATGATGTTCAAGGATTAGATTGGACAAACTATGGAGGTTTACATAGATGATATGGTGGTGAAATCCTTAAAAGCTGAGGATCACCTAAGAGACTTGGAGGAAGCATTCGATATCCTTGACAAATATAACATGAAACTTAATCCTTCAAAATGTCACTTTGGTGTTAAAGCAGGTAAATTCTTAGGATATATGGTGACAAAGAGAGGCATTGAAGCTAGCCCAGAACAAATCAAAGCAATAGTGAACATCAAATCTCCGGCCAATGCTAAGGATGTTCAAAGGCTAACAGGCAGGATAGCAGCTTTGAACAGATTTATATCCAAATCCTCAGAGAAGTGCAAAGAATTCTATGATATCCTAAGGAAGAACAAGAAATTTGAGTGGACTGAGAAGCATGAAAATGCTTTAAGAGCCCTCAAAAATTACCTATCCTCACCCCCAGCCTTGATGAAGCCAGAAAAAGGCGATGTGCTATCCTTGTATCTTGCAGTATCCTCAAAAGCAGTAAGTGCGGTCCTTGTTAAGGATCATGAAGGTACACAACATCCCGTCTATTATGTAAGTAAAAGTTTACTTGATGCCGAATCCAGGTATTCACACCTTGAAAAGCTTATTCTTGCATTAATTATGGCATCTACTAAGTTAAGACATTATTTTGAAACTCATGTTATCATTGTTAAAACTAATTTTCCAATTAAGAATGTCCTCAGGAAACCAGAGATGTCAGGAAGGATGGCTAAGTGGGCAGTGAAGCTAAGTGCATATGATATAAGATATGAGCCTAGGACAGCCATCAAATCCCAAGCATTAGCTGACTTTGTGGCTGATTTCAGTAGTGATTTACAAGAAGAAGCTGAGTTAGAAGTCCAGCAGCTAGAGGAGACCAAGGATCCTTGGATACTCTATACTGATGGATCCTCGAATGTCAAAGGCACAGGGCTTGGAATACTACTAAAATCGCCACAGGGGGACATAATACCCCACTCTATAGCTTGTGAGTTCCAAACCACTAACAATGAGGTTGAATATGAAGCCTTAATTGCTGGTTTGCAAATTGCAAAACATATGGGGATCAGGTATCTTGAGGTACATGTAGATTCATTGTTAATCACAAACCACTTTAATGGATCCTACGCTGTTAAAGGTGGAAAGCTAACCAAATATTTAGAGATAGTCAAAAGTTTGGCACTCTCTTTTGTTTCCTTTAGTTTGACGCAGGTACCAAGGGAAGAAAATACAGAGGCTGATGCATTGGCTAACTTAGGATCATCCTTGAAGATCCCGGAGGATATCAAGATCCCTATTATCCATATCCTGACCCCGGCTATTGAGGATCATGTGGCTATGGAGATAGGAAATGATTCTGCAATGATCCCTAGTGAGGATACTCAATCCCATTCAGGATCAGGATCATGGATCTCACCAATTATGAGATACTTACAACATGGAGAGATTCCTATAGGAGAAAACCCTAGGGCTTTCAAATCTAAGGTATCTCAATTCACAATTTTAAATAATATGTTGTATAGACGATCTCTTGCAGGACCATACTTGAGATGCATTGAGGACCCTGAAATCCAAGAAGTTTTAAAAGACTTCCATGAAGGAGATTGTGGAAACCACACTGGGGGCAGGGCATTATTCTCAAGGATCCTGAGGACAGGATACTACTGGCCAACCATGAAGAGAGATGCTGTGGAGTATGCTAAAAGATGTGATCCTTGTCAGAGACACAGCAATATCCTTCATCAACCAGCTGAATTATTGCATCCTATATCCTCCTCTTGGCCATTTATGAGATGGGGGATGGATATAGTTGGTAAACTTCCTAAGGCACCTGGTGGAAAAGTATTCATGCTTGCTATGACTGATTACTTCTCCAAGTGGATAGAGGCTGAAGCTTTTGCCCAAGTCAGAGAAAAGGAAGTTATATCCTTCATTAAAAGAAATATTATAACTAGATTTGGAATTCCTTCTGAGATTATATGTGATAACGGTTCCCAATTTATTGGGGGCAGAACCACTAACTTTTGTGACAGCTGGGGGATTAAGATGATAACATCAACACCAGTCCACCCACAAGCTAATGGTCAGGCAGAATCATCCAACAAGATCATTATCAACAATTTGAAGAAGAAGCTTGGATCCAAGAAAGGGAAATGGGCAGAAGAACTACCCTATGTGCTTTGGGCTGATAGGACAACCCCTAAGAATGCTACTGGTCAAACACCATTCTCTTTGGTATTTGGGGCAGAATCAGTGATCCCAACAGAAATGGTGGTTCCAACTGCAAGAACAAGTACCCGTGATCCTGAGGAGAATGATGAGAACTCGGCTCAAGACCTGGGTACTATTGAAGAAATCAGGGATATGGCTAGGATAAGGATGGCCAGTTATCAGCAAAGAATGGCTGGTGCTTACAACAAAAATGTCAGGATCAGGAGGTTTCAAGTTGGAGATATGGTATTAAGGAAAGCATTTCAGAATACCACCAATCCTGCTGACGGAAAATTGGCTCCAAAATGGGAAGGCCCTTATTTGATTGAAGCTGAAGCAGGAAAGGGGGCATATAGATTGCTAACCATGGAAGGTGATTTGCTACCAAGAGCTTGGAATGCTGTCCACTTGAAGAAATATTTCATGTGAGCAGGATCCTCATTGCATAGATGATCCTCACGATAGGGATATCCTTAAAGGATCCTCAAAGTATCGGTGATCCTTACTTAGGTAATATCCTAAACTTGAACTATTTCATTTCTTTATTTTCTCATATAAGGATAAGGATCATGTATCCTTTATCCATCTCTCACGTGAGTTTAAGTTTTGAAAGTTCAGGTATCCTTAGCATAACATTGGTTATCCGCTGAAGCAATCCGTTCCTTGGGTTTAACCCCAGTTATTTGGGCTTGACCCTAGTTCCGCCTGTAGCGCATGATGATCCTGGTATAGTTCAAGTCAGTGGGACCAGTACTCGTTTTAGGGGCTGATAATTCCATTGTACTGGCTATGCCTAGGATCCTACGTATAATGGTAGACGTACCATACATCCGTTCCTAAGGTTTCTAACGTTTTCACGTTAGCTAAGGTTTTGGCATTTTCATGTCACTAAGTTTGGATAGTCGCCAGTTAGGGCCATACTCCAGTTTACATACGATCCTTGGGCTTGTCCCCAGTTATCCTTGGGCTTGTCCCTAGTTATCCTTGGGCTTGTCCCCAGTTGCTAACTCTTTTCTTATGTTGGCTTAGTCCCAAGTTATGATCTATTTCAGGTCCTTGAAGATAAGCAACTAGGGATCCTTGATCCTTACTTCTTTCTAAGGTTTATCTTACAGTTATCCTTATTATGGTTAGGATCCTAACTTGGACCCTCAGGTATGATCCTTAACTATTTTTAATTCTATTCATTATTTATTTGAATAACCCTTAAAGTTTGACAACTAGACTTGTGATCCTTAAAACATATTGCTTTGTAAGATTCTTTAACTAAAGGATATCTGATCATGGATCATATCCTAAATATTTTCAATCTGACTTATTCAAAATTATTTATTCAATGAATATGCATCAATACAAAGGAAAATCAAAGAAACACAAGGATAACAACACAAGATAAGCGACAAAAGGTTAAGATTTTATTTATTAACAAAGTAGTAACCCTTAAGAGGTTGTCAAAATTACCTACCCCGAGCATCTACCAGCAAAACGTGGCCCGTCCGCTGGGGTAGGTAAAGGGTGTCCATGATAATAAGTTCGAAAGTAGTGCAGGAATACAAAGGCGACAGGATCACAATGGCTTCATCCCCAAAACAGAGGATCCCTCCACCAATTGCAATCCTGCCTATTGTCCAAAGGATCATACATGATCCTTAATCCTAAAACCTATTGTTTAAGTACAACCCATCATCGTTCAACAAAAAAACACCATAACCAAAACAAACTATCAAACTTAAAAAATGGGCTCCGGCTACGTCTAGAAATGTCCTTCATCGCCCATTCATGCAGCCTATGCCTTCGCTGCATCCTCTTCCCCTCCAGCTGCGGTATCCTTGATCAGATCCTTTCCACTGCCACTTGCCTCAATAGCCAAGACCTCAGTAGCCTCCTCCTCATCATCCTCAAGATCAGCCAACCTTGCCTTCCAGCCTTCAACATCCCAGCTGCTTTTGTCAAAGTTCGGATCTTGAGCTTCTTGGGCCATCTTCAGTTTTGTCTGATACATTGTGATGGCAGCAGAGACCTTTGCACCTTCTATGAGGTCATGCTTTTCATAGTCAAGGTCGATCAGAAGTTTAGCCGTCTTAGTCTTCTCATCTTTAAGTTCCTTCTGAAGATCAGCAATGGCAAGGTCCTTAAGCACGGCAACCTGTTGGAGGTCAGCAATCTTCTTGTCCTGCTCCTCAACATTCCCCACGTAATCTTCGATCTCAGCAAATTTCTGCAAAGAAAAGGATAAAGCAGTTCAAGATCAGGTGATCCTCATACGAGTAGGATACCTAGGCAGAATTAAAGATCCTTACATCATTGAAGTATTCAAGGAACTAGTGGCGGATCAGTGGTAGGCCTTGAAGGTCCTCAGTGTCAGAAGCCTTCCTCTTCTTGCCACCCTTTCCTTTAGTGGGTGCTTTGGGAATGGAGATGCTAGGACTGGTAGTGGACCTCTTCTTTCTGGATCGAACAAGATCAAGATCAGCTGTGTTGAATTGGGATACAGGCTTGACAGATTTTCCAGCGCCTACACATTCAACGCAAGATGAGTATCCTTATCCTATTTCAATTTATTTATTTATTTTAATATTCAAACTATGTAAAAGGCAGGATACTTACTTGACATGGTAATGGAACCTGAGGATACTTGTTGTGAGTCTTGGGTGTCTATCTTGAATGTCCTTGTTTCAGGATCAAGCTTCCAAAAAGCAGCAAGCCTATCCTTGGTTTCAGGTGATGTGATGATGTGTGAGACGGAAATAGCTGCATAACACAAGACGAAAAGGGGGTCAGTAATCCTTATACAAAAACAAGACTACCTGGTGATCCTTCTCAGGATCCTCCGGCCTACCATGGGTGGACCATGTTCTTGGTAGATCCCTTCCGTTTGGAATGGTATCCCTCCTGACAAAGAAGAAGCGACGTTTCCAATTTGTGTCATTCTTAGTGACTTTGAAAAGAGGGTGTTCTCCACCGGGTTTTCGTTTGAACAAATATCGATGGGATCCAAAGGTGGTAAGATCATACAATTGTGTCAGCTCTGACATGCCTAGATCAATGCCCTCCTGCTCGATGATCCTCTCCAGGGTATACAAAACCCTCCAAATCATCGGCATGGCTTGGATGTAAGAGATGCCGGTAAGGGAAAAGAAGGATTGTGTAAATTCTGGGAAAGGATAGGTATATCCTATGGCAAATGGAGTAACGGGAAAGGCAACCCATGTTTCTGAAACATAGTCGCTCAGGATAGTGGGATCGAAGGGTTTGAAAAAGGCATTCACCGGAAAATAGTGACGGATTTTATCTACTTGTGCGTCGTTAAAGCAACACCTCTCATTCGCTGAGTCTTTGATGATCTTTTGACTCTTCAAAGGGCTATCCTTCTTGTGATCCTTGCCCGGTGAGCTTCGGAGCATCATTCTCAAAGTGATGGTGATAAAGAAAGAAAAACAGAGTAAGAGAGGGAGAAAGAGGAGAAAGAGTTACCTGATTGATCTTCGACTGAGAATATAAAGGGAGTTTCTTTCGGATTTAAATGCATTTGATCCTATCTCTATCTCCTATTTATAATCATGATCGTGCAGGGTTGTCACTTCTGTGACGTCATGGTTGCAACGGCTAGTTTGATATCAACGGCTATATATCCGTTAGTTAGTTGCGGATAAGATCAAGAAAACATAACTCGCTCATTTTACATATCACTCCTTATATTTTGGGGGCAATTGTTAGGGGAGGATTTTCTAACAATTAGTGATCCTTATTCGTTATCCTAATTAATGATCCTTACTTCTGTGACAGATAGTGATCCTCAGAAGAGCTTTAGGATCAGGATCATGGATCACTTTAAGGATCCTCGTACTGACGATTGTTTACTTGTGTTTTCTATTATTTTGCAGGAAGTTCAACTTGGACCTAGTCTTGGCGACATTCCTGGAGAATATTCCTTGACTATCCCGCACGTGCTTGACCAAAAATGGACGTTGTGGAGAACGTGGGAGCTTGGCACAAAAGTCGGATAGTTAGTTGTAGTAGTTAATTTCTATTTTAAAAGGGGTAACGAGCTAGTAGAAAAACACTTAGTCACTTTTCAGCTACACACACTCATATACTCGCACACTTGAAGCTCTCGACGAACATTCATTCGTTTTCACTCACATTTACACATTCCACGATAGTGATCCTTGTACCTAGCTCGTTACTATCCGAAGTTGTAAACATTTATTCATTTATTTGACCTTGGTGATCAGTAGTTTCCATCACCCGGGGTTTTTTGTGCCGGAGATCAACTCTTGATCAAGGGCTTTTTCCCCGTATAAATCCTTGTGTCACTTCTGCAATTTACATTGAAGTGATCCTTGTTATTGTTCTACATTATTAGCATCATACCCCATAACAAAGAGTTTGGTTGCAATATCCTCATCAGATTTTTTGACCAAAACACCCACGGTGGGCGCCAAACTGTTTTGGTCAAAAAATCTGATGAGGATAATGCAACCAAACTCTCTGTTACAGGGTATGATGCTTAAAATATAGAACAATGACAAGGATCACTTCAATGTAAATTGCACAAATGACACAAGGATTTATACGGGGAAAAAGCCCTTGATCAAGAGTTGATCTCCGGCACAAAAAACCCCGGGTGATGGAAACTACCGATCACCAAGCTCAAATAAATCAATAAATGTTTACAACTTCAGATAGTAACGAGCTAGGTACAAGGATCACTATCGTGAAATGTGTAAAAGTGAGTGAAAACTAATGAGTGTTCGTCGAGAGCTTCAAGAGTGCGATTGTATAAGAGTGTGTGTAGCTGAAAGTGGCTAAGTGTTCTAATTCTAGCTCGTTACCCCTTTTAAAATAGAAGTTAGCTACAATAACAAACTATCCGACTTTTGTGCCAAGCTCCCACGTTCTCCACAACGTCCATTTCCAGTCAAACGTGCGCGAAATACCCGTGGAATATTCCATAGTAACGTTGCCAAGACCAAGTCAAGCTTGTTACTCCTGCGAAATAATACGAAACACAAATAAACAATCGTTAGTATGAGGATCCTTAAGGTGATCCTTGATCCTGATCCTGAAGCTCTTCTGAGGATCACTATCTGTCACAGAAATAAGGATCATTAATTAGGATAACAATTAAGGATCACTAATTGTTAGAAAATCCTCCCCTAACATTCACCTTTTTAAGTCTTGAGGTTCTTATACTCCGGCTTAAATGCCTGGAAAATGGGTTTAGTCCCAATAAAATACAAAGTTTTTGGATAATCCCAAAGTATATTTTCAAAAAACATAATCATTTACAAGTCTACATAAATTTTTGAAAAAAGATTGCTAAGTTTAAACAACTGGTTGAAGAATTGCTAAAGGATCATATCCTGGTACAACATACTGGTCCTGCACAGATAGGGGACATCCGTGATAGAACATGTTGTATGCTGATACTATATCCTACTGGGGACATTTATGCTGTAGCAAGAAGGAAACCTATGCCAACACTATATCCCACTAAGGCATTATGAGGAACTCAAAGGATCAAGTTTGGTCATAATTCACCAAGTATCCTGGACTGGGGACACCTTCGGTGGAATGGTTGCGAAAGGACTGGAATGAAAGGATTGAGATATCTTCTGTTTCGGTATGATCTTTCCTATTTTTGTTCTTTAAAAAACCTTATCTAGATTGTCTAAATTTCTAAAACTATATTATAACACTTATGAGTATCCTCTCAGGATATATTCTCAAGATGTATTCTCAGGATATACTTCAGGATACTTGGATTGAAAATTGAAACTATGTTCAAATCAAACTACTGTTATCAAAACAAGCTTTGCAAAATAAAAATGAACCATCCTTTTTCTTTGAAAACTTTATCGAAATTGTTTGAGTTGTAAGAACTCTATTTGGCAAAAAACTTGGCAGGATATCTGCGGGTAAACTGATCAAGATATTTTCAGGACATTTGGTCAGGACATTTGAAATATTACACTAAGTTTGGAACATTAAAATCATATTCAAATTAAGCAATGCATAACAAGAATAGAAAAAGGACAACGATAGATAAGGTCATAAAAAGGTTATATTGTTAACATAGCAAAAGTTTGTTCTTTTGGTTTCATCTTAAACCGAGACCCATCCGCCAAAAGCACAAATTCGTTTTTTGCCATACTTACTTAACAATTGAAGGCTTCGTCTTGGAACCCAAGATACCTCCCCCTTCAATTGTTAGAATGTTCAAAATTAAGCATACTAATTGATGATCAAGGGCTTCATCCTGAAACTCAGGATCCCTCCACCCTTGGTCATCATATTGTACTAATGTCTAAAGTGCAGGAAAGTAAATCGTTCAACATGCAAGAAAAAGAAAAGTGTTCAACAACCAACAACCATTGAACTTAAAAAAGCGGGCTCCGGCGTAGGCATAAATATCCATCATCGCTCACTTTGCCACCCGCTCAAGGGGTAGCACCAGATCCACCATCACCAGCTTCTTCTGCCGTCTCACCCGCCTTGGAAGATTCGCCAATCTCAGGCTTGGCAGGATACGTCACAGGACTGCAACCAAGACCCTTCAGTTTCTTCTCCCAGACATCAACGGTCCAGGTTGGGCATTTAAAGCCCGCTATCCTGGCTTCATAAGCCATCTTAAGCCTGGCCTGAAGGAGGGAAACTACGACGGAACCCTTGAGGCCATCCCTGAATGAAGCCATATCTTGATTATGTTGGACCTCGGCGACCACCAGCTCGATCTCAGTGGCCTTCTTCACTGCAGCTTCGGCATCCAGAGTCACCTTTTTTTTTTTTAACTTATCTTCATAATGTTGTGACTTGACTGCAACGATATTCCCCTTATCCACGATAGTGATCTTAGCTTTCTTCAACTTGGCCTCTGAGATCTTCACTGTTTCACAATCTTCGGTGTAGAGATGCGTCAGACGCTCAAGACCCTACAAAACAGAACTCAGGTATTGTTAATATAATCTAACCGGGGTATCGATTCAGCATATGTGTGCAGGATGTAGGATAAGGATATTTACCTGGTTAAGGAAAGAAGTCATGAAATGGCTAGATTCCATGAAACCAAGGTTCTCGTAGGAAAAGACTTCAGCGATGACGAGAGAATCAGATTCTTTCCTCTTACGGGAACTAGAAGCACGGAGCTTCGCTGCTGAGGAAGGCTTGGGCATGGCTGCAGGTTCAGAACTAGTTGAAGGCTTGGATGCTATGGAAGGCTTGGAGCTAGGCTCTTTCTTTACTGGAATGGTTGCCGGAAACTGTCAAGCTCTTCCAGATCAAAAATTGAAACAAGATTGCTGGAATCTACATAAAAGGGAAGTGATTTCAATTTTTATATGTTAATACATCAACTAACCAAACATGTGCAGAAATGAATTTAGAACATACATCCTTACCCGACGTATTGGAGGATGAATGCTAACTTGAACTTGAGTGACTAAGCCAAAAAATAAACCAACTCAGCTGAAGAAAAATCTGACCGGATGTTCCAATCAAATGGCCGGATGACGTACCATCAGGGAAGGCTCCAGAGGCACGTAGAGCGGTCATGTTGGCATTATCAAAATTGCAAACCTCTTTCTCGGGCTTGCCAAGCAGATTATGTGCCATGAAGGTTGGCTTGGAGTCCCCGGGGCATGAACGAGTGTGTTTTGCCATGAGATCGGAGACGACGGAAAAGATGCACAAAGGAAGAATAGAGAAAGAGGGAATACCTAAATGGTCCGGTACAATGTGATAATTAACAAGAAGAAAGTAGAAGATATAGAGCGAAGACAACTAACTATGAGAAATACTAGCCTTGAAAGCTGTATCAGGTCACATCACATCTCTATCCATTAGGACTTCAGATAACGTCAGAAAAATACATCTGTTAAGATCAAAGGATCCCAACAGCTATATTTTTGGGGACAATTGTTGTGGGTGGAATTTTCTAACCTATATCCCGAAATTATATCATGACTTTATATGTCTATTTTCGCTGCCAAGATACTGGACCAGGATATTGGTAACATCCTGCGAGGGTATCCTGCGTGCTGTTAACGATTTGCTTTGGCTGCAAGGTACAAACGGTCATGAGGCTTGGTCTCCCTGAAGAATAAGTCAAGGTGGTTACAAGAAAGACGTTGGAAGCTTGGAGAAGGGGTTTACAACGGTCAAAAGGGAATATTCGCAGGATCCCGGAATAATAGGGCAATATCCCAGATTTTTAGCATAGTTTGTTATTTCTTGTAACTATAAATAGGAGTGCTGGATCAGTAGGTTGACACACATAATCCCGTCCACTTTTACACATACATTGCAGCTACGATCACCATTTCAATCACAAACACTCACAACACTCACAAATCACAATCATTGTAACACTTAGATTTGATCCGAGCATTATCCTGCACTGTATCCTGTTATTCAAGCAATAAGAAGAACAAGGTAGCCGACGATTGTCAGCTCCCGAGGTTTTATGCCGGAGATCTAGATTGATCAAGGGCTTTCCTCGTACATCACGTGTCAACCTTTACATTTTTGCTCATTGTTTGATTATAGATACAGCTCGATATCCTGAGCCGTATCTTGAAACTGTTTTCGCAAACTAACAAACCAACATATTTTTTACAAAGTATTACTAGCACACTACCTCACAAAACTAATTTGATCACTTAATTGCTTAGGTAATTTTTGACCAAAACACTACCAATCCTTGGCTTGACCCCTCAACTGACCCGTTCCGTAAGCAACAAAATCACTTACGTCACAGTGGGTCCTTTCAAACACCCCTTCGACGTCACTTAGCCATCTTTGGCAAATTATCGGGTCAACCTCCCCATTGTAGATTGGTGGTTTACACGCCATAAACTCTTTGTACGAACATCCTTTACGTTCTCCCGATTTCTCTTTCATAAGGTTGACACTATCTTCCAACCTTTTGACTCGTTCCTCCACTAATGATAATACCGTGTTTTGAATTTTGTCTATAAACCCGGATAGACTACTCTCAATTGTCTTTCCCACTTCTTCGGCAATTAACTCTTTATTTGTTCGGTGCTTGTCGGCACCGGGTCATCATCGTTTCCTACCGACATCTTGAAACTGAAATGTTTGCATCAATTATTAAACATCTCATTTATAACATAACTTTATTTGCTTTGGTTTAGCCAAGTTCGTAACTTGCTTTAACCGTTCGCCTTTAGTGCACTTTCCGGGTTTGAGTGCGTTAACACGCTCTTCCCATGCACATTGATTTACATCTTGTTTCTTACATAAAATAAAATCTACTAACATAAATAATTAATTCTTACTGGATGATCAATCAAGCTTGAACCGAACACTTTGTTGACAACCTTGAGCTCTAATTACCAACTTGTAACAACCGTCTATAGTTTTATTTAAACTTAATAGAAGATGCGGAATTTTATAATAAAGTGCAATACTTCTTTATAAACACACACCAAAGTTTCAAAATAACCACCTACTAGTTAGCTACACACTAGTTTAAGTATTCATGCCATGATTAGTACTTTGTTTACATCAAAACTTTGTTTTAACATAGACTAGATTAACGCGGAAGCTTGCATAATTGTGTTCGGTTCTTCAAAAACATGCTCGATTGCCATCCGGAAAGTCCCCTTTTGTTACCTAAGGTCAAAACCACTTAAAATGTTAGTTTTGACATTTATATAGGGTGTATAAACAAATTCCTGCATCAAATTATGAAAAATAACATAAAATTCGAAATCGGCTCCGTCGCGTGTCGCGACAGGTCCTCGCGTGGCGCGGGGGCTCTCGCGTGTGTCGCCAGACCCTTGTGGTCCTGTCGCGTGGTGCGAGGGAAATGGTTTTCCAGCGGATACAGGTTGTTGTCCTGCATTTGCTGCCAGCTCCGAAATTTCTAAGTTAAAACTTGAAATGGTCATAACTTTTGAACCGTAGGTCCGTTTTAAGTGATTCTTTTTCCTACTCGACTGTAATTTAATTGCCGACGCGTCTATAATGATTACCATATCGAAAATTGAGTTTATGGACCGATTGACTAAAAATCAATATACAATTATTCGACCCATTCTAGTTACACTCATTTTACTACCTTCTTAATAGTAAACACATGGCGCTTTTTACCTAACTTCCGGGGCTTATTATCACCGGCACTTCATTACCAATCTTATGGCTTCATGCTCTCGTGATTGTTACCGCCAATATTAACTATTAGTTAGTTCTAACGCCACTTATTACATCCTTATTCGACCCACTTGGCCCATATACGGAATCCTCCATTATGATGACTACCAATTGACTTCTAACCAATTCTTATCATATTGTTTCTATATAACGAACATTGTCGCTTCAATCAACACAACCTTTATTCTACAACGCAACTATGCATATGCTAGTTATCAAAATTACTCAATGTAACAAATCAAGTTACATACCTTTAGTGCACGCCCTTCAAACGCAAATCGCCACCGACTTGTCCACTCGACGCTCCGGTATATTTTCCTATAGAGTTCAATCATGACGCGTTTAGAACTCTTTTAAATCACATATCGCATAATTTGCCAAAACAACACAATTATGCGTTTTAACTTTAAAATTTCAGTTTCGAGCCTTCTTTGAGGCATTTCTACAAACACTTAAAGGGCAGGATTTTATATCTTTTATATTCAAGTTCATGGCTTGTCGCTTAGCCAAAATTAACATCAATCGAGCTATCACATATAGAATCAAACATCAAATTTTTCAGAAATCGGTTTCTATAAATCAAATTACACTAGAATAACATTCAAAACCCTAGTGTTCATCAAGTTCTATATAACCCACTAATCACCTACAATGGTGGCCATGGATTTCGCTAGAATTTAGCATGATTTCAACATGTACTTGTCTAGGGTTTACTCCTAGACATTTTAATGTTCCTATTTCATCTACAAATCACACATGCATCATCAGATTTCGAATTCTCTAAATTCATGAGAATTTCAAGTAGAGAATTTTTGTCAAATTTTACATACCTTATGATCTCCTTGCAATGGGGATCACTAATCTACGCTCGATTTTCGTTTTGGACTTGATTTGAACCTTCAAATTGAAGGTTTTGAGAAGAACTAGGGTTTTTGGGAGCTTGGGATCGCCCCCTGCTTCTGATCGATTTCCAGCAACAAAACATAAGTGTGTTTTGAGTTTAATTTTTTTTATTAATATTAGTTTCCATTTAAACAATTTTGGCCCCTAAACTTTCGTTTTTATTTGTTTTAACTCTTTAACTACTCACAAGTCATCATCTAACTAGGTTAATGTCATTCCTAGTTAGTTTATTTTTCTTATTTATTCACCACATAATTGTATTATAAGAATTTGTATTTTCAGGGTGTTACAATGTAGGGAAGGAAGAAGTAATGTCTGCGACAAAGTAGGGCATGTCAAGGTGACATGTCAGAATGATACGGGACATGGAAACGAAGGTCAAGATGGCGACGGAAATCACGAAGTAAACAACAGCAACAACGACTATCGAAATGGGGCCAATGATGAACAAAAACATATTTGCGGTTGTTTTGACTATGGGGACAAAGGACATTTCAAGAAAGATTTCCCTAACAACAATCAAGCCGATGATAAGATTTACTTGGGAACTAAGCCGAAATGTGAAAAGTGCATATTTCTCCATGAAGGTCGATGCAAGAAGCCTAAGTGCGGTAGATGTGGAAAGTGGAGACACAACAAGGATGCCTGTTGGGCAAAGAGTCCCATAAAAGGAGGAAGTGGTGACAACAACCAAGGCGGAAATAATAATGATAAGGGTCCGGGCTGCTACAGATGTGGAAGCCCGAAAAGATTGCCCAAGAAGAAGTAACCAAGATCGTGAAGGAGCACCCAACATCGGAGCTCGTGAAGCACGCCAAGATCCAGATATGGTTGCTGGTACGTTCTCTGTCAACCAAAATTTTGCATCTACGTTATTTGATACCAGTGCCGACCATAGCTTCGTACCTCATGAATTTAAGAATATATTTGGTATGATAAAAGGATAAGTTATATAACTTGCACTCGATAGGACTAGTTAATGGGAAGCCTAGACGTGGTAACTGGGATGGACCAATTGTCGAGCAACCAAGCGGATATTGTTATCCGCATCCCGATGTCGAACGACGAAGCAATCGTGATTCATGAAGCAGGATACGCCTCTACAAATTACTAGTGCTTGGAGGCACGAGAATTTCGCGCACAGAATATGTTGCCTTCTTGGCTCATGTCACGGACAAAGAAGCCGAAGGCTAGCCTGAATTACCACTCCAACGACAAGTCAAACTCCACATCAACTTGATTCCAGACGTCGCGCCTACAGTCAAGGCACCTTAGCGACTTACACCTTCGGAGAGGCCAGGATTGACAGTGTAGCTTCAGTAGATGATAGAGAAGGAAGCTAACAGACCAAGTTTCCCGCTTTGGGTAACCCCAGCTTTGCTCGTCAAGAAGAAGGGCGATAGCTTTCGCACAAACATCAAACTACCAGGAGCCGATCTATCCAACCAACGAGAGTCGGTGACTCTTGCTAAGGACTAACCAATTTACTTATTTAACTAACTGTGAGGATCCCACTACTATTTCACGACTGATCAATGATCGAGTGTCATTAGCTGTGAATTCAGGAAGAAAGTATACCGGGGAAATTGTGGGACAATAACTTATTTTAAACGTATACAAAAATGGTGTTTACTACACGATGCACAGAACAATTTTACACAGAATAAGAAACTCTGAGAATCTAGAAAACATGTACTTAGGGTCTTGGGAACCTAGGTCAACTCGTAAAGGTTGTCACTCAGGAATCACACCTGTTAACTCAAGCAAACTCCATTATCCTTACATTTATGCTATTTCTGATAACCCAACAGAAAGTACTCAAATTTCTTTTGTTAAAATATCAACTCTTGCTTCTAGTGAGTAGATGTTGCGTCTCTACTCCCCGTAATGGTAGTTGCATCGCGTCAATCTTCTTCGCTGAGAGCGAACACTCAATTGCTTCGATACTTGATCATTTCTTCATGTTAGCAAATACTCATTGCATCACTCCTTGAAAACTCATATGTTACGCATGCACACTTTGTTACGCATGTGGTGTCGTTTCGAATGAGCGCTTCGTCAAAGTTTAAACATTATGTTGCTAAATCTAATTATTGATTTGTGATCCGAATGACCTACATTATTGTAATTGTTGACTCCATTGTTAATCTAGTCAACACACCTTCTTGAAACTCCCTTTCTTTCAAGTTACACTCACGGTTTACCTTCGTAACTATGCTAAAATTTCTTTGTTGATACATACGTTTATTGCCGGGCTACACCGAAACCAAGTTCAATTTCTTGAACTTGTCCATTTCGCATATTCAATTTAAGGCTCCATACGATGTATTGAGGGCGTCATATTCAAATATTTTTGCAAAGGTTCTTTTGTTTCGGGTCGTAGTAGACTCGATTGGTCTACGACTCCAATAAATCGTTTGTTGAATTCAACACCTTGCGGTGAAACTTTCACGAAATTGAAGCTTGCGCTAATTGGGTTACGCACCTCCTACACGGATTTAATTGTTTATTCATTGACTCGACCTAAATCCGTTTTGTTTATCGACTAAAGCGGTCTCAACACAGTTGTGTGTTAAGATGATGGTACATAGATTCATATTATATCACGATGTACCCCCCTAACGATTCTTTCATTATCAACCGAATGCTTTGCGGTACTTGTTACTTATTCACCTTTGATCGGAAACAGTGATTCTTTGATGCTCCGTATCCCATTGAAAACTCTATGACATTGTGTAAACCAAATCTTCAGATTGTTTCAGTACACTTTCATTTGGGTTCAAACACGGTGAGCTTGTTTAGTCACCACCATTATTGAATTATGTCGCTACGACACCTTGTGGTGTCTTCACAAACTTGTAGCTTGTGCTAATCATGGTCAATCGTTCCACACAAAGCTGCATATACTTGGTTTGATTTGTTATTTAAACATTCATGATGCAACTTCGAATCAAGACAGTGATACACCAGATTCGCTTGTATTTCATTCGGTGTATTTCTGCAATCTAAGAATGCCAGCACAAATCCTTACCATTTAATTATTCGAAAATTGACAGATCATTTCGTATCCAAGTTGTTGATTTTGAGTTCATATAGCGGGTGCTATGGTTTGTGAAAACTCGTTTGTGTATCGTGACCGATTGTTTGAAAATCCATTGGTCAAAACTCCTTTGTTACACCTCTGCTAACTAGGTTACACTAGATTATACATCTCTACGTCTCGTGTCCTTTGACATCAAATGCTAGTACACATACCTTTTAACCAGTGGGTTCTTGTCGTCAAAATATACCCTAGGATTCACCTGATTGAATGAGATTTGATTTGGTTTGGTTTTATGGTTGTCTACCTCAGTACCATTCATACACATGCACGCGTAATGAAACCCTAAGTAGTTAAGGTAGTACAAATTTCGAGGACGAAATTTTCTTAACAGGGGGAGAATGTGACAACTGCCAAATTTGCATGTATCCGTACAATTAATTAATGTTGATTAGTGCTTAATGACTGTGCTTAATTACAACTGATGATATGAACTGCTTTATGATTTCTGTATTATACATACATGTGCATCACATTTCGTACTGTCACACCATTTATTACATACAAACTATTAGTAACATACGTGATGCACAGAGCACGGGTAGCACAGTTAGCGGATAACTCAGAAACTTGCTGACAATGTCAGTACATAGACAGACAATGTTTTAAGGCCCAGTATAAGCCAGGGACAAGGTACTACACTAGTATGGAGTATAGGGAAGTGAGGACCATAAAACTGCGTCACTAGGTGATAGTTTAAGCGCCAGAAAGTGCCTAAAACCCACTCTAAGTGCAGAATTCTGCATTAATCATCAAAATTCAGCATTTTAACATGCTAGTAATGTGCAAAAATATGGCAAAATGGTCCTGTATGCTTTCCTAAGTGTCGGGAATTAAAAGTGTCACAAAAAGCTACATAAAGGACACTATACGGTGTAACTTAGCACTTTAACGGATCGGTATTTAACCGAACAACCGGACATTACCCGGAACACTAAAATATTGCTAAAAGCATTGTTTTTATTTTTCTGAGCTAGTTATGGCTCCCGAACACTTAAACTTTCTATATAAAGCACCCTACACTAAAACACTAGACTTTTACATTTAACCTTCCACTAATTAACTTATTTACCATCAACTTACATTTTAACCCCCTCCCCCCCCCCCCTATATTTATGGCTCACATAAGTGGCCCCACCACAAGATTTTTATAAATCCTCACTAAATCTTTAAGATTACCTTGGATTTTGATTTGATTTTGGGAAGATCTTGTTAGTACTTGGATTTTAATGAAGTCATGAACTTATCTTTTGTGTGCTTTAATCCTTTGCAGGATGGGGGGGGTTAAAGTCTGAAAATTTGGGGAAGACAATAAAAGTTGAGTACAATCATATGATCAAGTTTACACTGCCCCTTTCAGCTAAATTCACAGACCTGCACAGCAAAGTGACAAAGAGATTAATGGATTTAGAACACCAAGAGTTTCGTGTCGAGTACAATGACACCGAAGGTAACCGTCTTCCAATCTCAAGTGATGAAGACCTTCGGGTTTGCATGGCTGAGTCAAGTTCAAAGGGGGCCAAGTTCATCAGAATGTATGTTCTTTTGAACCCATAGAGTGATAACATCTCTTTTTTTCTTCTTTTTTGAAGTTAATATAGCACACATACTTCTTTTCTTCTTTTGCTTTCTTGAATTTTATATTATTATTTTTTTTCTAGATTTTTTTTTAATTTTATAATTTATGTTTTTATTTTCCGGAATTCCTACAACTTATATTATGTTTTCATTTTCAGGAAATAAATATTTAGATTGATTTTTTTTTTTAAATTACATTACGGTCAGTAAATCCATCAATAGACTTACCGGTCACCTAGGTATTTGTCAAATTTGCCGGCAATACGCGTTTGTATAGTAGAGTTAGGGTTAATTGGATCGAGCAACTCTCAAACACACAAACCACAACCAAGTTTGCGACCCAACTCTGGGACACCATTCCTTTTTTATTATATTGATAAAAAATCACACCTTAATACAATGATCCTAACATCTATTTATACCAACAATAACTTGCAAACAAAGCTGTATATTATAAAGACTCCACTTGTAGATTTCCAATAAGCATATAATAAACTAATAATTATGTTGACCATACTTTCAAACATATCGATCTCTTTTTGTTATCTCCAACCATTATCTTTATTGATCTTTTTTCTTTTCTCTTGGTTCGACCCATTAGCCCCTTTACTTTCTTGGTCCAACCAAACTAACCCTTTAACACTTTCAGGTAGTTGAAGTCATATGGTATAGTTAAATTTGGAGCTTCTTCAAGCATGATTAGGTGTTTGTTATCTAGTCATTTGACCCAGAAAGATATCATCTTACTAGACGTGTCAATGGAACAAGTCTTGATCTTGATATACATGATATAATGCTTATGTTGACGGAATTGATAAAAAAAAAGTTATCCGCCGATCCACTGGGTTGTTGCGGATGACAAGGTACTTATAACCCTTCAACGACGACAAATATTAAAACATATTATTACTTGAATTGTGAGGAAATAATATTTGCACGATTCTAACATTTGTCGTTGACTCAAAACATGGCAATCACATATTAGTTATTGTTTGAAGCAGAGTTTAGTGTATAAAATTGGCCCAAACATATATAACATACACAAGTACAGACACGTGTTGTTAAGTGGGAAATCTTATTAGACCACCCGTTGTGGCTCAAGCTAGCGACTGTATTCATCCTCTAATATTGTGACACATGGCGCTGACTAGACGCCTACTCATCACGTTACTCACTCGTGCCCCCTCACTTGAGCCTGTTGTGGTAACTTCACCAATAGCGCCACAAAACAACCCCAAAACACCCGCTCGCCCAAGCAACCACACTCACGCCTGCTCACTCGCGACACCAATAGCTTGACAAAGTTGTGGTGTTCATGAGCCACCGTGGCAGCCACGTGGTGCTCACAACACCACAACACACAGTCTTACAACGAACCATGATGAGTGAAAGAATGATTACATACCTTTGAATAGATCATTATTATTCCATTAATATACTTGTTTGTGGGCCTGTTGTGCTATTTTCGCTTCTTTTTTTTGTTGGACCGACTACAGCCCACCAAATATACTGTTGTCCGAATGGACAACCAGCCGATCGGATAGTCAGCCGATCGACTGGCCAGCCGATCGGCTAATACATGGTCCCACAGAATCAACTTACCTTGAAGACTAGTATTGAACGAAATGTTGTTCGATCGAACTACTGTCCGATCGGATTACTCTTCGAATCATGAGATACTATGCTTCAATACTTAATCGATTTTCAACATGTTCAATGCACTAGAAGTGCCACCCGATCGAACAGTCGTCCGATCAGGTGACACCCTGTTGTCCGATCGAACAAAAGTTGTGTTATTCGATCGATCAACTATCCGATCCACTGAACCATACTTTGCAATTCATTAAAGTGGTTGACTATTGTTGACTTGCCGACCGATCGAACACCCGTCCGATCCAAAGACTAAACGTTGTAATTCATTTGAATGCCTAACCGATCGGGTTACCGGCCGATCGAACAGTCGTCCGATCGACCGACCTGAAAGGTAAAGGTACTTCAATGTTTTTCAAATGCTACAACGAAAACTTCAAAAGTCAAGCCATCATACACAAACACATCCTTCTTAAAGGAAGAAACAATCCACTCGAACAGCCATCCGATCGGCCTACCGACCGACCGGACAGCAGACCGAACGGGCTGTCAACCGAACGGTCAGCCGTCCGATCGAGCTGCCATCCGATCGACCAGCTGTCCGACTCACCTACACTTGTTTCCCGTTTTACGTTTCACTTATCGTTATGCTACCAAATCTATTCAGGCTAACCGTACTCGCTAAGCGCTCCCTTCAATCCATTAATCGCAGTGAGTATACTCGATCCCTTTTTGCTTTAAGCACTTTTGGGTGTTACATACGTTACGAATATTCAAACTACAACAATCACACTACTCAAATACTATTTAAACGCTAACCATTAATGCATGTTATGTGTGGCTTATGAATGCTTGTTTGTTATGTTTACACATGGAATGCTGTCTACCTGCCTTAGCAACGATAGTACTATAGTTTGGACTCAGCACCCGTTCACACGGGGGTTGTTAAGGATCTTTTACTTGCATGGATTATGGTGGTAATCATGTATTGCGAACTGCCTTGGGCAGTCAACCCGCAGTCATTGGTATCGATGGATCTATGTCGATAACTAACGTGCTTCATTTCACTATGTGTACGTGCTGGTTATGCGTAAACGAATTCGAACTCTATATGCTATTATCAAACTTGTATGCTCACCTTTACATTTTATGTATTGACTTTATTTTAACGTATGTGACAGGTGCTTAGGATGCACATGTGGTAGGAATTTGAAGCTAGAATAAAGCTTTAGAGCCCAACAAATAGTTGTCTGTAGATAACGAATCAGGGGTCTCTAGAAGCAGATAAACAATTGCTGTTTATTTAAATCTGAGTTGTCGGAACAGAATATTTGTCTTGATGTTTGTCTGTAATAATTATTTGAGTGTTTGAGATACGGTATGGGAATTATTATTTAAATTGAATAGTTCTGATAATTGTTGTGGAAACTTCTGGACAATCTGTTTCGCTCAGTGCCATGCCCCGATGATTCCGCCATCGGTTGGGGTGTGACAGATTGGTATCAGAGCCATAACTATAGGGAATTAGGCAAGACTCGACCTAGTCCGGGTCGAAGTCTTCGATACCTAGACTATAGTTAAGAACCAACAGACCAACTCGAGTACGCCCAGTAGGAGTTTCGTACGTACTTATTTCCCACTATCTCTATTGCTGCACTCGAATTTTCAACTATAAAAGGGGCAATAAGGTCGAGATTAGGTGTGAAAACCACAAACTCCCGACTAAATTGCTTAATCAACACTACTAGCGGGGGAGAATTATACCAAACTAGGGGTGAAACCCACATTTTGATGAATAATCTCCTCTATTTTATCAAAACAGGAACGAAGTTGTTAAGCCAGGGGTGAGACCCTAACCTTGACGACTTGTCCCGCGTATTTTACAAAACTCTCACCAAAGTCTCGACGGACTCCAACGACCTGAAGTCACGATATGACTAACGGGATGAGTACCAAATGCCCAAGAATCGAGGCAAAGGCACAGTCCTGAAGGTTAAAGGTGCACAACAGATCTGTGTGAATAGTCGAACCACTTTGGTTAGTCAATGTCTAGGTAGCCGCAGACAATCTACCCTCGATTTTATCGATTATATGAGGATTTTATGTATTTTCTGCTTATTTGTTAACGTTTTGAGGTACTATTGGTTTCGATCTAACGCCTTTTGCTTCTGCTAAAACACGCAACCCATTGCACAGCCGTTAACAAATCACTAACTTATGTACGACTTTATGCTACACTTATACTACACGACAGGATGTATCAAACGCGAACACTATATTCGGACGATCGCGAACTGTGAACGATAGGTTTCTGTATTCTGACTGCATCTTGTGATTATGTGCTCATTTTGATTGCGTAACGACACGTTCGACGTGCAAAATCCGTGAACATGCGTGACCGAACACACTAGATGTACAATTTACCGTGATTCTTATTGATCAGTTTGACAAGTATACGCTCCAAGAATCACCATTTGCCACTTTCTCTAGACCTAGGATTCGGTTGAAGGTGTATGCGTTTCCTTGCTCCTGTGTTTACATACTTAGGTATTAAATGATTATGTGCCCTACGTGCTTATGTGATTAAATAATTCTGTGTTTTGCGTGGTTATGTGTCTATGTGTTTACACGGTACGTGTTACTGAGCTTTAGTAGTAGTAGACGTGTGAGGTGAGATTCGAATACAATGTGATGAGTCCTGTGACGATGTCTGTTGCAGACCATGTCGTCTGGATCCCATCATGCTCTCTCTCTCATCAGGAAAAGAGGGACAAACGCCTTGCTTCCATCATCGCCAAGAGTGTGGCAAAGGCCGTGAGTGATGTTTATGAGAATGCCAGCAAATCATCCGAGGAATCAAGAACCGAAGCTCCCAAAGCTACCGCAAGGCTCAGTTTCAAGCAATTCAAGTCGTGTGGGCCAAAAGAATTCACTGGCGAAGGAGGTCCCACCGCACTATTCCACTGGTTTTATTCCATTGAGGTTACTCTGCGACAGAGTGGTTGCCCTGATGACCTCCGTACTCTGAATGCTACCGGCGTTTTCCAGTCTCGAGCACTAGACTGGTGGACGGCCGAGAGGAACAAGCGAGGGAACGATGCAGCCTATGGTCTGTCGTGGGACGAGCTCAAGGAAGTTATGCTAGAGGAATTATGCCCTCCTCACGAGCGTCAAAAGCTAGAAGATGAATTTTGGCACATACAGCAAAAGGATGGTAACAATGCTGGTCTCACTGCTCGTTTCAAACAGCTCAGCATTATCTGTCCCGATCAAGTCAAGACTCCCGACATGACAATCAAGAAGTACATCCGGGCACTGCCCGACTGCGTTGCTGATTTCGTGCAAGCGGCTAAGACTACGACGATCGAGGAAACCTATCTGCTAGCCGCTGAGATCAACGACAAGCGGGTTAGGGCTGGTGTCTGGGATAAGACTTCGAAGCATCTGCATCAAGCTACCGCTACCGCACCAACTGCTGAACCTACCTCATCAAGCAACAAGAGGAAGAACAAGAGAAAGAACAACTCCAGCAACAAGAACTGTGCGATCACTGCTGCACCGATTCAAGCTGTACCTGCCCAACAACGTCAAGTAGCGGCGCCTGTGGCCAATGCACCGCCTGCAAAGTGTGCATACACTGGACCACACCCGCTCTGCCCTACTTGCACCTACCATCACCCGATTGCTATCTCTTGCCGCTTTTGTGCTCATTGCAATGTATACGGCCATTTTACTGCCAACTGCCGTATTCGTCAAACTCCTGCCAATCAAGCTCTACTCACTGCCCCACAGGGTCAATAAGCTCCTCCGGCACCCGCAGTCAAAGCCACGGCATGCTTCGCATGTGGCGACCCGAACCATTTCGCCAACATGTGCCCAAACAGGGTTGTGAAACAAGAGCCTCAGCAACAGCAGCCACAGCAGCAACAACAACAGGCCGCACGCGCCAGAACTTTCAACCTCAATGTGCGTCAAGCCCAGGCCGACAACAACGTGGTCAATGGTACGTTCCTTGTGAATGGTATTTATGCTTCCTGTTTATTTGATACCGGAGCCGATAATTGCTTTGTGTCGTTCGAATTTGAGAGACTCCTTAGTCGTAAACGCTCCCAACTCTCCTCGACATTCAATGTTGAAGTCGCTACCGGAAGAACCGTCGCCGTCAATTCTGTTCTTCGTGATTGTACTCTTGAGCTTAACAATCACATCTTCCCAATTGACCTTATTCCGATGCAACTCGGAAGTTTTGACGTCATAGTAGGCATGGACTTTCTTCGGGAAAACCATGCTGAAGTTGTGTGCTTCGACAAGATGATTCGTTTTTCGCTCGCGAATGGTGACTTATTGTGTGTTTATGGCGATACTTCTTCAAGGGGGCTCAAGCTTATGTCATGCGTGCAAGCCATCAAGTATCTCCGCAAGGAATACAGGGCTTTCCTGGCTAACATTGTAGTAGCGGAGAAGGAAAAGAAAGAGAAGAAGGAAGTGAAAGATGTTCCTGTGGTTCGAGAATTTCCTAATGTTTTTCCAGAGGATCTTCCCGGACTACCGCCAAGTCGTGATATCGACTTTCGTATCGACCTCATTCCTGGAGCCAACCCTATCGCCAAAGCTCCTTATCGACTCGCGCCGTCCGAAATGCGTGAACTCTCAACCCAACTCCAGGAATTACTTGAGAAAGGCTTCATTCGCCCGAGCACCTCTCCATGGGGCGCGCCAGTCCTTTTCGTCAAAAAGAAGGATGGATCGTTCAGGATGTGCATCGACTATCGGGAATTGAATAAGTTAACTATCAAGAACCGCTATCCTCTACCTTGTATCGACGATTTGTTTGATCAACTGCAAGGCGCTACGTGTTTCTCGAAAATCGATCTACGTTCAGGATATCATCAGCTGCGTATTCAAGAGGATGATATACCTAAAACCGCGTTTCGTACTCGTTACGGCCACTACGAATTCGTTGTCATGCCTTTTGGTCTAACCAACGCACCAGCGGTTTTCATGGATCTGATGAATCGCGTGTGTAAACCGTATCTCGACCGTTTCGTCATTGTATTCATCGACGATGTCTTAATCTATTCCAAATCGAAAACCGAACACGCGCAACATCTACGTTTGGTTCTCGAGTTACTCCAGGGGAACCAACTCTATGCCAAGTTCTCCAAGTGTGAATTTTGGTTGGAGAAAGTTCAGTTTCTGGGTCACATTGTTAATAGTCAGGGTATTCACATCGATCCTGCAAAGATTGAAGCAGTCAAGAGTTGGGTTACACCTAAGAATCCGTCTGAGGTCCGTTCTTTTCTCGGACTAGCGGGCTATTATCGACGATTTATCGAGGGATTCTCAAAGATCGCTGTACCGCTTACCTCTCTCACGCATAAAGACAAGTCTTTTGTTTGGGGAACTAAACAAGAGACTGCCTTTCAAACCCTCAAGCGCATGCTTTGCAATGCTCCTGTTCTCACATTGCCCGACGGAAACGATGATTTCATTGTCTATTGTGATGCTTCCAACCTTGGTCTCGGTTGTGTTCTCATGCAATGGGACAAGGTCATAGCGTACGCATCTCGACAGCTCAAAATCCACGAGAAGAACTATACAACCCATGATCTCGAGCTAGGCGCAGTTGTTTTTACGTTAAAGATTTGGCGACACTACCTGTACGGTACTAAGTGTACGATCTTCACCGATCATAGGAGCCTACAACACATCTTTAATCAGAAGGAACTTAATATGCGTCAACGCCGGTGGGTAGAACTTCTCAACGATTATGACTGTGAGATTCGTTATCACCCAGGCAAGGCGAATGTTGTTGCCGACGCACTTAGCAGACGGAGCTACCTGCTTAGCACTCGTAATGTTCAAGCCCAACATAATCTCGAAACTCTCATCCGCGACACTCAACATGCATGTTTCAACGAACGCACCCTGAAGAAAGAAAGAATCTACCACGATGGAGCCCAGCTTGTGAGCAAATCAAATGGGATATTCTACTTCTTAGACCGAATTTGGATTCCCAAGCGAACCAATTTGCGACAAACTCTGATGGACGAAGCCCACAAATCCCGGTATTTTGTTCATCCTGGTGCTGACAAAATGTACCAGGATCTTCGTTATAAGTACTGGTGGTCGGGTACGAAAAGGGATAACGCTCTATACGTCGGAAAATGCCTAACTTGTGCTAGAGTCAAGGCTGAACATCAAAGACCCTCTGGCTTGCTCGAACAACCACCAATTCCCATGTGGAAGTGGGAGAGCATAGCTATGGATTTCGTAACCAAGCTACCACCCACGTCATCAGGTCACGACAGCATATGGGTTGTGGTCGACCGTTTGACTAAATCAGCTCACTTTCTGCCTATACGAGAAGACTACAAGGTGGAACGATTAGCCCGAATCTACACCGACGAGATCATTTGTAATCACGGGACGCCTCGTGAATCGTCTCTGATCGTGATGCTCGGTTTACTTCGCGACTGTGGGAAACGTTTCAAACGGCACTCGGTACAACGCTTAATCTAAGTACTGCTTTTCACCCACAAACCGACGGTCAGACTGAAAGAACGATTCGTACTCTTGAAGACATGCTCCGTTCGTGTGTCCTAGACTTCGGTGGTAATTGGGATAAACACAAGCCGTTAGTCGAATTCTCGTATAACAATAGCTATCATTCTAGCATCCAAATGGCACCATTCGTGGAATTATACGGAAGAAGATGTCGATCGCCTATTGTATGGCACAAGATCGGTCACTCGTAACTAACCGGTCCGGAGCTACTACAAGAAACGACAGACAAAATTTTCCAAATTCGAGACACCCTGGTAAAGGCTCGGGATCGACAGAAAAGTTACGCCGATAAAATGCGCAAGCCCCGTGAATTTGGCGTTGGTGATTACGTACTCCTAAAGGTATCACCTTGGAAGGGTGTAGTCCGATTCGGCTAGAAGGGAAAATTCGCGCCTCGATATGTTGGACCTTTTAAGATTCTGGAAAGGATCGGAAAAGTTGCCTACAGACTCGAACTACCGGAGGAACTTAGTAATGTCCACCCGACTTTCCACGTGTCAAACCTCCGAAAGTGCATAGCCGACCATGACTTACATGTTTCTCTCGATGATCTACAAGTGAACGAAACATTACACTTCGTGGAAAAGCCTGTCGAAATCATGGATCGCCAAACCAAGCAGCTCAGCGAGGTGCGGAGTTCACTTGGGAACTCGAAGGCGACATGAAGGCAAAGTACCCGCAGTTATTCGAAGAGAAAGTCTAGAAAGAGAAAGTTCTCAAACGTGATTCACGGTGATGTGCAACTTCCAGCTTAATTTCGGGACGAAATTCCCTAAACAAGGGGAGGCTGTAACACCCCGTGTTTTCACAAGTCAAAGTCAAAGTCAAGGTCCGAGTCAACGACCGATTTCGCGCAACTTGACTTATAGAGATTTCTTTATTTTATTTGTATTGTATTGTATTGTGTGGAGTAAGTGTCGTTAATTGCAATACTCGAATTGTGTTAATCCTTATTCAATCGACCTACGACTGTGAACTATAGGAAGTAACAATGCGATAAAGTCAACTAATCAATAGTCAAGCTATGCTAATCAAATCGACATCAATTCGCAACTTGAGCTACGTATTTTTACTTGTTATTATACGTGTGTGTGCCTTACGTGTTACCTGTGCATGTTTATTTATGTTGTGTTGTGATAATCAAGCGAACTCAATCGAAACTCGAAATCTAACTCGAAATGCAATCGAACTCGAACTTGAATCACAAGCGAACTATGATAGATAGTGGAAAAATAGATTACGCAAGGTACAAAGTAGTTGGGACTGAAAGTAATTTGACTAGGAAACCCTATCGAATCGAACCGCTCGCAATCGAAATCGAAATATCAGAAACCGTCGCGCGAAACACTCGAAAGGTGCGACCGATCGATCAAGCTCCCAGCCGATCGAACAGCCAGCCGAACGGACTGCTATCCGATCGGACAGGTTGTCCGATCGAGCTGCCTAGCCGATCGGCCAGCACTTTCCTTTTTTGTCATCCTATAAATACCCCTGTCTTTGTCATCCTTTTCCACTTTTGGAAACCTCTGTTCGACCAGCACGCTCAGCTCACCTCGGATAGTCAGCCGATTGACTGGCCAACCGATCGACTGGCCAGCCGATCGGCTAACACATGGTCCCACACAATCAACTTACCTTGAAGACTAGTATTGAACGAACTGTTGTTCGATCGAACTACTGTCCGATCGGATTACTCTTCGAATCATGAGATACAATGCTTCAATACTTAATCGATTTTCAACATGTTCAATGCACTAGAAGTGCCACCCGATCGAACAGCCGTCCGATCAGGTGACACCCTGTTGTCCGATCGAACAGCAGTTGTGTTATTCGATCGATCAACTATCCGATCCACTGAACCATACTTTGCAATTCATTAAAGTGGTTGACTATTGTTGACTTGCCGACCGATCGAACACCTGTCCGATCCAAAGACTAAACGTTGTAATTCATTTGAATGCCTAACCGATCGGGTTACTGGCCGATCGAACAGCCGTCCGATCGACCGACCTAAAAGGTAAAGGTACTTCAATGTTTTTCAAATGCTACAACGAAAACTTCAAAAGTCAAGCCATCATACACAAACACATCCTTCTTAAAGGAAGAAACAATCCACTCAAACAGCCATCCGATCGGCCTACCGACCGAACGGGCTGTCAACCGAACGGTCAGCCGTCCGATCGAGCTGCCGTCCGATCGACCAGCTGTCCGACTCACCTACACTTGTTTCCCATTTTACGTTTCACTTATCGTTATGCTACCAAATCTATTCAGGCTAACCGTACTCGCTAAGCGCTCCCTTCAATCCATTAATCGCAGTGAGTATACTCGATCCCTTTTTGCTTTAAGCACTTTTGGGTGTTACATACGTTACGAATATTCAAACCACAACAATCACACTACTCAAATACTATTTGAACGCTAACCATTAATGCATGTTATGCGTGGCTTATGAATGCTTGTTTGTTATGTTTACACTTGGAATGCTGTCTACCTGCCTTAGCAACGATAGTACTATAGTTTGGACTCAGCACCCGTTCACACGGGGGTTGTTAAGGATCTTTTACTTGCATGGATTACGGTGGTAATCATGTATTGCGAACTGCCTCGGGCAGTCAACCCGCAGTCATTGGTATCGATGGATCTATGTCGATAACTAACATGCTTCATTTCACTATGTGTACGTGCTGGTTATGCGTAAACGAATTCGAACTCTATATGCTATTATCAAACTTGTATGCTCACCTTTACATTTTATGTATTGACTTTATTTTAACGTATGTGACAGGTGCTTAGGACGCACATGTGGTAGGAATTTGAAGCTAGAATAAAGCTTTAGAGCCCAACAAATAGTTGTCTGTAGATAACGAATCAGGGGTCTCTAGAAGCAGATAAACAATTGCTGCTTATTAAATCTGAGTTGTCGGAACAGAATATTTGTCTTGATGTTTGTCTGTAATAATTATTTGACTGTTTGAGATACGGTATGGGACGTATTATTTAAATTGAATAGTTTTGATAATTGTTGTGGAAACTTCTGGACAATCTGTTTCGCTCAGTGCCATGCCCCGATGATTCCGCCATCGGTTGGGGTGTGACACATTAAGTGCTGAATCAGTAAGATGTGTGAACCATTAAGAGCCTGTATAATGCTTGACCGTTCAGAGGAAAATGTCTGACCAATTCAGATTAGAGGTCTTAACCATTCAGACTCTGTATAAATCTTAACCATTCAGAGGCAAATGTCTGAATCATTCAGACATCTGCTCATGAAACAAACAATCTGAACCATTAAGTGTTGAACCAGCAAGAGGTCTGAACCATTAATAGCCTCATTAAGAGGTAAACAAACAGCCCCTTAGTGATCGAAACCTAAAATATATTTCTTTTCAAATCAATTTTATTTAAATAATCTAACTTGTAGGAAAACAAATCAAGGTAGCATATCTTATAAATAATTTCGGTGCATTTATAAAAACTTTGAAACACAAAAGTAAATAAAATATGTACAAATTACGCCAATCAATATACAATAGAACATTTAAATATTTGTTTTATTCATATTCATAGCTATACAATAGAACATTTAAATATTTGTTTTATTCCTAGCTATATAATATCTATTCATACTTGTGGTCGTTTTTGTAGCCCAGCTTCTTGCTGGTTAATATATTTTATTTTTCTTCGCGGTTAAAAAAAATTATTAAACTAAAACCATGAATAATTGGTCCTACAGTGTAGCGGTGCACAAAAAACCTGAACCCGGACCCGAAAAAAAAAACCTGAACCCGGAAAAAAAACCCGGAACCGGGTATTATAAAACCCGGGTTTTTATACCCAAACCCGACTCTACCCATAGGGTAGGGACTAGGTATTCATATAATCATATCTGATCTAAAACCCGAACCCGGAACCGGGTTTTTTATACCTGGTTTATACCCGGTTTTTCGTAGTACCCGGTTTTATAAATACCCGGAACCGGTTTTTATAAATACCCGGTTATATAGCGACAAAAAGGGGGCCTGCGCTTTTGGATGTGACATGCCTTGCAAACAATTAATTTATCTTTTCGTTTTTTGTGATACTTGATGTTATTGTTGTACAAGACTTTTCGTTGCTTTTCTGACATGACTTGCCAATATGCATTATGAAGCAGATTCTTTGTTGACATGCCGTGCATCAGTATAACTAATATGCACAAGCATCTGTATAATTAATATGCACAACAACTAGTAATTAGTATATATAAGTTCCAACGGTAATATTATTGTTTAGAGTCATTTTAGGGTCATTTTGTGCAGAATTGAGGATAGCATTGGGTATAAATATTGGTTCTATGTTTGGGTTAGTCAAACAACTCAATTTTACACTGAAAATCAACAAAACTCTGCTCTAAAAATGGCTTCGCAAAGTGCTACATCTTCCGTTGGTGTGAGTTCTATGGCTACCAAAGCGTCGTGGAGGTTATTCCTACAACTCGAAACCAAGAAGTTTGGCTTCATTTCGAGTTATGTAAAATGTCGTTTGGACCAAACAAAGCTCGATGCGTTCATTGTGGAGCTATGTTGAAGTCCGATTCTAACACGACGTTGAAAAAACACTTGTCAACGTATTGCAAAGTTTTCAGGAATGATCCGAACCGAGGTCAACCACCATTGTCAACCGCCGGTCGGATTTTTTTAATACCCGGTGCGGGTTTTTTCCCAACCCGATGCATACCCGAAGCCTACCCGATGCATACCCAACCCCGGAAATAGGGTATTATAATACCCGGGTTTTATAAAACCCTACCCCAACCCGGGTACATAGGGTATACATTTTTGGTAGAAAACCCGGACCCGGATCTGGACCTGACCCGGTTTTTCAAAAAACCCGATTTTGTAAAACCCGATCCTACCCAAACCCGGTTCCATACGGAACTGGTTTTTCAAAAAACCTGATTTGTGCACCACTACCACCGTGTAGGAAGGGATTAAAAAGTCAACACTTTTGAGCAGGCCTTTTGTTGACTAACCCATGTTCGATTGTTCTCTATTATTTAATTTACAAGATTCAACAAAAGAATTCAAATTTCTCTCTCTGAAACCAAGCATCGATTTGAACGATCCATTTCTTGTCTCTCCCATTGATGAAATATCGATCTATTCAAGGTATGCATTCATGCTTTAACTCATCAAGTTCCATTTTTATAACTTATAATATTTCTTGCTTACCGACATGTACCAAAGGGCTTGTAGCCTATCAGTATCAAAGCAATGTAGTATAGATGTTCATCCCTAAAGTCGTCGAGGTATTTAGTCTCATGGTAGACATTGGTATAGATGTAGAAGTCGGTTTAGATCGTATATTAAAGAACTTATATGAGATTGCCATTATGTTTTGAGTCAACACAAGATGTTTAAATCGTGCAAACTTTAGTGTGTTAATCGTTGTACCTTGTTATCTGCAACGGGGGCGGAGGTAGTGTACAAACAGGGGTAGCACGGGCTACCCCACAACTCCGTTTATGTAGTGTAAAAAAATTTCCCGGTTTTATACAAAGGATACTCCTAAATCCTAATCCAAAAAAAAATTGAGATACCCCTGAATTTTTGTGCTAGATCCGCCACAGATTTGCAACATCCCAATTCGATTGCTCATTGGATCGATGGATCACTTCTATCGGTCACTTAAGCGGACCGCAATATATCATATCATATCATATCAAGATCAAGAACTGTTCCATTGACACTTCTATCAAAATGGGATCTTTCTGGGTGAAATGTGTAGGTAGATAATATTATAATAAACCCTTTAATGATTTGCTCAATAAAAATATATCTATGCTTAAAGAAGTTCCAAATTTAACTATACTATGACTTCAGAATAAGACCCTTTCACCCAGTATTCATATAACAAAGAGTAAAGTAAACGGATAGTCCCTGTGGTTTAACAAAATTTTGGATTTGATCCCTAGCTTTCTTAAAGTACACGGATGGTCCCTGTGGTTTGCACTTTTTAACGTGTTTAGTCCCTAACTTGGACATGATGAAACCTTAGGGACTAAATGCGTTACAAAATGCAAAACCACAGGAGCCATCCATGTTTCTTTTGGAAAGTTAGGGACCACATCCAAAATTTTGGTAAACCACGACCATCCACTCTATAACAAACCAAGAAAAGAAGAGTGTGGGTCATCGCACTGCTATGCGTTCAACATAATACGCATTCTGATGAACTTCTCCCCTCTTGAACTAGACTCAGCCATGCAAGCATGGAGGTCTTCATCGCTTGATATTGGAAGACGGTTACCTTCGGTGTCTTTATGCTCGACACACAAATTTTGGGGCTTTAATTTCAAAAATCTCTTTATCACTTCCTTGTGCAGATCTGTGAGTTTAGCTGAAAGAGGCAGAGTAAACTTGATCATATCATCATCATATTCAACTTTTATCGTCTTCCCCATATATGTGGAATTCAAGCCCACATCCTGCAAAGGATTGAAGCATAATAAAGATAAGTTCATGACTATATGTAACATAACTTTTAGTTACCATTAGGCGAACCACAACTTCTTGAAATAATATAAAAGAATTTCAAAACGTAATATCAGGACCTGATTTTACGCATAAATTGAAGTAGCGGTAAAAGAATAAATGTCCTCAGATTCTATACTGCTTGTGTATCAAATATTAAATGGTCAAACCAATACGATATCATTTAATATTTTGACATAGGTCAAACCAATACAATATAGTTTAATAAGTTGATAAGTCGTTTTAAGAAATACTTCACATTCTAGTGATTTGGTTTCTAGAAACAAATTTCATGAAATCGTTTGTCAGGGGTGGTACACTGATTATCATGTCAAAAGATGCAGACCAATTTAACATCATATTTTACTTTCAGTTACATAAAGCTATATCTACGCATGCATAAAGAGTATAACTAGTGGTGACATTTTGACACATTAATTACGTGTAAATGAGCCGATTTAAGATATTTTACATCTCAAACGAGTCAAGCAGATAAAAGTTAAAATTTTAAAAGGCAACTAACATAGAAACATGCGAAGCAGGTCATGAATTGATTAAAAGGTTTAAAATGACCATATGTGTGTTTAAAAGCATAAATTAAACTTTTCAATGGCTTTAGTGAAACTTTAATCAGAGGCTATTTAAGTACTTTTAAAAAGTTCTTCAAGGGTTCAAAAAACTGCAGGTTATTAGGAGTCTTGAAAGCTCTTATTCTCTTCTGGCTTGGGTAAACTTTCATGGCGTCTAATTCAAATATAACATATGTGTCAGGACTCATATCCATTATTATGATTATACTGCACTTACAAGTAAGTTTAAACACAAAAAACTAACCTTCAGTAAATTGTGAATTTGTTCAAAATCTTCAACATAACTTTCTTTTGGTTCAAGTGTGACATACTCAATGATTCCCACGAGTTTATTCCCAGCACCCTGGTCACGAAACACAGGCAAAACCAACTGCCCCTTGCCTCCTACGTCTGCAGAATGTCGATCTTCGTGATTAAGCACATGATGTATCGTCCGATGGTCTGCGATCCTTGTTTGAGCCGCTCGGCCAGGTAACCAGTTGCCCACCCTTGTTTCTAAGCCAACAAAAGGATAATGGTTTACAAGACATCTCCTCCTGTAATCCTGCAGAAGTCCTTCATGATCTGGAATTAATATATACATATCTGTCAAAATAAGATTGCACCCAATGTCCTCGGAATTAGAAGGCATGATGCATGCCGAAAACTGAAGTAACCCTGGTTCTTGGCCGAAATTAAATTTGCCAAACACTTCTCTGACAATGGACTCTGTTGTTGGAACCGGCAGGAATATGCCGACTGCAGGAACAACCATGATACTGTATTTGCAAACAACAGCATTGTCTAGATCACGTCAGAGCAATGTATATAATTTTAGCAGTTCCAAAAATCAAAAACTAAATCAGAAATCAAAGTGCTTTTAGTTAAACTATTACACACTTTTGACGGAAAAGTTAGTGAGACCGGCGGGTCGGACCGGGAACCGGGCGTCTTACTGGTCCGGTTCACCCTATCAAACCGGAAAACCAGGTGGTTGAGCCAGATTTTTTAGTGGTTTAACCGAATTTTGATTTTATTTTTTCAATTTTACCCTATTTATTTTTATAATACTTACGGCATAACCCAGTTCTTACGTCCAATCCAACCGGTAAGACTACCCCAGGGGCGAAGGTTAGAAGGGGCGGGGAGTCCCGACCCCCCGAACTTTTCGCTCAATAGTGTTATGTATGTAGCTTTCGTATAGAAATTTTTGGGTATATACATTTTCGACCCCCCGGTTCTTTAGAATTTTTTTGGGTATATATGTTTTCGCCCCCCCCCCCCCCCCCCCCGCGGAAATCTCAAGCTTCGCCACTAACTACCCGACCAGTGGTCCTAACACCGGTTTGAAGACATTGACAAATAATCTAAGCAACTGTATTTGCAAACAACAGCATTGTCTAGATCACGTCAGAGCAATGTATATAATTTTAGCAGTTCCAAAAATCAAAAACTACTTCAAAAAGCAAACTCAACACGGTTGTTGTTAAAAATTGTTCTCGTTCAGCCCCTTGTGTTTATACATTGTGTCTTCCTAGACTACATTTAACAACTGAACTATGTTGTTAACTCTAGAACTATGCGTAGTGTGCCACCTCAGACATTTGGGGCGCTAGCCCACTACACATAGTGTCGTGGCTTTAGACCATTCGGTGTGGAGGGGCATGAAGAGAGGGCGTTAAGCGCTGTGTGGCTGGCACGTAAGCAAGAGGGCGTGGTAAAAAACGCACGGGGTGGTGTTGGGGCGTGGAAAGGGCCCCACCTAGTGTTTAAAAAAAACTAACCAATCACAAACCTCCTACCAAAACCACCAATCACCTCGTGCCACATCACCAACCAAATTACCCCCCGCATGCCGGTGAAGAACCCCCGCCCCACACACAACGCCCACACCGTATGGTCTTAACAGGTGTGGGGCCAACTCACAGTAATACCAATCAAATCATGTTTCTCGCATTTTTTATTAAAAAGGACTACACATAGTCTGGTGCCAGTTTCAACTTTCATACTTTTTTTTATAAAAAAAAATAGAGTTAATTACTGTTTTCGTCCCTGAGGTTTGTCAAAAATAACGGTTTCAGTCCATTAGTTTAAAAATTGCCATTTCAGTCCATTAGTTTCGTTTTCGTAACCATTTCAGTCCACTAACTTAACTCCATCCATTTATTTTGTTAACTTTGAGTTAACTAACTAATTCAGGGACGGTTTGCGTCAGTTTTAGAAACACAGGGACTTAAGTGTAAACTCTAAAACATTAAAACAAAAAAATAGTAAATTCCAAAAAATCAAAAAAACCAAACAAATTCCAAAAAATTCTAAAAAATAATAAAAATTCTAAAAAATCATAAAAATTCTAAAAAATTCTAAAAAATCCAAAAAATCCGTTTCGGCGCGAACTGTTTCGAACCCGAACCGTTTCGAGCTGAACCGTTTCGACGCGAACCGTTTCGACCCGTACCGTTTCGACCCGAACCGTTTCGAGCTGAACCGTCCGTACCGTTTCGAGCTAAACTGTTTCGACGCGAACCGTTTCGAGCCGAACCGTTTCGACCCGTACCGTTTCGAAGCCGAACCGTTTCGAGCTGAACCGTTTCGAACCGAACCGTTTCGACCCGTACCGTTTCGAAGCCGAACCGTTTCAAGCCGTACGGTTTCGAACCGAACCGTGCCGTTTCGAACCGAACCCTTTCGAGCTGAACCGTATCGAACCGAACCGTGCCGTATCGAACCGAACCGTTTCGAGCTGAACCGTTTCGAACCGAACCATTTCGAGCTGTACCGTTTTGAACCGTACCGTTTCGATGCGAACCGTTTCGAACCGAACCGTTTCGACGCGAACCGTTTCGAAGCCGAACCGGTACGGTTCGATACGGCACGGTTCGGTTCGAAACGGTTCAACTCGAAAGGGTTCGGTTCGAAACGGCACGGTTCGGTTCGAAACGGTACGGCTTGAAACGGTACGGCTTCGAAACGGTACGGGTCGAAACGGTTCGGTTCGAAACGGTTCAGCTCGAAACGGTTCGGCTTCGAAACGGTACGGGTCGAAACGGTTCGGCTCGAAATGGTACGGGTCGAAACGGTTCAGCTCGAAACGGTTCGGGTCGAAACGGTACGGACGGTTCAGCTCGAAACGGTTCGGGACGAAACAGTTCGCGCCGAAACGGATTTTTTGGATTTTTTAGAATTTTTATTATTTTTTAGAATTTTTTGGAATTTGTTTGGTTTTTTGGAATTTTTTTTGATTTTTTGGAATTTACTATTTTCTTTGTTTTAATGTTTTAGAGTTTACACTTAAGTCCCTGTGTTTCTAAAACTGACGCAAACCGTCCCTGAATTAGTTAGTTAACTCAAAGTTAACAAAATAAATGGATGGAGTTAAGTTAGTGGACTGAAATGGTTACGAAAATGAAACTAATGGACTGAAATGGCAATTTTTAAACTAATGGACTGAAACCGTTATTTTTGACAAACTTTAGGGACGAAAACAGTAATTAACTCAAAAAAATAAATCTTCACTGTTCAGTAATCAGTTATTTGTTTCACTAAACCCCCTAAATTTGAGACTTCACTGCATACCAACATTCCGTTCATGATCTCCGATAAGAAACCCTAAATTAACAATCGATTACCCCCCAAAGCCTAGCCTTCTAGAAGAATCCTTATCCCTAGAAACGACATGATCACGGGCCCGTTTCAACCCTAACCCGTTCCGACCCGAACCAAAACAACCTTTTTTTAATCGACCCGAATACGTGTTCCTAAGACCAGTTCGACTACCCGACCAAAGTGGTCCTAAGACCGGTTCGAAGACATTGACAAACAATCTAAGAAACTACAAAAATAGACCTAATCTGATGCCAGGTTTCAAATTTCATACTTTTTTATAAATAAATTATATAACTTCACTGTTCTGTTCAGTTCAGTTCATCATGTTCCAGTAAACCCCTAAATTTGCGACTTCAAACATGAACAAAACCCTAAATTAACATCCCAAAATCTTCCAGATAACCCCAGAAAGGACATGATCACGTATCATGATCGCAGTAAAATTGTTAACTAATAAACAGAATAAAAGTATAATTGAGCATTTAATTATAAGTTATTAAGCAAAACCGGAGTTACTTACTTGAAGGCTTGATCTTAACGAGTAATGTGCAGAGCCAGAGAGTGAGATTGAGGGCGGATAAATGCAACGGAGATACAGAATAAATAAAGAATCAAAAGGGAGAAATAGGGAGGAAAACAGGTGGGTCATTGACGTCGATTGTCCCTTGCCACGAGGGATTTATCTGGAGATTATTTTTTTAAACCGAAAGAATCTAATTTAAGTATATTCCCTTTTTGTGCATTAGGTGTTTGTACATCATGCAGTACAAGTTTTCTCAACACATACCAGATTGAACTCAGAAAACAATTGGCTGCCAGCCAACACACGTTGCGTTTGGGTGTGACACGTGTTGCTTCACGTCCAACATCGCCTCTCAAAAATCTTAAAAAAAGTCATTTCATTATATCCACTTGCTTCTGATTCACACGTGAGAGAAGAGAGAGAAATGGAAAATGGAGTTTTTTCCTAATGTTGTTGAAAAAAATATTTACTAAAATGATGTTGTTAAAAAATTATTTACCAAAGTGGTGTTTTCTCACTTTTATCTTATTGGATGACTCCCAATTTATAAAATAATTATTAATTAGTGATTTATTCATGTTAGTGGTTCTCTAACTTATATTTTTATGGAATCTTAAATTTAATCTATTCTTTTATAAAAAAAAAAAACTATCGAAAAAAAAATACTTAATATAAAAGTTGCATTCAATGTGTGAATTTAATAATTTAAGTAATACCATATGTAATCTATATTTAATAAATTACAATTTAATCAGATATACATATAGTCAATTTATATTTCTTTTACTTTTTTTATATAAATAACAAAATAAGTATTTTTTTAATGGATAGACCAAACAACCTATGATGTTTATGTATATATGCAAACTCAAATCATTCTATATAAATCATTAAAATTAAAAAAAAAAAACTATATTTAGCAAAATAAGAAAAAAAATTAGCATTTGAAGTATGTAATAGTGAATGCTCATCAAGCTGCTACAATTAATATTTCATATAAAGTATTTCTGTTATGACTTGTATTTGCCTACTGATCTATTTCCAAAGCAATGAACTTCGGATTACCCAATATCTAATTATGTGAAACCCGATATCCAATATACTAAATCCGTAGTACCCGAATGACATTTCGATCGGTTAGTTTGCTCGATTTCAGTTAGTTTTAACTAATGCAATTAGTCTATATTTTCTTATTAATGTAAAAAAAGAAATATAAAATAGACTGTATGTAAGATTAAATATATTACGTATTAATATTTAATCTGTAGCCATTATAATCATTTACATTATATAGATCAAAATATATATAACAATCCTATTAAATAATTAGTTGGTAATTGTTGATGGACCATATTACCCTTATTAACTAATTAGGGTTTCCTCCTGGGTGCTTATATAAGGAGAGTTAAGTGGAGGTTAAGGGGTTACTCAGTCACACATTAGACACAACCCATTAGCCATAACATCATTCAATTCGACCTCCTCTCCTAAACCGAATCCCCTATTCGGTTCTCATCTTCACCATCATCAGTCAGCACCCTAAGGAGGAACTAGACCAAGATGACAATCATGTCAAACCTTAATTGCTGCGACTCCATCTGGATTCTCTGCTAACCTGTGCTGATGCAACCAAAGGTATGTTTTATTGTTTTCCTTCATGTATAAACAGAACTGATTCAACACTGTATGTATATCTGAGTAAAATTTTATTTTTTAATATAAATTTCATAGGGTATTGCTTAAATTATTAGAATCACAAATAACATGCTGATTTTTAGAATGAGTATCTTTTTCACGGTAGATTATACAAAAAAAAAATAAGCTTATTTTAAAATTAATAAAAATATTGGTTTAAAGAACCACTACCATAATTAAATAATCACTAAATAATAACTAATAATTAACTAATAAATTTTAATTAATTGAGAGTCATCCAATAAGATAAGGAGTGGGAAACAATTAAATATTCAAGAAAACACCATTTTGGTAAATAATTTTCTAGCAACACTAGTTTGGTAAATACTTTATCCACCAACACTATTTTAGGAAAAAACTCATGGAAAATGTCTGTGTGGCGCGTGGCGCATGGGGGAGACGCAATGATAACCGGCTACCGGCGCGGCTGCCGATTGATCTATTATATGGTTGAAATTGAAAATGGGAACAAGGGTGTTACTTTGATAATATATATTAGAGTTAAATGCTTGGTTGGTCCTTGTGGTTTTCAAAAATTGCAGACTTGGTCCTAATGGTTTACTAATTACACCTGTGGTCTCTAAACTTGTCAAAAATGCACTCGGTTGGTCCCCAGCCCTAACATCAGTTAAATTTCTCAGTTAAGTCCATGTTAAATGACCAAAATATCCTTCCTTATTAACAAACCCACTGCATCTTCATCACTATCATCATCTTCATCACCTACTATAAATTCATTTTATAACCCTAAGGCAGGCAACAGACCAGTCGCACACACACAAACCAGACACCCCACTCTCTCTGATGAGCTTCTCCGGCACTAGCCGTATTCCGGCGAGCCGTCGCACACCCCTTTAACTCCGACAAGCACCCTCCGACAAGCTTCTCCGACTCCGGCCGTATTTCCAGCTAATCGGTCGACGGGCTCCGGTGAGACACCCCCACCCCGTTCATCTTAAATTCACCACACCAACCCTATTCTCCCTCGATTTTTAACGGCCGGCCACCACCATTTGGTGGTGGCGTACGGCGGCGACGGATCAGAGAGACAGAGAGGGACAGAGAGAGAGAGAGACTGAAGTGAGAGAAAGAGAAAGACAGACGGAGCTCGGTGATCGACGGCGGGGGATACTCGCTGATGTATGGCTGTTCGGAGCCAGACACGGGTGTTCATGGATGGTCACAGAGATTCGGACCTGAATCAACGGCGTAGTGGTTCCGTTTGAGTGGCGGCGACGGTGGTTGTTTGAGTGGGAGCAGCTGAGGGTGAAACCCTAAATTCCTTAAACATAAAACCCTAAATTGCACCAAAAGCAGTCATCAAACACCCTCTTTTGCCCTCTGATTCTCGATCTCTGGCGATCGGAGCCGTTTTCCGGCGACTCCACCTGCCATTTCATCCTTCTTCGACAACCACTCACACACGCACATTCAATTGCAGGTTTGGGGAAGATGATGTGGTCAAAGGGATTATTTAAATTATAAAGAGAGTTTAATAAGCAAGGGTATTTTGGTCATTTAACATGGACTTAACTGAGAAATTTAACTAATGTTAGGGCTGGGGACCAACCGAGTGCATTTTTGACAAGTTTAGGGACCACGCGTGTAATTAGTAAACCATTGGGACCAAGTCTGCAATTTTTGAAAACCACAGGGACCAACCAAGCATTTAACTCTATATATTATATGGTTGTGAAAATCTCGAATAGCCTCGATTAGTTGCCGATTGATCGCTAGCCTGAGTTTCACCGAGTAATTTTTATCTAATCAGTTAATTAATAAGTAGGTAGTATCTAATCAGTTAATTAATAAGTAGGTAGGCGGTCAACAGTTGTCAAATTCAGTCCAAATTGGCAAAACTCGGTGGTAGTCTAGCGATTCCGGCCAAATTTAGGCCAGGACCAAAATCTGTAAATTCCGGCATTTAATCATATTTACTTGAAAATATTGGTCGAAAAAAGGTATTAAAACATGTCTACTTAAAAAATACATAAAAATATGTGTGTATAAATAAAACTGAAAATTGCATATAAAATCTTAATCCGATTAATCGGTAGTCGGCTTGGCGATTCTTACAACCTTGCTTATATGGATGTATTCTTGATGATTCACTGTTTCTTTCATTCAGTGTTTATTGTTGTCCAAATGGATAAGTAACAATCGTGTTTATGAGGCCATAGAGTGTCACCTAGATTTAGTCGTATAAATTAATCAAAGGTTTGTTGTGTTTGGATTTTGGGTTCTTTGGTTGTGGATATTATGTGCAGGAACACAAGTTGCCTATGAACGAAAAAATCGTTGAAAAAACAGGTCCTGATGGTGAGGCTAAAATTCATGGAGTCTGATTATTTTAAAACGATATAATCGAAAATTTTAGTTTTCTTTGGTTAAAAAAATTTGATGAAATGCATGAATGGAAATCTGTAAGATATAGCTTGATTGCTATTTTATTGATTGATTGTATATATAAGGCTGTTGAAATTGAAATGAGAAAAGCGAAATTGGGAATCTATAGCAGATAACAATTCATAAAAAAAAAATAAAAAAAAATAATAAAATAAAATAGCAGATAGGTTGTTGGGCATGAGGAGTTTGGTGAAGGGGTGATGAAAAAGACTGCTTCTTTGACTTTTACATCATGGTCAATGTTTCATAGAATTGAATGCATAAAATGGTATGGTTATAGATAAAGATATGTACGTATAGGATGACGGTAGATTTAAAAGCAACTTTTAAACATTTGCCAAAGATTATCTGGAGATGGCTTTTGAGGGGGTGAGAAATAAACGTGTTCATGAACCGAACAAACATGAATAAGGCTTTGTTTGTGTTCGTTCGTTAAGGAAATAAATGTGTTCATGAACACTTACCGAACAAGATTTTATGTTCGTGTTCGTTCATTAAGGAAATGAGCGTGTTCGCGAACGGTTCACGAACACATATGAATTTAGCGAACGCCCCGAAGGATAAAGAGAGATGGCCCAGAGAATAACACTCGAACTTGAATCCCTTATTATGGAACAGAGGTCGATCGTATTCGCCAATGTAAGTAATGAGAAATGAAAGGGAAATGATGCATAAACAAGGTGAAAGTGAGTTTCGTAGTTTAATTGTTAGGGTAATAAAAAAATAAAAGTTTAATAATATAAAAAGTACAAATAAAATATAAGAAAGTGCAAAGATCTTCAATTAAAACACAAACATACGAACATAAACGAACGCAAATCAACGAATGTTCACGAACACCTTACCGAACGTTCACGAACACAATCGAACGAACGAGACCTCTGTTCATGTTCATTCATTTAACTAATCGAATGAAATTTCTTGTTCATGTTCGTTCGTTTATTAAACGAACGAACATAACCAACTTCCCGTCGAACTGTTCATGAACTGTTCGCTGAACGTTCGGTTCGTTTACAGCCCTAGTGATATTCAATGCACCTTCCTTCCTACATTCATAATATATTTGCATTCTATTTTCTCTGCAAACGAACCGAATGATTTGTTTTGTTTGTTAAGAAATATATATATGTTCAAGACTTGTTCATAAACACTAATTGAATGAGATTTTTTGTTCGTATTCATTTGTTAAGGAAATGAACTTGTTCGTGTTCATTTGTGTTTCTTTGTTAATTTTAGGTCACGAACGAAAACGAATGTTGATGAACACAAATGAGCACAAGCTAATATTCATGAACACAAATGGAAACAAACGAATACACACAAGCGTTCATGAATAGAATATATAATACACTAACTTTATTTGTCGGAATTTTCAAGTATTTAAAACAAAAAATATAAAAACTAAAAACCTAATGAACTATTGAACACAAACGAATACATTACCGAACGTTCACGAACATAAATGAACGAACGCGACCTCTATTTATGTTCGTTCATTTAACTAAAGGAACGTAATTTCTTGTTCGTGTTCGTTTGTTTAATAAACGAACACAAACAAATTTTCCGCCGAACTTTGGTTCGTTTACAGCCATATTTGTCATTCCCTTTTTTTTACACCAGATTTTATCAACTTTAGTTTTGACCATAGTATAAAAGCTCTAGGGAAGGTTTATCACACTATAAATAACTATGTGTTTAACATCCGGCTTCCCAGAAATATGAATGTAATTCCAATCGCATCGTATCAACTTTTTAGCTCGATAAAATAGATAAACAAATCAAGTCAAACTAGCTCGTTTATGTTCGAGCTTGAGCATAAGCTCAACCTGACTCAACTTACCTACGGCCCATCTGCTCTTTCTGAATTTGGCAACACCACAAAAGAAATGATGGCGGCTTTTGAGTGTGGCCCATGCCTCCTTTCCCAAATGTTCTCCACCTCACCTTTTTCTTTTCTTATTTTTAATATATAGTGACATAGTGATATTATGCTTTCAAAGTCAAAGTCAGCCAGCCCACCAGCCAAGCAGTCAAGCACACAATTCACAAACCTAATTTTTACGTTATTTTGAAGTTCGATTGTTTAATATTTCTAGTTTATTTATAACTTTTAAATTAAACCATTATGTTTGTAAGAAAGATATGTGTTGAAGAATTGTTTATAAACGCTTACCAAACTAGATTTTATATTCGTATTCGTTTGTGTTTGTTTGTTAATTTAGGCAACGAACCTTGATGAACACAAATGAGCATAAACTAATGTTCATGAACATAAATAGAAACAAATGAACAGAAACAAGCGTTCATAAATAGAATATATATAATACACTGACATTTATTAAATATTTTATTTGTCGTAATTTTAAAGTATTTAAATAAAATATAAAAACTAAAAACACTAATGAACTATTGAACACATTACCAAACGTTCACGAATATAAATGAGCGAACGATAACTTTGTTCATGTTCGTTGATTTAACTAAACGAACGGAATTTCTTGTTTATGTTCGTTTTTTAATAAACGAACGAACACAAATGAATTTTCCGCCGAACGTTTGGTTTGTTTCGAGCCCTATTTGTCAATGTTTTAAAAACCGGTTCAAACTGGCCAGTTGTACCGGTTGAACCGGTTAAATCGTCCAGTACACCTGGTTGAACCGTCTGATACACCCGGTTAAACCGTTTCTAATCCAAATCTGATAGAGTATAAAAACCGGATTTTAAAACATTGTTATTTGTCATACCCTTTTTAAAACCGGTATTTATCAACTTGAGTTTTGACCATAGTATTAAAGCCCTAGGGAAGGTTTATGGTACCATAAATAACTATGTGTTTAACATCCGGCTTCGCAGAAATATGATTGTAATCTCCGTCGCATCAACTTTTTAGCTCGATAAAATAAACGAGTTAAGTCGAGCTAGCTCGTTTACGTTCAAGCTAGCTCGTTTACATTCGAGCCTGAGCTCTACCTGTCGCAACCCCTGACCCCTGCCTCGGGAGGCGGGCGGCCGCGGCCTACTCAGAGATGGTGGTATCGGTGTTTTATCATTATTTGGCAGCGGAATTTTCATCAGGACCGTAGTTAGGAAATATTTTATCAGAGTAAAACACCACACTTTTATATTAATAAACACATGGGCAAAACCCAAGTTTCTGTTACAAACATGTTTATAGGGATAAACTCTATTTTATTGAATAAAAATCTTTCTTTATTAGGTAACTTTTATAGCCACATTTTTCCAAGCCTTTAGTGCTCTCCAGCTGGCTTCTAATTTTGGCTTTCACATTTTGTTACCTGAAACGCGTTTTAAAAACATTTGTCAGTAGGAAATACTGGTGAGTGAATCCCAGTTTAATCACAACAGGTTTTATCATTATAAAGTATTGAGGGCGATCTCGCAATTATATCTGATACGTAACCGGGGTTATAATACTTACAACGTGGCAAAATTTCGTTAATTAGGGGGTATAATACCCAATTCTAGCTTCTACACTTATAGAATTCGAGAGAGAAAGAAAAGTTTGAGCGACGTAAACTGAAAGCTGATGGCCTCTATTTATAGGGCCTGATTTCAGTTTTCTCGCGCCCCGTGTAGGCTTCAGCCAAGGGCTTCGCGGCCCGCGAGGCTAGCTAGGGTAGGCCCAAGCTTGGCTGATTCGGCCACTAGGCTCGACACGAGGCTGGCACGTGGCAGCTCAGCGGTGCGCCCTGATCTTGACCTGTCGCGGCCCGCGTAAGACTAGGAGAGAGTCTTCGCGGCCCGCCAGAAACCTTTAAAAATTGTTTTTATTTTATTTTTATAAAATTAAAGGTATTAAGGGCTACTTATCGTATACGGGGTATATTTTAAGAAGTATAGGGATATTATAACTATATTAGGGGTGTCAAAAATATTTTAAGAGAGTTGTTATACCCTCCCCACCTTTATTTAGAACTCGTCCTCGAGGTCTACCGGAACAGATGTGGATATTTCCTTTGCATTTTAGATTCAAGCTCTCATGTGTATTCTGATCATCTCTTGGAGTCCCACTTCATTTTGACTAGAACTAGTCTCTTATGCTTGAGATTCTTGACCATCCTATCTTCAATCTGTAGAGGCTTTTTGATGTGTGGTAAAATACACATATTTGTCCCGTGTAAATTGTATAGTTTTAGTTTAGTTTTTATTTATTATTTTTAGTTTTAGTATTATATTATATTGTGTTTTGGCAGGTCCCGGTGCAAATGGAGCGAAAACAAGTAAAATGGAAATAACCAGCCAGTTGGGAAGAGTAGAATGCTAGTGACCGAATCAAAATCACAGTCTTTTCTCTGAGTGGACAAAGCCAACTATCTCTATAAGGGGATTGAGATTTGTTGATACATCTCATGGAATGAAGATGCATGATGGAAATTAGAGTGGTCAAGGATAATATATACTAAAGCTGAAAAGAATAACAATAGATCTAATTAAATGGTCATGAAAGTTGAATATATTGGACTCACGATTTAATAGTATTGCATTTAAATCAAATGGCCAATTAATAGGCTTTGTTGAAAATAAAACAAGCAAGCAATAAACTCTTCTGGGCTGAAACAGTGGGCCACAAAGGAAAGGTCGGTTGCCTAGCTTGAAGTAGTGGTGCACAATAAACCTAAACCCGGACCCGGACCCGGAAAAAAAACCCAGAACCGGGTATTATAAAAACCGGGTTTTCTATATCCGAACCCGACCCTACCCATAGGGTAGGGACCGGGTATTCATATTTGATCTAAAACCCGAACCCGGAACTGGGTTTTTTTATACCTGGTTTATACCGAAACCCGGTTTTTATAAATACCCGGAACCGGTTTTTATAAATACCCGGAACCGGGTTTTATAAATACTTGAAACTGGATTTTTTTATATCCGGTTATATAGCTACCTCTAGTTTTAAGTAGATGCATCTTTGAAAATATGATTACACACACCTAATTATGGACATTCCACTTCTGTTTAAGCTTATGGGCTTCGTGAGGGCTTTTAAGCTTTGGGGGAATATCACTCACAAAGTTCTTATGATTTAACAAAATTATGTATGCACTTTGATGTAATCTTGTTTAATTATTAAGTTTCTAATGACATTTGAAGTATTTGGTCATTATTCCCCTCATGTGTATTCTGATCCTCTCTTGGAGTCCCACTTCATTTTGACTAGAACTAGTCTCTTGTGCTTGAGATTCTTGACCTTCCTGTCTTCAATCTGTAGAGGCTTTTTGATGTGTGGTAAAATACAAATATTTGTCCCGTGTAAATTGTATAGTTTTAATTTAGTTTTTATTTATTATTTTTAGTTTTAGTATTATATTATATTATATTGTTTTTTGGCAGGTCCTGGTGCAAATGGAACGAAAACAAGTAAAATGGAAATAACCAGCCAGTTGGGCAGAGTAGAATGCTAGTGACCGAATCAAAATCACAGTCTTTTCTCTGAGTGGACAAAACCAACTATCTCTATAAAGGGATTGAGATTTGTTGATACATCTCATGGAATGAAGATGCATGATGGAAATTAGAGTGGTCAAGGATAATATATACTAAAGCTGAAAAGAATAACAATAGATCTAATTAAATGGTCATGAAAGTTGAATATATTGGACTCACGATTTAATGGTATTGCATTTAAATCAAATGGCCAATTAATAGGCTTTGTTGAAAATAAAACAAGCAAGCAATAAACTTTTCTGGGCTTAAACAGTGGGTCACAAAGGAAAGGTCGGTTGCCTAGCTTGAAGTAGTGGTGCACAAAAAACCTAAACCCGGACCCGGAAAAAAACCCGGAACCGGGTATTATAAAAACCGGGTTTTCTATATCCGAACCCGACCCTACCCATAGGGTAGAGACCAGGTATTCATATTTGATCTAAAACCCGAACCCGGAACCGGGTTTTTTTATACCTGGTTTATACCGAAACCCGGTTTTTATAAATACCCGGAACCGGGTTTTATAAATACCTGAAACTGGGTTTTTTTATATCCGGTTATATAGCTACCTCTAGTTTTAAGTAGATGCATCTTTGAAAATATGATTACACACACCTAATTATGGACATTCCACTTCTATTTAAGCTTATGGGCTTCGTGAGGGCTTTTAAGCTTTGGGGGAATATCACTCACAAAGTTCTTATGATTTAACAAAATTATGTATGCACTTTGATGTAATCTTGTTTAATTATTAAGTTTTTAATGACATTTGAAGTATTTGGTCATTATTCCCCTATATTTGCTAGAAAGATCCATTGGTGTTTGTCTAATACAAAAAATGAAAAATTGATGGAACTTAGTTAAAACATAACATAGCAAATAAAATATATTGTTGTTTATGTAATCCCAAAGGATTCAAATCAGGACTATTCCTTCGATCTAGCACTATCGAATTTAACTTTAGAAATGTCATTAAAATTTCAATAGGCACCATCCACTAAAACATATAAAGAAGCATTAATACCCGGTCGGGTTTTTTTAATACCCGGTGCAGGTTTTTTCCCAACCCGATGCATACCCGAACCCTACCCGAACCGGACCCGAACCCGGAAATAGGGTATTATAATACCCGGGTTTTATAAAACCCGACCCGAACCCGGGTATATAGGGTATACATTTTTGGTAGAAAACCCGGACCCGACCTGGTTTTAAAAAAAAACCCGATTTTGTAAAACCCGATCCTACCCGAACCCGGTTCCATACCCGAAACCGGTTTAAAAAAAAAAACGATTTGTGCACCACTAGCTTGAAGGCCGAAAAGAATAAAGGAGGCATCCATATTTTACTACACGAATTCGCAAGAGGAGGACATCAACCACAAAAAATTAAGAGGAGAGCTGCAGACGCAGATCAGATGTCACACCCCCAAAAATACCACAAGCGGAAACCCCCGCGAGGCGTGTGACGTACCGGGATCTAGCCACTAATCACATTGAACCATAGTTACATAAATAAAATAAAACTTCCCATTAAATGAAATTGTATAATTCAAACACCAGTTAGAAAATCAACATGTTCAGCGGAAGCATAATAGTTTGTTTAAATAAAAATGTTTAACAATGCAACATCGAGAAGCATTCCAAATGCCACGACCCATAACCACTCCAGCTTCCCAGACAGCAAGTTCCATGACAGTGTACCTAAGGACCTGCAAGTATGCAGAAAAGTGTATCAGACAATGCTTGTGAGTTCACAGTTTGTTTTAACCGTTTAATACCAAGTAGTGACTTATGATGTGTTATGTTATGCTATGTTGATAATAACTCGATACCGCAGACGGCCCTTTTTGCCCTTCCCCAATGCTCTATCAAACATTGGTCACGATTTAAAGTTATTAGTTCACGCCCGTCCTATCCAGGTACGTCGTGAGGGTGCCAAACCTAATAGCGCTATCAACTAATAACTCCGTTGCCCTACAAGCAACCAACCCGTTAGTATGATGGGACTTAAATGATAGAAAGTGAGTGTATTATCCAACATCAGCGTTTACTGAAAACCAATGCATATCCCCTGCAAGGTTATGCGTTTGTGAAATCCGCCTCACATCCCCTACAAGGATGTGGGTATTTGAAAACCGCCTCATATCCCCTACAAGGATATGGGTTTACGAAAATCCGTTTACAAGTTTGGTCAGTTTGATTGTCCCCACCGGACGCATGCTTGTTTTGAGAGAAGTGAACTCACCTTGGTTTGCTCGGTATGACTATTTACTCGTTCCAAGTTAATCAACCAACCCTACCGTGGTTACCAATGAAATCATTTTCATAATCAATCAAGTCACGTATATCCATAGTTTACATACATAGCAAGGATCACCGTATTTCACATAGCAGTTACTCAATCACATACATGTCATAACTACATAAGACTCTACTGTTTAAAAGGTTCTGTCACATTTCAGCATCTCCACGAAGGACCAGTTCTTCGTGGAACGCTTTCATGGCGAAAGACTCTAATGGCGAAAGACTATTCTTCGCCGAGAAGGCATGTGACGAAGGACCCCAGTGTTTCGTCAACCTCCAGTCGACGAAGAACCAGGTTCTTTGCCGAGCCGTGTTCTTCGTGGGGGCAGTCTTTCGTCGCTGCCCTCAACAGACGGTTACATTCCCGTATAACCCCGTAACAACAGTTAACAAAACCTTGGGCATGATTATCGGATCAAACAACATTTTCTAATCATGCTCAAGAACCCTAATCATAACAATCATTCACCGTTTAACAATCTATCCGGAACATACAGTTTCACCATACATGATTACACAAATCTGGTTAACAACTTATCTTACAATCATCACTGTTAATCAAGCGATACATCAGTTGATTACGAAACCAGGATTACATATATACAATCATCGACTACCAGTTTCTAATCCGCTAAAACCAACATGAACGAGTACCATAATCATTCATCTATTCTACTACACGACGTTATAGACAAAACCCTAGTTTCACATAAAGTTATCACACAATAATTCTGACGATTAACAATGGTGAATACTAACCGTGGAATTGAATAGATTTGTTTGATCGATGCACAAGGACTTCGAAGTACTAGGACAACCGACGAGAGAGAGAGGGAGAGAGAGAGAGAGAGAGAGAGAGAGAGAGAGAAAACTTTAGGGTTTTGTGTTACAGTGCCAGTTACGAGAAGTTATACAAGCAATATAACAATCAGGCCCAGTCTGGGCCGCAAATAACCTTGGGCCGAGGCCCTTTATGGCAAAAGACTTCATGGCGAAGAACCCTAGTCCTTCGTCGATTTGTGTTTGGGACGAAGAACCCTAGTTCTTCGTCGAGTTGGGTTTTTTGTCGATACATGAGTGGTACACACATGCAAAGATTAAACATCAACCATAAAACAATTCCTAAGTTTCATATAACATCCAAACATAACAGTACCTCAAACATTCAACATCATGCGCACCATACAATGTAAAACGAACTATGAAAATAAAATTGCGAAACAAATAATGCATAGAGGAAAGACCTTGAAATCTCGGGTTGTCACATCATCCCCAACTTGAAAGAAATTTTGTCTTGAAATTTGATAAGCAATCCAAAGCAGCACGGTGCAAGATCAGGATAACTGTTTTTGTAAGAAAGTTAACAAGCTGTTTTATGTTTTAAATTAGAACATAATTTTGGTACTACTCTTTTTGTCAATTTTATTATTATCTTTGCACAAGGAATCATATTACTGTTTTAATATCCATGCATCCAACGCAAACATCCGAACCTCTAAATATATTAATTTAATACCAATATAAAATTGTTTTCAATCCGAATGTTAGTTTTTTATATTTTGATAAAAATAGGAAAATTTAATATCTTATAGATGTGAAAACATAACAGTCCCAATTGAATATTTTATTGATGTGAAAACATATTAGAATTAGTTTGTTATATTTTGAGAAAAATACAACAATTGAGATTACCCAATCAGTTGATGTTTGAATTTTTTTGTTCACTTATTTTGTAGATGTATATCTTATATTTTTAGTAACTTATTATTTAGATGTATTTTAGGAAACTTATACATATTTATAACAATTAACAAAACAATGATCATCTATTTATGTTAAATTATTTTGTCGATTTTTTCTATTCCTATTTTCAAAAGTTTTGTAAAGTAATACTTCCATTTATAATGCAATATCATAGAAAAGTTATTTTAGATATCTTTTTTTTCTTTATTAATTGACAATCATATATAACTAAAATGGAAACTACAATATAATGACGGAATATTTCTGATGTAAATATTTTATTTTTTTGATCATAATACATATAATATATATAATCTATAATATATATAATATATAATGATCATTTCTTAAGTACTAATAAAAAAATCATTTTTTTATTGTCACAGTTTTCTATTTCAAACTGAGGTTTTTTTTATCAAAGTTGTGTTATGCAGGTAAGTTTCACTTCTCATGTTGTTCATATTACCAGGAACATATATTTCTTTATTTCCATTATTTTTATGTATTTATTTACACGATTATAATTTTTTTTATAAATATGTTTTTATGTAAATTTATGTTAGTCAATTATACACTTTCCTTACTCATGAAATGTTTACATAATTTTTTTTTTATTTTTTTTGAAAAATTGTTTCTAAGAATATGATCTTAGAAGTTTTCATATAAATTCATGTTAATTTGTTATTCATTCATAAATTTATTCCAAACAATAACTCTTCTTTTTCTTGAGTAACTGTTTGAGAGGTAAGCTATGGAAGACCAAGGTGAAATTACTTTTTTGAATGATATTGATACTCTTAGTACAAACTACACTATCAAAGTGAAGATTATTAGTTTGTGGAGAAAGAAGATGAAAGGTAAAGAAAGAGAGACATATCGTATCGATATGATACTAATGGATGAGATGGTAAATTATTTAACTAATTATTTGTTCATCTTTGTTGTTTTTATATGATTTAAAGGTCATATTAACATTTTTTGCATGTTATTTTTTATTTATGTACATGGTACCAAGATTCAAACGTCTTGCTTACATAGGCTGTTTTCAAAATTTGAGAGACATCTTAATGTTGATGAATGCCTTATAATAAAAAGGCCATCTCTTACTGCGAACACTGCATCTTTCAAAATTGTTCCTAACAATCAAAAGCTATCTTTTTATTACCATACATTTGTCGAAAAGTGTAGTAAATGGGATGGTCCACAGTTCGTTTTTGATTTTGTTGATTTCAAGGATGTTGTGTCACAGAGATACAAGGAGGGTACAACAATAGGTATTATTGTTAATTCTTACAAAATCTCTATATTACAACATTTGTTTCACATTTAAGTTATTATATTGTGTTTACTTTATATTAACATGTGACATGTTTTAATCTTAGATTTCATCGGTTACGTTGTTGTTTGCTATAAGATTGAGGACACTAACAAAAAAGATGGTACTAAAGGAAAACGCCTCAATCTTAAGCTTCAAGATCTCGAGTAATACAATTTCCATTATTTTTTCCTTTATATTTTATAAATTTTAGCTAATTTTGTTACTCTGAAATTAATTTCCTATATTCTTTTTTAGAGATGTTAAGGTTGATTTAACTCTTTGGGATGATTATGCGAAGGACATGTGTTCGTACATGCTTAGTCAAGATCGTGAAGCCCATGTTGTCATTGCTGTTCATTTTGGTGCTGTTAAAACCTACAAAGGTATCTTATTAAGTCTAAGATTTAATTTAAACAATATATATATAGATGTGATGTTTTTTACTTAATAACAGGTAAATGGGGGATATCTAATAATTTTGATGGTACACGGCTTTTCATTAACGACAATTTTGATCAGATGCTGACATTCAAGGAAAAGTGAGCAAAATTAATTAATTTAATTTTTCTAATTGTATCAACTAAATTTTTATTTGTATTTTGATGTTCATTTTAGATTATGGTTTCTTAAATTAATTTTTATTAGGTTTATTGCAAAACTTTCTGCTTCAGCCGAGTCAAGTAGCCATGTTGAGTCGTATGTGATATGTTCTGTTGAAGATGAATTTATGAACAATGATGTTTTCTCACCAATTGCTTATATTGGTTCAATCATACAGGTTATTTCAAACAACTTATATTTTATTTTTTAACTACTATCAGAATCTTAATATGTTTTCATTTATTTAACTATTTAAACAGCCAAAAAAAGTTGTTATTGTGGGAACTATTGTAGCAATTGTTCCTGATAAGATGTGGTATTATGATGGATGTAACTATTGCAAGTCCAAAGTTGAGCAAAAGTTTGAAACTTACGATAAGGAGGATGGTACAAGCGATGTTAGAGATGAGAAGGTATACCAATGTTCCAACAAGGATTGTCAAGGAAAAGATGTTTTCCCAATGTCGAGGTAAATAACTGTTATTCATACTTCTGTTGTTTTTATACAACAACTAACATTTATGATATTACATGGTTTGTGTTTCTTTGTTAACTATATAAATACGCTTTTAAGGTTTAAAATACCAATTCGAGTTCAAGATTCAACCGGTACGGTGACATTTACATTGTTTGATCATGAGGCGTTGAAGTTTGTTGGTAAAACTGCAAAGGAACTTATACAAATTCAGGACGATGTAAATATAATGCTTTTGTCTGATTGATTTAAATTATTTTTTTCATATATATCCTGACCACACATGACATATTTTCAATATATACTCAAGACCAATGAAGTGCCCAGAGCATATCCTGTTGAGTTTGACACATTGGTTAACCTCAAGTGTGCTTTTGTTATTCGAGTAACAGACTTTAATATTACTAATGCTGTTGAGAATTATGGTATATCAGTTGTGACCAATGATGCTGATATCTTGGATCAGCTAAACAAAAAATGGAAAATTGATCAAGTAAGGGATTGTTATATTAAATGTCTTTTAACTTTTTTATTCCTTTAAATGATCCTTATAGAAATTGTATTTTGATTTCCATTTTTACAGCTTGATGCCTCTGATTCGTTTGCTATGAGTCAGTCTGATTTCCAAGATGCTGGCGGTGAAAGTGCAAAGGTTTGAGCTTTTAAAAACAATTATAATATAAAATTAAAAATGCTTTGGTTTTGATATTTCTTTTTTTTTTTATAAAGGATGGTGTTTCTTACACTGGTGATAACTCTACACTTGTTTCAAAGGATTTTGCTTCTGACTTGAATCAATCATCAACCGATTTGAAGCGTAACCTTGGTGATGTTTATGCGAGTGAAGACGTAGTGGGATCGTCGGCAAGTAAACCTCGCATAAGTGGTGATACCATTTGTTCTGATGAGGATCATGCCAAGAATTAATAACCAACTAATCGATTATTACAATAAGAAACATTTGGTTTGATGTTTGACAGTTTGGTTTGAATTTTTTTTGTGCTGCTTTAAAACATTTATATGGTTTGCTTATGTAATATGACATCTTTAGTTATCTATTGTGTCGTTTGGTTTTAAATGATGTTTGGTTATGTTTCTGAAATTGAATTAGATTACATTATTTATTTACTAATCTAATCATATGATGTAGATCAAAACCAAAATAAAAAATTCGATATTACTCTTACCCTTACTATATTTAGCATGAAAGTAACACTAATTTTTTATTTTAAATTCTTTGTATTAATAAGTTACCATTTTTAATATATTGTATACAAATTTAGAGGTAATACAAATTCGATTGTTTTATACAATGATTTCTAAAATTTTGTAGAGTTTCTAAATTTAATATTCTTTCTATAATTAAAGTCATCAATCTCATTGTAATTGATTTACAATGATTTCTATTATTTATTCCTTAAATAGATTATGTCTATAAATACAAAAAAAATAGTCATTTCTTCATTTCATCTTCAAGTTTCTTTGAATCTTGATTCATAATTCTCCTACGTTGTAATATTTTTTCCATCACTCTTTAGATTTCCAGTAAGTTCTCAATTGTTGTACTATCATTTTTATGTATTCTAATGTTTTGTACTATCATTTATACCTATTCTGATGTTTGCTACTGATGATAAACCTTTGTTATTAGTAAATATTTTTAGAATATAAAAGTTTTGATTCTATAATTATGACCGTAAGTTATAATGTTTCATTTTAGCTTTGTGCTAGTGTTTACAAATGGATAAGAGGTTCAAACAACAATATTCATCTTCTACCAAACTTCCCATGAATGCCGTAGTTAATGACTGTAAGTGTGGTTCTTTATTTTGTTTTATCATATATTATTTTTTTAAAAAATTCAAGAGAGTAATGAATTTATTTTTTCCCAAAATCTTTCAGATTACAGACGTTGGTTATCTTACGTTATGAAAGGTAACTTAATGTTGTTATCAATTTTAAATGTAGTATTACGTTTTAAAACTTAATCTATATTGGTTCTTAATTTTTTGTTACTCTTTCCTTGACCTCTTTAATTATTTTGTAATTGTAGCTGACGAGGCCAGGCGTAGACGAAAGTTAAGAAAACTATATCTTGATAATAAGAGATCAAAATGTACTACACAAGTTCATCCTTATTTTCTCAAAGGTTACTTCTTTATCATTCTTTTTATCTATATACATTCTTAATTTACTTACTCAAATTATAAGTATACTTCTCCAAAGTTTGTTAAAAAATTATTTTTATAGTAGTCTTATCCTTAGTATTGTTTAATTTTTCTCATGTCATATTTTATTGTTTTAACCATTTTAACATTGCAGTTGTCGAGGCAAAAAAAGGCGTAGATTAAGAAAACTCTATCTTGATAGTAAGAGATCAAAGATTACTCGAAAATGTATTCCTTCAAAAGGGGATTCAACGTCTTCATCAGCAACACGGATCGTTTTAAACAACAAAGAAAATATAACACCCTATTCTTCAATGACAAGCTTGCCTACAAATTGTTCACCTGTTATTCCTTTAAGTAAGTTTACAATAACGTAAAACCATGTTATTATTACAACAATATTGTTTTACACCTTATACAAAAGTGGTTGTATTATATGTTTTACTTACAATAATGATTGTTTATTTTGTATTAGGCAATCGTTTAAATTCTTCCAGTAACGGAGGAACTTCCATTATAACACCTTCTACTATGAAGAAGAACGGAAAAGCGGTGCAAGACCCTTATACAACACCCAAGCGTACACCGTTGTCAAATGCATCAAACATAATACTAGGTTCATTTACAAAAAAAAAATTATTAATGCATGATGTTTGATAATTTTTTTTATCATTCTGATATATGTCAATACCCTTTTGTTTGAATGGTTATTTGTAATATGATATTTGTCTTCTTTTTTTGGTAGGAAATAATTTCAACTCTTCAAGAACGGTGACGTCTTCATCTGGATCGGTTTTAAGGTTGAATAGGAAGACCAATGTCATATTGCAAGAGTCTTCTACATTAACGCGAAGTACAAATAGTGCAAACAAAGAAAACATAACACCTGCTTCCTGTATGATAAATATACGTTCAGAAATTCCTTATGTCTCACAGTTTACTAATGCTATGTCTTCTTTGAATCGTATTTCTCCAGGTATATTTTTAAATTATAGATGTTTATATATTTTTTTTGCTACAATTTATATACTTATTCTTAAATCATGTTTTATTTGTTATAACAGAGAATATTGCAACGTCATCTACTTTACCACTGACCGATTGCTATTCTATTACTCCGCGGATTGTTAGTAAACGCAATGCAACATCTTTGACGAGGGAAACGTTTTCGGTAAAAAGGATGTCTTCTGGAAGGCGTAAGCTTACTCATAAACCAATCGAAATAGAACCCATACGAATGGCTGATCTTGATTATGACGATGAAAATCGTGTTCAACAAGTGATTAAAGATGTCAGCAAAGGCACATGTACAGGTAACCTAAAAAAATTATAATCATTATTTTTTTACATTCTTAAGTCTTAAGTTTGTGTTAAACTGTGCAGATTACCTTGACCATGGCGAGCAATCTCTTTGTTGTGGGTTATGCTTTGCAAAGTTATGGCCAACTGAAGCTGGAAAGGGTCGGATTACACTTGAAAAGCGAACATATGGCTTATGTTGTGGTTATGGTAAAGTTGACTTACCTGATTATAAAGAATCTGACCCATCTTACCAGATGCTTTTTCGATCTTTAGATTCAGATAGCAAGTTTTTCTTAAAGAACATTCGACGTTACAATTCAATGTTTTCCTTTACTTCTATGGGAGGAAAAGTGGATACTAAGATAAACAAAGGTAATGCTCCTTTTGTTTATAGAATCAGCGGTCAGAATGCACATAGTATGGGTAGCCTTCTTCCTAAACCCGGAGACCAACCAAAGTTTTCACAACTTTATATTTACGATACTGAGAATAAACTTCCCAATAGGAAGACCTTATTTGGGTATGTTACTTTTTTCAGCACCTATATATATAATCCTCTGTTTGTTCCTAATAAATTATTTTGCCTATATTCTACTTATTATTAAATATCTTTAATTTTTCTACCAGGGATTCAACAACTCAGTCATCTTCCAGAGCAAAAGAGCTTGACGATAAATTCATAAAGTATCTTACCGACATGTTAGATTCAAAAAATATGTTGGTAAAAACATATCGGATGGTTCGAAACCATCTTCATGAGAAACCTAACGTTTCTCTTAGGCTTCAGTTGATTTATCAGAGAGATCGAGACGGCAGGACTTACAATTTACCTACGTCATCCGAAGTTGCTGCTTTAATTGTTGACTATGAAAATCAAAGCGTGGAACAATGTGATATTATTGTCGAAGAGCAGTCAGGAGTGCTTAAACGTATTAGCGAGTTACATCCGTCATACCTTGCTTTACAATATCTAATTCTTTTTCCGTATGGAGATGATGGCTATAGGATTAACATTCCTCTTAGGGATTTTGGTCCAAACACAAAGAAGACACGTCCAAATTGCACGATGAGAGAGTTCTTTGCTTATAGGATGCAGGATAGGGACAACAAGTTCTCTCTAATCCTTAATGCGAGGAGGTTGTATCAGCAGTTTATAGTCGACGCATACACAATGATCGAAAGCGAGAGGCTAAACTACATACGATTTCAGCAAACAAAATTAAGATGCAAATCGTTTAACAGTCTAAAAAATGTTCAGCAAGTTGGGCAGAGTGATTTGTCTCATACTGGAAAACCAGTCATATTACCTTCGTCGTTTACTGGTGGAGCTCGCTATATGATGCAAAATTACCTGGATGCTATGGCTTTATGTAGGACTTATGGGTATCCTGATTTTTTATAAGTATTACATGTAATCCAAAATGGACCGAGATGGTAAGGTTTATTAGTGACTCGTCAATTAAGCCTGAAGACAGACCCAACATACTTTGTCGATTGTTTAAGATGAAGCTTGATGCATTGATAAAAGACCCGAAGGAAAAAAAATTCTTGGCGATATTAATGCGGGTATGTGGATTATTTTTTTTACACTTATTTTATCTGTATTTGCTGATCTTTTTTCTTCTACAGTTGTTTACACCGTCGAATTTCAGAAGCGTGGTCTGCCACATGCGCATTTATGTGTGTTTATGAAAGCTAATCATAAGGTTCCTACTGTTGAACATATCGACCCTTTTATCTCAGCTGAGATTCCTGATAAGAATGAAGATCCTGAATTATATTCTCTGGTGTGTGAGTTCATGATTCATGGTCCATGTGGACAGGCTAACTTGAAATGTCCATGTATGGTAGGCAACCGTTGTTCTAAAAATTTTCCAAAGAAGTTTTTGGAGGCTACTTCTGTTGATTCAGATGGATTTCCCCTTTATAGGCGAAGAGATGACGGTCACACAGTTATGAAGAAGGGTGTCACATTGGACAACAGGAGTGTCGTTCCATACAACAAAAGGCTTCTTAGAAGATATCAGGCGCACATTAATGTGGAGTGGTGCAATCAGGCAGGTTCAATTAAGTATTTGTTTAAATACATTAATAAAGGACTAGACAAAGCTACTGTTGCTGTTATAGATTCAGACAGAGGAATTGAGGAGGAGATACCCAAAGATGAAATAAAAGAATATTACGAGGCTAGATATGTTTCTGAATGTGAAGCCAGCTGGAGAATATTTGCATGTGACGTTCACTATAGGTATCCGTCTGTTATAAGGTTACCATTTCATCTTCCAGACCAGCAAAATGTAGTATTCAGTGGTGAAGATGATATTGAAGATGTCCTAAACAAACCTCAGGTTAATTCTTCTATTTTTCTGGAGTGGAAGAACATGAACAATTCCAAACCTGAAGCAAGGAAACTTACTTATGTTGAGTTTCCATCAAAGTATGTTTGGAAGTTACAGGATCGTTGCTGGCAGCCGCGTAAAAATTATGTTGTGGTTGGGAGAATATATTTTGTGTCTCCTTCCCTTGGTTAGGCTTATTACCTTAGAATTCTTCTAACCAAGGTCAAGGGTCCACAATCGTTTGAAGAAATTAGAACCTATGAGGGTGTTGTTTATCCTACTTTTAGGGATGCATATTATGCACGTGGCCTTTTAGACGATGACAACGAATACATTGAGTGTATTAAAGAAGCCAGTTTTACAGGAAATGGTCATTATCTCCGTTCATTGTTCGGTATACTTCTTTTGTCTAATACGCTTTCAAGACCAGAAGTTGTTTGGGAGAAGACGTGGGAGTTTTTGTCCGAGGACATTTTATACAATATGCGGAAGGATTCTGGGTTTAGTGGTATTTTTTTTAAATTTCTAATATTTTTTGTGACATAAAATCTTTCTTTTTTGTTATTCAGTTATGCTTATATTAACAAAGTGTGTTCTTAAATTAACTAAATTTACTTTTTATTGTAGGTTTTGTTGTTTCAAATGAGCGTCTAAAGAATATAACGTTGTCCAAAATCGAAAACTATCTTATCCGTAATGGATCCAGCTTGCATAGATTCTCACCAATGCCTGTTCCAGACGAAGATTCCACAGTATACGAGACCAACCGTCTGATAAATGAAGAGCTGTCTTGGGACAAGGATGAAGTTAGGGTTGATTTCAATAAGCTTCATAATTCTTTAAATGATGATCAAAGAGCAGTGTATAACGAGATTATGGCTGCTGTTGGACGTGGGAAAGGTGGTGTTTTTTTTGTGTACGGTTACGGTGGTACAGGTAAGACATTTCTGTGGAAAACTTTAGCTGCTTCCATAAGATGCAATGGACATATTGTTATTAATGTTGCTTCAAGCGGGATTGCATCATTGTTGTTGTCACGAGGCCGTACCGCCCATTCAAGATTTCATATTCCGATTAATCTTAATGAAGATTCCGTTTGCCATATCAAGCCTAATTCTGAAATCGCTAATCTTCTAAACGAAGCCAAGTTGATTATTTGGGATGAGGCACCGATGGTACATAAACATGCTTTTGAGGCTCTTGACCGTACATTGAAAGATGTTTTGAGTGTCTCTGATTCACGAAATCCTACCGGTTGTACAAAATGGGAGCAGGCAAGACATCGTACACACCTCTTTATGTTCATCTTACATTTGGTCCACTTGCAAGGTTTTAAAATTGACCAGGAACATGCGTTTATCTGTTGGAACCAGTAGTTCAAACATTGATGAGATAAACGATTTTGCGAAATGGCTTCTTGAAATTGGTGAAGGCAATCTTGGTGATGGTAACGATGGCGAGTCAACTATAGAAATACCAAACGATCTTTTAATAAATGATTCAACTGATCCAATTCAAAGCTTGATTGACTTTGTATATCCGTCAGTTCTTGACCGTTTTAAAGATCGTGACTACTTTTCGGAAAGAGCCATACTTGCTCCTAAAAATGAAGTTGTACATGGTATCAATGATCGTTTTCTTGCATTATTTCCCGGTGAAGAAGTAGAGTATCTTAGCTCAGATAGTATATGCCCAACTGAGGAAATTAATGATCCATTACACCAAGATTTGTATAATCCTGATGTGTTAAATAGTGTCATGGTTTTTGGATTACCAAATCATAGATTGGTGTTAAAGTTGGGTGTTCCAGTCATGCTTTTGAGGAACATTGATCAGCAAAATGGTTTATGCAATGGTATGCGTCTTCAGATTACACGTCTTGGTAAACGTGTTATCGAGGCTGAGATACTATCGGGAGGTAATGTTGGTTCAAGAACTTACATTCCCAGAATTAGCATGGTACCGTCGGACAAGAAAATACCCTTCAAGTTTCAACGAAGGCAGTTTCCAATAACCGTATGTTTTGCCATGACTATTAACAAAAGTCAAGGACAATCTCTTTCCAGAGTTGGTCTATACCTAAGAGACCCCGTTTTCTCACATGGTCAGCTTTATGTTGCGTTGTCGAGAGTAAAGACCAGAGATGGCGTGAAGCTTTTAATATTTGACAAAGATGGAAGGCAAACGAATAAAACTGCAAATGTTGTTTACAAAGAAATATTTGGAAAATTGTAGTTGAAAATTTAAAGTTTATTTTCAAATTGTAAGTTTTGAAGTTTATTTTTTATATAAATACTTGATTTGATTTTAGATCTTCATTCATTATTATTGTTTTTTACTTTTAAATTAAATTATTTAAGTATACCTACCATTTTTTTCAATCGTTTAAACAATTTGTAAACTATTATTGAAATATAAATATTACAATTTATATACTTTTCGTTGAACTATTATTTTAAAGTAATTTAGTAGTTTAAGTGTTATATTCCACTATTTGTTAGTGTATTTGTGTAAATATTAGAAATCAGTAAGGGGTGAATGTGTAGTTGTATTATATCCACTTCAAAATTGATGCAACCGAAAAAATAACCATCATATCACAAAGAACATCATTACCCATCAAACTTCTTCTCTCGGTTGTCTCTTCCTCATCGCCATTTTTGTAGGGTTTACAAGTTCATCCGTGTTCTACACTGCAATCAACCGAAAAAGGTATGGCTTTCATCTTTAATCCGGCTATTCATATTTTTATTCTTTTTGTTATGCATTACAAATCAAGATTCAATATTCGCCTATACATTCAACTGTGAGACCCAATTTTGATGGTGATATCTTGCCGACTTCAATGTTTATCTTATGTTTACAAGATTTACTCACTTTTTTTATGTTTTTAAATTTCATTTTTCATTTGACACCGTGATTATTGGATAAGAATCTGACTAAAATTTTCATTCAAAGAAAATAGGTTATTGAAATTTGCTTATTGTTTGTAGTTTTGTTTTATGTCTATACTTTTTTTCATTATTAGTAACAATTTTAAACTTTACACATTGTTAATTTGAAGAAAACAATATTTTTTATGTTTTGAATGTGATTCTTTTGTGATGTTATGATTTTATTGTTTGGTCTAAAAAAAGGTTGATACTACTTTTACAGATATGTATCCAAATAGCAATAATTGTTCTTTCTTGAAGTTAATCGATGTTCATAATCCGGGAAAAGTGGTATGTATTTTTTAGTATTATGTTTACTAAAAATTATGTTGATACTTATATGTCTTTTGTTTCAAATTATAGGAAATACCGTATGATTTTGCCACATTACTATGGGGAGAACAATTGCCATATGGTGACTGTGTTAAAATTTTTGATGCTGACCACTTATGGATTGTCAAAATTGAAAAAGATGTGTTGGGTCCTGTTTTAGGTGATGGGTTTGTTAAAGTCGTTATCGACAGTGGTTTACAAAAAAATGATTATCTGTTGTTCAACACTCTTGGACCATCTACATGGTATCTCGATGTCTTTAAGTCATGCGTTTTGGATAACTCTTTTATCACTTCTATTAGAGATGATGATGATTTCATTGTAAGTACTATATATGAAATAATCACTTTTTTGTATGTCAATTTCTTTTTGCATATTTTGTTTAAGTTAGTTTGTAAAAACTGTACAGCTCATGGCGGACAAATTCTGGGGACAGTTCTACGGCAACAGTTATAAAGGTGGATCAGCAACTCTTTATGTGGGTGATAGGTTTTGGAATGTGAAGATGGAGGCGTTGTCAGACAAATGTACTTTCGCTGATGGATGGTCTAAGCTGATTAGGGATCTTGCATTAGATACCCGGACAACTTTTATTTTTACAATGGCTGGATACGAGACTTTTGAGTTGTCTGTTTTTAATCCTGAAACTGGTACTCAAATGTATTTCAAGAAGGTTGACGTTGTTGTGTTGGATGATCCTATTTACGGAGATGATGGATTTGATTTACTGCTTGCGGTTAGTGTTATTATGCTTATTCTGAATTATATAACTAATACGAGCTTATTAGTTAATCTTGAAGTTAATATTGTCGGTATTTTTGAATATTATGTTTTTGTAGTCGGAACACAAAGAGAAGGTGATTACCAACGAAAGTGATGTTGATGAAGATGTTGGTGGTGATATAGTTGGTGAGTCTATGCGCCTTTCATCTTCCTCTAATGCCTATCGGTCTCATGTAAGTTTTCACAACGTGCCTTATATATTATATAACGCTTTTAATTACTTTGTTCTATATATATATATCTATATATATATATATATATATATATGCTTATTATTCATTGTTATGTAGAATGACCCAAAAGGGAAGTCAAAGATTCTATTTGGTCATGAGACTGTATCTCCAAAGGTTGTTTGTTATATACTAATTTAATTTAATACTTATTTTCAATACATATAATATACTTTTTATTCTATTCGGTGTATTTGTTTTCCATTATCTAATCCTTTTAATGAATAAATTTTTTTAATGGTAATATGTTAAATCTTTTATGGTTTTGTAGGTTCATCCTAAAGTCAAATAAAGTTTTATGTTGGAGATAAAGGGCTTTCGAAAAAGGTTGTTTATGATTCGATAATATAATTTGATGTTTTTTTTCTATAAATATAATTAATAATTTGAAGTTTCGTTTATTAATGTGAAAACCCAGTTTGATGTTGTTTTGGATAGTTTTTTCATACCAAACAATACATTACATGTATAAAAACATGCATAATTATTATATAATTCTTTTAATTATTTCATTCTATATCAATATTTTAATTGTTTTATTTTCTTTAGGTTGAACGAAAAGGAAAATCAACTGATTTTATTTGTGAGCAAAATATGTCTTCTCACGTTGTCTCTCAAGTAAGAATATTATTTAATATTTATTTTCAATATTCATTTTTTTGTTTTAAAATTTATCGTGTCATTTATACAATTACATTTAATGTTTGAATAAAATTTATATATCAAAACTTTACATTTTTGTCAAATTTTTAGACTTATTGTGTGTTTTCAAATTGTTAGTGTAAACCAAAGCCTAAGGTATCCACATCCTTCACATCAACTTCTCTTATGGGTTATCGTACAAGTTCTAAGGTTCTCAAACTTGATGATTGTATGCTTCTTCAGGAAATCACTCCTGCTGAAAACAAACAAGTAAGATACCGTAACCATGAAATTATCTCTGATTATATAAAGAACCGTGTATCTTATTGTTCTACACTTTTATCTATATGATTTTTACACTTATTGTGTGTTATTCAATTATGTAGGCTAAACCAAAGTGTAAGTCATTCAGATCCACCACATCTACTGCTCTTCATGTTGGCCGTAAATGCTCTACATCAAAAAAGTTCAAAAAAACTGATGTAATTTAATTCACCAAGAAAGCCGAAAGCAGACTGGTAAACTTTATAATATAAATTTTTTCCTTCAAATTTTATAATTCAAGAGACATAACTTCTTAATCAATCAGATAATTAATCCTTTTATTTTTTTTTCTCAACGTTTACCGACTGATGTTTCAAGCCATATGTGTCTTTCTCTTGACAACTTGCACCATGTTACAGTTCAGAACGAAAAATGTGAACTCCTTAAGTTGGCCACAAGAGGCGAGAAGTCTGGGAAGGGTTTTAGGTATGGTTTAAAAAAGTGGCCAGCTTTCTTGAAATTGAATTACATCGACTTCGGCTCCACTATTTTCTTTACGTACGTCAAGTCTTCTCAGCGTTTGATGTTGACCAAAGTCGTACCCAAGATCACAAAGAAAAGAGGTCGTTCGTGAATGTTGGTTATTATGTTTATGTTAGATGGTTAAGCATGAATATTAAATGTGGTTTTATGGTTGGTTCGTTTTGAAACTTTGGGATAGTACTGATGGTTTGTTAGACAAGTATTTTGCTAATATGTATATGTTGTTGATATGCTTATGATGTGGTTAGTGTGAAATGCAGTTTTTGTTACCATATAACCTAAATAATAAAAAATAAATAAATAAAAAGTAAATATATTGTCGATTATGAAGAAATCGGTTTTTTTAAATTCATTAACATTTGACTTTTATCATGATTCTTCAACAATGGTTTTATTTTCGTATTGATATGATATTTTTGGAATGTTCCACATAATTGTAACAAATTATAAGGAAACAATTACAATTGATTTCTATCAAATCGTTACTTATTATATAAATTTTTAAAAGATTTGTAATAACATTGCTTTGTTCTATCTTAGTATATGTCACCTATCTATATATATATATTCTGGAATTCGGTTTTCTGTATGATAACAAAACAGTTTGTTTATATATCTAAGTTTTCCGAATCAAAATCAAGTTACCTATTGTTGATCGTGAAGCAAATCTACAAGGTACGTTTCTTACATTCTGTATGTTTATGAAACCTGTTAATGTATAACAAACTGTTATTTAACATCTCCATCACATTGTTGTTTATGTAACTAATCAGCATGGATTATGTAACATGTTTTTAAACTAATAAGCTTATATTATCACATGGCTGATAAGGATTCGTTATGTGTTTTTATTTGATTTTATTTCATATATGTTTTTAAAGTAATCAGCATATATTCTAACTGAAATTCATAATTAATTTAATTAATTTGAAAATTTATAATAGATCTTAATTGTTTTGTTTACGTTACATGTGTTTGTAGGTTTTTAATATGGCTGAAAGTTCTTCAAGGTATTTTTTTCTTTTTAATGTTATCATTTGTTGCGAATAATACCATTAACAAGTTATATTTTATTAATATCTTCTTTTTTCAATCAGTATTAGAGAACCTCTCTTTTGTAGACACATGAATGGAGCGGACGAACTATTATTGGTATTTTCTAAATTCAGACATTAATTGTACTTTGTTTTTGTTGTTATCAGGAAATACAATTTAAAATTATGTTATGGTTTATAAATTAGAATTATAATTATAACTTATTTTGGATTCCTTGCTTTATCAGGTGATTCCTTCAGACGCTGCATCCAAATTGTGGGGTAACAATAAAGCACCTACAAATGTTGTGATACAAAGTCAAGATGGTCGAACATTTAATGTTTCTTTAAGCGAAGCGAAAGGAAAACATTTCTTTTTCCATGGTTGGTCAATTGTTGTAAAACCTTTACAACTGAAAAAAGGATGTTTGGTGCTCTTCAATCCTGTCGATTTTTCTACATTCAAAGTAACACATTTCATTGATGGTGTGATTCAAAGCTCTTTCTGGACATCGCTGTTATCTACAACATGTAACTTTATTGTAAGATTATTTTTTACTTTCATTTTATTTATATTAATATATTTATGTTTTATGAACTGATTACAAAACTAACATTTTTATTATTTTTGTTATTATTTCTACAGGTCATTCCCGAGTCCATCCTGCCCAACTACTATGATTATACATCAAATGATATAATTTCCATTATAGATGTAGGCAACAAAATCTTTCACGTCAAGATTGAAACGCTTGATGGTAAAGTCGGTTTCTCCATTGGTATTGATGTAATTGTTAATCTGTTTCAATTGGAGGCCGGTTGTTATTTAATATTCACAAGAGGTTTTGGGAATTATTTCCATTTAACAATTCTTGGAAAAAATGGTGTTGAAATAAATTTTGCTGATGTAGAAGTTGATGAGGTAAGTATACATTTGCTTGCTTCTTTATATATTTAATTACTATATTGTTATTCTAATAAATGTTATATGTGATTTTCAGCCTGTTGTTGCACCTATTGATGCAGTTGAAGAGCCAGCTATCTATTAATGAACAACAAGATGGTCGTGTTTATAAGTTTGTTCGTATGGCTTCTAAAGATTTCGTAAGTTTTAATATTATTTTAGGAACTACTATATATTAAATATTACATTTTTTATTCACATAAAAATACATTATTCTTTTTATATTCTTCTTCTTATTAATTTTATTTTAAAAACAATACAGTGGTTGCCTGATAATGTTTCAAGAATGGCTAAACTTGATTCTGATTTAAAACCTATGACCGTCAGACTTCTGCATCTGACTGAGCAAGAGGAGTTTACCAACTGTACCAGACGTGAAAAGAAAGGAGAAGGTTTTCGTTATGCGTTATGCAAATGGTCAAGATTTATGAAACGTGCTTGCATTAAGGAGGGTGATACGGTTCAATTTTCTTTTGATGAAACTAATCAAGTCTTGAATGTTGAATTTGTTGTACCTCATAAAAGGAGTACTCATTAGTTGTTTTACATTTAGGTTTTGGATATTTGGTTTTTATATGATATACATTTACTTTGTTATGGTTATTACTTTTTAACAATGTTTAATGGTTTTGAATTTTAAGTTATTACATCTTATCATATGTTAGTTTACTATTAGTGTTTGTTTTAATGGATAACATAATTTTGACATTATTCACTGTGCAAAGTTTATCGATAATTGTTTCGACTTCAAATGCAATTTTTGTTATGATAATCATTCATATAATCAGCGACAGGCGGTTTTATCATTTATTCATCCACCTTATTCATCATACAATTTTTCGTTTATTAATATATATGTATATATTTATTTGTTTTGAAAGATAGATTAACAACCCGTGAGTATTCACGGGTAATAACCTAGTATATATATATATATATATAGGATTACGATCAATAGTGAACAACTTCTTGAGAGTGAACTAATCTTGACCCTTGATCATTTTTTTAGATTAAAAGGGTAAGATTGACATTACCCAAGTATGTTTAATTAAAATCCCTTAATTTTCTCATCTCTTAACTCTCTTTCTCTCTCTCTCTCTCTCTCTCATTTTTAATTATTTCTCCATTATTTTTTATCCATAGAATTTGTTTTAATTTTAACTTGAATATTGTTTTTCTTTTATTATCCGTATATATAGATATCATAATACATTGTTTTTAACTTTTTATAATTTTCAATAAACATTAAAAATTTTCTCTGAGACTGAAATTGTAATTATTTTTGGGCATTAATTTTTTTTTGAATATGTGATGAAGTTATTTATTTTTGAATACATGTGATATGTTTCATTTTCATTAATTTCATAATTTTTATATTAATCTACTCGTGTGCATGCCTAATATACTATATGTTGTTAATATACACATATTTAACCATTTTTGAATATAATACACAGATGTATAAAAGACTGTACATATGTGTATAAACTAACAGTTGTGTATCTTGTATAAACTGATAGTTAGCGAGACTGTACACATGTGTATAAACTAACAGCTGTGTATATTGTATAGACTGATACTAGCAAGACTATACACATGTGTATACACTAACAACTATGTATCTTGTATATACGGAAACTAGCGAGATTTTAGAGATTTTGATTATATTGTTTAATAAATGCAATTTACAAAAGACACAAATACCATTCTATCATTTATCTTAAAGAGGAGTTACAACATTATAATTACAATCTTGCCATTGTTTAAAAATCTCTAGATGATGTATTCCAATGGCCTAGATTAATTCACACAGTTCACTCTAGAACCTTACCATATATATATATAGGGTAGGGTTCATGAGTGAACAATGATATATTTGTGAATAAAATGAACTTATCATGACCATTGATTTTGTAGATCTAGATTTTTTCTTTAATGGCAAGATTGTAATTATCTTTTGTAACTTACATGTATTTTAATAAGCACAAGGGTATAATTGTATTTTTTTTCTCTTCATTTAATTAATTGATTTTTTTCTCTCTCTTGATTTCTCTTTCCAATTAAAAGAATATTTAATTACATTTTTTATACTTTTTTCTCTCACAAATTACCTAACTTAATATTTGATAATTTAAAAAAACAAATACAAACATTATCAAACATTGTTCCATCTAGAACACGACTAAATATATTTAATTACATTCTCTATACATATATGTATTAGATCAATGTTTGAGGAAAAGATGCATAGTAGAAACAAGATGTAATAATACACAGATGTATAAGTCTGGTATATACCGACATGTATACACTATGTACTTGAATAATACACATGTGTATACGTCTGGTATTGTTATGGGTCATTTTCTAAGCATACATATCTTGATCAATATCCTGCTTTTAATTGTTTATTTGTGATCAGGATACTGGACGGGGATATTGCTAACATGTTGGGCGATATCCTGAGGTTGATCGAATTAATCACGTGCAGGTTAAAGACTGGGACTTGCCAACGGTCAAATGGACTTCGTCAACTCAAGACTCGGACGTATTTGTTATGGGAGAGACGTTGAACCCGAAAGACTAGGTCCACAACGTTCGAGTGAGGAATATTCGTTGGATCCCGGTTATTTAGGATAGTTTGTTATATTTGTTTTACTATAAATAGATGGGGGCGGATCAGATTAAGGCACTCAACTTTCACATTTTCAAGCACTTTCTCTCTAGCTCACTGCAAACACTACACACAACACTTGTATTTGAATTACATTGTAACACATAGTTGATCCGCACCACATCCTGCACTGTATCCTGATATTTGAAGCAATAGAAGAACAAGGCAGCTGCGATTGTCAGCTCCCGAGGTTTTATGCCGGCGATCTAGATTAATCAAGGGCTTTCCTCGTACATCACGCGTCAACCTTTACTTTTCTGCTCATTGTTTGATCATAGATACAGCTCTATATCTTGAGCCGTATCCTAAAACTGTTTTTATAACTAACTTGGTTAACATATTTCTCACACATAATTTCAGCACACTACCTCACTTAACTAATTTGATCACTAAATTGCTTCGGTAATTTTTGACCAAAACAATTTGGCGCCCACCGTGGGGCAAGTGGTGCTACCTTTACTAAAAATCTTTGTGAAATCGTTAATCGGTTTTCTATTTTCAAAACTTTTTGCCACATTGTTTACAATGGCCTCAAGATCAAACATGAGCTCCTCCACTATGTCTTCTGCAACCTCCGCTACTACCAGTTCGGTGCTTCCACCACCTCCTCCAAGGATGCCATTTTCTTCACAACCTCAAGATGTTATCCCTACTCGGAGTGTTCAGGGATCTGCTCCCGTTTTAGCCTCTAATGATGAAATTCTAACTTTATTTGGAAGTGTGCAGGAACAAATGAGGCAGCAACAGGAAACTAACCAAATTCTGTTAAGAGAAATACAACTCTTAAAAGCTAGCTCGAGTAGACCTGCTGAAGAAACTGTCACTCCTATACAGCCCAGGGCTTTGAACTTCAGTTCCGCAGTTTACACTGAGGATAACAGGGGGAATATCGTCGCAAGCCATTCTCAGAATCATACCCCTGAGATACCCTCTTCAGTCAGGATGTCAACTGTGAGGAGTTCAGGATATGCTTCAGGATATTGTCAAAATCCTCAGACCGGTAATGTGTCAAATAATAATGTTCTTGCTACTAACAACAATGGCTCTTTACAGGATGCAGGTATGACGTCAACATTTACCAGAGAGCTCCAGAAATTGAAGGACATGATATCCAGTGTACCTGGAGTGGTCCAGCCAATTCCAGAAGTATCCCAAGACAGCCACAGGATATCCCGCTTTGCATATCCTATCTGTGATGCTGAAATCCCAAAAAGATTTCAGACTCCCAACATGAAGCTGTATGATGGGACTACGGATCCTGAAGAGCATATTGCCCAGTATAGGGAAAGAATGGAGATCAACCCTATCCCTCCGGAGCTCAAGGAAGCATGCTTGTGCAAGGGTTTTGGATCTACCCTGACGGGATCAGCCTTAAAATGGCTATTAAATGTTCCTCCTCACTCAATTACTTCGTTTGCTCATTTGGTTAATTTATTTAATAGTCAGTTTTCTTGCAGCCGGAGTTTTGAGAAACTAACCAGTGATCTTTATAGGATAACTCAAGGGCCTCAGGAATCCTTGAGGGATTATGTGAACAAATTCAGTCGAGAATCCTTGGATATCCCACATCTTGATGTTGCAATAGCTGTGTAAGCTTTTAAGATGGGGTTACAAAAGGATTCTCAGTTTTATCAAGATCTTGTAATGAATCCCTGCAGGAATCTCGACGAAGCTCGTAACAGGGCTTTGAGATATATTCGTTTGGAAGATGACAAGAAGATGCAGGAGAGGATGAATTCTACCTCAACCTATGAATCAACTAACAGGAAATCAGAATCCTCATATAAGCCATATCGCTCCAAGCCATATGGCAGAAATGATAACAAGAAAGTGAATGCTGTTGAAGACGAGGATCCTGAAGAATATCCTGACTTATCTGAATACTGCTTTTCTGTTAATATACCTGAGTTAATGTATGCTATGCAGGGTTTAGGGGACAAAGCTAGGTGGCCTCGAAAGAACCAACAGAAAGCTGATTGGAAGGATAAATCCAAATGGTGTGCCTTCCATGAAGACTTCGGACATATGACCGAGGATTGCATTGCTTTAAGGAAAGAAATAAGTTACCTGTTAAGTAAGGGGTATCTGAAGGACTTACAGGGAAGAAAGAAGAATAAAGGGCAGGATCCCGAGAAGGATCCTGAACGAGCACCATCACCCCCAGCAGATGCCAAGATAATTAACTTTATTTCAGGAGGATCTGACATTTGTGGGACTTCGTATTCGGCGGCTAAGAGACATGCAAAGGAAGCTAAGAGTGAAAGGGGAGACAAACCAGTCAGGATGACTACCCTCACAACTGATAAAGTGATCACTTTCGATAGTGATGACAGGGATACTGTTCAGGATCCTCACCATGATGCTTTGGTAATAACATTATATGTGGCTAACCATTTTGTACGCAGGATATTGGTGGACAACGGTAGTTCTGTCAATATAATTCAGCTTGAAACATTGAAAAGGATGAATGTATCTCCGATGGACATTACTTCGAAGTCCACTGTGCTCGTCGGTTTCAGTGGAGAAGCTAGAAATACTGTAGGAGAGATAAAGTTACCAGTATACGTTGAAGGGGTCAACTCGATACAACGCTTCTGTGTGATGGACTCCTTATCCTGCTATAACATCATACTAGGCAGGCCATGGATCCATGACATGAAGGATGTGCCTTCGACTTATCACCAATGCATCAAGATTCCAACCCCTTGGGGGGTCGTCAAAGTTGATAGTGATCAGCAGGAGGCGAAGGAATGCTACACATCCTCAATGAAATCCTCGACCAAGCCTAATCCAGCATAGCAATTAAAGATGCGGGCCCGGGATACCTTGGAAGCTTCGGAGCAGGATGTGAAGAAAGTTATCCTGGATCAGGATAATCCTGATATCTCGGTGCTCGTAGGAACCAATATCCCTCGGGATATTGAAAAATAATTAACTGACTTTTTGAAGTGCAGAATGTCAACGTTTGCATGGAGGCATGAGGATATGACAGGAATATCCAAAGACATTATTACTCACAAGCTTGAAATTGACAGGTCATTCAAACCTATTCAGCAAAAAAGAAGGAAGTTTGCTCCTGAGCGGAATATAATCATCCAAGAGGAAGTTGAAAGATTGTTAAAGTCCAAAATGATCAGAGAAGTCAAGTTCCCAAGATGGTTGGTGTTAGGGGAGGATTTTCTAACAATTAGTGATCCTTACTTGTTATCCTAATTAATGATCCTTACTTCTGTGACAGATAGTGATCCTCAGAAGAGCTTCAGGATCAGGATCATGGATCACCTCAAGGATCCTCATACTAACGATTGTTTGTTTGTGTTTTGTATTACTTCGCAGGAGTAACAAGCTTGACTTGGTCTTGGCAACGTTACTATGGAATATTCCACGGGTATTTCGCACACGATTGACCGGAAATGGACGTTGTGGAGAACGTGGGAGCTTGGCACGAAAGTCGGATAGTTAGTTATTGTAGTTAACTTCTATTTTTAAAGGGGTGACGAGCTAGAATTTAGAACACTTAGCCATTTTCAGCTACACACACTCTCGTATAATCGCACTCTTGAAGCTCTCAACAAACACTCATTAGTTTTCACTCACTTTTACACATTTCACGATAGTGATCCTTGTACCTAGCTCGTTACTATCCGGAGTTGTAAACATTTATTCATTTATTTGAGCTTGGTGATCGGTAGTTTCCATCACCCGGGGTTTTTTGTGCCGGAGATCAACTCTTGATCAAGGGCTTTTTCACCATATAAATCCTTGTGTCATTTGTGCAATTTACATTGAAGTGATCCTTGTCATTGTTCTACACTATAAGCATCATACCCCGTAACAGAGAGTTTGGTTGCATTATCCTCATCAGATTTTTTGACCAAAACAGTTTGGCGCCCACCGTGGGGCAACTGGTGCTTCATCCTTAGAAAAATTCGTTTTTCTGTGCTCATTTCAGTTCACTACAATCAAGCAAATGGCTTCCTCAGCGAAGAATGCTTCAAATTTGATGCCCTCATTCACTTCTTCACAAGGCGTTCCCCCTTTGCCTCCACCACCTTCTGGATCCCAGAAGAATGCTGAGAATGCTGCGAAGAAACCAACTCCCATTTTCTCAAAACCTCCAACTTCTTCTGCTTCTTACACTCCCACTACTAGTGACATGTTTACTTTGATTTTGCAGATGAAGGATCAGATACGGCAACAGGATAAGACCAATGAAAGGATTCTCAAAGAAATCGGAGATCTCAAGAAACAAAAGAAAACGGCAGAGGATCATTCCCCACTGGTGCCAAAATCTTTGAATTTTGATACTCCGGTGATTACTTCTCAGCCATCAGTGGTTCCAGATGTTCAATATGTGGGTGGACCGAAAGAAGTGCACTACGGAACAACAACAGTGACCCAGGCAACAGGTTCCTATTTCCAGCCAGCAGGATCCTATCCTCAGCATATGGGATCCCTCACGAATTCAGGAGGATATTCAGGAGCGCAGCAGATTCAAGGATCCTCCTTTGTTCCAGGATCATCCCAGGTTCAAGGATCCTCCTTTGTTCCAGGATCATCCCAGGTTCAAGGATCCTCCTTTGTTCCAGGATCATCCCAGGTTCAAGGATCCTCCTTTGTTCCAGGATCGTCCCAGTTTCAGGGATCCTTCCAGATGCCAGGATACTTGAGGAGTTTGCAAACAGGAAGTTCAGATGTCCATCAGGGAGATTTTATTCCAATGCAGACCAATGCTTCTACTGGTCCTTCAATCATTCCAGAGTCCCAACAATATGGATTCACATCCATTCTTCCTAATTTGATTCCGATGGGAGGTAACACTTTTAATAATTCTTATACTACTAACCATTGTCTTATGCAGGATCCAAGTATCAATCATGCCATGGCCAGAGAATTGCAAAAGCTAAAGGATATGATATCAAGTGTTCCAGGAGTGGTCAAACCTATTCCAGAGATTGCGGATGGGAGCCACAAGATATCTCATTTTGCACCACCAATCTGTGATGCTGAGATACCCAAGAGGTTCCATGTGCCAACAATGAAGCTGTATGATGGTTCGACGGATCCTGAAGAACACATAGCACAATACAGGGAGAGGATGGAGATCAATCCAATCCCAGAAAGGTTAAAGGAAGCATGCCTGTGCAAGGGATTCGGATCCACTCTTACTGGATCAGCTCTCAAATGGCTGCTAAGTCTTCCCCCTACTCTATTACCTCATTTGCTAATCTAGTTAACCTGTTTAATAATCAGTTTTCTTGTAGTAGAAAATTTGAACGATTAACTAGTGATCTATATAGGATAACCCAGGGTCATAATGAATCATTAAGGGATTACATTACCAAATTCAGTAAAGAATCCTTAGACATTCCCAACTTAGATATAGCCACGGCTGTTGAGGCCTTTAAAATGGGATTGCTTAGGGATTCGTCGTTCTATGATGATCTTGTTATGACACCATGCAGGAACTTAGATGAGGTAAGAACCCGAGCACTTAGGTTCATTCGGCTAGAGGACGATAAGAGGATCCAGGAGAGGTTAGCAGGATCCTCAAAGCAGGATAAACAAGGATCCTCATTCAGGAACAACAAGTTCAGATCCTACAACAGATCTGATAACCAGAACGTGCATTCTGTTGATCAAGAAGAGGATGATGAGGATTATCCTCCAATTTCTGAATATTGTTTTTCTGTTGATAATAATGAACTAATCCTTGCGATGCAGAATCTAGGTGATAAAGCTAGATGGCCCAGAAAAAATGATAGGCCAGCTGCAACTAAGGATAAATCAAAGTGGTGTGCATACCATGAAGATTTTGGGCATCTCACAGAAGAATGCATTGCACTAAGAAAGGAAATTGGATACTTGTTGAGCAAGGGGCATCTAAAAGAATTGTTAGGAAGAAAAAAGTCAAGGACTCAGGATCCTGAAAGGACCCCTGAGAAGGCTCCAGCCCCTCCAGCAGATGCACAAGTAATAAACTTTATTTCTGGAGGATCAGACATTTGTGGCACATCCTTCTCAGCAGCTAAAAGGCATGCAAAGGAAACTAAAATGGATAATGGAGAAAGACCTGTTCGAACATCAAGTGTCTCCGAAGGAAAAGTCATAACCTTTGATGAGGATGATCGTGTTGATATCCAGGATCCTCATCACGATGGTTTAGTTATTACTTTTTTCATTTCTAATCATTTTGTCCGCAGGATCCTTATAGACGGAGGAAGTTCAGTGAACATTATCCAGCTTGATGTTCTAAAGAAGATGGGTATCCCTGAATCAGATATCATACCAAGATCCTCCGTGCTCGTGGGATTTAGTGGCGAAACTAAGAATACCCTGGGGGACATTAAACTCCCAATATATATCGAAGGCCTACACTCTTATCAAAAATTTTGTGTTATTGACTGTTTATCTTGTTGTAATGTTATCCTTGGCAGGCCCTGGATACACGATATGAAGGCAGTCCCATCTATCTACCATCAATGTGTGAAGCTCCCTAGTCCTTGGGGAATAGTGAAGATTGATAGTGATCAGCAGGAGGCTAAGAATTGCTATACTTCATCGATGAAACCAGCCTCGAAGTCAAGGGAGCAATAGCAATCAAAGTATCCTCCAAGGGATGTCTTGGAGGCAAGAGAGCAGGATGTGGTAGAAGTCCTCATGGATCCTGATGATCCTGAATCCAAAATCTATATCGGATCAGGGATCCTTGGTGATATGAAGGAAGACCTCATATCATTCCTCAAAAGGAGAAAGACTACCTTTGCATGGAAACACGAAGACATGACTGGTATATCTAAAGATGTAATCACTCACAAACTTGGCATTGACAGGTCCTTCAAACCAATCCATCAAAGGAGAAGAAAGTTTGCACCGGAAAGGAATGCCATTATCCAAGAAGAGGTAGAGAAGTTGCTCCGGGCAGGTATGATTAGAGAGGTCAAGTATCCAAGATGGTTGGCCAATGTGGTTGTTGTTCAAAAGAAAAACGGAAAGTGGAGGGTATGTGTCGATTTTACCGATTTAAATAAGGCATGTCCCAAGGATCCTTTCCCATTACCCCACATTGACTCCATGGTGGATGCAACTGCGGGTCATGAACTGTTAACTTTTATGGATGCTTCATCTGGATTTCAACAAATCCAAATGGAACCATCCGATCAAGAGGATACAACCTTCATGACTCCAACTGGTATATACTGATATATTGCTATGCCGTTCGGACTAAGAAATGCAGGTGCAACATATCAAAGGCTGGTGAATATGATGTTCAAGGATCAGATTGGACAAACTATGGAGGTTTACATAGATGATATGGTGGTAAAATCCATAAAAGCTGAGGATCACCTAAGGGACTTGGAGGAAGCATTCGATATCCTTGACAAATATAACATGAAACTTAATCCTTCAAAATGTCACTTTGGTGTTAAAGCAGGTAAATTCTTAGGATATATGGTGACAAAGAGAGGCATTGAAGCTAGCCCGGAACAAATCAAAGCAATAGTGAACATCAAATCTCCGGCCAATGCTAAGGATGTTCAAAGGCTAACAGGCAGGATAACAGCTTTGAACATATTTATATCCAAATCCTCAGAGAAATGCAAAGAATTCTATGATATCCTAAGGAAGAACAAGAAATTTGAGTGGACTGAGAAGCATGAAAATGCTTTAAGAGCCCTCAAAGATTACCTATCCTCAGCCCCGGCCTTCATGAAACCAGAAAAAGGCGATGTGCTATCCTTGTATCTTGCAGTATCGTCAAAAGCAGTAAGTGCGGTCCTTGTTAAGGATCATGAAGGTACACAACATCCTGCCTATTATGTAAGTAAAAGTTTACTTGATGCCGAATCCAGGTATTCACACCTTGAAAAGCTTATTCTTGCATTAATTATGGCATCTACTAAGTTGAGACATTATTTTGAAACTCATGTTATTGTTGTTAAAACTAATTTTCCAATTAAGAATGTCCTCAGGAAACCAGAGATGTCAGGAAGGATGGCTAAGTGGGCAGTGAAGCTAAGTGCATATGATATAAGATATGAGCCTAGGACAGCCATCAAATCCCAAGCATTAGCTGACTTTGTGGCTGATTTCAGTAGTGATTTACAAAAAGAAGCTGAGTTAGAAGTCCAGCAGCTAGAGGAGACCAAGGATCCTTAGATACTCTATACTGATGGATCCTTAAATGTCAAAGGCACAGGGCTTGGAATACTACTAAAATCGCCACAGGGGGACATAATACCCCACTCTATAGCTTGTGAGTTCCAAACCACTAACAATGAGGCTGAATATGAAGCCTTAATTGCTGGTTTGCAAATTGCAAAGCATATGGGGATCAGGTATCCTGAGGTACACGTAGATTCATTGTTAATTACAAACCACTTTAATGGATCCTATGCTGTTAAAGGTGAAAAGCTAACCAAATATTTAGAGATAGTCAAAAGTTTGGCACTCTCTTTTGTTTCCTTTAGTTTGACTCAGGTACCAAGGGAAGAAAATACAGAAGCTGATGCATTGGCTAACTTAGGATCATCCTTGAAGATCCCGGAGGATATCAAGATCCCTATTATCCATATCCTGACCCCGGCTATCGAGGATCATGTGGCTATGGAGATAGGAAATGATTCTGCAATTATCCCTAGTGAGGATACTCAATCCCATTCAGGATTAGGATCATGGATCTCACCAATTATGAGATACTTACAACATGGAGAGATTCCTACAGGAGAAAACCCTAGGGCTTTCAAATCTAAGGTATCTCAATTCACAATTTTAAATAATATGTTGTATAGACGATCTCTTGCAGGACCATACTTGAGATGCATTGAGGATCCTGAAATCCAAGAAGTTTTAAAAGACTTCCATGAAGGAGATTGTGGAAACCACACTGGGGGCAGGGCATTATTCTCAAGGATCCTGAGGAGAGGATACTTCTGGCCAACCATGAAAAGAGATGCTGTGGAGTATGCTAAGAGATGTGATCCTTGTCAGAGACACAGCAATATCCTTCATCAACCAGCTGAATTATTGCATCCTATATCCTCCTCTTGGCCATTTATGAGATGGGGTATGGATATAGTTGGTAAGCTCCCTAAGGCACCTGGTGGAAAAGTATTCATGCTTGCTATGACTGATTACTTCTCCAAGTGGATAGAGGCTGAAGCTTTTGCCCAAGTCAGAGAAAAGGAAGTTATATCCTTCATTAAAAGAAATATTATAACTAGATTTGGAATTCCTTCTGAGATTATATGTGATAATGGTTCCCAATTTATTGGGGGCAGAACCACTAACTTTTGTGACAGCTGGGGGATTAAGATGATAACATCAACACCAGTCCACCCACAAGCTAATGGTCAAGTAGAATCATCCAACAAGATCATCATCAACAATTTGAAGAAGAAGCTTGGATCCAAGAAAGGGAAATGGGCAGAAGAACTACCCTATGTGCTTTGGGCTGATAGGACAACCCCTAAGAATGCTACTGGTCAAACGCCATTCTCTTTGGTATTTGGGGCAGAATCAGTGATCCCAACAGAAATGATGGTTCCAACTGCTAGAACAAGTACTCATGATCCTGAGGAGAATGATGAGAACTTGGCTCAAGACCTGGATACTATTGAAGAAATCAGGGATATGGCTAGGATAAGGATGGCCAGTTATCAACAAAGAATGGCTGGTGCCTACAACAAAAATGTCAGGATCAGGAAGTTTCAAGTTGGAGATATGGTATTGAGGAAAGCATTTCAGAATACCACCAATCCTGCTGATGGAAAATTGGCTCCAAAATGGGAAGGCCCTTATTTGATTGAAGCTGAAGCAGGAAAGGGGGCGTATAGATTGCTAACCATGGAAGGTGATTTGCTACCAAGAGCTTGGAATGCTGTCCACTTGAAGAAATATTTCATGTGAGCAGGATCCTCATGGCACAGATGATCCTTACGTTAGGGATATCCTTAAAGGATCCTTAAAGTATCGGTGATCCCTACTTTGGTAATATCCTAATCTTAAACCATTTCATTTCTTTATTTTCTCATATAAGGATAAGGATCATGTGTCCTTTATCCACCTCTCACATGATTTTAAGTTTTGAAAGTTCAGGTATCCTTAGCATAACATTGGTTATCTGCAAAAGCCATCCGTTCCTTGGGTTTAACCCCAGTTATTAGGGCTTGGCCCCAGTTCCGCCTGTAGCCCATGATGATCCTGGTATAGTTCAAGGCAGTGGGACCAGTACTCGCTTTAGGGGCTGATAATTCCATTGTACTGGCTATACCTAGGATCCTACGTATAATGGTAGACGTACCATACATCCGTTCCTAAGGTTTCTAACGTTTTCACTTTAGCTAAGGTTTTGGCATTTTCATGTCACTAAGTTTGGATAGTCGCCAGTTAGGGCCATACTCCAGTTCACATACGATCCTTGGGCTTGTCCCCAGTTATCCTTGGGCTTGTCCCCAGTTATCCTTGGGCTTGTCCCCAGTTATCCTTGGGCTTGTCCCTAGTTGCTAACTCTTATCTTATATCGGCTTAGTCCCAAGTTATGATCAATTTCAGGTCCTTGAAGATAAGCAACTAGGGATCCTTGATCCTTACTTCTCTCTAAGGTTTATCTTGTAGTTATCCTTATTATGGTTAGGATCCTAACTTGGACCCTCAGGTATGATCCTTAACTATTTTTAATCCTATTCATTATTTATTTGAATAACCCTTAAAATTTGACAACTAGACTTGTGATCCTTAAAACATATTGCTTTTTGGGATTCTTTAACTATAGGATATTTGATCATGGATCATGTCCTAAATATTTTCAATCTGACTTATTCAAAATTGTTTATTCAATAAATATGCATCAAAATAAAAGGATAACAACACAAGATAAGCGACAAAAGGTTAAGACTTTATTTATTAACAAAGGATTAACCCTTAAAAGGTTGTCAAAATTACCTACCCCGAGCATCTACCAGCAAAACGTGGCCCGTCCGCTGGGGTAGGTAAAGGGTGTCCATGATAATAAGTTCAAAAGTAGTGCAGGAATATAAAGGCGGCAGGATCACAATGGCTTCATCCCCCAAACAGAGGATCCCTCCACCATTTGCAATCCTGCCTATTGTCCAAAGGATCATACATGATCCTTAATCCTAAAAACTATTGTTCAGTACAAACCATTAAATTGTTCAACAAAACAACCATCAAACTAAAAAATTGGGCTCCGGCTATGTCTAGAAGTTTCCATCATCGCCCAATCATGCATCCTAAACTTTTCCTGCATCACCACCTCCGGCTCCACTTGCTTCACCACCTTCACCCTTGCCTCCAGCCTCAATCGCCAAAACTTCCTCGGCCTCTTCATCATCCTCAAGATCAGCCAACCTTGCTTTCCAGCCCTCAACATCCCAGCTGCTTTTGTTAAAGTTAGGATCTTGAGCTTCCTGGGCCATCTTCAGTTTTGTCTGATACATTGTGATGGCAGCAGAGACCTTTGCACCTTCTATGAGATCCTGCTTTTCATAGTCAAGGTCGATCAGAAGTTTAGCCGTCTTAGTCTTGGCATCTTGGAGTTCCTTCTGAAGATCAGCAATTTTGAGGTCCTTTAGCACTGCAACCTGTTGGAGGTCAGCAATCTTCTTGTCCTGCTCCTCAACATTCCCCACATAGTCCTCAATCGCAGCGAATTTCTGCAAAGGAGATAAAAGATAAGGTTAGGACCAAGTGATCCTCAAATCAGCAGGATATGTCAGAAGGATATGCCAGCAGGATATACAGGCAGATATAGTGATCCTTACATCATTGAAGTATTCAAGGAACTGGTGGCGGATCAGTGGTAGGCCTTGGAGGTCCTCAGTGTCAGAAGTTTTCCTCTTCTTGCCACCCTTTCCTTTAGTGGGTGCCTTGGGAATGGAGATGCTAGGACTGGTAGTGGACCTCTTCTTCCTGGGTCTAACAGAATCAAGGTCAGCCGTGTCGAATTGAGAAACAGGCTTGGTGGATTTTCCAGCACCTACACAACCAAAACAAGATAAGTATCTTCTCTTAACTTATATTTCACTACTTATTTAAATTTTTAAACAAAGATACTTACTTGACATTGTGACAGATCCTGAGGATACCTCCTGAGAATCCTAGGTTGTTGTCTTAAAGGTTCTTGTTTCAGGATCAAGTCTCTTGAAGGCGGCGAGTCTCTCTTTGGCAGCAGGGGTCAGTTTGAGATGTGAAATGACAATAGCTGCATAACAAGAAAGCAAACATATATAAGTGATCCTTGTGTCAAAAGAAAGTTTCTGGTGATCCTTCTCAGGATCCTCCACCCTACCATGGGTAGCCCATTTCTTGGGTAGATCATTCCCATCCTCAATAGAATCTCTCTTGACGAAAAAGAAACGTCGCTTCCAGTTAGTGTCATTCTTGGTAGCTTTAAAGATCGGGTGTTCCTCACCGGGCTTACGTTTAAACAAATAACGATGAGAACCAAAGGTAGTAAGATCATACAGCTCTCCCAGCTCTGACATTCCTAGGTCTATCCCTTCCTGCTCGATGATCCTTTCTAGGGTATACAAAACCCTCCAAATCATCGGCATGGCTTGGATATAAGAGATGCCGGTTAGAGAAAAGAAAGATTGGGTGAAGGCTGGGAAAGGATATGTATAGCCTATGGTGAACGGGGTGACAGGAAAAGCAACCCACTTGTCGGAGATATGATCACTCAGGGCATTGGGATCAAAAGGTCTAAACTCGGTGTTCGCCGGGAAGCAATGGCAGATCCTATCAATCTGTGCATCATTGAAACAGCAGCGTTCTTTAATGGAATCTTCGATGATTCCCTGGCTTTTCGGAGGGCTGTTTTTCGGGTGATCCTTAGCTGGGGAGTTTCGGAGCAACATCTTTGATGGAATGATGGAAAGAAATGAAAACAGAGCAAGAGAAGGAAGAAGATGAAGAGAGAATACCTGATTATCTTCGGAATGCAGTTATAAAGGGAGTCTCTCTGAAATTTTAAATGCAATTGATCCTATCTCTATCTCCTATTTATAATCATGATTATGCAGGGTTGTCACTTCTGTGACGTCATGGTTGCAACGGATAGTTCAACAATAACGGCTATATTTACGATAGTTAGTTGCGGATAAGATCAGGAAAACATAACTCGCTCATTTTACATATCACTCCTTATATTTTGGGGGCAATTGTTAGGGGAGGATTTTCTAACAATTAGTGATCCTTACTTGTTATCCTAATTAATGATCCTTACTTCTGTGACAGATAGTGATCCTCAGAAGAGCTTCAGGATCAGGATCATGGATCACCTCAAGGATCCTCATACTAACGATTGTTTGTTTGTGTTTTGTATTACTTCGCAGGAGTAACAAGCTTGACTTGGTCTTGGAAACGTTACTATGGAATATTCCACGGGTATTTCGCACACGATTGACCGGAAATGGACGTTGTGGAGAACGTGGGAGCTTGGCACGAAAGTCGGATAGTTAGTTATTGTAGTTAACTTCTATTTTTAAAGGGGTGACGAGCTAGAATTTAGAACACTTAGCCATTTTCAGCTACACACACTCTCGTATAATCGCACTCTTGAAGCTCTCAACAAACACTCATTAGTTTTCACTCACTTTTACACATTTCACGATAGTGATCCTTGTACCTAGCTCGTTACTATCCGGAGTTGTAAACATTTATTCATTTATTTGAGCTTGGTGATCGGTAGTTTCCATCACCCGGGGTTTTTTGTGCCGGAGATCAACTCTTGATCAAGGGCTTTTTCCCCGTATAAATCCTTGTGTCATTTGTGCAATTTACATTGAAGTGATCCTTGTCATTGTTCTACACTATAAGCATCATACCCCGTAACAGAGAGTTTGGTTGCATTATCCTCATCAGATTTTTTGACCAAAACAGTTGGCGAATGTGGTCGTAGTGCAAAAGAAAAATGGGAAATGGAGAGTCTGTGTAGATTACACAGACTTGAATAAGGCTTGTCCTAAAGATCCATTCCCCCTTCCTCATATCGATGCAATGGTGGATGCTACTGCTGGGCATGAAATGTTAACGTTCATGGACGCATCCTCAGGATTTCAGCAGATTCAAATGGAGCCTTCGGACCAGGAGGATACTGCTTTCATGACACCAACAGGTATTTATTGCTATACTGCTATGCCTTTCGGTTTGAAAAATGCAGGTGCAACATACCAGAGATTGGTGAACATGATGTTCAAAGATAAACTGGGGGACACCATGGAGGTGTATATTGACGATATGGTGGTGAAATCTAAAAAGGCTGAGGATCACCTCCAGGATATCAAGGGAGCATTTGATATTCTGGATCAGTATAACATGAAGCTGAATCCTGCTAAGTGCCATTTCGGAGTGGGGGCAGGAAAGTTTCTAGGATATATGGTGACGAAAAGGGGGATAGAGGCAAGCCCGGAGCAGATTAAAGCTATCCTGGATATAAAATCACCCTCGAATATGAAGGACGTTCAATGGTTAATAGGCCGAGTAGTAGCTTTGAACAGATTTATTTCAAGATCCTCGAAAAAATGCAAGGAATTCTATGATATCCTCAAGAAGAATAAGAAATTTGAATGGGGAGCAAAGCATGAAGCAGCCTTGCAGGATTTGAAGCGATACCTCTCAACTGCACCTCTATTGATGAAACCTGAAAATGGTGAACCACTATCCCTATACCTCGCTGTATCAGGGAATGCTGTAAGTGCCGTTCTTATAAAGGACCATGAAGGTCAGCAATATCCTGTTTATTATGTTAGTAAAAGTTTGTTAGATGCTGAAACTAGGTATTCTCATTTAGAAAAATTGATATTAGCTCTAGTTATGGCATCGACAAAGCTTAAACATTATTTTGAGACACATAGGATCCATGTTAAAACAAATTATCCTGTCAAAAATGTGCTTAGGAAACCAGAGATCTCAGGCAGGATGGCCAAGTGGTCAGTAAAGTTAAGTGCTTATGATTTAGTATATGAACCTAGAAATGCCATAAAGTCTCAGGCTTTAGCTGACTTTGTGGCTGATTTCAGTAGTGACATTCAGGATGAGGTAGACCTAGAAGTTCAACAGTTAGGAGAATCCTCAGGATCCTGGACATTATATACTGATGGTGCATCTAATGTAATAGGAGTAGGATTGGGAATACTACTAAAATCGCCACAGGGGGACATATTACCCCAGGCTATTAGGTGTGAATTCCCTACTACTAATAATGAGGCAGAATATGAAGCTTTAATTGCAGGATTAGAGTTGTATAAGAATATGAGTATCAAGAATTTGCAAGTATATGTTGACTCCTTGTTAATTACTAACCATTTTAATGGATCCTATGCAGTTAAGGGTGAGAAATTAATCGAATATCTCGATATTCTCAAAAAATTAGTAGGATATTTCGATGTTTTTACACTTGAACAGGTACCAAGGGAGGATAATGCTGAAGCAGATGCCTTAGCAAATTTGGGATCATCGATCAGGATACCAGAAGGGACCCAAATACCAATATTACATGTCTTATATCCTGCAACGAATCCTCAGGATAAAGAAGTAGCGGCAATTCAGGATCCTGGAGCAGAGTACCCTGAAAAGGATCCTAAATCCTGGACGGCTCCTATCGTGAGATATCTCAAGGAAGGACACATCCCCGGAAATGAAAATCCTAAGGCATTTAGGATGAAGGTATCACGATTTACTATTGTAAATAATGTTTTATACAAGAAATCTCTCGCAGGACCGTATTTGAGGTGTTTGGAGGATCCTGAAGCCAAAGAAGTACTTCAGGATATACATGAAGGGGATTGTGGTAACCATACTGGGGGCAGGTCATTATTCTCAAAAGTATTAAGGACAGGATATTATTGGCCAACAATGAGAAAAGATGCCGCAGAATATGCTCAAAGATGTGATGCATGTCAAAGACATAGTAACATATTACATCAGCCTGCTGAACTGCTGTATCATATTGTTTCCCCTTGGCCATTTATGAAGTGGGGTATGGATATAGTGGGAAAGCTTCCAAAGGCTCCAGGAGGGAAGGTTTTTATGTTGGCAATGACAGATTATTTCTCCAAATGGGTTGAAGCCGAGGCATTTGTCCAAGTCAGGGATCAAGAAGTAGTATCCTTCATAAAGAGAAATATCCTGACCAGATTCGGAGTACTAGCCGAGATAATCTGTGACAATGGTTCTCAGTTTATAAGCAAGAGAACTACTGACTTTTGCAAGAGTTGGGGAATCAAAATGATAACATCTACTCCGGTACATCCTCAAGCGAATGGACAAGCAGAATCCTCAAACAAGATAATTGTCAATAACTTAAATAAGAGACTTGGAGCCAAAAAAGGAAGATGGGCAGAAGAATTACCCTTTGTTTTGTGGGCTGATAGGACAACGGTAAAGAATGCAACAGGCCAAACCCCGTTTTCCTTGGTATTTGGAGCAGAAGCAATGATTCCAACGGAAATGGCGATACCTACTGCAAGATCTATCCTACGGGATCCTGAACAGAATCCTGAAGCCTTATGTCAGGATTTGGATACTATAGATGAAAAAAGGGATGCAGCAAGGCTAAGGATGGCAGCATATCAACAAAGAATATCCAGAGCATATAACAAGAATATAAGGACTAGGAGATTTCGAGTTGGTGATTGGGTGCTAAGAAAGGCTTTTCAAAATACCACTAATCCTGCCGATGGCAAGCTAGCTCCAAAATGGGAAGGACCATATGAAGTTGAGTCTGAAGCGGGGAAAGGAGCATATAGACTCAAGAATATGGAAGGGGATATGCTACCATGATCCTGCAATGCAATACACTTAAAGCTCTATTTCAAGTAAGAATAGAATGTAATTTCTATCTCAAGATTGTATGAATTCTATCTCTTTTAAATATGTTTGATTTGATTTGTTCTTTGAAACCCAATACTAACTTAAGCATCGGAGGGGTGTTAGCCAAGCTAACACCCACCTTAGTTTAAGGATGTTTTGCAGTATATGATCTAGGATATAGCTCCAGGATGCTCACTCAGGATACTTCGGAAGATTAGAGGATTGGCCCCCTCTCTCACGTTTAAGGGATCCTGATACACTCTAATTTACACATATTTTAGTCCCCCATTTTACCCCTATTTTATGCGTTTTTGGCCGTAAAACCGTCGTTCGGATACTTATTTATCTACATTTGTGTTTACAGGCCTAAAACTGCATTTCAGACAAGATGATAGCAAAAACGAGGACTTTCCGGACGAAACGAAGAAGCTGCGGATATTCTGTTAAGGATTCAGAACTGGGCCTGTGGAACGGTCGTTCCACCTGATGCACGACCGTGCATCTCCGACATCGAAGATCATCTCGGAACTGAACGGTCGGTGCGACCTGACGTGCAACATGTATAGCTCGGAACTGAACGGTCGTTCCATCCCGAAGAACGACCGTGCAACTTCAGATCTGGTCAACGATCCGGTGACGTATGCAGTATGGCGACCCATCTTCAATAATTCAATAAAGTGAACGGTCGTTCCATATGGGGAACGACCGTGCAACAGCAAAAAAGTATAAAAACTCAGCAGAAACTTTCTGCTCGAATTTCGGGATTTTTGGAGAGCTCTCAGGCGATTTTCAGGCTCCGGAGGCATTAGCTTTCACCCGGATTCAAGCCACATTATCCCGATTAGCTCGATTACTACCCGGATCCTTAGTCTAGTACTTGTTTATGGTTTGATTTTCTAATCTTTCCAAGTTTTTGTTAATCTTTCAAGTACTTAGATTATGATTTATGTATTATTGTAGCCTTTGGGCAAAAACACAACAATCCCTTGCTAGATTATAACCATTAGTTTGTTAAACTTTGTTTGTAATGACATTTGAAGTATTTTCTATGTTAATCTTTGATGATTAGTTTGCAACCTTGTTATTGATATTGATTTCTTGATTATAAGTAATTATGTTGGATGATTGGTGCTTGGTTAGTTAAGATAGTTGTAAAATGAAGCTTAATTAATCTTGTATTAGTAAACTTTGAATTTGGTTAACTAGTTTAACTTGGTTTAAATGTATGCATCATGATACTAGAAATGGTTAGTGATTTAATAAAATGTAATTATTGTTAATCAAGAGAGCTTGCCGTCACGGAAGGACCTAAACGGGTTAGATGGTGTCGTTATGAATTCTTGCCATGATTTGTTAGCTTAGTTAGTAGTTTAGGCCAAAATTGCTATCTTAGTGAATTATTGTGCAAGATTTGTAAAATGAACTCGGTTGTGATTTAATATAGTTTATGCTTATCTCGGTGGTTGCATTGTGTTTATCGGTGTCGCTTTCCTTGTTTAAGTGAGGTTAGAATAATCCTAACGGCTGCCTAACTTATTTTTAAGAGATTTTCATAGACATTTATCAATTGCACGTTAAAGAACAATTTTAGGTGGTTAAAGTGTGTTTATCGTTTTAGCTTTCCGAATGATTGTCATGTTAGGATTCCCGAAAGGGATACTAATTGTCTTAAATTGGAAAATTGACCGAATGCTTCTAGTGCCAAAACTGACTTAGTTGACATGCTGTGGTTATGTATTTAGCAAGGCTTTTTATCCACTATCTATTATGTTTTTATTATGTATTTGGTTATGTTACTTTAGTTTAGTTTAAATCAACCAAACCTATGTTTTTACCGGTAGTTTAGTGACAAAGGTCTAGTACAAATTCTCCGCCCATTTCCTTGGATCGATACTTGGTTCTTACCAATACTTTATTACATATATGACGGGGTACACTTGCCTCTTTCGTGTGTGTTTTGATGTAAAAGTAATAATCACTTTTATAAATTTAAAACCCAATCGTGTGTAATTCATTGCAAAATATTATGTATATATACGCACACGTCAGATCCCGATCCCTTCATAGGTTTAAAGGTATTCACCTTTCTTCCGAATTGGGTTTAAACACCCCGCCTGGAGCGCAAGTTATTCGGGAATAGTTCAAGGTGGCGGGACCAGTCCATGTAAAAGTGGCTGACAATTTCGTTACTATTGGCTATATCCTGAATCCTAAAGGTATATGAGGATTGATCACCCTCTCTCACGAAAGGGTATTTTCATACTCTCTAAGGTTTAAAGGTTTTCACCTTTCTAAGTCTTGGAGTTTATACACTCCCGCCTGTAGCGCACGAAAATTTGGGATTTTCCCCAGGATACAAGGGATTCATCCCCAATATATTTTTTGGGTTTTACCCTGTAACATGAAGAATTGTCTACACAATGGGAACTGATATCCAAAGGATTTCTAAGTATTTGAAGGCATTGTACACAGGGGACATTCCCACTGAAGCAATGGTGTAAAGCTCAAAGGATAAGGCTCGGACCTAATACACTAAGTGTCTCAGACAGGGGACATCTTCATTGGAAGAGTTGCAAAGGGATTGAAGTTTGAGAATAGGGTTGTACCCTATTCCTGGTATGATCTTTCCTTTGTAAACGTTATTTAAGTTTTTGACAACACTATGTTTGACAAAAGGTCAAACATCCTGATTAGGATAAATTCTTGGGATATATTCTCAGAATATATTTTCAAAATACTTCTCAGGATATTTGATTAAAATATTTGAAACTGATACTAGTTTGAATCCTTGATCATTCAAGTATTATCAAAACAGGTTTTGGAAAAGTGGACTGTCTTTCACTCTTTAAAAAGCTTTCTACAAAGTTGAATGAATTTTTAGAAGTCCTATCTAATAAAAGTTTTCATAATATATCTATGAGCATATTGATCAGAATATTTTTGGAAGACAGTTGTACAAAATTTTGCAAAGCTAAAATATACATTAAGGAATGCATAACGAAAATTAAGAGGCAACAACAAATAAGTCAAACGCAAGTTATATTATTAACATGTCAAAAGTTGTGCTTTTGGTTTCACCTCAAACCGAGGCCCATCCGCCAAAAGCACGATTAGTTTTTACCATATCTACGTAATGGTTGAAGGTTTTATCTCAAAACGAAACCTGTCCACCTTCAACCGTTACGACATTCAAAATAGGTTATACTAACTGATGACCAAGGGCTTCATCCTGAAAACCCAGGACCCATCCACCTTTGGTCATCATATTGTTCTAATGCAGGAAATATAAATTGTTCAAAAACAGGAAAAGTAAATTGTTTATACAACCACAACCATGAAATTTAAAAAGTGGGCTCCGGCCTTGGCACGTATATCCATCATCGCCCACTTCGCCGCCTAAGAAGCGGCACCTTCTTGATCAGCAACCTCTTTCCCAGCATTTGCACCAGCATCAGCCTCAGGATTCTTCTCGGCATCATCACCAGCATTGGCCACTTCCTCTGCCGCCTTAGAAGGCTCTTCCCCAGCATGCTTTGCAGGATGAGCGACGGGATGACCTCCAAGATCCTGTAGTTTCACTTCCCAAGTCTTCACATTCCAGGAGGGGCATTCGAAGCCCAAATCCCTGGCCTCGTAAGCCATCCTTAACCTGGCTTGGAGAAGAGAGATGACCACGGATGCTTTGAGACTGTCCCGATATGAACTCATATCCTGCTGGTATTGGAGAAGGGCGGCATCTAGTTTGGCTTGAGCATCCTCGTTGGCTTTGTGGAGGGCATCTTGGTGTTCCTGGGTCATTGCCTTGTATTTGTCCTCATAATGCTGGGACTTGGCAGCTGCAATTGTTCCTTGATCAGCTATGGTGGCTTCAGCTTTTTCGAGCCTGATCTCCAGCATCTTATTAAGCCCGCAGGCGTCTTCATACAAATGCATGAGACGTTCCAAGCCCTGCAGTTAAAGATACAGTAGCTTCATTAAACCCATGATTCTCAAGAGAGAATGTCTCAGAGGCGGCTGGAGAATCCATTTCTTTCCTCTTCCGGGAACTAGAGGTCCGGGTCCTGGATGCCAGAGGAGCTTTAGTAGTCTTTGAAGTGGTGGGCTTCGGTGTGGCAGATGGCTTCGGCTTAGGTTCTTGTTTGACAGGTACAAGGCTGGAGTAACTATCCAACTCGTCAAGTTGGAAGCCTTCGAGGTTAATAACTGGCACTACATAAGGGAAGATGTTTTAGGCTTACTATACCTCTAAAAATAATAATCAATTTAATATAAAGATAATTCCTGAAAATATGCTTACCAGACATGTTGGAGCTTGATCTTTGACTTGAGCTTGTGAGTAGCAGGTTAAAGGTTCTTTCACCCTCTGGAAGCTTGTAGATCTCTTTTATTCTTCCTTCTGATTCAGCACTAGGGGGTGCTAGTTCCTTGAAGTTTGCTGCAAGAAAGAAAATAAACACATCAGGATATTGGTTCAGGATGGAGGTTCGGGATATGATTGGGGATATTCCTAAAACCCTAAATCCTACCAGAAGTCAACCATCTTTTAGGAAGGTCAAAACCCTTATCAATGGAGTCTCTTTTCACAAAAAAGATTTTTCTTGTCCACTTATCCTTGTTCTTGGTAGCTTTGAGGATGAGAGGATCTTTGGAAATAGAGAATAGAAGGAATCAGCTGGAACCATGAGATCTTAAGCGATAAGCCTTTGGCAAATCCTTGATGCACAGGTCGGGCATATGGCAAGCCTTAATTCCTTCCAAGGTGACTAATATGCGCCAAACCATGGGCATGATTTGGGCAAAGCTCAGGCCAGTAAGTTCGAAGAAACGAGAAATAAAAGGTGAAAACGGGTATTGAAGTCCTATGGAGAAAGGGTAGGCAAAGAAGCAGACCCATTCGTCGGAATAAAAATCCGATCGGACCTCTCGGTCGAATGGACGGAAGATTGTCCCGGCGGGAAAGGCACCGGAAGCTCGTAGGGCCGCGATGTCAGAATTATCGAAAGAACACACCTCTTTTGAAGGTTTCTGAAGCAAATTCTGTTTGTGGAAGGTGGAAACAGAATCCGCCATTTGTGATCTAGTACGGGTAGCCATGAAGGATCACAATCGGAAGAACAGGAGATATAAAGAAGGAAAATAGAAAAGAGAGAGAGAAAAGTACCTGATATTTGGTTGAAGATAAAGATAAATCGTAATGGGACGACCCTCGGTTAATAAAGGCTAAATGTAGGGGTAAAGAGTAAATAACGCCTTGGAAGTTGCACATTGTCATTTCAAGGGTCTCATCATATTGATTGCCTTAATTGGTGAGATAAAACTTTTAAAATATATCCGTTGGATTGGTATACCAGCAGATATATTTGGGGACAATTGTTATGGGTCATTTTCTGAGCATACATATCTTGATCAATATCCTGCTTTTAATTGTTTATTTGTGATCAGGATACTGGACGGGGATATTGCTAACATGTTGGGCAATATCCTGAGGTTGATCGAATTAATCACATGCAGGTTAAAGACTGGGACTTGCCAACGGTCAAATGGACTTCGTCTCCTCAAGACTCGGACGTATTTGTTATGGGAGAGACGTTGAACCCGAAAGACTAGGTCCACAACGTTCGAGTGAGGAATATTCGTTGGATCCCGGTTATTTAGGATAGTTTGTTATATTTGTTTTACTATAAATAGATGGGGGCGGATCAGATTAAGACACTCAACTTTCACATTTTCAAACACTTTCTCTCTAGCACACTGCAAACACTACACACAACACTTGTATTCGAATTACATTGTAACACATAGTTGATCCGCACCACATCCTGCACTGTATCCTGATATTTGAAGCAATAGAAGAATAAGGCAGCTGCGATTGTCAGCTCTCGAGGTTTTATGCCGGCGATCTAGATTGATCAAGGGCTTTCCTCGTACATCACGCGTCAACCTTTACTTTTCTGCTCATTGTTTGATCATAGATACAGCTCTATATCTTGAGCCGTATCCTGAAACTGTTTTTATAACTAACTTGGTTAACATATTTCTCACACATAATTTCAGCACACTACCTCACTTAACTAATTTGATCACTAAATTGCTTCGGTAATTTTTTACCAAAACAGGTATATATCGACATGTATACAGATATGTACTTAAATAATACACAGGTGTATAAATCTGGTTTATACTAATCTGTGGGAACAAGATGTAATAATACACAAGTGTATAAGTCTTGTATATACTGACCTGTATAAACATATGTTAAAAAACATAATTTAATTAGGTTTAATATTTAATTTTAAAAAGAACATAAGAGTTTATTAAAAAAAATTAGCCCTGAAATCTCTCATAATTAAAATAATGGAGTAACTAAGAATGAGAGAGAAAGAGGGAGAGAGTTAAGAGATGGGAAAATTAAGGGATTTTAATTAAATATACTTCGTTAATGTCAATCTTACCCTTTTAATCTAAAAATTGATCAAGGGCCAAGATTAGTTCACTCAGTTCACTCTCAAGAAGTTGTTCATTCTTGAACCTAATCCTATATATATATATATATATATATATATATATATATATATATATATATATATATATATATATATATATATATATATAGGGTTAGGTTCATTTGTGAACCTTACCCTATTTGTGAACAAAACGAACACATCTTGGCCCTTAATCTAGTTTAATATTTACAAGGGTAGGATTGTTATTAGACATTTAAGAATTATTTATTAATCAAATTTAATATAGATTTCATTTTAAAAAACTAAGGGCAGTTACCAAATATATATAACTTCCCCTACAATTTTGCATTCTAAAATTTGTATTCATCTTTTCCCAAAAAAAAAAAAAACCACGTACATCTTTATTTCAATTGCCTTTCATTGTCTTCTTCCATATTAACTAAGGGTAAAACCCTCATCTAACGATATGTAAGACCATTTAACCATATGCAATTTATTGTTTACCAAAAAGCACTTACTAGTCCTCATTTTTTATCCTTATTGTAACACCTCGAAAATTCACGTCCTATAATGTGTTGACACGTGTCATATGTTTGAACGTGTGAATGAATGTTATCGAAGGACTGAAGTTGACAATCATGGAAAGTATGTGAATATACGTATTCTAAATGTCAACGGTGAATAAATATACTTCATAATAACCCTACATGGTGTTTATAACATCAAACGAATAAATCATGGATCATACGGAGGTAAAAGTGAGATATTACAAACTACAGGGGTTAAATGTGTCAACATGTTTAAATTATACCTCTGAGTGACCTTTTGACAAACCCGAAGCTTTGTAACTGTTAATTATGCTCACTAGAATGCGCGATATAAATTTCATAAAGTTTTGTTATCGTATGAGAAAGTTATGATCAAATTCGTGTGCGAGGGGTTAAAGCGTTAACGTTGAAAGTTATGACTTTTCGGGCTAACCGGAAGTGTCCAGGGACGTGGCAAAGTGGGTACAAGTCTTAAAGCCCTTATAGGTAAATACTAAGGGGTCAAATTGCAATATATAAGCTTAGTTGACCTTTTGTGAAGCCAAGGGACAAGTTGCAAAAACAAGAAAATGGAAAAATCTGATTGTTAGGCTCATGCGGGCCGCGTAAAGGATGCTTAACCTTTACGCGGGCCGCGTCAGTTGCCCAGTAACAGAATCATCAGACAGCAGCCTGTATACGCGAAAACTCGACCCAAAACGGATGTTTCACTTCATGTGCGCCCCCTAAGTGACTCCTAGAACACTAGGGACATGTGTTGATGAATTATGGTCAGTTGTAGCTTGAGTTGTCAACATTTTGTGGTGGATTAACCACTATATAAAGGCCATAAGTTGCACCATTGTTCTTCACACCTTCTTCAAGCTATCTGATCAATTCTGGAGCTCCCAAGCAGCCTCAAGTGATCATAATTCGTGCATAGGACTTCAGTAAGTGTTCTAATCCTTTCTTAATTAAGTTTTAGCTTAGAAGTCAAACCGTCGTAATTAACGGTTGACTTTAAGATTAATCACTAATGGTCCAGTGATTAGTCGAATCAAAAGTACCTTTAAGTAGGTAATTATGTGGGTAATAAAACCTCAAAAGGGTTCCCCCTGATACCCACTCTAACTAGGTCAAGTGTCGGGTCAAACTTACTAATAAAAAGTCAACAGAATGTTTAAAATGCGATTTATGCATGATTAGCAATGTAGAACACTTATAACCTGTTTGATCATTATTATAACTTGGTAATGAATGTAAGAACATGTCTAAACATGTTCAACCCGACAATTTCCTGTTTAAACCCGGTTCGGAATCGAAAGTCGAATAGTTTGACTTATACTTTGACTTTCAGTTCTGACCCGTTATGGTATGTTTTAGAAATGCCTTAGAGATTTATTTGGACCAGGTTACATGCTAGTATAACCCTCTGTGATTATACACCTCGGATCATTAGTTATCCAATTAATATGCATGATTCCGTTAATTGCTCATATGTTGACCATTATGCCCTTATTACCTTAAAACCTGATTTTTGGAAATGTAAAAGAGTAGAAACCTTAATTACTGATATATAAACTTGTATGCAAAATTTGACATCAGTTTGAGGTGTAGATTGAGAGCTATGCTCATTATCGCAAATTGAAAGCTTTATGTTAATAAAATGGCGTAATTAGCGTATAGCCTAGTTAAACATACTTTTTGGTATCAAAATCTTTACCCACTGATGTAATATATTATTTTGGGATTTTTAAAGATTTTTAATAAATTTTAGGCTGAGCATAACTCATAGTCGTAGGCTTAATCCGGTAATTGTCGGTTTTGCCCTTACGGGCTATAAAATGAGTTTTACATACCTAAACGACTCCAAACCTTTTGCTACTGATCACACATGTTAAATAAATTATTTTAATCCTTCTGGAAATATAAAAATATCAGATTTAAGTATCAAACCCGAAAATGGCTTTTAATCGCCTTATTAAGCGTTTTAGCGCATAGTATGTACTAAGAGTATTTTTAAACATACAAGGGTGATACCTACTGATATTTGAGGCAAATTATGATGTTTTAACAGTAAGAAAAGATTGATAAACTCAGACTTCAGTTTTGAGCTTTTCGGCTTATGTGAAATTACCAAAATACCCCTACGGGGCATAGTTTGGTTATAATTACTAAATTTCACATATATGCTTATTCCTACTGTTATAACTAAGTAAAATAAGTATTTTTACTGATTACATCAGACCTGTAACTCGGGTAAATACTTAAACTCTTTTATAACCTTTTAAATGACCAAACTACCCCCTACGGGGCATAGTTTGTGTTTAAATTCGTTTCGGGCATAATAAAAGACATCTTACTGATGTCACAACATATATGAAGCATATTAACTTAGGAAACCCGTAAATAGCTCTCATGAATACTCGTTTCACTTATTACGTGTTCGGTTCGGTTTATGTAACTAGTTTACATAAACTAGCCTAAACAGGTCAAACCTTAACGGTTTTATCTCAAAATCCAGAATGTGTATGAAATTCCCATATTAAACAAGTCTCTGAACTTGTCGGGTCTAAATCACATTCTATCCGGTCTTCGCTTAATCGTGCGTACGAACCGTATCTTTGAAACTAGCCGGTCTAAGCTTAAGCTTAATTAAGACCCGTTAGGATTCTAATAGATTATTATAAACCTTCGTTCCAGATTAGGAGGACCAGTAAAAGCTACTTGCAATTTGCTTATTGTGATATATACTTGCTCAGGTAAATACTTTTAACTTATTTTCCCTATACGGGCTTGGGTTACGGTATATAGCATACCGCTTGATCGGGCATCAAATTCTCCACCGTTGAGTGGGTAATTGAATAAATTTGATCGGCTCGTTTAAACAGTCTTGTTACTTAAATCCTTTGGGGGGTTAATGACCATGTCCCGGATATCCTTGGCATCATTTTACGAAATGGCCACGACTTAAGCGCGGGGTGTAGGCGTACACCCGTCAGTGCACAAAAGAATATTGTGGTGTGTCTATTGATCTTTAACCCGGACTTGATCCGGGCTACTGAACGCACAAGGAACATGTAATTCGTTCACAAGATTATAATATTAAATAATTCTCCCAAGTTAAAAATAAAAATGTTTATGCCACGTGCATCCAAACCAATTTTCAATCATTTTCCAAAATGAGTCAGTTGATTGTATTTACCAGTGTAAACTGACGTATTTTCCCAAAAAGATTAAATGCAGGTACTAAATGAAATTGGCTGGGATTTCTCCTTAGCATCATTAGAAGTCTCGCAAGCTTAAGATGCCTGAAGTCTGTTGAACTCTTGTTTCATATTTTATTTCGATCCGTCCTGTGGATAAACAATCGAACGTTGTGATACTTGATATTACAATAATTAAATTCGGTTGTATTATATCTTTTAAATTGCTTCCGCTGTGCATATTAAATATTGTGTTGTTTGACTATTACGTTGCCAACCATGACGTCACGATACTCCCCCACCGGGCCCACCGGTGACACGTGGAAATCGGGGTGTGACAGGTTGGTATCAGAGCCAACACTGAGTGAATTAAACACTAGCCTTTTGTGTTTAATCTCAGTTACACAATTGCACATTTCTAAACTTTCGAGTCTAGACATATAACATAGGACAAATTCCATTTTGTTTGGTTTTGTTTTGTCCTTTATTTTTATAAATATTTTGTTTTGTTATCTCATGCTTTATTGACAGGATTAACAAAATGCCGCCAAGATTCTTCCGAAGGAGAGGACGTGGCAAGGGGCCAATCACCGCCCCCAATGACAACGAGGCAGGACCATTACATATGCGAGCTCCGTCTACTACCGAGAGTGACGACCCTCGGCAGAACAGAAGGAACTTGTTTGAACCAGCCAGACGATCGGTATCACACAGCTCTACACCTCCGGTCCACAATCCTTATCGGCCACAACCGGAGTACGAGCCCAACAACCCTCAGCCCTCGTATATACCATTACAGCGATCCTTATCGCATCATTCTTTCGGGGATCCCACACCTGTTTTCAGGGGCCGGTTTAATCCGGTAGACTACATCCAAGAACCCGTGGGTTTTAACCCACTGGGGCCAGAGGATCATTTCTCTGGCGATCACGCGGATGACATGGACGAGGATACAGACCCCGTCGAACCTGCAAGTGGTACACCAAATCATCCCGTCGAGATCTCCGACAGATCTTCTTTTCACGGATCACCCTACGGTGGTCCAGACAGTTTCCAAGCCATGTTTAATCAGCACGAGTGGTACTATACACCTTCCTACCATTCATCGCCTCACCAGCAGCAGCAGCCGCAGCAGCAATAGGATCTCTCTGTGGATTCAAGATTCGTGGCAGTCACGCCACCGCCTCCAACGCCGCCAGTACAACTGGCACCTCCGCAACCGCCGAGGCGAAGGAGAACCGGTGCGCGCATGTCGTCACGAGCAGGGGATTTCCATTTCAGTTCCCCACGTCAATCCAGTGGCAGCCACTATCCGCCACATCAGGAGGACCCACAAATGGGTGGACCTTCTAACCCTGCTGTACAACAGCCACCGCCGATGGGTTTTGATAACCCAATTCCAGCATATACGGGTTCTATGACATACAACCCGTTTGAGCCGCCGGTTCACCACAACTACGGTTACGCAGAGGCCGACCCTTACATGGTAGCGGCTAATTATAACGCTCTTCACCCGGAGGGACCATACGGAGCTCCATGGGGAGTAGGTTACCCGACTCAGGGATACCAGATACCTCCTAGACCTATTATCCGGACACAATCGCAGCCGCCACGGTTTTCTCCCCCAGAAAGGGAGGAAATCCTACAAAGTTTGGATGAAGTGGAGCGAGGTTTCCACCGTGACCGTAGGGAGAGACAGAGCTTCTTCCAAGGATTGGCAAGCTTGATCAAAGGGAAGAACAAGAAGGATCATTGAATCCTTCCAACTGTTGTTGAGCCCCTGCGTGGGCATATCTTGTTGTATAAACCCCTACGTGGGTATGTATGTTGTATATTTTGACCCCTGCGTGGGTCTATCTTTCTGTAAACCCCTGCGTGGGTATGTGTGTTATTAAGCCCCTGCGAGGGTAAGTACTTGTTTTAACCCCTGCGTGGGTAAGTTTGTTATTTGAAAAGACCTGTTTAGGGCAGCGTGTAATATCTATAAATTAATGGAATGCTTGTTTTATAAATTTCATGTTTGCCATTATGTGCATAGATAAATTATATATGAAATAAATAAATTAAAATCATTCCTTTTGAAATAATCTGCCTATGTAAATTTTTAAATAAGAATCTTTAAGTGTGAAACCTAGCCTTCGGGTCATTATAAGGCCGGGCCAAGATGGTAAGACCTGTTAAAAAGATTCAAATCCCTGTTAACATCTGAAAACATGTTAACACTCCTGGTAGATGTGATTCATTTAAAATCACACGCATTATTATTATATAAGGATCTTTCGAAGATTCCAAACCCAACTAAATGATCTCTGAATCATAGGGTAAATCGTCAATTAAGATGATCATACTTTTACCATACGTGGTAATACGTGCCTACGGGCCCTGCTCATTTCTATATGAGCCAAAAGACAGTGGTAGCTATGACTCCCTGTCAGATAAAGGTGATGAACTAGGTTCAAACCTCAAATGCTTTGATTCTCTGAAATCCTAGCATATAGTTATAAATGTCCTTGTGACTAGGCCTATTGTGCCAGTATACCTTCATGTTTTGATTCTCTGAAATCATAACTTATAAATTAAACTGTCCATGTGGCTAGGCCTTTTGTGCCACAAATAAAACTGTTATTGTTTTATAATTAGGATGAATTATTATAGAAATCCTAAATAAATTTGATTAATAAATTAACCAAATATGGTCTCTGTTTACCATGGTTAATGAATTTCCCTAAGGGGCAATTCCATAATAAACTCCCAAATAAACTATTGTCCTTGTTTTCTGCAACAGTTCAATTAGTATGCCTAACTCGGACGAGGGTAATAGTCATCTAGTGGAGAATAACGAGAACGCCCGAATAAATTTAACGGGTGCTGAATTGAAAGCCATAATAGACGGCGCAGTTACACAGGCCTTGGAAAGGCAGTACGAAGAGTATAGTGGGACTCGAAGTAGGACCCTATCTACGCAGCCTTCAAAGCCACCGTCCAAGAAGGACGACTCGAAGAAAGATGATGATCGACGCTCCTCGAACCACAGTGCTCCATCTCAGCAGGTTATACTAAACCAGGGACCCCGTGACAAGGGTTGCTCTTATAAATATTTTGTTTCCTGCAAACCCCGGGATTTCACTGGGGAGAAGGGAGCCATTAACTGTATGACGTGGCTGGATGAGATGGATACGGTTGTAGACATCAGCGGATGTGCTGAGAGAGACATGGTCAAGTTTGTGTCGCAGTCTTTTAAGGGTGAAGCTTTAGCATGGTGGAGATCTCTGATTCAAGCCACCGGGAAAATCCCATTGTACAATATGTCATGGGATCAATTTGTTGCCCTTATCAGGGAAAATTACTACCCTCAACATGAGGTGGAGAAGATAGAGTCTGATTTTCTATCCTTGGTAATGACAAACCTCGACTGTCAAGCTTACCTAACGAGCTTTAACACTATGTCTCGGTTGGTTCCATATTTGGTAACCCCGGAACCAAAACGAATAGCTCGTTTTATCGGTGGTTTAGCCCCCGAGATCAAGGCAAGCGTGAAAGCTTCTCGGCCAGCTACTTTTAGATCAGTAGCTGACATTTCCTTATCCCTCACTCTGGATGCGGTCAGGCAGAGATCGCTGAGGAATAAGGAGGCTGAGAAGAGAAAACGTGAAGATGATGGTTCACGAAAGTCGAACAAGAAGCACCGTGGGAGCGGTGACAACAAGAAGGGATCAGAGTCAAGGAAAGATGGGCATAATTCTGGTGAGAAGCCCAGATGCAAAATTTGCAAGAAGCAGCACTTTGGAAAGTGCAGACTTGAGTCGAACTCACAGACTCAGTCAAAAACCTATGCTTGTGGTATTTGCAAGTCCACGGATCACAAAACCTTGGATTGCAAGAAGATGAAAGACGCAACGTGCTACCGTTGCAACGAAAAGGGGCACATTAAGACCAACTGCCCTAAATACAACAAGAAGCCTGAACAGGCCAAGAAGACTAATGCTAGAGTCTTCAGAATGGACGCCAAGGAAGCAGTTCTAGACGACAACGTTATTACAGGTACCTTCCTTGTAAATGACGTCTATGCTAGAGTACTATTTGATTCAGGCGCTGATAAGTCTTTCGTGGATCATAAATTTTGTGAATTGCTGAAATTACCTGTCAAAACCTTAAAAGTGAATTATGAGGTAGAGTTAGCAGATGGAACCATAGAAACCGTCTCAACTGTGTTAGATGGATGTGTTATATCCATTAAGAACCATTTTTTTTCTCTGTCTCTACTTCCCTTTAAGCTGGCCGGTTTTGACATAGTTCTGGGTATGGACTGGTTATCTCATAACCAGGCCCAAATTGTTTGTAACATGAAGCAAGTGGTAATAAAGACTCCGTCTGGTGAACCACTTACCATTCGGGGAGATACCCAGTATGGGCTGCCTGAGCAAGTGACTATGCTCAAGGCTTCAAAATGTTTAAAGAGGGGTTGTGTCATCTACATGGCACAAGTGATTATTGATGAGCCCAAACCGAAGATAGAAGACATTCCTGTCATCTCTGAATTCCCAGAAGTTTTTCCGGAAGAACTACCTGGTTTGCCACCAGATAGGCAAGTGGAATTCAGGATTGATATCATCCCCGGAGCAGCACCAGTTGCTAGAGCACCTTATAGGTTGGCGCCCACAGAGATGAAAGAATTGAGGACACAGCTAGACGAATTGCTAGCCAAGGGTTTCATTAAACCTAGTTCGTTTCCTTGGGGAGCGCCAGTCCTGTTTGTCAAAAAGAAGGATGGATCGATGCGTTTGTGCATCGACTATCGTGAGCTTAATAAGGTCACGATAAAGAATAGATATCCTTTGCCCAGGATCGACGATTTGTTCGATCAGTTACAAGGGGCCAGTTATTTCTCGAAGATTGATTTGAGGTCAGGCTACCACCAACTGAAGGTTAGAGATGAAGACGTGCATAAAACTGCATTTAGGACTCGTTATGGTCATTACGAGTTCCTAGTGATGCCTTTCGGACTCACTAATGCACCGGCCGCGTTCATGGATCTCATGAATCGCGTTTGCAAGCCGCACTTAGATAAATTCGTCATCGTCTTCATTGACGACATTCTCATTTACTCTAAGAGCCAAGCTGATCATGAGAAACATCTTCGATGTATTCTCAAACTTTTACATCACGAGAAACTCTATGCCAAATTCTCTAAGTGTGAATTTTGGCTACGAGAAGTCCAATTTCTTGGACATGTGGTCAGTGAGCGTGGTATCCAGGTGGATCCCGCTAAAGTTGAAGCTGTTATGAATTGGCAAGAGCCAAAGACGCCTACGGAGATTCGTAGCTTCCTGGGATTGGCAGGATATTACAGGCGTTTCATTGAAAATTTTTCAAGGATTGCTGCACCCCTAACTTCCTTAACTAAGAAGAAAGTAAAGTTTGTTTGGGGCCCTAGGCAGCTAGAGTCCTTTGATATTTTGAAACAGAAGTTGAGCAACGCTCCTGTGCTGACATTACCTGAAGGCACTGAAGAATTCGTAGTTTACTGCGATGCTTCACACACCGGCATGGGGTGTGTGCTTATGCAGAAAGGCAAGGTTATTGCCTATGCATCACGACAGTTAAAGGTGCATGAAAAGAATTACACCACCCACGACTTGGAATTGGGTGCCGTTGTATTTGCACTAAAACTGTGGAGGCATTACCTATATGGAATCAAGTTTGTGATTTATTCTGATCACAAGAGCCTCCAGCATCTGTTTAATCAGAAGGAATTAAACATGAGGCAACGCCGTTGGATGGAGGCCTTGAATGATTATGATTGTGAAATCAAGTATCATCCCGGCAAAGCGAATGTAGTCACTGACGCCTTGAGCAGGAAGGAAAGGGTTAGACCCATCCGAATCAATGCCAAGCGCATGGAGATAAAGAACAGTTTGATAGAAAGGGTGTTAGCTGCACAGAAGGAAGCTGTGTTGGAAGCTAACTATCCTAATGAAAAGTTAGGAGTAACTGAGGAGCAGTTAACTCTTAGCAAGGACGGAATACTAAGATTGAATGGACGAATATGGGTTCCAATTCATGGAGGACTTCGAGATGTCATCCTCCAGGAAGCTCATAGTTCCAAATACTCCGTTCATCCTGGAGCTGATAAGATGTACCAGGATCTAAAGGCAAATTATTGGTGGATAGGCATGAAAAAGTCTGTAGCCACCTATGTAGCTAAATGCTTGACATGTGCGCAAGTCAAAGCTGAGCATCAAAAGCTGTCAGGCTTGCTACAACAGCCTGAACTTCCTACGTGGAAGTGGGAAATGGTAACTATGGATTTTATTACCAAGTTACCCAAGACAAGGAAAGGAAATGATACAATATGGGTTATAGTTGATAGACTGACTAAGTCAGCACATTTCTTACCCATCAAGGAGACTTATAGCTCCGACATGTTAGCCCAGTTATACGTTGATAAGATTGTAGCCTTACACGGCATACCTGTGTCTATTATCTCTGACAGAGATACTAGATACACGTCACATTTTTGGAAGAGTTTCCAACAATCTTTGGGCACACGTTTAAATTTTAGTACGGCTTATCACCCTCAGACTGACGGCCAGAGTGAGCGTACTATTCAAACGTTGGAAGACATGCTACGTGCATGTGCGATCGATTTGGGTGGTAGTTGGGATAAGAACTTACCATTAATCGAATTCTCCTACAACAATAGCTACCACACCAGCATAAAGGTTGCGCCTTTTGAGGCATTATATGGTAGAAAGTGTAGATCGCCCGTGTGTTGGGCGGAAGTTGGAGATGTCCAGTTATCAGGACCAGAGATAGTCTTCGAAACGACGGACAAGATTGTCCAGATTCGTGACCGTCTCAAAGCTGCCCGTGATAGGCAGAAGAGCTACGCAGATCCGAAGCGTAAAGCTTTTCACTTCGAAGTAGGTGATAAAGTGTTGCTCAAAGTATCACCCTGGAAAGCGATTTGGTAAGAAAGGCAAGCTAAGCCCGAGATACATAGGACCTTTTGAGGTTATCGAACGTGTCGGGTCAGTTGCCTATAAGTTAAACTTACCTGAAGAGCTCAGTGGAATTCACAATGTGTTCCACATCTGCAATCTGAAAAAGTGCTTCGCTGACGAATCACTGGTAATACCGCATACAGATGTGCATATAGACGAGAGCTTAAAATTTGTTGAAAAACCTTTGTCGATTGAAGATCGACAGGTAAAGAAGCTTCGAAGGAAGCATGTACCTATTGTAAAGGTCAAATGGGATGCCCGTAGAGGACCCGAATACACGTGAGAGGTTGAATCAACGATGAAAGAAAAATACCCTTACTTGTTTCAGTAAATCTCGGGTCGAGATTTTTTTTAAGGGGGTGAGGATGTAACACCTCGAAAATTCACGTCCTATAATGTGTTGACACGTGTCATTTGTTTGAACGTGTGAATGAATGTTATCGAAGGACTGAAGTTGACAATCATGGAAAGTATGTGAATATACGTATTCTAAATGTCAACGGTGAATAAATATACTTCATAATAACCCTACATGGTGTTTATAACATCAAACGAATAAATCATGGATCATACGGAGGTAAAAGTGAGAGATTACAAACTACAGGGGTTAAATGTGTCAACATGTTTAAATTATACCTCTGAGTGACCTTTTGACAAACCCGAAGCTTTGTAACTGTTAATTATGCTCACTAGAATGCGCGATATAAATTTCATAAAGTTTTGTTATCGTATGAGAAAGTTATGATCAAATTCGTGTGCGAGGGGTTAAAGCGTTAACGTTGAAAGTTATGACTTTTCGGGCTAACCGGAAGTGTCCAGGGACGTGGCAAAGTGGGTACAAGTCTTAAAACCCTTGTAGGTAAATACTAAGGGGTCAAATTGCAATATATAAGCTTAGTTGACCTTTTGTGAAGCCAAGGGACAAGTTGCAAAAACAAGAAAATGGAAAAATCTGATTGTTAGGCTCATGCGGGCCGCGTAAAGGATGCTTAACCTTTACGCGGGCCGCGTCAGTTGCCCAGTAACAGAATCATCAGACAGCAGCCTGTATACGCGAAAACTCGACCCAAAACGGATGTTTCACTTCATGTGCGCCCCCTAAGTGACTCCTAGAACACTAGGGACATGTGTTGATGAATTATGGTCAGTTGTAGCTTGAGTTGTCAACATTTTGTGGTGGATTAACCACTATATAAAGGCCATAAGTTGCACCATTGTTCTTCACACCTTCTTCAAGCTATCTGATCAATTCTGGAGCTCCCAAGCAGCCTCAAGTGATCATAATTCGTGCATAGGACTTCAGTAAGTGTTCTAATCCTTTCTTAATTAAGTTTTAGCTTAGAAGTCAAACCGTCGTAATTAACGGTTGACTTTAAGATTAATCACTAATGGTCCAGTGATTAGTCGAATCAAAAGTACCTTTAAGTAGGTAATTATGTGGGTAATAAAACCTCAAAAGGGTTCCCCCTGATACCCACTCTAACTAGGTCAAGTGTCGGGTCAAACTTACTAATAAAAAGTCAACAGAATGTTTAAAATGCGATTTATGCATGATTAGCAATGTAGAACACTTATAACCTGTTTGATCATTATTATAACTTGGTAATGAATGTAAGAACATGTCTAAACATGTTCAACCCGACAATTTCCTGTTTAAACCCGGTTCGGAATCGAAAGTCGCATAGTTTGACTTATACTTTGACTTTCAGTTCTGACCCGTTATGGTATGTTTTAGAAATGCCTTAGAGATTTATTTGGACCAGGTTACATGCTAGTATAACCCTCTGTGATTATACACCTCGGATCATTAGTTATCCAATTAATATGCATTATTCCGTTAATTGCTCATATGTTGACCATTATGCCCTTATTACCTTAAAACCTGATTTTTGGAAATGTAAAAGAGTAGAAACCTTAACTACTGATATATAAACTTGTATGCAAAATTTGACATCAGTTTGAGGTGTAGATTGAGAGCTATGCTCATTATCGCAAATTGAAAGCTTTATGTTAATAAAATGGCGTAATTAGCGTATAGCCTAGTTAAACATACTTTTTGGTATCAAAATCTTTACCCACTGATGTAATATATTATTTTGGGATTTTTAAAGATTTTTAATAAATTTTAGGCTGAGCATAACTCATAGTCGTAGGCTTAATCCGGTAATTGTCGGTTTTGCCCTTACGGGCTATAAAATGAGTTTTACATACCTAAACGACTCCAAACCTTTTGCTACTGATCACACATGTTAAATAAATTATTTTAATCCTTCTGGAAATATAAAAATATCAGATTTAAGTATCAAACCCGAAAATGGCTTTTAATCGCCTTATTAAGCGTTTTAGCGCATAGTATGTACTAAGAGTATTTTTAAACATACAAGGGTGATACCTACTGATATTTGAGGCAAATTATGATGTTTTAACAGTAAGAAAAGATTGATAAACTCAGACTTCAGTTTTGAGCTTTTCGGCTTATGTGAAATTACAAAATACCCCTACGGGGCATAGTTTGGTTATAATTACTAAATTTCACATATATGCTTATTCCTACTGTTATAACTAAGTAAAATAAGTATTTTTACTGATTACATCAGACCTGTAACTCGGGTAAATACTTAAACTCTTTTATAACCTTTTAAATGACCAAACTACCCCCTACGGGGCATAGTTTGTGTTTAAATTCGTTTCGGGCATAATAAAAGACATCTTACTGATGTCACAACATATATGAAGCATATTAACTTAGGAAACCCGTAAATAGCTCTCATGAATACTCGTTTCACTTATTACGTGTTCGGTTCGGTTTATGTAACTAGTTTACATAAACTAGCCTAAACAGGTCAAACCTTAACGGTTTTATCTCAAAATCCAGAATGTGTATGAAATTCCCATATTAAACAAGTCTCTGAACTTGTCGGGTCTAAATCACATTCTATCCGGTCTTCGCTTAATCGTGCGTACGAACCGTATCTTTGAAACTAGCCGGTCTAAGCTTAAGCTTAATTAAGACCCGTTAGGATTCTAATAGGTTATTATAAACCTTCGTTCCAGATTAGGAGGACCAGTAAAAGCTACTTGCAATTTGCTTATTGTGATATATACTTGCTCAGGTAAATACTTTTAACTTATTTTCCCTATACGGGCTTGGGTTACGGTATATAGCATACCGCTTGATCGGGCATCAAATTCTCCACCGTTGAGTGGGTAATTGAATAAATTTGATCGGCTCGTTTAAACAATCTTGTTACTTAAATCCTTTGGGGGGTTAATGATCATGTCCCGGATATCCTTGGCATCATTTTACGAAATGGCCACGACTTAAGCGCGGGGTGTAGGCGTACACCCGTCAGTGCACAAAAGAATATTGTGGTGTGTCTATTGATCTTTAACCCGGACTTGATCCGGGCTACTGAACGCACAAGGAACATGTAATTCGTTCACAAGATTATAATATTAAATAATTCTCCCAAGTTAAAAATAAAAATGTTTATGCCACGTGCATCCAAACCAATTTTCAATCATTTTCCAAAATGAGTCAGTTGATTGTATTTACCAGTGTAAACTGACGTATTTTCCCAAAAAGATTAAATGCAGGTACTAAATGAAATTGGCTGGGATTTCTCCTTAGCATCATTAGAAGTCTCGCAAGCTTAAGATGCCTGAAGTCTGTTGAACTCTTGTTTCATATTTTATTTCGATCCGTCCTGTGGATAAACAATCGAACGTTGTGATACTTGATATTACAATAATTAAATTCGGTTGTATTATATCTTTTAAATTGCTTCCGCTGTGCATATTAAATATTGTGTTGTTTGACTATTACGTTGCCAACCATGACGTCACGATACTCCCCCACCGGGCCCACCGGTGACACGTGGAAATCGGGGTGTGACAGGTTGGTATCAGAGCCAACACTGAGTGAATTAAACACTAGCCTTTTGTGTTTAATCTCAGTTACACAATTGCACATTTCTAAACTTTCGAGTCTAGACATATAACATAGGACAAATTCCATTTTGTTTGGTTTTGTTTTGTCCTTTATTTTTATAAATATTTTGTTTTGTTATCTCATGCTTTATTGACAGGATTAACAAAATGCCGCCAAGATTCTTCCGAAGGAGAGGACGTGGCAAGGGGCCAATCACCGCCCCCAATGACAACGAGGCAGGACCATCACATATGCGAGCTCCGTCTACTACCGAGAGTGACGACCCTCGGCAGAACAGAAGGAACTTGTTTGAACCAGCCAGACGATCGGTATCACACAGCTCTACACCTCCGGTCCACAATCCTTATGGGCCATAACCGGAGTACGAGCCCAACAACCCTCAGCCCTCGTATATACCATTACAGCGATCCTTATCGCATCATTCTTTCGGGGATCCCACACCTGTTTTCAGGGGCCGGTTTAATCCGGTAGACTACATCCAAGAACCCGTGGGTTTTAACCCACTAGGGCCAGAGGATCATTTCTCTGGCGATCACGCGGATGACATGGACGAGGATACAGACCCCGTCGAACCTGCAAGTGGTACACCAAATCATCCCGTCGAGATCTCCGACAGATCTTCTTTTCACGGATCACCCTACGGTGGTCCAGACAGTTTCCAAGCCATGTTTAATCAGCACGAGTGGTACTATACACCTTCCCACCATTCGTCGCCTCACCAGCAGCAGCAGCCGCAGCAGCAATAGGATCCCTCTGTGGATTCAAGATTCGTGGCAGTCACGCCACCGCCTCCAACGCCGCCAGTACAGCTGGCACCTCCGCAACCGCCGAGGCGAAGGAGAACCGGTGCGCGCATGTCGTCACGAGCAGGGGATTTCCATTTCAGTTCCCCACGTCAATCCAGTGGCAGCCACTATCCGCCACATCAGGAGGACCCACAAATGGGTGGACCTTCTAACCCTGCTGTACAACAGCCACCGCCGATGGGTTTTGATAACCCAATTCCAGCATATACGTGTTCTATGACATACAACCCGTTTGAGCCGCCGGTTCACCACAACTACGGTTACGCAGAGGCCGACCCTTACATGGTAGCGGCTAATTATAACGCTCTTCACCCGGAGGGACCATACGGAGCTGCATGGGGAGTAGGTTACCCGACTCAGGGATACCAGATACCTCCTAGACCTATTATCCGGACACAATCGCAGCCGCCATGGTTTTCTCCCCCAGAAAGGGAGGAAATCCTACAAAGGTTGGATGAAGTGGAGCGAGGTTTCCACCGTGACCGTAGGGAGAGACAGAGCTTCTTCCAAGGATTGGCAAGCTTGATCAAAGGGAAGAACAAGAAGGATCATTGAATCCTTCCAACTGTTGTTGAGCCCCTGCGTGGGCATATCTTGTTGTATAAACCCCTACGTGGGTATGTATGTTGTATATTTTGACCCCTGCGTGGGTCTATCTTTCTGTAAACCCCTGCGTGGGTATGTGTGTTATTAAGCCCCTGCGAGGGTAAGTACTTGTTTTAACCCCTGCGTGGGTAAGTTTGTTATTTGAAAAGACCTGTTTAGGGCAGCGTGTAATATCTATAAATTAATGGAATGCTTGTTTTATAAATTTCATGTTTGCCATTATGTGCATAGATAAATTATATATGAAATAAATAAATTAAAATCATTCCTTTTGAAATAATCTGCCTATGTAAATTTTTAAATAAGAATCTTTAAGTGTGAAACCTAGCCTTCGGGTCATTATAAGGCCGGGCCAAGATGGTAAGACCTGTTAAAAAGATTCAAATCCCTGTTAACATCTGAAAACATGTTAACACTCCTGGTAGATGTGATTCATTTAAAATCACACGCATTATTATTATATAAGGATCTTTCGAAGATTCCAAACCCAACTAAATGATCTCTGAATCATAGGGTAAATCGTCAATTAAGATGATCATACTTTTACCATACGTGGTAATACGTGCCTACGGGCCCTGCTCATTTCTATATGAGCCAAAAGACAGTGGTAGCTATGACTCCCTGTCAGATAAAGGTGATGAACTAGGTTCAAACCTCAAATGCTTTGATTCTCTGAAATCCTAGCATATAGTTATAAATGTCCTTGTGACTAGGCCTATTGTGCCAGTATACCTTCATGTTTTGATTCTCTGAAATCATAACTTATAAATTAAACTGTCCATGTGGCTAGGCCTTTTGTGCCACAAATAAAACTGTTATTGTTTTATAATTAGGATGAATTATTATAGAAATCCTAAATAAATTTGATTAATAAATTAACCAAATATGGTCTCTGTTTACCATGGTTAATGAATTTCCCTAAGGGGCAATTCCATAATAAACTCCCAAATAAACTATTGTCCTTGTTTTCTGCAACAGTTCAATTAGTATGCCTAACTCGGACGAGGGTAATAGTCATCTAGTGGAGAATAACGAGAACGCCCGAATAAATTTAACGGGTGCTGAATTGAAAGCCATAATAGACGGCGCAGTTACACAGGCCTTGGAAAGGCAGTACGAAGAGTATAGTGGGACTCGAAGTAGGACCCTATCTACGCAGCCTTCAAAGCCACCGTCCAAGAAGGACGACTCGAAGAAAGATGATGATCGACGCTCCTCGAACCACAGTGCTCCATCTCAGCAGGTTATACTAAACCAGGGACCCCGTGACAAGGGTTGCTCTTATAAATATTTTGTTTCCTGCAAACCCCGGGATTTCACTGGGGAGAAGGGAGCCATTAACTGTATGACGTGGCTGGATGAGATGGATACGGTTGTAGACATCAGCGGATGTGCTGAGAGAGACATGGTCAAGTTTGTGTCGCAGTCTTTTAAGGGTGAAGCTTTAGCATGGTGGAGATCTCTGATTCAAGCCACCGGGAAAATCCCATTGTACAATATGTCATGGGATCAATTTGTTGCCCTTATCAGGGAAAATTACTACCCTCAACATGAGGTGGAGAAGATAGAGTCTGATTTTCTATCCTTGGTAATGACAAACCTCGACTGTCAAGCTTACCTAACGAGCTTTAACACTATGTCTCGGTTGGTTCCATATTTGGTAACCCCGGAACCAAAACGAATAGCTCGTTTTATCGGTGGTTTAGCCCCCGAGATCAAGGCAAGCGTGAAAGCTTCTCGGCCAGCTACTTTTAGATCAGTAGCTGACATTTCCTTATCCCTCACTCTGGATGCGGTCAGGCAGAGATCGCTGAGGAATAAGGAGGCTGAGAAGAGAAAACGTGAAGATGATGGTTCACGAAAGTCGAACAAGAAGCACCGTGGGAGCGGTGACAACAAGAAGGGATCAGAGTCAAGGAAAGATGGGCATAATTCTGGTGAGAAGCCCAGATGCAAAATTTGCAAGAAGCAGCACTTTGGAAAGTGCAGACTTGAGTCGAACTCACAGACTCAGTCAAAAACCTATGCTTGTGGTATTTGCAAGTCCACGGATCACAAAACCTTGGATTGCAAGAAGATGAAAGACGCAACGTGCTACCGTTGCAACGAAAAGGGGCACATTAAGACCAACTGCCCTAAATACAACAAGAAGCCTGAACAGGCCAAGAAGACTAATGCTAGAGTCTTCAGAATGGACGCCAAGGAAGCAGTTCTAGACGACAACGTTATTACAGGTACCTTCCTTGTAAATGACGTCTATGCTAGAGTACTATTTGATTCAGGCGCTGATAAGTCTTTCGTGGATCATAAATTTTGTGAATTGCTGAAATTACCTGTCAAAACCTTAAAAGTGAATTATGAGGTAGAGTTAGCAGACGGAACCATAGAAACCGTCTCAACTGTGTTAGATGGATGTGTTATATCCATTAAGAACCATTTTTTTTCTTTGTCTATACTTCCCTTTAAGCTGGCCGGTTTTGACATAGTTCTGGGTATGGACTGGTTATCTCATAACCAGGCCCAAATTGTCTGTAACATGAAGCAAGTGGTAATAAAGACTCCGTCTGGTGAACCACTTACCATTCGGGGAGATACCCAGTATGGGCTGCCTGAGCAAGTGACTATGCTCAAGGCTTCAAAATGTTTAAAGAGGGGTTGTGTCATCTACATGGCACAAGTGATTATTGATGAGCCCAAACCGAAGATAGAAGACATTCCTGTCATCTCTGAATTCCCAGAAGTTTTTCCGGAAGAACTACCTGGTTTGCCACCAGATAGGCAAGTGGAATTCAGGATTGATATCATCCCCGGAGCAGCACCAGTTGCTAGAGCACCTTATAGGTTGGCGCCCACAGAGATGAAAGAATTGAGGACACAGCTAGACGAATTGCTAGCCAAGGGTTTCATTAAACCTAGTTCGTTTCCTTGGGGAGCGCCAGTCCTGTTTGTCAAAAAGAAGGATGGATCGATGCGTCTGTGCATCGACTATCGTGAGCTTAATAAGGTCACGATAAAGAATAGATATCCTTTGCCCAGGATCGACGATTTGTTCGATCAGTTACAAGGGGCCAGTTATTTCTCGAAGATTGATTTGAGGTCAGGCTACCACCAACTGAAGGTTAGAGATGAAGACGTGCATAAAACTGCATTTAGGACTCGTTATGGTCATTACGAGTTCCTAGTGATGCCTTTCGGACTCACTAATGCACCGGCCGCGTTCATGGATCTCATGAATCGCGTTTGCAAGCCGCACTTAGATAAATTCGTCATCGTCTTCATTGACGACATTCTCATTTACTCTAAGAGCCAAGCTGATCATGAGAAACATCTTCGATGTATTCTCAAACTTTTATATCACGAGAAACTCTATGCCAAATTCTCTAAGTGTGAATTTTGGCTACGAGAAGTCCAATTTCTTGGACATGTGGTCAGTGAGCGTGGTATCCAGGTGGATCCCGCTAAAGTTGAAGCTGTTATGAATTGGCAAGAGCCAAAGACGCCTACGGAGATTCGTAGCTTCCTGGGATTGGCAGGATATTACAGGCGTTTCATTGAAATTTTTTCAAGGATTGCTGCACCCCTAACTTCCTTAACTAAGAAGAAAGTAAAGTTTGTTTGGGGCCCTAAGTAGCTAGAGTCCTTTGATATTTTGAAACAGAAGTTGAGCAACGCTCCTGTGCTGACATTACCTGAAGGCACTGAAGAATTCGTAGTTTACTGCGATGCTTCACACACCGGCATGGGGTGTGTGCTTATGCAGAAAGGCAAGGTTATTGCCTATGCATCACGACAGTTAAAGGTGCATGAAAAGAATTACACCACCCACGACTTGGAATTGGGTGCCGTTGTATTCGCACTAAAACTGTGGAGGCATTACCTATATGGAATCAAGTTTGTGATTTATTCTGATCACAAGAGCCTACAGCATCTGTTTAATCAGAAGGAATTAAACATGAGGCAACGCCGTTGGATGGAGGCCTTGAATGATTATGATTGTGAAATCAAGTATCATCCCGGCAAAGCGAATGTAGTCACTGACGCCTTGAGCAGGAAGGAAAGGGTTAGACCCATCCGAATCAATGCCAAGCGCATGGAGATAAAGAACAGTTTGATAGAAAGGGTGTTAGCTGCACAGAAGGAAGCTGTGTTGGAAGCTAACTATCCTAATGAAAAGTTAGGAGTAACTGAGGAGCAGTTAACTCTTAGCAAGGACGGAATACTAAGATTGAATGGACGAATATGGGTTCCAATTCATGGAGGACTTCGAGATGTCATCCTCCAGGAAGCTCATAGTTCCAAATACTCCGTTCATCCTGGAGCTGATAAGATGTACCAGGATCTAAAGGCAAATTATTGGTGGATAGGCATGAAAAAGTCTGTAGCCACCTATGTAGCTAAATGCTTGACATGTGCGCAAGTCAAAGCTGAGCATCAAAAGCTGTCAGGCTTGCTACAACAGCCTGAACTTCCTACGTGGAAGTGGGAAATGGTAACTATGGATTTTATTACCAAGTTACCCAAGACAAGGAAAGGAAATGATACAATATGGGTTATAGTTGATAGACTGACTAAGTCAGCACATTTCTTACCCATCAAGGAGACTTATAGCTCCGACATGTTAGCCCAGTTATACGTTGATAAGATTGTAGCCTTACACGGCATACCTGTGTCTATTATCTCTGACAGAGATACTAGATACACGTCACATTTTTGGAAGAGTTTCCAACAATCTTTGGGCACACGTTTAAATTTTAGTACGGCTTATCACCCTCAGACTGACGGCCAGAGTGAGCGTACTATTCAAACGTTGGAAGACATGCTACGTGCATGTGCGATCGATTTGGGTGGTAGTTGGGATAAGAACTTACCATTAATCGAATTCTCCTACAACAATAGCTACCACACCAGCATAAAGGTTGCGCCTTTTGAGGCATTATATGGTAGAAAGTGTAGATCGCCCGTGTGTTGGGCGGAAGTTGGAGATGTCCAGTTATCAGGACCAGAGATAGTCTTCGAAACGACGGACAAGATTGTCCAGATTCGTGACCGTCTCAAAGCTGCCCGTGATAGGCAGAAGAGCTACGCAGATCCGAAGCGTAAAGCTTTTCACTTCGAAGTAGGTGATAAAGTGTTGCTCAAAGTATCACCCTGGAAAGGAGTGATGCGATTTGGTAAGAAAGGCAAGCTAAGCCCGAGATACATAGGACCTTTCGAGGTTATCGAACGTGTCGGGTCAGTTGCCTATAAGTTAAACTTACCTGAAGAGCTCAGTGGAATTCACAATGTGTTCCACATCTGCAATCTGAAAAAGTGCTTCGCTGACGAATCACTGGTAATACCGCATACAGATGTGCATATAGACGAGAGCTTAAAATTTGTTGAAAAACCTTTGTCGATTGAAGATCGACAGGTAAAGAAGCTTCGAAGGAAGCATGTACCTATTGTAAAGGTCAAATGGGATGCCCGTAGAGGACCTGAATACACGTGAGAGGTTGAATCAACGATGAAAGAAAAATACCCTTACTTGTTTCAGTAAATCTCGGGTCGAGATTTATTTTAAGGGGGTGAGGATGTAACACCTCGAAAATTCACGTCCTATAATGTGTTGACACGTGTCATTTGTTTGAACGTGTGAATGAATGTTATCGAAGGACTGAAGTTGACAATCATGGAAAGTATGTGAATATACGTATTCTAAATGTCAACGGTGAATAAATATACTTCATAATAACCCTACATGGTGTTTATAACATCAAACGAATAAATCATGGATCATACGGAGGTAAAAGTGAGAGATTACAAACTACAGGGGTTAAATGTGTCAACATGTTTAAATTATACCTCTGAGTGACCTTTTGACAAACCCGAAGCTTTGTAACTGTTAATTATGCTCACTAGAATGCGCGATATAAATTTCATAAAGTTTCGTTATCGTATGAGAAAGTTATGATCAAATTCGTGTGCGAGGGGTTAAAGCGTTAACGTTGAAAGTGATGACTTTTCTGGCTAACCGGAAGTGTCCAGGGACGTGGCAAAGTGGGTACAAGTCTTAAAGCCCTTGTAGGTAAATACTAAGGGGTCAAATTGAAATATATAAGCTTAGTTGACCTTTCGTGAAGCCGAGGGACAAGTTGCAAAACAAGAAAATGGAAAAATCTGATTGTTAGGCTCATGCGGGCCGCGTAAAGGATGTTTAACCTTTACGCGGGCCGCGTCAGTTGCCCAGTAACAGAATCATCAGACAGCAACCTGTATACACGAAAACTCGACCCAAAATGGATGTTTCACTTCATGTGCACCCCCTAAGTGACTCCTAGAACACTAGGGACATGTGTTGATGAATTATGGTCAGTTGTAGCTTGAGTTGTCAACATTTTGTGGTGGATTAACCACTATATAAAGGCCATAAGTTGCACCATTGTTCTTCACACCTTCTTCAAGCTATCTGATCAATTCTGGAGCTCCCAAGCAGCCTCAAGTGATCATAATTCGTGCATAGGACTTCAGTAAGTGTTCTAATCCTTTCTTAATTAAGTTTTAGCTTAGTTTTAGCTTAGAAGTCAAACCGTCGTAATTAACGGTTGACTTTAAGATTAATCACTAATGGTCCAGTGATTAGTCGAATCAAAAGTACCTTTAAGTAGGTAATTATGTGGGTAATAAAACCTCAAAAGGGTTCCCCCTGATACCCACTCTAACTAGGTCAAGTGTCGGGTCAAACTTACTAATGAAAAGTCAACAGAATGTTTAAAATGCGATTTATGCATGATTAGCATTGTAGAACACTTATAACCTGTTTGATCATTATTATAACTTGGTAATGAATGTAAGAACATGTCTAAACATGTTCAACCTGACAATTTCCTGTTTAAACCCGGTTCGGAACCGAAAGTCGCATAGTTTGACTTATACTTTGACTTTCAGTTCTGACCCGTTATGGTATGTTTTAGAAATACCTTAGAGCTTTATTTGGACCAGGTTACATGCTAGTATAACCCTCTGTGATTATACACCTCGGATCATTAGTTATCCAATTAATATGCATGATTCCGTTAATTGCTCATATGTTGACCATTATGCCCTTATTACCTTAAAACGTGATTTTTGGAAATGTAAAAGAGTAGAAACCTTAATTACTGATATATAAACTTGTATGCAAAATTTGACATCACTTTGAGGTGTAGATTGAGAGTTATGCCCATTATCACAAATTGAAAGCTTTATGTTAATAAAATGCCGTAATTAGCGTATAGCCTAGTTAAACATACTTTTTGGTATCAAAATATTTACCCACTGATGTAATATATTATTTTGGGATTTTTAAATATTTTTAATAAATTTTAGGCTGAGCATAACTCATAGTCGTAGGCTTAATCCGGTAATTGTCGGTTTTGCCTTTACGGGCTATAAAATGAGTTTTACATACCTAAACGACTCCAAACCTTTTGCTATTGATCACACATGTTAAATAAATTATTTTAAGCCTTCTGTAAATATAAAAATATTAGATTTAAGTATCAAACCCGAAAATGGCTTTTAATCGCCTTATTAAGCGTTTTAGCGCATAGTATGTACTAAGAGTATTTTTAAACATACAAGGGTGATACCTACTGATATTTGAGGCAAATTATGATGTTTTAACAGTAAGCAAAGATTGATAAACTCAGACTTCAGTTTTGAGCTTTTCGGCTTATGTGAAATTACCAAAATACCCCTACGGGGCATAGTTTGGTTATAATTACTAAATTTCACATATATGCTTATTCCTACTGTTATAACTTAGTAAAATAAGTATTTTTACTGATTACATCAGACCTGTAACTCGGGTAAATACTTAAACTCTTTTATAACTTCTTAAATGACCAAACTACCCCTACGGGGCATAGTTTGTGTTTAAATTCGTTTCGGGCATAATAAAAGACATCTTACTGATGTCACAATATATATGAAGCATATTAACTTAGGAAACCTGTAAGTAGCTCTCATGAATACTCGTTACACTTATTACGTGTTCGGTTCGGTTTATGTAACTAGTTTACATAAACTAGCCTAAACGGGTCAAACCTTAACGGTTTTATCTCAAAATCCAGAATGTGTATGAAATTCCCATATTAAACAAGTCTCTGAACTTGTCGGGTCTAAATCACATTCTATCCGGTCTTCGCTTAATCGTGCGTACGAACCGTATCTTTGAAACTAGCCGGTCTAAGCTTAAGCTTAATTAAGACCCGTTAGGATTCTAATAGGTTATTATAAACCTTCGTTCCAGATTAGGAGGACCAGTAAAAGCTACTTGCAATTTGCTTATTGTGATATATACTTGCTCGGGTAAATACTTTTAACTTATTTTCCCTATACGGGCTTGGGTTACAGTATATAGCATACCGCTTGATCGGGCATCAAATTCTCCACCGTTGAGTGGGTAATTGAATAAATTTGATCGGCTCGTTTAAACAGTCTTGTTACTTAAAGCCTTTGGGGGGTTAATGACCATGTCCCGGATATCCTTGGCATCATTTTACGAAATGGCCACGACTTAAGCGCGGGGTGTAGGCGTACACCCGTCAGTGCACAAAAGAATATTGTGGTGTGTCTATTGATCTTTAACCCGGACTTGATCCGGGCTACTGAACGCACAAGGAACATGTAATTCGTTCACAAGATTATAATATTAAATAATTCTCCCAAGTTAAAAATAAAAATGTTTATGCCACGTGCATCCAAACCAATTTTCAATCATTTTCCAAAATGAGTCAGTTGATTGTATTTACCAGTGTAAACTGACGTATTTTCCCAAAAAGATTAAATGCAGGTACTAAACGAAATTGGCTGGGATTTCTCCTTAGCATCATTAGAAGTCTCGCAAGCTTAAGATGCCTGAAGTCTGTTGAACTATTGTTTCATATTTTATTTCGATCCGTCCTGTGGATAAACAATCGAACGTTGTGATACTTGATATTACAATAATTAAATTCGGTTGTATTATATCTTTTAAATTGCTTCCGCTGTGCATATTAAATATTGTGTTGTTAGACTATTACGTTGCCAACCATGACGTCACGATACTCCCCCACCGGGCCCACCGGTGACACGTGGAAATCGGGGTGTGACACTTATAAATCACCTAAAACAAACCAACACGAAAATCAACTCAGAATGTATTAGAAACAAACAAGTCTCAGCCATAATTATATGAGAAACTAATAAAAAATACTATGAAAAACATATCAATCTATTGCTACACGTACATATATGTACATCTCAGTTTGCCCAACTGTAATACACGTGTGTACTTTGTCACTTACACATGTGTATTATTACAATCGTTAAGTTCACAAATTACACCATTTTAAAATCGACAGAAATACACAACATATCACAATGTTTCATGATGAAGTTTGAACAAATACACCTCTCATCGGTTCATTTTACCCAGCACACTTAACTGTACAAAGCAATATATTGCATCACCTACATATATGTACAATTCAGTTTGTCCAAATTAAATACACATGTGTATTTCTTGAAAATATGGAGACGGTTTTTTTTCCCATGATGAATTAAAATTGAATTACGAACTGAACATGCTGGGGTGGTTATTTTTTCTGGTAACTGAACATAATTTTTAAGAACAAATAATTACGATACTGGCCTTGAGCAGCTATTTTAAATCAGGTTTTAGGTTTTTATTAATTTAAAAAATCCTTTAAAACCTAAGATCATGGTCTCCTCATCCAACGACTATGATCTGTTTGTTTTTTATCACAAAATTAACAATGTTCACTCTTGATCCCCACCATATATATATATATATATATAGGGAGGGGCTCATGCGAGAACCACCCTTATTGTGAGAACCTTGAGAACCAATGTGAACACAACCTAAAATAGCTAAAAAAAACCTAAAAAAAACCTAACCCCCCCCCCCCCCCAAAAAAAAACCTAAACCCCCCTCCCCCACCCCCCAAAAACCTAAACCCCTCCACCCCCCCCCCCCCAAGCTAAAATGCTAAAAACTAAACCCCCAAAAAACCTAAAAAAATCTAAAAAAAATCTAAAATTTTTTTTTTGATTTTTTTAATATTTTTTAGGTTAAAATCGCTACTTTTCGAAGCAAAAAAAAAAAAAAAAAATTTTATTTTTGGCTTCGAAAAGTAGCGATTTTAAGCTAAAAATATTAAAAAAATCAAAAAAAAAATTTGTGTGATTTTTAGTTATTTTTAGGTATTTTTGGTGTGTTCACATTGGTTCTCGCGGTTCTCACAATAAGAGGTGGTTCTCGCATGATCTTCTCCCTATATATATATATAGGGGAGGGTTATCTTAAGAACGCTAAATATTGCGAGAACCGTGAGAACGAATAAGAAAACCAATTAAAACCGAATTGTTTTAATACAAACCTCATTCTAATTAAAATACAACATCAAAAAAGAATTCACAACATCAAATAATTCATTTCTGCTCTCAAAATCAATCTTACTAGATTTTTTACACGTGTAAATATAACAAATTTACACATGTGTAAATGACAAACTTACACATGTGTAAATTTTCGTTATTTATGAATTCACGTAAATTTAAACGTGTAAATTTAATTTCTAACATTGTATACGAATAATAATGATAAATGTAAAAAGAAATTTTGAATTTGAATTGTTTTTGACCAAGTTATCGTGGTATTTTCATTCGTTCTCACGGTTCTCGCGATATTTAGCGTTCTCATTTAAACCCTCCCCTATATATATATATATATATATATAAACGGGTTCAGGAGAGAACGGTGAGAACGGATCCTGGCCGGCCACGTGGTATAGCGCTCTAAATTATGTGCGGGGGTACGATTGTCATTGTCCACTTCCCGCTAAACAATGGTGTTATGATTCCGTTGCCCAAAAAAATTAAATATAAATGGCATTTTCATCTTTATGCTAGTTTTACATGGCGTTTTTTTTTTAAAGAGTATTTTTTTACGAATCGCGTTTATGTTTTAATGGCGTTTTCATCTTTATGCTAGTTTTACATGGCGTTTTTTTAAAAAGTTATTTTTCTACGAATGACGTTTATGTTTTAATGGCGTTTTCTTCTTTATGCTAGTTTTACATGGCGTTTTTTAAAAAAAAAGTATTTTTTTTTACAAATAGCGTTTATGTTTTAATGGCGTTCTATTGATATCCAACAGATATAGCGTTTTTGTGTTTTCTAATTGTTTTAATTTAGTTTTTTTAACACTTCTTTTTAATGTTGTTTATGTTTTAAATGGTTACTATTTGTTAATTATTCTAATCTTGGCGTTTTCATTGATTTGCTCAAATATGGTAGAAAATCACACAACCAAACATGTAGATGTAATAATGTAAAGAGTAAAACACAATAGTCAACACTAAAATTTTACAATCCATGGCGTTTAAGCTAATCTACAAAATCTTTCATCCTTTGTGCTATTCTCTTGTTTGCTGTGTCAAACATTTCACGTATTTTTTGTCCCCCTAAAGCCAAGAATGTTGTTACACATTTTGTCAATAGTTTTCTGTCTTCATTTTTGCTATGAAGCAGGATTTTTCCAATGTATTTTACCCTTAGTTCAGAATTAAAACATGGCGAAGAGGAACTTGGAATCCTCATCAATGTTTTGTGATATCCTTATTTGTGCATAGTAGGTCACCTATGTTACAAAGTAGTTGTCATGACCCCTTAAAATTGTTGCAGAAGTCGTAGTCGTTGTCATGACCCCTTAACATGGTTGCAGAAGTCGTTAGTTGCTCCCAAGTCGGTCTACTGGAGAGTTATGAGTACTCAGCCTAGGCAAAGAGTACTCAGAGGGTACTCGGACATGATAAACTAAAAAGAAACTAATTTTGAGAAATTATATATATGTCAAATATCATAATTTTACTAATATTGATAAACGTGAATATGAATATAAATTTAGAAGATACATCATACATGTTTAAATACTAAAGTATTTAAAAATTGATATTCATTTACTAATACTATAGACATAGAGATTATGTTTCATTTTTCAAGTCAAACTCATTCTAAGTTGACCAACTAAATTGATTCTGACTGAGGTTGATCATCTTTAATCGATTCTGAATAATTAGATGGAGTTGAAGAAAATCATCTCGGCTCCGTGCCATGTAACGATTATTTGGCAAGTACCCGACCTTCTAGACCTGGTTTTGCAACATTTCCTGATCTATGACTTACTTCGACATCAAAATGCTCTCTAAACCTTATATTATCTCAAACAAAGTAGCTCCCATATTCTTTCGAGTAGTCAATGTTGATTTATGCCTGACGAAGTTACAATAACTATCAAGTCGTCCGATTCTTTTTACGGCTATGCAAAACAAAGTAGCTCCTATATTCTTTCGGGTTCAGATGGAATAGTCGATCCAAGAAGACTAGAAGAGCCCTTGATTTGATTTATACAAATTAAAGCGTCATGCTTGTCACAGATTCTTCTTTAATTGAGCAACTCCCCCGCTTAACCCTTCTCAGCAAGATCACGGCTTCTTTTTTCTATATAGTTTAATTTGTTGAAAAAGACTAAAAACCGGATCATTCTTTTGGTTTTAAAAAATAAGCCTTCCACATATCCTTACACATAGTTGATGGAATTAAAAAATTCTTAAAAAGTATAACAGAACTATACTTATATTCAAGAAAATATTATGTTTTTTATGATGTATTTTTTTAAATATAGTATAAAATAGTTATGGACGTTCAAAAAAGAGGGAGAACTTGAAAAAAAAAATCCATAATATGTTATACCAATTTTACCTTTTCAGTCCTATTTTTTTTCTTGATTTTGCCCCTCTAATCTCATCCCGCATGACCACCATGACCCTCCATGTCAGCGTCATGTCACCCACCTCTGATCCACCATCCAAAACTAGGGCAGGACCGTAGAGGGTGCCGGATGGGCGATGGCACAAGGCCCAAACCCTCCGAGAGCCCAAATCTTTTTTAATTTTGTATAGAATTTACATTGTATAAGATAGAATATATATGCGCTGAATTGAGAGATAACATAAATGAGCCCTTGTACTAGTGGTTATTGCCTTGCTTAAACAACAAGGAAACGCCGGTTCTAGTCTCGGCGTCTCCAAATTCTTTATTTTAATGCTTAATTTTGTCAACAACATTTTTCCCTTTAATTAATAAGTTACTTCCTAAACTTAGCTAAAAATAACTATTTTAATTACATGCACATAAATTTTAGTAATTTATAAGTTTATATTAAATGGAGATTTTCGAATATGGCCCAAATTTTTTATCTCGCACAACGCCAATTTTTTTTTGTTATTTTGGGAGACGGTCACCACTGTCCTAAGGGTGTGGTCATGACCCAAACCATAATCCCCTCATTTATTTTAGTTTATTTTTGTCTAAAGGAAAAGAAAAAGGAAAAGGAGGTCCGTGGTTGCTATGTTTTAATCCACGCGTGTCACACCCCCAAAATACCACCTAGGGAATGTCCCTGTTAGGCGTGTGACGTACCAACAACGAGCCACTAATTACGTTGAACCCATACAAGTTTCAATATAAAATTCTCAATTATTAAAAAAAATACCATCCACAAGTTTAAATGGAAACCAACATGTTCAGCGGAAGCAAATAGTAAACCAAAGTTAAATTATTCAAAACCAATGTATACAGTCAATAATCAATAACATGAATCCTTCCAGTCGACCCATGACCACTCCAACTACTCCAGACAACAAGTTCCCAAATCCAAGATATCTACGACCTGCGAGCATGCAACAAGTGTATCAGACAACGCTGCTGAGTTCATAGTTTTACGAAAACGTTGGTTACCAAGTGTTTAGTTAATCCATTAGATTTAATTCCGAAAGTAATGTTGATAATATCTCGATACTGAACAAGACGGCTCCTGATATATGTTTTGCCCGTTCCCCAGTGCTCCTATCAAAGCACTGGGCCCGACTGGGTCATTAGTTCACACCCGCCCTCTCTCAGGAACAGGGTGAGGGTGCCAAACCTAATTAGCGCTACCAACTAATACCCCGCTACTACCCACGATAGCAAAAGATGGGACTTAAGAGATAGAGAGTGAGAATATTATCCAACATCCCACTTTTACCCAAAAGATTTATCCTTCCCCGGAATACCCACTGACTGTCACAACCACCGGGACGCATGCTCAAAGTAGTGAACTCACCTTGGTTTTGCTCGGTTAGATTGTTTACTTGACTAACAGTTGCACAAACACGTCCTAAAAGGATTACCGATAACAGTCAGTACCTCGTACACATGAGCCACACATTTCACGTATAACAAGTCATGTGTCCCTTATTCACTTATCACACAGTCAAGATACATGCAACACACTTGTGAAATTCAAGCCATAACAGTAAATCAATAGTCTCTAGCGTATACTTGGTTCACAAACCAATTTGTCACATATACATATATACACGAATCATACGCAGCACATATGTTAACACTTGATAATATGCAAGTTACGGATCAATTATTCAACTTTAGTTCATGCGACCAAACATTTAATTAAGTTGTATGCAATCCAATACATATATATTAACTTTAAATATGTGTGATCTAATGTTGTCATGGTATTCTGTGTATGGCCCATTAGCATCAAACCCAAACAAATCTACATCCGAATCCCATCCGAGAACCATTAGTTGGCCTGCGGCCCAACTCACACATGGTTCAACCATCACCTAGTCCGATGTCGGGCAGCTGAAACGGACTTCGCAGCCCAACGCACACCAGATCCACCCGGTGCGGCCCATTCTGAACAACATTAACAGTGCAGCCCGTTCCCATCTAATCGGCCCACTGTTCCCAGCCCATGTTCACTCTTAAATCCGGTTGTACCCCATGCCTTATTGGACTCACATTATCATGATTACTAATTCCTTTCATTGGATCTCGACTCACTATCCAAACATCCATTTAATGGACTAACCCCTTTTAAACTAGTCATGATATTACTGATTTTGATCAAGTTATCTTTGTCAAGAATTCATGTAACCAAGTCAATTAAATCTGATCCTAACAACCATATGCATTCTAAATTCTTATTGGACCTATTCAACATAATGGATCTGACAAATTCATTCAAAAGTCTTGAAATCTTTAATGTAATGTTTAGATCAATGCCACGACAACAACACACAACATCAATTCCATAATATATTACACATAATCAGATTATTCATACACCCCTAATCATCGATTAATGAGGGCACTAGCATGTGATGTCTAATCTATTTGTATTGAAACAAGTGTACCCCTACTTCCTTGTCATACTTTTTACCACATCAAACTACATAATTACTCACATATATATATGCATTGGCATTAATAAGTTGCCACATATCAAGCTATTAACAATCACATGCAAACTTGAACCATAATGGCCGACACATGCATTGATCATTATCAATTTGGCTGCACTTTCAATACATGTCACATGTACTAATATTATAAGATATTGAGCCCACAAAACCAAGCAAACATCAATATAATGATATTACTAACCGAATTTTCGATCCACAAAGAGGATGCCTCGAGAGGGGGGTATTCCACTACCGTCGCACAGAAAGGGGTAGGAATAGGGTTTTGTTTTGTTGTGTGCATAATAATTTACATACATATAAGAACATGTAAAAGAAAAAGGAGTGGTTGGGCCGGCTAGGTTTGCTAATTCACGAATGGATTGGGCCGAGATCTAAAGATTCACATTTCCGGTTTTGGGCCAATCTCCATTACATCGATGGGCTTCAAACAAACTAACACACACACACACATACCACGGCCCAATTAAGTCTTGCGGCTCAACGTACACACGGCATAGAAGTTGGCTCGTTATACACGTACACACACTCAACTACAATATACGTTTGCACATTTAACAAGGTCACGGGTTGAACAAGTTAGTTAAAACGAGAACGGGGAGATCACAAAACCGAAGGTACTAACCTTGAAACTTCGGGTTGTCACATCATCCCCAACTTGAAAGAAATTCCGTCCCGAAATTTGACAGGTAAACGTGAAAGAGTGGAGTGATAAATCAAGACTGCTGTGAGTTTTCCTCAGGTGCCACATCATCCCTAACTTGGAGAGAAATTTCGTCCCGAAATTGACCAGTGTTAACAGGCTTAGATTGCTCATCAGGAAATAATTGAGGATACTTAAGTTTCATCTGATCTTCACGCTCCCACGCTCCCACGTGAACTCCGATCCGCGTCTTGAGTTCCAACGAGCTCTCACGATCGAAATTCGACTATGTTAACGAACCTTGACTTCCTGGTCCATGTGTTCGATAAATTCCTCCAGTAAAGGTATCGCATGTGTTTCATCAGACAACCACTGCCTTAGATCCGAAACATAAATGATATCATGCACGTTACCCAACTCGTCGGGTAACTCGAGTTTGTAGGTTACGCTTATCGATTCTTCCCAGACTGTTGAATGGTCCATTGTGACGTCAGTTAAGCTCGCCATGCTTCCCCAAGCATTCCAAACCCTCCCAGGGTGAGACTTTCAACACGATATGATCGCCTACAGCGATCTTTCAGCGTTTCCCCACTTTATCCGCTTTCCTGACGGTCACGCGTTGCCGCCAATCAAGTCCCGATCCAAACAACCTTCCCAAGAGTTTCGAGTACCAGTCCTGGACCAGTAATTAAGTTGTCAGTCTGGTTACCAAAAAAATGATAATTGCCACAGTAGTACTTAACCATAGGTAAGAGTCCTCTGAATTTGCACCAAAGCCAGTCACACACATGCTCGCAGCATGTCTTCCAGTGCCAGGAGATTTCGTTTACTCTGACCGTTTGTCCAACGACGATAAGCAATGCTCTGGTCCTGACGTGAGCCAAGGGTGTTGTGTATTGCCTGACATAAATCATGCATAGATCAAATTCAGAGGTAACAGGAGTTGGCACCTCATGCCTAAAAGCCGCCTCTCTCAGAGGAAGATTCACAACTGTGAAGACTCGTCAGTTTTCTTGATTGCAGGAAAGTGTGCTGGTAACGTGGGTCCATTAATGATCATCCAGGTGATAATGTTTCCGTTTCGAGTTGTAAGTAGACCAGTGACAAACTCCATGGCCGTCTGTTCCAATATCCAGATAGGGGTTTCTGATTACTGACACGAACCAGAAGGTTTCTGATGTTCCGCCTTGACTTTAGCACAAGTCAAACGTCGTTCACATGCTTCGCTGTGTAGGCCTTCAAGCCCAGTTGCCAGTACAAGATCCTCCGATCCTAACCTATTCCATCAAATCCAGATGACCAGCATATCGAGGCTGGGGTGCTTTACTCAACACAAGTTTCCTACAGTTACCGTATAATAAGACCCACATTCGTCCCATGAGGTAGCGAATATCGTCCAACTTGCCAAAAGTTGCTCCTCCATGTCCCGCATGGACTCACTTGAAAACTCTCTTCCTTCAGTGCTTCTATGCAAACAGGGCGATTCTGATCAGGTAGGCTAGAGTCGGTGGCGAGTTTCAAGCTCATACGCATTTAGTTTCCATAGTCGTATTCACTCGAGAGTTTCATCCAACGATGCCATCACATAATTAGCTCTCTCAAAACAAAGGTACACGGGAGGCCCTTGTGATCGGTCTAAGTAGTGTATTTGGTACCATCCAAGTAATGCCTCCAGCTTAAATCCAAGACCATGGCTTCCACCGCCGGTTGTGACTCGGGCAATCCTTCTTGTAAATCCACTACGTAAGCCATCACCTTCTCGTTTTGCATTGGCGTGTAACTGGGACTCTGACTCGAACCATCATGGTATACCACTAGATCACCCGTACCCTCGGGTAAAGACGATGCTCAGTGTATTGCAGAGTTGGGATTCGAAAGCTGAAAAGAAGTCCTCCTGTTTTGTCTTCCCCGAACACAACACCCTGCTGTGCTAAATAAATTCAAGCTGCGCGATCTTCGAAAATCCAGTGATGAATCTGCGATAATATTCAGCGAAACCAAGAAATTTTTGTGTCCCCGAAGGAATCTTTGGTGTCGATCAGTTTCAACCAAATGGATCCTAGCAAGATCCACGTGCACTCCCACTTCGTTGGTTACATGATCAAAATGCATATCTCGAATCTAGATGTTACAGTTAACAAGACCTCACACGCAATGGCTCCTCCCTCAGGAGCTCTAAAATATGATACAGATGTCGTCCTTGATGTTCCTTTCTCCTGGAAATGATTCGACATGTCATCAATAAACATAGTTGATTCATATGATCAATAAAGCTGCTGGTGTGATGATTAGCCTAAAGGTCATGGAATACAACGTTGCAAAGGCCACACAGCGTTTGATATGCCGTTGTAGGAACATTCTCCTCTTGGTCTTCCGTCAATACATGGTCGAGGCAAACAGTTCTTGATTGTCACCTGGCTGAGTTTTGGATAATCAGTACGCATACGAAAAGGGCTTTATCTTCCCGAATATAGCCGGGGCTTCCCAAAGCGAACAAAACTATTTCCAATAAAACTCATGTTCAACAGTTCCTGTAGATAATCCTTGCAACCTTCCTGGTGCAAGACGGTATGTAGCACGAGTAATCAGGGTTGCCCCTGTCGTGAGATCAAACTGAGATTCTTCTTAACTGTGGTGGAAGTAAATCTGTAAGCTCTTCGGGTAGCACACTGAGAGGAATCACGAACAATTGGTGGATCCTCGATCCTCTTTTCCTTAGCCTCAACATCAGTAACGGTTGCTAACGTAGCGGGGTGATCCCTCCGTAGACACTTCTGGGCCTTCATAGCTGATATGGCGCTAACCTTTGCACCACTCTGTTTCTTTAGAACAAATAACGATTCTCCTCACAAGGTATGTCTGCGAGATTTCTGATTAACCAATCCACACTAACTACTGCATTGTAACCATCAGGGGTAGTAGAAGGAAAGTCGATGTCGAACACCTGTCCCCTAAGGTCGAGTTTGCATCCCAACGAACATATAAGGCTTTAATTGACTTGCATCAGCCGACTCCACAACCGGTTCGGTTTCAAGAAGCATCAAGGTTAAACAGAACAGAGATGAAGCGAATAGCTACCCATCCAAGCTATCGTGCTGCTATTACGCCTGGTATAGCCTATGCCAATACTAAATGTCCTTCCATGAGCTTCATTTCCAGTGTTTTTTTCGTCACGAGAATTTCTAGTACTGCCGTCGTTCCCTTGGTTGTCGTCACCTTGACTTAACACAGTCAGTCCTTGTCGAGGTCACCTTCGTTTCCATACTGTAAGCTACGATCACGAGTACCTTGATGTTGCCGTGGTTGTTGCCTCTAATATTGTTTCCTGTAACGGTGTCCTGCGGTCCTTTCACCAACAAGGTCCATCTTTTCTCATTCCATGCCACGTCCTAAGGCACTACTTATGGTGCGGGCGGTTACACAGTCCGCTCTACAGTCAATCGTCATCGATTTTGTCCCGATTAGTTCGTAAGAGTCGACTCCCATGAGTCGCTGGCTGGGGTTAAGGATTCGATCAGAGTCAAATCGCTGTTGTTTGTTGCCGGTAACTAGGGTCGTTCAAATGCTGAAGTCGGTAAGGTACTACGTTTACCCTCTTGTCCATCGTTCTTGCAAGTCGACTGGGTAATACACGGTATGTCGCGAGAGTGTTGCAGAAGTGATCGCACTTCGGGATCTAAGGCGTCAATATGTTAAGTTCCAGCAAACAAAGATAAGTGAGGAAAGTATAGTCCAATCATTTGACGCTGAGCCATCCAACTCAGGGACGTTCGTACTAGCACCTAACATTCTACACAGTTCGCTAGGCGTTCAGATGTGTGATCAGGTGATACTCGATAGCATCGAGATTCGTAAGGATTCAGAAAGGAGTGAAAAGATAATGTTCAAGTAGGAGACAATCACTGCTATGACTCATATAGACTGCTGAGTTCTAACATAACATCAATTAACAAAGCGGAACCCCTCTCACACTCATTAAGCCTCACTGGGACTCACATGCACCCCACCTTATTATTATGTGTGCACCCATAATAATAACTCAGTTTGCATGTTTGTCTCAATTCCTCCTAACTTGTGTTAAAAGGCTTCTCCAAATTCATGCAACAAGACAAATGACATCACAACATAGATCATGAAAGTTCTAGGAGTGTCACACATAACATGGGATGTTAACATATAAGTTCATACTGTTATGCCAAGTGTGTATTCACGTGTGATGTTTTCTAATAGTAAATACTAGGGATACTGTGCAATAATAAACAAGATACGAACCTTGCAGTCTGGAGCTGAGTGTCATGGTCGATTTCGGATCAGTTCGGTTATAGTCTGGTTTTATAAAATTGTTTTAAAACCAAGTTCACTATAACCAGTGGCTCTGATACCAAACTGTCACACCCCCAAAATACCACCTAGAGAATGTCCCTGTTAGGCGTGTGACGTGCCAACAACGAGCCACTAATTACGTTGAACCCATACAAGTTTCAATATAAAATTCTCAATTATTAATAAAAATACCATCCACAAGTTTAAATGGAAACCAACATGTTCAGCGGAAGCAAATAGTAAACCAAAGTTAAATTGTTCAAAACCAATGTATACTGTCAATAATCAATAACATGAATCCTTCCACTCGACCCATGACCACTCCAGCTACTCCAGACAACAAGTTCCCAAATCCAAGATATCTACGACCTGCGAGCATGCAACAAGTGTATCAGACAACCCTGGTGAGTTCATAGTTTTACGAAAACGTTGGTTACCAAGTGTTTAGTTAATCCATTGGATTTAATTCTGAAAGTGATGTTGATAATATCTCGATACTGAACAAGACGACTCCTGATGTATGTTTTGCCCGTTCCCCAGTGCTCCTATCAAAGCACTGAGCACGACTGGGTCATTAGTTCACACCCGCCCTTTCTCAGGAACGGGGCGAGGGTGCCAAACCTAAGTAGCGCTACCAACTAATACCCCGCTACCACCCACGATAGCAAAAGATGGGACTTAAGAGATAGAGAGTGAGAATATTATCCAACATCCCAGTTTTACCCAAAAGATTTATCCCTCCCCGGGATACCCACTGACTGTCCCAACCACCGGGACGCATGCTCAAAGTAGTGAACTCACCTTGGTTTTGCTCGGTTAGATTGTTTACTTGACTAACAGTTGCACAAACACGTCCTAAAAGGATTACCGATAACAGTCAGTACCTCGTACACATGAGCCACACATTTCACGTATAACAAGTCATGTGTCCCTTATTCATTTATCACACGGTCAAGATACATGCAACACACTTGTGAAATTCAAGCCATAACAGTAAATCAATAGTCTCTAGCGTATACTTGGTTCACAAACCAATTTGTCACATATACATATATACACGAATCATGCGCAGCACATACGTTAACACTTGATAATATGCAAGTTACGGATCAATGATTCAACTTTAGTTCATGCGACCAAACATTTAATTAAGTTGTATGCAATCCAATACATATATATTAACTTTGAATATGTGTGATCTAATGTTGTCATGGTATTCTGTGTATGGCCCATTAGCATCAAACCGAAACAAATCTACATCCGAATCCCATCCGAGAACCATTAGTTGGCCTGCGGCCCAACTCACACATGGTTCAACCATCACCTAGTCCGATGTCGGGCTGCTGAAACGGACTTCGCAGCCCAACGCACACCAGATCCACCCGGTGCGGGCCATTCTGAACAACATTAACAGTGCAGCCCGTTCCCATCTAATCGGCCCACTGTTCCCAGCCCATGTTCACTCTTAAATCCGGTTCCATACCTTATTGGACTCACATTATCATGATTACTAATTCCTTTCATTGGATCTCGACTCACTATCCAAACATCCATTTAATGGACTAACCCCTTTTAAACTAGTCATGATATTACTGATTTTGATCAAGTTATCTTTGTCAAGAATTCATGTAACCAAATCAATTAAATCTGATCCTAACAACCATATGCATTCTAAATTCTTATTGGACCTATTCAACATAATGGATCTGACAAATTCATTCAAAAGTCTTGAAATCTTTAATGTAATGTTTAGATCAATGCCACGACAACAACACACAACATCAATTCCATAATATATTACACATAATCAGATTATTCATACACCCCTAATCATCGATTAACGAGGGCACTAGCATGTGATGTCTAATCTATTTGTATTGAAACAAGTGTACCCCTACTTCCTTGTCATACTTTTTACCACATCAAACTACATAATTACTCACATATATATATGCATTGGCATTAATAAGTTGCCACATATCAAGCTATTAACAATCACATGAACCATAATGGCCGACACATGCATTGATCATTATCAATTTGGCTGCACTTTCAATACATGTCACATGTACTAATATTATAAGATATTGAGCCCACAAAACCAAGCAAACATCAATATAATGATATTACTAACCGAATTTTCGATCCACAAAGAGGATGCCTCGAGAGGGGGGTATTCCACTGCCGTCGCACAGAAAGGGGTAGGAATAGGGTTTTGTTTTGTTGTGTGCATAATACTTTACGTACATATAAGAACATGTAAAAGAAAAAGGAGTGGTTGGGCCGGCTAGGTTTGCTAATTCACGAATGGATTGGGCTGAGATCTAAAGATTCACATTTCCTGTTTTGGGCCAATCTCCATTACATCGATGGGCTTCAAACAAACTAACACACACACATATCACGGCCCAATTAAGTCTTGCGGCTCAACGTACACACGACATAGAAGTTGGCTCGTTATACATGCACACACACTCAACTACAATATACGTTAGCACATCTAACAAGGTCACGGGTTGAACAAGTTAATTAAAACGAGAACGGGGAGATCATAAAACCGAAGGTACTAACCTTGAAACTTCAGGTTGTCACGACGCGAACCATGATAGATGAATGAATGGGGTGGTGTAGCAATGGATTAATGTTCCTACGTTGATATGCTTTTGTTAATTTGTTTAAATATACAGCGATGTGGAATTCATGTGTTTTTATCCCGAAAACCACATCACATAAGTCGTCAATGATAGCGTCAAGATCCAGCCAGAAGACATTCTATAACGGATACAAGGCATAAGTGTATAATTATGGTTCTAGTGTCGGACCTTGATCAAAAGTTCCGTCGGGGCGGAAAGTCATGGGATCCAAAGAAATTTTCCTATCACTATGTTTCGAATTATATGTGCGGGTCGGCTATTAGATTCAGGTCACTAGATCCACTTGTTGCAGGAAGACATCTAATCGCTGAGAAGTTGCACCATACACTATGACGCCCAACATAAAAAAATCATATTAGAAAATTAGCTTTAAGCTAGTTATACCACTTTATGTCTTAATTTTTTTAACACCAGATTTTTGAACACCTTTATTTCATCTTTAGCTTGCATTTGTGAGGAACTGAATCCATAACCTCACATTTATAAGGGGTACCAGAACAATAGGTCATGGGTTATGTCTTAATTTTTTAACCAGATTTTATGTTTAAAATTCCATTAAATACTTGTTTTTCTAAGATAATAAATTCTGTGGGCTGCTAATTACTACCCTCAGTTGGACCAATAATTTACTTGATATCTATTTCTATCAAAGCATGTATCTACATTGTGATAATTACCATCTAGTTGTCTAGCGGTATAATGTTTGTTTTTCACAAAAATATATGGGTTCAAATCCTTAATAAGTATAAGGTTATGTGGCAGTTGAATGTAAAAAAAAAAAAAAAGGTTATTTAAAAAAATCTAGATGGTGAAAACTGATAATATGCATCTTTTTTTTAAACGGCTAATTTCTTTAATCCCATCGTCTATGGGACTTGAACTCAAGATCTTCTCCTTCCCAACCTAGGTGTTTTAAAGGTTTTGCCTTTGCCAATTGACCACCACCTCATTGATAAATGATAACATGCATCTAACCAAGAAAACTGTTTGAATTCATCCTTATCATAAAAGGACAAAAGGTGGTTGACATCGACACAAATTGGAAGTCATCAGATAAGGAAAATTAGTTTCTTTATTATTTTCTTGTTGGTTAAGTTTAGGAGTGTTTATTATTTTCTACTAATTTCTGTTTAGCATAAATAGTTTGATAAGGTCATTAATGTAATTCTGACTTTGTCGATCATTTGAACTTATTAGTAAAAAGAGTCACCGGTGTCCCCACAAAAAATATTGTGTCGATGTGATATAAATTGCTCCAACAAAAAATAAACGGTCTAAGTGGTGAAGAGGACCACATTTTCTATTTGAAGTCAGGGAAAAATAGGGCGATAATGTTAAATCAGAAAAGCTATGTTTGACCCATTCGAATCTATACATATAATAAAGTAAACCAATTTGAGACACATGACATTTATTGAAGCTATCTAGAATTTTATTTTCCCGCCTAAAATATAATCCCTTTAGTTTCATAGTTAATCATAAATTCACAATAATAATAATATTATTAATCCTGAAATCTTATCTCCCTTCACATATCAATTTAATATTATTATCATTTATTCGTTTAAAAACATATAAAAGCAAATCAAATATATGACCTTATCTTTTTTTCAAATAATAATCTTTATATAATTTTTAACATATAACGTAAGGATGACCAAACTCCAATTGTTTGACAACACCATTCACACATGGGTGTCAAACATTTTATGACATATTTTCAGCTATTAAATTAAACATAATATGTTATGCACACTAAATTATGAAGTCGAGCTCTATTAGTTTGTCAAACATAGGTCACTTAATTACAACATTCATACATGTAGTGATGCAAGTAACTACATGATATCAAATAAGATATGGTACCAAACCCGATAATCAAAACTTTTGTAATATGTGGATTCATTAAATCTGAACTGTGTTAAATATAACCCATGGTATCTGTATCTACGAAATCCGGATTGTCATTATTCATGTTACTTTTTTTTTTGAAACATTGAGTGTCTTTGTAATTTACATCCATTCTAACTTTTTATTTATCTTTAAATTTAAATGTAATATAATACGTAAATACAATAATATGTATTATATAATATATTTATTTTTGTATTATTTTCAGCGACAGTTTGATTACATGTTTCTCTGATGAATTTTATAATACTAACATACATCACCTTTATACTAACTTATTTATGTCAATTTGGTATATAAATGTCTTGCATTTACAAGAAATATTTATTAAATAGTTTAAATTGTTCAACCGTGTAGCACACGGGGAACTAACCTAGTAAAACTTAAATCAGAAAAGCTATGTTAAATCATCTAGGTTCTTTTCCGGTAACAGCTATGACTCCGACAACAACTCCAGTCAACTTCCAGTGATGTGATGTTCTGGTAAGCACAAATTCACTATCCACTCTACATTCGTTAGATGCTTGATAGCGTGACCATACTTCATTGGTGACTGGGTTTCGTTGATGATAACAAAGGGGTTTTCTCAATCCTCTTCGCCTAGGTTTTACAACTGGGTTTGATGTTCACGATAACTGTTTAAGTTATCGTGACTCTTATAAAAGTGCTATGATTTAACAGTTCAGACACTTTGCGACTTATTTGAAAGTGTGGATTGTGTAGTTTCAAATATAAGTTGTGTCACATGACATGTTCGACCACTTAAATCTAGAAACTGAGGTATTATTTGTGAATTAACTTAGGCATAAATCCATTTTTTCAGTACATATTGGGCCATATAGTAATTCATCTGTTGTTAGGTGTTCTAAAGGGGTCATGATTTAGGTGGTATGATAATGGCTATGGATTTAGTTTGTAAGTTATGATACATCTGAACTGTGTAATAGGACAGTGTCAGTATCCATGTAATGCTATGATTTAGTTGTTTAACAGAAAGTGTGGAGTTTCAATGTTGAAGAGAAATGTAGCTCAAATATAAGAACAAAATTGGTAAATGTTATTTAAATCTTTAAATCAAGCAATGACTATTGTTGGAGCCACTAATAGAAGTTATAAAATTCCCTCTCCATGGTATTAAAGGTGTCCATGCTATATAACATGCTGTAGTGATGGTCCGTTGAACTTTCTAGAATTAGATGTGAAAGGCGAAGTTTATGCAAACAATTTGCTTGAGTTATGGAGTGGTGGATAGTAAGGTTGTTAGAAAAACAAGGAAAATGTTATGGGCTCATAAGCCTTTAAGGATATTTTGAATGACATTATGTACTAGATTTTTTTTTGTTCCAGTTATGATTTTGATTATTTGGTGAACGTTTTAAGAGGTAAACTCTAATTAATTTCATAAAATAGACGAACTATATGCGGGTAGGGCGATACTTATTAGAATTCGGATTTGTAGCTTCATATACGTTGCGGAAACTATTAAGAGTAGATTTAGATATAGAATAGAATATAGATGTTGATACGTATATATAAAGATTAGAATCATTTGGCATCTTTAGTTTCTACAAGGTTCACACTTCCACCTAAATTATATAATGTTTAGTTATTAAGCTACACCAGTTAGTTAAATTGATCCAACGAATTGTTTTCCACTTTATTTGGCCGATCTCATCATGTATGTTCATTAGATACCATATTATTTAGATATGTGTAGCAATCAGTTCTTTTATTAACGGATTAAAAATGACGCTTTGTAATTTTTAAATTATTATACGTTTGAGTTTAGCGTTGCGAGCCGTTGGGTGCATGTGGTCAAACTTAAAAGGGGGTCGGCAGAAGTCAAAATACTCAGTACACTTACCGAGGAGTATGATCCGATTCAGTTACGAAATAGCCGCGAATGAAGGTATAATCGCACACTTGACCATTAGACATGTTGAAATCAAGTGGTGGTAAATATTCTGACCATATTATGTAATTTAAATATAGGTTCTTTAGTGGAGTTGTTGTGTTGGTTTCCCGACTTATCAAAATTGGTGGTGATACATCGGTCAGATGATGGTGCGACGATGAAAGGATTGTTTCTAAAACAATTGATAATCAAATTTGTTGTGTTGTTGTAAGTATTTATAGTCTATATCTAAATCTCTGCTTAGTTATCCATGGAAAATTAGGTAACCAATAATTATGCTCCTGTGTGTATATAACTTTTTTCCTGACGTTTTTTTGGGTACTTTTAAAAGATTTTTTTTTTTTTTGGTATTTTTAAAAGACTCCACTTAGTAATATTTTTGGTTAATCTCTTACGCTTACTATGTTGTTTGATGGTACTGAAACACACAAACCGATACCAACTAAATTTCGGACGCTTCCCTTGCAACCATCCCTTAATAAAGCTAAACTGAAACGCCGCGCAACGCGCGACGTTGAATACACCTAGTTATAAATAATTTGAAATGAAAAGCTACACATGATAAATCTGCTCTTACGCCTAAATCTTAATATTAGCTAGAGCACATATTTCATTAATGAGTCTCACATAGATATCATGTTTTTTTTTTTTTTTTGCGCAAAGAATAGTATAATTTATTTTTTTAGTCAAAAAAAGATGTTTAAATCATGCAAACTTTAGAGTGTTAATCATTGCACCTTCGTGCAACATAACATCCCCATTGGATTGCTTATTGGATCGATGGATCACTTCTTTCGATCACTTAAGCGGACCACACTATATCATATCAAGATCGATACACGTTCCATAGACACGTCTATCAAGATGAGATCTTTCTGGGTGAAATGTGTAGGTAGATAATAAACCCCTAATGAATTGCGCGCCCAATAAATATATCTATGCTTTAAGAAGTTTAAATTTAACTATACTATGACTTCTGAATAAGACCCTTTCGCCCACTATTCATATAACAAAAGAAAAGAATGTGTCATCAGTCATCACACTGCTATGTGTTCGAAATAACACACATTCTGATGAACTTTGCCCCTCTTGAACTTGACCCAGCCATGCAAACTTGGAGGTCTTCATCACTTGAAATTGGAAGACGGTTACCTTCGGGATCATCATACTCGACACACAATTCTTGTTGCTTTTTTAATTCTGGAAATCTCTTTATCACTTCCCTGCGCAGGTCTGTGAATTTAGCTGAAAGGGGCAGTGTAAACTTGATTATATGATTGTATGCAACTTTTATCGTCTCCCCCATATATGTCGAATTCAAGCCCTCATCCTGCAAAGAATTGAAGCATAATAAAGATAAGTTCATGACTTCATGTAACATAGCTTTCTGTTACCACAAATTCTTGAAATAATATAAGAGAAGTACAGCCAGCTGAAATTTTATATTTTCACAGAAAATTACATCTGCAGTTTCTGCAGAGTGATTTTTGCTTCTCACACAATAAGATGCTAGAAGGATTTAAACAAAATATTAACATAATACAACTTTGGGTCTCATTACTAACTACCTAGAAGAAATTCACGAATAAACTACATAAGCCGATTTAAGTTATTTTATATCTCAAACGAGTCAAGCAGATAAAAGTTAAAAGTTCAAAAAGTAACTCACATGGAAACATGTGAAACGGGTGATGAATTGATTAAAAGGTTCTAAAAGGACCATATGTGTGTTTAAAAGCATAAATTAAACTTTTCAATGCCTTTAGTCAAACTTTAATTCAAGGCTTTTTAAGTACTTATTTAAGGTTCCACAGGGGGGACAAAACACTGCAGGTAAATAGGACTCATATCCATTAATATGATTCTACTGCACTTACAAGATTAACGAAAAAAGACTAACCTTTAGTAGATTGTGTATTTGTTCAAAATCTTCAACATAACTTTCTTTGGGTACAGGCGTGACATACTCAATGATTCCCACGATCCCATCACCCTGGTCACAAAACACAGGCAAAACCAACTGCCCCTTGCCTCCTACGTCTGCAGAATGTCGATCTTTGTGAATAAGCACATGATGTATCGTCCGATGGTCTGCGATCCTTGTTTGAGCTGCTCGGCCAGCTAACCAGTTGCCCACCCTTGTTTCTACTCCAACAAAAGGATAATAGTTTTCAAGACATCTCCTCCTATAATCCTGCAGAAGTCTTTCATGATCTCGAGTTAACATATAGGGTTGTTCTGTCAACGTAAGATAGCATCCAATGTCCTCTGAAGTAGAAGGCTGATGCATGCCCAAAACTGTAGTAACCCTGGTTCTTTGCGGAAATCGTATTTGCTAAACACTTCTCTGACACTGGACTCTGTTGTTGGAACCGGCAGGAATATGCCGACTGCAGTCACAAGAAATAGCTTTATAGCTTCCATGATACAGTAGAGGTGGCAAAATGGATCGGCTGAATTGGATTGGTTGTTGGGTTACGATGGGTTTGGGTTAGAATGGGTTTGGGTCAAGATGGGTAAAAGAAAGAAGAAGGTTAGGATGGGTTTGGGTTAAGATGGGATTGGGTCAGGACGGGTTGAGAATAAATCAATAATAATAAAAAATTATAAAAAATAAAAAAAAAATTAAAAACGAAAAAAAATTTAAAAAATTAAAAAATAAACGAAAAAATAAAAAAAAAAACGAAAAAAATTTAAAAAAAATAAAAAAAATACAATTTTGGGAGCAATTTCATATACCACGTTACTCTTGTAAAACATTATAAATATCATACTTACCTGTTTCATAGTAACAGAAGAATAAAATCAGTTGCCTATATCAAAGTGTCCCACTAAATAAATGAAGATGACATTATGGACACACATGATATTTTTAAAATGCTGAAAAATATATATGGAATTATGAACTCTTGAAAGAATATATATTAAATTAATCTGTGGTTTTATATATTTCCCAAATTTTAGAAAAACTTACCTCTCCGTCAGCACCCAAAACCATGGTGTGATACTTGGCTGCAAAATTTGGAGCCCAAACACAGACTATTAAGTTAAAATATGATAAAAATCTTTGCCTAAATCAACAAAAGTCAAACCCAGATGATTTGAAACCGGTTCAACAAATTAAAAGATGATGACAAACCACCGTCACAGTTACATCACTATCAAATGAACAAACGTTTGACGCCTACAGAAGCACAACAATCATTGTGTTCATTAATCTTAACTAAGCGTTAATATCTCTAAAATCATCGCATACAAAACATAAGGAACCACGAATATACCATATAACCAAAACATAAACTGATAAACACAAATCTCCAAAATCATCATAACATAAGTCGGTCCATTCAACCTCACCATCAAGCTACGTAGTCCCACGGCCCCATATAACCAATCCAAGTCCGCCGAACCATTTTGCCACCTCTAATCAAAACACTTGGGAAGATGTCGTTTCATATTAGATGTTCCCGAATTGGCACTAAACACTTTTCCACAACCCGTACAACTGGCCTTCTGAGTACCCCCGGTTCCAACTGGTAATCTATCAAAATAGCTCCAAACCATGGAAGAATGTTTGCCCGAACTAAATGAACTAACTTCATCTTCGTGAACATCGTTACCCGACATATTTAATTTAATCTACAATAAAGCGAGAAAACAGAAATTAATAGTAACCAAAACAAATCCAAAAAATTATTGTTTAATGGAAACCGACCAAACCCACACCGATTAAAGTACAAAGATCGGTCCTCAATTCCGTATTTTCTCAATTTTCAACATCACTAACAATAACAGATCACTAACACTAACAGTAAGTCAATAACAGATCACAAAGCATTCAAACACGATCTCAAATCTAAACTCATTATTCCTAATCAGATTACTCGCACTCGATTCAGAACTGCATCTCAAACCTCAAGTTCAAAACTCACCCGATTGAATAAAAGCTCGTGAAATCAAGTACAAAGTTAATTATTACAAAATTGAAGTATGAAATTGCGTAAGTTGACTGTAGCATTGAATCAGTAGCTGACGGAGAGTACCTGTGGCCGGAGTGCCGGCGGTGCAGCGGCGGCGGTGGTGGAAGAGGAGGAGGATGATGAGAGAGAGAATGAGGAGAGAGAGAGAGAGAGTTTGTTAGAGTGAAATTTGTTGGAAAAATGGCGTATAAATAACAATACCAAACCCTAAGACCATCTGTAGTGAGGCGTGTTTTTTCAAAAAAATCCAAAAAAAACTCCTCAAAACACCGGACCCCCATTACATAGGGCGTTATAGGGCGTGTTTTTTGAAAAAAAAACGTTTTGGCGTTTTAATTGAAACGCCATACACATATGTTCTTAACCAATCAGTTTTGAGTATTCCCTGACAACTTTTGACCACCCCACTTTTGTTTTAAATGCCCTGACAACATGCATTTGTTGTTTGTTGACTAGCCAATGGAGTAATGACCATTTTCCTTTTTTTTTTTAACATGCACAGGACCCGAAAGCATACACATGACCATTTTGTTTTTTTTTTTATTGGAAGGGGCGTTATTGGCATAATGCCCCACTACGCCACTTTTGCTATAATGCCCCATTGCTGACTAGGACGCCACGTGTCGGATAATGCCCCATGGTGGGGGCATTATAACCCATTACCACTACACATGGTCTAACTGTAGTTACTCTTTCTTTCTAGAAACCCTAACTATGCGTGGAAGTAGTCTTACCCATCCTGACCCGTCTTGTGATTACGTTTAATGTACTTTGGCCCATCTTGACCTACTAACAATTTACTTATGGCCCAAGATAACCCAAACTGTTATTTTAAAACCCCAAAATTTAGTTAAATGGGTTTATTTTAAATGTCCATCATTGATACTGCATTTGCAAACAACAGTATTGTCTAGATCACGTTAGAGCAATGTATATAATTTTAGTAGTTCCAAAAATCAAAAACTAAATCAGAAATCAAAGTGTTTCCAGTTAAACTATTACACAGTTTTGACGGAAAAGTTAGCTAGACCAGCTGGTTGGACTGGGAACCGGGGGTCTGACTGGTCCGGTTCACCCTATCAAACCGGAAAACTAGGTGATCGAGCAGGATTTTTTAGGGGTTGAACCGAATTTTGATTTTATTTTTTCAATTTTACCCTATTTATTTTTATAATACTTACGGCATAACCCAGTTCTTAAGTCTAATCCAAGCGGTTCGACTACCCGACCAGTGGTCCTAAGACCGATTCGAAGACATTGACAAATAATCTAAAAACTACAAAAATAGACCTAATCTGATGCCATGTTTCATCTTTCAAACATTTTTATAAATAAATTATATAACTTCACTGTTCTGTTCTGTTCAGTTCATCGTGTTCCACTAAACCCCTAAATTTGCGACTTCACACATGAACAAAACCCTAAATTAACATCCCAAAATCTTCCAGATAACCCCAGAAACGACATACTTGATTTATTAGCTTGTACGTGATGCGACGTACTTGCATGTTACCACATTATGCTTTCAAAAAGTACATTTTAAAAATATAATGACAATTATACAACATGCAATGAAATGAGTAAATAGCAAAAAGGTGAAAGAAGAAACCTACATATGTTGCTGCAACCAAGACAAGAGCAGCTAAAGCCAAAGGAGACTTCATGGTAAGTGAAGATTGATGGTGAATGAGTTAAGGTGGTAAGTGTTGTCATTTATATATAACAAGAGCTCTTTACTATCTTGTTATAAATGGAAACCGATTCAAATTATCAAGTTCCCACTCCAACAAAGCTATGCAAAACAATAGATTAAATATATCTATTTTTTATAATATATATATATATATATATATATATATATTTCGAATTCGGATATTTGAGTTGTATCTATTCGAACGTCACCGTCACAAATTCAAATTTGATTCAGAAACCGAACTCAGAATTTGAGTCATTTTCTAAACCGATTTTCGAATTCTGTTTTAATTTTTTTTTAGATCAGATTAAAAATAACTCATCATATAAAAGAGGATTAGATTAATGTAAAAAGAGGCATAAACCCATCATGAACCCAAGCTTAATAAAAAGCCCAAAGGATGATACCACTTCATTTACTAACCGAAATAAATAACCTACCTATATTGAAAGAGACATAGCACAAGGATGCAAATCACATGCACAAAGAATATGCATGTGGCATACATATCTCATTCTGTGTTTCCTTTCCTCTTTTTTACCGGAGTATGGGACTATAGACAATTGACAAATCAAAAAGCAATCTCCCAAAGTAATCATTGTATATATAATATTATATTGTTTATTCATATAAAGATTTGAAAATGTTGGTGGATATATCTTATGTTGGACACCATCTATTTCATGTGTTGGATTCGTAAGTGTCGACATGCATTCTACATAACAACTAACAACAACTCAGTTTGAACCACAACGTTGCATATGTTTTCATGAACGATAACCGAAACAAGAAAATTTCTTATCAATCTAGGATGGAAGATTAATTTGTTGTTTCATAAGCGGTTAAAGTGTCATGTCAAACCCCAAAATCTAATGGGACGAATTGTATTGTTGAGTAACTAAATATACTATAAGTGTTATGAAATGATGTTATTAGATTAATTGGCACTTTTCTTTCTATTATGTTTGCATTTATTAGAATATATATATTAGTTTTTCATAATTTTTTTTATAGTATTTGAACCTAGAGTGTTGTTATCTAGTGATTCTCTAATCTAGCCATCGTACCGGTTTAAAAGCAAAACATTTTCGGGTAAACAAATGTCCGTAGTTCAGGTTGTTAGTTAAAAAAATGTATTTTTTAACACGCTCAAGGCCTCGTTTAGTTAACCATGAGTGATGAAGAAGAAAACGTACTGCTTAAAGTTTTAAGACTTGTTCTATGAATGTTTATAAAAATGTTCTCAGACTTGAACACATTATGTATGCAACATTTATTTCATAATCTTCATTTGAGTATGCAAGATTTTGTTTTTTATGAAGATTTTATTTTATAAACGTTAGTTTGAACTTTATAATTTTTTTATCAAATTGATATTTTCTTATATACTATTATACCAGTTAGTTTTACTCTGATAAAATATTTCCTAACTACGGTCCTGATGTAATTTTCGCTGCCAAATTGATAAACACCGATACCACCAATACTGAGTCTCGCGGCCGCCCGTTCCCGCGACAGATAGGGGGCAGGGGTTGCGACAGAGAGAGAAATGGAAAATGTCGGGGTGGTGCCTGGCGGAGACGCAATGACAACCGGCTACTAAGGTAACGTACCAGAGTCTTTAGATAAATAGCGCCGCCACCCCGACATTTACCGGCTATCCGCTATCGTCGGAGATGACTGTACAAACCGGTTGTGTGGTGAAGACAAACCTGTGAAAATACTACTACGGAGAAATTGAAGATGGGAACAACGGTGTTACTTTGATGATATATTATATGGTTGTTAAAATCTCGACTAGCCTTCGATTAGTTGCCGATTAATCGCTAGTCCAAGGTTTACCGAGTAAATTTTATCTAATAAGTTAATTAATAAGTAGGTATGCGGTCAACAGTGGTCAAATTCAGTTCAAATTGGCTAAAATTCGGTGGTAGCCTAGCGATTCCGGCCAAATTTAGGCCAGGACCAAAATCTGTAAATTCCGGCATTTAATCATTTTTCTTTGAAAATATTGGTCGAATAAGGTATTAAAACATGTCTACTTAAAAAATATATAAAAAATATGTGTGTATATAGATAAAACTGAAAATTGCATATAAAATCTCAATCCGATTTATCCTTATTAATCCCGATTAATCACTAGTCGGCCTGGCGATTCTTCCAACTTGCTTATATGGGTGTATTCTTGATTATTCATTGTTTCCTCAGTGTGTATATTTGAGTTTCTTAATTGTTTGAATATGTAATTTGTACCTTCATTCAGTGTTTATTGTTGTCCAAATGGATAAGTAATAGTCGTGTTTATGAGACCATAGAGTGTCCCCTAGATTTAGAGGGTGTTTGGCTTAGCTTTTTGAAACAACTTATTGATTTATTGGCTTTTTCAAGCCGATAAGTCAAAATAATGTTTGGACAAGTGAAAATGACTTTTTGAAACAAGTTTTTGTATAAGGTAGACAAGTCAAGGTTTCTAACTTTTCAAAATGAATTTTTCACCTTATACAAAAAGTTATTTTCACTTATCCAAACATTATTTTGACTTATGGCTTTAAAAAACCAATAAGTGAATAAGTTGTTTCAAAAAGCTAAGCCAGACACCCCCTTAGTCATATAAATTAATCAAAGGTTTGTTGTGTTTGGATTTTGGGTTCTTTGGTTGTAAATATTATGTGCAGGAACACAAGTTGCCTATGAACGAAAAAATCGTTGAAAAAACAGGTCCTGGCGACGAGGCTAAATTCATGGGGTCTGATTATTTTAAAACGATATAATCGAAAATTTTAGTTTTCTTTGGTTAAAAGAATTTGATGAAATGCATGAATGGAAATCTGTAAGATATAGCTTGATTGCTATTTTATTGATTGACTGTATATATAAGGCTGTTGAAATGAGAAAAGCGAAATTGTGATTCTATAGCAGATGACAATTCGTAAAAAAAATAAATAATAAAATAAAATAAAATAGCAGATAGGTTGTGGACATGAGGAGTTCGGTGAAGGGGTGATGAAAAAGACTGCTTCTTTGACTTTTACATCATGGTCAATGTTTCATAGAATTGAATGCATAAAATGGTATGGATATAGATAAGGCCTGGTCTATTCGTACACGCCATTTGTCTTTTTGCACACCCAAAGCGTCGCGCTTTGGCTAAAGCGGGGCGCTTTGGGATAAGTCAACAGACAGGTCAGACCTTGTCTGTTGACTATATCCCAAAGCGCCCCGCTTTGGCCAAAGCGCGGCGCTTTGGGTGTGCAAAAAGATAAATGGCTAGTGGAGATGAGTTTGTGTTGTTTTTTTTAAATAGGTGGGATGTGAGTTAGTTTGGTAGTGTTTTTTGGAGGAAAAAATTGTATTTGAGTTTTATTATTATTATAAAATATTAGTATTACATATAATTCATAGTTGTTTTATAATTACGTTTTTTTACGTCATTATTTTTATAGAACGTATAAAATATAAGTGCGTCTTTATAAACTGTTAACCTAGTTTATTTTGTTAAATTAAACGAACACGTTAAATGAAATGTACAGAAAGCCATAAGAATTAAACGTAAACAATCCAAAACCAACGTGATGTAAATAGAAGATTAACTGCAATATATATATATATATCAGTTTGTACATACAAAACAAAAAGGTACAACTGAGTACATAATACATAACAAAACACTAAACAAACAAACTAAGGTACTAATCCTCGTGCGGTGGGGACGGTGGGAGGGGAAGTGGAGGCAACCCAGCGAGCTCTCATAGAGCAACGAGCGTCTCGACGATCCAGTCAATGCGTGCGCCCTGGCATCTGAGGCGCCGGTCGAAGTCCCGAGCCACCTCACGCGCTGCCGGAGGCAGGTCAGCGAAAACGTGCTGCGGGTACTGTGGCGGCTCAGGAGTTGGCTGAACTGGTGGTACCGGGATCTCCTCGACATGCTCCTCCTGAGCCGGATCCTCGAATACAGGCTGAGGCTGAGCCTGAGCCTGAGGCTGAGCCTGAGCCTGATCCTGAGGCTGGCCCGGGTACTGATCGAGGCCCAGAGGCTGTAGCTGAGCCTGCCGAGCGGCCTCCTGAACATGAGGAGGGGCTAACACTCCAGGCCTCACCTCAATAACAACCGGGATGACCTCCGGCAACACCTCCGGATGCCAAATCAGCCCGTCACGGCCCTTAAACCTCAGACCAACATCAAAGGTACGGGTGATCTGCATGCTAGATACTGACGCGCGGCCCAACGTAGTCGACGGGATCGGCGCGGACAGCTCCGGATCACTCTCGGGCACGATCCCTAGCGAGCGTGCAATGGCGGTGATGTATGAGCCACCGTGCAGCTTCCCGCGGAGCTGCCGGTGGTATGCTGTGGCAAAGTAATCTGCCAGGCAGCCTGCTAGATCGCAGGTCTGGCCGTGAAGTAGGCAGTATAGAAAGAAAAGGTCACTGAGGTTGACCTTCTCCCTGCTGGTACCCCGCGGCACGATAGATGACCCGATAATATGGTGCAGGTATCGGTACAAGGGGTCTCTAATAGTGATGGGTTGGGCTGAGGAGAGGGGCTCTCGGCACTGTTGTTGGACTTGGACGGATTAGGAGTAACCAACACGGTCGAAGAGGAAGATTGTTTCGCTGCCTGCCTTTGTTGTTCCTTTTGCAAACTGGTGCGAGCATCGTCCCACGATGGTGTTGTTTGGTTGATAATAGCCGCGGTAACATCTTATTCGGTAGGTAAACCACGGACGAGTTGCATCACCAATCTCGGTTCACTGACCGGAAATCCAACATCACCTAATTGCTCAGCAATCTCTTTTAATTTTTGACAATAATCATCTAAAGAGGAACATGCACCAAGTGTAAGATTTGTGAAGTCATGTTCAAGGGTGGTAGCCCGTGAGCCCTTGTTGTTGAGAAAAATGCCCTCTAGCTTGAGCCATGCGGACCGAGCCGTGGCATCGGTTTCAAGAATGCGAACCAAATAATCGTCAGATAACGTTGCGTAGATCCACTGTAGGATGAGAGCATCAATTTCGTACCAAACATCATGACCTTCATCGGCTTCTTCGATCCATCGATATGAACTAAAACTTTATACGCTTTTGCTGTAACTTGAAAAGCTTGACCCAAGAAGAGTATGTAACTTTCGTGCCATCGAGTGTACGAACTTTATTTTGGATGTTCGTAACGGTGTAAGCAGGGTGAAGACTCGACAGCTTGGGATTGGTTTTGGGATCGTTTTTTGGTTCTGTTTGAGTGCCCGGCATTGTAAATCGTCGAAACGATTTTGGATCGGGAAAACAAAAAAAAAACGACGGCTAGGGGTTGAGCGTTGATCGCTCTGATACCATAACAAAGTTAATGGCACCGTAAAACTGATTTTCTTGTTCCATTCATAATCGATAACCTTCTCTTATAGAGAGGATGAGAGATACAAGATAAACACAATTCAAATTACAAACATTATCTTATCTATAAGTTATATTTATCTCTAAGTATATATCTCTAATATAAAGTATTTTTAACAAGCGTATGAAAACAAAGGCACAAAGCTACATAATTACACAATATTTAATGATAATTACGCATCCTATTAAAATAATTATGCAACCTATATTAAAATTAGGCAACCTTTTTTTGTGATTATGCATGGTTTATGGACTAGAATAAAATCTAAAAAAGTGTAGTAAAACTATACTTATATTCAAGGAAATAATATTTTCGTTTTTATGGTGCATTTAAAAAAACAATAGTATAAAAAAGTTATAGATGTTAAAAAAAGATGTAGGATCTGAAAAAGAAATCCATAATATGTTATACCAATTTTACCCCTTCAGTCTAATTTTTTTCCTTGATTTTGCCCCTAATCTCATCCCTTGATTTGATTTCCTAATCGTTTAAAGTTTTTTCCTACACTTTCTAGTTTCTAGGTCAACAAACCATTGTATTTAAACCTATCAATGTGTTCCATTAAGTTAACTTAAGAAGAAACGTGAATATTACTTCGGTAAGAAGGAATGTGAATATTACTTCGGTTATGTGCCCTTATTGTAAAGAATTCGAGGAAACAGTTGAGCACTTATTTACTGCATGTCCAATGGTGAAGAGGGTTTGGTCGGCTTTCAGTGCTTGGTGTAAATTACCTTAGATATATGCCTTCGACTTCAAAGACATTATGGAGATACACTAATTCTCGCAATTAGGTAAGAAAGCTAAGAGTCTCATTCAAGGTCTGATGATTATTTCGTGCTGGTGTATCTGGAAAGGAAGACATGAATTGGTTTTCAAGCATATTAGTCGAAGTCCGCAAGATAGTTTAGGGGAGGTAATTTTAGTTTAGGGGAGGTAAGTTTAGGGGAGGTAAATTTAGGGGTTAAGGGTGGGTTAGGAATATATCTTCCTGTAAATATATTAGTTGGAGGGATTGGTGTAAATACCAGATGTATATTCTGTAATTGTCTGCCCTTTGCCCGTTTAGGTCGAGGGTGTTGTTTGTTGTTTGGCATTTTGCCCATTTGGGTCGGAGGTGTGTTTTAATGAAGTTTACTTTTCAAAAAAAAAATTCAATGTGTTCTATTATATTATATTATAGTCTTGGAACTAGGGCTGTCCCAAAAGCTCGCAGCTCGGAGTTCGCTCGAAGCTCGCTCGGAAAAAGCTCGTTCGATATGGCTCGGTTTGAAAGTGAGCTGAGCCGGCTCGGCTCGGTTAGAAAGTGAGCCTAGCTCGGCTCGGCTTGTGATGAGTCATATTGGCTCGGGTTGGCTCGCCTAGTAGCTCCGCTCGGCTTAGCTTGAATTATTTTACTTATAATATATTTTATTTTTATATACATATAATATATTACAAAAAAGTGATTATTATTTACATGTATTTAGGCTTATAGTTTGATATCTATGACATATTTAAAGGTTGATTGTCGTGCTAATGAACAATTATTGTATTTACTTGAAATATAAAACTTATTTTGTGTTGTTGAACGTGATTTTGGCTTGTAATGTATTTTGTTGAACTTATTTTGAATATGTTCTTTTGAAGTATTGAATAATATTTTAGAATACTGACTTTTGAGAGCTATGTATTAATTTTTATTTTTAAATCTAGCTAAACCAAGCCGAGCCGAACCCGAACTTAGATTTTCAGCTCGGTTTCAAACCCGAATTGAGCCAAGTCAGCTCGTTTATAATCGAGCCGAGCTCAGGCTTACCCTAGCTCAGCTCGGCTCGACTCATGAACAGCCCTATTGGGACTTGATTTTGTTAATAATATTTCCACACTATAAATTTGCAACCATTTTATGCATAAAGAGGTTGTACTTATGGCTTAGGGTAGTTTTCAAAAAAAAAAAAAAATGCAATTTTCACTTTTAACCTAAAGGTTTTATTCTTTGAATTTTAACCCCAATGACTTTTTTAACTTTTTATCCAAAGTTTTTCATCTTTTGCGATTTAACCCCAATACTTTTTTATTTTCAATTTGGTCCCTCATACTTTTCATCTCTCGCAAGTTTTTCGTTATACGCTTCGTTCTAAATTTTGCGAGTCAACACGCCGCAACGTGCGTGTTGGGTTTAACGTTTTTCGTCTGTTTTTTTTCCCGTTTGACAATATTTTTCTCCGTTTGACAAGTTCGTCGCAACGTGCGGGTCCTAGATCGACTTAGTTATTATATTCTGTGTTTTACGTTTATGTCTAATTTCTTCGCATTAACACGCCACAACGGGAGTGCGTGCTTCAACGTTTTTACGTTGGTTTTTCGTTCAGTGTTATTTTTTACTTTTTTAATTTTATTTTTTCGAGTTTTTCTGATGTTGGTGGTCGCTGACATTGGCGTGACATTAGTGCTACTTGGCACGATTTTACGAACGTTTTTAACCTATTAATTTTTTTACTAATACTTTATTTGAAGTTTACCGCTAATTCTAAATGAAAACCAATTTTAAAAGAAGTAAAATGACTAAAAAGCCCTCACATGCAAAGCATGTGAGGTAACTTAACTGAGTTTTCAGACGACGTTAGTTGTAAAAGTTACAGAATGTAACAAAACATGAACATAAAGGTTGGGTTTTTGCCGATTTCATAGTGAAAGGTATAAAGTGCAGTTTAGGTATAACATAAAGGTTGATTTATGAACATAAAGGTTGGGTTTTTATATACGTGTCGGTATAAATTCAATTTGCTCTACGTTTTGACGTAAACTTTTTCTGGAAACGAGTCAGGTTATAAACGTTTTCGTTTAAAAAAAACATTTTTACGTGCATATTTTTATGTGCGTTTTGGTATAAATTCGAGTTGGTGTATGTCTTGTCGTAAACATTTTTGGGAAACGAGCAAGGTCAAATATAATATGTTTTCATGGTTAATTTTATGAATGTTTTGTAAATTTTGTTTCGAACCGACTGGAGTCAAATTGTGGTTTCTTTTTTTCCTTTTTTCAAAAGATCTAATTAATCTCTTTTGATTATATATGTCAGCTTTTCCGTTATACACGTTACATTTTCTATGTATGACTCGAGTCACATATAATACGTTATTATTGTACGGTAATACGGTATAAATTCGATTTACTTTATGTTTTGATCTAATCGCAATGCTTATATAGGTGACATCGAGTTCAATCAGATATGTCGAAACGCGTGCTTTCATATGGTTAGCACATCAGATAATGTTTGAACTAATTCATTCGACGTTTGCGATGTACCCGCGCCGCAACGCGCGCGGGTCTTATTGCTAGTTATATACTATATCAAAGAACATCAATAGCTACAATACATATTTTATATCTAATCTTTTGAATTTAATTACATAATTGCCATTGTATAATATGGGTAGATTCTAAAGTCAAAGAGGAATAGAAATGTCAAAATAAACTTTCCAAATTTCTTTCATAATAAGACAAACATGCAAGTTTAGTTAGTAAATCACTTTCATGATTGATCTTTTATTTTGTAGAGTTTTGTATAGGAAGCATCTTTTATTTTATAGAATTTTGTATAGGGAGCATTGAGGTTTAATCAAATTATAACAAAAATTATAATTTTATGAAATCACAGTTTTAATTAACAAAAACTTAAATAGTTTCTTTTATATGAAATATAATACCAAAAAGTTATTCATCCATATTAAAATACATCGTGTAGCTGCAGTATGTTTGGATATACTTTAAAGTTTTAATCGCACCCTTATACGTGTAGGTAATGAAACAAATTGGGCTAATAATGACGGGGCAACGTTGGTACCGATATCAGTATTCGTTCTTATTGCTTTCGATAATAATAGTTAGTAATGTAATGAAATGAAACAAATTTTTATATATGTCTAGATATACTTTTTTTGAGATCATGTTATGAGTAGTAATGTACCAGTAATCGAATCACAAACATGCATATTATCAAAGCAAGAACGATTTGATTAAGTGCGCCACAACGCGCTTGAGTTAAATCCTAGTTAATATTAATTTACAACTTGATATGCTTTTGTTAATTTGTTTAAATATATAGCGATGTGGAATTCATGTGTTTCTATCCCGAAAACCACATCACCTCCCCCTTTAAGTCTTCAACGATACCCTCAAGATCCAGCCATTGTAATTCTACCGCGGTTTCACTATCGAACATATCTAACCTCCACAATAACCGAAAGACATTCTATAACGGATAGAAGGCATAAACGCATAATTATGGTTCCACTAGTCGCAGGAAGACATCTAATAGCCGACAAGTTGCACCCTACACTATGACGCCCAACATTAAAAAACAAATCATTTTAGAAAATTAGCCTTAAGCAAGTTATACCACTTTATGTCTTAATTTTTTTAATAACAATTTTTTAAACACCTTTATTCCATTTTTACCATGTACTTGCAAGTAACTGAACCCACAACCTCACATTTATAAGGGAGAGACACCATCCCACTAGACCAATAGGTCATGGGTTATGACGTTATGTCTTAAATATTGAACCAGAATTTAGGTTTAAAATTCCCTTGAATACTTGTTTTTTAAGATAATAAATTATGTGGGCTACTAATTACTACCCTAAGTTCGACCAATAATTTACTTGATATCTATTTCTCTCACAGCATGTATCTAGATTGTAACTAAAAATTATACTGATTTAATCATTTAAATGTTTATAATTCTGGGTTACGTTAAGTTAATGGTGATGAAATTTATTGGTATTTTATGTGGTGGTCATTCATTCAACTTGAATAATATGCAGCCCACCAAGAATTAAGCTACAGCCCACAAGCAAGCCTAGGAGCCCACTAAAAGGAATAAAGGTCTTGGACAGAATTGGTTTAAAAAGGTAGATATCAATAGCAATTAAGTATTTTATCGTGATAGTATTTATTTATGTTTATGGGTTTGAGTTTACATATACATCCAATTTGATAGATTAGGATTAAATACAAAGGCCCTTAAAAATAAAAAGTGTACAAAGGCTCCTAAAAATAAACCCACTTCACAAAAAAAAAAAAAAAAAAAAAAAAACTAAACACCCACCACCACCCAAAAACCTAAACCCCCCCCTCCATCAGACCATCACCCACCAAAAAAAAATGCCGGGGGTGGGGGGGGGGGGGGGTGTTTAGGTTTTGGGTGGTGGTGTAGTGGGTTTAGGTTTTAGGTTCTTGGACACTTGTCACTCTATAAAGCCTTCTTACAATTAGGAGCTTTTGTAGAATAACTTAACCCCCAATTTGATATTTATATACATGATCACATTAGGTATTGGGTTTGAGTTTGCATATATATAGTAGTAGGGACGGACTTAGGTAGAGGTCTGGGTGGGCAGGTGCACCCCTTACAAAAAAAATAGTGTATTGCTTAGGGGCTTCTGTTAAAATTACATATTACATCATGATAATCAGCAATTCCATTATAGTTTTACATATTAAATTTTTATTCTAATGTCTTGTGTATATTATTGTTACATGTTATGACTTTATGAGGATATTGGAGCATGTAGCTGGGCTTGGAACATGTAGCTGGGCTTGGAACATGTAGCTGGTGGGCTTAGAAGACATGAAGTTGTGATCCAGTGTTGCGGTTCAAGTATAGTGGTTCAAGTTAATGAAACTCGGGAACATAGCATTAGACATTCTAGGGTTTATTCATTGTAATACGAAACGTATTACAGATCTTGTGATTCTTATAGTTGTCTAATTAAGATCATCTCGTTAATGATCTTCTAAGAGTTAGAGATTTCGTATTCAGGTCATTCAGTTTGTATTGATCATATTGTTTCAGGGTTAAATAAACGCTTGATTTGAGTGTCTTCTTGAGTTGATATTATAGATCTAATACCATATTTTGACAGTTTCGCCCCGAATAACCATATAGATTTCTAACGTAAAATCATAATAAACTCAACCAAACTTGCACTCCGCACTCTCCTAACTTGCTTGATGTGTATCATGAAACACTTTGGTTAACAAGTCAACCCAATTACACTAAAATATCTAACAAGTTGTTTGTGGACTTGATTCATGTGTCTTAAGTAAATGTTGAACAGTTTACTAATTAATTTAACATTGCATAACATGAGAAGAATCGTGTCTAAATGTTGAAAAACTTACTAGACACTCTTATTCAAGTTCATTTTTATGATATCATAACATATCATTTGGATAAGGCTAATTTAATAGAGAACTTAGAGATTGACTTTATTGATTACGTTTCAACTCAATACAAATTTGGAATTTGGATCGATCCATCTACCCCATTTTAAGAGCATATTCTCTTAGCACCAAGTTCTTATTAGTGTTATATATGAGTTTTCGTATAGAATTTTTTGGGTACATACGTTTTCGACCCCCCGGTTCTATAGAAATTTTTGGGTATATACGTTTTCAACCCCCCGTCTTCATTGTCAAGCTTTGCCACTGCTTATATTTATATAGTTTCATATATGATATATCTATGTATACTTCTGACTGTCGTTTGTGATGATGGAAAAACAACAATAAGTTCTCTTGTTTCTTTCAAATTTATCATGATATCAGAATATGGTTGTCAATCCAATATACTGCTATTCAATCAAAAGTTGAAGGTGAAACTAGAATTTTTGTTTAATTTTTGGGAATTAGTTATACATGCCCATATGCACTAGTTTTTTCAGTCAGTAGATAACTGTTTTTTTTTTTTTTTTTTTGGCAAACAACTAACCCTTTAATGTTACTCTTAGTTCTACACTAATGTTTAATGTTCTACCACTTATACACCTTGATATTGCTATGCTAGAAGCTCTTAGTTTAGTTTGGTAATCATTAGATAACTGAATTAAACTCTGCCCATCTTCTCCATTCCTGTTCCGATATTTTCGACAGCCACATCAGCGCCAACTTTTTTATGTCCCCTATAATTTTGCTATCTGGGGAGTTTTATTTGTTAAAGATCTTTTCATTCCGGTTTAAACAAGTAACCAGTAATTGAAAGTTTTACAGCTTGGGGTTTTTGAGCTACTTGTATGTTTTGTTTCATCTTTTGATTTGTATCTCTTGTTGTAATGTTTTTGGCCCAGCAACTTGTTGGGCTAAGTGAATGAATGAAAGCATTGAATTTAAAAATAAAAAATTAGATAACTGAATTTAGGCATTATATAACTTGTAGTTAATTCGTACCAAGGTGTTGCAAGGATACGGGTATGGGATACTAACACAAACGAGACGGTGGTCTGGGGCGGATCTACCCTTCAAGGGGTAACCTTTGTTACCCCTTGACGCTTCGATAGTAGTGTAAATTTTGGAAAAATTTAACGTTTTTTCGATTTCGTTACCCTTTTCTTTAAAACGTTGCCCCTATAATAATTTTCTAGATCCGCCACTGACGGTGGTGGAGTGGTTTATGTGTGCGCGTGTGTTATGAAACTGGTAGAGACCTGGGTTTGAGTCCTGTGGTCAACTTTTTTTCTTTCGTTTCCAATTTGTAAACTTTTCAAAAATGGCAGTTTAGTCCTTTCAGTTTATAACTTAAACTAACTAACTGCAATAACTTAGTCAACGATTCTCTTATAATATTTAACGACACTAACCAGGTTTATTAAATAACCAATATATTAATTAATTTAGTAACAATACAATATTAAATAATAAGAAATAATAAAAACTCCATTTTATTCATTACGTAAAAGATCTAGTTACAAACGAGCTGGGTTCTAGGATGAGTAGGATGTGTTTTTAGACGGATGTTACAACCCAACACTTAGTTTAGGCAAGGATTAAACAGTTGGTGTTCAAGTATTAGGCAGATGTTACAACCCAATAGTTAGTTTAGTTAAGGATTGAACGATTGGTGTTCAAGTATTAGGCGGATGTTACAACCCAATAGTTAGTTTAGTTAAGGATTGAACGGTTGGTGTTCAAGTATATGGATAATGCTCTAGGTCAGTGGTATGATGAATATAAGTTACAAGTTATGTCTATGTACAATATTAAACATTATTATCACCAATCGAAAGTGAGTGATTACTTGTTTCTCAATTTAATAATTTGACTTTAATTCTTCCAAGTTTTTGTGTGTTTTTACTTGCTTCTTAATTTCATTGCAATTAAGTTTAGCTTAGTTTAATTTAATTTAACCAAACTTCATGAAAACTACCACACTTACGCTAGCTTTTTTAATGACAAACTAACCTACTCCTAAATACCCTTAACCTGCATCTTACAAGATTTAAACCTTTCACCTCTTGAGGACACTTACCCTTGTTATCTAGATTAATTAAGATTTTGCATGACTTAAACGACGACGATCATTTCCCACAAATGTATATAGGAGTAATAAAATATGAATAAATAAAAAATGCACAATTACCCTCAAAATAGAATTGATATATGCATTCTACGCTTGTTTATAGATTGTGTTTGCAAATTAGTCGCTGACCCTCTGGACGATTAATTTTATGGTGTCTTTTACTAAATGAAGAAGCCGAAAATGGCATAAGGTCGTGGAAGTCGACATCACAATAAATGAGTATTAGATCATCATCTTCATCCCTATATTTACCATGAAGTGTTGTACTTTTTAAGTTAATCCCTATATTTACCATGAACTGTTGTACCTTTTTTTTTTGGTTCTGACACTACTGATGAAAGAGGAAATTGAAACTTGATCATATTTGTATCCAAGACACTAACCACCTTATTCTTCTTTGGGTATACACTGAAGCATCTGTCTCTAGTGTACAGTTTGTATAATTACTAGAATGTTTTGTATCGTTTTGCTTGGGATTTAGTATTGTACTAAGTCTTTTGTGCTTTGCAGGTGTCCAGAGGAAAAAGAGAGTCAAAATGGTGAAAATGAAGAAAACCAAGCTTCCGGACACATCGCAATTGATCGAGAAAGGAAAACATAAAAAATCCAAGAAAAACACCCATGTCGCCTCGCACGACAAGGTATTAGGGAGATTGTCATGTGACGTGAGGGCCATGAAAAGATGGTAAAAAGACTAAAGTGCCCCTGGGTATCCTGCATTATAACGAAACAAGCCACCGCGAACATTATTCTTGTCGCGCGACGTGACATCAAGAGCACATGCCTGTCGCACGACGCGGCATGCCTTTATGTCGTGAAATTGCGTTTAAGGCCCACGATTATCATGTTAATACCCTAATACGAATTTCAATGAAAAAAAAATAGACATGGGACGAACATAGGACCTCTTGGAGGCAAATTTAAAGATACAAGAGGCTTGGATTGAAGATCTCAAAAATTGGGATCAAGATTTTTCAAGTGTTCAACATTCGGTTTCACGTATCCGTTGATTCGAACCATGCTTGCTGAAGTTGTTATGACTTGTGATTATGTTTTCACGATGATCATTGGCTAAACTCATAGAACTGCCTGACATTGGTTTTGGAACATGTTTTGTGGATTATTAATCTTGAAGTAAAAGACTTTGGTGTTGTTTGTTTTTTTTTTTTTTTCTGAAAAGCTCTGCCCAGACTCTTCTGTATGCGCCGTGCAGACCATGTGCAGACTGTTTGTTTTTGCGAAGACATTTCATTAGAAAACGTCTGCGTGAGCTCTTTTTGATACAGACTTGGCCCAACCACTTCTAAGATCTTTTAAGGTCTGCAGAGGGTTAAACACCACCACCCACCACCACCGTCCATAACCACCACCACCACCGTCCACCACCCACCATCGTCCACCACCACCGTCCACCACCCACCACCGTCCATCACCACCACCGTCCACCACCCACCACCACCGTCTACCACCATCACCGTCCACCATCATCGTCCTGCACCACCACAGTCCGTACACCACCACCAGTTTATTTTAGAAGTCTACATTCGTTAAAAATCAAACAGCCTTTTTCTTGCAGACTGCAGAGGTTTGGTCCACCTGTTCTTCTATAGTTATCTACAGATGTGGTCCCCAGGCTGCAGCCATTTTACTTCGTAAAAAACAAACACCTTTGTTTTCCTGATTAGATGTATACGCGTATTAAGATTAACTTAATGCATTATCAAACTCCACATGTGCTTTGTTGAATGTCTTTCAGTTATAGGTGCATTATAGATCGTTTACTATGTGTTTTCAATTGTTAAGTGGTTTGCTAGACGTAGTAACCCATAGGAGTGATAATTGTGAATTGAGTAGGTCTAAGTATTCAACCAATCTTGATATCCGTAAGGTGAGAGATTGTCAGTTTGTCTTGAGTGTTAGAGTTCTAGGAGTAAAACTTTTATGAGAAGATTTCCCTAGTTCACCCGTCATTCCTTATTTATCGAGTCTGATCAGGATTCCATTAGTTACCCCTTGCACTTTTAGTGTATTGAGACCTTCGCGCTGTGAGGTTGATTGTCTAGCGGGTACTTCATTATTAGATTTGGAAACTCGTGAGGGAATTCACATAACCGATTGTCTTAACAGCTTTTAGGATTCTTTTAAGTAAATCCTTGAGTAGGGTCTAGGTTCCTTAGATTATCCTTTGAGTTTAGCATATTCATATCCTGGTTCCACAATAGTTCCATTATTGATAGAAAACTTGTCATTTATGTGTAATCTGACCTAGGTAGTGATTGTACCATCATCTGATCTTGTCTACAGTCATAGTTCGTGCGAGTTAATCTTTTAATTAATTGCATTAGGATTGTTAGAAAACCCCTCATAACATAGAAACAAATAAAATCAGTAGTGTAGATAAGTAATTGAGACTAATTCACGTTTTCGATAGGAGTCTCGTGGGTTCGATATCCGGACTTACTTTAACTTTACTAGGTCGATAGGTTCACTTGTCTGTCAGTAGTTTAGTATTAGAGAGTCTAGAGTATTACTTAGTGTCTAGTTTGAAATTAATTTAGTTAATATAAGTTAAACTACTTTTAGCACACTAGGCCCTTATTATCATTTATCCGATAAATGATCATTGATTTTATGTTTATTCCTATATCATTAACTGATAATTATTCACTAGACGTAATTACCCTTGCCAGATAAACATAGGGTTTCCCATTTGGGTGTATATATAAAGATTAATAGAGAGGTAAGAGGAGAGGTAAGAGGTTACACACATTCATAACATCAACCAACACTAAAATCATCACCCTTATCTCTCTCTAAAACTGTACACCCTAAACGAGAACTCTGTCAATCAGGAACATGTCTACCTCCATCTCTTGAATTTCAGGATTAACGGGTACACATGATTTACATACTTGTGTTTCTGTTAGATACTAAAGAATTGACCAACATGTGGTATTAGAGCATAACCGCTCAATCAATTATGTTTTCGCTTCCGTTATACTGGAATTAAAGTTGGAAAACGAGTTTTGATTAAATTTAAAACCTAATCAAAATCATACGAAAATCGCTTTATGATGTTCACGGTTTTCGGTTGTAATTTTGTGTATTGTTAATTTTATAACAAAATTGTTTTAACAAATGGGATATGATCTCATAAAATTCGAGAACTTATGTTTTTGAAATCTGTTCACTTCGAGTTTTTCTAAGATTTCGATTCCATGATAGTTTTAATAATATTTTATGCTTATAAGATGTTCATACTTACTATTTAGATGTTCATAAAAAATCATTGAAATCCCTTTATTTTAGAACTAGTATTAAGCCCTCGTATTGCAGCGGTTATCGTAAAACTGTGTAAAATCGTACCAATGCTATACCACTATCAGCGATCACCAACATTGGAAAAGCTCATAAAAACAAAATCAATAAAAATGAAAAAAATAAAGCCGAGCGAAAGGCAGACGTAAAATATTTGAATCACGCACGCTCGTTGCAGAGAAATTAAACCGAAACGTAAAACATAGAAGAAATAACTAAGTCAATCCAGGACCCACGTGTTGCGAAGAACTCGTCAAATAGAGAAATATTGATGTGTTGCGACACACGAAAAAATCTTGAAGCATACACACACATTGCAGTGCGTTAACTCACAAAATTTAGAACGAAATGAAAAAATTGGGAATGATTAAAAGTATGGTGAACCAAAATTGAAAAATAAAAAGAGTTGCGGTTAAATTGTAAAAGTTGAAAAACTTTAAGTTAAAAGTAAAAAATAAAGGGTCTAAATTGCAAAAGAGTAAAAGTTTTGGGTTAAAAATGAAAAAAGAAAAAAAAAACCATATACACGAGCTACAACACCATAAATAACAAAAAGTTAAAAATTATATTTTGAGTTAAATGCCCGGATAGTCCCTATGGTTTGACCTTTTTTCACCTTTAGTCCCTAACTTTCTAAAATTACCTCTATAGTCCCCAACTTTTCAATTTTTGTTCCCGGATAGTCCCTGAAACGGATGGGGGTTAGTTTTATCAGTTAAGTTGGTGTAAAATGACTACAATACCCTTAATATAAAAAATACTATTAAGTCATTAAAATAAAATAATTAATATATTTATTCAGGTGGGACCAAACACTCTCACCCACACACATAAAACCCAAGTCATAAACTTTCATTTTCTTCATGTGCCAAAGCAAACCCTAACCCCATCTCTCTCTCTCTCTCTCGTCTGTATGATACCAACCCGACGACTGGAGAGAAGTCCGGCCGGCGCCGGCCATGTTAACCAGCTGACAACACCCCCCTAAACCTCCCCTCTTCATCACCTTTATGTACCAGTTCACACACACCTCTGATTGTAGAGAGAGACTGTTCGAAGGAGAGAGTGAGCGGCGGAGATCGAAGACGGAGAGAGGGAGATCCGTCGGCAACACCGCCGTATGCGACGGCTGCTCTGATCGTTTTCCGGCGACTGATGTTGAAGATGACGACGGTGATGGTGGATTCCGACGAGTTTCACGGTAAAACCCCCCGTCTCCTTTTATTTCGTTCTTTTTCTTCTTTTCTGAAGATTAATGACGATTTTTGTGGTTTCTCCAAAAATCTGATGATGGACGCCAGAGCTACGCCGGGTTGGTTATGATGGTAGATGATGATGATGGAAATAGGTGGTGATGATGGTCGTGGATTGTTGTTAGGGTGGAGAATATGGTAAAGGTGGAGGTTTACGGTGGTTGGTGCGTCGGAGGTGGGTGGTGAGGTTTGTAGGAGGTAAAAGGGGATGAGTGGTGTGTCGGAGGTGGGTGGTGAGGTGTATCGGAGGTGAAGGTGGAATGGTGGCTGATGGTGAGGTGTGTTGGATGTAGGAAGGTGGTAGAAGGTGGGAATGAGACAGGTTGTGTTTCAGGTTGGTTTCAGATGGTAGAGGGTGGTGTATGGGTAGCAGGTTGGTTTCAGGTGGAGATGGTGAAAGTGAAGAAGATGAAGTGGGTGGGTCCCACATAAATCTCTAAGTATATCTCTTTTAACTTTTTAGTATTAATTTAACACTAAGGGTATTTTTGTAATTTTACACTCGCTTAACACCAAAAACTAACTCCCATCCGTTTCAGGGACAATCCAGGAACGAAAATTGAAAAGTTGGGGACTATAGAGGTAATTTTAGAAAGTTAGGGTGAAGGGGTATGGTCCCAACAACCCTGCGCAAGTGCAGAAGACCATACCATAACTACCTTCCAAATCCATCTTAAACAGACCTTGCACGATCGCGCAACGTGTTTTGAGAGGATCTATAAAGAACGGTCTTTAATAACCACGCACTGGAGAAAGGAAAGACAAATATTCAGATAACTCCCTTGCGCGGGCTCGCGCAAGGGTATAGTTAAGCTTGAAGTTTTGATAACAAAAGACAAGTCTCAGACTCATCCGCGCACATAAAAACAAAGACTTAAGCAAAGGAATCTTTTCTGATTATAACTTAATGGACACATGGCATAGGATCAATGGTGTACAGCTATAAATCTTCTAGAAGGCATTAAATGCCTACCGTGCACAACTTCATTCGGTTATAGCCGAATGTGACGTGGCACAATCCACAGCCTTCATCTCAGTCATGATGATGGCAACAATTGGCATAAAAATCTAGATCAAACAACTTTCCACGTGGCATCTCCCCAGCCGTTGATCAAATCCACGATCCGTGTGCATGGAAGTGGAGTTAACGGATTAACGGAAAAGGAGATAACTGTAACGGAAAAGGAGATAACTGTAACGGAAAAGGAGATTCTGTTACTTCCTCCGTGATGGTTATTGGCGCGAAGCTTCGGTTATAAATATGGGAATTCAGGTACAAACGATCACTTCACTTTCACTTACTTTCACCAATACTACTTCTCATTGTACTTATTCTCACGCCGGAGAGTGGTCACGGAGAGAACCCCCACTCTCCCCGTGGCGAGTCTAACGGCTTTCTATTTTGCAATGTTCTCTGGTGAAGTAGCTCTTATCAGCAATCGGCGAGAGGATTAACCATTTTATGTAGAAACCCTACCCCAGATTTGATTGATTCCGGTCATTCTGATCTGGTGTTTCTTCATTGGCGCCCACCGATTTCTTCTTTCATTTTTCATCTTCTCGTTCGATTTCTCTCGTTTTTCTATCTCTATGGCAGAAGGTCCATCTAATCAACCACTAGGTCCTCGATCCGAGAACAGAGGCAATTTTGCCTATGCTTCTCGTGTCGACGGAATCGTGGAAGAAGCGTCTGATGATAATGATGTTCAGCATGACACGAACCAGAGGAACGATCCTGTCACTCCAGGAGTTCAGCCTGAAATTCCAATCAGTTCAATTTTGCCTCCTGGCGAGACTCCGATCTCATGGTATATCAAATCTCAGGGTGCTATAAATGTTGTTTATGCCCAGCTTGGTGCACAAACAGCAACAGCAGCACCACAGGCACGTAGATCTGCAGCTCAGGCGCGGACTCCAACCGCACCTCGAGTGTTGCATTATGATTCCCCATCACATATGTCGGTAGATGATACAGAGGTGTATTCTCAGCCAAAGCCTAAGTATGAGACCACTCATTCCGGCACTAGGCGTCAGGATATTCGGGAAGAACAACACTCTCAAAGACGTGCATCGGTACATTCACGGCTGGGCCTGCGTACGTCACAGAGGCGGGACACCCAGTATGATGAATACGATAAGACATATGGCGAAGGTGATAGCACAAGTATTTTCAGTCGGCTGCAGAAAGATCATACTAGTTACAAACCGAAGATTCGTGCGGAATACAACCCTGAGGCTGAACATAATTACAACCTGATTTAGCGACCAGCAAAAGCAGCGGAGAACTCCAAGTTTGTCAGGGAAATTGCATTAGCTCCCCTCGAGCGTGCAAAATTACCATCCAATGTTGGAAAGTTTAATGGCTTATCAGATCCTGATGACCATTTGCACTTGTTCACCAATGCGGGGCTCATCGGAGGATGGACGTTACCGATGTGGTGTCACTTGTTCGTTCAGACTCTTACAGGAGTAGCATGCCTTTGGTTTGATAACCTACCCACAGGTAAACTGACTTCCTGGATTGATCTTAAGGAGAAATTATTAGTTCATTTTAGTCAGCAACGACAGTCCGTCTGAGATTCCGCAGATGCCATGAACATCTGGAGGAGGGATAATGAATATCTGGAGGATTTCATTACGCACTATAACAAGGAAGTACTTGAGATTGGTGACGTGCATGAGCATTTGATCCGCGCACAGTTCAAGTATGTGGTACGGTGTGATGATATGATCAAGGTTTTGTCCAGAACGGAGAGGTTACCCAAAAGTTGGGAGAAGCTCATGGTAGCAGCTAAGGTGTACACTCAAACTGAGCACAATCTGAGTTCTAACCGACCTCCGTTACCTCAGAATCGTCCGCAGGACATGAGTAAAAACAACGGTAAAAAATTCAAGAAGAATTGGAAGTTGAGAGCATCAATAAGCAGATCGTGGACGGTATCAAGGCAATATTGGGAACCGCAAGAAGGGGCTGGGTCGATGAGTTACCAATTATTCTTTAGGCTCATCGCACCATGCCAAAGACTAGCATGGGAGAAACACCGTTCAGCCTTGTCTACGGAACGGAGGCCGTGATCCCAGCAGAAATCGGTCTTCCGTCACCCCGCATGCTAGCTATGGAGAAACAGAACAATGAACAAGAGTGCAGGCTTGATTTGGACCTCCTCGAAGAATGATGAGAGAATGCAGCCATTAACGAGGCCAAGTATAAGTCAAAATTGGAAAAAATAATATAATGCGCGGGTTCGTATATGCACCTTCTTACCCGGAGACTTTGTCTTAAGAGACAATGAAGCATCGAACGCCGAACGCCTGGGGAAACTCGTGCCTAAATGGGAAGGGTCTTATGTGATAAATGAGGTCTTGAGGAAAGGAGCATACACCCTGCGCAGGCTTGATGGAACAGATGTTCCGCGAACATGGAACGCGCAGCAATTGCGCAGGTGTTACATGTAATCTTAGCGTCCTTTCAGGATTGCTACTTACATATGCATCAACTTTAATTATCTTATTTATCCTAAGATGTAATCTTAGCAGCTTTATAATTAACGGCCTCTGTGCCTTATCAAAATTAATGCAAAGTCTGTTACTTACATTATGCCTTTATGTTTTATTACAAATGCATGCAATTTCTTTTGGTAAGCACAAAAACACTATGGTAATTTATCACAAGTCTCATGAACAACCTGCAGTCACATATAACTGCACAAGGCCTAGTCCTAGGTTCACACATGAGCTTTATACCATCTTTATTTGTCTCACCTAAACAAAGTAATTGTACTCATGCAGATATTGTAACTAAAACATGTCATATATTAACAAAAAGTTACTTACGCATCAGCGCATTAACAAACATTACAAAACGGGATTCCATATCCCAAACATGTTCAAACAACTACCGCTAGTTACAAACAACCTACTGTAGGTCTTCTTCATCTAAAGCATCTACTTCATCAGGGAATATCTCCTTCAGCTGGTCCACAAAGTTCTCAGACTGCAGCGCAGTAGTCACTAGATCTATCACTGGAAGGCGCATGTTATTGTATTCTTCTTTAGCAGCTGCATGGGCAGCACTGGTGTCAACCCCGCGGGTGGCAGATCTACTGGTAACCTAGTCAACCCTTAAAGCATTAGTGACATGATGAGCACACTCCGCATATCCTTGTGTAGACCCATCACGGCGTGCAGTCACCATCAAGTTGGCAACAGTTTGGTCTAAGTCGATTGAGTTTAGGATTGAATTTGCAACCTGCGCAGACAAATTCACAATAAGTTAATATGCAAATTCATCCAGCATAATTCAGAGGGGTTGAGATACTTACATTTATGATCCTATGGTGTTGCATCCACCACATACATTCTTCAAAGGCTCGACCAAGCTTTCCACCGTCACCCTGGCAGTTTCAGAACTTTTGAGTTTTTCTTCAATCTCAGTAAGGCGACGTGTAGCTTCAGACTTTTCAACTCTTTCAAGTTGCAAATCTTTCTTGGCAGACTCAAGTTCCGCCTTGGTTTGTTCCTGATCAGTTAACAAAGAAGTAAGTTCTTCAATCTCATTATTTCTAAGGCCAAGGGTTGCGCAAGTTTGTATCTCTCTCTGCTCACTCCTTTCCCTGTGAGAACGAGCTTCATCACGGGAGGCTTCCGCATCAGCTTTCTCTTTTTTTAGCTTTTTAATCTCCGCCTTGAGATTGTTCACGTTGTTTCGAACAACCATTTTTTCGTTGTTATCTTTTTCACAGATTTCCCTCCACCGCTTGCGTTCTTCGGAAAGGAGGGCAGCTTCAGACTCAGCCTTCTTCTTCCATCCCATGGCTGACCATTTTTTGGTTTTTTGCTCATCTTCGAACTTAGCTTGATCAGCTTCAAGTTTAGTCCTCAGAGCAGCAACCTTTGCTTTCTTTTTAGCAATCTCCTTTTTGGAAGTTTCTACAGCATCCCACTTGTAACACCTCGCAAAATCATGTCCAATATAGTGATGACACGTGTCATAAACCCTAATTATGTAAAAGTTACCTTGAGGGACTAAAGTTAACAAACAGGGAAAAGATGTTTGTAGAAGGACCAAAAGTGTCAACATGCCATACTTGTGCCTCTGATTGACCTTACACAATGTTCGTATTCTTTAATGAATAAATTGGCGGACGCAAGAAGCCGTTTGTGCTTAAATCAAAAGTTTACAAAACACAGGGGGTTAAATGTGTCAACATGTTAATTCTTACCTCTGAGTGACCTTTTAACAATCCTGAGGCTTTATAATATCTTCTTATACTCTCATGAATGTCGGATAATGATGTCGTGAAGTTTCGGTATAATTATATAATGTAATTTGCAATTTCCAAGAAGAAGGGTTAAAAGTGTGACAACTGGCACAAAACCGGTAATTTCCGTACAGTATTAGTTATTATTTAATATCTGCAATTATGTGCTTAAATGTCAACATTGTTTGATTTCATGCTATACATGTGAATTCATGCACGTTTTATACTTCAAATATTGCTTTGTGCATTACCTTAAGCGTTGCGTCAGAAAGACTAGTAAACTCACCGGTAAGACACGCTGTGTCAGCAATTCGGCAGAAAGCAGTCAGGCAATAGAATTAAGGCCTAGGAGTAGGTCCAACATCTAAAATACATTAAAACCCAAGTGTGGATACAAGGGTTAACATATAAACTTTCCGGAAGCTAAACTATGCACTAAAAAGCACCCAAAACTCACTTTAAATGTCGAATTCTGCATAAATAAGCACTAATTCAGCTATAATAAGCTTTTAATACAATAATATCATGTAGAATTTGTGTTTTATTGTCCATAATAACTTACAAAGTGTCGGGAATTAAAGATCTAACATATTCATGTTTATGTTATGTACAAGTTTCACCATCTAAAAAACTTAACTTCTAATGTTAAAAATGAAAAGATCTAACATATTCATGAAGAAAATAAGTGATTACATGAATTTTTGGTGTATGTAATGAAGTTGTTGATGTTATATCTTGTGTTTATGTTTATGTTTAGATCATGTATGTTAAAGCTTAGATCTAACAAGTTTAAGCATGGATCTTGAAGGATCCATGGTTAAACTTGAAGATGAACATGTGAAGCATTATGTGAAATGAAAAATGGATTTTTACACATAAACTTGTAATCTTGAAGTAATAAAGTGTGTGTAGAACTAATTTTTGAAACTAAACTCATGGAAAGTTTGTTAAAAGTTTAACATAGAGCTTGTTTTTGAAAGATCTAAAGATATTAAGCATCGATCTTGAAAGATCCATGGTTAAACATGATGTTAAAAAATAATGATCTTTCTAATAAACATAAAGAGTAAACAGCCATTTTGGTCCCTGTGGTTTGGGCACTTTTGCCATTTTAGTCCAAATCTCAAACTTTTTACATCTGGGTCCCTGTGGTTTGCATTTTGTTGCCATTTTAGTCCAAAATTCAAAAACCCCATTTTTTTTACTGTTGCAACCTCCTATTTTGTCTTTTAGTTCAGGGGCATTTTGGTCATTTTGCTTTTCATTTAACATTTTCTTCCCCAAATAAATCATCATCATCCCCAAATAAAACCCGAACTCACTCTCTCTCTTCTCTCTCTATAAACAACATAAAACCCCAAATAAATCAGCAGCAACTGAGACCTAAATCGATCAGTTAAAAGTTCAATACTCTTTAACGGCGGCATCTGTTTGATTGTGATCGGAGTTAGTTGCCGCCATTGTTGGAGAGGTTTTTTGCTGTACGGATGGCGAATATGAAGCTAGGGTTTGACACAGAGAGCAGACTGTGACCACCATCACCGCAACCCAACATCATCTCTCTCTCTCACTCTGTAACAAACACCACCACAACCATGACTACTATCGCCATCTGTGACCACCATCGCCGTCGAATAACCACCAAATCCGACCCCACCTTCATCTCCTCTCCTTGGCCACCACTCCCACCCTTTTAAGCGACGGATTGGGAAGTTTCAGGCGATTGATTCTACTCTTCCGATAATGTTTGTGGTTAATATGATGTGTTTTGATTGAATTTTTGTTGGATAAAATAGGAATTAGACTCCATACTTGTTGAATTCGGTGTATACAAGTCAATTTAGGGATGTAAACGAGCTGAGTCGGGCTGGGGTGGGCTCTAGCAGTTTGTGGTGGTGGTGGTGGCGGTGGTGGAGTTCACGGTGGTGGTGGTGGTGTTCGACAGAGAGGAGAGAGAAGAGAGAGATGGGTGTTTGGAGAGAGAAAGAGAGAGTGTGTGTGTGCAGGTTTTAGAGAGAGAGAGAGTTCACGGGGATGCTGGTGTTGGCGGCAGTGGGATGGTGGTGGTAGGGATGATGCGGTTGTGGGGGGTGGTGGTGGTGTGGTGGTAGTTTAGAGAAGAGAGAGAGAGCAGCGATTTTAGTTCAGAGATGCGGTGGTGGATGATGATGAATCGCTGAAGTTTCGATGATGAAGATGAACATCTGGGTTTTGATCTGCTGGTTGCACAAAAGGAATTGTATTTAAAAATGACCAAAATGCCCCTACACTAAAGGACAAAATAATCAGTTTTCAACAGACAAAATAGAGGGTTTTTGGATTTTAGACTAAAATGGCAACAAAATGCAAACCACAGGGACCCAGATGTAAAAGGTTTGAGATTTGGACTAAAATGGCAAAAGTGCCCAAACCACAGGGACCAAAATGGCAGTTTACTCAAACATAAAAGTGGTTTTAGAACATGGTTTACAAACTTTAAAGACCATTAAACTCATGGATGAGTTGGTTAATAAAATAAAGTTTCATAAAAGTTTGCTTAAAATACTCAAGAACACTTGTTTTTGAAAAGATCATCTTATGTTAAGTGTAGATCTAGAAGACTACACATTTTTAACAAAAATCAAGTTCACCATGATGTTTCATATGAAGAAGTTAGTGTTTATTATTGATGATTATTGTTGGAAAATTGTTTTGGTGTTGAAAAGAAAATAAACACATGTTTTGAAAACATGGGAAACCTCCATTTTTAAGAGAAACTATGTCAAAAATTTTATAAAATTTTGGCACTTAGTAAAATATAAGTTTTGGTGAAACTTATTCCCTAAAAATTAAGCTAAAAATATTTACCAAGGTTTTCCTAATTTTTGTGTAAAATTACAAGTCAAGAAATGGTGATTTCTTCAAGATAAAAATTAATATTAAGTATATATATTTTTTGGGAAAAATATATATATTTAGTGAACGCCAAATTTTGTGCTAAGTGTATATTATGCGTATTATATGTAGTAGTGTATTTGGGACTTGAAAATACACTAAATACTCCTAAGGAGTATGAATACAAAAATACACATACAAACACATGAGAATACATAAGTATACAAAATACCTCACAAAGAAACACATGGGCAAATGCAAGAAAATATATTTATGAAAATATATTTCTTAACATATTATTGAATTTGGACACCCCCCTCTCTTCTTATATATATATATATATATATATATATATTTTCTATTAAGCTTATAATAATAATAATAATAATAATAATAATAAAGTCATGCCCCGTTTTAAGTGTTGTAACCCCTGATCACTGATACCCTGTTCGATTGATCTAGGGCCCCGTAACGTATGCCAAGGCTCTGCCTAAATTCGTTGGGGTTCTGTCTCGTGACGTAGGGATAAAGTTAATTTGGGTTACCATACTTAATGTGAGTGCATTATATATTTTATTAAATAATCCAGAAGTTGTACCAAGATATATCAACCCTCCAAAAATATTTCCGACACCCCTAATATATTTAGAATACCCCTATATGTCCTAAAATACACCCCGTATGCGAGAAATAGGCCCGAAATATATTTAAAATAATAAAATAAAAATAAAAACAATATTTTAAGTCTGTCGCGGGGCGCGACAGACTACTCCTCATTCTACGCGGGCCGCGACCGAGCTACAGACGGCGAAAGCACAGCCCGCCACGTGGCAGGACACGCGTCAACCTCTGGGGTGACTCAGCACACCAGCCGCCACCTTTTGGACCTGGCGGGGCGCGACGACCCTTCCCGTTTCCGTCGCGGGGCGCGACGCCCTATCTGATCAGCGCTATAAATAGCATCGAGAGGCTCAGTTCACAAACCGTTCAATTCTCGTGCACGTCTCTCAATTTTTGTAGTGTAGGCCCTATACCCGGGCATTATACCCCCTAATAGCGAAGCTCTGCCTCGTTGTAAGTATTATAACCCCTGGATACGTATTAGATACACTGCCCGATTGATCTAGGGTTCCGTAACGGCTGTTGTGGTTCTGCCCGACGTAGTCATTGGAATGCCGTCTCGGGGAGGGTATTACTAATGTTAAAATGGGTTATTATACTAACACGTGTGCATTGTTTATTTAATTAGATTATAACCAGGGAATCACAAAGGAAAGCCCTATAATAGCAATGTGAGTAATCTCCTTTTTGTTAACTGTTTTTACAAAACCTCACACAATTAATTATATACTAAGCAGTTATTGAGTATTTGTAAGAATACAATTATCATGAGTATATTGGGGTTTTGTATACAAAATTTGTTACTGCCTTGCGAGGGGTAACATTTCCACAAGTCGGGTCTGACAGTACCATGGATATTAATTGATATAACTTGGAAACAAATGTAATTGCAAGATCGCCATCAATACTGTACAATGGTTTTTATTAAAACTTGATTAAACTGAGATTCACTCACCAGTATTTCCCACTAACAAAATGTTTTTAAACACGTGTTTCAGGTAACTTAGTGTGAAGCCAATAAAAGCCAGCTGGAGAGCACTGAAGGCTTAGAAAAGTGGCAATAAAAGTTACCTAATTAAAAGGGAGAATTGTTTTCAATAATTAGGGTTATTCCCTATAAATAGATCAAAATGAAAATCGGGTTTTGTCCCACTCATAAATATAATATTAGAGAAACTGGGGTTTTATCCCATTTCTTTATTTTAAATATTTGTGGTGTTTAACTCTGATAAAATATTTCCTAACTACGGTCCTGATGAAATTTTCCGCTGCCAAATTGATAAACACCGATACCACTGAAACTGGCCACGGCCGCCCGTTCCCGGGTTGTTAGGGGACGGGGGTTGTGACAAGTGACGGCGAGGCGGAGGAGGCAACCTTGGACAGCGACCTTATCAGTGAGACGAGACCCCGGTGGCTTTTACGAAGCATGATTGGCGACTCTCTTGTCCAGACAAGGAAGATGAGGTACTCATCTTGAAGGTGCCCCTTCAACTACTAATGCTAGGAACTCTCTTTGTTCCTATTCCGTCTAAGCATTGTGCCATTTCGCGCATAACGACAACGGACGTTGGCGCATGGACCATCATAAAGGTTCTTCCATGTCGAAGGTGTGAAGACAATAGTTTTCCCCTCTCTGACTAATCAGCTACTTCGAACGAGATAAAATTAGGGTGACCATGCAAGACAATTTATTGTTACGGGGGCCCACGTAACAACAACTTGTAGTGCATGGAAATCCTGGTGAACTCTGCGGGTCAAGCTAATGATCATTACACAATCCAAAATCCTAAGTTGTTCAAATCTTCGTCTAGTAGAACACCAATCGAGATAGTTACTATAACACTCTACAAGTGGGAAGCCTGTCTTTCCTTACTTCGTGCCTAACATCCCTACTTATAGTACGAATCATTGGGAACCAGTATCCAAGCAAGTGAAGATGGTAAACACTCAAGAAAGATTTTCCTCAACACTTTAGGATTCTTGTGTTTAAATTTGTACAGAGCCTACGACACCCCAACCTTATCCATTATAGTTGCGATGATAGACCCCAACATTTGACATCCGTTTTACCCCAAGGAGGTAGCATGGCGCGAACTGTAGTGTAACCCATTTACTGCACTATGTTCGTCATTCATGAAGACCATACCAACTATACTGAGACTCTTGGAGCCCAAGCAAAATCAATGTAAAAGTCGCACAGTCCAATGTGACAAAGGGGCCCTTCCTACGTCGGACAGTCAAGGTCCATGAAGCGTAGAACACATGTTATAAGGACAAAAGCACCCGCTCGATCCTCCTCTTCTTAACAGATTTCCACTCCATATGGGCACATGGATGAAACAGGCAGGAAGCTTCTTACCGTCCTGCACCTCATAAGCACCCCGTCACCCACTACCCATATTACAACACCGACGCACCCATCAGTACTTCCACCCTCTCTATACCGTGGTGCACCCCATCGTTTGGGTAGTGCATTCACACCCTGGAAACCACTTTACGATTGCTACAAGGCACAATTCGGTCCCGAGGAAGAAGTCATGCACCCTCGCGACCTTATCTCTGCGTTTTCACTATCACTTTCTCCTATACGTGGTAGTAATGCACAACCCCCCTCATCTCCTGTGAAGCATACCCGTGTATGTGAAACTAAAGACTATGGAAGAGTCAGAGACTTGAGGAATAAACAAGGAACAAGGTGAAGGGAAGACCTCACTGTATTTTTATAGCCCTGGATGACTTGCATCAATTGGAGTAAGGTAGCTCCGAGGAGGTTTGCTACGCAAGACTAACTGCAACAAATTGATATGGTGTATGTAAAAGTTGATGTACCCTTAGCAAGATTTTGATGTGACTCATTTTACCTTGCTTCAATGATGAGATGATTATGGTGGGAAGATAAGCATCATTAGGAATTACCCTACCTTTATACTTATAGTGCACGACGAATAAGCTTTGCCTTCACACATACAGGACAACATTTACTCCAAAATACATGTTTAATCTCGTCGATGTATTTTATACATAAGAAGCACATGGGACCACAACGAAGGAAATGATGTCCGAGTCTAATCTGAACCTTTACCTGCAACAAGAGTTGAGCTTGAAGCTCTGTAGAACCAACAAGTTGCTAAAGCAAACAACAAATATAAGGAAACCGCTGCGACTAGGAAATTCAAGGCATTCGTTGTCCCGACTAAGATAGGTGATAGAAACTACTAAGAAGAACTACCAAAGAGTGATAGGTGTGGCTATTATCACACAGGTCCGTGCAGGACCCCGTAGGTGTGAAATTGTGGCAAGACCGGGCATAGCAAGGAGGCATGTTGGTCTGGTATGAGGTATGTGAATGGAATCTGGGACAGTAATAGTAATGGCAAGGGCCAAGAGTTGCTACGGATGTGATGACAAAGGACACTATCAGAAGGACTGCCCGAAGAAAAAAAATCAATCTCTTGGGAGCATTTTCATGATGGGAATACGCAAGGCACGCTAGGACCCGAACGTAGTTACGAGCATGTTCCTTATAAACCGACACATTACATCCATTTTGATTGATACTGGCGCCGAATTTAGCCTTGTATCTATAGAACTTAAGAACATACTTGACGTAGACGCGGGTAAGCTAGACACTCCTATTCAATAGAATTAGCAATAGACTTATTCGATTAGTCGAAAAGGATGTGTTGCATTCTTGGCACCCGTAGCAGATAAGAAGGCTGAGGAGCCGAAACTCGAAGACATTCCTGTGGTGAAGGAATTTCCTGATGTTTTTCCCGAAGATTTTCCGGGACTACCTCCGCAAAGGCAAGTCGAGTTCCATATAGACTTGGTTCCAGGCGCCGCTCCTGTAGCCAAGGCACTTTATCGACTTGCACCATCCGAGATGCAAGAATTATCTACACAACTCCAGGAGTTGTTCGATAAAGGATTCATAAGGCCGAGCTTCTCGCCTTGGGGAGCTCCAGTTTTGTTTGTAAAGAAGAAGGATGGAACACTGCGGATGTGTATCGATTATAGAGAATTAAATAAGCTCACTGTCAAGAATCGGTATCCACTAACGAGGATTGATGACTTATTCGATCAGTTGCAAGGATTGAGTTGTTACTCCAAGATCGACCTTCGGTCTGGCTATCATCAGCTAAGGATCCAAGAGGAAAGTATACCGAAGACTGTGTTCAGGACTCGTGATGGGCATTACGAGTTCCTTGTAATTCCATTTGGATTGACGAACGCACCAGCAGTGTTTATGGATCTAATGAATCGTGTTTGTAAACCATATCTAGATAAATTTGTGAATGTATTTATCGATGATATTCTGATTTATTCTCTAACGAAAGAAGAACACGAACAACACCTTATGACCATTTTAGAACTACTGAAGAAAGAGAAGCTTTATGCAAAGTTCTCAAAGTGCGAATTTTGGATTCGTGAAATACAGTTCCTAGGACATGTTGTGAACGAGAAGGGTATTCATGTAGACCCAGCCAAGATAGAAGCGATAAAGAATTGGGAAATCCCCAAAACACCAACTGTAGTTCGACAATTTTTGGGATTAGCGGGCTACTACCACATATTTATCGAGAATTTATCCAAGATAGCTCAACTGCTGACTTCCCTTACACAAAAGGACAAGAAGTACGACTGGGGCGATAAACAGGGAGAAGCCTTCCAACTTCTCAAAAGCAAAGCTATGCGATGCACCAATACTATCTTTACCCGAAGGAACTGAGGACTTCGTGGTATACTGCGACGCTTCGCGTCAAGGTTTGGGTTGCGTGCTCATGCAATGCCAAAAGGTCATCGTTTACGCCTCAAGGCAGTTGAAGGTGCATGAAAGGAACTATACCACTCACGACCTAGAGCTAGGCGCGGTGGTATTCGCCTTGAAGATTTGGCGACATTATTTATGTGGTACTCGATGTACTATCTTCACTGATCACTAAAGCTTACAACACATATTTGACCAGAAGGAATTAAATATGCGTCAACGAAGGTAGGTTGAGTCGCTAAACATTTACGAATGTGAGATCAAGTACCATCTTGGAAAAGCGAATGTGGTAGAAGACGCTTTAAGTCGAAAAGAAAGGGGTTAAGACCCTAAGAGTTCGAGCATTGGAAATGACTATTCGAACGAACCTCACTGCACGCATTCATGACGCTCAACAAGAAGACCTTAAGAGGGAGAATCTTACAGCCGAATATATCCGAGATATGGAAAAGAAATTGGTGCCAAACGAAGAGGGAACCAAATACTTTATGGGGCGCATTTGGGTTCCGCTCTATGGCGGTATTCGAGAAGTCATCTTTGATGAAGCTCACAAGTCGAGATACTCGATCCACCCAGGATCGGATAAGATGTATCAAGACTTGAAAGAATACTACTGGTGGCCGAAGCTTAAAAGCGATGTTGCTGTTTACGTTGGAAAGTGCCTAACCTGTGCTAAGGTTAAGGCCGAATATCAGAAACCGTCTGGTCTACTGCAGCAACACGAGATACCCATGTGAAAGTGGGAGCAAATCTCAATGGACTTCATAACCAAATTACCCAGGACCCCTAGAGGGCATGATATGATATGGGTGATAGTTGATCGATTGACGAAGTCTGCACACTTCCTACCAATCCGAGAGAAGGATAGCATAGGAAAGCTTGCTAAGCTGTATCTTAAAGAAATTGTGGCACGTCATGGAGTGCCTATTTCGATTGTTTCAGACAGAGATGGACGTTTCGTATCAAGGATCTGGCAATCCTTCCAGGAGGCCTTTGGATCTCAGCTAGATCTAAGCACGGCCTTCCATCCGCAAACAGACGGCCAGAGCGAACGGACCATACAAACACTAGAAGATATGCTTTGCGTATGTGTTATAGATCTAGGCGGAAGCTGGGATACTCATCTAACTTTAGTTGAGTTTTCCTATAATAACAGCTACTATACAAGCAAAAAGGCCGCACCATTCGAAGCTCTATATGGCCGCAAGTGTCGCTCGCCACTATGCTGGGCAGACGTTGGAGACAAACGCATGATTGGTCGTGAACTTGTCCAAGAGACACCGACAAGGTTATGCAAATCTGAGAGCGCATCAAGGCGGCTCGTGATCGACAAAAGAGCTACGCTGATCGTAGACGAAAACCCTTAGAATTCGAGGTAGGAGACAAAGTTTTGCTGAAAGTCTCACCTTGGAAAAGGTGTAGCAAGATTCGAAAAACGTGGAAAGTTGAATCCACGATACATTGGACCATTCAAGATCTTGGAAAAGATTGGTACCGTGGCGTACAAGTTGAAGTTACCGGAAGAACTTGATGGTGTACACGATACGTTCCATGCATCCAACCTCAAAAAGAGTCCAACCCAAGAAACAGTTATCATCCCTGCGGATGAGGTGCATATCGACGACACACTCAAATTTACAGAACAGCCTGTTGAGGTAACGGATTGGAAGATCCATAAAACAAGGAGGAGTCGCATTAAGCTTGTCAAAATACGTTGGAACTCTAAGCACGGACCCGAGTACACGTGGGAACGCGAAGACCGGTTCAAAGCCAAGTACCCCCACCTATTTGAGAAAACTCATGCGGGAGATAACTCAGCCTGAATTTCGCTGAATTTCGGGACGAAATTCTTTTAAAGGGGGGGGGGGACTGTGACAACTGGCACAAAACCGGTAATTTTCGTACAGTATTAGTTATTATTTAATATCTGCAATTATGTGCTTAAATGTCAACATTCTCTGATTTCATGCTATACATGTGAATTCATGCACGTTTTATACTTCAAATATTGCTTTGTGCATTACCTTAAGCGTTGCGTCAGAAAGACTAGTAAACTCACCGGTAAGACACGTTGTGTTAGCAATTCGGCAGAAAGCAGTCAGACAATAGAATTAGGACCTAGGAGTAGGTCTAACATCTAAAATACATTAAAACCCAAGTGTGGATACAAGGGTTAACATATAAACTTTTCGGAAGCTAAACTATGCACTAAAAAGCACCCGAAACACACTTTAAATGTAGAATTCTGCATAAATCAGCACTAATTCAGCTATAATCAGCTTTTAACACAATAATATCATGTAGAATTTGTGTTTTATTGTCCAAAATAACTTACAATGTGTCGGGAATTAAAACTGCCACAAAAAGTGCTTCATTCTTAGTGAAACTGCGCAATTCAGCTTTTTAACGAACCGTAACGAACCGAACAACCGGACAATAACCGGGACATCAAAATTTGACTAGAAGTAATGTTGTTATGATATTAAACTAGTATTGATGCTAGAACACCTTAAAAATCATAAAAACCCCTAAACACACTTAAACTAACTTAACCCCCCTCGTTTGCACTTTAAACCCCTAAACTACCAAAAAGTTACACTTTACCCCCCCTTCTCTTTGGACGGTTGGGACAAGGGTCCCACCTTGTGATTTTATTTGATTTCTTTTGATCTTTTGTTGGGGTATATTCCAACACATATACCCTTGAAAGATATGGAAAATCTTATAAAAACCTAAACTAATAACATAACATTCATTCATCACCATCTTCTTCATCTTCTTCCCTTATTCCTTCTTTGGTCTTGGCTCACCATCACCACACTACCATCACCATTTCCAAGCTTCAATATCATAATCCAAGGTGATCTAGAGGTGTATGGAGGCTATCTAAGGAAGCTTGAAGTGTATGAACTTGAAGGACCACCTTATGGAGCTTTTAACCTCTCATTTTCTTCCATATTCATCTTCATCATTTTTGTGCCCCTTCCCTAGCCATTAGAGCTAGTAGAAAGCTTCTTGATCACTATATTAGTTCATGTTTATGTTATGTACAAGTTTCACCATCTAAACAACTTAACTTCTAATGTTAAAAATGAAAAGTTCTAACATATTCATGAAGAAAATAAGTGATTACATGAATTTTTGGTGTATGTAATGAAGTTGTTGATGTTATATCTTGTGTTTATGTTTAGATCATGTATGTTAAAGCTTAGATCTAACAAGTTTAAGCATGGATCTTGAAGGATCCATGGTTAAACTTGAAGATGAACATATGAAGCATTATGTGAAATGAAAAATGGATTTTTACACATAAACTTGTAATCTTGAAGTAATAAAGTGTGTGTAGAACTAATTTTTGAAACTAAACTCATGGAAAGTTTGTTAAAAGTTTAACATAGAGCTTGTTTTTGAAAGATCTAAAGATATTAAGCATGGACCTTGAAAGATCCATGGTTAAACATGATGTTAAAAAATAATGATCTTTCTAATAAACATAAAAGTGGTTTTAGAACATGGTTTACAAACTTTAAAGACCATTAAACTCATGGATGAGTTGGTTAATAAAATAAAGTTTCATAAAAGTTTGCTTAAAATACTCAAGAACACTTGTTTTTGAAAAGATCATCTAATGTTAAGTGTAGATCTAGAAGACTACACATTTTTAACAAAAATCAAGTTCACCATGATGTTTCGTATGAAGAAGTTAGTGTTTATTGTTGATGATTATTGTTGGAAAATGTTGGATCGACGTGTGACCCTAATAAGATAATCTGAAGAGTTCAGCATCAAAATCAAAGGCGGAATCAATGAAATTGACGTAACACAGCTTGATACTTTCTAATTATCTTCTCTTATTGATTTCCTGAGCTTTTACAATTCAAATAACAATCCGGCAGCACCTCGGCTCTGAAACACACACTCTAATTCCGTTTTAAATGACACAACACGATCAGGTATTTATAGGAAACTAATTCCGTTTGAAACTGTCCAAACAAGAGTTAATTCCGTGCGGAATTAACTCAAGCGGAATTCAGTTTCAAGCGAAATTACCATTTCGAGCGGAATTATAATTCCAAGTGGAATTATAATTTCAAGCGGAATTACCTATAAATTTCATTTCTCATTTTGCGTGCCCTGATCTATCTAATACAATACAAGACTCAATAAAGACGAAGTTAACAGACATTAGTGCACCAACAGACTCCCCCTTGGATGTTGACGAAGTCTTTAGCATCCAGTCTTCAGTCTTTAGTCTTGATATATCATTCTCTGCTCTAAATTGTCTTGACATTGTAAAGCATCCTTCAATTCTTTTATCTTCAAACTCCCCTTTGAATGTTGATCCAGAATTTTGACTCCCCCTTTCGAAAACTTCCCCTCACGATAAGTTGGGACTTAAATTCTGGTTCTAACTTTGACATTTTCTTTGCCATGGGGATCTTGACTCCTGTTTCCTGTCTCTCAAACATATAACATTATAAACTATTCAATCTTAAACTTCTATTAACTGTTCATCAGTTTTAGAAATCCACTTAAGTATTCAGGTCCAAGTTAATGACCCTGATTACTCAATTTATCTACCAAGTCCAACTTAATGACCTTGGTTGATACAAAACATAAACAAACTGATTTTGTTCAAACATTTTTCAAATATTTTTCTGAAAAATTACAAGCTTCAAGTTAATGAACTTGTTTTGACTTTCCATTTTCTCAATTATCATGTTAAGCTCTCAACTCATCATCCAGCTTAGAAACTTCCTGCATCTGCTTCAACTTTCGAATCTGAAGATCAGCTTTCCACTTTAGTTTGTCGGAAAATAAAGCAGAAATGAAAAATCTTTTTGATTTTGAATAAAGTTTCTAGACTAGAAATGAATTACAGAAATAAAATGCAGTAAAAGTAAACTATTTACAAATATATTTTTGGTGAGCGTGTTAGGGAATCATATCAGTTATCCGACAAGTCACAAGTACCGTTAAGCTTTAATTTCATACTCAGAATTAAACAATTCACTTAGATTGTCGATATACTGATCCACTTAAATTCTCACACAAACTTCAATCTGTTCAGGATACGGATTTAGTGTTTTAGAGACTTAAACTCATTCATGTGTCCCACCTCTTGAATATACTCCCGTATCCAGATCCCAATATTCAGTCTTACAGGTGAGTATACCACAGATGATATCTGTAAGGGGTTAAATTGCGAAGGCCGTGAGAGCTCAGGTCAGAACTTCCGTTCAGCAGAGAGATGACGGCTTCGACTTTGGTGGGTCCCCTTTAGAGGATCTTTTTTACAACAGCACATGATTAGCATTTTTCAATGTTTCATCATTTTTTATGCTGAGGGCAGACTTTTATTTCAAGCAAGCGTAAAGTATTCTTCGGGGACTAGGCCATTGCTTCCGCAAAATCAGAACTCCCGGGATAATACCCCAGATATCACTGAGTATAAAGACCTAGTATCTCAGAAAGAGGGATCTTTCAAACGAGATTTCAGGGGTTACCTATATATCCAAGTAGTGTTCCCCACGAAATAAGTAAGTAAAGATTTAGATTTATATATATATCCCGAACAAACCTACTAAATGTGTAAAAACCTATCGGCATATCATCAGCGAGACTGTTTAAAACTTTTAAACTTTACATATCTTTAGCATACTATAACTGTCAAGCCGATGTACTATCATTTTCCCTTTTTACACAAGCTCTTTTCTGGTTTTCTATTGTTTTGTATTTTGAAAATATCTCATGTTTTTAAATTTTTTAAATTTTTTACTATTTTTGTATTTTCTGAAAAAATTACCCTATACTCCCCCTAAATACCAAAACAAGTAAAAAATCGACAAACCATTGCAGATTGCTTCTCAACATCATCTACAATGTCTCCTTCATCAACGCCAAGAATCTCCTCCAACACCGATAAAAGCTTCATACCATTCAGTTTTAGCAAATATTGAAAACGAGTTTATCAAATGCTTTGGTATGTAAATCAGCTTTTTGCTCGTCAGTGTGGATTTTCTCAATTCGTATCAACTTCTTCTCGAAACAATCGCGAATGAAGTGATGACGAATTTCAATGTGTTTCGTTTTAGCGTGATGAACAGGATTTTTAGTAATGTTAATCGTTGCGTCATTATCAACAAAGATAGGAGTGTTAAGAAATTGCAAACCGTAGTCGCGCATCTGTTGTACCATAAGCATTGTACCATAAGCATCAAACGTTGTATTTACTTAAATTTTACAGGAATCCTTGGGAAATGCTTTATAATATAGTATAGATATACGTTATATCACAAATCAAATTATCATTTCAAGTTATAATTGATCTGCCATTAAACCTCCAAAGAAAATCTTAAAGGTATAACCTAGTCTATATGTCATTTTAGACATGGCCATGATGGTAAAACCTTTTTAAAAAAATAGATCCCTGTTAACACCTAAGAACTTGTTAGCCTCTTAACAAACGTGGTTCGAGAAAATCACACTAGTCATCCTTATATTGGATTTTCCAATTCCTTAACTAGCCTAATGATCTAGAAATCATGGCTTATATCATCAAATGCGATGATCACATTTAAAACATCCATTAGTGATGAAGTGCCTACGGGCTATACTTATTGTCCAATAAGACAAATGACATTTGTAGTCTATGACTCCCTGTCAAGAAAGGTGATGAACTATGTTCAAACCTTAATGCCTCGATCCCAGAAGACCATGGCTTATAAATTAAAATTGTCCTTGTGACATGGCCTTTTGTGCCACTTTAATACCCTAAATGGTTTATAACTAGAATAAATTACGAAGAAAATTTAAATAAATCTGATTATCAAATTAACCAATATGGTCTATTTATACCATGGTTAATGAATCACCGAAAATGGTGACTCCATAATAAAATCACTAAACAAGTTGTTGTAAATTGTTTTATAGCATTTGAACTTCACCATGGCCGACTCAGATGAAGTTAATAGTCATCCAAATGAAAGGAATGATAATACCAGAATGAATGTAACGGGTGCTGACCTGCAAACAATGATAGACAATGCTATAACTAAAGCTATAGATAGAATGTACAAGGAATTAGGTGCCACACGCACCAAGACTCAAACAGTAGCTCATTCTAAGCCTCCCTCTAAATCACATGCATCTAAGAAGGACGATTCTCAACATTCGTCTAATCAGAAAAATCAACCGTCCAAGAAGGTAGTATTTGATCAGGAACCTAGTTCCAAAACTTGTTCTTATAAGTATTTTGTCTCATGTAAACCCAGAAACTTCACTGGCGAAAAGGGTGCCATTGATTGCATGGAATGGCTAGAGGAAATGGAGACAGTTGTCGATATTAGTGGGTGTGCTGAACGGGATATTGTAAAATTTGTTTCTCAGTCCTTTAAAGGTGAAGCTCTAGTATGGTGGAAGGAACTGTTATAGGCCTCAGGGAAGATCCCATTATATAATCTGTCATGGGAAAAATTTGTTGATCTGATAAGAGATACTTTCTGTCCACAACATGAAATAGAGAAAGTTGAAGCTGACTTTCTAACTCTAGTTATGAAAAACTTAGATTGTCTATCTTATGTTACTAGCTTCAACTCCATGTCTCGAATGGTACCTTATTTGGTTACACCAGAGCCAAAGCGTATTGCACGCTTTATTGGTGGATTGGCTCCAGAGGTAAAAGGTCATGTGAAAGCTTCAATGCCTGCAACATACAGATCAGCAGTAGATTTGTCTTTGTCTATAACTTTGGATATCATCAGGAGTAGGGCTGCAAGAAATACTGATGATGTGTAACGCCTTGTATTTTCGTATTTTTATATTTTTAGAAAATTCAAGTTCGTTTTCTATTTTTAGAAAACCAGACTGAAAAACGGAATAAAAACGTCAAACGACACATTTTTACGCGCTTTTAACGCAAACGACAACGAACGCGTCACGCACTCATCTCCGACATCATTTGCGTATTTTTGAACCTAAAAATAATATCCTACGATATTTCACGACGTTAAGTTGTGAAATCGGGCTTCAGAACCGTATCGAGCCGCGCAAAGCGGGCTTGTGGGCCTGGGGCCCAAGCCCGATTTAAAAACCTAACTATTAATACCTTTTGTTATAAGTTGCAAACCCTAAACATCCTTATTATCTTGAATTAGCCACACATACCAACACCCACACTTGAGTTCCCTCCTATTTCACTTCTTCTTCTACATCTTAACAGCACCTCCATCTTCTTCACAAATCAAACCTCATCAGACCCTCCTTCACTTTCCCCTCCCTCTCGAACTATACTACAGCATACACACACCAAAAGCCTTAGATCAACCATCACTCAGCCATCTATTTTCCCCTGTTAATCATCGATGAACGGCCACCACCACCACCGTTTGCAGCGGCGGCGATGGTGGCGCACGGCGGCGGTTACACATACGAGAGAGAGAGAGAGAGAAAGAGACGACGGAGAACGACGACGGCAGTGGCGCCAAGGGCGTAGCTTAAGAGGGGCCGGGAGGGGCGCCCGACCCCTCGAACTTTTCGCTCAGTAGTGTTATATATGTATTTTTCGTAAAGAAATTTTTGGGTATATACGTTTTCGACCCCCAGTTCTATAGAAATTTGCGGTATATACGTTTTCGACCCCCCGTTTTCATGGTCAAGCTTCGCCACTGAGTGGCGCCGTCGTCTGCGGCGGCGGCGGATCGGTTCTGGTTCGGGTCACGGCGCCGGCATTGGTTTAGTTCGAATCCCAGCTCAGTTACTCGAGTCTCGTGGTTTCAGTTTCAGTCGTAGTTCGGTTTAGAGTTCACTTCGGGACCAAGTCGTCATCGTTTCGTCTCGGTATAATTCTTTTGTTTCCAGCCTTTGTTCTTGTTTTAATTATTAAAATGAACAAAGTGTTATGATGCTTTGTTCAGTATTAAAATGTTTGTTCTTGTTCGACAGTTGTTCGCATCATAACAAAGCATCATGTTCTTGTTTTAATTACTGGCACTAACCTTGTCCTTTAAAATGAAGATGATAACTTATATGTTTGAAAAAAAAGCCTATTGTTGATGTTTTTCTTTTGTTTAAAGATGATAACAAACCAAATCAATCCTTTCAAATTACATGAGTTACTATTTTCAGTTCGCGTGGGTTTTGATATTGAAGAGGGCGACTACTGAAATGAAAACTAAAAAAAAAAAAACTTTACAATTTTATTAAGGGCATGTTTGGCTAAGCTTTTCAAAACAACTTACTGACTTGGCTTTTTGAAAAGTCATAAGTTTCAAAATGATGTTTGGCAATGAGGGTGTATGTGAGGGGGAAAATACTGACTTTTACAAAAAGCCAATAAGTCAATAAGTTGTTTTCAAAAGCTTAGCCAAACATGCCCTAATGTTTGATAGTGGGTCGGTGTATGTGAGATCAGGCAAGGGACGCGGGTTCGACCTGGTCCCTTGTTAGTAGCTGCAAGATTAGTTCGTTGTAGTCTGTTCTTATAAAATAAAAATACAAACATGTGGGGTGGGCTTCTTTTGTTCAACTGGGCATTTTAAAACAAGGAGAATCAGTAGTTGTTGTTGTTATTATTTTTAGAGTTAACTGCCATTTCAGTCCCTGTGGTTTGGCCACTTTGGCCATTTCCGTCCAAATTTAAAAAATGCGCCATTTCAGTCCCTGACATACTGGAAAGGTGCCATTTCAGTCCAAATTCTCATAACCCAGTTAAAGTCAGTTAGGTGAGTATATTTAATGAAGGGTATTTTAGTCCTTTTATAATTATTTTGTTTTCCCTTTATGTTTTTATTAAACAAAACCCCCCTCCCCTGTATAAAGGGAAAACAAAATAATTATAAAAGGACTAAAATACCCTTCAATAAATATACTCACCTAACTGACTTTAACTGGGTTATGAGAATTTGGACTGAAATGGCACCTTTCCAGTATGTCAGGGACTGAAATGGCGCATTTTTGAAATTTGGACGGAAATGGCAAAAGTGACCAAACCACAGGGACTGAAATGGCAGTTAACTCTTATTTTTATTATTATTATAATAGTTGAAATTGATTAAAAAAAGCTAACTGTTAAATTGTATTTATAAACTTGTGGGTTCAAGTATGTGGGTTAAATACCCAATCCATGCCTATGTAGAAAATAATAGTAGGTGTAATATGTTTCTTTAATATGAAAAACATAACTTTTTTTTTCCTTTTTCTTTTGAATCAATTTGGTTTTAAAAAAATTGATCAGTTAATAAACAATTTATTTCTAATTAAATAAACTTTATTATTATAAATAATTGAGGATATTTTATTAATTAAATAAATCAGAATAATATAAAATCAAATACATAATACAAAGGGTTATACGGTGATCATACATATACATAATGATATATAGACGGGTAAACTTCTAACCTTCCGAATGGTGACAATACCCGACCTCACCCGGATCTCTCGAATCTAGGAAACACAAAATGTGCCTTGCATATAAACAAAAGGGCACATCGATAAAATTTACGTTATTGTGTTCCCTCCTTTTACTTGGTACGTTTATATTTGTCTAGGATAATCGCTCTTATTCGTTCTCTTGGATTCCTCTAAATCTCTACTCGTGCGATAATTCAAGGAATCCTCAAACGCAACCAATGTGAGCATACTCGACCCCTTTTTTTTACACTTTAACGCGTTTTGGGGTGCAACATGTATCATTTAACAAAAATTCATATTATACGAAATCAAACGTATTCCCGATATGCTTACGTTAGTTATGCACGCTAGTTTCATTTTGTACAAACAGGTTATTTGTTACGCTTGTGTTAGTTATACTTGCTAGTTTCAACTTGTATGTCCATGCTATTTCGTTATGCTTAGGTTGTTTAGGTATGCTAGTTTAAATTCTAGATATAAAACTTTCATCATAGATTTGTGACAAACTTTACGTTTATACATATTTTTCAAACTTGTATGCTCGCCAATACCTTTGTATTGATCTATGATTTTAATACATGTTGCAGGAATATCAATGACGCATGGAATCTAGTAGGATTGCCTAGAAACGCATTTAAACGTTAAATACTTGTTGTATTGTATTTTATTTCATACATGTTGTAATTAGTTCCAAAACCATTGTATTAAACTGTTATGAAATGAAATGAAATTATATTTCTTTTATACATGTTGTGATTCGAAATTTGTATTATCTGATTTAAGCAACGAAAAGGGTAATTATTAAATACTTGTCACAAATAGCGTTATGAAGCCTCTTGCAATCTCGTCTTTTCGTCTCATCCCGATGTTTCTGCCATCGGTTGGGGTATGACATGATGGGAAGAGAAAAAGAGATGATGATAACACGAGGCATTTTGATACGAAAAAGAAAGGTGATTTTGGGTTTAGGAAGAATTCTGAGTTTAAGAAAAACTCAAACCAGTCGGGTGATAGACCCGTGTGCAAGAACTGTAGGAAGCGCCATTCTGGAAAGTGCACGATTGATCCACAGGCTAAAATATGTGGAATTTGCAAGACAAAGGGGCATAAGACTATAGAATGCAAAGACTTGAAAAATGCAACTTGTTACAATTGTAACGAGAAAGGGCATATCAATACCAACTGCCCAAAATTTGCAAAGAAGCCTGAAGAGGTCAAGAAGACCAATGCTCGAGTTTTCAAGATGAATGCCCAGGAGGCAGTGCAGAATGATAATGTTATAACAGGTACTTTCCTCATAAATGATGTTTATGCTAGAGTTTTATTTGATTCTGGCGCAGATAAGTCCTTAGTAGACAATAAATTTTGTAAACTGTTAAATCTGCCTGTTAAAACTCTAGACGTAAAATATGAGGTAGAATTGGCCGATGGTACCTTAGAAACTTCTTCAACAATTTTAGATGGATGTTTCATATCCATTAGGAATCACTCTTTTCCGTTGTCCTTGTTACCGATGAAATTGGCAGGATTCGATATAGTTATAGGCATGGATAATTGCCTGTGATAAAAAGCAAGTGGTTGTCAAGACCCCTTATGGTGAATCACTTACTATTCATGGAAATATGCAATATGGATTGCCTGATCAAGTATCTATGCTTAAGGCATCTAAGTGTTTGAAGAAAGGTTGTGTCGTTTACCTGGCACAGGTGACTATAGATGAGCCAAAACCCAAGATAGAAGATATTCCTGTTATTTCAGAATACTCAGACGTTTTTCCTGAAGAATTACCTGGTTTACCTCCAGATAGACAAGTGGAATTCAGGATTGATATTATTCCAAGAGAAGCACCAGTTGCCCAAGCTCCTTATCGTTTGGCACCGACCGAAATGAAAGAATTAAGGACCCAGTTGGATGATTTATTGGAGAAGGGTTTTATTCAACCAAGTTCGTCTCCTTGGGGAGCGCCTATTCTTTTTGTGAAGAAGAAAGATGGCTCAATGCATCTATGCATGCATTGATTATCGTGAGCTAAACAAGGTAACAATCAAGAACCGCTATCCATTGCCCAGGATCGACGATCTATTCGATCAATTGCAAGGGGCAAGTTACTTCTCAAAGATTGATCTGAGGTCGGGTTATCATCAGTTGAAGGTCAGAACCAAAGATGTACACAAGACCGCATTCAGAACACGATATGGCCACTACGAATTCTTAGTGATGCCTTTCGGGCTCACTAACGTACCTGCAGCATTCGTGGATCTCATGAATCGTGTCTGCAAGCCGTATCTAGACAAGTTTGTCATTGTCTTCATTGATGACATTCTTATTTATTCAAAGAGTCAAGCCGATCATGAAAAACATCTCCGATGCATTCTTAAACTTCTACAACAAGAGAAGCTCTACGCAAAATTCTCTAAATGTGAATTCTGGCTTCGAGAAGTCCAATTCCTTGGACATGTGGTAAGTGAGCGTGGTATCCAGGTGGATCCCGCTAAGATTGAAGCGATTATGAATTGGCAAGCACCCAAGACGCCCACAGAAATTCGCAGCTTCTTAGGTCTGGCAGGTTACTACAGACGTTTCATAGAAAACTTTTCAAGGATAGCTGCACCTTTGACTTCGTTAACTCGCAAGAATGTGAAGTTTGATTGGGGTCCCAAACAACAAGAATCTTTCGAGATTCTTAAACAGAAATTAAGCAATGCTCATGTGTTGACATTGCAAGAAGGGATTGAAGAATTTGTCGTTTATTGTGACACATCGCACACATGTATGGGTTGTGTGCTTATACAGAGAGGCAAGGTGATTGCCTATGCATCACGTCAGCTACAGGTGCACGAGAAGAATTACACCACCCATGATTTGGAATTGGGTGCCGTTGTATTTGCACTAAAATTGTGGAGGTATTACCTATATGGAACCAAGTGTGTAATTTATTCAGATCATGAAAGCCTTCAACATTTGTTCAACCAGAAAGATCTTAACATGAGGCAGCGTCGCTGGATGGAAACATTGAACGATTATGATTGCGAAATTCGCTACCATCCGGGCAAAGCGAATGTGGTCGCTGACGGTTTAAGCAGGAAAGAAAGGGTAAAACCTATTCGGATCAATGCTAAAAGCATTTAACTAAAGAACAACTTGAATGAAAAGCTGTTAGCTGATCAGAAGGAAGCTATATTGGAAACTAACTTTCCAAATAAGAAGTTAGGTGTAACTGCTGATCAATTGTCTTTTGGAAAAGATGGAATCCTTAGATTGAATGGTCGAATCTGGGTTCCAATTCATGGAGGACTTAAAGATGTAATCCTCCAAGAAGCTCATAGTTCTAAATACTCAGTTCATCCGGGCAGTGATAAGATGTATCAAGATCTGAAAGCAAATTATTGGTGGATAGGTTTGAAGAAATCTATAGCCACCTATGTAGCTAAATGTCTGACATGCGCACAGGTTAAAGCCGAGCATCAAAAGCCGTCATGTTTACTGCAACAACCAGAACTTCCCACTTGGAAGTGGGAAATGGTAACTATGAATTTCATTACCAAGTTACCTAGAACCAGACATGGAAATGATACGATATGGGTGATAGTTGACAGACTGACAAAGTTAGCCCATTTCATACCCTTCAAAGAGACGCATAGCTCCGATTAACTAGCCCAGCTATATGTGGATGAGATTGTATCTCTCCACGGAGTGCCAGTATCTATTATCTCTGATAGGGATACTAGATACACATCCCATTTTTGGAAAATCTTTAAGCAATCTTTAGGCACTCGTTTGAATTTCAGTACTGCTTATCATCCTCAGACGGATGGACAAAGTGAGCGTATGATTCAAACACTAGAAGACATGCTCCGGGCTTGTGTTATTGACTTGGGGGGAAGTTGCGATGACCATCTTCCTTTGATTGAATTTACATATAATAATAGTTATCATTCGAGCATCCAAGCCGCGCATTTTGAGGCCTTGTATGGAAGGAAGTGCAGAACGCCAGTTTGTTGGGCGGAAGTTGGAGAAACCCAACTATCGGGACCTGAGATTGTCCTAGAGACGACATATAAGATTGTCCAGATCCGTGACCGTCTTAAAGCCGCCAGGGATAGGCAGAAAAGCTACGCAGATAAGAGACGTAAACCTCTGAAATTCGAGGTAGTTGATAAAGTATTGCTCAAGGTGTCACCCTGGAAAGGGGTGATGCGATTTGGCAAAAAAGGCAAGCTGAGCCCAAGATACATTGGACCATTCGAGATCATCGAATGTGTCGGAAGTGTGGCCTATAAACTGAATCTACCAGAAGAGCTTAGTGGAATTCACAATGTGTTCCACATCTGCAATTTAAAGAAATGTCTAGCCAATGAGTCGCTAGAAATGTCTCATAAGGACGGGCAGATTGATGAAAGCTTGAAGTTTGTTGAAAAACCCTTGTCGATCGAGGATCAACAGGTTAAGAAGCTTCGAAGAAAGAATGTGCCAATCGTAAAAGTGAAATGGGATGCCCGTAGAGGCCCAACATATACGTGGGAAGTTGAATCCACGATGCAACAAAAATACCCTCATTTGTTTCAGTAAATCTCGAGGTCGAGATTTCTTTTAAGGGGGTGAGGATGTAACACCTCGCAAAATCATGTTCAATATAGTGATGCCACGTGTCATAAACCCTAATTATGTAAAAGTTAACCTTGAGGGACTAAAGTTGACAAACAGGGAAAAGATGTTTGTAGAAGGACCAAAAGTGTCAACATGCTAGACTCGTGCCTCTGATTGACCTTACATGATGTTCGTATTCTTTAATGAATAAATTGGCGGATGCAAGAAGCCGTTTGTGCTTAAATCAAAAGTTTACAAAACACAGGGGGATATAAATGTGTCAACATGTTAATTCTTACCTCTGAGTGACCTTTTAACGATCCTGAGGCTTTATAATATCTTCTTATACTCTCATGAATGTCGGATAATGATTTCATGAAGTTTCGGTATAATTATATAATGTAATTTACAATTTCCAAGAAGAAGGGTTGAAAGTGTCAATATGACAGTTCTACTCCCGAGAGACCATTTCAATAAATCCGAAACTTATCAATGCATGGCTTTTCTCCCAGGAACATTTAAAACCTGAATATATGGGCTCCTCATGCTGAAAATGTCAGATATACGAGTTATATAAGTGCAGGGACTGATTCTGTAAATAATAAAACAATTTTTGAAATTTCACTCTCAGGCGTGTCGCGCAGGATTCTCCTGCACCTGGCGCGACATGTGGGCGGGACTAGCAGCTGCCCAGCATGCAACCTGCAATCTTTTGAGAATCTCTGCAACCTGTTTTGAATTCAGCTGCATGTTGACGGTTTTGTAAAACCATTTGGACACTTGTGGGCATCATATTTCACCTGGGGACACATGGATTGATCCTAGTTCATCCTAATTCCCTATATAAAGGCCCACATTCTTCACTTGATCTTGCTTACTTCAAAAATCAGAATTTCCTCTCTCTAAAGCTTTGATTCTGGAGCATCCTGATCATTAAGGAAGCTCTCTCAAGTTTAAACTTTGTGCTAAGGACCCTTGTAAGTGTTCTTGGCTCCTATAGTTAAGTTTTATTAGTATAAGGACCGAAAGTCAAAGATATCGTAATTATACTTTGACTTTTTTTATTAATCATTAACGGTCCAGCCATAATTCTAAACGAATGTGGCTATGTGTTGGTAATTAAGTAGGTGTCAATCCCTCAAAAGGGCACCTCCTAATTATCACGTTTGCTTAGTCTATTGTCGGGTTAAAGTAATTAACCGAAAAGTCAAACGAGTCAGTTTTTATTAAAAATTCATAACTGATAATATAGAAGCTATAAAATACGTCTTATCACTTTAATAACTTGGTAAATATTATAAGAACATGTTTAGGCATGTTCAACCCGACAATTCTAAGTTTAGGCTCGGTTCGCAACCGAAAGTCGCAAAAGTTGACTTTTGCTTTGACTTTCAGTTCTGACCCGAATTAGTTTAGTATCTATATGCCTTAGGGTTCCTTTGTGACCATATTATATGTTAGTATAACCCTCTGAGGTTATACTACATGGTCCTTTAGAAATCAGAGTTCATTTGCATGTTTCCGTTATTTGCTTAAATTTGACTATTATGCCCTTATAATGTAAAGACGGGATTTTTGGATATATGAGTATACAAATATCTTTGTTACTGAAATATAAGCATGTCAAATAAATTTGACATCAGTTTCTGGTCTTCAACTAAAGTTATGCAAGATACGTAAAATGAAACTTTTTATTTATTAAACTACGCTTTTAAGCATAAATCATATTTAAACCCAAATTTTGGTACCATACTCATTATCTACTGTTATTATATACTTTTTAAGGATTTTTGGAATAAGGGGTCAGATTATAAACTGACCATATCATTGAGTTCTTGTATAATTCGATAAATGACGATAATACCCTTTTTGTTAATAAATGAAGATTTGCATATGATTAACATACCAAACCTTTTCCAACTGATGTTATATGTTAAATAAAATATTTTAAACATTCAAGGCTGATCAAAACCTTAGAATACCATAAAAATCTCTAATATCGTCAATTATCGACTATCGACTTTTACGATAATTAAGTGCATAGTATGGTTTAAAACCATATTTAACACATAAGACTTGTTACCTACTGATTTTATAAATGAATTTTAATACTTTTACAGTAGGTATAAGTCACCAATTTTTGTCCCTAAAACCATATGTGAAATGACCAAAATGCCCCTACGGTGCATAGTTTGGCCATAAATGGTAAACCACACATACGTATGATATCTTGCTGATTTAACAACATAAAATAAATGTTTTTACAGAATGTTTTAGATCAGAACCTCAGTTTACTATTTAACCTCTTTTATAAACTTTAAAATGACCAAAATACCCTTACGGGACTTAAATTGATTTTAAATTCTTTTGGGGCAATTATTGTTGATATCCTACTGATATCATAACATATTTGAAGCATAATATCTTATGGAACTTCTGCATGACTTGTCCGACTACCCGTAATGCATATACGCGTTCGGTACGGTTTATGTAACTAGTTTGCACAAATTAGCCGAAACGGGTCAAACCTTATAGTTTTAACTTCAAAATCCAGAATGTATTTAGTTTACCCATTTTATACAATTTTTCATACTTTTTGGGTCTAAATCACAATCTAATCCGGTCATCGCTTAATCTAGCGTTTCGTGCCGTAAACCTTTCTTTAAAACTAACCGGTCTAAGTTAGAACTTAAATAAGACCCGTTAGGAATCTAATAGGTTAATAAAACCTTCGTTCCAGATTAAGAGCCCCGGTAGAAGTTGTTTGCACTTAGTTGAATAGACCATACGGCTGAGTATACAAAAATTTACATTTTAAGCTCAGGTAAATACTTTTAACTTATTTTCCCTTATACGGGCTTGGGATACGGTAAAATATTACCGCTTGGTCGGGTGCAGAAACATTTTGATTGAAGATGGTTAAATGGAAAAATCCCGTTTTAATTAGTGTTGCTTGATAACAAATAACATTGGGGGTTAACGACCGGTCCTGGATATCCTTGGCTTATTTAAGAATTGCAAATGGCCAAGACTTAAGCACGGGGTGTAGGCATACACCTGACAGTTGCGTATGTAAAGATATACCCATTTGTTGAGGATTACTCACCGTGGGATTATATTAGTGGTGTGTTGATTAATTTTGTTCGGCTTTTATACCGGCCCTAAATGTTGGACAAACATGTTAATCTGGTACAAGATTGTGTTTAATATAATTGTCCCAAGTTATAAAAGAACATTTGTGCCTTATGCATTTAAATCATTTTTATAAACCCTTTTTCAAAAGAGTCAGTTAATTGTATTTACCAGTGTAAACTGACGTATTTTCAAAAAGATTAAGTGGCAGTACTTATTATAATTGGTTGGGAGCTCTGGGCGTTAGTTAGAGAATCTTGCAAGTTCTAAACGCTTAAAGTCTGTTGAACAATATTTTGTATTACATTTTAGATCCGCCTGTGGATCCTACCGTGCAACCGTCTGTTTAATATTTATTCGTACTTTACATTTCGGTTTGTAATAGTATACTTTCTACCAAGACTTCCGCTGTGCAATTAAACTATGTATATTTAGGGGATAGGAAATCATAAACTCATGTGAGACCGAATATGACAATATGGAAGACCTGAATTACGGGGCATAAAATGACGGTAATTAATCAATTTAGCCGACAAGACTATCCAGAGTCAAAAATAGTGACGTGATTTATACAAAACACTTGTCAATATAAGATTAGTATGGGGCGAACATGTTGATGAACTCATACTATTGGGTGGTCGATTGACAATTGGGTCAAATATGTGACAAAATAAGAAATACAAGATAAAAGTTACAGTCCATGAGGACTTACTCGTGAAATACACATGCGTATGATAACTTTTGACTAGAAGAAACAATGACTTAAAAATGAAACTAAGCTAGTTGGGTCCAAACCAAAGGACTACTTAAGGATGGGTTGTCAGAAGTATATACTAGTGAAATAGTGGCGCGACACGGAGTACCGGTATCCATTGTGTCCGACAGAGATACTCGGTTTACTTCAAACTTTTAGCGCGAATTCTAAGAACAAATGGGAACTAAGTTGTTATTTAGCACCGCGTACCATCCACAAACGGATGGACAAAGCGAAAGAACGATACAGACGTTAGAAGATTTGTTACGGGCGTGCATTATTGTAACAACTCTCATCAAAAAGTACTATTTATTATTTTAATTATCCAATTAGGAAACTCTAATTGAGAAACCCAAGTGATTCTGTATAATCCCTAAAATTTTCAGAACATTTGGAATCAGGATTAGGGCCCCTAAAACTAAGAGGGGGTAAACCCTAGTTAGAGTTATCTACTGAAAACGCTGTCAAAAATTCGAAATAACACGAAATCGACTCAGCAGGCCTATACTAGTGACAAGGCTACCCTAGGGTAGGTTGGTACCCCAGGCGAGTCGCGACAGGGTCCACGACATCTTCCGCGACACGCGGGAGATGTCAATTTCACGTATAAATAGGACGGTCTGTTTCATGCAATTGGGTGTTCGTTCGACGTTCAATTTCAAATTGTACGCTGAGTTATAATCAAAACAGTTCCAAAACACACACTGATCACGAAGTGCTGCCACAATTCAGGGTAATAACTCGATCGCTGCTACGATTCAATGTCCGATCGATTAAACTATCCAATGGATGTTTAAGTGCTGCCCACATTAGGGTTTATGCTTTGTCATTCGTCGTTAAATCGATGGATGTTTAAGTATCGCACTTTGTCATTCGTTGTGAAGGTTGTAATCTCGTGAGTTGTCGTAAATGCTGTATTAAGTTACTAACCTAGTTTGTGTGCTTGATTATTTAAACTAGGTTATCAAGGCTAATCAGTAGAATAAGCTCTGTTAAATCTGCAATGTGAGTCATTCTCTTTTTATCAAATTTAATTTCAAAATCAAGTTTATTTTCAAAGTTATAATTACGGGGATTAAGTCTTTGTAATCACCAAGTTACAGCCGGTATGTGGGATTTTGTATACATTACTTGATAATCGTCACCATTGGGGCAGCCAATGGGGGATATGACCATAGTCACAGATCCGGTCGAGTGACAAATACCGTGGGTAGTTGGTTTGATATCAGAAACATTGTAATCGCTCTTAATACTGTAAATTATAACAAACGTGTCGTTTTAGTAAATAGAATGATTCACTCAGTATTTCCCGCTGACAAAAACTTTTTCAAACATGTTTGAGGTGATCTGTTGTGATCCAGGAAAAGTGCCGTGAAGCACTATCAGCTTAAGAAAGTGGCTCAGTATAAAATAAAGAAACATGTTTTGTAAAATAAAAGATTTCTTCGTGAAATCTCAATATTGTAAAATTACCGGGTTTATCCCGAATTATGAAATAAAATAATCGGGAAATATTTCAGTTTTAAAAAGATCCTGAAGAAACTTCCGCTGTTAATTAAAATACCACGGGATTTCTGTCCCGCGACTCCTGAAACGGGTCAAACCGGGTCGGGGGCCGTGACAGAAATAAGGTGGTATCAGAGCCACTGATTTAAGCCTATTAAGTATTTAGAAATACTTAATTTTACTGATTGCTAATTATGTGATTATATGTTTTATTAACTGATTATTTGTTAATTACAGTATGGGTAAACAAAAGCTGTCAAACATCTATCTTAAACTAGATAGGTCATCCAACGAGAAGGGAAGTTCATCCCAAACAAAACCTTATGTAATTCCTGAAGAAGGAATATTTGTCCGTAAGGCACATTACGAGGAACCACTTTCTCCTAATAAAAGAAGTTTGATTATTAGGAAAAGTCAGGAGGAAATAAGGAAAAACCGAGAGAAGAAAGTTAAACAAGAAACCCAGGATTTAATCAATAAATCACCTTGGGAGGACAAATTAGATGAGAAATGGGCAAATCTTTATATGCTAGCCACAGTAGCAGAAAATGCAAATCTCTAAATACTCAAAAGTTTTCGCACTCTTATTTCCCAGAAACCTTATTTAGTAAATAAATAAGTTACAGTAAATCGTAGTATAATTTACTTGTTAGTTGTTTTATGTATGCAATAATATTTACGGGTTATCTATAAAATTTTGTTATTTTATTTTAACAATTGGTATGTATTTTGCATATATGCTAAACAGCATGAATGAGATATCTGAACGTTTAGAAAATCTTAACCTCTATCCCGTTAAGATAGAAGTTTCCAAGGAATTCACTGGTTACTTCGCTGATAAAGAAGAACCCATGGAATTTCAATCCAAACCACTGGCAAAACCTAAACCCAAGAAAAGAAGCAGATTCGTGGGATGGAGGCGTGTACGTAGGAAAAAGCCAGCAACAAGAAAGGTTACCAAAACTGAAGAACCAAAAGACAAAGGAAAGGGGATAGGAATTGAGGAAAATATTAATCAAATAGAGATAGAAATTGAGAAGAGTTTTAAGCAAACAGAAAGAGAAGTCGGGGAAAGTTCTAAACAGAAACAGAAAATGACTCCCTGGGAAGTTTTAGATCATAAACTAGTAATGAGTGACCTCATCGGACCTGCCGATGGAAACCTTGAAGCAGCTAATCCAAACCTTATATTTACTGAAGAAGATCTTTTCAGCTATCCACTAGAAGCTCCAATCCCAATCAATCTGGAACCTGCTATTCCAGATCCTATTGTCCAACCTCAACCATTACCAGTAGAATTAGATGAATGGTGGACAACTGATTGGCAATACCAAAATCTTTTAAACAACCCTGATACATTTTTCCCACAAGTAAACCCAGAACCTCCACTATACCCAACTATGAGCCCAGAGAATCTGACTGAACTTCGCCTCTGGGGCGAAGAGTTAATTGATGCAGGAAATCGGATTAGGGATGTGGGAGAAAGAGTTACTTGGAAGTATGATGAAAGGGAGCGTCGTTTTTAAGAAATTAGCTAACCAGATAATGGGAGTTTGCAGGAATATGTGTTAATAAATAATCATAATAACCAGTATGTGTAAATAACTTAACAATAAAACGTTGTATGATAATCGTGTGTACGAGGCATAATATAATATATATAGAAATGAAAATTTGGAAATTGATAAATTTTGGTTATATATGTTAATGTGATTATGTGCAAATTGTTTTATTATATTTGTATTTATACTAATTATTTACATAAAATTTATTATCAGATGTCAAACATTGGTAACGAACCAGTAAATGAGGTTAATCAGTCTGAGCAACATCCAGGAGATCAATATATGACTAGACAAGATATCGAAAATATTGTTGCTCAAGGGATAGCTAATGCTATTCCAGCATTCGTTGCTGCTATAAAGAATCCAATCGAACCGCAACAAATTGTTCCTAGTAAACGTATTTCTGAAGATAACTTCAGTAATAGTGTAAACGGAGGCAATGATAATGTCAATCATAATGCAGAACCACATCAAGCTCCATTTCCTAAGAAAATGAAAACTGCAACGCCTGGTTGCACTTTCAAAGAATTCCTTGCTTGTAAACCCACTGAATTTGCAGGCAATGAAGGAGCAACTGCATCACTGCGTTGGTTAGAGAAAACCGAAGCAGTCATTGCAATAAGTAAATGTGCTAAAGATGATCAGGTCATGTACGCATCAAATCTCTTCAAGGAAGGAGCACTTGAATGGTGGAACACTGTGTTACAATCAAAAGGAAGAATAGTAGCTTATGCTATGACTTGGGAAGAATTTAAGGGTTTTGTAGAAAGAAAATTTTGTCCCGAGTATGAAAAGGAACAAATGACAAATAAATTCCTAAATCATAGGATGATGGGTGTAGATTGTCGCAGTTATACTTCGACATTCTTTGAATATGCTAGAGTGGTACCAACGTTGGCTTCGCCAGAACCGGTACTTATTTCTCGCTACATTTGGGGACTGGTTAGTGAAATCCGCAATATTGTTAAAGCTGCGAGACCTCGCACTATTGACGATGCTGTGGAATTAGCTAATACCCTAACCGATGAACTAGTACGCACCCAAGATGAAAACAGGAAGAAGGAATTAACTCAGAAAATTACCCAAGGATTTCGTACGGGTAATAATAACAGCTTCAAGAGAAAAGGAACTGGGCAATTCTCAACTCCGTCATTCTGCAGGAAATGCAAGAAGAAACATTATGGAAGATGTGATATAACCTGCAATTTTTGCAAAGTTGTAGGGCATCGTGAAGAAAATTGCAGGAAGAAATCCATAATTTGTTACAATTGTGGAGAGGCAGGACATTTCAAAACAGAATGTCCTAAATTAATTAAACCAGTAGACAACAAAACTAAGGCGACCGACGGAACTATTAAGAAGAATGCTAGGGCATTTCAACTAACCACTCAAGAAGCAGAACTCATCCCAGATGTGATAGCGGGTACGTTCTTAGTTCACAACATTTACGCCAAAGTATTATTTGACTCTGGTGCAAACCAAAGTTTTATAAATACTTCATTCAGCCAAGCTCTTAATTTACCTTTAACCAATATTAGGCAGATTTTTACAGTTGAAACAGCAGATGGAAATTCAGTTAAAATAGATAAAGTTTTGCAAGAAGAAAACATAGAACTTTTAGGACATAAATTCTCTGCAAAACTATTGCCGATGAATTTAGCTGAATTTGATGTTGTATTAGGAATGGATTGGTTAGTAGCCAACCATGCTAGAATCCTTTGTGATCAGAATTCCATAGAAATTCAATCACCTACCGGAGAAGTGATTAGGATCACAGGAGATAAACCACGTAAGCCCATGAAGTTTATATCAGTAATGAAAGTTGCTAATTATGAACGAAAACAAGGAATAGTATATATGATTTCAGTAATCATTAGTACTAAGGGTAAAGAACTTAAGGAAATTCCTGTAGTCTCGGAGTATCCGGATGTATTTCCAGAAGAATTACCGGGATTACCCCCAGATAGGGAAGTAGAATTTAGGATTCATCTACTTCCAGGAACTACACCGATAGCCAAGGCACCTTATCGGTTAGCACCTACTGAAATGTTAGAACTGAAAAAGCAATTAGATGAATTACTAAGTAAAGGATTCATACAACCTAGCTCATCCCCTTGGGGAGCGCCAGTGTTGTTTATGAAGAAGAAGGATGGTTCAATGAGAATGTGTATCGATTATAGAGAATTGAATAAGGTTACAATTAAGAATCGATACCCATTACCTAGGATTGATGATCTATTCGATCAACTACAAGGAGCTAGATATTTTTCTAAGATAGACTTACGCTCCGGATATCATCAATTGAAGGTACAAGAAGAAGACATACCTAAAACTGCTTTCAGAACTAGGTATGGTCATTATGAGTTTACAGTCATGCCCTTTGGGTTAACAAATGCACCTGCTGCATTCATGGACATGATGAATAGGATCTGTAAACCATATTTGGATAAATTTGTAATTGTCTTTATAGATGATATACTTATTTATTCCAAAAGTCAGATAGAGCATTGTGAACACCTTCATGCACTCTTAACCTTGTTAAGAAAACAAAAGCTTTATGCCAAATTCTCGAAGTGTGAATTTTGGTTAAAGGAAGTGCAATTCTTAGGACACATGGTGAATCACGAAGGTATTCACGTAGATCTTGCTAAGATAGAGGCAATTACCAAATGGAAGGTTCCACAAACAGCAATGGAAATAAGAAGTTTTATAGGTTTAGCTAGGTATTATAGACGGTTTATTAAGGATTTTTCCAAGATAGCCGTACCATTAACTAAGTTAACCTGTAAAGCCATTAAGTTTGAATGGGGACCTAAGCAAGAAGAAGCCTTTAGAATATTGAAGCAGAAATTAACAAATGCACCAATCTTAGCCTTACCAGAAGGAACTGAAGATTTTGAAGCATATTGTGATGCTTCAAAACTAGGATATGGATGTGTGCTTATGCAACGCAAAAAGGTGATTGCATATGCTTCAAGGCAATTGAAAAAGCACGAAGAAAATTATACGACTCATGATTTAGAATTAGGAGCTGTAATTTTTGCCCTTAAGATTTGGAGACATTATCTTTACGGAAGTAAATTTACTGTCTACACAGACCACAAAAGTTTAAGATATATATTTGGGCAAAAAGAGTTAAACATGAGACAAAGGAGATGGATGGAAATCTTAAGTGACTACGACTGTGATATTCAGTATCACGAAGGAAAGACAAATGTAGTTGCAGATGCCTTAAGTCGTAAGTATTATGAGAAACAACGACGAGTTCGTGCTCTCAGATTAAATCTACAAATAGATTTAATGGAACAATTGAAGAATGTTCAAACTACAGCAATCAAGGATGATGCTGAAGGAATGAAAGGACGAATCAAGGAATTAGAACAAGGAATAGATGGAATTTGGAGATTTCACAAAAGTAGAATTTGGGTACCTAAGCAGGGAGACTTAAGACCTAAGATTTTAGAAGAAGCTCATAAATCTAGGTATACTATGCACCCAGGAAACAATAAGATGTACCAAGATTTAAGAAAGAACTTTTGGTGGATAGGAATGAAAAAGGATATAGAAAGATATGTTTCTAAATGTCTTACTTGTTCACAAGTTAAGGCAGAACATCAGAAACCTTCAGGGTTACTACAACAATTAGAAATGCCAGTATGGAAATGGGAACTTATAACAATGGATTTTGTTACCAAGTTACCCAAAACAAGAAAAGGTAATGATGCGATTTGGGTAATTGTGGATCGATTAACCAAATCAGCTCACTTTTTACCTATGAAAGAAACCTTTAGCATGGAAAGACAGGCTAAATTGTATGTAGATGAAGTTGTATCCCTACATGGAGTTCCACTCTCCATTGTTTCGGATAGGGATAGTCGTTTTACTTCTCATTTCTGGAAAAGTTTCCAGCAAGCTATGGGAACTCGATTAAATCTGAGTACTGCATATCATCCCCAAACAGACGGACAAAGTGAAAGAACGATCCAAACTCTAGAAGACATGCTCCGAGCATGTGTATTAGATTTTGGTGGAAATTGGGATGATCATTTACCATTAATTGAATTCTCCTATAACAATAGTTATCATTCAAGTATTGAAACCGCCCCATTTGAAGCACTATATGGAAGAAAGTGCAGAACTCCAGTTTGTTGGGCAGAAATAGGAGAAAGTCAATTATCAGGTCCTGAAATAGTGCAAGAGACGACTGATAAGATTACTCAAATCAAGGAAAAGCTGAAGACGGCTCGAGATCGCCAGAAAAGTTATGCAGACAATAGATGCAAGCCGTTAGAATTTCAAGTGGGAGACAGAGTACTATTGAAAGTTTCTCCTTGGAAAGGAGTAGTTAGATTCGGGAAGAAAGGAAAGCTAAGTCCAAGGTACGTAGGACCATTTTCAGTGATCCAACGTATAGGACCAGTTGCTTATCGTTTACAACTACCATAAGAATTAGCAGGAGTACATGATGTATTTCATGTATCCAATCTCAAGAAATGCTTATCAGATGAATCACTGGTAGTACCTCTTCGAGATATAGAGGTAAACGAAAAGCTGAAATTTGTTGAGAAACCTCTTCAAATTGAGGATCGAAAGATCAAGTTTCTCAAACATAAACGACTAGTTTTAGTCAAAGTCAGATGGGATTCAAAGAGAGGAGCTGAATACACTTGGGAGCTGGAATCAGAAATGAAGAGAAAGTATCCTCACTTATTCCAGTAAATCTCGAGGACGAGATTTTTATTAAGGTAGGGAGAATGTAACAACTCTCATCAAAAAGTACTATTTATTATTTTAATTATCAAATTAGGAAACCCTAATTAAGAAACCCAAGTGATTCTGTATAATCCCTAAAATTTTCAGAACATTTGGAATCAGGATTAGGGCCCCTAAAACTAAGAGGGGGTAAACCCTAGTTAGAGTTATCTACTGAAAACGCTGTCAAAAATTCGAAATAACACGAAATCGACTCAGCAGGCCTATACTAGTGACAAGGCTACCCTAGGGTAGGTTGGTACCCCAGGCGAGTCGCGACAGGGTCCACGACATCTTCCGCGACACGCGGGAGATGTCAATTTCACGTATAAATAGGACGGTCTGTTTCATGCAATTGGGTGTTCGTTCGACGTTCAATTTCAAATTGTACGCTGAGTTATAATCAAAACAGTTCCAAAACACACACTGATCACGAAGTGCTGCCACAATTCAGGGTAATAACTCGATCGCTGCTACGATTCAATGTCCGATCGATTAAACTATCCAATGGATGTTTAAGTGCTGCCCACATTAGGGTTTATGCTTTGTCATTCGTCGTTAAATCGATGGATGTTTAAGTATCGCACTTTGTCATTCGTTGTGAAGGTTGTAATCTCGTGAGTTGTCGTAAATGCTGTATTAAGTTACTAACCTAGTTTGTGTGCTTGATTATTTAAACTAGGTTATCAAGGCTAATCAGTAGAATAAGCTCTGTTAAATCTGCAATGTGAGTCATTCTCTTTTTATCAAATTTAATTTCAAAATCAAGTTTATTTTCAAAGTTATAATTACGGGGATTAAGTCTTTGTAATCACCAAGTTACAACCGGTATGTGGGGTTTTGTATACATTACTTGATAATCGTCACCATTGGGGCAGCCAATGGGGGATATGACCATAGTCACAGATCCGGTCGAGTGACAAATACCGTGGGTAGTTGGTTTGATATCAGAAACATTGTAATCGCTCTTAATACTGTAAATTATAACAAACGTGTCGTTTTAGTAAATAGAATGATTCACTCAGTATTTCCCGCTGACAAAACCTTTTTCAAACATGTTTCAGGTGATCTGTTGTGATTCAGGAAAAGTGCCGTGAAGCACTATCAGCTTAAGAAAGTGGCTCAGTATAAAATAAAGAAACATGTTTTGTAAAATAAAAGATTTCTTCGTGAAATCTCAATATTGTAAAATTACCGGGTTTTATCCCGAATTATGAAATAAAATAATCGGGAAATATTTCAGTTTTAAAAAGATCCTGAAGAAACTTCCGCTGTTAATTAAAATACCACGGGATTTCTGTCCCACGACTCCTGAAACGGGTCAAACCGGGTCGGGGGCCGTGACAATTATCGATCTAGGAAGTAGTTGGGATGTCTATCTACCATTGGTCGAATTTTCATCTAATAACAGTTACCATGCTAGTATTGGGATGGCACCGTACGAAATGCTCTGTGGTAGGAAATGCTGAACCCCGGTATGTTTGGGTGAAGTGGGCCCACGAGAACTCGCATACCAAGATATAGTACGAGCCACTAATGAAAAGATTGATGTGGTTCGGGCACACTTGAAAGCAGCTCAAGATAGACAAAAGTCGTATGCTGACAAAAGGAGGAGACCGATCGAGTTCCAGGTTTGCGACAAAGTCATGCTTAAAGTATCCCCATGGAAGGGGGTTATCCGGTTTAGAAAAAGAGGAAAATTGAGCCCGAGGTTTATCGGGCCGTTTGCGATCATAAGAACGGGTAGGAAAGGTAGCTTACCGCCTTGAACTACCGGAGGAACTAAGCGGAATTCATAACACATTTCATGTGTCACACCTTCGGAAATGTCTAGCGGATGAGACAATTTATATCCACTACAACGACATCGAGGTGGATGACAGGCTAAACTATGTGGTAAAGCCCATTGCGGTTTTGGATCATAAGGTAAAAACCTTAAGGAATAAAAGAATCGATCAAGTCAAAATCAAATGGGAACATAGGAAGGGTTCGGACACTACATGGGAGTCCGAAGAGGAGATGCGGCGTCTCTACCCTACACTATTCGGTACGTACTTTGGTTTCGGGGACGAAACCCTTTTAAGGGGGGTGGACTTGTAACAACCCGAAAATACAAATTCTTATATTACAATAACATTTCGAATAAATAAGAATTATAAACTAACTAGGAATAATGTTAACCTAGTTAGAGAATGAGTTGTGAGTAGTTTAGGAGTGAAAATTAATAAAGGATGAAAATTGAGGGTCCAAAAGTGTTAAAGTGAAAACTAATATTAATAAAACATGAAAATTAAAATCAAAACACACTTGTTTGTGTGTTACTGATATCGACCAGAAGGAGGGGGCGAACCCCAGGCTCCCCAAGAACCCTAGCTCAGTTAAATCTCACATATTGAAGGTCAAGATCGGTCCCAAATCGAAAATTGAGCATAGATTAATGATCTCCATTGCAAGGAGATCATAAGGTATGTAAAATTTGACAAAAAATCTCTACTTGAAATTCTCATGAATTTAGAGAACTTAAAATCTCATGATGCATGTGTGATTTGTAGATGAATTAGGAACATTAAAATGTCTAGGAGTAAACCCTAGACAAGTACATGTTGAAATTATACTAAATTCTAGTGAAATCCATGGTCACCATTGTAGGTGACTAGTGGGTTATGTAGAAATTGATAAATACTAGGAAATTTGGAGTTGTTCTAGTGTAATTTGACCTAAGTAAAGCTATTTCAGAATTATAAAGATAAATATGTGTGTTAGATAGTTTGATTGATGAAAATTCGGGTTATATGGCAAGTCATGAGCTTGTTAATGAATTAATTAAAATTCTACCCTTAAGGTGTTTGTATAAATGTCTCAAAGAAGACTTAAACCTGAAATCTAAAAGTAAAACGCATAATTATGATGTTTTGGCAAATTGTGCGATATGTGAATTTAAAAGAGTTCTAAAAGTAATGTGATTGAACTCTATAGGAAAGGACACCGGAACATCGAGTGGACAAGCCGATGGCGACTTGCGTTTGAAGGGCGTACTTTGAAGGTATGTAACTTGACCCGTTACATTAAATGATTTGTGGTTATATTATGTATAGTCGCATTTTAGAATAGAAATTGTGTTGATTTTGCGACTATGATCGCTACTTGAATTAATAGAGTTAAAATTAATAAGGAACCGTTTGGTAGTCATCACATTGGAGGATTTCCACAAGATGAGCCAACGGGTCAAACAATAGTGTAAATTTTAGTATTGGTGTTCTAATTAGTTAGCATTGGCGATAAAATCACAAGAGCGTTAAACCATGGAATTGGTAAAGAAGCGCAAGTGATGTTAAGCCCCGGATGATGGGTATAAGGAGCCATAGGCTTACTAGTGTAATGTAGTAAAATAAAAAAAGTTAGAATGGGTCGAATGATAGAATAATGGCTTTTAGCCGTACTAATCGGTGAGTCAAATTTTTGTATGATAGTCGTAAGGAACATGTCCTTAATAAATTACAAATATACAGGAAAAGAATCGCCTAAAACGATGGGTGGAATAGGGAGAAATTAACAAAAATAGTCAAATGGCAAAGTTGCAGAGTCCACCGTAAATTACGGTCTCCACCGTAATTTACGGTGGAAAACAAAAGTCTTACGGTGGTTTTCTACTGATTTACGGAAGACCAGAAAGTTCAAGTGACTACCGTAACTTAGGGTAGTAGATACCGTAAGTTACGGTAGAGTCCTGGAATTTCTATAAGTTTTTGCATATTATAGTTAATCGAATCCGTTTTGATTTTAGTTTCGATTATGTAATATTTATAAAAACTCTAACACTAAGATTGTTAAAAATATTCAGTTTTCAGGTTTTGCAAGTATGTGGACGATGATCAAGCATGTTTTGAAGAACCGAACACGAACTTTTGAAGCTTCCGCGTTATCTAACTCTAATAGACAATGTTTTTGAAAATGTAGACTATTTGCTAAACAACTTATGAATGTTTGAATTAGTCGTTAGTTGACTAATGTTTTGCTACTTATGAACTTTATCTATGGAACTTATGTTATATGTTGGACATCTTTTATATAAAATTTTGTGAATTATTATTAAATTCAAGTAGTAATTAGAAGGGTGTTACAGAATCATCCCGTTCGATCCGACTTAACTGTTCTAGACGGAGCTTCATGTTCAACCCGTGAATCGGTTGTCTCTTTGGTAGAAATCCGTTCCTGAACCGGTTCTCTACTGGAGAATGGATAGAGAGCCTGAACGAGTCCAGATTCTAACGGTTTTGAGTAAAAAGTGAAAGAATGTTGAAGAAAGATTTGAATACAGTTGAAAATGTTTAGATTTAGTTAAAATCAGTGTAAACACATGTAGAAATCCTTTAGATCTGAACCGTTCTTGATGAGATGAGGCCATTCAATAGTGTTCATCGGAACCCGTGATGACGTCACCTTAGAACATCTCAAATCAGGTGATTTTATGGTGAAAGTGTGAGTTTTGATGGAGAAGATGATGAGAAAGTTTGTAATGAAGATGGAAGTACAACATTTAGGAACAAAACTTACAAGAATCGCGAATAATCGAGAGAAAAAGGGCCTGAGAGTGCGTGGGTCGGACGGAGATGTCACATCAATGAACAGTTGATGTTACTGAGGGGTATTTATAGGTGAGAGGTGAGAAGGCGGTGTAGGGTGATTGGGTCGGACGGCCAACCGATCGGATGGCCATCCTATCGAATGGTTATCCGGTCGGATGTCCATTCGATCGAATGGTTATTCGATCGGACGGCGTGTGTGAGTTGGTTTCCGACTTTCGTTTCGTGCGTTGAGCGTTGCGTTGTGTTTAAGCGAGTTGCGAGTAAGCGGTGCGATAGTATTACCCATTAGTTACACAAATAACATAACTCCTAAAATGCATAAAAAGTACATCTGCGTTTTGAGTTGCGACGATATTGCGATGCGATAGAGTTGCGGTTGCGTTTGCGATTATCATTCAAAAACACACATATATAAAGCACACACAAATAATGCACATAAAGACACACACATAGAACAATATCAATAATTGCGTCTCGAATTTGCGATGTGATAGCGTTTAGTAATAGTAGCATTTAGTTGTGTTTATCGCATTGTTACTTCTCATAATAATAATTCGTAGTTTAAAATAGAGTTAACTAATATATCAATTATCACAAAGGGTTAAACTAAGTGTCAAATATCGAGAGTACAAGCAATAATTAAGTAAGAAAAGACAGATCTGAATAACAACCTGACGTTGACCTTGACTTTGACTTTAACTTGTACTTTGACTTTGGCTTCGGAAAATCGGGTTGTTACACCACGCCCTGTGCCTGGATACCTGTCATATTTGCCAAGATTTGTCTAAGCACGGGTCGTGCCTTGACGCTAGAGTCTATATAAGAAAGTTTCCACCTCCTATTTCAATTGCTCAATTTTTTTCATTTTCTTCCGTAACACATTTAATTCAATCCACTTTCTTTTGATTTTTTTAATCATTAAGAATTGTAAGAACAAAATTAAGTAATGATCAATCTTGTGATGATTAATAAAATCTTCCAAGTTTGTTAAAATCTATCTTTAAAGCCATGAGTAGTTAAGGTTGTTGTGGGTGTTTGGGGGAAAACGACCCCTTGATAGAGAGTTAACTAAACAAGCTATGGATTAACAAGAGCTTTGTGTGTGTTAATAACTTTAAGTGCTAATTATCATATTGAAAATGAGTTTCCTAAATCCTTAAAAGCAATCGTGTTTTCTATGTCTAGTAGTAATTCAAGACAGGAGAATCGTTGTGTTGAATCACCCATCAATTGGGTGGCTGGTGTTCCGGTGGTGGTGTTTCCGCAGTGGGCATATATGCCAGCAAACACAAAGATGATTGAAGATGTGTGGCAAATAGGGGTGAGGGTGAGGATGAGGATGTAGGTAGATGGGGTGGTGGAAGGGAAGGAGATTGAGAGGTGTGTGGAAATGGTGATGGCTGGAGATGACAGAGGTTAGATAAATGGTTCGGGTCTTTAAGGGGTTTTCAAGGTGAAATGCCCTAAATACCCCTCCGCTGTTAAATTGATTAACTGGGCGGGGGTGCAGATTATGATAGATGAAAACCCTGAGGAGGCAAAGTGCAAAAGAAAATTTCAAGGAGGCAAATTGCTTCCCTTTTCAAACCACATGGAAGGCAAATTGCATTTAATTCGTTTTAATCTTTATATAATAATATAATGCAAGGTGTTCTTGTGACCTTGACCTTGTCAATAATTAATGCAAGATGGGCATGTCCTTGTGACCTAGTCTAATAATTGATACAAGATGGCCTTATTTAATAAATAATTGGCGTACATTGTTGTCTCTTGAGGTGGCTTTGGCCTTCGGTATTATCTAGATTTTGCAATTTGCAATCAGGTCCCATTTTAAGTGTCATCTCTAAGAATATATGGAGTTGGGGTATGAAAGATTGGCGTTATTTGATATGTGGCTGTCATGTCAGCATACGTAAGAAAAGTGGTGTAGTACAAAAAATGGGAGCAGTAGGAGTGGCGTTGTTAGTAGTTTTTTTATAAAATAATAAATAAATAAACATCAACCAATTAAAAGTTTAAAACACACCCAAAATCCATTCACCAATCAAGAGTCTCCACCTCACAACCCAAATACCCCTCACGTCGGTGGAAAACTCCCCGCCCTCACCACCATGCCATGTCCACGCCACCACAAGGGGTGGTGATCCCGGCATAGAAGGGCCACAACGCCACTTTTCAAGGCCTTCGGTGTTACCTAGATTTTGCAATATGCAATCGGGTCCCATTTCAAGTTTCAACTCTAAGTATTTTTTTATTTGCCAATGATCTCTAGATCAAGTGGTGGAGTCCTTGCATTTCTCTTGAGAGATGTAGGTTCGACTCTCACTTGGTGCAGAGTGAGGCACTGGTGGGCAATGATAGGAGACCCAGGGAAACCTAGGTTGAATCCTTGAGCCAAACGAGTTTTACCGGTAATTTCACCGTCGTGCCTACGGGCGGGTGGGTTACCGGGTTTTCCTCAGAATTGGTGATGGACTCAGGTTACTCTCGGAGTACTCCGTTTGTCTAGTGGGTGCCTCGAGACTGCCCGGGATTGAGTTTGTTGGCCTTTCAAAAAAAAATATTTTTTATTTTAATTTTTAGTTTTTATTATTTTCTGTAATCAACACATACTTCAACTTTCGTGGATTTACCTTAGTAGTCGAAATTAATCCTTGATTTGTTCAGGTATCGACTATAGTTCCTTTATATATGTTGAATTATTAGAATTTTATGTTTCCTTTAACCTATTCATAAGAAACTCCATTTTGTACAAATATGTTGTAGAGAATATAAGAGTGAGAATGATCTTTGAGGTTTAGGATCCTGTACATTAATCAACTTTTGTGAGAAGGGTAAGAAATAATTTGGGAATGACAAGTGTCCTTTATCTTAATTAATTCAAAAGGGTGTATTAGTAATTTTCCATTCTTATCAATTAATTGATTCCAAGATAACTGCAAAAAAACTGGTGATGAGATATTTTAGGGATTGTTTCGAATTTTGTAATTTTTTGCAAGATCCAATAAAATTTTCATGTACGCATCATTCTTCATCAATTATAATTGTTTTAGTGTTTTATCATGAACATTGTTATATTTTTTTATATTTAGATGTATAGTGTCATACGCATGATCAATAGTGTTATATTATGTACAGACATCTTAATTTCCTTTCATAGTGTTTTATACATTGAATTGTTTAGGGGTAAGTTTTTGTTTTAGTGTTTTATCATTAACAGTGTTTTTTTTATATTTATATGTATAGTGCTTTATCCCCAATTAATAGTGTTATATTATGTACAGACATCTTAATTTCCTTTCATAGTGTTTTATCCCCAATCAATAGTGTTATATTCTGTACAGACATCTTAATTTTCTGGTTCATAGTGTTATTTTTTTTAAATTTATATGTATAGTGTTTTATCCTCAATCAATAGTGTTATATTATGTACAGACATCTTAATTTCCTTTCATAGTGTTTTATCCCTAATCAATAGTGTTATATTCTGTACAGACATCTTAATTTTCTGGTTCATAGTGTTTTATGATTATTAACTGATTTAAATCAACAGGTTATTGTTAACTTTTTACGGGAAGTCGCTAATTTTTAGGAGAATGATGGGGGGTTTTGATTGTGTAGGATACGGTTACCATATATAAAACATCTGAAAAGACACTATTGCCCTTCAATTTTACATAAGGTCCTTCTAATTAAAACACAATTAACATTTTTAAACGCTATTGATCTCAACCAATAGATCAAATATCCAACGGTTTAAAACACTTCTTACCCTTCTCACATTTTAAATACTTTTTATCATATCCATACCCTGATCTTTGATAGAATGTTATTATTATTATTATTATTATTATTATTGTTGTTGTTATTATTATTTTGTTTATTCGTTTTCACTATAATACAAAAAAACCTCAATTATTTGCAGTAAAACTCCAAATTTGAATTTTCAAATTTAAATTGAAATATAGAAAAAGAGAATTGACGGGGACAACCTAAGATGTTACGTCATAACTTCGTCTTAGACGTTATTATTTATTTTTTGAAACTAAAATTGTTTAATTATTGTGTACCAATATTAGACGTAACACAGAAAACAAAATATCTTTATAGATTTAACGTAACAAAAAAAATGGAGTTTGTACCACCTCACTTAGTAGATTGTTTAACTAATATTGTTTAACTTTCATCAATCAATTGATCGATAGCACTTTCAACTTTTGTTTGTATCACCTCACTTTTAACTTTCAACTTATTGGCCAATTACATTCTCAAACTAACCTAACATTAACCCAATTTGCTGACATCAACTGCCACATAACAAAACTAGGGCTACATCAGCTGCAACGTCATCAAAAAAAAGCCATGTCAGTTGCCACATCAAAAAAATTCCAGACCAGATGCCATATCAACACACAAGTGCCAGATCAGCAAAAGTTGACTGAGTTAGGGTTCAGTTAGTTTGGAAGTACTATCGGCAAATAAGTAGAAAGTTGGGAGTGGTGTTACGAATGGAAAGTTGTGAGTGCTATCGACTAGTTGGTGAAAGTTTAGGTTATTTAAATTCAATATCGCTTGAAAAAGTAAACTTATTTTTTCAAAACAATAAACTTAAGGGGAATTAGCCTGTAATGATCTCAACTAGAGGTCATTGGCCATTGACAGTTCCACCTTTGAATATTCCCCACACCAGTCCCACATTTTACCTATTTTTCCTACATCGATCCCCCGTTAAAAAAACTTAACAGAGTTAAGCTTTTTTTCCAAATTACAGATAGATTTTTAGGGCTTTTGATCAGAATAACGATACAAGTCCATTGATATAAAACTTACCTCGAAATGGTGCTCCAAATAATTTGATTTTTGTTAATTGGAAATTTAAACACCCGAATTGAAGCACCGTTTTCATCGTTTGGAGCACCGTTTCAAGGTAAGTTTTACATCAATGGACTTGTATCGTCGTTCTGATCAAAAGCCGTAAAAAATGTTTGTAATTTGGAAAAAAAACATAACTCCGTTAAGTTTTTTTAACAGGGGACCGGTGTAGGAAAAATAGGTGAAATGTGGGACTGGTAGGGGAATATTTAAATGTGGAACTGTCAATGGCCAATGACCTCTAGTTAGGAACTTAGGATTATTACATGTCAATTTCCCTAAACTTAATGACTATTTTGCTAATTTTAGTAGTAAAGAATAGGATCAAATACAAACACTTAAGTTTGTAAGAACCGTAAGAACTAACACATAATTGACAAGTGTCCATTAATAAAAAATTAGTTTAGGGGTAATTTAGACCTTTTGACCATATTTATTTATAACTAATTAAAAATAATTACAAAAAAATATAATCAGCACAACACTATAATTAGCATAACATTCTTAATCGTTCTCTATTATCAGCACATCGTTCTCAATCGTTCTCCATTATCAACATAAACAACATTAGCACAACATCCTCAATCGTTCTCCATTATTAGCACACCAAATGTGCTGATTATATCTATTTTTGGTGTTTGTTTTTATTATTTTTGTAATTAACACATAATCAGCACGTTATCAGCGCTATTATAAAACACTTTTTGTTAACTTTTTTTAAAAATCACTTTTATAAATAAAAAAAGGGTATAGCAATATGGTACTCATATTAAAGATAAAAAAATACTTGATTTTATGGTATATTTCTTTTTAAAATATAATGAAGTATATAAAAGTTATTTTAGTTTAAAAAACCTTGGTGGAATTTGTATTTAATGGAAAATGGTCAAATGACTAGCAATTTTACAAAATTACCCCTAACTTGTTAGTACTAATTTTTAATTATAAGGGTTTTATTTATAATCAACACCAACCATTGATTTAAATTATCAATGGCTCAGATATGTTCTTACGATTCTTCTAGTTAGCACTGTTTGTACAGGATCTCAACTCTTAGTAGTAAACTAAGGCTAATTTCGTGATTTTGCTTTACAATTTTATAAATTTAAAAGTAAAATGATGGTGATATGTTCAAATCAGGCATGACTCACTCAATTAGACAGGAATAGGTTTTTAATTTCCACAACGAAGATTAATTAAAAATATGATGCGAGAGACTTGGTTTGAGCCGGCGTTAAATAATGTTTTCGATAATTATCTGGCCCGGGCACATAACCATTGTTTATAGGGATGGCAAAAAAGCCCAAACCCGACGGGTAGATCCGAAACCTGAAAAATATGGGCCGGGTATACCCAAAGCCCAATGGGTATGGGCCGGGTACGGGCTTAAAAAAAGAAAAAAATCGAGTACGTGTACGGGTATGAGATTTAGTGATACCCGGCCCATTTACCTGAAAGTATCATATTATAGATTTTCATATATATAAACTTAGGTGGTGTTTGTTTTTTGAGATGCAAAAGGTCTGCAGGAGAAGAGGTGGACCAAAGATCTGCAGTCTGCAAGGAGAAGAGAGTTTGTTTTTTTTACTTCTACAAAACCCCTCATTTTTAATCAACAAAAAAAAGCCCCAAACTCTCCACTCCTCCACTCCTCTCGATCTCTCTCCCTCCCCTCATTTTTAACAATTAGTCACACCCACCTCCACTCCTCTCGATCTCTCTCCTTCTCCTGCTGGTCTGGTCCGACAAATCCCTCACCCTCTCGCCCCTCTTTCAGTTCCGACGGGGATAACAGCCGGCCAAAGATGATGTAGCCGGTGGTGCACCAGCAACGGCAGGCGGCGGCGCCGCCGCTCACGGCGGTGGCAGAGGTGGATTTTCGGTTTATTTTGATTTGATTCGAGTTGCAGCTCAAATCCGGCTTCAGGTTCATCCGGTATAGGGGTGTAATTGTATTTATATAGGCAGAGATGTGGGGGTGGGGGTGGTGGCAGAGATGTGGTGGTGGAGGTGGTGGCGGGGATGCAGAGAGTGGCGGAGATGTGGTGGTGGAGGTGGAGAGTGTCTGTGTTTTGAAATAGAGAAGAGGTGAGAAGAGGTGGGCTTATGTCTGCGTGGGGAAGAGGTGGGGAAGAGGTAAAAGATGAGAAGTACTTCTGGAAAACAAACAAGCTGCAGGACCCAAAGGTCTGCGCGTGTCTCTACGACGCAGACATAGGTGGCCAAAAGTGCTTTTGGCCAAAAAACAAACAGCACCATAAACTTAGTACATGTACTTATTACCTTCTCTATAGTCATATGTGGATATGTGTTTGGCAAGTGTTTAGTGAACATATAACTTATTTTTGAGCATGTATATTGGATATGAAAACTATCACCCTTTATTATGTGGATCTTTATGCAATTAGGTGGTTCTGATACAATTGCTTAATTAAGTAATCGTTTTGATTTAATTTGGTATATGTGGTCTGAATATGACATGTAAGTTATTAATCATTTTTTCTTTTGTTATAGTCATTAAAACAATAAATTTTATAAACATTAAAGTAAAAATTGCACATTTGTCCCAATGGATATTTTTAAGAAATTAACGGGTATACCCGATACCCGCGGGTATGCCCGATACCCGACGGGTAATTCCCCAACAAATACTCGATGGGTAACAGGCCGGGTATGAGACAAATAATTACAACCGTCTATGGGCCTGAGATTACCAATACCCGGCCCAAGCCCGGCTCATTGTCATTCCTAATTGTTTAAGAAGATACTAGTGACTTAGTGAGTAGAAAACTTCAAGCTAACATCAAATGGTTTGTACGACTTAATGCAAATTAAATGACGCAAGTCAATAATCAACCAATAATAAATAACTGGTGTAGTTGGTATTAGTTATATGTTAACATCAAATGAATTAAAAATAGAGTAAACTGCAATTTTATCCCCTGAGGTTAGGAGTCATTGGCATGTCTACCCCCTAAGGAAATAATTGCAATTTTACCCCCCCACTGTTTGCTGTTATGTCGCAACTTTACCCCCTGCCGTCAGTCAACAGTTATTTGACTGTTATTGGCAGGGGTATTTTGGTAATCTTACCCTATATTGATTATTATTATTATTATTATTATTATTATAAAGAAGCATTTCTTTCTGCATCATGAGTTGTACTTTTGGCTTTAAGGGTTTTCTAAAGGAAGAATAGTTATGCATATTGCTGTTGTACCATTGGCTTAGGGTGTTTTCCAAAAAAAAAAAAACTTTTTGTGGTTCTGGTTGTACCCGTCCCTGTTTCGTGTTCCCCACTGCACCTCTGTCAACACACACACACACTTCCATCGTTTCACTTCTCTGTTATCACAACGAAGAAGAGGCATACGAGGGCGATAATGAGCCGGATTCTAGAGAGGGAAAGAAATCAGGGGTGTTGCAGTGCTTATGGTTCAGATCCTATTCCGAAAGCTAGGGTTTAGATCTACCTTTTGGGCGCAGGTTAGTATCATGGATTTGGATAATTGTTGAATGTTTTTTTTTTTAAGTTTTTTGTTTAGTGATGGATTAGATAATGTTGAAGTTGTCTCTGGTGAACAGGATCATGAACAGAACTATAACGGGAATAGTAACCGGAGGAATGAGGTTAGTGTGATTTTAGTTTGGATTTTATGGTTAGGGTTTCTGATGATGAAATTGAGATTTAGAGTTTGAGTTTTGTGTAGGAAGGGGATTATGGGACCAATCAAAATTAGAAATGGGGATCTGATGATACAAGGAGACCTCAAAAGGTATATGTTACTATTTTACTCAATTAAGTAATAAGTTGAACAATCCGGTTATTACTTCGTGTTTTAATTTCCAGCTATTTAGGCGAAGGATGAGCTCCAGAAATCCATGGTTGCTGATTCTAGAACGGGTAAAATCATGGAAAGCACGGTTCATACCAGCAAGAGCATGTTTATTAGGAAAGCTCAGGTCAGCAAGAGCTTCACTACAAATATATATTTTTTATTATTATTTTTTTTGTAATAAATTTTTTATTATTATTTTTTTTGTAATAAATTTAGTCGATTGGATGAATGCTTGATATACAAATTGATGATTTTTGCAAATCACAATGTCTAACAGATGCTGAGTTTAATATATGAATCTAATGCCGTTGAATTAGCCTAATTTGTGATGTTGGTTTAAAATTTGGTGTACCAGTTTGTTTCATTATTTAATGATTAAACTAAGCCATTAAGGAAAGGTGGGGAAGGAGGGAGAATAGGGACTGAAGTATAGAAAGGTGGAGGAAAAGGTAAGGTGTTTGTTGAAATATCTAGGGGGGAAGGAAACAAGGAATAAATGGTGTAGAGGGTGTTAGGATACGTCGTTATAGGAAGACCTTTGAACTATTATAAATGGGTCCTTGTAACGTTATGTCAGTGTCAACTTCTAAGTTTTGATTCGCTGTTGTAATTAGTCTGAGACACAAGTACATAACACGCGATAACATACTACAACGGCATGAACTTCTTCGATTTGATTCGCTGCTGTAATTGTTTTTGACATGCTCATATATGCAAATTTAATCAAGATTATCAAATTTGTTTTATTAATCCTTTACTACTTTATTTTTAACTTTATCACTTGAAAATAATTACATACAGTTGTGGACTACATTTCAACTAAACAACCATTAGGTGATTTAACTAAGAGAAACACGTTTAACTTTCTTTGTAAATATAAATAATATGATGAAATGCATCCATGTAATAGACTCATTTTTAATATATCTGTGGGATCTGTGAGTTTTTTAGATTCTTCAATAAAAATGGTACAGTCTATATGCTCGGTTTCTGGTCAATTGGGTGTTACAGACAATGCTCCATTGTACTTATCTCTTTTGTTTTCTATGTCCAAACTGGTGTACTTTATGTTTGGGTTGAGATATTTGTCCGAGTTCTGAGTCAGTAACTTTTCGGTTTTGCAAGATTTGGAGTTTACTTTTGGATTTCGTTATTAGGCGGGCTTCATTGTCGTTGCTCTATGCAAGTACCTATATTTTATTTTTCTAAAATTACTGTGTTATCAAGTTTGTCTATACATGTTTGCAGCCACTTTTCAGTTTTGAGTGTCATCTTTCATGCTTATTCGTTGTAATTGAGATTTAGTTAGGAAGCTGATGACAAGATTTGAACAATAACTATATGTGTTTCAGATGTGACGGTTTGTGTTTGTCTTTCCTTTTTATGCATCGGTTCTCATAATTTCTCTAACACCTTCATGTGCTCTAGGCAGCCACAAGCAAAACGGAGGCATTCTGGTGCCGTCAATCCAGTTATTGCCTCTTCTTCTAACGTCCCCTTTCAGGCGGCATCTCAATCGCGGCATCAAGCATCTTAACGAACCTCTATCGTGCGATCTCAGTGTGTAGCAGTTCAGACATCGCATGCCAAACTTTGTGTGGATCTTTATTGTTATGCAAGTTTGTGGATTAACTGTACGAGTTTGTGGAATTTATTGAAGTTTTCATGATTTAATGAATCCAAAATATTAGTGTTCATATTTTGTTTGGCAAGTTTAATTGGGTACATTAATTCTAGAATTGAAATACATCTTCAGTTAATCTACGTTTTGACGTAAATTTTGTCCGGATTCAAGTTGGTATAAATTTGAGCTACTATATGTTTTGACCGTATAGAGTTATTATACGTTACGTCGCCGCCGCAACGCGCGGCGGGTAACATACTAGTTATTATTATTTATAAAATCAAATTATCATCTTCTTCTTCAAATAAACAGATCCATCATCATCTTCAAATTATCATCATCATCTTCAAGGTGTGGTTCTTATTCCTATGGCTCCTCCACCACTAGCCGCCGCTCCTCCACCACCGCAACCACCCACCCCCTTTCTTCCTTCAACCCACAAGAACAGATCTGAATCCAAACAAAGCATAAAGAAGATTGTACAGTTGATTCAAATCACAAACCACCAATCGATCCTTACAAATCATCTATCTGTTTGAAGAAGGTATTCTTCTTCCTTCAATCCCTAATTTTATTTGCTCCCTTCTTTGTGTTTCAGTTACAGATATCGATTTGTTCGTTCAAATAATGGTTTATGAACTTGTTTACTAATGGTTTATGTTTGGTTTGGTGCAGATGTGGATGATGAGTCTGGTCCGTCGATTGTGCATTGAAAATGCTTCTGATTTATGCAACGGGGATGACGAAAGTATGCTGCTTGCTTGCTTGCTTATATTTTTACTATATTTTGATTTTTGATTTTTAAGTACGTATATGATATGTGAAATTTGTCTAAAAAGACTATTATTGATGTATTGTACTACAGTTCCTTGATTCTTTGATTTTCATATTTGTTTTTGAATTACTCTGATGATTTCATAATTCTTGACTGGATTGTTTCATTGAGTGTATAACTGCATTGTTTGATGATGGTTCGTTTTGAATCATGATAAAACTGAACAGACATGCCATTAATCAGTTAAATAACTTTGTAGTTTTGTATTCATAGCAACATATGTCATATACATTAAGCCATATATGTGTGTGTAATTGAATTTTAGTGAGATAAAACTAAGTAATTATAGATAGATAAATGATAAATGATAAAACTAATTATTCAGGCCTGCGGCAAGGGGGTTCGGTTCAAGTGTTTGCTCCTCTTGCCGAAGTGAATATTCAGGCCTGCGGCAAGAGGGTTCGGTGTATGGTGAATGATTTGACTATGAGTTGACCGCCAAAAGGGATGCCGTTGACTTCAGATGATGGTTTGAATGAGTGGTTGGAGTTTGGGTGGTTTTGGGTTTGTTTGTTTTTGTTGGTTTTGTGGTGGTGTTTGTCGTTCATGGTGGTGGACCGGTGGTGTACGGTGGCGATGGTGGTGGTGGGGGAAGAGGGGGTTGATTGGTGATGTGTGTGTGAGTAACTTATATCGATGATTGGAAAAGAATGAAGAGTTTTTCTTTTGTGTTCAGTGGTGTGTGTAGACTAGTTGTAGTCTAAAAATATTTATATAAGTTGGTGGTTTAGTTATATCCAGGTGGGTGGTGGAGGCTGATGATGGTGGAGGTGGATGGTGGTGGAGGTGGGGGTAATTGTGTGACATAACAGAAATGTTGGGGGTAAAATTGAAGGGTAATATAGTCATTTCAAGTCATAGTTAACAGATCTGTTAACAACTTTGACACCGGGGGGTAAAATTGCAATTATTTCCTTAGGGGGGGTAGACATGCCAATGACCCCTAACCTCAGGGGGTAAAATTGCAGTTTACTCTAAAAAATATCACTTCATTTCAAATTGTTTAGTCTCTGTAGTTTAATTAAAAAAAATATCACTTTACTTCAAATTGATTTTTTTTTTCGTGTCTCTATTAGACCATGCGTAGTGGTAGAGAAAAATAATGCCCCCACCATGGGGCATTATTCGACACGTGTCATCCCAATCAGCATGTGGCGTTATTGCAAAAGTGGTGTAGTAGGATAATGCCTAATAATGCCGCTTCCAATCATTAAAAAAAATTAAAAAAAGCAAACACTTGCTGCTGATTGGCTAGTCAAAAAAGCAAACAGTCCCATGATCCACATGCAAAAATCTCATTGGCCACCCCCAAAATCCCCCATCTCTCTTCAGCGTTTTAATAAACACGCTCACATGCAAATTTTTCAAAAATCACGCCCTATAACGCCTAGTGTAGTGGGGTGGGGGGCGTTTTGGGGCGTTTTTTTTCAAATTTTTTTTAAAATCACGCCCCACTACGGGTCCTCTTAGCATTCACATCCAATCCACTAAAAATATACATACATTCCACTAAAAAACAACTTCTATATCAATATATTTCCACTAAAAACAAATACTTTTTCTCTCTCCTTTTCAATATATATTACATTTTTCTCTCTCCTTCACTCACAACCACTTTCAATATATATTAAAAAATTATAGTGGGTGAACAGTGTCCCCCCAAATATACAGATGAATAGTAATATTTTCTCTCCCCTACACTCACAACCACTTTTTATACTCTTTACATTTTAAAAACCCCACACTCACAATATGATGCCTTGGATGTGAATGCTCTAATGTTTCCATTTTTTTTGGGTTATTGAATTTTATCACCCCCCAACTATTAGCTATTGGCCGCTACTATCCTCAACTATCACTTTGACGCCCGTCACCCCCAACTTAACACTTAGTATGTTCTGTCACCACGTCGTTAACTGATCACTAACTTTTGATTCAGTTACTATACTTGTGGGGTGTCATAGGGATCTTAGGTTTTAGGGATCTTAGGACACTCCCAAAAGTATAGTAACATGATCAAAAGTTAGTGATCAGTTAACGACATGGTGACAGAACATACTAAGTGTTAAGTTGGAGGTGGTGGGCGTCAAAGTGATAGTTGGGGGTGGCAGCGGCCAATACCAGTAGTTTTGAGTGATAAAATCCAATAACCCATTTTTTTTAATCATTTTATCCAACAATCTAACTTCGTAAAGAAATATTAGTTAACTCAAGAGTATTTCTGTTACTTTATATTTATCTTTTGGGTTTAGGATGTCGCAACCCACGACCGCACTCCGGGAGCGGGAGCCGTGACCAGCAATCGGTGGTATCGGTGTTTATTAATTTGGCAGCGGAAATGAAAACATCAGGATCGTAGTTAGGAAATAAATTTCAGAGTTTTAAAACACCAAACTTTTATAATAAAGAGAAAAATGCCCGGATAGTCCCTGTGGTTTCGCCTTTTTTCACCTATAGTCCCCAACTTTCTAAAATTACCTGAATAGTCGCCAAGTTTTCATTTTTTGTTCCCGGATAGTCCCTGGGTCTAACTTCAGTTTGTTTTCTCTGTTAAGAGGGTGTGAAATGACAAAAATACCCTTTCCTTAAAAGGCCAAACCATAGGGACTATCCGGGCATCTTCTTCATTTTTATTTATAAAACCCCACCACCACACTTCATCTTCAACCTCCACCCACCATCACCCTCCTCCACCCTCCACCATCACCGCCACAGTCACGCCGCCTTACTCCCCTGCTTCTCCGCCCTCATGCATTCTTTACATCGACTCCTTCCGCTATCGTACGCCTCTTCAACCGTCGCAAAACTCGCATTCACCGGCAAATAACTCCCATTCAAAACCGAGTTGATATAATTCTGTTTCATCGCCTCCAAATCCAGTAACCGATCATTGTAACCGTAACCCTAACCATAACCGTACGAATCGATTAAATCAAAATCAGTCAGATTCAAATACGAGTAATCGGTTTTCACGGTCGGTACAATCGGAACAAACGGAGCCTGTTTATTAATAAGAATATTATTATTGTTGTTATTAGGTTTTCTTCGTCGATCTCTACGTGACCGCTTCAACACCACAAGGAAGTAACAGTTTTGTTACAGAGCTATAACAGCAAAGTTAACCTTACCGGTGATGAGAATTTTCCGGCGATTTGGTGACGAATTGTTGTCGATTAAGTAAGTTGTCAGATTATTATACGATATACCGATTGTTTCCTTCAGCATCTTCTAAAACTGCTTGAAATCGAGTGTAGGATTGATTGTTATGTTTCTGACGTCGGTTTGGCGGTCTCCGCCGTAGAACACCAACGGAAACTCAACCGATTTGCCTTCGAATTCTCCAAACATTTTTGTGTGTATAGATGTTGAAACAAGTGTGAGCTGAAACAGGGGTGTATATATATATATTGTATAAAGAGGCAGGGGTTTAGATTAAGGCGGTTGGAGGGTAAAATGGTAATTTGGGTTAGGTAGGAGATGCTTATCGTTGAGATTACTTGGGGCCCAAGGATCGATCGGTGGCGCGTGAAAATTGACGCGGATACCGCTTCGTGGTTTTTTCTGTGAATTAATAAAATTGACGCTGATGTTGTTCTGGAATGGAAGATGAAAGGGGAACGAGAGATGGAGAGTGACTGTGGCGGTGATGGTGGAGGGTGGAGGAGGGTGATGGTGGGTGGAGGTTGAAGATGAAGTGTGGTGGTGGGGTTTTATAAATAAAAATGCAGAAGATGCCCGGATAGTCCCCATGGTTTGGCCTTTTAAGGAAAGGGTATTTTTGTCATTTCACACCCTCTTAACAGAGAAAACAAACTGAAGTTAGACCCAGGGACTATCCGGGAACAAAAAATGAAAACTTGGGGACTATTCAGGTAATTTTAGATAGTTGGGGACTATAGGTGAAAAAAGGCGAAACCACAGGGACTATCCGGGCATTTTTCTCTATAATAAACAAATGGGATAAAACTCATATTCCATTCACAATATTGGCATAGGGATAAACCCTATTTTGCTGAAAACATAAACTTTTTATTTAGGTAACTTTATAGCCACTTTCTTTAAGCCTTCAGTGCTCTATAGCTGGCTTCTAATAGCTTTCATATCAAGTTACCTGAAACGCGTTTTAAAACATTTTATCAGCAAGAAATACTGGTGAGTACATTCCAGTTTATAAAATGACACATCATTATATTTTACAGTATCAAGAGTTTTTACATTTGTTTATATCTACCAATTTCTCAACACAGTATTGCTACTGGGGCAGCCTCTGTCCCCCTCTGCTTGTGGTCATCCTACTATTCGCAATAGTAACGAGTGTCAAGTAATGTATACAAAACCCCACATACTGATGATAATTGTAGAATTACAAAAACTTAATCACTGTAAGTATAACTGATAAACATTTAAGGTTTTGTAAAGCATTTGAAATAATGGCTCACAAACTGTGAGAAAGGAGAAATGACTCACATTGTAAACTTAGATATTTCTAATGGCTTCCTGGTAATATTATTTCCTCGAGTTTCTATTAAAAACATACAATGCACGCGTGTTAATAAAATAACCCAAATCACATTAGCCATACAACACGAGACAGAACCCCAACGAACTTAGTCAGCCAAAGCCTCGACATGGGTTACGGGGCCCTAGATCAATCGGGTAGGGTAACGAATTAGTGATCGGGGGATACTTATAACGGGGCAGAGCTTCGTGTTTTAGGGGTATAATATCGAGCTATTTTAGGCTATAATATAGACTGAGAGAGACAAAAGATTGTACGATTTGTGAATGCTGCTGAAGAGCTTCATTTATAGGTGAATTCGAGGGTCACTCGCGTCCCGCGACCCGCTGTGGTCATTCTCTCGCGCCCCGCGAGAAATACCAAGCTACGGCTAGTTTTGACCGATCACCATCGTAAGTTTGACACGAAGGGGGATACGTGTCACCCTGGGTGTTCGACAAGCAAGGGCTTCTCACGCCCTGCGAGACACCCAGGTCTCCCTGTCGCGGCCCGCAAGCAGTAGTAAAACATTACTATTTTATTTGTTTTTAAATAAAATTAGGGTTATACGAGTTCGTTTACGTATATACAAGGTATAATAAGGGCATTTTCTAGGGTTATTATATAGGATCAAATATAAAGACTTATAAAAATAAAAAGTGCACAAAGGCTTATAAAAAAAAAAAAAACCATCACCACCCAAAAACCTAAACCCACACCCACAAAAAAAATTTTTTTTTTTGGGTGACGAAAAGTAGCGATTTAAAAAAAATATTTTTATAGATTTTTTTAGCATTTAGTTGTGGGGTTTAGATTTATAGTTTAGCTTTTAGCATTTAGTTTGTGTGTATGTGGGGGGGGGGGGGGGGGGGGGTTGGGTGGGTGTTTAGGTTTTGGGTTGTTGTGTTGTGGATTTAGATTTTAGGTTTTTTGAATATTTGTCACTCTATAATCTCTTCTTACACTTTTTATTTTTAGAAGACTTTGTAGAATAACTTAATCTTATATTTATGAGGTTCTTTTCATGATCAGAGTCCATTTGTTTGATCTATAGAATGTGTATTTGTCTGTTAGTTTATATGATTTTTTTTTTTTTTTTTTTTGGAACATAAAGGCAAGCTAGTGGAATGGTTAAGCAATTTTACTTGTTTATTCAGGCAATCAAGTGGTGTTGTTAAACTTACATAAGCTATAAAAAAAAATTAAGCAGCCGTTCAAAAAAAAAAAAAAAAATTTAAGCACCAAAATAAAAATATATAAATATTCTCAAAAGTAGTAGACTAAAGGGTAATTGCACGGTACCTCTGACCGCGGAAGGGATCTCCCTTCCCAGTTCACCACCCGATAAGGATCCCTGGCGGCAAATACCCATAGCCATCAAAGAGGGGTAAGAAACATGTTTCGAACCCGAGACCTCGAGTGTCCTCGGTCCGGCTTTAAAGCGGGTGTCGGTGGCCACCAAAGTGGCACTAATGGGAATTGAACTTGGGTCTCCATTGGAGATTGGAGAACCCCCACCACTAGGCCACTTGTGGTGGTTCAAAAGTAGTAGACTAAGCACCATGAACATTAAATATTGTGGGAGAAATAAATAAATGGTAGTGAATGATCGAGGATTTTTCCTAGAAATTCATTAGATCTTTAAAGTCAGTCATACATGAAGAAAAAATAACCACCCTATTACCACGTCTATTAGGGTGAAGGAAGTGGTTAGTTGTTTGGAATAGGTAAACTCATCATTCACCTAATTAGACAGTGTCACGTCAATTTACTTAAATTGTTTACCTAATGCTCAAAAATGTTGGCGGTGATTTACCTAATGGGGTTTAGGTAACCTATTTAAAAAAAAGAAAAATGTGTGATTGGTTGAGAAATAATGGACCTCACGATACACCCATCTCCCCCCCCCCCCCCCCTCCCTCCCTCTCACCGAAGCGGTAAAGCTTCACCGATTTCGCCCCCTTCCGTCCCCTCACTGAATCGGTAAACTATGTTGGCGGTGGAGTTGGGTTCGGTACCGACCCACTCCGTTCACCCTTAGGCCACTAAGCTTAGGCTGAAGGGTGTGGTATAAAGCCCCTAGGGGCTTTATCACGCCACCTCAGCACCACCTCACCGCCACATCACACAAGCCCTTTCCTTTAACTTTCATGGTGTGGTTTAAAGCCCCTGTTTTAACTATAGCGCCCCCATCAACCTCGAAAAACCTCAAATGTCCTCGTTAACGTGCTGGCGGAAGGGCCATATAATAAAAGAAAGAATAATTTGGAGTTATTTCTGAAAATTTTGGAATCTATATCTATATATACTTCTATCTATACAATATAATAAAAGAAAAAAACATCATATTTTTACGAAACAACTACAAAATCTCTTCCATCTCAACTCTATTTTTTTCATTCACCATGTTCCCAAGTAACAACATAAACTTTTTGATCCGAACCACCCGTGTTTTGCAAACCATCAATTGATTAACCAAGACTGACATGTGGCATGTCAATCAAAACACAAACGACACAAACATACTTAAAAATATAAGGGTTATTGGATTTTATCACCTCTAACTATTGGCTAGTAGCCACTGCCACCCCGAACTATTACTTTGACGCCCGTCACCCCCAACTTAACACTTAGTGTGTTCTGTCACCACATCGTTAACTTATCACTAACTTTTGATCATGTTACTATACATTTGGGGTGTCCTAAGATCTCTAAAACATTCCTAAGATCCCTATGACACCCCCAAAAGTATAGTAACGGGATCTAAAGTTAGTGATTAGTTAACAATGTGGTGACAGAACACACTAAGTGTTAAGTTGGGGGTGACGGATGTCAAAGTGATAGTTGGGGGTGGCAGCGGCCAATAGCTAATAGTTTGGGGTGATAAAATCCAATAACCCAAAATATAATTAACATACTTATATTTTAAGTATGTTATAATTTTAGAGTAGAGTTATCTTACAAAATATAAAATAATTTCGAGTAAAATATAACACAATGTCGAGAAAAAAAGACACAATGAGTCGCAAAAAAGACACAATGTCGTAAATATAGAAAAAAACACAATAATTAATAAAAAAGACACAATAATCTAAACACATCCCAAAATCTACAAGCTAAACATTCAAAAGTGAAAGCCTAAAATCTGACATCGTAGAGTTCGATAAGACGGTTTCAATACCGCTAGAATAAGGTCAATCGAGGTCCGTTTGATATCCTTCTTATTTTGCGAGACTTTGTATTTGATCTTAATCCTATATTTTATGTGATTTTAGTTTAAGTATGTTTAGTTTTTATTTAAGGGTTATTGGATTTTATCACTCTGAACAATTGGCTATTGGCCGCTGTCACTCACAACTATCACTTTGATTCCTATCACTCCCAACTTAACACTTTGTGTGTTGTGTCACTCCGGTTGAGTGGTTTTTGGCTCCCATTTTATCTTTTAGGAGCAAATTCGCCTGCAACCATTAGTAATTCACAAAGTGTTAGCCTGATATCACCAATAACACAAGTCAAACACTAAGAAATGTTCACATGCGGGGTGACACAACACACAAAGTGTTAAGTTGGAAGTGGTGGGAGTCAAAGTGATAGTTGAGAGTGACAGCGGCAAATACCTAATAGCTGGGAGTGATAAAATTCAATAACCCTTTATTAAAATACATGGTTTGTATTTTTTTTAAAGTAATTTAGTTTAATCTTTTGTAGGATTTTTGTTGTTTTTAAATAAATAAAAAAGAGAACAAATAAAAAAACAAAGGATTGTGGAATGATCTGTGGGCTTTAAACCACGTCCTAGGTGTTAAGGGTAGGGCTGCTTGGCGCTTATGTAACGTAGGTATGACGTTTTAACTAGCGTAGGGGCTTTATTCTACACATCCAGCTTGGGTTTAGGCTATGTGGTATGGCGATGGTTCATCCTTGGAGATCCGTCACGTAAACGTCACGTAGGATGAGTATGAGGATGGAGCAAAGAGGATGAAACTAAAGGAATTGGGGGATGTTGGATATTTTAGTGTAATTTGAGATTGCGCGTGACATACAAATAAGAGTGCACGCTTATTTGAATGTCATCGGGACTAACGGGGGATCCAAGGGGGCAGCGCCCCCTTGGCGGGGGTTCGGGGGCAGCGCCCCCGAGAGAAGCGGGGTCCAAGGGGCGGCAGCCCCTGGCGGGGTCCAAGGGGCAGAGGGACTAAATTAAATTTGGACAAAAGTCCTTTATCGAAAATGCATCAGAAATTAAATTTCGGACAAAATATGCACTTTTGAAACATGAGGGACTAAAGGTGTTTTTGTTCAAAACAAAAACTGCAGGCAGTTATGGAAAACTGCAAATACGCTCTCTCAAACCGTTTTCCAAACCCTAGACGAATCTACAGTTCGTCAAAATTCCCTCAAAATTCTCTCAACCAAATTCATACAGAAATCTAGAATCAATCTGATTTTATCCGATCAAAGATTGGTAGCCACTCCAATTGTTTGATCTGAAAGTGATTACACGACTTCAGATTTATCCAAGCAATTTTCGAATTTCCCCAACAAAGATCAAACAATTTTTATGAAGATGACAAGCGGTGGTGAATCTGCGAAGGCTATGATGAACAAATTTGCGAAATTGGACAAGTTTGAAGGGCAAGACTTCCGTCGCTGGCAAAAGAAGATGCATTTCCTGTTGACGGATTTGAAAGTGGTGTACGTTCTGAGTACCCCGATGCCTGAAGAAGTGACGAATGAACCGCTGGAACTAACTAGGAAGCGTGGAAAATGGCTGAATGATGATTACATCTGTCGTGGGCATATTCTGAATGGTATGTGTGACTCTCTTTTTGATATATATCAAAATGTTGAATCTGCAAAAGAACTGTGGGAATTACTAGAGGCCAAATACATGGCTGAAGACACATCTAGTAAGAAATTCTTAGTCAGTGATTTTATGAATTATAAAATGGTTGATGATAGATCCATCATGGAACAATATAATGAATGTCTAAGAATTCTGGGTCAATTCGAACTACATGGTTTAAAGATGGATGAAGCAATTTCTGTTCCATCTATCATTGATAAACTTCCTCCTTCTTGGAAAGATTTTAAACATACTTTAAAACATAAGAAGGAGGAAATGAATCTGGTTGAACTTGGAAGTTGTTTTCGAATTGAGGAGTCTTGTCGGGCCATGGAAAAGGTTAACAAAGATAAACACGTTGGTGGGTCTTCTGTTAACATGGTGGAAGAAAGTGGTCCTAGTTTTAAAAATTCTAACAAGGGAAACAACAAAAGGAAGTTTCAAAGTGGGCCTAACAAGAAGAACAAGGCTGTGAAACATTCAAAACAGACTAAGGATGAAGGCTGTTGGAAGTGTGGTAAACCAGGACACTTCAAGAGAGATTGTCGTGTTGTTAAAGGCAAGAACGAAGCTGGTACTAGTGGATCCTCTAAGGATCCAAAGCAACAAGGTCAGAAATTAGACTTTAATTATAATTCGGATGTGAATTATGTTTCACTAATTTCTGAAGCATTTTATGTGCAGGATGATTCTGTTGCTTGGTGGTATGACTCGGGAGCAACAAGTCACGTATGTAAGGATCGAAGATGGTTCAAGGACCTTACATTAATTGAAGATGGATCTGTTTTAAAGATGGGAAATGTTACAACCGAGCCAATCCACGGAATTGGAAGTGTAGTACTAGTATTTACTTCTGGAAAAACTCTAAGTTTAAGTAATGTATTGTATGTACCTGGCATTCGGAAAAACTTGTTATCCGGTATTGTATTAAATAATTGCGGGTACAAACAAGTGTTAGAATGTGACAAGTATATCTTGTCAAGACATGGTTCTTTTATCGGATTTGGTTATTTATGTAATGCTATGATTATGTTAAATCTAGAAGTGCCGTTTAGTGATGATTCTGTTTGTATGATTGATTCTGTTTCTAGTGTAAATTTGTCTAAATCTGAATTATGGCATGCTAGATTAGGACATGTACATTATAAACGACTTATGGAAATGTCTAAAATGAGCTTAATTCCGGCAGTAACTTTAACAAATGAAAAATGCCATATCTGCAAGTTGAATAAAATCACTAGAAAACCCTTTATGCAACATGTTACTAGGGAAAGTAAAATGTTAGATTTGATACATAGTGATTTATGTGATTTTCATGGTACACCATCATTAGGTAACAAGAAGTATGTTGTAACCTTTATAGATGATGCTACTAGATTTTGTTACGTTTACTTGTTACATGCAAAAGACGAAGCTCTGGAAAAGTTTAAAATCTATAAACAAGAAGTAGAGCTTCATCAAAGTGAATTGATCGAAACTCTACATACCGATAGAGGTGGTGAGTATTTTGATCCGGTGTATTTCCAATCAACTGGAATAATACACCATACCACAACTCCTTACACACCGGAACAAAATGGTGTGGCGAAAAGGAAGAATAGGACACTAAAAGAGATGGTTAATACCATGTTGTCCCATTCGGGTCTAAATAATGGGTTTTGGGGAGAGGCGATGTTGACGGCTTGCTATTTGTTAAACCGGGTTCCTAATAAAAGGAACAAAACAACCCCTTTTGAGCTTTGGTATAAAAAGCCACCCGAGTTGCAAAAACTAAGAGTTTGGGGTTGTAGAGCCGTGGTAAGGCTCAATGATCCTAAGATAAGAAACTTAGGGGAAAGAGGTATAGAATGCATTTTCATTGGATATGCGGAGCATTCATTTGCTCACAGGTTCTATGTAATAGAACCAAATGACCACGTGTCAGTACATACGGTCATTGAGGCAAGAAGTGGAAATGTAGAATACGATGAAGAGAGATTCACATCTATACCTAGGCCAAAGGATATGAATCCTTCTTTAAAGATTTCTAGTGGAAAAGAAATTATGCCTTCAACTAGCACTGAACCAAGAAGGAGTTCGAGAGAAAGAAAAGCCAAGTCTTATGGTGACGACTTTCAATTGTACTTAGTTGAAGGTTCGAGGGTTGATATTAATTTTCAATATCAATATTGTTTCAATGTCGATGAGGATCCAAAGACATATAGTGAAGCAATGGCTTCAAGGGATGTTTCTTTTTGGAAAGAAGCCATCCAAGATGAAATGGATTCTATCTTGCAAAATAACACTTGGAAATTGGTGGATTTACCTCCTGGTTGTAAACCATTGGGAAGTAAATGGATCTTCAAGAGGAAGATGAAGGTGGATGGTACTATTGATAAGTTCAAAGCCAGATTAGTAATCCAAGGGTTTAGACAAAAGGAGGGTATTGACTTCTTTGATACATATGCTCCTGTAGCAAGGATATCTACCATTAGATTATTATTAGCACTTGCTGCTATACATAATCTTAAAATTCACCAAATGGATGTGAAAACTGCATTTTTAAATGGTGAATTAGATGAGGAGATTTACATGAAACAACCAGAAGGGTTTGTTATGCCTGGAAGTGAAAACAAGGTGTGTAAATTAATTAAATCTCTTTATGGCTTGAAGCAAGCACCTAAACAGTGGCATCAAAAGTTTGATGAGATTGTGTTGTCTAATGGTTTTGTTTTAAACCAAGCAGATAAATGTGTTTATAGCAAGTTTGATGCTTCTGGAAACGGAGTCATGATCTGTTTGTACGTAGATGATATGTTGATTTTTGGTACTAACCAAGATCAAGTTGATAGAACAAAGGAATTTTTATCATCTAAGTTTGCTATGAAGGATATGGGGGAGGCTGAGGTGATTTTAGGTATTAAAATCAAACGTGAGAACAGGGGCATTTCAATCTCTCAATCCCACTATATTGAGAAGATCCTGAACAAGTTTAATTTCAAGGATTGTTCTCCCGCAAGTACTCCTGTTGATCCTAGTTTGAAGCTATTACCTAATAAAGGTATTGCAGTATCTCCACTTGAGTACTCAAGAGCAATTGGATCACTTATGTACGCTATGATCAGTACCAGACCAGATATAGCGTATGCTGTTGGAAAGCTTAGTAGATTTACTAGCAATCCTAGTACTCATCACTGGCAAGCATTAGGTCGAGTATTCAAATACTTGAAAGGAACCATTGATTATGGTCTGACTTACATTGGATTTCCTTCAGTGATTGAAGGATATTCAGATGCAAGTTGGATAAACAATAAGGAAGATCATTCTTCCACAAGTGGTTGGGTATTCCTACTTGGGGGAGGTGCTATTTCTTGGGCTTCAAAGAAACAGACTTGCATAACTGACTCAACTATGGAATCTGAGTTTGTAGCCTTAGCGGCAGCTGGTAAGGAAGCTGATTGGCTAAGAAACTTGATTTATGAGATTCCATTGTGGCCCAAACCAATATCTCCCATTTCTATAAGGTGTGATAGTGAAGCTACATTGGCTAAGGCATATAGTCAAGTGTATAATGGCAAGTCAAGACACTTAGGTGTAAGACACAGCATGGTTCGTGAGCTCATCATGCATGGTGTGATTTCGGTTGAGTATGTCAGAACTCAACATAACTTAGCTGATCATTTAACCAAAGGGTTAACTAGAGATCTCGTGAAAGTATCAGCTGTGGGATCAGGGTTAAAGTCCATCTGAAAACTCTCATGTTAAGATACCCAATTCCCACCTAATATGACGTTAGGTGCAGAATTCAATGTGGAAAGCTTAACATCTAGAGTTTGGAACACAACATTAAATTGTCCCAAAGGTATGTGTTTAGATCTGCAAGTTAAGGAAGGTTGAGGTATATCTTCTTAATAGCTCTTTTGAAAAATTGCATTTGCAGGTGCAAGAGTAAAAGAGCTACCTATATGAGCATGAAGTTTAGCTGCTTCAAGAAGCTTGGACTTGGCTTTGATATGCTTATGAAGGATAGGGACATAGGCTAGTAAAAGATAGTGTCAAGTTAGATCTATGTATGTAAACTAATGTGTATATTATCTTCATGTATTCATTATGGATATTAAGGGTTCAATCCTTAGTGACACCCTTAAATTCGAATATTTGGAATGCGTAATATACTAATATGAAATTTAATCGTCACGACATTTCATTTATGCATTAGTTTGTTTTGGTTGCTGTGAACAAGTTAGTTAATCTATGATTTACACTAAAATGGGGGAGGTATGTTGGATATTTTAGTGTAATTTGAGATTGCGCGTGACATACAAATAAGAGTGCACGCTTATTTGAATGTCATCGGGACTAACGGGGGATCCAAGGGGGCAGCGCCCCCTTGGCGGGGGTTCGGGGGCAGCGCCCCCGAGAGAAGCGGGGTCCAAGGGGCGGCAGCCCCTGGCGGGGTCCAAGGGGCAGAGGGACTAAATTAAATTTGGACAAAAGTCCTTTATCGAAAATGCATCAGAAATTAAATTTCGGACAAAATATGCACTTTTGAAACATGAGGGACTAAAGGTGTTTTTGTTCAAAACAAAAACTGCAGGCAGTTATGGAAAACTGCAAATACGCTCTCTCAAACCGTTTTCCAAACCCTAGACGAATCTACAGTTCGTCAAAATTCCCTCAAAATTCTCTCAACCAAATTCATACAGAAATCTAGAATCAATCTGATTTTATCCGATCAAAGATTGGTAGCCACTCCAATTGTTTGATCTGAAAGTGATTACACGACTTCAGATTTATCCAAGCAATTTTCGAATTTCCCCAACAGGGGATGAGCCTAGTATATATATAAGTTGTATGTATATGTGTGTGTGAGGGGAGAATGCATCATTTTGTCTTTTGTGGAGCGTCTCAAACGTCCGGAGGGAGACGGGGAGGACGCCGAATGGGTGAGGGGCGGAAATGGAGTTGGGTTTGGCGCCGGTGGGGGACGATCCAAGGCTGATCCCCACACCGTGAAACCTTATTTTGAACCATGAGATTGCATGCTTGTTCACAGAAATCAACGCAAGGCCTCGGACCTTTGAACTGTGTAAAACGTTTTTTGAATTTCTGTCGGTTCATGATATAGTCAAATGTGAACCCTAAATGTGAACCATATTCCACCGAAAAGTAAAGGCAAATGCACGCCACAAAACTTCCAAGCATTAAACAAAAATACACACAATACTAAAAACTAGCTTAATATTTTTTTAGGTGGTTTAGAGTTTTTAACATGGTTTCTATCCAATTTTTTTTTTAAACATATTTGATTTTAGGTAATAACTAACGGATCTCGTATATTTCTCAAGGTTGGAGAACTCGCTAGTCGCTAGTCGGCCGGTGAGGTAGGGACTAGCGACTACTCGGGATTACTCGTGATTACTCGGGATTAATCGGATCGGAAATTTTATATGTAAATTTTATTATTTTTATAAATATGTATATATATACTCACACATCCATATCAATATAATACTTAAAAAGGTAAAAGTAGTTCAAAATACAAAATAAACTTACATATAAGTCATAACATAATAAGTCTCAGTACTTAAAATTCAAACATTAACAAATAGCTCAAATGTAATCGTCATCCCCGTAGTGTTCAATGATTTCGACACCATCCGACTCGTATTCAATCTCCTCGTCTACTTCATCCTCTTTCTCCGACTCAAATTCTTTGTCATATTAGGGTAAGGGATAAGGAAAATGGGCTCAAGTTGTAATCTTGGGCCTTTTTTGTAAGGATTTCAAATGGACCGACTAGGGCGACTAGGGCCGACTAGAGCGGCTTGGACCGGCTTTGACCGACTAGCGATTTTTTGACTGATTAGTGAAAAATTACTCAGTAGGAGGCCGACTAGCGACTAGTCGGCGATTAATCGCCGAGTAATCGCGATTTTTGCAACACTGGTATTTCTTACAAGGTGACGGGGTATGTTTTTTAAATATTATATTTTGTGTTGATGCATTGATAATTCTAAAGCTTATACGATTTTCGAATATTAAAATGAAATCAAAACATTGATCAGACCACCCATCCTAACATTTATGTATTCTTCCGCTCGATACCACCTAGCATCCATCGTCTTCACTTCATATAAACATAAACAATAATCTGTTTTTTTCCTTCAAATCCATTAAAAAAGAAACAAAGCGACACCCGTCCGAATTTACGCAAGATCTAGAAATCAAAACACCAAGGGATGGATGGTCCAATCAATGTTATCTGGACCTTGTGAAAACTCTAAATCTAAACCTGAACACAAAACAAGACACCAGGGTCAACTACCAAAGGTCCAAAACCCCTTACCACCATCTTGCTCTATATTTTGCTTCATAGCCATCTTCAATAGATGTGGAAACAAGATGAGCCCTTTGACAAAGCGTGGGAAATGATATTGTAGTTTAACTTTAAAATTCTCGTTCGTATTATATTTTATATCTTTTAAAAAATGATTTGTATAGTGTTCAAAGCTAAAATTATTTAAGAAAAAATGGATAAAAAATAATTATGCACATTTATAATTTTATAAATAGTTTAAAGTTTCTAGATTAATAGTTACACCATTCTAATCAATATGCTATTTTTATGTCAGTTTCGATAGGAACGGTTGAGTTATTAAACGAGTGCTGCTGCTAAAAGTAACTCCCACCTCTAACAAAGCATGGGGAACCTTACCCATTAAAAAAGTTATCCCATTCACATGGGGATTAGGCTTTGCGCTACTGTCTCACGCCCTGCCTCGGTGGCAGGGTCGCCGACATGAGACCGTGTGAAACACCGTTGGAGGTGGTGTGAAAAGAGGTGTGAGGAGGTCTGGCGTGGGAGGAACCACTACATGAAGAGGGGGAAGTTGGGTGAGGATCATGCCCAATGTTTTCAGGACCGAACCGGAAGTCGACCCGGTCGCCTTACGGGGTCAAATGTCGGACCGGTCCGACCGGTTCGACCAGATTTATAACCCGGATTATGTCATAAATTATATAATATATGTATATATATATATATATATATATATATATATATATATATATATGGGGGGCCGCTAAAACGAGAACCACCTCCAGTTGTAAGAACCGCGAGAACCACTCTTAACCAATCAGAATATGCCAACTCAAAGGGTATATTGGTCATTTCCCCCTTAATGTCTAATCATTATTCTCTCTCATCTGTCTGCCTATTAAAGTTGCAGACTTCTTTATCATCTCTCATCTATGTTCATCTTTCTCTCATCTCTCCAAAAACCAGACATGAAACTCGCCTGAGAAACCCTAACCGCCGGAGTAAACCATCACCGCCGCCCTCCTTCAAATCCTAATCACCGGAGAAAACCATCACCGCCGCCCCCGCTCGCCGCCCCCTTTCTTATTCCATATTCAATGAAGAGAAAAGATCAGGATCATTTGAAGGGTGTTTCTCTCTCTGAGAGGCTCTCTCTCTCATCTCTCTCTCACCGAGGTGAGAGAAAGAGAACGGCGGTGGGGAGGTGTTGGTCGGTGGCGGAAGACGGTGATGGCGGTGGGTCGAAGGTGGGTGTTTAGATCTGTGTTTTTGATTTTCATTCTCTGGGGGGTGTTTTGTTCTGTGTTCTTTGATTCTCTGGTGATTTGATTCTCTGCTGGGTTTGTGCAGAGATCGGTGGTGGTTTTGTGGGGAGACCGGTGGGTTTGAATGATGTTCATGTTCCTTCTGGGTTTTGAATGATGTTCAAGGTCCTTCTGGGTTTGATTGATGTTCATGTTTCTTCTGGGTTTGAATGTTGTTCATGGTCCGGTTCCGACGACAGGTATGGTTTCGTCCCCGGTGATGTCGGTCGTGTCGTTTGATGTCGGTTGGGCCGGTGATTGGGTGGTGGTTTGATTTTGTTTTTTTGAATGTTGATCAATCTTGACTCTGTTTTTGCTTAGATCTTGGTTTGATTTGTTTTTAGTTTTGGATTTGTAAGAAGGTGGGTGTTGATCTTTGGATCTTTAATTTGTGGGTTTGATTTTGCAATCTCAAATCTTTAATTTGTGGGTTTGATTTTTGCAAACATAGATTTTTGCAAACAGTGAACTTGGATTTGAAGTTTGAAAGGGCAATCCTTCTAAATGCCCCTGTTTTCTTTGATCTATGATTTAAATGAAGTTTGAAGTTTGCAATTTGATTGAACAAATGTATTCGAACGGATACAGGTTTGCTTTGATTATGTGGGTTTTGATCGGTTTGGATTTGGGGGGCGATGATGCAAAAAAAAAAAAACGTTGATTTTGATGACGATGGCGCGGCAAAGACGGCGGAGGGTAGGTTTTTTGAACTTGCAACCCCATTTTGCAGCCTTTTTTATTATCGGAAAATCTGAGCCAAACCCCTTTTTTTTTCGAGATACGCTTTGTTTTGATGTTGTTGGCTTTTTATATTTTTTTCCCTAGTCGATGACGATAAGAATCTATCTGAGACACCTACCGAGTTTGCGTTTTCTGGGTGCGTTCGTGTTGCGTAAAAAAAGTTTTTGTAAAAAAAATTGGTAAACCGTAAACTTTTTAATGTAAAACGTAAAAAGTTTAACGTAAAACGTAAAAAAACGTAAACTTTTTTAACGTAAAAACGTAAAACTTAAAAGTTTTACGTAAAACGTAAAAAGTTTTTTGTAAAGCGTAAAAAGTTTTAGGTAAAACGTAAAACGTAAAATTTTTTAGTAAAACGTAAAGAGTTTTACGTAAAACGTAAAAAACCGGCGCGTAAAACGTAAAAAAACGTTAACGTAAAAAACCGGCGCGTAAAACGTAAAAAACCGGCGTGTAAATCGTAAAAACGTAAAAAAACGTTAACGTAAAAAACCGGCGCGTAAAACGTAAAAAAACGGCGCGTAAATCGTAAAAACGTAAAAAACCGGCGCGTAAAACGTAAAAAACCGGCTCGTAAAACGTAAAAAACCGGCGCGTAAATCGTAAAACGTAAAAAACCGGCGCGTAAGACGTAAAAAACCGGCGCGTAAAACGTAATAAACCGGCGCGTAAATCGTAAAACGTAAAAAACCGGCGCGTAAAACGTAAAAAAGCGGCGCGTAAAAAACCGGTCAAAAAAACGACGCGAAAAAACGGAGCGTAAAAACCGGGCGTAAAACGTTCCGTAAAGAAACGCTCGTAAAAAACGGGGCGTAAAAACGGTTTTAAAAAAATTATCATTAAAATCTGAATTTAAAATATTTATTTAATATAAAATTCTGTTTTTTAATAAAAATTAATTAAAGAATAGGACAAAAAAACAATTAAATATAATATATATAAAAAGACAAAAAAAGTAATTTTACTTAAATACCCTTTTGGATTATAATATTAAAAACATAAGACGACAAAAAATACTTAATATTATTTTTAAATAATTTTAATCTCATTCATCCATCATCTTGATCTAATGGCTAGAAAGTGGTTCTCGCGGTTCTTACAACTGGAGGTGGTTCTCATTCTAGCGGTCCCCTATATATATATATATATATATATATATATATATATATATATATATATAATTTCCTTACTTTTTCCACATCATCACCTATTTTTACTTTTAATATAAATACCTAAATTATTAAAATATATATTTAGAATGTTATATTAATTTAGAATTTATAACATTTAGTTAATATATGTAGTATTAATTTTATTTTAATAAAATAATATGTGAAGTTCAAATCAAACTTTTTTTTTACTTTTTCTTCTTCTTTTTGTTAACACTTCACTCAACCTCTCTAAAGGGATAATATTTCTTTTTCTTTTTTTTTTCAAAAGTTCTTTCACCTTCTTCTACACAACAAACCCTAATGACCTGCAACTAGGGGCGGACTTAAAGTTAGCTCAAGGTGGGCGGGCGCACCCCCGGGAAAAAAAAATTTGTGCTAATTTCCGTCGAAAATCCCGTCCGCACCCCTTGAAATTTTTCGTCCGCACCCCTTGGAATTTTTCGTCCGCACCCATTAGGTAAAAAGTGTTATCAATTTATATTTAAGTTTTTTTTAGTAAACTCTTATTTTTTTTTTAAAAAACACTACCTAAATTATATAACTTTTAAATATCTAAACAACTAAACCCAAATACCCAATACCTTTAACTAGCCCACTCCTAAGTCTTAGCCCAATAAACAAACCCAACAATCAACAATATTTCAAACTAAAATAAAATAAACAAGCCCAAAACTCTTACATATTCTCTCCCACTCTCTATCATCCCCGCACGCAAGCCATCGATCAGAACATCAGCGACAATAACAGCCGCATACCACCGTAATCAGCCATCATACCACCGCCGATCAAACACGGGTAAGTTTATTTGTTATTTTTGATGATTTTTGGTTGACTTTTTGGTTGATTTTTGGTGGGGTGGGACGGAACCGGTAGCCACTGGAAGTGAATTTTTGATGGCAGGAGACATGTGTGCTTCTTGTTAGTGATGATATGTTATTTTGTGGGGGGTTATATATGTATATTTTGTTAGTGATGATGATGATATTTTGTCTTTTTTTTGTGGGTTATATACGATCAGACCTGATGTTTGGGTTTTTTTTTAAATGGTGTATATGATGCTTAGATGATTTTTAGTGTGATTTACATTATGATTTATGTGGCTTGAATACTTGATACATTATGTAATATGTTATGGAGCCATGAACTTATAGATCAATTTGTTTGTGATAGCCGATAGGAACCATGAGTACGGACGTTATGGCGCGATTTCTCAAGAGGAAAGTTGATACATCTTCCGAATTCGTTGATTTGGCGATGAGAACTTAAGTGATAGTTGTATACGTTATATAGAGAAAGAGTTGCTTAAGAAAGTAGGTTTAGATGATTTTTTGGATAGATTTCAAAAAATGAAAACTCGTAGGGCGACGTTTTAGTTATGTTTATAACAAGGTTTGACATGTTTTGAGGATTATATAAATTTAGTTTGATGTTCTTTTGTTTTACATGACCCGACCCGACTCGAACCGACCCGATACGAACCAATTTTTTTTACTTATATACCTTGGGGCCTAAGATTTTTAAAAATGTTCCGCACCCCTATGAAAATATTCCTGCGTCCGCCACTGCCTGTAACTCTTATTTTTCTTTTCTCTCAAACTACACCACCCTACATCTCATCTTTCACTTCCTTCCGACAAGAAGCAAACGACACATACCACTATGGATCTGCTCCAATGCGCCTGAAAACTTGAACATAATCCACATCGTCTTAAGGATCTTGCGTCGGAGACAGTTGTAAATCAAATCCTCCTATTACCAACCACAGGGTCGTAACCGGCCCGACCCTTACGTGACGACCCGCCGGCCCGACCGCCCGGCTTCCGGCTCCCGGCCCGACCTCCGGGTCAATGCTGAAACGGGTTAAAGGGCTGAACTGGCCCGGTGGTGTTTCCGGATCCCGGCCGGACCGGTGCGGTTTTAAAAATATTGGTCATGCCCATCAACCAATCAATTGATTTCTTTTTCTTTTAAACTTTTAAGATTTTAATAGGGCGTGAAAACTTGTGAAAAGAAAACAAGATGATGTGAAAAAAATGAGTAAAAAATAGCATCTATTAAGGAAGGTGAAATGACAAGAATGACATCATGTGCAAGGCACATGACCATACTTAACTGAAAAATCTAACTAAGTTAGGGCTAAAGGACAAAACATGCATGCTTTTGAAACGTTAAGTACAAAACTCGTCAACTTTTACGCCAAAGGACACCGCCTGCAAAAGGATGTTAACGTAAAGGACAAAACTTGTAATTTACACTTATTATTAATATTAAACGGTCTCCTATAATAGCCAAAACTCGTTAAGATAGTTCATATTTCACACAACCATTTTACTCGTTACTTACTCGTTCAATAATATATGAAATATAGGGTTGAGATCCTGTACAAATAGTGCTAACTGTAAGAACCGTAAGAACATATGTGAGCCATTGATAGTTTAAATTAAGAGTTGATATTGATTACAAATAAAAACCCCTATAATTAATACTATCAAGTTAGGGTATTTTAGTAATTTAGTCATTTCCCATAAAATACTAATTCCACCAAGTTTTTTAAACTAAAATAACTTTTATATGTTTCATTAATTTTGGAAAAAAAAATTATACCATAAAATCAAATATTTTTTTATCTTTAATATGAGTACAATATTGCTATACTTTTTTTATTTATAAAAATGACTTTTAAAAAAGTTACAAAAAGACGTTTTATAATTGTGCTAGTTACGTAGTTGGAATGTGCTAATATGAAAATGTATTGTGTTAATTTTGAATCTATACGTATGTTTTTATTTAATTATGTAATTCTTATATGTTGTTATTTTTTTTCCCTTTTGTGTTGTTATTGGGAGACTATTTATAAATAAATTTGTTTTCTACCAGTTATGTAATAGTATGTGTTGTTTACAAAGTTAAAACAAAAATATGAAATTGTGCTAGTATGTAAGAGTATGTGTTGTTTATAAAAAAAATGAAATTGTGCTAATTATGTAATAATTATGAAATTGTGCTAGTATGTGTTTATAAAAAAAAAATTGTGCTAGTATGTAACAGTATATGTTGTTTATAAAATAAAAAAATGAAATTGTGCTAGTATAGAACAATATGTGTTGTTTATAAAATTAAAAAAAAAAAAAGAAATTGTGCTAGTTATGTAATAGTAGATGTTGTTATTTATTTCCTTTTGTGTTGTTATTGGGAGTCTATTTAAAAATAAATTCGTTGGAATGTCGTATTTTTATTGTGCTAATGTTGTTTTGTTGGTGTTATCGTCGGATGCCCAGACGGTGGTGTTAAGAGAGTGCTAATGTCGTTATTTGATTGTGCTAATGTCGTTTTTGATTGTGCTAATGTCGTTATTTGATTGTGCTAATGTCGTTTTTTGATTGTGCTAATGTCGTTGATAATGGAAGCTCCTTTTTTGATTGAAACGAGAATGTTGATAATGTGGATTGTCTTACGTTATGCTAATGTTGTTTTTTGATTGTGCTAAGGTCGTTGATAATGAAAGTTCCTTTTTTAATTGAAATGAGAGTGCTAATAATGGAAGTTCCTTTTTTGATTGTGCTAATGTCGTTTATGTGGGTGCGCTTATGTTTTTTTGTATTGGTTGTTCCTGCAGGTTGGTTTGATTTGAATATGTTACAAAAATTTAAATTTTGGTTTGAATTAATCTACATGGATTTAAGGATATTTTGATAATTAATTTTAATTAGTTATAAATAAATAGGGTCAAAATGTCTAAATTACCCCTAAACTAATTTTTAATTGAATAACACTTGTCATTTATGTATTAGTTCTTATGGTTCTTACAAATATAAGAGTTTGTATTTGATCCCATGCCTATAGAAACTACAATTTTCACATGTTTATAACCAATACATATTACACCTCCTATTATTAATATGGCTTTTTTTTAGGCCTGGTCTATTCGCACACGGCCTTTGTCTTTTTGCACACTCAAAGCGCCCCGCTATGGCAGCGGGGCGCTTTGGCCAAAGTCAACAGACAAGGACTGAAAGCGCCCCGCTTTGGCCATAGCGGGGCGCTTTGAGTGTGCAAAAAGACAAAAAGCGTTGGCTGGAATTTGTGTTGTTTTTTTTTTTTTGAAATAGGTGGGATGTGGGTTAGTTTGGTAGTGTTTTTTGGAGGAAAAAATTGTATTTGAGTTTTATAATACGTTGTTTTATAATTACGTTTTTTTACGTCATTATTTTTATAGAACGTATATAATATAAGTGCGTCTTTATAAACTGTTAACCTAGTTTATTTTGTTAAATTAAACGAACACGTTAAATAAATTGTACAGAAAGCCATAAGAATTAAACGTAAACAATCCAAAACCAACGTGATGTAAATAGAAGATTAACTGCAATATATATATATATATATATATATATATATATATATATATATATCAGTTTGTACATACAAAACAAAAAGGTACAACTGACTACATAATACATAACAAAACACTATACAAACAAACTAAGGTACTAATCCTCGTGCGGTGGGGACGGTGGGAGGGGAAGTGGAGGCAACCCAGCGAGCTCTCGTAGAGAAACGAGCGTCTCGATGATCCAGTCCTGGCGTGCGGCCTGGCGTCTGAGGCGCCGGTCGAAGTCCCGAGCCACCTCACACGCTACCGGAGGCAGGTCAGCATAAACGTGCTGCGGGTACTGTGGCGGCTCAGGAGCTGGCTGAACTGGTGGTACCGGGATCTCCTCGATATGCTCCTCCTGAGCCGGATCCTCTAATACAGGCTGAGCCTGAGGCTGGCCCGGGAACTCATCGAGTCCCAGAGCCTGTAGCTGAGCCTGCCGAGCGGCCGCCTGAACATCAGGAGGGGCTAACACTCCAGCCCTCAACTCAATAACAACCGGGATGACCTCCGGCATCACCTCCGGATGCCAAATCAGCCCGTCACGTCCCCGAAACCTCAGACCAACATCAAAGGTACGGGTAATCTGCATGGCAGATACTGACGCGCGGCCCAACCTGGTAGACGGGACCAGATCGGACAGCTCCGTATCATGCTCGGGCACGAGCCCTAGCGAGCGTGCAATGGCGGTGATGTATGAGCCAGTGTGCATGAACCCGCGGAGCTGCCGGTGGTATGCTGTGGCAAAGTAATCTGCCAGGCAGGCTGCTAGATCGCAGGGCTGGCGGCGCAGTAGGCAGTATAGAAAGAAAAGGTCATTGAGGTTGACCTTCTCCCTGCTGGAACCCCGCGGCACGATAGTTGCCGCGATAATATGGTGCAGGTATCGGTACAAGGGGTCTTTAATGGTGGTGGCCTTTTGCCAGGATTTCCCAAAGGGAACCCTGGAAATGGCCCTCCAGAAACTGATAAGCGTCTGCCTGTCCATCGCCGTAACCGCCTGTGTATATAAATCAGTATCAAGCTCGGGCTCTGTGTACAAACCTGTATAAACAAATAATATTAAATAAACAAATAATAATAATAAACAAATAATATTAAATAAACAAATAACATTAAATAAACAAATAATAATAATAAACAAATAATATTAAATAAACAAATAACATTAAATAAACAAATGATATTAAATATAAAATAATAAATAATATTATTTAAACAAACCTGTATGGACAGCAAACTGCCGCACACTCATCTGAAACTCCTGACCGGCGAGACGGAATGTAACCTCGTGGACTGGAAAATCGGGGTCCTCCACGTAATCCGCCGGATGCGGCGCGTATGTAAACGTGGAAAGAAACTCCCACGTAAGCTCAGGGTACGAGTCCTCCATCGCTAACTCAAATAGGCGCGACCAAGGAGTATCTAGTCCAACTATCTCACGCGCCCGCGCGGCCTCTCCCATGGTCTCCAGCAGGCCTCAGTCTATCCCTACATGCTCCCCAATGGGGATGGCGCGCAACCTCGCGCATCTCCCCCTCGCCCGTGACCCCGGCGGAAACTGCAGGTACGGACATGCCGGCTCTCCCTGCTCTCCCTCATCTCCCTCAGCCTCCATATGCTCAATCTCGTCATCGGAGGAATCCATCCCTGCACGTTGACAAGATAATATTAAATATAAAATAATAAACAAATAATTTTATTTATAAAATTTAAATAATAAAAAAATAATATTATTTAAACAATTTAAATAATAAACAAATAATATTAAATATAAAATAATAAACAAATAATTTTATTTATAAAATTTAAATAATAAACAAATAATATTAAATATAATTTAAATACTAAACAAACAATATTAAAAAAATAATATTAAACAAATAATATTAAACAAATAATATTAAACAAATAATATTAAAAAAAAAAAAAACATGAACCAAAGCGCCGCGCTTTGGCCTCGGTGCGGCGCTTTGGTTCTTCGCGATGAAGAACAGCCCACCAGATCGATCCACACGCCCAAATCAAATAAAAATCAAACAAACTGAAACACATAACTTGAACCAAAACAAGAAATGAAGTTCGATCGTACCTTTCAGCGGTTGAAAGCTTGAAAACGTTGATGATCCGGCTCGAGTGTGTGTAAATCGCACCTTGTGTGTGTGTTTGTGTGTAGGGTTTGAAATGGGGGAGAAGCTGCTCCGCTTTGGTTTAAGCGAGGGATCAAAGCGCCCCGCTATGGCCATAGCGCGGCGCTTTGGGGTCAAAGCGCTTAGCTTTGGCCATAGCGGGGCGCTTTGGGCCTTTTTTAAATTTTTTAAAATTGTTTTTAATTCACAAACGCGTCGATAATAGTCTAAATTTTACGTTTTTTTCCATTATACATCATTTTTTATTATATATGGAGTATACTGCAAGTTCCGGGTCAAATCGGTTACGTGTGATGTCTTATTCCGTTATATCGTATCATTTGGGTTTGAAAGCACAAGTACTCCTGTAAGAGGTGTTATGTGTATCAACCGCCTACCGCACATGAACATGACGTATTTTTTCATTAATTGTAGTATTATGATGTATATGGTCATTTTGGGTCGTACAAGTGCGTATTGAATCTGATTGGGTCGTGTCGGTGACATTCGGTTTTTAACGTGATGTAACGCATATATTAAACAAACACAAACGTGATTATTATTAAACACATTTAACCTACATCGTGAACATATGGGGTTACATTAAGGTCAGGGGCACGATACGTAAGCATTTCGTACGCGTTGATCTGATCCCTGTATAATGTGTGCCAGGCTGTTGCGCGCTCTGTTCTGTTCGCTGTCCAGAGTGGGTTTGGGGGAGGCATTGGATAACAACCTCCAAGCTCTACATGTATGAAATGCCCATGGTCGACGAACACAACCGCAACCACCAGGTGAGGTTGCTCAGCTTCGTTTGGCCCGCCCAGCAGAGGGAAAATTGTATTGCTCCCACGCATGTCGAAGGTGTGAACAATCACACCGTATCGTTGGGCAATAAGAAACCCCGTGTCAGGCATCGTCATGTAATTTTCGATATCTGCTCGTCCCACCCCCTTGAAATCGATCCGTCTAAGCAGCGCATCATAATGTCCTATGTTTTCCGGATCGAAAAACTGCCTCCAAAGCGATTCGTTCGTACGTAACTCCTTTATAAGTTGTTTCCGGATCATCAAATATGAATTTTGTTTCACTCCTAACCCAACAGCCACCGATCGAAACCCACAATGACCATCTGGTTTCACGTCCTTTATTCTAACGATGTATGGATGGATCACTTCGGGAATCTGAGATGCGTAGTTGCGGATCGCTATATCCGTCTTAGGACCGAGCTTGATCATCGGGAAATCAGGGTGCAGGTTGATCGGTTTGGTATTCTTTTGTCTTCTAGAATCTTCGGGTGATATGTACGAGCTGTGACGGGGAAGATCATCTGAGGCCTCGACCCAAGTTTCTTCCGACGGAATGTACGAGCTTTTTCTAGCGGCTTCAACCTTTCTTTCTTCCTGCGTTTTCAATGTTGGGCGACCACGAGTTTTCTTCAGAACAGCAGGAGGTTTTTTGTTATTGTTCCCTGGATTGAGGATTTGCTGAAACTTTTCAAAGAAGCTCCTTTTCACTTGAGGGGGTGTTGGATCGATCTTTTGTTTCAATTTTTCAAATTCCGCGTCTACGTCGATATCCTCTATGTTTTTCTTTGCAGGCTTGAAGTTAAGCTTCTTCCAGAACACGTCTATGTGTGTGATCCGGAGTTGCTGACCTGTGGATGAAAACAAATTAGGTGGCAGAATCATAACGAGAAAGGTCAAAGATATTAATTACCTTTATTTTCCAACTTTTCCAAACGACAGGTACATGGCAAACCACAGCTGGTAAAAAGTTGGCAACCACAGCTTGCACCGTAGGCTCTCAACCCGTCTTCCTTACGTTTTAGTTCCCTACTCAAAAGCTCAATCGCATATATTGAAACCTTTCTGAGAATATATGCAAGCATGGGCTGCTTCTTGTGGTGCGTCATCACTTTTCGGAGGCTTGTTTCAAAGCTACTACTAATCTCGGTGTATTGTCTATCAACAACATGATCAACATACAGTACAAGTTTATCCAGTGTGTTGCGATGACTTGGAAAGTGACTTTTTAGTGTTGCATGCATGCCCTCAACCCTGTTGGTCGTAGTTTGGTGAAAGTTGATAGTTTTGTTAATCCAGCATGATACAAACTTTTCACGGTACGGATCCAACCAGGATTTCTTCAAATAATCAAAAACCTCTAAAATTAAAAAAAACGTAAATAGTCAGTTTTTGTTATTATATAAAATTTGAACATAATTATGTAAGAAATACCTACGTTCACGGTCATCTTCTTTCAGCTGTGCTTCAAGGTTTTCCAAGTTATACCTGTATATTTCCTCGGTCGTAGACTCGCACAATAACCAAAATCTACGTACGAATTCTTTCCATTCCTTGTCAGAGAATTTCTTCTTGCTGTTCTTATTAATATTTTGTTGAATATGGAACCGACAAAGATACTTATGCGCTTTTGGAAAAACTTGTTCACACGCGTTCATTAGCGCAAAATCCCTGTCTGTTAAAATCACGCGCGGTTCCATACATCCTACCAGCATAGACTTGATCCTCTGCAACACCCATAGGTAGTTCTCTGACTTCTCAGCGGAAATTACCGCACAAGCAGCCGTAAACGATTTGTTTGTCGACGTCATGCCTACGACCTGAACAAATGGCAGGTTGTACATGTTTGTTTTGTAGGTGGCGTCAATCATTAGCACATGCGGGAAGGCACACCACATATTGAATGATCTTTCGTGAACAAAGAAGACATCTTCAACTTCGTTTGATATCTCATTCGTGCGCATGTAATAAGTGTAATTTTTTTCGAGAAGAATGCTTTCAAGTTTTTGCATCGGAGACTTACCGACATTTTTTTCGGCGTTGATCTTCTGAACATCGTTGTGTATATCTTTCGGAATAAGCTTTCTAGCCGGATTGTTTTTTGTCAGCGTTCGCCAGATACTTTGGTTGGGAATGTCTTGCTCTGCCAGCTCCTTAACCAGTTTTGTATCCTCCGAAGAAAGCCTTCTCGCATACGCGTGACCCTCTAAGTTTTCAATAGGAGTGTGGTTATGCTTCGCCTTCGTCACCTCGATCCTCCAAACACTTCCGGATGATTCCGAAAACCCGATCATCTCGAACGGGCAGCCTATTTTCTTGCTACCCGTTTTCCTCTGTGTAGCTATACTCTTATGCTCCCCACCAAAAGTACATTGAAACCAAATCTTGTAATTCTCTCCTCTTTTATTCGACCTCTTAGTCACAATGAGGTAACCGTTGTCTTTTGCCGTGTCTTGTACCCAACGCACCAACTCTTTACGTGACGAAAAGGTCTGCGTTGTATCAAACGAAAACGTAACCGGGTAACAGCCTTCCTCGTCAACAGACACATCCCCCGGCTCACCATCGTCACCGAGGTCCGAATATACTTGATGTTCAAAGTTGTGCTCGCCACCGTAACCGAAATTCGAATAACCTTGTAAGCTCTGTTGACAACCGTAACTGTCGTTTGGACCACACTCCTGCTGTACAAAGTTGTACTCGCCACCGTAACCGAAATTCGAATAACCTTGTTGTGCGTAAGGGTCCTCCACAGGGGTATTCAAATCCAGCGTCACCGTGTTATCACAATAACGAATGCCAGATACAACCTCTGCCTCCCTCAAGTTGGACGAGACCGGTTTCTCATACGAGTCAGAAATAGCGGTCCCCTCGTAAGAATCAGGAACAACTGTCTCGTCAGAATATTGACGGAAAATATAGTTATTTAACCACGACATCGTTTTTTGTAAACAACAAACAACAAAACACTCGGATACCCACGTATGTTTGTAAACAACGTATTGAGTGCGACCTTGTCTCGAACGATGCTTTTCTGAAGAAGAAGAACGTATGCTTGGCCAACCTCAATCAGTAGCTTACTTTTAAAAGTGAAAATTTGGGTCGAAGCGCCGCGCTATGGCCAAAGCGCGGCGCTTAGGGTTAACGACAAAACATCATAATCAGCTTTATGTCTGTCAAACAGTAGGGAATGTCTCAAACGTCAATCGAAGCACCTTTTGTCGAGCATAGCGCCGCGCTTTGGCCATAGCGCGGCGCTTTGGGATGTGAAAATAATTTTCTCCGTGTGTGATTAGCATGACCTTTTTTTATGTCTTTCAGCTTTCAAATTATTGATCATTGTCCCTAGTTTGAAATGATTGCATAATCTGGGCCATAATTTTAGGTACGCGATTTTGACCTTATTGGAACTTTGAAACAGGTGTTAATTTTTTTATTTTGTTTTTTGAAAAAAATATTGACAGTACCTTATAATTTATAATAGATTTTAGGTATACAATTATTATTATTATTATTGAACGGCTAACGGTACACAACTCATAATTACTACTAAATTACACCAATTGATCATCTTGCTTGAGATTGAACGCAAAACCTCACACTAAGAGAAGAACCTCTACCAAATGAGCTAGTCCTACATTAACAGATTCATAATTAATTAGAGCAATTTTTTAGTCGTAAATAAATATATTATTTTAAGATAAAAAGGTTCATCATATAAAATGATGTACAAAGTACAAAACCAAAAAAAAAAAAAAAAATTCAATACGTTCAGTTGATTGTTAAAATTTATACATTAAGATGAGAAAGCGTAAAGTGGCAAATAATGATTTTAGTGTGGACTGAACTATAATTTCTTGTAGTTTACAAAAGCTGACCCTTTCAATTTTTTTTGAAACTATGTCTAATACTTGAGTGAACATTTTTGAGACATAATGTGTCACGACCCCCGACCCCACTCTGGACGGAATCGGGAGCCGCGAACCAGTTTAGTGGTACCGTGTAAGATTAAATATATTATGTTTAATATTTAATCTATAGCCATTATAATCATTTACATAATATAGATCAAAATATATAATAACCTATTAAATAATTAGCTGGTAATTGTTGATGGACCATATTACCCTTATTAACTAATTAGGTTTCCTCCTGAGTGCTTATATAAGGAGAATTATGTAGAGGTCAAAAGGTTACACAGTTACATAACCTAACCATAACATCATCATCACAATCGACCTCCCTCTCCCATAACCGATTCCCTTGTCGGTTTTCTTAGTCACCATCATCAGTCAGCACCCTAAGGAGGAACCAAATCACATTGAGACATATGTCGAACACGATGGGATCATCTCTGACTGGATTCTCCACTGCACTGTCTGCTGTAACAGGTATGTTTTAATGTTTTCCCTCATGTATAAACGGAACTGAACCAACATGTGGTATCAGAGCATATGTTGATTAGTCAGTTCTTTTTTGTATCCATAAATCTGGAATAAAACTGGAAAACAGGATTTGAAAACCATAATAAAAATTCGGTTTTATCATCCGAGATGCCATCTCGGATCTGTTCAATTCATCTCGGATCATATATTGATTCGTTATAACTGTTCCGAAATCATCAGTTTGAGAAACATGTTTAAATGTGTAATTATTTCCAGATTTCGGATATAGGATTAAGGTGATTTTATTTAGGGTTCATCATGTTCTTAGTTAAAATTCGAAATTTTCTTTATGATTTGGAATATAATTTGAATTGTGGAATGTTTTCCTAATTTTGATCTAATTTTATCTAATAAGGTTTTCGAAATCTGTTAATAGGATAAACAGATTATGATTTTCGAAATTTTCTGATAAAATTAGATCAATGTTAAAATAGGAAACTCTATCACAATTCCTAATTTTCGAATTTTCTGTTATGATTTCACATTAACAGCTTGCAGAACACATTTCGGATGATCATTACGGATGATCATTCCGGATGAACATCGTTCGCCCATTACGGATCAACAATTGTCTGAGCATTCCGGATGAACATTGTTCGCCCATTACGGATCAGCAAATGACCATTTCGGACTAAGCATCACGGATGATCAAAGAACTAACCATTTCGGATGAATCTCGGACTAAGCATTACCATCCTAAATCATCCGAAATGCATCACGGATCATCAAGAACTGATCATTTCGGATGAATCTCGGACTAAGTGTCATCATCTGAAATCATCCGGAATGACTCGACTTACGCGTCTTAGACACGTCCGAAATCATTCGAAATCATCCATTTCGGATAGTCCGAAATGATTCGAAATTAGTCATTTCGGATGAATCCAAGACATGATTCATCCGAAATCATGAGTGTTCATAAAATTTGGCAGTTAATGTGAACTAAAATTTGGCAGTTCGATCCGCGCTAACGGGTGGTTTGCTATTAAATAATTGGTTTTGTAATTACTTAGTTAATTAATCAGAATCAGATAATGTTTTACAAAACCAAAATGGCTTAACTTGAATGAGCTTCTGATGTATCATTTCTGGCCAAAGCTGATTTGATACATCTACTTATCGTTCAAGTATTACGAAAGCTATGTTAAGTGTGCATCATAAACATGAATGTCTTAATATCTGGCCAAAGCTGATTTAATTCTTTCATAGATGGCATACTTAACAAGCGCATAACTAAAGTGATTGTCTCAATTTCTTGCCAAAGCTGATTTGTTACAACCACTTTGCACATATGCTTAAATGATTACACTTCTGGCCAAAGCTGATTTGTCTTCGTTTAAGTAGAATTTTTAACTAAGTCTATTATTTTGATGTTAGTAATAGACAATATCACAGCTTCATAATGTAAAATGGTCATTATTTATGCCTGCCTTAGTTTAACGTGCCCTTAGATCACATTAGAACTTCTTCCTAAGTATCATAACTTGCTCATCTTATTCTCATGTTCATGAAGCAGTCCATCAGTAATGCAATCAGAGGAGCCATTCCTGATTCTGAAGATGTTAAAACCTATTTGGAACATGTGGAGGCGCAGTTCAAAGGGACGTCTATAGCACACGCTAGTACCCTTATCCTCAAGCTGGTGACAACTAAGTATGATGGGAGGAGTGGCATTCGCGAGCACATCATGATGATGAATGACATGGCCAATAAGCTAAAGGGGCTGGAAATGGAGATCAGTGATGGTTTCCTTGTTCATTTTATCATCACTTCGCTTCCTTCATCCTTTGAAGCATTCAAGATCAATTACAACACTCAGAAGGACAAATGGACGATGAGTGAGCTGGTCGTTATGTGCGTACAGGAGGAAGAGCGTATGAGGATGGATCGCCCTATTGATGTTGCTAACTTCACCACCTCCAACTCTAAGAAAAGGAAGAACAATCATCAGAGGAAGGATGCTTCTAAAGTCCAAAGGCCCAACCCTAATACAAGTGCACCCTCCAGCTCTAAGAACTCCTTAGGCAGAATCCGCTGCAAGTTCTGTAAAAAGGCAGGACATATGCAGAAGGAATGCCCTGATTTTAAGGAGTGGCTGGCTAAGAAAGGTAACGATTATTTTATGATACTTGAGTCCTATAATTTAAGTGTTCCTGCTAATTCTTGGTGGTTTGATTTTGGTTCTATGGTTCATGTTACCAATTCAACTCAGGGATTCCTTTCAATCCGGAAGCTGGAAAGAAACCAAAGAACGCTTAAGGTTGGGGATGATCGAGAATTAGAAGTGAAGGCCATTGGAACATTACAATTAGTTATGAAAACTGGTTTATGTATTAAACTTTATGATACCTTATATGTTCCTGAGGTAACTCGGAACCTTGTATCAGGACCAAAGTTAGACATGGACGGTTTTATTGTTTCCCATGGTCATCGCAAACTCTCTATCCTCTATGATTCTGTTCCTTATGGTACTGGTATTCTGGATGGTGGTCTCTATAGATTAGAACTAGATGATGGCTTTTCCAAATCTTTGTTGTCATATAACATTAATGAATCACTCACAAAGATGAAAGAGAAACGAGACTTAGAGACTTCATCGATGTTGTGGCATCAGCGTTTAGGCCACATTTCAAAAGAACGATTAAATCGTCTTGTAAAGGATGAAGTCTTACCTCCTCTCGATTTCTCTGATTTTGGAACATGTGTCAAATGTCTTAAAGGTAAAATGACATTAGAGAATAAGAAAGGTGCCACTAGGAGCTCTAATTTATTAGAACTCATTCACACTGACATTAGTGGTCCCTACCAAATCGCTGGCATAACAGGACATACTTCATTTATCACTTTCATTGATGATTATTCTCGTTACATGTACTTGTATCTAATTAAGGAAAAGTCTGAATCTCTTACAACTTTTAAAGTTTATAAGGCTGAAGTTGAAAAGCAAATAGATCGTCAGATTAAAGTTGTGAGAACAGATAGAGGCGGTGAATATTATGGAAGACATACTGATGTGGGTCAAGCTCCTGGTCCATTTATGAGTTTTGTAAGGGCCAGGGGATTGTGAACCAATACACCATGCCTGGTACACCTCAGAAGAATGGTGTCGCTGAAAGAAGAAACCGTACCCTTATGAACATGGTGCGCAGTATGTTAGCCAACACTAATTTACCATTATTCATCTAGACTGAAGCGTTAAAAGCAGCTGTTCATATACTCAATAGAGTTCCTTCTAATTCTGTCCCTAAAACTCCTTATGAACTTTGGACAGGAAGGAAACCGAGTCTTAAATATATGAAAGTATAGGGCTGCATTGCTGAAGCAAAACTTTACAATCCTTTCCTAAGGAAACTTGACCCTAAAACAGTTACCTGTTTCTTTATCGGGTATCCTGAGAACTCAAAGGGTTATCGTTTCTATTGTCCTTCCCATGTCACCCGTATTGTTGAAACTAAGCGTGCTGCGTTCCTGGAGGATTTCAAGGTCAATGGAAGCAGTACCAACCCTTACGAAGAATTGTAAGAAGTACAAGACGCGGGGGGGGGGGGGGGAGACTCGTCGCTTACCATTACTCCGATTACTCCTCTTGTACCCAATGCAACTACTGTACCTGAAGCTACTGCACCAACTCCAAATTCACCTCCACAATCAGAACCCATTATACCTCATGACGAAGGCACATCAAACGCTCAAAACCAAGACAACGCTGAACCCAATAATCCACTCAGGAGGTCGTCTAGGCAAAGAAGGCCTACTAATTGGGATGATTATGTTACCTACCTGACTGAAATGGATCCCGGAAAGCTCAATGATCCTATCTCTTACAATGAAGCCATTAGCAGTGATCAGTCTTCTGAATGGAATAAAGCAATGATTGAAGAGCTTGAATCCATGAAGAAAAATGACGTTTGGGATTTGGTAGAATTACCCAACGGTGTGAAACCCGTAGGATGTAAATGGGTGTTCAAAACAAAACTGGATCCGAATGGGAACGTTTAACGCTACAAAGCGAGATTGGTTGCAAAGGGCTACACTCAGAAAGAGGGAATTGATTATCAAGAGACGTTTTCACCTGTCTCTCGTAAAGATTCATTAAGGATCGTCATGGCCCTAGTAGCTCATTTTGATTTAGAGTTACATCAGATGGATGTTAAAACCGCTTTCCTTAACGGAGACTTGGACGGAGACGTTTACATGAAACAACCTGAAGGCTTTAAACCTGAAGGTCAGGGGCATCTAGTCTGTAAGTTGAAGAAATCCATTTACGGGTTAAAGCAAGCATCACGTCAATGGTACCTCAAGTTTGATGAAGTCATGAAGAAACAAGGTTTTATGAAGAATCAAGTGGATCAATGCACCTACCTCAAGATGAGTGGGAGCAACTTTACTATACTTGTCCTTTACGTAGATGATATTCTATTGGCAAGTAATAGTTTAGACATGTTGCATGAGTCGAAGCGGTTACTTTCGCATAACTTCGACATGAAGGATCTCGGAGATGCTTCTTACGTCATTGGCATCGAAATTCACCGAGATAGACACAAAGGGATCTTAGGATTGTCCCAAAGGGCTTACATAGACCGTGTACTTACACGTTACAACATGCAACAATGCAAACCCTCCGTCGCTTCAGTAGTTAAATGAGCCAGATACCTTACGCGTCAGTAGTCGGGAGCCTGGTGTATGCTCAAGTCTGTACTTGCCCAGATATCGCTTATATTGCTGGAATGCTAGGCTGTTATCAGACTAATCCTGGCCTAGATCACTGGAAAGCAGCTAAGAAGGTACTTCGATATCTGCAAGGGACGAAAGACTATAAACTGACTTATAGAAGAAGTGATCATTTAGAAGTGGTGGGCTATTCTGATTCTGACTTTGCCAAATGCAAAGATGACAAGAAATCCACTTCGGGCTATATCTTTATGTTAGCAGGCGGCCCTATCTCATGGAAGAGTCATAAACAACAGTTGACCACAACTTCCACAATGATGGCATAGTACATTGCTTTTTATAACGCAACATGTCATGGAATGTTGCTTAGAAATCTGATCACTGGACTCAAAATCGTTAATTCCATTTCTAGACCATTGAAGCTTTATTGTGATAATTCAGCTGCCGTTAGTTTCTCGAACAGTAACAGTTCGACTGGAGCTGGTTTATATCTCGATACAAAATATCTGTTCGTACGTGAACGAGTTGAGGAAAATAATCTTTGTATCGAATATATTAGTACTAAATATATGCTTGCAGATCCGATGACTAAAGGTCTCCCTCCTAAGGTTTACGAAGAACATGTTCGGAATATGGGATTTAGTAAAGACCTTATTTAAGCATATTGTACTAGCTTATGTTTATGATTAATGAAATTTCCTCAGTTTGATTTTGTATGTCTCTTAGAATATGTTCAACCGGTATAATGGCATATAGAGAAATAAAGTTACAAATCAAACAAAGGGCTTATGCGTATTTTGATCATGACGATTAGGTTTTAAATTAAGGCTATAGTATGATTAATGGGGGTCCTGAGTCGCATAATGATTCAACGGCTGTATTTCTCTGCTATAGTACTTGTTTAAGGCTAAAATGAGTGTTAACTCCTGATCAGGCTTATCTAATACTCATAGTAAATGATTACTCGGCTAAGTGGGAGAATGTAAGATTAAATATATTATGTTTAATATTTAATCTATAGCCATTATAATCATTTACATAATATAGATCAAAATATATAATAACCTATTAAATAATTAGTTGGTAATTGTTGATGGACCATATTACCCTCATTAACTAATTAGGTTTCCTCCTGAGTGCTTATATAAGGGGAATTATGTAGAGGTCAAAAGGTTACACAGTTACATAACCTAACCATAACATCATCATTACAATCGACCTCCCTCTCCCATAACCGATTCCCTTGTCGGTTTTCTTAGTCACCATCATCAGTCAGCACCCTAAGGAGGAACCAGATCACATTGACACATATGTCGAACACGATGGGATCATCTCTGACTGGATTCTCCACTGCACTGTCTGCTGTAACAGGTATGTTTTAATGTTTTCCCTCCTGTATAAACATAACTGAACCAACATACTGGTGGTTATTTAGAAAAGTAGTGCAGCGGAAATTTCATCCGGACCGTGAGTTAGGAAAAATATCAGAGTTTACAAAACACCGGATTTTATTTATTAAATAGATGGGATAAAACCATTTTTTTGAAAGGTAGCTTTAATATGGGATAAACCCGAATACATAAAACAGTTTTTCTTAATTTAATTTAATTGATAAATTAAGCCACTTTCGTAAGCCTTTTGGAGCCGTATCCAACTCTTATTCCGATCTACTGTAATTACCTGAAACGCGTTTTAAAAACATTTGGTCAGCAGGAAATACTAGTAAGTTCATTCGTTTTATATTGTAACGCCCGACTCTTTTGTACTTTACATTTATAGAAAGTTTTGCTCGTATTTCTATTTTTGGAAACCTTGTATTCTTGTAATCGTTCTTTCTTTGTAATCATTGTAAAACCGAGACTTGGATCATTAATGAAACTCGTGTTTTGTTACAAATATGTTATACACGCTCTATATATGCTCGTATGTTCGACTTTGTAAATCCATTGATGTTTGAACGTTAATCTTGGAAACTAAGTGCTAGACTTGCAATTTATTTAAACTCGTGATATATATAAATATTCCATTTATGTTGAGCGCTTGAATTGAGAAACAATTTGGTATTTATTCGGGATGTTCGCGAACTTATGTTAAACAAATAAACTCGAGACATTTATGTTTTATACGAAACTTATACTTAATCATATTCAATTGGACACTTACATGACTTGGGAACATGTTACTTATACCTTAGAACCTTAAAATAATCATAAAACCCGTATTAGGTGACATTGGAACAAGTTACAAAGTGAAATAACAAAAAAATAAAGATTTTGGGTTTCTGACCATGGCTTGCGCACCGCAAGCAAAAACCCTTACGGTGCGCAAGGGGTCTGGGCGGGCAGAAAACACAGCAGCCTCTTTTCTACGCGATTTTGCACAAAATCCCAAGTTCTTGCCCTCTCCAATCAGCTTTAATCCACCTCTAAACACCTCCAATCATCTCCAAACTCCTCCACTATAAATACACACCTTCTCCAAGCATTTTTACACTTTCACAACTCTCTACAACTCACAAATTCACTCTCAAATCAGTTGCAAATCTGCATTTTCGGACAGATTCATACTCTTGCACTAAAGTGAGTATAACTTGCTCATTTCTCAACGAAATTACTTGATCCTTCTTCCTACTTGCTTGGATAATCATGGGGTTCGATTCCTTGACTTCTCCTTGGAGAAATCAGACCTGGAATTGCCATGAAAAGGTCCATAACCTTTCTGTTTTGTTTTAAGTTCTTCAATAGCTTGTTTAAACTTATCCAACTTGTGTCTAACACATCTCATACCTATGTCCCAATGCTTACAACCTATCTCATGGTTGGTTAATCTTAAAAACAAGGTTGAGACACGTGAAATCAGAGGATTAAACCTCATAACTTTCTGTTTTGATTAGGGTATTTTACCCACAAGTGATGTTCGAGCTTAGACCTTGATGTAGAGTGATTATGGAACAACTTGGGTTGCTCCAACACAAAATCCTCACATGATTTGATGATTTCTCTTAGTTTAGATTATTTACATACTTGTATTAATCCTAGTTCTTGACCCTCCTTGGTTGTCTTTACATCAAGTGAAGTGGTGAACGTTCAAGGGGTTCCTAAACGGAAGCTTATTCTTCCTACCCCATACATGACTTCCATGATAACTCGAGGTGCCTAAATGAGGATTCTAATCTTCTACCTCTTACATGAATTATTGGACTAAATAATATGTAATACTTAACCTAAATATATATATGCACTCATTCGAACCTTTAATGTTAAACTTGTGTTTATATGTTAAAGTAGTAGAATATCATCTAAGACCTAAAACTCCAAGTATGATTCTAATGGGCGTATTACCCATGAAAAACCTTCTAACCATATTGGTTACCTAGTTTCATACAAGGGTTATAAAGTTAAAGATGATTATTTTCAATATCCTACTTTATGTTATGTTAAACTCCAAATTTATAATCTTCCGTTGAACGCCAAACTCACACACCTATGTCTCCTTGTGTAGAAGGACTAGGTGCTCCCAATTAATCCATCCACCAAACTCGCTCGCGGGATTTCAAGTAGGAAAGCTTGCAACCACCGTGAGTATACTCGATCCCTTTTTCCCTTTTTACACTTTGGGATGCAACATGTATAATTATGCAAACAACTTTTAAACTAAACATACTCAATCCTTGATCATGCATGAAACTAATGTGACTTACTTGTTATTCTCGTATGCTATGTGAACGATTTGGAACGTTATATGATCATTAACTTTGCTCGCCCACCTTAACAATTATAGCGCTATAGGATTAACGCCCCGCCCGCTATTCTATTGGGTATTGTTAAGTTAAACTTTACCACCCCGCTAAACCATTGGGATTAGGCTATTTTATGCGTTATATTCTAGGGTTTGATCATATTGTACGCCAAAATTGCATACTAGTAATCACATATAATGAATCATGTTGGATTTGAGTTTTTATTCTATTATGCTATGTAATTAAACTTGTATACTCGCTCATGCTTTTGCATTGAAACTCTATTTTAATACATGTTGCAGGTTGATTATTGAAGTATGGATGAATGATGAAACAAGTTTAGGGTGGACTAGATACACACCTTAAATCTATTTATCTTTTGTTGTTATGTTGAAATTTGAACAATGTTGTTATTTCCATTTTAAATGTTGTATGACAATTTAGCAATTGCAATGAAATTTGAATTTAATTAAATATTGTCACATAGTGTTATGAAGTCTCTAGCAATCTATACACACTTCGTCTCATCCCGATGTTTCCGCCATCGGTTGGGGTGTGACAGATTGGTATCAGAGCCATAACTATAGGGAATTAGGAAGATTGCCATGCTTTTGCCCTAATCTATAGTTTTAGGAATTTTGCCTCTTATGTGTTGTTTAAAACTTTTGTACTCTACCATGCATGATTCCTAGCTATACTTCTTGTTGATTAAATTTATATGCCTTTCCTAAGGTTAACATGAATACACTTTGTTTATTTGTATACTCTTGTAACACAAACGAGACAACTTTACCAAAATAGGCGTGAAACCCACAATTTGGTAAACGACTCTCATTCTACCTTAAACTATTTTTGCACGAAATTTCACCATTAAGCTAGGAGTGAAATCCACAACTTAATGGTAATTTCCATTTCAACTCTAGTGGACCCTTTTCATAGTGTCGAAATTTTATTTTGACCCGACAAGTACCAACCACATTTAGGGTACGAAGTCGTCAAGTTAGGGGTGAAACCCGCATCTCGTCGATTAAGTCCCATTCCTCGATTTTCGATCTAGCCAAAGTCCCGATTGTTTCAATCAATTAGAGATGTGTAGTAACCGGAAGGGTAAGATACCGTTAATCGCTTCCTATAGGCCAAAGCACGTTTTCTCTAATTCGAAAGAACTTTTGACCCACGTTGGAATAGTCGACGTTTCTCTACCCGAAACAATCCAATGTTTTATTGAGCCTCTCTTTTATGTATCTCAATTTATATGTGATTTTATACTTGAACGTTCGTTCATTTCAAAATTTCGTTTTAATCATTTCGCACGTTATCGCAATCACAAACGCTAATAATCCCTCGTGAACAAACTAAATTTACAATGCTTTCATTTATTCATGCTATGCTATGTGGAACTCATGACTATGCTATATGGGACATCTAAACTCTTTATGTTATGTGAATCAATTTAAAACTTTTATGCTATGTGAATCAATTTATGCAAACGATTTTTCTTAAACAAACATTATGATCAAGTCTCACCTATTTGTTCTTTTGAATCTTAGATGTCTTCTCGTCACTCCAACTCGTCTAAGAAGTCAAAGTCCCGTGCTACGAAGAAGATGATGGCTTTCATGGCCGATCATTTTGCGCGCATCGTTCCAAAGGTCATTACCGAGATTCGAGCTTCTGAAACTCCTCACTCTTCCGTCGACTCTAAGGTCGAAGTACGCAAGCCCGCTTCGTTCAACTTCAAGCACTTTTCATCGTGCAATCCCAAGCCATTCACCGGCAATGATGGGGTGACCGCCATGCTCGAATGGTTTGATAGCATGGAGGTCACGTTCATCAACAGTGATTGCCCCAATGAGCTCAGAACGCGTAGTGCGACTGGGGTATTCCAAGCCCGAGCTCTCGAATGGTGGACGAACGAAAGGAACATTCGTTCGAATGAACTGGCATATGCGTTGGAGTGGGAAGAAGTCAAGGCCCTGATGATGGACGAGTTTTGTCCTCCGCATGAGCAACAAAAGTTGGAGGAAGAATTTTGGGCACTAAAGCAAGTGGGAGATGAGAACCTAGCTTATACCACCCGTTTCAAACAACTTAGCTTCATTGTTCCTCACCTCGTTATGACCACCGACCGCAAGATAAGGAAGTACATCAATGGGTTACCCTCTGCTATGCGTGATACCATCGAGGCAGCCAAACTCGATAATATGGAAGCTGTTTACCGCCTCGCTGCTTCCCTAAACAACAATCGCATTCGCGATAAACAGGTTGCTACCAAGATAGCCAATCAGATTACCACTGACCATGAATCCCAAGCAAGTGGTGGCGAAGACATGAAACGAAAGTTTCAACACACAGAGTCAGTCAACAAAGTACGCGCTTGCTACAAGTGTGGAGACACTACTCATCTTCGCCCACAATGTCCTCTATGGAATCAAGAACGACAGCAAGCCCAAGACGACAATGAAGACGTTGAGGATACGCTTTCTCATTAGCAACCTTATTACCTCTATTCGCGTAAAACCTTGTGTTGTTAAACTTGAATTTATGTCGTTTCCGGTAAAAAAATTTTGATGGCAAGTTCATCACCATAGGATTTTACTTTCCGTTATTGTCTTCTCGCACTCAACAACCGTGTTTTCTCGAACGACGAAGTATCCCTATCTTTTCCCTATGCCTTCCTAAATTTCAGGACGAAATTTCCTAAAGGAGGGGAGACTGTAACGCCCGGCTCTTTTGTACTTTCCATTTATAGAAAGTTTTGCTCGTGTTTCTATTTTTGGAAACCTTGTATTCTTGTAATCGTTCTTTCTTTGTAATCATTGTAAAACCGAGACTTGGATCATTAATGAAACTCGTGTTTTGTTACAAATATGTTATACACGCTCTATATATGCTCGTATGTTCGACTTTGTAAATCGATTGATGTTTGAACGTTAATCTTGGAAACTAAGTGCTAGACTTGCAATTTAATTAAACTCGTGATATATATATATTCCATTCATGTTGAGCGCTTGAATTGAGAAACAATTTGGTATTTATTCGGGATGTTCGCGAACTTATGTTAAACAAATAAACTCGAGACATTTATGTTTTATACGAAACTAATACTTAATCATATTCAATTGGACACTTACATGACTTGGGAACATGTTACTTATACCTTAGAACCTTAAAATAATCATAAAACCCGTATTAGGTGACATTGGAACAAGTTACAAAGTGAAATAACAAAAAAATAAAGATTTTGGGTTTCTGACCATGGCTTGCGCACCGCAAGCAAAAACCCTTACGGTGCGCAAGGGGTCTGGGCGGGCAGAAAACACAACAGCCTCTTTTCTACGCGATTTTGCACGAAATCCCAAGTTCTTGCCCTCTCCAATCAGCTTTAATCCACCTCTAAACACCTCCAATCATCTCCAAATTCCTCCACTATAAATACACACCTTCTCCAAGCATTTTTACACTTTCACAACTCTCTACAACTCACAAATTCACTCTCAAATCAGTTGCAAATCTGCATTTTCGGACAAATTCATACTCTTGCACTAAAGTGAGTATAACTTGCTCATTTCTCAACGAAATTACTTGATTCTTCTTCCTACTTGCTTGGATAATCATGGGGTTCGATTCCTTGACTTCTCCTTGGAGAAATCAGACCTGGAATTGCCCTAAAATGGTCCATAACCTTTCTGTTTTGTTTTAAGTTCTTCAAAAGCTTGTTTAAACTTATCCAACTTGTGTCTAACACATCTCATACCTATGTCCCAATGCTTACAACCTATCTCATGGTTGGTTAAGCTTAAAAACAAGGTTGAGACACGTGAAATAAGAGGATTAAACCTCATAACTTTCTGTTTTGATTAGGGTATTTTACCCACAAGTCATGTTCGAGCTTAGACCTTGATGTAGAGTGATTGTGGAACAACTTGGGTTGCTCCAACATAAAATCCTCACATGATTTGATGATTTCTCTTAGTTTAGATTATTTACATACTTGTATTAATCCTAGTTCTTGACCCTCCTTGGTTGTCTTTACATCAAGTGAAGTGGTGAACGTTCAAGGGGTTCCTAAACGGAAGCTTATTCTTCCTACCCCATACATGACTTCCATGATAACTCGAGGTGCCTAAATGAGGATTCTAATCTTCTACCTCTTACATGAATTATTGGACTAAATAATATGTAGTACTTAACCTAAATATATATATGCACTCATTCGAACCTTTAATGTTAAACTTGTGTTTATATGTTAAAGTAGTAGAATATCATCTAAGACCTAAAACTCCAAGTATGATTCTAATGGGCGTATTACCCATGAAAAACCTTCTAACCATATTGGTTACCTAGTGTCATACAAGGGTTATAAAGTTAAAGATGATTATTTTCAATATCCTACTTTATGTTATGTTAAACTCCAAATTTATAATCTTCCGTTGAACGCCAAACTCACACACCTATGTCTCCTTGTGTAGAAGGACTAGGTGCTCCCAATTAATCCATCCACCAAACTCGCTCGCGGGATTTCAAGTAGGAAAGCTTGCAACCACCGTGAGTATACTCGATCCCTTTTTCCCTTTTTACACTTTGGGATGCAACATGTATAATTATGCAAACAACTTTTAAACTAAACATACTCAATCCTTGATCATGCATGAAACTAATGTGACTTACTTGTTATTCTCGTATGCTATGTGAACGATTTGGAACGTTATATGCTCATTAACTTTGCTCGCCCACCTTAACAATTATAGCGCTATAGGATTAACGCCCCACCCGCTATTCTATTGGGTATTGTTAAGTTAAACTTTACCACCCCGCTAAACTATTGGGATTAGGCTATTTTATGCGTTGTATTCTAGGGTTTGATCATATTGTACGCCAAAATTGCATACTAGTAATCACATATAATGAATCATGTTGGATTTGAGTTTTTATTCTATTATGCTATGTAATTAAACTTGTATACTCGCTCATGCTTTTGCATTGAAACTCTATTTTAATACATGTTGCAGGTTGATTATTGAAGTATGGATGAATGATGAAACAAGTTTAGGGTGGACTAGATACACACCTTAAATCTATTTATCTTTTGTTGTTATGTTGAAATTTGAACAATGTTGTTATTTCCATTTTAAATGTTGTATGACAATTTAGCAATTGCAATGAAATTTGAATTTAATTAAATATTGTCACATAGTGTTATGAAGTCTCTAGCAATCTATACACACTTCGTCTCATCCCGATGTTTCCGCCATCGGTTGGGGTGTGACATATATAAAATGACACATTGTTATAAATTACAGCAAAAGAGCGATTACAATGGCTTCTATCTTATTTTTATCTGGCGCCGTGTCACACCCTGGTGACGATGATCATACCACTATTAGGTCCTTTCACCCAAGTAGTGATGATTATCACTGTTAGGTTAATTAACCTAACCGTGAGAAATTAGTAATGTGCACAATACCCCACTAGCCAGTGATTCAAGATATCCACGACTTAATCCCTGTAATTATAACTTTTGAAAATAATTTGAGGTATTGTAAAACATTTGATAAAAAGAGAATGACTCACTTTATAAGCACGCAGTCGTGCTTTAACAAGCTTCTTGATTCTACGCCTTCTGATAACTAAGCATATACTTTATTGTTCTGAACCTTTTGATGATTAAGCGTCCATTTTGATTGTAAGAGTATGGTGTAGAGTTTCGGGTAGTTAAACATTTAGTTTCATAGAGTGGAATACGTGTTAGTGTAAAACCACATCAAACCTAACGATGGTCACGAGATCCGAACCTTAACGAAATTCACAAAGTATAGCACTTTGGCATCCGTTAAACGAAATTCACAAAGTATAGCACTTTGGCATCCGTTTAACGAAATTCACAAAGTATAGCACTTTGGCATCCGTTTAACGAAATTCACAAAGTATAGCACTTTGGCATCCGTTAGTTGGTTCCCGAATCGATCGGACAGAACATCGCCTCGGTGATTATTGGTTAGAACACCGACGTATAGAGAGAAGAATAGAAGGAATGAGCAAAGGAAAATGAAATCCTAGGCTTCCTATTTATAGGTAGGAAGTATGAAATTTCTAGGAAGTTTCCTTTGTTTTTTCTAGGAAATTACCTATATCTTTTCTAGGAAGTTACCTATACATCTTCTAGGAAGCTTCCTACCCATATATATATCTTCTTATACATTCCTTGCACCTTCCTTATATTATCTATCTCATATATATTTATTTTCATGTATATCTATTTAGGTGTTTAATTTACTTACTTAATTAATCTTACTTAGCTTAATTAATCTCGCTTAGCTTAATTAATCTTACTTAGCTTAATTAATCTTGCTTAACTGATTAATTAATCATACTTAACTTAATTAATTAATCTTACTTAGCTGATTAAGTTTAACTTATCTCTTAAGGTTTCTTAATCGCTAAGTATTCTAGCTTAGTAGTTCCCTGGTTACAAGTTCTAATTTCTAGCTACAATGGAACTCGTATTAGTGTATTACTCAATTCAACTTTAACGATAATCACGAGATCGAAACCCTCACAACGAATGACAAAGTATAGCCAGATATTGGCTGCACTTAAACATCCATTGGATCGGTTTTAATCGATCGGATACAGTATCGTACCAGTGATTAGAGTTATTACCCTAATGACGGGCAGAGTTTCGGTTTTTAGAGTATAATACCCGAGCTACTATTTTGCTAAAATAGAAGCTAAAAGAAGAAAAGAATTGAGCGACTTTCAACTGAACTCGAACTCCTTATTTATAGTGCTGGAAATGGGGCGTGTCGCGGCACGCGTAAACTTGAAAGGAACCTTACGCGGCCCGCGAGGGAGTTTGGATTAGATCGGAGGTTGCTGAGTCATCGAGGGTCTTGACACGTGTAACAACACGTGGCCTTCATGTCACGGCCCTTGGCCCCGGTTTGACCCGGTCCAGAGCCGCGAGGCAGGAAATCCGATGGTATCTAATTAAGTGACAGCGGAAGTCTTTTTAAACAGGATCGATTAATATTAAAACTGCTCGTTTATATATATAATATAGGGATAAATCCCATAATTTACAATAAAGTGATTTCACTGGGGAATCTTTATTTCTTAAAACATGTTTCTTTATTTATTTACATTGAGCCACTTTTCTAAGCTTGTAGTGCTCCACGACACTTTTCCTGTGCTCACAACAGATCACCTGAAACATGTTTGAAAAAGGTTTTGTCAGCAGGGAAATACTGAGTGAATCATTCAGTTTTACTAAAACGACTCGTTTGTTATAATTTACAGTATTAAGAGAGATTACAATGTTTCTGATATCAAACCAACTACCCACAGTATTTGTCACTCGACTCATTTCGGTGACTATGGTCATATCACCATTGGCTGCCCCAATGAATGACGAATATCACTAATTAGGTTCGCCCACCTAAAGTGAGAACAACAGTAGTAATGTGCACAATACCCCAGATACCGGCTGTAATTTGGTGATTACATAAACTTAATCACTGTAATTATAACCTTTGAAAATAAACATGATTTTGAAAGTAATTTGATAAAAAGAGAATGACTTACATTGTAGATTTAACGAGCAGAGTATAAGCCTACTGATTAGCCTTGATTAACCTATTTTAAATAACAATGCACACACAAACCGGTTAGTAACTAATACAGCAGTTACGACAATTCACGAGATTAAACCCTCACAACGATTTACAAGTGCAATACTTAACAATTCAGCGGATTCACAACGAATGACAGAGTATAGTCCGATTTCGAACAGCACTCAAACATTCAAGTCGAAATCACGATGAATAACAAAGTATAAACTCAATTTGAGCAGCACTTAAACAATCGTTGGATAGTTATAATCGATCGGACGTTGAATCGTAATAGCGATCGAGTTATTACCCTGATTGTGGCAGCACTTCGTGATCAGTGTGTGTTTTGTGGACTGTTTCTGTTATAACTCAGCCTACGTAAAATGAATTTACGTCGTTCCAAAGACAGAATTCAAGTCCCAATGCCCTGTATTTATACGTGAAATTGACATCTCCCGCGTGTCGCGGAAGATGTTATGGATGCTGTCGCGACTCGCCTGGGGTACACATCTACCCTAGAGTAGCCTTGTCACTAGTATAGGCCTGGTGAGTTGTTATTCGAACGTAACTTAAATTTGACAGCGTATTTCAATGATAATTATCAATTAGGGTTTACCCCCCTGAGTTTTAGGGGCCCTGATTCTAATTTCAACTATTCTGAAAATTTTAGGGTTTGTTCAGAATTACTTGGATTTCTTAATTAGGGTTTCCTATTGGCCAAATTAAAATAATAATTAGGACTTTTGATGAGAGTTGTTACATTCTCCCCACCTTAATAAAAATCTCGTCCTCGAGATTTACTGGAATAAATGAGGATACTTTCTCTTCATTTCTGATTCCAGCTCCCAAGTGTATTCAGCTCCTCTCTTTGAATCCCATCTGACTTTGACTAAAACTAGTCGTTTATGTTTGAGAAACTTAATCTTTCGATCCTCAATTTGAAGAGGTTTCTCAACAAATTTCAACTTTTCGTTTACCTCTATATCTCGAAGAGGTATTACCAGTGATTCATCTGATAAGCATTTCTTGAGATTGGATATATGAAATATATCATGTACTCCAGCTAATTCTTCTGGTAGTTGTAAACGATAAGCAACTGGTCCTATACGTTGGATCACAGAAAATGGTCCTACGTACCTTGGACTTAGCTTTCCTTTCTTTCCGAATCTAACTACTCCTTTCCAAGGAGAAACTTTTAATAGTACTTTATCTCCGACTTGAAATTCTAACGGCTTGCGGCGATTATCTGCATAGCTCTTCTGACGATCTCGAGCTGTTTTCAGTCTTTCCTTGATCTGAGTTATCTTGTCAGTAGTTTCTTGTACAATTTCTGGACCTGATAATTGACTTTCTCCTATTTCTGCCCAACAAACTGGAGTTCTGCATTTTCTTCCATATAGTGCTTCAAATGGAGCAGTTTCAATGCTTGAATGATAACTATTGTTATAGGAGAATTCAATTAATGGTAAATGGTCATCCCAGTTTCCACCAAAATCTATTACACATGCTCGAAGCATGTCTTCAAGAGTTTGTATCGTCCTTTCACTTTGTCCGTCTGTTTGGGGATGATATGCAGTACTTAGATTTAGTCGAGTTCCCATAGCTTGCTGGAAACTTTTCCAAAAATGAGAAGTGAAACGACTATCCCTATCTGATACAATGGAGAGTGGGACTCCATGTAAAGATACCACTTCGTCTACGTACAACTTGGCTAGCCTTTCCATGCTAAAGGTTTCCTTCATTGGTAGAAAATGAGCTGATTTGGTTAATCGATCCACAATTACCCAAATCGCATCATTACCTTTTCTGGTCTTGGGTAACTTAGTAACAAAATCCATTGTTATGAGTTCCCATTTCCATACAGGCATTTCTAATTGTTATAGTAACCCTGAAGGTTTCTGATGTTCTGCCTTAACTTGTGAACAAGTAAGACACTTAGAAACATATCTTGCTATATCTTTCTTCATGCCTATCCACCAAAAATTCTTTCTTAAATCTTGGTACATCTTATTGTTTCCAGGGTGCATAGTATACCTAGATTTATGAGCTTCCTCTAAAATCTTATTTCTTAATTCTCCTTGCTTAGGTACCCAAATTCGTTTCTTGTGGAATCTCCAAATTCCATCATTTCCTTGCTCTAGTTCATTTATATAACCTTTCATTCCTTCAGCATCGTCCTTGATTGCTGTTTCCTGAATGTTCTTTAATTGTTCCATTAAATCTACTTGTAGATTTAATCTAAGAGCACAGACTCGCTTTTGTTTTTCCTGATACTTACGACTTAAGGCATCTGCAACTACGTTTGCCTTTCCTTCATGATATTGAATATCACAATCGTAATCGCTTAGAACTTCCATCCATCTTCTTTGCCTCATATTTAACTCTTTTTGCCCAAATATATACCTTAAACTCTTATGATCTGTATAAACAGTAAACTTACTTCCATACAGATAATGTCTCCAAATTTTCAAGGCAAAAATTATGGCTCCTAATTCTAAGTCATGAGTCGTATAATTTTCCTCGTGCTTTTTCAACTGCCGGGAGGCATACACAATTACCTTCTTGCGTTGCATCAACACACATCCAAATCCTAATTTTGAAGCATCACAATATACTTCAAAATCTTCTGTTCCTTCGGGTAATGCTAAAATTGGAGCATTTGTCAATCGGTGCTTTAAAATCTTAAAAGCTTCTTCTTGCCTCTGTCCCCATTCAAACTTAGCGGCTTTACAGGTTAACTTAGTCAAAGGTACAACTATCTTAGAGAAATCCTTAATAAATCGTCTGTAGTATCCAGCTAAGCCTAGAAAACTTCTAATTTCCAAAGCTGTTTGTGGGACCTTCCATTTGGTGATTGCTTCTATTTTAGCAGGATCTACGTGAATTCCTTCGTGATTCACCATGTGACCTAAAAATTGTACTTCTTGCAACCAGAATTCACACTTCGAGAATTTGGCATAAAGTTTTTCCTTTCTTAACAAAGTTAAGAGTGCATGCAAGTGTTCGCAATGTTCTTCCTGACTTTTGGAATAAATAAGTATATCGTCGATGAATACGATTACAAATTTATCCAAATATGGCTTACAGATCCGATTCATCATGTCCATAAATGCTGCTGGGGCATTTGTTAGTCCAAAGGGCATGACTGTAAACTCATAATGACCATACCTAGTTCTGAAAGCAGTTTTAGGTATGTCTTCTTCTTGTACTTTTAACTGATGATATCCGGATCTTAAGTCTATCTTAGAAAAATACCTAGCGCCTTGAAGTTGATCAAAAAGATCGTCAATCCTAGGTAATGGGTATCGATTCTTAATTGTAACTTTATTTAGTTCTCTATAATCGATACACATTCTCATCGATCCATCTTTCTTTTTCACAAACAACACTGGTGCTCCCCAAGGGGATGAACTAGGTTGTATAAATCCTTTGCTTAATAATTCATCTAACTGCTTTTTCAATTCTAGCATTTCGGTGGGTGCTAATCGATAAGGTGCCTTGGCTATTGGTGTAGTACCCGGAATTAAATGAATTCTAAACTCTACCTCTCTATTAGGTGGTAACCCAGGTAATTCTTCTGGAAAGATGTCTGGGTATTCTGAAACTATAGGAATGTCTGAAAGTTCCTTATTTTTAGTGTTAATGATTACCGAAATCATATACACCATTTCTTGTTTTCTTGAATAACTAGCCAACTTTATTACTGAAATGAATTTCAGTGGCTTTCGTGGTTTATCTCCTGTAATTAAAATTACCTCTCCTGTGGGAGTACGGATTTCTACGGAATTCTTATCACAAAGGATTCGAGCATGGTTGGCTATCAACCAATCCATTCCTAGCACTACATCGAATCTGGCTAACTTCATAGGTAACAGGTTTGCAGAAAACTTATGGCCTAACAGTTCTATCTTTCCTTCTTGCAAAACCTTATTTATGTTAACAGAATTCCCGTCTGCCGTTTCGACTGTAAAAATTTGCCTAAGGGCGGTTAAGGGTAAGTTAAGGGCTTGGCAAAATGAAGTATTGATAAAACTTTGGTTTGCACCAGAGTCAAATAATACTTTTGCATAAACGTCGTGGACCAAGAACGTACCAGCTATAACGTCAGGGATTAGTTCAGCTTCTTGAGTGGTTAGCTGGAATGCTCGGGCATTCTTCTTTGTTGTTCCATCAGCTGATTTGACTTTATTGTCTGCGGTTTTAGTCAGTTTAGGACATTCTGTTTTGTAATGTCCTGTTTCTCCACAGTTATAGCAGACTATGGTTTTCTTTTTGCAATTTTCTTCACGATGTCCTGCCATTTTGCAGAAGTTGCAAATTACATTGCATCTTCCAAAATGATTCTTTTTGCAATTTCTGCAAAAAGGCGGTTGTGCAGATTGTCTCCTTCCTCTTTTCTTGAACCTATTATTATCATTACCCACACAGAATCCTTGGGTAATCTTTTGAGCCAATTCCTTCTTTCGATCTTCTTCTCTTGTGCGCACTAGTTCATCAGTTAGGGTATTAGCTAATTCCACAGCATCGTCAATAGTGCGAGGTCTCGCAGCTTTAACGATGTTACGAATTTCACTAATTAATCCCCAAATGTAACGGGAAATGAGTACCGGTTCTGGCGAAGCCAGTGTTGGTACCACTCTAGCATATTCAAAGAATGTCGAAGTATAACCGCGACACTCTACACCTACCATACGATGATTTAGGAACTTATTCGCCATTTGTTCCTTTTCATATTCAGGACAATATTTTCTTTCTACAAGAATTTTAAATTCTTCCCAGTCTATAGCATAAGCTATCCTTCTTCCTTTTGCTTGTAATACGGTGTTCCACCATTCTAGTGCCCCTTCTTTGAATAAATTTGACGCATACATAACCTGATCTTCTTCGGAACACTTACTTATTGCAATTACTGCTTCGGTTTTCTCTAACCAACGCAGTACTGCAGTTGCTCCTTCGTTGCCTGCAAATTCAGCAGGTTTGCAAGCAAGAAATTCTTTGAAAGTGCAACCAGGTGTTGCGGCTTTCATTTTCTTAGGAGGTGGAGCCTGTCGTGGATTATTATCGTCATGATTGCCGCCTCCATTTACACTATGACTAAAATTGTCTTCCTGAGTACGTTTACTAGGAATAATTTGTTGTGGTTCAACAGGTTTCTGAGCAGCAGCCATGATTGCTGGAATAGCATTAGCTATCCCTTGAGTGATAATGTTTTCAATATCTTGTCTAGTCATATACTGGTTTTCCTGATTTTGTTCAGATTGATTCCCTTCATTAACTGGTTCATTACTAGCGTTTTCCATCTGATAATTATTATAAATATAACTATTAGTATCAAATGATTGTAAATAAAACAATTATACAGAAGCACATAAAATCTTATAACACAGATATATATATCCAAAATAGTCGATGTTTCGACTTCTATTTTGCTTTATATATTATATAGGCATCCATACAGACTGTTTATCTTACAATGTTTTATTTCCCATTTTACAGAGTTATATTTAACTATTATTATTATTATACAGACATTCTTCCCAACCCCACTATTCTTTTGGTCAACTGGCAGTTTAGTAGCGACGCTCCCTTTTGTCGTACTTCCAGGAGATTTGTTCCCCCATTTCCCGGATCCTATTCCCTGTACCTATCAGCTCTTCACCGAACTGATGGAGTTCGGCTAAGTTTTCGTTGCTCATTGGAGGATTGGGGATAGGTTCTGGATCCCACTGTGGAAGAAAAGAATAAGGACTGTTGATGATATTTTCGAATTGCCAGTCATTTGTCCACCATTCTTCCATTTGACCTAAAGGTCGAGTGTGGATTAGTGGGTCTGGAATAGCTGGTTCCAGATTTATAGGAAGTTGGGTTTCGGCTAGGTAAGGATATAGATTATTATGGATAGGGCTAATGACATCACAATTTGCCAGTAGACGGTCTATTTCGTCTTGAAATGTGATTTCTTCAGGTTGTCTAGAACTCTCTCTAATTTCTATTCCTTTTTGTTTAGAATCTTTCCTGATTTCTATCTCTGCTGGTTTAGAACTTTCTCCAGTTTCGATTCCTTTTCCTTTGTCTATAGGGTTTTCTATTTTGGGGAGTTTCCTAGTGGCTGGCTTTCTCCTGCGCACTTTCCTCCATCCTACATATCTTCTTCTCTTTTTAGGTTTTGCTTTTTCCAGCGGTGGAGCTTGGAATTCCAGGGGTTCCTCTATGTCAGCAATATAACCAGTAAATTCGTGGGAGACTTCAATTGGTACTGGGTAGAGGTTGAGATTCTGAAATGCTTCCGATATCTCATTCATGCTGGATAACATATATGCAAAATGCACAAAAATGCTAAGTTAAAACTTTGGAACAAAGTTTTACAAATAAACATTAAAGTTTTATTGCATACTGATTTGTACAAAAGACTACAGAAAAGTGAACACACTATAATTTATTTATTTACTGGGTATTAATTTTCTACTAGATCAGGCTTATTGATAGTTTAGAGGTTTGCATTCTCTGCTACGGTAGCTAGCATATAAAGATTTGCCCATTTTTCATCTAATGTGTCTTCCCAAGGTGACCTATTGCCTAATTCCTGGATTTCTGGATTAAACCTCACTTTCTTGACTTGGGGTTTCTTTATTTTCTCCTGTCCCCTCCTAAGAATCGAATTTCTTTTATCTTGGGTGAGAGGATTTTCATAATTTGCTTTACGGACAAAAATCCATTCTTCCAGATTTGCTGGGTGTTTGGAGGAAGAGGTTCCTTTTTCTGTGGGTGCAGTATCTAATTTGTGGTAGATAGCAGAAATCTTTTGTTTACCCATACTGTAACTCAACAATTAATCAGTTAATAAAACAGGTTTTCACAGAATAGCAATTAAATTTCCTAAGTATCTCTCAATTATTTTAATAGGCTAAAATCAATAGTAAGCTTAAATCAGTGGCTCTGATACCACCTTTTCCTGTCACGGCCCTTGGCCCCGGTTTGACCCGGTCCAGAGCCACGAGGCAGGAAATCCGATGGTATCTAATTAAGTGACAGCGGGAGTCTTTTTAAACAGGATCGATTAATATTAAAACTGCTCGTTTATATATATATAATATAGGGATAAATCCCATAATTTACAATAAAGTGATTTCACTGGGGAATCTTTATTTCTTAAAACATGTTTCCTTATTTATTTACATTGAGCCACTTTTCTAAGCTTGTAGTGCTCCACGGCACTTTTCCTGTGCTCACAACAGATCACCTGAAACATGTTTGAAAAAGGTTTTGTCAGCAGGGAAATACTGAGTGAATCATTTAGTTTTACTAAAACGACTCGTTTGTTATAATTTACAGTATTAAGAGAGATTACAATGTTTCTGATATCAAACCAACTACCCACAGTATTTGTCACTCGACTCATTTCGGTGACTGTGGTCATATCACCATTGGCTGCCCCAATGAATGACGAATATCACTAATTAGGTTCGCCCACCTAAAGTGATAACAACAGTAGTAATGTGCACAATACCCCACATACCGGCTGTAATTTGGTGATTACATAAACTTAATCACTGTAATTATAACCTTTGAAAATAAACATGATTTTGAAAGTAATTTGATAAAAAGAGAATGACTCACATTGTAGATTTAACGAGCAGAGTATAAGCCTACTGATTAGCCTTGATTAACCTAATTTAAATAACAATGCACACACAAACCGGTTAGTAACTAATACAGCAGTTACGACAATTCACGAGATTAAACCCTCACAACGATTTACAAGTGCAATACTTAATAATTCAGCGGATTCACAACGAATGACAGAGTATAGTCCGATTTCGAACAGCACTCAAACATTCAAGTCGAAATCACGATGAATAACAAAGTATAAACTCAATTTGAGCGGCACTTAAACAATCGTTGGATAGTTATAATCGATCGGACGTTGAATCGTAATAGCGATCGAGTTATTACCCTGATTGTGGCAGCACTTCGTGATCAGTGTGTGTTTTGTGGACTGTTTCTGTTATAACTCAGCCTACGTAAAACGAATTTACGTCGTTCCAAAGACAGAATTCAAGTCCCAATGCCCTGTATTTATACGTGAAATTGACATCTCCCGCGTGTCGCGGAAGATGTTATGGATGCTGTCGCGACTCGCCTGGGGTACACATCTACCCTAGAGTAGCCTTGTCACTAGTATAGGCCTGGTGAGTTGTTATTCGAACGTAACTTAAATTTGACAGCGTATTTCAATGATAATTATCAATTAGGGTTTACCCCCCCCCCCCCGTGAGTTTTAGGAGCCCTGATTCTAATTTCAACTATTCTGAAAATTTTAGGGTTTATTCAGAATTACTTGGGTTTCTTAATTAGGGTTTCCTATTGGCCAAATTAAAATAATAATTAGGACTTTTGATGAGAGTTGTTACACTTCATGCTTATCCGGTGATTTTCATGCTTAATTAGGGTTTCCTATTGGCCAAAACCCTTAAATGAAGAAGCTCTCAAAGAGAGTTATTCAAATGTGCAAAATGCATAAATCGTACCAAAAAATGGTATTTGTCTTAGCCCTCGTTAGATATTTTGGTCTCTCTGCTGTACGGAAGTACTGACCTGTTCACCAATTATCTAAACGTTGAAAACAAAACGGATGAATTCAGTATACTCACCTACTACGATGAATCTTTGTGCATACCTTGATCGCGGGGGTATATCCTGAAGTGGGACACACTAATATATCAGAAATAAAATTACCTTAACGTATCATACGGTAATGGTACTTGAAATGTTCATGCATTTTGTTTAAGTGGACAAACATACTAGTAATCGTCTTGGACTGCTTTTCACGAAAAATTAAATAAAGAATTATCTAATTGTGTGAAACAGTTTGATTTTGTTGATATGATCTTCTTCCCAGTGATTCTCACAAAAATAGAGTGTTTATTGCTTTTGTTATTTACTTGCTTTCAGAAAAATATAAAAATACAAAAATAGTGTCTTTTTCTGTTTAAAATTCTTAACGTACGGAAAACTGTTATTCTTGGAGGAATTGTTACTGATAGGGGGAGACGGTGTTGGAAAGTGAGTTCAAAATTTTAAATCATGCGGGTTATAGGGTGTGTGATTAAAAAGTTTTCCGTGTTGGTGATAAGTTGAAAATGCTTAATCTGTGATATAGTTTAACTATCTCTTGAATAATAATAATTTATTTAACTGTGTTAAAAAATTCTTATGGTTTCTCGAGATGTTTGTTTTATAGTATACAGATTGAAGCAGTGTGTTGCTGAGAAGTTAAAGTGTTGAGTTGCTGTGAAGATGAGAGTTTGATTGGATGCAAGGTAGAACCTCCTTTCTACATTGCAGACAAAGTTGAAGAGTTTGAAGATTGCTTTGCAAATGCTAAACTGGAGTTTACTCAAGTGCTAAAGTGTTGAAGATTTGGTGATTGGATGCATCAGCTTAGGGGGAGTCTGTTGCTGACAGAAGCTGTTGAAGCTGAAGCTATCCAAAGACCAAAGACAGTGCAAGACTACATGAAGATTGCAAGACGACTAAAGACAAAGTTACTTTATGAAGCTATTGTCAAGGGGGAGTTTGTTGGTGCATGTTTGTGACAACAACTTAGATTTGGTCTTTGGATATCTTGTAATTAGTTAAATGATAAACGGTTAGCGGGTTTAGCTTTGTAATAGTTAGTTGTAATGTTCGGGCTAACTAAATCCAACGAATTGGGTGTATGGGGGGCGAATTGGGCTTGTCCAATTCGCAGTCCATGAGGTTTTAACCTTGGCCCAAGTTGCAACCTTGTGTTATATAAACAAGGTTAGGCTTTAGGGTTTAGGTTAATCAGCCAAAACAGTTTGTGAGAGAGAGCAATTTCGTAATAGACATAGGCTTGGACGAAATTGGTTAGGGTTTGATTGATTGTAATTCTTTGTGATTGATAATCAATAGAAACCCAGTTTGAAAGTGATTTGCTGTTCTTCTACTTGTTTCTGTGATATTCTGATCAAGAGGATTCCGCACTCTTGATTAGATTGACAATTCTGTTGAAGATCCATACATCAAGGGGACCTACAAATTTATGTTTTAATTAAGTTTTTAATTATCTCTGATTACCGAATTGTGTAACACGTCAGCCCTAATCGGGGCGGGGTGTTACAATAAGTTGGTTAAACGGGCCGGACAGACACCTGTGGGTGTTTCTGATGCTGGGGACCGTATACGGACCGTAAGATAAGAGTCTTGCGGACTGTAAGTACCTATTACGGACCGTAAGACCTTGGCTTTGCGGTCCGTAATCAACTTTGGTTTATTTCGCCCAGATGACATCCTTGCGGACCGTAAGGCTAAGCCCATACGGTCCGTAACCGATGACCAGAAGATAAAAAATGAGAATCTCTTTAGTTTGACCATGCAACTTTGATATTACGAATTAGGGCCTTTATTATCAGTATGGAGCCACTTGATCATGTCTGAACAGTTATGACAACCTTGCCATGCTTTAAAATTGTCTTGGATTCTTTTGAAATGGGCCATGAATGAAGGTTTGTCGTATACATTCTCATAGGATCCCATCTTTGCAATTTGAATCAATTATTACTAGTATTAACCGGATTTGAATGTATATCAGATGTTTATAGCACAGGTTAAGGTTTGGGATTTATACATAGGTCACTCAGAGGTATTTATTAACATGTCGACGCTTTTAAATTCTACCTTACATCTTGTAACTTGATCCGAAATTTATGACACATTTATCTTATGTGACACGTGTCTTTATTTTATGGGACATAAATTTTCGAGGTGTTACACTAAAGTCTCTAGGCTTACTACTTTTATCAAGAACAGAAGTAAAACACATATGTTCTTTAGACAAATTTGAGTAATTAACAACTTTTTCTAATCCATACTTAACCTTTCCTTCTACAATATAATCACTTAGATTCCTAGGAAGAGTAGAACTCCTAGTAGATCATCTTGGTGTGGGTTGAACCTCTAACTGATCACTATTAATTCCCTCAGACTGTAGACCTTCAGCAGCATTAGGTATCACACACTCAGCCCTATCAGGTCCAGTATTACTCTCGCTAAGCTGCTGACATTCAGCCGTGCCAATAGGATCAGTACACACAGACTCTGATTGCTGAGACCTATGTGTCCCTAATCTATCTTGATCTTTCCCTTCATCATTGGGATTCTCAGGTGTTTGGCTGTCTAAATTTTCGTACATGTCAAAGAAATTCAAATTATTAACTTCAAATTATTAATACCATAGTTTTGAAACACTGTTTTATCTTTAAATGGTATAATATTTTCAAAAAAATTAACATCCCTTGAATAATACTCTGTTTTATTATCTAAACTATACATTTTATAACCTTTTTTTCATTTGAATAACCAATAAACACACATTTCTCAGCTCTACTGCTGAGTTTATCTGTTTCATTTAGGACAGTACAAAAACCGAGACACCCAAACACCTTTAAATGATCTAAAAAAGTTCAAACCCAAACACATACTCATACGGAGTTCTACCACCTAGCACCGAGGAAGGTATCCTATTAATCAAATAAGCTGCCGTTAGTACACATTCAGACCAAAAACTAACAGGCAAACTACTTTGAAACAATAAAGACCTAGCAACATTCAACAAATGTCTATGTTTTCTTTCAATGATCCCGTTTTATTGAGGGATATATGTGCAAGAAGTCTGATGCAGGATACCTTTAGTTTTACAAAAATTCTGCATTTGTTTATTTATAAACTCAGACCCATTATCACTTCTAATGCACTTGACATCCTTTTTAAATTGTGTTTTAACTAGATTAACAAACTCAAAGACATTCTCAAATACTTCCTGCTTAGACTTCATAAGACAAACCCACACAGCCCTTGAGTAATCATCCACTAAGGTTAAAAAATATTTAAAACCTTCCTTACTAGGAACCTTATAGGGACCCCAAGTATCTAGATGAACAAATTGTCCTATTTCACAAGTTCTATGATCACTCAAGGGAAAGGGATCTCTATGTTGTTTAGCCCTTTGGCATACTTCACATGGTTCATTCTTATCCGGTTTTTTTTTAGGTTAAACCTCTGTTTAAAAACATTAATGGCCTGATCAGATGGGTGACCAAGTCTAGCATGCCAAAGGTTTGTATCATTACTACCATTAAAACACACCTTGTCAGTCACACAACCATTGCCACATAAATAAAGACCATCAACTTGACTACCAGTCACCAGGGTTTTCCTGGTTGACAAATCCTGAATATAACAAGCATGTGCATCAAAACCAACATACAACTTATTGTCCTCAGCAAGTTTATGTACTGAAATCAAGTTAATATTGTAGTCAGGGACAACAAAAACATCCTTAAGTATAACATTGTTTACTAATTTAAGGTTTCCTATTTTAGTAACTAATGCTTTAGTACCATTCGGATGTTTTATTTGAACATTAAATTCTGAAATATTAACAACATTTGTTAAACCATCCTCACTTTTAACCATATGTTGGTTTGCCCCTGAATCTACAATCCAACTAACTTTAACTCCACTACTCAAACTACTGTTAAAACAGAATACTGGTTTACATAACACATTAGCACAAAACAAACTATGACAACTACCTGACACATTGCAGCTTTGCGGAACATCACTTGATTTATCATTTAGCAAACTAAGTAATTTGGCAATTTGATCACTGGTCAAACCATTAACAGGCACTTCAGATTTATCAACGGAACTACTATTTGCAACTACCCTCTTCCCTTGATTATTGCCTCTAGACTTCATCCAGGTTGGATAACCATTTATTTCAAAACACTTATCTACAGAGTGACCAATTTTGTTACAATGAGTACATTTTAAGTTCTAATTCGAAACTCTATTAGTTTTCTTAAACTCAACTGATTGATTAGTCTTAGCAGCAAATGCTAAAGACTCTCCTTTCTTATTACCCCCACTGTAGTTTCTATGAGATTCCTCTCTAGAAACTACAGCAAAGGCTTCTTTAATAGTAGGTAAGGTTTCCTTTATTAACAAATTTGTTCTCACTCCTTGATATTGATTATCCAATCCCATAAGAAACTGCATTAATTTTATCATTTCATTAAAACCATTAAAGTCCTTTTGCCCAGAATGGTGCAACTGTTTCCGAATACTATCTCACAACTAGAAACAAGCACTCAGATTATCAATATGATAATCTAACTAAGACTGGACTACAAGATTAACACATACGACAACAGATTCAAGACGAATCTGCACTTTGAACGAATATTAACCCTAATCGCCTTTTAAGAGTGAATGTGAGAGAACAATAATGTGTTTTTGTGAACGAACTGAATGAAAGCTTCTTTGAGAAGCCACTCTATTATATGCAGCAGCAGCCCAGGTCCTCATTTAGGCCCACCAGATGTCTCGAACCCAGCAGTAAATAATGCCCAACCAAGCCCATCAGCAGATAGAAGAGTCCAGTCCAGTTTATTCGCAGCCATATGTTCCCCAGTCCAGTTTATTCGCGGCCACATGAAACAAAAAATAGAACAAGTTAATAAACTGAAATATTAAACTGAAAATTATATTTTAACACTAACAACTCATTTTCAAATTGTTGTCATCTTGCAGACACAGAATCTGATAAGCCCACAAGGATTTGATTTTCCTTCTTTTAATGTGAGTTGGGTCCTGCTAATTTATAATCTAATCTTCTTCTTTGCTTTGGAATCTTTACGTGAGAGATCATTTTTATATACAGGTTCCTAACGAAAGCAGGCAAAATAATTTAGATAAAATCCACGGCATTCTGAAAAAGGTGTGTGAAATCCACAGTTTACCTCTTGCTCAGACATGGGCTGTATCCCATCACACTAGTTGCGTTTCCCATGAAAACGCTATAGTAAAGAGCTGTAGTAGTTTCGACACTAGATGTGTCGGGAAAGTCTGCATGTCGACAACCGATCTACCATTTTTTGTTCAATACATGAGCTTGTGGCCGTTCCTTAAACCAAACTCAGTGAAGCAGAGTACCCTTTGGTCCACAATGCACGCATGAACCAGTTGACCAGCAGCTTTGCAATATACTTGTGTAGTGTTGAAGCCGATGATGACTATGTGCTAGAGTTTTATCTAACGCCAGATATTAGAGACAGCGGACAGGTCTCGAACTTGGTCCAAACATTGAAGCAGAACATTCCGATGAGTTCAGGATTTGAACTGGGTGACAAGTCATGTACGGTTCTGTCTGTAAACATGGAACCTGATGTTATAAAAACATCCTCGGACTCTGTGGCTGACAATTTCATGTCAACGGATTCGGAGTTATCGATGGCGAATCTCACCAATTTGAGCATAGAGATAACAAGCAAAAAACGTAAAATAGAATCGCTTATCGAGATGGTGACAGCAGAGATAAGTCATAATAGCAATAAGAAAAAAATTCACTTTTCTGTTTCAATGGGACTTGCATATCTGGAAAACGAAGTCTTGCGAAGCTTCGAGTTAAAAGGTATTAGTCAATGTATTTAGTAGATACTTAGGCCCGGCCCTAGTCTATAACAGCCGGCCCTAGTTGTTTAACCTAAGTCTATATATATCCATCTATTGTAACCATTGTAAATCACAATTACACAATCATAATACAATCATTACCAAGTTTATCTTGGTATCAGAGCCTAGGGTTCTGTACCTTCCTTCTGTCGTCATCCTCTACCTTCCTCAATCTTTTTTTTTCCTGCCGACAATCACGGCTGATCAACAGATCGCAGCCATTACTACCCTAGAAAAAACCTCACATAACTCTCACAAATTCGCTTTTACCCTTTCCCCTTCCAACTATGGACATTGGAAACTCATGCTACAACCCTTCCTCGTCACACACAGCCTGTTCGGCTATGTCGACGGCTCGATTCCATGTCCCCCGGCCACCATTGCTGCCTCCTCTGCCACTGGAAAAGACGCTGAAGGAACAACTCCCACCGCCCAACCTAACCCAAACTATACAAATTGGCTGTCAAATGATGCGCATGTCCGCATGCTCATCATGTCCACTATTTCTGAATCTTCGTTTCAACATGTCCAGGGAGTCACCTCGTGTGACCTATGGCTCGGTCTTGAACGAGCATATGCTCCACAAACCTCTTCGAGGGAGTTTACACTGCGAATGCAGCTCTTAAAAATCCAGATGAAAGGAGATGAAACCTCAGCAGCTTATCTTTCTAGAGCACATGAATATGCCAATGCTCTCGCCAACATTGGTCATCCCATGCCAGATAAAGACATCGTTATGCTGGTTATTGCAGGCCTTCGCGAAGAATACAATGGAGTCAAACATGCCTTATTTGCACGACAATTCACGGCTGTCTTTAATGAACTTCCAGGCCTTCTTGCTGATCACGAGTTTTTAATTCACAAATCTGCTGTTGAGCCAGCCCCTGCCCAAGCCTTCACGGCTGCCACATCAGCCAACTCACCATCAGCTTCTTCTGATACTGTCCAGGCAATTCAGCAGCTTGTTGCCCGTTTAGGGTATCAATTGCAGCCTCTTTCGGGATCCTTCAACAGCCCTCCATCTCAGGCTTTTTACACAACCAGGCCTGCGTCTTCAAATCATAACCGTGGTCGGGGTAATCGTGGTCGAGGTGGAAGAAACTACAACAATCGCAATAACCAGGGAACTCGTAACTCAGGTCAGTTTAGTTGGGCATCTAATCAAAACATGGTTTATGGCTCTTGCAACAGGTGCGGGATAGGACATGTCCCTTCTCAATGTCCAAACATGGACCCGTCTACCATCCGGTCAAGACAACCGTCTGCTGATTATGCAGACTATCGCTCACCAGCTCCAACTACCAATTGGCTTCCGGATACCGGAATCAATGGACACTCATCATTAGATACGTCCAGTTTAGACTACGCCGAGCCTAACTTTGGTGATGAAAGTCTTCACGTTGGCAATGGTATGCCCCTCCCTATTTTACATATTGGTTCCAAAACTTTTACCTCTCCAAACAAAACATTTCACCTAAAAGACATCCTTCATGTTCCTGCACTAAAAAAAACTTACTCTCTGTTCAAAAATTTTGTCAAGATAATCATGTTTATTTTGAATTTCATGCCACTTTTTTTTCTGTGAAGGACACGTCTACACACACTACCCTCCTCACGGGTCCAAGTGAAGGCGGACTTTACACTCTCAAACTTCCAGCAAAACAGCCCATTCCAAAGTTTGCTTTCTCCACAACTCATGCTTCTACAACCACCTGGCATCAACGATTTGGACACCCACATGCTCAATTGTTCAAGACTATGCTTTCTAAATTTCATTTACCTGCTTCTACTAAAACGTTTGATTTTAATTGTAATCCATGTTTGGTTGGCAAATCTACAAAACTTCATTTACCACCCTCTAATTATAACAGTACTCATGTTCTGGATTTAGTTTTTTGTGATGTTTGGGGTCTAGCCCCCGTGCCTTCCTGTGATGGTCACCATTACTTTTTATTATGTGTTGACCACTTCTCTAGGTTTATGTGGTGGTTCCCTTTGACACGCAAGTCTGATGTTTTCGCCACATTTAAACAATTTGTTACTATGGCCGAACGACAATTTTCCACTAAACTTAAAACCGTCCAATCAGATTGGGGAGGAGAATTCCGAAACATGTCCTCCTTTCTCACCTCCATTGGTATTATTCACCGTCTTTCTTGCCCTCATACCAGTGAACAAAATGGTATTGTTGAACGCCGGCATCGTCACGTGGTTGAGACCGGTTTAACACTCATGTCTCAGGCACATGTTCCACAGCGTTTTTGGCATTATGCCTTTGAAACTGCTGTCTACCTCGTTAACCGAATGCCTTCCCGTACACAATCCACCATGTGTCCTTTTGAATACCTATTCAAACGTACGCCCGATTTCTCCTTCCTTCGAGTTTTTGGATGTCTATGCTTCCCTTACCTTCGGCCTTATAATCCACATAAAATGGATTTCCGGTCTACATCCTGTGTCTTCCTTGGATATAACACCACTCATCACGGATACCGTTGCCTTGACCCAGCCACTGAACGTATCTATATTGCACGCCACGTTTGGTTCCAGGAAAAACACATTTCCTTTCGGTACCAATCCCACCGATTCTTCACCCAGTCCTTCACAGCCCAACCCGTATGTCTCCTTCTACCCTACTGACAACGTTCCTTTCCAACCTGACATCTCCTCGGCTCCAACCTCACCCAGTCCCATAACCGACCCTACACCACAACCAACCCAACCCAACCCCACACCACCACACAACCGGTTACCTCTTCAACACCGGACCAATCCATCCCATCCCACTCAGCCCAAACATCCCAACAACCGGCTCCACCAACAACCGATCAGCCACCAACCACCTATTCCCGGCGCCCAAAAACTCAGTTGACCACGTCACAAAATGCCTTTGATCACTACTCAAACACCTCTGCCCATCCTACTCCAGCCCACCAGCCACCAACCTCTACCACAACTACAGCCCACACACAACCAAACCAACCCGCCCCACCTCCTCGCCACCGGCCTTCCAACCTACGGCCAAACCCCAAACAAACCAACCCTTATAAACCATCTTCCTTTCATACATCTACTACCTCACCCGACATTGAACCTACCTCTTTTACCGTTGCCAACAAAGAATCTCACTGGCATAAGGCTATGGCGGAAGAATACCCTGCACTTATTCGTAATGGTACTTGGTCTTTGGTTCCACGATCCCCTAATACAAATATTGTTGACTACAAATGGGTTTATAAGGTCAAACGGGATCAACATCGAGACATTAAGTGTTACAAGGCACGTTTGGTCGCCAAGGGCTTTCATCAACAGGCTGGCCTAGATTACACTGAAACCTTCAGTCCGGTGGTTAAGTCTACCACCATCAGAGTTGTCCTCTCTTTGGCTGTAACAAAACAATGGCCCCTGCGACAACTAGACGTCCTGAATGCCTTCTTACATGGGGACCTCAAAGAAACGGTCTATCTGAAACAACCACCGGGTTTTGTTGATCCTACAAAACCGGATCATGTTTGTCTGCTACATAAATCTCTGTACGGCCTTAAGCAGGCTCCACTGGCCTGGTTTGAAAGGCTCTCAGCTGCCCTAGTCAGTCTCGGGTTCAAGGGATCTAAAACTGATCCCTCCTTGTTTATTTACTCACATCAAGGGACGCTTTTATATATGCTTGTATATGTCGATGACATTATTCTGACTGGTAACAACAACCGTGCTATTGATCATATTGTACGGTCTCTTAGTCAGACCTTTGCAATCCAAGACATGGGCCAATTATCTTATTTCTTGGGCATTGAAGTTGTTCGAAGTGGGTCCGACATCATTCTCTCCCAACAGAAATACATAAATGAACTGCTGGCTCGTGCAAATCTGTTCAATTTATCTCCACTCATGATCAGATTGTGGATGTGTTCACAAAACCATTACCATCAGATCGTTTTCTGTTGCTGAAGTCCAAGCTAAAGGTCCAGTCTCGGCCTTAGCTTGAGGGGGAATATTAGTCAATGTATTTAGTAGATACTTAGGCCCGGCCCTAGTCTATATCAGGCGGCCCTAGTTGTTTAATCTAAGTCTATATATATCCATCTATTGTAATCATTGTAAATCACAATTACACAATCATAATACAATCATTACCAAGTTTATCTAAAGGTAAAAAGCTTCGTCTAAAGTATACGGACGAAGACGACGATTTGATACTCATTGCTTCTGATGACGATTTGATGTATGCAGTGGCTACTACAGGCACTAACAACATTATCAACTTAACCTGTCTGTCAGATTAAGCTGTCTGATACTCATTCTTTGCGATATGAATTTGAATAAAATCCACAGTTCATTATTAAAAGGAGTCCCATCGACTGACATCAATATGTTACTTCTAAGCTTGGCCAACCGGGTGCGTCGGGCGACTAGTCAAAATGGGTTTGGATCAATATAGGTTCGGGTTAAAACGAGGCGTTTTTAAAAAGTAACAATTTTGCCGGATCAAAACGGGTTCTGTAGACCAAACTGAACTTGGGTTGAGATGGGTCCTAATTATGGTGGCTAGTGGTAACATGTAGAGGTTACGACGGCAGAAACGATGGTGTCGACGTCGAGGGTGGCTGTGGCTGGTGGCAGGGGCGTACCCACCTTATGAGGTGGGTGGGCGGCCGCACCCCCTGAAAAAAAAATTAGTGGTATTTTTCGCAAAAAATCCCGACCGCACCCCTTGGAAATTTTCGTCCGCACCCCTTGAAAAATTCCGACCGCACCCTTTGGAAAATTCAGACTGCACCCTTTGAAAATTTTCGTCCGCACCCCTTAGAAAAAAATGTCAGGAATTTATATAAAAAAATTGTGAACACGGATTATCAAATTATGTACACAAGTTAGCCCATTAACCCCTTTAATAAAACTTAAATTCAATCCATCAAGCCCAATAACTTAATACTCATTCAAGCCTAACCCAACTACTAGTTTTGTTAAACAACATCAGTCCACATAATAAAAAAAAAAAAACCAAATCGCTGCCACTAGCCAGCGACTCCCGTCATCCCTCTGCCTCACTTCAGCACCGAGCGACAGCATAATTCCGTTTGGCGACTGCAAAATTCCGGCTGCAAACTGGATAATTCAGGCCGCCCCAGACAGGTACATGTTTTTTTTTGTTTTTTTTTTTTTGTTATTTTGATGTTTATACGATTTTGTTCAAGAGTCATGAGATAATAGGATTTTAGGATAGGTTAAAAAAGTTTAAACTTTTATGTGTTTTGAGGTAATTTGGGTTGTTCTAGTCTTTATAGGATGGGTTTGTTGTTTCTTAATCTCTTATTGATTATATGATTCTAGAAACATATATATATGTTAAAAAAGTTTAAAATTTTATATGTTTTTATGTATTTTTTGGTTGTTCTAGTCTTTAGTTGGGTGGTTTTGTTGATTATATGATTGTTGGTTGGTAAATAACAATTACTAGGGCTTGAAATTCAAAATTTTAAATTGAAAATTAAGGAACATGGGCTATGGTTGAACACTTGAAAATCCTTGTTTATTTTATATGTGATAGGATTAGGAAGGAACAATGAGCAGGGAAGTTGTGCTGCGATTTCTCAAGAGGAAAGGAGTTGAACCACTTTTTTTTCGCCGGATTCTTCTACTTTAAGACCAATATTTGTTTTAGATAAGTTTTTTTGTTCTCTTATTTAATGATTAAGAGAAATAGAAGTAGTGATGGTTTGAACTTTGATGTTTTTTTGTTTGTTAATGTGATAGGAAGTTAGGAACTAGGGTTTGATTGTTTGAAAATTGAAATGGACCCGACCCAATTTGATTTGACTGGCTATGAAACTTTGTTTGTTTGTGTTTACTTGTTTTACATGACCCGGCCCGACCCGGTATATATGAACCGATTTTTTTTATATAGCTAGGGGTCTAAAATCTTTAAAAAAATTCCGCACCCCCAGGAAAAAAATCCTGGGTCCGCCACTGGCTGGTGGAGGCAGCAATGATGGTGGAGTCGTAGGTGGCGTTGACGGTGACAGTGGGGTGCGGGGTTGAGTTTGAACACATACATGAACTCAGGCGTGCGCATAGGCATGCAATAGACAAGTATTGAACAAGGTACTATGCATGCTGCATAAAGCACCACATATATTTTTTTTTGAAGCTGTATTACATTAATGAACTTGGTCAAGGCTTGCCAATTTGAAAGTCAACTGACAGGTAGTCAAAATAATTTGATTCTGAATAATAGACAAGTGGTTATTAGCTTTGCTATGTTTATGGGATATAATATGCAGAGATTAGTATCTCTTTTGAGTTTAAATCAAAATATCAACTATATAAGGAGGCTTCCGGGTTATTAGAGTTGCAGTCCAAAGATATATCAATTGTACGCCGTGCTATAGTCTATTAGATAACATGAACCAAAGGCCTTTGGCCTAGCAGTATCAAGGTGTTGGATAACGTGTTATCTTTTCAAGTGTAGTTTTGTACTGGTGCATCTTGGTGCTATTCTAGTACCCCAGCCGATTTGTGCGGATTTTGGTAGCAACAGGCGCAATAAAACACAACTTAAAATACATAAATCAGTTTTAGTGTGTACAACCTAGTTCCCTTTTGACTTCACGGCTGCTTATTTAATTTTCTTGTGTATCATATGACATGGCTGCCGTATACAACCAACTACAGAAGTATAGAACCAATAACTGATAGGAAGTAATATTAGTTTTGCTTTAGTCTTAGTCTAGATTTGGTATTATTCTAATCAAGAGTTTTGTGTATTTTATTGTTACATGTTTGGAGTTTTGATGACTCTAATGGTTTACCTTTTCATCTGAATAATAATGATAATAATAATAATAATAATAATAATAATAATAATAATAATAATAATAAGAGTAAATTGCAATTTTTGTCCTTTATGTTTAAATCAAATTACAGGCGTTGTCGTTTTGGCCAAAAGTTTACAGGCGGTGTCCTTAACCTTCCAAAATCTTGCACGTTTTGTCGTTTAGGCCAAACCTGGTTAGAAATCTCAGTTAATTCTTGTCATGTGCAATGCATATGAGGCTACAATGGTGTTTTTCCCTCTCAACCCTTTTCCCTGTCCATTATTCTTTATCATCCTCTTTTGCCTCCTTTCTATTCTTAATTTTTTTTAATAATTTCTATCAACCTGCCATCAAATTTCGTCTCCTCAAATTCTTGGTGGGGTTACTGAGAAAATAATAAAATCACACTTTTATAATAATATTGTAATCAAATCCACCATTTTTTTTGTTCTTTGAGCGTACGAGAATCTAGAATGTGGTCATATGCTTTGTTTATGTTGGATTAACCCAATTCATAAATCCACACTGGGGTTCAAATGGGTTTGTTTTTTTTTATTAAAGCAACAATCTTGGAGATTCTGCATAAGGGTTTTGTGTTTCTGGTGAGTTCTTGATTTTGTGATGGATTGAACAGTTATTTTCTTGATATTAACAAAGGGGTTTTGAATTTTAATCAATTTTTGCTTCAGTTAATTGTTTAGTGGATAGTTGGGTGAGGTAATGGGATCAAATGGTGGTGGGGACGGTGGCGGTGAACCGCAACCGTGACGGGCCGAATCGGGTGGGTTGGGGAGACAGAGTTCATTATATGACCTAACTTTAGATGAGGTACAACAACAATTAGGGAATCTTGGAAAGCCTTTGAGTAGTATGAATCTTGATGAGCTTTTGATGAGTGTTTGGACTGCTGAGAGTAACATGAATGTTGATAACTCTTGTTAGCATAAATCAAGACCATTAGTCTCTCCTCCATCTTAGCCTAGTCAATCTTGTACAATTATGTAATTAGAGAGAGAGAGAGATTTTCTCTCCTTGACATTAGCGATTGTTGTATTTATACTCCTATTGTAAGTTACTCAAATCAATTGAGCCTAACAATTATCTCATGGTATAAGCCTGAGATCCTTACCCACCTCTCCTCTCCTCTTTTTTTTTTCCTTTCTTCCTATTCGATTACCCCTCTGTCCACCTCTGTTCTTCTTCTTTTTTTTCTGTCCTATTTCTCCTCATGGCTGCTGATTTGTCTACCATTCCCCTTCACTCTATAACCCACCTTGTGAACATAAAACTCACCTCTCAAAATTACCTAACCTGGGAAAAACAGATCATTCCTGTGCTCACCTGCCTCGATCTCCTCAGCCATGTCAATGGCACTCTTACCATTCCCGCCGAAACCATAACAAAGGATGAAAAAACATCCGTCAACCCTGAATACACCACCTGGAAAGTAGCCGATCAGAAGGTTTTGTTGTTGATAAACTCAACACTCACCGAAGAAGCAATGTCCGAAACCATCGGACACACCACGACTCGCTCCGTCTGGAAAGCCCTAGCAAACGCGTACATCCACTGTTCCGTTGAGCGTATTCACAATCTCAAAGATGCTCTCCGAAACCTTCAAAAAGGAAATTCAACCGTATCCGAATTTGGCCGAAAATTTAAAGCCATTGCGGATTAACTCGCCGCTATCGGGCACCCCGTAAGCGACGAAGATAAACGCCACTGGTTCTTATGTGGTCTTGGAGCCTCCTATGAGAACTTTTCAACCTCTCAAAGGACTATCCATCCAGCCCCAACATTCCGCGACCTTCTAGCAAATGCTGAAAATCAGGAGATATTTCTCCAAAAACTTCATGGAAACACTCCTCCTGAGGCGGCTTTCTATGCCCATCAGCCTACTCGCGGGCGTTTCACCAGCTCCTCTCGCGGACGTGGCAGATCTTCTTCATCTAGAGGCCGAGGCAGAAGCTACAATAAAAGGCCTCCTCTTTGCCAATTATGCCGAAAAGAAGGGCATTATGCCACCACATGTCCGAATCTTGTTTCTTTTGCTCAAAAACAACTTCCTCTAGATGCCAATCTAACCCACGCCTTCCATGCTCAATGCACCATTGGCTCGGACATCCCGGATTGGGCCGTCGACTCAGGTGCCACGACCCACATGATTCGTCATGTAAACGGCTTAAATAATTCTCAACCACAATCCGGTAACTTACATGTAACGTTTGGTAATGGTCAATCATTACCCGTTACACATTTCAGTAACTCAAACTTAAACAATGATATCACTTTACAAAACGTTATTGTTGTTCCCAATCTCACCTAAAATCTACTTTCAATTAGCAGACTTACAAATGATTCACCTGTTGATGTATTATTTTCTAACGATTATTTTCATATCCAGGACCAAAAAACGAGTCAAGTTCTTGCTAGAGGCATTTGTGAAAATGGCTTCTACGTCCTCACCCAAGGTCATAAGTCGCCCGTTGCCGCTCTTTCTGCTTCACATCTTCGTGCCTCATTTAATAAATGGCATAGTCGTTTAGGACACGTGTCTTTCGATACTATTTCGAAGTTGAATAAACGAGGTCATGTTTTTGTTACTTCATTATTGCCTAAACCCGGTTTATGCACTTCTTGTGAAATGTCTAAAGCTAAGCATTTACCTTTTAATGAAAACACAAAACGTGCCCAACATGTCTTAGACCTCATCCATTGATACCCTTTGGGGACCCGCACCTGTCATGTCAACGGATGGTTACCTATATTATGCAATATTTATCGATGACCATTCCCGTTTTACTTGGTTCTATCCTTTAAAAGCCAAATCGGATTTTTATACTATCCTATTCGCTTTTCTAAATTTCGTACAAAATCAATTTTCGTGCAACGTTAAAATTTTCCAAAGCGATGGTGGCACCGAGTTCACAAACCAACGGGTGCAACAATGTTTTTCACAACATGGCATACATCACCGTTTGTCTTGCCCTTACACAACGCAACAAAATGGTAGAGCTGAGCGTAAACATCGGCACCTAACCGAAACCGGTTTGGCCATGATGTTCAACGCCAATGCCCCACCAAAATTGTGGGTCGATGCCTTCACTTCCGCTACCTACATCAAAAACCGCCTTCCCACTATCACTCTTGACAACAAATCACCGTATGAAATTTTATTTCATCAACCACCAATATACTCAAACCTAAGAATTTTTGGATGTCGAGTCTTTCCATATCTTCGGGACTACAACAAAAATAAACTCCTCCCTCGTAGTACGCCTTGCATTTTTCTTGGATATAGTCCTAAATACAAAGGTTTTAGGTGTCTAGATCCAACCAATGGGCGCATCTACACAACTCGCCATGCAAATTTTGATGAAGAAATTCTTCCCTTCAAAGAAAATAATTCCTCATCCGACACAAACACCCTTTCCATGACCAATTTTGATGACACTTTACCTACACCACCCATCACCTCATCAACTACATCTCAAACTAATAATCCTACATCTCCCTCCCACCCAACATGCACCCACTGTCCTACCTTCATTTCTCAAACAGCCCAGCCCATTAACCAAACCATCCCAAACCCATTACCCGTCCACCCCATTCAACCCACTACCTCTGAAACACCCGCTGGTCAGTCCACTCCCTTCTCCAGCCCAAACTCAAGCCCACGTAGCCTTGATCCACCATCGAGCCCAAACCTGTCCAGCTCTTCGGACCATCACAGTACACCACCAAGCCCAAATTCCAGTCCTGCTCCTCACTCTCCTACATCAACCACCTCACACCACTTGACTTCTATCCCTCTTCCACCTCAGCCCTCAAATCAGCATCCTATGACAACTCGATCTAAAAATGGCATTTTTAAACCCAAGCATTATGCCAATCTTTCTCACATTTCCACAAACAAACTTCAACAATCTCTTCATACATCTCATCCACCCAAACGCATCAAAACCGCACTCAAAGATCCTAAATGGACTCATGCGATGCATGAAGAATTAAATGCGTTGCATAAAAACAATACATGGAGCCTTGTTCCTCGTCCACCAAACACAAATGTTATCGGTTCAAAGTGGATTTATCGTGTCAAATACAAATTTGATGGTTCCGTTGACCGGTATAAGGCTCGTCTCGTGGCACAAGGATTCACTCAAGTACCGGGTATCGATTTCTCACACACATTCAGCCCGGTAGTCAAATCCTCATCAATTCGAGTGGTCCTAAGTGTTGCTACTAATGGTTTTGGTTTAGGTTTTTTTTTTTAAATTAAAAATAAAAAATAATACAATTGTTGTTTTTAGTGTATGTTTTTTAAGTTTATGTAATGTTTTTTTAATATTAATGAAAATATTTTGTTAATTTATTTGTTAAATGTTTAAAAAAAGTAGAAGATTAAAAAAATAAAAAACATAAAAGTGGTGGGGTAGGATCATCCTCCATACCCTCTAGTTTTGTGGGATGGACCATCCTTGGGACGACTATGATGTGGCGCCTACGTGGCGGATCATCCTCCAAGGGAGGACCATCACCATACCCTCTAGCCTTATGTAATTAGAGAGAGAGAGAGATATTTTCTCTCCTTGACATTAGCCATTGTTGTAGTATTTATACTCCTATTGTAAGTTACTCAAACCAATTGAGCCTAACAATTATCTCAACTCTCATCTTGGTTAACATGTTCCGGGTTCATCTTTGGCTTGCCAGTTGAGCATCAATCTTGTTCAAGATCTACGCAAAAAGAGGATGATAAAGAGTAAAGAATAGGCAAAAGGGTTGAGAAGGAAAGAAACCATTGTACCCTCATGTGCAATTCACATAACAAGAATTAAGTGAGTTTTCTAACGAGGTTTGGTTTAAAGGACAAAACGTGTAAGATTTTGGAAGGTTAAGGACACCGCCTGTAAACTTTTGGCCAAAAGGACAGTGCTTGCAATTTGACGTAAACATAAAGGACAAAACTTGTAATTTACTCTTAATAATAATAATAATAATAATAATAATAATAATAATAATAATAATAATAATAATAATAATAATAATAATAATAATAATAATATTCGGATGAAACAACTATGATCTTTCAAAAAAAAAGAAAAAAAAGAAAAGAAAAGACATGATGGTGGCATGAAATTACCTTTTCTTTTCTTTTCGGTGCAAGAGGGTTCACATTTCACATTACGTCATGAACCGACAGAAAAGTTCAATCAAAGTTTTATACCGTTCAAAGGTCCAAAGCCTTGTGTAGATTTCGGTGGAAAACACGTAATTTAGTGGCTCAAAAAGAACCTTAGTCTTGCTTGGAAGGTTAGGCTGCGTGATATGCGTCATAATTGGCTGGTTCATTATTTCTTTATGAATTTTAAAATAATAATAGAATTTCAAGGAAACTACTCGTGGTTTATTTTGTTTTTTTTTTCTACATTTAATATTCATTGCGGTTTATTAAAAGAATTAATAAAAGAATAAACTGCCAAAATGGTCCCTAAGGTTTGGTCACTTTTATCATTTTAGTTCAAAACTTAAACTTTTTAAATTTGAGTCGCTGTGGTTTCAATTTTGTTGTCATTTAAAACAAAATCTGGTCAAATTTTTCAGTTGACATTCAGTTTTTTTTTTTTTTGTCTTTTTCATCTCTTTTAATGAAGGGCAAAATGGTTAGATTTTTTTAATTTGTTATAATAAAATGTTAAAAGACAATTTTGCCCTTCATTAAAAGGGAGGAAAAAAAGCAAAAAACTGAATGTTAACTGAAAAATCAGACCAGATTTTGATTTTGGATGAAAATGAAAACAAAATTGAAACCACAAAGACTCAGATTCAAAAGGTTTGAGTTTTAGAATAAAGTGACAAAACTGACGATACTTCAGGTACCATTTTGACAGTTTACTCGTTAATAGAATTTTCAGGAAACCAACCGTGGTTTATTTCGTTTTCTTTCAACATTTAATATTCATTGTGGTTTAGCATGGGGAAATATTATATATTCTTATTTTTGTGATTAAATATTCGACTAACAATATTTAATATTCACTGTGTTAAAATGTATCGAGCTTTTAACTTTTTTAAGGCAAATCCCAACACACCCTTATCCGTAATCACAGATAGTGTTAGTGACCGGCCATCACCAATTTCAGAGAAACCACTTGTCGGAAGGCTTATATATTATGGTAAAACCCTGACTCGTGCATGACATTTTGTCATGAACGAGACTTTAACCGACGATCTTCCTTAGAGAAAGTCATATGGATACTGCTAAAGCACTGCTTATTTGGTAATTTGTAACTTATTTGAATTGTATGTGTCAAACTAAAAAGGTTTATTTAACATGTAAATAAAGGGTGAAGATCCTGTACATTAATTCAAAAGTGTGAGAAGTGTGAGAAATATTATGAAGATGACATGTGTCCTCAATCTAAATTAATTCAAAAGGGTAAACAAGTAATTTTCTTATTGATTTACTTAATTGATAAATTTCCATAACCGCCACCCTTAATTATAGGAATACGAATTAAGAATTGATCTACGAATTTGTGTCATCTCGTTCAGAACTGTTGTGACGCCCTAACACATTCTTACTCTTAATTTGCAGCGGAAAGTACATACCTAAATTTTTTTTCATGATATTGTTTCTTTCACTTAAATACATTAATCCCTTTTTATAAATTAATCAAAAACTAACATACTTATATCAAATTGAGTGACCACATACACACCCATGTACAATCCATGTCTTGACTCGATCCTCAACCGCGTACACTTCTTGATGAAACATCCATAAACATGTACGGCCTGCAGTCACCACATTCAATCACATCATTAGCAACCGGTGACATAATAAAAAAAAATCTTAACACATGCATAATAAGGCGTCAACATATCATGCTTTCTCTTATACTAGCCCCTTCATCCATCCATTCGATCACTCACATCGGATTGCGGAGTCAACCTTCACTTCCATTGTTAACATGCCTATACTTCACATTAATTCTTAATAGAAAAACGGTTAGTATCATTAGCTTCCCTTCATATGAACATGTCCTCGAATACACATAACTCATCTTATTCATTCAATCATATAATTAAATACTCACTCAAGCATGTATTCACTTTCTATTCATACACGTACTTACAATTTACATCCTACATGTATAACTCCTTAATTCATCTTTATGCATAATTCATTATGTAAGTTCCCTTTCTTACCCAAACTTAATCGAATCTCTTTCTTAACCACTTCCGACCCATTTCCACTAAAACTTAACTTAGTAATAACATTGATTCTTATCTTCTTACATTACATTCAATAATTACCATATATCATAAATACATTACCAAACAAAAGGGTAAGTTCGGAGTTCACTTACCTCGGGCGTCCGAGTTCAAACATAGCTTCCGTGTTTATCTTTGGCCCGTTGCCCTTCCATGCTTGTGTCCATGTTGACATGACTCCTATCCGTACATGTCATCACATTCATCATAACATGATTAGCATACATGAGCATACATACCTTTTAATGAAGGTTTCTTGCCATATCATCTTATCAAACTAATTTCTCACTTGTAATCCATTCAAAGCACATTCCTTATACAAATCTATTATCTAATACATCATCATCACATTCTACATATATTTATTCATTATTAGCATACAATCTCACTTATCATTTTCTCCTAAGCATTTCATCAAACACTTTGTGTGCATATCACTTTCTAAGCATAATGTACAAGTGCTTTAAGCATGTTCTTCCCTATTTCATCTTATGAACCATCACATTCAAGCAACATCTCATAATCATAAATTCCACATCAAGTTTATCTATCTCAGTCTATCATATAACACCTTATACATCACAAGATCACACTATAACATCTACAAGTTCATCATGATCATCATCTTCACACTCATGCAATGGGTTTCATTCTAAATCACCCAATTACTTGAAATTATTCATAACACAAGTTCTATTTGGTGTTTCTAACACCTCTACATACTTAATTTCATACAAATTCATGGATTGACCATAACCCACTTCAAACAAGATCATCAAATCTAAGTTTTAAGACATACCTTATGATCCCTTTGTGAAGGTGATCTTTACTTCATGTTCGGTTGTGAATTTGGGCTTCGTTTAGCCTTTCAATTTGGAGAATTTGATGAAGTTTAGGGTTTTGGCTCCATGGGAGCCTTCCCTGCTCGTTGATGAACACACACACGATGTGTGTGTAGGTGTGTGTGTTGTTTTCTTTTAATAAAACAACTTTCAAGTTGTTCACTTTGGTCCCTCATGTTTCGTTTTAATTAAATAAGGCTACAACCCTTCGTTTAATACCAACATTACTAATATTCAACTTGGTTAATTATTCCTAGTTAATATTCATTCACGGGTTCACTTTTACCCCTAACGGTATTTTTACCCGTTCCTTTATATTAACCGGGTTTAAATTACCAAACCCATTTTTTGGGTGTTACAACTGTATAGTGTTATATATTTTTATATAGTGTTATATGGTGTTATATAGTGTTTTTTTGGTGTTATATAGTGTTATATGATGGATGTATAGTGTTATATAGTGTTATATGGTGTTATATGGTATTATATGGTGTTATATAGTGTTATTTAGAGTTATATAGTGTTATATATTGTTATATAGTGTTATATAGTGTTACATAGTGTTATATGGTGTTATATGGTGTTACATAGTGTTATACGGTGTTATATGGTGTTATATAGTGTTATATGATGAATGTATAGTGTTATGTATTTCTTGTAGCAGTTACATATTTCTGGATTTTTTAGAATGTCCGAATTTTAGAATAAGTTTAAAATTGAATCGCTAGAATTTAGGAGTGAATCGCTAGAATTTAGGATATGTTACATAATTTGAAACATATACAAAGACACTATTACCCCTACAATTTTCAAATCAGTCCAAATAATTAAAACACAATTTATAATTTGGTCCCTATTGATCTCAACCATTATTTAATCTAATGGTTTAAAACACTTCTCACACTTTTGAATTAATGTACATTATCCCTACCCTGTAAATAAATTCAAAATTTATTATGTTATAGGGCAATCAACAATGATAAAATGAATACAGATGATCTCTGTTTAAATTCAGTTTCTTAAAGTCACAACTAAAACCAACTACAATTCTCAATTATAGGTTTTATTATTGATTTGGGCCATTTGCCTTAAATCGTACGTTTTCATCTGATGTTAGGTTGGACTTTGTTACTCACCGAAAGTTATTTTACATTTTTTCCCTTGGTAGTTGGTGCTCTTCATGATTATTGAAAACTAATGGAATTCTCTCGCTTCGCGGTGGGTTTTAGGTCAATACCAGTAAGACTTGTTTCGGTATCGGTACGATATGAACATCAGTATGGCAACCCAAAGGCTATTTTCACAAAACTTTGTTTATTTTTTTTAGATATTTCACATTTTATTGTTTTTTTCTGTTTTATATTAATATAGATTGACGTATAGTAAGTCTCTAAATATAAATAATGATTTTATTTCTTTATAAAAGCTTTTCTATTATAGATGCTCCATTACAATGAGTTTAGTTGTTTTCTCTATTCTTTTCACTATATCTACAGAGAAAATAGGATTTAAAAGCTAATTAGTAAGACTCTAATATAGTATTCATAATCTATGCATTTTGTCTATACTATAATATAATATAATATAGTATATACAGTAGAAACTCTATAAAATAATACACTTGGGACCACCAAAATTTATTAATTAAAAGAGTTATTAATTAATCGATAAATTAATAATTATTAATTTATATATTAATTAATATTTTATTAATTTATAGTAGAATACTTAGTTTACAAACACCTTTCAAGCTTCCACTTAATTATTGTATACAATGCATGTATATCAAATGAACGGCCCAATTTGAAAGAAACCTTCAATCTCCTATCTTATTATGCTTCTTGTGTTCAATGTATCACTTTATGGACATTAAAAATATTTTCTATATAAATACAAGATCAAAATAGGTTAACACAAACAAAACATACACATAACATGGCTTCCCATCTTAAAGGTGTGAAAAAAACACCAATGACAGACGAGATTCGAAGAGCATTATGCAAGCACAACGAGGATAATCCAAGTCTCACTCAAAAGCAATTGCAAGAATGGGTTCATAGTAACTATGGTTTGCAGGTGAGTCAAGCGACAATATCGAATACAGTTAAGCGGTCTTTAGAGTATCTCTCACTTGCTCCCGAAAGAGGGGATGTTAAGCGACACAAACCGGCAAAATTTCCTGACCTAGAACTGCTTTCGTCATTGTAAACTTCGATTAACAGATAACATGACTTTTGAGAACTCAGATGAAGGTGGTGAAAGCACTCAAGAACTCCAGAATTTGATCAAAGAGTTGGGTTATCGCAATGCAATGGATGTCGAAGATGTTCTGACTCACCCAGAAGAAAATGTAGTTGCACAGTTGTTGACTGATGAAGAAATTATTGAAAGCGTTATTGGAATTAATAAAGATGATATCGATGAAGAAGATGATGAAAGTTCTACAATGGAGCCCACTTCGCGAAACGAAGCTATTAAAGCGGCAATCACATTGAACAATTTCTTGTTGAGCTATGAGAAAACAACACCAGAAGTTCTTACCATGCTAAGGAAAATTGATTTCAACAAAAAACAAAAGACAATTGAGTCATTTTTCAAGAAACCTTCATAAATCATTCATGTAATATGCTATATATAAGGAATTATTAATTTATATTTTATATGGGGTCTAAAGAAATTATAAAAAATGTATTATATTATAATTTTAGCGAATTATTAATTTAGCACCCTATCCCCGAGTCGGGACCGGCAAAAAATATTATCTTAGAGAGTTTATTAAATAATCGAGTATTAATTTATCGAGTTTCTACTGTATTAACACACCTCTACCCACTCTCTCATAGTCTGGATGACATCAAATTTCTGACTTTCTTGATGCAACTTAAAAACCAATTCTGTAAGATGTGCCTGATTTCACCATTATTTAGTGGGTGTTTGGGGTTCCTTATTTTGAAGAAAAAAGGACTTTTGAAGGGGCAAAAGTCCTTTTGAGAAGTGTTTGGATTTCCATTTTAAGGGCAAAAGTCATTTTTTGAAGGCAAAAGTCAGGATTACCTGACTTATTTTTGCCAAAAGGACTTTTTAAAAAGTCAGCAATAAGTTAAGCCAAACATGCCCTTACTTTTAAAGATGTAAAATAATTAAAATAAAGATTGTGACACTTAAGTTTGGAAAAATTGTAATCTTATTTTTATCAGTTGTGATTGAATCTATGAAAACAATGTTTTGTTCAGGTCAGAGGCAATTTCTTCGTTTGGTGTTACGTTCCTTTTATTTTCAATAATTCAAATAGATAGCTTCCACGAAGTTCTGACGAAACACCTTATTTGTAACGTCAAGTTTCTTTTTTTTTTCTACTTATTAAATTTAAATTTTGAAATTCAAAATTCAAAATTTGAAGTTTTACTTTTGTAAAAACTAAAACAATTAAGTTTTATGAATAAACAAAATAATAGTCATCCCTTCTGGATGGACTGTCCAATTTTGAATTAGTAAAAAAAACATTAATGCGTTTTTCAACTTTATTTTAAAAAACGTTTTTACGTTTTATTTAATATTATTTATAACTACAACTACCACATGTCGTAATGCGAGGGATTTTCGTTAATTATATATCATATTAGATGAAAGTAAAATGTTTCTTGTATGACCGCCGGCCTGTGTGTAGAATAAATAAATAACTAAGTCGATCTTTGACCCACGAGTTGCGACAGACCTATCAAGCGGGGAAAATAGACGCACTGCAATGAGCCTGTCAAACGTGAAAAATAGATGAAAAAACGTTGAATTCTACACGCACGTTGCGGCATGTTAACTTAGAAATTTAAAACGAAACGTTAAACGGAAAACTTGCGAAAGATGAAAAGTATAAAAGACCAAAGTTGAAAGCAAAAAAGTGTTGGAGATAAATTGCAAAAGATAAAAGCTTTGGGCTAAAAGAAAAAACAGATCAAAGGGGTTAAATTACAAAAGACGAAAACTTTCGAATTGGAAGTGAAAAATCAAATTAATCAAATGAGGTTAAATTACCAAAGATTGAAACTTTAGATTTAAACTGTCAAAGATTGAAACTTTAGAGTTAGAAATGAAAATTCTAATTCTTTTTTTGAAAAAAAAAACTCCAAAAAGCCAAGAGTACGTATGAGATTTTAGCCCTTTTATATGAAGGGTGCTACGTTCCTGCAAAGTGCAAACCTGATCATAGTTCAAACTTACAAGACCTCTTATGTTCACACAAACCTGATCTTAGTTCAAATCTGGAACAAAACAAAGTCAGTCCAGCTTGATATCATGTCTTGAAGCTCCAAAGGTGGAGAATTAATATTCACTTGAACAGACCAATGATTTGCAGAAACCCAAGTATCGAGCTACATGAGCTGCCAGAGGAATCACCCGATCAATCTAACACCACAACCAACGGTAAGCAGCGCTTTATTTGAACTAAATTCATCTTAACAGATTGGTTATTGCTAAAGACATGATGGATTCTTTATCCAAAGTTTCGCGTAGATTAACTTCAACAAGATCTATAAGATCAACATCTCTTTGTTATTCTCTGCATCTAATTTATACAAAACCGAGTTCTTTATGCAATAAGTATAAGAAAAGGCAAACCTTCCATGGTATATCACAAAACAAGGGCGTAGCTTTGTGGGGGCGGGAGGGGTCGGCCGACCCCCCGAACTTTTCGCTTGTTAGTGGAGAGTATGTAGTTTTCGTATAGAAATTTTTGGATATATACGTTTTTTACCCCCCGGTTTAATAGAAATTTTTGGTATATACGTTTCTGACCCCCCGGTCGGAAATCTCAAGCTTCGCCACTGCACACAAAATAATAGAAAGGGATGAAGGGGATACATGACAAGTGTCAAGTGAGTGGTATTTCAGTTTTCACTATTTCTTTCTTTAGAAGTGCAAACTATTGGTTAATCGAGCTCGAGCGGTCCATAACTTTGCCGAGTTTGATTTAGGATAGGAAATGAAAACAAGTTAGGTTCAATCAAACTTTCCAAGTCCTATGCATGTGTTGATATGTTTTAAGAAATCATGAATTTAACCATTTTTTTTTACTTTTAAGGAAATCGTGGAACTAACGTAAACATTTTAGAAAAATTAAGTTAGGAAAATCCTAATAATTCAACATATTACAAGCTAGACGGGGATTGCTATGCTACTGAAGCCGACCCAATGATTAATTTCTGCTGCTACTAATCCACTATAAATTACGAAGATTAAAAAAAATTAAAATAATAATAATAATAATAATAATAATAATAATAATAATAATAATAATAATAAAAAAACTCTGAGTTGAACAGGGACCGAGTTCCTGCATGTAATTATTGCAAGAACAAATTATTTAACAAGGGCGTCTTAGTCATGGAGCGGGAGATGTCGACATGTGATATAAAAATCAAAACATCATGGTCCTTTCAATTATAATTTATAAATTACTTTATATATTATTATTTGCGCGGCTCCCACTATTCACACAACTTTAAAATTTTATTTTGAGTTAAATACCATTTTAGTCCCTGTTGTTTGGGTCATTTTGCCAGTATAGTCCAAAGGTTTCATTTTTCGTCTGTGGGTACAAAAAAGTTTCATCGTTGCCATTTTAGTCCACTGGGTTAATTTCATTCATTTTTTCTGTCAACGAGAAGGGCAATTCGGTTTTTTTATATGTAACTCTGTTAACTAGAAAGACAATTCAACCATATAAAATAACTGAATTGCTCTTCTCGTTAACAGAAAAAATGTATAAAGTTAACTCAGTGGACTAAAATGGCAACGGTGAAACCTTTTTGGACCCACATGCAAAAAATGAAACATTTGGATTAAACTGGCAAAGTGGCCCAAACCACAGGGCTAAAATGGCATTTAACTCTTTTATTTTTATACCCCTACATGTATACAGACCGTATAGAGTTATACGGACCGTATAACTGATTGTTGCACACATAAAAATGTCAAAGAATGTTTTTTTGTCTCCATGTATACGGGGCCGTATAATATTATACGACTCATATAGAATGTTATACAACCTAATATTTCCTCGATCTATATGAGTTGTACAACACTATTTGAGTCGTATAGCACTATACGACCTAATATTTGTCATGTAATATTATTCTATACAGGTCGTATCATACGACCTGTATATAGGGTTTGAAATTAAAATTTTATGGTGTGGCTTTATTAAGACCCTTATCTACAGCTATATAAGTCTTGTAAACATTTTAGTTAATTACCCTTCAACATCATAAATTAGTTATTAGTTGTAGAAAAAATATTTTTGTTTAATTTCAATATAATAGGAACACACTCCCCGAAACCTGTTAGACCTAAACTCAAATAAAAATTGCTAGGAAAAGCGTTTCATGAAGATATTTGCAAAACCGATGAGATGGAAGAGCATGGAACACGTGAACGTGTTAAAAAAACATGTTCTGACACTAGCGCTATGCCTCGTCTTAACATTAGAGAGAAAGACAACATGTTAACATCTAGAAGACTAATTAATAACCAAAGTTACCTCCAAGTAAAACACAATAACCTAGAAATGAAACGATGAGTAAGCAAATGTCTGTGTTCTCGCTCCACAACCCCAATTTGTTGTGGGGTGTGTGGGCAAGCTTTACGACATATCGAGCATGTTTCATCTTCTGGGTACATAGGGATCATCAGTCGGTATTTAAGAATGCCTCTGTATTCTACTGCTGATATACATTGTCCCAACCCCTCAATCAGGATAACGGTTAAAAAATCCTGAGCATGGGGACCCTTCAGGCACTCCAACACCCCCTTCTGGCGAGATGGCAAATCAAAAATTTCTCCCAAGCTTTGAGCGATTTTGCTAAACAAAGCATTCGCCAAAGTTTTTTTGTGGCTTCGAGGGGCCGGTGTCCTTGTTAGAGAAACCGCTAATACCAAAGTCTGAGAGATAGACATTTAAGCGTTCGAGCGCCTGCTGATAGTCCCGGTCAAGCCCGACAACCCCACTCTTTCGAAGGATATGATCCTGTAGTTCCCAAGACTGAGCTCTAGATGCCACAAAAGCATAAACCCCAACATCTCGAGCTGAGAGGAGGCCCAAACCACCTAGATGCATTGGCAGAGATGCCAAACGCCATTGGAAGTCACCAAATAAGGGGCCACCACCCACGACTATGTCTTCTATAGCCTCCCGGAGGCCATCATCGAATCGTGATGCCGCATCCACCATCAAATGGGGTTGATAAGTCCACAGTCCAAAAAGTAACTTAACAACCCCCATGCATGACCTTAGCGGAAGGAGTTCACATTGGGGGTCCCTAAGACAGGGCAAGAGTTTCATGAGGATTATGGACTATTGGGCTTCTTGATGTTATGGACTTCTGCCTTATGGATGTAATCCAGATTTCAGCTTATATTCCAAAGTTTTATTTCCATAAGTGCGAGGTAGGAGTTGCCTACAAAGTTTAAAACTCTTAAAAAGTGTAAGACATCTATGTAGGCATTGTGTTTTAAATTTTAGGAATGATGTTTTAGATTCTTTAGACATGGTATTACATGGTAAAACACAAAACATCAATTTAAAACCCAATGAAATGTATTTTAGGCATTGTTGATACATTTTATGTCTCTAGCTTGTAACTGTAACGTTTTGTAATAATACGTTCTAAGTCTTTTTTATCCTTGTTTTGATGTAAGTTGACCAAGTCAAGACATCCTCCTGTCTTGATTTGGACAACAAACTGTTATTATGTTAAACATTGGTTGTAAACGAAGGTGATCAAATGTGAACAGCCGAAGGTTGTCCATCTGTAACCTTCTTATAGACGAAGGTGGACCTTCTTCGCCTGTATTAACAATGAAGGTGGACCTTCGTTTGTATCTGGCCACCTTGGTCTGATATGGTGTTGCGAAGGTGGACCTTCGTGTGACCTGATGCACTTTCGCGTAACATCAAATCACCTTCGTTGGACATGTTGTATGTGTTTGTATAAATGCAGCAGTTGGCCATTTTGAATGAAAAAGAGCACATTCTCAGATAGTGGTAGCATATTATTGTGTATTCATCTATTGTTACTCTGCTTAAATCAATACAAGGAACTTTTAAAGTGATATTATATTATATTGTTATTGATCATGTTCTTGCTTCGGTTTGTGGATAAACTTGGATTCCGCACTTGTTTATGCATTAAGCAACAAGGAATAGGTGTTATAAGATCTTTATAAGGACCTACAACTGGTATCAGAGCTTTGGCTTGATTCCTTGTTGAAAACCAAGCATTTTGGTGTGTTTTGTGAGATTTTTGAGTGGATTTTGAAGTTTCTTGGACAAAAACCTAAAAACCATCTTCTTGAATGATAAAATGGATTAAAATCTCTTAAATTGATGTTGTTTGATGAATATTATAAGAGTTAAATGCTTGGTTGGTCCCTGTGGTTTTCAAAAATTGCAGACTTGGTCCCAATGGTTTACTAATTACACGCGTGGTCCCTAAACTTGTCAAAAATGCACTCGGTTGGTCCCTAGCCCTAACATCAGTTAAATTTCTCAGTTAAGTCCATGTTAAATGACCAAAATACCCTTGCTTATTAACAAACCCACTGCATCTTCATCACTATCATCACCTACTATAAATTTATAACCCTAAGGCAGGCAACAGACCAGCTGCACACACACAAACCAGACACCCCACTCTCTCTGATGAGCTTCTCCGGCACTGGCCGTATTCCGGCGAACCGTCGCACACCCCTTTAACTCCGACAAGCACCCTCCGACAAGCTTCTCCGGCTCCGGCCGTATTTCCAGCTGATCGGTCGACGGGTTTCTCCGGTGAGACACCCCCACCCCGTTCATCTTAAATTCACCACACCAACCCTATTCTCTCTCGATTTTTAACGGCCGGCCACCACCATTTGGTGGTGGCGTACGGCGGCGACGGATCAGAGAGACAGAGAGGGATAGAGAGAGAGAGACTGAAGTGAGAGAAAGAGAAAGACAGACGGAGCTCGGTGATCGACGGCGGGGGATACTCGCTGATGTCTGGTTGTTCGGAGCCAGACACGGGTGTTCATGGATGGTCACAGAGATTCGGACCTGAATCAACGGCGTGGTGATTCCGTTTGAGTGGCTGCGACGGTGGTTGTTTGAGTGGGAGCAGCTGAGGGTGAAACCCTAAATTCCTTAAACATAAAACCCTAAATTGCACCAAAAGCAGCCATCAAACACCCCTCTTTTGCCCTCTGATTCTCGATCAAGTCCTCCGGCGATCGGAGCCGTTTTCCGGCGGCTCCACCTGCCATTTCATCCTCCTTCGACAACCACTCACACACGCACATTCAATTGCAGGTTTGGGGAAGATGATGTGGTCAAAGGGATTATTTAAATTATAAAGACAGTTTAATAAGCAAGGGTATTTTGGTCATTTAACATGGACTTAACTGATAAATTTAACTGATGTTAGGGCTAGGGACCAACCGAGTGCATTTTTGACAAGTTTAGGGACCACGCGTGTAATTAGTAAACCATTGGGACCAAGTCTGCAATTTTTGAAAACCACAGGGACCAACCAAGCATTTAACTCATATTATAATTAAAACCTTGTTAAAATCAATGGAGACAATCGAAAGCCTAGTTTTTGTTAACATTTGAGATTAAAAGCTTGAACACCATTGATTCAAGCAAAAAGATTTGTCGGAATTCCTAACCAGAATAGTACAAAATCTAATAAATTCTATTGGTTGACTTGGTGGAGTAGAAACTTTCCTTGTTGTCTGATTGTCGGAAAAGATACCGTCCAACTCAGCATACCATCATTGGAACGGAAGTGACTTTCGTTCCTCACTTTCGTTTCTGTTACTCCCCCCGAAAGTGGAACTTCGTCCAGAAGTATTTCAATGAAGGTCCATCATCAACGAATGTCATTGTCAACGAAAGTCATCCTTCGTTAACCACCTTCGTCTTAAAAAACCACCTTCTTAGAAACCCTCACTATTTAACCTTCGCACTGATCTTTAACCGTCGTTTAAACATCATCTAACCTTCGTTAAATCACCTTCTTGTCACTTTCACACAAAAACCCAAATTCACACTAGACTTTAACCTTCGCTTCATGATCACTTTCGCCCATTATTAACCTTCGTTCAAATAGTGAACATCTTGAACAATAGCTTTTAGTACTATAGCAGAACTTGAATTCTTGGAAAGTTTTTTTTTTATAATTTTTTCATTTTCAATTAAACTGGGTACAAATCCTTGGGGTTTGGGTCAAAGTTCAAACGCGAGCAATAGTACACCACAAACTAATTCCGCAACATCGTGGGTACAATCAATTATGCATGCGCAATATGCGATGATTACCGCAAGTCAATGGGCATTCGCCGAGAATCAAAATCAGAGTATTTAAAATCTTCTAATGAGCGAAAATGAAACGAGAAGAAAGGTAATCAGCATGTTTTAAATTCATGACAAAAATACATTTCCTTTTGTTTAAATTGTTACGTTTGGTGTTTTTCTATTTTATACCATGCCAAAGAATCTATAACATCAAGTCTAAAATTTGAAGCACAATTGCCTACATAGACTTCTCACACTTTTTAGGAGTTTTAGACTTTGTAGCCGAACCCTACCATGTGTGGGTGTACTTATATATGTGTGTGTGTGTAAGAATTAAAAAATGTGTAATATTTGAATTCGAATTTAGATAGGAATCGAATTAAAAATCATAATTTTTTATTTGACTGGAATTTGGTTACTTAACTTGAATTAGAATCGAATATTCGAATTTTTAAAACTGAATTTCGAACCTCGATAAATGAATTCGAATCAAGTCAATATTTTTTAAATCAATTCGAATACTAAACACTCCAATCTGTTACAGACCTTTCCTACACTCACCCACAGAACCTAGCTACACGTGTAAAGTTTCTGTATAACTAAAAAATGAGGAAAAGAACTATTGTTGATTGAAGATCTTTGCTTAACCAATTGACCCCCAAAAGGTTCCAAGTGAACTTGGGAATGTGCAAGACCCCTTTTAGTTACATTTCCCTGTTAAGGAGTATTTCCCTCTTCCTTTGACAAGTATGGCATCCCCGTTAGGAATAATAAATGGTGTTTCAATATGATTTTTGATTTTGTTTTCAAGGATATCAACGCTAAGAGTAATGTGCTAGTTAGAACCTAAGACCACTACCCAATCATCATCGTGATCTCTTTTACCTGTTATGAATGTCATTGGCATTATGCTATCTTTAGTCGTACTTCCATGTACTGCAACATGTTTCAAGAGCATCTTATATTAATCGTTTGTCAAACTTAGGATAGGACGTGAACCCGATTTGATCCAGACTGCCTTCGACTTTATTTCTTTACCTTTTCGGTTTCCCTGCCACCACTCGGGATACTCTATTCGTTTGAAGCAGCCATCTTGGGTATGCCTATCTTCCCAACAAAATTTGAAGTGTTCATTGACATCACTACATTTATTGTCTTTTGGGGCAGGTTTATCATATCGTTGGCTTGTGTTATTCTACCATTGCCCTAGCATGAAGGGCCTTGAAGGTGGTAGCTTCGGTTGTAGGTTTCTTGTCCGCTTATATAGCTCTCTGTCGCTCATCCTCTACAACAAGATGATAGGTATTTCCATGGTGGTTTCGGATTCACTGCGTGGATTTGATTTATGATGACAAAAGAAATCATTGTCAAGTCCCATGAGAAACTCCTAAAGTCTCTCTTTTCCCTGAGTTCATTCAACTTCTTCCAACGTTGCACGCACAACACTCACATGTGCATCGAGGGTGGGTAGTATATACTGCATCTCATCCAAGAGGTTGTGAAGCTTGGTATAATAGGCTAAAACGGAGGCTGCATTTTCCTGTGTTACCGTAAATGTTTGCTTCAACTTGTAGGTGAATACAACGATAATGTTTGTTGGTGTTATTACAAGTAAGAATAATATTGATGTAATTACTAGAGGAAAAGAGTGTAAATCTAGAGAAAACCAGCCCATATGTAATTAAAGAGAAAACATACAACTAATTCTTTTACTTCAATGGATGAAGCATCCTTGAACCTTGGATCATCGTCAAGAGAAATATTGCCACAAGATTCAGGAGAGACACATATAGTACATGAAACCAATACTCAAGATCAACAAGATTTTAGCAACAATTACCCCAAGAACAACAGCAGTGTTATTATAAACACGGAGATAATTTGTGTGGATGATGCTACAAGCAAGATACTTGATGTAGATACCATAGAGAAACAAGCATTTACTAAGCGAAGGAGAAAGCGCCAACAACATTTTGGAAACCCAATAGGGGAAGCTTCCATGAGACTTGGTGGTAAGCTCTTCTTATATTTATTGCATGTATTAAGTTTATTATCATTTTTTGTTTTGTTTTGAGGGGGGGGGGGGGGGACTCTTTATCTCATGGGATAGAGGAAACATTTGTGGTAATGTTCCTACTCTCCCCGTGCCCTAATTTATAAGTGGGATATTACTTACTAGATTTGTTTTTAATAAGTTTATTATCATATCTATATTGATCATTTGATTCTCATTATTTATAGTTAGTCGTTCTACAATAAAGAAGAACAGGGTGGTTAATGTCTCAGATAGAAGGATGGTGACAGTGAAAGCAAGTTTTAAAGATGATATAATTAAGTTTGATTTTCCTCTTTCATCAGGAGTGTCGGAACTAAAAAACCAAGTGGCTCAAAGAATTAAGTTAAAAAGTACACGACTTCGTCTTAAATACAGGGATGAAGATGATGATCTGATACTCATTTCTTGTGATGCCGACATCCGTAACCTTATGCCACTTTCGGCTTCCACAGTTTGTAAAAAGACCATAAGATTAATTGTCCAAATGACAAACGATTAGTCTTTAAACATCACCTCTCTATTCAAAGACACACTTTTCACTTATTTTGAGTTCTTTTATGAAGCATTCAACTCTGTTTTTCTATGTTTTTTTTCTTTTATCAAATCAAGTACAAAACCGAACAACAAATGCAACAATAATTAGAAAGAATCAGATACCGAACCTGATTAAAAATATGGAAAAAAAATTCAAACACATGCAGAATAATAATCTGAAGGGAAAAAATACATAAGAATGAATCATTAATTAATAGGGATGAAAATGGGTCGGATATGGGTCAGACATGGCTAATCCAATTGCCATACCCGATTTAAAATCTTGTCCCATACCCTTCGGGTAATTACCCATCGGGTACCCGCGGGTATCAGGCATACCCATTAGTTTTTAAGGAAATATCGGTTGGTATTTTTTAAATATATTTTTTCTTTCATTTACAATTTTACAATTTGTATATAACAAGTTGACGACAACCCCACGCTACGACGGGATGCTAATTATTAATGACTCTTTTCGTTTTGTCTAACATCCCAACATACAACACCACACTAAACCATGATAATTAAGGTAGTGTTTGGTATGCAGGAATGAGAGGTGGAATGGAATGAGTGATTACGAGGGAATGAAGAAAAGCGTGTTTGGTTGGTCAATGGAATGGAATCACCCATTCCAAAAGGCATTCCATTCCCTCAAAATCATTCCTTCCACCCCCCATGTTTTTTTTCCATTCCATCCCCTCTTGCACCATTCATTAACAACACCACAACCCACGACCTTCGGCACAACCCACTACCACCACCACCCACCCACCACCGACGCCATCGCCGCCACCCGCTACCACCTCACCCCGACAGCCACCGCCGCCGCCGCCACCCACACGCCACCGTTATCACCCACAGCTGCGACCAACCGCCAACGCCACTCGCCGCCGCCGCCCACCACCATCGTCGACGCCACCACCACCAACCCCTGCTGTCGCCACCAACCGCCACCTTTGCTGCCACCCACCACCAACCTTGTCGCCACCACCACTCTCGTCGTCACCGCCGCACCGCCACTCGCCGCCACCACCACCACCCATCGCTGCCGCCGACACACACCACCGCCACCTATAACCACCCACAATCACTACCACCGACCACCACCACCACTCACCGCTAATTTTATTACTCCGTTTTTCTTGCCTACCGAACAATACACAATAATAATTCATTCCATTCACATCGTAACCAAACAAGACATGGAATGGTAATGATCCATTGCATTCCCTCGTCCATTCCATTACCTCGTCCATTCCATTCCTTCGTTCATTCCATTACCCCATACCAAACAGAAAGTGTTTTGCCTAACCTAAACTATGATGTCGCTTTTCTAAAGCAAACCAAATTGAACCCTTCTTAACTAAAGCTTTTGCGTAACCTAAACTATGACGTGTGTGTTCGGTTTGTTAAAAACATTTCAAAAGTTATTAAAAACAATATCAATTTTATTACCAAAATTCAAATAAAATATAATATTAAACTAACAATACAGAACATATCCTAAACTATGACGGTATGTACCCGCTATTTTATTGAAAACTGTTTAAAATTTCAGTATTTTCATATATTGAAGTCCAATGCTAACCCAACAATGATATAGTTTTTGTAGTAAAAGAAAAAAAATACCTATATATAGGGAGTGTTTAGGATTCTTTATTTTCATCCACTTATAACTTATTAACTTTTTGAAAAGTTAAAAAGGACTTATAATTTGTTTAAGATTGCTTCTGTTGTAAGGGAAGAAGTTAGTAAGTCACCGTTTCTAACTTATTAACTTTTTAGAGAAGTCAAAAAGGAGGCATAATATGCCAAACACCTCATATTTTGAGACAAATAATTCAAAATCCGTTTCATAAAAATTTTTTAGACACATGATGACTTCAGGATGCATATCGCTGTTTATATATTCACACCGTCATTTAAATGGTTTCTTTTCCTTATTTTTTCAATATCCGGGGATGGTTTTGTAAAACCATCAAACACCAATCATAGAACCATTTTTTACTCACGGTGCACACACATTTACAGTTTTGTGAGAGATCAGAGATATAGATAGTTGAGATGGGAGAGAGATTGTGTGGTCGGCCAGAATTCCGAGTGGTGGCGGCTATCTGTAACAGTCAGTCGGCATTCCGCAGAATTCCGGTGGTTATACGGTGGCATAAGACGGGCGCGGTTTTAGGCAATCCAAAGAAATGTTTAGACCACTCAGGCGGGCGATGAAGAGTTTCGGTCGGACGAAAGCATCGGCGCCGGCGTTACGAAAAGGAAAACACAAAAATGTCATCTTTCTCTCTATCTCACAGTCTCTCACTCTTTCTAGATCTGACCTCCGGTCTCCGGCGGAAATGTGTTTCCGGAAACTTAATTGGAAAAAAGAGATCTGACCAATCAACTGTGGCCACGTGTACTCATCAAAGCCGGCGGGGTAGTACATAGATGGTGTCGTCAATTACTACACATCTCCATGTTCACCCGCTCAATGTTGCATTGGCAGAATCGAACCAATCAGGCCTCATTAAATCGACGGGAGAAGAAACTTACTAATACTTCGCCGGATTCAACGCGATTTGCAGAAAATAATTGGGAGAATTCAATTAAATATTGTTGGGACATGACTGGTGATTTTTGTGGTGGTGGTGAACTGGTGATGGTTATATAGGGGTGTGGAAAGGTGGCAACCGATTGTGGGAAATGGTGGTTGTAGCCTTGTAGGAAGCGCGGTGGTTCAGTTATTAAATGCAGTTAAATGACGACGGTTGTTGAATGCTTGACGGAAAAGTGACGATGGTTGTTGGATGCTTAAGGAAAGTGACGATGGTTGTTGAATGTTTGACGGAAAGTGATGACGGTTTTTGGATGCTTGACGGAAATTGACGACTGTTGTTGAATGTTTCACGGAAAGTTGGATGCATGACGGAAAGTGACGACGGTTGTTGAACGCTTGACGGACAGTGACAGATGGTTATTGAATGTTTGACGGAATTGATTGTACGGCTAGATTATGGGTGTGCCGTGGATGTGGAGTTGAATATCATATTAACCTTTGATCCTTTGATGTCGAAAATGAATATAAGATGGTTATGGATTGAACAGAGTTACAAAAAAATAAAGAAATTATAACATCTTCATGGGGTGGGATTATAACGTGTTCATTGGAAGTTGCAAATCGTGTATATTTTCATTTGAACACAAAGTCCATGTCTAATTATTATAATTAATATGTGAAAGGGTGTGTCGTAAACTTTATATTTTCATTTGAACACAAAGTCCATGTCTAATTATTATAATTAATATGTGAAAGGGTGTGTCGTAAACTTATAATCCGAAAAGGTGTGTTGAATTATGTATATATGTATGAAAGGGTGTGTGTTGCTTTTTTGTATATATAGGTAATTTTATGTTTGTAAAATCTACAATAAGTTTAAATATGATAAATTGCATACATATCATAGCCATCATATATATTTGAAATATCAAAAAAATAAAAATATCATGACTATATAACTTTCAAAAGATAATTTCATATTCCGTAGCATACAAATATATATATTAACATCGAAATGAATATCCTAAAAAATGTTTATTTTCCAAATTACTATAAAGCTACTAGAATGAAGTATTACTAAACAATAGGTAGGAGAAAATAAAATAAAAAATTTAATATATTCGAGTATATGCTTCAGGTATAATGTTCAGGTAGACAGATATATAGTTTTGGATAATCATATAGCATATTACCTAATCTCATACCCGCTAGATGCCCACGAATAGTTTAAAGTGGATGACTTTTAAAAGTAAGATTGTCAAAGCAAATTAGAGACAATACTTAGATAAAAAAAATATATGCAATGTGAACAATTGTAGGTACATAGCAAACTCCCCTTTGTGCTAGCACCATTATATGAAATGCATGTCACTCTCATGTTTTTCTCATCCCGCGATGTCTGCTAGGTATGTTACACCAATGTTGCCACACCATAAAGTAGGGGAACCATAAAAAGACAAACCTAATTTGAAAAGTAGAGACATAATCTAGTGAAGAGTAAATTGCAATTTTATCCCATGAGGTTAGGGGTTATTGGCACCCTTACCCCCCTAAGGAAATAATTGCAATTTTACCCCTCACTGTTCACTGTTATGTCGCAATTCTACCCCCCGGCTTCAATTTTGTTGACTGGTCAACATAAACATTGGAGGGTCAAAGGGTATAATAGTAATTTCAACTTAATTGTACCTTATATATTAAAATAACCCCTTAACTCAACCTTATATCACAACCTTACCCCCTAAGTTTCCTCTTCTTCACTTCCGGCGAATTCACCTTCCCTCCGGCTTCTTCCCCGGCGACCTCCATTCCCTCCGGCGACCTCCACTCCATCTTCTTCACCACTCCTTCTTCTTCACCACACGAGCAGAGGATGACTGAACAGAATGCCATGATGCATCCAGCTCCACCGGCTGAGCCAGGGCCGGCGACCACACCTCCGGCCACCGTCGATCCAGCTGTGGTCCTGAGATGCTCCCTTTTCTCGCAGTTTTTAGGTATAATCAAACAACTATTTTGATTGTGGGGTAAAATCAAACAACTAGTAATGGATGTTTGCGTATTTGCAGTGGACATGAGAATTCATGTTTCACTATGATCGATTGTGGTCTCATTGGTTGTCAAGATGCGAGGCCGCCCGTTCCTGCATTTCCAGTTTCCCCCTCAGCAGGAAATGGTTGTGTAGGATCTTTTGGGTTAATATGTAGTGTAGGATACTTAAACTCTAATCTTCTAGGATCTTTTGGGTTAATGTGTAGGATCTTTTGCTTGATCATAGAATAAGTTATGTTTGATCATAGAACATAATGTTTGACTGTTAAGTGGGTTAATGTTTGATCAAGACATAATGTGGGTTAATGTGGGTTAATGTTGGTTATATTTGACTGTTAAGTTGCTGCTGTTTGGTTTGATCATAGAACAGAACAGAACAGAACACATTGACTGATGCAGAGGTGCATTTGCATTACAGAATTGCATCACCACCAGTAATGATGTATCACCACCAGTAATGATGTATATGAATTGCAAACTTACACTCTAGACACTTTATTTAAGATGAAAAAGCCATTCAATCTGTCATGGCACTTGGTGCAATCACCATCACTTTCAGTCCCTTGCATAAGTGAAAGAGGGTGTTCGTGATCTTGAGTCTCATGAATGCTTCCGAACTTTATATTCACCAAACCAGAAACACTTGTTATGCTTAACCCATAGTTATAGATATATGTGTTGTTTTTAGGCAATAATATGGATATGCAGGCTTCTACAAATGCAACAGGCTTGTACAATGCATATAGGTCAATAGGTGTATGTTGAAAGTCAAACAAGCTTCTACAAATGCATATGGGTCAATAGGTGTATGTGCAATTTGACTTATGAAAGTCAAACATGCTTGTACAAATGCTTATGGCTCAACACCAAGATTTGTCATTTCTAAATTTCGAAATTACAAACTTGTTTGAATTCTGTTTGACTTGACAGTGAACCTGTCAAATGCTGAAGGTTCTTAATGGTTTTTGAATTGACAGTGAACCTGTTTGACTTCTTCATGGTTTTTTAATTTGTTACAACACTTCTTCATGGTTTTTGAATTCTGTTACAACACTTGATGCCATACACACAATGGTTATGATTTTTGCTGACAGTGAACCTAGTTGGACATGTGAACCTGGTTCTGGATGTGTATGGGCTTCAGCCAGGTTCATGGAGATGGGACAGTAGCGAAGGGTGGTCAACGGTGGCTGAGTGGCTTGAATTCTGTTACAAGCCTGTTTATATGGTGGTGGAATCGAATATGGATGGTGGCGGGAAAGGTTTTGGAAGTTGCAGGGGGTAATTTTGCTTCTAAACATAAATTATAGGGGGTTATAAGAAAGGGTATTTTAGTAATTTACCCCAAGTCAACAGATCAGCCAACATATTTGATTCCAGGGGGTAAACATGCGACATAACAACAAACGTTGGGGGTAAAATAAAAGGGTAAAATAGTCATTTCACCCCCAAGTCAACAGACCAGTCAACAAAATTGAAGCCGGGGGGTAGAATTGCGACATAACAGTGAACAGTGGGGGGTAAAATTGCAATTATTTCCTTAGGGGGGTAAGGGTGCCAATGACCCCTAACCTCAGGGGGTAAAATTGCAGTTTACTCTCTAGTGAATCTCAATAGCAATATGGGTGAGCACGGTATATGGTCTTCGTTATAAAAGAGCATGCAATTGTCTTTTTCTTGAAACTAACCGCCCCCCCCCCCCCCAAAAAAAAACCACCACATACATACTTTTTTCTTTGTTCTCAATCCCATAGTTTTTTTTGAACGACCAACAAAATTTTATTATTATATCAAGGGCCAACAATGTATTAGCCCTCACCAAAAGCATACACCAATTACATACATCAAAAACATACACCAAATTTAAACTATCCGCCTACTAACATTTCCTTGCTACATCAAAATTACACCATTCCTCCCATGTTATGTCCTTAAAATTCGATCGGCTCCCAATCCATACAAAGCCCAGTTGTTTTATTTCATTCGCCATCCTTTCCAAATGTATTTCTTTTTCACTAAAAATGAGATTATTTCTGCTCCGCCTTAGTACCCATATTGCCACTTGCATTACTGCATAAATTAATTTCCTCCACTTAATGTTGCCTCTAACATATTTATGCCAATCCAGTAAGTCTTTTGCCCGGAAAGCATAGATATTTGACACCTTACACCAATATGAAACAAAATTCCAAACATTTTGTGACATTTCACAGCTAACAAATAGATGGTCCCCATTCTCTTCCTACTGATTACAAAATCTGCATAAAGTTTGACAAGACCAGACCAAACATTCCTCCTTGCTAACGCAGCTAATGTTGGCAGTCTTTCCAGCGACAATCTCCATGACAAGAAGTTCACTTTTATTGGCAACCAGTTATTCCACACGAACTCATTTCCTAGATTTGTGAACCTAGAATTTTGTAGCCAGTTTTTAAGACTTTTCACGGAGAAAAGACCTGAATTATCTAACTCCCACCTCCACCGGTCCTCACCGTGACCAACCACAGCCGAGAAAAACAACTGAGACAGATACTGAACTGCTACCGGTTCATCCAATGTTTCCGGCTGCCGAACCCAGCTGAAATTCAAAACTACCATTCCATTCAATACCTTTATTCGATCAGACACCTTTGCATTCTTAGACACTTCTAGATTAAATAGAACCGGGAACCTATATTGCAGCGCCCCACCTTCTAGCCACCGTTCCTTCCAAAATACTACCGAATCTCCGACCCCTGGTATAGCTCGAAAACAATCTGATAAATTTAACCCATAATCCAACATATCTTTTGACACGTTAAAGACTTGTTTCCACGGTCCCGATATCGACAACTTCCTTGATATCGGATTCCATGATCTCTCATTATGATGAATACCCCAAATGACTTTTCGCCACAAATTATCCGGATCTGTTTTAAACCTCCACCACCATTTAGTAAGCATGGCCAGGTTTGCGTCTTTAATGGAACCCAACCCCACCCCTCCTAATTCTTTTGGTGTTATGACATTATTCCATGCCACCATACTCAACTTCTTTTTCAGGTGTTATACCCCACAAAAGCTCCCTCCTCAAACGTTCCAGTTTATCAATAACACCTGCTGGAGCTTTAAATAGTGAAAAATAATACGTCGGCAAAGCGTTAAGCTCCAACTTTATTAGGGTCAATCTACCCCCGAAAGATAACATTTTTGCCTTCCATAACGCTAGCCTTTTCCTAAAAACATCAACTACCGGCTGCCAATGCTTTACCAAATTCATATTTGCACCCACTTGGAGCCCCAAGTGTTTGAAGGGAAAACAACCAACCCTATAACACAGTGAATTTGCCATGTACTGAACACTATCACTGCCCACATTTACCCCCAAAACACTGCTTTTTACAAGGTTCACACCAAGACCCGATGCTAAGTAAAAACATCGTAATATTCTTGTGAGATTGAACACACAAGATGATGACCAATTTCCAATAAAAATTAAATCATCAACATACAAAAAGTGGGAAATAACCGAACCTTGATTAGTGAGCCGAACACCTTCATAGATACCAAGATTGCATGCCTTCTTCATAACCCCAGTTAGTGCTTCCATAGCAATAATGAACAAAAAAAGGCGACAAGGGGTCTCCTTGCCTCAGACCCCTATAGCACGCGAACTCTTGTGTTGGTGATCCATTGACTAATACAGAAGCTCTTGCACTATTAATGGTGGCCATAACCCGTTTAATAAACCTCGATGGAAACATCATTTGTTCCATAATAGATTCCAAAAACCTCCAATTTAACGAGTCGTAGGCTTTTTCCATATCTGCTTTAAAAATAAACCCTTCCATTTTTTTAATCTCATCCAAGGAATCAATTCGTTCAAAATCAACGGACCATCCAAGATACTTCTACCCGCTACAAATGCAGTTTGTTCCTCCGATATGAGCTTGTTTATGACTAGTTTGAGCTGATTCGCCAATGCTTTGGATATGACCTTATTTATACACCCTATGAGGCTTATTGGTCTATAGTCATCCATTCCATCCGGATCTTTACACTTTGGGATAAGAGCAATGAACGAGGATGTGCAACCAGTGGAAATAGTTGCATTCCTCATAAACTCTTCGAAAACCTTAACAAAATCAGCCTGTAATGACTCCCAACACTGCATGATAAACCTGAAATTGATCCCATCTGGACCCGGTGCTTTATCCCCTTCATAATCCCAAACTGCATTCTTGATTTCCACAAGCGAAAAGGGTGCCATCAGTAACTCCGCGTCAGTTTCAGTGATATGTTTCAAGTTTGGACATAAAAGCCCTGGTCGAGCGGATATTGGTTCCTGGAATTTCTGTGCAAAAAAAGAACTAATGGAATCCTTGATAAGTGGTGGTGCCGTCTCCCAAATACCGTTGATCATGAGACCATTAATCCTGTTGGAACACTGGTTCGCATTGACAATTTTGTGAAAGTATGATGAGTTCTTGTCCCCCTCCATTGCCCACTTCATCCTAGACCTCTGTATCAAATCCATAATTTTAACACGATCCAATTCCATAATTGCCTTTTTGCATTCAGCTCTATTAGTGAGTTCATCTGGTGACAGAGCCCTTTCCTCGGCTTGTATCTCCAAAGCCTCCAACAGTTCCAGTTTTTTCTTATATACCGCCTCTTTTTCCATTTTTAACACGTTGACCCGTTCTTTTCATTTAAATTTTATCCATTTCATTTAACCGCAAGTCCCAAATCAGCCGGCCCATCAAATACGAAATTGCCCAAGGACTGCTTTACAAACTCCAGCATCCCCGGCATCACCAACCAAGAATTAAAAATTCTTGTTGGGCTTTGAAGGGGTAAGGTCCCAAAAACCTCATATCAAGTACTTAGGACCATACCACAACCCCGCCTTTTAACCCTCTTTAGACCTTGCGCGGCCGCGCACTGGTCCTACAAAGAGTTTAGAAGAAAGACAACAGACAACACCTGCGCGCTGAAAGGAAATTCTTAAGTCCTTGCGCCAACTCTCCATAACTAAGGGATAAAAATCCTAGCAAATAATCCCGCTTAAAATAATACTCGGACTTGGATATTATTCACTAAACTGGTACCACGCGATAAGGAGTCACACCGGATTATGACAATAAACTTCTAGAAGACTCAATCGTGCACCACCAGACGGTTATAACCGTCTGGGACACGTGTCATCATCCCGGGCCATCCTGAAATCACGATGACGGCATGAAATTGGAGAGAAATCTCCACTTGCCCACTTTCCACGTGGTAGTACCCCGGCCGTTGATCTAAATAGAGATCTGTGTGCTCTCACGTCAGATCAAGAGGATTAATGGACGAGGAAATAACCGCTTACGGAGTGAGCATCTTCCGTCAACATTTCAATAACAGGTTTTCCCGCTCAAACTCCCGGCTATAAATATGAGAATAATTCAGGTATGAACCTCAAGTTACACTCACTTCACTAATACTTGTTCTTCTTCATAAACACATACTTATTCTCACGCCGGAGTGTGGTCACGGAGAGAACCTCCCTTCTCCCCGTGACGAGACTAACGGTGTTCTGTTTTGCAGTATTCACCAGAGAAGAAGATCCATCCCTTTGAATCGAACGGGAGAGAACCAATCCTTTTTATGCAGAACCTAACCCCCTGGATAATTTGATTCCAATCATTTATCCAGTGTTTCTTCATTGGCGCCCGCCGATTTCTCTGTTTCATCTGTTTCTTCTCGTTTCAATTCGATTTTCCTCATTCTCTGTTTTCATATGACAGAGAATTCATCATTTCACCCATCAAGTCCTAGATCTGAATTCAAGGGTTTTGCAGCCCAAGATGCCCAGATCGATGGAATCATGGGAACTGAAGAAAGCAACAACAGTCATTCAGAAGGAAATGACTCCATAGTACAAACAAGAGTTCATAACCGTTCAGATACACTCCTAGAAAGAACTCCAGAATACTGGTTTGGCAGATTTCAGATCACTATGAACCAAATTCTCACACAAATCGACGGATCTGAATTGCCAAATATCAGATCTGGTACTTTGGAAGAAAGTAAAAGTAAAATGGACACTGCAGTATTAGACCCACAGACACCTAGTCAGTGGTACATCCAATCTAGCAGTCATACTGAAATGATTCAAAAATCAGAAGATACCAATTATCAGGAAGCTGAACCAAAGCAGATAAACATGGTGCAAGGAGGCCCCTCACGAAGGCCAAATAAACGAATCCATAATCAACATTGGAGAGAACAACAAGTTGTATTTCCTGTTGTTCCTGGAGGACCTCAGGAAGAACGGCCAGTAATTATCACCGGTATCTTCGACCATTATAGAACCGATTACATGTTCATAGATCCAGGAAGCTCGATGGATATAATCTATGAACAGTGTTTCAAACAGCTCGATCCAGAAGACAAAGCACGTTTAGAACCAATTGATTTTCCTCTCACTGGTTTCTGCAACGAAGCTGTATTCCCATTAGGGCAAATTGCATTTCCTGTGACTCTATCAGATGGCGAGCATTCGCGCACAGTCACAGTAAATTTCATGGTCATGCCAGCAACATCGCGCCACGATGTCTTGCTAGGAAGAAGATCACAAAGAGAATTCAGCATGATTACTTCTATTCCACATGCTGCCTGTGGGTTTCCAACAGAAACTGGAGTAGCAATCCTATATTCCAGCAAGGAAGTTATGTACGTAGATGATGAACCACCAACAAAGGTTGCTAAACCTTCAACGTCAAACAAACCAGAAAAGTGGGTTCTTAACAAAGAATATCCAGAGCAAACAATCTTGCTGGGACACGCTGTTTCACCAGCAGTACGAATACAATTGAAAGAGTTACTTTCAAACCATAAAGACATATTCGCCTGGTGCCCAACAGACATGACTGGAGTCACACGAGATATAGCGCAACATTGCTTGAACATTCGTCCCTCAACAGAACCTGTCGCGCAAGGACGACGCAGTCTCAGTGCGGAAAAGGCAGAAGCAATGAACGAGCAGGTAACATAGTTACTCAACACCGGAATCCTGCGCGAAGTACAATGCCATACCTGGGTCGCTAACCCAGTAATGGTCCAAAAACACAACGGCGGGTGGCGAATGTGCGTCGACTTCAAAGACCTCAATAAAGCCTGCCCAAACGATTGCTACGCGCTGCTAGAAATAGACAAAAAAGTTGACTCTCTATCATCTTTTCGCTGGAAGTGCTTTCTTGACTGTTATAAGGGCTATCATCAGGTCCAAATGAAAGAGGAGGATGAAGATAAGACGGCTTTCCGCACAGACAAAGGAATCTTCTGCTATACAAAAATGCCCTTTGGTCTCCGTAACGCGGGAGCTACTTACCAGCGCTTAATAGATACAGTCTTCGGGGAAGACATTGGTAAAACAGTCGAACTATACATGGATGACCTCGTCATCATGAGCCACGAAGAGGTAACCATGCTCGCAAACATTCAGCGTACGTTCGATTCATTGCGCAGCGTTAACCTGAAACTTAACCCAACAAAATGCTCCTTCGGGATGGAAGAAGGAAAATTTTTGGGTTTCATAGTAACAAGAGACGGTTTTAAAGTTAACCCGGAGAAGGTGCAAGCCATCCAGCTGATGCCGTCACCTGCAACAGTAAAAGAAATGCAAAGACTCGCAGGACGATTAGCAGCCTTGAACAGATTCTTAGCAAATCATGCTGCAAAGTCTTACCCGTTCATTAGCACACTGCGCAATTGTGCCAAGAAAAGCCACTTCCAGTGGACACTAGAAGCAGAAACGACCTTTAAGCAAACGAAGGAGTGTTTAATTCAGCTGCCAACACTAACAGCGCCGCGAGAAAAAGAACCGCTAATCTTGTATTTGTCCGCAGCAGAGGTAGCGGTCGGCGCAGTGTTAATGGTAGAAAGGGAGAACGTCCAGACCCCAATCTACTACATTAGCAAGATGCTCACCGGCCCAGAAACACGCTACTCAATGATAGAGAAACTGGTCCTCGCACTAGTGCATGAATCTCGACGACTGCGCCGTTACTTCTCAGGTCATGTTATTACAGTTCTCACCAACTATCACTTGGGGAAAAATTTATCCAAACCCGATGTCGCGGGGAGACTAGCTAAGTAGGCCATCGAGCTGGGAGGATACAATATCCTGTATAAACCGCGGCCAGCAATCAAAAGAAAAGTTTTAGCGGACTTCGCCACAGAAGTCCCCATAGACAAAGTACAGGAATGTGAAGCAATCCAAAACCCTATTCTAGTTTTCGACGATAGGGTCTGGACGCTGCACACAGACGGGGCTTCTAATGACGATGGAGCAGGCGCATATCTCCGATTGGTTAGCCCAGACGATCACGAGCTTACATATGCGATACGCTTGGATTTCCGGAGCACGAATAACGAGGCAGAATATGAAGCGTTTCTAGCAGGCCTACGTTTGGCGCTTAAAATGGGTGCAAAAAATCTTGAAGCTCACGTCGATTCAAAGTTAGTGGCCGAGCAAGTTAATGGGCACTACGATGCAAAGGGCGAAGCCATGGCGTTATACCAAGAACAAGCACGAATGCTTATTAGCCAATTCCAAACGTTCAAAATAAATCACATAAACAGAAGCGAAAACAAGCATGCGGATGCACTAAGCAAATTGGCTGCCACCAGCTTCAGACATCTAGCAAAAGAGGTGCGCATCGAGGTATTGTCCAATCCTTCCATCCCTCTCAAACAAGTAAACATCATAGAGGTCGGCAACCCATCCTGCATGTCCCCGATCATCATGTACCTGCAGCATGGCAAACTTCCAGAAGGAAAGGCAGAAGCTAGGAAAATCCAGAACAAGGCAATAAACTACGAGATGGCGGACGAAATTCTATACCGAAAGTCATTCATGGGACCACTCCTGCGCTGTGTTGACAAAACAGATGCGCAATACTTAGTCAGGGAAATCCATGAAGGGTTTTGTGGTATACACACTGGTCCGCGCATGGTAGTAGCAAAGATCATGAGCGCATGCTACTATTGGCCGTGGATGCGGTGGAATTACTACGAAAATGCGCAGCTTCTCAGCATTATGCGCCAAAAACCCTCCGTCCAAAAAATCCACTCGTACCGGTCACATCCGCCTGGCCCTTCCAGCAATGGGGCATCGATCTTGTTGGCCCATTCCCTGACGTGCCTGGCGTGGTGAAATTCATTATCGTAGCAGTAGACTATTTCACAAAGTGGGTCGAGGCCAATGCATTAGCTTCAACCACAGCAATGGTAATCCGCAAATTTATATGGGAACATATTATTTGCATATTCGGATTACCATTGCGCATTATTTCCGACAACGGCACCAACTTCGCCTCGGAAGATCTTCAGAAGTGGCTCAAGGAAATGAAGATTGAACACAACTTTGCCTTTGTGGCGCATCCACAGGCAAATGGGCAAGTCGAAAGTGTCAACAAACAAATAGTTGACGGTATAAAGGCAAGACTCGGGACGGCGCGCAGAGGATGGGTCGATGAGCTCCCTAGCATACTATGGGCTCATCGTACCATGCCAAAAACCAGTACGGGAGAAACCCCGTTCAGCCTTGTCTACGGATCAGAGGCGGTAATCCCTGCCGAAATCAGCCTTCCATCGCCGCGCATGCTTGCCGTGGAAAAGCAAAACAATGAGAAAGAACAAAGAATGGATTTAGACCTTCTCGAAGAAAGGCGCGAGAACGCCGCCATCGCAGAAGCAAGATACAAATCCAAACTGGAAAAGTACTACAACGCGCGCGTACGCGTGTGTACTTTCGTTCCAGGAGACTTCGTCTTGCGCGACAATGAAGCTTCCAATACGGAAAAACCGGGCAAGTTAGCGCCAAAGTGGGAAGGGTCGTACATTATCAACGAGGTTCTAGGCAAAGGGGCGTATAAACTAAAAAGAATCGACGGGACATCCGTTCCCCGCACCTGGAACGCGCAGCAGTTGCGCAGGTGTTATATATAGCCGAGCTATTCATCAAATCACATTTATACAGGCAATGTATTTTTCTATTTTACTTTGTATTATTGGCTTTACGCCTCATTAATGCAACAGTTATCTTCACACATGTTATTGTTTGTTAGAAATTGCATATAATTCTTTTGGTTTACGCGAAAACAATATGGTAAACATTGTACGCCTCATGAACAGTCTAAATAAGCACAACCTCGCGCACATTTTTAGACCTACGTTCACACATGAGCACAATACCATTCTTATTCGCTCTACCCAAACAAAGCAATTAAGCATAGGGTAAATTACATTTTTCGTCCTTTATGTTTGTATCAGATTGCAATGGATAACCTTTAACTTTAATAATTACAATCACAGTCCTTTTTTTGTAAAACTTATTATGCCCTACGTCCTTTATAACTAACTAGGTTATATTTTTTTTGTTAAATCCATTCACTTAAGGGTAAGTTTGTAATTTTCCCTATTTACTTAAAAATATCTTTAGAAAAGGAAAAATCAAGAAAATATATTTATACTTATATGCATCAACCAATCACACACATTCACACACTCTCAACTCTCTCTTTCTTTAAACCAAAACAAGTCTGCAACTTTTAATCTCCTCACCATAACCACCACCACTCCTGCCGCCAGCCACCACCCTCCGTCTATCACCACCACCACCACCCAACCTCCGGCAACCACAAGCATCATGGCGACAACGGTTGCCTGCCGGGGCCTGCTTCAGATATGACAACGACGACAACCACCACCCTCCGCCGTTGTCTGATTTTGATTGTAAAGGAGCGGAGCCTGCTTCAGGTCTGACATCGTCGGGGACAACGGTTGCCCAGGCGGAGCCTGCTCTGTCATCGTAACATAGCTTAAAACCTCTCTCTCTCCCTGTTGATGGTTGGCGGAGGATACAAATTGTGAGTGTTTTGTAGATTTTTGATTTATGGGTTAATGAGATTAATTTGGCTTGATTGAGATCTAAATATTAAGGGTTTATGAGATTAATTTGGTTTGACCAGATTAATTTATGTTTTTGCTGGTTGTATTTGACATCTCTTAGAGTTTATGTTTTATGAGATTAATTTCGTCGGCCATTGGACATTGCTTACCCATCTAATTTTATTTTTGGGGTCAAAAGAGTTTCTTCTATAGATTTGGCCTTTGCAAAAAACAAGTACAGTTCCCTAATAATATATATCCACTTATTTATATTTTATAAATTAAATAGTTCAAGAAATTTAAAAGCTATCAATATTTTTGTTAAACATGAATTGTTCTGTATGCAGGCAGAAGTGAATTTTTTTGGGAAAATCCAGCCATCCAAATCTTGTTAAACTAGTGGGATATTGCTCAGAAGACAGAGAATTTCCTCTGGTATATGAATATATGCAAAATGGTAGTCTTGAAAATCATCTTTTCAAAAGTAAGTTGCAGGGGTGGTGGTGGTGGTGGTGAGGAGGAGATTAAGTTGCAGACTTGCAGGGGTTTAGAGAAAGAGAGAGAGAGAGAGAGAGAGAGAGAGAGAGAGAGAGAGAATTAGAGTTGAGAGTGTGTGAATGTGTGATTGGTTGATGTGTAAATATAAATATATTTTTTTTGATTTTTTTCCTTTTTCTAAAGATATTTTTTAAGTAAATAAGGAAAATTACAAAATTACCCTTAAGTGAATAGACTTAACAAAAAAATATAACCTAGTTAGTGCTAAATGACGTAGGGCGTAATGAGTTTTACAAAAAATGATTGTGATTGTAATTATTAAAGTTAAAGGTTATCCATTGCAATCCTATACAAACATAAAGGACGAAAAGTGTAATTTACCCTTAAGCATATGCAACATATTGTAATCCAAACACAAACTTGTGAATTACCAAGGCAGATATGCACAGCAGTGCATCAAAAATTTCATTAGTGCAACAAAAACACTTTAACAAACCATTTACAAGAACACAACAGTGTTTCTTCAAAAGTACTATTTACAAAACAAGCAAATTAAGAGAGCATATCTAACACAGCAAACAGAGTATGAAGAACTTCACCATACTCGGACAGAGGGCAAGGATCGACAATCCAAGGGTTAACATCTTCATTATCTCCAGACACTACAGCCGGAGGGACAACACAGGGACGTCGCTGGTAAACAATCGAATAACCCCCCTCCGGTCAGCCGGAAATAAGCGAGTCACCGCATGTGCAGACAACCTGGTAACCCCACCGTTGTTGTCATCTGTCACGGCCCCCGTGCCCAGTTTAACCCGGTCCAGGAGCTGCGGGACAGAAAACCCGTGGTATTTATTATCTGATTTGACAGCGGAAGTTTTACACAGGATCTTTTAAACTTGAAAATGCCCGATTATTTTATTTCATACAGTGATTCAAGATAACCACGACTTAATCCCAGTAATTATAACTTTGAAAATAATTTGAGGTATTGTAAAATACTTTTGATAAAAGAGAATGACTCACATTGCAAGTTTAAACGGGCAGAGTTTAGCCTACTGATAAGCTGATAACCTAATTTAAACAACAATGCACACGAACTAGGTTAGTAACTAATACAACATTTACGATAACTCACGAGATACAAACCCTCACAACGAATGACAAAGTGCGATACTTAACATCCATCGAATTCACGACGAATGACAAAGTATAACCCTAATATGGGCAACACTTAAACATCCATTGGATAGTTTCAATCGATCGGACATTGAATCGTAATAGCGATCGAGTTAATACCCGGTATCGTGGCAGCACCTCCCTATTGGAAATTATGGTTTTGATCAGTATATCTTCGGTTTTGAGAAAAGTTTTCGACACCAATGAACTGCTCATGGCCCAAGTAATTTATAGCTGATTTTTGGGTCTTACGCAGCCCGCGTAAGCCTTTTCGTGATCCTTACGCGGCCCGTGAGGCCGCCTAGTCTACGTGTAGGGCTTAAGTGTCACGAGTAGGTGTGCCAGATGGACAACGCGTGGCCCGGATGCTTATCCGGTCAAATCTTAAGTTGACGCTGCCCGCGTAAGGCCATGCTTAACCTTTACGTGACCCGCCTGAAGACCATATTTCTTGTTTTCTTAGTTTTTCATGCACGTTAGGGTTTCAGGGGTCCGGGTTTTCACTTACGGTTTGTTTAGGGACATTTTTGCAGTCCTTACATCCTCCCCACCTTATTTAAAATCTCGTCCTCGAAATTTACTGAAATAAGTGAGGATATTTTCGCTTCATCTCCGATTCCAGCTCCCAGGTGTATTCGGGTCCTCTTTTCGAATCCCACTTGACTTTGACTAGTACTAATCTTTTGTGTTTGAGAAACTTAATCTTTCTGTCTTCTATTTGAAGTGGTTTCTCAACAAACTTCAGCTTTTCATTTACTTGTACATCTTGAAGAGGGACTACCAGAGATTCGTCAGATAAACATTTCTTGAGGTTGGATACATGGAATACGTCATGTACCCCGGTTAACTCTTTTGGTAGTTGTAAACGATAGGCAACTTGGCCTATGCGTTGGATTACTGGGAATGGTGCTTTGTACCTTGGACTTAACTTTCCTTTCTTTCCGAACCGAACTACTCCTTTCCAAGGAGAAACTTTCAAGAGTACCTTGTCTCCGACTTGAAACTCTAGCGGCTTACGTCGGTTGTCTGCATAACTTTTCTGGCGATCTTGAGCCGTCTTTAGTCTTTCCTTGATTTGAGTTATCTTATCAGTAGTTTCTTGCATAATCTCAGGACCTGATAATTGGCTTTCTCCTATTTCTGCCCAGCAAACTGGAGTTCTACACTTGCGTCCATACAGTGCTTCGAACGGGGCAGCTTCGATGCTTGAATGATAACTATTGTTATAGGAGAATTCAATTAAGGGTAGGTGGTTATCCCAGTTACCACCAAAATCGATCACACATGCCCTGAGCATGTCTTCCAGGGTTTGAATCGTCCTTTCACTTTGTCCGTCAGTTTGGGGATGGTAGGCTGTACTTAAATTTAATCGGATCCCCATTACCTCTTGAAAACTTGTCCAAAAATGTGAAGTGAAACGACTATCCCTATCCGATACAATGGAGAGTGGAACTCCATGTAACGATACTACTTCGTCTACGTATAACTTGGCTAATCTTTCCATGCTAAAGGTTTCTTTTATAGGTAGAAAATGAGCTGATTTGGTTAATCGATCCACAATCACCCAAATCGCATCATTACCCTTTCGGGTTTTGGGCAACTTAGTAATGAAATCCATGGTTATTAGTTCCCATTTCCAAACAGGCGTTTCTAATTGTTGGAGTAACCCTGAAGGTTTCTGGTGTTCTGCATTAACTTGCGAACAGGTCAAACATTTAGATACATATCTAGCTATGTCCTTTTTCATTCCTATCCACCAGAAATTATTTTTTAAATCTTGGTACATCTTATTGTTTCCTGGGTGCATGGTATATCTAGATTTATGAGCTTCCTCTAAAATCTTATCTCTTAAATTTCCTTGTTTAGGTACCCAAATCCTTTTCTTGTGGAATCTCCAAATTCCATCCTTTCCTTGCTCTAATTCCTGTATTCTTCCCTTCATCCCTTCAGCATCATCCTTGATTGCTGTTTCCTGAACATTCTTCAATTGTTCCATTAAATCCACTTGAAGATTTAATCTAAGAGCACGAACTCGCTTTTGCTTTTCATGATATTTACGACTTAGAGCATCAGCGACTACGTTTGCTTTTCCTTCGTGATACTGAATATCACAGTCGTAGTCACTTAGAATTTCCATCCATCTCCTTTGTCTCATGTTTAATTATTTTTGCCCAAATATGTACCTTAAACTTTTGTGATCCATATAGATTGTAAACTTACTGCCATACAGATAGTGTCTCCAGATTTTAAGGGCAAAAATTATTGATCCTAATTCTAAGTCTTGAGTCGTATAGTTTTCCTCGTTCTTCTTCAATTGCCTTGAGGCATACACAATTACCTTTTTGCGTTGCATTAGCACACATCCTAATCCTAATTTAGAAGCATCACAATAAACTTCAAAATCTTCTGTTCCTTCTGGTAAAGCAAGAATTTGAGCATTTGTTAACTTTTTCTTTAAAATCTTAAAAGCCTCTTCTTGTCTAGGTTCCCATTCAAACTTCACCGCTTTATAGGTTAGCTTAGTTAATGGTATAACTATTTTAGAAAAATCCTTAATGAATCGCCTATAGTACCCAGCTAATCCTAGAAAACTTCTAACTTCCATAGCTGATTGCGAAACCTTCCATTTGGTGATTGCTTCTATTTTGGAGGGATCTACGTGAATACCTTCGTGATTCACCATGTGTCCTAAAAATTGCACCTCCTGGAGCCAAAATTCGCACTTGGAGAATTTGGCGTACAGCTTCTCTTTTCTTAACAAAGTTAGGAGTGCATGTAGATGTTCACAGTGCTCGTCCTGGCTTTTGGAATAAATATGTATGTCGTCGATGAAGACAATTACAAATTTATCCAAGTACGGTTTGCGGATCCTATTCATCATATCCATAAATGCTGCAGGAGCATTTGTTAATCCGAAGGGCATTACTGTAAACTCGTAATGACCATACCTAGTTCTGAAAGCGGTTTTAGGTATGTCTTCTTCTTGTACCTTCAATTGATGGTATCCGGAGCGTAAATCTATCTTAGAGAAATATCTAGCTCCCTGAAGCTGATCAAAAAGATCATCAATCCAAGGTAATGGGTATCGATTCTTAATTGTAACTTTATTCAATTCCCTATAATCGATACACATTCGCATCTAACCATCTTTCTTTTTCACAAACAACACTGGTGCTCCCCAAGGGGATGAACTAGGTTGTATAGACCCTTTGCTTAGTAATTCATCTAACTGCCTTTTTAATTCTAACATTTCGGTTGGTGCTAACCGATAAGGTGCCTTGGCTATTGGTGTAGTTCCAGGAATTAGATGAATTCTAAATTCTACTTCCCTATCGGGTGGTAATCCAGGTAGTTCTTCTGGGAATACATCCGGGTATTCTGATACTACTAGAATGTCTTTAAGTTCTTTACTTGTGGTATTAACAACTACCAAAACCATATATGCTATTCCCTGTTTTCTTGAATAACTGGCCACTTTCATTACTGAAATGAATTTCATTGGCTTTTGTGGCTTATCCCCTGCAACCATAATTATTCCTCCTGTGGGTGTATGAATTTCTATGGAATTCTTATCACAAAGGATTCGAGCATGGTTGGCTACTAACCAATCCATTCTTAACACAACATCGAATCCAGCTAAGTTCATGGGTAACAGGGTTGCAGAAAATCTATGACCTGAAAGTTCTATTTTACCTTCCTGCAAGACTCGATCTATAATAACAGAATTACCGTCGGCTGTTTCTACGGTATAAATCTGCCTAAGTTTGATTAAAGGTAACTTAAGAGCTTCGCAGAACGAAGTATTTATAAAACTTTGGTTTGCACCAGTGTCAAATAATACTTTCGCATAAACGTTGTGAACTAGAAATGTACCCGCTATCACATCCAGAATCAGATCCGCTTCTTGTGTAGTCAACTGGAAGGCTCTTGCATTCTTCTTGATAGTTCCCTCTGCAGGTTTAGCCTTATTGTCGGCTGGTTTGACCAGTTTAGGGCAATCTGGTCTAAAATGTCCAGCTTCTCCACAGTTGAAGCAGATTGTTGATTTCTTCCTCCGGCAATCTTCTTCCTGATGCCCTGGAATCTTGCAGAAATTGCAATACCCTTTGCATCTTCCAAAATGCTTTCTTTTGCAGGTACTGCAAAACGGAACAGTGGAGGATTTCCCAGTTCCTCTTTTCCTAAAGTTGTTACTAGCATTACCCCCTCTGAATCCTTGGGTAATTTTGTGAGCTAAGTCCTTCTTTCTGTTCTCTTCTCGCTTGCATACCAGTTCATCTGTCAAGGTATTGGCTAACTCCACCGCATCATCAATTGTGCGGGGACTGGCAGCTTTGACGATATTACGGATCTCGCTAATCAAACCCCAAATGTAGCGAGAAATAAGTACTGGCTCTGGCGATGCCAGGGTTGGCACAATTCTGGCATACTCGAAGAATTTCGAAGTATACCCTCGACAGTCAACCTCCACCATTCGGTGGCTCAGGAACTTGTTTTCCATTTGTTCCTTTTCATATTCGGGACAAAATTTTCATTCTACCAGTTGTCTAAATTCTTCCCAATTCATAGCATAAGCCAAGTCACTTCCCCTGGCTTGTAATACCGTATTCCACCACTCTAATGCTTCTTCCTTAAAAAGGTGAGAAGCGTACATGACTTTATCTTCCTCCGCACATTTACTTATTTTAATTACTGCTTCAGTTTTCTCTAGCCAATGCAGTGCGGCTGTTGCCCCTTCATTGCCTGCAAATTCAGCTGGTTTACAGGCAAGAAATTCTTTGTAAGTGCAACCAGGTGTTGCAGCTTTCATTCTTTTGAGTATTGCGGCCTGAATTAAGTTGTCGTTATCGCCTCCTCCGTTAACACTATTACGGAAATTATCGTCGCGCGTGCGTTTACTGGGGTGAGCTTGTGAAAGCTCATTAGGACTTTTAACTGCAGCGACGATTGCCGGAATAGCGTTAGCTATTCCCTGAGCGACAATGTTTTCTATATCTTGCCGATTTAGAAAGTGATCCTCATTATTGTTTTCCGATTGGTTAACTTCATTAACCGGTTCATTCACAGCGTGTTCCATCTGATAACTAACAATATATAGATAAGTTATTGGTACAAATAAATACAATCAAATGCAAATAAAGTAAGTGCACGAATCACACCAAACATATATAGCTAAAATTACCGACTTTTATAGATATACCTGTCTATTACAATTTACGACTGAAATTCGCAATATGCTAGGGGTTGTGCATTTATTATTTTAGTCTAGCTAGGAGTATTATGCTCAGCGTGCTTTTATTCTATCTCTTCTTACTAAGTTGTTTATTTAATGGGCAAAGTTTCTGCCTCATAGATGATATGGGTGCTACTACTGGGTCAGGGTGTTGAGATCTACTTTTATTGGTTGGTCCGGGTTTGGCGGTTTAACTTTATTATAAGTTGGCATTTACTGCTGTAGTGGCTAACATATAGAGATTCGCCCACTTTTCATCCAATTCATCTTCTCATGGTGGGTTATTGCCTATTTCCCGAGTTTCCTTATTAATTATCATTTCTTTTTCTTGACTTTTTCTAATAATCCGACGTCTTTTCTTAGCGGTAAGTGGTTCCTCAAACTGTGCCTTACGAATAAATATTCCTTCCTTAATATCTGCTGAGTATCTTGAGGAATTTGATTGAGATGAGGTTCCCTTATCTTTTAGTGAATTATCTAGTTGATGATAGATGTCCGAAATTATTTGCTTACCCATACTGTAAATTAACAAATAGTCAATTAACACAAAACGCATAATCATATTAACATGAAAACACCTAATCATCCCAACATGTATAGTCAAAATTTGTCGACTTTGCGACTATCCGATTTTATATATTTTAACAGTATGCATCCGTACACACTGATTATCTTACAAAAGTTTTATTCTAAGTTATTTTACAAGATTTATATTATTTATTTTATTATTATTAAACAAACACACCACACAACCACGAACTGTCCCTGCCAGCTGGCACTTCAGAAACGACGTTCCTTCTCGTCGTGTTTCCAGGAGATCTGTTCTCTCACTCCCCGGATTCTATTTCCTGCATCTATTAGCTCCTCGCCATAGTGGCGGAGTTCAGCCAAGTTCTCATTGCTCATTGGTGGGTTTGGTGCAGGCTCCGGGTCGAACTGAGGGAAAAATGTGTTAGGGTTATTTAAAAGGTTCTGAAATTGCCAGTCGGTGGTCCACCATTCTTCCAGTTCTGCTGGTAGAGGTTGGGGGTTAACAATGGGATCTGGGATAGCAGGCTCCAAATCTACTGGGAGTTGGGATTCAACTGGGTAATAGAAATAGTCTTCATCGGCAGGTCCGATGAGGTCACTAAGTGCCAGTTTATGATCTAGTTCCTCCCAGGGTGGAATTTCCTGGGCTTGCCCAGAACTTTCCCCAATCTCTATTCCTTTTCCCTTATCCATGGGATCCTCAACCTTTTTAACTTTCGCCTTCGATATCGTTGGTCTTTTCCTACGCATACGCCTCCAGCCTACAAACCTTCTTCTCTTTTTCACCTTTGGTTTATCCTAGGGTTGAGCCCAGAATACCATTGGCTCCTCAACATCAGCCTGATAGCCCGTGGTAGTATCCATATCTGTAGTATGGATAGTAAAGTTTTGAAGCGCTTCTGATAGTTCATTCATGCTGTTAGCATTCATGAAGAAACACACAAAATTCTAAGTTAAAATTTTGTAACTAAAATTTCACAGAATCACAGAATGGCAATCAGAAAAATTAAGTATTTTAAATACTTAATTGGGCTTAAATTAGTGGCTCTGATACCTCCTTTTCCTGTCACGGCCCACGTGCCCGGTTTGACCCGGTCCAGGAGCTGCGGGATAGAAAACCCGTGGTATTTATTATCTGATTTGACAGCGGAAGTTTTACACAGGATCTTTTAAACTTGAAAATACCCGATTATTTTATTTCATAATTTGGGATGAACCCCGTAATTTACAATAGAGGAATTTCACGAGGAAATTCCCTGGTTTACAAAACATGTTTATTTATTTAACTGAGCCACCCTTCAAGCTTGATTAGTGCTCCGTAGCACTTTTCCTTGATTCACATGAGGTCGCCTGAAACATGTTTTTAAAATATTTTTGTCAGCGGGGAAATACTGGTGAATCATTCAAATTTAATAAAATGACACCTAGCTATTAATTACAGCATAAGAGCGATTACAATGGCTTCTATCTTATTTTTATCTGGCGCCGTGTCACACCCTGGTGACGATGGTCATACCACTATTGGGTCCTTTCACCCAAGTAGTGATGATTATCACTGTTAGGATTTATTAGCCTAACCGTGAGAAATTAGTAATGTGCACAGTACCCCACTTGCCAGTGATTCAAGATAACCACGACTTAATCCCTATAATTATAACTTTGAAAATAATTTGAGGTATTGTAAAATACTTTTGATAAAAGAGAATGACTCACATTGCAAGTTTAAACGGGCAGAGTTTAGCCTACTGATAATCTTGATAACCTAATTTAAACAACAATGCACACGAACTAGGTTAGTAACTAATACAGGATTTACGATAACTCACGAGATACAAACCCTCACAACGAATGACAAAGTGCGATACTTAACATCCATCGAATTCACGACGAATGACAAAGTATAACCCTAATGTGGGTAGCACTTAAACATCCATTGGATAGTTTCAATCGATCGGACATTGAATCGTAATAGCGATCGAGTTAATACCCGGTATCGTGGCAGCACCTCCCTAATGGAAATTATGGTTTTGAGCAGTATATCTTCGGTTTTGAGAAAAGTTTTTGACACCAGTGAACTGCTCATGACCCAAGCAATTTATAGCTGATTTTTGGGTCTTACGCGGCCCGCGTAAGCCTTTTCATGATCCTTACGCGGCCCGCGAGGCCGCCTAGTCTACGTGTAGGGCTTAAGTGTCACGAGTAGGTGTGCCAGATGGACAACGCGGGGCCCGGATGCTTATCCGGTCAAATCTTAAGTTGACGCAGCCCGCGTAAGGCCATGCTTAACCTTTACGCGGCCCGCCTGAAGGCCATATTTCTTGTTTTCTTAGTTTTTTCATGCACGTTAGGGTTTCAGGGGTCCGGGTTTTCACTTACGGTTTGTTTAGGGACATTTTTGCAGTCCTTACATCATCTGCAAGACGAAGACGGATTTGATCCTCCAAAACATCCCGGTGGTTTGCATCATTAACACTTTCATCTCTAACAAAAAGATCAGTCAACGGATTGGAAAGCAGAAGCAAAGCGTCGGCAGCTTCAAGATCTTTCAAAACCTCATAAACTCTTCTCCACCAAATCGGTCGCTTATTCTTCATTTCTTCCAAAATCAGGAAAAGAATGTCACACCCAACGTGAATATATAGACCAGGAAAAAGTAGTGTCAACATCGAGAAGAGAATTGTGATGATTAAGTATCAAATCAACTGACTTCACAACGGCGCTGCCACTGCAATTGTCACATCCCATTTAAAACCCTCTGACAGGGCCCACACGCATTCCCAGAAACTACAGTTAAACCAGAAGACGAAGAGTCAGCACAAGCTATAGAAATGACGTAAGTAGTCGTCAGCTCATAATTACACAAACTCTTCGGCCAAGATAACAACAGTTCAGAATAAACACATGTATAAATATCTTTCCTCACAAACTTTCCATCTTTACGCAAAGTCAAAAATTTTCAAACATCAGCACAATAAGCAAAGTGTATCTTCTCATAGAAGATTCCCCACTTTCGCGCCCAAAAAGCCTACAAACATTTCTCTCATATAGTCTAGTGCTCCACTTATTTGCATAAGAGCAACACTAGACTGGGGGGACTTGAAGGGGTAACGTCCCAAAAACCTCATATCAAGTACTTAGGACCATACCACAACCCCGCCTTTTAACCCTCTTTAGACCTTGCGCGGCCGCGCACTGGTCCTACAAAGAGTTTAGAAGAAAGACAGCAGAAAACACCTGCGCGCTGAAAGGAAATTCTTAAGTCCTTGCGCCAACTCTCCATAACAAAGGGATAAAAATCCCAGCAAATACTCCCGCTTTAAATAATGCCCGGACTTGGATATTATTCACTAAACTGGTACCACACGATAAGGAGTCACACCGGATTATGGCAATAATCTTCTAGAAAACTCAATCGTGCACCACCAGACGGTTATAACCGTCTGGGACACGTGTCATCATCCCGGGCCACCTTGAAATCACGATGATGGCATGAAATAGGAGAGAAATCTCCACTTGCCCACTTTCCACGTGGCAGTACCCCGGCCGTTGATCTAAATAGCGATCCGTGTGCTCTCACGTCAGATCAAGAGGATTAACGGATGAGGAAATAACCGCTTACGGAGTTAGCATCTTTCGTCAACATTTCAATAACAGGTTTTCCAGCTCAAACTCCCGCCTATAAATATGAGAATAATTCAGGTATGAACCTCAAGTTACACTCACTTCACTAATACTTCTTTTTCTTCATAAACACATACTTATTCTCATGCCGGAGTGTGGTCACGGAGAGAACCTCCCTTCTCCCCGTGACGAGACTAACGGTGTTATGTTTTGCAGTATTCACCGCAGAAGAAGATCCATCCCTTTGAATCGAACGGGAGAGAACCAATCCTTTTTATGCAGAACCTAACCCCCTGGATAATTTGATTCCGGTCATTTATCCAGTGTTTCTTCAGGCTTGGCCCAAAATCTTGTTCCAGGCTGACAAGAGGATTAGACTGTGATCCGAGACCACGTTCGACAGTGCCACTACTGAAGCGTTTGGCCATTTGGTTTGGAATTCCCTGCATACCAAAAATCTATCGAGCTTGCTTTTATGAAGTCCATTGTCAGAGTGGTAGGTGAATTTTCTGTCCCCCATAAGATACTCAACCAGATATGCCGATTCAATAAAATGATTAAAAAACGCTGCATTTAGAGGCACAAACTCCGAATTCATCCTTTCATTCGGTTCTCTAACGTCATTAAAATCCCCACCAAACACCCACATCCCCTGTAATTTCTGTTTTAGTATGACCAACTCTTCCCACAAGGATCTTCTCTCGATCGGATCATTGTAAGCATATACGTTCACAATATCCAACCGATGAGCCAATCGCCACTGTGTCAGCGGTTTCTTCTATGGTTCTTTTCGTCTCTGATACTCCAGCTCCGGCATTGACTACAACCTTCGGATCTCCACTCCTACCACCCCTTTCATTCTCCCCAACCTGCTATGGTTCGCCATTCCCAACTTCCACTGCCTTGAAAAAATTGTTGTCTGGTCTCGATTCACAGCCATGTGATACATCCTCCGGTATCGTCTCGTTATTAAGGTCAAAAGACATTTCTAGATTCCTTATGTGTGTTTGGGGTGGGACCTCCCTCATATCAACATCCGGGCTTGACATTTGTGGGCTTCTAGTTCTTCGCGGTCTCTTCCTTGACTTAGTATTTGGGCCTGGGCCCAAGTCTATATTAGTTTCTTGATTCCTGACCACCGAGTTCCTTTTTGACCGGGACCTACCATCACCATTATTTTGTTTAATAACTTCAGCCGCCATATTTAATGATTCTCTCTCCTGGTTTCCATGCACCTCATGCATGGGGGTGAATGGTTCATTTCCCCAAGTGTGATCCTCCATATTCTCCCCACCAAGTGCGACGTTTCGGACTACCCCTTCCTCCATACCGTCGGCCGGAACTGCTGCCGATCCCGACATTTTCACCGGTGAAGCCCTACCTTCATCTGATACCTCTGAAATCACCATCTTCAACGAAGTATTCTGTTCTTCTCTAACCCAGACCCTATAATCCTTATCACACCATTGCAGTTTCACTTCCTCTTTGATGAACTTTCTAGACTCCGTAATAACCCAACACCTACTGTCTGAGTTATCGATATCATTCCATGAGAACTTCGACGAACCCACCACTCTACCAAAACATCCCCCTACCTCATTATATGTCTTAACATCCCTGAGATGGATCAGAACTCCATTTACTCTAATCCACACTAGGCGCTCGTAAATAAATCTTGACCTTTCCAAAGCTCCGCCGATGTAATTATCTGACTCCATTGATCCCCACTATTTTAGTGAACTCAAGTGCCTGGCCTTTCTCCTTGAGAACTATCATACACTTTAACCCACCTAGGTATGACACCAGATACTCACCATATCCCCACTTATCCAAAAACCCCCTTATCTCTTTAAGAGCTAAAATATCCTTTAGTTCCATAATCACCGCCCTTATCATACAGTGATCCGGGTATGCAACGATCCTTTCCTCTACCACAACTGTCTTGTTTACCTTTACCTGCTCCTCCCCAATGCCCTTAACAACGTCAGAAAACGATCTCCCTTGGTTTACCGGCTTATACTCGTAAATCGGTTTCCTTTGTGCATTCAGATTTCCTTTAACTGATGTCGGCCCTTGGTATTGACTGGCATAGTTTTTTTGCTGGATTGACCTGTGGTTTTTGTCGAACTTCGCCACTGATACGCTCACTTTTGCTTCATGAATTGTTACCTTGTTCATGCTACGTAGAGTTGCCATAACATTCTGTACCCCTTCGTAACGAATAAACCCAAAGTGGTTCCCCATAGAATCCTTCTTCCTTTCTACGTACGCGTCTTTGACTACTCCATACGACTGAAAAGCTCTCCATAACACCATCCTTGTCACTCCTTCTGGGAGGTTTGTAATGTAGAAAGTCATTACCAATCATCCATCGAGTGGGAACATATAGTTCCCATGATAAGGGGTTTCCCCATATCCCCCAAACCAGGACAACAATTCCCGAACAGCGAATGGAATCATTGGAAAATGAGATAGGATGAAAGGAGAAATCACTGAACACACACAGTGCAATCGATACTCCTCGCACACAATCCCCCTTTCCTCCTCTTCGTCGAGCCGCCGGCGAATCGTCCTCCAACTACCCGTGCTTGAACAATAGGAAACGGAACCTACCCCAAACGGCGAATGGGAGAGACGATGGGTCAAGTTAGAATGAAAAGTCCAGTCGAAATCTTCAACGACCTTGCACGCTAACCTAACTTGCTCTACTCCGTCGAGCCTCCGGCAGTAGGTTGAGAGAGAGAGAAATTTTAATATCCGACCCCTTCTAATTTCTCAATCCCATAGTTACTATCAATAGATTATATCAAATTCTATACATTAAATACGATGCAGCTACACTTATGAATGTTTTATTTATCCTTAATATCAAAAAATTAGCAATTGAGTCAATTCTTTTTTTTTTGAAACGTATACTTCATTAACGAAACCGCCGACTCAAACCGGGCCGACAAAACAAACGGACAAAAAAACTTACATATTTACAAAAGAACACCATTCTTTCCAATCTACCCCTTTGAATTTAGATCTATTAGAGAACCAAAGATGGCCCAACGCCTTAACTTCTCTCATTATACTATCGACTTTAACAGAAGTATTAGAGAATTTAAACTTGTTCCTCGCGCGCCACAAGCTCCAGCAAACTAACATAATAATACCTTGCACCACAACCTTTTTTCTTTCCGAGACTCTTAAATTTGCATAAATTTTTTGTGTTGGTTGCTCGCGGTGGTGTGACATTGATACTATTTGGCACAGTCTTACGCCTCCGCCGCAACACTTGGGCCAGGGGCGGCCCGGAGGGGGTGCGGAGTGGGCGACGACTCAGGGCCAAAACCCTCCGGGGGCCCAAAAATTTATTTATTTTAATAAAGTTACGCTGTAGAACTTAGAATATATAAGTACTGAATTAGAAAATGACAAGATGAGACCCTTGGTTTGGTGGTTCCCATGTCACTTTATTAGCATATAGGTTTTGGGTTCTAATCTTGATAGCTTCATTTTAGATAATTTTTTTCTTTATGTTTGTTACCTATGCATTAAATGCAAATGACATTAATAATTTTGTTTACATTAAATAAAATGGAAATCGTAGTTATTTCTCAAATCTAGTTTAAGAAAGCTTATTTATGTTAACTAGGGTTAAGATCCGCCTGTGTTGCGGCGCGGGTACAACGTAAACACTGAATGGATTAGTGCAAACATTATATGATGCATTAACCATATGAAAACACACATTTCGACGTATCCAGTTGAACTCAATGTAACTTGTATAAGAATTGTGATTGGATCAAACGTAAAGTAAATCAAATTCATATCGAACAATCATAACGTATTATATGTGACCCAACTCATACATAGAAAACATAACGGGTATGAAGGAAAATATGCACATGTAATCGAAAGGGATTAATTAGAGCTTTCGAAAAAGGGGATAAAAAGAAACCATAAGTTGACTTCACTCGGTTCGAAACAAACTTTACGAAATATACATAAAATAAACACGAAAACATATTATATTTGATATGAATCATTTCCTAAAAAAGTTTACGTCGAGACGTAGAATAACTTGAATTTATACGAAAACGTACATAAAAATATGCACGTAAAAATGGTTTCTTTAAACGAAACGTATTATATTCGATCTGATTCGTCTATAAAAAAAGTTTACGTCGGATTGTAGAACAAATCATATTTATACATACCCGTACATAAAATATGCACGTAAAAAATAAATTTTAAGTAAAGGAAGTATAGGGGTAAACCGAAACAAAATATTAGTAAAAAAATTTAATTGGTTAAAAACGTTCGTAAAACCATGCCAAGTAGCAGCAATGCAACAACCACATCGACTCTCAAGATTGTAAAAATAAAATAGATAAAATGGTAAAAATTACGCTAAACGAAAAGCAGACTAAAATCGTTGAAAACCACGCACACCCGTTACAAGGTGTAATGCGAAGAAATTAACCAGAAAGGTAAAACGTAGAAAATAATAAATTAGTCGATCTAGGACCCGTCCGTTGTGGCGAACTTTTCAAAAGGGAAAAAATGGACGCGTTGCGACGAGTCTGTCAAATATGAAAAAATAGAGCAAAAACGTTGAACCTCACATGCACGCTACGACATGTTAACTTGCAAAATTTAGAATGAAATGTAAAACGAAAAACTTGTGATAGATAAAAAGTATGGGGACCAAAGTTGTAAATAATAAAGTGTTGTGTAAAATTACAAACGATGAAAAACTTTGAGTTAAAAGTTAAAAAATTTCAAAGTGGTAAAAATGTAAAGATAAAACTTCTAGGTTGAAAGTGAAATATCAAAGTCTTTTTCTTTTTTTTTTTTTGAAAACTCCCTAAGCATGGAAACTCCTAATGTACAAAAAAGTTACTAATTTATATATGGAATAAACTTTACAACCACCCACGAAGACAACAATCAAGAAGGATATATAATCACTTACTCAAATACTATGAATCTTTGCTTGACTACTTTATCCACGTCATTTCTGGAGAGAAAATTCGGGTTGAAGAATTCGCAGATTTTGGCGAGAGACTGTTGGATTGTTGCCAATGAGTCATAGGTGCTACACCAATATGATCTGTTGCGGGAGTGTTTGTGATTCTGTTTCTGATGCAGTATAAATTTTTATATTAATTAATTTCAAAGTTTCTATTCTCAAATCCGTCCTTTGTTATATTCTTGGCAAGTTCCTGTTCTTTGCAACTATCTGGTGTCATTCTGTTTGTTTTGTTGGTAAAAAAAATGTCAGCCTAAACATCACTACAAACATTATATGGAACCATCAAGTACTTGGTTTCGAAATGAAAGCTCATGTAGGCTTATGGGTTCGAGCTAGCTGCTAATATAGTTCTACAAGTTTATCAATGTGTTGATGTGAGAAACACGCTTTGGATTAAGCTTATTGGGTTCCCATAGTCAGATAACAGTCCATTTTGTGATTTCTTAATAAAAAAGTGGGCAAAGAAAGTGGTTGTGGGTATAAAGTTAGATCGGTTCAGTTCCATTTCTTAAGAAACTAAGACCGAACGGTGTGGGGATCGTCCCCCACCGTCGCCGACTCGTCGGCCTCGTCCCACCGCCCCCTCCGGGGTCGTCGCGTCGCAAACGTAGCCTGGAAGACGGAAGCGACGAGGAGGTTGGTTGGTGGAAAGGTGGGCCCCTCAGGTTGTTCTCTCTTTCTCCTTTATTATATATTAGTTTTTTTATTAAATTTGGGTAGTCCCCTTTGGATGGGCGCCTACATGACGGATAGTCACCAAAGGGACTACCTAAACCACACCCCATAACCACCACAAGTGGCCTAGTGGTGGAGTGACTTGGGTTCTCCAATGGAGACCCAAGTTCAATTCCCATTAGTGCCACTTTGGTGGCCACCGACACCCGCTTTAAAGCCGGACTGAGGACACTCGAGGTCTCGGGTTCGAAACATGTTTCTTACCCCTCTTTGATGGCTATGGGTATTTGCCGCCAGGGATCCTTGTCGGGTGGTGAACTGGGAAGGGAGATCCCTTCCGCGGTCAGGGGTACCGTGCAATTACCCTTTTTTTTAAACCACACCCCATGGTCTAATATATAAATCGGACTGTACATTGTAGATACAAACTTGTATGGATTCAATTTGCCTAGCTTTCTGAGTTTGATCAATGATTGCTTTCATCAAGAAATAAAATAGACATGATCCATATTCTAGTCAACTTTTTATTCTTTTCTGTATATTCTTAATTCAGGGTCAGCGAACATATCATTGTCAGCATTTATTGTTTATATGTTTGGGACAGCGATAGCCATGTGATTTTTCTTCCCGTTAAAAAAGTGATTTTTTTTTCTCTTTTTAATCTATTTAATCCAACTGTGGTAGACACGTTAAACAGAATTGAATAAAATACTTGCACCAATGGGCGAAGCTTTTAAGGTGCGGGAGGGGGCGGCCGACCCCCCAAACATTTCGCTAAGTAGTGGAGAGTATGTAGTTCGAATTTTCTGCAGAAGTAAGTGTCTTGAGCAAGAAAAGAATGCCATTAGGTGGGTTACCAATTTGTTTTCATATATAGGTAAGTTGTATTTCGAAACAGCGACCTTGTAACACCTTTTCTGCCAAAACTGCAAAGTTCTGCAAAAGTGAAACAAGTTGCTGAAAGTCGCTGAATGATGATACAATGTTGCTAAAAGTCGCTGAATGATCATACTATCTTCTGAAAGTCGCTGAATGATATGTCCACCTTGTTTAAAGTCGCCAAATCATATATCCATCTTCCTGAAAGTCGCTGAATGATATATCCACCTTGTTTAAAGTCGCCAAATCATATATCCATCTTCCTGAAAGTCACCAAATCATATAACCAGTTTGCAGAAAGTCGCTAAATCATAAAACTTTCTTATAATAAGTCGCTGATTGGAAGTACAATGTTATAAAAGGTTGCTGATTCATAAAACAATCTTAAAGAAGGTTGCTGATTCATAAGTCAATGTTAATGAAGGTTGCCAATTCATATAGCCATGTTATAAGGTTGCTGATTCATAAAACAATGTTAATGAAGGTTGCAATTTTATAATTGTTCTGAATTGTTCAGTATGGATATTATAACCCAAATAAACAGATGCACAACAATTCGTATGTAACATAATGCGTTTGTTAAAATAATATAATGTTGAATTTTCAATTGTGTGTGTATGATGTTCTTTATAAAAGATGTTCGTTGCTTGATATTTCTGGCGATACGAAAATTTGGTCAATGTATCATCATGCTCTTGGATCATTCGGGACCTCATTCATCATGATGTTTTTCTCAGTTTTAATTTTCGTATGCCAAGTGGGAAGATCTTGTGTGGAGGAGAACGATCATTCTCATCTACCATCTCCTCCCGTAAGGTGTACGAGGATTATAAAAATTGCTACTGTGGATGCTTCTACGACTGCTATTGAGTCTTCTGAAAGATTTAGTAGACGCTGAGGTTGTTCTCATCTACCACCTCCTCCCGTAAATTATTCTGCAACTTCTGGTGGGGGCATCACCCCCGTTTTCTTTAGGAGATTTAGATCCTATTGTAATGTTGTTCACCGAACATCACCGAGGTTGCAGAATTCTCAGCATCCTTAACCTTCGACCTCTCATTTCCTTTCGCAAAAAAAAAAAGTTGCATCAGGAAGCTGGATATACGAAGGTCGACATACAATAGGGTTTAAATTCACTTCTGTTCTAATTGGAAGCCCGACAAATAGTCTTGCAATTAGAAATGATTTGTTAAAATAGCACAAAGTGAAGTAACATTGTATTTCTGCCTGTATGTATTGAAAATAGTACTGCATTTATATAATTTGCGAGTTTGATAGATCCTATTGTAATGTTGTAATGTCGTTGAATTACCTAATAAATAACCCAGTTGAAATGAACGGTGTCGTATATGTATTCTAAGTTGTTTTAAGACAACTTACATTTTTACCTTTTAGAATATTAAAAAATAATTATTATATGTATATTAACCCACTAGATGGTGGGCTCCACCAACTATCAGGTTCCTCCAACACCATAAATACCAATTGGATTAGGTTCTCAACCCACAGATAGATACTAAACGAAATCCAGCTTACACAACCCACTCATCCTTAACATTTCTTAACAATTCACTTTCTTAGATCATGGATTCTTTTCGGCCATACCTCGTAAGACTATATTGGGGCGGTGTGTTTTCCTTTGTTAATGGGGCTGTTCAGTTTGACCAATCCATACTAACAACCTTTTTCCTTATGCGACATAAATCGTTGTATGACAAATTGGTGGATTCAATCTGTAATCATGTTCAACTACAGAAAGAATCGGTGCGCCTTTCATTGTTACTAGGGTACGCGTTTCATGGTATATCTCAGACAAGAAAAAATTTCAACGATGATGGTGTTGAAATGATGAACTATTTAGCAGAAGTATCGGATGGCAACTTCATTGCCGAGATCTATGTTCAGTGGGAGGCAGTCAATCTTGTCCAACACATGAGTTTCACAAACCTTCTGCATGACATTACACAACGTAATGTTGTTGACACCCAAGATTCCGATGAAGATGACGAGGGTAACGGGCAAACAACACAAGAACACCACTTAATGCCTCCTGTTGATAACATAGTTGGTCCGTCCTCCCAGTTTGTGGTCGGTGACAACAATAATGACGGTTTTGATGATTCGGAAAGTTGCAGCACCAAAGAAAGTTCTAAAAATGAAGAGGAACCAGCATCCGACGATGGCACTTCTGTCGACGAGGCTGCAGTCAACCAACACACTGAGTTGAGCCTGGCTCAGCCGAGGCCTATCATTCCAGGGACACATGTCGACCAAGACGAGGACGGGGAACTTAGGGATTACATGTGTCCGGATTATGAAGATAATCCAATGGACGTATGGAATCCAAAACTAAAACAGATACGTCTCGGCATGTATTTCAAATCTAAACAGGAGGTGGATCTTGCTGTCCAAGAATGGAACATTCGTCGTGGAAGGGAAATTTTTGTGATGGACAGCAAACCAACTTTATACAAAGTTAAATGCTACACCAGAAACAAAAATTTTAAAAACCCTTTCCCTCATGCTCCTTTGTGTGAATGGCGTGCAACGGCATCAAAACAGAAACACCAACACCTGTGGCAAATTACCAACTGGGCGCCTGCCCACAGTTGTTATTCCACGGTGGTACACAACAACAACAGGTGCCTTAGATCTAAGGATATCACTGCACACATCCTGCCACAAATTCGTACAGATAGTCTGTTTGGTTTGGGGCCCAGTACTGATAGTCTGTTTGGGTCTCCGGCATAAAGGTGATCATCTGTGACGCGGGGGTTTGGTTCAACATTTTCATACCGGTTCCGGTGATCTTCGTTACTTTGGTTTGGGGCCCAGTACTGATAGTCTGTTTGGGTCTCCGGCATAAAGGTGATCATCTGTGACGCGGGGGTAACAAACCCTGCCTGACTTATGTTGGTGTCCATGATATGTGGCGAGGGGCTAAAAAACCCTGCCTGACTTATGTTTGGGTCCACAAACTGATTGTTGTTGTTGTTACCCATATCATTTTCTTGGACCTCCAATAAGTCAGTGACGTCATAACCGGCGGAGTTGCATGCCGTAGCCAACAGTGACTGCCATGGCTCAGTATTATCATTGTTTGCCTCTAGATTAGCGTCCGCAAACATAGTGCCAACGTTTTGTGACCCACCAAAGTTTCCCTCAAAATTTTTATTTTCGTTAACACCTGATCCTGACCCCCCCTGTTTCGAAGTTTGTGCCCCAATTTGATGTCCCGGGCTCTTGAACGTTTCTACCACCACGACCACGACGTCGTGGCCTCCCTAACCTAAGTGTACGAGGATATGAAACAAGGTCCACCGGCTCCTGTGTCAGATGAGTCGGATATTGTGTGTATTCTGGAACATTAGACATATCAAGGGCCCGATACGCCGCACCCTGAATAACGTCCAGATCTTGAGATCGGTGAATTAGACCCATCGTCTCCGACTGCAAAAAATAATAAATTAATAAATAATTTTTATACTAACAATAATAAAGGTAACTTTGAATAATTTTAAACTTGTATATACCATCATTTGGACCCTTGCACCTTCGTCTTGAAAACCGCGAGTAGGGCCAGCTGGCAACCGTGGGTTCGTCAGATATAACACGGGATGTTGCATGTACCACGCCATGTAATCATTGGCAATGGAAAAAGATGTGATGAGTTCCCCGGTGACCAAGTTTTGATGACGTGCCTCCCACCCACGAACATACGGTTCGTGACGAGTTAACCAGTTCCACCCGGTTTTCCAGCTCCGGTTCATGGAATGAAGCCTGGCATGCTCAGTATTATCTATGGTAATTGGGTTAGGTATATACTGGAACATGCCAAACTGTCTCATCACTCGTTGAGGATAGTGATGCTCCACAACCGAGTAGTATAGCAGAGGGCATCGACTCCGCCAAATTCCCATACCACTCCGACATATATCGGGGAGTCTACCCACAATGTCGTCGTATGGTCTCCAATTAAACTGAAACAAAAAAAAAAATTCAATCTTTAGAAACGTGTTCAAACAAACTTAAATTTTATATGTCAACAACTAACAACCATACCGTTGCCTCGGTCATAAATTGCAGCTGAGATCTATATGTTCTCAGGCAATGTGTGGGAACCTCTGTACAGGTTAAGTTTCCCTTCCACCTACAAAGATAAATAATAAATTAACATAGTGTTATATACATACCAAAAAATAAATTTAATTATTTCCAATTCAGACTACCGAGCAGCTAACGGGGCATTGTAGTGGAACTCGGCAATAGCAGGAGCAAAACAACGAAACCTCTCCCAAACCCACACTTGTAGAAGCGCAACTGGGCCAGTAACGGCTATAGCATCAAGTGCTGCAGCGTTACAAAGGTTTTTGTAAAGGTGAGCTAACACAGCACTGCCCCAACTATATCCCGAACATGCGGGCAAGTCTACAAGAAAATCTAAAAATTTGACATCAATCAGGTGGTTTGCATTATCAGGTAAGACTGTGCACCTTATCAAATAAAATATTATTTGACGTGCACGAAAAAGACAGTCTTCGTCTGATGCTTGGTTTTCAAAAAAATTCGACTTTATTTCTTGTAAAACTCGCGTCGACTTAACCCTTTTGCCCTTCACTTCAGCTTCCTCAGGGGTAAACCCCAACACCTCTTGACACTTGTTTCTTACAGTATACATTGCCATACCAGTGTCAGCCCCAGATATAGGCAACCCATCTATTGGTAGCCCCCACAGCACGTTGACATCCTGTAATGTCACAGTGGTTTCGCCAAAAGGAAGGTGAAACGTGTGAGTTTCTGGTACCCAATTTCCAGTATCCCACTGAATCCTGCTGCACGTATTAAACCTCCTACCCTTGGACCAACTGGATTTTTTTTTCATATGCTGCCAGAACGATCGATCTGATCGTTTAATATTATTGGGTTACTATACTTTTTTGGATTTTTGAATACCTCAAACGCCCGGTGATCCTTGTTCAAAAACAACACCGATGCATTAAGAGGACCCGGATGACATTCAAAACTCATCTTCGGCAGATCAAAGTTCACAGAAAATTTATCGGTAAAGCAAGGATTGAAACTTCGTTTGATAGGTGTTTGAAACGAATTGTGGTATCTCGAGTGCTTTGCTTTATGTTCAAATTTAAAGACTTCTTTCTGTGCATCCATTTTCGAACCCATATTGAAGAACAGTGTTTTTCTTACACTACAGTTGAATTCTTACGCAAAGGTCTTAAAGTTTGCAGGGTTGATTCCATATCATGTGAGATAAGAGAGAATACATGCAAGGAGACCCTAGGGTTTAGTCATATCTTACATGCAAGGGTACTGTATGGCCAGAAATTCAATGTCGCCACTCACATATCCTACTGCAAAAAGACAAGGTCAAATAGTGACCTAGTGCAAAAAACAATTGCATGTATCGTAGCCCCAATTTAAAATTAATAACTCGACCACTGCCTTGCACCATTTAACATGAAAGTTATATGAATTTGCGACCTTTTAAAGACTGCAATATAAAACAACGACCTTTTATAAGAAAACTATATCATTCAGCGACTTTATGCAAGAAAGCTGTATGAAATGGCGACTTTCAGCAAGCTGGTTACATCATTCAGTGACTTTCAGCAAGAAAGCATGACCAAACAGCGACTTCCAGCAAGAAAGCAGTACCAAACAGCGACTTTAAATAAGATTGTATGATCATTCAGTGACTTTCAGAAGATAGTATGATCATTCAGCGACTTTCAGCAACATTGTATCATCATTCAGCGACTTTCAGCAACTTGTTTCACTTTTGCAGAACTTTGCAGTTTTTGCAGAAAAGGTGTTACAAGGTCGTTGTTTCGAAATACAACTTACCTATATATGAAAACAAATCGGTAACCCACCTAATGGCACTCTTTTCTTGCTCAAGACCCCTACTTCTGCAAAAAATTCATGTAGTTCCGTATAGAAATTTTTGGGTATATACGTTTTCAACCCCGGTTTTATAGAAATTTTTAGGTCCGGTGACTTCCGCACCTCTAGTCGGAAATCTCAAACTTCGCCACTGTTTGCACCAAGTGTATATATAATTAATTTAATGAAAAAGAGAAATATAAACCACAAAACCAAAATATACAAGTGAATTATGCAGCTAGTTACCAGAATTCTTAATATAGTATATAGTGTTCTTTTCACACTAACCATACCCTATAACAATATATTTAATTGGTGACTCCCTGAGATTCTCCGGGCACAAAAATTTTCTCTCAATTCTGGGAGTCCTTTACGCGTCAAAATTTATGAACTGTTCTGTGTTTACATTCACAAGAACTCAAAATATAGTATAAGTAAGACCACCATGAAATTTCCACGACACTTACATGAAATTACAAGAAGCGTGTATTCTATAGTTCTCTCTATTATAAATACACACACCTTGGTCTTCTTAATTATATACTCACAATCCCTTCTCTCCCCCGTTTGCTTTCTCCTCCTCCGCGTACATATGCCGGTCCTCTTTCTTTCATACCACTATAACAAAAGATCAGAAAGCATAAAGAGCGACTTCTGGAGGCCATGGAATAATATTATGGAAAGCTAACAGACGGACGAAGCTTCATCTAGATGACTACGGTGAATTATTGAGCAACTTAACCCTTACCATCAGGATCATGTACAACACTGCGGTAATTAATTCTATATATTACTTGATCGATTTATATGGTTTGAAATATAGTATTTTACAATATAGCTATTTTACCTGGTTAAGTAGAATTTTTCCACATATAACTTGATTAGAAATTACATTAAAATAGAAGGTAAACGAGCAACAAGTAGAATTGAATTTACAATAGTAGAATACTATAAAATTAGAGTAATAAAATTTTAGGCCATCAGTTAAAACTAAGATAAATTGGAGTTTTGTTAAATACTGTATCAGTTAAACAGAATGCATTATATATAGTTGAGTTTAGGGATTGACATCATGATTATTTCCGTTTATTATATATTAAAAAAAGATAAATGTTTTAAAAAATTAAAATACGTGTTTTCCAACAATTGGTATGTGTTTTTAAAAGGGTAAGGGAATGAATACTGTGATTAAAAAAAATAAAGCTGAAAAGATTGTCACCTTTCTCACACATGTCTCTTTGTACTAACACCAATTTTACTCTCAACTTGTGACAAATACAGTAATTTTATTGCTCACTTTATATTTTTTTTAAATGATTAAGGATACAGAAGAATATTAAAAATATTAATTTTCATCATGTTCTAGATGGGTGTTTGAATTTAGTTACCTGTTAAATCCGAAGAAAATATATGAAAAGTCAATTAGTTGTCAATATTAAAAAATAAGAAAGATACTGAAAAACTACAAAAAAATAAAAATAAAAAAATTATCCAGGAATTTTTATAATTTTGTCTGGAAAAAATTTAAGAAGTCGTGATCTTGCTGAGAAGGGTTAAGTGGGGGAGTTGCTCAGTTAAATAAGCTAGAATTTGTGACAAGCATAGGGATCTTCTTGGATCGGTTATTCCACCAGAACTGAAGAAAATGAGAGCTGCTTTATTTCTCACAACCATTAAAAGAATCAGACGACTCCATATAGGTAAGTGGGTCACCATCTGCATAGATCAGCTGTGAGTATTAATTAGGATGATGGAGTTTTGATATTGAAAAAAAGAATAAAAGGGATACTAGTATAAAGAAGCTACATGCAAACGTGCTACATTTGTGGTTAAACGTGGCCTAAGGACCATTCTAATATAATTATTTAATTGTTGCTGTGCCCAAGAGAAAGTTAAAATCTTCAAGTTGCATGCATATATACTTCTTTTACTACATGCTACCACTTTTGATTTATGTATTGTCATTATAATTATGCCAATATGACATGTTCTAAAATGAATTACATGCTACCATTTTTTATTTATGTACCATTTTTTTTCTCTTTTTTGTCCTGAAACTGTAGGAAAGTTGTAGTAAAAATTTAGTTTAAAAATTTTTGAGAAACTTTTGTAGTAAAAAATAAAGATTTCTAGTAGGTGATTATAATTATGCCAATATGACATAAATGGTACTCTCTTTATTAAGGGTTACTTGATGGAAGTAACCACTAACGTATAAGGGTGAGCGGAGTGGAGCTCGGTGAGAGGCGGTAAACCTCATTACCGAAACGGTAAACCACCGCCAACAAAGCCTTTACCGACTTTGGTTGACGAATTCGGTGAACCTTCACCCATTCGGTGAGAGGGAGGGAAGGGGGGGGGGGGGGGGGAGATGGGTGTGTGGTGGGTTCCATTCCTTCTCAATCAATCACACATTTTTTCCTATTTTTAAATAGTTTACCTAAACCCCATTAGGTAAACCACCGACAAGGTTTTTGAGCATTAGGTAACTTATTTAGGTGAATTGACCTGGCAATCTTTGATTGGGTGAATTAGGAGTTTACCAATTTGGAATAGGTAACCACTCCCTTCACCCTAAGTAGGGTTTCTTGATTGCCTATTAGATGTTTAGAAAATCAGAGAAGAACCATCGGAAATCCTCTCTCCACAACAGGATAAATCTTGATGAAACACCATTAAAAACTTTTTAATATCATCCATCGATTAAGACATAATAACAAGAATCAATGGTTGCTTCTTCAACATTAATGACCACCTATCCTTCAAGTAAGTTTTCTATGCTCACATTCACAATCATGTTAATTATATAATATACAATATATGGAGTTTTCTTTGAAGGTTACAATAATATGGAATTCATGAAAACCAAAGGTTACATGAATATCCCACTTGCAAGCTAAACAACCGAAACATCGTGAAGCTTGGATCGAATGATCTCAAATCGAGCAAAAGCCAACCTTTTGGTCAGAGAGTCGACACGTTGTATAGCAGTAAGAACATATCAAACTCGGAGAGTCTGGGAGAGCACCGTATCATAGATAATATCTAAGACAATCTCAAGTTGTTTCGTATACTAATACACCAGATTGATAGCTGTAGGTCCACCCGGAGGATCGAGTAACCTCTATTCCCTGTTTTCCGACAAACCCGAAAGTGCGGAATCCAAACGGGTAAGTTAAACCAAGTTACGAACACAAACACAAAGATTCAACGATTAACACTCCATTGTATTAACGCGTATGAAACCGTTACAAAGCAATGTTTACAAGATAAACCTATAAACTCTCAGTTGTGTGTGTGTTCTCTCAAAGAAATCTATTCAGACTTCGTAACTGTGTTCTGTCTGTTATCTGGGTATATATAGTGAAGTCATGACGAAAACCAGTTCTTGACGAAAACCCTCGACGAAATCCAAGATCTTGACGAAATCACATGTGATTTCGTCACACATGTGATTTCGCCAACATGTGCTTTCGTCCACCAGTGAGTGTTTTCGTCATATGTTTGGGCCTGGGATATTATCCATTGGGCTTCATGATGTTGGGCTTCATCAAAGGACTTCATCACTTGGGCTTTGACATGGATGGGATACAAACAAACTAACAGACAACATAACACCTAAACAATACTAACATGTATACTGCACACACGCAATTACATGTACATGATTTGTTACAAAGTAAAACGCATACCGAGTCAAGACAGGAGGTTGTCTTGACTACGGCCTTCACTTCGTAGCCGAGTCGAACCGAGCCGAGCCGTATCCACATAATATATATCAACAAACTCCCCCTTGGATGCTGCTCGTGAGGTTCATAATCTCGTTCTCCATCTCTTGATGGTTCATTCTCTCGGAAAGGATCTTCAAAGTCTTCACGCGTTGTGAGTAGAAAGTGTATCAACAAACTCCCCTTTACATTTAGAAAGTGTATCAATAAACTCCCCCTTTGATTATGCTCGTGAATCTTTTGATCTTCAATACTTGAGATCCTTGTGGTGTTGATGATTGATCAGCGGCAACTCGATCATCTTTATCATTTGAGTGCCTTCACGTCGTGTCTTCATTCCGAAGCTTATCATCGAACATGTTCTCCTTGCCTTTAGCATCTGCACATGCAAGAAAGCTAAACGCGTAATGAGAACAAAGCTTGGAATATAGTTAACATAAACAAACGACACGCATGTGACCATGTTTTCAACTACCGTCCGACAGTTTAGGTTGAAAAGTTAACAGATTTTTCAATTTTGATTATTAACTTTCAAAACTTGCAAACTCTGACCGTTTATGAAGATTCAGTCGTTTTGGTTTTCAATCAGATTTCAGGAAACAAAGACTTGAGTTCCAACATCGGTTAATCAAAACTAAAGCAGAAATAAAATCTTTTTGGCTTTTATAAAGATTAAATTAAAACACACCTAAAATCTTTTTGGTATTTTGAATATTTCAAACTTAAAGACTGAAAGCAGTAAATAAATATATACAGAGTTGCAGAAACTAAGAAAAGTAAATATATACAAACATTCTTTTTGCGAGTTTCGAGGGTAAGAGAATCATATCAGTGTGCGGTCATGCCAAAACGCTCTTGTTGTTCTTTTTGTTAACATATAGATAAGCATCCTATAACGATTATCGGTATTGTTATCCACATATGCTCAACTTATCAGATGTAATCATGGCGAGGGGATACGTTAAGGTATGATTTATACTTACCGACCGGTGTTCATTCACATCACGACACATTCCCGTATCAAGGTATGCACGAGGATTTATCTTACTGGTGAGTATACCATTTATCATCTGTTTGACCGTATAAAAGATGTGAGAAACTCACTTATTTTGGTTGAAAACAAGCCCTATGTGATAGAATCACTTATTGATGAGGAACTTGATTTTCAGATGCATGAAGGGCACAAGAGCAAGTCCGTGAACAGGTCAGTACTTTCGTACAACAAAGAGACGAACTTGACTCCCGGATAAATGTGATATATTATCACTTGTTTTGTGGACAAGTGATTGTTGATCACTTATTGAGGTCGTATGCAGTATGTACACGTATGTATGATATCATGGAAGATCTAGACTTCGTCTCCGTTTGTTTCGGTAAAAGAAACAACCATGATACCCAGATGATAAACAGCATAAAGACCACATATCTCAGAACCTCGGCAATCTCTCAAACGAAATTTCGGTACTAAGACCATATGCCAATGAGCGGTTCCCACCTGGTCTTCAGTCGATTTAGGTTTATATCACCCTGCACACTTTAAGATGATTGTAAGCCTACAGATACATCTTATATAGAGCTGCTTAACATTTTTCATTTTGCATTTCACTTTAAAGAGGTTTCAACAGACCACTGATGTACTATCATTTTCTCTTTTGCTCGCCAGGAAACTCATTTTTGTTTTTCTATTGTTTTTGAGTTTTGAAATTTTTCGATGTTTTTGAATTTTCAAATTTGGATTTACTCCCCCTAAAATCAACAAACTTACAATAATTTTAAAAACACAAAGATATTTACAAAAACGATTTTACGATGTGGATTTACTCTTGCTTGACCTTAATGCCGTTTACCAATAATAAAGAGTCAAATCTTGATTTATCAAATGCTTTGGTAAAAAGGTCGGCACGTTGGTCATCAGTGTGGACTTTAACAACATCGATTAGCCTTTTATCAAAGCAATCACGTATGAAGTGATACTTAATTTCGATGTGTTTGGTCTTTGAATGCTGCACAGGATTTCTAGTGATAGATAAAGCAGCAGAATTATCGACTAAAATATGAGTAGTTAGGAATTTAAAACCGTAATCACGCATTTGCTGTTGTATTCACAGGACTTGGGAGCAACAACTTGAGGCAGCAATGTATTCAGTTTCACAAGTTGATGTAGCTTCTTGCACTGCCACGTTACGAGGCGAGTTCCTAAAAACTGGCATCCAGCCGTTGTGGATTTGCCGTCGATTTTGCATCCGCCAAAATTAGAATCACTGAAAGCGACTAGATCAAAGTTATCATCCTTAGGGTACCATAGACCGGTGTCTGGGCAACCCTTCAAATAACGAAAAATCCTTTTTACAGCTGTAAGATGTGAGGCCTTCGGGTTCACTTGATATCTGGCTAGCAGGCATGTTGGATACATTATATCTGGTCTTGATGCTGTGAGGTACATAAGGGATCCAATCATCGCGCGGTAGTATGAAGAGCTAACGAGTTCACCCTTCAAGTCTGGATTAATTCCGTGATTTTGCTGCAGTGGGGTACCAATGGGCGTTGTGTCGGAAATCTGGAATCGGCTCAAGATGTCTTGAACATACTTAGTCTGATGGATGAAAATCCCAGACTTCGTTTGTTGCACTTGCAAACCCAAAAAGAAAGTCATCTCCCCCATAACGCTCATCTCGAATTTATCCTGCATTACACGCTCGAAATCCCTACACCTAACATTGTTAGTAGAACCAAATATAATATCATCCACATATACCTGAACCAGTAGAAGATCTCCATCTTGTTCTTTTATGAAGAGAGTGCAATCGATAAGACCTCTGCGAAATCCATTCTCCAACAGATAATTAGATAAGGTTGCGTACCAAGCTCGCGGTGCTTGATGTAGACCATAGAGAGCTTTGTTCAGCAACCAAACCCGATCGGGATGGATAGGATCTTCAAAACCTGGAGGCTGTTCAACATACACCTCTTCTTCCACTAGACCATGTAAGAATGCACTTTTGACGTCCATCTGGTAAACCTTGAATCCTTTGAATGAGGCATAAGCCAGAAAGATCCGAATTGCTTCCAGACGTGCAACAGGTGCATACACTTCGTTGTAGTCTATACCTTCAATCTGACGAAAACCTTGAACGACCAATCTAGCTTTGTTGCGAATAACGATTCCACGGTCGTCCTTTTTGCATTTATACACCCAACGGGTACCAATCTTCTTATAACCAGCAGGTTTCTCTACGAGTTTCTAGACACCAAGTTTCTGGAATTGTTGCAGTTCTTCCTGCATAGCTTCAACCCAAGAGTTATCTTTCAAAGCGTCTTTCCAAGTTCTTGGCTCTTCCTGTGAGACATAACACGCGAAAGACCAATCATTTTGTTGACCAGATTCTCGAATTGCCACATACAGGCCTGCATTGTTGTTGTTGCGCAACATGTTTCTTGTTTGTATGCCACTTTGTACATTACCAATGATGTTTTGTTGAGGATGGGTATTGTGAATCCTTGTTTCTAGATTATCTTGAACTTGAATATTTGTACCCAGATTGTTGAGATTTAGATCAACAACCAAATCAATACCCGGTACTGACGAAGAGGATGATGCAGAAGCTTCAGCTGTTATAGGGGCGTCCACTGGAGGTGTAGCCTCTGAAGTACCATGAACAGCTGATGTAGGAGCTTCTTGATCTACATCTAGAAATTCCTCTTCCTATGAAGATTCGTTCAGTTCGGTTGCATCATGAAATCCTCATTATCGAGAGCATTATTGTTCACTGAAGATGGCTCTTGATTGACAACAATTGGACAAACCAACGGTGAATCTGTTGCGTTGTCACTCTCGAAAAACATCCTTGCCACAACATTTTCTTCAACTGCTTCAACATTGATCGAATTGAAAAAGTCATCGTACTCAAACATCCAACGTTGACCTGGATTTTTGACTGGCAAAGTGTGTCTTTGTACTCTGACTTCAGACCATTCCTCAACCCTTTTAGTCTGTAGATTCCAGACTCTTAAGTTAGGGGTGGCATACCCAAGAAAGTGACCTTCAATAGCTTTTGCCCCAAACTTTCCATTAGGATCGATCATTGTGCAAGGAGCTCCAAACGGTTCAAGATATAACAAATCTGGTTTCCGTTTGTGAAGAAGCTCGAAGCAGGTCTTGTTGTGTCTTTTGACTGTAAGGACTCGATTCATCGTGTAACATGCAGAGGCCACAGCTTCACTCCAGAAAGGAATGGGCAACTGCGACTCTACCAACATAGTCCTAGCAGTCTCGATCAATGTACAGTTCTTACGTTCAGCGACGCCGTTCTGTTGAGGAGTATAAGCCGCACTAAATTCGTGAAGAATACCTTTTGATGTGCAAAACTCCGCCATGGCTTGATTTTTAAATTCAGTACCATTGTCGATGCGTATCCGTCTAACCTTCAACTTATACAAATTCTCAATCTGAATGATCAAGTTTTTGATAATACCGAAAGTTGCACTCTTGTGAGCCATAAACGCCACCCAAGAAAATCTTGAATAATCATCCGTTATCATGAGGCAGTATTGATCATTCCTGATGCTTTTGTGCTTGACAGGACCAAACAAATCCATGTGCAAACGTTCAAGAGGAACTGCCACCGTATTGATCTTCTTTGTCATATGTCGTTTCTTCGTTTGCTTTCCTTTTTGGCATGAAACACAGACGTCTTGAAGATGGCAATTTTTAAGAAGAACACCATTCACTAATTCATTCGTCACCAAATGATTCATTTTGTGTAAGTGAATGTGACCCATACGTCTGTGCCAAGAGATAGAGTCTTTTTCCGTGGCTTTGGAAATGAAACAAGTTGCTTGTGCAGTCGTTGTTATAGCTTGGCTCATATCAAGGACATACAAATCGTTTATCCTTGGAGCAGATAAGAGAATCCATTCTTTTGGAATCTTGAAGCCAGGTTTCAGCACGTAACATCCATTTGCATCAAAGTGTACTGAAAACTGTTTATCACAGATTTGTGAAACGCTGAGAAGATTGTGATCAAGCTGTTGTACAAAGTTGATCTTGTCAAAACTTACAACCCCGTTTGATACCATTCCTTCTCTAGTAATATATCCGCCTTTATCTCCAGCAAAAGCAACATAACCTCCTCTAATAGATTTAACGTCGTAGAGAAGCTTCATCTCGCCTGTCATGTGCCTGGATGCCCCACTATCAACAATCCAATGACTGCTGAAAGTTCCTCCTGGAACACCCTGCACATGTACTCACATGATTAGTTGGAGATGGGGACCCAAGCCTTTGTGGTCTTGGGTCTTCCATTTTCATCAACGTAAGTTACTTGAACTTCTCGATGTTGTGGAAATTGTGATGTTCCCCCTGATTCAATAACCGTTTTTGGTTTCCAGGTCTGTTTTGTTTTACCAGTGTTATTCTTTAAAATCTTAACTTCATGATTATCTGAAGTTTTTTAATTGTCTGGTTTGACAGAAACATATGTTTTGTTAACCACGTCGGTTTTAATCGCCTTTTCAATTTTCTTAACCTGTTGACGTTTCTGTTTCTTTTCCCTTTCTTTTACAAGACGAGGATCTGGTTTTGATGAAACAGATCGCTTGCGGTCAGTTTGGTCACGGGGATCATCAACTTTGGCTTTTTGTTTATGAAGATATGGACAATTTCGAATGATATGTCCAATTGTGCCACATGAAAAACATGATCTACGTTCTACAAACCCCGTAGTATCATGTGATTGTCTTGTCGATGATGAACTTTGTGATCCCGAGGTACTAGGTTTTGAACTGTTTGGTTCGTTTCTTTTCAAAGAATTAACTTGAATGACATGATCTAAGTTAGATTTATTTGAAAATGTTTCAAGTTTATCTGTTCCCTTCGATTTCACAAAGTTCACTTTCTTGTCCTTTTTCTTGGTCTGTTTCTTTTGCCATTGAGTCGGTGAGTTACTTTTAGGTTTGGTGCGATTTTGCTGAACTTTCTCAGTTGGTAATTTTTGATTGCCATATTGTTTTCTAACTTCAGCCTTTGGGATAGGAGGACACTGTGTTACCACAACGTGTGATCCTGTCTTTCCCAAAAACTTACTTGTTGAATCCTCAAAAATTTTACTTATTAAAGATTGATTAACATTCTTAATAGGAAAATCTTTGTCAGAGTAGATTTTATCATCACCGACAAGAGTGTACAGCAAATTCACACTCTCAGACGCTTGTGAGGAAGTAGACGTGGACTCGATCAGAACAGTCGTAGCAGGTTTTGCGGGAGGATCACATAGAATATGATTCTCGAGAGGTATGTCCTCTTCTTTGATTACCGCATCTGACTGTGCTGAGTCAGTATCATTAGATTCATCATCTGAAGAATCAGTATCCTCAACAATGATTGGAGGATCCTGATTTTGTTCAGCAGTTACAAAAGTATCTGCTGACACATCCGAATATGATGATACTTCCTGTTGGTATCCAAGTCCCGTTGCAAATTCCTCAATGTCTAAAGGAACAGATTCTTCATAATGAGTTCTATACTCCTCATCAGGCAGTGCATCATAATTTTGTCTAACAGGTGGTGGACATTTCTTATATCCAATGCACGTGACATCCTTTTTCTCTTTTTGTGTGCCAATGATGTGATCCAGCACATATCTAGAGTTAGAATAACTGTCTAGTTTAAGCCGGATCACCTCACTTTCACACTTTGTGCAGGCTAACTCTTTTTGCATGCTTTCAAGACGATTGATATAAATGTTTATATCAGTTTGTTTTCTTGAAACCATTTTTGTCAGTTCGGTTTTATCTTTTCTTAAAGTTGCAACCATCGTTTTAAATTCCTTTTCATGGTTTTCATAAAACATGTTAGCCTCTTTGCATTTCGAAAAAGTTGCAACCATCGTTTTAAATTCCTTTTCATGGTTTTCATAAAACTTTTGATTGTGCATATTTGTCACTTCAAATTTGTTTTGCAAATCCTCATGTTTGCTTTGAAAATCACACCACTTAGCATCAAATGAAACATGTTTGTTTTGCAAGACAGACAATTCAGCATTTAAAGCATCATGTTTGCTTTGCAACTCAGACATATTAGCATCTAAATCAGCACATTTAACACTAAAGCTAGCACAATTATCACAATTAACAACAGTTGGTTCATCGACACATACCTAGCTTGATGAACTGCCACCATTAGCCATAAAGGCTGAAAGAAGAGAAGAAGAAGAATAAGTAGCTTGATCCACCAGAATAGATCTTCTATCATTCCTTGCTGCAGCTTCTCCTAACAATTCATCGATATCTGCATCGATTCTCCCACTAGATACATTGTCATTGCCTGAGGTTGAGGTTTCCTCATCTGAACTCCTTGAATCACCAGAACTCTCTTCATCTGAAGATTCACCACCACTGGTGGAAGATTCTCCACCACTGGCGTGCTTCAAATCCTTAGCAGCTTCAGCAAAACAAGCTGCTCCTCCCTGATCACCAATGCCTAATTGCATTGACCAGTCGCAACCTTCATCTATTTGCACCACAAGAGCTTGATTGGTGTTCGATGGTCCTCCTTGATTGTTTGCAGGGACCAAGGTGCGATCATCATTCCTGGTTTAATTCTGATTCTGTTGGTTGCCTCCTTGACCTCTGAAAGGATTCTGGTTCCATGCTGAGCTGGCTTTGTGCATTCCCTCTTGAAGTGACCACGTTCGCCACAGTTAAAGCACTTAACAGACTGCTTATCGAACCCATACTTGGTGTCTTTCTTGCTTTCCAAGCTGGTTTGACCCGTCCGTTCCATGAAGTCTTTAGCTCGCCTAACAGCACTAGCAAAAGCCCATTTGATGTCCATCATATCCATCTCTTCTTTATCGATCTGCTGATAATCTTCTTGAGTTAGATTGACGTTTCCGATCTGCCCTGCAATCAACCCACAATACGAGCTCACCAATGTGTTTAGTATCTCCATATGATCTTTAGCTACTTCAACGCTAACTTTGGAGAAGTTTGATGTGTTAAGCCGTACTGTATTTGACTTTGATGGCTAACCAGCAGATGATGTGCTTCCATAACAAGCTTGTTGTTGAACAGGAAGTGGATTCCCATACAAATCAGTGGTTGGAGTTGGCTTTACAGGAACTTGTATCGGATTGCCATATAAATCTGTGCTAGTGACAAACGCCGTCTGAAGTGGAGCATGTGAAACAGGTCTTGCAGAAGTACTAGAAGTTCGATAATACATATCAGGATTTTGTCGCAATGGTATTGTAGAAGTGCTAGAAGTTCCATAATACATTTCAGGATTTTGTCGCACTGGAACCCTTTTTGCCTTTAGGATTTCTTCCTGATCTTTGTTCTCCAAGAGCTGACCGAATTCATTGATGTTTGTCGTAGCCAATGTGCCATTGTATTTCAGGATTTCCAAGAAACCATTCCCTTGAGGTGGCAGTGCATCGGCAAACTTTGTGACAACCTGTGTTGGAGTTGTTTCTACCTCATAATTGCTCAATTCAGTCAGCAAGTGATGAAATTGACTTGTCATATCTCCCAAATATTCATTTTCCATACAAGTGAAACCATCAAACTCCTTTTTGAGTAAATCATGTCGTAATTGACGTGACTTTTCATTTCCTAGACCTCTTGTCTTCAATGCATCCCACAATCGCTTTGATGTCTTGAAGCTGACGAACTGATGATATATTTCCTTGCTCATCGCCTGAGTCAGAATAGCATATGCTTTCTTTTCTAAATCATATGTCTTTTTCTGGTCTTCCGAAAGATCTGCAAATGTAGCGGCAGTTGAAGCGGCAACCTCAAGAGTTTGATCGAAATCTGTAGTAAAACGTAACCACAGTTCCGTGTTTTGCCCATTGACATACGTCTAAAATCTATCAACCCAACCAGGATATTCGTTTAGGTGCATCAGTTTCGGTGGACGATTCAGACTTCCGGTCTCGCTTTCACTGAGGAGTATACTTTGAATACTTGGAGTTTGATTTGAAACAAACGCCCATTGACCTGTCGACATTTGATTCGCTTGCGAAGATGCAGGTGCAGGAGATTCAGCCCATGATGGCGACAAACGCGTGTTTGTATACTTACTTTCCGTATTAGATGCGGGTGCGGGAGATTCGGCCCATGATGGAGATAAACGCGACGGAGTACCCCACCAATTCGGATTCATTTTTTATGTATGATGATGAAAACCTGATTAAATTACACAGATCAAACAGTTAAGAATGTTTTAAAAGTCTACTGTTAGAAAATAACACAAGTATGTGACGAAAATAGTGTGTTTTCGTTGCTGTGATGTTTGACGAAAACAAAGGTGTCTTTGTTGCTGAATGATTTCGTCCAGAAGGTGTTTTCGCTGATAAGGGTGATTTCGGCCCAGGTGTGATTTCGTCCAAGAACAAGGGATTTCGGCCAAGATCTTTGATTTCATTTAAATGGATATATAAGGTGATTTGGTGGAGCTTAATATTGTTGACTGAGTGATTTCGTTGACTGATGAATAAGGGATTTCGGCAACAAGTGCACAAGGTATTTTCGTTGAATGAGATAACCAGACAACAAGATATTTTCAAACCTTATCTCCTGACACAAAGACCTCTTTTGTCAAACCACCTTACTGAAACAGATTTCGAAGCTTGTTTATTTCAACCTTTCATCATTGTGATTTGTACACAAATGTCAAACAATTGTTTAATAATCAAACAACAAACACAAACACAATCATTCAGTAACAAATAAAGATCAAATATGAATATTATCCAAGAACAACTTGAAGATGCGATGAACTAGATGAAGATTCAAGTTACCAGAAATTTTACAAACACACTTTTGCAAATAAAGTTCAATAAAAACCCAAAACTAACATGTATACAAGAGTTATAACAAGGTTTTATATGAACTATAAGCAAAACAATCAAGATTTTCAAGGTTTTAACAAGGTTTTTCCAGAAAATGTATGATTTTTCAAAGCTCAAAATCAAGAAAAACACAAGAAAATCAACTTGGTTTAAACAAGGAATCGAGCCAATGCTCTGATACCAATTGTAGGTCCACCCGGAGGATCGAGTAACCTCTATTCCCTGTTTTCCGACAAACCCGAAAGTGCGGAATCCAAACGGGTAAGTTAAACCAAGTTACGAACACAAACACAAAGATTCAACGATTAACACTCCATTGTATTAACGCGTATGAAACCGTTACAAAGCAATGTTTACAAGATAAACCTATAAACTCTCAGTTGTGTGCGTGTTCTCTCAAAGAAATCTATTCAGACTTCGTAACTGTGTTCTGTCTGTTATCTGGGTATATATAGTGAAGTCATGACGAAAAGCAGTTCTTGACGAAAACCCTCGACGAAATCCAAGATCTTGACGAAATCACATGTGATTTCGTCACACATGTGATTTCGCCAACATGTGTTTTCGTCCACCAGTGAGTGTTTTCGTCATATGTTTGGGCCTGGGATATTATCAATTGGGCTTCATGATGTTGGGCTTCTTCAAAGGACTTCATCACTTGGGCTTTGACATGGATGGGATACAAACAAACTAACAGACAACATAACACCTAAACAATACTAACATGTATACTGCACACACGCAGTTACATGTACATGATTTGTTACAAAGTAAAACGCATACCGAGTCAAGACAGGAGGTTGTCTTGACTACGGCATATAGTGGGTAGACTTGTACCCCTTTATCCTTTTTGGTAAAGGTCAAAAGAAACAAGAACAATGTCTCGTCTTGTCGCATACGAGATAATGGTCAGCGGTGATGCATTATCAAACGGTATGGCGAATAACCAGCTTTTCAACACAACCAAAATATTCAGCATTTGATCCGTTGCTTGCATCTGCTGCTCTGACATCATTAATCTTGAGCAACAATTTCCAAGTAAGTCAATCTAGTTTTACTTAATAACTAATCAAATTCTCAACTTATACTGTTGAATTTTGTTTATTACAAGCTGTAGGAAAATGGTAAATTGTATTCTGATCACAATCCATAGTCATCTTTGAATGTGTGATGTGAAGAGGTGAAATGTGATGGCGGATTGAGGGGTTCTAAATGCTTAGTTTATACATTATATTAATAATTAAATAAAAAACAAAACAACCATGGCCCTCACACTCGCGACGCCAGCCACTCACACTCCCGCGCCTCTTTTGGGATCCGTTGGTTTGATTTCGTTATACTATTACGGCATGACATGTGTTAGGGGTCATCATATGGCTACGTAAATCCACAAATGGGTCATAATATGTCTTTTTGGGCCTTATGGTCCATGGTGTTATTCCTTTATACTTTTGAGTTTTAAATTTAAGGCCTGTTCTATTCGCACACGGCCTTTGTCTTTTTGCACACTCAAAGCGCCCCGCTATGGCCAAAGCGGGGCGCTTTGAGTGTGCAAAAAGACAAAAAGCGTTGGCTGGAATTTGTGTTGTTTTTTTTTTTGAAATAGGTGGGATGTGGGTTAGCTTGGTAGTGTTTTTTGGAGGAAAAAATTGTATTTGAGTTTTATAATACGTTGTTTTATAATTACGTTTTTTTACGTCATTATTTTTATAGAACGTATATAATATAAGTGCGTCTTTATAAACTATTAACCTAGTTTATTTTGTTAAATTAAACGAACACGTTAAATAAATTGTACAGAAAGCCATAAGAATTAAACGTAAACAATCCAAAACCAACGTGATGTAAATAGAAGATTAACTGCAATATATATATATATATATATATATATATATATATATATATATATATATATATATATATATATATATATATATCAGTTTGTACATACAAAACAAAAAGGTACAACTGACTACATAATACATAACAAAACACTATACAAACAAACTAAGGTACTAATCCTCGTGCGGTGGGGACGGTGGGAGGGGAAGTGGAGGCAACCCAGCGAGCTCTCGTAGAGAAACGAGCGTCTCGATGATCCAGTCCTGGCGTGCGGCCTGGCGTCTGAGGCGCCGGTCGAAGTCCTGAGCCACCTCACGCGCTACCGGAGGCAGGTCAGCGTAAACGTGCTGCGGGTACTGTGGCGGCTCAGGAGCTGGCTGAACTGGTGGTACCGGGATCTCCTCGATATGCTCATCCTGAACCGGATCCTCTAATACAGGCTGAGCCTGAGGCTGAGCCTGAGGCTGAGCCTGAGGCTGAGCCTGAGCCTGAGCCTCAGCCTGAGGCTGGCCCGGGAACTCATCGAGTCCCAGAGCCTGTAGCTGAGCCTGTCGAGCGGCCGCCTGAACATCAGGAGGGGCTAACACTCCAGCCCTCAACTCAATAACAACCGGGATGACCTCCGGCATCACCTCCGGATGCCAAATCAGCCCGTCACGTCCCCGAAACCTCAGACCAACATCAAAGGTACGGGTAATCTGCATGGCAGATACTGACGCGCGGCCCAACCTGGTAGACGGGACCGGATCGGACAGCTCCGTATCATGCTCGGGCACGAGCCCTAGCGAGCGTGCAATGGCGGTGATGTATGAGCCAGTGTGCACGAACCCGCGGAGCTGCCGGTGGTATGCTGTGGCAAAGTAATCTGCCAGGCAGGCTGCTAGATCGCAGGGCTGGCGGCGCAGTAGGCAGTATAGAAAGAAAAGGTCATTGAGGTTGACCTTCTCCCTGCTGGAACCCCGCGGCACGATAGTTGCCGCGATAATATGGTGCAGGTATCGGTACAAGGGGTCTTTAATGGTGGTGGCCTTTTGCCAGGATTTCCCAAAGGGAACCCTGGAAATGGCCCTCCAGAAACTGATAAGCGTCTGCCTGTCCATCGCCGTAACCGCCTGCGTATATAAATCAGTATCAAGCTCGGGCTCTGTGTACAAACCTGTATAAACAAATAATATTAAATAAACAAATAATAATAATAAACAAATAATATTAAATAAACAAATAACATTAAATAAACAAATAATAATAATAAACAAATAATATTAAATAAACAAATAACATTAAATAAACAAATGATATTAAATATAAAATAATAAATAATATTATTTAAACAAACCTGTATGGACAGCAAACTGCCGCACACTCATCTGAAACTCCTGACCGGCGAGACGGAATGTAACCTCGTGGACTGGAAAATCCGGGTCCTCCACGTAATCCGCCGGATGCGGCGCGTATGTAAACGTGGAAAGAAACTCCCACGTAAGCTCAGGGTACGAGTCCTCCATCGCTAACTCAAATAGGCGCGACCAAGGAGTATCTAGTCCAACTATCTCACGCGCCCGCGCGGCCTCTCCCACGGTCTCCAGCAGGCCCCAGTCTATCCCTACATGCTCCCCAATGGGGATGGCGCGCAACCTCGCGCATCTCCCCCTCGCCCGTGACCCCGGCGGAAACTGCAGGTACGGACATGCCGGCTCTCCCTGCTCTCCCTCATCTCCCTCAGCCTCCATATACCTAATCTCGTCATCGGAGGAATCCATCCCTGCACGTTGACAAGATAATATTAAATATAAAATGATAAACAAATAATTTTATTTATAAAATTTAAATAATAAAAAAATAATATTATTTAAACAATTTAAATATTTAAACAATTTAAATAATAAACAAATAATATTAACTATAAAATAATAAACAAATAATTTTATTTATAAAATTTAAATAATAAACAAATAATATTAAATATAATTTAAATAATAAACAAACAATATTAAACAAATAATATTAAACAAATAATATTAAAAAAAAAAAAAACATGAACCAAAGCGCCGCGCTTTGGCCTCGGCGCGGCGCTTTGGTTCTTCGCGATGAAGAACAGCCCACCAGATCGATCCACACGCCCAAATCAAATAAAAATCAAACAAACTGAAACACATAACTTGAACCAAAACAAGAAATGAAGTTCGATCGTACCTTTCAGCGGTTGAAAGCTTGAAAACGTTGATGATCCGGCTCGAGTGTGTGTAAATCGCACCTTGTGTGTGTGTGTTTGTGTGTGGGGTTTGAAATGGGGGAGAAGCTGCTCCGCTTTGGTTTAAGCGAGGGATCGAAGCGCCCCGCTATGGCCATAGCGCGGCGCTTTGGGGTCAAAGCGCTTAGCTTTGGCCATAGCGGGGCGCTTTGGGCCTTTTTTAAATTTTTTAAAATTGTTTTTAATTCACAAACGCGTCGATAATAGTCTAAATTTTACGTTTTTTTCCATTATACATCATTTTTTATTATATATGGAGTATACTGCAAGTTCCGGGTCAAATCGGTTACGTGTGATGTCTTATTCCGTTATATCGTATCATTTGGGTTTGAAAGCACAAGTACTCCTGTAAGAGGTGTTATGTGTATCAACCGCCTACCGCACATGAACATGACGTATTTTTTCATTAATTGTAGTATTATGATGTATATGGTCATTTTGGGTCGTACAAGTGCGTATTGAATCTGATTGGGTCGTGTCGGTGACATTCGGTTTTTAACGTGATGTAACGCATATATTGAACAAAAATAAACGTGATTATTATTAAACACATTTAACCTACATCGTGAACATATGGGGTTACATTAAGGTCAGGGGCACGATACGTAAGCATTTCGGACGCGTTGATCTGATCCCTGTATAATGTGTGCCAGGCTGCTGCGCGCTCTGTTCTGTTCGCTGTCCAGAGTGGGTTTGGGGGAGGCATTGGATAACAACCTCCAAGCTCTACATGTATGAAATGCCCATGGTCGACGAACACAACCGCAACCACCAGGTGAGGTTGCTCAGCTTCGTTTGGCCCGCCCAGCAGAGGGAAAATTGTATTGCTCCCACGCATGTCGAAGGTGTGAACAATCACACCGTATCGTTGGGCAATAAGAAACCCCGTGTCAGGCATCGTCATGTAATTTTCGATATCTGCTCGTCCCACCCCCTTGAAATCGATCCGTCTAAGCAGCGCATCATAATGTCCTATGTTTTCCGGATCGAAAAACTGCCTCCAAAGCGATTCGTTCGTACGTAACTCCTTTATAAGTTGTTTCCGGATCATCAAATATGAATTTTGTTTCACTCCTAACCCAACAGCCACCGATCGAAACCCACAATGACCATCTGGTTTCACGTCCTTTATTCTAACGATGTATGGATGGATCACTTCGGGAATCTGAGATGCGTAGTTGCGGATCGCTATATCCGTCTTAGGACCGAGCTTGATCATCGGGAAATCAGGGTGCAGGTTCATCGGTTTGGTATTCTTTTGTCTTCTAGAATCTTCGGGTGATATGTACGAGCTGTGACGGGGAAGATCATCTGAGGCCTCGACCCAAGTTTCTTCCGACGGAATGTACGAGCTTTTTCTAGCGGCTTCAACCTTTCTTTCTTCCTGCGTTTTCAATGTTGGGCGACAACGAGTTTTCTTCAGAACAGCAGGAGGTTTTTTGTTATTGTTCCCTGGATTGAGGATTTGCTGAAACTTTTCAAAGAAGCTCCTTTTCACTTAAGGGGGTGTTGGATCGATCTTTTGTTTCAATTTTTCAAATTCCGCGTCTACATCGATATCCTCTATGTTTTTCTTTGCAGGCTTGAAATTAAGCTTCTTCCAGAACACGTCTATGTGTGTGATCCGGAGTTGCTGACCTGTGGATGAAAACAAATTAGGTGGCAAAATCATAACGAGAAAGGTCAAAGATATTAATTACCTTTATTTTCCAACTTTTCCAAACGACAGGCACATGGCAAACCACAGCTGGTAAAAAGTTGGCAACCACAGCTTGCACCGTAGGCTCTCAACCCGTCTTCCTTACGTTTTAGTTCCATACTCAAAAGCTCAATCGCATATATTGAAACCTTTCTGAGAATATATGCAAGCATGGGCTGATTCTTGTGGTGCGTCATCATTTTTCGGAGGCTTGTTTCAAAGCTAGTTCTAATCTCGGCGTATTGTCTATCAACAACATGATCAACATACAGTACAAGTTTATCCAGTGTGTTGCGATGACTTGGAAAGTGACTTTTTAGTGTTGCATGCATGCCCTCAACCCTGTTAGTCGTAGTTTGGTGAAAGTTGATAGTTTTGTTAATCCAGCAAGATACAAACTTTTCACGGTACGGATCCAACCAGGATTTCATCAAATAATCAAAAACCTCAAAAATTAAAAAACGTAAATAGTCAGTTTTTGTTATTATATAAAATTTGAACATAATTATGTAAGAAATACCCACGTTCACGGCCATCTTCTTTCAGCTGTGCTTCAAGGTTTTCCAAGTTATACCTGTATATTTCCTCGGTCGTAGACTCGCACAATGTCCAAAATGTACGTACGAATTCTTTCCATTCCTTGTCAGAGAATTTCTTCTTGCTGTTCTTATTAATATTTTGTTGAATATGGAACCGACAAAGATACTTATGCGCTTTTGGAAAAACTTGTTCACACGCGTTCATTAGCGCAAAATCCCTGTCTGTTAAAATCACGCGCGGTTCCATACATCCTACCAGCATAGACTTGATCCTCTGCAACACCCATAGGTAGTTCTCTGACTTCTCAGCGGAAATTACCGCACAAGCAGCCGTAAACGATTTGTTTGTCGACGTCATGCCTACGACCTGAACAAATGGCAGGTTGTACATGTTCGTTTTGTAGGTGGCGTCAATCATTAGCACATGCGGGAAGGCACACCACATATTGAATGATCTTTCGTGAACAAAGAAGACATCTTCAACTTCGTTTGATATCTCATTCGTGCGCATGTAATAAGTGTAATCTTTTTCGAGAAGAATGTTTTCAACAGACACATCCCCCGGCTCACCATCGTCACCGACTCTTTACGTGACCAAACTCTTTACGTGACGAAAAGGTCTGCGTTGTATCAAACGAAAATGTAACCGGGTAACAGCCTTCCTCGTCAACAGACACATCCCCCGGCTCACCATCGTCACCGAGGTCCGAATATACTTGATGTTCAAAGCTCGGTTGACAACCGTAACTGTGGTTTGGATAACACTCCTGCTGTACAAAGTTGTGCTCGCCACCGTAACCGAAATTCGAATAACCTTGTAAGCTCTGTTGACAACCGTAACTGTCGTTTGGATAACACTCCTGCTGTACAAAGCTGTACTCGCCATCGTAACCGAAATTCGAATAACCTTGTTGTGCGTAAGGGTCCTCCACAGGGGTATTCAAATCCAGCTTCACCGTGTTATCACGATAACGAATGCCAGATACAACCTCTGCCTCCCTCAAGTTGGACGAGACCGGTTTCTCATACGAGTCAGAAATAGCGGTCCCCTCGTAAGAATCAGGAACAACTGACTCGTTAGAATATTGACCGAAAAGATAGTTGCTTAACCACGACATCGTTTTTTCAAGACACGTAACTAATACAACAAAGAAATCAACAAACAACAAAACACTCGAATACCCTCGAATGCTAAATGTTCTGTCTATGCAGGTTTAAATAATGAAAATTTGGGGTCGAAGCGCCGCGCTTTGGCCATAGCGCGGCGCTTAGGGTTCACGGGACACTGCAACCTCGTATCACCTTTATGTCTCTGCAACTTATGTCAGTCAAACCATCAAATCACCTTTTGTCGACCTAAGCGCCCCGCTATGGCCATAGCGCGGCGCTTAGGGGTGTGAAAATAATTTTCTGTGTGTGGGAATAGCATGACCCTTTTTAAAATTTGTGAATATGTCATTTAATGCTCTCCCATGGCCCATGATGTATCTTAAAGTTCAATAAACACTAAAGTGAAACTTTGGATGGTAAGTTAATCAAGATAACCCATGTTTGGATCAGGTACTATTTATAAAACAGCTACAGTCATGAACTTATCTTTTGTGTACTTAAATTCTTTGCAGGATGAGGGGTTAAAGTCTGAATCTTTGGGGACGACAATAAAAGTTGAGTACAATGATATGATCAAGTTTACACTGCCCCTTTCAGCTAAATTCACAGACCTGCACAGCAAAGTGACAGAGAGATTCACGGATTTAGAACGCCAAGAGTTTCGTGTCGAGTATAATGACACCCAAGGTAACCGTCTTCCAATCTCAAGTGATGAAGACCTCCGGGTTTGCATGGCTGAGTCAAGTTCAAAGGGGGCCAAGTTCATCAGAATGTATGTTTTGTTGAACACATAGAGTGATAACTTTCTTTTTTCTTCATTTGATATTTTGAAGTTAATATGTATCACACGCTTCTTTTCTTCTTTTGCTTTCCAGAACTTATATTATGTTTTTATTTTCTAGAATTTTTTAATTTTATAAATTCTGTTTTTATTTTCCGGAATTCCTAGAACTTATTTTATGTTTTCATTCTTCATGAAATAAATATAGATAGATTTTTTTTTTTGAAATTACATTACAGTCAGTAAATCCGTTAGTAGACTTACCGGCCACCTAGAAGACTTGTCAACCATGCAAACCCGGAGAAGGAAATGTTTTGGGTTCAAATCTCACAGAAGACAGAAATTAAAAGAAATTTGCCGTTAAAAAAATAAAACTAAGATAAATTTGTGCTCTATTTATTAAATATGAGTTGAACAGATCGAATGCATTGTATAATTGATTTTTGGGATTGATATGAATTCATGATTTTTCGTATTTATTATGCATAAAAATAAAAGATAGATGTTTTAACTATTAAACTACATTTTCTCCAACAATTGATATGTGTTTTTAAAAGGATAGTGGGGATTGAGTATTGTGATTAAAATTAAAAAATATATAAAACCGAAAAGATTGTCACCTTTCTCACATCTGTCTCGTCTCATTGCCGTTTGATAAATTTTCGCAAACACCAATTTTACTGTCAAGCTATTGACTTGTACAGTAGTTTTCTTGTTCACTTATTTTCTATTAAATAATTAGACCATACGTAGTGGTAAGGGTGAATAATGCTCCCACCCTTGTGCGTTTTCCGTCATGTGGCAGTCCAGTCAGCAAGGGGCATTATTGGGCGATTTTTTTAAAATGGGTATAGTGGGGATGTGAGTATTATGTTAAAAGGGGGTGTAAAGAATTAAATAAAAAAAACTAACCAAGAAAAGGGGATTGGCCAAGAAAAAGAGGGAGACATCTGATTAGCCAACCAATTTGCTATTTAGCGTGATTCAAAGCACGCCTGGAGGGCATTTTTGCTAAATCACGCTCAATCACGCCATGGGGGGTGGGGGAGCGTTTTTGGGCGTGTTTGGGGGAGAATCACGCCGGATCACATACCACAACGCATGGTCTTAAGGATACAGAAGAATATTAAAAAAATTAGTCATCATCATGTTCTAGATGGGTGTTTAAAGCATTCACATTGAAATCTTTATACTCATCCATATAATTTACCTAAAACTCAGCAATCTTTAAATTTATTTGTTCTTTTATGAAAACCATTTACATCCATTTTCTTATATCCATCTTTATATTCTTTTTTTTTCTTTTTTTCTCTTTCTTTCATTTACATTCTTAACTTTTTTTTAGAACGGCCGACAAAATATTTTATTCATTGTAGCAATATGCTACCACCAAACATACAAGTATTTAACACCAAACAAACAAACAAAACAAATTACATATAATTCTTATCCACCAACCTTGAATCTACTCCAATCTTCCCATGTTAATGTCGCCAATTTAGACCGGTTCTTCACCCATGAATACGCCATTGCTTTAACTTCATCTAGAGTCTTTGTCATATTTGGCACCTTTTGTTCAAACACTATCTCGTTCCTTGTCTTCCAAATACACCAAAATGTTACCAAGATAACCGCATACAACGCTTTTGTCTTCCTTCTTGGGCCTGAACTTATCTCATGCAACGTAAGGAGATCCTTAATGTCGAAAGCAATAATCGGTGGAATCGTGCACCAGTTCGCAATATTTTGCCATATCGACTGAGCATATTGACATGAAACAAATATGTGTTCACAGGTCTCATCATAAATACCGCACATAACACACAACCGATTATGAACCGGTATGTTCCGAGCCGATAAGGCACACTTTGTCGGCAAGCGTTCCATTTCAGCCCTCCACGCTACAATTCCAACCTTTTTCGGGACCCAGTTGTTCCATTCAAATACTCTAGCGGGTTGCGTGCGATTAACCGATCCCAAAATCTTTTTTATACTTGCCACATTAAAGATTCCAGATCCCTCATACTTTCAATGCCACTTATCAGGCCCAAACGTCATGTTCAGTCCGCTAATCAGGCCCATTAGCTGTTGTAGTTGTGTACTTTCATTATTACCCAAAGCCGAGCAAGCCCAATCCCACTGATACTCCATACCTGGCCCGTCAGCCTTCATGCGATCAAACACCAAGCAGTCTTTCATTTTTTCAGCTTTAAACAAATCCGGAAACTTCAAGTAAAATGGAACCGGATCGGCCCAGCTATCCAACCAGAAAGATATGTTTTTACCATTGGCTAGGACCGCTGTCGAAGTACTATTTAGATCTATTTCAGCGTCTAAAAGTGTATTACAAATACTAGAGATACTTTTCCAAGGCCCGGCTATAGAGATTTTTGCTGGGATATCTTTCCATCCCCTTGTGTTATGATGAATTGCCCAAATTACACGCCCCCACAAACCGTTTTTTTCCGTTTTAAACCTCCACCACCACTTTGCCAGCATAGCTAAATTTGCATCCCTTAGTGAGCCGAAACCCAACCCCCCATATTCAACTGGAGCAATAGGTTTTTTCCCATGCCACCCAATTCATTGTAGCCTTCTCTTCCGACCCACCCCAAAAGAACACCCGTCTAATTCTATCAAGAGAATCTAATACTTTTATCGGGGCTTTAAACAATGAGAAGTAATATGTAGGTAGGGAATTCAACACAGATTTTATAAGCGTTATCCTTCCACCAATTTTTTGCAAGATTCATATTAGCACCTACTAACATACCAATATGTTTAAACGGAAACGTACCTTTTTTGCAGCTCAACAGATTTGCCATAACTTGTACCTCATGGTGATCCACTCCTCTCCCAAATGATACACTTCGCCAAATTAACTCTTAATCCCGAGGCCAAATAAAAGCATCTTAGCAACCTCCTTAGATTATTTATTTTTGAGACTGACCACTCTCCAATAAACATAGCATCATCGGCATACAATAGGTGAGATAATGATGTACCTTCATTGTTAATTTTGATGCCATTAAACAAACCCACGGCATCAGCTTTCTTCATGACACCAGATAAAGCTTCCATTAATATCACAAACAGAAAAAGGGACAACGGATCGCCCTGGCGCAGCCCACGAGAACAATCGAACTCCCTAGTCGGTGACCCATTAACCAAGACTGAAGCTCTAGCAGAGTATAGAGTTTCCATTACCCATCATCTCCATCTTCTTGGAAAATTCATTTGAGCCATAATCGAATTAAGAAACGCTCAATTAACCGAATCATAAGCCTTATTAATATCCACTTTAAAGAACATCCCCCTCTGTTTAGTCTTCTTAATCCAACTTAATACTTCATTCAATACTAGTGGGCCATCCATAATATTTCTCCCAGCCAAAAAAGCCGATTGTTGTTCCAAAATCAAATTCCTCATCACCTCTTTTAGCCGATTCACTAGAACCTTTGAGATCACTTTATTAACCACACCGATTAAGCTTATTGGTCTGAAATCCATAGGACTAACCGGATCCTTCACCTTCGGGATTAATGCAATAAACGAGGAAGTACAACACTTACTAATAGAACCATCCTCATAAAATTTATTAAAAAGGCTGACAAAATCTGAACGGAGACCTGACCAACATTTTTTAATGAACTTGAAGTTGAATCCATCTGGGCCCGGTGCACGATCTCCTTCACATTCTCAAACTGCCGCCTTAATTTCATCTTCTAAGAATGGTGCTTCCAACAAGGTTGCCTCCGAGTCAGAAATGGAGGATAAGTTAGGACAAACCAACTCCGGTCTCACTGGCAATGGCTCAGTAAACTGAAGACCATAAAACTCATACAGCGATTCTTTAATACATAATGGGTTCGTAACCCAATCGCCATTAATCCGTAACCCATTTAATCTATTTGTACTGATATTAGAATTAATAATATGATGAAAATATGCAGAATTTTCATCACCATCCACAGCCCACCTAGATCTAGACTTTTGGCGCAAGTCCAATTGTTTTAGTCTATCAAATTCTGCCATAAAATTCCTACACTCCGCTCTTTCCATCAGTTCATCCTCCCACAACATTCTTTCTTCCGCCAATATTTCAATACTTGCTAAATGCCTCTTTTTACCACCATAAATACCTTCTTTCCTATCCTTTTCCACTTTCAGCCAAGACTTGATATTTTTTTTCAACCATCTCAATTTAATAGCAAGAGCAAGATCCGCTTGACCCGAGAAAGTAAACGTTCCACACAACTGCAGCACATAATCTAAAAAACCTGGATACTCAAACCAGGAATTAAAAAACCTGAACGGTATATGGCCAAAACCTGACAAAATTGTTGAAAGCACTATTGGCCGATGATCCGATACTTCGCTGTCTAAAGCAACTACTGCTGCGTTTGGCCATCTCTCCATAAATCCCAAATAGACAAGGAACCGATCCAACTTACTCAACTTCTTCCCATTGTCAGAAATATACCTGAAGCTACCCCCGCCCATATTATATTCAACCAGCCCGGCCGAGAGAATAAAATGATTGAATGCATCAGCATTAGCTTCAACAAACTCTGAATTCATTCTTTCACTAGCATCCCGAACTTCATTAAAATCACCCATCATTATCCAAAGCCCTTGTATCGAATTCCTAATTCCCAATAACTCCAACCATAGTGCCCGCCTACTACTTGCATCATTTGGGGCATATACATTAACTAAGTTAACCCTACACCCAGATTGAACCAAACTTCCCGAAATAACAATAAAAAATCTATTTTGAATTATATTAACACACCTGAACACTGCTGGACACCAAATGCAAGCTAGCCCACCCGATCTTCCTTGAGAATTTACCACAGCTATTTTAAATTCAGCTCTGCCCCAAAATTTACTGAACAAAAACGACTCCGAATCCTGTAGCTTAGTTTCCTGAATTGCAAGAAAATGTATCCCATAACTCGTCTTTAACCCACGAATCCAATCAGATTTCCGATCACACCGAACACCTCTCAAATTAACAGATAAACAATTCATCAGAAACTGTTGTTAACACCTTCTTCCGTAATTAATTTCTCAGTAGTGGATACGAAACCATCCAGATTAATACCAATTAATGACCCGATTCCAATCGTAGCCTGAACCTCAGAATCGAGATTTTGTTGCTGATTCAGATCTACCTGAACAGGGTCATCATCCAACTCCGAGATCCCATCTACCTCAGCCCCCATGGGTCCACTATCGGCCTGTACTTCTTCGTGTTGTTCCGAGTTGGTGTAGATATCCTCACCAGTACCATATTTTTCATTAACTGTGTATTAAGATCGATAGGTTCAATCACTGGATCCTGGTATTGACAAAACAACCTTTGAGTGGGTCCCTAAGTAGAACCGATCGATGGTGGGCTAAGGTCATTCATATTCCTTTTTCCCAAGTTTGCACCTGGTGTTGGATCGTCATTCACCTATTCTCACCTGGATTCAAAACATTAGGCCCACTATTTTTATTTGTATTATTTAACAAAACAGTGTCATCCCCAATAACATTGGGAACACGCGCCGGTATTTCAGCATCCCCATGCACGTCCATTTTTTTCCACAACATCATTAGTGTTTAGTGACTCCTGATTATCCGATGTCTCCTGATGTTCCGGTGACTTTTCATTGACCTCCTGAGAAACACCTACTCTGACAATCGGAGAAACCACCTTCTTTTCCGGTACCGGAATATGATCATCCTTAGACCTGATCTCACCATCCTCATATTCTTCCATATCATCTGGATCAGAATCCGAATTCGATTCCGTATCTGATTCTTCATCCCTAGTCCCATACGAAGTCACATTATCAAAGTTCGGTATCCACCGCTGTCACGACCTCCGACCCCACCCTGGACGGAATCGGGAGCCGCGAACCAGTTCAGTGGTACCGGTGGTTATTTAGAAAAGTAGTGCAGCGGATATTTCGTCAGGACCGTGAGTTAGGAAAAATATTAGAGTTTAGAAAACACCGGATTTTATTTATTAAATAGATGGGATAAAACCATGTTTTGAAAGGTAGCTTTAATATGGGATAAACCCGAATACATAAAACAACTTTTCTTAATTTAATTTAATTGATAAATTAAGCCGCTTCTGTAAGCCTTTTGGTGCCGTATCCAACTCTTATTCCGATCTATTGTAATTACCTGAAACGCTTTTTAAAAACATTTGGTCAGCAGGAAATACTGGTGAGTTCATTCAGTTTGTACAAAAAGACACATTGTTATAAATTACAGCATAAGAGCGATTACAATGGCTACTATCTTATTTTTATCTGGCGCCGTGTCATACCCTGGTGACGATGGTCATACCACTATTGGGTCCTTTCACCCAAGTAGTGATGATTATCACTGTTAGGTTGGTGAACCTAACCGTGAGAAATTAGTAATGTGCACAATACCCCACTTGCCAGTGATTCAAGATAACCAAGATTTAATCCCGGTAATTATAACTTTTTTGAAAACAATTTAGGTATAGTAAAACATTGTTGATAAAAAAGAATGACTCACATTATAAGCATGCAGTATTGATTTAACAAGCTTCTTGATTCTACTCCTTCTGATAATTAAGCATATACTTTATTATTCTGAACCTTCTGATGATTAAACAGCTTGTTTGATTGTAAGGGTATAGTTGGGAGTATTCTGATAGTTAAACATATAATTTAACAGAATGGAATACGTATTCGTGTAAAACCATATGTCGCAACCCCCGATCCCTTATCTGTCCCGGAAACGGGCGGACGCGAACTCAGAATTTCGGTGGTATCAGTCGGTTAGTTTGGCAGCGGAAATTACATCAGGACCGTAGTTAGGAAATGTTTATCAGAGTAAAACCACCATATTTGATATTAATAATCACATGGGAAAAACCCAAGTTTCTTATTACAATATGTTTATAGGGAAAAACCCTATTTTATTGAATTTAAAACATCGTCTTTTAGGTAACTTTTATAGCCACATTTTTCCCAAGCCTTCAGTGCTCTCCAGCTGGCTTTTTACTAATTGGCTGTCACATTGTGTTACCTGAAACGCGTTTAAAAAAAACATTTGTCAGTGGGAAATACTGGTGAGTGAATCCCAGTTTAATCAAGAAACATTTTATTAATTAAAACAGTATTGAGAGCGATCACAATGTTTATTTCTACACAATTACTCATTCAGTACTGTCAATCCTGACTTGTGGGTCATATTACACATTGGCTAACTCGTTGTCCAATGGTAACGTATTGTCGTCCCGACTTACTACTCACAGTGTAGTAAATTTTGTATACAAAACCCCAACATACCGGCAGTAATTGAAGAACTACAAAGACTCAATCACCGCTTAATCGCATTGTAAAACATTTAAGGTTTTGTAAAATATTACAAAAAAGGTTAACAAAAAGCGGATAAACTCACATTGCTATCTTAGACTTCGCGTAAGGGTTTCCTGGGATTAATCTATAATTTACACAAATGTACATAGGTTAGTATAATAACCCTTTGATAATATTAATGATACCCTCCCCAAGACGGTATTCCAACAACTACGTCGGGCAGAACCACGACAGTTGTTACGGAACCCTAAATCAATCGGGCAGCGTATCTAATACGAAACTGGGGTTATAATACTTACAACGGAGCAGAACCTCGCTAATTAGGGGGTATAATACCCGTATAATAAAGCCTATATTTCAGAATTTGAGATTGAGAAACGTTTGTGAGCGAATTAGAATGAAATCCGATGGCCTTCTTATATAGGGCTGTTTTCTGGTTCTCACGCGGCCAACGTAAGTGTAAGCAAGGGCTTACGAGGCCCGTGTACTAGTCCGGGTAGGGTTTAGGGTGTCCGGGTCACTGCCTAGCTTCGCCACGATGATGACACGTGTCATCACCGGGCTGCGCCACTATCTTGATCTCACGCGGCCCGCGTTAACTTAAGGGGGATCTTACGCGGCCCGCCTAAACTTAAGAAAACCAACGAAATCAGGTTTTAACCTTGATACCGCCCGCGTAAGGGTTGGGGTGGGTCTACGCGGCCCGCCTCAACTTAATAATCAGATTTTAAATTTTATTTTTAATGCTATACTGTATTCCAGGCTCGGTTTTCACATACGGTGTGTATTTAAAGACATATTGAGACATTTTAAAATATATTAGGGTGTCAGAAATTATGAGGGTGTCGGTTTTATTTGAGGATTGTTACATCCTCCCCACCTTGTTTTAGAGCTCGTCCTCGAGATCTACTGGAACAAGTGCGGATATTTCCTTTGCATTTCTGATTCAAGCTCCCATGTGTACTCAGGTCCTCTTTTGGAGTCCCACTTTACTTTGACCAGAACTAGTCTTTTGTGCTTGAGATTCTTGACTTTCCTATCTTCAATTTGTAGAGGCCTCTCTACAAACTTGAGTTGTTCATTTACCTCTATATCCTTAAGAGGTACTATCAGTGATTCATCAGCTAAACACTTTTTGAGATTAGATACATGAAATACATCATGTATTCCTGCCATTTCCTCTGGCAGTTGTAGTTGATAGGCTACAAGTCCTATTCTTCTAATAGTCTCAAAAGGTCCAACATACATGGGACTTAGCTTTCCCCTTTTGATGAATCTTACCACTCCTTTCCAAGGAGAGACTTTTAACAATACTTTATCTCCTACTTGAAATTCCAATGGTTTGCGTCGGTTATCAGCATAGCTCTATTGTCGATCACGTGTTGCTTTCAGTCGTTCCTTGACTTGAATAATCTTGTCGGTGGTTTCTTGCACTATCTCAGCTCTAGATAGTTGCTTTTCCCCAATTTCTGCCCAACAGACTGGGGTTCGGCACTTTCGTCCATAAAGTGCTTTAAATGGTGCAGCATTGATACTTGTGTGATAACTATTATTATATGAAAATTCTATTAAAGGTAAGTGATCGTCCCAATTACCTCCGAAATCAATTACACAAGCTCTAAGCATGTCTTCCATTGTCTGAATTGTCCTTTCACTTTATCCGTCCGTTTGAGGATGATAAGCTGTGCTTAGTTTTAACTTGGTTCCCATGGCTTTTTGGAAACTTGACCAAAAATGAGAGGTAAAGCGGCTATCTCTATCAGAAACAATTGATAAAGGTATTCCATGTAAAGAAACAATTTCATTTACATATAATTTAGCTAACTGTTCCATACTGAAAGTTTCTTTCATTGGTAGGAAATGAGCGGACTTGGTTAGCCTATCTACAATCACCCAGATTGTATCATTACCTTTCTTTGTCTTGGGTAATTTGGTAACAAAATCCATTGTTATAAATTCCCATTTCCACACTGGCATTTCTAACTGTTGTAATAAACCTGAGGGTTTCTTGTGTTCAGCTTTGACTTGTGAACAGGTTAAACATTTAGAAACATAGGCTGCTATGTCCTTTTTCATTCCTATCCACCAGAAATTCTTTCTTAAGTCATGGTACATTTTATCACTTCCTGGATGCATCGTATATTTAGATTTATGGGCTTCTTCTAATATACGGTGACGTAGGTTTCCTAATTTAGGTATCCACATTCTCTTTTTGCGGAATCTCCAAATTCCATCTGTTCCTTGTTCTAATTCTTTTAGCATACCTTTTAGTTTTTCAGTATCATCCTTGATTATTGATTCTTGTGCTTCTCTTATCTGATCATTTAAATCTACTTGCAGATTTAATTTAAGAGAACTTACCCTTTTTGGCTTTTCATGATACTTTCGGCTTAAAGCATCTGCCACTACGTTTGCCTTTCCTTCATGATACTGGATATCACAATCATAATCACTGAGCATCTCCATCCAACATCTTTGTCTCATATTCAATTCCTTTTGCCCAAAAACATACCTTAAACTCTTATGATATGTGAATATAGTAAATTTACTACCGTATAGGTAATGTCTCCAAATCTTAAGGGCAAAAATTATAGCTCCTAACTCTAAATCATGGGTTGAATAATTCTCTTCATGATTCTTAAGTTGTCTGGATGCATAGGCTATAACCTTTTGTCGTTGCATTAATACATATCCATAACCTAATTTAGAAGCGTCACAATAGATTACAAAGTCTTCAGTTCCTTCTGGTAACGCTAGTACAGGTGTATGGGTTAATCTTTGCTTAAGGATTCTAAAGGCTTCTTCTTGTTTTAATCCACATTCAAACTTAATAGATTTACAGGTTAGCTTAGTTAAGGGAATGGCTATTCTAGAAAAATCTTGAATAAATCTTCTATAATAACCGGCCAATCCTAGGAAACTTCTAACCTCGGTTGGTGATTCAGGGGTTTTCCATTTAGTAATTGCTTCGATCTTAGTTGGATCCACATGAATTCCTTCATGATTGACTAGGTGTCCGAGAAACTGTACCTGTTCTAACCAAAACTCGCACTTTGAAAATTTAGCGTAAAGCTTTTCCTTTCTTAATAGGCTTAAAAGTGCGTGCAAATGCTTTGCGTGTTCCTCTTTATTTTTAGAGTAAATGAGAATATCATCTATAAAAACAATTATGAATTTATCCAAATATGGCTTACATATTCGGTTCATCATGTCCAAAAATGCAGCTGGGGCATTGGTTAAACCAAATGGCATGACAGTAAATTCATAATGGCCATACCTTGTTCTGAATGCGGTCTTAGGAATGTCCTCTTCCTGTACCTTTAATTGATAATATCCTGATCTTAAATCGATTTTAGAGAAAAATCGAGCTCCTTGTAGTTGATCGAAAGATCATCGATTCTTGGTAATGGGTACCGGTTCTTAATCGTGACCTTGTTCAATTCACGGTAGTCAATGCACATACGCATTGATCCGCCCTTCTTTTTAACGAATAAAATCGGTGCTCCCCACGGCGACGAACTTGGTTGTATAAATCCTTTCTCCAACAATTCGTCTAATTGTTTCTTCAATTCTTGCATTTCTGCAGGTGCCAAACGGTAATGTGCTTTGGCAATCGGTGCTATTCCTGGTATTAAATGGATTCTGAATTCAACTTCTCTATCTGGAGGTTGCCCTGGCAATTCTTCTGGAAATACATCAGAAAATTGGGATACTACTAGAATATCTTTTAAATCCTTTCCTTTAGTGTTAGTGATTATAGAAATCAAATACACTAATGATCCTTTTCTTATTTAACTTGCCGTTTTCATCACAGAGATGAATTTAGTAGATTTGGGAGTTTTATATCCTTTAATTGTGATCTTTTCACCTTTTGGTGAATTTACTTGTATCGACTTTTGATCACATAAAATACTGGCTTTATTGGTTATTAACCAATCCATTCCTAAAACAACATCAAATCCTGCCAGATTCATGGGGTAAAGGTTTGCAAAATACTCTTGGTTTAAAATTTTTATTCTTGCTCCCTGCAAGATTTCAGAAATCCTAACGGTTTCTCCATTAGTTGTTTCTACTAGACACTCTTGTGGAAGTTTAGTTAATGATTGCTTAAATAATTTGCAAAATGAAGTATTAATAAAACTTTGGTTTGCACCAGAGTTAAATAATACTTTAGCAAAAATATCATTAACTAAAAACGTACCAGTGATCACATCCGGGATCATTTTTACTTCTTCTGCTGTTAGAACAAATGCTCTAGCATTCTTGGTATTCTTGTTGTTTGCAGCTGGAGCTAATTTCGGACAGTTAGGCTTGATATGACCTTGTTCTCCACAGTTACAACATATCCTGTTGTTAGCTTTCTTCCTGCAGTCTTCTTCCTTGTGTCCCGATATTTTGCAAAAGTTACAGTATATGGAGCATCTTCCTGAATGCTTTCTTTTGCAATTCTTACAATAAGGGGTAGAGGTAGAACCTATATTTTTCCCACGATTAAAATTTCCAGAACGAAATTCTTGTGTGAGCTTTTGGGTTAGGTTCCTCCTTTGATCCTCTTCTTGGGTACGTACTAATTCATCAGTCAAGGTATTTACTAGTTCTACAGCTTCTTCTATAGTGTGAGGTCTAGCAGCCTTGACTACGTGTCTTATCTCTCCGATTAATCCCCAGATATAATGGGAGATTAACACTGGTTCTGGTGAAGAAAGAGTTGGCACTATTCTAGCATATTCGAAGAATAATTTAGTGTATCCCTTACTATCCACACCAGTCATCCTAAGGTTTAGGAATTTGTTTGATATCTGTTCCTTTTCATTGGGTGGGCAGAATTTCCATTCTACCTTGTCCTTGAATTCTTCCCATTCCATATTATAAGTTCTATCACTTCCTCTTGATTGGAGGATAGTGTTCCACCATTCTAGTGCTGAATTCTTAAACAGATTAGAAGCAAACATTATCTTATCTTCTTCAGCACACTTGCTTATTCTTAAGACTACCTCAGTCTTCTCTATCCAGCGTAAGGTTGTAATGGCCCCTTCGTTGCCCGAGAATTCCATTGGTTTACAAGACCAGAATTCTTTATAAGAACATTTGTAAGACACGGTTCTTCTCCTTTTGGGAATGGGCATTTGAAGTACAAGTCCATTGTTTACACTGTTTTCGGGTTCGATTGGTCGCTTACTGCTATGCTTACTCTTGTTATCGGCTTCTTTAATCGTTTGAATAATATATGGCATTGCATCTATTATTCCTTGTGCGACTATGTGTTGGATAGCACTGTTATCCACTTGATTTCCATTGTTATTGATGCTTGGATTCTCATTAACCAAGTTAATGTTACTCTGGTTATCATTATTCAGATTTCCTTGATTTCCTTCATCGGCCATCTGAATTTTAAACATTTACCAATCATTAATAGAATAATTAAATAGTTTAAGTAACAATCCACATAATACACATATTGGTCAAAAACGTCGTGCATTGCGACTTTACTCTTTTTACTATAGTATGCATCAAATACACACTAAAACATAAATTAAAAATTACAATACTACTATGCCTCGTTAACCACAGAGTGGTCTATACTACGATAGATTTATTATTATTACACATATATTTTATTTATTATTATTACCAACTTTATTATCTCCTTCATGGGTATGGATTTCCCCCGAAATCCATTTGCCGCTCATCGTATTTCCATACGAGTTGCTTTCCTACGTATCTCATCCTTTCACTACTTTCTATGATTTCCTCTCCAAAATTTCGGAGTTCTTGCAAATTCTATGCACTCATTGGGGGTGCAGGTACTGGTATTGGCTCTGGGTACTGAGGTACTGGATTCTCCTGAGGGTATGGATTCTCCAAAATCTCCCTAATGTATTCATCGTTGTCATAATAGGGATCTAGAGGGTCCAAACCTGGATATACTGCTAAGTTCGGCAAGGTTTCTTCGTTTAAGTGATAGCGTGGCACATAATCCCTAAGATCATCAAACCATGGATCATAATTTGGATCTAGAGGATTAGGGGCTGGTATCCTAGGTATCCCCTCAGGGTTAAAATCATGCATTTCTACCTACATTGGTTGAGTGGGAATTAAAGGTAAGGGTTGTGGGGCTACTAGTTGTATACAAAACCCCAACATACCGGCAGTTTTTGAAGAACTAAATTTTGTATACAAAACCCCAACATACCCCAACATACCGGCAGTAATTGAAGAACTACAAAGACTCAATCACCGCTTAATCGCATTGTAAAACATTTAAGGTTTTGTAAAATATTACAAAAAATGTTAACAAAAAGAGGATAAACTCACATTGCTATCTTAGACTTAGCGTAAGGGTTTCCTGGGATTAATCTATAATTTACACAAATGTACATAGGTTAGTATAATAACCCTTTGATAATATTAATGATACCCTCCCCGAGACGGTATTCCAACAACTACGTCGGGCAGAACCACGACAGTTGTTACGGAACCCTAAATCAATCGGGCAGCGTATCTAATACGAAACTGCGGTTATAATACTTACAACGGAGCAGAACCTCACTAATTAGGGGGTATAATACCCGTATAATAAAGCCTATATTTCATGAGATTGAGAAACGTTTGTGAGCGAATTAGAATGAAATCCGATGGCCTTCTTATATAGGGCTGTTTTCTGGTTCTCACGCGGCCCGCGTAAGTGTAAGCAAGGGCTTACGCGGCCCGTGTACTAGTCCGGGTAGGGTTTAGGGTGTCCGGGTCACTTCCTAGCTTCGCCACGATGATGACACGTGTCATCACCGGGCTGCGCCACTATCTTGATCTCACGCGGCCCGCGTTAACTTAAGGGGGATCTTACGCGGCCCGCCTAAACTTAAGAAAACCAACGAAATCAGGTTTTAACCTTGATACCGCCCGCGTAAGGGTTGGGGTGGGTCTACGCGGCCCGCCTCAACTTAATAATCAGATTTTAAATTTTATTTTTAATGCAATACTGTATTTCAGGCTCGGTTTTCACATACGGGGTGTATTTAAAGACATATTGAGACATTTTAAAATATATTAGGGTGTCGGAAATTATGAGGGTGTCGGTTTTATTTGAGGATTGTTACACCATATCAAACCTAACGATGGTCACGAGATCAGAACCTTAACAAAATTCACAAAGTATAGTCTTATTCAGACAGCACTTCTGTATTCGTTTAATGAAATTCACAAAGTACAGCACTTTGGCATTCGTTAGTTGGTTCCCGAATCGATCGGACAGAATATCGCCTCGGTGATTATTGGTTAGAACACCAACGTATAGAGAGAAGAATAGAAGGAATGAGCAAAAGAAAATGAATCCTAAGCTTCCTATTTATAGGTAGGAAGTATGAAATTTCTAGGAAGTTTCATATAACTTTTCTAGGAAGTTACCTATACATTTTCTAGGAAGCTTCCTACCCACATATCTATCCTCTTGCACCTTCCTCATATATATCTATTTACGTGTTTAATTAACTAATCTTGATTAATTAATCTTACTTAACTTAATTAATCTTGCTTAACTGATTAATTAACCTTACTTAACTTAATTAATCTTAATTAATCTTTCTTAATTAATTAATCAATTACTTAACTAATTAATTTATCTTAACTCTTATGATTTGCTTAGTCGATTACTTAACTTAATTAGCAGATTAATTAATCTACTCAGCTAGCTTAACTGCTAAGTTTCCTTAACAACTAAGTGTAAGTAATTAGTAAGTTTAATAAGTTTATTTAACTACTAAGTTTACTTAGCTATTAAGTTTACTTAGTTGCTAAGTATTCTAGCAGCTCCCTGATTACGAGTTCTAATTTCTAGATACAATGGAACTCGTATTAGTGTATTAACTTAATTCAACTTTAACGATAATCACGAGATCGAAACCCTCACAACGAATGACAAAGTATAGCCAAATATTGGCAGCACTTAAACATCCATTGGATCAGTTTTAAGCGATCGGATAAAGTATCGTACCAGTGATTAGAGTTATTACCCTAATACGGGCAGAGTTTCGGGATTTAGAAGTTCTGACATTAGAATGACAGAACAAGAGAACAAGAGAAAGAAAAGAATTGAACGATTTGAAATGAAACTATCATCCTCTATTTATAGGCTGAAATGTCACACCCTGGCTTTGCGGAAGCGTGGGTTTATTTGGTGTGACTTCTTAATACCATAGCAACAATCATAACAATGCTATATGATAAAAACATGAGATATTCATCCATTAATAAAGTTAGAAAAATCCCATTTTCAACAATCACAAAATAAGTTACAAACCTTAACTTGATTTAATTGAGTTTATAAAGACTTAGCAAAAAAAGCTTTAAACAGTACTAGGTTTAGGGGTATGTAACCCGTCCAGGAAGAGGTTACACCTTCTAAACCCTGGATGACTTCTTTATTCAAACGCAGCTTGAAAATACGTGCATACCGTGCCAGATCCATTAGTTTCCTGAAATACATGTAGTTTGAAAAATCAACATAAAGTTGAGCGAGTTCATGTGTAAGTGAGTATGTATAAACCTTTGTAATATGTCTGTATGAATGTATGTTCTTGGTATGTAGCGATAAGGAAAAAGAGATCAATTAATGTGTAGCTAATACATTAATAAGTGACATGGCCTAGGAAGCACTCAAACCTGTAACGCGGATTTCATATCGGTCCTTCCGGCGGAACGACATAGTCACCACATGCAGCCACACGCTGGCCCATGTGTGGGGCTCGCAACACCCGATAGATCTATCACTCATGCCTCTCGGTCCTTATACAAGGATTAATGGTCTTACGATAATAGCCTATCCATTCACGTGATCTAGTAATAAGTTCCTTAGCTAATCATACCGTGTATAAAACGTTTGTAGTAAATGTAACATGTATTTCACCCCCGAAGTATAAAACTGAAAACGGTTAAGAGAAAAGGGGGGGGGGGGGCATGAACTCACTGTATTGCGTCTTCGGTACCTGTAACTCGTAACCCAAATCTCCTCAACAAACACGACTACCTACAATGGTCTAACGTCTATTAGACGGACGGGTCGTGCCTTGTCTTAGTATTTATGTTTTTGAGTTACGTTTCTGGTATTATTCCAAGTTATAATGATTATGTTTGGTTTTGGAATAATTGTTTATACGATATTTATGTATTAAGACTTCTCAGGTATTCGTATTCGTCTCTCCTTCCCTAGGATGGGAGTATCTCGTACTTGTGTATTCGTATTTCTTGTATTGGTATATCTTGCCATGTATCGGCGTTGTATTCCGGTGTGTTATAAAAATACGTCAATATATTCCCCAATATATATATTTCCAAGTAATATTATTTTTACCCCAAAAATAATACATCTCTAGTTCGTAAAATAATCACGTAAGCACACAAGCGTCTTATTACGAAATATATATTCTCAATATATATATTTAACAAGTTTTATTTACAAAAATCCACCTCCGACACTTGGTTATTTCGTAATAAAAATCATGGCGAAATTTATATTTTGAAAACAAGTTAAAAATATATTTATAACACTTGTCACCAAAAACATTTCTAAGTGTTGTATTTTCTGGAAAAATTTCGCCAGAGTTTCCTCTGTAAACGGAGGCGTCCACGCTTACTAGCGTATCATTTTCTTTTGTAAAATCATTCAATCAGTTCTCAATTAACCAACCCGTCATTCAGACATGCAAAACAATACTTATATCGTTTCAGTTTTATTATACAAAACTGGGCCATTTTCGAGTATTTTAATAAAATAATTATCTTATTCCAAAAATTCCCAAATTTTTATAGAATGTCTTATACGAACCAAAAATTATTGTGTAAAAATATCGGGGTCCAAATCATCACCAATATTTTATAGAAAATCATTTTCCGGACCGAAATCAGATTTATCTTTTTCTAACCACAGTCCACGGAATAATTTATTTAAAATTCATCGTAAGTCCGATTTATGAAATTCCAGTGGAATAATTACAAATACATCGGTGGTCATCTACAGTAAAAATTTCATGATTTAACTCTACACGGAATTCGAGTTATGACGGAAAACATAACTCCCATTTACTGCTGTAAAAATGCAGCTCGAGCTGCTGTTACAAAACGACACCTTAAAAATAGTAAACGAAGTCCAAAAATTATGATTCCGGTTCCATTAGAACCGTATTTCATAGTACATATATCTAGACTTCAGAAAATACATTTTTCGTTTAGTTAAGGACCTGTTACAGCCAGTTAAAGTCGGCTGAAAGTTCAAATCAGCTTGTTGTTTGAAGGTTAAATGTTACTAAAACGCACCCATACGTTCGCCAACCTTTCTAATATGATTAAAATCAGATCATGAGTCGGTTACAGCAGATTATGGTTTGTTTATTTCAGATTTATCATGATTTATACCACTAGTTTCTTTTTAACCAACTAGTTCATCATACCTTCAAGTCTTTTAGTTTTGATCTTTAGTGTTCTCGATTTTTATCCGTTAAACGTCTTTTTAACCACTTAAAACATGAACAAGAGAGTGATTAGAAGCACTTACAACTAGCTCAAGGCTAGGGAAGAAATCAAGCGAAAACAAGGTGGTTAATAGCGATGTAGAGAGGTCCTTGTGATTCCGTAAGCACCGGGTCTCCTTATTTGAACTCTAGCACCTTGGATTGTATGTAAAGTGGCAAGATCAAATTTTGAAAGTGGGTGGATGTTGCTAGTGGGGTTCGGCCGAGAGTATTAGCAAGAGGAGAAGGAGAGCAAATTTTGTTTATGTTGGTGAATGAAATGTAATGGTGGTCACTTGGTTATATTTAATAACCATATTATGGCTTTAACCACTAAACATTGTGCTATCTAGATATAAGACATCAACAAATAAAATATTCACAATTGGTGGAGGGGTGTCCCCCTTGGGGAACCGTTTGGTTCATGGGGGGGGGGGGGGGGGTTAATAGTTGGATTTTGACTAGATAGTTAGGTGATAGTTAGTTATTTAGGTGTCTAAATTTAGTTATTAGTGTGTAATGTTTTGTAACGGGTGTTAGGGTATTCGGGGACCCTAACTGGCTCAGAAAAAGAAAAACAATGTCATTGACAATATTTTTATGTTCCGGGTAAAGTCCGGTTGTTCGATTGGATATTAATCCGTTAATGTGCTAAATAAGCATTTAAAGTGTCGTTAATATTTGTTTTAGTGACACAATGAATTCCCGACACTTTGGAAAGTGTCTAGTATTATTTTCCCATGTTTTTGCACTTTACTAGTTAGCTAAAAAGCTGAATTTTTGTATAAAAGTGCAGAATTTTGTACTTAAAGTACGTTTTAGACACATCCGGTCACTATAACTATCACCTAGTGACGCAGTTTAACAATCCTCACCTCCCTACACTCCCTACTAGTGTAGTAATATATTCCCGGCTCATACTGGACTCAGAGACAGTGCCTGTCTGATGCTGGCTATGTCAGCATGTTTACTGGGTTATCCGTTCATTGTGCTACTGTGCTTTTGTGCATCAAGTTTGTCACTATAGTTCTGTGTAAATAATGGAGTGACGGTAATAAAGTATGATGCATGTACGTGTATGTATCAGAATTCAAGTAGCTGTTTAATCACAACTCTAAGCAAGCACAGTAATTAAGTATTAATTAAATATTAATTAATTCGTACGGATACCTGGTTTGGTGAGGGTTGTCACATTCTCCCCCCGTTAAAGAAATTTCGTCCTTGAAATTTGTACTACCTTACTCCTTATGGTTAAGTCACATACGTATGTATATAAATAATATCGAAGTAGATAATCATCAAATCGAAACAAACATTACTCACATTAGGTGAGTCCAAGAATATATAACAACCCGAATCCTAGGGTTGAAAGGTATGTGCTGCTAGCATTGGATGTCAAAGGTACAAGACGCATTTGACATATAGTCTAGTGTAATCCAGCTAGCAGGGGTTCCACAAAAGTGGAGTTTTGACTAATAAGATTTTTAGATGATCGGTTGCAATATGCAAACGAGTTTTCACAACCCATAGCACCCGCTATATGAACTCAAAAGCAGCAACTCAGCGTAATAGTAAAATGATCTGTCAACTCCTGAATAAATGTCTAGTAAGGTTTAGTGTGTTGATATTTTTGAATGGTAAAGATACACCGAATGGAATACAAGCGAATCTGGTGTATCATTGTCTTGATTCGTAGTTGCATCAGAAATGTTTAAATGATAAATCAAACAATAGTATGTGTGGTCTCCTGTAAAACGGTTACCATGATTAGCACAAGCTACAAGTTTATGATGACACCACAAGGTGTCGTAATGGCATTACCCAATGATAGTGGTGACTGAACAAGTTCACCGCATTTGAAATCAAATGAAAATGTACTGAGGCAATCTGAAGATTTGATTTATACCATGTTATAGAGTTTCCAATTAAATACGGAACATCAAAGAACCACTGTTTCCAATCAAAGATGAAAAGTAGTAAGTATCGCAAGGCATTTGATTGACAACGAAAGAATCGTTAGGAGGTACATTGTGCTTATGAAATGAATATATGTACCATTTCCTTAACACACAATTGTGTTGAGACCGCTTTGATTGTGAAGATCCAAAATGGATTGTTAACAACTAAATAGGGAGTTAAATCCGTGTACGAAGTGAGTAACCAAATTAGCGCAAGCTTCAATTTTTGTGAAAATATCACCGCAAGGTATCGAAACAAATCAAACGTTTTGGTGGAGCCGTAGACCAACCAAATCTACTACGACTCGAAATGAAAAAAAATCTCTGCAAAAATAGTTGAATATGATGCTCCCAATACATCATATAGCGTTTCAAATTAAACCTGTGAACTGGATAAGTTCAAGCAATTGAACTTGGTTTCAACGTGACCCGACAATAAACGTATGTATCCACAAAGGAATTCTCGGCATGGTAGCAAAATAAACCATGACTGTAACTAGAAAGAAAGCGGTTTCAAGAAAGTGCTTTGGCTTGGTAACAAAAGAGCCAACAATAACAATAATGTAGGTCACTCGAATCAGGAATTAGTAATTAGGTTTATCAAAATAATATGTAAATTCCAATGAAGTGTTTATTCAAAACGAAATCACATGCGTAGCATGATGCATGTATGTCCAGTAAGTTTCCTAGAAAAGGAACAACGAGTATCTGCTAAAGTGAAGAAATGACCAGCTATCGAAGCAAATGTGTGTTCGCTCTCAGCGAGAAAATTATTGTGATGCAACTACCATTAAGGGGAGTAGAGATGCAAACGTCTACTCGCTAGAAGTAAAAGAAATTCAAGTACTTCCGGTTTGGTCAACAGAACTGGCATATGCGCCAGGTTAATGATGGTTGATTGAGTTGACAGATATGGTTCCTAAATAAAAACCCTTACGAGTTTGGACCTGGGTTCCCAAAGGTCCTACATATATGTTTTCTAAATCCTCCAGATTTCCTATCCCGTGTAGACTGGTTTGTGCATTGTGTAGGAAGCACTATTTTTGTGTAAGTCTAAGAACAAGTCATTGTCCCACAATCTTCCTGGTATACTTTCTCCCCGAATTCACAGCTACTCGACCATCGATCAGTCGGGAAATACTTGTTGGATCCTCGCAGTTAATCAAAAAAGTAAGTCGTTAGTTCTTTGCAAGAGTCGTTGACTCTTGTTGGCTTGCTCGTTCGGCTCCCGGTCCTTTTAAAGTCATCGTCCTTTCTTTTGGCGAGCAGAACTGAGGTTATCCCAAAACAGAAGTTTTGGTCTGTTATCTTCCTTCTCTATCCACTTCTGAGGTTACACTGGCAATCCTTGCATCTCCAAAGGTGTATGTCGCTAAAGTGTATTAACAGCAGACGCCGCGTGTGGAATTTAATCGATGCGAAATTCAACTAATCGTTGAGGAGACGATCCCGGCAAGTCCTCGAGGAAGGCTTCAGGATATCCTCTGGTCACGGGGGTATCTTCGGGCTTTAGTTCTTCGGCTCCCTTGTCCCCGACATGAGCCAAGAAAACAACACATTCTTTTCGCAACATCCTTTGTGCCTTCAAGCGATTTGTAACTTGCAGAGGCGTATCCCGCTTCATGAGTCACAATCGTTCCTTCATTCGTCTTCGAGGTGCGGATATCAACCTCCGCTCGACCGCTTGCCAACTAATACATACCATTACCACGTTGAAGCTTCCCAACTCAACTGGCAATAGATCTAGCGTAAACATATGCTCTCCGGTTTTTACCTCGTCGACTCCCGTTACTGCGTTGGCTTCCACTAGCTTCCCCTAAGCTAGTTCTAATGGGTACCGGAATATCTACTTACTCGATGCTTAAACCAATTATACTCTCGAACTCTAGAGGTGCGAATCGTAAAATTTGCAACAGTATTTGGCAATACAGATGCATAACATTGAGTAGTATGGGACATACCGATATCCATGCTTGGATTCCTGGCGTGCTTCCCTGGCTCCGGTGTTAGTCATCTTTCCCATCATTTTGCTTAATCTCCCTTGGGAAATCTTTCCTATAGTGCCTCATATCCCTGCAGGTATAACATCCCTTATCTTTCCCCTTTCCTTTCTTTCCACGCTTCGTCTCACGCCAACACGTTTCCCTGTTGTGTCCCACTTTGCCACAGTTGTCACACTTCCCATTTTTACATCGCCCGGCATGATGACGTCGGCACCTGTCGCATTTAGGTAGCTTACCCATGTACTCTTTTCTCTTTTTGGCCTTGTTGTTGCTACTCGACTGGGTACCCTGTTTGAAATTTGCCAACTTTCTCTTGTTATCCCCAGATGACTCTAAATGAGTCTCCTTCTTCTCCTCAGATGTTGAAAAATTGTTCATCCTGATTGCCTCTTCAGTCAAGGCCGCACTTAGATTGATGGCCTCAGCGATCGTTGCAGGCTTTGATGTCGTCACCATGCTCATGATTTGAGGTGCCAATCCCCAAATGAAACGCTCAATCTTCTTAAACTCTGGATCTACCATGTATGGAACAATACGCGACAGAACTTGGAACTTCTCCACATACTCAGCTATTTTTGGACCTTCCATCTTCAAGTTCCAGAACTCAGTTTCCACCTTCTGGCTTTCTGTTCTCGAACAGTACTTTTTATGCATTAGCTCTTTCAGCTCGTCCCATGATAAAGCATACGCAGCAGCCTCGCCCATCGTCTGAACCTGGAGTTTCCACCAAGACAGAGCCCCATCTTAGAACAGTCCGGAAATGTACGTGGCCTGGTGCTCTGGGGCGCATTTGCTCGCACGCAATACGGTGTCCGTCTTCTCAACCCAGCGTACGAAGGCTACGGCACCCCCAGTGTCGTCGAAATGTAGGGGCTGGCAGCCCAAGAACTGCTTGTAGGTGCAGCCGTTGGGTGGGTTATTTCCTGAGGTACTTTCGCTGCGCTCGGAGCGAAGGGCCTCGTACTGTGCGATGAACTGCAAGAGGCGTTCTTGAAATTCCGCCTCTGTCGTTGGCAGAGGGTGGTTGGTATCGGTGTTCCCTTGAGTCGACATCTTCCTAGAAGAAGGTCGGTTAGGTCAGGTCTTGTTAAGTACACGAGCACACAAGCCTCTATTTAGCGAATAAGACCTCAGAGGTGTATTACATATATGTATATACACAGTCGTTATATTATTCAATCACATATCATCACAATTATTGCACAACTTGTAAATAAGAACGTAGTAAGTAAGCATGTAGTATTATAGTTATAACACAAATACGCTGATCAACAGCGTGCTTAGTGGGAACATAGCGACTGAGTCTTTCATTAGTTATTAGTCATAAGTATTGTCGCATGTTTAAAGATGATTGGGCTTTCGTTATCCTCCGGCCACAATCACTGTGTCTTACAAAATGTATCACATTAGAAGGGACACAGGGTCACCCTACCCTTGTCCAACACGTATATTAGTGCATCAAAATTTCGTAATCAGAAGTGGTCCTCACGGGTCTCCACAATCCCGGCTTATCTTTAGTGTCTTTACCCAAGTGTAATGCAATCCGCATAATCCAGATACCAACTATACTGGTGACTGAGGTGGAGGAGGAAAGAAAAGTGACTGCTAACATGCGTGAGTCCCTCCTCGAGCTTATATATACATCGGATTAATTATCAGCTCTGCCGCTCGATAGTAAAGAAATGAGTATCAGAATCCTGGGAACGGGGTAATAGCAACGGTCGAGAGCGCAAAAGGAACCTTGATGTATGTGGCGAATCAAAGTATGCCGACAATAGACAGGGTGGAGGACGTGGTGTCTATCATAAACTTTTCTGGCAAAAATGCTGTCTTGTGATGTAGACACTTAAATCATGTTTTCGGTTATGTAATGTTTTGCATCCGAAGTTGCCAATTGTGGTGTCAGCTCAAGCTCCAACATTCTGCGACTCATATCCTCAAACTGTAGCTGATGTGACAGGTGTACTCATCCCGTGTGGCCTCCATAATGCGAGGGATGGTAAGGGTCTAAAAATAAATATAGTGTATTATAGGAACCATCGAAATGACTCGTCCGGCGTTGTAGGGGTGAATGTAGCAAGTGGTGCGGCTTGTGCAGTTGGGAAAATGCTGCCGTAGCAGATGGATCGTTATGCAGGTGCTGACCTGAAGTACCTTTCCGGGGTGTCGGTATGTCTTGAAAGAGAGCGATAGGCACGTTGACGCAATGAACGTCGGTCTTCACAGGGGAAAAGAGCAACATCAGCGGTTATGGGTGTAGAAACAAACGTTTCAACCAATAAGGGGGTTGTCAGGTGCTGGTACTGGGTTAGATAGTAGGGGTGCAATGCTTAGTAAACCAAAAGGAACAGGGTCATAACCAAGTAAGGGTGCAGGATCAGTAGGTGCAACATCAAGCTGACCCGAAAGGTGTAGAAGCTAGCTCAAGAGCAGGCTCTGGGGCGTCTAACGGTGTGGTGCCTCGAGCAGGTGTTAGTGCAGCAGTCATAACGGCGCTGTCTTCCGTGCTGGTAGAAAAATGTAATCCGGCCATCTGTAAAGGCTGTGAAACGTCACACCCTCAAAGGAGTCTGAAATCGAGTGTACACTAGAATCAGAGGGTAGCTTGATAACAGGGATCTCAAAATGTGCAATTAGTAAAAATGTTTTCATTTAATTTTCCATCATCATGGGTGTCAGTAGAAGGACCATCAGTAATCATGTCTACGTCATCATCAATCGTTCGTCGAGTAGCCCACCTCCGGAAGGAATGTCCACAGGAGGCGCATTGTCGAGGATTGGAGCCATAGTGTGCTCACCATCGGGATGACCAGTGATGAAGTGGTCATGGATTGAAACAAGAGTGATAGGAAGATTCTTTGCCAGAGAAACCATCAGCAAAGATGAAGTATCACCAAAATCTGGTAGCACGGACTGTTAGAAGTCGTCCTCGCCCTTAGTCAACATATCAGGATCACTCTCAGTATCTGACGTAATTGTCTCTGGCGCAGATGTAGTCTCATTATCTGTGGCGGTGGTCGTAGGGTTATCAATGTCTGATAACTCGTTCTCTAATTAGGGTGACATGTGTGCCGGTGCGTAACATGTATATCCATAGTAGTTACTAACAATTAGTGTATGCGAATAACTACCACATATGCACGTACATCAACATTAAATCAAATAAGCATGTAAGTCTCAATTAATGTAAGCAAGTAATCATCCTAGTCTTCCCCAGACTATCCTCCCAGTTTCTCAAACTGAACTCTCCTAGTCTCTCAGACTATCCTCCCAGCCTCTCAGACTGATCCTCCTAGTCTCTCAGACTATCCTCCCAGCCTCTCAGACTGATCCTCCTAGTCCCACTAGACTAACCTCCCAGCCTCTCAGACTGATCCTCCTAGTCCCACTAGACTAACCTCCCAGCCTCTCAAACTGAACTTTCTAATCCCACTAGACTAACCTCCCAGCCTCTCAGACTGAACTTTCTAGTCTCTCAGACTAAAATCTCTCAGTCTCTCAGACTAATCTCCTGGTCTCCCTGACCTAATTCCTGGTCTCCCCGACCTAATTTTTCCTGGTCTCCCCGACCTAATTCTTCCTGGTCTCCCCGACCTAATTCTTCCCGGTCTCCCTGACCTAATTTTTCCCGGTCTCCCCGACCTAATTTTTCCCGGTCTCCCCGACCTAATTTTTCCCAAGTCTCCCCGACTGGACTCCCTCAGTCTCCCCGACCGAGCTATAAATTAAAATTTGGAAATGTGTATTTGTGCCTTTTGTTTGTGAAAAGGTTTGTTTCCTGGATCTGGACGTATAGTGTATGCAATGTAAAAATGTTTGAAAAAGTTTTCGTGAGAGCCCTGATGATCATAGTCTAGACTCGAGAAAGAATCCTAGTTCGCTATGATCGAGGCTCTGATACCAAGCTGTCACACCCTGGCTTTGCGGAAGCGTGGGTTTATTTGGTGTGACTTCTTAATACCATAGCAACAATCATAACAATGCTATATGATAAAAACATGAGATATTCATCCATTAATAAAGTTAGAAAAATTCCATTTTCAACAATCACAAAATAAGTTACAAACCTTAACTTGATTTAATTGAGTTTATAAAGACTTAGCAAAAAAAGCTTTAAACAGTACTAGGTTTAGGGGTATGTAACCCGTCCAGGAAGAGGTTACACCTTCTAAACCCTGGATGACTTCTTTATTCAAACGCAGCTTGAAAATACGTGCATACCGTGCCAGATCCATTAGTTTCCTGAAATACATGTAGTTTGAAAAATCAACATAAAGTTGAGCGAGTTCATGTGTAAGTGAGTATGTATAAACCTTTGTAATATGTCTGTATAAATGTATGTTCTTGGAATGTAGTGATAAGGAAAAAGAGATCAATTAATGTGTAGCTAATACATTAATAAGTGACATGGCCTAGGAAGCACTCAAACCTGTAACGCGGATTTCATACCGGTCCTTCCGGCGGAACGACATAGTCACCACATGCAGCCACACGCTGGCCCATGTGTGGGGCTCGCAACACCCGATAGATCTATCACTCATGCCTCTCGGTCCTTATACAAGGATTAATGGTCTTACGATAATAGCCTATCCATTCACGTGATCTAGTAATAAGTTCCTTAGCTAATCATACCGTGTATAAAACGTTTGTAGTAAATGTAACATGTATTTCACCCCCGAAGTATAAAACTAAAAACGGTTAAGAGAAAAGGGGGGGGGGGGCATGAACTCACTGTATTGCGTCTTCGGTACCTGTAACTCGTAACCCAAATCTCCTCAACAAACACGACTACCTACAATGGTCTAACGTCTATTAGACGGACGGGTCGTGCCTTGTCTTAGTATTTATGTTTTTGAGTTACGTTTCTGGTATTATTCCAAGTTATAATGATTATGTTTGGTTTTGGAATAATTGTTTATACGATATTTATGTATTAAGACTTCTCAGGTATTCGTATTCGTCTCTCCTTCCCAAGGATGGGAGTATCTCGTACTTGTGTATTCGTATTTCCTGTATTGGTATATCTTGCCATGTATCGGCGTTGTATTCCGATGTGTTATAAAAATACGTCAATATATTCCCCAATATATATATTTCCAAGTAATATTATTTTTACCCCAAAAATAATATATCTCTAGTTCGTAAAATAATCACGTAAGCACACAAGCGTCTTATTACGAAATATATATTCTCAATATATATATTTAACAAGTTTTATTTAAGAAAATCCACCTCCGACACTTGGTTATTTCGTAATAAAAATCATGGCGAAATTTATATTTTGAAAACAAGTTAAAAATATATTTATAACACTTGTCACCAAAAACATTTCTAAGTGTTATATTTTCTGGAAAAATTTCGCCAGAGTTTCCTCTGTAAACGGAGGCGTCCACGCTTACTAGCGTATCATTTTCTTTTGTAAAATCATTCAATCAGTTCTCAATTAACCAACCCGTCATTCAGACATGCAAAACACTACTTATATCGTTTCAGTTTTATTATACAAAACTGGGCCGTTTTCGAGTATTTTAATAAAATAATTATCTTATTCCAAAAATTCCCAAATTTTTATAGAATGTCTTATACGAACCAAAACTTATTGTGTAAAAATATCGGGGTCCAAATCGTCACCAATATTTTATAGAAAATCATTTTCCGGACCGAAATCAGATTTATCTTTTTCTAACCACAGTCCACGGAATAATTTATTTAAAATTCATCGTAAGTCCGATATATCAAAATTCCAGTGGGATAATTACAAATACATCGGTGGTCATCTACAGTAAAAATTTCATGAATTAACTCTACACGGAATTCGAGTTATGACGGAAAACATAACTCCCATTTACTGCTGTAAAAATGCAGCTCTAGCTGCTGTTACCAAACGACACCTTAAAAATAGTAAACGAAGTCCAAAAATTATGATTCCAGTTCCATTAGAACCGTATTTCATAGTACATATATCTAGACTTTAGAAAATACATTTTTTGTTTAGTTAAGGACCTGTTACAGCCAGTTAAAGTTGGCTGAAAGTGCAGATCAGCTTGCTGTTTGAAGGTTAAATGTTACTAAAACGCACCCATACGTTCGCCAACCTTTCTAACATGATTAAAATCAGATCATGAGTCTATTACATCAGATTATGGTTTGTTTATTTCAGATTTATCATGATTTATACCACTAGTTTCTTTTTAACCAACTAGTTCATCATACCTTCAAGTCTTTTAGTTTTGATCTTTAGTGTTCTCGATTTTTATCCGTTAAACCTCTTATTAACCACTTCAAACATGAACAAGAGAGTGATTAGAAGCACTTACAACTAGCTCAAGGCTAGGGAAGAAATCAAGCGAAAACAAGGTGGTTAATAGCGATGTAGAGAGGTCCTTGTGATTCCGTAAGCACCGGGTCTCCTTATGTGAACTCTAGCACCTTGGATTGTATGTAAAGTGGCAAGATCAAATTTTGAAAGTGGGTGGATGTTGCTAGTGTGGTTCGGCCGAGAGTATTAGCAAGAGGAGAAGGAGAGAAAATTTTGTTTATGTTGGTGAATGAAATCTAATGGTGGTCACTTGGTTATATTTAATAACCATATTATGGCTTTAACCACTAAACAATGTGCTATCTAGATATAAGACATCAACAAATAAAATATTCACAATTGGTGGAGGGGTGTCCCCCTTGGGGAACCGTTTGGTTCATGGGGGGGGGGGGGGGGGTTAATAGTTGGATTTTGACTAGATAGTTAGGTGATAGTTAGGTATTTAGGTGTCTAAATTTAGTTATTAGTGTGTAATGTTTTGTAACGGGTGTTAGGGTATTCGGGTACCCTAACTGGCTCAGAAAAAGAAAAACAATGTCATTGACAATATTTTTATGTTCCGGGTAAAGTCCTGTTGTTCGGTTGGATATTAATCCGTTAATGTGCTAAATAAGCATTTAAAGTGTCGTTAATATTTGTTTTAGTAACACAATGAATTCCCGACACTTTGGAAAGTGTCTAGTATTATTTTCCCATGTTTTTGCACTTTACTAGTTAGCTAAAAAGCTGAATTATTGTATAAAAGTGCAGAATTTTGTACTTAAAGTACGTTTTAGGCACATCCGGTCACTATAACTATCACCTAGTGACGCAGTTTAACAATCCTCACCTCCCTACACTCCCTACTAATGTAGTAATCTATTCCCGGCTCATACTGGCCTCAGAGACAGTGCCTGTCTGATGCTGGCTATGTCAGCATGTTTACTGGGTTATCCGTTCATTGTGCTACTGTGCTTTTGTGCATCAAGTTTGTCACTATAGTTCTGTGTAAATAATGGAGTGACGGTAATAAAGTATGATGCATGTACGTGTATGTATCAGAATTCAAGTAGCAGTTTAATCACAACTGTAAGCAAGCACAGTAATTAAGTATTAATTAAATATTAATTAATTCGTACGGATACCTGGTTTGGTGAGGGTTGTCACATGAAACTGGGGCGCGTCGCGGCCTGCGTAAACTCGAAGGAATACCTACGCGGCCCGCGTAGGCGTCTGGTCGACGCGTGTCATGCCACGTGGCCTTCATGCTTATCCGGTGATTTTTGATCTGTCGCGACCCGCGTAGACTACCCTTATGTCTTACGCGGCCCACGTGAAATCCAAATTTCTTAATTTCTTGGTTTTTCATGAACATTAGGGTTTCAGGGGTCCGGGTTTTCACTTACGGGGCGTTTTAGGACATTTTTGGGGTAAGTCATTACATCCTCCCCACTTTGTTTTAAATCTCGTCCTCGAGATTTGGGCTACGATATCTTTTTTAGAGTTATGTCATGTCGTAGTCAATAAGAACAGTTTTAAGATATGTTCAAATGAATACGTGTTTTACAATAAATAGGGCTCAATGGTTTAACTGAATTAGTTCAAGAACTCGATGTCAAACGAACGAGATGAAATGATATAGTTTCCAAGGTGATTAGGTTCCAGTCAAAAGAGATATATGATCAATGGATGTGAATGTTTACAAGTTGTGAATGATTTTTAGAAACAATAGAATTTACTGTCAACAGAAAACTTACTTTGATTGTCAACTGAGGAAGACTCAGAATCAACAAGCTTGAATGAAATAGTAGTACGAAAATGATTTGTCAGTTATCGAATTATGATATGAGAAAAATTAATGGGTTGACATTTATTGAATTACAAGGATACACCGATATACAACAGAGTTTAGTGTATCATTGTCTTAACACATAGTTGTATTAAGACCACTTTCAAGGATGAGTTAAGCGAAAGGTATATATATATATTAGCTCAAGCTACAAGTCTGTACCGACGCCACAAGGTGTCGTAGTGATCGAAATAATAATAGCGGTGACCGGACGAGTTCACCGTGTTTTAAATCAAATGAAAGTTCAACGAAGTAAGTTCGAATGTTTGTTTCAAACAAATCTAGTAGGATTTTTGATTGAAAATGAAACAATTGAATAATGTTTTTCGATCGAAAAGATCAAGAAATGCTCGATCGATGTTGTAGGAACTGTTAAGAGATACACTGAGATATGACATGAATTTGTGTATCATTATCTTAACACATGATTGTGTTAAGATTACTTGAATATGATAAACCAATAAAGCGGATTAAATAAATAAATAATTAAATCCGTATATGATGTGTGCAACGAGATTAGCGCAAGCTTCAAATTTGTGAAAATGTCACCACAAGGTAATCGTGATTAAAGAAACGATTCAATGAAGTCGAAGACCAAACAAGCATGTTATGGTTCAAGAGAATTGAAGTGCTTGTTGGGATTATTTCGAAGATGAGGGCTTCAATTCATCATATGGGACTTTGAATTGAATACGTAATGCGAGCAAGTTCAAACAATTGAACTTGGTTTAAACAAAACGAGTTCATGTATCAATAAGAAAGTTCTGACATGGTCACAACAAAAACCATGTATGCCATTAAAAAAAGAAAATTGAGTTTTTCAAGAAATTCATTGACTCGATATCAAAGAGTCATCGTTTTGCAAGAAACGCGGTTTACAATGCAAAGATCAAGTATAGCGAAACGATATTTGAGTTTTGATAAAACAACAAATTGGAATGAAGCCCTCCAATGGTCTTCATAAATCCAACTAACCACATGCGCAACAAACAGTGCATGTGTAATGTGTGGATTTACCAAGAAATGAAACAACCAAATAAATATTCGTGATTATGAAAGAAATCCTCATGATGACCATTACGGAGAGTAGAAATGCAAAAGTCTATTCACTATATGCAGAGGTCTAAATTTTAACAAAAGGAATTTAAGAATTTTATCTGGAATTTTGTGTGATAACCGTTGTTAAGTGACATTACCAGGGAATGTCGAATAAAATGAAATAGGGGAATTGCAAAGGTATGTGACTCCTTTTGCAGCGCCAGTAATTTATGAGTCCGATTAGACTATGCACCGATTGTTGTGAAAACCTTGTTCTATCGTACCTCAGCGAGATTCGTGTCGTTTGTAGGATCACGTGGCAAAGTGCTGCTTTTTGATTAGTAGTTCTTCCACTGACGGGATTAGCATTGATGTCGTCGTGCCTAATCATATTTTCCAAAGGTCTTGCCTCGAAAGTCGTGTGTGATATACTTCGACGTCTGTGGTCGTATAATTTAAGTTTTATGTGTTTTCTTGTGCATTAGCACAACTTTACATGCTTCTTACTTGCGTTAATAGTCTATGGTAACGCATTGGAAAGGGTTTCCATTGTTTATATTGCCGCACGAGTTACGAGGTAGACGATCAAACGAAATAATGTTTGATATCGTAATTATAGATATATGCAAGAGATTCCTGATAAAGAAATCTAGAATTATTATTGACACTTATGTTCGTGATTTATTTTAAATTGTCAATCGTTATGGCTTTTGGAATTCCTTATAGATATACATATCTATATAATCATACATACCATTCATAAGGTCAATGTATTTAACAGATTCATATTTCCAAAAACAAGTCAGATATCAGGTCATGATATTATTTAGGGAAATCTTGTCACTTGTTTGACATATTATATACCCCGTCTTATCCGGTTCTCGCCGGAGATGTAACCCCATTATATCCGGACAGGCTGGAGAGTCTGCTACACCATACCCAGTCTTGCCGGAGAAGAAATTTGTATTTCCCATAAATAGTATTTTTTTCAAGATTTTAAAAGTGCCTCTTTTATTAAGGCTTTCATCTAGAATCAAGGAAATTTGTATTCCCATAACATATCTTATTCTAGACCAATTAGTATCCATAAGCAAGAATTAACAGCAATTAAGTGTTATTGCTTATTTATCGTACCTTGCAATGTTCTAATCATCATTCTTACCGCATACCAATATCTATCACATTATACTTATATAAGTAATTAGCTCATCTTGGAGCTCATATTAAGACATCTTTCTTAAGTTCAAGTCTAAATACTATCCTTGGTGCTACCAGAAAATATCAAGTTCCTAACTCTTCGTTTAAACTTAGGCATTATTACAACACCTAATTGCTTAAACAAGTGGCTCTGATACCACCTTCTGTCACGACCCCCGACCCCACCCTGGACGGAATCGGGAGCCGCGAACCAGTTCAGTGGTACCGGTGGTTATTTAGAAAAGTAGTGCAGCGGAAATTTCATCAGGACCGTGAGTTAGGAAAAATATCAGAGTTTAGAAAACACCGGATTTTATTTATTAAATAGATGGGATAAAACCATGTTTTGAAAGGTAGCTTTAATATGGGATAAACCCGAATACATAAAACAACTTTTCTTAATTTAATTTAATTGATAAATTAAGCCACTTCTGTAAGCCTTTTGGTGCCGTATCCAACTCTTATTCCGATCTACTGTAATTACCTGAAACGCGTTTTAAAAACATTTGGTCAGCAGGAAATACTGGTGAGTTCATTCAGTTTGTACAAAAAGACACATTGTTATAAATTACAGCATAAGAGCGATTACAATGGCTACTATCTTATTTTTATCTGGCGCCGTGTCACACCTTGGTGACGATGGTCATACCACTATTGGGTCCTTTCACCCAAGTAGTGATGATTATCACTGTTAGGTTGGTGAACCTAAACGTGAGAAATTAGTAATGTGCACAATACCCCACTTGCCAGTGATTCAAGATAACCAAGACTTAATCCCTGTAATTATAACTTTTTTGAAAACAATTTAGGTATAGTAAAACATTGTTGATAAAAGAGAATGACTCACATTATAAGCATGCAGTATTGATTTAACAAGCTTCTTGATTCTACTCCTTCTGATAATTAAGCATATACTTTATTATTCTGAACCTTCTGGTGATTAAACAACTTGTTTGATTGTAAGGGTATAGTTGGGAGTATTCTGATAGTTAAACATATAGTTTAACAGAATGGAATACGTATTTGTGTAAAACCACATCAAACCTAACGATAGTCAAGAGATCAGAACCTTAACAAAATTCACAAAGTATAGTCTTATTCAGACAGCACTTTGGTATTCGTTTAACGAAATTCACAAAGTACAACACTTTGGCATTCGTTAGTTGGTTCCCAAATTAATCGGACAGAATATCGCCTCGGTGATTATTGGTTAGAACACCAACGTATAGAGAGAAGAATAGAAGGAATGAGCAAAAGAAAATGAATCCTAAGCTTCCTATTTATAGGTAGGAAGTATGAAATTTCTAGGAAGTTTCATATAACTTTTCTAGGAAGTTACCTATACATTTTCTAGGAAGCTTCCTACCCACATATCTATCCTCTTGCACCTTCCTCATATATATCTATTTAGGTGTTTAATTAACTAATCTTGATTAATTAATCTTACTTAACTTAATTAATCTTGCTTAACTGATTAATTAACCTTACTTAACTTAATTAATCTTTCTTAATTAATTAATCAATTACTTAACTAATTAATTTATCTTAACTCTAATAATTTGCTTACTCGATTACTTAACTTAATTAGCAAATTAATTAATCTACTCAGCTAGCTTAACTACTAAGTTTCCTTAACAACTAAGTGTAAGTAATTAGTAAGTTTAATAAGTTTATTTAACTACTAAGTTTACTTAATTACTAAGTTTACTTAGCTATTAAGTTTACTTAGTTGCTAAGTATTCTAGCAGCTCCCTGATTACAAGTTCTAATTTCTAGATACAATGGAACTCGTATTAGTGTATTAACTTAATTCAACTTTAACGATAATCACGAGATCGAAACCCTCACAACGAATGACAAAGTATAGCCAAATATTGGCAGCACTTAAACATCCATTGGATCGGTTTTAATCGATCGGATAAAGTATCGTACCAGTGATTAGAGTTATTACCCTAATACGGGCAGAGTTTCGGGATTTAGAAGTTCTGACATTAGAATGACAGAATAAGAGAACAAGAGAAAGAAAAGAATTGAACGATTTGAAATGAAACTATCGTCCTCTATTTATAGGCTGAAACTGGGGCGCGTCGCGACCCGCGTTGGCATCTGGTCGACGCGTGTCATGCTACGTGGCCTTCATGCTTATCCGCTGATTTTTGATCTGTCGCGGGCCACGTAGACTACCCTTATGTCTTACGCGGCTTGCGTGAAATCCAAATTTTTTAATTTCTTGGTTTTTCATGAACATTAGGGTTTCAGGGGTCCGGGTTTTCACTTACGGAGCGTTTTAGGACATTTTTGGGGCGAGTCGTTACAACCTCTCCGATGATTCCGAGACCCAGATTACGATGCTCTTGTCATTCCACTTTATCACCACTGCTTCATCAATTCTAGACTTTTGGGACGTCAGTACTTTAACCATATTAATCGAGTTATCCTCCTCATTCCATGAAAATGCAGAAGGCTGAACTATATCACCAAACAAGCCACTGATTTTATCAAACAGAGTATTATCTCTGATCCTAAAAGGCACACCAGAGCATTTCAGGTTAACGATCCGACTAAACGAGATGTCTTCCCCATTCCAAATATTGAACTTGGTAAAAACCGACGAGAAAAATGTACCATGTTGTACAATTAACTCCTTCGCCGATGTATTATCTTATTTTTTAACAAGCAATAGCGGCGACGTGAACCCCCAATAGCGGCGACACCATTGTCGCCGGTAATAGTTCAATCCGTGTGCTTACACAAAAAAAACAATCTTGGCCCTTGATTGAAACATTATCTAGTGGCTGTTGTTGTTCTCCCCTTCAAACAAACACACTTCAAATACAATTTCATCTTCTTCTCTTCAAAACAAACACAAATCATGCTCATCTATACATCTTTGTCACCGGAGCTTCTTCCCGGCCGTCACAAATAACGACAATAATCCGTCACCGGAGCACCTTCTTCGTCAACTACCACTGTCAACGGAGCATCCTCCTTCGTCAGCGGAGCACCTTCTTCGTCACCGGAGCACCTTCTCGATCCGTCAACCACCACTGTCACCGGAGCATCCTCTTCGTCACCGGAGCACCTTCTAGTGAGTTTTTTAGTTTTATGTGTAAATTGTGTATTGTATTGTTTGAGTATTATGTAAAATGCTTTGTGAGTTTGTGGATGTATAGTATGAAATTTGAATAAAAATACAACGACAAGCTTTCCGGTAATTTCCTTTTATGATTTATTATGAGATTTGACCGAAAATTACATGTAAAATGCTTTGCTTAAATTTTTGAGAATTTGCAGGTTCCGTCAACGGCGAGCTTTCAGGAAATTCTCTGGTAGAAGCATTAGCGGCGACAGGTTTAATAGCGACGACAAAAAAGGCAATAGCTGCCGATCTATACCGGCCCTTTAGCGATGACATGTCGCCGCTAAAACCATTAGCGGCGACAAAAAGGGCTTTTAGCGGCGACACATGGCGCCGCTAAAGGTACCCGTTTCTTGTAGTGTTTGTCTTATTATATTATATATTCTTTAAAATTTGGTTCAAACTAACCGAATGAAGTTGCATTCAATTGGGAATCATGTGCATTTCACAGACAAAGCAACATATACAATACACACACACCTGCAAATCCAAAACCATGGACTATTAAGTCTTTTGCAGCTAACTTAGTGTGATATTAGGCAACAAGAACATAGCAAAAACATTTACCAAAAGAAGCCAAAAACATCAAAAGCAAATCATGTTGTTTCATTGCCATCTACCACATTCAAAAACATGAGTTATGGTCTTCGGTTTTCAAAGTTGAGCTTCTCAGTCATGACCACGTCTCATTATAATGATTTCTCTCTGGAGATCCTGGATATATAATCGCTGCATTTCTGGCATGACACTTGAATCCATCATCATAATACGTTGATCTGATTCTTTCTTTGCAAACTCCATCTTCTCGGCCTCCAACCTCAACTTCTCTGCCTCTAAGCTCAGTCTTTCATTCTCTTTCTTTTTGTCATACTCCATCTTCTCAACCTCCAACCTCAACTTTTCCGCCTCTATGATTAGTCTTTCGTCCCCTTTCTTCTTGCCATACTCCATCTTCTCAACCTTAAGGCGGTAAAACTCTTTCTCTTGAGCCCGTGACTCCTCTAAAAGAATATGCTTCATCTTTCTAAATTGTATGATTTCCTCGGTTTGCTTACCTTTGACCTTTCGTTTTCGTTTTTCGGCTTTCCCACCCGGTGGTCGGTCTAATTTGATAACTTTATTCTCGGTCACTTTTTGCATTGGGGATGAGGTTGTGGTCGAGGATGGAATCATCAACTTCTTTTCCTTTGAGACATACTTTGTAGGACGTGAAATCCACTTAGGTTGGTTTTTTAATAGGTACCAACAATGCTCGAACTGGAAGTTCTTGTTGCCCTTGCTCTTGCCCTTGCCCTTGTATAGTGATTGGTACATAATCTTTGCTTTCTCAAGCTTGCATTTAAAGGATTGAATACATGTTAGAAAAATAAAAGAAAATGTAAATTATGATCAACACAAGAATGGTGGAATTTTTACCTTATCTTGTTCGGTCATGCCACTTTGATTTAACCCTTCAACTTTAGCTAGTTTTGCACAAATTTTTTTTGTGACCTGTTGAATACATGACCATCGATGTGTTAAAGACTTTATTGTTCGCTCAATTGTTGTTTCTTTATGTTGATGGAAGTAATCAGATATTTTTTTTTCCCAAAGTTGAAAGTGTTTTTGATCCGTTCCTTGAACGACATCAATGCTACAATTTAGCCACGCCGAGACAAGTAACTTGTCTTCTTCTTGACTGAAGTTCACACCCCTTGCCCTCACACATTTTCTAACATCGGTTGGACTGTTAAGGGGTAATCATGGAGAGTCATCATTGCTCGAATTATATTTATCTTGGCTAAGAAGGTTAGAGTAGTACATTTCTTGGTCTTGTGAACTAAGGAAACAACCCTGTTAACATATACACCACGAGAATATTGTGTATTATTAGAATAAGAATTAGTAACATGACTTGTCAAAGTTTAATGACCAATCAGTTAACTAATATGCTGATTGAGAAATAGTTAGCATAAACCTAACATAGATACCATATGAACCTTGTATATCAAGAAAACAAAACAAATATCAAGAAGATGGTAGTGGCTAAATCTAGATAGTTTGAGTCAGCAAGGTACACAAAAATAGCAGCATTAATATCCCACCTACAAGCTAAACAACCGCAACATCATGAAGCTTGGATCGAAGGATCTCAAATCAAACAAAAGCCAACCATTTGGTCAGAGAATCAACAAGTATGTGAGAGCATTGTATCATAGATAATATCCAAGACAACCTCAAGATGTTTCATATACTGACGAAACACCAGATTGTCAACTAACAGGTAGCACCAATATTGTCACGCCATATAGTGGGTGGACGCCACAAAGAACGAGGGTATAGTAGCAGTAGGAAGCTCAAAATCATAACTCGTATATGGAATGGAGAAGGTGGTTTCATGGAATGATATATGACTGGAAGTATACATAGGAAGAGTATGAGGATCATAACATATATAGCCATGATGACTAATGGCATATTAGAGGAATATACATGGGAAAATTTTAGGTGAGAGTTTATTAGGTTGGATATCCTAAAGGAATGGATAATTAAGGTATCCAAAGGCGCATATCTAACATTCCGCGTCTCGTACCACCAAGTTTGTTTGGTTTACCCACAAGGAGCTTAATGATTTGTTTTTTAATTGCCTAGGTGGAGACTTCCAGTAAGTCACCCATGATGGAACTATGTCCATCTGATCACACTTAACTAGTGGGTTTTCATCTTATCCATAGTTATTGCACACAAACCGCTTTGGTGATGTTTGAGGTTTAGACTAAAAAAATGGTCCAAACTGAAAAGGAAGCATGTAGGGAGAAGAATGAGCAAGAGTGGAATACTAATTTGATTTTTTTTTTAATAATAATAAAACATTATGCAAGGGCACATTTTTTTTCAAACTCGAACAGACTACGTGAATTCTCAAAGACGCCTCTGGTTATGGACAAGGAAGTTGATGAAAAATGATGCATTTCTTAGTAGTACTATCAAATGTAGTAAAACTTAAAAACTTGGCATTATGGTTTGATTTTTGAGTAAATTACAAGTTTTGTCCTTTATGTTTACACCAAATTACAGGCGTTGTCCTTTAGTGCAAAAGTTGACAAGTTTTGTACTTTATGTTTCAAAATATTGCACGGTTTGTCCTTTGAGCCTTAACTCAGTCAGATTTTTTAATTAAATATGGTCATGTGCCTTGCACATGAGTGCATACTTGTCTTTTCACTTTTCCAGGGATTATTGTGTAAATAACTTATATACAAAGACTATTTTATAAAAGTAAAAAGATATTTAATTAAAACAAACTTCTCACTCTCTCTCCCAGTCTTCTCTCTCTAAAAAACTATGCACCTTTCTCTCTTTCTCTTAAAACCTTTGCACCGTGGTGGGTGGTGGATGCGACGGTGATGGTGCGTTTAGTGGTGGTGGGAGGTGTACGGTGGTGGGTGCGATGGTGATGATTGGTTTAGCGGTGGCGGGAGTTGTACGATGGTGGGTGGTGGATTGAGGTGGGTGCGATGGTATTGATGGGTTTAGCGGTGATTAGAGGTGTACGATGGTGGGTGAAGGGTGGTTCTGCTGGTGGTGAGTGAAGGGTAGGTGTGGTGGTGGGTTAGTGCGGTGGTTGGTGAAGGGTGGTGGTGGTAGGTTGACGGTGGTGACGGGATTTTGCCATTTCTTTGCAACATTCTAAACCCATATCAAAATCTTGAAGATTTCATATGATTCTGGATATTTTGCAATAGTACTCTGTTTTTTCAGTTTAACTTCTGGGATTTTGTTATTTGTCTGCAACATTCTAAATCCACATGAAATTCTTTGAAGCCTTTGTATGATTCTTCAATGAATTCAAAGTTTGGGGTTTATGTTGAATTAAAACATGGACAATTTTCTTTCTTTTAATACTGCTCTGTTTCTTTTTTCAATTTTTATGGTAGCTAGAAAATTTTCATATGATTTATTTGTGGAATTCTTAACTGGGGTTTTAATTTTAGAATTTTGGTTGATTTCATAGGAAATTTGTTGGTGCATACATCTGTCGTTTTCGTCTTATATCGAGTCTTGGATTCATTGCAGTTTGGATCAAGGATGATGTCATCATTCTTGATGATGACATCATCATTACAAGGCACACAAGAGACAAAAGTTAGTTTGAATGCAGATTATGATGATTTCGCTTGAAACAAGAATTGTGTTTTCGCTTGAAAGTCAAATAGGGTGTTCGCTTGAACTTGTTTGTGTGGTTTCAAGCGAACTAGCTAGGACTATATATATGTATCATGTCTTTTCATTTGAAGCGGACAAGAGGAGAGTATAGGAACTTGTACCGAAGTGCTGCCGGTATTTTACAAGGTGATACAGCTCGTTTGAGACCAGTATTTTTGAAACAAGAAAGTTTGTGTTTTGTGAACTTTGAAAATCCGAAACTTGGACGAGGATTTTTACAACGCATTCGCTACCCCAGTAACCCCGATTTCTCTTGCACAGAACACGATGTTAGAAAACGAAACGGGTACCATGCAAAAACCACCTAAACTCATGAACATCTAGGAGTATAAAGGTTGGGAAGATCGTTTTGAAAACTGGGTACAAACCAATTATTTGGATGCTTGGGAATGTGTCGAGACGAAATACATTAGACCGACGAATGATGATGAAGAGATTGTTCCAATTAAAGATCTAAGTGCCGATGCTAGAAAGAAATACAAAGATGAGAAAATGATGCTAAGTCTTCTACAACAAGCAGTGAAAGAAGATATCTTGGTTCTCTTGCAACACAATGGAACTTCTTACTCAATTTGCAAAGCGTTAAGATCGAAGTTTCATGGTAGTCAAGAGATGGTCAAAAACAAGAAATCGCTTTTGAAGAAAGAGTTCGATTTGTTTCGTGGGTTGAAGAATGAGAGCACAAGGCAAATCATTGAGAGATACTGCAATCTGCTAGCAAACATGAAGAGAATGGGTATTGAAAAAGACAATGAAGAGTTGATCGAGAAGCTAGCTGATGCTTTGCCACACGAGACTTGGGGTACATATCTCATGATGCTCAAAAACAAGAAAGGTTTTAGTAGTCTGACACTGAGCAAGTTCATTGAAAAGATTGAAGCTCAGGAGATGGAACAGAGAAAGGTCTTGAGGATGAAAGATTTCGATGGTGAACAAGACATCGGACTTTACTACAAAGGTGGGGTTAGTGATAAATCCACAAATATGTCACCAAAGGTTCAAACAGCATTCAATGCAAAGAATTCATCTGAAAGTTCTTCCAAAGGATCAAGTAGCAACACAAGTTTTTCATCATATCCATCATTTGATCCGAACATTTCAACAACAAAGAATGGCAAGAAGTTACAGTGCAACATTGTACTGAATCTGGAGAATGATGAAGATTATTCAGCAGAAATTGCCAAAAGTCACATGTCTTTGTTGGGAACTGTATTGGAATCATATGGTAGTTTCGTTGCAGGTCGGATCGGAAATCCAATGCTTACAAAAGAGGATTACGATCAGATTGACGCTGAAGAGATGGAACTGATGGATATTAAATGGTGTTTGGCAAGTGTGTTGAGACGAGCTGAGAAATTTAAGCAGATCACAGGAAGAGATGATCTACGTGAAGCTAATATTTCTACTTTAGGATTTGATAAATCTAAAGTCACTTGTTTTCGTTGCAGGGAAAAAGGACACTTCAAGAGGGAGTGCAAAAACCGCGAAGCAAGTGGAGCTCAAAATCCGTTCAACAACAACAATGATTACTACCGGAAGGCCATTTATCATCAAGTCGCTCAACAACAACAAGAACCACAAGTGGCACATGGTAGAAAAGTAATCGAAGAGTCATCAAAGAGAGCATGCATGGTAAATCAAGAAGATTTCAGCTGGGACAAATATATTGGAGCTGACAACAAAGCATGCCTAATCAATCAAGAAGATGAAAAATTGCCAGAAGGATTTAGCTGGGCAAATTTCAACTGGGATGATCATTGTCCGGATAAAGAGATTCTAAATCAAAAAGCCTTTGTTGCTCGAGTTGAAGAGGATAGTGATGATGATCGTGAGTATTGGTCAAAGAAAATGGCAGATCATTTGAAGATGATGGCTGAAAGTGATAGTGAAGATGAAAAAATTAAAAAGAAAAAGAAAAAGGTCAAGACTCCAGTTAGTAGTGATGATGAAGCTGTTCCAGTGATAAAGAAAAAGATAAAAGACGTTCCAAAATTCAAAGTTGATGAAGAAGTTGATGCTAAAAAGATTCCAGTGAAATGTGAAAACTGTGAAACAATCAAGAAGCAAAACAGTACATTGATTTATAACTTGAATAGTTTGAAGGAATCTTATGATGTCCTGAACAAAGCTATGAATCAATACAATCAAACAAGTGAAGAACAGGCAACGGCAATGAAGACACTTCAGGGAGCTTTCATGATAAAACAGAAAGTTGTGAACAACTATATTGAGAAGTGTGTTGTACTTGAACAAAAGTTGGAGACACAAAGAATTGAGACTGAAAGAGTTAATCGTTTGTTGAAAAGTTACTCATGTACTTCTTATGTTATTGACAGGATATATCCAACAGTAGAAGGCATGAAGGCGTTTGAGGAAAAAGAAACTTCTGAGACAAAGAATTCTGAAGAACAAAAGGTTTCTGAAGAAAAGACTCCTGAAAAGAATAAAGTAAAGAAGAAGGATACTAAAGAGAATGATTCTGGTAAGAAACAAAGTTTCAGTTACAACAAGTGTCCACCCCTGCTTGAAAATTGATATTCTCCAAGAAATCCAAATTCAGAAAGAGTTAAAAAGGCAACAAATTTACAGTGGGAGTCGAAGTCTTCAGTTAACTTGCCAGAAAATATTGATGTTACGTTTACATCGTCGGACACTGATCATGAGTCCGAGTTAATAAAGAAAGTCGTCGATCAGGTGTTGGATAAAGATGATATCGAGGAGTCAAACTCAGAGTCAAAGTCAGAGTCAGAGTCAAAGACTGGTTCTGAAAGTTCAAGTTCGACAGTCAACAGTCTAAAATCTTCGGATAAAAGGGTTTACAACAAAGAATTCCTGTTATCAAAATCTAATTTGAATGACGAAACGTTTAAAGTCGCATATACCTTGAATGATTCTGACAAATTATATTCTGATGAGGAATTTCCAATAAGAGGTGTCAAACCTGAAATGATTGAAAAGGTTTTCAAACTAACAGAAATTAATATTTCTGAAATAAAAGATGTAAATCTTACTGAAAAACCTAAAAAATACACCTCAAGAGTACAACAAAGATTGAACAAGAAAAAAGGTTACAGTTTTGGTTCTGGTTTTCAAAAGAAACCAAACCATAATGGTAATTCCAAAAAGAAATGATTAGGTTTTATACCATCAGAAAAACAGAAAAATGAAAAATATGTTCGAGATTTTAAATCAAAAATGACATTTGTTTCAGGAACATCAGCAGAAGAAGAAGAAAAGAAAGAATTCTGGAGACAATCGAACAAAGAATTCCTTGCGAAGAAGCAAGAAGAGATGAATATTGCTGATCAGATGAAAGAAACGAGAACTTGTTTCCAATGCAACACTGTTGGACATATTGTCAAGAATTGTTTCAAGGCAATACAATCAAAACAGGGAGTTTCTCATAAACTGAAAGATAAAGAAGTTGTGTTTGAATCACCAATTGATAGAACCAATTTTTTTAAAAATTCAATTTTTGAAATTGGTGAAAGTTCAAACAGATTTTACAAGAAAAGAGCTTATCTTGACAATCAAAAATGGGTTGTTAAGAAATCGGTTGATAGTTCTAGCAATGATTTTGATTCGTCAAAATCAAATGAGCTATCTTCTGGCGATGAATCTGATTCCACAAAGTCAGAGGAGCCACAGGTTGAGATTAAAAGTGAAAAATCAGTACCGATTGTGGATGATGTGAATTTTCCATCACTTCGGGCTGAAAATTTTAAAAAGAAAGTTGGAAAAGTTGAGATTTCAAATCAATTCTTCTTTGAAAAGAAAGAATTTGATATTGAAAAGGCTTTTAACTCCAAAATCCATAACATGTTTGGTAAAATGGTTGACATGAAGGTCAAAGGAGTTAAGGAGTTTTATGAGAAGAAGACGCAGAAAGATAAAGTTGAACCATCCCTGGTTTGTGACTGGGATGGTACATACTATGAACAGTAAGTCTCTGGACTTGCCGGAGCTCCCAGGTTGGTAAGAGTGGAGCAGGAATCGGCATCTATTTTTCTTGGTTGATAATCTTACAAGTGGTAAAGATGGTAAAGTACAGGTGATATCATTTAAATTGTTAGTTTTCTACAAATGGTATGATTGGTAGGAAAACTTACAAGTGGTTGAAGAAGATTTACACTTACAAGTGGTAAAATCAAGGACATTAAGTTGTACTTGCATTTTCCTACAAGTGGTTAATCAAGGTCATTAGTTTGAACTTGATTCGGCCATACATTCATGTGATATTTTGGAGACAATGTGATGAACCCCTAATCTTTATGAAGTTTGAAAATCAAACTTATTTTCCGGAAAAACCATTTGATTAAAACAAACTTAAGTGTTTTGAAATCACAATGAGAAAATAGTTTGTTGTGAGGGGGAATTCTGATTGTTTATGCCAAGTGGATGGCGAATTGAAGCAATTCGATATCGGTTGTCACTTTATTGTACAGATTATTTTCAAATTTCCTAAAATGTGTTTGCATTTTAGGGGGAGTAAAAATTTCTGAAAATCCAAAAACATTAGAAAATTTGAAAAAGGCAAAAACATGATAAAATGAAAAATGAGTTTTTGTGTCAAAGAAGAGGAAATGATAGTACATCAGTGGACTATCACAACATGCTAAAGAAATGGAAAGTAAAAATGTGATAAACGGTCTCACTGATGATGTGCCAGTAGATTTTTGCACATTTAGTAGATTGTGACGAGATATAAACCTAAATTCAAACTTGCTTATATCGTGGGGAACATCTCTCAGATATATGGGTAACCCCCGAAATCTTGTTTGAAAGGTCCCTCTTTCTGAGATACTAGGTCTTTATGCTCAGTGATATCTGGGGTATTATCCCGGGACTTCTGATTTTGCGGAAGCAATGGCCTAGTCCCCGGAGATTACTTTCTGCTTGCTTGAAAATAGCGCCGCCCTTAGCAAAAATGATGAAACAATAAAATTGATAATCATTGCTATTGTAAAAAAGATCCTCTAAAGGGGACCCACCCAAGTCGAGCCGTCATCTCTCTGCTGAATGGAAGTTCTGACCTGAGCTCTCACGGTTTCGTACTGATTCATAATTTATTCCCTTACAGATATCATCTGTGGTATACTCACCTGTAAGACTGAATATTGGGATCTGGATACGGGAGTATATTCTGAGGTGGGACACGTGATTAAGTTTAAGTATCTTAAGACATTAATTTCGTATCTCGAATCAGTTGAACTTTGTGTGAAAATTTAAGTGGATCAGTATACTGACAATCTAAGTGAATCGTTTAGAACTTAAAATGTTTAAAGCTTAACGGTGTTGGTGATTTGTCTCAGAAACTGATATGATCCTCTTACACAAACTCACAAAAATATTGTCTGCAAATATTTCTTTACTGCATTTCTTTATATTCAAAAATTCCAAAAATATTTTTAGTGTGTTTTAGCATAAATTTTGTAAAATACAAAAAGATTTTCGACAACTGGTGTTGGAGAGCTAATTTTCAAAATTCCGAGTGCTAAACATGATGAACAGATGGTTTGGGAAAATTTATCATCAGAAAATTTCTTTGATTGTATAATTCCTGCAAGTGGTTCATGAGATAGTGAGATTGTTTTTACAAGTTATCATCAGAAAATTTATTTTTGGGTAGAGAATGTGCAGGATAAAAGCTAGGTGATCTTGGATAGTTGATAGAAAGCCAGGTTCCGATACCTAAGGAATTTGTGATTTTATCGAGCTAGACTGCGATCCCAGCATATCGAAAGTGGGAGTCTGAAGACATCCGAGTAGAGATTGTTCGTGGTGAGTCTGTTGATGCGAGGAGAAGGAGATAAAGTATGAGGATGCTTACACTGTGAGATATTTCAGAGAGCGTTCAGACTGATAAAGACTGAAGATGTTGAAGACTCGACACTTAAGACTCGTCAACATCTGAGGGGGAGTCTGTTGGTGCATACATCTGTCGTCTTCGTCTTATATCGAGTCTTGGATTCATTGCGGTTCGGATCAAGGATGATGTCATCATTCTTGATGATGACATCATAATATGACATCATCATTACAAGGCACACAAGAGACAAAAGTTAGTTTGAATGCAGATTATGATGATTTCGCTTGAAACAAGAATTGTGTTTTCGCTTGAAAGTCAAATAGGGTGTTCGCTTGAACTTGTTTGTGTGGTTTCAAGCGAACTAGCTAGGACTATATATATGTATCATGTCTTTTCATTTGAAGCGGACAAGAGGAGAGTATAGGAACTTGTACCGAAGTGCTGCCGGTATTTTTTGTGACTATAATCGCTGTTAAATCAATACACAAGATGTTTAAAGTGATAACCAAGCTGTTTCGAAGTCAGTTTCTTATTTTCCGCATCTGAAACTGATAAAATCTCTTCTGAACAACTCGTTTGGGTCTCAAATCGATCCTACAAAATTTGCAATTTTCCAATTGTGCTCTACTTTTTGGTTCATCTGATACAGGGGTGGTTGATGGTGGTGGTGGTAGTGGTGGTTGATATGGGCGACGTAGAGGAGGTGGTTATTGACGGCGTGGAAGTTTATGTGGGCGGAGGGGGAGGGGTGAGTGAGGTGAGGAAGCGGTGAGAGATAGGGTTGTGATGGTGGGTTTAGATTACAGAGAAAGAGAAAGAGAAAGAGTTTAGAGCATTCACATTCAACCCACCATATTTTCACCCTAAATTACACTAAAAAACACTACATTTTCTCCCTCATTTTCAATTAAATAATATTTTCTATACCTTTATCACTACCTTTTCTCTTTCATTCACTCACAATCACTTTTAAAATATATTAAAAAATTATAGGGGGTGAACAGTGTCCCCCCAAATATACATATGAACAGTAACATTTTCTCTCTCCTCCACTCACAACCCCTTTTTATACTCTTTATATTTTAAAAACACCACACACACTTTTTGATTGTTTGGATGTGAATGCTCTTAGATTTTTTTTTAGTTTTGTAAATATAGCCCCTCAATAATAATTGTTTACAAAATAACCCTTGGGAAGGTGAAATGACAAGTATGCCCTCATGTGCAAGGCACATGATCATATTTAACCAAAAAATCCGACTGAGTTAGGCTCAAATGACAAACCGTGCAAGATTTTGAAATATTAAATACAAAACTTGTCAACTTTTGCGTTAAAGAAGAGCGGCTGTAATTTAGTGTAAACATAAAGAACAAAACTTGTAATTTACTCTTGATGTTTATTGTACTTTAATGTTACTTTTTTTTAAATGTTCACTTTTTATCTCAAATTAATCCAACATAATAGTTTTTAAAGTATAAATAATTGTCTTAACTTAGTTCAGATATCGGACTAGAATAATTGGTTTTTATATCTTCATAATTTAAAGCTAAAGGGTCAGGTAGCGTTGAAATGTGTTTCGCTCAATTAAAAAAGGGGGCAAAACGAAACGTGGGGAGCCAAAACACTTGAATTAAAAAGGTTCGTTGTACAGTTGTACTTATAGTCGTACCCTTTTATCCTTTTCTGACTCAGAACCTTTACTCCTTTAGAAAAGGAAACAAGAATTTGTCGCATACGAGGTAACGTAGACGGTCGGTGGCGGTCATGCACTATCAGCCGGCAAGGCGAATAACCACCCTTTCAACACAACCAAAATATTCAGCATCTGATCCACTGCATCCATCTACTGCTCTCGCATCATTAATCTAATCTTCCTAGTAAGTTACTCTAGTTTTACTTATACACTTGAATATCGTATTTCGATCATGATCCATGGCTATTTCGCTTCTAGGGTAAGAATTATTTGTTAGTTTAGGGTTTCTTATCAGAGATATATGCCTGCCATTAAGGATTTCAGTGGATCGACAACCGAACGTACTATATATAGTCCTTGTTAGAAAGTATGAAAGATAAAACATGACACCAACTTGTTTATTATGGTTAGACTATCTATTCCAATGAATTGGAAATGTGAAAAAATACGTGTGTCAAGTAGGTAGTGGAGCAGCCAATGACCCTTTGGTGGAGTGGTGGAAAGAACTATGTGCCATGTGAGTGGCGCCAGTTCGATCCCCACCTCCATCAAAGGTGAGGCATTGGGGTTATCCCCAACCCAATGATGGTTTGGACTCCGGTTCGAGCCTGAGGGAACCCGAGTTTTCTACTAGGGTGCATTTACTCCAGCGAGTCGGTCAGTCTCGACAGGCGGCGGCTCGTGTGGAGGGTGCAACTTCTGTCTAGTGGTAGGGGGCCTGAAATTTTCTCGGGGAAAGCCAAATGTCCCATTCTAATGAGGCGTGGGTCCGGTTAAGACAACATAGTTCTCAGGATAGAATGGGGCAGGGTCGGGTCGTCTGGCGTGAATCATCCGTCTGTAGAGAAGTTCACCTTTCAAAAAAAAAAGTAGGTAGTGGAGCATTTCACATTTCACAACTTTGAACGTGTGTTGCGGAGGTGTGAAATATATTAATATTAATAATATATATAAAGAAAAAAACAAAACAGCGGTCGCCCCTCATGCCCGCAATGCCAGCCACTCACACGCCCTAGCGCCACTTTAGTGCCCTCCTGTAGCGGTGTGCAGCGCCCCACAACACACTGCCTAATATGTTTGTTAGATGGTTGTTGGTTAAGAATATAATTCATGTGTTTGTTGAACCTGTTGAGAACATTTTTTTAATTACCCATGGGGCTAGGTGTGGGGTTCTGTTGAACCTGCTGGGAATGTTTTATTAGAGTATTGTTTTTTTGTTATTTGGACCCCTTGATTTTTTTTTTTTTTTGTTCTGACGTGATCTAGACAGTAATATTGTTTTGCCAATACAGTATGGATGCTATAAATTCCCCGAACCAGTTCAATATTCGGGGAGTCAGAATCATCGTACTAATCCAACAAGTTCCAATTCTGGAGTCAATTGACAGAGTTTTTAGGAGTTTTAACTTCGGTAATGGGTCAGGGTTACTTCAATATTGGGAATGCATACCTTCTGAATTAGAGGATATCGGATGCAATCTTATGTTGACAGACCAAACCTATATGTCAACTCCAGATGAAGGACTTCAGGATTACAGGAGGAGATGTCTTGAAAATCGTCATCGTTTTGTTGGATTAGAAACAAGTGTAGGCAACTGGTTAGCTGGCCGAGCAGCTCAAACTGGGATTGCAGATCATCGGACAATACATCATGTGCTTAATCAAGAAGATCAACATTCTGCAGACGTAGGAGGCAAGGGGCAGTTAGTTTTGCCTGTGTTTTATGACCAGGGTGCTGGAAATAAACTTGCGGGGATAATTGAGTTTGTCACGCCTGTACCAAAAGAAACTTATATTGAAGATTTTGAACGTATTCACAATTTACTGAAGGTTAGTTTATTCTGTAATCTTGACTTAATCATATAGATGGATGTGAGTCCCAACATATATTTTACATTCAAACTATACCTCGCAAAAGTTTATCGTTTGGATGGGTTTATATGTATTGATTATAAGAGTTCTCAAGACTCCTATGGATTTGTATGTATTTATTAGTCTCATGCAACTGTTTAGACATTTATGCAGTTTATTCTAGAATTTCTCCTAAGTAGTCAGTAATGAGACCAAAAGTTCGATCCATTATGCTAATATTTCTTTTGAATCTTTGTAACTTTTGGGCGTGTGAAAAGTACAAATCACTCGGCCGAAACTGCATTTGTCATTTCTATGAACATATAAACAAATCACTACCATATTTAAAATTTCTGTGTATGTTATTTAATACTCTACCCGTGGACCATGATGTGTAAACAGTTAATCAAGATAACCCATGTTTGGATCATGTGCTGATCATATCAGGTTTTGAACTTTTCTTGTGTCATTTCAAGAATTAATGGTACACAAAATGTTAATTTAAATGGTAACAGAAAGCTATGTTTCATGAAGTCATGAACTTATATTTTGTGTGCTTTAATCCTTTGCAGGATGAGGGGTTAAAGTCTGAATATTTGGGGAAGACGATAAAAGTTGAGTACAATGATATGATCAAGTTTACACTGCCCCTTTCAGCTAAATTCACAGACCTGCACAGCAAAGTGACAGAGAGATTCACGGATTTAGAACACCAAGAGTTTCGTATCGAGTATAATGACACCGAAGGTAACCGTCTTCCAATCGCAAGTGATGAAGACCTCCGGGTTTGCATGGCTGATTCAAGTTCAAAGGGGGCCAAGTTCATCAGAATGTATGTTCTTTTGAACACATAGAGTGATAACATCTTTTTTTTCTTCTTTTGATATTTTGAAGTTAATATGTCACACATACTTCTTTTCTTCTTTTGCTTTCTTGAATTTTATATTATTATTTTTTTTCTAGATTTTTTTTAATTTTATAATTTCTGTTTTTATTTTCCGGAATTCCTACAACTTATATTATGTTTTCATTTTCAGGAAATAAATATAGATTGATTTTTTTTTTTAAATTACATTACACTCGGTAAATCCATTAATAGACTTACCGGTCACTTAGGTATTTGTCAAATCTGCCGGCAATACGCATTTGTATAGTAGAGTTAGAGTTAATTGGATCGAGCTACTCTCAAACACACAAACAACAACCAAGTTTACGACCCAACTCCGGGACACCATTCTTTTTGTTATTATATTGATCGAAAACCACACCTTGATACAATGATTCTAACCTCTATTTATACCAACAATAACTTGCAAACAAAGCTTCGTATAAAGACTCAACTTGTAGATTCCCAATAAACATATAATAAACTTGATACTTTCAAACATATAATAAACATATCTCTAACCATTATCTTTATTGATCTTTTTCTTTTCTCTTGGTTCGACCCATTAGCCCCTTTACTTTCTTGGTCCAATCAAACTAACCCTTTAACACTTTCAAATAGTTGAAGTCATATGATATAGTTAAATTTGGAGCTTCTTCAAGCATGATTCGGGGTTTGTTATCTAGTCATTTGACCTAGAAAGATATCATCTTAATAGACGTGTGAATGGAACAAGTCTTGATCTTGATATACATGATATAATGCTTATGTTGACGGAATTGATAAAAAGAAGTTATCTGTCGATCCATTTAGGTTGTTGCGGACGACAAGGTACTTATAACCCTTCAACGACGAAAACGATTAACACATACTATTACTTGAATTGTGAGGATATAACACTTGCACGATTCTAACATTTGTCGTTGACTCAAAACTGATGGGAAAAACGCGAAACCCGGTCACAAACGGTAAACTAAAACGCGGAAGCAAACTTCGTTTGACCAAATATTTTCCCAACTCGAATGAGCCTGTGAGGATGCAAACAAATAGATATAAAAGTAATAATAAAGAGACACCGAATTTTAGCGTGGAAAACCTCTAAAAAAGGAGAGTAAAAACCACGGGACTACTAGAGCCGCTTACAATCCACTATCACCAAAATAGCAATACAAAGTCTTCCCTAGATAAAACTAGAGGCATACAAAATCATCATATACTTGGCACAAACTAACTTCAAGTATATGGAATAAAATATAAGGATAAACGAGTAAGAGGTATCACCAACAAAATTAACGCTCGATCTCTAAACTTCTTTTCTTCAGAAAAGGCACCAAGACTTGAGCTGCTAATTTTCACTTTCTCGTCACTTTCTGTTGTTGACGGCAGGAGCACAAAACCCTTTTTTTACTTATGTGTTCCTTGCACCAAAAAGACTTCAAACCACATAATAAATATTTATGGTTTTCATGCGTCACATACTGAGCCCACAATACAAATTTAATGTTTTCTTTGGACTTGGCCCACACACACTTACGTCACAAACCAAAGACTACATATATCCTTTTTTTTTTTTTTCTTTTATTACTCTAAAATAATAATAGTAAAGGTTAAATATAAAACTCATGTAATATGAGATAGGTTGGGCTTTCTCATGGGCAAAAAATAACCCAACAAATCTCCCCCTTTTTGTCTATGAGAAAGAGTTCGCCATCCCGGCGATTGAGCAACATACCTTCAACTTTTCCCTTGCTAAAGATTTAGTAAACATATCGGAACCATTATCATCGGTATGAACTTTGTCAAGTTCAAATAGCTTGTCTTCAATAGCATCTCTAATCCAATGATACCTAACATCAATATGTTTTGTTCTTTTGCGAAACATAGAATTTTTCGCAAGGTGAATAGCGCTTTCATTATCACAAAGGACCACGTAGCGCTGTTGCATAAAGCCAAGCTCTTGCGTAAATCTTTTCAACCACAATAGTTCTTTGCATGCTTCTGTTGCTGCCATATACTCAGCCTCTGTAGTAGACAAAGCAACACACTTTTGCAATCTAGACTGCCAAGACACAGCTCCCCCTGCAAAAGTCATCAAATAACCAGAAGTAGATTTCATGTTGTCCTTATTTTCCGCCATATCAGAATCTGTATAACCAACAAGCATCGGTTCTTCATTCCCAAAAGTTATACCCAATTTGGAAGTACCATGTAGATATCTAAGGATCCACTTAACCGCTTCCCAATGCTTCTTACCTGGATTTGACAGAAACCGACTAACAACACCTACTGCATGGGCAATATCAGGCCTTGTGCACACCATTGCATACATCAGGCTTCCAACCGCTGACGCATATGGAACTCTATCCATCTCTTCAATCTCCTTCTTAGAAGAAGGGCAATCTTTATCGGTTAGTTTAAAGTTGGGAGTAAAAGGTGAACTAACCGCTTTGGCCTTAGCCATGTTGAATCTGCAAAGCACCTTCTCAATGTATTGCTCTTGTGACATGTGTAACTTCTTTGAAGCTCTATCTCTAGTAATCCGAATGCCAAGAATCTATTTTACTGGCCCTAAGTCTTTCATAGAAAAAGACTTGCTTAATTCTTTCTTCAGCTGAACAATCCTCTCTGCATTCTTGCCAACAATCAACATGTCATCAACATAAAGTAATAAAATGATAAAATCATCATCACCAAACCTCTGAAAGAAAACACAGGTCTTTCGGTAGCCTTGCTTCCCCATAACAGACTCAAATTTCTTGTACCACTGTCTCGGTGCTTGTTTCAACCCATATAGACTTTTCTGAAGCTTACAGACATAGTCTTCTTTACCTTTAACCAGAAAACCTTCAGGTTGCTCCATATAGATTTCCTTGTCCAAGTCACCATGAAGGAAAGCTGTCTTGACATCCATTTGCTCAACCTCTAGATTAAGACTAGCAGCCAAACCAAGAATCACTCGAATGGAACTCATCTTCATGACCGGAGAGAAAATCTCATCAAAATCAATACCCTTTCTTTGACTGAACCCTTTGACCACCAATCTAGCTTTGTATCTAGGCCGTGAGGTATGATCTTCAGTCTTCACTTTGTAGACCCACTTGTTCTTCAAAGCCCTTTTGCCCTTAGGCAACTTCACCAACTCAAAGATATTGTTCTCATACAAGGAATTCATCTCATCTTGCATAGCTTCAAACCACTCTCTTTTATGTTCATCTTCCATAGCCTCTGTGTCACACCCCGAATTCCACGTGTCACCGGTGGGCCCGGTGGGGAGTATCGTGACGTGGTTGGCAACATAATAGTCAAACAACACAATAATTAAATGCACAGCGGAAGCAAATGAAAAATATATTTCAACCGAATATAATTGTAATATCGTGTATCACAAACAGTTGAAAGTTTATCCACAGAAGGATCAAAATATATAGGAAACAGTAGTTCAACAGACTTTAGGCATCTTAAGCTTGCGAGACTCTTTTGATGCTAAGGAGATATCCAGCCAATTACGAGTAGTACCTGCACTTAATCTTTTTGGGAAAATACGTCAGTTTACACTGGTAAATACAATCAACTGACTCATTTTAAAAATGATTAAAAATTGATTTGGATGCACATGGCACAAACATTTTATAACTTGGGATAATTATTTGAATATATAAACTTGTAAAAGAATTACATGTTCCTTATGCGTTCAGTAGCCCGGATCATGCCGGGTTAAAGATCAATAGACACACCACATAATTTCTTTATGCACTGACGAGTGTACGCCTACACTCCGCGCTTAGGTCGTGGCCATTTCGTAAAATGATGCCAAGGATATCCGGGACATGGTCATTAACCCCCCAAAGGCTTTAAGCAAACAAAACAATTTAAACGGGCCGATCAAATATCAATTAACCACCATACGATGGAAGATTTAATGCCCGACCAAGCGGTATTTTATATACCGTACCCCAAGCCCGTATAAGGGAAAATAAGTTAAAAGTATTTACCTGAGCAAAGTAATAATCACAATAAGCAAATGCAAGTAGCTTTTACTGGTCCTCCTATTCTGGAACGAAGGTTTATAATAACCTATTAGAATCCTAACGGGTCTTTAATTAAGCTTAAGCTTAGACCGGTTAGTTTCAAAGATACGGTTCGTATGCACGATTAAGCGAAGACCGGAATAGAATGTGATTTAGAGCCGACAAGTTTGAAGACTTGCTTAATATGGGTATATTATACACATTCTTGATTTTGAGATAAAACCGATAAGGTTTGAGCCGTTTCGGCTAATTTATGCAAACTAGTTACATAAACCGAACCGATCGCGTAATAAGCGTAACGGGTAAGCGTAAGAGCCATATACAGGTTTCCTAAGTTAATATGCCTCAAATATGTTATGACATCAGTAAGATGTCTTTTATTATCCCCGAAACGAATTTAAACACAAACTATGCCCCGTAGGGGTAGTTTGGTCATTTACAAGGTTATAAAAGAGTTTAAGTATTAACCCGAGTTGCAGGTCTGATATAATCAGCAAAAATACTTAGTTTACTAAGTTATAACAGTATGGTAAAGTATATATGTGAAATTTATCAATTATAACCAAACTATGCACCGTAAGGGCATTTTGGTAATTTCACATAAGCCGAAAAGCTCAAAACTGAAGTCTGAGTTAAACAACTTTTGCTTACTGTTAAAATATTATAATTTACCTAAAATATCAGTAGGTATCAACCCTTGTATGTTTAAAATAGTTTTAGTACATACTATGCGTTAAAAACGCTTAATAAGGCGATTAGAAGCCGTTTCCGGGTTCTATATGGAAAACTGATATTTTTACTATTCCAGAAGGCTTAAAATAATTTATTTATCATATGTAATCAGTAGAAAAAGGTTTGGGGTCAAAAAGATATGTAAAACTCATTTTATAGCCCGTAAGGGCAAAACCGACAATTACCGGATTAAGCCTATGACTCTAAGTTATGCTCAGCCTAAAATTAATTAAAAATATTCAAAAATCCCAAAATAATATATTACATCAGTGGGTAAAGAGTTTGATATCAAAAAGTAGGCTTAAATAGGCTATACGCTAATTATGTCGTTTAATCGCTAAAGAAGTTTTCTAATTACGCTAATGAGCATAACTCTCAATCTACACCTCAAACTGATGTCAAATTTTGGGTGCAAGTTTATATATCAGTAACTAAGGTTTCTACTCTTTTACATTTTAAAAAATCACGTTTTAAGGTGAAAAGGGCATAATGGTCAACATATGAGCAATTAACGGAATCATGCATTTTAATTGGATAACTAATGAACCAAGGTGTATAATCGTAGAGGGTTATACTAGCATGTACCCTAGTCCAATTAAAGCTCTAAGGCATTTCTAAAACATGCCAAAGCGGGTCAGAACTGAAGTCAAAGCAAAAGTCAAAGTTTTGCGACTTTCGGTTCCGAACCGGGTCTAAACAGAAAATTGTCGGGTTGAACATGTTTAGACATGTTCTTACATTAATTACCAAGTTATTTTAATGATCAAACAGGTTGTATGGGTTCTACATTGCTAATTATGCATAAATTAGAAATTAAGCATTCTGTTGACTTTTTAATAACAAGTTTGACCCGACATTTGACCTAGTTAGAGTGGGAATCAGAGGGTGCCATTTTAAGGGTTTAATGCCCACATAATTACCAACTTATAACTACTTTCAATTCGACTAATCACTGGACCATTAGTGATTAATCGCTAAGTCAACCGTTAATTACGACGGTTTGACTTTTAAGCTAAAACTAAGCAAAAACTTAACTAAGAAAGGTTAAGAATACTTACTGAAGTCCTATGCACGATTAGTGATCACTTGAGTCTGCTTTGGAGCTCCAGAAATGATCAGAAATGCTGAAGGAAGGTGTGAAGAAATGGTTGCAACCTTGGCCCTTTATATAGTGCTCAAAATTTCATGGATTGTTGACACACAAGCCTAACAATGGACATGGATCACTTCTAGATGTCCCTAAGTGTCTAGGGGTTGCGTTGGGGTCGTGCAAAATGAGGAAAATCGGATTAAAGTCGGTTACAAGGGCTATGGCAGACAAGAACCCAACAATTTCGGAGCAGAAGGCCCCTCGCGGCACGCGTAGCCCCCCCCCCCCCCCAGGGCCTTCGCGTGGCGCGACGCCCCTTCTGATCAAATCTCAAATTTTGATTTTTTATATTTTGGTCCTTGGCTCTTGGGAACTTTGCTACGACTTTATTTCTTGCACTTTGAACCCTCCAAATTGACTTATAAGGGCTTTAAGACATATACCCACTTTGGTAAGTCCTCGGTTAACTTTATTGTTACCCGAAAAGTCATAACTTTCAACGTTGACGCTTTAACCCCTTGTATACGAATTTGATCATAACTTTCTCATACGATAACGAAACTTTATGAAATTTATATCGTGCATTCTAGTGAGCGTAATTAACCGTTACAAAGCTTCAGGTTTGTTAAAAGGTCACTCAGAGGTATAACTTAAACATGTTGACACATTTAACTCCTGTAGTTTGTAATCTCTCACTTTCTTTCATATTTAGCTTCGTATGATCCATAACTTATTCGTTTGAAGGTATGAGCATCATGTAGGGTTAATGTAAAGTATATTTATTCACTGTTGACATTTAGAACCCGTATATTCACATACTTTCCATGATTGTCAACTTTAAATCCTTCTATAACATTCTTTCACACGTTCAAACATATGACACGTGTCAACACATTATAGGACGTGAATTTTCGAGGTGTTACATCCTCACCCCCTTAAAAGAAATCTCGACCTCGAGATTTACTGAAATAAATAAGGGTACTTTTCTTTCATTGTGGACTCAACCTCCCACGTGTATTCGGGACCTCTACGGGCATCCCATTTGACCTTTACAATAGGCACATGCTTCCTTCGAAGCTTCTTAACCTGTCGATCCTCAATCGACAATGGTTTTTCCACAAATTTCAAACTCTCATCTATATGCACATCTGTATGTGGTATGACTAGTGATTCGTCGGCTAGGCATTTCTTCAGATTGCAGACGTGGAATACGTTATGAATACCACTGAGCTCTTCAGGTAAATTTAACTTGTAAGCCACTGATCCAACACATTCGATAATCTCGAACGGTCCTATATACCTCGGGCTTAACTTACCTTTCTTACCGAATCGCATCACCCCCTTCCAGGGTGATACTTTAAGCAACACTTTGTCACCTACTTCGAATTTCGTAGGTTTACGCTTTGGATCTGCGTAACTCTTCTGCCTATCTCGGGCAGCTTTGAGACGGTCACGAATCTGGACAATCTTGTCCGTCGTTTCAAAGACTATCTCCGGTTCTGATAATTGGACATCTCCAACTTCCGCCCAACAAACGGGCGTTCTGCACTTTCTACCGTATAAGGCCTCGAAAGGCGCAGCCTTAATGCTGGTATGGTAGCTATTGTTGTAGGAGAATTCGATTAACGGCAGGTGGTTATCCCAACTACCACCTAAATCAATCACGCATGCTCGAAGCATGTCTTCCAAAGTTTTGATAATACGTTCACTCTAGCCGTCCGTCTGAGGATGGTAAGTCGTACTAAAATTTAAACGCGTGCCCAAAGATTGCTGGAAACTTTTCCAAAAATGTGACGTGTATCTAGTATCTCTGTCAGAGATAATAGACACAGGTATGCCATGTAAAGCTACAATCTTATCCACGTACAATTGGGCTAACATGTCGGAGCTATAAGTCTCCTTAATGGGTAGGAAATGTGCTGACTTAGTCAGTCTGTCTACGATCACCCAAATGGTGTCATTTCCTTTCCTTGTCTTAGGTAACTTGGTGATAAAATCCATAGTTACCATTTCCCACTTCCACGTTGGAAGTTCAGGCTGTTGTAGCAAACCTGACGGCTTTTGATGTTCTGCTTTTACTTGTGCGCACGTCAAGCATTTAGCTACATAGGTAGCTACAGACTTCTTTAAGCCTATCCACCAATAGTTTGCCCTTAGATCCTGGTACATCTTATCAGCTCCAGGATGAATGGAATATTTAGAACTATGGGCTTCCTGGAGGATAACCTCCCGGAGTCCTCCATAAATTGGAACCCATATTCGTCCATTCAATCGCAGAATTCCGTCCTTGCCTTGAGATAACTGTTCTTCAGTTACTCCTAGCTTTTCGTTAGGATAGTTAGTGTAACACCTCGTAAAATCTCGTCCAATGATGTATTGACACGTGTAGTAAACCCTAATGAAGTCAAACATTGAATTTAAGGGACTAATTTTTCGAAAAATCGAAAACTTTGATTATGAAAGAACCAGAGGTGTTAGCATACCTCAAATAAGTTTCTAAATAACCTCTTACGATGTTTATATTCACAAATGTGCCACTTGATGATTAAGTGTAGCCGTTTGCATAATTAATTGAAAGTTTGCGCGATGAAGGGTTAAAAGCGTCAACATGTTAATTCTTACCTCTGAGTGACCTTTTAACAAACCGGGAGCTTCATAATATTTAATTAAACTCTCGGGAATGCCAAATAATGGCCGTCTAAGGTTTTTATGCCTATAAGTAAAGTTACGCGCAACTTTGCAAGTTAGAGGGACTAAAAGTGTCAATATGTTTAATTATACCTCTGAATGACCTTTTAGCAAACCCGAAGCATCGTAATGTTTAATAATACTTTCAAGGATGCCTAATATGGATTATATGAGGCTTCAATGCTAATAAATGATGAAATGCGCAAGATTGCGCAATATAGGGGCCTAAAGCGTCAACTTTTGAATCTACGCTATTCGGTGACCATTTATGCAAACGGGAGCGTAGTAATATTTAAATATATGCTTAGGAATGATTATTATGGGCCATGGAAGGCTTAGATATCATTAAACGGCATTTCGCGCTACTTTGCGCAATTAAGGGACTAATTGCGTCAAACTGCAAAAGTATGTCGATTCGTATAGAATCGGACCTTCTGGAATATAACCATAAGTTAAACATACCCTATTTATCCTTTATATAGCTTAGATATAGGTTTAGAGGTGTTTGGTACGCAAAAATAAACTTTTATGTCATGCAGGGACTAAAAGTGTCAAAAAGTGCACAAGTTTGCACTTTTGCGCATAACTCGCATTCTGAATATCCCCGGACACCCAAAAATTTATGTAAGCACTAAAATATTTTATTTTAGTGTGTGGCATGATAAAATTCCACTCGTCGCGTAATTTGTACCGTTTTTAGCGTTCGTCCGTGTTTCGTCGTAATTCGACGCACTACGTGACCATACGGCCAAAGGAACCGACATCCGACATGTTTTTGAACATGTTTCATGTTCCCTAAGTTTAAAAATCATAGTGGGGCCTTAAAATTAGGTTAACGGGCCTTGAACGTGCCTAAAGTGACCATAAAAGCTCACAGGTGCCATTTCTGCCATATATGAAAGTGTTGTTTGCTGCTAAACAGCTGTAAACAGCTTGTTCCAGCAGTTTCTATCAATTATAAATGGTTTTTTTGGAAACTAGGGGCTGCCCATTGTTTATAAAACCATGGGTAATATGTGTAGGGTTCAGATTCAATCACGGTTTACGAGGAACGATCCTAACGGTCCTCAAAAACCTATAAATACCCTTCCCCACTTCCTTCATAACCCACACTTGATCTTGAATTCTCTAAGTTGGGGACTTTGCTCCTCATACCTGAGAAATTAGGATCAACCCTCCTTGCTTGGACCCTTTGTAAGTCCCCTTTCGCGTTTAGTTTAATTATTTAGCGGTTAAAGCCGAAAAGTCAAGCATTTCGATAAACGCTTTGACTTTTAAACGGCTAAGCCATGGTTCACAACGAACATGGCTACGTGACCGTAATTAGGTAGGTAATTAACCCTCAAAAGGGCGCCTCCTAATTACCACGTGTACTTTGTTTAATTGTCGGGTCAAATGAAAGTCAAACGGGTTAATTTTAAATAAAATGCATAACTATTAATTAAAAGTCATAAAATCAGTTTTGCCACATTAATAACTCGGTAAATATTAGTTGAACATGTCTAAGCATGTTCAACCCGACAATTCTAAGTATAGACTCGGTTCGGAACCGAAAGTCGCAAAAGTTGACTTTTGCTTTGACTTTCTGTTCTGACCCGATTTAGCTTAGTTTAGATATGCCTTAGGATTCCTTTAGGACCATATTATAGGTTAGTATAACCCTTCGAGGTTATACAACTTGGTTCCATAGAAATCCTAGTTCATGCGTGTTTCCGTTATATGCCTAAATGTTGACCGTTATGCCCTTTGGACCTTAAAACGATATTTTTGAAAATGTGAGAGGATAGAAATCTTCACTACTGAATTATAAACTTGTCCCTAAAATTTGACATCAGTTTGAGGTCTAGATTAGGAGTTATGCTCAATAGCGTAAATAGAAAGCTTTTTATTAATTTAACGGCTTAATTAGCATAAAGCCTATCTAAACCCCATTTTTGAAACCAAAATTTTTACCTACTGATATAAAATAATATTTTGGGATTTTTGAAGATTTTTATTTATTTTTAGGCTGAGCATAACATAGGGTTCTAGCTATAATTCCGTAATTGCCGGTTTTGCCCTTTTGGGCTATAAAATGAGTTTTACAAATCCTTTTGATGCCAAACCTTTTTCTACTGATTCAATATGATAAATAAAATATTTTGAGCCTTCTGTAATAATAAAATCATCAGCTTTCCTTTGAAAACCCGGAAATGGCTCCAAATCGCCTTTTTAAGCGTTTTTAACGCATAGTATGTATCAAAACTATTTTAAACATATAAGGGTTGATGCCTACTGATATATTCAGTAAATTTTTATATTTTAACAGTAAGCAAAAGTTTTAGACTCAGATTTCCAGTTTTGGCCTTTTAAGCCTATGTGAAATTACCAAAATGCCCCTACGGTGCATAATATGGTTATAATTAATAAATTTCACATATATATGATACCCCACTGTTATAACTTATTAAGTTAAGTATATTTACTAATTTAATCAGACCTGTAACTCAGATTAATATTTAATCTCTTTTATAACCGTTAAAAATGACCGAAATACCCCTACGGGGCATAAATTGGTCCTTAATTCGTTTTGGGCATAATGGAAGGTATCCTACTGATATCACAACATGTTTAAGGCATATTAACTTAGGAAATCCATTCATGACTCTCGTGGTTACCCGTTACGCCCTTTTCGCGTTCGGATCGGCTTATGTAACTAGTTTGCATAAATTAGCCGAAACGGGTCAAACCTTATCACTTTTATCTCAAAATCCAGAATGTGTTTAGTTTACCCATATTAAACAAGTATTCAAACTTGTTGGGACTAAACCACATTCTAATCCGGTCTTCGCATAATCTTGCGTTTAAACCGTAAACCTTTCCTTAAAACTAACCGGTCTAAGTTAAATACTTAAACAAGACCCGTTAGGAATCTAATAGGTAAATAAAAACCTTCGTTCCAGATTAAGAGCCCCAGTAGAAGTACTTGTGCTTGCTGATTAGGATATACGGCTGAGTATAAATTGCATTTTATGCTCAGGTAAATACTCTTAACTTATTTTCCCAAGTTATAAAAGTTTTATGCCATGCGCATTCAAATCAATTTTCTAAAACATTTTCAAAATGAGTCAGTTGAGTTGTATTTACCAGTGTAAACTGACGTATTTTCCCAAAAGTTTAAGTGACAGGTACTATACGTAATTGGCTGATAGCTCAGGGCGTCAATAGGGAATCTCGCAAGTTCTAGATGCCTAAAGTCTGTTGAACAATGTTACCTTTCTGTTTTAAGATCCGCCAGTGGATCCAACTTACATTCCGTTGTAATAATTGATATTACTTATGAATCGGATTGTAATATATTTATCTTTTGCTTCCGCTGTGCTTTTAAATTGTGTTGTTTGACTATGATGATATCAACTACGTCACGATACTCCCCACCGGGCCCACCGGTGACACGTGGAAAATTAGGGGTGTGACAGGTTGGTATCGGAGCCAACATTGAGTGAATTAAACACTAACCTTTTGTGTTTAATCTCAATGACACAGTAGCACATTCCTTGACCTTCTGAGTCTAGACTTAACATAGGAATACTCTCATCTCTATTCGAAAAATTATTGCTTCCAATTCTATATGTTTTAATACGTCGCCAAGCAAAGAAGCCATAATGGAAATTCTCCCCATTTGAAGCCTAGGGAAGGCCGAGCTTCGTACTGCGACTAGGATTAACGTGCAGCCAAGGAGAAAGCATTCAGAAATAAAATGAAGAAGAAACTCCTTTTGCTGAAGATCGATCCCTTAGTAGTCCTTATAAGGACATATGTATCTTTCAGTCCCTTCAAGGACAACATATTTCCTTTCAAGTCCCGCTCAGGGCAATTCTGTATTTTTTTTAATCATTGGAATGTTTTGTCTAAATTTGAATTATATCATTGTATATGAATATAATATATGGAATAAATTAAAATAACGTTCCTATTATAAGATCTACCATTATAATAAGGTGGCAAAATCTAAAAAGGACAAGACCTAGCCATGTGTCATCTCAAGATGTCACACCCCGATTTCCACGTGTCACCGGTGGGCCCGGTGGGGGAGTATCGTGACGTGGTTGGCAACGTAATAGTCAAACAACACAATATAATAATGCACAGCGGAAGCAATTTAAAAGATATAATACAACCGAATTTATTATTGTAATATCAACTGTCACAATATTCGGAAGTTTATCCACAGAAGGATCGAACATAAAATGGAAACAATAGTTCAACAGACTTTTAGACATCTTAAGCTTGCGAGACTTCTACTGATGCTAAGGAGAAATATCCAGCCAATTTCGTATAGTACCTGCATTTAGCCTTTTTGGAAAATACGTCAGTTTACACTGGTAAATACATTCAACTGACTCATTTTGAAAATGGTTTTAAGAGAATTGATTTGGATGCACGTGGCACAAAATATCTTTTATAATTTGATTAAAATGCACAGAGGCAAAATTAATCTTTTTAACTTGGGAGAATTATTTAATATTATAATCTTGTGAACGAATTACATGTTACATATGCGTTCAGTAGCCCGGATCTAGTCTGGGTTAAAGATCAATAGACACACCACATCATTGAGTTATACACGGACGGTGTACGCCTACACCCCGTGCTCAGGTCGCGGCCATCTCGTAAGATGATGCCAAGGATATCCGGGACATGGTCATTAACCCCCCAAAGGCTGTAAAGTAAACAAGACTGTTTAAACGAGCCGATCAAATTTTTCAACTACCCACTAAGCGTGGAGATTTGATGCCCGATCAAGCGGTATGCTATATACCGTAACCCAAGCCCGTATAGGGAAAATAAGTTAAAAGTATTTACCTGAGCTAAATATAAATTCAATCCCAGCCATATACCAAATCAGCAAGTACAGATAGCTTTTACTGGGCTCCTAATCTGGAACGAAGGTTTTTAATAACCTATTAGAATCCTAACGGGTCTTTAATTAAGCTTAAGCTTAGACCGGCTAGTTTCAAAGATACGGTTCGTACGCATGATTAAGCGAAGACCGGATAGAATGTGATTTAGACCCGACAAGTTCAGAGACTTGTTTAATATGGGTCCTTCATGCACATTCTGGAATTTGAGATTAAACCGATGAGGTTTGACCCGTTTCGGCTAATTTATGTAAACTTGTTACCTAAACCTAACCGAACGCGTAATAAGCGTAACGGGTATCCGTAAGAGCCATATACAGGTTTCCTAAGTTAATATGCTTCAAATATGTTGTGACATCAGTAGGATGTCTTTCATTATGCCCGAAATGACTTTAAACACAAACTATGCCCCGTAGGGGTAGTTTGGTCATTTTAAAGGTTGTAAAAGAGTTTACATGTTCAACTGAGTTACAGGTCTGATGTAAACAGAAAACATACTCAATTTGATGAGTTATAACAGTAGGGTAAAGTATATATGTGAAATATATCATTTATAACCAAACTATGCACCGAAGGGGCATTTTGGTAATTTCACATAAGCCGAAAAGCTCAAAACTGAAGTCTGAGTTTATCAACCTTTGCTTACTGTTAAAATATCATAATTTTCCTCATATATCAGTAGGTATCAACTCGGGTATGTTCAATATGATTTTAAAACATATTATGCGTTAAAAACGCTAAATAAGGCGATTAAAGGCCATTTCCGGGTTTGATACTTAAATCTGATATTTTTATATTTCCAGAAGGCTTAAAATAATTTATTTATCATATGTGATCAGTAGCAAAAGGTTTGGAGTCGTTTAGATAAGTAAAACTCATTTTATGGCCCGTAAGGGCAAAACCGACAATTACCGGATTAAGCCTACGACTACTAGTTATGCTCAGCCTAAAATTAATTAAAAATCTTTAAAAATCCCAAAATAATATATTATATCAGTGGGTATTAAGTTTGATACCAAAAAGTAGGCTTAACTAGGCTATACGCTAATTACGCCGTTTTATTAACATAACGCTTTAATTTTGCGATATTGAGCATAACTCTTAATCTATAAGTCAAACTAATGTCAAACTTTGCATACAAGTTTATATATCAGTAAATAAGGTTTCTACACTTTTACATTTTCATAAATCATGTTTTAAGGTAATAAGGGCATAACGGTCAACATATGAGCAATTAACGGAAATATGCATATTAATTGGATAACTAAAGAACCAAGGTGTATAATCACAGAGGGTTGTTCTAACATGTAACCTAGTCCAATTAAAGCTCTGAGGCATTTCTAAAACATGCCATAACGGGTCAGAACTGAAAGTCAAAGTGAAAGTCAAACTATGTGACTTTCGGTTCCGAACCGGGTCTAAACAGGAAATTGTCGGGTTGAACATGTTTGGACATGTTCTTACACTTATTAATAAGTTATAACAATGATCAAACAGGTTATATATGTTCTAGACAGCTAATTATGCACAAATGACATTTTAAGCATCCTGTTGACTTTTTACTTAAAAGTTTGACCCGACTTTTGACCTGGTTAGAGTGGTGATCAGGGGAAACCCTTTTGAGGTTTTATTACCCACATAAATACCAACTCATAACTACTTTTAATTCGAGATATGACTGAGCCATTATAGACTATTCTCGAAGTCAAACCGTAATTACGACGGTTTGACTTTTAGCTAATTAAACAAGCTAAACTCAACTAAAGAAGGACCAGTAGACTTACAAGAGTCCTATGCACGACTTAAGATCAGATGGACCTGCTTGAGAGCTCCAGAAATGATCCAAGAATGCAGATGAAGGTGTGAGGAACATTGTTGCACAAAATGGCCTTATATAGCACCTTAATCACCACAATACTTTGACACTTGGGGTCTACAACCCACCACAAGCTGCCCACAAGTGTCCCTAGTGCTCTAATACAGTTTAGGGGTCGCCCCTATATCATTAATGTCGATTAAAGGTCGAGTTTCCGCGAAACCAGGCTGCTGTTTGCCTTTTCTGGTTCTGGGGACCGGACGCGGCCCGCGTCCCATATAACCAAATCTCATGCGGGCCGCATGAGACCTAAAATCAGATTTTTGATTTTCTTTTGATTTGTAACTTGACCTTTGGGCATTATGAAAGGGTAATCAAGCTTTTAATTTGCATTTTGACCCCCTTCTATTTACCATTAAGGGCTTTAGGACTTATACCCACTTTGCCAAGTCCCTGGACACTTCCGGTTAGCCCGAAAAGCCTTAACTTTCAACGTTAACACTTTAACCCCTCGCACACGAATTTGATCATAACTTTCTCATACGATAACGAAACTTAATGAAATTTTAATCGTGCATTCAAGTGGGGAGTATAATTAACATTTACAAAGCTTCGGGTTTGTCAAAAGGTCACTCAGAGGTATATCTTTGAACATGTTGACACATTTAACCCCTGTAGTTTGTAATCTCTCACTTTTAGCTTCGTATGATCCATGATTTATTCGTTTGATGTTATAAACATCATGTAGGGTTGTTATGAAGTATATTTATTCACAGTTGACACTTAGAATACGTACAATCACGTAATTTCCATGTTTGTCAACTTTAGTCCTTTTATAACATTCTTTCACACGTTCAAACTTTATGACACGTGTCAACACATTATAGGACGTGAATTTTCGAGGTGTTACATCCTCACCCCCTTAAAATAAATCTCGACCCGAGATTTACTGAAATAAGTAAGGGTACTTTTCTTTCATCGTGGATTCAACCTCTCACGTGAATTCGGGACCTCTACGGGTATCCCGTTTGACCTTTACAATAGGTACATGCTTCCTTCGAAGCTTCTTTACCTGTCGATCTTCAATCGACAAAGGTTTTTCCAAAAATTTTAAGCTCTCGTCTATATCTGTATGGGGTATTACCAGTGATTCGTCAGCGAAACACTTCTTCAGATTACAGATGTGGAACACATTGTGAATTCCTCTGAGCTCTTCCGGTAAGTTTAACTTATAGGCAACTGACCCGATACATTCGATAACCTCGAAAGGTCCTATGTATCTCGGGCTTAGCTCGCCTTTCTTACCAAACCGCATCACTCCCTTCCAGGGTGATACTTTAAGCAATACTTTATCACCTACTTCGAAGTGAAAAGCTTTACGCTTCGGATCTGCGTAGCTCTTCTGCCTATTCCGGGCAGCTTTGAGACGGTCACGAATCTGGTCAATATTGTCCGTCGCTTCGAACACGATCTCTGGTCTTGATAACTGGACATCTCCAACTTCCGCCCAACAACGGGCGATCTACACTTTCTACCGTATAATGCCTCGAAAGGCGCGGCCTTAATGCTGGTATGGTAGCTATTGTTGTAGGAGAATTCGATTAATGGTAGGTTCTTATCCCAACTACCTCCCAAACCGATCGCACATGCACACAACATGTCTTCCAACGTTTGAATAGTACGCTCACTCTGACCGTCAGTCTGAGGATGGTAAGCCGTACTAAAATTCAAACTTGTGCCCAAAGATTGTTGGAAGCTCTTCCAAAATGTGACGTGTATCTAGTATCTCTATCAGAGATAATCGCTACAGGTATGCCATGTAAGGCTACAATCTTATCAACGTATAACTGGGCTACCATGTCGGAGCTATAAGTCTCCTTGATGGGTAAGAAATGTGCTGACTTAGTCAGTGTGTCAATTATAACCCATATTGTATCATTTCCTTTCCTTGTCTTGGGTAACTCAGTAATAAAATCCATAGTTACCATTTCCCACTTCCACGTAGGAAGTTCAGGCTGTTGTAGCAAGCCTGACGGCTTTTGATGCTCGGCTTTGACTTGCGCACATGTCAAGCATTTAGCTACATGGGTGGCTACGGACTTTTTCAAGCCTATCCACCAATAATTTGCCCTTAGATCCTGGGTAGCTGATGGCAAATTCTTAATCGTTGCCTAATTAGGGTCGCGGTATGTATGCATAAGCAATATGAACCGTCTTTCTTATTTAATAAAATAGAACCCTCAGAATATTGAGTCAGGCTATATGAGCCTATGTCTTAAAACCTACTAAATCAAGGTTTCGATTTTTCCATAATCGATATGGAGTTTTCATAATACTCCAGCCCACAGCGGGATGTTAATCTTAGTTCTACCTGTCTTCCAGGAGGTAAGCAGGGAAAACTTATGAGAAGATAATTAAGATACAAGGAGGCTATAGAGATTTTCCATATCTCAGGCTCCAGTTCATCCATCATTGTTCGTGTCAAATGAGTGACACCTTTATGTTATAAGTCCACGAATTCCTTATTCAAGAACATTTACTTGGAAAAATTCCATTTTGGATATCTTCTTTGAATACTACTAGTCGACTTTAGCACAATATGATCATTGGGATATCTTAGGGGTTCCATGTATTAAACCTCCATGCTGATCAGACATGGAAATAATCTATGGGACACACTAGGATACGCCAATCCTCATATGACACTTTTATCAAACATAGTTTGGCATTCGCAGGCGATAGAAAAATGAATGAGAAAAATAATTAAAATAACATATGTTGTCGTACTCTATGCAAAGAAAGAGTACTCTTAGATTTTTCGGAAGGATTCCTTGCCGATCCATAAGAATCGGTTACTATGGTTTCCTTGGTAGTTATACCTTGTGGATATAATAAAAAAAAATTTCTAAGTTTATGGTTCATGAAGATTTATTATTGCCCGTATTAAAACAGGACACTTAGCAGAAATTATCATTGATAAATGATAAGGAAGTTTATTGTACAAGTGCTTATATTTAATCAATAATGGAAGTTTCACAAACTAGGCACCTAGCTCAGTTGGCTAGGCGCGCGAAAGGGTGCGGCCTAGACCCAGGTTCGATTCCGGGGACGGCCAATTCCACCATTTTTTCGTTGCTTTTTATTTAGCTTGTTCTTGCTCTTTTTTCTTAGATTTCTGGGAGTTATCTTCCTCCTTTGGTTCATCCTTCGCATACGAAGTGTGAACAAAACTCTTCTCATGAGCAATTGAACATGGTTTTGAATGAAATTTAGAGCGAGAAGCATTCGGCTCTTTGGATTGTCTCATGACCTTTTCCCATGATCCCTCCAACTGCTGCATCAACCACAGCCTGGAGATTAACTCCATTAATATTGAGGTTTACGTTTGTAGTTTTTTTTATTAACATTCGTCGCATTAATAGTATTGCGACTATCGTCTACCTCATCCGAGTTCTCCATACTCGAAACTTGGTACCAATCACCAAGATTTAACAATTATTAGTCATCATCCTGATGACCTGACTTAGATTAGCCACGGCATTCATAAACCGCATGGGCTATTCTATTCCGAACATTTATAGTGAATGTTATTTAAACGTATTTCCATTATATTTAGCCTAGGTCACGAAAGGACCATCAATGGCATTCAAAGTTTGGAACGAGTCCAATATTTGCTTGACAGGGGATCATAATGTCACAACTGCCTTTGGCACACGAACGATATGAATAGCTCAAAGGCTAGCTTTACAAGACTTTTATTATGTATATACATATATGGCATAGAAGCCTGTCTCGATGGACGTAGAAAGATATGGCATAAAGCCCAGTCATGAAGGACATAAATGATTATACGGCACGGAGGCCTTGTCGTAAAGGTCATTTAGCTAAGGCACAAACGGCCTTGTCATAAGGACATTTATCAAATCTGGCACAAGGCATGTCACCAGGAATGTTAACATTTAATATGTTAGCTTGTCACGAATGACAGATTATAGCACATAGGCTTGTCATGGATGACTTTAAAACATAACTCGATGGTCTACCACCAAGGTCCTTAATTTATTAGTCGCAATCTTATTAGATTAGGGCTTCAAGGTTTGAACGTGGTTCTTCACCTTTGGACAGGGAGTCATAGACTACTACTGTCATCGTCTTGAAAGACGATTCATTTGGCAGAAAAATAAGCCAATCAACATCACAAATGGATGTTTATATATAACCATCGTATCCAATGATATTAGTCATGATCACATCGATCATATTGACTATTAGGTTTGGGTATAATCACACCATTTTGAACAGGGGATCATAAAGATCACTACTATTTTTGTCTTACCGACACTAGAATAAAGTATAGCCCATAGGCATTTCATCACGAGGGATGTTAATATTATGATCATCATACTGATGATACTAGTCAGGATCGCAATGATAGTATAGACTATGGGGTTTGAGCATAGCTCACTGTAATAACCCTAAATTTAAAAATCATTATTCTAAAAATAAAAGAATAATAATAATATTAACAATTATCTTATAATCCATCTTTCTGTATATCAACCAAAACTATTATTATTATTTATAAATTAATCAATAGGAAACCCTAATTAAGACACCCAAGTGATTCTACACAAACCCTAAAATTTTCAGAATTTTCAGAATCAGGATCAGGGCCCCTAAAACTCAGGGGGGGTATTCCCTACTTGATAATTATCTTCATAACTTGCGGACGAAGTTGAAATTTAAAAATCTGTCGACTCAGCTAGGCTAGTCCCACACGTGGCAACCCTATACATAAAATAAGTTGCCACGCGGCCCGCGTAAGGATAGGTTATATGTCACGCGGGCCGCGACAAGTTCAAAATTCACCTATAAATAGAGGATGTTGGGACTTGATTCTGGGCACAAAAACGACGAAGAAACTCCAAATACGCGTTGAGATATCGTCCAATTACTCTCAAAACACACACGAAACACAAATTAAGTATAACAGGGTGCTGCAATCAGGGTATTAACTCGATCGCTATTACGATTCATTGTCCGATCGATCAATGTACTCAATGGATGTTTAAGTGCTGCCCACATTAGGGTGATGTTTTGTCATTAATTGTGATTCCGACCGGATGTTGAGTGCCACCCGAATTCGGGGAATACTCTGTCCTTCGTTGTGAATCCGATGGATGTTTAAGCATAGCACTTTGTCATTCGTTGTGAGGGTTGATCTCGTGAGTTATCGTAAATGCTGTATTAAGTTACTAACCTAGTTGTGTGCATGTTCTTTAAATTAGGTTAAAAGACTAATCAGTAGTCTAAACTCTGCCGTATAAATCTGAAATATTATCATAAGGTAGCATCACTTTGGAATTTTTAAGGTACGGATCCTTACCCCACTCCTTGTTGTTGATATTCAATTGTTATAAACCCATTAAGTTCGTATAGCTTTTCAACCTCATCACGTCTTTGATTATCGATTCATTTGACAGTCCGTTCGAATTCTATTTTAATCATTTAAGCTTTCATGTCATGCGATAGTATTATGTTAGTTGTACTCATTATCGCATGTTACAATATATGTTCCGTTTTGTTATGAAAATAAGTTTTATAAGTTATGTAAATAAGACCTTTTGTACTCTGATACCCTGAGTATCGCTTCTCGTGGAGTGTCCCACGAGCATGTTGTTGCGGCATCGACATCATGTGCTCCATCCGTGACGGAGAGATCAGTTCATGGCGTCTCTTAAATACAAGTGTGGTACATAAGGCTATTAGGAGGCGTATGGATCGATCCTAGGATTTAAGTATAAGGAGGTGGATAACGGGTATGCCAATTCGCCATCTCATGTGATAATTATGCAGGAGTAGCTACCTGTGTATTGTCACGTTTTAAGTTTGCTCATGGGTACATCCGTAAGATATGATTATGAAATTATGTTTTTGCATCGTATCATTTTCACAATAAGTTCCCTTCGGATAACATTTCTATAAAGCGTTAATTGTTATTTGAGCCTATTATTCCGTACTGAGCATTCGGCTCATTCCGTAAATTTTTGTATATACAGGTCTGCATGTTACTTTGGGCGGGGAAAAGAGAGAAGAATAAAGCCTAGGAATAAATCTGAAGATATTAGTTAATGAAATCGAATGTTTCCGCTTGTATATTAACCTTAAGTTTCGTTGTTATGTGGTTGTATCCTTGTGAAATAAATAAATGGAATTATGACTTTTGTTTATGATATCACTGTTATTGTGACACGTCAGCCCTTCCGGGTTGGGGTGTTACAGCTATGGTATCAGAGCAAAGGCTCTTTCCTGTAGAAAACTTGAAGATAGTAATTAAAACCTGTGAGGAATGGGTAGATATCTATGATAGGATTCAACTTGATCTCTTATTTGGTTTAACTCCTATGTCTATTTGTATAGATGCCTCCTCGTCGTCCGCTACGTGGGAATACTCGTACTAATCATGTACGTAACAACACTTCTTCGAATGAGACTCCAGTTGATCCAAACATCATTAATGCTATCAACCAGGCTGTTGCCGGGTTACTTCCAAACCTTGTTACTCAAACAGCTGAGGCCGTTATTCAACAAACTCGTCATCCAGAACGTAATAATACGAATCCAATCTCTGGTGAAGAAATTCGTGAGAATACCACGAACCATACTACCTATAGTATAGATATATGGATCACTAAATTCCAAAAACAAAAGCCGAAATCTTTTAGTCACGCTAATAATCCAGTCGAAGCAAGGAACTGGATAGCTCATGTTGAAAAGATCTTCGGAGTTCTTGGAGTTCCGGAGCGATACAAAGTTAGATTGGCTACCTACAAACTTGAAGATGACGCACAAACTTGGTGGGAAGGATATAAGCAAGTCAAAGGAGGGGATGATTTTGATGCAAATCTTTCATGGGTCGACTTTCGTAACATCTTTTACGATAAGTATTTTTCGACCGCTGATAAAGAAGCTTATATCAGGGAGTATGCAATAATTCGACAGGGGAGTGATGAACCAGCCTCTGAGTTCATTACTCGATTTTCAAGGTTGGCTAGTATTGTAGGAGAAGTTGCAGGATCAGCAGAAGTCCAGGCAGAAAAATGCAAGTGGGCAGTCAATGATCGAATTCGGAAGTCGATCATGTACATGAAATTTAAGGATATCACCGAAGTTGCTGATGCAATCAAAACTTTTGAATTCGAAAGGAAAGAATTTTTATCTCGAACTGGGGATAATAAGAAAAGAAATAGGGAAGGACAATTTAGGCAGGAAAACGACCAATCATCCACTACGCCACAGCATCAAGATCGTAAAGTGCAAGGAAATCAAAACTCTGGAAATCAGGCACGTCCATGGAAACCTAGACTGCAAAACCCGAGGCCTGCTCAAAACCAGATTCAGTTGTATGCAGAACCCATTAGAGCTCAACCACTGAATCAACATGTAAACCCGAATCAGATTACATATCCTCTATGTAATACTTGTGGTAAGCGACATCAGGGCGTATGTCACCGAAGTACAGGAGCATGCTTTAGATGTGGCCAAACTGGACACATGATCAAGGAGTGTACGAAGAAAGACACTAAGAAGAATAACCGACCAAATGTTGCACCACCCAATGTTGGAGGAAGAGTTTTCGCACTTTCTGCTACTGATGCTGCAAATGCCCCAGGTACTGTGTCGGGAACCCTTCAGCTTGGTGAACGTAGTATCTATGTGTTATTCGATACAGGAGCGACCCATTCTTTAGTATCCCATTCGTTTACTAAGTACCTTCCGATAAGACCAACTCTCTTAAATCATACTTTAACCATTTCCACTCCCATGGAAAATTCATCCGTAATCACTTCCGTATATAAAGATTGTCCGATCCTTATTGAATCTATTGTGTGTAAGGCCGATCTATTTCCAATACATATGTGTGATTTTGATGTTATTCTAGGAATAGATTGGTTGTCTAGACATCGTGTAACTATAGATTGTCATTCTCGCCGTGTTATTTTCGGTGATCTTCATCATCCTGATATTATATATCAGGGAACTCAAGCTCATAAATCTCTTAAGATTATCTCTGCGCTTAAGGCTCGAAAATTCTTATCAAACGGTTGTGCTGGATTCCTAGCATCGATTAAGGATACTTCTGCTAGTGTTAAGAGTATTGATAACCACTCCGTTGTTCGTGAATATCCTGATGTATTTCCGGATGAACTACCAGGATTACCACCTGACCGTCAGGTAGAATTCACCATCGACTTGATCCCTGGTGCCGAACCTACTTCTAAAGCTCCATACCGTATGGCTCCAATGGAACTGAAGGAGTTGAAGGAACAATTGCAAGAATTGTTAGATCTAGGATTCATAAGACCCAGTGTTTCACCTTGGGGTGCTCCGGTCTTATTTGTGAAGAAGAAAGACGGTAGTATGCGTTTATGTATTGACTACCGAGAGCTGAACAAGATTACTATTCGTAATCAGTATCCTCTGCCTCGCATTGATGATCTCTTTGACCAACTTCAGGGGGCTCAGTTCTTTTCAAAAATCGACCTGAGGTCCGGGTACCATCAGCTAAAGATCAAGAATGATGATGTTCCCAAGACAGCCTTTCGTACTAGATATGGTCATTACGAATTTTTGGTTATGCCCTTTGGGTTAACTAATGCACCTGCAGTCTTCATGGATTTGATGAATCGCGTATTTCACCAATTCCTAGACAAATTCGTTATTGTATTTATCGATGATATTCTAGTGTATTCTAAGAGTCACGAAGAGCATGAAGCACATTTACATGCAGTACTTGGAACCTTGCGGCATGAGAAGTTGTACACGAAGTTTTCCAAATGTGACTTTTGGCTTAGCCAAGTGGCATTTCTAGGTCATGTCATATCAGCAGAGGGAATTATGGTAGACCCAACAAAGGTTGAAGCTATTACAAAATGGCCAAGACCCACTTCTGTTACCGAAATACGAAGTTTCTTGGGTCTTGCTGGCTATTACCGAAGATTTGTTGAAAAATTCTCAGTAATTGCTTTACCACTCACAAAACTCCTAAGGAAAGGGGTGAAGTACTCATGGAATGAGGAACAAGAGAAAAGCTTTGAAGAATTGAAGAAACGACTCGTATCCTCCCCGATACTTGCTCTTCCTTCTGGATCAGGAGGTTACCAAGTCTATAGTGATGCCTCAAAGAAAGGATTAGGTTGTGTGCTAATGCAACATGGGAAGGTTATCGCTTATGCCTCCCGTCAGTTAAAGCCTTATGAAGTTAACTACCCTACACATGATTTAGAACTAGCCGCAGTAGTCTTTGCACTTAAGATTTGGCGACACTATCTGTATGGTGAGAGTTGTGATATCTTTACCGACCACAAGAGCCTCAAGTACATATTCACCCAGAAAGAGCTAAATATGAGGCAAAGAAGGTGGTTAGAACTTTTAAAAGATTACGACGCAAATATTCAATACCATCCAGGTAAAGCCAATGTTGTAGCTGACGCGTTAAGCCGAAAGAATTCCGGGACTATATCTTGCTTACAAATTCAGCCTCGTATTATGAGAGATCTCGAAAGGATGAACATTTGGCTTCAGGTTAGTAAATCTGATGGATATCTAGCTAGAATGCAGATTGAACCCGACCTCATATCACGGATCAAAGATGCACAAAAGCAAGATGGAGAACTTTGGGCAATTGTGCAAAATCTTGAGGTGGGTAAGCAATCTGAATTTCGTATAGACCATCATGGGGTGATTTGGTGCGGTAAGAGACTTTGTGTACCCGATGACTCCACCCTTCGTGAGTCATTGTTAGCCGAAGCTCACAGCTCACCATTTTCAATTCACCCAGGATCTACCAAGATGTATCGAGACTTAAGACAGAATTTCTGGTGGAATGGTATGAAGGAAGACGTTGCTCGATACGTAAGTAAATGCCTCACTTGCCAACAAGTGAAAATTGAACACAAACGAGCAAGCGGTCTGTTACAGCCATTGGATATTCCCATATGGAAGTGGGATGAGATCACAATGGATTTTGTTACCGGTTTGCCTAAGACTTTCAAGAAGAATGATGTTGTATGGGTTGTTGTCGATAGATTGTCAAAGTCAGCACATTTTCTACCAATTCAGCAAGGATTTTCGGTTAATAAGTTATCCGAAATATTTCTTCAAGAAATTATTCGACTCCATGGCACACCATCTTCCATTGTTTCAGATAGAGACCCACGATTCACCTCATGATTTTGGAAAGGTTTTCAGGCAGCTTGGGGTACACGACTGAAGTTTAGTACGGCTTTCCATCCACAAACAGATGGGCAGTCAGAACGCACGATTCAGACCTTGGAAGACATGCTCCGAGCATGTGCACTTGAATGGTCTGGAAACTGGGATGAATATCTATGCCTTGTTGAGTTCGCTTACAACAATAGTTGGCAAGCAAGTATTGGCATGGCACCTTTTGAGCTTTTGTATGGTCGGAAATGTCGAGCACCGATATGCTGGGATGAAGTTGGAGAAAAGATTATTGAAGGGCCAGAACTAGTTCAGATTACAAATGAAAAAGTCACTATGGCACGAGAAAAACTGAAAGAAGCTCAGAGTAGACAAAAGAGCTATGCAGATCAAGATAGACGACCACTCGAATTTAAAATTGGCGACCACGTATTCTTAAAGGTATCACCTTGGCGTGGTGTTCGTAGATTTGGAATTAAAGGGAAGCTTAGTCCCCGTTTCATCGGTCCGTTTGAAATCCTTGAAAGAATTGGAGAAGTGTCATATCGACTAGCTTTACCGCCTCAACTCTCTCACGTTCATAACGTTTTTCATGTCTCCTCGTTAAGAGGATATAATTATAATCCACTCCATGTCCTTAGTTATCCGTTACTTACAATTCACGAAGATTTGTCCTACGAAGAGGAACCAGAAGCCATCTTAGATCGACAAGAAAGGGTTTTGCGTAGGAAAGTAATTCCGTTTGTTAAAGTCCTTTGGAAAAATCACTCTGAACACGAAGCAACATGGGAATCTGAAGAATCTATTCGCTCTCTATACCCTAATCTATTCTAGTAAAAGAATTTTAGTCGAAGTAACGGTAAATCTTGCTCTTTGATATATGTTCATTTGTTTCTGTTTACGGTCATTCATGCTTTACCTTATGTGAATATATCTTAGTTATAATTAAGCATGTTTATGTAGGAGATATCAGTACCAATAGTCACTCTTGTTATCTGTAAGTCTATGTTGATTTTCTGCATGATTAAATATGTTATTAAGATACGTAGTGTAAGAACCATTAGGACATAGTAGTAAGGTACTTAACAATTATAGTCATGAACTTAATTATGAATTTCAGATACACATGTGTGTTTAGGAGATTATTGTTATATAAGTTAGTAACTCTGCTATAAAAATTCCGTTTCCGTTACTTATGCGATATGTTATATTCTTATTAAAAATTTCGAGGACGAAATTTCTTTTAAGGGGGTAATAGTTGTAATAACCCTAAATTTAAAAATCATTATTCTAAAAATAAAAGAATAATAATAATAATATTAACAATTATCTTATAATCCATCTTTCTGTATATCAACCAAAACTATTATTATTATTTATAAATTAATCAATAGGAAACCCTAATTAAGACACCCAAGTGATTCTGCACAAACCCTAAAATTTTCAGAATTTTCAGAATCAGGATCAGGGCCCCTAAAACTCAGGGGGGGTATTCCCTACTTGATAATTATCTTCATAACTTGCGGACGAAGTTGAAATTTAAAAATCTGTCGACTCAGCTAGGCTAGTCCCACACGTGGCAACCCTATACATAAAATAAGTTGCCACGCGGCCCGCATAAGGATAGGTTATATGTCACGCGGGCCGCGACAAGTTCAAAATTCACCTATAAATAGAGGATGTTGGGACTTGATTCTGGGCACAAAAACGACGAAGAAACTCCAAATACGCGTTGAGATATCGTCCAATTACTCTCAAAACACACACGAAACACAAATTAAGTATAGCAGGGTGCTGCAATCAGGGTATTAACTCGATCGCTATTACGATTCATTGTCCGATCGATCAATGTACTCAATGGATGTTTAAGTGCTGCCCACATTAGGGTGATGTTTTGTCATTAATTGTGATTCCGACCGGATGTTGAGTGCCACCCGAATTCGGGGAATACTCTGTCCTTCGTTGTGAATCCGATGGATGTTTAAGCATAGCACGTTGTCATTCGTTGTGAGGGTTGATCTCGTGAGTTATCGTAAATGATGTATTAAGTTACTAACCTAGTTGTGTGCATGTTCTTTAAATTAGGTTAAAAGACTAATCAGTAGTCTAAACTCTGCCGTATAAATCTGAAATATTATCATAAGGTAGCATCACTTTGGAATTATTAAGGTACGGATCCTTACCCCACTCCTTGTTGTTGATATTCAATTGTTATAAACCCATTAAGTTCGTATAGCTTTTCAACCTCATCACGTCTTTGATTATCGATTCATTTGACAGTCCGTTCGAATTCTATTTTAATCATTTAAGCTTTCATGTCATGCGATAGTATTATGTTAGTTGTACTCATTATCGCATGTTACAATATATGTTCCGTTTTGTTATGAAAATAAGTTTTATAAGTTATGTAAATAAGACCTTTTGTACTCTGATACCCTGAGTATCGCTTCTCGTGGAGTGTCCCACGAGCATGTTGTTGCGGCATCGACATCATGTGCTCCATCCGTGACGGAGAGATCAGTTCACGGCGTCTCTTAAGTACAAGTGTGGTACATAAGGCTATTAGGAGGCGTATGGATCGATCCTAGGATTTAAGTATAAGGAGGTGGATAACGGGTATGCCAATTCGCCATCTCATGTGATAATTATGCAGGAGTAGCTACCTGTGTATTGTCACGTTTTAAGTTTGCTCATGGGTACATCCGTAAGATATGATTATGAAATTATGTTTTTGCATCGTATCATTTTCACAATAAGTTCCCTTCGGATAACATTTCTATAAAGCGTTAATTGTTATTTGAGCCTATTATTCCGTACTGAGCATTCGGCTCATTCCGTAAATTTTTGTATATACAGGTCTGCATGTTACTTTGGGCGGGGAAAAGAGAGAAGAATAAAGCCTAGGAATAAATCTGAAGATATTAGTTAATGAAGTCGAATGTTTCCGCTTGTATATTAACCTTAAGTTTCGTTGTTATGTGGTTGTATCCTTGTCAAATAAATAAATGGAATTATGACTTTTGTTTATGATATCACTGTTATTGTGACACGTCAGCCCTTCCGGGTTGGGGTGTTACACTCACCCCCTTGGGCAAAGAATCACAAAAGATTACAATTGCCTCGTCTCAATCGGACAACAAATCATAGCCCTTAGGCAAAACATCATTAAGGATGTTGAAAATGTTTTAATCATCGTATTGATGATTTTTGTCACGCTCGCATTGATCATATAGACTATTAGGCATGAGCATAGCTCACTACCTTGGACAGGGAATCGTAAAGATCACCATGCCTTTGTCACACATGGACAATATAATATGGCCCATAGGCGAAACATCACTAATGGATGTTTATAATAGGTTCATCCTATTAGAAGATATAAGTCATGATTGCATTAATCATATTGACTATTTTGGCTTGAGCATAGCTCACAACCTCAGACAAGGAATCATAAAGATAACAATGTCAATGTCTTAAATGGACAACATATTATAGCCCATAGGCAAAACATCACTAAAGGATGTTTAATAAAACTATCATCACATCAGATGATATTAGTCATGATCGCATTGATCATATAGACTATTATGTTTGGACATAGTCCAATATTTTAGACAGCAGGTCAAAGACCATCACTGTCGTTGTCTTATCGGATAATAAGTTTAGCCCGTAGGCACTTCATCACTCACGGATGTTTATAATATGATCATCTTATAAGATGATATAAGCCATGATTTCTAGATCATAAGGCAAATTAGAAAAAAAAATTCCAATACAGGGATGACTGTTGTGATTTTATCGAATCACCTTTCTCAAGAGAGCTAACACGTTCTTAAGTGTTAACAAGGATCTGAATCCCTTGAGTAGGTTTCACCATCTTGGCCGCGTAGGCTAGGTTTCACCTTTAAGATTCTTTTTAAAATGCATACTGATAGGGAAGGAAGGATATTTATTTTATTCAGGATTTTTATCATAAATCCTAATTCATAAGTTAATAATAGCACAAATGGCCTAGTCGCGTAGACAAGTTAAATTTATAAACCATGATTTCAGAGAATCGCGGCATTAAGGTTTGAATCAAAGTTCATTACCTTTTCCTGACAGGGAGCTATAGGCTACCACTGTCTTTAGTCTCAGAGGACATCAACTATAGCCCGTAGGCACTTCCCTTCTAAGGGATGTTTATTACGAAATTGCCCCTTAGGGAAATTCATTAACCATGGTAAACAGAGACCATATTTGGTTAATCTATTAATCATATATATTTAGGATTTCTATTATAATTTATCCTAATTATAAAACATTAACAGTTTTATTTATGGCACCCAATGGCCTGGTCACATGGACATTTATAAATTATAAGCTTATGATTTCAGAGAATCAAAGCAACAATAACAGTTTTATTTAATAGCACAAAAGGCCTAGTCACAAGGACAAATTTTTAAATCATAAGCCAGGGTTTCAGAGAATCAAGGCTTTTAAATATATTAGCACAACAGGCTTAGTCACAAGGACATTTATAAGTTTATATGCTATGATTTCAGAGAATCTAAGCATTTGAGGTTTGAACCTAGTTCATTACCTTTTTCTGACAGGGAGTCGTAGCTATCACTGTATTTTGGCTCATGTGGAAATGAGCAAGGCCCGTAGGCATTATATTACCACATATGGTTAAAATATGATCATCTTAGTTGATGATGTAAACCCAGGATTCAGCGATCATTAAACTGGGTTAGGAATCTTTTGAAGAATCCTTAATAACATGTGTGATTTCCAACGAATCACATCTGCCGGGAGTGTTAACATGTTTTCAGATGTTAACTGGGATACGAATCTTTTAAACAGGTCTTACCATCTTGGCCAGGTCTTATAATGACACTCGGCTAGGTTTCACTCTTAAGATTCTTTATTAATGGTTTGAATCTTTTTAACAGGTCTTACCATCTTGGCCCGGTCTTATAATTGACCCGAAGGCTAGGTTTCACACTTAAGATTCTTAATTTATAATTAACGCAGAACAATTTAAATTGAAATGTTAATAATGATCTGAATCTAAATTGAGGAACTGCCATCTTGGCCGGTCTTAATATGACCCGAAGCTAGGTCTTGTCCTTTTTAGATTTTGTCATTTTATTATAATGGTAGATCTTGCAAAAGGAAATGTTATTTCCCATTTATTTAATATTCTTGTTTAGAATGAAAGTTTAAACTTAATCATTCCACTATATAAAAATAAAAGTATAAAGTTGCCCTAAGCGGGACTTGAAAGGAATAATGTTGTCCTTGAAGGGACTAAAAAGATAAATATGTCCTTATAAGGACTATTGAGGAAACGATTTTCAGCAAAGGAGTTTCTTCTTCATTCAATTCCTGAATGCTCTCTCCTTGGTTGCACGTCTCATCTTGGTCGCTGTACGAAGCTCAGCATTTCAAGGCTCCGGGTGTGGAGAATCCCTAGTTCAGCTTCCTTGCTTGGCGACGTATCCAATAATAATAAAAATTTGAAACAAAAATTTCCATATTAGGATTAAGATTATTCCTATGTTAAGTCTAGACTCAGAAGTTTAGATTGTGCAATTGTGTAACTGAGATTAAACACAAAAGGCTAGTGTTTAATTCACTCAGTGTTGGCTCTGATACCAACCTGTCACACCCCGATTTCCACGTGTCACCGGTGGGCCCGGTGGGGGAGTATCGTGACGTGGTTGGCAACGTAATAGTCAAACAACACAATATAATAATGCACAGCGGAAGCAATTTAAAAGATATAATACAACCGAATTTATTATTGTAATATCAACTGTCACAATATTCGGAAGTTTATCCACAGAAGGATCGAACATAAAATGGAAACAATAGTTCAACAGACTTTTAGACATCTTAAGCTTGCGAGACTTCTACTGATGCTAAGGAGAAATATCCAGCCAATTTCGTATAGTACCTGCATTTAGCCTTTTTGGAAAATACGTCAGTTTACACTGGTAAATACATTCAACTGACTCATTTTGAAAATGGTTTTAAGAGAATTGATTTGGATGCACGTGGCACAAAATATCTTTTATAATTTGATTAAAATGCACAGAGGCAAAATTAATCTTTTTAACTTGGGAGAATTATTTAATATTATAATCTTGTGAACGAATTACATGTTACTTATGCGTTCAGTAGCCCGGATCTAGTCCGGGTTAAAGATCAATAGACACACCACATCATTGAGTTATACACGGACGGTGTACGCCTACACCCCGTGCTCAGGTCGCGGCCATCTCGTAAGATGATGCCAAGGATATCCGGGACATGGTCATTAACCCCCCAAAGGCTGTAAAGTAAACAAGACTGTTTAAACGAGCCGATCAAATTTTTCAACTACCCACTAAGCGTGGAGATTTGATGCCCGATCAAGCGGTATGCTATATACCGTAACCCAAGCCCGTATAGGGAAAATAAGTTAAAAGTATTTACCTGAGCTAAATATAAATTCAATCCCAGCCGTATACCAAATCAGCAAGTACAGATAGCTTTTACTGGGCTCCTAATCTGGAACGAAGGTTTTTAATAACCTATTAGAATCCTAACGGGTCTTTAATTAAGCTTAAGCTTAGACCGGCTAGTTTCAAAGATACGGTTCGTACGCATGATTAAGCGAAGACCGGATAGAATGTGATTTAGACCCGACAAGTTCAGAGACTTGTTTAATATGGGTCCTTCATGCACATTCTGGATTTTGAGATTAAACCGATGAGGTTTGACCCGTTTCGGCTAATTTATGTAAACTTGTTACCTAAACCTAACCGAACGCGTAATAAGCGTAACGGGTATCCGTAAGAGCCATATACAGGTTTCCTAAGTTAATATGCTTCAAATATGTTGTGACATCAGTAGGATGTCTTTCATTATGCCCGAAATGACTTTAAACACAAACTATGCCCCGTAGGGGTAGTTTGGTCATTTTAAAGGTTGTAAAAGAGTTTACATGTTCAACTGAGTTACAGGTCTGATGTAAACAGCAAACATACTCAATTTGATGAGTTATAATAGTAGGGTAAAGTATATATGTGAAATATATCATTTATAACCAAACTATGCACCGAAGGGGCATTTTGGTAATTTCACATAAGCCGAAAAGCTCAAAACTGAAGTCTGAGTTTATCAACCTTTGCTTACTGTTAAAATATCATAATTTGCCTCATATATCAGTAGGTATCAACTCGGGTATGTTCAATATGATTTTAAAACATATTATGCGTTAAAAACGCTAAATAAGGCGATTAAAGGCCATTTCCGGGTTTGATACTTAAATCTGATATTTTTATATTTCCAGAAGGCTTAAAATAATTTATTTATCATATGTGATCAGTAGCAAAAGGTTTGGAGTCGTTTAGATAAGTAAAACTCATTTTATGGCCCGTAAGGGCAAAACCGACAATTACCGGATTAAGCCTACGACTACTAGTTATGCTCAGCCTAAAAATAATTAAAAATCTTTAAAAATCCCAAAATAATATATTATATCAGTGGGTATTAAGTTTGATACCAAAAAGTAGGCTTAACTAGGCTATACGTTAATTACGCCGTTTTATTAACATAACGCTTTAATTTTGCGATATTGAGCATAACTCTTAATCTATAAGTCAAACTGATGTCAAACTTTGCATACAAGTTTATATATCAGTAACTAAGGTTTCTACACTTTTACATTTTCATAAATCATGTTTTAAGGTAATAAGGGCATAACGGTCAACATATGAGCAATTAACGGAAATATGCATATTAATTGGATAACTAAAGAACCAAGGTGTATAATCACAGAGGGTTGTTCTAACATGTAACCTAGTCCAATTAAAGCTCTGAGGCATTTCTAAAACATGCCATAACGGGTCAGAACTGAAAGTCAAAGTGAAAGTCAAACTATGTGACTTTCGGTTCTGAACCGGGTCTAAACAGGAAATTGTCGGGTTGAACATGTTTGGACATGTTCTTACACTTATTACTAAGTTATAACAATGATCAAACAGGTTATATATGTTCTAGACAGCTAATTATGCACAAATGACATTTTAAGCATCCTGTTGACTTTTTACTTAAAAGTTTGACCCGACTTTTGACCTGGTTAGAGTGGTGATCAGGGGAAACCCTTTTGAGGTTTTATTACCCACATAAATACCAACTCATAACTACTTTTAATTCGAGATATGACTGAGCCATTATAGACTAATCTCGAAGTCAAACCGTAATTACGACGGTTTGACTTTTAGCTAATTAAACAAGCTAAACTCAACTAAAGAAGGACCAGTAGACTTACAAGAGTCCTATGCACGACTTAAGATCAGATGGACCTGCTTGAGAGCTCCAGAAATGATCCAAGAATGCAGATGAAGGTGTGAGGAACATTGTTGCACAAAATGGCCTTATATAGCACCTTAATCACCACAATACTTTGACACTTGGGGTCTACAACCCACCACAAGCTGCCCACAAGTGTCCCTAGTGCTCTAATACAGTTTAGGGGCCGCCCCCATATCATTAATGTCGATTAAAGGTCGAGTTTCCGCGAAACCAGGCTGCTGTTTGCCTTTTCTGGTTCTGGGGACCGGACGCGGCCCGCGTCCCATATAACCAAATCTCATGCGGGCCGCATGAGACCTAAAATCAGATTTTTGATTTTCTTTTGATTTGTAACTTGACCTTTGGGCATTATGAAAGGGTAATCAAGCTTTTAATTTGCATTTTGACCCCCTTCTATTTACCATTAAGGGCTTTAGGACTTATACCCACTTTGCCAAGTCCCTGGACACTTCCGGTTAGCCCGAAAAGCCTTAACTTTCAACGTTAACACTTTAACCCCTCGCACACGAATTTGATCATAACTTTCTCATACGATAACGAAACTTAATGAAATTTTAATCGTGCATTCAAGTGAGTATAATTAACATTTACAAAGCTTCGGGTTTGTCAAAAGGTCACTCATAGGTATATCTTTGAACATGTTGACACATTTAACCCCTGTAGTTTGTAATCTCTCACTTTTAGCTTCGTATGATCCATGATTTATTCGTTTGATGTTATAAACATCATGTAGGGTTGTTATGAAGTATATTTATTCACAGTTGACACTTAGAATACGTACAATCACGTACTTTCCATGTTTGTCAACTTTAGTCCTTTTATAACATTCTTTCACACGTTCAAACTTTATGACACGTGTCAACACATTATAGGACGTGAATTTTCGAGGTGTTACACAAGACAGGGCCAAGATGGTAGTTCCACAATTAGATTCAGATCCTTGATAACATCACAATTTAGGATTGTTCTGCTCTTATTATTAAAAAGAATCTTAAAGGTAAAACCTAGCCTACCTGTGATTTCAGACATGGCCAAGATGGTAGAACCTATTCAAAATATTCAAATCCTTGTTAACGTCTGAAAGTATGTTAGCATTCTTGGCAAAATGTGATACGATAAAATCACATAAGTCATCCTCAAATTGGGTCATTCCAATTCCCTTCATATTTATATAACCATCCCTAAAATGATGAAATGCCTACGGGCCATGTCTATTGTCCTAAGGGACAAAAGACAGTTGTAGTCTTTGACTCTCTGTCAAGAAAAAGGTAATGAAATATGTTCAAACCTGAATGCCTCGATTCTCCGAAATCATGGCTTATAAATTAAAAAACTATCTTTGTGACTAGGCCTTTTGCGCCACTTTAATATCCTTAATGTTTTATATCCTAGGATAAATTATAATGAAAATACTAATATAATTAACAAATTAACCAATATGGTGTATATTACCATGGTTAATGAATCATCTAAATGATGATTTCATAATAAACTCCCGAATAAATCTTTGTCAAAATTTGTGTAGCAATCAAGCTACATGGCTGGATCGGATGAGGTCAACAGCCACCCAAGGGAGAATAATGATGCTACCAGAGTTAATATAGCTGGTGCGGAATTGCAGGCATTGATAGAAAATGCCGTTACTCGAGCTCTGGAGAGAAGAGATAATGAATCAAGTGGTACCCATAATAGGACCCTATATGTACCTCATACAAGGCAACCCTCCAAGACTCATACAGATCGCAATAGCGATTCTCATCATTCTTCGAATCAGAGGAGTGTTCCGTCTAGACAGGTCGTGCTTCATCAAGAACCACGTGTTAAAACCTGTTCATATAAATATTTTGTCTCCTGCAAGCCCAGAGACTTCACAGGAGAAAAGGGAGCCATCGACTGCATGACGTGGCTCGACGAGATGGACACTATTGTTGATATTAGCGGATGTGCAGAGCAAGACATTGTGAAGTTTGTTTCACAATCTTTTAAAGGAGAAGCTCTAGCTTGGTGGAGGTCGCTAATCCAAGCTATTGGGAAAATCCCGTTGTATAATCTGGCATGGGATCAGTTTGTTGCTCTTATCAAGGAAAATTATTGTCCTCAACATGAAGTTGAGAAAATTGAAACTGATTTCTTGGCATTAGTCATGAAGGACTTAGATTGCCAGGCATATCTTACAAATTTCAATACTATGTCTCGATTGGTTCCTTACTTGATCACACCGGAACCAAAGCGTATAGCCCGTTTTATTAGAGGTCTAGCCCCAGAAATCAAGGAAAGCGTAAAAGCATCGAGACCTACTACATTCCGATCAGCGGCAGATTTGTCGCTATCTCTCACACTCGACGTAGCCAGAAACAAGGCTGCAAAAGCTTCGGAAGAAGGGAAGCGTAAAAAGGAGGATGAGGGTTCTCATCACTTCGATAAGAAGAAAAAGGGGAACTCTGATCATAGGAAGAGTTCCGAGTTTAATAAGGGTAACCAGCAGACGGGTGAAAAGACCAGGTGCAAAACATGTAGGAAATTCCACCTGGGGAAATGCAGATTTGAATCTCAGCCTCTTCCTTGTGGAATCTGCAAGTCCAAGGAGCATAAGACCTTGGATTGCAAAAAGTTGAAAGATGCGACCTGTTATGGTTGCAACGAGAAGGGGCACATCAAGACTAACTGCCCTAGGAATCAGAAGAAGTCTGAAGAGGCCAAGAAAGTAAACGCATGAGTCTTCCAGATGGACACCAGGAGGCGATATAGAAAGATGACATCGTAAAAGGTACTTTTCCTTATCAATGATGCTTATATGGGGATTATTTCTAGCACAGAAAGGTCTATTGAGGACAATAAATATTGTAAGCTGTTGTATCCGCCTATTAGGATCTTAGGCTTATAACGCGAGGTAGAATTGGCCGATAACATTTAGAGACTGCTTCAACAACCTTAGATGGATGCTTTATATCCATTAGGAAACGCTCTTATCCAATATCCTAATGTCAAGCTTTCAAGCTATCCAAAATCATCAATATGATCAAGACAGACGTGACAACTGATCCCCTGTCAAACAGGTGATGGACTAGGTCCAAACCTTAATTGCCATTAATGGTCTTTTATGGCCTAGGCTAAGCATAATTGATATATATGCATATTTAAATGACGTTCATTGAGAATGTTCGTACTATATTAACCTGTATGGTTTAACGATACCATGGTTGGTATATATTAGGGCATCAGGATGATGAGTAGCGGTTGTTGGATTGCAACTAAATAATTGTTTTATTTGGTGTTAGGAATCAAATATCGAGTATGACAAACTCGGATAAGACAGCCATTGATCGTATTATGGATAATGCGACACATACGAATGATGACACAATTGTGAACCTTAGAATTTCCAAGGATGTTCTACAGACTATGATAGACGCAGCTGTTGGAAAAGCTGTGAAGAAGGTTGTGAAAAAGCTCAAGGAGCCCAATGCTACTTGCTCCAAATCTCAACCAATACCACCCTTCATTACTCACGAGAAGGATCTCGTTCATGCCTCCAATGGAAAGGGTGAACTAAAAAGGAAAAGGGAGAAAGATAACTCCCAGAGTTCTAAAAAGAAGAACAAACAAAAGTCCAACCAGAAACCTGTATGCAAGACCTGCAAAAAGCGCCATTATGGGAAATGTAGGTTCGAATCAAAATCCCAATCACAGCCCAGGGCTTGTGGGATCTGCAAATCTAGTGAGCATAAAACCTTGGAATGCCAGAAGATAGGAGATGCGACTTGTTACAACTGTAACGAGAAAGGGCATATCAAATCAAATTGCCCAAGGTATGCTAAGAAGCTTGAAGGAGATAAGAAGACCAACGCTAAGGTCTCCCAGATGGATGCAAAAGAGGCCATACAAGATGACAATGTTATAACCGGTACGTCCTTATCCGTGATGTATATGCAAGGATATTGTTTGATTCAGGTGCAGATAAGTCGTTGTGGAATAAATTTTGTAAGTTATTTAATCTGCCTGTTAGAACCCTAAGCATAAAATATGAAGTTGAATAAAACGCTAGGAGTTCTGCTTTATTTCGGATACCAATCAATCCTTCATAGATAGTAAGTATAGCAAACTCTTAAAGACTCCCATGAGAACCTTAGATATTAAGTGTAAGGTAAAACTTACAGGCGAAAATCATAAGAACCATTTCTTCTGTTCCCGTCAGAAACCTTCAGCCATAAAATTTTTGAAGTATCTTCTCTATAGAGGAAGTACGTCAGCATATATGGTTGATATCTCTTTAATCTCTATCGATTCCGAATACCAGATGGTATGATAAAAGCGTCATATGTGGTTGGTGTATCTTAATAAGTTCCATAGATTGCTTCCATGCCTGATCAGTATGGAGGTTTAATGCATGGGACCACAAAGATATCCCGATAGTCTTATGGTACTAAAGTCAACTAATGGTATTCAAAGAAGATATCCAGAATGGAATTGTCTAAATAAATGTTCCCGATTAAGGAATTCGTTGACTTGTAACATAAATGTGTCACTTATTTGACACAAGCAATAATGGATGAACTGGAGCCTGAGAATTGGAAAATCTCTGTAACCTCCTTGCGTTTTTACTATCTTCTCCAAGATTACCCTGTTTACCTCCTGAGAGGCGAGTAGAGTTAAGATTAAACATCCCGCTTAAGGCTACAGTATTATGAAATCTCCATGTTGATTAGTACCACCAATTAGGGAATAATCGAAACCCTGATTAAGTAAGTTTTAAAATAGAGGATTCATATAGCCTAACTTAGTATTCTGAGAATTCGGTATAGTTAATTAAGAAAGACGGTTGATTTTGCTTATGCATTTGATTACCACAACCCTAATTAGGCAACAATTAAGAATTGCCATCAGCCGCCCAGGATCGTCGATTTGATCGACTAACAGCAAGGATTAGCTATTCCTTAATATTAGATTTAAGCAATGGTTGGAATAACTATCTCACCTTAAGATAAGCTCTTCTATAATAATTGATATATAAGTATCAAACTGCTTCTTTGGAGACATTGTATAGATAGAATGTTAAACAATTATCGTTAGACAGAAAACTGGTAAGTTCAATTATCAGGATCTGAAAGTTGCCTTATAAACAACGAATAAGATCATACAAATTCATAATCATCTGAAAGTTTCCAGTAGTCAGCGGAAAATTGAGGATTGATAAAAGTCGCAACCCTCTTAAGTCCTTAATAAGGAATATGGTTCAATTGAAAGTATCGCTCTAAGAAGGGTGTACTGAAATTTTTGTACAACAGGCTAGTTAAGCTCTGACTATACATGGGATCATTCGAGGAAATCGAATACTTCAAAGGTCAATAGCTTATAAACTAAGACCTATTTATGGATCGTGGTGGAACTCGCAATGCGACCCACACTAATGAATTAAGGATGTGTTTCACCAATAAGTCGAGAAGCATTATCACATAATGATACGCGTATCTATGATATGATAAGAAAACCGTATCGATTAAGGATCGTCAGGATTAGAATCTAAGGAAGAAAACATGAACCTATTATAAAGGTCATTTAGGATACATCTAGAGGCCCAAATAGGCTGTGGAAGTTAAATCCACTGTCCGACAGAGAGTACTTCCATTACTTTAGCAAATCTTGAGGTCGAGATTTCTTTTAAGGGGGTGAGGATGTAACACCTCGTAAAATCACGTCCAATGATGTATTGACACGTGTAGTAAACCCTAATGAAGTCAAACATTGAATTTAAGGGACTAATTTTTCGAAAAATTGAAAACTTTGATTATGAAAGAACCGAGGTGTTAGCATACCTAAAATAAGTTTCTAAATAACCTCTTACGATGTTTATATTCACAAATGTGCCACTTGATGATTAAGTGTAGCCGTTTGCATAATTAATTGAAAGTTTGCGCGATGAAGGGTTAAAAGCGTCAACATGTTAATTCTTACCTCTGAGTGACCTTAAAACAAACCGGGAGCTTTATAATATTTAATTAAACTCTCTGGAATGCCAAATAATGGCCGTCTAAGGTTTTTATGCCTATAAGTAAAGTTACGCGCAACTTTGCAAGTTAGAGGGACTAAAAGTGTCAATATGTTTAATTATACCTATGAATGACCTTTTAGCAAACCCGAGGCATCGTAATGTTTAATAATACTTTCAAGGATACCTAATATGGATTAGATGAGGCTTCAATGCTAATAAATGATGAAATGCGCAAGATTGCGCAATATAGGGGCCTAAAGCGTCAACTTTTGAATCTACGCTATTCGGTGACCATTTAAGCAAACGGGAGCGTAGTAATATTTAAATATATGCTTAGGAATGATTATTATGGGCCATGGAAGGCTTATATATCATTAAACGGCATTTCGCGCTACTTTGCGCAATTAAGGGACTAATTGCGTCAAACTGCAAAAGTATGTCGATTCGTATAGAATCGGACCTTCCGGAATATAACCATAAGTTAAACATACCCTATTTATCCTTTATATAGCTTAGATATAGGTTTAGAGATGTTTGGTACGCAAAAATAAACTTTTATGTCATGCAGGGACTAAAAGTGTCAAAAAGTGCACAAGTTTGCACTTTTGCGCATAACTTGCATTCTGAATATCCCCGGACACCCAAAAATTTATGTAAGCACTAAAATATTTTATTTTAGTGTGTGGCATGATAAAATTCCACTCGTCGCGTAATTTGGACCGTTTTTAGCGTTCGTCCGTGTTTCGTCGTAATTCGACGCACTACGTGACCATACGGCCAAAGCAACCGACATCCGACATGTTTTTGAACATGTTTCATGTTCCCTAAGTTTAAACATCATAGTGGGGCCTTAAAATGAGGTTAACGGGCTTTGAACGTGCCTAAAGTGACCATAAAAGCTCACAGGGGCCATTTCTGCCATATATGAAAGTGTTGTTTGCTGCTAAACAGCTGTAAACAGCCTGTTCCAGCAGTTTCTATCAATTGTAAATGGTTTTTTTGGAAACTAGGGGCTGCCCATTGTTTATAAAACCATGGGTAATATGTGTAGGGTTCAGATTCAATCATGGTTTACGAGGAACGATCCTAACGGTCCTCAAAAACCTATAAATACCCTTCCCCACTTCCTTCATAACCCACACTTGATCTTGAATTCTCTAAGTTGGGGACTTTGCTCCTCATGCCTGAGAAATTAGGATCAACCCTCCTTGCTTGGACCCTTTGTAAGTCCCCTTTCGCGTTTAGTTTAATTATTTAGCGGTTAAAGCCGAAAAGTCAAGCGTTTCAATAAACGCTTTGACTTTTAAACGGCTAAGCCATGGTTCACAACGAACATGGCTACGTGACCGTAATTAGGTAGGTAATTAACCCTCAAAAGGGGGCCTCCTAATTACCACGTGTACTTTGTTTAATTGTCGGGTCAAATGAAAGTCAAACGGGTTAATTTTAAATAAAATGCATAACTATTAATTAAAAGTCATAAAATCAGTTTTGCCACATTAATAACTTGGTAAATAATAGTTGAACATGTCTAAGCATGTTCAACCCGACAATTCTAAGTATAGACTCGGTTCGGAACCGAAAGTCGCAGAAGTTGACTTTTGCTTTGACTTTCTGTTCTGACCCGATTTGGCTTAGTTTAGATATGCCTTAGGATTCCTTTAGGACCATATTATAGGTTAGTATAACCCTCCGAGGTTATACAACTTGGTTCCATAGAAATCCTAGTTCATGCGTGTTTCCGTTATATGCCTAAATGTTGACCATTATGCCCTTTGGACCTTAAAACGATATTTTTGAAAATGTGAGAGGATAGAAACCTTCACTACTGAATTATAAACTTGTCCCTAAAATTTGACATCAGTTTGAGGTCTAGATTAGGAGTTATGCTCAATAGCGTAATTAGAAAGCTTTTTATTAATTTAACGGCTTAATTAGCATAAAGCCTATCTAAACCCCATTTTTGAAACCAAAATTTTTACCTAATGATATAAAATAATATTTTGGGATTTTTGAAGATTTTTATTTATTTTTAGGCTGAGCATAACATAGGGTTCTAGCTATAATTCCGTAATTGCCGGTTTTGCCCTTTTGGGCTATAAAATGAGTTTTACAAATCCTTTTGATGCCAATCCTTTTTCTACTGAATCAATATGATAAATAAAATATTTTGAGCCTTCTGTAATAATAAAATCATCAGCTTTCCTTTGAAAACCCGGAAATGGCTCCAAATCGCCTTTTAAGCGTTTTTAACGCATAGTATGTATCAAAACTATTTTAAACATATAAGGGTTGATGCCTACTGATATATTCAGTAAATTTTTATATTTTAACAGTAAGCAAAAGTTTTAGACTCAGCTTTCCAGTTTTGGCCTTTTAAGCCTATGTGAAATTACCAAAATGCCCCTACGGTGCATAATATGGTTATAATTAATAAATTTCACATATATATGATACCCCACTGTTATAACTTATTAAGTTAAGTATATTTACTAATTTAATCAGACCTGTAACTCATATTAATATTTAATCTCTTTTATAACCGTTAAAAATGACCGAAATACCCCTACGGGGCATAAATTGGTCCTTAATTCGTTTTGGCCATAATGGAAGGTATCCTACTGATATCACAACATGTTTAAGGCATATTAACTTAGGAAATCCGTTCATGACTCTCGTGGTTACCCGTTACGCCCTTTTCGCGTTCGGATCGGCTTATGTAACTAGTTTGCATAAATTAGCCGAAACGGGTCAAACCTTATCACTTTTATCTCAAAATCCAGAATGTGTTTAGTTTACCCAAATTAAACAAGTATTCAAACTTGTTGGGACTAAACCACATTTAATCCGGTCTTCGCATAATCTTGCGTTTAAACCGTAAACCTTTCCTTAAAACTAACCGGTCTAAGTTAAATACTTAAACAAGACCCGTTAGGAATCTAATAGGTAAATAAAAACCTTCGTTCCAGATTAAGAGCCCCAGTAGAAGTACTTGTGCTTGCTGATTAGGATATACGGCTGAGTATAAATTGCATTTTAAGCTCAGGTAAATACTCTTAACTTATTTTCCCAAGTTATAAAAGTTTTATGCCATGTGCATTCAAATCAATTTTCTAAAACATTTTCAAAATGAGTCAGTTGAGTTGTATTTACCAGTGTAAACTGACGTATTTTCCCAAAAGTTTAAGTGACAGGTACTATACGTAATTGGTTGATAGCTCAGGGCGTCAATAGGGAATCTCGCAAGTTCTAGATGCCTAAAGTCTATTGAACAATGTTACCTTTCTGTTTTAAGATCCGCCTGTGGATCCAACTTACATTCCGTTGTAATAATTGATATTACTTATGAATCGGATTGTAATATATTTATCTTTTGCTTCCGCTGTGCTTTTAAATTGTGTCGTTTGACTATGATGATATCAACTACGTCACGATACTCCCCACCGGGCCCACCGGTGACACGTGGAAAATTAGGGGTGTGACAGTTAGCTTCCAACACGGCTTCCTTCTGTGCAGCTAACAACCTTTCATTTAAACCATTCTTTATCTCAATGCTCTTGGCATTGATTCGGATGGGTTTCACCCTTTCCTTTCGACTCAAGGCATCGGCGATTACATTCGCTTTGCCGGGATGGTATCTGATTTCACAATCATAATCATTCAAAGTCTTCATCCATCGGCGCTGCCTCATGTATAAATCCTTCTGATTAAACAGGTGCTGGAGGCTCTTGTGATCAGAATAGATCACACACTTGATTCCATATAAATAGTGCCTCCATAGCTTCAGTGCAAATACAACGGCACCCAACTCCAGGTCATGGGTGGTGTAATTCTTTTCGTGCACCTTTAACTGCCGTGAAGCATAGGCAATAACCTTGCCTTTCTGCATAAGCACACACCCCATGCCAGTGTGTGATGCATCGCAGTAAACTACGAATTCTTCGGTACCTTCAGGTAATGTCAGTACAGGAGCATTGCTCAACTTTTGATTTAGGATATCAAAGGATTCTTGCTGCCTAGGGTCCCAATCAAACTTTATTTTCTTCTTAGTCAAAGAATTTAGGGGTGCAGCAATCCTTGAAAATTTTTCAATGAAACACCTATAATATCATGCCAAGCCTAGGAAGCTACGAATCTCTGTAGGCGTCTTCGGCTCTTGCCAGTTCATAACAGCTTCGACCTTAGCGGGATCCACTTGGATACCATGCTCACTAACCACATGTCCAAGGAATTGGACTTCTCGAAGCCAGAATTCACACTTAGAGAATTTGGCATAGAGCTTCTCATGATGTAGGAGTTTAAGAATACAGCGAAGGTGTTTCTCATGGTCAGCTTGGTTCTTCGAGTAGATGAGGATGTCGTCAATAAAAATGATGACGAATTTATCTAAGTAAGGCTTGCAGACGCGATTCATGAGATCCATGAATGCGGCAGGTGCATTAGTGAGCCCAAAAGGCATCACTAGGAACTCGTAATGACCATAACGAGTCCTAAATGCAGTTTTGTGTACGTCTTCATCTCTAACCTTCAGTTGGTGGTAGCCTGACCTCAAGTCAATCTTCGAGAAATAACTTGCCCCTTGCAATTGATCGAACAAATCGTCGATCCTGGGCAAAGGATACCTATTCTTTATTGTGACCTTATTAAGCTCACGGTAATCGATGCACAGACACATCGATCCATCCTTCTTTTTGACAAACAAGACTGGTGCTCCCCAAGGAGACGAACTAGGTTTAATGAAACCTTTAGCTAGCAATTCATCCAGTTGTGTCCTCAGTTCCTTCATCTCTGTTGGCGCCAACCTATAAGGTGATCTAGCAACAGGTGCTGCTCCAGGGATGATATCAATTCTGAATTCTACTTGTCTATCTGGTGGTAAGCCAGGTAGATCTTCAGGAAAAACTTCTGGGTATTCAGAAATGACAGGGATTTCTTCAATCTTGGGCTTCAGCTCGTCAATTGTCACTTGTGCCATGTATATGACACAACCCTTCTTCAAACACTTAGAGGCCTTGAGCATAGTCACTTGCTCAGGCAGTTCATACCGGGTATCTCCCTGAATGGTAAGTGATTCACCAGATGGAGTCTTGATCACCACTTGCTTCTTATTACAGACAATTTGGGCCTGGTTATGAGATAACCAGTCCATGCCTAAAACGATGTCGAAACCGGCCAACTTCAAAGGAAGTAGGGACAGAGGAAAAGAGTGGTTCTTAATGGATATGAAACATCCATCTAATATGGTTGAGGCGGTTTCTAAGGTGCCATCTGCTAACTCCACCTCATATTTCACTCTTAGGGTTTTAACAGGTAAATTCAGCAATTTGCAAAACTTATTATCTACGAAAGACTTATCAGCGCCTGAATCAAAAAGTACTCTTGCATAGACATCATTTATGAGAAAGGTACCTGTTATCACATTGTCATCCTGTACTGCTTCCTTTGCATCCATTCTGAAGACCCTAGCATTGGTCTTCTTGGCCTCTTCAGGCTTCTTGGCGTATTTAGGGCAGTTGGTTTTAATGTGCCCTTTTTCATTGCAACTGCAGCACGTTGCATCCTTCGGCTTTTTGCAATCCAAGGTCTTGTGTTCCTTGGACTTGCATATCCCGCAAGCAAAAGTTCTTGACTGAGTCTGCGAGTTCGATTCTAGCCTGCACTTTCCGAAGTGCTGTTTCTTGCAAATCTTGCACTTGGGCTTATCACCAGACTGATGCCCATCCTTCTTTGACTCAGACCCCTTCTTGTTGTCACCGTTTCCTCGGTGCTTCTTGTTTGACCTCCGTGAACTGTCATCTTCACGTTTCCTTTTCTCAGCATCCTTGTTCCTCAGCGATCTTTGTCTGACCGCATCCAGGGTGAGGGACAAGGATATGTCAGCTACAGATCTGAAGGTAGCTGGCCAAGAGGCCTTCACGCTTGCCTTTATCTCAGGGGCTAAACCCCCAATGAAACGAGCTATTCGTTTGGGTTCCGGGGTCACTAGATACGGAACCAACCTCGACATTGTATTAAAGCTCGTGAGGTAAGCTTGGCAATCTAGATTGGTCATTACCAACGAAAGAAAATCTGACTCAATCTTTTCGACCTCGTGCTGAGGACAGCAGTTCTCCCTGATGAGGGCAACGAATTGTTCCCAAGACATGTTGTACAATGGGATCTTCCCAGTGGCTTGAATCAGTGATCTCCACCAGGCTAAGGCCTCGCCTTTAAAAGATTGTGACACAAACTTGACTACATCCCTCTCAGCGCATCCGCTGATATCCACTACTGTGTCCATCTCATCTAACCATGTCATGCAGTCAATGGCTCCTTTTTCCCCAGTAAAATCCCTGGGTTTGCATGAAACAAAGTATTTATAGGAGCAACCCTTATTACGGGGTTCTTGATTTAGTACAATCTGTTGAGATGGAGCATTGTGGTGGTTTGAGGAGAGTCTATCATCATCTTTCTTTGGTTCTTCCTTCTTGGAGGGAGGCTTTGAATGCGGTGTAGATAGGGTCCTACTTCGAGTCCCACTATATTCTTCATACTGCCGCTCCAAGGCCTTTGTAACAGCGTCGTCTACTAACGCTTTCAGTTCAGCACCCGTTATATTAATTCGGGCGTTATCATTATTCTCCACTGGGTGACTATTAATTTCATCCGAGTCAGCCATTTTAATTGAACTGTTACATAAGACAATGACAATAGTTTATTTGAGAGTTTATTATGGAATTGCCCCTTAGGGTAATTCATTAACCATGGTAAACATAGACCATATTTGGTTAATTTGTTACTCACATTTATTTAGGATTTCTATTATAATTTATCCTAATTATAAAACAATAACAGTTTTATTAGTAGCACAAAAGGCCTAGTCACAAGGACATTTTTAAATTATAAGCCATGATATAAGAGAATCTAGGTATGAAGGTTAGAACATAGTTCTTTACCTTTTTCAGACAGGGTCATAGACTATTACTGTCTTTTGTCTCATATGAAAATGAGCAGGGCCCGTAGGCACTATATTACCAACGTATGGTCAAAATATGATCATCTTAATTGATGATTTAAACCCATGATTCAGAGATCATTAAGTTAGGTTAGGAATCTTTTGAAGAATCCTTTTTAAGAATGACGTGTGTGATTTTGACGAATCACTTCTGCCATGAATGTTAACATGTTTTCAGATGTTAACAGGGATTTGAATCTTTTTAACAGGTTTTACCATCTTGGCCAGGTCTTATAGTGACATGCAGGCTAGGTTATACCTTTAAGATCCTTAGTTAATATTTAAATAGGCAGATTATTTTTAAAAGGAATGATTTTGATTCATTTATTTAATGCATAAAATGGCAAAATGAAATTTATAAATTAAACATTCCATTAATTATTAATAGATTACACATCGCCCTAAACGGGACTTTTTAGACAAACAAGATACCCACGCAGGGGTCAAGCAACATACTAGTCCACGCAGGGACTTAAACAAACATCATACCCTCGTAGGGGTTAACAGAAAGATAGACCCACGCAGGGGTCAAAACAAACAAACATACCCACACAGGGGCTAATACAGCAAGACAGGCCCACGCAGGGGCTCAACTGATACAAGGAAATTACAACAACAGTGGAAGGATTCAATGGTCCTTCTTGCTCTTCCCTTTTATTAGGCTTGTCAATCCTTGGAAGAAACTTTGTCGCTCCCTGCGGTCTCTGTGAAAATCTCGCTCGACTTGGTCCAACCTTTGAAGAATTTCTTCACACTCTGGTGGGGAGAACCTTGGCGGCTGCGATTGTTGCCGAATAATAGGTCTAGCAGGTATTTGGTACCCATGAGTTGGGTACCCTACTCCCCATGGAGCTCCATACGGTCCTTCAGGATGAAGGGCGTTATAGTTGGCCGCTACCATGTATGGGTCGGCTTCAGCGTAACCATAGTTGGTGTGAGCCGGCTGCTCAAACGGGTTGTATGCCATAGAACCAGTGTAGGCAGGAATCGGGTTATCAAAACCCACCGGTGGTGGTTGCGGTGCAACTGGGTTCGAAGGTCCACCCATTTGTGGATCTTCTTGAAGTGGCGGATAATGACTGCCACTTGATTGTCGAGGAGAGCTAAAATGAAAGTTCCCTCCTCGTGCAGACATACGTGCTCCTGTTCTCCTACGCCTCGGCGGTTGCGGAGGTGCTGGCTGAACAGGTGGCGGTGGCGTGACTGCCACGAATCGTGAATCCCCAGAGGAATCCTGCTGCTGCTGCTGGTGAGGCGACGAATCGTGCGAGGGTGTAAAATACCACTCGAACTGGTTAAATCGTGCCTGGTAACTGTCTGGACCATGGTAGGGTGATCCATGAAAAGACGAACCATCGGAGACCTCGATGGGATGGTTGGGAGTTCCGGTTGCGGGCTCGACAGGGTCGGTGTCCTTATCCATATCCTCTGCATGATCGCCGGAGTAATGATCCTCAGGCCCCAATGGGTTAAAACCCACTGGTTCTTGTATGTAGTTTGCCTGGTTAAACCGGCCCCTAAAAACATGTGTGGGGTTACCAAAGGAATTATGCGATAGGGATCGCTGAAGAGGTATGTAAGAAGGTTGAGGGTTGTCGGGCTCATTTTCCGACTGTGGCCCATAAGAGTTATGAATAGGAGGCGTCGAACTGTGAGATACAGATCGTCTAGCAGGCTCGAAAAGGTTTCTCCTGTTCTCTCTAGGGTCGGCACTCGCGGTGGTGGAAGGAGCTCGCATGTGCGAAGGCCCGGCCTCGTCGTCATTGGGGGCGGTGATTGGCCCCTTGCCTCGTCCTCTTCGTCGAAAGAATCTTGGCGGCATATTTAATCCTGTCAACACAACATAAGATAACGACAAGAATATATAAAATAAAGGTCAAAACAAAACAAACAAAGTAGAATTTGTCCTATGTTATTTGTCTAGACTCGAAAGTTTAGGAATGTGCAATTGTGTTATTGAGATTAAACACAAAAGGCTAGTGTTTAATTCACTCAATGTTGGCTCTGATACCAACCTGTCACACCCCGAATTCCACGTGTCACCGGTGGGCCCGGTGGGGAGTATCGTGACGTGGTTGGCAACATAATAGTTAAACAACACAATATTTAAATGCACAGCGGAAGCAAATGAAGACTAGCAGCCAAACCAAGAATCACTCGAATGGAACTCATCTTCATGACCGGAGAGAAAATCTCATCAAAATCAATACCCTTTCTTTGACTGAACCCTTTGACCACCAATCTAGCTTTGTATCTAGGCCGTGAGGTATGATCTTCAGTCTTCACTTTGTAGACCCACTTGTTCTTCAAAGCCCTTTTGCCCTTAGGCAACTTCACCAACTCAAAGATATTGTTCTCATACAAGGAATTCATCTCATCTTGCATAGCTTCAAACCACTCTCTTTTATGTTCATCTTCCATAGCCTCTGTGTCACACCCCGAATTCCACGTGTCACCGGTGGGCCCGGTGGGGAGTATCGTGATGTGGTTGGCAACATAATAGTCAAACAACACAATATTTAAATGCACAGCGGAAGCAAATGAAAAATATATTTCAACCGAATATAATTGTAATATCGTGTATCACAAACAGTTGAAAGTTTATCCACAGAAGGATCAAAATATATAGGAAACAGTAGTTCAACAGACTTTAGGCATCTTAAGCTTGCGAGACTCTTTTGATGCTAAGGAGATATCCAGCCAATTACGAGTAGTACCTGCACTTAATCTTTTTGGGAAAATACGTCAGTTTACACTGGTAAATACAATCAACTGACTCATTTTAAAAATGATTAAAAATTGATTTGGATGCACATGGCACAAACATTTTATAACTTGGGATAATTATTTGAATATATAAACTTGTAAAAGAATTACATGTTCCTTATGCGTTCAGTAGCCCGGATCGTGCCGGGTTAAAGATCAATAGACACACCACATAATTTCTTTATGCACTAACGAGTGTACGCCTACACTCCGCGCTTAGGTCGTGGCCATTTCGTAAAATGATGCCAAGGATATCCGGGACATGGTCATTAACCCCCCAAAGGCTTTAAGCAAACAAAACAATTTAAACGGGCCGATCAAATATCAATTAACCACCATACGATGGAAGATTTAATGCCCGACCAAGCGGTATTTTATATACCGTACCCCAAGCCCGTATAAGGGAAAATAAGTTAAAAGTATTTACCTGAGCAAAGTAATAATCACAATAAGCAAATGCAAGTAGCTTTTACTGGTCCTCCTATTCTAGAACGAAGGTTTATAATAACCTATTAGAATCCTAACGGGTCTTTAATTAAGCTTAAGCTTAGACCGGTTAGTTTCAAAGATACGGTTCGTACGCACGATTAAGCGAAGACCGGAATAGAATGTGATTTAGACCCGAAAAGTTTGAATACTTGCTTAATATGGGTATATTATACACATTCTTGATTTTGAGATAAAACCGATAAGGTTTGACCCGTTTCGGCTAATTTATGCAAACTAGTTACATAAACCGAACCGATCGCGTAATAAGCGTAACGGGTAAGCGTAAGAGCCATATACAGGTTTCCTAAGTTAATATGCCTCGAATATGTTATGACATCAGTAAGATGTCTTTTATTATGCCCGAAACGAATTTAAACACAAACTATGCCCCGTAGGGGTAGTTTGGTCATTTACAAGGTTATAAAAGAGTTTAAGTATTAACCTGAGTTGCAGGTCTGATATAATCAACAAAAATACTTAGTTTACTAAGTTATAACAGTATGGTAAAGTATATATGTGAAATTTATCAATTGTAACCAAACTATGCACCGTAGGGGCATTTTGGTAATTTCACATAAGCCGAAAAGCTCAAAACTGAAGTCTGAGTTAAACAACTTTTGCTTACTGTTAAAATATTATAATTTACCTAAAATATCAGTAGGTATCAACCCTTGTATGTTTAAAATAGTTTTAGTACATACTATGCGTTAAAAACGCTTAATAAGGCGATTAGAAGCCGTTTCCGGGTTCTATATGGAAAACTGATATTTTTACTATTCCAGGAGGCTTAAAATAATTTATTTATCGTATGTAATCAGTAGCAAAAGGTTTGGGGTCAAAAAGATATGTAAAACTCATTTTATAGCCCGTTAGGGCAAAACCGACAATTACCGGATTAAGCCTATGACTCAAAGTTATGCTCAGCCTAAAATTAATTAAAAATCTTCAAAAATCCCAAAATAATATATTACATCAGTGGGTAAAGAGTTTGATATCAAAAAGTTAAACACCCGTCTAATTTTACTTGAATTTAATAATAATTCATGCCATTTCTAGAATAAAGATACCAAATTAACATTTCATTGAAAAGTCAAGTTCATAAATAACATAAACCTTAATCAACTAACGACTAAGTTAGAACATTCAAAAATTTGTTTCACATTTGTTTACAACCCATAAACAAAATCTATTAAAGTTTTAAAACATAGCGGAAGCTTGTAAATAGTGTTCGGTTCTTCAAAAGTTTGCTCGATCATCTTTCGGTTAGTTTCCATCATCACCTAAGATCAAAATCACAACAAAAGTTGGTTTTGATCAAGTTAAAATGAATACAAACAAGTTCCATGGGTCAACATTAAAAAAAAAAAAAAAAATTCCGGAATGAGGGCGTCGCGTGACGCCAAGGGGGCTCGCGCGACGCCAAGCCCCTAAATTCACAGACTCTTGCTTTTTCTGATGCTGAACAAACCCAGCTCCATGTTTATTCAAGTCCCAACTTAAAATGGCCATAACTTTTGACTCGTAGGTCCGTTTTAGGTGAGTCTTTTTCCTATGCATCTGTAAATTCATTACCGACATGCCTATTACAAATTTCATACTGAAAAATTTGTTTACGGACCGAAAGACTATATGACCATATGAAATTATTTGACCCATTTCTACTTAACACAATTCACTACCAATTGACTAGCAAACCTAAGGTGTTTATTACCCAACTTCCGGGGCTTATTATCACCAGCACTTCATTACCAAACCTATGGCTTCGTGCTCTTGTGACCATTTTCGCCATTTCTATTTAATTACAATATTATCATTACAATGTAACATTATTTGACCCGTTTGGTTCATCTACGGAAATCCTCAATTTTTGATGACTACCAAACGACTACAACCCAATTCTTAACCTACGGATTTAAGTAACGTACATGATCGCTACAACCAACATAATTTTTATCAACAACGCATAGTTTAACAACAATTCATCAAATGTAACGGATCAAGTTACATACCTTCAAAGTAGGCCTTTCAAACGTGGTTCGCCACCCGCTTGTCCGCTTGACGCTCCTGCGCTCTTTCCTATAGAGTTCATTTAAGACATGTTTAGAACTCTCTTTAAACCTTATATCGCATAATACACCGAAACATCATAATTATGCGTTTAAACTTTGAATTTCAGTTTTAAGCCTTCTTAGAGGCATTTTCACAAACACTTTAAGGGCAGATTTTACATGATTAAATATCAAGTCTCTAGCTTATCACTTAGCCCTAATTTCACATCATTCAACCATTTTACACAATTGTTAGCTTCTATAATTCTGAAGTTACCTCACAATTGTCAAATTACACTAGAATAACACCCAATCTCCTAGTGATTATCAAATTCTACATAACCCACTAATCACCTACAATGGTGCTCATGGATTTTACTAAAATTTCACATGATTTCAACTTGTATTTGTCTAGGGTTTGTCCCTAGACACTATAGTTGTTCCTAAATCATCATAAGACACACATGCAACCATAATTTCAGATTTTCCCAATTTCATGAGAATTTCAAGTTGAGAGTTTTCCTTAAATTTTACATACCTTGGAATCCTCTTGCGATGAGGATCAATAATCTATGCTTTAATTTCGATTTCAGCTTTGATTGAGCCTTCAATTTGAGAGTTTTAGTGATTTTTTTAGGTTTTTGAGAGTGGGGAGTCGCCCCTGCCTTCTCCTGTTCGACCAGACATCCTCAAATGGGTGTTTGGTTTTGATTTTTTATTAAAATTAATAATATAGTTTCAATTTTTACAACTTAGGCCCTTCCACTTTGTTCAACTTATAGTTTAGTTGCTTTTAACCCTATTATAAGCTATTTCTAGACTTGTAACTAACTAGGTTAAAATTCCTAGTTAGTAAATTCTCATTTATTTATACTTTATAATTCTGATATAAAGTTTTATATTTTTTGGGGTGTTACAAGTCCACCCCCCCCCCCCTTAAAAGGGTTTCGTCCCCGAAACCGAAGTACGTACCAAATAATGTAAGGTGGAGACGTCGCATCTCCTCTTCGGACTCCCACGTAGTGTCCGAACCTTTCCTATGCTCCCATTTGACCTTGACTTGATTAATCACTTTGTTCCTCAAACTCTTCTCTTTACGATCTAAAATCGCAATTGGTTTTACTGCATAGTTGAGGCTGTTATCCACCTCGATATCATCGTAGTGGATACGAGCAGTTTCGTCTGCCAAACATTTTCAGAGATGTGACACGTGGAATGTGCTATGAATCCCACTCAACTCCTTGGGTAATTCGAGACGATAAGCTACTTTACCAACCCGTTCAGTGATTCTGAATGGCCCAATAAATCTTGGGCTCAACTTTCCTCTTTTTCTGAATCGTATTATCCCCTTCCACGGCGATGCTTTCAGCATAACCTTGTCGTCAACCTGGAATTTGATTGGCCTGTTCCTTTTGTTAGCATACGCCTTTTGTCTATCTTGGGCCGCTTTCAAGTGGGCCCGAACCACGTCAATCTTTTCATTAGTGGCTCGTACTAGATCTTGGTGGGCTAGTTCACGCGGACCCACTTCACCCCAACATACCGGGGTTCGGCATTTCCTACCATAGAGCATTTCGTACGGTGCCATCTTAATACTAGCATGGTAGCTGTTGTTATACGAAAACTCGACTAATGGTAGGTAAACATCCCAACTTCCTCCAAAATCGATTATACACGCCCGTAACATGTCCTCCAATGTTTGTATTGTTCTTTCACTCTGTCCATCTGTTTGAGGATGGTACGCAGTGCTAATGAACAGTTTGGTTCCCATTTAGTCTTGGAAATCTCGCCAGAAATTTGAAGTGAACCGGGTATCCCTATCAGACACGATGGATACCGGTACTCCATGACGTGCTATTATCTCATTAGTGTAAACTTCTGACATCTTTTCTGACGTATAAGTCTCACGAATCGGAATGAAGTTAGCACTATTCGTCAATCTATCCACCACTACCCATATGGCATCGAAACCACGATTTGTCTTAGGCAATTTGGTTGATAGGTCCATTGTAATATGTTCCCATTTCCAAACCGGGATTTCTAACGGTTGCAGTTTGCCGTATGGTTTTTGGTGCTCCGCCTTGACTTGTAGACATGTCAAGCATTTTTCCACATACTTCGCCACATCCCTCTTCATTCCAGGCCACCAATAATTTTGTTTTAGATCATTGTACATCTTGGTCGCACCCGGATGAATTGAATATCGGGATTTATGAGCTTTATCAAGTAGAAGCGCCTTCACCCCACAAGTATTTGGAACCCATATCCTCCCGGATCGAGTCTTTAACCCGTTATTCCCATCCGTCAAATCTTTCAACTGACCGATTATTCTTTCTTTCTTCCAATTCTCCTCTTTTACTGCTTCTAATTGCGCCTCTCGAGTACGTTCAAATATACCCGAGGTCACCACGAGCTGCATCGACCTTACTCATATTGGGACATAGTCCGCTTTTCTGCTCAGAGCATCCGCCACCACATTTGCCTTTCCGGGGTGGAAATTTATTTCACAGTCGAAATCTTTCACCGTTTCTAACCATCGCCTTTGTCGCATATTTAACTCCTTCTAATCGAAGAAGTATTTTAAGCTCTTGTGATCGGTGAATATGGTGCACTTTACCCCATATAAGTAGTGCCTCCATATTTTTAAGGCGAATACCACCGCAGCCAACTCAAGATCGTGCGTGGGATATTTCTTCTCGTGTATCTTCAATTGCCTCGAGGCATAAGCTATCACCTTGCCCCGTTGCATCAAAACGCATCCGAGCCCCGATAGTGAAGCATCCAAATAAACCACCAAATCTTCAACCCCGTCCGGAAATGTCAGTACCGGAGCTTGTGTTAACTTCTCTTTTAGCGTTTGAAACGCTCTTTCTTGGTCGACACCCCAAATGAACTTTTCTTCCTTCCGGGTTAGCTTTGTTAGCGGTGACGCAATCTTAGAGAAATCTTGAATGAATCTCCTATAGTATCCCGCAAGCCCCAAAAAGCTTCTAATTTCCGAAGGGTTCTTCGGGGGATTCCATTTTGATACGGCCTCGATCTTTGACGGATCCACCAATACTCCGTCAGCACTTATGATGTGGCCAAGAAATTGTACCTCTCTTAACCAAAAGGCACACTTAGAGAATTTTGCATACAGCCTTTCTCGTCTAAGTGTCTCTAACACTTCTTGTAAGTGGTGTGCGTGTTCAGCTTCGCTTTTCGAATACACCAAAATATCATCGATAAACACGATGACCGATTTATCCAACATTGGCTTGCAAACCCGATTCATGAGGTCCATGAAGGCCGCAGGTGCATTTGTTAGCCCAAATGACATCACGAGGAATTCGTAATGTCCGTATCTCGTGCGGAAAGCCGTCTTCGGCACATCTTCTTCCTTGACCTTTAGTTGGTGATACCCAGATCTAAGGTCAATTTTTGAAAACCAGTTCGCACCTTGTAATTGGTCGAATAAATCATCTATCCTCGGAAGCGGGTATCGGTTCTTTACCGTGAGTTTGTTTAACTCCCGGTAATCGATACACATGCACATGCTTCCGTCTTTCTTTCTCACGAACAATACCGGTGCGCCCCAAGGAGACACACTCGGCCTTATAAATCCCTTGTCAAGCAGGTCTTGAATTTGGGACATCAACTCTTGTAATTCCGACGGTGCGAGTCGGTACGGAGCTTTTGCTACGGGTTTTGCGCCCGGAATCAATTCGATCCCGAACTCTACTTCCCGTTCAGGCGGTATTCCCGGTAAATCCTCCGGAAACACATCTTCATAGTCTCGTACTACCGGTACATCTTCAATCTTTCGTGATTCTTTTCCGGGCTCATTTGCGTATATCATGAATGACTTACATCCTCGCTTCATAAGCTTGTGAGCTTTCAACATTGAGCACACTATGGGGTTGCCTCCTTTTTCGCCATAAATGGTGATGTGTTTCCCGCTCGGAGATGTTAGTTTTATCTCTTTACGAAAACACGCGACTTTTGCATGGTGCTGAGATAGCCAATCCATCCCAACGACTACTTGAAATTCCCCCATTGACATCGGGATTAGGTCTATTAAGTATTCCTCATCGTCAATGCTTAATTTGCAGCCTCGACAAACATCACACACTATAAAACTTTTGTTGTCCCCTATTTCAACTTCTAAGGGTACAGATAATTTCGTCAATACAAATGAAGGATGTCGAATAAATCCATGCAAAATGAAGGATTTATTCGCACTCGTATCAAACAATACACGTGCTGGAATTGAGTTAATTGTGAATATACCTGAGACCACATCGGGTTCTGTTTTCGCTTCAGCCGCGGTAAGTTGGAAGGACCTAGCCTTCGCTTTGGGAGCTTCTGTTGGAGACTCTTTTGTGTCTCTCTTTCCCACCAACTCGGGGCATTCAGACTTCTTGTGACCAGGTTGATAACACTTGTAACAAACGGAAACTTTTCTGGGACATAGCGATGCAGTGTGCCCCGTCTTCCCACATACCAGACACGGCTTGTCTTTGAAGCGGCACTCACCTTTGTGCCCCTTTCCACATACCTTACAGCTTGGCGACCCGCCTATAGCCTCCATTTTCTTCCCCGTTTCAGCAGTTCTAGCTTTCTTTGTAGGGCTTGGATTCACATCTTGTGCCCTCCGCTCGCCCCTTTCAACTTGTTTCTTTAACTCAATTTCCCGCTCCCGGGCGGTGTTGATGATTTCTGTGAGAGTTTCATATTTTCAGGGAGTCATAAACTCCCGGTATTCAGAACTCAGCATGTTGTAATAATAGTATATCTTTTGCTCTTCAGGGGTGACTAACTCGTCACAGAATCTCAGCTTATCCATGAAGATGCCCGTGATCTTATCAATTGATTCTCCCTTTTGTCTTAACTGGATAAATTCTTCTTTGATCCTGTTAATAACCGCTTTGGGACTATGGTGTTTAAGGAATGGTACCTTAAACTCGTCCCAAGTCATAACCCTCGCCGCTTCGGCTCCCATTTCCTTCTTCTTATTGTCCCACCAATCCTTGGCTTGATTTCTCAATTAACCCGTCCCGTAAGCAACAAAGTCACCTACGTCACAGTGGGTTCGTTCAAACACTCCTTCGACATCACTTATCCATCTTTGGCAAATTATCGGGTCAACCTCCCCGTTATAGATTGGCGGTTTGCACGCCATGAATTCCTTGTACGAACACCCTTTGCGTTCTCCCGACTTTTCTTTTATAAGGTTGACATTATCTTCCAACCTTTTGACTCGCTCTTCAACAAGCGACAACACCGTACTTTGAATCTTGTCTATAAACCCGGATAGACTACCTTTAATTGCCTTCCCTACTTCTTCGGCAATTATCTCTTTCATTTGTTCGGTGCTTGTTTGCACCGGATCATCATCGTTTCCATCAGACATCTTGAAACTGAAATGTTTACATTTAAACGTTAAACATTTCATTCATAACATTGCTTCATTTGTTTCGGTTTAGCCAAGTTCTTAACATGCTTTAACCGTTCACATTTAATGCACTTTCCGGGTTTGAGTGTGTTTAACACTCTCTTCCCATGCACATCAATTCCTTTTTCATTCTTACATAAGACATAATTTGTTAACATAATAAGTTAATTCTTACCGGACGATTGATCAAGCTTGAACCGAACACTTTGTTGACAACCTTAAGCTCTGATTACCAACTTGTAACACCCGTCTAATTTTACTTGAATTTAATAATAATTCATGCCATTTCTAGAATAAAGATACCAAATTAACATTTCATTGAAAAGTCAAGTTCATAAGTAACATAAACCTTAATCAACTAACGACTAAGTTAGAACATTCAAAAACTTGTTTCACATTTGTTTACAACCCATAAACAAAATCTATTAAAGTTTTAAAACATAGCGGAAGCTTGTAAATAGTGTTCGGTTATTCAAAAGTTTGCTCGATCATCTTCCGGTTAGTTTCCATCATCACCTAAGATCAAAATCACAACAAAAGTTAGTTTTGATCAAGTTAAAATGAATACAAACAAGTTCCATGGGTCAACATTAAAAAAATTCCGGAATGAGGGCGTCGCGTGACGCCAAGGGGGCCCGCGCGACGCCTAGCCCCTAAATTCACAGACTCTTGCTTTTTCTGATGCTGAACAAACCCAGCTCCATGTTTATTCAAGTCCCAACTTAAAATGGCCATAACTTTTGACTCGTAAGTCCGTTTTAGGTGATTCTTTTTCCTATGCATCTGTAAATTCATTACCGACATGCCTATTACAAATTTCATACTGAAAAATTTGTTTACGGACCGAAAGACTATATGACCATATGAAATTATTTGACCCATTTCTACTTAACACAATTCACTACCAATTGACTAGCAAACCTAAGGTGTTTATTACCCAACTTCCGGGGCTTATTATCACCAGCACTTCATTACCAAACCTATGGCTTCGTGCTCTTGTGACCATTTTCGCCATTTCTATTTAATTACAATATTATCATTACAATGTAACATTATTTGACCCGTTTGGTTCATCTACGGAAATCCTCAATTTTTGATGACTACCAAACGACTACAACCCAATTCTTAACCTACGGATTTAAGTAACGTACATGATCGCTACAACCAACATAATTTTTATCAACAACGCATAGTTTAACAACAATTCATCAAATGTAACGGATCAAGTTACATACCTTCAAAGTAGGCCTTTCAAACGTGGTTCGCCACCCGCTTGTCCGCTTGACGCTCCTGCGCTCTTTCCTATAGAGTTCATTTAAGACATGTTTAGAACTCTCTTTAAACCTTATATCGCATAATACACCGAAACATCATAATTATGCGTTTAAACTTTGAATTTCAGTTTTAAGCCTTCTTAGAGGCATTTTCACAAACACTTTAAGGGCAGATTCTACATGATTAAATATCAAGTCTCTAGCTTATCACTTAGCCCTAATTTCACATCATTCAACCATTTTACACAATTGTTAGCTTCTATAATTCTGAAGTTACCTCACAATTGTCAAATTACACTAGAATAACACCCAATCTCCTAGTGATTATCAAATTCTACATAACCCACTAATCACCTACAATGGTGCTCATGGATTTTACTAAAATTTCACATGATTTCAACTTGTATTTGTCTAGGGTTTGTCCCTAGACACTATAGTTGTTCCTAAATCATCATAAGACACACATGCAACCATAATTTCAGATTTTCCCAATTTCATGAGAATTTCAAGTTGAGAGTTTTCCTTAAATTTTACATACCTTGGAATCCTCCTGCGATGAGGATCAATAATCTATGCTTTAATTTCGATTTCAGCTTTGATTGAGCCTTCAATTTGAGAGTTTTAGTGATTTTTTTAGGTTTTTGAGAGTGGGGAGTCGCCCCTGCCTTCTCCTGTTCGACCAGACATCCTCAAATGGGTGTTTGGTTTTGATTTTTATTAAAATTAATAATATAGTTTCAATTTTTACAACTTAGGCCCTTCCACTTTGTTCAACTTATAGTTTAGTTGCTTTTAACCCTATTATAAGCTATTTCTAGACTTGTAACTAACTAGGTTAAAATTCCTAGTTAGTAAATTCTCATTTATTTATACTTTATAATTCTGATATAAAGTTTTAAATTTTTCTGGGTGTTACAAAAAGTAGGCTTAAATAGGCTATACGCTAATTATGTCGTTTAATCGCTAAAGAAGTTTTCTAATTACGCTAATGAGCATAACTCTCAATCTACACCTCAAACTGATGTCAAATTTTGGGTGCAAGTTTATATATCAGTAACTAAGGTTTCTACTCTTTTACATTTTCAAAAATCACGTTTTAAGGTGAAAAGGGCATAATGGTCAACATATGAGCAATTAACGGAATCATGCATTTTAATTGGATAACTAATGAACCAAGGTGTATAATCGCAGAGGGTTATACTAGCATGTACCCTAGTCCAATTAAAGCTTTAAGGCATTTCTAAAACATGCCAAAGCGGGTCAGAACTGAAGTCAAAGCAAAAGTCAAAGTTTTGCGACTTTCGGTTCCGAACCGGGTCTAAACAGAAAATTGTCGGGTTGAACATGTTTAGACATGTTCTTACATTAATTACCAAGTTATTTTAATGATCAAACTGGTTGTATGGGTTCTACATTGCTAATTATGCATAAATTAGAAATTAAGCATTCTGTTGACTTTTTAATAACAAGTTTAACCCGACATTTAACCTAGTTAGAGTGGGAATCAGAGGGTGCCCTTTTAAGGGTTTAATGCCCACATAATTACCAACTTATAACTACTTTCAATTCGACTAATCACTGGACCATTAGTGATTAATCGCTAAGTCATCCGTTAATTATGACGGTTTGACTTTTAAGCTAAAACTAAGCAAAAACTTAACTAAGAAAGGTTAAGCATACTTACTGAAGTCCTATGCACGATTAGTGATCACTTGAGTTTGCTTTGGAGCTCCATAAATGATCAGAAATGCTGAAGGAAGGTGTGAAGAAATGGTTGCAACCTTGGCCCTTTATATAGTGCTCAAAACTTCATGGATTGTTGGCACACAAGCCTAACAATGGCCATGGATCACTTCCAGATGTCCCTAAGTGTCTAGGGGTTGCTTAGGGGTCGTGCAAGATGAGGAAAATCGGATTAAAGTCGGTTACAAGGGCTATGGCAGACAAGAACCCAACAATTTCGGAGCAGAAGGCCCCTCGCGGCACGCGTAGCCCCCCCCCCCCCCCCCCCCAGGGCCTTCGCGTGGCGCGACGCCCCTTCTGATCAAATCTCAAATTTTGATTTTTTATGTTTTGGTCCTTGGCTGTTGGGAACTTTGCTACGACTTTATTTCTTGCTCTTTGAACCCTCCAAATTGACTTATAAGGGCTTTAAGACATATACCCACTTTGTTAAGTCCTCGGTTAACTTTATTGTTACCCGAAAAGTCATAACTTTCAACGTTGACACTTTAACCCCTTGTATACGAATTTGATCATAACTTTCTCATACGATAACGAAACTTTATGAAATTTATATCGTGCATTCTAGTGAGCGTAATTAACCGTTACAAAGCTTCGGGTTTGTTAAAAGGTCACTCAGAGGTATAACTTAAACATGTTGACACATTTAACCCCTGTAGTTTGTAATCTCTCACTTTCTTTCATATTTAGCTTCGTATAATCCATGACTTATTCGTTTGAAGGTATGAGCATCATGTAGGGTTAATGTAAAGTATATTTATTCACTGTTGACATTTAGAACCCGTATATTCACATACTTTCCATGATTGTCAACTTTAAATCCTTCTATAACATTCTTTCACACGTTCAAATATATGACACGTGTCAACACATTATAGGACGTGAATTTTCGAGGTGTTACACTCTGTATAACACTCGGGCTCTCCCCCATCCAAGAGTAAGACATACTCATCAGCAGAAAAATGGGTAGAAGGATGGCGGTCTCTTGTAGACCGCCTGAGTGGGACAAATGTTGGCATACCTGGTACTGGTAACTCTGGATGAGAACCCTCATCGAACTCGTGCTGCTCTGGAATATCATGATTATCAGTACCGTGTTCATCATTTTGAATGTCATCTTCATTATGTGGCTCAATGTGCTGAGGAGGGACCGGATCCAAATCAGAAAGATCATCAGTATGTTGAGGAACTATCTTTGTCTTCTCAAAATCTTTCAAAATTTGGTCTTCAATAAAATCACCATCGAAACTTCTTATGAGTTTCTTCGAGATTGGATCATAAAACCTATGCCCAAACTCATCTCCCCCATAACCAAGGAATATACATGGCTTGGTCTTTATATCAAGCTTTGTTCTTTCATCTTTGGGAATATGCACAAAAGCCTTGCATCCAAAGACCCGCAAATCATCGTATGAAACATCGTTGCCACTCCAAACCCTGTCAGGAACATCAAAAGACAAAGGAACACAAGGAGTATGATTAATAACATTTATTGCGGTGTTCAAAGCTTCACCCCAAAAGGAATTAAGCAACCCTGCATGTGATAGCAAACATCTAACCCTTTCAACCAATGTTCTATTCATCCGTTCTGCTAAACCATTCAGCTGTGGTGTCTTTGGAGGAGTCTTTTGGTGTCGAATACCTTTCTCTCTACAATAAGCATCAAAAGGACCAATGTATTCACCTCCATTATCTGTCCGAATACATTTGAGCCTCTTCTCAGTTTGTCTCTCAACTAAGGCATGAAACTGCTTAAACACATTTAATACCTGATCTTTAGACTTCAGAGTATAAGCCCAAACTTTTCTCGAATGATCATTAATAAAAGTGACAAAATACAAGCAGCCCCCAAGTGTTCTAGTCTTCATAGGACCACAAACATCCGAATGTATTAAATCAAGTATATTGTCTCTCCTATGAGGAGGATGACTCTTAAAAGAAACTCTTCTTTGCTTACCTGCAAGACAATGAGAACACTTCTTCAAATGAACATCATGAAAATCGGGCAAGGCATTCTTCTTCAACAAAATAGACATCCCCTTTTCGCTCATGTAAGCAAGTCTCCTATGCCACAAGTCAGTCATATCAGCATTCACTAACAAATTGACGGAGTCTTTAGAGATCTTCGGATGCGTTCTGTATAATTTTGAAGTTCTTTTACCTCTTGCCACGATCAAAGAACCACGAGTGAGTTTCCAAATACCATCACCAAAGGTACTATGGTAACCATCATCATCAAGTAAACCTGCGGAGATCAAATTAAGTCTAATATCTGGAACTTGTTTTACATTGTGTAAAACCAACTCCATCCCAGTGTCAAACTTCAAGCAAACATCCCCAACACCTACAATCTTTGATAGCCCGTTATTACCCATCTTAACAACCCCAAAGTCACCAGGTGTATAAGATGAATAAAATTCCCTTTGTGACGTCACATGGCATGTAGCACCACTGTCAACAGCCCAACTCAAATCATCATGTGCAATGTTCACCATGTCATAATCACAACAGATAAAGAACTCTTCAGTAGCAGAATTAACTTCCGCAGTGTCGTTGCCACCATCATCTTTCTAATGATTGTTCTTTTGATTATTGTAATTAGCCTTCTTGTTCTCCTTTTTCAGTTGTCTGCAAAATTTAATTGTATGTCCTTTCTTACCACAATGATGACACTCATAATCAGCAAACTTACCTCTGGACTTACTACGATGCTTCCCTTTGTTACTCGGACCTCTACTTTGACTTCTCCCCCTGCTTTCTGCGACTAAGACAACCGAATGTGAAGAGGAACCCTGCGATTTTCTTCTCATCTCTTCATTTAAAATACCTCCTTTAGCCATTTCCATAGTAATAATACCATTTGCTGCAGAGTTGGACAATGATGTCCTAAAAGTCTCCCAAGAATCCGGTACAGTTCCAAGAAGCCATAAGCCTTGTATCTCGTCTTCAAACTTGATACCCATTCCTGCAAGCTGATTAATAATACCTTGAAAAACATTCAAGTGATCAGTAACAGGAGTTCCATCATTGTACTTCAAGTTAATCAACTGTTTAATTAGGAACAATTTATTGTTCCCGGTCTTTCGAGCATACAACTCCTCAAGCTTATTCCACAGAGTACGAGCATGAGTCTCCCCGCTAATATGGTTCAAAACATTATCATCAACCCACTGGCAAATGTAGCCACAAACTTTTCTGTGTAAGATATTCCATTCTTCATCTGTTTTACCTTCAGGTTTATCGATATTAAACACAGGCATATAATAATCTTTCACATAAAGGAGATCTTCCATCTTGCCTCTCTAAACATGATAATTAGAACCATTTAAATTCATAATCCTAATTGTATTAGCTTCCATCGTTCAAACAAGTTTCAACCCAATAACAAGAGCCAATGGCTCTGATACCACTCTGATGGGAAAAACGCGAAACCCGGTCACAAACGGTAAACTAAAACGCGGAAGCAAACTTCGTTTGACCAAATATTTTCCCAACTCGAATGAACCTGTGAGGATGCAAACAAATAGGTATAAAAGTAATAATAAAGAGACACCGAATTTTAGTGTGGAAAACCTCTCAAAAAGAAGAGTAAAATCCACGGGACTACTAGAGCCGCTTAAAATCCACTATCACCAAAATAACAATACAAAGTCTTCCCTAGATAAAACTAGAGGTATACAAAATCATCATATACTTGACACAAACTAACTTCAAGTATATGGAATAAAATATAAGAATAAACGAGTAAGAGGTATCACCAACAAAATTAACGCTCGATCTCTAAACTTCTTTTTTTCAGAAAAGGCACCAAGACTTGAGCTGCTAATTTTCTCTTTCTCGTCACTTTCTGTTGTTGAATACAGGAGCACAAAACCCTTTTTTTACTAATGTGTTCCTTGCACCAAAAAGACTTCAAACCACATAATAAATATTTATGGTTTTCATGCGTTACATACTGAGCCCACATTACAAATTTAATGTTTTCTTTGGACTTGGCGCACACACACTTATGTCACAAACCAAAGACTACATATATCCTTTTTTTTTCTTTTATTACTCTAAAATAATAATAGTAAAGGTTAAATATAAAACCCATGTAATATGAGATAGGTTGGGCTTTCTCATGGGCAAAAAATAACCCAACAAAAACATGGCAATCTCATATTAGTTATGACATTTTATTTGGCAGCAAACGAATATACTTGTTTGAAGCAGAAATTAGTGTATAAAATTGGCACAAACATATATAACATACACAAGAACAGACACATGTTGTTAAGTGGGAAATCTTATTAGACTACCCGTTGTGGCTCAAGCTAGCGACCAGATTCATCCTCTAATATTGGGACACATGGCGCTGACTAGACGCCTACTCATCACGTTACTCACTCATGCCCCCCTCACTTGTGCCTGTTGTGGTAACGCCTGCTCACTCGCGCCACCAGTAGGTTGACACAGTTGTGGTGTTCATGAGCCACTGTGGCAGCCGCATGGTGCTCACGACACCACAACACACAGTCTTACAACGAACCACGATGAGTGAAAGAATGATTACATCCCTTTGAATAGATCATTATTCCATTAATATACTTGTTTGTGGGCCTGTTGTGCTATTTTTGCTTCTTTTTTTTTGTTGGACCGACTACAGCCCATCAAATGAGCTCAGTTAGTTGGTTGTAGAGCTGGGCATAATAAACGGTTCCAAACCCGAACCGGTAGAACCGATCCGTACCCGGTTCCATTTCCAACCCGATGTTTAGAAGAACCGGTTTCGGGTTCAAAATACCCGACGGTTCTTACCCGGTTCCATATTTCTTGATAATAAACGGGTCGTACCCGGTTCCTACCCGTACCTGGTTCTTCCAGTACCCGGTAATAAGTTACCGTTAGAACCGGTTACTAGTCGTTAGAATCGATTTTTGGAGGTTGCAAAAAGCATTAAATGCCAAATGTGACCGTTGGAACCGGTTACTATCCGTTGGACCCGGTTACTAGCCGTTGGAACCGGTTATTATAAATTGTTTTCAATTTTCATTTGTTTAACTCACCAATCCTCATCTTCTTCTTGTTTCATTTTCTTCAACTTCTTGACATACTTTTCTACAATGGCTTCAAATAACTCTAAAACCATAAATTCCCCATCCGTCAATAATGTTCCTCAAGCTCAAACCGCTCCATATGTTGTTGGAACATTATCACATAGTCGCAATATGGAAGTATGGTGCAATTGGGACTTGGTCGAAATGAGTGACGGTTCGCAAAAGGCCCAATGGCTCCTTGTTAAGCAAGGACTCTAATTCTACGTTAACGAAGCATGCAAAAAAGTATTGTAAAGCTTTAAAAGATTTGACACCCGGTCAAGTTCAACTCTCAAAAGATGGCACAATAATTAAATATTGTTTAGAGGATAAAATATTTTCAATATCATTTAATAATGCTTCAAACAACTCAAATGCGATCGATAAATTAAAGTTGAAGTACAAACCAATTGTTGATGGTGTCGATGTGTTTCTTTAGCGTCGAGTTGGCGGCCGCTTTCATGAACTGTCCGCAACCTTTGCACCTAGCCATCTCATGGTTATCGGTCATCAAACAACAATCGAAATGCTTCCAAATTGACGGGTTTCGTTTGGTTTCCAAAACCATAACAACCTCCTCATTGCATGCCATTGTATCTTTGAAAATATGAAATCAAATGTTGAAGTGTTGAATGTTTGTAGTAGTAAGGAAAGGGAATGGAGAAGATGGGGTATATATACAAAAAAAAACGATTTTTATATTATATAATCGGTTTCCAACAGTATTATATCCGTTAGAACCGGTTCCAACAATAAGTGGCAGCTTTTTGGTTTGAAAAAACCCGACAGAACCGGTTCCAAACAGTACACGGAACCGGGTCCAGAGTACCCGTAACCGGTTACATCGGTTCTATTTTTATTGACGACTACCTGGGTTCAACCCGGAACTGATTCTTCAGAGAACCCGGTTCCCCTAACTAGCATCAGTATCCGGGTACGAGTAGTAACCAGTTCCGGGTATTAATAATACCTGATTACGTCACAAACCAAAGACTACATATATCCTTTTTTTTCTTTTATTACTCTAAAATAATAATAGTAAAGGTTAAATATAAAACCCATGTAATATGAGATAGGTTGGGCTTTCTCATGGGCAAAAAATAACCCAACAAATCTCCCCCTTTTTGTCTATGAGAAAGAGTTCGCCATCCCGGCGATTGAGCAACATACCTTCAACTTTTCCCTTGCTAAAGATTTAGTAAACATATCGGAACCATTATCATCGGTATGAACTTTGTCAAGTTCAAATAGCTTGTCTTCAATAGCATCTCTAACCCAATGATACCTAACATCAATATGTTTTGTTCTTTTATGAAACATAGAATTTTTCGCAAGGTGAATAGCGCTTTCATTATCTGAAAGGACCACGTAGCGCTGTTGCATAAAGCCAAGCTCTTGCGTAAATCTTTTCAACCACAATAGTTCTTTGCATGCTTCTATTGCAGCCATATAATCAGCCTCTGTAGTAGACAAAGCAACACACTTTTGCAATCTAGACTGCCAAGACACAGCTCCCCCTGCAAAAGTCATCAAATAACCAGAAGTAGATTTCATGTTGTCTTTATTTCCCGCCATATCAGAATCTGTATAACCAACAAGCATCGGTTCTTTATTCCCAAAAGTTATACCCAATTTGGAAGTACCACGTAGATATCTAAGGATCCACTTAACCGCTTCCCAATGCTTCTTACCTGGATTTGACAGAAACCGACTAACAACACCTACTGCATGGGCAATATCAGGCCTTGTGCACACCATTGCATACATCAGGCTTCCAACCGCTGACGCATATGGAACTCTATCCATCTCTTCAATCTCCTTCTTAGAAGAAGGGCAATCTTTATCGGTTAGTTTAAAGTTGGGAGTAAGAGGTGAACTAACCGCTTTGGCCTTAGCCATGTTGAATCTGCAAAGCACCTTCTCAATGTATTGCTCTTGTGACATGTGTAACTTCTTTGAAGCTCTATCTCTAGTAATCCGATGCCAAGAATCTGTTTTACTGGCCCTAAGGGGCTATTTAGTAGCCTCTGAATGGTCATTAAGAGGCTACATCTTAATGGAACCATTAAGAATTTTACCAATGAGAAGGTAGAAGAATGTGACATGTGATGATTTACCATTCAGAGGTTACCTCTTAACCATTCAGACTTGAGGCTACCTCTTATTCATTCAGAGGTTTTATACCATTAAGAGGTATCATCTGAATGGTCATTAAGAGGCTACCAAACAGCCCCTAAGTCTTTCATAGAAAAAGACTTGCTTAATTCTTTCTTCAGCTGAACAATCCTCTCTGCATTCTTGCCAACAATCAACATGTCATCAACATAAAGTAATAAAATGATAAAATCATCATCACCAAACCTCTGAAAGAAAACACAGTGATCTGAAATAGTCTTTCGGTAGCCTTGCTTCCCCATAACAGACTCAAATTTCTTGTACCACTGTCTCGGTGCTTGTTTCAACCCATATAGACTTTTCTGAAGCTTACAGACATAGTCTTCTTTACCTTAAACCTGAAAACCTTCAGGTTGCTCCATATAGATTTCCTTGTCTAAGTCACCATGAAGGAAAGCTGTCTTGACATCCATTTGCTCAACCTCTAGATCAAGACTAGCAGCCAAACCAAGAATCACTCGAATGGAACTCATCTTCATGACCGGAGAGAAAATCTCATCAAAATCAATACCCTTTCTTTGACTGAACCCTTTGACCACCAATCTAGCTTTGTATCTAGGCCGTGAGGTATGATCTTCAGTCTTCACTTTGTAGACCCACTTGTTCTTCAAAGCCCTTTTGCCCTTAGGCAACTTCACCAACTCAAAGGTATTGTTCTCATACAAGGAATTCATCTCATCTTGCATAGCTTCAAACCACTCTCTTTTATGTTCATCTTCCATAGCCTCTGTATAACACTCGGGCTCTCCCCCATCCGAGAGTAAGACATACTCATCAGCAGAAAAATGGGTAGAAGGATGGCGGTCTCTTGTAGACCGCCTGAGTGGGACAAATGTTGGCATACCTGGTACTGGTAACTCTGGATGAGAACCCTCATCCAACTCGTGCTGCTCTGGAATATCATGATTATCAGTACCGTGTTGTTCATCAGTTTGAATGCCATCTTCATTATGTGGCTCAATGTGCTGAGGAGGGACCGGATCCAAATCAGAAAGATCATCAGTATGTTGAGGAACTATCTTTGTCTTCTCAAAATCTTTCAAACTTTGGTCTTCAATAAAATCACCATCGAAACTTCTTATGAGTTTCTTCAAGATTGGATCATAAAACCTGTGTCCAAACTCATCTCCCCCATAACCAAGGAATATACATGGCTTGGTCTTTATATCAAGCTTTGTTCTTTCATCTTTGGGAATATGCACAAAAGCCTTGCATCCAAAGACCCGCAAATCATCGTATGAAACATCGTTGCCACTCCAAACCCTGTCAGGAACATCAAAAGACAAAGGAACACAAGGAGTACGATTAATAACATTTATTGCGGTGTTCAAAGCTTCACCCCAAAAGGAATTAGGCAACCCTGCATGTGATAGCAAACATCTAACCCTTTCAACCAATGTTCTATTCATCCGTTCTGCTAAACCATTCAGCTGTGGTGTCTTTGGAGGAGTCTTTTGGTGTCGAATACCTTTCTCTCTACAATAAGCATCAAAAGGACCAATGTATTCACCTCCATTATCTGTCCGAATACATTTGAGCCTCTTCTCAGTTTGTCTCTCAACTAAGGCATGAAACTGCTTAAACACATCTAATACCTGATCTTTAGACTTCAGAGTATAAGCCCAAACTTTTCTCGAATGATCATCAATAAAAGTGACAAAATACAAGCAGCCCCCAAGTGTTCTAGTCTTCATAGGACCACAAACATCCGAATGTATTAAATCAAGTATATTGTCTCTCCTATGAGGAAGATGACTCTTAAAAGAAACTCTTCTTTGCTTACCTGCAAGACAATGAGAACACTTCTTCAAATGAATATCATGCAAATCGGGCAAGGCATTCTTCTTCAACAAAACAGACATCCCCTTTTCGCCCATGTGAGCAAGTCTCCTATGCCACAAGTCAGTCATATCAGCATTCACTAACAAATTGACGGAGTCTTTAGAGATCTTCGGATGCGTTCTGTATAATTTTGAAGTTCTTTTACCTCTTGCCACGATCAAAGAACCACGAGTGAGTTTCCAAATACCATCACCAAAGGTACTATGGTAACCATCATCATCAAGTAAACCTGCGGAGATCAAATTAAGTCTAATATCTGGAACATGTTTTACATTGTGTAAAACCAACTCCATCCCAGTGTCAAACTTCAAACAAACATCCCCAACACCTACAATCTTTGATAGCCCGTTATTACCCATCTTAACAACCCCAAAGTCACCAGGTGTATAAGATGAATAAATTCCCTTTGTGATGTCACATGGCATGTAGCACCACTGTCAACAGCCCAACTCAAATCATCATGTGCAATGTTCACCATGTCATAATCACAACAAATAAAGAACTCTTCAGTAGCAGAATTAACTTCCGCAGTGTCGTTGCCACCATCATCTTTCTAATGATTGTTCTTTTGATTGTTGTAATTAGCCTTCTTTTTCTCCTTTTTCAGTTGTCTGCAAAATTTAATTGTATGCCCTTTCTTACCACAATGATGACACTCATAATCAGCAAACTTACCTCTGGACTTACTACGATGCTTCCCTTTGTTACTCGGACCTCTACTTTGACTTCTCCCCCTGCTTTCTGTGACTAAGACATCCGAATGTGAAGAGGAACCCTGCGATTTTCTTCTCATCTCTTCATTTAAAATACCGCCTTTAGCCATTTCCATAGTAATAATACCTTTTGCTGCAGAGTTGGACAATGATGTCCTAAAAGTCTCCCAAGAATCCGGTAAAGTACCAAGAAGCCATAAGCCTTGTATCTCGTCTTCAAACTCGATACCCATTCCTGCAAGCTGATTAATAATACCCTGAAAAACATTCAAGTGATCAGTAACAGGAGTTCCATCATTGTACTTCAAGTTAATCAACTGTTTAATTAAGAACAATTTATTGTTCCCGGTCTTTCGAGCATACAACTCCTCAAGCTTATTCCACAGAGTACGAGCATGAGTCTCCCCGCTAATATGGTTCAAAACATTATCATCAACCCACTGGCGAATGTAGCCACAAACTTTTCTGTGTAAGATATTCCATTCTTCATTTGTTTTACCTTCAGGTTTATCGGTATTAAACACAGGCATATAATAATCTTTCACATAAAGGAGATCTTCCATCTTGCCTCTCCAAACATGATAATTAGAACCATTTAAATTCACAATCCTACTTGTATTAGCTTCCATCGTTCAAACAAGTTTCAACCCAATAACAAGAGCCCATGGCTCTGATACCACTCTGATGGGAAAAACGCGAAACCCGGTCACAAACGATAAACTAAAACGCGGTAGCAAACTTCGTTTGACCAAATATTTTCCCAACTCGAATGAACCTGTGAGGATGCAAACAAATAGGTATAAAAGTAATAATAAAGAGACACCGAATTTTAGCGTGGAAAACCTCTCAAAAAGGAGAGTAAAAACCACGGGACTACTAGAGCCGCTTAAAATCCACTATCACCAAAATAGCAATACAAAGTCTTCCCTAGATAAAACTAGAGGCATACAAAATCATCATATACTTGACACAAACTAACTTCAAGTATATGGAATAAAATATAAGAATAAACGAGTAAGAGGTATAACCAACAAAATTAACGCTCGATCTCTAAACTTCTTTTCTTCAGAAAAGGCACCAAGACTTGAGCTGCTAATTTTCTCTTTCTCGTCACTTTCTGTTGTTGACGGCAGGAGCACAAAACCCTTTTTTTACTAATGTGTTCCTTGCACCAAAAAGACTTCAAACCACATAATAAATATTTATGGTTTTCATGCGTTACATACTGAGCCCACATTACAAATTTAATGTTTTCTTTGGACTTGGCCCACACACACTTACGTCACAAACCAAAGACTACATATATCTTTTTTTTCTTTTATTACTCTAAAATAATAATAGTAAAGGTTAAATATAAAACCCATGTAATATGAGATAGGTTGGGCTTTCTCATGGGCAAAAAATAATCCAACAAAAACATGGCAATCTCATATTAGTTATGACATTTTATTTGGCAGCAAACGAATATACTTGTTTGAAGCAGAAATTAGTGTATAAAATTGGCCCAAACATATATAACATACACAAGTACAGACATATGTTGTTAAGTGGGAAATCTTTTTAGACTACCCGTTGTGGCTCAAGCTAGCGACCAGATTCATCCTCTAATATTGTGACACATGGCGCTGACTAGACGCCTACTCATCACGTTACTCACTCATGCCCCCCTCACTTGTGCCTGTTGTGGTAACGCCTGCTCACTCGCGCCACCAGTAGGTTGACACAGTTGTGGTGTTCATGAGCCACCGTGGCAGCCGCATGGTGCTCACGACACCACAACACACAGTCTTACAACGAACCACGATGAGTGAAAGAATGATTACATCCCTTTGAATAGATCATTATTCCATTAATATACTTGTTTGTGGGCCTGTTGTGCTATTTTTGCTTCTTTTTTTTTGTTGGACCGACTACAGCCCATCAAATGAGCTCAGTTAGTTGGTTGTAGAGCTGGGCATAATAAACGGTTCCAAACCCGAACCGGTAGAACCGATCCGTACCCGGTTCCATTTCCAACCCGATGTATAGAAGAACCGGTTTCGGGTTCAAAATACCCGACGGTTCTTACCCGGTTCCATATTTCTTGATAATAAACGGGTCGTACCCGGTTCCTACCCGTACCTGGTTCTTCCAGTACCCGGTAATAAGTTACCGTTAGAACCGGTTACTAGTCGTTAGAATCGATTTTTGGAGGTTGCAAAAAGCATTAAATGCCAAATGTGACCGTTGGAACCGGTTACTATCCGTTGGACCCGGTTACTAGCCGTTGGAACCGGTTATTATAAATTGTTTTCAATTTTCATTTGTTTAACTCACCAATCCTCATCTTCTTCTTGTATCATTTTCTTCTACTTCTTGACATACTTTTCTACAACGGCTTCAAAGAACTCTAAAACCATAAATTCCCCATCCGTCAATAATGTTCCTCATGCTCAAACCGCTCCATATGTTGTTGGAACATTATCACATAGTCGCAATATGGAAGTATGGTGCAATTGGGACTTGGTCGAAATGAGTGACGGTTCGCAAAAGGCCCAATGGCTCCTTGTTAAGCAAGGACTCTAATTCTACGTTAACGAAGCATGCAAAAAAGTATTGTAAAGCTTTAAAAGATTTGACACCCGGTCAAGTTCAACTCTCAAAAGATGGCACAATAATTAAATATTGTTTAGAGGATAAAATATTTTCAATATCATTTAATAATGCTTCAAACAACTCAAATGCGATCGATAAATTAAAGTTGAAGTACAAACCAATTGTTGATGGTGTCGATGTGTTTCTTTAGCGTCGAGTTGGCGGCCGCTTTCATGAACTGTCCGCAACCTTTGCACCTAGCCATCTCATGGTTATCGGTCATCAAACAACAATCGAAATGCTTCCAAATTGACGGGTTTCGTTTGGTTTCCAAAACCATAACAACCTCCTCATTGCATGCCATTGTATCTTTGAAAATATGAAATCAAATGTTGAAGTGTTGAATGTTTGTAGTAGTAAGGAAAGGGAATGGAGAAGATGGGGTATATATACAAAAAAAAAACGATTTTTATATTATATAATCGGTTTCCAACAGTATTATATCCGTTAGAACCGGTTCCAACAATAAGTGGCAGCTTTTTGGTTTGAAAAAACCCGACAGAACCGGTTCCAAACAGTACACGGAACCGGGTCCAGAGTACCCGTAACCGGTTACATCGGTTCTAGTTTTATTGACGACTACCCGGGTTCAACCCGGAACCGATTCTTCAGAGAACCCGGTTCCCCTAACTAGCATCAGTATCCGGATACGGGTAGTAACCAGTTCCGGGTATTAATAATACCCGATTATGCCCATCTCTAGTTGGTTGTAAATCATGTCAAACCCACCAAATGATGACCCAACAAGAAATCAACTTTGGCCCGATATGATTGTCGAATTTTATCCACTGATCACGAATCCATTTCCACTCTTTTTTTTTTCATTTCTTTAGAAAATAATCCATCCACAAATTTAGTCGAATTTTATCCACTGATCACCAATCCATTTCCACTTTTCTTTTTTTCATTTCTTTAGAAAATAATCCATCCACAAATTTAATGATTTGAAACCTAAAATATATATCTTTTCAAATCAGTTTTATTTTAATAATCTAACTTGTAGGAAAACAAATCAAGGTAGCATATCTTATAAATCATTTCGGTGCATTTATAAAACCTTTAACACAAAAATAAATAAAATATGTATAAATTACGCCAATAAATATACAGGGGCGGATCTAGGCCACTTGTGTGGCTTCCCAGGAACCCATTCGGTTTAGAAAAAATGGAAAAAATTTGTGAGAGCCTCGTATGATTTAAAAAAAAAAAGTGAGAATCTAACAAAAGGAACCCAGTGAAAAAAAATTTAGATCCGTCAGACCGCCATTGAATATACAATAGAACCTTTAAATATATGTTTTATTCCTAGCTATATAATATCTATTCATACGTAATTAAATACTAAATTGTGGTCGTTTTTGTAGCCCAGCTTCTTGCTGGTTAATATATTTTATTTTTCTTCGCCGTTACAAAAAATATTAAACCAAAACCGTGAATACTTGGTCCCACGTGTTGGCGGTAAGGGATTAAAAAGTCAACACTTTTAAGCATGCCTTTTGTTGACTAACCCATGTTCTCTATTATTTAATTTACAAGATTCAACAAAAGAATTCAAATTTCTCTCTCTCTCTGCAACTAAGCATCGATTTGAACGATCCATTTCTTGTCTCTCCCATTGATGAAATATCGATCTATTCAAGGTATGCATTCATGCTTTAACTCATCGAGTTCCATTTTTATAACTTATAAGATTTCTTGCTTACCAACATGTACAAAAGGGCTTGTAGCCTATCACTATCAAAGCAATGTAGTATAGATATTCATCCCTAAAGTCGTCGAGGTAGTCTCATGGTAGACACTGGTTTAGATGTAGAAGTAGGTTTAGATCGTAGAAGTTATTAAAAAACTTATATGAGATTGCCATCATGTTTTGAGTCAACACAAGATGTTTAAATCCTGCAAACTTTAGCGTGTTAATCGTTGTACCTTGTTATCTACAACAGGGGCGGAGGTAGTGTACAAGCAGGGGTAGCACAGGCTACCCCACAACTCCGTCTATGTAGTGTAAAAAAAATTTCCGGTTTTATACAAAGAATACCCCTAATCCAAAAAAAAATTGTGATACCCCTAAATTTTTGGGCTAGATCCGTCACAGATTTGCAACATCCCAATTAGATTGCTCATTGGATCGATGGATCACTTCTATTGGTCACTTAAGCGGACCGCAATATATCATATCATATCAAGATCAAGAACTGTTCCATTGACACTTCTATCAAAATGGGATCTCTCAGGGTGAAATGTGCAGGTAGATAATATTATAATAAACCCCGAATGATTTGCTCAATAAAATATATCTATGCTTAAAGAAGTTCCAACTTTAACTACACTATGACTTCAGAATAAGACCCTTTCACCCAGTATTCATATAACAAAGAGTAAAGTACACGGATGGTCCCTGTGGTTTAACAAAATTTTGGATTTGATCCCTAGCTTTCTTAAAGTACACGGATGGTCCCTATGGTTTGCACTTTTTAACGTGTTTAGTCCCTAACTTGGACATGATGAAACCTTAGGGACTAAATGCGTTACGAAATGCAAACCACATGAGCCATCCATGTTTCTTTTAGTAAGCCAGGGACTACATCCAAAATTTTGGTAAACCACGACCATCCACCCTATAACAAACCAAGAAAAGAAGAGAGTGGGTCATCTCACTGCTATGCGTTCAACATAATACGCATTCTGATGAACTTTTCCCCTCTTGAACTAGACTCAGCCATGCAAGCATGGAGGTCTTCATCGCTTGATATTGGAAGACGGTTACCTTCGGTGTCTTTATACTCGACACGCAAATTTTGGGGCTTTAATTTCAAAAATCTCTTTATCACTTCCTTGTGCAGATCTGTGAGTTTAGCTGAAAGAGGCAGAGTAAACTTGATCAAATCATCATCGTATTCAACTTTTATCGTCTTCCCCATATACGTGGAATTCAAGCCCACATCCTGCAAAGGATTGAAGCATAATAAAGATAAGTTCATGACTATATGTAACATAGCTTTTAGTTACCATTAGGCGAACCACAACTTCTTGAAATAATATAAGAGAATTTCAAAACGTAATATCAGGACCTGATTTTACGCATAAAAATGGGGCTGGGTCTTGCTCAACACATGATACAAGCATGGAATATCATTAAGTAGATTAACTTGCTATCAAAAGATTCACTTTAGTGTTTTATTGAATTTTACGATACATCTTGGGTGGGGGTATTAAATAAACCATCTAAACGAATTTAAGTACAGAACAGTTAGAACCAGCGCCAGCTGAAATTTTATATTTTCACAGAAAAATACATCCGCAGTTTCTGCAGGGTGATTTGTACTTCTCACACAATAAAATGCTACAGGGTTCAAACGAAATATTAACATAATAGAACTCTGGCTCATATCACAGACATTACCAGCAGAAATTCATGAATAAACCGCATAAATTTCTAAACAGTTGCATGGGAAGAATCGATATAGAGAAATCGAAGTAGCGGTAAAAGAATAAATGTCCTCAGATTCTATACTGCTTGTTTATCAAATATTAACTGGTCAAACCAATACGATATCATTTAATACTTTGACATAGGTCAAACCAATACGATATAGTTTAATAAGTTGATAAGTTGTTTTAAGAAATACTTCAGATTCTTAATGATTTGGTTTCTAGAAACAAATTTCATGAAATCGTTTGTCAGGGGTGGTACACTGATTATCATGTCAAAAGATGCAGACCAATTTAACATCATCTTTTACTTACAGTTAGATAAAGCTATATCTACGCATGCATAAAGAGTATAACTAGTGGTGACATTTTGTCACATTAATTACGTGTAAATGAGCCGATTTAAGATATTTTACATCTCAAACGAGTCAAGCAGATAAAAGTTAGAATTTTAAAAAGTAACTAACATAGAAACATGCGAAACGGGTCATGAATTGATTTAAGATATGTGTGTTTAAAAGCATAAATTAAACTTTTCAACGGCTTTAGTGAAACTTTAATCAGAGGCTATTTAAGTACTTTTAAAAAGTTCCTCAACAGTTCAAATAACTGCAGGTTATTAGGAGTCTTGAAAACTCTTATTCTCTTCTGGCTTGGGTAAACTTTCTTGGCGTCTAGTTCAAATGTAAAATATGTGTCAGGACTCATATCAATTATTATGATTATACTGCACTTACAGGTTAGATTAAAAACAAAAAACTAACCTTCAGTAGATTGTGAATTTGTTCAAAATCTTCAACATAACTTCCTTTTGGTACAGGCGTGACAAGCTCAATGATTCCCACAAGTTTACTCCCAGCACCTTGGTCACGAAACACAGGCAAAACCAACTGCCCCTTGCCCCCTACGTCTGCAGAATGTCGATCTTCTTGATCAAGCACATAACGTCTTGTCCGATGGTCTGCAATCTTTGTTTGAGCCGCTCGGCCAGCTAACCAGTTGCCCACCCTTGTTTCTAATCCAACAAAAGGATAATAGTTTTCAAGACATCTCCTCCTGTAATCCTGCAGAAGTCCTTCATAATCTTGAGTATATATATAGGTATCTGTCAAAATTAGATCGCACCCAATGTCCTCGGTATCAGAAGGCGTGATGCATGCCCAAAACTGAAGTAACACTGGTTCTTTGTGGAAATCAAACTTGCTAAACACTTCACTGACAAGGGACTCTGTGGTTGGAACCGGCAGGAATATGCTGAATGCAGTAACCATGATACTGTATTCGCAAACAACAGTAATGTCTAGATCATGTCAGAGTAAACTATATAACTCTAGCAGTTCCAAAAATCAAACTCTACTTCAGAAAGAAAACTCAACGCAGTTGTGGTTAAAAATTGTTCTCAGTAGGTCAGCTGAACCCATCACCTCGCCATGGCTCAGCCCCTTGTGTTTATACATTTGTGTCTTTCTAAGTCTACATTGAATGAATGAACTATGCAACGTTTAAAAGAACGGAAACGAGTTTCGAGGCGTTTTCCCTTCGCCTCACAAGGCGTAAGCCCCGAGGCAGAATTTAAAAATTAATATAAAAAAAGGAGTTAATTGCCCGGATGGTCCCTGTGGTTTTTCATTTTTTCACCTTTAGTCTCCAACTTTTTTAAAATTACATGTATGTTCCCTATGGTCTGATCGCTTGTTACTTGGATAGTCCCCGGATTGGAAGGCCATTAACTTATCAAGTTAAGTGTGTGTGAAATGACTTAACTACCCTTTATCATTAAAAACAATAATTAAAACATTAAAAACATCATGTGGGACCCACCCACCACACACCTCCATCAAACACCACCCAATCCAAGTATATCAATGCAATTGTATGAATTATTAACATCAATATATCACTGCAATCAGATTACAATAGTGCAAGTTACTGTATGATCATTAACACCAACTGAAACATATCAGTGCAATCGTATGCAATCAAATTACAACACTGCAATTGTTTAAATAATAAATATCAATCTATTAATGCAATTGTTTAACTAATTTACCGCAATCGATGTCTCTCTGTGTGATTCGAAAAACCATTAACAGCAATTTATGAAATCGATGAAATTTTGACTGATTTAGAAAGTCAAACTTATTGTATTTGACTATTTGGAATAGTTTATGTTACCTGACAAATATCGCAGAGAGGAGGTTAATCAGACGAATTGTGGAGGGAGAAACGGAGGTGTTTGTTGGCAGGGGAAGTTGCAGTTGAGGGTGACGCCGGAGACGGCGGTATGGCGGTGGGAGTCGCCGAAGAGGGTGAGGTTTTGGAGAGGGAATGTTGTGAATTGGAAGGAGATGGTTTGTGGGTGTGCGGCTGGAAATAATGAAATGGCAGTGGCGATGGTTGTCTGTGTTACGTGAGGGAGGAGAAGAAAAGGGGTGGGGTGGTAGGTTTTTATATTAATTATAACTAGATGGGGAAGTACCCGCCGTTATACGAGACTTGCAAATTAAGACGTGACATATACGAATTTATGAGGCATTCTTATTGTGCAATTAAGACACAATTATGTGTCACCTTATTGTAACAGGCGTTCTTCGGGGAGTGGTTCGGTGAGCCTAGTCACCGATCGGGAACACCGCCGCCATCTAAGCGGGGACCCGAATCGGTGATAGGTTTCGGTGGAAAGTTACCGAAGAGAGGGAGGAGAGAGGGGAGGAGATGGGCCAATCAAAAATTTTCTTTTTTTTTTTTTTTAATAAAAAACCAATTCACCTATGAGGGGAGTGCCGCCATCAATTTAGGGTGTTAGGGGAGTTGACGTGGCACACGAGGATTGGTTATGCGTAAGAGGGGGGACTCCCCTCTTAGGGGAGTGCCCCTTACACCCTAAGACCATTGGGTATGGGGAGGATAGTCTCTAAAGGGACTATCCTCCACATAACCGCCACGTAAGCATTGGAATGAGGACCCTCCCCTTGGAGAATATCAAAGGGTGTGGCGGATGCTCCTCCTCTATTTTTTTATTATTTTTTTGATTTAATTAATTAATGAAAAAAAAGTAAATAAAAATAAAAAAGTTACATTTAAATAAAACCTAAAAAACCAACAACCTAAAGTTACATTTAAATAAAAAAAAACACACCTAAAAAAAACCTAAAGTTACATTTAAATAAAAAAAAACACACTTAAAAAAAACCTAAAGTTACATTTAAAAAAAACTACACTCCCCACTCCATTTTTTCCTAATTTTTTCCTTCATCATTTGTAAAATGAGACGGTCTTCCGGTGGATATTCGCTAAGTTCTGTGGTCATTATTTTCCATTCCTCCAACTCCTGCGCTTCTTGTTGCTTCTTTAGCTTCTCCTCGGCTAGTTTTTTTTTCATCTTTACCTTCTCGGTTTGCGTCTCGTTAAAGATTTGGTTGAATGATTTCAACTCGGCCATAACACCTTCCAATCTCGAACCACCACCACTTCCTGATGCGGCTTGTTTCCTTTTTTCAACCTCTATTTTTTTACTTTTGTCCCTTCCTGGGGGACGTTCTCCATCTTCAATCGGCTCCTCCTCATAGTCGGGCTCGTCGTTGATATTTATTTGGCAACGACCGGTTGAGCCTCCAACGCTATATCTTCCTGACTCGGAAGTTTTAGACCGTTTCGTTGCTCGTTTCGCGTGTGCAACCTCATTTTGACATCCCTTCCAATTTGGTTGATCCTTTACAACTAGCCAAGCATGGACATGTGGGAAAGGAGATTTGCTCTCATTTTCGTATAAACGCACCGCTTCATTGAAAACATTTTCGTGGTTCCACCCACTCGGTTTGTTGGCGAGCGTTGTGTTATAAAACCCACAAAAGCGTTGGATCAACGTATTCATCTTGCGCCACTTCGAGCTGATAGAATCAATGGTTATGTACTCGTCTTGTTCCATAAGCCCGTGGAATATATCAAGGGATTCTTGCCAAAACGAATCGCTTAGTTGATTGTTACCTACAAGTTAGTAACAATAATAATAATATTTTGTAAGAAAAATATAGTGTAAAAATAAATATTTAATAACAACAATAATAATATAATGTACAAATAATATTTAATAACAATAATAATATTTTATCGATTATAGGAGACGTTGAAGAGTTAATATATGCTTTCGCCAACGCCTCTTCCTCAATTTTTGTCCATTGTTGTTGTTGTTTGGCCGTTGCGCTTCCTTTTTACCCTTTCCCTTTTTATTTTTCTTTTTTGAAGGTTCAAGTTGCGTTTCTGGCACAACCTCTACCTCATCATCTTGTTCCTCGATTTGTGTTCGAGGTGCTTGTGGCATGTTGGGTTGTTGCATTTGATATGGGTTGAACGGCATGTTGGGTTGTTGCATTTGATATGGGTTGAACGGCATGTTGGATTGTTGCATTTGCATTGGGTTGAACGGGTATTGGTTGAAAGCGTTTGGCATTTGTTGGTAACCCGCAAAAGCGTTGTCCATTACGGGTGTGTAGCCGGATGAGGAAAACGGGTGTGAACTTGAGTTGGGATTATTTGGGTTGTAGGGATCCATAATTTTTTTAAGGTTGGGAGAGGTTTTTTTATAAAAATGGGAGAAAAGTGTAAGTGATACGAATAAAAAAACCCTAAATTAACAATCGATTCTTCCCCAAAGCTTCTATAAGCCCTAAAAACGACATGATCGCAGTAAAATACTGTTGGGTTTTCATGACGATCAGTTAAAAATTTTATTTATCAAAACTCGGTTCAATAAATAATAGTCAGCTAATTAAGCGAGTTAATTAATAAAACGCAGCGGAAAAATAAACAAGTGATCAACAATAAACGAAACCCGACAAGATCCGGTTACATGTAGATACGAGCCCAGTGATAAAGATACTTAACTACCGATGAGAAAGATATACCTCGGTTAATGACTAACCGGTTGAGACACCGAGGTTCAACGAGCACGTGCTAGTGATACGAACCAACGAAACACGGGTATACGCCGGGTAGCGGTGGCCGGCGGTACTGGCGGTGGTGAGGGGCGGCGGCGTCCGGCAGCGGCGGTGGCGGCGACGGTGGCCCGCGGTGGAGGCGGTAGAAGTTGTGGTGTTTTGAGAGTTTTTCTAGTTCTTCATCATCAATTAAATGCAAGACCAAAGTCCGATTAAATAGATCATGAAGGTTCATGCATGTTTGCCAAGTGACGGACATGCATATGCATGTGCGACAAGTGGCCAGGGTTCTTTGCATGCGCGACAAGTGGCGATGCAAGTGTGCATGCGCGACAACTGGCGCAGCAAGGGTGCATGCGCGACTAATGGCGCAGCAAGGGTGCATGCGCGACAAGTGGCGAGGTGGGTGTAGTTATCTCACCCGGTCCATGTGCCCGTCTCTCAGTTAATACCCGCAACAAATTTATTAATTAACATAAACCCGCTCATGATCATAAATATAATTATGATATGTTTCCTATGTCGTTCGTAATTACCAGTTAAACAGGTTAAGTGGATTTTAGTTCGTTGCCCACAGTGTAACTCTTACGTGTCAAGACCCGGTCGGTAGTGTTGACTTATCGAACCGGGCATAAATATCCAACAGCTCCCACTTGGACGGTCTCCGATAAGATCTCAACGCAGACAGCCAGCGGTGCTCTAGCTACACATAGCTGCCCCCAACCGGTCATGACACTTTAAAGTCACTAACCAAGGTATCTTCTTTTTAGCAACGGGTTGCTACTTGAATACAGTAGACTTATGGCAATCTTCGTCATCTATCCTTTCTGTAAAAGACATCAATTGAACAATGAGACATGGATCAGATTCAATCTCACATGGTGTTCAATCATTATCGTTCTCGTTCAAGAATCAAAGTGGTCCAATCAAACACACAGTAAGTTTGGGTAAGGCCTTACACTTCACCAGTTTGAACCAACGAGGGCGCCCTGATGTCTAACTGTTAAATATAATGTAAGAGTACAGAACCCCATCTTGACTACATACAACTCCCACTGAAGTTCAGAACCACTCCCAACCAATGTCTTTATGACTGGTAGTTACGCGACAACGGTTGACACTGATCAAAGAATAGTATTCAGTAAACAAAAGTTCTAGTATGTATCTCAGGTCAGAGGATACTAAATGAGTATACCTAAATCAAATACATCTTATAACCAAGATCCATGAAGATGATTTGATGCGAGTTACATCCAACGCCATTCATAATGAGGTTTGTGAGTTTGGAAGTCAACTCCTTGAGTCCAAAGTCAGAATAGTCTTAATTCAGAGTCGTTCCCACGAGTCTGACCGACTACGGATAATTTAGAATACAAGATTCATGGATTAAACGTATCAAAATTGAACACAGCTGTAAGATTCAAACTTTGCATTTAACCAGTAAATCAAAGGTGAATTCAAAAGGTACAACTGATTGAATGTTCGTACATCCAAATACTAAATCAAAACAAATGGCTAGCCAATCTAAGACCGATAGCATTCCCATGTTGGTCATGTTTGTCCTGAGTCATCGGTTTAGTGAACGGGTCTGCTAGGTTTTGATCTGTGTCTACTTTGCATATTAAGATGTCTCTTCGTTCTAGTATTTCCCGTATATTGCGGAACTTTCTTAGAATGTGCTTGACCATGTGATGAGATATGGGCTCCTTGGTTTGAGCAATGGCTCCTATGTTATCACAGAACACCTCGATTGGTTTCTGAATACTTGAAACCACATCGAGGTCGTTGATGAACTACTTCATCCAAGCAGATTCTTTTGAAGCATCTGATGCAGTTATACATTCGGATTCGGTGGTTGAATCCGCCACTACAATCTGTTTAGAGCTTTTCCAACAGACATCTCCTCCATTGAGAGTGAATACGAATCCTGATTGTGAGCGAGAATCATCTCGGTCACTTTGGAAGCTAGCATCAGTGTAACACCTTATAGTGAGCTCTTCTTCCACTCTTCCAATGCAACGCCATGCTTCTTCGTACTTTCCATAATTAAAAAGCGTTACTTGTATTTCTATTTTTGGTAATCTTGTAGTCTTGTGTTCGTCCTTTCATTGTAATCGTTGTAAAATCCGAGACTTGGATCATAAATAGAAATTTGTATTTCTTTAAATTCGTGTTATACATATTCATTCTTGTTCATACGTTTGAATTCGTGAAATAATTGATACATTATTCGTAATTCTTGGAAACTATGTGTTAAACTTGCAAATTCGTGATATACGTTAATCATACATTATATGGATACATACGATGCTTATTTACGACATACATATGATAATTCATGCTTCATCGTACTTGTTTTATCTTAATTATAATTTTGATGATTTGTGAAGTTGTGAAATTTGGATAATCATCATAATCGCTAATTATGAATGAATTATTGAAGCTATGATTGAATTAGTGAAATTTATACATATGAAGCTATAATTTGAATGATTTGATGATTTACCACACTAGGATAAGTGGGTATTAATCATACGATGAAAATGATGATATAATTATGATTAGAATCATCATCTAAGATAGTAATCAGGAATACTTGAACAAATTGTATGTTTGAGTCTATAATCATACTTACTATGAAATAAGTTTAGTATGATATGATAAAATTTATGATAGGTTTATGTTAAATGATATTTAATATCATTGTGTATTAATTCGGTGAATTATGATGATAAGAACTTGATTAAAACGGTAACATAAAGATGATGTTTACCGGGTAATTGACCAAGTAATTAAATGAGTAGTTTAGCTACTCCATGTAACTAATTATGTTAAGAGGCAGTTTGACTTTTTAAAGTCAAAATAACCTTTTATATGATCGAATGATAATTTCGACATAAAGGTAGTAGGATGGAATAGTCGTGAATGATTATGACTAGTCTAACCATCTTACAACTTATGATGATAGTTTGACGTTTGACGAGCTAGGTGAAAGCTTGGGAAAGAAGCGGGTCAAACGAATCAGCAATGAACAAAAGCATAATTTGGATGCAAGGTAAGTCAAAGCTTACAACTTTTATTTAATACCTATTGGTTTTATAGGTTATCAATAATAGAAAGTCATGTTTGAATTATGATGTTCCGACACGACATGTGCGGTTCGGAACAAAAGACAATGGTAATAAACTATGTTTAATGGTTAAAAAGGACTAAAACGATTATTTGGTCAGGCAATGACTAATGGATAATGAGTTTCGAGTGGTTACCTCATAGGATAAACCAATGCAAATAATAAGGGTAAAACGGTATTTTGGTCACTTGTTGACAATAACCGTTAGTTTGTGAAAGACACTTTATAGTGTAACACCTCGAAAATTCGCGTCCTATAATGTGTTGACACGTGTCATATGATTGAACGTGTGAAAGAATGTTATAGAAGGATTAAAGTTGACAATCATGGAAAGTATGTGAATATACGAGTTCTAAATGTCAACAGTGAATAAATATATTGCACATTAACCCTACATGATGCTCATACATTCAAACGAATAAATCATGGATCATACGAAGCTAAAAGTGAGAGATTACAAACTACAGGGGTTAAATGTGTCAACATGTTTAAGTTATACCTCTGAGTGATCTTTTGACAAACCTGAAGCTTTGTAACGGTTAATTATGCTCACTAGAATGCATGATATAAATTTCACGAAGTTTCGTTATCGTATGAGAAAGTTATGATCAAATTCGTATACAAGGGGTTACAGCGTCAACGTTGAAAGTTATGACTTTTCGGGTAATAACAAAGTGATCAAGGACTAAATAAAGTGGGTATAAGTCCTAAAGCCCTTGTAGGTAAATAAGAAGGGGTCAAATTGCAAGAAATAAGCTTAGTTGACCTTTCGAAAGGCCAAGAGACGAGATGCAACAACTTGAAAACGTTTTTGCCTGAACTGAAGACCCAAGCGGGCCGCGTAGCCCATATCAACATCTTACGCGGGCCGCCTGGCCCGCCCAGATATAGGAACTTTGGACAGCAGCCGAATTTCACGCATAAACCAACTTTAATCAGTTGTTTCACTTCATGGGCGACCCCTAAACAACCCCTAGGCCCTTAGGGACATGTGTTATTGATCAGGAACCATTGGTAGTGTTGTGTGTCAACAATCCATGGTGATTAAAGCACTATATAAAGGGCCAAGGTTGCAACCATTAGTCTCACACCTTCCATCTGCACTTTGGATCATTTCTGGAGCTCAAGACTTCTCTCTAAGCTTCACAAATCGTGCATAGGACTTCAGTAAGTTTGCTTAACCTTTCTTAGTTAAGTTTTTGCTTAAAAGTCAAACCGTCGTAATTAACGGTTGACTTAGCGATTAATCACTAATGGTCCAGTGATTAGTCGAAGTGAAAGTAGTTATAAGTTGGTAATTATGTGGGCAATAAACCCTTAAAAGGGCACCCTCTGATTCCCACTCTAACTAGGTCAAATGTCGGGTCAAACTTGTTATGAAAAAGTCAACATAATGCTTAATTTCTAATTTATGCATAATTAGCAATGTAGAACCCATACAACCTGTTTGATCATTAATATAACTTGGTAATTAGTGTAGGGACATGTCTAAACATGTTCAACCCGACAATTTTCTGTTTAGACCCGGTTCTGAACCGAAAGTCGCAAAACTTTGACTTTTACTTTGACTTCAGTTCTGACCCGTTCTAGTATGATTTGTGTAACAACTCTCATCAAAAGTCATAATTACTAAAGTAATTTGACCAATAGGAAACCCTAATTGAGACACCCAAGTGATTCTGTACAAACCCTAAAATTTTCATAATTTTCAGAATCAGGATTAGGGCCCCTAAAACTCAGGGGGGGTTAAACCCTATTGACGATTATCCACTTAAAACGTGGGCAGAAAGGAATTTACGAAAACTGTCAACTCAGCAAGGCTAGTCCCAACCGTGGCAACCCTATGCCTAAAAATAGGTCTCACACGGGCCGCCTCAAGTTAGCTTAATTCTCACGCGGGCCGCCTAAGGGTCAAAATTCACCTATAAATACAGGAGCTTGGGACTTGAATTCTGGCTTCAGAACGACGAAGAAATTCGAAAAATACGCTGAGTTATGCTCTGTTTAGCACAATTAACACACACGGGTCACTAATCGACGCCGCAATCAGGGTATTAGCACGATCGCTATTACGATTCATTTTCCGATCGATCAATGTACTCAATGGATGTTTAAGTGCTACCCACATTAGGGTGATGCTTTATCATTAGTCGTTAATTCGACGGATGTTTAAGCATAGCACTTTGTCATTCGTTGTGATGGTTGATCTCGTGAGTTATCGTAAATGCTGTATTGATTACTAACCCCGAATTATGTGCCTATTATTTGAATTTAGGATAAAAGGCTAATCAGTAGGTTAGGCTCTGCCCGTGTAAATCTGCAATGTGAGTCATTCTCTTTTTATCAACTATTCTACAATACCTCAAATTATTTTCAACAGTTATAATTACAGGGACTAAGTCGTGGATATCTTGAATTACTGGTTAGTGGGGTATTGTGCACATTACTAATTTCTCCCAGTTAGGTTCATTGACCTACTCGGGATAATCACTGTTAGGTTCATTGACCTACAGGGATAATCATCACTATTTAGGTTCATTGATCTAAATAGTGGTATGACCATCGTCACCATTGTGACTTGTCACCATTGTGACAGAATGCCAGATAAAAATAAGATAGAAGCCATTGTAATCGCTCGTATGCTGTAATTAATAACTATGCATCATTATGCAAAATAGAATGATTCACTCAGTATTTCCCGCTGACAAAACCTTTTTCAAACATGTTTCAGGTGATCTGTTATGATCTAGGAAAAGTGCCATATAGCATTACAAGCTCAAGGAAGTGGCTCAGTATAAAATAAAGAAACATGTTTTGTAAAATAAAAGATTTCTTTGTGAAATCAAACTATTGTAAATTACCGGGTTTTATCCCGAATTGTGAAATAAAATAATCGGGAAATATTTCAGTTTTAAAAAGATCCTGATGATAAACTTCCACTGTTAAACTCAATTAAATAAATACCACGGGATTTCTGTCCCGCGGCTCCTGAAACGAGTCAAACCGGGTCGGGGGCCGTGACAATTTGGAATTTCCTTAGAGCTTCCTTAGGACCAGGTTACATGCTAGTATAACCCTCTGTGATTATACACCATGGATCATTAGTTATCCAATTAATATGCATGATTCCGTTAATTGCTCATATGTTTACCATTATGCCCTTTTCACCTTAAAACGTGATTTTTGAAAATGTAAAAGTGTAGAAACCTTAGCTACTGAATTATAAACTTGCACCCAAAATTTTACATCAGTTTGAGGTGTAGATTGAGAGTTATGCTCATTAGCGTAATTAGAAAGCTCTTTAGCAATTAAACGACATAATTAGCGTATAGCCTAATTAAACCTACTTTTTGATATCAAACTTATTACCCATTGATGTAATATATTAATTTGGGATTTTTGAAGATTTTTAATTAATTTTAGGCTGAGCATAACTTATAGTCATAGGCTTAATCCGGTAATTGTCGGTTTTGCCCTTACGGGCTATAAAATGAGTTTTACATACCTAATTGACTCCAAACCTTTTGCTACTGATTTTAAATGATAAATAAATTATTTTAAGCCTTCTGGAATAATAAAAATATCAGCTTTATGTATAGAACCCGGAAATGGCTTCTAATCGCCTTTTTAAGCATTTTTTTAACGCATAGTATGTACTAGAACTATTTTAAACATACAAGGGTTGATACCTACTGATATTTTAGGTAAATTATAATATTTTAACAGTAAGCAAAAGTTGTTTAACTCAGACTTCAGTTTTGAGCTTTACGGCTTATGTGAAATTACCAAAATGCCCCTACGGTGCATAGTTTGGTTATAATTGATAAATTTCACATATATACTCTACCCTACTGTTATAACTTTGTAAAATAAGTATTTTTGCTGATTATATCAGACCTGTAACTCAGGTTAATACTTAAACTCTTTTATAACCTTGTAAATGACCAAACTACCCCTACGGGGCATAGTTTGTGTTCAAATTCGTTTCGGGCATAATAAAAGACATCTTACTGATGTCACAACATATTTGAAGCATATTAACTTAGGAAACCTGTATATGGCTCTTACGGATACCCGTTACGCTTATGACGTTATGTAACTAGTTTACATAAATTAGCCGAAACGGGTCAAACCTTATCGGTTTTATCTCAAAATCCAGAATGTGTATGAAATACCCATATTAAGCAAGTCTTCAAACTTGTCGGGTCTAAATCACATTCTATCCGGTCTTCGCTTAATCGTGCGTACGAACCGTATCTTTGAAACTAACCGGTCTAAGCTTAAGCTTAATTAAAGACCCGTTAGGATTCTAATAGGTTAATATAAACCTTCGTTCCAGATTAGGAGGACCAGTAAAAGCTACTTGCATTTGCTTCTTGTGATTATTACTTTGCTCAGGTAAATACTTTTAACTTATTTTCCCTATACGGGCTTCGGGTACGGTATATAAAATACCGCTTGGTCGGGCATTAAATCTTCCATCGTATGGTGGTTAATTGAATAATTTGATCGGCATGTTTAAATTGTTTTGTTTACTTAAAGACTTTGGGGGGGTTAATGACCATGTCCCGGATATCCTTGGCATCATTTTACGAAATGGCCACGACCTAAGCGCGGAGTGTAGGCGTACACTCGTCAGTGCATAAATAGATTATGTGGTGTGTCTATTGATCTTTAACCCGGCACGATCCGGGCTACTGAACGCATAAGGAACATGTAATTCTTTTACGAGATTATATATTTAAATAATTATCCCAAGTTATAAAATGTTTATGCCATGTGCATCCAAATCAATTTTTAATCATTTTTAAAATGAGTCAGTTGATTGTATTTACCAGTGTAAACTGACGTATTTTCCCAAAAAGATTAAATGCAGGTACTAAGCGTAATAGGCTGGATTCTCTCCTTAGCATCAATAAAGAGTCTCGCAAGCTTAAGATGCCTAACGTCTGTTGAACTACTGTTTCCTGTTTATTTCGATCCATCTATGGATAAACTTTCAACTGTTTGTGATACATGATATTACAATATTTTATTCGGTTGAAATATATCTTTCAATTGCTTCCGTTGTGCATTTAAATGTTGTATTGTTTGACTATTATGTTGCCAACCACGTCACGATACTCCCCACCGGGCCCACCGGTGACACGTGGAATTCGGGGTGTGACATATAGCGTAAGTTATAATGGGTCAAAAGAATCAATAAATGATTTATAAGTAAAACGACTATACGGTGTAAACCGGAGCGAGTCATATAGATAAGATGGTAATAAATATCATCTCATAAAGATTCACGGTCATTTAGACTAAACAGGTCAAACGGTGAAATTATCACCCTTTGACAATATCGACTAATGGTTTGTCGAGTTGTATGATTATAGGAATAAATATCAAATGGATATTTACATCGCTATTACTTAGCGGCTACTAAGGCAAGGTATCGAAACGGGTCAATATATTGATCCGAGTCAGGTATGTATAATAGGTAAACTACTCAATTTGAACTAGAGGTTCATTGAGAGTTAAATGAAGTTAATAGACATTCGGTTACTTTAAATAAGTAAACCGATGATGTTTACCGGGTAATTGACCAGGTAATTAAATGAGTAGTTGAGCTACTCCATGTAACTAATTATGTTAAGAGGAAGTTTGACTTTTTAAAGTCAAAATAACCTTTTATATAACCGAATGATAATTTCGACTTAAAGGTAGTAGGATGGAATAGTCGTGAATGATTATGACTAGTCTAACCATCTTACAACTTATGATGATAGTTTGACGCTTGACGAGCTAGGTGAAAGCTTGGGAAAGAAGCGGGTCAAACGAATCAGCAATGAACAAAAGCATAATTTGGATGCAAGGTAAGTCAAAGCTTACAACTTTTATTTAATACCTATTGGTTTTATAGGTTATGAATAATAGAAAGTCATGTTTGAATAATGATGTTCCGACACGACATGTGCGGTTCGGAACAAAAGACAATGGTAATAAACTATGTTTAATGGTTAAAAAGGACTAAAACGATTATTTGGTCATCTAATGACTAATGGATAATGAGTTTCGAGTGGTTACCTCATAGGATAAACCAATGCAAATAATAAGGGTAAAACGGTATTTTGGTCACTTGTTGACAATAACCGTTAGTTTGTGAAAGACACTTTATAGCGTAAGTTATAATGGGTCAAAAGAATCAATAAATGATTTATAAGTAAAACGACTATACGGTGTAAACCGGAGCGAGTCATATAGATAAGATGGTAATAAATATCATCTCATAAAGATTCACGGTCATTTAGACCAAACAGGTCAAAAGGTGAAATTATCACCCTTTGACAATATCGACTAATGGTTTGTCGAGTTGTATGATTATAGGAATAAATATCAAATGGATATTTACATCGCTATTACTTAGCGGCTACTAAGTCAAGGTATCGAAACGGGTCAATATATTGATCCGAGTCATGTATGTATAATAGGTAAACTACTCAATTTGAACTAGAGGTTCATTGAGAGTTAAATGAAGTTAATAGACATTCGGTTGCTTTAAATAAATAAACCGAATGATTTAAATGATGGTCATGGTGTTTCGAAACCCTAATGACCTTTAATATAAGATCATAGCTAAAAAGAGGGATTTTGGGTCAAACATGCTTTCCAAAAGCCCTTCATCGTAAATGAAAGGCTGAAATGAACCAAAACACCCTTATAAGCTAAATCGAGCGAACGACCCTTAAAGGTTGTTTGGAAACAAGTAGTATGCTTAAATAAATACTTAGAATAAATATAAAAAGCGAAAAATGTAAGTCTTTGATCATTTGACTCTATAAGAGTCTTTGCCGTAAAATAACAATCCGAGGGGTAAAACTCGGAATATAATGATTGCCACGTTAAATCCACCCCAATTATAGTTGGGGTGGAAGATCATTTGATAAATAATGTGGAAATAAGATGCTAGAAATAAACGAGCATGAATTATGCGGAAAAAGTACTAAAATACCCTTAACGGGTCAAAATAAGCATTTACGTAAAAACGGGTTTAAGAATGTACATAAACTCGTGAATTGAACCTAATATGATAGACAACATTGAGATGATAAGGTTCATGTAGTTAGGGATATATCACGCTCCATGTAAGTAACTCCTTCATTTATTTTATTTGGTAAAACTTTATTTGATTGTCAATTAACAATTATTGGTTTTACCTGTTTTATCTCTGAACGTTTAAAATGTCCCTTTTTATAATCATTTATACAATCACATTCGTTGATGTGATCTTTATCTTCCTCAATAGGATTTATATTAAGATTTCTTACTTGGATGATTACCCTCGTCCAAGTTTATATTTAAACTAAATGTAGTTATTATCTTATTATTCACAACTGTGAATAATACGTAGCTCTACTGAGTTTCTCTTGGAAACGTCATCCTGGATAGATAACCTATCCAGGTTCCCAAGTTTCATATTCTATATGGAACTACCTTTTACTGTGTATTTGTTGCATATTTCTATTTGTACTATCAGTTTAAGGCGTGTACCTTATCGATACTTGCCCTGATAAACTTTCCTTATTGTTCGATCTCTATTCGAGATCATTTCTTGATTTATGTCTTTGGCGAGTATAATTTACTCGTCATTCTTCAAACCGTATCTTCATCATATGAATATATCCTTAGACTCTAGTCATCTTTAAATGCGAGGGTCCTTCAACTTTAAACGTTTACACATATTAGTAACGTCAATATCAATAAATGCCCGTATTATAATACAAGGCTTCTACTATACGTGTCAACACATGTAACTTCATTAACTATATCCATCATTTAATTGGGATAACATACATTACGCAATATCCCTATGTGTTGTTTACAACACTTTAACATGCTAAACCGTTAATGTATTGAATAACTTACCGGATTTTGCAATCAAGCCTTGAACCGAACACCAATCTTTATCAAGAGCATAAGGTTTAAGTCCAAGCATAGTTCTTTCCCACCATACTTGAATCTCTTAAACCTGGGCTCTGATACCAACTTGTAAGACCCACATTGGAAATTTACACGATTACAACTTTAAAATACGCATTTTAATACTAAAAATGCGACTTTACAAAAACTTGTCATGCCAACATTCCCATATGTTTTAAAAACATTTCAAGACATAGTTGTAAGTGTTTACATAATTCACTTATAACAAAACAAAACAAAGTTTAACGCGAAAGCTTCATTTAACGTGTGTTCGGTTCTTGTTCGTCGCTTGATTTTCATCCGGGACTCTCGACTTTCACCTATGATCAAAACCAACTTAAAAGTTAGTTTTGATGGTTAAATAACAAGTACAACAAGGTAAATGGGTCAAATAATCAAAATAAACAAAAATTTCAAGTTTTTACGCCGTCGCCGCGCACCACGGTAAACCATTTTTGGCGTCGCGCGACGCCACGCCTCCACTTCGACAGAATGGTTTGATCTGCAGCTGCATATTTCCAGCCAACCTTAAGTTTACGGAAACGAGCATAACTCTTTCGTTATTTATCCGTTTTACACGATTCTTTTTCCTACGTGATCGTAATTAAATTCTCCATCACATGGAGTTAAAATCCGACATCCGGTATAATAAAATTATAAACTTTTAAGCTTTCGGCTTAAATATCCTTTTTCAATTTATTGACCCGTTCATGTTTTTATCAAACAAAACATGTTTGTTTGGTAATTGTAATAAGATCGTGTGTACCATGTATTGATCGCTTACTCTGGCCAAGTAAGTATTGAACATATGATACCATGAGCATATTTATGTCTGATGTGGTAAGGTTAAGACAAATGAAAAAGTTAAAAGAACCTTGGGGTCAAGAAATCTTATGGGCATACTCGTATAAATGGTTTTTGAGGGAACCATAAAAACGATGTATGGCGCGCATAAAAATAGATGACCCAAGTGAATAGTGAAATAAGTCATTATGGACGAAAGAGCCATGGTTGACAAAAGGGGCATGTAAAACCAAAGGATAAATGACCCGTGAGGTCATAAAAACGAAGGTACTACCCGTACAAAAAGACGATCAAAGTCATTGACTTGGTCGTTGTAAAGAAAGGATGATGATGATAATCATCATTCAGAATTTATAAGACCATCAAGCATGGTCACATAAAGAATAAAGGTTTGGTTAAATAAAGCGATGGATTTCGCTAAGATAACCAAACAAGTCAAAACGAAGTCTTAATGCATACCTAAAGGGTTGCATTAATAATGACTTCGGTAAATCACCCGGTTGATGGGTAGGAAATTAAAACATGCGTAAACCAAGAAACGGGAACGCAGATTGAAAGTCAAAAGACTCGGATTATGAGTTATGACTAGACAACTATAAAATTTTGTAAACCGAAATTGTGATAGTTATGTTCAACTATTTTAAGGTTGAACGGAATCAATAAAGAACAAAGTTTGACTGTTCACAAGTGATGGACTTCACATGAATAAGTCAAACGGGTTGAATACAAAGAAATGCCGAATGGCATAAGAAAACGATTGTAGATACAGACTACAATTAAACTTAACGGATTTCAAATGTGAAAACAAATGATTTTCAAACATAAAAAGAAGGATCTATGGGATCATTATAACCTTCGGGTTATGAACAGTGTAAAGGTCTGCGGGACCCAAAATGACTCTTGGAGTCATCAATGTAAAGAAATAGATTATAAAGATCTTGCCTTAAAGAGGCAAAAGCTTAGTGAAATAGCCCACGAGGCTAAGTGATATAACCTACGGGTTAATTAGACAAAGCAAGGGAACCAGTTGAGATAAATTCCTTGTTGTCAATTCCTTGATATAAAGTAAATGACATAAGTTAAAAAGAAAACGTTAGACAAAAATTCAGTTTTTATAAGAAATAACGTTTTCACAAACATAAGTATTCTGATAGGAACAAAAATAGTAAACATTAAAAAGATACAGCTCTTGACACCGATAAGTGCAAGACGATACATTCGAAAAGAAAGGTTTTCGATAATGAAAAGTTGAAATAAACTTAAATATGATGTGACGCGATCACGGTCAAGAAAAGTAATGTGAAATATGGTCACATTGTAGCCCGAGTGATGGGTATAAAGTAACTGGACTAATAAGTCTAGTCAGTAAGACCGGTTAAGGTCTTACTAACGGAAATTACTGACCACTTATATTGCGGGATCATAAGGCAACACAAGCAAAGTGTCGGGAGGTCAATTCGAGCAAAAGCTCGACTGAAGGATTAAGCTATAAGGTATATGCTTATATACTGTATAGAATTATGTTAATATCATTTATTGAACTATTTTAAAATAATTAAGATGAAAATCAAGAAATTCGGTTTGTTAATAACCGGTGGATTCCGTATAAATAAATCGAATGAATGAATTCAAAAACAAAAGAAATTGTTTGTCAAAAGTGAAAGATTTCACTAAAACATCCAAACGGATTAAATTTGTGGATTCATGATGAATTCGATAGTCTAACAGCGATGGATTTTGCTAAATTAATGAAATTGGTCGAAATAACGAGATTACGTTATTTCAAGTTGCATTATGTTGTATGAGTAATGCTTAAAAGATTACTCGGGTGAAATGCATTGGGTTTTAAAAAAAATTCAATGAATTATGCAATAAAGGTTTCGAGGACGAAACCTCTTTAAGGGGGGTAGACTTGTAACACCCCGAAAACGGGTTTGGTAATTAAACCATGTTAATACTAAAAGACGGGTAAATTACCGTTAGTGGTAAAATTAACCCGGAAAATATTAGGATTTATATAACTAAACTTAATATTAAATAAAAAGGGAAAAAATGCTTTTGAGAAAAAAATAAAGTTTATACAAGCCCGAGTTAACGAGACTTAAAATAAACTTAGTCAATAATTCCCCAAACCCACTAAATTAACTAGGAATGTTTAACCTAGTTAATTAGAAGAAATGTTATTGAAATGTGGGTTGTGGCCTACTTAATAAACTAACCAAACATGAGGGGCCAAAGTGGATAAACTTGAAAATTTAATTATAAAATAAACTTAAAACAAAACACACACACTTAGTGTGTGTTCTGTGATCGAACCCAGGAAGCTCCAGGAGCTTCAAAACCCTAGTTTCAACATAATCATCAAATTGAAGGCTCAAACGAAGCTTAAATTCACAATTGAACGTGAAATATTGATCACCCAAGCTAGGGGATCATAAGGTATGTCGAATTTTGATGATTTGTGAAGTTGTGAAATTTGGATACTCATCATAATCGCGAATTATGAATGAATTATTGAAGCTATGATTGAATTAGTGAAATTTATACATATGAAGCTATAATTTGAATGATTTGATGATTTACCACACTAGGATAAGTGGGTATTAATCATATGATGAAAATGATGATATAATTATGATTAGAATCATCATATAAAATAGTAATTAGTAATACTTGAACAAATTGTATGTTTGAGTCTATAATCATACTTACTATGAAATAAGTTTAGTATGATATGATAAAATTTATGATAGGTTTATGTTAAATGATATTTAATATCATTGTGTATTAATTCGGTGAATTATGATGATAAGAACTTGATTAAAACGGTAACATAAAGATGATGTTTACCGGGTAATTGACCAAGTAATTAGACGAGTAGTTAAGCTACTCCGTGTAACTAAGTATATTAATAGGCAGTTTGACTTTTTAAAGTCAAAATAACCTTTTATATGATCGAATGATAATTTCGACATAAAGGTAGTAGGATGGAATAGTCGTGAATGATTATGACTAGTCTAACCATCTTACAACTTATGATGATAGTTTGACGCTTGACGAGCTAGGTGAAAGCTTGGGAAAGAAGCGGGTCAAACGAATTAGCAATGAACAAAAATATAATTTGGATGCAAGGTAAGTCAAAGCTTACACCTTTTATTTAATAACTATTGGTTTTGTAGGTTATGAATAATAGAAAGTCATGTTTGAATTATGATGTTCCGACACGACATGTGCGGTTCGGAACAAAAGACAATGGTAATGAACTATGTTTAATGGTTAAAAAGGACTAAAACGATTATTTAGTCATGCAATGACTAATGGATAATGAGTTTCGAGTGGTTACCTCATAGGATAAACCAATGCAAATAATAAGGGTAAATCGGTATTTTGGTCACTTGTTGACAATAACCGTTAGTTTGTGAAAGACACTTTATAGAGTAAGTTATAATGGGTCAAAAGAATCAATAAATGATTTATAAGTAAAACGACTATACGGTGTAAACCGGAGCGAGTCATATAGATAATATGGTAATAACTATAATCTCATAAAGATTCACGGTCATTTAGAGCAAACGGGTCAAAAGGTGAAATTATCACCCTTTGACAATATCGACTAATGGTTTGTCGAGTTGTATGATTATAGGAATAAATATCAAATGGATATTTACATCGCTATTACTTAGCGGCTACTAAGGCAAGGTATCGAAACGGGTCAATATATTGATCCGAGTCAGGTATGTATAATAGGTAAACTACTCAATTTGAACTAGAGGTTCATTGAGAGTTAAATGAAGTTAATAGACATTCGGTTACTTTAAATAAGTAAACCGATGATGTTTACCGGGTAATTGACCAAGTAATTAAATGAGTAGTTGAGCTACTCCATGTAACTAATTATGTTAAGAGGAAGTTTGACTTTTTAAAGTCAAAATAACCTTTTATATAACCGAATGATAATTTCGACATAAAGGTAGTAGGATGGAATAGTCGTGAATGATTATGACTAGTCTAACCATCTTACAACTTATGATGATAGTTTGACGCTTGACGAGCTAGGTGAAAGCTTGGGAAAGAAGCGGGTCAAACGAATCAGCAATGAACAAAAGCATAATTTGGATGCAAGGTAAGTCAAAGCTTACAACTTTTATTTAATACCTATTGGTTTTATAGGTTATGAATAATAGAAAGTCATGTTTGAATAATGATGTTCCGACACGACATGTGCGGTTCGGAACAAAAGACAATGGTAATAAACTATGTTTAATGGTTAAAAAGGACTAAAACGATTATTTGGTCATCTAATGACTAATGGATAATGAGTTTCGAGTGGTTACCTCATAGGATAAACCAATGCAAATAATAAGGGTAAAACGGTATTTTGGTCACTTGTTGACAATAACCGTTAGTTTGTGAAAGACACTTTATAGCGTAAGTTATAATGGGTCAAAAGAATCAATAAATGATTTATAAGTAAAACGACTATATGGTGTAAACCGGAGCGAGTCATATAGATAAGATGGTAATAAATATCATCTCATAAAGATTCACGGTCATTTAGACCAAACAGGTCAAAAGGTGAAATTATCACCCTTTGACAATATCGACTAATGGTTTGTCGAGTTGTATGATTATAGGAATAAATATCAAATGGATATTTACATCGCTATTACTTAGCGGCTACTAAGTCAAGGTATCGAAACGGGTCAATATATTGATCCGAGTCATGTATGTATAATAGGTAAACTACTCAATTTGAACTAGAGGTTCATTGAGAGTTAAATGAAGTTAATAGACATTCGGTTGCTTTAAATAAATAAACCGAATGATTTAAATGATGGTCATGGTGTTTCGAAACCCTAATGACCTTTAATATAAGATCATAGCTAAAAAGAGGGATTTTGGGTCAAACATGCTTTCCAAAAGCCCTTCATCGTAAATGAAAGGCTGAAATGAACCAAAACGCCCTTATAAGCTAAATCGAGCGAACGACCCTTAAAGGTTGTTTGGAAACAAGTAGTATGCTTAAATAAATACTTAGAATAAGTATAAAAAGCGAAAAATGTAAGTCTTTGGTCATTTGACTCTATAAGAGTCTTTGCCGTAAAATAACGATCCGAGGGGTAAAACTCGGAATATAATGATTGCCATGTTAAAACCACCCCAATTATAGTTGTGGTGGAAGATCATTTGATAAATAATGTGGAAATGAGATGCTAGAAATAAACGAGCATGAATTATGCGGAAAAAGTGCTTAAATACCCTTAACGGGTCAAAATAAGCATTTAAGTAAAAACGGGTTTAAGAATGTACATAAACTCGTGAATTGAACCTAATATGATAGACAACATTGAGATGATAAGGTTCATGAAGTTAGGGATCAAACAAACATGTTTTGTTTGATAAAAACATGAACGGGTCAATAAATTGAAAAAGGATATTTAAGCCGAAAGCTTAAAAGTTTATAATTTTATTAATCCGGATGTCGGATTTTAACTCCATGTGATGGAGAATTTAATTACGATCACGTATGAAAAATAATCGTGTAAAACGGACAAATAACAAAAGAGTTATGCTCGTTTCCGTAAACTTAAGGTTGGCTGGGAATATGCAGCTGCAGATCAAACCATTCTGTCGAAGTGGAGGCGTGGCGTCGCGCGACGCCAAAAAGGGTTTACCGTGGCGAACGGCGACGGCGTAAAAACTTGAAATTTTTGTTTATTTTGATTATTTGACCCATTTACCTTGTTGTACTTGTTATTTAACCATCAAAACTAACTTTTAAGTTGGTTTTGATCATAGGTGAAAGTCAAGAGTCCCGAATGAAAATTAAGCGACGAACAAGAACCGAACACACGTTAAATGAAGCTTCCGCGTTAAACTTTGTTTTGTTTTGTTATAAGTGAATTATGTAAACACTTACAACTATGTCTTGAAATGTTTTTAAAACATATGGGAATGTTGGCATGACAAGTTTTTGTAAAGTCGCATTTTTAGTATTAAGATGCGTATTTTAAAGTTGTAATCGTGTAAATTTGCAATGTGGGTCTTACAAAAACAAACATAAGGGACTTAAAGTGTCATCAATTGAAACTATTACCCAACCCCCACCACGGCTCGCACCCCGCGACCCGGCCCATTACATGGCTCGCGGCCAGTGAGTCTCCCGGATCCGCATCCAGCTCAAACAACTTACGGGATTGGCCCTTTTGTTGAGTTTTGTTGTGTTTTCTTCATTTATTACTCACCAACCCAACCCTAATTCATCTGCTATAAAACCCAACACTTCTCCACACATTTTTCACTTTCCAAACACTCTAAACTCACTCTCAAACACTCAAAAACGCAGCTGAAATCAGGAGCAAAGGCAGATTCACTACAACTCACAAAAGTGAGCAAAATTTCATCATTTCTTCATCTTTTCATTGATTCTTCTTTCTAATCACTTGGAACAACCTTAGGTATGTTTCCAACAGGTTTTCCATAGAAAACCAAGGCTGGAACATCACCGTATAAGGCTCCAAAGTGCAACCAACTTTCTGATTTTGTATAAACACTTGTTTAACTTACTTTCAATTGAGATTTCTCAACACATTCCCGTGTCCTTATGCTCATAATCAAGTCTATGATTAGGTGGGCTTAAAAACAAGGTTGTGACATAAAAATCCAGAGGTTTAATCCTCATAAACATTCTGTTTTGACAAGGTTTTAACCTACAAGTGATGAACAAGTCCTACACTTGAAGTTGTGTGATTACTTGGATTAGCTTGGGCTATCCTACTTGAAAATCCACACATCACTTGATGTTTTCTTAGTTAGCTTGTAGTTATTTCATTCCTTATTGTATGTATTCATGACCATCCTTGTTGTGCATGACAACTTGTGCATTGGTGAAACACAAGAGGTTCCTAAATGGAAGATTTATCTTCCTACCTCCTACATGACTTCTATGACATTCTTGTTATGATAATGGACTAGAACTTATAAATATATACTATATACTATATAAGATATATAATACTTATAGTAACCAAACTTATGATGACAACCTAATGGTTACTTGTCAAAATAATATGTTACACCATCTAAGAACATATTACTCATCACGATTCTAATGGGTACTTTAACCCATGAAAACATTCAAACCCCTATGGGTTTCATAGTGTCAAGAATGAGTATTTTGTGATTAGATGGTTATTTTCTCCTATGTTACTTTCCATATTCTTTTGATTCTGAATCCTTAATCTTTCGTTATCCTCCAATACTCATACACCTTCGTTTCTTCGTATAGAAGGACTTGGTGTTCCAACTTCCAACAACAACAACTCTCTCGCGGATTAACAAGTGGAAAGCTTGAAAAACCGTGAGTATACTTGAACCCCCTTTTTCGTTTACCACTTTTTGGGGTGTAACATGTTAATCTATAAAACTTACACTTAAAACTTCATTCTTAATTGCACGAACATTCCTTATACATGCATGCCTACTTGATTACTTGATACTTTAAACTTAGGGTTATACGTTTTGTGTTAGACATATCATTAGCTTCGATCGAGCCTATCCTTGACATATATAGCGCTATAGGATTAACGCACCACCCGTATTCTTAAGGTTATGTTAAGAGCTTATTGGGTTTCATCATTGGTTTGATTAGTTAAACACATGCCGATTTTATTGTTTATCTTGTATCAATAGCTTGCCATGTGGAATTGTTAAACTCATTTTTATGCTATGTATGTATGTATGTATGAAAACTTGTTTACTCGCCTTTGCTTTTGCACTGAACTTTATTTTAAACATGTTACAGGTTGAGTGTCACACCCCGATATTTCCACGTATTACCGGTGGGCCAGGTGGGGAGTATCGTGACGTAGTTGATATCATCATAGTCAAATAATCACAGTTCAATGCACAGCGAAAGTCTAAAGTAAATATATTACAAACTGATTCAAAAGTAACATCAATATTACAATTGGATTGTAAGATGGATCCACAGGCGGATCTTAAAACAGAAAGATAAACACTGTTCAACAGACTTTAGACGTCTAGAACTTGCAAGATTCCTTATTAACGCCCTGAGCTCCCAGCCAATTACGTACAGTACCAGTCACTTAATCTTTTTGGAAAATACATCAGTTTACACTGGTAAATACAATTAACTGACTCATTTTAAAAATGTTTAAGAAAATTGATTTGAATGCACAAGGCACAAAATATCTTTTATAACTTGGGACAATTATTTTAAAAATAATCTTGTATACAGATTTATATGTTCGTTATACATTCAGGGCCCGATGTTAGAAACCGAGTCAAGATTAACAGACACACCACAAGTATAAGCCCACAAGAGAGTGAGATACCGTTTCCCTTACGCAACTGTCAGGTGTATGCCTACACCCCGTGCTTAAGACGTGGCCATTTCTTAATAATGATGCCAAGGATATCCGGGACATGGTCATTAACCCCCAAAGGCTTTTATTTCAAACAAGACAGATTAAAACGGGTTACCTCAATAATTTAATCACAATCCGATTAAACATTCAATACCCGCCCAAGCGGTATTATTATAATACCGTATCCTAAGCCCGTATAGGGAAAATAAGTTAAAAGTATTTACCTGAGCAAAATATAATTTTATCCTCAGTCGTATATCAATCAGTAAGCACAAGTACCTCTACTGGGGCTCTCAATCTGGAACGAAGGTTTTATTAACCTATTAGATTCCTAACGGGTCTTATTTAAGTTGTAACTTAGACCGGTTAGTTTTTTAAGGAAATGTTCACGGTACGCAAGATTAAGCGAAGACCGGATTAGAATGTGATTTAGAACCGACAAGTATGAAGACTTGTATAATATGGGTAAACTAAACACATTCTGGATTTTGAAGTAAAAATGATAATGGTTTGACCCGTTTCGGTCAATTTATGTACACTAGTTACATAAACCGTTCCGAACGCGAATAATGCATAACGGGTAACCAAAAGAGTCATGAACATGTTTCACAAGTTAATATGCCTTAAATATGTTGTGATATCAGTAGGATACCTTCCATTATGCCCAAAACGAATTTAAAACCAATTTATGCCCCATAGGGGTATTTTGGTCATTTTAAAGGTTATAAAAGAGGTTAAATATTAATCTGAGGTTATGGTCTAAAATAATCAGTAAAAATATTTATTTTATCAAGTTATATCAGTAAGATATCTCACATATGTGAAATTTATCATTTATGGCCAAACTATGCACCGTAGGGGCATTTTGGTCATTTCACATATGCTTTTAAGGGTTAATTTTGGAAATCTGAGTTCAAAACTTTTATTTATTGTTAAAGTATAAAAATTTATTCATAACATCAGTAGGTATCAAGCTTTGGGTGCCTAATATGGTTTTAAACCACACTATGCGCCTAAATCGCATAAAAGTCGGTATTTGACGGTATTCGAGTTAAATACGGAAATCTGAGATTTTGAACAGCCTTTACAGTTTAAAATAACTTATTTAATATATAAAATCAGTAGAAAAAGGTTTGGTATGTAAAGGATGTGCAAAACTCATTTTATTAGCAAAAAGGGCATAATCGTCAATTACCGAGTCAATGCAAGAACCCTATGTTATGATCAGTTTAAAATTCAATAAAAATCTTCAAAAATCCCAAAATATTATATTACATCAGTGGGTAAAAGGTTTGGTGTCATAATTTGGGTTTAAATAGGCTTTATGCCAAATATGCCGTTTAATTAATAAAAAGTTTTCAAATTACGATATTGAGCATAACTCTCATTTTAGACCACGAACTGATGTGAAATTTTAAGGACATATTTATAAATCAGTAATAAAGGTTTTTGTCCTCTCACATTTTCAAAAATCTCGTTTTTACATCAAAATGGCATAATGGTCAACTTTTAAGCATTTAACGGAAACATGCAATGAACTAGGATTCTTATGGAACCAAGTTGTACAACCTCAGAGGGTTATACTAACCTATAATACGGTCCTAAAGGAATCCTAAGGTATATTTAAACTAAACTAAATTGGGTCAGAACTGAAAGTCAAAGCAAAAGTCTACTTTTGCGACTTTCGGTTCCGAACCGAGCCTAAACTCAGAATTGTCGGGTTGAACATGCCTAGACATGTTCAATTAATATTTACCAAGTTATTAAAGTGACAAAACTGATTTTATTGCCTTTACATCATTAAGTATGAATTTTGTTTAAAAACGACTCGCTTGACTTTTATTTTAATTACTTTGACCCGACAATTAACTAAGCAAACGTGTTAATTAGGAGGTGCCCTTTTGAGGGTTTAATACCTACCTAATTACGATCACGTAGCCATGTTCGTTGAGAACAATGGCTCGATCGCTTAAAAGTCAAAGCGTTTATTGCAAACGCTTGACTTTTCGGCTTTAATCGCCAAACAATATTAACTAGTCGCGAAAGGGCACTTACAAAGGGTCCAGTGGACTGAAAGGAACTCAAAAGGAGGTTCCCAATGACTAGGATCCTCAGATTTGAGTTAGAAAGCAAGAGCTTCAAGAAATGGGTGAATGAACAAGTGAAAACCCACCTCTATATATAGTTTTCGGAATCGCATAGGATCGTGACAAGTGTCGGAAGGTGTAACCAGATCAAAACAAGTGTAATGTGGTTTTATAAATCAGGTAGCAAGCCCCTAGAATTGATTTTAGTGGTTTAGAATGGCTTGGAGTGGTTTACAAGCCAAAAAAACGAACCTGCCCCGACCTGGGCGTAGGCTACGCTGCAGGGGGCGTAGGCTATGGCCTGCATAGATCAAACACACACAACAACTTTCATAAATTACAGAATCAGTCCCTGCACTTGTTAAATGCCATTTCTGACACATTGAAGGCCCGTTAAGCCATTTTCAAGGCTCTATAATGATGCCTAAACATAGGGAACATAAAACATGCTCAAAAATATGTCAGATGTCGGTTCGTTTGGTCGTACGGTTGCGTTGTTTCGCTAATTCCGACGAAATACAAACGGACGCGAAAAATGATCCAAATTACGCGACGAATGGAATTTTATCAAGCCAAACACTAAAATAAAATATTTTAGTGGTTACATAAATTTTTGGATGTCCGGATATATTCAGAACGTAAGATATGCGCGAAAATGCAAACTTATGCACTTTTTGACGCCTTTAGTCCCTGTTGATCAAATAAGTTTATTTTTGCGCACCAAACACCTCTAAGCCTATTTCTAAGCTATGTAAAGGATATTTAGGGCATGTTTAACTTATGATCATATTCCAGAAGGTTCGATACCATATGAATCGGTATACTTTTGCAGTTTGACGCAATTAGTCCTTTAATCGCACAAAGTAGCGCGAAATGTCATTTAATGATATCCAAGCCTTCCATGACCCATAATGGGTATTCCCAAGCATGTGTTTAATTATTACTACGCTCCCGTTCGCTTAAATGGTCACCGAAAGGCGTAGATTCAAAAGTTGACACTTTTGGTCCCTCTAATGCGCAAACTTGCGCATATCATCGTTTAATAGCATCAAAGCCTTATCTAATCCATGTTAGGCATTCTTGAGAGTATTATTAAACATCACGATACTTTGGGTTCGTAAAAAGGTCATTCAGAGGTATAATTAAACATATTGACACTTTTAGCCCCTCTAACTTGCAAAGTTGCGAGTAACTTCACTTATAGGCGTAAAAGCCCTTAATGGCCAGTATTAGGCATTCCCGAGAGTATAATCAATTATCATGAAGCTCTCGGTTTGTTAAAAGGTCACTCAGAGGTAAGAATTAACATGTTGACGCTTTTAACCCTTCATTTGCGCAAACTTTCAATTAATTACGCAAACGGCTACTCTTAATCAACGAGCTGCTCAATTGTGAATATGAATACCGTAAGAGGTTATTCAGAAACTTATTTCAAGTATGTTAACGCTTCAAGTCCTTCTATAATCAAAGTTTTTGATTTTTCGCAAAATTAGTCCCTCAAATTCAACGTTTGATTTTATTAGGGTTTATTACACGTGTCAATACATCATTGGACGTGATTTTACGAGGTGTTACATTGAGGATGACGATGCTATGAAATTGAAGTAGCGATGATGCTTAGATACACATATAGACGCCTTAGGTTTTAATATGTTGTATCAATTTTGTCTTTGTTGTTATGTTGTTTTCTTGTATTGAACATGTTGTATTTGTGTTTCATGTAATGTAATGACAATTTGAGTTTATGAAATGAAAACGGTTTTGATTTAATTATTGTCACAAGTAGCGTTATGTGTGATGAGCAATCTTTCTTAGTCCCACTCTGATGATTCCGCCATTGGTTGGGGTGTGACATCCAAACACCAAGAACATATATTTAGTTCATCTCAAATACCTCAGAATGTTCTTTACTGCAGTATAATGGGCAATGCCAGGACTATGCTGAAAACGACTGGTCATGCTTAAAGCATACGAGAAGTCAAGTCTAGTACACAGCATAGCATACATGATTGAACCAATCGCTAAAACTTATGGAACAACTTCCATTTGCTTAATTTCAATGTCCGTTGAAGATGATTGCGATTTGTTCAACACAGTTCCTTTAGTCATAGGAACACCTCCTTTCTTGGAGTTTTCCATCTTGAAGCGTGTCATCATTTTGTCTATGTACGTACTTTGACTTAGCCTAGAAGCCGCTTAGATCTACCCTTATAAATCTTGATTCCTAGAATGTAAACAGCTTCTCCAAGATCTTTCATTGCGAAGCAAGATCCCAAGTAGTGTTTAACTTCGTTAAGCATAGGGATATTATTTCCAATTATTAGTGTATCATCAACATACAAGATGAGAAATGATATGGTGCTAATTAATAGCGATGCAAATATCCATTCGATATTTATTCCTGTAAGCATATAACTCGACAAATAATCATTAGTCGATATTGTTAAAGGGTGATATTTTCACCTTTTGACCCGTTTGGTCTAAGTGACCGTTTATATTTACGAGATGATATTTATTACCATCTCATCTACATGACTCACTCCGGTTGACACCGTACGTTCATATTACTTATAATTTATTTCTTAATTCCTTTTTGACCCATCATGGCTTGTGCCATAAGGTGTCTTTCAACCACTAACGATTATCGTCATGTGTGATCGAATTACCGTTTTACCCTTATTATTTATTTTGGTTTACCCTATAAGGTAACCATTCAAAACTCGTTGTATATCACATGATGTATTGTCCGATGGTCTGTGATCCTTGTTTGAGCTGCTCGGCCAGGTAACCAGTTGCCCACACGTGTTTCTAATCCAACAAAAGGATAATAGTTTTCAAGACATCTTCTCCTGTAATCCTGCAAAAGTCCTTCATGATCTCGAGTTAAGATATAGGTTTGTTCTGCCAACGTAAGATAGCATCCAATGTCCTCAGAAGTAGAAGGCGTGATGCATGCCCAAAACTGTAGTAACCCTGGTTCTTTGCAGAAATCGTATTTGCTAAACACTTCTCTGATAGTGGACTCTGTTGTTGGAACCAGCGGGAATATGCTGGCTGCAGGAACAACCATGATACTGTATTTGCAAATAACAGTATTGTCTAGATCACGTTAAAGCAAAGTATATAATTTTAGCAGTTCCAAAAATCAAAAACTAAATCAGAAATCACTGTGCTTTTAGTTAAACTACTACACACTTTTCATTAGGGTCCTCGTCAAACAAAATTTCAACCACTTCTTTATTTTATTTTAGTTTTTTAAACGATAAACTAACATGCTTATATAGGGTATGGTTATTGTACAAATGAGTTTAACATAAAAGTGAATGAGGAATTTTTTTTAATTTTTTTCTTATCTTATCAAGCACGTATTTTAGTTACAGAATTTAAAAAAAAATCATGTACTTACACTAGTATTGTTATTATGTATCTCTCTAATGTAATTGCTCATAATTTCTCTACTAGAGTAAATACACGGATAATTTTTTTATTTTTTTTACATTTGTCATAAAAATCATGTTTAAGTAAATAGAAAAAAATACTCTTCTTTAATTTTCATGTTTAGTATGTTAAAATCTATTTTTATTTTATCTTCACTCTACTATATATATTTGTATAAGTCACATTATCACCAAACTATGTCGCTTATGGACACTTGTCTTTATTTAATAAAATGTTTTAGAACTTTAAGTTTTCCTCGACATTTAATTTGGTTAGATTTTTCCTAATGAAACGACAAATGTCGTCATACTATATAAAACTTTTTATTACAAAAACTGTTTGTTACTGACTTACTGTAGGGGTGTTTAAAACCAGATATCCGAAAATTCGGTTCCGAATTTCGGATATCCGAAATTTTCGGATACCAAATTTCACTATCCGAATTCGTATCTGAAATTTCGGATATTCGATCGGATAGTGAATCGTATATCCGAATATCCAATTTTTTATTTAATTTTTAATTTATATTATTTTTTTATATTCGGAACCGGATATTTCAGATAGTTTCAGATATCCGAATATAAGTTTTCGGATATTCGGATATTTTCCAGATATTTTCGGATATTCGGATATCCAAAAAAAATAAAAGTTAAACTTTCGGATATCCGAAATATTCGAAAATTATTAAAATCACTATCCGAATCCAAATCTGGAAATTCAGATATTTGAATTTTTAGATGTTTCGGATTCGAATATTTCAAATCAGCTTTTTGGATATGGACAATTTTGAACACCCTATCTGTAAGTAACTAGAAATTCAACTCGCGCGTTGCGCAGGAATTAAGTCGATATCGGTTTACTTAGTTATTATACAAACACACGTGATGCGTGTGAAGTGTGTATATAAGTTTAAGTATATTTTAAGCCCTTTTACACTTTTTTAGCCAAGTTTTAAATTTACAAAACACGATATTTACTAACACTAAACACACATATGGGCAAGTGCACCCATCGTGAGCGTAGTATAGTGTTGGTAAGATACCGAGGTCGTCCAAGGACACAAGAGCTTTTAATACCAGTTTATCCTCAACGTCTAATCAAATCAAAAGTTTAGAAAAATGTTTTAAACTAAGAAAATAAAAACTATCTAAAATGCTGAAAAATAAAAGTAAAAACAGATAGACAAGATGAATCACTTGGCTCCGACTCGTGTTTAGTGTAACCTTTGATTATTTCCGCACTTTTGCACTATTTAAGAGATTATCTTAGTTATTGTAGTAGGCCCCTCTTTTGAAGGTGACGTTACCCTCAACCTAGTAGTTTGAGTGTCACACCCCGATTTCCACGTGTCACCGGTGGGCCCGGTGGGGGAGTATCGTGACGTGGTTGGCAACGTAATAGTCAAACAACACAATATAATAATGCACAGCGGAAGCAAATTTAAAATAAGATATAACCGAATTTATTTATTGTAAACAAAGTCACAATTATCCGGTGTTTATCCACAGTAGGATCGAAACAAAATAACATTTAATTGTTCAACAGACTTTGGCATCTAAAGCTTGCGAGACTTCTAATGATGCTTAGGAGAATCCCAGCCTATTTCGCCTAGTACCTGCATTTAATCTTTTTGGGAAAATACGTCAGTTTACACTGGTAAATACATTCAACTGACTCATTTTATAAAATGATTGTAAATTGGTTTGGATGCACATGGCATAAACATTTTATTTAACTTGGGAGAATTATTTAATATTATAATCTTGTGAACGATTTACATGTTACTTATGCGTTCAGTAGCCCGGACGTATCCGGGTTAAAGATCAATAGACACACCACTTATGTGAGTTATACACGGGAGTACGCCTACACCCCGTGCTCAGGTCGTGGCTATCTCGTAAGATAATGCCAGGGATATCCGGGACATGGTCATTAACCCCCCAAAGGCTGTAAAGTAAACACATCTGTTTAAAACGAGCCGATCAAATTATTCAATTAACCACTAAGCGTGGAAGATTTGATGCTCGATCAAGCGGTACGCTATGTACCGTAACCCAAGCCCGTATAGGGAAAATAAGTTAAAAGTATTTACCTTTGCAAGTATAAATCCTTAATCGAATAAATTGCAGATAGCTTTTACTGGTTCTCCTAATCTGGAACGAAGGTTTAATATAACCTATTAGAATACTAACGGGCCTTTAATTAAGCTTAAGCTTAGACCGGTCAGTTTTAATGATACGGTTCGTACGCACGATTAAGCGAAGACCGGATAGAATGTGATTTAGACCCGACAAGTTTGAGGACTTGTTTAATATGGGTTTACTATTCACATTCTGGATTTTGAGATAAAAATGATATCGTTTGACCCGTTTCGGCTAGTTTATGCAAACTAGTTACATAAACCGAACCGAACGCGTATAATGCATAACGGGTAACCGAAAGGGTCGTGAACAGGTTTCCTAAGTTAATACGCTTTAAATATGTGGTGATATCATTATGATATCTTCCATAATGCCCATAACGAGTTTAATCCCTAAATACGCCCCGTAGGGGTATTTTGGTCATTTTAAGGGTTATAAAAGAGATTTATAATACTTCTGAGATAAGGGTCTGATTTAATCAGAAAAACATCTTAACTTAACAGGTTATGTCTAATGGTATTAAGTCTTACGTGGCAAAATGGTTTTAATACTAAACTACGCGTTTAATACGCGCATAAAGCCGTTTTAAGCGACGTACGGGTTAAAATACCAATCTGAGTTTTCTGATCAGCAAAACAGGTTCAAAATACTATATTTATTATTTTAGATCAGTGGCAATTGGATTGGTATCAATCGGATTCGTAAAACTCGTTTTATGGCCTAAAAGGGCATATTCGGTATTAACCGAATCAATGCGATAAGCCTAGCTTAAGATCAGTTTAAAAATAATTAAAATTCTTCAAAAATCCTAAAATATTATTTAACATCAGTGGGTAAAAGTTTTGGTACCGAAAATCGGGTTTAGATAGGCTATGCGTTAATCGCGCCGTTTAATTAATAAAAAGCTTATTATTTACGCTAATGCGCATATCTCCTAATCTAGACCTCCGATTGACGTGAAAATTTACGTACATGTTTAATAATCAGTAACTAAGATTAATGTACTTCCACATTTTCAAAATACTCGTTGTATGGTCATAAGAGCGTTATGGTCCAATTTAAGCGATTAACGGAAACGTGTGCATGCATCGGATAATCAATGAAACAAGTACAGAGACTTATACTAGCATGTAACCCAACCCTAATGAGACTTTAAGGCATGTCTAATTCCAACTAAAACGGGTCAGAACCGAAGTCAACGCAAAAGTCAAAGTTTTGCGCCTTTCGGTTCCGAACCGGGTTTAAACAGAAATTTGTCGAGTCGGGCAAGCGTAGACAAGTTTTTATACTTATTACCAAGTTATATTAAGTTTAAAATAGGTTGCACGCCTCGCGGATTGCTAGTCGTGCATTAAATCGCATATTGTAATTCTGTTGACTTTTTCGGTCAACGTTTGACCCGACAAACGACCTAGTTAGGTCTGGATTTGGTACTTGCCCTTATAAGGGTTTAATACCCATATAATTACCTATCTAATGGTACGTTTAATTTGACATACGCCTGAGCTATCGATACTTAATTATAAAGTCAAATGTTAAGCATGATATTTTGACTTTTAAGCTAATTATGAGACTAGTATTAATTGAGAAGGGATTAGAGACTTACTAATTGATTAATTGATGATTAGGAAGTCCTTTGATCAGCTTGGATACTCCACGATTTGAGCAGAAGTGAATGAGAATGGAATGATCAAATGGGTTGCAACTTATGAGTTTATATAGTGCCCAAGGCACCATGATTCTTTGACAACAAGGTCTACAACATTCCATAATCATTAAACACTTGTCCCTACTGCTTAGGGGGGTCTAAGGTTCATGCACATGCAGAGAAAACCGGCCAAAGTGGTAACATTCGCGCATGACAGGCTACTGCAAGTTTCTGATAGCTGGGGGTTGCCTTACGGACCGTAAGGTCCCCAAGCTTACGGTCCGTAAGCTTGACATCAGGCTTACAATTTGTTTGTTTGTTGAAGTATTGAAAGGGCAACAACTTGCACGACTTTGGGACTTTGTTTTGGCAACAAGGGACCTCCAATAAGTGTCTAATACTGTAACATACCCTACCATCATCCATTATTTCACTTGATTGCATATACAAGACCCGTAAATGACGGTTTATCATTCATTTCATCATGGGATCACATCATGCATTTGAATCTTCCTTTCTTGACAATAATTCTTTGCATAGAGGGCATAAAAGATGTGTAAAATATTAAATCGGGTCTTGGGATTTATAATTGAGGTGTTCAGAGGTAATAATTTAACATGACGCCTTTAAATCTTACCGAAACATCTTTATTAAATCCGGGTTTTCAACGCGTTTTTGTTTGACATGACACGTGTCGTTTTAATATTAAACCCGAAATTTGCGAGGTGTTACATCCTCACCCCCTTAAAATAAATCTCGACCCGAGATTTACTGAAACAAGTAAGGGTACTTTTCTTTCATGGTGGATTCCAACTCCCACGTATACTCGGGACCTCTTCGGGCATCCCATTTGACCTTTACAAAAGGTATGTGTTTTCTTCGAAGCTTCCTTACCTGTCGATCTTCAATCGACAAAGGTTTTTCTACAAATGTTAAGCTCTTATCTATTTGCACATCTGTATGTGGCATGACATGTGAATCATCAGCGGAACACTTCTTTAGATTGCAAATGTGGAACACATTGTGAATTCCACTGAGCTCTTCTGGTAAGTTCAACTTGTAGGCAACTGACCCGACACGTTCGATAACCTCGAAAGGTCCTATGTATCTCGGGCTTAGTTTGCCTTTCTTACCAAATCGCATCACCCCCTTCCAGGGTGACACTTTAAGTAGGACTTTGTCACCTACTTCGAAGTGAAAGTCCTTACGACTTGGATCCGCGTAACTCTTCTGCCTATTCCGGGCAGCTTGGAGATTGTTACGAATCTGGACAATCTTGTCCGTCGTTTCGAACACGATCTCTGGTCCTGATAACTGGACTTCTCCAACTTCCGCCCAACAAACTGGCGATCTACATTTTCTACCGTATAATGCCTCAAAAGGCGCAGCCTTTATGCTGGTATGGTAGCTATTGTTGTAGGAGAATTCGATCAAGGGTAGGTTCTTATCCCAGCTACCTCCCAAATCGATCGCACATGCACGCAGCATGTCTTCCAACGTTTGAATAGTACGCTCACTCTGACCGTCAGTCTGAGGATGGTAAGCCGTACTAAAGTTCAAACGTGTGCCCAAAGATTGCTGGAAGCTCTTCCAAAAATGTGACGTGTACCTAGTATCCCGGTCAGAGATAATAGCTACAGGTATGCCGTGTAGGGCTACAATCTTATCAACGTATAACTGGGCTAACATATCGGAGCTATAAGTCTCCTTGATGGGTAAGAAATGAGCTGACTTAGTCAGTCGGTCAACTATAACCCATATCGTATCATTGCCTTTTCTTGTCTTGGGTAACTTGGTAATAAAATCCATAGTTACCATTTCCCACTTCCACGTAGGAAGTTCAGGCTGTTGTAGCAAACCTGACGGTTTCTGATGCTCGGCTTTGACTTGCGCACATGTCAAGCATTTTGCTACATGGGCGGCTACAGACTTTTTCAAGCCTATCCACCAATAATTTGCCTTTAAATCCTGGTACATCTTATCAGCTCCAGGATGAACGGAGTATTTGGAACTATGGGCTTCTTGGAGGATGACATCACGAAGTCCTCCAAAAATTGGAACCCATATTCGTCCGTTTAACCGTAAAATTCCGTCCTTGCTAAGAGTTAACTGCTCCTCAGTTACTCCTAACTTTTCATTAGGATAGTTAGCTTCCAACACAGCTTCCTTCTGTGCAGCTAACACCCTTTCTATCAAACTGTTCTTTACCTCCATACGCTTGGCGTTAATTCGAATGGGTTTAACCCTTTCCTTTCTGCTCAAGGCATCAGCGACTACATTCGCTTTGCCGGGATGGTATTTGATTTCACAATCATAATCATTTAAAGTTTCCATCCAACGGCGTTGCCTCATGTTTAATTCTTTCTGGTTAAACAGATGCTGGAGGCTCTTGTGATCAGAAAAGATCACAAACTTGATTCCATAAAGATAATGCCTCCACAGTTTTAGTGCGAACACAACGGCACCCAATTCCAAGTCATGGGTGGTGTAATTCTTTTCGTGCACCTTTAACTGTCGTGATGCATAGGCAATCACCTTGCCTTTCTGCATAAGCACACACCCCATGCCAGTGTGTGATGCATCACAATAAACTACAAATTCTTCAGCGCCTTCCGGTAAGGTAAGCACAGGAGCTTTGCTCAACCTTTGTTTCAAAACATCAAAGGACTCTTGCTGCTTAGGGCCCCAAACGAACTTTACTTTCTTCTTGGTCAGGGAAGTTAGGGGCGCAGCAATCCTTGAAAATTTTTCAATAAAACGCCTGTAATAACCCGCCAATCCCAGGAAGCTACGAATCTCCGTAGGTGTCTTTGGCTCTTGCCAATTCATAACAGCTTCCACTTTAGCGGGATCCACCTGGATACCACGCTCACTAACCACGTGTCCAAGGAATTGGACTTCTCGTAGCCAAAATTCACACTTAGAGAATTTGGCGTAGAGCTTCTCCTGACGTAGAAGTTTGAGAATACAACGAAGGTGTTTCTCGTGGTCAGCTTGATTCTTAGAATAAATAAGGATGTCATCGATGAAGACGATAACAAATTTATCTAAGTAAGGCTTGCAGACACGATTCATGAGATCCATGAACGCGGCTGGTGCATTGGTGAGCCCAAAAGGCATCACCAGGAACTCGTAATGACCGTAGCGAGTCCTGAATGCAGTCTTGTGAACGTCTTCATCCATAACCTTCAACTGATGGTATCCTGACCTTAGATCAATCTTTGAGAAGTAACTTGCCCCTTGAAGCTGATCGAACAAATCGTCGATCCTGGGCAATGGATATCTATTCTTGATCGTGACTTTATTAAGCTCGCGATAGTCGATGCATAGACGCATCGATCCATCCTTCTTCTTGACAAACAGGATTGGTGCTCCCCAAGGAGATGAACTAGGTCGAATGAAACCCTTAGCTAGCAATTCATCTAGCTGCGTCCGCAACTCCTTCATTTCCGTGGGTGCCAATCTGTATGGAGCTCTAGCAACTGGTGCCGCTCCGGGGATGATATCGATCCTGAATTCGACTTGTCTATCTGGTGGTAGACCAGGTAGATCTTCAGGAAACACTTCTGGGTATTCCGAAATGACAGGGATGTCTTCTAAGTTGGGTTTAGGCTCGTCAATGATCACTTGCGCCATGTAAATGACACATCCCTTTTTCAAACACTTTGAAGCCTTGAGCATAGTCACGTGCTCAGGCAGTCCGTACTGGGTATCTCCCCGAATGGTAAGTGATTCACCAGACGGGGTCTTTATCACTACTTGCTTCATGTTACAGACGATTTGGGCCTGGTTATGAGATAACCAGTCCATACCCAGAACTATGTCAAAACCGGCTAACTTAAAGGGAAGTAGAGATAGAGGAAAAGAATGGTTCTTAATGGATATAGCACATCCATCTAACTCAGTAGAGACGGCTTCAATGGTACCATCTGCTAACTCTACCTCATAATTCACTTTTAGGGTTTTGACAGGTAAATTCAACAATTTACAAAATTCATGATCTACGAAAGACTTATCTGCGCCCGAATCAAAAAGTACTCTTGCAAAAACATCATTTACAAGGAAAGTACCTGTTATGACGTTATCATCCTGCACAGCTTCTTTCGCATCCATCCTGAAGACTCTGGCGTTAGTCTTCTTAGCCTCCTCAGGCTTCTTGTTGTACTTAGGGCAGTTAGTCTTTATGTGGCCCTTTTCATTGCAACGGTAGCACGTTGCATCTTTCATCTTCTTGCAATCCAAGGTTTTGTGTTCCTTGGACTTGCACAAACCACAAGCAAAAGACCTTGACTCGTTATTCGAGTTTGATTCGAATCTGCACTTTCCAAAGTGCTGTTTCTTGCAAGTTTTGCATGTGGGCTTCTCACCAGAGCGATGCCCATCCTTCTTCGAATCTGATCCCTTCTTGTGATCACCGCTCCCACGGTGTTTCTTGTTCGACCTACGCGAACCATCATCTTCATGCTTCCTCTTCTCGGCCGCCTTATTCCTCTGCGATCTCTGCCGGACCGCATCCAGAGTGAGGGATAAGGAAAGGTCAGTTACAGACCTGAAGGTAACTGGCCGAGAAGCCTTTACACTGGACTTGATCTCGGGTTCCAAACCACCAATAAAGCGAGCAATTCTTTTTGGCTCCGGGGTTACCAGATAAGGTACCAACCGGGATAGTGTATTGAAGCTCGTCAGATAAGCTTGACAATCGAGGTTCTTCATTACCAGTGATAGGAAGTCATATTCTATCTTTTCCACCTCATGTTGAGGGCAGAAATTTTCTTTGATCAGTGCAATGAATTGATCCCACGTCATGCTATACAACGGGATCTTTCCTGAGGCCTCCATCAGAGATCTCCACCAAGCTAACGCCTCACCCTTGAAGGACTGTGAGACAAATTTAACCACATCACCTTCAGCGCATCCGCTGATGTCCACGACCGTATCCATTTCATCTAGCCACGTCATGCAGTCTACGGCTCCTTTTTCTCCCGTAAAATCCCTGGGTTTGCAAGACACAAAGTACTTATATGTGCAACCCTTGTTACGGTGTCCCTGATGCAGTACCAACTGCTGAGATGGATTACTTTGGTGGTTGGTGGACTGGCGATCATCACCGTTTTTCTTTGGCACATCCTTTTTGGGAGGAGGCTTGTTATGAGCCTCTGAATGTGTCCTTGGCTTTGAATGGGATACAGAGTGAGTCCTACTTCGGGTACTACTGTATTCTTCATACTGTCTATCCAAAGCTTGAGTAACAGCACCGTCTATTATTGCTTTTAACTCTGCACCCGTTAATGTAATCTGGGCGTTCTCATTCGGCTCCACAGGATGGCTATTAACTTCATTAGAGTTAGCCATTTGTATTGAACTGTTGCAGAAAACAAGGACAGTAATTTATTTGGGAGTTTATTATGGAATTACCCCTTAGGGTAACTCGTTAACCATGGTAAACAGAGACCATATTTGGTTAACTTATTAATCATATTAATTTAGGATTTTAATTAAAATTTATCCTAAACATAAACAATAACAATATATATTAGCACTTAAGGCTTGGTCACATGGACAATTTAATTTATAAGCTATGACTTCAGAGAATCAAAACTTTTAAGGTTTGAACCTAGTTCATTACCTTTATTAGACAGGGAGTCAAAGCTACCACTGTCTTTTGGCTCATATGGAAATGAGCAGGGCCCGTAGGCATTATATTACCACGTATGGTAAAATATGATCATCTTAATTGATGATGTACCCAGGATTCAGAGATCATTAAACTGGGTTAGGAATCTTCTAAAGAATTCCTTTATAAAAATGACGTATGTGATTTTAACGAATCACTTCTGCCTGGAGTGTTAACATGTTTTAAGATGTTAACAGGGAATTGAATCTTTTAAACAGGTCTTACCATTTTGGCCCGGTCTTATATTTGACACGTGGCTAGGTTTCACACTTTAAGATCCTTAATTAAATAAATTTCATAGGCGGATTAATTTAAAAGGAATGATTTTAATTTATTTATTTCATTTATAATTATATATGCACATAATGGTAAACATGAAATTTATAAAACAAACATTCCATTAATTCTACGTATGTTACATATTGCCCTAAACGGGTCTTTTCACACAAACAATTTCCCACGTAGGGGTCAAACAAGTACTTACCCGCGCAGGGGTTAAATTTAAAACACAAGTCCTCGCAGGGACTGATTACTTAAATAGATGTCCACGCAGGGACTAGGTACAAAGATAAATGTCCACGCAGGGACTACATACACACATAAATGTCCACGCAGGGACTTAATTTTTAAAGTAGACATACACACATAAAGGATTTACTGATCCTTCTTGCTCTTTCCCTTGATTAAGTTCGTCAAGGTCTTGAACATCCCCTGGTTACGCCTTCGGTCTTCCCGTGCCTCATGCCGCACCTCCCTAATACTTTGTAGGATTTCCTGATGCAGTGGTGGCGACATCTGCAGAGACGGCGGGGGTTGTTGGTAGTACGGGGGTTGTGTAGGCATCTGGTATCCCTGTGCTGGGTAGCCTACTCCCCAAGGACCTCCATACGGTCCCTCCTGGTTAAGGGCGTTGTAATTAGTTGCTACCAAATACGGGTCGGCTTCAGCGTATCCGAGGTTAGGGTGAGTCGGTGGCTCAAACGGGTTGTACATCGCAGGACCCGTGTATGCTGGTATCTGATTATCGAAACCCAATGGTGGCGGTTGCTGCGCGTAGGGGTTTGATGGTCCACCTATCTGTGGAACTTCTGGAAGCGGCTGATAATTTCTGCCACTTGACTGTAGAGGAGAGTTAAGGTGAAACTCTTCTCTTCGTGTGGACATCCGGACTCCGGATCTCCTATGTCTTTGCGGCTGTGGAGGCGCCGGCTGAACTGGTGGCGGTGGAGGCGGTGGCGTAACTGCCTCAAACTGGTGATTCCCAGAGGAATCTTGATGATGCTGCTGCTGCTGCTCATGCGGCGGAGAATAGTGAGGCTGATGCTGCTCATGCGGCGACGAATGGTGAGAAGGTGTAAAATACCATTCGTGCCGAGTAAAGATAGCCTGGAAGCTATCTGGACCATTATAGGGTGGCCCGTGATAAATGGAACTGTCCGAGACCTCGATTGGGTGGTTGGGAGTTCCTGATGCGGGTTCTTCGGGGTCGTCTTCCTCATCCATATCGTTTCCTCCAGAAAAATGGTCCTCCGGCCCCAATGGGTTAAAACCCACTGGTTCTTGTAGATAATCCGCCGGGTTAAACTGGCCTTGAAAGATTGGAGTGGGGTCTCCAAAAGGGCGGTGCGACATAGATCGCTGTAACGGTATGTGCGAATGGTGGGGGTCTCTAGGCTCATTTTCTGATTGTGGCCCGTATGAGTCTTGAGCGGGAGTCGTAGAGCTGTTCGAAACCGACCGTCTTGCCGGTTGAAAGAGACCTCTCTGGTTCCGCCGAGTACCGTCACTCTCGGCGGGGATGGGAGCTCGTGTATTGGACGGCCCAGCTTCATGGTCGTTGGGGGCGGTGGTCGGCCCCTTTCCTCCTCGTCCTCGCATACGTAAAAATCTCGGAGGCATCTTTGTTATTCCTGTCAATAAAACATAAGATAACAATAACAAAAATATAAAGTTTTAAAGGACAACAAAAACCGAATAAGGTGGAATTTGTCCTATGTTATAAGTCTAGACTCGAAGTTTAGATATGTGCAATTGTGCAACTGAGATTAAACACAAAAGGCTAGTGTTTAATTCACTCAGTGTTGGCTCTGATACCAACCTGTCACACCCCGATTTCCACGTGTCACCGGTGGGCCCGGTGGGGGAGTATCGTGACGTGGTTGGCAACGTAATAGTCAAACAACACAATATAATAATGCACAGCGGAAGCAAATTTAAAATAAGATATAACCGAATTTATTTATTGTAAACAAAGTCACAATTATCCGGTGTTTATCCACAGTAGGATCGAAACAAAATAACATTTAATTGTTCAACAGACTTTGGCATCTAAAGCTTGCGAGACTTCTAATGATGCTTAGGAGAATCCCAGCCTATTTCGCCTAGTACCTGCATTTAATCTTTTTGGGAAAATACGTCAGTTTACACTGGTAAATACATTCAACTGACTCATTTTATAAAATGATTGTAAATTGGTTTGGATGCACATGGCATAAACATTTTATTTAACTTGGGAGAATTATTTAATATTATAATCTTGTGAACGATTTACATGTTACTTATGCGTTCAGTAGCCCGGACGTATCCGGGTTAAAGATCAATAGACACACCACTTATGTGAGTTATACACGGGAGTACGCCTACACCCCGTGCTCAGGTCGTGGCTATCTCGTAAGATAATGCCAGGGATATCCGGGACATGGTCATTAACCCCCCAAAGGCTGTAAAGTAAACACATCTGTTTAAAACGAGCCGATCAAATTATTCAATTAACCACTAAGCGTGGAAGATTTGATGCTCGATCAAGCGGTACGCTATGTACCGTAACCCAAGCCCGTATAGGGAAAATAAGTTAAAAGTATTTACCTTTGCAAGTATAAATCCTTAATCGAATAAATTGCAGATAGCTTTTACTGGTTCTCCTAATCTGGAACGAAGGTTTAATATAACCTATTAGAATACTAACGGGCCTTTAATTAAGCTTAAGCTTAGACCGGTCAGTTTTAATGATACGGTTCGTACGCACGATTAAGCGAAGACCGGATAGAATGTGATTTAGACCCGACAAGTTTGAGGACTTGTTTAATATGGGTTTACTATTCACATTCTGGATTTTGAGATAAAAATGATATCGTTTGACCCGTTTCGGCTAGTTTATGCAAACTAGTTACATAAACCGAACCGAACGCGTATAATGCATAACGGGTAACCTAAAGGGTCGTGAACAGGTTTCCTAAGTTAATACGCTTTAAATATGTGGTGATATCATTATGATATCTTCCATAATGCCCATAACGAGTTTAATCCCTAAATACGCCCCGTAGGGGTATTTTGGTCATTTTAAGGGTTATAAAAGAGATTTATAATACTTCTGAGATAAGGGTCTGATTTAATCAGAAAAACATCTTAACTTAACAGGTTATGTCTAATGGTATTAAGTCTTACGTGGCAAAATGGTTTTAATACTAAACTACGCGTTTAATACGCGCATAAAGCCGTTTTAAGCGACGTACGGGTTAAAATACCAATCTGAGTTTTCTGATCAGCAAAACAGGTTCAAAATACTATATTTTTTATTTTAGATCAGTGGCAATTGGATTGGTATCAATCGGATTCGTAAAACTCGTTTTATGGCCTAAAAGGGCATATTCGGTATTAACCGAATCAATGCGATAAGCCTAGCTTAAGATCAGTTTAAAAATAATTAAAATTCTTCAAAAATCCTAAAATATTATTTAACATCAGTGGGTAAAAGTTTTGGTACCGAAAATCGGGTTTAGATAGGCTATGCGTTAATCGCGCCGTTTAATTAATAAAAAGCTTATTATTTACGCTAATGCGCATATCTCCTAATCTAGACCTCCGATTGACGTGAAAATTTACGTACATGTTTAATAATCAGTAACTAAGATTAATGTACTTCCACATTTTCAAAATACTCGTTGTATGGTCATAAGGGCGTTATGGTCCAATTTAAGCGATTAACGGAAACGTGTGCATGCATCGGATAATCAATGAAACAAGTACAGAGACTTATACTAGCATGTAACCCAACCCTAATGAGACTTTAAGGCATGTCTAATTCCAACTAAAACGGGTCAGAACCGAAGTCAACGCAAAAGTCAAAGTTTTGCGCCTTTCGGTTCCGAACCGGGTTTAAACAGAAATTTGTCGAGTCGGGCAAGCGTAGACAAGTTTTTATACTTATTACCAAGTTATATTAAGTTTAAAATAGGTTTCACGCCTCGCGGATTGCTATTCGTGCATTAAATCGCATATTGTAATTCTGTTGACTTTTTCGGTCAACGTTTGACCCGACAAACGACCTAGTTAGGTCTGGATTTGGTACTTGCCCTTATAAGGGTTTAATACCCATATAATTACCTATCTAATGGTACGTTTAATTTGACATACGCCTGAGCTATCGATACTTAATTATAAAGTCAAATGTTAAGCATGATATTTTGACTTTTAAGCTAATTATGAGACTAGTATTAATTGAGAAGGGATTAGAGACTTACTAATTGATTAATTGATGATTAGGAAGTCCTTTGATTAGCTTGGATACTCCACGATTTGAGCAGAAGTGAATGAGAATGGAATGATCAAATGGGTTGCAACTTATGAGTTTATATAGTGCCCAAGGCACCATGATTCTTTGACAACAAGGTCTACAACATTCCATAATCATTAAACACTTGTCCCTACTGCTTAGGGGGGTCTAAGGTTCATGCACATGCAGAGAAAACCGGCCAAAGTGGTAACATTCGCGCATGACAGGCTACTGCAAGTTTCTGATAGCTGGGGGTTGCCTTACGGACCGTAAGGTCCCCAAGCTTACGGTCCGTAAGCTTGACATCAGGCTTACAATTTGTTTGTTTGTTGAAGTATTGAAAGGGCAACAACTTGCACGACTTTGGGACTTTGTTTTGGCAACAAGGGACCTCCAATAAGTGTCTAATACTGTAACATACCCTACCATCATCCATTATTTCACTTGATTGCATATACAAGACCCGTAAATGACGGTTTATCATTCATTTCATCATGGGATCACATCATGCATTTGAATCTTCCTTTCTTGACAATAATTCTTTGCATAGAGGGCATAAAAGATGTGTAAAATATTAAATCTGGTCTTGGGATTTATAATTGAGGTGTTCAGAGGTAATAATTTAACATGACGCCTTTAAATCTTACCGAAACATCTTTATTAAATCCGGGTTTTCAACGCGTTTTTGTTTGACATGACACGTGTCGTTTTAATATTAAACCCGAAATTTGCGAGGTGTTACATTGAGTCAGCAAGGATACAATCCTAAAGGGTCGGATTATTGAAAGATAATTAATTAAGTTATTAATGCATAATGTGGTAAGCCCCTCTTTTAAAGGCGACGTTACCCTCGGCTAAGTAGTCTGAGTCAGCAGGGATACAGTCCTAAGTAGCCGGGTTAAAGTTTTAATAGTAGTTTAACTTATGAGGGGATCAAAGAGTTTGGACCCCCGCCATCCAATACCGTTAAGTATTGAAGGAGGTCCTACTAAATTTGACCCAGGTCCTTTGCAGGATCTATACACTGAACAATGGCAAGACTCTTACCAAACCGTTCCCTTAACCCCCGACCAGGTAGCCAACATACCTCCATATAGACCGTGGAGATATGAACGGTGAAAATCTTTTATTTTATATAGACAGTAAAATAATGCCAAGACATCACGGACAAACGATAAGGAAGAATCACCTTCAACATAAGAAACTAGTTATTAAAGTCATTAATACATAACCAATTAAAAAGTGCGAAAAGATTAAAAATAAAAAGTATTACACTAGACACTTTGTCTTCACCAAGTTATGTAAGAGACTTAGGCAAACATGGCCTTGATTGTCAAGAACTCTTACGATCAATCTTGGATCCCGAGACGACTCACACACTCTATGATGGACAATGGATGATGGTGGTGGATGATGGTGTTATGGTGGTGGTGGGTGAAGTGTGAGAGAGGTGGTGTGCCAAGGGATGGTTTGAGCTTGAACCAAGCACTCCTATTTATAGGCTGAACAGAAGCTCGGGCACGGCCCCGTGTCCAGTGGGCACGGCCCCATGTCCACATCCTTCTCTGTCTTCATTAATTGCTCTTGTCTTTATTAGTTGACCACGGCCCCGTGTCCGCTGGGCACGACCCCGTGTGCAGAAGCATATCTGTACTATCAAGATTTGCCTGGATTCTGCGAATCTTATAGTTGACCACGGCCCCGTGTCCGCTGAGCACGGCCCCGTGGTGGGCGATGGAAGCTTCTACAACTTTGTCTTTTATGCTGACACTTGGGCACGCCCCCGTGCTCACTGAGCACGGGGCGTGTTCAGCCTTCTGCTCTCTTGTTTTGCTTGGGAAGATACTTTCGGGGAGGTCGGGCATGCCACGTTTATTCCTTTTCTTGTATTTATGTTAGATTTAGCTGCCTTTTTGCTTCTTTTGTTAATTTGGGCTCATTTAATCCTGAAAATACAAAAGGAAGACAAAAACACACTTTTTCCAATATTAGTACTAAAAAGGGTTAGTTTTATGCCACAATTGATGTAATTTATATGTTGCATTTTGCACACATCAAATACCCCTACACTTGAATCTTTGCTTGTCCTCAAGCAAAACTCTTTATAATATGGCTTTACACTCCCAAATGGAATGGGTAGAAGAGAAGGTTTTTGGGCTTGTCATAGAGTGTCGGGATTTCCAAGATTCTTTACTAAGTTTTATTTTTATTTATTTACAATCCTATTCGTCATGATTTATTTAAAACTTTTCATAAGATAAATTACTTATTAGGGCATAACATGCCTCTTTAAAATTTTATTTATATACAAGTTCACATACCTCACGGGGGATCACTCAACACTCGGCCGAAGATGTATTTTAGTGAATCACTCGAGAGCGGCATGGAACTTACTCCTACCATAAGCTTGCCAAGCAATCAATCCTCCTCCTTTTTAACTATATACCTTTGTAAATATTAAGAGGACTTTTTGGGTGAAGGGTTAGGCTTGGGTTAAAGGTAGGTGGTTGGGTTAGTGGTTAGTAAAAGGGCGAAAAGCGCAACAAGCGTCGGTTTTCGTAAGACTTTCTCTATTTTATTTTTTTTATTTTTATTTTATTTTATTTTATTTTTTACTTTTTATTTTGATGAAGCCATAATTCAAACAAAGTTTCTTTTGATGAACTTGCTTGTTTATTTCTTTTGCTTCATCATAAACAAATTTTTTTTTTGAAAGTCATACGAAAAACCGGGCTTGTTACTAAAACAAAGGGTTAAAAATAAAAAGGTTTTGGTGGATGAAATGGTGTTTGGCTTGGGTTAAGAAATGAAAAGGTTTAGGCTCAAAGGGGTTAACTAGGGGGATTTTGGGTAGGTGGTAAAAAAAAGAAAAATAATGGTGTAGAAATAAAAAGGGTTAGTCCTAATGCCTCCATCATTTACTTACTCGGGTTTAAGTTGGTAAGGACCGGGAATGTATAGTCGTGGCAAGTTCTAGAGTTGTAAGAACCAAGTGGCTATTCACACAAGAAACGAAAAATGAGCATTTAATTTAAAGATATGTATTTGTATGCTCAATAAAGGCTCAAAACTCACTTTTGTGGGAATGGGTTTTTATGTGATCAAGTATATATAATTAAATTTTAACTAAGCTTGTCATGCATTTTCATAATTTTCTTATGTTGGTTCTTTTTATCACGACGCTATCGGTTGTAAATTTGTAAAAATATAACCTTTTTAGAATTTTGAAATTCACAAACTAAACCTAGACAAGTAAAAAAAATAAAAAATGAAAATTTTTGAAAAAAATTTGGGGTGATTAGCGGTTCCAATAGAGTTTTGTGTAAGGCTTGTTATTAGGACTTGCAAGATTCAAGGTTTTAGCATCCCCCCCCCCCCCCACACTTAAATTACACATTGTCCTCAATGTGTCCAAAAAATAAGTTTTTAGGTTGATTGAATGTGTAAAAGGTGTGAATAAAGCAAAAATGTGTGTTACTGGGCGCTGGACACGGCCCCGTGTTGTTCGGGCACGGCCCCGTGTTCAAGTGCCAGTAACAAAAATTAAACAAAAGAAACAGAAGCCTGGACACGGGGGCGTGTTGGGTGAACACGGCCCGTGTCCAGTTTACCTGAACTGGGTCATTTCTGCAGACTGTGCTGCACGGGGCCGTGTTGGGCGGACACGGCCCGTGCTGAGCTGACTGTTAATGAAGAAAATTGTTGGATGGCCCTGTTTTCCTGCATGGGGTACTGGTTCAAGTTTCCCTTGTTATCCTTTGCCATCCCGAGTGTTTTATTCGTTTCAACACCATCCAAACACCAAATTAACTAAAACCATCATTCATTAAGTCATAGAGAGAATTACATAATAGTCTAAAAGTTAAAATACTAGATAGTTAGGTCAAAGAAACACAAGAAATCTAAACCAAGAAGTTCTAGCCTACTACTTATTTTATTAGCAAAATTTTCAAAAAGGTAAATCCCTCGGTTAAATGTAGCTTGAAAAACTTCTTTCTCCGGGCATGGGTTCCTCACACGTCGGCAAGCCATTCTTCTATCTCCCTAGGAAGGAGAAAAGCGGGCTCATTGGCATTGGTTTGAGGAGGTGCAACCTCCACTGGGACTTCTTGTAGATCTTCAAGAGGAGGTTCCGCTGGAATGTCGTCCCAACCGGTAGGATTGTGGATTCCAAGTGTTAGGTTCCAATCCTCTTGAGGGAGGACTGGTTCCATTGGAGGTGTTACAAGAATGTTTAACCTCTGGTGCAAGAGGTTTATTTCTTGAAAACTGTTTTCCAACCCCACCGTAAGATAATTTATACGGTCTATCAGGACCTCCTCTACCGAAGTCATCTTGTCAAGAGCTTCACGTAACGCCATCACGTATCGTACGAGAGTTGCTTCAATTGATGGCCTCATTTCCCTTCGACTGTTTCTGGAGCGTGCAGAAGAGGTTCCATTGTTTTGGCTAGACATTCTAAGAAAACAAACAAAAAATAGTTCATTTTAATGAAACAGTACTACGGACACGGCCCCGTGCTCAATGAGCACGGCCCCGTGTTCACCTTTCTGCAGTTTTTTAGAACACGGAATCTTGGGGTCTCAAATTATTTTCCCAACTTATGAAGCATTTTTGAACAGAAATAACTTAAAACAATGTTGTGTAACTTATTTTTAACAAGATTCCTTGAGCAAAAAGTTAACAAACATCACAATAAAGCTTGGAATCAAGCTTTAATGAAGGTGTTGTTGCAAGAAAGATGAAGAAGAAGGTAATGGATAAAAGAGGAAGGGACAAGATGTTTGTTAGAAACTTCTTTTAGAACATACCTAGGATGGTAAGTTAGAAAATCCTTTCAAATCTCTGTCCCTGGATGGTCCAAATGTGCAGGATTCTTGGCTGCATTTATAGAAAACGACAGAATACTGGACACGGCCCCGTGTCGGCTGGACACGGCCCCGTGTGCAGGCAAGATCCTGACACATTTTGTCCGTATTCTGACAAAAAGTCAGAAGGGAATCTTTTGGTGGACACGGGGGCGTGTTGACCTGGGCACGACCCCGTGTCGAAGGGCTGGTTATGAAGTTTGTCTATTTTTAAGGAACTTTTCCGGATCGGGCGGTTCCTTACTGGATGGAACAACCTCAAAGTGCCTAAGATACCTTAATTGATCTAGATTAAGACTAGAACGCAAGAGGTTGTCGGTGAGGGTGATTCCTATGCTATAAGTAGGTGGACAAGTCCAACCCTTTCCCGGGCTCTCGTTAAAGAAGGTGTATGCCGAATCGCTCAGGTCTATGTATGCATCGAACGAAGTCGATGGGGAGTCCTTCACGACACAATCGGCACAGGGACGACTATCGCTCAAGTCCTCACTAGAGTTAGAAGTATCGTCGTGGACAACGAAGTTGTTTGAATGCGATTCCAACACTTCTTCTTGGTTATCATCTTGAGATAAATTATTGAAATCTATCCTAAGTTCTTTTAACCAATTAAGAATTAGATCTTCTAATTGAAATAATTTATCAAGAAGCATTTCTGCTAGAAAATCTGGTTGGGAGCATTCAAGGGAGAGATAAGGATTATTTTTACTTTCGCCCCTCTTAAGGATACAAGGAAACGATGGGTCTATATAGTGGGGCTTATAATTTAGAAAATAACATTCTAATTCCTTATGGGTAGCACCACATAATTGACACCACGTACCATAAGAGTGCCGAAAGTAAAAAGTATCAGTATCACTCATGTTTGTGTCAGAAATTACCAACCGTTGGGATCTTACGGTTATGTTTTCAGTAACTGAATCTTGGGCACGGGGCGTGTTGAGTGGGCACGGCCCCGTGTTCAGCTTACTGTCTGACTTAAAACAAGATTGCCAGTTCCAATGATTGGGCACGGGGCGTGTTCAGCGGGCACGCTCGTGCTGAGTTCTGCAGAAGCTGAAAAACTAAGAAAAATCCTAAAAAAAATAGAAAAATAAGAAAAACGATTAGGTCGCTGATTCCTAACTTTCTTAAAATCCTTGTGTCCCCGGCAACGGCGCTAAAAACTTGATGTGTGTGAAGTGTGTATATAAGTTTAAGTATATTTTAAGCCCTTTTACACTTTTTTAGCCAAGTTTTAAATTTACAAAACACGATATTTACTAACACTAAACACACATATGGGCAAGTGCACCCATCGTGAGCGTAGTATAGTGTTGGTAAGATACCGAGGTCGTCCAAGGACACAAGAGCTTTTAATACCGGTTTATCCTCAACGTCTAATCAAATCAAAAGTTTAGAAAAATGTTTTAAACTAAGAAAATAAAAACTATCTAAAATGCTGAAAAATAAAAATAAAAGTAAAAACAGATAGACAAGATGAATCACTTGGCTCCGACTCGTGTTTAGTGTAACCTTTGATTATTTCCGCACTTTTGCACTATTTAAGAGATTATCTTAGTTATTGTAGTAGGCCCCTCTTTTGAAGGTGACGTTACCCTCAACCTAGTAGTTTGAGTCAGCAAGGATACAATCCTAAAGGGTCGGATTATTGAAAGATAATTAATTAAGTTATTAATGCATAATGTGGTAAGCCCCTCTTTTAAAGGCGACGTTACCCTCGGCTAAGTAGTCTGAGTCAGCAGGGATACAGTCCTAAGTAGCCGGGTTAAAGTTTTAATAGTAGTTTAACTTATGAGGGGATCAAAGAGTTTGGACCCCCGCCATCCAATACCGTTAAGTATTGAAGGAGGTCCTACTAAATTTGACCCAGGTCCTTTGCAGGATCTATACACTGAACAATGGCAAGACTCTTACCAAACCGTTCCCTTAACCCCCGACCAGGTAGCCAACATACCTCCATATAGACCGTGGAGATATGAACGGTGAAAATCTTTTATTTTATATAGACAGTAAAATAATGCCAAGACATCACGGACAAACGATAAGGAAGAATCACCTTCAACATAAGAAACTAGTTATTAAAGTCATTAATACATAACCAATTAAAAAGTGCGAAAAGATTAAAAATAAAAAAAGTATTACACGAGACACTTTGTCTTCACCAAGTGATGTAAGAGACTTAGGCAAACATGGCCTTGATTGTCAAGAACTCTTACGATCAATCTTGGATCCCGAGACGACTCACACACTCTATGATGGACAATGGATGATGGTGGTGGATGATGGTGTTATGGTGGTGGTGGGTGGTGGGTGAAGTGTGAGAGAGGTGGTGTGCCAAGGGATGGTTTGAGCTTGAACCAAGCACTCCTATTTATAGGCCGAACACAGCTCGGGCACGGCCCCGTGTCCAGTGGGCACGGCCCCGTGTCCAGTGGGCACGGCCCCCTGTCCACATCCTTCTCTGTCTTCATTAATTGTTCTTGTCTTTATTAGTTGACCACGGCCCCGTGTCCGCTGGGCACGACCCCGTGTGCAGAAGCATATCTGTACTATCAAGATTTGCCTGGATTCTGCGAATCTTATAGTTGACCACGACCACGTGTCTGCTGAGCACGGCCCCGTGGTGGGCGATGGAAGCTTCTACAACTTTGTCTTTTATGCTGACACTTGGGCACGCCCCCGTGCTCACTGAGCACGAGGCGTGTTCAGCCTTCTGCTCTCTTGTTTTGCTTGAGAAGATACTTTCGGGGAGGTCGGGCATGCCACGTTTATTCCTTTTCTTGTATTTATGTTAGATTTAGCTGCCTTTTTGCTTCTTTTGTTAATTTGAACTCATTTAATCCTGAAAATACAAAAGGAAGACAAAAACACACTTTTTCCAACATTAGTACTAAAAAAGGGTTAGTTTTATGCCACAATTGATGTAATTTATATGTTGCATTTTGCACACATCAACACGCTATAGAAATCAAAACAGAAAACCCCAAAAAGGGTCTAAAAACTATCAATAGAAAAATTCAACCCTATCTGTAAGTAACTAGAAATTCAACCAGCGCGTTGCGCAGGAATTAAGTCGATATCTCTTTGTATTCGGTTTATTACGGCGGGAATTAGATTGATATCAGTTTAGTTAGTTATGGTACCAACACTCACTATAGCAATAGAAAAATAAAAACTCAAAAAAGGTCTAATATAAGCAAGATGATATCTGTGTGTATTCAGATTGTTGGGTGGCTCACATTTACACATCAAAACGTAAATAGAAAAACATATTACATAGCAATTTTAAAATCGTAAGTAAAGGCGCACATATTCATGTTTTTTATTGAAATTGTGACGACTTTGTTTATATCGTCCATCACAACTAATATATTATATATTTCTTTTAGTTTCATTTAAAATTAAACCGTTGCAACACGCGGACATAATCTAGTGGTTATAATTAATTAGTAAATAAAAACAACTATTAACAAACTATAAATTAGCAACATTTGTATGCATATAGGTATGTACTTCATGCTTTGGGAGGTTTTCAAAAAAAATTAAATGTTACACTTTTGATCCAAAATTATTTGTTTTTCTACTTTTAACACCAAAAGTTTTCATCTCTTGCAATTTTACCTCACAACTTTTGTACTTTCAACTTTGATCCCCACACTTTTCATATTTCGCAATTTTTTTTGTTTTAAATTTTGCGAGTTAACACGGCGTAACGTGTGTGTGGTTCAACGTTTTAACATTTTGTTTTAATTCTTCGTACTAGATTTTGCGAGTTAACATGGCTCAAAGTGCACGTGTGGTACAACGTTTTTACGTCGTCTATCTTTTCCCCGTTTGACAGGTTCGTTACAACGCGTGGGGTCCTAAATCGACTTAATTATTATTTTCTATGTTTTATGTTGCAGTTTAATTTCTTCTCATTAACACACCGTAACTTCAGTATTGATTGTCGCTGGTGGTGATGTGCAATGATGCTATTCGGCACGACTTTACGCCCCGCCGCATTGCGGCGGGTGGTAAATCTAGTTATAATTATTTAGAAAAATATATGAATTTTTTATAAACAATATTAACTTGAATAATAAAAGAAATATAATATAATGAATATAATGTATAATAAAATTGTTGGCACTACGTTTTTTCAATTATTTAAATAAATAAATAATATCCTTTTTAATTTATATAACTAATGAACCCAAAAAGTAGGGGTGTTCATCGAATCGAATATCGAATTTTTGAATTATTCGAATAATTTTTATTTTCCCTTGAATTCGTATTCGATTCGAATTGGATTAAAATCTACCAAATTCGATTCGATTCGTATTCGAATAAAAAACCCAATTCGTATTCGATTAAAAATTCGAATTCGAATCGAATTCGATTTGATTTAAATTCTTTTAAAACATGTAAAAACTATCAAAATGGAACATAAATTTTAAAGCAACCATAAAGCACGATATCATATTAAAACAGTTCCAAATAAAGTATCATAAATCTAAAATTCAAAACGAGAAGTCGGGAATAACCACTCCACATTACAAGTTAATATTTTTAGGGGTAGAAATCTATTGATAGATGTGTTACTTAGGTTTTACTTATGGGCCATCTAGTTGGTTTGGTAATGGGTAATTTTAATACTTGGAACAAATTTTGAAAATACATAGCCTAATAAAAGTTATATATGTATTACATATAAAAATAATAAATAAAATGTATAATTTTTATTCGAATTTCGAATCGAATTTGAAATTGTAAATTCGTATTCGATTCGTATTCGATTTACTTGACTCGAATTGAATCGAATTCGAATTCTTATAATCGAAATGAATTCTTGATAATCGAATCGAATTTAAACGAATTTCGAATTTTTCGAATTCGAAACGAATTCTTGATAATTCAATTTGTTAAATTGAATTAAATATATACGGACGTGAGGCATTTGTTAACTAAAATTGATAACGGCTACAACTCTTGTTTCTCTCTCCCTCAAAACCTCCGCACAGCCTCTCAAAGTTCTATACCTTTCGGACATTCACAAGACCGTCTTCTCCGGCGGGGGATGGGAGGTGTTATACTGCCATCACCCGATCTCAACAGATCGTCTTCACCGGCAAACGTGCTCGGATCGTCTTTCGTCGCACCAAATCATCAGCACACAACTGTCATCACCTCCGATCACAACCAGTCTGAACCAAGTCGCCCCCTTCTCTCAACGAATATGATTTTCCGGAGCGCAATACCACCGAGGCAAAAACCCTATACACTAAGAATCCGTCGGATCTGAGTAAAAACACGACCGGAGGCGCCAGCGGTGGTTTTGTGAGTTTCTAGTTGTTCGCCTGAGATCTTAGTTTGTTCTTTGTTGTAAATCTCGTTTGTAATTCGTCTTCAGAGTTTCAATAATAATCTTTTGCTTTTCTAAGAGTATACACATAACCCACTTTCACGCCGTTATTGTTTGCTGGGTGCCATCGGCCCACCACCACCTCTCATCATGAAACCCAAACACGATCATCTCCGGTTAACCACCACCATCTCTCATCACCTACCAAAACCACTCACCATCGTTGGAGAAGAAACAATTTTAGTGATGGTGATGAGATATGGTTACGGTGGTGACGGTAGCACCGGTGGTGGGGAAATCTGGAAACGGTGGTAGTTAGGCCTTTAATTTTGTTTATTCAAGAAATAAAGATTGCAACGTGGCCCAAACCGGCGGATGCAAGTTAAAATAACCTGGAAACCGGAACTGTACTTAAGATCCTACCCAAAATGTTATATTTAACTAGTTTTAACCCCCCGCGTTGCGGGGCAGGGAGCGTAAAACCGTTCTACCAGTGTTAGAGGAAGGGGGCTAAAATCGTGCTAAGTAGGAAGCCAACAACGACTACAAGCAGAAAAAACTTAAAAGAAAAACACGAATTTATAACACTAAGTAACTCACAAAATGTAAAACGTAGATGAATTCGCATTTATACAAACACGTATAAGAAATCCGAGAGTGTAAAAAAGTTTAAGAAAACAGAGAGGAAAACATGATAAATTTAAAACTTAAAGTCTAAAGAGGAGCAAATTAAAATTTAACTAAAAGACAAAAAAGAAACACACTTATGGACCATTGACCATCAAACAAACCAACATTAGGTTGTGGAGGGGTTTTAAATAGCATGCCACTGCTATATTTATGGCCTGGTCTATTCGCACACGTCCTTAGTCTATTTAAACACCTCAAAGCGCCGCGCTATGGCCAAAGCTGGGCGCTTTGGTGTAAAGTCAACCGACAAGGACTGACGCGGTCAGACCTTGTCTGTTGCTTTACATCAAAGCGCCCCGCTATGGCCAAAGAGGGGCGCTTTGAAGTTTTTTTTTTTTTTTTTTTTTTTTTACATTTTTAAATTTTCGGGCAAAGCGCCCCTCTTAGGTCAAAGCGCAGCGCTTAGGGCCTTTTTTAAATTTTTTAATATTGTTTTTAATTCACAAACGCGTCGATAATAGTATAAATTTTACGCTTTCTCCATTATAAATCATTTTTTAATATATATGGACTATACTGCAAGTTCCGGATCAAATCGGTTACGTGTGATGTCGTATTCCATTATATCGTACTTGTGCTTTCAAAACAAAATGATACGATATAATGGAATACGACATCACACGTAACCGATTTGATCCGGAACTTGCAGTATAGTCCATATATATTAAAAATGATGTATAATGGAAAAAGCGTAAAATTTAGATTATTATCGACGCGTTTGTGAATTAAAAACATCGGTTCCAACCCGAAACCGATTCCTCCGTAACCATTTCAGAACCGGTGTATTAAAGTCTTGATTATGTTACCGTTGGAATCGATTTCTTGCCGTTGCACGCCATTTGATATTTGAAAATAATCAAATATGGATTTAAAGAGATTTATGAACTTATTTTTACATAATAAAGTTTCAAAATCGTATTACAACAGAATAAAGTAACAAGTTTCAAAATCATTTTTTTTATTGAGTTTGAAATTAATACTTTTGTAATTTTTTTTTATTTTTTATATTTGAACTATTTTGATCCTCTTACTTTTGACAGTAAGAAAGAGTAAAAAGGTATGCAAAAATACTATTTCTAGTCTTAGGAGTCTAAACATGTAGAGTAGGTCTTTGCATATGGAGTGTGAAGGTGGTTCTATGGAGTGTGGAGGTGGTTCACCAAGTCAAAAGTGTTGTCATTTCTTTTGTTGGAACCATGCCCCTTCGACAAAAAAGAGGACAAGTGATAGGACTTGCAAAATGATGGTTTTAACTTGCTTGGTGTGGTTCCCAAACAATATACACCATAATACTACAATTAATAAAAAAATACGTCATGTACATGTACGGTAGGCGGCTGATACACATAACACTACTCATAGGAGTACTTGTGCTTTCAAACCAAAATGATACGATATAATGGAATACGACATCACACGTAACCGATTTGATCCGGAACTTGCAGTATAGTCCATATATATTAAAAAATGATGTATAATGGAAAAAGCGTAAAATTTATACTATTATCGACACGTTTGTGAATTAAAAACAATATTAAAAAATTTAAAAAAGGCCCTAAGTGCTGCGCTTTGACCTAAGAGGGGCGTTTTGCCCGAAAATTTAAAAATGTAAAAAAAAAAAAAAAACTTCAAAGCGCCCCTCTTTGGCCATAGCCGGGCGCTTTGATGTAAAGCAACAGACAAGGTCTGACCGCGTCAGTCCTTGTCGGTTGACTTTACACCAAAGCGCCCAGCTTTGGCCATAGCGCGGCGCTTTAGAGTGTGAAAATAATTTTCTCCGTGTGTAAATAGCATGACTCATATTTATCTAGCACTTGTAAATAAAATCTTGATGGTACAATTGTAAATAGTATGCCATTGTTGTCCATTTAATACACTCTAGCCAAGATCCTACAGCAAATGTTATATATAGTAAAGTAAGGGTGTACCTATCTACACACCCATTTCACTATCTACACACCAAAAATGGTGTTTTTTGTCCTTACATGCACACCATGCAGTGTCGAACTGTGGCTAAAACGCGGCGTTTTGGTCCGGCTAACCAGACCAAGACTGACGGGTGTCTGACGGGTCTGTTGACCGGACCAAAACGCCGAGCTTTGGCCGCGTTTTGGTCCTGTCAACCAGACCGGTCTTTTGTCTGGTTGACAGGACCAAAACGCGGCCAAAGCTCGGCGTTTTGATCCGGACAACAGACCCGTCAGTCTTTGTCTGGTTAACCGGACCAAAACGTCGCATTTTGGTCACAGTTCGACACTACAGAGTGTGCATGTAAGGACAAAAAACACATTTTAATGGTGACTATCTACACACTTGGTGTGTAGATAGTTTGGCCCTAAAGTAATAGTAATAGTAATAATGCATCCAAACAATGACTGCGTATCCTTAAATTATGACGTCATTGTTTACACATCATATCGATGACGTCACTTGGAAGCAATAGAAAAGCAAAAGAAAAAAGATCTTTTTGGGGCCACTTGGAATTAATGATTAATACTCTTAAATAACTTTCAAAGTCGATGCAAGAAATATTTTTCTAATGGTATCTGATATAATAAATAATTATAACAACAAATGAAATGGCCGATTCATTTTATTTTACAAGTAGTAGATTCCAAACTTAATTTTCAAGATGAACTAGGATTTTGCCCGCCGCGCGTTGCGGTGGCGCGCGACGGGTGGAAACATATAGTAAGACAAAACACGATTCGTAAAACCCAGTGCGTAAAAGACAATTACAAAAAAAAGTGTAAATCACAAAGGTAGACACAAAGTGTACAAAACAATGCCAAAGACATTTCGAAAAACACAATGCATTGTCATTTGCAAAAGTAGGAGTTGTAGTCTAGGGGTTACAATTGCAAATTTTTTAAAGTTTGGCGGGTGTAAAAATGGAGTAATAGTGCAAGGGGTAGGGGTGGTGACGGAAATGTGTAAAAGATGAGGGGGTGTTGGTGGAAATATAAAAGAAGAGGGTTGGTGGCGTAACTGTGTAAGAGCTTAGGGGTGATGGTGGAAAACCAAAGTAGAGGGTTGGTGCTAGCAAAGTTTGAAAGATGAGATTGTGGTTTTGGAAATCCAAAGTAGAAGGTTTAGGGGCTAAATTTGTCATTTTATGAAACTTTGAATATACCAAAGTCAAGGGGCTACAATTGCAACATCGTGAACGTATGGGTGCAGGGAGGCAAAGCCAGTGCGAAACCTACGCGCGTTGCGGCGCAAGTACATTGCAAACATCGAATAGATTAGTCGAAGCGTTATGTAATTCATTAAACATATGAAAACACACATTTTGACGTATCCAATTTAATTCAATAGCATTGTAGCTGGATAAAAATGTAAAGTATATCGTATTTATATGTGACCCGACTCATACATAGGAAACGTACAAAAAGCATAAAATGTGTATCAAGGGAAAACTAACACGTGTAATCAAAAATGATATTCATATCAACGGAAAAAATTATACCCTTAGCGTGTTGCGGTAGGGTCGAAACGTAGAATTGGAAAACGTACATAAAACAATCAAAAACCAAATATATTTGACCTGACTTGTTCTCCAAAAAACTTTACATCGAAACGTATACCAACTCGAATTTATACCGACACATAAATTTTAATATTCATAATGCAACCCGCGGGCGATGCGTCGTAGGCACGTTGCAAACAGATTAGTCCAAACGCTATGTCATGCGCAAACCATATGAAAGCGCATGTCTTGACGTATTTAGTTCAACTCAATGTATGGTTGAATCCAAACGTTTAGTTTTTAAAAAAAGAAATTAGCGAACGAAAATAATTAAAGAAAGCAATAAGCTAAAACTGTAGAGATATACGGTACAACGATAAAGTTGAAACATTATAACTTTTGAGATTAAACCTCAATGGTCTAATATTGCAATATAATTGAAGTTTAACTTGGAAAGGAAATGGACTCAAAACACAATTTAACAAAACTAAAAGCAAATGGCCAAAATGTATTTTACTCAAAGTATGGGTGAAAAACTGAAGTTTAACTTGAAAAGGAAAAAGACTCAAAACGCAATTTAAAAAAAAACTAAAAGCAAGGGGCCTAAATGTATTTTACTCAAAGTATTGTGTGAAAAAGGAAAATGGCATATGTATGAAGTTTAACTTGAAAAGGAAAAAGACTCAAAACGCAATTTAACAAAACTAAAAGCAAAGGGTCAAAATGTATTTTACTCAAAGTATGGGTGAAAAGAGAAAATGTCAAAATGGACTCAAAACGCAATTTAAAAAAACTAAAAGCAAGGGGCCTAAATGTATTTTACTCAAAGTGTTGTATAAAAAAGAAAAATGGCATATGCATTTGAGTGGAAAAGGGAAATGGCATCTACATGTCGGTGGCCTATGCCACCGACTTTGTACTTTAAGTTTATAAGGTAATATCTTAAAACTTTATTCATTTCAGCAATCCTCATATAAAATTGCAACATATAACACACCTTCTCACAGTTTCTTCCTTTAAGATCCACAAAAATTATTCGAGCATTAATAGTTTAAGATGTTGTATAATGCTTATAATCAGTGGCGGACCTATGATTTTTTTTTATTGGGGTTCATTTTTTGTGTAAGGATTTTTGACAACCGAACATTAAAATTTTCGAGTCGGTCATCGTAGTGGGGTCGTGGCTAGGATTTCACAACTAAACATTAAAATTTTCGGGTCGGTCATTGTAGTCGGGTTGGGCCTAGGAAATAATATAGAAGCGTTTAGTGGACATGAAACCATTACATTATATGTTGGAAGTTTTGTTTGGTAATCAAGTGTTAAATAAAATCGACATTCAATTTATCATTTTAAAGAAGCAAATTAGAGGGTCCATGGGTGGTTGTGATGTTTTAAAACACTAGTTTAATTTTGATGGAAAAAATAAACTAAAAAAATAAGACATGTAAGACTTGAACTTGGGATCTATTTGTTGGAACACAAGAGGATTTACCACCACACCATCTTTTCTTTTAATAATATGGGGTCCAATTAATTTATTTTATGGGGTCCTTGAAAAATTTAACATACCAGTGGCAGTTCTACTATTTTCTAAAAAAAGATTGGGGTCCGTGGACCCCGACCCGGACCATATGAGTCCGCCCATGCTTATAATAAGAAGAAAATAAAGCATATATAAGTATGTTACACTCTAATTCAAACACAGTAGAGGCGGTGATATAGGGTAGTTTTAGAGAGGAAGAAGCAATTATGGTTCTCAATATATCATCGTCGGAAAAGAGAGAGATTGGGTGCGGCACCTGGTGGATATGTATGCCAAAGTAACGTCATTTAACAACACTTCTAGTAAGATACGATCCAAAAAATTACACTCTGAGCAACAATCAAATGATATTTTCAGAGTTAAATAATCCTGACACAAAAGGAGATGAAAATAGATTATTTGTGAAATAATTTATACACATTATTTGTTTGTTCAGAATAAATTAATAAAAGGGTTATTAATTTATGGGAATATACCACAGAATAGTAATGAAGTTTTGGGAGTGTTCCAATTAGGTTACTAATAAAATTTATTGTTCCAATTAGATCATTCTACTTTATTTTGGTATTCTAATGCTAGATATTTTACTTGAATAGCATGTCATAGTCCTACATGACATTTATTAACCTTTTTTTTTTAAAAAAACATGATTACATGGAATCAAATAAAAGAAATATAATAAATCAAAACAAAATCAAAACCCAAAACATTCAAATATTACAAATCGTAGATCAAATTTAACTTTCTATAACAATTGAAACCCTACCATCCATTCACGCACTGCCGGTTTCAACGATGGCGAATCAAGAACAATCGAACAACTCAGTACCAATCGATCAAGCCTTCGACCAACTGAACAACTCAGTGCCAAGCAAGCCTCCGCCACTGACTGCAAATAATACAGAGGAGCAGATTCATGGTTTGACGTCACAGGTCCTTTACTAATTGTTTGGCACTGTTGCAAACCAATGATCATGTTAATTGTTTATATTTTTCTTTTCAAGCGAGTGATGTATGTGATCTCTTTGACTTTGTGTCTTTCAGTATTTGTTTGGCACTTGCAAATCAATTATCATGTGAATCGTTTGGCACTTTCACTTTTTATTTATTTTAATGAAACCTCTTCTATATGTGTTAGTATAATTCAGTTCGGCTATTGATTAAAACCGAACATACAACTATTTGTAATGGGAGAATGGCTAAAGATGAAATTTTATTGTTAGTTGTTTATCTTCTTTTATGACTATAATTTTTTTTTTAGTTAAAACTCCGATATCATTCCACACGAAAAAGGACAATTACAAATTTTGAATGACCTATTTAGGTAAAATATCTAGGATTGAAACATCAAATGAAACTTGAATGACCTAATTGGAACAAAAAAAATTATGAGTGACCTAATTAGAACACTCTTGAAACTTGGTTACTATTGTACAAAGTTAACCCTTAATTTATTGTAATTAGATTACAAATTAATTAGTTTCTTTATATTAATTTATTGATCTAACCCTTCAACTTGAGCTAGTTTTGCACAAAATTTATTGTAATTAGATTACAAATTAATTAGTTTCTTTATATTAAGAAGGTTAGAGTAGTACATTTCTTGGTCTTGTGAATCCATATCTTGTGAACTAAGGAAACAACCCTGTTAACATATACATCACGAGAATATTGTGTATTATTAGAATATGAATTAATTACATGACTTGTCAAAGTTTAATGACCAATCAGTTAACTGATATGCAGATTGAGAAATAGTTAGCATAAACCTAACATGGATGCCATATGAACCAAGTATATCAAGAAAACAAAACAAATATCAAGAAGATGGTAGTGGCTAAATCTAAGTAGTTTGAGTCAGCAAGGTACAAAAAAAGAGCAACATTAATATCCCACATACAAGTTAAACAACCGCAACATCATGAAGCTTGGATCGAAGGATCTCAAATCAAGCAAAAGCTAACCATTTGGTCAGAGAATCAACAAGTATGTGAGAGCGTTGTATCATAGATAATATCCAAGATAACCTCAAGATGTTTCGTATACTGACGAAACACCAGATTGCCAGTTAATAGGTAGCACAAATGTTGTCACGCCATATAGTGGGTAGACGCCACAAAGAACGAGGGTATAATAGTAGTAGGATGCTCAAAATCATAACTCGTATATGGAATGGAGAAGGTGGTTTCATGGAATGATATGTGACGGGAAGTATACATAGGAAGAGCATGAGGATCATAACATATGTATTGGGAAAATTTTAGGTGAGAGTTTATTAGGTTGGATATCCTAAAGGAATGGATAATTAAGGTATCCAAAGGCGTATATCTAACATTCCGCGTCTCGTACCACCAATTTTGTTTGGTTTACCCACAAGGAGCTCAATGATTTGTTTTTTAATTGCCTAGGTGGAGACTTCCAGTAAGTCACCCATGATGGAACTATGTCCATCTGATCACGCTTAACTAGTGGAGTTTTCATCTTATCCATAGTTATTGCACACAAAACGCTTTGGTGATGTTTGAGGTTTAGACTAAAAAAATGGTCCAAACTGAAAAGGAAGCATGTAGGGAGAAGAATGAGCAAGAGTGGAATGGCAAGCAGTTTATCAAAAAAGCAGTTGTGGCATGTGCATCATGTTAAAATTTTTATGGTAGGTGCGCATGAAAAATAAAGACCTCAAGCAATCACTAAGTCATGGCGGTTTTTTCACTCAGTGACCTTATGTGTGTATCTATTACATCATGGCTCATGACAAGTCATTTTGGGATCCATATGTGTGTTTTAATTTTACTGTTAGGTCTTGATGAGCCATGTCATGTGTTGATGGGTTGTCTTGGCTATATAAACCCATAATGGGTCATTACATATCCTTTGGGAAATTGGGCCTCAGAATACATGTGTGTGATACCTTTACACTACTGGGTTTTGATTACCATGTATTGGTGGGTTGTTTTGAATACGCAAATTGACATTGGGTCATAACTTATAAAAAATCATATCGGGCCTTATGATCCATGTGTGTGATACATCTACACTATTGGGCCTTGTCATGTGTTGATGGGTTGTCACAGATGCATAAACCCACTGTAAGTTATAACAGGTCATTTTACATGACTATAAATATACACCGAAACATAAGTTGTTAGCTACAATTTTTTTTTTTTTTTTGTCATTTAATATAATTTTCATTTACACCCTCTAATTTTTAATAAGTTTATCATACGGATCCTCAACTTTAGTAACAACATGTTTAGCCCCTTAATTATAATTACTATTTGACCCTCAACTATATTTTTTTCCTTTACACTCTATTGTAATTACTATTTAGACCCTAAACTTATAGTTTTTTTTCGTTTACTTATTTATTGTTCTTTCTTTTTATTTTTTTTCTCAAGGTAATTTTTTTCTAACTTTCGTATGTACCATCGTAAGTAGGTTACTTTATTCACGTTCTGAACCCGCAGCTGGTACTCGTTTTTATGGTTATAATGAGTGTCGCTACCATCACGAACTGAACCGATAATTTTTTTGTGACTTTCAAATATATACCATCGTGACGTGTTTTTTTTTACCGTTTCGTAAAATGTCCCACGCGTTTGCTTTTCTATCTATGGTTCGAACCTGCCGCGAACCGCCGGTGATAACCCACTAGTTACAACTAAACAACATTTAATAAAAAGTCTTTAAGCCCCGTAGGGACGATTTTTGTGGCCTATTGAGACGGAGCTATGGAGGCCAAAATTAATAAAGATGACATGTCGTACCTACAGGCTTAAAATATGTCGTCCCTATAGGTTAATTTCTTATAGTCATGTAACAAGTCATAACGGGTCTCATGATCTATCTGAATGATTAATTTACACTATTGGGCCTTGATGAGCCTTGTCATCTGTTATCGTAGATGCATAAACCCATAGCAAGACATAACATTTACATGACATTACATTTCATGATATTCTATATAATACAATTATCAACGATTGCAGTGACGAAGCTTGAGATTTCCAACCGGAAGGTCAAAAACGTATATACCAAAAAATTTCTATAAAACGGGGGGTCGAAAACAAAAAATACCCAAAAATTTTAATATGAAAACTACATACTCTCCACTACTGAGCGAAAAGTTCGAGGGGTCGGCCGCCCCTTCCCGCCCCCACTATCCTTCGCCCATGAACGACTGTCAATGGTGGTTTTTTTTACTTCTTTTTTTTTTTGTCTTATTTCCTTTTGTATGTTTGTATATTTTTACCTTTTAAATTTTAGCATTGACACGTACAACCACTTAATTTCGTAAAGACTTTGTAGTTGAGCTGTACATGTTTATTTATATGTATGTGTGTATAAAAATTCAAGTTGATATACGTTTCAACGTAAATTTTTCTGTAAATGAGTCGGGTCAAATATAATAAATTTTCGTGTTTATATTTATGTACATTTTCGGTTTGTCCATATTTTAACGTAAAATTTTATGAAACGCCGCGGCAACACGCGGGGCAGTTTACTAGTTACAAATAAACAACATTACTCTTTCACATACTAAAAATTTCACATCTTACATGTGCACAAAGAAAAAATAAAAAAATAATAATAATAAAACTTTAATTTTATGTCTGTAGAAGTTATGGACAAGGAAGTTGATGAACAACGATGCATTTCTTAGAAGTACTATCAAATGTAGTAAAACTTAAAAACTTGGCATTATAGTTGGATTTTTCTTGTACTTTAATGTTCACTTATTTTTTTTTAAATGTTCACTTTTTATCTCAAATTAATCCAACATAATAGTTTTTAAAAGTATATAAATAATTTTGTCTTAACTTAGTTCAGATATCGGACTAGAATAATTGATTTTTATATCTTCATAATTTCAAGCTAAAGGGTCATGGTAGCGTTGAAATGTGTTTCACCCAATTAAAAAAGGGGGCAAAACGAAACGTGGGGAGCCAAAACACTTGAATTAAAAAGGTTGGTTGTACAGTTGTACTTTATAGTCGTACCCTTTTATCCTCTTTTCTGACTGAGAACCTTTACTCCTTTAGAAAAGGAAACAAGATTTGTCGCATACGAGGTAACGTAGACGGTCGGTGGCGGTCATGCACTATCAGCCGGCAAGGCGATCGAATAACCACCCTTTCAACACAACCAAAATATTCAGCATCTGCATCCATCTGCTGCTCTCGCATCATTAATCTAATCTTCCAAGTAAGTTACTCTAGTTTTACTTAATTACTAATCAAATGTTTGTCCAAGGCTTGATGCAAAACTACGATCGAGCCGGGTTCTCTATTCCTACGGAGTAGAGGAAAGGCTTTCTACATCTTAATGGGATTTACTGAGTATGACGATGATGATGACTACTAATCAAATGCTTAACTTATACACTTGAATATCGTATTTCGATCATGATCCATGGCTATTTCGCTTCTAGGGTTAAGGATTCTTCCAGAAGATGTGGAGATGAATTATTTGTTAGTTTAGGGTTTCTTATCAGAGATATATGCCTGCCATTAAGGATTTCAGTGGATCCACAACTGAACGTACAGAAATATATATAGTCCTTATTAGAAAGTATGACACCAACTTCTTTATTATGGTTGGACTATCTATTCCAATGAATTGGAAATGCGAAAAAATATGTGTGTCAAGTAGGTAGTGGAGCATTTCACATTTCACAACTTTGAACCTGTGTTGCGGAGGTGTGAAATATATTAATATTAATAATATATATATAAAAATAACAAAACAAAACAACCGTCGCCCCTCATGCCCGCAATGCCAGCTACTCACACGCCCTAGCGCCACTTTATTGCCCTACTGTAGCGGTGTGCAGCGCCCCACCTTCCTGAGGTGGGAGGGCTTTAGTGCCTCGCAACATATTGCCTTATTTGTTTGTTAGATGGTTGTTGGTTAAGAATATAATTCATGTGTTTGTTGAACCTGTTGAGAACATTTTTTTAATTACCCATGGGGCTAGGTGTGGGGTTCTGCTGAACCTGCTGGGAATGTTTTATTAAAGTATTGTTTTTTTGTTATTTGGACCCCTTGAATTTTTATTTTTTTTTGTTCTGACGTGATCTAGACAGTACTATTGTTTTGCCAATACAGTATGGATGCTATAAATTCCCCGAACCAGTTCAATATTCGGGGAGTCAGAATCATCGTACTAATCCAACAAGTTCCAATTCTGGAGTCAATTGACAGAGTTTTTAGGAGTTTTAACTTCGGTAATGGGTCAGGGTTACTTCAATATTGGGAATGCACACCTTCTGAATTAGAGGATATCGGATGCAATCTTATGTTGACAGACCAAACCTTTATGTCAACTCCGGATGAAGGACTTGAGGATTACAGGAGGAGATGTCTTGAAAATCGTCATCGTTTTGTTGGTTTAGAAACAAGTGTAGGCAACTGGTTAGCTGGCCGAGCAGCTCAAACTGGGATTGCAGATCATCGGACAATACATCATGTGCTTAATCAAGAAGATCAACATTCTGCAGACGTAGGAGGGAAGGGTCAGTTAGTTTTGCCTGTGTTTTATGACCAGGGTGCTGGGAATAAACTTGTGGGGATTATTGAGTTTGTCACGCCTGTACCAAAAGAAACTTATGTTGAAGATTTTGAACGTATTCACAATTTACTGAAGGTTAGTTTATTCTGTAATCTTAACTTAAATATATAGATGGATGTGAGTCCCAACTTATATTTTACATTCAAACTAGACCTCGTAAAAGTTCATCGTTTGGGTGGATTTGTATGTATTGATTATAAGAGTTCTCAAGACTCCTATGGATTTGTATGTATTTATTAATTATTAGTCTCATGCAACTGTTTAAACATTTATGCAGTTTATTCTAGACCAAAAGTTCGATCCATTATGTTAATATTTCTTTAAAATCTTTGTAGCTTTTTGGTGTGTGAAAAGTACAAATCACTCGGCCGAAACTGCATTTGTCATTTCTGTGAACATATAAACAAATCACTACCATATTTAAAATTTGTGTATATGTTATTTAATACTCTACCCGTGGGCCATGATGTGTTAAAGTTCAATAAACACTAAACTTTGATGGTAAGTTAACCAAGATAACCCATGTTTGGATCATGTGCTGATCATATCAGGTTTTGAACTTTTGTTGTGTCATTTCAAGAATTAATGATGCACAAAATGTTAATTTGAATGGTAACAGAAAGCTATGTTTCATGAAGTCATGAACTTGTCTTTTGTGTTCTTAAATCGTTTGCAGGATGAGGGGTTAAAGTCTGAATATTTGGGGAAGACAATAAAAGTTGAGTACAATGATATGATCAAGTTTACACTGCCCCTTTCAGCTAAATTCACAGACCTGCACAGCAAAGTGACAGAGAGATTCGCGGATTTAGAACACCAAGAGTTTCGTGTCGAGTATAATGACACCGAAGGTAACCGTCTTCCAATCTCAAGTGATGAAGACCTCCGGGTTTGCATGGCTGAGTCAAGTTCGAAGGGGGCCAAGTTCATCAGAATGTATGTTCTTTTGAACACATAGAGTGATAACATTCTTTTTTCCTCTTTTGCTTTCCAGAATTTATATTATGTTTTTATTTTCTAGAATATTTTAATTTTATAATTTATGTTTTTATTTTCCGGAATTCCTTCAACTTATATTATGTTTTCATTTTCAGGAAATAAATATAGATTTATCTTTTAAAAAATTACATTACTGTCAGTAAATCCATCAATAAACTTACTGGTCACCTAGGTATTTGTCAAATTTGCCAGCAATACGCGTTTGTATAGTAGCGTTAGAGTTAATTGGATCGAGCAACTCTCAAACACACAAACAACAAGCAAGTTTGCGACCCAACTCCGGGACACCATTCTTTCTTTTTTTATTATATTGATCGAAAACCACACCTTGATACAATGATCCTAATTATACCAACAATAACTTGCAAACAAAGCTTCGTATAAGGGGAGTGGGGGTGGTCACTAGTAGAGGTGCAAACGAGCCGAGTGGCTCGCAAGCTACTCGATATCGGCTCGAGAAAAAGCTCGAAACGAGCCGAGCCTTATCGAGCCCGAGCCGAGCTTGAGCCTCAAAACAAAGCTTAATGATTTGGTTTCTAGAAACAAATTTCATGAAATCGTTTGTCAGGGGTGGTACACTGATTATCATGTCAAAAGATGCAGACCAATTTTGTTAGAATTTCGGAGTTCGTCGCAGCGGAAATTATACCCATATCTCTCACATAATCACTCGAATCAGATTGCATATTCATGTTTGTATATGATAATAGAACAGAGTATGCAAAAACCATAAGAAAAAGTGGACAATTCATAAGAATGATAATTGTCTTGGTGCCAACAAAAGTTGCCAGTCATTACATATATATATGCAGAAATTTTGGCGGTTATAGATGGAGGGAACAACTGTCATTTGAACGGTTGTGTTCCCTCAACCGTTGCATACTAAACTATATAATAATTATACATATATTAACATAATTAAGATTATATATATATATCTAACACATCCCCCTAAACTTAATTATGTTTAGAAGCATGCATGAGGACTGTGAAGGTAATTCATCCTTGCTCGTTTCATCCCCCTAATAAACTGAACCATGGCCCTTTTGAATTTCATCCTTGCTCGTTTGGCCTGTTGTTTGGTTTGCCTTCTACCGTCTTTATACATCAGCCTGTCATCACCGATTGTAAGACCCGCAAATTTCGTTTTGATTACCTTCTTCGATCGAACGTCTTCTTCGTCATCTGCACGTGTTGCGAAATTCACGCTTGGTACTTCATATTTTCCCGGTCTGGTACTGTTGAATGATTCTCCGTCTGCGTGAATACTACGGCCAATATCATAGCCGTCTTCAACCCTCACATGGCTGGAACTTGGGACACTTACTTGTCCGTATTTTAAATTCTGGGAATCCTTATCGATTCCGTTCGCTATTCCACGGTTTTTCTTGTAGTCGTAATTCATTGTCGGAACAACATCTTGTTCCAATCGCATCCTCCTGAGATCTTTCAGGATTTTCTTTTCTTCGCTGGAAATTCTGGTTCTTGATTCCGGTCTCGTTTTGTTACTTCTTGATGGATCGATCTTCAACGAGGCTCTGATACCACTTGTTAGAATTTCGGAGTTCGTCGCAGCGGAAATTATACCCATATCTCTCACATAATCACTCGAATCAGATTGCATATTCATGTTTGTATATGATAACAGAACAGAGTATGCAAAAACCATAAGAAAAAGTGGACAATTCATAAGAATGATAATTGTCTTGGTGCCAACAAAAGTTGCCGGTCATTACATATATACATGCAGAAATTTTGGCGGTTATAGATGGAGGGAACAACTGTCATTTGAACGGTTGTGTTCCCTCAACCGTTGCATACTAAACTATATAATAATTATACATATATTAACATAATTAAGATTATATATATATATATATATATATATATCTAACAAATTTAACATCATATTTTACTAACCTTCAGTAGATTGTGAATTTGTTCAAAATCTTCAACATAACTTTCTTTTGGTACAAGCGTGACAAGCTCAATGATTCCCACAAGTTTACTCCCAGCAGCACCTTGGTCACAAAACACAGGCAAAACCAACTGCCCCTTGCCCCCTACGTCTGCAGAATGTCGATCTTCTTGATCAAGCACATAATGTATTGTCCAATGGTCTGCAATCTTTGTTTGAGCCGCTCGGCCAGCTAACCAGTTGCCCACCCTTGTTTCTAATCCAACAAAAGAATAATAGTTTTCAAGACATCTCCTCCTGTAATCCTGCAGAAGTCCTACACGATCTCGAGTTAATTAGATCGCACCCAATGTCCTCAGAAGTAGAAGGCGTGATGCATGCCCAAAACTGAAGTAACACTGGTTCTTTGTGCAAATCAAACTTGCTAAACACTTCACTGACAAGGGACTCTGTGGTTGGAACCGGCGGGAATTTGCTGAATGCAGTAACAACCATGATACTGTATTTGCAAACAACAGTAATGTCTAGATCATGTCAGAGTAAACTATATAACTCTAGCAGTTCCAAAAATCAAACTCTACTTCAGAAAGAAAACTCAACGCAGTTGTGGTTAAAAATTGTTCTCAGTAGGTCAGCTGAACCCCTCACCTCGCCATGGCTCAGCCCCTTGTGTTTATACATTTGTGTCTTTCTAAGTCTACATTGAATGAATGAACTATGCAACGTTTAAAAGAACGGAAACGAGTTTCGAGGCGTTTTCCCTTCGCCTCACAAGGCGTAAGCCCCAAGGCAGAATTTAAAAATTAATATAAAAAAAGGAGTTAATTGCCCGGACGGTCCCTGTGGTTTTTCATTTTTTCACCTTTAGTCCCCCAACTTTCTAAAATTACATGTATGTTCCCTATGGTCTGATTGCTTGTTACTTGGATAGTCCCCGGATTGGAAGGCCATTAACTTATCAAGTTAAGTGTGTGTGAAATGACTTAACTACCCTTTATCATTAAAAACAATAATTAAAACATTAAAAACATCATGTGGGACCCACCCACCACACACCTCCATCAAACACCACCCAATCCAAGTATATCAATGCAATTGTATGAATTATTAACATCAATATATCACTGCAATCAGATTACAATAGTGCAAGTTACTGTATGATCATTAACACCAACTGATACATATCAGTGCAATCGTATGCAATCAAATTACAACACTGCAATTGTTTAAATAATAAATATCAATCTATTAATGCAATTGTTTAACTAATTTACCGCAATCGATGTCTCTCTGTGTGATTCGAAAAACCATTAACAGCAATTTATGAAATCGATGAAATTTTGACTGTTTTAGAAGTCAAACTTATTGTATTTGACTATTTGGAATAGTTTATGTTACCTGACAAATATCGCAGAGAGGAGGTTAATCAACGAATTGTGAGGGAGAAACGGAGGTGTTTGTTGGCAGGGGAAGTTGGAGTTGAGGGTGACGCCGGCGACACCGGTACGGCGGTGGGAGTCGCCGAAGAGGGTGAGGTTTTGGAGAGGGAATGTTGTAAATTGGAAGGAGATGGTTTGTGGGTGTGCGGCTGGAAATAATGAAATGGCAGTGGTGAGGCCGGAGGGTGTGGGGGGCGCCATACCCGCCACCTCAGCCTCTATAGCGCCCCGGGCGCTATACACCCACACCCTCCATGTTAAGGAGGGGGCGCCATACACATTCAGTCAACATGATAACGAGGGAGGAGGGGGTTATCAGGTGGGGCCCACTTGTTTGCACCAATCAAAAATTTTTATTTTTTTTTCTATAGCGCCCCTAGGGGTTATCACCACACCCTCCATGTTAAAGGGGGGGTTATAAAGCCCCTTGGCTGACATGGTGCCTACGTGGCGCTGAGGTGGCGCTTATAAAGCCCCAAGGGGGTTATCCCACACCCTCTAGGCTGATGGTTGCCTGTGTTACGTGAGGGAGAAGAAGAAAAGGGGTTGGGTTGGTTTTTATATTAATTATAATGGTGGGGCCTACTTAAATTAATCAGATTTATGTTTTATTTATTATTAAATAAACAAATCTAACGTATTTTTAAACTAAAAAAAAATAAGCCACTGCAGATTTTAGCCAATTTAGAATATAAGTTGTCTTATCCGTCCTACTTCCATTTACATCTAGAAGATTGGTATGTTTTATTTATTATTAAATAAATAAATCTATGCTTAAAGAAGTTCCAAATTTAACTATACTATGACTTTAGAATAAGACCCTTTCACCTAGTATTCATATAACAAAGAGTAAAGTACACGGATGGTCCCTGTGGTTTAACAAAATTTTGGATTTGATCTTTAGCTTTCTTAAAGTACACGGATGGTCCCTATGATTTGCACTTTTTGAGGCGTTTAGTCCCTAACTTGAACATGATGAAACCTTTGGGACTAAATGCGTTACAAAATGCAAACCATATGAGCCATCGATGTGACTTTTGGAAAGCTAGGTACCACATCCAAAATTTTGGTAAACCACGACCATCCATTCTATAACAAAACAAGAAAAGAAGAGTGCGGGTCATCGCACTGCTATGCGTTCAACATAATACGCATTCTGATGAACTTTTCCCCTCTTGAACTAGACTCAGCCATACAAGCATGGAGGTCTTCATCACTTGATATTGGAAGACGGTTACCTTCGGTGTCTTTATGCTCGACACGCAAATTTTGGGGCTTTAATTTCAAAAATCTCTTTATCACTTCCTTGTGCAGATCTGTGAGCTTAGCTGAAAGAGGCAGCGTAAACTTGATCAAATCATCATCGTATTCAACTTTTATCGCCTTCCCCATATATGTGGAATTCAAGCCCACATCCTGCAAAGGATTGAAGCATAATAAAGATAAGTTCATGACTATATGTAACATAGCTTTTAGTTACCATTATGCGAACCACAACTTCTTGAAATAATATAAGAGAATTTCAAAACGTAATATCAGGACCTGATTTTACACATAAAAATGGGGCTGGGTCTTGCTCAACACATGATACAAGCATGGAATATCATTACGTAGATTAACTTGCTATGAAAAGTTTCACTTTAGTGTTTTATTGAATTTTACGATACATCTTGGGTGGAGGTATTAAATAAACCATCTAAACGAATTTAAGTACAGAACAGTTAGAACTAGCGCCAGCTGAAATTTTATATTTTCACAGAAAATTACATCTGCAGTTTCTGCAGGGTGATTTTTACTTCTCACACAATAAAATGACACAGGGTTCAAACGAAATATTAACATAATAGAACTCCGGGTCATATCACAGACATTACCAGCAGAAATTCATGAATAAACCGAACAAATTTCTAAACGGTGGCATGGGAAGAATCAATACAGAGAAATCGAAGTAGCAGTAAAAGAATAAATGTCCTCAGATTCTATACCGCCTGTTTATCAAATATTAAATGGTCAAACTAATACGATATCATTTAATATTTTGAAGTATGGTCAAACCCATACGATATTGTTTAATAAGTTGACAAGTTGTTTTAAGAAATAATTCACATTCATAAGGATTTGGTTTCTAGAAACAAATTTCACGATATCCTTTGTCAGGGGTGGTACACTGATTATCATGTCAAAAGATGCAGACCAATTTAACATCATCTTTTACTTACAGTTAGATAAAGCTATATCTACGCATGCATAAACAGTATAACTAGTGGTGACATCTTGACACATTAATTACGTGTAAATTAGCCGATTTAAGATATTTTACATCTCAAACGAGTCAAGCAGATAAAAGTTAAAATTTTAAAAAGTAACTAACATAGAAACATGCGAAGCGGGTCATGAATTGATTAAAAGGTTCTAAAAGGACCATATGTATGTTTAAAAGCAAAAATTAAACTTTTCAATGGCTTTAGTGAAACTTTAATCAGAGGCTATTTAAGTACGTTTAAAAAGTTCCTCAAGGGTTCAAAAAACTGCAGGTTATTAGGAGTCTTGAAAGCTCTTATTCTCTTCTGGCTTGGGTAAACTTTCATGGCGTCTAATTCAAATGTAAAATATGTGTCAGGACTCGTATCCATTATTATGATTATACTGCACTTACAAGTAAGATTAAAAACGAAAAACTAACCTTCAGTAGATTGTGAATTTGTTCAAAATCTTCAACATAACTTTCTTTAGGTACAGGCGTGACATACTCAATGATTCCCACGAGTTTATTCCCATCACCCTGGTCACGAAACACAGACAAAACCAACTGCCCCATGCCTCCTACGTCTTCAGAATATCGATCTTCATGATTAAGCACATGATGTATCGTCCGATGGTCTGCGATCCTTGTTTGAGCCACTCGGCCAGCTAACCAGTTGCCCACCTTTGTTTCTAAGCCAACAAAAGGATAATGGTTTACAAGACATCTCCTCCTGTAATCCTGCAGAAGTCCTTCATGATCTCGAGTTAACATATAGGTTTGTTCTGTCAACGTAAGATAGCATCCAATGTCCTCGGAATCAGAAGGCGTGATGCATGCCCAAAACTGAAGTAATCCTGGTTCTTTGCGGAAATTAGATTTCCTAAAAACTTCTCTGACAATGGACTCTGTTGTTAGAACCGGCGGGAATATGCTGGCTGCAGGAACAACCATGATACTGTATTTGCAAACAACAGCATTGTCTAGATCACGTCAGAGCAATGTATATAATTTTAGCAGTTCCAAAAATCAAAAACTACTTCAAAAAGCAAACTCAACACGGTTGTTAAAAACTGTTCTCGCTCAGCCCCTTGTGTTTATACATTGTGTCTTCCTAAGACTACATTTAACGACTGAACTACGTTGTTAACTTTAGAACTATGCGTAATGTGCCACCTCAGACATTTGGGGCGCTAGCCCACTACACATAGTGTCGTGCCTTTAGACCATTCGGTGTAGAGGGGCATGAAGAGAGGGCGTTAAGTGCCGTGTGGCTGCCACGTAAGCAAGAGGGCGTGGTAAAAAACGCACGGGGTGGTATTGGGCGTGGAAAGGGCCCCACCTAGTGTTTAAAAAAAACTAACCAGTCACAAACCTCCTACCACAAACCACCAATCACCTCGCGCCACATCACCAACAAAATTACCCCCGCATGCCAGTGAAGAACCCCCGCCCCACACACAATGCCGTGCAAAACGCCAAGCGCGGGGTGGTTTTGTGGGCCTAGACTGGCCTCCACACCAGATTTCCACGCCCACACCGTATATGCATTTTTTTATTAAAAAGGACTACACATAGTCTGGTGCCAGTTTCATCTTTCATACTTTTTTATAAATAAAAAATAAATCTTCCCTGTTCAGTTATTTGTTCCACTAAAACCCCCTAAATTTGAGACTTCACTGCATACCAACATTCCGTTCATCATCTCCGATAAGAAACCCTAAATTAACAATCGATTACCCCCAAAGCCTATCCTTAACCCTAGAAACGACATGATCAGGGACCCATTTCAACCCTAACCCGTTCCGACCCGAACCAAAACAACCTTTTTTTTATCGACCCGAATCCGTTTTGACCCGACCCGCCCATTTGGCGATCGTGATCGCAGTATAATTATTCTTTTCATAATAATCTAAATCAAAATCAAACTATAATTGAGCATTTGAGTATCAGTTACCAAGTAAGACAGACTAGCGTTACTTACTTGGATGTTCGATCTTAATGAGTAATGTGTAGAATCGAAGAGTGAAATTGATGCAGAATGATACGAATCAAAGGAGGAAGAAAGTAGAATTAGAAGGCAAACCGACCATGAGGCATATCATATGGTTTGCTGCTATTGTATAGCCTCTTCGTCAGTATTGCATCACCATGATGCTCCTCAAATAAAGTACCTTTTAAATCTGACGTATTTTTCAAACTAAAAGAATAATGTTTACCTTTTTTAAGTCTAAACTTATTTAAGTATAAAATATGTCCCGTCGTCCCAGCCAGCCAATTTGGAATAAGATGTCTTACATTCTTATCCGTTCAATTTTCATTTACATGCAGATTGGTTTTCTCTTATTTGTAAAAACATAAAGTAGTGGGGTTTTCATGCGCTTTTAATCAAATTTATACCGGAAAGCGGCACCAATGTTTTGTTTGGACGATATCAGTTCAGATTATCACTGTAAAGAAAAAGGTCAATTGCATTTGATACGTTCGAGTTTAACCAAAACGTTTATAGAAACGTATATTAAAGATACACGACACAACAATATTCTTGAAATACTATAACACGTTCCTTAAAAAAGGAAAACTAAACCACGTTTTGGTAGAATAAATATGTTGCATTGATGTATTTGAAATACTATAAATATTGATAAAGAGTTATATAAAAAGTATTTTATCTAAGCCGTTGTGGCGAGAATTTAATTGGTACCGGTTCACTTCATTATGATATCAATATGATACAAGCATAATGATTTTGCGTAAAAAAAGACTTTAACATATAGAAAAAATGGATTAAAGTGATGGGGTTGTTAGTAACTTCATTAAGTTTCAGGAGCGATACTGTAAATTAGTAAAAGAAAAGAAAATTTAAATTATATTATTGAAAATTTAAAGAAAACTCAATTTGTATGTCAGTGATGAAGATTGGAGTGGGGTTACATAACATACAGATTTACAGTGTTATTATTTAGGGAAAACTAGATAAATTAGTTGAAAACGGACTCGTGGTCGTTGTCATTGCTTTTTCTTCGTGCCGACCATACTTCACTATTTTTTACTATTTTTTTTTTATTTTGGGTAATTAAAATGTTGGAATTGGTATTCTCAGAATTAAAACATGGCGAAGATGGACTTGGAATCCTCGTCTTTGTTTTGTGATATCCTTATTTGTGCATAGTTGTGTTGATCAGTTCTGTTTAAACATAATGAAAAACATGAATAACATACATGTTACAGCAGACAGGCCAGCAGAGAATCCAGTCAGAGATGCAGCCATTGAGTTTGACATACTTGTCAAGATGATCTGGTTCCTCCTTAAGGTGTAATGTTATGATGGTGATGAAACCGAAACAAGGGAAGGATTCGGTTAGGAGAGAGAGCCTAATAGATGTTATTAGGGTTGTGTGAATTGTGTAATTGTCTAACCCTTAAACTCTCTAATAATCTCCTCATATATACACCCAAGAGGAAACTTAATTAGTTAATAAGGGTAATATAGTCCATCAACAATTACCAACTAATTATTAATATGTTATTTTGATCTATATAATATAAATGATTATAATGGCTACAAGATTAAATATTATAACAATTATATATTTAATCTCACATTCTCCCACTTAGCCGAGTAATCATTTATCATGAGTATTAGATGAGCCTGGCCAGGAGTTAACACTCATTTTAGCTTTAAACCAAGAACTATAGCAGAGAAATACAGCCGTTGAATCATCATTCGACTCAAGACCCTCATTAGTCATACTATAGCCTCAATTTAAAATCTAATAGTTACGATCAAAATACGCATAAGCCCTTTAGCGTCTGATTTGTATTTATAGTTGTCTATATGTCATTACACCGACAGAACATATGTTAGAGACATGCAAAATCAAACTGAGGAAATTTCATTAATTAAAACATAAGCTAGTACAATATGCCATTAAATAAGGTCTTTAGTAAGTCTCATATTCGATACATGTTCTTTGAAAACTTTAGGTGGGAGACCTTTAGTCATCGGATCCGCAAGCATATCTTTAGTACTAATATACTCAATACAAAGATTATTTTCCTCAACTCGTTCACGTACGAAGAAATATTTTGTATCGAGATATAAACCAGCTCCAGTCGAACTGTTACTGTTCAAGAAACTAACGGCAGCTGAGTTATCACAGTAAAACTTCAATGGTCTAGAAATGGAATTAACGATTTTGAGTCCAGTGATCAAATTTCTAAGCAACATTCCATGACAGGTTGCGTTGTAAACAACGATGTATTATGCCATCATTGTGGAAGTTGTGGTTAACGGTTATTTATGACTCTTCCATGACATAGGTCCGCCTGCTAACATAAAGATGTAGCCCGAAGTGGATTTCTTGTCATCTTTGCGTTTGGCAAAGTCAGAATTAGAATAACCTACCATTTCTAAATGATCACTTCTTCTATAAGTCAGTTTATAGTCTTTCGTCCCTTGCAGATATCTAAGGACCTTCTTAGCTGCCTTCCAGTGATCTAGGCCAGGATTAGTCTGATAACGGCCTAGCATTCCAGCAATATAAGCGATATCTGGGCGAGTACAGACTTGAGCACACATCAGGCTCCCGACTACTGACGCGTAAGGTATCTGGCTCATTTGCTCCTTTTCAACCTCTGTTGTCGGACACTGGAATGAACCGAAAACATCTCCCTTAACTACCGTAGGGACTGAGGATTTTCACTGTTGCATGTTGTAACGTTTAAGGACATGATCTATGTAAGTCTTTTGAGACAATCCTAAGATCCCTTTGTGTCTATCTCGGTGAATTTCGATGCCAATGACGTAAGAAGCATCTCCGAGATCCTTCATGTCGAAGTTAGGCGAGAGTAACCGCTTCGACTCATGCAACATGTCTAAACTATTACTTGCCAATAGAATATCATCTACGTAAAGGACAAGTGTAGTAAAGTTACTCCCACTCATCTTGAGGTAGGTGCATTGATCCACTTGATTCTTCATAAAACCTTGTCTCTTCATGACTTCATCAAACTTGAGGTACCATTGACGTGGTGCTTGTTTTAACCCGTAAATGGATTTCTTCAACTTACAAACTAGATGCTCCTGACCTTCAGGTTTAAAGCCTTCAGGTTGTTTCATGTAAACAAATTCGTCTAAGTCTCCGTTAAGGAAAGCAGTTTTGACGTCCATCTGATGCAGCTCCAAATCAAAATGAGCTACTAGGGCCATAACGATCCTTAATGAATCTTTACGAGAGACAGGTGAAAACGTCTCTTGATAATCAATTCCCTCTTTCTGAGTGTAGCCCTTTGCAACCAATCTCGCTTTGTAGCGTTCAACGTTCCCATTCGGATCCAGTTTTGTTTTAAACACCCATTTACATCCTACAGGTTTAACACAGTTAAGTAATTCTACCAAATCCCAAATGTCGTTTTTCTTCATGGATTCAAGCTCATCAATCATCGCTTTGTTCCATTCAGAAGACTGATCACTGCTAATGGCTTCATTATAAGAGATAGGATCATTGAGCTTCCAGCATCCATTTCAGTCAGGTAGGTAATATAATCATCCCAATTAGTAGGCCGTCTTTGCCTAGATGACCTCCTGAGTTGATTATCGGGTTCAGCGTTGTCTTGGTTTTGAGCATTTAATGTGCCTTCGTTATGAGGTATAATGGGTTTTGATTTTGGAAATGGAGTTCGTGTTGTAGCTTCAGGTGCAGTTGTTGCATGGGGTACAAGAGGAGTAAACAGAGTAATGGTAAGCGACGAGTCCCCCCCCCCTGGCGTCTTGTACTTCTTGCAATTCTTCGTAAGGGTTGGTACTGCTCCCACTAACCTTGAAATCCTCCAGGAACGCAGCACGCTTGGTTTCAACAATACGAGTAACATGGGAAGGACAATAGAAACGATAACCCTTCGAATGAACATGATACCCGATAAAGAAACAGGTAACTGTTTTAGGGTCAAGTTTCCATAGGAAAGGATTATAGAGTTTTGCTTTAGCCATGCAGCCCCATACTTTCATATATTTAAGACTCGATTTCCTTCCTGTCTGTCACGGCCCCCGGCCCGGTTTGACCCGGTCCAGGAGTCGCGGGACAGAAATCCCGTGGTATTTATTTAATTTGGCAGCAGAATTATTAACATGATCGTTTAAAAATTGAAAATACCCGTTTATTTTATTTCATAATTCGGGGCAAACCCCGTAATTTACAATAACGGAATTTCACTGGGAAATCCCTATTTTACAAAAACATGTTTCTTTATTTTTATTAAGCCACTTCTTCAAGCTTGTAGTGCTACACGACACTTTTTCCTGGATCACAGCAGATCACCTGAAACATGTTTTAAAAAGGTTTTATCAGCAGGGAAATACTGGTGAGTCACTCATTTGCACAAAACGACACATTGTTATAATATACAGTATTAAGGGCGATTACATTGTTTATATATCAACCAATTACCCAACGGTATTTGTCACTCGACTCGTTTCTGTGACTATGGTCATATCACCCATTGGGTAACCCGTTGTCCAACGGTGACGGTTATCAAGTATTGTATACAAAACCCCACATACCGGCAGTAAATGAAGATTACAAAGACTTAATCCATGTAATTATAACTTTGAAAACAAATATGATTTTGAAAGCAAATTGGTAAAAAGAGAATGACTCACATTGCAGATTTAAACGGGCAGTGTTTAGCCTACTGGTTATAGCCTGGTTAACCTAATACAATAATAATGCACACGAAAACTAGGTCAGTAACTTAATATAACTTTTACGACAACTCACGAGATCGAAACCCTCACGACGAATGACAAAGTTGTTATGGGTGAAATTCTGAGCCCATATCCTGGGAAATATCTTGATTTATATCTTAGTTTCGTGATGTATGTTCCTACCCGGGATACTCGTTCAGGATATTGGTAACATCCTGAATGATATCTTGAGGATCACTAACGGATTGTGTGCAGGAATATGAGTTCAAGCTTGCAACGTTAATGAGGACCTCTTCTCCTGAAGACTCGCTCTAAGTTGTTCAAAGAGGGATGTTGAACCCGCTTTACCTGGTCTTCAACGGTTACTAAAGAATATTCGAAGGCATCCCATATTTATAGGAGATTTGTTTTCGTTTACTAGCTATAAATAGGTGGATAAATCAGATCGAATAAGACATCACAACTACACTCACTACTCTCTCACACTTATTCTCTCGCAACTTTCACTCTCACAAAAAGCATTGTAACACTTAGCGATCTGATCAATATCCTGCACTGTATCCTGACGTTTAAAGCCATAAGAAGAACAAGACAGCTGCGATTGTCAGCTCCCGAGGTTTTGTGCCGGCGATCTAGATTGATTAAGGGCTTTCCTCGTACATTTCGTGTCACCCCCTTTACTTTTTGCTCATAGTTTGATCGTAGATACAACTCAATATCCTGAGCCGTATCCTGAAAACTGTTTTTCCAAACAACTTAACCAGCATATTTCCAACACACTTTTTAGCACACTGCCTCATTTAACTAATTTGATCACTTAATTGCTTCGGTAATTTTTGACCAAAACAATTTGGCGCCCACCGTGGGGCAAGTGGTGCTATCTTTACTAAAAATCTTTGTGAAATCGTTACTTGGTTTTCTATTCTCAAAACTTTTTGCCACATTGTTTACAATGGCCTCAAGATCAAACATGAGCTCCTCCACCGTGTCTGCTACAACTGGTTCGGTGCTTCCACCACCTCCTCCAAGGATGCAAGCTTCCTCACAACCTCAGGGTATTATCCCTACTCGGAGTATTCAGGGATCTGCTCCCGTTTTGGCTTCTAATGATGAAATTCTAACCTTATTTGGAAGTGTGCAGGAACAGATGAAGCAGCAACAGGAAACAAACCAAATGCTGATGAGAGAAATACAACTCTTGAAATCTAGCTCAATGACGTGCTGTCGTAGGTCACGCAAATTTAATCCAAATACAACTAAGTGGATAGCGGTAAGTGGGTATCGAACACAGGGAGTTTGTGGAATATGTGTTATCTCAATGTATGTCTAACTAACTAGATTAATCTAAATTGCAAGAAATGTAAATTTCAATGTTTGGGTTGATTGGTTTTAATTATCTAGAATTACTAAATTAGAATACAAATCAAAGTCAAGTTTTGTAACAGGATAAGAAGGTAGTGATCATCCCGAGTTTCAGGTTTTAAGTGACAATCAAGGTTTATGTTCAACTGGAAAGAACTACATAGACATAGCTCATGCAAGATCAATTGTTTGTGATGAAAGGGAACTAAGTACTCGGATTCCTAGAACGCGAGGTTGTTACCCGATGACCAATCAACATATATCCAACCCTAATCCCTCCCATGATATCTCGATTGCCAACGGCACCAAGAACGTATGGTTTAGAACTATGATCAAACATACATCAACAATTTACAAACACCCAATCAAACACCATAATAAACTAACAACACATGCACAGTTTAATATTCCAGAAATTAAAGAACAAACATAATTGTCACAATTAAAACCTTACACTCAAGACGATCACCAAGCAAACCTAGCCGCTCATAGTGTCGTGAATTGTCATAACAATCAAACCTTTGTCCAATGGAATAATAAACAAAGTCTCCATGTTTAGACCACTCAAGAACACAAGAAGATAGCCAAAAATCGCCCCTAAACTCCCCCAAAACCGTCCACCATGATTGGATTTGAAAAGACACAATAAAACATCATAAAATAGGGCAGTTACACTTTTCCTCGCTGACTCTACCGTAAATTACGGTACCACCGTAAGTTATGGTGGCTTCAGCATGCAATTTTGTTTTCAGCATAACTTTCTCGTTTCAACTCCGTTTTCTTCGCCGTTTTCGCCCACGTTCTCGTAATTTCATCCCCTATCATGTCATCATCTTAATTCTTCAATTCCAATAATTGATTTTTTTCATTTATTTTCCGTATTCCATCCATTTTAAGCTCCATTTGTACCTGAAACACAAACAACCGTAGTTATCTAATTCTAGACAATTACCTGATTAAATGTAGGATTTTAATATCGTTTATACCACTTAAGGGTTGTCCTACGGACTACCCGTCACATCCCCACACTTAACCGTTGCTTGCCCCAAGCAACCCATCAAAAAGCATTTCCAAGTGCACAAGCGATCAACATAAATCAAGCATAAACATGTCATCCTTTTATTAGCCTTTTCCTAACACCAAAAATAACACACCCCTCGCTGTATCTCTCCTCTCGAAAACAAGTAAGCACTAGCATATGTAAGCTAGACACACAAAAGGCAAACGGGTGATTGCACAACTATAAGCTTGTACCTAAATCGGTCCTTCTCCTAACAAGTGCCAAACATGAATGCAAATCAAAGGGGCTTTAAGGTTGTAACGTGGCTAGGTGTACGGGTAGGAAATGGAATATATATGTAGTAGCGAAGAACTTAACCCGGTCTTTTATTACACAAAAAAATAAACAAACAACTACCAAACTTAACTACTATATACAAGATAACTCAACATCAATCTCTTTTTTTTATCATTGCTTTTTCCATTTTTTTTTCTTTTCTTTTCTTTCTCACTTTTTTTTTCATCAAAGCATTCAAAGATATCAAAGCAAACCTTCAATATAACATCGAACAAATTTACACACTACTAAAACTACTAACACTATAAGACCGGGTCAAGTCGGGTGAATTGGTAACTAGCTAAGGGGTAACAAATGATAGGCTTAAGGCACAAAATGGGCAACTAAATGTCCAAACCCCCGCCCCTCTCGCAACCATGCTCATGTATATAATTTATGAGGTCCAACCCCCCAAATCCCACACTCGCACACACTAATGACGAGGCTACCTAAATGCCCTTATCCTTTTCGCATTCACATTCAACTAAGGACTCAAACCGTATTAAGGCACAAGTTCTAATGCACCCCCACCCGTTGCCACTCTCATCAAAGACAAGTATTATTTATTTACATGTGTGGCTTCAACTCTCACCAAGAATAAAAGGGTATCAAGGGTTGCCGGTGCATCATTCGGGTGTAATCCAAGGTGTTCAAATTCTCACAATGTTTTGCTTGATTTAAAAAATTTTTAAAAACCTCAAAATTTCCCCCCATCCCCACACTTGGGATACATTGACCCCAATGTATGGTTTTGGAAAGACTTGATCGCTAAACCCTTCAACCTCAACCAAAAGCTCATCATCTCAAACCACAACTTTCTTTTTGTTTTTTTTATATATAACTAAAAACACCACCAACTTTCACAACCCATCAAACAAACACATCAAAACACCACCCAATCGCCCAACCAAAAACTTAAACATGAATATATACAAAGGTGCAAAAGATGAGAACAAGACACGACCTGATTAGTAAATTAGCAGTGTTGGTAGTGATGCAGCTGCGGTAATCGGACCGGTTCAAAAACATCTCTTAGATTCGCTGATATCTCAACAGGGATGTTGCCAAACATCCCCACACTTGAATCATTGCATCCGCGAGGGTTGAAATGTAATAACCTGCCAAAACACAAACACAACACCAAAACAAAACCAAACAAAGCAAAACAAAACAAAACAAAACACAAATACAATACTCTACATCCTCGGGCTGCCTCCCGAGAGTGCTAAGTTTAAAGGTCTTCAGCCAGACCATACCTGATATGCGTTATGGTGGTCTTAATGCACACTTACCCGCAACATTTCCAACAAATGCCCGGAAATTTACATGCCATCTCCATAGATTTGTCAGTCTATTTGGCATGTTAAAGCTGCTCCTGCGGGCTTTGCTAGTCCACTTCATGACATATACCTTAATGTCTGGTAGTTTCACCCTTCTCATCTTGTTTCTCGAACCCTCTTCCCCACACTTGTTAATTTGAATTATGGGAAGAGGTTCGGTACACATATCCATCCCATCAGCCTGCTCTACCTCATAATCTGCACACATCATCTGATCTACAAGTGACTCTTCATCAGATAAAGGACTCATTGGTGTGGTATTATCCTCCACAACCTCCTCCTTCATGTGAGAATAATCTCTAATATCGTCAGGTAATGGTGAGAGGCGTTCTTCTATCTCTATCTTCAATTTTAAAGTATGACACTTAGAGACTAAGCAGCTGATTCGGTCTTCATCGGACAGGTTGGGTGTTGCTAAATATTGCTCGAGTTTGGACAAAGTTACTTCCAATACAGCAAGCTCTTTTTCCTCCTCGGTCTCATAAACATAAACACCATCGGGCTCAGAATATTCTTCGGGATGATATTGTCGATATCCCTGATACGGTCTATAGATGCGCGCTTCCATCATCTTTTTATTCCAATACTTCGGGTTTTTCGAATACACCGGGCACACATCATAATCATAAGTGTGATCGCGACCGCAACAAAAACATAGATCATCCATCCTTGCCTCATAATAAACTTCCTCGTCCCGATCGTATCCATATGAATAATAGTCATCCTCCATTTCTGATTCATAATCATCAACGTATGATGGAGGTGGAAGCTGTGAAACATAAGACACCGGTTTTCCATGTGTCCTCCTGTAATGAGCCTCGTGGCAACCAATACATGGATGTCGTGGACCCCCGCACAATCTACACGTAAATAAGCTGAAATTTGTGTAATGCCCTGTCATCCTGCACAACACAACTCAACTACCAAGTGTAAATCATGAACATAAAAGAAATCTTTTTGGTTTTTTTTTTTTAATTTTTTTTTCTTTTAATTTTTTTTTTCAAACTAATACACAAGATAACACACGTTGCGCACTACTCGCCGGCAACGGCGCCAAAATTTGACGTGATGTCGTAGGTCACGCAAATTTAATCCAAATACAACTAAGTAGATAGCGGTAAGTGGGTATCGAACACAGGGAGTTTGTGGAATATGTGTTATCTCAATGTATGTCTAACTAACTAGATTAATCTAAATTGCAAGAAATGTAAATTTCAATGTTTGGGTTGATTGGTTTTAATTATCTAGAATTACTAAATTAGAATACAAATCAAAGTCAAGTTTTGTAACAGGATAAGAAGGTAGTGATCATCCCGAGTTTCAGGTTTTAAGTGACAATCAAGGTTTATGTTCAACTGGAAAGAACTACATAGACATAGCTCATGCAAGATCAATTGTTTGTGATGAAAGGGAACTAAGTACTCGGATTCCTAGAACGCGAGGTTGTTACCCGATGACCAATCAACATATATCCAACCCTAATCCCTCCCATGATATCTCGATTGCCAACGGCACCAAGAACGTATGGTTTAGAACTATGATCAAACATACATCAACAATTTACAAACACCCAATCAAACACCATAATAAACTAACAACACATGCACAGTTTAATATTCCAGAAATTAAAGAACAAACATAATTGTCACAATTAAAACCTTACACTCAAGACGATCACCAAGCAAACCTAGCCGCTCATAGTGTCGTGAATTGTCATAACAATCAAACCTTTGTCCAATGGAATAATAAACAAAGTCTCCATGTTTAGACCACTCAAGAACACAAGAAGATAGCCAAAAATCGCCCCTAAACTCCCCCAAAACCGTCCACCATGATTGGATTTGAAAAGACACAATAAAACATCATAAAATAGGGCAGTTACACTTTTCCTCGCTGACTCTACCGTAAATTACGGTACCACCGTAAGTTATGGTGGCTTCAGCATGCAATTTTGTTTTCAGCATAACTTTCTCGTTTCAACTCCGTTTTCTTCGCCGTTTTCGCCCACGTTCTCGTAATTTCATCCCCTATCATGTCATCATCTTAATTCTTCAATTCCAATAATTGATTTTTTTCATTTATTTTCCGTATTCCATCCATTTTAAGCTCCATTTGTACCTGAAACACAAACAACCGTAGTTATCTAATTCTAGACAATTACCTGATTAAATGTAGGATTTTAATATCGTTTATACCACTTAAGGGTTGTCCTACGGACTACCCGTCACTCAAGCAGACAAGTTGAGGATATCGTCACTCCTTTACAACCCAGAACTTTGAACTTTAGTTCGGCTGTGTTTACGGAGGATAACAGGGGATATATTGTGCCTAGCCATTCCCAGAATCATACTCCTGAAATACCCTCCTCGGTCAGGATGTCAATTGTGAGGAGCTCAGGATATGCTTCAGGATATGGCCAGAATCCTCAGGCTGGTAATGTGTCGAATAATAATATTCTTGCTACTAACAATAGTGGATCTTTCCAGGATGTAGGTATGACGTCAACATTTACTAGGGAGCTTCAGAAATTGAAGGACATGATATCCAGTGTACCTGGAGTGGTCCAGCCAATTCCGGAAGTATCCCAAGATAGCCACAGAATATCCCGCTTTGCATATCCTATCTGTGATGCTGAAATCCCAAAGAGATTTCAAACTCCCAACATGAAACTGTACGATGGGACTACGGATCCTGAAGAGCATATTGCCCAGTATAGAGAAAGAATGGAGATTAATCATATCCCTTCGGAGCTCAAGGAAGCATGCCTATGCAAGGGTTTTGGTTCGACCTTAACAGGATCGGCCTTGAAATGGCTCTTAAATGTTCATCCTCATTCGATTACATCGTTTGCTCATCTAGTGAATTTATTTAATAGTCAATTTTCTTGTAGCTGGAGTTTTGAAAAACTAACTAGTGATCTCTACAGGATAACTCAAGGGCCCCAGGAATCCTTAAGAGATTATGTGAACAAGTTTAGCCGAGAATGTAACACCTCAAAAATTCATGTCCAATAAAGTATTGACACGTGGCATAAACTTTGAACGTGTAAAGGATTACCTTAGAAGGACTAGAGTTGACAAACAAGGAAAGTATGTGAATATAAGGGTTCAGAATGTCAACAATGGATGAATATACTTTACGATAACCATACATGATGTTTATACCCTTAAACGAATGATTCATGGATCATACGAAGCTAATTGTGAAAGAAAGTGAGAGATTACAAACTACAGGGGTTAAATGTGTCAACATGTTTAAAGTGTACCTCTGAGTGACCTTTTAGCAAACCCGAAGCTTTGTAATGATTATTTATGCTCGCGAGAATAAGTGATAAAAATTTCATAAGGTCTCGTTAAAGTATGAGAAAGTTATGGCAACGTTCGTATATGAGGGGTTAAAAGCGTCAACATTGAAATTTAAGACTTTTTGGTGATCGTATAAATAACCGGGGACTTAACAACATTGGTTTATGACTTGGAGTCCTTAAAAGTCAAGTTTGGGGGTTACAAGTGAAAGAAACCATGTTAAAAATCGAGATTGGAAGTTCAGGGGCCAAACTGTCAACTTTTGAAAGTTCTCTCATGCTGGCCTGGTCCTTACGGACCGTATGCTAGGACCCTTACGGTCCGTCAGCGACTCCCAGATGCAGAAACTCATCAGGTGGCTGTTCAGCCCATGTAACCGACTTACATTGCCCTTTTTCACCACCAAAGGGACACATGTTTAACATCAGGGAACATGTATAGCATTGTTTGGCATGATCTTAAGCAATCAAGAACACTATATAAGACCCACATTGTTTCATTTTTGATCATTCATTCCCAACTCAACTTCTGATCATTTCTGGAGCTCAAGGCCATTCCCCAAGCATCACTAGTCGTGCATTGGACCTTGGTAAGCTTCCTTAACCTTCCTTAATTGAGTTTTGCTTACTTATTAGCTTAAAAGTCAAACCGTCGTAATTAAGGTTTGACTTATCGATTAATCATTAATGGTCTGATGTTTAGTCAAATTGAAAGTAGTTATAAGTTGGTAATTATGTGGGCAATAAACCCTTAAAAGGGCACCCTCTGATTCCCGCTCTAACTAGATCATTTGTCGAGTCAAAGTTGTTTATAAAAAGTCAACAGAATCTTAATTTTCAAATTAACGCATAATTAGCAATGTAGAAGACATGTAACCTATTTTATCACTCAAATAACTTGGTAATAAGTATAAGAACTGGTCTAAGCTTGTTTGATCCGACAATTTTCTGTTTAGGCTCGGTTCGGAACCAAAAGTCGCAAAACTTTGACTTTGGCTTTGACTTCAGTTCTGACCCGATTTAGATGGGTTTAGAAATTCCTTAGAGCTTCCTTAGGACCAGGTTACAGGTTGGTATAACCCTCTGTGTTGGGTTCGTTGATTGCTCGATTCGTTTACACGTTTCTGTTAATTGCTTAATGTTGACCATAATGCCCTTTTGACCATAAAACGAGAATTTTGGAAATGTGAAAGAACAATAATCTTTGTTACTCATTTATAAACATGTCCCTAAATTTTCAGATCAGTTGGAGGTCTAGATTAGGAGTTATGCTTAATAGCGTAATTAAAAAGCTTTTTATTAATTAAACGGCGTAATTAGCGTAAAGCCTATCTAAACCCAATTTTTGACACCAAACCTTTTACCCACTGATGTAATATAATATTTTGGGATTTTTGAAGATTTTTAATTATTTTTAAACTGATCATAACCTTAGGTTATTGCCTCGATTCGGTAAATACCGATTATACCCTTTTTGCTTATAAAATGAAGTATTTTGAACTTTATAACTTGATCAGAAAACCTTTGGTGCCAAACCTTTGACCACTGATTTTATATGATAAATGAAGTATTTTGAACTTTATAACTTGATCAGAAAAGTCAGATTTCCTGTTAAACCCGGAAATCGCTTAAAACGGCTCTTTACGCCTATTAAACACATAGTATAGGTTTAAAACCATTTTGTCATATAAGACTTATCACCAACTGATGTAACCTATTAAATTAAGTTGTTTTACTGATTATTTCAGACCCGGCTCTCAGAATTTTATTTAATCTCTTTTATAATCTTTAAAATGACCAAAATACCCCTACGGGGCTTAAATTGAGATTAAATTCATTTTGGGCATAATGGAAGGTATCCTACTGATATCATGACATATTTAAGGCATATTAACTTAGGAAACCTGTATATGACTCTTATGGTTACCCGTTACGCCTCTTGCGCGTTCGGTTCGGTTTATGTAACTAGTTTGCATAAATTAGCCGAAACGGGTCAAACCATATCGTTTTCATCTCAAAATCCAGAATGTGTTTAAGTTACCCATATTAAACAAGCATACGAGATTGTTGGGTCAAAACCACATTCTAAACCGGTCTTCGCTTTATCATGCGTTTGATCCGTGTCTTCCTATTGAAAACTAACCGGTCTAAGTCTAAGCTTAATTAAAGACCCGTTAGGATTCTAATAGGTTATTAAAAACCTTCGTTCCAGATTATGAGCCCAGTAAAAGCTACGTGCACTTGCTGTATTTGATTTATACTTTGCTCAGGTAAATACTTTTAACTTATTTTCCCTTATACGGGCTTGGGGTACGGTATATATAAATACCGCTTGGTCGGGCATTGAATCTTTAATCGTATAAAGGTTAAATCATTGAAATGCCCCATTTAAATTGTTTTGTTTGCCTAAAACCTTTGGGGGGTTAATGACCATGTCCCGGATATCCTTGGCATCATTCATGAAATAGCCACGACCTAAGCACGGGGTGTAGGCGTACACCTGACAGCTGCATATGTAAAAACTGGTATCCCACTTAAAGGAATCAGCCTTGTGGGCATTATACCTGTGGTGTGTCTATTAATCTTTAACCCGGTGTTCCGCCGGGCTACTGAACGTATAAGAAACATGTAATTCTTTTACAAGTATTATATACAAATAACTATCCCAAGTTATAAAAGATATTTGTGCCATGTGCATTCCAATCAATTTTATTAAACTTTTCAAAATGAGTCAGTTAATTGTATTTACCAGTGTAAACTGACGTATTCTCCAAAAAGGCTAAGTTCAGGTACTATACGTAATAGGCTGGCTACTCCAGGCATCAATAATCAAGTCTCGCAAGCTCTAGATGTCAAAGTCTGTTGAACAGTGTTATCTTTCTATTATAGATCCGCCTGTGGATCCATCTTACATTCCGTTGTAATACTTGACATTACTTTTGAATCGGTTTGTAAAATATTTTAACTTTTGCTTCCGCTGTGCATTTAATATTGTGTTGTTTGACTATGATGATATCAACTACGTCACGGTACTCCCCACCGGGCCCACCGGTAATACGTGGAAATATCGGGGTGTGACAGAGAATCCTTAGACATTCCACATCTTGATGTTGCAACAGCTGTGCAGGCTTTCAAGATGGGGCTGCAAAAAGATTCTCAATTTTACCAAGATCTTGTAATGAACCCATGCAGGAACTTGGATGAAGCTCGAAACAGGGCCCTAAGATATATTCGACTGGAGGATGACAAAAAGATGCAAGAGAGGATGAACTCGTCCACCACTTATGAGTCAACTAATAGGAAGTCAGAATCCTCATTTAAACCATATCGCTCTAAGCCGTATGGCAGAAATGACAACAAGAAAGTGAATGCTGTAGAAGAAGAGGATCCTGAAGAATATCTTGAATTATCTGAATTTGCTTTTCTGTTAACATACCCGAATTAACGTATGCTATGCAAGGTTTGGGAGACAAAGCTAGGTGGCCTCGAAAGAATCAACAAAAAGCTGATTGGAAGGATAAGTCCAAATGGTGTGCCTTCCATGAAGATCAACTACGTCATGGTACTCCCCACCGGGCCCACCGGTAATACGTGGAAATATCGGGGTGTGACAGGTTGGTATCAGATGCAACATTGAGTGAATTAAACACTAGTCTTATGTGTTTAATCTCAATGACACAGTAGCACATTCCTTAACCTTCCGAGTCTAGACTTAACATAGGAATACTCTCAGCTCTATTCAGAGAACTATTGCTTTCAATTTTATATACTTTTAATATATCGCCAAGCAAAGGAGCCGTAAGGGAAATCCTCCCCATCCGAAGCCGAGGAATGCGGAGCCTTGTACTGCGATTAGGATAAGCGTGCAACTGAGGAGAAAACATTTAGAAATAAAATGAAGAAGAAACTCCTTTTGCTGAAGTTCGTTTCCTTAGTAAGTCCTTATAAGGGCATACTTATCTTTCAGTCCCTTCATGGACAACATCATTTCTTTCAAGACCCGTTCAGGGAAATTCTGTACCCTTTTAAAATCCTTGGAATGCTTATCAAAATTTCATCTTATCAATATATATAATAAATGAAATAAATGAAAAGTATCATTCCTTTTATAAGATCTACCATTATAATAAAATGGCAAAATCTAAAAAGGACAAGACCTAGCCCATGTGTCATTATAAGACAGGGCCAAGATGGTAGTTCCTCAATTAGATTCAGATCCTTGTTAACATCTCAATTTAGGATTGTTCTGCGTTAAATATTAAAAAGAATCTTAAAGGTAAAACCTAGCCTAAATGTCACTGCAGACAAGGCAAAGATGGTAGAACCTATTCAAGAGATTCAAATCCTTGTTAACATCTGTAACATGTTAACACGTTTGAGAAATTGTGATTCGATAAAACCACATAAGTCATTCTTAAAATTGGGTTATTCTAAATTCCCTCATTTATATAATCATCCCTTAAGGATGAAGTGCCTACAGGCTATAATTAACGTCCTCTGAGACTAAAGACAGTCGTAGCCTACAACTCCCTGTCAAGAAAAGGTAATGAACTTTGATTCAAGCCTAAATGCCTCGATTCTGTAAAATCTTGGCTTATAATTTTGTCCTTGTGACTTGGCTTTTTGTGCCATAATTGTAATTTAATTAAATTGAGGATGATTATAATGAAAACCCTGAATAAAATAAATATATTTCCTTTTCTGCCAGTATACATATTAAAAAGAATCTTAAAGGTACGACCTAGCCTATATGTCATTCCAGACGAGGCCAAGATGGTAGAACCTATTCAAAGGATTCAAATCCTTGTAACATTATAAATATGTTAACACTTCTGGCAACAGTGATGCGATAAAATCACACTTGTCATCTTCATGTTAGGAATTTCCAAACCCCTTATTTAGCGTAAATGATCAAGAGGGATCATGGCTAATAAACGTCGAACATGATGAACACATCAAAACATCCATTAGGATGAATACCTTCGGGCAAAGATGTATACATGAAAAAGATAGTTTTATTTCATAACTCCTTGTTAAGACAATGAACTATGAAATCTTTCGATCCAAAGGAATCATCGATTATGTTTTAAAATTTCCTAGTGACAAGGCATCTATGCCATCAAAAGTCCTTTGGAACAAGACCTTGTGCTATATATAAAAATGTCATTACGACGTTGGCAGTCGTGACTTATGTCCCCTGTCTAATAAATATGAAGGATTATATTCCGTGTAAACGCCAAAGATGGTTTATTTAAGAACTTAGGCAAAACATAATCAAATAAATTAAATACTATCTATTGGCCTATATGGTTTATTTGCACCATGGCTATTTAATCATCGAATTCTACAATTCGCTATATGATTAAACAAATTATTACTACTTGGTTTGTAGCCTTCAAAGCTTCACCATGGCTGACTCCTCTGAAGCTCACAATCATCCAGTTGATCAGAATGATGATGCAAGACTGAGCTTAACAAGCACCGAGTTACAGGCTATGATAGATACAGCCGTAAACAACGCTGTGGACCGTGTGTTGAAGGATCATAAGCGAAAGTGCGATAATACCCCAAATAAAGGTCGTAAAAAAAGGTAAGACCGGTTCAAACTATAACCCGTCTAAGCCAAAGGAGGCAAAATCCAAATGTAAAACCTGCAAGAAGAAGCACTTCGGAAAATGTTTCTATGAACAGACCGGGGGATGTGACATCTGTAAGGAAATGGATCACAAGACTCGTGAATGGAAGGACTTGAAGGACAACCAGCAGACCGGTGAAAAGACCAGATGTAAAACCTGTAGGAAATACCACCTCGGGAAATGCAGATTTGAATCTCAGCCTTCACCTTGTGGAATCTGCAAGTCCAAGGAGCATAAGACCTTGGATTGCATGAAGTTGGAAGATGCGACCTGCCATGGTTGTGGCGAAAAAGGGCACATAAAGACCCGCTGCCCAAAGAAGGCGACTAAAGGAAAAGGCACTTTAAATTCACAAGCTAAGCCTTGCGGAATTTGTAATAAGGAAGGGCACAAGACTTTGGAGTGCCAAGACATAAAGGGCGCAACCTGCTATGGTTGCAATGAAATAGGGCACATCAAAACTAATTGCCCTAAAAAAACCAAGAAGTCTAGCAAGGCTAAGAAGACCAAAGCTGGAAGCTCTCAAATGAATGCTCAAGAGGCTATTCAGGATGACAATGTCACAACAGGTACTTTCTTTATCAATAACGCTCATGCTAGGGTATTATTTGATTCAGGTTCAGATAAGTCTTCCGTAGACAGCGGATTTTTGTAAATTAATAAATCTGCCTGTTAAAACTCTGAGCGTTAAGTATAAAGTAGAATTGGTCGATAGTACCTCAGAGATTACTTCAGCAATATTAGATGGATGCTTCATATCCATTAGGAATCACTCTTTTCCGCTTTCCTTGTTTCCATTAAAATAAGAGGGACTCGATATGGTAATAGGAATGAATTGGTCGTCTTGAAAATCAAGCCCATATTGTGTATGATAAGAAGCAAGTAGTTATCAAGACTCCTTATGGCGAGCCTTTGACCATTCAAGGAGATACTGGGCATGGAGTGCCCAAGCACTTGTTGAATTTGGTATTTAATACCAAAGCTTCAAGTATGGAAAACTCAAATGAGACAAACAACAGTCGCGATGCAAGAGATGCGACAAATGTCAATGGTGCATCAAATGTGAACCTCATTGTTGAAGGAGTTAATCTCCAAAATTGTAATTAACGCAACTGTTAGAAAGGCTATGAGAAAAGTCATGAAAAGGTTTAAGAAGCCGAATGATGTTCGCTTTAAAACACATGACGCTGCTCATGAGAAGAGCTATATTCATACTTCAAATACGAAGAATACCACAAATAAAATCATATGTGGCAAGAAGCCCCTTTCCTTTTAGGATGTACTTAAAAGTACTTCGTCTCTTGGAAGTCAAGATACTTCAATAGTAAAAAGGGGCCATCGATTTCAGGAAATTGTTGGATGAAGTAGAAACCATTAGGTATATCAGCGGTTATGCTGGAAAGGACATGGTAAGGTATACATCACAGTCATTCGATGGCAATACCCTTAATTAGTGAGGACATTAATGAAATCCTCAAGAAAGATCCTCTTATACATTGTGGGATGGTCCAAGTTTTAAGGACCTTATTAGAAAAACCTAGTATCTGCTTCGCGAAATGGGAAAAGATGGAATAAGAATTTTATGACCCTCACCATAAAAGTTCTAGACTGTCGACAATATGTTACAAATTTTAACTCATTGGCTGAGATAGTGCCCTATCCAGTTTACCCAAAAATCTAAGCTTAATTCAATAATTACTGGTAGTTAGCAACGACAATAAGAGGGCACATTAAGGATTCAAAGCTTGCTTATTATAAATCCATTATGGATCTACCTCAGCTACTCATGTTACATAGATAAAGAAATAACCAGTCAAAGCTGAGACTGCCCAAAAATTTGTCAAAGATTTTGCAGCTAAGTTTAAAAGGATTAAGAATGGAGGCGTTTAACCCTCCTGATGAATGATTAGAGGCAATTCACATTAATAATGACACCAGATAAATCCCTTATTGTGATTTGATTGCTAGGAGATACGTTTGGGTTCAGGTGCTGCTAAGTCTCTCATAAGATCTTAAGCTTAGCAAACTTTTAGAAATTTTCCCGTAAGAACCCCAGATATTAAGTGTAAGATACAACTTACAGGTGAAATCATAAGAACCATTCCTTCTGTTCCTGTTAGAAACCTTCAGGCGTAGAATTTTAGAAGTATCCTCTCTCTAGGTGTAATGCGTCAGCATTTAGAGTTGATATCTCTTTGATCTCTAACGATTGCGAATACCAAACGGTATGATAAAAAGCGCCATATGAGGATTGGTATATCTTAATATGTTCCATAGATTGCTTCCATGCCTGATCAGTATGGAGGTTTAATGCATGGGACCACAAAGATATTCCGATGGTCATAGAGTACTAAAGTCAGCTAATGGTATTCAAAGGAGATATCCATAATGGAATTGTCCAAGTAAATGTTCCAGATCAAGGAGTTCGTGGACTCGTAACGTAAATGTGTTACTTAATTGACACAAGCAATGATGGATGAATTGGAGCCTGAGATTTGTAAAATCTCTGTAACCTCTTGTATCTTGATTATCTTCTCCTAAGATTACCCTGTTTACCCCTGAGAGGCAGGAAGAGGTAAGGTTTATATCCCATTTAAGGCTGTATTATTATGAAATCTCCAAGACGGCTAGTACCATCATTGGAAGAATCGAAACCCTGATTAACTAAGTTTTAAAAATAGAGGGTTTATATAGCCTAACTCAATATCCTGAGAATTCGGTATAGTTAATTATGAAAGATGATTCATTTTTCTTATGCATTGTTTACCGCAACCCTAATTAGGCAACGATTAAGAATCGCCATCAGCTGCCCAGGATCGTCGATTTATTCGACTAACTGTAAGGATTAGCTACTCCTTAAGATTAGTTTTGAGCAATGGTTGGAATAACCATCTCACCTTAAGATAAGCTTCTCTATAATAGTTGTTATATAAGTATCAAGGTGGCTCCTTTGGAGACCTTGTATAGATGAAATATCAAAACATCCGTTGGATGGACGAGACTTTGGGAAGTCCACTTATCAGGATCTGAAAGTTGCATTGGAAACAACGAATAAGATCATACAAATCCCTAATCATCTGTAAGTTGCCAGTAATCGGCAGAAAATCAAGAATTAATGAAAGTAGCAACCCTCCTAAATTCTTGTTAAGGAATAAGGTTCAACAAAAGATATCACCTAGGAAGGGTGTGCCAAATTTGTTAAATTATCAGGCTAGTTAAGCTCTGAATATATAGAATCATTCGAAGGAAATCGAATGTATCAAGATCAAGTAGCTTATAAGCTAAAACCTATTTAAGGAGCTTGGCGGAGCTCGCAATACATTGCACACTAGTGACTGAAGGATGTGTTTCGACCAATAAGTCAAGAAGCACTATCACATAATGATATGCAGATTTATGATGTGATGAGCATCCTATATCGATTGAGGATCGAAAGGTTAAGAAGCTCCAAAAGGATACATGTACCTAATATAGGGGTCACTTTGGGAGCTTGGAAAGACTCCAGATATGTTATAGAAGTTAAGTCCATTATGCGACAAAAAGTACTTCCAGCATTTTAGCAAATCTCGAGGTCGAGATTTCTTTTAAGGGGGTGACGATGTAACACCTCGAAAATTCATGTCCAATAAAGTATTGACACGTGGCATAAACTTTGAACGTGTAAAGGATTACCTTGGAAGGACTAGAGTTGACAAACAAGGAAAGTATGTGAATATAAGGGTTCAGAATGTCAACAATGGATAAATATACTTTACGATAACCATACATGATGTTTATACCCTTAAACGAATGATTCATGGATCATACGAAGCTACTGACGAAACTGGGGTCAAGCCCAAATAACTGGGGTCAAACCCAAGTAACTGGTTGCTTTTGTAGATAATCAACCCTTTGCTAAGGATACCTGAACCTTCAAAACTCAGAATCACGTGAAAGATGGATAAAAGATGCAGGATCCTTATCCTTGTGTGGGAAAATAAGTAAAGGCATCCATAAAAGTTAACAGTTCATGACCCGCGGTCGCATCCACCATTGAGTCAATGTGGGGTAATGTGAAAGGATCCTTGGGACATGCCTTGTTTAAATCAGTGAAATCGACACATACCCTCCACTTTCCGTTTTTCTTTTGAACAACAACCACATTGGCCAGCCATCTTGGATACTTGACCTCTCTAATCATACCTGCTCGAAGTAGCTTATCTACCTCTTCCTGGATAATAGCATTCCTTTCAGGTGCAAACTTCCTCCTCCTTTGATGAATCGGCTTGAATGACCTGTCAATGCCAAGTTTATGAGTAATTACATCTTTAGATATACCTGTCATGTCTTCATGTTTCCAGGCAAAGGTGGATTTCCTTCTTTTAAGGAAGGATACTAGCTCCTGTTCAATATCGCTAAGGATCCTTGACCCAATCAAGATCTTGGATTCAGGATCATCAGGATCCATGAGGATTTCTTTCAAATCCTGTTCTCTTGCCTCCAGGACATCCCTTGGAGGATGCTTTAATTGCTATTGCTCCCTTGACTTTGAGGCTGGTTTCATTGATGAGGTGTAGCAGTTTTTAGCTTCTTGCTGATCACTATCAATCTTCACTATTCCCCAAGGACTAGGAAGCTTCACACATTGATGATAAGTGGATGGGACTGCCTTCATGTCATGTATCCAAGGCCTGCCAAGGATAACATTACAACAAGATAAACAGTCAATAACACAAATTTTTTGGTAAGAATGTAAGCCTTCGATATAAATTGGGAGTTTAATGTCCCCCGGAGTATTCTTAGTTTCGTCACTGAATCCCACAAGCACAGAGGATCTTGGTATGATATCGGATTCAGGAATATTCATCTTCTTGAGGACATCAAGCTGGATAATGTTCACAGAGCTTCCTCCATCTATAAGGATCCTGCGAACAAAATGGTTAGAAACAAAAAGAGTGATAACCAAACCATCATGATGAGGATCCTGAATGTCAACGCGATCATCCTCATCAAAAGTTATGACTTTTCCTTCGGAGACACTGGATGTTCGAATGGGTCTATCTCCATTATCCATCTTGGTTTCCTTTGCATGTCTTTTAGCTGCAGAGAAGGACGTTCCACAAATGTCTGATCCACCAGAAATAAAGTTTATAACTTGTGCATCTGCTGGAGGGGCTGGAGCTTTCTCTAGGATCCTTTCAGGATCCCGAGTCCTTGACTTCTTTCTCCCCAATAATTCTTTCAAGTGCCCCTTGCTCAACAAGTTCCAATTTCCTTTCTCAATGTGATGCATTCTTCTGTGAGATGCCCAAAATCTTCATGATATGCACACCACTTTGACTTATCTTTGGTTGCAGCTGGTCTGTCATTTTTCCTGGGCCACCTAGCCTTATCACCTAAATTCTGCATCGCAAGGATTAGTTCATTGTTATCAACAGAAAAACAATATTAAGAAATTGGAGGATAATCCTCATCATCCTCTTCTTGTTCAACAGCATGCACATTCTGGTTATCAGATTTGTTATAGGATCTGAACTTGTTGTTCTTGAATGAGGATCCTTGCTTCTCTTGCTTTGAGGATCCTGCTAACCTCTCCTGGATCCTTTTGTCATCCTCTAGCCGGATGAACCTAAGGGCCCGGGTTCTTACCTCATCTAAATTCCTGCATGGTGTCATACCAAGATCATCATAGAATAATGAATCCCTAAGCAATCCCATTTTAAAGGCTTCAACAGCCGTAGCTATATCCAGGTTAGGGATATCTAAGGATTCTTTACTAAATTTAGTGATATAATCCCTTAATGATTCATTATGACCTTGGGTTATCCTATACAGATCACTAGTTAAACGCTCAAATTTTCTACTATAAGAAAACTGGTTATTAAATAGGTTAACTAGATTAGCAAACGAGGTAATAGAATAAGGGGGAAGGCTTAGCAGCCATTTAAGAGCCGATCCAGTAAGAGTGGATCCAAATCCCTTGCACAGACATGCTTCCTTTAACCTTTCTGGAATGGGATTGATCTCCATCATTTCCCTGTATTGTGCTATGTGTTCTTCAGGATCTGTTGAACCGTCATACAACTTCATAGTAGGCACATGGAACCTCTTGGGTATCTCAGCATCACAGATTGGTGGTGCAAAATGAGATATCTTGTGGCTCCCATCTGCAATCTCCGGGATAGGCTTGACCACTCCTGGGACACTTGATATCATATCCTTTAACTTTTTTCAATTCTCTGGCCATGGCATGATTGATACCTATATCCTGCATAAGGCCATGGTTAGTGGTATAAGAATTATTAAAAGTGTTACCTCCCATTGGATTCAAATTGGGAAGAGCGGATGTGAATCCATATTGTTGAGGCTCTGGAATGACCGATGGACCAGTAGAAGCAATGGTCTGCATTGGAATGAAATCTCCCTGATGGATGTCGGAACTCCCTGATTGCAAACTCCTTAAGGATCCCGGAATCTGGAAGGATCCCTGAAACTGAGAGGATCCTTGGACCTGGGAGGATCCTGGGACGTAGGAAGATCCTTGAACCTGGGAGGATCCTTGAAACTGAGAGGATCCTTGAAGCTGGGAGGATCCTTGAAACTGAGAGGATCCTTGAACCTGGGAGGATCCTGGAACATAGGAAGATCCTTGAACCTGGGAGGATCCTTGAAACGGCCAGAATCCTTGAATCTGCTGTGCTCCTGAATATCCTCCTGAATATGCTGAGGATGGGATCCTGCTGGTTGGAAGTGTGACCCTGAAGCCTGAGTCATTGCTGATGATCCGTAATGCACTCCTTTTGGCCCTCCCACATATTGTACGTCTGGAACCACTGAAGGCTGAGAAGTTATAACCGGAGTATCGAAATTCAAAGATCTGGGCATCAGTGGGGAATGATCCTCTGCCGATCTCTTCTGTTTCTTGATGTCTCCAATTTCTCTAAGAATCCTTTCATTGGTCTTATCTTGCTGCTGTATATGATCCTTCATCTGCAAAATCATAGTAAACAAGTCACTAGTAGTGGGAGTATAAGAAGCAGAAGAAGTTGGAGGTTTTGAGAAAATGGGAGTTGGTTTCTTCTTGGCATTTTTCTGAGGTCCAGAAGGTGGTGGAGGCAAAGGTGGAATGCCCTGGGACGAATTGACCGCAGACATCGCATTGGAAGTGTTCTTTGATGATGAAGCCATTTGCTCGGATGTAATGAACCGAAATGATCACAAAAATGAGAATCTCTTAGGAACGAAGCACCAATTGCCCCACGGTGGGCGCCAAACTGTTTTGGTCAAAAATCAGACGAGGATAATGCAACCAAACTCTCTGTTATGGGGTATGATGCTTGAATTGATGAACAACAATAAGGATCACTATGAAGTGTAATGAACAAATGACACGAAGATTTATACGGGGAAAAAGCCCTTGATCAAGAGTTGATCTCCGGCACAAAAAACCCCGGGTGATGGAAACTACCGATCACCAACTCCAATTAAACAAATAATCTGTTACAACTTCGGATGATAGCGAGCTAAGTACAAGGATCACTATAGTGTATCGTGTAGAAATGTATGAAAAATGCTAAGTGTTTTGCCGAGAGCTAATGAGTGCAGTTGTACGAGTGTGTGTAGCCAAAATAACCAAGTGTTGTCTAAAATAGCTCGCTACCCCTTCAAAAATAGAAATTATCAAGCCTAACTAACATTCTGCAAATAGTGCAAGTCCTCCACGACTCCACAACGTCCATTTCTGACCAAGCACGTGCGGAATAGATTAAGAATATTCTCCAGGAATGTCGCCAAGACTAAGTCCAAGTTGATATTCCTGCAAAACATTTACGAATTCAAAGTAAACAATCATTAGTATAAGGATCCTTAGGATAATCCATGATCCTGATCCTGAAGTACTTCTGAGGATCACTAATTGTCACAGAAGTAAGGATCACCAAACAGGGTAACACTTGAGGATCACAGGTCATTAAGAAATCCTCCCGTAACAACCTCCTGCGGATGCCAAGATAATAAACTTTATTTCAGGAGGATCCGACATTTGTGGGACTTCGTATTCTGCGGCCAAGAGACATGCAAAGGAGGCTAAGGCCGAAAGGGGAGACAAACCAGCCAGGATGACTACCCTCACGACTGATAAAGTGATCACTTTCGACAGTGATGACAGGGATACTGTCCAGGATCCTCACCATGATGCTCTGGTAATAACATTATACGTGGCTAACCATTTTGTACGCAGGATATTGGTGGACAATGGAAGCTCCGTCAACATAATCCAACTAGAAACTTTGAAGAGAATGAATGTATCTCCAATGGATATCACTTCGAAATCCACCGTGCTTGTTGGGTTCAGCGGAGAGGCTAGGAACACAGTGGGAGAGATAAAGTTACCAGTATATGTCGAGGGGGTCAACTCAATACAACGTTTCTGCGTGATGGACTCCCTATCATGTTATAACATCATACTGGGCAGGCCATGGATCCATGATATGAAGGCCGTGCCATCAGCTTATCATCAATGCATCAAGATCCCTACCCCTTGGGGGGTTGTCAAGGTTGATAGCGATCAGCAGGAGGCGAAGGAATGTTACTCATCCTCAATGAAATCCTCAACCAAGCCTAATGCAGCATAGCAATTAAAGATGCGGGCCCAGGATATCGTGGAGGCTTCAGAGCAGGATATGAAGAAAATTATCCTGGATCAGGATAATCCGGATATCTCGGTGCTCGTAGGGACCAATATCCCTCAGGATATTGAAGAATAATTAACTAACTTTTTGAAGTGCAGGATGTCGACATTCGCATGGAAGCACGAGGATATGACAGGCATCTCTAAAGATATTATCACTCACAAGCTTGGAATTGACAAGTCGTTCAAGCCTGTTCAGCAAAAAAGAAAGAAGTTTGCTCCTGAACGAAATACAATTATCCAAGAGGAAGTTGAAAGATTGTTGAAGTCCAAAATGATCAGAGAAGTCAAGTTTCCAAGATGGCTAGCAAATGTAGTCGTGGTACAGAAGAAAAATGGGAAATGGAGAGTCTGTGTAGATTACACAGACTTGAATAAGGCTTGTCCAAAAGACCCATTTCCTCTTCCTCATATTGATGCAATGGTGGATGCTACTGCCGGCCATGAGATGTTAACCTTCATGGATGCATCCTCAGGATTTCAGCAGATTCAAATGGAGCCTTCGGACCAGGAGGATACTGCCTTCATGACACCAACAGGTATTTATTGTTATACTGCTATGCCTTTCGGTTTGAAAAATGAAGGTGCAACATACCAGAGATTGGTAAACATGATGTTCAAAGATAAGCTGGGGGACACAATGGAGGTATACATCGACGATATGGTGGTAAAATCTAAAAAGGCTGAGGATCTCCTCCAGGATATTAAGGAAGCATTTGATATCCTGGATCAGTATAACATGAAACTAAATCCTGCTAAGTGCCATTACGGAGTGGGGGCAGGAAAGTTTCTAGGATATATGATGACCAAAAGAGGAATGGAGGCAAGCCCGGAGCAGATTAAAGCCATCTTGGATATCAAATCACCTTCAAATATGAAGGATGTTCAACGGTTAACAGGGCGAGTTGCAGCATTGAACAGATTTATCTCAAGATCCTCCGAGAAATGCAAAGAATTTTATGATATCGTGAAGAAAAACAAGAAGTTCGAATGGGGAGAGAAGCATGAAGCAGCCCTGCAGGATTTGAAGCAGTATCTTTCAACTGCACCTCTATTGATGAAACCTGAGAATGGTGAACCACTATCCCTATACCTCGCAGTATCGGGGAATGCTGTAAGTGCCGTCCTTATAAAGGATCGTGAAGGTCAGCAATATCCTGTTTATTATGTTAATAAAAGTTTGTTAGATGCTGAAACTAGATATTCTCATTTAGAAAAGTTCATACTAGCACTAGTTATGGCATCAACGAAGCTTAGACATTACTTTGAGACACATAGGATTCATGTTAAAACCAATTATCCTGTTAAAAATGTGCTTAGGAAACCCGAGATGTCAGGCAGGATGGCTAAGTGGTCAGTGAAGTTAAGTGCTTATGACTTAGTGTATGAACCTAGAAATGGCATAAAATCGCAGGCTCTAGCTGACTTTGTGGCTGATTTCAGTAGTGACATTCAGGATGAGGTAGACCTAGAAGTCCAATAATTAGGAGAATCCTCAGGATCCTGGACATTGTACACTGATGGAGCATCCAATGTCAGAGGAGTAGGATTGGGAATACTACTAAAATCGCCACAAGGGGACATATTACCCCAGGCTATTAGGTGTGAATTCCCTGCTACTAATAACGAAGCAGAGTATGAGGCTTTAATTGCAGGATTAGAAGTGGCTAAAAATATGAATATCAAGAATTTGCAAGTATATGTTGACTCCTTGTTGATCACTAATCATTTTAATGGATCCTATGCAGTTAAAGGTGAGAAGTTAATCGAATACCTCGATATTCTCAAAAAATTAGCAGGATATTTCGATGTTTTTACACTTGAACAGGTACCAAGGGAAAATAATGCTGAAGCAGATGCCTTAGCAAATCTGGGATCATCGGTCAGGATACCAGAAGGGACCCAAATACCAATATTGCATATCCTGTATCCTGTAACGAATCCTCAGGATAAAGAAGTAGTAAGTATTCAAGATCCTGGTGCTGAGTATCCTGAGGAGGATCCTAAATCCTGGACAGCTCCAATCATAAGATATCTCAAGGAAGGACACATCCCTATAGGCGAAAATCCTAAGGCATTCAGGATGAAGGTATCACGATTCACCATTATAAATAATGTTTTGTATATAAAATCTCTTGCAGGACCGTATCTAAGGTGCTTGGAGGATCCCGAAACTAAAGAAGTGCTTCAGGATATACATGAAGGGGATTGTGGTAACCATACTGGGGGCAGGTCGTTATTCTCAAAGGTATTGAGAACATGATACTATTGGCCGACGATGAGGAAAGATGCTACAGAATATGCTCGAAGGTGTGATGCATGTCAAAGGCACAGTAACATACTACATCAAGCAGCTGAACCACTATATCCTATAGCTTCCCCTTGGCCATTCATGAAATAGGGGATGAACATAGTGGGAAATTACCAAAAGCTCCAGGAGGAAAAGTCTTTATGCTGGCAATGACTGATTATTTCTCTAAGTGGGTTGAAGCTGAAGCATTCGTTCAAGTCAGAGACCAAGAAGTAGTGTCCTTTATAAAGAGGAATATCCTGACCAGGTTTGGGGTACCAGCTGAAATCATTTGTGACAATGGATCCCAGTTTATAAGCAAGAGGACAACTGACTTTTGCAAAAGTTAGGGAATCAAAATGATCACATCTACCCCGGTACATCCTCAAGAAAATGGACAAGCTGAATCCTCAAACAAGATAATTGTCAACAACTTGAAGAAGAGAGTAGGAGCCAAGAAAGGAAGATGGGCAGTAGAACTACCCTTTGTTTTGTGGGCTGATAGAACAACGGTAAAGAATGCAACTGGCCAGACTCCGTTTTCCTTGGTATTTGGAGCAGAAGCAGTGATCCCAATAGAAATGGTGATACCTATGGCAAGATCTATCCTCCGGGATCCTGAGCAGAATCCTGAAGCTTTGTGCCAAGATTTGGACACTATAGATGAAACAAGAGATGCAGCAAGGCTAAGGATGGCAACATATCAACAAAGAATATCCAGAGCATATAACAAGAATATAAGGACTAGAAGATTTCAAGTTGGTGATTGGGTACTGAGAAAGGCTTTTCAAAATACCACTTATCCTGCCGATGGAAAGCTGGCTCCAAAATGGGAAGGACCATATGAGGTCGAATCAGAATTAGGAAAAGGAGCATACCGACTCAGGAGTATGGAGGGGGATATGCTACCAAGATCCTGGAATGCTATACACTTAAAGCTCTATTTCAAGTAAGAATAGAATTTAATTTCTATCTCAGAATGGTATGTATTCCATCTCTCTTAAATATATTTGAATTTGTTTATTATCTTGAACCCAATACTGACTTAGGCATCGGAGGGGTGTTAGCCAAGCTAACACCCACCTTAGTTTAAGGTTGTTTTGCAGAATATGCCTCAGGATATAGCTCCAGGATACACGCTCAGGATATCTCGAAGGATTAGAGGATTGGCCCCTTCTCTCACGGTTAAGGGATCCTGATCCCTTCAAAGGTTTAAAGGTATTCGCCTTTCTCTCGAATTGGGTTTGAACACCCCGCCTGGAGCGCAAGTCATCTGGGGATAGTTCAAGGTAACGGGACCAGTTCATGTAAAAGTGGCTGACAATTTCGTTACTATTGGCTATATCCTGGATCCTAAAGGTATATGAGGATTGATCACCCTCTCTCACGAAAGGGTATTTTCATACCCTCTAAGGTTTAAAGGTTTTCACCTTTCTAAGTCTTGGAGTTTGTACACTCTCGCCTGTAGCGCATGAAAATTAGGGTTTATCCCCAGCATATTAAGGGTTTATCCCCAAGATATCAGGGTTTATCCCCAAGATATCAGGGTTTATCCCCAGGATATCAGGGTTTATCCCTAGGATATCAGAATTTATCCCCATGATATTGTTCAGGATTTATTCAGTAAAGCTAAAGTATGACTATATTTACATTCCTATGTTGAACACAGGGGACATACATTATACAATTTAAAGGATGGATTCAAACTTATAAGTGTGCACTGGGGACATTCCTGTGATTGAAAGTTGGAATTGACTCTCTGGGAGTATTTGGTATGATCTTTCCTTTTTATAACTTAAGTTTTATAAATTGCGAGGCAGTATCATGAGTAGGATATCTCTTAGGATATTCTTACAATGTGTTCCCAAAACTGTCCAAACCAAACTATTTTCATAAGTAGAATTTATGCACTAAGATAGTAACAATAGAAATAAAGTCAAAAGAAAGTTATATTATTAACATATCAAAAGTTGTGCTTTTGGTTTCACCTCAAACCGAGGACCATCCGCCAAAAGCACAATTAGTCCCATACCATATTTACTAAACAGTTGAAGGTTTTGTCTCAAACCTAGACCTATCCACCTCCAACTATTATATTGTTCAAAAGAAAGACATACTAACATTGATGACCAAGGGCTTCGTCCTGAAACTCAGGATCCCCCCACCTTTGGCCATCAAACTGTTCAAGTGCGCAGGAAAGTTAAAATGCAGGAAAAGTAAATTGTTTTAGGATTACAAACCAACGATCAAATTTTAAAAAGTGGGCTCCGGCCTAGGCATCAACATCCATCATCGCCCACCTGAATGCCCTCACACAGCGGCATCTTCTCCATCCTTCTCCGTCTTCTCAGCCTCAGTATCCTCGCCAGCATCCGTCCCAACATCCTTCTTATCTCCAGCCTTGTCCACCACATCTGCTGACTTAGAGGATTCACCAGCTTCAGCAGGATATGGCACAGCCTTGCTTCCAAGCTCCTTCAGCTTTGCCACCCAGGATTCAACCGGCCAGGATGGGCACTCAAGGCCTGTCTCCTTGGCCTCATAAGCCATCTTAATGCGAGCTTGTAGCAGAGAGACGATAGCAGAGGCTTTGATTCCTTCCCGGAAAGAGACCATGGCCTGTTCATGCTCCATTTGGACGGCCGCCAGTTTGATCTCAGCATCCTGGATGACCTTCTTCAGCTTGTCCTCATAATGCCGGGTCTTCACCTCGGAAATGGCCCCTTGGTCAGCAACAGTGGTCTCGAGCTGTTTGATCCTGGCTTCTTGGAACACGTTCATGCTGCAAGCATCAGTGTAAAGGTGGAGCAGATGCTGGAGGCCCTACACGTCAAATTTCAGGTATAAGTCAAAATATATTAACCAGGATATCCTGTCAGGATATCCTCTCAGGATGTATGTGCAGGATATAGTCGTAGGATATTACCTTGTTGAGGAAGGATGTCATTGGCTCCAAGGAGTCAGAAAAGCTGAGTTCTTCATAGGAGAACCCTTCAGAGCCTGGGGCACTAACTTCAGAACCTTTCCTCTTTTTTGCGGTGGAAGCACGAGTCTTCGTGGTGGGCTTAGGAGCCGGAAGCGGCTTGGAGCTGGTAGCAGCAGGAGTCTCTTTCTTGACAATGACTGGAGTGGGGTAACTGTCAAGTTCGTCAAGATCAAGGAGGATCGGAACTTTGCTGGAGTCTGCATAATGGGAGTAAAATTCTTCCCTAAATATGTCAAATAAAAATATGTATGCAGGATATTGTGTAGGATCATTACCAGACATGTTTGCACTGGAAAGAGGACTTGGGGATGGTGGAGACGGATTAAAACTTCTTTCAGCCTCTGAGAGGAGTCTGATAGCGTCAATTCTCTTCTGTGAATCGGCTAGGGGAGGTGCAAGCTTCCTAAAATCAGCTGTGTACAAGACAATAAAAAAAAGAGATTGATTAGCTCAAGATATAAAGCAGGATACAAGACAGGATCGTCCTTAAACCCTAAATCCTACCCTTTCTCAACCACTTCACCGGATATTCCGTTCCACCAGGGATTGAGTCTCTTTTTACAAAGAAGAAATTGGATTGCCATTTCTCCTCATTCCTGGTGGCACGAAGTATCAGCGGATCACCGGAGGTGGAATAAAATAAGAATCTACAGGATCCGTGGCATCTAAGCCGATATGCTAGGGGGAGGTCGTGAACGGAAAGGTCAGGAATGTGATTCCTCTTGATCTGATCAAGAACAGAGAAGACTCGCCAGAGCATCGGCATTGTTTGGCTAAAACAAATTTTTGTAATATTGAAAAACTCAATGATAAAGTCTGGAAAGGGAAACCGTAATCCTAAGGTAAAGGGAAAGGCATTAAAGCACAACCACTCGTCGGAAACCATGTCCGACCGGATTTCCCGGTCAAACGGCCAGAATACCGTCCCCTCCAGGAAGATACCGGAGGATTTGAGAGCCGACAAGTGGGTACTGTCGAAGGTACATATTTCTTTCTCCTGATCCTGGAGAAGATTCTGTTAGATGAATGTGGACGCGGAGTCGCCAGAGCTAGATCTTGTCTGTCTTGCCATTTGACCGCCTGTGTTTTTTATCGGAATGAGAGGATGAAGATGAAGATCAGAGAGAAAGTGTTTACCTTTTTCCTTATCAGCAATAGTTAAAAAAGGATGAGGATGAGAAGTTATAGGGGGTGATGAGTAATTATAGGTTAAGCGGTTACAGGCTGTCACGTCAAGGTCTAATCTATTAATTGCCTCGTTATTCGTAAAAAATATAACCGTTAGTGCCAGGATACTAAACGGTAACATTTTTTGGGGACAATTGTTATGGGTGAAATTCTAAGCCCATATCCTGGGAAATATCTTGATTTATATCTTAGTTTCGTGATGTATGTTCCTACCCGGGATACTCGTTCAGGATATTGGTAACATCCTGAATGATATCTTGAGGATCACTAACGGATTGTGTGCAGGAATACGAGTTCAAGCTTGCAACGTTAATGAGGACCTCTTCTCCTGAAGACTCGCTCTAAGTTGTTCAAAGAGGGACGTTGAACCCGCTTTACCTAGTCTTCAACGGTTACTAAAGAATATTCGAAGGCATCCCATATTTATAGGAGATTTTGTTTTCGTTTACTAGCTATAAATAGGTGGATAAATCAGATCGAATAGGACATCACAACTACACTCACTACTCTCACACACTTATTCTCTCGCAACTTTCACTCTCACAAAAAGCATTGTAACACTTAGCGATCTGATCAATATCCTACAGTGTATCCTGACGTTTAAAGCAATAAGAAGAACAAGGCAGCTGCGATTGTTAGCTCCCGAGGTTTTGTGTCGGCGATCTAGATTGATCAAGGGCTTTCCTCGTACATCTCGTGTCATCCCCTTTACTTTTTACTCATAGTTTGATCGTAGATACAGCTCAATATCCTGAGCCGTATCCTGAAAACTGTTTTTCCAAACAACTTAACCAGCATATTTCCAACACACTTTTTAGCACACTACCTCACTTAACTAATTTGATCACTTAATTACTTCGGTAATTTTTGACCAAAACAAAAGTATAGCCTCAATTAAGGGCAACACTTAAACATCCATCAGACTGGTCTCCATCGATCGGACATTAAATCGTATCAGTGATCGAGTTATTACCCTGTTGTCGCGGCAGCGTTTCATGTTGTGTGTGTGTGTGTTTTGAGTGTAAAGATGATAACTCAACGTAGAAAATGAGTTTTTACATCGAACCAACGCCGAATTTCAAGTGCCACACCCCTCTATATATATACTGGAAAAACGACTCCCTCGCGTGGCGCAAGGGTCTGTCGCGTGGCGCAAGGGGTGCCCTCCTAGGGTAGGGTAGGTTCGTGTCTCAGTAGCTTGGGTGAGTCAATGTTTCGTCGAAATTCAATTTCTATCGAAAACTGTTTGGATAATATCAACTAGGGAATACCCCCCTGATAATATCATCCCCTTTACTTTTTACTCATAGTTTGATCGTAGATACAGCTCAATATCCTGAGCCGTATCCTGAAAACTGTTTTTCCAAACAACTTAACCAGCATATTTCCAACACACTTTTTAGCACACTACCTCACTTAACTAATTTGATCACTTAATTGCTTCGGTAATTTTTGACCAAAACAAAAGTATAGCCTCAATTAAGGGCAACACTTAAACATCCATCAGACTGGTCTCCATCGATCGGACATTAAATCGTATCAGTGATCGAGTTATTACCCTGTTGTCGCGGCAGCGTTTCGTGTTGTGTGTGTGTGTGTTTTGAGTGTAAAGATGATAACTCAACGTAGAAAATGAGTTTTTACATCGAACCAACGCCGAATTTCAAGTGCCACACCCCTCTATATATATACTGGAAAAACGACTCCCTCGCGTGGCGCAAGGGTCTGTCGCGTGGCGCAAGGGGTGCCCTCCTAGGGTAGGGTAGGTTCGTGTCTCAGTAGCTTGGGTGAGTCAATGTTTCGTCGAAATTCAATTTCTATCGAAAACTGTTTGGATAATATCAACTAGGGAATACCCCCCTGAGTTTTAGGGTCCCTGATCCTAATTCCGATTGTTCTGAAAATTTTAGGGGTCATGCAGTATTACTTGGGGGTCTCAATTAGGGTTTCCTATTGGACAAAATAAGATAAGAAATATTAATTTTGGTGAGAGTTGTTACATCCTCCCCACCTTAATTAAAATCTCATCCTCGAGATTTACTGGAATAAGTGAGGATATTTCCGCTTCATTTCCGATTCCAGCTCCCAAGTGTATTCCGGTCCTCTCTTTGAATCCCACTTGACTCTGACCAGCACTAGTCGTTTGTGCTTGAAAAACTTAACCTTTCTGTCTTCTATCTGCAGTGGCTTCTCCACAAATTTTAACTTTTCATTTACCTCTACATCTTGAAGAGGTACTACCAGGGATTCGTCAGATAGACACTTCTTGAGATTGGATACATGAAACACGTAATGTACTCCAGCTAGTTCTTCTGGTAGTTGTAAACGATAAGCAACTGGTCCTATTCGCTGGATTATTGGGAATGGTCCTATGTACCTTGGACTTAGCTTTCCCTTCTTCCCGAATCGAACTACTCCTTTCCAAGGAGAAACTTTCAAGAGTACTTCATCTCCGACTTGAAATTCCAGTGGCTTACGTCTATTGTATGCATAACTCTTCTGGCGATCTCGAGCCGTCTTTAGTCTTTCCTTGATTTGAGTGATTTTGTCGGTGGTTTCTTGTACGATTTCAGGACCTGATAGTTGACTTTCTCCTATTTCTGCCCAACAAACTAGAGTTCTACACTTTCGTCCATACAGTGCTTCGAATGGGGCAGCTTCAATGCTTGCATGATAACTATTGTTATAGGAGAATTCAATTAAGGGTAGGTGGTCGTCCCAGTTTCCACCAAAATCTATTACACATGCCCTGAGCATGTCTTCCAGGGTTTGAATCGTCCTTTCACTTTGTCCATCTGTTTGAGGATGGTAAGCTGTACTTAAATTTAATCGCGTCCCCATGGCTTTTTGGAAACTTGTCCAGAAATGTGAGGTAAAACGACTATCTCTATCCGATACAATGGAGAGTGGAACTCCATGCAGAGATACTACTTCGTCTACGTACAACTTTGATAATCTTTCCATGCTAAAGGTTTCTTTCATGGGTAGAAAATGAGCTGATTTGGTTAATCAATCCACAATTACCCAAATCGCATCATTACCTTTTCTGGTTTTGGGCAACTTAGTAACAAAATCCATGGTTATTAGTTCCCATTTCCAAACAGGCATTTCTAATTTTTGAAGTAACCCTGAAGGTTTCTGGTGTTCGGCCTTAACTTGTGAACAAGTTAGACACTTAGATACATATCTCGTTATGTCCTTTTTCATACCTATCCACCAGAAATTATTTCTTAAATCTTGGTACATCTTATTATTACCAGGATGCATGGTATACCTAGATTTATGGGCTTCCTCTAAAATCTTATTTCTTAATTCTCCTTGCTTAGGTACCCAAATTCTTTTCTTATGGAATCTCCAAATTCCGTCAGCCCCTTGTTCTAATTCCTTTATTCGTCCTTTCATTCCTTCAGCATCATCCTTGATTGTTGTTTCCTGAACATTCTTTAATTGTTCCATTAAGTCTAGTTGTAAACTTAATCTAAGAGCACGAACTCGTCGTTGTTTCTCATGATACTTATGACTTAAGGCATCTGCAACTACATTTGCTTTTCCTTCGTGATATTGAATATCACAGTCGTAATCACTTAGAATTTCCATCCACCTTCTTTGCCTCATGTTTAACTCTTTTTGCCCAAATATATACCTTAAACTCTTGTGATCTGTATAGACTGTAAACTTACTTCCATACAGATAATGCCTCCAAATCTTAAGGGCAAAAATTATTGCTCCTAATTCTAAGTCATGTGCCGTATAGTTTCTTCGTGCTTTTCAATTGTCTTGAGGCATACGCAATTACCTTTTTGCGTTGCATCAGCACACATCCTAATCCTAGCTTAGAAGCATCGCAATAAACTTCAAAATCTTTTGTCCCTTCTGGTAAGGCAAGGATTGGGGTGTTTGTTAATCTTTGTTTTAAAATCCTAAAGGCTTCTTCCTGTCTAGGTCCCCATTCAACTTAACTGTTTTACAGGTTAGCTTAGTTAATGGCACAGCTATTTTAGAAAAATCCTTAATAAAGCGCCTATAGTATCCAGCTAATCCTAGAAAACTTCTAACTTCCGTTGCTGATTGCGGGACCTTCCATTTGGTGAGCGCTTCTATCTTGGAGGGATCTACGTGAATACCTTCATGATTCACCATATGACCTAAAAATTTCACCTCTTGCAGCCAAAATTCACACATTGAGAATTTGGTGTAAAGCTTTTCTTTTCTTAACAAAGTTAAGAGTGCATGCAGGTGCTCACAATGCTCGTCCTGACTTTTGGAATAAATAAGTATATCATCGATGAAGACAATTACAAATTCTTCCAAGTACGGTTTACAGATCCTATTCATCATGTCCATAAATGCTGCAGGAGCATTTGTTAACCCAAAGGGCATGACTGTAAACTCATAATGACCATACCTAGTTCTGAAAGCAGTTTTAGGTATGTGTTCTTCTTGTACCTTCAATTGATGATATCCGGAGCGCAAGTCAATCTTAGAAAAATATCTAGCTCCTTGGAGTTGATCAAAAAGATCATCAATCCTAGGTAGTGGATATCGATTCTTAATTGTAACCTTATTCAATTCTCTATAATCGATACACATTCACATCGAACCATCCTTTTTCTTTACGAACAACACTGGTGCTCCCCAAGGGGATGAACTAGGTTGTATGAATCCTTTACTGAGCAATTCATCTAATTGCTTTTTCAGTTATAACATTTCAGTTGGTGCTAAATGATAGGGTGCTTTAGCTACTGGTGTAGTTCCAGGAATCAAATGAATTCTAAATTCTACCTCCCTATCTGGTGGTAATCCTGGTAACTCTTCTGGGAATACATCCGAGTATTCTGAGACTACAGGAATTCCCTTAAGTTCCTTACCCTTAGTGCTAATAATTACCGAAATCATATACACTATTCCTTGCTTTCGTTCATAACTAGCAACTTTCATTACTGAAATGAACTTCATGGGTTTACGCGGCTTGTCTCCTGTAACCATGATTACTTTTTCGGTGGGTGCACGAATTTCTATGGAGTTCTTATCACAAAGGATTCGAGCATGGTTGGCTACTAACCAATCCATTCCTAACACGACATCGAATCCAGCTAAATTCATGGGTAAGAGGTTTGTAGAAAATTTATAACCTGAAAGTTCTATATTTTCTATTTGCAAAACCGTATCTATGTTAACAGAATTCCCGTCTGCCGTTTCTACTGTAAAAACTTGCCTAAGTTTTGTTAAGGGTAGCTTAAGAGCTTGGCAGAATGAAGTATTTATAAAACTTTGGTTTGCACCAGAGTCAAATAATACTTTCACATAAACGTTGTGAACTAAGAAAGTACCAGCTATGATGTCAGGAATCAGTTCGGCTTCCTGCGTGGTCAATTGGAATGCTCTTGCATTCTTCTTGGTAGCTCTATCTGCCGGTTTGGCTTTGTTGTCTGCTGGTTTGACCAATTTAGGGCATTCTGGTCTGAAATGCCCAGCTTCTCCACAGTTATAGCAGACCCTTGTTTTCTTTCTGCAATCTTCTTCGCGATGTCCTACAACTTTGTAGAAGTTGCAGGTTTCATTACATTTTCCAAAATGTTTCTTTCTGCAGTTCCTGCAGAACGGCGAAGTGGAAGATTGTCCAGTTTCTCTTTTCTTGAAATTGCTATTATTACCCACACGAAATCCTTGGGTAATTTTCTGAGCCAATTCCTTCTTCCTATTTTCTTCTCGCATACGCACCAGTCCGTCCGTCAAAGTATTGGCTAGTTCCACCGCATCATCGATCGTGCAGGGTCTCGCAGCTTTGACAATGTCACGGATCTCGCTAATTAAACCCCAAATGTAGCGAGAAATAAGTACTGGCTCTGGCGAAGCCAGAGTAGGCACAATTCGAGCATATTCGAAAAACTTCGAAGTATACCCTCGACAGTCAACATCCATCATCCGGTGGCTCAGGAACTTATTAGCCATATGCTCCTTTTCATATTCTGGGCAGAATTTTCTTTCCACCAGACGCTTAAACTCCTCCAAACTCATGGCCTAGTCCATGTCGCTTCCTTTGGCTTGCAACACCGTATTCCACCACTCTAATGCTTCTTCCTTAAAAAGGTGAGAAGCGTACATGACCTTATCCTCCGTGACATATTTACTTATTTTGATTACTGTCTCGGTTTTCTCCAACCAACGTAGCGCCGCAGTCGCCCCTTCATTTCCTGCGAACTCAACAGGTTTACAGGTGTAACACCTCGTAATTTCATGACCTATAATATATTGACACGTGTCATAAGCTTTGAACGTGTGAAAGAATGCTTTAGAGGGACTAAAGTTGACAAACAAGGAAACTATGTGAATATAAGGGTCCAAAGTGTCAACAATGGATAAATATATTTTAAAATAGCCCTACATGATGTTCATACCTTCAAACGAATAAATCATGGATCATACGAGGCTTATTGATGAAAGAAAGTGAGGAATTACAAACTACGAGGGTTAAATGTGTCAACATGTTTAAAGTATACATCTGAGTGACCTTTTAGCAAACCCGAAGCTTTGTAACGGTAAAATATGCTCACTAGAATGTGTGATAAAAATATTATAAAGTTTTGTTATCGTATGAGAAAGTTATGATCAAATTCGTATACGAAGGGTTAAAAGCGTCAACGTTGAAATTTGTGACTTTTCGGGTAAACACAAAGTTAACCAAGGACTTAACCAAGTTTGTAAAAGTCATAAGGTCCTTAAAAATCAAGTTAGAGGGCCAAAAGTGCAAGAAAAACACTTAAAACCACGTTACAAAGGACCAGGGACTGAAATGTTATTTATGAAACTTGTTTGGCCTGTTGCGCCGGTTTTAGGCGGCCCGCGAGGAGCCTTATGCAGCCCGCGAACAAGCGCCAGCGACAGAATTCGCGAACAGCTGCCAGTTGCAGGTCTGTAACTGACTTTAATGGGTTGTTTTCTTATACCAGGGGCTCCCCAATGGTATTTCATGCATAGGGGGCACTTGGCTTGATCTGGAAACACTCATAGGCTTCTTTGGCATCATCTTAGAAGATCAAAGGGACTATATAAGTGGAGCATTATTGCAACATTGATGCACTTGCATTTGCAAAATTCACAAGACTCACTTCTGGAGCTTCTCTGATTAGCAACCAAGTTCCTAGTGATCCCTAATCATACTTAGGACCTTTGTAAGTGTCTTAAACCTTTCCTAATTCAGTTTAGCTTAGTTAATTAGCTAAAAGTCAAAACGTCGTAATTAAGGTTTGACTTCGAGATTAATCATTAATTGCTCAGTCAAATCTCGAATTGAAAGTACCTATAAGTAGGTAATTATGTGGGTAATAAACCCTTAAAAGGGTACTCTCTGATTCCCACTCTAACTTGGTCAATTGTCGGGTCAAACTTGTTATTAAAAAGTCAACAGAATGCTTAATTTCAAATTTATGCATAATTAGCAATGTAGGGGACATGCAACCTGTTTGATCATTAATATAACTTGGTAATTAATGTAAGAACATGTCTAAACATGTTCAACCCGACAATTTTCAGTTTAGACCCGGATCAGAACCGAAAGTCGCATAAATTGACTTTTGCTTTGACTTTCAGTTCTGACCCGTTTAAGCATGTTTTAGAATTGCCATAGAGCTTTATTTGGACCATATTTCACATAAGTATAACTCTCTGAGATTATACAAATTGGTTCATTAGTTATCCGATTCACATGCATGTTTCCGTTAAGTGCTTAAATGTTGACTATTATGCCCTTTTGACTATAAAACGTGATTTTTAAAAATGTAAAAGAGTAGAAACCTTAGTTACTGATTTATAAACTTGCACCCAAAATTTGATATCAGTTTGAGGTCTGGATTAAGAGTTATGCTCAATAGCGTAATTAGAAAGCTTTTTGTAATTAAATGGCGTAATTAGCATATAGCCTATCTAAACCCACTTTTTGATATCAAACTTTTTACCCACTGATGTAATATAATATTTTGGGATTTTTGGATATTTTTAATTAATTTTAGGCTGAGCATAACTTAGGGTCGTAGCTTTAATTCGGTTAATACCGGTTTTGCCCTTTTAAGCTATAAAATGAGTTTTACGAATCCTTTTAACCCCAATCCTTTTGCTACTGATTTTATTTAATAAATAAAGTATTTTGAGCCTTCTGGAATTATAAAAATATCGGCTTTCCTTTGAAAACCCGGAAATGGCTCCAAATCGCCTTTTTAAGCGTTTTTAACGCATAGTATGTACTAAAACTATTTTAAACATATAAGGTTCATACCTACTGATATTTTTAGTATATTTTTATATATTAACAGTAAGTAAAAGATTTTAAACTCAGGTTTCCAGTTTTGGCCTTTTAAGCCTAAGTGAAATTACCGAAATACCCCTAAGGTGCATAGTTTGGTTTTAAATGATAAATTTCACATATAGGTCATATCCTACTGATATAACTTAGTAAATTAAGTATATTTACTAGATAAATCAGACCTGTAACTCAGATTACAAATTAAACTCTTTTATAACCTTTTAAATGACCAAAATACCCCTACGGGGTATAATTTGAGTTTAAATCCGTTTTGGGCATAATAGAAGATATCTTACTGATGTCACAACATGTTTAAAGTATATTAACTCAGGAAACTTGTATTTAACTCTTTTGGTTACTCGTTACGCACTTGTCACGTTCGGATCAGCTTATGTGACTAGTTTGCATATATTAGCCGAAACGGGTCAAACCATATTATTTTTATCTCAAAATCCAGAATGGGTTTAAGTTACCCATATTAAACAAGTGTCCAAGATTGTCGGGTCAAAACCACATTCCAAACCGGTCTTCGCCTTATCACGCGTGTGAACCATGTATTCCTTTTGAAAACTAACCGGTCTAAGTCTAAACTTAATTAAAGACCCGTTAGGATTCTAATAGGTTATCAAAAACCTTCGTTCCAGATTTAGGAGCCTAGTAAAAGCTATCTGTACTTGCTTGGTGGTATACGGCTGGGATAAATTGTATAAATTTGCTCAGGTAAATACTCTTAACTTATTTTCCCTATACGGGCTTGGGATACGGTATTATAATAATACCGCTTGGTCGGGTGTGTAATCATTTAAATCGGATTGTGATTAATGTATTTACATAACTCGTTTAATATGTATTATTTGGTGTATGGCCTTTGGGGGTTAAATGACCATGTCCCGGATATCCTTGGCATCATTCAAAGAAATGGCCACGACCTAAGCACGGGGTGTAGGCGTACACCTGACAGATGCATTATGTAAAAATGGTAATCCACTTTAAGGAATAATCCTTGTGGGCATTATACCTGTGGCGTGTCAATTAATCTAGACCGGCCCTAATGGACGACAAATAAGTAACACTGTATACGTGATTATTTTAATAATTGTCCCAAGTTATAAAAGATATTTTTGCCGAAGTGCATCCAAATCAATTTTCAAACTCTTTTCAAAATGAGTCAGTTAAGTTGTATTTACCAGTGTAAACTGACGTATTTTCCAAAAAGGTTAAGTGCAGGTGCTACACGTAATAGGCTGGATACTCCAGGCACCAGTAATCAAGTCTCGCAAAGCTTTAGGTGTCAAAGTCTGTTGAACAGTTTTCCTCTTTATTTTGATCCGCCTGTGGATCTGTTTCAACTACAGTGTGATACTTAATATTACAATTTATTTGGTTGAAATGAATCTATCTTTTGCTTCCGCTGTGCATTTAAATATTGTGTTATTTGACTATGATGATATCAACTACGTCACGATACTCCCCACCGGGCCCACCGGTAATACGTGGAAATATCGGGGTGTGACAGGTTGGTATCAGAGCCAACACTGAGTGAATTAAACACTAGCCTTTTGTGTTTAATCTCAGTTGCACAATTGCACATTCCTCAAATTTTCGAGTCTAGACAAAGAACATAGGACAAATCTCAATTTTGTTTTATTTTGTCTTTTATATTATTCCTTGTTGTTATCTTGTGTTATGTTGACAGGTCTAAATATGCCACCAAGATTTTTCAGAGGAAAAGGAAAGGCACCCGTTGGAAGCCACGACCAGGAGGCCGGGCCTTCTCAAAGGCGAACTTCACCCGTTGCTATTAGCACCAGTCCACAGGAAGACTGGAGGTCGCACCTGCAGCCAGCGAGGCGGTCAGTCTCGTTAGCTTCGTCACCTTCTTACTTACACTCTTTTGGTCCCCATTCCGAAAACGTACCTGAAAACCCGCAACCTTCGTTTATGCCTCTCGAGCGGTCCAACTCATGCCATTCCTTTGACAACCCATCTCAAATCTTCCGAAGCCGGTTCAACCCGGCCAACTACTTTGAGGAACCCGTGGGTGTTAACCCATTGGGACCGGAATATCACTTTTCAGGAGATCACGCTATGGACATGGAGGAGGATACTGACCCTACTGAACCACCATCCGATACCCCCACACACCCTATTGAGATCTTCGATGGATCATCGTTTCATGGATCACCTTACCAGGGTCCTGATAGTTATCAAGCTAGATTCAACCAGTTTGAGAGGTATTTCACGCCTTCTTATCATTCGTCGTCCCAACAACAGCAGGATCCTTCTGAGGGTTCACCTTTTGTGGCAGTTACCCCGCCACCACCACCACCTCAGCAACAGCCTCCTGAGCCACCGAGGCGAAGGAGAACGAATGCACAGATGTCCGTGCAAGGAAGAGGAGTGCATATCAGCACCCCGCAACCATCGAGTGGCAGCCACTACCCGCCACACCAAGAAGATCAGCACATGGGGGGACCTTCAAACCCCATCCCAGAAGTAAACTCCGCGTTTGGCACGTCACCACCATTGGGCTTCGGTAACCTAATTCACGCGTACACTGGCCCAGCGATATATAATCCCTTTGAGCTGTCGGCTCACACCCACTATAATTATGCCGAGGTCGACCCGTATTTGGTGGCAGCGAACTACAACGCTCTCAACCCCGAAGGGCCATACGGAGCTCCTTGGGGAGTTGGGTACCTAGCTTATGGGTACCAGCAGCCGCCGCCTATCTGACCTCCGCAGCAGCATCAACCACACTCGCAACTGCCACAGTTTTCCCCGCCTGAACGAGAAGAAATTCTTCAAATATTGGACCACGTGGAACGTCAGGTTCACAGAGATCGCAGGGAACGGCAAGGCTTCTTTAAGGGATTAGCAGGTTTAATAAAAGGAAAGAGCAAGAAGGACCATTAAATCCTTCAATTATTGGTTGTATTTCCTTACTTTTGGTTGAGCCACTGCGTGGGCCTGTCTTTTGTTTTAACCCCTGCGTGGGAATATCTTCTTGTATTCTGCCCCTGCGTGGGCATGTCTCTGTTTAAACCCCTACGGGGGTATGTTTTGTTGTTAAGCCCCTGCGTGGGCCTGTTTTTCTGTTGACCCCTGCGTGGGTATGTTCGTTGTTTAAGCCCCTGCGTGGGCGTGTTATTTTGTAGAAGTCCCGTTTAGGGCAGACTCGTACTTTAATTTATGTGGTGAAATGGTTAGATTTAAATTATCATTTTATTATTATGTGCATGAACAAAAATGTAAAATAAGTAACAACATTTTCCTACTAAAAGATCTACCATTATAATTGAAATGGCAAAATCTAAAAAGGATCAGACCTAGCCTCATGTCACCTTAAGACAGGGCCAAGATGGTAGTTCCTCAATTAGGTTCAGATCCATATTAACCATTCATTTTAGGATTGATCTGCGTTAGATAATAAATAAGAATCTAAAGGGTAAAACCTAGCCTAAATGTCATTGCAGACATGGCCAAGATGGTAAAACTTATTCAAGAGATTCAAATCCTTGTTAAACATCTGAAAGCATATTAACATGCTTGACAAAATGTGATACGATAAAATCACATAAGTTATTCTTAAATGGGTTATTCTAAATTCCCTTATTCATATAATCATCCCTTAAGGATTAAGTACCCACGGGCTATAATTAACGTCCTCTAGGACTAAAGAGAGTGGTAGCCTACAACTCACTGTCAATAAAAGGTAATGAACTTTGATTCGAACCTTAATGCCTCGATTCCGTAAAATCAGGGCTTTTAAATTAAACTTGTCTACATGACTAGGCCCTTTTGTGCTATTATTAAATTATAATTTAGGGTTATGATAAATGTAACACCCTGAAAATTTACGTCCTATAATGTATTGACACGTGTCATAAGCATGAACGTGTGAAAGTATACTCTAGAGGGACTAAAGTTGACAAACATGGAAAGTATGTGAATATAAGGGTTCAAAATGTCAACAAGGGATAGATATAATTTATAGTAACCCTACATGATGCTCATACCCTTACACGAATAAATCATGGATCATGCGAAGCTAATTGTGAAAGGAAGTGAGAGATTACAAACTACAGGGGTTAAATGTGTCAACATGTTTAAGTTATACCTCTGAGTGACCTTTTAGCAAACCCAAATCTTTGTAACGATTAATTATGCTCACTAGAATGCATGATAAAAATTTCATAAAGTTTCGTTATCGTATGAGAAAGTTATGAGCAAATTCGTATAAGAGGGGTTAAAGCGTCAACGTTGGAAATTATGACTTTTCGGGTAAGCACAAAGTTAACCAAGGACTTGCCAATGTTTAAACAAGTCTTGAAGCCCTTATAAGTAAAATTGAGGGGCTCAAAATGCAAGAGAATAAGTTTGGTTGACCTTTGGAAAGACCAAGAGCCAAGATACAAAAGTTGCAAGAATTGTTGGCTGCTGCAGATGGCTTGCGCACCGTAAGCCATACCCTTGCGGTTCGCAAGGGTTGCCCAGCGACAGAAAGTTGGCTGTTTAAAACGTTGCAACCGACTTTAAAAACGATTTTCCTCATACATGGGCGACCCCTAATAGTTCCTAGGACTTAGGGGCACTTGTCAATGATCTGGAACACCCCTTAGACTTAGTTGTCATCATCAAATTGATTCAAGAACACTATAAAAGGGCCCCATAGTTGCAACATTGTGATCACACCATTCCATTTGCATTTGGGGAGCTTCTTGGAGCATAAGAGCAGACCCTAAGCCTTCCTAATCGTGCATAGGACTTCAGTAAGTTTGCTTAACCTTCCTTAGTTGAGTTTTTACTTAGTTTTAGCTTAAAAGTCAAACCGTCGTAATTAACGGTTGACTTAACGATTAATCACTAATGGTCTAGTGATTAGTCGAATTGATAGTAGTTATAAGTTGGTAATTATGTGGGCAATAAACCCTCAAAAGAGCACCCTCTGATTCCCACTCTAACTAAGTCGAATGTCGGGTCAAACTTGTTATTAAAAAGTCAACAGAATGCTTAATTTACAATTTATGCATAATTAGCAATGTAGAACCCATACAACCTGTTTTATCATTAATATAACTTGGTAATTAGTGTAAGAACATGTCTAAACATGTTCAACCCGACAATCTTCTGTTTAGACCCGGTTCGGAACCGAAAGTCGCAAAGCTTTGACTTTTGCTTTGACTTCAGTTCTGACCCGCTTTGGTATGTTTTAGAAATGCCTCAGAACTTCCTTAGGACCAGGCTACATGTTAGCATAACCCTCTGTGGTTGGTTCATTGATTACCCGATTCGTTTACATGTTTCCGTTAAATGCTTAAAGTTGACCATAATGCCCTTTTGACCATAAAACGAGAATTTTAGAAATATGAAAGGACAATAATCTTTACTACTGATTTATAAACATGTCCCTAAAGTTTCATATCAGTTAGAGGTCCAGAATAGGAGTTATGCTAAATAGCGCATTTAAGAAGCTTTTTGTTAATTAAACGGCGCGATTAGCATAAAGCCTATCTAAACCCAATTTTTGACACCAAACCTTTTACCCACTGATGTAATATAATATTTTGGGATTTTTAAAGATTTTTAATTTTTTTTAACCTGCTCATAACCTAAGGTTATGGCATTAATTCGGTAAATACCGAATATACCCTTTTCGGTCATAAAATGAGTTTTACATAGTATTTTGACACCAATCCAATTGCTACTGATTTTATATAGTAAATAAAGTATTTTGAACTTTATAACCTGATCAGAAAACTCAGATTTCTGGTATAACCCGGAAATCGCTTAAAACGGCTTTTTAAGCGTAGTAAACGCATAGTTTGGGTTTAAAACCATTTGATCACCTAAGACTTATTACCAACTGATATGGTCTATTAAAATAAGTTATTTTACTGATGTATTCAGACCCGAATCTCAGAACTTCATTTAAACTCTTTTATAATCTTTAAAATGACCAAAATACCCCTACGGGGCTTATTTTGAGATTTAACTCGTTTTGGGCATAATGGAAGATATCCTACTGATATCACAACATGTTTAAGGCATATTAACTTAGGAAACCTGTATATGACTCTTATGGTTACCCGTTACGCCTCTTGCGCGTTCGGTTCGGTTTATGTAACTAGTTTGCATAAGTTAGCCGAAACGGGTCAAACCTTATCATTTTTATCTCAAAATCCAGAAGGTGTTTAGATTACCCATATTATACAAGTCTTCAAACTTGTCAGGTCTAAAACACATTCTATTCCGATCTTCGCTTAATCATGCGTTTGAACCGTATATTTCCTTAAAACTAACCGGTCTAAGTTTAGGCTTAATTAAAGACCCGTTAGTATTCTAATTGGTTATTTATACCATCATTCCAGACTAGAGCCTTCCAGTAAATTGTACCTACACTTACTTAAGTGAATACGGCTGAGTTATTAAAATTCTTGCTATTTAAGACAGGAGCTAGCTCAGGTAAATACTCTTAACTTATTTTCCCTATTACGGGCTTGGGATACGGTAATATAAATACCGCATGGTCAGGTATGGGATTCAAAGACCAATGAGTCGGCAAATCCAAATAACCTGTTTTTAATTCATATTGCTTGACTGAAACATTGGGGGTTAATGCGACCGTGTCCTGGATATCCTTGACTCATTAAATGCAATGGCCACGACCTAAGCACGGGGTGTAGGCATACACCTGACAGATACTATATGCTTATTAATTGATTATACCCAATATGGGATTCCCAATAAGGGAATAGTTGTGTGTCGGTTAATCTTGAACCGGCATAGAACCGGGCCCCGTATTGTCACACCCCGATTTCCACGTGTCACCGGTGGGCCCGGTGGGGAGTATCGTGACGTCATGGTTGGCAACATAATAGTCAAACAACACAATATTATTAAGCCCAGCGGAAGCAATTGAAAATATAATACAACCGAATTTATTATTGTAATATCAATTGTCACAATATTCGGAAGTTTATCCACAGAAGGATCGAACATAAAATGGAAACAATAGTTCAACAGACTTTTAGGCATCTTAAGTTTGCGAGACTTCTATTGATGCTAAGGAGAATTATCCAGCCAAGTTCGTATAGTACCTGCATTTAGCCTTTTTGGAAAATACGTCAGTTTACACTGGTAAATACATTCAACTGACTCATTTTGGAAAAAGAGTTTGTAAATTGTTTTGAATGCACGTGGCACAAAATATCTTGACACATTGATTAAAATGCACAGAGGCAAAATTAATCTTTTTAACTTGGGAGAATTTTTTAATATTATAATCTTGTGAACGATTTACATGTTACTTATGCGTTCAGTAGCCCGGAACGTATCCGGGTTAAAGATCAATAGACACACCACAATAATGAGTTATACACCGACAGGTGTACGCCTACACCCCGTGCTCAGGTCGTGGCCATCTCGTAAGATAATGCCGAGGATATCCGGGACATGGTCATTAACCCCCCAAAGGCTTTAAAGTAAACAAGACTGTTTAAAACGAGCCGATCAAATTATTCAACTACCCACTAAGCGTGGAGATTTGATGCCCGATCAAGCGGTACGCTATGTACCGTAACCCAAGCCCGTATAGGGAAAATAAGTTAAAAGTATTTACCTGAGCTAAATATAAATTCAATCCCAGCCGTATATCAAATTAGCAAGTACAGATAGCTTTTACTGGGCTCCTAATCTGGAACGAAGGTTTTTAATAACCTATTAGAATCCTAACGGGTCTTTAATTAAGCTTAAGCTTAGACCGGCTAGTTTCAAAGATACGGTTCGTACGCACGATTAAGCGAAGACCGGATAGAATGTGATTTAGACCCGACAAGTTCGGAGACTTGTTTAATATGGGTTTATTATTCACATTCTGGATTTTGAGATAAAACCGATAAGGTTTGACCCGTATCGGCTAATTTATGTAAACTTGTTACATAACCCGAACCGAACGCGAAATAAGCGTAACGGGTATCCGTAAGAGCCATATACAGGTTTCCTAAGTTAATATGCTTCAAATATGTTGTGACATCAGTAGGATGTCTTTCATTATGCCCCGAACTAATTTAAACACAAACTATGCCCCGTAGGGGTAGTTTGGTCATTTTAAAGGTTGTAAAAGAGTTTAAATGTTTAACTGAGTTACAGGTCTGATGTAAACAGCAAACATACTCACTTTGATGAGTTATAACAGTAGGCTAAAGCATATATGTGAATTTTATCATCTTTAACCAAACTATGCCCCGTAGGGGTATTTTGGTAATTTCACATAAGCCGAAAGCTCAAAAACGAAGTCTAAGTTAATCAACCTTTGCTTACTGTTAAAATATCATAATTTGCCTCATATATCAGTAGGTATCAACCCGGGTATGCTCAATATGATTTTAAAACATACTATGCGTTAAAAACGCTAGATAAGGCGATTAAAGGCCATTTCCGGGTTTGATACCTAAATCTGATATTTTTATATTTCCATAAGGCTTAAAATAATTTATTTATCATATGTGATCAGTAGCAAAAGGTTTGGAGTCGTTTAGATAATTAAAACTCATTTTATGGCCCGTAAGGGCAAAACCGACAATTACCGGATTAAGCCTACGACTACTAGTTATGCTCAGCCTAAAATTAATTAAAAATCTTTAAAAATCCCAAAATAATATATTAAATCAGTGGGTATTAAGTTTGATACCAAAAAGTAGGCTTAACTAGGCTATACGCTAATTACGCCATTTTATTAACATAAAGCTTTAATTTTGCGATATTGAGCATAACTCTTAATCTACAAGTCAAACTGATGTCAAACTTTGCATACAAGTTTATATATCAGTATTTAAGGTTTCTACACTTTTACATTTTCATAAATCACTTTTTAAGGTAATAAGGGCATAACGGTCAACATATGAGCAATTAACGGAAATATGCATATTAATTGGATAACTAGTGAACCAAGGTGTATAATCACCGAGGGTTGTTCTAACATGTGACCTAATCCAATTTAAGCTCTGAGGCATTTCAAAAACATACCTAAACGGGTCAGAACTGAAAGTCAAAGTGAAAGTCAAACTAGGTGACTTTCGGTTCCGAACCGGGTCTAAACAGGAAATAGTCGGGTTGAACATGTTTGGACATGTTCTTACACTTATTACTAAGTTATAACAATGATCAAACAGGTTATATATGTTCTAGATAGCTAATTATGCACAAACGACATTTTAAGCATTATGTTGACTTTTTAATTAAAAGTTTGACCCGACATTTGACCTGGTTAGAATGGGAATCAGGGGGAACCTTTTTAGGGGTTTATTACCCACCTAATTACCAACTTATAACTACTTTTAGTTTGACTAATCGCTGGACCATTAGCGATTAATCGTTAAGTCAACCGTTAATTACGACGGTTGACTTTTAAGCTAATAACTAAGCAAAAACTAAACCGAGGAAGGTCTAGCATACTTACCCAAGTCCTAAGCTCGAGTAGGAAGGTATTGGGTCTGCTCCTAAGCTCCAGAAGTGCTCAAGAAATGCAGATGAAGGTGTGAGTGAATGTTTGCAACTCATGGCCCTTATATAGTGTTTTAAACACCACAAAAGATTGACACACAAGTCTACAACCCACCACAATTCACTTACAAGTGTCCTAGATGTTCTAGGGGTTGTTTAGGGGCCAAGGGTGATGAGGAAAATCGATTAAAAGTCAGTTGCAACGCTTAAAACAGCCAACAGCCAAGTTTCTGTTACTGGGCATCCCTAGCGCACCGCTACGCTTCTGACGTAGCGCACCGCTAGCCCTCCTCAGGGGCAATTCTTCCATTTTTCAGTTTGCATCCCTGGCTCTTGGTGCTCCGAAAGGTCAACCAAGCTTAATTCTTGCATTTTGACCCCTTATTATTTATATACAAGGGCTTTATGACTTATACTCACTTTGCCAAGTCCCTGGACACTTCCGGTTAACCCGAAAAGTCATAACTTTCACCGTTGACGCTTTAACCCCTCGTACACGAATTTGATCATAACTTTCTCATACGATAACGAAACTTTATGAAATTTTAATCGTGCATTCTAGTGAGCATAATTTATATTTACAAAGCTTCGGGTTTGTCAAAAGATCACTCAGAGGTATATCTTTAACATGTTGACACATTTGACCCCTGTAGTTTGTAATCTCTCACTTTTAGCTTCGTATGATCCATGATTTATTCGTTTGATGCTATAAACATCATGTAGGGTTATTATGAAGTATATTCATTCACTGTTGACACTTAGAATCCGTATAATTACATACTTTCCATGTTTGTCAACTTTAGTCCTTTTATAATATTCTTTCACACGTTCAAACTTTATGACACGTGTCAACACATTATAGGACGTGAATTTTCGAGGTGTTACATCCTCACCCCCTTAAAATAAATCTCGACCCGAGATTTACTGAAATAAGTAAGGGTACTTTTCTTTCACCGTGGATTCAACCTCCCACGTGAATTCGGGACCTCTTCGGGCATCCCATTTGATCTTTACAATAGGTACATGCTTTCTTCGAAGCTTCTTTACCTGACGATCCTCAATCGACAAAGGTTTTTCAACAAATCTTAAGCTCTCATCTATATGCACATCTGTATGTGGTATTACCAGTGATTCGTCAGCGAAGCACTTCTTCAGATTGCAGATGTGGAACACATTGTGAATTCCACTGAGCCCTTCTGATAAGTTTAACTTATAGGCAACTGACCCGACACGTTCGATAACCTCGAAAGGTCCTATGTATCTCGGGCTTAGCTTGCCTTTCTTACCAAACCGCATCACTCCCTTCCAGGGTGACACTTTAAGTAGGACTTTGTCACCTACTTCGAAGTAAAAATCCTTACGCTTAGGATCAGCGTAACTCTTCTGCCTATCCCGGGCAGCTTTGAGACGGTCGCGAATCTGGACAATCTTGTCCGTTGTTTCGAACACTATCTATGGTCCTGATAACTGGACATCTCCAACTTCCGCCTAACAATTAGGCGATCTACACTTTCTACCGTATAACGCCTCAAAAGGCGCAGCCTTAATGCTGGTATGGTAGCTACTGTTGTAGGAGAATTCGATTAACGGTAGGTTCTTATCCTAACTACCACCCAAATCGATCGCACATTCAGGTAGCATGTCTTTTAACGTTTGAATAGTACGCTCACTCTGACCGTCAGTCTGAGGATGGTAGGCCGTACTAATATTCAAACGTGTGCCCAAAGATTGTTGGAAATTCTTCAAAAAATGTGACGTGTACCTAGTATCCCGGTCAGAGATAATAGCTACAGGTATGCCGTGTAGGGCTACAATCTTATCAACGTATAACTGGGCTAACATATCGGAGCTATAAGTCTCCTTGATGGGTAAGAAATGAGCTGACTTAGTCAGTCGGTCAACTATAACCCATATCGTATCATTTCCTTTCCTCGTCTTGGGTAACTTGGTAATAAAATCCATAGTTACCATTTCCCACTTCCACGTAGGAAGTTCAGGCTGTTGTAGCAAGCCTGACGGCTTTTGATGCTCGGCTTTGACTTGCGCACATGTCAAGCATTTAGCTACATGGGTGGCTACGGACTTTTTCAAGCCTATCCACCAATAATTTACCCTTAGATCCTGGGTAGCAGATGGCAATTCTTAATCGTTGCCTAATTAGGGTTGCGGCATGTATGCATAAGCAATATGAACCGTCTTTCTTATTTAATAACATAAAACCCTCAGAAGATTGAGTCAGGCTATATGTGCCTATGTCTTAAAACCTACTAAATCAAGGTTTCGATTTTTCCATAATCAATATGGAGTTTTCATAATACTCCAGCCCACAGCGGGATGTTAATCTTAGTTCTACCTGTCTTCCAGGAGGTAAGCAGGGAAAACTTTTGAGAAGATAATTAAGATACAAGGAGGCTACAGAGATTTTCCATATCTCAGGCTCCAGTTCATCCATTATCGTTCATGTCAAATGAGTGACACCTTTATGTTATAAGTCCACGAATTCCTTATTCGGGAACATTTACTTGGAAAAATTTCCATTTTGGATATCTTCTTTGAATACTACTAGTCGACTTTAGTACAATATGATCATTGGGATATCTTAGGGGTTCCATGTATTAAACCTCCATGCTGATCAGACATGGAAATAATCTATGGGACACACTAGGATACGCCAATCCTCATATGACACTTTTATCAAACATAGTTTGGCATTCGCAGGCGATAGAAAAACCATGAGAAAATAATTAAAAATAACATATGTCATCGTACTCTTATGCAAAGAAAGAGTGCTCTCAGATTTTCAGAAGGATTCCTTGCCGGTCTATAAGAATCGGTTACTATGGTTTCCTTGGTAGTTATACCTTGTGGATGATAAAAAGAAATTTGCTAAGTTTATGGTTCATGAATATTTATTATTGCCTGTATTAAAAACAGGACACTTAGCAGAAAATATCATTGATAAATGATAAGGAAGTTTATTGTACAAGTGCTTATATTAAATCAACAATGGAAGTTTCACAAACTAGGCACCTAGCTCAGTTGGCTAGGCGCGCGAAAGGGTGCGGCCTAGACCCAGGTTCGATTCCGGGGACGGCCAATTCCACCATTTTTTGATGTTTAATATTTATTAATCGTACGGATACGTGTAATTACGAGGGTTGTCTCATAAGGAGTCTTGATAATTAATTGCTCCTTATCACTCACAATATGGGCTTGATTTTTAAGACAACCAATCGATTTTTATCACTTTATTGAGTCCTTATATTTAACGGAACTAGGACCTCGGAAAAATTCCTTATGGATATAAAACATCCATCTAATAATGCTGAAACAGTCTCAGAGGTATACAGGCTTCTTACCAAACTTTCGTTGCTTTTTATTAAGCCTATACTCGCTCTCATTCTCAGATTTTCTGGGAGTTATTCTCCTTCTTTTGGTTCATCCTTCATATACGAAGTGTGAACAAAACCTCTTCTCATGAGTAATTGAACATGGTTTTTAAATGAAATTCTGAGCGAGGAGCATTCGGCTCTTTCGATTTATTTCATGATCTTTCCATGGTCCTTTCAACTGCTGCGTCAACCACAGCCTGAAGATTAACTCCATTAATATTGAGGTTTACGTTTGTAGTTTTATTAACTTTCGTCGCATTAATAGTATTGCGACTGTCGTCTACCTCATCCGAGTTTCCCATACTCGAAACTTGATACCAATCACCAAGATTTAACAATTATTAGTCATCATCCTGACGAACTGACTTAGATTAGCCACGGTATTCATAACCGTATGGGCTATTCTGTCCTGAACATTCTTAATGAATGCTATTTGAATGTATATCTATTACATTTAGCTTAGGTCACAAGAGGACTACCAATGGCATTTAAGGTTTGGAGCGAGTCCAATACCTGCTTGACAGGGGACCATAATGTCACAACTGTCTTTGTCACAAGGACGATTATCAATCTGGCACAAAGGCATGTCTCCAGGAATGTTAACATTTTAATATGTTAGCCTGTCTCGAATGACAATTTATAGCACATAGGCTTGTCATGAATGACTTTAAAACATGACTCGATGGTCTATCCTCAAGGACCTTAATTTATTAGCCGCAATCTTATTAGATTAGGGCTTCAAGGTTTGAACGTGGTTCTTCACCTTTGGACAGGGAGTCATAGACTACAACTGTCATCGTCTTGATAGACGATTCTTTTGGCAGAAAAAAATAAGCCAATTAACATCACTAATGGACGTTTATATATAACCATCGTATCTAATGATATTAGTCATGATCCCATCGATCATATTGACTATTAGGTTTGGGGTATAATCACACCATTCTGAACAGGGGGTCGTAAAGATCACTACTATCTTTGTCTTACCGACTCTAGAATAAAGTATAGCCCGTAGGCATTTCATCGCGAGGGATGTTAATATTATGGTCATCATACTGATGATACTAGTCAGGATCGCAACGAGTATAGACTATGGGATTTGAGTATAGCTCACCCCCTTGGCAAAGAATCACAAAAATTTCAATTGCCTTGTCTCAGTTGGACTATATAATATAGCCCTTAGGCAAAACATCATTACGGATGTTAAAATTTTTAATCATCGTATTGATGATTTTTTTTTTTTTTTGTCATGATCGTATTGATCATATGAACTATTAGGCTTGAGCATAGCTCACCACCTTGGACAGGGAATCGTAAAGATCTCAATGTCTTTGTCACACATGGACAGTATAATTTGGCCCATAGGCGAAAACATCACTCATGGATGTTTATAATTGGTTCATCCTATTAGATGCTATAAGTCATGATTGCATTAATCATATTGACTATTTGGCTTGAGCATAGCTCACCACCTTAGACAAGGAATCATAAAGATAACAATGTCAATGTCTCAAATGGACAATATATTATAGCCCGTAGGCAAGACATCACTAAAGGATGTTAAATAATATGATCATCGTACTAGATGATATTAGTCATGGTCGCATTGATCATATAGACTATTATGTTTGGACATAGTCCAACATTTTAGACAGGAGGTCAAAGACCACCACTGTCGTTGTCTTATCGGACAACAAGTTTAGTCCGTAGGCACTTCATCACTAACGGATGTTTATATTATGATCATCTTATAGGATGATATAAGCCATGATTCCTAGATCACTAGGCTAGATTTGAGAATTGGAAGAATCCAATATAAGGATGACTGTTGTGATTTTCTCGAATCACATTTGTCAAGAGTGCTAACACATTCCTAGGTGTTAACAAGGATCCGAATCCCTTGAGTAGGTTTCACCATCTTGGCCGCGTAGGCTAGGTTTCACCTTTAAGATTCCCTTCAATTGCATACTGACAGAGAAGGAAGGATATTTATTTTATTCAGGATTTTTATCACAATTCCTAATTCATAAGTTAATAATAGCACCAATGGCCTAGTCACGTAGACAAGTTAAATTTATAAGCCATGATTTCAGAGAATCGTGGCATTAAGGTTTGAATCAAAGTTCATTACCTTTTCTTGACAGGGAGTTGTAGGCTACCACTGTCTTTAGTCTCAGAGGACATTAACTATAGCCCGTAGGCACTTCCCTTCTAAGGGATGTTTATTACTGAATTGCCCCTTAGAGAAATTCATTAACCATGGTAAACAGAGACCATATTTGGTTAATTTATTAATCATATTTATTTAGGATTTCTATTATAATTTATCCTAATTATAAAACATTAACAGTTTTATTAGTGGCACCCAATGGCCTGGTCACATGGACATTTATAAATTATAAGCTTATGATTTCAGAGAATCAAAGCAACAATAACAGTTTTATTTAATAGCACAAAAGGCCTAGTCACAAGGACAATTTTTAAATTATAAGCCATGATTTCAGAGAATCAAGGTCTTTAAGTATATTAGCTCAACTGGCTTAGTCACAAGGACATATATAATTTATAAGCTATGATTTCAGAGAATCAAAGCATTTGAGGTTTGAACCTAGTTCATTACCTTTATCTGACAGGGAGTCATAGCTACCACTGTATTTTGGCTCATGTAGAAATGAGCAAGGCCCGTAGGCACTATATTACCACGTATGGTTAAAATATGATCATCTTAATTGATGACGTAAACCCAGGATTCAGGGATCATTAAACTGGGTTAGGAATCTTTTGAAGAATCCTATATAAAATGACGTGTGTGATTTTAAATGAATCACATCTTGCCAGGAGTGTTAACATGTTTTAAGATGTTAATAGGGAATTGAATCTTTTTAAATAGGTCTTACCATCTTGGCCCGGTCTTATATTTGACCCAAGGCTAGGTTTCACACTTAAGATTCTTAATTAATGATTTGCATCTTTTTAACAGGTCTTACCATCTTGGCCCGGTCTTATAATTGACCCGAGGCTAGGTTTCACACTTAAGATTCTTAATTTATAATTAACGCAGAACAATTTTTAAATTGAGGTGTAAATATGGATCTGAATCTAAATTGCGGAACTGCCATCTTGGCCGGTCTTAATATGACCCGAAGCTAGGTCTTGCCCTTTTAGATTTTGCCATTTTATTATAATGGTAGATCTTGCAAAAAGGAAATATTATTTTTCCATTTATTTAATATTTCTTATTTAGAATGAAAGTTTAAACTTAATCATTCCATTATATAAAAATAAAAGTATAAGTTGCCCTAAGCGGGACTTAAAAGGAATAATGTCGTCCTCGAAGGGACTGGAAAGGTAAATATGTCCTTATAAGGACTATTGAGGAAACGATCTTCAGCAAAGGAGTTTCTTCTTCATTCAATTCTTGAAGGCTTTCTCCTTGGTCGCACGTTTCATCCTGGTCGCGGTACGAAGCTCAGCATTTCAAGGCTCCAGGTGTGGAGAATTCTTATTACAGCTTCTTCGCTTGGCGACGTATCCAATATATAAAAATTTGGAAGCAAAACTTCAAGATTAGGATTGAGAATATTCCTAAGTTAAGTCTAGACTCAGAAGTTTAGAATTGTGCAATTGTGTAACTGAGATTAAACACTAAGGCTAGTGTTTAATTCACTCAGTGTTGGCTCTGATACCAACCTGTCACACCCCGATTTCCACGTGTCACCGGTGGGCCCGGTGGGGAGTATCGTGACGTCATGGTTGGCAACATAATAGTCAAACAACACAATATTATTAAGCACAGCGGAAGCAATTGAAAATATAATACAACCGAATTTATTATTGTAATATCAATTGTCACAATATTCGGAAGTTTATCCACAGAAGGATCGAACATAAAATGGAAAAAATAGTTCAACAGACTTTTAGGCATCTTAAGCTTGCGAGACTTCTATTGATGCTAAGGAGAATTATCCAGCCAAGTTCGTATAGTACCTGCATTTAGCCTTTTTGGAAAATACGTCAGTTTACACTGGTAAATACATTCAACTGACTCATTTTGGAAAAAGAGTTTGTAAATTGTTATGAATGCACGTGGCACAAAATATCTTGACACATTGATTAAAATGCACAGAGGCAAAATTAATCTTTTTAACTTGGGAGAATTATTTAATATTATAATCTTGTGAACGATTTACATGTTACTTATGTGTTCAGTAGCCCGGAACGTATCCGGGTTAAAGATCAATAGACACACCACAATAATGAGTTATACACCGACAGGTGTACGCCTACACCCCGTGCTCAGGTCGTGGCCATCTCGTAAGATAATGCCGATGATATCCGGGACATGGTCATTAACCCCCCAAAGGCTTTAAAGTAAACAAGACTGTTTAAAACGAGCCGATCAAATTATACAACTACCCACTAAGCGTGGAGATTTGATGCCCGATCAAGCGCTACGCTATGTACCGTAACCCAAGCCCGTATAGGGAAAATAAGTTAAAAGTATTTACCTGAGCTAAATATAAATTCAATCCCAGCCGTATATCAAATCAGCAAGTACAGATAGCTTTTACTGGGCTCCTAATCTGGAACGAAGGTTTTTAATAACCTATTAGAATCCTAACGGGTCTTTAATTAAGCTTAAGCTTAGACCGGCTAGTTTCAAAGATACGGTTCGTACGCACGATTAAGCGAAGACCGGATAGAATGTGATTTAGACCCGACAAGTTCGGAGACTTGTTTAATATGGGTTTATTATTCACATTCTGGATTTTGAGATAAAACCGATAAGGTTTGACCCGTATCGGCTAATTTATGTAAACTTGTTACATAACCCGAACCGAACGCGAAATAAGCGTAACGGGTATCCGTAAGAGCCATATACAGGTTTCCTAAGTTAATATGCTTCAAATATATTGTGACATCAGTAGGATGTCTTTCATTATGCCCCGAACTAATTTAAACACAAACTATGCCCCGTAGGGGTAGTTTGGTCATTTTAAAGGTTGTAAAAGAGTTTAAATGTTTAACTGAGTTACAGATCTGATGTAAACAGCAAACATACTCACTTTGATGAGTTATAACAGTAGGCTAAAGCATATATGTGAATTTTATCATCTTTAACCAAACTATGCCCCGTAGGGGTATTTTGGTAATTTCACATAAGCCGAAAGCTCAAAAACGAAGTCTAAGTTAATCAACCTTTGCTTACTGTTAAAATATCATAATTTGCCTCATATATCAGTAGGTATCAACCCGGGTATGCTCAATATGATTTTAAAACATACTATGCGTTAAAAACGCTAGATAAGGCGATTAAAGGCCATTTCCGGGTTTGATACCTAAATCTGATATTTTTATATTTCCAGAAGGCTTAAAATAATTTATTTATCATATGTGATCAGTAGCAAAAGGTTTGGAGTCGTTTAGATAATTAAAACTCATTTTATGGCCCGTAAGGGCAAAACCGACAATTACCGGATTAAGCCTACGACTACTAGTTATGCTCAGCCTAAAATTAATTAAAAATCTTTAAAAATCCCAAAATAATATATTAAATCAGTGGGTATTAAGTTTGATACCAAAAAGTAGGCTTAACTAGGCTATACGCTAATTACGCCATTTTATTAACATAAAGCTTTAATTTTGCGATATTGAGCATAACTCTTAATCTACAAGTCAAACTGATGTCAAACTTTGCATACAAGTTTATATATCAGTATTTAAGGTTTCTACACTTTTACATTTTCATAAATCACCTTTTAAGGTAATAAGGGCATAACGGTCAACATATGAGCAATTAACGGAAATATGCATATTAATTGGATAACTAGTGAACCAAGGTGTATAATCACCGAGGGTTGTTCTAACATGTGACCTAATCCAATTTAAGCTCTGAGGCATTTCAAAAACATACCTAAACGGGTCAGAACTGAAAGTCAAAGTGAAAGTCAAACTAGGTGACTTTCGGTTCCGAACCGGGTCTAAACAGGAAATAGTCGGGTTGAACATGTTTGGACATGTTCTTACACTTATTACTAAGTTATAACAATGATCAAACAGGTTATATATGTTCTAGATAGCTAATTATGCACAAACGACATTTTAAGCATTATGTTGACTTTTTAATTAAAAGTTTGACCCGACATTTGACCTGGTTAGAATGGGAATCAGGGGGAACCTTTTTAGGGGTTTATTACCCACCTAATTACCAACTTATAACTACTTTTAGTTTGACTAATCGCTGGACCATTAGCGATTAATCGTTAAGTCAACCGTTAATTACGACGGTTGACTTTTAAGCTAATAACTAAGCAAAAACTAAACCGAGGAAGGTCTAGCATACTTACCCAAGTCCTAAGCTCGAGTAGGAAGGTATTGGGTCTGCTCCTAAGCTCCAGAAGTGCTCAAGAAATGCAGATGAAGGTGTGAGTGAATGTTTGCAACTCATGGCCCTTATATAGTGTTTTAAACACCACAAAAGATTGACACACAAGTCTACAACCCACCACAATTCACTTACAAGTGTCCTAGATGTTCTAGGGGTTGTTTAGGGGCCAAGGGTGATGAGGAAAATCGATTAAAAGTCAGTTGCAACGCTTAAAACAGCCAACAGCCAAGTTTCTGTTACTGGGCATCCCTAGCGCACCGCTACGCTTCTGACGTAGCGCACCGCTAGCCCTCCTCAGGGGCAATTCTTCCATTTTTCAGTTTGCATCCCTGGCTCTTGGTGCTCCGAAAGGTCAACCAAGCTTAATTCTTGCATTTTGACCCCTTATTATTTATATACAAGGGCTTTATGACTTATACTCACTTTGCCAAGTCCCTGGACACTTCCGGTTAACCCGAAAAGTCATAACTTTCACCGTTGACGCTTTAACCCCTCGTACACGAATTTGATCATAACTTTCTCATACGATAACGAAACTTTATGAAATTTTAATCGTGCATTCTAGTGAGCATAATTTATATTTACAAAGCTTCGGGTTTGTCAAAAGATCACTCAGAGGTATATCTTTAACATGTTGACACATTTGACCCCTGTAGTTTGTAATCTCTCACTTTTAGCTTCGTATGATCCATGATTTATTCGTTTGATGCTATAAACATCATGTAGGGTTATTATGAAGTATATTCATTCACTGTTGACACTTAGAATCCGTATAATTACATACTTTCCATGTTTGTCAACTTTAGTCCTTTTATAATATTCTTTCACACGTTCAAACTTTATGACACGTGTCAACACATTATAGGACGTGAATTTTCGAGGTGTTACACGTATGTAGAGCAAGTTATGTAAAACTGATAACATGAGATATAGTTTGTCCCAAGTATAAAAGATTAATTTTGCCTTGAGCATTTTAATCAAAGTGTCAACATATTTTCGTGCCTTGTGCACCTAAACCAATTTTTTTAAACTCTTTTCAAATGAGTCAGTTGAGTGTATTTACTAGTGAAAACTGACGTATTTTCCAAAGTCTAAGTGACAGGTACAAGTACGTAATAGGCTGGAAGCTGCTCAGGGCGTTAATAAGGAATCTTGCAAGTTCTAGGCGTCTAAAGTCTGTTGAATAATGTTTATGTTTTAAGATCCGCCTGTGGATCCTTTACTCTCCGTTGTAATACTTTGATATTACTTTATATTCGGATTGTAATATATTTATCTTTTGCTTCCGCTGTGCATTTATATATTGTGTTGTTTGACTATGATGATATCAACTACGTCACGATACTCCCCACCGGGCCCACCGGTAATACGTGGAAAGTCGGGGTGTGACAATAAACATCCTGAATAATTATATATTTAACAAATTAACAAATTTGGCTATTAAAACCATGGTTAATAAATCGTCAAGAGCGATAGTACTGTTTAGGCTTCTAAATTAAACCTTTTCCTTATTTCTTTATGTAGCAATTAAAGCTACATGGCTAGGTCAGAAGAAGGAAACAATCATCCTCTGGAAAACCACGATGATGATAAGATTAATATAACCAGAGGAGTGCTTCGTACACTGATTGATACAGCTGTATCTAAAGCTGTAGAGGAGCAATTTAGGGAGTATAGTGGGACTCATAGTAAAGCCTCATCTGTACCCCACTCTAAGTCTGTCCCTAAGACTCATTCAGAGGCTCACAGCAAGCCACCTTCTAAGAAAGAGGAACCAAAGAAAGATGATGATCGACATTCATCTAATCAAAACAGTGTTCCATCTAAAAAGATAGTGTTTGATGATAAACCACGCACCAAGTCCTGTACCTACAAGTACTTTGTTTCCTGCAATCCCCCGGGATTTTACTGGGGAGAAAGGAGCAGTAGATTGTATGACCTGGTTGGATGACATGGACACCGTAGTTTCCTGCAAACCCCGGGATTTTTCAAGATGGTAGATTCGCTCTTAAATCATTAGCAGGAACGTGGCAAAATATATCCAAAATTGAGCAAGATTTATTGGTTTTGGGAGTCAATCCGAGAAAATTGATTTCCAGATTAGTGGGTCGGGGTAAGAAAACAAGGTTTTGGAAAGATGAGTGGATGAGTATGAGCCCTTTAAAAGACATCTTCCCTAGGCTCTATGATCTGGAAGTGGAAAAATCTTGTTTTATAAAGAATAGGGTCGTGGGGATAAATTTGGTGTTCACTTTTTCATGTAAGTGAAGGAAGAAGAATCTGAGTGATGGAGAAAAAGAAGAGCTTTCAGTGTTGCAGGATATGGTCTCCTTCTTTTCGCTTCAAGAAGCGGATGACTGCTGGAAATGGAAGGTGAATCCGGGTCAGGGTTTTACGGTATAGACGGCTAGAAAGGCTATTGAGAAGGTTGTGTATGGGATGAATGATAAACTGTGTGATTGGATTAGCTGGCTGCCCTTAAAGGTGAACTGTTTCATGTGGCGTACTCTTCAAAACAGAATTGCGGTTAGCGAAAACTTGAGCACTCGAGGTATAAACATTGTTTCTGCAGGGTGTGATTGCCCGGGGGTCGTTGAGTCGGTGGAACACTCCTTTTTGCACTGCCCTTTCGCGAAAGATGTTTGGAGACGAATCTCTACTTGGTCCAATTGGGATTTTACGGGATTTGACAAGTTGGATCAGATGTACAACCAGATTGTTTTGGACTTGTCTGGTGATTTGGGTCAGAGAGTTTTATGTATCATGTATGCTACAGGTTGGATGTTGTGGCTCGAGAGAAATAACTTAATCTTTAGGAGAGCGAAGAAATCTGTTTCTAAAGTTTGTGAAGGAACTATTTCGGCGCTTTACAACTGGATTAAGAATAGGTCGAGCAACATGGATATGGATTAGAGCACTTGAGTGTCGAGACCTCTTTCTTCTTTGTAATATTGTTTTTGTTTTCATGTTCCTATGTTATACCAATTTTACCCCTTCAGCACTATTTTTTTTCTTGATTTTGCCCTTCTAATCTCATCCCTTGATTTCCTAATCTAAGAGTTTAAAGTTTTTCCTACACTTTCTAGTTTCTTGGTCAACAAACCATTGTATTTAAACCTATCAATGTGTTCCATTATATTAGGTTGCTTGGTGTGGGGGGCGTCGAGCATAGCCTGGAACGTCGCCGCCAAACACCATTTATGGGGGTGCGGGGTCGTCCTCATCGTCCTCCACAAGACGTTTGTGCCTGGCCTCTCTCTTCTTCTTTATACACACACACCTATACATACATACATACATACATCTCTCTTAGGCCCATCCTCTATTTCCCTAGTTTCATCTCCTTTGCCCCATCCTCACACCCATCCAACGTGATGAAGCATCCTTTGAAAATTACCTTCCTCCCATACCGAGTAGCCTTATATTATAGGCCTGTATACAGGGACTTGATTTGTTAATAATATTATACTCTATTAAAAAACATCAATAACTACAATCATATTATATTCAATCTTTTAATTTAATTACATAATTGCCATTGTATAATATGGGTGTCTTAAAAGAAGATTCTAAAGTCAAAAGGGATACAAATGTTGAAATAAACTTTCCAAATTTCTTTCATAATACGACAAACTATGCAAGTTTAGTTAGTAAATCACTATTTTCACAATGGTCCCTCTCATATTTGTCACTTTCATGATTGATCATTTATTTTTATAGAATTTTGTATAGGGAGCATCTTTATTTCATAAAATTTTGTATAGGGAGCATTGAGGTTTAATCAAACGAGACTGGTTTATTGTATCTAACCGAACTAACATTATTGTTTCCTAGTTCAACTGGTTGAATCGGATGATTCATTCTAAAAGGTAAATTTTTTTAAAGATTCTCTTTCATACACATATTTAATGCTGTGTCACACAATCTCTTGGTTGGAGGAGTGAATGGATCATGCATGAGACGCGTATTGGTAATCTTAGGAAATGTTTGGATTACCCTTTTTTATTTCTCCTTATTGACTTTTTAACCTCCTTATGTTCTTTTTGGAAAAGTCATAATCAAGTGACTTTTTCATTTATCCTTTATGCCTAAAAAGCTTCTTTTCACCTTATTACCCAAACATCATTTCACAAAAACTCATTTTCCAAGAAGTCAATCAGTCATAAGGAGGTAAAATAAGTTCATCCAAACATGGCCTTAATCTCATACTCGATTATAAAGTCGTGTCTTATACTCATCTCAGATAAGTCATATACATTGGATCCCTTTGCTTATGGTCGTCCCCAATGATCCTCGAAACGTTTTGGACCCGGAGCGAGTACAAAAAAAAGTGGACCCCTATAAGATAAACTCAATAATCGCATGTCATCATCATCATCATACTCAGTAAATCTCACCAATCACAAAACTAAGGTAGGGTCAAAGGAGGGCAAGATGTAGACAACATTACCTCTACCCTATAGGAATATAGAGACTATTTTCAATAAGACCCACCCGACTCGAAAACTCAATAATCACATGTAAAAAAATCATAATACGACAAAATAATTGTTGTAACTAAGGGCTGGTGGCCCAATGGTAGAAGCAAGGCTTCTAGGAGCATCTAAATTAGGGATGTCATAGGTTCAAGTTCCACAAAGCGTAAAAATGAAATTTGTCGTTCAAAAAAAATTGTTATAACTTTGTATTGGGTTTTAATTCTTGCGTTTTTTTTTTTCTATTTAATTGTTTAACAACTTGCGCAGTTAGGTTTGTATTTGAGTTTAAAATGCATTTTGTTTTTAACTGTTTAAGTTGGGACATATATTGTTTGGGATCAAATATACAGATTTTTTGGAATATAATATATACTTTTTTTTTAAATCTAGGCCCTCGTGGAGCCCAGGCTTGTCGCCCACCGGACCCTCCCCCAAATTTGGCCATGTCTTTACTCATTACCATTAGGTTCGTAGGTTTCGGGTATACTCGTGTATCGTCATATATGGTTAAAATTTACTCTTTGGGATGCTCATTACCCACAAACCGAGCTTAAACTCATGTAAAAAAACAAACTTAAAATATTACATGCTTTTACAAAATTAACACAATATTTATTATATATTTTTTATGATTATGGTAAATGAGTTCGGGAATTGAGGGGTACCTACTACCATACTCATCCAAAACCTACGAATACTTTTAAAATTAATATATACCCACATGCTCGGCCCAAATGTTATAGGTTTAGGGTTTTTTCATCTGCTTAAGTTTTTTAACATCCCTTCGGCGACGGCGACATGAGTACGCCAAAGGCATGTTGGTAACATTTAGAATACTATAAATGGATAACTAGTACAAGTCACATAAGTCTTACTATATGTTAAGGGTGTACCTATTGGCACACCCATTTCACTATATACACACCTAAAAAGGTGTTTTTTGTCTTTATGTGCACACCCTGCAGTGTTGAACTGTGGCCAAAACGCGGCGTTTTGGTCCGGTTAATCAGAAAAAGACTGACGGGTGTCTGACGGGTCTGTTGACCGGACCAAAACGCCGAGCTTTGGCCGCGTTTTGGTCATGTCAACCAGACAAAAGACTGACACCCGGTCTGGTTGACAGGACCAAAACGCGGCCAAAGCTCGGCGTTTTGGTCCGGTCAACAGACCCGTCAGACACCCGTCGGTATTTGTTTGGTTAACCTGACCAAAACGCCACGGTTTGGCCACAATTCGACACTGCAGGGTGTACATATAAAGATAAAAAACATCTTTTAAAATAATAAAATAAAATAAATGAATACTAGTACAAACGGTACAGGTCGAAACGGTTCGTGTCGAAACAACTCAAGTCGAAACTGTTCGGGTCGAAACGGTATAGGTTGAAACGTTACGGGTCGAAACCGTTCGCATCGAAACCGTTCGCATCGTGACGGTACAGGTCAAAACCGTTCGCGTCGAAGCGGTACGGGTCTAAACCGTTCGCGTCGAAATGTTACAGGTCAAAACCGTTCGCGTCGAAACGGTATGGGTCAAAAGGTTCGGGTCAAAACGGTCGACGATTCCAATGAATTTACTTTAATTCCTTCACATATAGGAAGGGTTTTGAATTCCTTTTGTTAAAGGAATTTGAAGGAATTCATGCCTAATTCCAATTCCAATTTCATTGTCAACCAAACACATAAAGATTGGAATTGGGATTCCAATTCCAATTCCATCAAATTCTGTAAACCAAACATCTTAAGAGATGGAATTCGAATTCCAATTCCCTTAAATTCCATTGAATTCCTGTGAACCAAACACCCCTAAGTCTTCCACATATCCTTAGGCTATAGGGTGTGATCATGACCCTCATGACCACCATAACCCTCCATGTCAGTGTCATATCACTCACCTCTAATCCATAATCCATAATCCAAAACCACTACTCTAAGGGTGTGGTCATGACCCAAACCACTATCCCTTTATTTATTTTAATTTATCTTTGTCCAAAGAAAAAGGAAATAATTACTTGAAAAATAGAAAGGATGACCATGGTTGCCATGGTTTAATTCATGCAAATCATGGTGGATAAGGGAAGTGGGTGGTATAGCATTCCATTCATCTTCCTACGTGCCGAATCATGTCCCAACCATGACCCTCACACCCGCATGGCCACCATGACCATCCACGTCAGCGTCATGTCATTCACCTCTGATCCACCATCCAAAACCAGGGTCGCCCTGTAGGGGGTGCGGGATGGGCGACGACACAAGGTCCTAACTCTCCGAGGGCCCAAATCTTTTTAATTTTGTATAAAATTTACTTTGTATAAGATAGAATATATATGCGCTGAATTGAGAGATAACATAAATGAGCCCTTTTACTAGTGGTAACTGCCTTCCTTAAACAACAATGAGACACGGCTCTAATCCCGGCGTCTCCAAATTCCTTATTTTAATGCTTAATTTTGTCAACTGCATACCTTTAATTAATTAGTTACTTCCTAAACTTAGCTAAAAATAACTATTTAAATTACATCCACATAAATTTTAGTGATTTATGATTTTATATTAAATGGAGATTTTCGAATATGACCCAAATTTTTTATCTCGCACAGTGTCAATTTTTTTTTTGTGATTTTCGAAGACGTCACCACTATCCTAAGGGTTTGGTCATAATCTCCTTAATTATTTTAATTTATTTTTATCTAAAGGAAAAGGAGGTCCGTGGTTGTCATGGTTTAATCCACGCGAACCATGATGGATGAATGAATGGGGTGGTGTAGCAATGGATTAATCTTCCTACGTTGATATGCTTTTGTTAATTTGTTTAAATATACAGCGATGTGGAATTCATGTGTTTTTATCTCGAAAACCACATCACAGAAGTCTTCAACGATAGCCTCACGATCCAGCCAAAAGACATTCTATAATGGATACAAGGCATAAGTGCATAATTATGGATCCAGTGTCGGATCTTGATCAAAAGTTCCGTCGGGGTGGAAAGTCATGGAACCAAAAAAAAATTCCTATCGCTATGTTTCGGATTATATGTTCGGATCGGCTATTCGATTCGGGTCACTAGATCCACTTGTTGAAGGAAGACATCTAATCGCTGACAAGTTGCACCATACACTATGACGCCCAACATAAAAAAAACATATTAGAAAATTAGCTTTAAGCCAGTTATACCACTTGGATAAGGATCATTACAGAACACTAATTATTGTGAGAACAAAAAGAACAACTCTAAATCGCTTAATTTTGGGATTTAAGATTCATATTTCTTAAATTTTATGCTTCTTACATTCATATGTATATTATATATACATAAAAAATCATATATTTTTTCCTACACATAGTATACATACATATAGGTAATTTAGCCTACACATAATCTACATGTGTGCAGTTTATTTAAAAACTGAAGATTTTTCATTTTTTGTTTTAAATTCTAGTGTGAGAAACTATAAATCTTACATTTATAACATTTTCATTTACTTTTTAGGTTTTTAGGATTGAAAAAATGAGTGATTCATTTTGTTCTGCGTGTTCTCGCAATATTTAGTGTTCTGCATAGAACCTTCCCCCAAATTTTGACACCACTTTATGTATTAATTTTTGAACACCAAATTTTTGAACACTTTTATTTCATCTTTACCTTGCATTTGTGAGGAACTGAACCTAAAACCTCACATTTATAAGGGGGCACCAGACCAATAGTTCATGGGTTATGTCTTAATTTTTTAACCAGATTTTATGTTTAAAATTCCATTAAATACTTGTTTTTTTTTTAAGATAATAAATTCTGTGGGCTGCTAATTACCAGTTGGAGTAATAATTTACTTGATATCTATTTCTATCAAAGCATGTATCTACATTGTGATAATTACCCATATGATCTAGTCGTCTAACGGTATAATGTTTGTTTTTCACAAAAGTGATATGGGTTCAAATCCTTAATGATCTAGTCGTCTAACGGTATAATGTTTGTTTTTCACAAAAATGATATCGGTTCAAATCCTTAATAAGTATAAGGTTATGTGGCATTGAATGTAAAAAAAAAGGTTATGTAAAAACATCTAGATGGTGAGAACTGATAACATGCATCTAACCAAGAAAACTGTTTGAATTCATCCTTATCATAAAAGGACAAAAGGTGGTTGACATCGACACAAATTGGAAGTCTCGATCAGATAAGGAAAATTAGTATCTTTATTATTTTATTTTTCTTGTTGCTTAAGTTTAGGAGTGTTTATTATTATCTACTAATTTCTGTTTAGCATAAATAGTTTGATAAGGTTCCCTAATGTAATGTAATTCTGAGTTTTTCGATCATTTGAACTTATTAGTAAAAAGAGTTACGGGTGTCCCCACAAAATATTGTGTCCATGCGATATAAATTGCTCCAACAAAAGGGGTGTGATAAACATACCCAAGATAAAGATTAATATACCCAAAGGTCAAATTAAGTAATGATTAACTACTTTATTATATTATTTTATTATAAAGTTAAAAGTAATAATTATGTTTTATTATAAGTTACATTGCCACTGTGTGAGATTGTGACGAAAGAAACAGTGGTTGTGCTGTGCATGTTATTAGAACACTGAAGAGGTTAATTAGATGAAGTGTGTGTTAGATGCCTGCCAACACAAAATAGTTGATAAAAATGTCTCTCTCTCTCTCTCTAACCATCGCCGCCCGGTAATCGCAGTGTCGGCTCGACGATGAATGCTTAAATCTGTATAGCGCGCGGGGTTTAATCGATCGGTTCTGGGTAGCCATCTAGATATAACCTTTCGTTCTATCTGGATTTTTGAATAATCCATTCGCTGCACTGGATTCCTGTGGGTTCTCAAATGGATTCGATGTACGACAGGGAGGGAGAATACGATAACGGAGGCCCGTGGTCCAATGTGCAATACCGGAAAAACAGGAAAAGCAAAGGAGATGGCGTTGAATGGACGTTTCTAGTGCAAAACCTATCTGACAAAGTAACGAGGAACGGTCTATGGAAGGCCTTTCAGCCGTATGGCTTTATCTCGGACGTCTATGTGGCTCGGAAAAGAGACGCAAGAGGTAAGTGTTTTGGCTTTGTCCGGTATGTTGGCGTAGGAAATATGAAGGAGACCCTGGCGTCCTTGAATACTGTTATAATGTTTGGTATGAAAGTATCAGTTGCGTTGGCCAAGTATGATAAGGATCACAAGAGGTTTAATTATGCCTCGGTTCCGTCGGGTAAGAGTGAATGGAGACCTAAAGGTAATCATCAGAAGTATAGTAAGTTCACAGGAGTAAAGAATTACGGAAACCAATCGGTTCGGAATAAAAACGATCCTACTCAGGGTCCATCGGGGCCGTCGTTTGTGAGGGAAGGGAGGTCTTTTGCGGACATGCTCAAAGGTAGGAATGAGGAACATGGTTTAGGAGCTAAAACTGTTAAAGTAGAGGGAAAAGGTTCCTTGTATCCGCTGCATTGTATTGGTAGATCTGTCATTGGCATAGCTAGGGCCGAGGCATCAATTAGCATGGTCAAATTGGGGCTGGAAAAAGAAGGTATGATTAAGGTTAGGTTGTCATATATTGGTGGAATGACGTATATGTTAATCTTCAAGGACAGGAAGATAGCAATTGAAAGTATGGAGTCACATGCAAATTTTTTTAACCGAGAATTTTCTAATTTCTATCTGTGGAATGGTGAGGAGATACCATTTAATAGGATTGCTACGTTGAATATTGTGGGTGTGCCGTTCATCATTCGGGATAACGTTCTATATGATAAAATTGGAGGATTATTTGGTGAAGTGGTCCAATGTTCTTCCTTTTCATGGCAAGACGAAGATAACTCATCTGGCCTGGTTAAGGTTCTCACCTCCCAAAAATCAAGAATAGAAGAGTCTGTGGTAATCAAGTGGGTTGATAAAAGTATTGTGATATGGATATCGGAAATATATGGACAGAGGAGGAGGATTGAAGTGGATAATGATACGTTGGCGAATTTTGATGACTCTGAATCAGAAGAAGTATCGGAGTCGGACAATGATTTAGAGAATATGGATGACTTTGAGGAAGGTGAAATCCGGTCGTCCTTGAACGACGATGGGAATGTACATCTCAGAGATAATTCTCCGGTGACGGTAGTGGTTCCTCCGGTGGTCACTGAACAGACGCGGGAAGGGCAAGAGCCGCTGGTAAATCAGGAGACGGTTGATATTAATGTTGCATTGGAAAACCCCACACGAGATATTAATGATGATATGGCTGTGCATGGGAATGGGAATTCTTTGGCACGTGACAACAGCAATAATGGGGTTGGAGTATGTGGGTCAGGTGAATTAAATGAAATGGACGGTGGTGGGCCAATTTCTGATGATAATATTTTTGGGCCTAATAATCTCTGTGGGGGGGGGGGGGGGGGCGGCCCAACACCTGCCACTAACCTGGGTAAAAGATCTAGAGTGGATAGAAGCCCACCTTCCATTGGTTCGATGCAGGGACCTTCACAAAAGGTATTTGGTCAGTCGAATATACTAGAAGATGAGGTTTTCGATCTGAATACTCCGGTAAAGGAAGTCAGCGGTCAAGCAGGGGATTTGCCAGACAATCCAAACCACAGTGTAGTTGGGGATGTTCACAATTCGGAATTGAATCTTGGGGAGGCCGAGGATCAGCTGGGTTCTCATAGTCAAATCGATCTCCAGAATGAGGTACAGGCTACTGTTCATGTTGGGTCTTTAATTGGCATTAATCTTAATGGTTTCGTTGCTGAGACTGAGAAGCTTATTGTTGAAGAGGGTGTTATCAATGGTTCCTCATGAATTGTCTATCAGTTAATTTAAGGGGGTGCGGGATAACCGTAAGTCGGATTGGATTCGGGGGTTAAAAACCAGTTATGGTGTCCATTTTCTTGCTATTCAGGAAACAAAATTACAGGATTCAATGTCCTTTATGTTTAATCAATTTTGGGGAAGGGCTGTTTACAAGGTAGCTGTGGTTAATTCGGTTGGAAGGTCAGGGGGGCTGGCGTGCTTATGGTGTCCAACAGTTTTCAGGAGTGATGATATTGTTTACATTAGAAATTTCATTATTGTTTCGGGGGCTCTAGTGCAGACGGGATGTAGAATCAATTTGGTTAACGTTTACGCCCCTAATGACGCGTCAAGTAGACGAGAGATCTGGATGGAAATTTTGGGGTATAGGAACTCGATACAGGGGCTATGGATTATGATGGGAGATTTCAATGATGTACGGAATGCTAGTGAACGGAGGAATTCTGAATTTATTGAAGCAAACGTCGAGGCCTTTAATTAGTTTATCCTCACGGCTGGCCTTGTGGAATACAACATGGGTGGAGGTAATTTTACATACATCTCGGACAATGGTAGAAAACTTAGCAAACTGGATCGCTTCCTAGTTTGTTTGGGTTTCAGGGAACGATGGCCAAATGCCTCGGTCACTGCCCTTGACCGAGTCGCATCCGATCACCGGCCCATTATACTCTCTACTGTTCAATCGGACTTTGGGCATATTCCTTTTAGATTTTTTAACTCGTGGCTCGAGTTTCCTGGTTTTATGGATTATGTTCTTCAGCAGTGCGGTTTGTTTTCCTTCTCGGGGCCAGAGGATCTTGCTTTAGCAATTAAATTACGGTGGTTAAAGAATAAAATTAAAACATGGCTGAAGGTGGAAAAGGTAAGTAGAGAAGGGGTATATGAAGGCAAAAAAAGGAGACTGGCATGCATTGAACTCTTGGCAGAAGAAAGGTTGCTATTGGATGTGGAGTTGGCCGAAAGAGCTGAATGCAGGAACTTTGTTGCAGAATTTGATAGAGTCAGACAGCTGGATTTACGCCAGAAATCCAGATCTAGATGGGCTATTGATGGTGATGAGAATTCGGAGTTTTTTCATCACATCATTAATTCCAATATCAGTACGAATAGATTAAATGGGCTCATGATTAATGGTGCTTGGGTTACAAACCCCATTGCTATTAAGGAATCACTATATGAGTTCTTTTTGAATCAATTTACGGAACCAATGCCGAGTAGACCAGAAATGTCGGTTCATAATCTGGCCACTATTTCGGATTCGGAGGCTATTATGCTTGAACAACCGTTTTCAGTGGAGGAAATTAAAGATGCTGTGTGGGAATGTGAAGGTGATCGAGCTCCGGGCCCGGATGGGTTTAATTTTAAGTTCATTAAAAGATGTTGGTCAGGACTCCGTGATGACATAGTCAAAATATTTAACAAGTTCTATGTGGAAGGCTCGTTGAATAAATGTTGTACTTCATCCTTTATAGCATTAATACCGAAAGTTAAGGATCCGACCAGTCCGGTGGACTTTAGACCCATAAGTTTGATTGGTGTAATCAATAAAATAATATCGAAAGTTCTGGTGAATCGTCTGAAGCGGGTGTTGGGTAAATTGATCTCTGAGCAGCAGTCGGCTTTTTTGTCCGGCAGGAATATCATGGATGGCCCACTAGCACTGAACGAAGTGTGGAGCTGGCTTAAAAAACAGAAAAGAAAAGGTATGTTTTTTAAAGTAGATATTAATAAGGCGTATGACTCAGTTAACTGGGTTTTTCTTAATTCGGTGATGACACAAATGAACTTCCCTGATAAATGGAGATCATGGATTATGGCTACGTTGTACTCGGCCAGAGCTTCCGTCCTAGTGAATGGTTCACCAACTAGTGAGTTTGACTGTACCCGTGGGCTTAGACAAGGGGATCCTTTGTCTCCTTTTTTGTTTGTCATGGTGATGGAGGCCTTAACTTGTATTATGAAAAGAGCGGAATTAATTGGATTGTTTAAAGGTATAGACATCTTGGCTGGGGGCCCTTCTTTGTCACATTTGATCTACGCGGACGATGTGATGTTCATTGGAGAATGGTCCGAGGTGAATGTTAATAACCTGAGAAGAATGTTAAGATGTTTTTATTTAGTGTCCGGTCTCAAAGTTAATCTTGCGAAGTGTAGTATCTACGGAATTGAGGTAGGTGAGCATGAAGTTGATCAAATGGCGTCTCTTCTAAGGTGCAAACAAGGTACGTTTCCGTTCACACATCTTGGGCTACTAGTAGGTGCAAATATGAACTTGTCCAGGAATTGGAATGCGGTATTAGAGGTATTTAAAAGTAGACTCTCAATTTGGAAAGCCAAAACAATCTCTTACGGTGGAAGAATTACATTGATCAAATCGGTTTTAAACTCTTTACCGACATATTACTTTTCACTTTTTAAAGCTCCGATCAAAGTCTTAAATGCGTTGGATAGAATTAGAAGGATATTCTTTTGGGGTGGCTCGGAAGAAAAGGCGAAAATGAATTGGGTTGCATGGGAAAAAACTATTGCTCCTGTCGAATACGGGGGTTTGGATTTTGGTTCCCTTAGGGATACAAATTTAGCGTTGCTGGCGAAGTGGTGGTGGAGGTTCAAAACAGAAAAAAATGGATTGTGGCGGAGGATAATTTGGGCAATTCACCACAATGCAAGAAGTTGGAATGACATCCCGGTTAAAAAGTCGTTGTCGGGGCCTTGGAAGAACATTATAAGTATTGGGCAGATTCTTTCACATGCAGATATTGATCTAAAAAATGCGGTTTCAGCGGTTTGGACCAACGGAAAAAATATTCAATTCTGGCTGGATTCTTGGGCAGACTCGATACCGTTGTATATGAAGTTCCCTGATCTATTCAGGGTAGACAGCAATAAACAGTGTTTGGTGGAAGATCGGGTGGGGTTCAGTGAATCGGGGCCGAGGTTCTTATGGGCTTGGGTTCGGCACTCTCTTGATGTTAACGAGAGTCATCAATTACAACAGTTGGAAAGTTTGATTGAGTCTCTAGCTGTGAACTTGGGGGCGGATAGATGGTGCTGGAAGTATGATGCAAACGGAAATTTTAATGTGGCAGGTATCAAGAAAATCCTGAGTTCGGTGAACCGCGACAGCCAAGTTCGAGTATTCGAGTGGAATAACTGGGTTCCGAAGAAGGTTTCTATAGTGGCGTGGAGGGCTGATATGGAAAGGTTACCTACAAAGTGTGCACTCTCGGCTCGGAATATTCAGGTACAAGACCAGATTTGTGTGTTATGTGGGGAGTACGCGGAAACAAGTGAACATATATTTGTAGCATGTCACTTCGCGCAATCGATATGGCTGAATATTGCAGAATGGTGTAATATACCGCCAATAATAGCTTTCGGGTTTAAAGATCTCCTTAGTTTGCATGAGATAAGTTCCGGCTCACCGAAGAAACGAAAGATTATACATGCTGTCGTCTTGGTGGCGGTTTGGAGCATTTGGAAATTGAGAAACGAGTTAGTCTTCAGAAATGGTGTCCCAAACACTACAAAGACTTTAGATGAGATAAAGTCGATGGCGTATCTTTGGATCAAGAATCGGTCAAAGATGGTATCGATGACATGGGAGGATTGGGGTAGGTTTAGTTGGATCGGTTTGTGACATGTAACTTTGTAATGTTTTGGTGAACCTTACTTTGTAATTGTGGTGGTAGCATCTTGCTACGAATAATAAAAAGTTTTTTGTCGGCCGTTCAAAAAAAAATGTTTTATTATAAAGTCAAAAGTAATAATTATGTTTTTTTATCTTATTTTATTTTATAATACTTTTGTTACTTTTTTATATTTTGTTATACTATTATTAGTATTAATATCAATATAAATAAATAAATAATCAAGACACTTTATTATGTACACGAAAATGAAAAAGTTCATCATAAATACATGAATAACGAGTCTCTAATAAAAAAGTAAACGTGCAAACATTAAAACAATTAATCACCTAGATCGACAAAACCACTTTCACGCAGTGGCGGATCTAAAAATTATTATATCGGGTTTAACATTTCAGTATCACTAGTGCCAAAACACCTAAGTGGTTCGTATCTGATTGATATACGATATTAGTACAGTTCGTTACTCCATAAAAAATCGGATTGGCCGAATTATGAAGTTGCAAACTTTTAGTGATACAATATTTAATAAATGGGTAATAAAAATGATACAATATTTAATAAATGGATTATAAAAAAACTGAACGATCAAAATGTAAAATACATGTTTTATTAATATATTGTTTTTTAAACCAATAGAATCAGATATAAATATTGAGCTTTGTTCTCAACGAGTAGAAAATCTCTAGCTCATGAAGTTAGGCTTTTTTGAAGTATGCTGTATTTTGTTATTTATATATAAGATGTATAACTAAAAAACAATAAAAATTTAATGCTTTATTAAAATTATTACAATCACATTATTATATAAAAAAAATTCAGAAACAGATTTTTTTAGTATGTTTTATTAAAAAGAAAGTTAATTTCAATGTTTATATATAAAAAAAGTAAGTTAGGTTATAGACCCAATACCATGATTAAATGAGAAACTATTAGTTTATGGAAAGTTGTAAAGTTAACTTGTGGTAAAAAATTAAAAGAAAGTTGACTTTTGAATGTATTTAACACAACCCCAACAAAAAAAGTAAACGGGCAGTGTAAAGAGGACCACATTTTCTATTTGAAGTCAGGGAAAAATAGGGCGATAATGTAAAATCTAGATGGTGAGAACTGATAACATGCATCTAACCAATAAATATATCTATGCTTTAAGAAGTTCAAATTTAACTATACTATGCCTTCTGAATAAGACCCTTTCGCCCACTATTCATATAACAAAAGAAAAGAATGTGTCATCAGTCATCACACTGCTATGTGTTCGAAATAACACACATTCTGATGAACTTTGCCCCTCTTGAACTTGACTCAGCCATGCAAACTTGGAGGTCTTCATCACTTGAAATTGGAAGACGGTTACCTTCGGGATCATCATACTCGACACACAATTCTTGTTGCTTTTTTAATTCTGGAAATCTCTTTATCACTTCCCTGCGCAGGTCTATGAATTTAGCTGAAAGGGGCAGTGTAAACTTGATTATATGATTGTATGCAACTTTTATCGTCTTCCCCATATATGTCGAATTCAAGCCCTCATCCTGCAAAGAATTGAAGCACAATAAAGATAACTTCATGACTTCATGTAACATAGTTTTCTGTTACCACAAATTCTTGAAATAATATAAGAGAAGTACATCCAGCTGAAATTTTATATTTTCACAGAAAATTACATCTGCAGTTTCTGCAGAGTAATTTTTGCTTTGCTTCTCGCACAATAAAATACTACAAGGATTTAAACAAAATATTAACATAATACAACTTTAGGTCTCATTACTAACTAGTAACTACCTAGAAGAAATTCACGAATAAACTACATAAGCCGATTTAAGTTATTTTATATCTCAAACGAGTCAAGCAGATAAAAGTTAAAAGTTCAAAAAGTAACTAACATGGAAACATGTGAAACGGGTGATGAATTGATTAAAAGGTTCTAAAAGGACCATATGTGTGTTTAAAAGCATAAATTAAACTGTTCAATGCCTTTAGTCAAACTTTAATTCGAGGCTTTTTTAAGTACTGATTTAAGGTTCCACAAGGGGGACAAAACACTGTAGGTAAATAGGACTCATATCCATTAATATGATTCTACTGCACTTACAAGATTAACGAAAAAAGACTAACCTTTAGTAGATTGTGTATTTGTTCAAAATCTTCAACATAACTTTCTTTAGGTACAGGCGTGACATACTCGATGATTCCCACGAGTTTATTCCCATCACCCTGGTCACGAAACACAGGCAAAACCAACTGCCCCTTGCCTTCTACGTCTGCAGGATGTTGATCTTCGTGATTAAGCACATGATGTATTGTCCGATGGTCTGCGATCCTTGTTTGAGCTGCTCGGCCAGGTAACCAGTTGCCCACCCTTGTTTCTAATCCAACAAAAGGATAATAGTTTTCAAGACATCTCCTCCTGTAATCCTGCAGAAGTCCTTCATGATCTCGAGTTAACATATAGGGTTGTTCTGTCAACGTAAGATAGCATCCAATGTCCTCGGAATCAGAAGGCGTGATGCATGCCCAAAACTGAAGTAACCCTGGTTCTTTGTGGAAGTTAAATTTGTCAAACGCTTCTCCGACGATGGACTCTGTTGTTGGAACCGGCGGGAATATGCTGGCTGCAGGAACAACCATGATACTGTATTTGCAAACAACAGCATTGTCTAGATCACGTCAGAGCAAAGTATATAATTTTAGCAGTTCCAAAAATCAAAATCAAAATCAAAATCAAAAGCTAAATCAGAAATTAAAGTGCTTTTAGTTAAACTATTAACGGAAAAGTTAGCGAGACCGGCCGGTCGGACCGGGAACTGGGGGTCTGAGTGGTCCGGTTCACCCTATCAAATCGGAAAACCAGGTGGTCGAGCCAGATTTTTTAGGGGTTGAACCGAATTTTGATTTTATTTTTTCAGTTTTACCCTATTTATTTTTATAATACTTACAGCATAACCCAGTTCTTAAGTCTAATCCAACCGGTTCGACTACGCGACCAGTGGTCCTAAGACCGGTTCGAAGGCATTGACAAATAATCTAGGTTTCATCTTTCATACTTTTTTATAAATAAATTATATAATTTCACTGTTCTGTTCAGTTCAGTTCATCATGTTCCACTAAACCCCTAAATTTGCGACTTCATCAATCATCACACATGAACAAAACCCTAAATTAACATCCCAAAATCTTCCAGAAACGACATGATCACGGATCATGATCGCAGTAAAATTGTTTTCTAATAAACAGAATAAAACTATAATTGAGCAAACCGGAGTTACTTACTTGAAGGCTTGATCTTAACCAGTAATGTGTAGAGCCCAGAGAGTGAAATTGAGGGCAGATAATGCAACGGAGATGCAGAATGAGAATAAATAAAGAATCAAAAGGGAGAAAGAGAGAAAGAGAGTAGAGTTTGGAGGAAAAATATGACATCTTTATCCCTTTTCTTTTGTTAAAAAGGTTGGTCATTGTTGTATCAACGTCGATTGTCCCTTGTCACGAGGGATTTATCTAGAGATTATTTTTTAATCCGAAAGAATTTAATTTAAATATCTCAACTTTTTTTGTGCATTAGGTGTTTGTACATCATGCAGTACAAGTTTGTACACTACTGATGACGAACACTTGTTTAAGAGAAAACAGCTGGCTGCCAACACATGTTGCGTTTTGCTTTGACACGTGTTGCTTCATTCTTCCACCATCACATCTTAAAAAGATAGAATGAAAGTCATTTTATCATGCCCACTTGCTTCTCATTCACACGTAGAGAGAGGAGTGAGAAATATATAGGTTTAAGAATTGTTCATATAGGTTGTGGACATGAGGAGTTGGTGGGTGAAGGGGTGATGAAAAAGACTGCTTCTTTGACTATTACATCATGGTCAATGTTTCATAGAATTGAACGTATAGATAAAGATATGTACGTATAGGATGAGGGTAGCTTTAAAAGTAACTTTTAAACATTTGCCAAAGATTAGCTGGAGATGGCTTTTGAGGGGGTGATATTCAATGCACCCTCCTTCCTACATTCATAATATATATTTGCATTCTATTTTCTCTGCAAACGAACCGAATGATTTGTTTTGTTTGTTAAGAATTGTTCATAAGCGCTAATCGAATGAGATTTTATGTTCGTGTTCATTTGTTACGGAAATGAACTTGTTCATGTTCATTTGCGTCTCTTTGTTAATTTTAGGCCACGAACGAAAACGAACGTTGATGAACACAAATGAGTACAAACTAATATTTACGAACACAAATGGAAAAAAAAACGAATACACACAAGTGTTCATGAATAGAATATATAATACACTAACACTTATTAAATATTTATTTGTCAGAATTTTGAAGTATTTAAATAAAAAAATATAAAAACTAAAAACCTAATGAACTATTGAACACAAACAAACACATTACCGAACGTTCAAGAACATAAATGAACGAATGCGACCTTTCTTCATGTTCGTTCATTTAACTAAAGGAACGTAATTTCTTGTTCGTGTTCATTTGTTTAATAAACAAACACAAACAAATTTCCCGCCGAGCTTTGGTTCGTTTACAGCCATATTTGTCATTCCCTTTTGTTACACCAGATTTTATCAACTTTAGTTTTGACCATAGTATAAAAACTCTAGGGAAGGTTTATCGCTCTATAAATAACTATGTGTTTAACATCCGCTTCCTAGAAATATGAATGTAATTCCAATCGTATCGCATTAACTTTTAAGCTCGATAAAATAAATAAACAAATCAAATCGAACTAGCTCGTTTATGTTCGAGCTTGAGCATGAGCTCAACCTGACTCGACTTACCTACGGCCCGTGTGCTCTTTCTGAATTTGGCCACACCACAAAAGAAATGATAGCGGCTTTTGAGTGTGGCCCATGCCTCCTTTCCCAAATGTTCTTCACCTCAACTTTTTCTTTTCTTATTTTTAATATATAGTGATAGTGAGTGATATAGATATATTATACTTTCAAAGTCAAAGTCATCCGGCCCACCAGCCAAGCAGTCAAGCAAACAATTCACAAACCTATTTTTTAGGTTAGTTTAAAGTTCGACTGTTTAATATTTCTAGTGTATTTATAACTTTTAAATTAAACCATTATGTTTGTAAGAAAGATAAGTGTTCAAGAATTGTTTATAAACACTTATCGAACGAAATTTTATGTTCATGTTCGTTTGTGTTTATCTGTTAATTTAGGCAACGAACAAAAATGAAGCATAAACTAATATTCATGAACATAAATGGAAACAAATGAACAAAAACAAGCATTCATGAATAGAATATTGATGTGTTGCAAACGCATCTTATATTCCTTGTGTATTTTGTATATTATTTTAATAGTTTAGAGTCATTTTTTTATATTTAGACATATATTTTATTATTTATTATTATTACAGGTCCTGGTGCAAATGGAGAGGAAACGAGTAAGAATAAAATAACCAGCCAGTTGGGCAGAGTAAAACGCTAGTGATCGAATCAAAAGTGTAACCATTCTCGTTGAGTAGACAAAGCCCACTAAAATCGCAGGCAATTGTCTAGCCTATTTAAAGATATATATATTGAAAAAAAAAAGAATGTATTGGACATAAGTCCATGTGGACGACAATTTATTGAAAAAGAAAACAAAGTTGGGCCAAAGGAATCTACGAGAATATGACAAAATCAAAAAGAATATAAAAGAAAAGATGTTGATGGCATATTAAGTTTTGCACAAGAAAGTGGTGATATTATTTTGGTTCTTTTTCTACGGCAATAAAGGAAAAGAGTGGGGTCACCAAATTGGAATGTGAATGCATGGAATGTGAATGCAAAATTGGAAGAAGATATATAATCATACGTCAGTGAAGCATTAAAGCGGAGGAAAAAAAAGATTTCAGGGGTGAAGGAAGGCTTGGATAAAGGAGTAATAGCCTAAAGTTCATATCTTTGTTCGGTTAGGCTTGTTTATTGGTTTTAGTTTTTGTTTAAACTTGATACTTTTGAACATGTTTCCTGAATTTATTCACGTTGAACTTATGTTGGATTTTTGTTTAAACATGCTTGGCTAATTTTCTTCAAGCTACCTTTTTTTTTGAAGGGTGACTTTCAATATGTACATGGATCATTGGTCACCAGGTTCCCGTCAAGGATGGTTACCCGTCAGCCCAACATTCGCAGACGCGATGTTCTATCGGGCCCCGGCTGCCGCTCTGACTGACATTCGCCCGGAAACCATACTGCCCCCACACGAGAAACTCGCTGGGGTAACAGCTGGGTAAAACCGGGTTGCCCTCCAGATCGAACCATGCCTCGGTAGGAAACGATCCATCATTGGGACGTCCCACACCTTTTCGCCTTACGCCGGGAGTCGAACCGGTGTCTCCATTGGAGAACACTGGCCCAACAACCAACTGGGCTAGAGGTGGGGATAATTGTTAATTATTGTTTTGGCTTGGTTAGGCTATGGATAATTGTTAGTTTATTTACGGTTTCTTGGTTTGGTTAATTATTGTTTTGGCTTTATGTTATGGTAAAAGTGCTCTTGTCATGGTTCTAATGTGCATGCGTATTTAATAATTGATGGTTTATTTTTGTTCCACCTTTTTCTTGGTTAAAATTAACTGCGTATTAATTGAGACTAGGGTTAGGTGATTTCGTTAACTTTGTGTTTTCGACTAAATCTCATGGTTGCTAGACGTAGTAAACCCTAGGAACAAATTAATAAACTATTTGGTAATTAAATATTCTACCAACTTTGAGACCGAGAGGAGATTAGATGTCGGGTTGTCTTAATCACTAGACGGGTTAGGTGTTAATTGCACGAGAGTGAATTTCCCTAGGTTTTCTTGTGATTTTAGCAAACCGTGTTAGAACCTAATTAGAGTCACCACCCCGTACATCCCTTACACTTCCCGGATGTACCGTTTCTAGTGAGATCGAGAGGCAATCTAGATTTTGGGTACCATAACCTAGTTAGAGAGACCGAGAGGTGATCTGACATTAACCGGTGAGTTTATACACTTTTCATGACCCTAGATTGCGACCTGTTTGGAGAATGATCTGCCAGCCAGTATAGGTCTTGTTTAGTGAACCTTAAGATCCCGGTAGCCAAAACTTAGTTATTCCATTCCGAGAACCGTGAGTTAATTGACATGCATCTTGCCTAGGTAGTGTCACGGCCCCCTACTCGGTTTTACCCGTTTCAGGAGCCGCGGGACAGAAAATCCCGTGGTATTTATTAACAGCGGAAGTTTCTTCAGGATCATTTTAAAACTTATAATATTTCCCGATTATTTTATTTCACAACTCGGGAATAAACCCGATAATTTACAATCTTGAGATTTCACGGAGAAATCTTTTATTTTACAAAACATGTTTCTATTTTTATACTGAGCCACTTCCTTAAGCTTGTAGTGCTTCACGGCACTTTTTCTGGATCACAACAGATTACCTGAAACATGTTTGAAAAAGGTTTTGTCAGCGGGAAATACTGAGTGAATCATTCTATTTAATAAAATGACCTATTTGTTATAATTTACAGTATTAAGAGCGATTACAATGTCTCTATCTTTTGAATTAACTGACCCAGTTGTCACTTGACCGGACTTGTGACTGTGGACATATCACGTGCTGGGTCCGTTCACCCACAAGTGATAAATAATTAGCAGCTATGTGCACATCCCCCCACATACTGGCAGAAATTTCAGATTACATAGACTTAATCCCTGTAATTATAACCTTTGAAAATAAACCTGATTTTGAAAGTAATTAGATAAAAAGAGAATGACTCACTTTGCAGATTTAATTTGAGCAGAGCCTAGCCTACTGATTAGCCTTTTAACCTAAATTAATAGCAAGCACACAATTCGGTTAGTAACTTAATACAACATTTACGATAACTCACGAGATTAAAACCTTCACAACGAATGACAAAGTGCGATACTTAAACATCCATCGATTTAACGACGAATGACAAAGCATAAACCCTAATGTGGGCAACACTTAAACATCCATTGAATAGTTTAATCGATCGGACATTGAATCGTATCAGCGATCGAGTTATTACCCTGTATTGCAGCAGCACTTCGTGAATTGTGTGTGTTGTGGGACTGTTTTTGCTATAACTCAACGTACAATTCGATTTTGAACGTCGAACGAACACTCAATTGCATGAAACAGACGCTACTATTTATACTTGAAAAATGCCCCCCTCGCGCCACGCGAAAGGTTCCCTTGCGCGCGTCGCGTGGCGCGAGAGACCCTAGTCTATCATAGGCTTGCTTTGTGTCCCAGTAGCTCAGCTGAGTTGGCCCCTTGATCAATTTCGCAATACACGTAAAACTGTGTGGATATTACCGAGTAGGGTTTACTCCCCCCCCCCCCCCCCCCCGAGTTTTAGTGGCCCTGATCCTGATTCCGATTGTTCTGAAAATTTTAGGGTTTGTGCAGAATCACTTGGGTGTCTCAATTAGGGTTTCATATTGAATAAAATAATAAAATAAATAGGACTTTTAATGAGAGTTGTTACATTCTCCCCACCTTAATAAAATCTCGTCCTCGAGATTTACTGGAATAAATGAGGATACTTTCGCTTCATTTCTTATTCTAGCTCCCAAGTGTATTCAGCTCCTCTCTTTGAATCCCATTTTACTTTAACTAGAACTAGTCGTTTGTGCTTGAGAAACTTTACTTTTCTGTCTTCTATTTGAAGAGGTTTCTCAACAAATTTTAACTTTTCGTTTATCTCTATATCTTGGAGAGGTACTACCAGAGATTCGTCTGCTAGACATTTCTTGAGATTGGATACATGAAATACATCATGTACTCCAGATAACTCTTCTGGTAGTTGTAAACGATAAGCAACTAGTCCTATACGTTGGATCACTGGAAATGGTCCTACGTACCTTGGACTTAGCTTTCCTTTCTTACCGAATCTAACAACTCCTTTCCAAGGGGAAACTTTCAACAGTACTCTGTCTCCAACTTAGAATTCTAACGGCTTGCATCTATTGTCTGCATAACTCTTCTGGCGATCTCGAGCAGTCTTCAGTCTTTCCTTGATTTGAATAATCTTGTCAGTCGTCTCTTGTACTATTTCAGGACCTGACAGTTGACTTTCTGCTATTTCTGCCCAACAAACTGGAGTTCTGCACTTTCTTCCGTACAGTGCTTCAAATGGGGCAGTTTCAATACTTGAATGATAACTATTGTTATAGGAGAATTCAATTAAAGGTAAATGGTCGTCCCAATTTCCACCAAAATCTATCACACATGCTCTGAGCATATCTTCTAGAGTCTGGATCGTCCTTTCACTTTGTCCGTCCGTTTGAGGATGATATGCAGTGCTTAAATTTAGTCGAGTTCCCATAGCTTCTTGGAAACTTTTCCAGAAATGAGAAGTAAAACGACTATCCCTATCCGAAACAATGGAGAGTGGAACTCCATGTAAGGATACAACTTCATCTACATACAATTTTGCCAACCTTTCCATACTAAAGGTTTCTTTCATTGGTAGAAAGTGAGCAGATTTGGTTAATCGATCTACAATTACCCAAATCGCATCATTACCTTTTCTTGTTTTGGGTAACTTAGTAACAAAATCCATTGTTATAAGTTCCCATTTCCATACTGGCATTTCTAATTGTTGTAGTAGACCTGAAGGTTTCTGATGTTCTGCCTTAACTTGTGAACAAGTAAGACATTTAGAAATATATCGCGCTATATCCTTTTTCATTCCTATCCACCAGAAGTTCTTTCTTAAATCTTGGTACATCTTATTGTTTCCTGGGTGCATAGTATACCTAGATTTATGGGCTTCTTCTAAAATCTTAGGTCTTAAGTCTCTCTGCTTAGGTACCCAAATTTTGCTTTTGTGGAATCTCCAAATTCCATCAGCTCCTTGTTCTAATTCTTTTATTCGTCCCTTTATTCCTTCAGCATCATCCTTGATTGCTGTTTCCTGAACATTCTTTAATTGTTCCATTAAATCTATTTGTAGATTTAATCTGAGAGCACGAACCCGTCGTTGTTTCTCATAATACTTACGACTTAAGGCATCTGCAACTACATTTGCCTTTCCTTCGTGATACTGAATATCACAGTCGTAGTCACTTAGGATTTCCATCCATCTCCTTTGCCTCATGTTTAACTCATTTTGCCCAAATATATATCTTAAACTTTTATGATCTGTATAAACAATAAATTTACTTCCATACAGATAATGTCTCCAAATCTTAAGGGCAAAAATTACGGCTCCTAATTCTAAATCATGAGTCGTATAGTTTTCTTCGTGCTTTTTCAATTGCCTTGAAGCATATGCAATCACCTTTTTGCGTTGCATAAGCACACATCCATATCCTAGTTTTGAAGCATCACAATATACTTCAAAATCTTCAGTTCCTTCTGGTAAGGCTAAGATTGGAGCATTTGTTAATTTCTGTTTCAGGATTCTAAAGGCTTCTTCTTGTTTAGGTCCCCATTCAAACTTAACGGCTTTACATGTTAACTTAGTTAATGGTACAACTATCTTGGAAAAATCCTTAATAAACCGTCTATAGTACCTAGCTAAACCTATAAAACTTCTAATTTCCATTGCTGTTTGTGGAACCTTCCAATTAGTAATCGCCTCTATCTTAGCAGGATCTACATGAATACCTTCGTGATTCACCATGTGTCCTAGGAATTGCACTTCCTTTCACATTTCGAGAATTTGGCATAAAGCTTTTCTTTTCTTAACAAAGTTAAGAGTGCATGAAGGTGTTTACAATGCTCTGTCTGACTTTTGGAATAAATAAGTATATCGTCTATAAAAACAATTACAAATTTATCCAAATATGGTTTACAGATCCTATTCATCATGTCCATGAATGCAGCAGGTGCATTTGTTAACCCAAAGGGCATGACTGTAAACTCGTAATGACCATACCTAGTTCTGAAAGCAGTTTTAGGTATGTCTTCTTCTTGTACCTTCAATTGATGATATCCGGAGCGTAAGTCTATCTTAGAAAAATATCTAGCTCCTTGAAGTTGATCAAACAGATCATCAATCCTAGGTAATGGGTATCGATTCTTAATTGTAACCTTATTTAATTCTCTATAATCGATACACATTCTCATTGAACCATCCTTTTTCTTAACAAACAATACTGGTGCTCCCCACGGGGATGAACTAGGTTATATGAATCCTTTACTTAGTAATTCATCTAATTGCTTTTTCAGTTCTAACATTTCTGTGGGTGCTAACCGATAAGGTGCCTTGGCTATCGGTGTAGTTCCTGGAATTAGATGAATTCTAAATTCTACTTCCCTATCTGGGGGTAATCCCGGTAATTCTTCTGGAAATATATCTGGATATTCTGAGACTACAGAAATTTCATTAAGTTCTTTACCCTTAGTACTAATGATTACTGAAATCATATATACTATTCCTTGTTTTCGTTCATAATTAGCAACTTTCATTACTGATATGAACTTCATGGGCTTACGTGGTTTATCTCCTGTAATCCTAATTACTTCTCCGGTGGGTGATTGAATTTCTATGGAATTCTGATCACAAAGGATTCGAGCATGGTTGGCTACTAACAAATCCATTCCTAATACAACATCAAATTCAGCTAATTTCATAGGCAATAGGGTTGCAGAAAATTTATGACTTAAAAGTTCTATTTCTACATTTTGCAGAACTTTATCTATTTTAACTGGATTCCCATCAGCCGTTTCGACTGTAAAAATTTTCCTAATGTTGGTTAAAGGTATATTAAGAGCTTGGCAGAATGAAGTATTTATAAAACTTTGGTTTGCACCAGAGTTAAATAATACTTTTGCGTATACGTTGTGAACTAAGAACGTACCCGCTATCACATCTGGGATGAGTTCTGCTTCTTGAGTGGTCAGCTGAAATGCCCTGGCATTCTTCTTAATAGTTCCGTCGGTCGCCTTGGTTTTGTTGTCTGCTGGTTTGACCACTTTAGGACATTCTGTTTTGAAATGTCCTGCCTCTCCACAGTTGTAACAAATTATGGATTTCTTCCTGCAATTTTCTTCACGATGTCCTATAGTTTTGCAAAAATTGCAATATACCTTGCATTTTCCAAAATGTTTCTTTTTGCAATTTTGACAGAACGGCAACGTTGAAGATTGCCCTGTTCCTCTTCTCTTGAAGCTGTTATTATTACCCGTTCGAAATCCTTGGGTAATTTTCTGAGCCAATTCCTTCTTTCTGTTTTCATCTTGTGTGCGTACCAGTTCGTCAATTAGGGTATTAGCTAATTCCACAGGCTCGTCAATAGTGCGAGGTCTCGCAGCTTTAACGATATTGCGGATTTCACTAATTAGTCCCCAAATATAGCGAGAAATGAGTACCGGTTCTGGCGAAGCCAGCGTTGATACCACTCTAGCATATTCAAAGAATGTCGAAGTATAACCGCGACAATCTACACCCATCATCTGATGATTTAGGAACTTATTTGTCATTTGTTCCTTTTCATACTCGGGACAGAATTTTCTTTCTACAAAACTCTTAAATTCTTCCCAATTCATGGCATAAGCTATTATTCTTCCTTTTGATTGTAACACAGTGTTCCACCATTCGAGTGCTCCTTCCTTGAAAAGATTTGACGCGTACATGACCTGATCATCTTTGGCACATTTACTTATTGCAATTACTGCTTCGGTTTTCTCTAACCAACGCAGTGATGCAGTTGCTCCTTCATTGCCTGCAAATTCAGTGGGTTTACAAGCAAGGAATTCTTTGAAAGTGCAACCAGGCGTTGCAGTTTTCATTTTCTTAGGAAATGAAGCTTGATGTGGTTCCTCATTATGATTAACATGATCATCGCCTCCGTTTACACTATTACTGAAGTTATCTTCAGAAATACGTTTACTAGGAACGATTTGTTGCGGTTCGATTGGATTCTTTACAGCAGCAACGATTGCTGGAATAGCATTGGCTATCCCTTGAGCAACAATATTTTCGATATCTTGCCTAGTCATATATTGATCCCCTGGATGTTGCTCAGACTGATTAACCTCATTTACTGGTTCGTTACCAATGTTTGCCATCTGATAATTAATATATATAATTTTATTAGTATTTGATAAATAACAATTATACACAAAAACAATCAGACAATTTTCACAATACACGTATAGTCAAAACTATCGATTTCTCGATTTTATTTTATATCTTTTATAGTATGCATCACTACACACCAATATCTTACAGTGTTTTATTTGTAGTTATTTTACAGACTGATTTCACTATTACCTTTACTATTACACAACCACAGTTTTACCATCCTACTATCTCTCGTCAATTTTCGTCCTAAAAACGAAGCTCCCTTTCATCATACTTCCAGGCAATTTGTCCCCATATCTCCCGGATTCTATTTCCTGCATCCATTAACTCTTCGCCAAAATGGCGAAGTTCTGCTAAATTCTCGTTACTCATGGGTGGATTTGGTAATAGTTCCGGGTCGAACTGAGGAAGAAAGGAATAAGGATCGTTGACAATGTTTTGGAATTGCCAATCATTCGTTCACCATTCGTCTATCCCCAGAGGTTGAGTATGGATTATAGGGTCTGAAATTGCTGGTTCTAAGTTTATTGGTAGTTGATTTTCAATAGTAGGGTACAGATTATTATTAATTGGTCTGACAACATCACAACTTGCCAATGCCCGATCTAATTCCTCCTGAAAAGGTAACTCTTCCACCTGTCTAGAACTTTCTCCGACTTCCCTCTGGATTTGCCTAGAACTTCCTCCATATTCCATTCCTGGTGGCCTAGAATCTTCTCCCAATTCCATTTCCAGTGACCTAAAACCTTCACTGACTTCAACCCCTTTTCCTTTGTCTAAAGGATTTTCTATTTTAGGAATTTTCCTGGTTGTAGGCTTCCTCCTAAGCACACGTCTCCATCCTACAAATCTCCTCCTCTTCTTGGTTTTAGGTTTTTCTGGAGGTGGTGAAGCATTGAATTCAACAGGTTCTTCTATATCTGGTATATACCTATTGAAATCTCGGGAAACCTCTATTTTTACTGGATAGAGATTTAGGTTTTGAAGGGCTTCAGACAAGTTACTCATGCTGTTTATGCAAAATACACACAATTACTAATGTATAACAAAATTTTCATAGAAAATCTTTTAAATATTATTTCATACTGGGTAAATACAAAATAAATGAAAATTTAAAACACACGAGGTTTTATTGTAAATTTATTTATTTACTGGATAAGATTTCTGGACTGTAGGCGCTAAAACTTGATTTTAAAATATTTAGAAATTTGCATTTACTGCTACAGTAGCTAGCATATAAAGATCTGCCCATTTCTCATCTAATTTGTCCTCCCAATGTGTTTTACTGGTTAATTCCTGGGCTTCCTGTTTAACTTTCTTCTCTCGGGATTTCTTTATTTTCTCCTTACTTTTTCTAATAATCAGACTTTTTTTACTAGGAGAAAGTGGTTCTTCATACTGCGCTTTACGGACAAATATTCCTTCTTCAGGAATTACATAAGGTTTTGTTTGGGATGAACTTCCCTTCTCGTTGGATGACCTATCTAGTTTAAGATAGATGTTTGACAGCTTTTGCTTACCCATACTGTAACTAACAAATAATCATTTAATAAAACACATAATCACATAATTGGCAATCAGTAATTTTTTTTTAAGTATTTCTAAATACTTAATAGGCTTAAATCAGTGGCTCTGATACCACCTTTTTCTGTCACGGCCCCCTACTCGGTTTTACCCGTTTCAGGAGCCGCGGGACAGAAAATCCCGTGGTATTTATTAACAGGGGAAGTTTCTTCAGGATCATTTTAAAACTTATAATATTTCCCGATTATTTTATTTCACAACTCGGGAATAAAACCGATAATTTACAATCTTGAGATTTCACGGAGAAATCTTTTATTTTACAAAACATGTTTCATTTATTTTTATACTGAGCCACTTCCTTAAGCTTGTAGTGCTTCACGGCACTTTTTCTGGATCACAACAGATTACCTGAAACATGTTTGAAAAAGGTTTTGTCAGCGGGAAATACTGAGTGAATCATTCTATTTAATAAAACGACCTGTTTGTTATAATTTACAGTATTAAGAGCGATTACAATGTCTCTATCTTTTGAATTAACTGACCCAGTTGTCACTTGACCGGACTTGTGACTGTGGACATATCACTTGCTGGGTCCGTTCACCCACAAGTGATAAATAATTAGTAGCTATGTGCACATCCCCCCACATACTGGCAGAAATTTCAGATTACATAGACTTAATCCCTATAATTATAACCTTTGAAAATGAACCTGATTTTGAAAGTAATTAGATAAAAAGAGAATGACTCACTTTGCAGATTTAATTTGAGCAGAGCCTAGCCTACTGATTAGCCTTTTAACCTAAATTAATAGCAAGCACACAATTCGATTAGTAACTTAATACAGCATTTACGATAACTCACGAGATTAAAACCTTCACAACGAATGACAAAGTGCGATACTTAAACATCCATCGATTTAACGACGAATGACAAAGCATAAACCCTAATGTGGGCAGCACTTAAACATCCATTGAATAGTTTAATGGATCGGACATTGAATCGTATCAGCGATTGAGTTATTACCCTGTATTGCAGCAGCACTTCGTGAATCGTGTGTGTTGTGGGACTGTTTATGCTATAACTCAACGTACAATTTGATTTTGAACGTCGAACGAACACTCAATTGTATGAAACAGACGCTACTATTTATACTTGAAAAATGCCCCCCTCGCGCCATGCGAAAGGTTCCCTTGCGCGCGTCGAGTGGCGCGAGAGACCCTAGTCTATCATAGGCTTGCTTTGTGTCCCAGTAGCTCAGCTGAGTTGGCCGCTTGATCAATTTCGCAATACACGTAAAACTGTGTGGATATTACCGAGTAGGGTTTACCCCCCCTAAGTTTTAGGGGCCCTGATCCTGATTCCGATTGTTCTGAAAATTTTAGGGTTTGTGCAGAATCACTTGGGTGTCTCAATTAGGGTTTCATATTGAATAAAATAATAAAATAAACAGGACTTTTAATGAGAGTTGTTACAGGTAGCTACTTTTCCATCATCTGAATTCACCTAAATTCGTTCTCTGTTTGCTCTGCTTTCGTATTTGCTCTCTTATTTAATTTTAGTAATTAATATAAATACAAACACTCATTAAAAAATTGGTAGACTAGGACTCGACAAAATTTTAGTATCTAGAGTCGCGCCATTGTGTACACGGATTGATACTCGGTCTTACCGACTTGACTACATAACGACCGGTGCACTTGCCGATTGTGTGTAATTAAGCTATTTTGACCACTTAATTTGGTGTTTTAAAAATATATTAAACATTTCACACATCAAGTTTTTGGCGCCGTTGCCGGGGACACAGTGCGCTTTTGAGGACGACCCGAGTCGGGAATTTAGTCATTTTGCTGCTTTCTTAGATTAGTTTTGTTTTTCCTTGGTAAAAAAATAATAATAAAATTAAAAAATTAAAAAAATAAATAAATAATAATAATAAATTAGTTGTTTACTTGCTTTCGTAGATTTCCATTGCCTTTAGGTGCCTTTTGCTTGCAATTTGTGCCTTTAGGGTTAGATTTGCTTTAGTATTTAGATAAGTAATCTTCTCCTTGTATGCACCACACTCGTTCACGGGGGCCACCTTCGTTTGCTACTTCGTCTGAGCCCGAGCGAGATTTTCACGAGCGCCTTCGTACCTTCCGAGCTAGTCAGGTACACATTCCATCTTCTACTTTCACTATGAGTGACAACGAAAACGAGGCACCAGTTAGGCGAGTCGTCGCAGACTACGCCCGGCCGAACGCGGCCAATTCTCTCTCCAGCATTGCCCGACCTGCTATTGGAGTTAATCGCTGGCAGATTCCGCCTCAGATTATCACGATGGTTACGAACACCATCCAGTTTCACGGGTTACCTTCTGAGGACCCTAACGTCCATCTCTCTCATTTTTAAGCTATCTGCGATGCTTTTCAGGAGCAGGGTGTCACCGAAGACGCCTGCAAGCTGCGCCTATTTCCATTCTTACTCGCTGATTGTGCGCACGCTTGGTTGGAGTCCCTTCCTGCGGGATCTATCACTACTTGGGCCGGGATGAGAGATAAGTTCCTAGGCAAATACTTTCCTCCTTCCAAAACTGCTCGTCTGAGGAGCATGATCCAAGAGTTTCGTCAAAAGTTCTATCATGGAGTGATGACCGCCACGAGAAATATGCTGAACACCACTGCTGGCGGCAATCTGATGACCGCCAAAACACCAGAGGAGTGCACTGAGATGTTCTAGGACATAGCGATGAGTAGTTACGAGTTTCCTGAGTCCAGAGAGTCATCTGCTGTACATAGAGGTGTGCATAAGGTTGATGAAGCCACCAGGATGCAAGCGCAGATTGACGCACTGACGAAGAAGGTAAGCAATATGGAGTCGAGGAAGGAAGAGATATACGAGATATGCACTGGGAGGCATGACACGGCCGCGTGTCCTATTGATCCTACTGAGTCTTCAGAGCAGGTAGAGTTTGTGGGAAATCTAAATTAGAACAATTTCGAGGAGCGTTACAATTCGAATTGGAAGAACCACCCAATTTCAGTTGGAAGAACAACACCCCACCAGGGTTTCAACCGCGTCAGAGTTTGTTTCAGGACGCAGGAGCAGGAGCGAGTTCGGGTACGATGAACCCGACAGTAGAGGAGATGCTGAGGCAAAACCAGGATACATTAGCTAAGCAGACGCAGTTGCTTACACAGTTCATCACGCGTGAGGATACTCGACATCAGGAGACACAGGCGAGGTTATTGGAGCACGAGGCTTTCATGAAGAGTCAGAACACAGCTTTCCAAAACCTTGAGAGGATTGTAGGTGCGACGTCAAAGAAGTTGAGTCAGAGACCTCCGGGTGGTTTCCCTAGTAGCACTGTTGGGAACCCAAACACCACTGCAAAGGCCGTTACTACGAGAAGTGGTCGAGGAGGTGTTGAGATCGAGCCGGTAGCGGATGAGGACCCAGTCGACGAGGAGATTCAGATGGAGACCCCTGCTGGCAAAGTGCACCCTAGGCTGCGCCCAGCAAGTACAGCACAGTCCAGCGGGTCTCCAGGAGAGAAGAACGAGGAGAAGAAGGAGCCGATGAGGGTGTATAAGCCGACACCCCCTTACCCAAGTAGGTTAGTGAAGGGTAAGGATGTAGAGCAGTATAGTAAGTTTCTCGAGATGTTGAAGAAGCTGCACGTGAATATTCCATTCGTAGAGGCTCTGTCGAAGATGCCAAAGTACGCGAAGTTTCTCAAGGACTTGCTCACGAATAAGAAGAAGCTGGAAGACCTTTCTACTGTCACATTGAGCGAGGAGTGTTCTGCCGTCTTACAGAACAAGCTACCGAAGAAGGTTTCTGATCCTGGTAGCTTCACGATTCCGTGTCTGATAGGAAATCTCACCGTCAGCAATGCGCTGGCAGACCTAGGGGCTAGCATAAATCTTATGCGATATTCTATCTTTGCTAAGCTCAATTTAGGCGAGCCGTCTCCTACACGCATGAGTCTTCAGTTGGCTGATTGTAACACCTCGAAAATTTGTGATCAATAAAATAACGACACGTGTTATGTAAGACAAAAGTGTTATAAACCCGGATCCAGTTAAAGATGTATGGCAGGATTTAAAAGTGTCGACATGTTAAATTAATACCTCTGAACGACCTCATTATGAATCCCAAGACCCTAATATATATTATAAACATCTGATATACTCAAATCCGGTAAATGCTAACAATAATTGATTCGAATTACACAAGAATGGGATCCTACGAGGATATGCACGACAACCTTCATTTACGACACTTTCAAAAGGATCCAAGGAAACTTTAAATCATATCAAGGTGGTGTAAACTGTTCATGACCCAATCAAGGGGCCCCATACTGAAAATAATGGCCCAAAATTGTAATACACTAGTTGCCTGTTCGAAGCTTGAAAGGGAATTTTTTTTTGCCTCTGATAAAGGGCTTACGGAACGTAAAGGACCCCCTTACGGTCCGTAAGGCTTGCCCAGCGACAGAAAGTTTGACAGTTGGCTGTTTTGAGCATGTAACCGACTTAGAAAGATATTTTCCACTTCCATGCGCGACCCCTACTGATTTTTACGCGTAGGGGCACTTGTAAATGATATGGGAACAATGCTAGACTTGTCTGGCATGATCATGAGCAACCTAAAGCACTATATAAGTCCCACAATGTTTGCAACATTCTTGCATTCATTCCATCTGCATTTTTGAAGACTTCTGGAGTTCAAAAGCAGACCCAAGTCATCCCTAGTCGAAATTAGTACCTTGGTAAGTATCCTCAACCTTCCTTAATTGAGTTTTACTTAGTTATTAGCTTAAAAGTCAAACCGTCGTAATTAACGTTTGACTTAGCGATTAATCATTAATGGTCCAGTGATTAGTCGAATTGAGGGTAGTTATAAGTTGGTAATTATGTGGGCAATAAACCCTTAAAAGGGCACCCTCTGATTCCCACTCTAACTAGGACTTTTGTCGGGTCAAAGTTGTTTATAAAAAGTCAACAGAAGCTTAATTTTCAAATTAACGCATAATTAGCAATGTAGAAGGCATGTAACCTATTTTATCACTCATATAACTTGGTAATAAGTATAAGAACTGGTCTAAGCTTGTTTGATCCGACAATTTTCTGTTTAGACCCGGTTCGGAACCGAAAGTCGCAAAACTTTGACTTTTGCTTTGACTTCAGTTCTGACCCGAATTAGATGGGTTTAGAAATGCCTTAGGGCTTCCTTAGGACCAGGTTACATGTTGGTATAACCCTCTGCGGTTGGTTCGTTGATTGTCCGATTCGTTTACATGTTTCCGTTAATTGCTTAATGTTGACCATAATGCCTTTTTGACCATAAAACGAGAATTTTGGAAATGTGAAAGGACAAAAATCTTTGTTACTGATTTATAAACATGTCCCTAAATTCTCACATCAGTTTGAGGTCTAGATTAGGAGTTATGCTCAATGGCGTAATTAGAACGCTTTTTAGTAATTAAACAGCGTCATTAGCATAAAGCCTATCTAAACCCAATTTTTGACACCAAACCTTTTACCCACTGATGTAATATAATATTTTGGTATTTTTGAAGATTTTTAATTATTTTTAACCTGCTCATAACCTAAGGTTATGGCCTTGATTTGGTAAATACCGATTATACCCTTTTTGTGTATAAAATGAGTTTTACATAACATTTTGACACCAATCCAATTGCTACTGATTTTATATAATAAATAAAGTATTTTGAACTTTATAACCTGATCAGAAAACTCAGATTTCCTGTATAACCCAGAAATCGCTTAAAATGGTTTTTTACGCGTATTAAACGCCTAGTATGAGTTTAAAACCATTTTGGCATATAAGACTTATCACCAACTGATATAACCTGATAAATTAAGTTATTTTACTGATTTATTCAGACCCGAATCTCAGAATTTCATATAATCTCTTTTATAATCTTTTTAAATGACCAAAATATCCCAACATATTTAAGACATATTAACTTTGGAAACCTGTATATAACCCTTATGGACACTCGTTACGCCTCTCGCGCGTTCGGTTCGGTTATGTAACTAGTTTGTATAAATTAGCCGAAACGGGTCAAACTTTATCGTTTTTATCTCAAAATCCAGAATGTGTGTAGTTTACCCATATTATACAAGTCTTCAAACTTGTCAGGTCTAAATCACATTCTATTCCGGTCTTCGCTTAATCGTGCGTTAGAACCGTATATTCCTTTAAAACTAACCGGTCTAAGTTTAGGCTTAATTAAAGACCCGTTAGGATTCTAATAGGTTATTATAAACCTTCGTTCCAGAATAGGAGACCCGGTAAAAGCTACACGCACTTGCTATTTGTGATTGATACTTGCAAAGGTAAATACTCTTAACTTATTTTCCCTATACGGGCTTGGGGTACGGTATATAAAATACCGCTTGGTCAGGCATTGAATCTTTAATCGAATAGAGGTTAAACCATTGATATGCTCTGTTTTAAAATGTTTTGTTTGCTTAAAGCCTTTGGGGGGTTAATGACCATGTCCCGGATATCCTTGGCATCATTTTACGAAATGGCCACGACCTAAGCACGGGGTGTAGGCGTACACCCGTCAGTGCCTAAATAAATAATGTGGTGTGTCTATTGATCTTTAAACCGGTCTACGGATCAGGCTACTGAACGCATAAGGAACATGTAATTCTTTTACAAGTATTATATTCAAATAATTATCCCAAGTTATAAAAAGCTTTGTGCCACGTGCATTCAAATCAATTTTATTAAACCTTTTCAAAATGAGTCAGTTAATTGTATTTACCAGTGTAAACTAACGTATTTTCCCAAAAAGGTTAAGTGCAGGTACTACGCAAACTAGGCTGGCTTTCTCCTAGCGTCCTCAATAAGTCTCGCAAGCTTGGATGTCAAAACTGTTGAACAATGTTTCCTTTTTATTTTTGATCCACCTGTGGATTATTTTCAACTGTTTGTGATACTTGATATTACAATTATATTCGGTTGAAATATATCTATCTTTTGCTTCCGATGTGCATTTAAATATTGTGTTGTTTGACCATGATGATATCAACTACGTCACGATACTCCCCACCGGGCCCACCGGTAATACATGGAAAGATCGGGGTGTGACAGGTTGGTATCAGAGCCAACATTAAGTGAATTAAACACTAGCCTTCTGTGTTTAATCTCAATGACACAATTGCACGTTCCTAAATTTTCGAGTCTAGACAAATAACACAGGACAAATTCTGTTTTGTTTTATTTTGTCTTTTGTTTTATATAAATATTCTTGTTGTTCTCTTTATTTATATTAACAGGTTTAACAATACCGCCAAGATTCCGAAGAGGAGGAAGAGGTAAAGGGCCAATCAGCGCCCCTAACGATCACGAGGCCGGGCCTTCGCACCGGCGAGCTCCTTCTACTACAATGAGTGCCGATCCTCAGGGAAACTGGAGGAACCATTTGGAGCCCGCTAGACGATCTGTCTCGCACAGCTCAACGCCTCCTTACCGTCATTCCTTTGGGCCGCATTCACAAAACGAGCCCGAGAACCCCAACCTTCATATATACCTCTCCAGCGATCCCTTTCGCACAATTCCTTTGGCAACCCCACTCCTGTCTTTCAGGGCCGGTTTAACCCGGCAAACTATATTCAAGAACCAGTGGGTTTTAACCCATTGGGACCGGAGGATCACTTTTTTGGCGATCACGCCATGGATATGGATGAGGACACCGACCCTATGGAACCACCGACTAGAACCCCCACACACCCTATTGAGGTCTCTGATGGTTCATCCTTCCACGGATCACCCTATGGTGGTCCAGACAGTTTCCAAGCGAGGTTTAACCAGCATGAATGGTACTTCACACCTTCTCACCATTCATCGCCTCACCACAAGCAGCAGCAGTAGGATCCCTCCAAGGATTCGCGATTCGTGGCAGTCACGCCACCGCCTCCACCACCGCCAGTTCATCAAGCACCTCCAGAACCACCAAGGCGTAGGAGGATGGGCGCACGTATATCAGCGCGAGGAGGGGATTTTCACTTCAGCATCCCCATCACTCAAGTGGCAGTCACTACCCGCCACTGCATGAAGACCCACAAATGGGTGGGCCCTCAAACCCAATTCCAGAGGTGAATTCTGCACCAGTTGCACCACAGCCGCCACCATTGGGTTTTGATAACCCGATTCCTGCATACGCCAGTTCAATGGCGTACAATCCGTTTGAGCAGCCGGCTCACACCCATTATAACTACGCTGAAGCCGACCCGTACCTTGTAGCGGCCAACTACAACGCCCTTCATCCAAAAGGACCATATGGAGCCCCTTGGGGAGTGGGATATCCAGCTCATGGGTATCAAATGCCTGCTCGACCTCCGATTCGACAGCAGTCGCAGCCACCATGATTTTCCCCACCGGAACAGGAGGGAATCCTCCAAAGACTAAGTCGGGTGGAACATGAATCCAAGAAGAACGCAGGAACAACAGGGGATTCCTCAAGGGCCTAGCGAGCTTGTTAAAGGGGAAGAAGAAGAGGGATCATTAAATCCCTATATGTATTGTTGTATTTCCTATTTCAATCAAGTCCCTGCGTGGACATTTATCTGTGTATTTAGTCCCTGCGTGGACTTGTCTTTTTAGTCCCTGCGTGGACACCTATTCTAGTATTTGGTCCCTGCGTGGACTTTTATTATCGGTTTAGCCCCTGCGTGGGCAAATTGTTTCTGTTAAAAGTCCCGTTTAGGGCAATGTGTAATCCTTTTAATAATTAATGGAATGTTAAGTTTATAAATTTTCACTTTTGTCATTATGTGCATAAATATATGAAATAAATAAATTAAAAATCTTTCCTCTTGAAAATAATCTGCCTATTTAAATATTGAATGAGAATCTTAAAGGTATAACCTAGCCTGCATGTCATTATAAGACTTGGCCAATATGGTAAGACCTGTTTAAAAGATTAGGATCCCTGTTAACATTTGAAAACATGTTAGTGCTCCTGGCAGACATGATTCGTTAAAAATCACACACGTCACTCTTATAATAGGATGCTCCAAAAGATTCCTATCCTAACCTGATGATCTATGAATCATGGGTTTAAATCATCAATTAAGATGATCATATGGTAAACATCCATTGGCGATGTAGTGCCTACGGGCCATACTCATAGACATATAAGACAAAAGACAGTAGTAGTTTATGACTCCCTGTCAGAAAAAGGTAAAGAACTATGTTCAAACCTTCATGCTTTGACTCTCTAAAATCATGGCTTATGATTTAAAAATGTCCCTGTGACTAGGCCTTTTGCGCCACTAATAATACTGTTATTGTTTTATAATTAGGATAAATTATAATAAAAATCCTAAATAAATATGATTAGCGAGTTAACCAAGTATGGTCTTTGTTTACCATGGTTAATGAATTGCCATAAAAGACAATTCCATAATAAACTCCCAAATAAATTATTGCCGATATCTTATGCAACAGTTCAAGATACATGGCAGACTCGGATGAAATCAACAGTCGGCCAGGGGAGAATCCTGACGCCACCAGGTTCAATGTGACTGGTGCGGAGCTCCAAGCATTAATTGACAATGCTGTTACAAAAGCTATAGAGCGGCATTATAATGAATCTAGCGGAACTCGAAGTAGGACCCGATCCGCACCACATTCCAAGCCTAAGACTCAATCAGAGGCTCACAGCAAGCCACCCTCTAAGGAAGATTAGCCAAAGAAAGATGATGATCGACATTCCTCAAACTAAAATAGTGTTACATCCAAGAGGGTAGTATTTGATGATAAACCACGTACCAAGTCCTGTACTTATAAGTATTTTGTTTCTTGCAAACCCCGAGATTTCACTGGGGAGAAGGGGCAATTGACCGTATGACTTGGTTAGATGAGATGGACACCGTGGTTGATATCAGCGGGTGCGCTGATAAAGATGTAGTAAAGTTTGTATCTCAATCGTTCAAAGGTGAGGCCTTAGCCTGGTGGAGATCATTGATTCAAGCTACCGGGAAGATTCCACTGTAGAATATGACATACGAACAATTTGTTACCCTCATCAAGGAGAACTACTGTCCTCAGCATGAGGTTGAAAAGATTGAGTCGGATTTTCTGTCATTGGTAATGAAAAATCTGGATTGCCAAGCTTACCTTACGAGCTTTAACACAATGTCAAGGTTGGTTCCTTATCTGGTGACTCCTGAACCCAAGAGGATAGCTCGTTTCATTGGGGGTTTAGCCCCAGAGATTAAGGCAAGTGTAAAAGCCTCTCGGCCAGCTACATTCAGGTTTGCAGCTGATATATCCTTGTCCCTCACACTGGACGCGGTCAGGCAGAGATCGCTGAGGAACTCGGATGCCGAGAAAAGGAAGCGTGAAGATGACAATTCACGAAGGTCAGATAAGAAGCACAGGGGAAACAATGACCACAAGAGAGGGTCTGGTTCTAAGAAGGATGGGCATCAATCTGGAGATAAGCCCAAGTGTAAGATTTGTCAGAAGCACCACTTTGGGAGGTGCAGACTTGACTCAAAATCCCAATCTCAGCCGAGTCCTTGTGGGATTTGCAAATCTTCGGAACATAAGACCCTAGAGTGCAAGAAACTGAAGGACGCAACGTGCTATAGTTGCAACGAAAAAGGGCACATTAAGACAAATTGCCCAAAACATGCAAAGAAAGCTGATGAAGGAAAGAAGACCAATGCTAGGGTCTTCAGGATGGATGCAAAGGAAGCTGTGCAAGACGACAATGTGATCACAGGTACCTTCCTCATAAATGATGTTTATGCAAGAGTACTTTTTGATTCAGGCGCTGATAAATCGTTCGTAGATAATAAGTTTTGTGAATTGTTGAAATTGCCTGTTAAAACCTTCAGTGTGAAGTATGAGGTGGAATTAGCTGATGGAACCATAGAACCCGTCTCAAATGTGTTAGATGGATGTGTTATATCCATTAGGAACCACTCTTTTCCTTTGTCCATGCTTCCTTTGAAGTTAGCTGGTTTTGACATAGTTTTGGGTATGGACTGGTTATCTCATAACCAGGCCCAGATTGTCTGCAATAAGAAGCAAGTGGTGATCAAGACTCCGTCTGGTGAATCACTTACCATTCAGGGAGATACCCAGTATGGACTGCCTGAGCAAGTGACTATGCTCAAGGCCTCTAGGTGTTTGAAGAAGGGTTGTGTCATCTACATGGCACAAGTGACTATTGACAAGCCGAAACCCAAGATTGAAGATATTCCCGTCATTTCTGAATATCCCGATGTTTTCCCTGAAGAACTACCTGGTTTACCACTAGATAGGCAAGTGGAATTCAGAATTGACATTATCCCTGGAGCAGCACCAGTAGCAAGGGCGCCTTATAGGTTGGCACCAACAGAGATGAAGGAATTGAGAACACAACTAGATGAATTGCTAGCCAAGGGCTTCATTAGACCTGGTTCGTCTCCTTGGGGAGCGCCCATCTTATTTGTTAAGAAGAAGGATGGATGATGCGTCTATGCATCGATTACCGGGAGCTTAATAAGGTCACTATCAAGAATAGATATCCATTGCCCAGGATCGAGGATCTGTTCGATCAACTTCAAGGGGCAAGTTACTTCTCTAAGATTGACTTAAGGTCATTCTATCACCAACTGAAGGTTAGAGATGAAGACGTACACAAGACTGCATTTAGGACTCGTTATGGTCATTACGAGTTCCTAGTGATGCCTTTTGGGCTCACTAATGCGCCTGCCGCATTCATGGATCTCATGAACCGTGTCTGCAAACCATACTTGGACAAATTTGTTATCGTCTTCATTGACGACATTCTGATTTATTCAATGAATCAGGCCGACCATGATAAACATCTTCGATGTATTCTTTCACTACTTCAGCAGGAGAAACTCTATGCCAAATTTTCCAAGTGTGAATTTTGGCTTCGTGAAGTCCAATTTCTTGGACATATGGTTAGTGAACGCGGAATCCAGGTAGATCCCGCCAAGGTTGAAGCTGTCATGAATTGGCAAGAGCCGAAGATGCCCACAGAAATTCGCAGTTTCTTGGGATTGGCAGGATACTACAGGCGCTTTATTGAAAATTTTTCAAGGATTCCTGCACCCCTAACTTCTTTGACTAGGAAGGATATTAAGTTCAACTGGGGACCCAAGCAACAAGAATCCTTTGATATCCTTAAGCAGAAGCTAAGAAATGCACCTGTACTGACGTTGCCTGAAGGTACCAAAGAATTCGTGGTTTACTGCGACGCATCACACACTGGCATAGGGTGTGTGCTTATGCAGAAAGGCAAGGTTATTGCCTATGCTTCACGTCAGCTAAAGGTGCATGAAAAGAATTACACCACCCATGACTTGGAGTTGGGTGCCGTTGTATTTGCACTGAAGCTATGGAGGCACTATTTATATGGTATCAAGTGTGTGATCTATTCTGATCACAAGAGCCTCCAGCACCTATTTAACCAAAAGGATTTGAACATGAGGCAATGACATTGGATGGAAACCTTGAATGATTATGACTGTGAGATCAGATACCATCCTGGCAAGGTGAATCTAGTCGCCGATGCCTTAAGTCGAAAGGAAAGGGTGAAGCCCATAAGAATCAATGCCAAGAGCATTGAGATAAAGAACAATTTGAATGAAAGGTTGTTAGCTGCACAGAAGGAAGCTGTGTTGGAAGCTAACTATCCTAATGAAAAGCTAGGAGTAAGTGAAGAACAGTTATCCTATGACAAGGACGGAATTCTAAGGCTAAATGGACGAATATGGGTTCCAGTTTATGGAGGACTTCGAGATGTTATCCTCCAGGAAGCCCACAGTTCTAAATATTCCGTTCATCCTGGAGCTGATAAGATGTACCAGGATCTGAAGGCAAATTTTTGGTGGATAGGCTTGAAAAAGTCTATAGCTACCTATGTAGCTAAATGTTTGACATGTGCGCAAGTCAAAGCTGAACATCAGAAGCCGTCAGGTTTGCTACAACAGCCTGAACTTCCCACGTGGAAGTGGGAAATGGTGACAATGGATTTCATCACCAAGTTGCCGAAGACAAGGAAAGGAAATGATACTATATGGGTGATAGTAGATAGACTGACTAAGTCAGCACATTTCCTACCCATTAAGGAAACCTATAGCTCCGACATGTTAGCCCAATTGTACGTAGATAAGATTGTGTCTCTACATGGCGTGCCTGTGTCTATTATCTCTGACAGAGATACTAGATACACGTCACATTTTTGGAAGAGTTTCCAACAATCTTTGGGCACGCGCTTAAATTTTAGTACGGGTTACCATCCTCAGACGGACGGCCAGAGTGAGCGTACTATCCAAACGTTGGAAGACATGCTTCGTGCATGTGTGATTGACTTAGGTGGTAGTTGGGATAACCACCTGCCATTAATCGAGTTCTCGTACAACAATAGCTATCATACAAGCATCAAGGTCGCGCCCTTCGAGGCCTTGTACGGTAGAAAGTGCAGAACTCCCGTTTGTTGGGCGGAAGTTGGAGATGTCCAATTGACAGGACCTGAAATAGTCTTTGAAACAACGAACAAGATTGTCCAGATTCGTGACCGCCTGAAAGCTGCTAGAGATAGGCAGAAAAGCTACGCAGATCTAAAGCGTAAACCTCTGAAATTCGAGGTAGGTGACAAAGTGTTGCTTAAAGTATCACCCTGGAAGGGAGTGATGCAATTTGGTAAGAAAGGTAAGTTAAGCCCGAGGTATATAGGACCATTCGAAGTCATCGAATGTGTTACATCAGTTGCTTATAAGTTAAAATTACCTGAAAAGCTCAGTGGTATTCACAATGTATTCCACATCTGCAATCTGAAGAAGTGTTTCGCTGATGAATCACTAGTCATACCACATACAAATGTGCACATAGAAGAGAGCTTGAAGTTTGTTGAAAAACCGGTGTCGATCGAGGATCGACAGGTTAAGAAGCTTCGAAGGAAGCATGTGCCAATAGTAAAGGTTATGTAAGACAAAAGTGTTAAAACCCCGGATACAGTTAAAGATGTATGGCAGGATTTAAAAGTGTCGACATGTTAAATTAATACCTCTGAACGACCTCATTATGAATCCCAAGACCCTAATATATATTATAAACATCTGATATACTCAAATCCGGTAAATGCTAACAATAATTGATTCGAATTACATAAGAATGGGATCCTACGAGGATATGCACGACAACCTTCATTTACGGCACTTTCAAAAGGATCCAAGGAAACTTTAAATCATATCAAGGTGGTGTAAAATGTTCATGACCCAATCAAGAGGCCCCATACTGAAAATAATGGCCCAAAATCGTAATACACTAGTTTCCTGTTCGAAGCTTGAAAGGGCAAAATTTTTTTGCCTCTGATAAAGGGCTTACGGACCGTAAAGGACCCCCTTACGGTCCGTAAGGCTTGCCCAGCGATAGAAAGTTTGACAGTTGGCTGTTTTGAGCATGTAACCGACTTAGAAAGATATTTTCCACTTCCATGCGCGACCCCTACTGATTTTAGGCTTAGGGGCACTTGTAAATGATCTGGGAACAATGCTAGACTTGTGTGGCATGATCATGAGCAACCTAAAGCACTATATAAGTCCCACAATGTTTGCAACATTCTTGCATTCATTCCATCTGCATTTTTTAAGACTTCAGGAGTTCAAAAGCAGACCCAAGTCATCCCTAGTCGAAATTAGTACCTTGGTAAGTATCCTCAACCTTCCTTAATTGAGTTTTACTTAGTTATTAGCTTAAAAGTCAAACCGTCATAATTAAAGTTTGACTTAACGATTAATCATTAATGGTCCAGTGATTAGTCGAATTGAGGGTAGTTATAAGTTGGTAATTATGTGGGCAATAAACCCTTAAAAGGGCACCCTCTGATTCCCACTCTAACTAGGACTTTTATCGGGTCAAAGTTGTTTATAAAAAGTCAACAGAAGCTTAATTTTCAAATTAACGCATAATTAGCAATGTAGAAGGCATGTAACCTATTTTATCACTCATATAACTTGGTAATAAGTATAAGAACTGGTCTAACCTTGTTTGATCCGACAATTTTCTGTTTCGACCCGGTTCGGAACCGAAAGTCGCAAAACTTTAACTTTTGCTTTGACTTCAGTTCTAACCCAATTTAGATGGGTTTAGAAATGCCTTAGGGCTTCCTCAGGACCAGGTTACACCTCCCTCTGTGGTTGGTTCGTTGATTGTCCGATTCGTTTACATGTTTCCATTAATTGCTTAATGTTGACCATAATGCCCTTTTGACCATAAAACGAGAATTTTGGAAATGTGAAAGGAAAAAAATCTTTGTTACTGATTTATAAACAAGTCCCTAAATTCTCACATCAGTTTGAGGTCTAGATTAGGAGTTATGCTCAATGGCGTAATTAGAACGCTTTTTAGTAATTAAACGGCGTCATTAGCATAAAGCCTATCTAAACCCAATTTTTGACACCAAAACTTTTACCCACTGATGTAATATAATATTTTGGGATTTTTGAAGATTTTTAATTATTTTTAACCTGCTTATAACCTAAGGTTATGGCCTTGATTCGGTAAATACCGATTATACCCTTTTTGTGTATAAAATGAGTTTTACATAACATTTTGACACCAATCCAATTGCAACTGATTTTATATAATAAATGAAGTATTTTGAACTTTATAACCTGATCAGAAAACTCAGATTTCCTGTATAACCCGGAAATCGCTTAAAATGGCTTTTTACGCGTATTAAACGCCTAGTATGAGTTTAAAACCATTTTGGCATATAAGACTTATCACCAACTGATATAACCTGATAAATTAAGTTATTTTACTGATTTATTTAGACCCGAATCTCAGAATTTCATATAATCTCTTTTATAATCTTTTAAACGACCAAAATGCCCCTACGGGGCTTAAATTGAGATTAAACTCGTTTTGGGCATAATGGAAGGTATCCTGCTGATATCCCAACATATTTAAGACATTAACTTTGGAAACCTGTATATGACCCTTATGGACACCCGTTATGCCTCTCGCACGTTCGGTTCGGTTATGTAACTAGTTTGCATAAATTAGCCGAAACGGGTCAAACCTTATCGTTTTTATCTCAAAATCCAGAATGTGTGTAGTTTACCCATATTATACAAGTCTTCAAACTTGTCGGGTCTAAATCACATTCTATTCCGGTCTTCGCTTAATCGTGCATTAGAACCGTATCTTCCTTTAAAACTAACCGGTCTAAGTTTAGGCTTAATTAAAGACCCGTTAGGATTCTAATAGGTTATTATAAACCTTCATTCCAGAATAGGAGACCCGGTAAAAGCTACACGCACTTGCTATTTGTGATTGATACTTGCAAAGGTAAATACACTTAACTTATTTTTCCCTATACGGGCTTGGGGTACGGTATATAAAATACCGCTTGGTCAGGCATTGAATCTTTAATCGAATAGAGGTTAAACCATTGATATGCTCCATTTTAAAATGTTTTGTTTGCTTAAAGACTTTGGGGGGTTAATGACCATGTCCCGGATATCCTTGGCATCATTTTACGAAATGGCCACGACCTAAGCACGGGGTGTAGGCGTACACCCGTCAGTGCCTAAATAAATAATGTGGTGTGTCTATTGATCTTTAAACCGGTCTACGGATCGGGCTACTGAACGCATAAGGAACATGTAATTCTTTTACAAGTATTATATTCAAATAATTATCCCAAGTTATAAAAAGCTTTGTGCCACGTGCATTCAAATCAATTTTATTAAACCTTTTCAAAATGAGTCAGTTAATTGTATTTACCAGTGTAAACTGACGTATTTTCCCAAAAAGGTTAAGTACAGTTACTACGCGAACTAGACTGGCTTTCTCCTAGCGTCCTCAATAAGTCTCGCAAGCTTAGATGTCAAAACCGTTGAACAATGTTTCCTTTTTATTTTTGATCCACCTGTGGATTATTTTCAACTGTTTGTGATACTTGATATTACAATTATATTCAGTTGAAATATATCTATCTTTTGCTTCCGCTGTGCATTTAAATATTGTGTTGTTTGACCATGATGATATCAACTACGTCACGATACTCCCCACCGGGCCCACCGGTAATACGTGGAAATATCGGGGTGTGACACTGATCGATCAGTGAAGTTGCCGAGAGGGATTGTAGAGAATATGCTAGTGAAGGTCGACAAATTCGTAATTCCAATTGACTTCGTTATCCTTGACATGGACGAGGACTCTAAGGTCCGCTGATTTTAGGTCGTCCATTCCTTGCCACTGCACGAGCACTCATTGATGTGCACGAAGGCAAGTTAACTCTTCGAGTTGATGAGGATGAGGTCACTTTCGACATTCAGCGTTCTATGAGGCATACCCAGCAGCCTGATGACACTCTATACTTTATCAATACTCTTATGTCACATGTGGGTAGCCTCCTCAGCGAGATTTATGGGAGAGATGTGTCTGATACGCATGTTGTGAGTGAGGATGATCAGGGGAGTGGGGTCACTGAGTTGGATGTTGAGCAGGACCCTCTGTTGTAGGCTACCGAGCCTTCCCCTAGATTCGAGGTGTTTGAGGTCATCGAGGAAGATGAGATTCCGAAGGAGAGACCGTCTGTTGAGGTACCCCCATCCCTGGAGTTGAAGGAGTTGCCGTGCCTTCTTGGGTGAGCGATCGCGTGGAAGCTGATGGATATCAAGGGAATTAAACCTTCGTTTTGCACGCACAAGATCTTGATGGAAGAGGAGTTCAAGCCGGTGGTTCAGCCTCAGAGAAGGCTAAACCCTAATATGCAGGACGTTGTGAAGAAGGAGGTGATTAAGTTGCTGGATGCAGGATTGATTTACCCGATTTCGAACTCTGCATGGGTGAGTCCCGTCCAGGTGGTCCCCAAGAAGGAGGGTATGACAGTGGTCGTCAACGATAAGAATGAGTTGATACCCACCCGGACTGTCACCGGCTGGAGAGTTTGCATAGATTATCACAGACTCAATGATGCCACGCGCAAGGATCACTTTCCTTTGCCGTTTATTGATCAGATGCTGGAGCGACTGTCAGGACAGCAGTTCTATTGCTTTCTTGATGGATTCTCAGGTTATTTTCAGATCCCTATTGCACTAGAGGATCAGGAAAAGACCACCTTTTCATGCCCCTTTGGCACATTTGCGTATCGACGCATGCTATTTGGGTTGTGTAACGCTCCAGCCACATTTCAGCGCTGTATGGTGGCGATCTTTCATGAGTTGATCGAGGACTCCATGGAGGTGTTCATGGATGAATTTTCTGTGTTTGGGAGTTCCTTCGATCACTGTCTGCGTAATCTCGAGCGTGTGCTTACTCAATGTGAGGAGACGAACCTGATGCTTAACTGGGAAAAGGGTCATTTTATGGTTCGAGAGGGGATTGTGCTAGGGCACAAGATTTCACAGGCAGGGCTTGAGGTTGATCAAGCCAAGGTTTATGTTATTTCCAAGCTCCCGCCGCCTACTTCTATGAAATCGATTAGGAATTTCTTGGGTCATGCGGGATTCTACCGCCGCTTCATCCGCGACTTTTCAAAGATTGCTCGCCCGATGACCCAGCTGTTAGAGAAAGATAGGCCATTCGTGTTTGACGATGAGTGTTTGAAGGCCTTCGAGTTGATTAGGGAGAGGTTAGTGAGTGCTCCCATTCTGATTGCTCCCGATTGGAGCCTCCCATTCGAGATCATGTGCGATGCTAGCGACTTCGCCGTTGGGGCCGTTCCAGGGCAACGTAGGAAGAAACTGATGCAGTTTCGCATGCAATCAAATGGCTCAAGAACGATTGATTAATCAAAGACGACAAATCGAACCAAAGGTTCAAAGAACAAAGTTCTTTATATTAATAATCAACCAAAAACTAACTAACAATGAACTCTAGAGCCTTATTTATACTAGAACCTAAGGGATAAACATGACTAAACCAAATAAATAAAAAGATATGATTACTAATAATAGACTCGATAATAAAGGAATAAGATATCATTCAAATCTTCATATTATCTTCAATTCCATTGTAGATAATCCTGCATCATACTCCCCGTCTTCGAAAAAACTCGTCCTCGAGTTTTGCCTTTGGACCAAAGCCACCCGGATCGTAAGGAACATCAACCTGATTCTGAATCATTATCACACCCCACCCAAAGAATTCTACTTCATGATTTGTTTGGCCTAGTTCTTGACATGAACCACCAGGGTCGAATGGGGCATCGGGTCGTCTCTTGCTCACTTTAGTTGGCGAATTGGTATTGACATTCGATGGCTTGAAACCTTTAGGAACGGAGCCACATTGTATTTGTTGTGCAATGCTCGTCGGTGTAGAATGTGTGACACTAATCGGCTCATTACTAACAATATCTTCCTTAGGCCCAACATTTTCTAAACCACCACCACTAGTTTGTGTATAATCCATAATAACTTGACAATTCTCATTTAACATCCCGGGCCCACCATAAGTTTGTAATCCCACATGAAATACATTAGCTTTAATGGTGATCTGGTAGTTCTAATTGATAAATATGTAGGGCTAATGACAACCACATGAATGAATGGCCCATCAACATAATCTTGAATCGATGGAATATTAATGTTTTGAGCCACAACCAATTTGGTCTTTTCATGCATGGAATCCCCGTAGCCCAAGATTTCAGGAATATCTACCTTATCAATAGGAGTTTCTATTTTTTTTAATATAATAGCAGCTGGCATTTGGTTTTCAATTTGCAGAAAAAACTGCTCATTATTCGACTTCCCCTCAATATTAAATATGTTTTCAATTTGAAATTTCATATTCCTAAGAGATAATGCCATGTACGATTTAAAATTCAAACCTTTTCTATCTTCTGGTGGATTGCATGGAATTTCCAAACTCAGCACATCGCCACAGGTAGCCATCAACTTTTGTGGTTCAACACCACCTTTAATCTCCGCAAGTTCGTTGTGAGTTACCGACAAACCTTCATGCTTGTGTAATAAATCATCAAATATATGTTCATCCTCTCGAACGTTAACTCCAAGTTTTTGTACAAACGCACATTCTTCATCATCACTTTCATCCCAAACTACAGTACTTGACATAGTTCTTTCAGATTCATCATCTTCTGTGTTCTCACCGTCATCACTTTCGTCCCAAACTATGGTACTTAAATCGGGTTTGTCATTCGTCAAACACTCTTGATAGATCGGCTCGAAGAACCGGGGGTGGGGATGGCATAAAGGATGCTCCTCTTCCTCGTTCACATCGTCCCGGACGATAGTACCCGATTCGGTTTCCTTAACGCGCATCTCCCGTCGTAACTCAAGATCTCGGACTCTTTGGCGGAGCCGTTTGATCTCTTCAAGATCTCGGACTCGTTGTCGGAGCCGTTTGATCTCTTCAAGATCTCGGACTCGTTGTCGGAGTCGTTTGATCTTTAGATCCCGTGGATCGGGATAGACTCCGTCGCTGCCTCGGTCGGCGGATCTATGAGTAGGAGGTTGATCTTCTCCACGAGCACGTGAATAGAAAACACTCATGTCGTTGCCTCTGTCGGCGACTCTACGAGCAAACAAGTATTCACCTTCACGTCGAGCCATTTGAGAACCAAAGCTCTGATACCAACTGATGCAGTTTCGCGTGCAATCAAATGGCTCAAGAACGATTGATTAATCAAAGAAGACAAATCAAACCAAAAGTTCAAAGAACAAAGTTCTTTATATTAATAATCAACCAAAAACTAACTAACAATGAACTCTAGAGCCTTATTTTGATGCAGTTTCGCGTGCAATCAAATGGCTCAAGAATGATTGATTAATCAAAGACGACAAATCGAACCAAAGGTTCAAAGAACAAAGTTCTTTATATTAATAATCAACCAAAAACTAACTAACAATGAACTCTAGAACCTTATTTATACTAGAACCTAAGGGATAAACATGACTAAACCAAATAAATAAAAAGATATGATTACTAATAATAGACTCGATAATAAAGGAATAAGATATCATTCAAATCTTCATATAATCTTCAATTCAATTGTAGATAATCCTGCATCGGAAACACTTTCATCCCATTTACTACGCTAGCAAGACCCTAAACGACGCCCAAGAAAACTATACCACGACAGAGAAGGAGTTGCTAGCGGTCGTATTCGCGTGTGATAAATTCCGATCTTATCTTGTACTGTCGAAGACCGTTATTTTCACGGATCATGCGGCTCTTCGGTACTTGTTTACGAAGAAGGATGCGAAGCCTAGGCTTATTCGATGGATTTTGCTGCTTCAAGAGTTTGATCTAGAGATTAGGGACAAGAAGGGGGCTGAGAATGTTGCTGCGGATCATCTGTCTCGATTAGAGAACCCCGAGTTAGAGATTACTCGGAAGGAGAGGATAGGGGATGACTTTCCCCATGAGATGTTGATATTCTTGAAAGCTCACGAGGAAGGCTTTCCCTGGTTCGCTAGCGAATTACTTGTCTACAGGTGACCTTGTGGAGGGCATGACACACCAGCAAAAGAAGAAATTCTTTGCGGATGTCAAGCACTACATTTGGGAGGATCCGTGCTTGTTTAGGATCGGTGCGGACCAGGTTATTAGGAGATGTGTGTTTGGTTCCGAGTCCCGTAGTATCTTGAGGCATTGTCATGAGGGACCGACTGGTAGCCATTATGGTGCGGCTTATACCGCCAAGCGGGCGTTTGACGCTGGCTTTTATTGGCCAACCATTTTCAGGGATGCACATGATTTTGTGCGTAGCTGTGATGCCTGTCAGAGGACAGGAAATATCTCATCCCGTAATGAGATGCCTCAGAACCCCATTCAGGTGGTTGAGATCTTTGATATTTGGGGCATCGATTTTATGGGTTCGTTCCCTATGTCGAGGGGGAACCGATACATCCTAGTTGCAGTCGACTATGTTTCTAAGTGGGTGGAGGCAGAGGCCTTGCCTACGAACGACGCTAGGGTTGTTGTGAGATTCTTTAGGAGACTTTTTGCTAGGTTCGGGACACCGAAGTCCTTGATATCTGATCGAGGCACCCACTTTTTCAATTCACATATGGAGAAGGTCTTGAAACGCTATGGGGTTACCCATTGGCTTTCGACGGCCTATCATCCACAAACAAGTGGGCAGGTGGAGAATTCGAACAGGGGAATTAAGCGAATTCTGGAGAAAACTGTCGGAAACAGTCGTATTGATTGGTCCGAGAAGTTGGATGACGCTCTGTGGGCTTTCCGTACTGCGTATAGGACACCTATTGGGACCACGCCCTTTAGGTTAATTTATGGGAAAGCGTGTCATCTGCTGGTTGAGCTAGAGCATCGTGCATACTGGGCACTGAAGGCAGTCAATCTTGACTTGCCAGCTGCGGGTAAGAACCGGTTTCTTCAAATTCACGAGTTAGAGGAGATGCGTGATGAGGCGTATGAAAAGTCGTGGGCATATAAAGAGCATACTAAGGCGTTGCACGACAGACACTTGAAGCAGGTGAAAGAGTTCAAGTGTGGGGAAAAGGTGTTATTATATAATTCGCGCTTGAGGTTGTTCCCTGGGAAGTTGAAGCCCCGTTGGTCAGGACCATTTGTGGTGAAAGAGGTCTTTCCCTATGGTAGTGTGATGATAGAGGGAAAAGATGGTGAAAGTTTCAAAGTGAACGGTCATAGATTGAAGTTATACATAGGTGGCCGAGTGAGGAGGATGACATCGAGGTTATTCGCCTCGATCCTCATAGTGCTTGATAGTTTTGAGTGATTCTCGGGTGAAAACCCGAGTGTATATTTTTGTATATTTATGTATTTTGAGTCTAAATTAGTCAGTTCGAGTTAGTTAGTTTTGAGTCGGTTTTTATTTTTGAGTCAGTTTTATGCTTGGGTTTGTTTGTGTTTATTTGTGCAGGTTTGTTTGACCCGTCGTACTCAATCTCCATTCGGGCGGGGATTTCGAGCTTATACCATTATATAAAAAAAACAACTCAAGTATACAAGTTTGTCAGACGGCTGCGAATGGAATGCTATACAGTCGTGCTCGCTTTGGTTTGGAATTCGAAGACTTGTGCTACCAGGCGAGTTTGCTCCATTATATGTTTCTAGTTTATTTTTCTTTCTTATTTATTTTTAGTTGTCTTTCATCCTACATTGAGGACAATGTAAATTTTAAGTGTGGGGATGGGAGACTACGTCTTTTTAGATAGATTTGAGTCAAAAAAACTACAAAAAAATTTTAAAAATTCAAAAAAAATTTGAAAAAATCAGAAAATGTTCCTGTTTTAGATGTTTGCAAAATAAAAACGGAAAATGATAGAAAAATCAGTTTTTATTCGGGTTTCAAATAATAATCATATGAGAATTAATAAATTAAGCCCGTGTCTAATTTGGGATGTGTGAGTAGGCTCGGCCCGGTTTTAGGTTCCTTTGGCTAAATATACCTAATTGTTGATTTTCTAGTGGGTTCTCATCTAGGGAATATGAGAAATTGAAACCGCCAATAAGAGTATAAGGAATACCGTTATAAGTTAAAACAGTTAGAATTTTTAATCATGAAAAAAAAAATAGAAAAAAAAAATGAGCTAGAAACTGAATGAAAGTAGCGCAGGCCTATGTAATCTTGGTTGGGGATAGCGACTCTACAACCGGAATACCTCTAGGATGTGTGAAATCGAATATGCAAATAAAAAGTACCGAAGCCTAAGTAATCCGAGTTGGGGATAGCGACTCTGCAGCCGGAATGCCTCTGGGTTAGGGAAAGCAACGTCTACGCTCATTAAAAAAAAAGAGAGAAGAATGAAAAGAAAGAAAAAATGATGAAAAAAAATTGATTTTAAATTCTCTTGGTTTTGATATAAGACGGTTGGGAATTGGTCCAGTGATCATTCCTTTTGTTCTATAAGCATGAGGCGGGATTAGGTGGACCGTAGCTTCTAGTGTGAGACCCTAGGTAAGTTGACCGAACTTGAATTAAATCTACATGATAAGGGCTTGGAACCGGTTTGGGTTTAAGAGGATCAAAATACTTGCAATTGCGGTTAACACGGGTTTTAATTTTAATAAAGTAAACTAGCTTTTGTGCTGGAACATTAATTTGACTCTGATTCCGTTTGCTTAAGTCTTTTTCAGGGACGAAAAATGTTTAAGTGTGGGGATGTTTGATGTGTTGCAAACGCATCTTATATTCCTTGTGTATTTTGTATATTATTTTAATAGTTTAGAGTCATTTTTATAATATTTACACATATATTTTATTATTTATTACTATTACAGGTCCTGGTGCAAATGGAGCGGAAACGAGTAAGAATAAAATAACCAGCCAGTTGCGCAGAGTAAAATGCTAGTGATCGAATCAAAAGTGCAACCATTCTCGTTGAGTAGACAAAGCCCACTAAAATCGCAGGCAATTGTCTAGCCTATTTAAAGATATATATATATATAGGGGAGGGTTTAAATGAGAACACTAAATATTGTGAGAACCGTGAGAACAAATGAAAAAAACGCAAAAACTTGGTCAAAAACGAATCAAATTCAAAAAATTTTTCTACATTTATCATTATTATTGAAATACAATGTTAGAAATTTAATTTACACGTTTAAATTTACGTGAATTCGTAAATAAAGAAAATTTACACATGTGTAAGTTTGCCATTTACACATGTGTAAATCTGTTATATTTACACATGTGTAAAAAATCTAAAAAGAGTGATTTTTAAAGGAGAAACGAATTATTTGATGTTGTAAATTCTTTTTTTGATGTTGTATCTTAATTACAATGAGGTTTGTATTAAAAAAATTGGTTTTGATTGGTGTTCTCATTCGTTCTCACGGTTCTCGCAATATTTAGCGTTCTCAAGATAACCCTCCCCTATATATATATATATATATATATATATATATATATATATATATATATATTGAAAAAAAAAGAATGTATTGGACATAAGTCCATGTGGACGACAATTTATTGAAAAAGAAAACAAAGTTGGGCCAAAGGAATCTAGGAGAATATGACAAAATAAAAAAGAATATAAAAGAAAAGATGTTGATGGCATATTAAGTTTTGCACAAGAAAGTGGTGATATTATTTTGGTTCTTTTTCTACGGCAATAAAGGAAAAGAGTGGGGTCACCAAATTGGAATGTGAATGCAAAATTGGAAGATGATATATAACCATACGGCAGTGAAGCATTAAAGCGGAGGAAGAAAAGATTTCAGGGGTGAAGGAAGGCTTGGATAAAGGAGTAATGGCCTAAAGTTTATATCTTTGTTCGGTTAGACTTGTTTATTGGTTTTAGTTTTTGTTTAAACTTGATACTTTTGAACATGTTTCCTGAATTTATTCACGTTGAACTTATGTTGGATTTTTGTTTAAACATGCTTGGCTAATTTTCTTCAAGCTACCTAGGCTATGGATAATTGTTACTTTATTTACGGTTTCTTGGTTTGGTTAATTGTTGTTTTGGCTTTATGTTATGGTAAAAGTGCTCTTGTCATGGTTCTAATGTGCATGCGTATTTAATAATTGATGGTTTATTTTTGTTCCACCTTTTTCTTGGTTAAAATTAATTGCGTATTAATTGAGACTAGGGTTAGATGATTTCGTTAACTTTGTGTTTTCGACTAAATCTCATGGTTGCTAGACGTAGTAAACCCTAGGAACAAATTAATAAACTATTTGGTAATTAAATATTCTACCAACTTTGAGACCGAGAGGAGATTAGATGTCGGGTTGTCTTAATCACTAGACGGGTTAGGTGTTAATTGCACGAGAGTGAATTTCCCTAGGTTTTCTTGTGATTTTAGCAAACCGTGTTAGAACCTAATTAGAGTCACCACCCCGTACATCCCTTACACTTCACGGATGTACCGTTTCTAGTGAGACCGAGAGGTAATCTAGATTTTGGATACCATAACCTAGTTAGAGAGACCGAAAGGTGATCTGACATTAACCGGTGAGTTTATACACTTTTCATGACCCTAGATTGCGACCTGTTTGGAGAATGATCTGCCAGCCAGTTTAGGTCTTGTTTAGTGAACCTTAAGATCCCGGTAGCCAAAACTTAGTTATTCCATTCCGAGAACCGTGAGTTAATTGACATGCATCTTGCCTAGGTAGCTACTTTTCCATCATCTGAATTCACCTAAATTCGTTCTCTGTTTGCTCTGCTTTCGTATTTGCTCTCTTATTTAATTTTAGTAGTTAATATAAATACAAACACTCATTAGAAAATTGCTAGACTAGGACTCGACAAAAGTTTAGTATCGAGAGTCGCGCCATTGTGTCCACGGATTGATACTCGGTCTTACCGACTTGACTACATAACGACCGGTGCACTTGCCGATTGTGTGTAATTAAGCTAGTTTGACCACTTAATTTGGTGTTTTAAAAATATATTAAACATTTCACACATCAAATATATAATACATTGACAGTCATGGTTGTAAAAGTCCCGCCTAGGCTGCGAGTACTCCCCGAGTACTTGCTACAAGGTAGGCTGCCGAGGCCCGAGTACTGTTCTCCTAGGCCAATTACTCCCAGAGTAATCTCCGCTTAGGCCGAGTACTTCCCGAGTACTCCCGAATCCGACTAGGGAGCGCTTAGCGACTTTTGCAACCATGTTGACAGTTATTCAATATTTTATTTGTCGTAATTTTAAAAAGTATTTAAATAAAATATAAAAACTAAAAACACTAATGAATTATCGAACACATTACCGAACGTTCACGAATATAAATGAGCGAACGATGCTTTTGTTCATGTTCGTTGATTTAACTAAACGAACGGAATTTTCTTGTTTGTGTTTGTTTTTTAGTAAACGAACGAACACAAACGAATTTTTTGCCGAACCTTTAGTTTGTTTCGAGCCCTATTTGTCAATGTTTTAAAAACCGGTTCAAACTGGCCAGTTGTACCGGTAGAACCGGTTAAATCGCCCGGTACACCTGGTTGAACGACCGATACACCCGGTTAAACCGTTTCTAATCCAAATCCGGTACAGCATAAAAAATGGATTTTAAAACATTGTTATTTGTCATTCCCTTTTTAACACCGGTATTTATCAACTTGAATTTTGACCATAGTATTAAAGCCCTGGGGAAGGTTTATCGTACCGTAAATAACTATGTGTTTAACATCCGACTTCGCAGAAATATGATTGTAATCTCCGTCGCATCAACTTTTTAACTCGATAAAATAAACGAGTTAAGTCAAGCTAGCTCGTTTACATTCGAGCATGAACTTAACTTGACTCGACTCACCTACAGCACTAGTTACTCAAGTAATGTTTGCTATTGTGAATTTGGCCACACTACTATATACAAACAACAAAAGAAATGGCGACTTTTGTGTGTGGCCCATGCCTCCTTCGCCACCACACCAATTTCTTTCCTTATTTTAATATAAAGTAAATTGTCATTTTAGTCCCTAAGGTTTGTCCTAAATTGCCATTTTAGTATCAATAGTTTTTTTCTCCCCTGGGTCCCTGATTTTTCCTATTTATTACCATTTTGATCAAACCCACTAACTTCATCTAAAAATCAATGTTAGAAGAAGGGCAAATTTCACCTTTCACTAATTCTTATATTTTCTTTTCATTTATAACTAAAAAGGTAAATGGACTGTATCACCCTATGTAAGGACCTTCAAAAATGTCCCTAAACGACCCGTAAGTGAAAACCCGGACCCCTGAAACCCTACTGAGCATGAAAAACAAAGAAATCAAGATTTCTGGGTTTCACGCGGGCCGCGTAAGAGTAAGCATAGGCTTACGCGGGCCGCGTCAAAGTGGTGTTGACCGGATAAGCGTCCCAGGCCACGTGTCGCACACGTGGCAGACCTAGGTGTGACACGCTAGCCCTAGTCTACGACTAGGTGGCGCTCGCGGGCCGCATAAACTCTTATGCGTAAAACTGGAAAAATTGCTATAAATTGCTAGGCCATGAGCAGTTCATTTGTGCTCAAGATTTCAGTCAAAAACAAAGTTCTACTGCTCGAAATCATAAATTCCATTAGGGAAACGCTGCTACGATACAGGGTATTAACTCGATCGCTGCTACGATTCAATGTCCGATCGATTGAAACCAATCCGATGGATGTTTAAGTGCTGCCCAAATTAGGGCTATACTTTGTCATTCGTCGTAAATACGATGGATGTTTAAGTGTTGCACTTTGTCATTCGTCGTGAGGGTTTTAATCTAGTGAGTTATTGTAAATGTTGTATTAAGTTACTGAGCTAATCGTATGCATTGTTATTTAATCTATGTTACAAGGCTTATCAGTAGGCTAAAACTCTGCCCGTTTAAACTTGCAATGTGAGTCATTCTCTTTTTATCAATAATGTTTTACAATACTCCAACCATTTTCAAAATTAATAATTACAGGGATTAAGTCGTGGTTATCTTGAATCACTGGCTAGTGGGGTATTGTGCACATTACTAATTTCTCATGGTTAGGTTCATTAACCTAACAGTGATAATCATCACTACTTGGGTGAAAGGACCCAATAGTGGTATGACCATCGTCACCAGGAGGTGACACGGCGCCAGATAAAAATAAGATAGAAGCCATTGTAATCACTCTTATGCTGTAATTTATAACTATGTGTCGTTTTATAAAATTGAGTGACTCGCCAGTATTTCCCCGCTGATAAAATATTTTTAAACATGTTTCAGGCGACCTACTGTGAATCAAGAAAAAATGCTACGGAGCATTAATAAAGCTTGAAGTGGTGGCTCAGTTAAATAAATAAACATGTTTTGTAAACCAGGGAATTTCCTCGCGAAATTCCTCTATTGTAAATTACGGGGTTTATCCCGAATTATGAAATAAAATAATCGGGCATTTTCAAGTTTTAAAAGATCCTGTTAAACTTCCGCTGTCAACTCAATTAATAAATACCACGGGTTTCTGTCCCGCGGCTCCTAGACCAGGTAAAACCGGGACGGGGGCCGTGACAGAAAAAGGTGGTATCAGAGCCATGCCACTGGTTCAAGCCAAAGAAGTGTTCTGCTGACACTTAACTTTTAAATTCTGTGTTAGGAAATAATTTATGTGAGTATGTGTTTTATGTTATTTGATTACTTGTTAGTCTACAGTATGGGTAAGCAAAGAATTTCAGACATCTATCGTCAATTAGATAGTTCACCAAAAGATAAGGGAACCTCATTTCAACCAAATTCCTCAGGATACTCAGCAGATACTCAGGAAGGAATATTTATTCGTAAGGAACAGTCTGAGAAACCATTTACCTCTAAGAAAAGAAGTTGGATTATTAGAAAAAGCCGAGAGAAAATAAGGAAGTCACAAGCAAAAGGAGTGATAATTAATAAGGAAACTCAGGAAACAGGTAATAACCTACCATGGGAAGATGAATTAGACGAACAATGGGAAAATCTCTACATGTTAGCCACTACAGCAGTAAATGTTAACTTATAGTTGAATCGCCAAACCAGTACCAGCACCTATGTCACCTACGAGCCAGAAACTTTAAAAGAACTTCGTCCATTAGATAACAACCTAGTAGAAGAAAGAGACAGAATAAACTTTACATAAACGCATGTTGAGCATAATACTCCTATAACCTAGCTAAACTAAAATAAATTACGGATACATAACCACTAGTATATTTTGAATTTCAGTTGTAATTTGTAATATATATATATATATGTATATATATATATATATATAATCGCAATATTTCGTTTTAATTAATCTGTTTGTATAATTGTACTAGATATTTGTCTATGATAATTAATACTTGATAATTGTTCAGATGAACAACGAAGTGAACCAGGAAAACCAGAATAATGATAATAATGGAAACCTAAAACCTAACACCTAGAAGTACAAGAAATTTTAAATTATATGTCTTAGTATGAGCTTTGAAATAAGCTAGTTACTTGTGAAGACAAATTATGATGGACATTGGTATGCCATGAGTATGATAACTAGAAAAGTGCAAATATGATAAATAAGCAATAACAACTGGCCACTGTTATATCTTGTTTATTAGTATTACTCGATTCTAGAATATGATTCATCATGAGAATACTAATTTTCATGTTTCTTGATACAAGCTATAATGAATAATGAAAATTTGTGATTCTAAGTATGGGAAATACAATGATAATTACTTCTCCGGCAAGGCTAGGTATGATGTGGTAAACACTCCAGCTTGTCCGGGTAAAGATAAGAATACCTCTCCGGTGAAACTGGGTAAGATGGAGTATATGTTAATAAAATCACTCTAGCTATGTTTGCCCTACTTTTGGGAATGTAATTCTATTATTAACCTTATGAATAAGAAATATATGATTAAATAGATATGTATATCTATAAAGGAAATCCGAAGGTCTTAATAACTGACCCTTAAGGATAAATCACGAACAGGTATGTCAAAAGATAAATTTAGATTTATCAGAAATCTCTCGTATGTATATCTATAAACTCTAATGACAAACATTATTTCGTTTATTCATCACTTTCGTAATTCATGCGACAAGATGATTCCGGAAGCAATTGCCAGTACGTATTATTTGACTCTGATGCAAACCAAAGTTTTATAAATACTTCATTCTGCCGAACTCTTAACCTACCTTTAACCAAACTTAGGCAGATTTTTACGGTAGAAACTGCAGATAGTAATTCTGTTCACATAGATAAGGTTTTGCAAGAAGGAAAGATAGAACTCTTAGGTCATAAATTTTCTGCAAACCTATTACCTATGGATTTAGCGGGATTTGATGTTGTATTAGGAATGGATTGGTTAGTAGCTAACCATGCTCGAATCCTATGTGATAAGAATTCCATAGAAATTAATACACCCATAGGAGAAGTAGTGGTGATTACAGGAGATAAGTCACATAAGCCAATGAAGTTCATTTCAGTAATGAAGGTGGCCAGTTATTCAAGAAAACAAGGAATAGTGTATATGATTTCAGTAATCATTAACACTAAAAGTAAGGAACTTAAAGAAATTCCAGTAGTATCAGAATACCTGGATGTATTCCCAGAAGAACTACCTGGATTACCACCCAATAGGGAAGTAGAATTTAGAATTCATCTAATTCCTGGAACTACACCGATAGCTAAGGCACCTTATCGGTTAGCACCCACCGAGATGTTAGAACTGAAAAAGCAGTTAGATGAATTCTTAAGTAAAGGATTTATACAACCTAGTTCATCCCCATGGGGAGCGCCCGTGTTGTTCATAAAGAAGAAAGATGGTTCAATGAGAATGTGTATCGATTATAGGGAATTAAATAAGGTTACAATTAAGAACCGATACCCATTACCTAGGATTGATGATCTTTTCGGTCAACTTCAGGGAGCTAGATATTTTTCTAAGATAGACTTACGCTCCGGATATCATCAATTGAAGGTACTGCAATCAGCCAAATGGAAGGTTCCGCAATCAGCCATGGAAGTTAGAAGTTTTATAGGGTTAGCGGGATACTATAGACGGTTTATTAAGGATTTTTCCAAGATAGCTGTACCATTAACTAAGCTAACCTATAAATCAGTTAAGTTTGAATGGGGACCCAGGCAGGAAGAAGCTTTTAAGATTTTAAAGCAAAGATTAACGAACGCCCCAATTCTTGCCTTACCAGAAGGGACAGAAGATTTTGAAGTATACTGTGATGCTTCTAAGCTAGGATTAGGATGTGTGCTAATGCAACACAAAAAGGTAATTGCATATGCCTCAAGGCAATTGAAAAAACACGAGGAAAACTATACAACGCATGACTTAGAATTAGGATCGATAATTTTTGCCCTTAAGATTTGGAGACACTATCTGTATGGAAGTAAATTTACTATTTATACAGATCATAAAAGTTTAAGGTACATATTTGGGCAAAAAGAATTAAACATGAGGAAAAGAAGATGGATGGAGATTCTAAGTGACTACGACTGTGATATTCAATATCACAAAGGAAAAGCTAACGTAGTTGCTGATGCCTTAAGTCGTAAATATCATGAGAAACAACGACGAGTTCATGCTCTTAGATTAAATCTACAATTAGATTTAATGGAACAATTGAAAAACATTCAAGAAACAGCAATCAAGGATGATGCTGAAGGAATGAAAGGACGAATAAAGGAATTAGAGCAAGGAGCTGATGGAATTTGGAGATTCCACAAAAGAAGGATTTGGGTACCTAAGCAGGGAGAATTAAGAAATAAAATTTTAGAGGAAGCCCATAAATCTAGGTATACCATGCATCCTGGTAACAATGAAATGTACCAAGATTTAAGGAATAACTTTTGGTGGGTAGGAATGAAAAAGGATATAGCTAGATATGTCTCTAAGTGCCTAACTTATTCACAAGTTAAAGCAGAACACCAGAAACCTTCAGGATTACTCCAACAATTAGAAATGCATGTATGGAAATGGGAGCTCATAACAATGGATTTTGTTACTAAGTTGCCCAAAACCCGAAAAGGTAACGACGCAATTGGGGTAATTGTCGATTGATTAACCAAATCAGCTCATTTTCTACCCATGAAAGAAACCTTTAGCATGGAAAGATTGGCAAAGTTGTATGTAGATGAAATAGTATCCTTACATGGAATTCCACTCTCCATTGTATCGGATAGGGATAGTCGTTTCACTTCCCACTTCTGGACCAGTTTCCAGGAAGCAATGGGAACCCGACTAAATTTAAGTACTGCATACCACCCTCAAACAGATGGACAAAGTGAAAGGACGATCCAAACCCTGGAGGACATGCTAAGGGCATGTGTGATAGATTTTGGAGGAAACTGGGATAACCATTTACCCTTAATCGAATTCTCCAATAACAATAGTTATCATTCAAGCATTGAAGCTGCCCCATTCGAAGCACTGTATGGACGAAAATGCAGAACTCCAGTTTGCTGGGCAGAAATAGGAGAAAGTCAATTATCTGGTCCTGAAATCATGCAAGAGACCACCGACAAGATCACTCAAATCAAGGAAAGACTGAAAACGGCTCAAGATCGCCAGAAGAGTTATGCCGATAATCGACGCAAGCCACTAGAATTTCAAGTTGGAGACAAGGTACTCTTGAAAGTTTCTCCTTGGAAAGGAGTAGTTTCAACAAATCTCGAGGACGAGAGGACCTGAATACACTTGGGAGCTGGAATATGAGATGAAGCGAAAGTATCCTCACTTATTTCAACAAATCTCGAGGACGAGATTTTAAATAAGGTGGGGAGGATTTAAGGACCTTCAAAAATGTCCCTAAACGACCCGTAAGTGAAAACCCGGACCCCTGAAACCCTACTGAGCATGAAAAACAAAGAAATCAAGATTTCTGAGTTTCACGCGGGCCGCGTAAGAGTAAGCATAGGCTTACGCGGGCCGCGTCAAAGTGGTGTTGACCGGATAAGCGTCCCAGGCCACGTGTCGCACACGTGGCAGACCTAGGTGTGACACGCTAGCCCCAGTCTACGACTAGGTGGCCCTCGCGGGCCACGTAAACTCTTATTAAGTTTTACGCGGGCCGGGTAAAACTGGAAAAATTGCTATAAATTGCTAGGCCATGAGCAGTTCATCTGTGCTCGAGATTTCAGACAAAAACAAAGTTCTACTTGTGGCAACCCTCAAAATTTCAGGTACTGTACAAATTAATTAATCTTAATTACGTGCTTAATGACTGTGCTTGATTACAACTGATAATTTAAACTGCTCTATGATTCTATATCATATATACATGCATCATATTTTATACAGTCACTCCATTCATTACACACCTACATTAGTGACATACTTGATGCACTCAGCACAGTTGACACACTGAACGGTTGATTCAGAAATAATGCTGACAATACCAGCACATAGACAGACAATGTTTTTATGGCCAGTATGAGCCAGGGATAGAGTACTACACTGGTTTGGAGTGTAGGGAAGTGAGGACCATAAGACTGCGTCATTAGGTGATAGATATAGTGCCGGGAAGTGCCTAAAACACACTTTAAATACAGAATTTTGCATTCTTTTATAAAATTCAGCATTTTATTATACCAGTAGAATGCACATATATGGCAGAGTGGTCCTGTATACTTTCCTAAGTGCCAGGAATGATTTCGTCACAAAAAGATGCATAAAAGATACTATACGGTACAATTTAACACTTTAACGGATCGGTACCTAACCGGATAACCGAACATTACCCGGGACACTAAATTTTTGTCAATGACATTGTTTTACTATTTTTGGCTAGTCATGGTACCCGTTTGTCATAACACCCATTAAAAATCTTTTCACTACACATACAAGTCCATACTTGCAATTTAACTACTTAGTTACCTTTTAGTCATAACTTTTACAATATACCCCCCCTAACCGATTTTCAGCCCTCATGGACCCCACCCAAGATCTTAATCATACCTCCTTGATCATGCTCTAATCTCATTGGGTAGGCTACTTGTGAGTTAACCAAGATGTGTAAGAACATCTCTAATTTGTATGGCCACTCAAGATCCCTCATGATTACAAATCTTACACCCTTCTCTCTCTCATTTTCGGCTCACCAAAACCGAACCCTACCCCTCTTCACCTCCTACTTGTTGATTGGTGGATTATTATATGAGATATGATGCTTAGCAAACTAAACAAAATATACATGATGGCCTATAAGAGATAGGATGCATAGATATACCATCATTACTTCAAAAATCTACACTCTCTCACTCACTCCCTTCCCCTATTTCGGCCCCTCATAACCGAAATCACCACCATCACTTGCACACTCTCCATCTTCTTCACTACAAGTTCTCATTCCAAGCTTTGAAGTTCCTCCATAGAAGTGCAAGTTGAAGAGCTCTCAAGAAAGCCTTGTTCGAGTCTTTATCACCATCCTTCCTCTTCATCTTTGATCTAGATTTCTACCCTAGCCTTGTGCTAGTAGTAAGTCCCTTCACACCCTTGTTCCATCTTGTTCTTTGTTATGCTATGTATAATGTTCGTGGCACACAAAAGCTAAAACACTAAAAATATGAACATGGAACCGTACATAAAATCATACATAAAAAAAAGGTTTGCATGAAGATGTTATCGGGTTGGTTTGAGTTTGGTTAATACATGCATAATGGTTGATCATTCAGTTATTAGTAAATCATTGTTAGAACACTTGTTAAGGTGTTTTTAGAAACATTAAACTTGAAATAAACATGCTGATTGAAATTTCCAGCCAACTTCAATAGGCTGTAACTGGGTCATTTTAAATCGAAAAACTGAATTTATGGAGTCTAAATTATGTGTTTTTGAACAACCGAACAAATGGCACTGGAATCGTAATTTTTCAAGGTCGTTTACTATTTTTAAAGAATTGTTTTAAGACAGCAGCTCAAGCTGAAATTTTTCTGCTGAAAAAGTGTGTCATATTCAGAGTGATAACGCGAAACCTGAGTAGAATCAGCTCATGGGATTTTTACTGTAGATGGTCACCGTTGTTGCCGTGATCCTCCAACTGGAACTTTGTCGATCGGACTTACGATTAATTTATAGTGAATTTTTCCGTAAACTGTGATCAGAAAGCAACAAATCTGATCGCAGTCGGGTAAATAAATTTTTATATAATATTGATAAGGGACTGAGCCCTGATATTTTTACACAATAAAATTTGTAACGTTTGTGACATTCTATAAAAATTTAAGAATTTTTGGAAAATGTTAACTATTTTATTTAAATGCTCGAAAACAGTCCAGTTTTGGTTAATAAAGCTGAAAAGACGTAAATAGGGCATTGCATGTATGATTGTCGGGTTGGCTTTGTGGGAACACTCTACGAGATATTTGTAAAAGAAAATGATATGCTTTTAAGCATGGACACTTCTATTTACAAAGGAGGCTATGGCGAAATTTTCTGAAAATTGTAACACTTAGTAAATATTTGCTTTCTAAGACTAGAATTTACTAGAACATTGAACGAACAAATACCCCCAACATGTCACATGATTAAGTTAAAATATTAACTATTTTGACAAATAATTATCACGCGAAACAATATAAGAAACGTGACTCAAAATACTAAACCCTAAGCCAAGGCACAACCCGTTCGTCTAATAGACATTAGTACGTGTAGGTTGTCGTGTAGCAGACAGAGTTTGAGATACGGTACAAGACGCACTACTGTGAGTTCATGTCCCCCTTTTCTCTTAACTATTTTCAGTTTTACATTTCGGGGGTGAAATACATGTTACAGACATTTACAGACATTTACAGACATTTATTATGGTATGGTTAGCTTAAGGAGGGTTTTTATTACGCGATCATGTGAGTGGTGGGCACAACACTTAAGGCCATTAATCCTCATTGAAGGACCAAGGGACATGAGTGATAGATTTATTTGGGTGTAGCGAGCCCACACCCATGAGGCCGGGGCGGCCCATAGTGGTGACTATGTCTTCATACCGGAGACAAATTTGCTAGGTTTGAGTCTTCCTGCATCATTTCACACATACTATTGGCTTTGCAACCCAATGGTGATCAGGTTTTTCCTTAATTGCTACATACCAGGGACCTTTACTTATACAGACATTTTAAAGGCTTTTATATACTCACTTACACATGAACTCGCTCAACTTTTTGTTGACTTTTTCAAATTACATGTATTTCAGGGAATGAATAGGATCTGGCAAGTGGTGCATGTTAGCTGCGTACTAGATAAGGATGTCATCCAGGGTCATAGGGTTTTGGAAGTGCGACTCATTCCTGGACGGGTTGCATGTCTTAAATCCTCGTTTTGTTGGTAGTTCTTCGTTGAGTCTTATGAACTCATTTTAAACAAGTCACGTTTTGTAATATGTTTTGGGATTGAGATTTTTAAAACAATAGGTTGCGCATTTTCTAAACTATTTTAATGGATGAACATCCCATATTTTATCATATAGCATTGTTATGATTGTTGCTATGGTATTAAGAAGTCACACCAATTAAACCCACGCTTCCGCAAAAGCCAGGGTGTGACAGCTTGGTATCAGAGCCTCGATCATAGCGAACTAGGATTCATTCTCGAGTCTAGACTATGATCACTAGGGCTCTCATGAAAATGTTTTCAAACATTTTACATTGCATGCACTAAATGTCCAAATCCAGGGCACAAACATTTTTACAAACAAAAAGGGCACAAATACACTTTTCAAAAATTATATTTCGGTCTTAGAGACTGAGGGAGTTCGGTCTTAGAGACAGAGGGAGTTCAATCTTAGAGATTGGGAAAGAATTAGTCTTAGAGACTGGGAGGTTGGTCTTAGAGACCAGGGTAGTCTGAGAGACTAGGGAGTTCAGTCTTAGAAATGGGGAGGGATAGTCTGGGAAGACTAGGATGCATACATGATTACATTGCTTTTGTTTACATGCTTACCTGATTTATGTGTATATGTTGTGGCTGTGTTACAGACACCATGGCATCTTCTGGTAGTGGAGTGTCCAACACGAGCGACCCGATGGCCATTACCTCAGACGACGAGTTCGCCACAGACCCAGAAGTTTACACTTCAGACTACACGAGCACCGATGAAGATGATTTTCAGCCTTTTGCCCTACCGAACTTCGGAGACGACATGCCCTTAGCTGATGGCCCGCCAGGAGAGGATCTACCCCGTGTTCCGATCCCTACTCCTCTCCCATTTGCTGCAGTTCCCTTTGAGGAACAACCTCTCGACGCGTTACCCGATGATGATATCGATCTACCCATCGAGGGTCCCCCGGAGGGAGACCAGGATGGTGGGGCCCGATGGAGGACGATGCTCCGCATGCTGATATCCCAGTTGTTGACCCCGTTGTTCCTGTGGTTGAGCTTGCTGACATGGAGGTTCATTCCGATTCATCAGCCTCAGATTCCTTTGAGTCAGTAGCTTCCTCTTACCCACCGTTGGGATTCGGTAACTTCCCTCGTATTAACTATGATGAGGAGACGGATATGGAGGATGAGTTGATTCCCGAGGAGCAGCCTGCTGAGGCTCCTGTTCTCCTGGATGATCAGGATCCTGTTATGCCTGCTGATCGCCAACCTGCTCCACCAGCTGCTGAGATCCCAGATGTAGCACCCATACCTGACCCCATTTTTTATGATCTGGCACCATTTGCTACCCGTGTTGACCCGAGATACGCTGACACCCAGAATGGGTGGATCGAGGAGGACGACTACCCTCCGTAAGTGGTCCCAGTTACTCCCCCTACCGCACCAGTTACTGCACCCCTCGATATCCCACCTACCCACCCACATACATCTGGTACCCCACTATTTCCCCCACACGCCACAGACGCTCATCACACAGGCCCTCCTGTTTCGTTCCTACAGTTTGTTCCGCCCTCACGTCCGGGGGAGGGTTCCTCGGCACATCCTGTTGGTCATGTACCGACATTGGTTCCAGTCATACCCCAGTTTTCTTCTGTTGCACCCACTGTCGCACCTTTTGCTGTGCCATCTTCTGCTCCATCTGGTGAGCCTTTTCTCTGGACCACGGCCCCTATTATGCCACCGACAGATCCGTATCACCCTTATTATGTCGGGCCTTCTACCGAGGATGTTCTTGTTTCATTCATGATACAGCAGGAGGCGCTGACCCGTCGTGTGCAGGAGCTAGAGAGAGCTCAGCGACTCCCGTGCCAGTGCCAGACCCCACCTACAGTATCTCACCCTCCGCGACCACTCTCCCCTGATTCTGCTGCTCGTTTTTGGACTCCGGAGCAGCAGATAGCTTACCTATTACACTCCCATCGCGCTGTGGAGGAGGATTGGCTCCATATGTGACGTTTACTCTTTTCCCATTTTCCTCCACCTCCACCCCCTCCACCGCCATCAGCTTAGCTACCCTTGGTCTATTGCCGGTAGTGAGTACTTTTGAAGAGAAGACATCGATTGGGCCAGACTATGCGGTATTTTGAAGACCACATTTTGACAGGATGACTTTGGGTATGTGATTTTTGCTTGTTGTATTTGTCTAGACAGTTCAGACAAGGGCATTTTGACCCTTAGTCTCTTTTGGATGTATGTACATTTGGAAAACTTGTAAACAGTGTATGGTGGTCTTGATTTTATAAAGGCCCAATTGCAGTATTCTCATTTCATGCTTTGTTAAAAATTGTTTGTTTATGTTCTATGACATGAGATGTTATGTAGTTGATTTATTTATAACATGAGATGTTATGTGATTGATTTATTTATAACATGAGATGTTATGTGTGGGTATTGTTGAGTACATACGTATTTTTACCTATTATGACCTGACCAACGTGAAATCACCTTTTAGAGGATGCCTCCAAGACGCCATACGAACATGCCTGCCAACGAGGCGGAGCTCCAAGCAATCATCGCTGCCACCATTGCGCAGTATGCAGCATCCCAACCAGGATCGAGCGGAAGTATCAACAACAACCAGGGCAACAACCCACCACATGGTAATATTAAGCCGTTTGGGACATATTACAATACATTGGATATTTATAGCACGTCCGCTGATACCAGTTGTATATTCTAACGTATGTGCAGGGTGCACTTACAAGCAGTTCCTAGACTGCAAGCCTGTGAGCTTTGACGGCACCGGAGGTGCTGTTGCTTTTGTAAGATGGGCCGAGAAGACGGAGTCTGTACTCCGAATGAGCAAGTGCGCCCCAGACCAGCAGGTGACCTACATTTCTGGACTATTTTTGGACGGAGCCCTGTCCTGGTGGAACTTGCAAGTGCAAACCCTTGGTGAGGCCACTGCTTACGCGTTGACATGGGTTGAGTTAAAAGAATTGATGCGAAAGAAGTATTGTTCTCGGGCTAAGATACAGAGGTTAGAGACTGAGTTTTGGCATTTGAAGATGGATGGTCCCAAAATCGTGGAATATGTTCAGAGATTCCACGACTTGTCGCATGTGGTACCTTATATGGTTACACCGGAATTCAAACGAACCGAGCGCTTTATCTGGGGATTGGCACCCCAAATCCTGAGTATGGTTACCACATCCAAGCCGACAACAATTACGGAAGCGATCGACGTTAGTGTGGCACTTACGGAGGAGGCCGTAAGGTTGGGCAAGTTCTCAATTTCCGAAACAAAGAAGAAGGAGACTCATGCGGAGTCGGCTGGTGATAACAAACGGAAGTTTTCCAACTTCAAACAAGGTACTAGCAATGCGAGCAAGAAGGGTGAGTCGAGCACACCGACCAGAGCCAAAACCGGTGACGAAAACAGAGGAAAGGGTTACATGGGCACTCTGCCCAAGTGTGGTATTTGCCAGTTCCATCATCCTGGCCCATGCAGACTCAGAAAATGTGAATCCTGCGGGAGGACGGGCCATTCAAAGGAGACATGTTGGGTTGGATCAGGCCAAGGTGGCCAAAGGAGTTTCAATAACAACAACCGTGGTAATGGAAACCGACCCCAAGGGAATAATGGGGGAAGTGGTAATCGTGGGAATGTCGCAAATCAAGCTGGAAATCGAGGTGGGAATGGTAATGGAAATGGCCGAGGGCCAGGATGCTTCAACTATGGTGACGTTGGGCACTTCAAAAGAGAATGCCCAAAGCTAAATCAGGCGCAAGGCCGAATCTTTAACATTGGTGCGAGGGAGGCGCGCCAAGATCCAAACGTTGTCACCGGTACGTTCCCTATAAGCCAACGCTTTGCATCTGTTCTTTTTGATACTGGTGCCGATTATAGTTTCGTATCGTTAGAGTTTAAGAATATACTTGGGTTGGCCACTAGTAAGTTAAACGTTCCATACTCGATCGAATTAGCAAATGGGAAACTAATTGAAACGGGAGAAGTCATCAGAGGATGTATGATAGAACTGGGAGGACACGAATTTGCGCTAGATCTACTACCAGTCGAGTTGGGAAGCTTCGACGTGGTAGTGGGAATGGATTGGTTATCGAGCAACAAGGCCGAGATCATTTGCCACGAAAAGACCATTCGCATTCCCATGACGGATGAAGAGGCGATCGTAGTACACGGAGAGAAGCGTGATACGCCAGTGAGAATTATTAGCTGTCTGAAGGCTAGAAAGTGTTTACGGAAGGGGTGTGTTGCCTTTTGGCACACATCGTAGATAAAGAAGCTGCTGAGCCCAGGATTGAAGACATTCCGATCGTAAGAGAATATCCTGAAGTCTTTCCAGAAGACTTGCCAGGGTTTCCGCCACAACGACAAGTCGAATTCCACATTGACTTGGTTCCAGGCGCCGCGCCTGTAGCCAAAGCACCCTATAGACTTGCACCGTCGGAGATGCAGGAGTTGTCGACACAACTCCAGGAGCTATTGGATAAAGGATTCATCAGACCAAGCTTCTCGCCTTGGGGAGCTCCGGTTCTGTTCGTTAAAAAGAAGGATGGTAGCTTTCGTATGTGTATAGACTACCGCGAGCTTAACAAGTTGACTATCAAGAACCGTTATCCTTTGCCGAGGATTGATGACCTATTTGATCAGCTGCAAGGTTCAAGCTTCTATTCAAAGATCGATCTTCGCTCAGAATACCATCAACTAAGGATACAAGAGGAAAGTATCCCGAAGACGGCCTTTAGGACTCGTTATGGACATTACGAGTTCTTGGTTATGCCGTTTGGACTGACAAACGCACCGGCAGTTTTCATGGACCTAATGAACCGAGTCTGCAAGCCGTACCTAGATAAGTTTGTGATCGTATTTATTGATGACATTCTAATATACTCGAAGACAAAGAACGAGCACGAACATCACTTAAGAGCTATTCTAGAGCTACTTAAGAAGGAGAAGTTATACGCTAAGTTCTCAAAGTGTGAGTTTTGGCTACGCGAAGTCCAGTTTCTTGGTCACGTGGTAAATGGAAATGGAATTCATGTTGATCCCACAAAGATCGAGGCAATCAAGGATTGGGAGACCCCAAGGACGCCAACTGAGATTCAACAGTTCTTGGGATTGGCTGGTTATTATCGAAGGTTCATTGAGGATTTTTCAAAAATAGCTCAACCCCTGACCGCGCTCACGCAGAAAGACAAGAAGTTTGATTGGGGTGACAAGCAAGAAGAAGCGTTTCAGTTGTTGAAGAACAAGCTTTGTGACGCACCGATTCTATCTCTACCCGAAGGCACGGAAGACTTCGTGGTATATTGTGATGCCTCGCGTCAAGGTTTGGGTTGCGTGTTGATGCAACGCCAGAAAGTTATAGCCTATGCTTCACGCCAACTAAAGATACACGAGAAAAATTACACCACCCATGATTTAGAATTGGGCGCAGTGGTGTTTGCATTAAAGATCTGGAGACACTATTTATACGGCACACGATGTATGATCTTCACTGATCATAAGAGCCTGCAGCACATATTCAATCAGAAGGAGCTTAACATGAGGCAATGACGCTGGGTTGAACTGTTGAACGACTACGATTGTGAGATCAAGTATCATCCAGGGAAGGCGAATGTGGTCGCCGATGCCCTAAGTCGGAAGGAAAGGATCAAGCCCATAAGGGTTAGGGCTTTGGAGATGATCGTCCAGACGGACCTCTCCTTGCGCATTCGTGCCGCGCAGAGGGAAGCTCTCAAAGAAAGGAATATCGAGGATGAATACCTCCGTGGGATGGAGAAGCAGTTGATACCAAACGAGGAAGGAACCTTGTGCTTCATGAAACGAATTTGGGTTCCTCTGTTTGGTGGATTGAGGAAGGTTATTTTCGATGAAGCTCACAAGTCACGGTACTCAATTCATCCAGGGGCGAATAAAATGTACCAAGATCTTAAGGATTTCTATTGGTGGCCAAGGATGAAAGGCGACGTTGCGGTATATGTTAGCAAATGCTTAACATGCGCCAAGGTAAAGGTCGAATACCAAAAACCTTCAGGTCTCTTGCAGCAACCTGAAATACCCAAATGGAAGTGGGAACAGATTTCCATGGACTTCATAACGAAACTGCCAAAGACACCCAAGGGCCATGATGCCATCTAGGTGATAGTAGACCGCCTAACAAAGTCCGCACACTTCTTGCCGATCAAAGAGAAAGACAACACAAGTAAACTTGCGGAGATTTACATGAGAGAGATTGTCACACGTCATGGAGTGCCTCTCTCAATTATCTCAGATAGAGATGGGAGATTTGTATCAAGGATTTGGCAATCCTTCCAAGAAGCTTTTGGATCGCAGTTGAATCTGAGCACTGCATTTCATCCGCAAACTGATGGCCAAAGTGAAAGAACTATTCAGACATTGGAGGACATGCTGAGAGCATGTGTAATGGATCTAGGTGGTAGCTGGGATAATCATTTACCATTGGTTGAATTTTCGTACAACAACAACTACCACACAAGTATTGGATCCGCGTCATTTGAAGCTCTTTACGGACGCAAGTGTCGATCACCACTATGCTGGGCTGATGCAGGTGATAGGCAGCTCGCTGGTCCCGAAATCGTCCAAGAGACGACAGACAAGATTGCGCAGATTCGAAAACGCATCAAGGCGGCTCGCGACAGACAAAAAGCCTATGCAGATCCAAACAGGAAGTCCGTGGAGTATCAAGTTGGGGATATGGTTTTGTTAAAGGTTTCACCCTGGAAGGGTGTGGCACACTTTGGGAAGCGTGGGAAATTGAATCCGCGTTACATTGGCCCTTTCAAAATCCTACAAAGGATTGGGCTTGTAGCATACAAGTTGGACCTGCCTGCTGAACTCAATGGTGTTCATGATACATTCCATGTATCGAACCTGAAAAAGAGTCCAACTCAACACACGGTTGTCATTCCTGCTGACAAAGTTCACATCGACGACACACTCCAGTTTGTTAGAGCAAGGAGCTGATGGAATTTGGAGATTCCACAAAAGAAGGATTTGGGTACCTAAGCAGGGAGAATTAAGAAATAAAATTTTAGAGGAAGCCCATAAATCTAGGTATACCATGCATCCTGGTAACAATGAAATGTACCAAGATTTAAGGAATAACTTTTGGTGGGTAGGAATGAAAAAGGATATAGCTAGATATGTCTCTAAGTGCCTAACTTATTCACAAGTTAAAGCAGAACACCAGAAACCTTCAGGATTACTCCAACAATTAGAAATGCCTGTATGGAAATGGGAGCTCATAACAATGGATTTTGTTACTAAGTTGCCCAAAACCCGAAAAGGTAACGACGCAATTTGGGTAATTGTCGATTGATTAACCAAATCAGCTCATTTTCTACCCATGAAAGAAACCTTTAGCATGGAAAGATTGGCAAAGTTGTATGTAGATGAAATAGTATCCTTACATGGAATTCCACTCTCCATTGTATCGGATAGGGATAGTCGTTTCACTTCCCACTTTTGGACCAGTTTCCAGGAAGCAATGGGAACCCGACTAAATTTAAGTACTGCATACCACCCTCAAACAGATGGACAAAGTGAAAGGACGATCCAAACCCTGGAGGACATGCTAAGGGCATGTGTGATAGATTTTGGAGGAAACTGGGATAACCATTTACCCTTAATCGAATTCTCCTATAACAATAGTTATCATTCAAGCATTGAAGCTGCCCCATTCGAAGCACTGTATGGACGAAAATGCAGAACTCCAGTTTGCTGGGCAGAAATAGGAGAAAGTCAATTATCTGGTCCTGAAATCATGCAAGAGACCACCGACAAGATCACTCAAATCAAGGAAAGACTGAAAACGGCTCAAGATCGCCAGAAGAGTTATGCCGATAATCGACGCAAGCCACTAGAATTTCAAGTTGGAGACAAGGTACTCTTGAAAGTTTCTCCTTGGAAAGGAGTAGTTTCAACAAATCTCGAGGACGAGAGGACCTGAATACACTTGGGAGCTGGAATATGAGATGAAGCGAAAGTATCCTCACTTATTTCAACAAATCTCGAGGACGAGATTTTAAATAAGGTGGGGAGGATTTAAGGACCTTCAAAAATGTCCCTAAACGACCCGTAAGTGAAAACCCGGACCCCTGAAACCCTACTGAGCATGAAAAACAAAGAAATCAAGATTTCTGAGTTTCACGCGGGACGCGTAAGAGTAAGCATAGGCTTACACGGGCCGCGTCAAAGTGGTGTTGACCAGATAAGCGTCCCAGGCCACGTGTCGCACACGTGGCAGACCTAGGTGTGACACGCTAGCCCCAGTCTACGACTAGGTGGCCCTCGCGGGCCACGTAAACTCTTATTAAGTTTTACGCGGGCCGCGTAAAACTGGAAAAATTGCTATAAATTGCAAGGCCATGAGCAGTTCATCTGTGCTCGAGATTTCAGTCAAAAACAAAGTTCTACTTGTGACAACCCTCAAAATTTCAGGTACTGTACAAATTAATTAATCTTAATTACGTGCTTAATGACTGTGCTTGATTACAACTGATAATTTAAACTGCTCTATGATTCTATATCATATATACATGCATCATATTTTATACAGTCACTCCATTCATTACACACCTACATTAGTGACATACTTGATGCACTCAGCACAGTTGACACACTGAACGGTTGATTCAGAAATAATGCTGACAATACCAGCACATAGACAGACAATGTTTTTATGGCCAATATGAGCCAGGGATAGAGTACTACACTGGTTTGGAGTGTAGGGAAGTGAGGACCATAAGACTGCGTCATTAGGTGATAGATATAGTGCCGGGAAGTGCCTAAAACACACTTTAAATACAGAATTCTGCATTCTTTTATAAAATTCAGCATTTTATTATACCAGTAGAATGCACATATATGGCAGAGTGGTCCTGTATACTTTCCTAAGTGCCAGGAATGATTTCGTCACAAAAAGATGCATAAAAGACACTATACGGTACAATTTAACACTTTAACGGAACGGTACCTAACCGGATAACCGAACATTACCCGGGACACTAAATTTTTGTCAATGACATTGTTTTACTACTTTTGGCTAGTCATGGTACCCGTTTGTCATAACACCCATTAAAAATCATTTCACTACACATACAAGTCCATACTTGCAATTTAACTACTTAGTTACCTTTTAGTCACAACTTTTACAATATACCCCCCCCCCCTAACTGATTTTCAGCCCTCATGGACCCCACCCAAGATCTTAATCATACCTCCTTGATCATGCTCTAATCTCATTGGGTAGGCTACTTGTGAGTTAACCAAGATGTGTAAGAACATCTCTAATTTGTATGGCCACTCAAGATCCCTCATGATTACAAATCTTACACCCTTCTCTCTCTCATTTTCGGCTCACCAAAACCGAACCCAACCCCTCTTCACCTCCTACTTGTTGATTGGTGGATTATTATATGAGATATGATGCTTAGCAAACTAAACAAAATATACATGATGGCCTATAAGAGATAGGATGCATAGATATACCATCATTACATCAAAAATCTACACTCTCTCACTCACTCCCTTCCCCTATTTCGGCCCCTCATAACCGAAATCACCACCATCACTTGCACACTCTCCATCTTCTTCACTACAAGTTCTCATTCCAAGCTTTGAAGTTCCTCCATAGAAGTGCAAGTTGAAGAGCTCTCAAGAAAGCCTTGTTCGAGTCTTTATCACCATCCTTCCTCTTCATCTTTGTTCTAGATTTCTACCCTAGCCTTGTGCTAGTAGTAAGTCCCTTCACACCCTTGTTCCATCTTGTTCTTTGTTATGCTATGTATAATGTTCGTGGCACACAAAAGCTAAAACACTAAAAATATGAACATGGAACCGTACATAAAATCATACATAAAAAAAAGGTTTGCATGAAGATGTTATCGGGTTGGTTTGAGTTTGGTTAATACATGCATAATGGTTGATCATTCAGTTATTAGTAAATCATTGTTAGAACACTTGTTAAGGTGTTTTTAGAAACATTAAACTTGAAATAAACATGCTGATTGAAATTTCCAGCCAAATTCAACAGGCTGTAACTGGGTCATTTTAAATCGAAAAACTGAATTTCTGGAGTCTAAATTATGTGTTTTTGAACAACCGAACAAATGGCACTGGAATCGTAATTTTTAAAGGTCGTTTACTATTTTTAAAGAATTGTTTTAAGATAGCAGCTCAAGCTGAAATTTTTCTACTGAAAAAGTGTGTCGTATTCAGAGTCATAACGCGAAACCTGAGTAGAATCAGCTCATGGGATTTTTACTGTAGATGGTCACCATTGTTTCCGTGATCCTCCAACTGGAATTTATCGATCGGACTTACGATTAATTTATAGTGAATTTTTCCGTAAACTGCGATCAGAAAGCAACAAATCTGATCGCAGTCGGGTAAATAAATTTTTATATAATATTGGTAAGGGACTGAGCCCCGATATTTTTACACAATAAAACTTGGAACGTTTGTGACATTCTGTAAAAACTTGAGAATTTTTGGAAAATGTTAACTATTTTATTTAAATGCTCGAAAACAGTCCAGTTTTGGTTAATAAAGCTGAAAAGACGTAAATAGGGCATTGCATGTATGATTGTCGGGTTGGCTATGTGGGAACACTCTATGAGATATTTGTAAAAGAAAATGATATGCTTTTAAGCATGGACACCTCTATTTACAAAGGAGGCTATGGCGAAATTTTCTGAAAATTCTAACACTTAGTAAATATTTGCTTTCTAAGACTAGAATTTACTAGAACATTGAACGAACAAATACCCTCAACATGTCACTTGATTAAGTTAAAATATTAACTATTTTGACAAATAATTATCACGCGAAACAATATAAGAAACGTGACTCAAAATACTAAACCCTAAGCCAAGGCACGGCCCGTTCGTCTAATAGACATTAGTACGTGTAGGTTGTCGTGTAGCAGACAGAGTTTGAGATACGGTACAAGACGCACTACTGTGAGTTCATGTCCCCCTTTCCTCTTAACTATTTTCAGTTTTACATTTCGGGGGTGAAATACATGTTACAGACATTTACAGACATTTATTATGGTATGGTTAGCTTAAGGAGGGTTTTTGTTACGCGATCATGTGAGTGGTGGGCACAACACTTAAGGCCATTAATCCTCATTGAAGGACCAAGGGACATGAGTGATAGATCTATTTGGGTGTTGCGAGCCCACACCCATGAGGCCGGGGCGGCCCATAGTGGTGACTATGTCTTCATACCGGAGACAAATTTGCTAGGTTTGAGTCTTCCTGCATCATTTCACACATACTATTGGCTTTGCAACCCAATGGTGATCAGGTTTTTCCTTAATTGCTACATACCAGGGACCTTTACTTATACAGACATTTTAAAGGCTTTTATATACGCAGGTACACATGAACTCGCTCAACTTTTTGTTGACTTTTTCAAATTACATGTATTTCAGGGAATGAATAGGATCTGGCAAGTGGTGCATGTTAGCTGCGTACTAGATAAGGATGTCATCCAGGGTCATAGGGTTTTGGAAGTGTGACTCATTCCTGGACGGGTTGCATGTCTTAAATCCTCGTTTTGTTGGTAGTTCTTCGTTGAGTCTTATGAACTCATTTTAAACAAGTCACGTTTTGTAAGATGTTTTGGGATTGAGATTTTTAAAATAATAGGTTGCGCATTTTCTAAACTATTTTAATGGATGAACATCCCGTATTTTATCATATAGCATTGTTGTGATAGTTGCTATGGTATTAAGAAGTCACACCAATTAAACCCACGCTTCCGCAAAAGCCAGGGTGTGACACTACTGCTCGAAAGCATAAATTCCGTTAGGGAAACGCTGCTACGATACAGGGTATTAACTCGATCGCTGCTACGATTCAATGTCCAATCGATTGAAACCAATCCGATGGATGTTTAAGTGCTGCCCAAATTAGGGCTATACTTTGTCATTCGTCGTAAATACGATGGATGTTTAAGTTTTGCATTTTGTCATTCGTCGTGAGGGTTTTAATCTCGTGAGTTATCGTAAATGTTGTATTAAGTTACTGACCTAATCGTATGCATTGTTATTTAATCTTGGTTACAAGGCTTATCAGTAGGCTAAAACTCTTCTCGTTTAAACCTGCAATGTGAGTCATTCTCTTTTTATCAATAATGTTTTACAATACTCCAACCATTTTCAAAAGTTATAATTACAGGGATTAAGTCGTGGTTATCTTGAATCACTGGCTAGTGGGGTATTGTGCTCATTACTAATTTCTTACGGTTAGGTTCATCAACCTAACAGTGATAATCATCACTACTTGGGTGAAAGGACCCAATAGTGGTATGACCACGTCACCAGGAGGTGACACGACTCCAGATAAAAATAAGATAGAAGCCATTGTAATCGCTCTTATGCTGTAATTTATAACTATGTGTCGTTTTATAAAATTGAGTGACTCGCCAGTATTTCCCCGCTGATAAAATATTTTTAAACATGTTTCAGGCGACCTACTGTGAATCAAGGAAAAATGCTACGGAGCATTAATAAAGCTTGAAGTGGTGGCTCAGTTAAATAAATAAACATGTTTTATAAACCAGGGAATTTCCTCGGGAAATTCCTCTATTATAAATTACGGGATTTATCCCGAATTATGAAATAAAATAATCGGGCATTTTCAAGTTTTAAAAGATCCTGTTAAACTTCCGCTGTCAACTCAATTAATAAATACCACGGGTTTCTGTCCCGCGGCTCCTGGACCGGGTAAAACCGGGACGGGGGCCCTGACACCCTAAACTATTCAAAGTTGGCCAATACCACGCCCAACTTTCAAATTGGCTCCCACCACCCTCTACTCGACAACTTGGTGTCACTGTCACCCCTTTGTTAAAAAAACACTAATTGAGTTAGTTTTTAAAGCCGATATGTCATGCAGTTGATGACTTGGAATCATACGTGGACAGAGCCCCATTAAATACCCCTTTCCCTGTTAAATCACTTGCATTTCATCACTCAGACCCAGTTCACAGCGATGGTTGGCGATCAAACCCTAATTCCTTGTTAGTCGATGATTGCAGCCAAAATTCAGTCAACCAAGAGGTAAGGTTTATGTTAGGGTTGATTGCATTGTGATTTTACACACTGATTTAACTGATGGATCGTATAGATGTTTTGCTTTGGTACGGTGGTTCTTTAGACTTCTCTTTTGATCAACCTCAGTATATTGGAGGTGATTCTAAGTTGTTGGTAATGGATTTTGACCATCTTGCATACTTTGAGCTAGTTGATTATGCACTGGAAACCAACCAGTATGATAGTAGGGATTTTTATATGTATGGGATGGATGCGGATAATGGTGATTTTAAACTATTTCGTGATGATAAAGATGTGTTGGAACTTGCAATGAAGGCTAAAAATTGGACTGAACCACTCATTGAGTGTTTATTCAACACAGCCCAATTATGTCTGAACATAAGACCCACTATTGTTCCCAACCCTGTAAACCACAGGCCCAGTCCAGTTCCCAGCCCATTAAACCTAAGTCTAGTTCCCAGCCCATTAAACGACAAGCCCAACCCAAAAAACTAGTACCCAAGCCCAGAAAAAAAAGTAGTACATGTGAAAGTGGGTAGGGCATTTGGTAAAAGTTTTACAACTCCTGAAGTCCCTAGATCTAGAAGTACATCAGGTGTAGAACCAATTGTTAAACAGGTTGTGGAAGAACCAGTACACGAGGCTTCATGGGCATTTGATATAGATAAGGAAACATATCTTAAAGAGGTTGTGAAAGAACCAGTAAAAGAGGTTGTACAGGAAGAAGTCTTTGGTCAAGATAGTGATACTGGTGATAAACAAGCTGATTTAGATAGACAGGACAGTGAAGACAGTGATTACAATGAAGAGTCCAGTTGTTATGATGAAGACAGTGATCACAAAACATTCAAAGATGAGGTGCTGAAAGAGTTGTTTTGGAAATCAGCTAGGGCTTACTCTGAAAGTGACTATCTACAAGCAATTGAAGACATGAAAGCAATCAATCCTGATGCAGTAGAGGCCTTACTGAAGCAGAATCCCAAGTGCTTTAACAGGTGCTATTTGGACACCCACACCAAGTGTGATGTAATAGTAAATAACATGGCAGAAACCTTTAATGGTTTTATCATTAATGCAAGGTCAAAACACATAATTCATATGTTAGAGGATATAAGGATTCAGGTCATGAGTAGGTTAGTGACAAAAAGGACAGAAATGGCTGCCAGAGATGTTATCATATGCCCTAAAATCCAGGAAAAACTTGAATTTTCAAAAGGTGCTTCTTATAGATGTGAGGTGTATCCCTCATCATATCAAGTTTTTCAAGTAAGGGATTTTGATGATGTCTCTGTGGATCTAGAAAAGAGAAGCTGCACATGTAGAAAATGGGATTTAAGGGGATATCCTTGTAAACATGTATATGCTGTTGTTGGTCTTTTACATAAGAATGCTGAAGACTCTGTTGATGTGTGTTATCACAAAGATACATACATGAAGGCTTATGAGTTTTCAATACCTCCATTGCCTAGTGAAAGGTATTGGACCAAGATCAATCAGCCAATGGATCCACCACCAATCAAATCTGCTCCTGGTAGGCCTAAGAAGAATAGGAAGATGGATTCTCATGAAGATCCAAAAAGGCCTGGGAAACTCACAAAGCATGGGGTTATAATGAAATGTAGTATCTGTGGGGCTAGAGGACACAATAAAAGAAAGTGCACTGAGAAGGGGAAAACAACTAAAGGTAAATTTTATTAAGTTTTTTGGTTATTGTTTACTTAATTACCTGGCTTAAAGTTTGTATCTCCAGGTGGTTCTGCTCCAAAGAGACAGAAGAAGAGTAGCCAGAAATCAACTCAAAAGGCAACCCAGCAGTCTACTCAAGAGGCAACCTAACAATCCACTCAAGAGGTAACTCAGAAATCTACTCAAAAGGGAACCAACAAGTCAAGTCAAAAGGGAAAGAGAAAGACCAAAAAGAGGGGCAACAATGAAGGCTGAAGTTATGTAGAATATATGTGATCTTTTGTGTTTGTGACAATGTTATGTATGACTTATTTACTCTAATATTTTGTCTAAAAACACCTTCTAGTAATCTGGGACAAGTTAATTAGTCAATGTTTGACTTTTCAGTGTTGTTTGACTTTTTCTGTGTTGTTTGACTTCTGTGTTGTTTGACTTTTGTTGTTGATTGAGTCACACATTGGTGTACATATTCCATTATGGTCATTGTGTACACTTTAATAGGTTGACTCAAACATTGGTGAGCATGCTTCTGTTTGGTATCTTTTGGTCAGTCTGCAGTTTGGTTTAGTGATTCTGAAGTTTGGTTTGGTGATTCTGCAGTTTCTGCAAGTGCAGTTTGAGTCACTTGCAAGTGCAGTTGCACTTTGGTTAATACTTTGGCCAATTCTGTACCTAGTTACAGTTTGACTGCAAATTGGTCAAACTTTGGCCAATTTTGGCTTCATATGCAGTTTGAGTCACTTGCAAGTGCAGTTGCACTTTGGTTCATACTTTGGCCAATTTTGCACCTAGTTACAGTTTGACTGCGAATTGGTCAAACTTTGGCCAATTCTGCACCTAGTTACAGTTTGACTGCGAATTGGTCAAACTTTGGCCAATTTTGGCTTCATATGCAGTTTGAGTCACTTGCAAGTGCAGTTGCACTTTGGTTCATACTTTGGCCAATTCTGCACCTAGTTACAGTTTGACTGCGAATTGGTCAAACTTTGGCCAATTTTGGCTTCATATGCAGTTTGAGTCACTTGCAAGTGCAGTTGCACTTTGGTTCAAACATTGGCCATTTTGGCTTCATATGCAGTTTTAGTCACTTGCAAGTATGGTCAATATGTACATTAACTTAGATGTCCAGTTGAGTCAAAGTAACAAAAGTATAACTTAGATGTCCAGTTGCAAATTTCATTTCATAACAAGTGGGCACAAATGGTTACAAACACTAAATACCACAACAGTTCAATAAATACTAATTCCACAAATACAACAATATGGCAATTGCAATTACAAAGGTTAGCACATATGGTTTCTTCGACTTCGTCTTTGTGTCAAATCTCATTGCTTTCAAGTTCTTATTCTCTTCTATTAATAACATATTGTGTAATTCAAGGTTCTTTATCTTCAGGTCTTTAAACATCACTGGAGTTGAGGTGCCGTATGAACGTTCAACGAACATCTTATCAACATCTTCTTTCCACTCGAAGAATTTGCAATCCCCTCTCTACAAAACACAACAACTATAAGGAAATTGCAATAGACTATCTACAAAACACCAAATTGATCTGCAAATTAAACTTACAGGCCAGTGAGAAAAACCGTAAAATTCTTCACCATGTCTTTCACTTTTAAGTCCAACTACTCGAAGAACCGCAACAATGTTGTGATGACAGTACACTTTTCCATCCAAATCGACCTTGAAGAGTTTAGGTTTTCGAATTAGACCAGAGGTAGAAGACGAGGACATGTTGACTGAATGTTTCAAGGGGCAATTAGGGCAAGAACGGCTATGGGGAGGAATTAGGGCAAGAACGGCGATGGGGTTTAACAGGTGCGATTGATCTTCCTCTGCAATTTGGGAGAAGATGAGTTTGTTTTGAAATTAGGGTTAAATTGATGTTAAAGAGATGATATAACAAATCTCTGTCCACGTATGCTTCCAAGTCATCATCTGCATGCCACATAGGCTTAAAAAACTAACTCAGTTAGTGTTTTTTTAACGAAGGGGTGACAGTGACACCAAGTTGTCGAGTAGAGGGTGGTGGGAGCCAATTTGAAAGTTGGGCGTGGTATTGGCCAATTTTGCATAGTTTAGGGTGATACAGTCCATTTCCCCTAACTAAAAAACGAAAATAATAAATATACAACCTATTCCCCACCCTCACCCCACCCCATTCTCTCTCTCTCTCTCTCTCTCTCTCTCTCTCTCTCTTATCTCTTTCTCACTCTTTGCATAAGATAAACACAGACCACTCACTTATCTTCAAACCTCCGTTGAACCCGCACGAGCCATTTCGTTAGAAGTAGTCATCAACACCAAGACGAACCCTCCACACCCGTCGAGCTGACCCCTTCACCGGCGACGACTGTGGCGGCGTTACGGTGGAACTAAGGATTCAACCAATACGCCCTTCATAGAAACACAACACCTCTACTTGCTCTCTCTATAATCCCCACCACAAACACCACCGGTAACCACCCACCACCGTCACCTACCTCTAGCAATGTCACCCACCTTAGTCACCAGATCTGATTTCTCTCCTCCAAATCTGAGACTTGTTTCAGGTGAGAAGGGTGGTGGTCGGTTTTAGGTGAAAAGTGGTGTTCGGTTTTCCGATGAAGGGTGGTGGCTAGTGTTGGTAGTTTCAGTGGCTAATGGTGGTGGTTTGAAGTGATCATACAAACAGATTCTGACAACGAATTCGTTGTAGAAATCATCATCGATCACAATTTGATGTTCATGATTAAAGGACTGAATTGTAAGCAAACAAGAAGCTCAGATCTGATAGGTTTCGGCAGTGGTGTAGGGGGCAGATGTTGGGGATGTTTTTTCCAGAAATGATAATGTTTTTCCAGAAGTTGGTTTTGGGTTTGGGTTTGGGTTTGGTTGTCGTTGGTTTTGGGTTATTGGTGGTGGTAATGGTTGTCAGCTATGGTGGTAGTGGTGGTCTAAGATAGTGGTTGTAGTGTTGGTGTTGGTGTTGTTCCAGTCAAAGGAAATGTGAAGGGTGTAAGTGGGAAGTTATTAAATCTGATGGTAGACTGTTGGGTGGTGTTGGTCATGGTGGAGTTAGAGGGCTCGGTGGTTGTTCTCGCAGTTGGAGGTGGACTCGGTGGTGGTGCTAATGGGTCGCCACAGGTGTGCTTGATGAAGAAGGTGAGGGTGGAGGTGGGTCCCAATAATAATAATAACAATAATTATAACAAAATTAATTTTTTTCTTTTATTTTTTTAATATAAAATATGATTTGGACTAAAATTGCAAGTTGAAAAGTTTATAACAAAAATGCCGAAAATACCTCTGTTTAAAACTAAGTTTTTAGTCGAAGTTAGGCAATGTAATAAAAAAGACAAAGAAATGGAAAACTCAGAGACTTAGTAAAAAAAAAAAATTGGACTAAAATGTCAATTTGGTACAAACCACAAAATCTAAAATGGCAATTTACTCTTTAATATATACATTACTAGCCTAAGACCCCGCGAGCTTCGCGGGTGGCTAAACACCAACTAAACACATAAAATAATTTAAACGTAGAAGCGTTAAAGTGTGATTTGTTAAGCCTAATATTTTGATGCAGTTGAGCACGTCCCAATAGTACATCTACATAATGTTCGTTACAAATTAAGTTTTTGTCAACAAAACCTTCATGATGTTTTCATGATGTCTTCTTTAACTCCACTATCGCATTCATCCTCTGACATTATCAATTCCAATCAGGACGACTTAGAATTTAAAGCTCTATTGCTAGATTATTAAAAAGAGTTAATTACTGTTTTCGTCCCTGTGGTTTGTCAAAAATCACTATTTCAGTCCATTAGTTTAAAAATTGCGATTTCAGTCCTTGTGGTTTCACTTTCGTAACCATTTCAGTCCACCTCGTAACCATTTCAGTCCCGGTACTTACAGAATAAATGGATTGAAATGGTTACGAAAGTGAAACCACATGCACTGAAATGGTCACGAAAGTGAAACCACACGGACTGAAATCACAATTTTTAAACTAATAGACTGAAATAGTGATTTTTAACAAACCACAGGACAAAAACAGTCTGTTTTATATACATGAAATTAATTTGAAAAAAATAGATTCTTACTTAAGTGTAAGAACAACTCAAATGGGTTCTTAGAGATATCAACTGGTTGGCTACCCTCCAAACCTTGATTTGCTATAAATCCCTTTTACTGTTATAGAAAAAAATAAGGTTATAACCCGGAAATTTTCCGGGTAGGAAAATTTAATTTATAACAAATAAAAGTATAAAAATAACACTTTAACATCTAAAGTATCCTCTTTTCCTTTTCTCCATCATAAATTTTTAATTGGTTTCTTAAACTTTTTCTTGTTGTAAAGAGCCATAAAACATACAAAAGCAAGAATGTAAAGTAAACGTCTATATTAATGAAGCATTTACATTGGAACCTCTATTCTATATTATATAGATAAAATAATAGAGGAAACAACAAAAATACCATCACATTGGAATTTCTATAATAGAAAAAAATTAAAGTAAAGTACACCTCTATATTTATAGGGTCACATACATTCAACCCTCAATATTATTATTCTGAGTGTGTAATATCTAATATGATTTTGAAAAGCTTTATTTATACCACAGCCTCACCAATTTTGAAAAGACCCATTTTTAAAAAAAGACTCATTTCATGACAACCTGTTTTAATCGAGTTAATCACAGGTTATCCTCTAAATATCTTTTGACATCTATACATAAAATAAATACAAACAAACTAATCATAAGTCCGTCTTTAAACAATTTTTCAAAGTTTACCTACTTGAGCAATTAGAGATAAATATAAAGCAAATCACCCGTTAGGTAAAAACGGTTGAAATTGTGTTTTTTTTTTTCAGTAAACCAAACTTTATTAATCACCAAAAGAGGCATACAAACAACAATTAAGCTTCCAAAAAAACACACTAAGATACATCCAAAATATTCTTACCCCATTACACATCCAATCACTTTAAAAAAATTATCTATACACATACACTAACCAAAGTCTAAACTAGAGAAAGTGGACCAGATTGAGAGATTGACGCCTATCGATCGGTTAATCATCCACCAGAGAGTAGCCTCCTTAATGTCTTGCACTATTTTAGTTTGAAAAGCATTGACCCCTTTGAAGATCTTATCATTTATCTTTAACCATAGCCTTCATACTGTCATGAGAAATACAATATAAATCGGCATTTTTTTTCGTGGGCGTATCCAGACTAATTCTACATACACAAACCTTCCAACATATTGATTTAGCGAAGATACGTGAAGCGAACAAAAGACAGGAAGAGCAGTTTTTATATTTTTTTATCATACCTGTAATCATTTTATAAATAATGCTATACAAAATTACAAGAAGAGAAACTGTTATAGTTATTTTTTTTTATAATATCAATCATAATGCTATACACACCTTGTCGTAGCTTAAACACATTTCTTCAGATTATGGCCCAATTTGATCAGATTCTAAAAAACGAAGAAAGATTATCATGAGATACTGTAAAACTGGGGTTTAGGATGTAAACCATAAAAATAACAAATTAATTTAGATGATTAGCCTTGCAGAAAACCCCAATCGGGAAAGTTTACCTGAATCATTAACGGAAAAAATCAGACTCAGGTTGGGTTACTCAAGCGAATATTAATCACTGGAATAAGATCGGGTATCAAACATAAGAGCACACATGAGTTGATTAATGGAACAAAATGGTGAGGAGAAGAATATACATAAATGAATCGAATAGAGATCAATTTCCCATAGGATCCCATTTAAGATATATAGATATAGATAAAGGACGGTGCAAGATATACATTTCCTTCAACTTCTCATAGGATCCCATTCAAGAGTTCCTTGTAGGGGAAGGAGTCTGAAAGAAGCTCATCACCTAAAATTACAAAACACAATTTGAATTAGATATGCAACTCGAGTACAAAAACAATAGTCGAAGAAGACTCGAAGCATCCCTAAAATTATTAATAATATAGTCAAAGCATCTCATAAAAAACATCAAGATTTCAAAGCATTCAAAATTTAAAATAAAAAACAATAATGGTTTACTTCAAAATTTAAATTTAAAATAATGATTGACTTCAAATTTTAAAATTTAAAATCTGAAAATCAAATCACTAATATCCAATCCCGTAAATCAAGTAAACTTATTAGGAAAGTCTAAACTTTCAAATTTAAATTCAATTTACAGATTCAAAATTTAAAATCAAACACATTAATGGCAAACTTTCAAATTTAAATTTAAAATAATAATTGACTTCGAAATTGAAAATTTAAAATCAAACACAATAATGGTTTACTTCAAAATTTAAATTTAAAATAATGATTGACTTCAAAATTTAAAATTTAAAATCTGAAAATCAAATCATTAATATCCAATCCCGTAAATCAAGCAAACTTATTAGGAAAGTCTAACATTGCCAAGCAAAACCAACCGACATAGAAACAAACTCATAAGAGAGGGAAAAAATATAAAACAAACAAAAGGAGGGGTTTCAAAAAACGTAAATGAATTTATTTATAGAAACACTAAAAATTTTCCGGAAATTAATACAATACCAAATTTATTAGTAACTAAAAAATACAGCCAAAATTAAATGAGCATAAAAGATGAAACCAAACATTATACCGGATAAAAAATAGGAAACAAAAACAATAAAACTAAAATTTTTTATTAACATGTCCGACGAAGTTTAATAGTCCGGCAATGGCATAAAATTTAGGGTTAACCATGAAAAAATAAAAAAAACAAAACAAAAGAATTATTAATACATATTAATACAATAAAAATTTATTAGTAAAAAAAACAAAGATTTTCAAATTTCAAAAAATATCATAGTTTGATTTGCCAAAAAAAAAAATAACTTAAAAATTATAGAGATTAGCATAAATGATGAAAACTATCATTATACCGGATCAAAAAACAACAAAAAAACGATAACATTAAACTTACCTCTTGTGTTCGAAGAAGATTCAGACTCCTGCAATTGCATAAAAATTAGGGTCTATCATGAAAAAACAAAAAAAAAATAAAAAAAAATCAGTAAGAGCATCACTCTTTCAAAGACATCAAGAATAGATCCATTAATAAGATTAGATTCGAAAATTTTAAATCATCATCAGCAACACAAAAATACAGAAAAATGATTAAAAAAATGCGTTTAAGCATTTAAAATACATAACAATCTAATCTAGTTTACATACCTGCAGAATAAGTGGAATGATCTACACAAAAAGAAGAAGAACAAATTCTGAGAAACTTGAAAATTAATGTGATTGTCGAAAATTATGAAAACTAACACAAAATTTGAAAGCAATTAAAACTTTAATATAAGTTATCTTGATAAATTTGGAAATACGTTACAATTTAGACAACTTTGATAAGTATCCATAATTGATATAAATTCAAAAATTCAAATTTTGAAATAATCAGTCAAAACAATTTACCTAAATAGTTAAATATTATTCAAACTTAAATTCAAAACCAATGAGGTTAATATATTTATAATATAATCAATATCTAAATGATTGTGAAAAAAATCAATCACAAAAAATACAGAAAAATGATTAAAAAAAGTGCGATTAAGCATTTAAAATATATAACAATCTAATCTAGTTTACATACCTGCAGAATAAGTGGAATGATCTACAAAAAAAGAAGAAGAACAAATTCTGAGAAACTTGAAAATTAATGTGATTGTCGAAAATTATGGAAACTAACACAAAATTTGGAAGCAATTAAAACTTTAATATAAGTTATCTTGATAAATTTGGAAATACGTTACAATTTAGACAACTTTGATAAGTATCCATAATTGATATAAATTTCAAAAATTCAAATTTTGAAATAATCAGTCAAAACAATTTACCTAAATAGTTAAATATTATTCAAACTTAAATTCAAAACCAATGAGGTTAATATATTCATAATATAATCAATATCTAAATGATTGTGAAAAAAAAATCAATCACAAAAAATACAGAAAAATGATTAAAAAAAAGTGCGATTAAGCATTTAAAATACATAACAATCTAATCTAGTTACATACCTGCAGAATAAGTGGAATGATCTACAAAAAAAAGAAGAACAAATTCTGAGAAACTTGAAAATTAATGTGATTGTCGAAAATTATGGAAACTAACACAAAATTTGAAAGCAATTAAAACTTTAATATAAGTTATCTTGATAAATTTGGAAATACGTTACAATTTAGACAACTTTGATAAGTATCCATAATTGATATAAATTTCAAAAATTCAAATTTTGAAATAATCAGTCAAAACAATTTACCTAAATAGTTAAATATTATTCAAACTTAAATTCAAAACCAATGAGGTTAATATATTCATAATATAATCAATATCTAAATGATTGTGAAAAAAAAATTCAATCACAAAAAATACAAAAAAATGATTAAAAAAAAGTGCGATTAAGCATTTAAAATACATAACAATCTAATCTAGTTTACATACCTGCAGAATAAGTGGAATGATCTACAAAAAAAAGAACAAATTCTGAGAAACTTGAAAATTAATGTGATTGTCGAAAATTATGGAAACTAACACAAAATTTGGAAGCAATTAAAACTTTAATATAAGTTATCTTGATAAATTTGGAAATACGTTACAATTTAGACAACTTTCAAAAATTCAAATTTTGAACGATAAAGAAGACTCAAAATAACACCAAATCTATGGAAAACGAACCTGCTTGCAATCGATTGGAAGAATGATCAGCTCTCTAAAGGACCTGTTGTCAACAAAGACATCACAATTTTAAGGATTTAAATAGAGAATGATGGATGAAACATTGCTTAAGCTTAAACAATAAGCTGTACTATAACCTTTCTGGTATGCCAAATCATCACTCCCAATTGTTGAACTGTAATAGTGTCAGTAAACAACGTCACCTCTGACAATTGCTCAAAATCTACTTCAATACGTTAATTTAATCGGAAAACCTAAAGATGAACATATGATAAAGAACATCAAACAGGAAGCAACATTATCAAACATGAATCGGTATTTGAAGAATTGTTACCTATTTGTTGAATCGTTTGGAGAAGACAGTGATGGATCCCATCTTTTAAAAAACACCAAATCTTGAAAAATATCACAGAAGCACTCAAGAAATGAATATAGGTATTGATGAATGCATAAGTTAGAAATCACTGAAACCCTAAGAAGAGGCGGAGGCTAGGTCTTCCAGACACCAACAATGCCGCAAAAAGAAAATTGAAAACACGGATACATACCTTATACGCCGCATAATAAGGACTGGTTGCTTCCACTCGCGATTGAAGATGAAGAAATCTAGGGTTCAGGGGATTGCAAATAACATATTAAAGATCGATAGATGATATCTAGGGTTTAAGGAAGAAATAGATAGTGTTTAACAATGACAAAGAAAAATCACAGAGGGAAAAGAAAAATAACATACCTATGTTTTTCGAAGATCAATCGATGAAGAAGGAAGAACCGGATGCAGGAGATGGGTATTAGGGTTTTGGAGTGAAGTGAAGCGTATTAAAGAAGCTAAGGAGGATGGTTTTGGCGGAAAAAGCAAAAAAAAAGTGGTCTAAGCAAATGCCACGTGGCAAGTAATGGCTTAAGCTAATGCCATGTGGCTTAAGCTTGTTTTGCTTTATTAGAAGTAGTAGATACTTTCAAAGTCAGCCGGCCCACCAGCCAAGCAGTCAAGCACACAATTTACAAACCTATTTTTTTATGTTATTTAAACCGGTATGTTTTCGTACACTCCACTCCATGTATTCATTTCTATGTATGTCATGGTATAACTTTTGTTCAAATGTATGTATGTCATGGTATAACTTTTGTTCAAATGTCTAACCTTTGACGTAAGTTTTAGTTAAACTCGAGTCGGCTAGATATGATATCTTTACTTCTTTTTTATATATGTTTTCGTCTTTTCTAACGCTCATTTTACAACCAAGGCCGGACTTACTCTATGCGGAGGGTGGGCGGTCACCCCTCTTGAAAAAAAAAAAGATTTTTAGTGTTATATATGTGTGAAAATCCCAACCGCCTCCTATAAAATTTTGCGATTGCACCCCTTGAACACATCGTATATGTGTTGATCAGAGGTGAAGTGTGATGATGTTTTCAATGTTGATGTTGTTAGGACGAAGATTAAAAAAATGGTAGGATTTGCAGGTTATTTGATAAGGAAAGGACAAAGATAAAAAAAATGGTAGGGCTTGGAGGTTATTAGATAAGGAAGATGAAACTGATTGGGTGGTGGTCCATTGACAAAGGCAAAGCCTTTAAATGCCTAGGAGAGAGCGGTCTTATGTTCAAGTCTCACAGAATAACAAAAATAAAAGAAATTTGTCGTTAAAAAAAAGATAAAAAGGATGAAGGAGATACGGGGTCTTGGGAATAGGAACATCATTTGAAAGTCCATGTAAGGTACTTTAATAAATTTAAAGTATGGAATTATCATCTTTGCTTCAAAACACCATTATGTAATTTACCTTTTCATTTTATTAAGTCTCATTGCATGCATATTTCCTTTATGTGTTCTCTAAGACCATGTCTAATGAGGGAGTGAAGTGGCGGGCCAACTTCACGCCTCATAATGTCCAAACACCGCTACACCGGAGCGTGATCTTCATATTTTTGCCCTTGGCGTTACCATTAAAATGCTCCTTTTGTTGTTGGTTTCAAATAGGGTTATTCTAAATACACCCTACTATAATTTTCATTTACACCCTACTCTAGTGCATTAATTAGATTTAACTAAAACAAACCAATCAACATTCAGTTAAATTTAATCATGTTTGACTAAAAATTTAATACATCAATAATCATAGCATTAATTTGGTCTTCTTAATTACATTTTAATCCATTTAAGGATGTAACTTTTACGATTTTTTATTTTTAGAGTTAATTGCCAAAATCGTTCTTGAGGTTTGGGCAGGTTAGCCATTTTCGTCCAAAATGACACTTTTGTACCAAATTGCCCCAAACGTTTGTAACTTTTTGCTATTTTCATTCAAACCACTAACTTAATTTATTTTTTCCAGTTAAGTTGAGAATATTGTTACATATATAATAAAAAATAATATACATGCAATTTTTATATGAAAAAAAATAATAGCTTTGTCACATAATTTTTATAAATTTTAATCCAACCACTAACTAAGTTAGTTTTTCTATTAAGGCGAAGGATGTTTATAAACTAAGATAGAAATTAATTTCTAATTTTTTATATAGATCAGTTTTATAAAAATAAAATCTAATTAAACCTCTAAATTTTATAAAACTAAAATGTTGGTGACCTTAAAAAGGTCAAATAAAAAAATCTATTCATATGTACCAAGTTTGTAATTCATCTTCTACTCTTTTAAATTCGTTCCTAAGGAAAAACAGAAGCCAGAGCCCCCTCCACCCTCAAACAATGTATTGTTACCAAACCTTAAAATTACCCACCAAATTGTAATTATAATGATATGAACCAAAAGTTTCTTTACTCAAGCCACTCAGAATAAGTATTAGTTAGTTACCCTCATAATCTTAATTAAATAAATATTTTATTTCTACCAACATATTTCCTAGGTGCTCAACACATTTAAAAAAGAGTTAATTACTGTTTTCGTCCCTGAGGTTTGTCAAAAATAACGGTTTCAGTCCATTAGTTTAAAAATTGCCATTTCAGTCCATTAGTTTCATTTTCGTAACCATTTCAGTCCACTAACTTAACTCCATCCATTTATTTTGTTAACTTTGAGTTAACTAACTAATTCAGGGACGGTTTGCGTCAGTTTTAGAAACACAGGGACTTAAGTGTAAACTCTAAAACATTAAAACAAAAAAAATAGTAAATTCCAAAAAATTCCAAAAATCCAAACAAATTCCAAAAAATTCTAAAAAATAATAAAAATTCTAAAAAATCATAAAAATTCTAAAAAATTCTAAAAAATCCAAAAAATCCGTTTCGGCGCGAACTGTTTCGACCCGAACCGTTTCGAGCTGAACCGTCCGTACCGTTTCGACCCGAACCGTTTCGAGCTGAACCGTTTCGACCCGTACCGTTTCGAGCCGAACCGTTTCGACCCGTACCGTTTCGAAGCCGAACCGTTTCGAGCTGAACCGTTTCGAACCGAACCGTTTCGACCCGTACCGTTTCGAAGCTGTACCGTTTCAAGCCGTACCGTTTCGAACCGAACCCTTTCGAGCTGAACCGTTTCGAACCGAACCGTGCCGTATCGAACCGTACCGGTTCGGCTTCGAAACGGTTCGCGTCGAAACGGTTCGGGTCGAAACGGTTCGGGTCCAAAGGGTTCGGTTCGAAACGGTTCGCATCGAAACGGTACGGTTCGAAACGGTACAGCTCAAAACGGTTCGGTTCGAAACGGTTCGGTTCAATACGGCACGGTTCGATACGGCACGGTTCGGTTCGAAACGGTTCAGGTTGAAAGGGTTCGGTTTGAAACGGCACGGTTCGGTTCGAAACGGTACGGCTTGAAACAGTTCGACTTCGAAACGGTACGGGTCGAAACGGTTCGGCTCGAAACGGTTCGGCTTCGAAACGGTACGGGTCGAAATGGTTCGGCTCGAAACAGTACGGGTCGAAACGGTTCGCGTCGAAACGATTCAGCTCGAAACGGTTCGCGTCGAAACGGTTCAGCTCGAAACGGTACGGACGGTTCAGCTCGAAACGGTTCGGGTCGAAACGGTTCAGCTCGAAACAGTTCGCGCCGAAACGGATTTTTTGGACTTTTTAGAATTTTTATGATTTTTTAGAATTTTTATTATTTTTTAGAATTTTTTGGAATTTGTTTGGTTTTTTGGAATTTTTTTGATTTTTTGGAATTTACTATTTTTTTTGTTTTAATGTTTTAGAGTTTACAGTTAAGTCCCTGTGTTTCTAAAACTGACGCAAACCGTCCCTGAATTAGTTAGTTAACTCAAAGTTAACAAAATAATTGGATGGAGTTAAGTTAGTGGACTGAAATGGTTACGAAAATGAAACTAATGGACTGAAATGGCAATATTTAAACTATTGGACTGAAACCGTTATTTTTGATAAACCTCAGGGACGAAAACAGTAATTAACTCTTTAAAAAATATGTAACGTTTTACAATTTTTTTCTATCTCTACAACTGATAAATATTAAAAGTTGTAATCGATTGTTATGTGTTGCACACCAATGACGTTTTCTCTTTATAAAACTGATTTATATAAAGAAGCTGTAAATTAATTTATGTCTTAATTTATAAAATTTAAAACATTCTTCACCTTAACAGAAAAATAAACTGAGTTAGTGATTTGGATGAAAATTTATAAAAATTATGTGACAAAACTATTAATTTTTGTTATCTAAAAACTCCATGTATATTCTTTTTTATTATATTTGTAACAAAAATAATTAAATAAAAGAAATTAAAAAGGGTTTAAGTAAATTGCCAAAATCGTCCCAGTGGTTTTATATTTTTCAGTTTCATCCAAATATCCTCAACTTAATAGAAAAAATAAACTAAGTTAGTGGTTTGGATGAAAATGGCAAAAAGTTACAAACGTTGGGGGCAATTTGGTACAAAAGTGTCATTTTGAACGAAAATGACAAACATGCCCAAACATCAGGGACGATTTTGGCAATTAACTCTTATTTTTATTTAGAATGGTCCTGGTTTTTATTTATTTTACACCTTTTATAGTTTAATTTTATGTTAAATTAACAAAACAAATCCATTTAAGGATTTAATATTTTCGATTATTTATTTTAATTAAAATAGTTTTTTTTAATTTTATGTTTATGTTCTCTATATAAGATTTTTTTTAATTAGATTAAACTAACATTTCTATTGAAATTTCAAAAAAAAGATAGAAAATAAAATATGATTGTACCGTTTTTGAATGATTTTATAAAATAATATATTTAGACAGAGTTATTTTAGTTTTAAAAAAATAGGCACACAGTTGCACTGGTTCGTTCATCTATTTTTACCTTCCTTTTTTAATTGTAAAAATTCCTATTTATCGTTAGGGAATTATATTTGAATAACTATATACAAATCATTTAAAAATACCTCACATGTTATTTATTTCCAGTGTCCGTAATAATTTTAATTTTCATTATTATTTTTTTTTCTAAATGGTGGATCTTTATTATGAAAATAAATAAAAAAAGATTAAAAAAAAGAAAAATATATATATAGCTGATTGCATTTAAGAAGTATCTGATAATTAAATAAATAATAAAAAAAGACTGGTTGTATTTATTGAGAACTATAGTTAAAAATGATAATCACATTTATTAGACTATTTAATTACTTTACACAGTAATGTGTTGTAGAGTATGGTATAAATAGCAACACCCTTTTAAATAAAGTGGCTGTTTTTTTTCTAATAAAAATAATAATTGGGTAATTATTACAAGGGTAATCACATAACCCATAATTTTTTGGCCAAATAAATTCTTGGGAGCCAAACGTATAAAATTTTCGGACGAAATACACGTAAATCGGAAGGGCACCATCTGACCCCTTCTATCCTCCATCTATAATTATAGGATTAAATACGATGGAGAGGATGTGATGTTGGATCAGTTCTGTTTAATCATAATGGAAAACATGAAAACATACCTGTTACAGCAGACAGTGCGGTGGAGAATCCAGTCAGAGAAGATGACATCCCGTTCGACATAATTGTCAGTGTGATCTGGTTCCTCCTTAGGGTGTTGACTAATGATGGGGACGACTAAACCGAATAGGGGATCCGGTTAGGAGAGGAGGTCGATGATGATGATGTTATGGTTAGGTTATCTGATTAAGAGTGTGTAACTGAGTAACCTTTTGACCTCTACATAATTCTCCTTATATAAGCACCCAGGAGGAAACCTAATTAGTTAATAAGGGTAATATGGTCCATCAACAATTACCAACTAATTATTTAATAGGTTATTATATATTTTGATCTATATTATGTAAATGATTATAATGGCTATAGATTAAATATTAAACATAATAGATTTAATATTACATTCTCCCACTTAGCCGAGTAATCATTTACTATGAGTATTAGATAAGCCTGATCGGGAGTTAACACTCATTTTAGCCTTAAACAAGTACTATAGCAGAGAAATACAGCCGTTGAATCATTATGCGACTCAGGACCCCCATTAGTCATACTATAGCCTTAATTTAAAACCTAATCGTCATGATCAAAATACGCATAAGCCCTTTGTTTGATTTGTAACTTCATTTGTCTATATGCCATTATACCGGTTGAACATATTCTAAGAGACATACAAAATCAAACTGAGGAAATTTCATTAATCATAAAACATAAGCTAGTACAATATGCTTAAATAGGGCCTTTACTAAATCCCATATTCCGAACATGTTCTTCGTAAACCCTAGGAGGGAGACCTTTAGTCATCGGATCCACAAGCATATCTTTAGTACTAATATACTCGATACAAAGATTATTTTCCTCAACTCGTTCTCATACGAACAGATATTTTGTATCGAGATATAAACCAGCTCCAGTCGAACTGTTACTGTTCGAGAAACTAACGGCAGCTGAATTATCACAATAAAGCTTCAATGGTCTAGAAATGGAATTAACGATTTTGAGTCTAGTGATCAGATTTCGAAGCAACATTCCATGACAGGTTGCGTTATAAACAGCAATGTACTCTGCCATCATTTGTGGTCAACTGTTGTTTATGACTCTTCCATGAGATAGGGCCACCTGCTAACATAAAAATATAGCCCGAAGTGGATTTCTTGTCATCTTTGCATTTGGAAAAGTCAGAATCAGAATAGCCCACCACTTCTAAATGATCACTTCTTCTATAAGTCAGTTTATAGTCTTTCGTCCCTTGCAGATATCGAAGTACCTTCTTAGCTGCTTTCTAGTGATCTAGGCCAGGATTAGTCTGATAACGGCCTAGCATTCCAGCAATATAAGCGATATCTGGGCGAGTACAGACTTGAGCATACATCAGGCGCCCGACTACTGACGCGTAAGGTATCTGGCTCATTTGCTCCTTCTCAACCTCTGTTGTCGGACACTGGAATGAACCGAAAACATCTCCCTTAACTGCTGAAGCGACGGAGGGTTTGCACTGTTGCATGTTATACCATGTAAGGACACGATCTATGTAAGCCTTCTGGGACAATCCTAAGATTCCTTTGTGTCTTTCGATGCCAATGACGTAAGAAGCATCTCCGAGATCCTTCATGTCGAAGTTATGCGAGAATAACCTCTTCGACTCATGCAACATGTCTAAAATATTACTTGCCAATAGAATATCATCTACGTAAAGGACAAGTATAGTAAAGTTGCTCCCACTCATCTTGAGATAGGTGCATTGATCCACTTGATTCTTCATAAAACCTTGCTTCTTCATGACTTCATCAAACTTGAGGTACCACTGACGTGATGCTTGTTTTAACCCATAAATGGATTTCTTCAACTTACAGACTAGATGCTCCTGACCTTCAGGTTTAAAGCCTTCAGGTTGTTTCATGTAAACATCTTCGTCCAAGTCTCCGTTAAGGAAAGTGGTTTTAACGTCCATCTGATGTAACTCTAAATCAAAATGAGCTACTAGGGCCATGACGATCCTTAATGAATCTTTACAAGAGACATGTGAAAACGTCTCTTGATAATCAATTCCCTCTTTTTTAGTGTAGCCCTTTGCAACCAATCTCGCTTTGTAGCGTTCAACGTTCCCATTCGGATCCAGTTTTGAACACCCATTTACATCCTACTGGTTTTACACCATTGGGTAATTCTACCAAATCCCAAACGTCATTTTTCTTCATGGATTCAAGCTCATCAATCATTGCTTTATTCCATTCAGAATACTGATCACTGCTTATGGCTTCATTATAAGAGATAGGATCATTGAGCTTTCCAGGATCCATTTCAGTCAGGTAGGTAATATAATCATCCCAATTAGTAGGCCTTCTTTGCCTAGATGACCTCCTGAGTGGATTATTGATGTGTGTAAAATGCAACATATAAATTACATCAAATGAGGCATTAAACTAACCCTTTTTTAGTACTAATGTTGGAAAAAGTGTGCTTTTGTCTTTCTTTTGTATTTTCAGGGTTAAATGAGCTTAAATGAACAAAAGGAACAAATATACAGCCAAAACCAACATAAATACAAAGAAAGGGAAGAAATGTGGGATGCCCGACCCCTCGACAGCATCTCCCAAAGCAAAAAACAAGAAGAAAGCTGAGCATGGGGCTGTGCCCAGCTCAACACGGGGCGTGCCCAGCGGACACGGGTCGTGCCCAGCGGACACGGGGGCGTGTTCAGGTGTCACGACCCCCGACCCACCCTGGACGGAATTGGGAGTCGCGAACAGCCCAGTGGTTCCGGTGATTAATTTGAAAATGTTGCAGCGGAAATTTCATCAGGACCGTGAGTTAGGAAAAATGTCAGAGTTTAGAAAACACCGGATTTTATTTATTTAAATAGATGGGATAAACCCATGTTTTACAATGGTAGCTTTAATAAAGATAAATTTTATTACATAAAACAATATTTCTTAATTTGATTTAATTAATAAATAAGCCACTTCTTGATGCCTTTCAGTGCCGTATCCATCTCTTACTCCAATCTACTGTAATTACCTGAAACGCGTTTTAAAAAGGTTTTGTCAGCGGGAAATACTGAGTGAGTTCATTCATTTTACTTAAAACATATTTGTTATAATTTATAGCATTAAGAGTTTTTACATTTGCTTCTTAAAGATTGGCAAAGACTTAATCACTGCAAATTATAACTAGAAAACAGTGTTATAAATTACAGCATAAGAGCGATTACAATGGCTTCTATCTTATTTTTATCTGGCGCTCTGTCACAATGGTGACAATGGTCATACCACTATTAGATCAATGAACCTAAATAGTGATGATTATCCCTAGTAGGTCAATGAACCTAACTGGGAGAAAATTAGTAATGTGCACAATACCCCACTAGCCAGTGATTCAAGATATCCACGACTTAGTCCCTGTAATTATAACTTTTGAAAATAATTTGAGGTATTGTAAAATAGTTGATAAAAAGAGAATGACTCACTTATAATCATGCAGATTCATACAGCCAAAGTTTAGTCTACAGATAATCCTTGATATATTACAGATTTATACAGGCAGAGCTTAGCCTATTGATTAGTCTTGTAACCTAGTGCACACGAACTAGGTAGGTAACTTAATACATCATTTACGATAACTCACGAGATCAACCCTCACAACGAATGACAAAGTGCTATGCTTAAACATCCATCGAATTAACGACTAATGACAAAGCATCACCCTAGTGTGGGCAGCACTTAAACATCCATTGAGTACATTGATCGATCGGAAAATGAATCGTAATAGCGATCGAGTTAATACCCGGAATCGTAACAGCACCCCGCTATACTAATTAGTGATTCGTGTGTGTTAATTGTGGTAAATAGAACGTATTTCAGTGTGTATGGCGAATTTGTTCATCGTTTTAGTGCCCAGAATCAAGTCCCAACATTTGCTATTTATACACGAAATTGGGCTAGCTTACGGACCGTAAGCATCAACCCTTACGGTCCGTAAGGGACACATAATGGCCATAGGTTTGCCACGTGTGGGACTAGACCTGCTGACTTGACAGAATTCGAAATTTAAATATTGAAAGCGTTTTATTTAGATAATCGTGACTACGGTTTACCCCCTCCCCCCCCTGAGTTTTAGGGGCCCTGATCCTGATTTTGATTGTTCTGAAAATTTTAGGGTTTGCGCAGAATCACTTGGGTGTCTCAATTAGGGTTTCCTATTGGATAAAATAATAAAATAAATAGGACTTTTAATGAGGGTTGTTACATTCTCCCCACCTTAATAAAAATCTCGTCCTCGAGATTTACTGGAATAAGTAGGAATACTTTTTCTTCATCTTAGATTCCAGCTCCCAAGTGTATTTGGGTTATTATATTTCTTTTAGACTTATGTCACCTTTTAGTTAATAAAAATAATATTAAGGTAGATGACACAAATTTAAAATATCGAATTTTGTGAATACAAGTTGTATCTTAAGTAGGATTCAATGGTTCAACTGAATTAGTTCAAGAAATTGATGACAAACGAATGAGATGAAATGATATAATTTTCAAGATGATTAGGTTCAAGCCAAAAGATATATGATCAATAGATATTTAAAATGAATGTGAATGATTTTTAGAATCAATAAAATTATTTGTCAAAAGAAAGCTTACTTTGAATTGGCAACTGAGGAAGACTTAAGATCGACAGGTTCAAAATGAAATAAAAGCGTGATAATGATTTGTCAAATATTGAATTATAATATGAGAAAATCAATGTGCTGAGATGAGTGAATTGCAAAGATACACCAAAAGACAATAGAGTTAGTGTATCATTGTTTAGAGTTCCAAGTTATTTTAATTGTGAAACAATGTGATAGTACACTATTTAGTGATCATATTTTTCATACTATGTTTTAGAGATCAAAAATATAATAAGAACAAGTTGTTTTGGCATGACCAATTTATATTATATTTGTAAAGCAAATGTAATATTATTTGTGTACTTGTCTGAACCATATCTTAGATATCAAATATAAATACTATGTATTATTTATTATGCATTTTTATTATATGTAAATGGTCACCACTTTTAATAAATGTTATTTTAGTATTTTACTATACTATGTATAATAACTTATATTTACTATGTAATATATATTACAAAATACCGCAATGAAGTTATTTCATTTACAAAATATTTTAGTATTATTATTTTGTAAAAGAAATCACTATTATTTATAATGTTAAATAAAAATTAAAGGTGTAAAAATATTTATTGTACAAAATATTTGTACAAATACTTTTGTACATATATAACACTTAATGAGTCAATTCTATGTGATTACTTATTTTCATTTTGAAACCATATAACGTTGTAAATGTATTTTATAAATGTTGTAAATAAGTCCCAACGTAGTTAATGACTACCATATTATTCTTATATGGTTATTTTCTTGCTAAATTGTTATGGTACATAGTTACCACAAAACATGTGATAAACAATTATTTATATATATATATATATATATATATATATATATATATATATATATAATTTTATTCATCCCTCTAATTCTTGTATTGTTTTTATAAAAATATGTCTTCTCCTTAAAGTATATATATAAAATTTAAAATTTATTAAATAAATATGATGACTTCATTTATATATATTAATTAGTCATTATCATGGTTGGATATTGGTTAGTGCTGCCTTGTTTAAGCATAGGTGATCAGTCCATGCCTAACTAAGGCTAGGCTATTCAATACCTGCCCCTCCTGACAATAACCTTAGTACTTAAAATAATACTAACACTTTTGTTATTAATTTATTATTAATAATAAAATTAATATTAATTATCAATAATAAATAACTGAACGTAAACTTAAATGAGAGTATACTTCAACATAAATTTTATATATTTATATATATAAAAATATAAATTCTTTACCTTAATGGTTTAACAAGAATATAGTAATACTATTTTGTAAATTAGGTACTCACTTACGTAAGTTTCCATATAAAATAAGTATAATGTTTTTCAATTGAAGATGTTAAAGTAATAATTATCACGAAAGGCTAGATTGATGTTTAAAAGATACACTGAAATATGACAAGAATTTGTGTATCATTATCTTAGCACACAATTTGTGTTAAGATGGCTTTTATAATTATATAAATAATTAAATCCGTATATGATATATATAAACAAGATTAGTGCAAGTTTTAAATTTTGTGAAAACGTCAGTATAAGGTAATCGTGATTAAAGAAATGATTCAATGAAGTCAAAGACTAAACAAGCCTATTATGGTTCAAAACAAATGAAGTACTTGTTGGGACTATTTTGAATATGATAGCTTCCATTCATCATATGGAATCTTGAAATGAATATGTAATGTGAGCGAGTTAAATAATTTGAACTTGATTTAAACAAAACAAGTTTAAATAAGAAAGTTCGGACATGGTCACTATAGAAACTATGTATGCCAAAGAAAATTAACTTTTTCAAGAAATTTATTGACTCGATACTAAGGAGTTATTGTTTTACGGTGCAAAAAGCGAAATGATATTTGAGTTTGGATAAAATAATAAATCGGAATGAAATCCTCCTGTGGTCTTGATAAATCAAATGAATCACATGCGCAACAAACAGTGCATGTGTAATGTGTGAATTTTATCAAGAAATGAAATAGATCAATATTTGCTACTATGAAAGAAATCCTTATGGTATGATGACTATTAGGAAAAGTAGAAATGTGAAAGTCAACTTATTATATACAGAAGTCAGAATTTCAATGAAAGAAATTTAAGAGCTTTATCTGGAATTTCTTGTGATAACCGTTGTTAAGTGAAATTACCAGGAAATGTCGAATAAAATGAAATAGGGAATTTGCAAAGGTATGTGACTCCTTTTTCAGTGATAAATAATTATGACTCTGATTAGACTGTGTACTGATAGTTGTGAAATCTTGTTACAACGTATCTCAACGAGATTCAGGTTGTTTGTAGGATCGCGTGATAGAGTGCTTCCTTTTAATTAGTAGTTCTTCTATTTGACGGAATTAGCATTGGTGTCATCGTGTCCAATTATATTTTCCAAAGGTCTTGCCTTGGAAATTGTGTGTGATATACTTCAACTTCTGTGGAATTATAATTAAATTTTCATGTGTTTTCTTGTACCTTATCATAACTTTACATGCTTCTTACTTGCGTTAATCGTTTATGGTAACGCGTTAGAAATTATTTACACTTTCGATGGTATCCCAACTTAATGGGTTTCTATTGTTATTATTGTTGCTCAAGTTACTTGTAACACCCGTTCTCATATATCTAGGTTTAACGTATATTTTGCGAAAATAATCATGTGATTGATGATTACATATACATCAAAATGCGGGTTTGATAAAAATACTTTTACAATTTAAGTAATATGCATAATGTAATTTTATTCGCCGTTTAAAATAACGACAAAACAACGTTGCGGAAGCTTTGTTTAACGTGTGTTCGGTTCTTGGTCGACGCTTGATCTTCATCCGGGACTCTCGACATTCACCTGTGATCAAAACCAACTTAAATGTCAGTTTTGATAGTCAAATATGAAGTTCAAACAAGCACAGGGGTTAAGTATGATGTTCAAACAAGTACAGGGGTTAAATATGTCAAAAAAAATAACATTTTTCGAGTTTGGAGGCGTCGCGTGACGCCAAGGGGCGTCGCGTGACGCTAGGCCCCCTTTTTGGCAGACTGTTGCTTCAGCTGTTGCTGTACGTTCCCAGCATGACTCGATTTCACGGAAACGGCCATAACTTCTTCGTTATTGACCCGTTTTACCCGATTCTTTTTCCTACGCGTCCGTAATTTAATTCTCCATCTTATGGAGTTAAAATCCAACAACCTTCATAATAAAATTTCAGACTTTTAAGTCTTCGGCTTATCGCCCTTTTACCAAATTTTGACCCGTTTATGCATTTTATCAAACGAACATATTTGTTTGATTTCTACATCACCTACACTTCTTCAAATTGTTATTAACTACCATTTTAGGTTCTAATCACAAGTTTATTTCACAATTTAAACCCGTTTTCGCTCGTATGCTTATTTTGACCCGTTAAGGGTAATTAAGCACTTTCGAGCCTAAAATCGCTCTCGATTGTTTCTAGCATTTCATCACCACATTTCTTATCCTATAATCCCTCACCACAATTGTGTTTATGGCGGTTTGATGTGGTGATCTATATAAACCAAATTTTACCTCTCGAATCATTATTTTACGGCAAAAACTCAAATAATACCGTTTGACTAATATAATACTTCTTTCAACCTCTATACTTAATCTAAGTATTTACTTAATTATAAAACTTGTTTCCAAACAACCTTTAAAGGTTGTTTGTTCGAATTAGCTAATAAGGGCGTTTTGGTCACATTTAATCCTTCATTTTTACGATAAAGGACTTCCACTAATATTTGACCAAATTGCACTTCTTACTACAACTTATTTGTGCGTACCTGGCTCGGATCAACGTATAGACCCGTTTATACCTCGCATTTATTAACCAATATTCTATAGCATCGCAATTATCCCAGAATTGCTACTCGTTCCTGTTTACATATGACTTGACAACCAAGATTAGTCATTATTGTCAAATGGTGTTATCATCACCATTTGACCCGTTTGGCTCATATGACCAAACATTTACATATGTAGTAAAATGAGGTTTTAAATTTCAAATTTACACATCCGGCTCACGTCGGATGTTACCACTTGACCCCTCCTTTTCTCTTTAACTCATTTCTTACAAATTTGACCCGTTCGGCTTACGCCATGGGTGCCCTTTTTTATTGTCAATTCACATTAGTCGACACTTGACTAAATTTCCATTTTTTTTACCCCCTTTTCTCAATATTAGATTACACTACGCGGTAATCTTATCAAAACTCATAATCTCTTAGTCATTACATGACCGATTTACCGATTTATCCTTTTTACCATAAACCATGGTTTTTATCATCTTTATATGTTCCGACTAGTACCAATCGCGTCGGAAACCATATTTTCATTATTATCGTTATCGCATTTATTACTTGTAAAGTAAACAAGTATTCTACAAAAGTGTGTAAGTTTCACTTACCTTTCATCCGAATTACGCTTTCCTTTTCATTCTTGATTCGTTCGACCCGCTTTCTCCTCAAGCTTCACCTAGCTTGTTAAGTGCCAACTATCATTCATTATTCACAAGGTTGTTAGATTAGTCATTCCAAATCATGACTTTCACACCTTATGATTCTTTGACTACTTTTGTTATTAAACTCAATCATAAATCATTGAGTTTAATTCTTGTATCAAGACTCACTTCTAAACAATTATGAACTCTTAACAAAATCCTTATTTTGTTCAAGTAGTTCATTCGTACGAGCTACTACGGTGTTTATAAACACCCATACAACATTAATTTCATCAAATCAACTAAACCCATTTCATGGCAATTATGATCATATACTCAAGCTTACAATTTGTTCAAGTATTTTGTTTCTACTATCAACTATGATGATTTTAAACATGTGTATATCATCATCTTCACTATATGATAAAAACCCACTTGACTAAAAGTGGTAAATCACCAAATTACTCAAATCCTAGCAATTTTACTTCAAATTTCTACTTAGGGTTTGTTCCTAAGCAATCATACTTCATTAATTTGGCCATAGCCTCTATGATTCTTGCATAAATCGCATCATGCAAATTTAACAAATTTTCACAACTTCATGAATGTTAGAAATTCGACATACCTTACGATCCCCACGACTAGGTGATCGCTTCTATGTATTAAATTCCGAATTTGGCCTTCATTTGATCTTCCAATTTGAAGATTTTGTTGAAGAACTAGGGTTTGCTCCATGGAGCTCCCTCCTGGCTTCTCACGCACGCACACACACATATGTGTGTGTGTGTGTTTGTTTTATTTTTAAGTTTATAAAACCATTTGTAAGTTACCCGGCTTTGGTCCCTCGTGTTTGGTTAGTTATTAATTAGGTCACAACCTAATTATTTTCAACAATACTCTCACTTATTAACTAGGTTTAATATTCCTAGTTAACTTAGCGGGTTCGGGAATATTTATGACTAAGTTTATTTTAGGCCCCGTTAACTCGGGCCTTTTGTCCATTTTATTTCTTTAAAGCTTTTATTCATTTTTATTTATTATTAGGATTAATTATTTAAATCCTAATATTCCACCGGGTAAATTTTACCACTAACGGTACTTTACCCGTCTTTTAGTATTAACGGGGTTTAATTACCAAACCCGTTTTCGGGGTGTTTCAAGTCTACCCCCCTTAAAGAGGTTTCGTCCTCGAAACCTTTTCTTACATAATTCATTGAGTTTAAACTCAATGTATTTGAGCCGAGAAATCTTTTAAACATTACTTATACTTTTAACCAATTATTAGTATTACCAGATAATCATGGTAACATCTTTTTGGTCACTAATTGTCTACGTATCTCATATGACTTAGTGCAACTTAAAATAACGTAATCTCGTTATTTCCACTAGTTTAGTTAACTTAGCGGTATCCATCGCTTTCATATACTATCGAATTCCTTACGAATCCGTTATTTTGACCCGTTTAAAGATCTTTAGTGAAATCTTTCACTTTTAGCAACAAATTCTTTTGTTTTCAAATTTATCTATTCGGTTCAGCTATACCGAATCTACCGCTTACAAGCAAACCAAATTTCTTGATTTGAATTGGTGACCTTAACTGGTCTCATTAACTAGTCTTATTAGTTCAGTTACTTTTATCACTCGCTTGATTATAATGTGATTTTACTTCACATTACATTTCCTAACCGTGATCGTGTCACCTCATGTTTAATTTGTATCAACCTTTCATTTTTGAAAATATCACTTTTCAAATATTTCATCTTGCGCCTATCAGTGTCAAGACTTGTATCTTTCATGCTTACTATTTAAATTCCTATCAGAATTTATGTTTGTAAAAAAAAAACATTATTTCATACTAAAACCGAAGTTTTAGTTTTAGGATCTTTTCTTTAACTTGTGTCAATCATCCATACTGGGATATTGACAGTCCGTAATTTAATCCTTTACAGTCTTAGTTTTATGCGGGGATTCTTAACTGATTTCCTCGCTTTATCCAATCTAACCCGTAGGTTTTTTTCACTTAGCCTTATGGGCTATTTTTGATTAGACATTCACCTCTTTAGGGCGAAGTCCTTATAACTTCTTTCTAATCATGACCCGTGGGTCGTTTTAGTCCGTAGATCTCTCATTTGTTTATAACCCTAAAGGTTATGTTGATCCTGTAGATCACTCTTTTTACTCGTGTCTTATTAAAATATATATTTGGTGTCAAAGCACTCTTTTTACATTTGAAAATCATTTGTCTCAAGCTTACCGTTATCCGGCTTGCGCTTACTTATGCCTTCAAGCATTATACTTTATTCAACCCGTTCAATCTCAAAATAGTTGAATATAATTATCAAAATTTCCGTTTACGAAATTTTATGGTCTTTTAGTCATAACTCATAATCCGAGTCTTTTGACTTTAAATTCGTGTTCTCGTTTCTCGGTTTACGCATGTGTTTAAATCCTTACCCATCAACCGGGTACTTTACCGAAGTCATTATTAGTGCAAGCATTCTGGTATACAAGTTTTCGTTTTAACTTGTTTGGTTGTCTTAGCGGATGCCCTCGCTTTTATTCAACCAAACCTTTATTCTTTATTTGACCATCCTTGACAGTCTTTTAAACTATGAATGATGATTATCATCATCATCATTTCTTTACTACGACCAAAGTCAACGATTTTGATCGTTTTTCTCGTGTGGGCAATACCTTTGTTTCTATGACCCCGCGGGTCATTTATACTTTGGTTTTACAATGCCTTTTTTGTCTACCATGGTTTTTGGTCGTTTTTTTCCCATGTGGGCAATACCTTTGTTTCTATGACCCCGCGGGTCATTTATACTTTGGTTTTACAATGCCCTTTTTGTTTACCATGGTTGTTTCATAAAAATGACTTATGTCACGAATTTCCTTGGGTCTTTTATTTCTATGTGCGCCATACATCGTTTTTATGGTTCCCGCGAAAACCATTTATACGAGTATGCCCATAAGATTTCTTGACCCTAAGGATCCTTTAAATTTCATTCATCTTGACCTTACTACATCGGACATAACTGCGCTCATTATAAGAAGCTCATGCTATCATGTGTTCACTACTTACTTGGCCAGAGTAAGCGATCAACACGTGGTACGCGTGACCTTATTATAATTACCACATCACGTCCCATGTAAGTAACTCCTCAATTTATCTCCATGTTTATGGTTTCATTTGGTAAAACTTTATTTAATTGTTAGTTAACAATTTATTAGTTTTAGTCGTTTATCCTTGAACATGTACAATGTCCCTTTTTATAAACGTTTATTCACATTCATTGATGTGATCATTACTTTTCTCAATAGGATCTATATTGAGAATACTTACTTGGATGATCACTCTCGTCCAAGTTTCTATATAAACAAGTCTTGTTATTCATTTGTTATTCATCATTGTGAATAACACGTTTCCTATTAGATTTCACTTGGAAATCAGGTTTTCCAAGTTCTATCATATGTGTATGCAACCGTTATTACTTACGTGTTTGTTGCATATAACGACTCGTGCGATTAAATTTAAAAGTGTGCACCTGGTAATGCTTGCCCTAACGGGCTTCTCTTGTCATTAGTCTTGTTCGCGACCGTTACGCGATTTTGGTCCTTGATGAGTATGCTCTTCCTGTCATACCTCGGACCGTTCCGTCATCATATCCATAATTCGTTCAACTCCCGTCATCTTCAGACGCGAGTGTCCTTCAATTAAAACATTCACAAGAGTTAGTAATGTCAACTTCAATAATCGCCCGTATTATAATACAAGGCTTTTTCTACTATACGCGTCAACGCGCGTATTTTCGTCAACCTTATCAATCATTTAAATTGGGGTAACATATACCACACGATAGCCCTATGTGTTGTTTACAACACTTTAGCATACTACTATTAACGTACTTGTACTTACCGGATTTGCGATCAAGCCTCGAACCGAACACTTTACCCTTTAACCTTGGGCTCTGATTACCAACTTGTAACACCCGTTCTCATATATCTAGGTTTAACGTATATTTTGCGAAAATAATCATGTGATTAATGATTACATATACATCAAAATGCGGGTTTGATAAAAATACTTTTACAATTTAAGTAATATGCATAATGTAATTTTATTCGCCGTTTAAAATAACGACAAAACAACGTTGCGGAAGCTTTGTTTAACTTGTGTTCGGTTCTTGGTCGACGCTTGATCTTCATCCGGGACTCTCGACATTCACCTGTGATCAAAACCAACTTAAATGTCAGTTTTGATAGTCAAATATGAAGTTCAAACAAGCACAGGGGTTAAGTATGATGTTCAAACAAGTACAGGGGTTAAATATGTCAAAAAAAATAACATTTTTCGAGTTTGGAGGCGTCGCGTGACGCCAAGGGGCGTCGCGTGACGCTAGGCCCCCTTTTTGGCAGACTGTTGCTTCAGCTGTTGCTGTACGTTCCCAGCATGACTCGATTTCACGGAAACGGCCATAACTTCTTCGTTATTGACCCGTTTTACCCGATTCTTTTTCCTACGCGTCCGTAATTTAATTCTCCATCTTATGGAGTTAAAATCCAACAACCTTCATAATAAAATTTCAGACTTTTAAGTCTTCGGCTTATCGCCCTTTTACCAAATTTTGACCCGTTTATGCATTTTATCAAACGAACATATTTGTTTGATTTCTACATCACCTACACTTCTTCAAATTGTTATTAACTACCATTTTAGGTTCTAATCACAAGTTTATTTCACAATTTAAACCCGTTTTCGCTCATATGCTTATTTTGACCCGTTAAGGGTAATTAAGCACTTTCGAGCCTAAAATCGCTCTCGATTGTTTCTAGCATTTCATCACCACATTTCTTATCCTATAATCCCTCACCACAATTGTGTTTATGGCGGTTTGATGTGGTGATCTATATAAACCAAATTTTACCTCTCGAATCATTATTTTACGGCAAAAACTCAAATAATACCGTTTGACTAATATAATACTTCTTTCAACCTCTATACTTAATCTAAGTATTTACTTAATTATAAAACTTGTTTCCAAACAACCTTTAAAGGTTGTTTGTTCGAATTAGCTAATAAGGGCGTTTTGGTCACATTTAATCCTTCATTTTTACGATAAAGGACTTCCACTAATATTTGACCAAATTGCACTTCTTACTACAACTTATTTGTGCGTACCTGGCTCGGATCAACGTATAGACCCGTTTATACCTCGCATTTATTAACCAATATTCTATAGCATCGCAATTATCCCAGAATTGCTACTCGTTCCTGTTTACATATGACTTGACAACCAAGATTAGTCATTATTGTCAAATGGTGTTATCATCACCATTTGACCCGTTTGGCTCATATGACCAAACATTTACATATGTAGTAAAATGAGGTTTTAAATTTCAAATTTACACATCCGGCCCACGTCGGATGTTACCACTTGACCCCTCCTTTTCTCTTTAACTCATTTCTTACAAATTTGACCCGTTCGGCTTACGCCATGGGTGCCCTTTTTTATTGTCAATTCACATTAGTCGACACTTGACTAAATTTCCATTTTTTTTACCCCTTTTTCTCAATATTAGATTACACTACGCGGTAATCTTATCAAAACTCATAATCTCTTAGTCATTACATGACCGATTTACCGATTTATCCTTTTTACCATAAACCATGGTTTTTATCATCTTTATATGTTCCGACTAGTACCAATCGCGTCGGAAACCATATTTTCATTATTATCGTTATCGCATTTATTACTTGTAAAGTAAACAAGTATTCTACAAAAGTGTGTAAGTTTCACTTACCTTTCATCCGGATTACGCTTTCCTTTTCATTCTTGATTCGTTCGACCCGCTTTCTCCTCAAGCTTCACCTAGCTTGTTAAGTGCCAACTATCATTCATTATTCACAAGGTTGTTAGATTAGTCATTCCAAATCATGACTTTCACACCTTATGATTCTTTGACTACTTTTCTTATTAAACTCAATCATAAATCATTGAGTTTAATTCTTGTATCAAGACTCACTTCTAAACAATTATGAACTCTTAACAAAATCCTTATTTTGTTCAAGTAGTTCATTCGTACGAGCTACTACGGTGTTTATAAACACCCATACAACATTAATTTCATCAAATCAACTAAACCCATTTCATGGCAATTATGATCATATACTCAAGCTTACAATTTGTTCAAGTATTTTGTTTCTACTATCAACTATGATGATTTTAAACATGTGTATATCATCATCTTCACTATATGATAAAAACCCACTTGACTAAAAGTGGTAAATCACCAAATTACTCAAATCCTAGCAATTTTACTTCAAATTTCTACTTAGGGTTTGTTCCTAAGCAATCATACTTCATTAATTTGGCCATAGCCTCTATGATTCTTGCATAAATCGCATCATGCAAATTTAACAAATTTTCACAACTTCATGAATGTTAGAAATTCGACATACCTTACGATCCCCACGACTAGGTGATCGTTTCTATGTATTAAATTCCGAATTTGGCCTTCATTTGATCTTCCAATTTGAAGATTTTGTTGAAGAACTAGGGTTTGCTCCATGGAGCTCCCTCCTGGCTTCTCACGCACGCACACACACATATGTGTGTGTGTTTGTTTTATTTTTAAGTTTATAAAACCATTTGTAAGTTACCCGGCTTTGGTCCCTCGTGTTTGGTTAGTTATTAATTAGGTCACAACCTAATTATTTTCAACAATACTCTCACTTATTAACTAGGTTTAATATTCCTAGTTAACTTAGCGGGTTCGGGAATATTTATGACTAAGTTTATTTTAGGCCCCGTTAACTCGGGCCTTTTGTCCATTTTATTTCTTTAAAGCTTTTATTCATTTTTATTTATTATTAGGATTAATTATTTAAATCCTAATATTCCACCGGGTAAATTTTACCACTAACGGTACTTTACCCGTCTTTTAGTATTAACGGGGTTTAATTACCAAACCCGTTTTCGGGGTGTTACATTACTAGGCAGATAATCAAATGAAATAATGTTTGATATCGGAAAAGAGATTCCTAATAAAGAAATCTAGACACAGATGCTTGTGCTTTATTCCAAATTGACTTTTGGAATTCCTTATAGATATATATATCTATATAATCATATATTTCACATGCGGAAATAAACATTCCATCTATCAAGTCAATGTATTTAACAGATTCATATTTCCAAATACCAGTCAGATATCATATCATGATACTATTTAGGGAAATCTTGTCACTTGTTTGTCATATTATATACCCCGTCTTACCCGGTTCGCGCCGGAGAGGTAACCTCAGTATATCCGGACAAACTGGAGAGTCTGCTACACCATACCCAGTCTTGCCGGAGAAAATTTTCTATTTCCCATAAATAGTATCTTTTAAAAGTGCCTCCTTTATTAGGCTTTTATCCAGAATTAGGGAAATTTGTATTCCCGTACATATCTTATTCTAGATCAAGTAATATCAATAAGCAATAATTACTATTAATTCTTGCTTATTTATCATATCTCACAATATTCTAAATTTCATTCTTATGGTATATCAAAACCCATCATACTTTATTTACACAAGTACTTAGCTTATCTCGAAGCTGATACTAAGGCATCTTTTCTTAAGTTCAAGTCTAAATGCTATCATGTGTGCTACCAGTTAACAGCAATCTCCTAACTCTTTTATATGAATTTAGGTATTATTGTTACAACACCTAAAGGCTTAAAGCAGTGGCTCTGATACCACCTTCTGTCACGACCCCCGACCCACCCTGGACGGAATTGGGAGTCGCGAACAGCCCAGTGGTACCGGTGATTAATTTGAAAATGTTGCAGCGGAAATTTCATCAGGACCGTGAGTTAGGAAAAATGTCAGAGTTTAGAAAACACCGGATTTTGTTTATTTAAATAGATGGGATAAACCCATGTTTTACAATGGTAGCTTTAATAAAGATAAATTTTATTACATAAAACAATATTTCTTAATTTGATTTAATTAATAAATAAGCCACTTCTTGATGCCTTTCAGTGCCGTATCCATCTCTTACTCCAATCTACTGTAATTACCTGAAACACGTTTTAAAAAGGTTTTGTCAGCGGGAAATACTGAGTGAGTTCATTCATTTTACTTAAAACATATTTGTTATAATTTATAGCATTAAGAGTTTTTACATTTGCTTCTTAAAGATTGGCAAAGACTTAATCACTGCAAATTATAACTAGAAAACAGTGTTATAAATTACAGCATAAGAGCGATTACAATGGCTTCTATCTTATTTTTATCTGGCGCTCTGTCACAATGGTGACAATGGTCATACCACTATTAGATCAATGAACCTAAATAGTGATGATTATCCCTAGTAGGTCAATGAACCTAACTGGGAGAAAATTAGTAATGTGCACAATACCCCACTAGCCAGTGATTCAAGATATCCACGACTTAGTCCCTGTAATTATAACTTTTGAAAATAATTTGAGGTATTGTAAAATAGTTGATAAAAAGAGAATGACTCACTTATAATCATGCAGATTCATACAGCCAAAGTTTAGTCTACAGATAATCCTTGATATATTGCAGATTTATACAGGCAGAGCTTAGCCTATTGATTAGTCTTGTAACCTAGTGCACACGAACTGGGTAGGTAACTTAATACAGCATTTACGATAACTCACGAGATCAACCCTCACAACGAATGACAAAGTGCTATGCTTAAACATCCATCGAATTAACGACTAATGACAAAGCATCACCCTAGTGTGGGCAGCACTTAAACATCCATTGAGTACATTGATCGATCGGAAAATGAATCGTAATAGCGATCGAGTTAATACCCGGCATCGTAACAGCACCCCGCTATACTAATTAGTGATTCGTGTGTGTTAATTGTGGTAAATAAAACGTATTTCAGTGTGTATGGCGAATTTGTTCATCGTTTTAGTGCCCAGAATCAAGTCCCAACATTTGCTATTTATACACGAAATTGGGCTAGCTTACGGACCGTAAGCATCAACCCTTACGGTCCGTAAGGGACACATAATGGCCATAGGTTTGCCACGTGTGGGACTAGGCCTGCTGACTTGACAGAATTCGAAATTTAAATATTGACAGCGTTTTATTTAGATAATCGTGACTAGGGTTTACCCCCCCCCCCCTGAGTTTTAGGGGCCCTGATCCTGATTTTGATTGTTCTGAAAATTTTAGGGTTTGCGCAGAATCACTTGGGTGTCTCAATTAGGGTTTCCTATTGGATAAAATAATAAAATAAATAGGACTTTTAATGAGGGTTGTTACATCAGGTGTCTGCAGAAAAGACAAATTTGTAGAAACTTCTATTCCCGACACGGGGGCGTGCCCAGCTCAACACGGGGCCGTGGTCAACGCTAAGATTCGCAGAATCCAAGCAAATCTTGATAGTGCAGATACGCTTCTGAACACGGGGCCGTGCCCAGCGGACACGGGGGCGTGGTCAACTAATGCAGACAAACTGCAATTAATGAAGGAAGAGAAAAGGGTGGACACGGGGCCGTGTACAGGCTTCTGTGAAGGCTATAAATAGGGGTGCTTGGTTCACTTCAAAGGCATCCCTTGGCACACCACCTCTCTCACACTTCACCCACCACCCACCACCACCATAACACCATCATCCACCACCATCATCCATTGTCCATCATAGAGTGTGTGAGTCGTCTCGGGATCCAAGATTGATCGTAAGAGTTCTTGACAATCTAGGCCATGTTTGCCTAAGTCTCTTACATCACTTGGTGAAGACAAAGTGTCTAGTGTAATACTTTTTATTTTTAATCTTTTCGCACTTTTTAATTGGTCATGTATTAATGACTTTAATTACTAGTTTCTTATGTTGAAGGTGATTCTTCCTTATCGTTTGTCCGTGGTGTCTTGGCATTATTTTACTGTCTATATAAAATAAAAGATTTTCACCATTCATATCTCCACGGTCTATATGGAGGTATGTTGGCTACCTGGTCGGGGGTTAAGGGAACGGTTTGGTAAGAGTCTTGCCATTGTTCACTGTATAGATCCTGCAAAGGACCTGGGTCAAATTTAGTAGGATCTCCTTCAATACTTAACGGTATTGGATGGCGGGGGTCCAAACTCTTTGATCCCCTCATAAGTTAAACTACTATTAAAACTTTAACCCGGCTACTTAGGACTGTATCCCTGCTGACTCAGACTACTTAGCCGAGGGTAACGTCACCTTCAAAAGAGGGGCCTACCACATTATGCATTAATAACTTAATTAATTATCTTTCAATAATCCAACCCTTTAGGATTGTATCCTTGCTGACTCAAACTACTGGGTTGAGGGTAACGTCACCTTCAAAAGAGGGGCCTACTATAATAACTAAGATAATCTCTTAAATAGTGCAAAAGTGCGGAAATAATCAAAGATTACACTAAACACGAGTCGAAGCCAAGTGATTCATCTTGTCTGTCTGTTTTTACTTTTTATTTTTATTTTTCAGCATTTTAGTTAGTTTTTATTTTCTTAGTTTAAAACATTTTTCTAAACTTTTAATTTGATTAGACGTTGAGGATAAACCGGTACTAAAAGCTCTTGTGTCCTTGGACGACCTCGGTATCTTACCAACACTATACTACGCTAACGATGGGTGCACTTGCCCATATGTGTGTTTAGTGTTAGTAAATATCGTGTTTTATAAATTTAAAACTTGGCTAAAAGGTGTTAAAAAGGGCTTAACATATACATTAAAAACTAATAACACTCATGCACATCAATTATCGGGTTCAGCGTTGTCTTGGTTTTGAGTGTTTGATGTGCCTTCGTCATGAGGTATAATGGGTTCTGATTGTAGAGGTGAATTTGCAGTTGGTGCAGTAGCTTTAGGTACAATAGTTGCATTGGGTACAAGAGGAGTAATCGGAGTAATGGTAAGCGACGAGTCTCTCCCCCCCGCGTCTTGTACTTCTTACAATTCTTCGTAAGGGTTGGTACTGCTCCCACTGACCTTGAAATCCTTCAGGAACGCAGCACGCTTAGTTTCAACAATACGGGTGACATGAGAAGGACAATAGAAACGATAACCCTTAGAGTTATCAGGATACCCGATAAAGAAACAAGTAACTATTTTAGAGTCAAGTTTCCTTAGGAAAGGATTGTAAAGTTTTGCTACAGCAATGCAGCCCCATACTTTCATATATTTAAGACTCGGTTTTCTTCCTGTCCAAAGTTCATAAGGAGTTTTAGGGACAGACTTAGAAGGAACTCTGTTGAGTATATGAACAGCTGCTTTTAACGCTTCAGTCCAGAGGAATAATGGTAAATTAGTGTTGGCTAACATACTGCGCACCATGTTCATAAGGGTACGATTTCTTCGTTCAGCGACACCATTCTACTGACGTGTACCAGGCATGGTGTATTGGTTCACAATCCCCTGGCCCTTACAAAACTCATAAAATGGACCAGGAGCTTGACCCACATCAGTATGTCTTCCATAATATTCACCGCCTCTATCTGATCTCACAACTTTAATCTGACGATCGAATTGCTTTTCAACTTCAGCCTTGTAATCTTTAAAAGTTGCAAGAGATTCATACTTTTCCTTTGTCACACCCCGATATTTCCACGTATTACCGGTGGGCCCGGTGGGGAATATCGTGACGTAGTTGATATCATCATAGTCAAACAACACAAATTATAAATGCACAGCGGAAACAAAGATAAAATATATTACAAACCGAAATAAAGTAATATCAAAGTATTACAAACGGAATGTAAAAGATCCACAGGCGGATCAAAAGATAAAAAGAAACTTTGTTCAACAGACTTTAAGGCATCTAAGCTTGCGAGACTCTTATTGATGCTAAGGAGAGGCCAGCCTATTACGAGTAGTACCTGCACTTAGCCTTTTTGGGAAAATACGTCAGTTTACACTGGTAAATACAATTAACTGACTCATTTTGAAAAGGTTTAGAAAAATTGATTTGAATGCACGTGGCACAAAACATTTTATAACTTGGGATAATTATTTGTATATAATACTTGTAAAAGAATTACATGTTTGTTATGCGTTCAGTTGCCCGGTTCGTGCCGGGTTAAAGATTAATTGACACACCACAGGTATAATGCCCACAAGGTTGAAACCTTTAAGTGGGTTACCAGTTTTTACATATGCATCAGTCAGGTGTACGCCTACACCCCGTGCTTAGGTCGTGGCCATTTCGTAAAATAATGCCAAGGATATCCGGGACATGGTCATTAACCCCCCAAAGGCTTTAAGCAAACAAAACATTTTCAAAACGAGACATTCCAATGATTTAACCTTCATACAATTAAAGATGCAATGCTCGACCAAGCGGTATTTTATATACCGTACCCCAAGCCCGTATAGGGAAAATAAGTTAAAAGTATTTACCTGAGCTAAATATAAATTCAATCCCAGCCGTATCAAATCAGCAAGTACAGATAGCTTTTACTGGGCTCCTAAATCTGGAACAAAGGTTTTTAATAACCTATTAGATTCCTAACGGGTCTTAATTAAGCATATGCTTAGACCGGTTAGTTTTAGAAGAAGATACGGTTCAAAACTCATGATTAAGCGAGAACCGGATTAGAATGTGGTTTAGACCCGACAAGCTTGTATACTTGTATAATAAGGGTAAACTAAACACATTCTGGATTTTGATATAAAAAGATATGGTTTGACCCGTTTCGGCTAATTTATGCAAACTAGCTACATAAGCCGATCCGAACGCGAAAAGTGCGTAACGGGTAACCAAAAGAGTCATGAACAGGTTCCCTAAGTTAATATGCCTTAAATATGTTGTGATATCAGTAGGATACTTTCCATTATGCCCAAAACGAATTTTAAAACCAATTTATGCCCCGTAGGGGTATTTTGGTCATTTAAAAGGTTATAAAAGAGGTTTAATATAAATTTGAGTTTCAGGTCTGATTTAATCAGTAAAAATACTTAATTTAATAAGTTATATCAGTAGGGTATTACACATATGTGAATTTTATCATTTATAACCAAACTATGCACCGAATGGGCATTTTGGTAATTTCACATAAGCTTTAAAGGTCAAAATTAGAATTATGTGTTTAAAAATTTTGCCTACTATTTAATTATGAAAATTTACTTAAAACATCAGTAGGTATCAAACCTTATATGTTAAAAATAGTTTTAATACATACTATGCGTCAAAAACGCTTAAAAAGGCGATTTTGAGCTATTTCCGGGTTTTTAAAGAAAAACTGACATTTTTATTATTCCAGAAGGCTCAAAATATTTTATTTATCATATTAGATCAGTAGAAAAAGGTTTGGTACTAAAAGAATTTGTAAAACTCATTTTATAAGCCAAAATGGCAAAACCGACAATATCCGAATTAAGCTTAGAACCCTATGTTATGCTCAGCCTAAAAATAAATAAAAATCTCCAAAAATCCTAAAATATTATTTTATATCAGTGGGTAAAAAGTTTGGTATTAAAAATTGGGTTTAGATAGGCTATATGCTAATTACGCCGTTTAATTAATAAAAAGCTTTTCATTTACGCTAATGAGCATAACTCCTAATCTAGACCTCAAACTGATGTCAAATTTTAGGGACAAATTTATAAATCAGTAATAAAGATTATTGTCCTCTCACATTTTCAAAATTCTAGTTTTAGGGTCAAAAGGGCACAATGGTCAACATTTAAGCATATAACGGAAATATGTAATTGAATAGGATAACTAAGGATCCAAGTTGTATAACCTCAGAGAGTTATACTAACATATAACATGGTCACAAAGGAACCCTAAGACATAATCAAACTAAGCTAATTTGGGTCAGAACTGAAAGTCAAAGCAAAAGTCAACTTTTGCGACTTTCGGTTCCGAACCGATCCTAAACTTGAAATTGTCGGGTTGAACATGCTTAAACATGTTCTTACATTAATTACCAAATTATACAAGTGTTAAAACAGGTCTCATAGTTTCTACATTGCTAATTATGAATTTATTTTCAAAATAGCTTTCTGTTGACTTTTTATTACCACGCTCCCGTTTACTTAACTGGTCACCGAGAGGCGTAGATTCAAAAGTTGACGCTTTAGGTCCCTCTATTGCGCAAACTTGCGCATCTCATCATTTAATAGCATTGAAGCCTCATCTAATCCATATTAGGTATTCTTGAAAGTATTATTAAACATCACGATGCTTCGGGTTCGCTAAAAGGTCATTCAGAGGTGTAATTAAACATATTGACACTTTTAGTCCCTCTAACTTGCAAAGTTGCGCGTAACTTTACTTATAGGCATAAAAACCTTAGTCGGTCAATAATTTGCATTCCCGAGAGTATAATCAAATATCATGAAGTTCCCGGTTTGTCAAAAGGTCATTCAGAGGTAAGAATTAACATGTTGACGCTTTTAACCCTTCATTGCGCAAACGTTCAATAAATTCCGCAAACGGCTACACTTGATCGACAAGTGGCTCATTTGTGAATATAAATATCGTGAGAGGTTATTTAGAAACTTATTTTAGGTATGCTAACACTTCCAGTCCTTTAATAATCAAAGTTTTCGATTTTTCGAAAAATTAGTCCCTTAAATTCAATGTTTGACTTCATTAGGGTTTATTACACGTGTCAATACATCATTGGACGTGATTTTACGAGGTGTTACATCCTTAATTAGATACAAGTACATGTAACGAGAATAATCATCAATAAAAGTGATAAATAAAGTATGTCCTGTTATGCCAGCGATTTGGTAGGGACCACTAATATCAGTGTGAATGAGTTCTAATAAATTAGAACTCCTAGTGGCACCTTTCTTATTCGCTAATGTTATTTTACCTTTAAGACATTTGACACATGTTCCAAAATCAGATAAATCGAGAGGAGGCAAGACTTCATCCTTTACAAGACGATTTAATCGTTCTTTTGAAACGTGGCCTAAACGCTGATGCCACAACATGGATAAAGTCTCTAAGTCTCGTTTCTCTTTCATCTTTGTGAGTGATTCATTAATGTTATATGACAACAAAGATTTGGAAAAGCCATCATCTAGTTCTAATCTATAGAGACCACCATCCAGAATACCAGTACCATAAAGAACAGAATCATAGAGGATAAAGAGTTTGCGATGACCATGGGAAACAATAAAACCATCCATGTCTAACTTTGGTCGATACAAGGTTCCGAGTTACCTCAGGAACATATAAGGTATCATAAAGTTTAATACATAAACCAGTTTTCATAACTAATTGTAATGTTCCAATGGCCTTCACTTCTAATTCTCGATCATCCCCAACCTTAAGCGTTCTTTGGTTTCTTTCCAGCTTCCGGATTAAAAGGAATCCCTGAGATGAATTGGTAACATGAACCATAGAACCAGAATCAAACCACCAAGAATTAGCAGGAACACTTAAATTATAGGACTCAAGTATCATAAAATAATCGTTACCTTTCTTAGCCAGCCACTCCTTAAAGTCAGGGCATTCCTTCTGCATATGTCCTGCCTTTTTACAGAACTTGCAGCGGATTCTGCCTAAGGAGTTCTTAGAGCTGGAGGGTGCACTTGTATTAGGATTAGGCCTTTGGACTTTTGAAGCATCCTTCCTCTGATGATTGTTCTTCCGCTTCTTAGAGTTGGAGGTAGTGAAGTTAGCAACATCAATAGGGCGATCCATCCTCATACGCTCTTCCTCCTGTACGCACATAGCGACCAGCTCACTCCTCGTCCATTTGTCCTTCTGAGTGTTGAAATTGATCTTGAATGCTTCAAAGGACGAAGGAAGCGAAGTAATGATGAAATGAACGAGGAAACCATCACTGATTTCCATTTCCAGCCCCTTCAGCTTATTGGCCATGTCATTCATCATCATGATGTGCTCGCGAATGCCGCTCCTCCCATCATACTTAGTTGTCACTAGCTTGAGGATAAAGGTACTAGCGTGTGCTTTAGACGTCCCTTTGAACTGCGCCTCCACATGTTCCAAGTAGGTTTTAGCATCTTCAGAATCAGGAATAGCTCCTCTGATTGCATTACTGATGGACTGCTTCATAAACATGAGAGACATGCGGTTACACCTAGTCCACTTTTCATGAGTTAACTGCTGAGCAGCAGTACTTTGTGGAGTAAGGTCCGCTAGCTTATACTCTCTTAGAGCATAGTCAAAATCCAGCAGCCCAAGCGTAAGCATGAGCGCATCCTTCCATGCAGCAAAGTTATCACCGGTCAAAGGTGGAATCCCGCAATTGGGCGCTGATAGTGGAAATAAGATGAGCAAGTTATGATACTAAGGAAGAAGTCCTAATGTGATCTAAGGGCACGTTAAACTAAGGCATGCATAAATAATGACCATTTTACATTATGAAGCTGTGATATTGTTTATTACTAACATCAAAATAATAGACTTAGTTAAAATTCTACTTAAACGAAGACAAATCAGCTTTGGCCAGAAGTGTAATCATTTAAGCATGTGTGCAAAGTGGTTGCAACAAATCAGCTTTGGCCAGAAATTGAGACAATCACTTTAGTTATGCACTTGTTAAGTATGCCATCTATGAAGGAATTAAATCAGCTTTGGCCAGATATTAAGACATTCATGTTTATGATGCACACTTAACATAGCTTTCGTAATACTTGAATGATAAGTAGATGTATCAAATCAGCTTTGGCCAGAAATGATACCTCAAAAACTCATTCAAGTTGAGCCATTTTGGTTTTGTAAAACATTATCTAATTCTGATTAATTAACTAAGTAATTACAAAACCAATTATTTAATAGCAAACCACCTGTTAGCGCGGATCGAGTGAGATCTCGACTCAGTTATGAGATCTCGAGTCAAGTCTCGAGTCATCATTATGAGGTCTCGACTCATTAAGGTCTCGAGTCGCAACCTCAGTGTCTCGAGTCGCAATCATGGTCTCGACTGCTGAGAATTATGAGATCTCGACTCCTTATGAGGTCTCGAGTTGTGAAGATTGAAGCCCTTAGTCGAAACCTTAGTGATCTCGAGTCGAGACCTTATGATCTCGAGTCGAAATCTTTGTCTCGAGTTGTAAACATTTGGGAACACTTATGATTTCGAGTCGAGACGAGACCTTGTGGTCTCGAGTCGAGATCTTGGTCTCGGCTCGTTAGAAGGGATCTCGAAACTTCCTGTTACAGCTGTGAATGTGAAAACATAACTGAAAATTCGAATTCTAAGGGATTATGAGATATGGTTTCCTGTTTTAAGATGATCTAATTTTATCAAAAAATATTTCGAAAATTATAACTGTATATCTTTTAACAGTTTTCGAATAAACTTAACAGATTAAATTGGATCAAACAGGAAAAAAACACTCATCAACCTTAATTACATTCAAAAACATAACGGAATCTTCGAATTTTCCTAAGAACATGATGAACCCTAAAAAAATTAAAACATAAATTCTGGAACCCTAAACCTGAATTTTAATAGTTTCTAAACAGAATTCGGTTATAAACATAACCCAGTTGATTTCGAGTGAACATATAATTAACCTTTTTCCGAAAACAGAGGTCTCGAGTCGTCCTTTATGAGTCGAAACTGGCTGTTGGTTTTATTAAGTTATCAAAATTCCGTTTTCCAGATTTCTGTCCCAGAATTGATGGATACGAAAACAGAACTGACTAATCAACATATGCTCTGATACCACATGTTGGATCAGTTCTGTTTAATCATAATGGAAAACATGAAAACATACCTGTTACAGCAGACAGTGCAGTGGAGAATCCAGTCAGAGAAGATGACATCCCGTTCGACATAATTGTCAGTGTGATCTGGTTCCTCCTTAGGGTGTTGACTAATGATGGGGACGACTAAACCGAATAGGGGATCCGGTTAGGAGAGGAGGTCGATGATGATGATGTTATGATTAGGTTATCTGATTAAGAGTGTGTAACTAAGTAACATTTTGACCTCTACATAATTCTCCTTATATAAGCACCCAGGAGGAAATCTAATTAGTTAATAAGGGTAAAATGGTCCATCAACAATTACCAACTAATTATTTAATAGGTTATTTTATATTTTGATCTATATTATGTAAATGATTATAATGGCTATAGATTAAATATTAAACATAATATATTTAATCTTACATGTGAGTGCTCAAAGTCTCCTCTAAAATGATCATATTTGTATCCTTTGACTATAACTTGATATCATTTATCACATCAACCTATAAAATATTTAAAAAAAAATCACGTAGCATATTTTATAATCAATTTTATGCATATATAAAGCACTAAACACAATAATAACTTATAATATTTTCCATATACAAAGGGCTTGTAATCTAACGGTATCCAAGTGTGTGGTAAAGATATTTGTCTCCAAAGTGGTTGCATTATCTAGTCTTATAGTAGACATTGGTGTAAATTTATAAATAGATTTAGATGTCGCATCAGTCGGACATTCTTAAGAAAAAGAAAAAAAATCTTAGCAAGACATGTCTGTACTCGCTGTATGTTATGTTCTAGCCAATGTATATGCTAATTTCTGCTTCAGACAATTATATAAGGTTGCTGCACAATAAAATGCATCAACTGATATGAGATTTTCATATTTTGAGTCAACAAACGATGTTTGAATTGTGCAAACTTGAGTGTGTTAATCGTTGTACCATTGGATTGCTTATTAGATCCATCTTTCTGTCACTTAAGCGGACCGCATTTTATCATGTATCCATGCTTAAAAAAGTTCATATTTATATACTATGATCGAACACAAAAACATGACACGAACGAACTCGCTCATCTTTTATTTACTATAAACCAAAAGAACACATGTTACAATAGCCATAACCATCTATTTATACTAAACTTGTACCTAACTCAAACGCTAGTATAATAATCAAATAACCCAACCAAATAAACGTATCCAATAAACTGATAATTCAAACTAACAATTATCCCTAAATTAATTATAAAAAAACTCAATAAGTTATTCACCTAGAATTATCTATGACCCATTTGATCTTTATCCCCCTAATCTATGATTAACGCCTTCATATAAAAAATCAAAAAGTGTGTACCATCAACTGCTATGTGTTCAACATAACACACATTCTGATTAACTTTGCCCCTTTTGAACTTGACTCAGCCATGCAAACCTGGAGGTCTTCATCGCTTGAAATCGGAAGACGGTTACCTTCGGTGTCATTATACTCCACACACCATTCTTGTTGCCTTTTTAATTCTGGAAATCTCTCTATCACTTCCCTGCGCAGGTCTGTTAATTTAGCTGAAAGGGGCAGAGTAAACTTGATCAAATAATCATCGTATTCAACTTTTATCGTCTTCCCCATATATGTGGAATTCAAGCGCTGATCCTGCAAAAGGATTGGCAGCACAATAAAGATAAGTTCATGACTATATATAACATTATGTGAACCACATGGAAACATGCGAAACGGGTCATGAATTGATTAAAAGGTTCTAGAAGACCATATGTGTGTTTAAAAGCATAAATTAAACTTTTCAATGGCTTTAGTGAAACTTTAATTAGAGGCTTTTTAAGTACTTATTTAAGGTTCCACAAGGGGACAAAACACTGCAGATAAATAACTTTTGTGGCTTTTAATACTCTAATTTAAATGTAAAATACATGCTGGAACTCATATTCATTGATATCATTACACTGCAGTTACAAGTAAGATTAACGAAAAAAAGACTAACCTTTAGTAGATTGTGAATTTGTTCAAAATCTTCAACATAACTTTCTTTTGGTACAGGCGTGACATACTCGATAATTCCCGCAAGTTTACTCCCAGCACCCTGGTTACAAAACACAGGCAAAACTAACTGCCCCCTGCCACCTACGTCTGCAGAATGGCGATCTTCTTGATTAAGCACATGATGTGTTGTCCGATGGTCTGCAATCTTTGTTTGAGCCGCTCGGCCAGCTAACCAGTTGCCCACCCTTGTTTCTAATCCAACAAAAGGATAACAGTTACATCTCCTCCTGTAATCCTGCAGAAGTCCTTCATAATCTCGAGTTAATATATAGGTATCTGTCAAAATTAGATCGCACCCAATGTCCTCAGAACTAGAAGGTGTGATGCATGCCGAAAACTGAAGTAACCCTGGTTCTTCGCGGAAATTAAATTTTCCAAACACTTCTCCGACAATGGCCTCTGTTGCTGGAACCGGCGGGAATATTCTTAATGCACGAACAACCATGATACTGTATTTGCAAACAGCATCGTCTAGATCACGTCAGAGCAATGTATATAAATTTAGCAGTTCCAAACCAATCACATCATGTTACTCACATTTTTTTATTAAAAAAAGAATAACGAAATAATTGTGTTTTTAGTTAAAGTATTAAACGCTCTTGAGGAAAAAGTTAGTGATAACCCGGTTAAACGACTACACATAGTCTGGTGTGAGGTTTCATCTTCCAAGCGGTTCCTTCTTTTGGTGTGGATCCTCTCAAAAACACTCCAGGCGGTTCCTTCTTTTGTAGACGTAAGTTGTAATGCACATATGCGTAATCATTTAGGGCATTTTTTAATTAAAAAAAAAACCGGCCCGACCTTAACTAGACGAACCACTGGCCCGACCGCCCGGATCCCGGCCCGACCTCCGGGTCGATGTTGAAACGAGTTAAATGCAAGAACCGGCCCAGTGATGCTTCCGGCTCCCGGCCGAACCGGTCCGACCGGCCGGGCGGGTCCGGGTTTAAAAACATTAAATTATATATCTTCACTGTTCAGTTATTTGTTCCACTAACCCCTATATTTGAGACTTCACAGCATACCAACATTCCGTTCATCATCTCCGATAAGAAACCCTAAATTAACAATCGATTACCCCCCAAAGCCTAGCCTTCTAGAAGAATCCTTATCCCTAGAAACGACATGATTACGGACCCGTTTCAACCCTAACCCGTTCCGACCCGAACCAAAACAACCTTTTTTTGATCGACCCAAATCCGTGTTCCTAAGACCGGTTCGACTACCCGACCAAAGTGGTCCTAAGACCGGTTCAAAGACATTGACAAACAATCTAAGAAACTACAAAAATAGACCTAATCTGATGCCAGGTTTCAAATTTCTTACTTTTAAATTTGAGACTTCACTACATACCAACATTCCGTTCATGATCTCCGATAAGAAACCCTAAATTAACAATCGATTACCCCCCAAAGCCTTCGAAGAATCCTTAACCCTAAACGACATGATCACGGACCCGTATCCTAACCCGTTCAAACCCGAACCAAAACAACCCTTTTTGATCGACCCGTTCCTTTCCGACCCGAATCCGTTTTGACCCGACACCCAACCCGACACGCTGATCGTGATCGCATTATAATTACTCTCTTCATAAATAAACAAAATTAAACGATAATTGAGCATTTGAGTATCAGTTACCAAGTAAAGTAAGACAGACTAGCGTTACTTACTTGGATGTTCGAGCTTAACGAGTAATGTGATTGATTGTGTAGAGCCGAAGAGTGAAATTGATGCACAGGAGGAAGATAGTAGAATTAGGAGGCAAAAGGACCATGAAGCGTCATATGGTTTGCCGCTGTTGAAAAGGTGATCGTATAACCTACATATTGCATCACCGTGACGTGATGCTCTCCAATAAAGTGACCTTTTGAATGTGACGTATTATGAATATGCCCCAGCAGCCAATTTGGAACCAGATGACAGATGTTATCTTAGATTCTTATCCCTTCAATTTTCATTTACTCTATGTACGATATTGGCACTTGTAAAGCAAGCCACACATATTTTACATCCACTGAAATCATAAAAGCGAAAACTCGTACCGATACCGGTGTTATTCGGTTGGTATTAGTTCCTTACGGTATCAGTATTAGTACAAACACTCGATATAGTTTACGATACGAAATAATACTTTATTGCAAAATATAGCTTTGTGTTCAACGGATGTTATATAGTCATGTCAAGAAAACTATACAACCAAATATGATATCGGTACGGATGTCGTTTAGTTGGTATATGTTTGGTAAAAAATCAACTATATATGACATGTTCGAATAGAACTTTTATCAAATAGTACATAATAATAAGGACGTGACGACGGTATATTCGCAATATTATAAAACGTTATATTATTTAAAAAAAACAAAACTAATGTTATACGGTGTCGGTACCGACGTTGTTTAGACGGTATCAATAATATTAAGAGAAGAAAATCATTAAAAGTTAAAATGTATTTAAGGTTAAAAAAATTAATAGTAAACTATTAAAATATTAATATAAAATAATAAATATAAAAAAAACTAAATATATTATATAAAATTGAAATCACTATTTATGAAAGGTTTCAATTTCAATATAAATATAGTAAACTATTATAATATTAAAATAATAAATATATAAAAAACTAAATATATTATATAAAATTGAAATCACTATTTATGAAAGGTTTCAATTCAATATATATATATATAATGTTTAATGTTTAATTTAAAGACAACCCGTTAATAAATCTTTGCATGTCACGGCACACTAAATCTTGAAAAAAATTAATGTCTTTACATAAGAACATTAGTTACGATATCAAAATATACTTTATTGCAAATACAAATCCGCTTTTAACGAAATATATACCGGAACACAACACCAATGTTGTTCGGACGATATCAGTTCAGATTGTCAGTGTTAAGTAAAAGGTCAATTATCTAACTGGTTGTAGCGAAAATTTAATTGGTACCGGTTCAATTCTTTATGATATCAATATGGTACCGGCACAGTGACTCTGCATAAAAGAGACTTTGACATATAGATAAAAAAATTGATTAAAGTGGTGGGGTTGTTAGTAACTTTATTAAGTTTCAGGAGCTATAGTGTAAATTAGTAAAAGAAAAGAAAATTTAAATTATATTATTGAAAATTTAAAAGAAAATATGTCAGTGATGAATATTGGAGTGGGGTTACATAACATACAAATTTACAGTATTATTATTTAGGGAAAACTAAATAAATTAGTTGAAAACGGACTCGTAGTCGTTGTCATTGACCCCTTCACTTGATTTTCTCACCGCCATTATCCAACCATCTAGAACTTTTGGAATAGTCGTAGACCGTAGTCGAGCAGTATTTTAGTTCGATGCATATAGCTATCATTGCTTTTTCTTCGCGCCCGATCATACTTCACTATTTTATACCCTTTTTGTTTATTTGGGGTAATTAAAATGTTGGAATTGCTATTCTTGGAATCAGGGCCGGTTCAACGTTTTTGAAGGCCTAAAGCAAACTCTAAATGTGAGGCCCTCTCTAGTATTTAAGCGGATTTTTTTTGTTGTTTTATATCAAGTATATGATTGTATTCTTGTATATTGTATAATGTTTTATAAAAAGAAACTAGATTTTTGGTTAGTGTTTTATGAATTATTTTAATTTCAAAGCATATATGTTTATTGAAAAATTAAAAGCTAAGTAAATAAATCAAGAAAATAAAAGTTCATGTAACCATTTCTAGAAATAGACGCTACTCTATCTCTTATATTAAAGCAAAATAATGTTGACCATTTGACCATGATGTGGCAATGGTCTTTGGCTAGATAATTGTGATTTAGGCGCCATTTACCTCATTCTCTCAATTCTCAATCAATTCTCCTTACCGCCTCACAATTCCTTCATTCTTCTTTCAAACGCTTCTTGAATTATATGTGGAAAGTTGAATAATTCATCAATTACCGGAAGATCTTTTGCGAAAAAATATGGAAGCGTTTCCATTCTTAATCTATTAAAGATAGATTGGTTCCTTTTCTTCATTCTATCTAAAAGTGGTATGTTATTCATCCGTTTCTGAGTCATGGTTTCTTTCAATCGGCGTTTCAGACTTACAATCATCGATCGTTTCTTTCAATCTGTGTTTCAAACTCTTTGATCGTACCATATACAGTTGATTTCAACAGGTATGTTTATCAGACACACTAATTTTAGGGTTTCTGATGTAAAATTGTTCATCAGACACTAATTTTTTGTTGAAGAAAATACAAATTGTATTTTTTTTGTTGATTCAAGCATAAATACGGATTCCTCAGGAGTGGGTTGGATTAGTCCCGTGAGTTCATCTCTCTTGCTTCTTATTTGATTGCAAAAACTAGGGTTAGGATTTTGATTTTTGTTGATTTAAGCACTTACCAAAAAAAAAAATTTTGTTCAATTTGTGTGGTTTCAGGAGACAAGAACGATTGGATATTTTTGTACGATTCTGGATTATCTGTAGGAAAGGGAAATTCTGATTGGATATTTTTGTTCAATTTGATAATTTATTTGTTAATTTCTAATTCAAGATACACAAAATATGAGATTATATGTTTATTTTTTAATTTTTGTATTTGATGTGATGTCTTCTAGGTGTTTGATGAAATGCTACATATGATCAAGTGGAGCAGTTGTTAAAATTCTCTTTGTTTTATGATTCTTATGTTTTCCAATTGCCTTTTTTCTACTAATATAATTATATAACATGTACACTTGCAGACAGTTTGTGCGTATGCAGAATGCATCAGCAACAGAGTATGTCTTTCTAACGCGTCTCGCCTGGCTATTAAGGTAACCACCATATCCATTATTCATGATACCAGTTAATTTTTGTATTTGGTAAATGTTGTGAGTCACACATGATTGGTTATAACTAGATACATGATGTTTGATACTTTGATGTAATGCCTCACTGATCCGCTAACAAGTGTGACTGAGTTTTAGTATTCTTCATAAGAAATCTGTCAACTGATAATGATCCAAAGGTACGGTTGTAGTCGAGTTTATAAATGATAATTATATATGGTGGATTTTTGTGTGTTATGATGTTTGTTTGATGATTTTTGTTTTCTTCTTTCCACTCGAGCTGGTGGTTTAGGTATCAATCTTGCACACCAGATATTGTCATCATTTTTGAATCAGATTGGAATCCTCAGAATGATCTGTAGGTTTGGGAGTGTATGATATCTATCTCTATTTATAGTCACTACATACTAATTTCATGACTTTTGTTATGCAATGTGCAGAGCTCACAGGATTGGACAACAAGAAGTCGTTAATATTATAGGTTCGTGACTTGCAAAGGTGTTGAGGAAGACATATTGGAACGTGCTAAAAAGAAAATGGTAGATAAACTATTGGTTATTTTGTAATCATTTTACTGTCCACTGTATTATGAAATATGAATTGATTTGTGCTTTCTTGGTGAAATTTGGTCAGTTGATATTATATTAGGGTACATGTACTCCCTTAGATGGAACAAGATGAACACATTTACATGCAAATTCACTTCTCAGCTCTGTTCTACTATCAATTTTGTTGAATATGTTTTGTATAGGTACTCGACTATTTGGTCATTTTGTCACACCCCGATATTTCCACGTATTACCGGTGGGCCCGGTGGGGAGTACCGTGACGTAGTTGATATCATTATGGTCAAACAACACAATATTTAAATGCACAGCGGAAGCAAAAGATAGATATATTTCAACTTTAATAAATTGTAATATCAAGTATCACAAACAGTTGAAAGTAATCCACATGTGGATCAAAATAAAATAGGAAACTTTGTTCAACAGTTTTGACATCCAAGCTTGCGAGACTTATTGTGGACGCTAGGAGAAAGCCAGCCTAGTTCGCGTAGTACCTGCACTTAACCTTTTTGGGAAAATACGTCAGTTTACACTGGTAAATACAATCAACCGACTCATTTTGAAAATGATTAAAAATTTATTTGAATGCACGTGGCACAAACTTTTTATAACTTGGGATAATTATTTGAATATATAAACTTGTAAAAGAATTACATGTTCCTTATGCGTTCAGTAGCCCGGTTCGTGCCAGGTTAAAGATCAATAGACACACCACATAATTTATTTAGGCACTGACGAGTGTACGCCTACACTCCGCGCTTAGGTCGTGTCCATTTCGTAAAATGATGCCAAGGATATCCGGGACATGGTCATTAACCCCCCAAAGGCGTTAAGCAAACAAAACATATTTTTAAACGGGTCATCTCGATAATACTTAACCACCAAACGATTAAGGTAGAATGCCCGACCAAGCGGTATTTTATATACCGTACCCTAAGCCCGTATAAGGGAAAATAAGTTTGTAGGATCGGTTAGTGACCCAAACGATTCGTTCAGAAGAGATTTTATCAGTTTCAGATGCGGAAAATAAGAAACCGACTTCGAAACAGCTTGATTATCACTTTAAACATCTTGTGTATTGATTTAACAATGATTACAGGCACAAAATATACCAGCAGCACTTCGGTACAAGTTACAAGTCTCTCTCCTTCTTGTCCGCTTCAAATGAAATGACATGCCTATTTATAACCTATGCTTGACCGCTTGAAATGACACAATACGTTCAAGCGACCTATATGTTCAAGCGATCACACATGTTCAAGCGGTCACAACAACTTTAAATTCAAGCGAAACTAACAAGTTGACTTTCAAGCGATCAGACCATAATTTCTTGTTTCATATGCATGTTGTAATTCCATGATGCAAGATATGAGGTCACATATATGATGTCATCATCAAGAATGATGACATCACTCTTGTTCAGATCTGCAACAAACCCGAGACTCGATATAAGACGAAGTCGACAGATGTATGCACCAACAGACTCCCCCTCAGATGTTGACGAGTCTTAAGTGTCGAGTCTTTACAATCTTCAGTCTTTATCAGTCCTTTCGAACTCTTCGAAATATCTGACGCTGTAAGTATCCTCAAACTATATCTTCTTCTCCTCTTCAGCATCAACAGGCTCCCCACGAACAATCTTTACTCGGATGTCTTCAGACTCCCCCTTTCGATATGCTGGGATCGCAGTCTGGCATGTTAAAATCACAAAGTCCTTAGGTATCGGAACCTGGCTCTCTTTCAACTATCCAAGATCAACTAGCTTTTATCCTGCACATTCTCTACCCAAAAATAAATTTTCTGATGATAACTTGTAAAAACAATCTCACTATCTAATGAACCACTTTGCAGGAATTATACAATCAAAGAATGATTTTACGATGTTAATCATTTATGAACCATTTGAAGATATATCATTTTTATTTTCAAAACAACACACTCTCCCAAACCATCTGTTCATCATGTTTAGCACTCAGAATTTTGAAAATTAGCTCTCCAACACCAGTTGTCGAAAATCTTTTTGTATTTTCCAAAATTTATGCTAAAACACACTGAAAATCTTTTTGGAATTTTTGAATGTAATGAAATGCAGTAAAGAAATATTTACAAACAATATTTTTGTAAGTTTGCGAAAGAGGATCATATCAGTTTCTGAGACAAATCACCAACACCGTTAAGCTTGATTTCATTTTAACTTCTAAACAATTCACGTAGATTGTCAGTATACTGATCCACTTAAATTTTCACACAAAGTTCAACTGTTTTGAGATACGGATTAATGTCTTAAGCACTTAAACTTAATCGCGTGTCCCACCTCAGAATATATTCCCGTATCCAGATCCCAATATTCAGTCTTACAGGTGAGTATACCACATATGATATCTGTAAGGGGTTATAAATTATGAAGAATCATGAGAGCTCAGGTCAGAACTACCGTTCAGCAGAGAGATCATGAATCAACTTTTGGGTGTGTCCCCTTTAGAGGATCTTTTTTTACAACAGCATTGATTAGTAATTTTATTGTTTCATCAATTTGCTGAGGGCGGCGCTATATTTCAAGCATTTGCAGAAAGTATTATGCGGGGACTAGGTCAGAATTTCCATTCAGCAGAAGTCCCGGGATAATACCCCAGATATCACTGAGTATAAAGACCTAGTATCTCAGAAAGAGGGACCTTTCAAACAAGATTTCGGGGGTTACCCATATATCCGAGAGATGTTTCCCCACGATATAAGCAAGTTTGAATTTAGGTTTATATCTCGTCACAATCTACTAAATGTGCAAAAACCTACTGACACATCATCAGTGAGACCGTTTATCACATTTTTACTTTCCAATTCTTTAGCATGTTGTGATAGTCCACTGATGTACTATCATTTCCTCTTTTTGACAACAAAACTCATTTTCATTTTATCATGTTTTTGGCTTTTTCAAATTTTCAAATGTTTTTGGATTTTCTAAAAAAATTCTTACTCCCCCTAAAATGCAAACACATTTTAGGAAATTTGAAAATAAACGAGCTCTTGACTCACTTAGAAAGAACATTTTGAAACCAAACTGTACAATAAAGTGACAACTGATATCGAATCGCTTCAAATCGCCATCCACTTGGCATAAACAATCAGAACTCCCCCTCACAACAAACTATTTTCCCATTGATTTCAAAACACTTAAGTTTGTTTTAATCAAATGGTTTTTCCGGAAAATAAGTTTTGTTGATTTTATCACTTGTAAGTGTAACTCGTCTTCAACCACTTGTAGGTTTTTCTACCAATCATACCATTTGTAGAAAACTAACAATCACGAAAGATAGATGCCGATTCCTGCTCCACTCTTACCAACCTGGGAGCTCCGGCAATTCGCACTTATACAAAAACAATTTTCATACACAATGAATGATGTCGATTCATGCTCCGCGATTACCAACTTGGGAGCTCTGGTAAGTCCAGAGACTTACTGCTCATAGTATGTACCATCCCAGTCACAAACCAGGGATGGTTCAACTTTATCTTTCTTCATCTTCTTCTCATAGAACTCTTTAACCCCTTTGACTTTTCGATCAATCATTTTACCAAAAATGTATTTCACAGTGGGGTTAAAGGCCTTTTCAACATCAAAAACCTTTTTGTCATCATAAAATTGGTTTGAAATTTCAACTTTACCAATTTTCTTTTTATAATTTTCAGTCCGAAGTGATGGAAAATTTTCATCATCCACAGTCAGAACTGATTTTTCTCCTTTTGAAACAACCTGTGGCTTATCTGATTTTGTGGAATCAGATTCATCGCCAGAAGATAGCTCCTCTGATTTCGACCTATCAGAATCATCGCTAGAGCTATCACCAGACCTTTTAACAACCCATTTCTGGTTGTCAAGATAAGTTCTTTTCTTGTAAAATCTGTTTGAACTTTCACCAATCTCAAAAGTTGAGTTTTTGAAAAGTTTGGTTCTATCAATTGGTGGTTCAAACATAACTTCTTTATCTTTCATTTTACGAGAAACTCCTTGTTTTGATTGTATTGCTTTGGAAAAATTCTTTGCAATATGGCCAACAGTGTTGCATTGGAAACAGGTTCTCGTTTCTTTCATCTGATCAAACATCTTCATCTCTTCTTGCTTCTTTGCAAGGAATTCTTTGTTCGATTGTCTCCAGAATTCTTTCTTTTCTTCTTCTTCTGCTGATGTTCCTGAAACAAATGTCATTTTTGCTTTAAAATCACGAACATATTTTTCATTTTTCTGTTTTTCTGTTGGAGTAAAACCAAGACCTTTCTTTTTGAAATTACGGTTAGGGTTTGGTTTCTTGTGAAAACCAAAACCAGAACTGTAACCTTTTTTCTTGTTTAATCTTTGTTGAACTCTTGAGGTGTATTTTTTAGGTTTATCATTAATATTTACATCTTTTATTTCAGAAATATTAATTTCTGTTAGTTTGAAAACCTTTTTTATCATCGCTGGTTTAACACCTCTTATTGGAAATTCCTCATCAGAATATAATTTGTCGGAATCATTCAATGTATATGCAACTTTGAATGTTTCGTCACTCAAATTAGATTTTGATAACAGGAATTCTTTGTTGTAAACTCTTTTAACCGAAGATTTTGGACTGTTGACTGTCGAACTCGAACTTTCAGAACCAGACTTTGACTCTGACTCTGACTTTGACTCTGAGTTTGACTCCAACTTTGACTCCTCAGTTTAATCTTTATCCAAAACCTGATCGACCACTTTCTTTATTAACTCGGACTCATGATCAGTGTCAGATGATGTAAACGTCACATCAATATTTTCTGGCAAGTTAACTGAAGACTCCGACTCCCACTGTAAATTTGTTGCCTTTTTGACTCTTTCTGAATTTGGATTTCTCGGAGAATATCCATTTTCAAGCGGGGGTGGACACTTGTTGTAACTGAAACTTTGTTTCTTACCAGAATCATTCTCTTTAGTGTCCTTCTTCTTTACTTTTTTCTCTTCAGGAGTATTTTCTTCAGAACCTTTCTGTTCTTCAGAAGGCTTTGCCTCAGAAGTCTCCTCTTCCTCAAACGCCTTCATGAGTTCTACTGTTGGATAGATCCTGTCAATGACATAAGAAGTACATGAGTAACTTTTCAACAAACGATTAACTCTTTCAGTCTCAATTCTTTGAGTTTCAAGTTTCTGCTCTAGTACAGCACACTTCTCGATGTAGTTGTTCACCACTTTCTGCTTTATCATGAAAGCTCCCTGAAGTGTTTTCATTGTTGTTGCTTGTTCTTCACTTGTTATATTGTACTGATTCATTGCCTTGTTCAAAACATCATAAGATTCCTTCAAACTGTTCAAGTTATAAATCAGTGTACTGTTCTGCTTCTTTATAGCTTCACAGTTTTCACACTTAACCGAAATCTTTTTAGCATCAACTTCTTCATCAACCTTGAACTTTGGAACCTCTTTCTTCTTTTGCTTTCTAATCACAAGAACATCTTCATCATCACTACTGACTGGTGTTTTGACCTTTTTCTTCTTCTTTTTAACCTTTTCATCTTCACTGTCACTTTCTGCCATCATTTTCAAATGATCTGCCATTTTCTTTGACCAATACTCACGATTATCATCACTATCTTCTTCAATCCTAGCAACAAAAGCTGTGTGAGCTGGAGTTTGATCTGGAATATAATTATCCCATGTAAAATTTTCCCAGCTAAACCCTTCAGGCATCTTTTCATCATCTTGATCAATCACACAGGCTTTTGCATCAGATGAAATATACTTATCCCAGTTGAACCCAGTTGATGACTTCTTTTCTTCTTGATTAACCACACAAGATCTCTTTCCAGAATCTTCAATCACATTTCTTCCATGCGCAGTTTGTGCTTGATGTTGATGTTGTTGAGATGGTTGCTGAGCAACTTGATGGTAGATGGCTTTTCGGTAGTAATCATTGTTGTTGTTAAAAGGATTCTGAGCTCCACTTGCTTCGCGATTGGTGCACTCCCTCTTGAGGTGACCCTTTTCCCTGCAACGAAAACAAGTGACTTTAGATTTGTCATAACCTAAAGTAGAAACACCAGCCTCACGAAGATCATCTCTTCCAGTGATTTGCTTGAATTTCTCAGCTATCCTCAACACGCTGGCCAAGCACCATTTTATGTCCTTCAGCTCCATCTCTTCAGCATCGATCTGGTCGTAATCTTCCTTTGTCAGCATTGGATTCCCGATTCGACCTGCAACAAAACTACCATAAGATTCAAGAACAGTTCCCAATAAAGTCATATGGCTTTTTGCTAACTCTTCAGAATATTCCTGATCATTTTCAATATTCAATACAATGTTGCATTGAAGCTTTTTGCCATTTCTTGTTGTTGAAACGTTCGGATCAAAAGATGGAAATGATGAGAAACTTGTGTTGCTGCTTGATCCTTTAGAAGAACTTTCAGATGGACTCTTTGCATTGAATGCTGTTTGAACTTTTGGTGACAAGTTGGTGGATTTATCACTAACACCACCTTTGTAATAGAGACTGATGTCTTGTTCACCATCGAAATCTTTCATTCTCAAAGCCTTTCTCTGTTCCATCTCCTGAGCTTCAATCTTCTCAATGAACTTGCTGAGTGTCAAACTGCTAAAACCTTTCTTGTTTCTAAGCATCATGAGATATGTGCCCCAAATTTCGTATGGCAAAGCATCAGCAAGCTTCTCGATCAACTCTTCATTGTCTTTCTCAATACTCAATCTCTTCATGTTTGCTAGTAGATTGCAGTATCTTTCAATAATCTGCTTTGTGCATTCATTCTTCAACCCACGAAACAAATCGAACTGTTTCTTCAAAAGCGATTTCTTGTTCTTAACCATCTCTTGACTTCCATGAAACTTCGATCTTAATGCTTTCCAAATCGAGTAGGAAGTTCCATTATGTTGCAATAACACTAAGATGTCTTCTTTCACAGCTTGTTGCAATAAACTCAGCATCATTTTCTCATCTTTGTACTTCTTTCTAGCATCGGCACTCAGATCTTTTATCGGAACCACCTCTTCATCATCATTCATCGGTCGAATGTATTTTGTCTCGACACATTCCCATTCATCAAGATAGTTAGCTTGCACCCAATTCTCGAAACGGCCTTCCCAACCCTTATATTCTTCAATGTTCATTAGTTTGGGCGGTTTTTGCATCGTGCCTGTTTCATTTTCCAACATCGTGTTCTGTGCAAGAGAAATCGGGGTTACTGGAGTAGCGAATGCATTGTAAAAATCTTCGTCCATGTTTCGGATTTTCTAGGTTCACAAAACACAAATTTTCTTGTCTCAAAAATACTGATCTCAAATGAGCTGTATCACCTTGTAAAAATACCGGCATCACTTCGGTACAAGTTACAAGTCTCTCTCCTGTTCGCTTCAAATGAAATGACATGCCTATTTATAACCTATGCTTGACCGCTTGAAATGACACAATAGGTTCAAGCGACCTATATGTTCAAGCGATCACACATGTTCAAGCGGTCACAACAACTTTAAATTCAAGCGAAACTAACAAGTTGACTTTCAAGCGATCAGACCATAATTTCTTGTTTCATATGCATGTTGTAATTCCATGATGCAAGATATGAGGTCACATATATGATGTCATCATCAAGAATGATGACATCACTCTTGTTCAGATCTGCAACAAACCCGAGACTCGATATAAGACGAAGTCGACAGATGTATGCACCAACAAAGTTAAAAGTATTTACCAAGCGGTACGTTTCTTGTTAACAATCAACCTGCATCTATTCTTTTTTATTCTGGTGCCGATAGAAGTTTTGTTTCATTATCTTTTGAGCCTTTGCTTGCGATACCTAGAACTAAACTGAGGAAACCCTTATCTGTCGAGGTTGCAACTGGTAAACCTCTGGTTCTCGATTCTGTTATTCGTGATTGTCAGTTGAACCTTGATAACCATCTTTTTCCTATTGACCTCACACCGATGCAACTTGGGAGTTTCGAGATTATCGTTGGAATGGATTGGTTAACCAAACACCACGCTGAGGTGGTTTGTTTCGATAAGATTGTTCGTATTCCTTTGTCTTCCGGCGATGTTTTGGAAATTCGTGGAGAGAAGCCATCTGGTGGTTTGAAGCTTATGTCGTGTTTGGAAGCCCAAAGGTATTTACGAAAAGGATATGTTGCTTTTCTGGCACATGTCACCGAGGAGAAAAGCAAGAGCAAGAGTATTCAGGATATTCCGATTGTTCGGGATTATCCGGAGGTGTTTCCTGATGAACTGCCTGGTTTGCCTCCAGTTCGTCAAGTCGAGTTTCATGTTGACCTTGTACCCAATGCCAACCCGATTGCAAAAGCACCTTATCGTCTTGCACCGTTGGAGATGCAAGAGTTATCGAAGCAGCTTCAAGAGTTATCTAATAAAGGATTCATCCGACCGAGCTTTTCACCTTGGGGAGCTCCTGTCCTCTTCGTGAAAAAGAAAGATGGATCTTTTCGAATGTGTATCGATTATCGTGAGCTTAATAAGCTCACCATCAAAAATCGATATCCCCTACCTCGAATAGATGATCTTTTCGACCAGCTGCAGGGTGCTTCATGCTTTTCCAAGATCGATCTGCGTTGTGGGTATCATCAACTTCGCGTTCTCGAAGAAGATATTCCCAAAATTGCTTTCCGCACAAGATATGGGCATTACGAGTTCACTGTCATGCCTTTTGGTTTGACAAATGCTCCAGCTATCTTTATGGACTTAATGAATAGGGTCTGCAAACCTTATTTGGACAAGTTCATTATTGTGTTCATCGACGATATTCTCATTTATTCAAAATCTCGAGCCGAGCACGAGCAACACCTTCGCTTAACATTGGAACTCCTGAAGAAGGAACAACTTTTTGCTAAATTCTCCAAGTGTGAATTCTGGCTTAAAGAAGTTCAATTCTTGGGTCATATAGTCAATGAGCAGGGTATTCATGTGGATCCATCCAAGATTGCTGCTATCAAGGACTGGAATACACCGACGACGCCTACATAGATTCGATCTTTTCTTGGTCTTGCTGGTTATTATCGTCGATTCATTTCAAATTTCTCGAAGATTGCGGTTCCACTCACTGCTTTGACTCAGAAGAATAAGCCTTTCGAGTGGGGACCCAAGCAAGAAGAAGCGTTCCAAACGCTGAAGCAGAAGTTATGTAATGCTCCTGTTCTATCTCTGCCCGAGGGAAGCGATGATTTCATTGTCTATTGCGATGCGTCCAACTTAGGCCTTGGTTGCGTCCTTATGCAACGAGGTAAGGTTATTGCATATGCATCTAGACAGCTGAAAGTTCACGAGAAGAACTACACGACTCATGATCTTGAGTTAGGAGCTGTGGTTTTCGCGCTTAAAATCTGAAGACACTACCTCTATGGAACGAAGTGTGTGGTTTTCACAGACCACAAAAGTCTCCAGCATATTCTTAATCAGAAAGAGCTGAATATGAGGCAACGACGTTGGGTTGAACTCTTGAACGACTATGATTGTGAGATTCGCTACCATCCTGGTAAGGCGAATGTCGTAGCTGATGCGCTTAGTCAAAAAGAACGAGTCAAGCTTCATTCTGTTCGAACTCTATCTGATCTTCAATCTCGTGTCCTTCAAGCTCAACAATTTTGTGTTTCACAAAATTTGATGGGTATGGAATTACCACGTCAACTTGAGCTTAAGCTCGAAGCGAAAGACGATGGTTTGCTCTATTTTATGGATCGATTGTGGATTCCGAAACAAGACGATCTTCGCACCTTGGTAATGGACGAATCTCATAAGTCTCGATATTATATCCATCCTGGTGCTGATAAAATGTACAAGGATCTTCGTACTCAGTGCTGGTGGCCTGGTATGAAGAAGGATGTTGCCTTGTATGTATCGAAATGCCTAACTTGTCTCAAAGTCAAGGCCGAACATCAACGAACTTCTGGCTTGCTTGTACAACCAGAGATACCGGTTTGGAAGTGGGAGAACATTGCGATGGATCTCATCACTAAGTTACCGCGTACGTCTAAAGGTCATGATGCTATTTGGGTTGTCATCGATCGATTAACGAAATTAGCTCATTTCATTCCGATTCGCGAGGATCTATCTGCTGATAAACTTGCAAAGATTTATGTTGATGAGATTGTGACACGACATGGTGTGCCCTTGGATATCATCTCTGATCGTGATGCTCGATTTTCATCTCATTTCTGGAAGGCCATGCAATCTGCTTTGGGAACCCAACTGAATCTAAGCACTGCTTATCATCCCCAAACAGATGGTCAATCTGAGAGAACGATTGAAACTTTGGAGGATATGCTTAGAGCATGCGTGATAGACTTTGGTGGTAATTGGGATTCTCATCTGTCGCTGATCGAGTTCTCTTACAACAATAGTTATCATACTAGCATTAATATGGAACCATTCGAAGTTCTCTACGGTCGAAAATGTTGTTCACCTGTCTGTTGGAACAAAACCGGTGAAGCTCAGCTTACTGGACCTGAGCTCGTTCTGTAAACAACAGACAAAATCAAGAAAATACGCGATAATCTTGTGACAGCTCGAAACCGTCAAAAGAGATATGCGGATTTGGGACGCAAGCCCTTAGAATTTCAAGTCGGAGATCGTGTCCTACTCAAGGTTTCACCTTGGAAGGGAGTCGTGAGATTTGGAAAGAAAGGAAAAGTTGCACCTCGATATGTGGGACCATTTAAGATTGTGGAAAGAATTGGAAAGGTTGCCTATCGACTAGAGCTACCTCCAGAGCTTGGAAATATTCACCCGACTTTTCACATGTCTAACCTGCGAAAATGTTTAGCTGACGCTGATCTACACATTCCTCTCGACGAGATTCGAATCGATGAAACAATGCACTTTGTCGAGAAACCTGTGGAGATCGTGGACCGTGCTTTCAAACATTTAAAGAACAAACGAATTCATTTGGTCAAGATTCGTTGGGAATCCAAATGTGGCCCAGAGTTTACTTGGGAGCGTGAGGACCAGATGAAGACGAAATATCCGCATTTGTTTTCACAAGCTTCCTCTAGTTAAAATTTCGGGACGAAATTTCCTGAAGTAGGGGAGACTGTGACAACTGTGTTCTATAATCGATGTACGATGTAAAACAATGATGATTATTAATAAAACAATGTGCTTTGGTGTTATTATATGTTTTTGGTGTTTCTATGTGTGTATTTGTGTTTAGTGATTTTTCAATTCGATTCGATTACGATTGCAAGCTTTAAATCGCGTTCTGGAAGGTTATACGCAAACTGGTGCGTAAACGCAGTCAGTATAACACGAAAAACACTCTGGAATAGTGACATAGGCTTAACATACCTTAAATAACCTCCACATAACTTAGAAATAAGTTTTGAATGGTTTGGTGTGTCGAAATCAACTTTGTTCGATCGCAGGGACTATATGTGTCAAACTGTGAAACTATGCCGATTTGTATAGTAACGAACATTCCGGAACATGACCATAAGTTAAACATACCCTAAATAACCTTTACATAGCTTAGAAATAGGCTTTGAGGGGTTCAGTGTGCTAAAATAAACTTTATGCTCATTCAGGGACTAAAAGCGTCAAAAAGTGCGTAAGTTTGCATTTTCGCGCATAACTTACGTTCTGAATACATCCGGACATCCAAAAATTTATGTAAGCATTAAAATATTTTATTTTAGTGTTTGGCATGATAAAATTCCATTCTTCGCTTAATTTGGATCGTTTTTGCGTTCGTTACGACTTCCGTCGTAATTAAGCGAATAACGCAACCGTACGACCAAACGAACCGACATCCGAGATGTTTTTGAGCATATTTTAAGTTCCCTATACTTTAAATTTATTTTAGAGCCTTGAAATGGGGTTAACGGGGCTTAAAAGTGCCAAAAATCAAGTTTTACAAGTGCAGGGACCATTTTTTGAAATTTCTGGCAGATTCAATGAACCTAGTCCATTTTGAAGTATTGGTGGTTTTAACCCATGGTTTTGCAAAATCATGGGCTGGGATTCAATGAACATAGTCCATATTAGGGGCTCCCATGGTTTTAGAAAACCATAGGCACACATGTAAGGTCCAGATCAAAGCTCAGTTTTCGAGGAACGATCCTAACGGTTCAAGGAAATCTATAAATACCCCATGATCTCAACCCCAAAAACCCACACCTTTGAAATCTGAATTTGTTCTCTAAGTTGATGTGTTCAACACTTCATACCTGAGAATATTCGGATTCAAAACTTCCATTTTTGGACCCGTTGTAAGTGTTCTTTCGTTCTTTTCATTCGTTTTAGCGTTAAAGTCAAACTGCGTTTGACTTCTGCATTGACCAGTTTATGGTCAATGTGAAGTTCGTTTGAACTTCATAACATGAGCGTAATCTCGATGGTTATAGTCCCTTGTGACTATACCTACTGATTACCACGTTATCTAGGCTCAGTGACGAGTCGTAGTTTCGGCCAAAATACGTATTCTTGCGTATTTTGTAACCAAACTACTTGTGGGTATCAAAACCGTTTGTTTTGATACCAAACCTGTTTTCAAACCTTGTTAAACATGTTCTAACATGTTTAGCTCGTCACTTTTAGTTTTGTGCTTGTCTAGGGTCGTAAAGGTAAGCGATCTAAACAATCGTTTATACTTTCGAACCCGACCCGTTTGGGCGATCATTAGGATCCGACCAAACACATTAGGTGACCATAGTATATAGGGAATAACCTTCCAAGGTTATACCTTATGGTCGCTTCGTTGAAGTAGTTTTATGATAGGTAGTTTATATGCCTTAGGTAAATTACCAAAAATGCCCTTTTACGCCAAAATTCATTTTAAGCATATGTAACATAACCTTTGGTATGTAAATTGATTAGACAACAATATTAAACATGTTGAGGCATATTTTACTTATCATAGGACTAGTTAGGCATTCCGAACGCGTTTCACGCGAACGACGCGTTAAAGTAGCATAAGCTACCTTAATGGGTCGCGATGGGTCGAAAGCACTTAGGTTAGGTTTCATTTAGGATGTAGGTCTTGTTAAACCATATCACATGAGTTCCAACACTCATTTGGGTTACAAGACCTCATTCTGTTCGATCTTCCGATTTAGGCGTCTATTGTTTGACTAGTGATTCAATTACTAGGTGCTGCTTGATTTCTCTGGTTTACTCGAGTTTGTTGAAGTATTTGATTGAGGATACCTTGCACTACATGTGAGTACATAGATCCCCTCTTTTTACATGTTTTGTAGTAACTATGTGAGTACATAGATGTCGCAACCCCCGATCCCTGATTCCCGGGAAAGGGCAGACGCGATCTCAGAGTTTTGGTGGTATCAGGTTATTTAATCTCGCAGCGGAATTTTTCATCAGGACCGTAGTTAGGAAATGTTTATCAGAGTAAAACCACCTCATTTAATATTAATAATCACATGGGTAAAACCCAAGTTTCTTATTACAATACATTTATAGGGACAAACCCCATTTTACTGAATTTAAAACATCGTTTATTAGGTAACTTTTATAGCCACATTTTTCCCAAGCTTTCAGTGCTCTCCAGCTGGCTTTCATTAATTGGCTGTTCACATTGTGTTACCTGTAACGCGTTTTAAAAACATTTGTCAGTCGGAAATACTGGTGAGTGAATCCCAGTTTAATCAAGAAACATTTTATCAATTAAAACAGTATTGAGAGCGATTACATTGTTTATTTCTACACAATTACTCATTCAGTATTTTCCACTTGACCGGATCTATGGCTATGGTCAAATTACCCATTGGCTAACTCGTCGTCCAATGGTAATGAACTGTCATTCCTGACTTACTACTACTCGTAGTAATAAATTTTGTATACAAAACCCCATAATACCGGTAGTAATTGAAGAACTACAAAGACTCAATCACCGCTTAATCACATTGTAAACAATTAAGGTTTTGTAAAACATTCCAAAAAGGTTAACAAAAAGAGGATAAACTCACATTGCTATTTTAGATTTCTCGTGAGGGTTTCCTGGATATAATCTATAATTTATACAAATGTACATTGGTTAGTACCATAACCCTTTGAAAATATTAATAATACCCTCCCCGAGACGGCATTCCAACAACTACGTCGGGCAGAACCACGACAGTTGTTACGGAACCCTAAATCAATCGGGCAGCGTAACTGTTACGAAACTGGGGTTATAATACTTACAACGGAGCAGAACCTCGCTAATTAGGGGTATAATACCCAACTATAATGCCTCTTCTACAGAAATTGTGATTTGAGATTGAAATGTGAGCGACGGAAAACGAAAACTGATGCTTTCTATTTATAGTGCTGGATTCTGACTTTCAGGCGGCCCGCGTAAGGTAAGGCTAAGCCTTACGCGGCCCGCGTCAACACTCGGTCAACATAATAGCTCGTCCGGATCACCACTAGGCTTGACACGATGACGACACGTGTCAGCTCAGGATGTATCCGCGTTTGATGTTCTCTAGCTGCCCGCGTAAGTGTTAGCTTAAGCTTACGCAGCCCGTATCAACTTAAGAAGTCAACGAAGTCAGATCTCAGCCCTTATACCGCACGCGTGAATGGTTGGGGTGGGTCTACGCGGCCCGCCTCAACTCAATATTTCATGTTTTTAATTTATTTTATATGTTAAAACATAATTCAAGCTCGGTTTTCACATACGGGGTGTAATATAAGACATATTGGAATATTTTAAGATATAATAGGGTGTCGTAAATATTATGAGAGTGTTGGTTTTATCGAGGGTTGTTACAATAGATCCCCTCTTTTTACATGTTTTGTGGTAACTATGTGAGTACATAGTTCCCCTATTTTACTGTTTTCAATTGTTTTGGGGTGATTCATATGTACAAAATGTTTTCAAGGTTTAAACGATGATTTCAAAAACGAATAGAACGATTTATACTAAACTATTAACGATTTCGATAATGTGAACGAACTTGTTGGTTGTAGTTACATAACGAACGACATTCATTAGCATTGATCAAGCCGACCAGTATTAGGTTATGGTACCATGGGATATGACAAATCCTGTTATTACACTATACCCATGGTTATGTGTGGGTGTTGTGGGTAACGACTGAATCTGATGATTGTTAACTTACCCTTTGGAGGTTTGTTAATACAAGAACGAGTTGAACGATGAACGAGTCACAAAGGTTTGAATGTTATTAACGAGACGACCATATATAAGTTTTCACAATTAAAACGAGAACGATTTAAACAATTTAAACGAGGAAACGATTTGGGAACGATTTGGGAACGATATGGAAACGATATTGAAACGATGTCACTCAACGATGTTTTCAAAATAATATACGAGTTTTATTAACGAGTTTATACGAGATGTTTTACAAGATGGTTTTCTTAAAACAAAAAGCTTTTGGGTTAAGAATCATGGCTAAGAAATTTTATAAATTATAACCATCTTGATTTGAGTTGGTTAATCATGTTGCAATATTATACACTTTTTAAAAAACAAGGTTTTCGAGGTATTGCAATATATGAAAACAAGCCATGATTCCGATACTCTTATAAAACCTATGTACTCGCCAGCATTTCTTTGCTGACTTTGTTTTTACACATGTTTCAGGTATTGTTGCTTGATTGACGTTCTAGGATGCATGCGTCACATAGGATCTGGACGAGGTCTTAGTGACATAATATCTATGATAGACGATATAAAACTTGTTTGTTATGTGTTAAAACAATGTTAATGTTTAATATTATCAATAAAACGAAACACTTTTTGTATCCATGGTTATAAAACGATAATTCTATTACAACACCCCCCGACGTTTCCGCCACGCTTTGTTGTTTTACGTGGTCGGGGTGTGACAGACAAATGTCAGACCCCGAAATTTCCACGTATTACCGGTGGGCCCGGTGGGGAGTACCGTGACGTAGTTGATATCATTATGGTCAAACACCACAATATTTAAATGCACAGCGGAAGCAAAAGATAGATATATTTCAACTTTAATAAATTGTAATATAAAGTATCACAAACAGTTGAAAGTAATCCACAGGTGGATCAAAATAAAATAGGAAACTTTGTTCAACAGTTTTGACATCCAAGCTTGCGAGACTTATTATGGACGCTAGGAGAAAGCCAGCCTAGTTCGCGTAGTACCTGCACTTAACCTTTTTGGGAAAATACGTCAGTTTACACTGGTAAATACAATCAACCGACTCATTATGAAAATGATTAAAAATTTATTTGAATGCACGTGGCACAAACTTTTTATAACTTGGGATAATTATTTGAAAATATAAACTTGTAAAAGAATTACATGTTCCTTATGCGTTCAGTAGCCCGGTTCGTGCCGGGTTAAAGATCAATAGACACACCACATAATTTATTTAGGCACTGACGAGTGTACGCCTACACTCCGCGCTTAGGTCGTGGCCATTTCGTAAAATGATGCCAAGGATATCTGGGACATGGTCATTAACCCCCAAAGGCGTTAAGCAAACAAAACATATTTTTAAATGGGTCATCTTGATAATACTTAACCACCAAACGATTAAGGTCGAATGCCCGACCAAGCGGTATTTTATTTACCGTACCCCAAGCCCGTATAAGGGAAAATAAGTTAAAAGTATTTACCTTTGCAAGTATCAATCACAATTAGCAAGTGCGTGTAGCTTTTACCGGTTCTCCTATTCTGGAATGAAGGTTTATAATAACCTATTAGAATCCTAACGGGTCTTTAATTAAGCCTAAACTTAGACTGGTTTGTTTTAAAGAAAGATACGGTTCGAACGCGCAATTAAGCGAGGACCGGAATAGAATGTGATTTAGACCCAACAAGTTTGAAGACTTGTATAATATGGGTAATCTAAACACATTCTGGATTTTGAGATAAAAACGATAAGGTTTGATCCGTTTCGGCTAATTTATGCAAACTAGTTACATAAACCGAACCAGACACACAAGAGGCGTAACGGGTAACCATGAGAGTCACTTACAGGTTTCCTAAGTTAATATACCTTAATTAGGTTGTGATATCAGTAGGATACCTTCCATTATGCCCAAAACGGGTTTAATCTCAATTTAAGCCCCGTAGGGGTATTTTGGTCATTTTAAAGATTATAAAAGAGATTAAATGAAATTCTGAGATTCAGGTCTGAATAAATCAGTAAAACCACTTAATTTAACAGGTTATATCAATTGGTGATACGTTTTGTATGCCAAAATAGTTTTAAATCCATACTAGGTGTTTAATACGCGTAAAAAGCCGTTTTAAGCGATTTCCGGGTTATACAGGAAATCTGAGTTTTCTGAATAGGTTATAAAGTTCAAAATACTTCATATATTAAATAAAATCAGTAGCAATTGGATTGGTGTCAAAATACTATGTAGTACTCATTTTATAACCAAAAAGGGTAAAATCGGTGTTTACCAAATCCAGGCCATAACCTTAGGCTATGAGCAGGTTAAAAATCTTCAAAAATCCCAAAATATTATATTACATCAGTGGGTAAAAGGTTTGGTGTCAAAAATTGGGTTTAGATAGGCTTTATGCTAATGACGCCGTTTAATTACTAAAAGGCGTTCTAATTACGCTAATGAGCATAACTCCTAATCTTAGACCTCCAACTGATGTGAAAATTTAGGGACATGTTTATAAATCAGTAACAAAGATTATTGTCCTTTCACATATCCAAAATTCTCGTTTTATGGTCAAGAGGGCATATTGGTCAACATTAGGCAATTAACGGAAACGTGTAAACGAATCGGGCAATCAATGAACCAACCACAGAGGGTTATACCAACATGTAGCCTGGTCCTAAGGAAGCTCTAAGGCATTTCTAAATCATACTAAATTGGGTCAGAACTGAAGTTAAAGCAAAAGTCAAAGTTTTGCGACTTTCGATTCCGAACCGGGTCTAAATAGAAAATTGTTGGATCAAACAAGCTTAGACCAGTTCTTATACTTATTACCAAGTTATATGTGTGATAAAATAGGTTACACGCCTTCTACATTGTTAATTATGCGTTAAATTGCAATTTAAGCTTCTGTTGACTTTTTATAAACAACTTTGACCCGACATTTGATCTATTTAGAGCGGGAATCAGAGGGTGCCCTTTTAAGGGTTTAATGCCCACATGATTACCAACTTATAACTACCTTTGATTCGACTAAACACTGAACCATTAGTGATTAATCGTTAAGTCAAACGTTAATTACGACGGTTTGACTTTTAAGCTAATAACTAAGTAACACTCAATTAAGGAAGGTCAAGGGTACTTACCAAAGTCTAATGCATGACTAGGGATGACTTGGGTCTGCTCTTATGCTCCAGAAAGCTCCACAAATGCAGATGGAAGGTATGATCAAATGTTGCAACATGAGGGCCTTTTTATAGTGAATTTGAGGGCTTATGATCATGCCACACTAGTCTAGCATTGTTCCCAGATCATTTACAAGTGCCCCTAAGCCTAAAAATCAGTAGGGGTCGCGCATGGAAGTGGAAAATATCTTTCTAAGTCGGTTACATGCTCAAAACAGGAACTGTCCCATTTTTCTGTTGCTGTGCATGCCTTACGGACCGTAAGGCTTGACCCTTACGGTCCGTATGCCTTTTCCAGAGGGCAAAAATCTTTTGACCTTTCAGGCTTCGAACGGGTAACTAGTGTAATACGATTTTAGGCCATTATTCTCAGTATGGGGCCTCTTGTTTGGGTCTTGAACAGTTTACACCACCCCACCATGTTGTAAAGTTGACTTAGATTCTTTTGAGAATGCCATAAACGAAAGTTGTCGTGCATTTCTTCGTAGGATTCCGCTCTTGCAAATATGAATCAATTATTACTAGAAGTCACCGGATTTGAATGTATATCAGATGTTTATTATTCATTTTAGGGTCTTGGGATTCATACTGAGGTCGTTCAGAGGTATAAATTAACATGACGACACTTTTAAATCCTGCCATACATCTTTAATTGGATCCGGGTTTATAATATTTTTGTCTTACATGACACATGTCGTTATTCTATTGAGCACGAATTTTCGAGGTGTTACATCCTCACCCCCTTAAAAGAAATCTCGACCTCGAGATTTACTGAAATAAATGAGGGTACTTTTCTTTCATTGTGGACTCAACCTCCCACGTGTACTCGGGACCTCTACAGGCATCCCATCTAACCTTTACGATTGGTACATGCTTCCTTCGAAGCTTCTTAACCTGTCGATCATTGATCGACACAGGTTTTTCAACAAACTTCAAGCTCTCTTCTATGTGCACATCTGTATGTGGTATGACTAGTGATTCATTAGCGAAACACTTCTTCAGATTGCAGATGTGGAATACATTGTGAATACCACTGAGCTCTTCAGGTAAGTTTAACTTATAGGCAACTGATCCGACACATTCGATGACCTCGAATGGTCCTATGTATCTCGGGCTTAACTTGCCTTTCTTACCAAATCGCATCACTCCCTTCCAGGGTGATACTTTAAGTAGCATTTTATCACCTACCTCGAATTTCATAGGTTTACACTTTAAATCTGCGTAGCTTTTCTGCCTATCCCTGGCAGCTTTCAGGTGATCACGAATCTGGACAACCTTGTCCGTCGTTTCAAAGACTATTTCAGGTCCTGTCAGTTGGACATCTCCAACTTCCTCCCAACTGACGTGCTTGTCGTGGTACACGCAATCAAATTTAATCCAATTACAACTAATTAGCTAGCGGTAAGTGGGTATCGAACACAGGGAGTTTGTGGAATATGTGTTATCTCAATGTATGTCTAACTAACTAGATTAATCTAAATTGCAAGAAATGTAAATTTCAATGTTTGGGTTGATTGGTTTTAATTAACTAAATTAAACTAAATTAGATTACAAATCAAGGTTAAGTTTTGTAACAAGATAAGAGGATAGTGATCATCCTGAGTTTCAGGTTTTAAGGGACAACTAACGTTCATGTTCAACTGGAAAGAACCACATAGACATGGCTCATGTAAGATCAATTGTTTGTGATGAAAGGGAACTAAGTACTCGGATTCCTAGAACGCGAGGTTGTTACCCGATGACCAATCAACACATATCCAACCCTAATCCCTCCCATGATATCTCGATTGCCAACGGCACCAAGAACGTATGGTTTAGAACTATGATCAAACATACATCAACAATTTACAAACAACCAATCAAACACCATAATAAACTAACAACACATGCACAGTCTAATATTCCAGAAATTAAAGAACAAATATAATTGTCACAAATAAAACCTTACATCCGAGACGATCACCAAGCAAACCTAGCCGCTCATAGTGTTATGAACCATCATCACAATCGAACCTTTGTCCATTGGAATCAAAAACAAAGTCTTCATGTTTAGATCACTCAAGAACACCTTAGAACACACCAAATTCGCCCCTTAGGAGTTACAAAACGAATGGGAATGATTAGATGATGAAAAGGCACCATAAACAACCTTAAATGAGGGAGTTACAAGTTTCACGCTGGCCTCCACCGTAACTTACGGTACCACCGTAAGTTACGGTGGCTTAAAATGGTTTACGGTGGATTTAAACTGAGTTACGGCATCAATTTTTGTCAGAGTCTACCGTAAATTACGGTACCACCGTAAGTTACGGTAGGCTTCAGCAATCAATTTTTGTTTTCTTCATAACTTTCTCGTTTCAACTCCGTTTTCGCCTACGTTCTCGTAATTTCATCCTCTATCATGTTATCTTCTTAATTCTTCAATTCCAAAATTTTATTTTTTTCATTTATTCTCCGTCTTCAATCCTCTAATTAAGTCGCGCCTATTCGAAGCTTAATTTCCACACTTTTAAGCTCTAAATGTACCTGAAACACAAGCAACCGTAGTTATCTAATTCAAGACAATTACATGATCAAATGAGGGATTCACTCGTCTTTTAACACACTTAAGGGTTGTCCCATGGCCCACCCGTCACATCCCCACACTTAACCGTTGCTTGCCCCAAGCAACCCATCAATTCAAGTTCTCAACAAGTGATCAATACAAATCAAGCAAAAACTTGCAATCCTTTTACTAACCCCTTTTTAACACCCAAAACAATGCACCCCTCACTATGTCTCTCCTCTCGGTAACAAGTAAGCACTAGCAATATGAGCTAGACACACAAAGACTAACGGGCGGTTGCACAATTATTGGCTTGTACCTAAATCGATCATTCTCCTAACAAGTGCCAAACATGAATGCAAATCAAAGGGACTTTCAAGGCTGTAACGTGGCTAGGTGTATGGGTAGGAAATGGAATATATATGAAGTAACGAAAATTTAACCCGGTCTTTTTATTACACAATGAAACAAACAATAAACATGACATAACTTCTATATACAAGACAACTCAACATCACTTTTTTTTTCTTTTTCATTGCTTTTTTCTTTTTCTTTTTTTCATTGCTTTTTTTTTTCTCTTTTTTTTTTCTTTTTTTTTTAGCATAGAGAAACATTCAACAAAACATATCTAAACACAACTATAACAACTACTAACACTATAAGACTGGGTCAAATTTGGGTAAGTTTTTAAGTAAGTAGCTAGGGGTAACAAATGATAGGCTTTTAGGCACAAAATTGGGCAACTAAATGTCCAAACCCCCGCCCCTCTCGCAACCATGCTCATATATAGAACTTATGAGGTCCAACCCCCCAAATCCCACACTCACACACACTAAAGACGAGGCTACCTAGATGCCCTTATCCTTTTCGCATTCATGTCTAACTAGGGACTCAAACCGTATTAAGGCACAAGTTCTAATGCACCCCCACCCGTTGCCACTCTCATCAAAGATAAGTATTATTTATTCACATGTGTGGCTTCAACTCTCACCAAGAATAAAAGGTATTAAGGGTTGCCGGTGCATTATTTGGGGTTAATCCAAAGTGTTCAAATTCTCACATTGTTTCGCTTGATTTAAAATTTTTTCAAAAACTTCAAAAATTTCCCCCCATCCCCACACTTGGGATACATTGACCCCAATGTATGCTTTTGGGAAGAATTGATCGCTAAACCCTTCAACATCAACCAAAAGCTCATAATCTCAAACCACAAATTTCTTTTTGGTTTTTTTATATATATATATAACTAAAACCACCACCAACTTTCACAACCCATCAAACAAACACATCAAAACACCACCCAATCGCCCAACCAAAAACTTAAACATGAATATATACAAAGGTGCAAAAGATGAGAACAAGACACAACCTGATTAGTAAATTAGCAGTGTTGGTAGTGATGCAGCTGCCAAAATTTGACGTGCTTGTCGTGGTACACGCAATCAAATTTAATCCAATTACAACTAATTAGCTAGCGGTAAGTGGGTATCGAACACAGGGAGTTTGTGGAATATGTGTTATCTCAATGTATGATGGAGGTGGAAGCTGTGAAACATAAGACACCGGTTTTCCATGTGCCCTCCTGTAGTGAGCCTCGTGGCAACCAATACATGGATGTCGCGGACCCCCGCACAATCTACACGTAAATAAGCTGAAATTTGTGTAATGCCCTGTCATCCTGCACAACACAACTCAACTACCAAGTGTAAATCATGAACATAAAAGAAATCTTTTTGGTTTTTTTTTTTATTTTTTATTTTTTTTTTCAAACTGATACACAAGATAACACACGTTGCGCACTACTCCCCGGCAACGGCGCCAAAATTTGACGTGCTTGTCGTGGTACACGCAATCAAATTTAATCCAATTACAACTAATTAGCTAGCGGTAAGTGGGTATCGAACACAGGGAGTTTGTGGAATATGTGTTATCTCAATGTATGTCTAACTAACTAGATTAATCTAAATTGCAAGAAATGTAAATTTCAATGTTTGGGTTGATAGGTTTTAATTAACTAAATTAAACTAAATTAGATTACAAATCAAGGTTAAGTTTTGTAACAAGATAAGAGGATAGTGATCATCCCGAGTTTCAGGTTTTAAGGGACAACTAACGTTCATGTTCAACTGGAAAGAACCACATAGACATGGCTCATGTAAGATCAATTGTTTGTGATGAAAGGGAATTAAGTACTCGGATTCCTAGAACGCGAGGTTGTTACCCGATGACCAATCAACACATATCCAACCCTAATCCCTCCCATGATATCTCGATTGCCAACGGCACCAAGAACGTATGGTTTAGAACTATGATCAAACATACATCAACAATTTACAAACAACCAATCAAACACCATAATAAACTAACAACACATGCACAGTCTAATATTCCAGAAATTAAAGAACAAACATAATTGTCACAAATAAAACCTTACATCCGAGACGATCACCAAGCAAACCTAGCCGCTCATAGTGTTATGAACCATCATCACAATCGAACCTTTGTCCATTGGAATAAAAAACAAAGTCTTCATGTTTAGATCACTCAAGAACACCTTAGAACACACCAAATTCGCCCCTTAGGAGTTACAAAACGAATGGGAATGATTAGATGATGAAAAGGCACCATAAACAACCTTAAATGAGGGAGTTACAAGTTTCACGCTGGCCTCCACCGTAAGTTACGGTGGCTTAAAATGGTTTACGGTGGATTTAAACTGAGTTACGACATCAATTTTTGTCAGAGTCTACCGTAAATTACGGTACCACCGTAAGTTACGGTAGGCTTCAGCAATCAACTTTTGTTTTCTTTATAACTTTCTCGTTTCAACTCCGTTTTCGCCCACGTTCTCGTAATTTCATCCTCTATCATGTTATCTTCTTAATTCTTCAATTCCAAAATTTTATTTTTTTCATTTATTCTCCGTCTTCAATCCTCTAATTAAGTCGCACCTATTCGAAGCTTAATTTCCACACTTTTAAGCTCTAAATGTACCTGAAACACAAGCAACCGTAGTTATCTAATTCAAGACAATTACATGATCAAATAAGGGATTCACTCGTCTTTTAACACACTTAAGGGTTGTCCCATGGACCACCCGTCACATCCCCACACTTAACCGTTGCTTGCCCCAAGCAACCCATCAATTCAAGTTCTCAACAAGTGATCAATACAAATCAAGCAAAAACTTGCAATCCTTTTACTAACCCCTTTTTAACACCCAAAACAATGCACCCCTCACTATGTCTCTCCTCTCGGTAACAAGTAAGCACTAGCAATATGAGCTAGACACACAAAGACTAACGGGCGGTTGCACAATTATTGGCTTGTACCTAAATCGATCATTCTCCTAACAAGTGCCAAACATGAATGCAAATCAAAGGGACTTTCAAGGCTGTAACGTGGCTAGGTGTATGGGTAGGAAATGGAATATATATGAAGTAACGAAAATTTAACCCGGTCTTTTTATTACACAATGAAACAAACAATAAACATGACATAACTTCTATATACAAGACAACTCAACATCACTTTTTTTTTCTTTTTCATTGCTTTTTTCTTTTTCTTTTTTTCATTGCTTTTTTTTTCTCTTTTTTTTTTCTTTTTTTTTTAGCATAGAGAAACATTCAACAAAACATATCTAAACACAACTATAACAACTACTAACACTATAAGACTGGGTCAAATTTGGGTAAGTTTTTAAGTAAGTAGCTAGGGGTAACAAATGATAGGCTTTTAGGCACAAAATTGGGCAACTAAATGTCCAAACCCCCGCCCCTCTCGCAACCATGCTCATATATAGAACTTATGAGGTCCAACCCCCCAAATCCCACACTCACACACACTAAAGACGAGGCTACCTAGATGCCCTTATCCTTTTCGCATTCATGTCTAACTAGGGACTCAAACCGTATTAAGGCACAAGTTCTAATGCACCCCCACCCGTTGCCACTCTCATCAAAGATAAGTATTATTTATTCACATGTGTGGCTTCAACTCTCACCAAGAATAAAAGGTATTAAGGGTTGCCGGTGCATTATTTGGGGTTAATCCAAAGTGTTCAAATTCTCACATTGTTTCGCTTGATTTAAAATTTTTTCAAAAACTTCAAAAATTTCCCCCCATCCCCACACTTGGGATACATTGACCCCAATGTATGCTTTTGGGAAGAATTGATCGCTAAACCCTTCAACATCAACCAAAAGCTCATAATCTCAAACCACAAATTTCTTTTTGGTTTTTTTATATATATATATAACTAAAACCACCACCAACTTTCACAACCCATCAAACAAACACATCAAAACACCACCCAATCGCCCAACCAAAAACTTAAACATGAATATATACAAAGGTGCAAAAGATGAGAACAAGACACAACCTGATTAGTAAATTAGCAGTGTTGGTAGTGATGCAGCTGCCAAAATTTGACGTGCTTGTCGTGGTACACGCAATCAAATTTAATCCAATTACAACTAATTAGCTAGCGGTAAGTGGGTATCGAACACAGGGAGTTTGTGGAATATGTGTTATCTCAATGTATGATGGAGGTGGAAGCTGTGAAACATAAGACACCGGTTTTCCATGTGCCCTCCTGTAGTGAGCCTCGTGGCAACCAATACATGGATGTCGTGGACCCCCGCACAATCTACACGTAAATAAGCTGAAATTTGTGTAATGCCCTGTCATCCTGCACAACACAACTCAACTACCAAGTGTAAATCATGAACATAAAAGAAATCTTTTTGGTTTTTTTTTTTTTTTAATTTTTTTTTTCAAACTGATACACAAGATAACACACGTTGCGCACTACTCCCCGGCAACGGCGCCAAAATTTGACGTGCTTGTCGTGGTACACGCAATCAAATTTAATCCAATTACAACTAATTAGCTAGCGGTAAGTGGGTATCGAACACAGGGAGTTTGTGGAATATGTGTTATCTCAATGTATGTCTAACTAACTAGATTAATCTAAATTGCAAGAAATGTAAATTTCAATGTTTGGGTTGATTGGTTTTAATTAACTGAATTAAACTAAATTAGATTACAAATCAAGGTTAAGTTTTGTAACAAGATAAGAGGATAGTGATCATCCCGAGTTTCAGGTTTTAAGGGACAACTAACGTTCATGTTCAACTGGAAAGAACCACATAGACATGGCTCATGTAAGATCAATTGTTTGTGATGAAAAGGAACTAAGTACTCGGATTCCTAGAATGCGAGGTTGTTACCCGATGACCAATCAACACATATCCAACCCTAATCCCTCCCATGATATCTCGATTGCCAACGGCACCAAGAACGTATGGTTTAGAACTATGATCAAACATACATCAACAATTTACAAACAACCAATCAAACACCATAATAAACAAACAACACATGCACAGTCTAATATTCCAGAAATTAAAGAACAAACATAATTGTCACAAATAAAACCTTACATCCGAGACGATCACCAAGCAAACCTAGCCGCTCATAGTGTTATGAACCATCATCACAATCGAACCTTTGTCCATTGGAATCAAAAACAAAGTCTTCATGTTTAGATCACTCAAGAACACCTTAGAACACACCAAATTCGCCCCTTAGGAGTTACAAAATGAATGGGAATGATTAGATGATGAAAAGGCACCATAAACAACCTTAAATGAGGGAGTTACAAGTTTCACGCTGGCCTCCACCGTAACTTACGGTACCACCGTAAGTTACGGTGGCTTAAAATGGATTACGGTGGATTTAAACTGAGTTACGGCATCAATTTTTGTCAGAGTCTACCGTAAATTACGGTACCACCGTAAGTTACGGTAGGCTTCAGCAATCAATTTTTGTTTTCTTCATAACTTTCTCGTTTCAACTCCGTTTTCGCCTACGTTCTCGTAATTTCATCCTCTATCATGTTATCTTCTTAATTCTTCAATTCCAAAATTTTATTTTTTTCATTTATTCTCCGTCTTCAATCCTCTAATTAAGTCGCGCCTATTCGAAGCTTAATTTCCACACTTTTAAGCTCTAAATGTACCTGAAACACAAGCAACCGTAGTTATCTAATTCAAGACAATTACATGATCAAATGAGGGATTCACTCGTCTTTTAACACACTTAAGGGTTGTCCCATGGACCACCCGTCACCAACACACGGGCGTTCTGCACTTTCTACCGTATAAGGCCTCGAAAGGCGCAGCCTTAATGCTGGTATGGTAGCTATTGTTATACGAGAACTCGATCAATGGCAGGTGGTTATCCCAACTACCACCTAAATCAATCACACATGCACGAAGCATGTCTTCTAAGGTTTGGATTGTACGCTCACTCTGCCCGTCCGTCTGAGGATGGTAACCCGTACTGAAATTTAAGCGCGTGCCCAAAGACTGTTGGAAACTTTTCCAAAAATGTGATGTGTATCTAGTATCTCGGTCAGAGATAATAGACACTGGTATGCCATGTAGAGATACTATCTTATCTACGTACAATTGGGCTAACATGTCAGAGCTATAGGTCTCCTTAATGGGTAGAAAATGTGCTGACTTAGTCAGTCTGTCTACTATCACCCATATCGTATCATTTCCTTTCCTTTCCTTGTCTTTGGTAACTTGGTGATGAAATCCATCGTCACCATTTCCCACTTCCACGTGGGAAGTTCGGGCTGTTGCAGCAAACCTGACGGCTTCTGATGCTCAGCTTTGACTTGCGCACACGTCAAGCATTTAGCTACATAGGCAGCTACAGACTTCTTCAAGCCTATCCACCAATAGTTTGCCTTTAGATCCTGGTACATCTTATCAGCGCCAGGATGAACGGAGTATTTAGAACTATGGGCTTCCTGTAGGATAACATCCCGAAGTCCTCCATAAACTGGAACCCATATTCGTCCATTTAACCTCAAAATTCCGTCCTTGCCATAGGATAACTGTTCTTCAGTTACTCCTAGCTTTTCGTTAGGATAGTTAGCTTCCAGCACAGCTTCCTTCTGCGCAGCTAACAACCTTTCATTCAAACTATTCTTTATTTCAATGCTCTTGGCATTGATTCTTATAGGCTTCACCCTTTCCTTTCGACTCAAGGCATCGGCGACTACATTCGCCTTGCCAGGATGGTATCTTATTTCAATATCGTAGTCATTCAAAGTTTCCATCCAACGTCGCTGCCTCATGTTCAAGTCCTTCTGATTGAACAGATGTTGAAGGCTCTTATGATCAGAATAGATCACACACTTGGTTCCATACAAGTAGTGCCTCCAAAGTTTCAGTGCAAATACAACGGCACCCAACTCCAAGTCATGGGTGGTGTAATTCTTTTCATGCACCTTTAACTGTCATGAGGCATAGGCAATAACCTTGCATTTCTGCATAAGCACACACCCCATGCCAGTATGTGATGCATCGCAGTAAACTACGAATTCTTCGGTACCTTCAGGCAATGTCAGTACAGGCGCGTTGCTCAACTTCTGCTTAAGGATATCAAAGGATTCTTGTTGCTTGGGTCCCCAGTTGAACTTAATATCCTTCCTAGTCAAGGAAGTTAGGGGTGCAGCAATCCTTGAAAAATTTTCAATAAAGCGCCTGTAGTATCCTGCCAATCCCAAGAAATTGTGAATTTCTGTGGGCGTCTTTGGCTCTTGCTAATTCATGACAGCTTTAACCTTAGCGGGATCCACCTGGATTCCGCGTTCACTAACTACATGTCCAAGAAATTGGACTTCACGAAGCCAAAATTCACATTTAGAGAATTTGGCATAGAGCTTCTCCTGCTGAAGTAGTGAAAGAATACATCGAAGATGTTTTTCATGGTCGACCTGATTCTTTGAATAAATCAGAATGTCCTCAATGAAGACGATAACAAATTTGTCCAAGTATGGTTTACATACACGGTTCATGAGATCCATGAATGCCGCTGGTGCATTTGTGAGCCCAAAAGGCATCACTAGGAACTCGTAATGACCATAACGAGTCCTAAATGCAGTCTTGTGTACGTCTTCATCTCTAACCTTCAGTTGATGATAGCCTGACCTTAAGTCGATCTTGGAAAAGTAACTTGCCCCTTAAAGTTGATCAAACAGATCGTCGATCCTGGGCAACGAGTACCTATTCTTGATAGTGACCTTATTAAGCTCACGGTAATCGATGCACAGACGCATCGATCCGTCCTTCTTCTTGACAAATAATATTGGTGCTCCCCAAGGAGACGAACTAGGTCTAATGAAACCCTTGGCTAGCAATTCATCTAGTTGTGTCTTCAATTCCTTCATCTCTGTCGGTGCCAACCTATAAGGTGCTCTGGCAACAGGTGCTGCTCCAGGGATGATGTCAATTCTGAATTCTACTTGTCTATCTAGTGGTAAACCAGGTAGTTCTCCAGGAAAAACTTCAGGGTATTCAGAAATGACGGGGATGTCTTCCATCTTAGGTTTCGGCTCCTCAATAGTCTCTTTTGCCATGTAGATGACACAGCCCTTCTTCAAACACTTAGAGGCCTTGAGCATAGTCACTTGCTCAGGCAGTCCATACCGGGTATCTCCCTGAATGGTAAGTGACTCACCAGACGGAGTCTTGATCACCACTTGCTTTTTATTGCAGACAATCTGGGCCTGGTTATGAGATAACCAGTCCATACCCAAAACTATGTCGAAACCGGCTAACTTCAAAGGAAGTAGGGACAAAGGAAAAGAGTGGTTCTTAATGGATATGAAACATCCATCTAATATGGTTGAGGCGGTTTCTAAGGTGCCATCTGCTAATTCCACCTCATACTTCACACTTAAGGTTTTAACAGGTAAGTTCAACAATTTACAAAACTTATTATCTACGAATGACTTATCAGCGCCTGAATCAAAAAGTACTCTTGCATAGACATCATTTATGAGAAAGGTACCTGTGATCACGTTATCGTCCTGCACAGCTTCCTTTGCATCCATCCTAAAGACCCTAGCATTGGTCTTCTTTCCTTCATCAGCTTTCTTTGCGAGTTTTGGGCAGTTGGACTTGATATGCCCTTTTTCGTTGCAACTGTAGCACGTTGCGTCCTTCAACTTTTTGCAATCCAAGGTCTTGTGTTCCTTGGACTTGCATATACCACATGCAAAAGTTCTTGACTGAGTCTGCGAGTTCGATTCATATCTGCACTTGCCGAAGTGCTGTTTCTTGCAGATCTTACACTTGGGCTTATCTCCAGATTGATGCCCATCCTTCTTAGATCCAGACCCTTTCTTGCGGTCATTGTTTCCCCTGTGCTTCTTATCTGACCATCGTGAATTGTCATCTTCATGCTTCCTTTTCTCGGCATCCGTGTTCCTCAGCGATCTCTGTCTAACCGCGTCCAGTGTGAGGGACAAAGATATATCAGCTACAGATCTGAAAGTAGCTGGCCGAGAGGCCTTCACGCTTGCCTTGATTTCTGGGGCTAAACCCCCAATGAAACGAGCTATTCTTTTGGGTTCCGGGGTCACCAGATACGGAACCAACCTTGACATTGTATTAAAGCTCGTAAGGTAAGCTTGGCGATCCAGATTTTCATAACCAATGACAGAAAATCTGACTCAATCTTTTCAACCTCATGCTGAGGGCAGTAGTTCTCCCTGATGAGGGCAACGAATTGTTCCCATGTCATATTGTACAGTGGAATCTTCCCTGTAGCTTGAATCAACGATCTCCACCAGGCTAAGGCCTCACCTTTGAACGATTGAGACACAAACTTTACCACATCCTTCTCAGCGCACCCGCTGATATCAACCACGGTGTCCATCTCATCCAACCACGTCATGCAGTCTATAGCTCCTTTCTCCCTAGTGAAATCCCTGTGTTTACATGAAACAAAATATTTGTAGGAGCAACCCTTATCTTGGGGTCCTTGTTTTAGTACGATCTTTTGAGATGGAACACTTTGCTGATTTGAGGACTGACGATCGTCATCGTCTTTCTTTGGTTCTTCCTTTTTGGAGGGTGGCTTGCTGTGAGCCTCAGAATGAGTCTTAGGCTTGGAATGGGGTACTGATTGGGCTCTGCTCCTAGTACCGCTTGCTTCACTATACTGCCTATCCAAGGCTTTTGTGACAGCATTGCCGATTAATGCTCGGAGTTCCGCGCCAGTCACATTAAACCTGGTGGCTTCCTGATTCTCTCTTGGCAGACTGTTAATCTCGTCTGAGTCAGCCATGTATCTTGAACTGTTACATAAGATATTGACATTAATTTATTTGAGAGCTTATTATGGAATTGTCTTTTATGGCAATTCATTAACCATGGTAAACATAGACCATATTGGGTTAATTTGTTAATCGTATTTATTTAGGACTTTTATTACAATTTATCCTAATTATAAAACAATAATAGTTTTATTAGTAACACAAAAGGCCTAGTCACAAGGACATTTTTTTTAAATCATAAGCCATGATTTTAGAGAATCAAAGCATTAAGGTTTGAGCATAGTTTATTAACTTTCTCTGACAGAGAGTCGTAGACTACTACTGTCTCTTGTCTTACATGACAATGAGTATGGCCCGTAGGCACTACATCACCTATGGATGTTTAATATATGATCATCTTAATTGATGAGTTAAACCTATGATTATATATCATCAGGTTAGGATAGGAATCTTTTGAATAATCCCATAATAAAAATGACGTGTGTGATTTTAACGAATCACATCTGCCAGGAGCATTAACATGTTTTCAGACGTTAACAGGGATTTGAATCTTTTTTTTAACAGGTTTTACCATATTGGCTAAGTCTTTATAATGACCTACAAGCTAGGTTTTACCTTTTTAAGATTCTTATTAATATTTAAATAGGCAGATATATTTTAAAAGGAATGATTTTGATTCATTTATTTCATGTATATTATATTTATGCATATAATGACAAAATGAATTTTGTGAACTTAACATTCCATTAACATTTAAAGAAGTACATATTGCCCTAAACGGGACTTTTACAGAAACAACTTGCCCACACAGGGGCTTAACCAAACAAACATACCCACGCAGGGGTTTAAACAAAGACTTACCCACGCAGGGGTTTAACAAACAAACATACCCACGCAGGGGTCAAAACAGCAAGACAGGCCCACGCAGGGGCTCAACTGAAACAAGGAAAATACAACAAACAATTGAAGGATTCAATGGTCCTTCTTGCTCTTCCCTTTTATTAAACTTGTCAATCTCTGGAAGAAACTTTGTCGTTCCCTGCGATCTCTGTGAACTACCCGCTCAACTTGGTCCAATCTTTGAAGAATTTCCTCATGCTCTGGTGGGGAAAATCGTGGTGGCTGCGACTGTTGCCGAATCGCAGGTCGTGCAGGTATTTGATATCCATGAGTTGGATATCCCACTCCCCAAGGAGCTCCATACGGTCCTTCCGGATGTAGGGCGTTGTAGTTTGCCGCGACTAGGTACAGGTCGGCTTCTGCATAGTTATAGTGAGTGTGAACCGGCTGTTCAAACAGATTGTACGCCATTGAACCGGCGTATGCAGGAATCAGGTTATCAAAACCCATCGGTGGCGGCTGTGGTGCAACTGGTGCAGCACTCACCTCTGGAATTGGGTTTGAGGGCCCACCCATTTGTGGGTCTTCATGCAGTGGTGGGTAATGACTGCCACTGGAGTGTCGAGGGGTGCTAAAGTGGAAATCCCCTCCTCACGCGGATATTCTTGCGCCTGATCTCCGACGCCTTGGTGGTTCTGGAGGTGCTTGATTAACTGGTGGCGGAGGAGGCGGTGGCGTGACAGCCACGTATCATGAATCCCCTGAGGGATCCTGCTACTGCTGCTGCTGGTGAGGTGATGAATGGTGAGAAGGTGTGAAGTACCATTCATGCTGGTTAAACCTTGCTTGATAACTGTCTGGACCACCGTAGGGTGATCCGTGGAAGGATGAACCATCAGAGACCTCAATAGGGTGTGTGGGGGTTCCAGTTTGTGATTCCATAGGGTCGGTGTCCTCATCCATATCCATGGCGTTATCGCCGGAAAAGTGATCATCCGGTCCCAATGGATTAAAACCCACTGGTTCTTGAATATAGTTTGCCGGATTAAACCAGCCTTGAAAAACAGGAGTGGGGTCGCCAAAGGAACGGTGCGAAGCGGACCGTTGGAGAGGTATATATGAATGTTGTGGGTTATCGGGCTCGTTTTCAGAATGCGGCCCAAAGGAATGACGATAGGGAGGTGTTGAGCTGTGCGAGACAGACCGTCTAGCGGGCTCCGTATGGGTCCTCCAGTTTCCCTGAGGATCGGCACTCATAGTATTGGAAGGAGCTCGCCGGTGAGAAGGCCCAGCTTCGTGATCGTTGGGGGCGGTGATTGGCCCCTTGCCTCGTCCTCCTCTTCTAAATCTTGGCAGCATTGTTAATCCTGTCCACACAAATAAAAGATACAACAAAAATAGAAAGGACAAAGTTAAAATTAAAAACAAATTTGGATTTGTCCTAAGTTCTTGTCTAGACTCGAGTATGTGCAATTGTGTCATTGAGATTAAACACAAAAGGCTAGTGTTTAATTCACTCAATGTTGGCTCTGATACCAACCTGTCACACCTCGATATTTCCACGTATTACTGGTGGGCCCGGTGGGGAGTACCGTGACGTAGTTGATATCATTATGGTCAAACAACACAATATTTAAATGCACAGCGGAAGCAAAAGATAGATATATTTCAACTTTAATAAATTGTAATATCAAGTATCACAAACAGTTGAAAGTAATCCACAGGTGGATCAAAATAAAATAGGAAACTTTGTTCAACAGTTTTGACATCCAAGCTTGCGAGACTTATTGTGGACACTAGGAGAAAGCCAGCCTAGTTCGCGTAGTACCTGCACTTAACCTTTTTGGGAAAATACGTCAGTTTACACTGGTAAATACAATCAACCGACTCATTTTGAAAATGATTAAAAATTTATTTGAATGCACGTGGCACAAACTTTTTATAACTTGGGATAATTATTTGAATATATAAACTTGTAAAAGAATTACATGTTCCTTATGCGTTCAGTAGCCCGTTTCGTGCCGGGTTAAAGATCAATAGACACACCACATAATTTATTTAGGCACTGACGAGTGTACGCCTACACTCCGCGCTTAGGTCGTGGCCATTTCGTAAAATGATGCCAAGGATATCCAGTACATGGTCATTAACCCCCCAAAGGCGTTAAGCAAACAAAACATATTTTTAAACGGGTCATCTCGATAATACTTAACCACCAAATGATTAAGGTCGAGTGCCCGACCAAGCGGTATTTTATATACCGTACCCCAAGCTCGTATAAGGGAAAATAGGTTAAAAGTATTTACCTTTGCAAGTATCAATCACAATTAGCAAGTGCGTGTAGCTTTTACCGGTTCTCCTATTCGGGAATGAAGGTTTATAATAACCTATTAGAATCCTAACGGGTCCTTAATTAAGCCTAAACTTAGACCGGTTTGTTTTAAAGAAAGATACGGTTCGAACGCGCAATTAAGCGAGGACCGGAATAGAATGTGATTTAGACCCAACAAGTTTGAAGACTTGTATAATATGGGTAATCTAAACACATTCTGGATTTTGAGATAAAAACGATAAGGTTTGACCCGTTTCGGCTAATTTATGCAAACTAGTTACATAAACCGAACCGGACGCGCAAGAGGCGTAACGGGTAACCATGAGAGTCACTTACAGGTTTCCTAAGTTAATATGCCTTAATTTGGTTGTGATATCAGTAGGATACCTTCCATTATGCCCAAAACGAGTTTAATCTCAATTTAAGCCCTGTAGGGGTATTTTGGTCATTTTAAAGATTATAAAAGAGATTAAATGAAATTCTGAGATTCGGGTCTGAATAAATCAGTAAAACCACTTAATTTAACAGGTTATATCAATTGATGATAAGTCTTGTATGCCAAAATAGTTTTAAATCCATATTAGGTGTTTAATACGCGTAAAAAGCCGTTTTAAGCGATTTCCGGGTTATACAGGAAATCTGAGTTTTCTGAACAGGTTATAAAGTTCAAAATACTTCATATATTAAATAAAATCAGTAGCAATTGGATTGGTGTCAAAATACTATGTAGAACTCATTTTATAACCAAAAAGGGTAAAATCGGTATTTACCGAATCCAGGCCATAACCTTAGGTTATGAGCAGGTTAAAAATCTTCAAAAATCCCAAAATATTATATTACATCCGTGGGTAAAACGTTTGGTGTCAAAAATTGGGTTTAGATAGGCTTTATGCTAATGACGCCGTTTAATTACTAAAAGGCGTTCTATTTACGCTAATGAGCATAACTCCTAATCTTAGACCTCCAACTGATGTGAAAATTTAGGGACATGTTTATAAATCAGTAACAAAGATTATTGTCCTTTCACATATCCAAAATTCTCGTTTTATGGTCAAAAGGGCATATTGGTCAACATTAGGCAATTAACGGAAACGTGTAAACGAATCGGGCAATCAATGAACCAACCACAGAGGGTTATACCAACATGTAGCCTGGTCCTAAGGAAGCTCTAAGGCATTTCTAAATCATACTAAATCGGGTCAGAACTGAAGTCAAAGCAAAAGTCAAAGTTTTGCGACTTTCGGTTCCGAACCGGGTCTAAACAGAAAATTGTCGGATCAAACAAGCTTAGACCAATTCTTATACTTATTACCAAGTTATATGAGTGATAAAATAGGTTACACGCCTTCTACATTGTTAATTATGCGTTAAATTGCAATTTAAGCTTCTGTTGACTTTTTATAAACAACTTTGACCCGACATTTGATCTAGTTAGAGCGGGAATCAGAGGGTGCCCTTTTAAGGGTTTAATGCCCACATGATTACCAACTTATAACTACCTTTGATTCGACTAAACACTGAACCATTAGTGATTAATCGTCAAGTCAAACGTTAATTACGACGGTTTGACTTTTAAGCTAATAACTAAGTAACACTCAATTAAGGAAGGTCAAGGGTACTTACCAAAGTCTAATGCACGACTAGGGATGACTTGGGTCTGCTCTTATGCTCCAGAAAGCTCCACAAATGTAGATGGAAGGTATGATCAAATGTTGCAACATGAGGGCCTTTTTATAGTGAATTTGAGGGCTTATGATCATGCCACACTAGTCTAGCATTGTTCCCAGTTCATTTACAAGTGCCCCTAAGCCTAAAAATCAGTAGGGGTCGCGCATGGAAGTGGAAAATATCTTTCTAAGTCGGTTACATGCTCAAAACAGGAACTGTCCCGTTTTTCTGTTGCTGTGCATGCCTTACGGACCGTAAGGCTTGACCCTTACGGTCCGTAAGCCTTTTCCAGAGGGCAAAAATCTTTTGACCTTTCAGGCTTCGAACGGGTAACTAGTGTAATACGATTTTAGGCCATTATTCTCAGTATGGGGCCTCTTGTTTGGGTCTTGAACAGTTTACACCACCCCCACCATGTTGTAAAGTTGACTTAGATTCTTTTGAGAGGGCCATAAACGGAAGTTGTCGTGCATTTCTTCGTAGGATTCCACTCTTGAAAATATGAATCAACTATTACTAGAAGTCATCGGATTTGAATGTATATCAGATGTTTATTATTCATTTTAGGGTCTTGGGATTCATACTGAGGTCGTTCAGAGGTATAAATTAACATGACGACACTTTTAAATCCTGCCATACATCTTTAATTGGATCCGGGTTTATAATATTTTTGTCTTACATGACACGTGTCATTATTCTATTGAGCACGAATTTTTGAGGTGTTACACATTTAGAAACCAAATGCATAGGGAAGATTGGAGAAGAAAGAACCAGAGTGTCGGGTCATAATGGGTTTGAGTTAACTTAGGCCGTTTAGAAAAGGTATTGGTCAAAATGGAACCCGTTCTTTGTTTGTAAATAGTGTCTGTTTGATTATGGATATAGATAGAAATCTAACAAATAGGTTTTTGACACTTTTTATATATATAAATCTAACTAATAGCATTAAAGGTTTATATTGGTTTCGTAATGTATTCTAATGTATAAAATCTTCTAAATATACAGTAAGAAGATAATGATTGTAATCAACTTTACAACTTGAAAATTTGGGATAAAGTTGGGAACTTTTTACGAAATTGAATGTTATTGATGAATGGAGATGTTAAGGTTTATTTTGGATTAGTGTTTCATTTTCTGCTATGTTCTTGCTCCATCAGGTTTATTTTGATTTTCTGCTCTGTTCTTGCAACCCCTGAACTTTACAAAACATGGACCAAAGTGGTTCGCTTCAAGAAACTTGATGAATCGTTGAGGCATTCAATGAAGTGTATGAGTTTGATAGTGTTTCCTGGTAAAGATATGCTTTGCCAACCTCTCCTAAAGAATCAGTTTGCTGATAAGAATCTTAGTTCAGTGCATGTGAATTATGATCTATTGTATTTTATCTGTTCTTGAGTTACCAAAATGGGTGGGATGGGTAATGGTCACTGACTCTAAGCTGGTAACTTTTTGTAAGACAGAAAAGGGCCGGGTTGGGTCAGATTGGGCTGACCTGCCAGCATTTTTTTGGATGCTATTAGTTATTACTGTATTAAATATGATTACAAAAGCTATATTATCAATGTAGGTCAAGTACATCGAGCATAAATGACTTAATACAAAGACGGGCATATTTACATATATATATTTTATTAATATATAGAACTATGATTTGTATTATTTGGTAATTGTACCAGAATATCTATATTACTATTCTTAAAAACCAATTAAACATGTATTTTTTGAATACAGAGAACAGAGTTGGAAGTTGGAAGTTGAAAGGCGTGGGGTTATTGCGTATGTTAAGTTATTACATTGGTTTTTAAACATGATATGCTTAGATTCTTATTTTGAATTGAATGTATGACAGGAGAAATATAGAAGCTAATCTAAGTTATTGGGACCCACCTAATTACAAGCCGTAGTGAGTTGAGGATAAAGTTGCAATGCCAGTAAGCTTAAGACCTAAGAGTTGCATGTTAGAATGCCTTAATATTTTGTTGGAATTTGTGTAATAGATTAAAGAATATCCCAGATCCAATAACTTTGAGTTAATTGATTGATATAGATTGATGAATTAATATGACCAAGATATTACAAGAATGTGATTGATGATTTAAAATGAATAAATGGTGACCTTCCTACGTCACATCAATCAGCAGAAATCTTGAAGTGGTGCTTGGAAATCGGTTAGCTTAGCTATTAATCTTGAAGTCAATTCCAGGTGGAGGTGGATATCAAGGAGATCGTGAGTGGTGCGATGATAAAGGTGAGAGAGCTCGAGATTGGCCTTCCTCCGGTTCGGGTAATTTGTTTATTTTTTGGATCTGCTCATGTCGCGCGCGTTATGCACATATGAATTTGCTGAAACCGTGATATGCATATAGTGAAAGTTTTGAGATTACACAGTTGAATTAAAACTTCTTATAGATTCACGTTTTCTCATTAAGTAGCTTTTTTAGAACTTGACACCATATGGTTTATGGTGGACGTTTATTCCAGATGTTTTTAGAACTTGGTCAGCATTTATCTTGATATGTTTATTAAGTGGTTCATTTACAGGGTAAGATTTCTATATCTATGTTTGTTTCTAAGTTCGCACGCCAAGTGTTCGAGGTATTGCCAGATACTATACCTACTAATTACTAACATCTTCTTATAACTCCAGGCACCACCAGCTTTATTGTCTCTGGTTTTAAAGAGACAGCAATATAGAGTTGGATCTGATGGTCGGTTTCTCGGGTTTTTTGGGGTTCAGGTTTAACCCGATAACTGAACCATTGAAGATTCGCGTTTTTAGTTCTCGTGTTTTATCGGATTGGGTGTAATCAGGGTTTCTGGTAAACGTGAGTAACACTTTTTTAGATAATTAAGAAAAATAACTATGATGAATGTGGCAAAATGGGTAACTACCGATACCCTGTTTTATAAATGTGGCAAAATGGGTGGGTGAGGGATAATGGGTCAAAGTGGGTTTGGTGATGCAGAGTAAGCATCTTTCTTTTAAGAGTAAATTACCTTTATTCCTAGACCAAGTCCAGCCAACAAACCATTTTCATTCATTTTATTTTATTTGTTATGAAATATATATATTATGCTAATTATGATTGCAAAACAAAGGTGTATGAGTACTTTTTGCAGCATTTTGTAACTACTTGAAAGCAATCACATCTGATCGGGATGCAATATACAGTAAGAGCTTGAAATGGGCCAGTCAGTACATATGGGCATTATCCTTGCTGGTGATTTTATGGTAAGTTTGCTTTTGTTCGCTTTTTTTTTTTCAATTTAAATTTTAGTTTTTGCTATATTTTGGTAAAGTTGCTAAGCATTATGTTTTTACAAATCTGAAATCATTAGAGGCATCTTTGTTCAAGTCTTGGTATAACCAGTCAGATGGTTAAGCTGCTAAAAAATGCATTCAAAAGCCTAAAAGACTTTATTATAAGGTAATTAGACAAAAAAAAACTTATTTTTTTGGTGACTGAGCTTTTCGGTAGCGGTGACAATAGAACAACACCAAATAACATAGTTAATTCTTCATTTTTTTGTTCCAATTGGCTGCATTGTTTCTAATTTTCCAGCTGACCTTTATGTATTAATGTTATTTGAATAACTGTTTAATTTTGTAAACTGTTATGTGTAGGTGGCATTTTGGCTCACCAGATTGACTTCTACTGATTGTTGCGGGTGCTCATCGGGACAGAACCAGACAGTACCAAGACCGGAAGATTAAAATATCAAATCGAGGAGAACCAAACCTATCTAAACGAGTTCCATTTAAGACTGTAACGATTTGCGTTTTGGATTTCCTAATTCTCACAAGGAGTGTAATAGTTTTTTAGCGTTATCAGGGAAATGACCACCATACCTACCTAATATAGTTTTTTTGTTTTGCTACTTATCTTTACTTTGCTTTCATAATTAAATTGGTGTCGAATTTTGGGTGCAGGCCATTGATACCGAAGACAAGGAGAGCAAATAACTAATTGGACATAGAGTTTTTGTTATTACCGGTATGCTAAGATTGAGGCAAAGTTAAACTTTTATGGTAAATGAACTAATACATATATTTAGAAAAGTATTGGAGTTATGTGTTTTTTTAATTGTTGTTTTATAGAGAGGCATCAGTGTAGCAGGTGGTTTGAGTGCGAAAATCTGGTGGCAGATGAGTTGTTAGTGGTTGTGGGCAGTGGTGATTGTTAGCCATACCATTGTGGTGATTAAGGAAAAGAGGGATGGTTTTCAACAACCGGTGAGCCATTTGTAGTAAAGGAGGATGATTGCCAGTTTCATTCCAAGGTAAGTGTTTATTTTTTTTGTAAATACAGGTGTAAGTAAACTGGCAACTCACATGTTTTACTGTTTTTTTTGTTATGTGCATTGAAAGGACATTTTTTATTAGGTAAGAGTTAACTACTTTTATATAAAAGTGGGAAAAGCGGGTTTGATATTTAAATGCAATTTTTTTTATAGATTTAATACAACATTTCTTTCATTTCAAAAAATTATTTATAGACGTATACATGATAATTAATATGAAATGTAATCGTTAATTAATTTTTATAAGATATTATTTATCTTAATATTCGAATAAACCTGTAATAAAGTATTTACGTATTAAAGTATAAATTTTTTGTTGTTTAGCCACCCGTGTATTACACGAGGACTTAGTGTTATAAAAACAGACATCTAAAAAATGAGAAAACAAAAAAACAGCTTGTTAAACATTTTCCGATAATCATTATTATGAAGTTTTTAATCCCAAAAATCATAAACCCTTTTAACTTTTATGACTGAACACTCATTTATTTGCCCCTTCTATATAAATTACAAAAAGCAATGCACCACAATTTTTTTTTCAAACTGGGGGCCTTTGGAGGAGTGAGACCCAAAGCAAACGCCTTAATTGACTTGTACTTAACCCGGCTCTGCTTGGAATCAAAACATGAAGAAGATGGTCTTGGAATCCTCATCTTTGTCTGTGATATCCTTATTTGTGCATAGTAGGTCACCTATGTTACAAAGTGTTAACAACGAATGCTAAATAGTTGTAGTTGTCTAGAAATTGGCCATCTTTAGCAACGGGAGGGACGGTCTTAATACTCCTTTTTTTTGGGGAAAAGATAGATGAAACCTATAAATAGTAATGTAATTTCCTCCATTTAAGCATCTTCTCCACTCTAGATTTTTTACAATATCTTGATCCATGGTTGCAGAAGTCGTTACACGCTCCCAAGTCGATCGACTGGGAAGTTACGAGTTCTCGGCCTAGGCTGAGAGTACTCGGACATGATAAATTATAAAAAAACTAATTTTGGAAAATTATATATATGTCGAATATCATAATTTTACTAATATTGACAAAAGTGAATATGAATATCTATTAGTAGATGCATGTTTAAATACTAAAGTATTTAAAAATTGATATTCATTTATTAAAACTATAGACATAGAGATTATATTTTATTTTTTTAAGTCAAACTCATTCTGATTTGACCAACTAAATCGATTCTGGCAGAGGTTGATCATCTTTAATCAATTCTGAGTAATTAGACGTAGTTGAAGAAAATCGTCTCGGCTCCGTGCCATGTAACGATTACTTGGCAAGTACCCGACCTTCTAGACCTGGTTTTACAACATCGCCCTGATCTATGACTTACTTCGACATCAAAATGCTCTCTAAACCTTATTTATCTCAAACAAATTCGAGAAGTGTGGCGTATCCATCCATATCATCCGAGTAGTCAATGTTGATTTTTGCCTGATGAAGGGTCACCTTAACTATGAAGTCGTCTGATTCATTTTGTGGCTTTGTGAAACAAAGTAGCTCTAATATTCTTTCGGGTTCAGGTGGAATAGCCGATCCAAGAAGACTAGAAGAGCCCTTGATTTGATTTAAAATTAAAGCGCCATACTTGTCACATATTCTTCTCTAATTGAGCAACTCCCCCACTTAACCCTTCTCAGCAAGATCATGAGTTCTTTTTTTCCAGACAGTGTAATTTGTTGAAAAAGTCTAAAAACCGGATCATTCTTTTGGTTTAAAATGTCAATAATTTGAAAGCAAAATTGGTGTCAGCTAAAATTTATCAAATTGCAAGACACATGAGATAGGTATTAATACACAATGATATGTAAAGTTGTAAACTATGTAAGACTAGTTCAAATAATTAAAATATTTAGATTGGATTGGTTACACCTAACACTTCTACAAATACTCATGTGCTCTTGCTATTTAATAGTCTTTTGTAAGAGAATATTTCACAGAATTATAATACCCTTTCAAAAAAAGTATTAAAAGACAACATAGTTTGGTCAGAGTGGGGTAATACGGAGCTCTCCAATTTAAAGAGTGTGGTAACCGTATACATGAAGTTCACCGTTCAATTTTTTTTTTCAATTTGGTCATTTGAAAAAAAAGTTTTGTTACAGACAAGTCATTCAATCTCTAATCCTATATATTTTCTCTGAATAGCAGTCTTACAAGACATCAACTTAACTTTTATTATTATTATTATTATTATTATTATTATTATTATTATTATTATTATTATTATTATTATTATTATTATTATTATTATTATTATTATTATACGATGATATGGCTTAAAATGCCAATATAATTTAAAAAATTGCAAAATATTTTTTAAAAACTACAAAAAAAAATAGTTTTGAAAAAATTTAAAAAATTACTAAATATTGCAAATTTTTGTAAAAAATTGTACAAATATTTCAAAATATTGCCAAAAATATTTAAAAAATTGCGAAAATTTTAGACAATTTTTTTAATAGTTGCATTTTTTTTTGCAATTTTCTTAAACTTTTGCAACATTTTAAACTTTTCCAGAACTTACCCTTTTAAAAACAAATAGGAATTTTTGTAAATATGAATTAACATTTAAAAAATCCTTTTTTTTAATCTTTATCTTTATCTTTATCTTCCTATACTAATAAATGAAAATCTTTTTATACACGTGTCGCTTTCTGATGCCTCTTCACTTTTTAATATTTTTTATTTATTAGTATAGGATAATATTAATTTTCTTTATACATAAAATATAATATAATATATAATATAATATGGTATAATATTAATTAATATATCTATTCATAAAAGTATAAAACTGAGACGTACCATGGATTATTTAAAATTTTCAAATTTCAAAAGTATATGTTGAAGATATATAAAATTGTAGATAGAAGTAAATCTGTTTCTATAAAAACCTATGGAAATATTAAGGGTTGAATATGACACTTTATAAAGTGATTTTTTATGGGAGAGGTATGGCAAGTAATAGAGATGGTATGTTTAGCCTACCTTAATTATTTTTTAAATGTTCATAACTTTTTTATACGACATTATTTTTTATAAAAGTTTCACGATAAACCGAGCATCTTTTTATTTTTAATTTGAGTATCATATTGCTATATAAAATATAACAACTAATAAAATCCACAAAAATGTGTTGTATTTCTATTTTGTATAAAAAAAAATTTGTGTTGGATTTTCGTACTACATTTGTGTGCTAAATTTTTTGTGTTGGATTTTTTGTCTTAAAATTTTTGTCTAAATTTTTGGTGCTGGATTTTTGTTGTATTTTTTTAGAAAACAAAAGAGGTGCTATATGTCATCTTCACACTCCTACGTATAAGGACCAAAATATTATAGTACCAAAATATCGTTCATTCTTACTTATAAAGAGTGTCACATGTCATCATCACAATTACTACTTAGGCAAAACCTACTTTTTAGTAGATCCTTGCCCTATCAAAATGTTTCCATCTAAGGGTGTCCGAGGCACCAGCGGGGAGGCATTTCGGAGACCCTATTCCCCAAGCGGGAACACTGCCGCCATCCCTTCGGTGACCCAATTCGGTGAGTGGTAGCGGGGAGAAGTCACCGATGAAGGAGAGGGTGAGATGGTGGGCCAGCCTGATTTTCAACCAATGAATTAATTTCCTTTTTTTTTTAAAAAAAAAAAAACAAGGGGAGTTAAGAGGGGAGTGCCACCATCAAATTGAGGGTGTTAGGGGAGTTTAAGAGGGGAGTTGACGTGGCATAACCTGAGTGGCCGTGCGTAAGAGAGGGGACTCCCCTCTTAGGGGAGTGCCCCGTTCAACCTAAAAATTGGTCAAACTTATTAATAACATTAAGTTTTAAACATTAAACTTAATTTCAATCATATTAAGCAACTTATCCTCATGCTAAACAAAGACGTTATTTAATATTATAAAATTTTAGTTTGAATATTTAAATGTCGACTACTAATTAAAGAGTTTGTTGTAGACACTCAAAATATAGTTTAAAAAACTTTAATTCTATTTTGTTAAACGTATGTTTTATTTGTAGTATGATTTTTTAATATGTAATATTTTTTTAATACTATGATGATATTCGTATCTCATAGTATTTGCATCAAAGTATTTATTATATCATTAATATACATAGTAGAATTTAATTACAATTCATTTACCATAACCTCATAACTTATAATTATTTTTAAACATACTTACAATTTTATGATCATTGTTTTTTATTTTTTTAGTGTTACTCCTTTTCAGTCATATAGGATTGTAGTATCTTAAGAGAAAAGTGAAAACGTAGAAAATTATTTTGAATAGCTAAAAATATAATTGTTCTTTTGTTTTACTATTTTATCTAATAAGTCATTTCATCAATAAAGATTATATACAAGTTTATGATTTACATTTTTTCGTCGCTCAACCCGTGTAATACACGGGTTTGTAAGCTAGTATATAATAAACCGAAATAATCATGATGCCAATCCCTAAAATCAATTATATGAATGAATTAGAGCTCCAATTTGAAACTGTATAGATCAATAAAGGCATAAAGCAATGGAGTTAATTACCGGAGTTGTATACATGATCCTGCTGGTAAGGGTTAAGCGGCGTTGTTGCTCAAGGACTCGCCATATATGGCTAGGAGAAAGCTTCGTGCGTCGATATGTTAACTTCCAAAATATTATTCCATGGCCTCCAAGTATATATAGAGACAGTACTCTTTTATGCTTTATAAGAGGGAGAGAACCGACAGGCATCGAGGAGAATAAACGGGGGATCAAGGTGAACATGACGGAGAAACAAACGGGGGAGGAGAAAAGAAACACTGCAAATGTCGGACACTGTGGGCGAGAAATGGGATATAGGGAGTATTTGAAAAGAACAAGGTGCAGTGTGTGTATGTATATATGTTACACACAGAGAGAGAGAAGATAATATAGAATATATGCTTCTCATCATTTCCTGGAAATATCATGGATAGATTCGTGGAAATTTCATGCTCGCCTAATGAATACTATTTGAGTTCTTGAGAATGTTACGATGAAACAGTTCAAGAAATTTGAACGTGTAAAGAATTAATAAGAAAAGCAGGTAGAGTCATATTTTCGGCCACCAATAAAATTTGATAATTAAAATGTGGTCATATAGGCAAAAAATCACATGGCTTTGCTGAACCAGAAATAAGAAAAGTCAGAAAAGAATAAAAAGTTTTGTATATGCAGCAGCAGCAGTTCGGTTAACATGAGGTCATAATAGAGAAATGAAAGTGAACCGATCCAATTTTATAACCTCTCTTTGCACCAACTTTTTTAAATAATTATATTTCTTTGGAGTAAATTACAAAATGGACTGTTATCTAACCAACAGAACCTCAAGTTCCTCGTATCAGCACACATATATACTTGTAGAATTGTTGTTTGTTTGTTAGTAGCTCATATTGAACTCAAACTCATAAGCCTAGCTACATAAAGGTTTCATTTTAAAACCACTTGATATAGTAAGCCAAAAAAACACTTGTATGTAAGATTAGAATGTTAGAGGATATAATTTAGTGCAATTATTGTAAATATTTTGTGATTTTTCCTTCCATATATCTCTTGTATTATAGGAGGCGTGTTAACATATAAAGTATTTTTAACAAGCGTATGAAAACAAAGGCACAAAGCTACATAATTACACAATATTTAATGATAATTACGCATCCTATTAAAATAATTATGCAACCCATATTAAAATTAGGCAACCTTTTTTTGTGATTGTGCATGGTTTATGGACTAGAAAAATTCTAAAAAAGTGTAGTAAAACCATACTTATATTCAAGAAAATAATATGTTCTTTTTTATGGTGCATTTTTAATAATAAAAAAATATAAAAAAGTTATAGATGTTCAAAAAAGATGTAGGATCTGAAAAAAAAAAATCCATAATATGTTATACCAATTTTACCCCTTCGGTCTAATTTTTTTCCTTGATTTTGCCCCTCTAATCTCATCCCTTGATTTGATTTCCTAATCGTTTAAAGTTTTTCCTACACTTTATAGTTTCTAGGTCAACAAACCATTGTATTTAAAAGAGTTAAATGCTTGGTTGGTCCCTGTGGTTTGCGAAAATTGCAGACTTGGTCCCAGTGGTTCACTAATTACACGCGTGGTTCTAGCAGTTGTAAAAAATGCACTCGGGTGGTCCTTGACACTAACCTAAGTTAAATATCTCAGTTAAGTGTGTGTGAAATGTCTGTTTTACCCCTAACCACCAGCCATCACCACCACCGTGCATTACCATCATTACCACCCACCACTACCCAACCCAACCTCCTTCGCAAACATTCTGACCATCACACACAAGCCCTACACCACCACTGTCGCCGCTACTGCAATTTTAAACTCAATATGCAGATTGCAGAAACCCCAAAACACATTACTTGCATCCCCTCTTTCCTAATGATCACATAATTTTATTCACACCTGCATCCCCTAATGATTACATAATTTTATTCACTTCGCATGTATCTTTCTTTGGTCGTGATTCCACAAATATGATGTTGCTTTCATACACAATAGAAAACAAATAACCAGTTTCATATAATTCAAACTACACCATGAAATCCAATTCAATATAACAACACACTGAGTGACACATACATAATAGAAAAACAACAATCAAATTGCAATAATCGCATCTCCATATACCCAATAATAATTCCTATTCAGATTCACTTCATTAAAAAGCGGACTTTTTGGATTCAGTTCAGATCTGACCGTCGGCCAACATATATTCAGATCAGATCCGGTCGAAGCTCGATCTAGAATAGAAACAATACCTTCCAGATCTAATGTTCTCCGGTAGCACCACACCCACCTCCGACAAACCCCCAACAACCACCTGCCACCCCCCTTGTTTCACACAAACCCTCCGGTAGCACCAGATGAAGAGAAAGGTGATACGAGTGTTTGTCGGAGAAGGAAGGGCTAGGGGTGTTTGTGTGTCACCTGTAAGCGGACCCGCCGCCGGCAGCCGTCGCCGGTGTTTCACCGGTGACCGGCCGTGCTTCTTGCTGTGAACACGAGAGAGAAAGGGAACCGAGAGAGTGGGGTGATCGGTTTGGGGAGAAGGTGGTGGTGGGTGGTTTTAAAGGGTGGAGTGGGGAAGAAGAAGGGTGTCTTATTTCTATTTTTTTTATTCTTAGGGGTAAAACAGACATTTCACACACACTTAACTGAGATATTTAACTTAGGTTAGTGTCAAGGACCACCCGAGTGCATTTTTTACAACTACTAGGACCACGCGTGTAATTAGTGAACCACTGGGACCAAGTCTGCAATTTTCGCAAACCACAGGGACCAACCAAGCATTTAACTCTATTTAAAACCTATCAATGTGTTCCATTAAGTTAACTTAAGAAAGAAGAAACGTGAATATTACTTCGGTTAAGAAGGAATGTGAATATTACTTCGGTTATGTGCCCTTATTGTAAAGAATTCGAGGAAACAGTTGAGCACTTATTTACTGCATGTCCAATGGTGAAGAGGGTTTGGTCAGCTTTCAGTCCTTGGTGTAAATTACCTCAGATATATGCCTTCGACTTCAAAGACATTATGGAGATACACAAATTCTCGCAACTAGGTAAGAAAGCTAAGAGTCTCATTCTGATGATTATTTCGTGCTGTTGTATCTGGAAAGGAAGACATGAATTGGCTTTTAAGCATATTAGTCGAAGTCCGCAAGATAGTTTAGGGGAGGTAAATTGAGGGGTTACGGGTGGGTTAGGAATATATCTTCCTGTAAATATATTAGTTGGAGGGATTGGTGTAAATACCAGATGTATATTCTGTAATTGTCTGCCCTTTGCCCGTTTGGGTCGAGGGTGTTGTTTGTTGTTTGGTCTTTTGTCCATTTGGGTCAGATGTGTTTTAATGAAGTTTACTTTTAAAAAAAAATCAATGTGTTCCATTATATTATATTATATTATAGTCTTGGAACTAGGGCTGTCCAAAAAGCTCGCGGCTCGGAGTTCGTTCGAAGCTCACTCGGATTTAGCTCGGAAAAAGCTCGCTCGATATGGCTCGGTTTGAAAGTGAGCCGAGCCGGCTTGGCTCGGTTAGAAAGTGAGCCTAGCTCGGCTCGGCTCGGCTCGTGATGAGTCATATTGGCTCGGGTTGGCTCGCTTGGTAGCTCGGCTCGGCTTAACTTGAATTATTTTACTTATAATATAATTTATTTTTATATACATATAATATGTTATAAAAAAATGATTATTATTTACATGTATTTAGGGTTATAGTTTGATATTTATGACATATTTAAAGGTTGATTGCCGTGCTAATAAACAAATATTGTATTTACTTGAAATATAAAACTTACTTTGCGTTGTTGAACGTGATTGTGGCTTGTAATATAATACGTATTATGTTGAACTTATTTTGAATATGTTCTTTTGAAGTATTAAATAATATTTTAGAATACTGAATTTTGAGAGCTATGTATTAATTTTTATTTTTAAATCGAGCAAAACCAAGCCGAGCCGAACCCGAACTTAGATTTTCAGCTCGGTTTCAAATCCGAATCAAGCCAAGCCAGCTCGGTTTATAATCGAGCCAAGCCCAGACTTACCCTAGCTCAGCTCGGCTCGACTCATGAACAACCCTACTTAGGACTTGATTTGTTAATAATATTATACTATATCAAAGAACATCAATAGCTACAATACATATTATATCTAATCTTTTGAATTTAATTACATAATTGCCATTGTATAATATGGGCGTCTTAAAAGAAGATTCTAAAGTCAAAGAGGAATAGAAATGTCAAAATAAACTTTCCAAATTTCTTTCATAATACGACAAACATGCAAGTTTAGTTAGTAAATCACTTTCATGATTGATCTTTTATTTTTTAGAGTTCTTTATTTTATAGAATTTTGTATAGGGAGCATTAAGGTTTAATCAAATTATAACAAAAACTATAATTTTATGAAATCACAGTTTTAATTAAAAAAAACTTAAATAGTTTCTTTTATATGAAATATAATACCAAAAAGTTATTCATTCATATTAAAATACATCGTGTAGCTACAGTGCGTTTGGATATACTTTAAAGTTTTAATCGCACCCTTATATGTGTAGGTAATGAAACAAATTGGGCTAATAATGACGGGGCAACGTCGGTACCGGTACCGATATCAGTATTCGTTCTTATTGCTTTCGATAGATGTAAAACACGTGTCGATATCAGTTTTGTCATATCACACTATTTTTTCTCTCTTTCGGTTGTTATAATAATAGTTAGTAATGTAATGAAATGAAACAAATTTTTATATATGTCTGGATATACTTTTTTTTGAGATCATGTTATGAGTAGTAATGTACCAGTAATCGAATCACAAACATGCATATTATCAAAGCAAGAACGATTTGATTAAGTGCGCCGAAACGCGCTTGAGTTAAATCCTAGTTAATATTAATTTACAACTTGATATGCTTTTGTTAATTTGTTTAAATATATAGCGACGTGGAATTCATGTGTTTCTATCCCAAAAACCACATCACCTCCCCCTTTAAGTCTTCAACGATACCCTCAAGATCCAGCCATTTTAATTCTATCGCGGTTTTACTATCGAACATATCTAACCTCCACAATAACCGAAAGACATTATATAACGGATAGAAGGCATAAACGCATAATTATGGTTCCACTAGTCGCAGGAAGACATCTAATCGCCGACAAGTTGCACCCTACACTATGACGCCCAACATTAAAAAACAAATCATATTAGAAAATTAGCCTTAAGCTAGTTATACCACTTTATGTCTTAATTTTTTTAATAACAATTTTTTAAACACCTTTATTCCATTTTTACCCTGTACTTGCAAGTAACTGAACCCACAACCTCACATTTATAAGGGAGAGACACCATACCACTAGACCAATAGGTCATGGGTTATGACGTTATGTCTTAAATATTTGAACCAAAATTTAGGTTTAAAATTCCCTTAAATACTTGTTTTTTAAGATAATAAATTATGTGGGCTACTAATCACTACCCTAAGTTCGACCAATAATTTACTTGATATCTATTTCTATCACAGCATGTATCTAGATTGTAACTAAGAATTATACTGATTTAATCATTTAAATGTTTATAATTCTGGGTTACGTTAAGTTAATGGTGATGAAATTTATTGGTATTTTATGTGCTGGACATTCATTCAACTTGAATAATATGCAGCCCACCAAGAATTAGGCTACAGCCCACAAGCAAGCCCACTAAAAGGAATAAAGGTCTTGGACAGAATTGGTTTAAAAAGGTAGATATCAATAGCAATTAAGTATTTTATCGTGATAGTATTTATTTATGTTTATGGGTTTGAGTTTACATATACATCCAATTTGAGATGTACATACATGATCACATTAGGTATTGGGTTTGAGTTTGCATATATATATATATTACCCTACGTATACAAAAACAACTTGGGGGAATAGTGCCACACAGCTGTGTGGCACTCCCCCATTGGACCAACAATATTTTTGTTTTATATTCATTTTAAAATTACGTTTTTGCCCCTACCTCAAAATAAAATTACGTTTTTGCCCCAAGCTCAAAATAAAATTACGCTTTTTGTCCCCATCTCAAAAATACGATCTTGCCCTCAATTCAAAATTACGACTTTGCCTGGCACTCTCCCATTGGACCAACCAGTTTATTATTTTATACCCATTCTAAAATCACGTTTTTGTCCCTCTCTAAAATTACGGTTTTGCACCCAGCTCAAAATAAAATTACGCTTTTGTCCCCAGCTCAAAATTACAATTTTTCCCTCCATTCAAAATAAAATTGTGGTTTTGCCCTCAGCTCAGATTTACCTTTTCGCCCCCAGTTCAAAATAAAATTTTGTTTTTGCCCCCACTTAAAAAATACGATTTTTCCCTCTGGTAAAAAATGTGATTTTTCCCCGTTTAAAAATTGTGATTTCGCGCTCAATTCAAAATTACGTTTTCCCCAGTTCAAAATAAAATTATGTTTTTGCCCCCAGCTCAACATTACGATTTTTCCCTCGATTCAAAATAAAATTGTGCTTTTGCCTCAAGCTTAAAATTATGATTGTGCCCTTAGTTCAAATTTATATTACGTTGTTACCCCCAAGTTAAAAATTACGAATTTGCCCCTATGAAAATTTACAATTTTGCCCCAGGTTCAAATTTACAGTACTGCCATTACTTTAGCTTTTGTAAAATTACGATTTTACCCCAGTCAAAAAATACAACTTTCCCTCAGTTAAAAATTACAATACTGCAATTGTTTTAGTTTTTTTTTTATCAAAACTACAAAAGTGTTTTGTTTTAATTGGTTGACTCGATTTAATTGTTTTTCGTGTCAATTAGCTGACTAACACTCGCTCATTATTCGGTCATCGCCCCGCAACGCGGGCGGGGCACCAACTAGTATATATATATAGGACAAAGATCCGTTAGGAACCACCTCTTATTGCGAGAACCGCGAGAACCAATGTGAACGCAACCAAAAATGCCTAAAAATAGCTAAAAATCACACAAATTTTTTTTTTTTTTAATATTTTTTAGAACAAAATCGCTACTTTTCGTAGCAAAAAAAAATAAATTTTTTTTGGCTTCTAAAAGTAGCGATTTTAACATAAAAAATATTAAAAAAATCAAAAAAAAATTTAGATTTTTTTTAGGTTTTTTGGGGGTTTAGTTTTTAGCCTTTTAGCTGGGGGGGGGGGGGGGTTTAGGTTTTTGGGGGGTGGGGGAGGGGGGTTTAGGTTTTTGGGGTGGGGGGGTTAGGTTTTTTTTTAGGTTTTTTGGGAGGTTTAGCTTTTAGCATTTAGCTTGTGGGGGGGGGGGGGGGTGGGGGGGTTTAGGTTTTTTTTGGGGGGGGGGGGGTTAGGTTTTTTTAGCTATTTTAGGTTGTGTTCACATTTGTTCTCGCGGTTCTCGCAATAAAGGTGGTTCTCGCATGAACCTTACCCTATATATATATATATATATATGTTCTATATATATATATATATATATATAGGGTAAGGTTCATGCGAGAACATATATATATATATATATATATATATATATATATATAGGGGACCGGTAGAATGAGAACCACCTCCAGTTGTAAGAACCGCGAGAACCACTTTCTAACCATTGGATCAAGTAGATGGATGGATGGGATTAAAAGTATTAAAAAATAATATTAAGTATTTTTTGTCTTATTATGTCTTTTATATTTTAATCCAAAAGGGTATTTAAGTAAAATTACACTATTTTGTCTTTTTACCTTTATTGTTTTTTATTACTTTTTACTATTATTATATTAGCTTTTTTATTTTTTAAACTTAGTTTTTTTATTAAACATTTTCATATTTTTTAAACTTAGTTTTTTTATTTTTTAAACTTAGTTTTTTTAAACTTAGCTTTTTTATTTTTTAAACTTAGGTTTTTTACGTTAGCGTTTTTTTACGTTTTACGCGCCGGTCGTTTACGTTAACGTTATTTTACGTTTTACGCGTCGGTTTTTCACGTTTTACGCCCCCGTTTTTTACGTTTTACGCGTCGGTTTTTTACGTTAACGTTTTTTTACGTCTTACGCGCCATTTTTACGTTAACGTTATTTACGTTTTACGCGCCGGTTTTTTACGTTAACGTTCTTTTACGTTTTACGCGCCGGTTTTTTTTTACGTTAACGTTTTTTACGTCTTTACGTTTTACGCGCCGGTTTTTACGTTAACGTTTTTTAGGTTAACATTTTTAAATTCAGGTTTTTAACGTTAACATTTTTAAAATTCAGGTTTTTAACGTTAACGTTTTTTTACGTTTTACGTAAAACCTAAAACTTTTTACGTAAAACGTAAAACTTTTTACGTTAAACGTAAAACGTAAAATGTAAAAATTTTAACGTAAAACGTAAACTTTTAAACGAACGCACCCAGAAAATCGCACACTCGGGATGTTTACGTATTACGTTTTACATTTTACGTAAACTTTTTACGTTTTACGTAAAACTTTTTAAACTTTTTACGTTTTTACGTTAAACTTTTTAAGTTTTACGTTTCACGTAAAACGTTTTTTTACAAAAAAATTTTTACACAAAAACGAACGCACCCAGAAAATCGTTACTCGGTAGGTCTCAGATAGTTTGCTATCATCATCGACGCCTCAAAAAAAAATATAAAAACCCAACAAACAAAAATAAAAAAGAACGAGTGGATTCTGGGAAAAAAAAACCAAAGTTTTGGCTCAGATTTTCCGATAATCAGAGGCAGCAAAAGTGGGGTTGCGGGTTAAAAAACCTACTCTCCACCATCCTTGCCGCGCCATCGTCCGTTTTCTTTTTGCATCATCACCGCCGATTCAAAAAAGGCACCAGATTCAACCGATTCAAACATTCAAAACCCACAGATCAAAACCCACAAATCAAACATTCAAAACCCACAGATCAAAACTTCAAAACCCACAGATCAAGAACACATATCAAGAACACAGGCCAAGCTTCAACCGATTCAAACATTCAAAACCCAGAAAAATCAAGAACACATACCAAAAATTCAACAGATCAAGAACACATGCCAAGATTCAAACAGATCAAAACCCACAAATCAAACATTCAAAACCCATATTCAACCGATTCAAACATTCAAAACCCACAGATCAAACGTTCAAAACCCACAGATCAAACGTTCAAAACCCACATTCAAAACCCAGATTCAACCGCCGCCGACCAAACCAGTCACACAGCCACCACCTCCAACACCACTGCCGCTAATACCGTCGGGCCACCCCCCAAAACCGCCACCACCTCTACCCACCACCCAATCACCGGAACCACCTCTACCCACCACTCAAAACAAAGATTCAAACAACAAAAACAGGGACCTTCATCGTAGACATCTCCGTTTTTGTAACACCTCGAAAAATCACGTCCAATGATGTACTGACACGTGTAATAAACCCTAATGAAGTCAAACACTGAAATTTAGGGACTAATTTTTTTGAAAAATCGAAAACTTTGATTATGAAAGGACTGGAAGTGTTAACATACCTAAAATAAGTTTCTTACGATGTTTATATTCACAAATGTGCCACTTGATGATTAAGTGTAGCCGTTTGCATAATTAATTGAAAGTTTGCGCAATAAAGGGTTAAAAGCGTCAACATGTTAATTCTTACCTCTGAGTGACCTTTTAAACAAACCGGGAGCTTCATAATATTTAATTATACTCTCGGGAATGCCAAATAATGGCCGTCTAAGGTTTTTATGCCTTTAAGTGAGGTTACGCGCAACTTTGCAAGTTAGAAGGGCTAAAAGTGTCAATATGTTTAATTATACCTCTGAATGACCTTTTAGCGAATCCGAAGCATCGTGATATTTAATAATACTTTCAAGAATGTCTAATATGGATTAGAAAAGGCTTCAATGCTATTAAATGATGAAATGCGCAAGTTTGCGCAATAGAGGGACCTAACGCGTCAACTTTTGAATCTACGCCTTTCGGTGACCATCTAAGCGAACGAGAGCGTATTAATATTTAAGTATATGTTTGGGAAGGATAAATATGGGCCATGGAAGGCTTGGATAACATTAAATGGCATTTCGCGCTACTTTGCGCAATTTAAGGACTATTTGCGTCAAACTGCAAAAGTATGTCGATTCGTACGGTAACGGACCTTCCGGAAATTTTCCATGAGTTAAACATGCCCTAATTATCATTTCTATAGCTTAGATATAGGCTTAGAGGTGTTTGGTGCGCAAAAATAAACTTTCAAGTCCACAGGGACTAAAAGTGTCAAAAAGGACACAAGTTTGCATTTTCGCGCATATCTCACAATCTGAATATCCCCGGGCACCCAAAAATTTATGTAAGCACTAAAATATTTTATTTTAGTGATCGCCTTGATAAAATTCCTTTCGTCGCGTCGTTTGGTTCGTTTTTAGCATCCGTCCGTGTTTCGTCGTAATTCGACACATAACGTGACCGTACGGCCAAACGAACCGACATCCGACATGTTTTTGAACATGTTTCATGTCCCCTATATTTAAGCTTCATGTTAGAGCCTTGAAATGAGGATAACGGGCCTTAAACATGCCTTAAATGACATTAAAGCTCTCAGGGACCATTTATGCCAAAACTGAAACTGCTGCTGCTGTTATAAACCTGTAGGCGGCCCGCATTAGCTCCTGGTGTTCCTCAGGCGGGCCACATGGCCTGATCAGAAGTGCAAAACAGCTAAATACAGCCTGTTCGTTGCTGTTTTCATGTCCAATCTGATTTCTAATACCACTAAATCGATACTAGGGGCAACCCATAGATTTTATAAGTGGTTTAACACCTGGCAACATCTGATTCATTCCAAGAAACCTATAGAACACATCATGTTCTTCATTTTTATAAATTTTTGCAACCTTCAAACACTCAAACGGGTTCCAATCCGATTTTCACAACCATCTTGCATCTTTCTGGTGTTCTTTGATCATTCACTCAGTGATTGTAAGTGCTCCTTTATGTATTGATCCTTGTTCTTGATTTATTTTAGCCTAGAACACTAATATTTGACTTTTGTTTGACTTCCAGAATTGATCACTAATTGATCAGTTCTAAGTCCAATTGAATCTTGTAATTGATGGTATTGATGCTAGTAATGATCCATCAAAATCATGCTAATTGGTTTCTACAATTTCATGTCCATTTGTTAGGTCAAAGTTAGTAACAAGAAAAGTCAAACTGACCAGATTCTTAATTTAATCAAATCTGATATAACAGAGGTTATGGATCAGGTTTTGTCACCTAAATAACTTGGTAATTGTTACAAGAACATGATAAACTGATCAATTTGGTGAAATTGCTTGTTTGACTCAAAAAGTCTAACAGTTTGACCAAACCTTTGACTTTCAAATCTGACCCGATGGACCTTGTTTTAGAAATGCTTTAGAGCTTATTTTGGACCAGGTTTCATATAAGTATAACTCTCTGAGATTATACAATTTGGTTCAATACTTATCCGATTCATATGCATGTTTCCGATTTATGCTTAAATGTTGACTATTATGCCCTTTTGACTATAAACCGTGATTTTTGAAAAAGTGAAAGAGTAGAAACATGTGTTGCTGATTTATAAACTTGCACCTAAAATTTGATATCAGTTTGAGGTCTAGATTAAGAGTTATGCTCATTATCGTAATTAGAAAGCTTTATGTTAATTAAACGGCGTAATTAGTGTATAGCCTAATTACACCTACTTTTTGATATCAAACTTAATATCCACTGATTTAATATATTATTTTGGGATTTTTAAAGATTTTTAATTAATTTTAGGCTGAGCATAACTTATAGTCGTAGGCTTAATCAGGTAATTGTCGGTTTTGCCCTTACGGGCTATAAAATGAGTTTTACATATCTAAACGACTCCAAACCTTTTGCTACTGATCACATATGATAGATAAACTATTTTAAGCCTTCTGGAAATATAAATATCAGATTTATGTATCGAACCCGGAAATGGCCTTTAATCGCCTTTTTGAGCGTTTTTAACGCATAGTATGTGCTATAATCATATTAAACATACAAGGGTTGATACCTACTGATATTTGAGGCAAATTATAATATTTTAACAATAAGCAGAGGTTGATTAACTCAGACTTCAGTTTTGAGCTTTTCGGCTTATGTGAAATTACCAAAATGCCCCTACGGTGCATAGTTTGGTTATAATTGACAAATTTCACATATACACTTTACCTACTGATATAACTTAGCAAATTATGTATTTTTTCTAATTACATCAGACCTGTAACTCAGGTTAACACTTAAACTCTTTTATAAACTTTTAAATGACCAAACTACCCCTACGGGGCCTAGTTTGTGTTTAAATACGTTTCGGGCATAATGAAAGACATCTTACTGATGTCACAACATATTTGAGGCATAATTAACTCAGGAAACCTGTACATGGCTCTCATGAATACCCGTCACGCTTATTACGCGTACGGTTCGGTTTATGTAACTAGTTTGCATAAATTAGCCGAAACGGGTCAAACGTTGTCGTTTTTATCTCAAAATCCAGAATGTGTTTAGTTTACCCATATTATACAAGTCTTCAAACTTGTCGGGTCTAAATCACATTCTATTCCGGTCTTCGCTTAATCATGCGTTGAACCGTATATTTCCTTAAAACTAACCGGTCTAAGTTTAGGCTTAATTAAAGACCCGTTAGTATTCTAATTGGTTATTTATACCATCATTCCAGACTAGAGCCTTCCGGTAAATTGTACCTACGCTTACTTAAGTGAATACGGCTGAGTTATTATAATTCTTGCTATTTAAGACAGGAGCTAGCTCAGGTAAATACTCTTAACTTATTTTCCCTATTACGGGCTTGGGATACGGTAATATAAATACCGCATGGTCAGGTATGGGATTCGAAGACCAATGAGTCGGGAAATCCAAATAACCTGTTTTTAATTCGTATTGCTTGACTGAAACATTGGGGGTTAATGCGACCGTGTCCTGGATATCCTTGACTCATTAATTGCAATGGCCACGACCTGAGCACGGGGTGTAGGCATACACCTGACAGATGCAATATGCTTATTAATTAATTATACCCAATAAGGGATTCCCAATAAGGGAATAGTGGTGTGTCGGTTAATCTTGAACCGGCATAGAACCGGGCCCCGTATGTAGAGCAAGTTATGTAAAACTGATAACATGAGATATAGTTTGTCCCAAGTATAAAAGATTAATTTTGCCTTGTGCATTTTTAATCAAAGTGTCAAAATATTTTGTGCCTGGTGCATTTAAATCAATTTTCTTAAACTCTCTTTCAAATGAGTCAGTTGAGTGTATTTACCAGTGAAAACTGACGTATTTTCAAAAGTCTAAGTGACAGGTACAAGTACGTAATAGGCTGGAAGCTGCTCAGGACGTTAATAAGGAATCTTGCAAGTTCTAGGCGTCTAAAGTCTGTTGAACAACATTTATGTTTTAAGATCCGCCTGTGGATCCTTTACTTTCCGTTGTAATACCTTGATATTACGTTATATTCGGATTGTAATAATATTATCTTTTGCTTCCGCTGTGCATTTATATATTGTGTTGTTTGACTATGATGTTATCAACTACGTCACGATACTCCCCACCGGGCCCACCGGTGACACGTGGAAAGTCGGGGTGTGACAGGTTGGTATCAGAGCCAACATTGAGTGAATTAAACACTAGTTTTTTTTTTGTGTTTAATCTCAATGACACATTAGCACATTCCTTGACCTTCTGAGTCTAGACTTAACATAGGAATACTCTAAATCCTAATCTGGAAATCTTTGCTTCCAATTTTTTTTTATATATATACGTCGCCAAGAGAAGAAGCTGTAATAAGAATTCTCCACATCTGGAGCCTTTGAGATGCTGAGCTTCGTACCGCGACCAGGATGAAACGTGCAACCACGAAAAAGGCATACAAGAATTGAATGAAGAAGAAACTCCTTTTGCTGAAGATCGTTTCCTTAATAGTCCTTCTAAGGACATATTTATTTTTCAGTCCCTCCGAGGGCACATTAGTCCTTTCAAGTCCCGCTTAGGGCAACTCTATACCTCTTTTAAAACCATTGGGATGTTTTATCCAAATTTTATTTATATCATTATATATGAATATAATATATGAAATAAATTAGAATAACATTTCTTTTATAAGATCTACCATTATTATAAAATGGCAAAAATCTAAAAAGGGACAAGACCTAGCCTAGTGTCGTTATTAAGACCCGGCCAAGATGGCAGTTCCTCAATTTAGGTTCAGATCCTTATTAACATCTCGATTTATAATTTGTTCTGCGTTAATTATTAAATAGGAATCTTAAGAGTGAAACCTAGCCTTCGGGTCATTATAAGGCCGGGCCATGATGGTAAGACCTGTTTAAAGAATTCAAACCCTTGATAACATCAGTAACATGTTAACATTCCTGGTAGACGTGGTTTGATAAAATCGCATGAGCCATCCTTAAATTAGATTACTCCATTTTTCCCTTAATTATAACCATCCCTTAGAAGGGAAGTGCCTACGGGCTATAACTTATTGTCCATCTGAGACACTGACATGGTGATCTTTATGACCCCTTGTCTAAGGTAGTGAGCTATGCTCAAGCCTAATAGTCTATATGATCAATGCGATCGTGACTACTATCATATAACATCCTAGTGATGTTTTGCCTACGGGCTATACTTTATAATAGTGTCAATACGACAATGACAGTTGTAACCAATATGGTTCCTGTCTAAGGTGGTGGGCTATGCCCAAGCCTCATAGTCAATATGATCAATACTATCATGACTACTATCATCAGTGTGATGATTATTTTTCTTAAAACATCGTTTTGTAATGTCAATCGATTTGCCTAAGGGCTATAATGTATCGTCAATTATGACAACGACAGGGGCAGCGATGACTCCCTGTCCGGAAAAGGGTAATGAACTTTGATTCAAACCTTAATGCCTCGATTCTGTAAAATCATGGCTTATAAATTAAACTTGTCTACGCGACTAGGCCATTTGTGCTATTATTAACTTATAAATTAGGATTTATGATAAAAATCCTGAATAAAATAAATATCCTTTCTTCTCTGCCAGTATGCATTTTAGAAAGAATCTAAAAGGTGAAACCTAGCCTACGCGGCCAAGATGGCGAAACCTACTCAAGTGATTCAGATCCTTGTTAACACCTACGAACGTGTTAACACTCCCGACAGATGTAATTCGAGAAAATCACAACAGTCATTCTTATGTTGGATTCTTCCAATTTTCTTATCTAGTCTATTGACTTAGAAACCATGGCTTATATCATCCTACAAGATGATCATATTTTTACCATACATTGGTAATATAGTGCCTACGGGCCTTGCTCATTTCTACCTGAGCCAAAAGACAGTGGTAGCGATGACTCCCTGTTCGAAAGAGGTAATGAACTATGTTTAAACCTAAATGCTTTGATTCTCTGAAATCATAGCTTATAATTCATAAACGTCCTTGTGACTAGGCCTGTTGTGCTGATATACCTTTATGCTTTGATTCTTTGAAATCATAATTTATAATTTAAAATGTCCTTGCGACTAGGCCTTTCGTGCCACTAATAAAACTGTTATCATTTCATAATTAGGATAAATTATAATATAAATCCTAAATAAATGTGATTTATAAATTAATCAAATATGGTCTCCGTTACCATGGTTAATGAATTGCCATAAAAGACAATTCCATAATAAACCTCCAAGTAAACTATTGTCCTTGTTTTCTGTAACAGTTCAATTAAAATGGCTAACTCTGACGAAATTAATAGTCATCCAGTGAAGGATAATGATGACGCCCGTATTACTATGACGGGTGCTGAGTTGAAAGCGTTAGTAGATGACACTATTACAAAGGCATTAGAGCGGCAATATGAAGAATACAGTGGGACTCGAAGTAGGACCCTGTCTGCGCCGCGTTCAAAGCCGAAATCACACTCTGAGGCTCACAGCAAGCCACCTCCCAAAAAGGAAATTCCCAAGAAAGATGATAATGATCGTCTGTCTACCAATCATCAGAGTGTTCCATCTCTGAAGGTCGTACCTAATCAAGAACCCAGTAATAAGGGTTGCTCCTATAAATATTTTGTCTCTTGTAAACCCCGGGATTTCACTGGGGAGGAAGGAGCTGTAGATTGTATGACGTGGTTGGACGAGATGGATACGGTTGTGGATATCAGCGGATGCGCTGAGAGGGATGTGGTCAAGTTTGTATCGCAATCATTTAAGGGTGAGGCCTTAGCCTGGTGGAGATCTTTGATTCAAGCCACCGGGAAGATCCCTTTGTACAACATGACTTGGGATCAGTTCGTTGCTCTTATCAGAGAAAATTACTGTCCTCAACATGAAGTTGAGAAGATCGAGACTGAATTCTTGTCATTAGTCATGGAGAACTTAGATTGCCAAGCATACCTTACAAGTTTCAATACCAAGTCACGATTGGTTCCTTATTTGATCACACCGGAACCAAAACGAATAGCTCGCTTTATCGGGGGTCTAGCCCAGAAATAAAGGCAAGTGTGAAAGCATCAAGACCTACTACATTCCGGTCAGTGGCAGATCTGTCGCTATCTCTCACACTCGATGTGATTAGAAACAAGGCTGCCAAGGCCTCTGAAGATGGGAAGCGTAAAAGGGAGGAGGATAACTCCCAGAATCCTAAGAAGAGCAAATCTGAGTTCAACAATAACCAACAGGATTCCAACAAAAAGCCTACATGCAAAACCTGCAAAAGAAGACACTGGGGACAGTGTCGATCAAACCAAAAGATAAAGCAATGTGGCATCTGCAAAAGAACTGGCCACCAGTCCCACGAATGTAGGGACATAAAGAATGCAAATTGTTTCAGCTGTGGCGAAAAGGGCCACATCAGTACTAATTGCCCGGAGGCTGCTAAGGAAGGAGCAGCTAAGTCTAGGATGGATAAGAAAGGAAACGCCTAAACTACCGGTTAAATGCCAGAGATAGTGCATATCAATAATGGCATTAGGTACGTCCTTACCTTTTAGCATCAATTGCATCTGCTAAGTATTTTACGTTAATGCAAGGGATGATAAACCTTTAGTAAACCATAAGCTTAGCAAACATTTGGTTACATTCATAAGAACTTCCGATATTAAAAATGAGGTATAATTTACCAATGGAATCTTTAATGACCTCTCTCCCATCCTCGGAGATAATCCTTTCATAAGAATCTGGAGTACTCTTCCCCAGAAAGAGTACGACAATATATATTATTTTATTTTATCTTATTATTCTTCTCATTGTTTTCTATCGCCTGCGAATGCCAAACTATGTTTGATAAAAGTGCCATATGAGGATTGGCATATCTTAGTATGTCCCATAGATTGCTTCCATGCCTGATCAGTATGGAGGTTTAATGCATGGAACCCCTGAGATATCCCAATAGTCATACCGTACTAAAGTCGACTAGTAGTATTCAAGGAAGATATCCAATATAAAATGTCCTTATAAGTATCTCCACTTAGGGCATCCTTGCAATTGTAAAGAGAACGTGTCATTTATCTGACACCGACAATTATAGATGAGCCAAAGCCTGAGAATACGGAAATCTCTGACATCTCTATGTGTCATAATTAGCTTCTTTATGAGAATTACCCTGTTACCTTCTAAGAGGCAAGAGGATGTTAGGACAAACATCCCGCTTAAGGCTGCAGTTATTGTAAGAATCTTATATCTGTTGATACCAACGAAATAGGAAGAACTAAGAGCCAAATCAATAAGTTTTAGAGAAGGTTTCATAAAGCCAAAATTCAAAGTTCTAAGAACTCCGATTTTAGTAAATAAGAAAGACGGTTCATCTTGCTTATGCATTGATTACCGCAACCCTATTTAGGCATTAACTAGGAATCGCCATTTGCTGCCCAGGATCGTCGATTTATTCGACTAGCTGTAAGGAATAACTATTCTTTGAGATTAGTTAAGCAGTGGTTGGAACAACCATCTCACCTTAAGATAAGCTTTTCCATAATAGTTGCTATATAAGTATCAAGGTGGCTCCTTTGGAGACCTTGTATAAATGAAATATTAAAACATCCGTTGGATGAACGAGACTTTGGGAAGTCCACTTATCAGGATCTGAAAGTTGCATTGGAAACAACGAATAAGATCATACGAATCCCTAATTTTCTGTAAGTTGCCAGTATTCGGCAGGAAATCAAGGATTTATGAAAATAGCAAAACCTCCTAAGTTATTGTTAAGGAATAAGGCTCAACAAAATATATCACCCAGGAAGAGTGTACCAAATTTGTTAAATTATCAGGCTAGTTAAGCTCTGAATATATAGAATTATTCGAAGGAAAATCGAATGTATCAAGATCAAGTAGCGTATGAGCTAAAACCTATTTAGGGAGCTTGGCGGAGCTCGCAATACGTTGCACACTAGTGACTGAAGGATGTGTTTCACCAATAAGTCAAGAAGCACTATCACATAGTGATATAAATATTTATGGTATGATGATGAGCAACCTATATCGATTAAGGATCGATAGGTTAAGAAGCTCCAAAAAAAGGATATATGTACCTAATATAAAGGTCACTTTGGGAGCTTGGAGAGACTCCAAATATGCTATAGAAGTTAAGTCCGTTAGGTGACAAAAAGTACTTCCATCATTTTAGCAAATCTCGAGGTCGAGTTTTCTTTTAAGGGGGTGAGGATGTAACACCTCGAAAAATCACGTCCAATGATGTACTGACACGTGTAATAAACCCTAATGAAGTCAAACACTGAAATTTAGGGACAAATTTTTTTGAAAAATCGAAAACTTTGATTATGAAAGGACTGGAAGTGTTAACATACCTAAAATAAGTTTCTTACGATGTTTATATTCACAAATGTGCCACTTGATGATTAAGTGTAGCCGTTTGCATAATTAATTGAAAGTTTGCGCAATAAAGGGTTAAAAGCGTCAACATGTTAATTCTTACCTCTGAGTGACCTTTTAAACAAACCGGGAGCTTCATAATATTTAATTATACTCTCGGGAATGCCAAATAATGCCCGTCTAAGGTTTTTATGCCTTTAAGTGAGGTTACGCGCAACTTTGCAAGTTAGAAGGGCTAAAAGTGTCAATATGTTTAATTATACATCTGAATGACCTTTTAGCGAATCCGAAGCATCGTGATATTTAATAATACTTTCAAGAATGTCTAATATGGATTAGAAAAGGCTTCAATGCTATTAAATGATGAAATGCGCAAGTTTGCGCAATAGAGGGACCTAAAGCGTCAACTTTTGAATCTACGCCTTTCGGTGACCATCTAAGCGAACGAGAGCGTATTAATATTTAAGTATATGTTTGGGAAGGATAAATATGGGCCATGGAAGGCTTGGATAACATTAAATGGCATTTCGCGCTACTTTGCGCAATTTAAGGACTATTTGCGTCAAACTGCAAAAGTATGTCGATTCGTACGGTAACGGACCTTCCGAAAATTTTCCATGAGTTAAACATGCCCTAATTATCATTTCTATAGCTTAGATATAGGCTTAGAGGTGTTTGGTGCGCAAAAATAAACTTTCAAGTCCACAGGGACTAAAAGTGTCAAAAAGGGCACAAGTTTGCATTTTCGCGCATATCTCACAATCTGAATATCCCCGGGCATCCAAAAATTTTAGTTATCGCCTTGATAAAATTCCTTTCTTCGCGTCGTTTGGTTCGTTTTTAGCATCCGTCTGTGTTTCGTCGTAATTCGACACATAACGTGACCGTACGGCCAAACGAACCGACATCCGACATGTTTTTGAACATGTTTCATGTCCCCTATATTTAGGCTTCATTTTAGAGCCTTGAAATGAGGATAATGGGCCTTAAACATGCCTTAAATGACATTAAAGCTCTCAGGGACCATTTCTGCCAAAACTGAAACTGCTGCTGCTGTTATAAACCTGCAGGCGGCCCGCATTAGCTCCTGGTGTTCCTCAGGCGGGCCGCATGGCCTGATCAGAAGTGTAAAACAGCTAAATACAGCCTGTTCGTTGCTGTTTTCATGTCCAATCTGATTTCTAATACCACTAAATCGATACTAGGGGCAGCCCATAGATTTTATAAGTGGTTTAACACCTGGCAACATCTGATTCATTCCAAGAAACCTATAGAACACATCATGTTCTTCATTTTTATAAATTTTTGCAACCTTCAAACACTCAAACGGGTTCCAATCCGATTTTCACAACCATCTTGCATCTTTCTGGTGTTCTTTGATCATTCACTCAGTGATTGTAAGTGCTCCTTTATGTATTGATCCTTGTTCTTGATTTATTTTAGCCTAGAACACTAATATTTGACTTTTGTTTGACTTCCAGAATTGATCACTAATTGATCAGTTCTAAGTCCAATTGAATCTTGTAATTGATGGTATTGATGCTAGTAATGATCCATCAAAATCATGCTAATTGGTTTCTACAATTTCATGTCCATTTGTTAGGTCAAAGTTAGTAACAAGAAAAGTCAAACTGACCAGATTCTTAATTTAATCAAATCTGATATAACAGAGGTTATGGATCAGGTTTTGTCACCTAAATAACTTGGTAATTGTTACAAGAACATGATAAACTGATCAATTTGGTGAAATTGCTTGTTTGACTCAAAAAGTCTAACAGTTTGACCAAACCTTTGACTTTCAAATCTGACCCGATGGACCTTGTTTTAGAAATGCTTTAGAGCTTATTTTGGACCGGGTTTCATATAAGGATAACTCTCTGAGATTATACAATTTGGTTCAATACTTATCCGATTCATATGCATGTTTCCGATTTATGCTTAAATGTTGACTATTATGCCCTTTTGACTATAAACCGTGATTTTTGAAAAAGTGAAAGAGTAGAAACATGTGTTGCTGATTTATAAACTTGCACCTAAAATTTGATATCAGTTTGAGGTCTAGATTAAGAGTTATGCTCATTATCGTAATTAGAAAGCTTTATGTTAATTAAACGGCGTAATTAGCGTATAGCCTAATTACACCTACTTTTTGATATCAAACTTAATATCCACTGATTTAATATATTATTTTGGGATTTTTAAAGATTTTTAATTAATTTTAGGCTGAGCATAACTTATAGTCGGAGGCTTAATCCGGTAATTGTCGGTTTTGCCCTTACGGGCTATAAAATGAGTTTTACATATCTAAACGACTCCAAACCTTTTGCTACTGATCACATATGATAGATAAACTATTTTAAGCTTTCTGGAAAGATAAAATATCAGATTTATGTATCGAACCCGGAAATGGCCTTTAATCGCCTTTTTGAGCGTTTTTAACGCATAGTATGTGCTATAATCATATTAAACATACAAGGGTTGATACCTACTGATATTTGAGGCAAATTATAATATTTTAACAATAAGCAGAGGTTGATTAACTCAGACTTCAGTTTTGAGCTTTTCGGCTTATGTGAAATTACCAAAATGCCCCTACGGTGCATAGTTTGGTTATAATTGACAAATTTCACATATACACTTTACCTACTGATATAACTTAGCAAATTATGTATTTTTTCTAATTACATCAGACCTGTAACTCAGGTTAACACTTAAACTCTTTTATAAACTTTTAAATGACCAAACTACCCCTACGGGGCCTAGTTTGTGTTTAAATACGTTTCGGGCATAATGAAAGACATCTTACTGATGTCACAACATATTTGAGGCATAATTAACTCAGGAAACCTGTACATGGCTCTCATGAATACCCGTCACGCTTATTACGCGTACGGTTCGGTTTATGTAACTAGTTTGCATAAATTAGCCGAAACGGGTCAAACGTTGTCGTTTTTATCTCAAAATCCAGAATGTGTTTAGTTTACCCATATTATACAAGTCTTCAAACTTGTCGGGTCTAAATCACATTCTATTCCGGTCTTCGCTTAATCATGCGTTGAACCGTATATTTCCTTAAAACTAACCGGTCTAAGTTTAGGCTTAATTAAAGACCCGTTAGTATTCTAATTGGTTATTTATACCATCATTCCAGACTAGAGCCTTCCGGTAAATTGTACCTACGCTTACTTAAGTGAATACGGCTGAGTTATTATAATTCTTGCTATTTAAGACAGGAGCTAGCTCAGGTAAATACTCTTAACTTATTTTCCCTATTACGGGCTTGGGATACGGTAATATAAATACCGCATGGTCAGGTATGGGATTCGAAGACCAATGAGTCGGGAAATCCAAATAACCTGTTTTTAATTCGTATTGCTTGACTGAAACATTGGGGGTTAATGCGACCGTGTCCTGGATATCCTTGACTCATTAATTGCAATGGCCACGACCTGAGCACGGGGTGTAGGCATACACCTGACAGATGCAATATGCTTATTAATTAATTATACCCAATAAGGGATTCCCAATAAGGGAATAGTGGTGTGTCGGTTAATCTTGAACCGGCATAGAACCGGGCCCCGTATGTAGAGCAAGTTATGTAAAACTGATAACATGAGATATAGTTTGTCCCAAGTATAAAAGATTAATTTTGCCTTGTGCATTTTTAATCAAAGTGTCAAAATATTTTGTGCCTGGTGCATTTAAATCAATTTTCTTAAACTCTCTTTCAAATGAGTCAGTTGAGTGTATTTACCAGTGAAAACTGACGTATTTTCAAAAGTCTAAGTGACAGGTACAAGTACGTAATAGGCTGGAAGCTGCTCAGGACGTTAATAAGGAATCTTGCAAGTTCTAGGCGTCTAAAGTCTGTTGAACAACATTTATGTTTTAAGATCCGCCTGTGGATCCTTTACTTTCCGTTGTAATACCTTAATATTACGTTATATTCGGATTGTAATAATATTATCTTTTGCTTCCGCTGTGCATTTATATATTGTGTTGTTTGACTATGATGTTATCAACTACGTCACGATACTCCCCACCGGGCCCACCGGTGACACGTGGAAAGTCGGGGTGTGACAGTTTTGAACACAACAGGGGGGAATCAAAGGCTTAAATTCTTACCAATTTAGTAAAGAACACCCAGGCGGCGGTGGCATTGTGGTGTCATCAAGACCTCGTACAAGCAGAGAGACAGAGATCGGATGACGGTGGTTGCGATGTGGTGGTGGGTTGAGATCGGAGCAGGAGGATGATGTTTGTTTGTAGGGGTTGTTTGAAGATGAGAGAAGAAAGCTCTGTCTTTAATGAGAGATGAGAGGTGAGAGAAGAAAGCTGGAACTTTAAAAGAGGAGAGAGGAGAGATTAGACATTAAAAGGAAATGACCAAACTACCCTTTGAGTTGTCATATTCTGATTGGTTGAGAGTGGTTCTCGCGGTTCTTACAACTAATATATATATATTATATATAATAAATGATTGAGATGTACATACATGATCACATTAGGTATTGGGTTTGAGTTTGCATATATATAGAAATATATATATATAGGGAGCAGATCATGCGAGAACCACCTCTTATTGTGAGAACCGCGAGAACCAATGTGAACACACCAAAAATGCCTAAAAATAGCTAAAAATCACACAAAATTTTTTTTTTTGATTTTTTTAATATTTTTTAGGTTAAAATCGCTACTTTTCGAACCAAAAAAAAAAAATCTTTAAAAAAAAAAAAAATTTTTTTGGCTTCGAAAAGTAGCGATTTTAACCTAAAAAATATTAAAAAAATCAAAAAAATTTTTTTGGATTTTTTTAGATTTTTTTTAGATTTTTTTAGGTTTTTTTGGGGTTTAGTTTTTAGCATTTTAGCTTGGGGGGGGGGGTTTAGGTTTTTGGGGGGTGGGGGAGGGGGGTTTAGGTTTTTTTTTTTGGGGGGGGGGGGGGTGGGGTTAGGTTTTTTTTAGGTTCTTTTAGGTTTTTTTTAGCTTGGGGGGGGGGTTTAGGTTTTTTTTGGGGGGGGGGGGGTGGGGGTTAGGTTTTTTTAGGTTTTTTTAGCTATTTTAGGTTGTGTTCACATTGGTTCTCGCGGTTCTCACAATAAGGGTGGTTCTCGCATGAGCCCCTCCCTATATATATATATATATAGGGTTCGGTTCATTTGTGAACACTTTCTTATTTGTGAACAAAACGAACAAATCCTGGCCATAGATCTTCTTCCTTAAATATAAGGGTAGGATTGTCATTTAACATAATTTTTTAATTGTAAACAAATTTTAAAATTAATTATTTAAAAGCAGTTACCATCTTAGGTAACTGTTTTGTATTTTCATTTAATTTAGTTTTTTTAATTGCAAACAAATATTAAAATTGATTAATAACCGTTTCAAGTTTCCAAATTTCATACGCTTTTTATTTTTTAAATGTAAATAAATTTTAATTCTTTTTGTATTTTCATTTAATTTAGTTTTTTTAATTGCAAACAAATATTAAAATTGATTAATCAGTTACCATGTTAGGTAACCGTTTCAAGTTTCCAATTTTCATACGCTTTTTATTTTTTTAATTGTAAATAAATTTTAATTCTTTTTGTATAGATCTAGTAGTTGTTTGGTGAATATTTGTTTTAATACACATGTGTATAGTTATTGTTAAGTGACTGTTTGTTTTGTATACACATGTGTATTATTGTTGTTCGCTAAGCAATTAGTTTTTATACACATGTGTATATTCTTATAGTTGATGTTCAGTGACTTTATAAAAAAGTGTATGGTGGTTGTTTAAATGAATGTTTGTTGTTTATACACATATGTACATATTTGTTTACTTATCAACATTAATATATTAACTTAAATACACATGTGTATTTCTTGAAAATATGGAGGCGGTTATTTTTCCATGATGAATGGGGCGGTTATTTTTTCTTGTAACTAAGCATAATTTTTAAGAACAAATAATTACGATACTGCCCTTCAGCAGTTATTTTAAATCAGGTTTTAGATTTTTATTAATTAAAAAAATCCTTTAAAACCTAGATCATGGTCTCCTCATCCAACGGCTAGGATCTGTTCGTTTTTGTTCACAAAATAACAATGTTCACTCTTGATCCCCACCCTATATATATATATATATATATATTTCTATTATATATAATAAATGAAAGTAATTTGGGTCACGTGTCACTCAGTAGATTAGGGCATCTATTTTTCCCTTTTCCCGCCCAACAGTACCATCCCCATTTTTTCTTTTATCTTTCTTTGTTTCACAAACTAGGGATGAGCATATGCCACCGAATACCGATCCCATACCGATCCCGATCCCGAAATACCGATACCGAATTTTTTCGGTATCCCATACGGTATCCACTTTTTGGCGTTTTCGGTATCGGTACGGTATCGGTATAATACCGATACCGACCCTCAAAATACCGATACCGACCCTCAAAATACCGATACCGTACCATACCGATACCGAACCGACATGTTTCGGTATCGGTACCTAGTTTGGGTGAAATTCGGGATCGGTATTAGGCGGTATCGGTATCGGTTCGGTATCGGATACCGCTTTGCTCATCCCTATCACAAACCCTAAATATCAGAGCTTCATCCGTTGTTTCATTCTTCTCCTTCACGCTTGCAGGATCCCCTTTCTGATGTTCATCTCTTAGATATTTCCGCATCTCTCTCCTTCACACGGCAAGTAAACCCTAACCTGCATCCTCTTCGTGCATTACGATTTTGATTTCATTCAGTATAACACACATATTTGACGATATATTGCTTGAATCGTTGTATTGATTTTGGATTTGTTTTTTTAAATATGAAACCCTAATTTGTGGATTTTCTAAAAAACAAATCTGAAACCCTAAGATTTTGGGGTTTGATATTCAGATTAGGTTATGATATACATGAGTGATATTTAGATTTATGTTTGTTTATTTAGTTCTTATCACATGGGTTTTGTTCAGGCAGTAGAAAAATGGGTTTGATATACTTTTTTTTTTTTTTTGTTATTTAGATTTTATATATATAAGGTCAAACAAATTACACCAAGATAGCCGGTAAGCGGGCAACAAGCTGCGCCGCTACCCCCTTTTGATTCGGTGGGGTATACTCATATTTGTAAAATCTGGTTGTAAAGTGGTATACTCATATTTAGTTCTCATCACATAAAAGCAAATTAGAACTAAATAACCTGGCTGTAAAGTGATATACATGGCTGTAAAGTGATATACTCATATTTGTTCAGACAATAGAAAAAAATGGGTTTGATATACTCATTTTTACCGATTTTTACCATGTTACCGATTTTACAAATATGAGTATAACATCGGTCCAGCCAGATTAGGTTATGATATACATGGGTATGATATACTCATATTTAGTTCTTATCACATAAAGGCACTTTAAAGTGGTATTTAGATTTCTGGTTGTTTATTATATTGTAGGTTCTTGAAAGCTATGAGCGAGCTTAGAGTAATATGGTTTGTGTTCGCCAATTGTCTGAGTTAGAGGAGGTATTTTGTTTGAGCATTAAAAAAAATTATGTTCTGCATTTTAATTGAATTTCTATGTTTGGTTCTTGGAGTATGATGTTCTTACTATTTTTATTTATGACAAGTCATCGATTATTGTGTTATCTTGAAACAATCTGACCCAATAGTTGAAATGCAGAAAAAATGGAAGACACGGGAGAATGACGAAGATGATGCTAACATAAAAAAGTCATAGATGGTGTGTTTGGTGATTTAATCGATGTGATTTAATCCATGTGGTTTCTATACAGTTTAATGATTTGTGTCTCCCTTATTGGTATGTGATTTAATCCATGTGATTTCTATACAATGTTTTGGTTTTAATGCATGAAGGTTGGTTTTCATGTTAATGTTTCTTGATGGTTTGTTTTCAGACAAACAGTGATTTTGATGCGAAACCAATGGTGATGCTTTTGGGTCAATACTCATAGGGAAAAACAACATTCATCAAACATTTGCTTAGAAATAGTTATCCAGGCAAGATCTTTAATCTTTTCTCATCCCTTTGCTTTTGCGTTCTTATAATCATATTTCTAATTATTTTTTATATCTCTAATAGGAGCTCACATTTGACCTGAGCCTACCACAGATAAATTTGTTGTTATGGTATGCCGTAAAAACCCCTTTTACTTTCTTGGTATGATCACGACGATAGACTAAACCTATAATCTTTTTATACATTGTTTTTTACAGAATGGACCCGATGAAAGAAGTATTCCGGGAAATACTGTTGCTGTTCAAGCAGACATGCCGTACAACGGTTTAACTAACTCTGGAACTGCATTTTTATCAAAGTTTGAGTGCTCTCAAATGCCTCATCCTGTTAGTTATCATGACAAAACTTATTTGTGTTTGATATAAATATACAATCATTATTTCTTCATGCTAAACCATATGTCGTGTTTTCTAATTGAAAGTTGCTGGAGCATATTACATTTGTGGACACTCCTGGAGTATTATCAGGATAGAAACAGAGGACACAAAGAAGCTACGACTTCACAGGTGTCACGTCCTGGTTTGCTGCAAAGTGTGACCTAATCTTGCTTCTCTTTGATCCGCCTAAACTTGATATCAGGGATGAATTTAAACGCGTTATAGCTTCCTTAAGAGGAAACGATGACAAGATACGTGTGGTCTTGAACAAGGCTGATCAAGTTGATACCCAACAAGTACGAAATAATATGTTTTTTTATATATTACATGATTTACATCCCCCAAATGGTGTCGTCTGGGCCGAATTCTGTGAATTCAAATGCTACAGATGTATCGATGGATGGGTCTTAAACTTTTGTTTTTTAGCGTGTGGCATATTGTATTATTGTTTTCTTTTATCAGGTAGGTGTAGGTATCTAAATGCGTTGACTGTGTCACTCAAACAGGAATGAGGACTTAGGTTCTCACTGGTGATAAAATGGAAACAACAATCAATATCGGGTAAGTTTTGTCTCTTCTTCTATCTTTAAAATCTATTGTATTATATATAATAAATGAAAGTTATTTGGGCCACGAAAATGTGGACCGAAGCGTGGTCTGGATGGTAATATCAGTTTTTTTCAACTTTTTTAATGCTATATAATAATTTTTCTTTTTTAATTAGATTATTGTTTTAATGTAGGTTCACTGAGTTTGGTGGAACAGTTCCTTACAGACCAGCTGAAGACTTAGCATATTCTGTTGCTAAATTTATTCAAACGGGTGGATCTTTCATTAATTATTATATGGTAACTCATGTTTTGTTTTATTTTCTTAATCACCCTCTCTTGATAATGTCAACCAATATCTTTTGTTGTATTTTGACAGTATCACGGGGGAACCAACTTCGGTAGGACCGCAGGTGGCCCGTTTATTGCCACGAGTTATGACTATGATGCCATATAATATTCACCGATTTTTTTGCAATTCATATTTACAAGAAAGTAAATCTTGCTTTTGTTACTCACAGATCTACACTTGCAATGGTTTTTACTGTGACTACTTCACTCCTAACAGTGATTGGAAACCAAAAATGTGGACCGAAGCGTGGTCTGGATGGTAATATCAGTTTATTTTTTCAACTTTTTTAATGCTATATAATAATTTTCCTTTTATAATTAGATTATTGTTTTAATGTAGGTTAACGGGGGAACCAATAAAGAAACAGCAAGCGGGTGATACAGGTAACTAATATAATACTATACTCATAATACACCACACACACACTTGTATAGATTTTGTCAACAGGTCAAAACACTTTAGATTGATAGGCTTAAAAGGAAACGGGTTAGATTTTTCAAAATTGATTTATTAAAAGTTTAGATCATGGTAATAAACTAATAATATAGTTTTAGTAATTATCTTCATCACACTAATTATTAAAACAAATATGGTCAAAAGTGTTTCGGTCAATGCCCCTATATACACCACACACATACTAATTATTGAAGGTTATAAACAAATTATCAATGCCCCTATATGCACAACATTTTTGGATTACAAGGTTAAAGGTTAGCCTTTGTCTGGTATATATGAGAGATTTAGTTTGATTTGCTAAATTTCTTCGTGTTTCAACACATAAAATTAGTTTTTTTTATTATACAACCATAGAATCCGTTATATCTATTCCAAATATGTATAACACGGAGGTTTAGATTATGATTTAGAATAATGGAGTTGAAATTGTTAATTTTGACACAACATTTATTTGACCAGTTTGTGAGTTGATTAGATTAATTATAGTTTTAATGTGTCTAAATACATAATAATTCTTATATCATTTTGCTTTTTGACCCATTTCATACAATTGAATCATACTACAGGTTGTTGCGCGTCATAACCTGCTGTATACAATCGATAGAAGGCATGGAATTGGATTTGGGAGGGTATCAAATGTTGTTGTTACAAATCGGACGGTTCTCAACAACAATCACTTGATTCGTACGATTCCATCATAGATCTCAGATTCGCTTGATTCTCGCTTCGGTATGATCTATCTCTCTCTCTACTCACATTCTTGACTCATGATTGCTACTGTGATTCTGTGAATGATGTTTTGGAAATCTGGTCTGATAGATTTGAGAATTTTACAGGTTTATCCTTTGTTTGCTACTGTTGGCATTGTTGTTGGGATCTGTGGAATGCAGTTTGTTCGGAACATCAGCGGTAATCCTGAAGTTAGGTATGTATCGATCACTACTCACAGATGTATTGTGTGTGTGTGTATATATATATATATATGCATCTGCAAGTTGTGAACTCGAATATTTTTGGTTGTTGTTTTGTTTATGATTTGTTATTGAGAATTTATGGGTGTGGATGTCTAATTTTGAAGTAATTATTATGTGATTGCAAAATCAGAATGAGATGAAGTTATAGATTAGGTTGCAACTTTCTCATTCACAGAAACTAATATGTAATTTAGTGATTGATTATTATTATTATTATTATACTTCACTAAAGTTAGGATGCTTCTGATATGTGTTAAAAGTGCCTCATAAATCATGAGTTAATATGGTAGAAAACTTGTATCATATATCATTCATTAAACTACTATTTATGTTAGGCTGAAAATTTGCATTGCAGGCTGAAAATTTATGTTAGGAAACCTCTGTTTTTAAACTACTGTTTTTATAACCTCTGTTTGGCTAAAAATTCATCCACTGCTGAAAGGTATCCTCTGTTCTCATAACCTCTGTTTATCCTAACCAGAGGTTATGAGAACAAAGGTTATGAGAACAGAGGATACATTTCAGCAGTGACTGAATTTTTAGCCAAGCAGAGGTTATAAAAACAGTGGTTTAAAACAGAGGTTGCTGCTAAAAACTTAATTATAATCGTATTGTGTTTAATGAAGGTTGATTTATATGCTCTGGAACCTGAAAGAAGAAGATGATGAAGATTCAATATCTCGATCCACTTCAATCTATTATATATAATAAATGAAAGTTATTTGGGTCACGTGTCAGTAGATTATGTAGGATCGTTTTCAGACCCAAACGAGTCGTTCAGAAGAGATCTCGTCCGATACAAAAGGCGGAAACAGATGTATCAGAGTTATTTCAGCTGAATTGCACGATAAATCACTATAAACTGTCTCTATATTGATATCAGATCGTATTACAAGCCTGGAGACACTTCGGCAGAGCTTCGCTACCGGAATCAGAACCTTACAAATGACAAGCCACATCAAGTATTTATAGGTGAGCTGGTTTCGCACGAAATGGTTCATGCGAAATAGTGATTTCGCACGAAATCACTCAAACGAAACCAGTTTCATACGAACTCACTATGTCATGCGAAATACCCATTTGATTTCGTACGAAATGACATACATGTCATTTCGTGCGAAATACCCACAAACACTCATATCTCGTTTTCCGTGCCCTGATCTATCTAATACAATACAAGACTCGATACAAGATGAAGTCGACAGACGTATGCACCAACAGACTCCCCCTCGGATGTTGACGAAGTCTTCGGTATCGAGTCTTCGGTTGTTAAACCTTCAGTCTTTATCAGTCTTCTCAATCTCTCCAAAGATTCTCCATTGTAAGCATCTTCAATCAATCTCTTTCTCTTTCTTCCAGAATCACAACCTGGCTCTATACTCCTCTTGATCAGGTCTCTTGATTCCTTAAGATCATCAGCATCAGCAGCTTACATCTTCAGACTTCCTTTTGATGTCATCAGACTCCCCCTTTCGATAAGCTGGGATCGCAGTCTGGAATTCACTTTACCAAATTGCACTGTGGGGTTAAAAGCCTTTTCAACATCAAATTCTTTCTTTTCAGGAAAGAATTGATTTGAAATTTCAACTTTACCAATTTTAAATTTAAAATTTTCAGTCCGCAATGGTGGAAAATTTGCATCATCCAAAGGCGGATCTGATTTCTCTTCTTTGATAACAACTTGTGGCTCCTCTGATTTTGTGGAATCAGATTCATCACCAGAACTATCACTTGAATTCTTAACAACCCATTTTTGATTGTTAAGTTTCTCCTTTCTTTCGTAGACATCTTTCGAACATTCACCAACCTCAAAAGTTGAATTTTCAAAAATTTTAAATCTGTTGGTTGGTGGTTTGGTTTTCTCAACAATCTTTTCTTTCAGTTTAATAGAGATTCCCTGTTTTGTTTGTATTGTTTTTGGACAATTCCTGGCAATGTGACCAACTGTTTTACATTGAAAACAAGTTCTCATCTCTATCTTCTTTTGAGCAACACTTTTCTTCATTTCTTCTTGCTTCTTGGCAAGGAATTCTTTGTTGGATTGCTTTCTGAACACTTGCTCTTTTTCTTCTTCGGATGATTTTCCTGAAACAAAAACAATTTTTGGTTTATACATTTTCTCATTTTTATGATTTTTCGGTGGAATAAAACTTAAACCTCTCTTTTTGAAATTACCGTTATGGTTTGGTTTCTTTTGAAAACCAGAACCAGAACTGTAACCCTTTTTCTTATTTAATCTTTGTTGAACTCTTGAGGTGTAAGGATTGGGTTTTTCAGAAAGATTTACATCTTTTATTTCAGAAATATTAATTTCTGTTAGTTTGAAAACCTTTTTAATCATTTCAGTTTTAACACCTCTTATTGGAAATGCCTCATCAGAATATAATTTGTCAGAATCTTTCAAAGTATATGCTACTTTGATCGGTTCGTCATTCAAATTAGATTTTGATAACAAAAATTCTTTATTATAAACCCGTTTGTCCTTTTTGACTGTTGACTTTGACGTGTTGGACTCAGACTTTGACTCTGATTTGGACTCCTCCGTTTCATCCTTATCCAACACCTGATCGACCACTTTCTTTATTAACTCGGACTCATGATCAGTGTCAGATGATGTAAACGTGACATCAATGTTTTCTGGCAAATTATCTGAAGACTCAGACTCCCACAGTAAGTTTGTTGCCTTTTTGACTCTTTCTGAATTTGGATTTCGAGGAGAATATCCATTTTTGACCGGGGGTGGACATTTGTTATAAACAACACTTGGTTTCTTACCAGATGTCTTCACTTCATCATCTTCTTTTGTTTTAAACTTCTTCTCTTCAGAAATCTTTTCTTCTTCAAACGTCTTCAAACCTTCCACTATCGGGTAAATCCTGTCAACCACAAAAGTAGAACATGAGTAACTTTTTAACAATCTATTAACTCTCTCGGTTTCAATTCTCTGTGTTTCTAACTTCAATTCAAGCTCAGCACACTTCTCAGTGTAATAATTGACACTATCAAGCTGTCTCATGTATGATCCTTTAAGAGTCTTCATTGCTATAGCTTGTTCACTGCTTGACTCATTATATTGATTCATAGCTTTGTTCAGGACATCATATGATTCTTTCATCCTGTTTAAGTTGTGAATCAATTCACTGTTTTGCTTCTTCATAGTCTCACAGTTTTCACAATTTTTAGACACTTTTTCTGCAACAGCTTCTTTTTTAACCTCAAACACTGGAATTTCTTTATCTTGCTTCTTTATCACACTAACCTCTTCTTCAACTTTTTTACCTTGCCTGGCTAAATATTTTGTTATTTTTTCTGCCCAATAATCATCAGTATTATTCTCAACTTTTTGAGCAACAAAAGCTTTATGACCAGAAGTTTTGTTAGGATCATAATCATCCCAACTGAAATCTTTCCAACTGAAACCCTCTGGAAGCCTTTCGTCATCTTGATCTATCATTTTATTCATCAAACAAGCTTTACTCTCTGCGGAAACATATTTATCCCAACTGTTTTCTTTTGATGAACTTCCATCATCTTGATTAACAAGACAAGCTTTCTTTGAATCTTCGATCACCTTTCTAGCATGTGCAGTTTGTTGTTGTTCTTGTTGATACGGCTGTTGAGCAACTTGATGATAAATCTCCTTTCGATAGTAGTCATTGTTTCCGAAAGGATTTTGAGCTCCACTTGCTTCGCGGTTTATGCACTCTCACTTAAAATGCCCTTTTTCCCTGCAACGAAAACAAGTAACTTTAGATTTATCAAATCCTAAAGTAGAAACATTAGCATCACGAAAATCATCTCTTCCCGTAATTTGTTTAAACTTTTCAGCTCTTCACAACAAGCTTGCCAAACACCACTTTATATCCATCAATTCCATCTCCTCAGCATCAACCTGATCGTAATCCTCCTTAGTCAGCATTGGATTTCCGATCCTACCTGCAACCAAACTTCCATACGACTCTAGCACAGTCACCAACAAAGACATGACTGTTTGCAACTTCTTCCGAGTAGTTCTGATCATTCTCAAGATTTAAAGCAATGTTGCATTGAAGAACTTTGCCACTCTTTGTTGCAGAAAAATGTGGATCAAATGATGGAAATGAATTAAATCCTGTTTTGCTACTTGATCCCTGAGATGAACTTTCAGAAGAACTTTTTGCATTGAAGGCAGTTTCAATCTTTGGAGAAATGTTGGTTTTATCACTAACACCACCTTTGTAATACAAACCAATGTCTTGTTCTCCATCATAGTTCTTCATTCTTGCTATCTTTCGTTGTTCCATTTCTTGAGCTTCAAGTTGTTTAATGAACTCGCTCAACGTTAGCTCGTTAAAACCTGGTTTATTTTTCAACATCATAAGATACGTGCCCCACTCATCATGTGGCAACGCATCAGCCAATTTTTCAATCAATTCGTCTTTATCTTTTTGGATGTTTAATCTATTCATATTCTTCAATAAATTGCAATATCTTTCAATAATCTGCTTGGTGTTTTCGGTTCTCAACCCACGGAATAGATCAAATTCTTTCTTCAAAAGTGACTTTTTGTTTTTCATCATCTCATCACTACCAAGAAACTTTGATTCTAATTCTGTCCATATCGAATGTGCACTTCCGTTGTGTTGAAGTAAAATCAAGATATCTTTTTTAATAGCTTGTTGCAACAGACTAACCATCATTTTTTCATCTTTATATTTCTTTTTCTCTTCAACACTCAGCTCTCTGATTGCAAGTTTCACTCTATTATCCCCAACTGGTCTACTATATTGAACTTTAGTATATTCCCAAGCATCTAAATGATATGCTTGTACCCAGTTTTCAAAACGTTTAGCCCATCCACTATACTCCTTGATACTCATGAGCTTAGGCGGTTTTTGTGTTGTCCCCGTTTCATTTTCAAGCAACGTACTCTGAGTAACAGTCATTGGACTAGCAACGGCATTATAAAATTTGTTATCCATGATTTAGTTCTCAAAAATCTCACAATACAGCTTTTCAAACGAAATCAAATTTTCACACGAAATAAATTTTCAAACGAAATCAACCCTCTTTCAAGCGAAATCAAATTTCAAGCAGACTTTCAAGCGAAATGAACTTTCGTACGAAATAAACCTCTGTTTCGTGCGAAATGAAAACTATGGTTCACACGAAATGCACTTTCGTACGAAATGAACTGCTATTTCGTACGGAATAACAATCTGATGTTCACTCTCAAGCGAAATGACCTGTTTCGCACGAAATGACTCCCAAGTTCACACGAAAACTGATTTCGTACGAAATGAAATCTGATTTCGTACGAAATGAAATCTGATTTCGTACGAAATGAATGCAGGCTTCAAACGAAATGATATCAATTTCGTGCGAAATCAAACCTTTGAACAGTTTTTGAACATTTTGAACAAGATTTACTTTGAATTAAAGTCTGAAACTTTCAAGGATTTGTTAAAACACTGTTTCACACGTTATATTTGAAAATCAAGCCATTTTAACCGTGACAACTTGTTTAATTTTGAAAAGAAGATGTAGAAATCAGAAATTGCAGCTGAAATGGTAAGAACTCTTCCTCCTGAGCTCTGATACCACTTGTAGGATCATTTTCAGACCCAAACGAGTCGTTCAGAAGAGATCTCGTCCGATACAAAAGGCGGAAACAGATGTATCAGAGTTATTTCAGTTGAATTGCACGAGAAATCACTATAAACTGTCTCTATATTGATATCAGATCGTATAAAAGCCTGGAGACACTTCGGCAGAGCTTCGCTACCGGAATCAGAACCTTACAAATGACAAGGCACATCAGGTGTTTATAGGTGAGCTGGTTTCGCACGAAATGGTTCATGCGAAATAGTGATTTCGCACGAAATCACTCAAACGAAACCAGTTTCATACGAACTCACTATGTCATGCGAAATACCCACAAACACTCATATCTCGTTTTCCGTGCCCTGATCTATCTAATACAATACAAGACTCGATACAAGACGAAGTCGACAGACGTATGCACTAACAGATTAGGGCCTTCGTTTTTTTCCTTTTCCCGCCCAAACTTCCATCCCTTTTATCAAAGTTAGAGGCTTGGTAATTATCAAAGTTAATGGAGGGTGCCTTATATAACTTACAATATTTGTTCAGTATTTATTCTTTTTATTTACAATTTAGCCATCCATGATACTGGTAGTAAGTTAAATGATTGATGTGTTAATCTGACATATAAGATATAAAAACATATTTTAGTGAAATAAATTATTTTGGTCAAACTTGGACTTTTAAAGAGGTAAATCCCTGACTTATCTCTCAAAAATTGAATCTTGGTTCTTTGGTTATGATTTCTCGGGGTCATCATCGCGGTTCTTACAGTTTTTGAAAGAATTGGTGATATATTCGTTTCATGGTAAGTATAAAAAATTTTCTATGTTAATTTCTTACCGATGATGTAATGTATGGATACATGTTTTCACATGAGAATTGACTATAAATCACTGTTTGAAAAATTATTCTTAGGTTCCAGAGATGTGGAACAATAACGGATCAATTGCTCTGCATGGAACCGGTGAAGGACCGTCGCTAGAACCGCCGGGGCGGAGGTGTTGGTGGCTCTGCTCTGCCACCGCCATGGCTGCTCAACCATCGTAGATTGTGTTGCCATCTCTAAAGAAAGCGGAGGCATGGTTGGGGGAGTAGGTGCGATTGCGAGAAAGTGGATGCAGTTGAACTCGAAGTGGTATGGTGATAAATGGAAGTTTGGATTAGTTGAGACGTATAAGGAAGATATGTCGCCGGAGCATGTTAGGAAGATTATCAGGTGAGTTTGTTTGCTATTTTTACCTAATGATTTAGTCATTTGTTGCATGTTATAGTTTGAATTACTTGGAGACTATAGATTTTAGCTCATTGAGTTGCCTCTAATGTTATAGTCTTTATGTTTTATGTGTAAATCACAACCAGAAGTCGAATCTGGTAGATGTTTTTTTTTCTAGAAGTTGTGAGGTTTGGGTGCTGGCGAGGATTTGATGTTTAAATCTGATCTAAGCTTTTTTTATAGGCTTAGAAAGAAGTCATCTTCTCCCCAAATTAACCCTAGCATTGCAACCTTCCGCGTGCAAACCAAATTCTTGCTACGCATTTGTTTAAAAAAAATCAAGTAAAAATCTAATAGTGGGAGAAACAGAACTGTGTAGACTTCAAAAATAATTATATTGTTAGCAATCTGTGTAGGCTTAAAAAATTTCAGTTTCAAATTGTGAATTTTGATTTTGACTATGTAAATTGATTTTGGTTTTGTAGGTGTCGGTAACCTACCATGGCTATTAAATTGCACGGGATCTTACGTTCAGCCCCAACATATCATGCTATGGTAGCACTCTTTGAAAAGGATCTCAACTTTGAGTTCGTTTTGGTCGATTTTACCACCTGTGAACAGACCACACCTCAGTTCGTTGCTCTCAACGTACGGTAATCCCTATCACTAGATTTCTGAACAATTAATCTGTTGTTCGCTTGATATTTTCAGAATTTTATACATTATGTGTATGAATTTAGTATATATATATATATATATATGCAGCCATTCAGTGAAGTTCCAGTGTTGAGGATGGTGATTTCAAGCTATTAGATACTAATATATTACATTTGACTATTAGATACTAATATATTACATTTGACCATATCAAGGAACTAATTAATGTAGTCATTTTGGTTCTTCATTTGATTCTTGCATATTTGTTACGGAACAGCTAACTAATGCAAATTAGATCATTGGTTTCAAAATTTTAATCTACGCCCGCTTGCGGTATGCGCATATAATGTATAAACCCTTTGAGTCCTTTTGAGTCCAAATTTTAACCCTTTGAGTCCAATTTTTTTAATAAAATTAGACTCAAAACGTTATAAAATGAACAAAATTGGACTCAAAACGTCATAAAAAACAGTTAGGGACTCAGGGCGTCCAACTTTTTTTATTTTGGACTCAAATGGTTAAAACTACTAAGACACATGGACTCAAAATGGATAGGACATTTTACATTTTTTGGTGGATAGGTAACGATGCGGATGGGTTGGGTAATGGGTCAAAATGGATAGGAAATTAAGGATTACTTATAGATGTACAAAGCTCATGATCCTTGTGTTTTAAGTTATGCGAAAACTGGAGCTTTGAAATTTTTTGGAAATTTTGCAGCTGAAATGTGTGCACCCCATTGTTTTGCCTTTTTTACTCACGCCTCTATCTGACACTGAAGCAGAATGCGCATATATTATACTCAAAGGAATTCTTAGCATGAGACCTTTGAAGAAGACTGGTTATTAACATATAAAGGCCTCTCTTCTTCAACACTCATTTGTTCGTGAGTTATGGAGAAAAGTTGGTAGACAAGTATATTTAGAGAGTATATTCTATGGTTTTATCCTTGGTTTACCACTTACAGTTCATCATGTTTATTAAGTTGTCAACTTATTAATATTTAAATTTGATATATGAGCCCACTCAGTATTTAACTAACTCGTCATTCATTACCCAATTAAATTTACCTCTGGTTCAATGTTACTGAAATGGCTTTGCAGTGATTCAATTGTAACTCAACTTTTTTCCTTATTTCATGTGTTCATTTATATTTTTATCATCATATTTTAGTTTGTAGTAGTGCACACTTCTTAATATTGTTTATAGCAAGTCCTTATCACCATGGTGCACTCAAACATGGATGCATATGTATATATTTTAAATGTTAAGTATATTAATCATAAATAATTTATAATATAAGAAATTTTCTTGAGCCCGGGAAGCAATCCCGGGTGATTACCTAGTATATATATATATATATAGAGTAGGGATCCTGCGGAAAGTGTGTTTTTCCTAGAAAGTCTAGGAAGCGATCTGGGCCATCCAATGGGTGTGTTTAATGGTTAAGATGAAGTCAATGGTAATCTTGTAATTTTTTAGTTTATTTAATTCATTGTTTTAAAAGACTAGGGGCAATTTTGTCAATATATCATGTTTTAAATCAATTAGATAACCGTCAGTCAAACCCAGTCTCTAATTTCACGTGATTTTCCCTCTCTCTCTCCAAACCCAACTTCGAAACTCCAATCCCTACCAAAAATAACTACAATCATGGAAGAAGATAACTTTAGAAAGGATGGAGAGCACCGGATCAGTTGTCGGAAGCCGTTCGAAAGACCCCGTAGTCGCAAGTATTAATCATGCAGGGCACCAAAGAACATGCTGTTAAAACACAGCGTCAAGAAACATCAAGAAAACACATCGTATTAATATGCTTGCTATTAAAACACAGCGTCAAGAAACACCAAGAAAACACATCGTATTAATCTGCTTGCTGTTAAAACACAACTGTATGAATCTGAATGCTAAAACACAACTGTATGCATCTGCTTGCTGTTAAAACACAATTGTATGAATCTGCTTGCTGTTAAAACACAACTGTATGAATCTGAATGCTAAAACACAACTGTATGCATCTGCTTACTGTTAAAACACAACTGTATGAATCTGCTTGCTGTTAAAACACAACTGTATGAATCTGGATGCTAAAACACAACTGTATGCATCTGCTTGCTGTTAAAACACAACTGTATGAATCTGAATAATAAAACACAGCTGTATGAATCTGAGTGCTAAAACACAACTGTATGAATCTGAATAATAAAACACAGTTGTATGAATCCGAATGCTAAAACACAACTGTATGAATCTGCTAGCTGTTAAAACACAGCTGTATGAATCTGAATGCTAAAACACAACCGTATGAATCTGCTTGCTGTTAAAACACAACTGTATGAATCTGAATAATATCTGAATGCTAAAACACAACTGTATGAATCTGCTTGCTGTTAAAACACAGTTGTATGAATCTGAATGCTAAAACACAACTGTATGAATCTGCTTGCTGTTAAAACACAACTGTATGAATCTGAATAATAAAACACAGCTGTATGAATCTGCTTGCTGTTAAAACACATCACCAAGAACAAACTGTTAAAACACAGTACCAAGAACATGCTGATAGATTCCAGCAAGAAAACAAAGGAATGATTGATATTAAGTGAGATCAGAAATCGAAAACAAAAAATTCCAAAATTTATGGATAGTTAGTTATTGAAGATAATTTCCTAAAATAAAAATAGATTGTGAAAGTACATAAATGCCCTTTTAGATAAAATCCTTCAATGCCACATGTCGCGTTCTTATTGCTTCCTAGACTTTCTAGGAAAAACACACTTTCTACCCAACTCCTACTATATATAGGTAAAGTGTATGATACAAATCCCCTAATCGTACATTACATACGCGATTTTATTGGTCGTACACGTGTCATGATTCGTTTTTCTCTGATAAGGTTAAATCAGACAATTAATTCAATCATCGGAGGGCAAATTCGTCTCTTCATTCAATCAGCGAGAAGTTCGTTACACTAATATCCCGGTAATTATTATTCGAATCAGTTTCAAATTTTTCATAATTCTCAAATTGTAGTTTTCGTTCATCTGCGTTAGGGTTTGATTCAATTTTTTTCGATGGATCCACAGACCAGCACCGGATGAAACACAGATGTTGATTTTGAAGAAGCTCGACCGATCGGTGATCATGCTCAATTATCTGCGTATCAGAGAGTTTCGATTGAGGATGTTTTAAATCCGGAACCTTCAAATCCAAATCAAAATTCAAGTACAAGCGGTGTAAATGAGTGTTATAATGGTAATTATGTTAATTCAGATCCTTTAATTGTTCGTAGACTTGTTTTGTTTAATCGTATCGATGATTTTGCATTGTTGTAACTGTTTTGAAGTTTGAATGTTGAGTATATTTGATATGAAAGCAACATGTATAAGTTCGCATGTTATGAGTCTTTGCAATTCGCATGTGATGTTTATTATAAATACTGATTTCGCATGTTATGATATAATAAATCGCATGTGTAAAACATATTTATCAAAATCTCCATTTTCGCATGTTATGGTTCATACAATTCGCACGTGCTGTTGTTCTTATGATGAAATTATGCAGTCATTAATATATCGCATGTAACGAGTCCGATAATTCGCATGTGTTTTTCTTTTTTTTATTTGATTTATGTAGATGAAAGGGTTTAGACTCCGGAGGTTGAAGCATCAGCTACACCTGTGGTTGGAATGCAATTTACCTCTATTGAACAAGCATATGCGTTTTACCAATCATATGCTAAGTTAGCTGGTTTTTCTACTCGGAAAGGTGGTGAAGTACACAGTGGTGGTATAATCAAAACTAAGTATTTTGTTTGTTCTAAAGAGGGACATAAACCATTCTGTATTGACGATGGTTATTCGAAGTCAAAAAAACCATTCAAATCAAGGAACAGGGGGACCATTATAACTGGGTGAAAAGCTCAACTTATGATTTGCACGGTGGATGGTAGATTATATACAGTAATGAGATTTGTTAATGGCCATAATCATAAGTTTGTATGTCCACATGATATTCATATGCTGCCAGCTTACAGAGAATTGTCAGATGTCCAGGAGGAGATGATATGGGAACTAGGCACTTTAAACCTTTGACTTGTCAAAGCTTTCCATATAATGAGAAAACATTACGGTGGTTTCGAGAACGTTGGCGCCACGGTTAATGATTGCAAAAATTTTAGGAATCGCATTAACAGCTATATAGGAGAATATGATGCTGACATGGTGATTAATAGGTTGACCGACAAAAAAAACAGTATTTAGCTGATTATTCGTTTGAATATTCTGTTGATGATGACAAACGGTTAACTGGTTTGTTTTGGGCCGATGGGTTATGCAAGCGTAACTTCATGGAGTTCGGGGATGTGATATCGTTTGATGCAACTTTCAAGACAAACAGGTAAGTGTTACATAAAATGGTTTTAATTTATTTTCGCATGTTATATGATTTCCTAAACTTTGCAATATCACATGTTAATATACATTGAAGAGTAGGTGTTGAATATATCGCATGTTATACTGTATATTTTCTCATGTGATATTTTTTTTATCTTTTTCGCATGTTACAATTTGTATTTCGCATGTGTTTGTCCAGGTACAAGATGGTGTTTGTTTCGTTCACTGGGATTGACAACCACTGTCGAAATGTAACTATTGGAGCTGGGTTGTTGGCATCGGAGAGCATTGAATCCTATAAATGGCTTCTGAAATCATTCGTAAAGTCATTTGGTCGGCAGCCAAAGGTTGTAGTGACGGACCAAGACCCTGCTATGAAACAGGCTATTGAGGAGGTTTTTTCTACCAGCAGACACAGATTGTGCATGTGGCACATAATGAAAAAAGTGGCAGATAAGGTATAGCATGCTATATTGTCTTTCGTTAGCGTTTTTTATAATATAGATTTTGTTATAGGCTGATATAAAAAGCATTTATCGGTATAGGTTGGACACGAGTTGTGCAATAATAATGAGTTTAAAAGGAGGATGTGCGATATTGTATGGACTGATTCCATTGAGCCTGCAGAATTCGAGAGACAGTGGAAGTTGGTGATGATTGAGTACGGTCTCACTGAAAACAAATGGATTGATGATATGTTTTCAATGAGAAACATGTGGATTCCGGCTTTTTACCGGCATGAGCCTATGTCTGGTCTCATGCGAACAACTTCGAGATCAGAGAGCGAGAATCAATTTTTTGTCAGGTGTCAAATTCACAACTCACTCTTGTAGAGTTTATGAATCATTTTGACGGTGCAATGGATGTCCAAAGGTTCAATCACAGAAAGAATGATCATATTTCTAGATATACTGAGCCTAGTGATTGGAGCCAAACTACTTTGGAAAAAGATGCCGCTAAGATATACACCAGGTCAATATTCTTTGATCAGCAAGTAGAGATATGTGGAACTATTACCGAATGTCTGCCGATGGATACCAAAATCGAGGGTCCAAAGATCAGGATATCGCTGAAAGACTTTAAAGCTCATGGAGATGGGTTATTAGAGGTATTATAGCATATATATTTAAAACATGCGATTTTGAAAACCTACATGCGAATTTCATTCAAAACATGATTTTTCAATATGCGATTTTGATGTACGCATGCGATTTTAAATTAATACAATTAAATGATTTTTTAGACATGCGAAATTGTTGATTTACACATGCGATTTTAAATTTTATTATATATTTTTGTTTTTTTGGTTTTCTTAGGTGTGCTTCAAGAATCTTGAAAATGATGTAACTGCACAGTGTAGCTGTTTGAGTTTTGAGCAGTATGGGCTGCTATGTAAACACATCTATTTTCTTTTCAAGATGTTTGGTGTTAAAGAAATACCAAACAAATATGTTATGAAGAGATGGACAAAGGATGTGGTCCCGAATGAATTAAACACGAAGTTCGATGTAAATGTGGGTGATAAGGATGAGCAACAGAAGGCTAAACAGATTGCTCATGAAATCATTTACACAGGGGAGTATTTGGTTAACAATTTGATTTCCGACCTTGAACAACTTGTTTTAGTGAGGGATCAAATGAAGCAGCTTAAAGAGAGAGTTGATCAGAGTCGTATAACCAAGCAGCTTGATCCAAAGTTTGATCGGTTTTCAAAGTTGATTGGTTATCAACAACCAGTAACTAATGCACCTCCCACTGTCCGTGTGCCGGCTGGTATTAGAAACAAAGGTCGTGGCTCGCATAAAAGGATTAAATCGAAGAAGGAACAAATGATCAGCCGCATAGGAAAAAGGTCAAGGGCATGTAGTATGTGCAACGAAAAAGGTCATGATATTCGGACTTACGAGATATTGAAAGGCAAACAACAAAAGAAGATGAAGGGAGTCCAGATTGAAAAAGATCCCAGACACAAAGCCAATGAGGTCGAAGACGATGAAGAGGAAGATGAGTTTGAAGATTACAGTGGAAGTAGTGAAGATGGCACTGAAGAAGAAGATCAGTGGGAGGAGGTTTCAGATGAGGAAGATTATTTTTTTTAATGTACATGCGATTTTACAAGGCAAACATGCGATTTCATACATATGAGTTTATGTCATATAATCATGCGATTTAGTTTATGAGCATGCGATTTCATATTCATCAGTATATAAGTAGGTTACATGCGATTTTCACTATGTTTTCATTTCAGTTCATGCTATTTTGAGTTATCTTGTTTGTTTTTTTGTGACAAAGATGTCTAAGTCATTCATGCATTTTATATTATAAGCAAGCATAAGATGTATTCAAAACATCTACCCAAAACATAAATATAAAGTAGTTGTTATTGTCTTACACAGCTAAAACCATAAAACTATTAAAAAGAAATTTAGTTACTTGAAGCAAAGATTTTGTCACGTTCAGCCGAGCTGAACTCCATCTTCTCCTTCACAGTGTTTAGAGCATCTTTCAGGAAAGAGAAGGCTAAGTCATCAGCTCAAGACTGTTCATTTATGTGTATAAATCATGAATTCGCAAACTATAAGAGATGATCAAACATTATTAACTTTTTTTTGAAATCACATGTGTATAAGTCATGAATTCGCACACTATAAGACATCTTAAACATTATTATTTTTTTAAATCGCATGTTATAATAGGTGATTTCGCACACTTTACAAAAACACAACCTTTTTTTTGTCTGCAATGTTTTTCACATGTTTTATATGTATTTTGCATATTTTATACTTTTCATCCTGCATCGTCTTCTTCGATAGACGGTCTATCGAGTTGTTCCAGTTCTGAACTTCCAAAATCAGCAGATAATGAAATCGCAGAAGGAGTTGGTGAATAAGAATAGATCGATTTTTGATCTTACGGTTGGATTTTCGAATACGACTTTGAATAAGAATAGATCGATTGTGATTTTTTTTTTGCTGATTATCAGGGGTTTTTGATTTCGTAATTGACGATTTTAACCTTGGCGGTTTCATACATATATATTTTAATTTGATTAATTTAATAGTTAAGCAGGGGGTTTAAATGAGATGATCTGACGGTTGTAGTTATAGCGTACATAATGTACGATTAGGCATATTGTATGATAACCGGCCTCTATATCTATATATATTAATAAATGAGATGATTTGGGCTATGTGTCCTTGAATGATGAAGCCATTTTGCTGATGTGGCATCCATTTGTTTAGTGGAGTTAGATTTTGGGACGGAATTGATGTAATTCTCTATAAACAAACCAAGTTTCACAAAACACAAACCAAAAACCCAAAGATACGCGGGATCCGGAATTGAATGGGCCGTTTTTGGGTTATCCAAATAACCCATATTGAATACGGATCCTTTAAATTGATTTCACTCAATTATTTTGCATAACATTCTTCATGAATCATCTTCTTTCTCTCTATGTTCTCTCTCTTCTACCTACCATCTTCGATTACAAACCCTAAATCAACATACCATCTCCGATCATCAAAATACTATAGCCGATCATCATCTTAGGTGACGAATCTTTCAAGAATTATAGGTAAATGTACTTGATCAAACTTAAATACTGTTTATTTATGTTGTTAGATCTTATAAGAATCTTTCATCCGATCTTAATGTTTTTTGTTCTTATTTTTTTGTTGATCATTCCACATAATTTGAAGGTATGTAATCTTTCCGCCGATTTAATGTCAATTTTTGATGAATTTTCTTTTTTTTATTTGTATATCGAACATGATATAGGTGTGTTTAATCAAGAATCTATAAAAAGATATAAGGTAAAAGTACATGATTAAGGTTAAATATTGTTTCTTTATGTTGTTGGATCTTCAATTTATTCAAGAAAATTTAAGTTTTTGATGTTGAAAACCGTTTTGGCAGTTGCTAATGTTTGTTGTTCTTCAACAAAGATAGTTTCTTTTTCATCATGATTCATATGAAATGAGTTTTCTTACAAATACAATAGTTATTGATGATTTTTCTGTTTTTTTTGTTGTTGTTTGTTGTTGATGATGATTTTGCATTATCCGATTCGAATCATATGAAATTATATTTTGTTGATGTTTTGATTGTGTTCTCATGTTACTCTTATTTTTATTTACAGTCTTTTAGTTTGTTGTTGATGATGATTTACAGTGTTCTGATAATTTTTCATCCGGTATAATGTTTTGTTTTCGGAATATTGATTATGTTTCTAAAAATAAATACTTTTTAAATTTTTTTGAAACCATTCCTTTTTTTTTGGTTTTTTAATTTTATCCCGTGACTACATTAACTTTTAAAGCTTATTGAGGAATATGGATTGTGTTTCTATAAATATTTTACCGTTTAAATTTTTAAAAAACGTTCATATTTAATTTTCAGATATGGATCCCATGAACAACAGTCCTTCATTTTTAAAGCTTATTGAGGAAGATGACCTGATATTTTTGGTACGTTTATTGTTATTCTAATTACTAATCATATTTTAAGTAAACTGATGTTTGTATTTTTTTATTTTGTTTAAAACTCATAGCGAATACCTAATGGCTTTGCTTCAATGATTTGGGGAGACTAACCACCTTACAAAGATTCAGTTAAGATTGTTGATGGCAACAAGTTCTGGTTTGTAAGACTGAAAAAAAAACTGATGTGGGCCCTGTTCTTGCTGATGGCTTCACCAAAGTTGTTCGGGATAGTTGTGTAAGAAAAAATGACTATCTTATGTTTCAGTCATTTGGACCAACAACATTCTTTCTAATGGTGTTTAAATCATTTTTTCATCAAAACTGCTTTATATCCAAAATCACAGCTGACGAAGACATTATTATAAGTAGTATTTTATACAATCAGTATGATGAATAATGTTTTCTTTCTTATATTGGTTTTTAATTTTTTTTTAATTATCATTGCCTATGCAGGTCATGGCTGATGAATTTTGGAGGCAATTTTATGGGAAAACTTTCAAAGGTGGTCAATCAACTCTTTATTTAGGAGATAGATTTTGGAACGTTAAGATTGACGGATTAACTGACAGCTGTGTTTTTACTCATTGACGTTCTGAGATGGTAAACGATCTTGACTTAGACAGGCGATCTACCTTTGTCTTTTCAATGGTTGGATATAAAGTTTTCGAGCTTTCAGTGTTTAATCATGAAACTGGTACTCAAATTCAGAACAACAAGGTTGAGTTAGTTGTTTTGGATGACTCGATCTATGGTGATGATGGTGATGATTTGGAAATTGCGGTTAGAATTATACATCTATACTATTATTTACTTATTAACGCGAGGTTACAAGTTGTGACAACCCTCACAATCACAGGTACTGTACAATTAATTAATGTTAATTACGTGCTTACTGACTGTGCTTGATTACAACTGACAGTTTAAACTGCTTTATGAATTCTGCATCATACATACATAAGCATCATATTTCATACTGTCACTCCATTTATTAAACACAAACATTAGTGACATACTTGATGCACACAACACAGTTAGCACACTGAGCAGTTGATTCAGAAACATGCTGACAATACCAGCACATAGGCAGACAATGTTATTATGGCCAGTATGAGCCAAGGACAAGGTACTACACTAGTACGGAGTGTAGGGAAGTGAGGACCATAATACCGCGTCACTAGGTGATAGTTATAGTGCCGGGAAGTGCCTAAAGCACACTATAAATGCAGAATTCTGCATTTCTTAATAAAATTCAGCATTGTAATATGCTAGTAAAGTACAAAAATATGGCAGAATGGTCCGGTATGCTTTCCTAAGTGCCGGGAATAAATTGTGTTACAAATATATATATAAAAGACATTTTTCGGACTAGTTAAACACTTTAACGGAACGGTGTCTAACCGGACATTATCCGGGACACTAAATTTTTGCCAAGTACATTGTTTTATTATTTCTTGACTAGTCATGGTCCCCGTTTATCATAATACCCACTAAAAAGCAAATAACTAACATATGTAACCTAGTTACTTGAAATATAACTTACCATTACCAATTTAGTCACAATTTTACATCCAACCCCCCCCCCCCCCCTTGAACCGAAATCGGTCCCAAGATGGACCCACCCAACATTCTCACCATACTTCTAATCTTGTTCAAGATTATATCTTCTTATTTTATTAGATAATTTACTTGTTGGAGTGAACAAATTATGTGAAGTGTTTATAAAAGTATGGAGCTCTAGATTTCTCATCATTCCTCATATCTTCACTCCCTCACTTCACTCTCTCTCCCTCTTTCTCGGTCACCCCAAACCGCCACCATCACCACCATTCCACCACCATCTCTTCCATTTTACAAATCTCATTCATGTATAGAAGAAGGTTTGAAGGAGTTGCATCTTCACTACGCCAAAAATGGGATACGGCCACACTTTTATCAAAGCCTTGCCACACATTTAAAAAAACGTGTGACTAAAGGTCACTCATAACATTTTAAACCACATATAGCCACACATTTTATAATTAATGTGACCATTGTATATATGTTCAGAACCTTTAGCCACACTTTTAAAAAAATAATGTGACATTTATTAGCCACAACTCGAAATGTGTGGCCAAATGTGATTTATGGCCACATATTTTTATTTAATGTGACCAAAAACAGATGTATGTGACACCCTTAGCCACACTTTAAGAAAAAAATGTGACATATATTAGCCAAACTAGCAAAGTGTGGCCAAATGTTATCTATGATCACAGTATCTGTTTTCATATGACTAATAACATATGTATTCAAAACCTTTAGCCACACATTAGGAAAAAAAAGTTTGTGACATTTATTAGCCACACTAGAAAAGTGTGGCCAAATGTAATCTACAACCATAATATTTGTTTCATGTGACTAAAACAGATATATTCGAAACTTTTAGCCACATGTTAAGAAAAAAACAAGCACACTAGAAAAGTGTGGCCAAATGTGATCTACGACCACATTATATGTTTAATAATATGGCTAAAATCTAATACATATGGCTACATATAATTTTTGCGTGGCCAAAGGTTAGACAATAGTCACGCTATCGTCACTTTGGTATTTTGTGTGACGAAATGGTATCAAATCATGGAAAAAAATGTGTGACCAAATGTTAAACTTACTACATCTTTAGCAATTCCCCCCAAAAATATTTCATAGTAAAACTTAAACTTCCCTCCAAAATTTTACATCCTAAAACTTAAACTTCCCACTAAATATTTCATCCTAAAACTTCCTCCAAAATATTTTATCTTAAAACTTAAAATTCCCCCCAAAAAAATTCATCTAAAAACTTCCCTCTCAAATAATATTCTTATTTAAAAGATTACATTATTTAATATTTAAAAACAAAATAATCTAACTACATATTTAAATATTCAAAATATGATTAAATATTATATATTCTAAACCATATTTTTTTCTTCTAAATAATATGTTAATGTATGCATATTAATGACGTTTATATACGTTTTATTTATGCATAATAGTAGACCATACATGGCTTAATAGACCATATTGGGCCTTAGTGGAGCACTATGGGCAATAGTAGACCATACATGTGTTAATGTACCATATTGAGGCTTAATGGATCACAATGGACAATAGTGGATCATACATGTGTTAATGAACCATGTTGAGCCTTAATGGATCAAAATAGACAATAGTAGGTCATAAATGTCTTAATGGACCATATTGGGCTTTAATGGTGCAGGATGGCTTATAGTGGATCATATATTTCCTAACATACCGTATTGGGCCTTAGTGGATCACAACGGCCAACAGTGGATCATATATGTGTTAATGGACCATATTGGGTCTTAATGGATTACAATGGACAATAACAGAACATACATATCTTAATGGACTGTACTGGACCTAGATAGATCACAATGACCAATAGTATATCATATATGTGTTAATGGACCATATTGGGCCTAAATAAATCACAATGACATATAGTGGATCATATTTATGGTAATGAACCTTATTGGGCCTTAAAGAAGCAAAATGGACAATAGTATACCATACATGTCTTAATGAACCATATTGGGCCTTAAAGAAGCAAAATGGACAATAGTAGACCATACATGTCTTAATGAACCATATTGGGCCTTAATTGATCACAATTGACAAAAGTAGATTGTATATGCCTTGATGGACCATATTGAGCCTAAATAAATCACAATGACATATAGTGGATCATATTTATGGTAATGAACCTTATTGGGCCTTAAAGAAGAAAAATGGACAATAGTAGACCATACATGTCTTAATGAAGCATATTGGGTCTTAATTGATCACAATGAACAAAAGTAGATTGCATGTCTTTATGGACCATATTTGGCCTTAATGGATCACAATGGACAATAGTAGATTGTAAATGTCTTAGTGGACTATATTGGGCTTTAATGGATCGCAATGTATAATAATAGATCATATATGTCTTAATGGACCATACCAGGCCTTAATGGATTATAATGGACAATAGTAGATCATATATATTTTAATGGATCACATGGTTAATAGTCGATCATATACACAACATGTAATTTATATATATATATCTTTTTCACAATATATATACATATATGCAAGTACGTATATTCAGTTTACTTTTTATAACTTTGCATGTATTAATTTATATATAATTATATATATTAATGATTAGCAACTTAACATGTTCACTAACGTTGTTATTAACGTTGCCTATTTACGGTTTTACTTTGATTAGGATAACCGGTTTAGGATAATCATTTATAATGAACTTTCTTCAACCGTTTAATATTGTTTTCTTCTTCAAGATCTATTCAATTAAACTCAGGTCTCAAAATGTAACTTTTCTTTTTCTTTCCATTTCTTGTATGTGGTATTGTGTTCACTTCATCTCCTCTCTTTGATTTTAACGAATAATCGTTGAAATTTGAGTTATTTTTAGAATTTCGGTTTATATAAATATAAATATATGAGTTTGTGATTTTCTCCCTTTAAACCTTTAAAAAAGGAAAAATTACAAGTTTTGTCCTTTATCTTTATACCACTTTTCAGGCGGTGTCCTTTTTAATGAATGTTGACAGGCGGTGTCCTTTACTAGATATTTTGTTGTAAGTTTAGTCCTTTACACCCAACCCAGTTAAAAAACCCTGTTAATTGTTGGGTGTAAAGGACTAAACTTGCAACAAAATACCTAGTAAAGGACACCATTGTCAACAATTAACAGGGTTATTTAACTGGGTTGGGTGTAAAGGACTAAACTTGCAACAAAATACATAGTAAAGGAGACCGCCTGTCAACATTCGATAAAGTACAAAACTTGTAATTTTCTTTTAAAAAATTCAGATTTTCACCTCAAATTTTTGTCTCTCCCTATCTTTTTTCTAAACTCTAATCCCCTCCCTCCACAGTTGCAAAACCCTCCACCATCACAAATCCACCAACAATGCTCATCTGCCACAGACGATCTGTTCAGATCTCCGATGATTTTGGCGGCATCACAGCGGCTTCGTGACTTCCAATGGCAACAAAATCTCCGTTTCGTACAACATCTTCATGGTGTTCACATCTCGGTGGTCGGAGATCCAACTCCAGAAAATGGAGTCCGGCGGATTTCGCACCAGTGTCTCTTCTCCTTCAAGCTCTTGAACACTCATTTACCCCCAATTTTCACACTCCATCAAACCCTAGATTACCTGTCTCTTCCTCTAAACTCTATTGATTAGGGTTCGTTGGTTAGAATCATCAGATCATGCGGCTTTTGTAGATGAAGTACTTTGTTGTTTCCATCCTCGATCTCTAACCTTAAGATCATCCTTTCATTTAAATGATTTTAAAGAACAAAGCGAGCTTGTCAAGGTGACTGAATTTCAACATTGTTTGTTAACTTCTGTTGCAGAACCCAACGATTGACGCCACCAGCAACGCATTCACGCCACCTGCAACTCCGACGCCGACCCTTCACCGTCGATTCCCCGACCAGAACCCGATTCTACAACCACCACCTAGCTTCGGTGAGTACACCCCTAGTTATTTCATACGTGAATGTGTAGTTGAATTTTAGGTTTAATTTGAAACTGTTGGATTGTGAAATTATTGAGTTAGGTTAGATTTTTTTTTGGGTAAATGAGTTAGGTTAGATTTTGAATTTAAATGTATTGAATCTCCATACGTGTATTTGGAATTAATACATTTGGAGTGCCCTAAATTTCAAAATTTTTATGAACATTATATAAAGATCATGTTGATCTCAAGTCTGCTGCTGATGCTGGGTTAACTGTTGCGGAGGTTACGGAAAGCAATGTTGTTTCTGTTGCAGAAGATAAAGTTATGGGAATCCTCATTCTTGTTCGCAATTTCTTACCTGGATATCATCAGGTTTGGTTATCACTGGAGATTGGAATGTTGCAGGCATTGCTAACAAAGCTTATGATCTAGATGGGAAAACCATTGGAACGGTTGGTCGTAAACGAATTGGTAGACTTTTGCTTCAAAGATTGAAGCCATTCGGGTGCAATCTTCTGTACCATGACCATATTAAGATGGACCTGGAATTGGAGAATCAAATTAGTGCCAGCTATGAGGAAGATCTTGATAAAATTCTCCCCAAATGTGACATAGTTGCTATCAACACACCTTTAATAGAGAATACTAAGTGAGTATTTATACAATATGACAATTTTTTATCTTCATTTTCTTCTGCCACATTTGTTTATATAACATGCGTCTTGTAATAGAGGAATGCTTCACAAAGAAAGGATTGCGAAACTGAAAAAAAAGGGTTCTCATTGTTAACAATGCTCGAAGAGCTATACTGGATACACAAGCCGTTGCTGATGGCTGTTCTAGTGGTCACATCGGAGGCAAGTTTAACATGAATTCGTCGTTTACTTTAGGCTGTTAGTTTAGTTAAAGTTAAGTGTTTGTTTTTTAACGTCGGTTTAAGGGTATAGCGGAGATGTTTGGTACTCACAACCAGCTCTAAAGGATCACCCATGGCGGTATATGCCAAATCAGGCTATACCCCCAGTCACATATTTGGAACAACCATTGATGCATAAGTTTGTTCATACAAGTTATATAACTGATTCTTTTGGTCAATCTGATTGAAAATGAATGTTATAAATGGATATTATGCAGTTGTGATACTGGAGTGAAAGATATGCTGGAGAATTATTTCAAGGGAGAAGACTTCCCGGCCCGACATTACATTGTGAAGGAGGGTGAGCTGGCAAGCCAGGACCGTTGATCCGCCCGGCTGCCAAACCATCTCCACTTCACTTGCACCATTGCTGATTGCTGAACCACCACTACTTCATGTATGTATTCTTGTTTTTTTTATAACATTCATTTCAATACACCACACTAATTCTATAAGTTTGTGATCCTTTGCATACATTATGCTGAATTTCAGATTACATACTTTCTTTTGTTTTTGAGATTTCGTTGTGCGTGGGTATGTTAGGTGGTGTGAACGCTTCAGTCTCAGTTGGTATGCCCAATGCGGCACCTACCTTGATATCTAATCATTAAGTTTGTCCAAAATAGGTAACATATCTTTTTTAATGTTTTTATTTAGATTTTGAAAGCCTGAATTGCTTTTTACCCAATCCGGTGATTAATGCACATGAATTTGTGTTGCAGACTTATGGAAGTAATAAGTGAAGGTAGACAAACCAATAAGGTACTTATTGGTCGAAAGAACCTGAGTAAGGGTATTGGTTCATTTTAATTTGTTTACATTGCTGATTGAAAACTGTTTTAGTATCCGTTTGCTCAAAGATAAGCTTATATGTGATTAACGCACTATATAAGTGAATGGTAAAGGCGTAAAGTGTGGTTTATTATGTGGGTATGAGCATAGCTAGAAAACAATAGTTCTAGATATTTAGGAGCTTGCAGTTTTTCTTAACTAATGATCATTAGTAATCAACATATGAGTTGTTATGACACTGTTTTTCCTAACTAGCATGCAAATTTATTATTATTAGTTTATTATTGTTACATTATGTGTATTCTTAGAAACTTATAGCAAAGATAAAGTTTATAATACACTTACTCATTGAAGGTACACCTTGATTATTTTGAAGCTGATGTAGATGAACAGATTGACAATGCAATTTCAACTGCTTTAGAAGAAAGCAAACCAGTTTGACTGCAACAAGGCGGCCACCAGCCCATAGATGCAAAATTGCAGCACTTTCAAGTCCAAAAACATTCATTTCCCTTTGTAACTTTTGTAGATAGGTTTTGGTTAGAAGTTTATGTCATTAATTAATATTTAAATTAAAAACTTACCTATGAAATTTGGGTTGTTATTGTTAATATCATTTGGTTTTCAGATTTTCTCATGTTTTCATCATTTTTTTATTATACATTTGGTTTTTAGATTTTCTCATGTTTTCATCATTTTTTATTATACATAAAATGGGTAATTACATGAAATGGCCACAAAGAACCAAAATAAATACGCGTGACTAAAGGTTAGACAATAGCCATACTTAAAATTACAAAATTATGTGTGGCTTTAAATAACCACTAGCCACGTCATATTCTTTTTGTTTCTTGTTTGTGTGACGGAATAATACCAAACATCATGGGAAAAAAAGTTGTGTGACCAAATGTTAAACAATAGCCACACTTAAAATAACAAAATTTCATGTGACTATACATATTCATTAGCCACACTTTCGTCACATTGTTTTTTGTTTGTATGACAAAATGATAACAAATGTCATGAGAAAAACAAATACGTGTGACTAATGTTAAACAATAGCCACACATAAAACTACAAAAATATTTTGTGTCTAGTAAAAGGTTTTAGCCACACTTACAATAAATTCATGTGACTATATAATAGAACCGGTCACACTTACACAAAATTCATGTTGTCATTGCTACCCTATAGCCACACTTAATGCAAAAATGCTTAATTACAACAACCCCCCTTTTGCCACACTATTTTATAATTAATGTGGCTAAAACAAACCTTTAAGTGACTATATAATAGATATGGCCACACTTACAATAAATTCACGTGGCTGTTGCTACCCTTTAGCCACACTTAGTGTACAAAATGTCTATTCCAGCAATAAATAGTGGTACCCTTTAGTCACACTTTTAAGTGGCTATAGCCACTAAACGTCAATGTAGCCGTATGATACCTACGATGACTCGACCTTTGGTCACACTTGAGTTGAAAAAAAAAAGTGTGGTGGAAGACGTATGGTCACACTTTTTTTGTGTGACCGTAAGCCTTTTTTGACATAGTGCTTGTGGAGTTTCAAAAGGACCCTTGTTCTTGCTTTTTTCATCATCTTTTCTCAACATTTTCTCACTAGATTCTACCCTAGCCTTGTGCTAGTAGTAAGTTACTTGTACACCCTTGTTCATCTTGTTGTTGTGATCACAAGTTGTAGTATGTGATTGTGTTTAAATCACAAGAACAAGAACACTAAAAAGATGAACATGAAACCTTACATAAAATCCTACATAAAAAGTTTACTTGCAGTTGAAATGCTACTAGTTTGATATTGTTATGAGCATGTTGTTAATTTTGTGATGATTTTTGGTTTTGTGATGTTAATCACCATATGATCTTGTTAAATAATGTTGGGAAACATAATTTAACAAGAAAAGAAAATGGTTATGTGTTACGAAAAATAACCACTTTCTAGTTAGTCATGAACTTGAAAAAGAATGATTTTCTAAAATATAAGTGAACTAGTAGATTGGTGATCATGTTGATTCAAGTCTTACTAGAATCTTTTCTAAGTAAACCAAGTTAAAGAATCGGGTTTTAGAAAATCATGACTTTACATATACTTACATTATTTTTAGAAATAAAATAAGTGTAAGAACATTTATCTACAAGAAGAGTTCAAGAAGTTAATTTTTGCAAATATTGTTTACAACTTGTAACCTCGTAACTTGTTTAAGAAAGTGATTTTTAAAGAAACAAATATGTTTCGAAAGGTAACTAAGTCCACTAAAAGTCTTACCAAGTTACTATGCGCTTTCGAAATATATCAAGATCATGACTAGAGTATAACGCATATATTTTTTTGCTCTTGGTAAAGTAAGAATTGATTATTGGTGATTGTTGATTGATTTCGAAAAGAAAACGATATGCTTATTAGCATGGACACTCCCGTTTTTAGGGGAAACTCTGGCGAAATTTTCTAAAAATCCCAAGACTTAGAAAATTATTTTCTAACAAGTATTTACAAACTGTGTTAACTTTGTTTTTCAGAAGTAAACTTCGCCATAAGTTTTATTACAAAACTCCAAAATATCGGAGGTGGGTTTTCGAAAATAAAAGCGAATAAATATATATTTCATGTTAGCACGCTTGTGTGATTATTTGTATTTTTGGAAAAATATATGTTTTGGGACATATTATTTTTTATAGATAAAATATTATATATTTTCTAAAGTGGGACTTAAAAATATATAATGTCAATACTCTAAATCACAAAATACATGTATTAATACCCCCATTCTTGGGAAGGAAATACACATATAAATACTTGAGAAGTGTAGATACGAAATAGTTGCCTAACTATTTTTCCTAAAGACAAAAGTTAAGTTAAAATAATTATTATTATTTTGACAAGTATAATATCAAAGTAACACAACTCAAAACACTAAACCCTAAGCCAAGGCACGGCCCGTTCGTTTAATAGACATTAGTACGTGTAGGTCGTCGCGCAGCAGATCGAGTTTGAGGTTGACGTTACAGGATACGCACTTCTGTGAGTTCATGTCCCCCTTTTCTCTTAACTGTTTTTCAGTTTTATACTTCGGGGGTGAAATACATGCGACAATTATTACAGACATTTATTTACATGGTATGGTTAGCGTATGGAGGGTTTATACTACTAGATCATGTGAGGGGTGGGTACAACACTTAAGGCCATTAATCCTCGTTGTTAGGACCGAGGGACACAAGAGTGATAGATCTATTTGGGTGTAGCGAGCCCACACCCGTGAGGCCGGGGCGGCCCATAGAGGTGACTGTGTCTTACAGCCGAATCCCGGTAACAAATTTGCTAGGTTTGAGTTTTCCTGCACCTTCTCACACATACCAGTGGCTTTGCAACCCATTGGTGATCTCTTTTTCCTTATTGCTACATACTAGGGACTTTTATACAGACTTTAAAGGTTTATACATACTCACTTTTACATGAACTCGCTCAACTTTTGTTGATTTTTCAGACTACATGTATTGAAATTAATGGATCTGGCGAAGTGTGCAAACGTGTCCAGCTGCGTAGTGAATAATGATGTCATCCCGGTTTAGGAAGTGTGACCCTTAACTGGACGGGTTACACGACTTTAAACCATGTTTTTATTTAAGTCATTGTGTTGTCGTAAGAACATGTTTTTAATTATGTCATGGTTGTATGTTGTTTTATGTGTCGACTTTTAAAAAAAATGTTGTTGTGGTAACTTTTAAGACTAAATGAATGGATGACTATCATGTGTTTTATTTCATATAGCATTGTTATGATTGTGCTATGGTATTAAGAAGTCACACCAAATAAACCCACGCTTCCGCAAAAGCCAGGGTGTGACAGCTTGGTATCAGAGCCTCGATCATAGCGAACTAGGATTCATTCTCGAGTCTAGACTATGATCACTAGGGCTCTCACGAAAACATTTTTACATTGCATACACTAAACGTCCAGATCCAGAGTACAAAACATTTTTACAAACAAAAAGGCACAAATACACTTTTCAAAATTTATATTTCAGTCTTAGAGACTGAGGGAGTTTAGTCTTAGAGACTGAGGGAGGTTCAGCCTTAGAGGCTGGGGAGGTTCAGTCTTAGAGACTGAGGGAGGTTTAGCCTTAGAGGCTAGGGAGGTTCAGTCTTAGAGACTGAAGGGTTCAATCTTAGAGATTGGGGAGGTTTAGTCTTAGAGACTGGGAGGTTGGTCATAAAGACCAGGGATTTAGTCTTAGAGACTGGGAGGTTGGTCTTAGAGACCAGGGAGTTAGTCTAAGAGGTTAGGAAGTTCAGTCTGAGAGGCTGGGAGGGGTAGTCTGGGAAGACTAGGAGGATTGATTGCTTGCATTATTGTGACTTACATGTTTATTTGATTTCATGTTGATATATGTGTATATATGTGTGGTTGTGTTCCAGACACCATGGTTTCTTCTTCCAACACAGGAGTATCAGACATAGTGGACCCCATGGCAGTTGTGTCAGATGATGAGATACCATCAGAGGGAGACGTCTACACGTCCGACACCACGAGTACAGATGACGATGATTTTCAGCCGTTCGCTCTGCCAGACATCGGAGTTGAGATTCAGCCTGTTGATGGCATTCCTGCTGGGGATCTCCCTCTTGCGGTGATCCCTGCTCCCGTTCTGCTTGCTGCTTTCCCCATGGCGGATGTGCCACTCGATGCCGTATCTGATGACGACATTGATCTGTTCGAGGAGGGTCCCCCTGAGGACGACTATGAGGGCGGGGCCCCGATCGATGTTGATGTTATCCTTCCCATTGCTGAGGCTCCCGTTGGTTCACCTGTTCCAGACTCATTGGAGTCTGTGGCATCTGCGTCATTGCACGACCAGGGTGTGCAGCATCACTCTCCTGACGCCGACCCCGACATGGCGATGTCAGCTGCACCTGGTCCGTCACACGAGTTTGAGTTTGACCATGAGGTCGATGACGATTTTGACCCAGTTTTTCCCCCTGATTTCGATCCTGATCATGAGATCGAGTTTATTCATATGGACCAGCCTTTAGAGGCGCCAGTGGCTCCCATTGATCCGTTGTTTGACATTCCTACCGATTTTGATATGGACCTTGACGACCCTGAGCCCGTCGTAGCACCAGAGCCTGTTGTTGACCATGGCCCTGTTCTTGATGATGCCCCTGTCACGGCCCCAGCCCCGGTTTGACTCGGTTTAGGTGCCGCGGGACAGAAAATCCCATGGAATTATTTAATTGAGTTGATAGCGGAAGATTTTAACAGGATCTTTTAAAAACTGAAAATGCCTGGTTATTTTATTTCATAACTTGGGATAACCCCGTAATTTACAATCAAATGATTTCACTGGGAAATCTTTATTTTTACAAAACATGTTTCTTTATTTATATTGAGCCACTTCCTTAAGCTTGTAGTGTTTCACGGCACTTTTCCTGGATCACAACAGATCTCCTGAAACATGTTTGAAAAAGGTTTTGTCAGCGGAAAATACTGGTGAATCATTCTTTTTACTAAAATGACATGTTGTTATAATTTACAGTATTAAGAGCGATCACGATGCTTCCATATATCAACCAACTACCCACAGTATTTGTCAGTCGACCATCCATTGGTAACCTCATTGTCCAATGGTGTCTGTGAGTATGGTCATATCACCCCTTGGCTAACCCGTTGTCCAATGGTGACGGTTATCAAGTAATGTATACAAAACCCCACATACCGCCTGTAATTTGGAGATTACAAAGACTTAATCCCTGTAATTATATCATTGAAAACAAACATGATTTTGAAAGCAATTTGATAAAAAGAGAATGACTCACATTGCTGATTTAACGGCAGAGTTTAAGCCTACTGTTTAGCCTTGTAACCTAAATTAATAACATGCACATGAACTAGGTCAGTAACTAATACAGCATTTACGATAACTCACGAGATTAAACCCTCACAACAAATGACAAAGTGCGATACTTAAACATCCATCGAATTCACGACGAATGACAAAGCATAACCCTAATGTGGGCAGCACTTAAACATCCATTGGATAGTTTTAATCGATCGGACATTGAATCGTAGCAGCGATCGAGTTAATACCCTGTATCGTAGCAGCACCCACTATAATAAAAGTAAATTCGACTTCAAAGTACTGAAACTTTGTTTTTGAAAGTTTTCATCGACACAGAATGAAAGCCCCTGCTCCAAACTATTTATAGGTGAAAAATAGGGTTCACGCGGCCCGCGTGAACCTTGGCTCAACATTTACGCGGCCCGCGTGGCCGCCTAGTCTATGCGTAGGCCTGATTGGTCACGAGTAGGTTCAACAGCTGGTCAATACGTGGATCCGGAACACTTATCCGGTCAAACATGGGTTGACGCGGCCTGCGTAAGACTAAGCCAAAGCTTACGCAGCCCGCCTGAAAACCATATTTCTTGTTTTCTTGATTTTTAGTGCACAGTATGGTTTCAGGGGTCCGGGTTTTCACTTGTGGGTCAGTTTAGGACATTTTTTAGAGTCCTTACATCCTCCCCACCTTATTTAAAATCTCGTCCTCGAGATTTACTGGAATAAGTGAGGATACTTTTCCTTCATCTCTGATTCCAGCTCCCAAGTGTATTCGGGTCCTCTCTTTGAATTCCACTTGACTTTGACCAGTACTAGCCGCTTGTGCTTGAGAAACTTGATCTTTATATCTTCTATTTGTAATGGCTTCTCAACAAATTTTAACTTTTCGTTTACCACTATATCTTGAAGAGGTACTACCAAAGATTCGTCAGATAGACATTTCTTGAGATTGGATACATGAAATACGTCATGTACTCCAGCTAACTCTTCTGGAAGTTGTAAGCGATAGGCAACTGGTCCTATTCGTTGGATGACTGGAAATGGTCCTACATATCTTGGACTCAGCTTTCCTTTCTTACCGAACCGCACTACTCATTTCCAAGGAGAAACTTTTAAGAGTACCTTATCCCCAACTTGGAATTCTAACGGCTTCCTTCTATTGTCTGCATAACTCTTCTGGCGATCTCGAGCCGTCTTTAACATTTCCTTGATTTGAGTGATCTTATCAGTGGTTTCTTGTACTATTTCAGGACCTGATAATTGACTTTCTCCTATTTCTGCCCAATAAACCGGAGTTCTGCATTTTCTTCCATACAGTGCTTCGAATGGGGCAGCTTCGATGCTTGTATGATAACTATTGTTATAGGAGAATCAATTAAAGGTAAATGGTCGTCCCAATTTCCACCAAAATCTATCACATATGCTCGGAGCATGTCTTCTAGAGTTTGTATCGTCCTTTCACTTTGCCCGTCTGTTTGTGGTTGATATGCAGTACTCAATTGTAGTCGAGTTCCCATTGCTTCCTGGAAACTAGTCCAAAAATGGGAAGTGAAACGACTATCCCTATCCGATACAATGGAGAGTGGAACTCCATGTAAGGATACTACTTCGTCTACATATAACTTTGCTAACCTTTCCATGCTAAAGGTTTCTTTCATGGGTAGGAAATGAGCTGATTTGGTTAATCGATCCACAATTACCCAAATTGCATCATTACCTTTTCTAGTTTTGGGTAACATAGTAACAAAGTCCATTGTTATAAGTTCCCATTTCCATACAGCCAATTCTAATTGTTGGAGTAGACCTGAGGGTTTCTGGTGTTCTCCCTTAACTTGTGAACAAGTAAGACATTTAGAAATAGATCTAGCTATGTCCTTTTTCATTCCTATCCACCAGAAATTATTTCTTAAATCTTGGTACATTTTATTGTTACCAGGATGCATGGTATACATAGATTTATGAGCTTCTTCTAAAATTTTATCTCTTAATTCTCCTTGCTTAGGTACCCAAATTCTTTTCTTATGGAATTTCCAAATTCCATCCTTTCCTTGCTCTAATTCTTTTATTCGTCCTTTCATTCCTTCAGCATCGTCCTTGATTGCTGTTTCTTGAACCTTCTTTAATTGTTCCATTAAATCTAACTGTAGATTTAATCTAAGAGCATGAACCCGTCGTTGTTTCTCATGATACTTACGACTTAAGGCATCTGCAACTACATTTGCTTTTCCTTCGTGATATTGAAAATCACAGTCATAGTCGCTGAGTATTTCCATCCATCTTCTTTGTCTTATGTTCAACTCTTTTTGCCCAAATATGTACCTTAAACTTTTATGATCCGTATAGATAGTAAACTTACTTACATACAAATAATGTCTCCAAATTTTAAGGGCAAAAATTATGGCTCCTAATTCAAAATCATGAGTCGTATAGTTCTCCTCGTGCTTTTTCAATTGTCTTGATGCATAAGCAATTACTTTCTTGCGTTGCAATAACACACATCCTAATCCTAGTTTTGAAGCATCATAGTATACTTCAAAATCCTCTGTTCCTTCTGGCAAGGCTAGGATTGGGGCATTTGTTAACTTTTGTTTTAAAATCTTAAAAGCCTCTTCTTGCCTAGGTCCCCATTCAAACTTAACTGATTTACAGGTTAGCTTAATTAATGGCACGGCTATCTTAGAAAAATCCTTAATAAACCGTCTATAGTAACCAGCTAGTCCTAAAAAGCTTCTAATTTCCATGGCTGATTGTCGGACCTTCCATTTGGTAATTGCCTCTATCTTAGCAGGATCTACGTGAATACCTTCGTGATTCACCATGTGTCCTAAAAATTGCACTTCTTGTAGCCAAAATTCACACTTCGAGAATTTGGCATAAAGCTTTTCTTTTCTTAACAAAGTTAAGAGTGTATGCAAGTGCTGACTGTGTTCTTCCTGTCTTTTGGAATAAATAAGTATATCGTCGATGAAGACAATTACAAACTTATCCAAATACGGTTTACAGATTCTATTCATCATGTCCATGAATGCTGCATGAGCATTTGTTAACCCGAAGGGCATGTCTGTAAACTCGTAATGACCATACCTAGTTCTGAAAGCAGTTTTAGGTATGTCTTCTTCTTGTACCTTTAATTGATGATATCCGGAGCGTAAATCTATCTTAGAAAAATATCTAGCTCCTTGAAGTTGATCGAATAGATCATCAATCCTAGGCAATGGGTATCGATTCTTAATTGTAACCTTATTTAATTCCCTATAATCGATACACATTCGCATCGAACCGTCCTTTTTCTTTACGAACAACACTGGTGCTCCCCAAGGGGATGAACTAAGTTGTATGAATCCTTTACTTAGTAATTCATCTAATTGCTTTTTCAATTCTAGCATTTCAGTAGGTGCTAACCGATAAGGTGCCTTGGCTATCGATGTAGTTCCAGGAATTAGATGGATTCTAAATTCTACTTCCCTGTCGGGTGGTAATCCCGGGAGTTCTTCCGAAAATACATCTGGGTATTCTGAGACTATAGGAATCTCCTTAAGTTCTTTACCCTTAGTGTTAATGATTACTGAAATCATATACACTATTCCTTGTTTCCGTTCATAACTAGCAATTTTCATTACTGAAATGAACTTCATGGGTTTATGTGGCTTATTTCCTGTAATCATAAGTACTTCTCCGGTGGGTGCACGAATTTCTATGGAGTTCTTATCACAAAGGATTCGAGCATGGTTGGCTACTAACCAATCCATTCCTAACACAACATCGAATTCGGCTAATTTCATAGGTAACAAGTTTGCAGAGAATTTATGACCTGAAAGTTCTATATTTCCTTCCCGCAAAACCTTATTTATTTTAACAGAATTCCCATCTGCCGTTTCGACTGTAAAAATCTGCCTAAGGTTGGTTAAAGGTAAATTAAGAGCTTGGCAGAATGAAGTATTGATAAAACTTTGGTTTGCACCAGAGTCAAATAATACTTTTGCATATACGTTGTGAACTAGGAACGTACCAGCTATCACATCTGGAATGAGTTCTGCTTCTTGAGTGGTCAGTTGGAAAGCTCTGGCATTCTTCTTAGTAGCTCCGTCAGCTGTCTTGGTTTTGTTGTCTGTTGGTTTGACCAATTTAGGACATTCTGTTTTGAAATGCCCCGCTTCTCCATAGTTATAACAGATCCTGGTTTTCTTTCTGCAGTCTTCTTCACGATGACCTACAACTTTACAAAAGTTGCAGGTTACATTACATCTTCCATAATGTTTCTTTTTGCAATTCCTGCAGAACGGTGGAGTTGAAGATTGCCCCGTTCCTCTTTTCTTGAAGTTGTTATTATTACCCATATGAAATCCTTGGGTAATTTTCTGAGCTGGTTCCTTTTTCCTATTTTCATCTCTTGTGCGTACCAGCTCGTCAGTTAAGGTGTTAGCTAATTCTACCGCATCGTCAATAGTGCGAGGTCTCGCAGCTTTAACGATATTACGGATTTCACCAATTAATCCCCAAATATAACGAGAAATGAGCACCGGCTCTTGCGAAGCCAGGGTTTGTACTACTCTCGCATACTCGAAGAATGTCGAAGTATATCCTCGACAGTCTACACCCATCATTCGATGGTTCAGGAACTTATTTGCCATTTATTCCTTTTCATACTCGGGATAGAGTTTTCTTTCCATCAGACTTTTAAATTCTTCCCAATTCATGCCATAGGCCACATTTCTTCCTTTGGCTTGAAGTATCGTATTCCACCATTCTAGCGCTCCTTCTTTAAATAGATGCGAGGTGTACATTACTTTGTCTTCCTCGGCACATTTACTTATTGCAATTACTGCCTCGGTTTTCTCTAACCAACGCAGTGCAGCAGTCGCCCCTTCGTTACCTGCAAACTCAGCTGGTTTACATGCAAGAAACTCCTTGTAAGTGCAACCAGGTGTTGCAGCTTTTATTTTCTTAAGGAGTGGAGCTTGCATCCCATCATTGTTGTTATTAGTATGGTTGCCGCCTCCATTTACACTATTACTAAAATTGTCGCCTTGTGTGCGTTTACTAGGAATAATTTGTTGAGGTTCAACAGGTTTCTGGGCAGCAGCAAGGATTGCTGGAATAGCATTGGCTATCCCTTGAGCAACGATATTTTCTATATCTTGCTTAGTCATAAAGTGATCCTCATGGTGTTGCTCAGATTGGTTAACCTCGTTAACTGGTTCATTATTAGCATTTTCCATCTGATAATTTATATATAAATGATTAGTAAGAGACAACCAAACATAACAAATAATCGTATATAATCACGTAAACAAATATATAACCAAAATTGTCAATTTCTCAACTTTCCTTTTTATATATTATAATATGCTTCCGTACACACTGATTATTTTACACAAGTTTTATTGTTTATTTTAGATGTTTTATTTTGATTATTATATTATTATACAAACATAACTTCACAACCCCATTATCCCTAGTCCGCTGGTATTTTAAAAGCGATGTTCCCTCTCATCGTACTTCCAGGAGATTTGTCCTCCTATTTCCCGGATCCTATTCCCGGCATCCATTAGCTCTTCGCCAAAATGGCGGAGTTCAGCTAAGTTTTCATTGCTCATTGGTGGGTTTGGTATAGGTTCTGGGTCGAACTGAGGGAAAAACGTATAAGGGTTATTAAGTAGGTTTTGAAACTGCCAGTCGTTGGTCCACCATTCATCCATCCCTAGAGGTTGGGTGTGGATCAAAGGTTCTGGGATGGCTGGTTCCAAATTTATTGGAAGTTGAGTTTCAGCAGGATAAGGGTAAAGGTTGTTATTTATAGGCCTGAGAATATCACAACTTGCCAATACGCGATCCAGTTCCTCTTGTAATGGCAATTCCTTGACTTGCTTAGAACTTTCCCCAATTTCCATTTCTACTTGCCTGGGATCTTCCCCGATTGCAATTCCTTTTCCTTTATCTATGGGATTCTCTATTTTGGGAATTCTTCTAGTTGTTGGTTTCCTCCTGCGTACACGTCTCCAACCTACAAATCTTCTCCTTTTCTTGGGCTTTGGTTTCTCTGGAGGTGGAGCGTTAAATTCCATAGGTTCTTCTACATCGGGTATGTAACCAGTAAAGTCTTTGGAAACTTCTATTTTCACCGGATAAAGATTGAGATTTTGAAGAGCTTCGGATAACTCATTCATACTGTTTAGCATATATGCAAAATGCACACAAAATGCTATGTTAAAATTTTATAACAAAATTTCACAGATAAACATTCAAGTATTATTGCATATCGTGTGATTAATTTAATACAAAGGACAACTGACAATTAAACATACTAGGGTTTATTGTAAATTTATTTATTTACTGGGTAAAGTTTCTGGCTTGTAGGTGATAAGGTTGCTAATACTGGATCAGGATATTTTAAAGATTTGCATTTACTGCTACAGTGGCTAGCATATAAAGATCTGCCCATTTTTCATCTAACTTGTCTTCCCATGGTGGGTTACTGCCTAGTTTCTGGGTTTCTTGCTTAACTCTCATTTCTTTTGATTGAGATTTCTTTATTTTCTCCTGACTTTTCGTAATAATCAAACTTCTTTTATTAGGAGAAAGTGGTTCCTCATAATGGCCTTTATGAACAAATATTCCCTCCTCAGTATCTACTGAGTATCGTGAGGATTTTGATTGGGATGAACTTCCCTTCTCTTTTGGTGAACTATCTAATTTAAGATAGATGTTTGAAAGCTTTTGCTTACCCATACTGTAATTAACAAGTAGTCAGTTAATAAAACACATAATTACAAAAATGGCAATCAGTAAAATTAAGTATTTTCTAAATACTTAATTGGCTTAAATCAGTGGCTCTAATACCACCTTTTTCTGTCACGGCCCCAGCCCCGGTTTGACTCGGTTTAGGTGCCGCAGGACAGAAAATCCCGTGGTATTATTTAATTGAGTTGACAGCAGAAGATTTTAACAGGATCTTTTAAAAACAGAAAATGCCTGGTTATTTTATTTCATAACTTGGGATAACCCCTTAATTTACAATCAAATGATTTCACTGGGAAATCTTTATTTTTACAAAACATGTTTCTTTATTTATATTGAGCCACTTCCTTAAGCTTGTAGTGTTTCACGGCACTTTTCCTAGATCACAACAGAACTCCTGAAACATGTTTGAAAAAGGTTTTGTCAGCGGAAAATACTGGTGAATCATTCTTTTTACTAAAATGACATGTTGTTATAATTTACAGTATTAAGAGCGATCACAATGTTTCCATATATCAACCAACTACCCACGGTATTTGTCACTCGACCATCCATTGGTAACCTCATTGTCCAATGGTGTCTGTGACTATGGTCATATCACCCCTTGGCTAACCCGTTGTCCAATGGTGACGGTTATCAAGTAATGTATACAAAACCCCACATACCGGCTGTAAATTGGAGATTACAAAGACTTAATCCATGTAATTATATCTTTGAAAACAAACATGATTTTGAAAGCAATTTGATAAAAAGAGAATGACTCACATTGCAGATTTAACGGCAGAGTTTAAGCCTACTGTTTAGCCTTGTAGCCTAAATTAATAACATGCACACGAACTAGGTCAGTAACTAATACAGCATTTACGATAACTCACGAGATTAAACCCTCACAACAAATGACAAAGTGCGATACTTAAACATCCATCGAATTCACGATGAATGACAAAGCATAACCCTAATGTGGGCAGCACTTAAACATCCATTGGATAGTTTTAATCGATCGGACATTGAATCGTAGCAGCGATCGAGTTAATACCCTGTATCGTAGCAGCACCCCACTATAATAAAAGTAAATTCGACTTCAAAGTACTGAAACTTTGTTTTTGAAAGTTTTCGTCGACACAGAATGAAAGCCCCTGCTCCAAACTATTTATAGGTGAAAAATAGGGTTCACGCGGCCCGCGTGAACCTTGGGTCAACATTTACGCAGCCCGCGTGGCCGCCTAGTCTATGCGTAGGCTTGATAGGTCACGAGTAGGTTCAACAGCTGGTCAATACGTGGATCCGGAACACTTATCCGGTCAAACATGGGTTGACGCGGCCCGCGTAAGACTAAGCCAAAGCTTACGCGGCCCACCTGAAAACCATATTTCTTGTTTTCTTGATTTTTAGTGCACAATATGGTTTCAGGGGTCCGGGTTTTCACTTGTGAGTCAGTTTAGGACATTTTTTAGAGTCCTTACCGCCCCAGCCGTTGCACCGCCTGATATGGGTGCACCGGCCATTGCACCTCTTGTTGATGATATACCCATTGCTGACCTTCCCGTTGTTGCACCACCATTGGTGGATGATACTGTTATTGATGCACCCATTGTTGCACCTGTAGTACCTATTTCAGGCCCTGTGTATGCTGACCATGCACCGTTTGCTTCTCACATTGACCCTCGATACGCCGACACCCTCGACGGGTGGATCGACGATGATGACTACCCACCGTATGTGCTACCAGTCACACCTCCTGTAGCACCTGTCTCCGTACCCACTGAGCTTCCATCGTTCCACCCACACACCACTGACGTCCATCGCACTGATCTTCCCATCACATTCCTCCAGGACATACCGCCACTTCGTCCTGGAGAGGGTTCATCGAGGCAGCCACCTGTTTTCACTCCCCCTGTGTCATCATCTTTTCCATTTCTGTCACAGTTTCCTCATGTTGCACCACCTACTGCACTATCATTCGTACCATCGGGCGAGCCATTTTTGTGGACTACGCCCCCTGTTATGCCACTATCTGACCCGTACCACCCATTTCATGTGGGGTACACTACGGAGGATATACTTGCGTCGCTGCAGCTATAGCAGGATGCACTGAGCCGTCGTATTCAGGAGTTAGAGAGATCTCCAAGTCCGCCTTGTCACTGTCAGACCCCCTTTGCAGCACCACACACTCCCCGTCCACTTTCCCCTGATTCGGACGTTCATTTCTTGACATCTGAGCAGTTCATCTGTGTCGAAATTTCAATCAAAAACACGAAGAATACTGCTCAAAAGTCGAAAATCATATTCACAGTAGTGAAGCGCTGCTACGATACAGGGTATTAACTCGATCGCTGCTACGATTCAATGTCCGATCGATTGAAACTATCCAATGGATGTTTAAGTGGTGCTCACATTAGGGCCATACTTTGTCATTCGTCGTGAATTCGATGGATGTTTAAGTATTGCACTTTGTCATTCGTTGTGAGGGTTTTAATCTCGTGAGTTATCATAAATGTTGTATTAGTTACTGACCTAGTTCGTGTGCATTGTTATTTAAATTAGGTTACAAGGCTAATCAGTAGGCTAAACTATGCCCGTTTAAATCTGTAATGTGAGTCATTCTCTTTTATCAAAAGTATTTTACAATACTCCATTTATTTTCAATAGTTATAATTACAGGAATTAAGTCGTGGTTATCTTGAATCACTGGCTAGTGGGGTATTGTGCACATTACTAAATTTCTTACGGTTAGGCTAATAAATCATAACAGTGATAATCATCACTACTTGGGGAAAAGGACCCAATAGTGGTATGACCATCGTCATCAGGAGGTGACATGGCGCCAGATAAAAATAAGATAGAAGCCATTGTAATCGCTCTTATGCTGTAATTTATAACTACGTGTCGTTTTATCAAAATTGAGTGACTCGCCAGTATTTCCCCGCTGATAAAATATTTTCAAAACATGTTTCAGGTGACTACTGTGAACCAAGGAAAAGTGCTACGGAGCACTAACAAGCTTGAAGTAGTTGCTCAATTAAATAAATAAACATGTTTTGTAAATCAGGGAATTTCCTTGTGAAATTCCTCTATTGTAAATTACGGGGTTTATCCCGAAATATGAAGTAAAATAATCGGGCATTTCAAGTTTTAAAAGATCCTGTAAATCTTCCGCTGTCGACTCAATTAATAAATACCACGGGTTTCTGTCCCGCGGCTCCTGGACCGGGTAAAACCGGGACGGGGGCCGTGACAGGAAAAGGTGGTATCAGAGCCACTGATTTAAGCCCATTAAGTATTTAGAAATACTTAATTTTTCCTGATTACCATTTTGTGACTATGTGTTTTTAACTGACTACTTTTTAGTTACAGTATGGGTAAGCAAAGAATTGTGGACATCTATTGTCAATTAGATAGTTCATCAAAAGATAAGGGAACTTCATCCCAATCAAATTCCTCAAGATACTCAGCAGATACTGAGGAAGGAATATTTGTTCGTAAGGCACAGTTTGAGAAACCACTTACCCCTAATAAAAGAAGTTTGATTATTAGAAAAAGTCAAGAGAAAATAAAGAAGTCACAACCAAAGGGAGTGATGAATAAGGAAACTCAGGAAATAGATAATAACCCATCATGGGAAGATGAATTAGATGAAAAATGGGCAAATCTTTATATGTTAGCCACTACAGTAGTAAATGCTAACTTATAGTCAAATCGCCAACCCAGTACTAGCACCCATATCATCTATAAGCCAGAAACTTAGCCCATTAAATAAACAACTTAGTAAGAAAAGATAGACTAAAATAAATTTTCCCTAGTATATTTTAAATTTCAATTGTAATTTGTAATAGATATATATACATAATTCGCAATATTTTTATTTTAATCAATATGTTTGTATAAATACTTAATTTTTCTGATTGTCTTTTGTGATTATGTAAAAAATTCAATCTACAAAATTTTAACCTAGAATTTTGTGTGTTTCTTCATATCTGCTAAACAGCATGAATGAGTTGTCTGAAGCTCTTCAGAATCTCAATCTCTATTCTGTTAATGTGGAAGTTTTCAAAGACTTTACCGGTTATTGTGCCGACATGGAGGAACCTATGGAATTTCAAGCCCAACCTCCGGAGAAACCAAAGCAAAAAAAAAAGAAGATTAGTGGGCTGGAGGCGTGTGCACAGGAGGAAACCATCGACACGGAAAGTTGTAAAGACGGAGGATCCCAAAGATAAAGGCAAGGGAATAGAAATTGGGGAAAGTTCCAGGCAAGACCAGGAAATGCCACCCTGGAAGGAGCTGGATCATAAACTGGCAATTAGTGACCTCATCGGACCTGCCGGTGAAAACCTTTTTAATTACCCAGCGGAAGCACAACTTCCAGATGACCTAGAGCCTGAAATCCCAGATCCTATTATCCACACCCAACCTCTACCAGCAGAACTAGAAGAATGGTGGACCACCGACTGGCAGTTTTAAAATCTCCTAAATAACCCTAATACCTTTTTCCCCCAATTTGATACTAAACCTCCACTACACCCACCTATGAGCGTAGAAAACTTGGCAGAACTCCGTCATTACGGCGAGGAACTAGTGGACGCGGGAAATAGAATCCGGGAAGTAGGAGAGAGGATATCTTGGAAGTACGATGAGAGGGAGCGTCGTTTCTGAAATGCCAGCTGACTGGGGTTATGTGGTTGTGGGAACGTGTGTTTAATAATAATAATAATAATAATAATAATAATAATAATAATATAATTATGTGAAATAACTTAAAAATAAAACTTTTGTAAGATAACCAGTTTGTACGGATGCCTATTATATATAAAATATCGAAAGTCGAAAAATCGACAATTTTGGCTATACCTGTTGACGTGATTATGTATTATGTTCGGTTATTAATTATTTTATGCTAATCACTTATATAAATTAATTACCAGATGGAAAATGCTGGTAATGAACCCGTTCATGAAGTTAACCAATCTGAACAAAACCATGAAGATCAATTCCTAAATAGGCAAGATATCGAGAATATCATTGCTCAGGGAATAGCCAATGCTATTCCAGCAATCCTTGCTGCTGCTCAAAAGCCAGTTGAACCTCAACAAATTATTCCTAGCAAACGTACACACGGCGACAATTTCAGTTATAGTGTAAACGGAGGCGGTAACTATACAAATAACGACAACGATGGGAGGCAAGCCCCACTCCTTAAGAAAATGAAAGCTGCAATGCCTGGTTGCACTTATAAGGAGTTTCTTGCCTGTAAACCAGTTGAATTTGCAGGCAACAAAGGGGCGACTGCTGCACTGCGTTGGTTAGAGAAAACCAAGGCGGTGATTAAAATAAGTAAATGTGCTGAGGAAGACAAGGTCATGTACGCGTCGCATCTTTTTAAAGAAGGGGCGCTAGAATGGTGGAATACGATACTTCAAGCCAAGGGAAGCGATGTAGTCTATGCCATGAGTTGGGAAGAATTTAAGCGGTTAGTAGAAAGAAAATTCTGTCCCGAATATGAGAAAGAACAAATGGCGAATAAATTTCTGAACCACCGGATAGTGGATGTAGATTGTCGAGGGTATACTTCGACATTCTTCGAGTATGCTAGAGTGGTACCTACCCTAGCTTCGCCAGAACCGGTACTTATTTCTCGCTATATCTGGGGACTGATTGACGAAATCCGTGATATCGTTAAAGCTGCGAGACCTCGCAATATTGACGATGTTGTGGAATTAGCTAACACCCTAACTGATGGGCTGATACGCACAAGAGAAGAAAACCGGAAAAAGGAAGTGGCCCAAAAGATTACCCAGGGATTCCGTGTGGGTAATTGTAGTAATTTCAAGAAAAAGGGAACTGGGCAATCTTCCACTGTTCCATTTTGCAATGCCTGTAAAAGAAAGCATTTTGGTAGATGCAAAGGGTATTGCAATTTCTGTAAAATTCCGGGGCATCAAGAGGAAGATTGCAGGAGGAAGAAATCCACAATCTGCTACAACTGTGGAGAAGCTGGACATTTTAGGCCAGACTGCCCGAAATTGGTCAAACTAGCTGATAACAAAGCCAAACCTGCAGAAGGAAATACCAAGAGAAACGCAAGAGCTTTCCAGTTGACCACTCAGGAAGCAGAACTAATCCCTGACGTGATAGCTGGTACGTTCCTAGTTCACAACGTTTATGCAAAAGTATTATTTGACTCTGGTGCAAACCAAAGTTTTATAAATACTTCATTCTGCCAAGATCTTAACTTACCCTTAACCAACCTTAGGCAGATTTTTACAGTCGAAACGGCAGATGGGAATTCTGTTAAAATAGATAAGGTTTTGCGAGAAGGAAAGATAGAACTCTTAGGCCAGAAATTTTCTGCAAACCTGTTACCTATGAATTTAGCCGAATTCGATGTGGTATTAGGAATGGATTGGTTAGTAGCCAACCATGCTCGAATTCTCTGTGATAAAAACTCCATAGAAATTCATACACCCGCAGGAGAATTAGTGGTGTTTACAGGAGATAAGCCACAAAAGCCACTGAAATTCATTTCAGTAATGAAGTTGGCCAGTTATTCAAGAAAACAAGAAATGGTGTATATGATTTCAGTAATCATTAACACTAAGGGTAAGGAACTTAAAGATATTCCAGTAGTATCAGAATACCCGGATGTCTTTCCAGAAGAATTACCGGGATTACCACCCAATAGGGAAGTAGAATTTAGAATTCATCTAATTCCTGGAACTACATCGATAGCCAAGGCACCTTATCAGTTAGCACCCACCGAAATGCTATAATTGAAAAAGCAGTTAGATGAATTATTAAGCAAAGGATTCATACAACCGAGTTCATCCCCGTGGGGAGCTCCAGTGTTGTTTGTGAAAAAGAAAGATGGGTCAATGAGAATGTGTATCGATTATAGGGAATTAAATAAGGCTACAATTAAGAATCGATACCCATTACCTAGGATTGATGATCTTTTTGATCAGTTGCAATGAGCTAGATACTTTTCTAAGATAGACTTACGCTCAGGATATCATCAATTGAAGGTACAAGAAGAAGACATACCTAAAACTGCTTTCAGAACTAGGTATGGTCATTACGAGTTTACAGTCATGCCCTTCGGATAAACAAATGCTCCTGCAGCATTTATGGACATGATGAATAGGATCTGTAAACCGTACTTGGATAAATTTGTAATTGTCTTCATCGACGATATACTTATTTATTCCAAAAGCCAGGATGAACACCGTCAGCATCTGCATGCACTCTTAACTTTGTTAAGAAAAGAGAAGCTTTATGCCAAATTCTTGAAGTGTGAATTTTGGCTACAAGAGGTACAATTTTTAGGACACATGGTGAATCACGAAGGCATTCACGTAGATCCCTCCAAAATAGAAGCGATCACCAAATGGAAGGTTCCGCAATCAGCTATGGAAATTAGAAGTTTTATAGGATTAGCCGGATACTATAGACGATTTATTAAGGACTTTTCCAAAATAGTTGTACCATTAACTAAGCTAACCTGTAAAGCAGTTAAGTTTGAATGGGGACCTAGGCAAGAAGAAGCCTTTAGAATTTTAAAGCAAAAGCTAACAAAGCCTTTAGAATTTTAAAGCAAAAGCTAACAAACGCTCCAATTCTAGCCTTGCCAGAAGGAACATAAGATTTTGAAGTTTACTGCGATGTTTCTAAGTTAGGATTAGGATGTGTGCTAATGCAACGCAAGAAAGTAAGTGCGTATGCCTCGAGACAATTGAAAAAGCACGAAGAAAATTATACGACTCATGACTTAGAGTTAGGAGCCATAATTTTTGCCCTTAAGATTTGGAGACACTATCTGTATGGAAGTAAGTTTACTGTCTATACAGATCATAAGAGCTTAAGATACATATTTGGGCAAAAAGAATTGAACATGAGGCAAAGGAGATGGATGGAAATCCTAAGTGACTACGACTGTGATATTCAATATCACGAAGGAAAAGCAAACGTAGTTGCTGATGCTTTAAGTCGTAAGTATCATGAGAAACAAAGACGAGTTCGTGCTCTTAGATTAAATCTACAATTAGACTTAATGGAACAACTGAAGAATATCCAGGAAACAACAATCAAGGATGATGCTGAAGGAATGAAAGGAAGAATAAAGGAATTAGAGCAAGGATCTGATGGAATTTGGAGATTCCACAAGAAGAGGATTTGGGTACCTAAGCAAGGAGAATTAAGAAATAAGATTTTAGAGGAAGCGCATAAATCTAGATATACCATGCATCCTGGTAACAATAAGATGTACCAAGATTTAAGGAATAACTTCTGGTGGATAGGAATGAAAAAGGATATAGCTAATTATGTATCTAAGTGTCTTACTTGTTCACAAGTTAAGGCAGAACACCAGAAACCTTCAGGGTTACTACAACAATTAGAAATGCCTGTTTGGAAATGGGAACTCATAACAATGGATTTTATTATTAAGTTACCCAAGACTAGAAGAGGTAATGACGCGATTTGGGTAATTGTGGATCGATTAACCAAATCAGCTCATTTCCTACCCATGAAAGAAACCTTTAGCATGGAAAGGTTGGCAAAGCTGTATGTAGATGAAGTAGTATCCTTACATGGAGTTCCACTCTCCATTGTATCGGATAGGGATAGTCGTTTCACTTCCCACTTCTGGACAAGTTTCCAAGAAGCCATGGGAACCCGACTAAATTTAAGCACTGCATACCATCCTCAAACAGACGGACAAAGTGAAAGGACAATCCAAACCCTGGAAGACATGCTTAGGGCATGTGTGATAGATTTTGGTGGAAACTGGGATGACCACCTACCCTTAATCAAATTCTCCTATAACAATAGTTACCATTCAAGCATTGAAGCTGCCCCATTCGAAGCATTATATGGACGAAAATGCAGAACTCCAGTCTGCTGGGCAGAAATAGGAGAAAGTCAATTATCAGGTCCTGAAATAGTACAAGAAACTACCGACAAGATCACTCAAATCAAGGAAAGACTAAAGACGGCTCGAGATCGCCAGAAGAGTTATGCCGATAATCGACGCAAGCCACTAGAATTTCAAGTGGGAGACAAGGTACTCTTGAAAGTTTCTCCTTGGAAAGGAGTAGTTCGGTTTGGTAAGAAAGGAAAGCTAAGTCCAAGGTACATAGGACCATTCCCAGTAATACAGCGAATAGGGCCAGTCGCCTATCGCTTACAACTACCAGGAGAGTTAGCCGGAGTACATGACGTATTTCATGTATCCAATCTCAAGAAATGTTTATCGGAGGAATCTCTGGTAGTACCTCTTCAAGATGTAGAGGTAAATGAAAAGTTAAAATCTGTTGAGAAGCCACTACAAATAGAAGACAGAAAGATCAAATTTCTCAAACACAAAAGACTAGCACTGGTCAAAGTCAAGTGGGATTCAAAGAGAGGATCTGAATACACTTGGGAGCTGGAATCGAAGATGAAGCGAAAATATCCTTACTTATTCCAATAAATCTCGAGGACGAGATTCTAAATAAGGTGGGGAGGATGTAAGGACCTTCAAAAAATGTCCCAAAACGACCCATAAGTGAAAACCCGGACCCCTGAGACCCTAATCCATAACAAAAATCAAGAAAAAACAAATTTTATGGTTTCACGCGGGCCGCGTAAACCTTAAGGGAAGGTTACGCGGGCCGCGACAGTTCACCAAAACTCCGGAGCAGTGAACAGGCCACGTGGCAGCCACGTGGCAAGCCTAGGTGTGACATGCTAGCCCTAGTCTACGATTAGGAGGCTCTCGCGGGCCGCGTAAGAGTTTGTTAAGGCTTACGCGGGCCGTGTAAGACTTAAATTTCAGCTATAAATAGCTTGGATCACGAGCAGTTCATCTGTGTCGAAATTTCAATAAAAAACACGAAGAATACTGCTCAAAAGTCGAAAATCATATTCACAGTAGTGAAGCGCTGCTACGATACAGGGTATTAACTCGATCGCTGCTACGATTCAATGTCCGATCGATTGAAACTATCCAATGGATGTTTAAGTGGTGCCCACATTAGGGCCAAACTTTGTCATTCGTCGTGAATTCGATGGATGTTTAAGTATTGCACTTTGTCATTCGTTGTGAGGGTTTTAATCTCGTGAGTTATCGTAAATGTTGTATTAGTTACTGACCTAGTTCGTGTGCATTGTTATTTAAATTAGGTTACAAGGCTAATCAGTAGGCTAAACTCTGCCCGTTTAAATCTGTAATGTGAGTCATTCTTTTTTATCAAAAGTATTTTACAATACTCCATTTATTTTCAAAAGTTATAATTACAGGGATAAGTCGTGGTTATCTTCAATCACTGGCTAGTGGGGTATTGTGCACATTACTAAATTTCTCACAGTTAGGCTAATAAATCATAACAGTGATAATCATCACTACTTGGGGAAAAGGACCCAATAGTGGTATGACCATCGTCACCAGGAGGTGACACGGCGCCCGATAAAAATAAGATAGAAGCCATTGTAATCGTTCTTATGCTGTAATTTATTACTATGTGTCGTTTTATCAAATTTGAGTGACTCGCCAGTATTTCCCCGCTGATAAAATATTTTCAAAACATGTTTCAGGTGACTACTGTGAACCAAGGAAAAGTGCTACGGAGCACTAACAAGCTTGAAGTGGTGGCTCAATTAAATAAATAAACATGTTTTGTAAATCAGGGAATTTCCTTGTGAAATTCCTCTATTGTAAATTACGGGGTTTATCCCGAATTATGAAATAAAATAATCGGGCATTTCAAGTTTTAAAAGATCCTGTAAATCTTCCGCTGTCGACTCAATTAATAAATACCACGGGTTTCTGTCCCGCGGCTCCTAGACCGGGTAAAACCGGGATGGGGGCCGTGACAATATAGTAGTTGGGATTAAAAGTAATATGACTAGGAAATCCTCTTGTATCGAAACGCTCGCAATCGCAATCGAAACGGTAAAACTCGTCGCACCGAACACTCGAACCAAGTGACCGATCGACCAGGTAACTAGCCGATCGACCGAGCTGCCGCTCGATCGAACAGCCAGTCGATCAAGCCGCCACCCGATCGACCAGCCCCTCTCTTCCCCTTTCCTCTTTGGGAAACCCTATAAATACCCCCTATCACCATCAAACTTTCCACTTTTGCTCTCTGACGTCCGACCAGTGCTCTAACCTTGCTTTTTCTCCGATTTCTCCCATTTTCGGTAAGATCTCGTCCTAAATCCAGTACTTCCTTAATCTACACGCACTCCTACACCTTTCTATCTTTCGAATCTTAACTTTTAACTGTGAAATCATCAAGATTCAAGGTGTTCTAGGATGATGTCATCATGTGTTCTTGAGAACTTCATGTTTTGGCCTCAATCCACCAAGAACAAATTAGATCTAACCGATTTCCACATAAACAAACAAAGATCTTTCATAGATCTAAACATATTCACAATGAACAGGATTGAAAGATTGTTTTCCAACTTTCTTTCATCTCTTTTACACTCAATGCCTTCAAAACCGATAGAATCGAAGCTTGTGCCGACTTACTACTCATTCTTGTGGTTGTGTTGGTTCAAGATCTGGATTCTATCCACGAGACTACCGATTTCGGGTTAAACATGGAACACCGTCTCGAACAGTTAACTGGTTGGATTTGGGTGATTCCTGTCCGATCAGGGGTACCAAGTATTGACGAGGTTCCTGTTGCTTAATACGTTATCAGAACGTCTCGATAAAACGACAAACTATCAAAACAACCAAGTGTAAGACGAACGGAACGACCAGGACGGAATGCCGTCCGATCGGACTACCGTCCGATCGAACTGTCGTCCGAACGAGTTATCACCCGTTCGATCTACACCTTGGTCCCACACTTAACTTTCGTTTTCAAGACCTTGAAGGATGAACATTGAACGAAGGGCTGACCGATCGGGTTACCATTCGATCGGACTACCCCTCGACCATGTGATGTTCTGACTTCAACACTTAAACAATTTTCAACATGTTCAATACACGAGGGATGCCACCCGATCGAACAACCTTCTGATCGAGTGACAACCTGCTGTGAACTTGTTCTCGCTGAAATGCCCAACCTATCGGACAGTCGCCCGATCGAACGGTCGTTCGATCGATCGACCTGAAAGGTAGAGGGACTTCAATGTTTTCGAAATGCTACAACGAAAACTTCAAAAGTCAAGCCATCATACACAAACACATCCTTCCCAAAGGAAGTAACAATCCACTAGAACGGACATCCAACCGGACGACCATCCGAACAGACTGTCACTCGAGCGACTGGTTGTCCGATCGGACTACCATCCGATCGAACTGTTATCCTACCCACTTGCACTCTGTATCGTTTTACGCGTCGCTTATCGTTATACTATCAATCTGTTCAGGCTAACCCTACTCTCTAGCGCTCCCTTCAATCCATCAATCGCTGTGAGTATACTCGATCCCTTTTTGCTTTACGCACTTTTGGGTGTTACATACGTTACTTATACAAAATCACATCAAACACACTACGCAATACTTTAAATCGCTAACCAATTACCGCATGTTATACGTGACTTAATGAATGCTTGTTTGTTATGTTTACACATGGAATGCTGTCTACCTGCCTTAGCAACGATAGTACTATTAGTTTGGACTCAGCACCTGTTCACTCAGGGGTTGTTAAGGACAATTACCTACATGGCTCACAGTGGTGAGTGTGTATCGCGAACTGCCTTGGGCAGTCAACCCGCAGTCATTGGTATCGATAGGTTCATGTCGATAACTAACATGCCTCATTTTACACTGTGTACGTGCTGGTTATGCGTAACGATTTCAAACTCTATATGCTATTATCAAACTTGTATGCTCACCTTTACACTATGTGTATTGACTTTTACTTTAACGTATGTGACAGGTGCTTAGGATGCTTATTTGCTTTCTTTGCTGTGAAATCGAGGCTAGGAAAGACCTAGGTCGAGTTGTCGGAACAGAACAATTTGACTAAAATTTTAAAAATTACAATTTTTAAAAGTTTCTTTTCAAAAATAAAATGTTATTATATTTGCTTATTAATATAAACGTTTCCCTATCACAACTTAAAATTTTTAATGTAATTATATTTAGATTTTTTTTAATAGCAAACGAGACTTTATTCCAAACCAAAATAAAACCGTTGATTCCTAGCCAGGAGCTGAGAGCCACCGATTGTGAGTACAAAACAGAAAAAGAAGAACAAAACGAATTACAGCATGACTTTTATACAATCAAATTGAAATCCCACCATTGTTGCCTCTAAATTTCTTTGAATCTTGATCTTTGTTTCACATATTGATATGATTCTTCCTTTATATCTTCCGTCGTTATTTGAATGACACTCCATTTGCCTTTAAATATCCTTTCGTTTCTGACCTTCCATAGGCTCCAAAATGTTTGTAGAACAATTGCGTGAATAATCTTTCTCATATTTCGATTCCTGTGTAGATCATTTACCTCCTGTAGCAACTGTTTTATGGATCCTTCTGTGCTGATTTGTCAACATTTAACCCAACCGAAGATTAATTTCCACACCTGCGATGCAAAGCTGCATTGTAGTAGAACATGATCTGCCGATTCTTCTGCATTGTCGCATAATCTGCAGTTGTAGTTCGGTAATGACAGTCCCCTTTCTCTCAAAGTTGTTGCCGATGGTATTTTATTATCCATAGCACGCCACACGAACATGTTACTTTTTCAAGACGCCCACTTGTTCCAAACAAAATCGCTAATTTGTGAGTTCAGGTCTAACTGTTGTGCCAACGAATGTCTAACTGATTTCACCATAAAGCTCATATGATCATCGTCTTTCCAGTACCATATGTCACTGATTTCCGAAATTGGGTGTTGTAACAGTTGTTCGTTCAATTCCGCCATCTCTTGTTTTTCCGTTTCAGCTTCCGGAGCTCTCGACCACTCCTAGTCCCATATACGGCCCCCGTTGTTTACTTTATAGCATTCCTGTACCCGTGCGCTTTTATTCACAGCTAATGATACAGTTCTTTATAGCGGATCTTCAATGGTTCATTACCCAGCCATGTATCTTCCCAAAATAGAGTTTTATCTAGGGATGAGCAAAGCGGTATCCGATATCGAACCGATACCGATACCGCCTAATACCGATCCTGAATTTCACCCAAACTAGGTACCAATACCGATACCGAAACATGTCGGTTCGGTATCGGTACGGTACGGTATCGGTATTTTGAGGATCGGTATCGGTATTATACCGATACCGTACCGTACCGTACCGATACCAAAAACGCCAAAAAGTGGATACCGTATGGGATACCGAAAAAAAATCGGTATATATATTTCGGGATCGGGATTGGTATGGGATCGGTATTCGGTGGCATATGCTCATCCCTAGTTTTATCCCCGACTCCTACTTTACTTTTCAAACATATTGTTGTGTTCATGTTATTTTTTGTAAACTCGGAATCAATTTCTCCTATATTCTTCCATACACCGGTAAATGTTTTATTCACAGGAACTGATCTAATCTTCCTTTTCCTGCAATGGATAGCTTTTACAACTCTAGCCCATATTTGATTCGGTTCCATTTTCAGACGCCACCACCATTTTAGTAGTAATGCCAAGTTTAAATCCTTTATATTTCCGATTCCCAACCCTCCAAAATCTTTTGATGCAACTATTCTTTCCCACCTAACCCATCTGATTTTGTTATTCATGTTACTCCCACCCCATAGAAACTTTCTTCTAATCCCTTCCAAAACCTTTACCACGGCTTTCGGACATTTATACAATGACATGTAGTAATTTGGTAGGCTCCCCAACACTGTCTTGACTAGTATTACCCTACCGGCAAAGGATAGGTTTTTTGCTTTCCAGTTTGATAGCCTTTTGTTAAAGGTATCAATCACATCTTTCCAATTAGCTATCCTGTTCATATTTGCCCCAACTTTTAGACCGAGATAAATGAACGGGAAGTTACTTACCTTACACTTAAAGACTGGAGCCATATTCTCCACTTCTGACTCGGATCGGCACACACCAAATAGTTATAAAAAATTGTTTAAGATCACCCATAATCAGAAAAATGTCAATTTCTTTAAGATTTGAAGAAAATCAAAATAAATTAACACAATTTAAGATGTTAACATATCATAGATATTTATTGCTATTTATCAACATGATATCTATGTGAAACTCATGATAAAACTTACATTTTACACAACTTGAATTATAAATAATTTGAAATGGAAAGCTACACAAGATAAATCTGCTGTTACGCCTAAATCTTAATATTAGCTAGAGCACATATTTCATTAATGAGTCTCACATAGACATCATGTGTTTTTTTTTTGCGCAAAGAATAGTATAATTTATTTTTTAGTCAAAAAAAGATGTTTAAATAATGCAAACTTTAGAGTGTTAATCATTGCACCTTCGTGCAACATAACATCCCCATTGGATTGCTTATTGGATCGATGGATCACTTCTTTCGATCACTTAAGCGGACCACACTATATCATATCAAGATCGATACACGTTCCATAGACACGTCTATCAAGATGAGATCCTTCTGGGTGAAATGTGTAGGTAGATAATAAACCCCTAATGAATTGCGCGCCCAATAAATATATCTATGCTTTAAGAAGTTTAAATTTAACTATACTGTGACATCTGAATAAGACCCGTTCGCCCACCATTCATATAACAAAACAAGAAAAGAATGTGTCATCAGTCATCACACTGCTATGTGTTCGAAATAACACACATTCTGATGAACTTTGCCCCTCTTGAACTTGACTCAGCCATGCAAACTTGGAGGTCTTCATCACTTGAAATTGGAAGACGGTTACCTTCGGGATCATCATACTCGACACACAATTCTTGTTGCTTTTTTAATTCTGGAAATCTCTTTATCACTTCCCTGCTCAGGTCTGTGAATTTAGCTGAAAGGGGCAGTGTAAACTTGATTATATGATTGTATGCAACTTTTATCGTCTTCCCCATATATGTCGAAATCAAGCCCTCATCCTGCAAAGAATTGAAGCACAATAAAGATAAGTTCATGACTTCATGTAACATAGCTTTCTGTTACCACAAATTCTTGAAATAATATAAGAGAAGTACAGCCAGCTGAAATTTTATATTTTCACAGAAAATTACATCTGCAGTTTCTGCAGAGTAATTTTTTCTTCTCACACAATAAAATACTACAAGGATTTAAACAAAATATTAACATAATACAACTTTGGGTCTCATTACTAACTAGTAACTGCCTAGAAGAAATTCACGAATAAACTACATAAGCCGATTTAAGTTATTTTATATCTCAGACGAGTCAAGCAGATAAAAGTTAAAAGTTCAAAAAGTAACTAACATGGAAACATGCGAAACGGGTGATGAATTGATTAAAGGATTCTAAAAGGACCATGTATGTGTTTAAAAGCATAAATTAAACTTTTCAATGCCTTTAGTCAAACTTTAATTCAAGGCTTTTTTAAGTACTTATTTAAGGTTCCGCAAGGGGGACAAAACACTGCAGGTAAATAGGACTCATATCCATTAATATGATTCTACTGCACTTACAAGATTAACGAAAAAAGACTAACCTTTAGTAGATTGTGTATTTGTTCAAAATCTTCAACATAACTTTCTTTAGGTACAGGCGTGACATACTCAATGATTCCCACGAGTTTATTCCCATCACCCTGGTCACGAAACACAGGCAAAACCAACTGCCCCTTGCCTCCTACGTCTGCAGAATGTCGATCTTTGTGATTAAGCACATGATGTATCGTCCGATGGTCTGCGATCCTTGTTTGAGCCGCTCGGCCAGCTAACCAGTTGCCCACCCTTGTTTCTACTCCAACAAAAGGATAATAGTTTTCAAGACATCTCCTCCTGTAATCCTGCAGAAGTCCTTCATGATCTCGAGTTAACATATAGGGTTGTTCTGACAACGTAAGATAGCATCCAATGTCCTCGGAATCAGAAGGCGTGATGCATGCCCAAAACTGAAGTAACCCTGGTTCTTTGTGGAAGTTAAATTTGTCAAAAGCTTCTCCGACGATGGACTCTGTTGTTGGAATCGGCGGGAATATGCTGGCTGCAGGAACAACCATGATACTGTATTTGCAAACAACTGCATTGTCTAGATCACGTCAGAGCAAAGTATATAATTTTAGCAGTTCCAAAAATCAAAAACTAAATCAGAAATTAAAGTGCTTTTAGTTAAATTTTTACACACTTTTGACAGAAAAGTTAGTGAGACCGGCCGGTTGGACTGATCCGGTTCACCCTATCAAACCGGAAAACCAGGTGGTCAGCCGGATTTTTTAGGGGTTGAAGTGTTGAACCGAATTTTGATTTTATTTTTTCAATTTTACCCTATTTATTTTTATAATACTTACGACATAACCCAGTTCTTAAGTCTAATCCAACCGGTTCGACCACCCGACCAGTGGTCCTAAGACCGGTTCGAAGACATTGACAAATAATCTAGGTTTCATCTTTCATACTTTTTTATAAATAAATTATATAACTTCACTGTTCTGTTCTGTTCTGTTCTGTTCAGTTCATCATGTTCCACTAAACCCCTAAATTTGCGGCTTCATCACACATGAACAAAACCCTAAATTAACATCCCAAAATCTTCCAGATAACCCCATAAACGACATGATCACGGATCATGATCACAGTAAAATTGTTAACTAATAAACAGAATAAAAGTATAATTGAGCATTTAACTATAAGTTATTAAGAAAAACCGGAGTTACTTACTTGAAGGCTTGATCTTAACCAGTAATGTGTAGAGCCAGAGAGTGAAATTGAGGGCAGGTAAATGCAACGGAGATGCAGAATGAGAATAATAAAGATATTAGTGGGAGGAAAAAAGGTTGGGGTCCGGGTCATTGTCCCTTGCCACGAGGGATCTATCTGGAGATTATTTTTTTAAACCGAAAGAATCTAATTTAAGTATATTCCTTTTTTTGTGCATTAGGTGTTTGTACATCATGCAGTACAAGTTTTCTCAACACATAACCAGATTGTAATCTTTGCTAGACGAACACTTGTTTAAGAGAAAACAATTGGCTGCCAACACGTGTCGCGTTTTGCATTGACACGTGTCGCTTCATCTTCCACCATCACATCACATCTTAAAAATCTTAAAAAGTGATATCATTAAACCCACTTGCTTCTGATTCACACGTCGAGAGAGGGCTTTTAAACATTTTTCAAAGATTAATCTGGAGATGGCTTTTGAGGGTGTGATATTCAATGCACCCTCCTTCTTACATTCATAAAATATGTTTGCATTCTATTTTCCAACGAACCGAATGATTTGTTTTGTTTGTTAAGAATTGTTCATAAACACTAATCGAATCAGGGCCGTTCCTAGGTTTTTGAAGACCCTAAGCGGACTTCAAAGTGGAGGCCTTTTTTTGCAAAATTACCCTTTCAACATATTTAGTAACAAAACCCTCCTCCTTTACCCGGGCTTGGAACCGGCAATTATAAACTAAAAAGTTTATAATTGGCGAAGTTAAATTTTTTTTTTTTTTTGAAAGTTGTATGTTTTGTATCAATTAAGTATATGTTTAAATAAAATTGATTTTTCTAGCTTTAACCGAGGCAAATTGTTTGATGAAAGAATCGTAATCAATTTCTTCTAAAAAATCTCTTTCAATTGACATAATAGCTAAACCGTTTAATCTTTCTTGTGACATTGTAGATCTTAAATAATTTTTTATTAGTTTTAATTTGGAAAAACTACGTTCTGCTGAAGCAACGGTTACAGGAATGGTTAACATAATTCTATACGCAATATATGCATTTGGAAAAGAATTAAAGTTTTTAATATAAGTTAATATACTAATAAGCGTGTCAGACTCTACATGTATTATATCTCTTAGCATTTTTAGTTCTTCAAATAAATCTAAACCATTAACATCAACATGATTATCATGTTTCCAAAACTTTTCAAGATCAATGCACTTCTTTTCTAAAGTTTCTTCATTAAAGGATTTTAACTTTTTTATACTAAACAAAAAGCCAAAAATATTATCAAACTCTTTGAATTGCTCAAATCTACTTTCGAGTGAAACACAAGCTTGATCTACTATGTATAAAAAGTAATCCGTTCTAAAAGAGTCTATAGGAGTTTTCAAAGTTTCATTATTAGCATTTTCATCAAATCTTCTATTTCTTTGAATAATACGTTTTTCACGAAAACTAGGTTCAATGCCCATCTTTAAAGCAAGTTCCTTAGCCGTAATCATAGTTTTTTCAAATCCTTCATCCCTATACTTTTTAAAATAATAGATAAGTCCATCTAGTTGTTTTATAGCAACGTCAATACACATGTCTTTTGATTGTAAATTTTTACTAACTAAATTAACAGCATATAAAACATCATACCAAATAACCATCGCTAATAAAAATTCAAATTTTTTCAACTCATTTTCAACTAAAGATTTAGCCTCACTTTTAACCTTAAGATCGTCAGTATCACGATACAAATCCATTAATGCATCTCTTAGTTCTGGAGCTTGAAACCTAATTGCTTTAACACTTTCTAACCGACTTTCCCAACGTGTTTGTGATAATGATTTAAGAGTTAAATATGGTATATTATCTTGTAAAATTTTCCATCTTTTAGTGGATGATGCAAACATAGAATAAATACGTTGTATGGTTCCAAAAAAATCCTCAGCTTTTTTACAAGAGATAGCTGTCACGGCCCCCGACCCGGTTTGACCCGTTTCAGGAGCCGCGGGACAGAAATCCCGTGGTATTTAATTTAAGTGAGTTTAACAGCGGAAGTTTCTGCAGGATCAATTTAAAAACTGAAATATTTCCCGATTATTTTATTTCACAATTCGGAATAAAACCCGATAATTTACAATCTTGAGATTTCGACAGGAAATCTTTTATTTTACAAAACATGTTTCATTATTTTAATACTGAGCCACTTCCTTAAGCTGATAGTGCTTCACGACACTTTTTCCTGGATCACAACAGATCACCTGAAACATGTTTGAAAAATGTTTTGTCAGCGGGAAATACTGAGTGAATCATTCATTTTGCTAAAATGACTCTTTTGTTATAATTCACAGTATTAAGAGAGATTACAATGTTTATTTCAACCAACTACCCACAGTATTTGTCATCGACTCGTTTCGGTGACTGTGGTCATATTACTATTGAGTCCGTTCACCCAATAGTAACGAGTATCATTAATTAGGTACGCCCACCTAAATTGATAAAAACAATAATGTGCACAATACCCCACATACCGGCTGTAAATTGGTGACTACATATACTTAATCACTGTAATTATAATCTTTGAAAATAAACATACTTTTTGTAAACAAATTTGATAAAAAGAGAATGACTCACATTGCAGATTTAACAGAGCTTATTCTACTGATTAGCCTTGATAACCTAGTTTAATAACAGGCACACAATTTGGTTAGTAACTTAATACAGCATTTACGATAACTCACGAGATTCCAACCGTCACAACGAATGACAAAGTGCGATACTTAAACATCCATCGATTTAACGACGAATGACAAAGCAATAACCCTAATGTGGGCAGCACTTAAACATCCATTGGATAGTTTAATCAATCGGACATTGAATCGTATCAGCGATCGAGTTATTACCCTGATTGCGGCGTCGATTAGTGCACCGTGTGTGTTAATTGTAGTATACAGAATGTATCTCAGTGTATTTTTGTGAATTCTTTCGACGTTAGATGTTCAAATTTCGAATGCCACTGTCCTCTATTTATAGCTGAATTTTGGTCAGCCCTACGCACCGTAGCCCAAAAACCCCTACGATGCGTATGGGTCTTTTATATGCCTGCGCATCGTAGGCATAAAACCTCTACGATGCGTATGGGTGAAAAATAGGCTCATAGACTAGCCACGATTGGGACTAGCTTAGCTGACTTGCCAAATTCATATTTCAGTTATTTGACAACGAATTTAAGTGGATAATCGTCCACTAGGGTTTATCCCCCCTTGAGTTTTAGGGGCCCTAATCCTGATTCTGAAAATTATGAAAATTTTAGGGTTTGTTCAGAATCACTTGGGTGTCTCAATTAGGGTTTCCTATTGGATAAAATAATATGATAATTAGGACTTTTGATGAGAGTTGTTACATTCTCCCCACCTTAATAAAAATCTCATCCTCGAGATTTACTGGAATAAGTGAGGATACTTTCGCTTCATTTCGGATTCCAGCTCCCAAGTGTATTCAGCTCCCCTCTTTGAATCCCATCTGACTTTGACTAAAACTAGTCGTTTATGTTTGAGAAACTTGATCTTTCGATCCTCAATTTGAAGAGGTTTCTCCACAAATTTTAACTCTTCGTTTACTTTTATGTCTTGAAAAGGTACTACCAGAGATTCGTCTGCTAGACATTTCTTGAGATTGGATATATGAAATACATCATGTACTCCTGCTAATTCTTCTGGTAGTCGTAAACGATAAGCGACTGGTCCTATACGTTGGATCACTAAAAATGGTCCTACGTACCTTGGACTTAACTTTCCTTTCTTTCCAAATCTAACTACTCCTTTCCAAGGAGAAACTTTTAACAATACTCTGTCTCCAACTTGGAATTCTAACGGCTTGCATCTATTGTCTGCATAACTTTTCTGGCGATCTCGAGCTGTCTTCAGCCTTTCCTTGATTTGAGTAATCTTATCAGTCGTCTCTTGCACTATTTCAGGACCTGATAATTGACTTTCTCCTATTTCTGCCCAACAGACTGGATTTCTGCACTTTCTTCCATATAGTGCTTCAAATGGAGCAGTTTCAATACTTGAATGATAACTATTGTTATAGGAGAATTCAATTAATGGTAAATGATCATCCCAACTTCCACCAAAATCTATTACACATGCTCGGAGCATGTCTTCTAGAGTTTGGATTGTCCTTTCACTTTGTCCGTCTGTTTGGGGATGATATGCAGTGCTCAAATTTAGTCGAGTTCCCATAGCTTGCTGGAAACTTTTCCAGAAATGAGAAGTAAAACGACTATCCCTATCCGAAACAATGGAGAATGGAACTCCATGTAAGGATACAACTTCATCTACATACAATTTTGCCAGTCTTTCCATACTAAAGGTTTGTTTCATAGGTAGAAAGTGAGCAGATTTGGTTAATCGATCCACAATTACCCAAATCGCATCATTACCTTTTCTGGTTTTGGGTAACTTAGTAACAAAATCCATTGTTATAAGTTCCCATTTCCATACCGGCATTTCTAACTGTTGTAGTAGACCTGAAGGTTTCTGATGTTCTGCCTTAACTTGTGAACAAGTAAGACATTTAGAAACATATCTTGCTATGTCCTTTTTCATTCCTATCCACCAAAAGTTCTTTCTTAAATCTTGGTACATCTTATTGTTTCCTGGGTGCATAGTATACCTAGATTTATGAGCTTCTTCTAAAATCTTAGGTCTTAAGTCTCCCTGCTTAGGTACCCAAATTCTACTTTTGTGGAATCTCCAAATTCCATCTGCTCCTTGTTCTAATTCCTTCATTCGTCCTTTCATTCCTTCAGCATCTTCCTTGATTGCTGTAGTTTGAACATTCTTCAATTGTTCCATTAAATCTATTTGTAGATTTAATCTGAGAGCACGAACCCGTCGTTGTTTCTCATAATACTTACGACTTAAGGCATCTGCAACTACATTCGCCTTTCCTTCGTGATACTGAATATCACAGTCGTAGTCACTTAGGATTTCCATCCATCTCCTTTGCCTCATGTTTAACTCTTTTTGCCCAAATATATATCTTAAACTTTTGTGGTCTGTGTAGACAGTAAATTTACTTCCGTAAAGATAATGTCTCCAAATCTTAAGGGCAAAAATTACGGCTCCTAATTCTAAATCATGAGTCGTATAGTTTTCTTCGTGCTTTTTCAATTGCCTAGAAGCATATGTAATCACCTTTTTGCGTTGCATAAGCACACATCCATATCCCAGTTTTGAAGCATCACAATATACTTCAAAATCTTCAGTTCCTTCTGGTAAGGCTAAGATTGGTGCATTTGTTAATTTCTGCTTCAATATTCTAAAGGCTTCTTCTTGCTTAGGTCCCCATTCAAACTTAATGGCTTTACAGGTTAACTTAGTTAATGGTACGGCTATCTTGGAAAAATCCTTAATAAACCGTCTATAGTACCCAGCTAAACCTATAAAACTTCTTATTTCCATTGCTGTTTGTAGAACCTTCCATCTGGTAATAGCCTCTATCTTAGCAGGATCTACGTGAATACCTTCGTGATTCACCATGTGTCCTAAAAATTGTACTTCTTGCAACCAAAATTCACACTTTGAGAATTTAGCATAAAGCTTTTCTTTTCTTAACGAAGTTAAGAGTGCATGAAGGTGTTCACAATGCTCTGTCTGACTTTTGGAATATATAAGTATATCGTCTATGAAAACAATTACAAATTTATCCAAATATGGTTTACAGATTCTATTCATCATGTCTATGAATGCAGCAGGTGCATTTGTTAACCCAAAGGGCATGACTGTAAACTCATAATGACCATACCTAGTTCTGAAAGCAGTTTTAGGTATGTCTTCTTCTTGTACCTTCAATTGATGATATCCGGAGCGTAAATCTATCTTAGAAAAATATCTAGCCCCCTGAAGTTGATCAAAAAGATCATCAATCCTAGGTAATGGATATCGATTCTTAATTGTAACCTTATTCAGTTCTCTATAATCGATACACATTCTCATTGAACCATCCTTTTTCTTTACAAACAACACTGGCGCTCCCCAAGGGGATGAGCTAGGTTGTATGAAACCTTTACTTAGTAATTCATCTAATTGCTTTTTCAGTTCTAACATTTCTGTAGGTGCTAACCGATAAGGTGCCTTGGCTATCGGTGTAGTTCCTGGAATTAGATGAATCCTAAATTCTACTGCCCTATCCGGAGGTAATCCTGGTAAATCTTCTGGGAATATATCTGGATATTCTGAGACTACAGGAATTTCCTTAAGTTCTTTACCCTTAATACTAATGATTACTGAAATCATATATACTATTCCTTGTTTTCGTTCATAATTAGCAACTTTCATTACTGATATGAACTTCATGGGTTTACGTGGTTTATCTCCTGTAATCCTAATTATTTCTCCGGTGGGTGATTGAATTTCTATGGAATTCTGATCACAAAGGATTTTAGCATGGTTGGCTATTAACCAATCCATTCCTAATACAACATCAAATTCAGCTAAATTCATCGGCAATAGTTTTGCAGAGAATTTATGTCCTAAAAGTTCTATGTTTTCTTCTTGCAAAACTTTATCTATTTTAACTGAATTTCCATCTGCCGTTTCAACTGTAAAAATCTGCCTAATATTGGTTAAAGGTAAATTAAGAGCTTGGCAGAATGAAGTATTTATAAAACTTTGGTTTGCACCAGAGTCAAATAATACTTTGGCGTAAATGTTGTCAACTAAGAACGTACCCGCTATCACATCCGGGATGAGTTCTGCTTCTTGAGTGGTCAGCTGGAATGCCCTAGCATTTTTCTTAATAGTTCCGTCGGTCGCCTTGGTTTTGTTGTCTGCTGGTTTGATTAATTTAGGACATTCTGTTTTGAAATGTCCTGTTTCTCCACAATTGTAACAAATTGTGGATTTCTTCCTGCAGTTCTCTTCCCGATGTCCTACAACTTTGCAAAAATTGCAGGTTATATTACATCTCCCAAAATGTTTCTTTTTGCAATTCCTGCAGAATGGCATAGTTGAGGATTTTCCTGTTCCTCTTCTGTTGAAGTTGTTATTATTACCCGTACGAAATCCCTGGGTAATTTTCTGAGCCAATTCTTTCTTTCTGTCTTCATCTCTTGTGCGCACCAGTTCATCGGTTAGGGTATTAGCTAATTCCACCGCATCGTCAATAGTGCGAGGTCTCGCAGCTTTAACAATATTGCGGATTTCACTAATCAGTCCCCAAATGTAGCGAGAAATGAGTACCGGTTCTGGCGAAGCCAGTGTTGGTACCACTCTAGCATATTCAAAGAATGTCGAAGTATAACCACGACAATCTACATTCATCATCCGATGGTTTAAAAACTTATTTGCCATTTGATCTTTTTCATACTCAGGACAGAATTTTCTTTCTACTAAACCCTTAAATTCTTCCCAAGTCATAGCATAAGCTATTATTCTTCCTTTTGATTGCAATACAGTGTTCCACCATTCAAGTGCTCCTTCCTTGAAGAGATTTGATGCGTACATGACCTGATCATCTTTAGCACATTTACTTATTGCAATGACTGCTTCGGTTTTCTCTAACCAACGCAGTGATGCAGTTGCTCCTTCATTGCCTGCAAATTCAGTGGGTTTACAAGCAAGAAATTCTTTGAAAGTGCAACCAGGTGTTGCAGTTTTCATTTTCTTGGGTAATGGAGCTTGATGTGGTTCCCCATTATGATTAACATTATTATTGCCTCCGTTTACACTATTACTGAAGTTATCTTCAGTAATACGTTTACTAGGAACAATTGGTTGCGGTTCGATTGGATTCTTTATAGCAGCAATGAATGCTGGAATAGCATTGGCTATCCCTTGAGCAACAATGTTTTCGATATCTTGCCGAGTCATATATTGATCTCCTGGATATTGCTCAGACTGATTAGCCTCATTTACTGGTTCATTACCAATGTTTGACATCTGATAATAAATTTTATGTAAATAATTAGTATAAATATAAATATAATAAAACAGTTTGCACATAATCATTTTAACATGTATAATCAAAATTATCGATTTCACAAGTTTCATTTTTATATATTATATTATGCCTCGTACACACAATTATCATACAACGTTTTATTGTTAAGTTATTTACACATACTGGTTATTATGTTTATTTATTAACACATATTCCTGCAACTTCCATTATCTGGTTAGCTAATTTCTTAAAAACGACGCTCCCTTTCGTCATACTTCCAAGTAACTCTTTCTCCCACATCCCTAATCCGATTTCCTGCATCAATCAACTCTTCGCCCCAGAGGCGAAGTTCAGTCAGATTCTCCGGGCTCATAGTTGGGTATAGTGGAGGTTCTGGGTCAACTTGTAGGAAAAATGTATCAGGGTTGTTTAAAAGATTTTGGTATTGCCAATCAGTTGTCCACCATTCATCTAATTTTACTGGTAATGGTTGAGGTTGAACAAGAGGATCTGGAATAGCAGGTTCTAGATTGATTGGGATTGGAGCTTCTAGTGGGTAGCTAAAAAGATCTTCTTCTGTAAAGATGAGGTTTGGATTAGCTGCTTCAAGGTTTCCATCGGCAGGTCCGATGAGGTCACTCATTATTAATTGATAATCTAAAACTTCCCAGGGAGTCATTTTCTGTTTCTGCCTAGAACTCTCTCCGACCTCTATTTCTGTTTGCTTAAAACTCTTCTCAGCTTCTATCTCTACTTGATTAACATTTTCCTCGATTTCTACCCCCTTTCCTTTGTATTTTGGTTCTTCAGTTTTGGTAACCTTTCTTGTTGCTGGCTTTTTCCTTCGTACTCGCCTCCAGCCCACAAATCTATGTTTTTTCTTGGGTTTAGGTTTTGCCAGTGGTTTGGATTGAAATTCCATGGGTTCTTCTTTATCAGCGAAGTAACCGGTGAATTCCTTTGAAACTTCTATCTTAACGGAATAGAGGTTAAGATTTTCTAAACCTTCAGATATCTCATTCATGCTGTTTAGCAGATATGCAAAATACATACCAAATGTTAAAGCAACATTTTATATATAGCCCGTAAATATTATTGCATACACAAAACAACTGATAATTAAATTATACTACGATTTACTGTAACTTATTTATTTATTAAATAAGGTTTCTAGAAAATAAAAGTGCTAAAATTTTTTGAGCATTTAGAGATTTGCATTTTCCGCTACTGTGGCTAGCATATAAAGATTTGCCCATTTCTCATCTAATTTGTCCTCCCTAGGTGATTTATTGATTAAATCCTGGGTTTCTTGTTTTACTTTCTTCTCTCGGTTTTTTTTTCCTTATTTCCTCCTAACTTTTCCTAATAATCAAACTTCTTTTATTAGGAGAAAGTGGTTCCTCGTAATTTGCCTTTTTCACAAATATTCCTTCTTCAGGAATTTCATAAGGTTTTGTTTGGGATGAACTTCCCTTCTCGTGGGTTGACCTATCTAGTTTAAGATAGATGTTTGACAGCTTTTGTTTACCCATACTGTAATTAACAAATAATCAGTTAATAAAACACATAATCACAAAATTGACAATCAGTAAAATTAAGTATTTCTCAAATACTTAATAGTCTTAAATCAGTGGCTCTGATACCACCTTATTTCTGTCACGGCCCCCGACCCGGTTTGACCCGTTTCAGGAGCCGCGGGACAGAAATCCCGTGGTATTTAATTTAAGTGAGTTTAACAGCGGAAGTTTCTGCAGGATCAATTTAAAAACTGAAATATTTCCCGATTATTTTATTTCACAATTCGGAATAAAACCCGATAATTTACAATCTTGAGATTTCGACAGGAAATCTTTTATTTTACAAAACATGTTTCATTATTTTAATACTGAGCCACTTCCTTAAGCTGATAGTGCTTCACGGCACTTTTTCCTGGATCACAACAGATCACCTGAAACATGTTTGAAAAAGGTTTTGTCAGCGGGAAATACTGAGTGAATCATCCATTTTGCTAAAATGACTCTTTTGTTATAATTCACAGTATTAAGAGAGATTACAATGTTTATTTCAACCAACTACCCACAGTATTTGTCATCGACTCGTTTCGGTGACTGTGGTCATATTACTATTGAGTCCGTTCACCCAATAGTAACGAGTATCATTAATTAGGTACGCCCACCTAAATTGATAAAAACAGTAATGTGCACAATACCCCACATACCGGCTGTAAATTGGTGACTACATATACTTAATCACTGTAATTATAATCTTTGAAAATAAACATACTTTTTGTAAACAAATTTGATAAAAAGAGAATGACTCACATTGCAGATTTAACAGAGCTTATTCTACTGATTAGCCTTGATAACCTAGTTTAATAACAGGCACACAATTTGGTTAGTAACTTAATACAGCATTTACGATAACTCACGAGATTCCAACCGTCACAACGAATGACAAAGTGCGATACTTAAACATCCATCGATTTAACGACGAATGACAAAGCAATAACCCTAATGTGGGCAGCACTTAAACATCCATTGGATAGTTTAATCAATCGGACATTGAATCGTATCAGCGATCGAGTTATTACCCTGATTGCGGCGTCGATTAGTGCACCGTGTGTGTTAATTGTAGTATACAGAATGTATCTCAGTGTATTTTTGTGAATTCTTTCGACGTTGGATGTTCAAATTTCGAATGCCACTGTCCTCTATTTATAGCTGAATTTTGGTCAGCCCTACGCACCGTAGCCCAAAAACCCCTACGATGCGTATGGGTCTTTTATATGCCTGCGCATCGTAGGCATAAAACCTCTACGATGCGTATGGGTGAAAAATAGGCTCATAGACTAGCCACGATTGGGACTAGCTTAGCTGACTTGCCAAATTCATATTTCAGTTATTTGACAACGAATTTAAGTGGATAATCGTCCACTAGGGTTTATCCCCCCTTGAGTTTTAGGGGCCCTAATCCTGATTCTGAAAATTATGAAAATTTTAGGGTTTGTTCAGAATCACTTGGGTGTCTCAATTAGGGTTTCCTATTGGATAAAATAATATGATAATTAGGACTTTTGATGAGAGTTGTTACAATAGCCATATCAGAAATTACTAAATTTAAACTATGACAACCACATGGAACATAAAGGGCTCTAGGATTAACTTGTAACAAGCGTTTTTGTACTCCCTTATGTTTTCCTTTCATATTAGATCCGTTATCATAACCTTGTCCTCTAATGTCATCTACATTGAGTCCTATTCTATCAAGTTCTTCAATAATAGAATCAAAAAGACCTTTACCGGTTGTATCATTCACTATCAAAAATTCTAGAAAGTATTCTTTAACTTCTATTGAAGTTGGAGAAATATCTAAACATCGTAAAACAATGGACATTTGTTCCTTGTGGCTTGTATCAGGAGTGCAATCAAGAATAATTGAAAAATATTTAGCTTCTTTAACTTTTTTAATAATTTTGGTTTTGACCTCATTTGATAATAAATCTATAAGTTCATTTTGCATTTTGGGTCCAAGGTAATGGCTATGAATTTCTTTACTTTGTATGCGTCTAACATGTTCTTGCATTACCGGATCAAATTCTGCAATCATCTCAATACCGGCTAAAAATAAACCATTGTTTTCTTCATATAATTGTTCATTTGTCCCACGAAACGCTAAATTATTTTTACCAAGACCCTTTACAAGAGAAATAATTCTTTTTAGCACATTTCTCCAATGTTCTTTTTCTTTATTTATTTGATCTTGAGCTTGTTTATCAATTGTCTTATTTTTCGCCAATCTAATCTCTAATTCCATCCATGTTCTCATATTGTTAATATGTACTTTACTTTTTTCATGTTCCTTTAATTTACTACTAATATTTTTCCAATCATTATTACCTTCTTTAGCTAAGCTGCTTGTACATTGATTCACGTTAAACAATTTACAACAAAAACAAAATGCTCTATCTAAATCTATAGAATAAATCAACCATTTTCTTTCTAATGTTTCTCCATTTGGTAATGTTCGCATATAGTGAGATGTATTAAAGCTTCTTGAGTGTTCATCTTGTGGAAAATCGTAATCATGAATTTTCATCGGACCTTTTTCTACGAGTATATCTCTTAAATCAATACTAATATTATTCCATTGACTTGGATCAACAAAATTCATAGGTATTTCATCGGTTGTAAATTCATCATTTGTAGGTGTATCGTTGTTTGTAGGTTCATTATTTGTAGGTGTATCTATATGTAACACCCCAAAAATGGGTTTGGTAATTTAAGAGGGGTAGACACGTCATGAAATAAATAACTAGGCTACTTAACCTAGTTAAGGGTATGGTCAAAAGTATTAAATGATGAAGGTAGTGTCAGTTATGTTTTAAAGGTAAACCCGAGGGGCTAAAGTGGAACAAACGAAAGTTTATTTACTAATTAAAAGAAGTCAAAACACAAATAAACACACACATCGTGTGTGTTCGAGAAAGAGCCAGGAGCTCCATGAGAGCTCCACAAACCCTAATCATGAAGATCATCAAATCGGAAGGCAAGATGAAGCTTAAATCCATAACCGAGCATGGATTAATGATCACCAACACGAGGGGATCATAAGGTATGTCTTAAATCTAAGATTGGTGATCATGTGTGAAGTGGGTTATGTTCAAATCCATGAATTTATATGAAATTAAGCATGTAGAGGTATTAAAAACACCAAATAGAACTTGTGTCATGAATAATTTCAAGTAATTGGGTGATTTAGAATGAAACCCATTTCATGAGTGTGAAGATGATGATCATGATGAACTTGTAGATGTTATAGTGTGATCTTATGATGTATAAGGTGTTATATGATAGATTGAGATAGATAAACTTGATGTGGAATTTATGATTATGAGATGTTGCTTGAATGTGATAGTTCATAAGATGAAATAGGGAAGAACATGCTTAAAGCACTTGTACCTTATGCTTAGGAAATGATATGCACACCAAGTGTTTGATGAAATGCTTAGGAGAAAATGATAAGTGAGATTGTATGCTAATCATGTTATGATGAATGTGATGACATGTACGGATAGGAGTCATGTCAACATGGACACAAGCATGGAAGGGCAACGGGCCAAGGATAAACACGGAAGCTATGCTTAAACTCGGATGCATGAGGTAAGTGAACTCCTAACTTACCCTTTTGTTTGGTACAGTAGTTATGATATATGGTAATTATTGAATGTAGTGTGAGAAGATATGAATCGATGTTATTACTAAGTTAAGTTTTAGTACAAATGAGTTGGGAGTGGCTAATAAAGAGATTCGATTAACTTTGGGTAAGAAAGAGAACTTACATAATGAATTAGGTATAAAGATGATTTAAGGAGTTATACATGTAGGATGTAAATTGTAAATACATGTATAAATAGAAAGTGAATACATGCTTGAGGGAGTATTTAATTATATGCTGAATGAATAAGATGAGTTATAGGTATTCGGGAATATGTTCATATGAAGGGAAGCTAATGATACTAACCGTTTCTATTAAGAATTAATGTAAAGTATAGGCATGTTAACACTGGAAGTGAAGGGTAACTCCGCAATCCGATGCTAGTGATCGAAGGGATGCATGAAGAGGCTGGTATAAGAGAAAGCAGGATATGTTGACGCTTTACTATGCATGTGTTAAGATTTATATTTTGTTTATTATGTCATCTGTTGCTAATGATTTGATTGAATGTGGTGACTGCAGGCCGTACAGAGTTTTGGATGTCTCATCAAGAAGTGTACGCGGTTGAAGATCGAGTCAAGACATGAATTGTACATGGGGGGGTGTATGTGGTCACTTAAATTGATATAAGTATATTAGTTTTTGATTAATTTTTAGAAAAGGGATTGATGTACTTAAGAGAAAGAAAGATTATCATAAAAGAAATTTTTAGTATGTATTTTCCGCTGCGTTAAATTTGATTAAAACGATTTAGGGCGTTACACTATATCATTTGTAGGCATATCACTTTCATTTGTAGGTTCATTAGTTGTAGGTGTATCACTTACATTTGTAGGTTCATCGTTTGTAGGTTGACTTGTTGTAGGTGTACAAAATTTTAGAAGTGCTCCCTTTTGTGATTCAATTAAGGCTTCTTGTTTACGTTTTCTTAGCCTTTTTGAATGACCGGATTCAAAAGTTCTAATTCGATTTGACATTGGTAATGAACCCTAATTTCCCAAACAACAAATTAAACAGACAAACAACCAAGCCTAGTGCCTAACAGCCTAAATAACAACTAACAAGATCTGTTCAACAAATAAGCACTAATCGATTCAACGTCTGCCACTGAACAAATCAGAAAAAATAGCAACAAGAATGAGGATATCAGATCTAACCTGTGCCACACCACACTGCCGCAAATCGATTCAACGTCTGCCACTGAACAAATCGAAGAACTGATCAACTGAATAAGCCCTAATTCACGAATCAATCAACGTCTGCCACAAATTAATCGACGCCTGCCACTGCCACAAATCGAAGAACAAGAACTGAATCGATGAATCGATCGAACAACAGATATTTAATAATCGAAGAACTTATTTAATTAGTAAATAGCCGTTGTTAATAATCGAAACTGTTGTGATAAGATTGGAATAACCGGAGTGAAGATGATATAGATGTAAAAGAGGAAAATTAGCCGTTGTTAGTCATTACTTACCGCCGATTCAGTCTCCAATTTCATCATCCCCGCCTGATTCGATGCACAGCCGCCTGCTGAGCGACGTTTGGTTCTTCGATAGATAACATTAACTGGTCGCGCGTGTTCTGAGGCCTTTTTCTTGGGTTTCTTCAAAACTGAAGGTCTGAAGTCTAAAAAACGGGCCTTTCGTTTGGGCTGTTTTCAATAAAACTCAAAATGGGCCTATTAATATAAACAACCCACAAAATATTTGAGGCCTTTCAATTTGGGTGGCCCTAGGCTTGTGCCTAGGGTCCAAAGCCCATTGGGCCGGCCCTGATCGAATGAGATTTTATGTTCGTGTTCATTTGTTAAGGAAATGAACTTGTTCGTGTTCATTTGTGTCTCTTTGTTAATTTTAGGTCACGAACGAAAACGAACGTTGATGAACACAAATGAGCACAAACTAATATTCATGAACACAAATGGAAAAAAAAACGAATACACACAAGCGTTCATGAATAGAATATATAATACACTAACACTTATTAAATATTTATTTGTCGGAATTTTGAAGTATTTAAATAAAAGAATATAAAAACTAAAAACCTAATGAACTATTGAACACAAACGAACACATTACCGAACGTTCAAGAACATAAATGAACGAGCGCGACCTCTCTTCATATTCGTTCATTTAACTAAAGGAACGTAATTTCTTGTTCGTGTTCATTTGTTTAATAAACGAATACAAACGAATTTCTCGCAGAACTTTGATTCGTTTACAGCTCTATTTGTCATTCCCTTTTTTTACACCAGAATTTATCAACTTGAGTTTTGACCATAGTATAAATGCTCTAGGGAAGGTTTATGGCACTATAAATAACTATGTGTTTAACATCCGGCTTCCCAGATTTTGACCATAGTATAAAAGCTCTAGGGAAGGTTTATGGCACTATATATGTGTTTAACATCCGGCTTCCCAGAAATATGAATGTAATTCCAATTAGGGGTGTTCATGAACCGATCCGATCCGATCGAGGCTATGCTCATGCTCGGATTGAATTACAACCGATCCGATCCGATCGGATCGAATTTGCAAAACCGAGCACAAAAGTGATGCTCATGCTCGGATTGAATTTGAATCGATCGGATCGTTTTCGCTCGGTTTTCATCAAATCCTAACTAAAATCGAGCGGATCGTTTTCGCTCGGTTTTGCTCGATTGAATTATAAGGCTGCGTTCAACAAAAATAAATCCTAACTTAATTAAAACATGTCCACTTTACTAACAAAAGAAATACATAACTAAAATCATGATTCTAAAAATGTTCTTAAAAATATCAAGAAGCACAGTGCGAAATATAAATTTTCATTTAGTTCAAAAGCCATAAACTTCTTCTTTAAGCTTTGATCATCTCCATCCACAAAATTCAACTTCAAATCAACATATAACCTAGCAACACAAGCATTAATTATTAATAAAAATAATTCGAGCGAAACCGAGCGAGCGGACCTTTGCTCATGCTTGGATTGAATTTGAATCGAACCGATTGAGCGGCTCATTTACAAACTGAGCGGGAATCGAACGAGCATTTTTCGAGCGATCGTCGAGCGATCCTAGATCGTCGAGCAGTTTGGACAGCCCTAATTCCAATGCATCGCATCAACTTTTTAGCTCGATAAAATAAATAAACAAATCAAGTCAAACTAGCTCGTTTATGTTCGAGCTTGAGCATAAGCTCAACCCGACTCAACTTACCTACGGCCCATCTGCTCTTTCTGAATTTGGCAACACCACAAAAGAAATGATGGCGGCTTTTGAGTGTGGCCCATGCCTCCTTTCCCAAATGTTCTCCACCTCACCTTTTTCTTTTCTTATTTTTAATATATAGTGAGATAGTGATATTATGCTTTCAAAGTCAATGTCAGCCGGCCCACCAGCCAAGCAGTCAAGCACACAATTCACAAACCTATTTTTTTACGTTATTTTAAAGTTCGATTGTTTAATATTTCTAGTTTATTTATAACTTTCAAATTAAACCATTATGTTTATAAGAAAGGTATGTCATCAAGAATTGTTCATAAACGCTTATCGAACGAGATTTTATGTTCGTGTTTGTTTGTGTTTATTTATTAATTTAGGCAACGAACGAAAATGAACGTCTATAATTATAGGATTAAATATGACGGAGAGGATGTGAGTGCTCAAAAGTCTCCTCTAAAATGATCATATTTGTATTCTTTGACTATAACTGGATATCATTTAGCACATCAACCTATAAAATATTAAAAAAACAAACAAACAAATCAAGGTAGCATATCTATACTATATAATAAAAGAAACCTGATTTGGAACACATGTCATTCAATGAGGGCATCAATAATTTTTAGATAAATTTTAAATTAAAAAGATTTAAATACTATATTAGAATTTTATTTTGATTGAATCTAAACTCTAAAATGTGTTTTAAATCTAATCTATAATTTATGGATTTAAACCACTGTTTTGAAAATAATGATTTACCTTTCTAATCCAATATTATTTAATAAAAAATAACATAATTGGGAATCAAAAGCGATAATATTTATGTATCATTGACGTTAGGTACAGCTTGTCGAATTCACTAATAATTTTTTTTTGAAAATCTATCTATATACTATATAATAAAAGAAACCTGATTTGGGACACATGTCATCAATGAGGGTATCAATAATTTATTGATAAATTTTAAATTTAAATTAAAAAGATTTAAATATTATATTAGAATTTTATTTTGATTGTAAATCTATTGATAAGATAAATTATTCAATCTGGATTGTGTTTAACTAACCAAGCTTAACCCACTTATTTAACCTGGATTGTGTTTAACCAACCAAGCTTAACCCACTTATTTAACCATCTTAGTTTCGTATGTTTTTAATGATTAAATTTCATCATATCGATTTTTTATAATTTCTAATATTGCTATACTTTAAGGAAATTTTCCATTGTAGTTATGATTATAATAAAACTAGGTTATAACCCCACGTATTACATGGGGTTGAATAAATGTAATTTTATATATCAAAGAAAAAAGTTATATCTTTAAAACCACGTATATTACACGAGTTGAATAAATGTAATTTATTGTAAACTCCACTTCATTCTAAATATTAGGTATGTTTTTTTACTCTTCATATGCTATGCATGTTATCTATGTCACATAGAAAACATCATGTTTTTTTAGATAAGTTTACCATGTCAAATAAGTAATATGCATATTATCTATGTCACATAGAAAACATCAAGTATTTTTAGATAAGTTAGATATATGTGTTTTAAAACAAGGTAAACTCTTAACATACATATTTTTTTTCAATTGTAACTAAGATGTAGAGGTCTGTGAAAGGTATCTTCACATTCGGAATGCCATAACTTTTTTTTTTAAATTTAGATTTACTTATGGTGTCTCATGTCTTTATTTTTATTTTTTTCACTTATATATATGTTTCATTGGTTCAATTGTATATGTAAAGTATTAAACTATACATAGTATTTTCTCAACTATAGTTATTTTTTGTGTATTCATTTACATTACTTTTATCTGTTTACAAGTCCCTTTTCAGAACTTTCAAATGGTATGAGACATATTACATTATCAATAGTTTTCATTGGTTTCCTTACTAATTGTGATAAAAGTAATCATTTCGTACAATTCATATTGGTTTATACCTTTGTATACGAGCATACCTTATATTAATGTTAATGATAGCGAAAGTGAGGAAACTATATTTGGATGGCAAAAAATATAATATTATGCCAACATTAACCCGTCAGAATAATCTATTATCAGATAAAATCAGACACGTTACCGTTGAACAAGAAAATGTCACAATAAATATTAGTAGTGGTACAAAATTTTAAGTTCCTATGACAAATCCTAAAACAAATAACAGATCATATTATTATGAATGGCTATACAAACTTCAATATTTATTTCGTATTTGGTCTACATATTACTCTATATCATATATACTTAGATCATATTATAAACATATTTTTTTTATTTCACATTATAATTTTGATTCACCCCGTGTATTACACGGGGCAATAACCTAGTTATAAATTATAAATAACTTTTGTATGCATTGAATCTTATACCGTATCTTTTGGGTAGTTTTCAAAAAAAAAAAAAATTGAAATTTTACATTTAACCCAAATGTTTGAATTTCTTACAATTTTAGCTTCATAAAATTGATATTTGTATTTTAAAGTCAAAACTTTTCTTCTTTTATAATTTAACCTCACAACTTTTTTATATTCAATTTTGGTTCCCTATACTTTTCGTGGGGAAAGTTCTTGTACAAATAATCTTAACATACTAAACATATAAATTGAAGGAAAACTCAAAAAGACAAGGTGACATTTTTGTAATTATCAATAACTATCAAAGTTACTCTACAAATATACCTAAAAAACCTAAAAAAAACCTAACCCCCCCCCCCCCACCCCCACCCAAAAAAAAAAAAAAAACCTAAACCCCCCCACCCCCCAAAACCCTAACACCCCCCCCCCCCCCCCAAAGCTAAAATGCTAAAAACTAAACCTCCAAAAAACCTAAAAAAATAAAAAAAAACACACACAAATTATTTTATTTTATTTTTTAACATTTTTTATTAAAAAATCGCTACTGTTAGTAGCAGCAAAAAAAAATTTTTTTTGCTAACAAAATGTATCGATTTTTTTATAAAAAATATTAAAAAAATTGTGTTATTTAGGTATTTTTGGTTGAGTTCACATTTGTATAGTAACTTTGATAGTTTGTGGTAATTACAAAAATGCCACCTTGTCTTTTTGAGTTTTCCTTCAATTTGTATGTTTAGTATGTTAAGATTATTTGTATTTGATCTTTTGCCTACTTTTTGTCTTTCGCAAATTTTCGTTTTATGTTTCGTACTAAATTTTGCGACTTAACACAGAGCAACGTGTATGTGTGATTCAACGTTTTTACGGTTCGTTCATAATTTTGCGAGTTAACACGGCACAACGTCTATGTGTTGTTCAATGTTTTTACGTCTATTTTTCCTCAATTGACAGGTTCGTCGCAACGCATGAATCCTAGATCGAATTAGTTATTTTTTTAAGTGTTCTACATTTCGGTATATTTCTTCGTTTTAACACGCCACAACTTCAGCGTTGGTGATCGCTGACGGTTATGTAGTATTGGTGCTAATTGACATGCTTTTACGCCCCCGCCGCAACGCGGGGGTGCTTACTTCTAGTTTTATAATCAATTTAATGCATATATAAAACACTAAACACAATAATAACTTATAATATTTTCCATATACAAAGGGCTTGTAATCTAACGGTATCAAGGTGTGTGGTAAAGATATTCGTCTCCAAAGTGGTTACGTTATCTAGTCTTATGGTAGACATTGGTGTAAATTTATAAGTAGATTTAGATGTTGTATCAGTCGGACATTCTTAAGAAAAAAAAATCTTAGCAAGACATGCTGTACTCGCTGTATGTTATGTTCCAGCCAATTTATATGCTAATTTCTGCTTCAGACAATTATATAAGGTTGCTGCCAAATAAATTGCATCAACTAATATGAGATTGTCATATTTTGAGTCAACAAAAGATGTTTGAATTGTGCAAACTTGAGTGTGTTATTCGTTGTACCATTGGATTGCTTATTAGATCCATCTTTCTGTCACTTAAGCGGACCGCATTGTATCATGTATCTATGCTTAAAGAAGTTCGTATTTATATACTATGATCGAACACAAAAAACATGACATGAACGAACTCGCTCGTCTTTTATTTACTATAAACCAAAAGAACACATGTTACAATAGCCATAACCATCTATTTATACTAAACTTATACCTAACTCAAACTCTAGTATAATAATCAAACAAACCAACCAAATAAACGTATCTAATAAACTGATAATTCAAACTAACAATTATCCCTAAATTAAATATAAAAAAAAACCTCAATAAGTTATTCACCGAGAATTATCTATGACCCTTTATCCCCGGAATTTAAGATTAACGTCTTCATATTACTTCAGTTTAAAAATAAAAAAATCAAAAAGTGAGTACCATAACACTGCTATGTGTTCAACATAACACACATTCTGATTAACTTTGCCCCTTTTGAACTTGACTCAGCCATGCAATCCTGGAGGTCTTCATCGCTTGAAATCGGAAGACGGTTACCTTCGGTGTCTTTATATTCCACACACCATTCTTGTTGCCGTTTCAATTCTGGAAATCTCTTTATCACTTCCCTGCGCAGGTCTGTTAATTTAGCTGAAAGGGGCAGAGTAAACTTGATCAAATAATCATCGTATTCAACTTTTATCGTCTTCCCCATATATGTGGAATTCAAGCGCTGATCCTGCAAAAGGATTGGCAGCACAATAAAGATAAGTTCATGACTATATGTAACATTATGTGAACCACATGGAAACATGCGAAACGGGTCATGAATTGATTAAAAGGTTCTAAAAGACCACATGTGTGTTTAAAAGCATATATATATTTTTTTAGAGCATAAATTAAACTTTTCAATGGCTTTAGTGAAACTTTAATTAGAGGCTTTTTAAGTACTTATTTAAGGTTCCACAAGGGGACAAAACACTGCAGATCAATAACTTTTGGGGCTTTAATACTCAAATTTAAATGTAAAATACATACTGGAACTCATATTCATTGATATGGTTACACTGCAGTTACAAGTAAGATTAACGAAAAAAAGACTAACCTTTAGTAGATTGTGAATTTGTTCAAAATCTTCAACATAACTTTCTGTTTTGATCGACCCGTTCCGACCCGAATGCGGTTTGACCCGACACCCAACCCGACCCGACCCGCTCATTTTGCGATCGTGATCGCTCGCAGTATAATTACTCTCATTCATAATAAACAAAATTAAACGATAATTGAGCATTTGAGTATGAGTTACCAAGCAAGTAAAGTAAGACTAGCGTTACATACTTGGATGTTTGAGTAATGTGTAGAGCCGAAGAGTGAAATTGATGCACAGGAGGAAGATAGTAGAATTAGGAGGCAAAAGGACCATGAAGCGTCATATGGTTTGCCGCTGTTGAAAAGGTGATCGTATAACCTACATATTGCATCACCGTGACGTGATGCTCTCCAATAAAGTGACCTTTTGAATGTGACGTATTATGAATATGCCCCAGCAGCCAATTTGGAACCAGATGACAGATGTTATCTTAGATTCTTATCCCTTCAATTTTCATTTACTCTATGTACGATATTGGCACTTGTAAAGCAAGCCACGTATGTTTTACATCGATTAAAATCATAAAAGCGAAAACTCGTATACATACCGGTGTTATCTGGTTGGTATTAGTTCCTTACGGTATCAGTATAGTACAAACACTCGATATAGTTTACGATACGAAATAATACTTTATTGCAAAATATAGCTTTGTGTTCAACGGATGTTATAGAGTCATGTCAAGAAAACTATACAACCAAATACGATATCGGTACGGATGTCGTTTAGTTGGTATATGTTTGGTAAAAAATCAACTATATATGACATGTTCGAATAAAACTTTTATCGAATAGTACATAATAATAAGCACGTGACGACGGTATATTAGGAATATTATAAAACTTTGTATTATATTAAAAAAACCAAAATAATGTTATACGGTGTCGGTACCGACGTTCAGAAGGTATCGATAATATTAAGAAAAGAAAATCATTCAAAGTTAAAATGTGTTTAAGGTTAAAAAAATTAATAGTAAACTATTATAAGATTAAAATAATAAAAATATAAAAAACTAAATATATTATATAAAATTGAAATCACTATTTATGAAAGGTTTCAATATATATAATGTTTGATGTTTGATGTTTAATGTTTAATCTTTAATTTAAAGACACCCCATTAATAAATCTACACGTGTTACGGCACACTAAATCTTGGAAAAAAATTAATGTCGTTACATAAGAACATTATTTACGATATCAAAATATACTTTATTGCAAATACAAATCCGTTTTTAACGAAATTTATACTGGAACGCGACACCAATGTTGTTCGGACGATATCAGTTCAGATTATTAAGTCAAAGGTCAATTATATTTGACACGTTTGAGTTTCAACAAAACGTTTACTTGAAATACTATAACACGTTGCTTAAAAAGGAAAACTAAACTACGTTTTGGTAAAATAAATATGTCGCATTGATGTATTTGAAATACTATAAATATTAATAACGAAAAATAAATCATTGGTTTTATTAAGTTATATGAAATGTATTTTATCCAAGGGTGGAGGGTATGGTTGTGGTGAGTTAGACCAATGGGTATGGTGAGGCTTATCCCAACGGGGATGAGCCTCCACGTAGGCGCCACGTAGGCGGCTCATGGGGGATGAGCTTCCATGCTTTTTGAGGGGGATGGAGGATGAGCCTACCCCACGTCATTATTTTATAATTTTCTAAGTGTTTTTTTTATTAACTTAATATTAAATTTATAAAAGTTAAAAAATACAACATAAAACAACATAAATAAAGTCATTTCATAACATAAAAAAAATTACATTTCCTAAAAACATAAAAAACAAAAAAAAATCACGATACGATTAAAAAACTAAACAACCTACGACGTCCATTTTTTCTTCACCTCTTCTTTCATCCTCCGATAAACCTCGCGTTCATCCTCCGGAACCGAGTTGAGATCCAACCTCATAATCCTAAAATCCTCCGCTCGAGAATAGTCGGCAGACACGGTTTTCTTGTGAGTGTATTTTTCGGTCGCGAACTCTTTGAACGAACGGAATTCGTTTATCAAGTCGTCCATTTTCGCCGATGCCTTCGAGCCGCCCCCTCCACCCGAGCCACCCCCTCCACCCGAGCCACCCCCTCCACTCGAGCCGGCCCCTTTGCGCTTTCCGGCCGCCTCTTTTTTTGCTTTGTCCCTCCCGGTGGGACGTTCCGACTCGTGAATGGGCAACACGTCCTCGTCATCTTCCGGGTCGTCGTTTATGTCGATTTGACAACGACCGGTGGAGTCTCCCGCACTATAACTTCCGGACTCGGAAGTTTTAGTCTGTTTGACGGTTGCGACCTCATTTGGAATCGGCATCCATTTTTGTTCTTTCCTTACAACGTTCCATGCTCGGAAGTGCGGGAAAGGCTTTGAATTTTGAGAGTCCCACTTAGCGATAGCAAGGTTAAGAATGTCCGCCTCGTTACTCCCGCTAGGAGGACAAGTGTAAATTTGGTTATAAATTGCGTTAAAGTTATTGATGACCTTGCTCATTTTACGCCACTTGCCCGAGACGGCTTCTACATCACGATCCGAGCCATGCTCCATAAGCTCGTGAAATTTAGCCGTTGTCTTCTTCCAAAAACTACTACCCGTTTGATTGTTTCCTAAATTTTAAAAAATAATGCATTAGTAAAAATAAAAAATAAAAACTTTTAAAATTTAAATTAAAAATTTAAACTTTGGTTCATACCGACTATCGGGCAAGTAGAGGACTTAGCAAACGCCATTGCTAGCGCCTCCTCCTCTACTTTCGTCCAAGGTCTCCCCTTTGCTCTCGAACCGCTATTTGGCGCGGTTTCGGGTACGTTTTCAACCTTCTTCCCCTTCCCCTTGTTTTTTTTCGGTTGAGCTCTTGCGGTGGCGATTCGGGGACGACTTCTTCATCATCATCATCATCGTCAAGTTGAACCGGTTGGGAAGTTGGCGGTTGCGATTGGAGTTGTTCAAACGAGTTGCGTTGCATGATTTGTTGTAGTGCTTGGTATTGTTGAAGTTGTTGAACTTGAGACATTTGTGAAAATGCGTTGGGTGTTTGTTGGAAACCCGAAAAAGGAAATTGCGGAGCCCCCCACGAATGATCCATATTCGGAGTGTAAGCGGGAGTCGAAAAAAAGTTAGGTTGGTTCGGGTTGTGATTATTCGGGTTGGGGTTGTTCGGGTTGGGGTTGTTTGGGTTGAAAGGATTCATGATTAGAGAAAATGGTATAAAAAATATGGAGTGTTTTTTATAAAAAAAGGAAGAGAATTGGAGAAGAATGAGAGTAGAATGGGATAGAATTGTATAAAAATGGATGAGATATAGGGTATTTAAATTGAAAAAGGAATTTTTTTTTTTTTTAATATAAAGAGCCGTTACAAACGGCTATGTTCAAACAAGTGGGGCCCCGTCTAAACCGGCTGTGGGGAGCCGTTTGGGCCGAGCCGACCCTCAGGGGGGCGGTGTGGGGGACCGGCGCCGGTCTTAGCCGGCCCCCATACCCTTTAGTCTTAGGGTGTTTGAGTTTTCTCTACCCAATAATCTCATGCCATGTCAACTCACCCCCTTCACTCCTCATTTTTTACTCAAACACCGGAAATGGTTTAAACACTCACTCAATTAAAAAAAATTGATTGGTTCTCTCTCTCCTCTCTCTCTCCTCCATCTCTTCTTCTTCTTCACATTCGGTTAATACTCACTGATCACACCCCTTCTCTCCTACTCCCCACTCACCGAACAATCATCGGAAATGGTTCACCGATTGGTGAAGTGAAGTCCCTGAAGGGTTCACCGAACCACCGTCCACCCTAGCTCATTGTGGCGAAAATTTGATTGGTACCGGTTCAATTCATTATGATATTAATATGGTACCGGCACAATGACTCTGCGTAAAAAAGACTTTAACATATAAATAAAAAAAATTGATTAAAGTGGTGGGCTTGTTAGTAAGACTATGGGGTATGGGGCGAGGGTTGGGTACAAACGCCAAAGGGGCCACGCCGAAAGTAAGACTATGGGGTATGGGGCGGGGGTTGGGGCGTGGGTTGGGTACAAACGCCAAAGTCACCATCCCGGGTGGGATTGGGTTTTGGTGTGTCCCCTTTGGCGTGGGATTCAGCCCGGGCGTTGGGCGGGGCTACCCACATGACATGGCGGAACCTCATTGGCCAAGAGCACTAGCAATGGCGGAACCTCAGTATGATGTGGCTTGGCCACGCCACCCCAGCCACGCCCCACCATACCCCTTTGAAATTGGCTTTTGGTCTTGGGTGCCCCATACTCCACGTGTCACACCATGCCCCCAACACACGCCCCACCATACCCCACGGTCTAACTTTATTAAGCTTCAGGAGCTATAGTGTAAATTAGTAAAAGAAAAGAAAATTTAAATTATATTAATGAAAATTTAAAAGAAAATATGTCAGTGATGAAGATTGGAGTGGGGTTACATAACATACAAATTTACAGTATTTACATAATCTACAAATTTACAGTATTATTATTTAGGGAAAACTAAATATATTAGTTGAAAACTGACTCGTAGTCGTTGTCATGTCATGACCCCTTCACTTGATTTTCTCACCACTAATTCCAACCATCTAGAACTTTTGGAATAGTCGTAGACCGTAGTCGAGCAGCTTTTTTAGTTCGATCATTCGATGCATATAATTATCATTGCTTTTTCTTCGTGCCCGATCATACTTCACTATTTTATACCATTTTCGTTTATTTGGGGTAAGTCCACCTGTAGTGGAGCGCTACATAGCGCCATCTCTCAATATAAAGCCCCATGGCGCCCCTGAACACCATTACGGGGACACCATATGCTAAAAATTCCTACTTCTCGCGAAAATTTTCATGGTATTGTCATTCTTCCCCACTCACACACATGTATATACATACATACATAAAGCCCTTTGTGGGGCGTTATGCGACAAGTAACGACACATGGCCTAATTAAAATGTTGGGATTGCTATTCTCGGAATCAAAACATGAAGAAGATGGTCTTGGAATCATCATCTTTGTCTGTGATATCCTTATTTGTGCATAGTAGGTCACCTATGTTACAAAGTGTTAACAATGAAGGACCAAGATATTGGCGAATACCACATACGATCGATGCTAAATAGTTGTGGTGGTCTAGAAATTGGCCATCTTTAGCAACGGAATGGACGCTCTTAATACTCCTTTTTTTTGGAAAAGATAGATGAAACCTATAAATAGTAGAGTAATTTCCCCCATTTAAGCATCTTCTCCACTCTAGATTTTCACTGCACGTACAATACCCTGATCCATGGTTGCAGAAGTCGCTACACGCTTTCAAGTCGGTCGACTGGGGAGTTACGAGTACTCGGCCTAGGCAGAGAGTACTCAGACATGATAAAGTATGAAAACACTAATTTTGGGAAATTATATATATGTAAAATATCATAATTTTACTAATGTTGATAAACGTGAATATGAATATCTATTTAGAGGATACATGTTTAAATACTAAAGTAGTTAAAAATTGATATTCATTTATTAATACTATTGACATAGAGATTACGTTTTATTTTTTTAGGTCAAACTCGTTCTGAGTTGACCAACTAAATCGATTATGGCTCAGGTTGATCATCTTTAATCGATTAAGACTAATTAGACGAAGTTGAAGAAAATTGTCTCGGCTCCATGCCATGTAACGATTGTTTGGCAAGTACACGACCTTCTAGACCTGGTTCTACAACATTGCCCTGATCTATGACTTACTTCGACACCAAAATGCTCTCTAAACCTTATATTATCTCAAACAAATTCGAGAAGTGTGGCGTATCCATTCATATCATCCGAGGAGTCAATGTTGATTTATGCCTGATGAAGTCACAGTAACTATGAAGTCGTCTGATTCTTTTTACGGCTTTGCGAAACAAAGTAGCTCCCATATTCTTTCGGTTCAGGTGGAATAGCCGATCCAAGAAGACTAGAAGAGCCCTTGATTTGATTTAAAATTAAAGCGTCATACTTGTCACATATTCTTCTCTAATTGAGCAACTCCCCCACTTAACCCTTCTCAGCAGGATCACGAGTTCTTTTTTCCAGACAGTGTAATTTGTTGAAAAAGTCTAAAAACCGGATCATTCCTTTGGTTTTAAAAATAAGTCTTTCAGACGGTGGCGAATCCAGAATTTATTTTTGAGGTAGATCGGGATTTTTACTAAATAATACACTAAACATTTTTTGGGTGGGTGGGGGATATCCTTAATTCAAAAAAAGGTGAAAAAGAAAACTACTGTGTTTATCGATAACTTGAAAACAAATTTCAGCTAAAATTTAACAAAATCATAACCTTTCGCTTATAGGGGGCATGAAGGGGATGATAACGGCCCTAACACCACACCCTTTGGCATTATGAGGGCATGAAAAGGAAGGGGCGTTTCTAGTATAACGCCAAATGAGGAGTAAACTTAAAAAATAATGATTGAAAGGGCATTAAGGGCCGTTAACCATCACATATTTTTTTTGAAGGGACGTCATGATATTGATGTGGTGGAAAATGTCTCTTGAAAAGTATTAATCATTACGGATCATCTTATATATATTTCCTTTAATCATAGTTCCCCATTACCTTTTTAAAAACAAATACCTATTTTTGTATATATGAATTAAGGATAAGGATCATGTGAGAAGTAGTAGGCTAATTGAGAAACTTGAGAAGCATTCTGAACCACACATTTTCCCTAAGAAAAAAAATGCAAAAAGAAAGTAAAAAAATACATTTTTTTGGGAAAAATCGGAGCTTTTTCTTTAATGTTTTTTTTTTAATTTTTTAGGGATTTATACACATGTGTATATTGTCAATTATACATATATGTATATACATGTTTAAAATTGAAAAATAAGTGTTATTTAGGGTTTAGCATTAGGGTCTCGGCTTTAGCTTTAGGGTTTAGGTTTAGGGTTTAGCATTATGGTTTAGCTTTTGGGTTTAGCATTAGGGTTTAGCTTTAGCTTTTGGGTTTAGCTTTTGCTTTAGGGTTTGCATTAGGGTTTAGCTTTAAAGTTTAGCTTTAGCTTTAGGGTTTAGCATTAGGGTTTAAGGTTCATGGTTTAGGGTTTATAACATTTATTTTTCAATTTTAAACATGTATATACGTATATGTATAATTGACAATATACAGATACGCATAGTTAAAAGATTAACAATATACACATGTGTATAAATCCCCTAAAAAATAAAAAATAAAAAACCTTAAAGAAAAACCTCAGATTTTTCCAAAAAAAAAAAGCTTCATTTTTTAACTTTTTTTTTCATTTTTTGTTTAGAGAAAATGTGTGGTCCAGATTGCTTTTCAAGTTTCTCAAATAGGATAGACTTCTATTAGAATCCTTACCCTATGAACTAATATTTAAAACATCTTACTTTTTTCATATATATATAGGGTGGAGATACAATAGGAAGTTTATTTGGCTAGGAAGGCTAGGAAGTGATCTTGACCATCCATTTAGTTAATCAAGGGCTAAAATTAAATCAGAGAAATTGAAAGGAAGAAAAGAGGCGCGTGAGTTTGTTTAGGGGCATTCTAGTCAATCCAGCCAATAGTTTCTCTCTCCTCCAATTCCCCCCCATTTTTAAACGTTAATAACTCTTTCATACGACATTATTTTTTTTATAAAAATTGCACCAAAAAAACGAGCGTTTTTTTATCTTTAAAACGAGTATACTATTGCTATATTTTCAAAAAAAAAAAATTAAAACCCAGTTGCGTAAAACGCAATAGAAAAACCCCCAGTTACGTAAAACGCAATGAAAAAAAAAACTAAAAAATGACATTTTTCTAAAACGCAATGCACCAAAAAACACAAAGAAATGTCTTATTTCTAAAACGCAATAGCCTAAAAACTTAAAAGAAAATGTACTTTCTAAAACGCCATGGACTAAAAACACATAAAAAGGTGTTTTACCTAAAACGCAATGCACCCAAAATACTTAAAAATGTCTTATTTCTAAAACGCAATGGCTTGAAAACACTTAAAAATGTCTTATTTCTAAAACGCAATGCCTAGAAAACACATAAAAATGTCTTATTTCTAAAACGCAATGGCCTAAAAAACAAAAGAAACTGTTCTCTCTAAAACGCAATGAACCGAATACACATAAAAAAGTGTTTACCTAAAACGCAATGAGTAAAAACACTTCAAAAATGTTTTATTTCTAAAATGCAATGACCAGAAACTGTTGTTCACAGAACCAGAAACTGTCTAAAACGCAATAACCTCTAAAATGCAATGACCAGAAACTGTTGTTCACAGAACCAGAAACTGTCTAAAACGCAATGACCAGAAACTGTTGTTCACAGAACCAGAAACTGTTGTTCACAGAACCAGAATCTAACTAAAACGCAATAACCAGAACCTGTTGTTTACAGAACCAGAAACACTGTCTACGAATGCAGTTTTTCAGAGGCAATTTACAGAAAATTAATTTTTCTGGTGCATTTTTATTACAGCAATTTAATCGGAAAAATTAATTTTTCTCAACCCCAGCCAGGGGCTCTGCCCCTGGGACCCCGCTATCAGGGGCGCTGCTCCCGGACCCCCGCCAAGATCGTAAAACGCAATGACTAAATCAAAAACCCAGATCGTAAAAATGAAATTAAAGAATTTCTTACATGGATCGAAGTGATTTCTTCAACAATTGGCGAAATTTGAATGATATAAACACTTATCAGCGCTCGAATCGAACGAATGGAGTGATTATCTCCAAAATCACTCGAAAAAAACAAGTTTTTTTTATGAAATTAAACTGGGTTTTCTTAAAAAAAAACTGAAGAACACGTTGATCGGGTGTTTGAATCATTGATTTGTGATGAAAATCGGACTATAATGTAGTGATTATTGAGATAGAAAGTGAAGAAATGGTTGAAGATGGTGGGTTTTGAAAATGGTGGGTTTTGAAAATACTGGGTTTTGAAAAGGAAGAAGAAATGGTTGGATTGACTAAAATACCCTTCCTCTTTATTTTAAATGTTGCCACATGTCCTAATCCTATTGTTTCCTACACTTCCTAGTCAAAATAAACTTCCTATTTGATCTTTTCCCTATATATATATATATATGATAAACCGAAATACCCATAGTTTGATGGTATCGTGGTTGCCCCTAAAAATGATGTGGGGTTAAATCCTTGCAAGTGGATGTAAATTGTCGCTAAAAAAATATAATAAACCGAAATAACCATGATGCCAATCCCTAAAATCAATTATATGAATGCATTACTTTAACTTAATATGTAATAGAGCTCCAATATCTTGGTTTTGATGGCCTCAGATTACTTTAATTTTAAAGTATTATATACTATTGCTCAATTCTACTACAAAACCGTGTAAATAAGCTAAGTTAAAAAAAAAAAATCCAATACATATTTTGTAACCATATAAATTGATCAAGCAATGGAGTTAATTACCGCAGCTGTATACGTGATCCTGCTGGTAAGGGTTAAGCGGCGTTGTTGCTCAACGACTCGCCGTATATGGCTAGGAGAAAGCTTCGTGAGTCGATATGTTAACCTTCCAAAATATAATTCCATGGCCTCCAAATATATTTAGAGACGGTACTCTTTTATGCTTCATAAGAGGGAGAGAATCGGAAGGCATCGAGGAGAATACACGGGGGATCAAGGTGAACATTACGGGGGAGGAGAAAAGAAACACTGCAAATGTCGGACACTGTGGGAGAGAATGGGGATGTAAGGAGTATATGTTGCAACCAGAGAGAGAGGATAATATAGAATATATGCTTCTCATCATTTCCTGGAAATATCATGGATACATTCGTGGAAATTTCATGCTCGTCTAATGAATGCTATTTTAGTTCTTGAGAATGTTACGATGATACAGTTCAAGAAATTTGAACGTGTAAAGAAATAATAAGAAAAGCAGGTAGAGTCATATTTTCGGCCACCAATAAAATTTGATAATTAAAATGTGGTCATATAGGGAAAAAAATCACATGGCTTTGCTGAACCAGAAATAAATAAGAAAAGTCAGAAAAGAATAAAAAGTTTTGTATATGCAGCAGCAGCAGTTCGATTAACATGAGGTCATAATAGAGAAATGAAAGTGAACCGATCCAATTTTATAACCTCTCTTTTCACCAACTTTTTTAAATAATTATATTTCTTTGGAGTATATTACAAAATGGACTGTTATCTCACCAAGTCACCAACAGAACCTCAAGTTCCTCATATCAACATACAAATATACTTGTAGAATTGTTGTTTGTTTGTTAGTAGCTCATATTGAACTCAAACTCATAAGCCTAGCTACATAAAGGTTTCAGTTTAAAACCACTTGATATAGTATGTGCCCTTATTGTAAAGAATTCGAGGAAACAGTTGAGCACTTATTTACTGCATGTCCAATGGTGAAGAGGGTTTGGTCGGCTTTCAGTGCTTGGTGTAAATTACCTTAGATATATGCCTTCGACTTCAAAGACATTATGGAGATACACAAATTCTCGCAACTAGGTAAGAAAGCTAAGAATCTCATTCAAGGTCTGATGATTATTTCGTGCTGGTGTATCTGGAAAGGAAGACATGAATTGGTTTTCAAGCATATTAGTCGAAGTCCACAAGATAGTTTAGGGGAGGTAAATTTAGTTTAGGGGAGGTAAATTGAGGGGTTAAGGGTGGGTTAGGAATATATCTTTCTGTAAATATATTAGTTGGAAGGATTGGTGTAAATACCAGATGTATATTCTATAATTGTCTGCCCTTTGCCCGTTTGGGTCGAGGGTGTTGTTTGTTGTTTGGCCTTTTGCCCATTTGGGTCGGAGGTGTGTTTTAATGAAGTTTACTTTTCAAAAAAAATCATTGTGTTCTATTATATTATATTATATTATATTATATTATATTATATTATATTATATTATATTATATTATATTATATTATATTATATTATATTATATTATATTATATTATATTATTATATTATAGTCTTGGAACTAGGGCTGTCCAAAAAGCTCACGGCTTGGAGTTCGCTCGAAGCTCGCTCGGATTTAGCTCGGAAAAAGCTCGGTCGATATGGCTCGGTTTGAAAGTGAGCTGAGCCGGCTCGGCTTGTGATGAGTCATATTGGCTCGGGTTGGCTCGCTTGGTAGCTCCGCTCGGCTTAGCTTGAATTATTTTACTTATAATATATTTTATTTTTATATACATATAATATATTACAAAAAAAAAGTGATTATTCTTTACATGCATTTAGGCTTATAGTTTGATATCTATGACATATTTAAAAGTTGATTGTCATGCTAATGAACAAATATTTTATTTACATGAAGTATAAAACTTATTTTGCGTTGTTGAACGTGATTTTGGCTTGTAATGTATTATGTTGAACTTATTTTGAATATGTTCTTTTGAAGTATTGAATAATATTTTAGAATACTGAATTTTGAGAGCTATGTATTAATTTTTATTTTTAAATCTAGCTAAACCAAGCCGAGCCAAACCCGAACTTAGATTTTCAGCTAAGTTTCAAATCCGAATCGAGCCAAGCCAGCTCGGTTTATAATCGAGCCGAGCCCAGGCTTACCCTTGCTCAGCTCGGCTCGACTCATGAACAGCCCTACTTGGGACTTGATTTTGTTAATAACTAGGGTTATGCGCCTCCCGCGTTGCGGGGTGTAAAACCAAATATTTCATAGTTTAATAACATGTACGCCTTTATTTCCGTTACTTATACATGCTACTTGTAACACGATCTCAAAAAAGATGCATTGTGTCAACCAATTAAACCAAAACACTATCATAGTTATGCTTAAGAAATAACTAAAACAATGGCAAGCATGTAATTTAGAGCTGGGGGCAAAATAATAATTTGTCAGGACCAATTAGCGAGTGCTAGGCTGTTGTCACGAATAAAAACTATATTGAGTGAACCAAGTAAAATAAAACACTACCATAGTTTTGCAAAAAAAAAAAAAAAAAAAAACCGATGGCAAGATTGCAATTTTGAACTGGGGTGAAATCGTAATTTTGAAATGGAGGCAAAATCATATTTTGAACTGAGTGCAGACCATAATTTTATTTGAACCGGGGGCAAAAATCGTAATTTTTAGATGAGGGCAAAATCGTAATTTTTAACTGGAGGCAAAGCCAAAATTTTATTTTGAACTGGGGACGAAATCGTAATTTCAATCTGGGGATAAAATCGTAATTTCGCAGGACTATAGCGGGGGCAAAAGCATAAATTTATTTTGAAATTAGGGCAAAATCGTAATTTTAACAGAGGGCAAAATAAAAATTTTATTTTTAACGGGGGAAAAAATCGTAATTTTAAACTTGGGATAAAGTTGTAATTTAGCAGAAGTTATAGACAACTATTTTAAACTTATTAATAAAAGAAAATAGCACCGGCACTTTTAGCCAACCACAAAACAAAACTATTAAAAAAAAAAGCTAAGCTCGCCGCCCAAACCCACCAATAACATTGTGGTACTATTGCCGGCAATGTTATTTGTATACGTAGGTAAAAATCGTAATTTTTAGACGAGGGCAAAATCGTAATTTTTAACTGGAGGCAAAACCAAAATTTTATTTTGAACTGGGGACGAAATCGTAATTTCAATCTGGGGATAAAATCGTAATTTCGCAGGACTATAGCGGGGGCAAAAGCATAAATTTATTTTGAAATGGGGGCAAAATCGTAATTTTAACGGAGGGCAAAATAAAAATTTTATTTTTAACGGGAGGAAAAATCGTAATTTTAAACTTGGAATAAAGTTGTAATTTAGCAGAAGTTATAGACAACTATTTTAAACTTATTAATAAAAGAAAATAGCACAGGCACTTTTAGCCAATCACAAAACAAAACTATTAAAAAAAAAGCTAAGCTCGCCGCCCAAACCTACCAATAACATTGTGGTACTATTGCCGGCAATGTTATTTGTATACGTAGGTAATATTATATACTATATCAAAGAACATCAATAGCTATAACTAGTTTTTGCCCCGCCCGCGTTGCGGGGCAATAATCCGAATATTTCTCTCTCATAACATGTATGTCTGTGTTTCGGTTACTTCTACATACTACTCATAACACGATCTCAAAAAAAAATTACATCGAGTCAATAAATTATAACAAAAACACTACCATACTTTTACTAAAAAAAAAACTAAAACGATGGAAAGACTATAATTTTAAATTGGGAGAAAATTGAAATTTTTCAGTAAAAATGAGCATGTACCAAGCATGCCTGAACGAATAAAAATTACACCTATGCCCGCCCGCGTTGCAGGGCGTTAAATCAAATATTTCTTAGTTTCATAACATGTATGCATGTATTTAGGTTACTTGTACATACTACTTATAACACGATCTAAAAAAAAATACATCGAGACAACCAATTAAACGAAAATACTACCATAATTTTGCTAAAAAAAATTAAAACAATAACATGTCTGTAATTTTGAGCTGGGGGTAAAATACTAATTTGTCAGGACCAATGAGCGAGTGTTAGACAACTGTTTGACACAATAAAAGTTACATTGAGTCAACCAAGCAAAATAAAACAGTACTATAGTGTTGCAAAAAAAAAGTAAAACGATGACAAGATCATAATTTTTAACTGGGTGAGAAATCGTAAATTTTGAAATGGGAGCAAAATCATAATTTTGAACAGAGGGAAAAATCGTAAAAATATTTTGAACTGTGGGCGAAATCATTAATTTTAAACTGAGGGCAAAATCATTATTAGCTATGGAGGAAAACATAATTTTATTTTGAACTGTGGGCAAAAACGTAATTTTGAGTTGGGGCAAAATCGTAATTTCGAGCTAGGGGCAAAAACATATTTTTATTTTGAGGGGGGGGGGGGGGGGCAAAAGCGTAATTTAGACGGAGGGCGAAACCGTAAATTTAAACTGAGAGTAGAATTAGAAATGGGCTTTTAAACTGAGGGTAAAAGCGTAAATTTTAAGCCAGGGTAAAAACGTAATTTTATTTTGAATTAGGGGCGAAAACGTAATTTTAAACAAAGGACGAAACGGTAATTTAAGGCTGGGAATAAAATTAAATTAAAAATGAGTGGTGCCAAGCACTATTCCCTCAACTCGTTTTTGTATATGTATGATAATAATACATATTATATCTAATCTTTTGAATTTAATTACATAATTGCCATTGTATAATATGGTGTCTTAAAAGAAGATTCTAAAGTCAAAGAGGAATAGAAATGTCAAAATAAACTTTCCAAATTTCTTTCATAATACGACAAACATGCAAGTTTAGTTACTAAATCACTTTCATGATTGATCTTGTATTTTGTAGAGTTTTGTATAGGAAGCATCTTTTATTGGGTCCTAATATTAACATATGGGAAAACTTATTTACACATGGTGTATACGGGCCGTATACTGTTATACGGCCAGTATAGAATAAAAATAACTGATAAAGTCTGCTGGCACAGACTTTGTCAGTTGTTTTTATTCCATACGGGCCGTATAACAGTATACGGCTCGTATACACCATGTGTAAATAAGTTTACCTGGTCGTATACAATGTATACGAACGTGTATACAGGCTGTATACTCTTATACGGCCCGTATGGAACGAAAAAATTTGATTTTTTCAAGTATTTAAGGGATTTAAGGTGTAAATCACACTAGATATTTTACAGTCGTGAGGTGCTCAAACCTTTCTAAAAGTAGAAAAAAATAAAACATTAACAAGTAACAAAGATTGAAGAACAAGAAAACGTGTCGTATGACTGTAATAAAATGGAAGCTATCAACGCGGAATTACGGGCATGGTGTTATTCTTTATTTAATATTTATAGAATAAAAGGAAGGGTGAGGCATTTGATGAGAGTTGTAAGGAGTCTGAATAAAACAGAAGCTATCAACGCGGGATTACGGACATGCGTTTAATTCCCAACATACTTGTTTTGTCACGTACATTCCGTAAGAAACTTTTCGTGCACTGAACCTTCACCTCTAATCATTTCATGGTCAAATCACACACTATAAAGTTTAAACTTATCGTGTGTTGCAGTTTGGAAAGATGGCCGAATAGAGATCTAAATAACAAACTGTGGAGAACTTGTTTGCGTTATCCACCAACAATCTGTTCATTATCTGTTGTTGTCTAAAACAATATCAATTAACGTTCAGTTGTGTACACAAATTCATCACCGGTTTCTACAGCACAAACACATACACAGGATTGTGGATTTTCTTGAGTCGTCGGGAAAACTTTTACTCAGGGGAGGGTGAGTAGTACGAGTCTGAGTCCATTGGTTAAACGATGTAGAAGAGTTTGTGTAGAGATCTTTACGTACAAATTTGCATCATCCTTACGGTTACAAATGAAGCGTTGGGATTTAAGGGTTTATGAGTAAAAGATGTTAGTTTCTTGACAGTATGGTTTCTCGACAAATGAAGTATTATCTGTCCTTGCTGCCTCTTCGGTTGGTAAAAGACATAGGATGGTTTCTAATACAGGCTCTTTGTCAGTTGTGGTTGATTTATAGGAGGAGGTTATGAAACGAATATATGTTTATGCGAACATCCTTATTTTGTCACGTTCTGCGAAAAAAAACATCATCTGTTCATCATTGTTCTTGAAGATGAAGATGAAGAAACGAGGGTTTATTCTCTTTAATCTATTAGAACGATCATTGACTTGAATTTTTGATGATTCGAAACATTCCGAATAACCAGCATAACCCGACAATCACAAGTTGTTGATCTTTGGGTGGTGATTTACTCCCGAACAAACCATGCCCACCTTGACCAGAATAGTTAAGCGTATCACTCGATCCACTGTCAAGATAATATTAGCAGAACCCGACATACTTGACAGTGGTACCAATGTCAAGTCAAGTTGAGCTTCCTGATGCAATTTTCACAGTGGTACCAATGTCCTACTACTACAATCCTTCCAACGCCTGACTCATATCGTCCGTTCAATAGATTAAAGAGGTTTTTACCATTTTTTTACCATATGTATACGGGCCGTATACCGTTTATACGGCCGTATACTCTCGGTTAAAAATAATTTACCGATCGTATACAATGTATACGATGATTGTGTACGGGCCGTATAACAATATACGGCTCGTATACTATGGGTAAAAAATGGTTTATTCTCTTTAATCTATTAGAACGATCCTTTTCTTGAGAACCTGATTCTGATTTAAACAATGGAATTTGTGGATCAACAGAAATAACTGATAATAACTCGCCATTCAATACAAACTCTTCTGAAAGACAAGAATACAACGTTCATGTATCACAAGGAATGACCGATCTAAGGCAGAGAACCTGATTTAGATACACAGTATGGTTTCTTGACAGTATGGTTTCTCGACAAATGAAGTATTATCTGACATCATGTGTTCATCATTGTTCTTGAAGATGAAGATGAAGATGAAGAAACGAGAGCTTGTTTTGAGAAATTAACAAGGTAAACCTGAATTTTCAGATTTTTAGACACTTACTTGAACATGAGTCTGAGTCAATTGTGGTTCGTGAATGCTTCGATTTCAACAAATCTTTCAAGGTCTTAAGTGATGGACAACTGGTTCAAACTCCTTTAATGTGAGATTCTTCAAGTTGAACCGTTAGTAATGCTAGATGTCATTTTAGACACTTACTTGAACCGTTAGTAATGCTAGATGTCATTTTGGCTGAACCTTAAAGTTGTTGATACATATCGCCCGTTCAGTTGTGTACCCTTCAATCTTCTTGAGTATTTTTCTAACTTTATGCTTGCATCCACCACAGTTAATATTAACTTTGAGTGAAAGAGTTTGGAAACCGGACAGAATCTACGAATAAACTGTTGGAATTTGTGGATTTCGGTTGGTTCAGAAACTTAACAAGAGAAGCAACTAAAAAAATACAATTGATTTACTCGGTCGAATAATGGCCAATAATCCGTTCATAATCGTCGACGACGTCACTGGGGTTTTTTCTCTTCCAGTTACCAGGCCTATCATCTCCGTCTACATTTGGTTTCCTCAACGAAGAACCATCAGCCATTATCAGCCGTTTTTCCTTTGGTTTCTGGTTGATTTTGAGGGTGAGGGTTTGGATTTGACTCAAAGTTAACACTCTGATTCAGATCCAGGAAGCAGATGTTTAGTAGTGTTTGAGAAACTAACAAGGTAATGCTAGAAGTTTTTACCATTTTTTTACCATATGTATACGGGCCGTATACCGTTTATACGGCCGTATACTCTCGGTTAAAAACAAATTTACCGATCGTATACAATGTATACGATGATTGTATACGGGCCGTATAATATTATACGGCTCGTATACTATGGGTAAAAAATGGTAAAAAATGGTTTATTCTCTTTAATCTATTAGAACGATCCTTGTCTTGAGAACCTGATTCTGATTTAAACAATGGAATTTGTGCATCAACAGAAATAACTGAAAATAACTCGCCATTCTCTTGCACCTGCATACGTTGATCTCGTTGTTGCAAACTCCTTTAATGTGAGATTCTTCAAGTTTGCACATTTTGAGAAAATACCAATGTGTTTGTCAGCTTTGTCAACACACAAAGTGACAGAATGAAGATCCAATGTTGTTAATGTTGGAAAGATGATCGAACAGAGATCTGGAGAGTTGATGCAATTTTTCAAGCATTTTATCGTGTGTTGTAATTTTAATGAAGCAATGAAGATTGAATATGCAAACCGCATCCGTCTTCTATTATGATTCGAAACATTCCGAATAAACTAGCAGAACCCGACACGTCTTCTGTGATGATTCGAAACATTCCGAATAACTAGCATAACCCGACAATCACAAGTTGTTGATCTTTGGGTGGTGATTTACTCCCGAACAAACCATGCCCGCCTTGATCAGAATAGATAAGCGTATCACTCGATCCACTTACATTCGAATAACGCTAAGAATCCACAACGCTTATGGCCAGATTCTTTCCTTCAATCTTGGCAAAATCAATGTCTGCTTGTTTTATTATCACGAAAGTACTGAACAACCGAGATAACAGCTCCGATATTTATCACCAACTCATCTTTAGTAGTGTTTGTTTGAGAACCTGATTCAGATACACAACGGTCTCTTTGCTTCGTCCACTAGAACTATTTGTGTATGCATTCTTTTGGTAGTTAACAACGCTAATTAGAAAAAAATCTGTAAAATGAATCATATCGATTGCTATAATAGGATGGATGTGACACACATAGATAGATAAGCTGTCACAGTTGTCAAGACTGTTTGTCGGGTTTCCAATGCTCACACAGGGTGATAAACAACGCTGATACACGTAACATCTAGTTATATTCAGATTTAAACAATGCCCGCCTCAACTGAGATAACGGACATCCATCAAGCTCAAAAAGAAAACTTGTGTTTCCCATAGTCACAAAAGATTGCGGTTTGTATTTCGCATAGCCACTGTTTCCGTAGTAAAAAACGGTTGCGGTTTGTATTTCGCATAGCCATCGTTTCCGTAGTAAAAAAGGTTGGGTTTGCACATTCAATCTTCAATACTTCATTAAAATACCACTAGTAGAAGAACCCGACACGTCTTCATGTAACAGAGAATGTTTTAGAAATTGAAGGAAAATGAAAAGATTTGTTGAAATCGAATTTGACAACTATGACAGCTTATTAAAAGTATCGTGTGTTGTAGTTTGGAAAGATGACCGAACAGAGATCTGAAGAACAAACTGTGGAGAACTTGTTTGTGTCAGGTTCTTCTGCTAGTTACTCGAAATCGATAAATAACCAACACGAAGATCTCTGCGATCGCTAAGGTTTTCATCAACGGACTGATCGGTAACGTTACTCTACCTGTGCTCCGATTTAAGCGGCATGTTCCGATCAACGTTTATCGACATTGTTAAAGGTGATGAAGAGTTTAGAAACCCTAGAATGATTGTGTTTTTACGGGAATAAAACGTGATACTTGAAAAAAACGCCAATATATACGGCCCGTATATAGTTATACGGCCCGTATACATGTGGTAACATCAAAAACCCACAAAAATAAATCAATTGAGCCGTATACATTTTACAAATCGTATACACATGTATACGACCCGTATAACTGTATACGGGCCGTATATTATAAAACAAAAAAAAAACATTCCCTGCGCATTTTCCTATTCAAAAACATTCTATACGAGCCGTATAATTGTATACGGCCCGTATACAATAGGGGATGTGAAAATAAGATATAGGGTATGTGGGAATAAGGCACCCCCTTTTATTTTATAGAATTTTGTATAGGGACCATTGAGGTTTAATCAAATTATAATAAAAACTATAATTTTATGAAATCACAGTTTTAATTAAAAAAACTTAAATAGTTTCTTTTATATGAAATATAATACCAAAAAGTTATTCATTACCACATTATAAATAAGCAACATGTTGTTGCTTTATATGATTGTACACTATGCATTGGGTGCTTTTCAAAAAAAAATTGAATTTTATTACTTTAAATCCAAAAGTCTTTTACCTTTTACATTTTAACCCTATTGTTTTTTTTTACTTTTACCCAAAGTTTTTTAATCTTTTGCAATTTAACACAAACAATTTTTTTATGTTCAACTTTAGTCTCTCATACTTTTATCTTTCGCAAGTTTTTCGTTTTATGTTTCATTCTAAATTTGCGAGTCAACACGCCGCAATGTGCGTGTGGGTTTCAATGTTTTTTGTCTATTTTTTTCCGTTTTACAGGCCCATCGCAACACGTCTATTTTTCTCCGTTTGAGAAGTTCATCGCAACGTGCGGGTCCTAGATCGACTTAGTTATTCTTTTCTACGTTTTTACGTTACGGTCTAATTTCTCGCATTAACATGACGCAATGGGCGTCCGTGGTTTAACAATTTTACATCTGTTTTTTTTTTTCATTCGGTGTTATTTATTCCTTTTTTATTTAATTTATTTTTACGATCTTTCCTGATATTGGTGGTCGTTGGCAGTGGTGTGGCATTGGTGCTACCTGGCACGATTTTACGAACGTATTTAACCTATTAAGTTTTACTAATAATTTGTTTCGAGTTTACCCCTATACCTCATTTACTTTAAAAGAAACTATTTTTACGTGTATATTTTTATGTATTTGTCGGCATGAATTCGATTTGCTATACGTTTTGAAGTAAACTTTTTCTAAAAATGAGATAGGTCAAATATAATACGTTTTAGTATAAAAAAAACCATTTTTATGTACGTTTCGGTATACATTGAAGTTGGTGTATGTTTCGACGTAAATTTTTTGGTAAACGAGTCAGGTCAATATAATATGTTTTCGTGCTTATTTTATGAATGTTTGGTAAAATTTGTTTCGAATCGAGTGGAGTCAAATCGGGGTTTCTTTTTTCCCTTTTTCACAAAGTTCTAATTAATCTCTTTTAATTATACGTATCAACTTTCCCGTTACATGTGTTACGTTTTCTATGTATGAGTCGGGTCTCATATAATACATTATGATTGTATGATATAAATTTGATTTACTTTATGTTTTGATCCAATCGCAATGCTTATATAGGTTACCACTACTACAAAAATAGGTATTTGCTATGGCCAAATTCGTAGCCAGTCTGTAGCAAACACCTATTTTGCTACGGATTTGCTACGAATTTGGTCCGTAGCTACAACTCTCGTCGCTAATTTATTTGCTACGAACTTTAGCTACGGAAATTAAATTGCGACCACTTTAGCTACAAAAAAAGGCGTCGCTATTTTAGCCACAAATTTGCTACGGAAAAAGTTGCGACGGAATTTCGCTATGGTTTTTTAGCTACAGAGATTTTAGCTACAAAATTTTGCTACTGATTGTTAGCTATGAGGTAGTTTTTGCTACAAATGTTAGCTATAGAAATTTGCTACGTTTTTTCTATCATTTTTGCTACAGAATTTAGATACGAACTTAGCCAGAAACGGCTACAATTTGGCTTTGAAAATTTGTTGCCTTTTTCTTTTTTTGGCTACAAATGTTAGCTACGGATTTTTAGCTACAAAATTGCTTGCTACAAATTTTGATACGAAAATGTATGCTACAGGTTTTTAGCTACAAAATATTTGCTACAGTTTTTGCTTCCCGTTACGCTAGACTGCTACAAATTTGCTAGGAATCCAACAATGCATTTTAAAAAAATTGCTATAATTTCGAGGTTTTTGCTAGACAATTTTATTTAAGATTCTTCACAATTTTTATTTTTTTTATATTAGTTTCTATGAGTTTTATGTAAAAATCAGTTTAAATTTATAATACATATATACAAATCACACCGAAGATGAATATACAAACAAAATTGGAAAAAATATCAAACTTATTGAAACCTAACAATATAAAGATACAAATTTTCTCCTTCATATCATGCTTCATCTTGTTTCAACTCCGCCATTTGATCCTTCAACCGTGGCGCAAGTACTAATACATTAGAACATCACCATCAATAACACATTAATACCAAACTTTGTCACTTTCTAACAAACCTAGAAATCAAGCGCAACCATCTAGATGAATGGTTTTAAAAGTGCCCAGTTTCCATAATCTCCTTCGTTTTGAAAGAACCCATACTCGATAATGATTATCTATCCAATCTTGTGTGACATTGATGTATCTAGTGAATGCAATCTGCTTTACAGAATAACTTATTAACTGAATAATGTGAGTACATGAAAACAAATTAAAATTCAAGATTAGCATTGCTCCTTATTTGATTAAGTCAACCATGGCATTCAAAACCCAACGATGTGGAGCCTATCTATCAAGAAATATATATACTTTTGAATCATTAGATTAAATGTACATTATAAACCAAACCATGTCAAATTTTCTTCAATGGTGAGTCCTCAACTCAAGAATTGTAGTAAGTGATAAAATAATTCCAAATGTATAGAAAACTCATATGAACAACTTACCAAGTGAAGAGAATAAGAAAACGAAGAGTAGAAAAAAAATAAAGGAAATGATATTATCACAAAAATGATGTCGAATTTATTGTAAGATGGTTTCATAAAACTAATAGATAAAGATGAAATTTACATGAAAGTGACAAATAATAAAACGAGAAAAATAAAAAATAGAAAAATTACTCAATTGGTCATCTGATTGCTTCCTCATCAACCGCTTCTCATCACAATTGGTCTGAACATACAAAATATATGATTATGCCCAAATCGAGAGTAATAAACATACCTTAACACACATAATATGGTGTTCAATACACAATAAACCAAAACTCACCTAAACATCCTCTCTTACGTCCATAACTGATTTTGCACAAAGAAACACTTTACCTCTGATTTGACTAAACTCGAAACCCACTGCTAGCTAAGATTGTTTGCGGTTTTTGTGGGTCACCGGAAACTCCCAATCGGTTAGGGGTGTAGATGAAGGGATAGTTTTCCTCCATAAGGAGTTTCATCCCCGTCTTGTTCCCTTGAAAGTTCCGGCAACTGCATTGGGATAAAGAGGGAAGATTAGAAAGAGTAAAAGAGTGATTTGGGGACGGGGATAAAAGGAAGAATGAAAAACTGAGAGTATCAACAAGGGTATTAGTAGGGTGAAACTAAATTAAACCTGGAATTAGAGGGAATTTAATAATTTGAGGGAGGACAATGGGAGGGAATCCAAATTTTGGGGTTTGAATTGGAGGGAACAGGTTATATGAATTATATTTTAAACTATGTTCTAGTTATTTATTTTGGGTTGGAGTGGGAGGGAACACTGATATGGAATTATATTTAAAACTATGTTTCATTTATTTATATTAATAAATAAATGAAATATTGGATTTTAATAATCTCAACTATTCGTCGTTGCCGCCAACCGTCCCAACTTCAAAAATAACCACTAGCAATCCTAATAATTGACATATTGGCCACCAATGGACCCTGGCTAACAGAACACTAACACTGTTAGTCTCCGGTCGCTGAAAAACCATTTTTGTCCACCTTGACTAGACTCACTAGTTAAAACGAGATTGACTAGACTTGCGAGTTTAAACGAGCTTGACTAGACTCGTTAGTTTAAACGGCCTTGACTAGACTCACAATTTTAAAGATTGACTACTTGAGTGTTAACGAGCTTGACTAGACGTGCGAGTTAAAACGAGTTTGGCTAAACTTATGAATTAACACGAGCTTGGATAGACTCGCGAGTTTAAATGAGCTAGAATAGACAACTTAGTTTAAATGAGCTTGACTGGACTCTTAAAAGCCTAAAAACCGATTCATAAAGAACAATCAAAATGTGTATGAAGTGCTAGATGGAATTTCTAGTTAATAATTCTAATCCCACAACTATCATACTTGTAAAAGTACCACGCAAAGAACCATCTTAGGAATCACTAGACGCAAATAATCCGAAGAACCATGCGCAAATAAGAGTTCAAAACTATCAAACAACGCATAGATTAACTAGCAATCCCAAATCATCCCTCGAATCATTAGGATTAGATGCACCGATAATTCAGTCGATTTTAGCGCAAATTGCAGGCGCTGTCCTTTAGCGCAAAAGTTTACGAGTTTTGTCCTTAACGTTTCAAAATCTTGCACGTTATGTCCTTTAGGCCAAACCAAGTTAGAATTTTTGGTTAAATCTGGTCATGTGCCTTGCACATGGGGTATTGTTGTCAATTCACATTCTCAAAGGCTATTGTGTAATTATTGAGGGGCTATTGTGTAATTATTGAGGGACTCTCAATCTCCAGTCACTTGCACCATAACCATCACCGTTCACCTGCAACTCTCAATCTCCAACAATCCGATCACCACTGTACTTCTCCGATGCCGTTACCTGCAACAACACCGACGAACCACCTCCAAAACCACCATTGTCATCGTTTACCTTTAACATCAATCCCTCCGGATATATTAACCTGCAACAACATTTCAATCACTGTACACCGCCGTTGAAACCATCACCGTTGTGCATCATCATCACACCACCGTTGAAACCATCATTACACCGTTGTGCATCATCATCACACCACCGTACACTCCGTCATCGACCACCTCCATCATACGACAACCACCATCTCCGATCAAACTCCGACTACATCCACCTTCGAACCTCCGCCGTCTTCTCCGTTCACCTGCAACATCAGTTCTTCATCATCTCCGGCAGACACCATCTTCAATCTTCATCTCCGTTTAATCTTCATCTCCGTCATCATCGTCACATACACCGGTCACCTTGTCGTCATCATCATTGTTGACCACCGAGCACCATATATGCTTTTAAATTTGACACAATAGTCCTTCAAATATAAATTGTTTTACATAATAGCCCCTGGATAATGAAATGAAAAAAATATCCACATGTGCAAGGCACATGATCAAATTTAACCAAAAAATCTAACTGGGTTTGGCCTAAAGGACAAGTCGTGCAAGATTTTAAAACATAAAGGACAAAACTTGTCAACTTTTGCGCTAAAGGACAGCGCCTGCAATTTGATGTAAACATAAAGGACAAAACTTGTAATTTACTCTATTTCTAATGATAAGCTCTAGACTGAAAACCTACCGATTAACGTCCTAAAAACGACTTTAATGTATCTATGGTGAATCTCTTTTTTCTAAGCACATAAAAATCAATAGCCAATCCACAATCACAACTAAACACAAGTACACATGTTCATAATCAGCAACAAGATAGAACTATTTTATCTTCAGAACACAAACTTGGTAAAATGTCAAATTAAAAACTAAAAGCAACATCAAAAGTTCATGAAAAACCTAGGTGGCTTTGAAAGTTCAAAACAGTGCAATCCAATAGCAAACATCATGTTCATCATAGATTAAATGAGAAAAAAAAATCAAAAGCTTTAACAAACGAATTGCAATTGCTTCAAAGTTCTAAACTTTATGATTCCTTCTCAATGTGATCACCTTCTTCGTCTGCAAATCGCCCTAACTTCGCCAAGTAGTCGTCTGGAAGTGGAAAAGTGCGAACTAGAGTTGAAAATTTGGTTTAAATAGGTGAAAATTGGACTTTTGCCGACTTTACTATCCGCCGAGTGTCGCTAAAGAGAAGGAATTAAGGCCTCGCAATGCACCAAGCCCCATAAAGCGACAAAATAGTCGTGAAGGCATTCTTATAATTTCTCCAAACTTTTAAACGCTTCGCATATCGCCACAAGCAGCCCATCATTCGTTCGCGAAGAACATGTGATTTCCTCATAAATTTCATTTTATCCCTAGACTTCCTTTGTTGTTTATTTCTCTGTTATTTTAGCTCATTTTCATACAAACACTTACCAAAACACAAATCACGTTACTTTTCATGCGCCTACTACTCCCACCACCACCGCACGTGCGACCCCACCACCATTCGCACTTGAAAACACCACTACCATCCCAATCTGCAACCGCCACCACCTCCGCCCCACCTCCCAACCATCATCACTGTCCACTTCCCATCATCACCCGTCCACCTCTCTTCTTCAACTTTTGTATTATATATTACATGCTGCGACGAGGCCGCTTTGCAAATCCATTTCTGATCAAGTCATCCCACCTGAAAAGGAGAGAACTTAGGTGTTTCTCGTTACCCGAGTACTTCAGGGGTGATTTCAAAGGAGGAGTATCATAAATCAAAGGTTAAATAGAATTTAACTGTTGTTGGGTTTGTTTTTTTTGGTGCATCTTGTTTGATTGGTGGCGATGGTTGAAAAGAGACGATGGGAAGTGGTTGTGATGGTGGGTGTTGGTGGTGATGGTGATGAGAAGATGGAGGTGGATCCTACCTTAAAAGAAAAGTATTAAATAAGTTCTATTTTTTTTTTAACTCAGGTATGCTAGATATTTATAAAGCTTTAACTAATAAACTTAACCCCCATCAAGTCACGTACCACCTATGCTGTAAAAATCAAACATCATGCATCATCATTACAATTTTAGAAAGCTAAGGACCAAACTTGTAATTTTTGCAAACCTTAGAGACCATCCAGGCACTTAACTGCTAAAATGATTTTGCTAAGGATTTTAATAAATCATTTGTCTAATTTAATTTTTCCTAGCTTTTAATAAATCATGTGTGTGTATTGTTTTGCTACAAAATTTACTATACATTTTGCTACATAATTCAAAACTCTAGTTTTTAATGGATTTTGCTACGGAGGGTGAGGTTCCTGTAAAAAGGACCTTTTTCGTGAGAAGTATGAGAAGCCATAGGAATTGACATGTAAACATCATGTTTTGGACTTACGCATGATGTTTTGGGTTGTTTTGGTAAGAAAAACAACAAATATAACAATTTAAGACACAATGCAATTAATTATAGGTATGAAATTTAAGAAAAACTAAAACACACTAATTAACACTTATAACACACTATTTAACGTTCTTCGCATGGTGTTTTAAGCATAGAATTCATTGCATTGTGTCTTAAATTGTTATCTTTGATATTTTTCTTGCCAAAACAACCCAAAACATCATGCTTAAGTCCAAAACATGATGCCTACATGTCAATTTCTATGCCTTCTCACACTTCTCACGAAAAGTTTCTTTTTTACAGGATCCTAAACCTTGCTACGGATTTTATTACCTTATTTTCTAAATATTTCTTTTTACGACTTTGCTATGGATTTTGCTAGAAGTTTTTTTTAATATCTATTTTCTCTATGTTGCTATTGATTTTATTGCGTTATTTTTAAATATTTATTCTCTCGAGTTTGCTATAGACTTTATTTCATTATTTTATAAATATTTATTTTCTCGATGTTTTTACGAATTTATTTAAAAATTTAAATATTTATTTTATTAGTTTTGCTACAAATTTTGCTACAGATTTAGTTAGCGACGAAATATTCATGGCAAAACCATAGCAAAAAGTGTCCATAGCTAATCCATAGTTTATTCGTAGCAAATGTCTGTGACAAAAAAATGTAGCAAATGTCTGATTTTGTTACAGATTTTATCTAAATGTTTTTAGTTAATTTATAAATATTTATTTTCAAAGTTTTGCAACGGATTTTGCTACTGATTTTCCTACATTGATTTACTTCCTCAGTTTTGCTACGGATGTTCCTACGTGTATTTTTTAGGTTTGATTTTAGATATTTTTTTCTAGATTTTGCTACGAGTTTTTCTAGACATTTTATTTAATTATATTTTAGATAACTATATTCTCAACTTTGCTACAAATCTTGCTACGGATTTGATTGTACTTTTTTAGTTAACTTCTAAAAACTTATTTTCATCATGGTTTTGCTACTGATTTTGCTACCTTATTTTGTTTTATATTTATTTCCTCAATTTTGCTACGGGTTTGCTACGGATGTTACTACGGATTTTATTTGCGACGGAATATTCGTAGCAAAATTGTAGCAAAATGCGTGCGTAGCTAATCCATAGCTAATTCGTAGCAAAATTTGCGACCGATTTTTTCGGTAGCAAAAATTTATAGCAAATGCCTCTTTTTGTAGTAGTGTACATTGAGTTCAATCGGGAAACGTCTAAACACGTGTTTTCATATGATTAACGCATCACATAACATTTGGACTAATCCATTCGATGTTTGTGACGTACCCGCGCTGCAACGCGCGCGGGTGTTATTGCTAGTTCATATTAAAATACATCGTGTAGCTGCAGTACGTTTGGATATACTTTAAAGTTTTAATCGCACCCTTATACGTGTAGGTAATGAAACAATTCGTTCTTATTGCTTTCGATAATAATAGTTTGTAATGTAATGAAATGAAACAAATTTTTAGGTATTGGGTTTGAGTTTGCATATATATAGTAGTAGGGACAGACTTAGGTAGGGGTCTGGGTGGGAGGTGCGCCCCTTACAAAAAAAAATAGTGTATTGCTTAGGGGCTTCTGTTAAAATTACATATTACATCATGATAATCAGCAATTCCATTATAGTTTTACATATTAAATTTCTATTCTAATGTCTTGTGTATATTATTGTTACATGTTATGAGGATATTGGGCTTGTACCAGTATTGGACTTGGAGCATGTAGCCGGGCTTGGAACATGTAGCTGGTGGGCTTAGAAGACATGAAGTTGTGATCCACTGTTGCGGTTCAAGTATAGTGGTTCAAGTTCAACCCACCCGGGTGGTTGTTTTATAACACCAGAGAGATATTTAGAGGGTGATCTTGTTTTCTCTCTCTTAGACATTCTAGGGTTTATTCATTGTAATACGAAACGTATTACAGATCTTGTGATTCTTATAGTTGTCTAATTAAGATCATCTCGTTAATGATCTTCTAAGAGTTAGAGATTTCATGTTCAGGTCATTCAGTTTGTATTGATCAGATTGTTTCAGGGTTGAATAAACGCTTGATTTGGGTGTCTTCTTGAGTTGATATTATAGATCTGATACCATATTTTGACAGTTTCTCCCCGGATAACCATATAGATTTCTAAAACGTAAAATCATAATAAACTCAACCAAACGTGCACTTGGCACTCTCCTAACTTGCTTGATGTGTATCATGAAACACTTTGGTTAAAAAGTCAACCCATTACACTAAAATATTTAACAAGTTGTTTGTGGACTTGATTCATGTGTCTAAGTAAATGTTGAACAGGTTACTAATTAATTTAACATTGCGTAACATGAGAAGAATCGTGTCTAAATGTTGAAAAACTTACTAGACACTCTTTCGTATAGAATTTTTTGGGTACATACGTTTTCGACCCCCCGGTTCTATAGAATTTTTTGGGTATATACGTTTTCAACCCTCCGTCTTCATTGTCAAGCTTCGCCACTGCTTGTATTTATGTAGTTTCATATATGATATATCTATGTATACTTCTGACTGTCGTTTATGATGATGGAAAAACAACAATAAGTTCTCTTGTTTCTTTCAAATTTATCATGATATCAGAATATGGTTGTCAATCCAATATACTGCTGTTCAATCAAAAGTTGAAGGTGAAACTAGAATTTTTGTTTAATTTTTGGGAATTAGTTATACATGCCCATATGCACTAGTTTTTTCAGTCATTAGATAACTGTTTTTTTTTTTTTTTTTTTTTTTTTTGGCAAACAACTAACACACCCTTTAATGTTACTCTTAGTTCTACACTAATGTTCAATATGTGACTTGAACCCTCAACCTCATGGAGAGGGACACCACTTTATACACCTTGATACTGCTATGCTAGAAGCTCTTAGTTTAGTTTGGTAATCATTAGATAACTGAATTAAACTCTGCCCATCTTCTCCATTCCAGTTCCGATATTTTCGATCTTTTCGACAGCGCCAAGTTTTTTATGTCCCCTATAATTTTGCTAACTGGTGTGTTTTTATTGTAAAAGATTTTTTTCATTCCGGTTTAAACAAGTAACCGATAATTGTAAGTTTTACAGCTTGGGTTTTTTGGGCTACTTGTATGTTTTCATGTTTTGTTTCATCTTTTGATTTGTATCTCTTGTGTAATGTTTTTGGCCCAGCAACTTGTTGGGCTAAGTGAATGATTGAAAGCATTGAATTTTAAAAATAAAAAATTAGATAACTGAATTTAGGCTTTATATAACTTGTAGTTAATTCATACCAAGGTGTTGCAATGTAGAGTCTCCCAAGTGGTGAGGGTTACAAGGATATGAGTATGGGATACTAACACAAATGAGACGGTGGTGGAGTGGTTTATGTGTGTGCGTGTGTTATGGAACTGGTGGATACCTGGGTTTGAGTCCTATGGTCCTTGCAGATTATAACTTAAACTAACTAACTGCAAAAACTTAGTCAACGATTCTCTTATAATATTTAACGACACTAACCAGGTTTTATTATATAACCAATATACTAATTAATTTAGTAACAATACAATATTAAATAATAAGAAGAAATAATAAAAACTCCATTTTATTCATTACGTGAAAGATCTGGTTACAAACGAGCTGGGTTCTAGGATGAGTAGGATCCAGTTTTAGACGGATGTTACAACCCAATACTTACAAATACTTAGTTTAGGCAAGGATTAAACAGTTGGTGTTCAAGTATTAGGCAGATGTTACAACCCAATAGTTAGTTTAGTTAAGGATTGAACGGTTGGTGTTCAAGTATATGGATAATGCTCTAAGTCAGTGGCATGAGCAGTATAAGTTATGTCTATGTACAATATTACACATTATTCTTGCCGATCGAAAGTGAGTGATTACTTGTTTCTCAATTTAATAATTTGACGTTAATTCTTGTTTTTGTGTGTTTTTAATTGCTTCTTAATTTCATTGCAATTAAGTTTAGCTTAGTTTAATTTAACCAAACTTCATGAAAACTACCACACTTACGCTAGCTTTTTTAATGACGAACTAACCTACTCCTAAATACTCTTAACATGTATCTTACAAGATTTGAACCTTTCACCTCTTGAGGACACTTACCCTTGTTATCTTGATTAATTAAGTTTTTACATGACTTAAACGATGAAAATCATTTCCCACAAATGTATATAGGAGTAATAAAATATGAATAAATAAAAAATGCACAATTACCCTCAAAATAGAATTGATATATGCATTCTACGCTTGTTTATAGATTGTGTTTGCAAATTACTCGCTGACCCTCGGGACGATTAATTTTATGGTGTCTTTACTAAATGAGGAAGCCGAAAATGGCATAAGGTTGTGGAAGTCGACATCACAATAAATGAGTATTAGATCATCATCTTCATCCCTGTATTTACCATGAAGTGTTGTACTTTTTAAGTTAATCCTTGAGCCATTTAGTTTTTTTTTTAGTTTTTCTTAGTTGTGACACTACTGATGAAAGAGGAAATTGAAACTTGATCATATAATCTTTAAAAGTTGCTTTCATTGTCACCATCCTTGTATCCAAGACATTAACCACCTTATTCTTCTTTGGGTATACACTGAAGCATCTGTCTCTAGTGTACAATTTGTATAATTTCTAGTGTGTTTTGTATCGTTTTGCTTGGGATTCAGTATTGTACTTAGTCTTTTGTGTTTTGCAGGTGTCCAGAGGAAAAAGAGAGTCAAAATGGGTGAAAATGAAGAAAACCAAGTTTCCGGACACATCGCAATGGATCGAGAAAGGAAAAAAATAAAAAATCCAAGAAAAACACCCATGTCGCCTCGCACGACAGGGTATTAGGGAGGTTGTCGTGTGACGCGAGGGCCATGAAAAGACGGTAAAAAGACTAAAGTGCCCCTGGGTATCCTGCATTATAACTAAAGAAGCCACCGCGAACATGATTCCCGTCGCGCTACGCGACATCAAAAGCACATGCCTGTCGCGTCCTTTATTTCGTGAAATTGCGTTTAAGGCCCACGATTATCATGTTAATACCCTAATACGAATTTTAATGAAAAAAAGAGAGAGAGAGATGGGACGAACATAAGACCTCTTGGAGGCAAATTTAAAGATACAAGAGGCTTGGATTGAAGATCTCAAACATCGGGATCAAGATTTTTCGAGCGTTCAACATTCAGTTTCACGTTTCCGTTGTTTCCTTTGATTCGAACCATGCTTGCTGAATTGGTTATGACTTGTGATTATGTTTTCACGATGATTATTGGCTAAACTCATAGAACTGCCTATGTTATGATGAATATGCATGTTTGACATTGAATCTTTCGGTTTTGGAACATGTTTTGTGGATTATTAATCTTGAAGTAAAAGACTTTGGTGTTGTTTGTTTTTTTTTTTTTTTTTTCTGAAAAGCTCTGTCCAGGCTCTTCTGTATGCGCCACGCAAACCACGCACAAACTGTTTGTTTTTCCTAAGACGTTTCATTAGAAAACATCTGCGCGAGCTCTTCTTGGTGCAGACTTGTCCCAACCACTTCTAAGATCTTTTAAGGTCTGTAGAGGGTTAAACACCACCACAAACCACCACCGTCCATCATCACCCGCCACCGTCCATCACCACCACCCACCACCACCGTCTACCACCATCACCGTCCACCACCACCGTCCAGCACCACCATCACTCACCACCACAGTCCGTACACCACCACCAGTTATTTTAGAAGTCTACATATGTTAAAAAACAAAAAGCCTTTTTTCTTGCAGACTGCAGAGGTTTGGTCCACCTCTTCTTCTACAGATGTCTGCAGATGTGGTCCGCAAACTACAAACATTTTACTTCTTAAAAAATAAACAACACCTTTGTTTTCCTGATTTGATGTATACGCATATTTAGATTAACTTAATGCATAATTATCAAACTCCACATGTTCTTTGTTGAATGTCTTTCAGTTATAGGTGCATGCTAGATCATTTACTATGTGTTTTCAATTGTTAAGTGGTTTGCTAGACGTAGTAACCCATAGGAGTGATAATTGTGAATTGAGTTGATCTAGGTATTCAACCAATCTTGATATCCGTGAGGTGAGAGATTGTCGATTTGTCTTGAGTGTTAGGGTTCTAGGAGTAATACCTTTGTGAGAAGATTTCCGTAGTTTACCTGTCATTCCTTACTTATCAAGTTTGATCAGGATTCCATTAGTTACCCCTTGCACTTTTAGTGTATTGAGACCTTCTCGTTGTGAGGTTGATTGTCTAGCGGGTACTTCATTATTAGATTTGGAAACCCGTGAGGGAATTCACATAACCGGTAGTCTTAACAGCTTTTAGGATTCTTTTAAGTAAATCTTTGGGTAGGGTCTAGGGTCCTTAGATTATCCTTTGAGTTTAGCATATTCAGATCCTGGTTACACGATAGTTCCATTATTGATACAAAACTTGTCATTTATGTGTAATCTGACCTAGGTAGTGCTTGTACAATCATCTGATCTTCTCTACAGTCATAGTTAGTTCGTGTCTTAGTTCACATGAGTTAATCTTTTAATTAATTGCATTAGGATTGTTAGAAAACCCCCTCATAACATAGAAACAAATAAAATCAGTAGTGGAGATAAGTAATTGAGACTAATTCACGTTTTCAATAGGAGTCTCTTGGGTTCGTTATCCGGACTTACTTTAGCTTTACTAGGTTGATAGGTTCACTTGTCTGTCAGAAGTTTAGTATTAGAGAGTCTAAAGTATTACTTAATGTCTAATTTAGGATTAATTTAGTTAATATAAGTTAAACTACTTTTAGCACATCGAGCCCTTATTATCATTTATCTGATAAATGATCATTGATTTTATGTTATTCCTATATCATTAACTGATAATTATTCGATAGACGTAATTACACTTGCCAGATAAACATAGGGTTTCCCATTGGGTGTATATATAAAGATTAATAGAGAGGTAATAGGTTACACACATTCATAACATTAACCAACACTAAAATCGTCACCCTCCTCTCTCTCTCTCTCTCTCTCTCTCTCTCTCTCTCTCTCTCTCTCTCTTCTAAAACTGTGATCTTCAAGATCATTTAAGCATCATAGATGTACACCCTAAACGAGAACTCTGTCAATCAGGAACATATCTACCTCCATCTCTTGAACATGTGGTATTAGAGCATATGTTGCTCAATCAATTATGTTTTCATTTCCGTTATACTGGAATTAAAGTTGGAAAATGAGTTTTGATTAAAACCTAATCAAAATCTCACGAAAATCGTTTTATGATGTTCACGGTTGTAATTTGGTGTATTGTCAATTTTATAACAAACTGGATATGATCTCATAAAATTCGAGATCTTATGTTTTTAAAATCTGTTGACTTCGAGTTTTTTTAAGATTTGGATTCCATGATAGTTTTAATAATATTTTATGCTTATAAGATGTTCATACTTACTATTTAGATTTTTTCATAAAAATCATTGAAATCCCCTTATTTTAGAATATAATCAGGGTTTTAATTTGTTTTTCCTAATTTAAGATTTTTTTTGAAAAGAGAATTTCATTAAACAAAGGCAACGCAAGTCCTCAAAGCAAGGACCAACGAGCCAAACAACTAACAACAAACATCAAACCCACGGACAAGTACACCATTGTTTCCAATCGACAATCTTAATCCTAGACCTATTACGAATCCAGAAGTAAGTCTTAGCTTTGACAATCTCTACAACCTCGCAAGGTTTACGCCTCTTCTTGTTGAAAATCCGATCATTGCGCTCATTCCATAACACCCAAAAAGTAGCATACACGATCCCTCTTAAAGTGTGCCTCAATTCTTTAGAGCTAGCATTACGCTCCGGAAGTTGAAGGAGATCTGAGATATCAAAAATACAACCATGCTGAATACGACACCAAGCTTCGATACGGAACCAAACTTCTTGGGAGAACATACAACCGGTGAAAAGATGAAGAGTTGTCTCCATAACTTCGTCGCAAAAACTGCAGCAGCAATGCTGGATTGAGACTCCTCGTTTTATCAGCTCCGCAATAGTCGGCAGACGGTTACGAGCGGCCCTCCATACCATAATTTTACACTTGAGAGGCACCCATCCTTTCCACTTAAAACTCGAAATTGGATCTCCCATATTGTTGCTGGACAGAAGCTTTTTAACCGAAAATACAGAGAACAAGCCGTCTTTGTCGAATTTCCATTTCCAATCATCTTCACCGCCACGCCAAACAAAGTCATGAATATCATTTAACAACCCAAATAATTCGGTAACTTCTTCTGGAGTAGATGGATTAGACCGCCAACCCCATGCCATAGACTTGGAGTTGTTATAATAGAGGATCCGATTAGATACCTTAACCCATTTATCTTTCTCGAGTCTAAATAAGTTAGGATATCTATCTCGAAGAGGTTCATCTCTCAACCAAATATCCCCCCAGAAATTTATAGAGGAGCCGTCACCTATCACCCCAACGAAAAAAGAATTGAGCTTCGAGTCGTTCGGAGCGATACCTTCACCAACTTTGACTATATGTTTCCAACACCCATGAGAAGACTTGGCACAAGGAACCAAAGCCCACGGTCTACTAAATCCATGGCACCCCATAATAATTTTCTTCCACAAACTATTTTTTTCTTTTAAGAACCTCCACGTCCATTTTAATAAGAGCGCATCGTTGACATCTTGAAGCCTTGAAATGCCCAATCCTCCTTTCTTTTTCGAAGCCGTGACAATATCCCAAGCAACCCAAGGAATCTTCTTCTCGTCACTAGAACCCGCCCAAAGAAAGCGTCTCATAATAGCTTCAATAGCATTAATCACCGCTTTGGGCGCTTTATACAGCGATAGGTAATAAACCGGTAAGTTTTCTAGCACCGACTTGATAAGCACTAGACGACCACCGATCGAGAGACACTTCGCTTTCCATGAAACAAGGCGCTTACGAACCACTTCGATAACAGGGTCCCAGCTACGAATGCGAGTCATTTGTGACCCCACTCGTATGCCAAGATAGGTGAAAGGAAAGTCACCACGTTTACATCCCAAGAAATCCATCATACCATCAACTTCCGAATCCTCCGTACCTATCCCAAAAATGTTGGACTTGTGGATATTAATCCGAAGCCCCGAGCAAAGATAGAATATACGGAGAATCCTGGCAATACTAAGAATGTTATCCCGAGACCATTCTCCCAAAATAAGAGCATCGTCAGCATAAAATAAATGAGATAAATCCGCCACATCACCCGACAAACAAATACCTTTAAAAACGCCAATCTGTTTAGCTTTGTCAAGTAACCAAGACAAGGCTTCCATCACAATCAAGAATAAAAATGGGGAGAGGGGGTCACCTTGCCGAAGGCCCTTTTCACATCTAAAATCGAATGTAGGCGAACCATTGACTAGGACTGCGGCTCTGGAAGAATGACAAACGCCTTTGATCTAATCGCACCACCTAGGGGGAAACCCCATTTGAGTAAGAATAGAGATCAAAAAATTCCAGTTAACGTTGTCGTATGCTTTTTCAAAATCGATTTTAAGCATAAAAGCCTTCCTACTTCTTTTCTTTAACAAATCCAGAATTTCGTTCACCATGAGAGGGCCGTCTAGGATAAAACGATCAGATAAAAAGGCCGATTGAGCTTCCGAAATAACCTGCCCCAACACCTTTTTGACACGATTAGCAAGGATTTTAGTGATCACTTTACTAATCATCCCAATAAGGGTAATCGGCCTATAATCTCTAAGCCCCAAAGGCGTTTTCACCTTTGGGATTAAAGTGATGAAAGAAGACCCGCAACCAGTATTAATAATGCCTGTTTCGTGAAACTCTCCCAAGATGTTATAAAAATCCTCCTCGAAAAAATTCCAAAAACGTTTGACGAACCGAAAATTAAAACCATCGGGACCTGGCGCCTTGTTCGACCCGCACCCGAAGACAGCATCTTTTATTTCTTGCTTAGAAAAAGTAGCGACCAGTTCAATCCCATCTTGATCCTTTATTTTCTTCAAGCCGTCGCAGACAAGAGTCGGCCGAACCGGAACTTGTTCTTTAAAGTGGCTTCTAAAAAATCTTAACACCTCTTTCTTAACTAGAGCCGGTTTAGTCACCCAATCCCCATTAATTAAAATACCCGGGATGGAATTACGCGCCCACTGAGCCCAACATAGATTTTTTCTTACGTTTGTTAACAAGCCCAGTTACTTCAACCTCCACATTTTCTTGACCACCTTTTTCAAAATTAAATAAATTGCCAGGAATAAAATCCCCCTCAATTTCCGTGATTTCCTCCACATTAATTGGAGGAAATGTTGACAACTGTTTCCATATCGGTTACCACGTTTTCCGTTGCCACGTCATCCCTATCATCGTCAGGCACTACCGGAACCTCCTCACTGTCGCTGGTAATCTCTTCGTCGTCCAAGTTGTCTGTTTCTCCATTATTAATTTCCACATCCTCAGGAGACGAACCATTTTCCGGCATGGGTTTAGACACTTTATAAAATTCTGGAACCCATTCACCAGATTCTTCGGAAACCCAAATAAGAAACTTCCGATCATTCCATGATAACTTTACTTCTTCACCGATCCTCTTACCCTCTCCAACAAGTACTCCGATGTAATCATACGAGAGATCGTTATCCTCATCAGACCTGGATGCCCTGTGAATCACCTTCCCGAAAACATTCCCCACAGCTTCTATAACTTCACCGGAAAGGAGATGAAGAGGAATACCCATAAGTTTAAGCCAAGCCAATCGTTCGTAACCAAACACCTGACCTTCCCACAGATCAACCGAAGCAAAGCTCCCAGTCACCTTCCTAGCAGCCTCAAGAACCTCCGTAGCCAAAGAATTATTATCAAACGAAATAAGAATAGATAAACCTCCAAGGTATTGCACCTTACCCGACCCTGGACACAAGTCGTCCAAGATCAGGTAAATGTTCTTCAAGGCTTCCAAATCGATCATTCTAGCCACCAACGCCCTCCCATGCAGACCTTGGAAAGCATTTAAGTGACTGTTGACAACTACCGTTTTCCGGATGTTCAAGGTTCCTTGTCTGCCCAAAAGAGTATCCGTAAACGATCTGTTCTCGTTAATAAAAGAAGATGAAGCCTGAACAGTAGGCCTGCCTTCTCTCTGAAAAACATTCTCGTTGTTGGTCTTCTTCGTTGAGATATCCGGTTCAGGCCGAATTTCTCCTTCTTCAAGAGTGAAACGAGCAATATTAGCCCTTAACCAACAATCACCAATACGAGTATTACATATCTTTCTGATCAATTCCTTGCTATCTTTAACATCTAGAAACGAAACAAAACCGAAACGATTCCCTGCTTTATCCCTCTTACGAGCGATGTAGAGATCATAAATATCTCCATAGGACCGAATGAAATCCGAAAGATCATTGCCACTGCACTTATCTGGGAGATTTGTAATGAAAACCTTAGTTATTCGTAAAACGTTGGCCGGAATAGGGGCTTTCCGACCAGCCATATGGGGTTTGTTTGAGATCCAAATATCTTTTCCTAATTTAAGATAACTTTATCTTCAAGTTTTTTTTTTTTTTTTTCATAATATGATACTTAAATAAATAGATTGAATATTTTCGAAATCAAATCTTAGATATACTTAAAATCCCTTTAAAACTGAAAATCCCTTAAAACTTTCATTTAGTCATATCCAGTTTATTGGTTTCACAGGACTAAGGGTTCACGGCCTTAAGGTTCACTGGCTTAAAGGTTCAGAGGTTTGAGGTTCATGAATTAAGGGTTCATAGTTGACATGTGCATAAATATACAGTTTTTTTTTTTGTATGAAGATAAAACCACATTTTTAATTGTTTTATTGGAAATATATTTGAAATAAGTTTAATTTAATTTATTTTTTATTTTTAGGGGGTCTAAGACAGACAAACGAAGCACTTCTGGAGGAAAAATAGTAGATTTGCTGAAAAGGAATCGAGGCACGCCCCATGCCTTGCTAATAAAACGACAAAAAATCTTCTAAGGATTTTTGAATGTCCAGTGGGACCTGCAAGAGCTAACCACACTCCGTGTCTCAGTACCACTCCCTGTGCTTGGATACCAGTCATATTCGCCAAGATTTGTCCAAGCACGGGTCATGCCTCGGCGCCAGAGTCTATATAAGAAAGCTTCCACCTCCCATTTCAATTGTTCAATTCTTTCCTTTTCTTCCATAACACACTCTAATTCTACCCACTTTCTTTTGATTTTTGTAATCATTAACAATTGTAAGAACAAAATTAAGTAATGATCAATCTTGTGGTGATTAATAAAATCTTTCCAAGTTTGTTAAAATATATCTTTAAAGCCATGAGTAGTTAAGGTTCTCGTGGTTGTTTTGGGGAAAACAACCCCTTGATAGGGAGTTAACTAAACAAGTTATGGATTAACACGGGCTATGTGTGTGTTAATAACGTTTAAGTGTTAATTACCATAGTGAAAGTGAGCTTCTTGAATCCTTAAAAGCAATCGTGTTTTCTATGTCTATGTAGTAATTCAAGACAGGAAAATGGTTGTGTTGAATCACCTATCAATTGGGTGGTTGGTGTTCCGATGGTGGTATTTCCACAGTTGGCATATATGCCAGCGAACACAAAGATGATTGAAGATGTGTGGCAAATAAGGGTGAGGATGAGGAGGCAGGGAGATGGGGTGGTGGAAGGGAAGGAGATTGAGAGGCGTGTGAAAATGGTGATGGCCGAAGATGACGGAGGTTAGATGAAGAGAAATGTGCATAAATGGTTTGGGTGTTTAGGGGTTTTCAAGGTGAAATGACCTAATTACCCTTCACCGTCAAATTGTTTAACATAATATTCTAATACTATTAGAGACAGGGGTGCGGACTATGAAAGATAGAAACCATGAAGGGGCAAAGTGCTAAAGAAAATTTCAGAAAGGCAAATTGCTTCCGTTATCAAACCACTTGAAGGCAAATTGAATTTAATTCATTTCTCTCTATAATAATATAATGCAAGGTGTTCTTGTGACCTTGTCAATAATCGATGCAAGATGGCCATATGTCCTTGTCACCTAGTCTAATAATTAATACAAGATGACCTTATTTAATAAATGAATTGGCCTACATCGTTGTCTCTAGAGGTGGCTTGGGCCTTCGGTGTTATCTAGATTTTGCAATTTGTAATCAGGTCCCATTTCAAGTTTCAACTCTATACGGAGTTGGGGTATGAAAGAGTGACGTTATTCGATATGTGGCTGCCACGTCAGCACACGTCAGAAAAGTGGCGTAGTGCAAAAGGAGGAGGAGTAGGAGCGACGTGGTTAGTGGCGTTTTTATAAAAAAAGAAATAAATAAATAAACATCAACCAATTAAAACACACCCAAAATCTCCCCACCTAATTTTGCAATTTGCAATCAGATCCCTTTTCAAGTTTCAACTCTAAGTATTTTTTTAACTCTTTTATGTAAGAGTAAAGTCATTTTTGAGTCCCCGTGATTTGTGAATTTTAACTATTTGAATCCAAAAACCAAACTTGTCTTGATTTGAGTCCCCGTGGTTTGTATTTTTAACCATTTGAATCCAAAATAAAACCTTATCCAACCCTTTGAGTCCCTGTGGTTTGTATTTTAAACTCTATGAATCCAACCCTTTTAGTCCATGATTTGGATGAGGTTTGCGTTTTGGATTCAAAGGGTTAAAAATACAAACACATGGACTCAAATCAAGACATGTTTAGTTTTTGAATTCAAATAGTTAAAATGCACAAAACACAGGACTTAAAAAGGACTTTACTCTTTCTATAGTCAACACGTACTTTTAACTTTCGTGGATTTACCGTAGTAGTCGAATTAATCCTTGATTTGTTTTTAGTATCGACTATAGCTCTTTTATATATGTTAAATTATTATAATTTTACGATTCCTTTAACCTATTGCATAACAAACTCCATTTTGTAGAGAACTAGTAGATGCCACGTCCGCGTTACGGGGCGATGGCCGAATAATTCTAAACCAATTCAAAAAAGACTACTATAATTTTGATATGAAAAAAAACGATGATAAGACCATAATTTTGGGCTCAGGGCAAAACTGTAATTTTTCAGGACTAATGAGCCAGTGTTAGGCAGCTAGAGTTATGCGCCGCCCGCGTTGTGGGGCGGTGAACCGAGTATTTCTTAGGTTAATAACATGTACGCCTTTATGTCGGTTAGTTATACATGCTACCTATAACACGATATCAAAAAAGATACATCAAGTTAACCAATTAAAGAAAAACAGTATCATAGTTATGATAAAAAAAAATAAATAAAACGATGAGAAGCGTGTAATTTAGAGTTGGGGGCAAAACAATAACTTGTCAGGACCAATTAGCGAGTGCTAGGCAGCTATTTGCCATGAATAAAAACTAAATTAAGTCAACAAAGTAAAATAAAACACTACCATGGTTTTGCCCAAGGAAAAAAAACGATGGCAAGATTGCAATTTTTAGCGGAGGTAAAATCGTAATTTTAAAATGGAGGTAAAATAATATTTTGAACTGAGGGCAAAACTATATTTTATTTTGAAATGGGGGCAAATTCGTAATATTTTAGCTGCGGGCAAAATCGTAATTTTTAGCTGGGGGCAAGATCGTAATTTTTAACTGCGAACCAAATCGTAACTTGGCAGAACTCAAGCTGAGAGCAAAACCATAATTTTATTTTGAACTGGGGGCAAATTTGTATTTTTTAACTGAGGGCAAAATCGTAAATTTAAACAAGGGGCAAAAGTAAAATTTTATTTTGAATCGAAGGCGAAAGCGTAAGTTTACACCTGGGATAAAATTGTCATTTGGCATCACCTATAAATAACTATTATATGGAAAAAGGGAAAAAAAAAACAAAAGTTAAAGTGGCCGCCAAAAGTGGCCAACCACATGACAATACTATTCCCCGCTAATTTTTATTTTGAAATAGGGGCAAATTCGTAAGATTTTAGCTGCGGGCAAAATCGTAATTTTTAGCTGGGGGCAAAATCGTAATTTTAAACTGGGAACCAAATCGTAATTTGGCATGACTCTAGCTGATGGCAAACTCAAATTTTTATTTTGAACTGGGGGCAAATTTGTATTTTTTAACTGAGGGCAAAATCATAAATTTAAGCAAGGGGCAAAAGCAAAACTTTTTTTTTATTCGAGGGCGAAATTGAAATTTTACACCTGGGATAAAACTGTCATTTGGCATCATCTATAAATAACTATTATATATAAATAAAAAAAACAAAACAAAAGTCAACATGGCCGCCCAAAGTGGCCAACCACATGACAATCCTATTCCCCGCTGACGTAATCATCATCTAAATGTTAATATGTATAATAGGCAGAGGGTATGGGGGTTTTATCAACGCCACGTCACCATCTATGGCGCCGGTGGGGAGCCACCACCCATACCCAAACATTTAAAGAGGGGGCGCCATTGTTGTGGCTTCAACATGGTAGCGCCAGTTTTTGTTTGATTGAGATGAAGGATTGGTTAAATGTGGGATAGGGGGGGGGGGGGGGGGGGGGGGGGGCTATAGCTTGAAGGGATTTATCCCACACCCTTCAAGTTAAGAGAAGATGCCTTAAAGCCCCTATGTGACGTGACGTTGATAAAACCCCTCCCACACCCTCCGGCTATAATAAAATAAAAAACTCAATTATTTGCACAAGTAAAACTTCAAAATTTTTAATTTTAAAATTTAAATTAAAATACAGAAAAAGAGAATTGACGGGGACAACTTAGATGGTTCATCATAACTTCGTCTTAGGCTTTATTATTGATTTCTTGAAACTAAAATTGTTTAATTATTGTGTACCGATATTGGACGTAACACAGAAAACAAAATATCTTTATAGATTTAACGTAACATAGAAAACAAAATATCTTCGTAGATTTAAATCACAACCATAAGCATCACAATCTTTATTTTTATTATTTAGGAAAATCATGAATTATCTACCTAAATCATTGATTTTTAAGTTATACACGTAATTCAATCCAATGAGAATATGTCGTGTGGTATTCTTGGCACAACAAACTCATTTCCTTGCGTCTTTGACTGAATCCAATCTCTTGCTTATGGGTTCAACATATCCAATGTTGTAAAAACCGGTCTTTTAATCGTATCGGGTTGCGCTTAGTAATGGTTCAACCGGCTGTACTGGATTGTACCAGATGGTTCAACTAATTGACTAGTTAACCTATAATTCAACAAAAATACAATTTCAACTTGAAAATTAATCCAAAACTACATGATTCCTTAATCAAAAATCAATTATTTCAACAAAGTTCTTGTGCTGCCTGGTGTAGTAGAATAATGTTCTTTGGCTCTACAACATATGAAAACTATCCTCTTGAGGGTGTCATTAGAGCATTCACATCCTTTTCCCTATTTTTATGTGTGTGGGTTCTGTATATTATAAAAAGTGGTCGTGAGTGTAGGAGAAAGAAAAAGGTTGTGAGTGAAGAAAGAGAAAATATAATTATAAAGGTATAAAAATATTATTTAGAGCAAACTTCTATTTTGCTTCATGTGGTTTAGTCATTTTTACGGTTTTGCTACAATCCTTTAAAAACAGTCATTTTACTCCCTGATCTATGAAGTTTTGTTGATCAGTTCTGTTTAAACATGATGGAAAACATGAATTACATACCTGTTACAGCAGACAGGCCAGCAGAGAATCCAGTCAGAGATGCAGCCATTGAGTTAGACATACTTGTCAGGACGATCTGGTTCCTCCTTAGGGTGTAAGGTTATGATGGTGATGAACCGAAACTAGGGAGAGAATCGGTTAGGAAAGAGAGCCGTGAATGATGTTATGATTATTGAGTTATGTGTCTAACCCTTTAACTCTCTAATAATCTCCTTATATATACACCCAAGAGGAAACCTAATTAGTTAATAAGGGTAATATGGTCCATCAACAATTACCAACTAATCATTAATAGGTTATTAATATATTTTGATCTATATAATATAAATGATTATAATGGCTACAAGATTAATTAATATAATGTTAATATATTTAATCTCACATTCTCTCACTTAGCCGAGTAATCATTTATCATGAGTATTAGATGAGCCTGGCCAGGAGTTAACACTCATTTTAGCCTTAAACCAAGAACTATAATAGAGAAATACAGCCGTTAAATCATCATTCGACTCAGGACCCCCATTAGTCATACTATAGCCTCAATTTAAAACCTAATAGTTATGATCAAAATACGCATAAGCCCTTTAGCGTCTGATTTGTATTTATATTTGTCTATATGTCATTACACCGGCAGAACATATGTTAGAGACATACAAAATCAAACTGAGGAAACTTTATTAATTAAAACATAAGCTAGTACAATATGCCATTAAATAAGGTCTTTAGTAAGTCCCATATTCGATACATGTTCTTCGAAAACTTTAGGTGGGAGACCTTTTGTCATCGGATCCGCAAGCATATCTTTAGTACTAATATACTCAATACAAAGATTATTTTCCTCAACTCATTCACGTACGAACAAATATTTTGTATCGAGATATAAACCAGCTCCAGTCGAACTATTACTGTTCGAGAAACTAACGGCATCTGAGTTATCACAGTAAAGCTTCAATGGTCTAGAAATGGAATTAACGATTTTGAGTCCAGTGATCAGATTTCTAAGCAACATTCCATGACAGGTTGCGTTGTAAACAGCAATGTATTCTGCCATCATTGTGGAAGTTGTAGTTAACTGTTGTTTATGACTCTTCCATGAGATAGGTCCGCCTGCTAACATAAAGATGTAGCCTGAAGTGGATTTCTTGTCATCTTTGCACTTGGCAAAGTCAGAATTAGAATAACCTACCACTTCTAAGTGATCACTTCTTCTATAAGTCAGTTTATAGTCTTTTGTCCCTTGCAGATATCTAAGGACCTTCTTAGCTGCTTTCCAGTGATCTAGGCCAGGATTAGTCTGATAACGGCCTAGCATTCCAGCAATATAAGCGATATCTGGGCGAGTACAGACTTGAGCATACATCAGGCTCCCGACTACTGACGCGTAAGGTATCTGGCTCATTTGCTCCTTTTCAACCTCTGTTGTCGGACACTGGAATGAACCGAAAACATCTCCCTTAACTACTGGAGCGACTGAGGGTTTGCACTGTTGCATGTTGTAACGTGTAAGGACACGATCTATGTAAGTCTTCTGGGACAATCCTAAGATCCCTTTGTGTCTATCTCGGTGAATTTCGATGCCAATAAAGTAAGAAGCATCTCCGAGATCCTTCATGTCGAACTTATGCAAGAGTAACAGCTTCGACTCATGCAACATGTCTAAACTATTACTTGCCAGTAGAATATCGTCTACATAAAGGACAAGTATAGTAAAATTACTCCCACTCATTTTGAGGTAGGTGCATTGATCCACTTGATTCTTCATAAAACCTTGTTTCTTCATGACTTCATCAAACTTGAGGTACCATTGACGTGATGCTTGTTTTAACCCATAAATGGATTTCTTTAACTTACAGACTAGATGCTCCTGACCTTCAGGTTTAAAGCTTTCAGGTTGTTTCATGTAAACATCTTCGTCTAAGTCTCCGTTAAGGAAAGCAGTTTTGACGTCCATCTGATGCAGCTCTAAATCAAAATGAGCTACTAGGGCCATAACGATCCTTAATGAATCTTTACGAGAGACAGGTGAAAACGTCTCTTGATAATCAATTCCCTCTTTTTGAGTGTAACCCTTTACAACCAATCTCGCTTTATAGCGTTCAACGTTCCCATTCGGAACCAGTTTTGTTTTGAACACCCATTTACAACCTACAGGTTTGGCACCATTGGGTAATTCGACTAAATCCCAAACGTCATTTTTCTTCATGGATTCAAGCTCATCAATCATTGCTTTGTTCCATTCAGAAGACTGATCACTGCTAATGGCTTCATTATAAGAGATAGGATCATTGAGCTTTCCAGCATCCATTTCAGTCAGGTAGGTAACATAATCATCCCAATTAGTAGGCCTTCTTTGCCTAGATGACCTCCTGAGTTGATTATCGGGTTCAGCGTTGTCTTGGTTTTGAGCGTTTGATGTGCCTTCGTTATGAGGTATAGTGGGTTCTGATTGTGGAGATGGAATTGGTGCAGTAGCTTCAGTTGCAGTTGTTGCATTGGGTATAAGAGGAGTAAACGCAGTAATGGTAAGCGACGAGTCTCCCCCCCCCCCCCCCCGCGTCTTGTACTTCTTGCAATTCTTCGTAAGGGTTAGTACTGCTCTCACTGACCTTGAAATCCTCCAGGAACGCAGCACGCTTGGTTTCAACAATACGGGTGACATGGGAAGGACAATAGAAACGATAACCCTTTGAATGATCAGGATACCCGATAAAGAAACAGGTAACTGTTTTAGGGTCAAGTTTCCTTAGGAAAGGATTATAGAGTTTTGCTTCAGCAATGCAGCCCCATACTTTCATATATTTAAGACTCGGTTCCTTCCTGTCCAAAGTTCATAAGGAGTTTTAGGGACAGACTTAGAAGGAACTCTATTGAGTATATGAACAGCTGCTTTTAATGCTTCAGTCCAGAGGAATAATGGTAAATTAGTGTTGGCTAACATACTGCTCACCATGTTCATAAGGGTACGATTTCTTCGTTCAGCGACACCATTCTGCTGAGGTGTACCAGGCATGGTGTATTGGTTCACAATCCCCTGGCCCTTACAAAACTCCTAAAATGGACCAGGAGCTTGACCCACATCAGTATGTCTTCCATAATATTCACCGCCTTCTATCTGATCTCACAACTTTAATCTGACGATCTAATTGCTTTTCAACTTCAGCTTTATAATCTTTGAAAGTTGTTAGAGATTCAGACTTTTCCTTAATAAGATACAAGTACATGTAACGAGAATAATCATCAATGAAAGTGATAAATGAAGTATGTCCTGTTATGCCAGCGATTTAGTAAGGACCACTAATGTCAGTGTGAATGAGTTCTAATAAATTAGAGCTCCTAATGGCACCTTTCTTATTCGCTGATGTCATTTTGCCTTTGAGATATTTGACACATGTTCCAAAATCAGTGAAATCGAGAGGAGGTAAGACTTCATCCTTTACGAGAGGATTTAATCATTCTCTTGAGATGTGGCCTAAACGTTGATGCCACAACATAGATGAAGTCTCTAAGTCTCGAATCTGTTTCATCTTTGTGAGTGATTCATTAATATTATATGACAACAAAGATTTGGAAAAATCATCATCTAGTTCTAATCTATAGAGACCACCATCCAGAATGCCAGTACCATAAACAACGGAATCATAGAGAATAGAGAGTTTGCGATGACTATGGGAAACAACAAAACCGTCCATGTCTAACTTTGGTCCTGATATAAGGTTCCGAGTTACCTCAGGAACATATAAGATATCATAAAGTTTAATGCATAAACCAGTTTTCAAAAATAATTGTAATGTTCCTATGGCCTTCACTTCTAATTCCCGATCATCCCCAACTTTAAGTGTTCTTTGGTTTCTTCCTAGCTTCCGGATTGAAGGAATCCCTTAATAGAGTTGGTTACATGAACCATAGAACCAGAATCAAACCACCAAGAATTAGCAGGAACATTTAAATTAAAGGACTCAAGTATCATGAAAAAAATCGTTACCTTTCTTAGCCAGCCACTCCTTGAAGTCAGGGCATTCCTTTTGCTTATGTCCTATTTTCTTACAGAACTTGCAATAGGGTTTGCCTAAGGAGCTCTTAGAGCTGGAAGGTGTACTTGTATTAGGATTTGGCTTTTGGACTTTGGAAGCATCCTTTCTTTGATGATTGTTCTTCCTCTTCTTAGAGTTGGAGGTGGTGAAGTTAGCAACATCAGTAATGCGATCCATCTTCATGCGCTCTTCCTCCTGTACGCACATAGCGACCAGCTCACTCATCGTCCATTTGTCCTTCTGAGTGTTGTAATTGATCTTGAATGCTTCATAGGGCGAAGGAAGCGAAGTGATGATGAAGTGAACAAGAAAACCATCACTGATTTCCATCTCTAGCCCTTTCAGCTTATTGGTCATGTCATGCATCATCATGATGTGTTCGCGAATGCCGCTCCTCCCATCATACTTAGTCGTCACCAGCTTGAGGATAAGAGTGCTAGCGTGTGCTTTTGATGTTCCTTTGAATTGAGCCTCCACAGAAGCCAAGTAGGTTTTAGCATCTTCAGAATCAGGAATAGCTCATCTAATTGCATTATGAATGGACTGCTTCATGAACATGAGAGACATGCGGTTACACCTAGTCCATTTTTCATGAACTATCTGCTCAGCAGTAGTACTTTTGAGTAGTAAGGTCCGCTGGCTTATTATCTCATAAAGCATAATCGAAGTCTAGCAATCCTAGTGTAAGCATGAGGGCATCCTTCCATTCAGCAAAGTTATCACCAGTCAAAGGTGGAATCCCGCAATTGGGTGCTGATAGTGGAAATAAGATGAGCAAGTTATGATACAAAGAAAGAAGTCCTAATGTGATCTAAGGGCATGTTATATTAAGGCGGGCATAAATAATGACCATTTTAATTATGAAGCTGTGATATTGTCTATTACTAACATTAAAATAATAGACTTAGTAAAATTCTACTTAAACGAAGACAAATCAGCTTTGGCCAGAAGTGTAATCATTTAAGTATGTGTGCAAAGAAATCGTGACAAATCAGGCTTTGGCCAGAAATGAGACAATCACTTTAGTTATGCACTTGTCAAGCATGCTAAACATAAATGAATTAAATCAGCTTTGGTCAGAATTAAGACATTTCACGTTTGTAATGCATACTCAACATAGCTTTTATAATACTTGAACAATAAATAGATGTATTAAATCAGCTTTGGGCAGAAATGATACATCAGAAGCTCATTCAAGTTAAGCTATTTTGGCTTTGTAAAAGTTATCTGATTAGTATTAGTTAATTAATTGTTTACAAAACCAAGTATTTAATAGCAAACCACCTGTTAGCGCGGATCGAACTCCTCGGGGAGTTCGCTAGGGGGTGCAGGGGGACAGCGTGCCCCCGCATGGGGTTCGGGGCGGAGCCCCGAGCTAAATTTTAGTTCACATGAAACAGCCTAAAATAATGAGGTTTTGAGTCAGGTCTCGACTGAGTTATGAGATCTCGAGTCATTATGAGGTCTCGAGTCGCAACTTTGTTGTTTCGAGTCGGAACCATGGTCTCGACTACTGCATTTTATGAGATCTCGACTCATAATGAGGTCTCGAGTCGCAACCACGGTCTCGAGTTGTGAAGATTAAAGCCCTTAGTCGAAATCTCCGTGGTCTCGAGTTGTGACTTTATGGTCTCGAGTCGAGACCTTTGTCTCGAGTTGTAAACATTTGATGACCCTTATGATTTCGAGTCGAGACCTTGTGGTCTCGAGTCGAGATCTGATGGTCTCGATTCGTAATCTGATGGTCTCGAGTCGAGATCTGATGGTCTCGAGTCACTGTTAACAGCTGTTTTGTGGTGATAACTGAAAACTCGAAATTTTAGGGATTGTGGGATAGTGTTTCCTGTTTTATTACTGATCTAAACTTATCAAAGATTTCGAAAATAATAATTGATTATCTATTAACAGTTTTCGACAATTTTAATAGATAAAATTCAGATCAAAACAGAAAAAACACCCACTAATCCAAATTATATTCCAAAATTTAAGGAATTTTCGAGTTTTTCCTTAGAACATATGATGAACCCTAGAAAATTAAAACATAATTCTGGGATCCGAAACCTGAATTTTAAGACTTCTATTAACAGATTTCGGATATTAATTTACCCATTATGGTTTCGGGTGACATGATTAAGCACCCTTTCTTAATGTCGCAACCCCCGATCCCTTATCTGCCCCGGGAACGGGCGGACGCGAGCTCCGAGTTTCGGCGGTATCAGTTATTTAATCTTGCAGCGGAATTTACATCAGGACCGTAGTTAGGAAATGTTTATCAGAGTAAAACCACCATAATTGATATTAATAAACACATGGGCAAAACCCAAGTTTCTTATTACAATACATTTATAGGTACAAACCCTATTTTATTGAATTTAAAACATCGTTTATTAGGTAACTTTTATAGCCACATTTTTCCCAAGCCTTCAGTGCTCTCCAGCTGGCTTTTCACTAATTGGCTGTCACATTGTGTTACCTGTAACGCGTTTTAAAAACATTTGTCAGTCGGAAATACTAGTGAGTGAATCCCAGTTTAATTAAGTTTAAATAAAAAGTCACAGTGAACAGTATTGAGAGTGATCACATTGTTTATGTCTACACAATTACTCCATTTAGTACTGTCAATCCACTGACTTGTGGGTCATATTACACATTGGCTAACTCATTGTCCAATTGTAACGTACTGTCATCCCGACTTACTACTCACAGTGTAGTAAATTTTGTATACAAAACCCCAACATACCGGCAGTAATTGAAGAACTACAAAGACTCAATCACCGCTTAATCACATTGTAAAACAATTAAGGTTTTGTAAAACATTCCAAAAAGGTTAACAAAAAGAGGATAAACTCACATTGCTATCTTAGACTTCGCGTAAGGGTCTCCTGGATATAATCTATAATTTATACAAATGTACATTGGTTAGTATCATAACCCTTTGAAAATATTAATGATACCCTCCCCGAGACGGCATTCCAACAACTACGTCGGGCAGAACCACGACAGTTGTTACGGAACCCTAAATCAATCGGGCAGCGTACTATTTACGAAACTGGGGTTATAATACTTACAACGGAGCAGAACCTTGCTAATTAGGGGTATAATACCCGAGTATAATATCTCTACTACAGAAATTTAGATTGAGAATTGAAAAATGAACGAATTCTGGTTGAACCCGACGGCCTTCTTATATAGTTGCTGATTCTAGTCCTCTCGCGGCCCGCGTAACATAAGGCTAAGCCTTACGCGGCCCGCGTCAACCTTGGTCAACGCTGTAGCTTAGCTGGGTCAGCTACTAGACTCGCCACGATGTCGACACATGTCAGCTTAGGGTGTTTCCGCATCGTTGATCTCTCGCGGCCCGCGTTAACTAAACAAGAACTCTTACGCGGCCCGTTTGAAGTAAAGAAATCAACGATATCAGGTTTTAACCCTGATACCGCCCGCGTGAAATGTTGGGGTAGGTCTACGCGGCCCGCCTCAACTCAATTTTTCTTGTTTTTAATTTATTTTAAATGCTATAACATAATTCGGGCTCGGTTTTCACATACGGGGTGTAATATAAGACATATTGAGACATTCTATAATATACTAGAATGTCAGAATATTATGAGGGTGTTGGTTTTACCGATGGTTGTTACATTCTCCCCATCTTATTTTAGGCTCGTCCTCGAGATCTACTTGAATAAATACGGATATTTCCTTTGCATTTCTGATTCAAGTTCCCATGTGTACTCAGGTCCTCTTTTGGAGTCCCACTTCACTTTGACCAGAACTAGTCTCTTATGCTTGAGATTCTTGACTTTTCTGTCTTCAATCTGTAGAGGCCTTTCTACAAACTTAAGTTGTTCATTTACCTCTATATCCTTAAGAGGCACTATCAGTGATTCATCAGCTAAATACTTCTTGAGATTAGATACATGAAACACATCATGTATTCCTGCCATTTACTCTGGCAGTTGTAGCTGATAGGCTACAAGTCCTATTCTTCTAATAATCTCAAAAGGTCCAACATACCTGGGACTTAACTTTCCCCGTTTGATGAATCTTACTACTCCTTTCCAAGGAGAGACTTTTAATAATACTTTATCTCCTACTTGAAATTCCAATGGCTTGCGTCGGTTATCAGCATAACTCTTTTGTCGATCACGTGCTGCTTTCAGTCGTTCCTTGACTTGAATAATCTTGTCGGTTGTTTCCTGTACTATCTCAGGTCCAGATAGTTGCTTTTCCCCAATTTCTGCCCAACAGACTGGGGTTCGGCACTTTCGTCTATAAAGTGCTTCGAATGGTGCAGCATTGATACTTGTGTGATAACTATTATTATAAGAAAATTCTATTAAAGGTAAGTGATCGTCCCAATTACCTCCAAAATCAATTACACAAGCTCTAAGCATGTCCTCCATTGTCTGAATTGTCCTTTCGCTTTGTCCGTCCGTTTGAGGATGATAAGCTGTACTTAGCTTTAACTTGGTTCCCATTTCCTTTTGGAAACTTGACCAAAAATGAGAGGTAAATCGACTATCTCTATCAGAAACAATTGATAAAGGAATACCATGTAAAGAAACAATTTCATTTACATACAATTTAGATAATTGTTCCATACTAATTGTTTCCTTCATTGGTAGGAAATGAGCTGACTTGGTTAGTCTATCTACAATCACCCAGATTGTATTATTACCTTTCCTTGTTTTGGGTAATTTAGTAACAAAATCCATTGTTATCAATTCCCATTTCCACACTGGCATTTCTAATTTTTGTAGAAATCCTGAGGGTTTCTGGTGTTCGGCTTTAATTTGTGAGCAAGTTAAACATTTAGAAACATAAGCTGCTATGTCCTTTTTCATTCCTATCCACCAGAAATTTTTCCTTAAATCCTGGTACATTTTATCACTTCCTGGATGCATCGTATACTTAGACTTATGGGTTTCTTCTAATACACGATGTCGTAGATTTCCTAATTTAGGTATCCACATTCTCTTTTTATGGAATCTCCATATTCCATCTGTTCCTTGTTCTAATTCTTTTAGCATACCTTTTAATTTTTCAGAATCATCCTTGATTACTGATTCTTGTGCTTCTCTTATTTGATCATTTAAATCTACTTGCAGATTTAATTTAAGAGAACGTACCCTTTTTGGCTTTTCATGATATTTTCGGCTTAAAGCATCTGCCACTACATTTGCTTTTCCTTCATGATACTGGATATCACAATCATAGTCACTAAGCATCTCCATCCAGCGTCTTTGTCTCATATTCAATTCCTTTTGTTTGAAAATATACCTTAAACTCTTATGATCGGTGAATACAGTAAATTTACTACCATAAAGGTAATGTCTCCAAATTTTAAGAGCAAAAATTATAGCTCCTAATTCTAGATCATGAGTTGAATAATTTTCTTCATGATTCTTAAGTTGTCTAGATGCGTAAGCTATAACCTTTTTGTCGTTGCATCAATACACATCCATAACCTAATCTAGAAGCATCACAATAGACTACAAAGTCTTCAGTTCCTTCTGGTAATGCTAGTATGGGTGTATGGGTTAATCTTTGCTTAAGGATTCTAAATGCTTCTTCTTGTTTTACTCCCCATTCAAACTTAACAGATTTACAGGTTAGCTTAGTTAAGGGAATGGCTATTCTAGAGAAATCTTGAATAAATCTTCTATAATAACCGGCCAATCCTAAGAAACTTCTAACCTCAGTTGGTGATTCAGGGGTTTTCCATTTAGTAATTGCCTCAATCTTTGTTGGATCCACATGAATTCCTTCATGATTAACTAAATGTCCAAAGAATTGTACCTGTTCTAACCAAAATTCGCACTTAGAGAATTTAGCATAAAGCTTTTCCTTTCTTAATAAACTTAAAAGTGCGTGCAAATGTTTTGCATGATCCTCTTTACTCTTAGAGTAAATTAGAATATCATCTATAAATACAATTATGAATTTATCCAAATATGGCTTACATATTCGGTTCATCATGTCCATAAATATAGCTGAGGCATTGGTTAAACCAAATGGCATGACAGTAAATTCATAATGACCATACCTTGTTCTGAAAGCGGTCTTAGGAATATCCTCTTCCTGTACCTTTAATTGATGATATCCTGACCTTAAATTGATTTTAGAGAAAAATCGAGCTCCCTGAAGTTGATCAAACAGATCATCGATTCTTGGTAATGGATACCGATTCTTAATCGTGACCTTGTTTAATTCACGATAGTCAATGCACATACGCATTGATCCGTCCTTCTTTTTAACAAACAATATCGGGGCTCCCCATGGCGACGAACTCGGTTGTATAAATCATTTCTCCAATAATTCGTCTAATTGTTTCTTCAATTCCTGCATTTCGGCGGGTGCCAAACAGTAAGGTGCTTTGGCAATCGGTGCTGTTCCTAGTATTAAATGGATTCTGAATTCAACTTCTCCATCCGGAGGTTGCCCTGGAAATACATCTGAAAACTGAGATACTACTGGAATATCTTTTAAATGCTTTCCTTTAGTGTTAGTGATTATGGAAATCAAATACACTATAGAACCTTTTCTTATACAACTTGCAGTTTTCATCACAGAGATAAATTTAGTGGACCTAGAGGGTTTATCTCCTTTAATTGTGATCGTTTTATCTTTTGGTGAATTTACTTGAATTAACTTTTGATCACATAAAATATTGGCTTTATTGGCTATTAACCAATCCATTCCTAAAACAACATCGAATCCTACCAGATTCATGGGATATAGGTTTGCAATAAACTTCTGATTTAAAATTTCTATTCTTGCTCCATGCAAGATTTCAGAAATCCTAACGGTTTCTCCATTGGCTGTCTCTACTAAGCATTCTTGTGGTAGTTTAGTTAATGACAGATTTAGAATTTTGCAAAATGATGTATTAATAAAACTTTGGTTTGCACCAGAGTCAAATAATACTTTAGCAAAGATATCATTAACTAAAAACGTACCAGCTATGACATCTGGAATCATCTTGGCTTCATCTGCAGTCAGAACAAATGCTCTAGCATTTTTAGTATTTTTGTTATCTGTGGTTGGAGCTAATTTTGGGCAGTTTGGCCTGATATGACATTTTTCTCCACAGTTGTAGCATAACCCATTACTGGATTTCTTCCTGCAATTTTCTTTCTTGTGTCCTGGCATCTTGCAATAATTGCAGAGAGTGGAACATTTTCCCGAATGCTTTTTCTTGCAGACCTTGCAGTATGGTGCAGAGGTAGAACCCATATTCTTACGATTGAAATTTCCGGAACGAAATTCTTGTGTAAGCCTTTGGGTTAAGTTCCTCCTCTGATCTTCTTCTCTAGTACGAACTAATTCATCAGTCAAGGTATTTGTTAATTCTACAGCTTCTTCTATGGTTTGAGGTCTAGCTGCCTTGACTATGTGTCTAATCTCTCCAATTAATCCCCAAATATAACGGGAGATTAACACTGGTTCTGGTGAAGCAAGGGTTGGCACTATTCTAGCATATTCAAAGAATATTTTAGTATATCCCTTACTATCCACACCAGTCATCCTAAGGTTTAGAAATTTGTTTGCTATCTGTTCCTTTTCATTGGGTGGGCAGAATTTCCTTTCTACCTTGTTCTTAAATTCTTCCCATTCCATATTGTAGGTTCTATCACTTCCTCTTGATTGAAGGATAGTGTTCTACCATTCTAGCGTTGCATTCTTAAACAGATTAGAAGCAAACAATATCTTATCTTCTTCAGCACACTTACTTATCCTTAAGACTGCCTCAGTCTTTTCTATCCAGCGTAAGGTTGTAATGGCCCCTTCGTTGCCCGAGAATTCCATTGGTTTACAAGACCAGAATTCTTTATATGAACAACCGTAAGACACGGTTCTTCTTCTTTTGGGAATAGGCAATTGAAGTATTGGTCCATTATTCACGCTGTGTTCTGGTTCACTTGGTCGCTTACTGCTATGCTTACTTTTATTATCAGCATCCTTAACAGTTTGAAGAATAAATGGCATTGCATCTATAATTCCTTGTGCTACTATGTGTTGGATAACACTATTATCCACTTGGATTCCATTGTTATTGATGCTCGGATTCTCATTAAGCATGTTAATGTTACTCTGGTTATCATTATTCGGATTTCCTTGATTTCCTTCGTCGGCCATCTGAATTTTAAACATTTATCCCATATTAATATCACAACATAATATTTAATATAGTTATTCACATGACACGCAATCTAACCAAAAACGTCGATCATTGCGACTTGTACTCTATTTTCATATACTATGCGTCTATTACACACTAGTACTGAAATAAAGATTACAATACCAACAGAAAGAAAATTACACTAATAGTAATATGCATCCGTACACACATATTTTATTTTATTTTTATTTTATTATATTTTTATTATTATTATTACTACTACCGTTTCCTTCATTCTCACATTCACGGATATGGATTTATCCAAAAATCCATATTACGTTCATCGTATTTCCATACGAGACGCTCTCCCACCTGACGCATTCTCTCACTGCTTTCTAAAATTTCCTCCCCAAAAGTCCTAAGTTCTTGTACGTTTTCTGCACTCATCGAGGGTGCAGGTTCTCGGACTGGGTGTGGAATCTGGGGTGCGGGTTCCTGATATGGGGGTGATAGTGCCTGAAATCGGTAAGGATATTTTAAAATCTCCCTAATATATTCATCATGGTAATAGGGATCTAAAGGGTCCATACCTGGGTAGGCTCTTATGTTCTGTATGGGTGTGTCTTCATGGATAGGGTAACGTTGCACAAAGTCCCTATCATCATCCCACCAGGGGTCGTAATTTGGGTCTAGGGGGTTTGGTGCAGGTATCCTAGGGATTTCTTCTGGGTTGAAGTCATGCATCTCCACTTGGTTTTCCTGGTTTTCTATCTCCATGAGTTGTTCTGGGTTTTGTGGTTGTGGGGCTACTAATTGTTCCAGACTTGGGTCAGCAACAGTTTTAGCTAGGATATGGAAATTAGCTAGGCTTCTATTAAGCATATCTGGTGTTTGGGCATCTGTCTTTCGCTTAGCAGCGGCTAAAACTCTTTGCTTTTGCAACTTTCGCATTCTCTTCCTACGAGCAAAGGCTTCCTTACTGAACCATCCTCGTTTCTTATGAGGGAATGGCTCTTCTGACTGAGCTTTAAAAGCAAACACTCCTTCTTCCTGATCAGCAGAATACACAGAAAGGGCAGGCTGTGAAGAAGTACCTTCACTCTTAGGTGAATCAGACAACTGACGACTCATGTCTGAGGGTCCTTGATCACTCATACTGTAAACTAACAAATAGTCAAATAACACATAACAAATAAATATAGTTATGCACATATTTCTAAAATTTATTTCCTAACAAAATATAGAATTTAAGTGTCAGCAGAACACTTCTTTGGCTCAGACCAGTGGCTAGGCTCTGATACCACCTTCTGTCGCAACCCCCGATCCCTTATCTGTCCCGGGAACGTGCGGACGCGAGCTCAGAGTTTCGGTGGTATCAGTTATTTAATCTTGCAGCGGAATTTACATCAGGACCGTAGTTAGGAAATGTTTATTAGAGTAAAACCACCATAATTGATATTAATAAACACATGGGCAAAACCCAAGTTTCTTATTACAATACATTTATATGGACAACCCCTATTTTATTGAATTTAAAACATCGTTTATTAGGTAACTTTTATAGCCACATTTTTCCCAAGCCTTCAGTGCTCTCCAGCTGACTTTTCACTAATTGGCTGTCACATTGTGTTACCTGTAACGCGTTTTAAAAACATTTGTCAGTCGGAAATACTAGTGAGTGAATCCCAGTTTAATTAAGTTTAAATAAAAAGTCACAGTGAACAGTATTGAGAGCGATCACACTTTTTATGTCTACACAATTACTCCATTTAGTACTGTCAATCCACTGACTTGTGGGTCATATTACACATTGGCTAACTCATTGTCCAATTGTAACGTATTGTCATCCTGACTTACTACTCACAGTGTAGTAAATTTTGTATACAAAACCCCAAACATACCGGCAGTAATTGAAGAACTACAAAGACTCAATCACCGCTTAATCACATTGTAAAACAATTAAGGTTTTGTAAAACATTCCAAAAAGGTTAACAAAAAGAGGATAAACTCACATTGCTATCTTAGACTTCGCGTAAGGGTTTCCTGGATATAATCTATAATTTATACAAATGTACATTGGTTAGTATCATAACCCTTTGAAAATATTAATGATACCCTCCCCGAGATGGCATTCCAACAACTACGTCGGGCAGAACCACGACAGTTGTTACGGAACCCTAAATCAATCGGGCAGCGTACTATTTACGAAACTGCGGTTATAATACTTACAACGAAGCAGAACATTGCTAATTAGGGGTATAATACCCGAGTATAATATCTCTACTACAGAAATTTAGATTGAGAATTGAAAAATGAACGAATTCTGGTTGAACCCAATGGCCTTCTTATATAGTTGCTGATTCTAGTCCTCTCGCGGCCCGCGTAACATAAGGCTAAGCCTTACGCAGACCGCGTCAACCTTGGTCAACGCTGTAGCTTAGCTGGGTCAGCTACTAAACTCACCACGATGTCGACACGTGTCAGCTCAGGATGTTTCCGCATCGTTGATCTCTCGCGGCCCGCGTTAACTAAACAAGAACTCTTACGCGGCCCGTTTGAACTAAAGATATCAACGATATCAGGTTTTAACCCTGATACCGCCCGCGTGAAATGTTGGGGTGGGTCTACGCGGCCCGCCTCAACTCAAATTTTCTTGTTTTTAATTTATTTTAAATGCTATAACATAATTCGGGCTCGGTTTTCACATACGGGGTGTAATATAAGACATATTGAGACATTCTATAATATACTAGAGTGTTAGAATATTATGAGGGTGTTGGTTTTACCGAGGGTTGTTACACTTAAAAACACTGATTTCGGCATAAGTAAAACCGAAACCAGCCGTGATTTATATGGCTTTAAAACTTTTCTGTTTTCCAGATTTTAATCCCAGAATAATGGATACGAAAACAGAACTGATTTATCAACATATGCTCTGATACCACATGTTGATAAGTTCTGTTTAAACATGATGGAAAACATGAATTACATACCTGTTACAGCAGACATGCCAGCAGAGAATCCAGTCAGAGATGCAGCCATTGAGTTCGACATACTTGTCAGGATGATCTGGTTCCTCCTAAGGGTGTAAGGTTATGATGGTGATGAACCGAAACTAGGGAGAGAATCGGTTAGGTGAGAGAGCCATGAATGATGTTATGATTATTGAGTTATGTGTCTAACCCTTTATCTCTCTAATAATCTCCTTATATATACACTCAAGAGGAAACCTAATTAGTTAATAAGGGTAATATGGTCCATCAACAATTACCAACTAATCATTAATAGGTTATTAATATATTTTGATCTATATAATATAAATGATTATAATGGCTACAAGATTAAATAATATAATGTTAATATATTTAATCTCACAAGTTTATCTTTATTTCCATCCCCACCCCTAACGCCATCCAATTCAACTGTTAAATTCTGGTTCAGATCTGGGATGGGAAAAGACTAAAATGCCCCTCAGCGGATGCATAATTTTATTCTAATGGATTCCTTTTGGAAATATCTCTTTAATTCTCACTATTTTTTTTCTAAATTCTACAAAGTTCTCACTATTTTTTTCATTTTTTCAAACGCACTGGGTTCATGGGAACCCACAAATGTGGGCTGGAGCCGCCCCTGCTCATGTGAGGGGCATATGACCAGTATTTAACAGTTGAATTGGATGACGTTAGAGGGGAGGAGTGAAATAGAAATAAGCTTCATAGATCAGTGAGTAAAATGACTATTTTTAAAGAATTGGGACAAAACCGTTAAAAGAACTAAACTACAGGGAGAAAAACAGAAGTTACTCTATTATTTAATTGAAAATAAGAAAGAAAAAAAAAGTCAAACTTATTATTTTAAGAAGAGTGAGTTAAATGCCATTTTAGTTCCTGTGGTTTTGGTCATTTTGCCAGTTTAGTCCAAAGGTTTCATTTTTAACATGTGGGTCCAAAAAGGTTTCACAGTTGCCATTTTAGTCCACTGGGTTAACTTCATTCATTTTTTCTGTTAACGAGAAAGCCAATTCGGTCATTTTATATGGCTGAATTGCCCTTTTAGTTAACAGAATTACATACAAAATGACCGAATTGGTCTTCTCGTTAACAGAATAAATGGATGAAGTTAACCAAGTGCACTAAAATGGCAACTGTGAAACCTTTTTGGACCCACAGGTTAAAAATGAAACCTTTGGACTAAACTGGCAAAATGGTCCAAACCATAGGGACTAAAATGGCATTTAACTCTTTTAAGAAAATAAACTTAGTGGCTATTTTGCTAATTTTAGTAGTAAACTAAGGCTAATTTCGTCATTTTGCTTTTCAATTTCACAAATTTAAAAGTAAGATATGGTGATATGTTCAAATCAGGGCATGACTCACTCAATTAGACAGGAATTGGTTTTTAATTTCAACGAAGATTAATAAAAAATATTTACGAGAGACTTGGTTTGAGCCGGCGTTAAATAATATTTTCGATAATTATCTGGCTCGGGCACATAACCATTGTTTAACAAGATATTAGCCTAGTGGCATCTTGGGGTTGGGATAAGATTTTGGGACCAATAGGTCCTGGGTTCGATTCCCACAAGGGGGTTTTGTTGTATAGACATTATGTCTAATGAAGATGGATATGATCGGGTGGTTCCGTTGGTGGCAAGATGATACTACACCGGTCCGTCAGTGATCCAAATTTGCCGTTCAAAAAAAAAAGATATTAGTAGCAAACTGCAAGATAAGACTATGGGGTATGGGGCGGGGGTGGCTGAAAACGCCCAAGCCACCACCCCGGGTGGGCTTGGGTTTGAGCGTGGCCCAAGGGGAGTTTAAGGCCGGGCGTGGGGCGGGTCTATCAATATGACATGACGGACTCTCAATGGCCAAACCAAACTAGCCGTTGGCCAACGGCTATGTGTAAAAAATATATATTTTTTTACTATAAAACTCACACTTCTATTCTTTTTTTACCACATCTAACTAAAATACACTTCACCTCTTCTATAATCATCTCTATTCTCATTCTATAATACGAAAAATGAATCCTCACAATCGTGCTTTTGACCCGAACAACCCATGGGCATTCCAAGAAAATCCTAGCCCACCACCCAATCGTCCAATGCCTCGTCCATTTTTAATACACTCCACTATGCCCAATGTGGCGGGTTACGCATCGTATCTCTCGAATCGTGTGTATACTAACTTCCCTCACACCGACATTCTATACCTAGCCCGTTTTCACAAACGCCCATCAACCTTTCACCAACCTCCATCAACCTTTCCCAAACCAAAAACCGTCCCCGAAACTCAACCCCCAATGGATGGTCCTTCCGCATCCAAACCCATCAAAAAAAGAAGTCATAAGAAAAAAACCGAGGCCGAGAAAGCACTTGAAACCGCCAAACGAAAACAACAAAGATGGGTCGTTAATGAAGAACTTGCATTGGCGAGGGCTTGGCTTCAACAATCTCAACATCCAACTTTAGGTATTTTTAAATATTTTGTAGCCCTTATTTTAATATTTATGGTTATTTTTTATATAACTTTGTAATATATTAAATTTTGTTTTGATTAAAATAGGAAATTCTCAACATCGAAGCCATTTGTGGGAAGCGATTGGTAAAGCATTCCATGAAGAAATGAAAAGGGAAGTTTATTGTGAAAACGATAGCTTATCCTCGAAGTGGACCGCGATAAGCGGGCAACTCACCAAATTTAGTGCTTTTTTAAATAAAGCAAAACAAAACTCAAAAAGTGGTGAAACCGAAGCCGACTTCGTGACAAATGCATTGGTTACATTCAAAACAAATGTGGGGAGCAACTTCCGTTTCATGCATTGTTGGGAGATTTGTAAGTTCCATCACAAGTGGACAAATATCCTCAGTGGTAGCGAAACTAACACGTCTTCCAAAAGGTCAAGGACACCCTCGTCCCAAGCCCAATTGGATGCACGAGATCAAGATTTGGAGGACTTTTTGGATGATTCGTCAAACCGTCCTGAATACGGAAGAGATGCCGCAAAAATGCGCGCTCAAAAATCAAGATCGGGTACGGCATCGCCTTCAGTTGGGAGTTCGGACTCGCGTAGAGGAGTATACAGCGATCAGTTGGATGACATTGAAAGCAAGTTAGATACATTCAACGTATTCCAACAACAAAGGGCAGAAATTCGAAAGAGCAAAGAAGCTAGGGATGCCCTGAAACAAAGACGAGATGATATGAAATTTCTAGCCCAGCCCATTGATTACCTATCAGGTGAAGAGTTGGAACTAATGTTGGAGACGAGAGAAGAGATAAAGAAAAAATATAAGCACTAGGAATTTTTTTATGTAATTTTCTTTATTTCAAAATAATTAAAAATTAAAATTTTTTTGTTTTAAAAAATATAAAATAGTTGTTTGGGCTGGCCACACCCCAAACCCCCGCCCCACCATACCGTCTTTAATGTGGGTCAGCCCAGCGAAGCCCACCCAAACTACATGTCAACCCATGCCCCAAACCCCCGCCCCACCGTACCCACGTTCTAACATCATCAAATGTAATGTAAGATTTAAGGCAAACTAAATGACGTGGTATTAGTTGCAAGTCAACAGTCCATCAATAAACGACTGGTGTAGTTGGTATTAGTTGTAAGTTAACATCAAATGAAAAGTAAATTTTCATTTTAGTCTTTTTGGTTTAATTAAAAAAAGTGTCAGTTTAGTTTAAATTGTGTGTTTTTCTTTCATCCGTGTCTCTAAGGTTTCCATTTTTTTTATTATTTTATCCAACAATCTAACTTCTTAAAAAAATATTAGTTAACTCAAGAGTATTTCTGTCACTTCATATTTATCTTTTGTTTTTGTCATTTTTATCCAAACTCTTTTCACATTTATCTTTTTTTTTTCTTTTAGTCATTTATATTATGTATTTGTGAGGTTCTTTTCCTATTCAGAGTCCATTTGTTTGATCGATAGAATATGTATTTGTCTGTTAGTTTCTATGATTTATTATTTTGGAACGTAAAGGCAAGCTAGTGGAATGGTTAAGCAATTTTACTTGTTTATTCAAGCAATCAAGTGGTGTTGTTAAACTTAAATAAGCTATAAAAATTTAAGCACAAAAATAAAAATATATTATTCTCAAAAGTAGTAGACTAAGTCCTGTGTAGTGGGGCGCTATGTGCCCCTATAAAGCCCCAATGGCGCCCCTAACACCACGACGAAGGGCGTTATGAGGCCAAAAGGGGGGGGGGGGGGGGCGATTTCAAAAATGGACAAATAAAAAAAAGCTTGTGTTTTTTAATTAATTAATAAAATTGAAAAATAATAACTAGGTAATGATAGGTAGGAGCTTTTTGACAACAGACTCTAGTGATATAACGCCCCATAAAACCCCTGTGTGACGTGACACGACACGTGTCGCATAACGCCTCACAAAAGATTTTATGACTACGGATGGGCTAAGCACCATGAACATTAAATATTGTTGGAGAAATAAATAAATGGTAGAGAATGATCGAGGACTTTTCCTAGAAATTCATTAGATCTTTAAAGTCAGTCGTATATGAGGAAAAAATGAACCACCCTATTACGACGTCTATTAGTCCACTTAGACATTCAAGGAGATTTTAAAGCCGGTAGTTATGGAGTGGAGCACCAAGTCATCTTAGATTAAGACCGCCCGTAATGGGGCGTGTTTTGTAAAAAAAATTCGAAAAAAACGCCGGAAAACGCCCGATAACCACTACATACCGGCGTGATTGGGCGTTATTTTGGACGATTTGGTGTTTGGCGTTTGGCTTTTTTTAAATCACGCTTTAAGGGGGTTTGACTGGCCAATCAGATGAGGGCATGTGAGTTTAGAGAGAGAGATGGAATGTGGGGTTTGAGTTTGTCGGATTTTTGGAGAAGTTTAGCCGGAGAAGTTGCAGTTGAGCCGGATTTTTTGGAGAAGAAGAAGAAACTTCAATTTTTTGGGGTTTGAGTTGACACATTAGGCCCCTGTAGTTTTAAACTTCAATATCTTTAATATTTTAAGTTTCAAAAATGCTATATCAGTCCCTAAAGTTTTGTTTATTAAATGTCTTATTTGGATCTTTTATAAAACTTAAAATTTTGCAATGTATTTTTTTAGTATTGTATTTTTTTTAATTTAATGAAGTATTTTAAGTTTTTAATTTAAAAAAATTAAATAATTGTGTAATGATTGGATGGGGCGTTATTCCCACTACGACATTTTTGCAATAACGCCCAATAATGCTCCATGCTGACTGGACTGCCACATGGCAGAAAACGCCCTATGATGGGGGCATTATTGAGCTAACCACTACACATGGTCTAATAACGCACTAAATACCTCGGGGCGTTATTGAGGGGCTCGCCACCCCACCAAAAGACGCGAATGTGTGAAAGAGGGGGCCCACTTCCAAATTAGGGATGAGCAAAATGGACCCGGTACCGGTACCGAACCGGTACCGGTACCGAATTTTACCAAACCGGGTACCTTTTCAGTACCGATTCGGTACCCACTTTTGACATTTTCGGTACCGGTTCGGTACTGGTCCGGTACGGTACCGGTATTTTGCTGGTTTTTACCCTCAAATACCGGTACCGAACCGTACCGAACCGGGTATATTCGGTACCGGTACCCACTTTTGATGATTTTCGGTACCGGTTCTTTCGGTACCGGTACCGGTTCGGTACCGGACGGTACCTGTTCGGTACCGGACGGTACCGAGCTCATCCCTATTCCAAATAATACCGTTGTATAACGGTAGAAAATAGTTTATCTCCTATTTACTATATCTATCTATCTAAATTTATATCTACATCTATTCTCTTTTTTTATTACATTTTATATAATAAAAGAAAACCCTTAAGGAACACGTGTAATCCATTAGAAGTATCTATTTTTTAGTTTTTTTTTTTCGTATTTTGTAATTAAAGATAGTTATTATATCATCAACTAAATAAAATTACTTACAAAATTTTTAAATAAACTTGTATTTTTCACTTAAAAGATTCGCAAACTTCAAAATTACATTGGTTATAATATTAAAAAACAAAGAATAATTAGGAGTTATTTTTGAAAATTTTGGAATCTATATATATACTCAAGGTTGGAGAACTCGCTAGTCGCTAATTTGCCGGTGAGGTGGGGACTAGCGACTACTCGGGATTACTCGAGATTAATTGGGATTAATCGGATCGGGTTTTTTATATGTAACTTTCGGTTTTATGTATACATATACACATTTTTATAGGTAAATATTTTAAGTAGCTAGGTTTTAACTCTTACTCAACTCATTTTTTTAAGTATAGAAGATTAATTATTGGAATTCACATGGTTTGGTTGGAAATTGGCCGAAATTTTGAGGTTTTGGTCGGAATATACAGGTTTTTTACTGGAATCTGATCGGAATCACCGATTTTTGGCTGGTCGACTAGGTCCAACTAGGCCCGACTAGCGATTAATGGACTGATTAACAAAAAATTACTAAGCTACTGGCCGACTAGTGATTAATCACCGACTAGTCGCTGCCTAGCCACGATTTTTACAACACTGACTATACTTCTATCTATACAATATAATTATTGAAAAAAAAACATCATATTTTTACCACACAACTACAAAATCTCTTCCATCTCAACTCTATTTTTTTCATTTACTATGTTCCCAAATAACAACATAAACGCTTTTGATCCGAATCACCCGTATTTTGCAAACCATCAACCGATTAACCAAGACGACCCGTGGCATATCAATCAAAACACAAACGACACAAACAGACTTAAAAATATAATTAACATACTTATATTTTAAGTATGTTGTAATTTTAGAGTAAAGTTATCTTGCAAAATATAAAACGATTTCGAGTAAAATATAACACAATGCCAAAAAAATATAACACAATGTCGAGGAAAAAAAGCCACAATTAGTCGCAAAATAAACACAATGTCGTAAATATATAGAAAAGACACAATAAGGCTAGGTGGGGTGGTCCGTTATGGACCATCCATCATGCGTTAAACCCAAACGTAACACCGCCGCCTGTATAAATTCAACGCGTTATATATTGAACGCGTTATACACATAACGTGTGAAACTTCAGTCTTCATTTGTTCTGCATGTTTGACAAATTTGACACCTGTACCTTGGACCCATTGCATATTAACACCTGTTGACCAACTTCAAAAGACCAAACACTTTCCAGAAATCAATGTATTAATTAATTAAAGTTGGCTTTTTTTATCACTAGTGATACCACCCCCCTACATTTCTATCACTAATGATAGAATATTGGGTGATGACATGGCATGATTTGATTGGATAGTGGGAGTGATAGAAATCTATCACTAGTGAACCACCCATCATCCCCTAATAAGGGGAGTGGAGGTGGTCACTAGTGGTAGAATTTCATCACTCACAAGCATCCAATCAACTCATGCCATGTCATCAACCACTATTCTATCAATCACAAGCATTTTGTAGTGGCGGTGGTCACTAGTGATAGAATTCCGTCACTCACAATTTTTTTTAATTTTTATTTTAAAATTTGAAATTAACACTAAAATTATAAACATCATTAAAATTAAAACATACTAGTTCAATTTAACATACTAGAAATATTTTAGCCTACAATTAAAAAAAAAATACTAAAAGGTTTAAAGGTTATTGTGTGAAATGTGTTTGTGTTTTGGTGTGGGTGAAATGGTTTAAAATGGAGAAGTATATATAAAAGGTTTAAAGGTTATTATTATTATTATTTTTAATAAGTTTACCGTTACAAAACGGTCAAAAAGGCATCAAACAACGTTCGAATTCATCAAGTTCAACGCATGATCAGTTCAACGCGTTAATCATATCACGCGTTACCATGGTGGTGGCGGCTGTGTTCCAAAAAAAAAACGAGTGATGGGGTGGCCATCACGGACCACCCCCACTCCCCTAAATAAAAAAGACTATAATCTAAACACAAAATTCCAAAATCTACAAGCTAAACATTCAAAAGTGAAAGCTTAAATCTTATATCGCAGAGTTCGATAAGACGGTTTCAATACCGCTAGAATAAGGTCAATCGGAGTCTGTTTGATACGCTCTTATTTTTACGAGACTTTGTATTTGATCTTAATCCTATATTTTATGTGATTTTAGTTTAAGTATGCTTAGTTTTTATTAAATTACTTGGTTTGTATTTTTTTAAAGTAATCTAATCTAATCTAATCTAAATTCTAATAAAGGATTCCAATTAATGACACATGTCATTCTCTCCTTCAACCTTAAAATTTTTACTTATATTTTACTAGGTTTTTACCCGGGATTGCTTCCCGGGCTCGGGAAACTTAGTTACATTAGTTACTATTTGTTATTAATACGACCACATTACATCAACTATCTCATTCAATTCAACAACAATGTCCTCAAATCACCGGATTAGATCATGAACACATATTAGAGGTTGTTAGGATCTGAGTTTCATTTTAATTGTATTTTTGTTTAAGAATTAAGAAGATGAACAAGTAATGCAGCGAAACTAAAATGGAAATAAACGTTGCACACAATCAAACAGGAGAAATGCTTTCAACACACATTTTAACATAGAACCGAATGATTGAATTTATTTCAAGATTCAAGTGTTTCTTCAATCATCCGTTTAACCCCTACTTTCACAAGGTAATCCTCTTCTTCTTTATCTGCTGCTGTTATTTTATCCATCTGGTTTTGATTCATTCTTTGGTAAAGGATAGCAGCAGGTGGAGCAGTGGATCTCCTGAATTTTTGCTTTTGTGGCTTAGCTGAAACCACTGCTTCAGGATAATCAGGCTTTTGTGGAATATTAGGATTTTTCTTCCTTAGTTCTTCCAGTCTTTTGTAAGATGCAAACACTTTATCCTCTTTCCATCTTGACACTTGATTCCTTAACCCAAAAGCAGCTGTAATCAGCTCTTCTTTCATCCTCTTCAGCTGCAGAGTCCTTTCTGGTACATTTTTCTTAAACTTTGCCCAGATAGGAGGAGTCTGCTTCTCCTTGTTTTTGATCATATCTTGAATTCTGTCTGCTTCACTTTCAAGCTCACTAATGGTCCATTCTTTGTACATGTACTTTTCTCCTTTATACGTTTTGTAAGCCATGATGTTATCAAGATAATCTTTTCTCAAGGTTTCATCTGCTTTTTCTGATAGTTGCTGACAAAGATTTTTTGCAAACTGCTCCAATGTTCTGACCTGAGTTAGCAGGTATTGATAGTATCTTTGTATTTCCTTATCAGATTTACCATGTGAATTCCTTTTAGAGATATCCTCTGTTTGTTGAGCTTTTAACCTCATATATTCTTCAATGTTGTTTGGCCTAGGATATCCTTCAAGAGATGGCAAACTCCTTTTAGCAGGGTCATCTTTAGTGTAGAAGGATTTGATCTCCTCTCTAACTGCTATAAGCTCTAAAGGGTACTGAACACCTGGAGGAGTGATGGCAGTATTTGGTTTTCGAACTTGAGCTGAAGAAAGAGGAACAGGCTTTGGAATAGGTACAACTGGCAGTGATTGTGTGGTTGTTTGTGGTGGTGAAGTGTCATCATCTAGGACAACATTGGTTACCCGTATCCTTTTGGGTTTAGGAGAGGTTGGTGGTGTTTTGATGGATTGAGTGGTAGTGATTTGAGTGGAAGGTTGCTGACTAACAGTTGTTGGAACAACTGGTGTTTCAACCACTGTTGTCATTACAACAGATGATGTGTCATCTGAAGTCTTCTGCTTTTTAGCAGGAGATGATGATGGTGATGAATTTGTTTTTGGTGGTGAGGTGATTTTTGGTGGTGATGATGTTTTTGGTGAGGCAGTGGTTGAAGTGGGAGCAGTAGTTGTTGGAACAACTTGTGTTTCAACCACTGTTGTCATTACAGATGATGTGTCATCTGAAGTCTTCTACTTTTTAGCAGGAGATGATAGTGGTGATGAAGTTGTTTTTTGGTGGTGATGTGATTTTTGGTGGTGATGATGTTTTTGGTGAGGCAGTGGTTGAAGTGGGAGCAGTAGTTGTAGTGTATGTTGAAGTGCTAGCAGTTGTTTGGGTAACAACTGTTGAAACCACTGAAGTACCAACAGTTGTTGATACAACAGGAGTTTTAACATCTGTTGGTTTGGGAGATTGATGTCTAGTGGGCTGCTTTATTTTGACCTTAGGATTTTCTTCATCATTTGGTTCTGAAATACCCTGCTCATTCATTTCCATAAAAACTCTCTTCTCCTGTTCAAACCTTGCTTTATCCTTTGCCTCCATATCCTTTTTTACCCTTGCTTTTGCATCAGCAATGGCATTTGTGGTTACATCAATCTTTTTGGAACCATCTGGCAAAGGGATGTCTGCAAGCATACTTGATTTGTCTGGTGCAATGTATAATCCATCTTCATATCCCTTCTTTGTCAACTGCTTCATTTTCTCCCCCTTTTTGGCATCAGCTGGTGGTGGGTTGTCCACAAAGATAATAGAGGGAGGAGCAGTGCTAGTGGTGTTTAGTAAATGGGCCTTGATTGCCTTGATATCTGCCTGGGTGTCTTTAAACCTTGCTTCCATGAGATTTGTGATCTTTTGAAGTTGTATCTCATGTTGCTGATCAACTAATTCTCTTTGGTGGTGTAGCAGAGGTTGAAACAAACTCCACAGCTCATTTGGAGTGGGAGCAGATGAAGGAACAACTGTTGGAGTTGGTGCAGCAGTGGGTGGTACCTTTTGTGCTTTCAACAACTGTTGAAGCATGTCTTTGATTTCTGCAACAGATGTATCAAGCTTGTCAACTCTATCCGTCAATTCTCGGTACATTAAACCATCACCCAACTTAATGGGATCATCTGATTTCCCACTAACAGTGGTTGTATCATTGGTTTCCTTAGGAAAAATTTCCCAAAAGTCATCCAATGATACCCCTTGTTCTCGGTACTGTGGACTTCTTTCCTCAGCAATTGATAACCTTTTAAATGTACCAGTGGTTGGAACAAACACACCAGTGGTTATCAGAGTTGCTGGAGAGGAAATTGCCTTCAAGTAAGTCTGATTTATGAAACAACTGGCCAGGTGTAGATCAGTGGATCCAACACCTGTAGTTGCTGCTTCGCTTGAACTACTGACATGAAGTACTTGTACATCCTGCAGTGTAACCTCCTCTGGTGTTGTTGGTGGGTTAGCAATGATAGGAAGTTCAGACTCGGTCACTTGTGGTGGCATGCACTCAGTGATAGGTGGTTGAGAGGAACTGATTTCTGTCTGAGCTATATCAACTGCATCCAATAAAAGTTTTGTTTGTGCAGGAATTTGAGATGTGAGTATGGGTGTGGAGAGAGAATTTGGCCCGGGCAGTGGGCTGTGGATGATAGGATCAAGTGATTCTAGAGCATCATAATTTGGTGTCCCGGTTCTTACAACCTGTTCTTTTTAGAAGAAGCAGGAGGAGTTTGAGGCTCGGGTTGAGATCTTTCTACCATCTGCTGTGAGGAAGTAGCAGCAGTGGTTTCTGGTGACTTTTGTGTTGTAACTGGCAGTTCCTCTGGGATCTCATCTTCCAGAGATGCCTTTGTTTTAGGTTTGGGGGGCTTTTGTGGTTTCTTTTATCTTGGTCTTTTGGTGGATTTAGGTGTGGGTTTCACAGCAGTTGTTTTGCTGCTGTGATCACCTTGAGCAGTGGGCTCAGCAGCAAGTGCCTGAGGATCAGTGGTAGCTGCTAAAGTCTGCTCAGGAGCCTCTGCTTGTGTTTTGGACACTTTTGATAGCCTTGTAAATGTTTCAGGTGTAAGGCCATTTATTTGAAAAGGTTCACCCTGGATAAGTACATGAGCATCATCCTTTCCAAATTTCTTTCAAAAATAAAAGCTTAGGAACCTTGGAAATAGTAAAAATGATTTGCAAGTAACATTTTTGACCAAATCATCAAAGATCTCCTGGGAATAGTTATAGTTTTCCCCATGCAAAATAGCATAACCCAGGTATTGGATCTTTAATGGAATTTCATTGAAAGCAATGGTTTTATTATAAACACACATTAAGAGGGTATGAAACAAAAACCTTGTGGCAGGGGGAAAATCGCCTTTTTGCAAAGTGTCTTTTTTCATTACCTTTGCATACCCTCTTCCTAAAAAATCTGTTCGATACTCTATTTTAGGGAAAGAAGTTTTACCTTGAAGATCATTGAGTTCAAACACTTCAGAGATGGTTTGTGGTGTGATTTTAACTTTAAAACCCTTTATCGAGGAATTGATGGCTATGGGTGTTTCATCTTGAGATTCAAGTTTTGCATTTTCTAAAATTCCCTCTGGGTTGCCAAGTAAATCGGAGCATCAGAAGTCAACAAAGTTTTGTACTTTGAAGACGAAAGAGCATCTATGACGGAATTGAAGGTTTCAGTGTTACTTGGTTTTGTCAACATACCCAAGTAGTTATGGGGAGCTTTGTATGGAATTTCTATGGCCTTTTGAGTGGATTCCTCAGATGATGAAGACGGTGATTTTGCCATTTGAGGAAGAAGGACGATGAGGAATTTTAAGAGAAATGGAGGATAACTGCTCTGAGAAACAAATTTAGAATTCGATTCGACAGTAAAAACCCTGTTTGGGGGTTTTGATCAGGGCTTTATAGGGGAAAAAGTGAACGCTGACGTGGCAGCAGTTACAAAAGATATGACCGCTATGTACTGTCCACGACCCAACCCCTGATGAGTAATGGAAGACAGTTGTTTTATGAAGCCACTGATGGAATAATATCGATGGTTGCAATGGTTACACTGACCAAACAGTGGGAGACTTTAAGCTATCATTGGATAGCCTATCAGTCCTGATGGTGCAATGTTGAGATTATTAAAATAAACTATTACAATGGATTTTTGATTTCCTGAAAACATTTTAATGCTTATAATTCATGAAAAAATTTCATTTTAACTACTTTTAAGATGCATGTTGAGATTATTAAAATAAAGTATTACATAGAAAAATAGAAATTTAATGAAATATTTATAAACTATTACACGCTAGAGTTAACACTTGTTAGGATTTCGTAGGTAAAATTGTAACGATTAGGTAAAATTGTAATTTCATTGTAATTCTATTTTTTTAACTATTAGTGGATAGCCAACAGTGATTGAAACACAGATGTTTGGTCACTAAGTGGTCAACATGAAAAATGAAGAAACAGAGGTTGTCTTTCAACAGTGGATAACATTTAACAATCAGATGTTTGAACCAGAACACTGGTTGTGACAGACTTTTAAGGATTAATGAAAACTATCATTTTTAACTATTTTGAGGATGTTTAACGTTAAACAGATATTTGACCTCAAAAAGAAGTTGCACCATATACAATTGTTTGCAAAAAAAGACCAATTTCAAAAATACTATACCCAAACAACGAAAATGAGGAGCTTAATAATCAGTTAGCATGCTAGGGTGATGTGATAAATACCGTTACATATAAACATCTCGGTGATATGAAATCTAACAATCTAACAGAGTATAAAACACTGATGTGATAAATACTGTTAACATAAACAAAGGTAGAATATCTGCTGTTGATGCTGAACCACTGTTGTTGTTAGGCAGTGGTTGGTCTTTGAGTTTGTATAGGGTTTGTCTCTAGAGATAAAATATAGCGAACCACTGCTACACTAAACACTGTTATATAAGAAACACTGATACATAAATACTAAAGTTGAATCCGCTGTAGATGCTGAAGCACTGCTACTATTGAGCAGTGGTTTTCCTTTCGTTGATCAGGCTTTAGGCACATAAGTGCTTGTCTTTAACATGGCTTTGTCTTCAACAGTGGATAGGCCTCATCAGTCTTTAAGTACATCAGTCTTTATAAGGAGCAGTGGTCAATTATAACAATCCTTAGCATGATCAGCTGTTATAACCACAACATAACCCTTTGAGAGGAAGCAAGTGTTCGTCTATTCATTTGAGAGGACTCATTGCATTACATCCCTGTTGAAAAACAGAATCCAAAAATTTGGGCAAAATGGATTTGAAAGATGAGTGGTCAACATAAAGAATGAAGAAACAGAGGTTGACCGTTGCATTGCTCCTTGACACTATTAAACCTCTGTTGACTTACCAAATAGATGTTCAGACACAATTCAACATCAACGTAATCTAAATCTTACTAAAACACTAAATAATAAGTAAAAATAAAATAGAACATAGATTCATAAAATTAAATTTATTCATTTATTCATGACCTTAAAACTAAAAGTCCAATAATTACATCACATACTGAACAATATTAAAGTTCAAATCTAAGAATAACAGCAAGAATTAAGAAACTTTAGTTTCAACTGCATCAATTGCTGAATCTCTCGATGTATGTCCTTCGGCATCGACATGAACTACACGTCTCTATCACCGCACTCTATATTACTGACAAGACAAATAAGAAACAAACCTAAAATGCAAAGGTCTATTCTCAACTGTTGTAGCACATATGAGTTTTCACGTTACTGCACTAATCTATCCATACTTTCTAAAAAAGAAGAAATCCCAATGACAAACCTGACGCAAGAAAACCTGACTTTCGATTTAATAAAAATCGAACAATTCAACTTTTCACGATGTTGCAACAATGATACTGCAACATCGATATTGAAAGGTTGATGTGTGATGGGAAGCTTCATTGAAACGACGATGTTGGAACAATGATACTGGAACGATAGCATGTAAACATAATCAACAAAAATTCGAACAAAGAAGTGTAATAGGAGATTAGCGGCTGAATCACGAGAAAGATGCATTTGAGAGAGAGAGAGAGAGATACGCTCACATATATGAGCGAGCGAGATTTGAATGTGAAACCAGATAATTATATCTTATTTCTAGGATTAGAATATATAGTTTGAATTTTGAATGTGGGAACTGATAATTATATCTTATTTATTGGGAACTGATGTGTCACACCCCGATATTTCCACGTATTACCGGTGGGCCCGGTAGGGAGTATCGTGACGTAGTTGATATCATCATAGAAAATTTATCACAGTTTAGTACACAGCGGAAGTCGAAAGATAAAAACATTATAAACCGAATAGTAATATCATTTATTACAAAAACAGTTGAAAAGGATTCACATGCGGATCAAAGTTAAAAGAAACATTGTTCAACAGATTTATAACATCTAAGCTTGCAAGACTCTTTATTGATGCTAGGAGTAGTCAGCCTATTCCGTTAAGTACATGCACTTAGCATTTTTGGAAAATACGTCAGTTTACACTGGTAAATACAATTAACCGACTCATTTTGAAAATGTTTAAGAAAATTGATTTGAATGCACAAGGCACAAAATATCTTTTATAACTTGGGATAATTATTTATATATAATCTTGTTAAAGAATTACATGTTTATTATGCGTTCAGTAGCCCGGGTTGAAAACCGGGTTAGAGATTAATAGACACACCACATGATATAATCTCGCGGCGAGTTTTTCTCGAACAGGCGGTTATATCTTTTATATTCGCACCGACAGGTGTATGTCTACACCTCGTGCATTAAGTCGTGACCATTTCAATGAATGAGCCGAGGATATCCAGGACACGGTCATTAACCCCCCAAAGGCTTAGAATAAACAAAACAGATTAAACGGTTTATCTCAATAATTTAACCTTCATACGATAAAAAAATTCAATACCCGACCAAGCGGTATTTTATATATACCGTACCCCAAGCCCGTATAAGGGAAAACAAGTTAAAAGTATTTACCTGAGCAAATTATACAATTTTTCCCAGCCGTATACAATCAAGCAAATGTAGATATCTTTTACTGGGCTCCTAAATCTGGAATGAAGGTTTTAATAACCAATTAGATTCCTAACGGGTCTTAATTAAGTCTAAACTTAGACCGGTTAGTTTTAAAGGAAGGTATACGGTTCAAAACGCAAGATTAAGTGAAGACCGGAATAGAATGTGATTTAGACCCAACAAGTTTGAAGACTTGTATAATGTGGGTAAACTAAACAAATTCTGGATTTTGAGATAAAAATGATAAGGTTTGGCCCGTTTCGGTCAATTTATGCAAACTAGTCACATAAACCGTATCGAACGCGAAAAATGCATAACAGGTAAACAAATGAGTCATGAACAGGTTTCCTAGGTTAATATGCCTTAAATATGTTGTGATTTCAGTAAGATACCTTCCATTATGCCCAAAATGGATTTAAACTCAAATTAAGCCCCGTAGGGGTATTTTGGTCATTTTAAGGGTTATAAAATATATTAAATATTAATATGGGGTTCAGGTCTGATATGATCAGTAAAAATATTTATTTTTTTAAATCAGAACAGTAGGGTATTGTATATATGTGAAATTTACCATTTATAACCAAACTATGCACCGAAGGGGCATTTTGGAAATTTTACAAAAGCTTTAAAGGTCAGATTTGGAAATCTGAGTTCAAAACTTTTGCTTACTATTAAAGTATGAAAATTTACTCAAAACATCAGTGGGTATTAGGTCTTATATGTTAAAAATAGTTTTAACCCATACTATGCGCTTAAAACGCGTAAAAGTCGGTTTTAAGCGATTTTCGGGTTATATAAGAAAAGCTGATACTTTTATCATTCCAGAAGGCTTAAAATATTTTATTTATCATATAAAATCAGTAGCAAAAGATTTGGTATCAAAATATTATGTAAAACTCATTTTATTCAAGAAAAGGGTATAACCGACAATTACTGAATCAAAGCTAGAACCCTATGATATGATCAGTTTAAAAATAAATAAAAATCTTCAAAAATCCCAAGATATTATATCACATTAGTGGGTAAAAAGTTTGGTGTAAAAATTTGGGTTTAGATAAGCTTTATGCTAATAATGAAGTTTAATTTATAAAAGCTTTCAAATTACGCTATTGAGCATAATTCCTAATTTAGACCTCAAACTGATGTCAAATTTTTAGGACATGTTTATAAATCAGTAACAAAGGTTTTTGTCCTCTCACATTTTCAAAAATCTCGTTTTAAGGTCAAAAGGGCATAATGGTCAACATTTAGGCATATAACGGAAACATGCGAATGAATCGGATAAATTAGGATCCAAGTTGTATAATCTCAAAGGGTTATACTAATATGGAAAATGGACCTAATGGAAGCCTAAGGTATTTCTAAAATAATCTATATCGGGTCCGAACTGAAAGTCAAGTCAAAAGTCAACTTTTGCGACTTTCGGTTGCGAACCGGTTCTAACTTAGAAATTATCGGGTTGAACATGTCTAGACATGTTCTTACATTAATTACCAAGTTATTTTAATGTTAAAACAGGTTCCATAGCTTCTACATTGCTAATTATGAATTTACTTGCAAAATAGCTTTCTGTTGACTTTTTATTATTAGGTTTGACCCGACATTTGACCAAGTTAGGGTGATAATCAGTAGGTGCCCTCTTAGGGGTTTATTAGCTACATAATTACCAACTTATAGCTACTTTCAATTTGACTAATGACTGGACCATTAGTGATTAATCACTAAGTCAAACCTTAATTACGATAAGTTTGACTTTTGGTCATTAAACTAATTAAAACTGAAATTAGGAGATTAAGGACACTTACAATGGTCCTAAGCACGATTTTGGAACATAAGGAAACTTGTGAGAAGATTAGAGAGCTCCAGAGAAGTCCTTGAAATGAGTTGAAGTGAGCAAGAGAAATGGTTGCAACTTAAGTTCCTTATATAGTGAATCGAATTGCATGAGATCATTACAAACAAGTCTTGGATTGATCCCAGATGAATCCAATTGTCCGCTATGCATGAAAAACTGTTGGCCAGGCTCCTGAATTCAAAAACCATGCTTCAATGGCGGTGTAACCTGCTGTAACAGGCAACTGTCCATTTTAAACTGCCAGGGACAGTCTTACGGACCGTAAGCAAAAAGCCTTGCGGTCCGCATCCACCTCTTAAGGACCGTAAGTCCAAACTGATGCGGTCCGTAACCAACCTTGAATTGCATCGCCCAGTTACAGTCCTTGCGGACCGTAAGCCTAGGCCTATACGGTCCGTATCCGATGACCAGAAGACAAAAATTGTTTAAACTTTTAGGCTTTGACCATGCAACTTTTATAACTCTGAATCTCATGCATTTTACCAGTAGAGGGGACCATGTAATCAGACCTTGCATGTCCTTGCATGTGTTGCCATTCACTTACATGTTCTTGGACTTTATTGAAGAAGGTTTTTAAATGGAAATGTCGTAAAACATATAGGACCCATTTCATATGTAATTTGAACTATTCATTACATTAGTTAACCGGATTTGAATTCATTAGATGTTTATAAAACATATTAAGGTTTGAGATTTATAAAAAGGTCACTCAGAGGTATTAATTAACATGTTGACACTTTTAATCCTACCATACATCTTTCAACTTGATCCGGGTTTATAACACGCTTACTTTCCATGACACGTGTCTTTATAATATTGGTCGTGATTTTACGAGGTGTTACATCCTCACCCCCTTAAAAGAAATCTCGACCTCAAGATTTATCGAAATAAACGAGGGTATTTCTCTTTCATTGTGGACTCTACCTCCCACGTATATTCGGGACCTCTCCGGGCATCCCATTTAACCTTCACGATCGGTACATGCTTTTTTCGAAGCTTCTTAACCTGTCGATCCTCGATCGACAAAGGTTTTTCCACAAATTTCAGGCTCTCATTTATACTTACATCCGTATGTGGCATGACTAGTGACTCATTGATGTGCACAAAATGCGACATATAAATTACATCAATTGTGGCATAAAACTAACCCTTTTTTAGTACTAATGTTGGAAAAAGTGTGTTTTTGTCTTCCTTTTGTATTTCAGGATTAAATGAGCTCAAATGAACAAAAGAAGCAAAAAGGCAGCTAAATCTAACATAAATACAAGAAAAGGAATAATCGTGGCATGCCCGACCCCTCTACAGCATCTTCCCAAGCAAAAATCAAGAAAACAGAAGGCTGAACACGCCCCGTGTTCAGTGAACACGGGGGCGTGCCCAAGTGCCAGCAGAAAAGACAAAGCTGTAGAAGCTTCTATCGCCCACCACGGGGCCGTGCTCAGTGAACACGGGGCCGTGGTCAACTCTAAGATTCGCAGAATCTGGGGAAATCTTGATAGTACAGATTTGCTTCTGCACACGGGGGCGTGCACAGCGGACACGGGGGCGTGGTCAACTGATGCAGACAAACTGCAATTAATGAGAAAGAGAAGGATGATGGACACGGGGTCGTGCCCAATGGACACGGGGTTGTGCCCAAGCTACTGATCAGCCTATAAATAGGGGTGCTTAGCTCAATTGCAAACCATCCCTTGGCACACCACCTCTCTCACACTTCACCCACCACCCACCACCATCACAACACCATCATCCACCACCATCATCCATTGTCCATCATAGAGTGTGTGAGTCGTCTCGGGATCCAAGATTGATCGTAAGAGTTCTTGACAATCAAAGGCCATGTTTGCCTAAGTCTTTTACATCACTTGGTGAAGACAAGTGTCTAGTGTAATACTTTTTATTTTTAATCTTTTCGCACTTTTTACTTGGTTATGTATTAATGACTTTAATAACTAGTTTCTTATGTTGAAGGTGATTCTTCCTTATCGTTTGTCCGTGGTGTCTTGGCATTATTTTACTGTCTGTATAAAATAAAAGATTTTCACCATTCATATCTCCACGGTCTATATGGAGGTATGTTGGCTACCTGGTCGGGGGTTAAGGGAACGGTTTGGTAAGAGTCTTGCCTTGTTCAGTGTATAGATCCTGCAAGGACCTAGGTCAAATTTAGTAGGACCTCCTTCAATACTTACCGGTATTGGATGGCGGGGGTCCAAACTCTTTGATCCCCTCATATGTAAGCTACTATTAATACTATAACCCGGCTACTTAGGACTGTATCCGTGCTGACTCAGACTACTTAGCCGAGGGTAACGTCACCTTTAAAAGAGGGGCCTACCATAATATGAATTAATAACTTAATTAATTATCTTTCAATAATCCAACCCTTTAGGATTGTATCCTTGCTGACTCAAACTACTGGGTTGAGGGTAACGTCACCTTCAAAAGAGGGGCCTACTACAATAACTAAGATAATCTCTTAAAAACTGCGGAAATAATTAAAGGTTACACTAAACACGAGTCGGAGCCAAGTGATTCATCTTGTCTATCTGTTTTTATTTTTATTTTATTTTCAGCATTTTAGTTAGTTTTTATTTTTCTAGTTTAAAACCTTTTTCTAAACTTTTGATTTGATTAGACGTTGAGGATAAACCGGTACTAAAAGCCCTTGTGTCCTTGGACGACCTCAGTATCTTACCAACACTATACTACGCTCACGATGGGTGCACTTACCCATATGTGTGTTTAGTGTTAGTAAATACCGTGTTTTATAAATTTAAAACTTGGTTAAAAAAGTGTAAAAGGGCTTAAAATAAACATTAAAACCATAACACACTTCGCACACATCACTCATCAGCTAGACATTTCTTCATATTGCATATGTGAAACACATTATGGATTCCACTGAGCTCTTCAGGCAAATTTAACTTGTAAGCCACTGTTCCGACACATTCGATAATCTCGAATGGTCCTATGTACCTCGGGCTTAACTTGCCTTTCTTACCAAATCGCATTACCCCTTTCCAGGGAGATACCTTAAGTAGAACCTTGTCACCTACCTCGAATTTTAGAGGTTTACGCCTTTTATCTGCGTAGCTTTTCTGCCTATCTCTGGAAGCTTTGAGATGATCTCGTATCTGAACAATTTTATCTATCGTCTCCAGGACTATATCAGGTCCTGTTAGTTGCACATCTCCAACTTCTGCCCAATAAACGGGCGTCCTGCACTTCCTTCCATACAAAGCTTCAAATGGTGCAGCTTGGATGCTCGAATGATAGCTATTATTATATGAAAATTCGATCAATGGAAGATGATCATCCCAACTTCCACCTAGATCAATAACACAAGCCCTTAACATATCTTCCAGCGTTTGAATTGTTCGCTCGCTTTGACCATCCGTCTGAGGATGATATGCTGTGCTGAAGTTCAGTCGAGTGCCTAGGGATTGCTGAAAACTTTTCCAGAAATGCGATGTATACCTTGTATCCCTATCAGAAATGATAAACACTGGCACTCCGTGGAGAGATACAATCTCGTCCACGTATAGCTGAGCTTACTTATCTGAGCTATGTGTTTCCTTAATAGGTAAGAAGTGGGCTGATTTAGTCAATCTATCCACTATAACCCAAATAGCATCATTTCCTCGCTTTATATTTGGTAACTTGGTGATAAAATCCATAGTCACCATTTCCCACTTCCAGGTGGGGAGTTCAGGCTGTTGCAGCAAACGTGACGGCTTCTGGTGTTCAGCTTTAACCTGAGCACATGTCAGACATTTGGCCACATAAGTGGCTATAGATTTCTTCAAGCCTATCCACCAATAATTTGCCTTCAAATCCTGGTACATTTTATCACAACCAGGATGAACGGAATACTTGGAGTTATGGGCTTCTTGAAGGATCACATCCCTAAGTCCCCCATAAATTAGAACCCATATTCGTCCATTCAATCTTAAGATTCCATCCTTGCCATATGATAACTGTTCAGCAGTTACTCCCAACTTTTCATTCGGATAGTTGGCTTCTAATACAGTTTCTTTCTGAGCGGTTAACACTTTCTCATCCAGGCTTTTCTTTAGTTCAATGCTCTTGGCATTGATTCTAATGGGCTTAACCCTTTCCTTTCTGCTCAAAGCATCGGCGACCACATTCGCCTTGCCTGGATGGTATCGGATTTCACAATCATAGTCATTCAAAGTCTCCATCCACCGACGCTGTCTCATTTTTAAGTCCTTCTGATTAAACAGATGTTGAAGGCTCTTGTGATCAGAATAGATCACACACTTGGTACCATATAAATAATGCCTCCACAGTTTTAGTGCAAATACAACGACACCCAACTCCAAATCATGGGTGGTGTAATTCTTCTCGTGCACCTTTAATTGTCGGGAAGCATAGGAAATGACCTTGCCTTTCTACATGAGCACACATCCCATACCAGTGTGTGATGCGTCGCAATATACCACAAATTCCTCTATTCCATCAGGCAATGTTAACACAGGTGCATTGCTCAACTTTTGCTTAAGAATGTCAAAAGATTCTTGCTGCTTAGGACCCCAGTCAAACTTGATATTCTTTCGGGTTAGTGAAGTTAGGGGTGCAGCAATCCTTGAGAAGTTTTCAATAAAACGATTGTAGTATCCTGCCAGACCTAAGAAGATGCGAATTTATGTGGGCGTCTTCGGCTCTTGCCAATTCATGATAGCTTCAATCTTAGTGGGATCCACCTGGATGCCACGCTCACTAACCACATGTCCAAGAAATTGGACTTCACGGAGCCAAAATTCGCACTTTGAAAACTTGGCGTAGAGCTTCTCATGCTGAAGAAGTTTAAGAATACAACGAAGGTGCTTCTCATGGTCCACCTGATTCTTTGAATAAATGAGGATGTCGTCAATGAAGACGATGATAAACTTGTCCAAGTAAGGTTTGCAAACGCGATTCATGAGGTCCATGAACGCTGCTGGTGCATTAGTGAGCCCAAAAGGCATCACCAAGAACTCGTAGTGACCATAACGAGTTCTAAATGCGGTTTTGTGCACATCTTCATCTCTAACCTTCAGCTGATGATAACCTGACCTTAAGTCAATCTTGGAGAAGTAACTTGCCCCTTGCAGTTGATCGAACAGATCGTCGATCCTGGGCAATGGATATCTGTTCTTGATTGTGACCTTGTTAAGCTCGCGATAATCGATGCATAGACGCATCGATCCATCCTTCTTCTTTACAAAAAGAATTGGTGCTCCCCAGGGAGATAAGCTAGGTCTAATAAATCCTTTGGCTAACAAATCATCCAGTTGAGTCCTCAATTCTTTCATCTCTGTTGGTGCTAACCTGTAAGGCACTCTTGCAATAGGTGCTGCTCCAGGTATAATGTTAATTCTAAACTCCACTTGTCTATCTGGGGGTAAACCAGGTAGTTCTTCAGGGAATACTTCTGGATATTCAGAGATGACAAGGATGTCTTCAACATTGGGTTTTGGTTCATCGATAGTTACTTGTGCCATGTAGATGGCACAACCTTTCCTCAAACACCTTGACGCCTTAAGCATAGACACCTGCTTAGGCAATCCATACTGAGTATCTCCTTGTATGGTAAGTGGCTCACCATATGGAGTCTTGACAACCACTTGTTTCTTGTCACAAACGATCTGGGCTTGGTTATGAGATAACCAATCCATGCCTATCACTATGTCGAAACCAGCTAATTTCAAAGGAAGCAAGGATAGCGGAAAGGACTGGTTCCTAATGGATATAAAAGATCCATCTAACACAGTTGAGGCAGTTTCTGTGGTACCATTGGCCAACTCTACTTCATATTTCATGCTTAGGGTTTTAACAGGCAGATTTAACAATTTACAAAACTTATCATCAACAAATGACTTATCTGCACCCGAATCAAATAATACCCTTGCATAAACATCATTAATAAGGAAGGTACCTGTTATCACGTTATCATCCTGCACCGCTTCCCGTGCATTCATCTAAAAGACCCTAGCATTGGTCTTTTTCCCTTCCTCGGGTTTCTTGGCATACTTTGGGCAGTTGGACTTGATGTGCCCCTTTTCATTACAGTTATAGCACATTGCATCCTTTATCTTCTTGCACTCTAACGTCCTGTGCTCATTTGACTTACAAATCCCACAAGCCCTCGGCTGTGATTGGGACTTCGATTCATATCTGCATCTCCCCAGATGACGTTTCCTGCAAACTTTACACTTGGGATTTTCACCCGACTGTTGATCATCTTTTCTAAACCCGGAACTCTTCTTGTGATCAGAGTTCCCTTTATGCTTCTTGTCTGAACGGTGTGAGTTTTCATCCTCACGTTTCCTCTTCACATCATCAGAATTTCTAAGCGATCTCTGCCTGACCGCATCAAGGGTAAGAGACAAGGATAAATCAGCTACAGACCTAAAGGTAGTTGGTCAAGATGCTTTCACACTGGCTTTGATCTCCGGGGCTAAACCCCCAATGAAACGGGCAATCCGTTTTGGTTCCAGTGTCACCAAATATGGAACCAATCGAGACATGGTATTAAAGCTTGTGAGGTATGCCTAACAATCCAAATTCTTCATAGTCAATGTCAGGAAGTAAGTCTCGATCTTCTCTACCTCATGTTGAGGACATAAATTCTCTTTGATCAAGGTCACAAACTGATCCCAAGGCAGATTGTACAATGGGATTTTTCCAGTAGCTTGGATTAGAGACCTCCACCAAGCTAGTGCTTCACCTTTAAACGACTGGGATACAAACTTCACAACATCCCTATCAGCGCAACCGCTAATATCCACCACGGTGTCCATCTCGTCTAGCCACGTCATGCAGTCAATAGCTCCTTTTTTCCCAAGTGAAATCCCTGGGTTTGCAGGTGACAAAATACTTATAGGAGCAGGTCTTTGCACGTGGTTCCTGATCAAATACAATCTTCCTAGACGGAACACTATGTTGATTTGATGAATGTCGGTCATCATCCTTCTTAGACCCATTATGTTTAGGAGGTGGCTTACTATGAGCCTTAGAGTGAGTCTTAGGTTGTGATTTGGAATGGGGTACATATGAGGTCTTGCTTCGAGTACCACTTGATTCATTATCTCGCCTATCCAGAGCTCGAGTAACGGCATTGTCTATCAATGCCTGTAGTTCTGCACCAGCTATGTTGATTCTGGTAGTGTCATGATTCTCTCTCGGGTGACTGTTAATTTCTTCAGACTCTGCCATGTAGCTTGATTGCTACATAAAATGATGACAATGATTTCTTAGATGTTTATAATAGATTTGTCATCTTATTAATTTATTAACCATGGTATTAATAAACCATATTGGTTAATTTGTTAAATATATTCATTCAGGATTTTCATTATAATAATCCTCAGTTATAATTTAAAATATAATAATAGCACAAAAGGCCAAATCACAGGGACAAATTTAAATTATAAGCCAAGATCTTATGGGATCGAGGCATTAAGGCTTGAATCATAGTTCATTACCTTTCCTGACAGGGAGTTATAGGCTACAGCTGTCTTCTGTCTTATATGACAATGATTATGGCCCGTAGGCACTTCATCACTAATGGATGATTTAATGATAAAGAAGGAATTGGAAGAATCCAATATAAGGATGACATGCGTGATTTTAACAAATCACATCTGCCAGGAGTGTTAACATGTTTTCAGATGTTAACAAGGATTTGAATTTTTTTAAACGGTTTTACCATCATGGCCAGGTCTTATAATGACATGCAGGCTAGGTTATACCCTTTAAGATTCTTATTTAATATTTAAAGGCAGATCTTATAAAAGGAATGACATATTTTGGATTTATTTATTTCATATTTATTACATTTATGCATATAATGACATAATGAAATTCGAATTATAACATGCCATTAAAAATTTAAAAATAGTACATATTGCCCTAAATGGGACTTTAACTGAAATAACTTGCCCACGCAGGGGCTAAACAGAAACTACAAGTCCTCGCATGGACTGGATACAGAAATAGATGTCCACGTAGGGACTTGATTTGAAAATAAAAAATACAAAATAAACAAATAAGGAATTTAATGATCCTTTTTGCTCTTTCCCTTGATTAAGCTTGCCAAACCTTTAAGAAATCCCCTGTGGCTTCTACGTTCCTCCCTAACCTCCCGTTCCACCAGGCTCAACCTTTGTAAAATTTCCTGTTAGTGTGGTGGCTGGATCTTCGGTGGCTGCGGCTGCTGTGATTGTAAAGGTTGAGGAGGTGGCGGGTATTGGTACCCATAGGCAGGGTATCCAGTCTGCCATGGACCTCCATAGGGCCCTTCAGGATGGAGGGCGTTGTAGTTCGCCGCTACAAGGTATGGGTCAGCCTCGGCGTAGTTGTAATTAGTAGGGGCTGGCTGCTCAAAAGGGTTGTACACCGATACACCAGCGTATGCAGGAATTGGGTTATCATAACCCACTGGTGGTGGTGCGATTGGCGCAGACTCCACCTCAGAAACAGGGTTCGAAGGCCCACCCATCTGTGGGTCTTCATATAGTGGCGGGTAACGACTGCCACTGGATGGTTGAGGGGTGATGATACGGATTCCCCCTCGCACGGACATCCGTGCATTTGATCTTCTCTGCCTTGGTGGGTCCGGAGGCGGTTGCTGCACTGGTGGTGGTGGCGGTGGAGTAACCGCTACAAAACGCGAATCCTCCGAGGGATCCTGCTGCTGTGAGTTGTAACTGGGAGTAAACACCCAGTCGAATTGGGCAAACCTTGCCTCATAACTGTCTGGACCATGATAAGGTGATCCATGATATGACGACCCATAAGAAATCTCGATGGGGTGAGTAGGTGTCCCAGATGGTGGCTCGGCGGGATCCGGGTCATCATCCATATCCATTCCCTGAGCTTCAGGGAAATGGTCTTCATGGCCCAATGGGTTATGACCCATTGGTTCTTTAACCTGATTTGCCGGGTTGAATCGGCTCTAGAAATAAGGTGCCGGGTCTTGAAAGGGCCGATGCGAGGTTGACCGCCGCAACGGCAAGAAGGAGTGGTGCGAATCTTCGGGCTCGTTCTCCGACTGCGGCCCGAAAGAATGTAGGTATGAGGGTGAAGAACTTAGCGAGACTGATCGCCTTGCAGGCTCCAAATAAGTCCTCCAATCCTCTTGGGGACTCGTGCTCATTGTCACTGACGGAGTTCGCCGGTGGGAAGGTCCGGCCTTGTGATCGTTGGGGGCGTTGAATGGCCCCTTGGCTCTTCCCCCTTTTCGGAACCTAGGTGACATCTTGTTGAACCTGTCAAAATAAACAAAAGAAACAACAAAGGAAAACAATAAAGGAAAAAATAAAAACAAATTAGGATTAGTCCTAAGTTCTTTGTCTAGACTCGGAAGTCGAGGAATGTGCAAACTGTGTCATTGAGATTAAACACAAAAGGCTAGTGTTTAATTCACTCGATGTTGGCTCTGATACCAACCTGTCACACCCCGATATTTCCACATATTACCGGTTGGCCCGGGGGGAGTATCGTGACGTAGTTGATATCATCATAGACAATTTATCACAGTTTAATACACAACGGAAGTCGAAAGATAAAAACATTATAAACCGAATGAAAGTAATATCATTTATTACATAAACGGTTGACAAGGATCCACAGGCGGATCAAAGTTAAAAGAAACATCGTTCAACAGATTTATAACATCTAAGCTTGCAAGACTCTTTATTGATGCTAGGAGTAGCCAGCCTATTCCGTTGAGTACCTGCACTTAGCCTTTTTGGAAAATACGTCAGTTTACACGGATAAATACAATTAACCGACTCATTTTGAAAATGTTTAAGAAAATTGATTTGAATGCACAAGGCACAAAAAATCTTTTATAACTTGGGATAATTATTTATATATAAACTTGTTAACGAATTACATGTTTATTATGCGTTCAGTAGCCCGGGTTGAAAACCGGGTTAGAGATTAATAGACACACCACATGATATAATCCCGCGGCGAGTTATTCTCGAACGGGCGGTTATATCTTTTATATTCGCATCGGCAGGTGTATGCCTACACCTCGTGCATTAAGTCGTGGCCATTTCAATGAATGAGCCGAGGATATCCAGGACACGGTTATTAACCCCCCAAAGGCTTAGAATAAACAAAATTGATTAAACAGGTTATCTCAATAATTTAACCTTCATACGATTAAAAATTCAATACCCGGCCAAGCGGTATTTTGTATATACCGTACCCCAAGCCCGTATAAGGGAAAATAAGTTAAAAGTATTTACCTGAGCAAATTATACAATTTTTTCCAACCGTATGCAATCAAGCAAATGCAGATATCTTTTACTGGGCTCCTAAATCTGGAATGAAGGTTTTAATAACCGATTAGATTCCTAACGGGTCTTAATTAAGTCTAAACTTAGACCGGTTAGTTTTAAAGGAAGGTATACTGTCACACCCCAACCGATGGCGGAATCATCGGGGCATGGCACTGAGCGAAACAGATTGTCCAGAAGTTTCCATAACAATTATCATTACTATTTAATTTAAAATAACACGTCCCATACCATGTCTCAAACAGTAAACAAATTATTACAGATAAAGTCTAGGCAAGTCATTCTGTTCCGACAACTCAGATTTAAATAGAGCAATTGTTTATCTGCTTCTAGAGACCCTTGGTTCAATTACTACATACAACTTTTTGTTGGGCTCTAAAGCTTTATTCTAGCTTCAATTTCCTACCACGTGTGCATCCTAAGCACCTGTTACATACGTTAAAATAAAGTCAATACTTATAATGTAAAGGTGAGCATACAAGTTTGATAATAGTATATAAAGTTTGAATTCGTTTACGCATAACCAGCACGTACACATAGTGAAATGAAGCACGTTAGTTATCGACATAGATCCATCGATACCAATGACTGTGGGTTGACTGCCAAATGCAGTTCGCAATACATGATTACCACCATAACCATGCAAGTAATTGTCCTTAACAACCCCCGCGAACGGGTGCTGAGTCCAAACTATAGTACTATCGTTGCTAAGGTAGGTAGACATCATTCCATGTGTAAACATAAGAAACAAGCATTCATAAGCCACGTATAACATGCATTAACGGTTAGCGTTCAAATAGTATTAAGTAGTGTGATTGATGTGATTTGAATATTCGTAACGTATGTAACACCCAAAAGTGCATAAAACAAAAAGGGATCAAGTATACTCATATCGGTTGATGGATTGAAGGGAGCGCTTAGCGAGTAGGGTTAGCCTGAGTAGTTTGATAGCATAATAATAAGCGACGCATAAAACGGAAAACAAGTGTTGAAGAGTCGGACAGCTGGTCGATCGGACGGTAGTTCGATCAGACGGCTGACCGTTCGGTTGACAGTCCGTTTGGACCGCTGTCCGGTCGGTCGATAGGCCGATAGGATGGCTGTTCGAGTGGATTGTTTCTTCCTTTGAGAAGGATGTGTTTGTGTATGATGGTTTGACTTTTGAAGTTTTCGTTGTAGCATTTGAAAACATTGAAGTATCTTTACCCTTCAGGTCGGTCGATCGGACGGCTGTTCGATCGGCAGGCAACCCGAACGGTTAGGTACTTTTAGCAAGACAAGTTCTCAGCAGGGTGTCACCTGATCGGACAACTGTTAGATCGGGTGGCACTCCTAGTGCATCGAACATGTTGAAAAAGTCGATTAAGTGTTGAAGTATAGTATCTCATGATCCGAAGAGTAATCCGATCGGACAGTAGTCCGATCGAACAACAATTCGTTCAATACTAGTCTTCAAAATAAATTGGTTAAGTGTGGGACCATGTGTTAACCGATCGGCTGGCTAGTCGATCAGCTGACTGTCCGATCGGCTGGCTGTCCATTCGGACAGCAGTCCGATCGATCAGCATCCTGACCTGATCAGCCTATTCGTCTAACACTTGGTTGTTCTGATTGTTTGTCATTTTATTGAGGTATTTTGACAACGAGTCGAACCATAGATCCCTCGTCCTTACTTGGTTCTCCTGGTCGGACAGGAATCACCCAAATCCGGCCGGTGAGCTGTTCGGAACGGAGTTTAACGTCTAACCCGAAATCGGTTAACCTCGTGGATAGAATCCGGATCTTGAGCCATGCAACCACTGGAGTGATTTGTAAGCCGGCACAGGCTCCGTTTCTATCGGTTTGAAGACATTGAGTGAAAAAGAGTTGAAAGAAAGTTGGAAAATCCATATTTCAATCCTTTTCACCGTATATATGTTTAGATCTATGAAAGATCTTTGTTTTTTTATGTGAAAATCGGCTAGATCCAAGTTATTCTTGGTGGATTGAGGCCAAAACATGAAGTTCTTCAAGAACCCATGATGACATCATCCTAGAACACTTGAATCTTGATGATTTCATGGTTAAAAGTTAAGATTTGTAAGATAGAAAGGTGTAGGAGTGCGTGTAGATCAAGAAAGTACAAGATTTAGGACGAAATCTTACTGGAATCGAGAGAAATCTGAGAAAAGGATGAGCTGAGCGTGCTGGTCGGACAGAGGTTTCCAAAAGTGGAAATGATGACAATGACAGGGGTATTTATAGGATGCCAAATGAGGAAAGTGCTGGCCGATCGGCCAGGCAACTCGATCGGACAGCCTGTCCGATCGGACAGTAGTCCGATCGGCTGGCTGTTCGATCGGTTGGTAGCCTGATCGATCAGCTGCACGTTTCGAGTGTTCGGTGCGATGATTTTTTTTATATTTCGATTTCGGTTGCGAGCGGTTCGATACGATAGGGTTTCCAAGTCAAATTACTTTTAATCCCAACCACTCATATCTCACACTATCCCTTCTCCACTAATTATCATAGTTCGATTGTGATTCGAGTTCGATGTCGATTAAGTTCGATTGCATTTTGATTTCGATTGCGTTCCGATTGATTACCACAACATAACATAAATAAACATGCACAAGTAACACATAGGGCACACACACACGTATATAAATAACCAAAATGCGTATTTCGAGTTGCGAGTGCGATTACCGTTTGATGTCGATTTGTTTAGCATAGTTTGATTATGGTTTAGTTAGCTTTATCGCATTTTTACTTCCTATAATTCACAGTCGTAGGTCGATTGGATAGCGATTAACATACGTCGATTTATTGTAATTATAGACACTTACTCCACATAATAGCTAAAATAAAAGAAATCTATTATTAGTTGGTTGCGCGAAATGGGTCGTTGACTTTGACCTTGACTTGACTTTGACTTCCTGAAAACACGGGGTGTTAGATATAAGGTTCAAAACGCAAGATTAAGCGACGACCGGAATAGAATGTGATTTAGACCCAACAAGTTTGAAGACTTGTATAATATGGGTAAACTAAACACATTCTGGATTTTGAGATAAAAATGATAAGGTTTGACTCGTTTCGGTCAATTTATGCAAACTAGTCACATAAACCGTATCGAACGCGAAAAATGCATAACGGGTAAACAAATGAGTCATGAACAGGTTTCCTAGGTTAATATGCCTTAAATATGTTGTGATTTTAGTAAGATACCTTCCATTATGCCCAAAATGGATTTAAACTCAAATTAAGCCCCGTAGGGGTATTTTGGTCATTTTAAGGGTTATAAAAGAGATTAAATATTAATATGGGGTTCAGGTCTGATATAATCAGTAAAAATATTTATTTTTATAAATCATAACAGTAGGGTATTGTATATATGTGAAATTTACCATTTATAACCAAACTATGCACCGAAGGGGCATTTTGGAAATTTTACATAAGCTTTAAAGGTCAGATTTGGAAATCTGAGTTCAAAACTTTTGCTCACTGTTAAAGTATGAAAATTTACTCAAAACATCAGTGGGTATTAGGTCTTATATGTTAAAAATAGTTTTAACCCATACTATGCGCTTAAAACGCGTAAAAGTCGGTTTTAAGCGATTTTCGAGTTATATAAGAAAAGCTGATACTTTTATCATTCCAGAAGGCTTAAAATATTTTATTTATTATATAGAATCAGTAGCAAAAGATTCGGTATCAAAATATTATGTAAAACTCATTTTATTCAAGAAAAGGGTATAACCGACAATTACCGAATCAAAGCTAGAACCCTATGATATGATCAGTTTAAAAATAAATAAAAATCTTCAAAAATCCCAAAATATTATATCACATTAGTGGGTAAAAAGCTTTTAAATTACGCTATTGAGCATAACTCCTAATTTAGACCTCAAACTGATGTCGAATTTTTAGGAAATGTTTATAAATCAGTAACAAAGGTTTTTGTCCTCTCACATTTTCAAAAATCTCGTTTTAAGGTCAAAAGGGCATAATGGTCAACATTTAGGCATATAACGGAAACATTCGAATGAATCGAATAAATTAGGATCCAAGTTGTATAATCTCAGAGGGTTATACTAATATGGAACATGGACCTAAAGGAAGCCTAAGGCATTTCTAAAATAATCTATATCGGGTCAGAACTGAAAGTCAAGGCAAAAGTCAACTTTCGCGACTTTCGCTTGCGAACCGGTTCTAACTTAGAAATTGTCGGGTTGAACATGTCTAGACATGTTCTTACATTAATTACCAAGTTATTTTAATGTTAAAACAGGTTCCATAGCTTCTACATTGCTAATTATGAATTTATTTGCAAAATAGCTTTCTGTAGACTTTTTATTATTAGGTTTGACCCGACATTTGACCAAGTTAGGGTGATAATCAGTAGGTGCCCTCTTAGGGGTTTATTACCTACATAATTACCAACTTATAGCTACTTTCAATCTGACTAATGACTGGACCATTAGTGATTAATCACTAAGTCAAACCTTAATTACGATAAGTTTGACTTTTGGTCATTAAACTAATTAAAACTGAAATTAGGAGATTAAGGACACTTATAATGGTCCTAAGCACGATTTTGGAACCTAAGGAAACTTGTGAGAAGATCAGAGAGCTCCAGAGAAGTCCTTGAAATGAGTTGAAGTGAGCAAGAGAAATGGTTGCAACTCAAGTTCCTTATATAGTGAATCAAATTGCATAAGATCATTACAAACAAGTCTAGGACTGATCCCAGATGAATCCAAGTGTCCCCTATGCATGAAAAACTGTTGGCCAAGCTCCTGAATTCAAAAACCATGCTTCAATGGCGGTGTAACCTGCTGTAACAGGCAACTGTCCATTTTAAACTGCCAGCGACAGTCTTACGGACCGTAAGCAAAAAGCCTTGCGGTCCGCATCCACCTATTACGGACCGTAAGTCCAAACTGATGCAGTCCGTAACCAACCTTGAATTGCATCGCCCAGTTACCGTCCTTGCGGACCGTAAGCCTAGGCCCATACGGTCCGTATCCGATGACCAGAAGACAAAAATTGTTTAAACTTTTAGGCTTTGACCATGCAACTTTTATAACTTCAAATCTCATGCATTTTACCAGTAGAGGGGACCATGTAATCAGACCTTGCATGTCCTTGCATGTGTTGCCATTCACTTACATGTTCTTGGACTTTATTGAAGAAGGTTTTTAAATGGAAATGTCGTAAAACATATAGGACCCATTTCATATGTAATTTGAACTATTCATTACATTAGTTAACCGGGTTTGAATTCATTAGATGTTTATAAAACATATCAAGGTTTGGGATTTATAAAAAGGCCACTCAGAGGTATTAATTAACATGTTGACACTTTTAATCCTACCATACATCTTTCAACTTGATCCGGGTTTATAACACGTTTACTTTCCATGACACGTGTCTTTATAATATTGGTCGTGATTTTACGAGGTGTTACATGATGTTTATTGGGAACTGATGTTTATTGGTAATCGACAGTAGTGTATATCCTTATATCCTGCTTTATTAAACTATTAAATATTTGAATTGATATGCAAAGTAGGAAAAAAAAGAGAGAGAAGGTCAATTTTAAATTACCATTTTGCATATTTTGAATTTCAAAATTACTGATATTATCAGTAATTACTGATCTGATTTGAAAGCAATTGTCATGATGACTTTTCTAATTTTTATTTTAACTTTAATTAAGAGATAATAACCGTCAGTTTGAAATTCACATTTTGCATATTTTAAATGTCCAAAGCTCAAGAAATTAGCATTAATTACTGATTTGATTTGCAACAAATAGTCATCAAGAATTTTTTTATTTTTTAATTTAACTTTAAATTTGATGATGAAAACAATGTTGGAGGAAATCTTACCTCATTGGAATGTAACGATTAGGTAAAATGATAATTTCATTGTAATTCTAGTTTTTATTTGATAATTTCAATCTATCACTAATTAACACCATCAATAATAAAAATGTGAGCAGTGGTTGTTTTATAGGAAAACCCCTGATGGTCAATATCAATAGATGTCAACAATAAAAAAGTGAGCAGTGGCTATTTTTTCCTATCAGTGGATACCCAACAGTTTTTTAAGCACTGATGTTTGGTCAGTCAGTGGTCAACACGAAGATTGAAGAAACATATGTTTCGCCTTATATATTGTCACACCCCAAATTTCCACGTGTCAACAGTGGGCCCGGTAGGGGAGTATCGTGACGTGGTTGGCAACATCATAGTCAAACAACACAATATATAAATGCACAGCGGAAGCAGAAGATAATTATTATTACATTCCGAATATAAGTAATGTCAAAGTATTACAACGGAAGGTAAAGGATCCACATGCGGATCAAATAAAAGATACTAAAACTGTTCAACAGACTTTAGGCATCTAGAACTTGCAAGATTCCCTAATGACACCCTGAGCTCCCAGCCAATTATGCGTAGTACCTGTCACTTAACCTTTTGGAAAATACGTCAGTTTACACTGGTAAATACAATTAACTGACTCATTTTGGAAAAAGAGTTTGAAAAGTGATTCGAGTGTAAACGGCACAAAATATCTTGACACATTGATTAAAATGCACAGAGGCAAAATTAATCTTTTATACTTGGGACAATTCTATTAATAAAAATCTTGTATCCGATTTACATGGTTGTCCAACATTTAGGGCCGGTGATTATACAATACAAGCCGGACAAGATTAATCGACACACCACAAATATAATCTCACAAGAAGATACCCTTACGAGTGAGTATACGTTATACATATGCAACAGGAGGTGTTATATCTACACCTTGTGCTTACGTCGTGGCCATTCACTTTTTAAAATGAGCCAAGGATATCCAGGACACGGTCATTAACCCCCAATGTTATTTGTTATCAATCAATACAGATTAAAACGGGATTATGCAATTTAATCATCTCCGATTAAAAGGTTTCTACACCCGACCAAGCGGTATTTTTATAATACCGTATCCCAAGCCCGTATAAGGGAAAATAAGTTAAAAGTATTTACCTGAGCTAGCAATGCAATTTACACTCAGCCGTATATCTTAATCAGCAAGCACAAGTACTTCTACTGGGGCTCTTAATCTGGAACGAAGGTTTTATTAACCTATTAAATTCCTAACGGGTCTTATTTAAGTCGTAACTTAGACCGGTTAGTTTTAAGGAAAGGTTTACGGTTCAAAACGCATGATTAAGCGAAGACCGGAATAGGATGTGATTTAGACCCGACAAGTCTGGAGACTTGTATAATATGGGTAACTAAACACATTCTGGATTTTGAGATAAAACTGATAAGGTTTGACCCGTTTCGGCTAATTTATGTAAACTTGTTACATAAACCAAACCGAACGCGTAATAAGCATAACGGCTATCCGTAAGAGCCATATACAGGTTTCCTAGGTTAATATGCTTCAAATATGTTGTAACATCAGTAGGATGTCTTTCATTATGCCCGAATCGAATCTAAACACAAACTATGCCCCGTAGGGGTAGTTTGGTCATTTTAAAGGTTGTAAAAGAGTTTAGATGTTTAACTGAGTTACGGGTCTGATGTAAACAATAAGCATACTCAATTTAATGAGTTATATCAGTAGGCTAAAGTATATATGTGAAATATATCATTTATAACCAAACTATGCCCCGTAGGGGTATTTTGGTAATTTCACATAAGCCGAAAAGCTCAAAAACGAAGTCTGAGTTATTCAACCTTTTCTTACTGTTAAAATATCATAATTTGCCTCGTATATCAGTAGGTATCAACCCGGGTATGCTCAATATGATTTTAAAACATACTATGCGTTAAACGCTAATTTAGGCGATTAAAGGCCATTACCGGGTTCGATACTTAAATCTGATATTTTTATATTTCCAGAAGGCTTAAAATAATTTATTAATCATATATGATCAGTAGCAAAAGGTTTGGAGTTGTTTAGATAAGTAAAACTCATTTTATGGCCCGTAAGGGCAAAACCGACAATTACCGGATTAAGCCTACGACTACTAGTTAAGCTCCGCCTAAAATTAATTAAAAATCTTTAAAAATCCCAAAATAACATATTACATCAGTGGGTATTAAGTTTGATACCAAAAAGTCGGCTTAACTAGGCTATACGCTAATTACGCCGTTTTATTAACATAAAGCATTAATTTTTGCGATATTGAGCATAACTCTTAATCTACAAGTCAAACTGATGTCAAACTTTGCATACAAGTTTATATATCAGTAAGTAAGGTTTCTACACTTTTACATTTTCATAAATCTCGTTTCAAGGTAATAAGGGCATAACGGTCAACATACGAGCAATTAACGGAAACATGCATATTAATTGGATAATCAACGAAACAAGTACAGAGGCTTATACTATCATGTAACCCAACCCTAATGAAGCATTAAGGCATTTCTAATTCCATCTAACTCGGGCTAGAATTGAAGTCAACGTAAAAGTCATAGTTTCGTGACTTTCGGTTCCGAACCGGTTCAAAACTGAGAGTTGTCGAGTCAACGAGTTTAGACATGTCCGTTCACTTATTACCAAGTTATTTTAAGTTTAAAAAAACAGGTTACACACCTCTCGGATCGTTAATTGTGCATTAAATCATATTTTGTATTTCTGTTGACTTTTTCGGTCAACGTTTGACCCGACAAACGACCTAGTTAGGTCTGGAATTGGTACGTGCCCTTATAAGGGTTTAATACCCATATAATTACCTACTTAACGGTATTTTTAATTTGACATAACACTGAGCTATCGTTAATTAATCACGAAGTCAAACCGTAGTTACGTCGGTTTGACTTTTAGCTAAAATACTAAGCTATATTTAATTTAGAAAGGTTAGTCAACTTACCAAGTGTTTAATGATGATTAGAGAGGCCTTGTAATCAGCTTGAAAGCTCCTCAATTGATCAGACTTGGATTGAGAATGGAATGATCAAAGAGTTGCAACTTATGTGGGTTATATAGTGTTCATGGCACCATGAATTGATGACAACAAAGTCTACAACACTCAACAACTGATATACACATGCCCCTAGTGCCCTAGAATAGTTTAGGGGTCGACCACATGTGATAAAAACCAATGAAATCGGTCATAATCGCGAAAGAACAGGCTGCAGCCGGTTTTTGGGTTCTGGGCGTTGCTTGCGCATCGTAGGGGACTCATGCCTACGATGCGTAAGCATTCAATCAGGGACCAAAGTTGCTTGTTTGTTGGTGTTTCGAAAGGGCAACTTGTATATTTCGAATGTGGGACTTATTTTATCAGTAGGGGGCCTCCAATAAGTGTCTAAATGCTGAACATACCCTTCCACTTTGGTTTGTTGTCTTAGAATTCAAATTAAAGTCCCGAAATTTAAGGATTTTCATGCTTTTCCTTCGTGGCATTCCATTCTTGTGCATGAATTCAATTATTGTGGGCATTTACCGGATTATATCAAATGTTGATAATAAGTATTTGGGTCTTGGGATTTATATGAGGTCGTTCAGAGGTAAAATTAACATAACGCCATCTTTAAATCCTACCAAAATACTTTTATTAAGTCCGGGTTTACAACGCTTGTTGTCATACGTGACACGTGTCGTTATTTTATTACACACGAATTTTCGAGGTGTTACATATATCAAACAGAAGTTTGACCTTAAACATATGTTTGCCCATAAACAGAAGTTTGGCCATAAAGAGATGTTTATCTGGACTTGATTTTTATTTATTAGTATAAAGATGAAACAACAATGTCTTCAAATCACCGGATTAGATCATGAACCCATATTAGAGGTCAAACAAAAGCACAACAGGACCAATAGTGAAATAGATGTTGACCTTAAATAGACGTTTGGTTTAAAGCCAAACATCTGTTTATGGCCAAACATCTGTTTAAGGTCAAACATCTGTTTAAGTAAAAATATCTGATATAGAAGGTGAAACATCTGTTTAAGGCAAACATATGTTTAAGGACAAACATCTGTTTATGGGCAAACATCTGATTAAGGTCAAACAACTGTTTAAGTCCAAACCTCTGATATAAAAGGCCAGACATCTGTTAAAGGCCAAACATCTGTTTAACCCTGAACAGATGTTTAAGTTAATAAGATCTACTGTCTTCTAACACTGTTTTCCTCTTAAAAACCCTGTTCAACCTAACATGTGTTTCCATTAACTATTGACCAAAATGCAAACAGATGTTAAAACCAATGTTTGTTATTGTACTTCTTTACAAATTACATAGAATTCAAGAAAACGAAACAATGACTTAAAGAACTATAATTTAACACATAATCTAATCGGACAAAGCAATCTATTATCTGACAATTCCCTGGTTTTTACAACATGAAACACAACATCATCATCTGCAATAATCAGATGATATTAAATATACATAATAATACTTATTCAGCTTAAAATTACAACGAAATTTAAAATCTAAGAACAACACCAAGAAATTTACGAACCTAACAGCAAAAATTTAGTGCTTTTAGCTTAAAATTTAGTGCTTTTAGCTTTAAACTCCATCAATGTATATCTCCGACAATCGCCATGAACTCCACGGAAGTACCCAATGCATTAACATCAGGATTTATAGAAACCTGATCTCTAGTGAACAGACCAAGATGCAGTATATGAAAACATTTCTTCAGCTATTGAAGAGTAGCCATGTCCTCATATACTTAATCCTTAACTTTGTTCATAAAGAGCTGCTTTAAACCAAACTTTATGCTTCTTTTAATACAAAAAAAGCAGGAAAGACCATTACTCTAGTAAGATAAAATCTTATCTTACAACAGTAGCAGATCCTTTCTTGCGTTTAGTAGGAACTACTGTGGGTTCTACATCATCATCTTCTGCCCAAGTCAATTATAATCATCATTTAGTCATAAGCAAAAATTATTTTAACTGTAAATTTAATAATCTTTCTTTGTGTTTAATTTAACTTTATGCTTCTTTGAATACAAACATATAATAACCCGCAGCAGATTGTATGAATTTCAAACAACTGTGATTAGACTGAAATATAAAGCGAGAATTAGAGTATATCACTTCAAAATAAAAAACTCAAAATTTCAAAATTGGAGTAGCAAAAACACATACTTTAAACGATGTTGGAACAATGATACTGGAAACAACCGTAGAACAATCATCATCATCATCATCATCTGCAACAGATCATTCACAATCATCATTTAGTCACAACTCAGATAACAAAACTTTAGTAGAAATCAAAAACGAAAACACATACCATGATCATGGCAAACCACATATCAACAAAAATTAACCAAACAATCGGAAGATTCAAATCTCAAGCAAATGAAACCCTAATTTCAAAAAGAATAATCGGTGAACATATTCACAGATCAATAATCAACAGATGTTGTACTCATATCATAACCGTTAAGAAAAATCAACACAGATCTATAAACATACAAATCAAAACCTCAAGATAAAAGAATCTTGTAAGAGAAACACCGCAGAACCATTAGCCGGCGCCCCATCTCTTGATCTAACTCTCGAACGAAACCCTAGCAATGGTTACATGAAAAGACCCAAAACACAAAGGATTAGTATAAATAAGAGGAAATCATGAAAGTATTTCAATAAAAAAAAAAGAAGAACAAACCTTTTGAATGAAGATAATCGATGAACAAAAGAAGATTTTATGGTGGCGTCTGGAAGAAGATTAGGGTTTGGATGGAAAGAATGATCTCAATAATTGAAGGATGTAGGCCAAAATCTAATTTGAAGATATGATAAAGGAAAAAAGGGGACGGAGCACTGTTCAACGGCTTTGCGGCGATTATCGACGAAGAAGATGCTGCTAAGGTTGTAGGTTTATTATGCTCTTATTGTTGGTGTAAGTATCCAGATATAGGGCGATTCTCGGCGTTGGTGATTGTTAAAGGGGGTTAGGGTTTGTGAAGTTTGAATCGCCTGAATATAGAGAGAGAAGGAACCCTAGGCGTTTCTAAACAAAAATGAGAAGAGAGATTATAAAAGGAAAAGGGGATGACACTGTTGGGCGGGAAAAGAAGCCATAATTTACTGACACGTGGTCCAAATCACCTTTCATTTATTATATATAATAGATTTTAATTTTTTTAAATAATTAATATATAATTATTATCCTTATTCTAATAAAAAAATTAATATAATGTCACTTATAGATATCTTCAAAGACAAAGATAAAATCTTAGATGGATAACTGTATAAGTATGAACAATATTAACAATTCAGTAAATTATTATAAATAAATAAATCAAATGATGGATATCATTCCATGAACAACGGTTTTTTTTTTTTTCTACTATATACGAGAAAATAAATTCTATATCTAACAAATGCAAAGGGATGTACAGTAGTAGTATTTTTTTTTTTTACTTTTTTTGTCTTTATTATTATTTTTAAATTTTTACCCCTTTAACTTTCAATATTAATAATTATTTTTTTTTTACTTTTTCTTTTTTTGTCTTTATTATTATTTTTGAACTTTTACCCCTTTAATTTTCAATATTAATAATTTCAACCTCTTAACTTTCTAAAAAATTGTAATCAAACTTTACGTGTTTATTTTTAGAGTAAATTACCATTTTAGTCCCTAAGTTTTTGTCTAAATTGCTATTTTAATCCAAATAGTTTTTTTTCTTCTCTGGGTCCCTGACTTTTCGTTTTTCTTGCCATTTTGATCACATTGCCTAACTTAGTCTAAAAAACAGGTTATAATCAGGGATATTTATGGCATTAAATTATTATGAGGTTTATAAATTATGTTGTATACTACCTCTGGTTATCACTACACAACAGTTATGCCAAAAATACCCCTGGTTATAACAAGATTTTTAGACTGAGTTAGGCAATGTGATCAAAATGACAAGAAAAATAGAAAAGTCAGGGACCCAGAGGAGAAAAAAAAAACTATTTGAACTAAAATGGTAATTTGGACAAAATCTTAGGGACTAACATGGTAATTTACTCTTATTTTTATGTACGTGTTTCTATATATATAAATTGATTTACGCTTAGACGTAAAATTTTCCCGTTAATAAGTTGGGTCAAATATAATATATTTCTTATGCTTATTATTATGTACATCTTCTGTTGGTTTACGTTTTGATGTAATTTTTTTTCTATAAATGAGCCGGTTAAAATATAATACCTTTTCATTAACGCTATAAATTCGAGTCACTTAAGGTTTCGACACCGCCGCAACACGCCGTAACTATTTTCTTACATGCTTATTTTTATGTACACGTCGGTATAAATTTAGGTTGGTTTACGATTCGACGTAAATTTTCTTCGAAAATATGTGTCAAATATAATTTGTTTTCATGCTTATTTTTATGTATGTTTTCAGTTGGTCTACGCTTTAACACAAATTACAATTAGCAAGTTATTTGGATAGTGCTTTTATCCTATTGAGTTTTTTGTTTCTTTCTTGATTTTTTTTCTGGACTTTATTATTTTTATTTTTAGTTTTCTTTATGTTTAGTGTTTTAGTTTTAGGTTTCTTTTCATTAAAGCTATAGTTAAGATAACATTTACGTTTCCATTTATAATTAATTTAAAATCAATTCGTCCCCCTGTCCAGTTTAAATTTATTTTTATGGTTTTCAGTCGATTTAAAACATGTGTCGATATTTTTTTGAGCATATTTTTTTCAGCTGGTATACTGAACCAAAATAGATATCGATCGAAACCCCGCAGCGTAGCGCGGGTATTCCTACTAGTTTGATACAAAGATGGTATTTACATATATATATCTGAAATCGATTATACATATATATATCTGAAATTGATTATATAATATGATACGATTAGAACCATATCAATAATCGAATATGTATATAATAACTAACGAGGTAATAGACCCATGTATTATACAAGATTGTATAATAGAAATTATCTATTTCTATAACCTGTAAAAGTTTTAGGTTATTATTTTTGCGAATAAGAATTAAAACATACTCATGGTAATCATTCAAGCCGAAGAAATTTGTAATACAATAGAGAAGTAACAATTGTAAATACCGGTATGACGGTACCCCACTCCAGTCGGTCATTATTATAGAATATATTTACGTTGCTCATTGAGTTTACATCTGACCAGGTTGTTTTAGTTTACCTTACTTACCTGAAAGATTTCTTTTATTTCATCCGTGTAATACACGGGTATATATAACCTAGTTTAGTTTAATATTTTGTAGGATTTTTGTTGTTTTTAAATAAAAAAAAAAAGAGAACAAATAAAAAAACAAAGGATTGTGGAATGATCTGTGGGCTTTAAACCACGTCCTAGGTGTTAAGGGTGGGGCTACTTGGCGCTTATGTAACGTAGATATGACGTTTTAATTAGCATAGGGGCTTTATTCTACACATCCAGTTTGGGTTTAGGCTATGTGGTATGGTGATGGTCCATTCTTGGAGGATGATCCGTCACATAGATGTCACGTAGGATGGGTGTGAGGATAGGGCAAATGGGATGAAACTAAAGAAATTGGGGAATGAACCTAAAATATATATATATATATATATATAAGTTGTGTGTATATGTGTGTGTGAGGGGAGAATGCATCATTTTGTCTTTTGTGGAGCGTCTCAAACGTCCGGAGGGAGACGGGGAGGGCGCCGAATGGGTGGGGGCGGAAATGGAGTTGGGTTTGGCGCCGATGGGGGACGATCCAAGGCTGATCCCCACACCATGAAGCCATATTTTGAACCATGAGATTGCATGCTTGTTCACATAAATCAACGCAAGGCCTCGGACCTTTGAACTGTGTAAAACGTTTTTTGAATTTCTGTCGGTTCATGATATAGTCAAATGTGAACCCTAAATGTGAACCATATTCCACCGAAGAGTAAAGGCAAATGCACGCCACAAAACTTCCAAGCATTAAACAAAAATACACACAATACTAAAAACTAGCTTAATATTTTTTTAGGTGGTTTAGAGTGTTTTTAGCATGGTTTCTATCCAATTTTTTTTTTTTTGAAACATATTTGATTCTAGGTAATAACTAACGGATCTCGTATATTTCTTACAAGGTGACGGCGTATGTTTTTAAATATTATATTTTATTTTGATGCATTGATAATTCTAAAGCTTATACGATTTTCAAATATTAAAATGAAATCAAAACATTGATCAGACCACCCATCCTAACATTATGTATTCTTCCGCTCAATACCACCTAGCATCCATTGTCTTCACTTCATATAAACATAAACAATAATCTGTTTTTTTCCTTCAAATCCATTAAAAAAGAAACAAAGCGACACCCGTCCGAATTTACGCAAGATCTAGAAATCAAAACACCAAGGGATGGATGGTCCAACCAATGTTATCTGGACCTTGTGAAAACTCTAAATCTAAACCTGAACACAAAACAAGACACAAGGGTCAACTACCAAAGGTTCAAAACCCCTTACCACCATCTTGCTCTATATTTTGCTTCATAGCCATCTTCAATAGATGTGGAAACAAGATGAGCCCTTTGACAAAGCGTGGGAAAATGATATTGTAGTTTAACTTTAGAATTCTCGTTCGTATCATATTTTATATCTTTTAAAACTCGTTAAGATAGTTCATATTTCACACAACCATTTTACTCGTTACTTACTCGTTCAATAATATATGAAATATAAACTACAGTTTTCACATGTTCATAACCAATACATTAAGGTTGGGGCTATTACACCTCCTATTATTAATATGGCTTTTTTTATGTCTTTCAGCTTTCAAATTATTGATCATTGTCCCTAGTTTGAAATGATTGCATAATCTGGGCCATAATTTTAGGTACGCGATTTTGACCTTATTGGAATTTTGAAACAGGTGTTAATTTTTTTATTTTGTTTTTTGAAAAAAATATTGAAAGTACCTTATAATTTATAATAGATTTTAGGTATACAATTATTATTATTATTGAACGGCTAACGGTACACAACTCATAATTACTACTAAATTACACCAATTGATCATCTTGCTTGAGATTGAACGCAAAGCCTCACACTAAGAGAAGAACCTCTACCAAATGAGCTAGTCCTACATTAACAGATTCATAATTAATTAGAGCAATTTTTTAGTCGTAAATAAATATATTATTTTAAGATAAAAAGGTTCATCATATAAAATGATGTACAAAGTACAAAAAAAAAAAAAAAAAAAATTCAATACGTTCAGTTGATTGTTAAAATTTATACATTAAGATGAGAAAGCGTAAAGTGTAAAATAATGATTTTAGTGTGGACTGAACTATAATTTCTTGTAGTTTACAAAAGCTGACCCTTTCAATTTTTTTTGAACGGTAATTGAAACCATGTCTAATACTTGAATGAATATTTTTGAGACAGAATGTTAACCGTTCATACTGATTTTGACGTTGACTAACCCAAAAACACAACAAAAAGAAAATCCACCATTGACATCATGAGAAAACCCCCTTGAATCAAGTTTAAACTTAAGACTTAAGATCACAAACTCTTAGACCATGTGTAGTGGTGAACTAACATAATGCCCTCACCATGGGGCATTATCAGACACGTGGCATCCTAGTCAGCGTTGGGGCATTATAGCAAAAGTGGCGTAGTGGGGCATTATGCCAATAACCCCCATTCAATAATTTGACAAAAAAAATAAAAATAAATAAATAAATAAAGCAAACAGGCTAGTCAAAAATTGGAGAAATCCCATTGGCCACATGCAAAAAATGTCAGACTAAAGCAACCTTCAAGTCAAAATGTCAGACTAAAACCCATGTTCTTGAGCGTTTTATATAACACGCCTTTCACAATTTTTTTCAAAAATTTTTAAAAATAACGCCCCATGTAATGGTGCGTTGGGCGTTTTTGAATTTTTTTTTAAAAAAACGCCCCACTACACATGGACTTACAATCACCCATGCTATTGGACCATAAGGCCAATTACAGCTGATCCTTTCAATTCATGTGAACTTAATACAGGAAACTTCGGCCGGTTCATAAAATACTTTATTATTAGCTTTATACATAAAACAAGATAACTTAAATAAATTAATAATATGAAGTGTATTCAAGTTAAATAATTTCATGCATTCTAAAGTTGAGTTACACGAATGAATGTCTTTCGATTTTTATTTGTATTTTTTAATATGTTTTTATAGCTTGAAAAAAGAGGTTTAAAATCCGGGAAAATCACATAAATAGATTTTTTTTTTAATATGTTTTATAACTTGAAAAAAGAGGTTTAAAATCATAGAAAATCACATAAATAGTCTTGTTCAAATAAAGTAGTATTCTGACTAAAAGTTTATGCAAATAGTTGTTTTTTTTTATTTTATTTTTTTAAACGGTAAACTTCATTTATAAGGTTTTTCATTTTCAAGTTCTTAAGCTACTATTATTAGTTTTTAAAATTATTTTTTAACACCGTCAATTTATCAAACCCATTATGAACTACCCTCATCAGCGCCACATGCCACGTCGTAAAATCAAGTGTCTTACATGTAAGACCCTAACACGTAATATCTTTAAATCGACGTAGCGGAAAAACGAGCCTTAAAATTCTTTCATTACACACGTCTTGACTTACTTGAAAGTTCATTTTAAAAATATCTGTTTTACAAAACAAAAGCATAACATTCGTTTGCTAATGTACAAACTCATTTAATTCTGTACAATCTCTCTTGTGACCCGGGCTTCGATCTCTATTCCTCATGATAATAGCCCGTGATTTGCATAGCCTGCACTCACCACATACAATCATAACATTAGCATACCATACATAAACAAAATTTATGCCTGTACACTCCCCATTTCGTTATCTTTCTAACTTTAAGCATTTCATCTGCGTATTCGTATCCTGGTGAGGCTTCAATAATGTACCTGCATTACTTTTCATCCTCAAGACACACCTTTAATAACGTATTACTCAAGGTATCTATATTATGCACACTTACATTCTCACCAGCATACATCCACATCTACATACGTACATACCTTCCTATACTTCTACATATTTGCATACTCTCATATGCATCTTCATGCATACATATATACACATTTACATACGTACCTACATTTCTACATCTCTACAATACATGCATATACTCCTACGTATCTTCATATATACATAAATACTCACCTACATACGTACATACACTCATACGTACACTTTCCATGTCTTGCATACGCATACATTAATCACATGGGACTGAGATTTAGATTTATAATCCATATACATCAAAGGAACATTAAAAATCATGTTTGGGAGGCCCACCGTAGTCCACGGATAATATACCGAAGCCTACGATGCATAAATTACATAATTAACGAAATTTCAGCTTTTATGACATTGGGAGGGCGTCGGCGACGACCCTTGCATTTACACGTAGCCAAAAACCTCCGTAGGCAGCAAAATAACCCTTCAGCAAAAACTGACTTTCCAGGGGGCGTCGGCGACGGCCCATAAGGGCGTCGACTACGGCCTCTCGAAAATCAGTTTTCCTGCTGTGTAGTTTTCGTCGTTCGAACGCACTAAAACTCGCATAACTTTTAAACCGTTTATCTGTTTAACCTCCCGTTTCTTCCTACATGATTGTAAATTAACATTCTATCATGTGAACTTGAAATCCAACATCCGGGTTAAGGAAATTCTTGACTTATACGTTTTCGGCTTATTATTCATTTACGAATTATTCGACCCGTTCATGCATTATCAAAACAATCTGTTAATTTGACCTCAACTTTATATGAACTTAATAATTTCAACGACGACTGTCATAAGAGATTAAATTCTCGGATGCCTTGCATCCTCTTAACCCATTTTCGCTCAAAAGCTTATTTTGACCCGTTATGGGTATTTGTGCATAAAAGGGGGTCTATGACATACAAAACCCTATTCTTCGCTTTCATGCTTGACCAAGACATTACTCAAACCGAATAGCTTGTTTCCAAATGACTTTTAAGTTCGTTTGCCCGATATACCTATCAAGGGCGTTTTTGTCAACTTCCCTCCATCCTTTACAACAAAGGACTTCATTGCATATTTAACCAATCCTACTACTTAACTACAACTCTAATCACACATACCTGGCTCAGATCAAAGCTATGACCCGTTTTAATACTTCGTGCACTAAATAGCTAGTTAATAGCAACATAATTCCTTTCGCTATTCATCCTGTGAAAGCATAATACTTGACAAAACACTTCATTAGTCAATATCGCCAAATGGTGATATCTTCACCATTTGACCCGTTAAGTCTAAATGTCCATTTTATTCTTGTGGGATTTTAGTTATTCATTATCCCATCCATATAACTTATTCCTCCGTTAACTCGTAACCAAAATCACTATAATACCCTTTTTACCCTTTTTGACCATCAAACTTAGTTTCTTAACATCCTCACATGTTCCGACCCATATCAAAGCTTGTCGGAACATTATAATTCACATAATTACTTACCATGTTCGTAATCAATACATTGAATAGATATTTTACAAAAACGGGTGTAAGCTTTACTTACATAGCATCCGAATATGCTTCCCGTGCGCATTAGTCCCGTTTGACCCGCTTCTTCCCCAAGCTCCCATGTCGTTTATCTGGCATCAACTATCATGTATCATTCTTAAAATAGTTAGCTTGTTCATCATTCATCACACGGATCTTATTTCAGAAATTATCATTCAAACTCCAAAACATACTAATCTATCAAATCCTAGCCGAAATCCTTTAAACATTTACACATACATGTAATTTCAAACATCATTAACATTAACATATCATCATATTATACAAAACCCACTTCATAACTTCATTGTTAATCACTTACTAGTGATCTAGGCTCAATTATATCTAATTTCATCATACCCTTGGTGTGTGTACAACCTTCTAAACATAAGGTATAACTAATTCATGCACAATCTCCTAATTTCATACATAATTCATCAAATCCTCCTACTAATGGACATATATCATTCACACATAAACATCCAAACATATTATCATCATATTTCTTTCAATTCTTCTAACAAGACTCCATATTACTCACATAGTACATCAATATTCAACAAGAATTAGACATGGATAATGATTCAAGTCATCATTCTCACCATAACTAATGGGTTTCACCTCTAAGCATCAAATTAACCTAAATAATGCATAACCCATGTTCTATATGATGATTCTAACATATCCTCATACTCAATTTCATACCAATTCACGATTTACAACATAACCCACTTCGTGGATAATCACCAATCTAACTTTTAAGACATACCTTACGATCCCCTTGTGACGGTGATCATTAATCCATGTTCCTTCTTGGATTTGAGCTACAATTAACCATTCAATTTGGTGATCTTCATGATTAGGGTTTGTGAGCTTTCATGGAGCTCCTGGCTCTTTCTCGAACACACATACGTGTGTGTGTTTGTGTGTATATTTCATAAATAAATTCAACTTACATTTTTCCCCACTTTAGCCCCTCTAGTTGTCACTAATTATAAATGGGCACAACTTTCATTCCTTTAATTGTTTTTACCATTTTCTTAACTTAGTTAAATAACCTAGTCATTCATTTCTTGATGTACCATACGAGAACATTTAACAATTATAAACATTCGGATTTTGGGGCATTACAAGTCTACCCCCCCTTAAATAAGGTTTCGTCCCCGAAACCTTTCCCGCTCCCATTTACACATACACATATCTATGTTTGACCTTATGATCACATCATAATTATAGGTAATCATCCTATCTCGTTTCATAATTATTTATACAATTGACTTCTTCCTAACAAGTGTATACTTTCCATGGCATACCTTCACATCACATTTTCATTTCCTCGATCCGTTAGTAATAGGTCAATATACATATTTATTTAAATTTACAATAATGCTTACTTTCATATGATCCGTTTATAACAGATCTAGTACCTTCATCTCATCCTTTAATATTACATTCTATACATATATTACATATCATTAAATTTTGCTTTGTTATCGCAACGAAGTTACTATTTCATGGTCATGAATTCGTGCTTAACTTCAAAGTTAACATCATTCTTGATTTTGTATAGTTATTTGTATCATACATACTCTTACGTTACCTTCAAATCATTCATTCTACCTTATTACTCTTCACGTGTACCAGCCGTACCAGGCTAGATTTCACTCATCCGTACAATGTGCCTTCGCTCGTGCACAACATCCCACCAAATCGATTTGTTTCATCACCTCAAGATTCTAACATTATCATCAACAATTTAGCAGTTAACACATTTCATTTTTCTCATGCAATCCTTTTATTTTAGTTATTTGTTTCGTCAACCTTTGCAGTTCGACCTTTTAAGGTTAAATTGACTTTTCTTACTTATCATAGATGCATTGAGGTACACATTCGTGCTTCCTTCCATTCATGCTTACTTACAAAGACATTCACTACATCATTTCGGTATTCTTGACAAACTTATCCTTCTTGTTCATACTCAACTCATTGTCCGGGTCGTAGCCCGTCATTCATTCTGACTCCTGAGAGTCGATTACTAACACATTTAATACATAACTTGTTCAAAACTTATTCCTTTCGTTTAAAATTTTAGTTTTGCGTGCCAATTTAGATCGTTCTTTTGTTCATTTACTTTGCACCTACTCGTAAGACTTGTTTGAATCAACCATCGTCAAACTATCGACACATTCTGATGTGGACTAATTCCATCCTTTTTATTTCTTAAATCCGCCCCGCGGATTCAAACGTAACATCCCTACCTTTCATTATTTTTTTTATTTTATTTTTTTAATTCGCCTAGCGGCTTCATACATATCATTCATATCTTCCATTACTTCTATGTTTTGAATCCGTCTCACGGATTCAAACATTTCATTTACATCTTCCATTCACATCTTTCATTCATTACATGTGTTGAATTCGTCTCACAGATTTAAACATATCATTTTCTGCATTTCATTCCTTGAATCCGTCTTGCGGATTCAAACATTCCATTCATGCCTTTCATTCCCTGAATCCGTCTCGCGGATTCAAACCGGTCATTCATACTTCATTCCTTTCATGCTTCGAATCCGTCTCGCGGATTCTAACATATCATTCATACTTTCATTCCTGAAATTCTTACATTTCTCTTTACCCTCACGTCCACCTACTACCTAATTCTAACGGACATACCTGTAACAATTATCACGGTCTCACGAACGTCATACGTTTCTTGTGTACTGGCCAGGTACGCAATCCACATACTAGTTTCGTGTCTTCGTGTAATCGCCACCTTATGTCCGAAGAATTAAGTTTCGGCACGTGTAACATTTTCAAAACTTCATTGGCACATCATTATTATATTTCATTTAAAATTTTCCTTCACTTGCTTAATTATACAACTTCATACGCCCACACGTTAAATTTACGTACCTGGGGTCAATTTGTCTTATCACTTGCCTTAATGCCGGTTCTAGACAGCATTCACGGATCGTCCTCTCCAAGCAGTCAAGCTTACCTTACACATAATATAACCGTTAGTTTCTTCATATGAATGCATACATACACGTTTTCATTCCATTTCTACCTTCAGATCTTGACCGAGTCATAGATTGTACGGGTTCCTTATCACAAGAGCACACAGGTTTGAGTTTAAGTACCTATACTCTCGTACTTAATTCTCTCAAACCAGGGCTCTGATACCAACTTGTAAGACCCTAACACGTAATATCTTTAAATCGACGCAGCGAAAAAACGAGCCTTAAAATTCTTTCATTACACACGTCTTGACTTACTTGAAAGTTCATTTTAAAAATATCTGTTTTACAAAACAAAAGCATAACATTCGTTTGCTAATGTACAAACTCATTTAATTCCGTACAATTTCTCTTGTGACCCGGGCATCGATCTCTATTCCTCATGATAATAGCCCGTGATTTGCATAGCCTGCACTCACCACATACAATCATAACATTCGCATACCATACATAAACAAAATTTATGCCTGTACACTCCCCATTTCGTTATCTTTCTAACTTTAAGCATTTCATCTGCGTATTCGTATCCTGGTGAGGCTTCAATAATGTACCTGCATTACTTTTCATCCTCAAGACACACCTTTAATAACGTATTACTCAACGTATCTAGATTATGCACACTTACATTCTCACCAGCATACATCCACATCTACATACGTACATACCTTCCTATACTTCTACATATTTTCATATTTTCATACTCTCATACGCACCTTCATGCATACATACATACATACATACACATTTACATACGTACCTACATTTCTACATCTCTACAATACATGCATATACTCCTACGTATCTTCATATATACATAAATACTCACCTACATACGTACATACACTCCTACGTACACTTTCCATGTCTTGCATACTCATACATTAATCACATGGGACTTAGATTTAGATTTATAATCCATATACATCAAAGGAACGTTAAAAATCATGTTTGGGAGGCCCACCGTAGTCCACGGATAATATACCGAAGCCTACGATGCATAAATTACATAATTAACGAAATTTCAGCTTTTATGACATGGGGAGGGCGTCGGCGACGGCCCTTGCATTTACATGTAGCCAAAAACCTCCGTAGGCAGCAAAATAACCCGTCAGCAAAAACTGACTTTCCAGGGGGCGTCGGCGACATAAGGGCGTCGGCTACGACCTCTCGAAAATCAGTTTTCCTGCTGTGTTGTTTTCGTCATTCGAACGCACTAAAACTCGCATAACTTTTAAACCGTTTACCTGTTTAACCTCCCGTTTCTTCCTACATGATTGTAAATTAACATTCTATCATGTGAACTTGAAATCCAACATTCGGGTTAAGGAAATACTTGACTTATACATTTTAGGCGTATTGTTCATTTACGAATTATTCGACCCGTTCATGCATTATCAAAACAATCTGTTAATTTGACCTCAACTTTATATGAACTTAATAATTTCAACGACGACTGTCATAAGAGATTAAATTCTCGGATGCCTTGCATCCTCTTAACCCATTTTCGCTCAAAAGCTTATTTCGACCCGTTATGGGTATTTGTGCATAAAAGGGGGTCTGTGACATACAAAACCCTATTCGTCGCTTTCATGCTTGACCAAGACATTACTCAAACCGAATATCTTGTTTCCAAACGACTTTTAAGGTCGTTTTCCCGATATACCTATCAAGGGCGTTTTTGTCAACTTCGCTCCATCCTTTACAACAAAGGACTTCATTGCATATTTAACCAATCCTACTACTTAACTACAACTCTAATCACACATACCTGGCTCGGATCAAAGCTATGACCCGTTTTAATACTTCGTGCACTAAATAGCTAGTTAATAGCAACATAATTCCTTTCGCTATTCATCTTGTAAAAGCATAATACTTGACAAAACACTTCATTAGTCAATATTGCCAAATGGTGATATCTTCACCATTTGACCCGTTAAGTCTAAATGTCCATTTTATTCTTGTGGGATTTTAGTTATTCATTATCCCATCCATATAACTTATTCCTCCGTTAACTCGTAACCAAAATCACTATAATACCATTTTTACCCTTTTTGACCATCAAACTTAGTTTCTTAACATCCTCACATGTTCCGACCCATATCAAAGCTTGTCGGAACATTAAAATTCACATAATTACTTACCATGTTCGTAATAAATACATTGAATAGATATTTTACAAAAAGGGGTGTAAGCTTTACTTACATAGCATCCGAATATGCTTCCCGTGCGCATTAGTCCCGTTTGACCCGCTTCTTCCCCAAGCTTCCATGTCGTTTATCAAGCATCAACTATCATATATCATTCTTAAAATAGTTAGCTTGTTCATCATTCATCACACGGATCTTATTTCAGAAATTATCATTCAAACTCCAAAACATACTAATCTATCAAATCCTAGCCGAAATCCTTTAAACATTTACACATACATGTAATTTCAAACATCATTAACATTAACATATCATCATATTATACAAAACCCACTTCATAACTTCATTGTTAATCACTTACTAGTGATCTAGGCTCAATTATCTCTAATTTCATCATACCCTTGGTGTGTGTACAACCTTCTAAACATAAGGTACAACTAATTCATGCACAATCTCCTAATTTCATACATAATTCATCAAATCCTCCTAATAATTGACATATATCATTCACACATAAACATTCAAACATATTATCATCATATTTCTTTCAATTCTTCTATCAAGACTCCATATTACTCACATAATACATCAATATTCAACAAGAATTAGACATGGATAATGATTCAAGTCATCATTCTCACCATAACTAATGGGTTTCACCTCTAAGCATCAAATTAACCTAAATAATGCATAACCCATGTTCTATATGTTGATTCTAACATATCCTCATACTCAATTTCACACCAATTCACGATTTACAACATAACCCACTTCGTGGATAATCACCAATCTAACTTTTAAGACATACCTTACGATTCCCTTGTGACGGCGATCATTAATCCATGTTCCTTCTTGGATTTGAGCTATAATTAACCCTTCAATTTGGTGATCTTCATGATTAGGGTTTGTGAGCTTTCATGGAGCTCCTGGCTCTTTCTCGAACACACATACGTGTGTGTGTTTGTGTGTATATTTCATAAATAAATTCAACTTACATTTTTCCCCACTTTAGCCCCTCAAGTTGTCACTAATTATAAATGGGCACAACTTTCATTCCTTTAATTGTTTTTACCATTTTCTTAACTTAGTTAAATAACCTAGTCATTCATTTCTTGATGTACCATACGAGAACATTTAACAATTATAAACATTCGGATTTTGGGGCGTTACATTACATTGTACATGATTTCGCATAATTATAGTTATAGATGGTTTTCTACTGGGGCCTTAGGGGTTGTTTGTTTCAGCTCTTAATGGTTCAGATCTTTTACTGGTTCAGACTGTTAGTTTCACGAGCAGATTTCTGAATGATTCAGACATTTGCCTTTGAATGGTTAAACATTATACTGAGTCTGAACGGTTAAGACCTCTTATCTGAATTGGTTGGACATTTGCCTCTTAGTGGTTCAACACTTAATGGTTCAGACCTCTTGCTGGTTCATCACTTACCCATTCAGAAGTTGCCAAACAACCCTAAGTAGTTTTAAGGTTGGGAATTACATGGTCCGCCCGATCTATTTAGGGGCTTATAGTAAAAATGAAATTTGAGACCTTTTGTTCATAAATACAACAAATTTTTGTTGTTTAAACTCGTAATCATACTCCAATTTCACCACTACTCTTGTTTGCTAAATCTTTTGCCGGTGTTAAACTTTGAGAAACCCCAACTTTCATTAGGAACTTAGTTTTTAATTTCACACATACAATTTTAGGGCCATAAATCTTTTGGTTCACAAATCACACATTCGATATGTGAGATTTTACTCTGAATGCATACCAAAACCCTAAAGAATGTAGAACTCGGTGTGTAAATTGGTCTCAAAGTCCAAAGAAGTCTATCTTATCAATGTTTTAATACCAATTTTTATATCGCATCGGGTTGGGCTTAGAAATAGTTCACCCAGCTCCACCGAGTGACTAGTCAACTGTATAATTCCATAAACATACAACTTCAACTCAAAAAATAATCCAAATCTACTTAACTCCATACTCAAAAATCAATTTACAACATTTTTTTAAATAAAAGTCTACAATAGGTTTATGACATTGAAATTTTGAATGCATCAAAATCACGATTGCTTAAAAGACGAAATTCATTATCATCGCTTAATTCATAACTCAAAATTGATCATTAAATAAAATCGGCTCACAGGTATGCACCGGATTTTCGAAATCTAAACTAGTACCTTAATTCTACCGGGCTCTATCGTACCGGTGCTGTCTCCTTTAGCCAGTTCAGCTGATAATACCAACCGATTTAAACTGGTTTTTAAAACATTGTATCTTATACATTAGTGCTACCCATGGAGACTAGTTCAAAGCCGAAAAACTCAAATCTGAAAACAAAAGCAAAAAATTCAATAAACACCGCAAGGAGCCGTGAATCGAGAAAACATTCATGTGACTTTAAGTTAGATAAAAAAAATAAATAAATAAAACGAAAAAGAAACATTCATGTGACTTTAAGTTAGTTAAAAAAAAACCGAAAAAGTAGATTTAATTTTATTTTTCTACACCTTGTAAAACACAAAGCGCGTTAAGTTAGTTAAAAAAAAAAAAAAAAAAAAAAAAAACCGAAAAAGTAGATATAATTTTTTTTTTCTACACCTTGTAAAACATAAAGCGCGTGGCTTTAAAAAATTTCATTGGATTCCAAGTCATAGTCGGCCAACTAATAATTTTCAATTTTTTATTGATAATAAGTTTCAATTTTTTTTTTTTTTTTTTTTTTTATATAAAATTTCATTCCAATAATCAGGGCAAATTACATAAGGATAGCAGGTAGACGAGCAACAAACTGCGCCGCCATCCAAAAAGTAGATATAATTTTTTTTTATTGAATAAATTATCATTTTAGTCCCTAAGTTTGACCAAAATGTCACTTTAGTCCAAATAGTTTTATTTCTGCTATTTTAGTCCAAATAGTTTTTTTTCAGTCTTTTTAGTCCCTGGCTTTTACAATTTTTTTTGTCATTTTCATCCACCACCCACCCCATCACAACCTTCTCTCATGACACATGACGGAAAAAAAACTATTTGAACTAAAATAACAGAAAACAAATTGATTTGACTAAAGTGACATTTGGGTCAAACCTTAGGGACTAAAACGACAATTTACTATTTTTTACTAGTCATAGCCATTATAGAGACGGTGACATGATGTATTGTACACCACACATGTCGCCTAAATAATGCTTGAATTATTCACAGAAATGTTATCTGCCCGAGTTCGAAACTTCATTCGGCCGGTATAGGGAATTCATCAGGTTCAGGATTTGGTGTACAAGCTTCTAATATATAACAGATATGCTAAGGGGGGAGATCTCTTTAGAACCTCCAAGACTTGTGGTTTCGGGTGAGTCGAGATACTTGAATCGGCTTCGGGTTTTTGGAAACAAAGATGCCACAATCACTGGTATGTCTTTCTTGCTAGTTAGGACTGTCTTTTAATATTTCCTTAGTTGCGATTAATCTTTGCCGACAGATGAAAGCTGAGATTATTAAAATCCAATAACCTTTTGAGAAAGCGGTTTTGTTTTAACTATTGGTCAAGCTATTCCAGTGTTACTTGAGTAAAGTTGTTCTTATTGATTCTTCTTCATGCTTATGAGATGTTTAACTAAACTGCAGGTTTTGAGCTTGGAGCTGACAAAGTTGACCCAAATAATCAGAAAATACAGGAAAAGATAGAAGCTGCACTAAAGGCCGTAACGTTCCGGGAGCAACATGTTCTGGTTCAGTTTTGGTCACCTCAAGAGGCTGGGAACCACCAATTACTTACAACCATAAATCAACCATATGGTCTTGGAGTAATGGATGCAAAGCTTAGTTCGTATAGACGGGATTCTGATCACTACCCTTTGGTTGTAGATACAGATCGTGAAGAGGAAGACTGTAGTCCTGTAGCTCGGGTATTCAAACGAGGGTTGCCTGAGTGGGCTTCGGATTTGAATAACTACACCCCAAAACAATTTCCACAACAAGAGCGTGCGACTCATTGCAATCTCCATGGATACTTGGCTTTGCCGGTTTTTGATTCGACGACAAGGTTATGCATTGGTGTTCTTGAGCTCTTGATGTCTTCGAAGTATACAAGTTATGCTTATGAGGTTCAACAACTTCACAACGCACTAAAGGTTTCTTTCTTTCGTCCCGAATTTGATGATAAATATATATCATTCTTTCATTACCCTTTTCTCATTTGTAAATTGTTGTTTTGCAGACAGTAGAGCTCAGAAGCCAGCAAGCATTTGATTATCCCACTCTAAATGTGAGTTGGGTCTTTGTAACAGATGGTGACAATCCATAAACTTTTTAATGATAAAGAATACTCTACGAGTTTGATACATCATTATTAACTCTTCTATGAAACAAATGCAACATTTGTTTACAAAATCACCAATACAGTTGCGCAAATCTGACTTTACAATATAGAAAAAAAAAAAAAAAAAAAAAAAAAAAAAAACTAACCCCGATTGTTGTTGCAACGGATAAAACTAACGATAGCTACGATAACTAATAGGTTAACAAATAAGAAAGATGTTTCCTTGTAATTTTACAAAATTAGATATACCATTAAACACTTCAAGTTAAATATTTCTCTTATTTTCACATTATTAATGTGGTATATGGTTGTTTTAAAATATATAGTGTCACTCGAATTTTAAAGACGTATAAACAAAAAAAATCTATTGTTGTCACTTGACATCGGTCTAGTTAAGACCAAACACGTCTATGATGACTAAAGTTTAATACTTTTTACAAAATTTTGTTGAATCACCGAATGCTTTGGAATGCTTATGTACAGGTTCCTAATGAACGCAAGCGAAAAGATTTCGATGAAATCTACGGTATTCTGAAAACGATGTGTGACATCCACAGTTTACCTCTTGCTCAGACATGGGCTGTGTCCCAACACACTAGTTTTGTTTCCCATGAAAAAGTTATACAAAAGAGCTGTAGTAGTTTTGACACTAGATGTGTCGGGAAAGTATGCATGTCAAGAGCCGCCCTACCTTTTCATGTTCAAGACCTGGGCACGTGGTCTTTCTTGAAAGCGTGTCGAGAACGACACCTGGACGTGTCCCGTGGCTTTGTCGGCAAGGCGTTGTTCTCCCGCGGTTCATGTTTTTGTGAAGATGTAACAAAACTCAGCGAAGAAGAGTACCCTTTGGTACACAACGCACGCATGAACGGGTTGACCACCTGCTTTGCAATCTTCTTGCATAGTGTTGAAGCCAAGGATGAGTATGTGTTGGAGTTCTTTCTACCGCCAGACATCAAAGATAGTGAACACGTATCGAACTTGGTGCAGACATTGAAGCAGAAGATTGAAATAGCTTCAGGATTTGAACTCGGTGACAGCTCATGTATACAAGAAGTTGGACCACCTACAGAAGTTGGTAAATCTTTAAGTATAGACCCTCATGCTATCCATATATCATCGATCACAACAACAAATAACAACAAACTTGAGACGGTCACATCAGATTCAGAGTCGGTCATGGTAAATATAGCTAATAAAACCGAGTCTTCTGCAAATGTATCGAACCAATGTCAGTCCAAACAAATTTACCTGGAGGATGATTTTGCACGACACGACTCTAATGCAGTTGGTGCAAGAAAAAACAATGAAATGATATCCTATCCCGGTGTGAGTATGCAGAAAACAAGCGATAACATTACTGAAGCAGGTGAAAAAAGCAACCGTTCGAAACAAGGAAGAAAGCGTAAAATAGACTCTCTTACAATGGAGGCAGTTAAGAAACATGTTGAAAAACCAATAGAACAAGCAGCCAAGAGTCTTGATGGCAAGTTCTCTTACTTGTTCATGTTTTTTTTATATGTTATAATGATATTTGGCCCAATTTATTCTTTTTTTTTTCAGTTAGCCGGTCTACACTGAAGCGTTTTTGTCGAGAGCATGATATGCCAAGTTGGCCATTACCAAAGCATAGCAAAAAAACTGTTCATACTACCAACTTAAAGCCGTCACAAAAATCACGGCCAAAGCAAAACTTGCAACGGCCTTCAAATATACGGCTCGGTTTATTTTCTGTTGTGCTCCTGATGGTAAGGGTTAAGAGGTGGAGTTGTTCATCTAAACGTCATGGATTTTCCGGAAAATGGTGGAGTTGCGGCAGGCATACGTATCTTCCTTCGAAATCCAATTTTATATACCAAGCGGCACGCCTGTTCGTGCAGTTGAGACGGTGGAAAAATAAGAAATCAATGAGGAACTCATTGCGTAGTGGTGATCACAAATACGCAATAAACGTTATAAGCCCGTATTCGCGTGTTGTGGAATCTACTCTTGTTCATGCATCCCCGAAACAGACCATGACCAAAATCTCAAATATAAAGATGGTGACAGTGAAGGCGACTTTTAAAGACGATATGATAAAGTTCCAATTTCCTACTTCATCGGGCCTTTTGGAACTAGAACAGGAAGTGGCACAAAGAATTAAGCTAAAAAGTAGAAGGCCTCGTTTAAAATACAGGGATGAAGACAACGACCTGATACTCCTTGCTTGTGATGCGGATTTACAACAGCTTTTAGGGTTTGCAGCTAATAACAGTGCTATCAGATTAATTATTGTGACCGATGATTAATTATAAAACTACGCTGCTTTTGCACTAAGGTGGATTACACAAAGTGTGATATGGATGTATCATGTGCTGGCCGTTGAACCAACAAAAGCTACGCATGATCTAAGAATACTATCCATCAATTTATAGTATTTTTAAAGCTTGATTGTATAATACTTGAGGTTTTTAACGTAACATCCCGATCCCAACTTTTTTAGAAGTGGTAGTAGTAGTTGTTGTTGTTGTTGTAGCATATCAGTTGTGTATTTAAGTTAGATTTATGATTTATGTATGCACCAACAGATTTTTATTTGGTTATTTTGGCTGAACCTTTTTTACTTATGTTGTAGTCTTCAATGCAATGCACCCAAAATTGTTGGTATAAAAATGAGAATTGAGTGTTTAAATGAGGAACCACACTGCAATGTTAGATTGGAATGAATATAACTATAGAAGGTTCGGATTACCATGTGTGTGTTTTAACCAAGATATTCATAAACATGTTTATTTGTCTAAGAAACTGTAGATATTTAAGAGAAGATGTTTATTGCTTGGTCCATAATCCCAGAACCAGTCAACCAACAACAAGCAGAAATAAGAGATTAAGAGTAAAATGCACGGATACTCCCTGTGGTTTGATAAAATTTCACCTTTAGTCCCCAACTTTCTAAAATTACATGTATGTTCCCTATTGTTTGACAATTTGTTACTCGGATAGTCCCTAATGTGGATGGAAGTTAGTTAATCGAGTTAAGTTCATGTGAAATGACAAAACTACCCTTACTATTAAAAAATAATAATAATTAATATTTAAGTGGGGCCCACCACCCACCCACTTCATCTTCTCCACTCTAAGCCACCCACCACCATCTCCACTAGAGGGGGCAATCCTGACCCATAAGCTTCAATACGGGTCATTCTAGGTTTTTTTAAAAACTAATATGGGTGGTTTTGGGTTAATTATTTAAGTCAAAGGGTTAGACTGGGTCAATAAGAAAATACAAAAACTTAACAGACGGGTCAAATTGGGTTTGCCAAGATTGAAGGAGCGGGTCATTAGGGTTGTCGAGATGAAATCATGAAACCACCACGGGTCATTCCGACGATCGGAACGTGGTAAGAACAAATCGGTAGGAACTCACAAAACATCTTCGTTCAAACATCGAGAATCAAACCACAGGTCATTCTGATCAGCCGCCTCTTCATTCCGATAAGCTTCCTTCTTCGTTCTAATCAGCCATCATAAGTCATTCAGATTCAAGTGAGGACGATGATGTCATACTGCTAATTCAGATTCATGAAGCTTCAGGCTTTGGTGCGTTGTTCCAATCTATGTTGTCAAAAGCGCAGCGCCTAGGCGCTCGGGCGCAGCGAGGCGCACCTATAGCGCCTGGTGGTAGCCTAGGCGCAAAATTGGTTTTTTTTTTTGGGAAAAGCGCTGCTGAGGCGCATAAAGGTGCCGAGGCGCAGTGGATAAGCAGAAAAACTGAAAAAAAAAAACGAAACCGAGTGCGTGCAAAAACTGCCTCACGCGGGCCCGGGTTTTCGGAGCTGCATTCGTGTCCGCAGGACGCGCGGGTTCAACCCAATTCCAGCTTAGAAACTCATTTTTGCACCCCCCCTGCGCGCGGGTAGGACTTGTGGTAAAACATGTCATAAAGCTACAATGGAGTAGTAAAGGCTTTACCTTATAAACAACCACTCACTTTGTTACCACACCAATGTGGGACAAAGTATTTACCACCTTTTGAGACTTTTATTCACACACCCAAAACTTACAACATATAAGTCCTAAACTTTTGCGACTAACTATTAGCTACATGATCTTAAATGGCATATATAATAGTTTTTTTTAATTTTATATGTGGAATCTTATTTATTTTCAAAGCATAACATATTTTTTATATTTTTTTCTCTCTGTGCGCTTTTCTTAAAAAAACCCACGCTTTTTTTGCGCCTTGGCTCCGGGCGAGGCCGATGCGCCTCGCCTACGCCTTGTGTCTTTGACAACATAGGTTCCAACTCCTCTTTGACTATCTTGTTTCAATTCGGGGTTTTCAAGCTGATTGATGAATTCCAGGTTGATCTCGTAAAGTAGAAATAGAATGCTATTATGCTGATAAAGCTTCTCAACATGTTTTTTTTTGGAAAAGTATTGTTAATATATTGATATAAGCGTAAATATGGTTGAAGAGTATGGTTGTTGCAATCTTTCTTCCTAATAAAACATTTTTTAGACCGACCCAACCCAACCTAAGTAGTTAAAGCGGTAAAATAGCGGATAGCGGTCAAGGTCCGCTATACGATATATAGGTTATAGCGGTGGTATAGCGGTGATATAGTGGTAATTTTTATACCATGCATAATTTATGTATTTTTATATATATTATATACATATACCATTAATTTTATATTGTTTATATATAAATTCACAAGTATGAGGACTAAATATAAACTAATGAAGATGGAGGGGGGTTATATGTTAAAATACCCAAACTTAAATAACCCTAATTATCCCTACTTTTATCATACGCCGTTTTCTTTCACTTTCATCATAAGTCTGTAACAGATTCATGATATCAGACCACAACAGATTCATGAGCTCGAGTATCAGACCGAAGAGAACACTATTACACTAATACCTTGGTGACAGGTGACTGTCGAAGACTGAAGAGGAGAACAAAACTCGAATCGAACAGCTCTGATGAACTCGAGTATCAGACCAGCAATCGAATCGAACAGCTTTGATTCGATTTTTATCAGCTTTGATGAACAGCAATTGAACTCTGATGATGATGAACTGCTTCCAAGACCTCAACCAAGGCTGACCGCTAATATCACTGCTTCAGCCGCTATAAAGGACTACATATAGCGGTCAAATAGCGGGCTATAGCGCCGCTATTAGCGGAACCGCTATGCCCAACCGCTATTTGGACCGCTATGATGCCAGACCACCGCTACACCGCTATAGCCCGCTATAGCACCGCTATAGCGCCGCTATTAACTACATAGAACCCAACCCAACCCGACTCGAAACCCGCTCTGACCCGAACCCGTTCTGACACGAACCCGTTCTGACCCGAACCCGTTCTGACCCGAACCAAAACAACCTTTTTTTGGATCGACCCGTTTTGACCCGAAACCGTTTTAACCCGCAGCCCAACCCGACCCGACCCACCCGTTTTGCCAGGTCTAATCTCCACCTTTCAGATTCAGCAGCACCACCACCATCCAACAACTCACCACCGCCTATGTTTACCACCAGCGCATTCATAAACACCCCGATAGCACCCATAAACAACAAGCACACGCTTCACCTTTCTCCACCCTTCATTCCCCTTCCCAATCAACAAACACTCCACCAGAATCAGCCTCTGATGCTCTGGCGTCCACAATCTGCTCACCAGCTCAATCGAGCTCAAGAAATATTAAGCCCTACCGAAGCAACTGTCGTGCTGCTGATGGCAACCTAAAGCATTTCGTATAGGTTGTGAAGAAGGATGTTGATTTTCTTAAGAAGAATATTAGTTCAGGTGTTAATAACCGAGCAAACCAGAGGGAGCATGAATGTAATTTTTAAAAGTTGGGGACTAAAGGTGTTACATTGACAAACCATAGGGACTATCCGGGCATTTTCCTCCAGAAATAAAATGTAAGAAATTGATCCTCATCAGAGTTGTGAGCAACTTAAAGTCTTAAACTTAAATTTGCTGTTCAAAAAAAAAAAAAAAAAAAAAAAAACTTAAGTCTTAAACTAAGCTGTGGGTTTGGATGAAATCTTACCTTGTGAGTTGTGACTTGAGTACAGAAGTGTATGAATGTTTTATGAAAGATGTGATGTACAGTTATGTAGCAAACTTCTATCTTTTGCATGTGAATATGGTTAGATGTTCAGAGTGTTTTATCAATTAATGTGATTATGATAATTTGAGTGTACCTGATATTTTATGAGGTGTTGTTCTAAATCAATTCATCTGGGTCTCAAATGCTTTTCAATAGGTTCATACTTCATAGGAAATAAAAGTAGTTTCAATACATTAGATCTGCAAGTTTAAAGAAAACGACTGCTTTGATACAAGGAAGAGATTATGAAAGCAGTTAACTAACCGTTTCAAATACTTTGTATACAGAATACTCTTGCACTTGTCAACAAAAACTAAAACTGAAAGAGTTTACAGCTTCAGTTAACTAGTTAAGTCTATATCTCAAACTAGGACCCTTAGTTTGAGTCGATCTGATCAAGTTATTTTTTAAGACAATCCAGTTTTTAATTGTTTTAACATATTAATATTGTTTGAAAACCTAAAACAGATGATTTTATCATTAATCAGATAAATTGAAACCTGGATAAGAATTCTCTATAGTTACGAACATACATGCACGATTTCGTAACTGTGTTTTGAATGTGGCCACTATCCTCACTATTTCATGGCTTGTGGCCACTATCCTCACTAAAACTCTTTCTACAAAGCAGGCTTGTGAAAGATCCTAGCTTTTGTCTGTATTTCTTATAATTTTTACAATTCAAAGCAAACCTAAGGTGAAAAATCCTAATATATCAATATTCAAAAACAGCAGAAAGATATATGAATTAAAAGAAAAAAAAAACCTAAAATCAAATAAAAGCGAAACCCTATAGTTGTAAACTAAGGAGGCAAAAATTTCCATATGAGATAATAAGCAAACTGCATGAATAAACAAACAAATGATCGGAAGAAAATAGACCTGGAAAACGCAGATCGGCGATCGTATTACACCAATTATCAGAGTAGATCCGAACTGACTTCAACGAGGAAAAGCACCCCGGTGGATGAAAAACTGACAGAAACCCTAAGGGGATTTTGAATTTTCAAACCATCTTCTTTGTTGAATTTCATGAATTCTGTTTTTCACAATGATTGCTGACTGTGCCAATGGGCCTGGGAGTGGAAACGTGGCCCAAATTCTGATATGGAATGGGCCCAATCAATCGGATTGGAATGGTGTCAGTCCAGTGGGCTCCGCTAAAAGTGAATTATTTTTCCGGGAGAGCGCCGCTAGGTAAAGTCCCGGAAAAAATGGCACTTGTGAATCGGGGTATCATTGTGCACGATAAGCTATGTGAAAGATGTGGAGTAGAAGAAGAGTTTGTTGACCATTTGCTCGTAAAGTGATTGATATCTGGATCCATTTGGTGGAGTGTTCTAGTGTTGTTGAAGCTTTTGGTTCCAAAGACATTCGAAACATGTCAAGAGATGTTGGGATGGGTAAAAGACACAAAAGGGTCGAATGATTGGAAGAAAATGATATGGATGAAATTGCAAATGACATTGTGGCAGATTTGGAAATTGAGAAATGATAAAATGTTTAACGACTCGAACAAAGAATGGAACAAATAGTTGAAGAAATCAAAGTGATGCCATTTTTTAATGCTAAAGAGCATATCGAAATTCAAAAACTTGAATTAAGAGAGATGGTGTGAGTTCAAATTGAGAGATGTAGAATTGTAGACCTTTTGGTTGTGTTGTTTTTGTTCCTTGTTTTGTGTTGTATTTTTCAGGTTTTTATAGCTTGTCTGGCCCTTTGTTCTATACATCATGAAAGTTTCATCATTTAAAAAGAAAACTTGATCTAGCTATCCGAGATATAACTAGAACAATAAAGTTCGTCTAGTTAATACTTTATAAAATCTACTTGGAAAAGAAATATTGGGGGACCCGATGCCGTCTCTAAGAATGCCTAAGAACGCGGGGATCTTCGGTGAGTAAAAAAATGGGCCCTAGATTATAAACACAATAACTCATATATAAAAAAATCAATAATACAATGAAAATTTATGGTAACAATAAACAAAACAAGTATTGTTTGGGGCCAATTCGTTAAATGACAATTAAGTTTATCTATTATCTATTATATATAATAAATGTGTTAAATTTTGCTGATGTGTCAATCAATGAGGGCTCTAGATTTTGCTTTTTGGCTCCAAAAATTCGGGTCCTTTTTTTCTTTATATGGGCAGACAAGGGATCCATATTATGACCCGGGTATTTAAATGTTTTAAAACCCTAAACTTGCATCACTTTCACCACCGCTTGTCTTTGTGCCCTAAATCACCCATTCTTTTCTCCGATGGATATCTCCTACGTCTTCTTATCGCTTCTACTGCTGCAATTCTCTCTCATCCATACCTATATTTTCTTCCATTTTCCTTTGATCATACAAAAACATGCTTCACGTGACGATTGAAACTATATTATATGAATCCACATCACCAGTCGTTCGATCCATCATTTTCCCCAATCTGAAAACAAATCCCTCTATTTTCCCCAAATTCAGATCCAACGATGAACGATGCAGATGTCTCCAAGCAGATTCATCAGATGGTATCTTCGATTAGGGTTATTAATGGCCGGAATTAGGTTAAGGATGTGACTTTTGGCCGGAATCCTCTTCAGCATCAAGTCAATATAGTTATGCTAATGTTAAGGAAAATATGGTATCCACTCAATCACCAGATGCCAAAATCATCAAAGACGGGTCAGTCAGTTAGTTAGTTATTTGTTCTAATTTTGATTAATTTGTATTCATGTATATGATGATATATGACTGAATTTGGTTTAAATTGTCGGGGATTTTGTAGGCAGGTTGTAATTAGGGCTCGAAACCTTCGAGCGGCTGCTGGGTTTATTCCGCTTAAGACCTTTCGGGGTCGGAAAGTTAACTATACCAATGAGGTTGGTTTTTGGTTGAATTTAGGGGTTTGTGATTTTGAATGTGAATTTGTATTGATGAAGAGGGTTAAGTTAGTTCTAACAGTTGATGTTTTCAAAGGCTTTTTGTTCAGTTGAGTGGTTTTTTGTTCAGATTTGTTCATCAATTTGATGTTAAATTCGATTTTGATCTTACAACTATCTTCCTCTCTATCATTTTCTTTTTTTCTGATTACGGTTTTCTTACGAATCCATTTACAGTTACAATGGAGAAATCAGAGTCGGTGGTAGCCAAAACAAGAGGGGAGCATAGATTTCGACTGGTTGGAAGAGAGAGAAAAGAAGAGGGTGATGGCGGATTCAAGCGATTCAGTATCTGTTGATATGGAAACGATTTATCTAGGTGGAAAGGTGAGTTCTTGAATACCCATTTGAGTTTTTAGTGGAAAATGTTTCAGTTTGTGGATTGCACGGAAGGTATTTGATGAAATGCTTGAATGGGATAACGGTTTTTTTTTTTCATAATTTTTGAATTTATATTGATGGTTGTCTATGTTTTTGGTGATTTAGTGGAGTTTTTGTAACTATTATGAAGATTTTTGATGATTCTAACAAGATGGTCAACATAAAATACAGGACATTAACAACACCAGTCAAATTAAACAAGTCCTTGGAAGCCATCAAGACACATGCATTTGTTGCATCTGAATATCCTGTCATCAAAATACCCTTGTATATATGTTATTTTACATGTATATTTAACAAAAACCTATAGATTCAACAATTTTATAGCTATATCTAAGTTGATGGTCAAGGAGAAGGATCCAATGCTAACACTGGTGACACACTTTTTTCTGTGTGGAGATCACCGCAAAATTGTAATTTTTGTGTCTAGAGGACCTCTGGTACTGGCGGACTGAGAGTGGGTACTCCAAAGGTGCATTTTTTATCTTATCTTTTTGTGACTTTTGTGACATAAGTAGGCTCTCTGCATCGACTCATCCGGCTTAATGATTATCACAGACTGAAAGATCACATGAAAGTGATATCTTTAGAGAATCTCCAACTCGAGCATGTGAAACAGTAAGTTTATACATAAGCACTAATTAGCTATGAAGCAGATCAATCATTGAATTTGGTATATTTATTTCTTTGAAAACAAAAATAGAGATCGAATGACATGTTCTCTAATGATATATATGGAGAATCACCAACTTGAGTATGGAAATATGTAAGTCACATGCAATTATATTCACCAAGACACACTTATATTTATTAAAATTCTGATTTCAGATTTAAAAAGATTTGTATAATGGTTTCCTGTGTGCTCAGGTGTTGGTTATGTTAGCAGGGAAAAGGTGCGGTTTAGTGACCCGTAAACGAACCGGCTAACCCAACAGGGAATGTGTTTTGTTTGCTAGGAAATATGAGATCACTCCGTACTCGTGAGTCGATTTTATCATGCCCCTGAAATAAGTAAGCATTTCATTAAATTTAGTATGTTTTGGCATATTATCTTATTTGTACGTTACAACTCCTTAGCTTATACTTTATCATTGTTGAAATACATCGCCAATGATAGTGAAAACTATTATCATTACCAGATTTAGACACAGAGAAAAATAAACCAACATCCCAACTAGCACAAAACCACGACACTTTCAGATGTGCTTCATAAGTTACATACTTTCATTAAGCTGATGTTGTAATTATACATCTTTATTTACTTCAATTGTCATGACCCGCTTTTTGACCCGTTATGCAGTTCTGGCCATCTCAAGCATAGTTACCTAAATCGCTAGGTTAGCCATGGTATTGGATCGTGGTGTATCCAATCGGAAATCGTAAACGTACCAGAACGTGTCAAAAATATGAATCTAAGAGCTGCTAGGATCATAGTCACCTGGATTAAGGTACGCTCCAGAACACAGAACAAAAAACAGGTGCACGGTACGTCCATTTTTAATATTCGGTACAAGGGGGTCACCAAACTGTCCAAAAGTGTATTTTTAATGCATAAATTCCCCAAATTATTTTCAGTAAAACAAATGAATAATTTGGGTTTTGCTATTCTCCTGTTCTTTTTAAATACAATTTATTTAGTTTGATTTGTCATAAGAAAGTTACTTGCAAAAATACAATTTCATGTTAATTATTTTTCTTTGTAGATAAAGAAATTGTATATCTTATGATTTAATCTTATTTGTAAGATAAATAAGATGATCTTTAAATAGAATAAGTCAGCTTATACCCAAAGGGTCACATGTGTCATCTAACCAGAAGTTGTAAATGTTTGATTTGGGTTCAATAAGGTGATCGTTGAATGTTATTTATTACATTATTGAGTTTAGTGACTGTTTCATTATCGAATTCGGTATAAGATCTATGTTTTGGATTATCTGTTTTGTTTGGATTATAATATATGCAGGACTGGATTATGTGTTTTGTTTGGATTATAATATACGCAGGACAACAAATAGTACTACTAATAGAACAAGGAAAACTCTTGCTTTTGGCATTCCCGTCATGTATAAGATCATTCAGTGGGAAACATAGGTAAATAGTACTATTATGCTTTTGGCATTCCTGTAAGACCACACTGTCACACCCTGACTTTTGCGGAAGCGTGTTTTGTGTGACTTACTTAATATCATTGCATTCAACCATAACAAACAACTATATGATAAATCCAAGATGTTCATCCATTGATTAAGTTTTGAAACATTACAACAACATTGATTTAACCCCAAAAACACAGACTTCGTATTCAGAATACAACACCAACAGGTTTTAAGTTCCATATGGACCTTTCAAAAGACACTAATGATGACCAAGCTTTGAAACATGTATCCTATCCAGGATAGGATACACACTCTAAACCATTCGACACCGGATGACGTCTTTTATTCCAGACATCACTTGAAACTTTAACGCCCGCCAGATCCATACTTAGTTTCCTGAAATACATGTAGTTTGAAAACATCAACAGAAGTTGAGCGAGTTCATGTGTGTGTTTATGAATAATCCTTTGAAACATTTATAAGCATGTTTGTATGTACTGAAAAACCCGGTATGAAAGCAACAAGGAAACAGATCAATTAATGTGTAGCTAATACATTAATATTTGTGACATGATGCAGGGAACTCAAACCTAGCAAACTTCGCACCGGGCTTCCGGTAGTAAGACATAGTCACCACATGGCTCATTCGACATGCTCATGGGTGGGGCTCGCTACACCCGAATAGATCTATCACTCATGTCCCTCGGTCCTACAACGAGGATTAATGGCCTTAAGTGTTATGCCCACCACTCACATGATCTAAGTGTACCCTTCCTTAGCTAACCATACCAAATAATAATGTTTGTAAACAGTTGTAACATGTACTTTACCCCCGAAGTTATAAAACTGAAAACTGTTAAGAGAAAAAGGGGACATGAACTCACTGTTTTGCGTTCTTCGAATCCGCCTGTAACTCAAAGTTTCCCCTGGCGTACACGACTACCTACAATGTACTATGGTCTTATTAGACGAGCGGGTCGTGCCTTGACTTAGTTATTAATTAGTGCCTTTGAGTTACGTTTCCAAGTGTCTTCATCATTATTTCAAGTTATATAATTATTTGTCAAAATAATAAATATTTTAACTTAAATTATATTTATTAAATCTTGGAATAATTGTTAAACCATATTATTGTATTTCGTATTTGTGTGAGAAAATATGTATATTTCTTAGAAATAATTTATCTTCTAAAAATTTCAAGAAAATTATACATTTCATACTTGTCAAAAATAATATATTTTTCCTTGTCAAAAATACGATATATCCTCGTAGTAATTGTAAAAACCATATTTTCCTTTTCTTGGTGTCCAAAATACTTTTTACCAAAATATACTTTGTGAATATATTTTCCGGAATATTTTGTAAGTTACATTTCTGGTTCGGTTCGCCAATATTTTGTGTGTAACTTATATACTTATTCCTTGAGATTTTGGTAATATTTTGTGATGGTAATTCTTGGTGTTTTTGTGAGTTATATTATTTCAAGTCCTAAATAATATAACTATTACACAAAGTATACAAATTATCACACATGTGTGTCTTCAATGTATATATATTCTAAATATATATATTTAGCCACTTTTATTTATAAAAACCAACCTCCAACACTTATATTTTTGTAACAAAAATTATGGCAAAGTTTATATGGAAACTCATGGTTAAAATACACTTGTAAATATTTGTTTAAAATATTTTTCTAAGTGTTAATATTTTTAGAAAATTTTACCATAGTTTCCCCTAAAAATGGAGGTTTCCATGCTTTCAAGCATATCATTTTCTTTTGTAAAAATCATCACAATCAATTTACAATTACCAACAAACAACCTTTACTTACCCATCTTGCCAAAATCATGCATATTTCACTACTTCATGAACTTGAATATTTGTAAAAATTTGTAGTAACTTGGTAGTGTGTTTAGTAAGTTTAGTTACCCTTTAAAGTGTGGTTGTTTATATAAAAACATCATTCTTGAATGATTTAGATGTTTACAACTTATAATCATATTTTTCAAAAATATTTCTTTATGTATTCTTCTTGTTACACAAGTGTTTCTACACTTGTTTAACCACTAAAAATAAGATTTGTTTATGTAAGAACCAAGTTTTAGCAAAACTTATATTTTTAGCTTGGTTTCTTTAGAAATCCTCCGTAAATCTTTAGATCTATAAGTATTATTACTCACATTAATTATTATTTTTCAAGAAAACAATATATTCTTTCAAGTTCATTTCTTGCATGAGGATGATTTATAAATCTCTAACATTTTCATTCTCTCATCTTGCTAGATTATGTTTTTAATCATGATCTAGAAAGATCATATAATGATCTACATCATTTACACAAACCATCAATCATCAAGCATCATAACAACACTAAAATAACATGATTTCTTCATGATTTCTTATGATTTTAAGCTTATGTTCATGTTTCATCTTCTTGTTTCTTAGTGTTCTTCATGATATCCAACATGTATCATCTTTTAACCACTTAAACAAGATGTAAAATGAAGAGTATAGTGTTCTTACTACTAGCTAAAGGCTAGGGATGATCAAGTGAAGAAAACAAGTGGATAAAAGCAAATGAAGAAGGTCCTTCAACTTCCAAAAGCTCCAAGCTTCCTAACTTAGCTTCTTACACCTTTGGATATATGTAGAATGGATCAATGTTGAAATATGAAGGTTTGTTACGCCCTTATTATCGAAAAGACCAAAACACATGGAAACTTCAAGTTTTCAACTAGAAACATAATATTTGCATTTTTACCAAAATACCCTTGTAGCTAGTTCAAGATCAACACCTCCCCTAGTCTAGTTATAGGTGTTAATCCGAACTACCCTGTCAAAATACAAGTTTAAAGTACCTATTTACAAACGACTAAGTTTCTAAACCATAATTTACATAACCAAAAGATTACTTTCAAGAAGTATGAGTTTAACAAAAATATTGTTTCAAAAGGGCGAATACTTCGGAAGCGCATAGTCGAGTGTACATGTTTGTGTTCCATCCATCTAAACAAGTTAAATCACCACAAACCGAACACCAATCGAGTTCTAGTTCATAATCTTAACTTCTATTTGTATATATCACAACATTAATCATAGTTGGGTAGAAACCCATTTCCTAAAGTTCATGATTTCAAGAAATTCAACTTACCACTTTGTTATTCACACCTTGATGACCAAGGATTTGCGTTCCTACAATCGTTCGGCTTGAAATCACCTTCAATTTGATGGAATTAGTGAACTAGGGTTTGTGGTGTTCTTGTCTTTTCTCCTGGACAACATCACGCACACACTAGAAGTGTCTAGTGTGTGTGTTATTTAATTTAACTAGTCTTTCTTTTTAATTTTTCAAGTTTAGTCCCTTGGTTCCTAACGTTTATTTATTTTAGCCCAAACCTTCATTTCATGAACTATTTTAGAGAAAATAATTAGATTACATATTTTTGGGGTGTTACAAGTCTACCCCTCTTAGAAAAAGTTTCGTCCCCGAAACTTGAACACATACTAAATCATCATTTACGTACCGAATAAAGAAGGGTAATGCTTCTGCATTTCTTCTTCCGATTCCCATGTAAGTTCCGACCCCTTTCGATGTTGCCATTGGACTAGAACTTGTCTAATGGCCTTATTGCGAAGATTCTTTACCTTAAAATCTTTAATGGCTATCGGTCTTTCAACGTAGTTCAAGCTCATATCTACTTCAATGTCGTCAAGAGGTATGATCGCCGATTCATCTGCAAGGCACTTCCGTAATTGTGATACATGGAAAGTGTTATGGATCCCATCTAATGAAGACGGTAATTCAAGACGATACGCCACTTTCCCCACTCGAGCCAAGATCTTAAATGGCCCAATATAACGAGGCCCCAATTTACCCCGTTTCCGAAAACGGATTATACCTTTCCATGGGGATACTTTTAATAGAACATAGTCTCCTACTTGAAATTCGATAGGACGCTTTCTCTTATTCGCATATGCCTTTTGCCTATCCTGAGCCGCCTTTAATCGTGCTCTAATTAGGTCAATCTTTTCATTGGTTATTGCTATCAATTCGTTAGGCGCGAGCTCCCTTTGTCCTACTTCCCCCAACATACGGGAGTCCTACACTTTCTTCTATATAACAGTTCATAAGGTGCCATTTTGAGACCACTATGATAACTATTATTGTAAGAAAATTCCACTAGTGGTAAATGGTCATCCCAACTTCCCCCAAAATCTAACGCGCAAGCTCTTAACATATCTATAAGCGTCTGAATCGTTCTTTCCGATTGACCGTCAGTTTGCGGATGGTAGGCGGTGCTTATGTGCAGCTTCGTGCCCATACTTTCATGGAACTTCAGCCAATAACGAGAGGTAAATCTCGTATCCCGATCTGAAACTATTGACACAGGTACCTCGTGTCGAGCTATTATTTCATTCACGTACACTTCCGCCATCTTTTCTGAGGAGTAGGCCTCTCGAATTGGTAAAAAGTGTGCACTCTTCGTAAGCCGGTCCACGATTACCCATATCGTATCATGCCCCTTTTTCGTTCTAGGTAGCTTAGTCACCAAATCCATTGTTATCTCCTCCCACTTCCATACTGGAATTTCCAAGGGTTGTAACTCTCCATAGGGTTTCTGATGTTCCGCCTTCACTTGAGAACACGTCAGACATTTCGCGACATACTTAGCGATATCGCGTTTCATACCGGGCCACCAATAGTTTGTCTTCAAGTCACAGTACTTTTTTGTAGCCCCAGGGTGAATGGAATATCGTGACTTATGAGCTTCTTCAAGTAGCATTGTTTTGACCTCGCAAAACCTTGGTATCCAGATCCGACCAAATCTCGTTTTAAGCATGTTCGAGTTTTCTTCAAGTTTTTCTGCTATTGCTTTCGTTCTTTCTTTCTTTGGATCCCCTGCCTCTAGTGCTTTTATTTGTGCATCTCTTATCGTTTCAAGGAGGTGAGGCGTAACTGTCATCTTCATAGATTTTACGTGGATCGGGTGTGGATATTCCTTTCGACTCAACGCATCTGCTACGACGTTTGCTTTTCCCGGGTGATATAAAATATCACAGTCATAATCTTTAATCAGTTCCAACCATCTTCGTTGTCTCATATTCAAATCTTTCTGTTCGAAGAAATATTTGAGGCTCTTATGATCCGAGTAGATCGTGCATTTCACCCCATACAGGTAATGCCTCCAATTTTTTAAGGCAAAAACCACCGCTGCCAATTCTAGGTCATGGGTCGGGTAGTTTACTTCATGTTGCCTAAGTTGTCTTGAAGCATACGCGATAACCTTTCCCCTTTGCATTAAAACACACCCCAAGCCTTGACGTGACGCGTCTGAATAGACAACCAAATCTTCCGTTCCATCGGGTAATGTTAACACCGGAGAACTCGATAATTTCTCTTTTAACACTTGAAAAGCTTCTTCTTGTTCTTTATCCCACACGAACTTTCCTTCCTTCCTAGTCAGTTTAGTCATTGGTAATGCAATCTTTGAAAAATCTTGAACGAACCTTCTATAATAGCCGGCAAGGCCTAGAAAACTCCTTACTTCGGTTGGGTTTTTCGGAGGAACCCACTTTAATACGGCCTCAATCTTTGCTGGATCTACTAAGACACCTTCTGAATTTATCACATGACTTAGAAACTGCACCTCCCTGAGCCAAAAGGCACACTTTGAGAACTTTGCATAAAGTTTTTCTCTATGGAGGGTTTCAAGTACCTCACGTAAGTGTCTTGCATGATCGGCCTCATTCCGGGAGTAAACCAAAATGTCATCTATGAACACAATCACAGATTTGTCTAACATAGGTCGACATACTCGGTTCATCAGGTCCATAAACGCGGCTGGCGCGTTCGTCAACCCAAAGAACATGACCAAGAATTCATAATGTCCATACCGAGTTCTAAATGCAGTTTTTGCAACGTCCTCCTCTCGCACGATGATAGCCAGAACGTAAATCTATCTTTGAAAACCAACTCGCCCCTTGCAACTGATAAAAAAGATCATCAATTCTAGGTAAGGGATAACGGTTCTTCACGGTCAATTTATTCAGCTCCCGATAGTCGATGCACATACGCATCGACCCATCTTTCTTCTTTACAAAAAGAACGGGTGCTCCCCAAGGTGATACACTCGGACGTATAAAGCCCTTATCAAGTAAGTCTTGCAGTTGAGTCATTAGTTCCCTCATTTCGGTGGGAGCCAGTCTATATGGGGATTTAGCCACCGGTTGCGCACCCGGATTTAAATCAATACGAAATTCTATTTCGCGTTCGGGTGGAAGCCCCGGCAACTCCTACGGAAACACATCTGGAAATTCATTCACTACTGCCACGTCTTCGAACTTGGGAAGGCTTTGATGAACATCTATTACATATGCTAAAAATGTCCTACTTCCATTACGCACGTACTTGAAGGCTTGGACAATATTGCATAACTTTGCTTTTACATTTCTCTCTCCTTGAATACTTAACCATTTCCCACCCGGAGATTGCACGCGTATTGTCTTACTTTCGCATTTAATCTCCGCATGGTGTCGGGCCATCCAATCCATACCTACTACTACCTTGAATTCTCCTAAGACCATAGGTACGAGATCAATATCAAACTCCTCATCCTCTATCGTGAGCTTACAGTTTCTACACACTTCGTGAAACAAATAGTTCTTGCTATCAGCTATCTCTACCTCTAATGGTATTTGCATTCTTTCAATCTTAAATGAGGGGTGATTAATTACATCACTAGAAACAAATGACATAGTAGCTCCGGTATCGAATAACACGTACATCGGCAAGGAATTTAGCAAGAAAATACCTGACACAACATTCGGATGAGCTTTAGCCTCTTCAGACGTAATTTGAAACATTCTTGCTCTTGCCTTAGGGTTCTCCTCCTTTTTGCCTTCCTTCTTCATCCCCGATTGGAGCTTGGGACACTCCGCCTTGATATGACCCTTCTGGAAACAATTATAACATGTCTTCGTATTCTTAGGGCACCTGTAATGCGGATGTCCCTCTTCCCCACAGTTATAGCATCCCTTCTTGCCTAACAGGCACTCCACAGAGTGAAGCTTTCCACAGTTCTTGCAACAGGGAATTCCACTCTTTGCTTTCTCTTTATTAGCTTGATCTTGAAACTTGCCTTTCTTGAAAGGAGTTGGGTTAGACACCTTCTCTAGCAGTCTCTTTTCACCTCGCTCCACCTGTCTCTTGAGTTCAATCTCCCTGTCTCGCGCCCAGTTTATGAGTTCGTCAAGAGTTTCACACTTCGAGGGCGTAATAAACTCCCTAAACTCCGCCTTCAACATATCATGGTATCGATTGATTTTCATTCTTTTTGAATTCACGAAATCCTTGCAAAACTTCAGCTTATCCAAGAAAATATTTGTTATCTCATTGATTGTTTCATCGTGCTGTCGGAGACGCAAGAATTCCTCCTGAATCCTATCGATGGCGGATTGAGGGCAATGGTATTTTAGGAAAGGCTCTTTAAATTCCTGCCACGTCATCACTTGAAGTTTATCTTCACCTATCTCTTTACAATGAGCATCCCACCAATCTTTAGCTTGCGATTGCAATTGACCCGTAGCAAACATTACTTGATCTTCCTTATCACACCGACTCCGGATAAACAGAGCTTCTATATTAGAAATCCATCTTTGGCATACAATTGGATCTATCTTTCCATCATACGGAGAAGGACTACACGCCATAAAATCCTTATACGTGCATCTTCGTATCTTACTCTTGCTTTTAGACTCTCCAATCATCTCTTTTATTTCATCCATTTTGCTTGTCATTATTGCATCAATCGTTTCCAACACGCGACTCTCCACCTCTTGAACCATTTGCGGAAGTTTGGCTTCAAAAGTATTATCCATCATTTGCGCCATCTTTTCGTTTAATGCATCTTCCCGTGCCACATCGTCATCATTCGTATCCACGTGATCCGCCATCTACACAATAAAGTTTTTCGATGGTTTTTAATAAATTCACATCACCTACCCTTGCGGTTCGTTACAAGTTATTCTATAATGTCATAATAACTTCCATGATCCTATTTACATGATTTATAACCTTCTTAAACAAGTTCATTGGCCAAAACATAAAAAAAAAAAAAAAACGATTCTGCACGTTAAGGGGGGGTCGCGCGACGCTAAGGGTGCCTCGCATGACGCGGCGGCCCTTAGCGCGACGCGAGGGTCCGTTTTCCACAGAAACTTCGATGCTGGGTGCTGCATTTTCTCAAAAATCCCATTTTTCACCTAAACGATCATAACTCACTCAATTTTCATCCGATTTACGATCCGTTTCTTCCTACACGATCGTAATTCCATCCCCCTCCACATAGAGTTAAAATCCGGCACCCGGATTAACTATTTTTGAAATTTTTAAGCTTTCGGCCATTTTCTTGCTTATAAACTTTCAACCCATTCATGGTTTATCAACCAAACTTGTCCGTTTGCATACCAATTCTTGCCAATGCCATGCCATAAATATTTTCAATTACACAAAATTCGATTCTTGGGTTCTATGCACTCGTAAACCATTTCAACACATATCATTATTTTGACCCGTTATAGAATTTAAAGCATCTTAAACTTTTACCTCGTTTGCGACCTTGAAGCGAACACACCCATTGCGCGAGCTATCAGTTTGAGCCCAAGCACCTCAACTCGTGCTTGATTCTCTCAAACCTAGGCTCTGATACCAACTTGTTACGCCCTTATTATCGAAAAGACTAAAACACATGGAAACTTCAAGTTTTCAACTAGAAACATAATATTTGCATTTTTACCAAAATACCCTTGTAGCTAGTTCGAGATCAACACCTCCCCTAGTCTAGTTATAGGTGTTAATCCGAACTACCCTGTCAAAATACAAGTTTAAAGTACCTATTTACAAACGACTAAGTTTCTAAACCATAATTTACATAACCAAAATATTACTTTCAAGAAGTATGAGTTTAACAAAAATATTGTTTCAAAAGGGCGAATACTTCGGAAGCGCATAGTCGAGTGTACATGTTTGTGTTCCATCCATCTAAACAAGTTAAATCACCACAAACCGAACACCAATCGAGTTCTAGTTCATAATCTTAACTTCTATTTGTATATATCACAACATTAATCATAGTTGGGTAGAAACCCATTTCCTAAAGTTCATGATTTCAAGAAATTCAACTTACCACTTTGTTATTCACACCTTGATGACCAAGGATTTGCGTTCCTACAATCGTTCGGCTTGAAATCACCTTCAATTTGATGGAATTAGTGAACTAGGGTTTGTGGTGTTCTTGTCTTTTCTCCTGGACAACATCACGCACACACTAGAAGTGTCTAGTGTGTGTTTTATTTAATTTAACTAGTCTTTCTTTTTAATTTTTCAAGTTTAGTCCCTCGGTTCCTAACGTTTATTTATTTTAGCCCAAACCTTCATTTCATGAACTATTTTAGAGAAAATAATTAGATTACATATTTTTGGGGTGTTACAAGGTGGTGGTGTTTGGGTGATGCTTGGCCGTAGGTAAGAAAGGAAGAAGGAGGAAGATGTGTGGTGTTTTGTTTATGATGAAGTGAAGTGAAGAACTAGAGGTCTAATTTATAATTCCCCAACATTGCAATATCCTTAGGTTCATGTGTTTAGGAAAGTCAAGACAAGATCTAATATTATACTCAAAGAAAATCACAAGTGGGGGCCACACTATGGCCGTAGGTAGGTGGGGGGGGGGGGGGGTCTAGACAAGGTTTCCAACCAATTAGTTAGTTTATACTTGGATTTCAAGTATCTAGTTAGGGGTTTAGTTACTAGATATTTATTTAGTGTGCTATGATGTTCGGGGATCATAACTAGCTTGAGAATGTTAAAACAGTGCTTCTAGTGAAAATTTGGTGTTTCGGGTAGTGTCCGGTTGTTCGGTTGGTTACCGGTTCGTTAAAGTGCTAAACTTCGCAGTTTAGTGTGCTTTATGTTACTTTTTGTGACAGTTTTGATTCCCGATACTTAGGAAAGTATTCTGGACCATTTAACCATAATTCTACATGATATTAAGTTCTTAATTTGTTGAATTTTTGCTGAATTTGCTGAATTCTGCAGTGTATGAGAGTTTTTAGGCACTTAAACTATCACTAGGAAGGCAACTTTATGATCCTTACTTTCCTACACACTATACTAGTGTAATACTTGGTTTCTGGCTCATTCCGTGTGTCAATACAATGTCTGTCTATCTACTGAACTCTGTCAGCATTTTTCTGATTTGCTGGATAACTGTGCTAACTGTGTTTCGTGCATCATTTGAGTCAATAAAGTTTTTATGCAATAATGACATGGCATTTAGCAATATATGATGCACATGTATGTATATGGTAATAACTAGAAAGCAGTTCAAGTAATTAATTGTAAATTTAGCACAGTCATTAAGCACTAATCATTATTTAATAACTCTACGGATGTATGCAAATTTGACAGTTGTCACATTCTCCCCCTGTTAAGAAAATTTCGTCCTCGAAATTTATAATACCTTAACTCCTTAGGGTTACATTATGCGTGTATGGATATGAATAATACTGAAGTAGATAACCACAAAACCGAATCAAGACTTATTCGAAATAGGTGCATCCAATGACATATTACAACAATCAGAACCCAACAGTTAAAAGGTATGTGTTTTAGAATTTAATATCAAAGGACACGAGATATATAGATGTATAATCTAGTGTAACTTAGTTAACAGGGGTGCAACAAAGGAGTTTCGACCAATAGAATTTCAAGCAATCGATCACAATATGCTAATGAGTTTTTAGAAACAATATCATCCGCTATATGAACTCAAAATCAACAACCCGAATATGATAGTAACAAAAAAATGATCTGTCAACTTTTGAGTAAATAAATGGTTAAGATTAGTGTGTTGACATTCTTGAATTGCGAAAATACACCGAAATGAAATTCAATCGAATCTGGTGTGTCATTGTCTTACTACATAGTTGCATTAAGAATGTTTAAATGACAAGTTAAGCAAAAATATGGGTAGTTGCGTGTGAAATGGTTGATCATGATTAGCACAAGCTACAACTTTATACCGACACCACAAGGTGTCATAATGACTTAATTCAATAATAGCGGTGACCGAACAAGTTCACCGTGTTTGAAATCAAATGAAAGTGTAATGAAGCAATCCTGAATTTGATTCAAACGGCATCGTAGGGTTTTTCAATTGAATATAGAACATCAAAAGCTACTGTTTCCGATCGAATATGAAAAAGCGATAAATAACGCAAGGCATTTGATTGATAATGAAAGACCCGTTAGGAGGTACACTGGATGATATAAATTGAACTTATGTACCATTGTCTTGACACACAACTGTGTTAAGACTGCTTTAATCACGGTAAACAACCGGATTTAGAGCAAGTCAATAAATAAACAATTAAATCCGTGTATGAGATGCGTAAATGAGATTAGCGCAAGCTTCAGTTTAGTGAAAAATCACCACAAGGCGTCGAAACCGACAAACGATTTAGTGGAGTCGTAGACCAAACAAGTCTACTACGACTCGAAACAAAAGAACTCTTGCAAAAATAAATTGGATATGATGCTCTTAATACATCATATGGCGTCTTGAATTGAATATGCGAAATGAACAGGTCCAAGCAATTGAACTTGTTTCCAGCGCAATCTGACAATAAACGTATGTATCGACAAAAGGGAATCTCGGCATGGTTACAAAGATAAACCATGAATGTAACTTGAAAGAAAAGAAGTTTCAAGAAAGTGTGTTGGCTTGATAGCAAAGGAGCCAACAATCACAACAATGTAGGTCATTTGAATCACAAATCGATAATTAGCTTTAGCAATTAATATTTGAACTTTGACGAAACGTTTTTTCCGAAACGAAACCACATGCGTATCAAATGGTGCATGCGTGACACATGAATTCTAAGGAATGAAACAATGAGTATTCGCTATAATGAAGGAATGATCAAGTATCGATGCAAAGAAGTGTTTGCTTTAATGAAGAAACTGTTATGATGCAACCATCATAAGGAGAAGTAGAGATGCAAAATTCTACTTGTTAGATGAAAAAGTGGAAATTTCAATAGAAATTTGAGTGCTTTATCTGTTTGGTTAACTGAAATAGTATATATGTCAGAAATATGGGGTTTGCTCTAGTTAATAGACGTAGTTTCCATGTGATAACCTTAAATGAGTTTTGACCTCAGTTCCCAAAGGTCCTAAGTACATGTTTTCTAGGTTCTCAAAGTTTTGCACTCTGTGTATAACTGTTTCGTGCACCGTGTAGAAAAGACACAATCTTAGTGTAGGTTCAAAACAAGTTATCAGCTCACTATACTTCAGTATACTTTCTTCCTGAATTCACAGCTAATGATACTCGATCAACGATCAATCTTAGAATAGTAGTGGAATCCTCACAGTTAGTTAAATAAATAATTCTTTAATCCTCAGCAAGAGTTACCGACTCTTGTTGGTTAGCTCGTTCGACTCCTGGGAGTTGATGCTCATTTGAGAATCATCGTCCTTCTCCTTGACGAACAGTAGTGAAACTCCTTAGGGCAAAAAGCTTGCCTTATAATTCCCCAAACTGGCAACTTCTGACGTTGCGTTGACAAATCTTGTATCTCAGGAAGTGCAGGTCGATAGGGTGCCTTGGCTACAGGCGCGGCGCCTGGTACCTAGCCAATGTGGAAGTCGACTTGAATTGAGGAGGTAATCCTAACAAGTCTCTGGGGAAGACTTCAGGATATTCCCTTACCACAGGGATATCCTCGAGCTTAGGTTCTTCGGCTTCTTGTCCACGACATGAGCCAAGAAGGCGTTGCATCCTTTGCGCAAAAACCTCCGTGCCTTTAAACAACTGATAATCTGTAGGGGCGTATCCTGCTTCATGAATCACGATCGTTTCATCGTTCGCCATCGGGATGCGGATAACAATCTCCTCTTGATTGCTTGACAACCAATCCATCCCAATTACCACGTCGAAGCTTCCCTTTAGCTAGTTCTATCGAGTACGGGTTATCTAACTTACTTGCTACTAAACCAAGTATACTTTCAAACTCTAGAGACGCGAAGCTAAAATTGGCAACAGTATCTAGCAGCACAGATGCATAACGTTGACTAATATGGGACGTACCGATGTCCACGCTTGGATCCTGGCGTGTTTCCCTAGCTCCGGTATTGAGCTTTCATCCACGGGCCTGAGTGTTTTTAGGGCAGTATTTTCTAAAATGCTTCTTGCTTCCACAGTTAAAACAACCTTCAGCACGTTTTTGCTCGCTACTCTTCCTGCCTTGGTAGTCGTTGTTGTCATTGTTTCCTTCGTGATTCTCGCTACCATCTTAGCCTCCATTACTATGTCTAGTACCTTGCCTACAAGTTTCCTTGGCATGCCCCACTTTGCCACAGTTTTAACATTTTCCATATCTGTATCGCCCGATATGACAACGTCGACAATTGTCGCACTTAGGTAGGATACCCATGTACTCTTTTCCCTTTTTGGCCATGTTCTTGCTATTCACCCAAGTACCCTTCTTGAAGTTTACGTACTTTCTCTTGTTGTCTCCAGATGGCTCTACAGGAGTCTCCTTTTCCCTTCCGAAGTGGAAAATTTTCCTAGTCTAATCGCTTCTTGAGTGAGCGCCACACTTAAGTCGATAGAATCGGTGATTGTTGGAGGTTTAGATGTTGATACCAGGCTTAGAATCTGAGGTGCTAATCCCCCGATGAAGCGTTCGATCCTCTTAAACTCTGGTTCCACCAGACGCGAAGCAACTTGTGATAAATCATGAAATCTTTGCACATACTCAGCTATCTTTGAACCTTCCATTTTCAAGTTCCACAGTTCAGTCTCCAACTTCTAGACTTCTGCCCTCGAGCAATATCTCTTATGCATCAGTTCTTTCAGTTTGTCCCACGTCAAAGCATACGCAGCAGTTTTACCCAACGTCCGAACCTGAAGGTTCCACAATGACAGAGCCCCATCTAGAAACAATCCAGATATGTACATGACTTGTTGCTCTGGTGTCGCCACCCCCAATCCCTTATCTGTCCCGGGAACGGGCGGACGCGAACTCAGAATTTTGGTGGTATCAGTGGGTTAATTTGGCAGCGGAAATTACATCAGGACCGTAGTTAGGAAATATTTATCAGACTAAAACCACCATATTTGATATTAATAATCACATGGAAAAAAAATCAAGTTTCTTATTACAATACGTTTATAGGGATAAAACCTATTTTATTGAATTTAAAACATCGTCATTTAGGTAACTTTTATAGCCACATTTTTCCCAAGCCTTCAGTGCTCTCCAGCTGGGTTTTTACTAATTGGCTGTCACATTGTGTTACCTGAAACGCGTTTTAAAAACATTTGTCAGTGGGAAATACAGGTGAGTGAATCCCAGTTTAATCAAGAAACATTTTATCAATTAAAACAGTATTGAGAGCGATCACATTGTTTATTTCTACACAATTACTCATTCAGTACTGTCAATCCTGACTGGTGGGTCATATTACACATTGGCTAACTCGTTGTCCAATGGTAACGTATTGTCGTCCCGACTTACTACTCACAGTGTAGTAAATTTTGTATACAAAACCCCAACATACCAGTAGTAATTGAAGAACTACAAAGACTCAATCACCGCTTAATCACATTGTAAAACATTTAAGGTTTTGTAAAATATTACAAAAAGGTTAACAAAAATTGGATAAACTCACATTACTATCTTAGACTTCGCGTAAGGGTTTCCTGGGAATAATCTGTAATTTACACAAATGTACATTGGGAACGGGCGGACGCGAACTCAGTGGCGGTGGTATCAGCTGATTAATTTGGCAGCGGAATTTACATCAGGACCGTAGTTAGGAAATGTTCATCAGAGTAAAACAACCAAATTTAATATTAATAATCACATGGGTAAAGCCCAAGTTTCTTATTACAATACGTTTATAGGGGTAAACCCTATATTATTGAATTAAAAACATCGTTTATTAGGTAACTTTTATAGCCACATTTTTCCCAAGCCTTCAGTGCTTTCCAGCTGGCTTTTTACTAATTGGCTGTCACATTGTGTTACCTGAAACGCGTTTTAAAAAACATTTGTCAATGGAAAATACTGGTGAGTGAATCCTAGTTTAATCAAGAAACATTTTATAAATTAACACAGTATTGAGAGCGATCACATTGTTTATGTCTACACAATTACTCATTCAGTACTGTCAATCCTGACTTGTGGGTCATATTACACATTGGCTAACTCTTTGTCCAATGGTAACGTACTGTCATCCCCGACTTACTACACACAAGGTAGTAAATTTTGTATACAAAACCCCAACATACCGACAGTAATTGAAGAACTACAAAGACTCAATCACCGCTTAATCACATTGTAAAACAATTAAGGTTTTGTAAAATATTACAAAAAGGTTAACAAAAAGCGGATAAACTCACATTGCTATCTTAGACTTTGCGTAAGGGTTTCCTGGATATAATCTATAATTTATACAAATGTACATTGGTTAGTATCATAACCCTTTGAAAATATTAATGATACCCTCCCCGAGACGGCATTCCAACAACTACGTCAGGCAGAACCACGACAGTTGTTACGGAACCCTAAATCAATCGGGCACCGTATCTATTACGAAACTGGGGTTATAATACTTACAACGAAGCAGAACCTCGCTAATTACGGGGTATAATACCAGCTTTATAAAGCCTATATTCAGAAATTGAGATTGAGAAATGAAAACGGGACGAACTGAAATGAAATCCGATGCGTTCTATTTATAGGTGCTGAATCTGGGTCTCACGCGGCCCGGGTAACACATAAGCGGAGCTTACGCGGCCCACGTCAAAGCTGGGTCAACACGTAGCTCTTCCGGATCACCAACTAGGCTTGACACGATGACGACATGTGTCATCACCGGGCTGCGCCACTATTTTGATCTCACGCGGCCCGCGTAGGCTTAGGGTGTGGCTTACGCGGCCCGCCTGAACTAAAGAAACCAACGAAATCAGTTTCCAACCTTGATACTGCCCGCGTAAGGTTGGGGTGGGTCCTACGCGGCCCGCCTCAACTTAATATTTCTTGTTTTTAATTATTTTTAATACTATATTGTATTTCAGGCTTGGTTTTCACATACGGGGTGTATTTAAAGACATATTGTGACATTTTAAAATATACTAAGGTGTTGGAAATATTATGAGGGTGTTGGTTTTATTTGAGGATTGTTACATCCTCCCCACCTTGTTTTAGAGCTCGTCCTCGAGATCTACTGGAACAAGTGCGGATATTTCCTTTGCTTTTCAGATTCAAGCTCCCATGTATACTCAGGTCCACTTTTGGAGTCCCACTTCACTTTGACCAGAACTAATCTCTTCTGTTTGAGGTTCTTGACTTTCCTGTCTTCAATCTGTAGAGGCCTTTCTACAAACTTGAGTTGTTCATTTACCTCTATATCCTTAAGAGGTACTATCATTGATTCATCAGCTAAGCATTTCTTGAGATTAGATACATGAAACACATCATGTATTCCTGCCATTTCCTCTGGCAGTTGTAGCTGATAGGCTACATGTCCTATTCTTCTAATAGTCTCAAAAGGCCCAATATATCTGGGACTTAGCTTCCCTCTTTTGATGAATCTTACCACTCCTTTCCAAGGAGAGACTTTCAACAATACTTTATCTCCTACTTGAAACTCTAATGGCTTGCGTCGGTTATCGGCATAGCTATTTTGTCGATCACGTGCTGCTTTCAGTCATTCCTTGACTTGAATGATCTTGTCGGTTGTTTCTTGCACTATCTCAGGTCCAGATAGTTGCTTCTCCCCAATTTCTGCCCAACAGACTGGGGTTCGGCACTTTCATCCATAAAGTGCTTCAAATGGTGCAGCATTGATACTTGTATGATAACTGTTATTATATGAAAATTCTATTAAGGGTAAGTGATCGTCCCAATTACCTCCGAAATCAATTACACAAGCTCTAAGCATGTCCTCCATTGTCTGAATTGTCCTTTCACTTTGTCCATCCGTTTTAGGATGATAAGCTGTGCTCAACTTTAACTTGGTTCCCATTGCCTCTTGGAAACTTGACAAAAAATGAGAGGTAACTCGGCTATCTCTATCAGAAACAATTGATAAAGGAATTCCATGTAAAGAAACAATTTCATTTACATATAATTTAGCTAGTTGTTCCATACTGAATGTTTCCTTCATTGGTAGGAAATGAGCTGACTTGGTTAGCCTATCTACAATCACCTAGATTGTATCATTTCCTTTCTTTGTTTTGGGTAATTTAGTAACAAAATCCATTGTTATCAATTCCCATTTCCATACTGGTATTTCTAACTATTGTAGAAATCTTGAGGGTTTCTGGTGTTCAACTTTGACTTGAGAATAGGTTAAACATTTAGAAACATAGGCTGCTATGTCCTTTTTCATTCCTATCCACCAGAAATTTTTTCTTAAATCTTGATACATCTTATCATTTCCTGGATGCATCGTATACTTAGACTTATGGGCTTCTTCTAATATACGATGACGTAGGTTTCCTAATTTAGGTATCCACATTCTCTTTTCATGGAATCTCCAAATTCCATCTGTTCCTTGTTCTAATTCTTTTAGCATACCTTTTAATTTTTCAGTATCATCCTTGATTACTGATTCTTGTGCTATTCTGATTTGCTCATTTAAATCTACTTGTAGATTTAATTTAAGAGAACGTACCCTTTTTGGCTTTTCATGATACTTTCGGCTTAAAGCATCTGCTACTACATTTGCTTTTCCTTTATGATACTGGATATCACAATCATAGTTACTAAGCATCTCCATCCAGCATCTTTGTCTCATATTCAACTCCTTTTGCTTGAAAATATACCTTAAACTCTTATGATCAGTGAATATGGTAAACTTACTACCTGTTAGGGGAGGATTTTCTAACAATTAGTGATCCTTATTCGTTATCCTAATTAATGATCCTTACTTCTGTGACAGATAGTGATCCTCAGAAGAGCTTCAGGATCAGGATCATGGATCACTTTAAGGATCCTCGTACTGACGATTGTTTATTTGTGTTTTGTATTATTTCGCAGGAGTAACAAGCTTGACTTGGTCTTGGAAACGGTACTAAGGAATATTCCACGGGCATTTCGCACACGATTGACCAAAAATGGACGTTGTGGAGAACGTGGGAGCTTGGCACAAAAGCCGGATAGTTAGTTATTGTAGTTAACTTCTATTTTAAAAAGGGGTAACGAGCTAGAATTAGAACACTTAGCCATTTTCAGCTACACACTCTCATATACTCGCACACTTGAAGCTCTCGACGAACATTCATTAGTTTTCACTCACTTTTACACATTTCACGATAGTGATCCTTGTACCTAGCTCGTTACTACCCGAAGTTGTAAACATTTATTCATTTATTTGAGCTTGGTGATCGGTAGTTTCCATCACCCGGGGTTTTTTCTGCCGGAGATCAACTCTTGATCAAGGGCTTTTTCCCCGTATAAATCCTTGTGTCGTTTGTGCAATTTACATTGAAGTGATCCTTGTCATTGTTCTACATTATTAGCATCATACCCCGTAATAGAGAGTTTGGTTGCAATATCCTCATCAGATTTTTTGACCAAAACAGTTTGGCGCCCACCGTGGGGCAATTAGTGCTTCATCCTTAGAAAAATTCGCATTTCTGTGCTCATTTCAGTTCACTACAACCGAGCAAATGGCTTCCTCAGCGAAGAATGCTTCAAATTTGATGCCCTCATTCACTTCTTCACAAGGCGTTCCCCCTTTGCCTGCACCACCTTCTGGATCCCAGAAGAATGCTGAGAATGCTGCGAAGAAACCAACTCCCATTTTCTCAAAACCTCCAACTTCTTCTGCTTCTTACACTCCCACTACTAGTGACATGTTTACTTTGATTTTGCAGATGAAGGATCAGATATGGCAACAGGATAAGACCAATGAAAGGATTCTCAAAGAAATCGGAGATCTCAAGAAACAAAAGAAAACGGCAGAGGATCATTCCCCACTGGTGCCAAAATCTTTGAATTTTGATACTCCGGTGATTACTTCCCAGCCATCAGTGGTTCCAGATGTTCAATATGTGGGTGGACCAAAAGGAGTGCACTACGGAACAACAACAGTGACCCAGGCATCAGGTTCATATTTCCAGCCAGCGGGATCCTATCCTCAGCATATGGGATCCCTCACGAATTCAGGAGGATATTCAGGAGTGCACCAGGTTCAAGGATCCTCCTTAGTTCCAGGATCATCCCAGGTTCAAGGATCCTCCTTTGTTCTAGGATCATCCCAGGTTCAAGGATCCTCCTTTGTTCCAGGATCATCTCAGGTTCAAGGATCCTCCTTTGTTCCAGGATTATCCCAGGTTCAAGGATCCTCCTTTGTTCCAGGATCATCTCAGGTTCAAGGATCCTCCTTTGTTCCAGGATCATCCCAGGTTCAAGGATCTTCCTTTGTTCCAGGATCGTCCCAGTTTCAGGGATCCTTCCAGATGCCAGGATCCTTGAGGAGTTTGCAAACAGGAAGTTCAGATGTCCATCAGGGAGATTTTATTCCAATGCAGACCAATGCTTCTACTGGTCCCTCGATCATTCCAGAGCCCCAACAATATGGATTAACATCCAATCTTCCTAATCTGAATCCAATGGGAGGTAACACTTTTAATAATTCTTATACTACTAACCATGGTCTTATGCAGGATCCAGGTATCAATCATGCCATGGCCAGAGAATTGCAAAAGCTAAAGGATATGATATCAAGTGTTCCAGGAGTGGTCAAACCTATCCCAGAGATTGCAGATGGGAGCCACAAGATATCTCGTTTTGCACCACCAATCTGTGATGCTGAGATACCCAAGAGGTTCCATGTGCCAACAATGAAGCTGTATGATGGTTCGACGGATCCTGAAGAACACATAGCATAATACAGGGAGAGGATGGAGATCAATCCAATTCCAGAAAGGTTAAAGGAAGCATGCCTGTGCAAGGGATTCGGATCCACTCTTACTGGATCAGCTCTCAAATGGCTGCTAAGTCTTCCTCCCTATTCTATTACCTCATTTGCTAATCTAGTTAACTTGTTTAATAATCAGTTTTCTTGTAGTAGAAAATTTGAACGATTAACTAGTGATCTATATAGGATAACCCAGGGTCATAATGAATCATTAAGGGATTACATTACCAAATTCAGTAAAGAATCCTTAGACATTCCCAACTTAGATATAGCTACGGCTGTTGAGGCCTTTAAAATGGGATTGCTTAGGGATTCGTCGTTCTATGATGATCTTGTTATAACACCATGCAGGAACTTAGATAAGGTAAGAACACGGGCACCTAGGTTCATTCGGCTAGAGGACGACAAGAGGATCCAGGAGAGGTTAGCAGGATTCTCAAAGCAGGATAAGCAAGGATCCTCATTCAGGAACAACAAGTTCAGATCCTACAACAGATCTGATAACCAGAACGTGCATTCTGTTGATCAAGAAGAGGATGATGAGGATTATCCTCCAATTTCTGAATATTGTTTTTGTGTTGATAACAATGAACTAATCCTTGCGATGCAGAACCTAGGTGATAAAGCTAGATGGCCGAGAAAAAATGATAGGCCAGCTGCAACTAAGGATAAATCAAAGTGGTGTGCATACCATGAAGATTTTGGGCATCTCACAGAAGAATGCAATGCACTAAGAAAGGAAATTGGATACTTGTTGAGCAAGGGGCATCTAAAAGAATTGTTGGGAAGAAAAAAGTCAAGGACTCAGGATCCTGAAAGGATCCCTGAGAAGGCTCCAGCCCCTCCAGCAGATGCACAAGTAATAAACTTTATTTCTGGAGGATCAGACATTTGCGGCACATCCTTCTCAGCAGCTAAAAGGCATGCAAAGGAAACTAAAATGGATAATGGAGAAAGACCTGTTCGAACATCAAGTGTCTCCGAAGGAAAAGTCATAACCTTTGATGAGGATGATCGTGTTGATATCCAGGATCCTCATCACGATGGTTTAGTTATTACTCTTTTCATTTCTAACCATTTTGTCCGCAGGATCCTTATAGACGGAGGAAGCTCAGTGAACATTATCCAGCTTGATGTTCTAAAGAAGATGGGTATTCCTGAATCGGACATCATACCAAGATCCTCCGTGCTCGTGGGATTTAGTGGCGAAACTAAGAATACCCTGGGGGATATTAAACTCCCAATATACATTGAAGGCCTACACTCTTATCAAAAATTTTGTGTTATTGACTGTTTATCTTGTTGTAATGTTATCCTTGGCAGGCCTTGGATACACGATATGAAAGCAGTCCCATCTACCTACCATCAATGTGTGAAGCTCCCTAGTCCTTGGGGAATAGTGAAGATTGACAGTGATCAGCAGGAGGCTAAGAATTGCTACACTTCATCGATGAAACCAGCCTCGAAGTTAAGGGAGCAATAGCAATCAAGGTATCCTCCAAGGGATCTCTTGGAGGCAAGAGAGCAGGATGTAGTAGAAATCCTCATGGATCCTGATGATCCTGAATCCAAAATCTATATCGGATCAGGGATCCTTGGCGAAATGAAAGAAGACCTCGTATCCTTCCTCAAAAGGAGAAAGACTACCTTTGCATGGAAACACGAAGACATGACTGGTATATCCAAAGATGTAATCACTCACAAACTCGGGATTGACAGATCCTTCAAACCAATCCATCAAAGGAGAAGAAAGTTTGCACCGGAAAGGAATGCCATTATCCAGGAAGAGGTAGAGAAATTGCTCCGGGCAGGTATGATTAGGGAGGTCAAGTATCCAAGATGGTTGGCCAATGTGGTTGTTGTTCAAAAGAAAAACGGAAAATGGAGGGTATGTGTCGATTTTACCGATTTAAATAAGGCATGTCCCAAGGATCCTTTCCCATTACCCCACATTGACTCCATGGTGGATGCAACTGCGGGTCATGAACTGTTAACTTTTATGGATGCTTCATCTGGATTCCAACAAATCCAAATGGAACCATCCGACCAAGAGGATACAGCCTTCATGACTCCAACTGGTATATACTGCTATATTGCTATGCCGTTCGGACTAAGAAATGCAGGTGCAACATATCAAAGGCTGGTGAATATGATGTTCAAGGATCAGATCGGACAAACTATGGAGGTTACATAGATGATATGGTGGTAAAATCCATAAAAGCTGAGGATCACCTAAGGGACTTGGAGGAAGCATTCGATATCCTTGACAAATATAACATGAAACTTAATCCTTCAAAATGTCACTTTGGTGTTAAAGCAAGTAAATTCTTAGGATATATGGTGACAAAGAGAGGCATTGAAGCTAGCCCGGAACAAATCAAAGCAATAGTGAACATCAAATCTCCGGCCAATGCTAAGGATGTTCAAAGGCTAACAGGCAGGATAGCAGCTTTGAACAGATTTATATCCAAATCCTCAGAGAAGTGCAAAGAATTCTATGATATCCTAAGGAAGAACAAGAAATTTGAGTGGACTGAGAAGCATGAAAATGCTTTAAGAGCCCTCAAAGATTACCTATCCTCAGCCCCGGCTTTGATGAAACCAGAAAAAAGGCGATGTGCTATCCTTGTATCTTGCAGTATCCTCAAAAGCAGTAAGTGCGGTCCTTGTTAAGGATCATGAAGGTACACAACATCCTGTCTACTATGTAAGTAAAAGTTTACTTGATGCCGAATCCAGGTATTCACACCTCAAAAAACTTATTCTTGCATTAATTATGGCATCTACTAAGCTAAGACATTATTTTGAAACTCATGTTATTGTTGTTAAAACTAATTTTCCAATTAAGAATGTCCTCAGGAAACCAGAGATGTCAGGATGGATGGCTAAGTGGGCAGTGAAGCTAAGTGCATATGATATAAGATATGAGCCTAGGACAGCCATCAAATCCCAAGCATTAGCTGACTTTGTGGCTGATTTCAGTAGTGATTTACAAAAAGAAGCTGAGTTAGAAGTCCAGCAGCTAGAAGAGACCAAGGATCCTTGGATACTCTATACTGATGGATCCTCAAATGTCAAAGGCACAGGGCTTGGTATACTACTAAAATCGCCACAGGGGGACATAATACCCCACTCTATAGCTTGTGAGTTCCAAACCACTAACAATGAGGCTGAATATGAAGCCTTAATTGCTGGTTTGCAAATTGCAAAGCATATGGGGATTAGGTATCTTGAGGTACATGTAGATTCATTGTTAATTACAAACCACTTTAATGGATCCTACGCTGTTAAAGGTGAAAAGCTAACCAAATATTTAGAGATAGTCAAAAGTTTGGCACTCTCTTTTGTTTCCTTTAGTTTGACGCAGGTACCAAGGGAAGAAAATACAGAGGCTGATGCATTGGCTAACTTAGGATCATCCTTGAAGATCCCGGAGGATATCAAGATCCCTATTATCCATATCCTGACCCCGGCTATCGAGGATCACGAGGCTATGGAGATAGGAAATGATTCTGCAATTATCCCTTGTGAGGATACTCAATCCCATTCAGGATCATGGATCTCACCAATTATGAGATACTTACAACATGGAGAGATTCCTACAGGAGAAAACCCTAGGGCTTTCAAATCTAAGGTATCTCAATTCACAATTTTAAATAATATGTTGTATAGACGATCTCTTGCAGGACCATACTTGAGATACATTGAGGATCCTGAAATCCAAGAAGTTTTAAAAGACTTCCATGAAGGAGATTGTGGAAACCACACTGGGGGCAGAGCATTATTCTCAAGGATCCTGAGGACAGGATACTACTGGCCAACCATGAAGAGAGATGCTGTGGAGTATGCTAAAAGATGTGATCCTTGTCAGAGACACAGCAATATCCTTCATCAACCAGCTGAATTATTGCATCCTATATCCTCCTCTTGGCCATTTATGAGATGGGGTATGGATATAGTTGGTAAGCTCCCTAAGGCACCTGGTGGAAAAGTATTCATGCTAGCTATGACTGATTACTTCTCCAAGTGGATAGAGGCTGAAGCTTTTGCCCAAGTCAGAGAAAAGGAAGTTATATCCTTCATTAAAAGAAATATTATAACTAGATTTGGAATTCCTTCTGAGATTATATGTGATAATGGTTCCCAATTTATTGGGGGCAGAACCACTAACTTTTGTGACAGCTGGGGGATTAAGATGATAACATCAACACCAGTCCACCCACAAGCTAATGGTCAAGCAGAATCATCCAACAAGATCATTATCAACAATTTGAAGAAGAAGCTTAGATCCAAGAAAGGGAAATGGGCAGAAGAACTACCCTATGTGCTTTGGGCTGATAGGACAAGCCCTAAGAATGCTACTGGTCAAACGCCATTCTCTTTGGTATTTGGGGCAGAATCAGTGATCCCAACAGAAATGGTGGTTCCAACTGCTAGAACAAGTACCCGTGATCCTGAGGAGAATAATGAGAACTTAGCTCAAGACCTGGATACTATTGAAGAAATCAGGGATCTCGCTAGGATAAGGATGGCCAGTTATCAACAAAGAATGGCTGGTGCTTACAACAAAAATGTCAGGATCAGGAGGTTTCAAGTTGGAGATATGGTATTAAGGAAAGCATTCCAGAATACCACCAATCCTGCTGATGGAAAATTGGCTCCAAAATGGGAAGGCCCTTATTTGATTGAAGCTGAAGCAGGAAAGGGGGCATATAGATTGCTAACCATGGAAGGTGATTTACTACCAAGAGCTTGGAATGCTGTCCACTTGAAGAAATATTTCATGTGAGCAGGATCCTCATGGCACAGATTATCATCAAAGGATCCTCAAAGTATCGGTGATCCTTACTTAGGTAATATCCGAAACTTGAACTATTTCATTTCTTTATTTTCTCATATAAGGATAAGGATCATGTGTCCTTTATCCATCTCTCACCTGAGTTTAAGTTTTGAAAGTTCAGGTATCCTTAGCATAACATTGGTTATCCGCTGAAGCAATCCGTTCCTTGGGTTTAACCCCAGTTATTTGGGCTTGACCCCAGTTCCGCCTGTAGCGCATGATGATCCTGGTATAGTTCAAGGCAGTGGGACCAGTACTCGTTTTAGGGGCTGATAATTCCATTGTACTGGCTATGCCTAGGATCCTACGTATAATGGTAGACGTACCATACACCCGTTCCTAAGGTTTCTAACGTTTTCACGTTAGCTAAGGTTTCTAACGTTTTCACGTTAGCTAAGGTTTTGGCATTTTCATGTCACTAAGTTTGGATAGTCGCCAGTTAGGGCCATACTCCAGTTTACATACGATCCTTGGGCTTGTCCCCAGTTATCCTTGGGCTTGTCCCCAGTTATCCTTGGGCTTGTCCCCAGTTATCCTTGGGCTTGTCCCCAGTTGCTAACTCTTTTCTTATATTGGCTTAGTCCCAAGTTATGCTCTATTTCAGGTTCTTAAAGATAGGCAACTAGGGATCCTTGATCCTTACTCCACTCTAAGGTTTATCTTATAGTTATCCTTATTACGGTTAGGGTCCTAACTTGGATCCTCAGGTATGATCCTTAACTATTATTAATTATATTCATTATTTATTTGAATAACCCTTAAAATTTGACAACTAAACTTGTGATTCTTAAACTATATCACTTTTTGGAACTTATCAGTTATGGGATATGTGATCCTTGATCATATCCTAAACTTTTTGGATATCTTTTTTAATTTTTCAAGGATTGATAAGTATAAATGGAATGAACATTACAACAATTGGAAAGCAAGATATTAAAAAGGATAACAACACAAGATAAGCGACAAAAGGTTAAGATTTTTTTTATTAACAAAGGATTAACCCTTAAAAGGTTGTCAAAATTACCTACCCCGAGCATCTACCAGCAAAACGTGGCCCGTCCGCTGGGGTAGGTAAAGGGTGTCCATGATAATAAGTTCGAAAGTAGTGCAGGAATATAAAGGCGGCAGGATCACAATGGCTTCATCCCCAAAACAGAGGATCCCTCCACCAATTGCAATCCTGCCTATTGTCCAAAGGATCATACGTGATCCTTAATCCTAAAGACTTTTGTTCAAGTATAAACCGTTAAATTGTTCAACATCACAACCACAAAAGACCTACTACCAAATTTAAAAAATTGGGCTCCGGCTGCGTCTAGGAATGTCCATCATCGCCCAATTGTACAGCCTACACCTTTGCTGCATCCTCTTCCCCTCCAGCTGCGGTATCCTTCATCAGATCCTTTCCACTGCCACTTGCCTCAATCGCCAAGACCTCAGTAGTCTCCTCCTCATCATCCTCGAGATCAGCCAACCTTGCTTTCCAGCCCTCAACATCCCAACTGCTTTTATCAAAGTTAGGATCTTGAGCTTCCTGGGCCATCTTCAATTTTGTCTGATACATTGTGATGGCAGCAGAGACCTTAGCATTTTCTATGAGATCATGCTTCTCGTAGTCAAGGTCAATCAGAAGTTTAGCTGTCTTAGTCTTGGCATCTTGGAGTTCCTTCTGAAGATCAGCAATGGCAAGGTCCTTAAGCACGACAACCTGTTGGAGGTCAGCAATCTTCTTGTCCTGCTCCTCAACATTCCCCACGTAATCTTCAATCTCAGCAAATTTCTGCAAAGAAAAAGGACATAACAGTTCAAGATCAGGTGATCCTCATATGAGTAGGATACTTAGGCAGAATTAGTGATCCTTACATCATTGAAGTATTCAAGGAACTGGTGGCGGATCAGTGGTAGGCCTTGAAGGTCCTCAGTGTCAGAAGTTTTCCTCTTCTTACCACCCTTTCCTTTAGTGGGTGCTTTGGGAATGGAAATGCTAGGACTGGTAGTGGACCTCTTCTTCCTGGATCGAACAACATCAAGGTCAGCCGTGTTGAACTGGGATACAGGCTTGGCAGATTTTTCGGCACCTACACAATCAAAACAAGATAAGTGTCCTACTCTTATTTCAATTTAATTATTTATTTTAATATTCAAACTATAAATCAAGCAGGATACTTACTTGACATGGTAATGGAACCTGAGGATACTTCTTGTGAATCTTGGGTGTCTATCTTGAATGTCCTTGTTTCAGGATCAAGCTTCCAAAAAGCAGCAAGCCTATCCTTGGTTGCAGGTGATGTGATGATGTGTGAGACAGAAATAGCTGCATAACACAAGACAAAAAGGGGTCAGTAATCCTTATACAAAAACAAGACTATCTGGTGATCCTTCTCAGGATCCTCTGGCCTACCATGGGTGGACCATGTCCTTGGTAGATCCTTTCCGTTTGGAATGGTATCCCTCCTGACAAAGAAGAAGCGACGTTTCCAATTTGTGTCATTCTTGGTAACTTTAAGAAGGGGGTGTTCTCTGCCGAGTTTTCGTTTGAACAAATAACGATGGGAACCAAAGGTAGTAAGGTCATACAATTGTGTCAGCTCTGACATGCCTAAATCAATGCCTTCCTGTTCGATGATCCTCTCCAGGGTATACAAAACCCTCCAAATCATCGGCATGGCTTGGATGTAAGAGATGTCGGTAAGGGAAAAGAAGGATTGTGTAAATTCTGGGAAAGGATAGGTGTATCCTATGGCGAATGGAGTAACTGGAAAGGCAACCCATGTTTCTGAAACATAGTCGCTCAGAATAGTAGGATCGAAGGGTTTGAAAAAAGCACTCGCCGGAAAGCAATGACGGATCTTGTCTATCTGAGCATCGTTAAAGTAACACCTCTCATTTGTGGAGTCTTTGATGATCTTTTGACTCTTCAAGGGACTATCCTTCTGGTGATCCTTGGCGGGGGAGGACCGGAGCATCATTCTTGAAGAGATAATGGTAAAGTAAGAAAAACAGAGTAAGAGAAGGAAGAAGATGAAGAGAGAATACCTGTCTATCTTCAGAATGCAGTTATAAAGGGAGTCTTTCTGAAATTTTAAATGCATTTGATCCTATCTCTATCTCCTATTTATAATCATGATCGTGCAGGGTTGTCACTTCTGTGACGTCACGATTGCAACGGCTAGTTCAACAATAACGGCTATATTTACGATAGTTAGTTGCGGATAAGATCAGGAAAATATAACTCGCTCAATTTACATATCACTCCTTATATTTTGGGGGCAATTGTTAGGGGAGGATTTTCTAACAATTAGTGATCCTTATTCGTTATCCTAATTAATGATCCTTACTTCTGTGACAGATAGTGATCCTCAGAAGAGCTTCAGGATCAGGATCATGGATCACTTTAAGGATCCTCGTACTGACGATTGTTTATTTGTGTTTTGTATTATTTCGCAGGAGTAACAAGCTTGACTTGGTCTTGGCAACGGTACTAAGGAATATTCCACGGGCATTTCGCACACGATTGACCAAAAATGGACGTTGTGGAGAACGTGGGAGCTTGGCACAAAAGTCGGATAGTTAGTTATTGTAGTTAACTTCTATTTTAAAAAGGGGTAACGAGCTAGAATTAGAACACTTAGCCATTTTCAGCTACACACTCTCATATACTCGCACACTTGAAGCTCTCGACGAACATTCATTAGTTTTCACTCACTTTTACACATTTCACGATAGTGATCCTTGTACCTAGCTCGTTACTATCCAAATTTGTAAACATTTATTCATTTATTTGAGCTTGGTGATCGGTAGTTTCCATCACCCGGGGTTTTTTGTGCCGGAGATCAACTCTTGATCAAGGGCTTTTTCCCCGTATAAATCCTTGTGTCGTTTGTGCAATTTACATTGAAGTGATCCTTGTCATTGTTCTACATTATTAGCATCATACCCCGTAATAGAGAGTTTGGTTGCAATATCCTCATCAGATTTTTTGACCAAAACACTACCATAAAGGTAATGTCTCCAAAGCTTAAGAGCAAAAATTATAGCTCCTAATTCTAAATCATGGGTTGAATAATTCTCTTCATGATTCTTAAGTTGTCTAGATGCATAAGCTATATCCTTTTGTCGTTGCATTAATACACATCCATAACCTAATTTGGAAGCGTCACAATAGACTACAAAATCTTCAGTTCCTTCTGGTAACGCTAGTATGGGCGTATGGGTTAATTTTTGCTTAAGGATTCTAAAGGCTTCTTCTTGTTTTAAACCCCATTCAAACTTAACAGATTTACAGGTTAGCTTAGTTAAGGGAATGGCTATTCTAGAAAAATTTTGAATAAATCTTCTATAATAACCAGCTAATCCTAAGAAACTTCTAACCTCGGTTGGTGATTCAGGGGTTTTCCATTTAGTAATCGCCTCGATTTTGATTGGATCCACATGAATTCCTTCATGATTGACTAGGTGTCCGAGAAACTGTACTTTTTCTAACCAAAATTCGCACTTGGAAAATTTAGCGTAAAGCTTTTCCTTTCTTAATAGACTTAAAAGTGCGTGCAAATGCTTTGCATGATCTTCCTTATTCTTAGAGTAAATGAGAATATCATCTATAAAAACGATTATGAATTTATCCAAATATGGCTTACATATTCGGTTCATCATGTCCATAAATGCGGCTGGGGTATTGGTTAAACCAAATGGCATGACAGTAAATTCATAATGACCATACCTTGTTCTGAATGCGGTTTTAGGAAAATCCTCTTCCTGTACCTTTAATTGATGATATCCTGACCTTAAATCGATTTTAGAGAAAAATTGAGCTCCTTGCAGTTGATCAAACAGATCATCGATTCTTGGTAACGGGTACCGATTCTTAATCGTGACCTTGTTTAATTCACGGTAGTCAATACACATACGCATTGATCAGTCTTTCTTTTTAACAAATAGTATCGGCGCTCCCCATGATGATGAACTTGGTGGGAACTGGGACAATCATTTACCTTTAATTGAATTCTCCTATAATAATAGTTATCATTCAAGCATTAAAGCTGCCCTGTTCGAAGCATTATACGGACGTAAATGCAGAACTCCAGTTTGTTGGGCAGAAATAGGAGAAAGTCAATTATCAGGTCCAGAGATTGTGCAAGAAACTACCGACAAGATTACTCAAATCAAGGAAAGACTAAAGACTGCTCGAGATCGTCAAAAGAGTTATGCCGATAATCGACACAAACCACTGGAATTTCAAGTCGGAGATAAGGTACTTTTGAAAGTTTCTCCTTGGAAAGGAGTAGTTCGGTTCGGTAAGAAAGGAAAGCTAAGTCCACGATACGTAGGACCATTTCCAGTAATCCAACGTATAGGACTAGTTGCCTATCGCTTACAACTACCAGAAGAACTAACTGGAGTACATGACGTATTTCATGTATCCAATCTCAAGAAATGTCTATCTGACGAATCCCTGGCAGTGCCTCTTCAAGATGTAGAGGTAAATGAAAAGCTAAAATTTGTTGAGAAGCCATTACAAATAGAAGACAAAAAGATCAAGTTTCTCAAGTACAAGCGACTCGTTCTAGTCAAAGTCAAGTGGGATTCAAAGAGGGGACCCGAATACACTTGGGAGCTGGAATCGGAGATGAAGAGAAAGTATCCTCACTTATTCCAGTAAATCTCGAGGACGAGATTTTTATTAAGGTGGGGAGGATGTAACAACTCTCACCAAAAATATCATTTCTTATTATATTTGGTTCCATCGGAAACCCTAATTAAGACCCCCAAGTGATTCTGTATAAACCCTAAAATTTTCAGAACAATCAGAATCAGGATCAGGGCCCCTAAAACTCAGGGGGGGGGGGGTAAATTCCCGATAGTAATATCCACACAGTTTTACGTGTAATTTGAAATTTAACGAACGACTAACTCAGCAAGCCTACCAAGACACGGGGCTACCCTATGATAGGGTAGTACCCCTCGCGCCACGCGAGGGAGTCAGTTTTTCAGATATAAATAGGGGAGTTTGGCACTTGATTTCCTGCGTTGGTTCGACGTAAAAACTCAATTCGTACGCTGAGTTATTGTCTGTATACTACAAATACACACACTAGCACAAATTCTGCCGTAATAACAGGGTAATAACTCGATCGCTGCTACGATTTAATTTCTGATCGATTGAAACTATCCAATGGATGTTTAAGTGCTGCCCACATTAGGGTTATGCTTTGTCATTCGTCGTAAATTCGATGGATGTTTAAGTATCGCACTTTGTCATTCGTTGTGAGGGTTTAATCTCGTGAGTTATCGTAAATGCTGTATTAGTTACTGACCTAGTTTGTGTGCATTGTTATTTAAATTAGGTTACAAGGCTAATCAGTAGGCTAAGCTCTGTCCACTTAAATCTACAATGTGAGTTATTCTCTTTTATCAAAAGTATTTTACAATACTCCATTTTCAAATGTTATAATTACAGGGAGTAAGTCGTGGTTATCTTAATCACTGGTTAGTGGGGTATTGTGCACTTTACTAATTTCTCACGGGTTAGGCTAATAAATCCTAACAGTGATAAACGTCACTACTTGGGGAAAGACCCAATAGTGGTATGACCATCGTCACCAGGTGACAAGGCGCTAGATAAAAATAAGATAGAAGCCATTGTAATCGCTCTTATGCTGAAATTTATAACCATGTGTCATTTTATCAAATTTGAATAACTCGCCAGCATTTCCCCGCTGATAAAATATTTTAAGGAAACGTGCTACGGAGCACTAACCAGCTTGAAGAGGTGGCTCAGTTAAAATAAATAAACATGTTTTAAAAATCAGGGAATTTCCTAGTTAAATTCCTCTATTGTAAATTATGGGGTTTATCCCGCATTATGAAATGAAATAATCGGGCATTTCAAGTTTTTAAAAGATCCTGTTAAAATCTTCCGCTGACGCATCATAGATACCACGGGTTCCTGTCCCGCGGCTCTTGACCGGGTCAAATCGGGGCTGGGCCGTGACACAGCCAGCCTCGTACGAAGGCACTGCCTTCGTACGAAGGTATCCAGCTTCGAACAAAGCCTTCTGTGCTATCCCACCTCTTCTATAAATAGCCAAGACCTCCTCATTCATTCTAACTTGATACCTTTTACTCCGAAACGCTGCCAAATTGCTGTCCGACTGTTTCCAAGTAAGATTTATCATTTAAGCAACAATGAAACTTTTGTAATAGTAACATTAGATTCTAAGGAAACAACTTATGATGGAGCAGTGTCTTGTACAAGAGGTGTAAATTGAGGTAAGATCAAGTTTTTACTCCCCCACCTCTTGCAACTCTTGCAAGTTACAATGAAGACACTTAACTCCAATTGATCTTTGATAGTTTCTAGAAAACACTTGGCTATTTTTAGCTTAACACACACACTCGCAACTGCTCTCACCAGCTCTTGACAATTCACTTGGCGATTACACACTTTTTTGCACATTACACTATAGTGATCCTTGTAATTAGCTCGCTATCATCCGAAGTTGTAATATATTTCTTGTTTAATCTGAGTTGGTGATCGGTAGTTTCCATCACCCGAGGTTTTTTATGCCGGAGATCATTCATTGATCAAGGGCTTTTTCCTCGTATAAATCTTTGTGTCACTTATTCATTTCATTTCTGAGTGATCCTTAGTGTTGTTCATTGATTCAAGCATCATACCTCACAACAGAAAGTTTGGTTGCATTATCATTGCTTGATTTTTGACCAAAACAGTTTGGCGCCCACCGTGGGGCAATTGGTGCTTCATTCCTAAGAAGATTCATACTTTTGTGGTCATTTCGGTTCATTACGACCAAGCAGATGGCTTCCTCAACAAAGAATACATCAAGTTCTATGCCGGCAATTAGTTCTTCACAAGGCATTCCACCTTTGCCTCCACCACCTTCTGGACCCCAGAAGAATGCTGAGAATGCCGCGAAGAGACAAACCCCCATTTTCACAAAACCACCAACTTCTTCTGTTTCCTCTAATCCTACCACTAATGACCTTTTTACTCTGATTTTGCAGATGAGAGATCGAATGCAAGAGCAGGACAAAACCAATGAAAGGATTCTTCAGGAGATTGGTGATATTAAGAAACAGAAGAAATCAGTGGAGGATCGCTCTCCTCTGATACCAAGGTCCTTGAATTTTGACACTTCGGTTGTAACTACCTTACAATTGGCAGATCCGGGCATCCAGTATCAAAGTGGTCCATCAGAAAGGCGTTATGGAACAGCAACTATGAGTCAGGCATTTGGCTCTCACTTCCAGCCTCAAGGATCCTCCTCTCAACCATCGGGATCCTCTTTTCAGAATCAAGGATACTTCACGTCAGGAGGATATTTGGGAATGCATGCAGTTCAAGGATCCTCCCAGGTTCAAGGATCCTCTACAGCTCCAGGATCCTCCTAGGTCCAAGGATCCTCCATGGCTCAAGGATCCTTCTAGCTTCAAGGATCATCTATGATTCCAGGATCCTCCCAGTTTCTAGGATCCTCTATGCCCCAAGGATCCTTTCAGGTTCAAGGATCATCTCAGCTTCAAGGATCCAACCTCTTTCAGGATCAGGGATTCTTAAGAAGTATGCAACACCCAAGCACCGATGTTCATCAAGGAGACTTCATACCAATGCAGACCATCGCTTCATCTGGTCCTTCGATCATACCAGAATCCCGTCAATATGGATTCACATCCGCAATTCCAAACAGGAATCCTCCGGGAGGTAACACTTTTAATAATTTATATAACACTAACCATGGCTCAATGCAGGATACAGGTATCAATCAAGCTATGGCTAGGGAATTACAGAAACTTAAGGATATGATATCCAGTGTACCAGGAGTGTTTAAACCCATTCCTAAAATTGCAGATGGTAGCCATAGGATATCTCGTTTTGCACCACCCTTATGTGATGCTGAGATACCCAAAAGGTTCCAGATACCATCTATGAAGCTGTATGATGGTTCAACAGATCCAAAAGAGCATGTAGCTCAGTATAGGGAGAGGATGGAGATCAATCCAATTCCTGAGAGGTTAAAGGAAGCATGTCTATGCATGGGATTTGGATCCACACTCACAGGATCTGCTCTTAAATGGCTGCTAAGTCTTCCCCCTTACTCTATTACTTCATTTGCTAATCTAGTTAATTTGTTTAATAGTCAATTCTCTTGTAGTAGAAAATTTGAACGATTAACTAGTGATCTATATAGGGTAACACAAGGTCAAAATGAATCACTTAGAGATTATATCACTAAGTTTAGTAAATCCTTAGATATTCCTAATTTGGATATTGCTACGGCTGTAGAAGCCTTTAAAATGGGATTGCTTAGGGATTCATTATTCTATGATGATCTTGTTATGACACCTTGCAGGAATCTTGATGAAGTAAGAACCAGGGCCCTTAGGTTCATCTGCCTAGAGGATGACAAATGGATCCAGGATAGATTGACAGGATCCTCAAAACAGGAGAAACAAGGATCCTACTTCAGGAACAACAAATCCAAGTCCTACAACAAGTCTGATAACCAGAACGTGCATGCGGTGGAACAAGAAGAGGATGATGAGGATTATCCTCCTATTTCTGAATACTGTTTTTCTGTTGATAACAATGAACTAATCCTTGCAATGCAGAATCTAGGTGAGAAGGCTAGGTGGCCGAGAAAAAGTGATAAAGCAGCTGCTACAAAGGATAAGTCCAAGTGGTGTGCATATCATGAGGATTTCGGGCATCTCACTAAAGAGTGTATTGCACTGAGAAAGGAAATTGGTTACTTATTGAACAAGGGGCATTTGAAGGAACCTTTGGGACGAAAGAAGTTAAGGATCCAGGATCCTGAAAGGATCCCGGAAAGGGCTCCTGCTCCTCCAGCAGATGCACAAGTTATAAACTTCATATCCGGTGGATCAGACATTTGTGGTACTTCCTTCTTAGCAGCCAAGAGACATGCTAAGTGTTTTGGTCAAAAAATATGTTGAGAATATTGCAACCAAACTCTAGATTACGGGGTATGATGCTCAAAAAGTGTAACAACGATGAGGATCACTTCAATGTGGAATGCACAAATAACACAAGAATTTATACGGGGAAAAAGCCCTTGATCAAGAATTGATCTCCGGCACAAAAAACCCCGGGTGATGGAAACTACCGATCACCAAGCTCAAATAAATGAAATAACGTTTACAACTTCGGATAGTAACGAGCTAGGTACAAGGATCACTACGGTGAAATGTGTAAAAAGTGTAAGTAATTGCTAAGTGTTTGAACGAGAGCTTGTATGAGCGTGTTTGCGAGTGTGTGTAACTGCCAAAATGACTAAGTGTCACTAACTAGCTCGTTACCCCTTTAAAATAAGAAAAATATCTAGTTAACAAACTCTTCGACTTTCGGGCCAAGCCTCCACGTTCTCCATAACGTCTAGTTTTGATCTAGCACGTACAGAATACTTCGGGAATATTCTCCAAGAATGTCGCTAAGACTTGGTCAAGCTTGTTATACCTGCGAGATGTTATAAAACATAAGTAAACAATCGTCAGTATGAGGATCCTTGAAGTGATCCATGATCCTGATCCTAAAGCCCTTCTGAGGATCACCACCTGTCACAGAAGTAAGGATCACCAGTTAGGATAACGAATAAGGATCACTAATTGTTAGAAAATCCTCCCCTAACAATTGCCCCCAAAATATAAGGAGTGAAATTGTAAAATTAGCGAGTTATGTTTTCTTGATCTTATCCGTAACAAATTAACGGATATATAGCCGTTAATATAGGACTAGCCGTTGCGATGATGATGTCACGGAAGTGACAACCTGCAAGATCATGATTATAAATAGAGATATAGATAGGATCAAATGCATTTAAATTTTCAGAGAAACTCCCTTTATAATCCTCATTCCGAAGACGTTCAGGTATGCTCTGTTTTTATCTTTCCATCAAAGATGTTGCTCCGAAGTTCTCCGGGCAAAGATCACAAGAAGGATAGCCCTTTGCAAAGTCAGAAAATCATCAAGGACTCATCGAATGAAAAGTGTTGTTTTAACGACGCACAGATAGACAAAATCCGTTGCTGTTTTCCGGCGAATGCCTTTTTCAGACCCTTTGATCCCTCTACCCTTAGCGACTGTGTTTCAGAAACATGGGTTGCATTTCCAGCCACTCCATTCACCATAGGATACACCTATCCCTTCCCAGAGTTTACACAATCCTTCTTTTCCCTTACCGGCATCTCTTATATCCAAGCGATGCCGATGATTTGGAGGGTCTTGTATACCCTGGAGAGGATCATCGAACAAGAAGGCATTGCTTTGGGCATGTCAGAATTGGCGGAGCTGTACGATATCACTACTTTTGGTTCCCATCGTTATTTGTTCAAGCGAAAACCCGGTGCAGATCATCCTCTTCTGAAAGTCACCAAGAATGACAAAGACTGGAAACGTCGCTTTTTCTTTGTCAAGAGAGATTCTATCCAGGATGGAAAGGATCTTCCAAAAAATTGGGCTACCCATGGTAGGATGGAGGATCCTGATAAGGATCACCAGGAACTTTCTTCAATTGCAAGGATAACTTATATTTTTGCTTTCTTGTTTTGCAGCTATCACCGTTTCACGTATCCGCACATCACCTGAAACCAAGGATAGGCTCGCTGCTTTTTGGAAGCTTGATCCTGAAACAAGGACATTCAAGATAGACACCCAAGACTCACAAGAAGTATCCTCAGGTTCCATTACCATGTCGAGTAAGTATCCTGTCTTTTGCATAGTTTAAATATTAAAATAAATAGATAAATTGAAATAGGATAAGGATACTCATCTTGGTTTGAATGTGTAGGCGCTGGAAAACCTGTCAAGCCTGTTTCCCAATTCAACGCAGCTGATCTTGATCTCGTACGACCTAGGAAGAAGAGGTCCACTACCAGTCCCAGCATCTCCATTCCAAGGGCACCCACCAAAGGAAAGGCCGTTAAGAAGAGGAAAACTTCTGATGCTGAGGATCTTCAAGGGCTGGCACTGATCCGCCACCAGTTTCTCGAATACTTCAATGATGTAAGGATCCTTGATTCTGCCTTTGTATCCTACTCGTATGAGGATCACTTGACCTTGAACTGCCTTATCTTCTTTCTGCAGAAATTTGCTGAGATCGAGGATTATGTGGGCCATGTAGAGGATCAAGACAGGAAAATAGCTGATCTCCAACAAGTTGCCGTGCTCAAAGATCTTGCACTTGCTGATGCTCGGAAGGAACTCCAGGATACCAAGCAGGAAATGGCCAAGGCGCTGGTCAACTTTGATTATGAAAAGCATGACCTCATCGAAAATACCAAGCTTTCTGCTGCCATCACAATGTATCAGACTAAGTTGAAGATGGCCCAAGAAGCTCAAGATCCTAGTTTCGACAAAAGCAGCTGGGATGTTGAAGGCTGGAAGGCAAGGTTGGCAGATCTTGAGGATGATGAGGAGGAGGCAGCTGATGTCCTGGCAATTGAGGAAAGTGGCAGTGGGAAGGATCAGGCTGGCGGTGATGATGCTGGTGGTGATGCAGCCAAGGTGTGAGCTGCACAATTGGGCGATGATGGATATATGTGCCAAGGCCGGAGCCCAATTTTTTAGTTTGATGGTTGTTTTTTGTGGTTGTGATGTTTAAGACAATTTCATGGGTTGTACTTTGAACAATAGGTTTTAGGATTAAGGGTCATGTATGATCCTTTGGACAATAGGCAGGATTGCAATCGGTGGAGGGATCCTCTGTTTGGGGAATGAAGCCATTGTGATCCTGCTGCTTTTATATTCCTGCACTACTTTTGAACTCATTATCACGGACACCCTTTACCTACCCCAGCGGACGGGCCACGTTTTGCTGGTAGAAGCTCGGGTAGGTAATTTTGACAACCTTTAAAGGGTTAGTCTTATGTTAATAAATAAAACTTAACCTTTTGTCGCTTATCTTGTATTGTTATCCTTTTTAGACTGTTATAATGTTCAATTTGTTTACACTTATCAAGCCTTGAAAAATTAGAAAAGATATCCAAAAAGTTTAGGATATGAACAAGGATCACATATCCCATAACCGATAAGTTTTTTTTTTTTTTTTTTTTTTTTTAAAATGGTATAGTTTAAGAAACACAAGTTCAGTTGTCAAGTATATGGGTTATTCAAATGAATAATGAATAAAAACAAAAAGAGTTAAGGATCATACCTGAGGATCCAAGTTAGAATCCTAACCATAATAAGGATAACTATAAGACAAACCTTAGAGTGAAATAAGGATCAAGGATCCCTAGCTGCTTATCTTCAAAGTCCTGAAATAGAGCATTACTTGGGACTAAGCCAATATAAGAGAAGAGTTAGCAACTGGGGACAAGCCCAAGGATAACTGGGGACAAGCCCAAGGATAACTGGGGACAAGCCCAAGGATCGTATGTAAACTGGAGTATGGCCCTAACTGGCGACTATCCAAACTTAGTGACATGAAGATGCCAAAACCTTAGCTAACGTGAAAACGTTAGAAACCTTAGCCAACGTGAAAACGTTAGAAACCTTATGAACGGATGTATGGTACGTCTACCATTATACGTAGGATCCTAAGCATAGCCAGAACAATGGAATTATCAGCCTCTATAATGAGTACTGGTCCCAAAGCCTTGAACTATACCAGGATCATCGTGCGCTACAGGCGGAATCTGGGGACAAGCCCAAATAACTGGGGTTAGACCCATATGACGGATTGCTTCTGTGGATAACCATTGTTATGCTAAGGATACCTGAACTTTCAAAACTGAATAAGGATCACCGATACTTTGAGGATCCTTTAAGGATATCCCTTCCACTAGGATCACCTCTACCACGAGGATCCTTGTCACATGAAATATTTCTTTAAGTGAACAGCATTCCAAGCTCTTGGTAGCAAATCACCTTCCATGGTTAGCAATCTATATGCCCCCTTTCCTGCTTCAGCTTCAATCAAATAAGGGCCTTCCCATTTTGGAGCCAATTTTCCATCAGCAGGATTGGTGGTATTTTGAAATGCTTTCCTTAACACCATATCTCCAACTTGAAACCTCCTGATCCTGACATTTTTATTGTAAGCACCAGCCATTCTTTGTTGATAACTGGCCATCCTGATCCTAGCCATATCCCTGATTTCTTCAATAGTATCCAGGTCTTGAGCCAAGTTTTCATCATTTTCCTCAGAATCACGGGTACTTGTTCTAGCAGTAGGAACCACCATTTCTGTTGGGATCACTGATTCTGCCCCAAACACCAAAGAGAATGGTGTTTGACCAGTAGCATTCTTAGGGGTTGTCCTGTCAGCCCAGAGCACATAGGGTAGCTCTTCTGCCCATTTTCCTTTCTTGGATCCAAGTTTCTTCTTCAAGTTGTTGATGATGATCTTGTTGGATGATTCTGCTTGGCCATTAGCTTGTGGGTGGACTGGTGTTGATGTTATCATCCTAATCCCCCAGCTGTCACAAAAGTTAGTGGTTCTGCCCCCAATAAATTGGGAACCATTATCACATATAATCTCAGAGGGAATTCCAAATCTAGTTATAATATTTCGTTTAATGAAGGATATAACTTCCTTTTCTCTAACTTGGGCAAAAGCTTCAGCCTCTATCCACTTGGAGAAGTAATCAGTCATAGCTAGCATGAATACTTTTCCACCAGGTGCCTTAGGGAGCTTGCCAACTATGTCCATACCCCATCTCATAAATGGCCAAGAGGAGGATATAGGATGCAATAATTCGGCTGGCTGATGAAGGATATTGCTGTGTCTCTGGCAAGGATCGCATCTTCTGGCATACTCCACAGCATCTTTCTTCATGGTTGGCCAATAATATCCTGTCCTCAGGATCCTTGAAAATAGAGCCCTGCCCCCAGTGTGGTTTCCACAATCTCCTTCATGGAAGTCTTTTAAAACTTCCTGAACTTCAGGATCCTCAATGCATCTCAAGTATGGTCCTGCAAGAGATCGTCTATACAACATATTATTCATAATTGTGAATTGAGATACCTTAGATTTGAAAGCCCTAGGGTTTTCTCCTGTAGGAATCTCTCCCTGTTGTAAGTATCTCATAATTGGTGAGATCCATGATCTGGATCCTGAATAGGATTGAATATCCTCACTAGGGATAACTGCAGAATCATCTCCTATCTCCATAGTCTGGTGATCCTCGATAGCCGGGGTCAGGATATGGATAATAGGAATCCTGATATCCTCTGGGATCTTCAAAGATGATCCTAAGTTAGCCAATGCATCAGCTTCTGTATTTTCTTCCCTTGGTACCTGTGACAAACTAAAGGAAACAAAAGAGAGTGCCAAACTTTTGACTATCTCCAAATATTTGGTTAGTTTTTCACATTTAACAGCATATGATCCATTAAAGTGATTTGTAATTAACAAAGAATCTACGTGTACCTCAAGATACCTGATCCCCATATGCTTTGCAATTTGCAAACCAGCAATTAAGGCTTCATATTCAGCCTCATTATTAGTGGTTTGGAACTCACAAGCTATAGAATGGGGTATTATGTCCCCCTGTGGCGATTTTAGTAGTATTCCAAGCCCTGTGCCTTTGACATTTGAGGATCCATCAGTGTGGAGTATCCAAGGATCCTTGGTCTCTTCTAGCTGCTGGACTTCTAGCTCGGCTTCTTCTTGTAGATCACTACTGAAATCAGCCACAAAGTCAGCTAATGCTTGGGATTTGATAGCTGTCCTAGGCTCATATCTTATATCATAGGCACTCAGCTTTACTGCCCACTTAGCCATCCTTCCGGACATCTCTGGTTTCCTGAGGACGTTCTTAATTGGAAAATTAGTTTTAACAATGATAACATGAGTTTCAAAATAATGTCTTAACTTGGTAGATGCCATTATTAATGCAAGGATAAGTTTTTCAAGGTGTGAGTACCTGGATTCGGCATCAAGTAAACTTTTACTTACATAATAAACGGGATGTTGTGTACCTTGATGATCCTTAACAAGGACCGCACTTACTGCTTTTGAGGATACTGCGAGATACAAAGATAACACTTCACCTTTTTCTGGTTTCATTAAAGCCGGGGCCGAGGATAGGTAATCTTTGAGGGCTTTTAAAGCATTTTCATGCTTCTCCGTCCACTCAAATTTCTTGTTCTTCCTTAGGATATCATAGAATTCTTTACATTTCTCGGAGGACTTGGATATGAATCAGTTCAAGGCTGCTATCCTTCCTGTTAACCTTTGAACATCCTTAGCATTGGCCGGAGATTTGATGTTCACTATTGCTTTGATTTGTTCCGGGCTAGCTTCAATGCCTCTCTTAGTCACCATGTATCCTAAGAATTTACCTGCTTTAACACCAAAATGACATTTTGAAGGATTAAGCTTCATATTATATTTGTCAAGGATATCAAATGCTTCCTCCAAGTCTCGTAGGTGATCCTCAGCCTTTAAGGATTTCACCACCATATCATCTATGTAAACCTCCATAGTTTGTCCAATCTGATCCTTGAACATCATATTCACCAGCCTTTGGTACGTTGCACCTGCATTCCTCAATCCAAACGGCATAGCAATATAGCAATATATACCAGTTGGAGTCATGAAGGCTGTATCCTCTTGGTCGGATGGTTCCATTTGGATTTGTTGAAATCCAGACGAAGCATCCATAAAAGTTAACAGTTCATGACCCGCAGTTGCATCCACCATGGAGTCAATGTGGGGTAAAGGGAAAGGATCCTTGGGACATGCCTTATTTAAATCGGTAAAATCGACACATACCCTCCACTTTCCGTTTTTCTTTTGAACAACAACCACATTGGCCAACCATCTTGGATACTTGACCTCTCTAATCATACCTGCCCGGAGCAATTTTTCTACCTCTTCCTGGATAATGGCATTCCTTTCTGGTGCAAACTTCCTTCTTCTTTGATGTATTGGTTTGAAGGATCTGTCGATGCCGAGTTTATGGGTGATAACATCTTTGGATATACCAGTCATGTCTTCATGTTTCCATGCAAAGGTAGTCTTTCTCCTTTTGAGGAAGGATATGAGGTCTTCCTTCATTTCGCCAAGGATCCATGATCCGATATAGATTTTGGATTCAGGATCATCAGGATCCATGAGGATTTCTACCACATCCTGCTCTCTGGCCTCCAAGACATTCCTTGGAGGATACCTTGATTGCTATTGCTCCCTTGACTTCGAAGCTGGTTTCATCGATGAAGTGTAGCAATTCTTAGCTTCCTGCTGATCACTATCGATCTTTACTATTCCCCAAGGACTAGGGAGCTTCACACATTGATGGTAAGTAGATGGGACTGCTTTCATATCGTGTATCCAGGGCCTGCCAAGGATAACATTACAACAAGATAAACAGTCAATAACACAAAATTTTTGATAAGAGTGTAAGCCTTCAATATATATTGGGAGTTTAATGTCCCCCAGGGTGTTCTTAGTTTCGCCACTAAATCCCACGAGCACGGAGGATCTTGGTATGATCTCTGATTCAGGGATACCCATCTTCTTTAGAATATCAAGCTGGATAATGTTCACTGAACTTCCTCCGTCTATTAAGATCCTGCGGACAAAACAGTTAGATATAAAAAGAGTAATAACTAAACCATCATGATGAGGATCCTGGATATCAGTACGATCCTCTTCATCAAAGGTTATAACTTTTCCTTCGGAGACACTCGATGTTCGAACTGGTCTTTCTCCATTATCCATTTTAGTTTCCTTTGCATGCCTCTTAGCTGCTGAGAAGGATGTGCCACAAATGTCGGATCCCCCAGAAATAAAGTTTATCACTTGTGCATCTGCTGGAGGGGCTGGAGCCTTCTCAGGGATCCTTTCAGGATCCTGAGTCCTTGACTTTTTCCTACCCAACAACTCTTTTAGATGCCCTTTGCTCAACAAGTATCCAATCTCCTTTCTTAATGCAATGCATTCTTCTGTGAGGTGCCCAAAATCTTCATGATATGCACACCACTTTGATTTATCCTTAGTTGCAGCTGGCCTGTCATTCTTTCTTGGCCATCTAGCTTTATCACCTAGGTTCTGCATGGCAAGGATTAGTTCATTGTTATCAACACTAAAGCAATATTCAGAAATTGGAGGATAATCCTCATCATCCTCTTCTTGATCAATAGAATGAACGTTCTGATTATCAGATTTGTTGTAGGATCTGAACTTGTTGTTCCTGAATGAGGATCCTTGCTTATCCTGCTTTGAGGATCCTGTTATCCTCTCCTGAATCCTCTTGTCATCCTCTAGCCGAATGAACCTGAGGGCCCGGGTTCTTACCTCATCTAGGTTCCTGCATGGTGTCATAACAAGATCATCATAAAATAACGAATCCCTAAGCAGTCCCATCTTGAAGGCTTCAACAGCCGTGGCTATATCTAAGTTGGGAATGTCTAAGGATTCTTTACTAAATTTGGTAATGTAATCCCTTAATGATTCATTATGACCCTGGGTTATCCTATATAAATCACTAGTTAATCGTTCAAATTTTCTACTACAAGAAAACTGAGTATTAAACAAGTTAACTAGGTTTGCAAATGAGGTAATAGAATAGGGAGGAAGACTTAGCAGCCATTTGAGAGCTGATCCAGTAAGAGTGGATCCGAATCCTTTGCATAAGCATGCTTCCTTTAACTTTTCTGGGATTGGATTGATCTCCATCCTCTCCCTGTATTGTGCTATGTGTTCTTCAGGATCCGTCGAACCATCGTACAATTTCATTGTAGGCACATGGAACCTCTTGGGTATCTCAGCATCACAGATTGGTGGTGCAAATCGAGATATCTTGTGGCTCCCGTCTGCAATCTCTGGAATAGGTTTGACTACTCCCGGAACACTCGAGATCATATCCTTTATCTTTTGTAATTCTCTGGCCATGGCATGATTGATACCTGGATCCTGCACAAGACCATGGTTAGTAGTATGAGAACTATTAAAAGTGTTACCTCCCATTGGATTCAAGTTAGGAAGAATAGAGGTCAATCCATATTGCTGAGACTCTGGAATGATCGAGGGACCGGTAGAGGCATTGGTCTGCATTGGAATAAAATCTCCTTGATGGACATCTGAACTTCCTGTTTGTAAACTCCTCAAGGATCCTGGCATCTGGAAGGATCCCTGAAACTGAGACGATCCTGGAACAAAGGAGGATCCTTGAACCTGGGATGATCCTGGAATGAAGGAGGATCCTTGAACCTGGGATGATCCTGGAACGAAGGAGGATCCTTGAACCTGGGATGATCCTGGAATGAAGGAGAATCCTTGAACCTGGGATGATCCTGGAACGAAGGAGGATCCTTGAACCTGGGATGATCCTGGAACGAAGGAGGATCCTTGAACCTGGGATGATCCTGGAACGAAGGAGGATCCTTGAACCTGGGATGATCCTGGAACGAAGGAGGATCCTTGAACCTGGGATGATCCTGGAACGAAGAAGGATCCTTGGTGCTGCTGTATTCCTGAATATCCTCCTGTACTCGTGAGGGATCCCATATGCTGGGGATAGGATCCTGCTGGCTGGAAATATGAGCCTAGTGCCTGGGTCATAGCTGTTGTTCCATAGTGTACTCCTTTTGGTCCACCCGCATATTGAATGTCTGGAACCACTGATGGCTGAGAAGTAATCACCGGAGTATTAAAATTCAAAGATTTGGGGATCAATGGAGAATGATCCTCTGCCGTTTTCTTCTGTTTCTTAATTTCATCAATCTCCCGGAGGATCCTTTCGTTGGTTTTATCCTGCTCTGGTGCATGATTCCTCATCTGCAAAATCAAGGCATAGAGATCATTAGTAGTAGGATTAGTTGAAACAGAAGAAGTAGGTGGTTTTGAGAAAATGGGAGTCGGTTTCTTCGCAGCATTCTCTGTATTCTTCTGGGATCCAGAAGGTGCTGGAGGCAAAGGAGGAACGCCTTGTGAAGAAGTGAACGAAGGCATCAAGTTTGAAGCATTCTTCGCTGAGGAAGCCATTTGCTTGGTAGTAATGAACCGGAATGAGCACAGAAATGCGAATTCTTCTAAGGACAAAGCACCAATTGCCCCACGGTGGGCGCCAAACTGTTTTGGTCAAAAAATATGTTGAGAATATTGCAACCAAACTCTAGATTACGGGGTATGATGCTCAAAAAGTGTAACAACGATGAGGATCACTTCAATGTGGAATGCACAAATAACACAAGGATTTATACGGGGAAAAAGCCCTTGATCAAGAATTGATCTCCGGCACAAAAAACCCCGGGTGATGGAAACTACCGATCACCAAGCTCAAATAAATGAAATAACGTTTACAACTTCGGATAGTAACGAGCTAGGTACAAGGATCACTACGGTGAAATGTGTAAAAAGTGTAAGTAATTGCTAAGTGTTTGAACGAGAGCTTGTATGAGCGTGTTTGCGAGTGTGTGTAACTGCCAAAATGACTAAGTGTCACTAACTAGCTCGTTACCCCTTTAAAATAAGAAAAATATCTAGTTAACAAACTCTCCGACTTTCGGGCCAAGCCTCCACGTTCTCCATAACGTCTAGTTTTGATCTAGCACGTGCAGAATACTTCGGGAATATTCTCCAAGAATGTCGCTAAGACTTGGTCAAGCTTGTTATACCTGCGAGATGTTATAAAACATAAGTAAACAATCGTCAGTATGAGGATCCTTGAAGTGATCCATGATCCTGATCCTAAAGCCCTTCTGAGGATCACCACCTGTCACAGAAGTAAGGATCACCAGTTAGGATAACGAATAAGGATCACTAATTGTTAGAAAATCCTCCCCTAACACTAAGGAAACCAAGATGGATAATGGGGACAGACCCATCCGGACCTCCACCGTCATCAAGGATAAGATCATAACTTTTGATGAGGATGATCGTGTTGATGTCCAGGATCCTCATCATGATGGTCTTGTAATTACATTGTTTATTTCTAAGCACTTGTTCGCAGGATCCTAATCAATGGAGGAAGCTCTGTGAACATCATTCAGCTTGATGTCCTCAAGAAAATGAATATCCCGGAGACTGATATTGTCCCTAGATCTTCAGTCCTTGTGGGATTTAGTGGGGAAACCAAAAACACATTGGGGGACATCAAACTCCCTATTTATATTGAAGGACTCCATTCTTATCAGAAATTTTGTGTTATAGATTGCTTATCATGTTGTAATGTTATCCTTGGCAGGCCATGGATACATGATATGAAGGCAGTCCCATCCACCTATCATCAGTGTGTAAAGCTTCCAAGTCCATGGGGAGTGGTGAAAATTGAGAGTGATCAACAAGAGGCTAAGAATTGTTATACATCATCAATGAAGCTAGCCTCAAGACCAAGGGAGCAATAGCAATTAAAGTATCCTTCAAGAGATGTCTTGGAGGCAAGAGAACAAGATTTGAAAGAAATCCTCATGGATCCTGATGATCCTGAATCCAAGATCTTCATAGGATCAGGGATCCTTAGCGACATTGAACAGGAGCTAATATCCTTCCTTAAAAGAAGAAAAACTACCTTTTCCTGGAAACATGAGGATATGACAGGTATATCTAAAGATATAATTACTCATAAACTTGGCATTGACAGGTCATTCAAGCCAATTCATCAAAAGAGGAGGAAGTTTGCACCTGAAAGGAATGCTATTATCCAGGAAGAGGTAGACAAACTACTTCGGGCAGGTATGATAAGAGAGGTTAAGTATCCAAGATGGTTAGCCAATGTGGTTGTTGTTCAAAAGAAAAATGGAAAGTGGAGGGTATGTGTCGATTTTACTGACTTAAACAAGGCATGTCCCAAGGATCCTTTCCCATTACCCCACATTGACTCCATGGTGGATGCTACCGCGGGTCATGAGTTGTTGACTTTTATGGATGCTTCATCTGGATTTCAACAAATTCAGATGGAACCATCTGATCAAGAGGATACAACCTTTATGACCCCAACTGGTATATATTGTTATATTGCTATGCCATTTGGACTAAGGAATGCAGGTGCTACTTATCAAAGGCTAGTCAATATGATGTTCAAGGAACAAATTGGACACACTATGGAAGTCTATATTGATGACATGGTGGTTAAGTCCAAGAAAGCTGAGGATCACCTTAAAGACTTGGAGGAATCATTCAATATCCTTGATAAATTTAATATGAAACTAAATCCTTCCAAGTGTCATTTTGGTGTTAAGGCAGGTAAATTCTTAGGCTATATGGTGACAAAGAGGGGCATTGAAGCAAGTTCAGAGCAAATAAAGGCTATTGTGAATATCAAATCTCCTGCCAATGCTAAGGATGTGCAAAGATTGACAGGCAGGATTACAGCCTTGAACAGATTCATATCCAAATCCTCAGAAAAGTGCAAGGAATTCTATGACATCCTGAGGAAGAACAAGAAATTTGAATGGACTGAGAAGCATGAAAGTGCACTCAAAGCTCTTAAGGATTACCTATCCTCAGCCCCGGCCCTGATGAAACCAGAAAAAGGGGATATATTATCCTTATACTTAGCAGTATCCTCAAAAGCAGTAAGTGCGGTTCTTGTTAAGGATCACCAAGGTACACAACATCCTGTTTATTATGTAAGTAAGAGTTTACTTGATGCTGAATCCAGGTATTCAAACTTAGAGAAACTTATCCTTGCATTAATAATGGCATCTACTAAATTAAGACATTATTTTGAGACTCATGCCATTATTGTTAAGACTAATGTTTTGGTCAAAAAATCTGATGAGGATAATGCAACAAACTCTCTGTTACGGGGTATGATGCTTATAATGTAGAACAATGACAAGGATCACTTCAATGTAAATTGCACAAATGACACAAGGATTTATACGGGGAAAAAGCCCTTGATCAAGAGTTGATCTCCGGCACAAAAAACCCCGGGTGATGGAAACTACCGATCACCAAGCTCAAATAAATCAATAAATGTTTACAACTTCGGATAGTAACGAGCTAGGCACAAGGATCACTATCGTGAAATGTGTAAAAATGAGTGAAAACTAATAAGTGTTCGTCGAGAGCTTCAAGAGTGCGTTTGTATGAGAGTGTGTGTAGCTGAAAATGGCTAAGTGTTCTAATTCTAGCTCGTTACCCCTTTAAAAATAGAAGTTAACTACAATAACTAACTATCCGACTTTCGTGCCAAGCTCCCACGTTCTCCACAACGTCCATTTCCGGTCAATCGTGTGCGAAATACCCGTGGAATATTCCATAGTAACGTTGCCAAGACCAAGTCAAGCTTGTTACTCCTGCGAAGTAATACAAAACATAAACAAACAATCGTTAGTATGAGGATCCTTAAGGTGATCCACGATCCAGATCCTGAAGTCCTTCTGAGGATCACTATCTGTCACAGAAGTAAGGATCATTAATTAGGATAACGAATAAGGATCACTAATTGTTAGAAAATCCTCCCCTAACAAATGCCCCCAAAATATAAGGAGTGATATGTAAAATGAGCGAGTTATGTTTTCTTGATCTTATCCGCAACTAACTATCGTAAATATAGCCGTTATTGTAGAACTATCCGTTGCAATCGTGACGTCACAGAAGTGACAACCCTGCATAATCATAATTATAAATAGGAGATAGAGATAGGATCAATTGCATTTAAATTCAAAGAAACTCCCTTTAAATTCTTGGTCGAAGATCTATCAGGTATCTCTTCTTTTATCTCCCCTTCTCTTACTCTGTTTTTCTTTCTTTCTATCATCTCTTCAAGAATGATGCTCCGGTCCTCCCCCGCCAAGGATCACCAGAAGGATAGTCCCTTGAAGAGTCAAGGGATCATCAAAGACTCGATACATGAGAGGTGTTGTTTTAACGATGCTCAAATAGACAAGATTCGTCATTGCTTTCCGGCGAGTGCCTTTTTCAAACCCTTCGATCCTACTATTCTGAGCGACTATGTTTCGGAAACATGGGTTGCCTTTCCAGTTACTCCATTCGCCATAGGGTACACCTATCCTTTCCCAGAGTTTACACAATCCTTCTTTTCCCTTACCGGCATTTCTTATGTCCAAGCCATGTCGATAATTTGGAGGGTTTTGTATACCTTAGAGAGGATCATCGAGCAGGAAGGCACTGATTTAGGAATGTCAGAGCTGCCACAAATGTATGATCTTACTACCTTTGGTTCTCATCGTTATTTGTTCAAACGAAAATCCGGCGGAGAACACCCCCTTCTTAAAGTCACCAAGAACGACACAAATTGGAAACGTCGCTTCTTCTTTGTCAGGAGGGATACCATTCTAAACGGAAAGGATCTACCAAGGACATGGTCCACCCATGGTAGGCCAGAGGATCCTGAGAAGGATCACCAGGTAGTCTTGTTTTTGTATAAGGATCACTAACCCCTTTTTGTCTTGTGTTATGCAGCTATTTCTGTTTCACACATCATCACAACACCCGCAACCAAGGATAGGCTTGCTGCTTTTTGGAAGCTTGATCCTGAAATAAGGACATTTAAGATAGACACCCAAGACTCACAAGAAGTATCCTCAGGTTCCATCACCATGTCAAGTAAGTATCCTGCTTGATTTATAGTTTAATTATTAGAATAAATAATTAAATTGAAATAAGATTAGGACACTTATCTTGCTATGAATGTGTAGGTGCCGGAAAATATGCCAAGCCTGTATCCCAGTTCAACACGGCTGACCTTGATGTTGTTCGATCCAGGAAGAAGAGGGCCACTACCAGTCCTAGCATCTCCATTCCCAAGGCACCCATTAAAGGAAAGGGTGGCAAGAAGAGGAAAACTTCTGACACTGAGGACCTCCAAGGCCTACCACTGATCCGCCACCAGTTCCTTGAATACTTCAACGATGTAAGGATCACCAATTCTGCCTAGGTATCCTACTCGTATGAGGATCACCTGATCTTGAACTGCTTTGTCCTTTTCTTTGCAGAAATTTGCTGAGATTGAAGATTATGTGGGGAACGTCGAGGAGCAGGACAAGAAGATTGCTGACCTCCAACAGGTTGCAGTGCTTAAGGACCTTGCAATTGCTGATCTTCAGAAGGAACTCCAAGATGCCAAGACTAAGACGGCTAAACTTCTGATTGACCTTGACTATGAGAAGCATGATCTCATAGAAAATGCTAAGGTCTCTGCTGCGATCACAATGTATCAGACAAAATTAAAGATGGCCCAGGAAGCTCAAGATCCTAACTTCGATAGAAGCAGCTGGGATGTTGAGGGCTGGAAAGCAAGGTTGGCCGATCTGGAGGATGATGAGGAGGCTGAGGAGGTTTTGGCGATCGAGGGTGGAGGTAGTGGGAAGGATCTAGTGAAGGATACCGCAGCTGGAGGGGAAGAGGATGCAGCAAAGGTGTAGGCTGCACAATTGGGCGATGATGGACATTCCTAGACGCAGCCGGAGCCCAATTTTTAAATTTGGTAGTAGTTTATGGTTGTGATGTTGAACAATTTAATGGTTTGTACTGAACAATAGTTTTTAGGATTAAGGATCATGTATGATCCTTTGGACAATAGGCAGGATTGCAAATGGTGGAGGGATCCTCTGTTTGGGGGATGAAGCCATTGTGATCCTGCCGCCTTTATATTCCTGCACTACTTTTGAACTTATTATCATGGACACCCTTTACCTACCCCAGCGGACGGGCCACGTTTTGCTGGTAGATGCTCGGGGTAGGTAATTTTGACAACCTTTTAAGGGTTAATCCTTTGTTAATAAATAAAACCATAATCTTTTGTCGCTTATCTTGTGTTGTTATCCTTTTATTTCTTTAATTCTCCTTTGTTTTGATGCACATTTACTGAATAAACAATTTTGAATAAGTCATATTGAAAATATTTAGGACATGATCCATGATCAAATATCCTATAGTTAAAGAATCCCAAAAAGCAATATGTTTTAAGGATCACAAGTCTAGTTGTCAAATTTTAAGGGTTATTCAAATAAATAATGAACAGAATTCAAAATAGTTAAGGATCATACCTGAGGGTCCAAGTTAGGATCCTAACCATAATAAGGATAACTATAAGATAAACCTTAGAGAGAAGTAAGGATCAAGGATCCCTAGTTGCTTGTCTTCAAGGACCTGAAATAGATCATAACTTGGGACTAAGCCAATATAAGATAAGAGTTAGCAACTGGGGACAAGCCCAAGGATAACTGGGGACAAGCCCAAGGATAACTGGGGACAAGCCCAAGGATAACTGGGGACAAGCCCAAGGATCGTATGTAAACTGGAGTATGGCCCTAACTAGCGACTATCCAAACTTAGTGACATGAAGATGCCAAAACCTTAGCTAACGTGAAAACGTTAGGAACCTTAGGAACGGATGTATGGTACGTCTACCATTATACGTAGGATCCTAGGTATAGCCAGTACAATGGAATTATCAGCCCCTAAAGCGAGTACTGGTCCCACTGCCTTGAACTATACCAGGATCATCATGCGCTACAGGCGGAACTGGGGTCAAGCCCTAATAACTGGGGTTAAACCCAAGGAACGGATTGCTTCTGCAGACAACCAATGTTATGCAAAGGATACCTGAACTTTCAAAACTTAAAATCACGTGAGGGATGGATAAAGGACACATGATCCTTATCCTTATATGAGAAAATAAAGAAATGAAATAGTTTAAGATTAGGATATTACCAGAGTAAGGATCACCGATATTTTTAAGGATCCTTTAAGGATATCCCTAACGTAAGGATCATCTGTTCCATGAGGATCCTGCTCACATGAAATATTTCTTCAAGTGGACAGCATTCCAAGCTCTTGGTAGCAAATCACCTTCCATGGTTAGCAATCTATATGCCCCCTTTCCTGCTTCAGCTTCAATCAAATAAGGGCCTTCCTATTTTGGAGCCAATTTTCCATCAGCAGGATTGGTGGTATTCTGAAATGCTTTCCTCAATACCATATCTCCAACTTGAAACTTCCTGATCCTGACATTTTTGTTGTAGGCACCAGCCATTCTTTGTTGATAACTGGCCATCCTTATCCTAGCCATATCCATGATTTCTTCAATAGTATCCAGGTCTTGAGCCAAGTTCTCATCATTTTCTTCAGGATCACGGGTACTTGTTCTAGCAGTTGGAACCACCATTTCTGTTGGGATCACTGATTCTGCCCCAAATACCAAAGAGAATGGTGTTTGACCAGTAGCATTCTTAGGGGTTGTCCTATCAGCCCAAAGCACATAGGGTAGTTCTTCTGCCCATTTCCCTTTCTTGGATCCAAGCTTCTTCTTCAAATTGTTGATGATGATCTTGTTGGATGATTCTGCTTGACCATTAGCTTGTGGGTGGACTGGTGTTGATGTTATCATCTTAATCCCCCAGCTGTCACAAAAGTTAGTGGTTCTGCCCCCAATAAATTAGGAACCATTATCACATATAATTTCAGAAGGAATTCAAAATCTAGTTATAATATTTCTTTTAATGAAGGGTATAACTTCCTTTTCCCTGACTTGGGTAAAAGCTTCAGCCTCTATCCACTTGGAGAAGTAATCAGTCATAGCAAGCATGAATACTTTTCCACTAGGTGCCTTAGGGAGCTTACCAACTATATCCATACCCCATCTCATAAATGGCCAAGAGGAGGATATAGTGTTTTGGTCAAAAAATCTGATGAGGATATTGCAACCAAACTCTCTATTACGGGGTATGATGCTAATAATGTAGAACAATGACAAGGATCACTTCAATGTAAATTTCACAAACGACACAAGGATTTATACGGGGAAAAAGCCCTTGATCAAGAGTTGATCTCCGGCACAAAAAACCCCGGGTGATGGAAACTACCGATCACCAAGCTCAAATAAATGAATAAATGTTTACAACTTCGGATAGTAACGAGCTAGGTACAAGGATCACTATCGTGAAATGTGTAAAAGTGAGTGAAAACTAATGAATGTTCGTCGAGAGCTTCAAGTGTGCGAGTATATGAGAGTGTGTAGCTGAAAATGGCTAAGTGTTCTAATTCTAGCTCGTTACCCCTTTTTAAAATAGAAGTTAACTACAATAACTAACTATCCGACTTTTGTGCCAAGCTCCCACGTTCTCCACAACATCCATTTTTGGTCAATCGTGTGCGAAATGCCCGTGGAATATTCCTTAGTACCGTTGCCAAGACCAAGTCAAGCTTGTTACTCCTGCGAAATAATACAAAACACAAATAAACAATCGTCAGTACGAGGATCCTTAAAGTGATCCATGATCCTGATCCTGAAGCTCTTCTGAGGATCACTATCTGTCACAGAAGTAAGGATCATTAATTAGGATAACGAATAAGGATCACTAATTGTTAGAAAATCCTCCCCTAACAATTGCCCCCAAAATATAAGGAGTGATATGTAAATTGAGCGAGTTATATTTTCCTGATCTTATCCGCAACTAACTATCGTAAATATAGCCGTTATTGTTGAACTAGCCGTTGCAATCGTGACGTCACAGAAGTGACAACCCTGCACGATCATGATTATAAATAGGAGATAGAGATAGGATCAAATGCATTTGAAATTTCAGAAAGACTCCCTTTATAACTGCATTCTGAAGATACACAGGTATTCTCTCTTCATCTTCTTCCTTCTCTTACTCTGTTTTTCTTACTTTACCATTATCTCTTCAAGAATGATGCTCCGGTCCTCCCCCACCAAGGATCACCAGAAGGATAGTCCCTTGAAGAGTCAAAAGATCATCAAAGACTCCGCAAATGAGAGGTGTTACTTTAACGATGCTCAGATAGACAAGATCCGTCATTGCTTTCCGGCGAGTGCTTTTTTCAAACCCTTCGATCCTACTATTCTGAGCGACTATGTTTCAGAAACATGGGTTGCCTTTCCAGTTACTCCATTCGCCATAGGATACACCTATCCTTTCCCAGAATTTACACAATCCTTCTTTTCCCTTACCGACATCTCTTACATCCAAGCCATGCCGATGATTTGGAGGGTTTTGTATACCCTGGAGAGGATCATCGAACAGGAAGGCATTGATTTAGGCATGTCAGAGCTGACACAATTGTATGACCTTACTACCTTTGGTTCCCATCGTTATTTGTTCAAACGAAAACCCGGCAGAGAACACCCCCTTCTTAAAGTTACCAAGAATGACACAAATTGGAAACGTCGCTTCTTCTTTGTCAGGAGGGATACCATTCCAAACGGAAAGGATCTACCAAGGACATGGTCCACCCATGGTAGGCCAGAGGATCCTGAGAAGGATCACCAGATAGTCTTGTTTTTGTATAAGGATTACTGACCCCTTTTTGTCTTGTGTTATGCAGCTATTTCTGTCTCACACATCATCACATCACCTGCAACCAAGGATAGGCTTGCTGCTTTTTGGAAGCTTGATCCAGAAACAAGGACATTCAAGATAGACACCCAAGATTCACAAGAAGTATCCTCAGGTTCCATTACCATGTCAAGTAAGTATCCTGCTTGATTTATAGTTTGAATATTAAAATAAATAATTAAATTGAAATAAGAGTAGGACACTTATCTTGTTTTGATTGTGTAGGTGCCGGAAAATCTGCCAAGCCTGTATCCCAGTTCAACACGGCTGACCTTGATGTTGTTCGATCCAGGAAGAAGAGGTCCACTACCAGTCCTAGCATTTCCATTCCCAAAGCACCCACTAAAGGAAAGGGTGGTAAGAAGAGGAAAACTTCTGACACTGAGGACCTTCAAGGCCTACCACTGATCCGCCACCAGTTCCTTGAATACTTCAATGATGTAAGGATCACTAATTCTGCCTAGGTATCCTACTCATATGAGGATCACCTGATCTTGAACTGTTCTGTCCTTTTTCTTTGCAGAAATTTGCTGAGATTGAAGATTACGTGGGGAATGTTGAGGAGCAGGACAAGAAGATTACTGACCTCCAACAGGTTGCCATGCTTAAGGACCTTGCCATTGCTGATCTTCAGAAGGAACTTCAAGATGCCAAGACTAAGACAGCTAAACTTCTGATTGACCTTGACTATGAGAAGCATGATCTCATAGAAAATGCTAAGGTCTCTGCTGCCATCACAATGTATCAGACAAAATTGAAGATGGCCCAGGAAGCTCAAGATCCTAACTTTGATAAAAGCAGTTGGGATGTTGAGGGCTGGAAAGCAAGGTTGGCTGATCTCGAGGATGATGAGGAGGAGACTACTGAGGTCTTGGCGATTGAGGCAAGTGGCGGTGGAAAGGATCTGATGAGGGATACCGCAGCTGGAGGGGAAGAGGATGCAGCAAAGGTGTAGGCTGTACAATTGGGCGATGATGGACATTCCTAGACGCAGCCGGAGCCCAATTTTTTAAATTTGGTAGTAGGTCTTTTGTGGTTGTGATGTTGAACAATTTAATGGTTTGTACTTGAACAATAGTCTTTAGGATTAAGGATCATGTATGATCCTTTGGACAATAGGCAGGATTGCAATTGGTGGAGGGATCCTCTGTTTTGGGGATGAAGCCATTGTGATCCTGCCGCCTTTATATTCCTGCACTACTTTCGAACTTATTATCATGGACACCCTTTACCTACCCCAGCGGACGGGCCACGTTTTGCTGGTAGATGCTCGGGGTAGGTAATTTTGACAACCTTTTAAGGGTTAATCCTTTGTTAATAAATAAAATCTTAACCTTTTGTCGCTTATCTTGTGTTGTTATCCTTTTTAATATCTTGCTTTCCAATTGTTGTAATGTTCATTCCATTTATACTTATCAATCCTTGAAAAATTAGAAAAGATATCCAAAAAGTTTAGGATATGATCAAGGATCACATATCCCATAACTGATAAGTTCCAAAAAGTGATATAGTTTAAGAATCACAAGTTTAGTTGTCAAATTTTAAGGGTTATTCAAATAAATAATGAATATAATTAATAATAGTTAAGGATCATACCTGAGGATCCAAGTTAGGACCCTAACCGTAATAAGGATAACTATAAGATAAACCTTAGAGTGGAGTAAGGATCAAGGATCCCTAGTTGCCTATCTTTAAGAACCTGAAATAGAGCATAACTTGGGACTAAGCCAATATAAGAAAAGAGTTAGCAACTGGGGACAAGCCCAAGGATAACTGGGGACAAGCCCAAGGATCGTATGTAAACTGGAGTATGGCCCTAACTGGCGACTATCCAAACTTAGTGACATGAAAATGCCAAAACCTTAGCTAACGTGAAAACGTTAGAAACCTTAGCAAACGTGAAAACGTTAGAAACCTTAGGAACGGATGTATGGTACGTCTACCATTATACGTAGGATCCTAGGCATAGCCAGTACAATGGAATTATCAGCCCCTAAAACGAGTACTGGTCCCACTGCCTTGAACTATACCAGGATCATCATGCGCTACAGGCGGAACTGGGGTCAAGCCCAAATAACTGGGGTTAAACCCAAGGAACGGATTGCTTCAGCGGATAACCAATGTTATGCTAAGGATACCTGAACTTTCAAAACTTAAACTCAGGTGAGAGATGGATAAAGGACACATGATCCTTATCCTTATATGAGAAAATAAAGAAATGAAATAGTTCAAGTTTAGGATATTACCTAAGTAAGGATCACCGATACTTTGAGGATCCTTTGAGGATCATCTGTGCCATGAGGATCCTGCTCACATGAAATATTTCTTCAAGTGGACCGCATTCCAAGCTCTTGATAGCAAATCACCTTCCATGGTTAGCAATCTATATGCCCCCTTTCCTGCTTCAGCTTCAATCAAATAAGGGCCTTCCCATTTTGGAGCCAATTTTCCATCAGCAGGATTGGTGGTATTCTGGAATGCTTTCCTTAATATCATATCTCCAACTTGAAACCTCCTGATCCTGACATTTTTGTTGTAAGCACCAGCCATTCTTTGTTGATAACTGGCCATCCTTATCCTAGCGAGATCCCTGATTTCTTCAATAGTATCCAGGTCTTGAGCTAAGTTCTCATTATTCTCCTCAGGATCACGGGTACTTGTTCTAGCAGTTGGAACCACCATTTCTGTTGGGATCACTGATTCTGCCCCAAATACCAAAGAGAATGGCGTTTGACCAGTAGCATTCTTAGGGGTTGTCCTATCAGCCCAAAGCACATAGGGTAGTTCTTCTGCCCATTTCCCTTTCTTGGATCCAAGCTTCTTCTTCAAATTGTTGATAATGATCTTGTTGGATGATTCTGCTTGACCATTAGCTTGTGGGTGGACTGGTGTTGATGTTATCATCTTAATCCCCCAGCTGTCACAAAAGTTAGTGGTTCTGCCCCCAATAAATTGGGAACCATTATCACATATAATCTCAGAAGGAATTCCAAATCTAGGTATAATATTTCTTTTAATGAAGGATATAACTTCCTTTTCTCTGACTTGGGCAAAAGCTTCAGCCTCTATCCACTTGGAGAAGTAATCAGTCATAGCTAGCATGAATACTTTTCCACCAGGTGCCTTAGGGAGCTTACCAACTGTTAGGGGAGGATTTTCTAACAATTAGTGATCCTTATTCGTTATCCTCAGAAGAGCTTCAGGATCAAGATCATGGATCACTTTAAGGATCCTCGTACTGACGATTGTTTATTTATATTTTGTATTACCTCGCAGGAATAACGAGCTTGACCTGGTCATGGCGACATTCCTGGAGAATATTCCCAAACTATCCCGCACGTGCTGGGCCAAAAATGGACGTTGTGGAGAACGTGGGAGCTTGGCACAAAAGTCGGATAGTTAGTTTAGGTAGTGAACTTCTAATTTAAAAGGGGTAACGAGCTAGTAGAAAAACACTTAGCCAATTTTAGCTACACACACTCATATACTCGCACACTTGAAGCTCTCGACGAACATTCATTCGTTTTCACTCACTTATACACATTTCACGATAGTGATCCTTGTACCTAGCTCGTTACTATCCGAAGTTGTAAACATTTTTCATTTATTTGAGCTTGGTGATCGGTAGTTTCCATCACCCAGGGTTTTTTGTGCCGGAGATCAACTCTTGATCAAGGGCTTTTTCCCCGTATACATCCTTGTGTCATTTGTGCAAATTACATTGAAGTGATCCTTGTTATTGATATACATAATTAGCATCATACCCCGTAACAAAGAGTTTGGTTGCAATATCCTCAACAGATTTTTTGACCAAAACAGTTTGGCGCCCACCGTGGGGCAATTGGTGCTTCATCCTTAGAAAATTTCGCATTTCTGTGCTTGTTTCAGTTCACTACAACCGAGCAAATGGCTTCCTCAGCGAAGAACGCTTCAAATTTGATGCCCTCATTCACTTCTTCTCAAGGCGTTCCCCCCTTGCCTCCACCACCTTCTGGATCCCAGAAGAATGCTGAGAATGCTGCGAAGAAACCAACTCCCATTTTCTCAAAACCTCCAATTTCTTCTGCTTCTTACACTCACACTACTAGTGACATGTTTACTTTGATTTTGCAGATGAAGGATCAGATACGGCAACAGGATAAGACCAATGAGAGGATTCTCAAAGAAATCAGAGATCTCAAGAAACAAAAGACAACGGCAGAGGATCATTCCCCGCTGCTGCCGAAATCCTTGAATTTTGATACTCCGGTGATTACTTCTCAGTCATCAGTGGTTCCAGACGTTCAATATGTGGGTGGACCGAAAGGAGTGCACTACGGAACAACAACAGTGACCCAGGCATCAGGTTCATATTTCCAGCCAGCGGGATCCTATCCTCAGCATATGGGGTCCCTCACGAATTCAGGAGGATATTCAGGAATGCAGCAGGTTCAAGGATCCTCCTTTGTTCCAGGATCATCCCAGGTTCAAGGATCCTCCTTTGTTCCAGGATCATCCCAGGTTCAAGGATCCTCCTTTGTTCCAGGATCATCCCAGGTTCAAGGATCCTCCTTTGTTCCAGGATCATCCCAGGTTCAAGGATCCTCCTTTGTCCAAGGATCATCCCAGGTTCAAGGATCCTCCTTTGTCCCAGGATCATCCCAGGTTCAAGGATCCTCCTTTGTTCCAGGATCATCCCAGGTTCAAGGATCCTCCTTTGTTCCAGGATCATCCCAAGTTCAAGGATCTTCCTTCGTTCCAGGATCGTCCCAGTTTCAGGGATCCTTCCAGATGCCAGGATCCTTGAGGAGTTTGCAAACAGGAAGTTCAGATGTCCATCAGGGAGATTTTATTCCAATGCAGACCAATGCTTCTACTGGTCCCTCGATCATTCCAGAGCCTCAACAATATGGATTAACATCCAATCTTCCTAATCTGAATCCAATGGGAGGTAACACTTTTAATAATTCTTATACTACTAACCATGGTCTTATGCAGGATCCAGGTATCAATCATGCCATGGACAGAGAATTGCAAAAGTTAATGGATATGATATCAAGTGTTCCAGGAGTGGTCAAACCTATCCCAGAGATTGCAGATGGGAGCCACAAGATATCTCATTTTGCACCACCAATCTGTGATGCTGAGATACCCAAGAGGTTCCATGTGCCAACAATGAAGCTGTATGATGGTTCGACAGATCCTGAGGAACACATAGCACAATACAGGGAGAGGATGGAGATCAATCCAATTCCAGAAAGGTTAAAGGAAGCTTGCCTGTGCAAGGGATTCGGATCCACTCTTACTGGATCAACTCTCAAATGGCTGCTAAGTCTTCCTCCCTATTCTATTACCTCATTTGCTAACCTAGTTAACTTGTTTAACAATCAGTTTTCTTGTAGTAGAAAATTTGAACGATTAACTAGTGATCTATATAGGATAACCCAGGGTCATAATGAATCATTAAGGGATTACATTACCAAATTCAGTAAAGAATCCTTAGACATTCCCAACTTAGATATAGCCACGGCTGTTGAGGCCTTTAAAATGGGATTACTTAGGGATTCGTCTTTCTATGATGATCTTGTTATGACACCATGCAGGAACTTAGATGAGGTAAGAACCCGAGCACTTAGGTTCATTCGACTAGAGGATGACAAGAGGATCCAGGAGAGGTTAGCAGGATCCTCAAAGCAGGATAAGCAAGGATCCTCATTCAGGAACAACAAGTTCAGATCCTACAACAGATCTGATAACCAGAACGTGCATTCTGTTGATCAAGAAGAGGATGATGAGGATTATCCTCCAATTTCTGAATATTGTTTTTGTGTTGATAACAATGAACTAATCCTTGCTATGCAGAACCTAGGTGATAAAGCTAGATGGCCGAGAAAAAATGATAAGCCAGCTGCAACTAAGGATAAATCAAAGTGGTATGCATACCATGAAGATTTTGGGCATCTCACAGAAGAATGCATTGCACTAAGAAAGGAAATTGGATACTTGTTGAGCAAGGGGCATCTAAAAGAATTGTTGGGAAGGAAAAAGTCAAGGACTCAGGATCCTGAAAGGATCCCTGAGAAGGCTCCAGCCCCTCCAGCAGATGCACAAGTGATAAACTTTATTTTCGGAGGATCAGACATTTGCGGCACATCCTTCTTAGCGGCTAAAAGGCATGCAAAGGAAACTAAAATGGATAATGGAGAAAGACCAGTTCGAACATCAAGTGTCTCCGAAGGAAAAGTCATAACCTTTGATGAGGATGATCGTGTTGATATCCAGGATCCTCATCACGATGGTTTAGTTATTACTCTTTTCATATCTAACCATTTTGTCCGCAGGATCCTTCTAGACGGAGGAAGTTCAGTGAACATTATCCAGCTTGATGTTCTAAAGAAGATGGGTATTCCTGAATCAGACATCATACCAAGATCCTCCGTGCTCGTGGGATTTAGTGGCGAAACTAAGAATACCCTGGGGGACATTAAACTCCCAATATACATCGAAGGCCTACACTCTTATAAAAAATTTTGTGTTATTGACTGTTTATCTTGTTGTAATGTTATCCTTGGCAGGCCTTGGATACACGATATAAAAGCAGTCCCATCTACCTACCATCAATGTGTGAAGCTCCCTAGTCCTTGGGGAATAGTGAAGATTGATAGTGATCAGCAGGAGGCCAAGAATTGCTACACTTCATCGATGAAACCAGCCTCGAAGTCAAGGGAACAATAGCAATCAAGGTATCCTCCAAGGGATGTCTTGGAGGCAAGAGAACAGGATGTGGTAGAAATCCTCATGGATCCAAGATCTATATCGGATCAGGGATCCTTGGCGAAATGAAAGAAGACCTCGTATCCTTCCTCAAAAGGAAAAAGACTACCTTTGCATGGAAGCACGAAGACATGACTGGTATATCCAAAGACGTAATCACTCACAAACTCGGCATTGACAGATCCTTCAAACCAATCCATCAAAGGAGAAGAAAGTTTGCACCGGAAAGGAATGCCATTATCCAGGAAGAGGTAGAGAAATTGCTCCGGGCAGGTATGATTAGGGAGGTCAAGTATCCAAGATGGTTGGCCAATGTGGTTGTTGTTCAAAAGAAAAACGGAAAGTGGAGGGTATGTGTTGATTTTACCGATTTATATAAGGCATGTCCCAAGGATCCTTTCCAATTACCCCACATTGACTCCATGGTGGATGCAACTGCGGGTCATGAACTGTTAACTTTTATGGATGCTTCATCTGGATTCCAACAAATCCAAATGGAACCATCCGACCAAGAGGATACAGCCTTCATGACTCCAACAGGTATATACTGCTATATTGCTATGCCGTTCGGACTAAGAAATGCAGGTGCAACATATCAAAGGCTGGTGAATATGATGTTCAAGGACCAGATTGGACAAACTATGGAGGTGTACATAGATGATATGGTGGTAAAATCCTTAAAGGCTGAGGATCACCTAAGAGACTTGGAGGAAGCATTCGATATCCTTGACAAATATAACATGAAACTTAATCCTTCAAAATGTCACTTTGGTGTTAAAGCAGGTAAATTCTTAGGGTATATGGTGACAAAGAGAGGCATCGAAGCTAGCCCGGAACAAATCAAAGCAATAGTGAACATCAAATCTCCGGCCAATGCTAAGGATGTTCAAAGGCTAACAGGCAGGATAGCAGCTTTGAACAGATTCATATCCAAATCCTCAGAGAAATGCAAAGAATTCTATGATATCCTAAGGAAGAATAAGAAATTTGAGTGGACTGAGAAGCATGAAAATGCTTTAAGAGCCCTCAAGGATTACCTATCCTCAGCCCCAGCCTTGATGAAGCCAGAAAAAGGCGATGTGCTATCCTTGTATCTTGCAGTATCCTCAAAAGCAGTAAGTGCGGTCCTTGTTAAGGATCATGAAGGTACACAACATCCTGTCTACTATGTAAGTAAAAGTTTACTTGATGCCGAATCCAGGTATTCACACCTTGAAAAACTTATCCTTGCACTAATTATGGCATCTACTAAGTTAAGACATTATTTTGAAACTCATGTTATCATTGTTAAAACTAATTTTCCAATTAAGAATGTCCTCAGGAAACCAGAGATGTCAGGAAGGATGGCTAAGTGGGCAGTGAAGCTAAGTGCATATGATAGAAGATATGAGCCTAGGACAGCCATCAAATCCCAAGCATTAGCTGACTTTGTGGCTGACTTCAGTAGTGATTTACAAAAAGAAGCTGAGTTAGAAGTCCAGCAGCTAGAAGAGACCAAGGATCCTTGGATACTCTATACTGATGGATCCTCAAATGTCAAAGGCACAGGGCTTGGAATACTACTAAAATCGCCACAGGGGGACATAATACCCCACTCTATAGCTTGTGAGTTCCAAACCACTAACAATGAGGCTGAATATGAAGCCTTAATTGCTGGTTTGCAAATTGCAAAGCATATGGGGATCAGGTATCTTGAGGTACATGTAGATTCTTTGTTAATTACAAACCACTTCAATGGATCCTATGCTGTTAAAGGTGAAAAGCTAACCAAATATTTAGAGATAGTCAAAAGTTTGGCACTCTCTTTTGTTTCCTTTAGTTTAACGTAGGTACCAAGGGAAGAAAATACAGAGGCTGATGCATTGGCTAACTTAGGATCATCCTTGAAGATCCCGGAGGATATCAAGATCCCTATTATCCATATCCTGACCCCGGCTATCGAGGATCACGAGGCTATGGAGATAGGAAATGATTCTGCAATTATCCCTTGTGAGGATACTCAATCCCATTCAGGATCAGGATCATGGATCTCACCAATTATGAGATACTTACAACATGGAGAGATTCCTACAGGAGAAAACCCTAGGGCTTTCAAAACTAAGGTATCTCAATTCACAATTTTAAATAATATGTTGTATAGACGATCTCTTGCAGGACCATACTTGAGATGCATTGAGGATCCTGAAATCCAAGAAGTTTTAAAAGACTTCCATGAAGGAGATTGTGGAAACCACACTGGGGGCAGGGCATTATTCTCAAGGATCCTGAGGACAAGATACTACTGGCCAACCATGAAGAGAGATGCTGTGGAGTATGCTAAAAGATGTGATCCTTGTCAGAGGCATAGCAATATCCTTCATCAACCAGCTGAATTATTGCATCCTATATCCTCCTCTTGGCCATTTATGAGATGGGGTATGGATATAGGCGGTAAGCTCCCTAAGGCACCTGGTGGAAAAGTATTCATGCTTGCTATGACTGATTACTTCTCCAAGTGGATAGAGGCTGAAGCTTTTGCCCAAGTCAGAGAAAAGGAAGTTATATCCTTCATTAAAATAAATATTATAACTAGATTTGGAATTCCTTCTGAGATTATATGTGATAATGGTTCCCAATTTATTGGGGGCAGAACCACTAACTTTTGTGACAGCTGGGGGATTAAGATGATAACATCAACACCAGTCCAACCACAAGCTAATGGTCAAGCAGAATCATCCAACAAGATCATTATCAACAATTTGAAGAAGAAGCTTGGATCCAAGAAAGGGAAATGGGCAGAAGAACTACCCTATGTGCTTTGGGCTGATAGGACAACCCCTAAGAATGCTACTGGTCAAACACCATTCTCTTTGGTATTTGGGGCGGAATCAGTGATCCCAACAGAAATGGTGGTTCCAACTGCAAGAACAAGTACACGTGATCCTGAGGAGAATGATGAGAACTTGGCTCAAGACCTGGATACTATTGAAGAAATCAGGGATATGGCTAGGATAAGGATGGCCAGTTATCAGCAAAGAATGGCTGGTGCTTACAACAAAAATGTCAGGATCAGGAGGTTTCAAGTTGGAGATATGGTATTAAGGAAAGCATTTCAGAATACCACCAATCCTGCTGATGGAAAATTGGCTCCAAAATGGGAAGGCCCTTATTTGATTGAAGCTGAAGCAGGAAAGGGGGCATATAGATTGCTAACCATGGAAGGTGATTTGCTACCAAGAGCTTGGAATGCTGTCCACCTGAAGAAATATTTCATGTGAGCAGGATCCTCGTGGCACAGATGATCCTCACGATAGGGATATCCTTAAAGGATCCTCAAAGTATCGGTGATCCTTACTTAGGTAATATCCGAAACTTGAACTATTTCATTTCTTTATTTTCTCATATAAGGATAAGGATCATGTATCCTTTATCCATCTCTCACGTGAGTTTAAGTTTTGAAAGTTCAGGTGTCCTTAGCATAACATTGGTTATCCGCTGAAGCAATCTGTTCCTTGGGATTAACCCCAGTTCTTTGGGCTTGACCCCAGTTCCGCCTGTAGCGCATGATGATCCTGGTATAGTTCAAGGCAGTGGGACCAGTACTCATTTTAGGGGCTGATAATTCCATTGTACTGGCTATGCCTAGGATCCTACGTATAATGGTAGACGTACCATACATCCGTTCCTAAGGTTTCTAACGTTTTCACGTTAGCTAAGGTTTCTAACGTTTTCACGTTAGCTAAGGTTTTGGCATTTTCATGTCACTAAGTTTGGATAGTCGCCAGTTAGGGCCATACTCCAGTTTACATATGATCCTTGGGCTTGTCCCCAGTTATCCTTGGGCTTGTCCCCAGTTATCCTTGGGCTTGTCCCCAGTTGCTAACTCTTATCTTATATTGGCTTAGTCCCAAGTTATGCTCTATTTCAGGTTCTTGAAGATAGGCAACTAGGGATCCTTGATCCTTACTTTATTCTAAGGTTTATCTTATAGTTATCCTTATTATGGTTAGGATCCTAACTTGGATCCTCAGGTATGATCCTTAACTATTTTTTATTCTATTCATTATTTATTTGAATAACCCTTATACTTGACAACTGAACTTGTGATTCTTAAACCATATCACTTTCTAGAACTTATCGGTTATGGGATGTATGATCCTTGATCATATCCTAAACTTTTTGATATCTTTTTAAGGCTTGATAAGTATAAACAGAATGAACATTACAACAGTTGGAAAGTAAGATATTAAAAAGGATAACAACACAAGATAAGCGACAAAAGGTTAAGATTTTATTTATTAACAAAAGACTAACCCTTCAAAGGTTGTCAAAATTACCTACCCGAGCATCTACCAGCAAAACGTGGCCCGTCCGCTGGGGTAGGTAAAGGGTGTCCATGATAATAAGTTCAAAAGTAGTGCAGGAATATAAAGGCGGCAGGATCACAATGGCTTCATCCCCCAAACAGAGGATCCCTCCACCATATGCAATCCTGCCTATTGTCCAAAGGATCATACATGATCCTTAATCCTAAAACCTATTGTTCAAGTACAAACCATTAAATTGTTCAACAAAAAAACACCATAGCCAAAACAAACTACCAAATTTAAAAATTGGGCTCCGGCTGCGTCTAGAAATGTCCTTCATCGCCCAATCATGCAGCCTAAACCTTCGTTGCGTTGTCACCTCCAGCTCCACTTGTTTCACCACCTTCACCTTTGCCTCCAGCTTCAATTGTCAGGATCTCTTCAACCTCCTCAGCCTCTTCATCGTCCAGTTCAGCCAGCCTTGCCTTCCAGCCTTCGACATCCCAGCTGCTCTTGTCAAAAGCAGGATCCTGAGCTTCCAAGGCCATTTGCAGCTTGGTCTTGTACATTGTTATGGCGGCAGAGATTTTGGCGTCTTCGGTGATCTCACGTTTCTCATAATCAACATTGATCAGCACCTTGGCCGTCTCCTGCTTGGCATTCCGGACTTCCTTCTGAAGATCAGCAATTGCAAGGTCCTTAAGCACTGCAACCTGCTGGAGGTCGGCAATCTTCTTATCCTGATCCTCAACGTGGCCAACATAATCCTCGATCTCAGAGAATTTCTGCATAAAGGATAAAGGATAAGGTCAGGATTAGGTGATCCTCAAATCAGCAGGATATATCAGTAGGATATGTCAACAGGATATACAAGCAGAGATAGTGATCCTTACCTCATTAAAATACTCGAGGAATTGGTGGCGGATCAGAGGCAGACCCTGCAGATCCTCAGCTTCAGAGGCCTTTCTCTTCTTGATTGCCTTTCCTTTGAGGGGTGCCTTGGGGACCGAAGCTGTTGGACTGGTAGGAGCTTTTCTCTTGGAGGATCTGACAGTGGTGAGATCAGCAACATTGAACTTGGAAGCAGACTTGGTGGATTTTCCAGCGCCTACACAACCAAAACAAGATAAGTATCTTTTTTTAATTTATATTTCACTATTTATTTAAATTTTACACAAGGATACTTACTTGACATAGTGACAGAGCCTGAGGATACCTCCTGTGAATCTTGGGTTGTTGTCTTGAAAGTTCTTGTCTCAGGATCAAGTTTCTTGAAAGCAAGGAGCCTCTCCTTAGCAGCAGGGGACAATTTGAGGTGTGAGACGGTGATAGCTGCATAACAAGAAAGCAAAAATATAAGTGATCCTTACATCAAAGAAAGATTCTGGTGATCCTTCTCAGGATCCTCCACCCTACCATGGGTAGCCCATTTCTTGGGTAGATCCTTTCCATCCTCAATAGAATCTCTCTTGATAAAAAAGAAACGCCGTTTCCAATTAGCATCGTTCTTGGTGGCTTTGAAGATTGGGTGTTCCTCACCGGGTTTACGTTTAAACAAATAACGATGAGAACCAAAGGTAGTGAGATCATACAGCTCTCCCAGCTCTGCCATTCCTAGGTCTATACCTTCTTGCTCGATGATCCTTTCAAGGGTGTACAAAACCCTCCAAATCATCGGCATGGCTTGAATATAAGAGATGCCGGTTAGGGAAAAGAAAGATTGGGTGAAGGTTGGAAAAGGATATGTATAGCCTATGGTGAAAGGAGTGACGGGGAAAGCAACCCATTTATCGGAGATATGATCGCTCAGGGCATTGGGGTCAAAAGACCTAAATTCGGTGTTCGCCGGGAAGCAGTGGCGGATCCTATCGATCTGAGCATCATTGAAACAGCAGCGTTCTTTAATGGAGTCTTCAATGATCCCCTGGGTTTTCGGAGGGCTGTTCTTTGGGTGATCCTTGGCTGGGGAATTTCGGAGCAACATCTTTGATGGAAAGAAAGAAAAACAGAGTAAGAGAAGGAAGAAGATGAAGAAAGAGATACCTGATTGATCTTCGACTGAGAATATAAAGGGAGTTTCTTTCAAATTTAAATGCATTTGATCCTATCTCTATCCCCTATTTATAATCATGATCATGCAGGGTTGTCACTTCTGTGACGTCACGATTGCAACGGATAGTTCAACAATAACGGCTATATTTACGTTAGTTAGTTGCGGATAAGATCAAGAAAACATAACTCGCTAATTTTACATTTCACTCCTTATATTTTGGGGGCAATTGTTAGGGGAGGATTTTCTAACAATTAGTGATCCTTATTCGTTATCCTAATTAATGATCCTTACTTCTGTGACAGGTGGTGATCCTCAGAAGAGCTTCAGGATCAGGATCATGGATCACTTTAAGGATCCTCGTACTGACGATTGTTTATTTATATTTTGTATTACCTCGCAGGAATAACGAGCTTGACCTGGTCATGGCGACATTCCTGGAGAATATTCCCAAACTATCCCGCACGTGCTGGGCCAAAAATGGACGTTGTGGAGAACGTGGGAGCTTGGCACAAAAGTCGGATAGTTAGTTTAGGTAGTGAACTTCTAATTTAAAAGGGGTAACGAGCTAGTAGAAAAACACTTAGCCAATTTCAGCTACACACACTCATATACTCGCACACTTGAAGCTCTCGACGAACATTCATTCGTTTTCACTCACTTATACACATTTCACGATAGTGATCCTTGTACCTAGCTCGTTACTATCCGAAGTTGTAAACATTTTTCATTTATTTGAGCTTGGTGATCGGTAGTTTCCATCACCCGGGGTTTTTTGTGCCGGAGATCAACTCTTGATCAAGGGCTTTTTCCCCGTATACATCCTTGTGTCATTTGTGCAAATTACATTGAAGTGATCCTTGTTATTGATATACATAATTAGTATCATACCCCGTAACAAAGAGTTTGGTTGCAATATCCTCAACAGATTTTTTGACCAAAACACCAACTATATCCACACCTCATCTCATAAATGGCCAATAGGAGGATATAGGATGCAATAATTCAGCTGGTTGATGAAGGATATTGCTGTGTCTCTGACAAGGATCACATCTTTTAGCATACTCCACAGCATCTCTCTTCATGGTTGGCCAGTAGTATCCTGTCCTCAGGATCCTTGAGAATAATGCCCTGCCCCCAGTGTGGTTTCCACAATCTCCATCATGGAAGTCTTTTAAAACTTCTTGGATTTCAGGATCCCCAATGCATCTCAAGTATGGTCCTGCAAGAGATCGTCTATACAACATATTATTTAAAATTGTGAATTGAGATACCTTAGATTTGAAAGCCCTAGGGTTTTCTCCTGTAGGAATCTCTCCATGTTGTAAGTATCTCATAATTGGTGAGATCCATGATCCTGATCCTGAATGGGATTGAGTATCCTCACGAGGGATAATTGCAGAATCATTTCCTATCTCCATAGCCTCGTGATCCTCGATAGCCGGGGTCAGGATATGGATAATAGGGATCTTGATATCCTCCGGGATCTTCAAGGATGATCCTAAGTTAGCCAATGCATCAGCCTCTGTATTTTCTTCCCTTGGTACCTGCGTCAAACTAAAGGAAACAAAAGAGAGTGCCAAACTTTTGACTATCTCTAAATATTTGGTTAGCTTTTCACCTTTAACAGTGTAGGATCCATTAAAGTGGTTTGTAATTAACAATGAATCTACATGTACCTCAAGATACCTAATCCCCATATGCTTTGCAATTTGCTAACCAGCAATTAAGGCTTCATATTCAGCCTCATTGTTAGTGGTTTGGAACTCACAAGCTATAGAGTGGGGTATTATGTCCCCCTGTGGCGATTTTAGTTGTATTCCAAGCCCTGTGCCTTTAACATTTGAGGATCCATCAGTATAGAGTATCCAAGGATCCTTGGTCTCTTCTAGCTGCTGGACTTCTAACTCAGCTTCTTTTTGTAAATCACTACTGAAATCAGCCACAAAGTCAGCTAATGCTTGGGATTTGATGGCTGTCCTAGGCTCATATCTTATATCATATGCACTTAGCTTCACTGCCCATTTAGCCATCCTTCCTGACATCTCTGGTTTCCTGAGGAAATTCTTAATTGGAAAATTACTTTTAACAACAACAACATGAGTTTCAAAATAATGTCTTAGCTTAGTAGATGCCATAATTAATGCAAGAATAAGTTTTTCGAGGTGTGAATACCTGGATTCGGCATCAAGTAAACTTTTACTTACATAGTAGACAGGATGTTGTGTACCTTCATGATCCTTAACAAGGACCGCACTTACTTCTTTTGAGGATACTGCAAGATACAAGGATAGCACATCGCCTTTTTCTGGTTTCATCAAAGCCGGGGCGGAGGATAGGTAATCTTTGAGGGCTCTTAAAGCATTTTCATGCTTCTCAGTCCACTCAAATTTCTTGTTCTTCCTTAGGATATCATAGAATTCTTTGCACTTCTCTGAGGATTTGGATATAAATCTGTTCAAAGCTGCTATCCTGCCTGTTAGCTTTTGAACATCCTTAGCATTGGCCGGAGATTTGATGTTCACTATTGCTTTGATTTGTTCCAGGCTAGCTTCAATGCCTCTCTTTGTCACCATATATCCTAAGAATTTACCTGCTTTAACACCAAAGTGACATTTTGAAGGATTAAGTTTCATGTTATATTTGTCAAGGATATCGAATGCTTCCTCCAAGTCCCTTAGGTGATCCTCAGCTTTTATGGATTTTACCACCATATCATCTATGTAAACCTCCATAGTTTGTCCAATCTGATCCTTGAACATCATATTCACCAGCCTTTGATATGTTGCACCTGCATTTCTTAGTCCGAACGGCATAGCAATATAGCAGTATATACCAGTTGGAGTCATGAAGGCTGTATCCTCTTGGTCGGATGGTTCCATTTGGATTTGTTGGAATCCAGATGAAGCATCCATAAAAGTTAACAGTTCATGACCCGCAGTTGCATCCACCATGGAGTCAATGTGGGGTAATGGGAAAGGATCCTTGGGACATGTCTTATTTAAATCGGTAAAATCGACACATACCCTCCACTTTCCGTTTTTCTTTTGAACAACAACCACATTGGCCAACCATCTTGGATACTTGACCTCCCTAATCATACCTGCCCGGAGCAATTTCTCTACCTCTTCCTGGATAATGGCATTCCTTTCCGGTGCAAACTTTCTTCTCCTTTGATGGATTGGTTTGAAGGATCTGTCAATCCCGAGTTTGTGAGTGATTACATCTTTGGATATACCAGTCATGTCTTCGTGTTTCCATGCAAAGGTAGTCTTTCTCCTTTTGAGGAAGGATACGAGGTCTTCTTTCATTTCGCCAAGGATCCCTGATCCGATATAGATTTTGGATTCAGGATCATCAGGATCCATGAGGATTTCTACTACATCCTGCTCTCTTGCCTCCAAGACATCCCTTGGAGGATACCTTGATTGCTATTGCTCCCTTGACTTCGAGGCTGGTTTCATCGATGAAGTGTAGCAATTCTTAGCCTCCTGCTGATCACTGTCAATATTCACTATTCCCCAAGGACTAGGGAGCTTCACACATTGATGGTAGGTAGATGGGACTGCTTTCATATCGTGTATCCAAGGCCTGCCAAGGATAACATTACAACAAGATAAACAGTCAATAACACAAAATTTTTGATAAGAGTGTAGGCCTTCAATGTATATTGGGAGTTTAATGTCCCCCAGGGTATTCTTAGTTTCGCCACTAAATCCCACGAGCACGGAGGATCTTGGTATGATGTCCGATTCAGGAATACCCATCTTCTTTAGAACATCAAGCTGGATAATGTTCACTGAGCTTCCTCCGTCTATAAGGATCCTGCAGACAAAATGGTTAGAAATGAAAAGAGTAATAACTAAACCATCGTGATGAGGATCCTGGATATCAACACGATTATCCTCATCAAAGGTTATGACTTTTCCTTCGGAGACACTTGATGTTCGAACAGGTCTTTCTCCATTATCCATTTTAGTTTCCTTTGCATGCCTTTTAGCTGCTGAGAAGGATGTGCCGCAAATGTCTGATCCTCCAGAAATAAAGTTTATTACTTGTGCATCTGCTGGAGGGGCTGGAGCCTTCTCAGGGATCCTTTCAGGATCCTGAGTCCTTGACTTTTTTCTTCCCAACAATTCTTTTAGATGCCCCTTGCTCAACAAGTATCCAATTTCCTTTCTTAGTGCAATGCATTCTTCTGTGAGATGCCCAAAATCTTCATGGTATGCACACCACTTTGATTTATCCTTAGTTGCAGCTGGCCTATCATTTTTTCTCGGCCATCTAGCTTTATCACCTAGGTTCTGCATCGCAAGGATTAGTTCATTGTTATCAACACAAAAACAATATTCAGAAATTGGAGGATAATCCTCATCATCCTCTTCTTGATCAACAGAATGCACGTTCTGGTTATCAGATCTGTTGTATGATCTGAACTTGTTGTTCCTGAATGAGGATCCTTGCTTATCCTGCTTTGAGGATCCTGCTAACCTCTCCTGGATCCTCTTGTCGTCCTCTAGCCGAATGAACCTAAGTGCTCGTGTTCTTACCTCATCTAAGTTCCTGCATGGTGTCATAACAAGATCATCATAGAACGACGAATCCCTAAGCAATCCCATTTTAAAGGCCTCAACAGCCGTAGCTATATCTAAGTTGGGAATGTCTAAGGATTCTTTACTGAATTTGGTAATGTAATCCCTTAATGATTCATTATGACCCTGGGTTATCCTATATAGATCACTAGTTAATCGTTCAAATTTTCTACTACAAGAAAACTGATTATTAAACAAGTTAACTAGATTAGCAAATGAGGTAATAGAATAGGGAGGAAGACTTAGCAGCCATTTGAGAGCTGATCCAGTAAGAGTGGATCTGAATCCCTTGCACAGGCATGCTTCCTTTAACCTTTCTGGAATTGGATTGATCTCCATCCTCTCCCTGTATTGTGCTATGTGTTCTTCAGGATCCGTCGAACCATCATACAGCTTCATTGTTGGCACATGGAACCTCTTGGGTATCTTAGCATCACAGATTGGTGGTGCAAAACGAGATATCTTGTGGCTCCCATCTACAATCTCTGGGATAGGTTTGACCACTCCTGGAACACTTGATATCATATCCTTTAGCTTTTGCAATTCTCTGGCCATGGCATGATTGATACCTGGATCCTGCATAAGACCATGGTTAGTAGTATAAGAATTATTAAAAGTGTTACCTCCCATTGGATTCAGATTAGGAAGATTGGATGTTAATCCATATTTTTGGGGCTCTAGAATGATCGAGGGACCAGTAGAAGCATTGGTCTGCATTGGAATAAAATCTCCCTGATGGACATCTGAACTTCCTGTTTGCAAACTCCTCAAGGATCCTGGCATCTGGAAGGATCCCTGAAACTGGGACGATCCTGGAACAAAGGAGGATCCTTGAACCTGGGATAATCCTGGAACAAAGGAGGATCCTTGAACCTGGGATAATCCTGGAACAAAGGAGGATCCTTGAACCTGGGATGAACCTGGAACAAAGGAGGATCCTTGAACCTGGGATAATCCTGGAACAAAGGAGGATCCTTGAACCTGGGATAATCCTGGAACAAAGGAGGATCCTTGAACCTGAGATGATCCTGGAACAAAGGAGGATCCTTGAACCGGGGATGATCTTGAAACAAAGGAGGATCCTTGAACCTGGGATGATCCTGGAACAAAGGAGGATCCTTGAACCTGGTGCACTCCTGAATATCCTCCTGAATTCGTGAGGGATCCCATATGCTGAGGATAGGATCCCGCTGGCTGGAAATATGAACCTGATGCCTGGGTCACTGTTGTTGTTCCGTAGTGCACTCCTTTTGGTCCACCCACATATTGAACATCTGGAACCACTGATGGCTGGGAAGTAATCACCGGAGTATCAAAATTCAAAGATTTTGGCACCAGTGGGGAATGATCCTCTGCCGTTTTCTTTTGTTTCTTGAGATCTCCGATTTCTTTGAGAATCCTTTCATTGGTCTTATCCTGTTGCCGTATCTGATCCTTCATCTGCAAAATCAAAGTAAACATGTCACTAGTAGTGGGTGTGTAAGAAACAGAAGAAGTTGGAGGTTTTGAGAAAATGGGAGTTGGTTTCTTCGCAGCATTCTCAGCATTCTTCTGGGATCCAGAAGGTGGTGGAGGCAAAGGGGGAATGCCTTGTGAAGAAGTGAACGAGGGCATCAAATTTGAAGCATTCTTCGCTGAGGAAGCCATTTGCTCGGTTGTAGTGAACTGAAAAATGCGAATTTTTCTAAGGATGAAGCACCAATTGCCCCACGGTGGGCGCCAAACTGTTTTGGTCAAAAAATCTGATGAGGATATTACAACCAAACTCTCTATTACGGGGTATGATGCTAATAATGTAGAACAATGACAAGGATCACTTCAATGTAAATTGCACAAACGACACAAGGATTTATACGGGGAAAAAGCCCTTGATCAAGAGTTGATCTCCGGCACAAAAAACCCCGGGTGATGGAAACTACCGATCACCAAGCTCAAATAAATGAATAAATGTTTACAACTTCGGATAGTAACGAGCTAGGTACAAGGATCACTATCGTGAAATGTGTAAAAGTGAGTGAAAACTAATGAATGTTCGTCGAGAGCTTCAAGTGTGCGAGTATATGAGAGTGTGTAGCTGAAAATGGCTAAGTGTTCTAATTCTAGCTCGTTACCCCTTTTTAAAATAGAAGTTAACTACAATAACTAACTATCCGACTTTTGTGCCAAGCTCCCACGTTCTCCACAACGTCCATTTTTGGTCAATCGTGTGCGAAATGCCCGTGGAATATTCCTTAGTACCGTTGCCAAGACCAAGTCAAGCTTGTTACTCCTGCGAAATAATACAAAACACAAATAAACAATCGTCAGTACGAGGATCCTTAAAGTGATCCATGATCCTGATCCTGAAGCTCTTCTGAGGATCACTATCTGTCACAGAAGTAAGGATCATTAATTAGGATAACGAATAAGGATCACTAATTGTTAGAAAATCCTCCCCTAACATATAGGATGCAATAATTCAGCTGGTTGATGAAGGATATTGCTGTGTCTCTGACAAGGATCACATCTCTTAGCATACTCCACAGCATCTCTCTTCATGGTTGGCCAGTAGTATCCTGTCCTCAGGATCCTTGAGAATAATGCCCTGCCCCTAGTGTGGTTTCCACAATCTCCTTCATGGAAGTCTTTTAAAACTTCTTGGATTTCAGGATCCTCAATGCATCTCAAGTATGGTCCTGCAAGAGATCGTCTATACAACATGTTATTTAAAATTGTGAATTGAGATACCTTAGATTTGAAAGCCCTAGGGTTTTCTCCTGTAGGAATCTCTCCATGTTGTAAGTATCTCATAATTGGTGAGATCCATGATCCTGATCCTGAATGGGATTGAGTATCCCCACTAGGGATAATTGCAGAATCATTTCCTATCTCCATAGCCACATGATCCTCGATAGCCGGGGTCAGGATATGGATAATAGGGATCTTGATATCCTCCGGGATCTTCAAGGATGATCCTAAGTTAGCCAATGCATCCGCTTCTGTATTTTCTTCCCTTGGTACCTGCGTCAAACTAAAGGAAACAAAAGAGAGTGCCAAATTTTAGACTATCTCTAAATATTTGGTTAGCTTTTCACCTTTAACAGCATAGGATCCATTAAAGTGGTTTGTAATTAACAATGAATCTACATGTACCTCAAGATACCTGATCCCCATAAGCTTTGCAATTTCCAAACCAGCAATTAAGGCTTCATATTCAGCCTCATTGTTAGTGGTTTGGAACTCACAAGCTATAGAGTGGGGTATTATGTCCCCTTGTGGCGATTTTAGTAGTATTCCAAGCCCTGTGCCTTTGACATTTGAGGATCCATCAGTATAGAGTATCCAAGGATCCTTGGTCTCCTCTAGCTGCTGGACTTCTAACTCAGCTTCTTTTTGTAAATCACTACTGAAATCAGCCACAAAGTCAGCTAATGCTTGGGATTTGATGGCTGTCCTAGGCTCATATCTTATATCATATGCACTTAGCTTCACTGCCCACTTAGCCATCCTTCCTGACATCTCTGGTTTCCTGAGGACATTCTTAATTGGAAAATTAGTTTTAACAACAATAACATGAGTTTCAAAATAATGTCTCAACTTAGTAGATGCCATAATCAATGCAAGAATAAACTTTTCAAGGTGTGAATACTTGGATTCGGCATCAAGTAAACTTTTACTTACATAATAGACAGGATGTTGTGTACCTTCATGATCCTTAACAAGGACCGCACTTACTGCTTTTGAGGATACTGCAAGATACAAGGATAGCACATCGCCTTTTTCTGGTTTCATCAAGGCCGGGGCTAAGGATAGGTAATCTTTGAGGGCTCTTAAAGCATTTTCATGCTTCTCAGTCCACTCAAATTTTTTGTTCTTCCGTAGGATATCATAGAATTCTTTGCACTTCTCTGAGGATTTGGATATAAATCTGTTCAAAGCTGCTATCCTTCCTGTTAGCCTTTGAACATCCTTAGCATTGGCCGGAGATTTGATGTTCACTATTGCTTTGATTTGTTCCGGGCTAGCTTCAATGCCTCTCTTTGTCACCATATATCCTAAGAATTTACCTGCTTTAACACCAAAGTGACATTTTAAAGGATTAAGTTTCATGTTATATTTCTCAAGGATATCGAATACTTCCTCCAAGTCCCTTAGGTGATCCTCAGCTTTTATGGATTTTACCACCATATCATCTATGTAAACCTCCATAGTTTGTCCAATCTGATCCTTGAACATCATATTCACCAGCCTTTGATATGTTGCACCTGCATTTCTTAGTCCGAACGGCATAGCAATATAGCAGTATATACCAGTTGGAGTCATGAAGGCTGTATCCTCTTGGTCGGATGGTTCCATTTGGATTTGTTGAAATCCAGATAAAGCATCCATAAAAGTTAACAGTTCATGACCCGCAGTTGCATCCACCATGGAGTCAATGTGGGGTAATGGGAAAGGATCCTTGGGACATGCCTTATTTAAATCGGTAAAATCGACACATACCCTCCACTTTCCGTTTTTCTTTTGAACAACAACCACATTGGCCAACCATCTTGGATATTTGACCTCTCTAATCATACCTGCCCGGAGCAATTTCTCTACCTCTTCTTGGATAATGGCATTCCTTTCCGGTGCAAACTTTCTTCTCCTTTGATGGATTGGTTTGAAGGACCTATCAATGCCAAGTTTGTGAGTGATTACATCTTTAGATATACCAGTCATGTCTTCGTGTTTCCATGCAAAGGTAGTCTTTCTCCTTTTGAGGAAGGATATGAGGTCTTCCTTCATACCGCCAAGGATCCCTGATCCGATATAGATTTTGGATTCAGGATCATCAGGATCCATGAGGACTTCTACCACATCCTGCTCTCTTGCCCCCAAGCCATCCCTTGGAGGATACTTTGATTGCTATTGCTCCCTTGACTTCGAGGCTGGTTTCATCGATGAAGTATAGCAATTCTTAGCCTCCTGCTGATCACTATCAATCTTCACTATTCCCCAAGGACTAGGGAGCTTCACACATTGGTGGTAGGTAGATGGGACTGCCTTCATATCGTGTATCCAGGGCCTGCCAAGGATAACATTACAATAAGATAGACAGTCAATAACACAGAATTTTTGATAAGAGTGTAGGCCTTCGATGTATATTGGGAGTTTAATGTCCCCCAGGGTATTCTTAGTTTCGCCACTAAATCCCACGAGCACGGATGATCTTGGTATGATGTCGGATTCGGGAATACCCATATTCTTTAGAACATCAAGCTGGATAATGTTCACTGAACTTCCTCCGTCTATAAGGATCCTGCGGACAAAATGGTTAGAAATGAAAAGAGTAATAACCAAACCATCGTGATGAGGATCCTGGATATCAACACGATCATCCTCATCAAAGGTTATGACTTTTCCTTCGGAGACACTTGATGTTCGAACGGGTCTTTCTCCATTATCCATTTTAGTTTCCTTTGCATGCCTTTTAGCTGCTGAGAAGGATGTGCGACAAATGTCTGATCCTCCAGAAATAAAGTTTATTACTTGTGCATCTGCTGGAGGGGCTGGAGCCTTCTCAGGGATCCTTTCAGGATCCTGAGTCCTTGACTTTTTTCTTCCCAACAATTCTTTTAGATGCCCCTTGCTTAACAAGTATCCAATCTCCTTTCTTAGTGCAATGCATTCTTCTGTGAGATGCCCAAAATCTTCATGGTATGCACACCATTTTGATTTATCCTTAGTTGCAGCTGGCCTATCATTTTTTCTGGGCCATCTAGCTTTATCACCTAGATTCCGCATCGCAAGGATTAGTTCATTATTATCAACAGAAAAACAATATTCAGAGATTGGACGATAATCCTCATCATCCTCTTCTTGATCAATAGAATGCACGTTCTGGTTATCAGATCTGTTGTAGGATCTGAACTTGTTGTTCCTGAATGAGGATCCTTGCTTATCTTGCTTTGAGGATCCTGCTAACCTCTCCTGGATCCTCTTGTCATCCTCTAGCCGAATGAACCTAAGTGCTCGGGTTCTTACCTCATCTAAGTTCCTGCATGGTGTCATAACAAGATCATCATAGAACGACGAATCCCTAAGCAATCCTATTTTAAAGGCTTCAACAGCCGTGGCTATATCTAAGTTGGGAATGTCTAAGGATTCTTTACTGAATTTGGTAATGTAATCTCTTAATGATTCATTATGACCCTGGGTTATCCTATATAGATCACTAGTTAATCGTTCAAATTTTCTACTACAAGAAAACTGATTATTAAACAGGTTAACTAGATTAGCAAATGAGGTAATAGAGTAGGGGGGAAGACTTAGCAGCCATTTGAGAGCTGATCCAGTAAGAGTGGATCCGAATCCCTTGCACAGGCATGCTTCCTTTAACCTTTCTGGGATTGGATTGATCTTCATCCTCTCCCTGTATTGTGCTATGTGTTCTTCAGGCTCCGTCGAACCATCATACAGCTTCATTGTTGGCACATGGAACCTCTTGGGTATCTCAGCATCACAGATTGGTGTTGCAAAACGAGATATCTTGTGGCTCCCATCTGCAATCTCTGGGATACGTTTGACCACTCCTGGAACACTTGATATCATATCCTTTAGCTTTTGCAATTCTCTGGCCATGGCATGATTGATACCTGGATCCTGCATAAGACCATGGTTAGTAGTATAAGAATTATTAAAAGTGTTACCTCCCATCGGATTCAAATTAGGAAGAATGGATGTTAATCCATATTGTTGGGGCTCTGGAATGATCGAGGGACCAGTAGAAGCATTGGTCTGCATTGGAATAAAATCTCCCTGATGGACATCTGAACTTCCTGTTTACAAACTCCTCAAGGATCTTGGCATCTGGAAGGATCCCTGAAACCGGGACGATCCTGGAACAAAGGAGGATCCTTGGACCTGGGATGATCCTGGAACAAAGGAGGATCCTTGAACCTGGGATGATCCTGGAACAAAGGAGGATCCTTGAACCTGGGATGGTCCTGGAACAAAGGAGGATCCTTGAACCTGGGATGATCCTAGAACAAAGGAGGATCCTTGAACCTGGGATGATCCTGGAACAAAGGAAGATCCTTGAATCTGCTGCGCTCCTGAATATCCTCCTGAAGTCATGAAGGGTCCCATATGCTGAGGATAGGATCCTGCTGGCTGGAAATATGAACCTAATGCCTGGGTCACTGTTGTTGTTCCGTAGTGCACTCCTTTCGGTCCACCCACATATTAAACATCTGGAACCACTGATGGCTGAGAAGCAATCACCGGAGTATCAAAATTCAAAGATTTTGGCACCAGTGGGGAATGATCCTCTGCCGTTTTCTTTTGTTTCTTGAGATCTCCGATTTCTTTGAGAATCCTTTCATTGGTCTTATCCTGTTGCTGTATATGATCCTTCATCTGCAAAATCAAAGTAAACATGTCGCTAGTAGTGGGAGTGTAAGAAGCAGAAGAAGTTGGAGGTTTTGAGAAAATGGGAGTTGGTTTCTTCGCAGCATTCTCAGCATTCTTCTGGGATCCAGAAGGTGGTGGAGGCAAAGGGGGAACGCCTTGTGAAGAAGTGAATGAGGGCATCAAATTTGAAGCATTCTTCGCTGAGGAAGCCATTTGCTTGGTTGTAGTGAACTGAAATGAGCACAGAAATACGAATTTTTCTAAGAGTGAAGCACCAATTGCCCCACGGTGGGCGCCAAACTGTTTTGGTCAAAAAATCTGATGAGGATAATGCAACCAAACTCTCTGTTACGGGGTATGATGCTTATAATGTAGAACAATGACAAGGATCACTTCAATGTAAATTGCACAAATGACACAAGGATTTATACGGGGAAAAAGCCCTTGATCAAGAGTTAATCTCCGGCACAAAAAACCCCGGGTGATGGAAACTACCGATCACCAAGCTCAAATAAATCAATAAATGTTTACAACTTCGGATAGTAACGAGCTAGGCACAAGGATCACTATCGTGAAATGTGTAAAAATGAGTGAAAACTAATAAGTGTTCGTCGAGAGCTTCAAGAGTGCGTTTGTATGAGAGTGTGTGTAGCTGAAAATGGCTAAGTGTTCTAATTCTAGCTCGTTACCCCTTTAAAAATAGAAGTTAACTACAATAACTAACTATCCGACTTTCGTGCCAAGCTCCCACGTTCTCCACAACGTCCATTTCTGGTCAATCGTGTGCGAAATACCCGTGGAATATTCCATAGTAACGTTGCCAAGACCAAGTCAAGCTTGTTACTCCTGCGAAGTAATACAAAACACAAACAAACAATCGTTAGTATGAGGATCCTTAAGGTGATCCACGATCCTGATCCTGAAGCCCTTCTGAGGATCACTATCTGTCACAGAAGTAAGGATCATTAATTAGGATAACGAATAAGGATCACTAATTGTTAGAAAATCCTCCCCTAACAACTAATTTTCCAATTAAGAATGTTCTCATGAAACCTGAAATGTCAGGAAGGATGGCTAAGTGGGCAGTGAAGCTGAGTGCATATGATATAAGATATGAACCAAGGACTGCCATCAAATCCCAAGCCTTAGCTGACTTTGTGGCAGATTTTAGTAGTGATTTGCAAAAGGAGGCTGAGTTAGAAGTCCAACAGCTTGAAGAAACTAAGGATCCTTGGATACTATTCACTGATGGAGCCTCCAATGTAAAAGGAACAGGGCTGGGAATACTACTAAAATCGCCACAGGGGGACATAATACCCCACTCCAAAGCTTGTGAATTTCAAACTACTAACAATGAGGCTGAGTATGAAGCCTTGATAATTGGTTTGCAAATTGCTAAGCATATAAGGATCAGGTATCTTGAGGTACATGTAGATTCATTATTAATCACTAATCACTTTAATGGATCCTATGCTGTTAAAGGTGAAAAGCTAATCAAATATTTAGAGATAGTCAAAGAATTGGCACTCTCTTTTGTTTCCTTTAGTTTGACACAGGTACCAAGGGAAGAGAATGCAGAGGCTGATGCATTAGCCAATCTAGGATCATCCTTGAAGATCCCGGAGGATATAAGGATCCCTATTATCCATATCCTGACCCCTGCTATCGAGGATCATGTAGCTATGGAGATAGGAGAAGATTCCGCAATCATCCCTAGTGATGATACTCAATCTCATTCAGGATCATGGATCCTCCCAATCATGAGATACATACAACATGGAGAGATTCCTACAGGAGAAAACCCTGGGCTTTCAAAATTAAGGTATCTCAATTTACAATATTGAATAATATGTTGTATAAACGATCTCTTGCAGGACCATATATAAGATGCATTGAGGATCCTGAAATCCAAGAAGTCCTAAAGGATTTCCATGAAGGAGATTGTGGAAACCACACTGGGGGCAGGGCATTATTCTCAAGGATCCTGAGGACAGGATACTATTGGCCCACTATGAAGAAGGATGCTGTGGAGTATGCCAAGAAGTGTGATCCTTGTCAGAGACACAGTAATATCCTTCACCAACCAGCAAAACTTTTGCATCCTATATCCTCTTCTTAGCCATTTATGAGATGGGGAATTGATATAGTGGGTAAGCTTCCTAAGGCACCTGGTGGAAAAGTATTCATGCTTGCTATGACTGATTACTTCTCCAAGTGGATATAGGCCGAAGCCTTTGCTCAAGTCAGAGAAAAGGAAGTTATATCCTTTATTAAAAGAAACATTATTACTAGATTTGGTATTCCTTCTGAAATTGTTTGTGATAATGGATCCCAATTTATTGGGAATAGAACTACTAACTTTTGTGACAGCTGGGGGATTAAGATGATAACATCAACACCAGTCCACCCACAAGCTAATGGTCAGGCAGAATCATCCAACAAGATCATTATTAACAATTTGAAGAAGAAGCTTGGATCCAAGAAAGGAAAATGGGCAGAAGAATTACCTTATGTGCTTTGGGCCGATAGGACAACTCCCAAGAATGCTACTGGCCAAACTCCATTTTCTTTGGTATTTGGGGCAGAATCAGTGATCCCTATAGAGATGGTGGTTCCAACTGCAAGAACAAGCATTCGTGATCCTGAAGAAAATGCTGAAAACTTGGTTCAAGACTTGGATACTATAGAAGAAATCAGGGATTTGGCAAGGATAAGGGTGGCCAGTTATCAACAAAGGATGGCTGGAGCTTATAATAAAAATGTCAGGATCAGGAAGTTCCAAGTTGGTGATATGATATTGAGGAAGGCATTTCAGAATACCACAAATCCTGCTGATGGAAAGTTGGCACCAAAGTGGGAAGGCCCTTACTTGATCGAAGCTGAGGCAGGAAAAGGGGCATATCGATTGCTAACAATGGAAGGTGATTTGCTGCCAAGAGCTTGGAATGCTGTCCACTTGAAGAAATACTTCATGTGATAAAGATCAATGATCCTAACATGACAAGTATCCTTGAAGGATCCTTACAAGACAGATGATTCTCATTTTGGTAATGATTTAATCCCAAACTATTTCATTTTTTAATTATCCTATATAAGGGTAAGGATCCTGTATCCTTTATCCTCCTTTCACTTGATTCTGAGTTTTGAAGGTTCAGGTATCCTTAACAAAGGATTGATTATCCACAAAAGTATCCAGTTATTTGGGCTTGACCCCAGTTTGGGCCTGTCCCCAGTTTCGCCAGTAGCGCACGATGATCCTGGTATAGTTCATGGCAATGGGACCAATACTCGCTTTAGGGGCTGACAATTTCATTGTACTGGCTATATTCAGGATCCTGCGTATAATGGTAGACGTACCATACATCCGTTCCTAAGGTTTCTAATGTTTTCACGTTAGCTAAGGTTTTGGCATTTTCATGTCACTAAGTTTGGATAGTCACCAGTGAGGGCCATACTCCAGTTTACACACGATCCTTTGGGCTTGTCCCCAGTTATCCTTTGGGCTTGTCCCCAGTTATCCTTTGGGCTTGTCTCCAGTTATCCTTTGGGCTTGTCCCCAGTTATTCTTTGGGCTTGTCCCCAGTTATCCTTTGGGCTTGTCCCTAGTATATTGGGCTTGTCCCCATAATTGTTGGGCTTGTCCCCAGTTACTAACTCTTATCTTATATTGGCTTAGTCCCAAGTTGTATCCTATTTCAGGTTTTTGGAGACAAACGACCAAGGATCCTTGATCCTTACCTTCTACTAAGGTTTGTCTTTTGGGTTATCCTGATTATAAGTGTTAAAGGTTAGGATCCTAACTTGGATTCTCAGGTATGATCCTTAACTATTTTGATTTTATTCATTATTCATTTGAGTAACCCTTATCCTTTGACAACTGAACTTATGATCCTTAAAATATACTAATTTTCGGAACTTGTCTACTATAGGATATGTGATCCTTGATCATATCCTAAACTTTTTGAGGATATTTATTAAGTTTTTTCTTTACTTGATAAGTTTAGACAAAATGTATATCACAACAATTGAAAAGTAAAGTACTAACAAGGATAGCAACTCGGGATATAGCCAAAAAGTTAGAGTTATTTTATTCACAAAACGTTAAACCCTTTAAGGTTGTCAAAATTGCCAACCCACGTTTCTACCAGCAAAACGTGGCCCGTCCACATGGGTTGGCAAAGGGTGTCCATTGTTTACGGGTCTTTGTAGTGCAGGAAATAAAAGGAGGAAGGATAACGAGTGGCTTCATCCCCCAAACAGAGGATCCATCCACCACCCATTATCCTGCCTATTGTTCAAGGATCCATGATCCTTCACCCTAGAAACTATTGTCTAAAGTTATTACAACCCATCATTGTTCAACAAAAACACCATAACCACAATAAAACTACCAAATTCTAAAAAATGGGCTCCGGCTATGTCTAGAAATGTCCTTCATCGCCCATTCCTGCAGCTTACACTTTTGCTGCATCACAATCTCCTCCAGCTCCAGCATCCTCCACATGATCCTTGCCACTACCACCAGCCTCGATTGCCAGAACCTCATCAGCCTCTTCTTCGTCCTCCAACTCAGCCAGCCTAGCCTTTCAGCCCTCCATGTCCCAGTTGCTCCTGTCAAAATTAGGATCCTGAGCTTCTTGGGCCATCTGCAACTTGGTCTTGTACATGGCAATGGCAGCGGAGACTTTAGCATCCTCCATGATCTCGTGCTTCTCATAGTCAGCATTGATCTGAGCTGCAACCGCCTGAGTTTTGGCATCATTAAGGTCCTTTTCGAGGGAGGCAATCTTGTGATCCTTGAGCACCACCACTTTTTGGAGGTCAGAGTATTTCTTCTCAATCTCTTCGACGTTCCCAACATAGTCCTCGATTTCAGCAAATTTCTGCAAAGAAGACAATGCAAAGCTCAGGATCACGTGATCCTCAAGTGGGCAGGATAATTAAGCTAAGTCAGTGATCCTTACCTCAGCAAAGTACTCGAGGAACTGATGGCGGATCAGAGGCAAGCCTTCTAGATTGTCAGCTTCAGAGGTCTTCCTTTTCTTTCCACCTCTTCCCTTTGAAGTGGTTGCCTTGGGGATCCTAACAGCTGGGCTGGCAGCAAGCTTCTTCTTTGAGGATCGGACAGTGTCAAGGTCAGTGACACTGAATTTGGAGGCAGATCTTGAAGATTTTCCAGCGCCTACACATCCAAAACAGATAAGTATCCTTATTTCATTTTAATTTAAGCATTTAATTACATATAAACATGGATACTTACTCGACATAGTGACAGAACCTGAGGATACTTCTTGAGAATCCTGGGTGTTTGCTTTAAATGATCTTCTTGCAGGATCAAGTCTCCGGAAAGCGGCAAGCCTTTCCTTTGTTACAGGTGTTGTGATGAGGTGTGCGATAGTAATAGCTGCGAAATAGAAACAGAAGGATGTTAGTGATCCTCAGCAAAGACAAGGTTATACCGTGATCCTTTTCAGGATCCTCTATCCTACCATGGGTGGTCCATTCTCTAGGCAGATCCTTTCCATTAGGGATGGAATCCCTTCTGACAAAGAAGAATCGCCATTTCCAGTTGGTGTCATTCTTAGTGGCTTTGAAGATGGGATGTTCTTCACCAGGTTTATGTTTGAGTAGATATCGGTGAGATCCATGGCTAACGAGGTCATACATCTCTGCAAACTCCGACATTCCCAGATCAATTCCTTCATGTTCAATGATCCTTTCAAGGGTATATAAGACCCTCTAGATCATTGGCATCGCTTGAATGTAGGAGATGCCGGTGAGAGAGAAGAAGGATTGGGTGAAATCTGGAAAAGGATATGAGTATCCTATTGTGAATGGTGTGACCGGAAAAGCTACCCAGGTTTCAGAAACGTAGTCACTTAGAACGGTGGGATCAAATGGTTTGAAATCGGTGTTTGCCGGAAAACAATGGCGGGTTCTGTCTATTTGTGGATCAGTGAAGCAACATCGTTCTTTTGCAGAATCTTTTATGATCCTTAGCCGGTGAGGATCTTAGCCGGTGTTTTCCGGAAAACAATGGCGGATTCTGTCTATTCAAGGGGCTGTCATTCTTGTGATCCTTAGCCGGTGAGGATCTTAGCATCATCTCGATTATGACGGTGATGAAGAAGAGAAACAGAGTGAGAAGATGAAGAGGGAATGGAAAGAGAAATACCTGATCAAGTCTTCGAATAAAGATTTAAAGAAGGAAACACACGAATTTAAATGCTCTCTAACCCTTATCTCTAACTTCAATTTATAATGATGATTTTGCAGGATAGTCACCTTAATGACGTCATGTTAGCAACGGCTAGTCAGGATTCAACGGCTATATATCCGTTAGTTGGTTACGGATAAGAACGAGAAAATATAACTCGTTTATTTACAAATTACTCCTTATATTTTGGGGGCAATTGTTAGGGGAGGATTTTCCAATGATCAGTGATCCTCAATTACTGTTGGGCTTAGTGATCCTCACTTCTGTTTGAATTAGTGATCCTCAGAAGTATTGCAGGATCAGGATCATGGATCATCGTAAGGATCCTTATACTAACGATTGTCTGCTTTGAATATGATGTTGTTTTGCAGGAGTACGAGCTTGGACTTGGTCTTGGCAATATTCCTGGAGCATATTCCATATTTATTCCGCACGTGCATGGCTGAAATGGACGTTATGGAGGTCGTGGAGGACTTGCATCAAATGCGGAATGTTTGTTAGCTTAGATATTTTCCATTTTTAAAAGGGATAGCGAGCTAAATAGAAAACACTTGGCTATTTTTAGCTTAACACACACACTCGCAACTGCTCTCACCAGCTCTTGACAATTCACTTGGCGATTACACACTTTTTTGCACATTACACTATAGTGATCCTTGTAATTAGCTCGCATCATCCGAAGTTGTAATATATTTCTTGTTTAATCTGAGTTGGTGATAGGTAGTTTCTATCACCCGAGGTTTTTTATGCCGGAGATCATTCATTGATCAAGGAATTTTCCCTCGTATAAATCTTTGTGTCACTTATTCATTTCATTTCTGAGTGATCCTTAGTGTTGTTCATTGATTCAAGCATCATACCTCACAACAGAAAGTTTGGTTGCATTATCATTGCTTGATTTTTGACCAAAACACACATGACGTGGGAACTTTTCATATATATTGACTTAATTTCCCTAAAGTCCATATTTCATAAGAAATTTTAGGGACATATTTATAAGGAATCCAAATAAGTATATATGAATTGACGTCTTTAAAACCTTAGATCACGGGAGACATATTAGATACAAGTAAATATGCTTTTAGATGATAAATAAAGTATGTCTAAATATTCTTTTTGGGATAAGCTCCAGTGAATTATAAATTATGGTGAAACATTACTTATTCCCTTAGACATGTAAATAATAGGGCACTTAACACATGATTTTAAGTAACCGAGTATGAAAATTGATAAAACTTCATCCCTTATCATCGTGATCATGATTCTCATGAACTTTGGCCTCAATTGATGAAGTTCACAAATCTCATTTTTCTTTGTTAAACTTTCATTTGCATGATAGCGGAAAGTATATAATATCATCTGATTCTATCTTACAAAGGTTTCTATTCAAATAGCTATAACAAATAATATGAGAGTTTAAGGTAAGTGTGACGTTGTTTTTCCCATGCATACCCCACAACTGTCACAATGTAGCTTTGGTATTGATACTAAATTCCGAGTAATCCCCAAAGTATGTAAGGTATCATGAAGCCCAATACAAACCAGTTTATTATGGTTCTTATAGCTTTAACATTAAATTTGCGGCTAACTCTCATGTTAATTATTTGTTGATTTATGGTAAGGAAACGTATAGAACTAGACTTAAACCGTAATGTGTTAATTGGAATATTAATATTAGCAGACTTAAATATCATTAGTTTGTGACTACCTATGTTAGCCAGATGTTCCTTTAAATTATGGATAGTCTCGTTGCTTGTGCCTAATACAATGGCATGGATTTGCAGTGAGACTTTCCCTTTGAGAACCTTAAAGCTAGAAGTACAACTTGTATTCTATGTCTTGACCTTAGAACTATCCTCTCTTTAGGTTTAGAGGTAGTGAGGTGAATGACATCTTGTTTTCCAATTTCAGGCATTCCTTTTTCTTTACGTATGTTGCTAACTAACACACTCATTGTCCTTTGGTACTCTTCCGTGTTATAGCTAATTCTTAAGGAATTAAATTATAATGATGGAAAAAGTTATTATGTAACGCGCTGGACAATTTTACTAATTTCCATGCATAAGCCTTTGGTTTATGGGTCATGGCATGTTTGTATTATGAGGTGTTCACGGATGTCACTTAACCTTTTAGTTAGAATTTAGAGTAAATGCATGCGTTTTAGGAGTTCTTTTGATTCTTCCAAGGAAATTAGTTTAGTCTTAGGAAATTCAGAATTTAGAATAGCTACCATGACAACAATTATTAAATGAGTTCTTAATTATCATAAGAGACATAATGTTTGACTTATCCCACCAGTCACACTCTAGTTTTCTTACGTTGTACTTTTATGAGAATAGCAGTAGGATTGTTATGTCTCGGGGGATAATTAAGATCCAATAAGAGCAAATTTTATGAAAACTCTTAAGTCAAGCAAATCTCATCTTAGAATGAAGCCTATGAAGAACACCAAGAATAGTTTTATGAACATTCAAACTACTCTTGACTAATTTTATCATATTTAAGCCTGGAACTAATATCTAAAACCGTGTTTCATTGTGAATTTCTAACATTGACATTTCAATGAGATCAAAACAGGTTTAATCAGATCTGATCATCCATGAAACCACAACCATGATACCATGGTACCAGATCCAAAACAGGTTTTAATCAGATCTGATAATACATAAGTCTTCAATATAATATTTATATGGAGTTACTAAATTTTGAATCTACTAGTAAATTGTCAACAACATTTAATGATAATTGTGTTGTGATTAGCAACACATTATGTCATTATAACTTAGGTTGTCAACAGTTTTTTTTATGATTCCTCCATGATATAGATTTGTCTGCTAACATAAGGATATACCCCGAAATTACATTTTGATTCCTTCGAATATAACAAAGAGTAATCAATGGTTTGAGTTTTCACTCCTTCTTTAAACTATAGTCTCTTGTTTCTTAAAGATATTATTAGATGCTTCCTAATAATCTAGACTGGTCTAGTGTTCAACAATGTGATCAGTATCTAAACGTGTTTAGACTTGAACCTACATAAGGCTTCTAATTAATGAAGCATAAGAAAATAATCTCATTTATCCTATTAGCCTCTAAATGAGAGCAATATTGTATGTTACATGTGTAAGGACCCACTTAAGGTAAACCTTATGGAACTAAGCCCGTTGATTGGGTCAAGTCAAACGGGTAATTTTGGTATGGGTGTTTCGATTACAAAAGTTGTATTAATTCAATAATAATCAAACTTTTTGAATAAAAAGAATTAGGACGCTTTATGTATAAAAAATAAACTTTGGGCGACTTTCAACCTGTTTGACCTGCTTCCTTAACTGCTAACTTTTTCTTGATTTACCTCATTAACACCTGATATTCGCAAAGTGGATACAAGGTGACTTCTTGAAGACTTCTCGTTCATTTGAGTTTTACCCACATACCTATATTAAAAAAACGTCTATTACGTGAGAGGTATCTATGAGATCCATCATGATAAAATATGTGTGAACAATACTTTGACTTATGTAACATATACTTATCAAAAGAATGTCATCTATGTAAGGTCAAATTTGTATTAGTTGCTCCCACTCATCTTGATTCTTGATGAAAATAATTTCATTAATATTTCATCACAATTTGATATTTGCTTCAACCCATGCATGGATTTCATTGACTTACGTACTACGTGTTCTTGACCTTCATTTTAGAACTTTCACATTATTTTATGAACATGTAGGTGACTTGTTAGGAAAAGTTGTTTAAATGGTAATCTAATGTAGCTCTAACTTATTATAAGCTACTGGAACAATAATGATCTCCAAAGAAACCTTTTGTGAGACATGTAAGGAGATTTGTTTTTTTGATAATTTATCCCTCTTGAGTGTAACCTTTAGCAATCAATCGTGCTTCTTAGTGCCTTAATGTTTCCATTTGGATTTAGTTTAGTTATGAACACCCTTAGGCAATTCAACCAAATACCAAACGTTAATTTGACTCATAGAGCTGTGTTTTCTAATAATTTCTTTATTCCATTTAGACGACTAACTGATACTTATGACATAATTTGAAGAGGTAGGATTAGTAAACTTTCCAACGTCCATTTTAAATGTAGTCAATTAGGTTACAAAATCATCAAATTTAGTAGACTTTTAAACCTAGATGACCTCCTAAGTTGATTATCAAGTTTATTAAAAGTTTCAATAATATGGATTAGCTCTTGGGAAGATGCTATCATTTTTGGGTATATAAGGAGCAACATTAGTTTCTAAGTGTGTAAGAGATGGTTCAGTATAGTGTACAAGAGGTGAAATCGGAGTTAAATTCGAAGTAAAATTTAATGAGTCTCTCCCTCTTGTATTTCCGGCAAGTCATCATAAGGACTTTTACTGCTCCCACTGACTTTAAAAGTTGTTGGGAATTCAACATGCTTGGGTCTACATTAGAACACCAACCGATTCTAATCGAGAAACAACTTAATTAGGGCACTTAACACATGTTTTTAAGTCACTGAAAATGAACATTGATAAAATTTCATCCCTTATCATCGTGATCATGATTTCTTAAGAACTTTGGCCTCAATGGATGAAGTTCGCAAATTTCATTTTTCTTTTGTTAAACTTTCATTTGCATGATAACAAAAGTTGCGAAAGTTTATAATATCATCTAATTCTATCTACAAAGGTTTCTATTCAGATAGCGCGATAACAAATCATATGAGAGTTTAAGGTAAGTGTGACATTGTGTTGGCCATGCAAACCTCATAACTGTTATAATGTTGCTTTAGTATTGATACTAAATTCCGAGTAATCCCAAAAATACGTAAGGTATCATGAAGCCCAATACAAAACAATTTATTATGGTTCTTATATCTTTAAGCCGCTAACTCTCATGTTAATTATTTGTTGATTTATGGTAAGGAAACGTATAGAACTAGACTTAAACCATCATGTGTTAATTGGAATATTAATATTAGCATACTTAAATATCACTAATTTGTGACTAGCTATCTTAGCTAGTTGTTACTTTGAATTATGGATAGTCTCGTTGCTTGTGCCCAATCTAATGGCATAGTTTTGCAGTGAGACTTTCTCTTTGAGAAACTTAAAACTGGAAGTACTACTTTTATTATGTTTCTGGACCTAAGAACTATCCTCTTTTTAGGTTTAGTGGTAGTGAGGTGAATAACATCTTGTTTTTCAGTTTCAGGCATTCTTTTTTCTGTACATATATTGCTAATTAACACACTCATTTTCCTCTAGTACTCTTGAGTGTTATAGTTGATTCTAAAGGCATCAAATTGTAGTGATGGAAAAATTTATTATGTAACACACTTGACAACTTTACTAATTTCCATGCATATGATGTGTCACGGATGCCACTTAACCTTTTAGTTAGAATTTAGAGTGAATACATTCATTTTAGGAGTTCTTTTGATTCTTCCAAGGAAATCAGTTTAGTCTTAAGAAATTCAGAATTTAGAATAGCTACCATGATAGCAATTATTAAATAAGTTCTTAATTATCATAAAAGACATAATGTTTGACTTATCCCACCAATCATACTCTAGTTTTCTTATGTAGCACTTTTATGAGTAAGAGCAATAAGATTGTTATGTCTTGGGGATAATTAAGAACTAATAAGAGCAAATTTTATGAAAACACTTAAGTCAAGCAAATCTCAACTTAGAATAAAGCTTACGAAAAACACCAAGAATAGTTTTATGAACATTCTAACTGCTCTTGACTAATTTTATCGGCCTGGAATCAAAATCTAAAACCGTGTTTCATTATAAATTTTGACAAAAATGAGTGTTCAATGAGACCAAAACAGGTTTTAATCAGATCTGATAATCCATGAAAACACAACTATGATACCATATCCAAAAAAATGCCTAAAGAACCGATTTGTATTAGGTTTTTTCATCAAAACTTCATGTTTCTGATTTTAATTCTAAATTTAGGAAACATAAAAGAATTGACTTATTAACATATACTCTGATACCACATGTTGATCAATTCTTCAGTAAATATGATAGAAACAAGAAGTATAGAACATGTGTATCTGATTTAGCTAGCAACCGTAGAGATGGATGTGGATGTAGACATGTTCTTGACTGATCGAGTTCCCGTTTAGGGTGTACAGTTATGTTATGATGGCTAAGATGATTTGACGATCACATTTTGTAGAGAGAGAGAGAGAGAGAGGATGGGACAATTTCAGTGTTGGTGTTGTTCCTATTGTGTGTAACCCCCTTAACCTCTCTAGTAATCTCTCTATATATACACCCAATGGAAAATCCAATGTTTATCTAGTAATGGTAATTACTTCCATCAAATAATTACCAATTAAAATCAATGATATAGGGGTAATTTTAATGATCATTTATCTAGTAATGGTAATTAGTTCCATCAAATAATTACCAATTATTTCAAAAAAAAAAATTACCAATTAAATGATATAGAGGTAATAAAATCAATGATCATTTATTAGATAAATGATAATACTGACCATATTTAATATATTTAAGAAATATATTCTCACATGTTCATTACGAATAGTAGAAGATGTTTTTCTATACCATATTATGGTGGATTACCAGATCATGTTAGACTCCACCTAGTTTATCAAAGTTAAAGATCAGACCATTGTGTCAGTCATGTCTATGGTTAATCATTGAATCATCTACGTAATTCATTATATACTTGTCAAATAAGTAACCAAACCAAGAGATGGAAGTGGTTGCTTGTTTATTATATTTACATCGATTTAAGCTTTCTAAAAATTGGTGCTTTTGTTCTAATTAATTTGCATTTTACATATTTTCTTAATCAATCAAATCATTTAGTAATTGATTTGCATTTTATATATTATCCTATATATTAAAAAACAAAGCTAATGAATAGTGAGTGTCATCCTTTGATGTTATTGTTTATATACTTTTGGTTTCTTTAATATGACATATTTATATGTTTGGTAAAGTGGTTTTTGTGGTGTTTTAGTTTGCAAAGGGTATGGGTTCAAGTCCCACTCTTTACATTTTTTTTATATCTATTATATTACCTATATATTAAAAAACAAAGTTAATGAATAGCGTTTTAATGCTACATGGTATCGTTGTTTCATCGGTAATCACGAGTACCATACGATTGTACGAACAATAACGCTATCGCACAACTTTTTGTTGGTTTTCTTTAAGGGTCTGTTTGGTATGGCGGAATGGAAAAGACGAGGGAATGGAATTGAAAAGGTAATGGAATGGACAAAGGAATGAAATGGATCATTACATTCCATAGTCTTGTTTGGTTACCATGCAGGAAATGAATAAATCATTACATTGTGTTGTTTGGTAGGTAAGAAAAGAGGAATGAATTAAATCGGCGATGGGTGGTGGCGGTGATCGGTGGTGGCTAGTGGCGGTGACAGGGATGGGTGGCGGTGGTCGGTGGTAGCAGTGGTGGGTGGCGGTTTTCGGTGGGTAACGGTTGTTAGCGGTAGCGGCAGTGATGCTCGGGGTTGGCGGTGCTCTGCGGTGGCAGGTGGCGGCGATGGTGGTGGCGACGACGGTGGGTGGTGGTGGTTGACGGTAGCGAGTGGTGGCTGCGGAGGATGGTGGTGGTGGTCAGCGGAGGGTGGCGATAACGGTGGTCGATGGTGGTGGCGACGACGACGGTTGGTGGTGGTTGGTGGTTATCGGGGGTTGCGGGTGGCGACGACGACGGTCAGTGGTGGTGGTCGACGGTAGCGGGAGGTGGCAACGGAGGATGGTGGTGGTGGCCGGTGGAGGGTGGCGGTAGTGGTTGGGGTGGCGGTGGTCGGTGGTGGCAAGTGGCAGTGATGGTGGTCGATGGTGGTGGTCGACGGTAGCGGGTGGTGGCAGCGGAGGATGGTAGTGGTGGTCGGCGAAGGGTGGCGATAGTGGTCGGGGTGGCGGTGGTTTGAGATGGCGGGTGGCAGTGATGGTAGTCGATGGCAGTGGCGGCGGGCGGTGGTGGCGGCGGAGGACGGTGGTGGTCGGCGGAGGTTGGTGGCTGGTGGTGACCACGGCAGGTGGTGGTAGATGGTGCAGGTGATGGGCGGTGTTTGTGACGTAGGTTGAGAGAGGGAATGGAATGAAAAAAAAACAGGGGGAGTGGATGGAATGAATTTAAGGGAATGGAATGACTTGTTTAATGGGTGATTCCATTACGTTTACCAACCAAACACACTTTTTTTCATTCTCTCGCAATAGTTCATTCCATTCCACCTCCCATTCTTCCATACCAAACACTACCTAACTTTTAATGATTTATTTATTTTAGTTTTAGGGGTAGGGATGAACACGGTGCCAACCGATACCAAATCCGAATCGGTACTTGTACCGAAAATGCTGGTTACGGTACCGGTTTATGAAGGTAAAACCGGTGGTGAACCGGTACCATGAACGCCAAAAGTCGGTACCGAATTGTTACTTAATATATTTCGGTTCGGGAAATTCGGTACCGATACCCAATACCATTGGCTCATATCTGACCATGAGTTTCATACGAACATCATTACCATATAACTTTTTTGGTTGATTTTCTTCAGGTTCTCTTTTAGTGTTTTTTCTACAATTTTTAAATTTTTGTCAGTGGTTCCGTGCGCAAGGGGCTCGCAGTGATTTCAAAATACATATAAACACAGACTAAATAACAAAAGAAGTACGCCGCAACGCGGCGACCATAATAAACCTAGTTTTCTTAATCAATCAAATCATTTAGTTTTTTGTTTCTTTTTTAAATCAAGCAAGATGTGTTATACAAATTACTTAGACTAGTGGGTAGGGGAGGCTCATCCCCATGAGGATGGGCCGCCACGTAGGCGCCACATCACCATCTCATGGAGGATGGGTCTCCTTGCTTTTTGAGGGGGGTGGAGGATGAGCCTACCCCACATAATTTTTTATTGTTTAATTCATTTTATTTGTTTAACTTTTATTGTTTAACTTTTTTATTTGTTTAACTTTATAAAAACTATTCAAAATTTAAATAAAAATAAGACATAAAAGAAGATAATAAAATCCATTACATAACATAAATAAAAATTACATAACCTAAAAAAAATTACACTACCTAAAATTTATAAAAAAAGACTAGATTTAAAAATTTATAAAAATTACACTACTCGTCTTCGTCTTCGTCTTCGTCACCGTCCTCGACGTTTACGTTGTTCCATATATGTTCTACCAAATCCTGTTGAAGGTTTGCATGCGTGAAGTCGTTGGTTAGCGAGAACGAGTTTAAATCCTGTTGTGGCGGATCTACCGGGACAGTATTCCCGATAGATGCATTCTCATCATACTCACAAATCGTCCGACCTTCGTCTTCAATAATCATGTTATGGAGCAAAATGCAAGCGTACATATAAAGGCGCAACCTCTTCGGTGTGAACGCACGTGCCGGTTGTTCAAGGACGGCCCATTTTTTTTTTGTAAAACACCAAAAGCACGTTCGATGTCTTTTCTTGCAGCTTCTTAACGCTTGATGATTTTTTTCCTTTTTTCGTCCTCGGGATATGGAATAGTCTTGACAATTGTAGACCAAGACGGATATATTCCGTCAGCAAGATAATACCCGCGTCTATACTCAACCCCAGAAACTGTAAAATGGGTGTCCGGACCGGTTCCATTAACGACATCGCTAAAGATCGCCGATTGGTATAGCACGTTGAGGTCGTTGAGTGAACCAGGGAGACCAAAGAAAGAATGCCAGATCCACAAATCTTGTGAGGCCACGGCTTCAAGTATTAAGGTTGGATGGCCGTGATCACCTCGCGTATATTGGCCTCGCCACGCATTCGGGCAGTTAGGCCACACTCAATGCATACAATCAACACTACCGAGCATTCCAGGAAACCCGCGCCGTGCTTCATGAGCTTGGTACAACTGTTGAACATCATACGCGTTTGGTTTCCGCAAATATTTTTTGCTATACAGTTTCACCACATTATGGCAAAACCGATACAAACATTCCCACGTAGTTCTTGCCGACATCTGTAAGTACTCGTCCAAAGCGTCGGCCACTGTCCCGTACGCCAGTTGGCGAATGGACGCAATACACTTTTGTAACGTGGTGAACCCTTTATAATTTCGAGCATCGGGTCGTTGCGTGAAAAACGGGTCTAGCCCCACCAAATCATCAGCAATCCGTGTGAATAACCGGGGACTCATTCGGAACCTGCGTCTGAAAATCTCGGCATTGTAAAGGGGAGCATCCGAAAAATAATCGTTCACCAATTTCTAGTGCGCTCCTGTCGTAAAAAATATATAAATACGAGGAAATAAGGAATAAGGATAATAAAATTTATTAATGATAAACCTTGGCGGTCTCTGTTAATCCGTATTCGTCTGGTAATAACGCTTTCAGACGAGACGTCTTCCTCTTCGTCTTCCTCTTCCTCCTCCATAAGAATCTGCACCGCCCTTAGCACAACGTTTGCGAAAAACATCTCCTCTTCCTCCTCTGAAGACGAGGACCACCAAGAATCAGATGGCATTGTGGATGAAAAGATAATTTTTTTATAAAAGTGGGGAGAAAATGGTATAAAAATGAGAGGGTTTTAGGTTGAAAGTGGGGAAACAATGATGAAAATGGGTGTGTTTTATAGAAAAGTGGATTTTTTTTATTTATAAACTATCCGTTACATAATTCAAATGTTGGCCCGTCCTCTCCGGCTGTGGGGAGTCGGTCTTGCCAAGCCGAGCCCAGGGGGCGGTGTGGGGGACCGGCACCTGGCCTAGCTGTCGTAACCCCTGATCCCTTATCTGTCCCGGGAACGGGCGGACGCGAACTCAGTGGCGGTGGTATCAGCTGATTAATTTGGCAACGGAATTTACATCAGGACCGTAGTTAGGAAATGTTTATCAGAGTAAAACCACCAAATTTAATATTAATAATCACATGGGTACAGCCCAAGTTTGTTATTACAATATGTTTATAGGGGTAAACCCTATATTATTGAATTAAAAACATCGTTTATTAGGTAACTTTTATAGCCACATTTTTCCCAAGCCTTCAGTGCTTTCCAGCTGGCTTTTTACTAATTGGCTGTCACATTGTGTTACCCGATACGCGTTTTAAAAAACATTTGTCAGTGGGAAATACTGGTGAGTGAATCCCAGTTTAATCAAGAAACATTTTATCAATTAACACAGTATTGAGAGCGATCACATTGTTTATGTCTACACAATTACTCATTTAGTACTGTCAATCCTGACTTGTGGGTCATATTACACATTGGCTAACTCTTTGTCCAATGGTAACGTACTGTCATCCCCGACTTACTACACACAAGGTAGTAAATTTTGTATACAAAACCTCAACATACCGGCAATAATTGAAGAACTACAAAGACCCAATCACCGCTTAATCACATTGTAAAACAATTAAGGTTTTGTAAAATATTACAAAAAGGTTAACAAAAAGAGGATAAACTCACATTGCTATCTTAGACTTCGCGTAAGGGTTTCCTGGATATAATCTATAATTTATACAAATGTACATTGGTTAGTATCATAACCCTTTGAAAATATTAATGATACCCTCCCCGAGACGGCATTCCAACAACTACGTCGGGCAGAACCACGACAGTTGTTACGGAACCCTAAATCAATCGGGCAGCGTATCGATTACGAAACTGGGGTTATAATACTTACAACGGAGCAGAACCTCGCTAATTAGGGGTATAATACTCGACTATAATAACTTTACTACAGAAATTGTGATTGAGAATTGAATTGTGAACGAACTGAAATGAAATCCGATGCGTTCTTTATATAGGTGTTGATCTCGACTCTCACGCGGCCTGCGTAAGAGTAACCTTAGGGTTACGCGGCCCGCGTCAACCCTGGGTCAACGAGTAGCTTAGCTGGGTCAGCATGTAGGTCCGCCAGGTGTTAGGCCACGTGGCCGCACCGGACTGTGCCACCATTTGAGACACTCGCGGCCCGTGTAAAGGTTGGGGTGGGTCTACGCGGCCCGCCTCAGCTTAGAAGTCAGATTTTAAATTTTATTTTAAATTTTATATTGTACTTCGGGCTCGGTTTTCACATACGGGGTGTATTTAAAGACATATAAGGTATTTTAAAAATATACTAGGGTGTCGGGAATATTATGAGAGTGTCGGTTTTACTGAGGGTTGTTACATTCTCCCTACCTTATTTTAGAGCTCGTCCTCAAGATCTACTGGAACAAGTGTGGATATTTCCGTTGCATTTCAGATTCAAGCTCCCATGTATACTCAGGTCCTCTTTTGGAGTCCCACTTTACTTTGACCAGAACTAGTTTCTTATGCTTGAGGTTCTTGACTTTTCTATCTTCAATCTGTAGAGGCCTTTCTACAAACTTGAGTTGTTCATTTACCTCTATATCCTTAAGAGGTACTATTAGTGATTCATCAGCTAAACACTTCTTGAGATTAGATACATGAAATACATCATGTATTCCTGCCATTTCCTCGGGCAATTGTAGCTGATTGGCTACAGGTCCTATTCTTCTAATAATTTTAAAAGGTCCAACATACCTGGGACTTAGCTTTCCCCTTTTTATGAATCTTACTACCTCTTTCCAAGGAGAGACTTTCAATAATACTTTATCTCCTACTTGAAATTCCAAGGGTTTGCGTCGGTTGTCAGCATAACTCTTCTGTCGATCACGTGCTGCTTTTAATCATTCCTTGACTTGAATAATCTTGTCGGTTGTTTCTTGCACTATCTCAGGTCCAGATAGTTGTTTTTCCCCAATTTCTGCCCAACAGACTGGGGTTCGGCACTTTCGTCCATAAAGTGCTTCGAATGGTGCAGCATTGATACTTGTGTGATAACTATTATTATAAGAAAATTCTATTAAAGGTAAGTGGTCGTCCCAATTACCTCCGAAATCAATTACACAAGCTCTAAGCATGTCTTCCATTGTCTGAATTGTCCTTTCGCTTTGTCCATCCGTTTGAGGATGATAAGCCGTGCTTAGTTTTAATTTGGTTCCCATTTCCTTTTGGAAACTTGACAAAAAATGAGAGGTAAATCGACTATCCCTATCAGAAACAATTGATAAAGGAATTCCATGTAAAGAAACAATTTCATTTACATACAACTTAGCTAACTGTTCCATACTGAAAGTTTCTTTCATTGGTAGGAAATGAGCTGACTTGGTTAGCCTATCTACAATCACCCAGATTGTATCATTTCCTTTCTTTTTTTTGGGTAATTTAGTAACAAAATCCATTGTTATCAATTTCCATTTCCATACTGGCATTTCTAATTGTTGTAGAAATCCTGAGGGTTTCTGGTGTTCAGCTTTAACTTGCGAACAAGTTAAACATTTAGAAACATAAGCTGCTATGTCCTTTTTCATTCCTATCCACCAGAAAATTTTCCTTAAATCCTGGCACATTTTATCATTTCCTGGATGCATCGTATACTTGGACTTATGGGCTTCTTCTAATATACGATGACGTAGGTTTCCTAATTTAGGTATCCACATTCTCTTTTTATGGAATCTCCAAATTCCATCTGTTCCTTGTTCCAATTCTTTTAGCATACCTTTTAATTTTTCAGTATCGTCCTTGATTACTGATTCTTGGGCTTCTCTAATTTGATCATTTAAATCTACTTGTAGATTTAATTTAAGAGAACGTACCCTTTTTGGCTTTTCATGATACTTTCGGATTAAAGCATCTGCTACTACATTTGCTTTTCCTTCATGATACTGGATATCACAATCATAATCACTAAGTAATTCCATCAAGCGTCTTTGTCTCATATTCAACTCCTTTTGTTTGAAAATATACCTTAAACTCTTATGATCAGTGAATATGGTAAACTTACTACCATAAAGGTAATGTCTCCAAATCTTAAGAGCAAATATTATAGCTCCTAACTCTAAATCATGGGTTGAATAATTCTCTTCATGATTCTAAAGTTGTCTAGATGCATAGGCTATAACCTTTTGTCGTTGCATTAATACACATCCATAACCTAATTTGGAAGCGTCACAATAGACTACAAAGTCTTCAGTTCCTTCTGGTAACGCTAATATGGGTATATGGGTTAATCTTTGCTTAAGGATTCTAAATGCTTCTTCTTGTTTTAATCCCCATTCAAACTTAACAGATTTACAGGTCAGCTTAGTTAAGGGAATGGCTATTCTAGAAAAATCTTGGATAAATCTTCTATAATAAACGGCTAATCCTAAGAAACTTCTAACCTCGGTTGGTGACTCAGGGGTTTTCCATTTAGTAATCGCCTCGATCTTTGTGGGATCCACATGAATTCCTTCATGATTAACTAAATGTCCAAGAAATTGTACCTGTTCTAACCAAAATTCGCACTTAGAAAATTTAGCATAAAGCTTTTCTTTTCTTAATAAACTTAAAAGTGCGTGCAAATGCTTTGCATGATCCTCTTTACTCTTAGAGTAAATTAGAATATCATCTATAAAAACAATTATGAATTTATCCAAATATGGCTTACATATTCGGTTCATCATGTCCGTAAATGCGGCTGGGGCATTGGTTAAACCAAATGGCATGACAGTAAATTCATAATGACCATACCTTGTTCTGAATGCGGTCTTAGGAATGTCCTCTTCCTGTACCTTTAATTGATGATATCCTGACCTTAAATCGATTTTAGAGAAAAATCGAGCTCCTTGTAGTTGATCAAACAGATCATCGATTCTCGGTAATGGGTACCGATTCTTAGTCGTGAGTTTGTTTAATTCACGGTAGTCAATGCACATACGCATCGATCCGTCCTTCTTTTTAACAAACAGTATCGGCGCTCCCCATGGCGACGAACTTGGCTGTATAAATCCTTTTTCTAACAATTCGTCCAATTGTTTCTTTAATTCTTGCATTTCTGCAGGTGCCAAACGGTAAGGTGCTTTGGCAATCGGTGCTGTTCCTGGTATTAAATGGATTCTGAATTCAACTTCTCTGTGCTGCGGTAGTCCTGGTAATTCTTCCGGAAATACATCTGAAAACTGAGATACTACTGGAATATCTTTTAGTTCTTTTCCTTTAGTGTTAGTGATTATGGAAATCAAATACGCTATAGAACCTTTTCTTATATAGCTTGCAGTTTTCATCACAGAGATAAATTTTGTGGATCTAGATGGTTTATCTCCTTTAATTGTGATCTTTTACCTTTTGGTGAATTTACTTGGATTGACTTTTGATCACATAAAATACTGGCTTTATTGGCTATTAACCAATCCATTCCTAATACAACATCAAATCCTGCCAGATTCATGGGATAAAGATTTACAATAAATTTCTGATTTAAAATTTCTATACTTGCTCCCTTCAAGATTTCAGAAATCCTAACGGTTTCTCCATTAGCTGTCTCTACTAGACATTCTTGTGGTAATTTAGTTAATGACTGATTTAGAAATTTGCAAAATGATGTATTAATAAAACTTTGGTTTGCACCAGAGTCAAATAATACTTTAGAAAAAATATCATTAACTAAAAACGTACCAGCGATGACATCTGGAATCATCTTAGCTTCATCTGCAGTCAGAACAAATGTTCTAGCATTTTGAGTATTCTTGTTGTTTGTAGCTGGAGCTAATTTTGGGCAATTAAGCTTGATATGACCTTGTTCTCCGCAGTTGTAACATATCTTGTTGTTAACTTTCTTCCTGCAGTTTTCTTCCTTGTGTCCCGATATTTTGCAAAAGTTACAGTATATAGAGCATCTTCTTGAATGCTTTCTTTTGCAATTCTTAAAGTAAGGTGCAGAGGTAGAACCTACATTTCTCCCACGATTAGAATTTCCAGAACGAAATTCTTGTGTAAGCTTCTGGGTTAGGTTCCTCATTTGATCCTCTTCTTGGGTACGAACTAATTCATCTGTCAAGGTATTTGCTAGTTCTACAGCTTCTTCTATGGTTTGAGGTCTAGCTGCCTTGACTACGTGTCTTATTTCTCCAATTAATCCCCAGATATAACGGGAGATTAATACTGGTTCTGGTGAAGCAAGAGTTGGCACTATTCTAGCATATTCAAATAATATCTTAGTGTATCCCTTACTATCCACACCAGTCATCCTAAGGTTTAAGAATTTGTTTGCTATCTGTTCCTTCTCATTGGGTGGGCAGAATTTCCTTTCTACCTTGCTTTTAAATTCTTCCCATTCCATATTGTAGGTTCTATCACTTCCTCTTGATTGGAGGATAGTGTTCCACCATTCTAGTGCTGAATTCTTAAACAGATTAGAAGCAAACAATATCTTATCTTCTTCAGCACACTTACTTATTCTTAAGACTGCCTCAGTCTTCTCTATCCAGCGTAGAGTTGCAATAGCCCCTTCGTTGCCTGAGAATTCCATTGGTTTACAAGACCAGAATTCTTTATAAGAACAACCGCAAGACACGGTTCTTCTCCTTTTGGGAATAGGCAATTGAAGTATAGGTCCATTGTTTACGCTGTTTTCGGGTTCGATGGGTCGCTTACTACTATGCTTACTTTTATTATTTGCTTCTTGAATAGTTTGAATAATAAATGGCATTGCATCTATGATGCCTTGTGCCACTATATGTTGAACAACACTATTATCCATTTGATTTCCATTGTTATTGATGCTTGGATTCTCATTAACCACGTTATTGTTACTCTGGTTATCATTATTCAGATTTCCTTGATTTCCATCATCGGCCATCTGAATTTTAAACATTTTACCCCATATTAATACCACAAGATAATATTTAATATAGTTAATCATATGACACGCAATCTAACCAAAAACGTCGATCATTGCGACTTTTACTCTATTTCCATATACGATTATGCATCCATTACATACTAGTACTGAATTAAAAATTACAATGCCAACAGAAATAGAATTACACTAATAGTAATATGCATTCGTACACACATATTTTATTTTATTTTATTTTATTATTATTACTATTACCAACTCCTCTATCACATCACGGATATGGATTTATCAAAAAATCCATATTGCGCTCATAGTATTTCCATACGAGACGCTCTCCCACCTGTCGCATTCTCTCACTGCTTTCTAAAATTTTCTCACCGAAGGTCCTAAGTTCTTGCACGTTTTCTGCACTCATTGGGGGTGCAGGTTCTAGGACTGGGTTTGGAATCTGTCACACCCCGACCGCGTAGAACAACAAAGCGCGGCGGAAACATCGAGGCGTGTTGCAACAGAATTAATGTTTCATAACCATGGATACCAAAAAGTGTTTCGTTTTATTAAACATTGAATAATTACATTGTCTGGAAATCTAAATACACAATTTAAACATAGTCTATCATTGTTATTGAGTCACTAAAGCCTTGTCCAGTCCTATGTGAGCATGCATCCTATCAATCGATATCTTTCAATAATACCTGAAACATATGTGAAAACGAGGTCAGCAAAGAAATGCTGGCGAGTACATAGGTTTTGTGAAAATAAGATTCATGACTTCTGTTTTAAGAAAATGTTTAGTCATGAACCTTGTAATTTGCTTTGTCTTTGTAAATCATTTGAAAATAATAAGTTCAGGTGATATGTATAAATAAGAGAATAATGCATGATTAAATGAATAACCATGTAAAATGAGTTTGTATAAGATAAGTTGTTTGTAAATAATTGTCTTGTGAAAAGTTTGTTACTTGTATAAAATGTTCTATGTCTCAAACTGAAATGATTCAAATAACGCTACAATATGTAATACCATACAAACACTTATATATAGGAAGTACCAGCGGCGTATCCACCATGCTTGTATCATATTCCACACGCATTGTTACTTAATCACTTAATCAAACCAAACCACCAAAGTAATGTTCATGCCCAATGTAAATCATGTAATATGTATAACCAAAACCCAATCGTATATCGCTTTGAAGCCAATCGTTTACCCAATCGTTAAAACATCGTGTGAAAACCAATCGTTTACCCAATCGTTAAATTCGTTTTAGGTCGTGAAACTACTTAAATGGTCGTCTCGCTAATAACATTCAAACCTTCTTGACTCGCATTAATAAACCCTTACCAAAGGATAGATTAACAATTCGCATTAATAAACCCTTACCAAAGGATAGATTAACAATTTGCATTAATAAACCCTTACCAAAGGATAGATTAACAACTCGCATTAATAAACCCTTACCAAAGAGTTACCAAAGAGTAAATTAACAATTACAGATTCAGTCGCTACCCACAACACCCACACATAACTACGGGTGTAGTAACTAACGGGATTTGTCAGATCCTATGGTACCATAACCTAATACTGGTCGGCTTGATCATTGCTAATGAATGTCATTTGTTATGTAACCCAACCAACAAGTTTGTTCACATTATCGAAATCGTTATTAGTTTTGTATAAATCGTCTTAATTGTTTTTGAAACCATCGTAATCGTTCTTGAAATCATTGTTAAGATATTTAGCACATATGAGTCACCCCAAAACAGTTGAAAACAGTAAAAGAGGGGAATAATGTACTCGCCTGAGAATGCTTAGAGGTCTTGAACAACAACCAAACAAAGCTAGAGGGAGCACGGAATCAGTCGGCAATCTAAAACTATATAAATAAACCGGACTTAAATCGGGAGATCGGATAGGATGAGGCTTGGTAAACCAAATGAGTGTTGGAACTCATATGCTATGGTTTAACAAGGCCTACATACTACAATGAAACCAAACCTAAGTGCTTTCGACCCATCGCGACCCATTAAGGTAGCTTATGCTATTTTAACGCGTCGTGCGCGTGAAACGCGTTCAGACCGTCTAACTAGTCCTATGACAAGTGTTATATGCCTAAACATGTTACATAATCAGTTATGTGACAAAAGTTTAGGTTACATATGCTTAATTACCAATTATACATGAAAAGGGTATTCTGGTAATTTACTTAAGGCATATAAACTACCTATCATACAACTACTCAAACGATGTGACCATAGGGTATAACCTCGGAAGGTTATTCCCTACCTACTATGGTCACCTAATGTGTTTGGTCGGATCCTAATGATCGACCAAATGGGTCGGGTTCGAGGTATAAGCGATTTATCAGATCGCTTATCCTAAGACCCTAGACAATGTGGTAATCAGTAGGCATAGTCCCAAGGGACTATAACCAACGTGATTACACTCACGTTGCGAAGTTAAAACGAACTTCGCATTGACCATAACTGGTCAATGTAGAAAGTCAAACAAAGTTTGACTTTCAGACTCGAAAGACTCGAAAAGCAATAAAAGAACGAAAGAATACTTACGAAGGGTCCCCGAATGCTAATTTCGATCCGAGAATCTCAGGTATGAAACAATGGTTTCAACTTAGAGTTTCTAAGATCAAAATTATAGTGATTATGAAGCATGGGGGGTGGGGTATTTATAGTAAAAGGTCCACCGTTAAGATCGTTTCATGGAAAGGAGGGCACGATCAAGGCCGTACACTTGTCGGGAAGTTGTGGTGCCTCAAAATGCTCACCACCATAAGGAATCAACACTTGGCAAGGGGTTAGGGAGTGCAAAACAGCTGCAAACAGCTGTTAAATACACTTAATCTGGTCCAGAAGGGGGCTCGCGTGACGCTAAGGCCCCTCGCGTCACGCTAGGCCCCTGTTTTGGCAGATTTTACAGATATGGTCCCTGCACCTTGTTTAAGCGATTTTTGATGCGTTTGAACCCCGTTAACCTCATTTCAAGGATCTAAAATGAAGTTAAAGTATAGGGAACTCAAAATATGCTCAAAAATATCTAGGATGTCGGTTCGTTTGGCCGTACGATCGCGATGTTCGCTTAATTACGACGGAATGCGAACAAGCGCGAAAAACGATCCAAATGACGCGACGAATGGATTTTTCTTATGGCGAACACTAAAATATAATATAGTCATGCTTGCATGAATTTTTGGATGTCCGAATGTATTCAGAACGTAAGTTATGCGCGAAAATGCAAACTTGTGCACTTTTTGACACTTTTAGTCCCTGAATGACACAAAAGTTTATTTTAGCACACCGAACACCTCAAAGCCTATTTCTAAGCTATGTAAAGGATATTTAAGGTGTGTTCAACTTATGGTCATGTTCCGGAATGTCTGTTACAGTTCAAATTGGCATACTTTCGCAGTTTGTCAAGTTTAGTCCCTGTAAGCGAATTAACTTGTTTTTGCCATACCAAAGCCTTCAAAACTTATTTCTAAGTTATGTAAAGGTTATTTAAGGTATGTTAAGCCTATGTCACTATTCTGGAGTGTTTGTTGCATTAAACTGGTTATATTTACGCATCGGTGCGCGTATAACCTTCCAGAAAGTGATTTAGAGTTTGAAATTGAACAAGAATTGATATGTGCAAATGATACACATATTTTTACAAATCCCAAGTATGAAATATAATATTTCATTGGTTCGGTATTTGTTTGATGGCCGTGGAGGCACAGGTGTTACAGTCTCCCCTACTTTAGGAAATTTCGTCCCGAAATTTATTTTGAGGAAACTTGTGAGAGCTTGAAAATATGAAGTTGAAAAGATCGAACAACTTTGGTTAGGGTTCTGAACTTCTAGTAATCTTCAATGACATCATGATTGCAATGTAAGAGGGATACTTATATACAAGTATATGAAGCGTCATTGGTGCGTCCACCGTACCTCCATTACATCGTTTTCATTTCATTATTTTTGTCACTATCGGTTCTTACACATAATAAATCTTACTGGGTTTCTGTGCACTAAATTTCATAATTATGTACGCGTCCATAATCAGACAATTCCTTGCACAGTTCACACAGTCTATTTTATAATGTGTAGGGGAAAACCAAATGAACAATCCTGTGATGAGTGTGACTAGACCGCCATAGAGTCCTTTTAATTAAATCAATAAGTGATCTAAATAGACTATCAAGGAGTCTGTTCAGCTACATCACTAGATGTCGTTCTTTAACCAAATTGTGAATCAATCCTTTTGACTAGACCACTCAAAGGTCTCTCATCGAATCATGGAATGGTACTATATAACCCAAGGGTCTTAACTACTACGTAGAAGCCCATAAGGATTTAAGGTAGTACCTTTTTGAATATCCTACTATGAACCCCTCATATAAAGATATGAAAGATTCTATGAGGATCTGAAAATCGTATCACACAAAAACATAGAGGAGAACACATAAACACATATCACATAATCGCATAATCGCATACTCGCATAATTGTTTAATTTGACCTTTAACTTTGTTATCTTTGGACACGGGTATTTAAAGCATACAAGGAATCAAATCCTTGATTACAGCAATTTGGATGGATCCACATGAATACCCTATTTGTTGACTACATGGCCCGAAAACTGAACTTCTTTAAGCCAAAATTCCCTCTTGGAGGATTTAGCGAAAAGTTTGTTCCTTCTTTAGGGGTTCCAATGTCAACGAAGGTGTTGATCGTGATCGGCTCGGGACATGAATAGATCAAGGTGTCATCAATAACAACAATGACGAACTGATCCAAATAAGACTTGCAGACTCTATTTATTAAGTCCTTGAAGATGGCTGGAGCATTTGTCAACCCAAAAGGCATGACTGTAAACTCGTAATGGCCATACTTTGTGCAGAAAACCGTTTTGGGAATATCTTCTTCGAGAATACAAAGTTGATGATACTCAAAACGCAAATCGATCTTGGAAAAGCATGAAGTACCCTGCAGATGATCGGAGAGATCATCGATTTAAGGTAGGGGATATCGATTTTTGATGGTAAGCTTACCAGGCTTACGTTAATCGATATACATTCGAAAAGATCCATTTTTCTTTTCACAAAGAGGACAGGAGTTTCTCCAAGGTGAAAAGTTCGGACGGATGAATCCTTTATCAGACAACTCTTGAAGCTGTTTTGATAATTCTTGCATCTCGTACGGTGCAAGACGATAAGATACTTTAGATTTAAAAGAAACAAGTGTTTGAGGTTCTTAGGGAGATCACAAGTGATCATGAAAATGGCAGAACCACATGAGTAGTTTGTCTTTATGTTGACATCATACGGTTGGATCAAACATTCGTACAATTGCATTAGTTAAAAATAAAACCACAAATTTTATTTATATAACAACCGCATTGTCTTTAAATGTTACAAGATAACAACCAGAGGAATTTCAAAATTCTACTTGTTCTTCATCATTGATTGCCTCATTGATGTTAAACACTCGACCACGTGCGGGATTCACATTGACGTTGACGTTCGCATTTGGGTTTGCGTTAGCATCTGCATTCACCAGTCTTGGGCAGTTGTGGCGGAAGTGACCAATCTCTCCGCAGTTGAAACATGAACCCAGTGGGAATCTCACAGCATTCCCTTGAACCTGAGCTTGAACCTGAGCAGCCTGATTTTGTCCCAGACGACAAATATTGGCCAAATGCCCAAGTCTACCACACGTTGTGCATTTCTTGCAATCTTGTTGTGCAACGTGATGACCGTTGCAACGGGCACAATGTGGTGCGGTACCAGCATATGCCTTCTTTGCAGCTGGCTGTGCCGGTGGGTTTTGCAAGTTCTGAGCAGTCTGTGCTGTAACAGCAAAATTTTTGGCACCCTTCCGCTTCTTTGATTTCTTCGAAGTCTCAACTTCCTTACCCTTCTTGTTTTGACCTTTCTTGCTATCCTCCTTGTCAGACTCCTGCTTCTTACCCTTTTCACCCTTTCTGTGTAACTTATTCTTCCGAATCTGCGACTCAGTCAATGTCGCAGCTAACTCGATCGCCTGACGGAGTGTGGTAGGGCTACTACCAGTAAGGATGTCTTGTACCGTGTCAGGTAGGCCGTCAATGTACCTTTCGATAGCCTTGTCGAGTGGGGTAACCATTGTCGGGCAAAGCAGACTCAACTCCTCAAACCTATCAGTATACGCCCTGTGCTCACCACTATCTTGCTTCAACTCATCAAATTCCTTCTCCAAAGCTCGCTGCTCATGACGAGGACAGAATTCCCTCATCATAAGGGCCCTAAGTTCAGCCCACGTCTGTGCTAGAGCAACTTCTGCACCACGATCCCTCATAACCCCGTTCCACCATGTGAGAGCCCTCTTCTGAAACACACTCGAAGAAAACTCGACCTTGCTATTGTCAGGACACTGCACGTGGCGGAAAGTATTCTCAATGCTCTCAAACCATTGAAGAAGTCCAGTCGCTCCTTCAGAACCACTAAACTTGAGTGGTTTAGCCTGGTTAAAATCCTTGTATTTGCATGGAACGTTGTTGTTGTTATTATTGCCGTTGTTGTATATCTCGTGGACTTGGGTTACAACCCCGGGAAGCACAGCAGCCACCTGCTGAGAGATCAGGGCTGCGAGTTCTTCAATAGTAAAAGTCCGAGCATCGGTTCGAGCATCGCGTCGAGGAGGCATTGTCTAGAAGAGGAAACATGAAATGAAACGAGTGAGAGAATTAGACGAAAAGAATGAGATGAACAAATCTGATGAAAGCAAGGATAGTGGTCATTTGTTTGTTACTACAAAGCAACAAACGACACACAGAACTAATCAAAGTAAATGGGTCAAAAATAATGTATCGCGAAGACATGCTCGCCTATAAGTGAACACTCATCCCAAGAATTCCCAGGTAAGCACAACTGGTCTCGCGTCTGATGAGATATATACGAAGTGCTTGCCTAGACAGAAAACCCAGAATACAGGCATTCACCCTTCCAGTTTGCACGTGTTCACATTATTTAAGACTCAAAACTTTGGCAAGAGTTTGAAAATTCCAAAAAAGGGGTTCAAAACCTTATAACTGAGGGTTCAAAACCTTGTAATCAATCATCCTAGAACAGATGATTAGTTTTCAAAGCGGTTTTGAAATTTATGTTCTTGTTGTGGTCGTCACCTAAGGATAGGTGACGGTATTTGTTTTTATGACTAAACGCAAGTAAACTCGCGTTAGGGTCCTAGAAAGGTTATAGACTAGGTCAAAGCATTACTAATAACCTAATTCCCTATAACCATTGGCTCTGATACCATCTTTTCTGTCACACCCCGACCGCGTAGAACAACAAAGCGCGGCGGAAACATCGAGGCGTGTTGCAACAGAATTAATGTTTCATAACCATGGATACCAAAAAGTGTTTCGTTTTATTAAACATTGAATAATTACATTGTCTGGAAATCTAAATACACAATTTAAACATAGTCTATCATTGTTATTGAGTCACTAAGGCCTTGTCCAGTCCTATGTGAGCATGCATCCTATCAATCGATATCTTTCAATAATACCTGAAACATATGTGAAAACGAGGTCAGCAAAGAAATGCTGGCGAGTACATAGGTTTTGTGAAAATAAGATTCATGACTTCTGTTTTAAGAAAATGTTTAGTCATGAACCTTGTAATTTGCTTTGTCTTTGTAAATCATTTGAAAATAATAAGTTCAGGTGATATGTATAAATAAGAGAATAATGCATGATTAAATGAATAACCATGTAAAATGAGTTTGTATAAGATAAGTTGTTTGTAAATAATTGTCTTGTGAAAAGTATGTTACTTGTATAAAATGTTCTATGTCTCAAACTGAAATGATTCAAATAACGCTACAATATGTAATACCATACAAACACTTATATATAGGAAGTACCAGCGGCGTATCCACCATGCTTGTATCATATTCCACACGCATTGTTACTTAATCACTTAATCAAACCAAACCACCAAAGTAATGTTCATGCCCAATGTAAATCATGTAATATGTATAACCAAAACCCAATCGTATATCGCTTTGAAGCCAATCGTTTACCCAATCGTTAAAACATCGTGTGAAAACCAATCGTTTACCCAATCGTTAAATTCGTTTTAGGTCGTGAAACTACTTAAATGGTCGTCTCGCTAATAACATTCAAACCTTCTTGACTCGCATTAATAAACCCTTACCAAAGGATAGATTAACAATTCGCATTAATAAACCCTTACCAAAGGATAGATTAACAATTCGCATTAATAAACCCTTACCAAAGGATAGATTAACAACTCGCATTAATAAACCCTTACCAAAGGATAGATTAACAACTCGCATTAATAAACCCTTACCAAAGAGTAAATTAACAATTACAGATTCAGTCGCTACCCACAACACCCACACATAACTACGGGTGTAGTAACTAACGGGATTTGTCAGATCCTATGGTACCATAACCTAATACTGGTCGGCTTGATCATTGCTAATGAATGTCATTTGTTATGTAACCCAACCAACAAGTTTGTTCACATTATCGAAATCGTTATTAGTTTTGTATAAATCGTCTTAATTGTTTTTGAAACCATCGTAATCGTTCTTGAAATCATTGTTAAGATATTTAGCACATATGAGTCACCCCAAAACAGTTGAAAACAGTAAAAGAGGGGAATAATGTACTCGCCTGAGAATGCTTAGAGGTCTTGAACAACAACCAAACAAAGCTAGAGGGAGCACGGAATCAGTCGGCAATCTAAAACTATATAAATAAACCGGACTTAAATCGGGAGATCGGATAGGATGAGGCTTGGTAAACCAAATGAGTGTTGGAACTCATATGCTATGGTTTAACAAGGCCTACATACTACAATGAAACCAAACCTAAGTGCTTTCGACCCATCGCGACCCATTAAGGTAGCTTATGCTATTTTAACGCGTCGTGCGCGTGAAACGCGTTCAGACCGTCTAACTAGTCCTATGACAAGTGTTATATGCCTAAACATGTTACATAATCAGTTATGTGACAAAAGTTTAGGTTACATATGCTTAATTACCAATTATACATGAGAAGGGTATTCTGGTAATTTACTTAAGGCATATAAACTACCTATCATACAACTACTCAAACGATGTGACCATAGGGTATAACCTCGGAAGGTTATTCCCTACCTACTATGGTCACCAAATGTGTTTGGTCGGATCCTAATGATCGACCAAATGGGTCGGGTTCGAGGTATAAGCGATTTATCAGATCGCTTATCCTAAGACCCTAGACAATGTGGTAATCAGTAGGCATAGTCCCAAGGGACTATAACCAACGTGATTACACTCACGTTGCGAAGTTCAAACGAACTTCGCATTGACCATAACTGGTCAATGTAGAAAGTCAAACAAAGTTTGACTTTCAGACTCAAAAGACTCGAAAAGCAATAAAAGAACGAAAGAATACTTACGAAGGGTCCCCGAATGCTAATTTCGATCCGAGAATCTCAGGTATGAAACAATGGTTTCAACTTAGAGTTTCTAAGATCAAAACTATAGTGATTATGAAGCATGGGGGGTGGGGTATTTATAGTAAAAGGTCCACCGTTAAGATCGTTTCATGGAAAGGAGGGCACGATCAAGGCCGTACACTTGTCGGGAAGTTGTGGTGCCTCAAAATGCTCACCACCATAAGGAATCAACACTTGGCAAGGGGTTAGGGAGTGCAAAACAGCTGCAAACAGCTGTTAAATACACTTAATCTGGTCCAGAAGGGGGCTCGCGTGACGCTAAGGCCCCTCGCGTCACGCTAGGCCCCTGTTTTGGCAGATTTTACAGAAATGGTCCCTGCACCTTGTTTAAGCGATTTTTGATGCGTTTGAACCCCGTTAACCTCATTTCAAGGATCTAAAATGAAGTTAAAGTATAGGGAACTCAAAATATGCTCAAAAATATCTAGGATGTCGGTTCGTTTGGCCGTACGATCGCGATGTTCGCTTAATTACGACGGAATGCGCACAAGCGCGAAAAACGATCCAAATGACGCGACGAATGGATTTTTCTTATGGCGAACACTAAAATATAATATAGTCATGCTTGCATGAATTTTTGGATGTCCGGATGTATTCAGAACGTAAGTTATGCGCGAAAATGCAAACTTGTGCACTTTTTGACACTTTTAGTCCCTGAATGACACAAAAGTTTATTTTAGCACACCGAACACCTCAAAGCCTATTTCTAAGCTATGTAAAGGATATTTAAGGTGTGTTCAACTTATGGTCATGTTCCGGAATGTCTGTTACAGTTCAAATTGGCATACTTTCGCAGTTTGTCAAGTTTAGTCCCTGTAAGCGAATTAACTTGTTTTTGCCATACCAAAGCCTTCAAAACTTATTTCTAAGTTATGTAAAGGTTATTTAAGGTATGTTAAGCCTATGTCACTATTCTGGAGTGTTTGTTGCATTAAACTGGTTATATTTACGCATCGGTGCGCGTATAACCTTCCAGAAAGTGATTTAGAGTTTGAAATTGAACAAGAATTGATATGTGCAAATGATACACATATTTTTACAAATCCCAAGTATGAAATATAATATTTCATTGGTTCGGTATTTGTTTGATGGCCGTGGAGGCACAGGTGTTACAGTCTCCCCTACTTTAGGAAATTTCGTCCCGAAATTTATTTTGAGGAAACTTGTGAGAGCTTGAAAATATGAAGTTGAAAAGATCGAACAACTTTGGTTAGGGTTCTGAACTTCTAGTAATCTTCAATGACATCATGATTGCAATGTAAGAGGGATACTTATATACAAGTATATGAAGCGTCATTGGTGCGTCCACCGTACCTCCATTACATCGTTCTCATTTCGTTATTTTTGTCACTATCGGTTCTTACACATAATAAATCTTACTGGGTTTCTGTGCACTAAATTTCATAATTATGTACGCGTCCATAATCAGACAATTCCTTGCACAGTTCACACAGTCTATTTTATAATGTGTAGGGGAAAACCAAATGAACAATCCTGTGATGAGTGTGACTAGACCGCCATAGAGTCCTTTTAATTAAATCAATAAGTGATCTAAATAGACTATCAAGGAGTCTGTTCAGCTACATCACTAGATGTCGTTCTTTAACCAAATTGTGAATCAATCCTTTTGACTAGACCACTCAAAGGTCTCTCATCGAATCATGGAATGGTACTATATAACCCAAGGGTCTTAACTACTACGTAGAAGCCCATAAGGATTTAAGGTAGTACCTTTTTGAATATCCTACTATGAACCCCTCATATAAAGATATGAAAGATTCTATGAGGATCTGAAAATCGTATCACACAAAAACATAGAGGAGAACACATAAACACATATCACATAATCGCATAATCGCATACTCGCATAATTGTTTAATTTGACCTTTAACTTTGTTATCTTTGGACACGGGTATTTAAAGCATACAAGGAATCAAATCCTTGATTACAGCAATTTGGATGGATCCACATGAATACCCTGTTTGTTGACTACATGGCCCGAAAACTGAACTTCTTTAAGCCAAAATTCCCTCTTGGAGGATTTAGCGAAAAGTTTGTTCCTTCTTTAGGGGTTCCAATGTCAACGAAGGTGTTGATCGTGATCGGCTCGGGACATGAATAGATCAAGGTGTCATCAATAACAACAATGACGAACTGATCCAAATAAGACTTGCAGACTCTATTTATTAAGTCCTTGAAGATGGTTGGAGCATTTGTCAACCCAAAAGGCATGACTGTAAACTCGTAATGGCCATACTTTGTGCAGAAAACCGTTTTGGGAATATCTTCTTCGAGAATACAAAGTTGATGATACTCAAAACGCAAATCGATCTTGGAAAAGCATGAAGTACCCTGCAGATGATCGGAGAGATCATCGATTTAAGGTAGGGGATATCGATTTTTGATGGTAAGCTTACCAGGCTTACGTTAATCGATATACATTCGAAAAGATCCATTTTTCTTTTCACAAAGAGGACAGGAGTTTCTCCAAGGTGAAAAGTTCGGACGGATGAATCCTTTATCAGACAACTCTTGAAGCTGTTTTGATAATTCTTGCATTAAACTGGTTATATTTACGCATCGGTGCGCGTATAACCTTCCAGAAAGTGATTTAGAGTTTGAAATTGAACAAGAATTGATATGTGCAAATGATACACATATTTTTACAAATCCCAAGTATGAAATATAATATTTCATTGGTTCGGTATTTGTTTGAAGGCCGTGGAGGCACATGTGTTACAGAATCTGGGGTGCGGGTTCCTGATATGGGGGTGAAAGTGCCTGAAATCGGTAAGGATCTGCTAAGATCTCCCTAATATAGTTATCATGGTAATAGGGATCTAAAGGGTCCATACCTTGATAAGCTCCTATGTTCTGTATGGGTGTGTCCTCATGTATCTGATAACGTTGCACAAAGTCCCTATTGTCGTCCCACCAGGGATCCTAATTTGGGTCTAGGGGGTTTGGTACAGGTACCCTAGGGATTTCTTCTGGGTTGAAGTCATGCATATCTACCTGGTTTTCAGGGTTTTCTATCTCCATGGGTTGTTCTAGGATTTGTGGTTGTGGGGCTACTAATTGTTCCAGACTTGGGTCAGCAGCAGTTGTAGCTAGGATATGGAAATTGGCTGGAAATTGGCTCGGCTTCTATTAAGCATATCCTGTGTATGGGCATCTGTCTTTCGCTTAGCAGCTGCTAAAACTCTTTGCTGTTGCAACTTTCGCATTCTTTTCCTACGTGCAAAGGCTTCCTTACTGAACCATCCTCGTTTCTTATGAGGGAATGGCTCTTCTGACTGAGCTTTAAAAGCAAACACCCCTTCTTCCTGATCAGCAGAATACCCAGAAAGGGCAGGCTGTGATGAGGTACCTTCACTCCTAGGTGAATCAGACAACTGATGACTCATGTCTGAGGGTCCTTGATCACTCACACTGTAAACTAACAAATAGTCAAATAACACATAACAAAAAAAAATACAGTTATGCACGTATTTCCGTAATTTATTTCCTAACACAAAACTTAGAATTTAAGTGTCAGCAGAAAACTTCTTTGGCTCAGACCAGTGGCTAGGCTCTGATACCACCTTCTGTCGCAACCCCCGATCCCTTATCTGTCCCGGGAACGGGCGGACGCGAACTCAGTGGCGGTGGTATCAGCTGATTAATTTGGCAGCGGAATTTACATCAGGACCGTAGTTAGGAAATGTTCATCAGAGTAAAACCACCAAATTTAATATTAATAATCACATGGGTAAAACCCAAGTTTCTTATTACAATACATTTATAGGGGTAAACCCTATATTATTGAATTAAAAACATCGTTTATTAGGTAACTTTTATAGCCACATTTTTCCTAAGCCTTCAGTACTTTCCAGCTGGCTTTTTACTAATTGGCTGTCACATTGTGTTACCTAAAACGCGTTTTAAAAAACATTTGTCAGTGGGAAATACTGGTGAGTGAATCCCAGTTTAATCAAGAAACATTTTATCAATTAACACAGTATTGAGAGCGATCACATTGTTTATGTCTACACAATTACTCATTCAGTACTGTCAATCCTGACTTGTGGGTCATATTGCACATTGGCTAACTCTTTGTCCAATGGTAACGTACTGTCATCCCCGACTTACTACACACAAGGTAGTAAATTTTGTATACAAAACCCCAACATACAGGCAGTAATTGAAGAACTACAAAGACTCAATCACCGCTTAATCACATTGTAAAACAATTAAGGTTTTGTAAAATATTACAAAAAGGTTAACAAAAAGCGGATAAACTCACATTGCTATCTTAGACTTTGCGTAAGGGTTTCCTGGATATAATCTATAATTTATACAAATGTACATTGGTTAGTATCATAACCCTTTGAAAATATTAATGATACCCTCCCCGAGACGACATTCCAACAACTACGTCGTGCAGAACCACGACAGTTGTTACGGAACCCTAAATCAATCGGGCAGCGTATCTATTACGAAACTGGGGTTATAATACTTACAACGGAGCAGAACCTCGCTAATTAGGGGTATAATACTCGACTATAATAACTTTACTACAGAAATTGTGATTGAGAATTGAATTGTGAACGAACTGAAATGAAATCCGATGCGTTCTTTATATAGGTGTTGATCTCGACTCTCACGCGGCCCGCGTCAACCCTGGGTCAACGAGTAGCTTAGCTGGGTCAGCATGTAGGTCCACTGGGTGTTAGGCCACGTGGCCGCACCGGGCTGCGCCACCATTTGAGACACTCGCGACCCGCGTAAAGGTTGGGGTGGGTCTACGCGGCCCGCCTCAGCTTAGAAGTCAGATTTTAAATTTTATTTTAAATGTTATATTGTACTTCGGGCTCGGTTTTCACATATGGGGTGTATTTAAAGACATATAAGGTATTTTAAAAATATACTGGGGTGTCGAGAATATTACGAGAGTGTCGGTTTTACTGAGGGTTGTTACACTAGCCGGGCCTCAGCCGGCCCCCATACCCTCTAGTCTTAATGATTATAGTGGATACATACCCAACCAAGCATATCTATTTATGTTCTTACATGACTTCACGAAAATCATTAATATACAAATAGTGTTAAGTTTAGACCATGGGTTATGGGAGGATAGTTTTCAAAGGGACTATCTGCCACATAGGCGCCACATAAGCATAGGAGGAGGACCATCCCCTTGGGGACTATCCAAGGGTGTGGTGGATGCTCCTCCCCCATTTTTTTATTAATTTTTTTTTGCTATATTAATTAAAACAAAGTAAATAAAAATAAAAAAGTTACATTTAAATAAAAATCCTAAAGCTACATAAAAAAAATAACCGAATGTAACATTAAAAAAAACCTAATATTACATTAAAAAAACCTAAAGTTACAATAAAAAAAGCCTAAAGTTACAAATAAATAAAAAAACTACGCATTGTTTTCTCCGAGACTCTAAATGTAACGACATTATTGAGTGGCCCACCATTTATCCGGCATTATTGAGGGACCCACCATTTATTGGGTATTGAAACCTTATTAAAAAGCAACCACTTTAGGCTAAGGGTAGTTGTACCCTTTGCTTTGGGTGTTTTCCAAAAAAAAAAATTTGATATGTGATCTGCTTCATACACGTGCCAAACACTCCAATCTCTTTCTTCACCTAAATACCCCATCATCTCTTTTTCCTCCCAAAACCCTTTTCTATTCTATGTCAACACAGAGAAGCTATAGAAACGGCCATCGTTGCCTACATGAGAGAGATGAAGTCGGTTGAAAAGGGCTCCAAAACAAACTGTAGGGTTTCCAATGAAGACAACGATTGTAGAAAAAAAAAAGAGAAAGGCCAACGACGGGCGGCGGAACCACGTCGGTACGCCGTCGCTTGCGTCGTCCCTATACGGTAGCCTACTTCTGCAATTGAAATCGCGAAACAAAGCCCTTAAATTAAACGAAATTTGTTGCGATGATACATATGTTATCGATCTTATCAGCAAATCTGATTCTTATCAGTAAAGTTATTCTAGAAATGCTAGGGCTTTTTTAGTTATTTGTTTATTTATTTTTTTTGCAGTAGGCTTTGTATGGTATATATTCTAAGTTTTAAGTTTATACAGATCATGTTTTGGTTAATTTTGTTGGATATGTAAGCCAATGGAAATCATGTAACCCTAACGTCGACATCAGATCATCCGGAAACCATCATCGAGCCATCACATTCTTTCCGTTTACATCTCAGGTAATGGTTTTCCTTCATGCTTGTGGACACTTAGGTTGTTATGTATGCTTTATGTTGTGGTTTTGAAACGTACAGGATAGTAATTGTCAGTTTCAGGTAGCTGGGTATTGAGACCAAGAAATTAAGCGCCACTTGCAGTTACGGTTTTAAGGTCAGTCAATTATTGGCTTCAAACAGAGACAGAGATCTACTTTTATTTCTGGATGTATTGTGTCATCACTTATGACTTATGCATGATGTTGTTGTCATGGTAGGAGTGAGCGATTGGATTTGATGTCTAAAATGGGTTTTTTGTTTGTTTCGATACTGGATACAAGAAAAACTAATTGAAATCAAGACAGAAGCAGACAATCTTCTACTTGCAAGACACGAGGTAGCTAAGTTTCCATCACTTCAGGTGAATATTTCACATATTTTAAAACCGATGGATTTGTGGTGCGTAGCTTTTAGCTCTTGATGTGAAATAATGTCATTGCTGCAAGTAACTTGGTTATATGCTATAGTAACCGCATCTTAAAATATGTACAATATGCTCCATCATATTTGTCTTCCTTATCTGAAAAAAAAGTAGCACCAAATTCATGAAGTAAGAATTTACACATATTAAAATAGTAGACTGATAACTCCAGCAACAAAGGAACCCGGTTCTGAGATTAATCTCAACTTATTACTACCAGCAAATTTACTATTTGATCGAGGTCGAATTGAGTTATGTGTGTGTCTGTGTGCATACACTTGCACACACGCTTGCGCACATATATATTCATGTTTCTTTGTAATTTGTTCATAAGTGTTATCGGTGGAGTTTATGTGGTGATTTGATGACTGGCACTATTAGCTTAAATAAGAGGCCATAGCTGCTTACTAATTAAGTATAGCCATTAAGATCAATTGTTAGGGGGTGTTTGTTTTTGGTGAGAAGTACTTCAGAACCTCTTATGTCTTCCCCACGCAGACCACGCGCAGACGTTTGAGTCTGCAGCTTGTTTGTTTTTCAGAAGAGGTTTCATTAAAAAACCTCTTCCCCACCTCTTCCCCAAGCAGACATGTCCTTGTGTCTTCCAACCTCTTCAACACTCTTCTCCCTCATCAAAACACCCATCCGGTCTCAAAACCCTAGCACACCACCTCCACCTCCACTCCGACACCACCTCCTCCGCCGCCCACCCCTGATCCGCCACGACCTCCACCTCCTCCGCCGCCCACCCCTGCTCCGCCACCACCTCCACTTCCGACACCACCTCCTCCGCCGCCCACCACCTGCTCCAGCCCTGCTCCACCTCCACTCCTCCACCACCTCCACCTCCACCTCCGACACCCATCTCCTCCGACACCACCTCCACCTCCGATTCAAGCACCATCGGAGCCACCACACCTCCGTCGGAGCCCCCACATCGATCTCCATCTCCTCCTCTGTTCACCTACCAGGTAGATATTTCACCCAATTTGAATCTTTATTGATCTTTTGCAAATGGGTGTTGAAAAAATTCTGTTTTGGTGGGAATTAGGGGGTGTTGTTGATGATTAAAAGCTAATTGAACAAATGGGTCGATGTTGATTGTTATTATTGAACAGTTTTGTTTGATTGGGATGTGGGTATTCTTGATTAGGGGGTGTTGTTGATGATTAAAAGCATCACGCCGGTGAACTGGTTCTGATGCCCAATTTTGAAGCCTGTGAAGTCAATAGTATGGGGGTTGTTTGGGAGAAGAGAAAGGGAAAAAACAAACACTCTTTTTATTACACCCCGCAGACATTTGGTTCACCTCTTCTTGTGCAGATGTTTGCAGATGTGGTCCGCATACTGCAGACCTTTTGCATCTGAAAAAACAAACACCACCTTAGTTTTGTGGATTACTATACTAATGTTCTCTGGTTAAGGCTCTAAATGTTTATTTAATAAGTTTCATATAACGAATTTGGTATCTTTGATTGTAACTGTGTTGGGTTTTAACAATGAAAAATGGTGTTTCATTTGCAGGGTTATATGTATCTACCTTTAATGATATTGGAGCTATAAATAATGGGACCGTACAATATTTCTTAGAATATAGTGAAGGTATTATTTACACACTATTATTTTATTATCTGGTGTACGCACTATTATTTTCTTAGAATAGAGCTATATGTATCTACCTGTGTTTTATAAGTTGATGGATCGATTTTCGTGCTATGGCGTTTTGTGTTATGTGAATGGAAAAACACTTGGCTTTTCTAAAGGTTATGATATGTGTGTGTATTAGGAGGCTACGATGATGAGTTTCGGTTTGACGAAAGATGAGATTTTTATATGTCCTGACGTGGCAGCCAAGATGATCATGTGGCATTCAGGTACGAGACCATAGTAAACCAAGCTGACTTGAGATCTCTGCCATGCATATGTCACTACATGCATGGTATCAGTATGTGTATAGATTATTTAAAACTTACTACAACCATACTTGCAAAAAGCCATGAATTGAAGTTGCATTATGTTTTTTTATTTCGGTGGGTCCTTTTTCACATGGTTACTGGTGGTAATATAATCTCATTTTCATTTTTAGTTGAGTAATACCTCCAATATGACGATGGTCCCACACACTAATATAGTCAACAACTATATAATATGGTCAAATGCTAGATTTATTGTTTTCTAACATTTTTTTTGTTATTATGTTGGGAAATTTAATTTAGAAAATCAGAAAATGAAAGAAGATATTTGTATATTGTAGAGAAAAGGAATCAATAAAGTAAAAAAGAGCTAATGATCTCTAGATCAAGTGGTGGAGGGCTTGCATTTCTCTTGAGAGATGCAGGTTCGACTCCCACTTGGTGCAGAGTGAGGCACTGGTGGGCAATGATAGGAGACCCAGGGAAACCTGGGTTGGATCCTTGAGCCAAACGGGTTTTACCGGTAATTTCACTGTCGTGCCTACGGGCGGGTGGGTTACCGGGTTTTCCCCGGAATTGGTGGTGGACTCGGGTTACTCTCGGAGTACTCCGTTTGTCCAGTGGGTGCCCCGAGAGTTCTCGGGATTGAGTTTGTTGGCCGTTCAAAAAAAAAAATAAAGTAAAAAAGAAAAGTAGATGGCAAGGTGAGGAAAAAGAAAGCAAGAGATCACATCATATATACTACACGCATACTGGCCAACATTACAAAAAGGTGGAAGAAATCAAAAGAATTTCAAAAAGTTGTGAATCCAAAATATCAGTGGATGACCAAAATGGAGTGTCAGATAAATCTTCTCCAACTAACCCAAATAATAATTTAGAGTCAACAGGATTGAGTTCCTATTGCTTCTAGAAGTGTTTTCCTACAGGCTTGCACATTGACTACTGGTTTTATAGCTTTCATGGGAGTAATAATTCGATTGGTAAAATCTTGATGTGCACTCTTTTTAGCAAGATCATGCTTATAGAACAATTTAGGGGTGTTTGGATGTGCTTTTAAGTTGATCATGTTGCAATAATCAGTGGGGCAAAAACAGATTATGATTATATTTGTTATTAGTTAGGCTAAAAAAATAAAAGGTGCTAATATCTACATATTTTGCGAGTCAATTTATGTTTTATTTTATTTTTCCAATGTAGAAAATTAGCTAGAAATGATATATTTATGGGCAAGTGATGTTAGTTAATTACAAAACACAGAAGTGGTCCATTTGATTCACTTATTGTCTTGTAATCTTTTTCCGTTCTAAAACTGAGATGTTAATATTTTGCTGATTGATTTTTTTTACTTTACAGTAATGTTGGAGTATGTTTTGAATGACGTTGCAGAGGGATGGAAGCCCATGGGGTGTGGAGGTCAACCCTGGTATGATGGAATCACTTGGGAAGGAAATAAAAGTGTGGATCAAAATTTTGGTACTCATTTTGTATTCTAATTTATAAACTCTTCCCATCATTGGTGTCTTAGTTATATGTAAAGAAAGTTTGTTAACCTGTTATTACGAAGTTGGTGTTGCGATCACCATGCCGTCACAACACGTTAGTGACCTAACTATGTTTTACACTTCATATGTGTATGTATCCCGCCGCATTGCGGCGGGTACTAATTCTAGTTTATATAGGTTTTTAATTAAATGAATTTGTTTTTTTTTTAAACTAGCAGTTTGTAACGGCATTATTGAGGGGCCCATCATTTCTCCGGCTCGTCTCCATCGTCCGGGAGAAGCCGCTGAAGACGCGAAGGGCCACAAGGGGCCGGTGTGGGACGATCCACCGGGACGGCGCCGGACCAGGGACGAGGCCCATACCCCTCGGTCTTATGAAATTTATAGTTTTGGGCTCATTAATTTTAGCTATAAGTGTATGAGTGTTCTTTGTATCCGATTTTACCTTCTTCGAGTCGGGTTCCTCGTATTTGGAATTTCTGAAAGTGAGCTTCAAGTAAATTTAAAAAAAAAAAAGCTATTTGAATTTTAAAGTTTTAATTTGGTTCCAATCTGGCTTAGTTCGATCAAATTAAGAAGAAAAATATAAGCACTGGATAGTGGATATGGGTAAACCTTAAAATAGTCTCTTCACTTTCAATTTTCAAAACCTGCAAAGCTTCATCAAACTAGATCTACTATGTCCAATTGTCCATTGTCTAACATCAAATGCCCATATCTATGAAACTAAAATCAATGCAAATTAGACTACGAAGATGGCATACGAGTTGTGACTTGTGAGGCGAGGCGAGACTTAGAGGCTGTTTGTTTAACTCTAAGTCTCTTAATGGTTCAAACCTCTTACTGGTTCAACACTTAATGGTCCAAACTGTTCGTTTCGCGAGCAGATGTCTGAATGGTTTAGACATTTTCCTTTGAATGGTTAAGCAGAGGGTCCAGCTTTGGGGCTACGGCTTAATATTAGAAAAACTGAAGTATTTTGGCCGACATGCAATGGGGTGAAGGTCCGGCCAGGGCTTTTCTCCAGTGAGATTGGGAGGCCGGAGATGGGTGTCAGACTGCTAGGAGGGGCAGTTAGCCGTGATGCCAATTTTATTAGTGGTCTAGCGGCTAAGAGGGCAACGCGTGCTGTTGACATTATGGGACACCTTCCCTTGTTGCGGGATCCTCAAAGCGATCTCCTCTTGCTTAGATCTTGTATGGGGGTTGCAAAGTTGCTATTTGGTTTGCGAACTTGCCAGCCCCTCTTTGTGGATGATGTTGTTTCATGTTTTGATAAAGGGCTTCGGGAGGCAATAGAAGACATTGTCGTATGTGGGGGTCCTTTTTTTGGTGAACTACAGTGGCGGATCGCGACCTTGCCAATGCGGCTTGGTGGGTTGGGCCTTCTCTCGGCCCGGGATATGGCTGCCTATGCCTTTGTGGCTTCCAGGTCTCAATCTTGGGAGTTGCAGGACCACATCTTACGTAACAGTGGGGTTGCTAACACTGATCCGGATTATGCCAGCGCCTTGGAACACTTGCATGAATCTCTACCTAATTTTGATCTCGGCGGTTTCTCTAACAAGGACACCGCCCCCAAAAAGCCACAGAAAACTTTGGCGAATGCCTTTTGTGTCAAATCGCACAAAGTTTGGGAGAAGATTTCCATTTGTCCCCCCGCCAGAAAGCCGTCATTGAATGCCTACAGAGGCCTCACGCTTAGGATTTCTTAACTGTTATTCGTATTGAAGGTTTAGGTCAACGTATGTCAGCGGTTGAGTACCAGTCAATCCTTAAGTACCGTTTGATGATCCCCATGTTCCCGAATGATGAAACTTGCCCAGTCTGCCGTAAAGCATGCCTGGATAAATACGGGGAGCATGCGTTACACTGTAGAGAGTTGTCGGGATTTAAGTATTGCCATGACTTTGTTCGAGACGCGTTAATGGATATTCTCAGACGTGCAGGGATCTCAGCAAAGAAAGAGGCACCAGTTAATTTTCTGACAGATCCATCGGAGGGGAGATCCACCCTACGCCCGGCTGACGTGTTAGTTTTTGGTTGGGAGGGCGGGAAATATGCTTGTGTCGATCTCACAGGCGTATCCCCCTAGCCGGGTTCCGGGAAAATGGGTTTGTGGCGGGGCAAGCGGTACTAAAAGCAGAGTCAAAGAAGGTGGAAAAGTACGCGAAAGCTTGTGAGGATAATCAACATGCCTTTGTCCCCCTGGCGTTTGACACGTTCGGCTCCTTGGTGCCGGAGGCAGTTCGGTTCTTGTCTAGAGTTCAGCATGTGATCCACAGCAACTTTTCGACCCCTCAGGGGCGAGGCTTTGTTTTTAGTAGATTAGGGTTTTCTATTCAGAAAGGGATGGCGGCGCAGTTTGTTGCTCGTCTACCTGCTATCCTTATGTAATTTGCCCAAATTATTGGAATGAAATTATTAATGTTTTAGAAAAAAAAATAATGGGATATTGAATTAAAATTTTTTTTTACTGAGTTTGAATGGTTAAGACCTCTAATCTAAATTGGTCAGACATTTGCCTCTGAACGATTAAGCATTATACTGGCTCTTAATGGTTTAAACCTCCTCTTACCAGCAATTAACTATTCAGAAGTTGCCAAACAACCCCTTAGACGAAATACAAGTTGTGACTTGTGAGTTGCAATTTGGGTTCTTAATGGCAAACGTATTGAAGTAAATTCGAATTTACATATTCAATTTGGTTATTTTCAAATTCAAATATGAATACCGAAATATTAAAACCAATTACTTCCTAACTCGATTCACATAAATGTAACCCATTTGGTTCGACTTTTAGTCCAAATTACGAGTACAGAACACCCTTGCTAATTTATCTTTTTAACGATGAATGTAGTAAAAAATAAAATAAAGGGTGAAATATTTTTATATATATTTATTAAATAAAAAATATACATAATAAGAAAAACTTAGATGTCAAAAATATTTAAGAGATTTATAGGAAACTATGGTGGTATTTGTTTTTTAAACGTTAAATGTCTGCAGTATGCGGATCATATCTCCAGACAACTATAGAAGAAGAGGTGAATCAAACCTCTGCAGTCTGCAAGAGAAAGGTTGTTTGTTTTTTAACGTATGTGGACCAAATCTCTACCACCACCACATCTACAAGAAGAAGGTGGTGGTAGACGGTGGTGGTGGGTGGTGGTGGACGGTAGTGGTGGGTGGTGGACGGTGGTGGTGGTGATGGACGGTGGTGGGTGGTGGACGATGGTGGTTGGTGGTGGGTGGTGGTGGTGGTGATGGACGGTGGTGGTGGGTGGTGGTGTTTAACCCTACGCAGACCTTAGAAGATCTTAGAAGTGGTTAGGCCAAGTCTGCACCAAGAAGAGCTCACACAGACGTTTTTTAATGAAACGTCTTCGAAAACATAAACAATCTGCAGACGACAATGTTTGTGTGTGATCTGCGCGACACAGATAGAAGAGCCTATACAGATTTAAAAAAAAAACAAACAAATAGCACCTATATCTAACGTGAACCACACAAACTTACGTCAAAATTAACACAAAAGGCCAAAAGTTATTAATAAATACATTTGGATTCTTTTGACGTCAAAATTAACCCAAAAGGCCAAAAGTTATTAATAAATACATTTGGATTCTTTTGACACATTTTATAAGGCACTAAAAATTCAACGTCACTTTCACATGTCTATATGTTTTTGTAAGCGTCCAAGCCCGGCCATCGGTACACTCATAGATAAAAGGTCATTCATGTTCGCGATCGCAGTCACCCAAATACCCATTGTGGTAAAATCCCGGCTCGCGCATGACATTTTGTCACTAACGAGACTTCAATCAACGACCTCCCATAAAGAAAGTCACCGGGTACCACTAGAGCATTAGCCCTTTGTTGATTTTGTCTATATATGTATACATGTTCAAGTCTAGCATTCCATTCATGCACACTATTAAGGGTAACTTACTAACGCTCTTAATCATATATTAAAGCATGTCTATATCTTCATCTGTTTCAGCCCTTAATAAAAGTTTTAAGCAAAACCTTGTTCGCAACACGGTGAACTTCAGTCCTAGCATATGGGGAGATCAATTTCTCATATATAATGAGGTTTTGTGACTTTTATATCACTACTTTCTAATTATGATATGAATTAGAGCAATTGATTTGGTTGGCATTTTTTTTTAACTAGCTGTTTTGTAAAAATGGTATGACCAGATATTAATCAAGACAAACGAACAATAACACCAGAAATAGTGACAAAATCGTGACGTAAAATTTATTTCTTAACCAACCCAGAAAAACGCCCAAACCTCCCAAGATCTTACAAACTGTAAGATCTTTAATATGAACAAATACAGAGAACAATCAACTGATGATTATCAGTTGATTATTCGGAACGATACAACCAAAATACAACCGATGATCCACAGGATCAACAACCGTAGCAGATCCACAAGCCGGATCATACGAACAAGACTAACAACTGCAGCAGATCCACAATACGGATCAAATACAACGAAACCTGAGATACACACTGAATTATCCACCACAACACAGCCGATAACTATTGATATATCAGCTGCTAATCTACTAGAACGAACTCAACAGATCTCGAACAAACTTCACAGATCTTGAACAACTTGGAGAGGGTAGGTGTATGATGAAAGAGAAAAAGTGTGCGTGTATATTAAAGATCTGGAACCTTATCTCTTCTCTTTATACCACAACAATTAAATGTAACACTTAGCCCCTTGAACTTTCAATCCTGCACACTTAAAACACACATAAGCCCAGATACATATTAACAGCCCAATAAATATAACAAACTGAATGAATTAGCCCAAGATGATAAAACATATACTTTATATATTTTAACATCCCCCCATAATTCATACAGTGAACATGTTCAACATACCCAACTTTTCACACAAAGTTTCATGTTGAAATCCATTCAACCCTTTGGTGAACAAATCAGCTAATTGGTTCTCAGAAGCAATTTTTTCTGGAATTACAACACCAGCTGTAATCTTTTCTCTCAGAAAATGCAGGTCAAGTTCAAAATGTTTAGTCCGCTCATGAAACACTGGATTAAATGCAATAGAAATAGCAGACTGACTATCACAAAACAGCTTGACAGGTAACTTACATTCAACATTCAACTCCCTTAACACATTTAAGATCCACATAACTTCGCACGAAGCAGAGCACATAGCTCTATACTCCGCTTCAGCGGTAGATCTCGCAACGACACTTTGTTTTTTTGATTTCCAAGACACAAGAGAATTGCCTAAGAAAATACCAAACCCAGTCACAGACTTCCTGGATGCTAAACATTTAGCCCAGTCAGAATCAACGAACCCTTTTAGAACAAAGTCATTTTCCTTTCGAAACAAAATCCCTTTTCCAGGGGATTGTTTCAAATACTTGAGCAATCTTAACGCAATTTGCAAATGACACTCACGTGGAGAATGCATAAATTGACTTAAAAACTGAACCGCATAACTTATATCTGGTCTAGTAATAGACAGATATATCAGCTTGCCAATAAGTTTTTGGAAGTTTGTAACATCTTTTACGACAGTTTGATTTTGACTTAACTTGTGACTAATAACATGACTTTGTTCTATCGGAGTATTAACAGGCTTAACACCTAAATACCCAAATTCATTTAGCAATTCAAGACAATATTTACGTTGATTCAAGCAAATACCATTATCAACATATAACACCTCAATACCCAAAAAATATTTTAAGACACCCAAGTCTTTTATTTGAAAATTGTCACTTAACACAGATTTAACTCTAACAATATCAACTTCAGAATTACCCGTAACAATTATATCATCAACATAGACTAAAAGAACAACAAACACAGATTTAACAGACATAACGTACATAGAGTGATCACATAAACTTTGCACAAAACCCATTTTAAGCAATACTTCATTTAGTTTTTCATTCCACTTCCTCGGGGCTTGTTTTAGCCCATATAAAGACTTGACTAATTTGCACACACGAGTTTCATCTTCAGGAAAATAACCAGGTGGAAGTTTCATATAAACATCTTCAGAAATAGACCCATAAAGGAATGCGTTATTAACATCTAATTGATAGATTTGCCAGTTATTTTTTACAGCCAAGCTTAAGACACATCTAATAGTAACCATTTTGACGACCGGAGAAAATGTTTCTCCAAAATCAAGTCCTTCTCGTTGACTAAAACCTTTAGCAACTAATCTGGCCTTAAACCTCTCAATTTCACCATTAGACTTGTATTTTATTTTGTAAATCCATTTACAACCTATGGCTTTTCTATCTTTAGGCAAATTAACCAATGTCCAAGTACCATTTTTATACAACGCTTCCATTTCCTTATTCATAGCCTCTACCCACCTAGGATCCTTAACAGCTTCATTAAAACATGTAGGTTCAACAGTTTTGTTCAAATTTGAAACAAAGCACATATTATCAAACGACAAATTTGAGTAATTAACAGATTTTTCTATACCATACTTAACCCTACCTTCAACAACATACTGATCAAACCGTTTTGGCATAGAAACATTTCTAGAAGAACATCTAACATATTGTGTGCCCTCAGATTGGACAGTGTCATCATTTGACCCAGAAGTGTCCTCTGCCCTACCACTGTTACCTAAACTACTACTGCCAACCTGTTCTGTTTGTTGACCAGGCTCAACTCCAGAAACAGGGGCTGATGTAGAGGGTGACAGTGGTTGCTGATCATCACTAACAGAATCATGTGCACCACTTGTACCCTCTTCATCATTGGGCATGTTAGGAACTTCAGATGTTATAGTATCAAAAAAGTTTAAATGATTCAGATTCAATTCATAAACATTTTCTTGATTATCAAAAGATTTAAGTTTAAAAGGGTACACATTTTCATAGAATTTCACATCTCTAGAATAGAAAACTTTCTTACTGTCTAAACTCCACAATTTATAGCCCTTTTTTATGTTAGAATAACCAAGAAAAACACATTTTTCTGCATGGTATGCAAACTTATCAGGCTCATTTAAAACAGTACTAAAACATAAACATCCAAAGTTCCTTAGATGAGACAAGGAGGGTTTAAATCCAAACATAACCTCAAAAGGACTCTTACTATTCAACACATAGGAGGGTAACCTGTTAATCAGGTATACAGCAGTTAGAATACAGTCTGACCAAAACCTCAAGGGTAAACCACCCTGAAACATCAAAGCCCTAGCTGTGTTCAAAAGGTGTCTATGTTTCCTCTCCACCACACCATTTTGTTGTGGTGTATAGGAACATGTAGTTTGGTGTAAAATCCCTTTATTTTTACAAAACAAGCTTATATTATTATTTACAAATTCAGTCCCATTATCACTTCGGAACACTTTAATTTTTTTCTTAAACTGAGTTAATACCAATTCATAAAAATCTTTTAAATTCTCAAAAACTTCAGTTTTATTTGACAAAAAATAACACCATACCGATCTTGAAAAATCATCAACAATTGTCAAAAAATACTTAAAGCCTTCATAACTTGCGACTTTGTACGGACCCCACAAGTCCAAATGTACTAAATCACCTACAGATTTGGTTTTATGCTCGCTTAAAGGAAACGGGACTCTAACTTGTTTAGCCCTATGACAAATGTCACAAGGACCATGATCGCTTGAATTTAAATTAAGATGATGTTTTAACACAGCCAAGACTTGATCAGAGGGGTGCCCTAGTCTAGAATGCCATGTAACAGATTTCACAGAACTATTAAAACAAGTACCAGCAGAATTACCATTATTTCCTACAACATATAGCCCACTATCCTGCCTACCACTCATCAGGAATTTCCTTGACTTGGAATCCTGTAATAAACAACTCTCCTCATTAAACACAACTGAAACACGATTATCCTTAGCTAACTTATACACAGACAACAAATTCACACAATAGTCTGGAACATAGAAAACATCTTGTAAAATTATATCTTCAGTTAGCTTAAGATTACCAATTTTTAAAACCTTAACCTTTGTTCCATTAGGATGACCCACAGTAATATTAAACTCTGACACATCAATAACATTTATTAAATGTTTATCAGATTTCACCATGTGTTGACTCGCCCCTGAGTCAACAATCCATTCAAAGTTACTATTAAACACACCGGAACTAGAACAACTAACAAAGTTAAACACATTAAAGCACTCACCTCCCATACTAGGATTCTGAGATTCTGACCCGGTATTCTCACCCACTAGATTTAACAACTTGGTAATCTGCTCAGAAGTAAAAGGTAACCCAGACATAGAAGAAACAGCAGATTTACCAACTGCAGAATTAGACTTATTATTATTATTATTAGTAGAACTACCTTTATTAAAAGTGTTATTATTATTAGCTCTCTTTTTATAACCTGAAGGATAACCAACAATTTCAAAACATCTGTCTATAGTATGACCTAACATATTGCAATGTGTACACTTGAAATTAGGGTTAGGTCCTCTTGTTGATCTCCTTTTATTATCAAAACCTTGGCTAGCCTTAGAGATAAATGAAACATTCTGATTTTTAGACCCATTACTAGATAACCTATGTGACTCTTCTCTAGATATAATAGAGAATGCCACTTTAACAGAGGGAAATGGTTCTCTTGTCAAAATATTGGTTCTCACAGGCTGATACACATCATCAAGACCCATGAGAAACTGCATTAGTTTTATAAGTGTTGAAAAATCATTGAAATCTTTAGCAGCTTGACAAGAACATGTAGGCAGATGAAGCATAGCATCAAACTGCTTCCACATTGTTGTCAACCTGTTATAATATTCTGCAACAGTGCTACCATTTTGTGAAATACAATTTATCTTTTTATACAGATCATAGACAATAGAACCATCAACCTTATAAAAGGATTCTTTTAAATCAGTCCAGACTTCGGAAGCTAATTTTGAAAAAACTTGACCAAGAAAAAGTTCTTCCGAAATAGAATTTAATAACCAAGTTAACACTACAGAGTTGCATCTATCCCATTGGGCTGCCAAAACTACATCATCTTTAGATTTTTCAACTTTACCATCTATAAACCCAAATTTATTTTTTGCTTCTAAAGCCAACTTCATAGCACTAGACCACACAGCATAGTTTTCAGTTCCTTTAAGTTTAATACTAACAATGGTTAAAGAGCTTGAGTCACTAGGATGCAAAAATAAGGGATCTCCAATATCCAACTTACTAATCAAGGTCTGAGAAGGACCAGTATTATCACCCATGATAACAAAAAACAAATGGAAAACAATCACAAATACAAACAAAATACTGATAACAACTCACAGGACAACAAACAAGACAGATACACAAAATACCCAAAGGCGAAGCTGTATCAGTGTCCAGATTCCAGGTTCATCACTTATAGTGCCTGGACAGGTCTTAATACAGGAGCCAAACACTAAGACAATGACCTAATAGAACAACAACAAATAACAAAGAAATTACACAAAAAAACAGATAATAATCAGCAACAAACAATCAAACAAAGGTGCCGGTCCTCACTACCCCGACTTCAACTATTCCAACAACAGAAAATAAAAGAGAAAGAGTAAGAATAATCTCACAGTGGGTGCAAAGCAACTCCAAAATTTATCAAATCTGTAGTTTTCGAGAACTAGCAGATCCAATAAAGACAATAACCAAAAACAACACAACTGGTCAGTTTGCTCTAAATCTTCGAGGATTTAGAGACCAACACAGTGTGTGTGAAGCCACCAGAAGAGAGAACTTTCACCAAAACCAAGAAACCCTAGCTAGGGTTTCAGTTGCTGATATACAGAAAATATAGCACTCCCAAGATCTAGAAGATCTATCCAATCGTCAACAACAGATCTGCAAACTTGAAGCAGACCTAACACAAGAACAACAAGACAATCAGATCAACAGCGGAAATAAGACCGGATCAAGAGCAAAAATGCTCTGATACCATGTAAAAATGGTATGACCAGATATTAATCAAGACAAACGAACAATAACACCAGAAATAGTGACAAAATCGTGACGTAAAATTTATTTCTTAACCAACCCAGAAAAACGCCCAAACCTCCCAAGATCTTACAAACTGTAAGATCTTTAATATGAACAAATACAGAGAACAATCAACTGATGATTATCAGTTGATTATTCGGAACGATACAACCAAAATACAACCGATGATCCACAGGATCAACAACCGTAGCAGATCCACAAGCCGGATCATACGAACAAGACTAACAACTGCAGCAGATCCACAATACGGATCAAATACAACGAAACCTGAGATACACACTGAATTATCCACCACAACACAGCCGATAACTATTGATATATCAGCTGCTAATCTACTAGAACGAACTCAACAGATCTCGAACAAACTTCACAGATCTTGAACAACTTGGAGAGGGTAGGTGTATGATGAAAGAGAAAAAGTGTGCGTGTATATTAAAGATCTGGAACCTTATCTCTTCTCTTTATACCACAACAATTAAATGTAACACTTAGCCCCTTGAACTTTCAATCCTGCACACTTAAAACACACATAAGCCCAGATACATATTAACAGCCCAATAAATATAACAAACTGAATGAATTAGCCCAAGATGATAAAACATATACTTTATATATTTTAACATGTTTCTATTGTTGGTGTAGAGAAAGGATATTGCTTGTGAGGAGCAACTGGCTAGGGAACTCAAAGAGAAAGTGCGGAAAGAGCTCCTGATCGAAGGATCAATAGGACCTACACAGCATATGAAGTTACTAGAACTTATCGATGTGGTCCAACGCCTTGGTGTAGCATATCATTTTGAAGACGAAATTGAGGAATGTTTAAAGCATATTTATGTTACCTACGGGGATAAGTGGATCAACGAGAATAACCTCGAAAGCACTTCACTGTGGTTCAGACTCCTACGACAACAAGGCTTCAATGTTTCAAGTGGTATTGTATTGTTTGCAACTAATTATTTATATGTTTTCAAATAGGTTAAATGCAAAGAGTTGGCTAGAGTGAAACAAGTTAAACTGATCTAAAGAGGCTCAATATTGTTAATGCCTATACTAAGCCGTGCAACTTTCAGAATTAGTTATAATTAACCTACAATTTTGTGAAAACAAATATGAAAATTTTAAAAAGGTATTTGCAAGTTAACGACTAACCAACTCATACAAAAAAGACTGGTTTACCCCTACCCCATCGGCTAACATGTATGCCGATATCCATGTGTTACATCTATTGTAGAATATGAGATCCCTGCTTTAAATTTTTTTCTTCTTTTTGCATAGGAATATTCTACAAGTACAAGAACGAAAATGGTAATTTTCTGGAGTCCTTGAGAGACGATATTCACGGTATGCTTTCTTTGTACGAAGCAACGTACATGAGGGTGGAAGGCGAAGAAGTTCTAGACGAAGCCCTCGAGTTTACAAAATACCATCTTGAAAATATAATCCAGAAACACATTTGTAGTAACGACGCTTCTCTTGAAACTCAAATATATCAAGCGCTACAACAACCTCTTCGAAAAAGATTGCCACGGCTAGAGGCATTGCGTTACATACCAATCTACCAACAACAAGATTCCCGTAATGACGACTTACTAACACTTGCAAAGTTAGATTTCAATTTGCTCCAAGAATTGCACCGAAAAGAGCTTAGCCAAATTAGCAAGTAAGTGTATTAAAACAAGACTACTATTATAGTCTAGTATAAGGCTCAAAATGGCAATTACGAAAAATATGTAAACCGACCGAGGTTAATATATATCATTATAAACGGTAATTAACTTTTATTTGAAAAACAAAACTTTATTAAAGAAATTTAACTTATAACATCTGTTAGTAAAATTGCTACTGATTGAATAAGAAAATGATCTGAAACAGAAGTGAAGAGACAGAAACAGAAACAGTAACGAGTGAACCGGGCTTGTGTTTAACACAATTCCCTTAAACAGATTCGTCGTCTGTTCCCAGGGTACGCCGGTTCGAAGCAGCACCGCGCACTGTCGGACTTGAGCACTTGCCTGAAAATAAACAGGAGTTGTGTTGCAAGAAACTGAGATAGAGAAGAGAAGCTATTGGTATATCTCAACTGATCAGTCTAGTCTTCGATTTATAGGGCTGGAATCATAACCGAAATCAACACAATAAAGACCAAATAATGGTCATTAGTATGTCGGTTATGAGGGCCAGAACTATAACCGAAATCAACAAAATAAAGACCAAATAATGGTCATTAGTATGTCGGTTACGAAACTGATAATCAGTTAGAATTTGAAAACGAAATAATGATCTTCATTCATTTCAGTTTCAAAAACAGAAAGTCAAGAGTGCAAAAAACCGCTCCACGCGGACCCAGGTTTTTGGAACTGCATTCGTGTCCGCGGGACGTGCGGGCATACGCGAGTTCAACTAATTCCGGTTCCATTTTTTGCAACCCCCCTGCGCGCGCGGGGGTAGGTCTTGTGGTAAAACATGTCATAAGACTTCAAAGGCTTGGATAAGGTTTCACCTTATAAATTGCCTTTCCTTTTGTTCCCACACCAATGTGGGACAAAGTGTCACCACATTTAAGACTTTCATTCACAACACAAATTTCCAACAATCCCCTACATGAATGGAGGTCGATCTCAGAAACAACATAATTCCTTATTACATTTCAGCAGTTGAGTTTTGCATACGATAGGTAGGTGTTACCCTTTGAACCTTCGCTCATGAAATGCACTTAGCCCACTAGCTCTGAGTAGAACTCGATGTCTTTGAACTCGTCTGCCGTTTGTGTAGACGACAATGCACTTCACACAAGACTCTCCCTGAAAAAGTCAAGTCCTCATAGTTATGTTCGTTATGTTCATGAACATGATGCCTGGTTCTGCGAGAGCCATTAGGTATTGTGCCCCAACAATACCCTTCGAAGCAACCCCACTTCTCTCTCACATAGGTGATTCACTATGTATGTTTACTTTAGTCGAATCATTAAAAGCCATAGGCTTAGCCTCACACTTGTCACTTTTAGGAATGGACTAGGAAGTTTATAAATCTTTATAATAAACTACCTTATTAAATGCGTAGGGTTATCTCCCCACAGTGACCTTGCTTATTCATACAATTAGGTTTTCCTATTGAACTCAATCCTTGGGATCTCCAGTCTATTGAGTTAGGTTTCCATCATATGAACCTCATTTTTCAAGGGCTTCAGTCCCATTCCCATGGACGACGTCTGTACTAACTCTCTACTTAGGCCTTTTGTCAGCGGATCCGCAATATTATCCTTTGACCTCACGTAGTCAACAATGATAATTCCTGTAGAGATTAGTTTTCGTATCGTATTATGTCTACGTCTGATATGTCTGTTCCTACCATTATACATTGTGCTACGAGCTCTGGCAAGTGCCGATTGGCTATCACAATGTATACAAATGGCCGTTGCCGGCTTAGGCCATCTTGGTATATCCTCAACAAATTGATGTAGCCATTCTGCCTCTTCACCTGCTTTATCTAAAGCGATGAACTCAGATTCCATCGTGGATCTAGCAATAACCGTTTGTTTTGATGATTTCCACGATATCGCTGCACCTCCAAGTGTGAATACATACCCACTTGTTGCTCTGGAATCATTCGTGTCAGATATCCAATTTGCATCGCAGTGTCCTTCTATAACTGCTGGATATCTGTTATAATGCAACCCGTATTCCCGAGTGTATCTTAAGTAGCGAAGCAACCGAGTGATACAGTTCCAATGCATTGAACTTGGGTTGCTTGTGTATCTACTTAGCTTGCTCACAGCAAATGCTATGTCTGGCCTAGTACAACTCATAAGATACATCAAGTTACCAATAATTCTTGAGTATTCCAACTGGTTTACGGGTTCACCTCTATTCTTGGCTAGATGTTGACTTGTGTCGAGTGGAGTTCTAGCTTCATTAGAGTCATTTGCATTGAACTTCTCAAGAATTTTGTCCACATAGTGGGATTGACTTAAAACGAGTCCACTTTGGGTTCGCGTGATTTTGACCCCCAAAATCACATCCGCAAGACCCATGTCTTTCATGTCAAATCTTGCTTTTAGCATGTTCTTTGTAGATTTTATGATTTTGTCATCGCTTCCAGCAATGAGCATATCATCTACATATAGACACAAAATGACATATCCATCAGAGGTGTCCTTCACATACACACACTTGTCACATTCATTGATTTTGAACCCAGCATCAAGCATGACATGATCAAACTTTTGATGCCATTGTTTTGGAGCTTGTTTCAATCCATACAAGGATTTCACAAGTTTACACACTTTCTTTTCTTACCCAATAGCTGTGAAGCCTTCGGGTTGCTCCATGTAGATTTCTTCCTCTAGAATTCCATTCAAGAAAGCTGTTTTCACATCCATTTGGTGAACTTCCAAATTTCTAATGGCGGCAATGGCAAGCACCAACCTGATGGATGTTATTCGCGTAACTGGCGAATATGTATCAAAGTAATCTAAACCTTCTCGTTGTTTATATCCTTTGATCACCAACCTTGCTTTGTACTTATCGATGGTTCCATCTGGTTTCATCTTCTTCTTGAAGATCCATCAATATCCTAGTGGTTTACATCCTTGAGGAAGATCCACTAGTTCCCAAGTATGGTTCTGTAAGATGGAGTCTATCTCACTTTTGATTGCCTCCCTCCACTGAGGTCCTTCTGAGGAATGTACCGCTTGTTGGTACATTTGAGGTTCATCTTCTACCATATAGGTAAGAAACTCAGGACCAAAGGATTTTTCAGTCCTTTGCCGTTTACTTTTCCTGATTTCAACTTCCTCATTCTTAGATTGTTCTCGAGGTTCATCGGTTTCAACTACACCCTCGGGAACAATTTCCTCAACCGGTCTAGAAGAACTCGGTTCACTTCTATCTAAGCATGGGAACACATGTTCAAACCACGTTGCATCCTTAGATTCGATTATGGTGCCTTTGCATATTCCAGGGTTCTTAGAATCATGCACAATAAAACGATAAGGACCATAAGGACGGGTGTATCCTATAAGTACACAATCCACCATTTTGGGACCTATTAGTAGGCGCTTAGGTGGTGTGACCACCACCTTAGCTAGACACCCCCATACTTTCAAGGATTTATATGGTGCTTTCTTTCCCATCCATAATTCGTAAGGCGTTACATCCTTTTTCTTATTGGGTATCATGTTTAACACATAATTTACCGATAAGATTGCTTCCCCCACATGTTTTGGTTTACACCAGAACTTATCATCATGGCATTCATCATTTCTTTCAAAGTGCGATTTTTCCGTTCCGCTATGCCATTTGATTGAGGGGAGTAAGGAGCCGTGAGTTCGTGGATGATTCCACTCTTTGCACATACGTCAAGAAAAGGTGAAACATATTCACCTCCTCGGTCGCTCCTTACAATTTTGATTTTCCGATTTAGTTGATTCTCAACTTCGGCTTTGAACAAGATAAACTTGTCAATAGCCTCTTCCTTACTCTTAAGTAAGTACACATAGCAATACCTTGTACTATCATCAATGAACGTGATGAAGTACTTGTTCCCACCACGAGTAGGAATTGCTTTTAGATCACACACATCAGTGTGGATCATCTCGAGGGGTTCGGTGATTCGTTCCACCTTTTTGAATGACGATTTCGTTTGTTTTGCTTCTACACAAGTTTCACATTTATTAATTGAGTCGATATCGAATGTTGGTATGCAATCAAGTTTGATTAAACGACGAATGGAATTATAATTTACGTGACCTAGTCTACCATGCCAAAGATTAGAAGACTCAATCAAGTAAGTAGAACTAGTAGCGTTTTCTTTCATTGCATTCACGACAATTGCATTGAGTTTAAACATTCCATTTAGGGCATAGCCCTTACCAACATACACACCATTTTTGGTCAACACGACCTTATCCGACTCAATCACCATTTTGAACCCAAACTTGTTCAATTGCCACCCCGAAACAAGGTTCTTACGAATTTCTGGAACATACAACACATTGGACAATGTGAGTTCTTTTCCAGAAGTCATCTTCAAAACAACGTTACCCTTGCCTTTTATTTCTGTCGTGGCAGAATTTCCCATGAAAACCTTTTCTCCATTAGTCACCTCCTTGAAGGTGTTGAAAAGGCTTTTGTAAAAGCACACATGTCGGGTAGCCCCCGTATCGACCCACCAATCCTTGTTATTTTGCCCAACTATATTCACTTCCGTGACCAAAATCGAGAGGTCCGTGACCATGGCAACAAGCTTATCGACTTCATCTACCATGTTCACTTGTTGAGCATTTTCCTTCTTCTTGGGAAGCTTGCATTCGCTAGCCTTGTGGCCTTGTTTTTGACAATTGTAACAAGTTCCAAGGAACTTCTTTTTCCCAACTCCCCCTTAGGACAAAGGTTGGAGCGTTTCCCATGACTTTTCTTTCCGCCATTTCCACTGTTTTTTCCCTTCGAAGATTGCCCATGTTCAACAAGATTGACCTTCACAGTTTCAGGACCATCAACCTTTTTTAGGGCCACTTTGTTATCTTTTTCAATCCAAAGACGAACAACAAGATCTTCGATGGTCATCTCCTTTCGCTTATGCTTGAGATAGTTCTTGAAATCAACCCAACTTGGTGGCAGTTTTTCGATCATTGCAGCAACTTGGAATGTCTCACTGAGCATCATTCCTTCCGCATGAATATCATGAAGGATAACCTGCAATTCTTGGACTTGGCTCATGACAGTTTTTGAGTCTATCATTTTAAAGTCCAAGAACTTTGCCACCACGAATTTCTTAGTGCCCGCATCTTCTGTTTTGTATTTGCGATCCAAAGACTCCCACAATTCTTTGGCAGTCTTGGCTTTGCAATACACATTATACAATGTGTCCACCAAACCATTCAAAATAAAATTGCGGCACAGGAAATCCCAATGATTCCAAGCATGCATCGCACTCACAGTTTGAGTATCCAAATCCCCTTCATCAACACGGGGTTTAGGTTCAGTCAGGAACCTTGCCAGATTCAACGTGGTCAGATAAAAGAACATCTTTTGCTGCCACTGTTTGAAATTCACACCACTGAATTTCTCTGGTTTCTCAGCATGCGACACTGCATTAGGCAGTGGTGTCACCAGACCGGTAGTGACGGTAACATCGGAAGTCATGACCGCAGAAACAGCACTGGTCATGACAGCAGAAACAGCAGTAGTCATCGGCTGTGATTCCATTCTGAAAATAAACATAATGCAGGAACAAATAAGTAATAGATTCTGTTTAAGTTTGTTAGTAAAATTGCTACTGATTGAATAAGAAAATGATTTGAAACAGAAGTGAAGAGACAGAAACAGAAACAGTAACGAGTGAACCGGGCTTGTGTTTAACACAATTCCCTTAAACAGATTCGTCGTCTGTTCCCAGGGTACGCCGGTTCGAAGCAGCACCGCGCACTGCCAGACTTGAGCACTTGCGTGAAAATAAACAGGAGCTGTGTTGCAAGAAACTGAGATAGAGAAGAGAAGCTATTGGTATATCTCAACTGATCAGTCTAGTCTTCGATTTATAGGGCTGGAATCATAACCGAAATCAACACAATAAAGACCAAATAATGGTCATTAGTATGTCGGTTACGAGGGCCAGAACTATAACCGAAATCAACAAAATAAAGACCAAATAATGGTCATTAGTATGTCGGTTACGAAACTGATAATCAGTTAGAATTTGAAAACGAAATAATGATCTTCATTCATTTCAGTTTCAAAAACAGAAAGTCAAGAGTGCAAAAAACCGCTCCACGCGGACCCAGGTTTTTGGAACTGCATTCGTGTCCGCAGGACGTGCGGGCATACGCGATTTCAACTAATTCTGGTTCCATTTTTTGCACCCCCCCTGCGCGCTCGTGGGTAGGACTTGTGGTAAAACATGTCATAAGACTTCAAAGGCTTGGATAAGGTTTCACCTTATAAATTGCCTTTCCTTTTGTTCCCAGACCAATGTGGGACAAAGTGTCACCACATTTAAGACTTTCATTCACAACACACAAATTTCCAACAACATCAACTTGGTTAAATGAAATAAACTAATTGTACATTTATGGTTCGTTGTTAATCACGAGTAAGGGTATTCAACTGATTGGATAATGAATTTCGAATTAAGAGAATCAATTTTTTTTTATTTTTTATATATATGAATTGGTATTCAATTTAGATTTGATTTAGTCGATTCGATCTGATTCGAATTTGAAACTCAAATTCTAATTGAATTCGATTTTGATTTAATTACAATTCACACTAAACAATAAATTATTTACTTTTATTTTTGAACTACTACAATCTAATTATTTATAACTTAAATAAAATACTAATCTACAAAATTGATAAACTATCAATATGCCAAGAGACCAATATTTAGAAGTTAGGTTAGTTACTTGTACCAAGTAAGTTAAGTAAAAAATTAGAAATAAGCAGTATGTATTATTAGACTTATCCTTATGGATGTAATTTATATTTAGAAATAAGTAGTATGTATTATTTATCATTTAGGCTTGGTAATGTTATATGGACTTATCCTTATGGATGTAATTTATATTTTTGCACAGATTTAGAAGTTATGTGTGTATGTATATTAACTAAATCAAATTATATGTATAAATTGAATTTGAATTTCGAATCAAAACTGATTGAAAATCATAAATTCGTATTCGATTCGAATACAGATCGAATTGAATTGAATTCAATTTTTTTAAACTGAATTCGAATCTTGATTATCAAATTCTATTTCAAATTTTTGGAATCCGAATCGAATTAAGGGTAAGGTTAATTTTAATCTAGCAATATAGCATATGGGTTATCCTCATGAGCTCACATTTTGTGTATGTGTCTAGATGGTGGAAGAATTTGAATGTGATGAACAAACTACCTTATGCTCGGGATAGAATAGTCGAAGGTTACTTTTGGATATTGGCGGTCTACTTCGAGCCTCAACATTCCGAATCAAGGATTTTTCTGATGAAAATTTGCAATCTACAAGTCATTTTGGATGACACATATGATAATTATGGTACTTATGAGGAACTCCAGATCTTTACTAAAGCTATTCAAAAGTAGGTGGTAACTAACAATTAACTTCTACTTATATTCATACATGCAAAAAGTTCCCAAAATTTATTGGTTATTGTGAATAACTTGCATAGATGGTCGATAAGTTGCATGGATATGCTTCCTGAATACATGAAACTGATATATCAAGAAATTCTCAATATTTACAAAGAAGCTGAAGATTTGCTAGAGAAGAAGGGAAATACATATCGCTTATGTTATACAAAAGAGATGGTACATAATATACAACCCGTTTGATCTTTATAATTCGTTTGTTTTGTTTTATAAACTATAATATTCTTGCCTTTAAAAACATGAAATCTAGTTAATGTGCCAGTTGCTCGTTCATTTGGAATTTAGGCTAAAGAGTACACTCGAAATCTCTTGATTGAAGCTAAATGGGTAAACGAGAGGTATATCCCAACCTTTGAAGAATATATGTCTGTTGCCATAGTATCTGTTGGCTACCCCTTGATGATCATGTTGTCTTATGTTCACCGAGATGATTTGGTGACCGAAGATACATTTAAATGGGTGTCTAACTATCCTCCTATTGTCAAAGCTTCATCTTTGATTTTTAGACTCATGGATGATATTGCCACACGTAAGGTATATGAAACTTCAAGATTCATTCTGTGAATATTCAAAAGAGAATATAAAACTATGGGAAGCAATTAAGTTATAGTAATTTTAAATTAAAATCACAGGACGAACGAGAAAGAAACCATGTAGTTTCGAGTGTCGAATGCTACATGAAGCAATACGAGGTCTCAAAGGCGCACACACATGAGTTATTCTCAAAGCTAATCGAAGATAATTGGAAAGTTATTAATAAGGAGTCTCTAAGGCCTACACACATACCCGAACCTTTACTTATGCCTCCTATAAATTTTGTACGTGTTTGTGATATCATTTATACAGGTGGTGACAATTATACTTATGCCAGGAAAGAAATGATCAACTACATTAAATCACTTCTTGTTATTCCCATAAGTGTTTAATATATAATGAAATTGTAATAATCAAATCATGCTTCGCAAATGTTTATGTGTAAGTTATTATTAGGATATGTGTTGTCACACCCTCAAAATACCACATGCGGAATCCACCGCGAGGTGTGTGACGTACTAGGGTCTACCTACTAATCACATTGAACTAACAGTAGGATAATAAACACATGTTCTTATTCAATATGAAAAGTGCTTTTCAAAACGTTTAATACGGGTCATAACCTAGTTTGTTTATATGGGAGAGGATCAAATAGGAAGTATAATTTGGGTAGGAAGTGTAGAAAGTAATAGGGTTATGACATGTGGTAAAGTTGAAAAATAAAGGGGAAAAATATTTTAGTCAATCTTATCCTATCTTCTCCTATTTTCTTTTCATGAAAGTTTAAAACCCACCCACCATCTTCAACCATTTCATCATTTTCTATCTCAATAATCACTACATTATAATGCGATTTTTGTCATCAATCAATGATTCAAACACCCAATCAATGTGTTCTTCAACTTTTTTTTTTGAAGAAAACCAGTTTAATTTCATACAATTTCACATTTTTTCCCGTTATTTTGAAGCGAATCACTAAATTTGTTCGACTCGATCGCTGATAAGTGTTTCTAGCATTCAAATTTCGTCAAGCGTTAAAGAAATCGGCTTCGATCTGTGTAAGAAAGTTTTGAATTGCGTTTTTATGACCTGGGTTTTTGAATTGAGTCATTGCGTTTTACAAAGGAATGCTAAAACACTTTTTTTGTGTTTTCAATCCATTGCGTTTTAGAAATAACATATTTCTTTGTGTTTTTTGTCCACTACGTTTTAAAAACAAGACATTTCTTTGTGTTTTCAGTCCAGTGCATTTTAAGAAAAAGAAATTTATTTGTGTTTTTAGTCCATTGCGTTTTAGAAACAACATATTTTTTTGTGTTGTTTGTTCATTGTGTTCTTGAACAACATATTTTTGTGTTTTTAGTCAATTGCATTTTAGAAAAAAAATTATTTTTTTTGTGTTTTTTGGCCATTGTGTTTTAGAAAAAAAAAAAAACATTTCTTTATATTTTTAGTCCATTGCGTTTTAGAAACAAGACTTTCTTTTCGTTTTAGAAAAAAGTCATTTTTTTATGTTTTTTATCCATTGCGTTTTTCGCATTTGGGTTTTCGATTTTTTTCGAAAATATAGTAATAGTATACTCGTTTTAAAGATAAAAACGTTCTTTTTTTGTGCACTTTTTATAAAAATAATAATGGTATACGGAAAAGTCATTAACGTTTAAAAAACAGGGGGGGGGGGGGGGAGATTGAAGGAGATGGAAACTATTGTCTTGAATTGACTAGAGTACCCATAAACAAATCCACACGTCTCTTTTTTTGTTCAATTTCACTCATTTAATATTAGCTATTAATTAATAAAAGATGATTAAGATTGCTTCCGAACCTTGTTTATATGTGCTAAACTAAGTAGGATAGGTTAATGTGTTTTAAAACATATTGGGTTTTAACAGTTAAATTTATTTATATGTTTTTTAAAGAACATGTATTTGTTTAACAATTTCATAGGTAAACTAATTGTGATAGTTTTCATAAAGAATCTGTTAGACTATACGATATGGAAAGACTTGAAGATGGGGCATTATGCGACATGTGGAACACACGTCAGAATGTGGCGTGGTGCTAAAACGGACGGCGTGGCTCGGGCGTGGAGACATGGCGTTTTTCGACACATGGCACACATCGCTTACATTTAAATAAAAACCAGTTAATAATAATTAAATAAATAACGTGACATAACTTAAAAATAAAAAAAAAACATTTCATAAATTACAATAAACATTAACCAAGAAAACGTATTATTTGCCATGTCGCGTAGTGTTTGAAGTCACTATCGTACCTGTTATGGTACTCGACGCAAGCGATTTGGATGATGTCGCCTTCGTTTAGCTCACCATTCTCGTTGTCCACACTGTTGACAGTTATCTCAAATCTCACACTATCCATATGAATCATCCGAAAACGTGAACAAAGTGTGTGCACTGTTCGGATGGCCTCACCCCTACGTATACAAAATTCATGGTTAACTCGATCCCAAAACGGAGACGTGGGTAACGGAGCCTCGTGGTTGGTCACCGCCACGACCCACGATTCGCATAACGCAATGTCCTCTTCTACGCTCCATGGAATAACTGGCATTTCCAAGTTTTTTTTGGTAGGTTGTTTTGACATGTAAATTGGAAGAAGCGATATGTGGGTTGAGAAGTGGTCTATTATATATAAGGGGAGTAAAAAAAATTTAACTAGCGGTTTGGGGCAACGACTACTTACCACATCCAATAAAAGCATGCCACGTTGCAACCAATTGCCCTTCCACGCCGGTGGAATTCCTCCCGCCCACTACACAATGCCAGTAACAATGCTATGTGCGGTGTTGTGTGTGCGGCGTGGAGTAGCCTAAACGCCACAACGTAAGATTAAATATTTGTTTATTTATATTTAATCTAGTAGCCATCATTATCATTTATATAATATAGATCAAAATATATTAATAACCTATTAATAATTAGTTGGTAATTGTTGATGGACCATATTACCCTTATTAACTAATTGGGTTTCCTCTTGGGTGTATATATAAGGAGATTATTAGAGAGATAAAAAGTTAGACACACAACCTAACCCAATAACATCAAATTCGTCTCTCTCTCCATAACCGAAATCAACCCTACTTTCGGTTCATCACCATCATAACTTTACACCCTAAGGAGGAACCAGATCAAACTGACAACTATGTCGAACTCCGTGGCTGCGTCTCTGTCTGGATTCTCTACTGATGCAATCAAAGGTATGTTATTCATGTTTTTCCATTATGTCTAAACAGAACTGATCAACATGTGGTATCAGAGCATATGTTGATAAATCAGTTCTGGTTTTGTATCCATTATTCTGGGATCAAAAATCTGGAAAACGAAAATTTTTAAAGCCTTAAAAGTCACGGCTGTTTTCGAGTTAAATGGTACCGAAATCCCTGTTTTCGGTAAAATATGTTTAATAAAATTGACTCGAAATTATAATGGACAAACCTAATTTCCGAAATCTGTTAACTAAAGTCTAAAATATAAGGTTTCGGATCCCAGATTATGTTTTAATTTTTAGGGTTCATCATTATGTTCTAAGAAAGCTCGAAAATTCCATAAATTTTGGAATATAATTTGGATTAATGGGTGTTTTTCATGATTTTGATCTTAATTTTATCTATTAAATTTTTGAAAACTGTTAATAGATTTTCAGTTATTATTTTCGAAATCTTTTGATAAGATTAGATCAGAAATAAAATAGGAAATACTATCCCAAAATCCCTTAAATTTCGAGTTTCAGTTATTATCACAATAAACAGCTGTTAACAGAGGATTCGAGACCATCAGACTACGACTCGAGACCATCAGATCTCGACTCGAGACCACAAGGTCTCGACTCGAGACCACAAGGTCTCGACTCGAGACCACAAGGTCTCGACTCGAAATCATAAAGGTCATCAAATCTTTACAACTCGAGACCATCAGGTCTCGACTCGAGACTACAAGATCTCGACTCGAGATCATAAGGGATCAAAACTTCACAACTCGTGACAACAGTCTCGACTCGAGATCACTGCGTTTTCGACTAAAGGCTTCATTCTTCGCCACTCGAGACCATGGTTGCGACTCGAGATCTCAGTATGGACTCGAGATCTCATAAAACACACTAGTCAAGACCATGATTACGACTCGAGACTAAGGTTGCGACTCGAGATCTCATAACTTAGTCGAGCACGCTGTCCCCCGCACCCCCCAGCGAACTCACCGCGGAGTTCGATCCGCGCTAACAGGTGGTTTGCTATTAAATACTTGGTTTTGTTTATACTTAATTAATTAATAAGGATCACATAATGTTTTACAAAACCAAACTAGCTTAACTTGAATGAGCTTCTGATGTATCATTTCTGGCCAAAGCTGATTTAATACATCTATTTATTGTTCAAGTATTATAAAAGCTATGTTGAGTATGCATTACAAACGTGAAATGTCTTAATTCTGGCCAAAGCTGATTTAATTCATTTATGTTTAGCATGCTTAACAAGTGCATAACTAAAGTGATTGTCTCATTTCTGGCCAAAGCTGATTTGTCACGATTACTTTGCACACATACTTAAATGATTACACTTCTGGCCAAAGCTGATTTGTCTTTGTTTAAGTAGAATTTTACTAAGTCTATTATTTTGATGTTAGTAATAGATATATCACAATCTCTTCACATAATGATCCTTATATTAATGATCCTTAATTAATTTTATGATCATTTCGTCTGTCTTATTCTTAGTACCCATAATTTTACTCACTATAATTTACTTCTACATATATCTCATCCACTTTAATTTCCTAAACCTAAAATGTTTGCTTTATTTAAAGTTTCTATTAGTATTAGCTCTTAAATTAAATCCTTGATTATTTCTTAAGACATGATAATCCTATTGCTCTCTTCTGATAAAGATTATAAAGAAGAAAATTAGAGCATGATGATTAGGACAAATCGAACATGATGTCTCTTATGATAATCAAGAACTCTCTAACATAATGCTATCACTAAAGTTATTTCAGATTAAGTCTTTCCTAAGGCTAATCTCTTATATATGGAATAATCACTAGAACTCCTAAGATGCATGCCTTCTTTTATAATTCCAAACTATAAAGTTAAGTGATATATGTGAATACATAATAATGCACAATACCATGACCCATAAAGTTAAGGGCTTATGCATGGAAATAAGTACATTTTCCAGTACATTACATATTAAGATTTTCACTTGTAAAATTTGATGCCTTATAAATCAACTATAACACTCAAACATACCAAAGTATAATGAGTGTGTTGATAAGCAACATATGTACAAAGAAATAAATGTTTGAAGCTGGAAAAATAAGTTGTTACTCACCTTACAACCACTTAAAACCTTAAAAGAGGATTGTTCTAAGGTCCATAGACAAATTACAAGTGTTAATTCCACCTCTAAGGTTCTTCAAGGGAAAATCTCACTACATCATTATGTCATTAGACTAGACATAAGCAACGAAACTATCCATTATTCTAAAGAACAGTTGGTTGAATTAATTAGATAGTCACTTATTAAAGATATTTAAGTCTACTAATATTCCTATTAACACATGATTAGTTGACTCTAGTTTTTTAAACGTTTCCTTACCAGAAATCAACAAATAATTAACATAAGAGTTAGTGACAAAATTAAATGTTAAGACTATAAAAACCATAATAAGCAGTCTTCTAACAACGCTTTTCGATACCGTACATATATTCTGAGTATTAATCAGAATATAGTATCATAATTAAGCAATGTTATGAAGGTTGTGAGGTTTGCATAGTCAACATAAAGTCACACTTACCTTAAACTCTCATTTTATTTGTTCTAACTATCTGGATTGAAACATTACTAAGATGAAACTAGAAGATACCTTACATTTTCACAACTTTTGTCATCATGCAAATGAAAAATTTGACAAAAGGAAAATGAGACTTACAAATTTCATCCATTACAACCAAAATTCATGAGAAATCATGGCATGGTTAATGAGGATGATTTCTTATCTAATCTCATTCTAAGTGATGTTAAATCATGACGTTATAACCCTAAATATTACTTGGCTTAAGGAATAAGTATGGGTCCATCATAAGTCATTCATTGACATTCATGGAACTTATTTCAAATGGAATATTCAGACACAATTCATTTATCATTTAAAAGACTATCAACTTGTATCTAAAATTTTGTCGCATATGGCCCATGGTCTTAAAGAAATCTACTCATATATGTGATTAACATGATTTCTATTAAATATGTCCCTAAGTTTTTATGACATTTGGACATTAAGGAAATCAAGTAAAGTCTAACATATATATATGATAGATTCCCACGTCACATACCTAATTGAAACTTCTCTTGTAGCATTATAGAGATATTAAAAGATCAGTGGGAGCATTAAGTGTTTTAGAACAACTTGCAATAGTTGCAAGAGGTGGGGGAGTGAAATTTTCACATTACCTCAATTTGCACCTCTTGTACAAGACACCGCTCCAACACGACACTGTTCCATCAAAACTTGTCTCCTTAAAATCTAATGCTATTATTACAAAAGTTTCATTGTTGCTTAATTGTGGGCACACTTAGATTTCTTATCTAAACCAACATAATCCTCAACAAGAGAAACTACAATGACTAACGTCACTAATATGTTTTCTCTATTATATGTTTTCTCTATTAGAATTTGTTTGGTCGTTAAGTATTGACCCTAAGCATGCTGAGTTCCTAAAGTTTTCTAAGGTCAGTGGGAGCAGTCAAAGTTCTTATCATGACTTGCAAGGAATACAAGAGGCGGGGGGAAGAGTGTCATTAAATTTCACTCCAAATTTAACTCCGATTACACCTCTTGTACACCATACTGCACCAACTCTTACAAACTTAGAATCGTGAAAATGATAGCAACCTAATCAAGAGCTAATCCATAAAACTGAAACTTCTAACAAACCCAATAATCAACTCAGGAGGTCATCTAGGTTTAAAAACCTACTAACTTTGATGATTACATAACGTCCCTAATTGAAGTTGAAATGGTTTTTGGAAAAGTTTACTGATCCTATCTCTTCTAATTAAGCCATTAGTGTCAATCAATCTTCTAAATGGAATAAAACAGTTTTCTAGTAAAACTGTTTTATGTGTTCGTATAACGTTTGGGATTTGATTGAATAACCTAAGAGTGTTCATAACTAAACCAAATCATGATATAAACGTTAAGACACAAAGAAGCATGATTGATTTGTCAAAGGTTGTACTCAGGAAGAGATAAATTATTAAAGAATCTTTCTTACATATCTAACAAAAGATTTCTTTTAGGATCATCACTGTTCTAGTAGCTTATAATAGTTTTGAGCTACATTAGATGAACATCAAAACAACTTTCCCTAACAACTGGCTGACATATTTGCATGTTCATTAAACAACCTGAAAGTTCTAAACTTAAGGTTAAAGAACAGTTTGTCTATAAGCCAATAATATCCATGTATGGGTTAATGCAAACATCATAATGTGATGAAATCTTAACGTAATTATTTTCATCAACAACCAAGTGGATTAATGTACCTACCTCAAGATGAGTGGGAGCAACTAAGATAAACTTGTCTATATAGATGATATTCTTTTGACAAGTAGATGTTACATAAGTCAAAGCATTGTTAACACAAACTTTGATATAATAGATCTCAGAGATATCATAACACGTTGAGATAGACCAAATGGGACATTACTTCCGTTCCATAAGTTTAACATTAAATCGGTCCTTACATATGTAACAAACAATACTGCTCTCCTTTAGAGGATAATAGGATAAATGAGATTATTTCTTACGCTTCATTAATTAGAAGCCTTATGTAAGTTCAAGTCTATACTCGTTTAGATATTACTCACATTGCAACACACTAGATATGTCTAGATTAATGTGAAGCATTTAATAGAGTATTACTGTGAAGCATTTAATAGAGTATTACAATATCTTTAAAAGAAATGAGAGACTATATTTTAAAGAAGAAGTGAGAACTCAAACCGGTTTATTACTCTAACTTTGTAATATTCAAAGATGACAAAATGTAATTTTTGGGTATATCTTTATGTCAGCAGACAAAAACCTATCTTATGGAGGAGTCATAATGGACTGATATCAACAACCTAAGTTATAACGACATAATATAGTCACTAAATGTTGTTGGAAACTTATCAGTGGACTCATGACTTTATTAACTCCATATAATTAATATATTGAAGACTTGTTGTGATAAAGTCAGCTACCATGTCTCCTTGAACAGTAACAGTTCGAGAGGTGCTGCATTAAATTTCGATACGCAATTAATTATTCGTTTATGAACGAATTGAGGAAACTAAATCTTTGTATCGAATGCATTCGTGATATGCTTAAGGATCCTATAACTAAAGGTCTATTACCCATAAGTCTTATTAAGAGTGCTCATGAAAGAGACGGGTTTTAATTGATGACCATGTACAACTGCATATTGTACTATGAATGACTAACTATTAATCAATTTTCCTCATCAGTTTGATTTTGTATGTCTCTTACATATGTTCTGCCAGTGTAATGACATATAGACAAATATAAATACAAATCAAACGCTAAAGGGTTTGTTAGTATTTTGATCATAACTGTTAGGTTTTAAATTAAGGCTATAGTATGACTAATGGGGGTCCTGAGTCGCATAATGATTCAACGGCTGTATTTCTCTGCTATAGTACTTGTTTAAGGCTAAAATGAGTATTAACTTCTGATCAGACTTATCTAATACTCATGATAAATGATTATTCGGCTAAGTGGGAGAATGTAAGATTAAATATTTGTTTATTTATATTTAATCTAGTAGCCATCATTATCATTTATATAATATAGATCAAAATATATTAATAACCTATTAATAATTAGTTGGTAATTGTTGATGGACCATATTACCCTTATTAACTAATTGGGTTTCCTCTTGGGTGTATATATAAGGAGATTATTAGAGAGATAAAAAGTTAGACACACAACCTAACCTAATAACATCAAATTCGTCTCTCTCTCCATAACCGAAATCAACCCTACTTTCGGTTCATCACCATCATAACTTTACACCCTAAGGAGGAACCAGATCAAACTGACAACTATGTCGAACTCCGTGGCTGCGTCTCTGTCTGGATTCTCTACTGATGCAATCAAAGGTATGTTATTCATGTTTTTCCATTATGTCTAAACAGTACTGATCAACACACAAATCTACGGGCATACCGTATGGTCTTGTAATGAAACAGAACAAATTAATAACGAATCTATAAAGTCATATCTGATACTTTAAGATTGCCATCATGTATTATAATTAGATAATAAAAAGTAATAAGAAAAATGAAATGATTGTGGCATGTTGGTTCTTGCACACATGTGCGATTGTAGGTTCTCCATTGCTCAAACAAATATCTACTCTCAATTAAAAAAACTACAATTGCTAAAACCGGTAGATTGTTGAGCTTGAACGCGGATTACACGCGTTTCAAGCAAGAAGCCTAAGACCAGTGGACTGAGGCCTTAAATCTTTGGTTAGAAGTGCTTAGTACCATGAACAACACTCTTGAATGGGTAAGTGTTGAACTAGTAAGAGTTTTGAACCATTAAGTGCTGAACCGTCTAAATCATTAAGAGTCAGTATAATGTTTAACCGTTCAGAGGCAAATGTCTGACCAATTCAGATGACTCAGTATAATGCTTAACCATTCAAAGACAAACCTCTGAATCATTCAGACATCTGCTTGCGAAACAAACAGTCTGAACCATTAAGTGCTAAACCAGTAAGATGTCTGAATCATTAAGAATTTTATTAAGAGCTAAACAAACAGCTTAGTAGGCTTAACTGTTTACATCTGCTTCAAGACTCTTGAGATAGATAGCTAAACATTTAGCTAGTTAACCCACTCAAGGAGGTAATGTGAACCAAAGGGTAATCATTATTCTTTTGCTCTCAAGGTCTCCTGTTTTGGGGAGTATTTCATCAACTGGTTTAAATAGAGATGAGCGCGGGTCCAAAACTAGCAGTTTTTTTCCCTGATGGACCAGGTCATACTTAAGTGATATTTTTCTTTTATTTAGTTGACGTGTCATGGTAGGTGGCAATTAACTTATTGGATTTTTTAATGTTTACTTGTTTTAAATTTCAACTTTATGTAAATGTTTTTTTTTTTAATTCAGAATAATGAAGAGTCTACTTTAAATAGAAAAACTAGCTGCTATTATTATATGTTAATTATTTTGTTTGTTTTAAAGTTCATGTATTTTGTGTTAGATAAAAACTTTATAAATCCAAAGGGCCCTTTGGTCTTACGGTATATCAAATTTTGTTAAATGGTGATGCTTTTCAAGAGGTTGAGTGTTCGAGTAGTGCGGTGGACAATTGGTATAGAATTAAAAGTACATTAGATTGTTGTTTCTTAGAAAAATAAAAATTTTGTGTTGCCAACATAATATATATACTCGTCAACAGACATGGTTATTGACATTGCTAGCGCTAGAGAATAGTGTCTAAAGGTAGTCATAGAAGTGACACAAATTAATAATAATGCAAATAGCGACGTTATTAATTGTGACCGCCTCTCAAGTATGGCGACTAAAATTTTGATGCAAAATAGCGACTTCATGGAATGAAAATAGCAATAAAGAACGAGGTATTTAGGTATTTTCTGAGACGTATTAGCATGCTTTGCTGGAGGCGTATTTTTATTAAAAAAAAACGTTTTAGGTGTCGCAAATTCTGTGATGGTGTAATTCTGATGCATCCTTGTTGTTGTTGCTAAAAGCGTCGCTGGCATGAAATCGTAACTATATGATACTTTTTGTAGTGTGCATACACAGATATAAGCAACCAGAATCATAATCAGAAAACTTTATTATAAAGGACAAACCGAATTCCAACATGACAAAATACATAATAAAATAAAGAACATATGAAATTGATGATGGACCAAATTAACACCAATTTGACCCTTAAACTCTTAAAGACCTTTAACTGAATTACAGAAATAGAAATAAAGACAACACCTGATGGTTTGGTATGTTATAACAACTCCGAAATGATAATAAAACATTATGCTTATCATGTTGCTCTTTCGATAATCATTCTGATAGACGTCATTCCATTTGAACTGGCATTGGCTATGCATTCCCAGAGGCCATCGTCGCTTAGAATCTGAAAACTGTTACGATTGCAGTCTATATATTTGATTCGAAAAGCATTCTGATTCACTTGGTTAAATCTCCGTGTCACTTCAACCCATAAGTCTGTGATTCCTGACATCAATGGTAGTGAAAACTTTATGATTTCATTCTTGTATTGAACTTTAATCACCTTCGCCATTTGTCTGGTTGCTAAGTTCTCAGCCTGCAAAGGGTTATAATTAAGTTGGAAAACACGAATTATATATTGATTATCTAGTATAAAATAGATCATAGAAAGTAAAAAAAAACACACACACATATAGGTTTTTATGATGTTGGGTTTAATCTTGGAAGATGTGTAGATTCGATCATGCAAATTATATCAGTGAAAATGAGCTAGGTTGAAAGTGTAAGAAAGAAGTTTAGAATTTTATTCAACTAAAAACAAGGTACAGTTTAAGATAATATCCCTTATGTTACTGATTCTTTTGTAATAATCATCATATATAAAAATAATTTTTAACATATTAAATTGAATTTTGTAATATATTTAAGATGTTAAATGCATTGTTTCCTGGTTCCGTACTTTTTTTTAGTGTTCCTCATTGAACCCAACCCTATATATATGTGTGTGTGCGCGCGCACGCGTGTGTGTATTGAGCATCAAATTCAAAAACCAAATATTTTCGACAGTATTATCCATAAAATGATTAAAGCTTGAAATATGCACGACAATGAATATACTTTCTTTTTAATGTTCTTTTGAAAACAACAAAAATCAACAGTACCCTATGATTTGAAAATGATTGAATAAATAATAAAAAGAGTAAGTACATATGTTCTTATAATTCTCTATTAAAAAATAGATTTTGTTTTAAAGGGCTATATATACCAGTAAGTAAATATGCATAGTTTATAACTGTTTAACAATAGAAAAATGCAATTGCATAGACACTCATAGATTGTGTTACAGAATGTCAACAGGTATATGAAATATTAATGCAACAAATATATATAATATACTAACCTTCAATAAATTGCGAATCTGATTGAAATCTTTAGCATAACTTTTTTTGGGGATAGTTGTGACAAACTCGATGACCCCGAGAAAAATATCGTTACCATCCCTATCAGAAAATACAGGCATGACTAACTGTCCCATAAACTGATCACGGGCTCGAATGGTCCTTTGATCTGAATTACCTGTTTGAGCTGCTAGGCCAGCAAACCATTCTTGATCAACGGGTGTATCTCGTCCAATGAAAAAATCGTATTGGAGACACTTGTTCCTATAATTCTCAAGCGCTTCATTGTTTTTATTTGATCGAGATGGTTGACCTATCACTGTTAGAACCATCTCATTGTGAACTGATGATCCAAGTTCCCAAAACTGGAGACAGCCTCGGCGTCCTTCGAAATTAAATTTCTGGAATACATTGTTAATTCTGGACTGCATTTTTGAAAGTTGGAAAGAAATTCTGAACTGGAGAAGAAGATAACTTTGCTAAAACATGTGATGATCTGGGCCATATTTATAATGATAAAATAATCAAAAAGCTAACTTGGGGGTTCAAATAACGAGTCATATGAAGGGTTCAATAATACAATCAGGTCAAAGTTTAAAGGGACCAATTAACCAGCTGGGGCATGCAAGATTTTAGTGTATTCTATGCAACTCTTTTTGACATACTTCTCACGGAATTAATAAATCTTTAACATATTTACCGTAAAACTAACACTAAAAATATTTTGCTTTTAACTTTGTTCCAAATAGATTTTTTAAAGGTATTTTTTATTATATGTACATTCTGTAATTATTATTTATAAATTATAATTTATTTTTCTGTTTCAAGAAATTAAAACATTAATTTAATATTTTAAATTACTTGTAATTGCCGATGGGAATCCATCGGTAAAACTCGGCAGAATATGTTGCTAATTCGTATAATTGGTATGTAGGTATCCTTCGCTATTTTATCCATTGGTAATCTGTTGGAAATAACCACCTTTCGACAACTTACAGAAGTTGTATGTGATCTGTGGGTAAAGTAGTCCGTTTGCGATCCCACGATAATGTGTTGTCACTAGTATGTTGTAAAAGAATACTCAAAACATAAAGTTGTGATATGCTCTAAAGAATGTCGACACGTGTTTTACATCAATCAAAAATCATAAAAACGAATATCAGTAACGATTCCAATAGTTCCGATATTGGTACCAATGTTGTTCAGTCGAAATCGACTTTGTAATGATATTGTCGGGATGGTATCAGTTTGGTTTGTCATGTTGCTGATACATATATACCGGCACTCACTATAGCTTATGATACAAAATATACTCTCCGAAGTTGTTCAGACAACATCGGTTCCATTTTGTTCGTTACAATAAATAAATATAACGGAAAGGGAAACGGCGTCGATCTAAAAATAAATAAATAGATAATTGTGAGGTACCTTTGATAGTATGTACGTTTGTGTTTGATTACTTGTACTTTACTACTCATGATTCCCTTTTAGAAAAAAAAAGAGTTTTGTCGAGTATAAACAAAAACATGTATGTCGCTACGACCTACTTGGGATTTTATAAAATACTGATACATTAAAAGTTTTATAAGGTAACAAAATATGTTCAAATGATAAAAAAATGAAAGTAAAAAAGAAAAATAAGATAACTTTAAAATTGTTGTGTATGCAATCTTAAATTGTGATAGATATCGTATTACAAAAAGGCATTAATCGAATTGTGGACAGAATTAATTGGCCAATTGGATGGTTAGGCCCGCATGTGTAGTACTAATTGAACCCCTTGTTTTGTTCACTTATACGGTTGGACCGGGTCAAATGAGAAATTGCAAAAATATTAGAACCATACCGTCGAAGCCAATAAAAATAGAAGTTGGTTTGTATGATTCGATCTGAACCTTTCATTTTGGTGCTATTTTATACAAGCTTCTGTCATATGACATACAATAGGTGTTATTATTAATTTTGTAACAAAAAAACTTTATTACGCAGAAATCCCAGCTCTTCTTAGGATGTCCCACAAAGCATCCCGAACCCAGTCATGCCGATATTTGAATCCAGGGAGATCTTTACAATGAACTGCGTGTTCCCCGTATTTATCCATACAAGCTTTACGGAAGAGGCTCCTGTGAATTTTCTCACGGACCCTATGGAAGGGAGATCTACTCTGCGACCAGCGGATCTGATTGTCTTTGGCTGGGCTGGGGCCGGGGAAACATGCTTGTGTGGACCTTACGGGAGTTTCCCCTTTGATTGGTTTAAGGGAAAACGGGTTTGTAGCTGGACAAGCAGCAAGAAAGGCAGAATCAAAGAAAGTGGATAAACACGCTAAAGCTTGCTCAGAGAATCAACATGTCTTTGTCTCTTTTGCCATTGATACATTTGGCTCTCTAGCGCCAGAAGCTATCCGCTTTTTGACCAGGGTCCAACGGGTTATCCACAACAATTGTTCAACCCCAGGCGGGCAGGGGTTTGTCTTTGGAAGGTTAGGGTTTGCAATTTAGAAAGGGGTGGCGGCGCAGCTTGTTGCACGTCTACCTTCTATTTTGATGTAACTTGGCAAGTTTTTTTGGTGGAAAATTGAATTGAAATAAAATTGAAGGAATTCTAGTAAAAAAAAAATTAATAAATTGCTTATGATTTAAGAAGATTTGAGTTTTTTAAATTGTTTTTGTAAACAAAAAATGTTCTAGATGTATACTGAGTAAAAGAATTGTAAATATTACAGTAACGGAATTTGTGTATCCATCTAGAGTGTTAGTCAAATGATTACTTTCACAAGAATGATTGAAATTTGCTTTCTATTACTTTTGTTATTTGAACCTCAAATAATCTATTTGGACCCTCAATAAGAGAATTGTGGACCCTATCGCTGGTCTGGCCGGTTATAAAAGTGACTGAACCAGGCCATAGATTGAATAAACTGTCATTGATCATCTCTGGAAGTAGTTCAAAGCACAGTTCCTCAACTAGAAGATCAGATTGGTTAACAATGGCCTGTTTTAGTATGAACAGCAGCTGCACACAAACTACAGTTGTGGTTTCACCTGGTGAATCTTCTCCCTTCATTAAATTTGTGGAATACATTGTTAATTCTGGACTGCATTTTTGAAAGTTAGAAAGAAATTCTGAACTGGAGAAGAAGATAACTTTGCTAAAACATGTGATGATCTGGGCCACATTTATAATGATAAAATAATCAAAGAGCTAACTTGGGGTCCAAATAACTAGTCATGTGAAGGGTTCAATAATACAATCAGGTCAAAGTTTAAAGGGATCAATTAATTAACCAGGGGCATGCAAGATTTTAGTGTATTCTATTTCTATGCAACTCTTTTTGACATACTTCTCACGGAATTAATAAATCTTTAACATATTTACCGTAAAACTAACACTAAAAATATTTTGCTTTTAACTTTATTCCAATTAGATTTTTTAAAGGTATTTTTTATTATATGTACATTCTGTAATTATTATTTATAATTTATTTTTCAGTTTCAGGAAATTAAAACATTAAAATTTATATTTTAAATTACTTTTAATTGCCGATGGGAATCCATCGGTAAAACTAATATGTTGCTAATTCGTATAATTGGTATGTAGGTATCCTTCGCTATTTTATCCATCAGTAATCTGTTGGAAACAACCACATTCGACAACTTACAGAAGCTGTATGTGATATGTGGGTAAAGTAGTCCGTTTGCGATCCCACGATAATGTGTTGTCACTAGTATGTTGAAAACGAAAACTCAAAACATAAAGTTGTGATATGCTCTAAAGAATGTCGACACGTGTTTTACATCAATCAAAAATCATAAAAAACGTATATCAGTAACGATTCCAATAGTTCCGATATTGGTACCAATGTTGTTCAGTCGAAATCGACTTTGTAATGAATTTTTCAGGATGGTATCAGTTTGGTTTGTCATCTTGTTCGATTACTTATACTTTACTACTCATGATTCCCTTTTAGAAAAAAAAAAAAAAAAAAAGAGTTTTGTCGAGTGTAAACAAAAACATGTATGTCACTACGACCTACTTGGGATTTTATAAAATACTGATACATTAAAAGTTTTATAAGGAAACAAAATATGTTCAAATGATTAAAAAATGAAAGTAAAAAAGAAAAATAAGATAACATTAAAATTGTTGTTTATGCAATATATTGTGATAGATATCGTATTATAAAAAGGCATTAATCGAATTGTGGACAGAATTAATTGGCCAATTGGATGGTTGGGCCCGCATGTGCAGCACTAATTGAACCCCTTGTTTTGTTCACTTATACGGTTGGACCGGGTCAAATGAGGAATTGCAAAAATATTAGAACCATACCATCGAAGCCAATAAAAATAGAAGTTGGTTTGTATGATTCGATCTGAACCTTTCATTTTGGTGCTATTTTACACGAGCTTCAGTCATATGACAATATAATAGGTGTTATTATTAATTTTGTAATAAGAAAACCTTATTATTGATTTTGAAAATATTAATTAATTGCTTATGAAGATTTGAGTTTTCTAAATTGTTTTTGTAAACAAAAAATGTTCTAGAGAGTAAAAGAATTGTAAATATTACAGTAACAGAATTTGTGTATCCATCTAGAGTGTTATGTCAAATGATTACTTTCACAAGAAAAATTGAAATTTGCTTTCTATTACTTTTGTTATTTGAACCTCAAATAATCTATTTGGACCCTCAATAAGAGAATTGTGGACCCTATCGCTGGTCTGGCTGGTTATAAAAGTGACTGAACCAGGCCATAGACTGAATAAACTGTCACAGTTGATCATCTCTGGATCTAGTTCAAAACACAGTTCCTCAACTAGAAGATCAGATTGGTTAACAATGGCCTGTTTTAGTATGAACAGCAGCTGCACTGAGCAAACCACAGTTGTGGTTTCACCTGGTGAATCTTCTCCCTTCATTAATTGTGAGTTCAACTAACATAAATTCATGGTTCATTCACTCTTAGTTGTTTCTACTTTCTAGGAAACCAGCTGTTGTTTCTTGTTCTTTAGTGTTTATTTCTTAATATAATTTCATATAACAGATACTTTTCTTGCATCTCTTTCTCTCCATCTATCTCTCTCCCCTTCTGTTGTTCAAAATGTGATATATAATCCCGAGCTCAGTTTCTCCGGCTTATCCCTCACTAACGGTTGACTAAAGTACCTCCATCGTTTTCGACTATGTCTCAGATGCTACGAGCTACCTACTCCTGTTTTGTGGTGTTAGAAGAAAAGCCTTCTTCGGATGCTAGTTTTGTTAGAATGCAGTTATATTCTATGTAGACATACTTACTCCCTTTTATAATTATATGTTATGTGATTGGTTTTGAGTTTGACTTGATCCAGAAAAAGGGGGACTTGATTAGCTTCTGCTTCTTGCCATACAAGATCTATCTTTATATTCATTATAAACTTCCCGGTTTATGGGATGAAATAGATCTGGTCTACGATCTCGATTCCCTTGAGATTCTAGTACCTTTTAAGTGTTGAAACAACACTTGCATCAATAAAAGTTTGTAAAGCTGCTGGATAGATCATACTTACCGACTTTGTTCCGTACCAACACTAGTAACTGTGTACCATGAATTTTTGAACATTTTTAGTAGTTACTAGTTAGAACCTTTTTCAAATTAATTACAAATTTTTTTCTATGTTAATTAATAGTTGGTCCACTCTAAGGCACTTTAGTATCTGCTGCTAAAAGCCCTCTTTCTTTCTCTTTTTTTTCTTTTTGGGTTTAAATTATATGCAGTTCCGATCCTAGCTTCATTGTTCTAACAGTTCGAACCATACAGATATCCGTGCTCCCATTGATGGCGAGGTGCTGAAAAAGATCACTTCTATCCTTGAAATTTTACCACTTAAAGATGGTGAATCTGTTCTTGTTTTGTTATGGGTGCCAAAGGAAATTGGAGACGCATGTGTGCTTACTATAGCAGCATGTATGCCTTTTTGTCTTTTTGGGAACAACAAAGAACTTCAGGAATACTATTTAGCCTGTTTAAACCACAAACTCTATGTGTATAGAGATGCTAAGGAAGAAGCGGCATTCGGTCTTGCAGGCAAGGCTTACCTACGCTGCTCTCCTCAACAAACTGAAAACGTGCACGAATACCCCGAAGATCAGCGTCCTCCGTGTGAAGATGCTATTTTTACTAAGAATTGGGGATCCTTTGCTGTGCCTGTGATTGACGCTAATACACGTGTTGGTGTGCTTGAGTTTGTCATGGATACACCGCGGGATTATAGCAATGATATTCTTGTAGTCCAAAGACTCCTTCAGGTTTGTCCTGCCCTTAATAATCAACATATTTTCGTAGATGTATATGGCTTTGTCATTCCACAATATCCAAATAAAGTAATGTTACCTAATTACATACTAACATCTTACTATAACATTCAAGTCTAGTACGAAAATTGCAATCATTTTTATAGATTTCTTTGGGAGTCAAGATTTGATAAACTTTCACTTTGTATAACTTCAGTTCGTATTTTAACAAAACACTAAACCGAAAATTGCAATCATTTTTATAGTTTTCTTTGGGTTTTATGAAAATTTGATAAACTTTCACTTTGTATAACTTTAATTAGTTCTTATTTTAACAAAACACTAAACATTTTTATCATATTCATTTTGTAAATTTATACTGCCTGATTTCCTTTATGTGTAAATTTATTCATAGATGTTACATATTCAAACTTTAAGTGAAAAATGTATATTATTAGCATAGTACATGTTTATTTTCTTTGATTATCAAAGAAAGGTACGTGAATAAATATGTTGTGTCATTGTCAGAAGTTGATTAAGTTCTCAATAAAAAAAGTTCTACTTGAAATGTAGGGGAAAATTACTAATGAAAGTTACAAATCTTATGCTTCACTTGCAGGATGCCGGTTTGCAAATTTCGATCCAAATGGATCACACAAAAAGACGTTACCTAAAACCCAAAAAGATGATCCGTAAATCAAAGTCATTTGACAAAACGAAGTATTGTCGTCTTGCTCCATTGTTTGGACTGAGTAAGGCCTATGCCGCAGAAATACTTGATCGTAAGCTTCGTTCACCTACATATATAATAAAGCTGATAATAATTATATTTGTATTACGATTGATGATAGTTTTGTTCTCACTTACACATGTAATCCTTGTTCAGTTACACTAGGTACCTTTACGAATGTTTGTAGGAGAGTAGGAATTCCTGAGTGGCCATGTATACGAAATATCAGAGCTTCTTCTATCCCGGAAACTAAAATCAATCAAATGATAGCCAAGATTAGCTCTTTTGTAACTCCGAATGCTGATTTGATATCCTTCTCGTACGTTATTTTTAAACTTCCACATTCATTTAAATGCGGGACGTTGGACTTGTTTACAATGTATCTTCTTCAATTCTTTGTAGGGATAAAGGATTTCCTGATTGGCCACCGGAACAAACTATGACTAGTGATTCTGATGCTTGGTTGTCAGAACTTGCTAGTCTTGATTTCATGGCAAACGTCAATGAAATGGGACGTCTTGATTTCATGTATGATGAAGAAATGATCAATATTGATCATCTAAATGCTGATTTGAACTCTATCGGGTAGGTTATTTTAAAACTCACATTCATTTGAACATGGGAGACAATGGTTGTTCAAAAAGCTCGCGGCTCGCTCGAAAAGAGCTCAGAAAAAACTAGCTAAAAACACAATTTAATATGACCTGAGCCGAGCCAGCTCATTCTGTAATCAAGCCAAGCTCGGCTCGTTTAACTTCAAACTCAAGCTCGAGCCGAGCCATGTTGCCTTGTTCAATTTTGAGCTCAAGCTCGAACCCACTCTGGCGAGACTCTTACAGTGGGACATTAGACACATTTACAATGTATCTTCTTCCTTTGTAGGGACAAAGAATTTCCTGAATCATCGCTGGAACAAACTATTACTATTGATTCTAATGCTTTGTTGCCCGAACGTGTTGATCCTGATTTCATGGCAGACCTTGGTGCAATGGAATTACATGCTAACTATGCACCAAGCACTAAACATCTTGATTTCATGGATGATGAATTAGCAAGGATCAATATTGATAATCTAGATGCTTATTTGAACTCCATCTGGTAGGTCATTTCAAAACTTTCACATTCATTTAATTATGGGTCATTGGACTTGTTTACAATGTATCTTCTTCGTTTGTAGGGACGAAGGATCTCACGAGTCTTCGCTGGCACAAACTATTGATTGTGATGCTTTGTTGCCCGAACGTGTTGGTCCTGATTCCTCGGCAGACCTTGGTGAAATGGAACATCGTGATAAATATGCGCCTAGCATGGAATAACTTGCATGATGATACATGGATCAATGATATGTTGGCAGGCAGCATAAAATTAAATAAAGTGATGCAACAAGAGTTATATATGGTTTGAGTTTAATGTCAACTCGATAGGTTACGCGTATGCAAAAGCGGAAAGTGAGTGTTTGGATGTGTTCTACTGCTAGGCTTTAGGTGTGGAACCATAATAAATAAGTAGTTTTGTTTGAAACATAACAAATATCATGCGACCTTTCCGTTGTAAAGACATTATTATTGTTTGTATGCTATTTGCTTTTGTTATCTAGAGGTGGGCGTTCAACAAAATTGGTTCCCCAACAAATAACACATATCCTGAAATGACACATCAAAAACAGAGGATATTATATGTATGTAATACATATGCCTTTGTTTAACTGATGTTAGCTAACATCGCTTGATTTATGTGTTCAAATGAAATAAAACTACTAGTACAGATTAAAAAGAGCAAAAATGCAATTTGAGATGTGATTCATAAGGATATCTAAAGTAGTCAAAACGTTATTGTTCAAAAAAAAAATTCTATTGGGATGTGATTTGTATATCATAAAAATTACTTTCTACACATTGTTTATTGTGTGTTTTCGTACCAAATGGTATATTACTATGTGGTGGTGTGTAGAGTAATTTGATGATATATAAATCACACTATAAATTTTAAAGAGGTAGCAAAATGACCAATCGGGATACAAATGAAAAACTTAGTGTACGCTTTTGTTATAATATCAACAAAGCTTTCTATAATATTTGTATCACAACATTCATGCCTTTACTTGTTCAAATTCTATTTAGTATAAAGGGAAATTAGCTCGTAATAATCCCACTTAAACCTTATTGGCCATTAATAATTCCACCTCAGAATATTCCCCTCACCAGTCCCACCTTTCACCTATTTTTCCTACAATAGTCCCCCGTTAAAAAAACTTAACGGAGTTAAGCTTTTTTCCAAATTACAAACAAATTTTTTAAGGCTTTTGATCAGAACGATGATACGAATCCATTGATGTAAAACTTACTTCGAAATGGTGCTCCAAGTGACTTGATTTTGGTTAATTGGAAATTTAAACACCCGAATTGAAGCGTCGTTTTCATCATTTGGAGCACCGTTTCGAGACAAGTTTTACATCAATGGACTCTTATCGTCGTTCTAATCAAAAGCCCTAAAAATCTGTTTGTAATTTGGAAAAAAAGCTTAACTCCTTTAAGTTTTTTTAACGGGGGACCATTGTAGAAAAAATAGGTAAAAGATGGGACTGATGGGGGGAATATTCTGAGATGACATTATTAATGGCCAATAAGATCTAGGTGAGATTATTACAGACCAATTTCCCTAATATAAATAAGTAGTTATTTGTATTGAAACATTAGTTAATAGAAATAAATATCATTCTCATATCACATGTTTTTTCCTTCAAGAACTAGGTTATATATGATTTCCTTTTAGAGGCTACCATATTTGATATAACATATGTCTTTTAGGCTATATACAGTGTGGGAGGGGCATGAAGCGTCACATGATGTTAGATATTTTAGTGTAATCGAGATTAACTTGGTGACCAAAGGGAATTATAATATACATCGAACAAGTTAGGAGGTGATGGTGTGTATGCTTGTTCGAGTTGCTATAATTCCAAGTATTCGGGCAAATCCCCGAATGAGGGTTCCAAGGGGGCAACGCCCCCTTGGCCGGGGTCCGGGGCAGCGCCCTTGAGAGCAGATTCCAAGGGGCGGCAGCCCCTGTCAAGGGTCGATTATTTTTCTAAATGCCTTAGAAGATTATTTATTCTAAAATTTCGTCAGTTTTTAAAACAAAAAATAAAGGCAGTAAGGCAATTTATTTAATTTTTTTCTAAAATTTCATCATTACGAATTTACCACAAACTTACTGTTGTTCTAATTCTCGAAATCAAAGTTGTATCCGATTAAATTATTCGATAGAACCACCAAATAATTTTTTTTTAACAGCAAATTTCTTTACTCTTATCGTCTGTTGGATTTGAACCCAAACCTCTTCCTTCAAGATATTTAAAGACATTGCCTTTACCAATGGATCACACCCAGTTGGCACCCTTTTTAATTATTTAACATATATTAATTATCTCGCTCTCTTTTTATGAAGAAATATTTTCAACAACATACTCACTTTAAAGTTTAAACACTAAAAAAAGCATAACTACTAAAATTACTATATTACCCATCCATGTGCCCTCAGCCCTATCTGAGAATTTCAATTTCCGGGCCGCCGTCATTCAGCAGCCCTTTCTTTCTGCCTCCGCCGATTTGATCAATTCGCCGCTTCTACCAATTCTCCCAAGTAAGTAAATCTGAATTTTACAAACCAAATATCAATCATTTAATTTATGTGTGAATTATGTTTGTCACTGGGGCGGTTATTTATAATATTTTGGGGTGTCCGAAATAGGATTTGGTATTTGATTAAGGAACAAAAATTCTGCGTCTTAGTTGTATTATTAAGACTGTAAAAAATTGCAATAATGTTGATGCAGTTATTGTCTATCACAAAAGTAGATACCAATTACCAAACATGTCTGATAGGAGTAAAAACCCCAAATTACTGGATCAAAACAAATGATAAAAAAAGGATAGTTCTACGACTCATTTGGATTAGAGCCGTCCAAACCGCTAGTCGCTCGCTCGGAGATTGCTTGTTCGATTTGAAGCTTGGTTATAAACGAGCAGCTCTGCCCGGTTCTGTTTGTAAACAAGCCAAGGTACGCTTGGTTCGGCTTGAATTATTATTTTTAATTAGTATGTATAACAGGGTGAGGTTCTAGAGTGAACACTGGTGTATTTGTGAACTTAGGGAACAAATCCTGGCCATTGATTTACATCATCAAATCATAAAATACACTAGTGTATTTTAATCATACACTAATGTATTTTCATCATCAAATCCTGACCATTGATTACATTTGTGTATTGATAATCAAGGGCTAGGATTAGTTCACACAGTTCACTATCAAAGGGGTTGTTCACAAATGAACCTAACCCTATATACACAAATATAAATTCTACATGCATATCTACACGCACGCCTATATATACACACATACATATATACATAAATATAAATTAAATTTATAGTTTTATTATATACCACTCTATTCTATTTTGGTCCACTATATACAAATTTACAACTATATTTATACATACTAGCCCAATCACGCCAATAAAAAAAATTAACACCAAATCTAAAAGTTAAACCCTAAACCGCTAAACGTCAGTCTGCTCATCACCTCAATGTCTCATGTTGCTACCCCAAGTCGATCGTCTCCTACTCTCAACGTCATTGTTCGTGCAATATGATCATCGCCTCATCGGCCACAACATTGTTATTCATAGAAAAAATATTATGACATGAAATGTGCCTGTTTTTAAAGACATAAAAACTTGAGACATTTTCACTATCTCTCTCCGCAAATTTAAATCGGGCGACACAGTTGTGAAAATCACTCGAAGTTCGCTCGATGCTCACTCGGAATGAGCCGCTCCGCTCGTGAACAGCCTTAATTTGGATACAGATTCAAATGACCTGGTGTATAAGATAGCAACTTTGACTTGTTGAACTGATGTATGACAAAAAAAATCGCAGCCCTACAATTTTGTTTGGTGGTGAATCTGTATCCAAATGAGTCGTAGAACTATCCTTTTTTATCGTTTGTGTTGATCCAGTGATTTGAGGTTTTTACTCCTATCAATGTCATTTTTTTAAAAAGTGAGAAGTAGATTATTGGATTAAAATTAATTTGTAACACTTACTAAGGAAGTTTTTATCATGTCATTAGGTTGCAATCAGTTTCAATGTCATTGGTTCAGTATTTGTCTTTATATTGCAACTTTAAATGTTAAGATTCTCGCGGTCAGTTTGAGGTGTTTATGGTTCAATATTTGGCTTTCAGTTGCAGACTAACGAATTGTATGCTTTGAACACAGATTTCTTGTGTCAAGAGATGAAGATTCTGAAGGAAAATGCAGGTCCGCTTACGAATTTTGAAGTGCTTGATTTTTTACGATCTAGAGGGGCTGCAAAAGACCCCACACGGGTTCTTGCTTCGGTAGCACCTTCAGAATTCAAGGTTTACGACTACCTGGAGCACACGGCAGCTTCTAGTCAAACAAAAGAGAGCATTACTGAGTTTGCGGCTAAATGTAAACCATACAAGCTTACAAAGTCTGAGATCATTAACATCGTCAACATTAGACCGTCTTCGTCTGTCGAAATTTACCCCTTGATTGAGAATCTTGAGGCGCGACTAGAAGAAAGTGTTGAAGAATTGGTTGAGTTGGTTTTGCAAGTGTTTCCCTCTTCTGAAGAACAAAGTAAATCTGATGAATGAATGAAAGAAAACCTTATATGTATGCTACCATTGTTTGTTATCTGTCCTTGAAAATTTAATTAAAATCGACAGTTAAACACATCATTTCTCGTTGGGCTCCCAAAAAGATTGAGCCGCCCTTGCTCAAGTAGGCGACACTCGTTACTTGTAGAGGTGCGAGAGGATCCCTCCGTAAGTTATACTCGTCAACTAAAATAAATATCATTTATGAAACCAAAGATATGTGTTTTAAGCATACTAATATCCAAAGGCCAAAATGATAACGATGCAAGATAATGGATACAAACAGTAATGATTTTTTATCACTCCAGTTTCATGGTTGACACAGTCATGTTGATCCGTGAATTGTTCTAAGGTTATTCGGTTTGTTTCGAGTTAATCTAAATGAAGTGTTGAATATCATGAAGCTAATGTTCATAAGTATTTGTTATTTTAACACTTACCAAGTGTGTTAATTTTCAATTATTGAAAGTATGAACCATATATTATCTATAACCAAATTCATCAGATCTATGATTGTAACAAATTATGTGTTCGGTATGAACCATTTCCCAGCATAGGGAGGAGAGAATTAGGGGTTGAAACTATAATTGATTGGAACAAATTCTTGTGAGTCCTTAAAGAAAATAATATGATATGCAAGCTCTTGGGAGAATTCATTTTTTACCCGTATCTGGTTGGGCTTAGAAACGGTTCAACTGGTTATATCATGTTGTACGGGCGGTTCAACCAGGTTGACTAGTTAACCTTATAATTCCATCATCATCATCATCATACTCAGTAAATCCTACTAATAACAAAACTAAGGTAGGGTCTGAGGAGTGTAAGATGTAGACAACTTTACCTCTATCCCGTAGGAATAGAAAGAATGCTTCCAGTGAGACCCCCGGTTCCATAGTAGTTTTGCATCAAGCTTTGGACATAAGGCACAAACCACTCAGCAATTGGGAGAAAAGCCGATTAGTGTATGTACCCCCTTGTCTTTCGTCTATCAACGCCACCACATGATGCATGATTAACCGTCCCTCGCTTTTTAACGTTATTTTCACGAAATTAGTAAAATAATGTTAAAATTAGTGCACTTTCACTGCCCCCGAGGGCCCACACATATGCATTATATGCGCATACCGCAAGCGGGGCATTTAACCTTATAATTCCATAAAAAATACAATTTCAAGTCAAAAAAATAATCAAAAACTACACTGTTCCATAATTAAAAAAAAAATCATTTTTTCAACAAGTTTTATTAAATAAAAGACTACAATAGGTTTATGGCATTGGAGTGTTGAATGCATTAAGTTCACCGTCGATTAACAAAATGAAATTCACTATCATCACTAATTTAAGCACAAAATTTTAACATGGGATTAAACCAGTAGACCGGTATAAACCGGCATTACCGGATAAGTAAACTTCCGTTTTGCTCCCTGTGATTTTGTCATTTTAATGGTTTTGCCCAAACATTTAAAAACGGACATTTTCCTCCCTCATGTTTAAGTTTTGTCGCCAATTTGCTCCACGGCCTTAACTCCATACATATTGTATGTTAACTAAAAGGGTATTTGGTAATTTCAAGTATAAAATAAGGGTACTTTGGTAATTATATTTAAATGTAAAGTATTAATATATATATATATATATATATATATATATATATATATAATCTAACTTATAATAAAAGACTCCAAATAATGTCACATGACATTTTTTTCTTCAACCTCATAAATTTTATTTATATTTAGTTTAATAAATTTATTTTAATATTAATATTAATTAATAACCAATATATAAATATCACTTATTTTATCCTTATCTTTATCTAAAATTAATAAATAATTTCAATTTTGCAATTTAGACCCTTTGTTTTTTACTTTTAATCCAAAGTTTTTAATCTTTTGCAATTTAATCCCAACTCTTTTTTATTTTCAATTTTGGTCCCCATACTTTTCATCTTTCCCAAGTTTTTCGTTTTGTTCTAAATTTTGTGACTTAACGCACCGCAACGTGCGTGTGGGGTTCAACATTTTTTCGTATATTTTTTTCACGTATGACTGGCCCGTCGCGTCACATCTATTTTTCTGCGTTTGACAAGTTCGTCCAACACGCGGGTCCCGGATGGACTTAGTTATTTTTTTCTATGTTTTACATTTCAGTTTAATTTCTCAGCAACGAGCGTGCGTGATTCAAAGATTTTACGTTTGCTTTTCGCTCAGCGTTATTTTTTCCCTTTTTTATTTATTTTCTTTTTACGAGCTTTTTCCGGTGCTGGTGGTCGCCGACAAAGGTATAGTACTGCTACTACTTAACACAGTTTTATGATAACCGCTGCAACGCAAGGACTTAATACTAGTATATATATATATATATACACACACACACATAACAAATAAAGTTTTTACTCTCTCTCTCTCTCTACAAGATCTCCCTCTCTCTTCTACACCACAACCCACCACCTGCCACCGCCCGCCACCCACCACCCCGGCGCCACCAGCCGGCATCACCACCACCATTCACCACCTCACCCGACATCACCACCACCATTCCCCCTAACCTCTATTGCTTTGATTTACAGTCTCTCTCTCCCTCTTTCTCACTTTCTCAATCTCTAAACTGAATACCCCACCTTCATTATCACCTAACACACCACCACCTTCATCACCATCATCAGCCACACCACCATCGACTCTCGCCACCGCTTTTCAGATTCATCACTATCACTGACCGCTGTTTAGATTCATCATCACGCTGAGCGCCACCACTGTTCGGATTCCACACTCCACTAAACCCGGATTTGTTTACCAGATTCGTTGAAGGAAGGCATAATTTAAACCCAAACCACTAGATGGTTTGAACCCTAGACTGAAGCCCTAACTGTGTCGTCTTCTATAACCCTAGATCGATGTCAAAATCAAAGCGCTACGGTGGTCTCTAGTGGTCAAGTGATGTTGACGATCGGGTGGGGTGTTGAGGTGGTTGCCGGCAGGTGACGGTGGGTTGCTCAGGTTGTTGTCGCCAGTAGGTGATGATGACAGTGGGCTGGTTAGTTTAGAGAGAGAGAGAGGGAATAGAGATGGTGGTGGTCGGCTAGGATGGAGATTGTGGTGGCTAGCTCCAATTTCAGGTGGCGACGGGTGGTGGCATTGTGGTGATGCCTTAAAGTGATGGCTGGTGGTGGTGGCTAGGGTTGGAAAGAGAGTGTGATCTATTATATATATATATATATATATAGAGAGAGAGAGAGAGAGAGAAAGTGTACTGTACAATATCCCTTAATGTACGCCACGTACGCGATGTGAAATCGCATGTTATAAAATAGCATGGATGAAATCGCATGTGATAATTTTGATGAAATCGCATGTTGGTTTTTGTAACAATTTTGCATGTGATAATTTTGATGAAATCGCATGTTGGTTGTTTGTAACAATTTCGCATGTGATAATTTTGATGAAATCGCATGTTAAAAAACCAACACGCTACGTATACATGCGAAATTGTTTGTAACAAGATCTGACGGCTGAGATGAGCGCATACATATTGTACGATAAGGGATATTGTACGTTCACCTAACCCTATATATATATATATATATATATATATATATATATATTCAGAGTCTTAGGATCCTGTAAAAATGACATTTTTCGTGAGAAGTGTCAGAAGGCATAAAAATTCATATGTAGACATCATGTTTTGGACTTTGGCATAATGTTTTGGGTTGTTTTGGCAAGAAAAACACCAAACATAACAATTTAAGACACTATGCAGTAAATTCTAGAATTAAAACTTAAAACACCGTGCCCAGAACTTTGAGTAGTGTGTGTTTTAAATGTTAAGTAGAGTGTTTTAAATTTCACGCCACCATAAACCACTAACGCCTTCCTCGTTGGGGCTCTATAATACGTTGCTTTGTGTTTTAAATTGTTATGTTTGGTGGTTTTTTTTTTTTTGGAGTAAACTACCACCACCGTCCACCACCACCACCACCGCCAGGTTATATTAGAAGTCCACATACGTTAAAAAACAAACAGTCTTCTTCTTGCAGACTGTAGAGGTTTGGTACACATCTTTTTCTACATATGTCTGCAAATATGGGCCGTAGACTGTAGACATTTTAACTCTTAAAAAACGAACAACACCTAAGTATTTTTTATTCTTTTAATTTTTACTCTTATTCTGTAATCAACACGTACTTTAACTTTCGTGGATTTACTTTAGTAGTCAAAACTAATCCTTGATTTGTTTTCAGGTATCGACTGTATTTCCTTTATATATGTTAAATTATTAGAATTTTATGTTTCCTTTAACCTATTCCATAACAAACTCCATTTTGTACAAATATGTTGTAGAGAATATAAGAGTGAGAATGATCTTTGATAGAATGTTATTATTATTTTGTTTATTCGTTTTCACTATAATACAAACAAACCTCAATTATTTGCAGTAAAACTCCAAAATTTTGAATTTTCAAATTTAATTGAAAGAGTTAATTGCCCGGATGGTCCCTGTGGTTTCACGTTTTTTCATGTTTAGTCCCCACATTTTGGAAATAGCATGTATGCTCCCTATGGTTTGTCATTTTGTTACTCGGATAGTCCCCTGACATTTACTCAGGGGACTATCCGAGTAACAAAATGCAAACCATAGGGAGCATACCTGCTATTTCCAAACTAACTGACATCTACTCAGGGGACTATCCGAGTAACACAATAACAAACCATAGGGAGCATACCTGCTATTTTCAAAAGGTGAGGACTAAACGTGAAAAAACGTGAAACCACAGGGACCATCCGGGCAATTAACTCTAATTGAAATATAGAATAGAAAAAGAGAATTGACGGGGACAACCTAAAATGTTTTGTCTAGGGGTGAGCAAAAGGAAAAAACCCGACCCGACACGACCATTACCCGACCCGACCCGACCCGAGAACCGATCAAACATAAAATACAGAACCGATTCACTACCCTAAATATAGGGTCGGTTCCGGTCCATAAGTCCAAGTCGGGTTTCACCATGAAAAGAACCGAGAACCGACCCGACCCTATTTTATAAGAAAAATTGGAACCGATCTAAGTACCTAGGTACTTGGGTTCGGGTCGGGTTGGGTATATTTTCGGTTCGGTTCTCGGTTATTTTCGGTCCGGACCTAAACTTGCTCACCCCTAGTTTCGTCATAACTTCATCTTAGACGTTATTATTTATTTTTTGAAACTAAAATTGTTTAATTATTGTGTACCAAATTTAACGTAACACACAAAAAAAAAAAAAAAAAGCAAAAGCAAAAAAAACAAACAAACAAAATTTTGGAGTTTGTACCACCTCACTTTGTAGATTGTTTAACTTTCATCATCGATCGATAGCACTTTTAACTTTTGTTTGTATCACATCACTTCTAACATTCAACTTATTGGCCAATTACATTCTCAAACTAACATAACACTAACCCAGTTTGCTGACATCAGCAGCCACATCACCAAACTATGGCTACATCAGCTGCCACGTCATCAAAAAAGCCATGTCACCTGCCACGTCTTAAAAATTCTTGACCAAATGTCATGTCAACACACATATGCCACATCAGCATAAATTGACTGAGTTAGGGTTCAGTTAGTTTAGGAGTCCCATCGGCCAATAAGTTGAAAGTTGGTAGTGGTGGTACAAATGGAAAGTTGGGAGTGCTATCGACCAGTTGGTGAAAGTTTAGGTTATTTAAATCCAATATCGCTTAAAAAAGTAAACTCATATTTTCAAAACAATAAACTTAATGGCTATTTTGCTAATTTTAGTAGTAAACTAAGGCTAATTTCGTGATTTTGCTTTACAATTTTATAAATTTAAAAGTAAAAGGATGGTGATATGTTCAAATCAGGCATGACTCACTCAATTAGACAGGAATTGGTTTTTAATTTCCACAACGAAGATTAATTAAAAATATGATGTCATTTAAGCTACGAGAGACTTGGTTTGAGCCGGCGTTAAATAATATTTTTCGATAATTATCTGGCCTGGGCACATAACCATTGTTTAAGAAGATACTAGTGAGTAGAAAATTGCAAGCTAACATCAAATGGTTTGTACGATTTAATGCAAATTAAATAACGCAAGTCAATAATCAACCAATAATAGATAACTGGTGTAGTATTTTTTTTTTTGAAAAGTGAACTTCATTAAAACCAACCAAAACCGACAACTATCACCAAGGCGGAGATAGAAGCCGAAAACCAAAACAATAGTTCAAATTACGTTACATCAAACAAACACCATCTACTCAAATCCACTACCCCCGCTTTAAATCTATGTTTATACCAAAGAAAACCCAATGACTTTATGTCTGCAACCAACTCCGTCACAATGGGCGCCTTACTATCGAAAACCTTGTCATTCCTAGCTCTCCACAATCTCCAACAAGCTATGATAATAATCCCCTGGAGGACCTTCTTCTTAATACCCGTCACCCCGCTATGCTCGTGAAGCTCCACCAAATCGTTGACATGAAAGACGAACGGTCTAGGAATATTACACCAACTAGCTAGAGAGATCCACACCCCCGAAGCAATGGCGCAACCTGTCAGAACATGTTCTATATTTTCTTCAGCATCCTCGCACCACACACACGAAAGATCATCAATATTAATATGTCTTCGGGTAAGAGCCGTCTTGGTCGGAAGACGATCCAAGAAAGCGCGCCACATGAAGATGTTGCATTTGTTAGGGACCCAAGAACTCCACTTGAAACCAAAGTCTGCGTTACTAGAAACCGGGCCACGTAGCCATTTTTTTACCGAAGCAATCAGAAAAACGCCGTCCGAACCATGTGACCAGATCCAAGTATCATCTCTATCCAACAAAGTGACCGAATGAAGCTGGTCTTCTACCCTCTGCTTGTCCGAGAGCTCCACTGTGGAAGAAGGAGCCTGAATCCAATCCCAAACCAACACACGAGAAGTACCAATACGCTTCAACCTGTCAGTGATCACCACCCCTTTGGATTTTTCGAGACTATAGAGCGAAGGGTACACGGCCTTTAATGGTTGATTACCCAACCACGTATCCAACCAAAACCTCAATTGACGCCCATTACCAAGACTACCACGTAAAACGCCGTTTAAACCGATCCCATCCACCTTGTTCTTGTTCCAAAACAAGACACAATTCTTCCACACACCCGTGATTGCACTATTGACGGGAGAAATACCCCAACACCTAGCCGACCCGTGAATGGACACCACAACCCTTCTCCACATCGAGTTAGGCTCATTCAAAAACCTCCAAAGCCACTTAATTAACAAGGCATTATTATTAGTTTCAAGAGACGCAATCCCCAACCCACCGTCTTTAATGCTTTTAGTAACAACCTCCCAAGAAACCCAACTCATCTTCCTCACTTCGTCCGAACCACCCCATAGAAACCTCCGCATCAAACCCTCTAGAACATCAACCACCTTTTTCGGGGCCTTGAATAAAGAGAAATAATACGTAGGCAAACTATCCAAGACCGATTTTATTAAGGTTAACCGACCGGAGATCGAAAGAGTATTGGCTTTCCATTTGGATAACCTCCGTTTAAACGTCGTCACCACCGGCTCCCAACTTGACACCCTGTTCATATTCGCCCCAACCTTGATACCCAAATACGTGAATGGTAAAATACCCGGCTTACACCCCATGGATTCGGCCAAACTCACTACCTCGTCGGCTTCCACACCCACTCCGTAAAGCACCGACTTGTGTAAATTAATCTTTAGCCCGGAACATAGATAGAAAATACTTAAGATGCGTCTCATGTTAATAAAGTTATGTGAAGACCACTCCCCCATAAGCATGGCATCATCCGCGTAAAGCAAATGGGACAAAACCGGGCCATCATTAGGGAGCTTAACGCCATGAAACGCCCCTATATCACTGGCCTGATTCATCATACCCGAGAAAGCCTCCATCAAAAGGATAAACAGAAAAGGCGAAAGCGGGTCTCCCTGACGGATCCCTTTTTGGCACCCGAATTCGAAAGTAGGAGAACCATTCACTAGCACTAAAGCTCTAGAGGAAACCAAAATACCACGAATCCACTCACACCAAACCGGAGGAAAACCCATCTGAGACATGACCGACAACAAGAAGTCCCAGTAGACATTGTCGTAAGCCTTATCGAAATCTATCTTGAACAAGAATATTTTCCTGTTTCTCTTCTTAGCCCAAGCAATCACCTCGTTGGTCATAAGAGGACCGTCAAGAATATACCTCCCTGATAAGAAAGCCGACTGAGTCTCTTGCACTATTCGACCCAATACCAACTTCAATCGATTCGCCAAAACCTTAGAAACAACTTTAATAATGCTCCCGATAAGACTAATCGGCCTAAAATCCCCCAGATTAGATGGATCACTCACCTTAGGAATCAATGTAATGAATGAAGACCCAACCCCGGGACTAAACCGACCGGACTGATGATAGTGGTCCAAAATATCCACAAAGTCCTTCTCGAATAAATGCCAGAAATGCCTAATGAATCTAAAATTAAATCCATCAGGACCTGGAGCTTTGTCAGCACCGCAATCAGAAACCGCATTCTTTAATTCCTGTAAACTGAAGACATCAACCAAGCCCTCGGCTTCCACCGTGGACAGTGAAGAAATGCCGTAACAACCAAGCCGAGGCCGTATACCCATATTCTCTCTAAATTTATCGCGAAAAAATCCCATAACTTCTCGTTTAATAATAACCGGATTCGTCTCCCACCTCCCACCAACCTCCAAGCCCGGGATATAATTCGAAGTCCTACGTTTATTAATTGTAACACCTCGAAAATTCACGTTCTATAATGTGTTGACACGTGTCATAATGTTTGAACGTATGAAAGAATGTTATAAAAGGACTAAAGTTGACAAACATGGAAAGTATGTGAATATACGAGTTCTGAATGTCAACAGTGAATAAACATACTTCATGATAACCCTACATGATGTTCATACCATCAAACGAATAAATCATGGATCATACGAAGCAAAAAGTGAGAGATTACAAACTACAGGGGTTAAATGTGTCAACATGTTTAAGTTATACCTCTGAGTGACCTTTTGACAAACCCGAAGCTTTGTAACTGATAATTATGCTCACTAGAATGCGCGATATAAATTTCATAAAGTTTCGATATCGTATGAGAAAGTTATGATCAAATTCGTGTGCGAGGGGTTAAAGCGTTAACGTTGAAAGTTATGACTTTTCGGGTTAACCGGAAGTGTCCAGGGACTTGGCAAAGTGGGTATAAGTCCTAAAGCCCTTGTAGGTAAATAAGAAGGGGTCAAATTGCAATATATAAGCTTAGTTGACCTTTCATGAAGCCAAGGGACAAGTTGCAAAAACAAGAAAATGGAAATTCTGATTTTAAGGCTCATGCGGGCCGCGTAAAGGTTGCTTAACCTTTACGCGGGCCGCGTCCGACGCCCAGACACAGAATATGCAAACAGCAGCCTGTTTACGCGAAAACTGGACCCAAAACGGATGTTTTACCTCATGTGCGACCCCTAAGTGCCTCCTAAACATCTAGGGACATGTGTTGATCAGTTGTGGTCACTAGTAGAACCAAGTGTCAACAGATTGTGGTGATTAAATCACTATAAAAGGCCCTCATGTGCAACAACTTTGATCACACCTTCATCTGCAATTGTGGAGCATTTCTGGAGCTTAGGAGCAGATCCAAGACATCCCTACTCGTGCATAGGACCCTTGTAAGTACCCTTGACCTTCCTCGATTAAGTTTAGCTTAGTTATTTAGCTAAAAGTCAAACCGTCGTAATTACGGTTTGACTTCGAGATTAGTCAACAATGGCTCAGTCATATCTCGAATTAAAAGTAGTTATAAGTTGGTATTTATGTGGGTAACTGTGAAAGCACCGGATCGATGACGAACATCAAACATTGCACTTGATTCAAGACATGAAGAACAAGAACAGGGTAGATGAAGAAGAAGATGCAAGACAAACTCATTCATTTCAATACAATCATCACAGATTACATACCAAACGAGTATACATCATCTTCTACAAGCTGGTTTAGATCACAAAGATCTAAACCCTAGCTTTCTCTCACTAACACATAGTCTCTCTCTCTAGAATTCACACCAGGAGAATAAGTTGGGAGAGGAGCACAAAGCTTCAAGAGTTCTTTCTTGTTCGATCCTTCATCCATGGATGTTTTGCCCTAATCCTATACAACACATATATATAGACTAGGACTAAACTCGGACAAACAATCTACACCAAAACCCTGACTTTTGTCCTAAACATAAAACTCAGACAAAAGTTCTCCTAAAACTTGGACAAGTTGTCCCTAGGATAACTTGGGACTAATTTTCAAGACATGTACAATAAAGACCCTAACAATTGGAAGGCATGCACTTTTCACCCAAAGTGCATTAACAACTCCCCCTTGATCAATGCAGGTCTTCATGTGGTCTTGAATTCTTCGTTATGGTTGACTTTAACTTGGACTTCTGCTTTGTTTGACCAGAACTGATAAGCGACAGTTACCCGGCAGGAACTGCACTTACAGTCTCCCCCTTAACTGTTGCATCAGTTCTGTGTAACACTGATATCTTCAGTCACCGAATACTGCACTTACAGTCTCCCCCTTGACTGATGATATCATGGCTGCTATGCTGAGACTTGATCTTTCTGGCAGAGCACAGCGATCTTCAACCCTTCTAATTAAAGTCTTGCTGACGATCACTTAAAGCTGCTTTGAGAAACCCAAAGAATCCAACATCAAACACTGTAGATCCTCCCCCTCAAACTACTCCCGAATCAAGTTAACGTGAACCGACCTACAACCACATGTAGGAATATCGCTCGATACATTAATCTTCAAACCTAACCGGTAGCAGAAAGAAACATTGGATTTCCAATGCCCAGCCTTGAACACTTCGAATTTCGCAAAGACATGAAGCTCAGTTCGATAAGTTAATAACAAACTGAACTTTATAAAAGTACATCCACCATCTTAATCAGAAGTCTTCAACCCTTCATGTATGATCTCATCTCATCACGAATCTTCATGAATCAATCTCCTATCTTCACGAATCCCCTGAATCCCCGATGGCTTTCATCTCCGACCTTCCCCTCAAATCAAGAAGCCCCACATTATTTCGAGACCAGAACTAATCTTCTCTACTCTAAATAGCAACTTAATAAGGCTCAATCTTCAACTAGTCATCAACCGAGAATTCAGCTTCATCATGTCAACACTTGATTAATAACATGAACACACGTGACAAAAACTCCATCACACACGAGCTATTTCACGCACAAGCTTTATATTTACGAAGAAAATAGGAAATTTTTACTCCCCCTTTTTCTTTGTAAACTGTCAGCGTCCAAGCAAGCCCACTGTTGTTGCAGCCACTAACCAGCTAAGGTATGTAATGTAAGATTCAGTTTCCTGAGTACCAAACCCGGGTTGCAGAAGGTCCCCTTTCTACCATGGCCATGGCAACACATCCAATTAGCACTATGTCAGCAAGAGGAACAAGACATGAACACACCACAAAATTTCTTCCCATGTTTCTAGCAACATATACATCGAACCAGCCTGTTTCCCCAGACACAACAACCCCAATAAATGCAGGAGGATGCATATCTTGCATGATCATCCATCTAAGAACTGGACCAGAAACCAATCCTAAAGTTTCACAAAGAAACTCGGATGGTTTGAGCTCAAGGAAACTCGGATGATGAATCTCAAAGCTAAAACTCGGAACTGTGAAAGCTCAAAATAAACACGCAAAGTTCAAGACTGAACATTTGAGAGATTCAAGAATAACTCGGAACATCAAACTCAGACATAAACTTTTAACAAAGCCCGGAGCTGGAGAACTATTTGAACAAAACTCGGAGGTTTACCAAAACTCGGAATTGAAAATTCTTTGACAAAACTCGGACATATAAACTCGAGTTGAAATTTTGGAATGTGAAAGTTCTGTCTTAAAAACCTCGGAACTGAGGACACAAATTGAACTTTGAGGAGATAAAACTCGGACACTTTGAGACAGACCTTTTAAAATCACCAACAAAGTTTCAACAAATAAAACTCAGACTGTTGATGATGCTCAAAAACCTCGCTCAACTCGGAACAGGTTAAGAAAAAAAATACCAAAAGTCGGACTGTTGAGACCAAATACCAAAAGTCGGACTGTTGAGACTCAGAGCAGTTAACATAGGCTCGGACTGTTGAAAAACTAACAAAGCAAACCAAAATGCTCGGACTGTTGAAAAACTAACAAAGCAAAACAAAACGCTCGGACTAATAACACACAGTTGATTCAAGTTTCAATCGGAGACAAGTTTTTGACCTATTCAAAAACTCGGACTTGGAAACTCAGGATAAACCTCGGAAACAGAGATTCGCAAACATTGATAAACCTCGGAAACATCAGACTTCAAAACTCGGAACTTGGAACCTATTCAAAACTCGGACGCACAGACTTGATCTGTTTAATAACTCGGAAAACCAGTTTTGAACTGATTAAAAAAATCGGAACAAATATCAAAACTCGGACTTCGATGAATGAGTGGTATCTAAAACTCTGACCTCTTAAAGAAACTCGGACACAAGTTCATTTTCATAAACTCGGACACATTGTCAGGTATCCAAAAATTTCCTCTTCAATAAACTCGGACACAACATATTGTCTGAGTTTATATCTCGGACTTCAAGAAACTCGGATGAAATGTATAAACTCAAAAGAAACTCTGACCAATTAAATAGAAACTAAAACTCGGACCAAATGGAAGTAAGGAAAGGAGACAAAAACTCGGACTTCAAGAAACTCTAGGTAAAACTCGGACTCAAATGGAAGTAAAAAACTCGGACCAAGTCTGAAACTGAAACCCGGAACAATTAACACAAATATCAAGAATTCGGAACAGTTGGATCGTTGAAAAAACTCAGAGTAGTTAACCACAAAGTCAAAACTCGGACCAGTGAAAAGGTTAAAAGTTGGACAAGTGTAAAACTCGGACAAGCCTCCAGAAACTAGTCTCCGGACTTTCTCCCTAGTGTGACTTCACACTAGTTCACCAAAAACCCCGGAAACAACAAACACAGAGTTTTAAAACTCAGATAAACCTTTTTGGATCAAAACCCTAGATCTCCAAACCAACACAGCCGACGAACAGCTTCATTTTCTTCAAGTTTTCTCCAGAATCTTCAAGTCTTCAGGATGTTTGGCGGAAACAAACATCAAATCAAGAGCAATGGTGATTCGGAAGGCGGTTAGACCATTCCGAATCGGTAACCATGCTCTGATACCACTGTGAAAGCACCGGATCGATGACGAACATCAAACATTGCACTTGATTCAAGACATGAAGAACAAGAACAGGGTAGATGAAGAAGAAGATGCAAGACAAACTCATTCATTTCAATACAATCATCACAGATTACATACCAAACGAGTATACATCATCTTCTACAAGCTGGTTTAGATCACAAAGATCTAAACCCTAGCTTTCTCTCACTAACACATAGTCTCTCTCTCTCTAGAATTCACACCAGGAGAATAAGTTGGGAGAGGAGCACAAAGCTTCAAGAGTTCTTTCTTGTTCGATCCTTCATCCATGGATGTTTTGCCCTAATCCTATACAACACATATATATAGACTAGGACTAAACTCGGACAAACAATCTACACCAAAACCCTGACTTTTGTCCTAAACATAAAACTCAGACAAAAGTTCTCCTAAAACTTGGACAAGTTGTCCCTAGGATAAACTTGGGACTAATTTTCAAGACATGTACAATAAAGACCCTAACAATTAGAAGGCATGCACTTTTCACCCAAAGTGCATTAACAACTCCCCCTTGATCAATGCAGGTCTTCATGTGGTCTTGAATTCTTCGTTATGGTTGACTTTAACTTGGACTTCTGCTTTGTTTGACCAGAACTGATAAGCGACAGTTACCCGGCAGGAACTGCACTTACAGTAACAAACCCTCAAAAGGGTTCCCCCTGATTCCCACTCTAACTAGGTCAAATGTCGGGTCAAACTTGTTAAGAAAAAGTCAACAGGATCCTTAAATCCTAATTTATGCATAATTAGCAATGTAGAACATATACAACCTGTTTGATCATCAATATAACTTGGTAATAAGTGTAAGAACATGTCTAAACATGTTCAACCCGACAATTTCCAGTAAAGACCCGGTTCGGAACCGAAAGTCGCATAGTTTGACTTTCACTTTGACTTTCAGTTCTGACCCGTTATGATATGTTTTAGAAATACCTTAGAGCTTCATTTGGACCAGGTTATATTCTAGTATAACCCTCTGTGATTATACACCATGGTTCGTTAGTTAACCAATTAATACGCATGATTCCGTTAATTGCTCATATGTTGACCATTATGCCCGTATTACCTTAAAACGTGATTTTTGGAAATATAAAAGAGTAGAAACTTTAATTACGGATATATAAACTTGTATGCAAAGGTTGACATCAGTTTGAAGTGTAGATTGAGAGTTATACTCATTAGCGCAAATTGAAAACTTTATGTTAATAAAATGGCGTAATTAGCGTATAGCCTAGTTAAACCTACTTTTTGATATCAAAATCTTTACCCACTGATGTGATATATTATTTTGGGAATTTTAAAGATTTTTAATTAATTTTAGGCTGAGCATAACTCATAGTCGTAGGCTTAATCCGGTAAATGTCGGTTTTGCCCTTACGAGCCATAAAATGAGTTTTACATATCTAAACGACTCCAAACCTTTTGCTACTGATTAGTTATGATAAATAAATTATTTTAGACCTTCTGGAATAATAAAAATATCAGCTTTAGGTATTGAACCCGTAAACGGCTCCTAATCGCCTTATTTAGCGTTTTTAGCGCATAGTATGTACTAAGACTATTTTTAAACATACAAGGGTGATACCTACTGATGTTTTAGTTAAATTATAACATTTTAACAGTATGCAAAAGTTGGCTATCTCAGACTTCAGTTTTGAGCTTTTCGGCTTATGTGAAATTACCAAAATACCCCTACGGGGCATAGTTTGGTTATAATTGATAAATTTCACATATCTAAAATACCTTACTGTTATAAATCAGTAAACTAAGTATTTTTGCTGATTATATCAGACCTGTAAATCAGTTAAACATTTAAACTCTTTTACAACCTTTTAAATGACCAAACTACCCCTACGGGGCCTAGTTTGTGTTTAAATACGTTTCGGGCATAATGAAAGACATCCTACTGATGTCACAACATATTTGAGACATAATTAACTTAGGAAACCTGGTTAGGTCTCTTATAATTACCCGTTACGCCTCTTACGCGTACGGTTCGGCCTATGTAACTAGTTTACATAAATTAGCCGAAACGAGTCAAACCTTATCGGTTTTATCTCGAAATCCAGAATGTATTTGAGTTACCCATATTAAACAAGCATACAAGCTTGTTGGGTCAAAGCCACATTCTAAACCGGTCTTCGCTTAATCGTGCGTACGAACCGTATCTTCATGTAAGACTAACCGGTCTAAGCTTAGGCTTAATTAAAGACCCGTTAGCATTCTAATAAGTTATTTATACAATCATTCCAGACTAGAGCCTTCCGGTAAATGGTACCTACGCTTACTTAAGTGAATACGGCTGAGTTATTAAATTCTTACTATTTAAGACAGGAGCTAGCTCAGGTAAATACTCTTAACTTATTTTCCCTATACGGGCTTGGGATACGGCACTATAAAAGTACCGCTTGGTCGGGTGTGTAGTTATTTAAATCGTATTGTGATTAATGTAATTACAACCCGTTTAATATGTATTATTTGGTGTATGGCCTTTGGGGGTTAATGACCATGTCCCGGATATCCTTGGCATCATTTTACGAAATGGCCACGACCTAAGCACGGGGTGTAGGCATACACCTGACAGCTGCATTATGTAAAAACTGGTAATCCACTCCGAGGTATCATCCTTGTGGGCATTATACCGGAACTGGTAATCCACTTAGAGGATGACAGCCTGTGGGCATTATACCTGTGGCGTGTCAGTTAATCTAGTACGGCCCTACAAACCGGCCCTAACGGACGAAAAATGAGTAAAACTGTATACAAGATTATATACAAATAATTTTCCCAAGTTAAAAAGGTTAATTTTGCCTCTGTGCATTTTAATCAAATTATAAAAGATATTTTTGTGCCACGTGCATCCAAATCAATTTTAAATCATTTTTCGAAATGAGTCAGTTGAGTGTATTTACCAGTGAAAACTGACGTATTTTCCAAAAAGGTTAAGTGACAGGTACTGAACGAAATTGGCTGGAAGCTCAGGGCGCTAATAAGGAATCTTGCAAGTTCTAGGCGTCTAAAGTCTGTTGAACAAATGATATGTTTAAAGATCCGCCTGTGGATCCTTTACTTTCCGTTGTAATACTGGATATTACTTTATATTCGGAATGTAATAATAATTATCTTTGGCTTCCGCTGTGCATTTATATAATTGTGTTGTTTGACTATTATGTTGCCAACCACGTCACGATACTCCCCACCAGGCCCACCGGTGACACGTGGATATCGGGGTGTGACATTAATAAAGCCATGAAAATACCTCGAGTTGTCGTCCCCGTGAGTATCCCAATTACAATGAGCTTTCTGTTTCAAATCGCGGTAAAGATAAACATCAAGTTCTCCAAGGCGTCTTTTTATCTCAGACAGCGTCCACTTCTCGTCCTCGGCCAAATCTCTACTCTCCATGGTTCTGTCTAACACACAAAGTTCACTTTCCAACAACCGTTTTTCTTCCAACTCTCTAGCTTTAAAATCAGCAACCCAATTAGAGATAGCACTGCGCAAAGCTTTAAACTTCAATAAAAGAATCGCATCAGGTGACCCCTCAAACGTCCCGTCATCGATCGCCTTTCTAACAACCGCCCCGAAATCCTCCCTTCCAAGCCAAGAGTTATAGAACTTGAAAGGTTTTGGACCAAAATTTCTCGAGCTCGTCTTCAATAGTAACGGACTATGAACAGATTTATTTCTCTCTAAGGCAATGTAATCCACACTAGTCCATTCCAAAAAGAATTCCCAATTAACGAAAATCCTGTCAATACGGCTCATCTTGTCACCTGCAACAAAAGTGAACCGTCTCCCTTTCAAGGAGTACTCATGTAAGTCCGAAGTATCAATAAAATCATTAAATTCATTAGCCTCAACCACGTTGAAAACGGAGTTACGACGGTCATCCACACCCCTCACTGCATTGAAATCCCCTGCCACTATCCATTTACCCTCCCCTTCGCCAAACAGACCATTGATCTCCGCCCACAACCTCTGCTTTGGAACAATATACTGAGGAGAATAAACATTAACATCATGAAAAGAGGAGCCGCTCCCCTTGACCACACCGGAAACCAACAGCCAATTTGCACTTTTAATCACCCTATCCATAGTAAATACTTAAGGATCCCACATGGATAATAACCCACCCGAATGACCCGTAGCAGGAACCCATTCAAAGGAAAAATCACCAATCCCCCAGTACCTACCCAAATTAATCGAATCCATAGAACTATGTTGCGTTTCCTGAAGCAAAATAAAACTGACCTCGTGCTTAGCTCGCATACTAAGGACCCAATCCGCTTTGCCCAGATTCCCCAACCCACGAATATTCAAAGAGATAAAATTCATTGACCACTAACTTGATAACCTTCATTCCTTAACACTTCTTTTACTTTCGGAACAAAATCGTCCAAGTTCTCCACCCCCAAGGCGCTACTTAGCTTCACAGTCTCCAAGGCTTCTACATCAATCGACTGTTGAATACCATCCACCTCAACGTTAGTGGCCTCACTAGCGAAACCCTCATCAAGGATCAACCCGGGAGAACCATTAGCCACTGCACCCGAAAGTCTTTCATTTAGATCCGGAGTAACGAAAACATCATCTCCAACACCTACGTTACTGTCATTCGAGTCATCGGTTCCTGAAAGAATGCCAATTAACTTATCCAACCCAAACATGTCGTTATTTTCCCTATGTCTCTTCTTCGGACGCTCTAGAGAATCACTACCCTCGTTCCTATTCTTAAAAAGAGACTTTCTGTGAAATTTCTTTCTGACGGTAGCCGTAACCGGCTGTACAACTGACGTATCAGCTACACCATGATCAATACCATCCTCGTGAGAACCGCAACTATTATTTCCATCCTCACCATTCACCTCATTCACCACAAACTCACCTTCCACACAAGTAGCGTCCATGTTCGTATCTTGTTGTATATTGTCCTCCAACTTGTCCTCCTCTTGGCACGTCGAAACATCATCCTCATCAAGCTCAGTAACCCCATCCGGGATCCACTCACCAACGTCTTCATCAACCCATACGTTGAACGTTAATTCTCTCCAAGCGATATCCACCCAATCGACAATCCGTTTACGAACCTTACTCATCACCCCAATAAGCGCATAGGAGAAATTATGATCATCGTTCGACAAGCAAGCCGATTTAATTACCTTCCGATATCTACATCCGATCAAATCAAACACCTGATCTAAAGCCAGCTGAGTCGGGACGCCATGCACTTTCAACCAAGCTATACGCACCTCCACCTTAACCACTTTACCATCCCACCTAACTAATGTCTCAAACCAAGCAGACCAATTCGAATCATCAGCACGGAACTTATCCGCCATACCGCTATCTTTGAAAACTAATGCCACAGTGAAACCTCCAAGGTACTTAAGATCCATAGAATAGCAACCAAGCTTATGAATTAGGACGTTCAAAGTACACAGAATATTGAAATCCACAACCCTCCCAACGAGTGCAATCCCCTTATAATGAGAAAAACGTTCTACGGCATCATCCACCCTAATGACATCCACTTTATTCCTGTTCAACACTGAATCCAAAAAAGAACGTCCATTACCTGTTGCCGAATCATGCAACCCCTTAACGCTCGAATTAACACCCCCTCCTTCATGATTCTCAACGTTAGAGTTTGCATGATCCTGGATATTCACCGCTTTCTCCTTACGAACATGATCAGTGGCGGCAGGCTGCTGTACCTTCATACCATCCACAAACCTAGCAACGGTTATGAACAACTTATAGGAGCCAATCCACACGTCCGACATCGCCTCTACCATTCTACCCGAATCGTTAACCTCCGCAAATGAGACAAAAGCAAACCGTTTACCCCACTTATCCAGTTTTCTAGCGATGTACGCTCCTTCATATCTACCAAAACCTCCCAAAACTACCTTAAGATCTTGTGACGAGCACTTCGGTGGAAGATTGGACACAAAGAATTTCGATATTACCTTATTATTACCTTCTCCTTGACGATCATTCTTTCTCCCTTTCCGTCGATGTACCTCTTCCCAATCTTCTAGATCTTGCCGCCGGGGATCGCCCGACATCTTCGGAGATATTAGGGTTTTAAACCTCTCTGTGCTTGTTTTTGTTTCCTACAGATAACTGGTGCAGTTGGTATTAGTTGTATGTTAACATCAAATGAATATTAAATTGTCATTTTATTCTCTGTAGTTTAATTAAAAAATATCACTTTAGTTCAAATTATTATTTTTTTTTCAACCGTGTCTCTAATGTTTCATTTTTTAATAATATAAATCACTTCGTAAAGAAATATTAGTTAACTCAAGAGTATTTCTGTTACTTTATATTTATCTTTTGTTTTTGTCATTTTCATAAAAACTCTCTTTACATTTATTATTTTTTTCCTTTTAGTCATTTATATTATATATTTGTGAGGTTCTTTTCCTATTCAGAGTCCATTTATTTGATCGATAGAATATGTATCTGTCTGTTAATTTATATGATTTTTTTTCTTTTTTTGGAACGTTAAGGCAAGCTAGTGGAATGGTTAAGCAATTTTACTTGTTTATTCAAGTAATCAAGTGGTGTTGTTAATACTTAGGGTGGAGGGAGTGGTCAATCACTGGTGAGTGTTTAAGTTATTTTCTAGCCAATAATATCATGTCATGTCATGTCAAGTCCCCACTCCCCTTCCCATTTTGCACTCACTCATTGGCAATGGTCAAACACATGGAAAGTGGTAAAGAATTTTTTTTTTAATGTGATTGGTTCAAAAGGGTTGGAGCCCACCATTCACCCTCTCTCTCTACTCTCTATCTTCTCTTCCCGCATCGGTGACTACTCACCGCCTACACCCCTCCCCGCTCACTGCTCCAACATCGGCACCACCTTCCCCGTGCTGCAACCCCACTCCCCGAGACCCCTCCCCGCTACCATACCGTCGCCCCTTAAATAAGCTATAAAAAATTTAAGCACAAAATATATATATATATATATATATATATATATTGGGTAAGGATAGTGTAAAAAGGGCCTAAAGTGTGAGAAGTGTATTATAACACAATATATAATACTATATAACACCATATAAACACCGTATGGCAATATGTAACACCATATAATTCCATATAACACTATGTAACACTATATATCATTATATAACAAATATAACACTATACATTTACCATAGACATGCTATCAGACAACCTATAGTGTTATATTTGTTATATAATGATATATAGTGTTACAAAGTGTTATATGCTATTATATGTTGTTACATATTGTTATACGGTGTTTATATGGTGTTATATAGTATAGTGTTATAATACACTTCTCACACTTTGAGCACTTTTTACAGGATCCTCTATATATATATATATATATATATATAGGGTGGGGTTCATGCGAGAACCGCGAGAACCAATGTGAACGGATGGCAATTTTGTAAATAATAAAAAATAAATCTAAAAACCCGCTCCCCGCTCAAATGATACGGACCTCAACAATTGATTTAATTAGGATCAATAATACAATCTCACGTCCGACAACTATCACAACCAACACACAACTCTCCCAATCAATCAATTTTCCCCAAAAATCTCATACATATCAGTCCGATAATCACCGACGCTCACAATTTCAACCTTTCATCATCAATATTCACCCTATGATCATCATCAATATTAGTCGTCGGCTCGAAATTAGGGCAAAAACAGTCATACCGAATCGATTTTAGGGCAAAAAACGGTCATAATCGGCGAGGTTTATCGCACGAAGAGGGATATTACGAAGAACATAAGTCGTTGCATCGATTCACGAATTTGAAAGTTCATATAGCTGATGTAAGTTCATACTATGTAAGTTCATACAAAGTTCTTATGTGCTTGTTCATGAAGTTGTTCATGTATTTTACAGCCGATGTAGGTTAATACGATTATGTGTTTGAGTTTGATTTGGAATGCACATGTGCATAATATTGTTCATGTAGATTATAGCCGATGTAAGTAGCCGATGTAAATATATTACAGCCAGTAGATTACAGCGCCGGTGTAGGTTAATACAATTATGTGTTTGTGTTTGATTTGGAATGCACATGTGCATAATATAGGTTAATGCGATTATGTGTTTGTGTTTGATTTGGAATGCACATGTGCATAATTTTGTTCATGTAGATTACAGCCGATGTAAGTAGATGTAAGTAGATTACAGCCGATGTAAGTTCATACGATCATGTGTTTGTGTTTGATTTGGAAAGCACATGTACATAATGTGATAACTTATGATTTTGGTTCATATTTTTGTTTGATTGGTATGCATAATGTGCATAACATTATAAATTATGTTTATAATTTGTATCCGACTTTGTTTTTTTGGGTCACTTATGGGTATGCATATGTACATAATGTGATAACATATGTTTATGTTGATAAATTATTTCATAGTTGTTTGTATGCATATGTGCATAGTTGAAGTTGCATAGTTATAGTTATGCGCGTGTGTTGGTTCGTATATATTGCTGATAAGATATGTCATAGTTGTATGTATGCACATGTGCATATCTGAAGTTGCATGGTCATAGTTGTATAGATGCATATGCCCGATGTATAGCGGATTTTGGGAATGTATAATGGATTTTGTATATGTAGTTTAAACTAACATACTAACAAAGTAAAATAAATTAAAGTTGATATACATTCTCATTGAATACCGTAAATTGGAAAAAAAAACAAAGAAAGTTACGTTTGTCGTAAAGCCGATAGATGAAGGGTTGAAAAGAATGTCAGATGCAACAGAAGACGATCATGCGACTGTTAAGCAAAAAGGTTAGTAAGTGTTGATAACTTATTGCTAGTATTAGTATTGTTAATGATGCAATATGCGGTTATGCACATGTGCATTATCAGTTTTTTTTTTCAAATGTTATAACTCGCTCAAACGCATTTAATTTTATGAATTCAGTTAAACAATGGAAGATGATTATGCGACTTGCAATGGAAGATGATTACGCGACAGTTAAACAAATAGGTAAAAATCGAATAAAGTAACTTTTGTTTTGTCTATTATTTTTTATCGAAGCAAACCTGTTGATAAGCTCAGTCATGTTAATGCACATGCATAGTTATGCACAAATGCATATTTTGCCAGATTATTTCAATTAGGTCAGTCATATGGATGAAAATGTGCAGTTAGGCACATGTGCATAATTTGCCAAATTATGTTAATAAGATCATTCATGTTGTTGTACATGTGCATAGTTATGCACATGTGCATAGTTTGCCAGAATATGTTAACAATGTAATTTATGTTGATGCACATGTGCATAGTGTATATAGTAATGATAATGTTAAAGTTAATGCACATATTCATTGAGATTGTATGTTTGTAAATCATATGTTTTTTGTTTTGTTTATTATCGTAGATCGATAACGGAAAAAAAATCAAAGAATGTAACTTTCGTTTTGAAATCAAGGGATGAAGAGTCAAAAAAATGCCGGATGCAATGGAAGATGATTACGCAACGGTTAAACAAAGAGGTAAAAAAGGTTGACTAGTATTCGATGATGTAGTTGGGAGTTTATGCACATGTGCATCCCTTTATTACTTTCATGTTAAATTATATCATTTATGTAAACACATTAAATATATCCCATGTAGGTGCACAAGAAGAAAAGAAGCATAAAGAGGAGGACAAGTGAGCGAAATCACTAAGAAAAAATTGAACAACTAAACAAAATCCCTTTATTACTTCACAGATTGCGGGTTGTTCGCTATGCGACATATTGAGGTGTATAAAGGGAGTGGTGAGAAGTTTGATTGCATATTCAACAAAGATAAAGAAATTCAAGACTTGCAACTTAAGAACGTGAGAGTGAAGATAGCAACAAAAAACTGTCGTTATCAAAGGCGAATGATCATGTTCGTGAATATATGATGTATTATATTGTTTGATAGAGGGAATGTTGGTACTACACATGTGCATAGTTTGAAATAACATACATATTGGTATTGTATAATGTATTACAGATGGTTATTTGTGTTAATTTAGGATGTAATGTGTTGTTTGGTATAGTATATGTTGGTGGTGTATATGTGCAATAATGATTGTTGAACGGATTATGTGATTCTTATGATGAGGGTGTTATATTTACTTGTTGTATTTGTGTTAATGTTGGTAATGCACATGTGCATTAATAAAAAACAATAAACATGTCGGTAATGCATGTGTATATTTTGAAATATTGTATTTTTGTTTATATCATATTACGTATGTGGTACCTTATTACGTATGGGGTATCACATTACATATGTTGATGTATATGTAAGGAAAACAGATTACATGTAATTAAAAAATATACATGTATGCACGTGTGCATTGTTCGAAACAATAACCGTGTGTAATGAAATGGTAAACATGTATGCACATGTGCATTGGTCAAAACAACAACGATGTGGAGTGAAACAGTAAACATGTATGCACATGTGCATTGTGCGAAACAGTAACCATGTCAATACAATGCAAACGATCATTATCATTGTATATATAACACGAGCATTATCATTTTATATATAACGACATTGTTTTTGAACAGAACAAGATGCCATATATTCAAACCAGAACTTTAGCCAGGAACTAGAGAATTATCTTACAATGAACATATAAACTCCTAATTTTCCATTACATTTACACCACTACTAGAGAATTACGCTTACAATAAACATATAAACTCCTAATTTTCTATTACATTTACACCACTGGTGTACCATTCTTCAGTCACTAAATTCTCCATTTTTGGCTCTAATTCTCCATTTTGGCTATGACTTTCATCCACAACAGAATACACTCCTTGACTTGTTCCATTCTTTTAGCATTTGAAATCTGCACGACCTTGAATACCTTCTCATTTCTGCTCGACCATATGATCCATAATGTAGCCATCACTGTGCAGTTGACTACCTTTTTCTTCTTATAGAAATCTCCAGCTTACAGGAAAATCTTTTACTCCCAACCATGCTCCGACCATCCACCATAGCGTTTTCGACATCTAACACGTAATGAGAATGTGTTCAACAGTTTCTTGCTCGTATTTGCAAACCGGGCACAATGTGTTGTTGGTCTGAATTACCCTTTTTTTCCAGCTCCGTCTTTGTCGGTAACCTGCCTTCTACACCTTTCCATGCTAACATATTGGCTTTAGGTGTAGCCCAGCCGTTCCAGGTCATTACAAAGCCACTCGACAGGTCCCTGCTTATGACACACAAATCCTCTCTAACGGTTTTAACATTAAAAGTCGACTTATTTTCATAGTGCCAACCCCACCCATTTTGACCCATCTTCATTCTGGTGTCTCTCAGCAGTGCCAAAAGCTGCATAAACTCCACCCATGCCTCCTCGGTTATCGGCTTGTTCTTCCATTGCCAATCCCACACAGTCACCTCCCCTATTCTTTTGTAGTTGTCCAGCACCCAAGACCATTTGTTTGATGCCATTCTGCACATAATTGGATAGTTCTCCATAAGGCACTTTTTCAGAATCCATAAATCAACGACATAGTCTAATTTTCAACATAATGCACATGTGCATATAATTTAATACAATATCATTTACAATCAACATAATGCACATGTGCATATAATTTAATACAGCATCATTTACAGTAAGTATAATGCACATGTGCATATCATTTAATGCAATATCATTTACAAAGTATATACATCATTTACAGTCAACATAATACCTTTAGTCACAAATCGAATGAATTGCAACTCTTGATGTTCTGTATTTGTAGGTGTATTGTGACAGTCAACTGTATTTTCAGCAAATGGACCGACAATGTCAGCAACAATGTCCACATCAGATGTATGAGGAGGATTATCAGAGAATGAATGTATGAGGATGAACATCAGATGTAAATGGTGATGTAGAGGATGTCGTAAACAGAGGATTATCAGAGAATGTATGAGGAGGAACATCAGATGTAAATGGTGATGTAGAGGATACCGTAAACACTGTTTCCGGCTGCCGCCGCCGTGAAATCCGTCGTAAACATCGTGCCAACTGCAACCACTGTGAAATACATGAACACCGACTACCATATGCGATGAAGACCACCGTGCACGACTCTCGGCCATCGTGAAACCGCCGTGAATGCCTATCAGCCATGGAGACCATAAACTGGTGAAACTAATGAAACCCTAGAAAAGGAGACAACAGTGACATAAGGAAAAAGAAGGAACGCTGGAAAAAAAAGGAACGCGTGATTTTTTATATAAACATAATATAATTACAAAAATGTCATGTGTTCACATTGGTTCTCGCGGTTCTCGCAATAAGAGGTGGTTCTCGCATGATCTTCTCCCTATATATATATATATATATATATATATATATATATATATATATATATATATATATAGGGTAGGGTTCATGCGAGAACCACCCTTATTGTGAGAACCACGAGAACCAACGTGAACAGGGGACAATTTTGTAAATACATAACAAAAATTAAATCAGCTATCACTTCCCCTCAACTGGACTTCAAACATCAATTAATTCCTCTTTTTTATTCGGTTCACGTCCGACACTCCAAATACTTACAAACTTCGTCATCCCAGTTCACATCCAACACACCAGAATCTCCAAAATTCGCCATCTCAATCTTACCATTCATCATGTAATCGAAACTAGGGCAATAAGAACATAATAATCGATCATATATTTGTCATCTACTCAAAATTAGGCCAATAAAAGCATAATCATCGAAGACTCTGTCACAATTAGGAAGAATCTGAAGAACAATAATCCAATTCACAGATTATTCAGTGTCGCTACACCGTTCCGTAAATTTGTAAGTTTATACTCTTTGTTTTGCAGTTTTATATGATATCATGACGCTTAATCGTCGATTCGGATTTTTATATGTTAATATGACGCTTAAATCATCGTTTCATATCTGCACTAGTGAAAATTGTGTGATATATATGATTGTTGAGGGATTAGGGGTGACTGTGCATAGTTATGCACATATGTATATTTTTCCAGAATAGGTTAATAAGGTCAATCATGTTGATGCAAATGTGTATAATTATGCATATGTGCATAATTTGTCAGGATAGGTTAATAAGGTCATTCATGTTAATGCACATATGCATAGTTATGCCATGCACATGTGCATAGTTTGCGAGAATTTGTCAACTTGCACGTTTATATGTTGACATGACGCTTAATGGTCGATTCAGATCTTTTATATGTGAATATGAGGCTTAAATCTTAGTTTCATATATGCATTAGTGAAAATGGTGTGATGTATATAATTTTTGAGGGATTGGGGGCGACTGTTGTGATATCACGATCTGTAATGTGGTATTTATGTGTTTTTTGTATGTAGTTTTGTTACTGATTAATGTTAAATATGATTGGTGGTAATACGAAATTCAATTTGTTAAGGGTTAGGGTTTTTTTTATTGAAGCAAACCTGTATATAAGGTCAGTCATGTTAATGCACATGTGCATAGTTGTGCACATATGCATATTTTGCCATATTAGTTTAACAATGTCGGCCATATTGATGAAAATGCGTATAATTATGCACATGTGCATAATTTGATAGAATAGGTTAATAAGGTCAATTATGCACAAAACTCGTTTCCCAGATATATTTAGAATGGAACAAGATAAAGGATGCCTGGTGGCGGACCGGTACAATCAGGATAATAGAAACTTAATGGGGGGTTTGGAATTGGTTGAGAAGCCCAAGCTCGGCCGAAGAATTACTGGAATGGCACGAGTTGATCGGGTTCCTCGATAATGTCACTTTGTCCGATGGCAAAGATGGTTGGGAATGGTTGGGAGGTAATGACTCTGATTTTTCGGTCAAGACTGTCAAGAACTTCCTGTATAGCGGCTCCTATTTCAGTAGCAGGCACGTTGTGAAATGGTCGAAATGGGTCCCAAAAAATGAAATATTTTTTGTTTGGGGGGCGGTTTTAGATCGTATTCCCACGCTGACTGCACTCTGGGATCGGAACTGTTGGGGCAGAGACGTGAAATGTTGTCTGTGTGAAGATGGCGATTATATAGCTGAACACCTTCTTTGTTCATGCAGGGTAGCGTCGACTGTCTGTTATCACATCAGTCAGTGGTGCAAGGTGAGTCCTTGTATTATGTTTTCGGCTAAAGATATCGTAATTGCCTCTGAGTTTTGCAATCTAGATAGAGAAGTGAAAGAATAATTACATGGCATTATGTTCGTGACAAGTTGGTTTATATGGTTAGCCATGAACAATAAAAGGTTCTCGGAGACTCAAGTTAAACCCAGAGAGATTATCCGTAATATTAAGTCCGTCGGTTTTTTATGTTATAAGAATCGGTCCAAAAACAGGTCCGTGAGTTGGGAAAAATGGTGTAGTTTCGATATAAGGTAGCTGCTTGTTTTCGGTCTTTAGGTTCTTGTGTTGAGTTGTTGTTTTTCGTTTTGCTGTAATGGTTGGTTCGGCTGCCTCTGTTTTGGAGGTTGGCTTCTGTGAATAACATTTACATTAAAAAAAAAACTTATGCACATGTGCATAGTTTGTCATAATAGTTTTGTTACTAATTAATGTTAAATATGATTGGTGGTATTACGAAATTTGATTTGGTAAGGGTTAAGTTTTTTTATTGAAACAAACCTGTTGATACGGTCAGTCATGTTAATGCACATGTGCATAGTTATGCACATATGCATATTTTGTCAGATTAAGTTAATATGAATGTATTACGGCATATGCACACGTGCATTATTACATTAAAACATAAACATTGTACATATTGTATGTAATATGTTTACTTCACATGTGCATACATGAAATAATTAATGTAATATATGTAATGTGTGTAGGAAAAAATTATTCGAAACTGCTCATGGATTGACAACAAGGACGTATTTCATTAATAGGTTGACGAATGAAAAATACCAGGGAAAATGATGGACGAAGAGGCGTTGAAACAGGAGGAGTGTTGGAAGATAGTTATGAAATGGAAAGAAGATCAGAAGGTGTGAAGTTATGAAATAATGCGAATGTTATGTAGGTAGTTTGTGGATATCCAGTTTATAAAGACAATTTCTTTTTTGTTTTCTTGATGTCTTTTGATTGTAATATGTGGGTAGTTTTTACGATAACGGTTGATATAAGAAGTTTGACGTATACGATGTTTTATATGGTGGTTGATGGGTTAAAACTCTATTTGATTATTTAGGTATATTGGTATGTTTGTTAATATTTGATGTATTATGTTGTTTGGTATAGAAAATGTTGGTATTGCACATGTGCAAAGTTTGATATAGCGTATCATATTACGTATGTGGTACCCTATTACGTATGGGACACCACATTGCATATGATGATGTATATGTAAAGGAAAACGGATTACATGTAGTTAAGATATTCATGTATGCACATGTGCATTGGTCGAAACAATAACAAAATGTAGTGAAACATTAAACATGTATGCACATGTGCATTGTTTGAAACAATTACCATGTGGGGTGAAACAATAAACATGTATACACATGTGCATTTTTCAAAACAGTAACCATGTTGGTAATATATGTTAGGTGGTCAATAATGAAATTACATAAGTAACTGATATCAAAGTATCATGATCACAATCATAAACTATGAATACGTATACAGACAGTGCAAAATGATTGTAAACAAAAAGAATAATGCTTAGAAACTGTTTGTCATTATATATATAGGATAATCAAGAATCATTAAATGTTTTATGACGTCTGGATGAATGTCTACACGCCTAGATGAATGTCTACGAGGTTGCTCAGATTCATATATATATATATATATATAGGGGACCGCTAAAATGAGAACCACCTCCAGTTGTAAGAACCGTGAGAACTACACCGTACGGGGCGAGGTGGACCAAATTTTTTTTTCATAAACGTAGATGCATGTATTATAAACACATATGTAAAAAAATTCAAAAAAAATGTCGGGTGTGTAGTTTTGAGCACCCAAAGTTTAAATAAAATTTACGGGTCCCGTAAACACAAACTTGTAGTGTCCAAAACTACACACACGACATTTTTTTTGAATTTTTTTTACAGATGTGTTTATAATACAAGCATCTACGTTTATGAAAAAAATTTTGGTCCAACTCGCTCCGGACCAAAAAGTTCTCACGGTTCTTACAACTGGAGGTGGTTCTCATTTTAGCGGTCCCCTATATATATATATATGCAGTGTCTTTAGCATCATCATCAACATCTTCATCAGTATCATTGGAATCAACGTCCTCCTAACTCTTAATCGTACTATTTATAATAGGGATGTATTCAGCATCAACATCGGGTATCCAATATAGTGTGCCATTAGGTGTAGAAGTCGTAATTGTTCCTGTATAAATAAAAAGAAAAACATATAAGATTGTGATTAATATGGTATATGGTATATGGTGTGATTAATATGGTATATGGTATATGGTGTGTATAAGCACGATGTATAAATGTTTAACAATTTTTTTCGGTAATGAGTATGGGGTGTTGGTAATGTGATGCACATGTGCATAATTATGTACTGATGGTTAACAGTTTATTTGTGATGATTATGGATTGTTGGCACATGTGCATGTTCATGTTAATGATGGTTAACAGTTTACGGATGACGAGTATGGGTGTTATCAACATAATGCACATGTGCATGATCGTTATATTAATCAAGCAGATAAGCAAAAAATGAACAATTTATATAAACAATGATATTCACATAGAGTAATCAAGCAAATGTTAAATAAACATTGATATAATAACATAGAGTAGTAAAGCATGTAAAAACTAGAAAAACAAACAATGAACAATGATAAATAAACACTGATATAGGAACATAGAGTTATTAAGCATGTAAAAACTATTTCTATATGCTACCTTCAGTCTCCTATCGTATAAATTGTAATTGTTGGTATAAATTACAATTGTTGTTGGTCCAGATTTGTGGGTGATATAGCAGTCGATGTTGAATTATTGTCATCGGAAATTGAGTATTCAGCGGAAATTGAGTATTCAGCGGAAATTGAGTGTTCGGCTACAACGACATTTTCTAATGTAGACATAGATTCAATAGTATGGATATAAAAAAATAGGTCTTTTTATAAGCTGAAGTTGACCTAACTTTGTTAATGTCATTATCAGATTGACGAGGAGGGTATATATGTGATGAATCAGAGGATGCCATCTGTATTACAAATGGGTTACAAGTGAAATTATGTTTATTTGTATATGGATGACAAAAAAAATATAATCGGACATAAATATGATGTAATTTGTTGTGATTACCGGATAAATGATGTATTCAACTGAGTAATCGTATAAGTCAAACACGTAATGAGGATGTGTTCAACAGTTTCTTGCTCGTATCCGCAACCCGGGCACAATGTGTTGCTGATCTGAATTCCCTTTTTTTCCAGATCCGTCTTTGTCGGTAACCTGCCTTCGACGCCTTTCCATGCTAGCATATTGGCTTTAGGTGTAGCCCAGCCGTTCCAGGTCATTACAAAGCCACTCGACGGGTCCCTACTTGTGACACACAAATACTCTCTAACGGTTTTAACATTGAAAGTCGACTTGTTTTTCCGAGTGCCAACCCCACCCATATTGACCCGCCTTCATTCTAGTGTCTCTCAGCAACGCCAAAAGCTACATAAACTCCATCAATGCCTCCCCGTTTGTCGGATAGTTCTTCCATTGCCAATCCCACACAGTCACCTACCCTATTTTTTTTTAGTTGTCCGCCACACAAGCCCCTTTGTTTGCTGTCATCCTGTACATAATTGGATAGTCATCCATAAGGCACTTGTTCAGAATCCATACATCAACGACATAATCTAATTTTCAACATAATGCACATGTGCATATAATTTAATACAATATCATTTACAATCAACATAATGCACATATGCATATAATTTAATACAACATCATTTACAGTAAACATAATGCACATGTGCATATCATTTAATATAATATCATTTACAAAGTATATACATCATTTACAGTCAACATAATACCTTTGGTCACAAATCGAATGAACTGCAACTCTTGATGTTCTGTATTTGTAGATGTATTGTGACTGTCAACTGTATTATCAGCAGATGGACCAACAATGTCACCAACAATGTCAGCATCAGATGTATGAGGAGGATTATCAGAGAATGTATGAGAAGGAACACCAGATGTGTGAGAATCGACACTTGATGAATCAGAGGGTGCCATGTAGATATGAGGAGGATTATCAGAGAATGTATGAGGAGGAACATCAGATGTGTGAGAATCGACACTTGATGAATCAGGGGATGCCATGTAGAGGGTGTAAATGGTGGGTTGTCGTTGTGAATGCCGCTGGAAACACCGTAACTGGATGCCTCCGCCGTGAACTCCGTTGAGTTACTTGAACGCCAGCGGCCACCGTCTTCGATGTATACAATGTTCTGATCCGATGAATGAAACCCTAACTGTGGATCTGAACAGATGAATGAAACCCTAACTGTGGATCTGAGCAGAGTTGTGAAACAGAGGTGGGTGTGCGTGTTTTATAATAAATATCACATAATTACAATTTTGCCACGTGTTCACACTGGTTCTCGCGGTTCTCGCAATAAAGGGTGGTTCCTAACGGATTATTCTCCTATATATATATATATATATATATATATATATAATATTCTCAAAAGTAGTTGACTAACCAGTAACCACCATGAACGTTAAATGTTGGAGAAATAAATAAATGGTAGAGAATGATTGAGGATTTTTCCTAGAAATTCAAAAGATCTTTAAAGTCAGACATATATGAAGAAAAGATGAACCACCCTATTACCACGTCTATCACGCCACTTTGACTTTCAAGCAGATTAGGAGTTATTTCTGAAAATTTTCGATTCTATATCAATATTTTTATCTATACAGTATAATAAAAGAAAACTTTTCACATTTTTACTACACAACTAGTGACAACTCAATCAAAACACGAACGACACAAACATTTTTACCATCTCAACTCCACTTTTTCTTTTCATTCACTATGTTCTCAGATAATAACATAAACACTTTTTGATCCGAACCACCCGTGTTTTCCAAACCATCACTGGATTAACCAAGACGACTTGTGACATGTCAATCAAAACATGAACGACACATACTTAAAAATATAAATTAACATACTTATACTTTTAAGTATGTTATAATTTTAGAGTAAAGTTATTTTACAAAATATAACACAATTTCGAGTAAAATATAACATAATGTCGAGGAAAAAAAGACATAATGAGTCGCAAAAAATACACAATGACGTAAATATAAAAAATATACAATGATCTAAACAAAAAAAATCTAAAATCTACAAGCTAAAAAATTAAAAGCGAAAGCCTAAAATCTCATATCGTAGAGTTCGTTGAGACAGTTCCAATGCTGTTAGAATGAGGTCAATCGGAGTCCGTTTGATAGCCTTCTTATTTTTAGGAGATTTTGCATTTGTTCTTAATCCTATATTTTTATGTGATTTTAGTTTAGTTATGTTTAACTTTTTATTAAAAACTTGGTTTGTATTTTTTTTAAATAATTTTAATTTAATGTTTTCTAGGATTTTTGTTGTTTTAAATAAAAAAAGGAAACAAATAATAAACGAAGGACTGGAAAATGATTTGTAGGCTTTAAACCACGCCATGGGTGTTAGACCATGCGTAGTGGTTATGGTGAATAATGCCTCATTCTTGGGCGTTGTCCGTCACTTGTCCTCCTAGTCAGCAAAGGGGCGTTTTTCTCAGTGGCGAAGCTTGAAAATTTCCACCGGGGGTCGGAAGTCACCGAACCCTAAAATTCTATATAAGTAAAAAAAATTTATAAAACTGGGGGGTCGAAAACATATATACCTAAAAAATTCTACACGAAACGTATGTACATAAAACTACTGAGCGAAAAGTTCGGGGGGTCGGACGCCCCTCCCGGCCCCTTGAATGTTACACCCTTGGTTTTTCTAAAATGATTGTAGTGGGGATGTAGGCATTATGTTAAAAGGGGTGTAAAGAATTAAATAAATAAAAAAACCATGAAAAAAATTTGATTGGCCAAAGAAGAAGAGGGTTACATGTGATTGGGCCAACAACATCTTCAAAATGGGGCAAGAGCGTTGTTTTTAAAATGCCATTAAAAAAATCCAAGAAAAATGCCCCGGGGGCCGAGACTCGGGCGTTGTTTGGCGTTTTCGGGCAAAAAAAGGCCCCCTTTTGCTACGACTACGCTTGGTCTTAAGGGCGGGGCCACCTGCAAGGGCGTAGCTTTCAAGGGGCCGGGAGAGGCGCCCGATCCCCGAACTTTTCGCTCAGTACTGTTATGTATGTACGTTTCGTGTAAATTTTTTTAGGTATATACGTTTTTTACTCCACCGGTTAGATAAAAAAAATCATTTATATATAATTTTTATGTTCGGTGACTTCCGACCCCCCGGTAGAAATTTTCAAGCTTCACCACTGGCCACCTAACACTTATGTAAAGTAGATGTGAAGCCTTAAATATCATAGGGGCTTTATTCCACACATCCATCTAGGGTTCATTTTGAACCATGAGATTGCATGCTTGTTCACATAAATCAACGCAAAGCTTCCAACCTTTGAACAGTGTAAAACGTTTTTTGAACTTCTGTCGGTTCTCTTCCACCGAAAAGTAAAGGCCAATGCACGCCACAAAACCTCCAAGCATTAAACAAAAATACACACAATACTAAAACCTAGCTTGATTTTTTTAGGTGGTTTAGAGTTTTTAAAATGATTTCTATCCAATTTTTTGAAGCTTATTTGATTCTTAGGTAATATCTAACGGATCTCGTTACAAGGTGGCGGAGTACTTGTTCTAAAATATTATATTTTGTGTTTGATGCATTGATAATTCTAAAGCTTATACGATTTTCAAATATTAAAATGAAATGCAAACATTGATCAGACCACCATTTATGTAATCATCCGCACAATACCACATAACTCACCACCTAGCATCCATCGTCTTAACTTCATATAAACATCAACAATATAATAATCTGTTTTTATCCATTAAAAAAAAGAAACAAAGGGACACCCATCCGAATTTACGTAAAACTAAACTTGAACACAAAACAAGACACAAGGGTCAACTACCAAAGGTCCAAAACCCCTTACCACCATCGTGCTCTATATTTTGCTTCATAACCATCGTCATAAGAGTATGTGTAGTGTGGGGTTATGTAGATGTGAGGTTATACGAACCCTTTGACAAAGAGATGGAAACTGATAATGTAGTTTAACTTTAGATTTCTCGTTCGGAGCTCATTTATATATTTGCTTCTCTTTTCATATAATATTTTATATCTTTTAAACATTGATTTATATATAGTACTCAAAGCTAAAATTATTTAAGAAAAAGAAGATAAAAAATTATGTATATTTATAATTTTAAAAATATTTTAAAGTTTTTATATTAGTAGTTACACCATTTTAATATCCTATTTTTAGGTCTGTTTCAATAGGAATAGTCTAATTATTAAAGGGGTGCTGTTAAACGTCTTCCCTCTCACATGAGTTACGTTTAACCACCCCTTTTAAACCAACCATATGATTTTTACGTTGTCCTTTTCAAATTATTCATTCATTGTCCTAGTTTGAAATGATTGCCATAAGTCAGGCCATAAATTTTGGTACGCGATTTTGACCATAAGTACCTTAAAAGTTGTAATAAACTTTAGGTACATAACTATTTTAAAGCAATATTTTAGTCGCAAATAAATATATTCTTTTAAGATAAAACGGTTCATCAATTAAAATGATATACAAAGTGCTGGGTTAAGTTATTCTAATATCACCACCCAAAACCTAAACACCCCCTCCCCAAAAACCTAAAAAAAAACTAACCCCCTTCCCCCCAAAATACTAAATAAAAAAAAATACAAAATGTGTTGATTGTCATATAGTATAGATGAGAAAGCGTAGCTTCCGTGTAGTTTACAAAAGCTGACCCCTTCAATTGATGTGAACTTGTTCAGGAAATTTCTCGAGGTTCATAAAAATACTTTATTATTAAAATTACAAAAATTGTTGTATGTCACTTATTGCAAACTGTGTCCTTTATCTTCAACAATTACAGAAAACGTACTCGATGTTTGCAAACCCTTGCAAGTTATGTCCTTTAGCCCTAACTCAGTTAATTTTTGTGGTTAAATCTGGCTAAATGGACCCCACATGAGGGTATCTTATGGTTAAATCTGACCAAATGGATCCCACATGAGAGTGAAATGACCAAAATACCCTCATATAGGGTCCATTTGGTCAGATTTAACCACAAAAAATTAACTAAGTTAGGGCTAAAGGACATAACTTGCAAGGATTTGTAAACATCGAGTACGTTTTCTGTAATTATTGAAGATAAAGGACAGAGTTTGCAGTAAGTGACATACATAAATGACGATTTTTGTAATTTTCTCTTAGCTTTACATAGAATCTATATATCTAATAAAGCAGCCACATCATCATACACTTGGCATAGAGGATTGAATCTGGCTTCTCACATACGAAATACAAAATAATTTATTATAGAAAGAATAAATAAGTCGGATATAGATTAAATAAAGGGAAAAGTAGGAGATGAGGTGAAGGTTTGTAGTGGTATGGTATCGGAGGAAAAATGAAAGTTTTTGGAAAATGGTTTGAAATCTTATGGGAAAAGTAGTGTTAACCTAAAATTTCATAGGATTCCAAGCAGGGGCGGACCTATGTCTTCTTTAGGGTGGGTGGGCGGCACCCCTTAAACAAAAAAAAAAGTGTATTTTTAGATAAAAAAAACCCGATCACATCCTTTGAAAATATTGTTAAATCCATCATCTGTACCTCCAGCAAATAATTACTGGGTCCACCACTGATTCCAATTGATAAACCGGCCAACTAGTAATGTTTTACCATCTTTATTCCCAGAAAATAATTGTTTACTAGTGCATGGTAGGGACAATACAATGGCATGATATATTTATTTAGTACACACCACAATAGAAAAATGGTTGGCGTGGAATGTAGATAATGCTTGAATTATTATTCAAAGAAATCTTATCTGCCCAATTTTGAAATTTCATTCGGCTGGTATAGGGAATTCATCAGGTTCAGGATTTTGTGTACAAGGTTCTAATATATAACAAATATGCTAAGGGGAGTGATCTCTTTAGAACCTCCAAGACTTGATGTTTCAGGTGAGTCGAGATACTTGACCCGGCTTCGGGTTTTTGGAAACAAAGATGCCACAATCACTGGTATGTCTTTCTTGCTAGTTTCATTAATTCATTTATAGTCATATCAAGAATATCGTTGGAGAAAATACGTTCAAAGTTAGGACTGTCTTTTGACTTTTTCTTAGTTGGGATTAATCTTTGCCAACAGATGAAAGCCGAGATTATTAAAATCCAATAACCTTTTGAAAAGCGGTTTTGTTTTAACTATTGGTCAAGCTATTCCAGTGTTAAATTGTTTTTCTTGATTGTAAAACAAGTTACTTGAGTAAAGTTTTTCTTATTGATTCTTCTTCATGGTTATGAGATGTTGTTTAACTAAACTACAGATTTTGAGCTGGGAGCTGACAAAGTTGACCCAAATAATCAGAAAATACAGGAAAAGATAGAAGCTGCACTAAAGGCCGTAACGTTCCGGGAGCAACATGTTCTGGTTCAGTTTTGGTCACCTCAAGAGGCTGGGAACCACCAACTACTTACAACCATAAATCAACCATATGGTCTTGGAGTAATGGATGCAAAGCTTAGTTCGTATAGACGGGATTCTGATCACTACCCTTTGGTTGTAGATACGGATCGTGAAGAGGAAGACTCTAGTCCTGTAGCTCGGGTATTCAAACGAGGGTTGCCTGAGTGGGCTTCTGATTTGAATAACTACACCCGAAAACAATTTCCACAACAAGAGCGTGCGGCTCATTGCAATCTCCATGGATACTTGGCTTTGCCGGTTTTTGATTCGATGACAAGGTTATGCGTTGGTGTTCTTGAGCTCTTGATGTCTTCGAAGTATACAAGTTATGCTTATGAGGTTCAACAACTTCACAACGCACTAAAGGTTTCTTTCTTTCGTCCCGAATTTGATGATAAATACATCCCATTCTTTCATTACCCTTTTCTCATTTGTAAATTGTTGTTTTGCAGACAGTAGAGCTCAGAAGCCAGCAAGCATTTGATTATCTCACTCTAAATGTGAGTTGGGTCTTTGTAACAGATGGTGACAATCCATAAACTTTTGAATGATAAAGAATACTCTACGAGTTTGATACATCATTATTAACTCTTCTATGAAACAAATGCAACAGTTGTTTACAAAATCACCAATACGCAAATCTGACTTTACAAACATCAATATAGAAAAAAAAAAAAAAAAAAACTAACCCCGATTGTTGTTGCAACGGATAAAACTAACGATAGCTACGATAACTAATAGGTTAACAAATAAGAAAGATGTTTCCTTGTAATTTTACAAAATTAGATATACCATTCAACACTTCAAGTTAAATATTTCTCTTATTTTCACATTATTAATGTGGTATATGGTTGTTTGAAAATATATAGTGTCACTTGAATTTTAAAGACATGTTACTTGACATCGGTCTAGTTAAGACCAAACACGTCTATGATGACTAAAGTTTAATACTTTTTACAAAATTTTGTTGAATCACCGAATGCTTTGGAATGCTTATGTACAGGTTCCTAATGAACGCAAGCGAAAAGATTTCGATGAAATCTACGGTATTCTGAAAACGATGTGTGACATCCACAGTTTACCTCTTGCTCAGACATGGGCTGTGTCCCAACACACTAGTTTTGTTTCCCATGAAAAAGTTATACAAAAGAGCTGTAGTAGTTTTGACACTAGATGTGTCGGGAAAGTATGCATGTCAAGAGCCGCTCTACCTTTTCATGTTCAAGACCTGGGAACGTGGTCTTTCTTGAAAGCGTGTCGAGAACGACACCTGGACGTGTCCCGTGGCTTTGTCGGCAAGGCGTTGTTCTCCCGCGGTTCATGTTTTTGTGAAGATGTAACAAAACTCAGCGAAGAAGAGTACCCTTTGGTACACAACGCACGCATGAACGGGTTGACCACCTGCTTTGCAATCTTCTTGCATAGTGTTGAAGCCAAGGATGAGTATGTGTTGGAGTTCTTTCTACCGCCAGACATCAAAGATAGCGAACACGTATCGAACTTGGTGCAGACATTGAAGCAGAAGATTGAAATAGCTTCAGGATTTGAACTCGGTGACAGCTCATGTATACAAGAAGTTGGACCACCTACAGAAGTTGGTAAATCTTTAAGTATAGACCCTCATGCTATCCATATATCATCGATCACAACAACAAATAACAACAAAGTTGAGACGGTCACATCAGATTCAGAGTCGGTCCTGGAGGATGATTTTGCACGACATGACTCTAATGCAGTTGGTGCAAGAAAAAACAATGAAATGATATCCTATCCCGGTGTGAGTATGCCGAAAACAAGCGATAACATTACTGAAGCAGGTGAAAAAAGCAACCGTTTGAAACAAGGAAGAAAGCGTAAAATAGACTCTCTTACAATGGAGGCAGTTAAGAAACATGTTGAAAAACCAATAGAACAAGCAGCCAAGAGTCTTGGTGGCAAGTTCTCTTACTTGTTCATGTTTTTTTTATATGTTATAATGATATTTGGCCCAATTTATTCTTTTTTTTTTCAGTTAGCCGGTCTACATTGAAGCGTTTTTGTCGAGAGCATGATATGCCAAGTTGGCCGTTACCAAAGCATAGCAAAAAAACTGTTCATACTACCAACTTAAAGCCGTCACAAAAATCACGGCCAAAGCAAAACTTGCAACGGCCTTCAAATATACGGCTCGGTTTATTTTCTGTTGTGCTCCTGATGGTAAGGGTCAAGAGGTGGAGTTGTTCATCTAAACGTCATGGATTTTCCGGAAAATGGTGGAGTTGCGGCAGGCATACGTATCTTCCTTCGAAATCCGATTTTATATACCAAGCGGCACGCCTGTTCGTGCAGTTGAGACGGTGGAAAAATAAGAAATCAATGAGGAACTCATTGCGTAGTGGTGATCACAAATACGCAATAAACGTTATAAGCCCGTATTCGCGTGTTGTGGAATCTACTCTTGTTCATGCATCCCCAAAACAGACCATTACCAAAATCTCAAATATAAAGATGGTGAGAGTGAAGGCGACTTTTAAAGACGATATGATAAAGTTCCAATTTCCTACTTCATCGGGCCTTTTGGAACTAGAACAGGAAGTGGCAAGAAGAATTAAGTTAAAAAGTAGAAGGCCTCGTTTAAAATACAGGGATGAAGACAACGACCTGATACTCCTTGCTTGTGATGCGGATTTACAACAGCTTTTAGTGTTTGCAGCTAATAACAGTGCTATCAGATTAATTATTGTGACCGATGATTAATTATAAAACTACGCTGCTTTTGCAGTGAGATGGATTACACAAAGTGTGATATTGATGCAGAGATATCTATGGATATTATTTTGTATTTATTTGAATTTAGTTTCCTAGTATTTTGTTATTTAGTTTCCTCATGAATTATAATTCCTATAATATAAATAGGATCTCTAGGGTTATTGTTTAGTTAGTTTTTGGTTGATTATTAATAAAAAGAACTGTGTTCTTTGAACCTTTGGTTCGTTTATCAGTCTTTGTTTAATCAATTGTTCTTGAGCCATTTGATTGCACGCGAAACTGCATCAGGTGGTATCAGAGCTTTGGTTTTCAAATGGCTCAACGTGAAGCGAACTACGTTTTTACTTGTCGAATCGCCGACCGAGGCAACGATAAAATCGTGTTCGATTCACAAGATCGTAGGATCCAGGAAACTGACTCAAATGATGTCATCTGGGATGAGATCGTTGGGAAAGTAGCATCCTGAAGACTGCGATGGTTACAACTTACAAGTTTCAGGAAACCGACTCAGAGGCTTTCATCCGGGATGAGAACTGTGGGAAGGAGGAGTATCCTGGATATTGTAGCGTTATCTATCCGTCACCTCCCGTGTATGATGTATACAGGGATGAGGAATGGTATTCCTGGGTTGACGGTAGTGGGCAAAACTTACTGGGTGGAAAGCTTGTTGATGTCGGAGAAGACGCAGTGGATGATGATTTGAAGACTGCTATTAATTTTAATGAGTTTTTATCTGGTGAAAAGCTAGGGGATGCGGTGGTTATTGGTGGCGTTGGGCTGGCTATGGGTGATGTGATAGCTTCTGGCTCTGGTGGTTCTATGGTGGTGATAGGTCGTTCGATGGCCAGTGGTGGGTCTCAATCACAATTAAAGGTAAACACTTCTTTCGTGCCGGAAATAAAGGGTTTCCAAAAGGAAGGTAATTTGGTCAAATCTCTTGATTTAGCGGAAGTTCAAAAGGTAAGTGATATTCCGATTAAAAAGAAGATACTGATTTCAAAAGGTCAAATAAGGAGGTCCAATAAGAAAACTAGGAATATTATAATAATTTTGATGGTGGATATACCTAAAGACATGGATTACGTGGAATCCATGAATGGAATTCAAGATGATTTGGAGCCACAAAAATGTTTTCACTTTGGTTCGCAAATGGTCACCAGATTAACTGTGGTTAGTGGACCTCTTCTGGATCCATCTAATTTTCCTAACGTGGCGGTGAAAATAAGTTATCGATCACATGGGCCTTTATACAACACAAGAAAAATAATTTTGGACGTAGCTTATCGAATAATAAACTTGGATCTACAAATCCAATTTGGGTCTAGTCAAATGAACGTTCATGAACATGAAGTGCAAGTGAACATGAGATGGTCCAGTGCTCCATTCGACCCAGGTGGCACAATTATAGAGTCGGGCGAGATGATCTATGAAGTTGAATTGTTTAGGTGGGTCGTGATAATAAGGAATCGAGTTGATGTTCCTTTTGATCCGGGTGGCTTTGGCTCGAAGACAAAACTCGAGGACGAGTTTTCTTTGAAGACGGGGAAGTATGATGCAGAGATATCTAAGGATATTATTTTGTATTTATTTGAATTTAGTTTCCTAGTATTTTGTTATTTAGTTTCCTTTTGAATTATAATTCCTATCATATAAATAGGATCTCTAGGGTTATTGTTTAGTTAGTTTTTGGTTGATTATTAATAAAAAGAACTGTGTTCTTTGAACCTTTGGTTCGTTTATCAGTCTTTGTTTAATCAATTGTTCTTGAGCCATTTGATTGCACGCGAAACTGCATCAGATATGGATGTATCGTGTGCTGGCCGTTTGAACCAACAAAAGCTACACATGATCCAAGAATAATATCCATCAATTTATAGTATTCTTAAAGCTTGATTGTATAATACTTGAGGTTGATGCAACATCCCAATCCCAACTTTTTTAGTAGTAGTAGTAGTAGTTGTTGTTGTAGCATATCCGTTGTGTTTTTAAGTTGGATTTATGATTTATGTATGCACCAACAGATTTTTATTTGGTTATTTTGGCTGAACCTTTTTTACTTATGTTGTAGTCTTCAATGCAGTGCACCCAAAATTGTTGGTATAAAAATGAGAATTGAGTGTTTAAATGAGGAACCACACTGCAATGTTAGATTGTAATGAATATAACTATAGAAGGTTCGGATTACCATGTGTGTGTTTTAACCAAGATATTCATAAACATGTTTATTTGTCTAAGAAACTGTAGATATTTAAGAGAAGATGTTTATTGCTTGGTCCATAATCCCAGAACCAGTCAACCAACAAGCAGAAATAAGAGATTAAGAGTAAAATGCACGGATAGTCCCTGTGGTTTGATAAAATTTCACCTTTAGTCCCCAACTTTCTAAAATTACATGTATGTTCCCTATTGTTTGACAATTTGTTACTCGGATAGTCCCTAATGTGGATGGAGGTTAGTTAATCGAGTTAAGTTCATGTGAAATGACAAAACTACCTTGGTTTAAAAAAGCGCGAAGCGCTCCGAAGCGTTTTGGTTCCAAAAGCTTTAAGCGAAGCTTCAAGCGCGAAGCGAGAGCTTCACGTATACGAAGCGCTCCATATTATATATAATTATATATAATGTTAATTTTATATATATGTATAAAAAATAGCTACCCATATTATATATATGTATTTTATAATGTTAATTTTGTACTTTTATGCATAAATTAAAAAGTTTAAGGACCAAATGTAAACTATTGAAGATAGAGGGGGTTAAATGTTTAAATAGACAAACTATCTTTACACTTTTTAAGTAAAAAGTTAGAAGTTTCAGGGACTGAATGTAAACTAATGAAAGATAGAGGGGTTAAATGTTTAAAAACCTTAACTTATAAAAACCCTAAAAGCCTAAAAGACAGATACGCAGCCGCTCTCAGCGTCTCTCTTCTTCTTCCCCCTTCTTCCTGGTTTCCGGCTGAAAGCAACTCCGTCGCCGGATTTCACATAGGAAGTCGCTATATCGTCGATATAAGGTCGATATGTACCTTGTAAAGACTGTTGGGCTTAAAAAATGGCCCAAATGTGACCTGATTGGGCTGAAGCGTCGCTTCAAACCATCATCGCTTCGCGCTTAAAGCTCGCTTCACGTAATGTAACGCTTCAGACCCAAAAAAGCGTTTTTTCCAGCGCTTCACGCTCGCTTTAAGCGCGCTTTTTTAAACACAGAAAACTACCCTTACTATTAAAAAATAATAATAATTAATATTTAAGTGGGGCCCACCACCCACCCACTTCATCTTCTCCACTCTAAGCCACCCACCACCATCTCCACTAGAGGGGGCAATCCTGACCCATAAGCTTCAATACGGGTCATTCTAGGCTTTTTTAAAAACTAATATGGGTGGTTTTGGGTTAATTATTTAAGTCAAAGGGTTAGACTGGGTCAATAAGAAAATACAAAAACTTAACAGACGGGTCAATTTGGGTTTGCCAAGATTGAAGGAGCGGGTCATTAGGGTTGTCAAGATGAAATCATGAAACCACCACGGGTCATTCCGACGATCGGAACGTGGTAAGAACAAATCGATCGGAACTCACAAAACATCTTCGTTCAAACATCGAGAATCAAACCACAGGTCATTCTGATCAGCCACCTCTTCATTCCGATAAGCTTCCTTCTTCGTTCTAATCAGCCATCATAAGTCATTCAGATTCGAGTGAGGAAGATGATGTCATACTGCTAATTCAGATTCATGAAGCTTCAGGCTTTGGTGCGTTGCTCCAACTCCTCTTTGGCTATCTTGTTTCAATTAGGGGTTTTCAAGCTGATTGATGAATTCCGGGTTGATCTCGTAAAGTAGAAATAGAATGCTATTATGCTGATAAAGCTTCTCAACATGTTTTTTTTTGGAAAAGTATTGTTAATATATTGATATAAGTATAAATATGGTTGAAGAGTATTGTTGTTGCAATCTTTCTTCCTAAAAAAACAATTTTTAGACCGACCCAACCCGACCCGACTCGAAACCCGCTCTGACCCGAACCAAAACAACCTTTTTTTGGATCGACCCGTTTTGACCCGAAACCGTTTTAACCCGCGACCCAACCCGACCCGGCCCACCCGTTTTGCCAGGTCTAATCTCCACCTTTCAGATTCAGCAGCACCACCACCATCCATGATCCAACAACTCACCACCGCCTATGTTTACCACCATAGCATTCATAAACACCCCGATAGCACCCATAAACAACAAGCACACGCTTCACCTTTCTCCACCCTTCATTCCCCTTCCCAATCAACAAACACTCCACCAGAATCAGCCTCCGATGCTCCGGCGTCCACAATCTGCTCACCAGCTCACTCGAGCTCAAGAAGAAATATTAAGCCCTACCAAAGCAACTGTTGTGCTGCTTCTGGCAACCTAAGGCAATTCGTATAGGTTGTGAAGAAGGATGTTGATTTTCTTAAGAAGAATATTAGTTCAGGTGTTAATAACCGAGCAAACCAGAGGGAACATGAATGTAATTTTTAAAAGTTGGGGACTAAAGGTGTTACATTGACAAACCATAGGGACTATCCGTGCATTTTCCTCCAGAAATAAAATGTAAGAAATTGATCCTCATCAGAGTTGTGAGCAACTTAAAGTCTTAAACTAAGCTGTGGGTTTGGATGAAATCTTACCTTGTGAGTTGTGACTTGAGTACAGAAGTGTATGAATGTTTTATGAAAGATGTGATGTACAGTTATGTAGCAAACTTCTATCTTTTGCATGTGAATATGGTTAGATGTTCACAGTGCTTTATCAATTAATGTGATTATGATAATTTGAATGTACCTGATATTTTATGAGGTGTTGTTCTAAATCAATTCATTTGGGTCTCAAATGCTTTTCAATAGGTTCATAGGAAATAAAAGTAGTTTCAATACATTAGATCTGCAAGTTTAAAGAAAATGACTGCTTTGATACAAGGAAGAGATTGTGAAAGCAGTTAACTAACCGTTTCAAATACTTTGTTTACAGAATACCTAAGTAGTTAATGCGGTAAAATATCAGATATCGGTCGAGGACCAATATTTGAGATATCGGTTATCGCGGTGGGATATCAGTGGGATATCGGTAATTTTAATATCATGCTAAATTTATATATATATATCGATTCAACAATAACAATTGTAACAAGTAAGAACTGACTAAGACTTAAAACACTAACATTTAACAGTAACAATTAACACTTAAAACACTAATAGCAGCAATAAGAAGAAAAATGAACGGTAGAAATAAGAAGAATGGTACTGATATCGGTAAAATCGATGATTTATCGATCAAATATCGGTCCTATATCAGTCAACTATCGGACAATATAGCTGATATTATCGGTACCGATATTATGACCAATATTTTGTACCGCTATCTCGGCAGGGGACCGATAACCGATATATCGGTTGATATATCGGGATATTAACTACATAGCAGAATACTCTTGCACTTGTCAACAAAAACTAAAACTGAAAGAGTTTACAGCTTCAGTTAACTAGTTAAGTTATTTCTTAAGACAATCCAGTTTTTAATTGTTTTAACATATTAATATTCTTTGAAAACCAAAAACAGATGATTTTATCATTAATCAGTTAAACCTATTTCTTTAGATCCTAAAGGTTGTGAAACAGGTCTTTAAAGCACGTCTTGACTTTTAAGATCTTACTATAAATTGTCAGAAAGTTGAGTAGAATTCTAAAAGTTACCTTCCTATCTGGAACTGTTTCTTATGTATGTTGCCCAATATGCCACTAAAGACTACAATGGGAGTAAAAATTCTTCAAAGATTTACATTTCCCCTCTTACTAATAGCAGCAGACAGTCGCTGAAATTCTCTATGTGGTGTAGCGGAACAGAAAGGTTAATAAGTTTTCCTGATGTGTGCCTCTACTAAATCTCCAACTTTCATTCTCTCTTGTGATTCCCCTGACCATTACTGAAAACAAATATCCCATTCCAGCTGAACCTAAAAGAAAAAAATTGCCATCTCTAAACGTGTATACGAATTCTCTATACGCACATACATGCACGATTTCGTAACTGTGTTTTGAATGTAGCTGTTGTTAACTATTTCATGGCTTGTGGCCACTATCCTCACTAAAACTCTTTCTACAAGGCAGGAGGCTTGTGAAAGATCCTAGCTTTTGTCTGTATTTCTTATAATTTTAACAATTCAAAAGCAGCAGAAAGATATATGAATTAAAAAGAAAAAAAAAACCTAAAATTAAATAAAAGCGAAACCTTATAGTTGTAAACTAAAGAGGCAAAATTTTCCATATGAGATAATAAGCAAATTGCATGAATAAATAAACAAATGATCGGAAGAAAAGAGACCTGAAAACAGCAAGGGCAACGAATTGTTATAAATAATAATACCTTTGACGCAGATCGGCAATCGTATTACACCGATCATCGGAGTAGATCCGAACTGACTTAAAACCTAAAATCAAATGAAAGCGAAACCTTATAGTATATGAGATAATAAGCAAATTGCATGAATAAACAAACAAATGATCGGAAGAAAAGAGACCTGGAAAACAGATCGGCAATCGTATTACACAGAGTAGATCCGAACTGACTTCAACGAGGAAAAGCACCCCGGTGGATTATAAACTGACAGAAACCCTAAGGGGATTTTGAATTTTTCAAACCATCTTCTTTGTTGAATTTCATGAATTCTGATTTTTCTCAATGAATGCTGCTGACTGTGTGTGTGTGTGTGTCGAAAACATCTTTGGGGTACCAATGGGCCTGGGAGTGGAAACGTGGCCCAAATTCTGATATGGGAATGGGCCCAATCAATCGGATTACAATGGTCTCAGTCCATAACAGGGGCTCCGCTAAAAGTGAATTATTTTTCTTGGAGAGCGTCGCTAGGTACAGTTCCGGCAAAAATGGCACTTGTGAATCTGGGTATCATTTATGGACGATAAGCTATGTGAAGAAGAGTTTGTTGACCATTTGCTCGGATCCATTTGGTGGAGTGTTCTAGTGTGGTTGAAGCTTTTGGGGTCTGTTTGGTATGGGGTAATGGAATGGACGAAGGAATGGAATGGCGAGGTAATGGAATGGACGAGGGAATGCAATGGATCATTACCATTCCATGTCTTGTTTGGTTACCATCTGTGAATGGAATGAATTATTATTGTGTATTGTTCGGTAGGCAAGAAAAACGGAGTAATAAAATCAGCGGTGAGTGGTGGTCGGTGGTAGTGATTGTGGGTGGTTGTAGGTGGCGGTGGTGGGTATCAGCAGCAGTGATGGGTGGTGGTGGTGGAGGCGAGTGGTGGTGGCGTCGACGATGGTGGTGGGAGGCGGCGGCGAGTGGCGTTGGCGCGCGGCTAGGGCTGTAAACGAACCGAACGAACACGAACAAGGTCATGTTCGTGTTTGTTCATTAAGGAACAAGCTTGTTCATGAACTGTTCACGAACGCTTACCGAACGAAATTTCTTGTTCGTGTTCGTTCATTAAGGAAACGAACATGTTCGTGAACTGTTCACGAACACTTACCATATGCTAATGAACTCTAACAAATGTTCATGAACATAAATGAACACAAACGACGTTTATGAACACAATATTCATTTTAGAATAAAATCTGCATTTTCATCACAAACATGACGAAGAATCCACAAAAAATAAGTAAACACTTAACATAATTATCCGAACAGAGTTGGCGTGATTATCAAAAACATGATAAACACAAAATTAAGAGTTTGTTAAGCCTTAACACAAACTAAAATTGAAATAGTGAAATGACAGATGTTGTGAGAGGCATATAAGATAACTAGGGTTTCAAAATTTTAAAAACTAGAAATAATAAAACAAAATACAATATATAAAAACCTTTAACGAACTAACAAAAATAAATATTAGCAAGCAAACATAAATGAACTCATTACCGAACGCTCACGAACATAAACGAACACATTACCGAACGTTCACGAACATAAACGAACGAACATAACCTCTTTTCATGTTCGTTCGTTTAACTTAACGAACAAAATTTCTTGTTCGTGTTTGTTTATTTACTAAACGAACGAACATAAAAAGACTTCCCGCCGAACGGTTCGCTGAACGTTCAGTTCGTTTACAGCCCTACGCGCGGCAGTAGGTGATAACGGTGGCTGTCGGGGTGAGGCGGTGGCGGCGATGGCGTCGGTGGTGGGTGGTGGTGGTGGTGGGTTGTGGCGAAGCTGGTGGGTTTTGGTGTTGATGAATGGTGTAAGAGGGGAAGGAATGGAAAAAAACATGGGGGGTGGAAGGAATGATTTTAAGGGAATGGAATGTCTTTTGGAATGGGTGATTCCATTCCGTTGACCAACCAAACACCCTTTTCTTCATTCCCTCGTAATCATCCATTCCATTCCACCTCTCATTCTTGCATACCAAGCACTACCTTGGTTCCGACGACATTTGAAACATGTCATCAGATGTTGGGATGGATAAAAGACACAAAAGGGTCAAATGATTGGAAGAAAATGTTATGGATGATATTGCAAATGACATTGTGGCAGATTTGGAAATCGAGAAATGATAAAATGCTTAATGACTCGAACAAAGAAATGGAACAAATAGTTGAAGTAATCAAACTGATGCCATTTTTACGGCTAAAGAGCAGATCGAAATTCAAAAACTTGAACTAGGAGAGATGGTGTGAGTTCAATTTGAGAGATGTAGAATTGTAGACCTTTTGGTTGTGTTGTTTTTGTTCCTTGTTTTGTGTTGTATTTTTGGGTTTTTAAAGCTTGTCCGGCCGTTTTTTCTATACATCATGGAAGTTTCGTCATTCAAAAAGAAAACTTGATCTAGCTATCAGAGATATAACCCGAAGAATAAAGTTCGTCTAATTAATATTTTATAAAATCTACTTGGAAAAGAAATATTGGGGACACAATGCCGTCTCTAAGAATGCCTAAGAACGCGGGGGGTCTTCGGTGAGTAAAAAAATAGGTCCTAGATTATAAACACAATAACTCATATATATATAAAAATCAATAATACAATGAAAAATAATGGTAACAATAAACAAAACAAGTATTGTTTAGGGCCAGTTCGTTAAATGACAATTAAGCTTATTTGTTTATATAGGTGGGGATCAAATAGAAACTACAGTTTGGGTAGGAACTAGAAAAGTAACCCGCCGCGATGCGGCGGGGGTTAGATTTATATTTCCATTAAGTTAGATACATGAGCTCCAACCAAGAGTTTATGCCTAGATTTGTATATGTATTATGGTCGCAAATTAGGTTGTTAACACCAAGAATGTTAGTTACATAAGTTGCGTAAAAGATATTTTCCTTGACGATGTGGTTTGCTGAATTACGGCCAACAGTTGCGGTCTTTTTCCTACTTGGCAATTGTACAAAAGGTGTTTGACGTCCCAATCAATATTCCCCCTTCTCTTCTTTGAAAGCAAAAGCATAAACTACAAGAACAAAAACATACACAAATATCCAAACACATAAACCTAAAAAGCACATACAACAACCATAGAGCTGAAATATAATTTAACAAAATATAAAAAAATACACACATGATTAGCAATAATTGTAGCAACCCGGAGATAAGAAGGCAACTACAAAAGAGTACACATGACAACATATTCATAACTAATCAAATATACCATCAATCGGTGCATTAGACACTCGTAAACACGGCATAAACATTAAAAACATATAAAAATACTCAGCCAAGAGGAATGACATTATGGGTAAGCAAAAAATCAAGATTAGTCGTTATCCATTTGTTGTGTACAATGCGAATGAGCAGCCCCTTTTCCAAATGTAAATCAACTCAGATTAGCACCGTCTTGAACAGGCCAAAAGCTATAGGATATGAACTTACAAATGTCATCTTATTCATATATTTTTACATTTAAACATCAAAACTGTATAAGATTCACCAATAAGATTCATTTAGAATCATTAGATGCTTACTTAAAGGATGTTGGCACATCCAAACTTTAGTAGCAGTTTGAGGTTTCAGTGTAACGGTTTACATAGCTAAGTCCCTTGTAAAGATAAGGAGTACTATCCAGCGTGTGAGAATATATGTTGTCAAAGGTGCGCACCTAGGCGTTGAAGTGAAAGACGCGGTTTCAGGCACTCAAGCGCAGGCTCAGAGCAATTTCTAGTTAACTTCCAACAAAAAAATATAACCCCCCCCCCCCCCCCCCCCCCAAAAAAAAGGCCGTAATCACCCTAAAATATACCTAAAACTCTAAACCCCTTAAAATGGTATCATATACTATGCGCTAGCTTAAAAAAGCCCTCGAACAGACTGGAGTCCGGCTAGGCCTATATGCCTCGACAACACAGTAAATAAGTATGTGTCTGGTCATATCTCCAATATCAGTTTCATGTATTTTTATTGCCTATTTTGTTATTAGCCCTATTACAATATATTTAAACGCCACTTACTCTCTCACTCTCTATCTCTCTCTCTCTATATCTATACATAACTACCATAACACTCATACATGATAAAATAGTGGTACACTTCAACAAATGGATCTACATCATATTAATGTCAACAAAATATAACACACACATATATATAAGCTTCATTATACGTCAACAAAGCGCTTTTTGGTTCTTAGCTGCTAACAAAACAACCATAGATTGGCATTAATGATTCTTTCTCCATTATTTATATTTTGTTTTAGTATTCCAGCATCCAATAATGCTTATACATCCTATTATCCTTTGATATTTTCATATCAAAATATTAAGATCATGAATAAAAATGAGGGTAAATTACACTTTTCGTCCTTTATGTTTGTATCGGATTGCAACGGATACCCTTTAACTTCAATAATTACAGTCACAATCCTTTATTTGGAAACTCATTACACCTTTCGTCCTTTAACACTAACTAGGTTAAAAAGTTAAGTTTATTCCTATGAGGCTAGTTTTGTAATTTTACCTATTTACTTAAAAAAAATATTTAAAAAAAAAAGAAAAAACAAGAAAATAAATTTATATTTAGAAACCAAACAATCTGCACATTCACACTTTCAACTATCTTTGTTTCTCTCTCTAACCTAATCCCCTCACCACCACCATTCCTGCCGCCAAGTCATCACCACTCCTGTCGCTGGTCACCACCCCCAAACAACCGGAACACAGCCATCCTAACCGTTATTGTCGTCTGACCTAACCACCGTCATCGCCTAACCTAAACACCACCACCACTGCAATTCAGAAAACACTAGGGTTTGGGTTTCACGCTGGCGGCGAGAGGAAGCAGATCCGACAAAGTCTCTTATTGCAACCTCACCTGTCACTGCCATTTGAGTATCTCACTTATTAAGTTTAGAAACTTGGTGTTGCTAATGCTTGAAGCAGAATTAAAATTATAAATATGAGGCTAATTATTAAACAAAATGCTATCTCTGAGATGGAGGTTGCCATAGATACAGAAGAGCTTGTTTCTTTTAGTCAATTTTTGTGATTTCAGTCGGTTAAGTTGTGGGTGCAGTAGAAAGCATTTTACAACAAGGGCAATTTCGTAATTTTGTATATGACATTGTAGCCACTACGGTGATATTGAGTTGTGTTCTCTGATGATGGTTATTGCTTCGAAGTGGTGTTCAGTGATGTTCAAGGTTAAACAAGATGATGGTGTTTTTAAGTTAGGGAAGATGAAGTGAATGGTCCCACTTAGGTTTATTTGTTTACTTGGATCATCGGAGAACGAAACAGTGCAGGTAGATCTGAAACTCCGACGACAAATCAACGGCCACACAAAAACGCCCCAAAAGGTTGCGATGTGACGGATCTGGGTTTTATACTTGGGGTTTTAATGGTTAGGGTTATGTGAGAGAGAGAGAGAAGGATGTGACGGAACCGGTTGGGGTGGTGGTGGTGGCGGCAGCAGTTTGGCGACGCCGCATAACGGTGGTGGTGTGGTGGCAGATGGTGGTGGGTTTGGTTGGGGAAGAAAGGCTTGAGAAGGAGATCTGAGATGTGAGATGTGTTATATATATTTTAGTTTATTGTTTTTTTATTAAACTATTTTTAATTTAATTTAATTGGTTAAAAGTCTAAATTACCCTTATGTGATATAACTTAACTGAAAATTTTAACCTGGTTAGGGTCAAAGGACCTAAGGTGTAACATGTTTTGCAAATAAAGGACTATGGCTGTAATTATTAAAAGTAAAGGTCATCCATTGCAACTACCTACAAACATAAAGGACGAAAAGTGTAATTTATCCTAAAAATGATTTCCCTATCTAATGTAAATCTTGTTGACGATTTCATCTTTGCCTGGAATTTGTACATGCAAAAAAACTAAAGATTCATCAGCAAAAAAGAAGAGGTTAAATTGCAAAATATAAAAAGTTTTGGGTTAAAAAGGTAAAAAATCATTTTTGTGAGATTAAAATTGCAAGAAACCGAAAGATAGAACATATAAAAAATAACAAAGTCGATCAATGACTCACGCGTTGCGACAAACCTATGAAATGAAAAACGATAGACGTAAAACCTTGAACTACACATGGACGTTGCGCCGTGTTAACTCGCAAAATTATGAACGAAACGTAAAAACGTTGAACCACACACACGTTGCTCCATGGTAACTCGCAAAATTTAGTACGAAACCTAAAACAAAAATTTGCAAAAAATGAAAAGTATAAGAGACCAAAGTTGAATGTAAAATGGTTTCGGAGTTTGGTTATAGAACTCTTAAAGCGGATGTTCGAAGATTGCAAGTTTAGTTTGATCAATCTTTTATCAAGCTTGCTCATCGGGTTGCACTCGTGTATTAATATATATGCAAGACCTTTTCTTTTCAAGATCAAGTGATGACGTATATACAAATAATAACTATAGTGCATCTAACATCATCATGATGTGTCTAAGACTCTAAGTTGTCAAGGAGCCTAGGCATAACGCATGAATAAACCATGTGTTTATTATTATGCGTCTAAACTATTAAAATGGTGCGTATAAAACAAAAAAAAAATACAATATAGTTCAAATACACAACTCTTCTAAAGCAAAGGAGCAAACCAATACTTACACAGAAGGATGACCAACATCCACTTTTGGTACTTTGGTTTTGAAGAGGTATGGTCCCAATTCCCTGCTCACATGGCAAGGACCACACCACTTTTTCATCCTACATGGCACCTACATCAGCAAGAGAATCCAGAAGCTTCTGGAGGACGTCAAGGTGACACCAAAGATGCTCCATCCGACATAAAGGACACCACGTGTCACCATTCATCAAGAGCCATGTAGACCTGCAGCAAATCAAGGAGCAGACCGACAGTACCAGTACGATGTCGCCAGCATGTACAAATATAGGCGCGCCACGTGTACCACTACACTGACCGCAACAGAGGGAACCAAGAGGATATTCCCCTTGGTCGGACAGCTGACGCCCTATACCAGCTGGCGAAGATGCTCATCCCTCTCTCACCCTCCGGCTATAAATAGGACCCTTCATCATCAAGGTTGATTCATCCTATTTTCCACACTCAACAGCCAAAAAACACTCACCCAATTCCAAAGTCCATGCGCGGGATATATACGCATACGTGCAACCTTGGCAGCTCACGAGAGTGAGCCAGTACAAAAGGCAGCAACCAGCCTTTGCCTAGCCGATTACCACGATGAACTATCGTGCACATTTCACCGCTCCATTATCTTTACGCACAACGAAAGACAGACGCAATAAAACATGGCCAGCAAAGCTCTCGTGCCTCGGTGACAGGTAAACACAGAATTAATAATCCTCACTTCCCAACACTCCTAATAAGTCTAGTGCTCCTCCCAGCGCTTGCACTCGTGAGCAACACTAGACTGGGGGACTTGTAGAGGTATGGTATTGGACCCGACCCGAGCGGTCAGACTTTCCCTTTACTTATTGCTTTTATATTAATTATTTATTATTGTGCTGACTAACCTAACCGCGAGGCCCAACGCGTTGTAGTACATACTACATTGGGCTAGGGACTTGTAGAGATAACCCCTAACTGGGCCTGGCCCATTGAGGTTAGGGGAGGCCCATGTCCCCTATATAAGGAGGTGTTCACCTCATTATTAGGGTCAGACAAGATGGAGCCGCCACACTTTTGTTACTGGAAACAGGGGATTCTTTCCCCTACCGGTCATCTCTACGGTTCCACCTTTGTTTTCTCTGTGCAGATCTGGATAGGAGAGGAAGAACAAGACGTGATTCTTCACCCTCATGGAGAAAGCGGTCCAATCATCCAGGTGGTGATTCCGTGTTTCAACATTGGCGCCATCCGAGTTTATGTTAACCATCTGTTGATCACATCTTGTTTTATCCTCAGATCTCTAGATCTGTGTTCTTAGAGTCACACTCCTGACCTTCGAATGAATAAACCCCACAGATCTGTGTTATGTTTTCCAAAACTTCTAGATCTGTGGTATTTCACTTGTTTCGGTGCTTCAAAATCTCCAGATCCACAGGGTTCACAACCTCATGCACAAGGGAGCTCAGATCTGTCGTCGTACCAGACTTTTTCAAGTTATAATTTCGAAGATCCAAGTTTTGTGGGTTTTATGCCTCCGTTAACGAGGATTAGCCACGATTTATGCAAAAGAAAAAACCGGGTACGTTGTTTGCTTTTCTCTTACTTGACGCAAGATTCTATCAAAAGAAGGTATGACAAAAGAAAATGAAATTGCAAATTCCTTTCTTATGTCACCTTTAGAAGCCCTAATTTTTTTTTAAAAAAGAGAAAAAAAAAAGAAGGCTGTTAATTTATTATTTGATGACATTCGAACACTCATGAAAGGAGAACATCACCTCTGTTCTTTGATATTCAAGAAATCTTGAGTTTTGTCTTAATAGATCAAAGTTATTTAAGGATTTTAAATTGGTAAATAATATACAAATACAACCAATGTCAGACGTTCAAATTCAATACATTTACAGCTGTAAATAATATACATAATACAGCTGTAAACAACTACAAAGTTGTCTGACATGTACCAGCTCATTTTTGTCCTCACCCGGATATTAGAGCATCTCCTTTGTCCTCTCACTTTCAAGGTAACATCAATTTAGTCCTCTACAGCTGTCAACAGCTAAAGTAGTACTAATAAAGCTACACTCCTTTTTCGTTTTCAAAAGAAAAATGGTTGTCTTTTTACAAAGTTTGCAATCATGTCCATACTTCACCTTAAAAACAAGTTTTCAGTCTCTCTTCTAGTGAAACAGCAGGTTCGTGATTGACGGTGGCAACAACATCTTCATTCACATCTTTATCTACATTAGATGGTGACAAATGCCAACTAACCGATGCTTCAACAGGCGGAAACGGAATCAACGAGTGTCGAGATTTTGTAACCATTCCTTGCCTTGTTAGTGAAAAAACCACTGTGCATGGCAGGCCCCTACTCCGACGCACCGTGCGCTGTGCGTCCGATAAACAAACGCGCACCGCGCATGGATGCACAAGCTCCGACGCGCACAAACGCGCACCGCGCATGGATGCACAAGCTCCGACGCGCACAAACGCGCACCGCGCATGGATGCACAAGCTCCGACGCGCACAAACGCTCACCGTGCATGGATGCACAAGCTCCGACGCGCCGTGCGCCGTGCGTCCGATAAGCACAAACGCGCACCGCGCATGGATGCACAAGCTCCGACGCGCCGTGCGTCCGATAAGCACAAACGCGCACCGCGCATGGATGCACAAGCTCCGACGCGCCGTGCGCCGTGCGTCCGATAAGCACAAACGCGCACCGCGCATGGATGCACAAGCTCCGACGCGCCATTGCGCCGTGCGTCCGATAAGCACAACGCGCACCGCGCATGGGTGCACAAGCTCCGACGCGCCGTGCGCCGTGCGTCCGATAGGCACAAACGCGCGGCGGCGCGTGGCGTGATATGTTACAAGACACAACGAACTGTTGACCCTCACGAACAAGATCTATACACAAGATCTAACAAATGCTCCGAGTCTGATCAAAGGGTAAAAACCCTAAGTGACTTTCGAAAGTTAGCAAATGAAAGAAACTTCTGTGAAAATATCTCTACTGATTGATTAACAAAGTTAGGTGGGTATTCTCTTATATCCGGTTGTTAAATAGATCTACATTTGGGTCTTTAGCACACAAAAAATAAGTAGCAACCAGCCCAACATCGAAGCCCACCAAAAACATGAACCGTACGGGGCCAGAGTAGAATCCTCTCCGCCATAATACATTTAAAAGACCAAAAGAAACGATACCCTAAGTACTCCATAACTTGACACCATTAAAGACCTGCTTCAAAATTTTGTCTGAGAAGAAGCTAAAAGGTGTCATAGTGTTTGATGTTTAGTGGGGATTATAAAGGTACGTGTCAAGTTTTTTGAGGTTCACAACTCCACTTTTCCTTTTTACCCCACTACTTAAGACCTTTCACAGTATTGACCCTTACAATTAAAAATTGATGTTCAGATATGCCACAAAGTAAAAAGCATAAAAATGATTTTTACCATATAGAAGCGTGTCCGTTTTTTCGTTAGGCAATAACCAACACACTCGTAACATGTTGTATACACACACACGAATACACTTGTTACTTATCTAATATCAATATTTTAATATAACGTGCGGTTGAGAGCCACTGCACATAACATACACTCTCTCACTCACCGGCCTCCGCGCATGGCGGACTCACACACCGGCCTCCGCGCACGCCGGAAAGCTCCACTGTAGCGCGAACATGCCCTACCTCTGCGTGACCCGTAGGTGCATGGGTTTAGAACTCCGGAACAAATTACGGTTGACGCATAACCTGCCAAAACAGGACCTTTTCTTCTGATGCACATGTCGTTCACCACGAGGCTCGTCGGTGTGTGAGTTACGGACCGCCAGAGAGCTTGTCCACTATGGCGCAACCCATTCCTTCGATCCAGAACGTGATATGATAGAAAATATATTAAAGCTTCAAGGCTATGGCATATTACTTTATCCGAATAAATAGGAGATGACTATTTTTCAAAACTGTTGCACGTGCTTTGGTCTATACATTCTCATATTTTATAAGTTTAGCTCTTGAGGGTTTGAGTAAACTTCAATATTGACTACCTTTAAGGGATCCGTTGCATCCTATGACGCTCAGCACATCATACGAAATGTCCATCTATATCACTTGTAACTATACATTTCTAGTGAAGAAAATGTTTTTTGGCAAGTGGGCCTGGATTTTTAAATTGAACAAAATATATACACCACATCACAATTGTTTTGACCAGCCGACACATAAGAAATCCGCTTTGGCGCAACCGGTTTCACAATTGTCTCAGGGTTTTAAGCCCACCGGCACACGACTGACGAGCAGCCACTTCCGTCCCTACATATGGCGGACAAGCTCCGTCGTCACGAGCATACTTCGCCGAGCAAGTATCCAAACACACAGGGTCCCTGTGCCACTTCAAAAAGTTTTACAACTTGCATTTTCGTGCACCTGCGCATGTAAGACACACCCTCTAGCACCCGCACACCGGAGGCACCTGCTTGTTGGAGTCTCGCGCACCCCGGACAGATCCAACTCCCTGCGAGCAACTCCGCATCCGTCGGTAAAGCTCCGCTCGCGGATACATTGTGCATGCGCACGGTTCCACCATGTTTTTAAAACACAACATTATAGCAACGCTTATATTTTTTATTGGCAAATTTGTTACAAATTTTAGACCATTAACAATTAGAGAAGTGAGGCATGCGCTGAACCTTACATGCCAACTAGAGACGCCAGTCATAAAAAAAAAAAAAAAAAAAAAAAAAAAAAAAAAAAAAAAAAAAAAAAAAAACCCACTTGCAAAATAGCTATATTCCTTTTTGACAAACATGATACATACACACGACATGTTGCAGTGGCGAAGCTTGAGATTTTCGACCGAGTGATCGAAAATGTTTATACCCAAAAATTTCTATACGAAAGCTACACACTCTCCACTACTAAGCGAAAAGTTTGGGGGGTCGGCCGCCCCTCCCCACTATGTTGCGCCCATGACATGTTGGGTATTTATGTATCATATTTATTCATAATAAGATATTAATATTCTACTACAATGATATTAATATTTGTTACCTGGCAATGATCTGAGTAACATGTTGCTCCTCATCATATTAATATTTAGTTCACATGTCTACCTTTTAATCTTAATTTTGCACCATACCTGCTCAAACACACTATTACGCGCTACAAAAGTAGGTGTACGACTTTTAAATATGCATTTGGGTACATATCACTTTAGCTAATATATGGACAATGTTCATATGTAATAGGCTGTGAGCACTTGATTTATTTAGTAAGGCATTGCTAAACGCTTTCCCCAATAACACAAACCGCCTAACGTATAGCAAATGAAATTATTTAACGACATGGCTAGTAGTTCATTCGTTTTAACAAGTATTAACCTTACGATATCTCCGGGGCACACTAGTATCATTGCTTATTATCATTCAACTTCAACGCTACTGACATTTTTTAGCAGCTGCAATAAGCAAACGGGCTAGCATAGTCCAACACCACTCCGAAGTTCGAAGTTGCTTTCACATATTACGGAGTTTGGATGCATAGAACGAACTCCTCCTAAGAACAAGGTTTCGGTACAATGCTTTCATATATCAAATCCTTTGTTATAATTTACCTTGTTGACTTGTTTGCAGGACAAACAATATACGAGCACGTAAGTCGCCATCCGCGCATGCTCCTTCACTTACGAGCGAGCACACATGCGTTTTACACGCATGCTCCTCTATTTATGAGCACGTAAGCCGCTATACGCGCATGCTCCTTTTACATACGAGCACGTAAGTCGCCACCCGCGCATGCTCCTCTACTTACGAGCGAGCACACATGCGTTTTACACGCATGCTCCTCTATTTATGAGCACGTAAGCCGCTATACGCGCATGCTCCTTTTACATACGAGCACGTAAGTCGCCACCCGCGCATGCTCCTCTACTTACGAGCGAGCACACATGCGTTTTACACGCATGCTCCTCTATTTATGAGCACGTAAGCCGCTATACGCGCATGCTCCTTTTACATACGAGCACGTAAGTCGCCACCCGCGCATGCTCCTCTACTTACGAGCGAGCACACATGCGTTTTACACTCATGCTCCTCTATTTATGAGCACGTAAGCCGCTATACGCGCATGCTCCTTTTACATACGAGCACGTAAGTCGCCACCCGCGCATGCTCCTCTACTTACGAGCGAGCACACATGCGTTTTACACGCATGCTCCTCTATTTATGAGCACGTAAGCCGCTATACGCGCATGCTCCTTTTACATACGAGCACGTAAGTCGCCACCCGCGCATGCTCCTCCACTTACGAGCGAGCACACATGCGTTTTACACGCATGCTCCTCTATTTATGAGCACGTAAGCCGCTATACGCGCATGCTCCTTTTACAATACGAGCACGTAAGTCGCCATCCGCGCATGCTCCTCCACATACGAACACGTAAGTCGCCAGCCGCATGCTCCTTCACTTACGAGCGAGCACACATGCGTTTCGCACGCATGCTCCTCTACATACGAGCACGTAAGTCGCCAGCCGCATGCCCCTCTACATACGAGCCCGTAAGTCGCCACGCGCGCATGCTCCATTACTTGTGAGCACGTAAGTCGCCATGCGCGCAAACTCCGTTACATGCCAGCACGTCGGTCCCCATACGAGCCTGGTGTTATACACACGATCATCTCTGCCTCCACGCGAGCCTGACGCTCCACACATGAACACGCAAGTCGTCATACGCACATGGTCCTTTAGAGATGAGCACACCAGTCTCCAGGCGAGCTTGCTGCTACACATACAAGCATGCTAAGCTCCATGCGGCCCTGCTACCTTTACATACGGGTGTGTATGTCACGCACGCGCGCATGTTTAGCCATAGACGAAAACGCTTACAAAACGTAAACTGAGCTACAAATGCACGCATCACTTTGGGTATACGCAAAAACACATTGGCTAAAATAAAGTTTCGTTTACACCTACATTCTTCAAGACAAGCCACATCTCCTTGCCTCACGACACATTGTTGTTACGGCACAGCGGAGGATTAGCGCAGGATAGGGTTTCCACTTCATTATCCTGACGCAACTTTATGCCAATTCTCATTCGCGATAACCTGACTCAAAGTGGATTAACACGTGCAAATATTGTAGACAACAGTTTACAAAGATTTAAACACCAGGTATACATATTCCATAAGGATAAACACGTGCGCATCATGCGCCAACCAACATAGTCATACAAAAGGTTGAACATTTTATAGTGACTCACGCCGTTTTGGCTCAGTTCCATGCGCCATGCGTCCAGTTGGCTCAACTTTACAAGTTGCCAATACACCATGAGCCATGCGTCCAATTGGCTCAACTTTACAAGTTGCCAATACGCCATGCGCCATGCGGCCAATTGGCTCAACTTTACAAGTTGCCAATACGCCATGCGCCATGCGTCCAATTGGCTCAACTTGACAAGTTGCCAATACGCCATGCGCCATGCGTCCGGTTGGCTCAACTCTACAAGTTGCCAATGTGTCATGCGCGGCGCGCCCAGTAGGCTCAACTATACAAAATCAAACATGTGTCCCAACAACCACTACCCTTATAAGTCCAGAATCCCTCCTAGACGATCAACTCAACTAGAAGGCACACTGGACTGGGGGGACTTGAAGAGGTATGGTCCCAATTCCCTGCTCACATGGCAAGGACCACACCACTTTTTCATCCTACATGGCACCTACATCAGCAAGAGAATCCAGAAGCTTCTGGAGGACGTCAAGGTGACACCAAAGATGCTCCATCCGACATAAAGGACACCACGTGTCACCATTCATCAAGAGCCATGTAGACCTGCAGCAAATCAAGGAGCAGACCGACAGTACCAGTACGATGTCTCCAGCATGTACAAATATAGGCGCGCCACGTGTACCACTACACTGACCGCAACAGAGGGAACCAAGAGGATATTCCCCTTGGTCGGACAGCTGGCGCCCTATACCAGCTGGCGAAGATGCTCATCCCTCTCTCACCCTCCGGCTATAAATAGGACCCTTCATCATCAAGGTTGATTCATCCTATTTTCCACACTCAACAGCCAAAAAACACTCACCCAGTTCCAAAGTCCATGCGCGGGATATATACGCATACGTGCAACCTTGGCAGCTCACGAGAGTGAGCCAGTACAAAAGGCAGCAACCAGCCTTTGCCTAGCCGATTACCACGATGAACTATCGTGCACATTTCACCGCTCCATTATCTTTACGCACAACGAAAGACAGACGCAATAAAACATGGCCAGCAAAGCTCTCGTGCCTCGGTGACAGGTAAACACAGAATTAATAATCCTCACTTCCCAACACTCCTAATAAGTCTAGTGCTCCTCCCAGCGCTTGCACTCGTGAGCAACACTAGACTGGGGGACTTGTAGAGGTATGGTATTGGACCCGACCCGAGCGGTCAGACTTTCCCTTTACTTATTGCTTTTATATTAATTATTTATTATTGTGCTGACTAACCTAACCGCGAGGCCCAACGCGTTGTAGTACATACTACATTGGGCTAGGGACTTGTAGAGATAACCCCTAACTGGGCCTGGCCCATTGAGGTTAGGGGAGGCCCATGTCCCCTATATAAGGAGGTGTTCACCTCATTATTAGGGTCAGACAAGATGGAGACGCCACACTTTTGTTACTGGAAACAGGGGATTCTTTCCCCTACCGGTCATCTCTACGGTTCCACCTTTGTTTTCTCTGTGCAGATCTGGATAGGAGAGGAAGAACAAGACGTGATTCTTCACCCTCATGGAGAAAGCGGTCCAATCATCCAGGTGGTGATTCCGTGTTTCAACAGGTTTTATCCATGGGCATTTGCTGTGCATTATGAAAACATTATCCTAATTCCTAACATCCAAATCTGAAATTGAAACTAAAACAAAATATACCCTTTAAAACATAACTCGCAGACACATTAGGGATGGTCAACGATATGAGTTCTACCTCAATACGATGGAGGATATGGTCAAACTGGTCGCATGGGTTTACAAGACTTTTTTGGATGCTCATTTATCTAAAAGTCCTTTAACTACATGTTATGAGTTTAGTTAGCACTTAGCTGGTCTAAAGATGGCAACTAAGCTTTAGGGGGGCGTATGGGATTTATAATTAAAACTCTGTCTGAATATTGCTAAAACTGTTTCTATAAGCAATCCCAAACACCCTTGAAACTATATATTATTGTATATCTGTATCAAAATGCAATAAGCTGATAAAACAACTTTCATAATCAATCCCACGTCCCAAACACACTTTTAGATTGACAAATAGGAGGTTGAGACGACTATGGGTTCAAGTCAGATACCGCATTCTTTCCTTCAGAAGCTTCTAATTCAAGTGGTAAACAATACTTCTTTTTCTACCCATCACTAATTATATAAATTATTTAACTTTATGGAGTTGTTGAATGCTAGCTCTCAGTCAGTTTAGTGATCACGAGACTTAGGTCTGATTTCTGCTTTAGGTAACCAACTTTCAGTCTTCCATAAAAAAACCTCAACTACCTACTACCACTTTGTAACAAAGAAGCTTTACCTGTGGTTTCTTGAGTTTGGATCACACTTGAAAATTTTCTAATGTCACATGGTTTATTGATTTGAACAGAGGTTCTGTTCATTCTTCCCCAAAACCCTAAAGTTCGAACATCACATACCAAGTAAATTCAAACAAAACCCAACAAAAAACAAATAATCTACGCCAGAAAGTATGAAAATTCAAAAATGGAAGAAACTTTACCTCTGGAATACGACTAACTCTTGGTTGGAGTTATCATCAGCGTTCAACATTAAGCCGGAAGCCTACCACAGTATGATTGATGTCAGAACACGCGGGAATCTGCGAGTAGAGAGGGAGTCCGAGAAACCATCGATCTACCTCCCGGTGGTTCCGACTCGGTAGTTGTCGTGGCTATGACGCTGATGGCAACGGTGGCGTGGTTGGGACGGTGAAGTGGTGGAGTTCACTCACGGATCTCTCTCTAAATTGTATATGCGTGTGGATGTAATTAAACCATGTGGGTAGGTTACAATATATCAAGCATGAGATACAAAATTACAACAACAAATAGTATAAAACACCAAATATGCACAATGTACAACAACCAAATGCCTAATGTTGTTGCAAATTAGACTATATATAAATATAAATGGTAGGATACAATAGGGTTATGACTTATGACATGTGAGAAAGTTGAAAAATAAAGAGAGAGTATTTTAGTCAGTCTTATCCAATCTTTTCCCATTTTCTTTCCATGTAACTTCAAAACTCACCATCTTCAACTATTTCTTTATTTTCTATCTCAATAATCACTACATCATAGTGCGATTTTCTTTATTAATCAATGATTCAAACACCCACCAACGTGTTCTTCAACTTTTTTTTTTTTTTGAAGAAACTCAGTTTAATTTCATAAAATTTCTCATTTTTTCCCATTATTTTGAAGCAAATCACTCGATTTGTTTGATTCAATCGCTGATAAGTGTTTCTAACATTCAAATTTCGTCAAGCGTTAAAGAAATCGGCTTCGATCTGTGTAAGAAATTTTTGAATTGTGTTTTTACGATCTAGGTAATTGAGTCATTGCGTTTTACAAAGGAATGAAAAAACATTTTTTGTGTTTTCAGTCAATTGTGTTTTAGAAATAACATATTTATTTGTGTTTTTTGTTCATTGCGTTTTAAAAACAAGACATTTCTTTGTGTTTTTAGTCTACTGTTTTTTTGTCCACTGCGTTTTAGAAAAAAAAAAAACTTTTATTTTTATGTTTTGGACATTGTGTTTTAGAAAAAAAAAAACATTTATGTGTGTTTTTAGTCCATTGGGTTTTAGAAACAATATATTTCTTTGCGTTTTTTGTCAATTGCGTTTTAGAAAAAAAGTCATTTTTATGTTTTTTATCCATTGCGTTTTACGCATCTGAGTTTTTGATTTTTTTTTTCGAAAATATAGTAATAGTATACTCGTTTCAAAGATAAAAAAACGCTCGTTTTTGTGCAATTTTTATAAAAAAATAATGTCATATGAAAAAGTCATTAACGTTTAAAAACCGGGGGGGGAGGGGGGGTTGAAGAAGAGAGAAACTATTGTCTTGGATTGACTAGATTACCCATAAAAAAACCCACGCGTCTCCTTTTTTGTTCAATTTCACTCATTTAATCTTAGCTGTTGATTAATAAATAGATGATCAACATTACTTCCTAACCTTGTTTATAAATATGTGCCTAAACTAAATAGGATAGGTTAATGTGTGTTAAAACATATTGGGTTTTAACAGTTAAATTTATTTATATGTTTTTTTTAAAGAACATATATTTGTTTAACAATTTCATACGTAAACTAATTGTGATAGTTTTCATAAAGAATCTCTTAGACCATACAGTATGAAGGGGCTTGAAGATGGGGCATTATGTGACACGTGGATCACGCGTCAGAACGTGGATTGGTGCTAAAACGGACGATGTGGCCCGGGCGTGGAGACATGGCGTTTTTCGACACATGGCACACACCGTTTACATTTAAATAAAAACCAATTAGTAATAATTAAACAAATAACCTGACATAACTTAAAAATAAAAAAAACATTACATAACTTACAATAAAATATTAACCAAGAAAACGTATTATTTGCCATGCCACATAGTGTTTGAAGTCATCATCGTACCTGTTATGGTACTCGACGCAAGCGATTTGGATGATGTCGCCTTCGTTTAGCTCACCATCGTCGTTGTCCACACTGTTGACAGTCGTCTCAAATCTCACACTATCCATATGAATCATCCGAAAACGTGAACAAAGTTCAGATGGCCTCACCCCCCTACGTATACAAAATTCATGGTAAACTCGATCCCAAAATGGAAACGTGGGTAACGAAGCCTCGTGGTTGGTCACATCCACGGCCCACGATTCGCATAACGCAATGTCCTCTTCTACACTCCATGGAATAACCGGCATTTTCAAGTGTTTTTTGGTAGAGTGTTTTGACATGTAAAATGGAAGAAATGATATGTGGGTTGAGAAGTGGTGTATTATTTATAAGGGGAGTAATTTTTTTTAACTAGCGGCTTGGGGCAACGGCTACTTACCACATCCAATAAAAGCATGCCACGTTACACCCAATTGCCCTTCCACGCCGGTGAAATTCCTCCCGCCCACTACACAATGCCAGTAACAATGCCATGTGGGGTGTGGTGTGTGTGCGTGGAGTGGCCAAAATGCCATAAATCTACGCCCACACCTAATGGCCAATGAAACAAAATAAATAACGAGTCTATAAAGTCATATCTGATACTTTAAGATTATCATGTATTATATTTAGATAATACAAAGTAATAAGATAAATGAAATGATTGTGACATGTTGGTTCTCGCACACATGTGCGATTGTGGGTTCTCCATTGCTCAAACAAATATCTATTCTCAATTAAAAAAAAAACTACAATTGCTAAAACCGGTAGATTGTTGAGCTTGAACGCGGATTACACGTGTTTAAAGCAAGAAGCCTAAGACCAGTGGACGGAGGCCTTAGATCTTTGGTTAGAATATCTGGTGATGCAATTTTGACAGGTGCTACGCAACTGCTTTTCTTCACAATACTAGGAACCACACTCCTGAATGGGTAAGTGCTTCACAGTACCAGAAACAACACTCTTGAATGGATAAGTGTTGAACCAGTAAAAGGTCTAAACTATTAAGAGTTGGTATAATGCTTAACCGTTTAGAGGCAAATATATGTCCAATTCAGATGACTCAGTATAATGCTTAACCATTCAGAGACAAATGTCTGAATCATTCAGACATCTGCTCGCGAAACAAACAGTCTGAACCATTAAATGTTGAACCAGTAAGATGTTTGAACCATTAAGAGCTAAACAAACAGCTTAATAGGCTTAACTGTTTACATCTTCAACATCTACTTCAAGACTCTTGAGATAGATAGCTAAATGTTTAGCTAGTTAACCCACTCAAGGAGGTAATGTGAACCAAAGGGTAATCATTATGCGTTTGCTCTCAAGGTCTCCTGTTTTGGGGAGTATTTCATCATGAACTGGTTTAAAAAGAGATGAACGCTGGTCCAAAACTAGCAGTTTTTTTTACCTGATGGACCAGGTCATATTTAAGTGATATTTTTTCTTTTATTAAGTTGACGTGTCATGGTGGGTGGCAATTAACTTATGGAATTTTTTAATGTTTACTTGTTTTAAATATCAATTTTAGATGGTAGGTGGCAACTAACTTATGGAATTTTTTAATGTTTACTTTTTTAAATATCAATTTTATATGTAAATGTTTTTTTTTAATTCAAAATAATGAAGATTCTGCTTTAAATAGAAAAACTAATTGCTATTATTATATGTTAATTATTTTGTTTATTTTAATGGCTATCAACTTGAAATCTTATATGACCGGTATGATGCGGCACAAAAGGATTTCAATTTGTTTTAAAGTTCATGTATTTTGTGTTAGATAAAAAACTTTATAAATCCAAAGGGCCCTTTGGTCTTACGGTATATCAAATTTTGTTAAATGGTGCTGCTTTTCAAGAGGTTGAGTATTCGAGTAATACGGTAGACAATTGGTATAGAATTAAAAGTACATTAGATTGTTGTTTGTTAGAATTTTTTTTTTTTTTGTGTTACCAACATAATATATATACTCGTCAACAGACATGGTTAGTGACATTGCTAGCGCTAGAGAATAGTGTCTGAATGTAGTCATAGAAGTGACACGAATTAATAATAATGCAAATAGCGACGTTATTAATTGTGACCGCCTCTCAAGTATGGCGACTAAAATTTTGATGCAAAATAGCGGCTTCATGTAATGAAAATAGCAATAAAGAACGAGTTATTTAGGTATTTTCTGAGACGTATTAGCATGCTTTGCTGGAGGCGTATTTTTATAAAAAAAAAACGTTTTAGGTGTCGCAAATTCTGTGATGGTGTATTCTGATGCATCCTTGTTGTTGTTGATAAAAGCGTCGCTGGCATGAAATCGTAACTATATGATACTTTTTGTAGTGTGCATACACAGGTATAAGCAACCAGAATCATAATCAGAAAACTTTATTATAAAGGACAAACCCAATTCCAACATGACAAAATACATAATAAAATAAAGAACATATGAAATTGATGATGGACCAAACTGACACCAATTTGACCCTTAAACTCTTAAAGACCTTTAACTGAATTACAGAAATAGAAATAAAGACAACACCTGAAGGTTTAGTATGAAATAACAATTCCGAAATGAGAATAAAACATGATGCTTATCATGTTGCTCTTTCGATAATCATTTTGATTGACGTCATTCCATTTGAACTGGCATTGGCTATGCATTCCCAGAGGGCATCGTCGCTTAGAATATGAAAACTGTTACGATAGCCGTCTATATATTTGATTCGAAAAGCATTCTGATTCACTTGGTTAAATCTCCGAGTCACTTCAACCCATAAGTCTGTGATTCCTGACATCAATGGTAGTGAAAACTTTATGGTTTCATTCTTGTATTGAACTTTAATCACCTTCGCCATTGGTTTGGTTGCTAAGTTCTCAGCCTGCAAAGGGTTATAATTATATATTGATTATCTAGTATAAAATAGATCACAGAAAGTAAAAAAAACACACACACATGTAGGTTTTTATGATGTTGGGTTTAATCTTGATGGGTTCGGGTCGGATCTGAACTGGGTCGGATATAAATGGTTTGAAAGATTGTTGGAGATTTAGTCATGGATTGACCGAGTTTGATGCAAGTGAACGTTGGGTTGTTGTTTGAAAGCAGGAGATCATGGTTTTATTTTATGTGTGTGCTTGTTTTAATTATTATAAATGTAGGAGTATTTAGTATGTTTATTTGTACCCTCTTTGAAATAATAGTAGAAAATTTTCCTCCATTTTTATCTCCTGCATATTGAGAGTGTTGAGAGGGGACTGAACCAACATATGATTCAGTAATTGCCCCCAAAATAGGCAATTCCATATTTTGGAAGATGTGTAGATTCGATCATGCAAATTCTATCAATGAAAATGAGCTAGGTTGCAAGTGTAAGAAAGAAGTTTGGAATTTTATTTAACTAAAAACTAGGTACAGTTTAAGATAATATCCCTTATGTTACTGATTCTTTTGTAATAATCATCATATAAAAAAATAATTTTTAACATATTAAATTGAATTTTGTAATATATTTAAGATGTTAAATGCATTGTTTTCTGGTTCTCTACTTTTTTTAGTGTCCCTCATTGAACCCAACCCTATATATGTGTGTGTGTGCGCCCGCACACGTGTGTGTATGGAGCATCAAATTCAAAAACCAAATATTTTCGATAGTATTATCCATAAAATGATTAAAAGTTGAAATATGCATAACAATGAATATACTTTCTTTTTAATTTTCTTTTGAAAACAACAAAAAACAGTACCCTATGATTTGAAAATGATTGAATAAATAATAAAAAGAGTACGTACATATATGTTCTTGTAATTCTCTATTAAAAATAGATTTTGTTTTAAGGGGGCTAAAAAATAGATTGTGTGACAGAATGTCAACAGGTATATGAAATATTAATGCAACAAATATATATAATATACTAACCTTCAATAAATTGTGAATCTGATTGAAATCTTTAGCATAACTTTTTTTGGGGATAGTTGTGACAAACTCGATGACCCCGAGAAAAATCTCATTACCATCCCTATCAGAAAATACAGGCATGACTAACTGTCCCATAAACTGATCATGGGCTCGACTTGTCCTTTGATCTGAATTACCTGTTTGAGCTGCTAGGCCAGCAAACCATTCTTGGTCAACGCGTGTATCTCGTCCAATGAAAAAATCGTATTGGAGACACTTCTTCCTGTAATTCTCAAGCGCTTCATTGTTTTTATTTGATCGAGATGGTTGACCTATCACTGTTAGAACCATCTCATTGTGAACTGATCCAAGTTCCCAAAACTGGAGACAGCCTTGGCGTCCTTCCAAATTAAATTTCTTGAATACATTGTTAATTTTGGACTGCATTTTTGAAAGTTAGAAAGAAATTCTGAACTGGAGAAGAAGATAACTTTGCAAGAGCAAGTGGTGATCTGGGCCACATTTATAATGACAAAATAATCAAAAAGCCAACTTGGGGTCCAAATAACTAGTCATGTGAAGGGTTCAATAATACAAGCAGGTCAAAGTTTAAGGGGATCAATTAACCAGGGGCATGCAAGATTTTAGTGTATTCTATGCAACTCTTTTTGACATACTTCTCACGGAATTAATAAATCTTTAACATATTTACCCTAAAACTAACACTAAAAATATTTTGCTTTTAACTTTATTCCAATTAGATTTTTTAAAGGTATTTTTTTATTATATGTGCATTCTGTAATTATTATTTATGATTTATAATTTATTTTTCTGTTTCAGGAAATTAAAACATTAATTTAATATTTTAAATTACTTTTAATTGCCAATGGGAATCCATCGGTAAAACTCGGAAGAATATGTTGCTAATTCGTATAATTGGTATGTAGGTATCCTTCGCTATTTTATCCATTGGTAATCTGTTGGAAACAACCACATTCGACAACTTACAAAAGTTGTATGTGATCTGTGGGTAAAGTAGTCCGTTTGCGATCCAACGATAATGTGCTGTCACTAGTATGTTGAAAAAGAAAACTCAAAACATAAAGTTGTGATATGCTCTAAAGAATGTCGACCCTTGTTTTACATCAATCAAAAATCATAAAAACGAATATCAGTAACGATTCCAATAATTCCGATATTGATACCAATGTTGTTCAATCGAAATCGACTTTGTAATGATCTTGTCGGGATGGTATCAGTTTGGTTTGTCATGTTGTTGTTGCATACCAGCACTCGCTATATATATACTCTCCGAAGTTACATTGTGAAAAATAAGATAGCATTAAAATTATTGTTTATGCAATCTTAAATTGTATACAGAGAATATATGTTACATTGTGATAGATATCGTAGGCATTAATCGAATCTTTAATGAATATGTTGTGGACAGAATTAATTGGCCAATTGGATGGTTGGGCCCGCATGTGCAGGACTAATTGAACCCCTTGTTTTGTTCACGGTTGGACCGGGTCAAATGAGCAATTGCAAAAATATTAGAACCATACCTTCGAAGCCAATAAAAATAGAAGTTGGTTTGTATGATTCGATCTGAACCTTTCATTTTGGTGATATTTTACACAAGCTTCTGTCATACCACATTTCTCATATTACTGATTTTGAAAATATTAATAAATTGCGTATGAAGATTTGAGTTTTTTAAATTGTTTTTGTAAACAAAAAATGTTCTAGATGTATACTGAGTAAAAGAATTGTAAATATTACAGGTACTGAATTTGTGTATCCATCTAGAGTGTTATGTCAAATGATTACTTTCACAAGAAAAATTGAAATTTGCTTTCTATTACTTTTGTTATTTGAACCCCAAATAATCTATTTGGACCCTTAATATGAGAAATGTGGACCCTCAAATAATCTGTTGGTCCTTTTAATGTATTGTTTTAACTTACAAAAACTGTATATACGCAAACAATGAACAAACAGATTATATGTAACTAGTTAAATTTATCATATTAGTATATTACTGTTTACAGAAAAAATATTCACACATAGATACAAGTATAACTATATAAAATTGTTGTTCAACTAATGTTAAGTTGGGATCTAGATGTATATTCAGTAAAAGAATTGTAAATATTACAGTAACTGAATTTGTGTGTCCATCTAGAGTGTTATGTCAAGTGATTACTTTCACAAGCAAAATTGAAATTTGCTTTCTATTACTTTTGTTATTTGAACCTCAAATAATCTATTTGGACCCTCAATAAGAGAATTGTGGACCCTATCTCTGGTCTGGCTGGTTATAAAAAGTGGTTGAACCAGGCCATAGATTGAATAAACTGTCATAGTTGATCATCTCTGGAACTAGTTCAAAACACAGTTCCTCAACTAGAAGATCAGATTGGTTAACAATGGCCTGTTGTAGTATGAACAGCAGCTGCACTGAGCACACCTCACCTGGTGAATCTTCTCCCTTCATTCATTGTGAGTTCAACTAACATAAATTCACGGTTCATTCACTCTGAGTTGTTTCTACTTTCTAGGAAACCAGCTGTTGTTTCTTGTTCTTTAGTGTTTATTTCTTAATATAATTTCAATTCATATAACAGATACTTTTCTTGCATCTCTTTCTCTCCATCTATCTCTCTCTCCTTTTGTTGTTCAAAATGCGATTATATAATCCCGAGCTCAGTTTCTCCGGCTTATCCCTCACTTTCAGATATGACGGTTGACTAAAGTACCTCCATCGTTTTCGACTATGTCTCAGATGCTACGAGATACCTACTCCTGTTTTGTGGTGTTAGAAGAAAAGCCTTCTTCGGATGCTAGTTTTGTTAGAATGCAGTTATATTCTATGTAGACATACTTACTCCCTTTTATCTTTATATGTTATGTGATTGGTTTTGAGTTTGACTTGATCCAGAAAAAGGGAGACTTGATTAGCCTATTGGTATTTAGCTTCTGCTTCTTGCCATACAAGATCTATATTTATATTCATTATAAACTCCCCGGTTTATGGGATGAAATAGATCTGGTCTACGATCTCGATTCCCTTGAGATTCTAGTACCTTATAAGTGTTGAAACAACACTTGCATCAATAAAAGTTTGTAAAACTGCTGGATAGATCATACTTACCGACTTTGTTCCGTACCAACACTAGTAACTGTGTACCATGAATTTTTGAACATTTTTAGTAGTTACTAGTTAGAACCTTTTTCAAATTAATTACAAATTTTTTTCTAGGTTAATATAATAGTTGGTCCACTCTAAGGCACTTTAGTGGCTGCTGCTAAAAGCCCTCTTTCTTTCTTTTTTTTATTTTTTATTTTTGTATAAATTATATGCAGTTCCGATCCTAGCTTCATTGTTCTAATAGTTCGAACCATACAGATATCCCTGCTCCCATTGATGGCGAGGTGCTGAAAAAGATAACTTATATCCTTAAAAATTTACCACTTAAAGACGGTGAATCTGTTCTTGTTCTGTTATGGGTGCCAAAGGAAATTGGAGACGCATGTGTGCTTACTACCGCAGCATGTATGCCTTTTCGTCTTTTTGGGAACAACAAAGAACTTCAGAAATACTATAAAGCCTGTTTAGACCACAAACTCTATGTCTTTAGAGATGCTAAGGAAGAAGCGGCATTCGGTCTTGCAGGCAGGGCTTACCTCTACTGCACTCCTCAACAAACTCAAAACGTGCACAAATACCCCGAAGATCAGCGTCCTCCATGTGAAGATGCTATTTTTACTAAGAATTGGGGATCCTTTGCTGTGCCTGTGATTGACGCTAATACACGTGTTGGTGTGCTTGAGTTTGTCATGGATACACCGCGGGATTATAGCAATGATATTCTTGTAGTTCAAAGACTCCTTCAGGTTTGTCCTGCCCTTAATAATCCACATATTTTCGTAGATGTATATGGCTTTGTCATTCCACAATATCCAAATAAAGTAATGTACCAGTTATTTAAAAAAAATTCTTGAGTTATTTTAAACATTTAACCTTCCGTATTAGTTACCTAATTACATACTAACATCTTACTATAACATTCAAGTCTAGTACGAAAATTGCAATCATTTTTGTAGATTTCTTTGGGAGTCAAGATTTGATAAACTTTCACTTTGTATAACTTCAGTTCGTATTTTAGCAAAACACTAAACCGAAAATTGCAATCATTTTTGTAGTTTTCTTTGGGTTTTATGAAAATTTGATAAACTTTCACTTTGTATAACTTTAGTTCTTATTTTAACAAAACACTAAACATTTTTATCATATTCAATTCATTTTGTAAATTTATACTGCCTGATTTCCTTTATGTGAAAAATGTAAATTTATTCATAGATGTTGTGACATTGTCAGAAGTTGATTAAGTTCTCAATAAAAAAAAAAGTTCTACTTGAAATGTAGGGGAAAAGTACTAAAATAACGAAAGTTACAAATCGTATGCTTCACTTGCAGGATGCCGGTTTGCAAATTTCGATCCAAATGGATCACACAAAAAGACGTTACCTAAAACCCAAAAAGATGATCCGTAAATCAAAGTCATTTGACAAAACGAAGTATTGTCGTCTTGCTCCATTGTTTGGACTGAGTAGTGCCTATGCCGCAGAAATACTTGAACGTAAGCTTCGTTCACCTACATATATAATAAAGCTGATAATAATTATATTTGTATTACGATTGATGATAGTTTTGTTCTCACTTACACATGTACTCCTTGTGTAGTTAAACCAGGTACCTTTACGAATGTTTGTAGGAGAGTAGGAATTCCGGAATGGCCATGTATACGAAATACCAGAGCTTCTTCTATCCCAGAAACTAAAATCAATCAAATGATAGCCGAGATTAGCTCTTTTGTAACTCCGAATGCTGATTTGATATCCATCTCGTACGTTATTTTTAAACTTCCACATTCATTTAAATGCGTGACACTGGACTTGTTTACAATGTATCTTCTTCAATTCCTTTGTAGGGATAAAGGATTTCCTGAATGGCCACCGGAACAAACTATGACTAGTGATTTTGATGCTTGTGTATCAGAGCTTGCTAGTCTTGATTTCATGGTAAACGTCGATGAAATGGGACATCTTGATTTCATGTATGATGAAGAAATGATCAATATTGATCATCTAAATGCGGATTTGAACTCTATCGGGTAGGTAATTTTAAAACTCACATTCATTTGAACATGGGAGACAAGGGTTGTTCAAAAAGCTCACGGCACGCTCGAAAAAAGCTCAGAAAAAACTAGCTAAAAACACAATTTTAAATGACCTGAGCCGAGCCAGCTCATTCTGTAATCAAGCCAAGCTCGGCTCATTTAACTTTAAACTCGAGCTCGAGCCGAGCCGTGTTGCCTCGTTTAATGTCGAGCTCGAACCCGGCCACCTTAGCGCGACTCTTACTGTGGGGCCTTAGACACGTTTACAATGTATCTTCTTCCTTTGTAGGGACAAAGGATTTCCTGAATCATCGCTGGAACAAACTATTACTATTGATTCGAATGCTTTGTTTCCCGAACGTGTTGATCCTGATTTCATGGCAGACCTTGGTGCAATGGAATTACATGCTAACTATGCACCAAGCACTAAACATCTTGATTTCATGGATGATGAATTAGAAAGGATGAATATTGATAATCTAGATGCTTATTTGAACTCCATCTGGTAGGTCATTTCAAAACTTTCACATTCATTTGATTATGGGTCACTGGACTTGTTTACAATGTATCTTCTTCGTTTGTAGGGACGAAGGATCTCACGAGTCTTCGCTGGAACAAACTACCACTATTGATCATGATGTTTTGTTGCCCGAACGTGTTGGTCCTGATTCCTCGGCAGACCTTGGTGAAATGGAACATCATGATAACTATATGCACCTAGCATGGAATAACTTGCATGATGATACATGGATCAATGATATGTTGGCAGCATAAAATTAAATAAAGTGATGCAACAAGAGCTATAAGTTGAGTTTAGTGTCAACTCGATAGGTTACGCGTATGCAAAAGCGGAAAGTGAGTGTTTGGATGTGTTCTACTGCTTGGCTTTAGGTGTAGAACCATAATAAATAAGTAGTTTTGTTTCAAACATAACAAATATCCATGTGACCTTTCCGTTGTAAAGACATTATTGTTTGTATGTTATTTGCTTTTGTTGTCTAGAGGTGTGCGTTTAACAATGGCAAATTGGATTTAAATAATCCCAATTTTCTCAATTTGGCCGATAATAATCTCAACTCAGTTATTGGCTGATAATAATCTGAACTGGTCCACTTTTGGCCGATAATAGTCCGCCGTTAAAATAGCTTAACGGAGTTAAAAAAAAATTTCCGAATTACAAACTGATGTTTTATGGATTTTGATCAGAACGAGGATACGAGTCGATTTATGTAAAACTTACCTCGAAACGATGCTTCAAACGGCTTGATTTTTGTTAACTGGAAGTTTAAACACCCAAATTGAAACACCGTTTTCGTCGTTTGGGGCAGTATATCGAGGTAAATTTTACAACAATCAACTCGTATCCTCATTCTAATCAAAAGCCCTAAAACATCAGTTTGTATTCGGAAAAAAAGTTAACTCCGTTGAGCTATATTTAACGCAGACTATTATAGGCCAAAAGTGGACCAGTTCGAATTATTATCGGCCAATAACTGAGTTGTGATTATTATCGACCAAATTGAAAAAAAATTGAGATTATTTAAATCCAATTTGCCTTCAACAAAATTGAATACGAATTACCCCATTTTGTGTAGCCATTGTGGCAGAAATTGGTTCCCCAACAAATAACACATATCCTGAAATGACACATCAAAAACAGAGGATATTATATGTATGTAATACATATGCCTTTATTTAACTGGGGGGGGGGGGGGGGGGGGGGGGGGATATTGCACGGTCCTCCCAACCGCTGGAGTGATCCCACTCCACAAGCTAGCTCAGCCCCATAGCTGCCTGGCGGTTAATACCTCATCCCAATGCCTTTATTTAACTGATGTTAGCTAACATCGTTTGATTTATATGTTCAAATGAAATAAAACTACTATTACAGATTAAAAAGAGCAAAAATGCATTTTGAGATGTGATTCATAAGGATATATAAAGTAATCAAAACGTTATGTTCAAAAAAAAATCTATTGGGATGTGATTTGTATATCATAAAAATTACTTTCTACACATTGTTTATTGTGTGTTTTCGTACCAAATGGTATATTACTATGTGGTGGTGTGTAAACTAATTTGATGATATATAAATCACACTATAAATTTTAAAGAGGTAGCAAAATGACCAATCGGGATACAAATGAAAAACTTAGTGTACGCTTTTTTTATAATATCAACAAAGCTTTCTATAATATTTGTATTCACAACATTCAAGCCTTTACTTTTTCGAATTCTATTTAGTATAAATAAGTAGTTATTTGTATTGAAACATTAATTAATAGAAATAAATATCATTCTCATATCACATGTTTTTTCCTTCAAGAACTAGGTTATACATGATTTCCTTTTAGAGGCTACCCTATTTGATATAACAAATGTCTTTTAGGCTATACAGTGTGGGAGGGGCATGAAACGTCACATGATGTTAGATATTTTAGTGTAATCGAGATTAATTTGGTGACCAAAGGGAATTATAATATACATCGAACAAGTTAGGAGGTGAGGGAGTGAACGCTTGTTCGAGTTGCTATAATTCCAAGTATTCGGGCAGAGCCCCGAATGGGGGTTCCAAGGGGGCAACGCCCCTTTGGCCGGGATCCGGGGCAGCGCCCTTGAGAACAGGGTCCAAGGGGCGGCAGCCCCTGACAGGGGTCGATTATTTTTCTAAATGCCTTAGAAGTTTATTTTTTCTAAAATTTCGTCAGTTTTTGAAACAAAAAATAAAGGCAGTAAGGCAATTTATTTAATTTTTTTTTCTAAAATTTCGTCATAACGAATTTACCACAAACTTACTGTTGTTCTAATTCTCGAAATCAGAGTTGTATCCGATTGAATTATTCGGTAGAACCACCAAATAATTTTTTTTTTGAACGGCAAATTTCTTTACTCCTGTCGTCTGTGGGATTTGAACCCAAGACCTCTCCCTCCAAGATATTTAAAGACATTGTCTTTGCCAAATGCCAATGGACCACACCCCATTGGCACCCTCTTTAATTATTTAACATATATTATCTTGTTCTCTTTTTATGAAGAAATATTTTTCAACAAAATACTCACTTTAAACACTCAAAAAAGAGTAAATTACAAAAATCGTCCTTTATATATGTCACTTATTGCAAAATGTGTCATTTGTCTTCAATAATTACAGAAAACGTACTCGATGTTTGCAGACCCTTGCAAGTTATGTCCTTTAGCCCTAACTCAGTTAATTTTTTGTGGTTAAATCTAATCAAATGAACCCTACATGAGGGTATTTTGGTCATTTTACTCTCATGTGAGTTCCATTTGTTCAGATTTAACCACAAAAATACCCTCATGTGATGTTCATTTGGTCAGATTTAACCACAAAAATTAACTGAGTTAGGGCTAAAGGATATAACTTGCAAGGGTTTGCAAACATCGAGTACGTTTTCTGTAATTATTAAAGACAAAAAACACAGTTTGCAATAAGTGACATACATATGAAGGACGATTTTTGTAATCTACTTACAAAAAAAAAACATAACTACTAAAATTACTATATTACCCATCCATGTGCCCTCAGCCCTATCTGAGAGTTTCAATTTCCAGCCCGCCGTCATTCAGCAGCCCTTTCTTTCTGCCTCCGCCGATTTGATCAATTCGCCGCTTCTACCAATTCTCCCAAGTAAGTAAATCTGAATTTTACAAACCAAATATCAATCATTTAATTTATGTGTGAATTATGTTTGTCACTGCGGCGGTTATTTATAATATTTTGGGATATCCGAAATAGGATTTGGTATTTGATTAAGGAACAAAAATTCTGCGTGTTAGTTGTATTATTAAGACTGTAAAAAATTGCAATAATATTGATGCAGTAGTTATATTTAGATACCAATTACCTAACATGTCTGATAGGAGTAAAAACCCCAAATTACTGGATCAAAACAAACGATATAAAAAAAGGATAGTTCTACCACTCATTTGGATTAGAGCCGTCCAAACCGCTAGTCGCTCGCTCGGAAATTGCTTGTTCGATTTGAGGCTTGGTTATAAACGAGCCGCTCTGCCCGGTTCGGTTTGTAAACGAGCCAAGCATGAGCAAAGGTCCGCTTGGTTAGGGGCGGACCTACCCTTTGGCCAGGGTGGGCGGCCGCACCCCTTGAAAAAAAAAATTAGTGTATATTTTAGGGAAAAAAAACCCGACCGCACCCCTTGAAAATATGGTTGAACACCTCATCCACACCCTCAGCAAATAATTTTTGGGTCCGCCACTGCGCTTGGTTCGGCTCGAATTATTATTTTTAATTAGTATGTATATATATACATATATAAATACGTATATACACAAATATAAATTATACATACATATCTACACGCACACCTATATATACACACATACATATATAATAAATATAAATTAAATTTATAGTTTTATTATATACCACTCTATTGGATTTTGGTCTACTATATACAAATTTACAACTATATTTATACATGCTAGCCCAATCACGCCAATAAAAAATTAACACCAAATCTAAAAGTTAAACCCTAAACCGCTAAACGTCAGTCTGCTCATCGCCTCAATGTCTCATGTTGTTACCCTAAGTCGATCGTCTTCTACTCTCAGTGTCATCGTTCGTGCAGTATGATCATCGCCTCATCGGCTACAACATTGTTATTCATAGGTAAAATATCATGACATGAAATGTGCCTGTTTTTAAAAACATAAAAACTTGAGACCCAACATTTTCTCTATCTCTCTCCGCAAATTTAAATTGGGCGACACAGTTGTCAAAATCACTCGAAGTTCGCTCGATGCTCACTCGGAATGAGCCGCTCCGCTCGTGAACAGCCTTAATTTGGATACAGATTCAAATGACCTGGTGTATAAGATAGCAACTTTGACTTGTTGAACTGATGTATGACAAAAAAAATCGCAGCCCTACAATTTTGTTTGGTGGTGAATCTGTATCCAAATGAGTCGTAGAACTATCCTTTTTTATCGTTTGTGTTGATCCAGTGATTTGAGGTTTTTACTCCTATCAATGTCATTTTTTTAAAAAGTGAGAAGTAGATTATTGGATTAAAATTAATTTGTAGCACTTACTAAGGAAGTTTTTATCATGTCATTAGGTTGCAATCAGTTTCAATGTCATTGGTTCAGTATTTGTCTTTATATTGCAACTTTAAATGTTGAGATTCTCGCGGTCAGTTTGAGGTGTTTATGGTTCAATATTTGGCTTTCGGTTGCAGACTAACGAATTGTATGCTTTGAACACAGATTTCTTGTGTCTAGAGATGAAGATTCTGAAGGAAAATGCAGGTCCGCTTACGAATTTTGAAGTGCTTGATTTTTTACGATCTAGAGGGGCTGCAAAAGACCCCACACGGGTTCTTGCTTCGGTAGCACCTTCAGAATTCAAGGTTTACGACTACCTGGAGCACACGGCAGCTTCTAGTCAAACAAAAGAGAGCATTACTGAGTTTGCGGCTAAATGTAAACCATACAAGCTTACGAAGTCTGAGATCATTAACATCGTCAACATTAGACCGTCTTCGTCTGTCGAAATTTACCCCTTGATTGAGAATCTTGAGGCGCGACTAGAAGAAAGTGTTGAAGAATTGGTTGAGTTGGTTTTGCAAGTGTTTCCCTCTTCTGAAGAACAAAGTAAATCTGATGAATGAATGAATGAAAGCAAACCTTATATGTATGCTACCATTGTTTGTTATCTGTCCTTGAAAATTTAATTAAAATCGACAGTCAAACACATCATTTATCGTTGGGCTCCCAAAAAGATTGAGCCGCCCTTGCTCAAGTATACGACACTCGTTACTTGTAGAGGTGCGAGAGGGTCCCTCCGTAAGTTATACTCGTCAACTAAAATAAATATCATTTATGAAACCAAAGATATGTGTTTTAAGCATACTAATAGCAAAAGGCCAAAATGATAATGATGCAAGATAATGGATACAATCAGTAATGATTTTTTATCACTCCTGTTTCATGGTTGACACAGTCATGTTGATCCGTGAATTGTTCTAAGGTTATTCGGTTTGTTTCGAGTTAATCTAAATGAAATGTTGAATATCATGAAGCTAATGTTCATACGTATTTGTTATTTTAACACTTACCAAGTGTTCATTTTCATTTATTGAAAGTATGAACCATATATTATCTATAACCAAATTCATCAGATCTATGATTGTAACAAATTGTGTGTTTGGTATGAACCATTTCCCAGCATTAGGGAGGAGAGAATTAGGAGTTGAAACTATAATTGATTGGAACAAATTCGTGTGAGTCCTTAAAGAAAATAATATGATATGCAAGTTCTTGGGAGAATTCATTTTTTAACCGTATCTGGATCTGGTTGGGTTTAGAAACGGTTCAACTGGTTATATCATGTTGTACGGACGGTTCAACCAGGTTGACTAGTTAACCTTATAATTCCATCATCATCATCATACTCAGTAAATCCCACCAATAGCAAAACTAATGTAGGGTCTGAGGAGGGTAAGATATAGACAACCTTACCTCTTTCCCGTAGGAATAGAGAGAATGCTTCCAGTGAGACCCCCGGTTCCATAGTAGTTTTGCATCAAGCTTTGGACGTAAGGCACAAACCACTCAGCAATTGGGAGAAAAGCCGATTAATGTATGTACCCCCTTGTCTTTCGTCTATCAACGCCACCACATGATGCATGATTAACCGTCCCTCGCTTTTTAACGTTATTTTCACGAAATTAGTAAAATAACGTTAAAATTAGTGCACTTTCACTTTTGCCCCCGAGGGCCCACACATATGCATTATATGCACATACCGCAAGCGGGGTATTTAACCTTATAATTCCATAACAAAAAATACAATTTCAAGTCAAAAAATAATCAAAAACTACACTGTTCCATAATTAAAAAAAATCATTTTCTCAACAAGTTTTATTAAATAAAAGACTACAATAGGTTTATGGCATTGGAGTGTTGAATGCATTAAGTTCACGGTCGATTAACAAAATGAAATTCACTATCATCACTAATTTAAGCACAAAATTTTAACATGGGATTAAACTAGTAGACCGGTATGAACCGGCATTACCGGATGAGTAAACTTCCGTTTTGCTCCCTGTGGTTTTGTCATTTTAATGGTTTTGCCCAATCATTTAAAAACAGACATTTTCCTCCCTCATGTTTCGGTTTTGTCACCAATTTGCTCCACGGCCTTAACTCCATACATATTGTATGTTAACTAAAAGGGTATTTGGTAATTTCAAGTATAAAATAAGGGTACTTTTGTAATTTATATCTAAATGTAAAGTATTAATATATATATATACACACACACACAACAAATAAAGTTTTTACTCTCTCTCTCTCTCTACAAGATCTCCCTCTCTCTTCTACACCACAACCCACCACCTAACACCGCCCGCCACCCACCACCCCGGCGCCACCAGCCGGCATCACCACCACCATTCACCACCTCACCCGACATCACCACCACCATTCCCCCTAACCTCTATTGCTTCGATTTACAGTCTCTCTCTCCCTCTTTCTCACTTTCTCAATCTCTAAACTGAATACCCAACCTTCATTATCACCTAACACACCACCACCTTCATCACCATCATCAGCCACACCACCATCGACTCTCGCCACCGCTTTTCAGATTCATCACTATCACTGACCGCTGTTCAAATTCATCATCACGCTGAGCACCACCACTGTTCAGATTTCACACTCCACTAAACCCAGATTTGTTTACCAGATTCGTTGAAGGAAGGCATAATTTAAACCCAAACCACTAGATGGTTTGAACCCTAAATTGAAGCCCTAACTGTGTCGTCTTCTATAACCCTAGATCGACGTCAAAATCAAAGCGCTACGATGGTCTCTAGTGGTCAAGTGATGTTGACGGTAGGGATGAGCTCGGTACCGTCCCGTATCGAACCGGTACCGAAAGAACCGGTACCGAAAATCCCCAAAAGTGGGTACCGGTACCGTACCGAATATACCGGGTTTGGTACCGGTACCGCTTCGGTACCGGTACGGTACCGGTATGTGAGGGTAAAAACCGGTACCGGACCGGTACCGAACTGGTACCGAAAATGCTAAAAGTCGGTACCGAAAACGTACCCGGTTCGGTAAATTCAGTTCCGGTTCGGTACCGGTACCGGGAACGATTTGCTCATCCCTATTTGACGGTCGGGTGGGGTGTTGAGATGGTTACCGGAAGGTGATGGTGGGTTGCTCAGGTTGTTGTCGCCAGTAGGTGATGATGACAGTGGGCCGGTTAGTTTAGAGAGAGAGGGAATAGAGATGGTGGTGGTAGGCTAGGATGGAGATTGTGGTGGCTAGCTCCAATTTCAGGTGGCGGTGGGTGGTGGTATTATGGTGATGCCTTAAAGTGATGGCTGGTGGTGGTGGCTAGGGTTGGAAAGAGAGTGTGTTCTATTATATACGTATATATATATATATATATAAGGATAGTGTAAAAAGGGCCTAAAGTGTGAGAAGTGTATTATAACACTATATATAATACTATATAACACCATATAAACACCGTATAACAATATGTAACACCATATAATACCATATAACACTATGTAACACTATATAACATTATATAACAAATATAACACTATACATCTATCATAGACATGCTATCAGACAACCTATAGTGTTATATTTGTTATATAATGATATATAGTGTTACATAGTGTTATATGGTATTATATGGTGTTAGATATTGTTATACGGTGTTTATATGGTGTTATATAGTATTATATATAGTGTTATAATACACTTCTCACACTTTGAGCACTTTTTACAGGATCCTCTACCTATATATATATATATATATATATAGGGAAGGGTTTAAATGAGAACGCTAAATATCGTGAGAACCGTGACAACGAATAAAAAAACCACGAGAACTTGGTCAAAAACAATTCAAATTCAAAATTTCTTTTTACACTATCATTATTGTTCGAATACAATGTTAGAAATTAAATTTACACGTTTAAATTTACGTGAATTCGTAAATAAAGAAAATTTACACATGTGTAAGTTTGTCATTTACACATGTGTAAATTTGTTATATTTACACATGCGTAAAAAATCTAGTAAGAGTGATTTTGAGAGGAGAAATGAATTATTTGATGTTGTAAATTCTTTTTTAATGTTGTATTTTAATTACAATGAGATTTGTATTAAAAAAATTCGATTTTGATTGGTTTTTTTCATTCGTTCTCACGGTTCTCGCAATATTTAGCGTTCTCAAGATAACCCTCCCCTATATATATATATATATATATATATATATGGTAGGGTTCTAGAGTGAACACTAGGTTGAGAGTGAACCGTGTGAACTAATCTGGGCCGTTGGATTACATCATCTAAAGTTTTTAAACAATGGCAAGATTGTAATTATAATTTTGTAACTTCCCTTTAAAATAATTGATAGATGGGTATTTGCGTCTTTTGTAAATTGCATTTATTAAACAATATAATCAAAATCCCTAAAATCTCGCCAGTTTCCGTATATACAAGATAAACAACTGTTAGTGTGTACACATGTGTACAGTCTCGCTAGTATCAGTTTATACAAGATACAAAAATGTTAGTTTATACACATGTGTACAGTCTCGCTAACTATCAGTTTATACAAGATACACAGTTATTAGTTTATACACATGTATACGTGTACAGTCTCGCTAACTATCAGTTTATACAAGATACACATTTGTTAGTTTATACACATGTGTACAGTCTTTTATACATCTGTGTATTATATTATGAAATGGTTACATATGTGTATATTAACAACATATAGTATATTATGCATGCACACTAGTAGATTGATAAAAAAAATTATGAAATTAATGAAAACGAAACATATTATATGTATGCAAAACTAAATAACTTCATCACATATTAAAAAAAGTTAATGCCCAAAAATAATTACAATTTCCATCTCTGAGAAATTTTTTTAATATTTATTGATTATTATAAAAAGTTAAAAACAATGTATTATGATATCTATATATACGGATAATAAAAGAAAAAAAATATTCAAGTTAAAATTAAAACAAAATCTATAGATAAAGAAATAATAGAGAAATATTAAAAAATGAGAGAGAGAGGGAGAGAGAGAGAGTTAAAAGATGAGAAAATTAAGGGATTTTAATTAAACATAGTTGGCTAATGTCAATCTTACCCTTTTAATCTAAAAAATGATCAAGGGCCAAGATTAGTTCACTCAATTCACTCTCAAGAAGTTGTTCACTATTGATCCTAATCCTATATATATATATATATATATATATAGGGTAATGATAGTGTAAAAAGGGCCTAAAGTGTGAGAAGTGTGAGAAGTGTATTATAACACTATATATAATACTATATAACACCATATAAACACCGTATAACAATATGTAACACTATATAATACCATATAACACTATGTAACACTATATATCATTATATAACAAATATAACACTATACATCTATCATAGACATGCTATCAGACAACCTATAGTGTTATATTTGTTATATAATGATATATAGTGTTACAAAGTGTGATATGGTATTATATGGTGTTACATATTGTTATACGGTGTTTATATGGTGTTATATAGTATTATATATAGTGTTATAATACACTTCTCACACTTTGAGCACTTTTTACAGGATCCTCTACCTATATATATATATATATATATATATATATTCAGAGTGTTAGGATCCTGTAAAAATGACATTTTTCGTGAGAAGTGTGAGAAGACATAAAAATTCATATGTAAACATCATGTTTTGGACTTGGGCATAATGTTTTGGGTTGTTTTGGCAAGAAAAACACCAAACATAACAATTTAAGACACTATGCAAAAAATTCTAGACTTAAAACTTAAAACACCATGCCAAGAACTTTAAGTAGTGTGTTTTAAGTGTTAAGTAGTGTGTTTTAAATTTCACGCCCATAATACGTTGCTTTGTGTTTTAAATTGTTATGTTTGGTGTTTTTTTTTTTTTTTTTGCCACAACAACACAAAACATCATGCCTAAGTTCAAAACATGATGCCTAGATGTCAATTTCTATGTCTTCTCACACTTCTTATGAAAAATGTCCTTTTTACAGGAACCTCACCCTATATTCAGATATTATATTGTAAAAGACTGAAATGTCCTTACTTTTGTTAGTAAAATTACCAAAATACCATTTTAGTTAACGTACATATTGGATGGAGTTAAGGCCCGGGAGCAAACTAAAGTAAAAGTACCAACATCAGGGAGAAAAATGTTTGTTTTTAAATTATTTGAGCAAAATCGTTAAAAGGACCAAACCACAGGAAGCTAAACAGAAGTTAACTTTTACCGGATATTCTAGCGGTTCGAAGACTATACCAAAACCCTATTTGGGCCCATATATGATTAATAAATGGTAGCTGATTCAATCGGTATTTAAAACATTGGTTAAACTTAAGGTCATTCAAACAAGTGAATCAAGAACACGGTTTATGAACAAAATAAAATTGATCAACTCTTTATTAAATCGTAAAATAAGAAAATATAATTCTGAAACTTCAAATAGAAAAGGACGCCAATATGGTATAGCCCAGTTGGTCAGGGGGTTTTCCACTAAGTGGTTTCCTCCTGGGGAGGTCTCAGGTTCGATTCCTACTAATTGCGAAATTATGTAAATATGGGAGAACACCTCTGGGAGGGATTCGAACTTGGGGTGAGGGGTTTAAACATCATATGCTGGTCCTTTGGAGTCAGCTGAAAATCCAGTTGATCTACCCTTAAAAAAATAGAAAAGGACGACTTTCTTATTTACTGAAACTCAATGAAAACATTACAAGGAATAAGGAATATAAACAAGCTATTTATACTACTACAACTTAAAGCCCAAGCAACCTATTTTAACAAAACTAGTAAATGGAAAATGGAAAATACAAATTAATAAATCTACCATCCTTATCTAATTACTTAAGCTCATGGTTGTATAAGTAGCTTAGGCGCTCCCTAATCGATTGATCGGGGAGTTAAGAATACTTAGTCTAGGCGGAGAGTACTCGGATATGTTAAATTATAAAGAAATAAGTTTTTGAAATTTAATATATGTCAAATAACATAAATTTATCAATATTTATAACAAAGAGTAAAATGCACGGATAGTCCCTGTGGTTTATCAAAGTAATAACCTTAGTCCCCAGCTTTTAAAAATTACACTCATGCTCCCTATGTTTTGCTCGGTTGTTACTCAAATGGTCCTTAGAGTGGATGACAGTTAGTTTTCTCTGTTAAATGTGTGCGAAATGACTAAATTGCCCCTAACCAATTAAAAAACTAAAAAAGATATAAATGTTCACATTGGTTCTCGCGATTCTCGCAATAAAGGGTGGTTCCTAACGGATCCTTCTCCTATATATATAGGGTCGGGATTTAGAGAAAACGGTAGAAAGTGTGAGAACGCTTAACGATCGTCCGATCAAAACAATCTATGGACTAGATTGGCGCGATGGCGTTTTCGTAAATAACATCAATTTTATTACGTGGACGCGCTTCATTAAGGGTAAAAAGGTCTTTTGACTACTCCACACAAAACGTCATCTCATGAAATAAAACGCTAAAAACAAAAATCACAGACCATTCTAAGTAAAACGCCATTAAATATAAAACGCCAAACTTAATTATAGTAAAATCCCGCCTAAAAAAACCGCCAAAAAAATCCTCTATATACATCTCAGACCTTCAATTAAAAACACACACAAAAACCCAAACACCATATTTGATATAACCCATTCGCCTTAGAAACGCCAAAAAACCCAAACATCAAATATCTTCTACCCCAAAACGTTTTTTTGAAATTCAGTTTGTCTGTCAGTAAGATTTCGCTCAATGAAATAGACAAAATCTTTAAGTGAGGACATTGTCCATTTCATTGAGTAAAATCTTATTGACTTATCCTAAACTTCCATCCAATTTATAACGCCAAAACATACAAAAACATTATTGAGGTTTGTTATCAATAAAGTTTAGCTGTATGGGGTGGACAACATTGTCATTTATCTTTCTTAACCGAGGATTAACAATGTTGTCCATCTCATTGATGTGCACAAAATGCAACATATAAATTACATCAATTGTGGCATAAAATTAACCCTTTTTTAGTACTAATGTTGAAAAAGTGTGTTTTTGTCTTCCTTTTGTATTTTCAGGATTAAATGAGCTCAAATTAACAAAAGAAGCAAAAAGGCAACTAAATCTAACATAAATACAAGAAAAGGAACAAACGTGGCATGCCCGACCCCCCGACAGCATCTTCCCAAGCAAAATCAAGAAGACAGAAGACTGAACACGCCCCGTGCTCAGCGAACACGGGGGCGTGCCCAAGTGCCAGCATAAAAGACAAAGCTATAAAAGCTTCTATCACCCACCACGGGGGCGTGCCCAGCGGACACGGGGCTGTGGTCAACTCTAAGATTCGCAGAATCTGAGGAAATCTTGATAGTACAGATATGCTTCTGCACACGGGGGCGTGTCCAGCGAACACGGGGGCGTGGTCAACTAATGCAGACAAACTGCAATTAATGAAGGAAGAGAAAAGGATGGACACGGGGCCGTGCCCGAGCTGCTGTTCAGGCTATAAATAGGGGTGCTTGGCTCATTTGCAAACCATCCCTTGGCACACCACCTCTCTCACACTTCACCCACCACCCACCACCATCACAAAACCATCATCCACCACATCATCCATTGTCTATCATAGAGTGTGTGAGTCGTCTCGGGATCCAAGATTGATCGTAAGAGTTCTTGACAATCAAAGGTCATGTTTGCCTAAGTCTCTTACATACTTGGTGAAGATAAGTGTCTAGTGTAATACTTTTTATTTTTAATCTTTTCACACTTTTTATTTGGTTATGTATTAATGACTTTAATAACTAGTTTCTTATGTTGAAGGTGAATCTTCCTTATCGTTTGTCCGTGGTGTCTTGGCATTATTTTACTGTCTATATAAAATAAAAGATTTTCACTATTCATATCTCCACGGTCTATATGGAGGTATGTTGGCTACCTAGTCGGGGGTTAAGGGAACGGTTTGGTAAGAGTCTTGCCTTGTTCAGTGTATAGATCCTGCAAGGACCTGGGTCAAATTTAGTAGGACCTCCTTCAATACCCACCGGTATTGGATGGCGGGGGTCCAAACTCTTTGATCCCCTCATATATGGATGGCAATCAAACCCGAACCCGATGGGTAAACCCGAAACCCGACACATTTGGGAAGGGTTTGGGGTCGGTTAATCGGGTTTGGGACGGGTTTGAGAATAGTTTTTATTTTTTTCGCGGGTTTGGGACGGGTTTGGGATTTAGTGATATACCCGTTTACCCGACCTAATTACCCGATAAAGTGTACCCGTTTACCCGATTGTATACCCGATATTGTAGGTCCCTCGGAGGATGAGGTCAAACCTTATCCTTGTTATATCTAACACACTAGCAAGTGCGGAATCCAAGCTAGCATGCAAACCGGAGTTTATATGAGAACACAAGCCACAAAGAGAAAGGTAGACACACGAGATATCAAAGTTTGCTCTTGTATTTCAGTGGACACAGTTACAGCCCTTGACACACACTGAAAATACGCTCTCTACAAGACTTGGTTCACTCACTTCTACACTCTCTATTTTCTGTCTCTTTTTCGTGTCACTTGAAGTGAACACATTACATGGATATATATATCCATCACAGCACGTCTGGTCGAAGGATCAGATAGACTGATCGAAAGATCATCTATCGATCTGAAACCTACCGAAGGATCGCATATACCTCGAAGAATGATATCCTTCGAGGTTCATCCATCGAAGGTTTATCTTTCGAGCTCATCGAAGGATCTAAACAATCCTTCGATGACACATCCTTCGACACAGACATATTACAACCATTGTCTAACTGTTTGGCCAAGTCAAACCAGGAGGAAGGTTGACTTGGTCAAACTTACATCAACCTTACATCAAAGACATCGTTTTGTATCATGACGAAATACAGACAAAGTACAGACACAAGTGCACCAACAAACTCCCCCTTGGCTGTAGCTTTGTCTCGATTTTCGTGTCTTCAAGTCTTTGACGTCCTTTCAAGTCTTCAATGTCGGAGGATCTTTAAAGTCTTCACGTCTTGAAAGCAGAAAGTGTATCAACAAACTCCCCGTTTCATGTAGGAAGTGTGTTGACAAACTCCCCCTTAACATAAGCTCCCCCTTGAGTTATGCTCGTGAAATACTTGTTCTTTATGAATTGAGATCCTTGTGGTGTTGATGATGGTCAGTGGCAACTCGATCATCTTCATCACTTGAGTGCCTTCACGTCATGTCTTCATTCCGAAGCTTGTCAACGAACATGTTCTCCTTGCCTTTAGTATCTGCACATGCAAGAAATCTAAACGCGTAATGAGAACAACTGCTTGGAATATAGTTAACATAAACAAATGACACACGTATGACCATATTTCAAACAACTACCGTCCGACAGTTTGAAAGTTTAACAAAATTTATCAATTTCAGTTTTTAACTTTCAAAACTTGCAAATTTCGACCGTTTATGAAGATATAGTCAATTTGGTTTTCGTTCAGGTTTCAGGCAACGAAGACTTGAGCTCCAACATCGTACGATCGAAAATAAAATAGAAATAAAATCTTTTTGGTTTTTTTTTTTAAAAAGTTTATATTAAAACACACCTAAAATCTTTTTGGACCTTTTTTGAATATTTCAAATTTAAAGACTGAAAGCAGTAAATAAATATATACAAAGATGTAGAAACTGAAAGCATTAAATAAATATATACAGACATTCTTTTTGCGAGTTTCAAGGGTAAGAGAATCATATCAGTGTACGGTCATGCCAAAACGCTCTTGTTGTTCAATTAGTTAACATTAAGATAAGCATCCTATAACAATTATCGGTATTGTTGTCCACATAAGCTCAACTTATCAGATGTAATCATGGCGAGGGGATACGTTAAGGTATGATTTATACTTACCGACCGGTGTTCATCCACATCACGACACATTCCCGTATCAAGGTATGCACGAGGGTTCATCTTACCGGTGAGTATACCGATTATCATCTGTTTGACCGTATATGATGTGAGAAACTCACTTATTTTGATTTGAAAACAAGCCCTATGTGATAGAATCACTTATTGATGAGGAACTTGGTTTTCGATGCATGAGGGCACAGGAGCAAGTCCGTGAACAGGTCAGTACTTTCGTACAGCAGAGAGACGAACTTGACTCCCGGATAGATGTGATATATTATCACTTATTTGAGGGACATGTGATTGTTGATCACTTATTGAGGTCGAATGCAATATGTACACGTATGTATGGTATCATGGAAGATCTAGACTTTCGTCCCCGTTATTTTTCGGTAAAGGATACAACCATGATACCCAGATGATAAGCAGCATAAAGACCGAATATCTCAGAACCTCGGCAATCTCTCAAACGAAATTTCGGTACCAAGACCATATGCCAATGAGTGGTTCCCACCTGGTCTTCAGTCGGATTTAAGTTTATATCACCCTGCACACTTTAAAATGATTGTGAGCCTACCGATACATCTTATATAGAGCTGCTTATCGTTTTTCATTTTGCATTTCAGTTTAAAAGAGGTTTGGATAGACCACTGATGTACTATCATTTTCTCTTTTGCTCGCCAGGAAACTCATTTTTGCTTTTCTATTGTTTTTGTGTTTTTGAAATTTTTCAATATTTTTGGATTTTCAAATTTTGGATTTACTCCCCCTAAAATCAATAAACTAAGACAAATTTAAAATACAAAGATATTTACAAAAATGATTTTCCGATGTTGGTTTTACTCTTGCTTGACCTTAATGCCGTTTACCAATAATAAATAGTCAAATCTTGATTTGTCAAATGCTTTGGTAAAAAGGTCGGCACGTTGGTCATCAGTGTGGACGTAAGCAACATCGATTAGCCTTTTCTCAAAGCAATCACGTATGAAGTGATACTTAATTTCGATGTGCTTAGTCTTTGAATGCTGCACAGGATTTCTAGTGATCTGTAAGGCAGCAGAATTATCAACGTAAATAGGAGTAGTTAGGAATTCAAAACCGTAGTCGCGCATTTGTTGTTGGATCCATAGGACTTGGGAGCAACAACTTGAGGCAGCAATGTATTCAGCTTCGCATGTTGATGTAGCGACGCACGTCTGCTTCTTGCACTGCCATGTGACTAGGCGATTTCCCAAAAACTGACATCCAGCCGTTGTGGATTTGCCGTCGATTTTGCATCCGCCAAAATCAGAATCACTGAATGCGATCAAGTCAAAGTTATTATCCCTAGGGTACCATAGACCGGTGTCAGGGCAACCCTTCAAATAACGAAAAATCCTTTTTACAGCTGCAAGATGTGAGGCCTTCGGGTTGACTTGATATCTGGCAAGCAGGCACGTTGGGTACATTATATCTGGTCTTGATGCTGTGAGGTACATAAGAGATCCGATCATTGCGCGGTAGAACGAGGGGCTAACAGCTTCACCCTTCAAGTCTGGAGTAATTCCGTGATTTTGCGGCAATGGGGTACCGATGGGCGTTGCATCAGACATCTGGAACCGGCTCAAGATGTCACCAACATATTTAGTCTGATGGATGAATATCCCAGACTCGGTTTGTTGTACTTGTAGGCCCAAAAAGAAGGTCATTTCCCCCATAGCACTCATCTCGAATTTATCCTGCATGATGCGCTCGAAATTCCTACACAAAACATCATTAGTAGAACCAAATATAATATCATCAACGTATACCTGTACCAGTAGAAGATCTCCATCTTGTTCTTTGATGAAAAGAGTACAATTGATAAGACCTCTGCGAAATCCATTCTCCAGCAGATAATTAGATAGGGTTGCATACCAAGCTCGCGGTGCTTGATGTAGACCATATAGAGCTTTGTTGAGCAACCAAACCCGATCGGGATGGATAGGATCTTCAAAACCGGGAGGCTGTTCGACGTACACCTCTTCTTCCACCACACCATGTAAGAATGCACTTTTCACGTCCATCTGGTATACCTTGAAACCTTTGAATGAGGCATAAGCCAGAAAGATCCGAATTGCTTCTAGACGTGCAACAGGTGCATACACTTCGTTGTAGTCGATCCCTTCTATCTGTCGAAAACCTTGAACGACTAGCCTTGCTTTGTTTCGAATAACGACTCCACGGTCATCCTTTTTGCATTTAAACACCCAACGGGTACCAATCTTCTTGTAACCAGCAGGTTTCTCTACGAGTTTCCATACACCAAGCTTCTGGAATTGTTGCAGTTCTTCCTGCATTGCTTCAACCCAAGAGTTATCTTTCAAAGCTTCTTTCCAAGTTCTTGGCTCTTCCTGTGAGACATAACACGCGAAAGACCAATCATTTTGTTGACCAGATTCTCGGATAGATGCATACAAGCCTGCATTGTTGTTGTTCCGCAACATGTTTCTTGTTTGAACGCCACTTTGTACATTTCCGATGATGTTTTGTTGAGGATGGGTATTGTGAATCCTTGTTTCTGGATTATCTTGAACTGGAATGTTTGTACCCAGATTGTTGAGATTGAGATCAACAACCAATTCAATGCCCGGAATTGACGAAGAGGATGATGCAGTAGCTTCAGCTGTTCTAGGGGCGTCCACTGGAGGAGTACCCTCTGAAGTACCATGAACTGCTGTTGTTGGAGCTTCTTGATCTGCATCTAGAAATTCATCATCCTCTGAAGATTCGTTCAATTCGGTAGCATCGTGAAAATCCTCATTGTCGAGAGCATTATTGTTCACTGAAGATGGTTCTTGATTGACAATAATTGAACGAACCAATGGTGAATCTGTTGCATTGTCACTCTCGAAAAACATCCTTGCCGCAGCATTTTCTTCAACGGCTTCAACATTGATCGAATTGAAAAAGTCATCGTACTCAAACATCCAAGGCTGACCAGGATTTTTGACTGGTAAAGTGTGCCTTTGTACTCTGACTTCAGACCATTCCTCGACCCTTTTAGTCTCCAGATTCCAGACTCTTAAGTTCGGGGTGGAATACCCAAGAAAGTATCCTTCAATGGCTCTTGCCCCAAACTTTCCATTAGGATCGATTAGTGTGCACGGAGCTCCAAACGGTTCAAGATATGACAAATCTGGTTTCCGTTTGTTAATAAGCTCAAAGCAGGTCTTGTTGTGCCTTTTGACTGTAAGGACTCGGTTCAACGTGTAACATGCAGAGAACACAGCTTCAGTCCAGAATGGAATGGGCAACTGCGATTCTACCAACATAGTCCTAGCAGTCTCGATCAATGTGCGGTTCTTACGTTCAGCGACGCCATTCTGTTGAGGAGTATAAGCTGCACTAAATTCGTGAAGAATACCTTTTGAAGTGCAAAACTCCGCCATGGCATGATTTTTGAACTCAGTACCATTGTCGCTACGTATCCGCCTAACCTTCAACTTATATAGATTCTCAATCTGAATGATCAAGTTTTTGATAATACCGAAGGTTTCGCTCTTGTGTGCCATGAACGCCACCCAAGAAAATCTTGAATAATCATCAGTTATCACGAGGCAATATTGATCATTCCTAATACTTTTGTGCTTGACAGGACCGAACAAATCCATGTGCAAACGTTCAAGAGGAACAGCCACCGTGTTGATTTTCTTTGTCGGGTGTCGCTTCTTCGTTTGTTTTCCTTTCTGGCACGAGACACAGATGTCTTGAAGATGAAAGTTTTTAAGAGGAACACCATTCACCAATTCATTTGACACCAAATGATTCATTTTGCGTAAGTGAATGTGACCCATTTTTCTGTGCCAAGAGATTGAGTCTTTTTCTGTGGCTTTGGAAACGAAACAAGTTGCTTGTGCAGACGTTGTGATAGCTTGGCTCATATCAAGGACATACAGATCATTTATCCTTGGAGCCGATAAGAGAATCCATTCTTTCGGAATTTTGAAGCCGGGTTTCAGTACATAACATCCATTTGCATCAAAGTGTACTGAGAACTGCTTATCACAAATTTGAGAAACACTAAGAAGATTGTGATCAAGTTGTTGTACGAAGTTGATCTTATCAAAGCTAACAACCCCGTTGGAAATCATTCCTTCACCCGTAATATATCCGCCTTTATCTCCAGCAAAAGCAACATAACCTCCTCTAATAGATTTGACGTCGTAGAGAAGCTTCATGTCGCCTGTCATGTGCCTGGATGCCCCACTATCAACAATCCAATGACTACTGATAGTTCCTCCTGGAACACCCTGCACATGAACTCACATGATTAGTTGGAGATGGGGACCCAAGCCATTGTGGTCTTGGGTCTTCCATTTTCATCAACAACAATAACTTCTATTCTTTGATGATTCATAAATTGTGATGGTCCCTCTGAACTTGTGGTCAATTTAGGTTTCCATGTCTGTTGTGTTTTACCAGTTTGATTGTTGGAAAATTTAACTTCGTGATTGTTTGAAGTTTTTGAAAATTTTGAACTTTCTGGTTTAACTGGAACAGATTGTTTTTGAACCACTTCAGTTTTAAGTGCTTTCTCAATTACCTTGACCTGTTGGCGTTTCTGTTTCTTTTCCCTTTCTTTTACAAGGCGGGGATCTTGTTTTGAAGAAACAGATCGCTTTTGGTAATTTCGTTCACGGGGATCATCTTCTTTGGCTTTTAATTTATGAAGATACGGACAATTTCGAATAATATGCCCAATTGTACCACATTCAAAACATGATCTTCGTTCTACAAACCCCGAAGTCTCATGTGATCGTCTTGCCGATGATGAACTTTGTGATCCCGAGGTACTAGGTTTTGAACTATTTGGATCATTTCTTTTCAACACTGTTGCTTGTTTAACAAAATCCAAATTAGATTTGTTTTCAAAAGTTTCGATTTTGTCCGTTCCCTTTGATTTCACAAAGTTCACATTCTTGTTCTTCTTTTGATTCGGCTTCCTTTGACTTTGAGTCGTTGCTTTTCCTTTTGGTTTGGTATGATTTTGCTGTTTTTGTACTGTTGGTAATTTCTGGTTTCCATATTGTTTTCTAACTTCAGCCTTTGGAATAGGAGGACACTGTGTTACTGTAACATGTGATCCTGTCTTTCCCAAAAACTTACTTGTTGAATTTTCAAAGACTTTACTGATTAATGATTGATTAACATTCTTAATAGGAAAATCTTTGTCTGAATAAATTTTATCATCACCAACAAGAGTGTACAGCAAATCCACACTCTCCGACTCTTGTGCAGACAAGGACTCGGTTGCAACAGTCTTAGCGGGTTTTGCAGGAGGATCACACAGAATATGATTCTCAAGAGGTATGTCCTCTTCTTTTATCACCGCATCAGACTTTGCTGAATCAGTATCATCAGATTCATCATCAGAAGAATCAGCATCCTCAACAACAACTGGAGAATCCTGATTCTGTTCAGCAGAAGACACACATGTATCTGCTGACACATCCGAATCTGATGATACTTCTTTCTTGTATCCGAGTCCTGTTGCAAATTCATTAACATCTAGAGGAACAGATGGTTCAAAGAAAGTTCTATCCTCCTCGTCAGGCATGGCATCATAATTGTGTCTCACAGGTGGTGGACATTTCTTGTATCCAATGCATGTGACATCCCGTTTCTCTTTCTGTACGTCAATGATGTGATCCAACACATAGCTAGAGCTCAAATAACTGTCTAGCTTAAGTTGGATCGCCTCACTTTCAGTTTTGACACAAGCCATTTCCTTTTGCATTACCTCTAGGCGAGTTATATACAAATTAATGTCAGTTTGTTTTCTGGAAACCATTTTTGTTAGCTCGGTTTTATCTTTCTTTAATTTCTCAATTACCGACTTAAACTCCTTTTCATGGTTTTCATAAAACATGTTGGCTTCAGTGCACTTCGAAAGATCAACGGTCAATTTCTGATTGTGAATGAATGTCACATCATATTTCTCTAGCAAAGCCTTGTGTTTGCCTTGCAATTCACACCACTTATCATTCAATGAAACATGTTTGTCTTGCAAGTCAAACAAACTAGCTTGTAAAGCATCATGTTTGCCTTGCAACTCAGACATGTTTGCCTCTAAATCAGCACATTTAACATTTAAACTATCACAGTTATCACAACTAACAGCAATGGGTTCATCGACACATACCTGACTTGATGAACTGTCGACATTAGCCATAAAGGCTGAATGGAGAGAAGACGAAGAATAAGCAGCTTGATCCACCAAAATAGATCTTCTTTGAATTCCTGCTGCAGCTTCTTCCAATAGCTCATCAATATCTGCATTAACTGACGCACTTGATGTGTCATCTTCCTGATCATTCCCTGAACTCGAGGACTCTTCATCTGAACTTCCACTGTAACCAGAGCTGTCTTCATCTTCAGAAGATTCATCACCATTGGTGGAAGATTCTCCACCAGTGGCGTGTTTAAGATCCTTGACAACTTCAGCAAAACAAGCTGTTCCATCTGGAGCATCATTTCCCAACTGAATTGACCAATCACAACCTTCATCTACTTGAACCACAAGTGCCTGGTTGGCATTAGATGGTCCTGCTTGACTCTGGTTGTTGACAGGCACCAATGTGCGCTCGTTGTTCCTTACTTGGTTCTGATTTGCCCTGTTGCCTTGACCTCTGAAAGGATTTTGGTTCCCATGTTGAGATGGCCTCGTACATTCACGTTTGAAATGGCCACGTTCACCACAATTGAAGCACTTAACAGCCTGCTTATCAAACCCATACTTGGTGTCTTTCTTGCTTTCCAAGCTGGTTCTGCCAGTTCTTTCCATGAAATCCTTTGCTCGCCTAACAGCACTGGAAAAGGCCCACTTGATGTCCATCATCTCCATCTCCTCTTTATCGATCTGCTGATAGTCTTCTTGTGTCAGATTAATGTTACCAATCTGACCTTCCACTAATCCACAGTATGCGCTCACCAAAGTGTTTAGCAGCTCCATGTGTTCCTTTGCTACTTCCACACTGACTTTAGAAAAGCTTGAGGTGTCGAGCCGTACTGTATTTGGCTTTGATTGTTGACCAGCAGATGATGTGCTTCCATAACACGCTTGCTGTTGAGGAGGAAGTGGATTCCCATACATGTCTGTTGGTCCGGTAGATCGAACAGGTAATGGATTTCCGAACATATCAGTTGCTCTGATAGGTCGTTGGCTTTGCTGTTGTGGTACTGGTTGAGGAACTGGTTCAAGCGGATTTCCATACATGTCTGTTGGAGGAGGCTTGACCGGAACTTGGATAGTATTGCCATACATGTCAGTGCTAGACACAAACGCTGTTTGAATTGGAGCGTGTGAAGAAGGTTTTGTAGAAGTGCTAGAAGTTCCATAATACATTTCAGGATTTTGTGGCACGAGAACTCTTTTTGCCTTGAGAGTTTCTTCCTGATTCTTGTTTTCCAGGAGTTGAACAAAGTCATTGAAGTTTGTTGTAGCTAAAGTGCCATTGTACTTCATGATTTCCAAGAAAGTATTCCATTGAGGTGGCAACGCATCTGCAAACTTTTTCACAATCTCTGCTGAAGTTGTAACAACCTCAAAATTTGCCAATTCAGTCAGCAAATGATTAAATCGACTTGTCAAATCTCCTAAAGACTCATTCTCCATACAAGTAAAACCATCAAACTCTTTCTTTAGCAAGTCACGTCTCAATTAACGTGTCGCTTCATTTCCTACGCCCCTTGTCTTCAATGCGTCCCACAACCTCTTCGTTGTCTTGTAACTGACAAATTGATGATAAATATCTTTACTTAACGCCTGAGTAAGAATGGCATATGCCTTCTTTTCCAAATCATAGACCTTCTTCTGATCTTCCGTAAGATCTGCAAACGTAGCAGCAGATGATGCGGCAACCTCTATTGTTTGATCGAAATCTGTGATGAACCGCAACCACAATTCTGTATTTTGTCCAAGGACGTATGTATGAAATCTGTCAATCCATCCTGGATATTCGTATAAGTGCATCAACTTTGGAGGCCGATTCAAACTTCCGGTTTCGCTCTCGCTTAAGAGAATGCTTTGAATACTTGGAGTTTGATTTGATACGAATGCCCATTGACCGGTAGAAATTGCATTAGCTTGAGAAGATACCGGTGCGGGAGATTCGGCCCACGAAGGAGACAAACTCGTGTTTCTATACTTTCCACTATCCGGAGACGGAGTACCAAAATACATCTCTGTATTTACCGGAGTACCCCATCTTGGATTCATTTTTGATCAAGAATAATAATACTTGAAAATCACAAACTTGTTAAACATAAACAGACTAAGGTCAAAGGATCAAGACTTGTTCGAAGGATCAACAGTGTTCGAAAGATCACTGTTGAATTTCGAACAAAGATTTCGAAAGATTCTCCAAACGAAGGATCCTTATCTTTCGAAAAAGAACTGTAGACCGAAAGATGTATGCTTCGAAAAGATTCCTTGGATCGAAGGATAAGTCACAGACTTCGAAGGATGTTCGAAGGATGATTATCTATCGAACCTCCTTTGATCGAAAGATGATCTTTCGACTTCGAAGGATATCCTTCGATCTGCACTGACACAGTTGACAAAAGAAGTGACAGGTTGGTGAAAAGGTGATGGGTTGGTAGAAATCTTTCGGCAGAAAGGTATGGTCAGACCATACTTTTAGCAAACCGAGATTTTGAATCAATAAAATATACAAAAAAAAAATGAAGGATCAACCCAGAAACCGGTCACCGGAGTAAGCCGGAATTTGGCCGGAGAAGACCAAACTTCTTAAAAACAAGTTTTTTAAGTTACCCAACCCGTCTTTTAACACACCCGGTAAGTTTAGAACACGTTTTTACGACTGGAAAAGCAAGAAAAACACTAAAAACGGGTGCTAAACCATGTGAGTTTTTGTCCAAAACACTCCAAAGTCTTGTATAAACTCGGTTTTTAACAAGGAAAAGAGCCACGGCTCTGATACCACTTGTAGGTCCCTCGGAGGATGAGGTCAAACCTTATCCTTGTTATATCTAACACACTAGCAAGTGCGGAATCCAAGCTAGCATGCAAACCGGAGTTTATATGAGAACACAAGCCACAAAGAGAAAGGTAGACACACGAGATATCAAAGTTTGCTCTTGTATTTCAGTGGACACAGTTACAGCCCTTGACACACACTGAAAATACGCTCTCTACAAGACTTGGTTCACTCACTTCTACACTCTCTATTTTCTGTCTCTTTTTCGTGTCACTTGAAGTGAACACATTACATGGATATATATATCCATCACAGCACGTCTGGTCGAAGGATTAGATAGACTGATCGAAAGATCATCTATCGATCTGAAACCTACCGAAGGATCGCATATACCTCGAAGAATGATATCCTTCGAGGTTCATCCATCGAAGGTTTATCTTTCGAGCTCATCGAAGGATCTAAACAATCCTTCGATGACACATCCTTCGACACAGACATATTACAACCATTGTCTAACTGTTTGGCCAAGTCAAACCAGGAGGAAGGTTGACTTGGTCAAACTTACATCAACCTTACATCAAAGACATCGTTTTGTATCATGACGAAATACAGACAAAGTACAGACACAAGTGCACCAACAGATATTATTTCTTTTATATTATTAATATGTATATATATGATACATCCATTTTTTACACATATAGGTATTCTATTCCATATACATTGTAGTTATTTGATTTATATTTTTATAATACAATACAAAATGTAACCGGTTAGTAGTTACCCGATAGATACCCAATGAGTTTTGAGCTGAATATACCCAACGAGTAATCTTTTTAAATTAACGGGTTTACCCGAAACCCACGGGTATACCCGATACCCGATAGGTATTTACCCGCTAGAAACCCGACGGGTTTTGGGACGGGTTTGGGACAAGCTTATCTAATCGGGTTTGGGTTTAGGATTACCTAAACCCGTCCCAAACCCGACCCATTGCCATCCCTACCCTCATATGTAAGCTACTATTAATACTTTAACCCGGCTAATTAGGACTGTATCCCTGCTGACTCAAACTACTTAGCCGAGGGTAACGTCACCTTCAAAAGAGGGGCCTACCACAATATGCATTAATAACTTAATTAATTATCTTTCAATAATCCGACCCTTTAGGATTGTATCCTTGCTGACTCAAACTACTGGGTTGAGGGTAACGTCACCTTCAAAAGAGGGGCCTACTACAATAACTAAGATAATCTCTTAAAAAGTGCAAAAGTGCGGAAATAATCAAAGGTTACACTAAACACGAGTCGGAGCCAAGTGATTCATCTTGTCTATCTGTTTTTACTTTTATTTTATTTTTCAGCATTTTAGTTAGTTTTTATTTTTCTTGTTTAAAAACTTTTTCTAAACTTTTGATTTGATTAGAAGTTGAGGATAAACCGGTACTAAAAGCTCTTGTGTCCTTGGACGACCTCGGTATCTTGCCAACACTATACTACGCTCACGATGGGTGCACTTGCCCATATGTGTGTTTGGTGTTAGTAAAATATCGTGTTTTATAAATTTAAAACTTAACTAACGTGTAAAAAGGGCTTAAAATATACTTAATTCCATATACACACCAACCCGCATCACTCATACAGCAAAACATTATTGATTTTAGCATGATCAAAATTTGATGTTTAAGGTGATCTTATTTCGTGGCGTTCTTTTAATCGGTAAAATGCCAAAAAAAATTAAAAAATCAAACATCGTTGATTGTAAAAATTCAAGATTGTTGGCTGGAGGATCTAAACTCAATAACATTTTGCTGCAAGAAATGGACAAATTTTCAAGAAAAAGATGCTGATGTCAGACTGTGTGCTTCCAAATAGCAACACAAAAAACTACTTGAAAAACAAAAAAAACAAAATGAATCATACGAAAGTCGAACCAGCCAGTTAACATGATTCAAAAAAGAAGAAAGTGACTGGTGACAGAGAAGATTTGGAAGATCAATTATTTATGTATTCTTTTTTTTCCTTTTCAGTCAATTGTTATATAATAAAAACGCCATATATAATAAAAACGCCAAAAAAGCCAAAATGCTTGTTTAAACGATATCATCCAGTTAAACGCCACCAAAAAACTTCCAAACTATAATAAAATTACTTTGAAAATTTATTATAAAAAAACCCAAAAAACAAATAATAATAATAAAAAATAAAAAGCAAACTTGAAAATGTAACTAGAAACAGTAAATACAAAATCAGTAATACTAAAGAATCTAAAACGCCAAACTTGAAAGATGGGACGTGTTACAGACTTCAGAGATAAAGCTTATCAAAAACATTAATTACAAAAACAGTAACTGAAAAGAGGAATACTTTATTATAATAATGCACCGCTTAATTTAGGCGCCAAAAAGACATCCTATAAAATGATACATCTCAGCAACTTCCATTTGATCAAACCAAAAAAACAAACGCCAATACTACTAAATACCACCCACTGTAAAACGTCAACAAATAAACTGAATGGATTGTTATCAGATGGGAGTAAGTCAGAAAGATTTTGCTGCATGAGATGGACAAAAATTCAAGACAAAGATGTTGATGCCAGTCATATGGCATTTTGTATTTTTTGTTCTTGAAGAAGGTTTGGATGAGATGAAGAGATCAATGATACTGAAGAGTCGGTTGATTATTATGATGAAGATCAAGATAAAGAAAAAACGAAAAACCCACACACACATCATAGATCTATGTCCCCAAAAATCCACAAAAAAAGACAGTTCAACAGACGAGCAGGCAAAATAATCAAACCGATGGGTTTGTTAAGTTTTACATAAAACGCCATATATTTGGTTAAAGAAGAGAGAAACTGATGACAGTGAAGATTGTGAAGAGAGATCCGATTAGGATTTTTAATTTATTATCTTCGCTTGTATTTTTTTTTCTGTGGTTGAAATATAATCTAACAATAGTAAAACGCCAAGATACCACAAACGCCAAAATGTTTAGAACCTCTTGGAAAACGCCATTCAAATAGATTTTCTGCCCCATGGGTTCCAATGGCATACGATGTGAATAAATGCCATAAACGCCATAAACGCCAAAATGTTGATACAATGAAACCATTAAAACGCCATTAATTATTGAATTTGGTTAACGCCAAAAATCTTAAAAACCAAAAATTAAAACAACATTGGGAAAAGCGGAACTGAAAAAGCAGAAGATGAAAGGACAAAAAAGCCCCTTCGCCCTTTTCTAAGCGGCGTGACAAGTGTTGGGCCAGGAAGCGTTCTCACACTTTTGAGTGTTTTCTCCCGATCTTGTTTCTATATATATAGGTTCAGGATCATTTCAGAACCATAAATATTTACAGAACTCGCAGGACTCCTAATAAACAATCTTTTTATTTATATATTTTTATGTTTAGGATAATTTTATCATTTATTATGTGTATTTTTATAATTACTTACTTGTTAAAAGTAATTTTATCATTTTTTTATATGTAACTTTATAATTACACACATGTAAACTAGTTTTTTTACTATCCAAATTCTTGTATTATGTATATATGCCACTAAGAAAACATGGTTATGAATATTTTGTTGCGTCTCGAGTATATGCCACTAACATAACATGGTTCAGATTTATTCAGAGGCAATGTATACAATACAATATTAACGGTCTGCTCATTTTTGTGTTTGTAGGAGGAGGGCTTTAGATCCTCGATCAACTATAACAGGAGAGAGAATGCATTCCCAACAGAGGGCAATACAAAGCATGGAAGGATTTGTCGAAATGATGTTATAAGGGTTTTAGGGCAGACTAAGGAAGCTGCCACAAAAGCATGTGGTTACTGTAAGTTAATATGGTACATTTCGAACGAATAATCAATAATCTTTCTAACATCTAACATTTCCTTTTTTTTGCAGCGAAGGATGCCTCCTTCTCAAAGGCTCCTCAAAAGTTTGGCATCGTTAGGTGGCCCTATGTCAATCCACGCAGCAAGATAGCCAAATCTGTAGCTTACAAAGCCCTAACTGGACATGCTCAGAGAGGACCGCATACTTTTTCTGAAGAAGCTCAGCATGTAAAAAAGATAATGCAAGTCTCTGAAACTGACGATGGCAAAGAAGAAGTTGGCAGCTGAAGATGGTGAAGAAGAAGTTGCAAGTGAAGATGGTAATCAACAAGCTGCAACTGATGAGAGCGCAGGTACGATTATGCTAGAACTTTACATACAAGCATGATGTCTCCTTGATAAAAAAACGAAATTCATTTTGGTGGTGGCAACTACATAGAGTAATCTGTAATGACTGAGCGTTTTTCTATCCCTCCAGGAACCACATGTCTGGCAAAAGTCCTATGTTTTTCTATCCCTCCAGACTAACTTTCGTACCAAAAATTCCTCAGCGTCCATTCTTATAAATGAAAACCAATCAATTAACTAGGTTAAAGCACTTAACGTATTATTGTTGAACAAATCCACAATCTAAAATGGAACATTGAATCAAGAAACAAACATATCACCTGCCCATCAACTTAAAGACAAGCAGTGGCGGAGCTAGCCTATTAATTTAGGGGTATCCCAAATTTTTTTACCGTGCAATCATACAATAATAAAAAACGAAAATAGATAAAGTAAATCAAATATCTAATAGATTTGTCATCTTCTTTTTTCATAACTTGGAATCGTTCCATCAAATCGTCGTTTTTTACTTTATCAAAAGTTTCTTTTTCAACCGTACAATAATAAAGGAATTCGAGTAATCAACCTTCAACTTCAAAGAATTCAAGTACCTAGTTTAACAATAACAAAGAAAACTAGAAACTATAACTTTTTTTGTAAAATTTAAGTTATCTAAACATAAAACATTTATGATTTATAGGCTTATTTTATCGTTCGAGCTTAATTATTCTACAAGTTTTCGGGTTGTAAAAAATGTTCGGGCTTATAAAAATGGGATTTTAGTAATATCAAGTATCATATTTTTATGTTAAGGGTATCCTCGTATTTTTAGGGGTATCATTTGTATAAAACCAGAAAAAAAAAAAAAAACTACGAATATTGGGTTGAGCCGTAGCCCGTGCTATGGCTCCTATAACTATAGTTCCGCCCATGATTGAGTTGTTTCCTCGACACGAAGGAAAAGGAGAACTTGGTTCTTAAAAGAGAGAAGAGGTGAGATGGCTTGAGTAATTCTCAGATAAATGGTGTGGATTGTAATGAAGGGGTGAGTCCTCTATTTATAATAGAGGTGAAGTTTTCAAACCCTAGTGGGCTTGCTTGATGTGGGTTGGATTGGTCCATCAAGCACATTAGTATTTTCTTGATTTAGCTTTACTACTTTGACTCAATATACCACACACCTTATCAAACACCTTTCAACTAAAAACACACTTTAACATTATGTGTTTACACCCTTTTTAACTAACTTTTAAATTAGCTCACTACAAAAGAATGTTCTTAGCCATTTGTTGTGTTTTATTCTTAACTTATAAATCAGTCTAGAAGACAATATAATAAACATCAAACTTTAAATGAAAAAAAAACAATCAAAACATAAAATTAATCATGCTACTAAAATAAGAAAGGGTTAATGGATTTAAACACCCCCAACTATAGCCATTTGGCCGATGGCACTCTCAACTTTCACTTTGGCTCATACCACTCCCAACTTAACACTTGGGTTGTTATATCACCCCGTCGTTAAATAAACACTAACAGGGTTAGTTCTTTTTGCTGACGTAGCCATTTTGTCCAATGTGGCATGGTGACATGGTCTTTTTTTATGAGGTGTCATCAATCTGTCCAACGTGGCATGTGTTGTCTAGGTGAAGGCAATAACAGATAATAATATATAAAATGTGACATTAATATATGTAAAGTGACACAAAAAATGTTGACATGCTGACCCATCATCTTTGTCTTCTACCGTTCTACCTCTTCACCTCGAGCATTCACATCCAATCCATCAAATTATACATACATTCCACTAAAAAACAACTCCTATATCAATATATTTCTACTAAAAACAAATACTTTTTCTCTCTCCTTTCAATTAAATAATATTATCATTACATTTTTCTCTCACTTCCACTCACAACCACTTTCAAAATATATTAAAAAATTATAACGGGTGAACAGTGTCCCCCCAAATATACAGATGAACAGTAACATTTTCTCTCTCCTCTACTCACAACCACTTTTTATACCCTTTATAATATAAAAACCCCTCCTCACATAATTTGATGGTTAGGATGTGAATGCTCTAATTCTGCTAATCAGCTCTTTCCCCAACATTTCACCACCGCCAACATCATCTCCCTCCCCCTTTCTCACCACCGCCACAACCAACCCAGCCACCACCACCTCCCCCCCTCTGCGATGGCACCACCGTTACCTCCCCCCTCTGCTAATCAGGTCTTTCCCAAACATTTCACCACCGTCTCTCTGTCATTTCACCACCGCCAACATCATCTCCTTCCCCCTTCCTCACCACCGCCACAACCAACCCAGCCACAACCAACATCATCTTCTCGGTTACCGGAGACGAAACCTCCGACACCCACAGACCCCGAACCACCCTTCACCTCCACCTTCACGTTGCAGATCGGAGGAAAGGGAGCCGCCGCACACGGCGGCGGCGCAATGACAAAGAGACGGTACAGATTGAGTGCCACGTCAGCAAATTATGAGGTGCTTTATCAGATTTTTGTCCAACTTAACACTCAGGATGTCATTTCTTTGATCAATCTGAACGTTATCAGAATAATTACCATGACGAGCCCACCGGAGATGGAGCTGATGGGCCGGTCAAACGTTGGACTAGAGTCATGAATTCATTTGGGTTTGTGTGGATTACCTTTGGGGAGACGGTGTAGATGATGACCGGTGGCCGGAGTTGTTGTTGTTGGTGGTGGTGGTGGGGTGGGGTGGTTGTTGGTGGTGGTGTTGGTGTTGTGGTGGGGCTACTGGTGGTTTGCGGATCTTGTGGGAGTCTTTGTGGACTCGGAGGGGTGCCGGATGGGGGGCTTGGAGTGACCGGGGAGACTTGCAGTTGGGGTTTTCCGACGAGTCCATGGTGGTGGAGAACTGGAGATTGAGATTTTGGGGAAAGTGAGAGGGGAGATTGGCTGTGTGTAATTGTTTGTGCACATGTAATTATTATATAGATTTCTTTAAAAAAATAATTGGCCACATCAGATTTAAATGACACATCATACATGCCACATCAGATAAAATTGACACGTAGGCTAAATTTACTAACCTGGTTAGTGATTATTTAACGAGGGGGTGCCATGACAACCCAAGTGTTAAGTTAGGAGTGGTATGAGCCAAAGTGATAGTTGAGAGTGCCATCGGCCAAATGGCTATAGTTGGGGGTGTTTAAATCCATTAACCCAATAAGAAAAATGTTCAACAAAAGCAAAACTATTACAAAACAAAAAAAGTATGAGAAAAAGAGTAAATTGTTCTATACAATAAATTATTTGATTTTCAATTATTCACCTCACTACAATAATTCAAGTTCAGACGCTCCATAGAAGAATACCTAGATTTAGACATGGTTACCATAATTGTATAACCGCCATTATCCAAGTAACCGAAACTAAAATACAAGTCCCACCTAAATTACAAGTCGCTACACCGAGTTTCTAGAACTCTTCTCTTTTGGCTATTCAAGACGCGTTAGGGGCAATGTTTTAAAAACCGGTAAATATCGGCCGGTATCACCGGTCTCAGATGTAAATCCGATATGAAACACCCTGGTAAATTAGTGAAACGACATAAGAGTTGTACCGGCGGTAAAACCCGGTATACCGGTTTGAATCGTAATACTGGTTACCGGCCCAAGGTAATATTTTGGGTTTGGAACTTTGGTTTTTTACGCTTTTTAATGGCCCATCCCCAACTTTAACCATAAACCGTTTTGGCTTCCCTCATAGACGTAAAAACGATCAAAATCCTAAAGCATCATTCACAACATTTTATCCATCTTCAACGGTTCATCTTCATCATGCTTCCGGTTTCATTTTCATCGGTATTTTTTTCTTATCTTTTTCTTTGAATTGTTGTTACCTGTTAAGTAAGAGATGGTGATGGTACTGAATTGTTATTACTGTGTCGGAAGAGAACTAGAGATGATGGGGTGTTGGTGGCTTAATCTTAGTGGCCGATGAAAATGCATTTGTTGTGGATTCACGTTCGAAACTGAAACAACCCTTCTGCCCATTCCTTTTTAGTATATAAAACCGTTGAATTATTAGCTTGATGATGTTTTTTTATACTCGTACTTAATGTACACATTACTTAATGTACAAAATATATAGTTAACTAGGCAACCCGGTTGAACCACCCCGTTATAACCTGGTTTAACCGGTTGAACCATTTTTTAGCTCAATCCGGTATGAGTTAAAAACCGGTTTTTAAAACATTGGTTAGGAGCTATTGGAAAGCTCTGGTCCATTAAACCAACTTGCAAGGGTGCAGAAGACTCTAGAATGGGCTAGAAATATTGGTCTAAATGCTCCAGCAAAGAAGACTCTAGAACAACCTTGAAACATCATGAAAAAGACCACATATTTTGCATGAAATAACCTTGACAAATCACCAAAAGGGCCGGTCAAAAGAAGGATCTAGATTAGCAAATAAGCAACATAAATGCTAGATTTTTTTATGTAATTCTCTTGAATCCACATGGTAGATTTTTGTATGGGTTGTACTAGGCCAAGAACTATTTAGATGTCCACTACCTTACACATGGTCATGCTAAAATGAAAGTACTCATTAAGAGTCAAAGACTGGGGTTTCTTAATCAACTTCCGACGCTCAATATTAGTGATTTATCTGATACGAGTATGTATGTAAGTAAATGGAGATTTATCTGTATAGGGCACTATTTATTGAGACCGGCGGCCTAGCTACAAGCATGTTGCTTCCTTAGCAGGTGATTACCTCCATATATCGAAGGTTGCTTCCTCGGCATGAAGGAGGAGAACTTGGTTTTCAAGAAGGAGAAGAGATGAGATGCCTTGAGTAATTCCCAAGTAAATGTTATAACTCAAGAGAGTAATCAAATTATATAATATAAGATTATTATTTACTCCAAAGTACATTAGAAACCTTGTGTCATACACAATACATGGAAACCTTTTGACTCATGTATACCATCTAACTTATATTAACATGTATCTTCTATTGTATAGTTATAACGACTTATATATTTATACTAAGAGTTATTGGATTTTAATAATCTTGAGTTTCACTTGTTGGCCGACAATAAGCTGATACGACCGTTGATCAAAGTGTAATTTCTAAAGCAAAGCCAGAATTATTACATGTTTATTCTAGAAGGGGCAAAGGGGTAATTTCTAAAAGTGGCTAATAGTTTGTTAGAGGAGAGATAGTATAAGTAATATGGAATAAAGCTTTAGAGGGGTGTGTGAGTTTGTTATGGATTTAGTGGCTCCTACATGTTGCATGGAGAGAGGGTGCAACCCTGGTTATCTGTAATTCCTTTGCATCATCGTCATCATTCCACTATAATAATATAATCATTCCACTAGTTTCTTCTTATTCTATTCTTCGTCATTCAATCTAATTTACATTATACACTCTGTCTAATCCTTATCATAAGCTCAACTTAAAAAATTCCTTCCAATAATTTCAACTTGTAAAATTTTGAGCCACATCGATCCTTTTCTAACTGGGGTCTAACCCAGTTAGTTTTTGCTGGTGTGAACGATGATGTGCACTCTGACGTGGATGATGATGTGGATACATGTCTCTCTCACCCTTTTCTCCCTCTACCTCTACCACCTCTAACCACCACTATATATCTTAACATATATTTTTTATAGTATGGTTAAAACAGGAGTGCGTTGACTTTTTATTATCCTACGGCCCACTAACAAATTTTGAAAGAAAAATTACAAAAATAGTCGTTGACCACCATGACTTTCAAAAAAGGCCACCACCTCATGCGTCCTTGGAGCGACCTCTCAAGCACATGAAGCGTCTATATGCAGATCTCTCAAGCACCCAATAAAAAATTGACATGTGACGTTTCAAATGTTCTAGGTGGGCCCAGACGCTTCTCATGCACTTCCTGGTGTATCCCATGCCCTTCTTGACGCATAAATGAATGGATTTCCAAAGACGCATCCCGTGCACTTCAAGACGCATCTCATGCACTTCAAGACGCATCTCATGCATGATGCGTCGCTCCAAGGACGCATGAGGTGGCCAAATCTGAAAGTGATTTTGATCAATGGCCACTTTTGTAATTTTACCATTTTGAAGTGCTTGATTTTTAATGATCTAGAGGGGCTGCAAAAGACCCCACACGGGTTGTTGCTCCAGTACAATGCCTGCATGTGCCTAGAGATGGGCATAATCGGGTTTTCTGAATACCCGGAACCGGGTACTACCCGTACCCGGGTACTGACGTTACTGAGCGGAACCGGGTACACTAAGGAACCGGGTCCGGGTTGAACCCGGGTAGAAGGATAAAAAACGGAACCGATGTAACCGGTTACGGGTGTTTTCGAACCGGGTTCGGGTACAGTTTGGAACCGGGTATTCCGGGTACTGACAGGACCCGGTTCTGTCGGGTACTTTCAAACCAAAAGCTGAATATTACTGTTTGGAACCGGTTCCAACGGGTATATGACCGTTGGGACCGATTTTAAATTAAAAAAATTGTTTTTTTTCCTATAAAAACCTCAAATTCTCACCCTTTACTCACATTCTTACCCCAAGTTCTTCATTTCACCTTCAACTACTAGTTTACTACTCCAAAAACAAATCAAACGAAGAGAGGATGGCATGCAACGAAGAAGTGGTGATGCTTTTGGAAACCAAAAGAAACCCGACTATTTGGAAGCACTTCGACTTGTGCTTGATGACCGACAACCACGAAATGGCTAGGTGCAAGGGATGTGGAAAGTTTATGAAAGTGGCCGCCAACTCCACTCTAAAGAAGCATACCGAACGCCATTACCCTGTGACGAAGGCGAAAAACGAGAAGGGTGAAGGATCCGGTTCTTCTAATGTTTAGGTTGTTGTTGTGTAATGTTTAGTTAAGTTAGGATTGTTATGTTTTAGTAAGTTAGGTTTGGTAATGTTTAGTTAACTTAGGTTTGTTATGTAATATTGTAATCCTTTGTTATAAATAAACGGTGTCTTTTAGGTTTAGTAACGGGTACTAGCAGAACCGGGTACAACATAGGAACCGGGTACGGGTATGGTTCGGAACCGGGTACTACCCAATTGTTTTGAGAAAAAATAGAACCGGGTAGGAACCACCGGGTTTTTTGAACCTGGACCCGGTTCTCCTATGTACCGGGTACGAACTGGAACCGGTTCCGGGTCGGTTCTACGGGTCCGGGTTTGGAACCGGGTATTATGCCCATCTCTACATGTGCCCAAAACAATTCCGAGTTTGCGTCTAAATGTAAATCATACAAGCTTACAAAGTCTCAGATCACCAACATGATCAGACCATTGATTGAGAATATTGATTCTCGACTAGGAGAAGTGTTGAAGAATTGGTTGAGTTGGCTGTACAAGTGTTTCCCCATATAACGAATGAAAGACACAATGGAGTAGAATTTATTTGATTTCTTTTTACTTTCAAAAATGACATACAAAAATAAACTAAAACATTTAAGAAGACTAGATAATTATATAAAATACTATGAAGTAAACAGACAATTGCAATAGTAATATGAGTTTAATCAAAATAATCCAAAGATTACAATAAAAACATATGATTTTTGGTCAAAATTTTGCAGTTAATCTTCATTGTCAGAGTCGAATGTAATCTTGGTGGCCTTAGGTGCATCTGCAGAAATTTCTTTGAAATGGGCTCCGTAGAGCTTCGACTCCTGAACAATAAAGAAAAAAACATATTGATTTTCATTCTTATAAATAAATAATTTTTAATTCAGAAATTATGTTTGTTGACCAAAAAGTCAAACCAAGATTCAAAAAGAACAAAGCGCGAACCTTTTTCTTAACATGAGTTCCGAAATTCAAAAGGTTTGTCGGTACATTCTGTCCTGCTTCTCTAAGAACGTTTATCAGCTCACCAGAAAGTGCCTTATTCTCCTTCATGAAGAAAGTGTGTGCAACGCCCTTTTTACCAGCACGACCAGTTCTTCCAATTCTGTGGACATAATCCTCTGTCGTCAACGGGAAGCTGTAGTTAATTACAACTTCAACATCTGGGATATCCAGCCCCCTAGCAGCTACATCTGTAGCGATCTGCACCAACACCAAAAATATATAAATAATTTTCAGAGTAAATACTACAAAATCATGTCTGAAAATATTGAAGTACCAATCTTCACGGTATAATTATAGGGCTGAAAACAAAACGAACCGAACATGAACAAGACCTTATTCGTGTTCGTTTGTTAAGGAAATATATGTGTTCATGAACACTTAACAAACGATGTTTTTTGTTCATGAGCACAAACAAACACAAATTAATGTTCATGAACACAAATGAAAACAAACGAACACAAACAAACGTTCATAAACAAATGATATAATACATTGATAATAAATATTTTATTTGTCAAAATTTTGAAGTATTTAAAAAAATATCATAATTAAAAAACTATCGAACACAAACAAACGAACATAAACGAACACATTACCGAACATTCACAAACATAAATGAACAAACGAGATCTCTGTTCATGTTGGTTCATTTAACTAAACGAACCGAATTTCTTGTTAGTGTTCGTTCATTTATTAAACGAACCAACACAAACGAACTTCCCGCCGAACGGTTCACAAGCAGTTCGCTGAATGTTCAGTCCGTTTGCAGCCCTAGGTATAAATGATCTTCAAGGTTTCACTTACCAATAGAGGAGAAGTACCATCCTTGAATAATTGAAGTGCCTCGGTACGCGCCTTTTGTTGTTTGTCACCGCTAATGGAAACAACCTTCCAACCCCTGTAAAACCGACAAAAATTAAATAATATTAGTATCAACTAATAATAAGGTCAGCAGGAAGGGGTAAAGCTGTAAAGCAACTCACCTTCTTTGTAACATATTCTCAACCCGAGATGCTTCCTTCTTGTATAATACAAAGACCAGAACTCTGTTCCTGAAAGATTTACGGCCCAGAATTAGTAACTTGCAGAAAATATCAGAAAAAGAAATTATCGGAATGGGTTCAAAGTTCTCATGTGAATACATTATGAAAAAAAACATAAATAGAGGTGGTAGAAAGAAAAAAAAAAGAACCTTCTTGACTTGTGGTATTTCTCTAGCAATGTAACTAAACGTTCATCACGTGCTCGATCCTCCAACACCTACAATTAAATGCAAGAAGTTTTATTTTTTATTAAACTCAAAACACCTATGCAAGAAGTCTTATTTTTTATTAGACTCAAAACACCTATCTAACTAAGGTACAGGTGAGCTTATATAAAAATAGGGGTGCAAACGAGCCGAGCGGCTTGAGATCGGCTCAAGACAAAGCTCAAAACGAGCCCGAGCCAAGCTTGAGCCTTAAATAAAGCTTGTTTATTTATCGAGCATGAGCTCGAGCCTGGCATGTGAAGCTTGTCAGGCTCATCAAGCCTTATCGAGCCTTAGTGTAATATTAATATTTAATAACATTTACCCCTTATTTAAATTAAAGTTGTCTAGTAAAAGAGCCGAGCCGAGCCGAGCTTATTTAAACTTGTTTACAATCCGGGTTCGAATCTGATAATTTGTTTGTTTAGTAAACAAGCTTGAACCCGAGCTTCACTTATCGAGCTCGTGAGCCTAAATGAGTCTATTAATCATATTATTTTATTTAATATATTAATTAATAGATAATAAAAGCCGAGTCCGAGCAGAGCTCGAGCTTGAGAAACTGCCAACGAGCCGAGCTTGAGCTTTGAAAACAAAGCTCGAACCAAGCTCAAGCTCTGGCTCGGCTTGGCTCGGCTCGTTTGCACCCCTATATAAAAATGAAATTGTAAGAAATAGCAGATCACGGATATTTACAGTACCTCGACTATCTGCATGACATCATGGTTGGCAGCCAAATCCTCTGATCCTACAACAACCTGACAAGAAAGGTCATGTTATAAAAAACACGAATTGCAGCCTATACAAGTACAATTATTTACAACTTCATTTTTACTGTCAGAACACAAGTAATCAAGGAAGTTAATAATGATCACCTTAACGGGATTTGGATCCATAAATTCCTGAGAGAGTTGATTCACGGCTAAGGGCCAAGTTGCACTAAACATTACAACTTGACGAACTGCATATTACAGAAAAAAATGCATGAAAATAGATACAACAAAAAACTATAGTTTTGACTTTTTAGGTCAAACCAATTAAAAGTAAAATTGATCATATACCAGAACTTGTTTTGCTAAGAATGGAACGGACTTCTGGTTCAAATCCCATATCAAGCATCCGATCGGCTTCATCAAGCACCTGCAAAATAAAGTAAAATTCAATGATTGTATTTACATATGGAATATATACCGTTGTCATCGATTAGTAAATTACACATGCATCTTAGAAATTGCATTTGCTTACCACAAAAGAGACCTCTTGTAGCTGGCACACTCCCATTTCTATTAAATCCTTCAATCGTCCGGGGGTTCCAATAACGATATCCTAAGAGAGAGAAAAGAGAAAACGAGAGATAAGTGAAATAGCGGCAAGAAAATACATATGTATGTGTGTATACTGTATAATAACTGTTTCAATTCAAATTAACAAATAGATGAGTACAATAGCCAACCATAGATCCGTACACCAAAAGCTAAATTTTGAATTTACTCGAATGATCTTTTATATGAGCGCGCAATGGATAGGTGATCTTACCACTCCAGATTTTAGAGCAGAAATTTGGGGTCCTTTTGAAGTTCCTCCGTAAACACAAACCGATCGAACACCACTAGGTTTCCCAGCATCAGATAGAACATCATAAATCTGACAAATCGAACCCAAATTAGTAAAACCATAAATGATTTAAAATCGTATCATCCAATGAAAAAAAAACAGAACTAAACAAGATTATCTTTCTTTGCAACCTCAAACTTAATATAACCATTTCCTTTCACTTATTAAATCATATATATGATGTAGTGCCTATACCAAAGTTGATCTACAATGGTTAAGTGCTGAACCAGTAAGAGGTCTGAATCATTGAGTGTTGAACAAGTAAGAGGTCTGAACCATTAAGAGCCTGTATAATACTTAATCGTTCAGAGGCAAATGTCTGACCAATTCAGATTAGAGGTCTTAACCATTCAAACTCTGTATAATTGATTAACCATTCAGAGACAAATGTCTGAACCATTCAGATATCTGCTCATGAAACAAACGGTCTGAACCATTAAGTGTTGAACCAGTAAAAGGTCTAAACCATTAAGAGCCTCAACAAACAGCCCCTAAGTTTTGTTCATGCATATAACATAATCTACAGATTCAACCATTCTATAACTTATGTATCATTGAAATCAAATACACACCTGCTGAGCAAGTTCTCTTGTTGGTGAAAGCACAAGGCAAAGTGGAGTCACTTTCTTGTTACTTTTATTCTTCCTCTTATTCAAAATATGATTCATAGCAGGTATCCCAAATGCCAAAGTTTTCCCTAATCAACCCACAATCAAAGATCAAAACCCCAAATCACAAACCAAATAAAAATCTCAACTTTACAATCCAAACCCATAAAAATCACAACTTTCAAAACAAAAACACTAAATTTACCTGACCCAGTTTTAGCAATCCCAATAAAATCACGCCCATGTAATAAAAACGGCCAAGAATTCGACTGAATCGGTGAAGGTTTACTAAAATTCTTACAACACTCCAACAGTTCATCAGAAAGATTAGATTCTGCAAAAGTATTCAAAGCTGTGTACTTTGAATCACTTATATCCTTCCCAGAAACCACAACATTATCCTCACTTTCTCTAACCTCATCCACACCACCATTAACTTTCTTAACTTCTTCTTCTTTCTTTTGCTTCTTTTTCTTCTTTTTTTCACTCAACTCTTCTGACCCATTTGAGGTTTCGTTTCCATTTACAGTTTCTTGTTCAAGCTTTTCTTTTTTCTTCTTTTTCTTGTCTTTTTTGGGTGCTTCTACTTGTTCTTGTTCAGGTTGTTGTTCTTGATCTTGAAGCTTTCTTTTGTGGTCTTTGTTTTTGATCTTCTTGTCGGATTTGGTGGTACTGTCGGTGATGGTAGGCATGTTGAAGGAGGAAGAGGAAAGACAGTTTCTTGGTTGTGCCCACAAGAAACTGAGAGGCTGGAGATGTTGGAGGTTGAGTTTTTAGGGTTTTAGAGGTTGTGGATTTTGGGTTTTTTCAGTTTTTCTCCTTCGTAATTAAGAAATTGGCAAAATTGCATCAAATTTCATATGTGATGGAAATAGGGGTGCAAACGAGCCGTGCCGAGCTTGATCAGGCTCGAGCTTGATTAACTTATGAGAGCTCGGGCTCAAGTTCGGCTCGATTCAAGCTTTGTTTTCTCAAGCTCGAGCTCGGCTCGTTTGTATTTTCTCAAGCTCGAGCTCGGCTCGTTTATTATTTATTAGTTGATATATTAAATAAAAATAATATAAATAATAGACTTTAAAGGCTCGCGAGCTCGATAAGTGAAGCTCGGGCTCATGCTCGTTTACTAAATAAGCTTATTTTTAGGTTCGACTTCGGCTTGTAAACAAGTTTAAATAAGCTCAGCTCGTTTACACTAAGGCTCGATAAGGCTCGACGAGCCTACCGAGCTTCACATGTGAGGCTCGAGCCCGGGCTCGATAAACAAACGAGCTTTATTTTAGGCTCAAGCTCGGCTCGGGCTCGATAAGGCTCGGCTCGTTTCGAGTTTTTTCTCGAGCCCATCTCGAGTAGCTCGCGAGCCGCTCGGCTCATTTGCACCCCTAGATGGAAATAAGGGCATTAAATTTTTAAATTGATGTTTAATATTTTTGTTACGGGTGTGTGATGTTATAGGTACGCCACCTTCACAATCCAATACAGGGTGTTTGTTTTTAAATAGGTAAAATGTCTATGGTCTGCGGATCATATCTGTAGAAAAAGGGGTAGATCAAACCTCTGTAGTTTGCAAGAAGAAGATTGTTTGTTTTTTAACGTATATAGACTTCTAAAATAAACTAGTAGTGATGTACGGATGGTGGTGGTGGGTGGTGGACGGTGGTGGTGTTGGGTGGTGGTATTTAACCCTATGCAAACCTTAGAAGATCTTGGAAGTGGTTGGGCCAAGTTTGCACTAACAAGAGCTTACGCAGACGTTTTTTTAATGAAATGTCTTCGGAAAAACAAACAGTCTGCACATGGCAGTGTCTGCATGTTTCTGCGCGGCGCAAACAAAAGAGCTTGCGCAGATTATTTTTAGAAAAACAAACACCACCTATGTGTATCGGTTCATACGCGTCTTATTGAGGGGCGAAAAAAGTGATATTAGGGGTGAGCAAGTTTAGGTCCGGACCGAAAATAACCGAAAACCGAACCGAAAATATGCTCAACCCGTCCCAAACCCAAGCACCTAGGTATTTAGATCGGTTCCAGTTTTTCATATCAAATCAGGTCGGGTCGGTTCTCAGTTCTTTTCATGGTGAAACCCGACTTGGACCTATGGACCGAACTAAAGTGCTACTTAAGAAAGACTAGGCCATAGCCCAGTAGCGATTGGGGCTTGAATCCCTAATAATGTAATATACAACAACTGCATGATGTGCCCACAGATACATTCGTATAGAGAAAGAAACCATCTACATTGAATTTGCAGTCAACGTCTTGGCTGCTACTGTGATTCATTGACTTTTCGGAGTCAACACAAATACAATAAGGTATAAAGCAAATAAGCGATTCAGCGATAAGAAAGCATAAAATTTATATTAATAAGTTTGACTTTCCATAGTCAAAGAGAAAACAATAAAGCATATAATATTTATTTTAATACACTTGATTAGCGATAAGTATAATAAGAATAAGTGATCTTAGGATTAGGCGTTCTAGGATAAGGCGAATAAGTGATTAAGCGAAAAGTATAAAATAAATAATTGAATTATTGGATGTTTGAGTTATGAATTCTTAGTTAAAAGGTTTTATCTACGTTTGGTAATATGTTTTGTCAATTTTTCACTCGGACATTCTATCGAACACTTGGTGTGCAAAGAGATTAATAATGGATAATGAACATTAGATTGAAACATAAACACCCCCATCAAGCATGAAATACTTGCAAATTCGTATCAATTATTACAGAACTACTTAATATATAGCAAACATATTATACTTGCATAATCAAATTAGTTCAAATTAAGCATGACTATCAATAACATTTGAATGAAAATTAACTCACTACCATTAATGGATTGAAATATAAACATGGATTTGAAATGTATATAAGGCTGAAATCAAGGAGAATGTTGTGTTTTTTCATCATCGGATAGTTTGTGAATATATAGTAGCTTTCCCAAGTTCATAACAAAACATGCTGAAAAGTGAAATATGCCAGGTTGGTTCTTGTACTTAGTACCCGACAAACCCGATTACATAAAAACCCGGTACCGACCCAATATATAGGGTAATGAATCAGTTATGTATTTTATGTTTGACCGGTTCTCGGGTCGGGTCGGTTAGGGTCGGGTTTTGCGTTTTGCTCACCCCTAAGTGATATGCCCAAATTGGTCATGTCACTCACTATCACATCAGTCGTTTCTTTTGCCAGGGCGAAAAAAGTGATACGGGTTGTATTGGTTGATGAAAAAAGTGATGTGTGGTGTATTTATGAGAAAAAAAGTGACAGAGGTTGTATTTCTCTGACAAGCCTTGCTATATGGGTTGTATAGCAGCTAGGATACCGATAAATATTATGTCATTGGTGTATCAATATCAGTAAGAGTATTAAATTTTGCATTTATTTATATCGAATGTGATGGAAATATTGGTTATTATGTTTTTATTCCTTTTCATATTTGGAATAGTAAATAACAAATAACTTATAGCCAAATGTTGTATAACAACTAAATAACAAATAACTTATAGCCAAATGTTGTATAACAACTCATATAAATATGTACTTAAATACCAACATGTCCTTGCATTTAGTTGAGACCTTGGTTTAGACAATTTATATATAACGTTTTTGTAGTTTTATCATTCTTTGACCGTTTTCAAAGCAAATAAATCACCACAAATTTCCCATATAATTCTCCATGTTACATGTTTTTTGCACTCTTGGATAAGATTAAATATTGTCCTCACCAGCCTTCATTTCGATTATGATTGGCTCCGGGGATATAAGCATCGTTACAATCGATTTAATGGGGAAATATATGGAGATGTTGGGTGTGGGGGTGAGAGTGGTTGCTAGATTTCATTCTCACTGTCCTCAAACCGCTCGTATGTACTATCATCCTCCTTCAAACTCCATCGACAATAGATTCAAATCTCACGTGCCATCAACACTCGAGAACCAAACAAACTTAAACGGGTTCAGGTGAGTATCAACTTCAATACCAAAGAGAGATCATGATCCTCAGGCTCGTTTGATTATCGATGCTGAAATCACATACTCAAATTCCTTTCATTCGTTTTCTTTCGCCTTTGGTTGTATGTAAGGTTTGGAGTTCATTTTTTTTTTTAATTTTTGCTCGGTGGGACAAAAGTGTAAAGAGGAAGGAGCATTATTTAATTTTAATTACTAAGATGTAATTGCTTAGTAAATTAAAATAAGATAAAAAGTAAATAAATAAAAGAGGTATTTTGATTTTAATATTTTAGGAGACTTGACTGTCATGAATTCATGATTATAAGTCCAGTATGGATTTCCTAACCTTTTGCAAAGCTTAGGGTGAGCGGGGCGTTCGCGGTGACCCCGTGCGGGGACCGATTTCGCCGAGCGGGAACACCCCCGCCATCCAGGCGGGGACCCTAATCGGGGACCAAATCCGGGGGGTCTTCACCGAAGAAGAAGGAGGGAGGAGGTGGGGCCAGCCGCAATTTCAGCCAATGAATTTTTTTTTTTTTTTTTTGAATAAAAAAAGCAATTACCCTAAGAGGGGAGTGGCGCCATCAAATTGGGGTGTTAGGGGAGTTTAAGAGGGGAGTTGACGTGGCACACGAGGATTGATTATGCGTAAGAGAGGGGACTCCCCTCTTAGGGGAGTGCCCCGGACACCCTTATGGATGATTTTATTTAAGTAAGTTGCATACTAAATCAGATGTTAGTTTCTAATGGATATCTCAGTCTACAATGGGAACATTAATAAACAAGTCGATCCATCAACCATTTACGACCCGTTTAACCTATTTATTACCACCCAACCGATCTTCAACACGCCAGCCTTTTTGACCCATTCAGATAAAAGGGTTAAACGGATTGCGTTTGGGTTGCTATACACGAATAAATAGATTTCGTGTTCGGATTTAACCCATAACATCCATGTGACACCATACCTTTCATAATGATTGTGTCGTCAACCAAATGTATTTCGATTCCAACGAGTAACGACAAACCACATCAAACGATACAAACTTTTACGCTTCCATTTTAAGCAAATTAGAAGCTGCTGCGAGTGTTACTCTAATTATAACTGCATCATTACATCCTTCAAGTTTCAAAACTCTGTAAACTTCTATGATCATGTAAGTTAAAGCATTCAATCAATAAAACCCTATCAAGTTATGGTGTTTCTCAGCTGTCACATACCCTTCATCCTTAACCACCAAAACAAAATTCCGTAACAAACTATAAATCTCATCAGCCCTCGGGTTACACGTGTCAGCCGCCCCAAAAACATACGTATCGTTATTCACCTCAATCCAACTATAACCCGGCACCTTTTCAACCCCTCTAAGTTTCATCATATTTCTCGTTTTATTAACATCTTCCCATTTCCCAGCATCCGCCTGCACATTCGAAAGCAGCACATAATATCCTGAGTTCGTCGGGTCCATCTCAAAAAGCTGACTAGACGCTGTTTCAGCCAGCTCAACATTCCCATGAACCCGACACGCACCTAACAACGTGCCCCAAACACCCGCATCGGGATCAAACGGCATTGACTTTATGATCTCATACGCTTCGGTTAACCGACCTGCGCGACCAAACAGATCGATTATGCACGCGTAATGCTCCATTCGTGGTGCGATTTTATAATCGTTTGTCATGGATTTGAAATAATGGTAACCTTCGTCAACCAAACCGGTGTGATCGCATGCGGAAATTATTGCGAGAAAGGTGACGTGATCGGGATGGAATCCGTGTTCTTTCATTTCGTGAAATAACGAAAGACATTCGTGAAGGTGACCGTGGTTTCCATAAGCGGAAATGATACTGTTCCACGATACTTCGTTTTTAATCGGCATTGTGTTGAACACGTTTCTTGCGGATTCTAGGTTTCCGCATTTAGCGTACATGTCGATTAACGCACTCTCTGCGTAAAGATCGGTTTTCAACGCACCTTTTGTCATGAACCCGTGGATTGCTTTTCCGTACCCGAGTGATGGTATATTCGCACACGTAGAAAGAGCAGCCGATATGCTCACCGAGTCGTATTTCGCTCCTTTGGAACCCATTTCATGGAAAAGCTTGATGGCTTTCTCGGGTTGACCGTTTTGGCAAAAGCTGGTAATCATGGAGTTCCAACAAACGGAATCCTTTTCAGTCATTTTAACAAACACTTGGTGTGCAAGATCAAGTCTGCCACATTTTGCATACATATCTACGACTGCTGTCCCTACGTGACACCTTCCTTCTAACCCGTTTTTTAAAATCTGACCGTGCAATTCTTTGCCCAATTTTAAAGCAACCAAACCGGCACAAGCGGGTAAAGAACTCGAAAGCGTAACAGCGTTCGGTTTCATTTGCTTGTTAAGCAAAAACCGAAAAGTTTCTAAAGCATCAAAGTTCATCCCGTTAAGGACATAACCGGATATCATCGCAGTGCATATCACAACGTCTATGTCTCTACTACAAGTGAAAACATTACGTGCCATTTCGACCTCCCGACACTTAAAATACATATCGATAAGCGCATTCTTTAAGAAAACATCCAAGTGTACATTTTGTCGTAAAATGTAACAATGTATCTCTTTCCCGTGGTTTATAGATGCGGACTCAGATAAAGCCGGAAGAAAGCTTGCTAACGTGATTGTGTCCGGTTTGGTTCCAACGAATATCATTTCACGAAGTAAATCTAAAGCTTCATTCATGAGTCCATTCTGCACATGCCCGCCAATTATAACGTTCCACGTAACCGAACCGGCTTCTTGTACGCTATCGAAAAGTTTCCGCGCGTCAAACAACCATCGACACTTTGCATACACTGCGATTAGCGTGTTGAGAACCTGAGGATCCGCTACTTGTCCACATTTGATAAGAACTCCATGAATTTGCGTGCCAAGGTTAACATTCGCATCAGACGCACACGCAGACAGAACACACGCGTATGTCACCGACCCTGGTCGAGTATCGGAACTCCTCATCTGGTTAAACAGTAAAACAACATGCTTTGAATCCCCATGCTTCAAATAACCATTAAGAATAACATTCCACAACACATCATCTCTCTGAGGCAATTTATCAAACAGTTGGCGTGCATCATCAATGCAACCATTTTCAGCATACAACTTGATCAAAGAACTACCTACATAAACATCCATCTCAAAACCCATGATCCGAATCGTCCGATGAACAGATTTCGCCAACCCAACCGCTCCCAACCGACCACACGCCTTAACCACATACGGAAAAGTATACTTATCAGGACAAGTTCCATACCCCAACATCTTAAAATAAACCAAGATTGCAGAATCAAAACACCCCATCATAGTAAACCCTCTGATCATCCAATTCCACGGCGACGCGTAGACCAAATCGAGTTTATAAAACACACTCTTGGCATCAATGAATTTGTTGCAAAGTATGTACATTCCGAGTAATCTTGACCCCAGTAGGCCCATATGGTTGATTCCATTGACAATTATTTGAGCATGAAGTTGCTGGCCATGATGAATTACTTGTGGGTCAGGATTAGGGTGTGAACAAGATTGCAAAAGTGATGCAAGTTTGGATATTAAATCCTCCTTTGTGTATTGGAAAGACCCGACCGATGCAATTTGGGAAAATCTCCTGTGGAATGAGATGTTCTTTGGGTACATTTTAAGTCAAATTACATCCCTTTAGGAAAAACTGAAACAATAACTTTAATATGTTTTCATCTGATAACTGTTATTTAAGTCCGATTGTCTAACTGTTGAAAAGATAGCAAACTGGATGTTGTTATCGTTTCAAACAGATGACTGGGTTGGAAAACCCTCCAAATCGAATTTGATTTCAGGGTTCTGCGGGGATTTTCAGGTAATTCGTAATGAAAGATATGCAATTTAAGGGTTTAAGAAGACATTGTAGGGTTTAAGAGGAAAATCTACCAGGTTGGTACTAGGCAGAGAAACGAACCCTCTTCAAAATTTAACATGTTTTGTTTCTAGACTTTGGGGTTGTTTGTTTAGCACTTAATGAGATTCATAATGGTTCAGATCTCTTACTGGTTTAGACTGTTTGTTTCGCAAACTGATATCTGAATGGTTCAGACATTTACCACCGAATCGTTAAGCATTATACTGAGTTTGAATTATTAAGACCTCTAATCTGAATTGGTCAGACATTTGACTCTGAATGGTTAAGCATTATACTGGTTCTTAATGGTTCAGATCTCTTACTGGTTCAGCACTTAACCATTCAGAAGTTGCCAAACAGCCCCTTAACGAAGGTTAACTTCTCTGTTATTTAACGTCCACAACTAAAATGTGAGAGGTAAATTTATCATTTCAAAAAATAACACTTGTTCATCTTCAAAATTATTTTTTTGTCAAAATCGACCCAACCTTTTTGACGCTTATTCTAGAGTCAAGAATCTCACCAGGAAGACGATTCTTTCCCAAATTAAGCTTCATCAATTGCGTCAACGACCCAATACTCGGATTAAGTGCACCAGTAATCCTATTATGCGACACAAACAAACTGTTAGAAGTGTAAAGGGAACACGCCGAAGAACCCATTTGAATAAAGACTAAGTAACTTAAGATTTCGGCAACCGGAGATCAATTTCGGAATCATTTCGACGAACTTGTTACTCATGTCAAGAAAATTCAAATTGTTTATATTCCCAATTTTTAACGGAATAGTACCAGAAAGTCGGTTATCGTTGACTTTGAGCTTACACAAATTTGTGCAGTTTCCAATCTCCGGCGGGATAAAACTTGTCAAATAATTCGAAAGCAACAATAATTTTGTAAGTTTTTTGAGTGAAAATGATGCAGGCCCAAGTGTGGAAGATTGAGCCATAACATTTCTAGAGGCATGTGATCAAGCTATCAAAGGGTGATACACGAAAATGACCATAACTTCGACTATGTGTCTCCGTTTTAGGCATTCTACCAGTCAAATCGAAGGGGCCTTGCCCAAGTTTCGGTCCAAAAAAACACATTCTGGTGGAAGTTACGAGGACTTTTACGTTTTCCTTCATGTTTTGTGCACTTTGTTTTTGGGCTTTTGATTGGCTCGTGGCCCTTTATGGCCCTTTTTGAATTTCTAACTTTATTTAAGTACTTGTCATGTAATATCGATGGTCATTCAACAATTTTGCAATAAGAACATCCTTTCATTTCAAATTCTTGATCCTTTGGGACGAATTTGGGTGGTTTGGGGAAGATTGTCACGGGTATTCTCAGAATCAACGTGATCAATTCTTCGTTACCGTTTCACACGCTACATCAGAAAAGATTTGTTCAGAATCTTATCGAACTATTGGTTATACGGAAGATCAAGAGGTTGAAGTCATGAGATTGGGATGGATCAAAAAATTCAAAATCACCTACACAAGGTCTGGGTTGGGTCAACAAAATTAGGTCTGGTAAAAGAAGCCAGAAGCACTTTCTCACCTTCTTCTTCAACCTTAAAACCAAATCAGTGATATGGTGGTTGTTCATCAAAATGGTTTAGGTTTAGGGGATAAAGATGAATCGAGAAACGTGTTTGTTGGAAACCGACCAATTGTTATGGCATAAGTGGTGATTTGAGGTTGTCGGTGATGGTGATTGCTTACAATGGAGGTGGATGTTGAAACGTTGGGCTAAGAAGACGAAGAAGATTGATGTTGAAGTTGAAAGTGCTAATTATAGAACTAACTATGAGACATAAATTATCCCTAGTTTTGATATAATTGAAATTAGGAACTTGTGTTTTAGGTTATTGATAAACAATGTGCATACACCACTTAGATGTTCCAATACGCTTAAGGTCTTAAGGTATACATGAAGAATGAATATGAAAGTTAAAAGTTCATTGGAAATGAAACTAGTTGGGGATTGGATATCAAACGAGAGAGTAATGATGAGTTGGATTGGATTGATCAAAGATTGGTGATTAGGATCCACATACAACAACTGATTGAAGATTAACGAAGATCAATGGCAATAAACACCAACTGAATGAATATCGAGGTAGATAAAAGCCAAAGATAATGATTTGAGAGCTTACAAAGATCAACATATGAAAACCGATATCAACAAATAAAGATCATATTCGAATCCACTAACTAATTATTTGGGAATCAAAAAAGGTTATAATAAAATAATTTACCATCAATCGTTACAGTCGATGGTAACGATTGCCAGATTGACCACTTGACTGGCAATCTTGGTTTGCTTTGTTCTTATGTTGTGCCTAGAAATAGGACATCCCACTTTCATTCAAAATCACCCCTTTTGCTCTAAACTCTTTCTAATATAATTGTAAACCATCTCTCTAATAGAAAGGAACCAATATCAAGAGTAAAATAGAAAGGTTGTCTTACAACTGAGTTCTCGTTCATTCTTGTATTGAGCATTGTATTGTGAGCATTATTTCTTGTCTTTGTGAGAGATTTGTAAGGGACATCACTAAGTTTGTTTAATAATTTGAGATACTGGTGATCACTGCCACTTGAGATAAGTGAGACGAAAAAGGTGATAACTTCCTTTGAAAGAGTGAGACATTTGTACAAGGTGATCACTACCTTTGCATAGTGAGATGTTGGTGTATCGGTGAGCCCTATCGTTTTAGGGAGATGGCCGGTGGAGCAACTCAGGATTAAAGGATCCAAAAGAGGATATAGAGGGATTAAGCATCCCTTGAACCTCTATAAAACGATTTTGTCATTCCTTCCATTGATCTCTTTACATACTAACATTTGATGACTATTATATATATATATATATATATATATATATATATATATATATATATATAGTTAGTGAAGCACGATGAATAGTAATTTTATTTTTAAATAATATATAGCTTTTTAATATTATTTTTATTTCATATATTATAATAGTTTATTATTATATTTACTTTTAATAACATATTTTTTTAAAACCATATATTTCCTTTACCATTTTTTTATAATTTTTTTTTCTTTTATAGAACATATATTAATTTATCAAATAATTTTATACTTCTTTAATAACTTACGTTTATAACTTTATAATAAAAATAATTTATGCTCAAAATAATAAAATATATAAAGATAATAGGTAAAAATGAGTGCACTATTCATGCTCTCAAATCACGTTTGTTTTAAATTATCATTTGCTTCGTTTCGCCGCAACGCGCGACGTAAAAAAAACTAGTTATTGATAAATTGTGTGGTTGGGTTTCAAACAAGTGTTAAACCTTCAATTGATTGTGTGGTTGGATTTCAAACAAAAAATTACGAGCGTTGGATCTAGGAATGAAGAATGTTAAATCTTGAAACCTTAGGCACCAAGAATGTTAAATCTTGAGCACAAAGATTCTCAAATGTGTATAACAAAACATGACGTTCTTTCATGCCAAAAAAAAACATCATATTTTTCTACGAGTATAACATGACGCACAAATTTCTTAATCACCACCTTAGTTTACTATGTGTATCTGCCGCCATAATATTCTTTAAAACGATGAAACTCCCTATGCATCGACTTGTTTCTTATTCATGTTTTTTTATTATGACATTCCTTGCTATGAAACAAGGATATCCGATATGTTATTGTATCGCAAGTGCACCCTAAAACTAGGGATGACAAAAATACCTGAGTCGGGTATACCTGAAACCCGAAGCATTTGGAACGGGTATGGGTGTGGAAAAAAATATCTCACGGATACAGGACGTGTTTGGGATTAGATGATACCTGACCTGATTACCCGAAACTATATACCCGTTTACCCGAAATATAAAACTGAAAACCTTTAAGTTTTATATTTATTTTCCATTAATTATAATTTAGTAATGTTTCATTCTTGCAGCTTTATTATTTGAAAAATAAACTTTTCATTTTAGTTATATATTTTGATGTCACTATTCATATTTATATGCTATGAAATACAAAAAATATTGTGATTACTATTATAATATATTTACGTTTTATAAAATATCAAATAGTATTACGATAATGATGATGATGATGATATATATGTTATTTATCATAATTTAATATATTATACAGATTTTCAAAGCATTAAATTATAAAGGAAAGTAAAAAATATATACATGAAAATCGCAATGGTATACCAAATACCCGCATGTTTCCCCGATATCCAACGGGTAAATACCCCCAAATACCTGACGAGTATGAGATAAGATTTTACAACTAGGTATGAGTATGAGTATGAGATTAGCCATACCCAACCCATTTTCATCCATACCTAAAACTCATCGACTTGATATCGGGTGAATTTGATAGATATACAATATATATTTATTTCGTTGAGTGTATCCTTGTGTCCTCATTCAATAAGTTACTACACGTTAAAAAAAACAGCTATCAAACAAACATGTGAGAAAAAACCAAGAAATAAACGATGCCATTATACCACCTATGAAATTGAACATTACAAAGCCTAACCAAACTCTCGATATCCCATACCACCTATGAAATTGAACATTACAAAGCCTAACCAAACTCTCGATATCATCCCAGCTGGCTATTATTTTTAAACCCAACCAATCACATACATAGCTTTTCAGTTTTGTTCTTAGAGGTTGCGACGCAGACTTCTAAGGCTCTGTTCTTCATCCAGCTCGAACCTACTGGTTTTTGAGTTTTCATTCTCAATCAGGAAAATGTCCGAAGAGAATCATGACACAAATGATGTGGTAAGGCCGAGGTCCATGGAGGACGATGAAAGCGAGCACTCGGTGGATGTAAAAGCCATGGAGGACGATGAAAGTAGACGCTCGATGGATGTTAAAGCCAGTGAAACCGAAACTGAAGATTATGATGAATATGAAGACGACAAACCCACAAGGGGTGAGGTTATGGGTTGGTGTTTTTATGAACTATCTTCGTATTTTACACACACTATTCTTATTACAGTCGTGTTTCCGCTCATCATAAGCCAGACTTTTAGTAAACCGCCACCTGAACCGGCTCGAGGCTGGTACAAGAATGTTAGAGGCCTTGATTGCACCAAAAAGGAAACCACTTTGTAAGTCTCTCTTTTCCTTTCAATATAACTTTGTTTTATACAAACTTATAGAAAAAAGAATTACAAAAATAACCTACTCTTCTAAGGCTATGTCATAAAAATTTCACGTACCATATTTGTATCCATAGTTATTAAAGCGAGCGTCCAGGCGCGCCTAGGCGCAAATAAAGCCCCGGGCCCAACAAATTGCCCTGAGTGTGCCTCACGCCTTTAATAACTATGCTTCAAGTCATAGTTATTAAAGCGAGCTCCCAGGCACGCTTGGGCGCAAATAAAGCCCCGGGCCTGAGTGCGCCTCGCGCATTTAATAACTATGTTTGAATCACATATCTAAATTCATTCTAAACAAATCTATTGCTCGATTCATTTCAGGTTTGAAGCACTAACATATGCCAGAATAAACGTAGGCGCCCTATCATTCTCCCCACTAGAATGGACTTCAATCTCTTGGTTTTCCGGCCTAATCCTCGCCGGACCGCTACTCGCCTACATCTCCATCCACCTCGACCACCGTCAAAACTCCCAACTCATAACCGCCATCGCCACCGCCATCGGAGCCATCTTCTGCCTCCCCGCCGGAATCATCAAAACCCCATGGATCATCCCTCCCTACATCGCCGCCATTGTCGCCTCCAACACCGTCGGCTCCGCCTTCCACAACCGCCACCTCGGCCTCATGGTCCGCGGCTTCGTCGGCGCCACCATCCGTAAACTCCACTTCCCCAACCGCCAAGCCATCTCCAGCTGGCTCTCACTCTACGCCACCGCCGGCGGCTGCCTTGGAGCCGCCGCCATCGCATCGTTCACTTACTACATGCTTCGAAACCCCGAAGGGTTTGTTAGTTTATGGGTTGTTTCTATCTTTAGCGGGATATTATGGTTCATTGGAATCGTACATATCCTCACTGCCGTTAGATCAAACGGAATTGGATCATCATTTACTGATTGTAGGATATCATCTAAGTACTTCATTTCAATATTTAACTACCCGCATGCTGCAGGAAGTCTCGTCGGAGTTTTCCTCTCGTCGTTCTCAACAATGAGTATATTCACAGGGGCTGTGCTTTATATTGTTGGTCAACTTTGTACGCCTCATCAAGACATATTATTCACTTGGTTGACTTATTTCTTTTTTCCAGTTTTGGCACTTCCGTTATTACATCCTGTTCAAAAAGTTATACAATCTGACGCCGTTAAAATGCAAATATTCGGTTTCTTGCTATCCACGTTAACTTCCGGAATGGGGTTTTACTACCGGAAAGAAAACTGGCATAACAATCATGTGTTGGTTCTTGCTGCTGCGCAAAGTATAGCTTCTGGTGTCCTGCATGCGCATAGTCGAATTTTGTTGATGGATTGTGCGCCGGCGGGTAAAGAAGGGGTGTTTGCGGCTTGGTTCGCGTGGGTTCGGATGCTTGGAGCGTTTGTCGGGTTTGCTATGGGCTCGAGTGGTGTAGGGAATGTTAATAGGTCGTTTGGGGCGGCGTTTGTTGCGGCTGTTATTGGCATTGTTGCTTTGATCTTTAGTAACATTAGTAGTTATGGCGGGGCAGTGGCGGCTGGTCATGTGCGAAAGCGACGTGAGACGGAATCGGAATCGCCGGTTCGTGGATCAAATGATGTGGCTAAGGTTGAAGGAAAAGAGGATTTGGAGGGAACACAAGATAGAAGCACGGAAGTTTGATTTATGTTTTGGTTTGTTTGTTTGTTTGTTTTTTTTTTTTTTTTTTTTTTTTTTTTTTTTTTTTTTTTTTTTTGGAAATATTTGTGGTTTGTTGAATATTGGGTTCTCTTTGTTCTTGTATTTTTCATTCTTTGTTAACAAATAATCCAGGGATGTTTCTTTTCTTAATTTTAAATAAATGGAAGATTTTGGAAATAAAGGGGGACGAACATAAAATGAGCATGAATGATTAAGTCACAAATCAACACCCCATCATAAAGTCACCCTACTTCATATTTTCCAATTCACCTTTGGTTCAATAATATAGGTGGACTATCTCTTAACCAAGTCCGATGGTTCAAACCCTATTGTATGTATTTAGATGGATTTTAGGTGATATATAGGCTTGTAAATGAATCGAACAAACATGAACGAAGCATGTTCATGTTCGTTGGTTTAACTTTAATTGATTGAACGATCGGACACGAACAAGGTTTTCTTGTTTGTGTTCGTTTATGTTCGTTCACTAATAATAAATGAACGATTGGCGAACGGTTCATGAACGTAAATGAATGAATATAACTGAACATAGATGAATACACGTAACTAAGCTAACATCGACTAAAGGTAAATATGAGTAAGAATGTTTGGGCCTAAAAACCAATATAACTAGACTAAATTGTAATGAGTGATATCTTAATTTCATAAAACTACACTAACGTATAATCGGCCTAACAAATTTAAAAGAATATGTCAACAAACATCAAGATGAACAGACGATACATTTGTTCATATTCAAATGAACAAAAAATATTATTCATGTTCGTTTATTTATTTAAAAAAAGAAACATAAGCATGAACAAACTTTCCGTCAAATAGTTCATGAAGAATTTAATTATAAGTGTCTCTTTCTAACAAAAAAGAACTTTGAACGTCACGTAACAGTTAAATATAGGAGCCACTGTGGTTAAAAATAGGGGTGTGTATTGGTCGCTTTGGTTCGATTTTTACCATTAACCATAACCGCTAACTTTGATTATGGATTTTCTTAACCATAACCAAACTTCGGTTATGGTTATTCGGTTTCGGTTAATTTCGGTTATTAACCAAAAACTTTAACTAAAACCAACTTTTGGTATAAACTTAAAAAATTATATGCTAATAGGCCTACAAAATAAAAATGAAACCCACCATTTTGGACTTAGCGTGAGCCATTTTTTATAAAACAAACAAGATTACGCTTTTTGGTTAAACTATCGATGAGATCCCTTTTAGTAAACTAATAATGTACTCAGTGTTATAGAGAATTTCAAACGATCATAACACCTTTATTCTTAATCAAAATAAGAGCATCTACATCAATATCGTTTTGTTACTAACATACTTTTATTTTAGTGAAAAAACTCTACACATTTATTGTAAAGCATTAATCCATTATATCAAATTATAGACTTAACATTAAAAGTTTTGTTTGGTTTCAGTTATATCAGTTAACCAAAGCTTCATAATCATAACTATAACTAATTGGTCAGTTAACCAAAGCTTTATAACGATATAACCATCAGTTATGTTGGTTATAAGACTATGGGGTACGGGGCGTGGGTTGGGGGAAAACGCCCAAGCCACCACCCCGGGTGGGCTTGGGTTAGGGCGTGGCCCTTGGGGCTTGGGTTTCAAGCCGGGCGTGGGGCAGGTCTAGCAAGTGACATGGCGGGCTGTGAATGGCCAATTCAAACTAGCCGTTGGGCTAGCCGTTGGGGGCATTTAAAAAAAAATTTCCTTTATAAATACCTTACCATATTTAACATTTTTCTCACACAATATCAAACACATAAAACACAATCTTGCCATGAGTTATTCAAGTTCAAGTGTATCGTCATCATCATCTGACGATGGTGCGTAAATATTTCTACAAACGATCGCGGCGGTGGTGAAAGCTATCGTGGAAGACGAAGACAATGAGGAAGATACTCCGCAACCTAAACGGAGGAGAAGGTACATCGCTCGTGAACGGCACACCGCTAACAATTTGTTGGTAAGCGATTAATTCTCAGCGGAACCTAAGTATGATGAAAAAATGTTTAGGCGTCGTTTTCGTATGAGTAGAAACTTATTTTTAATGATATCTAGAGATCTTGAGGAGAAGTATGTTTATTTCCAACAAAAACCGGATGTAACCGGGCAATTAGGATTTAGTATGTGGCAAAAGGTCACAGCCGCACTTAGGCAGTTAGCGTACGGCAATAGTTCGGACATTATGGATGACTATTTAAAAATGTCTGCACGTGTAGCTAGAGAAAGTCTTCACACTTTTGTTCGTGTATTCTAGAACTTTATAGGAAAATATATTTGAGAAAGCCCTCGTTTAGTGACATGCAACAAATATTGGAACATCACGCAGATTATCATGGGCTACCCGAATGCTAGGTAGTTTAGATTGTATGAAATGGCTTTGGGAACTTTGTCCTACCGCATGGCAAGGCGCTCACACTAGTGGATTTCACGGGATGCCAGCCATCATGCTTGAAGCGGTTGCTTCCCAGGATCTTTGGATATGGCATGCGTTCTTCGGTATGCCAGGTTCACATAATGATATTACCATCATAAACCACTCGCCCCTTTTCAATGATCGGGTAAATGGTATAGGACCCAAAGGAACTTTCTTTGTAAACGGGGTTGAGTACGTGTATGGGTACTACTGTCACACCTCAACCGATGGCGGAAACATCGGGATGAGACGAACAAATTGCTCAAAACTTCATAACGCTATGTGACAATATAGATTAAATTCAAATTTCATAAAATTTCTAAAAATGTCATACAAAAATCAAATAAGACAACATTGTTTCAAAGATACATTGACAAAATAGATTTATCTAAATGTGTTTCTAAGTCCACCTAAATCTTGTTTCTTCACTTAGCATCATCTTGTCTATCAAACCTGCAACATGTATTAAAATAGAGTTCAATGCAAAAGCAAAGACGAGTATACAAGTTTGATACATAGTATAACATAGAATAAAATTGTTTAACGTGCTCGTATCCAACATGAACAACAATATGCAAGTTACCTGAGATTGTGTAACAATATGTTCAAACCCAAGAATCCAATGCGTTAAAATAGCCTATCCCCGGATAGAATAAAGGGAGGTTAACATGTTTGACTTAACAATACCCTAAGAATCGTGGGCGGTGCATTACTCCTATAGCGCTATAATTGTTAAGGTGGGCTAGCAAAGTTAATGAGCATATATCAACACAAATAGTTTACGTAGCATACGAGATTAACAAGCATCAAATTGTTCAAAGTTTCACTCCCAATAGTCTAGCGGGAGATTAACATGTTTCAATATGGATAGAGTGTGATTCAAATAGTTTCAAGTGTTTCGTGTTTTTACATAGAATACATGTTGCACCAAAAAGTGTTTAAAAGTAAAATGGGTTCGAGTATACTCACAAAATTGCATATGCTTTCCGATTATCCAATGTGACGAAGTTGTTGAGACTAGGAAGTTGAATGTGTTTGATTTGGAGTTTAAGAGGTGTTTACATATGGTTCTAGGGATTTGGAGTTTAAATAACATGAAAATATACATATGAAAATAATCATCTAATACCTATGACACTTGTTCTTGACACTATGAAACTCTAAAAGAGTTTAAATGTTTTCATGGAACAAGGTTCCATTAGAATCGTGACAAGTTGTCAAGGCCTAAGGTGATACAATCTACTAGCTTGACGAATGTCTATTAGTTCATCACCAAGAGTTCGATTATTTGGTTGTTACATAAGTATTACATAGTGTATATTACATCATATATGTCAAGCATGAGGTAGAAGATAAAAGTCTTCATTTAGGCACCTCTAAGTGTCATGGAATTCATACATGAGGTAGGAAGAACAAACTTCCATTTAACCTCTATTGTTCACCACTTCACTTGTTGTTATGAACAACAAGGAGGGTCATGAACTTACAAGAATAATGAAATACAACTAATCTATGAGAAAACATCAAGAAGTGTGTGGATTTTTATGAAAGATAGCCCAAGCTAGTCTAACAATCACACATTCATCAAGCTTCAAACTTGAACACTTCTTGTGGGTAAAACCCTAACTAAAACAGAAAGTTTGTGAGGTTTTATGTCACACCCCAACCAATGGCGGAAACATCGGGATGAGACGAAGTGTGAAGATTGCTCGAGACATCATAACACTATTTGTGACAATATTTAATTTAAACCGTTTTCATTTCATAACACATTGTCAACAATACAAGAATTTCAAACAACAAGTTTCAAAATACGTAATCAACATATCAAAATTTGATACAACATATTAGACCTAAACGTCTAGGTGTGTATCTATGCATCAATGCTACTTCATTTCATTTCATCGCCATCAACCTGTAACATGTTAAAATAAAAGTCAATGCAAAAGCAAAGGCGAGTATACAAGTTTGGTACGTACATAACAAATGATAAGTTTTGAACAATTCCTCATAGCAAGCATGTGATTCAAGATAAACGTAAAAACATGGCATGTGTCTAACATATCAAACCAAGGAAACGCAACAGGCTCATGACATAACCTCAAGTTTACGGGCGGGTCGTTAATCCTATAGCGCTACATATGTCACGGTTTGGCTCGTACGAAGTTAATGATAAGTTCAACACATAAGAATCACCCAAGTTTAAAGTATCAAGCCATCACGTATACAAGCATGTTAATAGGAATGTTCATGTGTTTAAGCAAAATGTTCATGTGTAAGTTGTTGATAAGTAAACATGTTACACCCCAAAAGTGGTAAAAGTAAAAAGGGGAATACGAGTATACTCACTGAATTGCTAAGTCTTCCGATTATCCATGTGTTGACGAGTGTGTGGGATTAGGAGGATGGAACACCGAAGTCACCCTATATGGGCAAACGATGGCGTATGAGTAAACGGGAGTCCAAGAGAACGAACGAGAGTGCGTATCCTAGATGTTTAAAATAACGCGAACTCGCTATTATTTATTGGGTTAAAAATAAATAATCTTAATATTTATGTTTTGTGAAATTTGGAATTCGTATATTATATTGTTTTAATATAAAAGAAACTATTGTTATAAAAAGAATTTATTCATTTATGTTATTAATTTAGAGTTTTGGTTAATAAGAAACGAATCAAAATAAAAATCGTTTTGAAATTAAACACGTATTGTTTCGCGGATTTTTACGAAAAACGGACAGAGTTTCCTCTGTTTTTGGACGATCCCGACAACTCTACGTGTCGATAAAATTGTCAAAACTCAATAAACAATTTGATAACACAATGTAAATATAAGATTTCTATGTAGAAACAATACAAGTTATAACAAGTTCGGAGTCGTGATTAAAAATATTAACTAATTATGAAAAACACTAAAACTAATAATCGAGTCATTATTTCATACCAAAACTTGTGTCGACCCGACAGTTGGCTGACAGTTGACCAGAGTTGACCTGATTGACCAGCTTTGACCCGAGCTTTGACTGAAACCAAACCGGACCGTGACCCGAGCCGTCATCTAAATCCATGAATTCTGACCCGCACGGAACCAAGACGCGAACTCGAACCAAACCGAGCTTTAAACTAAAGAAAATGAATCTCGAAACAAAACCGAGACAAACACGAACCAGTTTGACTGTTGACTCGCCGTTGACTTCTGTTGACCGACTAATCGAACCGTGCGTGACCCGAATGTCTAAACCGAGTCGTATCCCAAAGCAAAACAGAAATGGAACTTGAATCAAAATCTAAACAACAAAACCCAAATCAGATTCTGAGATAAAATCGACACATAAACGGAATCGGAACCCGAACCAACTGGAACAATCAAAACAACAAATGTTGAGTCGGAATTTAACAAAATACAACTCGAATCACCACTGACCTGAAACCCGAGACTGAACTAAACTGAATTGAGACTGGACTCGGGTTGCACTGAGTTTGACCAACCCGAACATCGAACCGGAAGAACCACGGCTGTCGGAGCCGTCGTCGGACAGTCGAGGCATTATCTCCGCCGCCGTACGCGACGGTTCTGTCGTCGTCAGTGACTTTCTCAGCCTCTCTCTCCTCCCGGTCTCACTCTCCTCTCGCGTCTTCTCTCTCTCTCTCTCGCCGTTGTGAGCCACCACCAGAGCGGTGGTGGTTGGCGGTTCAATCGGACCAGAGACAGTGGGGGGTGAGGAATGTGCAGGAGTTTGTGTGTTTGTGTTTTGAGTTGCAAACAACAGAGACAGGGAAAACACGTATAAGCGGCTGATCTTAAAGGGTGTTAGGGTTAGGTTGTAATCTAGTTTTAGGAAATACCATTCTAGTCCCTCAACTTGGAAAGATTTAAATAATTTAGCTAAATCAACTTGGTTTAAGTTATATAACATAGTTGACCAAACTAACTAGGTTATACGTATTTTCTAAAAGAACTAATATTTACAATTAAATTAACCGGGTTAGTTGGTATCCTTTCCTAACTTTTAAATTTAACGAGACCAACTAGATTATTATAAGAGTTAAATGCTTGGTTGGTCCCTGTGGTTTGCAAAAATTGCAAACTTGGTCCCAATGGTTTACTAATTACACGCGTGGTCCCTGTGCTTTTCAAAAATGCACTCGGTTGGTCCCTAGCCCTAACATCAGTTAAATTTCTCAGTTAAGTCCATGTTAAATGACCAAAATACCCTTGCTTATTAACAAATACATAAACAGATCAATCTCTCACCTCTCTCTAACCCTCTTTCTCTCTCTCTCAGCTCTCTCTCTAGTTCTTTATTCTCACCACCACCCACCCTACCACCACTACCACACACCTGCGGCCACCGCCACCTAACCACACCGCCGCCACCACCTTACTCCCTCTCTCCTCTCTCAACACTTTCTCTCTCTAAAAAAACCCACTTCAAAACACCCAAAAACACATTGCTGAAACAAATTCGGAGCTCCAGATCTGGAACCAGCCTAAATCACGTCTAAAACCCCTAAAAATGGTCTCTCAGTAATACGGTACGCTTTGCAATGCAAGCACTCACTTTCAAACAGTCCATAAAATACATAGATTCAAAGGATGACAAACAGAGGATGATAACCCAACAACTATCAAAATATCAAAATTAAGGGAAGTGTTAAATACCAGCAAGGGAGAAAGATCCAAGCTTCTAATCTGCTTACACTTAACACCAATCAAAGCCACACCTAAATCACTAACACCCAAACACCACTTCAAACTCAAAACCCTCAACTTCAAACACCCAACAACTACACACCCAATCCCAATATCACTCAACCCCTTACACCTCGTCAACCAGAGCCTCTCCAAACTCCGGCAACTCGCAACCGCAGCTGCCGCAGTGTCATTCATATGCACAGCATTCGACAGATCAATCTCAACCAAATTCACACAATTCGAGACCAAATTCACCAACCCCACATGGGTAAAGAACCTAGACCGAGACAGATCGATGGATTTCAAGTGTTTCCCACACGAATTCGACGTGTATGACAAACACCCATCGGTTACTCGAGGACATAGGGTGAGATCGAGGTGGGTTACAAATGGGTAACGGTTTAAGAGCTTTTTCAATTGGTGGTAATGATGATCGTTTGTTGTACGAGGAAAGGGTTTCAATGTTCTGCGGTGACGAGATTCGATTGAGTAGAATGATTTTGAAACTAAGGAGAATGATTTTCGATCAAATGGGTTTGGTTTGAGATAATCCAAGAATGATCTGTTTATGTATTTGTTAATAAGCAAGGGTATTTTGGTCATTTAACATGGACTTGACTGAGAAATTTAACTGATGTTAGGGCTAGGGACCAACCGAGTGCATTTTTGAAAACCACAGGGACCACGCGTGTAATTAGTAAACCATTAGGACCAAGTCTGCAATTTTTGTAAACCACAGGGACCAACCAAGCATTTAACTCTTATTATAAAAATAAACTTTTAAATAGTAAAATCAATTAATTTAATTAATTAAACCATGAATAAATACCCATTTTTATAACGAATTAGATTAAAGATCAAGATTTTTCGACGATTAAAACGAACGTCGAATACTAGGATACAAAGTTTCCAAAAATAGGAATATGAACAATGGATTCTAAATTTGGAAAGTTATGAAAACGCGGGGCGTTACATTTTAACCTCTGATTTAACATGTCTCAACCTTGTTTTTAAGCCTAACTAACCATAGATGAGGTTATAAGCATTAGGACATAGGTTTGAGATGAGTTAGACTCAAGTTCAACTAAGATTAACAAGTTTAAACGAAATCAGAAACAAAAGTCCACTTTGGAGCCTTTTTGGCGATATTCCAGGGCTTGGTTTTCCATGAAAAAACCTCTGGAAACGTAGCTAAGGTCAATACAAAGAAGTAGGAAAAAGAATCGAGTGAATCGGATAAGAAATTAGTGAGTTATGCTCACTTTTGTGAAGGTTGATGCTTCCACTCGAACTTGAGATTTGCAGCTGATTATAGGTTGATTTGAGAGTGTTTTTTATGATTTGCAAAGTGTAAAATGCTTGGATTATGTTTGGGTTTTATAGGGAAAAATTAGGTTAGGTTATGGTTGTGTAATAAATGTTAAACTTGGTTTAAACTAAAAAAAAAAACACCAAAATCGCGCCTAAAACAGCCCTGAACCAGGCTGGGCTTGTTGGCGGGCCGAGAGTTTAAATAAAATAATGTCCGGGTTTTGTTCAATAAAGTTGTCGTAGCCGGGTGGTTTGTGCGTGTGATTGTGAAGCTGGTGACCCGTGTTCTATCCCCGCGGTCATCAGTTTTATCCCCCCTATCCCAGCGGTCATCAGTTTTATCCCCCCCCCCCCCTTTTTTTTTGTTTTATTACACTTTCAAAAGGTTACATAAACAATCCCTATAGTTCCAAGTTTCAATTAATTACTCTAACAACCCTGGACTTTAGTTAAAACTTATGTTATGTGATTTCTTGAAGGAATTAACTTTATAGTTTAAACTAACTTAGTTAGTTTATATTTACTAACTTTAAAATCTAACGAAACTAACTAGATTATTAATAAAACTTTTTTTTAAATAGTAATATTAATTAATAAAATAGAATAGGTAAATAACCATATTTATGAACGAATTTAAACTAGGATAACAATCTTTAAACGATTGTTCATTTCACGAAGCTTCCGAATCTCATTATTTTAAGAGTTTTACTAGTTTAACGAGTATCAAGTGTCGATAAAGAATCAAGAATCCATGAATAATATTTCGTTCAAACGAGAATTTGATTATCAGTTGCACATAAGACTAATATGAACACACGAACATGATTAAAAATAACTTCGTTTTCATTATGATCAATAGTCTCGAATTTCCAATGAAACGAAAGTAGATTACAAAGAGAGTACAAATGTCTAAATATGGAAAGTACAACACGACTTGCTGGAATAAGAAAGTGTGGAAAATGCGGATCGCTACAACTACCTAGTTGATGGGATTTACCCAGAGTGGGGAGTTTTCGTAAAATCGTTCACAAAACACGGTACCATAGATCCAAAGAGATTAAAGTTTAACAGGGTCCAAATGGCTGCACGTAAAGACGTCGAGCGAGCATTCTGTGTTTTGAAGAAAAGGTGGCGAATATTGGTAATGCCTTGTCGACTATGGGACAAGGAACAGATTGGAAACGTGATGTACACATGTATCATTCTTCACAACATGATTTTGGAGGATGAAGGTAGAGCGGTCGTTACCTACTATGATGACGATGACCCCCAACCAGGTAACGTAACAGACGAAGATAAAGCGGCAAATGAATTTTTGATAAAGTCAAGGGATATACATCACAACCTTCGATCTGATTTGGTGGATCATGTTTCAACGATTCCTGGGTTCGACACCGACGAAGACGACGAAGATGACGAAGAATGATAGTTTTTTATTTTGATAATTATTTGCTGACGACCTGATGTGGCTTGGCCACGTCAGCCAAGCCAAGCCACGCCCACCATACCCCATACAAAATGGGTTTTGAATTGAGTTATCAAACTTTCCACGTGTCAACTCATGCCCAACCCAAGCCCCACCATACCCCACGGCCTAAGTTAAAATCGATGCTTTTATGTAGTTATGATTCAATTACCAGATTATCGATTAATATTGCTACTTAAAACAATAAAACTCCAAAACCCTCTCTCTTCTCGCCTGTATAGGGTTTAAGATACCTAACCACCACCGTTGTAACTCGCCGGCGACAAATGGCCACCGTGTTACGGCGTCTTTCGCTGAAGAAAATCGGAAACCTCCACACATCTCTTCAACACACCGGATCCACTCATCCTACTAGTACCACTCCTATTTCATCCCAATTCATCATCAGAAGCCTCCAATCTCTTATTCTACGACATCCGTATTCTCGAAACTTGTGCACCGGTGCTACCTACGAACCACAATACGAAGCTTCAGTCGCTGCAGCATTAAATTTGGACAACCGAGTTCCCGCCACAATCATCACCGGTTTTCTAGGTTCTGGAAAGGTCCGTAACTTCTACAACACATACAATTTTGTTTATAACTTAGTTATAATAGACTTTAAGCATGTGGATGATGAATTGTGTATTTATTAAGTTCTGATCATGTGTGAAATTAGGTTAGAGAAAGTTATAAAATTGAATTTGATCATTGGATGTTACTTGGATGCAGACAACTTTATTGAATCATATACTAACAGCTCAGCATGGCAAGCGGATTGCGGTGATCGAAAACGAGGTATTCGAGATGTACAATGTTTAAGCTTACTGTATTAACCAATGTCTTAAATACCAGATACTGCCCGGTACGATAAAGGCCGGTAAAATCTGAATACGGTATGTCTTATGTACCGGCGGTAAATCTGGTTTTCCGGTTCTAACTGTTGAACCGGTTTGCATTATCTTAAAATTTGATATTAAGGTAATACGGACCTTCCATATTTCCGGTAATTAACCTAGTGCCTTCCATTTCAATTTCAATTACCATTGTTGTTGAAACCATAGTTGTTAAAAGACATCGCCTCTTGCGCCTAGGCCCATTTTTCAGGCGAGGCGTGGCAGTTGCGCCTTAAGTCGAGGAAATTGCGCTTTAATTCTCCAGGTGATGGCTCAGGTGCACATTCCGGCGAGATTCCTAGATTCTAGAGAGTTTCCGGCCAAATTTTCTAAATTCCGGCAAGATTCTAGCCAGATCCGTACTTTTATCTAAGGAAAACTACTTTTCTGTACTAATACACTAATGTTTTAGAACTTTTGGTACTAAATAAATGATATAAAGTGTTATATAATAGATTTCGTTTATTTTATTTAAAGAATAATATTTTTTTTTTCTAAAACATAATATATATATATTTTTTTTCATTATGCACTTTATTTTTCTCAGGCCCTTGCTTTTTTTGCGTTTTGCGCCTAGGCCCCAGGCGAGGCCTACGCGCCTTGAGAGCGCCTAAAGCCTTTAATAACTATGGTTGAAACTGTTACTCACCTCGTCCAATGTAATATTGTTTATAAATAATAAAAATGGTTTTAAAATGCTTAATATTTTACAAGAAAATAGTTGTTTTTTAGATAAAATCATGATCAGTTACATAAACTCTAATTGAGAATGGATTGTTTTTTGGGATGAATTTGTGTTTTATGAAATTATAGGGTTATTTGGTAACCCGGTTGAACCATTTCAGAGCCCACACCGGTATGATTTAAAAAACCGGTTTTTTTAAAACATTGGTATTAGCTGCAATTAAGTGGCTAATTTTACTACTTGTTATTGTAGAAGTATCTTGTGTTTTAGGGTTTTGTTGTTCTGTTATATGTAATATATGTATGTGGTGTTGCAGTTTGGGGAGGTGGATATTGATGGTTCTTTGGTGGCTAGTCATTCGTCTGCCAACGAGGATATTGTTATGGTTAATAATGGTTGTTTATGTTGTACTGTGCGTGGTGAGCTTGTCACGATGCTTTTGGAGTTGGTTAAAAAGAGGCGCGACAAATTTGATCATATAGTGATTGAAACCACAGGTATACATATGCTACTGTTAGACTCTATATATATTATTTGTATAGATTTTCTCTTGTGGTAGTGAAATGAAACTATACACTTTGTTTCATACATTTGCAGGCCTTGCAAAACCTGGACCAGTGATTGAAACATTTAGCACCAACGAGCAAATTTCACGTTACGTGAAACTTGATGGAGTTGTTACTCTGGTTGACTCTAAGCATGCCATGCAGCATTTGAATGAGGTGAAACCAAGATTTGTGGTGAACGAAGCAGTGGAACAAGTTGCATATGCAGATCGCATTATTCTCAACAAGGTACTTTTTTTACTTTCTTCTGATGATCAAATCAATAATGCATTTGTATCTTTATCCGACTGCTATTAATTTCTCCTTAACAATATTACAGATAGATTTGGTAAGCGATGCCGACTTGGAGGCTTTGAGAAAGAAAATACAGGTAAAGTTTTCTTACATATGACTATATAAGTTCTTTCTTTGGGAACTGTAAGTGTTATATATTACAGTCACCTGTAAGGCGTTTTATCACTTTGAAAATTCTCAATGATACATGTTGAGTAATTATCTACAAAAAAGATATCTTATTTGATGGAAAATTATCTTATGAATAGGGATTTCAGAGCTAAACACAGGGAAATGAAAGATAAAATGTTTTCTGCTCAATAAACTACATCCCAATTCCACCAGACTCATATTTGTGGTAACAAGAAAAGCTTTTAACCACTATAAAAAAGAGTTTACTAGTTACAAAAGTGAAAAGATTCTTATACCCCTCTAACTTGTTGATTAATGTCACATATTTAACAACAATACTACACTGATGGATTTTATAAGAATATAGCTCGGTGCAGAACTGAAATACAATAAATACAGGAATCGTTTTGTCATGTAGTTTGTTTTAAGTAGGAGGTCACCTATGAGGTGTTGTTTAAGAGTGTAATCAGATACCTCAATAGCAATTTTGATGGACATATTAGCATCAACAAGATGGACCAAATAGCATCAGTAAGTAACCTGGACAGCAGAAACTTGAATCGAGCGCAACAACAATGAACATGAACACCTTTAGACTTTAACTAACTCCAGCATGGAAGGATTACAGCGGACAAGTGAGAAAAACCTGTATGAGAGATCAATTCTGTGCCTTTTAAGTACAATGCATGACATACATCAAACTACCAACAGCACTCGCATATTTTTGCTGAGCCACTGCTTGACCATATTTCACTTTAAGGTTACACTTGGATTAAAAGGAGTGTTAAGTTCCTTAAATTCAAGTGTTGAAATTTAGTATTTTTCTGAGTAAGGAGATTGACTCAGAGATTTAATAGTCTAAATTTCTCTCTTTTAACTCTATCTAGTTCTCCAAGATCATTATAATTAAAGTTTGGAGGATAAGCAGGACATCACTTCAGACATATCAATAAGTGTTGTACTGTTGTGCTAAGGATCAACATATCACCAACATACAAATTTTCATTGTATACCCTGTCGATTACTGTATATTGGTTTTTTTTAATCGAACATAGTATTATTTAAGTTGGATTTGGTGCATTTTGCAGCACATAAATGGAATGGCACAGATAAAACAAGCTAAATTTGGTGTTGTTGATATGGATTTTGTGTTGGGAGTAGGAGGCTACGATCTTGACAGGTGATAATCATATGATATTTTCTCCATATATGTGTAAACACCATGTCCTTTGTTTGTTAAATAACCTTTTGGATATATAATTTCTACATAGTTAATGAAGCTTATACCGTTGATAATTAAAAACATAATATCTTTTGTTTATGTGTATCTCACCTTTTGGTTACGCAGAATTGATTCTGAAGTTCCAACAGAGGGTTCTCACTGTGAGAATCACACTCACGAGCATGACCATGGTATTTATCACTTTTCTTGTATAATTTATTCAGGTTTATTTTAGTATTTAATCATATAAATATATATACATATATATGTTTTTTAAACAGAATGTCACCAAGGGCATCATCATGATCACAAGCATGATTCTGCTGTATCCAGTGTGAGCATTGTTTCTGAAGGAACTTTGGACCTTGATGAGGTAAACAATCATTTTCTCCCTTTTTGGATAAAATTATTTCGCTTCTACTCATTTTTATAGGGGTGCATGGTTTGGTTAATAGAAAGTTCTGATTTTTGCCAATGCATAATCGATCAGTTTGGTTAATTTCGGTTTCAGTTAAAAATATAGGAAATGGTTTGGTTTATTGAGGAGCTTCATTTTGGGTTTTGACAAAAATAAAATCTATCACATATTTGGGCCTGAGTCTCTGGGCCTTGACAAATACAAAAGATTACAACTGATTCCCTCCCTTGGTTGCCAAACTTTTTATATAGACAATGTTCGGTTCGGTTAATTCTGTTTTGTTGATGCTTGGTTTATCAGTTATTATGAAATTTTTTTAACCTTAAATGCACATGATCCATCCAGCTTGATGACTGGCTTGAAAGACTGGTTGAGGAAAAAGGGGATGATCTTTATAGGATGAAAGGCGTCTTATCAGTGAGTGATTCCGAGACACGCTATGTTTTTCAGGTTCTATCTTTATTCATTTTTCAGCTTTAGTTATTTCATTTAGGAAAAATTACAAGTTTTGTCCTTTATCTTTATACCATTTTTCAGGCGGTGTCCTTTTTAACGAATGTTGACAGGCGGTGTCCTTTACTAGGTGTTTTGTTGCAAGTTTAGTCCTTTACACCCAACCCAGTTAAAAAACCCTGTTAATTGTTGACAGGCGGTGTCCTTTACTAGATATTTTGTTGCAAGTTTAGTCCTTTACCTAGGTATTTTGTTGCAGGTTTAGTCCTTTACACCTAATAATTAACAGGGTTTTTTAACTGGGTTGGGTGTAAAGGATTATTAAACTTGCAACAAAATACATAGTAAAGGACACCGCCTGTCAACATTCGTTAAAAAGGACACCGCCTGAAAAATGGTATAAAGATAAAGGACAAAACTTGTAATTTTTCCTTTCACTTATATGTGTTCTTTAACAATAAATCTTGAGGTGGTTATGTTTGATTCGTTAGGGTGTGCATTCGACACTAGACGGGTGCCCAGGCAAACCATGGGGTGCAGATGAGAAGAGAGTTAACAAACTTGTATTCATTGGAAGAAACTTAGATGAATCCGCTTTGAGAAAAGGCTTCAAAGGTTGTTTGGTGTAATTCTATCTTGTTTTTCATATTAGTCCTATAATGTTCATTTCGTACATCATAATGACCGTATGAAAGTACGATATAACAAAGAAATGACTGATGTGACACTGATACAGATGTTTCACCGTTCAAAAAAAAGTTAGATGCACAACCCCAACACGTCTCTAACGAAAAAGATTTTCTATTGTTTTGTTTTGTTTTGTTTTGTTTTGTTTGTGTAGAGAGACAGCTAATGAGGTTTAATGATTAATGTTTATGATGACATTTTCCCCTTGAATATCTCTCGTCCTCCCATTTTGTCGTTAAATGTGGGGTCAGATGATGGAATATTCTACTGCTACCCGTCTTTCTCGGCTTCATTGTCACGTGTCCTCTCCCTTTATTCCAAACTTTGTATCGTTTCTATTTTTTTCATACGATAAATACAATTTTCTGCTTCCACAGTTTAAGTAACAAACATGACATTCAATCATTACAATATTCCAGTTTTTTTTTTATTTCTTTTAAATTCATTTTTAGATTTTTTAAAGTATTGCAATATTCCAGTTTTTTATTTGTTTTAAAATCATTGTTATATTTTTTAAGAGTTAATTTTCGTTTTGCTCCATGTGGTTTGGTCATTTTAACGGTTTTACTCAAATAGTTTAAAAATTGTCATTTTCCTCCCTGTTCTTTCAAGTTTGTCGCCAGTTTGCTCTCTGGCTCTAACTCAGTTAAAACGTTCAATTAAAAGTAGAGGTGTTTCAGTAGTTTACTCCCTGGCTCTAACTCAATTAAAACGTTTAGTTAAAAGCCACGGTAGTCGTGGTCGGCAGGTGGTAGTTGCAGGTGGTGGTGGATGGTTGTGGATGGTGGTTTCCGGTAGAAAGAGTGGTTGGAAAGATGAGGGATTAGAAAAGAATTACTTATATACATGTAAATAAACAAGTTATAGGTTTATTTAGGTGAAAAGACTTACATGCCCTTGCTTTTATCTATAAAATTACCAAAATACCCTTCTAGTTAATGGATTTTTTGGATGAAGTTAGAGGTGGGGAGCAAAATGACGATAAGTTAAAAAATCAGGGAGAAAAATAGATATTTTTAAACTATTGGGACAAAACCATTATAATGACCAAATCACAGGGAACAAAATGAAAGTTAACTCATTTTTTAAAGTATAAAAGTTTCATAAGAACTTACATATTCTTGTATTTCTTAAGGAAAATAAAACATGTGTATTTTAAATTAAGTTAACTACAACAATATTTTTATTTATAAATTTGATAGGCTTTTTATTTAAACTGATTTCTACAAATAATATTGTATAATATACATTGTATTTGTATTGTATTGTATTTTATTTTTTAATATAATAAAATGATGGCTAGTGAATGTTAAGTCTTCTTAATGATTCACAAAGCATGTTTGTTACTGTTTTCAGCTTGACTGTCTCGATTTAATATACTCATTTTATGAAAAGATTATTGGAGTAAAATCAACGTCAAACATACTTTTTATAAAAAAAAGACGTTATTTTCATTTAATATTTTAATTATTTTAAACATTGATAGAAAATAAAATATAAACAATTGCTACACAAGATATTATTTAACAAGTATTTAAGGTTTCAGCAGTGAATAACGATTATTTGGGTCGTTGATTAAACTAATATACGGTCTATTTAACAAGATTGATTTCGAATTCATTCTGTGGGGGTAAAATAGAGATTTTGGTTTGATATTTTTTTTTCATTAAATACTAGTTTTGTCAAATATTTACTTAATTATTTTTCTAAAAATATTAAACTATAAAAATGAGTATAATATTGTTATACATATTTTTTTTTTTTCAAAAAACACATTTGAAAAATATAATTCACTTCATGAAAACTATGATGATTTACCATTACAACTTTACCAATTATTTTTAAGGCTAGAGGGTATGGTGCCCATCCTTCCTTGGAGGATGATCCGTCACGTAGGCGCCACATCATAGTCCTCCCAAGGATGGTTCATCCCACAAAACTAGTGGAAATGGGAGGATGGTCCTAGATGATCCTACCCCACCACTTTTATGTTTTTTATTTTTTTAATCTTCTACTTTTTTTTTTAACATTTAACAAGTAAATTAACAAAATATTTTCATTAATATTAAAAAACATTACATATACTTAAAAAAAACATAAACTAAAAAAAAATAGACTAAAAAAACATAAACTTAAAAAATCCTAATATATTAAAAAAAGCTACTAGTCTTCGTCATCCATGTGATCGTCTGGTTCGTTTTGAGCGTTGTTCAAAATGTATTCCACCAAGTCCGCTTGTAGGTTATGATGTGTGTACTCATTACGTAGAGCGAACATGTTCAAATCTTGTTGTTCCCCACTAACTGGAACAGAATTTCCGGTAGACGCGTTTTTGTCGTACTCGCATATCGCTCTACCTTCGTCTTCGATGACCATGTTATGAAGGATGATACAAGCGTACATAATGTGTCGTAACCTCTTTGGTGTAACCGAACGTGCTGGATGTTCAATGATATGCCATTTTTTTTGTAGAACACCAAAAGCCCGTTCAATATCTTTTCTCGCACCCTCTTGATACTTCGCAAATTTTTTTCTTTTTTCGTCTGTCGGGTGCGGAATAGTTTTAACGATTGTCGAGTACGTTGGGTATTTTCCAGCTGCTAGGTAGTAACCTCGCCTGTATTCCACCCTCGAAACCATAAAACTTGTGTCTGGACCTGTTCCCGCCACTACATCGTCAAATATCTGTGACTGGTATATGATGTTAAGGTCATTGTCACGGCCCCAGCCCCGGTTTGACCCGGTCAGGAGCCGCGGGACAGGAACCCGTGGTATCTATGATGCGACAGCGGAAGATTTTAACAGGATCTTTAAAACTCGAAAATGCCCGATTATTTTATTTCATAATTCGGGATAAACCCCGTAATTTACAATAGAGGAATTTCATAAGTAAATTTCCTGATTTATAAAACATGTTTATTCATTTTAACTGAGCCACCTCTTCAAGCTTGTTAGTGCTCCGTAGCACGTTTTCCTTGATTTACAGCAGGTCGCCTGAAACATGTTTTAAAAATATTTTATCAGCGGGGAAAATGCTGGCGAGTCATTCAAGTAGATAAAAAGACACATTAGTTATCAATTACAGTATAAGAGCGATTACAATGACTTCTATCTTATTTTTATCTGGCGCCGTGTCACTGGTGACGATGGTCATACCACTATTGGGTCTTTCCCCAAGTAGTGACGTTTATCACTGTTAGGATTTATTAGCCTAACCGTGAGAAATTAGTAATGTGCACAATACCCCAATTAGCCAGTGATTCAAGATAAGCATGACTTAATCCCTGTAATTATAACATTTGAAAATAATTGGAGTATTGTAAAATACTTTTGATAAAAGAGAATGACTCACATTGCAGATTTATACGGGCAGAGTTTAGCCTACTGATTAGCCTTGTAACCTAATTTAAATAACAATGCACACGAACTAGGTTAGTAACTAATACAGCATTTACGATAACTCACGAGACTAAAACCCTCACGATTAATGACAAAGTGCTATACTTAAACATCCGTCGAATTCACGACTAATGACAAAGTATGGCCCTAATGTGGGCAGCACTTAAACATCCATCGGATAGTTTCAATCGATCGGACATTGAATCGTAGTAGCGATCGAGTTAATACCCGGTGTCGTAGCAGCACCCTACTAAATTGAAAGTGAAATTCGAGCAGAATATAATTGATTTTGAATGTTTCGTCGACACCAGTGAACTGCTCATGACCCGCTCTATTTATAGCTGGAATTTGGGTCTCACGCGACCCGCGTGAGCTTTGGCTCAACCTTTACCCGGCCCGCGTAGCCACCTAGTCTACGCGTAGGTCGGATGGGTCACAAGTAGGGTTGCCTTGTGGAAGATACGTGGCCCGGATGCTTATCCGGTCGAACTTCAAGTTGACGCGGCCCGCGTAAGGGTCTGGTCATCCTTTACGCGGCCCGCGAGAGGATCAAGAATCTTGATTTCTTGATTTTTGATATAGATTAGGGTTTCGGGGGTCCGGGTTCCACTTACGGGTTAGTTTGGGACATTTTTGAAGGTCCTTACATCCTCCGCACCTTATTTAAAATCTCGTCCTCGAGATTCATTGAAATAAGTGAGGATACTTTCTTTTCATCTCCGATTCCAGCTCCCAAGTGTACTCGGGTCCTCTCTTTGAATCCCACTTGACTTTGACTAGTATGAGTCTTTTGTGTTTGAGAAACTTGAGCTTTCTGTCTTCTATCTGTAGTGGCTTCTCAACGAATTTTAACTTTTCATTTACCTCCACATCTTGAAGAGGTACTATCAAGGATTCTTCAGATAGACATTTCTTGAGATTGGATACATGAAATACATCATGTACCCCAGCAAGCTCCTCTGGTAGTTGTAAGCGATAAGCAACTGGTCCTATACGTTGGATTACTGGAAATGGTCCTACGTATCTTGGGCCTAACTTTCCTTTCTTACCAAAGCGAACTACTCCTTTCCAAGGAGAAACTTTTAATAGTACCTTGTTTCCAACTTGGAAGTCTAACGGCTTGCGTCGATTGTCTGCATAACTTTTCTGGCGATCTCGAGCCGTCTTTAGTCTTTCCTTGATTTGAGTGATCTTGTCGGTAGTTTCTTGCACTATTTCAGGACCTGATAATTGGCTTTCTCCTATTTCTGCCCAACAAACTGGAGTTCTACACTTACGTCCGTATAGTGCTTCGAATGGGGCAGCTTCAATGCTCGAATGATAGCTATTATTATAGGAGAATTCAATTAAAGGTAAGTGGTCATCCCAGTTTCCACCAAAATCTATCACACATGCCCTAAGCATGTCTTCTAGAGTTTGGATCGTCCTTTCACTTTGTCCGTCTGTCTGAGGATGATATGCAGTACTTAGATTTAGACGAGTTCCCATAGCTTCTTGGAAACTTGTCCAGAGGTGGGAAGTGAAACGACTATCCCTATCCGATACAATGGAGAGTGGAACTCCATGTAAGGATACTACCTCGTCTACGTACATCTTGGCTAACATTTCCATGCTAAAGGTTTCTTTCATAGGTAGAAAATGAGCTGATTTGGTTAATCGATCCACAATTACCCAAATTGCGTCATTACCTCTTCTGGTCTTGGGCAACTTAGTAACAAAATCCATAGTTATAAGTTCCCATTTCCATACAGGTATTTCTAATTGTTGTAGTAGACCTGAAGGTTTCTGGTGTTCTGCCTTAACTTGTGAACAAGTAAGACATTTAGAAACATATCTAGCTATGTCCTTTTTCATTCCTATCCACCAGAAGTTATTCCTTAAATCTTGGTACATCTTGTTGTTACCAGGATTCATGGTATACCTAGATTTATGGGATTCTTCTAAAATCTTATTTCTTAAATCTCCTTGCTTAGGTACCCAAATCCTTTTCTTATGGAATCTCCAAATTCCATCAGTTCCTTTCTCCAATTCTTTTATTCTTCCTTTCATTCCTTCAGCATCATCCTTGATTGTTGTTTCCTGGGTATGCTTTAATTGTTCCATTAAATCTAACTGTAGATTTAATCTAAGAGCACGAACTCGCTTTTGCTTTTTATGATACTTACGACTTAAGGCATCTGCAACTACGTTTGCTTTTCCTTCGTGATACTGAATATCACATTCGTAGTCGCTTAGGATTTCCATCCATCTCCTTTGCCTCATATTCAATTCTTTTTGCCCAAATATGTATCTTAAACTCTTATGATCTGTATAGACAGTAAACTTACTTCCATACAGATAATGTCTCCAAATCTTAAGGGCAAAAATTATGGCGCCTAATTCTAAGTCGTGAGTTGTATAGTTTTCTTCGTGCCTTTTCAATTGTCTTGAAGCATACGCAATTACCTTCTTGCGTTGCATTAGTACACATCCTAATCCTAGCTTAGAAGCATCACAGTGGACTTCAAAATCTTCTGTTCCTTCTGGTAAAGCTAAAATTGGAGCGTTTGTTAGCTTTTGCTTCAAAATCCTAAAGGCTTCTTCTTGCCTAGGCCCCCATTCAAACTTAACTGCTTTACAGGTTAGCTTAGTTAAGGGTACAGCTATCTTGGAAAAATCCTTAATAAACCGTCTATAGTATCCGGCTAACCCTATAAAACTTCTAATTTCCATAGCTAATTTTGGGACCTTCCATTTGGTGATCGCTTCTATGTTAGCAGGATCTACGTGAATGCCTTCGTGATTCACCATGTGACCTGAAAATTGCACTTCTTGCAGCCAGAATTCACACTTCAAGAATTTGGCGTAAAGTTGTTCCTTTCTTAACAAAGTTAAGAGTGCATGCAGGTGCTCACAATGCTCCTCCTGATTTTTGGAATAAATAAGTATATCGTCTATAAAGACAATTACGAATTTATCCAAGTACGGTTTACAGATCCTATTCATCATGTCCATAAATGCTGCAGGAGCATTTGTTAACCCGAAGGGCATGACTGTAAACTCGTAATGACCATACCTAGTTCTGAAAGCAGTTTTAGGTATGTCTTCTTCTTGTACCTTCAATTGATGATATCCATAGCGTAAATCTATTTTAGAAAAGTATCTAGCTCCTTGGAGTTGATCGAAAAGATCATCAATTATAGGCAATGGGTATCGATTCTTAATTGTAACCTTATTTAATTCTCTATAATCGATACACATTTGCATCGAACCATCTTTCTTCTTCACAAACAACATTGGCGCTCCCCAAGGGGATGAACTAGGTTGTATGAATCCTTTGCTTAGTAATTCATCTAATTGCTTTTTCAATTCTAGCATTTCGGTAGGTGCCTTGGCTATCGGTGTAGTTCCAGGAATTAGATGAATCCTAAATTCTACTTCCCTATCAGGTGGTAATCCAGGTAGTTCTTCTGGGAATACCTCTAGGTATTCTGATGCTACTGGAATTTCCTTAAGTTCCTTACCCTTAGTGTTAATGATTACTGAAATCATATACACTATTCCTTGCTTTCGTTCATAACTAGCAACTTTCATTACTGAAATGAACTTTAGGGGCTTTCGTGGCTTATTTCCTGTAATCACTACTAATTCTCCTGTGGGTGTATGAATTTCTATGGAATTCTTATAAACTGGTTATCTTACAAAGTTTTATTTTTAGGTTATTTTACAGAGTTATATTTTTATTACTATTATTATTATTATACAATCACAGATTCACAACCACATTATCTCCTGTCAGCTGGCATCTTAGAAGCGACGTTCCCTTTCGTCGTTCTTCCAGGAGATTTGTTCTCCCATCTCCCGGATCCTATTCCCTGCATCTATCAGCTCCTCGCCAAAATGGCGGAGTTCAGCTAAGTTTTCATTACTCATTAGTGGGTTTGGTGCAGGTTCTGGGTCGAACTGAGGGAAAAAGGTATAAGGATTATTTAGGAGGTTTTGAAATTGCCAGTCGTTGGTCCACCATTCGTCCATTCCTTGAGGTTGGGTGTGGATCAGAGGTTCTAGGATGGCTGGTTCCAAATTTATTGGAAGTTGGTTTTCAGCGGGATAAGGGAAGAGATTTTCATTGATAGGCCTAAGGATATCACAATTTGTCAGTATGCGATCTAGTTCCTCCTGTAGTGGTAATTCCTCGGCTTGCTTAGAACTTTCCCCAATTTCTTTTCCTACTTGCCTAAAATTTTCCCCAATCTTGATCCCTTTTCCTTTATCCATGGGATTTTTTATTTTGGGAACTTTCCTAGTTGCTGGTTTCCTTCTACGCACACGCCTCCAACCCACAAATCTTCTTCTTTTCTTTGGCTTTGATTTCTCCGGAGGTGGAGCTTGGAATTCCATAGGTTCCTCAACATCGGCCATGTAACCAGTAAAGTTTCTAGAAACTTCCACATTAACAGGATAGAGATTGAGATTCTCAAGAGCTTCAGATAATTCATTCATGCTGTTTAGCATTTATGAAGAAACATAAAAAATTTTAGTTTAAAATTTTGTAAATTAATTTTCACAGAATCACAAAATAAAAAAACAGAAAATTTGATATTAATTACAAATATCTAACAAACCATTTTATTGAAACAATTTTTTTTTTAGTACAACTAAAATATTAAAGTTTCTGGTTTGTAGGTGACATAGGTGCTAATACTGGTTTGGCGATTTAACTATAAGTTAGCATTTACTACTATAGTGGCTAACATATAGAGATTTGCCCATTGTTCATCTAACTCATCTTCCCATGGTGGTTTAGTGTCTATTTCCTGAGTTTCCTTATTAATCATCACTCTTTTTTTTGTGACTTCCTTATTTTCTCTTAACTTTTTCTAATAATCAAACTTCTTTTATTAGGGGTAAGTGGTTTTTCATACTGTGCCTTCCGAACAAATATTCCCTCCTCAGTATCTGCTGAGTATCTTGAGGAATTTGATTGGGATGAAGTTCCAATATCTTTCGGTGAACTATCTAATTTAAGATAGATATCCGACATTCTTTGCTTACCCATACTGTATATTAACAGATAGTCAAGATAGAAACACATAGTCACAAGACAATAATCAGGAAAATTAAGTATTTTAAATACTTAATAGGCTTAAATCAGTGGCTCTGATACCACCTTTTCCTGTCACGGCCCCAGCCCCGGTTTGACCCGGTCAGGAGCCGCGGGACAGGAACCCGTGGTATCTATGATGCGACAGCGGAAGATTTTAACAGGATCTTTAAAACTCGAAAATGCCCGATTATTTTATTTCATAATTCGGGATAAACCCCGTAATTTACAATAGAGGAATTTCATAAGTAAATTTCCTGATTTATAAAACATGTTTATTCATTTTAACTGAGCCACCTCTTCAAGCTTGTTAGTGCTCCGTAGCACGTTTTCCTTGATTTACAGCAGGTCGCCTGAAACATGTTTTAAAAATATTTTATCAGCGGGGAAAATACTAGCGAGTCATTCAAGTAGATAAAAAGACACATTAGTTATCAATTACAGCATAAGAGCGATTACAATGGCTTCTATCTTATTTTTATCTGGCGCCGTGTCACCTGGTGACGATGGTCATACCACTATTGGGTCTTTCCCCAAGTAGTGACGTTTATCATTGTTAGGATTTATTAGCCTAACCGTGAAAAATTAGTAATGTGCACAATACCCCAATTAGCCAGTGATTCAAGATAACCATGACTTAATCCCTGTAATTATAACATTTGAAAATAATTGGAGTATTGTAAAATACTTTTGATAAAAGAAAATGACTCACATTGCAGATTTATACGGGCAGAGTTTAGCCTACTAATTAGCCTTGTAACCTAATTTAAATAACAATGCACACGAACTAGGTTAGTAACTAATACAACATTTACGATAACTCACGAGACTAAAACCCTCTCGATTAATGACAAAGTGCTATACTTAAACATCCGTCGAATTCATGACTAATGACAAAGTATGGCCCTAATGTGGGCAGCACTTAAACATCCATCGGATAGTTTCAATCGATCGGACATTGAATCGTAGCAGCTATCGAGTTAATACCCGGTATCGTAGCAGCATGATGTGTGCAAAATGCAATATATAAATTACATCAATTGTGGCATAAAACTAACCCTTTTTTAGTACTAATGTTGGAAAAAGTGTGCTTTTGTCTTCCTTTTGTATTTTCAGGATTAAATGAGCTCAAATTAACAAAAGAAGCAAAAAGACATCAAAATCTAACATAAATACAAGAAAAGGAACAAGACGTGACATGCCCGACCCCATGACAGCATCTTCCCAAGCAAAACAAGAGGACAGAAGGCTGAACACGCCCCGTGCTAAGCCAGAACGGGGGCGTGCCCAAGTGTCAGCAGAAAAGACAAAGTTGTAAAAGCTTCTATTGCCCACCACGGGGCCGTGCTCAGCGGACACGGGGCCGTGGTCAACTATAAGATTCGCACAATCTAGGCAAATCTTCATAGTACAAAGATTCTTCTGCACACGGGGTCGTGCTCAGCGGACACGGGGGCGTGGTCAACTAATAAGACAAGCTGCATTAAATGAAGAAAGAGAAGGATGTGGACACGGGGCCGTGCCCACTGGACACGGGGCCGTGCTCGAGCTTCTGTTTAGCCTATAAATAGGAGTGCTTGGCTCAAGCTCAAACCATCCCTTGGCACACCACCTCTCTCACACTTCACCCACCACCCACCACCACCATAACACCATCATCCACCACCATCATCCATTGTCCATCATAGAGTGTGTGAGTCGTCTCGGGATCCAAGATTGATCGTAAGAGTTCTTGACAATCAAGGCCATGTTTGCCTAAGGGGCTGTTTGGTAGCCTCTTAATGATCATTCAGATGCTACCTCTTAATGGTTTAAAACCTCTGAATGAATAAGAGGTAACCTCAAGTCTGAATGGTTAAGAGGTAACATCTGAATGGTAAATCATTACATGTCACATTCTTCTACATTCTCATTGGTAAAATTCTTAATGATTCCATTAAGAGGTAGCCTCTTAATGACCATTCAGAGGCTACCAAACAGCCCCTAAGTCTCTTACATCACTTGGTGAAGACAAGTGTCTAGTGTAATACTTTTTATTTCTAATCTTTTCGCACTTTTTACTTGGTTTTGTATTAATGACTTTAATAACTAGTTTCTTATGTTGAAGGTGATTCTTTCTTATCGTTTGTCCGTGGTGTCTTGGCATTATTTTACTGTCTATATAAAATAAAATATTTTCACCATTCATATCTCCACGGTCTATATGGAGGTATGTTGGCTACCTGGTCGGGGGTTAAGGGAACGGTTTGGTAAGAGTCTTGCCATTGTTCAACGTTTAGAGGTCCTGCAATGGACCTGGGTCAAATTTAGTAGGACCTCCTTCAATACTTAACGGTATTGGATGGCGGGGGTCCAAACTCTTTGATCCCCTCATTAGTTAACTACTATTAATACTATAACCCGACTATTTAGGACTGTATCCCTGCTGACTCAGACTACTTAGTCGAGGGTAACGTCACCTCCAAAAGAGGGGCCTTCCATAATTTGCATTAATAACTTAATTCATTATCTTTCAATAATCCGACCCTTTAGGATTGTATCCTTGCTGACTCAAACTACTGGGTTGAGGGTAACGTCACATTCAAAAGAGGGGCCTACTACAATAACTAAGATAATCTCTTAAATAAGTGCAAAAGTGCAGAAATAATCAAAGGTTACACTATACACGAGTCGGAACCAAGTGATTCATCTTGTCTATCTGTTTTTCTTTTATTTTTATTTTTCAGCATTTTAGTTAGTTTTTATTTTTCTTAGCTTAAAACATTTTTCTAAACTTTTTGATTTGATTAGACGTTGAGGATAAACCGGTACTAAAAGCTCTTGTGTCCTTGGACGACCTCGGTATCTTACTAACACTATACTACGCTCACGATGGGTACACTTGCCCATATGTGTGTTTAGTGTTAGTAAATATCGTGTTTTATAAATTTAAAACTTGACTAAAAAAAGTGTTAAAGGGGCTTAAAATATACACCTAATATATATAACACTTCACACGCATCAAGTTTTTGGCGCCGTTGCCGGGGACACGAGGATTTTAAGAAGGTTAGGAATCAACGGCCTAATCGTTTTTTTCTTATTTTTCATTTTTTTTTTAGGATTTTTCTTGATTTTTCAGCTTCTGCAGAACTCAGCACGGGCCGTGCCAGCTGAACACGACCCGTGCCCAATCATTGGAACTGGCAATCCTGTTTTAAGTCAGACAGTAAGCTGAACACGGGGCCGTGCCCACTCAACACGCCCCCGTGCCCAAGTTTCAGTTACTGAAAACAGAACCGTAAGATCCCGACGATTGGTAATTTCTGACACAAACATGAGTGATACTGATACTTTTTACTTTCGGCACTCTTATGGTACTATGTGGTGTCAATTATGTGGTGGTAACCATAAAGAATTAGAATGTTATTTTCTAAATTATAAACCCCACTATATAGACCCATCGTTTCCTAGTATCCTTAAGAGGGGCGAAAGTAAAAATAATCCGTATCTCTCCCTCGAATGCTCCCAACCGGATTTTCTAGGAGAAATGCTTCTCGATGAATTATTTCAACTAGAAGATCTAATTATTGATTGGTTAAAAGAACTTAGGAAAGATTTCAAAGATCTTTTCCAAGACAATAGCCAAGAAGAAGGGTTGGAACCGCATTCAAACAACTTCATTGTTTCCGAAGACACTCCTAACTCTAGTGAGGACTTGAGCGATAGTCGTCCCTGTGTCGATTGTGCCGTGAAGGACTCCCCATCAACTTCGTTTGATGCATACATAGACCTGAGCGATTCGACATACACCTTCTTTAACGTGAGCCCAGAAAAGGGTTGGACTTGTCCACCTACATATAGCATAGGAATCACCCTCACCGACAACCTCTTGCGTTCTCGTCTTAATCTAGAGCAATTAAGGTATCTTAGGCACTTTGGGGTTGTTCCATCCAGTAAGGAACTGCCCGATCCGGAAAAGTTCCTTAAAAATAGTCACACTTTATAAAACAGCCTTCCGACACGGGGCCGTGCCCAGGTCAACACGCCCCCGTGTCCACCAAAAGATTCCCTTCTGACTTTTGTCAGAATACGGACAAAACGTGTCAGGATCTTGCCTGCACACGGGGCCGTGTCCAGCCGACACGGGGCCGTGTCCAGCATGCTGTCGTTTTCTATAAATGCAGCCAAGAATCCTGCACATTTGGACCATCCAGGGACAGAGATTTGAAAGGATTTTCTAACCTACCATCCTAGGTAAGTTCTAAAAGAAGGTTCCAACAAACATCTTGTCCTTTCCTCTTTTATCCATTGCCTTCTTCTTCACCTTTCTTGCAACAACACCTCCATTGAAGCTTGATTTCAAGCTTCATTGTGATGATTGTTGATGTTTTTGTTCAAGGAATCTTGTTAAAAATAAGTTACACAACATTGTTTTAAGTTATTTCTGCTAAAAAAAGCTTCATAAGTTGGGAAAATAATTTGAAACTCCAAGGTTCCTTGTTCTAAAAATCTGCAGAAAGTTGAACACGGGGCCGTGCTCATTGAGCACGGGGCCGTGTCCGTGGTACTGTTTCATTAAAACAAACTATTTTTTTGGTTTGTTTTCGTAGAATGTCTAGCCAAAACAGTGGAACCTCTTCTGCGCACTCAAGGAACAGTCGACGGGAAATGAGGCCATCGATTGAAGCAACTCTCGTAAGATACGTAATGGCGCTACGTGAAGCTCTTGACGAGATGACTTCGGTGGAGGAGGTCCTCATAGACCGTATAAATTATCTCTCGGTGGGGTTGGAAAACAGTTTTCAAGAAATAAACCTCTTGCACCAGAGGTTAAACATTCTTGTAACACCTCCCACGGAACCAATCCTCCCTCAAGAGGATTGGAACCTAGCACTTGGAATCCACAATCCTACCGGTTGGGACGACATTCCGGCGGAACCCCCTCTTGAAGAACTCCAAGAAATCCCGGTGGAAGTTGCACCTCCTCAAACCAATGCTAATGAGCCCTCCTTTCTTCTCCCTAGGGAGATCGAAGAATGGCTCGCCGACGTATGAGGAACCCATACCCGGAAAGAAAAGTTGTCATAGCCACATTTAACCGAAGGATCTACATTTTCGGAAATTTTGCTTATAAAATAAGGCTAGAACTTCTTGGTTTAGATTTCTTGTGTTTCTTTGACCTAACTATCTAGTGTTTAGGACTAATATGTAATTCTCTCTATGACTTAATGAATGATGTTTTTAGTTAATTTGGTGTTTGGGTGGTGTTGAAATGAATAAAACACACTTGAGATGGCAAAGGATACAAGGGAAACTTGAACCAGCACCCCATGCAGGAAAACAGGACCATCCGACGATTTTCTTCGTTTACAGTAAGTTCGGCACGGGCCGTGTCCGCCCAACACGGCCCCGTGCTGCACAGTCTGCAGAGAAGACCCAGTTCAGGTAACTGGACACGGGCCGTGTTCACCCAACACGCCCCCGTGTCCAGGCTTCTGTTTCTCTTGATTTAATTTTGTTACTGGCACTTGAACACGGGGCCGTGCCCGGACAACACGGGGCCGTGTTCAGCGCCCAGTAACACAAATTTTTTGCTTTTTCACACCCTTTACACATTCAATCAACCTAAAAACTTATTTTTGGGACACATTAAGGACAATGTGTAATTTAAGTGGGGGGGGGGGGGGGGATGCTAAAACCTTGAATCTTGCAAGTCCTAAATACAAGCCTTACACAAAACTCTATTGGAACCGCTAATCACCCCAATTTTTTTTCAAAAATCTTCATTTTTTTTACTTGTCTAGGTTTAACTTGGGAATTTCAAGTTCTAAAAAGGTTGCATTTTTACGAATTTACAACCGATAGCGTCGTGATAAAAAGAACCAACATAAGAAAATTATGAAAAGGCATGACAAGCTTAGTTAAAATTTGATTATATATACTTTACCACATAAAAAAACCCATTCCCACAAAAGTGAGTTTTGAGCCTTTATTGAGCATACAATTACATATCATTAAACTAAATGCTCATTTTTCGTTTCTTGTGTGAATAGCCGCTTGGTTCTTACGACTCTAGAACTTGCCATGACGATACATTCCCAGTCCTTACCAACTTAAACCCGAGTAAGTAAATGTCAGAGGCATTAGGACTAACCCTTTTTATTTCTACACCATTATTTTTCTTTTTTTTTACCACCTACCCAAAATCCCCCTAGTTAGCCCCTTTGAGCCTAAACCTTTTCATTTCATAACCCAAACCAAACACCCTTTTACCCACCAAAACCTTTTTCGTTTTCAACCCTTTGTTTTAGTAACTAGCTCGGTTTTTCGTATGACTTTTCAAAAAAAAAAAATTATATGTTGATGATGAAGCAAAAGAAAATAAACAAACAAGTTCATCAAAAAAAAACTTTGTTTGAATAATAGCTTCATCAAAATAAAAGTTACAAAAATAAAAAGTCTTACGAAAACCGACGCTTGTTACGCTTTTTCGCCCTTTTTCTACTAACCACTAACCCAACCACCTACCTTTAACCCAAGCCTAACCCTTCACCCACAAAGTCCTCTTGATATTTACAAAGGTATATAAGTTAAAAAGGAGGATGATTGATTGCTTGGCAAGCCTATGGTAGGAGTAAGTTCCATGCCGCTCTCGAGTGATCCACAAAAATACATTTTCGGCCGAGTGTTGAGTGATCCCCGTGAGGTATGTGAACTTGTATATAAATAGAATTTTAAAGAGGCATGTTATGCCCTAATAAGTAATTTATCTTATGAAAAGTTTTAAATAAATCATGACGAATAAGATTGTAAATAAATAAAAATAAAACTTAATAAAGAATCTTGGAAATCCCGACACTCTATGACAAGCCCAAAAACCTTCTTCTCTACCCATTCCATTTGGGAGTGTAAAGCCACATTATAAAGAGTTTTGCTTGAGGACAAGCAAAGATTCAAGTGTGGGGGTATTTGATGTGTGCAAAATGCAACATATAAATTACATCAATTGTGGCATAAAACTAACCCTTTTTTAGTACTAATGTTGGAAAAAGTGTGCTTTTGTCTTCCTTTTGTATTTTCAGGATTAAATGAGCTCAAATTAACAAAAGAAGCAAAAAGACATCAAAATCTAACATAAATACAAGAAAAGGAACAAGACGTGACATGCCCGACCCCACGACAGCATCTTCCCAAGCAAAACAAGAGGACAGAAGGCTGAACACGCCCCGTGCTCAGCCAGCACGGGGGCGTGCCCAAGTGTCAGCAGAGAAGACAAAGTTGTAGAAGCTTCTATTGCCCACCACGGGGCCGTGCTCAGCGGACACGGGGCCGTGGTCAACTATAAGATTCGCACAATCTAGGCAAATCTTCATAGTACAAAGATTCTTCTGCACACGGGGTCGTGCTCAGCGGACACGGGGGCGTGGTCAACTAATAAGACAAGCTGCATTAAATGAAGAAAGAGAAAGATGTGGACACGGAGCCGTGCCCGAGCTTCTGTTCAGCCTATAAATAGGAGTGCTTGGCTCAAGCTCAAACCATCCCTTGGCACACCACCTCTCTCACACTTCACCCACCACCCACCACCACCATAACACCATCATCCACCACCATCATCCATTGTCCATCATAGAGTGTGTGAGTCGTCTCGGGATCCAAGATTGATCGTAAGAGTTCTTGACAATCAAGGCCATGTTTGCCTAAGTCTCTTACATCACTTGGTGAAGACAAGTGTCTAGTGTAATACTTTTTATTTCTAATCTTTTCGCACTTTTTACTTGGTTTTGTATTAATGACTTTAATAACTAGTTTCTTATGTTGAAGGTGATTCTTCCTTATCGTTTGTCCGTGGTGTCTTGGCATTATTTTACTGTCGATATAAAATAAAAGATTTTCACCATTCATATCTCCACGGTCTATATGGAGGTATGTTGGCTACCTGGTCGGGGGTTAAGGGAACGGTTTGGTAAGAGTCTTGCCATTGTTCAGCGTTTAGAGGTCCTGCAATGGACCTGGGTCAAATTTAGTAGGACCTCCTTCAATACTTAACGGTATTGGATGGCGGGGGTCCAAACTCTTTGATCCCCTCATAAGTTAACTACTATTAATACTATAACCCGGCTATTTAGGACTGTATCCCTGCTGACTCAGACTACTTAGTCGAGGGTAACGTCACCTCCAAAAGAGGGGCCTACCATAATTTGCATTAATAACTTAATTCATTATCTTTCAATAATCCGACCCTTTAGGATTGAGTGTATATTATTATGTAATTTTTAATGATATCTAATGAATACATAATTATGCGTCATTATGTATATACATGTCGTATGTTTATGGTGCCTAATTATATCAACGTACAAGCTTGGGTTACTTATGCTAGAGATCCATACCTGGATTTAAGACCTACAAAACAACCGTCGTTAGCCTCACCACACAGAGGAGGTCTCTCCATGACCAACATCCGGCGTGAGAATAACTGTTTGTAGGTGAAAGTAAAGTGTAGGGTAAAAATGGTGTTTCGGTATACGACAAAACAATTAGTTTTTTCAACTCTGAGGGGTATTTATACCTTCAGGTTTAGCTGACGTGGCAAAGTAATCTAGATCGGACCAGCCGCTTTCTATGTAGTCACCGATGTGGGCCCTAAGGGGCTGTTTGGCAACATCTGAATCAATAAGTGCTGAATGAATAAGAGGTCTGAATGGGTAAGAGGCTCTGAACCAGTAAGTGCTGAACCAGTAAAGTGCTGTTTGGTTGCACATCTGAATGACGGTGTAAAATGACATTTTTACCCCTTTTAATTAAAAAAACCATTTATTGCTCTCATCCCTAAAGTGGAAGACCCACCTGTGTTTAATGATTTTAGGCCTATTTACCTGGTGGGTTGTCTGAGCAAAGTAATATCTCATCCCTCCACCTCAAGAACTTTCTCTCTCTCTCTCTACCGTTTTGTTTCTTGTTTTAAAGATCTTTGTTTGCTGTGCTGACCCTTGGTAGTGTTATGAACTTTCTCACACAACATCATAAATCATATCATTCCATCCCCATCCCTCCACCATCAACAACAACAAGACGACCAGTGATGGTGTCGGACAGCGGGTTGATGGCGAAAGTGGTGGTGTCGGACAGCGGGTTCGAAGCAGGAAGAAGAGAGAGAGATCAGTGAGCTTGTTGTTTTACCGGAAACCCGAAGACGTCGCCGGCGGGGCTATGGTGGTTCGGATGTGGAGGAGGGTGGCGTGTGGAGGAGAGAGGAGAACAAGATGGGGCTGTGGGAGAAGAAGACGAAGCAGTGTTGTTTAGGGGTATCTTTGTCTCAAGTTTCATTCAGCGATGTTTTTGAGCTGAATGGTTCAGAGGTGTACTGAATCATTAAGAGGCACAATCTTAATCAACCAAACAGCCTAGCCTCTGACCGATTCAGAGGTAAGCCTCTGAATGGCTTCATTCAGATGCAAACAAACAGCCCCTAAGTTAGTTATGGGGTTGTTCGGAGGCGCATATTGGTATAACGTCCCAAGGGTCGGACGACAGGTCCGACCTTTGGATTGTGTCTAAATTAATATATTAGCATAATAACGTAATGTTAAATTTTCCTAGGTTGTGTTGTTGTAATTCTATTATTATGTATGTGTCACCGAATTGGATTTAATTATGTGTGTGAATGTGAATGAATATAAGGAGGGACGTGGCACGTGACCGCACGAATATTCGAGTCCGCTTGTATACCGGAGGAGAGAATAATCCATGCTGGCCCGTAATCACCTACTCCCCAACACCTCTACTCCCACTTCTAACTGTCCGTCCGATCCTCTTCTTTTCCAATTAATCTGACGGTCATGATTGCGACAATATATATTCCTTTTTTTATTATTTAAAAAAAAGAATATAAGCCGGCTGGTGCTGTCATGTTGTTTTCAGATTCGTCGCCGATCTTTCCTCCCGATGTTCCTCGTCTACATCATGTATCTTTCACTTTCTTATATATCAACTCAAATTACTAAAATACCCCTGCTTCCTATTTTAAAATTATTAATAATTTTTCATCACTATTCTACAATTGTATGTTTCTTCTTGTATGTATTACAAGGTTGCACAAAAAAGATATATAATGAGAAAGCATATTCAGACTTGTAATACTTGATCCTTAAGTTATACAAGATTATTTAGAGATTTGATTTTGTAGGTCCTATATTAGAGGGAATGTTTACACTAATTTATTTGGCGTTTATTCGAAGGGAAAGTTCACTAACACTCACGAATAGGGATGAGATTGGTACATTACTTGTATTCGTACCAGTACCGAAAAATACTGGTACTGAATTTGAACAAAACTGGGTAGCAAATACTGTACCGAATGTATTATGGTACCCGTTTCGGTACCACTTTGTTTTTATTTTTAGTTTTTGAGCACTCGTACTCGTACCAGTACCGAAAAATATCGGTACTGAATAAGTAAAATCAGCATGAATACCAATATAGTATTGAGTACCAAATACGTAAAATTGGTACAAGTATCAATACGATACGGGTACCAAATAGATAAATTCAATACGAGTACCATAAATACCATAATACAAAATAAAATATAACTGTTGAAAAACAACGGCCTAATAGCAACATCTAATATGTAAAGGATACTATAGAGAATATAGAGACAATGAGAAGTATAGAAAATGAGAGAATTCTTATTCATTGAGTGTACATATATCATATATATAGATCAATACAACAACAACCCTAAAGCCCATTAACATTAGGTCAGGCTTGGCCTATGGGCCTGAATGTCTACATTCATAACACTCCCCCTCAGACATTTAGAAATACACATACACTGTTAACATTATACTACTAGATAATGTTTACACGATTCTTCAGGACCGATGTTAACTGATACTGCAGGACTAGTTATGTTGCCTCATTAAAACCTTACTAAGAAAAACCCAGTGGGACAAAGCTTAGTCAAGGAAAAAGAGTACATACACTGTGTATATTATGGGTACATTACTCCCCCTCAATTTTACTTGTGTATCTTGATGATGTTGAATCCAATCTTCTGTGACAATTGCTTGACTTGATATTTGGCGTAGTCTTCTTTGATTTGAGTGTTGTTGTCTACATTGTCTTCATACAACATGGCTTGAGCTTCTCTTGATCAACTCTAATCTACATACTTCTTAAATATGCTGAAATCTTCGACCTTCATAACTTGTATCTGGATTGAGATCGAACTCTATGCGAGTCTAATATATATCAATCATAACCCAGGACGCCATATTGTTCTTGTGGAACTATCCCGTGTCTCGAGTTTGTAAATATGTCAAATAATGATTTAATGCGCTTTATAATTCTGCCTCGTTAAAAATCATGCCAGGAAAACCCAATGGGACAAAACCGTAGCTAAGGGAAAAGAGTGCACTACGCATTATACATAATTAACAACATGATTTATGAAGATGTTGAATTAGTACTTCGGGACCTATAAGATAAACTGATACTACTGGATCAGTTATGTTGTCTCGTTAAAAACCTTACCAAGAAAACCCAATGGGAAAAACTTAGTGAAGGGAAGAATAGTGCAACATTTGAGATTAGAACTGTAATCTTACCAATACATCTAGCAAGAACGTAATATAAGATGTCGTCTTGTTTGCAAGATACGTCAATGCTCTGATCGCAATTAAGTATGGTACTTCTTGACTAAGTAGTTCAACATCCCTTTCTTGGGGTTGATAATAATATTTTTTCTATGTCAAGCGATCAGACAATCGTTCATGTACTCAACGAATGAGCTTTTTCTATATAACATCTTCTAGATGTAGTCAGATTGATGAGCAAAAATAGTACATATATACTCGAACTACAGGTCGAGAATAACTACACTTTGTAAAGGTCATTCAAAATTTTCCTCTGTAGTTTGAGAGTTCCTTCTCGATGATGTTTACATTATCACTGTAAGAGTGAAATCTTGTTAAATAGATGTAGCTCATAATATCAAAATTATACCTCTCTATTCAGAGTATAGTCGACTGTACCACATACGAGTAGTTTCCTTTAAGATAACACCTATGGGGTTATTGTTTCATAATGCTTTGAGCATTTTTAATCCTTCAGGGGGTTTTCATGCAGATGTCATTTGCAATTGTCTCATACATGTATACGGTGATGACATCCATAAATTGTTTTATCTGAAGTCATTCTGAGATTGTGAGGCCGCTTAAACATCTAAAGATTATCGCATCCACTACAGGGGTATACGTTTCCTCGTAATCAACTGCTGGGATTTGGGAAAATCTTTATGTTAAAACGCGTGCCTTACATCGCAAAAACTCATTATTTACGTTTCCTTTTATTTAAAGACACCCATTTATAACCTACTGGTTTGACGTCTATGGGTGTTCGAACTGCTGGTTCGAAAACGTTTAGTTTGTCGAGCAAATTTACTTCAACCTTAAGTCATGTAGCCATTTTGGCTATTTGTGTGCGTACACTCTTGCACACTTTCTATATACGTAATCTTTTTTTTTTCATCGATTACATCTATTACTATAGCATAATCAAATATATCATTTTACATGTGTTTCATTACGGTTCCATATTGTACTTATTTTGTACATAATTCATCGCGATCTCATATTTGTTTGGTACTAGAGTTTCTTTTAGAACTCCATTAGCCTCTTTTGGGGTTTTGACAACAACCTTCTTTAAGGTTTAGTATGCAACCACTTCTGGGGTTTTGTATGCAACCACTTATGGTGTTTTATGTGCCACCTCTTTTGGGGTTACGCCAACTGCGTTACTCTGCTCTTTTTGTGTTTGTGGGTTTTATCTTTTTTAAACCGATTTATCTCTCATAATTTATTAATATGATAATCATTTTGTGAGTACTTCCATTCGAGCAGATAAGTTTAAGCTGGTATATGTGACTTTGTCACCTTATTTGTGTTAATGAATGCATCTTGTATTTCATTTGTTATTATTTGCAAATACACGTTCTTTCTTTTGGACTTCAGATTTGCATTGACCACTTCAGGGGTCGATATATAATATGATGCATTTTCTTTATGTTACCAGTCTTTCATTTTCTTGTCTACCCCTAAGACTGGGAATACGATGTACATATCCCATTTTATATGTTATGGTGGTGCTATTGGTACATAGGCTGCACAACAAAATATATAAAAAATGGAAACTTGGTTCTCTTTAGGAAACCAGTTGTAATGGGGAGTATTTGTGATAAGCAGTTGGTTTTGAATTGATATAATCAATCGACGAATTCCGTCTAGACTACGTATGCCTCTCACTATATTTCACATTGTGCCCAACAATGGTCCCTACAATTGGGTTGTCAAAGAACAGTGTTAAACCATGTCAAAAAACAACGTTCCATAGTGTTGGGCATATGCTACATACGGGTAGCTAAAAACTCACATGTAACCATGTATGAATGCCACAATCCACACAACTGTACATTTCAATGGTCCCATATAAGAAGGATTGTTTGTAGGAATTTGTAGTTTGGAATGGCATAAAAATTTATTTGCCACAAAAAAACTAACTAGACATATGATAAGCATTTTGGGAGCAATGTTTTTAGATTACTTAGAGGTGCTAAGGTGCCGGTTAGCATGTTTGATTGTTTAGCATATCATGATGCTATCTTGATGACCTATTTGGTCATGCCATGTGGTGAACGTATAAATATTCTAGTAACTTCTGGTTACTCACCATATTTGATTTAATGGAATATTGTGAAAAATTAGTATCATTTCTAGTAACTTCTAATATAGTCTTCGGGCCATATTTGCTATACTCCCATACAACATTCATGGTGGCATCATTACCATTTTCTTAGTTATGTATATGATCATAACCTTTGAATTGATCATCATCACATTCATATTAGGGAATGGATTAGAACCACAGAACTTTCATGCTTGTTGTTTCAAACTTTATATATATTCTTTAACAATTAATGATATTTGACGATGGAAATTGTTTTGCTCAATAGATTATGATATATATTTTTCTCATCACATTCTCTTCAAGGAATGGAATAGAGTCAGACAACTTTTATGGTGACTGTTTCAAACCTTATATATCAAGAGCGCATTTGAGGTTTGACAAGTGGAAATCATTTTATTCCACATGTATAACTAATCTTTTCACCACATAACATCAATTATATGACCGAATCATTAAGATTTATCAGTCCAAAATGTCACACCCCAACCGATGGCGGAATCCTCGGGGCGTGGCACTGAGCGAAACAGATTGTCCAGAAGTTTCCATAACAATTATCAAACCATCCAATTTAAATAATACGTCCCATACCGTATCTCAAACAGTCAAATAATTATTACAGACAAACAACAAGGCAAATATTATGTTCCGACAACTCAGATTTAAATAGACAGCAATTGTTTATCTGCTTCTAGAGACCCCTGATTCGTTATCTACAGACAACTATTTGTTGGGCTCTAAAGCTTTATTCTAGCTTCAAATTCCTACCACATGTGCATCCTAAGCACCTGTCACATACGTTAAAATAAAGTCAATACATAAAATGTAAAGGTGAGCATACAGGTTTGATAATAGCATATAGAGTTCGAATTCGTTTACGCGTAACCAGCACGTACACATAGTGAAATGAAGCACGTTAGTTATCGACATAGATCCATCGATACCAATGACTGCGGGTTGACTGCCTGAGGCAGTTCACAATACATGATTACCACCGTAACCCATGCAAGTAATGATCCTTAATAAACCCCCGCGAACGGGTGCTGAGTCCAAACTATAGTACTATCGTTGCTAAGGCAGGTAGACAGCATTCCATGTGTAAACATAACAAACAAGCATTCATGAGCCACGTATAACATGCATAACGGTTATCGTTCAAATAGTATTTGAGTAGTGTGATTGTTGTAGTTTGAATATTCGTAACGTATGTAACACCCAAAAGTGCTTAAAGCAAAAAGGGATCGAGTATACTCACAGCGATTAATGGATTGAAGGGAGCGCTTAGCGAGTAAAGTTAGCCTGAATAGATTAGATAGCATAACGATAAGGAACACGTTAAAATGACACAAAGTGAAGTTGGGTCGGATGGTAGTTCGATCGGATGGCACTCCGATCGGACGGTAATCCGTGCGGATGGTAATCCGTGCGGATGGTAATCCGTGCGGATGGCGATTCGAGTGGATTGTTTCTTCCTATAATAAGGATGTGTTTGTGTATGATGGCTTGACTTTTGAAGTTTTCGTTGTAGTATTTAGAAAACATTGAAGCATCTCTATCTTTCAAGTCGTTCGATCGGATGCTGGGTCGTACGGATGACTATCCGTTTGGATTATCATCCGGTCGGACGGTGATCCGGTCGGACGGCGACTTAGTGGTGAGATTACTTGTTGAAGACAAGTTCTCAGTTGAAGTGTCACTCGATTGGATGACCATCCGATCGGGTGGCAACTCTGGTGATGAACATGTCGAAAATTGTTTAAGTCCTTAAAGTCTTAATATCTCATGATCCGAAGAGTAATCCAACCAGATGGTCATCCGATCGAATTCCAATTCGTTCAATACTATTACTCTAGTTAAGGTTGTTTAAAGGTGGGACCCAAGTGTCATCCGTTCGGGTGGCAATCCGTTCGGATGACCTATCCGATCGGATAGCAATCCGGTCGGATGGCAATCCGTTACGGTTGTTCCGTTCGTCCTACACTTGGTCGTTTTGATGGCCTATCGTTGTTTCGAGACGTCTTGACAACTTGTTAGCCAACCAGAACCCTGCCTCGACCCAAGTGACCAAACCGACCAGGAATCACCCTAGTTCGGCCAGTTACCGGCTCGAGACGGTTGTTCTTGTTTAACCCGAAATCGATTGTCTCGTAGGCGAAAATCCAGATCTGAACCAGTACAACACTATGGACGAGTAGGAGACTAGATCTGATCCTGATTCTACCAGTTTTGAGTGTTCTGAGTGTAAAAGAGTTGAAAGAAAGTTAGAAACCATCTGTCAATCCTCTTTAACCACTCGCGTGTTGAGATCTCCGCTAGATCTTTTTGTATTCGGGTGGAAATCGGCTAGATCTCGGTTGCTCTTGGTGGATTGAGGTCAAGCATGAAGTTCCTTGAAGAACACATGATGACGTCACCCTAGAACACCCGAAATCTAGTGATTTCATGGTTAAAAGTTAGGATTTAAAAGATAGAAAGGTGCAGGAGTGCGTGTAGATCAAGAAAGTACAAGATTTAGGGCGAGATCTTACCTGGATTGAGAGAAATCGAAGAAAAAGTGAGGAACACGAGCTGTTTGGACAGAGGTTTCCAAAAGTGGAAAGAATGACAATGATAGGGGTATTTATAGCATTCCAAAAGAGGAAAGGGTGATCCGATCGGATGACACTCCGCCCGGATGACGATCCGGTCGGATGACATCCTGGTCGGATGACATATGGCCTGTCACCAAATGGGTTATCCGGTCTGATGGCTATCCGGCCGGATGGCGCTTGGTTCAAGTTTTTGACGCGATGATTTTTGGTGTTTCGATTTCGAATGCGAGCGGTTCGATTCGATAGGGTTTCCTAGTCAAATTACTTTTAGTCCCAACGACTTCGTATATCGCATAATCTATTTTCCACTAACTATCATAGTTCGATTGTGATTCGAGTTCGAGTTTGATTGCATTCGAGTTTCGATTGAGTTCGCTTGATTACCACGACATAACATAAATAAACATGCACAGATAACACGTAAGGCACACACACACGTATAATATGTTACACCCTAATTCGTATTTGACAAAAAGTCGCAGCGGAAACACGAACCATAAAATTTCTTTCATTATAAATACCTCAACCTATTTAAAATTCAACTTTAACATAATTCTTATTCATAAATCCGTCATCCTCTTATTTACTAATTAAAAACATAGCTTACGTTTACTACATTTTACATTCAACGTCCCCGTACAATCTCTCTAGTGGCTCGGTCTTCAATCCCTAATCCTTCAGATAATCGCTCATTATCCGTACAACCTGCATTTACCACACACATTCATAACATTAGCACACATTAAAGAAACAAAGTTCATTCGCGTACACTTCACACTTCGTCATCTTTTAAGCTTTAAGCATTTCATCTGCATATCCATTTCCTGGTGAGGCTTCAATAATGTACCTGCATTACTTTTCATTCTCGAGGTACACCATTAATAACGTTAACCCTCATCGTCTCTAAATCATGCTTACATACGTACTCGCATACATATCTACGTACGTACATCTTTTCCCTACAACTTTACATACGTGCATACACTCATACATGCCTTTATACATACATACATACACATCTACATACATACAAACCTTTCCTACATCATTACACACATACATACCCTCGTACATATCTTTACACATACATACATACACATCTACATGCATACAAACCTTTCCCACATCATTGCATACATACATACCCTCGTACATATCTTTAAGCATACATACATACACATCTACATGCATACAAACCTTTCCCACATCATTGCATACTTGCCAATGAGAATTAAATTAATAATTCTTACCTGGGGTACGGGATCCCACTTTAAGGTTCAGGAACCTGAGGTGGGATTCTTACCTGGGCTATGGGATCCCGCTTTAAGGTTCAGGAACCTGAGGTGGGATTCTTACCTGGGCTATGGGATCCCGCTTTAAGGTTCAGGAACCTGAGGTGGGATTCTTACCTGGGCTATGGGATCCCGCTTTAAGGTTCAGGAACCTGAGGTGGGATTCTTACCTGGGCTATGGGATCCCGCTTTAAGGTTCAGGAACCTGAGGTGGGATTCTTACCTGGGCTATGGGATCCCACTTTAAGGTTCAGGAACCTGAGGTGGGATTCTTACCTGGGCTATGGGATCCCGCTTTAAGGTTCAGGAACCTGAGGTGGGATTCTTACCTGGGCTATGGGATCCCAAGGGGAACCAACATACCTATATCGTCACGCACGATCATGTCATCCCACCTTTATACATTCACACATACGCTTACCCTAATGGTCATAAAACATGAGTTAAACTAGTTATACGCGACTTAAAACGCGTTTAAACGAGTTCCCGATACAAAACGGAGCTAACAAGCAACTTTCGACAAACAGCCACCCCGTCGCGTAGCGCGACGGGCCGTCGCGTAGCGCGACGCCATCAAACAAACAGAATGTTTGTTGCTGCAGTGCTGCAGATTTCAGCACGTCCGCGTTTCACGGAAACGGTCATAACTTCTTCGTTATTGGTCCGTTTTACCCGATTCTTTTTCCTACGCGTCCGTAATTTAATTCTCCATCTTTTGGAGTTAAGATCCGACATCCGGATTAACAAAATTTCAGACTTTTATCTCTTCGGCTTATTACCCTTTTTCCCAACCTTGACCCGTTCATGCATTCGTCAACGTAACTTGTTCGTTTTACCATATCCTCTTATACACATAATGATATCCATGACGTCTATCATAAATTACTGAACTCTTGGATATCTTGCATCCTTTTAACACATTATCATTCATATGCTCATTTCGACCCGTTAAGGGTATTCACGCATTAATTTGGTCTATGACTAACCAAACCATCATCCCTACTACCATACTTGTCCAAACGTTACACTAATCGAAAACTTGTTTCTAAGCTACTTTTAAGATCGCTTACCCCAAAATACCCATCAAGGGCATTTTGGTCAACATTAACCCATCAATTACGACGAAAGACCTTAAACACATATTTGACCTCGAACATCATGTTTAATTCATTACAACACTTCATTACTTACTTGTACTACGAAGTGATTACAGAAATCACTTACCTCGTGCGTCCGAGTTCGTGTCCGTTATCTTGCCTCCTTTTGACCCGTTAGCCTTTCATGCTTGAGTCCTTCTCGACATGATTCCTATACTTTCATGTCACCAAATCATATTCACATTAGCATACACAATTGTACATGTTAACGATCATAGTAATCGCATATTTCACATTTGACTTTCTTTAGTCACAACTAACAAGCATAATACATGTAACCAAATTCATATCATTTCCAACTCGTGGAGTCCGTAATGTCATCGCATTAGACACACATACGTCTAACACGCATCATATAACTTACTTTAGTCTTACAATTATGACAACATGACAGTTGACTTTTAGAAGTCAACGGTCCATTTACTTTAACTTTTGACTTTTCATTATATACCCGTAACATTATAATCGACTATACGGACATCACTATATACATATCATCTTTTGCTTACATACAATTTCATCTATTAAGCTCACCTAGGCATTTAATCAAACACTTGGTGTGCGTACCACTATCTTAGCACCATGTACAACTAATTTATGCATATTCTTCTAATCTTATACATAATTCATCAATTTCTTCCTTCTAACCAACATGGATCATACATGCATGAACATCAAACATACTAGTACCACATTTCTTTTAATTCCTCTAACAAGAATCCATCATACAAATAAAAATACATCAACATTCCACAAGAATTAGACATGGATGATGATTCAAATCATCATTCTTACCATAACTAATGGGTTTCACCCTTAAACATCAAATTAACCTAATTCATGCATAATCCATGTTCCAAATGATGAATCTAACACATACTCATGCTCAATTTCATACAAATTCGTGATTTACAACATAACCCATTTCGTGCATCATCACCAATCTCGAATCTAAGACATACCTTACGATCCCCTTGTGAAGGTGATCATTAATCCGTGTTTGGTTATGAATTTGAGCTTCGTTTAGCCTTCCAATTTGAGGGAATAGATGAAGTTAGGGTTCTTGGCTCCATGGGAGCTTCCTGCTCTTTCACGAACACACTATGTGTGTTTGTGTGTGTGTTTTGTTATTTAGTAACCAAACTTTCACCCTATTCCATTTAACCCCTCAATGTTTGCCACTTAAACATGTTTGGCACGGCTTTCATCTTCTAAATAGTTTTTATCATACACTTTATTAGGTTAAATAACCTAGTCATTTATTTCTTAATGTACCATAGCATAACATTTAACGAATATAAACATTCGGGTTTTGGGGTGTTACAAGTCTACTCCCCTTAAATAAGGTTTCGTCCCCGAAACCTTTCTCGTTTCCTCTTACACACACACACTCATGTTTGACTTCACAGTCGCATCATAATCATAAGTAACCATCCTAACTCATTTCTTAATTATTCATGCAATTTGCTTTTTCTTCTTAACAAGGCTGTACTTTCCATGGCATACTTTCATATAACATTCTCATTTCCTTTGACCCGTTAAAACAGGTTAATATACATTCTTATTCAAACTTATAATAATGCTTACACTCATATGATCATTTTATAACAGATTAAATACCTTCATCTCATCCTTTAAGATTTCATTCTATAGACGCATTGCATAACATTTAACCCTTGTTTTGTTATCACAACAAAACTACCATTTCATAGTCACACCCACGTGCTTAACTCCGTAGCTAACATCATTCTACGTTTCCATAATCTTTTGTACCATACATATCCTCACGTTGCTTGCACATTCGGATATTTTCATTCCGGTCACTCTTTTGTTCTTTTGCTTTACACTACTTTTATGACTTGTTTGACGCATACATGGTCAAGCTATTGACTTCTTCTTATGTAGACTAGTTCCGTCTTTTATATCTTAAATCCGTTTCGCGGATTCGAACACATTATTCATACCTTTCGTACCTTCTATGTTTTGAATCCGTCTCGCGGATTCAAACATTGCATTTACGCCTTTCATTCTTTGAATCCGTCTTGCGGATTCAAACATTGCATATACGCTTTTCATCCCTTGAATCCGTCTCGCGGATTCAAGCATTGCATTCCTATCTTTCAAATCCGTCTCGCGGATTCTAGCATAGCATTTCATGTTTCGAATCCGTCTCGCGGATTCTAGCATAGCATTTCATGTTTCGAATCCGTCTCGCGGATTCTAACATAGCATTTCATCTTTCGAATCCGTCTCGCGGATTCTAGCATAGCATTTCATGTTTCGAATCCGTCTCGCGGATTCTAACATAGCATTTCATATTTCGAATCCGTCTCGCGGATTCTAGCATAGCATTTCATGTTTCGAATCCGTCTCGCGGATTCTAACATAGCATTTCATATTTCGAATCCGTCTCGCGGATTCTAGCATAGCATTTCATGTTTCGAATCCGTCTCGCGGATTCTAGCATAGCATTTCATGTTTCGAATCCGTCTCGCGGATTCTAACATAGCATTTCACACTCTCATTCTTGAGAGTCTTACATTTCTCTTCACCCTCACGTCCACCTACTACTTAATTCTAACGGACATACCTGTATTAATTATCACGGTCCCACGAACGTCATATGCTTCACGTGTACTAGCCAGGTACACAATCCACATACTAGTTTCGTGTCTTCGTGTAATTGTCACCTTATGTCCGAAGAATTAGGTTTCGGCACGTGTATCATTTTTCAAAACATGTTTACTATACCATCATGGTCCTTCATTTAGCATTTTTCTCCCCTTAATGCATTTTACCATTTCATATACCGACATATTGAATTTACGTACCTGGGTTCAACTTTATCTTATTTCATGCCTTGGTGTCGGTACTTGACCGCACTCACGGGTCATCCTCTTCAAACGCTTACACTTACCTTGCATATACAAAACCGTCAGTTTCTTTATGCGTATACATAAGTACATACTTACATTCTCTTTTACCTTTGGATCTTGACCGAGTCTTGGATTGTACGGGTTTCTTATCACAAGAGCACACAGGTTTGAGTTCAAGCACTTACCTTCTTACACTTGATTCTCTCAAACCAGGGCTCTGATACCAACTTGTTACACCCTAATTCGTATTTGACAAAAAGTCGCAGCGGAAACACGAACCATAAAATTTCTTTCATTATAAATACCTCAACCTATTTAAAATTCAACTTTAACATAATTCTTATTCATAAATCCGTCATCCTCTTATTTACTAATTAAAAACATAGCTTACGTTTACTACATTTTACATTCAACGTCCCCGTACAATCTCTCTAGTGGCTCGGTCTTCAATCCCTAATCCTTCAGATAATCGCTCATTATCCGTACAACCTGCATTTACCACACACATTCATAACATTAGCACACATTAAAGAAACAAAGTTCATTCGCGTACACTTCACACTTCGTCATCTTTTAAGCTTTAAGCATTTCATCTGCATATCCATTTCCTGGTGAGGCTTCAATAATGTACCTGCATTACTTTTCATTCTCGAGGTACACCATTAATAACGTTAACCCTCATCGTCTCTAAATCATGCTTACATACGTACTCGCATACATATCTACGTACGTACATCTTTTCCCTACAACTTTACATACGTGCATACACTCATACATGCCTTTATACATACATACATACACATCTACATACATACAAACCTTTCCTACATCATTACACACATACATACCCTCGTACATATCTTTACACATACATACATACACATCTACATGCATACAAACCTTTCCCACATCATTGCATACATACATACCCTCGTACATATCTTTAAGCATACATACATACACATCTACATGCATACAAACCTTTCCCACATCATTGCATACTTGCCAATGAGAATTAAATTAATAATTCTTACCTGGGGTACGGGATCCCACTTTAAGGTTCAGGAACCTGAGGTGGGATTCTTACCTGGGCTATGGGATCCCGCTTTAAGGTTCAGGAACCTGAGGTGGGATTCTTACCTGGGCTATGGGATCCCGCTTTAAGGTTCAGGAACCTGAGGTGGGATTCTTACCTGGGCTATGGGATCCCGCTTTAAGGTTCAGGAACCTGAGGTGGGATTCTTACCTGGGCTATGGGATCCCGCTTTAAGGTTCAGGAACCTGAGGTGGGATTCTTACCTGGGCTATGGGATCCCACTTTAAGGTTCAGGAACCTGAGGTGGGATTCTTACCTGGGCTATGGGATCCCGCTTTAAGGTTCAGGAACCTGAGGTGGGATTCTTACCTGGGCTATGGGATCCCAAGGGGAACCAACATACCTATATCGTCACGCACGATCATGTCATCCCACCTTTATACATTCACACATACGCTTACCCTAATGGTCATAAAACATGAGTTAAACTAGTTATACGCGACTTAAAACGCGTTTAAACGAGTTCCCGATACAAAACGGAGCTAACAAGCAACTTTCGACAAACAGCCACCCCGTCGCGTAGCGCGACGGGCCGTCGCGTAGCGCGACGCCATCAAACAAACAGAATGTTTGTTGCTGCAGTGCTGCAGATTTCAGCACGTCCGCGTTTCACGGAAACGGTCATAACTTCTTCGTTATTGGTCCGTTTTACCCGATTCTTTTTCCTACGCGTCCGTAATTTAATTCTCCATCTTTTGGAGTTAAGATCCGACATCCGGATTAACAAAATTTCAGACTTTTATCTCTTCGGCTTATTACCCTTTTTCCCAACCTTGACCCGTTCATGCATTCGTCAACGTAACTTGTTCGTTTTACCATATCCTCTTATACACATAATGATATCCATGACGTCTATCATAAATTACTGAACTCTTGGATATCTTGCATCCTTTTAACACATTATCATTCATATGCTCATTTCGACCCGTTAAGGGTATTCACGCATTAATTTGGTCTATGACTAACCAAACCATCATCCCTACTACCATACTTGTCCAAACGTTACACTAATCGAAAACTTGTTTCTAAGCTACTTTTAAGATCGCTTACCCCAAAATACCCATCAAGGGCATTTTGGTCAACATTAACCCATCAATTACGACGAAAGACCTTAAACACATATTTGACCTCGAACATCATGTTTAATTCATTACAACACTTCATTACTTACTTGTACTACGAAGTGATTACAGAAATCACTTACCTCGTGCGTCCGAGTTCGTGTCCGTTATCTTGCCTCCTTTTGACCCGTTAGCCTTTCATGCTTGAGTCCTTCTCGACATGATTCCTATACTTTCATGTCACCAAATCATATTCACATTAGCATACACAATTGTACATGTTAACGATCATAGTAATCGCATATTTCACATTTGACTTTCTTTAGTCACAACTAACAAGCATAATACATGTAACCAAATTCATATCATTTCCAACTCGTGGAGTCCGTAATGTCATCGCATTAGACACACATACGTCTAACACGCATCATATAACTTACTTTAGTCTTACAATTATGACAACATGACAGTTGACTTTTAGAAGTCAACGGTCCATTTACTTTAACTTTTGACTTTTCATTATATACCCGTAACATTATAATCGACTATACGGACATCACTATATACATATCATCTTTTGCTTACATACAATTTCATCTATTAAGCTCACCTAGGCATTTAATCAAACACTTGGTGTGCGTACCACTATCTTAGCACCATGTACAACTAATTTATGCATATTCTTCTAATCTTATACATAATTCATCAATTTCTTCCTTCTAACCAACATGGATCATACATGCATGAACATCAAACATACTAGTACCACATTTCTTTTAATTCCTCTAACAAGAATCCATCATACAAATAAAAATACATCAACATTCCACAAGAATTAGACATGGATGATGATTCAAATCATCATTCTTACCATAACTAATGGGTTTCACCCTTAAACATCAAATTAACCTAATTCATGCATAATCCATGTTCCAAATGATGAATCTAACACATACTCATGCTCAATTTCATACAAATTCGTGATTTACAACATAACCCATTTCGTGCATCATCACCAATCTCGAATCTAAGACATACCTTACGATCCCCTTGTGAAGGTGATCATTAATCCGTGTTTGGTTATGAATTTGAGCTTCGTTTAGCCTTCCAATTTGAGGGAATAGATGAAGTTAGGGTTCTTGGCTCCATGGGAGCTTCCTGCTCTTTCACGAACACACTATGTGTGTTTGTGTGTGTGTTTTGTTATTTAGTAACCAAACTTTCACCCTATTCCATTTAACCCCTCAATGTTTGCCACTTAAACATGTTTGGCACGACTTTCATCTTCTAAATAGTTTTTATCATACACTTTATTAGGTTAAATAACCTAGTCATTTATTTCTTAATGTACCATAGCATAACATTTAACGAATATAAACATTCGGGTTTTGGGGTGTTACATAATAGCAAGTAAAAATTACGTAGCTCGAGTTGCGATTTGATGTCGATTTGATTAGCATAGCTTGATTATTAGTTGATTAACTTTATCGCATTGTTACTTCCTATAGTTCGCAGTCGTAGATCGATCGAATATCGATTAACATACGTCGATTACAGCAATTAACAACACTTACTCCTCATAATACAAATAAAATAAAGAAATTTCTACAAGTCAAGTTGCGCGAAATCGGTCGTTGACTTGACCTTGACTTTGACTTTGACTTGTGAAAACACGGGGTGTTACAGCCTCCCCTTGTTTAGGAAATTTCGTCCCGAAATTAAGCTGAAAGCTGCACAACGCCGTGAATCACATTTGAGAACTTTCTCTTGCTAGACTTTCTCTTTGAACAACTGTGGGTACTTAGCCTTCATGTCGCTTTCGAGTTCCCAAGTGAACTCTGCGCCTCTTTTGCCTTCCATTCGGACTTTCACGATAGGAATGCGAGAGCGTCTGAGTTGCTTGGTTTGGTGGTCCATGATTTCGACAGGCTTTTCCACGAAGTGTAATGTTTCGTTCACTTGTAGATCGTCTAGAGAAACGTGTAAGTCGTGGTCGGCTAGGCACTTTCGGAGGTTTGACATGTGGAAAGTCGGGTGGATGTTACTGAGTTCCTCCGGTAGTTCGAGTCTGTAGGCGACTTTCCCGATCCTTTCCAGAATCTTAAAAGGTCCAACATATCGAGGCGCGAGCTTTCCCTTTTTGCCGAATCGGGCTACGCCCTTCCAAGGTGATACCTTTAGGAGTACGTAGTCACCAACGTCAAATTCTCGGGGCTTGAGTTTTCTATCGGCGTAACTTTTCTGTCGATCCCGAGCCTTTACCAGGTTGTCTCGAATTTGGAAGATTTTGTCTGTCGTTTCTTGTAGTAGCTCAGGACTGGTTAGTTGCGAATGACCGATCTCGTGCCACACAATAGGCGATCGACATCTTCTTCCGTATAATGCCTCGAATGGTGCCATTTGGATGCTAGAATGATAGCTGTTGTTATACGAGAATTCGACTAGCGGCATGTATTTATCCCAATTACCACCGAAGTCTAGGACACATGAACGGAGCATGTCTTCAAGAGTACGAATCGTTCTTTCAGTCTGACCGTCGGTCTGTGGGTGGAAAGCAATACTTAGATTAAGCGTTGTACCGAGTGCCGTTTGAAATGTTTCCCACAATCGCGAAGTAAACCGAGCATCACGATCAGAGATGATGTCACGAGGCGTCCCATGATTACAAATGATCTCGTCGGTGTAGATTCGAGCTAATCGTTCTACCTTGTAGTCTTCTTGTATAGGCAGAAAGTGAGTTGATTTAGTCAAACGGTCGACCACAACCCATATGCTGTCGTGACCTGATGACGTGTGTGGTAGCTTGGTTATAAAGTCCATGGCTATACTTTCATACTTCCACATGGGGATTGGTGGTTGTTCGAGTAAGCCAGAGGGTCTTTGATGTTCAGCCTTGACTCTAGCACAAGTTAGGCATTTTCCAACGTAGAGAGCGATATCCCTTTTCATACCCGGCCACCAGTACTTATAGCGAAGGTCCTGGTACATTTTATCAGCACCGGGGTGAATAGAATATCGGGACTTGTGGGCTTCGTCCATCAGTATCTGTCGCAAATTGGTCCATTTGTGAATCCAGATTCGGTCTAGAAAGTGGAATATCCCATTCGACTTGCTCACAAGTTGGGCTCCATCGTGGTAGATTCTTTCTTTCTTCAAAGTACGTTCGTTAAAACATGCGTGTTGAGCGTCGCGGATGAGAGTTTCGAGATCGTGTTGGGCTTGGACATTACGAGTGCTAAGCAGATAGCTCCGTCTACTAAGTGCGTCGGCAACAACATTCGCTTTGCCTGGGTGATAACGGATCTCACAGTCGTAATCGTTGAGAAGTTCTACCCATCGGCGTTGACGCATATTAAGTTCCTTCTGATTAAAGATGTGTTGTAGGCTCCTATGATCAGTGAAGATCGTACACTTGGTACCATACAGGTAGTGTCGCCAAATCTTTAACGCAAAAACAACTGCGCCTAGCTCAAGATCATGGGTTGTATAGTTCTTCTCGTGGATTTTGAGCTGACGAGATGCGTAAGCTATGACCTTGTCCCGTTGCATGAGAACACAACCAAGACCAAGGTTGGAAGCATCACAGTAGACAATGAAATCATTGTTTCCGTCGGGCAATGTGAGAACAGGAGCGTTGCAAAACATGTACTTGAGGGTTTGGAAAGCAGTCTCTTGTTTAGTTCCCCAAACAAAAGGCTTGTCTTTATGCGTGAGAAAGGTAAGCGGTACAGCGATTCTTGAGAATCCCTCGATAAATCGTCGATAATAGCCCGCTAGTCCGAGAAAAGAGCGGACTTCAGACGGATTCTTAGGCGTAACCCAGCTCTTGACAGCTTCAATCTTCGCAGGATCAACGTGAATGCCTTGGCTATTAACAATGTGACCCAGAAACTGAACTTTCTCCAACCAGAATTCACACTTGGAGAATTTGGCATAGAGTTGGTTCCCCTGGAGTAACTCGAGAACCAAACGTAGATGTTGCGCGTGTTCGGTTTTCGAATTGGAATAGATCAAAACATCATCGATGAATACGATGACGAAACAGTCGAGATATGGTTTACACACGCGATTCATCAGATCCATGAAAACCGCTGGTGCGTTGGTTAAACCAAAAGGCATGACAACGAATTCGTAGTGGCCGTAACGAGTACGAAACGCGGTTTTGGGTATATCCTCCTCTTGAATACGTAGCTGATGATAACCTGAACGTAGGTCGATCTTTGAGAAACACGTAGCGCCTTGTAGTTGATCAAATAAATCGTCGATGCGAGGTAGGGGATAGCGGTTCTTGATAGTCAACGTATTCAATTCCCGATAGTCGATGCACATCCGGAACGACCCATCCTTCTTTTTGACGAAAAGGACTGGCGCGCCCCAAGGAGAGGTGCTCGGGCGAATGAAGCCTTTCTCAAGTAATTCCTGGAGTTGGGTTGAGAGTTCGCGCATTTCTGACGGTGCGAGTCGGTAGGGAGCTTTGGCAATAGGATTAGCTCCAGGAATGAGGTCAATACGAAAGTCGATATCACGACTTGGCGGTAGTCTGGGAAGATCCTCTGGAAAAAACATGAGGAAATTCTCGAACCACAGGAACGTCTTTCACTTCCTTCTTCTCTTTCTTTTCCTTCTCCGCTACTACAATGTTAGCCAGGAAAGCCCTGTATTCCTTACGGAGATACTTGCTAGCTTGGACACATGACATAAGCTTGAGCCCCTTTGAAGTAGTATCGCCATAAACACACAATAAGTCACCATTCGTGAGCGAGAATCGAATCATCTTGTCGAAGCACACAAATTCAGCATGGTTTTCTCGAAGAAAGTTCATGCCTATTATAACGTCAAAACTTCCGAGTTGCATCGGAATAAGGTCGATTGGAAAGATGTGATTGTTGAGCTCAAGAGTACAATCACGAAGAACAGAATTGACAGTGACGGTTCTTCCGGTAGCGACTTCAACATCGAATGTCGAGGAGAGTCGGGAGCGTTTACGACTAAGGAGTTTCTCAAATTCGAACGACACAAAGCAATTATCGGCTCCGGTATCAAACAAACAGGAAGCATAAATACCATTCACAAGGAACGTACCATTGACCACGTTGTTGTCGGCCTGGGCTTGACGCACGTTGAGGTTGAAAGTTCTGGCGCCTGCGGCCTGTTGTTGCTGCTGCTGGGGCCGCTGTTGCTGAGGCTCTTGTTTCACGGCCCTGTTTGGGCACATGTTGGCGAAATGGTTCAGGCCGCCACATGCGAAGCAGGCTCTGGCTTTGACTGCGGGTACCGGAGGAGCTTGTTGACCCTGAGGGGCAGTGAGTAGAGCTTGATGAGCAGGAGCTTGTCGAATACGGCAGTTGGCAGTAAAGTGGCCGTATACATTGCAATGAGCACAAAAACGGCAAGCAATGGCAGCTGGATGGTGGTAGGTGCAAGTAGGGCAGAGCGGATGTGGTCCAGTGTATGCACGCTTTGCAGGTGGTGCATTGGCCACAGGCGCCGCTACTTGACGCTGTTGGGCTGGTACAACTTGAATCGGTGCAGCAGTGATCGCACAGTTCTTGTTGCTGGAGCTGTTCTTTCTCTTGTTCTTCCTCTTGTTGCTTGATGAGGTAGGTTCGACAGTCGGTACGGTAGCGGTAGCTTGATGCAGATGCTTCGAAGTCTTATCCCAGACACCAGCCTTAACCCTTTTGTCGTTGATTTCGGCGGCCAGTAGGTAGGTCTCTTCGATCGTCGTAGTCTTAGCCGCTTGCACGAAATCAGCAACGCAGTCGGGCAAAGCTCGGATATACTTCTTGATGGTGATCTCGGGAGTCTTGACTTGATCGGGACATATGATGCTGAGTTGTTTAAAACGAGCAGTGAGAGCAGCGTTGTCACCCTCATGCTGACGTATGTGCCAGAATTCATCTTCAAGCTTTTGACGTTCGTGAGGAGGGCAGAATTCCTCTAGCATAACTTCCTTGAGCTCGTCCCACGACAGACCGTAGGCTGCATCGTTCCCTCGCTTGTTCCTCTCAGCCGTCCACCAGTCTAGTGCACGGGACTGGAAAACGCCGATAGCATTCAGAGTTCGAAGGTCATCAGGGCAACCACTCTGTCGCAGAGTGACCTCAATGGAATCAAACCATTGGAATAGTGCAGTCAGACCTCCTTCGCCAGTGAATTCTTTTGGCCCACACGACTTGAATTGCTTGAAACTGAAGGGCCTTGCGGCAGCTTTAGGAGCTTCGGTCCTTGATTCCTCGGATAACTTGCTGGTATTTTCGTAAACATCGCTCACGGCCTTTGCCACACTTTTAGCGATGATGGAAGCAAGGCGTTTGTCCCTCTTTTCCTGACGAGAAAGTGCATGACGAGATCCAGACGACATTGTCTGCAACAGGCATCGTCACAGGACTCATCACATTGTATTCGAATCTCACCTCACACGTCTACTACTTACTAAAGCTCAGGAACACGTATATTTACATAATTACTTAACACATAAGGCACGAAATCACATAATCACATAAGCACGTAGAGCACATAATCATTTAACACCTAAGCACGTAAAGCACAGAAGTAACGAAACACATACGCGTTTAACCACTAGAGGCCGTCAGAAAACAGAAATCTATTATTCAAGGTCTGCGATCGTTCGAAAATAGCGTAGTATAAACTGTTAGTGCATTTCTGTCTATCGCCTCCGTTATTTCAAATCGTAGCTGAGGCTATCTAATTCTAGGCCTTATGTTGTATCTAGTTAGTAGAAGGCTAGGTGGCATTATTGGAGATTTGAAGAGCTCTAGGTCTAAAGAGAGAAACTAGAGAGAGAAAGTGACATCGTGATTCGGGTGCTTTGTACGATTTCAGTTCTGTCAATAGAATCATTGTTTATAGTACGTTCTTGTGTGTTCGGTCATGTTCGTGTACGGATTCCGCATGTCACGTGTTCGGTTCGCAGTCGTTTCGGAGCAAAAATAAGCACATAAGCGGGTAATGACACATAAAACACACATAAAATCGGCAAACTATCTTTGAAATGCATAAAAATCGAGAGGTAGATCGTCTGCGGCTAGTAGACTTCGACTACCCAAAGTGGTTCGGCTATTCACAAGGACCCGTTGCGCACATTTAACCTTCAGGACTGTGCCTTTGCCTCGATTCTTGGGAATTTGACACGCATCCGTTAGTCATACCGTGGGTTCAGGTCGTTGGAGTCCGTCGAGACTTTGGTGAGAGTTTTTTAAAATGCACGGAACAAGTCATCAAGGTTAGGGTTCCACCCCTGGCTTAACAACTTCGTTCCTGTTTTGATAAAATAGAGGAGATTATTCATCAAAATATGGGTTTCACCCCTAGTTTGGTATAATTTTTCCCGCTAGCAGTATTGATTAAGCAATTTAGTCGGGAGTTTGTGGTTTTCACACCTAATCTCGACTTTATCGCCCCTTTTATAGTTGAAAATTCGAGTATAGTGATAGTGTAATATAAGTGAGATTAGTGAGGAATAAGCTCGTACGTAATCCCTACTGGATGTACTCGAGTCAGTCTGTTGGTTCTTAACTATAGTCTAGGTTTCCAAGACTTCGACCCGGACTAGGTCGAGTCTTGCCTAATTCTCTATAGTTATGGCTCTGATACCAATCTGTCACACCCCAACCGATGGCGGAATCATCGGGGCGTGGCAGTGAGCGAAACAGATTATCCAGAAGTTTCCATAACAATTATCAAACCATCCAATTTAAATAATACGTCCCATACCGTATCTCAAACAGTCAAATAATTATTACAGACAAACATCAAGGCAAATATTCTGTTCCGACAACTCAGATTTAAATAGACAGCAATTGTTTATCTGCTTCTAGAGACCCCTGATTCGTTATCTACAGACAACTATTTGTTGGGCTCTAAAGCTTTATTCTAGCTTCAAATTCCTACCACATGTGCATCCTAAGCACCTGTCACATACGTTAAAATAAAGTCAATACATAAAATGTAAAGGTGAGCATACAGGTTTGATAATAACATATAGAGTTCGAATTCGTTTACGCGTAACCAGCACGTACACATAGTGAAATGAAGCACGTTAGTTATCGACATAGATCCATCGATACCAATGACTGCGGGTTGACTGCCTGAGGCAGTTCGCAATACATGATTACCATCGTAACCCATGCAAGTAATGATCCTTAACAACCCCCGCGAACGGGTGCTGAGTCCAAACTATAGTACTATCGTTGCTAAGGCAGGTAGACAGCATTCCATGTGTAAACATAACAAACAAGCATTCATGAGCCACGTATAACATGCATAACGGTTATCGTTCAAATAGTATTTGAGTAGTGTGATTGTTGTAGTTTGAATATTCGTAACGTATGTAACACCCAAAAGTGCTTAAAGCAAAAAGGGATCGAGTATACTCACAGCGATTAATGGATTGAAGGGAGCGCTTAGCGAGTAAAGTTAGCCTGAATAGATTAGATAGCATAACGATAAGGAACACGTTAAAATGACACAAAGTGAAGTTGGGTCGGATGGTAGTTCGATCGGACGGTAATTTGATCAGACGGTAATCCGATCGGACGGTAATCCGTGCGGACGGTAATCCGTGCGGATGGCGATTCGAGTGGATTATTTCTTCCTATAATAAGGATGTGTTTGTGTATGATGGCTTGACTTTTGAAGTTTTCGTTGTAGTATTTAGAAAACATTGAAGCATCTCTATCCTTCAAGTCGTTCGATCGGATGCTGGGTCGTACGGATGACTATCCGTTCGGATGATCATCCGGTCGGACGGTGATCCGGTCGGACGGCGACTTAGTGGTGATATTACTTGTTGAAGACAAGTTCTCAGTTGAAGTGTCACTCGATCGGATGACCATCCGATCGGGTGGCAACTCTGGTGATGAACATGTCAAAAATTGTTTAAGTCCTTAAAGTCTTAGTATCTCATGATCCGAAGAGTAATCCAACCAGATGGTCGTCCGATCGGATTGCAATTCGTTCAATACTATTACTCTAGTTAAGGTTGTTTAAAGTTGGGACCCAAGTGTCATCCGTTCGGGTGGCAATCCGTTCGGATGACCTATCCGATCGGATAGCAATCCGGTCGGATGGCAATCCGTTACGGTTGTTCCGTTCGTCCTACACTTGGTCGTTTTGATGGCCTGTCGTTGTTTCGAGACGTCTTGACAACTTGTTAGCCAACCAGAACCCTGCCTCGACCCAAGTGACCAAACTGACCAGGAATCACCCTAGTTCGGCCAGTTACCGGCTCGAGACGGTTGTTCTTGTTTAACCCGAAATCGGTTGTCTCGTAGGCGAAAATCCAGATCTGAACCAGTACAACACTATGGACGAGTAGGAGACTAGATCTGATCCTGATTCTACCAGTTTTGAGTGTTCTGAGTGTAAAAGAGTTGAAAGAAAGTTAGAAACCATCTCTCAATCCTCTTTCACCACTCGCGTGTCAAGATCTCCACTAGATCTTTATGTATTCGGGTGGAAATCGGCTAGATCTCGGTTGCTCTTGGTGGATTGAGGTCAAGCATGAAGTTCCTTGAAGAACACATGATGACGTCACCCTAGAACACCCGAAATCTAGTGATTTCATGGTTAAAAGTTAGGATTTAAAAGATAGAAAGGTGCAGGAGTGTGTGTAGATCAAGAAAGTACAAGATTTAGGGCGAGATCTTACCTGGATTGAGAGAAATCGAAGAAAAAGTGAGGAACACGAGCTGTTCGGACAGAGGTTTCCAAAAGTGGAAAGAATGACAATGATAGGGGTATTTATAGGATTCCAAAAGAGGAAAGGGTGATCCGATCGGATGACACTCCGCCCGGATGACGATCCGGTCGGATGACATCCTGGTCGGATGACATATGACCTGTCACCAAATGGGTTATCCGGTGATGGCTATCCGGTCGGATGGCTATCCGGCCGGATGGCGCTTGGTTCAAGTTTTCGACGCGACGATTTTTGGTGTTTTGATTTCGATTGCGAGCGGTTCAATTCGATAGGGTTTCCTAGTCAAATTACTTTTAGTCCCAACTACTTCGTATCTCGCATAATCTATTTTCCACTAACTATCATAGTTCGATTGTGATTCGAGTTCGAGTTTGATTGCATTCGAGTTTCGATTGAGTTCGCTTGATTACCACGACATAACATAAATAAACATGCACAGATAACACGTAAGGCACACACACGTATAATAGCAAGTAAAAATTACGTAGCTCGAGTTACGATTTATGTCGATTTGATTAGCATAGCTTGATTATTAGTTGATTAACTTTATCGCATTGTTACTTCCTATAGTTCGCAGTCGTAGATCGATCGAATAGCGATTAACATACGTCGATTACTGCAATTAACAACACTTACTCCACATAATACAAATAAAATAAAGAAATTTCTACAAGTCAAGTTGCGCGAAATCGGTCGTTGACTTGACCTTTACTTTGACTTTGACTTGTGAAAACACGGGGTGTTACACAAAATCTTACAAGCATCAATAAATTTACAATAAGCTTTAGTGAGTTTGAAACTTCGAATGTCATATTATAAATAAATCTTGATCACTATTCAAACATGTTTATAACGTGTGATCATATACACAACTTTAATTTAGCTGCTTCATTGAAGACTGTTTATATAGATAAACAATGGCATATTAATGTACAAAGTCAAATTGTACAATATATAATTGATATAAGATGTCTTCTCATCAAATACAATATAATAAAATACATATAATTAATTTGCCTTACTGTCATGATTAAATATTAAAATATATCAAGAACACTATTAAAAAGGTTTATGGTAATATATAAAGGTGATAATTATACAATGCATCACTTTATATTATGTCACTATAAGAAATGACTTATGACACAACCTTATGAAATAATAATTTTTTCATCACTTGTAAGAAATATATAATTTTTTTTATTTAACATATCATCTAAATAAATTAAAGCATATAAAAGACGCAATAAATTGCAATAGTAATAAGCCTATTATTATAGGTTATGCTCTAATTTATCGACATCATGTGTGTTAGCTTTCAAATTAGTGGTGTTCTATAAAGGACAAAGTTGATATATGATGAAAGCCACAATAAAATCATACATCTTGATTAATAGTAAGATAACATTTATAAAGAAAGATGAGTAAATCAATATATGATTTTTTTTTTTACTACTAAGATATAGCTATAATTTGTCATCAAACAGATTAAAAATTATATGATAACATGTCATGTAATGTCATATAAAACATCAAATTTCTTATTCTTATATATCAAATAAGAACACTATAAACATTACACTTATCGTATTGTATTTCCAGTTAAATTGTTACGAACAATCACATTAAAATTTTTATGTCAAATACAAGTATTACACATCAGAAGTGAATGTACATGAACATATTAAATACTAAACAGACTTTTTCATAGTATAATAATCTGTCAACTATTGTATACTACAAAATCATCTCCATCAAACGTTATTATGAAATATGATCAATGCATACATAAACATATTATCTAAACAATATAAAATATAAAGCCAACAAGTAAGAGATATAATATGTCTATAATTTCGTACTGCAATTTTAAAATCATCATCTCTTAAATTAAATTGTAAATCACCTAATTTTCTATAAAAAAATAGTATTATTGTGACTATCCATGTTCCTAACTCCATATCATTTATGAATATTGTGACTATTCATGTTCATAATTCCATATCATTTAATGTCATGAATATTGTGACTATTCATGTTCATAACTCCATATCATTTAAGATTGTAATTAAATGGATATTAAAGATCATTTAAAGTAATAAGAATTAATCAAATTTGTAACGTAAAAATGAATTAAAATTAATAAAGAATGAATTAAACTACATGATGGAAAAAATGACATTTAATTATTTTAATTTTTAAGCATTAACCAACATCATATATATTAATAACAATAAAATGCTATTTAATTACTAACCATAAAATATAATAAAAACAATTTATTAGAACAACAATAAAATGCTATTTAATTACTATTTACTCATTTCGTAAATTGAGAAAAAAATAAGTAAATATACATCAACATGAATTAATGATGAGAAAATCGGAATTAATTTTATAATTAATAATATTCAATCCACACTCATAAGTTATATATTAGAACTTTAATTGAATTTATGTTATATTAATTAAAACTAAATAATATATATAACTTTAAAATATATATATATAAATAATATAATCAACAAGTAAATGCAAGATCATGGATATCATAATACAACTTTTCTTTTCAAGGTTTATCTATTAAACATGCATTAAAAGAATTTATCAAACTATATATCAATTTCTAAACCAAGGAATAAGCTTGCAATATAACTAGCAAATAGATAAGATTAGACTTAATAAATTAATAACAAATATTTTCTCATCGGGTTTCTGTAACAAATGTCCATGTATATATTAAACTTATATTTTCTATTTTTTTTTCAATACCGTGATGATCATTTATTCTAGAAAAGGTAATTGAAAATGAAAATGAAAATTATGAGTAGGATTTGAACATCCCCTGTTCAATTGACTTTCAAAAATCTCATTCTGGTTAACGATTATTCTTATCATGGTAAAATCAAGTTGAAAAGATAAGGCATATTCAACAAGAAACAATATAGGTATAAGAGTAGTACCTTATGTAGATAAACATGTATGGTGGAAAAAAAACTTACCTTGAAATAACAAAAGGAAATAGTATCTCCATCACTTTTCAATCGCCATGTCTACGAAATCCAATCTTCGTTGGAAACACCTCGGGCCACCAAAAGTTTTATCAACAAAACATCATCAACGACATGGGTCATCCGAGATTTTAATCAACGATTAAAACCAATGATGATTCAAGCACTTTCGTGCTGATAATGTGTTGAAAAACAACGGCCTGATAGCAACATCTAATATGTAAAGGATACTATAGAGAATATAGAGACAATGAGAAGTATAGAAAATGAGAGAATTCTTATTCATTGAGTGTACATATATCATATATATAGATCAATACAACAACAACAACCCTAAAGCCCATTAACATTAGGTCAGGCTTGGCCTATGGGCCTGAATGTCTGCATTCATAACAATAACATATATTATATTTTTTAAAGTTCTATATAAAATTCGGTACCAATACCTGTTTTTACCCGTACTCACACCAATACTGAAAGTACCGAATACCAAAATCGATAAAATTAAGTACCAATACATGTAACGAATACCTAAAATCAGTACAGATAGGAAAAAATGCCCATCCCTACACACGGTATAACAATTTAATTGACAGCACCATTTACAAGGAAGTTACCCACAATATTCGTTATACATGAGGGTAAAACCGTAAAGCTACACTTATTATAGTGGGGAATATAAAGCTTTTATAGACAATCCATATCTCTATATGTCAACTTAATGATTTCGAATTTTCGATAACTGATTTTATATTTTCATGCTAATTTTGTTTAGTTCTGTTTGATATAGGTGACATATACCTAGTGTGACTTTTCAATGATCCAAGGGAATCTAAATATTTATTCACCTAAGTATTCAAATCTTGATAATATTAGTATTTGTATTTTTCAACTTTGAGCAAATGTTTACCTAGATCAAATCTGTTTAGTGTAGATGCATCTTGATTGATATAGTCAACTATTGAAGGTTCAACAAGTGATAAAAATTACGGTTTTGATTCTTCGTGTATAATGAAATTTGAAAATAGTCGTCGCATACTAAACAATTTAGTTTTGAGACTTCGGTTTCTTTTGAGTCATTCTAAATCTCGAGGATCATGCACTAATCAACACATGTTTGATGCTTGATTTATCTTATTATCATTGGGGTTGGTGGTCCAGCGGCAAGTGGTAGAGCCAAAGCCTCTTAGAACACCTACGTTTGTAGGTCTTTGATTCAAATCTCACATGACTAAAGAAATTCACCGTTAAAATAATCTATTAAAATAAAAAAAAAACTTATTCAACAAAAATCACTTTATGTAAGTATAAGTAATTATCATGTCTACATTTGATACTACAATAAATTCTTTTAAGGGGTTACTCATGTAATAAGGGGAAAGTAAAAAGTTATGCACGCGGGGAATGAGAAGTTAGGCCTTTATAAGATCTGTCAGATTCATCACTCGAAAGAACCACAACTTCCTCCCGAGTAGGATTAATAGCATCATCATCATCCTCACTGTCTTCACCTAAAACAGTGTTGGCATAAGCGGTAAAACTTCGCCATTGCATCCCTACACACGATATAACAATTTAATTGAGAGCAACATTTACAAGGAAGTTACCCACAATATTCTTTATACATGAGGGTAAAACCGTAAAGTCACACTTATTATAGTGGGGAATATAAAGCTTTTATAGACAATCCATATCTCTATAGCACTATAATGATTTCGAATTTTCGAGAATTTTCGATAACTGATTTTATAGTATCATGCTAATTTTGTTTAGTTCTGTTTGATATAGGTGACATATACCTAGTGTGACTTATCAATGATCCATGGGAATCTAAATATTTATTCACCTAAGTATTTAAATCTTGATAATATTAGTATGTGTATTTTTCAACTTTGAGCAAATCTTTACCTAGATCAAATCTGTTTAGTGTAGATGCATCTTGATTGATAGTCAACTATTGAAGGTTCAACAAGTGATAAAAATTTCGGTTTTGATTCTTCGTGTATAATGAAATTTGAAAAGAGTCGTCGCATACTAAACAATTTAGTTTTGAGACTTCGGTTTCTTTTGAGTCATAACACATGTTTGATGCTTGAGCAATGAACTTATCTCCAACTTTTATCTATCAAGTCATAGCATGATTTATCTTATCATCATTGGGGTTGGTGGTCCACGGCAAGTGGTAGAGCCAAAGCCTCTTAGAACACCACGTTTGGAGGTCTTTGGTTCAAGTCTCACATGACTAAAGAAATTCACCGTTAAAATAATCTATTAAAATAAAAAAAAAACTTATTCAACAAAAATCACTTTATGTAAGTATAAGTAATTATCAAGTCTACATTTGATACTTAAATAAATTCTTTTAAGGGTTACTCATGTATTAAGGGGAAAGTGAAAAGTTATGCTTTTAATAAAAAAAAAGAATATAATTTATTTTATTCTCAAGTAACAGCCAAACAAATTCGAAATTCCTTACATTCCATTTTTACAAGGATTGCACCATATAAAAAGTATATTCGAATTAATATATTTTAACTCATTTTTAATGCTTACCTCATTGTAATTCTAGTTTTCATTTATATTTTTAAAAATATAAACAGTTTTTATTTTCTGTGTAATAATAAGATAAAACCATTTTGTATTTAAAAGGACAATAAAACAAATAAATCTTGTAAAAGAGAATCAATTCCATCATTTGATTCTTTTGGTTTGCAAAGATTCTTTTCATATGTTTAAGATTATATATGACATCTTCAATAATATAATTGTTAAATTTCTTTGTTGAAAAGTAAAAACGATCCACAAAACAATTAAAATGCTAGTATAAAATACAAAAAGAACAAAATTAATACAAAAGGCTTGTAACATATAAAGTATCATTATTATTAACTATTTTAACTATTTATAAAAGTATAATGACCATAATTACACAACAAGTCTAATCAAATCTTTACCTTTAGAATAATTTTGTCAACACTCTATATGTTCATATAATGCGCTTTATTACGGTTCGCGTGCGCGATCTCAATATATTTAAGTGATCAAGAGACATGATAACACTTTAGCACGAATTTAAACCAGAAAGAGAAAGATAATGTTACACAGAATCGAGTTCTAGTGACTTTGCACTCGAGTCACAATCTGATAGGTTCACTTAGGATGACACTTAGGTGTCTATTGCTGATATACTATACTTTTGAAATATGGGAACAAAAAAGTGAATCAGACTAAAGTATAGGGACCATCCAAAGTGACCATATTTGGCAAAAGTTCCACTTAGACCCTTAGTTTAAGATTCAATTTACATATGCACACACTTATATATGTCTTAATAGTGTTATATCTTATGTTTATGTATAAAATTGTAAAGAAGTTGTGGCGGTCCGAAATCCGAACCCGGAAAGTCTACATGAACCCAAAAAGTATGTTAAAAAGTAAATCCGTACGTGACATCACATGTGTATTCATGGATTCACACGAACACAAACTATTTAACCTGAAAGAAATTAATTTTTTATATTGCTCCACGTGGTTGTGGGTTTGAGTCCCACGGATGGTGCCACTGAAGACTCAAGAACCTGCAACTTGGAGAATTACAAGGATGAACATCAGAGACCGTGTATAATCTGCACAATTGGACAAGAAACAACACCGTTAGCCTCGTCACAGGGAGGGGAGCGTCTTTGTGACCAAGCTCGGGCATGAGGATAAGTACAAGTGAAGTACAAGAAAGTCAGTGAGAAAGTATGGAGAGAGTTTAGGAGAAGTACAGATTAACCCTTTTGGGAAGTTTGAGTGTGGTATTTATACCTTTGGAGTGACTGATGTGACCTTGGCCGGACCTGTCTCTTTCAGGCAGTTATGGGAGTGAGTCCCTAAGTTGGTTACAGAAGATTCCTTAGGTTCGGCTTCAGAGGAGTTAAGGTCGGACCAAGTATCAGAGATCATGACCCAGAAGGTCCTATTCGTGCGTGTAGGTCTGGTTCGGTAACTTGGACGTTGCCTCATCATATGTAAAATAAATTTTTAAAACTATAACATGATGTTCATTCCTCACTATTTTTTTAAATATTTGGTATAAGATACCCCATCAATTTTAACATATACGTATTTTGTTTGAACCTGATTGTGGTTAGCCAAACGTGTCATGTTAAAAGTTCAATGTATATGTGATACTTTTCATATCATTAATGGTATATACCAAATTTTGTCTTATTTTAATGTTTCTCAGTAGTGTTTCTTAGGATTAACTATTTAAATTAATTATCTCATTATTGTGTTATGAATAATAAATAATAATTAGTTTTTGTAAAAATAGCTATTTATGCTTTTATTATTTTAAATTGAAATAAGTTGTTAATAATAATAAGCTGTTTAAATTATGTTAGTTGTAAATAGTATATTTTTAATTAGGGTAAATTACTTTTTGAGTCCCTGTGTTATATTGGTTTTAACTAGTTGAGTCCAAAAGCAAAAAGTTTAACGACCTGAGTCCCTATAAGCACTTTTCTTAACCATTTGAGTCCAATTTTCTAACTCTGTTTGAATTTTCTGTTAACTTTTCATTAAAAGACTAAAATGCCCCCACATATTATTATTATTATTAGTATTAATTGTTAATATAAATAAACTATCTCACAAACACTCTCACTGATCTCTATTCTTCATCTCTCTCCCCTTCTCTCTCAACCACACCACCGCACCATCATCACCACCACCATCCTAACGCCGCCACCATCACCACCACCATCCTAACGCCGCCGCCACCACCACCATAACGTCCCCGCCACCACCACAACACCCACCAACGCTGCACCTTCACCGTCACCACCACAACACCCACCACCCTAACACTGAAACCCTAACTGAAACCGAGGCGCTGAGCTTCTCTGTAGAAGAAATCTGCAGTCCCACCTGCTGCACTCATGCTTCTTTGATTATTGTTTCATGCTCTCTACAAAACCCTCATCTCCTTCCGTCAAACCCTCTACCACTTCAATTTCATTCGTAAACACAGGTACACTCACCAATCCCCATAAATTTCATGCTCCTTAAATTGTAACCACAAAAGGGTATTTTTCTTTTCTTGATTTAATCTGCATCTGTGTAGGGTTTGATGCGTTTTCATGGTTGTTGAAGGTTACCAGTGGTGTTTATGCAGTTGCGAAATCCCTGAATTTTTCTGGTTCGTGAAATCCCTCAATTCTAGGGTTTCTGGTTCGTGAAATCCCTCAATTTTTCATCGATTTTCATAGTGTATGGATATTATGTGTGGTTGTGTTGATACAGTTGTGAAGATTTGGGCAGAAGTGGGGGTTGATGGTGATGGTGGCTGCGTAGTGGTGGTTATGGAGGAGGTGGGTGTTGATGGAAAGAGAGAGATGAGAGAGAAAGAGAGATGGCATGTTTTTTATGGTGGCAGTGGTGGGGATGACGGTGGGGCAGTGGTAGGGATGGTGGTTGTGCGCGATGGCAGTGGTGGGGATGACGGTGGGGCAGTGGTGGGGATGGTGGTTGTGCGCGATGGTGTTTACAGGGAGAGAAAGTGTGTGCAAAGATAAGAGAGTGTGTGTGCAGTGTGTGTGTTTTACTAGACATGTAATTATTTATATATATATATATATATATATTATAAATATTAAAAGTTTATGCATTAAAGACTTGTTCCTTGTACTTATGTGCATATAAGACTTGTACTTGTGTGTAAATGACCAAATTACCCTCATAGTTAACAGATTTGGTGGATGGAGTTAGAAAATTGGACTCAAATGGTTAAGAAAAGTGCTTATAGGGACTCAGGTCGTTAAACTTTTTGCTTTTGGACTCAACTAGTTAAAACCAATATAACACAGGGACTCAAAAAGTAATTTACCCTTTTAATTATTTGAAAGTTTACCAATAGAATAAAATAATTTATTTCTAGTTTTAAATAAACAACGCGAGACATCCCTTGTTTCCTGAGTTATGTAAACCACAGTAATGAACCATCAAGATTGTCATATTTACATAAATCACCCCAAACTTCTGTGAATTACAAGCTAAAAAAATACCATTTTAGACATTGTCCCATGTGGGCCTTTCTTAAAATGAAACGAATAACTTGTCCCTGTAACTGATTCCAAATAAAGTAGTACCCTAAATAGGTGCGAATATATACACACACGCACACGCACACATACACACACGTACCCTCCCAATTCATGTGAAGTTGTGAACACCCAAAACAACTCTTGGTTGTAGCTTTAGTCGACAAATGATGCTTGTAATGACTCGTAAACTTTTGGTGTTGTTGGTGTCATTATTAAAAAATATTGCATAGGTGTCGCTCGACTGTCAGCTTCAATATAAGGTTTCCATATCCCTTTATTCCGCAAGTAATTATATAAGATCAAATTCTAAGTGATACTTGGAGCCATATTTAGGAATAGGGTTGGCAATAGATATTTGTATAAGAACGATTATACATGTTTACTGAAAAAGTACACTACTTGGTTTTTTACCTTTTTAAAAATGAATAGAATAAGCAGGCTTCGATCCATCATTTCTTCTCTTTGGTACATAAAACATACAACTGTGTCATAGACATGAGATATAAAGTAGTTAAACAAGTTGTATTCATGTTTAATACTTGTGTTATTCGCATCGTCAGAGACCTGTTAAACCCGGTAAGACATGATTTGTCAGCCCTATTTAGGAATGACACTTAAAAGCCCATAAACATTTGTATGCTTTATTTCTTTGATGTTCAATGATTTATGTTTTAGGGTAGGTTCTAGTGCATAGTTTAAACAAAAGGATAACAAAAGGGTATTTTAGTCATATATGTTTGTGTAACATATATGTATTTTTAAGGTTAAAGATTTAATAAAATCCTAAATAGAACATTCGGAACTATAGTTTGATCCAACTGGATGAGACCAATGTGCAAAAAGGGTATAACAGTCATTTGTCAATGACACAAACTTCAGTGGAGTGTGTGACTTCAAGGTAGTAACTAGCAAGAGTAGGGGCTACCTAAATTCTTTTCAATAGTTAGGGGCAATTTTAGCAAAACATTAAAACTAATGGATGATCATGTAATTAACAAACAAACCTTGACTTACATTAATTGCACATGGCACATGTAATGTAACAACTTCTTAGTTTAGTTTAATTCCATTGTTTGTTTTAGCTTTTAAAACCATTGTTTCCAAAGATTCTAATTTCTATATAACTTGAATAGTTCTCAAGGAATTTATATAGATACATGGTATGTGTGTGTGTATATATATATATATGTTTGAAGCCTTTAGCACTTTTGGCTTTTGAGTGTGGGGAATTCATTCTGTGGTTGCTTCTTTCTCTCTGTCTTTGTTGTACAAAAGAAAGAACCCATCCATAAATAAACAAAATTCCCAAAGAGGACAAAGGAAAAAGAGAAATAAAGGAGAAAACAAATAAAGAAAATAGCTAGTGGGAGAAGTTGAATTTTTGGGAAAAGAACATAATCAAGGTTGTAGTGGGCACTGGTGAAAGAAACTTGTATTCAACATTTGATATGGATGGGAGGTATGGTGGTGTTAGTGGCGGTTCGGGTGGCGGTTGTTATGAGTTTGAGGGTGGTGGGGTGGTCATGACTAGAGACCCTAAACCAAGGCTTAGGTGGACTGCTGATCTTCATGATAGATTTGTTGATGCTGTTACTAAACTTGGTGGCCCTGACAGTTAGTCTTTTTTTTTTATCTTTAATATGTTTTTGATCATTGTTAATGTGTGTTTGTGTTTCTTTATGTTTTTTGAACCAAAAAGCTATAAACTTGATTACTTTGATGAGATTCTTGATCTTGATAAGAAGTTTACCAATGCCCGGAATCCAAGATTGCTAGAAACAGTTGAAAGTTTTGATCTTGATGAGATTCTTGATCTTGATTGTTAATAAAACATATGAAAGTTTTGATCTTGATGAATCTTGATTTTTGGATAATTGGATTACATGTTCATGTGATCAAGAATCTTTATATGGAAGTCTTATTTAATTTGCAAAATGAACTTAACAAGAAGTTGAAGTTAAAGTGGCTTTTTGAATGCTAATCTAACTAGTAAAACATGTCAAAAGTGATCTAGAAATAATATGGTGTGTTGACTTTTGTGTTGACTTCTACTTGCAATTTTGATCTGATTTTAACTGATATGGGGTTTGTTTTTCCAGAAGCGACACCGAAATCGGTATTGAGATTAATGGGCTTGAAGGGGTTGACATTGTACCATTTGAAGAGCCATTTGCAGGTTAGAGTTTAAGTTTGACTTTACAAAATTCAATTTTATGACTTCACAAATTCAAATTTGACATGAATTCTATTTGTTAGAACTTAAAAATGATTCAAATATGTCATTCTTTTACATAATGAAATGTAGTTTATTAACTTTTCTACACAAACAACACCTGATTCTTGTCGATTTTGAAGTTTAAATGTCTTGTTCTTGATGTATGCAGAAGTATAGACTCGGACAGCAGGCGAAGAAGCAAAACAACGGCGATCCCAACAACGAAAACAGCGGTGAGAATGAGCCCTACAATATGCATTCAACATTTTTACCACTTCTTTTCAAAAACATTTTATGATTATTTAAATAATTTAGGTGATTCTTATGAACCCTACAACATGCATTCGACGGGCACGAGCTCTAATTCCTTGAGAACTAACCATGAACCCACAGGGTACGCATCAACCTCATTTGTCGCGTTACATAACATATGATCTTAAAAGTATCTCAACCCAAATACGGTTTTGTCTTCTTTTGTATACAGAGAGATCCCTATTGCAGATGCATTACTATGCCAGATTGAAACACAAAAGAGGTTACAAGAACAGTTCGAGGTATGTAACGCTTACTTTCTTTGTCCCATCAAAACCGCCGTCGTTTAGAGGGTATTTTAGTCATTTCACAATGTGTGTGTACAGGTACAAAAGAAACTCCAAATGAGAATAGAAACTCAGGGGAAATACTTGCAAGGAATATTAGAGAATGCGCAAAAAAGCCTGTCACTCGACATGAACTCATCCGGCAATCTTGAAGCAACACGCGCCGAGTTAACCAACTTCAACTTAGCGCTCTCGGATCTCATGCAAAATCTTAATTCTGAACAAAGGGAGGAAAACGTTACCAAATTTAGCCTCGATGGTAAGAAGGGACCGGTGACAGTAAAAGAAGAAATGAAGATCAAAACGGAGGGTGGCGGTGGTGGAACCATCAGTTTTGATTTGAACACCGGAGGTAACTACGACTTCATTGGCACGAATCAGGATTTACTTGCACTCGGGTTTGCACGACAAAACTAGAGACGATCGTAATAATAATAGCATAATTCATATTTTCTGCAATAATTCATCTAAATTTTGATGATGCCAATTAATGCACGTGATGTAGCTAGATGGAGTAATGTTTTCATGGTGTTTGCCATAAATCACATTGGAATTAAATTGTAGATTTATAACATTAACATGTATTTTGAGATGATGATGGATGGCTTCTCTTAAATTCATTTCAATAAAGTATATTCTAAACATCTTTTACCATTGTTTTGAATGATATTCCAATCAATGTTTTGAAAACTGGAACAAAATAAATTAAGTAACAAGAAACATAATACATGTGGTGGGAGCAAAGCCTCTATAAGAGAGGTCAAGGGTTTGAATGTCTGATTTTCAACTTTCTTTATCCCTTCATGCCTTCAGCTTAATTGACGTTAGTGTTGTAAGAATCGCTAACGCTAGTCGGCCGGTGGGGTACTGACTAGCGACTAATCGGATTAAGATTTTTATATGTAATCTTCAGTTTTATATATACATGTACACATTTTATGTGTAACTTTTTAGCAAGACACGTTTTGATTTTTGGCCGATTAGGACTACCGTTGACCGTCTAGCAATTAATTGGCTGATCAGAGGAAAATTACTCGATGAACCTCCGAGTAGCAATTAGTCGACGACTAATCAGATGCTAGTCGAGTAGTCGGCATTTTTACAATACCACCCCACATCAGCGGCTCAATCGGGTCCCTAGTTTAATCAAATGGCTTCATACTCTCCTTTAGAAACCAAACCAAGACAAAATACACAACGAGCACGATAGTTGATGAATAGAGAGGAGCTCATATTAACGTTGGTAAAATGGTCTGATTTTAACGACCAAAAAGGGAAAAAAAAACAAAATTTAGTTTTAACATGTTCTCTTAAAAACAAGAACAATTATATAGATAATATCCACCCAAGATTCAAGAATAAATTAGTTTTACTGGCTGGCTTCTAGTTTCTCCTCCTTTTATCAGGTGGGGTCCCACTCCCGAGCCCGGGCCCACCACCCTTTCTTTTCCTATTACTGGACTTAGGTGACCTTGACCTGTATTCATCATCCATCACCCCCACTTCCCCTTCTTCCACTGGGTCAAAATCTTGACTTCTTGATGACTGCCCCTTATGTGAAGTAGAATGATATTGACCATCTTCCATATCATCATCATTGACCGATTTTGACCAATTATGTTTTCGATTTTTCTCTGACTCAGCAGCCAACTCTATACCGTCTTCTAACTCTCTCTCGATTAGATCATCTTCGTCCATCAAATCCGTTTTACGGGTCACATCACCGCCACGCGCTTTTCGTCTTTTTTCAAGAGCGGCTTTAACTTTATCTTTGTCGAGTCGTTTTATAGCGTCTTGCGGCGACTGCCCTTTGAACTTCTCCTTCGATGATTCCACTGCTTCCCGTCTTTCCTCATTCCTGTTACCATCTTCTGCCGTGTGACGCTCTTGTTGACTTTCGTTGACTTCAACGTCTCCCTTTACGTTCGGGCCTGATTGATCGGGAGTGGGCCTTGATGAGGTACCGGGCCGAGAATTGCTGTTGTTTGGACCGTCTTCGTCGTTAGGAAGAGATCGGGTGGGACCCTTTTGCGTAACCCCGCCATTTGTACTGCCGTCAACAACTTCGCTCGTTTGAGACGGTGCCACTCTGTTTTGCTCATACAGTTCCAACATTTGGTTACTGACCTCTGCAAAATGATAAAAAAAATTAAAGAAAATCATCTAAATACATGTAAAAAAAATTTAGAGTAAAATGCCCTTTTCGTCGACCAGTTTTGCGACTTTCGTCTAAAGGTTTAGTTTTCCGCATCTGGATCCAAAAAGTTTGAAACCGTGCCATTTTCTTCCGGCTCGTTAACTCCATCCACTTTTCTCCGTTAAGTCAGAGGTATTTTCGTCTTTTTTGTTAACTTAAAAGGCAATTTGGTCTTTTGAATACTTGTACATTATGCTAAATCCTTGTACATAAAGTGATTTAGCACAATGTACAAGTATTCAAAAGATCGAATTGCCTTTAATTTAACAAAAAAGACGGAAATGCCCCTGACTTAACAAAGAAAAATGGATGGAGATAACGACCCGGATGAAAGTGGCAAGATTTCAAACCTTTTGGATTTAGATGCAGAAAAACAAATCTTTGGACAAAAGTAACAAAACTGGTCAAACCTCAGGGACAAAAATGGCATTTTACTCTTTTCTTTTTATGAAAAGCAAAAAGCACAGACCCTCTAATTGACGTGGGGTGACATCGAACTCCTGCCACCAAACTTTTTCACCGTCTGACGGTAGTTTAACTTTGAGAAACTTGGCGGCAAGGAAAATAGCACCAGCGGCGATGTGGTGGGGTTTAAATTGCAAGCAGAGAGATGTCCGAAGCCTGCATGCCTCTTTTGCATGTCAAAATGGTACGACAGGCTGGCATTTTTACATAGAGAAACAACCACAAATTAAGAAATTATTACAGCAGCGTACCCATCGTTGACAAAATTCCAAGCAACTTGAGCAAGGGCATTTTGGGCAACTTTGAACTTCTTTATTGCTTCTACTAGTGGTTTATATGGATGATGCACGTTAAAATCGAAACCGAGAGTTGCAAGAACAACTCGCTCCCCGATTAATATTAATTCCTTTTGTTGTTCGTACACTTCCTGCTTCAAAAACATATAATAAAAAAACCAACTGAATAAGTTGTTCGTACACTTCCTGCTTCTAAAACAAATAATAAAATCCAACTGAATAACAGTGCATTCCTGTGGGGTGTTCATGGATGTCTTGGTTTTAAAAAGCGTATAGCGATTAGATGTCTTTTGATCCCAAAAGCCGATGCGTGATGCGCGAAGCGCACGCATCAAGTATGCGAGGTGTTCTTTATCAAAAAAATTAAAAAAATACAAAAAAATTATTTATAGCTAATATTTTAACTTGTCAACCTTTAAACACTAAAATCTAAGATACTTTCATCATTTATAGCCAGATTTGTTCAATCAATAGTCTAACTTGTTCAAATACTAGTCAACTGTATAAGCGCCACATCGGACCACATCATGTGACGCGCGCATTTTAAAACCAAGATGGATGTTAACCGGTAATGTCGGTTTGATGATTTCTTGAACCTAAACCAAAACCGAAAACACAGGTAACAGGTTAACCGATAATCAGTTAACCACTTTTTCCGGTCTGGTTATATGATTAACCAATTAACTGTTTCTTTATTAAATATCTAGATTTTCAAACGTTAAATAGTTTTATTTCTGTCATTGTGAATGCAAACATCTCTTATTTACATGTAAATTAAAAATAAAATAAATTATTTATATTCTCATGAACTAATTCATAAAAAGGCGAAATTAATATCTCAAAGAAATGGCTATTATATATTACTATGCTGGTAAGTATATGGGTTAAAACTAAAAGTTAAATTGAGCCATTAGTTATTACTAAACAAGAAAATATATATACAGAAGTGTTGACCTTTTTTGGTCAACCAATATATATCTAAACTTGAATTTGTTTTTTCGGTTTAGCCTTCCGTCACCAAAATCTTGAAACATATCCCTGAACCGAAATTTTCAGAACACTGGCTTGGTTAATCAAAAATATGTGGCGGTTCATCGGTTTTTGTGTTCGGTTTCAGGTATTTTAAACACGCCTACATTCCAGATTTTACAGTTTGAACTCAAATGCACAATATCTGAAGAAAATTGTGGGTGGATGTGTGTGTTGTTATACATATACGCACATATAACAAACCTAGAGAGCTAACAAGTGAGTCTTTTTAGTAGAGTGAATGATACCTTCTGTTTAATTCTTTGTATAGCCTCTGGATCCTTTTTGTTATTGATTTCATAGGAAACAAGGATTACGTCTTTCAATGGACGAGGTGTTTCTTCAACCTTGCCTGCCAGAAACATGCAGACAGTTGCAATTGTCTGCAATCCAAGCATGTTACTCAATGATAACAATGTACATAAAACAAGCTAAATTCAATAAAAAAAGAGGCAAAACAAGAGTAAAGTTATGAGATGAAGCATAACTCACCCTCCTGTCATTCTTTGCATGTGATTGACGAAGAAAGAAACGGTGACAAAAGATTATAGCTGTAGCAATGGTTACCTGGGGCCTGCATGGAAATATCCAACACAATCCACATATTACTATTATTTTTAGTACGGAACACAACAGGGCTATGTATAAAAAGCAGAGCATATATTGAAAATTAAGAATACTGCAACCTCCAAGATTGAAAGCATAACGATTATCAAGTGAAGCATGTATTTACAGTCTCTTTTCCTAGGGATCTGGAAGCACACAAAGAGTGAATATAATCTGCCCTCAGCATAGTAGCATACCATTCTTTAATTTTAAGAATCCTACAGTCTTCAAGTCTATTTTGATGTCTTGTGTTAGGATCAAAGCATACATGGACACAATAAAAACAGTAAAGAACACGAGAGATGTTATATGGTTTGATCGCGGTGTGCAACCTACGTCCATGGGGCAACTAGGGTTTTCGTATTATTGAATGATAATGAACTACAAGTACAGGAGATATATTTATAGACTAGCTAATTAGGGTTTAACCAATACTAAACTTGCTAAACAGAAAGATAACGGGGCCTGTTAAGAGTTAGGGCCGGCTGGATCCTACTACTCCTCTCCTAATCCACTTGAAGCCACGTCCCAACATTTTGCTGTTCAAGCATTGTTACCATCGTGTTTTAAAATATAATCCGCCCTCAGCACGCCCTTATCTTTAAGTTTAAGATAGGGCTGGCAATTGGGTACCTGTTAAGACACGATTAGACCTGTTTGACTGAAAAATACACCTTTTGACTTTTTTAATTTTTAAAATAATTAAAATTACAATGTTAGGATCTATCATTTATTCATCTTTGTACATAAAACATAAAACTGTTTTATAAACATGAGGTAGAAAGTAGTTAAACGAGTCGTAATCATGTTTGAAACTTATGTTGTGTGCGCCGTCAGAAACCTGTTAAACCTGTTAAGACACGATTTGCCAGCCTTAGTTTAAGAATCCTAACTTCTTCAAGTCTATTTTAATGTCTTACCATCCAAGTGCTGTTAGCCTGTTACTTTTATATTTTAAGATATAATCTACTCTCAACACGCCATTATCTTCTCTTGACGTCCTCCTTTTTATATGGATACTCTAGCCTTTATGGTAGTACAGACCATACTACATAGAGAACAGACCATCTTACCTGACTTGGTTTTGCATTAAAAATTAACCCATCGTTTGTTCTGTTTTCTATTTATTAAAAATAGACTACTGCTTTAAATTTAGTTGCTAATGACTTAGAAAACACAAAAATGTAAGAAATTTAGACTTGTAAGTTCTTTTTATCCAGATAGAAAGAGAACATGAACCCATGGCCAAACTAGATGCTTGCTGAGGCACTATTTTACTTCTAACCTAGTAAAAGGGGGTCTATATGTGAATTTCATGGTTCTCAATCTCACAATGGAAAGATCTGGATGACTGGATCTCACAGAAGTAAAGTGTTAATACTTGAGGTTTAGTTGTAATCACCCGGCAATCCGGCATATGACTATGCCCTTGGTAAACTAAATGAGGCTATTCATTGCCATGGCATTGCACAAAGATCACAAGCAGAAATAAATATTTCTGTTTTTCAGTTAAGTGAAGATAGCATTTTGGGACACTGAGATGCTATGCAGTTATAGCGGTCCAAAATCAAATAGCGGCAAGGTTTAAAAGTACGGAACCGTGCCTCGAGGCGTTTTCCCTTTGCCTCACGAGGCGGAATTAAAAAGTAAAATACTAACTAATTTTATCATCAGATTCATCAATAACATCGAAAAAAGACATGAAATGTTTGGAATTGACACAAAAAGTCAAAAACATCAAAAAAAAAAAAAAATCAAAACCCCCTAAGACACAGCTTTCTTAGCACCTCAGCTCTATGAGGCGCACGTACAGTATAACCCCTTGAGGCGCCACCTCAGACTCGTTTTTTGGGCGCACGCCTCAGCAGTTTTTTTAAACCATGAATATCGGTCAAGGTCCGCTATTTGATATATAGGTTACAGCGGTGGTATATCGGTAATTTTTATATCATGCAGAATTTATGTGTGTGTGTATATATATATTTGAAAAATATTAATAGTAATATCAAAATTCAGAGTAATATCATGCTGTAAGATTCCAAAATTAAATTCTCAGCAGCCTATAGCACCGAAGAACCATGAAGATTCGAAAATAACCAACGATCTCAGCAGCCTATAGCACTGAAGAACCAGCAGCAATGAATATTGAACTTTGTTTGAAGAACCAGCGATGTTGCACCACGCACACATTACTAGATTAGGTTTGAATTAAAGTTTGGACCCTTAGTTTTTGCCCCAAATTAAAAGAAAATTTGATTTTTTGTGGGCTTTTCCCTACTTTTGGCCTTAAATTAAAAGACCTATAAAAGCGGTGCTATGAACGCTATAAGGGAATCAAATAGAGGCCTATAGCAACGATAATAGCAGAACCGCTATTTTTTTGACCGGCTAAAATATTTCCACACCTGACTTTTGCAGGATTTGAACCCAAAACCCTTGGGGATCAGAACCGCTATTTTGACCGCTTTGTAATCTGAGCCTCTGAGGTCCGCTAACCGCTATAGCAGTGCTATAGCATCACTGTTGAGTGCATAGCTGAGATGTCACACATACAACAATACTGTGTATGGATGTATAATGAATGAACTTCAAAGCTATCACAAAAGCATGATGACAAGAATGAAGGTAAACTTATGAGAAAGCAAAACTGCAACCGTCAGTATGATGATCCTAGAAAATTTTGTAACTGCAAACTCTTAAGCTGACCAACTTAAAATGATGGGGATTCTGTAGGCCCGTAAATATGACTGATACAAGCATACTATATAAAAGAGTTTCAATATATATGCATCTCATCCTATTAATAGATACAAATATGGCTATAGAAAAAAAATGACCAAATTACCAAAGCACTACAAGAAAAAAAAACTTAAAAAAATGGTAAAAACAATTAAAAACAGATAGAACCATAAACACCTATCAAACACGTAATCAAAATTATAATGAAGATTTTGTCTTAATATAACATATTATGGCAGACCCATAGTGACCCAATAGGTGAAATCTTTACCCAAACCAACCCAGTTTCCAACAAGACGAACTGAACTTTCTAAGCAGAATAAATCCTAATGCACTTTTCATTAATGATCAACAAATAAAGATATGGACACTAAAAGAAGATAATTTGAGGGGAATAATAATAACAAAGAATAAAGAAGCTTACACTTTGAGCCTCATACCCAAGTCTTGCAAGAACGTGCAATATGACTTACGTAGATAAGTTTCCTTCTTCAGATCAATGCCATCTGGTCTAGACGGGGAGTTTTCTTCAATTTCTTTCCGTGAAAAATACCACCTGCCACCATTTTCTTCCGTTTTATCATCAGAATGTCTATATGGACCGCCCTCATACATTCCAAAATGCATCGGATCACTGGACAACAAAGCAGTCATTGGCAGCTTCTGCTCTCTCTTATCAATTTTTTTTTGAAAATGATGATGAGATTTCCCGATTGCCCTAGTTTGCGAGTTTGTAGAATGCACTAAACTGACATCTGCACTGTATCAGTATGTGCACCAACAGATTTCAGTAAGCAAGAAAGGGCACAACAGGCAGTTTCTCATATATACAGATTTTCCCTAGTTTACAGTGTAACTTAACAGAGTTACAGAGGTGTATTAACAAAATTGAGCGAGGAAAACAGAAAGTAAAACAAAACGGTTAGCTGGTTACAGGAATCTTTTAGCATTTATTAACTTACACACCTAGACTAAAATAGGTTCTAAGCATATGTGGGAATAACTACAAATTCACATACATAGCATCAAATCGCCAAAACGGACATTGGTAACTTCCTACAGCCTACAATTGATCAAATCATATGAGATGCAAAACACGTCCAGTAAAGATCATATATGATAATTAAAGTAAAAAAAAAACAGGTTTGATGAAAAATATTAGCCAAGTCTAATGCGTGACCACATTGCAACCATGACCAATGCACTAGATTTGAAGCAAGTGCAGGGTGCAACAACAGTTCAAATGTTCAATTGAAGTACCGTATGGCAATCATAGAGGGGCGTTGTCCTCAACAGTTTGCATCATAGTTGTTAATGGCGAATAGCAACAAATACCGATAAGGTACCTATATGCTACATAGCGAATAGCGATAAATAGCGGGCGCTATTTTATAAATAGCGATACACTAGAAAAAGATTTTAAATTTTTTTACATGTATATTATATCAAAATATCCTGATGTATACGCTATTTTACATGTATATTTAACAAAAACCTAAAATCCAGCTGTTTTATAGCTATGTTCAATCGCTATTTATATTTAAAAAATAACTAAAATCCCGCTATTTATGGCTACATACCCTGTAGCAACCTTCGACCTAAACGCTACGCTATTCGCTATAGCGACCGCTATTGACAAGCATGGTTTGCATATGCAAAACAACTAGAAAATCATACAGGGGGAATCACAAGATTACCTAATGTATTTAATACTGTTAAAATACTAATGTAAAGCATGAAAACCTTCAAAAGCCCTGACCGAACCACGTAAAATCTCTCGTGTTCTTTACCGCGTTTCTGTTTGTTTGTTCGTGTATGCTCAGTTTGATCCTAATTTTCCAAACAAGCTACAATGCAACTGAATGTACATAACTAACCAGAAAGACTTCCAATTTTCCCAGTCAGAGACCTTTAACTAATGTATGTGTCCAATTTAAGCCAACCGCCGCCTACAAGAACAGGACTTTTTGCTCAATCAAACCTAATCTCCATCTAACAATAGCCCTCTTTAAGGGTCTGCCATCATACAGCCTTCAATAAAGAACAACTGTTGATTAAAATCCTACAATTACTACTTAATTCCCTTTCATATGACTGCAAGAGCTTCAATTTTGACTGAAGCAAACCCTACTTCTCTAATAAGATGAAAAATGTAACAAGTTTTCAAGGAATAAACAACATATATTCTGCTTAACAACATCGAATTATCTCAAGCTAAACATTGAATATAGGAATCAAGATCACGTAAATACATCGGTTACTTTGTGCCCTAATTGAAAAGGTGCTAACAAAACAATAAGAGTGCATCTATACAGCAAATATTAGGGAAGCAAAAGGTATGAGATAAAGTAAGAATTACCGGCGATTAGCTGAGGAAGATTGCAGTGTTGGTGAGCGTTTGTGGTCGGTGTTTTTAGGCTGCGCGTATTGATGGAGAGAGAAAGAGAAGAAGAAGGTGTATTGAAATCATCTATACATATAATAAAAGAAACCAATAAAGGGACACTTGTCATTCATTGGAGCCCTCTCTCCTACTTAATTCTAAATATTTTTTTTTATAATTAAAAGTAGTTATTATATCACATAATTAGTGATAAGATGGAGGAAATAACAAATTTAAAATGTTAATATTAATTAACTATTAGATTAGTTAAGACTTTGAAACAAACCATATACAATCTTATAGATAAATTTTTTTAATTAAAAATTATGTTTGTTGATAAACATTACCAGGTAATTAACAGAGATATATACATCATTAGTTACTTTTTGTGAATAAGAAAATATTAAACGATCAAAAAGTAAATAAAAGTTTTCATTGTTATTCATGCTTTGTTGCATGTATATATACACACACACTAGGTTAGAACTTAGAATCATGTGTATTACATGACTTGAGTAAATGTAATTTTATTTATTAAATAATAAAACAATATATCTTTAAAAACAATGTTTATTATTAGGGTTAAATAAATATAATTTTATATATTAAATAATAAAATAGAAAGTTTTATATTTAAGAACCCCGTGTATTGTAGGCTAAATAAATGTATTTTTATACCAAATAATAATAAAAAGTTATATCTTTAAAAACCCTGTGTCTTTACACGGGTTGAATAAATGCAATTTTGAATACTAAATAGTAAAAAGTCATACCTTTAAAAAACTCATGTATTGCATGGGTTTTGTATATAACGTTGTTAGTTCTGAATAATTAAAAAAAATAGTTTGTGTAGTGATTGGTGCGCTATATCTATACCAATTAGATACAGGTTTTGAATCCTAAAAAAATTTATCTCATCTACTTTTATTTTAACATTAAAATCATATAACACATGCCCTTAATAGGATTTGAACCTACTACCATTGTCCATTTGGTTGGAGAATACACCACTTTATCACCAGGCTATCCGCACAAAGACTTATCTCATTTACTATTTTCATACTTTTTTTCCTGTTGTACAATTATTGCCGCTTATTAAAAGCTACTTAATTTAATATTTTATTGATCCAACCACGTGTAATACATGTGTTTTAACCTAATAATAAATAAACAAAGTACAATGTTATAATAATAAACAGTGCATCAACATTCATTTTTAAGACACATCTTGATGACTGTACGTGTTAATTGATTAAATTACATTTTATTCAACTTGTGTAATACACAGTTTTATTCAATTATTATAATACATAGTTTTATTCACCCAGTGCAACGCACAAGTTTTTTTTAAGAAATAATTTTTTTATCACTTAATATATAAAACTATATTTATTCAACCCGTGTAACACACGGGGTTCTAACCTAGTGTTTTTTATATTAGAGTTAACTTCCGTTTTGTCCCATGTGGTGGTTTGGTGATTTTAACGGTTTTGCCTCGATCATTTAAAAAACGGCCATTTTCCTCCTTGATGTTTCGATCTTGTAGCCAGTTTGCTCCCCGGCTCTAACTCCATCCATATTGTATGTTAACTAAAATGGTATTTTTGTAATTTCAAGTTGACATACATGATCCAAGTACCCTTACATTATATTTGAAAGAGTAAATTGCAATTTTACCCCCTGAGGTTAGGGGTCATTGGCACTCTTACCCCCCCTAAGGAAATAAATGCAAAATTACCCCCTACTGTTAACTCTTATGTCGCACAATTACCCCCTAAGCTCAAATATGTTGACCGGTCAATAAAAGCATGGAAGAGTCAAAGGGTAAATAGGTAATTTCACGTTCATTAGTATCTTATATAGTATAATAACCCTTAAACTCAACACTATTTCACAATCTTACCCCCTAAGGTTCTTCACCTCCACCTCCATCTCCGATCAATCCACCACCGGCGATCAACCGGCGATCCATCCACCACTGCCACAACCGGCTTCCACCTCCACCACCGGCTTCCACCTCCACCTCCACAACCGGCGACCACTTAACCATGAGTGAATCAGAGAACCCCATCCTTCCACCTCCACCTCCGGCGACCACAATGGCGAGCATACCTCCGCCGAGCAGCTGGTTTCCGGCGACCGATCATCCTTTTTATCTCTGCTGTCAGGTATAAAATCGATCTTTGTGAAGAAGTTAGAAACAGGGGCTTATTGAAACACCATCTTTCTTTGTTTGCAGTGGACATGAGGGTTCGTTTTTCACTCCGCTCGATTGTGGTTTCCGTGGTGGTGAAAATGCGGGGCCGCCCTTTCTTGCACTTCCAGTTTCCCCCGCAGCAGGAAATGGTTGTGTAGTTTACTTATGAACTCTAATATATTAGGATGTTTTGGGTTAATATGTAGTGTAGTTGACTGTTAATGTGGGTTATATATTAGGATCTTTTGGTATGCTTGATCATAGACTGACTGTTAATGTTGGTTTTTGGTATGCTTGATCATAGACTGACTGTTAATGTGGGTTATATTTGGATCTATGATTGTACAGCCGTACAAGTTATATTTGGGTATATGAAGCTTGACTTGTACAAATGTGGGTTATATTTCATAATGTGGGTTAAACAGGCTTGTACAAATGTGCATGGGTCAATAGGTGTATTATGAAAGTCAAACAGGCATATGGGTAATATGGATATGCAGTTTGACTTATGAAAGTCAAATAGGTCAATAGGTGTATGTTGAAAGTCAAACAGGCTTCTACAAATGCATATGGGTAATGTGGATGTGCAGTTTGACTTATGAAAGTCAAACAGGCTTGTACAATGCATATAGGTCAATAGGTGTATGTTGAAAGTCAAACAGGTTTGTACAATGACTGCCAAGGTCAATAGGTGAACCTAGTTGGACATGTGAACCATTTTTGCTGACAGTGAACCTAGTTTGACATCTGAACCTGTTAATGAATTATCACCTGAGGTTATGAATTATGTGTAATGTGGATGTGCAGTTTGATTTCTAGTCAAACAGGTTTGTACAATGCATATACAGGATGTGCAGTTTTAATACCCAGTCTCTACAAATGCATATAGGTCAATAGGTGTATCAATAGGTGTATCAACAGGTGTATGTGAAGTTACTGAACATGGTTATGGCAGTTACATGATCATAGTTGATGATAGTTATATGTGCAGATGTAAGAACATGGTTATGGCAGTTAGATGATCTTACATGATCAAAATGTGCATTTGATAGTTTGATTAGGATATACATTTTGTGCATTTGATCAACAACCTGTTAGCAATCATTGTTAGTAGTCATAACAGCTTCTATGGTGATTAATAGTCACCACATATTCTAGTCTGGTTAATAGTCAAAATGTGCAGCAGGTATGCTTAATCAGTGGTTAATAGTCACCATAGCAGGTATGCTTAATCAGTGGTTAATAGTCACCACAGCAGGTGTGCAACATGTTTGCTTGAGTATAAAACACATTGCAGCAGGTAAGCAGGTATGCAACAGGTATGCTTGAGGTGTTTATATGATTCAGAAGCAGATTACATGTGAATTGATTCAGAATTAGGTTTCAGATCATAGAACAGGTTAAGATTTATGATTATAGAATCATAGATCAGGTTTTTGATTTTGGCGGGAAGGTTTTTGGAAGTTGCAGGGGGTAATGTTGTATCTTAACTCAAAGTACAGGGGGTAATAAGGAAGGACAAATTAGTAATTTACCAATGAGGGGTAATTGTGCGACTTAACAGAAATGTTGGGGGGTAAAATGGAAGGGTAATATAGTCATTTCAACTAAGAGTCAACAGATCTGTCATTGACTTTCAAACCGGGGGGTAATTGTGCGACATAAGAGTTAACAGTAGGGGGTAATTTTGCATTTATTTCCTTAGGGGGGGGGGGGGTAAGAGTGCCAATGGCCCCTAACCTCAGGGGGTAAAACTGCAATTTACTCTATTTGAAATTACCAAAATACCCTTCCAGTTAACATACAATATGGATGGAGTTTGAGCCGGGGAGCAAACTTGCGACAAGATCGATACATCAAGGAGGAAAATGACCGTTTTTAAATGATTGGGGCAAAACCGTTAAAGTGACCAAACCACATGGAGCAAAACGGAAGTTAACTCTTTTTTTTATTAGTTAAAAAATGGTGTTTGTGTTTGCGGCGTGGAGAGTGGTGTGGTGTGACGTGGCTTTGAGTCATGGTGTTGAGATCGTATAGGAAAGGTGGCGTGGAGATTGGATCGTTTATATTGTAATTTTTTAGTATTTAAAGAAACATGTGGTGGTTTTTCACATGCGGAAAAAGTGAAACTACGCCCCATTTGTTGAAATCGTGTAGGAAAGATGTGGCCCATATTTGACAGTTTCTACATGACCACACCCCATGGTCTTGCCGAGTCTAACACATATAAATCATCTTGTTTAATTAACCAAACAAAATTGACATAAAACAGTTAATTGGCTAGTTTCGTAACATGGTTAAAGATATGTTATTACAAAAGTAGGCGTAAACAAACATAAACACTATCGACCATTTGTGTCAACGGACCGTGTGACTTCCTTTTTCTCACCTCTTTTCTTTGTCGATAGTTTTTGAAATCAAAGCACCATTAGTTTCTCTTCCTAAACACCTATCCCCCCCCCTCTCTCTTACAATCATGGCTTTCCTCCCATGGGTCGTCCATGTTCGCGGACTGTGCGACTCCTTTTTTTCTCACCTCTTTCTTTTGCTGATTGTTTTTTCTATCAAGCCAACTAATTGAACCGTAAACGGTAGATCGAGTTGTCCGTTTAACGGACTTGTTTCATAACATTGGTTAAAATTATGCGGCGATAATGGGATGTATTATAAAAGTTTAAGGTGTAAAGAATTACAAAGAATAACGATTACTATAAGTATCTGCAATGTGGAATGCCTACTCTAATGTCCCCACAAATCACCATTATACAACCACAACTGTTCTTCACACACTAATGTTATATGATCAGAGATATACACATACCAAAACAAATTAAACACATCTTAACATTGAATAATAAAAATATTTACAGACTACCGTCATAACTACTATGAGACACCGTTTGGACATATACATACATACTGACATATGCTAGAATATTAACTATATGTTAAACACATTTTTATACTAGCGAGACACATAAGTTTTTGATGCTAAGTTTAAATTCCAACACACCATTTGTTCAGCAGCAACTCAACAAACAAATTGTTTCAGATATCTATACGATCAAATGCCGGCCGACCCAAAAGTTTACGTGGGTGATAATTTGAGGCTCCTTGATTCTGGTCTACACGTACTTGATCATTCCACGACCCTCCACGCTAAGCTTAATAGCTTGAAGCTGCTTCTTTTTATTCAACTGCCGCAGCCTCTTGTTCATCTGTCATCACATAGAAGAATATTTATTATACACATAATATTAATTGTAATGACTACTAATATGGTATACTATTGCAATTGATATAGAACTTGAGTCGACGTTGATATTCTTGCATAGCTTGTTTGGCTCTAGCTTTAATTTCATCTGGATCTATCTTAGATTGGGGGCGCACCACAAAATGTAGTGGCATTGTTCCAGGCCTTGATGCGCGTAGTGTAGAAGTTGAATTTCCAGACTTTGGTTCTCTGCAATTACCCAAAAAAACCATCAAACAAGTGAAAGCCATATGTAGCAACTATAATATGTTGTAGAAATAAAATAACTTACTGAGAATATTTAGCCGGATCCAGATCGTCATCATCTCTAAGCTGCATTCCAGAAGATTTATTTATAGGCCTGTTAATGAGTAGCGAAACAGATTAGAAAACTTGAAGCAAAGAATGTAAATATTAATTTAGTTACAATATTTTGGATCAAAAATTGCAATATACATTTTTATTGATGGCTGGCGAATGGGGATTCTCTCATCCTTAAGGTCCTCAAATCTATTGCTTATATGAAATATTTGTCGACTCTGCATTATATGTAAAATGTTAGTGTCAATTGAAGGGCCAAGAAATTGGTAAATGTCAACATGTGCATAAAACCTCAAAAAGAAGAACTTACCCATTTGTCAACCAAGTCTTTCGCTAGCTTTCTGTTGGATGCGGTCTCTTCATCAGACTTTGACATGAACATAACGACCTAAAGAAAGACATGATCATTAGAAAAAGGAGAGGATAATAATAAGTACCAATTTAGAAACAATAAGACCAACCTTTCCTATTCCACTCTTCTTCAATTGTTCTCTTCTATCATCTTGATATAAATCAATTGGGAACTGCAGGATTAAAGCAAAAAAAGTATTTAATTACACAAACATAAAAGGATATGATTAATCAATCCTTAAGATAAAACCATGTTTATACCTCAGTTAGGATCTCTAATATTGCTGTACGAATGTTTCTATTGGGAAAGCTTCCATCAGGGAGGGGTTCAAGCCAATTTTTCAAAAGCGTTAGAACTCCGTGATCCAGGAACTCCAGTTGAAGTTGTTTCCTGTATTAATAAGAATTGAGATGGTAAATATAATATGTCCATTACGAAACATACGAGACTTGTGCGAACAATGCACTTAGACACTTACTTAGATAGAGCTTCAATAAGAAAAGGAAGCTTTATGAGTTTATTGATTGCTGGTTTCGATGCCCTATTCAGATTTGCATCTTCTTCTGCTACAACTTCAAGTTCAGCCATGATCTTTTCGACAACAATTGCAATCTCCATAGCAGTTTTCTCAGTCTTCTTCTTTTTCTTGCCCATCTTGAAAAGTTCCTTGATCTCATCATCTTCTTCACCCTCCTCAGCCTACATGACATGATTAAAAAATAATAATTGTCAGTGTCATGCAAACCAAGATCCTTATATGACATCCAAAAGTGACATGTTCTAATGCATCAGTGCATCACAAGAAACTTTTAAATAGGGTGCTGCATGTATATGCCTAATTCTTTTACCTTACTCGAAGAATAACCACAACGGTTGCTTCCATGACGATTTACTGGATCGACACCACTATCATCTATAAAGTTATCATCACCCTCCTTTTTTATACCCTTTATCTCTTCCTGAACCAGTAATTAAACAAACCTCCATAAAAAACTTACAAAGTTACCATCATAAAACAACAAAAAACATGGTTAATTAATTGTTCAACAGATATTCCTATCAAATTCTAACCACTATATATAAAGGCTACCAGTTTAAAACTAATAATGTACCTCTGAATCGCCTCCCCCGACAATAGTATCCCACATCTCCTTCACTTCTGGAGCATCACCACTCCTTTTAATTTTTTTATTACTATTCCCACCGTCTCTAACAAACTTCTTCCTATTTCCACAACCACTAACTGAACCATCATCTCTCACCATATCAACTGCAAACTCCGGTACGGTGCGCTTCTTCATTAACCTCTTTGATTTAGAATCAAATTTGTTAAACTCAACCTTCGGATTTAAAACATCAACTTCTTTAATGGGGTGTTGTTGATGATTGTTGTGAAAACTACAAAGTTGACAAAAACAATACAGTTAAGGTCGGTTTCATGACTAACAGTAGACAGTAGTAGCATTAATTGTCTAGATTAAAAAGAAGTGGAACTTACAAATTGTTCTTGTAGGACATAGAATTTTCAAGTGGAACTCAACGAAGAAAAGTGATGATTGGGTTGGAAGCACTTTTATATATAGACATTGAACTGAAAGGTTTTTTTACTTTGTTATCAAGTAATAATTTATTTTACTTATGAATAAATCCCATAAATACTATAGTATACTTTGTGAGCAAGTAACAAAAATTCAAATTACAAATTAAGAACAATTTATTTTACTTATGAATAATCACATAAATATTATAGTGTGTGCAACACTCCACATCTTATCTAAAATGTGTATAAATAATAGGTTTATGTAGATAAGGTAAATAATATATGAGATGGGGGCGGTTCCCCTAAGAAACCTATTTTGCCTAAGTTGCCTAAGAAGCAATCTACACCATTTTTTTAAACAACCAATGGACCAGATTAGATCCCTAATATTAAACTAGATAAGTAAACAAAATAAAACGCGCGGGGGTATTTTCGTCATAAACAAAAAACATAGTACTGGACAAAAAGCAAAGCAGTTACGATTCAAAAACAGTTCTTCTTCACTCTCTCTCAAAACTTCCCAATCGCTAACAAACGTCCCCTAAAATCGACAATCAGACAGACGAAAATCGAACAAACAACAACAAAAACAGCATCAACGATGGATTCAGAGAGTACGTTCCATTTTTTTTTTTTTGCATTTTGGTGTATTCGTTTCAATTTTGTACGTTTTTTCTAAGTTTCTTCGAAATCAAATCGATTACACAGGTTCTAAGAGATCTACAAGAAGCCAGAAGCATAAAGAAACAAAACCTGATGACGATTTCGAAGGTTTGTTAAGGATCTGTAAACGAACAGATTTCTAGGGTTTTAATATGCCTAAACTGATTCATGTTCTGCATTTTATAAAACAGATCGATCGTTGTGTTTTAATGAAATAGTGCTGGTTTATTTTTTGTGCTGGTTTATTTTCTGTGCTGGTTTAACCTATGTGCTAGTTTAGTGTTTTAGAAATATCTAGCACAAAGTTGTGGTTGGTTTTCTGGTTTTGATACAAATATGTGCTAGTTGGTTATCTGTGCTGGTTTAACCTATGTGCTAGTTGGTTTTTTGGGTTCCAAATATGTGCTGGTTTACTATCTGTGCTAGTTTATTGTTTTAGAAGAAACTAGCACAAAGGGTTTAGTGTTTTCTAGTAAACTAGCACAAATTCTAGTTGGTTTACCGTCTGTGCTACTTTAGTGTTTTAGAAGAAACTAGCACAAGTGGTTTTTTGGGTTCCAAATCTGTGCTGGTTTACCGACTGTGCTACTTTTAAATTCAGGAGATAAGTAATATAAGTTTCAGTTGCTTTTTTGTGTGTGAAAACAGAGCTGTACAATCCCAAACCACTACAAATTGTACAACCAGGAGAACCAATCCCTACTTTTGATAATGAACCTTTGCATCCCATTCCACTCAAAGTTGTAAAACCAACAAAAAAGGAATATTATATGAGTCCGAAATTTTGGAATGAAGTAGCAATCTGGGGGCCAAGCTATACCAATCATCCTACTTCTGGTGGTGAACCTTCAGATCCCATAAAAGAAGAGATTGATGAGAAACCTGAAATCTCAGTTGTACAACCCAAAAAAGAAGAAGATGATGAAAAACAAAAGATCCCCATACTACAACCTAAACATGAAGAAGATGAGGAAAAACCTATAATCTCAGTCAAGAATTTTGGAAGGAAGTAGCAATCTAGCCAGCTCCTGCTATGATCATCATGTTTATGTTGTTTGTTTTAGTTTTCTAATGTTATCAATGCTGTTATGTATTATGATCATGTTTTTCTGAACCTTATGTAACAATGATGTTTTGAATTATAAAAATCATGGTTTATTATGTATTAAATGATCAAAATGGTACTGGTTATTGTTTTTTTAATATATAGTACACTTTATAACTTGTGCTGGTTACTATGTTTCTTCTGAAATTACTTGCAGGGTCATCAGACAGTGACTTCGAACAACCGGAAAAGAAACAAAAAACAGCACTAAAAGCTGTTGCCACAAACCTTGAACCTATACGATCAACACTTTTCAAGGAATTTGATAAGAAAAAAAGAATTAGAATCAGGAACAGCCCAAAAAACCTTGCTCAATTCATGCAAGTGTTATCTGACGAACAGAAAGCAGAAGTGGATAACATGGGATTTGAAAGCATGAAGAACTTTGATATAAAAAAAATACCAACTGATCTGGGATACTGGCTCACTAACAATTATGAACCTACAATCAACACACTGAATCTAGGTACACATAATGTAGTGATAACACCTAACCTAGTACAAGAAGTTCTTGGCATACCAATGGGTAAAGTGAAGGTTAAGGAGACTAAACCATCAATGAGTGATCCAGTTGTTGCAGAGTTTAGAAATCAATTTGAAATTGATGATGAACTGCCAAAAATGCATCATATTATTCATGTTGTGAAAGAACAGAAGGAGAGTGGAAGGCTATTTCAACTGAACTTTCTTGTAATGTTCAACTCAATAATGGCAGAGCTCACACACGGTGGCAGCGTCAACATGAAATTCCTTACAACATTGCAACCTGATGTAGATATTAAGGATGTTGACTGGTGCAGCTACGTGATCGACTGCTTGAACAGAAAGACAACAAGCTGGTTCCAATCTAAAGCAGCACATTACATCGGACCGATAACATTTCTAGTGGTATGTTGTAGTTATCTAAAAATGATCTATATTTATTGTTTTTTATCAAACATAATAACAAAAACTAACTTGTAAATCAATCAGTTGGTTTATGCTCATGATACATACCAAAGAACAAATCCAACACAGAAGATGATACCAGCTGTAATGTATCATAAAAATGATACAATTAAAAAGCTTGGTCCGGTGGTGGAAAGCAATAAAAGAAAGAGAAGTGAAAAAGATGGGAAACCAGCACAGAAACTCACCTTGACAACACAAACACCTACTCAAAATGTGGTGAAGAGTAAGAAGAAAACAAGTTTGAAAGCAGCAACAACTGGTGAAACAGAAGAAAATGAAAAACGAAAGAATTTGAAGGTAAAACTGAAGATGAAGAAAAAAGCACCAGCTGAACAACCTCTATCCACATATCAAAAAATCTCAAAGGAAACTGATGAAGCTAGAAATCATTACTTTAGTGACTTCCCAGAATCTCTAGACATTACACAAAGTTTGGACATTCCACAATCCCAGGAAAAACTCTCACAAATTCCACCTACAAATCCAACAAGTGGAGTGGTAATTTCTATTTTATTGTGTTTATCTGTAGTATTACTGAAAAAAGTGCTGGTTTAGATGGTTATTGAAAAAATGTGCTACTTTTATGACATTTGTTGAAAAATGTGCTACTTTTATGACATTTAGGTGGTGTTTGTTTTTTCTGCGAGAAAAGGTCTGCAGTCTGCGGACCACATCTGCAGGCATCTGCAGAAGAAGAGGTGGACCAAATGTCTGCAGTCTGCAAAGAGAAGGGGGTTTGTTTTTTTTCCCTTCTTCTACAAAATCACTTCTCACAAACACAACCACACACTTCTCTAATCTCTGCCTTAACTCTCTCTCTCTACTCTCTCTCTACAATCTGCCATCACACCACCTCCGCCCATAGCACCACCACCGCACCACCTCCGCCATCACACCACAGCCATCATCTTCGTCGTTCAACCACCACCACCGCCTTCGTCTTTCAACCACCGCCACCGCCACCGCCATCATCTTCGTCGGTTCAAGCACCACCACCGCCATCATCTTCGGTTCAAGCACCACCACCTCCACCGCCATCATCTTCGGTTCAAGCACCACCACCTCCACCGCCTTCGGTTCAAGCACCACCGCCGCCGTACCCCGTGAACCTCCATCTCCGTCTCTGAACTTTCTCTCCTGCTCGAACAACCCGACGCCACCACCGTCGCCGTGAACCTCCATCTCCGTTCTGCGAGTAGGGGATTTGGTATAGGGTGGAAAATGGTTTGGGTGTGTGTTGTTGACCGGAGAACGGTAGACCCGTCGCCGGAGCCGAGGAAGAGAGCAAATGGGTGTGCTTTGTTTGGAGGAGATGAGATTTGTCTCTGTGTTTGATGTGTGTTTGATGTGAATTTGCAGAGAAGGGATTGTGGAAGAAAAGGGTTTGAAAGAAAGAAGATGTGAGAAGAGGTGAGAAGAGGTGGGTTTATGTCTGTTTCAGGAAGAGGTGGGGAAGAGGTAAAAGTTGAGAAGTGCTTCTGGAAAACAAACAAGCTGCAGGACCCAAAGGTCTGCGCGTGTCTGCGCGACGCAGACATAAGTGGCTAGAAGAGCTTCTGCCAAGAAAACAAACAGAACCTTAGTGTTTGGAATGTTAAATTGTGCTAGTTTATACCTAGTATATGTTAGTTTAATGTTAGAATTTGGAATGTGAAATTGTGCTGATTTATATGCTAAAGTGTGCTGGTTTAAATGGATTATAAAACTGTGCTAGTTTGAAATGTGCTACTTTTATTGTAAACTTTTATCATGTGTATGTAAAAATAAAAATGGAAAATGTGCTACTTTTACAATTTGTGCTACTTTATAAAAAGAATGTGCTACTTTTACAATTTGTGCTACTTTATAAAAAGAATGTGCTGGTTATCTTTTCAGGAATGGATTTGTCTGATAAAATCCAAAACAAAAGAGCTGGACATGCATGTCAAAGAAACACACGAAATGATTGCAAAATGTTTAACAAAGTACAGAGGTGAGGAGGTTGTGGATGCTGTGGATGAGTGGAGAAAAAGATTGGTAGTATATGGTGAAAAGTACAATTTCGAGAAGCAAGAATCAGAAGCAGGGAATGAAGAAAAGAAAAAAGGAGGAAGTGGAGAGAAGACAGAAGGAGGGAATGAAAAGGAAGAAGGGAATGAAGTTAAACTTACCCAATCACAAAAAAAAAAATGGTGGTCTCACAATTTGATTCAACTCCTTTCAGAATCACCAGTTCAATGTGGCCAGAGATTATAAAAAAAAATAGAAAAGGCAGAACAAGCAGCAAGCAGCAAAAAAGATGGTGCTGATCATGGAGTTGGTGGTGAAGAAGAAAAGGATGCAGGTGGAGAAAAGGCTAAAGATGGTAAACCTGATGGGGAAACAACAAAGAAAGGAGGTGAAGATGCTAATGAACCACCAAAGGGAGAAAGTGACACTGCTGGTCAACCAGCAAAGAAAGAAGGAAATGAGGCTGCTGGTCAACCAGCACAGCAAGGAGAGGTTTTTAAAACACCAGAAAAGGAAACCAAAAAAGACAGTGAAAAACAAGAATTCATAGGTGAAGACCTAAACGCCGGAGACCAGAAGAAAAAAAGACAAAGCAAACGTACAACTCAACCTGCCGAACCTTTATGTTCACCATATATGCAGCGAGTTGTACAAATAAAAACAAAAACTGAAAAAATTGAAGAAAGGATAGCCGAATGGATGTTCTCGACAGTTGACGACCCCTGGTAAGTATAAAAACCAACAAAATCTTAATTGGATAAAAATAAGTATCTAAACTAATGTGTATTACAACAATGCAGGGTGTTTATATTTGAGACAACATTTAGCACAACCCTTTCAAGGGTATTTCTGGAGTCGCTTCACCCGAACTTATACATACATGTCCAAGTCCTAACAGCTTGGTCATTGGTACTAAACAGTGAAGAGGTCTACAGAAGCAAAGGTTCACCGGCAAGAGTTTTCTGCCCATGCAACATGCTGGTATGTTTTCTAATATGTGCTGGTTTTAATAACAGATTAGAAAAAGCACATTTAACAAAATGTGCTGGATTATTACACATTGTGCTGGTTTTGAAATATTAATGTTTTATTAATAGCTGGTTAGTCTAATATATGAAATGCTATTATTTTGCTGGTTCATAACACATTGTGCTGGTGCTGGTTTATAACACATTGTGCTGGTTTCTGTGCAGGGAGAAAACAATTTCAAACCAAAACTGAACAAAAAGACCTGCACACGAAATTTCAGAGAAAACATTGCCGCGACATTGATGACTACCGGGTTTGAAAGTATTAGGAAAGTGGACATGTTGTTCATTCCAATACTACAAAACAAGCACTACTACATTGTATGTTTTGATTTCAAGGGAGAAGACATCAAGATTATAGACAACATGAAAGGGAAAGCAAAAGCACAAAAAATGGCACGTGCTAAAAGAGTGGTAATATATTGATGCCCATTAATTCTGTGTTGTTTATTTTAATTATATTTGTGATGCTTAGGGATTTTGATTTTGAAAATTTTCAAATTACAGAAAGAAATTGTATGTGATTACCTTGAAGTTGAATACCCAACAATGCACCTAAAGATGTCGCCCTTGGAACCAGAAATAATGAAAATGTCGTGGCAAACGGAAAAGAACTTTGTAGATTGTGGTGTCTTTGCAATGAGACACATGGAGACATACACAGGGAAGCATGTGAGCAAGAAGGAATGGGATAGTGGGTTGTCGAAAGAGTCACCGGAACAAGACAAAGAGTTGGTTGAACTGAGATACAAGTATTTAAGCAAAATACTTTTATCCGACATCAACTTAGCGAAAGGTGAAATGATGGAACTGTTAGAGAAGTATGAGAAGATGGAGCCTGAAAAGAAAGAGGAATGCAAGAAAAATGCGGAAAAGAAAATCAATGACAGATTGAACAAGAAATATTGATTGTGTTGGTTGAACAATATAACATTAGTTTGGTAGTTGTCTGTAATATTTTGTGCTGGTTTAACAATTAATATGGTGCTGGTTTAACAATTACATTGTACTGCTTTAACAGTTATATTAGGAAAGTTAATTTTATGCTGGTTTTACAATTAATATTGTGCTGGTTTCACTATGACAATATGTGATGGTTTTCATAGAAGAAGTTTAAAATTGTGCTGGTTTTATAATTGTGCTGGTTTTAAAGAACAAAGTTTAAAATTGTGCTGGTTTTAAACAGTATATTGAATGTTGAAAAATCAAATTCTTGACAATTGCATTTACAAATCAACAAAAACTAATAATGTGCTGGTTGAATGTTGTAAACATAATAAGAATACAAGAAATCCAAACTGAAATGAAAAAAATAACAAATCCAAATATCATGATTTCCAAGACACACGACTAACTGCTCTTCTGGGAATCAGCAACAGTAGTCTTCATCTTACAAGTCCGACTATTATGTCCATGACCTCCACATATCAAACAACCTCTAGTTTTAGGTTTCTTTGATATTCTTGAAGATGATACCTCATGAAAAGACTTTAAGCGTTTGTTTGAACCACACCCCTTGTTTCTAATACCACTAGGTGGAAGAATGGTAGCAGAAGACGATGAAGATGGCTGATCAGCACGAAGAATATTAGCTAATCTTGCATTCTTGTCAAGTGATTCTGCAGGAAGGTCAGCAGAATCAACCTTCAACTTCGACTCGATCACTTGGTCTCTATACAACGATAACAGGTCCATATTTGTAACAAGACGGTTAACAATATGTTCAGTTGCAGTCATTATCTCACGCACAATGCTGGAAGCACGTTCAACTTGATTACCAGCAACATTTTGATCAAAACTCGAAACTTTTGTCTTTTTTGGAACAACATCTCTTGTCCAACGCCCCATAACATATTTTTTAGGGAACTCCTTTATACCACAAAGACGAAGAACACAAAAGGCATGCCTACATAGCAAACCATACTGCTCATATCGGTTGCAGCTGCATTTAATTACCATATCCTTAGGAGTAAAAAGAACCTACACAAATAACAAATGCTTTATATTGTGCTAGTTTATAACAAAGTGTGCTGGTTTATATATGTAAAATTCTAATTGTAAATATAAATCACTGTGCTACTTAAAATGTATTGTAAAAAGCAGAACATGTTTGTGCTACTAAAGGTATAAATAAATACCTCATGAAGACCGGGAAGATTGACCTGTAGAATATAAAACTTAATTGAATCACCAACTTCTTCTTCACGCCTGCACATACAATTCTTGCAAGCAAGTCGAATTTCTTCTTGAACATCAAAAAATATCCCCCGAGTATAAATCTTTACAGCTTCCCGTTCCAATTCATAATTGGTTTTCATGGCAGGTTCTGTGTATCTGGTATCATGATCACGTTTGCTGCGCTTAAACCTCTGAGATTCCATTGCAGTATCAAAATGGCTCAAAAACTCAACTAATGACAATTTTGTGTTGGTTAATTGACCAAAAAAATGATTTTCACTCTCAGACCTAGATGTTGTACGCATAAGACCGGACATATGTTCATGACGATAGTATGCAGGAATCCAATCTGATCTGAGGTTGTACATATCAGTTGTACTTAATCATTAAATCACACCATTGTGTCTCAAACTGTGCTGGTTCAAGAGCATCAGTCCATACAACAGCACATATATCTTCTTTAAAAACTTCATCTTGTGATAGCTCAGTACCAACCTATAACAAAAAAAAATAATTAGTATATTAAAACAGCAAACAAATCCTAAAATGTGCTGGTTTATATGTTAAAGTGTGCTAGTTGATGTATAAACTTAAACTATGATGCTTAAACTGTGATGGTTTAAAGAAAGTGTGCTGGTTTAAAAGTGTGCTGAGTTATATGCCAAAGTGTGCTGGTTTAAAAGTGTGTTGATTTATATGCTAAAGTGTGCTGGTTTAAATGGATTGTTTAAAGTGTGCTGGTTTATATGCTAAAAGTGTGCTGGTTTAATTTATGCTGGTTTAAAAAATTATAACATTGTAAAACTGTGCTGGTTTAAGAAAGTTACCTTTTCAGAAACTTTGATCATTATATGCCACATACACAAACGATGTCTGGTATCTGGGAAAACATCTCGGATGGCAATTTTCATTGCAGCGTCCTGATCAGTCACAACCACCTTAGGTGCAACACCAAAAGTGATGTGGGGTAAAATACACATATTTGTCCCGTGTAAATTGTATAATTATTATGTAGGATTTATTTGTTTTTATTTAGTTATTAGTATTATATTACATTATTTTGTGTTGGGACAGGTCCTGGTGTAAATTGAGCAAAACCGAGTAATATGAAAATAACCAGCTAGTTGAGTAGAGTACGCCGTCAGGGACCGAATAAAAGTTGCAGCCATTTTCCGTGATTGGATCGAGCCCACTTATCTATATATATTAAAAGGGAAGTGGGTTTCATAACAAAGAAAAGACATATGGCAGGAGATAGGCGGCTATTATAATAAATAAAGAAGTTGAATTCTCTTCACATGTGAGATTGTCATAATATCGAAAGAGATGAATGGTTTTGGAGGCTGCCAAGAGTGAACGAAAACAAAAGGAAAAAAAAAAGAAATATTATTATTGTTGTGCATGGGCCGCCAAAGTGTATGTTTAGTCTACCATGGGTCATGAGAGGCCCTAATGTCCAGGCAGTTTACTACGTGAATATGAGGATTTCTAGTGGGCCTTTTGATATGAAAAATAAATTAATTGTTACAAAAACACTAAGGGATACCAAACAACAACAGACGGCAGAGTGGGACGAATCAGAGGACGGCTGAACATTACGAAGATCGACTGGACGAATTCTATAGATTATTTGGCAAGGAACGGAATCATCGGGATTGAGCGGGAAGCTTGGAGAACAAGGGATTAACGGGTTTTTCTACTCAGTTTCTCTTATTTTCTAGTTTCTTGTTTTTATTCGATGAATTATTGTTTGAGACTTTGTTTGATTATTTTTAAGACTATGTTCCTTGGCTAGTTTTCTAAAACCACCTAGACTTAGTTGAATGGATTGATTAATGTTTTTATCGTTTTTTGTTATTTGCATGATTGTTATGGGTGATTGTGTTTAGTAAGAGGTTTGATTTAATGGTTTGATGTGTATGCATACTTTGAATTGGTTTATTGTTATTATTTGCTTCGTATGATTCTTAGTGACGGTCTATATCACAACATAGAGTCATATTAGGGTTTAGGATTTCGGTGAGTGTCTATATCACATAAGAAAACCTTAACTCTTTAGGGAGAATCGGCCGATAACCCCTAGAAGTAAGTGTTAATAATTTGCTAAGTCTTAGTGTTCTACTAGTCCTAATACCTGGGAAGTGAGGGGCTATTGGTAGGTCTTACCCGGCGAATTGCTTTAGATAGGCCTTGGGAAAGGTTATGTCTTGGTTTACCTGTCGGTCTTATTAGTCTATCAAGTCAAATTAATTATTTCAAATTACCCTAGATCTAGGATTGGGAAAGAATAGGTCAACATTAGGGTACTTACACAATAATTAGACAACTGGGAAGACGTCTAATAACCGGTAGGATTAACGGCCTATGTAGCTCCACAGGTTTCTCCTTGAGAAGGGTCAAGGGGCCTCGTTGGTTCTTAATAGGTTTAGTATTATAAGATCCCGGTTCCATAACTCGTGCATTTAACTTATTCGGTAATCTCTTAAAAACAATCCAGGATTCTTGTCTAGGTGGTCCTGTTCTCATATAAGTAAAGTCTACAGCCTTCTTTCGTATTTAGTCTAGTTCTTAGTTAATTAATTAGTTTAAATAGATTTCCTTAGATTTTCCGTAACCCCCCCCCCAATCAACAGTTAGAGTCCGTGTCAGTCTAGGTCTAGATAGAGTCTAATTAGCGTAATCAGAGAGTCTCGTGGGTTCGATACTCGGACTTACTTAAGCTATACTGCATTGACCGGTACACTTGCCGGTGGTGTGGTCTAGGTTTTAGAGAGTCTGTTTTTATAAATTTAAAACTTAGAGTGTCTAATTTAGGGTTAAAATTAGTTAGTTTAATTAGACCACATTTAGCACATCAAGTTTTTGGCGCCGTTGCCGGGGACTCTTTGGCAATTGCGTTGATTACTTTATCTGGACTTAATTGACATCATACGTGCTACTTGCTTTTGTATATTGAGTCATAGGAGTCTAATTGTCCATGTCTTTTAGTTTTGTTTTTTATTTTGTCTAGAAAATATGTGTGAAATTTGTGGAGGACCCCATTTTACAGTTAAATGCCCACAATATGAGGGGTCCTCTGCACATTATTATGCTAACCCCTATGTGCAGCCGCAGTCATATTTTTCACAGGGGTATTCCTCGTACCAGTATGAGGAACCGTATCAGCAGCCTCAACAGCAAAATTCTGAAGTCTATGATCAGGACCAGTTGGATAGGATAATGGGGTTGTTAGCTCAACTGGTTGCTACGGATGAGACTACTCAGAAAATGTTTCAAGAACATGAAGTCCTGTTTCAAAATCACGAGTCTATACTCTCAGACATTCGGTGTTCAGTAGAAGAAATGTCTAGGAGATTAGAAGAAGTAATAGAAACTGAGAATAAGGGCATCATTGATTTTGGCTGTGAAGAAGAGGAGATTAAGATGCAGCTGGCTAATTGCGGGATAGTGAGAGAGAGTGATTCAGATGACGAGGAAGAACAAGAAGAGTGGCAAATCTACCAAGAATCATTAGTTAAGGAAGTAGATGTTGAGGAGGAATTAGATTTAGATGATTCTTTGGAGAGTATGTTTGATGATGAGGTAGAAGTTGAGGTTGAGAAAAAAGTGTTAAGTTGGGAAGATGAGTTTTTAGGGGAGTTAGAAGGTTTATTAGAATCTGAACAAGTAGGGGAATTTGATCCATTAGGTGATTTAGCAAATTTAGAAGCCCTACTAGAAGGTAAACCCGAGAATATAAGTGAACTCACACCGCACGCAGAAATTAAGTGTGGGGATCTTCCCGAAGAAGAAGTGGTGGTGGAAGAGGAAGAACACCACAGGTGGCCCGTGGTACTGATAGTAAATGCGAGTAAAAGTTCAAAACCACGGGATAAGGCTATGAGAAGAACACCTGGGATCGTGTTTCAGCAGCTTCTGCCAGGTAAGTTCAAATTTTTGTGTTCTAACCCGTTAAAAAATGTAAAATCATTTTATAATTCCACTGCAAAATTTTTAAATGTTTATGAGAAACGGGTAGAATTAAATGGGTTAGACCGGGTTCAAGTCAAAGAGAAGCCTCCTGATTAAATTCAAGTGTGGGGAGGTTTTGTAGAGTTTGTATAGAGTCGTAGTTTTTGTATATCGAGTCTTGGTAGTATTGAGTCAGTCTTTCTTTAGAGTCGGTATTGCTTTGGTATTTTGCTTGTTTTTGTCTATGCAGGTTTGAATATGTACCACCCGTACTCAATCTCCATTCGGGTGATTTTGGAGCTGTTTGATCTAATTTCAAGGCATTTATCAAGCATACCAGTTGGAGTCAAGCCGATCGCGAATGAAATGCTATACGATCGAGCGGGATTGGACGAGAGATTTGGAGCATACGCGTTATAAAATCAGCTAAGTCCTTTCCGATTTGCCCTTTGTTTTTTTTATTTCTTATTTTTTTTTTATTTTTTTGAGTCGGTTTCCATTCTACATTGAGGGCAATGTAGAGTTTAAGTGTGGGGATGGGAAACTATCGTTTAGTGTCCAGTTAGTAGTGTCTTGAGTCTTAAAATAAAAAATCAGAAAATGTCTTTTCAAATAAGAAGTTTGCAAAATAAAAAACGGAAAGTGATAGAAAAGTCGGGTTTTTGTTTGGTTTCAAATAATGATAATATTAGATAAAATAATTGAGCTTGTGTCTAGTTTGGGATGTGCGGGTAGGCTCGGTTCGGTTCTGGGTTCCTTTGATTTAAAATATACCTAATTGTCGGTCTACTAGTGGGTTCTCATCTAGGGAGAGTGGGGAAATTGAAACCGCCAAAAATAGTATAAGGCATGCCGTTATAAGCTAAGATCGTTAAAGTTTTTGGTCATTATCTCGTTGAAAAAGAAAAAAAAAATAGAATAAGAAGTGAGCTAGAAACTAAATGAAAGGAACACAGGTCTATGTAATCCGAGTTGGGGATAGCGACTCTACAGCCGGAATGCCTCTGGGATGTGTGAAATCGAATTGCCGATTAAAAGTACCGAAACCTAAGTAATCTGTGGTTGGGGATAGCGACTCTACAGCCGGAATACCTCTTGGTTAGGGAAAACATCGTCTAGACTCACGAAAGAAAGGAAAAAAAAAGCAAAAAGCAAAGCAAAGCAAAGCAAAAAAATAAAAAATAGAAAAAGGAAAAAAAAATAGATTTGATTTTAAACTCTCTGGATCTTGGTATAAGGCGGTTAGGAAATAACCCAGTGGTTGTTCCTTTTGTCCTATAAGCTTGAGGGGGGATTAGGAGGACTTGCAATTCTTAGCGTGAGATCTTAGGTAGATTGACCGAACTTGAACTAAATTGCATAATAAGGGCTCGGAACCGGGTTGGGTTTAAGAGGATCGATATACTTGCAATCGCGGCTAACACGAGTTTCGGTTTTAATAAAAATAACATAAGCTTTTGGCCCGTTCGACTATTCCGACTATGATTCCGTTTTGCATAATTCTTTTTCGGGGACGAAAAAAGATTATGTGTGGGGATATTTGATGTGGGGTAAAATACACATATTTGTCCCGTGTAAATTGTATAATTATTATGTAGGATTTATTTGTTTTTATTTAGTTATTAGTATTATATTACATTATTTTGTGTTGGGACAGGTCCTGGTGTAAATTGAGCAAAACCGAGTAATATGAAAATAACCAGCTAGTTGAGTAGAGTACGCCGTCAGGGACCGAATAAAAGTTGCAGCCATTTTCCGTGATTGGATCGAGCCCACTTATCTATATATATTAAAAGGGAAGTGGGTTTCATAACAAAGAAAAGACATATGGCAGGAGATAGGCGGCTATTATAATAAATAAAGAAGTTGAATTCTCTTCACATGTGAGATTGTCATAATATCGAAAGAGATGAATGGTTTTGGAGGCTGCCAAGAGTGAACGAAAACAAAAGGAAAAAAAAAAGAAATATTATTATTGTTGTGCATGGGCCGCCAAAGTGTATGTTTAGTCTACCATGGGTCATGAGAGGCCCTAATGTCCAGGCAGTTTACTACGTGAATATGAGGATTTCTAGTGGGCCTTTTGATATGAAAAATAAATTAATTGTTACAAAAACACTAAGGGATACCAAACAACAACAGACGGCAGAGTGGGACGAATCAGAGGACGGCTGAACATTACGAAGATCGACTGGACGAATTCTATAGATTATTTGGCAAGGAACGGAATCATCGGGATTGAGCGGGAAGCTTGGAGAACAAGGGATTAACGGGTTTTTCTACTCAGTTTCTCTTATTTTCTAGTTTCTTGTTTTTATTCGATGAATTCTTGTTTGAGACTTTGTTTGATTATTTTTAAGACTATGTTCCTTGGCTAGTTTTCTAAAACCACCTAGACTTAGTTGAATGGATTGATTAATGTTTTTATCGTTTTTTGTTATTTGCATGATTGTTATGGGTGATTGTGTTTAGTAAGAGGTTTGATTTAATGGTTTGATGTGTATGCATACTTTGAATTGGTTTATTGTTATTATTTGCTTCGTATGATTCTTAGTGACGGTCTATATCACAACATAGAGTCATATTAGGGTTTAGGATTTCGGTGAGTGTCTATATCACATAAGAAAACCTTATCTCTTTAGGGAGAATCGGCCGATAACCCCTAGAAGTAAGTGTTAATAATTTGCTAAGTCTTAGTGTTCTACTAGTCCTAATACCTGGGAAGTGAGGGGCTATTGGTAGGTCTTACCCGGCGAATTGCTTTAGATAGGCCTTGGAAAAGGTTATGTCTTGGTTTACCTGTCGGTCTTATTAGTCTATCAAGTCAAATTAATTATTTCAAATTACCCTAGATCTAGGATTGGGAAAGAATAGGTCAACATTAGGGTACTTACACAATAATTAGACAACTGGGAAGACGTCTAATAACCGGTAGGATTAACGGCCTATGTAGCTCCACAGGTTTCTCCTTGAGAAGGGTCAAGGGGCCTCGTTGGTTCTTAATAGGTTTAGTATTATAAGATCCCGGTTCCATAACTCGTGCATTTAACTTATTCGGTAATCTCTTAAAAACAATCCAGGATTCTTGTCTAGGTGGTCCTGTTCTCATATAAGTAAAGTCTACAGCCTTCTTTCGTATTTAGTCTAGTTCTTAGTTAATTAATTAGTTTAAATAGATTTCCTTAGATTTTCCGTACCCCCCCCCCCAATCAACAGTTAGAGTCCGTGTCAGTCTAGGTCTAGATAGAGTCTAATTAGCGTAATCAGAGAGTCTCGTGGGTTCGATACTCGGACTTACTTAAGCTATACTGCATTGACCGGTACACTTGCCGGTGGTGTGGTCTAGGTTTTAGAGAGTCTGTTTTTATAAATTTAAAACTTAGAGTGTCTAATTTAGGGTTAAAATTAGTTAGTTTAATTAGACCACATTTAGCACATCAAAAAGCCTTCAAAAAACTTTGAAGAAGCCATTTATATGATTCAGCAGTTTCAGATGCTAACAAAGAACCAGCAAACTTGACATTGTGATGATGATTATCGATTCCAGTGAACGGAACAAATACCAAGTCATACCTAAAAATTGAATTGATTATATTACAACTGCTTGCTGAATTGTGCTAGTTTAATAAAAATATGAATAAATGATCTACAAAAAATGAATAAAATACCTGTTCGTACGGAACGTAGCATCAAAAGACATAACATCCCCAAAGACCTCATAATTCAGTTTCATTTCTTCATCAGCCCAAAATAATCCAGCAAGAGAACCTTTTTCATCACAATAAAATTCACAAGAAAAATTCGGCAAATACAGCTTCTTCTTCATAAGACGTTGGACAACCATGTCCACATCAAACTCTCTAATGAACAAATTAATATCTCTTTTAAAATTTTTACAATCAGTAGACGTCACTCCAACCTTATCAAATCCACCACGAATCTTTCTCATAAGGTTGAATGCCCTAACTGGACCAATATTCATCTCAGAAAAATCAGAAAGCAGTTGCTCTTCAGTGAATGTCAACTTTCTAGACGAAGCTAAAAGATGATAATCCTCTTCATCAACAAAAGAATGATTATGCTCCTCAAATACATGAGAAATTCTATAAGTATTTTTTTGGAGTTAAAGACATACGGATGTGTGCCTTACATCCGGTACGTTTAGAAGGTCTCCTCCTTCGGTCATTTAACTTTTTATCAGCACCAACACTATCATTTACCGTGTCAACAGCACAGGATGTCGCTGAACCCTCTTTCGCACAAACAAAGTACTTTCTAATCACAACACCATTTTTTGAAGATTGAGTATGCTTTCGACCCTCAAACCCAGATAACTTAGCATACTTCTTATAGAAATTAAAGGCAGAATCAATTGACTAGAAATGCATACCAACTACAGGTTTGGAAGAATCTGGAACAATAGGAGTATAATACTGATTACCAGTAGTTGGACAGATACGAACTCCTGAACAAATCAAAAAACCAGAACAAATAAAAGATATCAGCACAAACTTTACAATAAACCAGCACAAAAAACAAGCACAACTTTACCAGGCAAACTAGCACAAAATAAAGATATCAGCACAACTTCAGAACTACACTTTTAAATAAAAAAAACCAGCACAACTTAGATCAAAAACTAAAAAACCTAAAAAGTAGATGAAATTAAAACTAGAAGGTATTTTACCATCGACAGTAGTAGACATCATTAAAATAGAGGATGATAAATCAGCAAATCAATGAATGAACAGAGGAGCTAGGGTTCCAGCAAATCGATGAAAACGATGAACGATTCAGCAGGATTGATCTCAATCTCGCAGGTACCGGCAAATCGATGAAAACGATGAACGATTCAGCAGGATTGAGATTGAGATTTGCGATTGATTTAGATGTGGTCAGATGATGAAAACGATTGAATGAGATGTGGTCAGATGATGAAGCTCAATGAATGAATGAATGAAAAATATGAAAGAAGGAATGAAAATCGTGTGATTAAAACTAAGTACAGATCTGTTTGAAATTTGCATTTTCCAATATTACCCTTTCACCTAAATTAATGAGATTGCCACATGTAAGCTCAAGATTGCTTCTTAAGAAACTTAGGGAAGATTAAATTCTTAGTTGAACCTCTACCTATATGAGATTTAGGTAGATGAGGTAAATGATTTATGAGATTTAGTTATTACGTATATGGTAGGTTAACAAAATAACGTTAAATTATGGAGAATATGAAAAGTTATTAAATTATTATTTAATCTTCTAACTTATAATAAAGAATTCCAGTTAATAATGCTAAGGACGTTTCCTTTGATTTGTTAATAATATTTTTAATATTTAATATCTAATTAATGTCGGTTGAATGAGGTCAATCAGAGTCTATTTGATACCCTTTGTACGACTTCTTATTTTTTGAATCTTTGTATTTGATTCTAAACCTATTATTAATATTATTGATAATAATTTTAGTTATATATATCAATAATATATTTTATATATATATATCAATAATATATTTAGTCTAACATATTAATATTAATATTATTATGAATTTCGAACCTTGTTTAGCTAGGATTTAAGATTCTATTGAAGTTTTAGTTTAACAATAGGTTATTGAATTAATAATAAGAATGTGTATTAGATCAGATTAAATATTATTATTATTTGTATTAGATTAGATTAAATATTATTATTATTAGTATTATTAATACTTTTAATCAATTAAATGAGAGAATGACAAGTGTCCCAAAACAGGTTTCTTTTATTATATAGTATAGATGGTAGAGGATCCTGTAAAAAAGACTAAAAGTGTGAGAAGGATAAGAAAGAATACACACCATTAGATCTTTGATCTAATGGTTTAGATTAATAGGGACCAAAATGTAAAATTTATTATATATTTTGGACTGAAGTGAAAATTATAGGGGTAATAAAGTCTTTTAAATCCATTCAAAAGAGGTAACTGTAATTAAAATCCCTAGAATCTCTCTCTCTCTCTCTCCAATCGCACAACTACCAGAGAGCTTTCTCTCTCTCCAATCGCAGGAAGAAATCGGTGATAACATGAAATGAAAATCGGATTTCAGCAGTTGTTCTTATGAATCGGCTTTATGTAGGTCATCGATTGGAGTTTTTTTTGTGGTTTTTGATCCGATTTGATGAAGATCGCATGTTTTTTGTGGTGGTTTGAGCGGCGGCGGTGGTGGTTCGATCGGCGGCGGTGGTGGTTCGATCGGCGGCGTTGGTGGTCGTGTTGGATCGGCAGTGGCGGTGCCGGAAGTGGCAGTGGTGGTGGTGCCGGAATGGAAGAAGATGATACAGAGGTGTTTATATTTTATTTTCTGAATGGTGTTTTTTTTCTGATGGTGTTATATTCTGAATGGTGTTATATTCTTTGTACTGAATTGTGTTTTTTTACTGCTGAATGGTGTTATTTTGTTTACTGAATGGTGTTATTTTGTTGCTAAATGGTGTTATTTTGTACTGAACGGTGTTATTTTGTTTGCTGAATTGTGTTATTTTTTTCTGAATTGTGTTATATTTAAAACACCATGTATGAATGGTGTTATATTTATGGACGGTTATAAGTCCTAAAATCCAGGGTTTTCTCTTTCCAAATCCTTAAATCAAGGGATTACCATATTTGAATTTACAATCTTACCCTTTTCAATTAATTTAGATCTAATGGTTGAGATTCTTTCTTACCTTTCTCACACTTTAGGCCTTTTTTACAATAACTCCACCCTAGTATAGATTATATTGCAAAATATAGCGATCGAAAGTTCTGTAACAAACAAATAACATATTAATGGCAAACTAACCATATATTAACATTAATATTTATTCGATTTATCATTTATAAAGTTCTGTAACAAACAAATAACATATTAATGGCAAACTAACCATATATTAACATTAATATTTATTCGATTTATCATTTATAGTGTAACAAGTTGTTTTATATCAGAAGATGTTCACATACATTCTCAAATGTATATTTGAATGGGATAAACTAATGAGACGGGTTTGATTTATTTTAATTACTAGGTTATGGCCCCGTATGTTACACGGGTTGATTAATGAAAACGATATAATCTATTATTTGTAAATACTTATTATTTCCAATCTACTCTTCATAGTTTTGAAGGAACATACATGATAAATTCATAGGTTGTCACTAATAACATTGAATTTCATGGGACAAACCTCCTAATATTACAAAATAAAAAACAAAGTCATCAAAATTCACACCAACAAAACATGGGAAAAAGTTGAATTGAAGAAACATGCAACTATTTTTATTATTTTTTACTCACTTTTACTACCTTGTGTGCGTTATTTATTGAAAAAAAGTCACGGTGTCAATAGCATCTCAACCCAATGGAAATCACCCCATAACATGACAAATGTCTCCATTTTATTTCTATTATTATATAGATTTGTTAAAAACTTGACCAGATTATATTTATATATAAAATATATCAACAATGACTTAATGAGTGTCTAATTTATTTATTAGGTTAAGTTATTTTACAAAGGCTTCTAAAAGTAAGAAGTGTACAAAGACATAATAGATCGCATAACATGACACAATGTCGAGCAAAATGTAACACAAAGCTGAAAAATGTAACACAATTTCGAAGAAAAAAGGCACAATGAGTCGCAAAAAAAAAAAAAAAAACACACAATGACTCAAATATAAAAAGACACAATGATAATAAAAAAGACATAATGATAACAAACAAAAATTCTAAAATCTACAACCTATAAATCCAAAAGTGAAAACCTAAAATCTCACATCATAGATTTCGATGAGACGGTTCAATGTCGCTTGAATGAGGTCAATCGAAGTGCGTTTGATACCATTTGTACGACTTCTTATTTTTAGGAGACTTTGTATATGATCCTAAACCTTTATTTCTAAACATAAAGTAAACTTTTAAGTTAGGAACCATGCTTATATAAAAAAAGGTAAATATTACTACATTTATATGATTATTCATGTTTAATATAATTGTTTTTAATAGTTAGTATGAATAACTTTTCACTAAAAAATAATTAATTTGATCCAGTCGGTTTGGAAATAATCGATGAATCTGGTCAGTATAATCCATTTAGATTGTGATCACTTATATTTTTATGTATGATCATCTATAAAAGTTAAGCGGGAGAATCCAATGAAAATTACCACGTAATGTGACAAGTGTCCCTCAGTTGATTTACTTTATTATATAAGTATAGAAGAAATATTTATATTTAATAATTAAAATTGATACTTATCATATCATATCTAATTTAATTCATGTACTTATAAAATTGATACTTATTGTATCTAATTTGATTTGTGTACTTATATTATAACGAAGTTTAGATATATCTCCATATATCTAATATGGAGAACCGTAAGAATTTATAAAAAATGTATTTAGCTATTTAAGTATATGGTGTAAGAGAGAAAGAAGTTGTTACATAATTACGAAATTATCTTATATGTCACAATTAATATCATTGTAAAACATTAAATTTAAACTAAATAATAATTATCTATAAAAGATTGGGAAAAAATTAAAAGATACATGATCTAATACGATGACAAGTGTCCCTCAAATGGTTTCTTTTATTATATAGTATAGATTAACAACTACAAATATTTAATTGTGTATTTAATGATAGTTAAGAATAAATTATGTGTGATATATTGGTCTTTTAAATTGTGTAATTTTATTTCAAAATTTATTTTTTTTCTTTAAATTCAAAGTAGAAAATTGACATTTTCCTGCTTACGAGTGATTTTAAGCAATTTTCTATGATATTTATCATCTTTTACTTACGTAGGGTATGTTTTATTCATCCGTCTAACACACGAATCTATAATCTAGTTTATAAAATATAATAGATAACTAGTATTAAGCACCTCCGTGTTACGACGGGGGCGTAAAACCATACCAAATAGCACCAATGGCACATCTCGTTAGCAACCACCAACACTGAAGTTGTGGCGTGTTAATGCGAAGAAATTATACCAAAGCGTAAAACATAGAAAATAATAACTAAATCGATCTAGGACCCGCACTTTACGACGAACCTGCCAAACGGGAAAAATAGATGACATAAAAAAGTTGAAGCGCACACACACTTTGCGTTGTGTTATCTCGAAAAATTTAGAACGAAGCATAAAACGAAATGTAAAAACGTTGAACTACACACCCACGTTGCGTTGTATTAACTCAGAAAATTTAGAACAAAGCGTAAACGAAAATTTGCGAAAGATGAAAAGTATAAGGGACCAAAGTTGAAGATAACAAAGTTGTGAGTTTAAATTATAAAAGATGAAAAGTTTTAGGTTAAAAAAGTTGTTATATGGTGTTATATAGTGTTTTTTGGTGTTATATAGTGTTATATGATGGATGTATAGTGTTACATGGTGTTATTTGGCATTATATAGTATATTTAGAGTTATATAGTATTATATAGTGTTATATTTTTCTGATAGCATGTCTATGATAGATGTATAGTGTTATATATTTCTTGTAGCAGTTACATATTTTTGGATTTTTTAGAATGTCCGAATTTTAAAATAAGTTTAAAATTGAATCGCTAGAATTTAGGAGAGTATATGGGGTATGGGGCGGGGGTTGGGGCGTGGATGGATTAGCTGAAAACGCCCAAGCCACCACCCCGGGTGGGCTTGGGTTTGGGCGTGGCCCAAGGGGCGGGAGTTTAAAGCCGGGCGTGGGGCGGGGCTACGAGACTGACTTGGCGGGATGTGATTGGCCAACAAAACTAGCCGTTTGGGCTAGCCGTTGGGCATTATTTAAATTTTTTTTCCTTTATAAATACCTTACCATATTTAACATTTTTCTCACACAATATCAAACACATAAAACACAATCTTGCCATGAGTTCTTCAAGTTCAAGTGAATCGTCATCATCATCTGACGATGGTGCAGAAATATTTCTACAAACGATCGCGACGGTGGTGAAAGCTATTGTGGAAGACGATGAGGAAAAGACTTCGCAACCTAAACGGATGAGGTACATCGCTAGTGAACGGCACACCGCTAACCATTTGTTGGTAAGCGATTACTTCTCAGCGGAACCTAAGTATGATGAAAAAATGTTTAGGCGTCGTTTTCGTATGAGTAGAAACTTATTTTTAAGGATATCTAGAGATCTTGAGGAGAAGTATGTTTAATTCCAACAAAAACCGGATGTAACCGGGCAATTAGGATTTAGTACGTGACAAAAGGTCACGGCCGCACTTATACATCACAACCTTCGATCTGATTTGGTGGATCATGTTTCAACGATTCCTGGTTCGAAACCGACAAAGACGAAGAAGAATGATTGTTTTCTATTTTGATACTATGTTTTTTGTAATTATTATGTATGTTTATGTAGTTTTTAATGGTTTTATATATATATATTAAAAAATTGATTTGGCTTGGCCACGCCAGCCCGGCCACGCCCATCGTACCCCTACTACTTGGGTTTTTGTATTGAGTGCCCCCATAATCCACGTGTCAACCCATGCCCCAAACCCTCGCCCTACCATACCCCACGGTCTTACCTAATTTGAAACATATACAAAGACACTGTTACCCCTACAAGGGGTAATAAAGACTCCGTCTGGTGAATCACTTACCATTCGGGGAGATACCCAGTATGGGCTGCCTGAGCAAGTGACTATGCTCAAGGCTTCCAAGTGTTTGAAGAAGGGGTGTGTCATCTACATGGCGCAAGTGATTATTGATGAGCCTAAACCAAAGATAGAAGACATCCCTGTCATTTCTGAATACCCAGAAGTGTTTCCTGAAGATCTACCTGGTTTACCACCAGATAGACAAGTGGAATTCAGAATCGATATCATCCCCGGAGCAGCTCCAGTTGCTAGAGCACCATACAGATTGGCACCCACAGAAATGAAGGAGTTGAGGACGCAGCTAGATGAATTGCTGGCTAAAGGTTTCGTTAGACCTAGTTCATCTCCTTGGGGAGCGCCAATCTTGTTTGTCAAGAAGAAGGATGGGTCGATGCGTCTGTGCATCGACTATCGCGAGCTTAATAAAGTCACGATCAAGAATAGGTATCCTTTGCCCAGGATCGACGATTTGTTCGATCAGCTTCAAGGGGCAAGTTACTTCTCGAAGATCGATTTGAGGTCAGGCTACCATCAGTTGAAGGTTAAAGATGAAGACGTGCACAAGACTGCATTTAGGACTCGTTATGGTCACTACGAGTTCCTAGTGATTCCGTTTGGGCTCACTAATGCACCAGCCGCATTCATGGATCTCATGAATCGCGTCTGCAAGCCTTACTTGGATAAATTCGTCATCGTTTTCATCGACGACATCCTCATTTATTCTAAGAATCAAGCTGACCATGAGAAACACCTTCGTTGTATTCTCAAACTTCTACATCAGGAGAAACTCTATGCCAAATTCTCTAAGTGTGAATTTTAGCTACGAGAAGTCCAATTCCTTGGACACGTGGTCAGTGAGCGTGGTATCCAGGTGGATCCCGCTAAGGTGGAAGCCGTAATGAACTGGCAAGAGCCGAAGACGCCTACAGAGATTCGTAGCTTCCTGGGATTGGCAGAATATTACAGGCGTTTCATCGAAAATTTTTCGAGGATTGCTGCACCCCTAACCTCCTTAACTAAGAAGAAGGTTAAGTTTGTTTGGGGCCCTAAGCAGCAAGAATCCTTTGATATTCTGGAGCAAAAGTTGAGCAACGCCCCAGTACTGACATTGCCAGATGGAATAGAAGAATTTGTGGTTTATTGTGATGCTTCGCACACTGGCATGGGGTGTGTGCTTATGCAGAAAGGCAAGGTTATTGCCTACGCTTCACGACAATTGAAAGTGCATGAAAAGAATTACACCACCCATGACTTGGAGCTGGGTGCCGTTGTATTCGCACTGAAACTTTGGAGGCACTATCTATATGGAATCAAGTGTGTGATCTATTCTGATCACAAGAGCCTCCAGCATCTGTTTAATCAGAAGGAATTAAATATGAGGCAACGCCGTTGGATGGAAACTTTAAACGATTATGATTGTGAAATCAAGTACCATCCCGGCAAGGCGAATGTAGTTGCCGATGCCTTGAGTCGAAAGGAAAGGTTGAAACCCATCCAAATCAATGCCAAGCGCATGGAGATAAAGAATAATTTGATAGAAAGGTTGTTAGCTGCACAGAAGGAAGCTGTGTTGGAAGCTAACTATCCTAATGAAAAGCTAGGAGTAACTGAGGAGCAGTTAACTCTTAGCAAGGACGGAATTTTACGATTAAATGGACGAATATGGGTTCCAATTTATGGAGGACTTCGTGATGTCATCCTCCAAGAAGCCCATAGTTCCAGATACTCCGTTCATCCTGGAGCTGATAAGATGTACCAGGATTTAAAGGCAAATTATTGGTGGATAGGCTTGAAAAAGTCTGTAGCCGCCCATGTAGCAAAATGCTTGACATGTGCGCAAGTCAAAGCCGAGCATCAGAAACCGTCAGGTTTGCTACAACAGCCTGAACTTCCTACGTGGAAGTGGGAAATGGTAACTATGGATTTTATTACCAAGTTACCCAAGACAAGGAAGGGAAATGATACAATATGGGTTATAGTTGATAGACTGACTAAGTCAGCACATTTCTTACCCATCAAGGAGACTTATAGCTCCGATATGTTAGCCCAGCTATACGTTGATAAGATTGTAGCCTTACATGGCATACCTGTAGCTATTATCTCTGATAGAGATACTAGGTACACGTCGCATTTTTGGAAGAGTTTCCAGCAATCTTTGGGCACACGTTTGAATTTTAGTACGGCTTACCATCCTCAGACAGACGGCCAGAGTGAGCGTACTATTCAAACGTTGGAAGACATGCTACGTGCATGTGCGATCGATTTGGGTGGTAGTTGGGATAAGAACCTACCATTAATCGAATTCTCTTACAACAATAGCTACCATACCAGCATTAAGGCTGCGCCCTTTGAGGCATTATACGGTAGAAAGTGTAGATCGCCTATTTGTTGGGCGGAAGTTGGAGATGTCCAATTATCAGGACCAGAGATAGTGTTCGAAACAACGGACAAGATTGTCCAGATTCGTGACCGTCTCAAAGCTGCCCGAGATAGGCAGAAGAGTTACGCTGATCCTAAGCGTAAGGATTTTCACTTCGAAGTAGGTGACAAAGTCCTACTTAAAGTGTCACCCTGGAAAGGAGTGATGCGATTTGGTAAGAAAGGCAAGCTAAGCCCGAGATACATAGGACCTTTCGAGGTTATCGAACGTGTCGGGTCAGTTGCCTATAAGTTAAACTTACCAGAAGAGCTCAGTGGAATTCACAATGTGTTCCACATCTGCAATCTGAAAAAGTGCTTCGCTGATGAATCACTGGTAATACCGCATACAGATGTGCACATAGATGAGAGCTTGAAATTTGTGGAAAAACCTTTGTCGATTGAAGATCGACAGGTGAAGAAGCTTCGAATGAAGCACGTACCTATTGTAAAGGTCAAATGGGATGCCCGTAGAGGTCCCGAATACACGTTGGAGGTTGAATCCACGATGAAAGAAAAGTACCCTTACTTATTTCAGTAAATCTCGGGTCGAGATTTATTTTAAGGGGGTGAGGATGTAACACCTCGAAAATTCACGTCCTATAATGTGTTGACACGTGTCATATGTTTAAACGTGTGAAAGAATATTATAGAAGGACTAAAGTTGACAAACATGGAAAGTATGTGAATATACGTATTCTAAGTGTCAACTGTGAATAAATATAATGTACATTAACCCTACATGATGCTCATACCTTCAAACGAATAAATCATGGATCATACGAAGCTAAAAGTGAGAGATTTCAAACTACAGGGACTAAATGTGTCAACATGTTCAATTTATACCTCTGAGTGACCTTTTGACAAACCCGAAGCTTTGTAAATATTAATTACGCTCACTAGAATGCACGATATAAATTTCGTAAAGTTTCGTTGTCATATGAGAAAGTTGTGATCAAATTCGTGTGCGAAGTGTTAAAGCGTAAACGTTGAAAGTTAGGACTTTTCGGGTAACAATAATGTTAACCGGGGACTTGGCAAAGTGGGCATATGTTTTAAAACCTTTATAGATCAATTATGAGGGTTTACAAGGTAAGAAACAAGTGCCTAATCGATTTTTGAAGAGCCAAGGATCAAATCGCAAAAATCAAAAGTTAAGATTTGTGCAGACATCCCGTCGCGACACGCGAAGCCCGGAGGTGGAACCTTCGCGACACGCGACAGTCTTCTCGACACGCGAAGCCCGGGGTGGAACCCGTCGCGACACGCGGGGGAACTGCCAGTTTCGAATTTCTTGGCTGTTGTCTGCTGAGTGCAATCTGCTCGACCTTTAACCGATTTTTCACATAAAGGGCGACCCCTAGACACCCCCTAAGCACTAGAAACATGTGTTGATCAGTTGTGGTGGGTGCTAGACCTTGGTGTCAACTTCTTATGGTGGATTAAACACTATAAAAGGAACATGAACTTGCAACAAGTCTTCACACCTTCATCTGCATTCTTGGAGCACTTCTGGAACTCAAACTTCCTCTCAAGTGTTCTCTAATCAAGCTTAGGACTTCAGTAAGTGTTCTAACCTTCTCTAATTAATTTTAGCTTAGTTAATTAGCTAAAAGTCAAACCGTCGTAATTACGGTTTGACTTCGAGATTAATGATTAATGGCTCAGGCATATCTCGAATTAAAAGTAGTTATAGGTTGGTATTTAGGTGGGTAATAAAACCTCAAAAGGGTTTCCCCTGATCACCACTCTAACCAGGTCAAAAGTCGGGTCAAACTTATATTTAAAAAGTCAACAGGAAGCCTAAAATGCTATTTATGCATAATTAACATTGTAGATCATATACAACCTGTTGGATCATTGTTATAACTTGGTAATAAGTGTAAGAACATGTCTAGACATGTTCAACCCGACAATTTCCTGTTTAGACCCGGTTCGGAACCGAAAGTCACATAGTTTGACTTTCACTTTGACTTTCAGTTCTGACCCGTTTAGGCATGTTTTAGAAATGCCTCAGAGCTTTAATTGGATTAGGTTACATGTTAGTACAACCCTCTGTGATTATACACCTTGGTTCATTAGTTATCCAATTAATATGCATGTTTCCGTTAATTGCTCATATGTTGACCATTATGCCCTTATTACCTTAAAACGTGATTTATGAAAATGTAAAAGTGTAGAAACCTTAATTACTGATATATAAACTTGTATGCAAAATTTGACATCAGTTTGACTTGTAGATTAAGAGTTATGCTCATTATCGCAAATTTAAAGCTTTTTGTTAATAAAACGACGTAATTAGCGTATAGCCTAGTTAAGCCTACTTTTTGGTATCAAACTTAATACCCACTGATGTAATATATTATTTTTGGATTTTTAATTAATTTTAGGCAGAGCATAACCAGTAGTCGTAGGCTTAATCCGGTAATTGTCGATTTTGCCCTTACGGGCCATAAAATGAGTTTTACATATCTAAACGACTCCAAACCTTTTGCTACTGATCACATGTGATAAATAAATTATTTTAAGCCTTCTGGAAATATAAAAATATCAGATTTAAGTATCGAACCCGGAAATGGCCTTTAATCGCCTTATGTAGCGTTTTTAACGCATAGTATGTATTAAAATCATATTGAACATACCCGGGTTGATACCTACTGATATTTTAGGCAAATTAGAATATTTTAACAGTAAGCAAAGGTTGATTAACTCAGACTCCGGTTTTGAGCTTTTTGGCTTATGTGAAATTACCAAAATGCCCCTACGGTGCATAGTTGGCTATAAATGATAAATTTCACATAAATAATTTAACCTACTGATATAACTTAGCAAATTGAGTATATTTGCTGATTACATCAGACCTGTAACTAAGGTTAACACTCAAACTCTTTTACAACCTTTAAAATGACCAAACTACCCCTACGGGGCATAGTTTGTGTTTAAAATCGTTTCGGGCATAATAAAAGACATCTTACTGATGTCACAACATATTTGAAGCATATTAACTTAGGAAACCTATATATGGCTCTTACGGATACCCGTTACGCTTATTACGCGTTCGGTTCGGTTTATGTAACAAGTTTACATAAATTAGCCGAAACGGGTCAAACCTTAAGGGTTTTATCTCAAAATCCAGAATGTGAATAATAAACCCATATTAAACAAGTCTTCAAACTTGTCGGGTCTAAATCACATTCTATCCGGTCTTCGCTTAATCGTGCGTACGAACCGTATCTTTGAAACTAGCCGGTCTAAGCTTAAGCTTAATTAAAGACCCGTTAGGATTCTAATAGGTTATATTAAACCTTCGTTCCAGATTAGGAGAACCAGTAAAAGCTACGTGCATTTTGCTTATTGTGATTAATACTTGCTCAGGTAAATACTTTTAACTTATTTTCCCTATACGGGCTTGGGTTACGGTATATAAAATACCGCTTGGTCGGGCATCAAATCTTCCATCGCTTAGGTGGTTAATTGAATAATTTGATCGGCTCGTTTAAACAGTCTTGTTTACTTTACAGCCTTTGGGGGGTTAATGACCATGTCCCGGATATCCATGGCATCATTCGAAGTAATGGCCACGACTTAAGCGCGGGGTGTAGGCGTACACCTGTCAGCGCACAAAAGAATAAATGTGGTGTGTCTATTGATCTTTAACCCGGACAAGATCCGGGGGCTACTGAACGCATAAGTAACATGTAATTCGTTCGCAAGATTATATAGCTAAATAATTGCCCAAGTTATACAAGATTAATTTTGCCTCTGTGCATTTTAATCAAATTATAAAATGTTTATGCCACGTGCATCCAAACCAATTTTCAATCATTTTTAAAATGAGTCAGTTGAATGTATTTACCAGTGTAAACTGACGTATTTTCCCAAAAAGATTAAATGCAGGTACTAAGCGAAATTGGCTGGGGTTTCTCCTTAGCATCATTAGAAGTCTCGCAAGCTTAAGATGCCTGAAGTCTGTTGAACCATAAATACTATTTTTATTTCGATCCAACTGTGGATAAACTTCCGGATATTGTGACATTGATATACAATATTAAATTCGGTTGTATCATATTTTAAATTTGCTTCCGCTGTGCATATTGATATTGTGTTGTTTGACTAATATGTTGCCAACCACGTCACGATACTCCCCCACCGGGCCCACCGGTGACACGTGGAAATCGGGGTGTGACATACCGATACTGATCAAGGTACATTATATCCAAAAATATATTTATTCTTCTTATTTAGTCTTCGTCGATTGAGCTAGGGTTTGACGTATGCTCCCCATTCTTCTTTTTCTGTTAGGTGAAAGCTAGGGTTCAAAAATTTTAGTAGTTTTTGTATAAGAGCTTCAATTAGTCAGTGTAATTTGTTGGAAAAAGTTGGATTTTAACTTTGATGTGCTTGTTTTTAGTATACATTTGTGAATAGGATGTGTATTTCAGATGTGGTGTATGCATAAAACGTATGATATGAACAAAAAACTTGATAGGCTTGGTTTGTCAATGGCTGATGTGCATTTTATTGTATATAATTATTGATTGGTAGATGATAACTGTATCCCCCTTTTTTGGCTCATGAAATCTAGGGTTCCAATATGTTATTGTTTTTTTAAAAGATTCATTAGATGGATATGGTATGTATTATTTACTGGATTTAAGTTCGATGTACATCGGTGTATAAGGAGCATTCAGTATGATTTACATTTGTGAATAAACAATGTTTTTGAAATTCAATGTACCTCAATGTATAAGGAGCGTTCAATATGTACATTTGGGAATAAACAATGTTTTTTAAGGTTGATGTACATCGATGGATAAGTATTTTCCAAATATGATACTCTTATGTATTAGGTTTTACACTTGATAACCAGTACATATATGTATAATTGTCTGTACACTGGTGTACCGAATGGGTGAAACCGGTGTAAATGCTGCAATATACATTGGTAAAGTTTTGGATAATGTGTAGGAAAATAGTGTTCCAAACTGAGTATGGAATAGGGTTGTGGCTTTTTCAAATGAAAGATTTTCTACCAAGTGTGTGGATGGAAGCTGCGGTTGTCAATTGCTTTGTAAGTATTATGTGTACTTTGATATGAAATAATACTTATGAAGGATATAACATTGAAATTTAAGTTGGGTTTACTGGTTACATTTGATCTAGGTTGAGGATGTGTTATGTAACACTGAGTATGACGATGTTGCACGGATGGAAAAGTTCAGAAGTGCGATGTTTCTTGTGGTCGAAAAAAATGACGCTTATGAGTCTGAAGGATTATCATGCAATTGTTTTTCCAATTGTTGAACATAATCACTTTTATTTGATGAGTTTTGACATGGAAAGCATTGCTATAACTGTCATCGACAATATGGATGTATGCGAGAGTCCTATTGAGCTGGTGGATGATGTAGATCACTTCAAGAAAACGACACCATACAAAGTGGTACGTATATGTTATAATTTATAAATATGGTTGTTGTAAGTTTTATAACGTAAGTCTTATTGAATTTATTCGCAGAAAGACATTTTTACAAAGTACTAGAAGGCAGTTAATCATCCGAAAAGTAGGGACTTTGAAGTTGCAATGTCGTATAGGTTGCCAATTAAATGGGCGACAATCGGCAATTCAATTGATTGTGGAGTGTTTGCAATGCGACACATAGAGACTTGGTATGGAGAAACAGAAGAAAAATGGGATAGTGGGTTTCCGCTTACACACACGGCAAAAAAGGCGTCGCGTCTAAGGAAAAAGTATGATATGAAGTTAGTGTGTTCCTATGCTAAGAAGCTCTATGATCGTGTAATGGGTGAAGCGGTAGCATACAATGTGGCTAAAAGGCTTAATGTTTAATTAATTCAATGGAAGACAATATTAAGTGTATGATGCTGGCTTTGTGATGTTATTTTTTGTTGGTACTGTGTTTTTTGAGATTTTTATTTTGATGAAGTAGACTCTTTTTTCGGTTTGTTCGATATGGGGAATCATGTGTTTGATACATCAGTGCATTTACAAAAAGATACCCTAATGTTTATGTATGTCCACAGTGTTTAGATTAATATTATTGAATTGAAAACACTCCACAATCAACTAAGTTGGCAAACGTCAACCCATTCAAAATTATTTACGTTATAAAACTAACCACAAGGATATTGATAAATTATAATGTATACACTAGTGTTTAGATAAATAATAATTTCGGTGTAAATGTTGATATTTCATGTACTTAACTAGAAATTCCATATGTGTACACGTCCTCTGGTAGTCCTAGTAAGTGCATTAGTTAAACATGCGGCGCGAAAATGAAGATGGTGCATTAGATTGTTGTTTATACATTCATAGGTTGACGTGAGATGTCAAATATACCCGGTTATTAGTGGGGCATAAGTCGTACTTTACAATGTTTTTTAAAGTAACATGTTATAGACAATAATTGAAAGGGAAATATATCCGGTAAATTTAAAAAGTAAATAACCAACATGAAGGTAAGAGGTTTCAATACAATAAAAATTTGACGTAAAAAATGTGTGTGTTTTGCATATTTTCTAAAGTTCGGTTCCATTTCTTAACTTTTTCGATTCTTCCGTGCCCGACTTTGTTTCATCCTCATGTTCTTCTTCGTCATCCTCTTCCACCGTAGACAAATCATCCTTAGTTGGCTCGCCTTTTTTTAACGGGCAATTTCCATGCCCGACTCTATTTCAAACTCCAATATGTATCCTATATCATACCTGAGTTTAAAAAAAAATCAATATTATTCACTTAAAACGGATAGGGAATAGACAATCACAGTAAGCCGACAATACACATGTGTATATACAATATACAAACTCAAACTCCAATATGTATCCTATATCATACCTGAGTTATACATAAGTGTACAATCCGATCAAAACATTAAAAAGTAAGTGGTTTCGGATGATTGTTATCAATATACATATGCGTATGCAAAAACAAAACTTATTGGTAAATCGCCAGTTATTAGTCTATATATCATTGAGATCAACATAATCCTATTTCTAAGAAAAAAATTAAACTATATGCAAATAACATAATCATACCAACAAAACGAACAACTAATTAATCTATAAAATCGCCAACAACTTTAAAATCTAAACCAGCAAAAAAAAATTGAAATAGACATTGTACATGCTCCCTACAGTTCAAACGGATCATGATAGTAATGTTTAATAAAAAGAACGACATAAGAACAATATAACAAAAAACCTGGATGATCCATTGTTGTGTAAAACACATTATTGATTCCTACAATACGTTGTTCTTGGCTATTTGAGTCATTACTCTGTGTGTCCTCCATCAGGGAACGGATTCGTGAATGTGAAGATTTCGAAAAAACTAACTGAATTACAAAATTATAGTATCTGCAAAGTTAAATAGAATCTTGGATAAAAAATAAAAGATAATTCAGATTTCCCCAAATATAGGAACATGTAACTGCATATTGATTAATAAAGAATAATGATTTAAAAAAATTAAATGTTATATTACCATCCTACCCTTTTCATCTAAAACATAAATGGATGGCTTGGATTAGTTCACTAGGTTCACAAGTAAGGGGTTTGTTCACTAATAGGATATGTTCAAGAGTAAACACTAGTGTAGCTTGCGAACTGAGTGAACTAATCCTGGCCATACACGTGTGTAGATCAAAGGCCATGATTTGATGTTGAAATACACTAGTGTATTTTACGATTTGATGATGAGATCCTGGCCATACACGTGTGTAGATCAATGGCCAGGATTTGTTCACTCAGTTCGCAAATACACTGGTGTTCACTCTAGAACCCCACCATATATATATATATATATATATAGGAATAAGTTAAAATGAGAACCACCTCGAGTTGTAAGAACCAGCGAGAACCACCCCCGCGGGGGGCCGTTGACCACGATTTTTTTTTACAACTAGATGTGTATATTTTAACACCCTACGCAAAGTTTGGGTTCAAACGGCGCGCCCGAGGGGGTAGTTTTTTACGCCCAAAGTTTGGTTAAAAAAAAAAATTAAAAGAAATTAAAAAAACCCAAACTTTGGGCGTAAAAAACTACCCCCTCGGGCGCGCCGTTTGAACCCAAACTTTGCGTAGGGTGTTAAAATATACACATCTAGTTGTAAAAAAAAAATCGTGGTCAACGCCCCCCCGCGGGAGTGGTTCTCGCTGGTTCTTACAACTCGAGGTGGTTCTCATTTTAACTATCCCATATATATATATATATATATATATATATATATATATAGGGTAAGGATAGTGTAAAAAGGGCCTAAAGTGTGAGAAGTGTATTATAACACTATATATATTTCTATATAACACCATATAAACACCGTATAACAATCTGTAACACCATATAATATCATATAACACTATGTACCACTATATATCATTATATAACAAATATAACACTATACATCTATCATAGACATGCTATCAGACAACCTATAGTGTTATATTTGTTATATAATGATATATAGTGTTACATAGTGTTATATTGTATTATATGGTGTTACATATTGTTATACGGTGTTTATATGGTGTTATATAGTATTATATATAGTGTTATAAGACACTTCTCACACTTCTCACACTTTTTACAGGATCCTCTACTTATATATATATATATATATATATGTTTTGAATTAAATTGATTTAAAAAAAAATAAAAAAAACTATATATGTTTTGTAAAAATAAAATAACTTTAAATTACATAAGTTTTATAAAAATAAAACAAAAATTTACAACTTTTCAACAAAAAAACACAACCAAATACAATCAAACAACAAACCAACAACCCATTTTTCCACCAAAACCTCACTTTTACCCCTAAAAATAAACAGCAAGCCCAAAACGCCCCGCTCAGCCCTTGTATGTTGACTTTAATCTAAAGCGCCCCGCTTTGGCCAAAGCGGGGCGTTTTAGGGTGTGCGAATAGCCTGGGCCTTTAGCATATGACCAATTTATGCTTAAAAATTTCAACATATAAAATACCATAGCTAGTGCCAATGAGCTGGTAGTAAAGTGGTAAGAGAGAGATATGGTTAGAGGTGCACAAAATAACCGGTTAATTAACCGTAACCGGTTATTAACCGAAACCGTAACTGGTTAATAACCAAAACCGTAACCGGTTAATAACCGATTTAGGAATAACCGGTTCAATAGGTTATTTAACCATAGGTTAGTAACCGGTTATAAGTGTTTAGTACAATAACCGGTTATTAACCGGTTTTTTTAAACCGGTTTTTTAACCGATAGACTGGTTAACCGAAAAAATAACCGAAAAATTCAAAAAAAAAGGCAAAAAATCCGGTTAATAACCGAAAATAACCGGTTAATTAACCGAACCGCTAAAGTAATTAACTGGACCAGGTAAAAAAATAACCGGTTAAAGTAATAACCGGTTAAAGCATTAACCGGTTAAAGTCAAAAAGTCAAATTAACCGGTATAACTGGTTAACCGATCCGGTTATTAAAATTAACCGGTTTGTGCACCTCTAGATATGGTGTTCCAAGTGACCCAAATTCGATTCTTGCCCTCACCATTTAGTTTCGGCGCCACCTGGTGATGATGGGAGATTAGGCGGCCGCACTGTCCTGCCTTTGGGAGAGTGTTCACGGGCTTCGGCCTTAGGTACGGGTTTACTCCGATTCAGAGACGAGTGTATCATGTGATGAATTTTGCCGGTAGCCGATTTAAAGGATTTGTTTGCTGTTAAGAAAAAGGTTGAGATTGGTCATCGTTGGTCCCACACCGGATCCAATAACCTTTTCTTATGAATTCAACGGCTAAAACTTCGATAGTTCGACCCCATCAACAATTAATTATAAACCCAGCTGAGCTCACCGGGCAGAGGAGACGCTGTTTCTTCCTGCATATACACCCACTTTGCATCCAAGATTTTGACCCACAATTTCAAGTTTCCACCCTTCTTCTTCTTCTTTTGCCCTAATTTTCACTCATTAGGGTTTTCTGTTTCATATTTATCATCATTACACTGGTTCACAAGGTTTAACGGTAAGTTAATCTTTCAGGGCTTTTGATAAATTTGTTTCAGTTTCTTTTATGCAAATGTGATTGATGGGTGTTATCTTTTTATCTTGATAAATAGTCTTGCCATGTTTAGGGGTTTTAAAAATTGGTTCTTGATTTTAACTGTTAGGGCTTCAAGTCCACAAATTTCATGCTCAATGTGCCTTTATTATTTATTATTTTATTTTTAATTTTTCTAATATTTTAAGTAAAAATTCATGTATTGAAGTTTAGTGATAGGATGGTTGTAGGTTGTATTAAAGTGGTTGTGGTTTGAAATCTGAATAATGGCAAGTCAGGAGAACGATGGATCGCCTGTTAAGGAGGCGAACGATTCCGCAAATGAAACTCCAACATCCCAGGTGAATTGATTCTCTTTTGACTCTTTGTTCATCATGGGATGTATCATGTATATAGATGCTGTTAATCTGTTATACTTACATTCTTTATGTATATTGTTTATTGGTTTTTGTTTGCTCAGGAGCAACCCTCAGGCAATGCCATGGGAGCGGTCCCACCTGATTGGACCGGTTTTCAGGTTTCGTATCTATAACACTTTTAAGCTTATAGTCAAATTGGAGCATGTGTCGTGTGAGTTGTTTGACTAAATTTAGGTGGTAATGTGGTATTTACTATTTACGTCTTGAACAGGCTTATTCGCCTATGCCTCCACCCGGTTACTTAGCATCAAGCCCTCAACCTCCTCCCTACATGTGGGGGGTTCAGGTACTACGCTTCTTAAATAATGGATTTTGCTCTATAAAGTTGATTTATATAAGCGAAATATAAGTCGGTTTTATGGTAATGTTCCACCTATATGTGTTTTTTCTGTTTCAAACTCTTATTATTACTACTATTACTTTCTAACTATCGTGCCTCACCCTGTTCATATGTGAAGTTTGTCATCGACATTTAATTTTTTATGTATTTTGACCATTTATTTCATCTACATTGAATTATTCTGCATTTTCTAATATATATGTGTGTACTTGCAGCATTTTATGCCACCTTATGGTACCGCACCTCATCCATATGTAATGTATCCTCATGGTGGCTTATATGCTCATCCATCTATGCCTCCGGTATTCTTGTTATTATTTTATATATTTATGTTACATTTATTTTTTAATTCCATAAAGAAGGCATTGGATGTTAATAGTTAATACATACCTGATACCGTAAATGTAACCAGGGGTCATATCCTTTTAGTCCATACGCAATGCCCTCTCCAAATGGTGTTGCCGAGGCTTCTGTAAGTTGCGTCAATTCGCTTTTATATTTTTTTTGTTAAAAGATGTTAGAAACAAGCGTTGAATTTGCATGCAGGTTAATACAGCTGGCAGTATGGAAGTAAACGGCAAGTTGCCAGAGGGGAAGGAAAAACTTCCGATTAAAAGATCAAAGGGTAGTCTCGGCAGTTTGAATATGATTACCGGCAACAACAATGAATCCAGCAAAAATGGATCTTATCCTAAGAGGTATAGATTAATAAATATCATACGGTGTTTTTGATACGGTGAAGTTCAACTCGATATAAAATTTACGAGGTTTAACGTACTGGTTTTGCAGCGGTGAGAGTGGAAGTGAAGCTTCTAGTGAAGGAAGTGATGCAAATTCTGAAAATGTACGTATTCTTGAAAATATCATGGATACATATAGTATTTCACATGACTATTACTATTGTACTGAATCAGTATTCAGTAACAATATTGCTGGTTTTGTTTTTATTTATTTTTTATTTCAGAACTCACAAATGAAATCGGGACCCACACAGGATCCTATGGAAGGTTTGGTGCTATGCACTTATTCTTAACGTTGGTCTTGCGTAGTTAATGCGATTGCTATAACCATGTTATTGGGTACAGATGAAGCATCGCAAAATGGAAATTCCACCGTAAATGGTTATCAGAATGGAGGACTTGTGAATCAAACAATGATGATTGTGCCGATGTCAGCAGCAGGTCCCGCTACTAACTTAAACATGTGTAGTATTACTGGTGTGGTGTAATTGTGTATATTTATTTAATATTTTTGTAATTTATGGAAAAATAACTTCTGCTCCACTTGCAGGGGGAAGGGTTGCTGCTGTTGGGTCAAGGGAGAACATGCAGCCACAGCATTGGCTACAGGTGCAAATTCATCGCTTCTATGTTTTATTATATTTTTATGAGTAAAAGGCCATTTTTGTCCATGAGGTTTGCGCAGTTTTGCGACTTTCGTGATTCGTCCAAAGGTTTGTTTTTTCGCAACTGGATACAAAAGGTATGAAATCTTGCTATTTTCATCCGGCTCGTTAACTCCATCCATTTTTCTCCGCTAAGTCAGGGGTATTTCTGTCTTTTTTGTTAACTTAAAGGGCAATTCGGTGTTTTGAGTACTTGTACATTATGCTAAATGTTTGTACATCATCATCATCATCATCATCATACTCAGTATATCCCACCAATAGCAAAAGCTAAGGTAGGGTCTGAGGAGGGTGAGATGTAGACAGCCTTACCTCTACCCCGTAGGAATAGAGAGGCTGCTTCCAATGAGACCCCCGGCTCGATTGTGGTTTTGCATCAAGCCTTGGACATAAGGCACATAACACTCAGCAATTGAGACAAACGCCAATTGGTGCATGTACCCCCTTGTCTTTCGGCTATCAACGCCACCACATGATGCATGATTAACCATCCCCTCTTTTAACGTTATTTTCACGAAATTAGTAAAATAACGTTAAAAATTAGTGCACTTTTGCTTTTGCCCCCCGAGCGCCCACACATATATACATTATATGTGCATACCGCAAGCGGGGCGTATGCTAAATGTTTGTACATAAAGTGAAAAAGACCGAATTGCCCTTTAAGTTAACAAAAATGCCGGAAATACCCCTGACTTAACGGAGAAAAATGGATGGAGTTAACGAGCTGGATGAAAATGACAAGATTTATTTCAAGCCTTTTGGATCCAGATGCGGAAAAACAAACCTTTGGACGAAAGTCGCAAAACTGGCCAAACCTCAGGGACGAAAATGGCATTTTACTTTATTTATATTTGTATTCAACTTTATTCCTCTGTCACCCTGAATGCGTTCTTGAACTATAGTAATCGTTTCTTTTTACATACTTTGTTTTATGCTTGCTTATGGATAGTGCGTCGGAAACTGAACATTTTATGATGGTATCTAGTGCTATTAAATATTGATTAATTATTTAATTTCAGGACGAAGGGGAGTTAAAAAGGCAGAGAAGGAAGCAATCCAATAGGGAATCTGCTCGCAGATCCAGATTGCGTAAACAGGTAAGATTTGGGTTATGCTTGGCTTCCGACGGGTAAAAACTTAAAAAAGTTGGTTAAAATGGTCAAAACAAAATTAAAAGTTGGTTAAAAATGGTTAAAAGTCAAAACAAAATTAGTATTAATCTCAATTTCTTTGTTTGTTAACCTTTTGTGGGAATCAGGCAGAATGTGACGAGCTAGCTCAACGGGCCGAGACTTTGACCGAAGAAAACGCCGCTCTTAAAACAGAAGTGAGTCGTATTAGGAGTGATTATGAGCAGCTTCTTGCTGAAAATGCAGTTCTTAAGGTATTACACATTTCTGGTTCGGTCCTGTTCACAACTGACTGTCTCCAGGGGTAAGTAAATTTGATGATTTGATTTTTTTCAGGAGAGATTAGCGGAAGCTCCTGGGCAGGAAGAAACAAACCAAGAAATGGGTTGAGAAAATCATCAAGATGGGCAAGCCGTACTTGTGTAAACTGGTTAATTATTGTCTAGCACTCCCATTTTTCCGGGGATTAACCTAACTGAACCCAACCGAACCAAATTTTAGTGAAACCGAAAAAGCCTGTGCTTTGAAATGGTAGTATGTAGTAGAATAGCCATTGATGCTGACCATTATTCCTATTTAGATGGCAGGATATTTAAATCAGATTATATTAATTTTAGTCGTCCATTGTTCTGAATTGATTGTGATCTTTCGAAGCTGGATAAAATCATGGTTATGAAAATCGCTAGTCGCTAGTCGGCCTGTGGGGTACCGACTAGCGATTAATCAGGATCCGGGATCAATCGTATTGGGATTTTTATATCTTATTTTCAGTTTTATGTATACACACATTTTTGTATGTATTTTTTTAAGTATAAAAATTTTAACCCCTCATCGACCCATTTTTTAGGTATACATAATTAATTGCTGGAATTTATAGGGTTTCGCCGGAATCTCGCTGGAATCTGGTCGGAATCGCCTATTTCCGGCCGACTAGATCCGATCTGGTAACAAGTTACAACGGGTTGAATATGAATGCTTTTGTTTTCGTTAGTAAGGTAAATTTTTACTTGGTTTTAACTTTTAATCTCATATTGTGGTCGGTTTTTATTCATCGACTTATTATCGGTAAATAGATTGAAATCAGCATTCTTTGCATTTACTGAACTAGATAACATGCCAAAACAAACATATCATGTCTCAAGGTATAAATAGTGCGTAACATCGCCAATCTGAAGATGATGCTCCCCCAAAGCAACCTTCCGGTTGCCATCTTCATCAACGACGCTCAAATGTCTGCAACCGTCCACATGGAATGTAACCATCGTCACCTGTTGTGGAGCCAAGAACACCTTTTCAAAATCCAGTAAATCTGTTTGAGGTACGTTCCGGATCCATCGAGGATAGGAATACAACACACTGTAACTCCCAGCCATATTCCCAACGTTTTTCACACCGATGACGACTTCAAATCCCGAATTCCTACAGTTATTATCACTTACCTCAACTGCTTCACATTCAGGATAACGACAAACTTGATCTTCATCTAGCGAGAGTTTGACCGACTTTGGTGCTCTAACCACCCACTGAGCGAACATAGAATAGCTTAGGCCGTACCCAAATGGATAAACCGTTGTGCCTTTATAAAACCGGTAGGTGTACCCAGGGTGGCCAGTGGTTAGGTTTGGTCTCATGTTCATGTTGGTCATGTTCACTGTTTCTGCGAAAAACTGTGGATACCATGTCATGGGTAGCCTTCCACCTGGATTATATCGTCCGAAAATGACATCAGCTAAGGCAGCTCCACCGGCTTCACCCGGGAACCCGACCCACAAAATGCTAGTGATCTTAGGGTTCTCCTTTGCAAACTGAATATCCATTCCACCTCCTGACATTATAACAAGAATCACGGGCCCTTTAGATACAGATGCAACTTCTGAAATAAGGCGGTTTTGTTGTCCGGGAAGACTTATACTGGTTCTATCTCGACTCTCAGCCTCAATGGATTGATCCGTACCCATCACTAGAACCACAGCGTCTGCTGCAGACGCCACTTCCCTTGCCTCGTTAAGTTGCGCATTAGCACATTTGGTGTCACTACAGCCTGCGTGATAGATAGTCACAACGGAGTCGGATAGACCTTGTAACGGAGTTGTATATTTGCATGGAACCCCTGATTAAATCAACATCATAAATCTCAGTTATAACACACACACTGACACATATATGTATGTATATAGACCTGCATAGTTGCCAATTATGGTGGTTGTGGCATTAGCATTGGGGCCAATAAGTGCTAGAGATTTGATAGCAGTTGGAGAGAGTGGCAAAGGGCGAAATACATTTTTGAGCAACACGATTCCTTGTCTAGCAGCGTCGCGGGCTAGCTCCTGGTGAGCCGGGGTGCACACATCTTTCGGACCAAGGTTCCCATACATTTGCTTACTCGGGTCACCATCGAAGAACCCAAGTCTCATAAGTGTCGCAAAGTTGTTCGAAACCGCCTTATCAACCACTGACTCTTCCACTAGCCCACCATGTACAGCACCCATTGTGTAGTCTCTTAACCAATTCCCACAGTTAAGGTCCAAACCAGCGTTTAACGCATCTGCAGCGACTTGTTCTGGGGTCTTCGCCCAATGCTGCGAGTTGAACATGGTGTCTAACGAATCACAATCGGAACTTATGTACCCGTTTAGTTTCCATTCGCCCCGAATAACCCGTTTCAAAAGATCCGGATCCCCACATGTTGGTTTGCCGTTAACTTCGTTATACGAACACATCACACTTGCAACATTTCCATCCAAAACACAACTCTTGAATGGTGGTTGATATGTATCCTCCATATCTTGATTTGTTACCTTTTAACAAAACAAACACAAAAACAAAATATATTTTAGCGACGGAAGTTGGCGAACGTAGCAACGAATTTAGGCATCGATAAACGTACCTTAGCATCGAAGTGATATCGATCAATGCCTTCCCAATTATCAACATCATACGCCGTATAATGTTTACAAGCAGCCGCAACTTTCAACCGATCTTTATCTCCATCATCTCTTTCTTGCAAACCGCGAACATAATTCGCCACATATTTACTCGCTAAAACCGGATCTTCTCCAGGAGTTTCTTGCCCTCGGCCCCACCGCGGGTCACGAAATATATTCACATTTGGCGACCAATACGTTAACCCCGCTAACCCAACATTATACATAGCTCTAGCTTCAGTTGACACCACTTTACCAATAGCTTTAAACAAAGTTTTATTAAACGAAGCCGCGGTAAGGATGACTTGTGGGAAGCTGGTGGCTCCAGGGACCAAGCTAGAGAAATGAGTCGCGGGTCCGACGTTAGAAACGCCATGCAACGCTTCCGACCACCACTTGTATCCTGGTATACCGAGGCGGTCAATGCTGCTAGCATTGTTCACCAAGTTTCCTATCTTTTCTTCTAAAGTTAGCCTCTTAACCAAATCATTTACTCGTGTTTTGACATCCAATGACGGATTGCAAAATGAGTAGTTTTTCAAGCTCGGGTCTTTGTCAGTATTGCATGCGAAGAGGGGTTCATTTTCGGCGAAAACGATGGTTTGGCATGAGAATATAATCAAGAGAAGAAGAGCAATGGCCATGGATAAGATGTGTTGAAGAGAATGAAAAGACATGAGTGTAATTAGTAGTAATTAAATACTAAATCTAGTAGATTAACTCATTTAAAGTTTAAACATACATAATACATGATATATCTATGAAAGTTTTACTAAGATGTGTACGTAAAATAGGCAGAAAGCAGCAAAACCTCCTAACAACCATGTCACAAGAATCAAATGAACAAAGTGTTGGTAACCGTTTTATAAATGTTTACTAAATTAACAAATGAGTAAATGACAATATGACATTATATGGTTTAGGATCAAGTACAAAGGCTCCTAAAAATAAGAAGTGTACAAATGCTCCTAAAAATAAACCCATTACACCAAAAAAAAAAAAAAAAAAAAACCTAAATCCCCACCCCCACCCACCCAAAAAATAATAATTTTTTTGAGTAAACTGCAATCTTACCCCCTGGGGTTGTATGTGATTGGCACTCTGACCCCTACCTGGAAAATATTGATGTCTGACCCCCCAACGTTGTCGATCTATCGCAACCTTACCCCCTGGCCTTTGTGTCCGTTAATTTGCAACGTTATCTTCAAAAGGTCAAAGGGCAAACTGGTAATTTCACCCTAATCCTTACTTACATCCCTTTATCTTTCACATTTCATCAGTATGAAACCCTGAACTTAACCTAGTTCTAGAATCATCATTCTTTGTACATGGCGATCCTGCACATTTGAACAAATTCAAGCGAAATCCAAGTTCTTACCAGTATGGATCTTCGATTATGGAAGATTAGAGCTGAAGATCAGTATTTCGAACCAGACGAGATGTACCGTAAGTGACATGCAAGCTCACAGGGTCTGATTTAGGTAAAAATTGAACCTTTTGCTTTGTTAATATGTTGTTGATGTTTGTTTACAGGTGACACTCAGAGACAATTTACAATTAAATTACACCATGGAGGTAATTTTGTAGAAAACCCAAATAGGGAATACTTAGATGGAAAGATCAACTACATTGATCATGTAGATTTTCGTGTGTTGACTACAGATGTTTTAGATGATGATGGTCTCTTTTTCTACATTCATTACAAGGAACCTTACATGTCTTTAGATTTTGGTCTTATGACATTAAAATGTGATGTTGATTTAGAAGCTATGTTTGATCATGTACGTCAAGGAGTCAACCTGATAGACATGTATGTTGAACACCGAAGGTCAACAATCTTGATGGAGTCCTATGAAGTTCAAGCAGGTCCATGTAGAGAAATTGTTCCAGCATCAGTTTTAATACAAAATGCAAATGAAAGTCAGAATGAAGATGAGGAAGAAAGTGAAGATCAGAATGAAGAGGATTAAGAAAGTGATCCTGATTATGAGTATTTTGAGGAAGATAATATGGTTTATGAAATAAAAGTCGATATGCAGAGGTTTAAGGCTAATGTAGAATTTACTAGGGAAGAACTGGATGGTTCAAGTGATGGGGGTCATGATGATGAGAGAAATGTAGAAGGTCATATTCCTGTAGACCTGGAGGACTTTGAAAGTGGGCCTGATGACAATACAACACTTAGAGATAGGGTTGCCAGGAAGATAAGGAGGAAAAGGAAGGCTGCTATCAAAGAAAGGGGTGCATATGATGTACCCTTCTATGTTGGTCAGCTTATCGATAACAAAAAGTAAGATGAACGAGATGGTCAAAAACTATGCTATTAAGGCTAGGAGGGATGTTTTTATCCTAAAAAACGAGTTGTTAAGGTATAGAGTAGTGTGTTTCGGTAGTAATCCACCACTACTTGGTGTTGCAAAAAAAAAAAAAAAAAAAGGAAATGAGGGGCAAAATAGTAAAATCAACAAGGTAGGGCAAAAATACAGGCACATTAAAAGGCATACAAAGCCCACCTGCCCTTGGGCAGTTCACATCTCAAGGAAGACGACTAAGGAGAAGTGGTGTGTGAAGACAATTCATAATAATCATAACTGTTTGACAACCAGGGACGTATCATTGTACACAATGAGTTCGATTGCCAAGGAGATCCAACCTATGATTGAAAGCAATCCAGAGATGCCAATTCAAGCAATTCAAAGTCAACTTCTTAGGAAGCATCGACTAGAAATATCACTACATAAGGTGTTCAGAGCTAAGAGGATAGCAACTACCAGGATTTATAGTGATTACCAAGAGCAGTATAGTCTTCTAAGGTCGTACTGTGATGAACTTCTCAAAGCCAACCCAGGTAGTACAATTAAAATAGATGAGCCATATGGGAACCCAGGTAGTCCTACAAGGCAGTTTCGTAGGATATATGTTTGTTTTGCATCTATGATAAGAGGATTTAAGATGATTGGAAGACCACTGCTGGGTGTCGATGGGTGTTTTATGAAAGGTCCTTTTCCTTGACAAATCTTGAGTGTTGTTGGTATAGACGGGAACAATAGCCTATATCCAGTTTGTTATGCTCTTGTTGAGGCAGAAACAACACAAAGTTGGAAATGGTTTTTGCAACTTTTGAGAGATGGCCTAAGGTGCACGGTTGATTCATGTTTCACTTTCATCAGCGACAGATAGAAGGTAATCCATTATTACATGTTAATTCCTAACTTTCCTTTAAATTTGCTTGAAAAATAAGAGGAATATTTCCAATTTGTATTATAGGGTCTGATTCCAGCTATGCTAGCAGTTTTTCCTAATGCTGAGCACAAGTTTTGTTTGAGGCACATTCATGAGAACATGAAATCCAAGTGGCGAGGAGATGTTTACAAGAATTTGCTTTGTTCAGCAAGTAGGAAGACCTCCATTCCATAATTTAACAAGGCTATGGAAGAAATTAAGACAACAGAACAGGCTATGTATGACTGGCTGAATGAGATCCCATACACAGCTTGGTCAAGAGCATATTTTTCTAGAAGAGCTAAATGTGATATGTTGCTGAACAACACATGTGAAGTTTTTAACAGACAAATCATAGGGGCAAGGGACAAGCCAATTATCACATGCTTAGAATTCATTAGGGAGTACATGACCAAGAGGATAGTGAATGTAAAGAAATTACAAGCAAAGTGTATGGGGCCACTTACACCTCATGCCACTGAGGTCTTCGATGGGATCAAGAAACAGGCCTCTGAAATGTTTGTTTTAATGGTTGACATAGACAAGTATCAAGTAACAGGTCCGAGATCACAGTGTGTTGTGAATGTTAAAAAGAAAATTTGTGCATGCAGGAAGTGAGACTTGACAGGGATGCCTTGCAAACATGCTGTTGCAGCCATATGGGATATGTCAAGGAATCGCATTGATGCTGGTATACCAGAAGAGTGGGTTTCGGATGTGTATTGGTTGTCAACATGGAAGAAAGTTTATGAGAATGTCATAGAGCCAATCAATGGGCCGGAGATGTGGACTCCTTCTCAATGTCCAACAACACTTATCCCACCAAAGCATCATACACAGGTTGGAAGGCCAAAGAAGAAGCGAAAGAAGACATTTGGGGAAAAAGAGTTTGAGAAGGAGTTCGACAAAGGAGGTAAAATGACCAAAAAGGGCACCACCAACAAGTGTGGTAAATGTGGAAACCTGGGACACAACATCAAGAGCTGCAAAGGACAAGGGGGGTGAACAATCTACTGCTTCATAAGAATCGCATACTGCCACTCAAGGTGCACCAATTGAAAATCTTTATGATTGATGGAAGTTTTTTATGGTTTCTAATATCTCTAGTTGTATGGATGTTTGTCACAGACAATGTTTGTTTTCATTTCTGCATTTATGACTATGTTTGTTACTTTATTATGTTGTGATGAAAATGTTTGGTTGTTTTTTATATGGCTGCATTTCACTAGTTTCATATTTGTGGCTGCATTCCAAACATAATTTTGACAGAAAGTAATTCGATTACATTGCAACTTCTTAGTACAGAATCCATAATTTAGTGGTCCAAAATACAACATACAACAAATTTAGATGCTGGTTTCTAGCCTATTTCCAGTGACAATCTTCCAAACAAGACCAATCCGAATCAGAACCATGCTCCCCTTCATATGGATTGTGATACCAATCATCCTCTTCATCCCAATAACTGTAATCTCATGCATGTTCCAGCACTTTAGGGTCATAGTCTTTTGTCGGATCTTCGAGTGTCACTTCATCCTCTGTTTGTTGCTCCAAATAAGGTCTAAGTACCTTAGAGTCTTGATCCTCAAAGTATACATAACTGTCTGGTTCTTCAGCTGTAACGACATCTTCATCCTTATCATTCTCATTCTCAGCAACAGCTTCAGGATTACATTCAGGCTACCAATATAACATTAAAACAAACACTAAGAACTTGTAAAAGGAAAATTTACCATTCCATTAACTGGAAAGTCAGTTACAAGTAGTAGAAAATACAAATACAAATACTAATCCGATTTCTCTACATTTAACTACTTAAGCAAATAAACTAGCACAATCAAGACCCAAGTAATCCCTAAGTATAACTTCCATTTGAACACATCGTCATTCTTGTACTGAGCCAATTTGTCTTTGCACTTAGCCAACTCATCCTTATCTTTAATACTTTGAATTAAAGAAGGCATTACCTCACGACAAATTGGATATCCCTGTTCTTCACCAACATCAGCCCATTTAAGGAATCCACATCCTCTAATCTAAAATCGAACATCAATATCAACACCACAACTCAGTAATTATCACACAACTACATTCAATATTCAATATGCATAAACTAGAAATGACTTACACATCGCAGATACCATCTTCCAGGATTTACCTTCGTTTCCGACTATTTGTAAACAGTTTGCCCACCACAAGGACAGATAATGTATGAGGGTTGGGTATTCACCATTTTTTCTTTCGATCGAAACAAGGTGGAAGAAGAGCTAGACATTTTCAACGCAAGGAGTTAAATGTAGAGAAATTGAAGATTTGGGGGAGCTAGGGTTTATGTGATGGAGCGATTGAAGATTTGGGGGTGGAAGAAGTTAACTGTCTGAGGGTGGAAGAAGAGAAGATGGAGCGATTGAAGAATTGCGGGAGCTAAGGTTATATTTGATGAGGAAGAAGATGGATGGAGGGTATAATGGTCTTTTCATCGCTTCCAAACGGTCATAATAACGTTGAATGGACGGAGGGGGTAAGGTTGCGATAGATCGACAACGTTGGGGGGGTCAGACATCAATATTTTCCAGGTAGGGGTCAGAGTTACAGTCACATACAACCCCCGGGGGTAAAATTGCAGTTTACTCTAAATTTTTTTGTTGACGAAAAGTAGCGATTTAAAAAAAAATTGTGTGTTTTTAGATTTTTTTAGTATTTAGTTGTGGGGTTTAGCTTTATGCTTTAGTTTTTAGCATTTAGTTTGGGTGTGGGGTGGGGGGTGTTTAGGTTTTATTTTATTTTATTTATTTATTTATTTAAATTTTTTTTTTTTGGGGGGGGGGGGGGTAGGTTGGTGGTGTGGGGTGGGGTGTCGGTGAATGTTTAGGTTTTGGGTGGTGGTGTATTGAGTTTAGGTTTTAGGTTATTGGACGCTTGTCAATCTATAATACCTTCTTACATTTCTTATTTTTAGTAGCTTTTTTAAAATAAATTAACCCTATGAATGTAATGTATTTTATATTATTTGTATGCTTAAACACAAGAATTAATGATATAAATGGATATTTCGAAGGGTCGCACTCAATAAACCTTCAAGTCTATCCAGAATTTGGTTAATTTGGTCCCTTGTGTTGAATATATTAGCCGTCAGCTTCTATTTTGGTTCAGTTTATAAATGTTTGATTTTTTCAAATGTTGTGTACTTGTGTATGTCAGACGTGTATAATTTTGTTTTGCATTGACGTACACCATATTTAAATAAGGTGTTTTTTTAACCTTTTAAAATTAAAAAAAAAACTTTTGAACTTATAAATTTTTAGTCCTGCTCATTTAGGTGTGCGTGTGTGTAATAGTAATAATACTAATTATATTATTGTTCTTATAATTATTATAAGGACAATAATATAATTAGTTTTTGTATTAGATAAATGAATGAAAATTGTAGGAGAAAGAGGGAGAAAAAGTGAAGTGAAAACCAGCATGAAAAAAAAAAAATCCCTTAAAATAATCCAAACCAGACAAAATTGATTGACGGACTTCGTCATTAACAATGGGCTAGAGCTCAATTAGTATAAGGTAAACTAGTCAATAAGATTTAAAAAAAATATAGAACATCTAGATGGTTTAAGATATCGGTTAAAAACTTGTCATACTATTAAGATTTAGTGTGGTAAGGGGTATGGTCCCAGATCTCGCACCAGCATGGCCGCGAGTGACCGTTACCCTTATCAAAAACCCCCTCCAGCAAGAACTTATCTGTGTCCGTGCGGGCATGCACGAACACAGCGTTCGAATCCAATCGGTCAAGAGATGAGAAGACTTACCTTAAGTATGAAAACGGATGTTACACATAGCGATGCGGCTTGGTACCGCATCCTATGAACATTTTCGTCACGAGAATGGATCTGGACAACAGCAACAGCAGCTACGAGTGGAGATGCGGCCTAGCACCGCATCCCGCACATGTCTTGGCCAGAACAAGAACGCGGGCAGCAACAGTTACCGCAAGCAGCGATGCAGCCTGACACCACATCCTGCCCACAAGACAAGTGGGACTGACACCACAGAGCAAGTGGCACTGAGGACAGTTGCCTGTTAGCCCACATGTAAGCAACAGACTGACACCACAACAGGACGTGGCATCACCACCGTAACCGACAAGCCTGACACACCTACAAGAGGCTGTGCGCAGTCAATCTAGCCACTCAACTACCCTCCTTCACTCCTCGGCTATAAATACCCACCCAAAACCAGGTTTGAGGTATCCCTTCCTCCTTGTTACGAGTCACGGTTTATTTACTTGTGCAGGAGATCAACCAGCGGACGATCCAGCCACCGATCCTCGGAAAGAAGGGATTAACCCTACTTGACGAGACCAGTGAATTAACCTCCCTTGGTTAACCACTGTTTCATCATTGGCGCCCACCGCTACTCTTAGCACTTTTTTCACATCTTTTTCTTTCTTGAGATCATGTCTGATCGTCAAAACAATGCTACCGGAGAGAGCTTAAATCCCACAAACCTAAGGCCTGCGGGGACTGCTCCCCCAGCCCAACACGTTGACCACATTGGCACATCAACACAAGGGGGCGCTCCCCCCACATTCGTACCAGATTTTTCACAGTATACTTCTGTGATACCTCCAGGCATGGACCTTCATGCCTGGTATTACCAACAACAAACTATGCTGGCCGTAGCATACAACAGAGCTTGCGCCGAGGCGCAAATTCCTGGCGGCCCCACCCCTGCACCACATACCCCTGCGGCTCGTATCATGCAATACGAGGACTGGGCCCCCACACATCCAGCCTCCCGAAGTAGGCGCGAAGACCGCGGGTCATCCTACTGTAGCGTCCACACACTCGACGAAGACGAGTCCACGTATGGGTCCCGCCGTAGGGGCCTAGTACACAGCCGCCTAGGCCCTCATGGTGAAAATAGGCGGCAGTCAACTGCCCGCCGCGGCTCCGGTATCCATAGCAGTCTGGGACCACAACCCCACAACGAGGAGTATGACCGCACTGACCCAGACGACCGCACGTATTGCGGAGAATCCCACTCGGCTAACAACCGACCAGGAGGATACAATTACGTTCCTCCCACGGAACCCTGCACTACATACCTCCGCGCTGCAAAGCGCAACCAAACCCAACCCTACAGGCCAAGATCCGCGGCCGAAAACTCCAAATTCGTACCGGAGATCACCTACGCCGAAGTCACAACGACTAAACTCCCACTTACGATTGGGAAATACAACGGTTCGTCCAATCCGGACGACCACATAAACATTTTTACCGGCGCTGGGTGCATGGGCAAGTGGGACGAGGCCACATGGTGCCATTTTTCCCCCAGACCCTCACCGGATTGGCGAGGGCTTTGTTCGATCCTTTACCAGCTGGATCACTGGCTTCATTTGAACAGCTGCAAGCAAAGTTTCTTGCACATTTCAGCCAGCAGCGACGTCACAAGCGCGATTCCATGAACGTTATAAACATCTGGCGCGGAGACAACGAAAGCCTGGAGTCATTTGTCATCCGCTACAATAAAGAGTGCCTCGAGATCGGCGGGATAGCAGATCAGATGGCACGCAACCATTTCATCCGAGCCGTCAAGGACGATGAAATAGTCATGACCATCTCAGAAAAGGAAGGCTTGCCAGAAAAGTGGGACGACGTCATGGCCGCGGTTGATGCGTGCGAAGTGTTATATATATTAGGTGTATATTTTAAGCCCTTTTAACACTTATTTTTAGCCAAGTTTTAAATTTATAAAACACGATATTTTACTAACACTAAACACACATATGGGCAAGTGCACCCATCGTGAGCGTAGTATAGCATTGGTAAGATACCGAGGTCGTCCAAGGACACAAGAGCTTTTAATACCGGTTTATCCTCAACGTCTAATCAAAATAAAAAGTTTAGAAAAATGTTTTAAGCTAAGAAAAAAAAAACTAACTAAAATGCTGAAAATAAAAATAAAATAAAAACAGATAGACAAGATGAATCACTTGGTTCCGACTCGTATCTAGTATAACCTTTGATTATTTCCGCACTTTTGCACATAATTAAGAGATTATCTTAGTTGTTGTAGTAGGCCCCTCTTTTGAAGGTGACGTTACCCTCACCCCAGTAGTTTGAGTCAGCAAGGATACAATCCTAAAAGGGTGGATTATTGGAAGATAATGAATTAAGTTATTAATGCAGTATTATGGTAGGCCCCGCTTTTGGCGGTGACGTTACCCTCGGCTAAGTAGTCTGAGTCAGCAGGGATACAGTCCTAAATAGCCGGGTTATAGTATTAATAGTAGTTAACTTATGAGGGGATCAAAGAGTTTGGACCCCCGCCATCCAATACCGTGAAGCATTGAAGGAGGTCCTACTAAATTTGACCCAGGTCCATTGCAGGACCTCTAAACGCTGAACAATGGCAAGACCTTTACCAAACCGTTCCCTTAACCCCCGACCAGGTAGCCAACATACCTCCATATAGACCGTGGAGATATGAATGGTGAAAATCCTTTATTTTATATAGACAGTAAAATAATGCCAAGACACCACGGACAAACGATAAGGAAAGATCACCTTCAACATAAGTAACTAGTTATTAAAGTCATTAATACAAAACCAAATAAAAAGTGCAAAAGATTAGAAATAAAAAGTATTATACTAGACACTTTGTCTTCACCAAGTGATGTAAGAGACTTAGGCAAACATGGCCTTGATTGTCAAGAACTCTTACGATCAATCTTGGATCCCGAGACGACTCACACACTCTACGATGGACAATGGATGATGGTGGTGGATGATGGTGTTGTGATGGTGGTGGGTGGTGGATGAAGTGTGAGAGAGGTGGTGTGCCAAGGGATGAGTTGAAATGAATCCAAGCACTCCTATTTATAGGCTGAACAGAGAGCTGGGCACGGCCCCGTGTCCGCTGGGCACGGCCCCGTGCCTGTCTGACACTCTCTCTCCTCATTAATTGTAATTCGCAATTACAATTAATGCGCCTGCTGTACTTTCGCCACGCCCCCGTGTTCATTGGGCACGGCCCCGTGGTGGGCAATAGAAGCTTCTATAGGTTTGTCTTTTCTGCTGCTTCTTGGGCACGGCCCCGTGCTGGCTGAGCACGGGGCGTGTTCAGTCTTCTGCCTTCTCTATTTTGCTTTGGAAGATGCCGTTGAGGGGTCGGGCAGTCCACTTATGTTCCTTTCCTTGTATTTATGTTGGATTTAGCTGTCTTTTTGCTTCTTTTGTGTTTTTGAGCTCATTTAATCCTGAAAATACAAAAGGAAGACAAAAACACTCTTTTTCCAATATTAGTACTTAAAAAGGGTTAGTTTTATGCCTCATTTGATGTAATTTATATGTTGCATTTTGCACACATCAAATACCCCCACACTTGAACTTTTGCTTGTCCTCAAGCAAAACTCTTTAATATGTGGCTTACACTCCCAAATGGAATGGGTAGAAGAGAAGGTTTTTGGCTTGTCGTAGAGTGTTGGGAATCCAAGATCTTTTTGGGTTTTATTTTTATCTATTTACAATCCTATTCGTAATGATTTATTTAGAACGTTTCATAGGAGAAATTACTTATTTGGGCATAACATGCCTTTTTAAAATTCCATTTATATACAAGTTCACATACCTCACGGGAGAAATCACTCACACTCGGCCGACGGTGTATTTTTAGTGAATCACTCGAGAGCGGCATGGAACTTATTCCTACCATAAGCTTGCCAAGCAATCAATCCTCCTCCTTTTTAACTTTTATACCTTTGTAAATATCAAGAGGACTTTGTGGGTTAAGGGTTAGGCTTGGGTTAAAGGTAGGTGGTTGGGTTAGTGGTTAGTGGTTAGTAGAAAAAGGGCAAAAAGCGTAACAAGTGTCGGTCTTCGTAGACTTTCTATTTCTGTAACTTTTTATTTTGATGAAGCTTTTATTCAAACAAAGTAATTTTTGATAAACTTGTTTGTTTATTTTCTTTTTGCTTCATCATCAACATATATTTTTTTTTTTTGGAAAGATCATCTTACGAAAAACCGAACTTGTTACTAAAACAAATGGTTAAAAATAAAAAGGTTTTGGTGGGTAAAAGGGTTTTTGGTTTGGGTGATGAAATGAAAAGGTTTAGGCTCAAAGGGGTTAACTAGGGGGATTTTTGGGTAGGTGGTAAAAGAAAAAGAAAAATAATGGTGTAGAAATAAAAAGGGTTAGTCCTAATGCCTCCATCATTTACTTACTCGGGTTTAAGTTGATAAGGACCGGGAATGTATCGTCAAGGCAAGTTCTAGAGTTGTAAGAACCAAGCGGCTATTCACACAAGAAACGAAAAATGAGCATTTAGTCTAAAGATGTAATTTTGTATGCTCAATAAAGGCTCAAAACTCACTTTTTTGGGAATGGGTTTTTATGTGATCAAGTATATATAATCAAATTTTAACTAAGTTTGCCATGCCTTTTCATAATTTTCTTATGTTGGTTCTTTTTATCACTACGCTATCGGTTGTAAATTCGTAAAAATATAACCTTTTTGAGAACTTGAATTTCCCGAGTTAAACCTAGACAAGTAAAAAAAATGAATTTTTTTGAAAAAATTTGGGGTGATTAGCGGTTCCAATAGAGTTTTGTGTAAGGCTTGTATTTAGGACTTGCAAAATTCAAGGTTTTAGCATCCCCCCCACACTTAAATTACACATTGTCCTCAATGTGTCCCAAAAATAATTTTTTAGGTTGATTAGATGTGTAAAATGGTGTTAAAAAGCAAAAATTTTGTGTTACTGGGCGCTGAACACGGCCCCGTGTTATCCGGGCACGGCCCCGTGTTCAAGTGCCAGTAACAAAATTAAAACAAGAGAAACAGAAGTCTGGACACGGGGGCGTGTCGGGTGAACACGGCTCGTGTCCAGTTACCTGAACTGGGCGTTTTTCTGCAGGTGGTTCAGCACGGGGCCGTGTTGGTTGGGCACGGCCCGTGTTGAACCTTCTGAAATGGAGAGAATTGTCGGGTTGCCTTGTTCTTGTGCATGAGGTCATTTTTCTCGTTCCCCTTTTCATCCCTTACCACCATGAGTGTGTTTTATTCATTAAAAACCATCCAAACTTTAAAAACCATCATTTCATTGCAATCATAGAGAGACCTTACATAGTCCTAAATTAAGATAAAATTAAAACTTAACTAAATAGGTCAGTAGGTACACGAGGTTATCATAAGGAGTTCTACTATTTTAAGAAAATTTCGAGAATAGTTTCCCGATATAGTAGGACTTTTAGCCGAAGGAATTCTTCCCTAAACGTTGTTTCAAAGCCATTCTTCGATCTCCCTAGGAAGGAAGAATGCGGCTTCATTTTCCTCAGTAACTGATGGCTGAGGGGGAACATTCACCGGGACTCATTGCACCACCCTATGCGGAGGCTCTTGGTGCATGGCGTACCATTCGGCCGGAATGATGACTTCGGGCACCACGTTCCACGCCCTTTGGGTTATTATAGGCACCAAAGGCGGGGAGGCGAGAAGGTTTAACCTCTGGTGCAAGAGGTTTACCTCTCGGAGACAGCCCTCCAGCCCCACTGCTAGATGGTTGATACGGTCGACCAATGCTTCTTCCACTCCCGTCATTTCGTCAATAGCCTCCCTTAGGGCGTAAACATAGTTCACAAGAGAGTCTTCTGTTGTTGATGATCTCCTCCCTTGTCGGTTATTTCTTGAAGATGATCCGCTTGTTCTGCTTGCCATTTTCTGTGAAAGAAACCGAAGAAAGCTAAATTTTTACAAAACAGTGCCTCGGACACGGCCCCGTGCTCGATGAGCACGGCCCCGTGTCCATTGGTCTGCAGGATTTTAGGCTAAGGAGTCTTGGAGTTTTAAATTATTCTCATGATTTTTAGCTGGTTTTTAGGCTTAGATAATTTAAAACAAAGTTATACAGCTAACTTTAAGCAAGAATCCTTAGCAAATAATCTTACAAACTTCACATAGAGGGTTGGAATCATGGGATTTCCAAGCTTCCATGGAGGAAATTTTGAAAAATTGTGAAAGAAGAGGAAATGAATAAAAGTGGAAGGGACAAGAGGGTCCTTTGGAACCTTCTTTTAGCACTTACCTAGGATGGTATGAGTGAAGATCCCAGGAATCTCTGTCAATTGAAGTGGTAAAAAATGAGCAGGAATCAGGCTGCATTTAAAGAAAACGACAGCGCACTGGACACGGCCCCGTGTCCGCTGGACACGGCCCTGTGTGCAGAGGAAATCCTGACACATTTTGTCCGTATTCTGACAAAATCAGCAGAGAATCTTTTGGGTGAACACGGGGGCGTGTTGACCTGGACACGGCCCCGTGTCTGGAGGCTGTTTTATGGAGTTTTGTTACTTCTAAGGATCTCGTCGACATCGGGTGGTTCCTTACTGGTTGGAACAACCCCAAAGTGCCTAAGATACCTTAATTGTCCTAAACTAAGGCGAGAACGCAAGAGGTTGTCGGTGAGGGTAATTCCTATTTTCATTCTAGGTGGACAAGTCCAACCCTTTCCCGGGCTCTTGTTAAAGAAGGTGTATGCCGAATCGCTCAGGTCTATGTATGCACCGAACGAAGTCGATGGAGAGTCCTTCACGGCACAATCGACACAGGGACGACTATCGTCCAAGTCTTTGCTAGGTACGAAGGTATTTTCGGGAGCAACGAGGTTGTCGGAATGCGGTTCCAGCATTTTGTCATGGTCATCGTCTTGGGGTGGATCAATAAAATCCTTCCTAAGCTCTTTTAACCAATTCAGAATTAGCTTTTCTAGTTGAAATAACTCATCAAGGAGCATTTCCCCTAGAATATCTGTCTGGGCGCATTCGAGGGAGAAATAGTGCTTATTTTTACTTTCGCCCCTCTTACGGTTGTAAGAAGTCGGTGGGTCCATGTAGTGGGGCTTATAATTTGGAAAGTAACATTTTACTTCTTCATGTTTGCCACCACATAATTGACACCACGTACCATAAGAGTGCCAAAAGTAAAAACAATTACTATCACTCATGTTTATGTCAGAAATTACCAACCGCCGGGATCTAACGGTTCTGTTTTCAGTAAGTGAATCTTGGGCACGGGGGCGTGTTGGGTGAGCACGGCCCCGTGTTCAGCTTACTGTCTGACGTAAAACAGGATTGCCAGTTCCAATGATTTAGCACGGGGGCGTGTTCAGCGGGCACGGCCCGTGCTGAGCTCTGCAGAAGCTGAAAAACTAAGAAAATCCTAAAAAAAATAAAAAAAAAATAAAAAAAATGATTAGGCCGTTGATTCCTAACTTTCTTAAAATCCTTGTGTCCCCGGCAGCGGCGCCAAAAACTTGATGCGTGCGAAGTGTTATATATATTAGGTGTATATTTTAAGCCCTTTTAACACTTATTTTTAGCCAAGTTTTAAATTTATAAAACACGATATTTTACTAACACTAAACAAACATATGGGCAAGTGCACCCATCGTGAGCGTAGTATAGCGTTGGTAAGATACCGAGGTCGTCCAAGGACACAAGAGCTTTTAATACCGGTTTATCCTCAACGTCTAATCAAAATAAAAAGTTTAGAAAAATGTTTTAAGCTAAGAAAAAAAAAACTAACTAAAATGCTGAAAATAAAAATAAAATAAAAACAGATAGACAAGATGAATCACTTGGTTCCGACTCGTATCTAGTATAACCTTTGATTATTTCCGCACTTTTGCACATAATTAAGAGATTATCTTAGTTGTTGTAGTAGGCCCCTCTTTTGAAGGTGACGTTACCCTCACCCCAGTAGTTTGAGTCAGCAAGGATACAATCCTAAAAGGGTGGATTATTGGAAGATAATGAATTAAGTTATTAATGCAGTATTATGGTAGGCCCCGCTTTTGGCGGTGACGTTACCCTCGGCTAAGTAGTCTGAGTCAGCAGGGATACAGTCCTAAATAGCCGGGTTATAGTATTAATAGTAGTTAACTTATGAGGGGATCAAAGAGTTTGGACCCCCGCCATCCAATACCGTGAAGCATTGAAGGAGGTCCTACTAAATTTGACCCAGGTCCATTGCAGGACCTCTAAACGCTGAACAATGGCAAGACCTTTACCAAACCGTTCCCTTAACCCCCGACCAGGTAGCCAACATACCTCCATATAGACCGTGGAGATATGAATGGTGAAAATCCTTTATTTTATATAGACAGTAAAATAATGCCAAGACACCACGGACAAACGATAAGGAAAGATCACCTTCAACATAAGTAACTAGTTATTAAAGTCATTAATACAAAACCAAATAAAAAGTGCAAAAGATTAGAAATAAAAAGTATTATACTAGACACTTTGTCTTCACCAAGTGATGTAAGAGACTTAGGCAAACATGGCCTTGATTGTCAAGAACTCTTACGATCAATCTTGGATCCCGAGACGACTCACACACTCTACGATGGACAATGGATGATGGTGGTGGATGATGGTGTTGTGATGGTGGTGGGTGGTGGATGAAGTGTGAGAGAGGTGGTGTGCCAAGGGATGAGTTGAAATGAATCCAAGCACTCCTATTTATAGGCTGAACAGAGAGCTGGGCACGGCCCCGTGTCCGCTGGGCACGGCCCCGTGCCTGTCTGACACTCTCTCTCCTCATTAATTGTAATTCGCAATTACAATTAATGCGCCTGCTGTACTTTCGCCACGCCCCCGTGTTCATTGGGCACGGCCCCGTGGTGGGCAATAGAAGCTTCTATAGGTTTGTCTTTTCTGCTGCTTCTTGGGCACGGCCCCGTGCTGGCTGAGCACGGGGCGTGTTCAGTCTTCTGCCTTCTCTATTTTGCTTTGGAAGATGCCGTTGAGGGGTCGGGCAGTCCACTTATGTTCCTTTCCTTGTATTTATGTTGGATTTAGCTGTCTTTTTGCTTCTTTTGTGTTTTTGAGCTCATTTAATCCTGAAAATACAAAAGGAAGACAAAAACACTCTTTTTCCAATATTAGTACTTAAAAAGGGTTAGTTTTATGCCTCATTTGATGTAATTTATATGTTGCATTTTGCACACATCAAATACCCCCACACTTGAACTTTTGCTTGTCCTCAAGCAAAACTCTTTAATATGTGGCTTACACTCCCAAATGGAATGGGTAGAAGAGAAGGTTTTTGGCTTGTCGTAGAGTGTTGGGAATCCAAGATCTTTTTGGGTTTTATTTTTATCTATTTACAATCCTATTCGTAATGATTTATTTAGAACGTTTCATAGGAGAAATTACTTATTTGGGCATAACATGCCTTTTTAAAATTCCATTTATATACAAGTTCACATACCTCACGGGAGAAATCACTCACACTCGGCCGACGGTGTATTTTTAGTGAATCACTCGAGAGCGGCATGGAACTTATTCCTACCATAAGCTTGCCAAGCAATCAATCCTCCTCCTTTTTAACTTTTATACCTTTGTAAATATCAAGAGGACTTTGTGGGTTAAGGGTTAGGCTTGGGTTAAAGGTAGGTGGTTGGGTTAGTGGTTAGTGGTTAGTAGAAAAAGGGCAAAAAGCGTAACAAGTGTCGGTCTTCGTAGACTTTCTATTTCTGTAACTTTTTATTTTGATGAAGCTTTTATTCAAACAAAGTAATTTTTGATAAACTTGTTTGTTTATTTTCTTTTTGCTTCATCATCAACATATATTTTTTTTTTTGGAAAGATCATCTTACGAAAAACCGAACTTGTTACTAAAACAAATGGTTAAAAATAAAAAGGTTTTGGTGGGTAAAAGGGTTTTTGGTTTGGGTGATGAAATGAAAAGGTTTAGGCTCAAAGGGGTTAACTAGGGGGATTTTTGGGTAGGTGGTAAAAGAAAAAGAAAAATAATGGTGTAGAAATAAAAAGGGTTAGTCCTAATGCCTCCATCATTTACTTACTCGGGTTTAAGTTGATAAGGACCGGGAATGTATCGTCAAGGCAAGTTCTAGAGTTGTAAGAACCAAGCGGCTATTCACACAAGAAACGAAAAATGAGCATTTAGTCTAAAGATGTAATTTTGTATGCTCAATAAAGGCTCAAAACTCACTTTTTTGGGAATGGGTTTTTATGTGATCAAGTATATATAATCAAATTTTAACTAAGTTTGCCATGCCTTTTCATAATTTTCTTATGTTGGTTCTTTTTATCACTACGCTATCGGTTGTAAATTCGTAAAAATATAACCTTTTTGAGAACTTGAATTTCCCGAGTTAAACCTAGACAAGTAAAAAAAATGAATTTTTTTGAAAAAATTTGGGGTGATTAGCGGTTCCAATAGAGTTTTGTGTAAGGCTTGTATTTAGGACTTGCAAAATTCAAGGTTTTAGCATCTCCCCCACACTTAAATTACACATTGTCCTCAATGTGTCCCAAAAATAATTTTTTAGGTTGATTAGATGTGTAAAATGGTGTTAAAAAGCAAAAATTTTGTGTTACTGGGCGCTGAACACGGCCCCGTGTTATCCGGGCACGGCCCCGTGTTCAAGTGCCAGTAACAAAATTAAAACAAGAGAAACAGAAGTCTGGACACGGGGGCGTGTCGGGTGAACACGGCTCGTGTCCAGTTACCTGAACTGGGCGTTTTTCTGCAGGTGGTTCAACACGGGGCCGTGTTGGTTGGGCACGGCCCGTGTTGAACCTTCTGAAATGGAGAGAATTGTCGGGTTGCCTTGTTCTTGTGCATGAGGTCATTTTTCTCGTTCCCCTTTTCATCCCTTACCACCATGAGTGTGTTTTATTCATTAAAAACCATCCAAACTTTAAAAACCATCATTTCATTGCAATCATAGAGAGACCTTACATAGTCCTAAATTAAGATAAAATTAAAACTTAACTAAATAGGTCAGTAGGTACACGAGGTCATAAGGAGTTCTACTATTTTAAGAAAATTTCGAGAATAGTTTCCCGATATAGTAGGACTTTTAGCCGAAGGAATTCTTCCCTAAACGTTGTTTCAAAGCCATTCTTCGATCTCCCTAGGAAGGAAGAATGCGGCTTCATTTTCCTCAGTAACTGATGGCTGAGGGGGAACATTCACCGGGACTCCTTGCACCACCCTATGCGGAGGCTCTTGGTGCATGGCGTACCATTCGGCCGGAATGATGACTTCGGGCACCACGTTCCACGCCCTTTGGGTTATTATAGGCACCAAAGGCGGGGAGGCGAGAAGGTTTAACCTCTGGTGCAAGAGGTTTACCTCTCGGAGACAGCCCTCCAGCCCCACTGCTAGATGGTTGATACGGTCGACCAATGCTTCTTCCACTCCCGTCATTTCGTCAATAGCCTCCCTTAGGGCGTAAACATAGTTCACAAGAGAGTCTTCTGTTGTTGATGATCTCCTCCCTTGTCGGTTATTTCTTGAAGATGATCCGCTTGTTCTGCTTGCCATTTTCTGTGAAAGAAACCGAAGAAAGCTAAATTTTTACAAAACAGTGCCTCGGACACGGCCCCGTGCTCGATGAGCACGGCCCCGTGTCCATTGGTCTGCAGGATTTTAGGCTAAGGAGTCTTGGAGTTTTAAATTATTCTCATGATTTTTAGCTGGTTTTTAGGCTTAGATAATTTAAAACAAAGTTATACAGCTAACTTTAAGCAAGAATCCTTAGCAAATAATCTTACAAACTTCACATAGAGGGTTGGAATCATGGGATTTCCAAGCTTCCATGGAGGAAATTTTGAAAAATTGTGAAAGAAGAGGAAATGAATAAAAGTGGAAGGGACAAGAGGGTCCTTTGGAACCTTCTTTTAGCACTTACCTAGGATGGTATGAGTGAAGATCCCAGGAATCTCTGTCAATTGAAGTGGTAAAAAATGAGCAGGAATCAGGCTGCATTTAAAGAAAACGACAGCGCACTGGACACGGCCCCGTGTCCGCTGGACACGGCCCTGTGTGCAGAGGAAATCCTGACACATTTTGTCCGTATTCTGACAAAATCAGCAGAGAATCTTTTGGGTGAACACGGGGGCGTGTTGACCTGGACACGGCCCCGTGTCTGGAGGCTGTTTTATGGAGTTTTGTTACTTCTAAGGATCTCGTCGACATCGGGTGGTTCCTTACTGGTTGGAACAACCCCAAAGTGCCTAAGATACCTTAATTGTCCTAAACTAAGGCGAGAACGCAAGAGGTTGTCGGTGAGGGTAATTCCTATTTTCATTCTAGGTGGACAAGTCCAACCCTTTCCCGGGCTCTTGTTAAAGAAGGTGTATGCCGAATCGCTCAGGTCTATGTATGCACCGAACGAAGTCGATGGAGAGTCCTTCACGGCACAATCGACACAGGGACGACTATCGTCCAAGTCTTTGCTAGGTACGAAGGTATTTTCGGGAGCAACGAGGTTGTCGGAATGCGGTTCCAGCATTTTGTCATGGTCATCGTCTTGGGGTGGATCAATAAAATCCTTCCTAAGCTCTTTTAACCAATTCAGAATTAGCTTTTCTAGTTGAAATAACTCATCAAGGAGCATTTCCCCTAGAATATCTGTCTGGGCGCATTCGAGGGAGAAATAGTGCTTATTTTTACTTTCGCCCCTCTTACGGTTGTAAGAAGTCGGTGGGTCCATGTAGTGGGGCTTATAATTTGGAAAGTAACATTTTACTTCTTCATGTTTGCCACCACATAATTGACACCACGTACCATAAGAGTGCCAAAAGTAAAAACAATTACTATCACTCATGTTTATGTCAGAAATTACCAACCGCCGGGATCTAACGGTTCTGTTTTCAGTAAGTGAATCTTGGGCACGGGGGCGTGTTGGGTGAGCACGGCCCCGTGTTCAGCTTACTGTCTGACGTAAAACAGGATTGCCAGTTCCAATGATTTAGCACGGGGGCGTGTTCAGCGGGCACGGCCCGTGCTGAGCTCTGCAGAAGCTGAAAAACTAAGAAAATCCTAAAAAAAATAAAAAAAAAATAAAAAAAATGATTAGGCCGTTGATTCCTAACTTTCTTAAAATCCTTGTGTCCCCGGCAGCGGCGCCAAAAACTTGATGCGTGCGAAGTGTTATATATATTAGGTGTATATTTTAAGCCCTTTTAACACTTATTTTTAGCCAAGTTTTAAATTTATAAAACACGATATTTTACTAACACTAAACAAACATATGGGCAAGTGCACCCATCGTGAGCGTAGTATAGCGTTGGTAAGATACCGAGGTCGTCCAAGGACACAAGAGCTTTTAATACCGGTTTATCCTCAACGTCTAATCAAAATAAAAAGTTTAGAAAAATGTTTTAAGCTAAGAAAAAAAAAAACTAACTAAAATGCTGAAAATAAAAATAAAATAAAAACAGATAGACAAGATGAATCACTTGGTTCCGACTCGTATCTAGTATAACCTTTGATTATTTCCGCACTTTTGCACATAATTAAGAGATTATCTTAGTTGTTGTAGTAGGCCCCTCTTTTGAAGGTGACGTTACCCTCACCCCAGTAGTTTGAGTCAGCAAGGATACAATCCTAAAAGGGTGGATTATTGGAAGATAATGAATTAAGTTATTAATGCAGTATTATGGTAGGCCCCGCTTTTGGCGGTGACGTTACCCTCGGCTAAGTAGTCTGAGTCATCAGGGATACAGTCCTAAATAGCCGGGTTATAGTATTAATAGTAGTTAACTTATGAGGGGATCAAAGAGTTTGGACCCCCGCCATCCAATACCGTGAAGCATTGAAGGAGGTCCTACTAAATTTGACCCAGGTCCATTGCAGGACCTCTAAACGCTGAACAATGGCAAGACCTTTACCAAACCGTTCCCTTAACCCCCGACCAGGTAGCCAACATACCTCCATATAGACCGTGGAGATATGAATGGTGAAAATCCTTTTTTTATATAGACAGTAAAATAATGCCAAGACACCACGGACAAACGATAAGGAAAGATCACCTTCAACATAAGTAACTAGTTATTAAAGTCATTAATACAAAACCAAATAAAAAGTGCAAAAGATTAGAAATAAAAAGTATTATACTAGACACTTTGTCTTCACCAAGTGATGTAAGAGACTTAGGCAAACATGGCCTTGATTGTCAAGAACTCTTACGATCAATCTTGGATCCCGAGACGACTCACACACTCTACGATGGACAATGGATGATGGTGTTGTGATGGTGGTGGGTGGTGGATGAAGTGTGAGAGAGGTGGTGTGCCAAGGGATGAGTTGAAATGAATCCAAGCACTCCTATTTATAGGCTGAACAGAGAGCTGGGCACAGCCCCGTGTCCGCTGGGCACGGCCCCGTGCCTGTCTGACACTCTCTCTCCTCATTAATTGTAATTCGCAATTACAATTAATGCGCCTGCTGTACTTTCGCCACGCCCCCGTGTTCACTGCGCACGGCCCCGTGGTGGGCAATAGAAGCTTCTATAGGTTTGTCTTTTCTGCTGCTTCTTGGGCACGGCCCCGTGCTAGCTGAGCACAGGGCGTGTTCAGTCTTCTGCCTTTTCTATTTTGCTTTGGAAGATGCCGTTGAGGCGTCGGGCAGTCCACTTATGTTCCTTTCCTTGTATTTATGTTGGATTTAGCTGTCTTTTTGCTTCTTTTGTGTTTTTGAGCTCATTTAATCCTGAAAATACAAAAGGAAGACAAAAACACTCTTTTTCCAATATTAGTACTTAAAAAAGGTTAGTTTTATGCCTCATTTGATGTAATTTATATGTTGCATTTTGCACACATCAGCGGTCAAGACGTACGCCCAAACTCAGTGGTCTCTTAAACCGCACACTGCCAAGGCACAGCCCCAGACGGAATCTCAATCCTCCCGCCAAGACACCAAGCGCAATAACAAGCGCAACCGGGATACATGGAATCACGGCAACGATTCCAAGCCGTACGTCCCGCGCAGTTAACAGCCCGACGCAAGGGCGACAATCATTGCCCAACGCGACAACCGGGCATCCAAGAAGAAATCTCGGGACCGTAACTGGACCGAGATCAACAAGTCACCAATAGACGTCCTCCTTACGGACGCACAATTCTTTCGCCCGGCCCAACCAATGAAGTCCAAAAAGAATCAAGATCTCACCCTCTACTGTGAGTATCACAAGGACACGGGCCACTCAACCAACAACTGCATCAGTCTTCGATTGGAGATTGAACGAGCCCTCAAAGAGGAGAAGCTGCAACATTTGTTGCCAGCCGCGCAGAAACAAACCAAGCGCATCACCCCCCAAGACGAGGGCACCTACACAGGCAAAAAGACCATGTATGTGGCCTCAACCCACATGATTCATGGGGGCTGTGAAAAGCCGTGCAAAGCGTCATGAAGAGGGGACAACGACTGGAAGGACGAACAAGTCATTTTTCCCAAAGTCCGAGGCGGACGGCGCGACAGGCGCGCCGTCGTCATCAACGGCTACCTAGCTCATTACTGCATGAATCGGTTGTTCATCAACGGGGGTCGCGATAATTTATACCCGCAGAGAGGTTATGTCTACGGACTAAGTGCGTCCGACGAAGACGGCGATGCTTACCCCCAACACCCAACCGGAGAAATGGGTACTTAACGCAAGATACCCAGAACAGACGGTCACGCTGGGTCACGCCTTGTCCAACAACACCAGAGCGCGCCTGAAGCAACTACTCTTCAGGAATCAAGATATCTTCGCATGGACACCCGCCGACATGACAGGGGTGCCACGCGAAGTCGCGCAACATTTCTTGAATACCCTGCCAGGTATCAAGCCAGTGATCCAAGGCCAACACCACCTTGGATCTACAAAGAACGAGGCGATGCACGAGTAGGTCAAAGAACTGCTCTCCGCAGGTATCCTGCGGGAAGCCAAATACCAGAGTTGGTTGTCCAACCCAGTCATGGTAGAGAAACCAACCGGGGGCTGGCGCATGTGCGTCGACTATAAAGATCTCAACAAAGCCTGCCCCAAAGATTGATACGCACTTCCCGAGATCGACGAAAAAGTCGATAACCTCGCCCCGTTTCGTTGGAAGTGTTTCCTCGATTGTTACAAAGGCTATCACCAAGTGCAGATGGCAATCGAGGACGAAGATAAAACGGCATTCCGCACACCTACCGGAAATTACAATTACACAAAAATGCCGTTTGGGTTGCGCAACGCAGGCGCAACTTATCAAAAGCTGATGAACGACACTTTTGGTGATCAAATCAGCAAAAGTGTCAAAATCTACAGAGACGACCTACTCGTCATGAGCATGGTAGAGGATACCATGCTCAACTATATCGAAAGAACATTCCAAACCCTGCGTAGCGTCAATATGAAGCTCAACCCAGGGAAATGCTCGTTTGGAATGGAAGAAGGCAAGTTCCTTGGTTTCATCGTCACTAAGGATGGGTTCAAGGTAAACCCGAAAAAGGTTCAGGCGATCGAGCGCATGCCATCGCCTTCCACAATGAAGGAAATGCAACGACTAGCCGGCCGGCTAGCTACGCTAAACAGATTTTTAGCCAACCACGCAGCTAAATCTTATCCTTTCATCAGTACTCTGTGGAACTGCTTGAAAAAAGAACAATTCCAATGGACCGCAGAAGCTGAAAATGCTTTCCGGGAGATGAAAGAGTGTTTGATCCAACTCCCAACTCTAACCGCACCACGCAAGAAAGAACCACTCATCTTGTACTTATCCGCCGCAGACAACGCGATTGGCGCGGTACTTACAGTGGAGCGAGAGGGAGTTCAAACACCGATCTACTACGTCAGCAAAATGCTCAATGACCCAGAGACAAGATACTCCATCATGGGGAAGTTGGTACTCGCACTGGTGCATGCATCTCGACGGCTACGCCGTTACTTCGGAAATCACGTCATCACCATGTTAACCAACTACAGAATCGGGCAAATCCTCTTTAAACCCGAAATCTCTGGGAGACTAGCAAAATGGGATATTGAGCTGGGCGCGTACACGATGACCTACAAACCGCGCCCAGCGATTAAGGGCCAAGTCCTAGCTGATTTTATCGCCGAAGTACCGGCAAATCGCATCCAAGAATGCGAAGACAAACAAAACCCTACACCTTCACCATCCTCATCAGAGTTCTGGGCATTATACACCGATGGTGCATCCAACGAGGATGGTGCAGGTGCAGGTCTGCGGCTCGTCAGCCCTGATGGCCTAGAACTCACCTATGCAATCCGCCTTGATTTCAAAAGCACAAATAACGAGGCAGAGTATGAGGCTCTACTGACAGGGCTGCATCTGCCAGTCAAGCTCGGCGTCCAACATTTGGAAGCACACGTCGACTCATTACTAGTTGCAGGCCAAGTGCGTGTCAACTATGCCGCAAAAGGAGATATCATGATCCTCTACCTTGAACAGGCCATGCAACTGAAATCAAAGTTTACATCCTTCACTATCCGACATATCAATAGGAGTGAAAACAAACCCGCGGATGCACTCTCAAAACTCGCATCCACCAGTTTCCAACATCTGGCAAAGGAGATACGTATTGAGATTTTGCAAAACCCCTCAGTACCCCTACGCCAAGTCAACGTCAATCAGTACGGTACAACATCCTGGATGACACCAATTATTGCATACTTTCAATCAGGTGTTACTCCCGAGAGTAAAGCAGAGGCACGCAAGCTACAACACAAAGCGTGTCATTATCAGATGGCAGACGGTATTTTATACCGCAAATCATACCTGGGGCCACTCCTACGATGCGTTGACCCCCAAGATGCCACATATCTAATCAGAGAGATACACGAAGGACTATGTGGCATACACGCGCCCCCCGCATGCTAATGGCCAAAATCAGGAATGCTGGGTACTACTGGCCCGGCATGCACTTGGACGCGGTTAAAGTCTTGCGCAAGTGTTTCAATTGTCAACGACACGCACCAAAAACATTGCGCCCAAAGAACAATCTCGTCCCTGTCACCACCGCATGGCCTTTCCAAAAGTGGGCAATCGACGTGGTGGGACCGTTTCCGGACGCACCAGGTGTGGTAAAGTTTATCATAGTGGCTGTCGATTATTTCACCAAATGGGTAGAAGCAAAACCGCTAGCCTCTAACACCACTATGATAACAAGGAAATTTATCTGGGAACACATCATCTGCCGTTTCGGTCTACCAATGTGCATCGTTACCGACAACGGCACCAACTTCGCTGCCGAAGACTTTCAAAACTGGCTAAAAGAAATGAACATTGAATACATATTCTCCTCAATGGCACATCCGCAAGGGAATGGCCAAGTAGAGAGTATCAATAAAAGTTTAGTCGAAGGCATCAAGGCACGGTTGGGAACAGCCAGACGTGGCTGGGTCGATGAACTCCCTAGTATCCTATGGGCTCATAGGACTAGCCCAAAGACAAGTCACGGTGAGACACCCTTTAGCCTGGTCTATGGCTCTGAGGCAGTGATCCCCACAGAAATAGGTCTCCCTTCACCCCGAATGTTGGCTATCAACAAGGTGGACAATAATGACGAACGCAGGCTTGATTTGGACCTCCTAGAAGAAAAGCGTGAAAACACAGCAATTAATGAGGCCAAGTACAAAACCAAACTTGAAAAGTACTACAATGCACGCGTTCGCATTTGTACCTTCAACCCAGGAGACTACGTCCTCCGCGACAATGAGGCATCTAACGCAGAACGCCCAGGGAAACTTGCACCCAAATGGGAAGGACCCTACCTCATCCAAGAGGTCCTAGGGAAAGGCGCCTATAAACTACAAACGTTAGAAGGAGAACCTATCGCACGCACATGGAATGCACAGCAATTCCGACGCTGTTACATGTAAGCTATGTTTTACATTTTCTATGTAAATGGGCCGCATGCCATTTGACAACAAATAAATGAACAATTCAATGCAATATTGTTTATCCTTTCTATTACAAATGCGTGTTCCAGTTTACGGTATCTGCAAAAACAGATTGGCAAAATCTTAATTCGCGATACCCACACAAAGTGGTGACCACACACAACTATTGTAATAGACCAGCAAAAGCAAAATATAAATGCTTATCCAAACAGATACGCACATACGGTTTTTACAAAACCTATACAATTCCTAAACCCTAACGGGATCATGATGAAAATTAACTACGACTCAACCGCGCTTTAGAGCCAACGGAGTCATTCGTATACTTGCATGTCACCTAGACAGGCAAAGGGAAAATTTAGACTTAATGTTACGTAACGCCTTAAGCATTGGCCTTATCTAACATTAACTCACATATGTTCAAACGCAAGGAATAAAAAACACTTGTACAAATTGAACAAAAAGATAAACTTTATATTCCAAAAAATTTCTACACTTATGCGGTGTATAAGAAATTTACATAAGTTTTTCAAACATTTACATCAAAGAGGAAGTCAAACAAAAAAGAAGGCACGCAGGCCAACCTAATCTTCTTTTGTACCACTGGTGCCCGCAACCCCCTTGGCACCACTAGCGGTTTCTTCCTCCTCCTCTTCCGGATCATCATACAATAACCGCAATCGGTCTACATAATCTTCCGCCTCCAAGCATTTCTCAATATCGTCAACGGCGGAAATGGACAAGCTGATGTATGCGTTAATAGCTGCAACATAACGAGCTTCGGTATCTACACCGTGAAACCCAGATCTCTCATCAGTAAACTTGCTCTTGTAGAAAGGGTTCACATGATTAAGGCATTCGTTGTAACCAGCCTTGAACCCCGCCTCCCACGCACGCTCCATAAGCTCATTAACAGCACTTGTCTTTTCAGGAGCGTCAAGAACGGTTCCAACAATCTGCAAAACACAAGTAACAAGGTTAAACAGAAGCAAAAGCTAAAGGTAACAAAGGCACCGGCTACTTACATGCCCGATGCCGTGATCACGCATCCAGTCACGGTCAGCCTTAAGCTGATCCAAAGAAGTAACCAAACTATCTCTGGCCTCAGCAGCCTCCCTTGCCCGCGCCTCAGCTTCAGTCGCACGGGCAGTGACCTCCTCAAGAATGGTCTCCCGGTTCTGCACTTCAACCTATCAACAAACAAAGCATCCACAAGTATAGAAGGATAATCAATTATACTTGTAAAACAAAGAAGCAAACTCAAGTATTTACGCAGGTCATACCTTGAGGTCCTCAACAGCCTTGTTTAAATTGTTGCGGTCAACATCCGCCGCTTCAAGAGCATTGGCACTGCATGCCTCTGCTTCTCTGGCCACTTTGGCAGCCGTTTCAGCTGCGGCCTTCTCCTTTATTAAAGCAGCATTTGCCGCCTTGAGATTGGTCAGCTCCTGATGAACACGGAAAAGTTTTTCATTTTCTCGAGCGTAAGCTTCCCTCCAACCCTTGCGCTCATCAGAAAACAATTTGGCAAGAGTACGAACCTGTTTAAGGCCAGTAGTCACAACCTAAGTTTCGGTCTGCTTTAGCTTCTCAAAAGCAGCTCTCTCTTTTTCAAGCTGCTTCGCACCTTCACGAGCAGCTTTCGCCATTACCTCAGCCTCAGCCCACAGGCGGACGGTTTCCTCTTCCTTGCGGCCAAGGACCCTGTAATCCTCTATAATCGCATTCACCATTATAGAGCTTCCAACAAGCATGGAAGAGATCAGGTTTATCCGGTTCTCACGAGATAGACCACGGGCACGAAGAACCTCAAACGGGGTGCCCAAACCACTCAAGATATCCCTACAAGCAGAGGGATCATTCAAAAAATCATCTCCTTACATAACAGTCCAAGGAGGACGATGGTAGTTCACACCCCGGTTTTCCGTATAAGAACGGTAATAGAACTCCAATTCAGTCTCACCAGGCTGAATGGACGGTTCTTCAAAACCCATACCCGGGGAGTTAGAACCTGAAACATTCTCGGCAGCAGGGGATTTTGGCTTCTCAGCATCAGGGGACTTCAGTTTATCATCGCCCTCAACATCAATATCACGCGGCTCGATCAAATTGTCAGATGAATCCACCGTATCAAAAATGGTCTGACCCGCGGTTTTCTTTCCAGTATCCTCCGCATGCGCAGAGGATGGAAGAATCACTTCGATAGAAGGGCTTCTCCTGAACTCCTTGTTGACTCCCACGTCCGCAGCCGCGTCATGTCACACCCCCAAAATCCACCTGCGGAGTATCACCGCTTGGGAGCGTGACTGACCAGGATCAAGCCACCAATCATATAGAACAATGTATAAAGTAAATGTAGTTGCAATTTAAATCCAAACAATCCATATGAGAGGTGTCCCAAAACATAAGTATGTTATCACTGTATAGCGGAAGCGTATAATTAAACCCAACATAATAAAGTATGAAATGTCATAAAGTCTAAACAAGTATTCAAGATCCTTGCCCACAACGACTACGCCTCCCGTGCAAGCTCCATAAGTACCTAAGGTCCTGCAAGGCATGTAACAGAGGATCAACAACTAGTTGAGCGAGTTCACAGAAAGTAAATGCGTAATAGTAAGTTCGTATGTAACATGTGGCTCTACTGGGCCGATAGTACGTTCTATTAGTGGGGGCTTCCCAGGTTATATATTCCCTAGACCATTCGTACTCATAAGTATCCTTCCCAATCCGAGGATAGTAGTAAGTATAGGTTTACGCAGGTTTATGTAAGTGCCCTTCCCAACCGAGGACAGTACGTAGCGAGTACGTAGATTTAGCGCTGGCGTCCTTCCCAACCGAGGACAGTAGTACGTAGGTTTTAGCACTGGCGTCCTTCCCAATCCGAGGACGGTTGTACGTAAGTTTTACGTAGGTTTAGTGCTAGTGTCCTTCCCAATCCGAGGACAGTACGTAGGCTTTGCGTAGAATTTGGCACAGGCATCCTTCCCAACCGAGGACCGTGGTAAATAGTCTAGTGTTCATGTAAGTACAGGTAATCGTTCAATCCCATTCCCAACCCAACTGGGGAATCCCATGCCTTGGTAAGAGTGTGAACTCACCTTGGTTTGCTCGGTATGCTAAGTACGTGCTCAAGGTAAATCAATCACGTCCTAAAGTATGTACGTATGTGAAATCAGTTTGTGTTCAAGTTGTGCACGTAAAAACAGGTAACACGTAATCACAATCATATACAAGATGGCTACACTTAACAGCAGTTAAATATTCCAGTTAACAATTAACAGAATTAACTCAGGTTACTGTACAGATTAACTGTTCGGCGAAACACACTTAATGGCGAAACACACTAGTCGACGAAACACAATATTGACGAAACACATTCAGTTTCGTCGGAACCTTGTTTGGCGAAACAGGATTCTGATTCGTCGATGACTCTTGGCGAAACACTTCTGTTTCGTCAAGAGACCTGTTTCGTCGAACAGTCAGTTACGTCGCATAATCAGTCACGTATGAAAACCCTAATCATGCTAACAGCCGTCATCAACATCAGCAATCATGCAGGAACATTCATTCACAGAATCATTGTAACATCATCATAGCATAATCATCGGACCACTTTAACGTCTAGCATGAACCCTAGCTTACGCATACAACATATCGATTTCAGCATCACATCATCAAACCCTATCAAGATGCTAACTTGCATTCAGAATCAGATCATAATAACAACATCCAGAACCGAGTATTCAATCATATTAAGTTTCGCATAAAACCGTTTATTTCCGACTACAATATTCATATTGAAATCCATATCATCATTATCATAACAAGAACCCTAGTATTTAATATGTATTAGTTACAATTATACATCAACATATCAGAATCACATGGCACAGAAACACATTCACAGATGAACGATCAATCAAGACACATAAATCTACTAACCGAGATGATGGTTTGATCGCACAAGGGTTTCCGGTGGGTTCTAGTTCGCCGTCACAGTGAGAGAGCTCTAGGGTTTCGGTTGTGTTGATAGAAAATGTAAAGTGATGTTGTTTTTACGTAAAATACTCAAAATACGTTCTGGGCCTAGCTGGGCTACTGGGCCGGCGAAACAGACTTCTGTTTCATCGGGATGTATATGGCGAAACATCCTGTTTCGTCGGAATGGGTTATGGCGAAACACTCTTGTGTTTCGTCGGGTTCCTAACAGTTTAAGTTTTACAAACAGTACGCAAGTTATACAATCACACATAACCATGCAACACACTAGGTTTTATCATAACACAACTATACAGTCAAAGTCAACGTGCATTTAATGCGAATAAAGAATGTCGGAAATTCGAGTTGTCACATTATCCCCAACTTGAAAGAAATTTCGTCCCGAAATTTAGCATGCAGTTACTGAGGAAAGCTAATGGTGTGACGTTGTTTACCTGAATTGTATCGCGGCTCCCCGAGCATGTTTGCGAAGATTACTGGTTTTCTTGGGGTGTCACATTATCCCCCCGTTGATTTGGAATTTCGTCCCGAAATTCTGCATTGGTGGCTTCAGCCTCAGTAGTAGTTGCATTGGTTCCGAATAACTGGGGATATTTGAGTTCCATTTGATCTTCGCGCTCCCAGGTGAACTCTGGGCCGCGGCGGGAGTTCCAACGAACTCGTACAAGAGGGATTCTCGTGTTCTTGAGGACCTTAACATCCCGGTCCGTGATTTCAACAGGTTCCTCGACGAAGTTCAACCGTTCGTCGATAGTGAGTTCCTTCAAGGGAACTACGTGGGTCTCATCTGACGTACATTTCTTCAGATTCGACACGTGAAAGACATTGTGAACTGCACTGAGTTCAGGTGGTAAGTTCAATCTGTAGGCCACTTTGCCTATTTTCTCAATAACTTCGAAAGGTCCGACGTATCGTGGATTGAGTTTGCCGCGTTTGCCAAAACGAACCACACCCTTCCAGGGTGAAACTTTAAGTAGCGCTCGATCCCCAACCTGGAATTCGAGTAGTTTCCTGTCTTTATCAGCGTATACCTTCTGACGGTCCCGAGCTGCCGCCATGCGTTGTCGTATTTGAGCAATCTTTTCAGTAGTATCAACTACCATTTCTGGACCTGTGATTTGACTTTCTCCCACCTCTGCCCAACAGAGAGGTGACCGGCATTTACGCCCGTACAATGCCTCGAATGGAGCAGCTTTAATGCTGGTGTGGTAGCTGTTATTGTATGAAAATTCCACGAGTGGCAAATGTTTCTCCCAACCATTGCCAAAATCAATTACGCACGCCCGAAGCATGTCTTCTAAAGTTTGAATAGTGCGCTCAGACTGCCCATCGGTCTGAGGATGATACGACATGCTCATGTCTAAACGAGAGCCAAAAGATTTATGCATTGCTTGCCACAGTTCTGAAGTAAAACGTGCGTCACGATCAGAAATGATGGAGGTGGGCACTCCGTGCCTCGAGACCACTTCTTTTAAGTAAATGTCTGCTAAGGTAGAGAACTTGTCTGTTTCTTTGATAGCCAAGAAGTGAGCAGACTTTGTGAGTCGATCCACGATCACCCAAATAGTATCATTTCCACGCTGAGATCTAGGTAACCCGGTAACAAAATCCATGGAAATTTGCTCCCATTTCCATTGTGGTATCTCAGGTTGTTGGAGTGGTCCTGACGGTTTCTGATATTCTGCCTTGACTCTCGCACAAGTCAAGCATTTGCTAACGTATGTGGCTATGTGGGCCTTCATGCTAGGCCACCAGTATGTAGTCTTAATATCGTGGTACATTTTATCCGAACCAGGGTGTACCGAGTAGCGAGACTTGTGAGCTTCATCCATTACCAGCTCGCGTAAGTTGCCGTACAGTGGGACCCAAATGCGTCCTGTTACGTAATAAGCTCCATCTTCCTTCTGTTCTAAGCGTTGCCTTGAGCCGCGTAAGGCTTCTGCCCTGACGTTTTCTGGTTTCAATGCTTCCACCTGAGCATTTCTTATCTGAGAAGGAAGACTAGACTGTATAGTGAGTTGTAGAGCTCGTACGCGCTTAGGCGCGGTGTCTTTTCGACTGAGGGCGTCAGCCACAACATTGGCTTTGCCTGGGTGGTACCTGATTGAGCATTCATAGTCGTTTAGCAGTTCGACCCATCGTCGCTGTCGCATATTCAGTTCCTTCTGCTTGAATATATGTTCAAGGCTTCTGTGATCAGTGTAGATTGCACATTTGGTACCGTACAAGTAGTGTCGCCATATCTTAAGTGCAAAAACAACCGCTCCCAGCTCTAAATCATGCGTAGTGTAGTTTCGTTCGTGAATCTTAAGCTGGCGCGAAGCATAAGCAATAACTTTATCCCGCTGCATCAATACACATCCAAGACCTTGGATAGATGCGTCGCAGTAGACTACGAAATCGTCCGTGCCTTCAGGCAGTGAAAGGATAGGTGCGCTACAGAGTCTATCCTTTAAGTGTTGGAATGCTGTTTCCTGTGCGTTACCCCAACGATAAACAACACCCTTCTGCGTCAACAGTGTAAGCGGCTGAGCGATCTTTGAGAAGTCTTTGATGAACCTTCTGTAGTAACCCGCCAAACCCAAGAATTGGCGTATTTCTGTCGGTGTGCGAGGTGCAGGCCAGTTCTTGATCGAATCCACCTTGGATGGATCTACATGAATCCCATCCTTGTTTACCACGTGGCCTAAGAAGTGGACTTCACAAAGCCAGAAGTCACATTTGGAAAACTTAGCGTATAGCTGTTCTGTTCGTAAAAGTTCCAGTATAAGTCGTAGGTGCTGCTCGTGTTCCTCCTGACTTTTTGAATAAATCAGAATGTCGTCGATGAAAACAATGACGAACTTGTCGAGATAGGGTTTGCACACCCTGTTCATAAGATCCATAAATACGGCAGGCGCGTTCGTTAGCCCGAATGGCATGACCATAAACTCGTAGTGGCCGTAGCGTGTTCTAAACGCTGTCTTGGAGACGTCCTCATCCCGGACTCTCAGTTGGTGATATCCTGACCTTAAGTCTATTTTGGAGTAATAACTCGACCCTTGCAGCTGGTCGAATAAATCATCTATGCGCGGAAGAGGATAACGATTCTTGATCGTCACCTTGTTGAGTTCACGGTAGTCTATACACATCCTGAACGTACCGTCTTTCTTCTTTACGAATAACACTGGAGCTCCCCAAGGCGAAGAGCTAGGACGTATAAAACCCTTTTCCAATAGTTCTTGTAGCTGCTTTGACAGTTCTTCTAATTCGGTTGGAGCCAAACGATAAGGCGCTCGAGCTATAGGTGCTGCTCCTGGAGCGAGCTCGATCTGAAATTCAACTTGACGATGAGGCGGCAACCCAGGTAATTCCTCAGGGAACACTTGAGGAAAGTCACGCACTACAGGAATATCTTCAATCTTTTTCTCTTTCTTCGAGATATCTGTAACGAGTGCTAGTATAGCAGTGTGCCCCTTGCGTAAACACTTCTGAGCCTTCAAAAAGGAGATGATGCCACTCACGACACCACTCTTGTCGCCTTGAACTTCGAGAGGTTCCTTGCCCGACCGAGGAATACGAATAACTTTTTCTTTGCATAGAATCTCCGCTTGTTGTTGAGATAACCAATCCATACCAATGACGACGTCAAAACTACCCAAGGTTATAGGAATGAGATCTATGGAGAAAGTCTGACCAGCGAGGATAAGATTACACCCTTTAACTATGTGTGTGGCCTCTAGGCTTTTACCGTTAGCTAATTCTACAACATGTTTGGTGTTTAAGAGAGTTGGTGCACGTTTTAACATTTCACTAGCTTTTAGAGACATGTAACTTGTATCCGCACCAGAATCAAACAGTACAGTAACATAAAAGTCGTCAAGAAGAAACTTACCCATAACCACGTTGGGATCATTCCTGGCATCACCCTGACCGATCACAAACATACGGCCTCTAGCACCATTGTTGTTATTGTCCCCACCGTTGTTGTTGTTCCCATTGCCCTGGTTGTTGTTGTTCTGGTTTCGGTTTAGCTGAGGGCAGTGTCTTTTGAAATGACCTTCGGCGCCACACTGGAAACATCCTTTGTTACCCTGTTGCTGATTTTGCCGTGCTTGCTGCTGCGGCTGATTCTGATTTACAGGCTGTGGGCTCCTACAATCCTTGGCCTCATGGCCCGTCCTGAAACACCTTTGACAACGACCCCGGTTACACTGGCCATTGTGGTGCTTGTTGCAGATGTTGCACTTTGGGAGGTTCCCTCGATAACCACCCTGCTTGTGACTGCCCGAAGAGTGCTGTCTAGGGCTCTGGTAGTTGTCAGTCTTTCGTTGCTGAACTTGGGGCTGAACTGAAGCTGATCCCTTGCTGGAGTCCCCCTCCCACTTTCGTTTGCTGTCACTGGGAGTAGCAGGAGTAACCGAAGTAGTAGCTGTAGGGGTAGCGTTGATGCGTTTGGGCAACCGGTTCTGCTCCACCGCTTGATCAGTGAGACGGTGAGCCAACTGAACAACCTGCTGGTAAGTGGCATGATTTGCTGAAGTCACATGACTCTGGATCTCTGGCACCAGACCCTTAAGATAAAGTTCAATACGCTTGTCCACCAGAGTAGGACACAGTAATGCAAGCTCATTCGATCTCTTTGTATACGCCTCAATTTCCGACCCTGTCATCTTGAGGTTGAAAAACTCGACCTCCAGCTTATGAATATCATCTCGACTGCAGTATTCTTCCTTGATCATCTCTTTGAAATTGTTCCATGGGGTGGCGTTAGCAGCAACCAACCCCAGTATTTGGACTTGAGCTTTCCACCATGTGAGGGCTAAACCCTCGAGGGTACCGGTAGCATATTTCACCCTGCGTGCCTCAGGGCATTCACACATCTCAAACACAGACTCCATCTTTTCAAACCAGTGCAGGAGTCCTACGGCTCCTTCAGTGCCGCTGAAAGTGGATGGACGACAGTCCATGAAAGTCTTGAAAGTGCAAACAGGTGCTTGACCTGTTGTGTAAAAGAGTTAGGACAAGTTTAAACACGAGAGTGGATTTAGGAATGTAGGATCTAAGGATCCTAGTGTGAGTTGTAACTGCAGGGTATACCTCCTGTTTGTGCGGCTGCAACTGCCGCGGCAACTCGTTCGTTAATGAGGGCCGTCAACTGGTCCTGAGTCATGTTGATACGTCCAGACATGATCTTCATAGGAAAGATAACGTAAGTGAGATAGGTTCGCGAATAGTGCGATGACAGAAGAGAGTGAGCACACAAGTATTCTCATGCAACAACAAATAGTGAGCAATGAAATCTAAGCATACCACGAGCAAAGTTCTATGTAGTTCTAGTATGTAGGCAATAAACATAAACCTTATTACCTAGGATGTCGAGTCTTGCACGTGGAGCGAGGCGTCGTTGTGGATCGTTGAGAGCACTGTTCTGGTTATAGTCTGGTTTTAATAAAATCGTTTTTCCCCATATTAAAACCGAGTTCTCTATAACCAATGGCTCTGATACCAATCTGTCACACCCCCAAAATCCACCTGCGGAGTATCACCGCTTGGGAGCGTGACTGACCAGGATCAAGCCACCAATCATATAGAACAATGTATAAAGTAAATGTAGTTGCAATTTAAATCCAAACAATCCATATGAGAGGTGTCCCAAAACATAAGTATGTTATCACTGTATAGCGGAAGCGTATAATTAAACCCAACATAATAAAGTATGAAATGTCATAAAGTCTAAACAAGTATTCAAGATCCTTGCCCACAACGACTACGCCTCCCGTGCAAGCTCCATAAGTACCTAAGGTCCTGCAAGGCATGTAACAGAGGATCAACAACTAGTTGAGCGAGTTCACAGAAAGTAAATGCGTAATAGTAAGTTCGTATGTAACATGTGGCTCTACTGGGCCGATAGTACGTTCTATTAGTGGGGGCTTCCCAGGTTATATATTCCCTAGACCATTCGTACTCATAAGTATCCTTCCCAATCCGAGGATAGTAGTAAGTATAGGTTTACGCAGGTTTATGTAAGTGCCCTTCCCAACCGAGGACAGTACGTAGCGAGTACGTAGATTTAGCGCTGGCGTCCTTCCCAACCGAGGACAGTAGTACGTAGGTTTTAGCACTGGCGTCCTTCCCAATCCGAGGACGGTTGTACGTAAGTTTTACGTAGGTTTAGTGCTAGTGTCCTTCCCAATCCGAGGACAGTACGTAGGCTTTGCGTAGAATTTGGCACATGCATCCTTCCCAACCGAGGACCGTGGTAAATAGTCTAGTGTTCATGTAAGTACAGGTAATCGTTCAATCCCATTCCCAACCCAACTGGGGAATCCCATGCCTTGGTAAGAGTGTGAACTCACCTTGGTTTGCTCGGTATGCTAAGTACGTGCTCAAGGTAAATCAATCACGTCCTAAAGTATGTACGTATGTGAAATCAGTTTGTGTTCAAGTTGTGCACGTAAAAACAGGTCACACGTAATCACAATCATATACAAGATGGCTACACTTAACAGCAGTTAAATATTCCAGTTAACAATTAACAGAATTAACTCAGGTTACTGTACAGATTAACTGTTTGGCGAAACACACTTAATGGCGAAACACACTAGTCGACGAAACACAATATTGACGAAACACATTCAGTTTCGTCGGAACCTTGTTTGGCGAAACAGGATTCTGATTCGTCGATGACTCTTGGCGAAACACTTCTGTTTCGTCAAGAGACCTGTTTCGTCGAACAGTCAGTTACGTCGCATAATCAGTCACGTATGAAAACCCTAATCATGCTAACAGCCGTCATCAACATCAGCAATCATGCAGGAACATTCATTCACAGAATCATTGTAACATCATCATAGCATAATCATCGGACCACTTTAACGTCTAGCATGAACCCTAGCTTACGCATACAACATATCGATTTCAGCATCACATCATCAAACCCTATCAAGATGCTAACTTGCATTCAGAATCAGATCATAATAACAACATCCAGAACCGAGTATTCAATCATATTAAGTTTCGCATAAAACCGTTTATTTCCGACTACAATATTCATATTGAAATCCATATCATCATTATCATAACAAGAACCCTAGTATTTAATATGTATTAGTTACAATTATACATCAACATATCAGAATCACATGGCACAGAAACACATTCACAGATGAACGATCAATCAAGACACATAAATCTACTAACCGAGATGATGGTTTGATCGCACAAGGGTTTCCGGTGGGTTCTAGTTCGCCGTCACAGTGAGAGAGCTCTAGGGTTTCGGTTGTGTTGATAGAAAATGTAAAGTGATGTTGTTTTTACGTAAAATACTCAAAATACGTTCTGGGCCTAGCTGGGCTACTGGGCCGGCGAAACAGACTTCTGTTTCGTCGGGATGTATATGGCGAAACATCCTGTTTCGTCGGAATGGGTTATGGCGAAACACTCTTGTGTTTCGTCGGGTTCCTAACAGTTTAAGTTTTACAAACAGTACGCAAGTTATACAATCACACATAACCATGCAACACACTAGGTTTTATCATAACACAACTATACAGTCAAAGTCAACGTGCATTTAATGCGAATAAAGAATGTCGGAAATTCGAGTTGTCACACGTCACGCGGAGGAGAAGCACGAGCCTCAAAAAACGAAAAAGTTTCCTCAAGCGGCTCTACAACAAAGCAAAAAATAACTATAAGTTACAAGCAAAAATGGCAAACACTTGTAAACAAACATATGGTAAACTCACCAATCACAACCGCAGGCTTTGGCTGCGAGATAACAACTGTCCGAGTCCTTCTCAACTTCGGACGTTTCTGCTCACCAGCACCAGCGGCATCTACCTTCCGTTTCTTCTCATCAGCAGGTTTAGAACCTGCAGAGGACCCACTCGCAGCTGCACCACCACCTAGAACACCCAAACCCTCAAGGGTGTTAGACACTACCACGTAATCGTTGTAGCTTCGTAAACGAGTACGAGAGATACCTGCCACCTGCGGTACCAAAGGAGGAACAAAAGCCGGCTCATGCGTTTTCTTCGGCTTGCGAATCCTCACGCCTTTCTCCACACGCTTTTTGGGAACACCTGTCGCATCAGGGTCTCCCAAATCCCAAAGATCACATGTGTTCCATTCATCAACAAGCAATCAACAAGGCTAACTTATTTACAAAATAAGTAAGGAAAGTATATCTACTATACCTTTGCCCTACGACAGCTCTGCCTCCAGTGCGGCCTGCTGAGGCACCCGGAAATTGCCACGAATGGTGACTAATGTGTGCAAAATGCAACATATAAATTACATCAGATGAGGCATAAAACTAACCCTTTTTAGTACTAATGTTGGCAAAAGTGTGCTTTTGTATTTTCAGGGTTAAATGAGCTTAAATGAACAAAAGAAACAAAAATGCAGCCAAATCCAGCAATAATACAAGAAAAGTAATAAACATGGCTTGCCCGACCCCTCGACAGCATCTCCCCAAGCAAAAAAAGAAAACAGAAGTCTGAACACGCCCCGTGCTCAGTGAGCATGGGGGCGTGCCCAAGTGTCTGCAGAAAAGACAAAGTTGTAGAAGCTTCTATCACCCACCACGGGGGCGTGTCAAGCGGACACGGGGCCGTGGTCAACTCTAAGATTCGCAGAATCTAGGAAAATCTTGATAGTACAGATACGCTTCTACACACGGGTTCGTGCCCAGAGGACACACGAGCGTGGTCAACTAATGCAGACAAACTGCATTTAATGAAGAAAAAGAAGATGGGTGGACACGGGGCCGTGCCCAATGGACACAGGGCCGTGTCCGGGCTTCTGTGCAGGCTATAAATATGGGTGCTTGGCTCATTTGCAAACCATCCCTTGGCAAACCACCTCTCTCACACTTGACCCACCCACCACCACCATCACAACCCACATCCACCACCATCATCCATCATCCATCATAGAGTGTGTGAGTAGTCTCGGGATCCAAGATTGATCGTAAGAGTTCTTGACAACCAAAGGCCATGTTTGCCTAAGTCTCTTACATCACTTGGTGAAGACAAGTGTTTAGTGTAATACTTTTTATTTTTAATCTTTTCGCACTTTTTATTTGGTTATGTATTAATGACTTTGATAACTAGTTTCTTATGTTGAAGGTGAGTCTTCCTTATCGTTTGTCCGTGGTGTCTTGGCATTATTTTACTGTCTATATAAAATAAAAGATTTTCACCATTCATATCTCCACGGTCTTTATGGAGATATGTTGGCTACTTGGTCAGGGGTTAAGGGAACGGTTTGGTAAGAGTCTTTCCTTGTTCAATGTATAGATCCTGCAAGGATCTGGGTCAACTTTAGTCGGAACTCCTTCAATACCCACTGGTATTGGATGGCGGGGGTCCAAACTCCTTGATCCCCTCATATGTAAACTACTATTAAAACTTTAACCCGGCTACTTAGGACTGTATCCCTGCTGACTCAGACTACTTAGCCGAGGGTAACGTCACCTTCAAAAGAGGGACCTACCACATTATGCATTAATAACTTAATTAATTATCTTTCAATAATCCAACCCTTTAGGATTGTATCCTTGCTGACTCAAACTACTGGTTTGAGGGTAACGTCGCCTTCAAAAGAGGGGCCTACTACAATAACTAAGATAATCTCTTAAAAAGTGCAAAAGTGCGGAAATAATCAAAGGTTACACTAAATACGAGTCGGATCCAAGTGATTCATGTTGTCTATCTGTTTTTATTTTTATTTTTATTTTCAGCATCTTAGTTAGTTTTTATTTTCTTGTTTAAAAATCTTTTTCTAAACTTTTGATTTGATTACACGTTGAGGATAAACCGGTATTAAAAGCTCTTGTGTCCTTGGACAACCTCGGTATCTTACCAACACTATACTACGATCACGGTGGGTGCACTTGCCCATATGTGTGTTTAGTGTTAGTAAATATCGTGTTTTATAAATTTAAAACTTGGCTAAAAGTGTTAAAAAGGGCTTAAAATATACATTAAAAACTATACACACTTACGCACATCAGTGACATTAAACCCATCCACATCATCCGCACAAGCTAACACCTCAACCTTACCCTTAAAACCCGGATAAAAAATTCTCCAAAGGGGAGCATCCTCTGATAGCACATACATTCAAAAGTCAGTAATAAAAACAACAAAGCAAGTAACCGCACAAGAGGAAAGATACTTACCTGTCACGGCCCCCGTCCCGGTTTTACACGGTTCAGAAGCCGCGAGACAAAAACCCGCGGTATTGATGTTTAATTTGGCAGCGGAAATTTTAACAGGATCGTGAAAACTGAAAATGCCCAATTATTTTATTTCACAATTTGGGGCAAACCCCGTAGTTTACAATAAAGGAAATTTCACGAGGAAATTCCCTGTTTACAAAAAAAAACATGTTATTTATTTACTGGCCACTTTATCCAAGCTTGTAGTGCTATGCGACACTTTTTCCCTGGTTACAGTAAATCACCTGAAACATGTTTAAAAAGATTTTATCAGCGGGTAAATACTGGCGAGTCACTCAATTTGTACAAAACGACACATTTGTTGTAGATTACAACATAAGAGCGATTACAATGGCCACTATCTTATAATTATCTGGCCCCGTGTCACACCCTGGTGACGATGGTCATACCACCATTGGGTCATTTCACCCAATAGTGATGATTATCACTGTTAAAAGTGAGAAACAATAGTAATGTGCATAATACCCCACTTGCCAGTAATTTAAGATAACCAAGACTTAATCCTTGTAACATATAACTGGAAAACATTTGGGTATTGTAAAACACTGTTGATAAAAAGAGAATGACTCACTTTGCAAGTTTAGTTGGGCAGAGTTTAGCTTACTGATTAAGCCTGATAACCTAGTTAAATACAATGCACACGAACTAGGTCAGTAACTTAATACAACATTTACGATAAACTCAAGAAATCAAAACCCTAACGACGAATGACAAAGTATAGCCCAAATACGAGCAGCACTTAAACATCCATTGGATCGGTTTCAATCGATCAGACATTGTATCGTAGCAGTGATCGAGTTATTACACTTTATCGTAGCAGCGTAACGACCCTAAAATCCTTGTTTCTAAACAGAAAGTTTGTTGTTTTGAAAAGTTTTTCGAACACAACTGAAAGCCCCATGCAAGTCCCATTTATAGCAATTTTCTGAGTCTCTCGCGACCCGTGTAAACATTAATAAAACCTTACGCGGCACGCGAGGGCCACCCTAGCTAGCGCTAGGGCTGTCGTGTCACACCGTAGGTCTGCCACGTGGCAAAGAGCTTATCCGGAGATTCAGTGAGCTGTCGCGGCCCGCATAAGCTCATCTTAAATCTTACGCGGCCCGCGAGAAGTCCAAAAATTTTGAATTTCTTGGTTTTTCATGAGAACTAGGGTTTTAGAGGTCCGGGTTTTCACTTACGAAGTGTTGTGGGGCATTTTTGCAAGTCCTTACATTACCACCACTCTTCCCCCGCACAACCGGCCTTGCTTTCCTACTCATCCTTCCCAGCATCATCCGCAACACCCACAACTGCGTGTTGCTCAGTCTTTTCCACCCAATGATCCACAACCGCAGGAACCAGTCCACCGTATCCACCCTGGGAACACTAATGGTCTCTGTTATGATCGTATCGGTCACATTCTGAAAGGTCAATTTGGCACAAATAGCAGCAGCTTTAATATAAATGAATTTGGTCTTCCACTTCGTTATACCCTTCGGGGGGGCCATCAACTTAGGGCTACCGTCTCGTTAACGGAAAGAGAAGAAACCCATGGACACTGTCATCTGATAGAACCGCCGGAAGTCTCCGACGGTGGGTTCCATACCAAGAGCACGAAAGGTGTACTCAATGTTTCGAACCCGAATCATCCCGAAAGGGCTCAGTTGAGAGATATGGAGCTTATACCACTCGAAAATATCGGCGACAAACACAGTTAACGGCAGTCGGAGGTTACAGTCGCCGAAGAAGTCAGCCCACATAGTGACATACCCCGCCGGAGCATCACCGGCGGTGTCACCCTCTTGTGGGTAAACAGCCCCATATTCTTGGGGCATCTGAACACCCAACACCAGCAGCTTCTCTTTGGGAACATCACCCTCCTCCTCCTCCGCCGCCACCGGCGACGAGAGCTCAGGATTTTCACCCATAGTGGAATGGGGATTAGATGGTTCAACCATCACAATGTAGAAGACAGAAAACAGAAGATGAGTTCTGAAACTCAACAACCTCACCGGAAAATCAAATAGTTGATCGGAGAAGACGAAGGATTTCTTTCTCTCTCACCGGAAAATTTTGAAATTTCAAAGAAGTGAGGGGAAACCCCAAAATGGTTTCCCCTTTTATAGTCATCGCAATTAATGCGAAACAGTAACCAAAACGTCATGTACAAAAAGAACGAATTATGCGGCGCCACGTGTACAAGCGACAGTTCCGCTGACAAGCAAAGATTCAAGTGTGGGGGTATTTGATGTGTTAAAAATGCAACATATAAATTTCATCAATTGAGGCATAAAACTAACCCTTTTTTAGTACTAATGTTGGAAAAAATATGCTTTTGTCTTCCTTTTGTATTTTCAGGATTAAATGAGCTCAAATTAACAAAAGAAGCAAAAAGACATCAAAATCTAACATAAATACAAGAAAAGGAACAAGACGTGACATGCCCGACCCCACGAAAGCATCTTCCCAAGCAAAACAAGACAACAGAAGACTGAACACGCCCCGTGCTCAGCCAGCACGGGGGCGTGCCCAAGTGTCAGCAGAAAAGAGAAAGTGGTAGAAGCTTCTATTGCCCACCACGGGGCCGTGCTCAGCGGACACGGGGCCGTGGTCAACTATAAGATTCGCATAATCCAGCAAATCTGCATAGTACAAAGATTCTTCTGCATCACGGGGTCGTGCTCAGCGGACACGGGGGCGTGGTCAACTAAAAAGACAAAACTGCATTAAATGAAGAAAGAGAAGGATGTGGACACGGGGCCGTGCCCAAGCTTCTGTTCAGCCTATAAATAGAAGTGCTTGGCTCAAGCTCAAACCATCCCTTGGCACACCACCTCTCTCACACTTCACCCACCACCCACCACCACCATAACACCATCATCCACCACCATCATCCATTGTCCATCGTAGAGTGTGTAAGTCGTCTCGGGATCCAAGATTGATCGTAAGAGTTCTTGACAATCAAGGCCATGTTTGCCTAAGTCTCTTACATCACTTGGTGAAGACAAAGTGTCTAGTGTAATACTTTTTATTTCTAATCTTTTCGCACTTTTTACTTGGTTTTGTATTAATGACTTTAATAACTAGTTGCTTATGTTGAAGGTGATCTTTCCTTATCGTTTGTTCGTGGTGTCTTGGCATTATTTTACTGTCTATATAAAATAAAAGATTTTCACCATTCATATCTCCACGGTCTATATGGAGGTATGTTGGCTACCTGGTCGGGGGTTAAGGGAACAGTTTGGTAAAGGTCTTGCCATTGTTCAGCGTTTAGAGGTCCTGCAATGGACCTGGGTCAAATTTAGTAGGACCTCCTTCAATACTTAACGGTATTGGATGGCGGGGGTCCAAACTCTTTGATCCCCTCATAAGTTAACTACTATTAATACTATAACCCGGCTATTTAGGACTGTATCCCTGCTGACTCAGACTACTTAGTCGAGGGTAACGTCACCTCCAAAAGAGGGGCCTACCATAATTTGCATTAATAACTTAATTAATTATCTTCCAATAATCCACCCTTTTAGGATCGTATCCTTGCTGACTCAAACTACTGGGGTGAGGGTAACGTCACCTTCAAAAGAGGGGCATACTACAATAACTAAGATAATATCTTAAAATAGTGCAAAAGTGCGGAAATAATCAAAGGTTACACTAGATACGAGTCGGAACCAAGTGATTCATCTTGTCTATCTGTTTTTTTTTTATTTTTATTTTTCAGCATTTTTAGTTAGTTTTTATTTTTCTTAGTCTAAAACATTTTTTCTAAACTTTTTGATTTGATTAGACGTTGAGGATAAACCGGTACTAAAAGCTCTTGTGTCCTTGGACGACCTCGGTATCTTACCAACACTATACTACGCTCATGATGGGTGCACTTGCCCATATGTGTGTCTAGTGTTAGTAAATATCGTGTTTTATAAATTTAAAACTTGACTAAAAAGTGTTAAAGGGGCTTAAAATATACACCTAATATATATAACACTCGATACGCATCAAGTTTTTGGCGCCGTTGCCGGGGACACAAGGATTTTAAGAAAGTTAGGAATCAACGGCCTAATCGTTTTTCTTGTTTTTCATTTTTTTAGGATTTTTTTTTTAGTTTTTCAGCTTATGCAGAACTCAGCACGGGCCGTGCCCACTGAACACTCCCCGTGCCCAATCATTGGAACTGGCAATCTTGTTTTAAGTCAAACAGTAAGCTGAACACGGGGCCGTTCCCACTCAACACGCCCCCGTGCCCAAGTTTCAGTTACTGAAAACAGAACCGTAAGATCCCGACGGTTGGTAATTTCTGACACAAACATGAGGGATACTGATACTTTTTACTTTCGACACTCTTATGGTACTATGTGGTGTCAATTATGTGGTGGTAACCATAAAGAATTAGAATGCTTTTTTCTAAATTATAAACCCCACTATATAGACCCATCATTTCCTAGTATCCTTAAGAGGGGAGAAAGTAAAAATAATCCCTATCTCTCCCTCGAATTCGCCCAACCGGATATTCTAGGAGAAATGCTTCTCGATGAATTATTTCAACTAGAAGATCTAATTATTAATTGGTTAAAAGAACTTAGGGAAGATTTCAATAATCTTTTCCAAGACGATAACCAAGAAGAGAGGTTGGAAACGCATTCAAACAACTTCATTGTTTCCAATGATACTTCTAACTCTAGTGAGGACTTGAGCGATAGTCATCCCTGTGTCGATTGTGCCGTGAAGGACTCCCCATCGACTTCGTTCGATGCATACATAGACCTGAGCGATTCGACATACACCTTCTTTAACGAGAGCCCGGAAAAGGGTTGGACTTGTCCACCTACATATAGCATAGGAATCACCCTCACCGACAACCTCTTGCGTTCTCGTCTTAGTCTAGATCAATTAAGGTATCTTAGGCACTTTGGGGTTGTTCCATCCAGTAAGGAACCGCCCGATCCGGAAAAGTTCCTTAAAAATAGACAAATTCCTTAAGACAGCTTCTAGACACGGGGCCGTGCCCAGGTCAACACGCCCCCGTGTCCACCCAAAGATTCCCATCTGATTTTGTCAGAATGCGGACAAAAATGTGTCAGGATTCCATCTGCACACGGGGCCGTGTCCAGCCGACACGGGGCCGTGCGCAACGTACTGTCGTTTTCTATAAATGCAGCCAAGAATCCTGCACATATGAGCCATTCCAGGGACAGACATTTGAGGAATATTCTCACATACCATCCTAGGTATTTTCTAAAAGAAGTTTCTCAACCATCTTCTTGTCCTTTCCTCTTTTATCCACTTTCATCTTCTTCAATTTTCTTCATACTTCCATTAAAGCTTGAACATTCCATAATTTCAAGCCTTATTGAGATGTTTGTTAGATTTTTGTTCATGGAATCTTGTTAAAAATAAGCTTTATAACAATGTTTTAAGTTGTTTAAGTTCAGAAATGCTTCAAAAGTCATAAAAACAATTTGAAATCCCAAGATTCCTTGTTCATAAAGCCTGCAAATATCTGAACACGGGGCCGTGTTCGATGAACACGGGGCCGTGTCCGAAGTACTGACTCCATAAAGTTGAACTCTTTTCGGTATGTTTTCTTAGAATGGCAAGCAGAACTAGCGGAAACTCTTCATCGCATTCCAGGAAAAACCGGCAGGGGAGAAGATCATCAACGGTTGATGATTCACTTGTAAACTATGTTTACGCCTTGAGAGAAGCCCTTGATGAAGTAACAAGTGTAGAAGAGGCATTGGTCGACCGCATTAATCATTTGACGGTGGGACTAGAAGGATGTCTCCGGGAGGTCAACCTTTTGCACCAAAGGTTGAACATTCTCGCCTCTCCTCCTTTGGTACCAATTATCACCCAAAGGGCATGGAATGTGATGCCGGAAGTCATCATTCCGGCCGAATGGTACGCCCTACATCAGGAGCCTCCTCGAGACATAATACAAGGGGTTCCGGTTGGTGTCGCTCCTCAAGATGTTGAGGAACATGAAGCCGCCTCCCTTCTCCCGAGGGAGATAGAAGAATGGCTCTAGCAACATCTAAGGGACACCGTTCGGCTTAGAGTTCTACAAGGCTTTTAGACCGGAGATCTATTTCCGGAATTTTGGTTCTTATTGTAGAAGTAGGGCTCCTTAGGAAGATTTTACGGATCACTTGACCTATTTAATATTAGGACTTTTATTTTCTGCTTTATTTTTCATTTTTAGGACTATTATGTAATTCTCTCTATGATTAATGAATGATGGTTTTAGTTAATTTGGTATTTGGATGGTGTTTGGATGGAATAAAACACACTTGAGATGGCAAAGGATGCAAGGGAAACTTGAACCAGCACTCCATGCAGGAAAACAGGACCGTCCGACGAAATTCTTCATTTACAGTAAGTTCGGCACGGGCCGTGTCCACCCAACACGGCCCCGTGCTGCACAGTCTGCAGAAAAAACCCAGTTCAGGTAACTGGACACGGGCCGTGCTCACCCAACACGCCCCCGTGTCCAGACTTCTGTTTCTCTTGTTTTAATTTTGTTACTGGCACTTGAACACGGGGCCGTGCCCGGATAACACGGGGCCGTGTTCAGCGCCTAGTAACACAAAATTTTTGCTTTTTCACACCTTTTACACATTCAATCAACCTAAAAACTTATTTTTGGGACACATTGAGGACAATGTGTAATTTAAGTGTGGGGGGGGGGGGGGGATGCTAAAACCTTGAATCTTGCAAGTCCTAACTACAAGCCTTACACAAAACTCTATTGGAATTGCTAATCACCCCAAATTTTTTGTAACACCCCGAAAACGGGTTTGGTAATCAAACCCCGTTAATACTAAAAGACGGGTAAAGTACCGTTAGTGGTAAAAGTAACCCGGAAAATATTAGGATTTAAATAAATAATTCTAATATTAATTAAAAAAAAACGGATAAGAACTTTCAAGAGATGAAATGGATAAAAGGCCCGAGTTAACGGAACTTAAAATAAACGGGTTAGAACTCCCGGGACTCACTAAGTTAACTAGGGGTAATTAACCTAGTTAATTATTTGTTTAAAAACAATAAAGAAGCATGGACTAGTAAGTCTTTTATAAACCATGGATAATTGAGGGACCTAAGTTGTAAAGGGGGAAACTTGAAAGATTAAAACAAAAAAATAAACTCCACCAAACACACACTTAGGTGTGTTTGGTCGATCAAAAAAACGCAGGGAGCAAGCAGGAGTTCCTCACAAACCCTAGCTCTCACAAATATCTCAAATTGAAGGTCCAAATCAAGTCTAAATCAAAATCCGAGTACGAATTAGTGATCTCCACTGAAAAAGGAATCACGAGGTATGTAAATTTCATGAGAAAATCTCTACTTGAATTTCTGAGCAAACCTAGAGAATTCGAAATTGATGGTTGCATGTTTGTTATTTTGATGAAATAGGAATGATATAATGTCTAGGAGTAAAACCCTAGTCAATCACATGTTGAAATCATGCTTATTTCTTGTGAATTCACAATCACCATTGAAGATGATAAGTGGGTGTTGTAGGAACATGTTAAACACTAGAATTTTAATTGTTGTTCTAGTGTAATTTGAGTTCTAGGAAGTAAATTCAGATTTTGTTAATGTGAAAATTGATGTAAACATGCTTAGTTGATGTTAACCATGGCTAAATGACAAGTATTGAGCTTGATAATAAATTGTGAGAAATTATGCCCGCAAGGTGTTTGTTAAAATGCCTAAGTGAATGTTTATATGTTGAAATTACGAATGAAACGCGTAATTGCCTTGTTTGACTAATTACGTGAAATAAGGGTTAAAACGGGTTCTAATCATAATGTTGATTTAACTTAATTATGCCTATTGTATGATTTAAGATAGTTGACGTATAAAAGTCAAACTAACCAATGATAAAGTCGAATAGTGGTTTCGACATAGAAAATACGTAAGGTGGAATAGTCGTGAATTGAAATGACTAATCTAACCACCTTGTGAATGATGATAGTTTGTCGCCTAACGAGCTAGGTGGAGGCTTGGGAAAGAAGCGGTCAAACGAATAAAGCACGAGAAGAAAGCGTATTCGGATGCGAGGTAAGTTAAACTTACACCCCCTTTTTAATTACTATACACTTACTAGCGAAAATTGATCGTGAATAATGTTAAGTAATTGAAATATGATGATCCGGCATGATACAATGCAAGTCGGGATGAATAAAAAGGTAGGAAATCACGAATTATGGTAAAATGGGTAAAAAGGTAAATTAGTCATGTAATGACGAACAAATAAAAATGGTTTTGAGTAAAACGAGTTTAAGGGAAAACCGGGATAGGTTTAAAGGAATGAAATGGTAACTAAATACCATCTCATACGGATAAATGGTCAATTAGGCTAAATGGGTCAAATGGTGTTGTTAACACCATTTGACAACTGCTTGTTGAGTGTTGTAATCACAGGAAACAACATAAACGTGCGTTGCTTTAACTAGAAAGATTTAAAGCAAAAAGTTATGTAAACGGGTCAATACCTTGACCCGAGCCAGGTACGCATAGTTAAGTTGCTAGATAAACATGCAAATATGGGTCAAATAATTAGCGAGAGTCCTTCGTCTTAAATGAGGGACTAAAAATGACCAAAACGCCAATGATTTGTAAATCGGGCAAATGACCCTTAGAGATCGTTTAGATACTAGTAAGAGTTGTAAGTATAAACCTTGAGAGTCAAATGCCTAAGAACGGGTAAATTACGTAGAATGACTATACAAAGGGTAAAATTTAGAATAACGGTCCGTTATGTTAAATCCACTACAAAATAGTTGTGGTGGAATATAAGAGGCTATTTAAAAAATGGAAATACGAAGTGTACAAAGAGAAATGCGAGTTTGATGCTTAAATGCATGAAAACTTCTAAACGGGTCAAAATAAAGTAGGTGGTAAAATGTTGGGTTAAGTGTAATAAAGAAAAACGTAAACCGGGTAACGGGAGCGTAAACTATATGAATAATGGATTCGGGTAATGGATGATAGCTTAGACATGTTAAGAAATGAACCCCAAGCAATTAAAATGAGTTTGGATAGGTTTGGATGCAAATTTGATGAAAAATAAACGTGCAGAGTTGACACGGCCGGGTGAAGGGGTTGTGAAAAATATATGTTAAGCTGACACGGCCGGGTGATCTTTTGACACGGCCGGGTGAAAGGGCTGAAAACAAAATATATAATTTCTTGTATTTAATTATTTTGTTCAAATGCCTTGATTTCTATTCCCATATAACTTGTTTAAACTTGTTATTTAACTATCAAAACTAACTTTTAAGTTGGTTTTGATCATAGGTGATTGCCAAGAGTGCCCGGATGAAGATCAAGCTCGAAGAAGAACCGAACACGATAAAGTTAAAAGCTTCCGCGAGGCGTTTCGTCGTATCTTTTAAACGACGAATTCAATTACATTAAGTTCTTTTTTTATTGTAAAAGTTTTAGTAAACTCGTATTGACATACTTACGTGTAATCGTATAAACATGCATTTTTACGAAACTTATATATAATATTGTATTTAACAAGCAAGGGTGTTACAAGTTGGTAATCAGAGCTCAAGGTTAAAAGAATAAAGTGTTCGGTTCGAGGCTTGATCGCAAATCCGGTAAGTACATATATTTAGTAATGATTTAGTATGATTAAAGTGTTGAGAACAACACATAGGGTTATCGTGTAATACACGTTACATCAATCAAATTGATAAAGGATAGATATAGTCAATGAAATTACGTGTGTTGACACGTATAGTGGAAAATCCTTGTATTATAATACGGGCGATTATTGATGACAACATTACTAACTTTTGTGAATGATTTAATTGAAGGACACTCGCATCTGAAGATGAAGAGAGTTGGACGAATTACGGATATGACGGTGAAACGGTCCAATGTATGACAAGCAAAGCATACTCATCAAGGATCTAAATCGCGTAGTGATCGCGAACAAGGTTAACAGCAAAAGAAGCCCATTAGGGCAAGCATTACCAGGTGCACATTTTAAATTTAATTGCACAAATAGAAATATGCGACAAACATGTAGAGAATGATTGTTGTTCATGTAAATTGAAAAATTGGAAAAACCCGAATAGAAAACCTATTCGGGATATTGTTTCCAAGAGAAACAAATAGAGGCATTACTTACATAGGGTGTGATGTGAAAACTATAAAAAGGTCATGCGTGTCATGTGTTAATCGCTTACTCTGGCCAAGTAAGTAGTGGCATATGATACCATGAACTTCTTATAGCGAACACATTTACATCCGATGTAGTAAGGACAGGGTGAATGGGACAAAATAAAAAAAAAATACACAAATGAAACAAATGAACAAGATAGTTGATAATAATGTAAACGCACAGCCGGGTGACGGAAGCGTATTACATTAGGATAATGAGCTCGAGAGAAGGGAAAAGGATTAATGTAAATGATGATATAAATGAATGATCAAAAGAAAATTCACAAAAATAAGTCATCTTGGACGAAAGGGTCATGGTGAACAAAATGGGCAAGTAAAACCAAAGTATAGATGATCCGCCGGGTCATAAAAACAAAGGTGTTGCCCACACAAAAAAAAAAAAGATAATCAAAGTTGTTAACTTTAGTCGTAGTAAAGCAAGGATAACGATGATAATCGTCACTCATAATTAATAAGGCCGCCAATGGTGGTCACGTAAAGAATAAAAGACATGGTCGAATAAAAGCGACGGATTTCGCTAAGATGACCAAGTAAATCAAAATGAAGTCTCAATGCATACCGGAAGGGGTGCAATGATAACGATTTCGGTAAAACAACCGGTTGATGGGTAAGGAATTAAACGCACGCGTAGACTAAGAAACAGGAACGCGTATGGAAAGTAAAAAAGACTCGGGTTTTAGGTCATGACTAAAGGACGATAAGGTACTGCAAATAGAAATTTTGATAAATTACGTTCAACTATTTCAAAGCTGAACGGGTCGAACAAAGACTGAAGTTTGACATTTATAAGTGATGAATTTTTCACACGAACAAGTCAAACAAATTTAATAAAGGATGACACTTGCTAAAGTAAGTAAGCGCGAATCGAATAAATAAAAGTGCGAAATATTAATAAACCTATGTAAATGAGTTATAGGCGTTAAAAACATTAAAATAAAAGAACCCGGGTAATGGGACGTAAAGAAGTATAGGTAAGAACCGGGTAACGGTAAGTGTAGGGCAAATCGACGTGTAATTGACGTTAGAAGTCACGAAGTCGGAAAGATAATTTGAAAGAAAACAATGTAGCCTTAGACTACGGTCAAGGTCAAACGAAATCCAAAAAGTAAAAGTGAATAATTCTAACCATAAAAAGGGGTGCCTTAACGCCATATGCGTATATAAACGTATACACATTTGAATAAAGACTCGAATAAAAGATGATCTACGGGATCATCATAACCTACGGGATATTAATTAGTGTAAAGGTCTACGAGGCCAAAATGACCCACGGGTCATGAATTGAAGCAAAGGGATCATAAGGGCCTTGCCTTAAAGAGGTGAAAGCTTAAGGAAATAGCCTACGAGGTTAAGTGAAGGAACCTACGGGTCAATAGTGTAAGGTGATGGAACTTGTTACGATTCCCCGCATAAAACTAAGACTGTAAAAGAATAAATTATGGACTGTCAATATCCATAATTCTGACAAAAGTCAAAGAGAAGATCCTAAAACTAATACTTTGGTTTTAGTAAGAAATAACGTTTTTACAAATATAATTTCTGATAGGAATTTAAATAGTAAGCATGAAGGATACAAGTCTTGACGCTAATAGGCACAAGACGATATATTCGAAAAAGTGATGTTTTCGAAAATGAAAAGTTGATATGAATTAAACATGATGTGACACGATCACGGTCAAGAAATGCAATGTGAGGTAGAATCACATTATAACCAAGCGAGCGGTAAAAGTAACTAGACTAATAAGTCTAGTTAGTGAGACCGGTTAAGGTCAGCAATTCAAATCAAGAGATTTGGTTTGCTTGTAAGCGGTAGATTCGGTATAACTGAACCGAATAAATGAATTTGAAAACAAAAGATTTTGTTGCTAAAAGTGAAAGATTTCACTAAAGACCTTTAAACGGGTCAAAGTAACGGATTCATAAAGAATTCGATGGTATATGAAAGCGATGGATATCGCTAAGTTAACTAAACTAGTGGAAATAACAAGATTACGTTATTTCAAGTTGCACTATGTCGTATGAGATACGTAGACAATTAGTGACCAAAAAAAAAAAGATGTTACCATACTTATCTGGTAATACTAACAATTGGATAAAAGTATAAGTATGTTGAAAAGATTTCTCGGATCAAATACATTGAGTTTAAACTCAATGAATTATGTAAGAAAAGGTTTCGAGGACGAAACCTCTCTAAGGGGGGTAGACTTGTAACACCCCGAAAACGGGTTTGGTAATCAAACCTCGTTAATACTAAAAGACGGGTAAAGTACCGTTAGTGGTAAAAGTAACCCGGAAAATATTAGGATTTAAATAAATAATCCTAATATTAATTAAAAAAAAAAACGGATAAGAACTTTCAAGAGATGAAATGGATAAAAGGCCCGAGTTAACGGAACTTAAAATAAACGGGTTAGAACTCCCGGGACTCACTAAGTTAACTAGGGGTATTTAGCCTAGTTAACTATTTGTTTAAAAACAATAAAGAAGCATGGACTAGTAAGTCTTTTATAAACCATGGATAATTGAGGGACCTAAGTTGTAAAGGGGGAAACTTGAAAGATTAAAACAAAAAAATAAACTCCACCAAACACACACTTAGGTGTGTTTGGTCGATCAAAAAAACGCAGGGAGCAAGCAGGAGTTCCTCACAAACCCTAGCTCTCACAAATATCTCAAATGAAGGTCCAAATCAAGTCTAAATCAAAATCCGAGTACGAATTAGTGATCTCCACTGAAAAAGGAATCACGAGGTATGTAAATTTCATGAGAAAATCTCTACTTGAATTTCTGAGCAAACCTAGAGAATTCGAAATTGATGGTTGCATGTTTGTTATTTTGAAGAAATAGGAATGATATAATGTCTAGGAGTAAAACCCTAGTCAATCACATGTTGAAATCATGCTTATTTCTTGTGAATTCACAATCACCATTGAAGGTGATAAGTGGGTGTTGTAGGAACATGTTAAACACTAGAATTTTAATTGTTGTTCTAGTGTAATTTGAGTTCTAGGAAGTAAATTCAGATTTTGTTAATGTGAAAATTGATGTAAACATGCTTAGTTGATGTTAACCCTGGCTAAATGACAAGTATTGAGCTTGATAATAAATTGTGAGAAATTATGCCCGCAAGGTGTTTGTTAAAACGCCTAAGTGAATGTTTATATGTTGAAATTACGAATGAAACGCGTAATTGCCTTGTTTGACTAATTACGTGAAATAAGGGTTAAAACGGGTTCTAATCATAATGTTGATTTAACTTAATTATGCCTATTGTATGATTTAAGATAGTTGACCTATAAAAGTCAAACTAACCAATGATAAAGTCGAATAGTGGTTTCGACATAGAAAATACGTAAGGTGGAATAGTCGTGAATTGAAATGACTAATCTAACCACCTTGTGAATGATGATAGTTTGTCGCCTAACGAGCTAGGTGGAGGCTTGGGAAAGAAGCGGTCAAACGAATAAAGCACGAGAAGAAAGCGTATTCGGATGCGAGGTAAGTTAAACTTACACCCCCTTTTTAATTACTATACACTTACTAGCGAAAATTGATCGTGAATAATGTTAAGTAATTGAAATATGATGATCCGGCATGATACAATGCAAGTCGGGATGAATAAAAAGGTAGGAAATCACGAATTATGGTAAAATGGGTAAAAAGGTAAATTTGTCATGTAATGACGAACAAATAAAAATGGTTTTGAGTAAAACGAGTTTAAGGGAAAACCAGGATAGGTTTAAAGGAATGAAATGGTAACTAAATACCATCTCATACGGATAAATGGTCAATTAGGCTAAATGGGTCAAATGGTGTTGTTAACACCATTTGACAACTTCATTTGACAATTGCTTGTTGAGTGTTGTAATCACAGGAAACAACATAAACGTGCGTTGCTTTAACTAGAAAGATTTAAAGCAAAAAGTTATGTAAACGGGTCAATACCTTGACCCGAGCCAGGTACGCATAGTTAAGTTGCTAGATAAACATGCAAATATGGGTCAAATAATTAGCGAGAGTCTTTCGTCGTAAATGAGGGACTAAAAATGACCAAAACGCCAATGATTTGTAAATCGGGCAAATGACCCTTAGAGATCGTTTAGATACTAGTATTATGATTATGCAACTCTTAGATATATGTAAGAGTTGTACGTATAAACCTTGAGAGTCAAATGCCTAAGAACGGGTAAATTATGTAGAATGACTATCCAAAGGGTAAAATTTAGAATAACGGTCCGTTATGTTAAATCCACTACAAAATAGTTGTGGTGGAATATAAGAGGCTATTTAAAAAATGGAAATACGAAGTGTACAAAGAGAAATGCGAGTTTGATGCTTAAATGCATGAAAACTTCTAAACGGGTCAAAATAAAGTAGGTGGTAAAATGTTGGGTTAAGTGTAATAAAGAAAAACGTAAACCGGGTAACGGGAGCGTAAACTATATGAATAATGGATCCGGGTAATGGATGATAGCTTAGACATGTTAAGAAACGAACCCCAAGCAATTAAAATGAGTTTGGATAGATTTGGATGCAAATTTGATGAAAAATAAACGTGCAGAGTTGACACGGGCGGGTGATCTTTTGACACGGCCGGGTGAAAGGGCTGAAAACAAAATATATAATTTCTTGTATTTAATTATTTTGTTCAAATGCCTTGATTTCTAATCCCATATAACTTGTTTAAACTTGTTATTTAACTATCAAAACTAACTTTTAAGTTGGTTTTGATCATAGGTGATTGCCAAGAGTGCCCAGATGAAGATCAAGCTCGAAGAAGAACCGAACACGATAAAGTTAAAAGCTTCCGCGCGGCGTTTCGTCGTATCTTTTAAACAACGAATTCAATTACATTAAGTTCTTTTTTTATTGTAAAAGTTCTAGTAAACTCGTATTGACATACTTACGTGTAATCGTATAAACATGCATTTTTACGAAACTTATATATAATATTGTATTTAACAAGCAAGGGTGTTACATTTTTTTTCAAAAATTTTCAATTTTTTTTACTTGTCTAGGTTTAACTCGGGAATTTCAAGTTCTAAAAAGGTTATATTTTTACGAATTTACAACCGATAGCGTCGTGATAAAAAGAACCAACATAAGAAAATTATGAAAAGGCATGACAAGCTTAGTTAAAATTTGATTATATATACTTGATCACATAAAAACCCATTCCCACAAAAGTGAGTTTTGAGCCTTTATTGAGCATACAATTACATATCATTAGACTAAATGCTCATTTTTCGTTTCTTGTGTGAATAGCCGCTTGGTTCTTACGACTCTAGAACTTGCCATGACGATACATTCCCGGTCCTTATCAACTTAAACCCGAGTAAGTAAATGATGGAGGCATTAGGACTAACCCTTTTTATTTCTACACCATTATTTTTTTTACCACCTACCCAAAATCCCCCTAGTTAACCCCTTTGAGCCTAAACCTTTTCATTTCATAACCCAAACCAAACACCTTTTACCCACCAAAAACCTTTTTCATTTTTACCCCTTTGTTTTAGTAACAAGTTCAGTTTTTCGTATGACTTTTCAAAAAAAAAAAAAAAATTTGTTGATGATGAAGCAAAAGAAAATAAACAAACAAGTTCATCAAAAATAACTTTGTTTGAATAATAGCTTCATCAAAATAAAAGTTACAAAAATAGAAAGTTTTACAAAAATCGACACTTGTTACGATTTTCGCCCTTTTTCTACTAACCACTAACCACCAACCCAACCACCTACCTTTAACCCAAGCCTAACCCTTCAACCACAAAGTCCTCTTGATATTTACAAAGGTATATAAGTTAAAAAGGAGGAGGATTGATTGCTTGGCAAGCCTATGGTAGGAGTAAGTTCCATGCCGCTCTCGAGTGATCCACAAAAATACATTTTCGGCCGAGTGTTGAGTGATCCCCGTGAGGTATGTGAACTTGTATATAAATAGAATTTTAAAGAGGCATGTTATGCCCTAATAAGTAATTTGTCTTATAAAAAGTTTTAAATAAATCATGACGAATAGGATTGTAAATAAATAAAAATAAAATTAAATAAAGAATCTTGGAAATCCCGACACTCTACGACAAGCCCAAAAACCTTCTTCTCTACCCATTCCATTTGGGAGTGTAATAGCCACTTATTAAAGAGTTTTGCTTGAGGACAAGCAAAGATTCAAGTGTGGGGGTATTTGATGTGTTAAAAATGCAACATATAAATTTCATCAATTGAGGCATAAAACTAACCCTTTTTTAGTACTAATGTTGGAAAAAGTATGCTTTTGTCTTCCTTTTGTATTTTCAGGATTAAATGAGCTCAAATTAACAAAAGAAGCAAAAAGACATCAAAATCTAACATAAATACAAGAAAAGGAACAAGACGTGACATGCCCGACCCCACGACAGCATCTTCCCAAGCAAAACAAGACAACAGAAGACTGAACACGCCCCGTGCTCAGCCAGCACGGGGGCGTGCCCAAGTGTCAGCAGAAAAGACAAAGTGGTAGAAGCTTCTATTGCCCACCACGGGGCCGTGCTCAGCGGACACGGGGCCGTGGTCAACTATAAGATTCTCACAATCCAGCAAATCTGCATAGTACAAAGATTCTTCTGCACCACGGGGTCGTGCTCAGCGGACACGGGGGCGTGGTCAACTAAAAAGACAAAACTGCATTAAATGAAGAAAGAGAAGGATGTGGACACGGGGCCGTGCCCACTGGACACGGGGCCGTGCCCGAGCTTCTGTTCAGCCTATAAATAGAAGTGCTTGGCTCAAGCTCAAACCATCCCTTGGCACACCACCTCTCTCACACTTCACCCATCACCACCATAACACCATCATCCACCACCATCATCCATTGTCCATCGTAGAGTGTGTGAGTCGTCTCGGGATCCAAGATTGATCCTAAGAGTTCTTGACAATCAAGGCCATGTTTGCCTAAGTCTCTTACATCACTTGGTGAAGACAAAGTGTCTAGTGTAATACTTTTTATTTCTAATATTTTTGCACTTTTTACTTGGTTTTGTATTAATGACTTTAATAACTAGTTGCTTATGTTGAAGGTGATCTTTCCTTATCGTTTGTCCGTGGTGTCTTGGCATTATTTTACTGTCTATATAAAATAAAAGATTTTCACCATTCATATCTCCACGGTCTATATGGAGGTATGTTGGCTACCTGGTCGGGGGTTAAGGGAACGGTTTGGTAAAGGTCTTGCCATTGTTCAGCGTTTAGAGGTCCTGCAATGGACCCGGGTCAAATTTAGTAGGACATCCTTCAATAGTTAACGGTATTGGATTACGGGGGTCCAAACTCTTTGATCCCCTCATAAGTTAACTACTATTAATACTATAACCCGGCTATTTAGGACTGTATCCCTGCTGACTCAGACTACTTAGTCGAGGGTAACGTCACCTCCAAAAGAGGGGCCTACCATAATTTGCATTAATAACTTAATTAATTATCTTCCAATAATCCACCCTTTTAGTATTGTATCCTTGCTGACTCAAACTACTGGGGTGAGGGTAACATCACCTTCAAAACAGGGCCTACTACAATAACTAAGATAATCTCTTAAAATAGTGCAAAAGTGCAGAAATAATCAAAGGTTACACTAGATTCGAGTCGGAACCAAGTGATTCATCTTGTCTATCTGTTAGTAAATATCGTGTTTTATAAATTTAAAACTTGACTAAAAAGTGTTAAAGGGGCTTAAAATATACACCTAATATATATAACACTCGATACGCATCAGTGGCTACAGAACGAATGTGGGCGAGTTTGACCCAGATTCCTAACCATCTAAGGGGATCTCCTTGAGCAATAGGCCAAGGAACAGTGGTAACAAGTCTGCTTATGACTTTGTTTGCCCGCCAATGAGCCGCATAGAATAAACAATGGTGGGCACAACCCTGCCTATAACCATGTTTATTTGCCCATACTACAGATTCACATTGTTCAACCAAACATGGCCAACAACGTACGGCAACGAGGTAACCGCAAAGGACGTGCGGTTACTTGAGAGCTAACTGGGAGAACACGAACACCACACAAAAGAGGGATCATCGTTACATGTCCAGTTGATAAACATAAAGCGATAGCAAAGCACTTACAGCATTGCATCCGCAACCGCAGAGGTTAGAACTAGAGTTGCGGACATTGGGATCTTCGGTCACCGTCTCAAAGGTTGGTTCGACACACCAACAGGTGGCTACCAACCCTGATGACATCAGAAAAAGGTAGACCACACTACCAGATCAAAACCCTCGGCTGAGAATTTCGCATCAGAAGGAACTTACTCACCGGTACGGAAGAGACGTAACCAGATCCACGGCTTGATTTGCTTGAAACAGGAGCCATCGACATGGCCTAGAATCTTCTGCAGCTTTCAAAGTACCCTATCGACCTCATAGTCCAGTATTCCTCTGTCACGGCCCCTGACCCGGTTTGACCCGTTTCAGGAGCCGCGGGACAGAAAATCCCGTGGTATTTATTTAACAGCGGAAGTTTTCTTCAGGATCTTTTTAAAACTGCAAATTTCCCGATTATTTTATTTCACAATCCGGGATAAAACCCGGTAATTTACAATCATATGATTTCACTGAGAAATCTTTATTTTTCCAAAACATGTTTCTTTATTTTATACTGAGCCACTTCCTTAAGCTTTGTAGTGCTTCGCGGCACTTTTCCTGGATCACAACAGATCACCTGAAACATGTTTGAAAAAGGTTTTGTCAGCGGGAAATACTGGTGAATCATTCTTTTTACTAAAACGACTCGTTTGTTATAATTTACAGTATTAAGAGCGATTACAATGTTTCCATATATCAACCAACTACCCACAGTATTTGTCACTCGAACATCCATCGGTAACCTCAAAGTCCAATGGTGTCTGTGACTATGGTCATATCACCCCTTGGCTAACCCGTTGTCCAATGGTGAAGTTTATCAAGTAATGTATACAAAACCCCACATATTGGCTGTAATTTGGTGACTACAAAGACTTAATCCCTGTAATTATAACTTTGAAAATAACATGATTTTGTAAGATACTTTGATAAAAAGAGAACGACTCACATTGCAGATTTATATGAGCAGAGCTTAGCCTACTGATTAGCCTTTAAACTAAATTTAATAACATGCACACGAACTCGGTTAGTAACTAATACAACATTTACGATAACTCACGAGATTAAACCTTCACAACGAATGACAAAGTGTGATACTTAAAAATCCATCGAATTAACGATGAATGACAAAAAATAAACCCTAATGTGGGCAGCACTTAAACATCCATTGGATAGTTTAATCGATCGGACATTGAATCGTAGCAGCGATCGAGTTAATACCCGGTATCGGAGCAGCGCCTCGCTAATATTGAAAGTATTTTCGACTTCAGAGTATTATAACTTCGTTTTTGAAAGTTTGTTTCGACGCCAGTGGACTGTGCATGCAACAATCTATTTATAGTTGAAATTAAGGCCTCACGCGGCCAGCGTAAGCCTTCGGCTTGCCTTTACGCGGCCCGCGTGGCCGCCTAGTCTACGACTAGCCTTGATTGGTCATCGGTAGGTTAGCCAGCTGGTCACTACGTGGATCCGGAACACTTATCCGGTCAAACATGTGTTGACGCGGCCCGCGTAAGACATAGCTTGTCTTTTACGCGGCCCGCCTGAGACCCAGAATTTTGTTTTTCTTGATGTTTAATATGGTTTAGGGTTTCAGGGGTCCGGATCTATAATTAAGGGTATTTTTAGGACAATTTTGAGAGTCCTTACATCCTCCCACATGCAACTTGCATGAGGAAACAACACTAGACTGGGGGGACTTGAAGGGGTATGGTCCCAGATCTCGCACCAGCATGGCCGCGAGTGACCATTACCCTTATAAAAAACCCTCACCAGCAAGAACTTATATGTGTCCGTGCGGGCACGCACGAACACAGCGGTCGAATCCAATCGTTCAAGGGATGAGAAGACTTACCTTAAGTATGAAAACGGATGTTACACATAGCGATGCGGCTTGGCACCGAATCCTATGAACATTTTCGTCACGACAAGGGATCTGGACAACAGCAACAGCCGTTACGAGTGGAGATGCGGCCTAGCACTGCATCTCACACATGTCTTGGCCAAAACAAGAACGCAGGCAACAACAGTTACCGCAAGCAGCGATGCGGCCTGGCACCGCACCCTGCCCACAAGACAAGTGGGACTGACACCACATAGCAAGTGGCACTGAGGACCGTTGCTTGTCAGCCCACACGTAAGCAACAGACTGACACCACAGCAGGACGTGGCATCACCACCGTAACCGACAAGCCTGGCACACCTACAGGAGGCTGTGCGCTGTCAATCTAGCCACTCAACTACCTTCCTTCACTCCTCGGCTATAAATACCCACCCCAAAGCAGGTTTGAGGTATCTCTTCACAACTCTCTCACTACTACGATCACACTTTGCTTCACAAGCAAATTACTGATTCTCACGCCGGAGAGTGATAACAAGGAGCACCCCCCACCCCTTCCTCCTTGTTACGAGTCACGGTTTGTTTCCTTGTGCAGGAGATCGACCAGCGGACGATCTAGCCACCGATCCTCAGAAAGAAGGGATTAACCCTACTTGACGAGACCAGTGAATTAACCTCCCTTAGTTAACTACTGTTTCATCAGTAGCCAACACCTCAAATCACCTCTGCGTTTTAATCTTCGCCAAAGCTCGCCAAACCAAAGTGGCATGGGAGCCAAGGGTGCCACTTTTCTCCAACACCTCAAATCACCTCTGCGTTTTAAACTTGTCATACCATGTTAACGGGTGCGGGGGACTTGGATGTGGGGCCACACTTTTCTCCAACAAATCAAACCATCCAACTCACATTTTTATAAGAAAAAAGTTAAAAAAAAAAAAAAAACAATTATGTTTTTAGTTAAACCACTGCCCCTTTGTGAGACCACCTGTAGTGGTTGTCCAAAGAGGCGTTTTTTGTGACGAATAACGCCCAATCTCGCCCCGTTCCCACTACGCATGGGCGTGTTTGGCAGTTTTGTTGTTGAGACGTTTTTTAAATCACGCCTAAAGGGGGGTTTTGTTGTCCAATCACATTTCAGCTTCTATTATTTGGCCAATAAGATTTTTTTAAATGTTTTTTTATTTTATTTTATTACAACATAATGCCCCACATCCCTACTACACTCATTTTAGAAAACGCCTAATAATACCCCATTGCTGCCCAACAAACTGGAGTTCTGCACCTTCGTCCATACAGTGCTTCAAATGGGGCAATTTCAATGCTTGAATGATAACTATTGTTATAGGAGAATTCAATCAAAGGTAAGTGGTCGTCCCAATTTCCACCAAAATCTATCACACAAGCTCTGAGCATGTCTTCCAGAGTTTGGATTGTTCTTTCACTTTGTCCGTCTGTCTGAGGATGATATGCAGTGCTTAAATTCAATCGAGTTCCCATTGCTTCTTGGAAACTAGTCCAGAAATGGGAAGTGAAACGACTATCCCTATCTGATACAATGGAGAGTGGAACTCCATGTAAGGATACTACTTCATCTACATACAATTTTGCCAATCTTTCCATGCTAAAGGTTTCTTTCATAGGTAGAAAGTGAGCTGATTTGGTTAATCGATCCACAATTACCCAAATTGCATCATTACCTTTTCTGGTTTTGGGTAACTTAGTAACAAAATCCATTGTTATGAGTTCCCATTTCCATACAGGCATCTCTAGTTGTTGTAGTAGACCTGAAGGTTTCTGGTGTTCTGCCTTAACTTGTGAACAAGTAAGACATTTAGAAACATACCGAGCTATGTCCTTTTTCATTCCTATCCACCAAAAGTTATTTCTTAAATCTTGGTACATTTTATTGTTTCCAGAGTGCATGGTATACCTAGATTTATGGGCTTCTTCTAAAATCTTATTTCTTAATTCTCCCTGCTTAGGTACCCAAATTCTGCTTTGGTGGAATCTCCAAATTCCATCAGCTCCTTGCTCTAATTCTTTTATTCGTCCTTTCATTCTTTCAGAATCATCCTTGATTGCTGTAGCTTGAACATTCTTCAATTGTTCCATTAAATCTAATTGTAGATCTAATCTGAGAGCACGAATTCGCTTTTGCTTTTCATGATATTTACGACTTAAGGCATCTGCAACTACATTTGCCTTTCCTTCGTGATACTGAATATCACAGTCGTAGTCACTTAGGATTTCCATCCATCTCCTTTACCTCATGTTCAATTCTTTTTGCCCAAATATGTACCTTAAACTTTTATGATCCGTATAGACAGTAAACTTACTTCCGTACAGATAATGTCTCCAAATTTTAAGGGCAAAAATTAGGGCTCCTAACTCTAAGTCATGAGTTGTATAGTTTTCTTCATGCGTTTTCAATTGTCTTGAAGCATACGCAATAACCTTCTTGCGTTGCATTAGCACACATCCTAATCCTAGTTTTGAAGCATCACAGTAAACTTCAAAATCTTCAGTCCCTTCTGGTAAAGCTAGGATTGGAGCATTTGTTAACTTTTGCTTTAGAATCCTAAAAGCTTCTTCTTGCTTAGGTCCTCATTCAAACTTAACTGCTTTACAGGTTAGCTTAGTTAATGGTACAGCTATTTTGGAAAAATCCTTAATAAACCGTCTATAGTATCCGGCTAAACCTATAAAACTTCTAATTTTCATTGCGGATTGCGAAACCTTCCATTTGGTAATTGCCTCTATCTTAGCAGGATCTACATGAATACCTTCGCGATTCACCATGTGACCTAAGAATTGCACTTCTTGTAGCCAAAATTCACACTTCGAGAATTTGGCGTAAAGCTTTTCTTTTCTTAACAAAGTTAAGAGTGCATGCAGGTGCTCACAATGTTCGTCCTGATTTTTGGAATAAATAAGTATATCGTCGATAAAAACAATTACAAATTTATCCAAGTACGGTTTACAGATCCTATTCATCATGTCCATGAATGTTGCAGGTGCATTCGTTAATCCGAAGGGCATGACTGTAAACTCGTAATGACCATACCTAGTTCTGAAAGCAGTTTTAGGTATGTCTTCTTCTTGTACCTTCAACTGATGATATCTGGAACGTAAGTCGATTTTAGAAAAGTATCTAGCTCCTTGAAGTTGATCGAAAAGATCATCAATCCTAGGTAATGGGTATCGATTCTTAATTGTAACCTTGTTCAATTCTCTATAATCAATACACATTCTCATCGAACCATCCTTCTTCTTTACAAACAACACTGGTGCTCCCCACGGGGATGAACTAGGTTGTATGAAACCTTTACTTAGTAATTCATCTAATTGCTTTTTCAGTTCTAACATTTCTGTGGGTGCTAACCGATAAGGTGCCTTGGCTATTGGTGTAGTTCCTGGAATTAGATGAATTCTAAATTCTACCTCCCTATCTGGTGGTAATCCTAGTAACTCTTCTGGGAATACATCTGGGTATTCTAAGACTACAGGAATCTCCTTAAGTTCTTTACCCTTAGTATTAATGATTACTGAAATCATATATACTATTCCTTGCTTTCGTTCATAGCTAGCAACTTTCATTACTGATATGAACTTCATGGGTTTCCGTGGTTTATCTCCTGTAATCATGATTACTTCTCCGGTGGGTGCACGAATTTCTATGGAATTCTTATCACAAAGGATTTGAGCATGGTTGGCTACTAACCAATCCATTCCTAATACAACATCGAACCCAGCTAAATTCATTGGCAATAGGTTTGCAGAGAATCGATAGCCTAACAGATCTATCTTTCCTTCTCGCACAACCTTATCTATTTTGACAGAATTTCCGTCTGCCGTTTCGACTGTAAAAATCTGCCTAAGGTTGGTTAAAGGTAAGTTAAGAGCTTGGCAGAATGAAGTATTGATAAAACTTTGGTTTGCACCAGAGTCAAATAATACTTTTGCATACACGTTGTGAACTAAGAACGTACCAGCTATCACATCTGGAATGAGTTCTGCTTCTTGAGTGGTCAGCTGGAATGCTCTGACATTCTTTTTAGTAGCTCCGTTGGCTGTCTTGGCTTTGTTGTCTGCTGATTTGACCAATTTAGGACATTCTGTTTTGAAATGTCCTGCTTCACCACAGTTAAAGCGGATTCTTGTTTTCTTTTTGCAGTCTTCTTCACGATGTCCTATAGCTTTGCAAAAGTTGCAGGTCACATTACATCTTCCATAATGTTTCTTTTTGCAATTCCTGCAGAACGGCGGAGTTGAAGATTGCCCTGTTCCTCTTCTCTTGAAGTTATTATTATTACCCGTACGAAATCCTTGGGTAATTTTCTGAGCCAGTTCCTTTTTCCTGTTTTCATCTCCTGTGCGTACCAATTCGTCAGTTAGGGTGTTAGCTAGTTCTACCGCATCGTCAATAGTACGAGGTCTCGCAGCTTTAACGGTATTACGGATTTCGCTAATCAATCCCCAAATATAGCGAGAAATGAGTACCGGTTCTGGCGAAGCCAGTGTTGGTACTACTCTAGCATATTCAAAGAATGTCGAAGTATACCCGCGACAATCTACACCCATAATTCGATGATTTAGGAACTTATTTGCCATTTGATCTTTTTCATATTCGGGACAGAATTTTCTTTCTACAAGACTAATAAATTCTTCCCAGTTCATGGCATAGGCCATACTTCTTCCTTTGGCTTGAAGTACTGTATTCCACCATTCTAGCGCCCCTTCTTTGAACAGATTTGACGCGTACATGACCTTATCGTCCTTGTCACATTTACTTATTGTAATCACTGCCTCGGTTTTCTCTAACCAACACAGTGCCGCAGTTGCTCCTTCATTGCCTGCAAATTCAGCGGGTTTGCAAGCAAGAAATTCTTTGTAAGTGCAACCAGGTGTTGCAGCTTTCATTTTCTTAGGGAGCGGAGCCTGTCGTGAATCATTATCGTGATTGGTATGATTACCGCCTCCGTTTATGCTACTACTGAAGTTATCTTCAGAAATACGTTTGCTAGGAACGATTTGTTGAGGTTCAACAGGTTTCTGGGCAGCAGCAAGTATTGCTGGAATAGCATTGGCTATTCCTTGAGCAATGATATTTTCTATATCTTGTCTAGTCATAAATTGATTCTCCTGATGTTGCTCAGATTGGTTTACTTCGTTAACTGGTTCATTATTAGCGTTTTCCATCTGATAATTAATATATATAATTTATTAGTATTGAATAAATAACAATTATACACAAAACAATCATTTAATTTCACCACACACATATAGCCAAAACTATCGATTTCTCGATTCCCATTTTTATATCTTATAATATGCATCAGTACACACTATTTATCTTACAAAGTTTTATTTTAGGTTATTTCACAAGATTATATTTTAGTATTTATTATACAATCACAGTTTCACAAACCCATTATCCCTCGTCAGTTGGTATTTTAGTAACGACGTTCCCTCTCGTCGTATTTCCAGGAGATCTGTTCTCCTACTTCCCTGATCCTATTTCCTGCATCCACCAGCTCCTCGCCAAAGTGGCGGAGTTCAGCTAAATTTTCATTGCTCATTGGCGGGTTTGGTATAGGTTCCGGGTCGAACTGAGGGAGAAAGGAATAAGGACTGTTAAGAAGGTTTTGGAACTGCCAATCATTGGTCCACCATTCGTCCATTCCTAGAGGTTGGGTGTGGATTATAGGTTCTGGGATTGCTGGTTCCAAGTTCATTGGTAATTGAGTTTCAGCAGGATAAGGGTAAAGATTATTATTGATAGGCCTGACGACATCACAGCTCGCCAATGCACGATCCAATTCCTCCTGAAATGGTAACTCCTTAATTTGTCTAGAGCTTTTCCCAATTTATATCTTGGTTTGCCTAGAACCTTCCCCAAACTCCATTTCCATTTGCCTAGAATATTCCCCAAACTGCATTTCCATCTGCCTGGAACCTTCCCCGACTTCAATCCCCTTCCCTTTATCTAAGGGATTTTCTATTTTGGGAATCTTCCTGGTCGCGGGTTTCCTCCTGCGCACACGCCTCCATCCCACAAATCTTCTCCTTTTCTTAGGCTTGGGTTTCTCCGGAGGTGGAGCGTTGAATTCCATAGGTTCTTCTATATCAGGTATATACCTATTAAAATCTCTGGAAACCTCTATTTTCACCGGATAGAGATTTAAATTCTGAAGGGCTTCAGACAAGTCATTCATGCTGTTTAGCATATATGCAAAATACACAAAATGCTAAATTAAAATTTTATAACAAAATTTCATAAATAACCTTTAAATAGTATTGTATACCATGTGACTAATTTAATATAAAGACAAATGAAAATTAAAACTCAACAAGGTTTACTGTAAACTTATTTATTTACTGGATAAGGTTTCTGGCTTGTAGGTAATAAGGGTGCTAAAACTTGAGTCAGATTATTTAAAGATTTGCATTTACTGCTACAGTGGCTAACATATAGAGATCTGCCCATTTTTCATCTAACTTGTCTTCCCATGGTGGGTTATTGCCTAGTTCTTGGGTTTTCTGATTAACTCTCTTTTCTTTTGATTGTGATTTCTTTATTTTCTCCTGACTTTTCCTAATAATCAAACTTCTTTTATTAGGAGAAAGTGGTTCCTCATATTGTGCCTTTTGGACAAATATTCATTCTTCAGGATTTGCATAGTGTTTTGAGGAATTTGTTTGGGATGAACTTCCCTTCTCGTTTGATGACCTATCTAATTTAAGATAGATGTTTGAAAGCTTTTGCTTACCCATGCTGTACACAAATATTCAAATAATAAAACACATAATCACAAAATGGCAATCGGTAAAATTAAGTATTTTCTAAATACTTAATTGGCTTAAATCAGTGGCTCTGATACCACCTTTTTCTGTCACGGCCCCTGACCTGGTTTGACCCGTTTCAGGAGCCGCGGGACAGAAAATCCCGTGGTATTTATTTAACAGCGGAAGTTTTCTTCAGGATCCTTTTAAAACTGCAAATTTCCCGATTATTTTATTTCACAATCCGGGATAAAATCATATGATTTCACTGATAAATCTTTATTTTTCCAATCATATGATTTCACAATCATATGATTTCACTGATAAATCTTTATTTTTCCAAAACATGTTTTTTTTTTATTTTATACTGAGCCACTTCCTTAAGCTTTGTAGTGCTTCGCGGCACTTTTCCTGGATCACAACAGATCACCTGAAACATGTTTGAAAAAGGTTTTGTCAGCGGGAAATACTGGTGAATCATTCTTTTTACTAAAATGACTCGTTTGTTATAATTTACAGTATTAAGAGCGATTACAATGTTTCCATATATCAACCAACTACCCACAGTATTTGTCACTCGAACATCCATCGGTAACCTCAGAGTCCAATGGTGTCTGTGACTATGGTCATATCACCCCTTGGCTAACCCGTTGTCCAATGGTGAAGTTTATCAAGTAATGTATACAAAACCCCACATACTGGCTGTAATTTGGTGACTACAAAGACTTAATCCCTGTAATTATAACTTTGAAAATAACATGATTTTGTAAGATACTTTGATAAAAAGAGAATGACTCACATTGCAGATTTATATGAGCAGAGCTTAGCCTACTGATTAGCCTTTTAACCTAAATTTAATAACATGCACACGAACTCGGTTAGTAACTAATACAACATTTACGATAACTCACGAGATTAAACCTTCACAACGAATGACAAAGTGCGATACTTAAACATCCATCGAATTAACGACGAATGACAAAGCATAAACCCTAATGTGGGCAGCACTTAAACATCCATTGGATAGTTTAATCGATCGGACATTGAATCGTAGCAGCGATCGAGTTAATACCCGGTATCGGAGCAGCGCCTCGCTAATATTGAAAGTATTTTCGACTTCAGAGTATTATAACTTCGTTTTTGAAAGATTGTTTCGACACCAGTGGACTGTGCATGCAACAATCTATTTATAGCTGAAATTAAGGCCTCACGCGGCCCGCGTAAGCCTTCGGCTTGCCTTTACGCGGCCCGCGTGGCCGCCTAGTCTACGACTAGCCTTGATTGGTCATCGGTAGGTTAGCCAGCTGGTCACTACGTGGATCCGGAACACTTATCCGGTCAAACATGTGTTGACGCGGCCCGCGTAAGACATAGCTTGTCTTTTACGCGGCCCGCCTGAGACCCAGAATTTTGTTTTTCTTGATGTTTTATATGGTTTAGGGTTTCAGGGGTCCGGGTTTATAATTACGGGTATTTTTAGGACAATTTTGAGAGTCCTTACATCCTCCCACATGCAACTTGCATGAGGAAACAACACTAGACTGGGGGGACTTAAAGGGGTATGGTCCCAGATCTCGCACCAGCATAGCCGCGAGTGACCATTACCCTTATCAAAAACCCTCACCAGCAAGAACTTATCTGTGTCCGTGCGGACACGCACGAACACAGCGGTCGAATCCAATCGGTCAAGGGATGAGAAGACTTACCTTAAGTATGAAAACGGATGTTACATATAGCGATGCGGCTTGGCACCGCATCCTATGAACATTTTCGTCACGACAAGGGATCTGGACAACAGCAACAGCCGTTACGAGTGGAGATGCGGCCTAGCACTGCATCTCGCACATGTCTTGGCCAAAACAAGAACGCAGGCAACAGCAGTTACCGCAAGCAGCGATGCGGCCTAGCACCGCACCCTGCCCACAAGACAAGTGGGACTGACACCACATAGCAAGTGGCACTGAGGACAGTTGCCTGTCAGCCCACATGTAAGCAACAGACTGACACCACAGCAGGACGTGGCATCACCACCGTAACCGACAAGCCTGACACACCTACAGGAGGCTGTGCGCTGTCAATCTAGCCACTCAACTACCTTCCTTCACTCCTCGGCTATAAATACCCACCCCAAACCAGGTTTGAGGTATCTCTTCACAACTCTCTCACTACTACGATCACACTTTGCTTCACAAGCAAATTACTGATTCTCACGCCGGGGAGTGGTAACAAGGAGCACCCCCCACCCCTTCCTCCTTGTTACGAGTCACGGTTTGTTTCCTTGTGCAGGAGATCAACCAGCGGACGATCTAGCCACCGATCCTCGGAAAGAAGGGATTAACCCTACTTGACGAGACCAGTGAATTAACCTCCCTTGGTTAACTACTGTTTCATCAGTGGCCAACACCTCAAATCACCTCTGCGTTTTAATCTTCGCCAAACTCGCCAAACCAAAGTGGCATGGGAGCCAAGGGTGCCACTTTTCTCCAACACCTCAAATCACCTCTGCGTTTTAAACTTGTCATACCATGTTAACGGGTGCGGGGGACTTGGATGTGGGGCCACACTTTTCTCCAACAAATCAAACCATCCAACTCACATTTTTATAAGAAAAAAGTTTAAAAAAAAAACAATTATGTTTTTAGTTAAACCACTGCCCCTTTGTGAGACCACCTGTAGTGGTTGCCCAAAGAGGCGTTTTTTGTGACGAATAACGCCCAATCTCGCCCCGTTCCCACTACGCATGGGCGTGTTTGGCAGTTTTGTTGTTGAGACGTTTTTTAAATCACGCCTAAAGGGGGTTTTGTTGTCCAATCACATTTCAGCTTCTATTATTTGGCCAATAAGATTTTTTTAAATGTTTTATTTTATTTTATTTTATTACAAACATAATGCCCCACATTCCTACTACACTCATTTTAGAAAACGCCCAATAATGCCCCATTGCTGACTGGGCTGCCATATGGCGCAAAACGCCCAAAGGTGAATATTGCCCACTACGCATGGTCTGAAAGTGTAGTTTAGTTAAAACTTCACTGTCTGTGACAATGACATGACACTAACTTTTAGCCTTTTTAGTTATTCACTACACGTTGTTTATGTAGTTTTACCAGATAAAACCTCACCGCCTATGTTGTTTATGTTAGCTCTTCCAGAATACATGTTTGCTGATAATCAGGAGCTTGGTTATGTGAATAATTAAATAGTTGTTTGGTTTTATAAATCGTAATTTTTCCTCAAGAACTAGCTATGTATAAACTTTAATCACTTGGGTCTTGTTTATTCATATAGTAAGTTGTGTTCGACATTCTATAAAAAAACTTATAAAATATGAATGTACTTGGTAATTAAGTTGAGAGTCATGTTGAAGTGTTTTAGGTGTTCTGGATTTGTATATATCTAGACTTAAAACCAATAATGCTAATATGTTCAATTAGGTGGGATGCTTATTTTGAGACTCTAGAATTTGGGAACAAAAGGATATATTATTGTGTCTAGCTAGTCCTTCAATTTGATATACACTGTTGATATTGTATCTTGCTTTACATATTGTTTGGATCAAGGTTTATAGTTCTTATTTATTATCAAGAGCTTTCAACAAATTGGTTATGTGAATAATTAAATAGTTGTTTGGGGTATGGGGCGGGGGTTGGGGCGTGGGTTGGGTACAAACGCCCAAGACACCACCCCGGGTGGGCTTGGGTTTCGGCGTGGCCCCTTGGGCGGGGGTTTCAGCCCGGGCGTTGGGCGGAGCTACCCACATAAAATGGCGGAACCTCATTGGCCAAGAGCACTAGCCCTTTGAAATTGGCTTTTTTTCCATGCCACCCCAGCCACGCCCCACCATACCCCTTTGAAATTGGCTTTTGGTCTTGAGTGCCACATACTCCACGTGTCGCACCATGCCCCCAACCCATGCCCCACCATACCCCACGGTCTAATGAGCTGAGAATGACGTTTGACAAATGTTGTCGTGAATACATGGTGTTAGCACGGTTATTATATAAAACGCAGATTTTTATATTTTATTCGATGATTTTTTAACAAAAAAACTAGCATATTGTAAGATTAAATATTTTATTTATATATATTTAATCTAGTAGCCATCATTATCATTTATATAATATGGATCAAAATATATTAAAACCTATAATAAATTAGTTGGTAATTGTTGATGGGTCATATTACCTTAATTAACTAATTGGGTTTCCCCTTGGGTGTATATAAGGAGATTACTAGAGAGGGATTAGGGTTAGACCCTCATAACATCACACAAAAAATCGCCTCTCATCTCTCTCCATTACTACGAGTTCTTCAACCCTAAAGAACTCGGTACTACCATCAAGAAGATGCATCCTAAAGGGGAACCGAATCAATCTGACGAACATGACGTCTAGTTCATTCTCTGATGTGGTTACTGACTCATCAGGTACACAATCACTATTTGTTTTCCATTACATGTTAATTGAATTGATCAACATGTGGTATCAAAGCTGATGTTGATTATATCAATTCAATTAAGGAATTCAATGAATCAATTTGGAAATTAAAATCAATCAAAATTATTTTTTTCTTTGATGATTACTAAATAGTTTTTCTTAAAATAATCGAAATCGCTTAAACACTTTACGGTACTAGTTTCCACCGATGATATTATTATAGTATATTTTGGTTTTGAAGTTTGAGACCATAATTGATTCAATGTATTTTTATCAGTATTGCACTTCATTAATATTAAATTGAAGTCAATCATTTTATGTGTTCATATAATTCATGTTCACATATTCATATTTTAATGTGTGCATTTAAATTAGAATTGGTGGAATAAATTGCACTGAGTTGTTATCGAATGATTCCTTCAAATATTAATTGGTTATTATGTTGAAAATTAACTTGCCTTATTCACGCTATTGCCATGGTTGTTTCTTTAAAATTACATAATTTTGTGATAAAATTATGTTTTGATTATATTTCCTAAAGTTGTGTAACTTTATCTCCAAGTTTCGAATGAAATATTATTTTTAATTTATAATCGAATAACTAACTTGGATAGATAGAGATATTTTCAAATTATAATCAAATCCCTTAAAATTAGTTGATTCAACCTTATCACACTAACAGTTGTTTACAGAAGGTTCGAGATCATCCTTAACGACTCGAGACCACAAGGTTGCGATTCAAAATCATAAAGGGTTTCAATCTTTAAAACTTGAGACCACGATTTCGACTCGAGACCACTGAGGTTTCGTCTGGCATTGGTGACTCGCAATCTGATGGTTGCGACTCGAGACCTAAATGACTCGAAACCTCATAATAATTCAAGATGAGTCGAGACCTCACTCGAGATCTCACTCGAGACCTCATAACTGAATTGGGATCTCATAACTGAGTCGGGATCTCATAACTGAGTCGAGATCTCACTCGAGACCTAAGACTAACTTGATATCTCAACCTCATTACTTTATTAGGTTGTTTAGTGTAAACTAAAATAATTAGTTTTGTAATTAGATAATTAATCAGAATCAGATAATGTTTTACAAAACCAAAATAGCTTAACTTGGATGAGCTTCTGATGTATCACTTCTGGCCAAAGCTGATTTGATACATCTATTTATTGCTCAAGTATAATAAAAGCCATGTTGAGTATGCATTACAAACGTGAATGTCTTAATTTCTGGCCAAAGTTGATTTAATTCATTCATGTATAGCGTTCTTAACAAGTGCATAACTAAAGCGATTGTCTCATTTCTGGCCAAAGCTGATTTGTCACGATTACTTTGCACACATGCTTAAATGATTACACTTTTGGCCAAATCTGATTTGTCTTCGTTTAAGTAGAATTTTAACTAAGTCTATTATTTTGATGTTAGTAATAGACATATCACAACTTCTTCAAATTATGATCCTCATATTAATGATCATTCATTAATCTTATGATCATTTCGTCTGCCTTATTTTAGGTACCCATAACTTTACTCACTGTAATTTTCTTCTATAAATCTATATCTCATCCACTCTAATTCCTAATCCTAATATGTTTTGCTTTACTTAAAGTTTCTATAAGAATCAGCTCTTAAATTAATCCTTGATTATCCTTTAAGACACGATAATCCTACTGCTCTCTTCTGATAATGATTAATACAGAATAAAATTAGAGCATGATTAATAGGACAAATCGAACATGATGTCTCTTATGATAATCAAGAACTATCTAACATAAATGTTACCACTAAAGTTATTCCAAATTAAGTCTTTCCTAAGACAAATCTATCATTTGTGGAATAATCACTAGAATTCCTAAGATGCATGCCTTCACTTAAAATTCTAAACTATAAAGCTAAGTGGTATATGTGAATACATAATAATGTACAATACCATGACCCATAAAGTTAAGTGCTTATGCATGGAAATAAGCACATTTTCCAGTACATAACATACTGAGATTTTCACTTGTGCAATTTGATGCCTTATAAATCAACTATAACACTCAAAAGTACCAAAGTATAATAAGTGTGTTGATAAGCAACATATGTACAAAGAAATAAATGTTTGAAACTGGAAAATAAGATGTTATTCACCTTACAACCACTGAAACCTTAAAAGATGATAGTTCTAAGGTCCATAGTAAAAAAAAATACAAGTACAAAATTCCAACTTTAAGGTTTTTCAAGGGGGAATCTCATAACATAATTATGCCATTAGACTAGGCATAAGCAACGAGACTATCCATTATTCTAAAGAACAGTTGGATAAATTAATTAGATAGTCACTTACTAATGATATTTAAGTCTGGTAATTTTAATATTCCTATTAACACATGATAAGTTGACTCTAGTTCTAAACGTTTCCTTACCAGAACTCAACAAATAATTAACATGAGAGTTAGTGACAAAATTAAATGTTAAGGCTATAAAAACCATAATAAGCAGTCTTCTAACAAAACTTTTCGATACCTTACATATTCTGAAGATTAATCAGAATATAGTATCATAATTAAGCTATATTATGAAGGTTGTGAGGTTTGCATGGTTAACATAAAGTCACACTTACTTAAACTCTCATATTATTTGCTTCAATATCTGGATAGAAACATTACTAAGATGGAACTAGATGATATCTTAAACTTTCACAAATTTTGTCATCATGCAAATGAGAATTTGATAAAATAAAAATGAGACTTATAAATTTCATCCATTATAACCGAAATTCATGAGAAATAATGACATGGTTAATGAGGATGATTTTTTATCTAATCTCATTCTAAGTGATTTTAAATCATGACGTTAAAAGCCCTAAATCATTATTTGGCTTAAGGAATAAGTATGGGTCCACCATAAGTTATATTTCATTAACATTCGTGGAACTTATTCCAAAATGGAATATTCAGACATAATTCATTTATCAATTAAAGACTATCTGCTTGTATCTAAATTAGTCTCATATGGCCCATGGTCTTAAAAAAAATCTATTCATACATGTGCTTAACATGATTTCTATTAAATATGTCCCTAAGTTTCTTATGACATCTGGACATTAAGGAAATCAAGTAAAGTCTAACATATATATGATAGGTTCCTACGTCACATACCTAATTGAAACTTCTCTTGTAGCATTCTAGAGATATTAAAGATCAGTGGGAGCATTAATTTTCTTAATCATAACTTGCAATAGTTGCAAGAGGTGGGGAGTGAAAATTTCACATTACCTAAATTTACACATCTTGTACAAGACACTGCTCCATCTTGACACTGTTCTATCATAACTTGTCTCCTTAAAATCTAATGCTACTCTTACAAAAGTTTCATTGTTGCTTAATTGTGGGCACACTTAGATTTCTTACCTAAACTAACATAATCCTCAACAAGAGAAATTATAACGACTAACGTCATTAATTTGTGTTTCTCTATTAGAATTTGTTGGTCGTTTACATATTGACCCTAGGCATGCTGAGTTCCCAAAGATTTCTAAGGTCAGTGGGAGCAGTTAAAGTTCTTATCATGACTTGCAAGGAATACAAGAGGCGGGGGGAAGAGTGTCATTAAATTTCACTCCGAATTTAACTTCGATTACACCTCTTGTACACCATACTGCACCAACTCTTACAAACGTAGAATGAAAATGATAACAACCTAACCAAGAGCTAATCCATAAACTTTTAAAACCCAATAATCAACTCAGGAGGTCATCTAGGTTTAAAAGCCTACTAACTTTGATGATTACATAACCTCCGTAACTAAAGTTGAAACGGATTTTGGAAAAGTTTACTGGTCCTATCTCTTAAAATTAAGCCGTTAGTATCAATCAATCCTCTGAAAGGAATAAAACTGTTTTCTAGTAAAACTGATTTTATGTGTTCATATAACGTTTGGGATTTGATTGAATTACTTAAGAGTGTTCATAACTAAACCAAATCCTAATATATAAACGTTAAGACACTAAGAAGCATGATTGATTGTCAAAGGTTATACTTAGGAAGAGATAAATTATCAAAGATTTCTTTGAGGATCATCACTGTTCTAGTAGCTTATAATAGTTTAAAGCTACATTAGATGAACATTAAAACATCCCTGACAACTGGCTGACATATTTACATGTTCATAAAACAACCTGAAAGTTCTAAACTTAAGGTTAAAGAACAGTTTGTCTATAAGCCAATAAAATCCATGTATGGGTTAATGCAAACATTATAATGTGATGAAATCTTAACGTAATTATTTTCAACAACCAAGTGGATTAATGTACCTACCTCAAGATGAGTGGGAGCAACTAAGATAAACTTGTCTATATAGATGATATTCTTTTGACAAGTATATGTTACATAAGTCAAAGCATTGTTAACATAAACTTTGATATAACAGATCTCAGAGATATATCTTATGTAATAGATATCATAACATACCGAGATAGACCCAATGGGACAATAGTATCGTTCCATAAGTTTAACCTTAAATGGGTCCTTACATATGTAACAAACATTAATACTCTCATTTAGAGGATAATAGGATAAACGAGATTATTTACTTACGCTTCATTAATTAGAAGCCTTATGTAAGTTTAAGTCTATACTTGTTTAGATATTACTCACATTGCAACACACTAGAGATATCTAGATTAATGTGAAGCATTTAATAGAGTATTACAATATCTTTAAAAGAAACGAGAGGCTATAATTTAAAGAAGAAGTGAGAACTCACCGGTTAATTACTCTAACTTTGTGATATTAAAAAATGATAGAATGTAATTTCGGGTATATCTTTATGACAGCAGCCAAAACCTATCTCATGGAGAAGTCATAATAAACTGATAACAACCTAAGTTATAACGACATAATATATTGTTGATCACAAAGCAATAGTCACTAAATGTTGTTGAAAATTTATCAGTGGACTCATAACTTTATTAACTCCATATAATTAATATATTGAAGACTTATTGTGATAAAGTCAGCTACCATGTCTCCTTGAACAGTAACAGTTCGAGAGGTGCTGCAGTAAATTTCGATACGCAATTAATTATTCGTTTATGAACGAATTGAGGAAACCAAATCTTTGTATCGAATGCATTTATGATATGCTTAAGGATCCTATAACTAAAAGTCTATCACCCATAAATATTATGTAAGCGCTTATAATAATCACGGGTTTATTGATGACTATGTACAACTGCATATGATACTATGAATGATTAACTTTTAATATTCCTCATCAGTTTGATTTTGTATGTCTCTAACATATGTTCTGCCGGTGTAATGACATATAGACAGATATAAATACAAATCAAACGCTAAAGGGCTTATTTGTATTTTGATAATAACTGTTAGGTTTTAAATTGAGGCTGTAGTATGACTAATGGGGGTCCTGAGTCGAATAATGATTCAACGGCTGTATTTCTCTGCTACGGTTCTTGGTTTAAAGCTAAAATGAGTATTAACTTCTGATCAGACTTATCTAATACTCATGATAAATGATTATTCGGCTAAGTGGGAGAATGTAAGATTAAATATTTTATTTATATATATTTAATCTAGTAGCCATCATTATCATTTATATAATATGGATCAAAATATATTAAAACCTATAATAAATTAGTTGGTAATTGTTGATGGGCCATATTACCTTAATTAACTAATTGGGTTTCCCCTTGGGTGTATATAAGGAGATTACTAGAGAGGGATTAGGGTTAGACCCTCATAACATCACACAAAAAGTCGCCCCTCCTCTCTCTCCATTACTACGAGTTCTTCAACACTAAAGAACTCGGTACTACCATCAAGAAAATGCATCCTAAAGGGGAACCGAATCAATCTGACGAACATGAAGGAGGTACACCTTATCACCATACCATGCTAAGGACAACCGATGATACATACGAAACAATAATCCAGTAGACAAATATATATACAATTATTATGTATATATTAATTTATAACATTTTGTTGCATTATTAGTTGTAATTTTAGCAAAAATGGTTGTACCCACTTATTTTTTTTTGTCCTTAATTTTTATTTTGTCTTTAATTATTATTTTACTTTTAACCCAAATACTTTAATAATTTTACAAATTAATCACAACATCATTGGTTGTAACATGTGCTTAAGTGGTTGTACCTTATTCAAATATAGGTTGTAAGTTGTGCTTAAGTGGTTGTACCTTAATCAAATAATAATGGTTTCACTACCTTACCAAATTCAATATGTTTTGTATGCATGTATGGTTGTAAATTGTGCTTAAGTGGTTGTACCCTAATCAAATAATTGTTTCATTATCTTACCATATTCAATCGATTTGATCCATTCAAAGTTGTGTTGTTTTATTTGTAAATTACTATTATTTATAATAATCTAATTAATTTAGCCAAAATCTTGTATAAATATAATTTGCAACATATTGATGCAATGGTTGTTGTAATGTATGCATTATGGTTTGTATAGTGGCAATATATATATTATATATAGATTACGATGAACCTGTTAAACGGGAAAAAATAGACGCGGGTTCATCGTAACGCGCGAGTCCTAAATCAACTTGGTTATTTTATTATATGTTTCACGTTTCGGTTAAATTTCTTCGAATTAACACCGCAACTTCAGTGTCGATGGTCGCTGATAGTAGTGTGGCATTAGTGCTCGCCCCCGCCTCAACGCGGGGGGTGTTTAATACTAGTTATGATATATTTTATATCGTTATCATAAGGGTAACTTTTGGATATGTATACGTTGTAAAATAAAAGCATATAACTTTTGGACAGCATGATAAAATCATAAACTTATTGAAAATACTAGTTTTCTAAACTAAAAATTAATAGGGGGTGTAAATATCATTAATATTAATGTAATTAATATTTAAGAAATATTAAGAATTTCAAATTTACAAATTTAATTTTAAATTGCATGTTTAAAGTATGTTTAAATTTAATGTAATAGAAAAGGTTGTGAAGAGGGGGTGTAAATCTTTCTATACTAAGGCCCGGGGCCTTATAAGTAAATAATACATCGAATCTGTCACTAACGTCGATCCTACAATGCAACTTTATCCCACACCCCATAGCCTAATTAATAAAAAAAAAATTTGACACGTCTCAATCTCTAATGTCTTCTTATCTTATTTTTCTACTTATTTTATTTTTCAATTTCTTTTAACTAAATATAATTTAGATAAGGATAATAATTTTTTTGTCAAACTTTGAATTAATAATTTTCTTATCTTATTTTTCAATTTCTTTGAATTAATAACAATATATAATTTGTATTTTCATCTTCTTTGTAGAAAATAGAAGAAATTTTCTTTTTTTTTATTTGTGGAAACAGGCAATTATATAAATTTTTATTTTCATTTAAATTAGATTTAGTTAAATTACTTTTTAAATACTATTATTATTTATTATTTAATATTTAATAGGATACAGAAATAAGAAAATTATATTAAATCACAAACTACATGGATCTCTCTTATTTATTTATTTATTATTTCTTTTATTTTTTTCGCTTATTAATAATCATTTAGTATTTCATTGGTTCTACCACGTGTAACACATATGTTTCTGACATAATAATAAATACAAAACAAATTAAAATTTTAATAAGTAAATAGTACATCGAATTTGTCATTAAATACATAACTTGACGACCGTGTATGTTAATCGATTAAATTATATTTATTTAACCTGTGCAATATACGAAGTATTTTAAAGATATAACTATATTTTTATTATAAAAAATTAAATTTATGCAACTCATATAAAATACAGGGTTATAAGCTGGTATCATTAATATAATGTAATAGAAAAGGTTGTCAAAAGGGCATTTAGCCCGGTGGTATTATTGTTTTTTTTTTTTAGCGGTGATGATTCAAACCTTGTTGTAAACATATGATATAAATTTAGAAATATAAATCGTTAAAAAGAAAGGTCGTGTAGCACCGATGTTAAATTTCAACTCCACTACCAAAGAAACAAGTATACTTTGTACACGAATTTCCAATGTTCAATTTCAACGAGGCAGTCGTATACGCATATATTGTGTAGTCCTGGTCTTCGATGACCACGTGTATTCATTGATTTTATTTACACTTATATATTATTTACTAGGTTATAACCCCGTGCATTACACGAGTTGAAAAAAATATAATTTTACATACTAAATAATAAAACAATATATCTTTAAAAACCTTATTTATTACACGGGTTGAATAAATTTAATTTTATATATTAAATAATAAAAAAATATTATATTTTTTAGAACCTCGTGTATTGTAATTTATATACCAACTAAAAAAAAGTTAAATATTTAAAAACTCTATGTATTACACGAGTTAAATAAATGTAATTTTGATTAATAGTATATTAAATAAATATAATTTTGGATTAATAGTGTATTAAATAAATATAATTTTGGATAAAGTCTTATATATAAATTTTTAAGTAATCAATATATTTGATAAATAATAGTAAAAAATATAATTTATATACTAAATAATAAATATAAAAGAAAGGCGGAAAACCCTAAAATAGGTGTCTCCAATGAATGATACGTGTCACATATTGGTTTCTTTTATTATATAGTATAGAAGTTCACATAATCGGTTGTTTCAATCGATAACATAATTTGTTTTCATATCATAGATCGATAACCAACGCTACAAATGTGACAAACAACACTACAAAAGGGGGGGTGGATATGAAATACCGGGTATAAAGTTAACCGAATAGACTATAAAGAAATTGAACTAAAGTAGAGTATATGGTCTAAATATGGAGTAAAGTGAAATAACTAAGTAGAGTGTGCATGATCTAAATATGGAAGAGTGAAATAAGTCGTTTTATATTTAAGATTTATGAATATATAAAACTCACTGAAATTAAACTAATAATATTTATCCATAAGATATTAAACTAATAATATTTAGTAGGAGGGTTATCTATATAATATAAAATACTAAACTAAATAATATTTAGTAGGCGGGAGGGTTATCTATAATTAATTAGAAGAGATTAAACTAAAATAATAATTATCAATAAGAGATGGTCTAATATAATGACAAGTGTCCCTAAAATGGTTTCTTTTATTATATAGTATAGATTTATCATATTTAGAACGATAAACTTAGTTACCCATTAAATCATCTTCTACACTTATATATTATTTACTAGGTTATAACCCCGTGTATTACACGGGTTGAATAAATAAATTTTATACAATAAATACTAAAACAATATATATCTTTAAAAACATTTTTTTATTGCACGTGTTGAATAAATATAATTTCATATATTAAATAATAAAATGTTATATCTATAAGAACGATATGTATTGTATGGGTTGAATAAATGTAATTTTATATACCAAATAATAAAAACGTTATATCATTAAAACAACGTGTATTACACAAGTTAAATAAATGTAATATTGTTTACCAAATAATAAAAAAAATTATATTTTAAAAAACCCTCATGTATTACTCGGATTGAATAAATATGATTTTATATACCAAATAATAAGAAAAATATATGTAAAAAACTAATGGATATACTCGGTACGTGATAAATATGGTGATTGCGGAGATAATTATTGAAAAGAAGATACAGTGACCAAACATGTTATTCAAGAAGCAAATAAGCAGTCATTTGAGTGATAAAATATAAATTATATTTAAAAAAACTCATAATAAATCAAATTTTATATATAAAGTAATATTGAAAGTTATATACAATTTGTTTAAAAATTATGTAATAAAATCGATATAATAATTTTTAATAATGAAAATAAAATTAAATAATATATTAATACAAAGTTTGGTTTTGATGATAAATAATTTGGTTCGGTTTTATCTCTAGCATTATATATGCTATGGTAAAAGTTTAGAGTTTATTAGAGAAAATTACATCATCGAAAAAATTAAGAGTAAATTTGTATATTATAAATAAAAAATGAGAAGTATACATTAAATTTAAACTAAATAATAGTTATCTATAATTAAGTAGAAAAGATGAGTTAAGTGCCATTTATGTCACGTCCTTGTAGTTTGTTCACTTTTGCCATTTCAGGTCAAATTTCAAAATTGCACCATTTTCCTCTCTGTCATTTTGAAAACGTACCATTTGAGTCCAAAAAATATAACCACAGTTAAAAAATTCAGTTAGCTTAGGGGTAAAATTCGTTTGTTTCTAAGCAGCTGGTCACGGGTTCGATCCCGGCCAGCTGCAATTTTGACTGTGGTTACCCTTAAGCTAACTGAATTTTTAACTGTGGTTATTTTTTGGACTGAAATGACACGTTTCCAAAACGTTAGGGAGGAAAACGGTGCAATTTTAAAATTTGCTCGGAAATAGCAAAAGTGAACAAACCACAAGGACGTAAATGACACTTAACTGGGAAAAGATTAAATAAAATAATATTTAGTAGGAGAGTTATCTTTAATTAATTAGAAGAGATTAAATTAAATACTAATTATCCATAACAAATTAAACTAAATAATATTTAATAGGAGACTTATCTATAACTAATTAGAAAAATTAATCTAAATAATAGAAAAATTAATAGATACATAGCCTAATATGATGACAAGTGTCACAAAGATGGTTTCTTTTATTATATAGATAGATTTATCATATTTAGAACGATAAACTTAGTTACCCATTAAATCATCTTCTAAATTCTACACCAATATTCTATTTAATTTAAAAAGAGAATAAAAACAGACGTTAATTTCCTCTTAGACCATAAGACCCACAACACGATGAAGTTCTTATAACGTTATCAATATTGTCGAGTTCCTGGTTCCCGGCGAGAAGTCAACATAGCTCGTCAATGTTGCAAAGGTCCAACGCCGTCTTCCTGCAAAAGAGAACACCGTTAGCCTCGTCACGGAGAACCCCGGAGGGGGGAATCCGTGACCAAGCTATGGCGTGAGAATAACTAACTTTGCCGGAAAATGAGGAGCTTGTTCCGACGAGTGTATGATCGCCGGAATATCCTCTGTGGTGTGAATTCTAGGCAGAGTACCTTAAATGAGATCCGAGGGAATGTTCAGAGTTAATATGTGTAAGTATTGAATGAGGAGTATTGAATGCATACCATAAATGATGTTTTCTCCTTCTTATATAAAGAGTCTCACTTATCCTCATGGGAGGTGCCTTTCATCCCATCTAACGGTTGAATCATGCCTTTGGGTAACTCAGACACGTGTCCGAGCGCCAACGGTCAGATGATTAACTCATTAATGGTGCCAGTTGCTGGTGATGTACTGTTTCTGGCGATGCTTTCTTTCTTTCTTTCCTTTCGAGCAATTAATAATATCAGAGATATCACATCCTTTTCTTTTCCTGCCACATCTCATAGTTTCTTTTAAGAGATGAAGCCGGGTTTGGGCATGTAGGCCAACCCAAATAAACAGGAGCCCAAGACGAGTTTACCGGACAACAAGTGGGCCTCGTCGTCAAATATATTATAAAACAATTGTCACTTAACTAAGCTAGCTGAATATAAGAATTTAAATAACTGGAAAAAATACTTTTTAATTGAGATCCAGATTATAAAATTTATTGATTAGCATTTAATCATTTATATAAATATAAAGGCATGATGTGAAGCAGGGTCGTTCTAACGTTTTTTGAGGCGATAAGCAAACTACAAAGGCAGGGCCCTTTGAATGGTTATAAAGAAAACATCAGTTCTTCTTTCTTCTTCCTAAGTCTCAGTCGCAAACACAATATCAAAATTCAAATATTTAAAGTATCAATTAAGAATTTAGGGAGGACACTGATCAAGTGAATCACAATATATAGAGATTACTATAAAAAATAGCCGTTAACCAACCTTGATTATCCTTGCGACACCATTAATTTCACCTAATTTCACATCTAATTTTTCCCCAATCGATGACACCATTGAGCAAAATGGACATATGCGACGTTACAGTTAGTGAAAATAACATTGGCGGTCTAGATTAAATACGCATTGTATATTGGTTGGAGTTGAAATTAGGCTCTTTTATTTAAAATTGGTTATTTATTTGGTCTAATACATAATACATATGCTATATAAAGATTTTTAAAATATTTAGAGTCCTTATTTTTTGAAGGCCCTAGGTCGTTGCCTAGATTTAGAAGCCTTTAGATACGTACCTGATGTGAAGAAGTTTAGAGAGTTAGTCATATGAATAAATACAATAATAAAGTATGCATACAAAAAATAAATTTTCAATCGAATAATAACATTAATTGGCCTTCTAAATACCGGAAATGATAATAAAACTGGGAACGCATATAAAACAAACCAAACAAATAGAAACTATTTGTTTTCTATTTGTTTTCCGATTTTTCCTTCACCAGATATTTTTTCACATTGTTTGTTTGACTCGAATAGTCCACAAGCACATTATCAATTTGGTGACTATACTCTAAACAATGCAAGTCCAATTTCGTGTACGCATTGATATCATTATGAGGTTAAGTGCACCCGGGGTGGTCCGTTATACCACCCCTACCACGCGTGATGAAGAAGAGAACACCGCCGCCGTCAAATAGTTTCACGCGTCAATGTTACAACGCTTGGTATTTTTCACGCGTTAAAATTTTCAAATTCAACCGTTGCTTGTTGACCGACCGTTGATAAATAAATAAATAAAAAACCTTTAAACAGTCTATATATACTTCACATTTTTATATCATTTCACCCACATCAAAACACAAATACATATCACACATTCTACATATTTCACAAATGGATTTTCCTACATCTTCGTCGTTTACGATTGACAGCGATAGCGATAGCCAATCGTTTTCCGACAATGAGACGCTTGAATTTTTTGAGTCGGTGTATAACGAACTTGAAGCAAGTTCGAACCGCCCAAAGAAGAAAATGGTGGATCGTGATCGTATACATGCCAACGAAGTGTTAATGAACGATTATTCTGTGGAGAATCCGGTCTACAATGCAGAAACGTTTAGAGATCGGTTTCGTTTACCAAAAGAATTATTTTTAAAGATTGTTTGAGACATCGAAACAACTGAAGAATGGTTTCAAGAACGTTACGACGCGAGGGGCAAACCAAGTTTCACGTCGATACAAAAATGCACGTTCGCCATTCGCCAACTAGCGACAGGTAACCCTCCTGATCAATTTGATGAACACTTAGCTATGTCGGACAGAAGTTCACGTGAATGTCTGCAGTTTTTTTTTTTTTTTTGTAACGCTGTCATTAAACTGTATGGTAAAGAGTTTTTACGTAAACCGACGAGACACGACATCTCGCGTATTTACGCCGCACATGAGGCTAGATGGCATTTTCCAGGGATGCTCGGTAGCATCGATTGTACACATATCGAGTGGAGAAATTGTCCAAGAGAGTTGCGAGGGGCGTATGTTAGGGATGACGTCAAAAGACCAACCATCATACTTGAAGCGGTGACGTCGAATGATTTATGGTTTTGGCATTCATATTTTAGTGTTCCAGGTTCAAACAATGACATCAATGTTTTGCACACGTCGTCGTTGTTCCAAACCGTAACGGATGGTACTGCACCCTTCTGTACATTCTATGTTAACGGACAATATTACAGATATAACAACCCTCCTAAAAACCTTTAACATGACCCTAAACGTTCCTATTATACCCAGAATACTCGTTAACCGGCCTAATAACCTTTATATTTTTAAAAATCAAATAAAAACAATATTACAAGGCTCTCGCTGGGCGCGACACCCTTAGGTGTGCGAGTCGCGTGCCGCGACAAGGTGACACCGGGCCGAACCCTGGTCTGCCACGTGTCCTGTTACGCGTCAAGGCTACCTCGTTGATTCACCATAGCTAGATCCTACCCTACTAGCCTCGCGGGCCAAGAGGGAGTTCAATGAGAGCGTCGCGGGGCACGAGCCGCCTTCGGGCAGGCTATAATGTAACGCCCCAAAAATGAAAACACAATAAAGATAAGTGAGGATAAATAATAAACTTAATATGCTTAAGGATTTATGGCAAAATGATAGTTAAATGTGGTTTAAAGATTAGAGTTGTAGATAGCAACTAAGTGTAGGGGGTAAAGTGCAAAAGTGATTAAACTTAAAATTATTAAAAACAAATTAAAACCCAAACACAGTGGGTGTGTCTGGGATCGATCGAACAGAAAGGAGCAAGGTGAAAACCCTTGCTCTTGCTAATTCCCTAAATTGATCAAGAGATTCAAGCCAAATCGGTTGCATGTCTCAAGAATTTCGATTATTAATACATTCATAGTGAAGTGGTAAGTTTAATTTTCTAAAAATATGATTTGTAGAATGAGGGGTTGAACCCAATCTCGATTTCTTGTATCAAATATGGGAAATCTGAGTTAGAATTGCCTCCTAGAACAAGAATCATGTTTGATTTTAGGTTGCATGAAAGATTATAGTGAAAACCCACTTTGTGAAATTGTGTTATGATTAGGAGGATCATAATGATTGTGATTGTATGTTATCTTGATATATGATCTAGTTTGTAATGCTTGAATGATAGATAAATTGATGTAGGAGGAAATAATCATGCAAAATAGAATAGATGTGAATGTTGGGTGATGATGAACTAGTAAGATGTGCTTTAAAGACTTGTACCTTATACCTTAATTATGATGCCTACCAAGTGTTTGATGAAATGCTTAAGAGATGAATTTATGTGTAACATGGAAAATGGTAGAATGAAGTAGATGGGCTAAATGAATGTATGAATGTTGTAATGTAGGCGTGAAGGAAGAAGGTACGAGCACTAGGAAAACGGAAGGCACGCAAGACCGAGGTATGTTCCATTGCATACGAAATCTTACTTAAATTTGTGATAATCATGTAAAACAACCTTAGTTTTAATGATCATGGTAATTAGTAAGAAGATAACAAATCCATTGCGGATTTTGGTTATGTTAACAAAGGTTATAATAAGCTATGTAAATCGACCGGTTCGAGTTGAACAAGTCGAGTAAGAATAAGGTACCATCTGTTTAGAATGGGTGGTTATGAATGCAATGATGAATGTAAGAAGTTCAATTCGTCATACGGATAGAACGAATGAATTATGTTGAAAGCAACTAACCCGATGTTACCGGGTCGTAAGTGATATGCGTGAATTTCATTATGAGAGTATATGCCAACCCACTTAGTTGGGTAATCGAATGCGTAAGAGAAATGAAAGAACATAAACGAAGGGAATTATTGATGTTATTGTAAGCGAAACAAGCACTATGATTAACTTTTTAAAGTTTGTTGTGAATGTAGGTAAATCCTCATCTTAGGCGACTTGGAGAATTGGAGCGAGCACGTGTTCTTGATATGTCATGCCAATCGCTTCCGCTAGTTTGCTTTAATGTTTTGTGTCAAATACTTGTCTATTTTGCATAACTTTGTTAGTAGTCATACTTTTCAAAACTCGTTGTTTTGGTTTAGTAGTATGTTGTTGAACATGTCGTAGCGTTGTATTTAGTTGGATTATGTTTAAAACAGGGGCATGCTCGTTTTATGGACGGGTCATGCCCAAAGTTTGTTAAAAGTATATATAAATGTTGTTACTTTGAAGCCTTTAAATCATCCTTGTAAGTTATTTTATAAAAACGAAAAAAAGCGGCCCTTACATATAAATAGAGGCCTTTGGCCTCATTTCTCATCATTCAACTTTTTTTCTTCTCTCAGACACTATAATAGTCAAAACTCTCGGGAATAATACCCCTAAAAAGTGAAGCTCTGCCTCGTTGTAAGTATTATAACCCCCGATCACGTATTTGTTACCCTACCCGATTGATCTAGGGCTTTGTAACGCATGTCAAGGCTCTGCCTGACTCAGTTCGTTGAAGTTCTGTCTCGTGTTGTACGGCTAATGTGATTTGGGTTATCTTACTAACACGTGTGCATTGTTTAATTTTTAATAGATAATAACCAGGAGAACCATCAGGAAGCTATAGTACTATCTAAGTCAACATTGTGAGTACATTCTCTTTTTGTAAACTGTTTTTACAAAACCTCAAATGTTTTAATTATACTTAACAGTGATTGAGTCTATGTATTCTACAATTACTGCCGTTATGTGGGGTTTTGTATACAATACTTGTAATCCGTTAATATTGGACGACGGGTTAGCCAATGAGTAACATGAACTGAAACCTTGTAAATTAACATTGTATAATTAGAGACTCAAAACTGTAGTGACGGAATTCAATTCCACCCAAATCTACCATGGCTGCAATTGTAGTTGCAAAAGCTTTGAAGAAAATCTTCAAACAACACAAATGCCATCTACATTGGCAAGTCAAGATTTAAATCAGATCTACAAATTCTGAAATTACCACTACTACAATAGGTAATCATTATCGCCTCGTTAGTACGAAACCAAAGCATCACAAATCCAACCAAATACTTTAAACATTATTAGGCGGCTTTAAAGCCACCTTCATCAACAGAACACCAATTAATAGGTCACAATCAAACAACAATGACAGAACCATGTCATCATATACCTGTACGCAAAAAGCAAACATTCTCTGACAAAAATAGTACAGCCAACCAAAAAGCTTACCGTCTATAATATAATTGAAGTTAACAATAAGCATGTTAAATCCATCGAAAGTCATGCATCTACAGAGACGTACATAGCTTAAAGGAATAAGAAGCAGTGAGGGTTGAAGCATATAAACCCCCAATCGACCACAAATGTAGAAACCCAAAAGTAAACAAACAAATGTTAATAACTATAGCAACGAAACTTGCTTTCGTCCAAATCTACCATGGTTGGAATGGTAGTTGCAAAAGTTGTTGAGAAAATTTGTAAACAACACAATTGCCATCTACATTGCTCAACCAAGATATAAACCAGATGTACAAGTTCATATAGTAATATTGCTACAATGATAATCATCATCGCCTTGACACCATGTAAGCAAGCACAACAATATTATTTGTACCTTTAGACATAATGTAAGTAATCTGGTAAAACAACATAGGCACCCTCACCGACGAAATAAACAAAAACTCAGAAAGCCACCTTCCCACCATTGAACACATGCAACCATGTGATCGCACGTTAAAACACATATAACCCAACAAAACATCGTCACAGTCTGTAACAACCCTCGGTAAAACCAACACCCTCATAATATTATGACACTCTAGTATATTATAGAATGTCTCAATATGTCTTATATTACACCCCGTATGTGAAAACCGAGCTCGAATTATGTTATAGCACTTAAAATAAATTAAAAACAAGAAAAATTGAGTTGAGGCGAGCCGCGTAGACCCACCCCAACCTCTTACGTGGGCTGTATCAAGGTTAAAACCTGAAATCATTGATTTCTTTAGTTTATACGGGCCGTGTAAGACCTCGTTTAAGTTGACGCGGGCCGCGAGAGACCTACAACGCGGAGACGCCAGATGCCGACACGTGTCGACATCGTGGCGGGTCTAGATCATGACCGGGACAAGCTATATGTTGACCGAGTGTTGACGCGGGCCGCGTAAGGCTTTGCCTTACCTTACGCAGGCCGCCTGGAAGTCGAATATCAGCACTATATAAGAAGGCCATCGGGTTTCAATTCAGTTCGTCCCAAATTTCATTCTCAATCTCAAATTTCTGTAGTAGGCATATTATAGTCGGGTATTATACCCCTAATTAGCGAGGTTCTGCTCCGTTGTAAGTATTATAACCCCAGTTTCGTAATAGTTACGCTGCCCGATTGATTCAGGGTTCCGTAACAACTGTCGTGGTTCTGCCCGACGTAGTTGTTGGAATGCCGTCTCGGGGAGGGTATCATTAATAATTTCAAAGGGTTATGATACTAACCAATGTACATTTATATAAATTATAGATTATATCCAGGAAACCCTTACGCGAAGTCTAAGATAGCAATGTGAGTTTATCCTCTTTTGTTAACCTTTTTGTAATATTTTACAAAGCCTTAAATGTTTTACAATGTGATTAGGCGGTGATTGAGTCTTTGTAGTTCTTCAATTACTGCCGGTATTATGGGGTTTTGTATACAAAATTTACTACTTGCGAGTAGTATGTCGATATGACAATCCGTTATAATTGGACAACGAGTTAGCCAATGTGTAGCTTGACCATAGCCATAGATCCGGTCGAGTGGCAAGTACTGAATGAGTAATTGTGTAGAAATAAACAATGTGATCGCTCTCAATACTGTGTTAATTGATAAAATGTTTCTTAATTAAACTGGGATTCACTCACCAGTATTTCCCGCTGACAAAATATTTTTAAAACATGTTTCAGGTAACACAATGTGAAAGCCAACTGGGAAAAAGCCAGCTCGAGAGCACTGACGGCTTGGAAAATAAGTGGCTATAAAAGTTATCTAAAACACGATGTTTTAAATTCAATAAAATAGGGTTTGTCCCTATAAATGTACTGTAATAAGAAACTTGGGTTTTGCCCATGTGTTTATTAATATTAATTATGGTGGTTTTACTCTGATAAACATTTCCTAACTACGGTTCTGATGTAAATTCCGCTGCAAGATTAAATAACCTGATACCACCACCACTGAGTTCGCGTCCGCCCGTTCCCAGGACAGATAAGGGATCGGGGGTTGCGAAAGAAGGTGGTATCAGAGCCTAGCCACTGGTCTGAGCCAAAGAAGTGTTCTGCTGACACTTAAATTCTATATTTTGTGTTAGGAAATAAATTATGAAAATACGTGCATAACTGTAATTATTTGTTATGTGTTATTTGACTATTTGTTAGTTTACAGTATGAGTGATCAAGGACCCTCAGACATGAGTCGTCAGTTGTCTGATTCACCTAAGAGTGAAGGTACCTCTTCACAGCCTGCCCTTTCTGGGTATTCTGCTGATCAGGAAGAAGGGATATTTGCTTTTAAAGCTCAGTCAGAAGAGCCATTCCCTCATAAGAAACGAGGATGGTTCAGTAAGGAAGCTTTTGCTCGTAGGAAGAGAATGCGAAAGTTGCAACAGCAAAGAGTTTTAGCAGCCGCTAAGCATAGAACAGATGCCAATACACAGGATATGCTTAATAGAAGCCTAGCTAATTTCCATATCCTAGCTACAACTGCTGCTGACCTAAGTCTGGAACAATTAGTAGCCCCACAACCACAAAACCCAGAACAACTCATGGAGATAGAAAACCAGGAAAACCAAGTGGAGATGCATGACTTCAACCCAGAAGAAATTCCTAGGATACCTGCACCAAACCCTCTAGACCCAAATTACGACCCCTGGTGGGACGATAATAGGGACTTTGTGCAACGTTACCCTATCCATGACGACACACCCATACAGAACATAGGAGCCTACCCAGGTATGGACCCTTTAGATCCCTATTACCACGATGAATATATTAGGGAGATCTTAGAAGATCCTTACCGATTTCAGGCACTATCACCCCCATATCAGGAACCCGCACCCCAGATTCCAAACCCAGTCCGAGAACCTGCACCCCCAATGAGTGCAGAAAACGTCCAAGAACTTAGGACTTTTGGGGATGAAATTTTAGAAAACAGTGAGAGAATGCATCAGGTGGGAGAGCGTCTCGTATGGAAATACGATGAACGCAATATGGATTTTTGGATAAATCCATATCCGTGAATGAGATGGTGAAACGATGGTAGTAATAATAATATAATAAAATAAAATATGTGTGTACGGATGCATATTACTATTAGTGTGATTCTATTTCTGTTGGTATTGTAATCTTTATTTCAGTACTAGTGTGTAATAGACGCATAGTATATGAAAAGAGTATAGTCGCAATGATCGACGCTTTTGGCAAAAATGTGTGTCATGTGATTAACTATATTAAGATATTATTTGTGATATTAATATGGGATAAATGTTTAAAATTCAGATGGCCGACGAAAGAAATCAAGGAAATCTGAATAACGATAACCAGAGTAACATTAATGTGGTTAATGAAAATCCGAGCATCAATAACAATGGAAATCAAGTGGATAATAGTGCTATCCAACACATAGTGGCACAGGGAATTATAGATGCAATGCCATTTATTCTTCAAACTGTTAAAGATGCTGATAATAAAAGTAAGCATAGCGGTAAGCGACCAGTTGAACCAGAAAACAGTGTAAACAATGGACCTGTACTTCAATTGCCCATTCCCAAAAGAAGAAGAACCATGCCTTATGGTTGTTCTTATAAAGAATTCTGGTCTTGTAAACCAATGGAATTCTCAGGCAACGAAGGGGCCATTGCAACCTTACGCTGGATAGAGAAGACTGAGGCAGTCTTAAGGATAAGCAAGTGTGCTGAAGAAGATAAGATACTGTTTGCTTCTAATCTATTTAAGAATTCAGCGCTAGAATGGTGGAACACTATCCTTCATTCAAGAGGAAGTGATAGAACCTACAACATGGAATGGGAAGAATTTAAAAACAAGGTAGAAAGGAAATTCTGCCCACCCAATGAAAAGGAACAGATAGAAAACAAATTCCTAAACCTTAGGATGACTGGTGTGGATAGTAAGGGATACACTAAAATATTCTTCGAATATGCTAGAATAGTGCCAACTCTTGCTTCACCAGAACCAGTGTTAATCTCCCGTTATATTTGGGGATTAATTGGAGAGATTAGACATGTAGTCAAGGCAGCTAGAGCTCAAACTATAGAAGAAGCTGTAGAACTAGCAAATACCTTGACAGATGAATTAGTCCGTACCCGAGAAGAGGATCAAAGAAGGAACTTAACCCAAAAGCTCACACAAGAATTTCGTTCTGGAAATCTTAATCGTGGGAAAAATATAGGTTCTACCTCTACACCTTATTGTAGGAATTGCAAAAGAAATCATTCAGGAAGATGCTCAATATACTGTAACTTTTGCAAAATATCGGGACACAAGGAAGAAGACTGCAGGAAGAAAAACAGCAGGATATGCTACAACTGCGGAGAACAAGGTCACATCAAGCCAAACTGTCCAAAATTAGCTCCAGCTACGTACAACAAGAACACTAAAAATGCTAGAGCATTTGTTCTGACTGCAGAAGAAGCCAAGATGATTCCAGGTGTCATAGCTGGTACGTTTTTAGTTAATGATATCTTTGCTAAAGTATTATTTGACTCTGGTGCAAACCAAAGTTTTATTAATACATCCTTTTGCAAAATTCTAAATCAGTCATTAACTAAACTACGACAAGAATGCTTAGTAGAGACAGCTAATGGAGAAACCGTTAGGATTTCTGAAATCTTGCAAGGAGCAAGAATAGAAATTTTACCCAAAAGTTTATAGCAAACCTGTATCCCATGAATCTGGTAGGATTCGATGTTGTTTTAGGAATGGATTGGTTAATAGCCAATAAAGCCAATATTTTATGTGATCGAAAGTTAATTCAAGTAAATTCACCAAAAGGTAAAACGATCACAATTAAAGGAGATAAACCCTCTAGGTCCACTAAATTTATCTCAGTAATGAAAACTGCAAGTTGTATAAGAAAATGTTCTATAGTGTATTTGATTTCCATAATCACTAACACTAAAGGAAAGGATTTAAAAGATATTCCAGTAGTATCTCAGTTTTCAGATGTATTTCCAGAAGAATTGCCAGGGCAACCTCCGGATAGAGAAGTTGAATTCAGAATCCATTTGATACCAAGAACAACACCGATTGCCAAAGCACCTTACCGTTTGGCACCTGCAGAAATGCAAGAATTAAAGAAACAATTAGATGAATTGTTGGAGAAAGGATTTATACAACCAAGTTCGTCGCCATGGGGAGCGCCGATATTATTTGTTAAAAAGAAGGACGGATCAATCAATGCGTATGTGCATTGATTACCGTGAATTAAACAAAGTCACGATTAAGAATCGGTACCCATTACCGAGAATCGATGATCTGTTTGATCAACTACAAGGAGCTCGATTTTTCTCTAAAATCGATTTAAGGTCAGGATATCATCAATTAAAGGTACAGGAAGAGGACATTCCTAAGACCGCATTTAGAACAAGGTATGGTCATTATGATTTTACTGTCATGCCATTTGGTTTAACCAATGCCCCAGCTGCATTTATGGACATGATGAATGTAACACCTCGAAAAAAAACACGTCCAATGAAGTATTGACACGTGTAATAAACCCTAATGAAGTCAAACGTTGAATTTAAGGGACTAATTTTTCGAAAAATAAAAAAATTTTGATTATGAAAGAACTGGAAGTATTATCATACCTAAAGTAAGTTTCTAAATAACCTTTTACGGTTTTATATTCACAAATGAGCCACTTGTTAATCAAGTGTAGCCGTTTATGTAATTAATTGAAAGTTTGCGCAGAAAAGGGTTAAAGGCGTCAACATGTTAATTCTTACCTCTGAGTGACCTCTTAACAAACCGAGAGCCTCGTGATATTGATTATACTCTCGGGAATGCCAATCATTGGCCATCCAAGGCTTTTATGCCCAAAAGTGAAGTTACGCGCAACTTTGCAAGTATAAGGGACTAGAAGTGTCAATATGTTTAATTATACCTCTGAAAGACCTTTTATCGAGCCCGAAGCATTATGATGTTTAATAATACTTTCAAGAATGCCTAATATGGATTAGATAAGGCTTCAATAATATTAAATGATGATATGCGCAAGTTTGCGCGTTAGAGGGACTATTTGCGTCAAACTGCAAAAGTATGCCGATTCATATGCTATCGGACCTTCCGGAATATGACCATGAGTTAAACATACCCTAATTATCCTTTTAGTAGCTTATATATAGGCTTAGAGGTGTTTTGTGCATAAAAATAAACTTTTAAGTCATGCAGGGACTAAAAGTGTCAAAAAGCGCACAAGTTTGCGTTTACGCGCATATCTTACATTCTGAATATCCCCGGGCACCCAAAAATTTATGTAAGCACTAAAATATTTTATTTTAGTGTTTGGCTTGATAAAATTCCATTCGTTGTGTCGGTTGGATCGTTTTTTGCGTCCGTCCGTGTTTCGTCGTAATTAGCTGAACAACGTGATCGTACGACCAAACGAGCCGACATCCGACATGTTTTTGAGCATGTTTCACGTTCTCTATGCTTAGGCATCATTGTAGAGCCTTAAAAATGGTTTAACGGGCCTTGGATGTGTCGGAAATGGCATTTGGAAGTGCAGGGGCTAAATCTGTCAACAAGTGAAAGTTTCAGATTGCTGACCAGGTCCTTACGGACCGTATGCTCAGGACCTTACGGTCCGTAGGCATGTCCCAGATGCAAAAACTTGGACAGGTTGTATGTTCAGCCATTCAAACGACATATATTGCCCTTTTTCACTTCCATGCGCGACCCCTACTGATTTTAGGCAACTAGGGGCACTTGTAAACATCTAGGTTCCATCATAGACTTGCTTGGCATGATCATGAGAGATTAAAACCCATATAAATAGAGCACTAAGTTGCAACTTTTTGATCATTCATTCTCAACTCATCTTCTGATCATTTCTGGAGCTCAAGAGCTTTCCCTAAGCATCTCTGGTCGTGCATTAGACCTTAGTAAGTGTCCTTAACCTTCCTTAATTAAGTTTTGCTTAGTTTTTAGCTTAAAAGTCAAACCGTCGTAATTAAGGTTTGACTTATCGATTAAACATTAATGGTCCAGTGTTTAGTCAATTTGAAGGTAGTTATAAGTTGGTATTTATGTGGGTAATAAACCCTCAAAAGGACACCCTCTGATTCCCGCTCTAACTAGATCATTTGTCGGGTCAAAGTTCGTCATAAAAAGTCAACAGAAACTTAATTTGCGAATTAACTCATATTTAAGCAATGTAGAAGGTGTGCAACCTATTTTATCACTCATATAACTTGGTAATAAGTATAAGAACTGGTCTAAGCTTGTTTGATCCGACAATTTTCTGTTTAGACCCGGTTCGGAACCGAAAGTCGCCAAACTTTGACTTTTGCTTTGACTTCAGTTCTGACCCGATTTAGATGGGTTTAGAAATACCTTAGGGCTTCCTTAGGACCAGGTTACATGTTGGTATAACCCTCTGTGATTGGTTCATTGATTGCCCCATTCGTTTACACGTATCCGTTAATTGCTTAAATGTTGACCATAATGCCCTTTTGTCCATAAAACGAGAATTTTGGAAATGTGAAAGGACAATAATCTTTATTACTTATTTATAAACATCTCCCTTGATGTGTGCAAAATGCAACATATAAATTACATCAATTGTGGCATAAAACTAACCCTTTTTTAGTACTAATGTTGGAAAAAGTGTGCTTTTGTCTTCCTTTTGTATTTTCAGGATTAAATGAGCTCAAATTAACAAAAGAAGCAAAAAGACAGCAAAATCTAACATAAATACAAGAAAAGAAACAAACGTGACATGCCCGACCCCAAAACAGCATCTTCCCAAGCAAAACAAGAAGACAGAAGACTGAACACGCCCCGTGCTCAGCCAGCACGGGGGCGTGCCCAAGTGTCAGCAGAAAAGACAAAGTGGTAGAAGCTTCTATTGCCCACCACGGGGCCGTGCTCAGCGGACACGGGGTCGTGGTCAACTATAAGATTCGCAGAATCCAGGCAAATCTTCATAGTACAAAGATTCTTCTGCACACGGGGTCGTGCTCAGCGGACACGGGGGCGTGGTCAACTAATAAGACAAGCTGCAATAAATGAAGAAAGAGAAGGATGTGGACACGGGGCCGTGCCCGAGCTTCTGTTCAGCCTATAAATAGGAGTGCTTGGCTCAAGCTCAAACCATCCCTTGGCACACCACCTCTCTCACACTTCACCCACCACCCACCACCACCATAACACCATCATCCACCACCATCATCCATTGTCCATCGTAGAGTGTGTGAGTCGTCTCGGGATCCAAGATTGATCGTAAGAGTTCTTGACAATCAAGGCCATGTTTTCCTAAGTCTCTTACATCACTTGGTGAAGACAAGTGTCTAGTGTAATACTTTTTATTTTTAATCTTTTCGCACTTTTTACTTGGTTTTGTATTAATGACTTTAATAACTAGTTTCTTATGTTGAAGGTGATTCTTCCTTATCGTTTGTCCGTGGTGTCTTGGCATTATTTTACTGTCTATATAAAATAAAAGATTTTCACCATTCATATCTCCACGGTCTATATGGAGGTATGTTGGCTACCTGGTCGGGGGTTAAGGGAACGGTTTGGTAAGAGTCTTGCCGTTGTTCAGCGTTTAGAGATCCTGCAAGGGACCTGGGTCAAATTTAGTAGGACCTCCTTCAATACTTAACGGTATTGGATGGCGGGGGTCCAAACTCTTTGATCCCCTCATAAGTTAAACTACTATTAATACTATAACCCGGTTATTTAGGACTGTATCCCTGCTGACTCAGACTACTTAGCCGAGGGTAACGTCACCTTCAAAAGAGGGGCCTACCATAATTTGCATTAATAACTTAATTAATTATCTTTCAATAATCCGACCCTTTAGGATTGTATCCTTGCTGACTCAAACTACTGGGTTGAGGGTAACGTCACCTCCAAAAGAGGGGCCTACTACAATAACTAAGATAATCTCTTAAATAAGTGCAAAAGTGCGGAAATAATCAAAGGTTACACTATACACGAGTCGGAACCAAGTGATTCATCTTGTCTATCTGTTTTTATTTTATTTTTATTTTCTGCATTTTAGTTAGTTTTTATTTTTCTTAGTTTAAAACATTTTTCTAAACTTTTTGATTTGATTAGACGTTGAGGATAAACCGGTACTAAAAGCTCTTGTGTCCTTGGACGACCTCGGTATCTTACCAACACTATACTACGCTCACGATGGGTGCACTTGCCCATATGTGTGTTTAGTGTTAGTAAATATCGTGTTTTATAAATTTAAAACTTGGCTAAAGAAAGTGTAAAAGGGCTTAAAATATACTTAAACCTACATATACACCAAACGCACATCAAGTTTTTGGCGCCGTTGCCGGGGACACAAGGATTTTAAGAAAGTTAGGAGTCAGCGGCCTAATCGTTTTTTTCTTATTTTTCATTTTTTTTAGGATTTTTCTTAGTTTTTCAGCTTCTGCAGAACTCAGCACGGGTCGTGCCCGTTGAACACGCCCCGTGCCCAATCATTGGAACTGGCAATCCTGTTTTAAGTCAGACAGTAAGCTGAACACGGGGCCGTGCCCACTCAACACGCCCCCGTGCCCAAGATTCAGTTACTGAAAACAGAACCGTAAGATCCCGACGGTTGGTAATTTCTGACACAAACATGAGTGATACTGATACTTTTTACTTTCGGCACTCTTATGGTGCGTGGTGTCAATTATGTGGTGGTACCCACGAGGAATTAGAATGTTATTTTCTAAATTATAAGCCCCACTATATAGACCCATCGTCTCCTTGTAACCTTAAGAGGGGCGAAAGTAAAAATAATCCCTATCGCTCCCTCGAATGCTCCCAACCAGATTTTTTTGGAGAAATGCTTCTTGATGAACTATTTCAATTAGAAAATCTAATTCTTAATTGGTTAAAAGAACTTAGGATAGATTTCAATAATTTACCTCAAAATGATAACCAAGAAGAAGTGTTGGAATCGCATTCAAACAACTTCGTTGTTTCCGACGATATCTAACTCTAGTGAGGACTTGAGCGATAGTCGTCCCTGTGTCGATTGTGCCGTGAAGGACTCCCCATCGAATTCGTTCGATGCATACATAGACCTGAGCGATTCGACATACACCTTCTTTAACGAGAGCCCGGAAAAGGGTTGGACTTGTCCACCTACATATATCATAGGAATCACCCTAACCGACAACCTCTTGCGTTCTCGTCTTAATCTAGACCAATTAAGGTATCTTAGGCACTTTGGGGTTGTTCCATCTAGTAAGGAACCGCCCGATCCGGAAAAGTTCCTTAAAAATAGACACACTTCATAAACAGCCTTCCGACATGGGGCCGTGCCCAGGTCAACACGCCCCCGTGTCCACCAAAAGATTCCCTTCTGACTTCTGTCAGAATACGGACAAAACGTGTCTGGATCTTGCCTGCACACGGGGCCGTGTCCAGCCGACACGGGGCCGTGTCCAGCATGCTGTCGTTTTCTATAAATGCAGCCAAGAATCTTGCACATTTAGACAATCCAGGGACAGAGATTTGAAAGGATTTTATAACTTACCATCCTAGGTATGTTCTAAAAGAAGGTTCTAACAAACATCTTGTCCTTTCCTCTTTTATCCATTACCTTCTTCTTCACCTTTCTTGCAACAACACCTCCATTGAAGCTTGATTTCAAGCTTCATTGTGATTATTGTTGAGTTTTTGTTCAAGGAATCTTGTTAAAAATAAGTTACACAACATTGTTTTAAGTTATTTTTGTTCAAAAATGCTTCATAAGTTGGAAAAATAATTTGAAACTCCAAGATTCCTTGTTCTAAAAAACTGCAGAAAGTTGAACACGGGGCCGTGTCCGTGACACTGTTTCATTAAAACGAACTATTTTTGGTTTGTTTTCGTAGAATGTCTAGCCAAAATAGTGGAACCTCTTCTGCGCACTCCAGAAACAGTCGAAGGGAAATGAGGCCATCAATTGAAGCAACTCTCGTAAGATACGTAATGGCGTTACGTGAAGCTCTTGACGAGATGACTTCGATAGAGGAGGTCCTAATAGACCGTATAAATTATCTTTCGGTGGGGTTGGAAAACAGTTTTCAAGAAATAAACCTCTTGCACCAGAGGTTAAACATTCTTGTAACACCTCCCATGGAACCAATCCTCCCTCAAGAGGATTGGAACCTAGCACTTGGAATCCACAATCCTACCGGATGGGAAGACATCCCAGCGGAACCTCCTCTTGAAGATCTACGAGGAGTCCCGGTGGAAGTTGCACCTCCTCAAACCAATGCCAATGAGCCTGCTTTTCTTCTCCCTAGGGAGATAGAAGAGTGGCTCGCCGACGTGTGAGGACCCCATGCCCGGAGAAAGAAGTTCTTCAAGCCACATTTAACCGAGGGATTTACCCTTTCGGAAATTTTGCTAATAAAATAAGTAGTAGGCTAGAACTTCTTGGTTTAGATTTCTTGTGTTTCTTTAACCTAACTATCTAGTATTTTAATTTTTAGGACTATTATGTAATTCTCTCTATGACTTAATGAATGATGGTTTTAGTTAATTTGGTGTTTGGATGGTGTTGAAATGAATAAAACACACTTGAGATGGCAAAGGATACAAGGGAAACTTGAACCAGCACCCCATGTAGGAAAACAGGACCATCCGACAAAATTTCTTCATTACAGTAAGTTCGGCACGGGCAGTGTCCACCCAACACGGCCCCGTGCTGCACAGTCTGCAGAAATACCCAATTCAGGTAAACTGGACACGGGCAGTGTTCACCCAACACCCCCCCCCCCCCGTGTCCAGGCTTCTGTTTCTCTTGATTTAATTTTGTTACTGGCACTTGAACACGGGGCCGTGCCCGGACATCACGGGGCCGTGCCCGGACACCACGGGGCCGTGCCCGGACACCACGGGGCCGTGTTCAGCGCCCAGTAACACAAAATTTTTGCTTTTCACACCTTTTTACACATTCAATCAACCTAAAAACTTATTTTTGTGACACATTGAGGACAATGTGTAATTTAAGTGTGGGGGGGGGGGATGCTAAAACCTTGAATCTTGAAAGTCCTAAATACAAGCCTTACACAAAACTCTATTGGAACCGCTAATCACCTCAAATTTTTTCAAAAAAATTTCATTTTTTTTTTACTTGTCTAGGTTTAACTTGGGAATTTCAAGTTCTAAAAAGGTTATATTTTTACAAATTTACAACCGATAGCGTCGTGATAAAAAGAACCAACATAAGAAAATTATGAAAAGGCATGACAAGCTTAGTTAAAATTTGATTTTATATACTTGATCACATAAAAACCCATTCCCACAAAAGTGAGTTTTGAGCCTTTATTGAGCATACAATTACATATCATTAAACTAAATGCTCATTTTTCGTTTCTTGTGTGAATAGCCGCTTGGTTCTTACGACTCTAGAACTTGCCACAACGATACATTCTCGGTCCTTACCAACTTAAACCCGAGTAAGTAAATGATGGAGGCATTAGGACTAACCCTTTTTATTTCTACACCATTATTTTTCTTTTTTTTTACCACCTACCCAAAATCCCCCTAGTTAGCCCCTTTGAGCCTAAACCTTTTCATTTCAAAACCCAAACCAAACACCCTTTCACCCACCAAAACCTTTTTTTATTTTTAACCCTTTGTTTTAGTAACTAGCTCGGTTTTTCGTATGACTTTTCAAAAACAAAATGTTGATGATGAAGCAAAAGAAATAAACAAACAAGTTCATCAATAATAACTTTGTTTGAATAATAGCTTCATCAAAATAAAAGTTACAAAAATAAAAAGTCATAACGAAAACCGACGCTTGTTACGCTTTTCGTCCTTTTCTACTAACCACTAACCACTAACCCAACCACCTACCTTTAACCCAAGCCTAACCCTTCACCCAAAAAGTCCTCTTGATATTTACAAAGGTATATAGTTAAAAAAGAGGAGGATTGATTGCTTGGCAAGCTTATGGTAGGAGTAAGTTCCATGCCACTCTCGAGTGATCCACAAAAATACATTTTCGGCCGAGTGTTGAGTGATCCCCGTGAGGTATGTGTACTTGTATATAAATGGAATTTTAAAGAGGCATGTTATGCCCAAATAAGAAATTTATTTTATGAAAAGTTTTAAATATCATGACGAATAGGATTGTAAATAAATAAAAATAAAACTAAATAAAGAAACTTGGAAATCCCGACACTCTATGACAAGCCCAAAAACTTTCTTCTCTACCCATTCCATTTGGGGGTGTAAAGCCACATTATAAAGAGTTTTGCTTGAGGACAAGTAAAGATTCAAGTGTGGGGGTATTTGATGTGTGCAAAATGCAACATATAAATTACATCAATTGTGGCATAAAACTAACCATTTTTTAGTACTAATGTTGGAAAAAGTGTGCTTTTGTCTTCCTTTTGTATTTTTAGGATTAAATGAGCTCAAATTAACAAAAGAAGCAAAAAGACAGCAAAATCTAACATAAATACAAGAAAAGGAACAAACGTGACATGCCCGACCCCACAACAGCATCTTCCCAAGCAAAACAAGAAGACAGAAGACTGAACACGCCCCGTGCTCAGCCAGCACGGGGGCGTGCCCAAGTGTCAGCAGAAAAGACAAAGTGGTAGAAGCTTCTATTGCCCACCACGGTGCCGTGCTCAGCGGACACGTGGTCGTGGTCAACTATAAGATTCGCAGAATCCAGGCAAATCTTCATAGTACAAAGATTCTTCTGCACACGGGGTCGTGCTCAGGGGACACGGGGGCGTGGTCAACTAATAAGACAAGCTGCAATAAATGAAGAAAGAGAAGGATGTGGACACGGGGCCGTGCCCGAGCTTCTGTTCAGCCTATAAATAGGAGTGCTTGGCTCAAGCTCAAACCATCCCTTGGCACACCACCTCTCTCACACTTCACCCACCACCCACCACCACCATAACACCATCATCCACCACCATCATCCATTGTCCATCGTAGAGTGTGTGAGTCGTCTCGGGATCCAAGATTGATCGTAAGAGTTCTTGACAATCAAGGCCATGTTTTCCTAAGTCTCTTACATCACTTGGTGAAGACAAGTGTCTAGTGTAATACTTTTTATTTTTAATCTTTTCGCACTTTTTACTTGGTTTTGTATTAATGACTTTAATAACTAGTTTCTTATGTTGAAGGTGATTCTTCCTTATCGTTTGTCCGTGGTGTCTTGGCATTATTTTACTGTCTATATAAAATAAAAGATTTTCACCATTCATATCTCCACGGTCTATATGGAGGTATGTTGGCTACCTGGTCGGGGGTTAAGGGAACGGTTTGGTAAGAGTCTTGCCGTTGTTCAGCGTTTAGAGATCCTCCAAGGGACCTGGGTCAAATTTAGTAGGACCTCCTTCAATACTTAACGGTATTGGATAGCGGGGGTCCAAACTCTTTGATCCCCTCATAAGTTAAACTACTATTAATACTATAACCCGGCTATTTAGGACTGTATCCCTGCTGACTCAGACTACTTAGCCGAGGGTAACGTCACCTTCAAAAGAGGGGCCTACCATAATTTGCATTAATAACTTAATTAATTATCTTTCAATAATCCGACCCTTTATGATTGTATCCTTGCTGACTCAAACTACTGTGTTGAGGGTAACGTCACCTCCAAAAGAGGGGCCTACTACAATAACTAAGATAATCTCTTAAATAAGTGCAAAAGTGCGGAAATAATCAAAGGTTACACTATACACGAGTCGGAACCAAGTGATTCATCTTGTCTATCTGTTTTTATTTTATTTTTATTTTCAGCATTTTAGTTAGTTTTTATTTTTCTTAGTTTAAAACATTTTTCTAAACTTTTTGATTTGATTAGACGTTGAGGATAAACCGATACTAAAAGCTCTTGTGTCCTTGGACAACCTCGGTATCTTACCAACACTACACTACGCTCACGATGGGTGCACTTGCCCATATGTGTGTTTAGTGTTAGTAAATATCGTGTTTTATAAATTTAAAACTTGGCTAAAGAAAGTGTAAAAGGGCTTAAAATATACTTAAACCTACATATACACCTAACGCACATCATCCCTAAATTTTCACATCAGTTTGAGGTCTAGATTGGGAGTTATGCTCAATGATGTAATTAGAACGCTTTTTAGTAATTAAACGGCGTCATTAGCATAAAGCCTATCTAAACCCAATTCTTGACACCAAACCTTTTACCCACTGATGTAATATAATATTTAGAGTTTTTTTAAAGATTTTTAATTATTTTTAAACTGATCACAACCTAAGGTTATGGCCTTAATTCGGTAAATACCGATTATACCCTTTTTGTGTATAACATGAGTTTTACATAATATTTTGACAGCAATCCAATCGCTACTAATTTCATATAATAAATAAAGTATTTTGAACCTTATAACCTGATCAGAAAACTCAGATTTCCTGTATAACCCGGAAATCGCTTAAAATGGCTTTTTACGCGTAGTAAACGCCTAGTACGGGTTTAAAACCATTTTATCACATAAGACTTATCACCAACTGTTATAACCTATTAAATTAAGTTGTTTTACTGATTATTTCATACCCGAGTCTCAGAATTAAAATTAATCTCTTTTATAATCTTTTAAATGACCAAAATACCCCTACGGGGCTTATATTAAGATTAAACTTGTTTTGGGTATGATGGAAGGTATCCTACTGATATCACAACATATTTAAGGCATATTAACTTAGGAAACCTATATATGACCCATATAGTTAACCGTTACGCCTCTTGCGCGTTCAGTTCGGTTTATGTAACTAGTTTGCATAAATTAGCCGAAACGGGTCAAAACTTATCATTTTTATCTCAAAATCCAGAATGTGTTTAGTGTACCCATATTATACAAGTCTCCAAACTTGTCGGGTCTAAATCACATTCTTTTCCGGTCTTCGCTTAATCATGCGTTTTGAACCGTAAACCTTTCCTTAAAACTAACCGGTCTAAGTTACGACTTAAATAAGACCCGTTAGGAATCTAATAGGTTAATAAAACCTTCGTTCCAGATTGAAAGCCCCAGTAGAAGTACTTGTGTTTGCTGATTAGAATATACGGCTGAGTATAAATTGCAATTGCTAGCTCAGGTAAATACTTTTAACTTATTTTCCCTTATACGGGCTTGGGATACGGTATTATAAAAATACCGCTTGGTCGGGTGTAGAAACCTTTTAATCGGAGATGATTAAATTGCATAATCCCGTTTTAATCTGTATTGATTGATAACAAATAACATTGGGGGTTAATGACCGTGTCCTGGATATCCTTGGCTCATTTAAAAAGTGAATGGCCATAACTTAAGCACAAGGTGTAGGCATAACACCTCCTGTTGCGTATGTAAAAGATATACTCACTCGTAAGGATGTCTTCTTGTGAGTTATATTTATGGTGTGTCGATTAATCTTGACCGGCTTGTATTGTATAATCACCGGCCTTAAATGTTGGACAACCATGTAAATCGGATACAAGATTTTTATTAATAAAATTGTCCCAGGTTATGAAAGAATGTTTGTGCCTTGTGCATTCAAACCAATTTTCTTAAACATTTTCAAAACGAGTCAGTTAATTGTATTTACCAGTGTAAACTGACGTATTTTCCAAAAGGTTAAGTGGCAGGTACTATGCGTAATTGGCTGGGAGCTCAGGGCGTCAATAGGGAATCTTGCAAGGTCTATATGCCTAAAGTCTGTTAAACAGTTTTCTTTTATTTGATCCGCCTGTGGACCCTTTACTTTCCTTTGTAATACTTTGACATTACTTTATATTCAGAATGTAATATATTTATCTTTTGCTTCCGCTGTGCATTTATATATTGTGTTGTTTGACTATGATGATATCAACTACGTCACGATACTCCCCACCGGGCCTACCGGTAATACGTGGAAATATCGGGGTGTGACAGGTTGGTATCAGAGCCAACATTGAGTGAATTAAACACTAGCCCTTAGTGTTTAATCTCAATGACACAGTAGCACATTCCTTGACCTTCTGAGTCTAGACTTAACGTAGGAGTGCTCTCGTCTCTATTCGGAGAACTATTGCTTTCAATTTTATATACTCTTAATATATCGCCAAGCAAAGGAGCCGTAATGGAAATCCTCCCCATCCGAAGCCTAGGAATGCGGAGCCTTGTACTGCGATTAGGATAAGCGTGCAACTGAGGATCAAACATTTAGAAATAAATTAAAGAAGAAAACTCCTTTTGCTAATTATTGTTTCCTTAATAGTCCTTATAAGGACATATTCATCTTTCAGTCCCTTCAAGGACAACATTTTTCCTTTCAAGTCCCGTTTAGGGTAAACATGAACTTCTTAACTTTATAGTGGAAGGATTAAATTTAAATTTTCATTCTAAACGTGAAAAATGAAATAAATGAAAAATAACATTCCTTTTATAAGATCTACCATTATAATAAAATTGCAAAATCTAAAAAGGACAAGACCTAGCCACGTGTTATTTTAAGACATGGCCAAGATGGTAAGACCTATTCAAGAGATTCAAATCCTTGTTAACACCTAAGAACGTGTTAGCACTCTTGACAAATGTGATTCGAGAAAATCACAACAGTCATCCTTATATTGGATTCTTCCAATTTTCTTGTCTAGCCTAGTGATTTAGAAATCATGCCTTAAATCATCAAATAAAGATGATCATATTGTTAACACCTAAGAACGTGTTAGAACTCTTGACAAAAGTGATCTGAGAAAATCACAATAGTCATCCCTATATTGGAATTTTTCAAACTTCCTGAATTGGCCTAATGATCTAGAAATCATGGCTTATATCATCCCATAAGATGATCATATTATAAACATCCATTAGTGATGAAGTGCCTACGGGCTAAACTTGTTGTCTGATAAGACAACGACAGTGGTGGTCTTGACCTCCTGTCTAAAAATGTTGGACCATGTCCAAGCATAATAGTCGGTATGATCCATACGATCTCGACTAATAGCATCTGAAAAGATGATCATATCATAAACATCCCTCAGAAGGGAAATGCCCACGGGCTATATCTATTGTCCTAAAAGACAAAAGACAGTTGTAGTCGTCGACTCTCTGTCAAGAAAAGTAACCAACTATGCTCAAACCTTAAATGCCTCGATCCCAGACGATCATGGCTTGTAAATTCAAAACTGTCCTCGTGACAAGGCCTGTTGTGCCACTTTAAATATCCTTAATGATTTATGCACTAGGATAGATTATAATGAAAATACTAATAAAATTAACAAATTAACCCATACGGTTTATATTACCATGGTTAATAAATTATCAAAAATGATAATTTCATAATAACCTCTGAATAAATCATTGTCAATGTTTATGTAGCCATCAAGCTACATGGCTGGATTAGATGAAGTTAACAGCCACATGAAGGAGAACAATGATACTACCAGAATCAATGTAACTGGAGCAGAACTGCAGGCAATAATAGATTATGTTGTTACTCGAGCTCTTGACAGACAGTATGATGAATTAAATGATACCCACTCTAAGACTCTATCTGTGGCTCGTAGTAAGCCCCCTTCTAAAACACATGAGTCAAGGGAGGACGATGTTCATGACTTGTCAAATCAAAGGAGTATTCTGTCTAGACAGGTTGTGCTTCATCAAGAGGCACCAGTTAAGACCTGCTCATATAAATATTTTATCTCCTGCAAGCCCAGAGACTTTACAGGAGAAAAAGGGGCCATCGATTGCATGACATGGCTCGATGAGATGGACGCTGTTGTTGACATCAGCGGTTGTGCGGAGCAAGATGTTGTGAAATTTGTTTCACAATCATTCAAAGGAGAAGCGTTGGCATGGTGGAGATCATTGCTCCAAGCCACGGGAAAGGTTCTACTCTACAACTTATCTTGGGATCAATTTGTTGCATTAGTCAAGGAAAACTATTGCCCTCAGCATGAGGTAGAAAAGATAGAATCAGACTTCTTGACTCTGGTCATGAAGAATTTGGATTGTCAGGCATATGTGACAAGTGTCAACACTATGTCCCGCCTAGTTCCTTATTTAGTCACCCCTGAACCTAAACGCATAGCGCGTTTCATTGGAGGCCTAGCACTAGAGATAAAAGGAAATGTTAAAGCATCTAGGCCAACTACATATAGGTCCGCGGTGGACTTATCCTTATCTCTCACCTTAGATGTAATCAGAATTAAGTCTGTTAAGGCTTCTGGCGAGGGAAGAAGGGAAAGAGAGGAGGAAAACTCTCATCAATATAACAAGAAGAAGAAGGGAAGCTCTGAGCACGGGAAAGATTCCGAGTTTAGGAAAAACTCGAGTCAGTCTAATAACAGACCCAAATGCAGTAACTGCAGAAAGCAACATTTTGGAAAATGTACAATCGACCCACGTGCTAAATTGTGTGGAATTTGCAAGACCAAGGGTCACAAAACTTTAGATTGCAAAGAGTTAAAGAACGCCACATGTTACAATTGTAACGAGGAAGGGCACATGAAAACCAACTGCCCAAAGCTTATAAAGAAGCCTGGAGAGGCCAGGAAAACAAACGCATGAGTCTTCCGGATGAACGCCCAGGAGATGGTGCAGAATGATAACTATATAGCAGGTACTTTTCCTTATCAAGCAGTTTATGCAGAAATTTATTTGATACTGGCACATATGATTCTATAATGAACGATACCTGTTCAGAACTGTTGTCTCTGCCTGATTAGGACTCCGGTCATTTAATTCGAGGTAGAAATTGGCCGATGATACTTTAGAAATGCTCCAAATTGATATTTTATATCTATTAGGAATCACTCTTTTCTGATATTCCTATGGCAAGCTTTCAAGCTACCTAAATTCTTCAATATAATAAAGACAGATGTGACGTTTTGATCCTCTGTCAGAAAAGTGATGGACTAGGTCCAAACCCTAAATGCCATTGATGGTCTTTTGCGACCTAGGCTAAGTAATATTAATATATATTTTAAATAACGTTCATTAAGAATGTTAGTGCTATATTAGCCTGTATGGGTTATTGATACCATGGTTAGTATATATTAAGGCCATCAGGATGAGGAATAGCAGTTGTTGGATTGCAACTAAGAAATTGTTTTATTGGTGTTAGGAACTAATATCGAGTATGGCAAACTCAGATAAGACAGCCGTTGGTCGTGTTATGGATGATGCGACACATGCCAATGATGCTACAATTGTGAACCTTAGAATTTCCAGTGATGTTCTTCAAACTATGATAGACACAGCTGTTGGAAAAGCTGTGAAGAAGGCCGTGAAAAAGTTCAATGAGCCCAATGCTACTTGCTCCAAGTCTCATCCAAGACTACACGTCCTTACTCACAAGAAGGATCTCGTTTATACCTCTAATGCAAGGGATGAACTAAAAAGGAAAAGGGAGGAAGATAACTCCCAGAGTTCTAAGAAAAAGGACAAACAAAAGTCCAACCAGAAACCTGTATGCAAGACCTGCAAGAAGCGCCATTATGGGATGTGCAGGTTCGAACCAAAATCCCAATCACAGCCGAGGGCTTGTGGGATCTGCAAATCAAGGGAACATAAAACATTGGACTGCAAGGACATGAAGAATGCAGTCTGCTTCGCTGTAATGAGAAAGGCCACATCAAGACCACGTGCCCTAAATCTGTCAAAGGAATTGCGGCTAAGGAAGGAAAGCCTAAGAATGAAAGCGCCTAAAATGCCTGAGCTAGTTCATGAATAATGGCATCGGGTACATTCCTTAACACTTATCAGTGATATAAATACTAAGAGTTGTATTTTGGTTCGGATACCAATAAATCCTTCGTAAACTATAGGTATGGCAAGCTTTTAAAACCTTTCATAAGAACCCTAGATATTAAATGTAAGGTAAAACTTACAGACGGAAATCATAGGAACCATTTCTTCTGTTACTATCAGAAATCTTCAGTTATAAAATTCTAATGTACCCCCTCTTCAGATAAGGTACATTCGCATGTAATTGATATCTCTTTGATCCCTATTGATTACGAATACCAAATGATATGACAAAACCGCCGTATGAGAATTGATGTATCCTAATAAGTTCCATAGATTGATTCCATGCCTGATCAGTATGGAGGTTTAATGCATGGAACCGCAAAGATATTCCAATGGTCATACGGTATTAAAGTCAGCTAATGGTATTCAAAGAAGATATCTAGAAAATAGAATTGTCCAAATAAATGTTCCCTGGTAAAGGAATCTGTGGACTCATAACATAAATGTGTCACTCATTTGGCACAAGCGAGGATGGATGAACTGGAGCCTGAGATTTGGAAAATCTCTGTAACCTCCTTGTATCTTGATTATCTTCTCCTAAGACTACCCTGTTTACCTCCCGAGAGGCAAGTAGAGTTAAGATTTATATCCCATTTAGGGCTACATCATTATGAAATCTCCAAGACAGCTAGTACCATTATTGAAAAAAAAATAATCGAAAACCCTGATTAAGTAAGTTTTAAAATAGAGGATTCATATAGCCTAACTCAATATTCCGAGAGTTTGATATTGTTAAATAAGAAAGACGGTTCATTTTGCTTATGCATTAATTACCGCAACCCTATTTAGGCAACAATTAAGATTCGCCATCAACTACCCAGGATTGTTGAGTTATTCAACTAGCTATAAGGATTAGCTATTCCTTAAGATTAGTTTTAAGCAATGGTTGGGATGACCATCCCACCTTAAGATAAGCTTTTCTATAATAATTGATATGTAAGTATTAAGGCTGCTCCTTGGGAGACCTTGTATGGATGGAATGTTAAGCATCTATTGTTAGATAGAGAATTGGTAAGTCCAATTATCAGGATCTGAAAGTTACCTTGGAAACAACAAATAAGATCATACAAATCCATAATCGACTATAAGTTGCCAGTATACGGCAGGAAATCAAGGATTTATGAAAATAGCAACCCTACTAAGTTCTTGTTAAAAGATAAGGTTCAACAAAAGATAACACCCTAGAAGGGTGTGCCGAGTTGTAATTTTCAGGTTAGTTAAGCTCGGAATATATAAAGTCATTCGAAGGATTCGAATGTATCAAGGTTAAATAGCTTACGAGCTAAGACCTAATTTAGGAGCTTGGTGGAACGCGCAATGTGACCCACACTAATGATTTAACGACGTGTCACCAATAAGTCGAAAAGCACTATCACATAATGATATGCAGATCTATGATAGTATGAGCAACCTGTGTCGATTGAGAATCGACAGGTTAAGGAGCTCCAAAAGAAAGTATGCACCTATTGTATAGGTCAACTGGGATACCCTTGGAGGCCCAAATATACTATGAAAGTTAAATCCATGATACGACAGAAAGTACTTCCTTTACTTTAAGCAAATCTCGAGTTCGAGATTTCTTTTAAGGGGGTGAGGATGTAACACCTCGAAAAAAATCACGTCCAATGAAGTATTGACACGTGTAATAAACCCTAATGAAGTCAAACGTTGAATTTAAGGGACTAATTTTTCGAAAAATCGAAAAACTTTGATTATGAAAGAACTGGAAGTATTATCATACCTAAAATAAGTTTCTAAATAACCTTTTATGGTTTTATATTCACAAATAAGCCACTTGTTAATCAAGTGTAGCCGTTTATGTAATTAATTGAAAGTTTGCGCAGAAAAGGGTTAAAAGCGTCAACATGTTAATTCTTACCTCTGAGTGACCTCTTAACAAACCGAGAGCCTCATGATATTGATTATACTCTAGGGAATTCCAATCATTGGCCATCCAAGGCTTTTATGCCCAAAAGTGAAGTTACGCGCAACTTTGCAAGTATAAGGGACTAGAAGTGTCAATATGTTTAATTATACCTCTGAATGGCCTTTTATCGAGCCCGAAGCATTATGATGTTTAATAATACTTTCAAGAATGCCTAATATGGATTAGATAAGGCTTCAATAATATTAAATGATGATATGCGCAAGTTTGCGCGTTAGAGGGACTATTTGCGTCAAACTGCAAAAGTATGCCGATTCATATGCTATCGGACCTTCCGAAATATGACCATGAGTTAAAAATACCCTAATTATCCTTTTCGTAGCTTAGATATAGGCTTAGAGGTGTTTTGTGCGCAAAAATAAACTTTTAAGTCATGGAGGGACTAAAAGTGTCAAAAAGCGCACAAGTTTGCGTTTACGAGCATATCTTACATTCTGAATATCCCCGGGCACCAAAAAATTTATGTAAGCACTAAAATATTTTATTTTAGTGTCTGGCTTGATAAAATTCCATTCGTCGTGTCGGTTGGATCGTTTTTCGCGTCCGTCCGTGTTTCGTCGTAATTAGCTGAACAACGTGACCGTACGACCAAACGAACCGACATCCGGCATGTTTTTGAGCATGTTTCATGTTCTATATGCTTAGGCATCATTGTAGAGCCTTAAAAATGGTTTAACGGGCCTTGGATGTGTCGGAAATGGCATTTGGAAGTGTAGGGGCTAAATCTGTCAACAAGTGAAAGTTTCAGATTGCTGACCAGGTCCTTACGGACCGTATGCTCAGGACCTTACAGTCCGTAAGCATGTCCCAGATGCAGAAACTCGGACAGGTTGTATGTTCGGCCATTCAAACGACATATATTGCCCTTTTTCACTTCCATGCGCGACCCCTACTGATTTTAGGCAACTAGGGGCACTTGTAAACATCTTGGTTCCATCATAGACTTGCTTGGCATGATCATGAGAGATTAAAACCCATATAAATAGAGCACTAAGTTGCAACTTTTTGATCATTCGTTCTCAACTCATCTTCTGATCATTTCTGGAGCTCAAGAGCTTTCCCTAAGCATCTCTGGTCGTGCATTAGACCTTAGTAAGTGTCCTTAACCTTCCTTAATTAAGTTTTGCTTAGTTTTTAGCTTAAAAGTCAAACCGTCGTATTTAAGGTTTGACTTATCGATTAAACATTAATGGTCCAGTGTTTAGTCAATTTGAAGGTAGTTATAAGTTGGTATTTATGTGGGTAATAAACCCTCAAAATGACACCCTCTGATTCCCGCTCTAACTAGATCATTTGTCGGGTCAAAGTTCGTCATAAAAAGTCAACAGAAACTTAATTTACGAATTAACTCATATTTAAGCAATGTAGAAGGTGTGCAACCTATTTTATCACTCATATAACTTGGTAATAAGTATAAGAACTGGTCTAAGCTTGTTTGATCCGATAATTTTCTGTTTAGACCCGGTTCGGAACCGAAAGTCGCAAAACTTTGACTTTTGCTTTGACTTCAGTTCTGACCCGATTTAGATGGGTTTAGAAATACCTTAGGGCTTCCTTAGGACTAGGTTACATGTTGGTATAACCCTCTGTGATTGGTTCATTGATTGCCCCATTCGTTTACACGTTTCCGTTAATTGCTTAAATGTTGACCATAATGCCCTTTTGTCCATAAAACGAGAATTTTGGAAATGTGAAAGGACAATAATCTTTATTACTGATTTATAAACATGTCCCTAAATTTTCACATCAGTTTGAGGTCTAGATTAGGAGTTATGCTCAATGATGTAATTAGAACGCTTTTTAGTAATTAAACGGCGTCATTAGCATAAAGCCTATCTAAACCCAATTCTTGACACCAAACCTTTTACCCACTGATGTAATATAATATTTTGAGATTTTTAAAGATTTTTAATTATTTTTAAACTGATCATAACCTAAGGTTATGGCCTTAATTCGGTAAATACCGATTATACCCTTTTTGTGTATAAAATGAGTTTTACATAATATTTTGACACCAATCTAATCGCTACTGATTTCATATAATAAATAAATTATTTTGAACCTTATAACCTGATCAGAAAACTCAGATTTCCTGTATAACCCGGAAATCGCTTAAAATGGCTTTTTACGCGTAGTAAACGCCTAGTACGGGTTTAAAACCATTTTATCACATAAGACTTATCACCAACTGTCATAACCTATTAAATTAAGTTGTTTTACTGATTATTTCAGACCCAAGTCTCAGAATTAAAATTAATCTCTTTTATTATCTTTTAAATGACCAAAATACCCTTACGGGGCTTATATTAAGATTAAACTCGTTTTGGGCATGATGGAAGGTATCCTACTGATATCACAACATATTTAAGACATATTAACTTAGGAAACCTGTATATGACCCATATGGTTAACCGTTACGCCTCTTGCACGTTCAGTTCGGTTTATGTAACTAGTTTGCATAAATTAGCCGAAACGGGTCAAACCTTATCATTTTTATCTCAAAATCCAGAATGTGTTTAGTGTACCCATATTATACAAGTCTCCAAACTTGTCGGGTCTAAATCACATTCTTTTTCGGTCTTCGCTTAATCATGTGTTTTGAACCGTAAACCTTTCCTTAAAACTAACCGGTCTAAGTTACGAATTAAATAAGACCTGTTAGGAATCTAATAGGTTAATAAAATATTCGTTCCAGATTGAGAGCCCCTGTAGAAGTACTTGTGTTTGCTGATTAGAATATACGGCTGAGTATAAATTGCAATTGCTAGCTCAGGTAAATACTTTTAACTTATTTTCCCTTATACGGGCTTGGGATACGGTATTATAAAAATACCGCTTGGTCGGGTGTAGAAACCTTTTAATCGGAGATGATTAAATTGCATAATCCCGTTTTAATCTGTATTGATTGATAACAAATAACATTGGGGGTTAATGACCGTGTCCTGGATATCCTTGGCTCATTTAAAAAGTGAATGGCCATAACTTAAGCACAAGGTGTAGTCATAACACCTCCTGTTGCGTATGTAAAAGATTTACTCACTCGTAAGGATGTCTTCTTGTGAGTTATATTTATGGTGTGTCGATTAATCTTGACCGGCTTGTATTGTATAATCACCGGCCCTAAATGTTGGACAACCATGTAAATCGGATACAAGATTTTTATTAATAAAATTGTCCCAGGTTATGAAAGAATGTTTGTGCCTTGTGCATTCAAACCAATTTTCTTAAACATTTTCAAAACGAGTCAGTTAATTGTATTTACCAGTGTAAACTGACGTATTTTCCAAAAGGTTAAGTGGCAGGTACTATGCGTAATTGGCTGGGAGCTCAGGGTGTCAATAGGGAATCTTGCAAGTTCTAGATGCCTAAAGTCTGTTGAACAGTTTTCTTTTATTTGATCCGCCTGTGGATCCTTTACTTTCCGTTGTAATACTTTGACATTACTTTATATTCGGAATGAAATATATTTATCTTTTTCTTCCGCTGTGCATTTATATATTGTGTTGTTTGACTATGATGATATCAACTACGTCACGATACTCCCCACTGGGCCCACCGGTAATACGTGGAAATATCGGGGTGTGACAATGAACCGAATATGTAAGCCATATTTGGATAAATTCATAATTGTCTTTATAGATGATATTCTAATTTATTCTAAAAGTAAAGAAGATCATGCAAAACATTTACACGCACTTTTAGGTTTATTAAGAAAGGAAAAACTTTATGCTAAATTCTCTAAGTGCGAATTTTGGTTAGAACAAGTACAATTCCTTGGACATTTAGTTAATCATGAAGGAATTCATGTAGATCCAACAAAAATCAAGGCGATTACTAAATGGAAAACCCCTGAGTCACCAACCGAGGTTAGAAGTTTGTTAGGATTGGCCGGTTATTATAGAAGATTTATTAAAGATTTCTATAGAATAGCCATTCCCTTAATTAAGCTAACCTGTAAATCTGTTAAGTTTGAATGGGGATTAAAACAAGAAGAAGCCTTTAGAATTCTTAAGCAAAGATTAACCCATACACCCATACTAGCATTACCAGAAGGAACTGAAGACTTTGTGGTCTATTGTGATGATTCTAGATTAGGTTATGGATGTGTATTGATGCAACGACAAAAGGTTATAGCTTACTCATCTAGACAACTTAATAATCATGAAGAGAATTATTCAACTCATGATCTAGAATTAGGAGCTATAATTTTTGCTCTTAAGATTTGGAGACATTACCTTTGTGGTAGTAAGTTTACTGTATTCACCGATCATAAGAGTTTAAGGTATATTTTCAAAGAAAAGGAATTGAATATGAGACAAAGACGCTGGATGGAATTGCTTAGTGATTATGATTGTGATATCCAGTATCATGAAGGAAAAGCAAATGTAGTGGCAGATGCTTTAAGCCGAAAGTATCATGAAAAGTCAAACAGGATACGTTCTCTTAAATTAAATCTGCAAGTAGATTTGAATGATCAGATAAGAGAAGCACAAGAATCCGTAATCAAGGATGATTCTGAAAAATTAAAAGGTATGCTAAAAGAATTAGAACAAGGAACAGATGGAATATGGAGATTCCATGAAAAGAGAATGTGGATACCTAAATTAGGAAATCTACGTCATCATATATTAGAAGAAGCCCATAAGTCTAAGTATACGATGCATCCGGGAAGTGATAAAATGTACCAGGATTTAAGGAAAAATTTCTGGTGGATAGGAATGAAAAAGGACATAGCAGCCTATGTTTCTAAATGTTTAACTTGCTCACAAGTTAAAGCTGAACACCAGAAACCCTCAGGTTTGTTACAGCAATTAGAAATGCCAATTTGGAAATGGGAATTGATAACAATGGATTTTGTTACTAAATTACCCAAAACAAGGAAAGGAAATGATACAATCTGGGTGATTGTAGATAGACTAACCAAGTCAGCTCATTTTCTACCAATGAAGAAAACAATTAGTATGGAACAATTATATAAATTGTATGTAAATGAAATTGTTTCTTTACATGGCATTCCGTTATCAATTGTTTCTGATAGGGATAGCCGCTTTACATCTCATTTTTGGTCAAGTTTCCAAAAGGCAATGGGAACCAAGTTAAAACTAAGCACAGCTTATCATCCACAAATGGACGGACAAAGTGAAAGGACAATTCAGACAATGGAGGACATGCTTAGAGCTTGTGTAATTGATTTTGGAGGTAATTGAGACGATCACTTACCTTTAATAGAATTTTCTTATAATAATAGTTATCACACAAGTATCAATGCTGCACCATCGTGGCGGGTCTAGATCATGACCGGGACAAGCTATATGTTGATCGAGTGTTGACGCGGGCCGCGTAAGGCTTTGCCTTACCTTATGCGGGCCGCCTGGAAGTCAAATATCAGCACTATATAAGAAGGCCATCGGGTTTCAATTCAGTTCGTCCCAAATTTCATTCTCAATCTCAAATTTCTGTAGTAGGCATATAATAGTCGGGTATTATACCCCTAATTAGCGAGGTTCTGCTCCGTTGTAAGTATTATAATCCCAGCTTCGTAATAGTTACGCTGCCCGATTGATTCAGGGTTTCGTAACAACTGTCGTGGTTCTGCCCGACGTAGTTGTTGGAATGCCGTCTCGGGGAGGGTATCATTAATAATTTCAAAGGGTTATGATACTAACCAATGTATATTTGTATAAAATTATAGATTATATCCAGGAAACCTTTACGCGAAGTCTAAGATAGCAATGTGAGTTTATCCTCTTTTGTTAACCTTTTTGTAATATTTTACAAAACCTTAAATGTTTTACAATGTGACTAAGCGGTGATTGAGTCTTTGTAGTTCTTCAATTACTGCCGGTATTATGGGGTTTTGTATACAAAATTTACTACTTGCGAATAGTATGTCGATATGACAATCCGTTACAATTGGACAATGAGTTAGCCAATGTGTAGCTTGACCATAGCCATAGATCCGGTCGAGTGGCAAGTACTGAATGAGTAATTGTGTAGAAATAAACAATGTGATCGCTCTTAATACTGTGTTAATTGATAAAATGTTTATTGATTAAACTGGGATTCACTCACCAGTATTTCCCGCTGACAAAGTATTTTTAAAACATGTTTCAGGTAACATAATGTGAAAGCCAACTGGGAAAAAGCCAGCTCGAGAGCACTGACTGCTTGGAAAATAAGTGGCTATAAAAGTTATCTAAAACACGATGTTTTAAATTCAATAAAATAGGGTTTATCCCTATAAATGTACTGTAATAAGAAACTTGGGTTTTGCCCATGTGTTTATTAATATTAATTATGGTGGTTTTACTCTGATAAACATTTTCTAACTACGGTCCTGATGTAAATTCCGCTGCAAGATTAAATAACCTGATACCACCACCACTGAGTTCGCGTCCGCCCGTTCCCGGGACAGATAAGGGATCGGGGGTTGCGACACAGTCAACATCAAATATGAACCGTCATACGTTTTATGTTGTATATGTGTTTTTACACCGAACCAACAACTCATAGATTGCAAGCAACCATCGTTTCAACAAAACATCATAGACCCAACGGAAGAACATAAATAGTCACAGACCCGTCTGAAGAGCCACCTTTACTGACGGAATACCCTTCAATACACATCCTTCAAAAAACAAACTCAAAACCATACCATCTTATAACCACGTGCAAAATTAAAAGAGTCTCAGACAACTAAACAATCATCTTAACAAACTGATTATACATTACACACCAACAACCAACAACCAACAAAGAATGCCTTAACAATGCATGATACAACAAACTAAACAATGTCAATAGTCTCTGAATACTAAACCGTTCAAACAACATGTGTAAACCAATGAAGAAGAACTTACCTAACGTAGCGGGAAAGTCATTGGAGAAAGTAGGTTGAAGTTGCCACGATGTAGAGAGAGAGAGAGACAAAGCATAAATAATAAGAGACACTGAGCTGGGGGGCAACCTTTTAAACTCCCCACTGACCCACAAAGTACAACAAAAAAGCAACACAAACGAACACCCAAAGCAAGTAAAACCAGCAAAGCATAAGGTACAACCCACAATGTATAGAAATCTTGTAAATTAACGTTATACAAATATAAAAATACCACTTAATACTTTAACAGTATGTTGTCATATGTCATATACGCTATGTTCCCAAGTTTCCTTAAAGGAGAGAAAAGAAAGGATTTGGAAGGAAACATTATTTAGTTGTGTTCTAGAGTTTCATTAAAGAAAAGAAAAGAAGTGAAAAAAAGAGGTTTTTGGCCTAAAATCATTGTTGTGAGAATAGCTAGGCGCTAGTCGGCCAATGGGGTGCCGACTAGCGATTAATCAGAATTAATAGGTATTAATCAAGATTAGTCATATTGGGATTTCATATGCAACTTTCAGTGTTATATGTATATACACACATTTTTATATGCAATTTTCTAAGTAGACATGTTTTAACACCTTCTTCGACCCAAATTTTGAGGTAGATAGGATTAATTTCCAGAATTTATAGGTTTTGGCCGAAATTTACAGGTATTGGCCCGAATCGGTAGACGGCCACCGGTTTTTGGCCGATTAGGACTGGATTTGACCATTGTTGACCGACTAGTGATTAATTGGTAGATTATATGAAAATTACTCGGTGAACCCAGGACTAGCGATTAATCGGAGGCTAGGCGAGACTTTTACAACCATGACTAAAATTTATCCTTCCAATTTGAAAGGAAATTGAGAGAAGAAAAGAAAATCAGGGAATCTTTTCTTTTCTCTCCTTATGTTAACTTCGGAACACATAATAGTCTACTTGTATCTTCAATTTTTAATAAATTATATTTGTAATTGATGAATTTTTATAAAATATATAGTTTATTCAGAAACCTTATAACTTTTTTTTATCGTGTTAATTTTTTTACTTTTATCAGGATTGGTTTGTCCATATATATTTGAGAATCTGTTTGTGTAGAAGGTTAACGGTCCCCTTTATGTTCTTGAATTATACTTTTCATTATTTATCTTTCCTCTCAAATTGGCCCAACACCACCCAGTTTGCCCTAATTTTACTATGGGTTTATATATAGGATAGAGTTCTTCCGATAATAACAAACAGACAATGAAGTCAGTCAAATATATATATATATATATATATATAGATTGCCCATTTTTGTAATGCTTATCCTATAGTTTAGTTTTTGTAATTCCTTGTTAGCAGACGGCCACTTGGTATAAAAGTAATATAACTTACGCATGATGTTTTATAGATACAATGTATTGACTAGGATTTTACGCTTCGCTTGCGGTATGCACATATAATGTATATATGTGTGGGTCCTAAAGGGCAAAAGTGAAAGTGCGTTAATTTTAACGTTTTCGTAAAAATAGTGTAAGCGGGGGACGGTTAATCATGCATCATGTGGTGGCGTTGATAGTTGAAAGACAAAAGGGTACATAATCGGTCTTTGCTGAGTGTTATGTGTCTTGTGTCCAAGGCTTGATGCAAAACTACTACCGAGACGGGGGTTTCACTGGAATTAGTCTCTCTATTCCTATGGGGTAGAGGTAATGCTCCTCAAACCCTACCTTAGCTTTGCTATTGGTAGAATTTACCGAGTATGATGATGATGATTTTGTTGACAACTTTGTTTCTGCAGTTTATGAGATGCTTACAAAAATCAGAAATAAAATTATCACTTATGAGTCTACTACACTTTTTTTTATGAGATGCATCATGCTTTTATAGATACAATGTATTGACTAGGATTTTACGCTTCGCATGCGGTATGCGCATATAATGTATATATGCATCATTAAGTAAAAATAGTGTTAAAAGGTGGGGGCGGTTAATCATGCATCATGTGGTGGCGTTGATAGCTGAAAGACAAGGGGTACATAATCGGTCTTTGTTGAGTGAGTGTTATGTGTCTTGTGTCCAAGGCTTGATACAAAGCTACTACCAAGACGGGGGTCGGGGGGTCTCACTGGAAGCAGTCTCTCTATTCCTACGGGGTAGAGGTAAGGTTGTCTACATCTTACTCTCCTCCTCAGACCCTACCTTAGCTTTGCTATCGGTTGGATTTACCGAGTCTGATGACGATGATTTTGTTGACAACCTTGTTTCTGCAGTTTATGAGATGCTTACAAAAATCAGAAATAAAATTATCACTTATGAGTCTACTACACTTTTTTTTATCTCTATATATCCAGGATTATTCATCACCTTAATTAGCATAAGTATATATATAGGATGTACATATAGCAAGTTGATAAGGGTGGGTACGAGTCGAAATGTAATGTTTACTCTTGACATATTATTATTATGTGTTTGGGGTTGGTGTTTGCATTCGTATTCAAACTTAATAAGGACATCATGAAACTCATATATCATTAATAATCATATATATATATATATCCATTTATTTTGACAAATTACAACATTATTGTATTACAATGAGGAAGAAGCCTTATAATTAGACTATCTCCATTACTTATTCACTCCATTTATTTCAGTTCTTATATTTCGAACTCCTTTTTAGTTTGATCATATAATCAAATGGCTTCGATCAAGGGCAGAATATAACGTCGTAGTTGGTTCCACCAGGGCACGTAAATGTGCTAGTTGGATCATCCTGAGGATAACTATAAGCGTCGGGGCATCTCTGTTTGAAAAACCTTGATAAATCAGTTGGCCCACAAGGTCCATTGTTACAACAATACTGTTCAGTTCTGTACACGGTGCAAGGGTTATTGCACCCGCCAGGAGCCCGTAACTCAGCAGGACACTGGCCATTGATATCCGCAGTACATGAGATACCACGGGTGCACCCATTAGAGTTGGGTCTAAATACCATCGGCACGTTGAATCCATCCACAAGAGAAATGTCAAAGAAATCAAGATTGTTGAACTGATTCAAAGCGTACTCGGCCAGTGTGTTGGGTGGGGTACCATAGTTTTGGCATTGGAGGAGACCATTGCAATCACCGGTTTGGCACCTGCCTCGCCCTGAGCCATCAAAGTTGCAACCGGTTCGGGGCCATATACGGGCTCCTGCTGTGCCAGCTGCGACGGTTAAAGACCAGGTTTGGCCTGAGTTAAGTTGCCGGCCGCCACCAGGCACCGCACCGGCCCAAACGGTGTATGGACAGTTGTTTCGAATAGTGAACACGGCTGCATTGGTAGAGTGAAAAAGAATAGCCAAGAGAAGGAAAGTGGGAAGGGTGGAGGTTGTCATTGTGGTTTTGGGTGAATTGAAAGTGAGAATAAACATGGTTTATATAGGCCGAACATATACAATATTTAGAAAGATATACATTGAAATTTCAAAGGTATTCATTGAACAAAATGGTTATGTGGAATTGTTCTGTAGTAGATGCTCTAAGGATACCAGTTTTCCAAAAAATAATACAAAGCCATAACTATACATACATTGAGGTATATTTCAAAAGTAAGGAAGTAATATATATTATAAAACTTTTAGATCTCTCACCATTACAGTTAACAACACATTTGTTAAAACTTATTTTAGTTTACTCTTTTTTGTTATTTTATCTTTGTATTTTGTAACTTTATAAAAAATATTTATTATCTTATTCTTATACTTAGTTTTGTTTATCACTAGGTGTTGCCCCGCCTGCGTTGCGGAGCGATTGCCGAATAATTCTTAACCAATTAAAAAAAAGTACCTTAGTTTTGCTAGAAAGAAACAGTAAAAAAAGTGTTAGGCAGCTCCTTGACACGATTTTTAGCTGGAGGCAAAGTCATATTTTTATTTCTTCTTTGTGAAAAAATCAAACTTTTTTTTCCTGATGGTACAATCCTAATTTTTAGCTAGAGGAAAACCATATTTTATTTTGCACTGAGGGCAAAAAAACGTAATTTTGAATGGAGGGTGATATCGTAATTTTGAACCGAGGGAAAAAGCGTAAATTTTAGCCGGGGCCAAAAGCATAATTTTATTTTGAACTGGGGGCAAAGACGCAATTTTAAACTGAGGGAAAAACCGTAATTTTAAAGTGGGTATAAAATAATAAACTGATGTAAAATCGTAATTTTGAGCCGGGGGAAAACCAAAAATTTATTTGATATAAAATAATGACTTTGTGCGAGACGCGTTAATGGATATTCTCAGACGAGCAGGGATCTCGGCGAAGAAAGAGGCACCGGTTAATTTTCTTACAGACCCGTCGGAGGGGAGATCCACCCTACGCCCAGCTGACGTGCTGGTTTTTGGTTGGGAGGGCGGGAAACATGCTTGTGTCGATCTCACAGGTGTATCCCCACTAGCCGGGTTCCGGGAAAATGGGTTTGTGGCGGGGCAAGCGGTACTGAAAGCATAGTCAAAGAAGATGGAAAAGCACGCGAAAGCTTGTGAGAATAATCAGCATGCCTTTGTCCCCCTGGCGTTTGACACGTTCGGCTCCTTGGCGCCGGAGGCAGGTCGGTTCTTGTCTAGAGTTCAGCGTGTGGTCCATAGCAACTTTTCGACCCCACAGGCGCGGGGCTTTGTTTTTAGTAGATTAGGGTTTCTATTCAGAAAGGGATGGCGGCGCAGTTTGTTGCTCGTCTACCTGCTATCCTTATGTAATTTGCCTTGATGATTGGAATGAAATAAAAATGCTAATTTTGTAAAAAAAAAAAAAAAGTGGGGCGAAAACGTAATTTTGGCTGAGGGTAAAAGCGTAATTTTTTTTACCGAGGGTGAAATCGTATTTTCGGTTTAGCTGGGTGTAAAGTCATATTTTTATTTTGAACTGGGGGAAAATAATAATTTGAACCGAGGGTAAAATTGTAATTTTGAGGTAGGGGAAAACCATAATTTTATTTTTAGCTAGGGGCAAAAAAGTAATTTTAAACTGAGGGTGAAATCGTAATTTTGAATCAAGGGAAAAATCGTAATTTTGAGCTGGGGACAAAAGCATAATTTTATTTTGAACTGGGGGCGAAGACGTAATGTTAAACTGGGGGCAAAACCGTAATTTTAAAGCCGGTAGAAAATAAAAAGCTGAGGGCAAAATCGTAATTTTTGAACCGATGGCAAAATCATAATTTTGAGCTGCTGGCAAAAGGGTTATTACATTTTTTAGTTGGGAGAAAAACGTAATTTTAAACTGGAGGCAAAACCGTAATTTTAAAGTGGATATAAAATAATAAAATTGTTACTATAATAGAGGAGGGGCGGCCGCCCATTTCGACCAATGGCAGGGAAACACTATTCCCTGCCATGGTCTTTGTATATGTAACTAGTTAATGCCCCACCCGCGTTGCGGGGCGATAGCGGAATAATTCTCAATCAATTAAAAAACACTAATTTGAACTAAAACGATGACAAGACCGTAGTTCTGAGCTCAGGGCAAAACTAAAACGATAGCAATACTTTAATTTGAACTGAGGGCAAAGTTGTATTTGTTTAGTTGGGTAAAATCGTAATTTGCCAAAAGTTACAGTGATGGCAATAATATAAATTTGAATCAGAGACAAAATCGTAATATAACTTTGCACTAAGGACAAAATCGTAATTTTAAGCTAGGGACAAAACTATATTTTTAATTTGAAGGGCAAAATCTAAATTTTGAACTGAGGGCAAAATCGTAATTTTGAATTGGGTGGCAAATGCATACTTTTATTTTGAACCGGGCAAAAACATAATTTCAAATTGAAGGCGAAATCATAATTTTTGAAACGGGGCGAAAATGCAGAATCGTCATTTTTAGTTTGGGGCAAAAGCAAAAATTTATTTTGAATTGGGACCAAAATTGTAATTGTAATCTGGGGATAAAATCATAATTTTGAACCGAATGTAAAATCGTAATTTTAAGCGGGGAACAAAAACAGAATTTTATTTTGAAGTGTGGGCAAAAACGCAATTTCATTCTAAATTAAGTACGAAACCGTAATTTTAGAATGAATATAAAATAGTAAAACAGGCGGTCTAATAGGGAAGTGTCACACAACTGTGTGGCACTATTCCCCTAACTTCTTTTTGTATATATAGGATAACTAGTTTTTGCCCCGCCCGCGTTGCGAGGCAATAAGCCGAATATTTCTCTCGCATAACATGTATGTCTGTATTTCGGTTACTTGTACATACAACTCATAACACGATCTAAAAAATTACATCGAGTCAATCAATTAAAACAAAAACGCTACCATACTTTGACTAAAAAAATTAAAACAATGGAAAGACTATAATTTTAAACTGGGAGCAAAATTGTAATTTTTCAGGACAAATGAGCATGTATCAGACATGCATGGACGAATAGAAATTACACTTATGCCCGTCCGCGTTGCGGGGCGTTAAATTGAATATTTCTTAGTTTCATAACATGTATGCATGTATTTAGTTTACTTGTACATATTACTTATAACACGATTAAAAAAAATACATCGAGTCAACCAATTAAACCAAAACACTACCATAGTTTTGTTAAAAAAAAATCAAAACGATGACATGCCTGTAATTTTGCGATGGGGGTAAAATACTAATTTGTCAGGACCAATGAGCGAGTGTTAGACAACTGCTTGACACAATAAAAGTTACATTGCGTCAACCAAGCAAAATAAAAACACTACTATAGTTTTCTAAAAAAAAAAGGTAAAATGATGGCAATATCAAAATTTTTAACTGGGGAGAAATCGTAATTTTTGAAATGAGAACAAAATCATAATTTTGCACAGAGGGCAAAGTCGTAATTATATTTTGAACGGGGGGCGAAATCATAATTTTAAACTGATGACGAAATCATAATTTTGAGATAGGGGAAAAACATAATTTAATATTGACTTGTGGGCAAAAACGTAATTTTGAGGTAGGGGCAAAAACATAATTTAATTTTAAACTGGGGTAAAAACGTAATTTTAAACGGAGGGCGAAACCGTAATTTTAAACTCGGAATAAAATAAAAAATGGCTTTTTGAACTGAGGGTAAAATCGTAATTTTGAGCTAGGGGCAAAAGAACAAATTTATTTTAAACTGTGGGCAACAACGTAATTTTAAACAGAGGGCGAACCCGTAATTTTAAAATGGGAATAAAATTAAATTAAAAATGAGTTGGTCCAACACGAAAGTGCCAGGCAAGCTGCCTGACACTATTCCCTCAACTTTAAAATGTATATGTAGTAAATTAGTTGATGTCCCGCCGCGTTGCGGGCGGATGGTCGAATAGTTCTCAATCAATTAAAAAAAACACTACTATAATTTTGTTAAGAAAAAAACAAAAACGATGATAAAACCGTAATTTTGGGCACATGGCAAAACTGTAATTTTTCAGGACTAATGTGCGAGTGTTAGACAGCTCCTTTAGACGAAAAAAAATTAAATCGAGTCAACCAATTAAAACAAAAAAACTTTTATAGTTTTGCTAGAAAAATTAAAACGATGGGGAAACGTAACTTTAAACTGATGGGGAAATCATAATTTTGTTTCAGGGATAAAATCGTAAATTAAATGGACCAATGGGGTTCAGGGCAAAATCGTAAGGAAAAGAAACTAATGGCAAAACTGTACATTTAAACGGGGTAAAATCGTAATTTTGAACCGAGAGCAAAATTGAAATATTTAGCTGGGAGCAAAAGCGTAAATTTATTTTTAAATGGGGGTAAAAACATAATTTTGAATAGATGGCAAAATCGTTATTATAAGGAAAAAAAAACCTAATGGCAAAACTGTAAATTTAAACGGGGAAAAATCGTAATGTTGAACCGAGGGAAAAATTGAAGATGTTTAGCTGACAGCAAAAGCGTAAATCTATTTTCAAATGAGGATAAAAGCATAATTTTGAACTGATGGTAAAAACGTAATTTTAAAACAGGATAAAATCATAAATTTGATGGGCCAGTAGGGGAGTGCCATGCATGACTATAAATATAAACGAGAAAAAATCGTAATTTGAAAAAAAAAAAAAAAAAGGTGGGTGGCAGATGCCCGCCCAACTCAACAAATCAAATGAAAGCACTATTGAAGATGTTGGTTTTTGTTATAGTAGATAATTTTTGTATTCCCAGCTTCTTGCTGGCCCTTTATATTTAGCTATAAAGTGGATTTTGCCGTTCAAAAAAAAAAATAAACAGAATGAACAGTGGATATATATTATTAAATTAATATTAGAATTAGATTAGAATTATTTAAAATTAGTAACATGAGTGGATTTATTATTAAATTAAAATTAGAATTAGATTAGAATTATTTAAAATTAGTAACATGATTAAGATATGAGCAAATGGTATCGGGTATAGGTACCAGTCTCAAATTTACCAAACCGGTGTATTTTTGGTACCGGTTCCGCACAGGTATTCACCGGTTTTTACCCTCAAATACCGGTGCCGTACCAATACCGACCGGTACCTAACCGTGACATACTAGGTATATTCGGTACCGGTACCCACTTTTGAGGATTTCAGTACCAGTATTTTCGGTACCGGTTGGTAACGAGCTCATCGAATCCTGTAGCAACGCAGCAATGCAAGTAATTGCACCGTTTAGATTACTTTTCATACACACGGTAAGTAAACTGTATTTCGTTTGAATGAGGTTTTATATACACAACAACTTATTTTGCTTTCTTTTTTGTCTTTTTCTGTAATAAATGAATTGTAGCATGTAAAATTAACTTGGATATTTAGAATATTGATGAGCAAATCGTATCAAATCCTGTAAACGAACCGGTATCGTATCGGTACCAAATTTACTATACCAAATCATTTTCGGTACCAATTTGGTATCCACCTTTTGGCGTTTTCAGAATCGTTACTTTCGGTTCGACACTGGTCTAGCTCCATACCTGTATTTATTGATTTTTACCTTCAAATACCATACCGTATTGTACCGAGCATTTTCGATGCCGGTACCTAATTTCGATGATTTTCTGGATCGGTACTTTCACTGCCGTTACCGGTACCGAGCCCATCCATATTTTAACGTGTTAGCACCGTAATAACTGAACTGAAAACAACCGAATTTCCAACGTGTAGGACGTGTGAGTCCTATTATTATATATTAGGTTATTTAAAATCGTTTTTTTATGACGGGGTGACTATCCTTACCATGTCATTTTATTTATGTTTTGATATTCGGTATCTGTTTGCCGTTGCTGACACGCCTTTTGTAGTCATTGGGTCCCGCCGCAACGCGCGGGCGGAAAATAACTAGTTTATAAAATTATCATTTTTGTTTATGCATTTAATTTGTTATTTTCTGTGTGTATAAACTAATTTCAGGTTTTTTATACACTAAATATACACACGCATAGATAAGCGATATTATACTTATCTGTATTTTGACCGACACAAATCTAGCCTTCGTTGTTCGAGTATGAAATTACACTCACAAATCCTATCCGTTAATTAATTTTTTGCTTGCATTTGTAACTTAATTGCGTGTACATTTGAAACTTATTTTTAAGGACTAAAACGATACCTCAGAACGTAAAATAATTATTTGAAAGTTCTAAGTTCTAGATCCCATACTCTAGAAATCCGCCATGATAATACCAAACTAATGAAAAAAAATCAAATCCAGAATCGTCAAAAGAGTTTTTGAACTATTAATTCTCTGAGGCTGGAGGGTGTGGGATGGAGCCCCTAGGGGCCTTTTCAGGATAAGTAAGCGATACGTAGGATCCACGTCAGCCAGGGGGCTTTATCACGACTCCCTTTAACTTGCAGAGTGTGAGATGGAGCCCTCTATTAAACAAAATTAAAAAAAAAAATTCATTGGATTAAATCAAGTGGGCCCCACATGAACATCTCATTCTTAGCGTTAACATGATGGAGCCCCGTCCTATAGCGCCCGTTGTTGAATCTGTGGGTGTGGGTGTATGGCGCTAGATGACGCTATAGGTGATGAGGTGGCATGATGAAGCCCCCACACCCTCCGGCCTAAGAATTGAGGCAAATCGACCCAATAGTTGGCATAAATAAGACATCCAAATTGACAAATACAAAATATGCACAAAATAGACATTGTTTCCTATGAGAAAAGAAGCAAAAAAATACATAAGAATTCTTGTTCTCTTAATTGCAATAGTCTTTTTCTCTTTCTGTTTTTCTTTTACTTTCAATAGCACTCCTATTATACAGGTAATGAAATGAACCGGACCGATACCGACCGAACAATTTCCATGTCGGTACTGGTCGGTCAGTATTCGTTTTTATTGTTTCCGATCGATGTAAAACAAGTTGGATATTCCTTTGATCATATCACAACTTTTTTTTTTTGCTTCTCTTTCGCTTTTATTGCAATTGCCGGTACCGCAACGAATTGAATTGATCGAAATATTGGAAAATGTCGGCACATTTTCGAACTTTTAAAATTCAAAATTTCAATAAAGGAGTACACGTCTTTGGGCATTTTTTTATGTATTCGTCTATTACCTCTATAACATTCATGCAAGCTAGTGAACATAGTTCACCTGCCTGGCACTCTCCCATTCGCCCAATCAATTTACGATTTTATTCTCGCTTTAAAATTACGTTTTTGCCATCAGTTTAAAATTACGTTTTTACCCCAGCTCAAAATAAAATTATGCTTCTGCCCCCAACTAAAAATTACCAATTTGCCTTCGATTCAAACTTATGTTTTTTTTCCTGCTTAAATTTACAGTTTTGTCATTAGTTTTGTTTTTTCCCCACCCTGCCAAATTACAATTTTTCTCTCAATCTAAATTTACATTTTCCCATCGTTTTCCTTTGCTTTCCCAGTCAAATTACGATTTTGACCCCAGTATAAAATTATAGTCATGCCATCGTTTTAGTTTTTTTTATATATAAACTATAGTAGTGCTTTGTTTTAATTGTTTGACTCGGTGTAATTTTTATTTGTGTCAGGCGGCTGCCTGGCACACGCTCATTTATTCTGAAAAATTACAATTTTGCTCCCAGTTTAAAATTATTGTTTTCCTATCGTTTTTTCTTAAGCAAAAGTATGATAGTGTTTTAATTTAATTGGTTGACTCAATGTAATTTTTTTAGATCGCATTATGAGTAGTATGTACAAGTAGGGCTGTAAACGAACCAAACGTTCGGCGAACAGTTCGTGAACCGTTCGGCGGGAAGTTCGTTTGTGTTCGTTCGTTTATCAAACAAACGAACACAAACAAGAAATTTCGTTCGTTTAGTTAAATTAACAAACATGAACAGAGATCGCGTTCGTTTGTTTATGTTCGTGAACGTTCGGTAACGTGTTCGCATGTGTTTGATAGTTCATTAGTGTTTTTAGTTTTTATATTTATTTGAATATATCATAAGTCTGACAAATTAAATATTTAATAAGTGTTAGTCTATTATATATTATGTTCATAGACGAGTGTTTGTGTTCGTTTATTTCCATTTGTGTTCATGAACATTAGCTTGTGCTCATTTGTGTTCGTCAACGTTCGTTGCCTAAAATTAACAAACAAACACAAACGAACACGAACATGTTCATTTCCTTAACAAACAAACACAAACATAAAATCCCGTTCGATAAGCGTTCGTGAACGGCTCGCGAACACATATATTTTTTAACAAACGAACACGAACAAGGTCTTGTTCGTGTTTGTTCGGTTCGTTTACAGCCCTATGTACAAGTAATCGAAACACAGACAAACATGTTATGAGAGAGAAATACTCGGCTTCTTTTTAGCCATTTTGTCTTTACCTTTTTTTATAGTTTTATTTTTCCCTTTTCGACTTTTTTGCCCTTCTGCTTTTTTATTGCATGAACAATGGTTGCCACCTGCATGATAGGTATTTGTTGCTTTTAGTTTTTTTTCTGCTTCAACTTTTTTATTTTTCTTCCCTTTTTATCTTTTTGAGTTTTTTTTATAGTTTTGTATTCTTTTATACTTTTCCGATTTCTTTTATCTTTTGTTTTTTATTTATAGTTTTGTATTTTTTACCTCTTAACTTTTAGTATTGACACTTACAACCCTTTAACTTTATAAAAAACTTTGTAATAAAGCTTTACGTGTTTCTCTTTATTTACGTGTTGGTATAAATTAAAATTGATTTGCGTTATTTTGCGTTTAGACGTAATTTTTTCGCACAAATGAGTTGGGTCAACTATAATATGTTCTCATCCGTATAATTATGTACGTTTTCAGTTAGTCTATATTTTAACGTAATTTTTTGGAAAATGAGTCGGGTCAAATATAATACACTTTCGCACTTATTTTTATTTACGTTTTCAATTTCTCTACGTTTTGACGTAAATTTTGTTCGAAAACGAGTAGAGTAAAATATAATACATTTTTATTAGACGGTATAAATTCGAGTCACTTTGCGTTTTGACATCGCCGCAACTCGCCGTAACTATTTTCTTGTGTGCTTATTTTATTGCACGTGTTGGTATAAATTCAAGTTGGTTTACTTTTCAATGTAATTTTTTTTTTCATAATATGTCAACTCAAATATAACACGTTTCTATTCTTAGTTTTATATACTTTTTTCTCTTTCTTGAATTTTTTTTTTCTAGACTTTATTATTTATATTTCTAAACTTTTTTTTATGTTTAGTGTTTTAGTTTTATGTTTTTTTTATTGAAGTTGTATTTAATATAACGTTTAAGTTTTCATTTATAATTAATTTAAAATCAGCCCATCTCGCTGTCCAATTTAAATTTATTTTTATGGTTTCCGATCGATGTAAAAAATGTATCAATATCCTTTTGAGTTTATTACTTTCGGTTGGTTGTTATATTGAATCGGAATAGATATCAAACAAAACCCCGCAGCGTAGCGCGGGTAATCTCACTAGTTTGTACTACCTTTTGAGATGTGGAATTTGTGGATGGCTATTTATTTTAAGTAGCTTGATTTACAACTATTATGATATCCTAGAATTTTGAAAACTTGTTTTTTCATTATTTTTTGTTTTATTTTCCATTTTTGGCGAATAAGGCACAAAGAGCCTAAACCGTGAAATCAAAGCGGTTTGATTCAGTTCAGTTTGAGCATTCCGCGGTTCGGCTTTGGTTTACAAAACTTAAAAACTATTACTAACGATTTGGTTCACGATTTGACCTAAAAACCACGAAAACCGGACCTGTAATACCCTACTATCACCCACTTACTTCATCAGAGTGCCTAGTATGTGTACCAGGCTTACTAAATGAACTAAAACCTATTGTTGGGCCTAAATTTGTGGGTTGTGACTGTCCCGCTGGTCTAGATGAAACTTGAAAACAGGCGTTGGGATAAAGCCCATTAGAACATGTTGGGCAGTTGCTGGCAGGCCGTATGGGACCCACTGAAGTAAGAGGTCATTTTAGCTAGCATACTTATATCAATTAGGATCGGCCTAATAAGCTTTTAAGACTAGACACGGGCATATGTCCATCAGAAAAACAAAGGCCTATAATTTTCTTAGAAATTTTTATATGTAGTATGTGGAGTAGGCCTAAATAATGAAAAACTTAAACCAATTTTCAAATGAATGCCCCAATTATTTATAAGAAAGGCTCAAAGATCAATCGTTCCAATTAATACGTTCAGTTAATGTGATAGTAGGGTTAGCGACATGGCAGCAACAATCATCATCGTTCCATCGATTTTCAGAAAATGCGCCCTTCCAAAATCCAAACCCAATTGTTCATCCTAAAATCCCTCAAACAGGGCCATCAACGTTGTTTCTTTAGACCATTTATAGTGGTAACACCACATAATATGGTAACACCACATTTCATAACATTTGTGTGTAGTGGTAACAACTCATAACCCCACTAGCAATCACTAAATTATTATTTTTTTAGTTTCTAAATTTAATAAATATAAAAAGAAAGAACATTTCATTAAATAAAATATATTAAATACTACTCTACTTCATCGTTGTCGTTGCCTCTGTCTTCATAACCTCCGTCATCCAACCATTCGTCTTCATAGCCTCCATCTTCGAAATCTTCTTCTTCGTCGCCTTCGTCTTCGAAATCTTCTTCTGCGTCGCCACATAATATGGAGGTGAATCCTAGATATCCTCTTGCGTCCATTTTTTGCTTAAAGTAGTCATAAATGCTCCAAATCTTTGTTAATGTGCAAAATAACCTTTTGCTCATCCGAAATCGGCGCCTCAAAATGTGGGGACCGTGAGTCGGTGTAGGATCGAAATAATCATTAGACGAACGTTTGCGGCTTCACGGTCTCGCATAACATACTCCATCCTCAAGATAGGGCGTGGGGGAGAACGATTAACATGTTGCATGACGTTAATCGCGAGGGCACACGTGCTCGTAACCACTTCTTCCTGCGGCTTCTTTATGAGCAAAAAAATTGTGGTATGAACGGTGAACGAATCGTCCGACGGAAATGAATCCATTTTGGTAAATAGTTTTATAAGGATTTGGTAGAGAGTTTTTATGGTTGAGTTGGTTGGGTTTAGAATGTGTGCAAAGTGTTATGTGAGTACGTATATTTATATAACACATAACATTTTTTATTTTGTTGTTTTTGATTGTTCCCCATCGGTGTTATTTTTCAAACCCGTGTCACTTAGCCGTTATCTCCGTCGTGGAGAAGAAAATCACCAAGCCATAGCGCCCGGAGGGGAGGGGGTTCCTCGACGAGATGTGGCGCTATGCCCAGATGGCTATTTTTTGTATCAAATTCTAATTTATATATAGAACACTAGTCTAAGTACCCGTGTGTTACACGGGTGGCTAATAAGAAAAATAACTACTTTAACATTGTTGACGTAAATATTTTAATAATATATACGTTGAAATATTAACGGAAATGATAGAGAGTACACCAAATAATTGAAATACATGAATACAAACAAAATAAAAATTAATATCATAAACATATTAATACTGAATTCATACGGATTTGTTGATGCATCGTTTAACACCTAGCATTACAAATGGAAAAATGGAAACACTCAAGAGCACCGAACCGGCGTAGCCTCCTTAAAAAAGACCCGCATGGCATCCAAATGCCTCCTTATACCTGTGAGCTTCATCTACTATCACATACCTGATTCATAAGTGATAAGTTTAGCATTAGGCCATATTTAGAAAAGGGAAAAAGACAAAGAAAGTTCTAGCCAATCTGTATAAATACATTATTTGTAGAATTGTATAACACCAGCATGCATTAAAATAACCACATACCCTTTGTCCACATCATGATAGCCATGTCTTTTACAGCCTTAAGTTACGCACCAGAACGCATTAAAAGTAATTCCACAACCGATTGGAGAAGTTCTTTTCCGAATTTACACTCACGTTGATGCCTTAGTCAGGCTACTAATTTCCATCATAGCACAAAAAGCAACACAAGTTAGAAGATTTTATGGCACTTACAATGAGCAAAAAAAGTGACAATAATACTATAGTAAATAAACTTAACAGATAATAAAATAAAACAAAAAAAATAGCATATACAAAGTTATTTGGTTTAGAGAGCTCAAAATACCCGCGAATTTCGCGGTGTTGAGAAATGAAATGTTTTTTATTTTTAGAAAAAAAATTACGATTATACTGATCATAAAGAAACTGTACGCATGAACTTATTATGGAAATCTGAAGTTGAAGATTAAAATACAACGAAGCATCGTACTTTAAATCTAACAAAACCGAAAAATAAGTAAATGAAGGAATGGTTAAAAATATACATTTTAAAGCCACTATAAATGCAACAACTTCATATGACATGTTAATAAATATTTAATTTATGCAAAAGAATAAAATACTCCATTTTCTACAATATGATAAAGAGAAACTTACAAAGACCAATTTGATGTACTATATACAACCTTTAATCACTTTATACCCAATTGATGTACGATATACAACCTTAGAACCATTATAACTTCAAACCCACTGGATGTAGTACATACAACTCTAGAACATATTGCTATGAGGCGCATGAGTCACAAACACAAAACAGTAAGGCATGAATACATTCTTAGTAGATATAGAGTTTATGATACTCACTATATACAGATTTAGAATCATGAAATGTATAAAGCCAGGGTCTCTCCTAAGGCCAATGTATAATCCTCCAATCCATTCGCTTCGTATAACCTGTTATAAGAATCCAACCACGGAAGTATAATCATCCAATCCCTTTGCTTCGTATAACCTTCATCAAATCACCTCGACATTAAATCTTATATAATAAAGAAAAGATAAATTGATCATTTGCTTTTTACAAACCTTCAAAAGTTGCTAGTGGCAGCCTTGTCCTACTCATAAGTAGACGCCTTTCATTTCTCGTGGTCAAGTCCACAGCTGAGACATCCATGGTTGTCACCAATGTTGTAGAAGGCGCTAGGCGCTAGTCGGGCGGTGAGGTACAGCCTAGGGATTAATCGGGATTAATAGGGATTAATCGGGATTAATCGGAATGGGATTTTTATATGTATTTTTTCAAAATTATATATATATACCCAATAATATAAAAATAATACTTCAAAATTCACATAAATACTTCAAAATTCACATAAAAATTCAAAAATTAACCAACTTTTGACCAACTAGGACCGATTAATCCCGACTAGGACCGATTAATCCCGACCAGGACCGATTAATCCCGACCAGGACCGATTTTTACCAAAAAAACCATGGTCCGATTAGTCCGACTTTTGACCGACTAGGACCGATTTTGACCTGGACCGATTAATTGACCGATTTGCTTAAAATTAGGCGATTAGCTACCGCCTAGCGCCTAGGCGGCGATTAATCGGCCGCCTAGGCCGATTTCTGCAACAGTGGTTGTCACACGAAAGGCCATTTGGCTCAATTGCCATTAAGGGGTAACAAAACTTTGTCGATAACCTACCAAGGACATGAATAAAATATGTTTTAGAAAATTGGTTTTCCTAAATTGACAGATACTAAAACTGATTATCTTACAACATAAACTTTTTTAGATCAGTTTAAACTTCAAAGAACTGAAAAGAAGATAGTATCAAGTGGCAACTGAAGTTTCAAATGCCTAGAATCCCAAAAATAGATCCATATAGAATATTGTTGCCATGGGATCCCATTGCATAGATTAAAGGCTTTGGATGATTCCAAAAAAATATTCCTACGAACAATAAATATAAAAGGATCATATTTGTGGTTCAAAAAGTAAACTTTGTGAAAAATGTAGATATCATACCACTGTAACTTCAATTAAAGTGGCTTTTTTCGGTTGTACATCAATAACTTATATATTGGTTTATTTATAGCTATTTTTGGGTAGTGGAGAGACATATAAAAAATTATATGAGCATCTTGCACCTCAATGCTCTTTTCGCTTTCTAAAACCAAGTTTGTGGCACTCTTAGATTTAAATAGACCGAATTTAAACTATTTGACCCATTTAACCCGCTACATGTATAAGTAACCATACTCTTACCAATATTGTGGATATTACTTTTAACAGTGCTTGATGCACTCATATGTATAAGTAACTATTGGTTTTCATGGGGAATTTCCCTTTTTCTTTGCAATATTAATAATGCAGGAATATGACACCAATAAACCTGCAAGTCTGCAACTTGCTAAAACTTCTTCTAAGTTACGAAATTCTAGACTACCCGTCTTTGGCAAAACTAATCCTCTAAATTACAAAAAAAAAAAAAAAAAAAAACCTTTGTTTTCTTAAAGAAGTAAAATAATTTCTTTATAGTTTTGACTAAACTTATCAACATTTTATTTTGACTTTAGTAGAAAGTCAAACTGCTTCGAATATATGAACTGGTTTGTTTTTATTCAAATTTAACATATAAATGTTAATTATAATTTCCAAATATTTAAAGAATTCACATTTAATCTAACCGGTTAATATCATCACCCAAATTTGACTGACTCAAAATTGAGTACTCACAAAAAAAGTTATAACATTAAAGATAGTGGGACATTACTCATTAGGTATTATATTCTAAACACTTTTCTACCATTCTTAAGGATAAACTTTAATTTTAAGCCTGTCATGCATATTTGTATCTAAAATGGATAGGCTCGTTTATTAAATTACATTTAGTAGCTTCAATTCATACACACAAATACATATGATTACTTTTATTATTATGTAGTATATAGTATTCTCTCTCTCTCTCTATATATATATAGAGGAAGGTTAACGTACATTATGGCTTAACGTACATCATGTACGACAGGTAATTACGCACGTTCATTTTAAAATCACGCACGTTATAACTCAAAAATCCAAAATCACGCATGTTGAAACACAATAATCACGCATATTGAAAACATTAATCACGCATGTTATATAACAAATCACGCACGTTGTTGTACGTGAAGTACGTTAAGCCGTAATGTACGATACACTTTCTATATATATATATATATATATATATATATATATATATATATATATATATATATATATATATATTAAAAAAGCTATGTGGATATAGTATTAGAAACTTACATGAGCCTTCGTCTATCCAATCGTCCAAGCAAATGAATATTCTCCGGATATGCTCTCTTTGTGCGTTGGGACAGTTCACATTAACCCCATGATCATTAAAATCATTGACATGAAAAAAGAGTTTCGTTACTTACATAAAGATTAAATTACAATGAACCGAATAAATGAATACGAAAAAATCTCAACTCGTTAAAGAATCATAATTATGATAAAGATTCATGAAACTGAAAAGGGTATGCAATTATGCTATCGAGTACCTTTTGCACGTGATCAAACACGATCACATCTTCATATAATCTGAGATAGTAGATTTCTATGGTCTACACATCTTGTGGTGCATCTGTATACATTAGTTTTTTTCTTCTCTACATAGCGAACCGTGTAATATGATAAGTAACCAATCCACCCCACCTGTTTACGATTGAAAACTTTAAATTAACAAACATACCCATATTATAGTTAAAATAAGATTTTTAAGATGTTTGCATTTGCTTATGCAAGAAAATAGTTGCCAAAAAGTGGATGCCAATTAAGAAGCAAGGTCTCATAACTACCCTGCCACATGAGGATTAAATCTGATTGAAGCAGCTGCAAAATTTATACTTTCATGTGTAGTTGATAATTTTTGCTTCAACAAATGTCTTACAAATTCAAAAGATAATCGAGTAAAAACTAATGAAAAATGTTTAATGGATAACATCATGCAAAAATTAACTTTATGCATCACATCTTAGATATAGAAACCACCAATTAAGGGCTACTGGAACAAAAATCAAAATATAATTGAACTATTAGTATCTGGAACTACCAAACAATGCATACCTGATGTTGATATAAATTCAGATTCAATACAAAAGCTGAATAAATCAAGCGACAATACCAAATGCGACCAAAGGCGAGAGGTTAGAATTGCAACAACAATAACGCTTAGATATAAATTTTATAATGAATAAGAAATTTTGTGTGCCCATCACACGTTGCACACAATTGAAATCGAAACTCAATCATCAAATAAGCGCATTAGATAGTTGATTAAGTTGTATTAAACTAACTTTACTTGCGTATAGTACTATGGCAGGCTCCACTACTTTTTATTTTAGCTCAATAACTGGGCTGCCAAAAGTTCCACTTTAGTAAAATTATAATAAGTTTACATGGTCTTGCTAAGATGTTTGTTGCTTGGATACATTGACTACCCCCCAAACCATGATATCCTCTATCCAATCCGACCCGTACCCAAATTTTTTTGCAACATTAAGTTAAGTCTAGGAAAAGTAGACACATTTAGGATAATAAACGTATAAAAGTCACCTGTAACATGGTTTCTTGCAACCAATGCACAATTGTATTGGCACCCTCATCCTATATTTAGCCATCTTGTGAAACATCGTTAGTTTCCCGCCAACTCTCACATCAACTTCATATTGTTTCTTCAAAAATTCTTATTTTCCATTGTTCTTGTTCCAGAGTGCCAACAAACTGCAAAACATATGTCATCTGAAATAGAACTGCTGAAATGAAACGGGTCAACGGGTAAATAATCAACAGTCATTTGTTTGTAGTGTATTTGAATGCCAACAAAAACTTAGCTGTTGCATTTAAATAAAATTATTTTACCATTCTAACTACACCATCTTTGATAAAAGACCCAACACAATGTTTTTTTAGAAGCAACTCACTTGTTAACAGTCTATCTATAGAGAAAAGCTTCATAAATTAAAAAATGTCCATGTGTAACCGACATGACCTTCGCATCCACCACACCAAAACGCGTACAAATCTAAGCCTTTTTAGTTTTCAAGCCCAACAATGAACCAAGACATAAAAAATATCAATTATAGCTTAAAAATTGTTGTGGATGCTAAAGTCACTTTTCAAAGCCATAGCAACGTAGGCCTGATATGTAGACATATAAAGAAAGACAAATTGTACACTATGGCTGCACACTAACATGATGTCTTGTGAATGTGAATGCATAGTTATTCACAAAAACACCTCGTTTTTTTTTGCCAATAGGCACAAAAACTCGTCTTTCTTTGAACATAAACACGTGGAAAGATGAATAATAAGTGATACCATATAAAAACTGCCAGAAAGAGGGAAACCATCCATAATGGCAGTGAAAGAGAGAAACGGCGCGTCAACAACATGTACGGACAGCTACAGTCTAACGCCACTCATCACAGCCTGCAAATAGGGACAATTATTCTGGATTCTAAAGTTACTTTTCAAAGCTTAGTAGCATGGGCACAAATATCTAAACATATAAACTGATGCAAAAGCAGCTCAAAACTCTGTTGGATAACAAAAAACAAATTATCTTTGAACTATTTTCAAACAATGTTTACAAAACCGTGCAAAACTAACATGTGTTAACATTATACCTGACAAAAAAAGGTGTGGCGGGGCGTGTGGTATACCAGGTCCGAACTGGCACGGCCCAAACTGGTTATGTTCTTAAAAGAGACCGACAACCATACCCCATTGACCTCGGGTCTGGCTAGCAATGCGTGCACCCTAATTCAAAAGACCTAATCAAAAATCAAAATAGCTTAATTACACAATAATTCTCAGAAAAAAAACCTACCCGATTCAGGATCAAATTTACACCAAAGTTTATCTCTAAATTCACGATTAACTACCCAAATCCGAACCCAAACTCGCTCTTCTTTACCTGTTTCACCATCTTTAGCATTTAAATGTTATTTAGCAATCCCAGGCACTATGAGCACCGAATCAAGATTCGGATCAAGGTACAGTTTAAGCTCCTTGAGGATCCGTAACCATACCACTTCAGCTAAAAGCATATCATCCAACAACACTGCCATCATATATTCAAAGTTTTTAATAATCTAATCAGCCAAAATCAGAAATTTAAATCGCCAAAGTGTTAGGTTTTGTGTAAGTGAGGGGGATGAATATTAGTTGGGTTATAACCCGTTTTAACCTATATAAAAAAGACGAGTTTCAACTTTCAAATATTCATCATAAATAACCTACTTGTTAACCTTTTGGCTTAAAATGACACAGGTCAAATCGATTTATTTAGCCATCCCATGTTCCCTGAACCGTGGACGGACTCGGATTCGGTAATTCCCAACACTATAAGTATATATGATATTTAATTGCTTTTAAACTATTTTCACGTATATAAAATAAATTTTTCAAGTAGCTCTGTATGTCAAGGCCTCCAATTATTTCGCCATTAGTAGAAAATTGTTTTATGTCCAGATTTAAATAATAGAAATAGTATCACCTAAACAATAAATAAAACTGCAGTTGACTTCTCACCTGAAGAAAGGGCTTTCTATCATAACAGTAACTTCAAACACCCTACAAAAAGATTAGAGCACATGAGTCGAAAAAAACCTGCATGTACACATTTTTATTCTACATATTTAAAATAAAAAAAAGTATGATCAAATTCAAGAACAATACATGAACCTTTTGAGTTACTAATTTGTTGAACCTTCAAATTTAAAACAGACATTTTATCAAACACTTGGCGTGCACCTATAAATTCGACTATAAAACACCAATTAACAAACTTACAAAACCCACCTTCACACACATTATCAATAAATTAAACAGAAATACTTTTCCCCCAGTAAGTTTCCTCATTTCTTTTCTAAAACACATAAACCCTTGAACCCGACTATTCACATAAACCTTAACCTTAATTAACTCAACTTAATTCTATTCAATTCAATTCAATCCAATCAATTTTCAAGACCATTTCTGTTACAAAACACATAACCATCTGTTTAATACCAACCAGATTTGAGATTTAGGATTTTCTGAAAATGACCATTGATCAGAAAGGATTCAAATCCCATGGCTTTGACTATCTAACATCCTCATCAACAAAACCTCTTCACAATAAAAACCCTAAAAAAATTGAATCAGTAGATTTAGAGTATACCACAAATGAACGAAATCCTTGCCAAGCATGTTAGGGTTCACTCAAAAGAGAAACATTCGATTGAAATTCAGATGAATCAAAACACCTACGACTTACCATTTGATGACTGATGGAAAGATGATAAAAACATGGATGGATGGCTCCAACCACCACTTGTTTCCATTGTCTCTCTCTCTCAAGCTTCAAACTTTATATGAAGATTTTAGGGTTTCTCAATGGACGGCTAAAAGGAAGGAGAGTAACCAACATCACAAGTTTCATAGCATTGTAAGATTAAAAGCTTGAATAATCGATGTAAAAAATAATGAACATACCTGGATTCAATTCCACTGGTTACAATTTAGGGCTTCCAATAATCACTTTGATGAGAATCGCCCTGCTTGAGATTGAGTGTTTCGAATAAAATCGTAGATGTATGAAATCGCCAGAGAATCACCTCACCTATATGATAATTAGGGTTTGTAAAATTGAACGTGGGTGAAAGATGATAGCTAGAGCAAAATGTGTGATGTTTTGAGAAGCCGTGTGAATGTAAAGAGAAATCAATTTGCCTGGAGAATGATTTCAATTGATTGAGAGAATTGATTACTTTCCAAATTGAAGAAGCGTAGGTAGGAAGAAGGAAATACAATTGGCGCCCAAATAACAATTCTCTGGCCAAAGAGCATTGCCACATCAAGGTCAAATAGTCAAACCTTATTTTGCTTTAGTATAATAGATAGATTCTTGAATTCCTATTATTCCTATTATACATAATATTTTGTTTCCAAATTGCAACTGAGACATCACAATTCACACTCTGTTGTTTGCATACTTTTCGGTGACATTATACAAATTCAAAAACGTTGGAACAGCCTTGATATCGATGATCATGAAAGATTAAATTCTAGGGTTGATAAAAAAATTAGATTTTGGAAGGAACTGAAAAAAAGAAAGAGAGAGAGAGAGAGAGAACGAAGGATAAACTAGAAATCAACCCAATGAGACTTGATCCTCTTGATCAACATAGACTCGAGTTTATACGAAGAAAAATTCGACTTATTTTTTTTTAAATATCAACTATCACCACACCCAATAGCCTTAATGCACTTGTGTTTTTACCGCATATGTTGGTCGCACTCTACCATACATGCATTTTGGCTACCATTTCCCTTTTGCATCAAAATCACACAATCTCACATTTTTAGGTATGGGGAGGGTGGAGTGGACCGTGGAACGCCCATGTGGGACGTGGAGGCTGTGATATACCACTCCTCACAGGCCTTAACTGTGAAGATCATCGAATCCACCCTGTCTTCCACGACCCCCCTTTCTTTCAAAATCACAAAATCCCACATTTCAATATTTTTTTTGAACATATTTCGGTAGTTTATTAGTAGTACTTTTTATCGTTTTGTGGTTGTTTAGTGTTGGCATTCTCTTTTTTTCATTTGTTAACTCAAAGAGTTGTGCATTTATTTGATACTTTGTCTAATATTGTTTATAATTCAACGAAAGTCAGTCTTACCATATTATTACGTTAAAGTATCCGGCTACTGTAACAGATATAAAACTAGTTATTATTTGTTTGGAGTTCGTATTTGTATTCAAACTCGATAAGGTTTAACTCGAATCAATTTCGAACTCAAATAAGATAAAAATGAAGTACTAATTCGCATATATATATATATATATATATATATATATATATATATATAGGGTAGGGATCCTAAGAGAAGTCCACCCTATTTGAGAAACTTGAGAAGCAATCTGGACCACACATTTTCCTTAAGCAAAAAATGCAAAAAAAAATTTGAAAAAAATGCAAATTTTTTTTTTTTTTTTTTTTTTTTTGTTGAAAAATCGCAGCTTTTTCTTTAAGGATTAAATTTTTTTTTTTTTTTAAATTTTTTTTTGGATTTATACACATGTGTATATTGTTAATCTTTTAACTATACATATATGTATATTGTCAATTATACATATATGTATATACATGTTTAAAATTGAAAAAATGTGTATATTGTTAATCTTAAACCATAAACACTAAAGCTAAACCTTAATGCTAAACCCTAAACTCTAAACCCTAAAGTTAAACCCTAAAGCTAAACCCTAAAGCTAAACCCTAATTCTAAACCCTAAAGCTAAACCCAAAAGCTAAAACTAAACACTAAAGCTAAACCCTTAATGCTAAACCCTAATACAAACCCTAAAGATAAAGCTAAACCCAAAAGTTAAAGCTAAACCCAAAAGTTAAACCCTAATGCTAAACCCAAAAGCTAAACCCTAAATACTATTGCTAAACCCTAATGCTAAACCCTAATGTTAAACCCTAAAGCTAAACCCTAAACCATAAAGCTAAACCCTAAACCCTAATGCTAAACCCTAAATACTAATGCTAAACCCTAAATAACACTTATTTTTCAATTTTAAACATGTATATACATATATGTATAATGGACAATATACATATATGTATAGTTAAAAGATTAACAATATACACATGTGTATAAATCCAAAAAAAAATTAATTCTTAAAGAAAAAGCTGCGATTTTTCCAACAAAAAAAAAAAAATTGCATTTTTTCACCTTTTTTTTACATTTTTTTGCTTAGGGAAAATGTGTGATCCAGAATGCTTCTCAAGTTTCTCATTTAGCCTACTACTTCTCACATGATCCTTATCCTATATATATATATATAGTTAGGTTAACGTACAAGAGCCCTTATCCTACATTACGTACGTGATCATCTCAGCCGTCAGATCTTCATCCCACATTGAAATCGCATGTTGGTTTTTTGTAACAATTTCGCATGTTGGTTTTTTAACATACGATTTCATCAAAATTACCACATGCGAAATTGTTACAAAAAACCAACATGCGATTTCATCAAAATTATCACATGCGAAATTGTTACAAAAAACTAACATGCGATTTCATCAAATTTATCACATGCGATTTCATCCATGCTATTTTATAGCATGCGATTTCATATCGCGTACGTAGCGTACGTTAAGCCATTTTGTACAGTACACTTTATATATATATATATATATATATATATATATAAACAGGATCAGGAGAAAACGCCCAAAAGTGTGAGAACGGTGAGAACGCATCCTGGCCCAACACATGGCGCGGGACATCTCTCTCTCTCTCTCTCTCTATATATATATATATATATATATATATATATATATATATATATATATATATATATGGGATTAGGAGAAAACGCCCAAAAGTGTGAGAACGGTGAGAACGCATCCTGGCCCAACATGTGGCGCGGGACATGATCAGGGTCCGAGTGGTATTTTTGTCTTTTCAATCTTCTTTATTTTCCCAACGCGGTATAATATTTTCTGGCGTCTAAGATTTTTTTGGCTTTAATTGTATTTATTAAACTTGTTGGCGTTGAATTAATTGTTTTTGTGTCACATAGATAATTTTTTAGCGTTATAGCGTTTTCTGGTCAATTTTTTTGGCGTTTTTGTGGCGTTTTGTATAATAATTCACTACGAGTCATTAATATTTTCATAAGTTAACAATAAGACCAAATGTTTTTTTGGCGTTTAGTGAATTTTTTGGCGTTTAATACATTTGACAAGTTGCTTTGCCAGCACCCGTTCTCACAGTTTTCACACTACTAGCGTTTTGGTGTTTGTAGTTTTTGGCGTCATATATAATAATGTATTTTATTTGTGGATAATTAGATAACAAAACAACAGATAACTTGATAACAAAACAATATAAAATGAAAAAGAAAAAAAATTAAAAATGGTAATATAATTTCTCTTCCGAATCTTCACTGTCATCAGCTCCTTCTTCTTGAATTTGTTTTGGCGTTTTGAACCTTTTGTATACCTTAGCTAGATGCCAACTTTCCTACATAATCCCCGTCTTTTTAGACGAAGCTGCTTAGTGCCATCCTGTTTTTTGGTGTGATATTCTTGTTTGGTAGCATGTCATTAAACATCAACTCTTGCTTGATGCTATTTATAATAATGGACTCCAAAATAGCATTTTTCACTTGTGTTGATCCCTTTATTCCAGGCCTATATTCATCAAGAACAAAACTCACATGATGGCATATCACTGTCACCAGTCTCTTTTTCTTGAATATTTGTCCATCTCATTCAGCAAAATATTATTGAGATAACCCCCTCAGAAGAAGAATCCATTCAGTGAAAGCTTTGCCATCTGTGGTTATTTTAACTAACATTATTTGGCGTTTTAAAGTGAGTGGTTTCTAGAGGATATGGCGTTTGTTTTTCTGGGTGTGATCAATTTCATTGTGTATAGACCCCTCTCTTATATGAGTTTTTTTGGCGCGTAGTTTAGGCGGGACTTTTTTATTGTAATAAATGATAGTAATAAAGTAACTGTCTTTTCAGTTACTGTTTTTGTATTTACTGTTTTGATCAGCTTTTATCAGTTTTATAGGTGATAGACGTTCCATCTTCTAAGTTTGGCGTTTTTTTAAATGGCATTATGCAGACCAAGATGACAAAATACAATAACGGAGAAAATAAAATATTAAGCAGGAAAAATATTTTTTGTTATTTTTGGCGTTTTGTAAAGAATAACCTTTTTTAGTATTTTTTTTGGCGTTTTGCTAATAAAGAGAGAAATATATCATTTAATTATCTTAAAAAAAAAGGATTACATAGAAGAAAAAAAAGAGGAAAAAAAATTAAAACCCTTCGTCAGAAGGTACTTTATCCGAAAAGTATCCATCACTTGCGTCATCTTCTTCCTCGGAGTGTTCATCTGGATCTTCATCCATGTCATCACCTTCACCTTCATCAGCTTCTTGTTCCCGAAGATTCTGAAGCCTCCACTTGAACATGCCTTGCATTAACCCCAATTTTGAGTCCATTTCTGTGTTCGTACAAGTGGTGTTATGCAATTCTTCCATGAAACCAAGACCCTGCTTTGTCATGATGTTTTCAAGCCAGTAGACTTCCTGCTCTCCGCTGTCGTATATAACAGTCACCATGTCTGTTTTATCATCAAAACGCCATGATATCATGAGATGGTCCGGCTTCACATCTGCTTTGACTGGTCCAAATTTCCTGGTTAATGCTTTCATAAGCATATGTGTTTCATGGCATTCATTGTCTAGAGCGATGCCAAGGGATAAGATACCCCTCTGTACCTCTTCTTCCATCTTCAAAATTTCCTTGACCGTCTTAACATACACCCTCCTTTTGTTGTCAAAACGGAGGACGAATCGCCTGATTGCCATAGTGTATCTCCACGAAACGATTGTTGCCATTTTTGGCGTTTTGGTTAAGTTGGCTTTTTTTGTTAAAGATGTTTTTGCAGAAATGGATAGATTTAAGTGATTATGGAAGCTATGTTTTACCTCGTTTATATAATGATGTTTTTGGCGCGTAATTTAGGAGGGAATTTCTTCTAATAAATGTTAATAACTGAAATTCAGTTAATGTGTTGTTTCATCTTCCTGTAATATCCAACGCGTTTTATCACTAATTTTTGATGTTTTGTTTTTCATGGTGTTTTATTTTTTTTAATGGCGTGTTATATTTGATGGCGTTTTGAATATGAGCGGTAAAAGACCCTTTTACCCTTAATGAAGCGCGTCCCACATAATAAAATTGATGTTATTTACGAAAACGCCACCACGCAATCTTGTCAATGGATTGTTTTGATAGGACGACGCATAAGAGTTCTCACCGTTCTCACACTTTTCACCGTTTTCTCTAAATCCTGACCCTATATATATATTTATATATATAGGGGAAGGTTCATTGGGGAACACTAAAAAAGTGGGGAACAGCGGGGAACTGACTCAAACGAACTCTGATTGGACTCATTCCAGCGGCGTTCGAACTGGCCTGTCGAACCCTAACTAGGATCTCTTAACCCTAAACCCAAACTCCTAACTCCTGAACTCTAAACCCTAAAGCTAAAAAATAAGGCTAAAACCTAAGCTAAATCATAAAATCAAAACTATAAACCCTAAAAGCTAAACCCTAAAGGCTAAACCTAAAGCTAAACCCTAAAGCTAAACCCTAAACTCTAAAGCTAAACCCTAAACCCTAAAGGCCAAACCCTAATATATTTAGGGTTTAGGGGTTATGATTTAGGGTTTAGGGTTAAGAGATCCTAGTTAGGGTTTGACAAGCCGGTTCCAACGCCGATGGAATGAGTCTAATCGGAGTTTGTTTGAGTCGGTTCCCCACTGTTCCCCACTTTTTTAGTGTTCCCCAATGAACCTCACACTATATATATATAGAAATGGGATGAGGAGAAAACGCTCAAAAGTGTGAGAATGGTGAGAACGCATCCTGGCCCAACACGTGTCCCGCGACATAGAGAAGGGCGGAGGGGCCTTTTTGTCTTTTCATTCTTCTTTTATTGTCCCAACGCGGTAAAATATTTTATGGCGTCTAAGTTTTTTTTGGCGTTAACTGTATTTATTAAACTTTTTGGCGTTTAATTAATTGTTTTTGTGTCACATATATGATTTTTTGTCGTTATAGCGTTTTCTGGTTAATTTTTTGGCTTTTTGGCGTTTTGTAAAATAATTCACTACTAGTGTCACACCCCGATATTTGCACGTATTACCGGTGGGCCCGGTGGGAAGTATCGTGACGTAGTTGATATCATCATAGTCAAACAACACAAATTATAAATGCACAGCGGAAGCAAAAGATAGATTTATTTCAACCGAATAAATTGTAATATTAAGTATCACGAAATAGTTGAAACAGATCCACAGGCGGATCGAATAAAAAGGAAAATTATTCAACAGACTTTGACATCTAGAGCTTGCGAGACTTGATTATTGATGCCTGGAGTAGCTAGCCTATTCCGTATAGTACCTGCACTTAGCCTTTTTGGAAAATACGTCAGTTTACACTAGTAAATACAACTTAAGTGACTCATTTTGAAAAGAGTTTAAAAATTGATTTGAATGCACTTTGGCAAAAATATCTTTTATAACTTGGGACAATTATTTAAAAATAATCTTGTATACAGTTTTACTTATTTGTCGTCCATCAGGGCCGGTCTAGATTAACTGACACGCCACAGGTATAATGCCCACAAGGATTATTTCCTTTAAGTGGATTACCAGTTTTTACATAATGCATCTGTCAGGTGTACACCTACACCCCGTGCTTAGGTCGTGGCCATTTCTTTGAATGATGCCAAGGATATCCGGGACATGGTCATTTAACCCCCAAAGGCCATACACCAAATAATACAGAATAAAACGGGTTATGTAAATACACAAATCACAATACGATTTAAATGACTACATACCCGACCAAGCGGTATTATTATAATACCGTATCCCAAGCCCGTATAGGGAAAATAAGTTAAGAGTATTTACCTGAGCAAAGTATAAATCAAATACAGCAAGTGCATGTAGCTTTTACTAGGCTCCTAATCTGGAACGAAGGTTTTTAATAACCTATTAGAATCCTAACTGGTCTTTAATTAAGCCTAAACTTAGACCGGTTAGTTTTAAAAGAGGATGTGGTCCAAAAATGCATGATTAAGCGAAAACCGGTTTAGAATGTGATTTTGACCCGACAAGCTTGTATGCTTGTTTAATATGGGTAGCTCAAACACATTCTGGATTTTGAGACAAAAATGTTAAGGTTTGACCCGTTTCGGCTAATTTATACAAACTAGTCACATAAGCCGATCCGAACGCGAAAATGCGTAACGGGTAACCAAAAGAGTCATATGCAGGTTTCCTAAGTTAATATGCCTTAAATATGTTGTGACATCAGTAAGATATCTTCTATTATGCCCCAAATGAATTTAAACTCAAACAATGCCCCGTAGGGGCATTTTGGTCATTTTAAAGGTTATAAAAGAGTTTAAATAATAATCTGAGTTTAAAACTTTTGCTTACTGTAAAAATATAAAAATTACTGAGCTTATCAGTAGGCATCAAACCTTATATGTTTAAAATAGTTTTAATACATACTATGCGTTAAAAACGCTTAAAAAGGCGATTTGGAGCCATTTCCGGGTTTTCAAAGGAAAGCTGATATTTTTATTTTTCCAGAAGGCTCAAAATATTTTATTTATCATATAAAATCAGTAGCAAAAGGTTTGGGGTCAAAAGGATTTGTAAAACTCATTTTATAGCCCAAAAGGGGAAAACCGGCAATTACCGAATCAAGCTTAGAACTCTAAGTTATGCTCAACCTAAAAATAAATAAAAATCTTCAAAAGTCCCAAAATATTATTTTACATCAGTGGGTAAAAAGTTTGGTATCAAAAATTGGGTTTAGATAAGCTATACGCTAATTACGTCGTTTAATTAATAAAAAAACTTTTCATTTACGCTAATGAGCATAACTCCTAATCTAGACCTCAAACTGATGTGAAACTTTAGGAACATGTTTATAAATTAGAAATGAAAGTTTCTACTCTTTTACTTTTTCAAAATCACGTTTTAGGGTCATATGGGCATAATAGTCAAATATAAGCATTTAACGGAAACATGCATGTGAATCGGATAACTAATGAACCAAGTTGTATAATCACAGAGGGTTATACTAACATGAAACCTGGTCATAATAAGGCTCTAAGGCATTTCTAAACTATGCTCAAACGGGTCAGAACTGAAAGTCAAAGCAGAAGTCAAATTATGCGACTTTCGGTTCCGAACCGAGCCTAAACTGAAAATTGTCGGGTTGAACATGTTTATACATGTTCTTACATTAATTACCAAGTTATATAAATGATAAAACAGGTTGCATGTCTTCTACATTGCTAATTATGTGTTAATTTGAAAATAAGCTTTCTGTTGACTTTTTAAGATTAACTTTGACCCGACAATTGACCTAGTTAGAGTGGGAATCATAGATTACCCTTTTAAGGGTTTATTACCCACATAATTACCAACTTATAGGTACTTTCAATTCGAGATTTGGCTGAACAATTATTGATTAATCTCGAAGTCAAACCTTAATTACGACGGTTTGACTTTTAGCTAAGTAACTAAGCTAAACTAAATTAGGAAGGATTAAGGACACTTACAAGAGTCCTAAGAATGATTAGGAAGCCTAAGGAAACTTGTTGCTAATCAGAGGAGCTCCAGAAGTGAGTCTTGAGTGTGTTGCAAATGAACAAGGAATGTTGCAACAAGAGGTCTCCTTATATAGTAACTTTGATGTCACAATATCACCCCAACTAAGTCTATAAATGTTGTAAGATGTTCCCAGGTGTCCCTATGATGCCAAAACCAGTTGCCAAGTCCCTGATTTCGAAAACCACTCTCTTAAGGCGGTGCAACAGGCTGAACATGCATCTGTCCATTTTCTGCTGCCAATGACTGTCTTACGGACCGTAAGCAAGAAGCCTTGCGGACCGTAAGAACCTCTTACGGACCATAAGACCTTGTCTTTGCGGTCCGTAACTGACTTTGTATTAGATCGCCCAGTTGCAGTGCTTGCGGACCGTAAGCCTAAGGCCATACGGTCCGTATCCGATGACCAGAAGACAAAAACTTGTTAACTTTCAAGCTTTGACCATGCAATTTTCATAGTTCGAATCTTGGGTCTCTTGCAACAGAATAGGACCACTTGATCAGTCTTAAAAAGGTTATAAAACCTTGCCATGCACTTACATATCCTTGGATTCTTATGGAGAGTCTTGCCATGCACTTGAATAAGGTTTTAATTCTTTTGAACAAGAATTTTAATCATGAACTTTGTTGTAATATTATTTAAAAACCCAAATTCTTTATAAATTGAATTTATTCATCATAGGAATAACCGGTTCTAACCAGATCAGATGTTTATCATAATGATTAAGGTCTTGGGATTTATAATTAGGTCGCTCAGAGGTGTTTATTAACATGTCGACACTTTTTAAATCCTACCATACATCTTCTAATTTGACTCGGGTTCCTGACACGTTTATCTTACATGACACGTGTCTTTATTCTTAATGGGTATGATTTTACGAGGTGTTACATCCTCACCCCCTTAAAAGAAATCTCGACCTCGAGATTTACTGGAACAAATGAGGGTACTTTTCTTTCATGGTAGACTCTACCTCCCATGTATATTCGGGACCTCTGCGGGCATCCCATTTAACCTTTACGATAGGTACATGCTTCCTCTGAAGCGTTTTAACCCGTTGATCTTCAATCGACAAAGGCCTTTCCACAAATTTCAAGCTCTCATCTATGTGCACATCTGTATGTGGTATGACTAGCGATTCATCTGCTAGACATTTCTTCAGATTGCATATGTGGAATACATTGTGAATACCACTGAGCTCTTCAGGCAAGTTCAACTTATAAGCCACTGACCCAACACATTCGATAATCTCGAATGGTCTTATATACCTCAGGCTTAACTTACCTTTCTTACCAAATCGCATCACCCCCTTCCAGGGTGATACCTTAAGCAAAACTTTATCACCAACCTCAAACTTTAGAGGTTTTCGCCTTTTATTAGCATAACTTTCCTGCCTATCCCTGGCAGGTTTAAGGCTGTCGCGAATCTGGACAATCTTGTCCGTCATTTCAAAGACTATGTCAGGTCCTGATAATTGAGTTTCCCCTACTTCTGCCCAACAAATAGGCGTTATGCATTTCCTACCATATAATGCCTCAAAAGGCGCAGCCTTAATGCTCGTATGATAGCTATTGTTATAGGAGAATTCGATTAATGGCAGGTGGTTATCCCAACTACCACCTAAGTCAATCACACATGCACGAAGCATGTCTTCCAAAGTTTGGATTGTACGCTCACTCTGTCCGTCCGTCTGAGGATGGTAAGCCGTACTAAAATTTAAGCGCGTGCCCAAAGATTGTTGGAAACTTTTCCAAAAATGTGATGTGTATCTGGTATCTCTGTTAGAGATTATTGACACTGGTACGCCATGTAGAGATACAATCTTATCTACGTACAATTGGGCTAACATGTCGGAGCTATAAGTCTCCTTAATGGGTAGGAAATGTGCTGACTTAGTCAGTCTATCGACTATCACCCATATAGTATCATTTCCTTTCTTTCTCTTTGGTAACTTGGTGATGAAATCCATTGTCACCATCTCCCACTTCCATGTGGGAAGTTCAGGCTGTTGTAGCAAACCTGACGGTTTCTGATGTTCAGCTTTGACTTACGCACATGTCAAACATTTAGCTACATAGGCAGCTATAAACTTTTTCAAGCCTATCCACCAATAGTTTGCCTTTAGATCCTGGTACATCTTATCAGCTCCAGGATGAACGGAATACTTGGAACTGTGGGCTTCCTGGAGGATAACATCCCGAAGTCCTCCATAAACTTGAACCCAAATTCGTCCATTTAATCTCAGGATTCCGCCCTTGCCATAGGATAACTGTTCTTCAGTTACACCTAGTTTTTCATCAGGATAGTTAGCTTCAGCACAGCTTCCTTCTGTGCAGCTAACAACCTTTCGTTCAGACTATTCTTTATCTCAATTCTCTTGGCATTGATTCTTATAGGCTTCACCCTTTCCTTCCTACTTAAGGCATCGGCGACTACATTCGCCTTGCCTGGATGGTATTTTATTTCACAGTCATAATCATTCAAAGTTTCCATCCAACGTCGTTGCCTCATGTTTAAATCCTTCTGATTAAACAAGTGTTGAAGGCTTTTGTGATCAGAATAGATCACACACTTAGTTCCATACAAATAATGCCTCCACAGTTTTAGTGCAAATACAACAGCACCCAACTCCAAGTCATGGGTGGTGTAATTCTTCTCGTGCACCTTTAACTGTCGTGAAGCATAGGCAATGACTTTGCCTTTCTGCATAAGCACACATCCCATACCGGTGTGTGATGCATCACAATATACTACAAATTCATCAATTCCATCAGGCAACGTCAATACCGGAGCATTGCTCAACTTCTACTTCAGAATATCGAAAGATTCTTGATGCTTAGGCCCCCAGTCAAACTTGTTATTCTTGCGGGTGAGTAGAGTCAGGGGTGCTACAATTCTTGAGAAGTTTTCAATAAATCAACTATAGTATCCTGCCAGTCCTAGAAAGCTGTGAATCTCTGTAGGCATCTTGGGCTCTTGCCAGTTTGTGATAGCTTCAATTTTAGCGGGATCCACTTGGATACCACGCTCACTAACAACATGTCCAAGGAATTGGACTTCTCGAAGCCAAAATTCACACTTTGAAAATTTGGCATAGAGCTTTTCTTGTTGAAGTAGCTTAAGAATGCAACGGAGATGTTTCTCATGGTCAGCTTGGCTTTTCGAGTAAATGAAAATGTCGTCGATGAAAACGATGACAAATTTATCCAAGTAAGGCTTGTAGATGCGATTCATGAGATCCATGAACGCGGCAGGTGCATTAGTGAGCCCAAAAGGCATCACTAGGAACTCGTAATGACCAGTTTGTGAATCTCTGTAGGCGTCTTGGGCTCTTGCCAGTTTGTGATAGCTTCAATTTTAGCGGGATCCACTTGGATACCACGCTCACTAACAACATGTCCAAGGAATTGGACTTCTCGAAGCCAAAATTCACACTTTGAAAATTTGGCATAGAGCTTTTCTTGTTGAAGTAGCTTAAGAATGCAACGGAGATGTTTCTCATGGTCAGCTTGGCTTTTCGAGTAAATGAAAATGTCGTCGATGAAAACGATGACAAATTTATTCAAGTAAGGCTTGTAGACGCGATTCATGAGATCCATGAACGCGGCAGGTGCATTAGTGAGCCCAAAAGGCATCACTAGGAACTCGTAATGACCATAACGAGTCCTAAATGCAGTCTTGTGTACATCTTCATCTTTAACCTTCAATTGATGATAGCCTGACCTCAAATCGATCTTAGAAAAGTAGCTTGCCCCTTCTAATTGATCGAACAGATCGCCGATCCTGGGCAAAGGATACCTATTCTTGATAGTGACCTTATTAAGCTCACGGAAATCGATGCACAGACGCATCGATCCATCCTTCTTCTTGACAAATAGAATTGGCGCTCCCCAAGGAGACGAACTAGGTCTAATGAAACCTTTGGATAGCAATTCATCTAGCTGTGTCCTTAATTCCTTCATTTCTGTTGGTGCTAACCTATAAGGCGCTCTTGCAACAGGTGCTGCTCCGGGGATGATGTCAATTCTGAATTCTACTTGCCTATCTGGGGGTAAACCAGGTAGTTCTTCAGGAAAAACTTTAGGGTACTCAGAAATGACGGTAATATCTTCAATCTTGGGCTTCTGCTCATCAATAGTCACCTGTGCCATATAAATGACACAACCCTTCTTCAAACATCTAGATGCCTTGAGCATAGACACTTGCTCAGGCAGTCCATATTGGGTATCTCCCAGAATGGTAATTGGCTCACCAGACGGAGTCTTGATCACCACTTGCTTCTTATTGCACACTATCTGGGCTTGGTTACGAGATAACCAATCCATGCCTATAACTATGTCAAAACCGGCTAACTTCAAAGGAAGTAGGGACAATGGAAAAGAGTGGTTCCTAATGGATATGAAACATCCATCTAACACGGTTGACATGGTTTCTAAGGTACCATCTGCTAATTCCACCTCATATTTCACACTTAGGGTTTTAACAGGTAAATTCAGCAATTTACAGAACTTATTATCTACAAACGACTTATCAGCTCCTGAATCAAATAGCACACTTGCATAAACATCATTTATGAGGAAGGTACCTGTGATCACATTGTCGTCCTGGACAGCTTCTCGTGCATCCATTCGGAAGACCCTTGCATTGGTCTTCTTGACCTCTTCAGGCTTCTTGGCGTATTTAGGGCAATTGGTTTTAATGTGCCCTTTCTCATTGCAGTTGTAGCATATGGCATCTTTAATCTTCTTGCAATCAACAGTCTTGTGCTCTTTAGACTTGCATAACCCACATGTAGGTGGTCCTGACTTAGATTTGGACTCAAGTCTGCATTTTCCAAAGTGGCGTTTTTTGGCAAGTTTTGCACTTTGGCTTTTCCTCAGCTTGTTGGCTACCCTTGTTGGATCCAAACTTCTTCCTGAAGTCAGTGCTACCTTTATGCTTCTTTTCAGATCTTCGTGAGTTATCATCCTCACGCTTTCTCTTGCCTTCTTCCGAGTTCATGAGCGATCTTAGCCTGACCGCGTCCAAGGTAAGAGACAGAGATAGATCAGCTACCGATCTAAAAGTAGCAGGTCTGGACGCCTTAACACTGGCTTTGATTTCTGGGGCTAAACCCACAATGAAGCGAGCAATCCTTTTGGGTTCCGGGGTTACTAGATACGGAACCAGCCAAGACAGGGTATTGAAACTGGTGAGGTAAGCTTGACAATCTAAATTCTTCATCACCAACGATAAGAAATCTGATTCAATTCTTTCAACCTTATGCTACGGGCAATAATTCTCCTTAATGAGAGCAACGAGTTGATCCCATGACAAATTGTAGAGCGGGATTTTTCCAGTAGCTTGAATGAGAGACTTCCACCATGCTAGTGCCTCTCCCTTGAACGATTGGGATACATACTTCACTACATCTCTCTCAGCACAACCGCTGATGTCAACTACTGTGTCCATTTCATCTAACCAAGTCATACAATCAATTGCCCCTTTCTCCCCAGTGAAATCCCGGGGTTTGCAGGAAACAAAGTACTTATAAGGTACAGGACTTGGTACGTGGTTTATCATCAAACACTATCCTTTTAGATGGAACACTGTGTTGATTAGATGAATGTCGATCATCAGCTTTCTTTGGCTCATCTTTCTTAGAGGGTGGCTTGCTGTGAGCCTCTGAATGAGTCTTAGGCTTAGAATGCGGTGCGGATAGGGTCCTACTTCGAGTCCCGCTAGATTCATTATACTGCCGCTCTATAGCCTTTGTAACAGCATTATCTACTAATGCTTGCAGCTCCGCACCGGTCACCTGTATCTTAGTATTTTCATGGTTTTCCACCGGATGACTGTTTAGCTCTTCTGACCTAGCCATGTAGCTTTAATTGCTACATAAAATCAAATAAGGCAAGGTTTATATAGAAGCTTATACAGTTTTATTGCTTTTGACAATTTATTAACTATGGCTTTTAATAGCCATTTTAGTTAATTTGTTAAATATATAATTATTCAGGATCTTTATCATAATCCTAAATTATAAGTTAGTAATGGCACAAAGGCCTAGTCACGTAGACAAGTTTAGTTTATAAGCCCATGTTTTATGGAATCGAGGCATTAAGGTTTGAATCCAAGTTCATTACCTTTTCTTGACAGGGAGTTGTAGGCTACCACTGTCTTTAGTCCCAGAGGACGTTAATTATAGCCCGTGGGCACTTCATCCTTAAGGGATGATTATTTAAATAAGGGAATTTAGAATAACCCAATTTAAGAATGACTTATGTGATTTTATCGAATCACATTTGTCAAGCATGTTAATATGCTTTCAGATGTTAACAAGGTTTTGAATCCTTTGAATAGGTTTTACCATCTTGGCCATGTCTGCAATGACATTTAGGCTAGGTTTTACCTTTAAGATTCTTTTTAATATTTAACGCAGAACAATCCTAAATTGAGATGTTAACAAGGATCTGAATCTAATTGAGGAACTACCATCTTGGCCCTGTCTTGAGGTGACATATGGCTAGGTCTTGTCCGTTTTAGATTTTGCCATTTTATTATAATGGTAGATCTTTTAGTCGGAATGTTATTTTATTTATTTCACATTTTATGTTTATGCACTTAACTAATAAAATGAAAATTTTAAACTAACCATTCCTTTAAAAATTTAACAAGTACAATTTTGCCCTAAACGGGACTTCTACTAAAATAACATGCCCACGCAGGGGTTTAAACAAACAAACATACCCACGCAGGGGTCAACAGAAAGACATGCCCACGCAGGGGCAGAATACAAAAAGACATACCCACGCAGGGGTTAACCAAAAGACATGCCCACGCAGGGGCTGGATTGAAAATAAGGAAATACAACCAACAATTTAAAGGATTCAATGGTCCTTCTTGCTCATTCCTTTTATTAAATTCGCCAATCCCTTAAAGAATCCCTGGTTGTTTCTTCGGTCCTCACGGACTACCCTTTCCACTTGGCTCAATCTTTGGAGTATTTCCTCCTGTTCTGGCGGGGAAAACCGTGGTATCTGCGGCTGCGGCTGATGTGGAGGTCGAAGAGGCTGCTGTTGTTGGTATCCATAAGTTGGGTATCCAACTCCCCAGGGAGCTCCGTAAGGTCCCTCGGGGTTGAGAGCATTGTAGTTCCAGGCTGCCAGATATGGGTCGACCTCAGCATAATTGAAGCTGGTGTGAGCCGGCTGCTCAAAGGGATTATACGCTGCTGAGCCAGCGTATGTAGGAATTGGGTTGCCAAAGCCCAACGGTGGTGGCACGACAGGTGCAGAGTTCACTTCCGGGATGGGGTTTGAAGGTCCCCCCATCTGTTGGTCTTCTTGGAGTGGCGGGTAGTGGCTGCCACTCGATGGTTGAGGGGTGCTGATATGCACTCCCCCTCACACGGACATCTGTGCGTTCGATCTCCTTCGCCTCGGTGGCTCAGGAGGCTGTTGCTGAGGTGGTGGTGGTGGCGGGGTAACTGCCACGAAACGTGAATCCTCGGAAGGATCCTGCTACTGCTGCTGCTGATGAGGCGATGAATGGTGAGAGGGTGTAAAATACCATTCGAACTGGTTGAACCTCGCTTGGTAGCTGTCTGGACCACGGTAAGGTGATCCATGAAAAGATGACCCATCAGAAATTTCTATGGGATGTGTGGGGGTACCGGTCGGTGGTTCAATAGGGTCGGTGTCCTCATCCATATCCATGGCGTGATCTCCAGAAAAGTGATCTTCCGGTCCCAATTGGTTAACACCCACTGGTTCTTCGAGGTAGTTTGTCGGGTTGAACCGGCTTCGGAAGATAAGTGACGGGTTATCAAAGGAGTGACGAGAGTTGGACCTCTGGAGAGGGATAAATGAAGGCTGTGGGTTTTCGGGCTCATTTTCTGATTGGGGCCCAAAGGAGTGAAGGTAAGACGGTGACGAGCTTAACGAGACAGACTGCCTCGCTGGCTGCAGATGTGTCCTACAGTCTCCCTGGGGAATTGTGCTCATAGTGATGGGTGGGGTTCGCCTTTGAGATGGCCCGGCCTCATGGTCGTGGCCTGCTACTGGTCCCTTTCCTTTTCCCCTAAGGAATCTTGGTGGCATATTTAAACCTGTCAACATAGACAAAGATAACAACAAAGAAAAATATAAAAGACAAAATAAAACAAAATCAGGATTTGTCCTATGTTCTTTGTCTAGACTCGAAAATTTTGAGGAATGTGCAACTGTGTAACTGAGATTAAACACAAAAGCTTAGTGTTTAATTCACTCAGTGTTGGCTCTGATACCAACCTGTCACACCCCGATATTTCCACGTATTACCGGTGGGTCCGGTGGGGAGTATCGTGACGTAGTTGATATCATCACAGTCAAACAACACAAATTATAAATGCACAGCGGAAGCAAGAGATAGATTTATTTCAACCAAATAAATTGTAATATTAAGTATCACAAAATAGTTGAAACAGATCCACAGGCGGATCGAATAAAAAGGAAAATTGTTCAACAGACTTTGACATCTAGAGCTTGCGAGACTTGATTATTGATGCCTGGAGTAGCCAGCCTATTCCGTATAGTACCTGCACTTAGCCTTTTTGGAAAATACGTCAGTTTACACTAGTAAATACAACTTAAGTGACTCATTTTGAAAAGAGTTTAAAAATTGATTTGAATGCACTTCGGCAAAAATATCTTTTATAACTTGGGACAATTATTTAAAAATAATCTTGTATACAGTTTTACTTATGTGTCGTCCATCAGGGCCGGTTTGTAGGGCCGGTCTAGATTAACTGACACGCCACAGGTATAATGCCCACAAGGATTATTTCCTTTAAGTGGATTACCAGTTTTTACATAATACATCTGTCAGGTGTACGCCTACACCCCGTGCTTAGGTCGTGGCCATTTCTTTGAATGATGCCAAAGATATCCAGGACATGGTCATTTAACCCCCAAAGGCCATACACCAAATAATACAGAATAAAACGGGTTATGTAAATACACAAATCACAATACGATTTAAATGACTACATACCCGACCAAGCGGTATTATTATAATACCGTATCCCAAGCCCGTATAGGGAAAATAAGTTAAGAGTATTTACCTGAGCAAAGTATAAATCAAATACAGCAAGTGCACGTAGCTTTTACTGGGCTCCTAATCTGGAACGAAGATTTTTAATAATCTATTAGAATCCTAACGGGTCTTTAATTAAGCCTAAACTTAGACCGGTTAGTTTTAAAAGAGGATGTGGTCCAAAAATGCATGATTAAGCGAAGACCGGTTTAGAATGTGATTTTGACCCGACAAGCTTGTATGCTTGTTTAATATGGGTAGCTCAAACACATTCTGGATTTTGAGACAAAAATGTTAAGGTTTGATCCGTTTCGGCTAATTTATGCAAACTAGTCACATAAGCCGATCCGAACGCGAAAATGCGTAACGGGTAACCAAAAGAGTCATATGCATGTTTCCTAAGTTAATATGCATTAAATATGTTGTGACATCAGTAAGATATCTTCTATTATGCCCCAAATGAATTTAAATTCAAACTATGCCCCGTAGGGGCATTTTGGTCATTTTAAAGGTTATAAAAGAGTTTAAATAATAATCTGAGTTTAAAACTTTTGCTTACTATAAAAATATAAAAATTACTGAGCTTATCAGTAGGCATCAAACCTTATATGTTTAAAATAGCTTTAATACATACTATGCGTTAAAAACGCTTAAAAAGGCGATTTGGAGCCATTTCCGGGTTTTCAAAGGAAAGCTGATATTTTTATTATTCCAGAAGGCTCAAAATATTTTATTTATCATATAAAATCAGTAGCAAAAGGTTTGAGGTCAAAAGGATTTGTAAAACTCATTTTATAGCCCAAAAGGGCAAAACCAGCAATTACCGAATCAAGCTTAGAACTCTAAGTTATGCTCAGCCTAAAAATAAATAAAAATCTTCAAAAGTCCCAAAATATTATTTTACATCAGTGGGTAAAAAGTTTGGTATCAAAAATTGGGTTTAGATAAGCTATACGCTAATTACGTCGTTTAATTAATAAAAAGCTTTTCATTTACGCTAATGAGCATAACTCCTAATCTAGACCTCAAACTGATGTGAAACTTTAGGAACATGTTTATAAAATAGAAATGAAAGTTTCTACTCTTTTCCTTTTTCAAAATCACGTTTTAGGGTCATATGGGCATAATAGTCAAATATAAGCATTTAACGGAAACATGCATGTGAATCGGATAACTAACGAACCAAGTTGTATAATCACAGAGGGTTATACTAACATGAAACCTGGTCATAATAAGGCTCTAAGGAATTTCTAAACTATGCTCAAACGGTTCAGAACTGAAAGTCAAAGCAGAAGTCAAATTATGCGACTTTCGGTTCCGAACCGAGCCTAAACTGAAAATTGTCGGGTTGAACATGTTTAGACATGTTCTTACATTAATTACCAAGTTATATAAATGATAAAACAGGTTGCATGTCTTCTACATTGCTAATTATGTGTTAATTTGAAAATAAGCTTTTTGTTGACTTTTTAAGATTAACTTTGACCCGACAATTGACCTAGTTAGAGTGGGAATCATAGATTACCCTTTTAAGGGTTTATTACCCACATAATTACCAACTTATAGGTACTTTCAATTCGAGATTTGACTGAACAATTATTGATTAATCTCGAAGTAAAACCTTAATTACGACGGTTTGACTTTTAGCTAAGTAACTAAACTAAACTAAATTAGGAAGGATTAAGGACACTTACAAGAGTCCTAAGAATGATTAGGAAGCCTAAGGAAACTTGTTGCTGATCAGAGGAGCTCCAGAAGTGAGTCTTGAGTGTGTTGCAAATGAACAAGGAATGTTGCAACAAGAGGTCTCCTTATATAGTAACTTTGATGTCACAAGATCACCCCAACTAAGTCTATAAATGTTGTAAGATGTTCCCAGGTGTCCCTATGATGCCAAAACCAGTTGCAAAGTCCCTGATTTCGAAAACCACTCTCTTAAGGCGGTGCAACAGGCTGAACATGCATCTGTCCATTTTCTGCTGCCAGAGACTGTCTTATGGACCGTAAGCAAGAAGCCTTGTGGACCGTAAGAACCTCTTACGGACCATAAGACCTTGTCTTTGCGGTCCGTAACCGACTTTGTATTAGATCGCCCAGTTGCAGTGCTTGCGGACCGTAAGCCTAAGGCCATACGGTCCGTATCCGATGACCAGAAGACAAAAACTTGTTAACTTTCAAGCTTTGACCATGCAATTTTCATAGTTCGAATCTTGGGTCTCTTGCAACAGAATGGGACCACTTGATCAGTCTTAAAAAGGTTATAAAACCTTGCCATGCACTTACACATCCTTGGATTCTTATGGAGAGTCTTGCCATGCACTTGAATAAGGTTTTAATTCTTTTGAACAAGAATTTAAATCATGAACTTTGTTGTAACATTATTTAAAAACCCAAATTCTTTATAAATTGAATTTATTCATCATAGGAATAACCGGTTCTAACCAGATCAGATGTTTATCATAATGATTAAGGTCTTGGGATTTATAATTAGGTCGCTCAGAGGTGTTTATTAACATGTCGACACTTTTTAAATCCTACCATACATCTTCTAATTTGACTCGGGTTCCTGACACGTTTATCTTACATGACACGTGTCTTTATTCTTATTGGGTATGATTTTACAAGGTGTTACAACTAGTCATTAAAATTTGCATAAGATTACAATAAGACCAATTTTTTTGGCGTTTAGTGAATTTTTTGGCGTTTAATACCCTTTTTTCAAGGTGCTTTGCCAGCAGCTGTTCTCCCAGTTTTCTTACTACTAGCTTGTTGGTGTTTGTAGTTTTTGGCGTTTTATATAATAACGTATTTTATTTATAGAGAATTGGATAACAAAACAACATATAACTTGATATCAAAACAATAAAATGAAAACAAAAAAAATTCAGAATGGTAATCTAATTTTTCTTCCGAATCTTCAATGTCATCAACCTCTTCCTTCTTGAATTTGTTTTTGGCGTTTTGAACCTTTTTTGAATTCTTTAGCTAGATGCCAACTTTCCTTCATAAACCCCGTTTTTTTTAGAAGAAGCTGCTTAGTGGCAACCTGTTGTTTGGTGTGATATTCTTGTTTGGTGGCATGTCATTAAAGATCAACTCTTGCTTGACGCTATTTGTAATAATGGAGTCCAAAATAGCATTTTACACTTGTGTTGATCCCTTTATTCCATTCAAATAATCATCAAGAACAAAGCTCACCTGATGGCATATCACTGTCATCAGTCTCTTTTTCTTGAATATTTGTCCATCTCATTCAGCAAAATATTATTGAGTTAACCCCCTTAAAAAAGGATCCATTTCAGTGAAAGCTTTGACATCTGTAGCGCTTTAAAGGGAGTGATTTCTAGAGGATATGGTGTTTTTGTGTTTTTCTGGGTGTGATTAATTTCATTGTGTATAGACCCTTCTCTGATAGGAGTTTTTTAGCGCGTAGTTTTAGGCGGGATTTTTTACTGTAATAAATGATAGTAATAAAGTAACTGTCTTTTCAGTTACTGTTTTTTGTATTTACTGGGTTGATCAGCTTTTACGAGTTTAATAGGTTATAGACGTCCTATCTTCTAAGTTTGGCGTATAACAACCCTAAAGAAAACCGACACCCTCTTAAAATATTTTGATACCCTAAAATATATTATAATACCCTAATATGTCTTAAAATACACCCCGTAGGTGAAAACCGAGCCCAAAATACGTTAAAACATTATAAAATAAATAAAAACAAAAATTATTGGGCCGTCGCGGGGCGCGACGCCCCTTGATCTTCTCCGTCGCGGGCCGCCAAGGTCTGGCTACGAGGCACTCTCCAGAAGCCGCCACGTGTTGACACGTGGCGAAGCTATACCGGTGACACATCGACGCTAGGGCCTACGACCCCTACGTCGCGGGGCACGACGCCCTACCCTTGATCCCGTCGCGAGGCGCGACGACAAGCCCGACCAGCCCTATAAAGTTGGAGCTTTGCAGTTCATTTTCGTCGCTCAAAATCTTTCATTATCTCTCAATTTTCACATAGTAGAAGCTATACTCGGGTATAATATCCCCCTAAATAACGAAGTTCTGCTCCGTTGTAAGTATCATAACCCCTAGATACGTATTAGATACGATGCCCGATTGATCTAGGGTTCCGTAACGGCTGTCGTGGTTCTGCCCGACGTAGTCGTTGGAATGCCGTCTCGGGGAGGGTATTAATAATGTTAAAATGGGTTATTATACTAACACGTGTGCATTTGTCTAAATTATAGATAATTCTCAGGAAATCCTTACAGAAAACCTAAAACAGCAATGTGAGTAATCTCCTTTTTGTAAACAGTTTTTACAAAACCTTAACTATTTTACAATGAAATTTAGCAGTGATTGAGTCTTTGTAATTCTACGATTACTGCCGGTATGTTGGGGTTTTCTATACAAAATGTGAGACACGTTACCATTGGACAAAGAGTTAGCCAATGTGTAATATGACCCACCAGTCAGGATTGACAGTACTGAATGAGTAATTAGGTAGATGTAAACATTGTAATCGCTCTCAATACTGTTTAAATTAATAAACCTTTTCTTGATTGAACTGGGATTCACTCACCAGTATTTCCCACTGACAAAATGTTTTAAAACGCGTTTCAGGTAACACAATGTGAAAGCCAACTAGAGGCCAGCTGGACAGCACTGAAGGCTTGGAAAAGTGGCTATAAAATTTACCTAAATAAAGAAGGCGTTTTATTTCAATAAATTGGGATTTATCCCTATAAATCAGTTTGAATTGAAAACTAGGGTTTTATCCCAATGTGTTTATTTATATAAAATATAGTGTTTCACTCTAATAAAATATTTCCTAACTACGGTCCTGATGTAATTTCCGCTGCCAAATTAATAAACACCGATACCACCAACACCGTCGTTCGCGGCCGCTCGTTCCCGGGACAGATAGGGGGCGGGGGTTGCGACATGGCGTTTTTTTTAAATGGCCTTATGCAGACCAACATGAGAAAATAGAATAACGGAGTAAATAAAATATTAAGCAGGAAAAATATTTTTTGTTATTTTTGGCGTTTTGTTAGGGTTAAGCATTTTTTAGTATTATTTTGGCGTTTTGCTAATAAAGATAGAAATATATCATTTAATTATTATCTTAAAAAAAAGATTACATAGAAGAAAAAAAAAAGAAAACAAATTTAAAATCCTTCGTCAGAATGTACTTTATCTGAATAGTATCCATCACTTGTGTTATCTTCTTCCTCCTCGGAGTCTTCTTCTTGATCTTCATCCATGTCATCACATTCACCTTCATCAGCTTCTTGTTCCTGAAGATTCTGAAGCCTCCACCTGAACATGTTTTGCATTAACTCCAATTTTGAGTCAATTTCTGTGTTGGTACAAGTGGCATTATGCAATTCTTCCATGAAACCCAGTCGCTGCTTTGTCATGATGTTCTCTAGCCAGTAGACTTCTTCCTCTCCGCTGTCGTATGTAACTGTCACCATGTTTGTTTCATCATCAAAACGCCATGATGTCATGACAAGGTCTGGCTTCACATTTCCTTTGATTGGTCCAAATTTGCTGGTTAATGCTTTCATAAGCATATGCGTTTCATGGCATTGGTTGTCTAGAGCGATGCCAATGGATAAAATTTGCCTCTGTATCTCTTCTTACATTTTAAGAATTGCCTTGACCGTCTTAGCATACACCCTCCTTCTGTTGTCAAAATGGAGGACGCATCGCCTAATTCCCAGAGTGTATCTCCACGAAACGATTGTTGCCATTTTTGGCGTTTTGTTTATGTTGGCGTTTTTTGGTTAAAGATGTTTTTTTTGCATAAAATGGATAGATTGAAATGATTATGGAAGCTATGTTTTTAAGTTTGTTTATATAATGATGTTTTTTGGCGCGTAATTTAGGAGGAAATTTCTTCTAATAAATGTTATTAACTGAAATTCAGTTATTTGTGTTGTTTCATATTCCTGTAATATTCAACGCGTTTTATTTTTAATTTTTGGCGTTTTGTTTTTAATGGCGTTTTATTTTTAGTATGGCGTTTTATCATATGATGATGGCGTTTTAAATATCAGGGGTAAAAGACCATTTTACCCTTAATGAAGCGCGTCCCACCTAATAGTATTGATGTTATTTACGAAAACGCCACCGCGCAATCTAGTCCATGGATTGTTTTGATCGGACGATCCATAATCGTTCTCATCGTTCTCACACTTTTCACCGTTTTCTCTAAATCAATTGAAAAGGGTATGATTGTAAATGCATTAACAAATTCAAATATGGTAATCCTGGATTTAAGGATTTGGAGAGAGAAAATCATTGATTTAAGGAATTATAACCGTCCATAACATCATTCATTTTAATTTTTTTTGCATCATTCACAGAATCAGAGCATGTTCATGATATGGTGTTTTAAAAAAATTCATAGTTCAATTCATGGTGTTTTTACAAAATAATATAACACCATTCAGTAAACAAAAATATAACCCCATTCAGTACACAAAGTAACACCATTCAGTACAAGATATAACACCATTCAGTAAACAAAAAATAACACCATTCAGAAAAAAAATAACACCTTTCAGAAACAAAATAACACCATTCAGAAACAAAAAAAACCATCCAGTAAACAAAAAATAACATCATTCAGTAAACAAAATAACACCATTCAGTAAATAATATAACACCATTCAGTACAAGAATATAACACCATTCAGAAAATAAATATAACACCATTCAGAAAAAGAAATTAACACCATTCAGAAACAAAAATAACACCATTCAGAAACAAAATAACACCATTCAGAAAAGAAAATAACACCATTCAGAAAAGAAAAAATAACACCATTCAGAAAAGAAAAAAAAAACACCTTTCATAATAGAAAAAAAAAACACCATTAATGAAAGAATATAACACCTCTGTATCATCTTCTCCACTTCCGGCGCCGTTCGAGGTAGATAGAAAGAGATCGCAGGACCACCACCACTGCCACTTCCGGCACCACCACCACTGCCACTTCCGGCACCACCACCGCCGCACCACCACTGTCGATCCAGCGCCACCACCGCCGCTGCCACTCGCACCAGCACCACCGCCGATGTCGCTCGCACCAGCACCGCCGCCGCTGCCGCTGTCGTGTTTGATTTTCCGATTGGCCGCTGTCGTGTTTCTTCTTCAGATTGATTATGAGAGAGATCTTCGATCGTAGATGAAGATCATCTGGAGAGAGAGAGATATTGTAGGGATTTTGATTTACAGTTTCTATTTTTGAATGGATATAAAGACTTTTTTACCCTTAGAATTTTCAATTCAGTCCAAAAAATAAATCAAATTTTACAATTTGGTCCCTATTAATCTCAACCATTAGATCAAAGATCTAATGGTGTAGATTCTTTCTTACCCTTCTCACACTTTTAGTCTTTTTTACAGGATCCTAACTCTATATATATATATATATATATATATAGGACAATGCTAGACAGAAAACCCTATTTAGGTAGAAAACTCTGGAAACCCAAATCTCCACCCCATTTTTACCCAACCTCCCGACATTTTTTTTTTCGAAAAAAATAACACATGTAATATACATGTTTTAGAGTGTTTTGGGCCAAAAAAAACAAAAAAGCGCCGAAGGGATTTTTTAAAAAAAAATAAACAAGTTTCAGCAATGTCCGGTCGCCTAACATGTGTTAGGCACAAAAGACAGAAAATTGCTGAATTTTTTTTTTTTTAATAATCCCTTCGGCGCTTTTTTGATTTTTTTTGCCCAAAACTCTTAAAAACATGTATATTACATGTGTTATTTTTTTCAAAAAAAAAAATGTCGGGAGGTTGGGTTTTCTAGGGTTTTTTATATAGATAGGGTTTTCTATATAGCCTTGCCCTATATATATATATGGGAGGGTTTAAATGAGAATGCTAAATATCGTGCAAACCGTGAGAACGAATGAAAAAAAACACGAAAACTTGGTCAAAAACAATTCAAATTCAAAATTTCTTGTTACACTTATCATTATATTTCGAATACAATGTTAGAAATTAAATTTACATGTTTAAATTTACATGTATAATTTACACTTGTGTAAGTTTGTCATTTACACATGTATAGGTTTGTTGTATTTATACATGTGTAAAAAACTTATCAAGAGTGATTATGAAAGAAGAGATTAATTATATAAAGAGTAAATTCTTTTTTTTTTTAATGTTGTATCTTAATTATAATAAGTTTTGCATTAAAAAAGTTGATTTTGATTGGTTTTCTCCTTCGTTCTTACGGTTCTCGTAATATTTAGCATTCTCAAGATAACCCTCCCTTATATATAAATATATGTTTAGGTTCAAGAGTGAACACTAGTATATTTGCGAACTGTGCGAACTAATCCTGGCCATACGTTATGGCCAGGATTATTTCGCTCAGTTCGCAAATAAACTAGCGTTCACTCTAGAACCCCACCTATATATATGTGTGTCGGGGGTGGGGGGAATCGTTATGGAAAGATTAATAGGAAATCATAGAAAACCCTTTAGATACACATATATATTTATTTGGACAAAAGACGACATTACTGTATTACATTACAATATATATAATCAAGGAAGAACTCCCTTAGTTACTTATATTCACTTCATAGTAGTGCACTTATTTATTAGATTCGATATCTCGTGGCTTCGATCAAGGGCAGAATATAACGTCATAGTTGGTTCCACCGGGGCACGTAAATGTGCTAGTTTGATCATCCTTAGGATAACTATATGCATCAGGACATCTGGTCTTGAAAAACCTTGATAAATCAGTTGGTCCACAGTTTCCAGAGTTACAACAATACTGATCAGTTTTGTACACGGTGCAAGGGTTATTGCACCCACCCGGAGCCCGTAACTCAGCAGGGCACTGGCCATTGATATCCGCGGTACATGAGATACCACGGGTGCACCCATTAGAGTTGGGTCTAAACACCATCGGCACATTGAATCCGTCCACAAGAGAAATGTCAAAGAAATCAAGATTTTGATATTGATTCAAACCGAACTCAGCCAACGTGTTAGGTGGGGTTCCATAGCCTTGGCATTGGAGGAGTCCGTTGCAATCACCGGTTTGACACCTGCCAAGCCCTGAGCCATCAAAGTTGCAATCGGTTCGGGGCCATATACGGGCTCCTGCTGTGCCAGCTGCAACGGTTAAAGGCCAGGTTTGGCCTGGGCCAAGCTCTTGGCCGCCACCAGGTACCGCACCAGCCCAAACGGTGTATGGACAGTTGTTTCGAATAGTGAAAACGGCTGCATTGGTGTAATGAAAAAGAAGAAGAGCCAAGAGAAGGAAAGTGGAAAGGGTGGAGGTGCTCATTGTGGTATTTCTGGGTGAATACAAAGTGAGACTAAACATGGTTTATATAGGCTAAAATAGTATACAGTTATCTGAATGAAATTTCAAAGGCATTCATTGGACTTAATGGATATGTAGAATTTTTATGTGGTATACTCGAAGTAGGGGTGTGTAATAAAAGTATACTAGTAACCGAAACAAAATCCTTGTTGGTTAATCACTTCGGTTCCAAACCGTATTTGAATAGTTTATTTGGCTATCGGTTTTATAAATCTAGCTTATTTGGATGACCGTACTAAATTCAATCAAATAAACCGAAGATGATCGGTTTAGTTGGATAATCGAACCAAATAAACTGAATAAATCAATTTAGTCAGTTGAATTCGGTTCAGTTAAACAACATAAGTGTTAAAACTTGTTAAATGGTAACTTTAGTCTTTGATCGAAGAGCCAGTTTTAATTTTTGATGTTTTGTAATGTTTCTTAGACCATGTGTAGTGGTAGTGGGTTATAATGCCCCCACCATGGGGCATTATCCGTCACGTGGCGTCCTAGTCAGCGATGGGGCATTATAGCAAAAGTGGCGTAGTGGGGCATTATGCCAATAACGCCCCTTCCAATTATAAAAAAAAAAAAAAAAGAAATGCTTTTCAGTATGCTTTTCGGTCCATGTGTATATTATTTTTTTATTGCAAAAGTAAAAGTTGTCAGATGGCATCTCAAAATTCATTGGTCAGCCCACTTGCTCCTTCCCATGTGTCAGCTCTCTTGGGCGTTTTTAATAAAACGCTGGAAGCTTTTTTTTTCAAAAATTTTAAAAAGTAACGCCCTATGTAATGGTAGTGGGGGCGTTTTGGGGCGTTATTTTTCAATTTTTTTAAAAATCACGCCCCACTACGGATGGTCTTAGAGAATATTTTTTTTTTATTCTAGTTTGCTTTTTCCTGTTATTTTATGTGCTTAAGGTAGCTTTATAGAGAAAGCTTATTTATTATCTTATCATATATACACTTTTTGTTAATTTAATAAATAAATACATCATCGTTATTTACGTGTATAATTTTATATTTTATGTGTTCTAAAACGTAATTTCAGATTTGTGTATGCTAATTACTCCAGTACATATCATGTATACACACTAGTACTTATCATATATACTAATAAAAAATATGACCGAGGCTTCTAGTTGAGTTGTGGGCCTTGTGTCTCCATAACTTTCTAAATAGGAGGTCTAGGGTTAGCCGATTAGGGTCACCTTTGGGACAAATTTTATTTCAAGTTGAGTCATGGAGTTTTCCTAGTTGTAGGTTTTCTTCTTGAAAGGTGGGTCGGGTCATCACGTTCTATTCTTCAAACGTAAGGGTATTCCTTTTGCTAGGGTGATCCTCGAGTTCTGTGCCTTTGCTGTTAAAAAAGCATATAAAACCTTCATAAAAAAAGTATTTCAGATATTTTATTTCTTTGAATTTTGACCAATAAACAAAATAGAATTGCTAGCCTACCTTCACATATAAAAACACAAACTCGCCAATCATGAAATCTATGTGTTTTTTCCTTGTGTTTGTAACTTAAATACATTTATTTACATATGGAGTGTAAAATCAAATACATATTAATCTTAATATACAAAATGATCTTAACACAAGAAGTGAGGGAAACCTCTTTTTTTGAAATTTTTTCGCATTTACTTATGTATGATGTTTAATTAGAAAATATAAAAAACTTGATTGGAAAATATAAAAAAAAAATCGTGATATTATACTAGTAGAGTAATTATAATTAATCTAGAGTAATTACATAATTACTCTACAAGTGTAAATACACAATAGTTGTTTTAGATTATGTGATTAAAATACGTGTTCAATAAAATGAGGAAAAAAGGCTTAAAAAATCTCACGTGGAAAAAAGGTTTAAAAAAATCTCTCCCTTAGGGTGAGAGGGGCACTCCCCTAAGAGGGGAGTCACCTCTCTTACGCAACACCAATCAGATAGTGCCACGTCAACTCCCCTCTTAAACTCCCCTAACACCCCATTTTGATGGCGGCACTCCCCTCTTAGGGGACTTGGGTTTTTTTTTTTTTTTTATTTGTTGTAAAATTATGCATGTTTATAAATTAAAAAAAATATTAATAAAAATAAAAATTAAATAAAAGACATTTCATTAAATTAAAAAAAAAAAACAACCTAGAAAAATAAAAATTACATTCAAACTAGAAAAATAAAAATTACATTCAAACTAGAAAAATATAAAAACAAACTACTCGTCGTCGGAACTCACTTCAAGGTGAGGTAGATCTAAACGTCCGAGATGCTCAACGAGATCGTGTTTTAGTCTCCAATGCGTGTCTTCGTCAATGAGCTCGCTATAAGCTGTATCAGCGAAGACGGGTTCGACTAGAGGATCTTGAATGTGTACCGGTGTTATCGCCCTTCCGTCGTCTTTTATAATCATGTTATGTAAAATAATGCACGTATACACGAGTAACCTTATTTTTTTCACCGTTTTGGAACGCATTGGACGCTTTAGTATTCCCCACTTCGCCTTTAACACACCAAACGCCCGTTCCACATCTTTTCTTGCGGCCTCGTGTTGCCTCTTGAACTTTTTTTCATTCGGGATGTGAGGATATGGAAAAGACTTCACAAACACGGACCAGCTAGGGTAGATCTCATCAGTAAGATAATACCCGCGTTTGTATAAGTGGTCGTTCACCTGAAATGGACAATATGGCGCCGTTCCGTTTCGTTGAGTAAGAAATAACGGAGATTGTTGGAGCACGTTGATGTCGTTTTGTGAACCCGCCGGGCCACAAAAAGCATGCCAAATCCACAAATCTTGAGACGCCACCGCCTCTAACATAACCGTCGGGTATTGATGATCGCCTCTCATATATTGTCCACGCAATTCTGTGGGGCACATTCTCCAGACGAAGTGTGTACAATCCAGACTACCCAACATACCAGGTAGGTGATGTCTCTCCTCATGAGCCTGATACAATAGCGCAACGTCGTGGCTCGTTGGTCTACGTAAGAATTCACCGGCATACATTGCACAGACCGTCTGGCAGAAATATTCAAGGCATTCACGAGAGGTCCTTTCAGACATCTTTAAATACTCGTCGTTTTCGTCTGGTGGCTTACCGGTTGCAAGTTGTTTAAGCGCAGAAGTAACCTTTTGCAACGGCGTGAAACTTTTCTTCATTCTCCCGTCCAAGCCCTCTTGAAACCACTCGTCGTTCGCTTCGACGTCACTAACAATTTTTAGGAACAAAGACTTGGACATACGAAACCCCTGACGAAAAATATCGGCATTAAATTTTGGATTTTCTACAAAATAATCGGCCATTAGTGTTTCGTGGCCACCCTCACGATCTCGAGGGACAATTTTTTTTTACTAGACGATGCCGTGTCTAGTATCTCCGCTTGTTGAATGAGATTTTGGAAGAAAATTAAACTACTATCGTTTGACGGAGAACCTTCATCATCGGGAAAGTCGGGTAGGGGAGGAAAAAACGGGAACTTGGGATCCATTTTGTTGTATTTGATAGATTTTTTTTAGAGTGAGTTTGAGAGTGGTGGGTGTGGTAAAAAAATTATTTGAGATTGAGTTAAGTTGGTTATTTATATTAAAAAAATTGAATTTTTTTTTTTTAAAACAACCGTTGCCCAACGTTCACATTCCTCGATCCATGTGCCAACTCATCGCGGTGAACAACCACCGAAACCACACCCCGAATCGGGTCCCCGCGGTGATGGCGGCGGTGTTCCCGATCGGGGAATGTGGTCACCGAGCCACTCCCCGCTTGGTGCCCCGGATACCCTTAGTTTTCCAATTTATAAATTTATATGCTATGATATCAGCAATCAAATCTGATTTGCGTGTACATTTTAGACCCATAAATTTATATGTTATAATATCAGCAATCAAATCTGATTGCATGTACATTTTAGACCCAAACGGCAAAAAAGAATTCAAGTCAAATGTGTTATATATGGTAGTGCACCCTTTTCGGTTAAAAAATGTGTTATATTTTATGCTGATTTAAATATACTTTTACTGGGTTAAAACCCCGTGTATTACACGGGTTGAATAAATGTAATTTTATATACTAAATTAAAACAATTATTCTTTAAAAATCTCGTTTATTACACGAGTAGAACAAATGTAATTTTATATATTAAATAATAAAAAATATATCTCTAAGAACCCCATGTATTATACTGGATAAATGTAATTTTATATACTAAATAATAAAAATCCGTGTACTGTACGGGTTGAAATAAATCTAATTATATATACTAAATGATAAAAAAAAATATCTTTAAAAACACTGTGTATTAAAGGGTTAAATAAATGTAATTTTGTAACATTGTATACTGCATGCTGGGCGAATATATACTAAATAATAAAAAAGTTATATCTTTAAAAACACCATGTATTACACGGGCTAAATAAATGTAATTTTGTATAGTAAATAATATGCTATTGGATTCGTTTAAAAAATCATAAATTTGGTTCGGTTTAATTCGAATCAAATCACAAACTTGGTTAAGTTTAATTCGAATTGATTAGAACCCCAATTTGAAAAATCAAAAACAGAATTATATTATTAGCTTCTCTTCCTAGTTAGTGTTTTTTTGAAAGTTTGATCTAATGTCTAATAAGTTATTTTGTAAATTTTGTTTGTACTTAAAATTTTTTATATGAGCATATTATTGTTCTTTTAAGTTTAAGATTATTGTTTTGTGTTATTATTTAAAAGATATCTTTAATTTATAACTTAAATTTGAAGATAATATATTATTAGAAAAAGTAGAATGATTTTATCCGACATTCAAAGTAAGATAAAATTTAATATTAATTGATTATTTATTATTTAATTAATTGATATCAGATAAGTATGAAAAGACAGGAAATTACAAATGTAGACGCGTTCAATGAATGACATGTGTCACTTATTGATTTCTTTTATTATAGTAGATAGATTACTTTAGGAATGGACGTATAGTATAGTGGGAAGTTAACGGCCAACATAAAAAAAGTAGGGAATCATGGAAGGTTACATTTAACATATTAAATAAATTATAAAAATTCAATTTAAAATACTAAAAATTGTTTTTTTTTTTAAATCGAAGTTTTTGCATATAAAGATATGTAAAAGTTATTTCAATTAAAAAACACTTTTAAAAAAAATTGTTTTTATACCTATTTTAATTGTTTTTAAGCATTTTTTAAACTTTTTTTAGGTTTTAAATTTTTTTCTAATAAAAATGTTTCTATATTTATTTATATGCAAAAGCTTTGAAAAAAATTGAAAGAGATAATTTTGAACATGTTAAATTGATTTTTTTTATAATTTATTTAACATGTTAAATACATGGTTCCTAAGCTCTCCACTTTTTAGAGTTTCGTATTGAGCCCAGGAGGCATACTATATTGTGTTTTATAAAATTGATTTACGTACATACATATATATATAGTAAATCAGATATTGCTAATTTGCATGTAAAAAAAATCAAACCTTAGTTACAAATATATCTTGTCAATTATAAAGAAAAAAAATACAGGTAGGGGTCGATGACGATATCAAATACATGATTCTAAAGAATATCATATGTTACTACCATATCACTTTCTCATATTTATCTTGATTTTAATTTGAATATTAATTTTTAGTTCCTACAATATGGGAATACAAATGTTAAATCTTAATCTTAATTTTAGTAAATGAGGGAAGACTCCTGACCGAAAGGTCTCGAGTTCGATTCCTGATTCACCCGGGTTTTACCGGCTTTGCATTGTCGTGCCATCGGGCAAGTGCAGGGCCGGGTTTTCCCCGAAACTGGTGGCATGGTGGGCTAAGGGCTCCGTGCGTGCAGGTTGGGCTGCCGCGGACTACCTTTCGGTCAATGGGTGCCGCGTACGGAGTACCCGGCGATTCTTATGTTGGACGTTCAAAAATTTTTTTTAGTAAACTTCACAATATGAACAATCCACAATCTATACGATATAATAAAAGAAACTGACATGTCATTCATTAAAGCCATCTATTTTTATAGATAATTAATATCAATTAAAAAATAATTATAAAATTTAATTTAATATAAATTTAAACAATCTGTATAGGAGATAATATAATATTTTATAATATTTATAACTTTGTTATAGCTTCCTTCTTACCCCAAAACTTTATCAAATTTTATCTTTACCCTTTCTTAGCCCTTAAATTCATAAAACACAATTTTTAATCACTTAACTTTTTATGAACTTTGTAAATGCCACTTTAACCCCCTCAAGAGTTTTTGCCTTGACGGTATAAATTCGAGTTAGTCGGGTCGCGTATAATACGTTATGATAGTACGATATAAATTTGATTCACATTACGCTTTGATTCAATCGCAATGCAACTATACAATATATTGAGTTCAATCGGATACGTCAAAACGTGCGTTTTTATATGGTTAACACATCACATAACGCTTGGACTAATCTCTTCGATATAAATTAATATAATGTAAATGATTTATTTATTTTATTAAACTAAAGTAGTTAAGGATAGAACCTATTTAAAAAAATGTTTATAAGGGGTAAACAGAAATATCAATCAATGTTTATTGGCTCTATAATTTTATTTCCGTGTTCAATTCTCAACTCAAATACGGTAATCACTATGTTTACGTGACATTTATAAGAACCATCACCGCAATCACTCCATCCATCGTGTATATCGAGTATATCCGTTTGTTTTTTTAAAGATATTACTACACAAAACTACATTTATGCAACTCGTGTAATACACGAGGTTTTTAAAAAATATAACTTTTTTATTACGTAGTACGCCCCGCTTGCGGTCTGCTCATATAATGTAATATATGTGTGGGCGCTCGGGGGGCAAAAGCAAAAGTGAACTAATTTTTAACGTTATTTTACTAATTTCGTGAAAATAACGTTAAAAAGAGGGGATCGTTAATCAGGCATCATGTGGTGGCGTTGATAGCCGAAAGACAAGGGGGTACATGCACCAATTGGCGTTTGTCTCAATTGCTGAGTGTTATGTGCCTTATGTCCAAGGCTTGATGCAAAACCACAATCGAGCCGGGGGTCTCATTGGAAGCAGCCTCTCTATTCCTACGGGGTAGAGGTAAGGCTGTCTACATCCCACCCTCCTCAGACCCTACCTTAGCTTTGCTATAGGTGGGATATACTGAGTACGATGATGATGATATAAAATTAGATTTATTCAATCAATATAATACATAAGATTTATATAGATATAACTTTTTATTGTTTGGTATATAAAATTACATGTGCTCAACCCGTATAACACACGAGTTTCTTAAAAATGTAACTTTCTTCATTATTTAATATATAAAATTAAATTTACTCAACCCGTACAATACACGGGGTTCTCAAAGATATTACTTTTTTATTGTTTAATATATAAAATTACATTTATTTAACCCGTGTAATACACGGGGTTGAAACCTAGTGGTTATATATTTGGTTAATTTATTACTAAATCCTATAACTAAAAGACCAACATTTAAGAAAAATGCATGCTATAAATAAATCTACTTTCTAAACCACTGATTGATTATATATATATATATATATATTTATATTGGGGATGGTTTAAATGAAAACCACTTTTATTATGAAAACTCGAAAACTAACTAAAAAAAGCCTAAAAAACACACCAAGATTTTTTTTTTCAATTTTTTATAAAAATTGTTGGTTTTTATATATAAAAAAAAACTTTTTTTCAAAAAAAAAAATTTTTTTGTAGTACACATGTTTAATAATACACATGTGTAGTATTACACATGTGCACTATAATTTTTTTTTTTTGTGAATTTTTTTTTATATATATAAAGTTGTGAAAATTAGTATGAAAAAAAAATTTGGTATGTTTTTTTGGCTTTTTTAATTAGTTTTCGAGTTTTCACAATAACTAGTGGTTTTCATTTGAACATTCCCCTATATATAAATATATATATAGGAGAGCGCTAAAATGAAAACCAACTCCAGTTGTAAGAACCGAAAGAACCACTTTTTAGCCACTAGATCAACAAGATGGATGGATGACATTAAAAGTAACTAAAATTAATATTAAATATATTTTGTCTTATTATGTCTTTAATATTTTAATCCAAAAGGGTACTTTAGTAAAATTACTCTTTTTTGTCTTTTTATCTTTACTATTTTTTATTACTTTTTTATTTTATTATATTACTTTTTATTTTTTAAATAGAATTTTTTTATTAAAAGCATTTTTAAGTTCAAATTTTTATACTAAATGTAACAACCCGGAATTTATAAAACTCTAAATCAGAATTATAAAGTGCTAATTAAACAGGAACCAGCTAACTAGGAAATTATAACACAGTCAGCTACGAGCCTTGTAGTGGCATATAATAAGGTTAAAACACCTAGATTATAAATTAAACAAAAGCTAAGGGACCAAACTTGCAAAGATTGAAAGTAGAATGTTAAAACAGAAATTAACACACCAAACACACACATACGTGCATGTCTAGGTCGGTCAGAACAAGGGGGCGATCAGGGATTCCCTTTTCAAACCCAAATCCTCACAAAAGCTCAAAATTGGAAGCCTAAATCAAGTCTAAATAGATTTTCAAGCACAAATTCATGATCACCTAGTTGAAAGGATCATAAGGTACGTAAAATCGTGATGTTTTGATTCCTCTTAAATTCTAGGTTAATTGTGAGAAACTGAAATTTAGCTTAAATATGTGATGCATGGATGAATCTTAAAGTAATATGATGTCTAGGGTTAAACCCTAGATGATTCTTGTGAAAACCTTGCATCATACTTGTAGGGTTTGTGATTACCATGGTAAGTGATTAATGAAATTGTAGAAGTTAGACAAACATTGAGATTATGATTTGCTATTTTAGTGAAATTGAATTTATGTGTTAAATTCAGAAAAATATTGATGTTGAAACTTGTTGCAAATTGCCCAATTGAAGTGGATATAGAGGGAAATAACATGTCAAGAAACTAGTAATGATTATGTAAGAATTTGACCCACTAGGTGTTTGTTGAAACGCCTAAATGAGGAACAAAATGTTAAATCGGACAAAAACGCAGATTTGAATATTATAATAAATTGTCCGTTATTGATTATAAAAGAGTTCTAAATTGATGGTGAATGGAACTCTTTAGGTAAAGCATCCGGATCGTCAAGTGGACAAGCCGGAGGTGAAACACGCTTGAAGGGTGCACTTTGAAGGTACGCGACTTATAGTTTCGCTACATTATGTTTAATTGTTAGTCTTACTTTGTTATATCGATAATTTGGTAGACAAGGAAAACCCGTTAAGTCACAGGAGTGACAAAGTGCCTTAGACAAGCAAAACGGGTCAAAACATGTGTTAGAAATGGAGTTTGGATGTGTCTAGCAATGGTGACATACATTCACAATCCAAACGTGACAAAACAAGTTGAGTTATAAACATAAAATTAATAATCATCACTTGGGATTGGTCATATATTAAGCGCAGGCTGTGTAACGGACACGCTAATTCGTTGTAAAAGCATGAGCCCTTGTAGAGGGATTATAGTTCGGAACATTTGTTTGTCAATCGATTCCGAAAAGCATGATTAAATCCTTGGAATTAAGCATGATAGTTATTGCATAAGCGCCCTCGGGAGGGGAGTGAAAAGCCATAATTGGCAGACATGGAAACGGGTGATATGGTTTGAAATTAGAGATGTCAATAATACAAGTTAGGGAACTTGTAAACAAATGGGTCAAATAAACAAGAGATGAATTAAAAGCCAACTGCTCTTGAAATGATATTTTTAAGCAATTCGTGTTGATAAACGCGTCCGTAATTAAATTACGGTCGCGTAAGAAAAAGAATCGGCTAAAACGGAAGCCCGAGTCAAAAGTTATGTCGATTTAAAGTTTGGAATTGAGAAAAAGAGTGCTGGGCTGAATTGCAGCTCCAACCAACAAACAATCTGTCGAAATCAGACCGTGGCGCTACGCCACGGCCAAATGTAAAACCCGTCGCGCGACGCGATGGGTGGTGGCGTCACGCGACCACCGGTGGTGGCGTCACGCGACCACCGGTGGTGGTCTTCGTCGCGTAGCGCGACCGTCCCAAATGTATGGAAATTGTTGTTTTTGCATTGTTTTGAACTTGGAACCTAACTAGACTTTTATTTAAGGTGTCAAAACTAATTATTTTCATGGTTTTGACCGTAGGTGATGTCGGATGAAGTCCGGATGGTGATCAAGTAAATATCTAGAACCGAACGCACTAAACAAAACTTCCGCACTTGATCTATTTTGTTTTAGTAACATGTAAATACTTGAACTATGTTTTCAAACGTTATCTAGTAGACACCTGAAGTTATGTTTTGTATGTTTAATGGATAATTTGCTTTTAACTTGAATATTAGGATCATATATGGTCTTAAAATAATGAAAGTTTTTGTAAACTCGATATTTCAGTACTAAATGCTTACCTTGTATTATTAATCTAGTTATTTAAGCTGGGTCTTACACTAAAACAAATTTTTTTGCGCGTGTCACACCTCGATTTCCACGTGTCACCGGTGGGCCCGGTGGGGAGTATCGTGACGTGGTTGGCAACATAATAGTCAAACAACACAATTATATAAATGCACAGTGGAAGCAAAAGGTAAATATATTACAATCCGAATATAAAGTAATATCCAGTATTACAACGGAAAGTAAAAGATCCACAGGCGGATCAATAAAAAGGAAAAACTGTTCAACAGACTTTGACATCTAGAGCTTGCGAGACTTGAGTAATGATGCCTGGAGTAGCCAGCCTATTTCGTCTAGCACCTGCACTTAGCCTTTTTTGGAAAATACGTCAGTTTACACTGGTAAATACAACTCAACTGACTCATTTTGAAAAGAGTTTGTAAATTGATTTGAATGCACTTCGGCACAAAATATCTTTTATAACTTGGGACAATTATTTGTATATAATCTTGTATACAGATTTACTTATTTGCCGTCCATTAGCACCGGTTAGAAGAGCCGGTTTAAGTTAACTGACATGCCACAGGTATAATACCCACAAGGTTGATTCCTTTACGTGGATTACCAGTTTTTACATAATGCATCTGTCAGGTGTACGCCTACACCCCGTGCTTAGGTCGTGGCCATTTCGTAAAATGATGCCAAGGATATCCGGGACATGGTCATTTAACCCCCAAGGGCCATACATCAAATAATACAGAACAAAGCGAGTTATGTAAATACATTAATCACAATCCGATTTAAATGACTACATACCCGACCAAGCGGTACTTTTATAGTACCGTATCCCAAGCCCGTATAGGGAAAATAAGTTAAGAGTATTTACCAGAGCAAAGTATCAATCAATTACAGCAAATGCAAGTACTTTTACTGGGCTCCTAACCTGGAACGAAGGTTTATAATAACCTATTAGATTTCTAACGGGTCCTTAATTAAGCCTTAGCTTAGACCGGTTAGTTTCAATGATACGGTTCGTACGCACTATTAAGCGAAGACCGGATAGAATGTGATTTAGACCCGACAAGTTCGGAGACTTGCTTACTATGGGTATTTCATACACATTCTGGATTTTGAGATAAAACCGATAAGGTTTGACCCGTTTCGGCTAATTTATGTAAACTAGTTACATAAGCCGAACCGAACGCGTAAGAGGCGTAACGGGTAATCATGAGAGCCATATACAGGATTCCTAAGTTAATATGCCTCAATTATGTTGTGACATCAGTAAGATGTCTTTCATTATGCCCGAAACGGATTCAAACACAAACTATGCCCCGTAGGGGTAGTTTGGTCATTTAAAAGATTATAAAAGAGTTTAAGTGTTAACCTGAGTTGCAGGTCTGATATAATCAGCAAAAATACTTAGTTTACTAAGTTATAACAGTAGGGTAAAGTATATATGTGAAATTTATCAAATATAACCAAACTATGCACCGTAGGGGGATTTTGGTAATTTCACATAAGCCGAAAAGCTCGAAACTGAAGTCTGAGTTTAACAACCTTTGCTTACTATTAAAATATTATAATTTACCTCAAATATCAGTAGGTATCAACCTTTGTATGTTTAAAATAGTTTTAGTGCATACTATGCGTTAAAAACGCTTAATAAGGCGATTAGAGGCCATTTCCGGGTTCGATACATAAAGCTGATATTTTTTATTATTCCAGAAGGCTTAAAATAATTTATTTATCATATGTGATTAGTAACAAAAGGTTTGGAGTCAATTAGACATGTAAAACAAATTTTATAGCCCGTAAGGGGCAAAACCGACAATTACCGGATTAAGCCTACGACTACAAGTTATGCTCAGCCTAAAATTAATTAAAAATCTTCAAAAATCCCAAAATAATATATTACATCAGTGGGTAATAAGTTTGATATCAAAAGTAGGCTTAACTAGGCTATACGCTAATTACGCCGTTTTATTAACATAAAGCTTCTTAATTACGCTAATGAGCATAACTCTCAAACTACACCTCAAACTGATGTCAAACTTTGCATACAAGTTTATATATCAGTAATTAAGGTTTCTACACTTTTACATTTTCACAAATCGCGTTTTAAGGTGAAAAGGGCATAATGGTCAACATATGAGCAATTAACGGAATCATGCGTATTAATTGGTTAACTAATGAACCATGGTGTATAATCACAGGGGGTTATACTAGCATGTAACCTGGTCCAAATGAAGCTCTTAGGTATTTCTAAATCATACCAAAACGGGTCAGAACTGAAGTCAAAGCAAAAGTCAAAGCTTTGCGACTTTCGGTTCCGAACCGGGTCTAAACAGTAAATTGTCGGGTTGAACATGTTTAGACATGTTCTTACACTAATTACCAAGTTATATTAATGATCAAATAGGTTGTATATGTTCTACATTGCTAATCATGCTTAAATTAGAAAATAAGTATCCTGTTGACTTTTTAATAATATGTTTGACCCGACACTTGACCTAGTTAGAGTGGGAATCAGGGGGAACCCTTTTAAGGGTTTATTACCCACATAATTACCAACTTATAACTACTTTCAATTTGACTAATCACTGGACCATTAGTGATTAATCGTTAAGTCAACCGTTAATTACGACAGTTTGACTTTTAAGCTTAAACTAAGTAAAAACTTAACTAAGGAAGGATTAGCAAACTTACTGAAGTCCTATGCACGAAATGTGAAGCTTAGAGAGAGGTCCTTAGCTCCAGAAATGCTCCAATGTGTAGATGAAGGTGTGAAGAACTTGGTTGCAACTCATGGCCCTTTTATAGTGATTTAATCACCACAAAATGTTGACACACAAGTCTACTACTGACCACAACTCTCCCACAAGTGTCCCTAGTGTTCTAGGGGTTGTTTAGAGGTCAAGAAAGATGAGGAAAATCGGATAAAGGCCAGTTGCAACGTTTAAAACAGCCAACAGCCAACTTTCTGCATCTGGGCATACCTTGCGCACCGCAAGGGTATTGGTGTTGAGGTGCGCAAGCAAGTCATCAGGGCAAAAATCTCTTTTTCAGTTTGCATCCTTGGCTCTTGGTCCTCCGAAAGGTCAATCCACCTTTATTCTTGCAATTTGAGCCCTTCTAATTGACTTGTAAGGGGTTCAAGTCTTATATCCACTTTGTTAAGTCCTTGGTTAACTTGGTTATCACCCGAAAAGTCATAACTTTCATCGTTGACACTTTTAACCCCTTGTACACGAATTTGATCATAACTTTCTCATACAATAACGAAACTTTATGAAATTTTTATCGTGCATTCTAGTGAGCATAATTAACCGTTACAAAGCTTCGGGTTTTTGCTAAAAGGTCACTCAGAGGTATAACTTAAACATGTTGACACATTTAACCCCTGTAGTTTGTAATCTCTCACTTTCTTTCATATTTGGCTTCGTATGATCCATGATTTATTCGTTTGAAGGTATGAGCATCATGTAGGGTTAATGTACAATATATTTATTCACTGTTGACATTTAGAACTCGTATTTTTATATACTTTTCATGATTTGTCAACTTTAGTCCTTTCAGAACATTCTTTCACACGTTCAATCATATGACACGCGTCAACACATTATAGGACGTGAATTTTCGAGGTGTTACATCCTCACCCCCTTAAAAGAAATCTCGACCCCGAGATTTACTGAAATAAATAAGGTTACTTTTCTTTCATCGTGGACTCAACCTCCCACGTATATTCGGGACCTCTACGGGCATCCCATTTGACCTTTACAATAGGTACATGCTTCCTTCGAAGCTTCTTAACCTGTCGATCTTCAATCGACAATGGTTTTTCCACAAATTTCAATCTCTCATCTATATGCACATCTGTATGTGGTATAACCAGTGATTCATCAGCGAAGCACTTCTTTAGATTGCAGATGTGGAACACATTGTGAATTCCACTGAGCTCTTCTGGTAAGTTTAACTTATAGGCAACTGACCCGACACGTTCGATAACCTCGAAAGGTCCTATGTATCTCGGGCTTAACTTGCCTTTCTTACCAAATCGCATCACCCCCTTCCAGGGTGATACTTTAAGCAACACTTTGTCACCTACTTCGAAGTGAAAAGCTTTACGCTTTGGATCTGCGTAGCTCTTCTGCCTATCTCGGGCAGCTTTGAGACGGTCACGAATCTGGACAATCTTGTCCGTCGTTTCAAAGACTATCTCTGGTCCTGATAATTGGACATCTCCAACTTCCGCCCAACAGACGGGCGTTCTACACTTTCTACCGTATAAGGCCTCAAAAGGCGCAGCCTTTATGCTGGTATGGTAGCTATTGTTGTAGGAGAACTCAATCAAGGGTAGGTGGTTATCCCAACTACCACCTAAATCAATTACACATGCACGTAGCATGTCTTCCAAAGTTTGAATAGTACGCTCACTCTGACCGTCTGTCTGAGGATGGTAAGCCGTACTAAAATTCAAACGCGTGCCCAAAGATTGCTGGAAACTCTTCCAAAAATGTGACGTGTATCTAGTATCTCGGTCAGAGATAATAGACACAGGTATGCCATGTAAGGCTGCAATCTTATCCACATACAACTGGGCTAACATGTCGGAGCTATAAGTCTCCTTGATGGGTAAGAAATGTGCCGACTTAGTCAGTCTATCAACTATAACCCATATTGTATCATTTCCTTTCCTTGTCTTAGGTAACTTGGTGACAAAATCCATAGTTACCATTTCCCACTTCCACGTAGGAAGTTCAGGCTGTTGTAGCAAACCTGACGGTTTCTGATGCTCGGCTTTGACTTGCGCACATGTCAAGCATTTAGCTACATAGGTAGCTACAGACTTCTTCAAGCCTATCCACCAATAATTTGCCCGTAGATCCTGGTACATCTTATCAGCTCCAGGATGAACGGAGTATTTGGAACTATGGGCTTCCTGGAGGATAACATCCCGTAGCCCTCCATAAATTGGAACCCATATTCGTCCATTTAATCTTAGGATTCCGTCCTTGCTAAGAGATAATTGCTCCTCAGTTACTCCTAGTTTCTCGTTAGGGTAGTTAGCTTCCAACACAGCTTCCTTCTGTGCAGCTAACAACCTTTCAGTCAAACTGTTCTTTATCTCCATGCGCTTGGCATTGATTCGGATGGGTTTCACCATTTCCTTTCGACTCAAGGCGTCAGCGACTACATTCGCCTTGCCGGGATGATATCTGATTTCACAATCATAATCATTTAAAGTCTCCATCCAACGGCGTTGCCTCATATTTAATTCCTTCTGATTAAACAGGTGCTGGAGGCTCTTGTGATCAGAATAGATCACACACTTGATTCCATATAGATAATGCCTCCACAGTTTTAGTGCGAATACAACGGCACCCAACTCCAAGTCGTGGGTGGTGTAATTCTTTTCATGCACCTTTAACTGTCGTGATGCATAGGCAATAACTTTGCCAATCTGCATAAGCACACACCCCATGCCAGTGTGAGATGCATCACAATAAACTACAAAATCTTCTATTCCATCTGGCAATGTCAGTACTGGGGCGTTGCTCAACTTTTGTTTGAGGATATCAAAGGACTCTTGCTGCTTAGGGCCCCAAACGAACTTTACTTTCTTCTTAGTCAAGGAAGTTAGGGGTGCAGCAATCCTTGAAAAATTTTCAATGAAGCGCCTGTAATATCCTGCCAATCCCAGGAAGCTACGAATCTTTGTAGGCGTCTTTGGCTCTTGCCAGTTCATAACTGCTTCAACCTTAGCGGGATCCACTTGGATACCACGCTCACTCACCACATGTCCAAGGAATTGGACTTCTTGAAGCCAAAATTCACACTTGGAAAATTTGGCGTAGAGTTTCTCATGATGTAGAAGTTTGAGAATACAACGAAGATGTTTCTCATGGTCAGCTTGGTTCTTAGAGTAAATAAGAATGTCGTCGATGAAAACGATGACGAACTTGTCTAAGTAAGGCTTGCAGACGCGATTCATAAGATCCATGAACGCGGCCGGCGCATTAGTGAGCCCAAAAGGCATCACTAGGAACTCGTAATGACTATAACGAGTCCTAAATGCAGTTTTGTGCACGTCTTCATCTCTAACCTTCAGTTGATGGTAGCCTGACCTTAAGTCAATCTTCGAGAAATAACTTGCCCCTTGCAATTGATCGAACAAATCGTCGATCCTGGGCAAAGGATATCTATTCTTGATCGTGACCTTATTAAGCTCACGATAATCGATGCACAGACGCATCGATCCATCCTTCTTCTTGACAAACAAGATTGGTGCTCCCCATGGAGATGAACTAGGTTTAATGAAACCTTTAGCTAGCAATTCATCCATTTGTGTTCTTAATTCCTTCATTTCCGTTGGCGCCAACCTATAGGGTGCTCTAGCAACTGGTGCTGCCCCGGGGATGATATCAATCCTGAATTCCACTTGCCTATCCGGTGGTAAACCAGGTAGTTCTTCAGGAAAAACTTCTGGGTATTCAGAAATGATGGGGATGTCTTTGATCTTCGGTTTAGGCTCATCAATAATCACTTGTGGCATGTAGATGACACAACCCTTCTTCAAACACTTTGAAGCTTTGAGCATAGTCGCTTGCTCAGGTAGCCCATACTGGGTATCTCCCCGAATGGTAAGTGATTCACCAGACGGAGTCTTTATTACCACTTGTTTCTTGTTGCAGACAATTTGAGCCTGGTTATGAGATAACCAGTCCATACCAAAAACTATGTCAAAACCGGCCAACTTAAAGGGAAGTAGAGACAGAGGAAAAGAGTGGTTCTTAATGGATATCACACATCCATCTAACATAGTGGAGACGGTTTCTATGGTGCCATCTGCTAACTCTACCTCATAATTTATACTCAAGGTTTTGACAGGTAAATTCAGCAATTTGCAAAATTTATGATCTACGAAAGACTTATCAGCGCCTGAATCAAAGAGTACTCTTGCATAGACATCATTTACAAGGAAAGTACCTGTAATTACATTGTCGTCTAGAACCGCTTCTTTGGCATCCATTCGAAAGACCCTTGCATTGGTCTTCTTGACCTCTTCAGGCTTCTTGGCGTACTTAGGGCAGTTGGTCTTAATGTGCCCTTTCTCATTGCAGTTGTAGCATGTGGCATCTCTTATCTTCTTACACTCTATCGTCTTGTGCTCTTTAGACTTGCATATCCCACATGCAGGTGCTCCTGACTTAGAATTGGACTCAAGTCTGCACTTTCCAAAGTGGCGTTTCTGGCAAGTCGTGCACTTTGGTTTTTCCTCTGTTCGCTGATTATTCCTTCCAGACCCAGACTTCTTAGAGTCGGTGTTTCCCTTGTGCTTCTTCTCTGACCCTCGTGAGTTATCATCCTCACGCTTCCTCTTACTTTCTTCAGATTTCTTTAGCGATCTCAACCTGACCGCATCTAAAGTAAGGGATAAAGAGAGATCAGTAGCTGACCTAAATGTAGCAGGTCTTGAAGCCTTAACACTAGCTTTGATTTCTGGGGCTAAACCCCCAATGAAGCGAGCAATTCGCTTGGGCTCTGGTGTTACAAGGTAAGGAACCAGTCTGGACAGGGTATTGAAACTGGTGAGGTAAGCTTGACAATCTAAGTTTGTCATCACCAATGATAAGAAATCAGATTCAATTCTTTCGACCTCATGTTGAGGGCAGTAGTTTTCCATAATGAGGGTAACAAACTGCTCCCATGACATGTTGTAGAGCGGGATCTTCCCAGCAGCTTGAATGAGAGACCTCCACCATGCCAGTGCCTCTCCTTTGAACGATTGGGATACATATTTTACTACATCCCTTTCAGCACAACCGCTGATGTCCACCACCGTGTCCATTTCATCCAACCAGGTCATACAATCTACTGCTCCTTTCTCCCCAGTGAAATCTCGGGGTTTACAGGAAACAAAGTACTTATAGGTACAAGACTTGGTACGTGGTTCATTATCGAACATTATCTTCTTGGATGGAACACTGTGTTCATTTGATGAATGTCGTTCATCATCCTTCTTTGGCTCCTCTTTCTTAGAGGGCGGCTTGTTATGAGGCTCTGAATGAGTTTTAGGGACAGAATTTGAGTGGGGTACAGATGAGGCTCGACTATGCGTCCCACTATACTCCATAAATTGTTCTTCTACAGCTGTATCAATCAGTGTACGAAGCTCTCCTTTGGTTATATTAACCCTATCATTATCATCGCGGTTTTCCAAAGGATGACTGTTTATCTCGTCAGAGTCAGCCATGTAGTCTTAGTTGCTACAAAAAGAAGATAAGGGCAAGGTTTATTTAGAAGCCCATACAGTACTATCGTTCTTAAACGATTTATTAACCATGCTTTTAATACACATTTTAGTTAATTTGTTAAATATAAAATTTTTTCAGGATCTTTATCATAATCCTAAATTATAAGTTAATAATAGCACAAAAGGCCTAGTCACGTAGACAAGTTTAATTTATAAGCCATGATTTCAGAGAATCGAGGCATTAAGGTTTGAATCAAAGTTCATTACCTTTTCTTGACAGGGAGTTGTAGGCTACCACTGTCTTTAGTCTCAGAGGACGTTAATTATAGCCCGTGGGCAATTCATCCATAAGGGATGATTATATAAATAAGGGGATTTAGAATAACCCAATTAAAAATGTCTTATGTGATTTTTATCGTATCACACTTTGTCAAGCATGTTAATATGTTTTCAGATGTTTAACAAAAATTTGAATCTCTTGAATAAGTTTTACCATCTTGGCCATGTCTATAATGACATTTAGGCTAGGTTTTACTCTTTAGATTCTTTTTAATAATTAACGCAGAACAATCCTAATTGAACTGTTAACAAGGATCTGAATCTAATTGTGGATCTACCATCTTGTCCCTGTCTTAATGTGACATATGGCTAGGTCTTGTCCTATTTAGATTTTGCCATTTTATTATAATGGTAAATCTTATAATATAGGAACGATATTTTAAATATAATCGTTCCATTAAAATTTTTAAACAAGTATATGGTTGCCCTAAACGGGACTTCTAATAAAAATGACTTGCCCATGCAAGGCCTAATCAGAAAAATAACAAAGAAGTGATTAAAAGACAATGAAACGAATTTGGATTTGTCCTATGTTCTTGTCTAGACTCAAGAATGTGCAATTGTGTAACTGAGATTAAACACAAAAGTTAGTGTTTAATTCACTCAGTGTTGGCTCTGATACCAACCTGTCACACCCTGATTTCCACGGGTCACCGGTGGGCCCGGTGGGGAGTATCGTGACTGTAACACCTCGAAAATTTACGTCCTATAATGTCTTGACACGTGTCATAACCTTTGAACGTGTGAAAGAATGTTCTTGAAGGACTAAAGTTGACAAACAATGAAACTGTGTAAATATAAGGGTTCAAAGTGTCAACAATAAATAAATATACTTTACAATAACCCTACATGATGTTTGTAACCTTAAAAGAATGGATCATGGATCATACGAAGCGAATTGTGAAGGAAAGTGAGAGATTACAAACTACAGGGGTTAAATGAGTCAACATGTTTAAGATATACCTCTGAGTGACCTTTTAGCAAACCCGAAGCCTTGTAACGATTAATTATGCTCACTAGAATGCACCATAAAAATTTCACCAAGTTTCGTTACCGTATGAGAAAGTTATGATAAAATTCGTGTGTGAGGGTTAGAATCGTCAACATTGAAAATTAGGGCTTTTCGGGTGATCACAAAGTTACCCGAGGACTTCACAAAGATAGTATAAGTCTTGAAGCCCTTATAAATCAAGTTAGAGGGTTTATAATGCAAGAAACAAGGTGAAAGCGACGTTTAGGAGGACCGGGGACTGAAAATGCAATAACTGAAAACTTGAAACCTGAAGACATGTCCCAGGCGGCCCGCGTACGAATTAACAAAATCTCAAGCGGGCCGCGTCCCACCTGCAGATGCAGAAAACACAGGCAGCAGCCTGTACAGCCGGTTTAACCGACTTAACTTGCATTTTTTCGATTATAGGGGCTTATTTGATGCCTTGTACTAGCCTAGGGACACTTGGGGTGATCCCATAACACTTATAGACTTGGTGTGGCATGATCTTGATCAATCAAACCCACTAGATAAGAACCCACTTTGTGCAAACTTTTGATCATTCATTCTCAATCACCTTCAGTCATTTCTGGAGCACAAGGACCATCCTCATGCATTCCAAATCGTTCATAGGACTTGTGTAAGTGTCCTCAACCTTCCTTGTTTAAGTTTTGATTAGTTATAGCCTAGAAATCAAACCGTCGTAATTACGGTTTGACTTAACGATAAAACACAAATGGTCTAGGGTTTTGTCGAATTGAAAGTTGTTATAAGTTGGTAATCATGTGGGCTTTAAACCCTTAAAAGGGCACCCACTGATTCCAATCCTAACTAGGTCGTTTGTCGAGTCAAACGTTGTCCGAAAATGTCAACAGAAATGTAATATTCGATTTAACGCATGATTAACGATGTAAAAGGCGTATCACCTATTTTATCATTCATATAACCTGATAATAAGCATAAAAACTTGTCTAAACTTGTTTGATTCGACAACTTTCTGTTTTGAACCGATTCGGAACCGAAAGACGCAAAAGTTTGACTTTTGCTTTGACCTCAGTTCTGACCCGGTTTAGATAGGTTTAGACATGCCTTAAAGTTCCATTAGGACCTAGTTACATGTGTGTATAACCCTCTGCATTTATACCACATAAATCCTTAATTGTCCGACGTTTCCGTTAATCGCCTAAATATTGACCGTAATGCCCTTATGACTATAAAACGAGAATTTTGGAAATGTGAAAGTACAATAATCTTAGTTACTGATTTTTAAACATGTATGTAAATTTTCACATCAGTCGGAGGTCTAGATTAGGAGTTATGCTTAATGACGTAATTATAACGCTTCTTAGTAATTAATCGGCGTCATTAGCGTAAAGCCTATCTAAACCCCATTTTTGACACCAAACCTTTTACCCACTGATGTAATATAATATTTTGGGATTTTTGAAGATTTTTAATTATTTTTAAACTGATCATAAGCTAGGATTATCGCCTTAATTCGGTAAATACCGAATATGCCCTTTTCGGCCATAAAATGAGTTTTACAAATCCTTTTGATACCAATCCAATTTCTACTGATTTCAAATAACAAACGAAGTGTTTTGAACCTTGTAAACTGACCTAGAAACTCAGAATACTATTTTAACCCGTAAATCGCTTAAAATGGCGTTATACGCGTATTAAGCGCATAGTAAGGGTTTAAAACCATTTTGCCACATAGGACTTAACATCAACTGTTATACCAAGTTAAAATAAACTATTTTACTGATTTATTCAGACCCGGATCACAGAAGCTTAATTGATCCCTTTTATAATCTTTAAAATGACCAAAATACCCCTAAGGGGCTTATTATGAGATTAAACTCGTTTTGGGCATAATGGAAGGTATCCTACTGATATCACAACATATTTAAGGCATGTTAATTTAGGAAACCTGTTTAGGACTCTTATGGATACCCGTTACGCTTCATACGCGTTCGGTTCGGTTTATGTAACTAGTTTACATAAATTAGCCGAAACGGGTCAAACCTTATCGCTTTTATCTCAAAATCCAGAATGTGTATAATATACCCATATTATACAAGTCTCCGAACTTGTCGGGTCTAAATCACATTCTATTCCAGTCTTCGCCTTATCATGCGTTTGAACCGTATCTTCCTTTTGAAAACTAACCGGTCTAAGTCATGACTTAATTAAAGACCCGTTAGGATTCTAATAGGTTATTAAAAACATTCGTTCCAGATTTAGGAGCCCAGTAAAAGCTATCTGTACTTGCTGATTTGATACGGCTGGGATTGAATTTATATTTAGCTCAGGTAAATACTTTTAACTTATTTCCCTATACGGGCTTGGGGTACGGTATATAAAATACCGCTTGGTCGGACATTGAATCTTTAATTGTATGGTGGTTAAAGTATTGAGATGTTTCGTTTAAATTGTTTTGTTTGCTTAAAGCCTTTGGGGGTTAATGACCGTTGTCCCGGATATCCCTGGCATCATTTTACAAAATGGCCACGACCTTAGCACTCAGGTGTAGGTGTACACCTGTCAGTGTCTCATAAATAAAGTGGTGTGTCCATTAATCTTTAACCCGGCTCGATCCGGGCCACTGAACGCATAAGGAACATGTAAATCCTTTACAAGTTTATATAATTAAATAAGTAACCCAAGTTATAAAATATTATTTGTGCCATGTGCATTCAAATCAATCATTTTTAAAACCTTTTCAAAATGAGTCGGTTGATTGTATTTACCAGTGTAAACTGACGTATTTTCCCAAAAAGGCTAAGTGCAGGTACTAATCGAAATTGGCTGGCTACTCCTAGCATCAATAAAGAGTCTCGCAAGCTTAGATGCCTTAAGTCTGTTGAACAGTGTTATTTTATTTTCGATCCGCCTGTGGATCCTTTACTTCCGTTGTAATACTTTGATGTTACATTATTTCGGATTGTAATATATTTATCCTTTTGCTTCCGCTGTGCATTTATATATTGTGTTGTTTGACGATGATGTTGCCAACCACGTCACGATACTCCCCTACCGGGCCCTCCGGTAATACGTGGAAATTTGGGGTGTGACAGGTTGGTATCAGAGCCAACATTGAGTGAATTAAACACTAGCCTTTCGTGTTTAATCTCAATGACACATTAGCACATACCTTGACCTTCTGAGTCTAGACTTAACATAGGAATATTCTAAATCCTTATCTGGAAATTCTGCTTCCAAATTTTTATATTTTAGATACGTCGCCAAGCGAAGAAGCCGTAATAATAATTCTCCACACACGGAGCCTTAATTTGCTGACCTTCGTACAGCGGCTAGGACGAAACATGCAACCAAGGAGAAAGCATTCAGAAATAAAATGATGAAGAAACTCCTTTTGCTAAAAATCGTTTCCTTAATAGTCCTTATAAGGACATAATTACCTTTCAGTTCCTTCGAGGACAACATTATTCCTTTCAAGTCCTGTCTAGGGCACATCTGTATTTTTTAATTTTATAGTGGAATAATTAACTTTAAATTTTCATTCAGACATTCCTTTTATAAGATCTACCTTTATATAAAATGGCAAAATCTAAAAAGGACGGGACCTAGCCACGCAATATTTTGAGGCAGGGCAAAGATGGTAGTTCCATAATTAGATTCAGATCCATATTTAACACCTCAATTTAGGATTGTTCTGCGTTAAATATTAATAAGAATCTTAAGAGTGAAACCTAGCCTTCGGGTCATTTTAAGGCCGGGCCATGATGGTAAGACCTGTTTAAAAGATTCGAATCCCTGTCAACATCTGTAAATATGTTAACACTCCTGACAGACGTGATTCATTAAAATCACACACGTCATTCTTATTAATGAATTCTTCAAAAGATTCCTAACCCAATGTAATGATCTCTGAATCATGGGTTTAGATCATCACTTGAGATGATCATATTTTGACCATACGTGGTAATATAGCGCCTACAGGCCCTGTTCATTTCCATATGAACCAAAAGACAGTGGTAGCGATGACTCCCTGTCAGATAAAGGTAATGAACTAGGTTCAAACCTTCATGCTTTGATTCTCTGAAATCATAGCTTATAATTTATAAATGTCCTTGTGACTAGGCCTGTTGTGCCAGTAAACCTTCATGCTTTGATTCTCTGAAATCATAGCTTATAATTTGTAAATGTCCTTGTGACTAGGCCTGTTGTGCCAGTATACCTTCATGCCTTGATTCTCTGAAATCATGGCTTATAAATTAAACTTGTCTACGCGACTAGGCCATTTGTGCTATTACTAACTTATAAATTAGGATTCATGAAAAAAAAATCCTGAATAAAATAAATATCATTCCTTTCCTGCCAATATAGATATTAAAAGAGAATCTTAAAAGGTTTGACCTAGCTGGAATGTCATTGAAGACCTAGCTAAGATGGTAAAACCTGTTTAAAAAGAAATTCAGATCCTTGTTAACATCTGAAAATGTGTTAACACTCCCGACAACCGTGATGCGATAAAAATCACACTTGTCATCCTTATATTAGGAATTTTTCCAGTATTACAACGGAGTAGCCAAAGGTAAATATATTACAATCCGAATATAAAGTAATATCCAGTATTACAACGGAAAGTAAAAGATCCACAGGCGGATCAATAAAAAGGAAAAACTGTTCAACAGACTTTGACATCTAGAGCTTGCGAGACTTGAGTAATGATGCCTGGAGTAGCCAGCCTATTTCGTCTAGCACCTGCACTTAGCCTTTTTTGGAAAATACGTCAGTTTACACTGGTAAATACAACTCAACTGACTCATTTTGAAAAGAGTTTGTAAATTGATTTGAATGCACTTCGGCACAAAATATCTTTTATAACTTGGGACAATTATTTGTATATAATCTTGTATACAGATTTACTTATTTGTCGTCCATTAGCACCGGTTAGAAGAGCCGGTTTAAGTTAACTGACACGCCACAGGTATAATGCCCACAAGGTTGATTCCTTTACGTGGATTACCAGTTTTTACATAATGCATCTGTCAGGTGTACGCCTACACCCCATGCTTAGGTCGTGGCCATTTCGTAAAATGATGCCAAGGATATCCGGGACATGGTCATTTAACCCCCAAGGGCCATACATCAAATAATACAGAACAAAGCGAGTTATGTAAATACATTAATCACAATCCGATTTAAATGACTACATACCCGACCAAGCGGTACTTTTATAGTACCGTATCCCAAGCCCGTATAGGGAAAATAAGTTAAGAGTATTTACCTGAGCAAAGTATCAATCAATTACAGCAAATGCAAGTACTTTTACTGGGCTCCTAATCTGGAACGAAGGTTTATAATAACCTATTAGATTTCTAACGGGTCCTTAATTAAGCCTTAGCTTAGACCGGTTAGTTTCAATGATACGATTCGTACGCACTATTAAGCGAAGACCGGATAGAATGTGATTTAGACCCGACAAGTTCGGAGACTTGCTTACTATGGGTATTTCATACACATTCTGGATTTTGAGATAAAACCGATAAGGTTTGACCCGTTTCGGCTAATTTATGTAAACTAGTTACATAAGCCGAACCGAACGCGTAAGAGGCGTAACGGGTAATCATGAGAGCCATATACAGGATTCCTAAGTTAATATGCCTCAATTATGTTGTGACATCAGTGAGATGTCTTTCATTATGCCCGAAACGAATTCAAACACAAACTATGCCCCGTAGGGGTAGTTTGGTCATTTAAAAGATTATAAAAGAGTTTAAGTGTTAACCTGAGTTGCAGGTCTGATATAATCAGAAAAAATACTTAGTTTACTAAGTTATAACAGTAGGGTAAAGTATATATGTGAAATTTATCAAATATAACCAAACTATACACCGTAGGGGCATTTTGGTAATTTCACATAAGCCGAAAAGCTCGAAACTGAAGTCTGAGTTTAACAACCTTTGCTTACTATTAAAATATTATAATTTACCTCAAATATCAGTAGGTATCAACCTTTGTATGTTTAAAATAGTTTTAGTGCATACTATGCGTTAAAAACGCTTAATAAGGCGATTAGAGGACATTTCCGGGTTCGATACATAAAGCTGATATTTTTTATTATTCTAGAAGGCTTAAAATAATTTATTTATCATATGTGATCAGTAACAAAAGGTTTGGAGTCAATTAGACATGTAAAACTCATTTTATAGCCCGTAAGGGGCAAAACCGACAATTACCGGATTAAGCCTACGACTACAAGTTATGCTCAGCCCAAAATTAATTAAAAATCTTCAAAAATCTCAAAATAATATATTACATCAGTGGGTAATAAGTTTGATATCAAAAGTAGGCTTAACTAGGCTTTACGCTAATTACGCCGTTTTATTAACATAAAGCTTCTTAATTACGCTAATGAGCATAACTCTCAAACTACACCTCAAACTGATGTCAAACTTTGCATACAAGTTTATATATCAGTAATTAAGGTTTCTACACTTTTACATTTTCACAAATCGCGTTTTAAGGTGAAAAGGGCATAATGGTCAACATATGAGCAATTAACGGAATCATGCGTATTAATTGGTTAACTAATGAACCATGGTGTATAATCACAGGGGGTTATACTAGCATGTAACCTGGTCCAAATGAAGCTCTTAGGTATTTCTAAATCATACCAAAACGGGTCAGAACTGAAGTCAAAGCAAAAGTCAAAGCTTTGCGACTTTCGGTTCCGAACCGGGTCTAAACAGTAAATTGTCGGGTTGAACATGTTTAGACATGTTCTTACACTAATTACCAAGTTATATTAATGATCAAACAGGTTGTATATGTTCTACATTGCTAATCATGCTTAAATTAGAAAATAAGTATCCTGTTGACTTTTTAATAATATGTTTGACCCGACACTTGACCTAGTTAGAGTGGGAATCAGGGGGAACCCTTTTAAGGGTTTATTACCCACATAATTACCAACTTATAACTACTTTCAATTTGACTAATCACTGGACCAATAGTGATTAATCGTTAAGTCAACCGTTAATTACGACGGTTTGACTTTTAAGCTTAAACTAAGTAAAAACTTAACTAAGGAAGGATTAGCAAACTTACTGAAGTCCTATGCACGAAATGTGAAGCTTAGAGAGAGGTCCTTAGCTCCAGAAATGCTCCAATGTGCAGATGAAGGTGTGAAGAACTTGGTTGCAACTCATGGCCCTTTTATAGTGATTTAATCACCACAAAATGTTGACACACAAGTCTACTACTGACCACAACTCTCCCACAAGTGTCCCTAGCGTTCTAGGGGTTGTTTAGAGGTCAAGAAAGATGAGGAAAATCGGATAAAGGTCAGTTGCAACGTTTAAAACAGCCAACAGCCAACTTTCTGCATCTGGGCATACCTTGCGCACCGCAAGGGTATTGGTGTTGAGGTGCGCAAGCATGTCATCAGGGCAAAAATCTCTTTTTCAGTTTGCATCCTTGGCTCTTGGTCCTCCGAAAGGTCAATCCACCTTTATTCTTGCAATTTGAGCCCTTCTAATTGACTTGTAAGGGGTTCAAGTCTTATATCCACTTTGTTAAGTCCTTGGTTAACTTGGTTATCACCCGAAAATTCATAACTTTCATCGTTGACACTTTTAACCCCTTGTACACGAATTTGATCATAACTTTCTCATACAATAACGAAATTTTATGAAATTTTTATCGTGCATTCTAGTGAGCATAATTAACCGTTACAAAGCTTCGGGTTTTTGCTAAAAGGTCACTCAGAGGTATAACTTAAACATGTTGACACATTTAACCCCTGTAGTTTGTAATCTCTCACTTTCTTTCATATTTGGCTTCGTATGATCCATGATTTATTCGTTTGAAGGTATGAGCATCATGTAGGGTTAATGTACAATATATTTATTCACTGTTGACATTTAGAACTCGTATTTTCATATACATTTCATGATTGCCAACTTTAGTCCTTTCAGAACATTCTTTCACACGTTCAATCATATGACACGCGTCAACACATTATAGGACGTGAATTTTCGAGGTGTTACAGCGCGCCGGTCTTTGCACGCTGTTTTTACGCCCGGCTTTTTCACGCATCGTTTTTAACGCGTCGTTTTTGCACGTCGTTTTTTACGATCGGCTTTTTCAAGCGCCGTTTTTTTAACGCGCCGTTTTTTACGTCCCGTTTTAATGCGGGCTTTTTTACGTCCCATTTTTTTCGCGGCGTTTTTATGCCCCGTATTCACGCCCCTTGTTTAGGCGCCGTTTTATCACACGGTTTTTTACGTTTTACAATTTACGTAGAAAATTTTTTACGTTTTACGTTAAATAGTTTTTACATAAAAGTTTACGTTTTACGTTAAAAATTTTACGTTTTACGTTTTACGTTACACTTTTTAAAATTTTTACGTTTTACGTAAAACTTTTTACGTTTTACGTTAAAATTTTTACGTTTTACGTTAAAAATTTTACGTTTTACGTTAAATTTTTATGTTTTACGTTAAACTTTTTACGTTTTACGTTAAACTTTTTACGTTTTACGTTAAACTTTTTACGTTTTATGTTAAACAATTTACGTTTTTACGGAAAACGGTTAGAGTTTCCTCTGTTTTTGGAATAAGCCGACAACTCAAGCTGTCGTTATCTTTTCAAAACTCAACAATTTTCAACAATATATAAAATTTCTATCAAAATGCCAAACATAACATAACTAGTCACTAAAGTATCGATTCGAGCTCGGTGCTCGTTAACTAAAAAAATCTAAACTAACGTAATAATAACTCGCTACATTTAAACTTTACCGGTCCTCAGTTGACCATCTTTGACTTGTTTGACTGCTGCTGACCCGAACCGGGTCCGTTGACTGCTTTCGACCCAAACCAAAACCTGAAACTGACCCGAGTTGCACCGCGTCGAGCCGAAACCCGAGCCGCTACTGAACTGTGTCACCGCCTTGTTTTCTTGTCGAACCGAACTTGAACCGAGTGAACCGTAACTAAACTATGTCGAACCGAAAATGAACCAACATCCGAGCCGAAACTGCACTGGGCAAACCCGAACCCAAAATGAGAAGGGAGATAGGTATTTAAAGTGACTTTAATGAAGAGAGAGGAGAGAAGTATTTAAAATGACTTTAATGAAAAGAGAGGGAAGATTTAATATTTGACGTAAATGACTAAAATACCCTTTAGGTTGGCATAATCTGATTGGTTGAAAGTGGTTCTCATGGTTCTTACAACTGGGTGGTTTTCATTTTAGCGCTCCCATATATATATATATATATATATATATCAATTCATAACATACTCATTTTTAATGCTTTCTTTTTTGTTTTATTATTATTATTATTATTATTATTTATTATTATTATTATTATTACCTTAACTTTTAGCATTAACATTAACATTAACATTTACATTTCCTCAAATTTTGTAAAATCTTATTTTTACTCCCTAGAGTTTTACGTGCTTTATTTTCTGTACGCATTGGTATATATGTTTCGACGTAGATTTTTTCCAGAAATGTGACGGGTCAAATATAATATGTTTTCGTTCTTATTTTTATGTACGGTTTTAGCTGGTCACTTGATGTTATAAATTGGTGTAATTGTTTTACGTGTTTTCCCGGTTTTGGTTGTCGTTTGGTTAGCACGGTTTTACACCCCGACCCTAGGGCTATCCAAAAAGCCCGCGGCTCGGATTTAGCTAGGAAAAAGCTCGCTCGATGTGGCTCGGTTTTAAAGTGATCCGAGCCGGCTCAGCTCGGTTAGAAAGTGAGTCTAGCTCGGCTCAGCTCGTAACGAGCCAGATTGGCTCGGTTTGGCTCGCATACTAGCTCGGCTCGGCTTGGCTCGGATTATTTTACTTTTCATATTTTTTATTTTATACACATTATAATATATCACAAAAAAACTTATTATTATTTACATGTGATTAGGAGAGTAATTTGATATCTATACCACATTTAAAGGTTGATTACTATGCTAATGAAGTTATATCGTATTTCGTTGAAATAAGAACGTATTTTGTGTGTTAAACTTGATTTTGGCTTGTAATGTATTAGGTTGAGCTTATTTTGGATATGTTCTTTTGAATTATTGAATAATATTTTAGAATACTGAATTTTGAGTCATGTACTAAATTTTCTTTTCAAAATCGAGCCAAACCAAGCCAAGCCAGCTCAGTTTAGAACCAAGCCGAGCCCGAGCTTAGATTTCCAGTTCGGTTTAAAATCTAAGCCGAGCCAGCTCGGTTTATAATCGAGCTGAGCCCGATTTTTGCCCTAGCTCGACTCGCGTTCGTCTCGTGAACAGCCCTACCCGACCCCACACTAGTAACACAGTTTTACGTCCCTGGCCCGCAACGCGTTGGCTTAAGACTAGTTGTTGTTGTTGTAGGAACTAGGTTCACGTTTTTAATAAAATATATTACAAAATATATATAATAACGAGACTCTCGTTATTTGTGGGAAATTTTTCTAGTACAATACCGGTTACATAAACTAAATAAACAAATGTAAATACAATTTAATTGTACCAATCATGATTCAAGTTGATGTCTTTGGAAGAACTTCAACCGCACCTTCTTGTGCAATCCATCTTGGCTGAGACTCTACTACAAGACAAGCAAAATATCGTTGACGGTTTTGGTTGAGGCACGTGTTCAACACGCTTCCCTTAAAACAGATTCCGCGCCTCCTCTCAGACGGTCTGTCTCCCAGGGTACAACAACCGGAACAGTACGTGTACTGCCGGAGATGGCACTCACGCCCGAGATTACACCGGGTATAATGGTGTTCTAATCTAGTGGAAAATTTAAGTTGTTTAACACAATTTAGAGAAATCTATTCTCTAAATTTCCATGGAACAAAGATGAATTTGTTGTCTATTTTTTCTTTTTCTTTTTTTTTCTCAAATGAATAAACAATATTCATTTTATAATAAGATGTATAGACTCATTCAACCCTCTTAATGATTGTCATAAACAAGATCATTAATCAAGTAATTAACAAGATAATTAATCTTGTTATTAACAAGATAATTAATCTTGTAATAAAAAAGGGTTTAAACACTAACTTAATGGATATTAAGTGGTAGAAAAAGAAACCGACATTCAACTTATGGCACTAGTGGAAACCGTCTAACAATAACTCTCTAGTAAGTAGACTGGTTTGATCGGTCGAGTGCGCATGCAGGCGCGCCTTAGTTGAGCCTGTACTGCGCTTCCTCGGAGACACACCTTCTTGCGCCATGCGCCAATTGGAAGTCGTTGCGCATACCAAGACGCCACCTAGTTATGCGCCATCCATACTCGTGCACCACACGGATGCCACTAAGCATCTTTCGTCATAACCAATGACGTGCGCCATGCGCCTAAGGAGCTCGCGCCATATCGACATGTGCCATGTCATGGCATCCGCCTACGCCACCCAAAGGTGCGCCATACGCGGACCCGCCATGTATTTGACCACGCGCTCATAGGCAAAAATACAAAGGCGGTGTGCGAAGTTCAAAGTGCACCACATTAGGCCTATAGCCCATGTCACGCGCGCATATGTGCACGAGTAAGGGTGCTGCGCACCCTTTAGTGTCCCCACTAGTGTTTGCCTTTAAGGAAACAATATACAAGGAGTGCTCCTCCTTATAAACCACTTTAAGTTTTGTCATCCCACCTATGTGAGACAAGTTGACAAAACTAATCCATTTTATTCATCTTTGTTTGTTCCAAACATACAACTTCAAGCTTCGATATCTCATTCATCTTAGCTCTATTTGGACATAGTTTGAACACAAACCATAAATAATTATTTATACAACACATATATAAATATTATTGATGTCCAAAATATTTAGTGAAAAACTCATTTTCACTAAAATTTCCAACAATCCCCCACATGAATGGAGATCGATTAAAACACACAAAATTCCCCGATGAAAACTCGACAGTCGAGTATTGCAGGATAGGTAGGTTTTGCCTTTGAACCTTCCTTTGTGAAGCATAATTAGTCTACTAGGGTTTTGTAGACGTGATGTCCTTGAACAACCCCCCATTTGTGTAAACGACAATATACATTCACACAATACTTTCCCTAGCCGGGCCATCCCCTCACTATCATGTCCTATAATGGTCATGGAGCACTTTCCTGGTTCTGCGGGAGCTCTAGGAATTATGCCCTAATTCCATTCGAAGCGACCACACTTCTCTCCAACATAGGTGATTTCCCTTTAAATCATTAAAAGCATTATGGTTTACTATGATTTACACAAATCATAAAACCACATATTATGCTTAACCTCACAACAATGTCACTGAATATTATAGGAATGGACTAGGACGTATTTAAACACCCTTTTATAGTTTTAGGGGGATATATGAAACATATAAACTAGCTCATATATAAACATATATATTAGCTACGCCCCTACAGTGACTACCCTTCGGTTCATGATTAAGTTGGCCTATTGAACCTAGATCTTGGGATCTCCAGTCAACTAGGTTAGGTTTCCCTCATGTCCTTTTTTCCATGGCTTTAGTCCCATTCCACACCCTGATCTCTTATCAACCCACTGGTTGTTGGATCCAAAATTATCTGTGACTTCGCTAAGTCACCAACGATAATTTAAATTGCGATCAGTTGTTCTAACGTGTTCTTGACTTGCTAGTCACTTTTGCCTTTTAGTCAATTCATAAGACTTATAACTCGTGATCTCAACCTGGATCCAGTTATGTACCTTGTCTTTAGAATGACATGAAACTCGATTCATGGCTACACACGTTTTCACCATGCCTTTGGTGTGTCATGATTGACATCTTATTAGATTGAATCTAACCAATTGGCATTTGAGTCCAATCTACTCGATTGACTCCATATAACCATTGTGTACTCCACTTGGTCATGCGTTTGCAATATATGCAAGTCACCCCCACATTTAAGGATAATTGGATAACATCCAAATGGGGCGATGAAAGGTTCTCCCTTTCATTTCGAGTTTGAGAAAACTTCTCAACTACCATTTCCACATTCAAATGCAAGTCGCCCCCACATTTAAGTGTAATTGGATAACATCCAAATGGGGTGATGAAAGGTTCTCCCTTTCATTTCGAGTTTGAGAAAACTTCTCAACTACCATTTCTTCATACCCTAAAGGGTTTGTTTCTTAAATGGTTTCCTCCCCCCACATTGCTTGCATTTTAATGAACTTATATTTATAGTTTTGTTTAGCACAAAATTCGTTCTTGTGTCATCACATATTTTGAATGTTTAAAGTTAATTTAATCTCCGTCGAGCATATAAATTAACAAGTATTAGTCTAGCATGCTTTAGACCACAATACTCTAGCATGTGAACAGAAGATGCATCATTCTGATTCTTCACAGCCTTAAGAGATAACGCACTATCTCTTCCGAACATTCGTTTCTTAGTTTAGACACAATAATGAAATTTTATTTCACCATTCCAAAACCATCGGTTTTCAGGATGGCCTCAAAACCATAGTTAACTTCATCCATTAGGATCATAACTCGTTTGCCTTTTTATCTCCAAGGCTTCACCGTTTACTTCCTAAAGACTTAAACATAAGTCTTATTCCAAGTCACTTTGATGAAAGATCTTTGTATAAACTCACTTGAGTCTTGAGATATAGTCAATTAGATTGACTCTCAACAACAAAGCATTCACGAATGCCTAAAGTGATATATACATTTACGTTGTTGTTTCATTAATACCATGTATTGGGATACTCTCCAAAAATTGAGGGCCAAGCCTCCACATAGTTTAAACAACATTGATGGTGGTAGAAGCATCTACAAGTCCATCACTATTGTAAATTTCCGTTAATAAATTTGCTAAATTTATTAAAATCATTTACAATGATAACATATATTTATTTCATATGTTATATTCTTTGAAAACTTACATGTGCATTTCCATGTTGATGCTCTCAACATTAGATGACATATCTTGTTTTCGTGCATTTCATCTCAAACCATGCACCACGTTTCTCACAAACTCGTTATACGTTTGATGTTTGATTTGTGACTTATTACATAAGTCATGATCACAACCCGCTCGTTGTGTCTGTGTAAATTAATTTTTACACTTTGTATCAAAATGTGTATCCTTTTGACAACTTATTAGTAGTTAAAATAACGGATACACCAATGATATCTAAATATCAAATCCCAAAGTGTTATTATTTTCAACACACTTTAGAACGAAATAAACGCAATTACATCGTTCTGTTATGTTTTGAGGTACTCCCTCAATGGAACACGTATAACTTGTTTCGTCTTGAAACTCTAAACTTGAATAATCACAAGTTGTCCAAAAATATAAAGTTGTTTACAATTAACTACTCGCAAGTAGTTGAGCAACTTATTATATTTATAACAACATCGAGTTGTTTTTCCCCAAATAGTCTATCCGAGACTATTATATGGTTGAAGACGTTATACTTCTCGTGGAGGTATCGAATCACTTATACTTTGCAAAGACATGTTTTATTCGTTCAAAACATTTCTCGTTTTTGCAAGTGTTTTAATATTAAACTATATATTTATGTTTTGATTACAAATCAAGACAATAAACCTTATAATAGTTTAATAAATAAAACAATTTCAAACTCGCTCGTTTGAAAATAAAACGAATACACATCGTTTTAATAAATGGTTTATCATATTCAAACCATTTCTAACCGCTGTTAGATAATAACGATTACCAATCGTTAAAATGAGTGGTTTATATGATAACCAATTCTAATATGCTAATTAGAATTTAAATGTTTAACAAACATTCAAAATATTCGGTTTTGTAAAGTAAACCGCTTCTAACGCGCTCGTTAGAAATAAAACGAATACATTTATTCTCATAAGCCACTTTTGGTTTATTTAAATGATCGTTTTCTAACACGCTCGTTAGAAATAACCATAAACATTTTCTAACACGCTCATTAGAAAATATGTATAAAACGATTACAAATCATCTTAAATAGTTTATCATAGTTAACCCAGTTCTAACCCGCTCGTTAGAAATTAACGATTGCAAATCGCTAAAATAGTTGGTTATAAAATAAAGTAATTCTAATACGCCCATTAGAAAATTAAATGATCATTTATTGTCATAAGCCGTTTTGGTTTATATAAAATAAACGTTTTCTAACCCGCTTGTTAGAAATAAATAATTGACAAAGTCGTTAAATCGTTTCTAACACGCTCGTTAGAAAATAAACAACTATCAAACTCTTTAAATCATTTCTAACACGATCATTAAAAGTAATCGATTACAAAATGTTTCGAAGTTTATAAAAAAAAATATAAACTATTTCTAACACGCTCATTAGAAATAAACAAATAAAAATCGTTTAAACGTATGTGGAAAAAATCCGTTTCTAACTCGCTCATTAGAAATTAAATAGTTTAGACAAAACCGTTACAAGGTTTATTATCCAAAATAATTGTTTCCAAAACGCTCGTCGGTAATTATTTGAAATAATAATATTTTCTAACACGCTCGTTAGAAAATCTAAACGTATATTTTCTAGCACGCTTGTTAGAAAATCTAAAGTTAGTTTTACACAATCATCGTATCTAACACGCTCATTAGATATAAAAGATGATATTAAAACTTATCATTCTATACAAGTCTAACACGCTCGTTAGAGATATAAAAAGTTTTAATGTCGTTATTCTTTCAACAACGTTTCTAACACGCTCGTTAGAAGATATTAAAACTAGTTATTTTATAAAATGATTACATTCTAAAATGTTCATTAGAAAATATAAAAATTTCAAGACTTTTAAAACCAACATTAATCTCTCAATTATGGTTACTAAAAGCTTATTAAAAATAAATTAAACGTTACAAACATTTAATTTGTAAGGGTTACAAAATAAAATTTTCTAATACGCTCATTAGAAAATTTAGTATTTCAAAAACCTATTGAAATACATATTATTTTGTATATATTCGGTTCATACTAAACACGAACAAAAACCATGAACTCCAAAACTTGAATCAGAAAGTCGTTTTGCAACCCGGTATTCGGATTAAAGATTGTACTCCAATCAAAAAATTAATCCGACTCATTGTACTAAATAAATATTTCCCAAAAAATATATTCAAGATTTTAACAAAAATCTCATTAAATATTTTAACTTTCGTAAACCTAAATCCTCATAGAGAAGGGATTTAAGATTGTAGCAACAATCTTCACGAAAGTCTGTTTTAAGATTGTAGGAACTAGGTTCACGTTTTTAATAAAATATATTACAAAATATATATAATAACGAGACTCTCGTTATTTGTGGGAAATTTTTCTAGTACAATACCGGTTACATAAACTAAATAAACAAATGTAAATACAATTTAATTGTACCAATCATGATTCAAGTTGATGTCTTTGGAAGAACTTCAACCGCACCTTCTTGTGCAATCCATCTTGGCTGAGGCTCTACTACAAGACAAGCAAAATATCGTTGACGGTTTTGGTTGAGGCACGTGTTCAACACGCTTCCCTTAAAACAGATTCCGCGCCTCCTCTCAGACGGTCTGTCTCCCAGGGTACAACAACCGGAACAGTACGTGTACTGCCGGAGATGGCACTCACGCCCGAGATTACACCGGGTATAATGGTGTTCTAATCTAGTGGAAAATTTAAGTTGTTTAACACAATTTAGAGAAATCTATTCTCTAAATTTCCATGGAACAAAGATGAATTTGTTGTCTATTTTTCTTCTTTTTTTTTTCTCAAATGAATAAACAATATTCATTTTATAATAAGATGTATAGACTCATTCAACCCTCTTAATGATTGTCATAAACAAGATCATTAATCAAGTAATTAACAAGATAATTAATCTTGTTATTAACAAGATAATTAATCTTGTAATAAAAAAGGGTTTAAACACTAACTTAATGGATATTAAGTGGTTGAAAAAGAAACCGCCATTCAACTTATGGCACTAGTGGAAACCGTCTAACAGTAACTCTCTAGTAGGTAGACTGGTTTGACCGGTCGAGTGCGCATGCAGGCGCGCCTTAGTTGAGCCTGTACTGCGCTTCCTCGGAGACACACCTTCTTGCGCCATGCGCCTATTGGAAGTCGTTGCGCATACCAAGACGCCACCTAGTTATGCGCCATCCATACTCGTGCACCACACGGATGCCACTAAGCATCTTTCGTCATAGCCAATGACGTGCGCCATGCGCCTAAGGAGCTCGCGCCGTATCGACATGTGTCATGTCATGGCATCCGCCTACGCCACCCAAAGGTGCGCCATACGCGGACCCGCCATGTATTTGACCATGCGCTCATGGGCAAAAATACAAAGGCGGTGTGCGAAGTTCAAAGTGCACCACATTAGGCCTATAGCCCATGTCACGCGCGCATATGTGCACGAGTAAGGGTGCTGCGCACCCTTTAGTGTCCCCACTAGTGTTTGCCTTTAAGGAAACAATATACAAGGAGTGCTCCTCCTTATAAACCACTTTAAGTTTTGTCACCCCACCTATGTGGGACAAGTTGACAAAACTAATCCATTTTATTCATCTTTGTTTGTTCCAAACATACAACTTCAAGCTTCGATATCTCATTCATCTTAGCTCTATTTGGACATAGTTTGAACACAAACCATAAATAATTATTTATACAACACATATATAAATATTATTGATGTCCAAAATATTTAGTGAAAAACTCATTTTCACTAAAATTTCCAACAGTTGTTGTTGTTATTATTATTATTATTATTATTATTATTTAGGGTTGTAGTTTTATAAAGTTACAACACCACCCTTAAAAGTAAATTTTCTTGAATCTAGTTAGTATCAAATAAATTACAAATTACAATATTCAGAGTGAGTTTTAATAATTCGGAGGTTCACTCCAAATCAAATCTCAAATCATCATTACTGAAAAATTGTTTCAAATCTCAAATCACCATTACTATCATCAAGTTGATAACAAAAATATTCAGATTTGTTTGAATAGTATAATCTCAGTCTCTATAACTAATAAATAATAAAAATCTTAAGGGGCGTATGAACGAGTTTAGGCAACCTTAATTTTTGTTTTTTCACATAGTTTGAATATTATAATCTCTACCTCTATACCTACAAACTTGTTACAAACATGTAAAAAAAAAATTAAAATATACATGTATATGATTCTTAAACAATATGAAAAAAATGATAACTTAGTGAATAATTCAGTTTGCTAAACTAAGAGTTAACCCTGTTACATTTGTGTAAATCTTAGAAGCGAGTTATAACATTATAGAAAACGTTGTAAATAACAATCAGCTTCGTTACTCGCCACCAACCTCTTTTGTCCCCTCCTTAATGTCTTAATTAGCGTCAATTGAAACAGGGGTAGATCCAACCCCATAACCAAAGAAAATTGAACACTAAATTCCAATGTGAAATTTCTACGAAACACAGTTGCCTGTGATTTTCTCATCGCATTAAGTTTGTGTAGTCCCGTTCTTCTTCGCCACATGTGTTCATGTATTATTGACTAGCGTTTAAATATAATTGAAAACATGAATAAAATACTTTGTAACCGTAGACAGGCCAGCAGAGAATCCAGTCAGAGAAGTAGCCATTGAGTTTGACATGATTGGTGTATGACAATGATGGTGAGACCGAATCAAAGGGTGGATTCAGATGGAGAGAGATGGGGCGATTTTGATGATGATAATGTTATGATAAAAGTCCATCCTTTAATCTCTCTAGTTATCTCCTTATATATACATAGGGGTGCAAACGAGCCGAGCGACTCGAGATCTGCTCGAAACGAGCCGAGCCTTATCGAGCCCGAGCCGAGCTTCAGCCTCAAAACAAAGCTCGTTTGTTTATCGAGCCCGAGCTCGAGCCTCACATGTGAAGCTCGTTAGGCTCGTCGAGCCTTATCGAGCCTTAGTGTAAACGAGCCGAGTCGAGCCGAGCTTATTTAAACTTGTTTACAAGCCGACATCGAACCTAAAAATAAGCTTATTTAGTAAACGAGCCCGAGCTTTACTTATCGAGCTCGCAAGCCTAAAAAGTCTATTATTTATATTATTTTTATTTAATATACTAATTATTAGATAATAAACGAGCCCGAGCTGAGCTCGAGCTTGATAAAATACAAACGAGCCGAGCTCGAGCTTGATAAAATACAAATGAGCCGAGCTCGAGCCCGAGCTCTAATAAGTTAATCGAGCTCGAGCTCGAGCCTGGCCGAGCTCGGGCTCGGCTCGGCTCGTTTGCACATATACACCGAAGAGAAAACACAATTAGTTAATAAGGGTAATATGGTCTATCAACAATTACCAACTAATTATATAATATGTTTTAATATATTTTGATCTATATAATATAAATGATTCGAATGACTATAAAATTAAATATAATACATTAATTATATTTAATCTTACATGTATAATTTGTACTTAAACTTACATTATCAAGGATTTAAACTCACATCATTTGTGAGGATAAATCATATCACTGGATGATTGGTAAAATGTATATATACACACATTCATTTATTTACGTACATCAAACCTCTTTTGTTTTACATACATTCTATTTTGCTAATATCCTGTAATATTTAATTTCAAAAGTTAGAAGAATTGATAAATTTACAAGTCGTTTAACAACCAATATTTATTATTACTAATAATTAGCTAAATAAATTTATATAAAGAAATTCACGATGTACCTCAGTAGAAATAAATATAGAAATACTGTCCCAAATACATTACTAGAAAATTGGGTTGTTTCCAACGGCTAAATTAGACGAAAATGCAAAGGAAAAGCCTATCGCTAGGCCTGCCGCGCACCATTTGGAAAGTGTAAGACCTTTACCATTATTTAACAATTTTCGTACAATTATCAACAATTAAACGTGTATTTAAGTATACACATTCATATAAAAATGCGGGTTTAATAAAACTTTTCTTGATAGTGTTTCAATACAACATAGTGCGTATAAATTTGTCGTTTAAAATGACGACGAAACAAAATGCGTGGAAGCTTCTTTTTCATGTTTTCGGTTCTTCCTTGAGCTTGATCTTCATCCGGGCCCTCTTGGTGTTCACCTATGATCAAAACCAACATAGAAGTTAGTTTTGATAACTTAAAAATACGATTAAACAAGTTCTAAGCATCAATCAACAAATAAAAGAAAATTTTCTAGCTCTTGCGTCTCTCGCGGGCCGCGACCGCCTTCCTTTCTTTCGTCGCGGGGCGCGACTTAACTATTTCAACAGAAGGTTTCGAGCTGGGTCTGCACTTTGCCCAGCAATACCATTTTCCACCTAAACAGACATAACTTTCTCATTTTTGATCCGTTTTACGCGATTCTTTTTCCTACGTGATCGTAATTTAATTCTCCATCATATGGAGTTAAAATCCGACATTTGAATTGACAAAATATTGTATTTCAAGCTCTCGGCTTGAAATTCAATTATAACACCTTTTGACCCACTCACGTTTCTATCAAACAAATTGGTTTGTTACCTTTAAAATGTCATAGACATCACGCTATAACTGTTTACTATTATTCAAGGTTCAAATTACGGGTTTCTTATGTATCTTTAACCCGTTTTGCATATATACTCGTTTTGACCCGTGTAGGGTATTTACCCACTTTTAAGCTTAAATCACGCTTCTTCTTGGTTTGTGTCCCATCCCAAATTTTGATTATCAACTTGTCTTCCACCACGTTATAGTTGTCGTGGAATTAGTGTGGTAAACCGTTTATTCCGAGTTTTACCCCTCGGTTGTCATTTTACGGAAAATACTCGTGTCAACTCATTGGACACTAAGGTCCCATATCATCCCTTTTTATACTTATCCTAAAGATTTAATCTATCAAAATACTTATTTCTAACACCCTTTAAGGTCGTTTGCCTGATTTACCCATCAAGGGCGTTTTGGTCAACTTTAGCCCCTCATTTACGATGAAGGGCTTTCGCTACTTATTTGACCCAAAAATGTACGTTTAACCACAATCATATTTATACGTACCTGGCTCGAGTCAACCTAGTGACCCGTTTCAACACCTTGCTTTTATTAACCGATATTCTATGGCGGCGCAATTATCCAAATTGCTATTCGCTCTTGTAAACACATGACTTGACAACCACATTAGTCGATATTGTCAAATGGTGTTATCACCACCATTTGACCCGTTCGGCCTATATGACCTAACACTTTCATATGTAACAAAACATGGTTTTTAATTACCAAACACACATCCGACCCATTTCGGATTTTCTCACTAGATCCTTTTTCTCCTAAAGTCATTTTTTATATTTTTAACCCATTCGGCCTACGCTATGGGTGTCCTTTTAACTTCAACTTACTTTAGTCGATACTTGACTAAATTTCCATTTTTACCCCCTTTTTTTCTCGTTATTAGTTACACTATAAAGTAATCTTAATGAAAACTCATTAATTCTTAGTCATTACATGACTAAATTACTGTTTCGCCTCTTTTACTATAAACCATGGTTTTTTTATCATTTATATTTGTTCTGACCCGTATCATTCGCGTCGGAACCCATATTTCGGTTATTACTTTTGTCGCATTTATAGCTTATAAAATAAATACGTATCCTACAAAAAGATGTAAGCTTTACTTACCTCGCATCCAAGTCACACTTTTCTCTTTATGTTTGATTTGTTTGACCCGCTTCCTCCACAAGCTTCCCTAGCTTGTTAAGCATCAAACTATCATCATAATTCGCAAGATGGTTAGTTTAGTCATTGCTAATCACGACTATTTCACCTCACGTATTTTCTATCAAAATTATTATTCGATCTTGTTAATGGTCAGTTTGACTTTTCAAAAGTCAACTGTTCCTTTTTTAATTGTATGAAATGCACAATTGAGTTCAACGAACCCACTTAAGCATTTCTCCGACTATTCGGTAGTCGCTATTTTTAGGCAATTAATTTAGCTACATTCATTAACATAGTTTATATACATCATATAGTCATCTAATCATATAAAACTCGTTCTTTCATTACACAAATTCTACGGGTTCCATCTATAAGTGAAACCCGTTTCATCATGTCATTAGGTATTCATTTGGTTACCTATTCAAATCAAGTTCTATATTCAAACTAATTGATAACATGGTTTTAAACATCCATACTCATGAAATAGTTTACCAATTTCATTGCAACATTCAAAAACCCATCTCAATCATGTATGAACAAGTACTCAATTATGTAATTTGTTCAAGTACCTTGTTTCCTACTATCAAATATGATGATTTTAAACACAAACTTATCATCATCTTCTCTACTAAATTAAAACCCACTTAGTTAGGTGTGGTAATCCACTCAAACACTTAATCATGGAAATTTTACTTCAAATTTCTACTTAGGGTTGGTCCCTAAGCAATCATACTTCATTAATTCAGCCATAGCTTCTACGATTCATACATAGATCGCCTCATGCAAAGTTAACTAATTTTCACAACTTCATGAATGTCAAAAATTCGACATACCTTACGATCCCCTTGACTTGGTGATCGTTTATATATATTCCAATCCGAATTTGGCCTTCGTTTGATCCTCCAATTTGAAGGTTTTGTTGAATTTAGGGTTAGGCTCCATGGGAGCTCTCCTGTTCGTTGTCACGCACACGCACACACACTAATTGTGTGTGTTGTGTTTTTATTATTTGTTTTAGTAAAACTAGTTTTCTACTTGGAAACATTAGTACCTATAGTTTTCAAGAAATTACAAATGGAACTATAACCCATAGTTTATCATTTCATTATCCATTACTAACTACGTTAATTCTACCCAGTTAACTTAATGGGTTCGGGAAGTTATAACCCGTTTTATTTTAAGCCCCGCTAACTCGGGCCTCTTAAAATCTTTATTTTCTCAAAAGCTTTTATTCTCTTTTATTTAATATTAGGTTTATTTATTTCAATCCTAATATTCACCGCGTTAGTTTTACCACTAACGGTGTCACACCCCCAAAATCCACACGCGAAGTATCATCGCATGGAGGCGTGACATGACCAGGATCAAGCCACCAATCATATTGAACAATGAAATATAATAAAGATAAACCAACCACAATATAATTGGTGTCCAAAATAAATTAACCAAATCCAAGTATCAGCGGAAGCATAAAGTGTAAAACCAAATTATAAGTTTTAAAGTTCAAATGTTCCACATGGAACTCAACATTCCATGTCCCACAACGACTCTTCCCCATGCAAGCTCCAGCTAAGTACCTAATGACCTGCAAAGCATGTAGTAACGAGTCAACAACAAAGTTGAGCGAGTTCCCAGTTGGGTGTTTGTTTAAGTTAGTCCAAAAACATAGTTTCCTTTAACTGGCACCCTTGCCGTGGGGGTTACCCCATAGTTGAAAACGTGTTTTGTTTAATCCCGTTTACTCTGGCAATCCAGCCGTGGGGGCTACCCCATGTTTACACTACTAGACTCGTTACCATATCGACCACTGACTTTAGTCATGTTTATGTACCCTTAGCGTCAATGTCTATCATCATTGACGTGCCCAGATCCATTAGTTCACGCCCGTCCTCTGCGGCACGGTGTGAGGCTTGTCAAACCTAAATAGCGCTATCTAACTAATGACCCGCTCGCCATTGGCCCGACGATTAAGTCGATATAAAAGGAGGGACTTCGTGATAGAGTTTTGATCTAGTGAAATTTAAACTGTCCAAGAGGACGAGGACTTACATTCCTTAACCCGTACTGTCCTACCCAAGGAGGACGAGGAATCCATATTCCTTAACCCATTCCCAACCCCTGGGAATCCCATGCCTTGTAGAAAGTGTGAACTCACCTTAGGTTAGCTCGGCAGATAAACGAAAGGTCAATCGAGCTGCTAGGGGTCAACCACGTCCTAACATGGTTACCATACAAGTCAGGTCTAGGTTCAAGTAATGCACATATGTTTATACATAAGCTAACAGGTTACGAACACGTATTGATCATGGCAAACACGTAAATCACCTAAACATTCAAGTCCACATAATGCCCAACTTGTGCGACTCAGATGGTTGGGCTCGCACAAGTTCATTAGCCCAATAGTGTTGTGTGATTCAATAAATGAAGCCCAATAGTTCCCGGCCCAAAACATGCAACCCAAATCTATACGACCCAACTAATAAACGAACAAACAACTTGTGCGATCCTAATAATCTTGTGCGTTTGGTATGTCCTTGTACGATTACTATATGTCTTGTGCGACTGAGATTTGGGCTTTAAGGCCCAAGAACATAATAAGGTTTAAAACAGCTGTGTGTGTCGCCCAAGCCTTGTGCGATCGGCACTGTCTTGTGCGATCCCCAAGGTCTTGTGCGATCATGCATAACATAGTTGTACTGTGCTTAAATGGTTGTACCAAATCTTGTGCGACTAGCTCTTGTGCGATCAGATCAGATCACACAAGATCTGATCTTGTGCGATGGGAAGCTTGTGCGAATCATGTTTCGTGTGACTTGTGCGATTAGTTATCTAAAATCCGAATTTCATGCATATCAGTTACACATTTATCTTTGCAAATCAATTCCAACAGTTTCCATATTTGCACACAATCAATCAACACCATCACAGTTTCTATCCAATCCTTTATTCGATCAAATCAAGGTTTTCATCCCTTAATCCCTATGAACCCTAATCATGTTCAAGGTATAGCAACAATTTATAATAATAAGCTATAATAACACGGTTCATGTTCTTTGATTACTAGCATGCATACTAACATAACAATCCCCACAATTCATTCAATGATTAACATATCATAATCGGTTATCATTCATTCGGTTCCAGATCATCAATCATATAATCATCAACTCTAAATCAGTCTAAACACCCTACACAAGTGAGTCGATCTACATGAACAACCTTAGTGATTTACAATCATAAGCAATCATATATCATTCTCTAAATCATTATGTGGAAACATGTAGATCACAATATCAAGTAACATACAATTAATAATTAAAACACTAACCGGAAAGCCAAAGAACTAGGTTGATCGAGATGGGGGCTTCGGCTATGAGGATTGCCATCGAACAAGAGAGAGAGAGGAGATGAGAGAACTAGGGTTTGGTGTGTTAAGTGTTTGCAACTAATGAGAGAACAAACCCCCACTAATGGGTATGTCTTAGCTTAAATAGGTGGGTGGCCGAACCCATCATGGGCTGCCCATTGGTTTCGGATTCAAAGGGGTGTGGGCCGAGAGTGATGTGCCCAATAGGGCTTGTGCGATCGGGTTCACGTTGTGCGACTACATTATACATACATATATAACATTCAAACTCATGACATTACATTGCAACAAACACATAAATTAATCATAGAACGTTTATACAGGTTACACCAAAGTATCAAGAAAGGTTCTGAGATACGAGTTGTCACAAACGGTACTTTACCCTTCTTTTAGTATTAACGTGGTTTGATTACCAAACCCATTTTCGGGGTGTTACAGAAAGTTACCTGCGCCTCCCGCTAGTCGGCGTTCTTGGGGTGTTATCGTTTGTTGCTCTTGTTGTTGTTGTTGTGGGGCTTCTTCTTCCCCCTGGATCATGTGGGTGTTAAGGGTGAGGATTTTTTTTGTTACTATGCCCCTCATCTTTATGATCTAGGGTGACGGTGTCTTAGCAGCCACCCTTGAGGAGATGCGTGAGCTTCCCCGATTTTAAGGCGGACTCGATCTCCCTCTGCAGACTGAAACAATTGTCTGTGGAGTGACCAGTGTCCTTGCGATAATCACAATATTGGTTCGGGTCTTGGCCCTTCTTGCTCTGCATTGAGCGTGCAGGCTAGAAGGTGATGTTTTCCGTGTTTAGGACCTCCAAGGTGTCTTCGTTAGTGGGGTTCAGGCCCACTCTTTTAACCGCTTGCTATTCTCGCGGTAATTAATGTTGTTGATCAGTTGATGGCCATCGATAGGAAGATTGGCTTTCTCTTCCGCGGAGCAGGTGAACTGGACACGATCCCAGACAGAGATTCTGCCTCGCCTATTGTTGCGTCCAACATACTTTGATTACCATCTATCATAGCAATAACCTTTATATCATTCATTAAAATTTTCAACATATTTCATTTTTATACATAATATAAATATATGATTGTAACACCTAATTCAAATCCTTTTCTAACATATTTCATTTTAAAACATAATATAAATATATGATTGTAACACCTAATGCAAATCCTATATTGTTCAATTTTGTTTTGTCCACATGAAAGATATCGGGCCATAAAGAATGCCCCCCTCAATATATCATCAAAGTGTTTACCGTGCAATGGTTGTGGATGATAAGAGACTTCCAAAGTTATTCGGTTGAAGTAACCAAAAACAAAACCATAGGCTCCCTACAGAAGAAACCGATAATATATTGATGTCACGAGAGATTGAATGTTAGAAATGATATCAAAACTACTCACGTTTTGTTTACGATGGTGAGGCAAAACTCGTTGAGGCGGGGCAATATGGTGGGTTTATATTTTCTTTAATTTGTTTAAATTTAATAAGATGTTTATCTTAATTTATTTCTTTAATAACTAAGGGCATTTTGGATTATTTACACACAAATAAAGGTATTAAATGAAAAGATGATGTTACTGTGTTAGTCACGACTCACGTTGATTGAAATTACAAACCAAATGGACTAAAAACAGTGAATTACTGTTATTTTTTATACCTTCTAATTAGTCATTACTCATCACCCGACAACTTTGGCCCCTCTCCGGTGACTCCACTGTTTAAACTTTAAAGTTCTAGGTCTTCGCATAACTCTAGTAGATCCAATCATTACACAAAAAAGGGGAAAAAACACTAAATTCTAAAACGTGCCATTTCTATGAAACGAACTTGCCTTGGATTTTCTCATTGCATGTCGTCTTCACATTAAATTTGTGTAGCCCGGTCGGTCTTCTTGGCCTTACATCTTGTCATGGGCGGACCTAGGTGTTGGGTTGGGTGAGCGGGCGCACCATTTTAAAAAAATTAGTGTATTTTATAGGCAAAAATCCTGATCGCATCCCTTAAAAGTTTGGTTAAACCTCTCGTCCGCACCCCCTGAAAAATAATTTATGCGTCCGCAACTGCATCTCGTTGTGTTTAATCACAAGTTAAAAGAATATACTATTATTTATTAACTAGTAAGGTGCTCGTGCGAGGCGGCGGGGCGACACTTTGTATTGCAGTACTCGTTTGTGGTAGTTCTTTTTATTCGTATAATATTTTTTGTAGCATCATTGTGGTATATATACGTCATAAGCGAATTCATCGGTTAGTCCATTTCATTATGGTGTGCATGGTTCAATTGTTTAGGTTATTATCTTCAACCGAAGTCAAAACCAAAGTTATCGGTTAGTCTATTTTATTAACTATTAGGTCGGTTAATCAGTTTTGTTTATTTGGTTAGATTGAGTGTTTTTTGTTTGATTTATTTAATTTCGGTTAATAGCCAAAATCAAACTCGGGCTAAAACTTTTGGTTAGAAATACATGTAATTTAGGTATAAATACATCAAATGGAAGTATAGATACATGAATGGAGGTATAAAATATGAAATATGTGAACCGAATGTATAAAAGCTAGAAATATATGAAAAATATGAATGGTTCGGTTCGGTTAATTTTGGTTAAATGAGGATACAAAAAAATCAATAACCAATTTTAGTTAATTCGGGGTTGAGTTAACCAGTTTCAGCTACTTCAGTTTTTAGTTGATTTCGGTTTGGTTTCGTCTTTTTCGGTTAATGATTTATTTATTGCTCACCCTTAGACACTGTCAATCATGTAACATATCTTTTTTTTAATTAAAAAATATAGCAATGCTATACTCGAATTAAAGAGAATAAGATACTCATTTTTATGGTGTATTTTTTAAAGAAATATTAACATACAAAAGGTTATGACTACAAATCATGAGGTGGTTAGTTTTTATAAGGGGGATAAAGTCTAACTATTAACTAATTAACTATGAATTTGTTAAGGGTCCTATTAAATCCACATGGTATCATCATCTTATTCTCACATGGTTGATACGGGCTGTATAAGGTTATACGGCCCGTATCAACCATGTGAGAATAAGATGATACTGTGCCCGTATATATATTATACGACGATGATATACGGCTCGTATATATGTATACGACCCGTATACAATGATTTTCGTTTTTTTATTATTTTATTACTATTTGACGCGACGTATTATTACTCGATTCATGTGTGATTAGACGTAAGATTCTCCGATTCGATGTTATATTCCTCGAATCTCGTGCGAGTTATGTGATTAGACGTTAGATTCCTCGATTCGCGTGTTAATCATTTGAAACGATGTAATATTCCGTAAAATTCTCTATATAAACGACACTAATTTCATTCATTTTCATTCAACTTCTATTCGTTTCTTCTATTTTTCTCTGTATTCAAATTATTTACGTTATAATGTCGGGTTGGGGTGACATTTTTAATGTGTTTGGTAACGAGGCGAATCAGGGGAATGAAGATAACAAAGCGGGCATGTTTGATCTGAATGCTCCGTTCGATCCCATTTTTGCGTCTGGTTCAGGTCAGGATACTTGGGGTTTGGATGCCATTCAGCCTAATTATGCTGGTTATTATCCATCGCAACACTCGGTTAATTTTGAAGCCCCTCCTGTTAGTGTTGGACCGCCGACTGATAGTTCTCATTCTTCTCCCATAAGTTGTGGACCGCCCGAGGGTCCAAATGCTGAAGAGGAACGTACTGAGTTTCAAAACAAGGAGGTATAACATTTAATCATACGTTTATTTGTTGTATGTTAACTATTTTAGTGTTTTTACGTTTGATGTTGTTTTTATTAAAATCTTAGATTAGGGTTGCTCAACGGGTCGTGTTCGCGGGTTGGTGGGTTCAACCCAACCTGAACCTGAAAACACAAATATATATATATATATACACATATATATATATATACATATATATATATATAATATCATATTTAAGTTATAAAATCTATGTTAATTTCTCTTTTTAACTTATAATCATGGCATAAAAATACGCACCCCATTTAATTTATATATATTGTAAAAAATATATAATATAGTATAAATGTGTAACGGGCCAACCCGCCATCCCGACCATGTTGACCCGAACCCGACCCGTTAATCCAAACGGGTTCGCAGGTTCAAGCTGAAACTGACCCGAACCCGTTTATACTAAAACTAAACCTGGGTTAATCATTTGAGTTAATCATTAATTGACACATATAAGTGTTTCCGTTAGAAATTCGCTAGCATGGATGAATTGATAGACTGGTGTAGAGACGTCGGACGCGTAAATGGCTACGCCCTCGTCACCAAACGCACCATCTACGATAAACCCCATAGTTGTCAGCCGGTAAAAATTTGGCTTACGTGCGATTGTGCCGGCAATTACAAATCAACAGCGACGGTCAGACGCAGCGGGACTAGGAAAACCGGTTGCAAGTTCCAACTGGTCGGGACATACAGAAAGAGGTTAGGTTACTGGGATCTAAGGGTTAAGGAAGGTAAACATAACCACGAACCATTTCTGTATCCAGAGGGTCATCCGTGCCTAATGAGGCTGACTCCATCGGAAGAGAGGACGGTGGAGCAAATGACGCATCAGAACATCAAACCACGAGACATTCTTGCTGCCATTAAAGAACAGAATCCCCATAATGTCTCAACAAGAAACACCATATACAACGCTCGAGCCAAATTGGGTCGAATGGAACAAGTCGGCGAGACTCCAATGCAGATACTTTTTGACCGGTTGGAGAAGGTTGGGTTTGTTTTTTACCATAGAACATCTCAAAACGGCGAACGGGTCGAGGATGTTTTCTTCATCCACCCGGAGTCGAACATGTTGTGGCGCGCTTTCCCGCATGTGTTGCTTATAGACGCCACCTACAAGACGAATCTGTACAAAATGCCTCTAGTCCAGATTATCGGTGTTACATCAACGTTGATGTCGTTTTGCATTGCTCATGCGTTCGTAAGCCACGAGAAACAGGAAAACTTCACATGGGTTCTACAGAGGTTGAAACACTCATTAGACAGTGATATGGAACCCCGTGTAGTAGTAACGGATAGAGATCGCGCCCTAATGAACGCATGTGCAACCGTGTTTCCCAGGGCTAGACATTCATTGTGTAGGTGGCACATACAGCAAAACATCTTCAAACATTGCAGGAAAAGCTTTAAAACAGAGGATAAATGGGAGAGGTTTCTTTTCAAGTGGGGCGAGCTGATTAAATCAACGACCGATCATGACTACAACTACTGGTACGAGCGAATACGATCAAACTTGCCACGCAAAAAAACCGACGGTAAGTTTTATATAATTTTTGTTTAATAATCGTATTTATTTGACTTGTCTTAACTGCACTTGACTTTGATTACAGAGATTATGAACTATTTGGATTCAATCTGGTTACAACCATATAGAGACCGGTTTGTTTCGTTCTGGAGCGACCAACATCTGAACTTCGGTCAACGTACAACGAACAGGGCAGAGGGTCAATATGCCCTTTTGAAGCAGTACCTAGGCGACTCTAATTAGACCCTGGAGAAAGTGGTACCACTTATCGATAAGCTCATAAGAAACCAGGTGACAGAAATCAAAGGCAGCATTGAAACAAGCAGGAGTCGAGCATTGGGTCATCATAACAAACCAATATTTAATCTCCTACTAAAGAAGGTTTCACATGCCTGCCTAGAGGTGATATCAGACGAATTAAATGAAATAGAAAAATTAAAGTTATATAACCGTACATGCGCGTGCCGTTTGTATACAAGCAGTGGGTTGCTGTGCGCGTGTCGGTTGGAAGCGTATATAACGAATGGTAATACATTATTCGACCAACCACATTTTATAATCATACCCTTTCATCACGCAAAATCTTATTGACGGTTTATGTTGTTTGTTGATATGTTCCTTAGGTCAAATGATCCCGTTGGAGATGATAGACCCTTTTTGGAGAAAGTTAAATTTGGACTCCATAGTGGAACCGAGCAAGGTGGACTCTTTCGACATAGACGGCGAATTTGCGCTTCTCAAACAACATTTAAGTGCTCAGCGGAGAGAACTCAGGAAAAACTTTATTCAAAAGATGAAGGAGTTGGTACAACTCAATAAGACGAAGCTTAAACAACCAGTTGTGCAAAAAAACACACGGGGTCGTCCAACTTTAAAAGCTCAGCAACAAAGGAAGGATGATTCGTTTACGGAGCCTTCAAGACATAGCTTTTTAACAACGCAGGACCAGTATAGTGATTCACAAGATGGGTTTCGCACACAAGATGAGTTTGGCACACAAGAGTCAAATATCGAACCTACCAGGCACAGCTCGTTTGTCGAGTCACAAAGTTATTGTACTGAAACACCTATGTTCTTCGGCGAGATTGCGAAAGGCGCTAAGAATTCGAAAACGAAAAAGAAGGTCGCAAAATCAAAGGAAGAGCCACCAGACTTACCTTTGCTGCCTGTCGGACAAGTTAATATGTTCAGGCACTTCAAAAAGTTCATTCCACCGTGCTTCTATCCACAACTCAGTCACATACAAAATGTGCAGGGTGATGGTAATTGTGGGTTTCGATCTATAGCGGTCGGCTTATCGCTTAAAGAGTGGCAGTGGCCGTTCATACGGGAGCAACTTCATGATGAGTGCAATCGGTTCCACGAATTTTGGAAAAAACATAAATGAACTTCAGTATCAACAAGTTCTGGAATCATTAGTGTCACACCCCAAAATCCACATGCGGAGTACCACCGCTTGGAGGCGTGACTGACCAGGATCAAGCCACCAATCATATTGAACACAATAGTGAAATAGTAAATGTCATACATCAATACGATAGGTGTTTTCAAAACCAAACATAAGCAAGTGTGTAGCGGAAGCCATAAAGTAAAACCCAACATAAGTATAAGTACAAAATGTCATAAAGTTTAACAACACATTCACGATCCATGTCCACAACGACCGCGCCTCCCGTGCAAGCTCCATGAGTACCTATGGTCCTGCAAGGCATGTAACAGAGAGTCAACAACTAGTTGAGCGAGTTCACAGTTGGTTATTCAGTTATAGTGTCCGTATCGTAAATCGTAAGTTCGTTTAGAAATCATGTATCGTATGTAATGGTATCGCGGCCCTCTAGGCATGTTTGCGAAGTTTAGTGGGGGTTTCCCATATGTTCTCTAGACTAGGTATATTTGTATCGCGACCCTCCAGGCATGTTTGCGAAGATCAAAGTATAGTTCGCGGCCATTCCAGGCATGTTTGCGAAGATCAAAGTATAGTTCGCGGCCATTCCAGGCATGTTTGCGAAGATTGTTCTAGTATCGCGGCCAATCCCGGCGTGTGTGCGAAGAGGAGTATATGTATCACTAGTCTAGCAGTATCTACCATTAACCTTCCTCTCCCGAGGCCTATGGTATGTAATTCCGATAATTCTTAAGCGTAATTAATCAATCAACCCATTCCCAACCCCGGGAATCCCATGCCTTGGTAAGAGTGTGAACTCACCTTGGTTTGCTCGGTATGCTAGGTTAAGTGCTCATAATAAATCAGTCAAGTCCTATAGTGCACGTATACTCAATCAGTTCACGTTCGTAATATTTCACATGTAACTAGTATCACAGAGTGTGTTTGACAATTAATATCATGCAACACAATTAGTTAATTGCATCCATACAGTTCATGAGCCACATCAATATCTTTTACAGTTTATTCTAATATAATTATCAAATCATACACTTAACAGAGTTGGCACCTAGCAGAACTAGCAAGTCAACTGAGTGAATAAAGTTAACAAAGTTCATTGAATAACATAATTAATCCATTAACTGAGTTGCTGAACTAACAGAGTTATTGTTTAACAAGTTTAACAACTGAGTAAATAACTAACAGGGGTGCACACTTAACAGAATTGCAACTTTATTCAACAGAGCTAACATATCAACAGGAGACTAACAGAGTTAACATATATAACTTAGTTAATAATATTAACAGGAAAATTAACACTTGGGCCGAAATCTAAGTTGGGCCGAGTTCACTTTGGACGAAATCCCTATATGGCCGAAATCACTTATATGGCTGGAAACACATGAGTGCCAAAATCACCTTGGCCGAAATCACCTTAGGTGATTTCGTTGATGTGTGGATTTCGTGAGGTGGGGGGTGTTTTCGTTAGTCATCATCATCAACGAACAGCAACAAGAGCAGTTAATCAACTCAAAAATCCCCAAATCCCTAAATCACTCTAACATATACATCGGCTGTAGCAATCATCTATCAATTATAAGATCAATTAACAACATAATCATTCCACCAGATCGATTCATGAAAACTTATAAATTACCAAAACATTGTGAGATCAAGATCATTAATAAACCTGCAGGTTATTCAATGACAGCACACATGATCAATCATTTCATCGGATTAAAAAGATTCCCAACCAGCAAATCGATTTCAATCATAAACAACATCACATGGCAGTCGATCTACTTATGTGTGCACCTCATTCAAAGTATATGACTGTTTGCAGACAATATAGATATAAAAATCATCCAGTTACATCACCACAATCTACTCACAAGATGGAATTACTAACCAGATGACACGAGGCTAGTCAAGGTTTCGAAAGATCTAGAGACTGCCGTCACACATAGAGACTCTAGGGTTTGCCGATTGAAAAAAAACTCTCCGTAAAGGTAAAGGTTGTGAAAAAAAAGATATATAAATATTTCACTACTGGGCCTAAAGCCCATCTCTGTTTTCGTTGGTCCACTAGTGGACGAAAACACACAAGGTGTTTTCATGAGTAGGTGATTTCACAAGGGAGGTGGTGTTTTCATGTGAGCAGGGGTGTTGGGGCCAATGATCCATATTAACTATATACCCCTATTAACACAATTATACTATTATCATACACTCAAATATAATGCACCCCAATTATAAAATATCAATCGCAATACGATTTAACGTTTTACAAATGTAAGCGTTGTGAAACAAACAAGTCGAGTAGCAAACAACACAAAAAAAAAATTAACGTGCAATAAATGCGAAGATGGAAATCTTGGAAACTCGAGTTGTCACATTATCCCCAACTTGAAAGAAATTTTGTCCCGAAATTTAGCACATGGTTACTGAGGAAGCTAGTTGTGTTGTGTTGTGTAGTTTACTGGTTTTCCTGGGGTGTCACATCATCCCCCCCGTTGATTTGGAATTTCATCCCGAAATTCTGTAGTAGCTTCAGCCTCAGTAGTAGTTGCATTGTTTTCGAACAACTGGGGATATTTGAGTTCCATTTGGTCTTCTCGTTCCCAGGTATACTCTGGGCCACGACGGGAGTTCCAACGAACTCGAACAAGAGGTATTCTGGTGTTCTTGAGGACCTTAACATCCCGGTCCGTGATTTCAACTGGTTCTTCGACGAAATGCAACCGTTCGTCGATAGTGAGCTCCTTCAAAGGAACTATGAGGGTCTCATTTGACAGACACTTCTTCAGATTCGACACGTGAAAGACGTTGTGAACTGCACTGAGTTCAGCTGGTAAGTTCAGCCTGTAGGCCACTTTGCCTATTTTCTCAATGACTTCAAATGGTCCAACGTATCGTGGATTGAGTTTGCCCCTTTTTCCAAAACGAACAACACCCTTCCAGGGTGAAACTTTGAGTAGTGCTCGATCCCCAACCTGGAACTCGAGTAGTTTCCTGTCTTTATCGGCGCATGCTTTCTGACGGTCACGAGCTGCCGCCATGCGTTGTCGTATTAGAGCAATCTTTTTAGTAGTATCAACTACCATTTCTGAACCTTTGATCTGACTGTCACCCACCTCTTCCCAACAAAGAGGTGATCGGCATTTACGCCCGTACAATGCCTCAAATGGAGCAGTTTTAATGCTGGTGTGGTAGCTGTTATTGTATGAAAATTCCACAAGTGGTAGATGTTTTTCCCAGCCATTGCCAAAGTCAATTACGCACGCCCGAAGCATGTCTTCTAGAGTTTGAATAGTGCGCTCAGACTGCCCATCTGTCTGAGGATGATAAGCTGTGCTTATGTCTAAACGAGAGCCAAAAGATTTGTGCATTGCTTGCCACAGTTCTGAAGTAAAACGTGCATCACGATCAGAGATAATAGAGGTGGGCACCCCGTGCCTCGAGACAACTTCCTTAAGGTATACGTCTGCTAGAGTGGAGAACTTATCCGTTTCTTTGATAGCCAAGAAGTGAGCAGACTTTGTGAGTCGATCCACGATCACCCAAATAGTATCATTCCCACGTTGAGATCTAGGTAGGCCAGTAACAAAATCCATGAAAATTTGCTCCCATTTCCATTGTGGTATCTCAGGTTGTTGGAGTGGGCCTGAAGGTTTCTGATATTCCGCTTTGACTCTCGCACAAGTCAAACACCTGCTAACGTAAGTTGCTATGTGGGCCTTCATGCTAGGCCACCAATATGTAGTTCTGAGGTCGTGGTACATCTTATCCGAACCAGGATGTACCGAGTAGCGAGACTTATGAGCTTCATCCAATACAAGCTCGCGTAAGTTGCCATAGAGTGGGACCCAGATGCGTCCTGTTACATAGTAGGCGCCGTCTGTCTTTTGTTCTAACCATTGCGTTGAACCGCGTAAGGCTTCAGCCCTGACGTTTTCTGGTTTCAATGCTTCTACCTGAGCATCTCGTATCTGTGAAGGAAGACTAGACTGAATAGTGAGTTGCAACGCTCGTACACGCCTAGGTGTAGTATCCTTTCGACTGAGGGCGTCAGCCACCACATTGGCCTTGCCCGGATGGTACTTTATAGCACATTCGTAATCGTTCAGTAACTCGACCCATCTACGTTGTCGCATGTTCAATTCTTTCTGCTTGAAAATGTGTTCGAGACTCCTGTGATCGGTGTAGATGGTGCACTTAGTGCCATACAGGTAATGTCGCCATATCTTGAGCGCAAAAACAACAGCTCCCAGTTCTAGATCATGTGTAGTGTAATTCCGTTCGTGAATCTTAAGTTGGCGTGAAGCATAAGCAATGACTTTATCCCGCTGCATCAACACACATCCAAGACCCTGGATAGATGCGTCGCAGTAGACTACAAAATCGTCCGTGCCTTCAGGCAATGAGAGGATAGGTGCGCTACAGAGTCTATCCTTTAAGTGCTGAAACGCTGTTTCCTGTGTATTACCCCAACGGTAAGCAACACCTTTCTGTGTCAGTAATGTGAGCGGCTGTGCAATCTTTGAGAAGTCTTTGATAAACCGTCTGTAATAACCCGCCAAACCCAAGAATTGGCGTATTTCTGTCGGTGTGCGAGGTGCAGGCCAGTTCTTGATCGAATCTACCTTGGATGGATCGACATGAATCCCATCCTTGTTTACCACGTGGCCTAGGAAGTGGACTTCACGAAGCCAGAAGTCGCATTTTGAAAACTTGGCGTACAGCTGTTCCGTTCGAAGAAGTTCCAAAATAAGTCGTAAATGCTGCTCGTGTTCCTCCTGACTCTTCGAATAGATCAGGATGTCGTCGATAAAAACAATAACGAACTTGTCCAGATAGGGTTTGCACACCCTGTTCATAAGATCCATGAAAACCGCAGGCGCGTTCGTTAGCCCGATTGGCCTGACCAAAAATTCGTAGTGACCGTAGCGTGTTCTGAACGCTGTTTTGGAGACGTCCTCATCCCGGACTCTCAGTTGATGGTAACCTGACCTCAGATCAATCTTCGAGTAATAGCTCGACCCTTGCAACTGGTCGAATAAGTCGTCGATGCGTGGAAGAGGATAGCGATTCTTCACAGTCACCTTGTTCAGTTCGCGGTAGTCTATACACATGCGGAAGGTACCGTCCTTCTTCTTTACAAATAGTACTGGAGCTCCCAGGGTGAAGAGCTAGGAAGTATGAAACCCTTTTCCAATAGTTCTTGCAATTGCTTAGACAGCTCTTCCAGTTCCGTTGGAGCTAAGCGATAAGGTGCTCGAGCTATGGGTGCTGCTCCAGGAGCTTGTCGCCATGAATTACCAAAGGTTCTTAACCAGCACGAGTAATGCGGACGATCTTTTCTTTGCAAAGAATCTCTGCTCGATGTTGAGGTAGCCAATCCATACCAATAACGATGTCGAAACCATTACAACGTTGGGGTCATTCCTAGCATCATCCTGACCAATCACGAACCCTTGACCCCTGGCACCATTGCCGTCGTTATTACCCCCGTTGTTGTCTCCATTATTGTTCCCGTTTCCTTGGTTGTGGTTCTAATTCTGGTTCTGGTTCAACTGTGGGCAGTGTCTCCTGAGGTGACCTTCAGCACCACACGGATAACATCCCTTGTTACCCTGTTGTTGCTGCTGATTCTGTGGAGCTTGTGACTGCTGTTGTCGGTTCTGGTTTGCAGGACGTGAGCTTCTACAATCTTTGGGCTCCATGACCAAGCTTGTTGCATCTCTGACGACGATCTTTGTTGCACTGCCCGCTGTGGTGCAAATTACATCGATTGCACTTGGGGTGGTTTCCCCTGTATCCACCCTGACTTCGATTACCAAAAGACTGCTGACTAGGGCTCCTGTACTCCTCCATTTTTCGCTGCTGTGCCTGGGACTGAACTGAAGTCGAACCCTTGCTGGAGGTTCCATCCCACTTTCGTTTGTTGTCACTGGGAGCAGCAGAAGTAGTAGTAGCAGTAGTAGCAGTAGTAGCACCAATACATTTAGGCAGCTTGTTCTGTTCCACAGCCTGGTCTGTGAGACGATGAGCAAGACGAGTAACATCTTGAATGGTAGCATGGTTAGCAGCAGTCACATGACTTTGAATCTCTGGTACTAAGCCTTTGAGGTCCATCTTAATGCGCTTGATGGGAGGATCCACCATAGTTAGACACAATACTGCCAATTCGTTGGATCGTTTCGTGTACGCTGCTATCGCTGACCCCGTCATCTTCAGGTTAAATAACTCCACTTCCAGCTTGTGGATGTCATCACGACTACAGTATTCACGTTTGATCAGTCCCTTGAAATCCTTCCATGGGGTGGCATTAACAGCCGCCAGCCCCAGCATCTGAACTTGCGCGTTCCACCAAGTTAGCGCAGTGCCTTCGAGAGTACCAGTGGCGTACTTCACCCTACGAGCCTCAGGGCATTCACACATTTCGAAGACCGATTCGAGATTCTCGAACCAGTGGAGGAGTCCAATGGCCCCTTCAGTGCCACTAAAAGTAGTAGGACGACAGTCCATGAAAGTTTGGAACGTGCACACAGGTGGCTGAGCGTGTTGACCTGTCGTGTGTGTAAGAGTAAACATACTTGAGCACGAGTGTTGGTTTACGAGAGTAGGATCTAAAGATCCTAGAGTAAGTGGTGATGGCAGGTTACACCTCCTGCCTGGGCAGCTGCGAGTGCTACAGTAACTTGTTCAGTGATCGAAGCCGCCAACTGGGCTTGAGTTAGGTTAACGCGTCCACTCATGATCTTGATAGCAAATATGACATAAGTGAGAGAGGTTCGCGAGTAGTGCGATGGCAGAAGAGAGTAAGCACACAAGTGTTCTCATGCAATAGTGTTACGTTAATCTAAGCATACCCTGAGCAAAGTTCTATGCAATTCTAGCAAGTAGGTAATAAAACATATACAATATTACCTAGGATGTTGAGTCTTGCACGTGGAGCGAGGCGTCGTTGTGGATCGTTGAGCACTGTACAGGTTATAGTCTGGTTTTAATAAAAACGTTTTCCCCTTATTAAAACCGAGTTCTCTATAACCAATGGCTCTGATACCAATCTGTCACACCCCCAAAATCCACATGCGGAGTACCACCGCTTGGAGGCGTGACTGACCAGGATCAAGCCACCAATCATATTGAACACAATAGTGAAATAGTAAATGTCATACATCAATACGATAGGTGTTTTCAAAACCAAACATAAGCAAGTGTGTAGCGGAAGCCATAAAGTAAAACCCAACATAAGTATAAGTACAAAATGTCATAAAGTTTAACAACACATTCACGATCCATGTCCACAACGACCGCGCCTCCCGTGCAAGCTCCATGAGTACCTATGGTCCTGCAAGGCATGTAACAGAGAGTCAACAACTAGTTGAGCGAGTTCACAGTTGGTTATTCAGTTATAGTGTTCGTATCGTAAATCGTAAGTTCGTTTAGAAATCATGTATCGTATGTAATGGTATCGCGGCCCTCTAGGCATGTTTGCGAAGTTTAGTGGGGGTTTCCCATATGTTCTCTAGACTAGGTATATTTGTATCGCGGCCCTCCAGGCATGTTTGCGAAGATCAAAGTATAGTTCGCGGCCATTCCAGGCATGTTTGCGAAGATCAAAGTATAGTTCGCGGCCATTCCAGGCATGTTTGCGAAGATTGTTCTAGTATCGCGGCCAATCCCGGCGTGTGTGCGAAGAGGAGTATATGTATCACTAGTCTAGCAGTATCTACCATTAACCTTCCTCTCCCGAGGCCTATGGTATGTAATTCCGATAATTCTTAAGCGTAATTAATCAATCAACCCATTCCCAACCCCGGGAATCCCATGCCTTGGTAAGAGTGTGAACTCACCTTGGTTTGCTCGGTATGCTAGGTTAAGTGCTCATAATAAATCAGTCAAGTCCTATAGTGCACGTATACTCAATCAGTTCACGTTCGTAATATTTCACATGTAACTAGTATCACAGAGTGTGTTTGACAATTAATATCATGCAACACAATTAGTTAATTGCATCCATACAGTTCATGAGCCACATCAATATCTTTTACAGTTTATTCTAATATAATTATCAAATCATACACTTAACAGAGTTGGCACCTAGCAGAACTAGCAAGTCAACTGAGTGAATAAAGTTAACAAAGTTCATTGAATAACATAATTAATCCATTAACTGAGTTGCTGAACTAACAGAGTTATTGTTTAACAAGTTTAACAACTGAGTAAATAACTAACAGGGGTGCACACTTAACAGAATTGCAACTTTATTCAACAGAGCTAACATATCAACAGGAGACTAACAGAGTTAACATATATAACTTAGTTAATAATATTAACAGGAAAATTAACACTTGGGCCGAAATCTAAGTTGGGCCGAGTTCACTTTGGACGAAATCCCTATATGGCCGAAATCACTTATATGGCTGGAAACACATGAGTGCCGAAATCACCTTGGCCGAAATCACCTTAGGTGATTTCGTTGATGTGTGGATTTCGTGAGGTGGGGGGTGTTTTCGTTAGTCATCATCATCAACGAACAGCAACAAGAACAGTTAATCAACTCAAAAATCCCCAAATCCCTAAATCACTCTAACATATACATCGGCTGTAGCAATCATCTATCAATTATAAGATCAATTAACAACATAATCATTCCACCAGATCGATTCATGAAAACTTATAAATTACCAAAACATTGTGAGATCAAGATCATTAATAAACCTGCAGGTTATTCAATGACAGCACACATGATCAATCATTTCATCGGATTAAAAAGATTCCCAACCAGCAAATCGATTTCAATCATAAACATCACATGGCAGTCGATCTACTTATGTGTGCACCTCATTCAAAGTATATGACTGTTTGCAGACAATATAGATATAAAAATCATCCAGTTACATCACCACAATCTACTCACAAGATGGAATTACTAACCAGATGACACGAGGCTAGTCAAGGTTTCGAAAGATCTAGAGACTGCCGTCACACATAGAGACTCTAGGGTTTGCCGATTGAAAAAAAACTCTCCGTAAAGGTAAAGGTTGTGAAAAAAAAGATATATAAATATTTCACTACTGGGCCTAAAGCCCATCTCTGTTTTCGTTGGTCCACTAGTGGACGAAAACACACAAGGTGTTTTCATGAGTAGGTGATTTCACAAGGGAGGTGGTGTTTTCATGTGAGCAGGGGTGTTGGGGCCAATGATCCATATTAACTATATACCCCTATTAACACAATTATACTATTATCATACACTCAAATATAATGCACCCCAATTATAAAATATCAATCGCAATACGATTTAACGTTTTACAAATGTAAGCGTTGTGAAACAAACAAGTCGAGTAGCAAACAACACAAAAAAAAAATTAACGTGCAATAAATGCGAAGATGGAAATCTTGGAAACTTGAGTTGTCACAATTAGTTTGGTCAAAAGACCATATAGACGGAGCACCTCGACATAAGTGGCTACAAATGCCATTCACGGGGCTTCTGATAGCAAACCGGTGGAATGTCATTTGTCTCTTATTAAGTGACCTTGGTTGTGCTTCATTTTTTCCCATGTTCAGAACAGCCGAAGAAAGTATTCCGCATCGAACTGTCGCGCTTGTACATGTACACAGGAACCATTTTATTCACGTAAGATTAGAAGGGGAATATCCAATGCCAACCCCATCAGGATACTGGCGACAACCGACACGGAATACGCCAGCAGAAAGTTGGTATCACTATTACAAGGAACGTATTGACCAATATAATACGATCGTTGATGAATATAGGACCAGGGATTACATAGATTTAGGTGCCCTATGAATATAAAATGTTATTTGCATGTTTTGACAATTTGTAATGATCAACATACACGTTATATAAATGTTTTGGCAACTTTTTGAGATTGAAATTGAAAAAACGTTTAAACGAATCAATTTGCATGTTTTGACAATTTGTAATGATAAACATACACGTTATATAAATGTTTTGGCAACTTGTTGAAATTGAATTTGAAAAAACGTTTAAACGAATCAACGTTAACGCATAACGACCGTATTTTCGTCAGTTCCGCATATAGTAATTGAAAAAAAAAAAAACTGAATTGTATACGGGCCGTATAAAAATATACGCCTCGTATACTGTGATCGTATATTAAGTATACGACAGAATTAAAATAAATTAAATCACTGTATACGGGTCGTATACTTTTATACGACCCGTATACAAATAAAAAAGGGTCGTATAAGTTTTATACGACCTCATTTCCACCATACGGCCTCAACATTCCACCAAAAATTCTCTCGGATCGTTCTTGGACAGCGTTCTTCGGCGTTTTTGGCGTTTTCTTCTCATTCTTCCTATACGGTACGTTTTCGTATAGTGAACTTTTAAATTACGTAACATGTTAGATTATGGTCTTGTATAGTAAAGCGTAGATAGGCGTAACGATTACGATTGTATAATTCAATTTGAAAAAAAAATTGAAACAGAAAATTGTAAATGATTATTATGTGTATACGGTCATATAAATTGTATACGATCGTATAATGTTTGAATATTCAAAAAATATACGATCGTATAAAATTTATACGACTGTATACACTTGAATAATCAAAGGTTATACGATCGCATACATTATATACACTCGTATAACGTTTGAATATTCAAACATTATATGCTCGTATATAATGTATACGGTCGTATCCTTGTTGAATCTTCAAACATTGTACGAGCGTATATCATATGTACAATACGTTCGTATACAAGAACAGTATTCGTATAATACGTTAACGATAATCGTATAGTGATTGCTAAGTTGTAATTGTTATTTGTTACAGACGATATGGCTGAGTCATCAGCAGCTGGTGCGGCCCGTAGAGGTCGAGGTCAGGGTCAGGGTCGGGACCGTGGACGGGGACGGGGACGTGGACGTGGACAGGAGGAGGAGGTTGTGCCCGATTTTACTGAGACGGGGCAGTTTGTTAGAGATATCCCCCGAGGTACGGTTGCCTATAGGGTTTTGGGCAAATTACGGGAGATGGTGCTGGATGCGCCTCGGACCATAGATTTTCAGTTTTTGACAGATATAGGAGCGATCGGTCGGGTCCGGGAGCTCATGCCAGCTAACTCCCCGTGGGACCGCTTATTTGATGCCGCCGCAGAGCGGGCCCACAAGGAGATTACTTTAGAGTTTTTATCTACCTTTACATTTACGAACACCCGGGGTGGGGTTTTCAGCATTTTTTGACGACAGACGCCGTAACTTTTACTATTTGCGGCAACACTCAGAGGATGACACTTCCTCAGTTCGCTGTTGCCTTGGGTCTGTACTCACAGGAGGACTCAAGGTCACGCGCATTTTTTGATGCGCCAGTCAGCACGTCCTCTGACATGTTGTGGCCATATTGGAGGAGTATTGGGTTCGGGGAGTTCGCGAAACCGAATCAGCTGTGACAACCCGAGTTTTCAAGGTTTCTATCCGACTTAACTTCGTACTTATTTGCTAAGTGCGTTTAATATTTATTGAGGTGCAATATAAGTGTATTCGTGATGTGTAATATACATGTTGTTTTTTTTTTTTATATTCTTGGTGTGTATCATATGTGTGTATGATAATATAATATGCTTAGTATTAATAGATATAGTGGAGCTTAGCCGAAAACACCCCTACCCTCCCCAACGAAATCACCCCCACCCACGAAAACACCTTAGTGTTTTTATCAGGAAGTGGGCGATGAAATCACAATAAACACAATGGAGTGGGCTTTGGCCCAGTAGTGTGGCCGGTTATCAAGTATTCATCAAAATATTATATGTGGCCTTCTTATGTCACTACAGGCCCACATCGAGCCCACCCACGTCTATTATTTACGAATAGTCAAATCATAATTCCACAACTCCTTGCAAACCCTAAGCTCACCTAACCATTTCGGCAGTGGAGCCCTTTTCATCGAAACTCTGTGACCTCTTCAATTGATACACTTGCATTCGGTTAGTGAGTTATATTGTTAATCCATTTGTTGCTTTTAATGATCGATTGTGTTGTGTCCATTCATGATTAATGTGATGTTGTAGGGATGATCGTAAAATTGAATGGATGTATTGAATGTTTCTGTTATGAATCTGGTAGAATAGATCTGATGTTGTGGAGATTATCTATGTTGGATTGATGTTGATAGTCTTGATATATTGATGGTACGATGATAGATGATATGAGTATATAACTGTATGTTGCAAGAGATGTAACTGTTATATGATTTTTGGGGATTTATAACCTGTTGTTGTTGATGATGATGGTACCAACGAAAACACCACAAGGTGTTTTCGCCACACCCTAGGCCCAACGAAAACCAAAGTGTTTTCGGCCAAATAGGGATTTCGCCACATTGGCGATTTTGTTTCATTGTTTGCTGTTAAACTTGTTAGTTGTTTACTCAGTCTATTAATTCAGTTAGTATGTTAATTCTGTTAAGTCTATTACTTCTATTAAGTATGTTAAGTGGGTTAACTTGTTCAGACATATTAAATCTATTAACTTAGTTAGACTATTAGTTCTGTCAGAAGTTAACTCTGTTAAATATGTAACTCTGTTATATATGTTAATTCAGTTAAGCTTATTAACCCAGCTAAGTGTGTTAGTGGATAGTTATATTAGAGTAAACTGTAAAAGTTATTGATGTGGTACATGAACTGTATGGAGGCAATTAACTGTTTGTGTTGCATGATATTAATTGTCAAACACACTCTGTGATATTACTGTGATACTAGTTACATATGAAACATTACGAACATGAACTGATTGAGTATACGTGCACTATAGGATTTGATTGATTACTTGCGAGCACATAGTTTAGCATACCGAGCAAACCAAGGTGAGTTCACACTCTTACCAAGGCATGGGATTCCCGGGGATGGGGAATGGGTTGAATGATGGGATTGAACAATTACTCGTACTTACACGGCTACTAGACTATCTACCATGGTCCTCGGGTTAAGCAGGACACTTACGTAAAACCTACGTAAACAAGTACACATTACTGTCTTCCGGAGTCAGGAAGGACACTTACGTAAAACCTACGTAAACTCACACATGCTACTGTCTTCCGGAGTTAGGAAGGACACTTACGTAAAACCTACGTAAACCCCACGCGTACCATTGTCCTCGGGTAAAGAAGGACACTTACGTAAAACCTACGTAAACCTCGTACGTACTACTGTTCTCGGGTTAAGAAGAACACTTATGGTTACAAATAGTCTAGCGTACATACAAACATGGGAAGCCCCCACTAATAGTAAATACAAATATGGGAGACCCCCACTAATAGTAAATACAACCATGGGAAGCCCCCACTAATAGTAAATAGAAATATGGGAAACCCCCACTAATAGTACATACAACATGGGAAGCCCCCACCTACTGAACATACAAACGGCTTAGTTAATAACGCATAGTTATACAACGAACTTACTTACTGTGAACTCGCTCAACTAGTTGTTGACTTTCTGTTACATGCCTTGCAGGACCATAGGCACTATTGGAGCTTGCACGGGAGGCACGGTCGTTGTGGACATGGATCTTGGATGTTATGATCATACTTTGAAACTATTACTTGGATTTTAAACATTATGCTTCCGCTTATTACTTAAACTATGTTTTGATTTGCTCACCAGTTATATTGAGGTTGGATATTACATTTACTATTATGACATGTTCAATATGATTGGTGGCTTGATCCTGGTCAGTCACGCCTCCAAGCGATGATACTCCGCGTGTGGGTTTTGGGGGTGTGACATCAGCGATCCCCGAAGGCACGGGCGATTGATCTTTACGACCCGTTACACCGATACCTACATCGATGTATCGCCGTGACGATCGCCGGTCGTCATGATAGCAGGGAATGGGTCACCCAAAGTGACCTATTCTTCTTGCACGACTTACTTACCGGCGGGAGGGCCAACTTGGCGTACAAGTTGGCCGCATATCTCGCCGAGTACGCTTTTAAGCGAACCTTTTCCCACATCAGCTGTGGGGCCTTCGTCACCCGTCTGGCGAAGGGTTACTTGCGGCTCCTGTCCCTGCAGGTGGCAAGTGATATGACGCAGACACGCCAGCTTGACAGGGTTGTGAGGGACACAGCCCTATCGATGGGTTTGGCTCGCGAGGTCGAGGGAGGGCAGCTGGTTTGGGCTTATGGTGTGGGTGAGGGACCCCGTGGAGAGGGTGGTGATGAGGAGGGAGACGAGGGAGAGGGAGACGAGGGCGAGGGCGTGGGAGAGGGAGGCGACGGAGAGGGAGGCGACGGAGAGGGGGTCGCTCATACTGCCGATCGATCACAGGTAGTTGAGGAGGAGTTACGAGGTGATCGCCCGTACGTTCGACGCAGCGTGAGACAGCGTGTGATGCCTCCACCGGGGGTGGAGGAGAGACTCGTTCAGGTCGAGTCGGCTGTAGCTGCAGTCAGAGGGGATTTAGCTGCAGTCAGAGGGGATTTAGCTGCAGTGAGAGAGGATGTACAGTGGATGGTCGAGGCGATTGTGGCTATGCATTCTGCCGCGCCCCTACCTCCACGAGCTGGCGCTGCACCACCACCACCACCACCGCCGTAGCTGCTTATTGTATTATTATTATTTTTTTGTTATTTTACTTTTGAAACTTTGTAAAAGTTTATCTTTTTTTAGATGTAAAACATTATAAATATTAATCTTATGTTTAGATGTTAAGTTGTTTGTTTAATAATTGTTGTCGTAGTTTATCATAATCATATAACATATTTATCGTTTTACATAGTGGAAACTTACTAAACATTATAAATACGTTTAACTAGAAACTCGTAACATAATCCGATATATACAATACTATTTTAAAATTTATAAAACTTATTAAATGGTTTCCCGATTGCAACAAAAATTAACTTTTCTATACATATTTATCGTTTTACAAAGACAAAACTTATTAAACATAATAAATACGTTTAACCACAAACTCGTAACATAATCCGATATATACAATACTATTTTAAAATTTATAAAACTTATTAAACGGTTTCCCGATTGCAACAAAAAATTAACTTTTCTATACATATTTATCGTTTTACAAAGAGGAAACTTATTAAACATAATAAATACGTTTAACTACAAACTCGTAACATAATCCGATATATACAACACTATTTTAAATACAAAAATTTATTAAACGGTTTCCTGATTGCAACAAAAAAGTTAACTTTTCTATACGAGCTATACGGGCCGTATAACATTATACGGCCCGTATACAGATTCCAAAACTAAAAACCCTTGGCAAACCTTCGAAACAAAATTATGCAAATATGTATACGGTCAGTATATAACTATACGTCCCGTATACATATAAAAACAAAAAAACATTCCACCGCATAAAATTCTGTGCATAAACATTCTATACGGCCCGTATAGATATAGGGATGTGAAAATAAGATTATAGGGGATGTGGAAATAAAACAACCCTTTGTTAAAGATGAGAGAATTAAGAGTTAATTGTCATTTTAGTCCTTGAGGTTTGTCTAAATTTGTCATTTTAGTCCAAATAGTTTTTTTTTCGCCTCTGAGTTCTTGACTTTTCCCTTTTATTGCCATTTTGATCACATACCCTAACTCCATCCAAAAACCCTATTTTTAACCAGGGGTATTTTGAGGATTTTCATTTTAAATCTTTGCAATTGGCAATTTGATCCAATTCTAAAAAATCAAAAAAATTCAAAAAAAAATCTAAAAAATCAAAAAAAATTCTAAAAATCAAAAAAATTCTAAAAAATCAAAAAAATTCCAGAAAATCATAAAAATTCTAAAAAATAAAAAATTCTAAAAATCAAAAAAATTCTAAAAAATCATAAAAATTCTAAAAAATCATAAAAAATAAAAAAAAATCTAAAAAAATTCTAGAAAATAAAAAAATGTAAAAAAATCTAAAAACTCAAACAAACATATTTTAAATTTTCAAATTCAAAAAATGACGATATATTCCTCTTCCAGACGAATATATTTTCAAGTTTTATCTATTTTGTTGAGTGAATGAGTGGTCATGATGAGATAGAACCACTAACTAACGAACATGCATGTTATGATTTAGTTTATAAAATTTATATTTCATGATATTTATATTTAGTAAATTATATAAATTGATAAAAAACTAAAGATGAAAATATTTTTGTAATAAATAGTTTTGCTATGAAAACATATATAAAAAGGCCAAAATGGTGATAATTAATGTGGAAATGTAAGAATGTTTGTGAAACATGTCAACTTAAAATGAAATTTGTTTTTTTAATGGATAAATGGTTCTATTTAATCATGACCACTCATTCACTCAACAAAATAGATAAAACTTGAAAATATATTCGTCTGGACGAGGAATATATTCGTCTGGACGAGGAATATATCGTCATTTTTTGAATTTGAAACTTTAACATATGTTTGTTTGAGTTTTTAGATTTTTTTTATTTTTAAGATTTTTTTGATTTTTTAGAATTTGTAACACCCCGAATTTTAAAAAGGCTTTATATTAGCATTATATAAAGTACAAAATAATCGAGAATGGGCAAACTAGGAAATAAATAACCAAGTTAGTTAGTTATCTCGTTTTAAAACATGAATGAGTTTAAAATGCCAAAGGCATAAATTAAATAAAAGTGGAGGGACCTATGTTGTTAAAATTGAAACTTATGTTATTAAGTTTAATAAAACAAAAACCAAACACACCATTTGAGGTGTCTAGTTTGATCAGAAGCAGGAGAAGGGCGACCCCCATTCTCAAAACCCTAATATTCACTAACTCTCAAATTGAAGGCTCAAACCAAGTTAAAATCGAAATCTAAACATGGATTCGTGATCACCTCGTCAAGGGGATCGTAAGGTATGTCAAATTAGGTTGTTTTGATTCAACCCGAATTCCTTGCACGTGATAGAAATCGAGTGTGGAGCTTGATTATGTGTTGTAAATATGAAATTGGAAGTGATACAAGGTTTAGGGACAAACCCTAGGTGATTTCTTGTCAAAATCTTGCATGATATTTGTAAGGTTCATAATCACCATAATGAGTGATTAATAAGTTAGTATAACTTGATAAACACTATGATTAAGACTCTTGTCTTAGTGTAAACTGAATTTATGAGATAATCTCTGAAATATTGATGTTGAAATATGTGTGTATTTGCTTAATTGAAGTTGATTTAGATAAGTTAGCAGGTCATGAACTTAGTAACAATTATGTGAAAACTTGACCCGCTAGGTGTTTGTTGAAATGCCTAAGTGGGGGGATTAATATGTTGAAAATCAGATAAAAACATATAATTGACTATGGTAGCAATTCATGTGTTAATAATTACAAAAGGGTTCTAAATGTAAGTTGAATTGAACTCTTTAGGCAAAGAATCCGGAACGTCAAGCGGACAAGCCGGAGGAGGAGATACGCGCTTGAAGGGTGTGCTCTAGAGGTACGTGACTTTAGTCTCGTTAAATTATGCATATATGTTCGGGATTAATGTATAAATGGAGTCGCAGTGTAATAGATGCGTTTGATGTGTCTTTAAAGTGGCGAAGTTCACTCGACCATCAAACGGGTCAAAATAAAGGTTTGGAATTGGGTTTGGCTTGTTAATAAAGTGATGGTTTTCACCATGTAGTCAAACGGGTCGAATTGATGCCATAGAAAGAATCATGAAAGTAGCGACTTGAAAGTCTAGTATGTTGTTAAGTGTTGGATTGCGCTACGCTTATGAATTTAGCTATGATATTTAAAGTTTGTGAATCCGGGTTATCGGATCAAACAATAAAAAAAAGTAAGTTGCAAATGTCGCTTGAAACGGAATGTTTGAATTCCGAGGAAACGAGCTTTTAGTTCTAAGGGAACACAAAGCCATGAATGGCGCAATTACGCCAAGGTTATAAGCCCGGGGAATTGGGTAACCATGCCTAAGAGTAATAAGAAACTGAACTGGGGTATAATGCAACTACGGCTAATGGGTCGGATAATCAAAATAAGGAAATCGGGAACGAATCGTTGGTAACTCGGTTTTCGTGATGTGAAATTTACATGGTTAGGTCCGTAATTTTATTACGGACTCATAGGAAAAATAATCGGTTAAAACGGACTAGCGAATAAAAAGTTATGACCATATGAAGTTGGAATAATTGTGAATTTTCGGAGCTGGGCAGAAGTGCAGGTTTTAAACCTGCACCTGCTGGAAAAAGAGTTTTCCCGCGCCACGCGGAAGATCTCATTCGATCCCCCGCGACACGCGGAAGCCGCCGCGACACGCGACGGCCTACGTGAATTCTTCCGCGACACGCGGCAGGACCGGGATTGGAAAATAATTATATTTTTTTATATTTTGATGCAGGAACTTGTTTATACATCTCATTAATTGTCAAAACTAACATTATAACTGGTTTTGACTCTGGGTAATGATATGGACATTCCGGATGGTGATCAAGCATGCTTTCAAGAACCGAACACTAATTTTTGAAGCTTCCGCGTTAAACTTAACTTTGTCTAGATTATGATGATGTTGTAAATGATTTGTTAACTAAGTTTTGAATGTTTAAACTAGTCGGCAGTTGACTAGTAGGTATTACCTTAAAACTTGTTTGGTACGTATCATGAATATGTATGGTCTACAAACATGAAAATTTTTTGTAAACTCTGATTTAGTATGAAATTTATGTAACTTATTATTAATTCTCGTCCTTTTAATAAGGGTCTTACAAGTTGGTAATCAGAGCTTAAGGTTGTTAACAAAGTGTGTTCGGTTCAAGTTTGATCAAGCATCCGGTAAGAGTTAATTGTTCTAAGTGGAGTTACTAAGTATAAAAAGGGGAATAATAGATATGCATGGGAAGAGCGTGTTAACACACTCAAACCCAGAAAGTGCATTAATTAAGAGCGGTGAAAACAAGTTATGAACTTGAATAAACCGAAGTAAATAAACCATATGCTATAGATGAAATGTTTAACGTTCGATGTAAACATTTCAGTTAAAGATGACGGATAAAGGTAATGATGATATGGTGCCAAGAGTCACCGAGCAAATGAGAGAAGTGATTGCTGAGGAGGTAGGAAAGGCAATCGAAAACAGTATGTCGGGTTTCATCGACAAAATCCAAAACACAATATTATCAGTGGTGGAGGAAAGAATCAAGAAATTGGAAGATAATACCAATTTAGCAAAGGAAAAGTCGGGAGGACGAAAGCCTTGTTCATATAAAGAATTCATGGCGTGCAAACCGCCAATTTACAATGGGGAGGTTGACCCGATAATATGCCAACGGTGGCTAAGTGATATGGAAGGAGTATTCGAAAGGACCCATTGCGATACAGATGACTATGTAGCCTATGGCACGGGTCAGTTAAGGGGTCAGGAAAAAGATTGGTGGGATAACAAGAAGAAAGAGATCGGAAGTGAAGTGGCCAAGGCTATGACATGGGACGAGTTTAAGACGCCATTTCTTAAACATCATAGTCCCAAGGCAGTCATTAACAAAATCAAGGAAGAATTCATGAAGCTTCGACACAAGGGCGAATCCATTGATAAGATCACGGGAACATTCATGGATAAAATGAAGTTTTGTGATGAACTGATAATGAATGAAGAGCAGAAAATATATTATTATTATAATATGTTGAGCGTCGACTATAGGGAGTTTATGACTCCTTCAAAGTATGAGACTCTCACCGAGATTATAAACGTTGCTCGGGAATGAGAGATAGAGTTGAAGAAACAGATTGAAAGAGGCGAAAGAAGGGCGCAGGTAGTCAATCCAAGCCCGACGAAAAAGGCGCGCACGACCGAATCCTCAAAGAAACAAGAAGGAAAAGGCGGGTCATCAAACTGCAAGATATGCGGGAAGGGGCACAAGGGTGAGTGCCGATTTAAGGACAAACCGTGTCCTATCTGTGGGAAAACAGGGCACACGGCTGCATTGTGCCCGGGGAAAGTATCGGTATGTTATAAATGTTATTAGCCGGGTCACAAGAAGTCTGAGTGCCCGGAGTTGACTGGAAAGAAAGAAGGCAATGATATGCCTACTAAGACACCAAGAGCAAAGGCTAGATCTTTCCAATTAACCGCAGCAGAGGCAAAAAGGGAACCTGATGTGGTTTCAGGTATATTTACTATAAACTCAATTCCCGCACATGTGTTATTTGATACGGGTGCGAATAAATCCTTTATTTCACATGGATTTATTCGACATCCTTCCTTTGTACTAACAAAATTGCCTATGCCATTAGAGGTAGAAATATGTGATAACAAAAGTTTCCTTGTGTATGATGTATGCCGAGATTGTAAGATAAGCATTGACAATGAAGAATATTCAATAGACTTGATTCCTATGTCGATGGGAGAATTCCAAGTAGTGGTCGGGATGGATTGGCTATCCCGACATCATGCGAAAGTCGTATGTTTCCGCAAGGAGATTAAATTAACATCTCCAAGTGGAAAACATGTTACCATCTATGGAGAAAAAGGGGGTAAACCAGTTATGTGCTCGATGTTAAAGGCTCATAAGCTCATGAGGCGTGGATGCAGAGCGTTCATGATATATGCAAATGAACCAGACAAAATATCGCCAAGGATTGAAGACGTACCAATAGTACATGAATATGCCGATGTATTTCTGGAGGATTTACAAGGAATACCGCCAGAGCAGGAGGTAGAGTTCGGAATCGAATTGATTCCGGGCGCGAAACCTGTGGCCAAGGCGCCGTATCGGCTCGCGCCATCAGAATTACAAGAATTGATGTCTCAAATCCAAGATCTACTAGACAAAGGGTTTATCCGGCCAAGTGTGTCTCCGTGGGGCGCACCGGTGCTATTTGTGAAAAAGAAGGATGGGAGCATGCGCATGTGTATTGATTACCGGGAGTTGAACAAACTCACGGTGAAAAATCGATATCCGCTCCCAAGAATTGATGACCTATTTGACCAATTACAAGGCGCAAATTGGTTCTCCAAGATCGACCTTAGATCGGGGTACCATCAGTTGAAAGTTAAAGAGGAAGATATACCGAAGACGGCTTTCCGTACACGGTACGGACATTATGAGTTCCTTGTGATGTCCTTCGGATTGACCAACGCACCCGTGGCTTTCATGGATCTCATGAACCGGGTTTGCAAGCCGATGTTGGATAAGTCGGTGATAGTGTTCATCGATGACATATTGGTATATTCAAGAAATGAAGTAGAACACGCGGGTCATTTACGCGAGGTGTTAGAAACGCTCAGAAGAGAAAAGTTGTATGCAAAATTCTCAAAATGTGCCTTCTGGTTACGAGAGGTGCAGTTCCTGGGGCACATCATTAGTGCAAATGGGGTGTTAGTAGACCCATCGAAAATAGAAGCAGTGGCAAGCTGGAATTCCACAAAGAACCCTTCGGAAATCAGAAGCTTCTTGGGGCTTGCGGGTTAATATCGGAGATTTATACAGGATTTCTCCAAAATTGCTATGCCATTAACCAAACTAACCCGTAAGGACGAAAAGTTTATCTGGGGCGAAGAACAAGAAAGGGCGTTCCAAACGCTTAAGGAAAAATTGACCCATGCATCGGTATTGTCGTTACCGGATGGAACGGATGATATGGTAGTTTACTCGGATGCATCGCATTCGGGGCTTGGCTGCATTTTGATGCAACGAGGCAAGGTTATAGCCTATGCCTCAAGGCAGCTAAAGACTCATGAAAAGAAATATCCTACGCATGACCTCGAGTTGGCGGCGGTGGTGTTCGCTTTGAAAATATTGAGGCATTATTTGTATGGGGTAAAATGCACTATCTTTACCGACCATAAAAGCTTGAAGTATTTCTTCGATCAGAAGGAGTTAAATATGAGGCAGAGGCGGTGGTTAGAAACTGTCAAAGACTTTGATTGTGATATACATTACCACCCCGGGAAGGCTAATGTAGTGGCGGACGCGTTGAGCCGAAAGACAGATTATACGCCTATTCGAGTGCGATCGATGCAACTAATTGTGACATCGGGTTTGCTTGAACAAATCCGGAAATCTCAAACTAAAGCAATGAAGGAAGAAAATGTGAAGAAGGAAAGAATAGTTGGCCAGCTGAAAGACTTAGCAGATGGTAACCAAGGGTTGAAAACTCGATTCGGGAGGATATGGGTTCCAAATACGTGTGGAGCCAAGGCGCTTCTACTTGACGAGGCCCATAAATCTCGTTATTCGATCCATCCTGGGGCGACCAAGATGTATAATGATTTAAAACAAAACTATTGGTGGCCCGGAATGAAAAGAGATATTGTGAAATATGTGGAGAAGTGTTTGACCTGTTTGCAAGTCAAAGCGGAGCACCAGAAGCCATATGGTAAGTTGCAACCATTGGACATCCCAGTTTGGAAATGGGAACAAATCACAATGGATTTGTTGACCAAACTGCCCAAAACCAACCGCGGGTTTGATGCTATATGGGTAGTCGTGGATAGACTGACGAAAAGTGCTCACTTCATTCCGATTCGTGAGACTTATACATCCGAGAAGATGTCGGAGGTGTACACCAATGAAATCATAGCACGTCATGGGGTACCGATATCCATTGTGTTAGACAGAGACACTCGGTTTACTTCGAATTTTTGGCGTGAATTCCAAGAACAAATGGGAACTAAACTGTATTAGCACCGCTTACTATCCACAAATGGATGGGCAAAGTGAAAGAACAATACAAAAGTTGGAGGATATGTTGCGGGCTTGCATTATCGATTTCGGGGGTAGTTGGGATGTTTATCTACCCTTGGTCGAATTTTCATATAACAACAGTTATCACGCTAGCCTTAGAATGGCCCCGTATGAAATGCTATATGGTAGGAAGTGCCGAACCCCGGTGTGTTGGGGAGAAGTGGGTCCACGTGAACTAGCACATATCGATATAATTCGAACTACGTATGAGAAAATCGACTTGGTGCGGACTCAGTTAAAAGCAGCTCAGGATCGACAAAAGTCGTATGCGGATAAACGAAGGAGGCCGATTGAATTTCAGGTAGGTGATAAGGTAATGTTGAAGGTATCGCCGTGGAAGGGAATAATTCGGTTTAGAAAAAGAGGAAAATTGAGCCCAAGATTTATTGGGCCATTCAAAATCATTGAACGAGTTGGTAAGGTAGCATACCGTCTCGAACTGCCCGCGGAGTTGAGTGGGATACATAGCACATTCCACGTGTCACATCTTCGAAAATGTTTAGCAGACGAAACTGCTCGAATCCACTACGATGATATCGAGGTGGATGGCAGTCTCAACTATGCAGTAAAGCCAATTGTGATTTTAGATCGTAAAGTGAAGAGTTTGAGAAAAAAAAAGATCAACCAAGTGAAGGTAAATGGGAACATAGGAAGGGTTCGGATACCACCTGGGAGTCCGAAGAGGAGATGCAACGGCTCTACCCTTTTAAAGGGTTCGGTACGTATTTTGGTTTCGGGGACGAAACCCTTTTAAAGGGGGTGGACTTGTAACACCCCAAAATTTAAAAAGGCTTTATATTAGCATTATATAAAGTACAAAATAATCGAGAATGGGCAAACTAGGAAATAAATAACCCAGTTAGTTAGTTATCTCGTTTTAAAACATGAATGAGTTTAAAATGCCAAAGACATAAATTAAATAAAAGTGGAGGGACCTATGTTGTTAAAATTGAAACTTATGTTATTAAGTTTAATAAAACAAAAACCAAATACACCATTTGAGGTGTCTGGTTCGATCAGAAGCAGGAGAAGGGCGACCCCCATTCTCAAAACCCTAACATTCACTAAACTCTCAAATTGAAGGCTCAAACCAAGTTAAAATCGAAATCTAAACATGGATTCGTGATCACCTCGTCAAGGGGATCGTAAGGTATGTCAAATTAGGTTGTTTTGATTCAACCCGAATTCCTTGCATGTGATAGAAATCGAGTGTGGAGCTTGATTATGTGTTGTAAATATGAAATTGGAAGAGATACAAGGTTTAGGGACAAACCCTAGGTGATTTCTTGTCAAAATCTTGCATGATATTTGTAAGGTTCATAATCACCATAATGAGTGATTAATAAGTTAGTAGAACTTGATAAACACTAGGATTAAGACTCTTGTCTTAGTGTAAACTGAATTTATGAGATAATCTCTGAAATATTGATGTTGAAATATGTGTGTATTTGCTTAATTGAAGTTGATTTAGATAAGTTAGCAGGTCATGAACTTAGTAACAATTATGTGAAAACTTGACCCGCTAGGTGTTTGTTGAAATGCCTAAGTGGGGGGATTAATATGTTGAAAATCGGATAAAAACGCATAATTCACTATGGTAGCAATTCATGTGTTAATAATTACAAAAGGGTTCTAAATGTAAGTTGAATTGAACTCTTTAGGCAAAGAATCCGGAACGTCAAGCGGACAAGCCGGAGGAGGAGATACGCGCTTGAAGGGTGTGCTCTAGAGGTACGTGACTTTAGTCTCGTTAAATTATGCATATATGTTCGGTATTAATGTATAAATGGATTCGCAGTGTAATAGATGCGTTTGATGTGTCTTTAAAGTGGCGAAGTTCACTCGACCATCAAACGGGTCAAAATAAAGGTTTGGAATTGGGTTTGGCTTGTTAATAAAGTGATGGTTTTCACCATGTAGTCAAACGGGTCGAATTGATGCCATAGAAAGAATCATGAAAGTAGCGACTTGAAAGTCTAGTATGTTGTGATTTTTTAGAATTTTATGATTTTTTAGAATTTTTTTTTATTTTTTAGAACTTTTTAATTTTTTAGAATTTTTTTTATTTTTTAGAATTTTTTTGATTTTTAGAATTTTCTTGATTTTTAGATATTTTTTTTATTTTTACGATTTTTTTTTATTTTTTTTGATTTTTTAGAATTGTTTGGATTTTTTAATTTTTTTTTATTTTTATTTTTAGAATTTTTTATTTTTATGATTTTTTTAATGATTTTTTGATTTTTTTTTTATTTTTTAGAATTGGATCAAAATTCCAATTGAAAAGATTTAAAATGAAAATCCCCAAAAAACCCCTCGTAAAAAATGGGGTTTTTGGATGGAGTTAGGATATGTGATCAAAATGGCAACAAAAGGGAAAAGTCAGGGACCCATAAGCGGAAAAAAACTAATTAGACTAAAATGGCAAATTTGGACAAACTCAGGGACTAAAATGGCAATTAACTCGAGAATTAAAATGTATTTAACATGGGGTTTAAAATGTAATTATGTTTAAAGACTTAATTACCCTCATTTTAGGTTATACCTTATGCATTAAAACAAAAAAAAAAGTTCTTATTTTTTTGGGTATCCTAAAATGTCCCTTCATCATGTATTATAATATACGTCCTTTCAAGGTGGGATCAAAAGTCATAAAAAATAAAAACAACAGAACAACTTTTCACCACCTAAAATTAACGATGGTCAACAATGAAGTCAATAGATAATTCATATAACACTTAAAAAGTCAAAACATAAATAATAGCAGAAACCCTAAAAGAAAAACAGTCTATAAAACTAAATCCACAAGAAGTGAAGAATAAATTAATTGATCAAATAAAATGGCATCAATCAAGATTATCTTTTTAAGGTGGGATTAAGAAGAGATAACATAAACACAATTACAAACACATGAATGAAACAAAAGAAATCAAGAATCGATTCAAACAACAACAACAAACCACACAAACAATCAAAGTAACAACATCAAAGAATTCCGTACCTCAATCGCAAAACCTCAATTAACCGGCGGCGAAAACTAATCCAAAACACAGAACCTTCCATATGCGAACTGAACTTGAAAACTGATATGTGTGAATCAAACTTCAGGGTTGAGTGGGGAGGGGAGGGGTATCGATTTAGGGATTCGAGAGAATGAAGGAGAGAGAATTGAAATTTGAATGAAAATTTTGAACCCTAATTTGAATCAAGGAGAGGGAATTGAAATTTGAATGAAAATTTTGAACCCTAATTTGACCGGCCCAAACAATTCAGCAGGTTTGAAACAATTAATAATACATAAAAATTCAAAAATCTCACAAAATTACACCTAGGATACGATGATGTTGACTGGCTAGAATTTTGACACATGGGATAGAAAAGTTTTGCTTTATTATAGTAGAGATTCAAATGGGTAAAATGGGTTGGATGTCTTTTTATGTCAAACGTGCTATTCTTGAGTCTTGACCCACTTTTACTTGTATATTCAAGCGGGGTTAAATGGGTTGGCTATCTTTTTATCTTAAACGGGTTAAATTTGATCTTTTAGTTACTTATTCAAAAGAGTTAAATGGGCTGGCTGGTTTGATGCTTTGATCTCAAGTGAATTAATTTGACCCTTTTACTTGCTTGTTGAAACGGGTTAATGGGTTGGATGACGGGTTAGTTTTGACCCTTTTGTTAAATGGGTTGTTTTGTTTGTTGAAGGGAACTAGTTCAAACTATGTGATAAGTAAACAACAACTATCGAATAAACGTAGGAAGGAAATAGGAGAGAATTGTATTAATAACTTGGAAATTAAGAACTACAATGGTGAAAAGTAAAGAAATGGAATTCCAGGGAGCTTTCCCTCTCTCCAAGAACGGAGCCTAACAACTTAAAAATCTCAAAACTGCCCTAAAAATGAAACGAATTATGAAATTTGAACAATTTATAAACCCTAATTCCCCTGTTTTTCGAACAACCAAATGGACCCCAATTCCCCACAGAACACTCCAAGAACCCAAAGGCCAAGATCTGGATTACATCAACATAGCTCACAGTCATCTTCTCCATTCCGATTGGCCCAAACTGGACACCCTATTACCCAAACTCGACCCATTTAGAGTAAGGGGTGTGATAAATATACCCAAGTTAAAGATTAATATACCCAAAAGTCAAATTTAGTAATGATTAACTACTTTATTATATTATTTTATTATAAAGTTAAAAGTAATAATTATGTTTTATTATAAAGTCAAAAGTAATAATTATGTTTTTTATCTTATTTTATTTTATAATACTTTTGTTACTTTTTTATATTTTGTTATATTATTATGGGTGGAGATACAATAGGAAGTCTATTTGGCTAGGAAGGCTAGGAAGTGATCTTGACCATCCATTTAATTAATCAAGAGCTAAGATTAAATGAATGAAATTGAAGCAAAAAAAAAAAAAAAAGAGGCGTGTGAGTTTGTTAGGGGCATTCTAGTCAATCCAGCACAATAGTTTCTCTCTCCTCCAATTCCCCCCATTTTTTAAACGTTAATAACTTTTTCAAGAACACTATTTTAGTAAATATTTTTCCCACCAACACTAGTTTGGGAAAAAACTCTATTTTTTATAGAGGTGTGATAAATACACCTAACATATGGATTAAAAGAGTTGTTTAAAAAAATTAGAAGAGTTGTTTAAAAAAGTTAAAAGATATATGGAAACTTGAAGAGTGCAATGAGAAGTTATTAGTTTGTGGAAAATTGAAAAGTTGACTTATGAGAAAAAAGTAAAAAAAAAAAGTTGACTTTGAAATGTATTTAACACAACTCAGGGGGAAAAGTAAAAAAATTGACTTTTTTGAATGTATTTAATGGCTGACTTGTAGGTAAAAGTAAAAAAACTTTGACTTTCTGGGTGTATTTAACAATACCCTAAGGGCATGTTTGGCTAAGCTTTCTGAAATAACTTATTGACTTATTGGCTTTTCGAAAAGTCATAAGTTCCAAAATGATGTTTGGCAATGAGGGTTTATGTGAGAGAAAAAAGCTAATAAGTCAATAAGTCACTCTGTCCTAACTTTTCCAAAAAACCAATAAGTTAATAAATTGTTTCAAAAAGCTTTAGCCAAACATGCCCTAAATACCCTAGAGTAAAACACATTTTACTCAAAATTCAAAACGATTACTCAATTTCACTCAAATTCTTCAAATGGGTCGAACTAAAAAACCCCAATTTACTAACCCTCGAAACCAATTGCATTATCATCCACATTCTAACGAAAAATCGAAAATTTGTCTCTGCAGAATCTGTTTTCAACAAGATTTTTAAATCTTGTGATGTTTCGATGCATTCCAAGGTTTTTGATTCGATTGTGTGTTGTTACAGGATGTGTGATTCAACACCTCGTGTGTTTGATGCTCTGTTTAAAACATATGCACAGATGAAACAGTTTCGGAATGCGGCTGATACGTTTAGTCGAATGAAGAGCTACGGGTTTCTTCCGACGGTCGAATCGTGTAATTTGTATATGAGTTCGTTGCTTAGTTTGAATCGGGCGGGTGTTGTGGTGTCGTTTTATAAGGAGATGAGGCGGTTGAGGATGATGGTGAATGTGTTTACTGTTAATATGTTGATCAATGGGTACTGTCAGTTGGGGAAGTTAGAGGATGCACGCCGAGTGTTTGATGAAATGTCTGATATGGGTTTTAGCCCGAATGTTTCTTCGTACAATACGTTAGTTGCTGCTTACGTGAATCGAGGGCTTCTGGCAACGGGAGTTAAGTTGAAAGTGGAGATGGAGAAGAATGGGGTTAGCGCGAATGTGATCACTTATAACACGTTGATGAACGGATTTTGTAAGGAAGGGAAACTGCATGATGCATATAAGGTGTTCCATGAAATGAAAGTTACGAATGTGTCTCCTAATACTGTAACGTATAACACGATGATTAGCGGATACTGTAAGTTGGGTAAAACCGAAAAGGGTACTCAAATCTTTGAAGAAATGTTGAGAAATGGGGTTAAAGCCGATATCTTAATGTATAACGCGCTGTTGTCGGGGCTATGCGATTTAGGGAAGACTAGAAAGGCTGCTTATTTGGTTCAAGAACTTGATAAAAATAAATTAGTCCCGAATTCTTCAACTTTCGCCGCGCTTATTAGAGGACAATGTGTACGAAAGAACCCTGATCGCGCGTTCCAGTTGTACAAAAGCATGATAAAGAGTGGTTGTCGTCCGAATGTGGATACCATTAAGATGATGATGTCGTCTTTCGTGAAGAACGACGATTTTGATGGCGCGTTTTGTGTTTTTTAAGAGATGTTAGACAGGCCTGCTGGTCCTGATTCGGTAATATGGAGTGAGTTGTGTGAAGGATTTTCAAGAGAATGGAAAGATCGGTTAGTTATGAGTTTGTTAAAAGAGGTGGATGATGGGTGTCTCACGCTTGAACGTTTTTTTTTTTTTTTTGGAAACGGGAATCCCCCGGGTAAACTTTTATTAATATTTCAAAACAAGATTACAAACAAAATGCTTTTGTTAAACAATGGTGACCCACCGAAGTAACAAACAGCATGAGAGAAAAAAAACATACATCTTCTAAAAAACAAACTAGAAAACAAAGCTAAAAGTTAGTATCCGATTTCATAAATCTTGCCATTTCATCGGTTTCGGATTCAACTTCAACTTCATCTTTCCTTACCAAGCCATCTTTTGTATAAACCATTCCAAAGCATAGCAAATCCACTTATCCATCTCAATCTGTTGAACCCAATGACATTCAGGCCCACTACACCTAAAAGGCCCAAGACGCAGGCCCATTATGTGGAATTTGAAGCCCATTTTCATAGCCCATAGTATCAGGCCCATACCGAGATGAAAACAATTCTGTAATAACCCATCATACATTCCACAGTAACCCATAAAAACAAATCGGCCAAAATAGGTGTGATGCCCTTGACTAATTCACAACCCACTTTATGTGCATACCAAAAACACAAGCTGAACCAATCTTATATTAAGCAAATAATGGTCATCCCCACCATTTCACATGTAGCAGACAATTAAGGTCCATGTTTCCAAAAACAATTCCCAAATTGTAAGGAAAACCCCACCTGATAGTGGATCAATACACAATCCAAACGAGAAACCCATTCAGCTATAGAAAAACACAACATGCCTATATCTTGCGATCAGTCCATCCCTAAGCCCACTTATCTTAGCTGCTGGACTAATTCTCTAACTGGCCCACCATTATAATAGTCCAGTAACACAGAGCCCAACAATCCTGAATTAGGCCCAACATACCAAATAGGCCCAACATGCAATAAACCTGCAAACCCTAGTTTTCCGTGCAACCCTAGCCGCCACCCACCAACTACAGCCGCCACCCCCACCTTCTGCCACCATTTCGCCACCATACACCACCCTTGATCGGAAAACGACCGGTCGTTTACCAATTCCGGTTACAAAACAAGGCAGACACAACCGTTTTCAGCCCCCTTTGGTTTTGAAAAGGCTAAAAGCGTAATCTTTCATTCGAGCGTCGAGGGTAAAGAAATAGAACAAGATGTGTAATGTGCACAAGCAGTAGCGGATCCAGGAATAATTTTATGGGGGGTGTGAACCCCTTTGGTTTGGGTAGAAGCAAAGAAGAAAGTGGAGAGGTGTGGAAGCGAGAAGCGGGAATGGGGAGAGTGGGAACACCGCCCCTCCACGTCAGTACTGGAGTGAGTGGGATAGTAAGAGAGAAAGATGGGTACCGTCCACCCTAAATAGAACTATAGCTTTTGCCAAAAACGATTTGATATTTTATGGTTAGAACTATTTATAAAATTACAAAATCGATACAAAAGTGCTTGCAAGATACAATAAAATTACCAGTATTGATTCGTTACCCAACTTGCAGAGCTGTAGAGGATTCGAAGGAACACGAACGTGGTATGTTCATGTGTTCGTTTAACTGAAAATATATTTGAATAAACAAATTTTTGTTTGTTTGTGTTCATTCATTAAGAAAATGAATCTTGCTGGATTATGTTTGTTCCTTAACATTCTAAATGAACGCAATAAACGAACATAAACAGATGTAAAGAAATGAATATAAACGAAGAGAATGAATGTGTTCTTGTCAGTTGATTACTCAAAACTTGTATTTAAAATTGCAAGGAACAAAGAAATATCAACAAACTTGGATTTACTATAAATGAACATATTAACGAACAATGTTCTTATTCATTCGTTTGTTGATTACCCAAAGCTTGATTCTAACATTTGATTGGCAAGATGCATTGTTGCAGGATGAACCAATTATTATTAATATATGTTAATAGGAGATGGGAATGAACAGTGCTTTTATTTATGGTTTGTTCTGATTGAGCTATTTTGGCCGCCATCCCCCCTTGAGACGCGTGTTTTCCTTACCCCTCTTTAATGCCTCTAAAGTGAGAGAACGGGAAGAGAGGGGCGGTGGTTGGGTGCAGAATCGACAGAGTGAGAGAGATGGGAGCAGCTCCCTCCATCCCCACGGCTGCCAATTCGTCATTCGGTGACCCCTGCAGAGGGGAGGAGAGAGAGAGAGAGAGAGAGAGAGAGAGAGAGAGAGCGCGCGCTCTCTGGGAGAAGCGGCGCTGTCCCTGGTGGAGGAGGGAGGATGTAGAGAGAGAGAGAGAGAGAGAGCGCGCTCTCTGGGAGAAGCGGCGCTGTCCCTGGTGGAGGAGTCATGACGGCGGCCATGTGCATTTTGGCGCACCAGGTTCTCGTTTCCGCTCTCACTCTCATTGCTACCGCCTCCTGAGGTCTTCCCTTTCGTTCTCTCTCTCTCTCATCGCCTACTGAGTTTAAAAGGGCGTGTTCATTATATCATGTTGTGGGCAGGGGTGTTTTAGGCCACATGACCTGTTGTCTGGTTTCCAACCACCGCTCCTGGTGGCGGACGGTGGTGATGGTTTTGGGTGTGTATATCATTCAGGTTTTTTTTACCTCTTTGTCCTTAATTTTCTTACGGGTTTTGGTTTCTTGGTTGTAAAAAACGGCAGGTTCTTTTAAGGGCTTTTGGTTGCTTGACAGTGATCTATATGTGAGCCTACTGAATCGATGTTTTTTAGCAGTTTTGTGGTCTAATTACGGTATTTTGCTACAGTTTTGTTGGTTGGCTGTGGTAATGGGTTCTGTCACTTGGCTATGATGATCTCAAAAGTGTTTTTCCACAACTAATGTTAAGCAGGATTTGGGGTTCTGATATTGTTTCTGCAATGCCTAACAAGATAGGAAATGATATTGCTAACTATGATTATCCTTTGTTTGGTGTTGCAGGTGGCGACTTATCTGCGGAAACTCAGCAGATGCTGGTTCTAAAAGTTGGATTAGTGTTGAACCTAGCCAGTACTAGAAAACTAACATATAAAGGCCTTTTGAATCCTAAGTTGGTTTCCTTTATAAGGATTTTTATAGACTGAAATTATAGTCCAGTTGATTGGTTTGCTTCTATTTTTTAGTTTGGTTTTCAATATATTTACGGTCTCTTTTGAATGATTTTTTGTTTCTCGATAAATCTTATAAAATTGAGATCTATAAAAGATACCCAAAGCTGATTGACTCGAAGCTTGGCTCTATGCGGCAATACCCATTTCCGGGTTTGCGTTGTATGGTACCGATAATGAAACAACCCACACTCGGAGATAGATATGATAGCAAGCTTTAGTGTTAAATTATTCAAGGGGTGATTTTAGCACACAAGGCAATGATAATTTAGTATTGATTTGTTTATACTGGTATCGTTAGTGTTGGACTATTACCGATATTCATTTTTAAGGTCTTCGATCGAGATTTAAAACACGCATTGATATTCATATAACACGACTTTATTATTTGCGTTTTCTCTTACGGTTGTTATACGGGGTATAAGTACTATACCATAGCATAAAGAACCGAACTGATATCGATTGAATTCACACCAAGAATATTTTGACTTGTGGCACGTGGTGTTTAATAACTAGTTAGTATTAGTATTACTAAATTACTAAAGTAAAATTAAAAGAAATTGTAGAGGAACACACGTATGGAAACAAAACATAAAATGAACAAAATAAATGGACATTCACGATCGTAAATGAACAAAGGTTTATGTCCATTTTTGTTGGTTTAAACTTTTTTCATTATGTTTAATAAATGAACATAAACAAGCTTCTCACTAAACGGTTCAAAAAAGTATGTTCGGTTCATTTACAAGCCTACCTACCCGTCCAACCCCCATCAATGACTCTTAACTAAAAAGGGCACAAAAGATTGTCACAAGCAGTAGTCTAGTGTATAACATGATGCGACATCAAATGTCGTTTAAACCTCATCAAACTATCGATTGTAAATGATACATGCCTGATATGAATAAGAACACTAACACAATATCATAAAACTCTTTACATCGATCGAAAGTCATGAATCTTCTTCCATAGCCTCCGCTGCAGCAATCTCGGAATCCAATTTGTTCATCAACTGCTCGCTTACATGTTTAGCCACCGATATCATATCAAGAATCACACTCGAGTCTAAGCCCGCACCCCCTCTTTTGGTCAACCCACATATCAATCCTTGCCGGTTGACTGACACCGAAACAGCAGAGCTCATTTGTGATTCCTCTTCTGAAGTTGCATCTACAATATAATGCCTTCCAACCTATAAAAAAGAAAAAAAAAAAAAAGAAAAAGAAAACCAATATAAATAAAAAACAACAAATTATATATACTATAATATAAAAAAAACCAACTTTGGCCCCTCAACTTTGGTATTAACCACCTTTAGCCCCTCAACTTTGGTAATGACATGTTTAGCCCTTTAACTAAAATGACTTTAGCCCCTCAACTTTTATAATAAACAACTTAGCCCTTCAACTTTAGTAATGAAATATTTAGCCCCTCAACTTTAATAATGACATGTTTAGCCCCTTAACTAAACCATCAAACAACTTTAACTCTCGCGATTTGCTTATTTTAATCTACGTTTCGAACCCGCTGCGGAGTGTGGATGGTAAACCACTAAAGTTGGGAAATAATGTCACCTTAGTTAAAGTAACTATAACCGGGACTGTTGTCGTGTCAAATTGTAGAAACTCTTCATCACTCACGTCAACCTCTGGTTGTTCATCTGGTGTGGCGGCTGATGCAATGTTGACTTTTGGAATACCTGTGTTGCTTAAAGCAGCCTGAATATGTGCAAGAATTATCAAGATCAGATAACAAGTCGTGAAAATCAGCTATTCGAGTGTTCTGGTAATTCTAACATTTATAAAGGTTTACATGTAATTATGTGAATGACCACCAAAATAAGTTTCCGTAAAGCTACTCCTATCATGATAACTTTTTGTAATCGTTAGTGCGACCCTCTTGAAGGTTAAAGTTAAAACATGATTGCTAAATCCAAAAAAGCTGAAAATTTACTACTTAATGAAGGAAAAAGAAAGGAAGAAACAATAAAGATACCTTACCTTAATGGCAGCACCTAAAGCATCAAGCACATTTCCATCCATACTAACCACAAGACCATCAATATATAGATCCCAACAAACTTTTCCGTCCACAATTGATAAAGATGAAAGATTAATTCCAGCACCTGCCATAAATGTTGTGACAACATTTGTTATAAACTTATAATATGATAACTGTTTGATTTGTAAGAGGATTTGTGAAATTTCATACCTGCCCCACTTTTACCTCCCAATAGACACTGTCTAAGGGCTGCAGATAGTTCCATTGACAGTTCTTCACCACCTCTCCCCTGTATAAATAAAACAAGGGTCCTAATAAAGACACACCCCAAAATCTTAATTTCACACCCTGTATACAGGCCGTATAACGTTATACGGCCCGTATATAATAATTTGCCATGACAAATATTAGGCCGTATAGGCTCGTATAATATAATGTTATACGCCTCGTATAGATGGAAAAACTATTAGCTCGTATAACATTCTATATGGGTCGTATAACACTATACAGGCCGTATAGCATTATATGAGGTTTGAGTAGTATAACATTATATGGGTCGTTAACATTCTATACGGGTAGTATAATGTTATACGGCCCGTATACATGGAGACAAAAAGACATTCTGCGACATTTTTTGTGCACAATCAGTTATACGGCCCGACGGGCCGTATACATGTAGGGGTGTGAAAATAAGATTTTAGGGGTGTGGGAATAGTGGGAGCCATAAAACAAACCCAATTTCGTAAAAAAGTGAATATCAAATTGAAGGAAGAGAACCAGAATTTCAAACACAACCACTTTAATAAATAAAAATCTTGAAAAATATAATAAAAGTCGAAACCTCAAACTGTGGTGCTGCAGTGGGACTACAATCAACAAAGATAGAAACTTTCCCTTTATCAGGAGCTGAAGAATTTGGTCTTCCTAATTCAGCCTACAGTAAAAAATAATAACTTCAAATCAAAATTGCACAAAATCAAAAACAACATATAATATTACCTTGACACTAGCTATGGCTTCAGTTTTACCCATCTTAACTCTTGCAGAACCATTCGCCTGCAATTAATTAATAATAATAATAATAATTAGAAAGCATACATATAAATACTGAAACTTGAATACAACGCCACGAAAGTGTTTACTTGAGCAATGACTCCGGTTTCCACAAATATCGGACGATATGTTAATCTTTTGCGGCCATTAGTACGGAGGTCTTGAGCAATTCCGCCTTGTATAAAATGCTTTTCTCCAATGGATAATCCCACCATTGCTGCACCGCCAGTTTGAATTCAGGAAAGTGCATATATGTGTGGGCGCTCAGGGGGCAAAAGCAAAAGGGCACTATTTTTAACATTATTTTAGTCATTTCGTGAAAATAATGTTAAAAGAGGGGGATGGTTAATCATGCATCTTGTGGTGGCGTTGATAGCCGAAAGACGAGGGTACGTGCACTAATCGGTGTTTGTCTCAATTGCCGAGTGTTATGTGCCTTATGTCCAAGGCTTGATGCAAAACTACTATCGAGCCGGGGGTCTTACTGGAAGCAGCCTCTCTATTCCTACATCTTACCCTCCTCAGACTCTACCTTAGCTTTGCTATTGGTGGGATAAACTGAGTATGATGATGATCTGTAGATTCAAGTTATTGGGCTTCTTTAGTTAGTGATTTAATTGATGGGCTTTAGGAAAGTATGTACGTCTTGGTTTTACAATTAGGGTGTTCTAGTAAAGTATGGTTTAAAAAAAAGAATTTTTTTGTTGTATGTGGTTTGTCAGTTTTAACGTTTTTGTCCCATTAGTTTAAAATGGACTAAATACTGTCTGAGGTTTTTCCAAGGGGTTCACTTTTTTAAATGTTCGAGTTCATATGTCCGAACATAAAAAATACGGGTCGGAGCATATGTATAACTTTACAACTAGATTAATACACTAACCAAAGGGAGAGTGGTTGGATGTGCGTTTAGACTTAATAGGTGACGAAGATTCTAAGAGTAGGTTTGGTTGTCCGCAATAAAAAACATGGAATGAAGTGAACGATCTAAAGAAATCAACAAGGTAATAAAATCACTGAAATGGAGCATTATATTACACTAATCAAAACAAACAGTTCTGCTTCTATTCCAATGGAATGAACCAATCCTAGTTCTTCCCTAATTCGACATTGACTGTCACTCACCGCAAACCACATTCAGCCTCTCCGCAATCTTGCAAAAGCGACTAAAAGGGAACACACATAAAGCAAAACAAAATCATCTGTTTGCAAGCAATATCTTATTCCACCATACTAAACAATGGCTGTCACAGAATAACCTCCCCCCGTAAAACACTTAAAATGAAGTGAAGCGAAAACATCTACAATGAGGCAACCTATGTAAATTGAATGTCTAGAAATCAAATTGAATGTCTAAACAAACATGTAAATCAACAAATTCAAAGTTAAAATCAACAACTTATAAGGTTTAAACGAACCTGAAGGGCTTAAGAGAGTAAATAAATACGGGAAGGAGCTCCGGCGAGAGGCTGTGTGACCGTTGACAGCGTGTGGAGGTATGGTGGCTGGAGACGAGAGGATGAGTGGTCGCGTGTGTTCTGTTCTGTTCTGTGCGTGTTTGTGTTTGAGGGTAGTGACAAGCATGAATCATTAAACCCTAATTGGCTTTTGAGTTAACTAGTGGGGAGGCCCGCGCGTTGCAGCGGGTGTCCTGACTAATATTAGATTCAATTATGTCTATTACGAACCACAAATGATATTCAATACATGAATTTATGTAAGTTTCATATCTTTTCTATTGTGTACCTCAACAACGGCATCAAAGGAAGATAAAAGAATTTGAACTTTTACACATCCATTTTCATCGTAAAATTCTAAATCTCTACTACATCAACTTACATTGAAAGTCAACTGAAGTCTACTAAGATAAAGAATGAACAAACAGATTTGACAAGATCCTCAAAACATTTCAACTCTTTAACACACTCTGAAACTCTCGAATTGATTCGATAAATAAGGTTTAGATCTCAAGCACACTGACATCCATCGAATTGATATTGACCTCAACTACACAATGAATACTTCTGATTAAGCAAAAATAAAGCATAAAACCCCATATATGAAGTAAATATTAGAATATCATTAAACAGAAATATAAAGCAGTTCAACAAAAATGAATGTCACCCCCAAATGTCAACCAGAACATAAAAATAACCTACAAAAGTTGAAGACAACCATAATCCAAATTGCAGATACTTTGAAAACATATTGTAGACAAAAAACATATCACAACCTCCTTCCTCTTCTCCCACTCTTTCGACGAGTGCTATTTGTTGGAATTGGTGTCACGTCCTCTGTCATCATCAAAACATACAACTTACTTATCAGCTACTCCTTAAACATATATAAAAATTCTTCAAAGAGCAAAAATAACAAATACAAAATCCGTATATAAAAAATAAAGAATATAAGCATACCAATGTGACCAATCTTCATGCCAGAACGGACAAGAGCTCTGAGGGCAAACTGTGCACCTGGACCGGGTGTCTTTGTCTTGTTACCTCCAGTTGCCCATAGTTTTATGTGGAGGGCATTGAGAAGCTCCAGTTGTTACAACAGAAATTTGTTAGTTGTAATGTATCAAACAAAAACAAACTGCTATGATTACCATATAGCAAGACAGTAAAAGAAACAAGTAAAAACCTTGCATCTTGTTAAAACATCTTGTGCAGCAAGCATAGCTGCTTATGGAGACGACTCATCTCTATCAGCCTTTACCTTCATTCCACCTAATGAAAAAAATAAAAGGATAGTAGATAAATATTAAGATATAAAAACTATAAACCAAACACTCAATAGCATTTGAATTACAGTAAATATCTTGTGGAAAAAATATTAAAACTACTAACCACTTTCGAAAAAAAATCTGTTGAGAAAAAGCCTAGACAAATAAACTTAATTCATGTTCTCTTTGCAATGGATCAGAAAAACAATGTGCATGTAATTATATCTCCCAATATGAACAAAATAAAACATTGCTCGCAAAAAAATTGAACATACAACACATGTTCCTAGCGGAATATATATATTATATACACATGAGTGTTTTTAGCATTTACTTAAGGGTTTTAACTTCAATATCAGTTACGGCTTTTGGTTTGTATATAGATTAGTGCAAGACTAAGGTGCTGTTTGTTTTTTCTTCTTGAAAACCTCTTCTGCTGCAGGCCACGTCTGCAGGCATCTGCAGGAGAAGAGGTGGACCAAATGTCTTCAGTCTGCAAGGAGAAGAGGGTTTGTTTTTTTTTTAATATAAAACCTCTTCACACCTCTTCACACACAAACACACACACAGATCTCTCTCAACTCTCTCTCTACTCTCTCTCTACCACCGCCATCTTCACCACCGCCACCACTTCACCACCGCCACCATCTTCACCGCCGCCACCATCTTCACCACCGCCACCACTTCACCACCGCCACCACTTCACCACCGTCACCACTGCACCACAGCCACGACCGTCACCACTACACTCTCTTCGATCGACCACAGCCCCTTCTCTCTCTACGATCTCTCTCTCTCTCTCTTCGTTTTTAGGGTTTTCGATTTGGGGGTTTTGTTTGTTGATGATGATGTCGGAGGTGGTGGCGGAGTGGAGGTGGAGCAGATGTCGGAGGTGGAGCAGAGGTGGTGGTGGCGGAGTGGAGGTGGTGGTGGCGGAGTGGAGCAGCGGAGGTGGAGGTTTTCGATTTGGGGGGTTTTGTTTGTGGCGGAGTGGAGCAGCGGAGGTGGTGGCGGAGCAGGGGTGGTGATGATGATGATGATGGTGGCGGAGCAGTGGTGGTGGTGGCGGAGCAGGGGTGGTGGTGGCGGAGCAGGGGTGGAGGTGGAGGTGGTGCCAAGAAGAGGTAAAGCTCTTCTTGGAGAAGCTTACCTCTCATCACTTCCCCAAGAAGAGGCTGGGGAGAGGTAAAAAGCACTTCTCAAAAAAAAAAACAAACACTCTTTTGAGGAAAAACCTCTTCCCGCGTCTGCACGGTGCAGACAGAAGAGGCAGGAAGCTCTTTTTGAAAAAAACAAACACCACCTAAACCCTTCAAATACTAATAGTTAATTTCCTCATCAATTCAATAAATGATGGCCTTGATGATCATTACTTATTAGTACCCATAACTTTTTGAATTATTTTTATTTAAAAAGGTGTCAAAATCCCTAAAATGCCCCTAAAGTGTCTTAAATTTTTTTGGACAATGTGCAAGTTTACCATCTCTAAAATAGCTTGGCTCTCTTGTACATGTTGCTTCAAAATATGTACACAATGTAAAATTACTATAAGGGTAGAAAACCTATTTATAGTCCATATAAATCTATTTATTATATTTATACATAAGTGGGCATAGATTCCTTGGATGAAATGTCTAGATTACCCTTAAAGTGTCTTAAAACTTTGGAGAATGTCCAAATTTTCCCCCTCTAAAATGGCTTGCTTCATTTGTACATGGTGCTACAAGATTTGAACATAGGCAAAATTACGAAAATGGTAGAAAACCCAGTTCTCTTAATATAGTATTATAGATAAAAAAAAGTGGGCACGTATCAAACAATAGACCACTCATACACATTAGCTAACACTATAAATTACGAACCAAATAGGTTCTTAGGAACCTCTTTCTTGGCTCTAAATCCTCTCCCCGACCTAGATGTCATCGACTTTTATTGTTAACTAATGGGCTGTTTGTTTACCTCTTAATAAGGCTCTTAATGGTTCAGACCTCTTACTGGTTCAGCACTTAATGGTTCAAACTGTTTGTTTCACGAGCAGATGTCTGCATGTTTCAGACATTTGCCTCTGAATGGTTAAGATTTATACAGAGTCTGAATGGTTAAGACCTCTAATCTGAATTGGTCAGACGTTTGCCTCTGAACGGTTAAGCATTATACAGGCTCTTAATGGTTCAGACCTCTTACTGGTTAAGCACTTAATGGTTCTGACCTCTACTGGCTCAGCACTTAACCATTCAGATGTTGCCAAACAGCCCCTAATACTCATGTGGCCCTCACATGAGGGGCATTTTGAGTCTTTTCCTTTTCAAACTTTTTACACCATCTTTTTGGAACGCTAAATTTACAATTAAGAGGAAACCTAAGCTTCAATCATTCCACTTGAAGCTTCAAACAAAAATTCAATGGCAAACAACATGGTTAACTATGCATGTGGATCTCCAAACTTCTATCATGCATTGTGAACTCGAGCTAACCCAGGATGAAGGTTCTAGTGGTGTGCCAGAGAATGTTAAGGTGTGCCAGAGAAGGTTAAGGTTCAAGATGTGGCTTTGTGAAATGGTCGGATCCCCCTATGTGTCGAAGAGCTTCAGAGATTATGCATGGATTGTTGGAAAGCTGTATCAAGAATGAAGCGATTGCTAAGGATGTTGTGAATCAAAATAAGAAACCGAAATGTTTGCTAGGGTTTAAGTGTTGTTATGCATCTTCTACTTTGTTAAAAAAATTGACCTAAATTTGTTGTGAAGGTCATTAGTAGGCTTTTCTCAGTTGTAATATGGATATGATGAGTTTGTCAAGGAACAATGTATATTGGTCTTGTTGATGAAATTACCAGCTATTGTTGTATCTTGGTTTTGGTAATGAAATCACCAAATTTTTTTAACAACTAATTTTTACTCCAAATATTTGCACCTCCCAATGATTGAACCTTGGTCTCCCCACAAAAGATAATTTCTCTTGATCACTAGGTCAAAACCTAAGTGGCTAATGAAATCATCAATTATTATTGTTATCCCAGTGTGTAATGTGAAAAATCAAATCATTTCTGATATGTTTGTGGTGAAAAATTAAATCATTTCAAATGTACACAGACCAAATATGTAAATGAGCAAGCCATTTCTAATATGTTTTATGGTGAAAAAACAAACTATTTCAAAATGTGCAAAGACCTATACATCACAAATTGCAAGTGACCAAACCATTTCAAATATTCTTGTAACCTAACTGAAAAGTTAACCATTATATATGTGCAAAGACCTATGCATCATAGTAGTGGAAACTTTTACTGTAGAGGGAAGAAGAGGAAGAGGCAGACCCAAACTGACATAGGATGAGCAGATTAAGCATGATTATGTCGCAACCCCCGATCCCTGATCCTCGGGAACGGGCGGACGCGATCACAGAGTTTCGGTGGTATCAGGGTTATTTAATCTTTGCAGCGGAATTTACATCAGGACCGTAGTTAGGAAATGTTTATCAGAGTAAAACCACCTCATTTAATATTAATAATCACATGGGTAAAACTCAAGTTTCTTATTACAATACATTTATAGGGACACACCCTATTTTATTGAATTTAAAACATCGTTTATTTGGTAACTTTTATAGCCACATTTTTCCCAAGTCTTCAGTGCTCTCCAGCTGGCTTTTTACTAATTGGCTTTCACATTGGGTTACCTGAAACATGTTTTAGTGTAAAAGTAATGTTAAAAGTGTCCTATTCACCTTTTACTAGTAAAGGGCAAGTAGGGTGTCGAATCCACGGGGAATCAATGGAAAGTGTAAAAGTTTGTTGCTTTAATTATCATCTACGTCTAAACTAATTGCTTTTTGCAGTTTTGTGAGAGTAAATATGAAAACGAATATGAAATTGTGTTTGTGAACAATAATGAGAGAAATGACCAATCTCCGGGTTTTCAGGTTATGCAGAAAATCAGGTTACTTAGTTACCACTATTTGGAAATCACATAGACATGATTTGATAAACTTGTTTTGATAAATAATTAACGGACAATATATTTGATTGCAATGATCCACGATCGAAACCGAAAGATTGATGCAAATGAATAGTAATCCAATTAATTACCAATTTCAGATTTCATAAACATAGTCAAGTTCAATGATTAAAGGTTTAAAACAATGACATCCTAGAATTTAATCCCGGTTGTTGATGAACAAACCAAATAATTGATGAACTCAAATGATTACGATAATCAAATATTGTTTAATCAAAACAAAAACAATAGGAACGACTAACCGAATGTTTAACCGAATCCTAATCCAAAAAGTCGTAACAATAAGCAACCAATGTTTCGTACACAAACCCTAGTCCCGGAGACGTCACGGGAAACCTAGCCGCTCATGACGTTCGAACAATCTTCCGAAGCTTGGTAGAAGGATGAAGTCATAATTGATTCGGTAGTTGATGGTGGATGTGCGGATGATTAATCGTGATTCTGTTCTAGCGCCCAAGTGATGTTCCCGGCTTCCCCCCACCTTTTCGATGGTTATGATGATGTTGGGCCGTTTTAGGAGCCCAAAATAAATTAATGTTCCTCCAATATTTCGATGATAATGGGCTGCCTAAAAAGTTGTTAATTGCTGCTGCCATTCTCGATATAATGGAAGTCTTTTTATGAGTTTGGAGCTCCAAAAGAAATCATATACGGCTGCCACCTATTTCGATCCTCACTGGATTGGAACCTTTGCTTTGACCATGGTCCATGTTTAGAATTCAGCCACTATGATGATGTTCGATGTTTGTATGATAGAATATAATACTCCAAACCCAAGTCTCCAAGTCTGCAAAAAGTGATGATGTTGACTTTTAAACCAAACCTCCTCACATGTGTCGTTTCTGTTTCCTCTCTTGACTATCAACATCAACCGTAATACATGCAGCCTCCATTATTGTCTTACACGTGCCTCTCTCAAAGTTTGTGCACCTCCTCAAAAGTCCTCAATCTTGAAGCCAATTTATGTATTGATGATGTTCACATGTTAGCTCAAAGGAGAAGTCAGCCACCAAAGTGATGATGATGTCTAATCTGACTTCTTATGCCTCCATTTGTGTTTTTCTTTTATTTTTTAGTTGCCATCTCCCAACAATCAACATGCATTGACTATATGTTCCCACTGTAGCCTACGATTTAGAACCGTAGGTTACACAAGACCCCCGTATCTTCACAATATTATGCGTTCTTACCTGCAAACATACAAACACTCGCAATAAAACAATTCCAAGCATATAATCATATAAAACCGAACAAAACATGTAAGATAAGCACTTAAACATCCGTGTCTCACACTCTCCATCACATCCCCACACTTACTTTTGATTGTCCTCAAGCAAACCGATATGGAACTACTCACCATAGTAACAACACATCTAAACCCCTGAACCGATGTAACAGTTTAAGTCCCAAGTCATACCCGTCCCATAGACTGACACAATCGAGATTGACAGTCCGACAAGCAATTGATGCAGTTTCTAAAACTCAAGACTTGTCTATTCAAAACTAACATGCTTAGGATTGGAACACATGCTACACGCCCCTCACAATAAACTCTCATCTCGGTTTAACAACTGAACTAACGTGTAATGTACTAGCATTTATATCACTCAAAACCAAACATGAAATTCTGTAATCATAAGCTTGTATAACAATCACACCTCCACTGTATCGTATAACGTGACACGCATCAAAAGGACTTTCGGTTTTGGGCTTAGGCTAAAGGTAGGAAATTTTTTGCTTAATTTTTTTTTCTTTTTCGTGGCGAACAAACAAACGACCAAACTGTGACAACATTATTTGCAACATATAACATACTTTTTGGTTGGTTTCTACCCAAGAACATAAACAATATTCACCAAACTCTATTTTTTTTCTTTTTTCTCTTTCTATTTTTTCTTTTCTTTTTTTTTCTCTCTTTTTTTTCAATTATTCATAAATTGTCGTTCACGGTCGGTATCAAACATTTCACAATAGGTGGACAAACGAACAGTTTATAGGCTCAACAGGGCTACTAAGGGTGATGACTAGGTAAACACGAAACAAACACAACTGGTGTAAAGTGTATCCTAATGCCTTTATCATTTACGTGCACATATCAAACCACAATCTCAGCATGTATCAAATCATACAAGTTCTAACACAGAATAACACGCGGCCTACTCTCAACAAATGAATTCAATATGTAAATCATTCTATCAGTTCTACAGGCTCAAAATTCTCACCAAGAAAGGATAAAAGGGTTACCGACATGTAGCATATGCAATCTAAAGCATGTTACCCCTAAATAGACATCTCTTTTCAATTCTTTTTTCCTAAAAACACCTGTCGGACCTACTCTCATGAAACTTAAAGGAACAACCATGACAAGGGACTATATTAGTTTACTACCGGCAAGGAATCCATTAGTGATTGAAACATTCAGTTTTCGTATCCATTTAGTTCACTTAAGGCTTAAGGCGATGAAATTCTTTAAAATTTTCAAAATTTTCAATTTTTTCAGTTTTCATCGTTTTCAATCATTTTCAACCTCTTTCAAACTCTTATCCAAACCTTTCCCTTCCCGAGTTTCCATATCCCCACACTTGGGCGACATTGTCCCCAATGTATAGTGCTTTTAAAATAAACCCGTGAATACCAACTAACAAACCTCATGAGCGACCATTCCTAAAACAAATAAATTAACGCATTCCCTAACATATAAATTGTTTAACACCACCAAGAACGCGAATAAAAAAATAATAATAATAAAAATGGAACAGACTCCCCTGGTTTTAATCGTAGAATCCTCATGTGTCATGTTCCCCCACGACCGTATAGCATTTCATTCGCAGTCGTGTCCAACAAGTACTCAGGTCAATCTCTACAGTTAGTGTTCAGATCATCCCCATCCAAATGGAGATTGAGTATGGACAGTTTTGACTGAACTCTAATCCGCGCATCGTCCGCAATTGCCACTAGAACGTAATGGGACTTCACCAAACATCCCCACACTTGGACCAATGCATCCGTAGAGATTAATAACCAGGTAACCTGCAAAAATACTCACGCAAAAACAAAACAAATATACACTACGCTACATCCTCGGGCTGCCTCTCGAGAGCGCTAAGTTTATAGGTCTTCAGCCAGACCGTACCTGATGTTCGTTCATGGGGGTCGAAGTGAACATATACCCACCGAGTTTCCTGCATATGCTCGGTAATTGACATTCCAAATTCCTCTCAGCTCTCTTCTGCCAACGAGATTTATCGAATCAAATCGGAACAAGTGAAATCCACATTTGCCTACCGAATTTCCAAGGTGTGTTCGATAGTTGACGTCTCGAGTCTTCACATGCTTTCCTATCATGAATACGTCTGTTGGATCATTGTATAGCCACTTCAATATACCCTGTCCGATGTCTTCTCTACTCACCTTTCTCTCATTCCCACTCGAGCCATCATCCCCGACTTTGTTAGTTTGAGTAATCAAAATATGCAGTGGTTCGGGATAAACTTGGACTACATCAGTCTCGAGTTCTTCAGTAGGTGCTAAGTCTTCATGTAGGTTTAAACAGATAACTTCTAGTTCAGGAAGACTTCCAACCTCTTCTTCATCTTCATCAACTAAGACAGGTATTTCTTGCGTTTCTTCAACAAATGCAGGAATGGATGTGGTATTATCCTTCACAGCCTTCAATGTTGCAATTTGTTCGTCTATTCGATTCGATCGTTGGACCATAGCCTCAGTTCTCAACCTGCTCTCTCGTGCCATCTCCAGCATAATATCCATGATTTCATCAAGTTTAGAATTTTGGTGTTTACCTTGACAATCATTTTGACTTGCATATTGCTGATCTGAACTCCCTTGGTAATTACCATGATTATTGTATGTTGACTCAGAGTAGTCATGGTAACGACCATTATAATCTTCTTGGTATCTCGAGAAGGGCACCAACTCGGAATCGTAATCATCATAATCCAAATTTTGCTTATAACTTTTGTTGACATTTGACTGATAGTGTCCCTCATATGAAGGTGCCTTGTACCCAGACATCAATTTTTCTTACCAAAACACCGGGTCTGTCCAAAACACTAGGCAATCTTCATCTGTGTGAATTTTCCCACAACAAGGGCATGACTGATGAGCTCTATCCATGACCCAAAGATTTCACTTTCTGCACAAACAAACTAAAATACCCGCGTAGAAAAATAACATAAAAAAAAAACTAAAAACTAAAAGAAATATTTTTGGATTTTTGGTTTTTTCTATTTTTTTTTTAATTTTTAAAAGAAAAACAACTTACTAAACACTAAGCGCACCGATTTCCCGGCAACGGCGCCATTTTGATCGATGTCGTAAGGTCGGTCAAAAATAATGTTAAAAGTGTCCTATTCACCTTTTACTAGTAAAGGGCAAGTAGGGTGTCGAATCCACGGGGAATCAATGGAAAGTGTAAAAGTTTGTTGCTTTAATTATCATCTACGTCTAAACTAATTGCTTTTTGCAGTTTTGTGAGAGTAAATATGAAAACGAATATGAAATTGTGTTTTTGAACAATAATGAGAGAAATGACCAATCTCCAGGTTTTCAGGTTATGCAGAAAATTAGGTTACTTAGTTACCACTATTTGGAAATCACATAGACATGATTTGATAAACTTGTTTTGATAAATAATTAACGGACAATATATTTGATTGCAATGATCCACGATCGAAACCGAAAGATTGATGCAAATGAATAGTAATCCAATTAATTACCAATTTCAGATTTCATAAACATAGTCAAGTTCAATGATTAAAGGTTTAAAACAATGACATCCTAGAATTTAATCCCGGTTGTTGATGAACAAACCAAATAATTGATGAACTCAAATGATTACGATAATCAAATATTGTTTAATCAAAACAAAAACAATAGGAACGACTAACCGAATGTTTAACCGAATCCTAATCCAAAAAGTCGTAACAATAAGCAACCAATGTTTCGTACACAAACCCTAGTCCCGGAGACGTCACGGGAAACCTAGCCGCTCATGACGTTCGAACAATCTTCCGAAGCTTGGTAGAAGGATGAAGTCATAATTGATTCGGTAGTTGATGGTGGATGTGCGGATGATTAATTGTGATTCTGTTCTAGCGCCCAAGTGATGTTCCTGGCTGCCCCCCACCTTTTCGATGGTTATGATGATGTTGGGCCGTTTTAGGAGCCCAAAATAAATTAATGTTCCTCCAATATTTCGATGATAATGGGCTGCCTAAAAAGTTGTTAATTGCTGCTGCCATTCTCGATATAATGGAAGTCTTTTTATGAGTTTGGAGCTCCAAAAGAAATCATATACGGCTGCCACCTATTTCGATCCTCACTAGATTGGAACCTTTCCTTTGACCATGGTCCATGTTTAGAATTCAGCCACTATGATGATGTTCGATGTTTGTATGATAGAATATAATACTCCAAACCCAAGTCTCCAAGTCTGCAAAAAGTGATGATGTTGACTTTTAAACCAAACCTCCTCACATGTGCCGTTTCTGTTTCCTCTCTTGACTATCAACATCAACCGTAATACATGCAGCCTCCATTATTGTCTTGCACGTGCCTCTCTCAAAGTTTGTGCACCTCCTCAAAAGTCCTCAATCTTGAAGCCAATTTATGTATTGATGATGTTCACATGTCAGCTCAAAGGAGAAGTCAGCCACCAAAGTGATGATGATGTCTAATCTGACTTCTTATGCCTCCATTTGTGTTTTTCTTTTATTTTTTAGTTGCCATCTCCCAACAATCAACATGCATTGACTATCTGTTCCCACTGTAGCCTACGATTTAGAACCGTAGGTTACACAAGACCCCCGTATCTTCACAATATTATGCGTTCTTACCTGCAAACATACAAACACTCGCAATAAAACAATTCCAAGCATATAATCATATAAAACCGAACAAAACATGTAAGATAAGCACTTAAACATCCGTGTCTCACACTCTCCATCAGCTTTCACATTGGGTTACCTGAAACATGTTTTAAAAATATTTGTCAGCGGGAAATACTGGTGAGTGAATCCCAGTTTAATCAAGTTTAAAGTCACAGTGAACAGTATTGAGAGCGATCACATTGTTTATGTCTACACAATTACTCCATTTGGTACTATCAATCCTGACTTGTGGGTCATATTACGCATTGGCTAACTCATTGTCCAATGGTAACGTATTGTCATCCCGACTTACTACTCGCAAGTAGTACAAATTTTGTATACAAAACCCCAACATACCGGCAGTAATTGAATAACCACAAAGACTCAATCACTGCTAAATTTCATAGTAAAACATTTAAGGTTTGGTAAAACATTACCAAAAAGTTTAACAAAAAGAGGATAACTCACATTGCTGTCTTAGGCTTTTCGTAAGGGTTTCCTGGATATAATCTATAATTTATACCAATGTACATTGATTAGTACCATAACCCTTTGAAATTATTAATGATACCCTCCCCGAGACGGCATTCCAACAACTACGTCGGGCAGAACCACGACAGTTGTTACGGAACCCTAAATCAATCGGGCAGCGTAACTATTATGAAACTAGGGTTATAATACTTACAACGGAGCAGAACCTTGCTAATTAGGGGGTATAATACTTGCAAAATATGCCTAATATCAGAGAATTCGAGATTGAGAATTGAGAATGAGCGACGGAAATTGAAACCCGAGGCCTCCTTTGTATAGTTGCTGATATTGACTCTCAGGCGGCCCGCGTAAGGTAAGGCTAAGCCTTACGCGGCCCGCGTCAACATATGGTCAAACTATAGCTTAGTTGATTCGATGTGTAGGTCCGCCACGATGTCGACACGTGTCAGCACCGGATGTCTCCGCGTTTCATGATCTCTAGCGGCCCACGTAAGTGTAAGCTTAAGCTTACGCGGCCTGCCTTGACTAAAGGATTCAACGATATCAGGTTTAGACCCTGATACGGCCCGCATGAGATGTTGGGGTGGGTCTACGCGGCCCGCCTCAACTAAACATTTCATGTTTTTAATTTATTTTATAACTATAACATAATTTGGGCTCGGTTTTCACATACGGGGTGTAATTAAAGACATAAAAGGGTATGTTAAAATATACTAGAGTGTCGGAAATATTATGAGGATGTTGGTTTTACCGAGGGTTGTTACATTCTCCCCACCTTGTTTTAGAGCTCGTCCTCGAGATCTACTGAAACAAGTGCGGATATTTTCTTTTCATTTCTGATTCAAGCTCCCATGTGTATTCAGGTCCTCTTTTGGAGTCCCACTTCACTTTGACTAGAACTAGTCTCTTATGCTTGAGATTCTTGACTTTCAGTCGTTCCTTGACTTGAATAATTTTATCGGTTGTTTCTTGCACTATCTCAGGTCCAGATAGTTGCTTTTCCCCAATTTCTACCCAACAGACTGGGGTTCGACACTTTCGTCCATAAAGTGCTTCAAATGGTGCAGCATTGATACTTGTGTGATAACTATTATTATAAGAAAATTCTATTAAAGGTAAGTGATCGTCCCAATTACCTCCAAAGTCAATTACACAAGCTCTAAGCATGTCTTCCATTGTCTTAATTGTCCTTTCACTTTGTCCATCTGTTTGTGGATGATAAGCCGTACTTAATTTTAACTTAGTTCCCATAGCCTTTTGGAAACTTGACCAAAAATGAGATGTAAAGCGGCTATCCCTATCAGAAACAATTGATAAAGGAATACCATGTAAAGAAACAATTTCATTTACATACAAGTTAGATAATTGTTCCATACTAATTGTTTCCTTCATTGGTGTAACACCTCGAAAATTCACGTCCTATAATGTGTTGACACGTGTCATAATGTTTGAACGTGTGAAAGAATGTTCTGAAAGGACTAAAGTTGACAAACATGGAAAGTATGTTAATATACGAGTTCTAAATGTCAACAGTGAATAAATATATGGTATATTAACCCTACATGATGCTCATACCTTCAAACGAATAAATCATGGATCATACGAAGCTAAAAGTGAGAGATTTCAAACTACAGGGGCTAAATGTGTCAACATGTTTAAGTTATACCTCTGAGTGACCTTTTAGCGAACCCAAAGCTTTGTAAAGATTAATTATGCTCATTAGAATGCACGATATAAATTTCATAAAGTTTCGTTATCGTATGAGAAAGTTATGATCATATTCGTGTGCTAGGGGTTAAAAGCGTCAACGTTGAAATTTATGACTTTTCAGGTAACCATAAAGTTACCCAAGGACTTAACAAGGTTTGGTTATGTCTTAAGGCCCTTAAAAGTCAAGTTAGAGGGCTCAAAGTGCAAGAAATCATGTTAAGATCAAGTGTAAAAGGAACAGGGACTAAAAGCGTCAAAAAGTGCATAAGTTTGCATTTTCGCGCATAACTTACGTTCTGAATACATCCGGACATCCAAAAATTTATGTAAGCATGACTATATTATATTCTAGTGTTCGCCATAAGAAAAATCCATTCGTCGCGTCATTTAGATCGTTTTTCGCGCTTATGCGCATTCCGTCGTAATTAAGCGAACATCGCGATCGTACGGCCAAACGAACCGATATCCGAGATATTTTTGAGCATGTTTTGAGTTCCCTATACTTTAACTTCATTTTAGAGCCTTGAAATGAGGTTAACGGGGTTCAAACGCATCGAAAAAGGCCTTAAACACGTGCAGGGACCATTCTTGCCACTTTTGAAACATTTCTGAATCAGGGGAGTGCTAGCGTAGCGCGACTGCCTCATGCCTTGGCAGTAGCGCTACGCGACTGCCTAACCTGACCAGATTCAGTGTTTTAACATCTGTTTCCAGCTGTTTCGTTCACAACCACACATTCCCAAGAGTCTAGTCAGATGATAAGGATGGATTTTTAGTCACCATAAGGTCCCGACACTTGTACGGGTGGGATTAAGGCACGTTTTCCATGAAACGATCTTAACGGTGGACCGAAAACTATATATACCCATCCACCCCCATTGCATTTCTCACTAGAATTCTGAATTTGAGAGCTCTAAGTTGAAACCATCGTTTCATACCTGAGTTCTTGGATCGGGATTAGCATTCGGGGACCCTTCGTAAGTATTCTTTCGTTCTTTTATCGCTTTTCGAGTCCGAAAGTCAAACTTTGTTTGACTTTCTGCATTGACCAGTTTATGGTCGATGCGAAGTTCGTTTGAACTTCATAACGTGAGCGTGATCACGATGGTTATAGTCCCTAGTGACTATACCTACTGATTTCCACGTTATCTAGGCTCAGTGACGAGCCGTAGTTTCGGCCAGAATACGTATTCTTGCGTATTTTGTAACCAAACTACTTATGGGTATCAAAACCGTTTGTTTTGATACCAAACTTGTTTTCTAACTTAGTTAAGCATGTTTTAACATGCTTAGCTCGTCACTTTTAGTTTAGTGCTTTTATAGGGTCGTAAAGGTAAGCGATCTAAACAATCGCTTATACTTTCGAACCCGACCCGTTTGGTCGATCATTAGGATCCGACCAAACACATTAAGTGACCTTATGGTCACATCGTTCGAGTAGTTGTATGACAGGTATATATATGCCTTAGGTAAATGACCAAAATACCCCTACGGGGCTTAAATTGAGATTAAACTCGTTTTGGGCATAATGGAAGGTATCCTACTGATATCACAACATATTTAAGGCATATTAACTAAGGAAACCTGTAAATGACTCTTTTGGATACCCGTTACGCTTATTTCGCGTTCGGTTCGGTTTATATAACTAGTTTATATAAGTTAGCCGAAACGGGTCAAACCTTATCGGTTTTATCTCAAAATCCAGAATGTGTATGAAATACCCATATAAGACAAGTCTCTGAACATGTCGGGTTTAAATCACATTCTATTCCGGTCTTCGCTTAATCGTGCGTACGAACCGTATCCTCCTGTAAGACTAACCGGTCTAAGCTTAGGCTTAATTAAAGACCCGTTAGCATTCTAATTAATTATTTATACCATCATTCCAGACTAGAGCTTTCCGGTAAATTGTACCTACGCTTACTTAAGTGAATACGGCTGAGTTATAAATTTCTGCTATTTAAGATAGGAGCTAGCTCAGGTAAATACTCTTAACTTATTTTCCCTATACGGGCTTGGGATACGGTACTATAAAAGTACCGCTTGGTCGGGTGTATGTAGTCATTTAAATCGGATTGTGATTGATGTACTTACATAACCTGTTTAATATGTATTATTTTATTATTATTTGGTGTATGGCCTTGGGGGTTATTGACCATGTCCCGGATATCCTTGGCATCATTCGAAGTAATGGCCACGACTTAAGCACGGGGTGTAGGCATACACCTGACAGATGCATTATGTAGAAACTGGTAATCCACTCGAAGGTATCATCCCTGTGGGCATTATACCGGAACTGGTAATCCACTTAGGGGATGATAGCCTGTGGGCATTATACCTGTGGCGTGTCTGTTAATCTAGTCCGGCCCTACGAACCGGCCCTAACGGACGACAAATAAGTAAAACTGTATACAAGATTATATACAAATAATTTTCCCAAGTTATAAAAGGTTAATTTTGCCTCTGTGCATTTTAATCAAAGTGTCAAAAGGTTTTGTGCCTAGTGCATCTAAATCAATTTTCTTAAACTCTTTTCAAATGAGTCGGTTGAGTGTATTTACCAGTGAAAACTGACGTATTTTCCAAAAGGGTTAAGTGACAGGTACTGAACGTAATTGGCTGGAAGCTCAGGGCGCTATTAAGAAATCTTGCAAGTTCTAGGCGTCTAAAAGTCTGTTGAACAAATGATATGTTTTAAGATCTGCCTGTGGATCCTTTACTTCCGTTGTAATACTGAATATTACTTCATATTCGGAATGTAATAATAAATATCTTTTGCTTCCGCTGTGCATTCATATATATTGTGTTGTTTGACTATTATGTTGCCAACCACGTCACGATACTCCCTCACCGGGCCCACCGGTGACACGTGGAAAGTCGGGGTGTGACAGGTTGGTATCAGAGCCAACACTGAGTGAATTAAACACTAGCCTTTTGTGTTTAATCTCAGTTACACAATTGCACATTCTTGAGTCTAGACAAGAACATAGGACAAATTCTAAAAATTCGTTTTATTTTGTCCTTATATGATTCCTTTGTTATTTTTCTGACTTGCCTATGCATAGAATATGGAAAGTATTCTTCAAGTCAATTGCTATAGAAGTCCCGTTTAGGGCAACCATATACTTGTTAAATTTTAAAGGAACGATTATATTTAAAGTATCATTCCTATATTATAAGATCTACCATTATAATAAAATGGCAAAATTTAAAAAGGACAAAACCTTGCCATGTGTCACATTAAGACAGGGCCAAGATGGTAGTTCCATAATTAGATTCAGATCCTTGTTAACAGTTCAATTTAGGATTGCTCTGCGTTAATTATTAAAAGAATCTTAAAGGAAAAACCTAGCCTAAATGTCACGGCATACAAGGCCAAGATGGTAGAACCTATTCAAGAGATTCAAATCCTTATTAAACATATGAAAGCATATTAACATGCTCGACAAAATGTGATATGATAAAATCACATAAGTCATTTTGGGATGTACTAAATTTCCTTATTTATATAATCATCCCTTATGGATGATGTGCCCACGGGCTATAACTAACGTCCTCTGGGACTAAAGACAGAGGTAGCCTACAACTCCCTGTCAAGAAAAAGGTAATGAACTTTGATTCAAACCTTGAAGCCTCGATTCTATAAAATCAAGGCCTATAAATTAAACTTGTCTAAGTGACTAGGCCTTTTGTGCTATTATTAACTTATAATTTAGGAGTATAATAAATATCCTGAATAATTATATATTTATCAAAATTAACCAATATGTGTATTAAAAACATGGTTAATAAATCGTTCAAAAAGATAAAACTGTTTAAACTTCCGTAAAAACCTTGTCTTTGTTTAATTTTTATGTAGCAATTAAAACTACATGGCTGGGTCGGAGGAAGGGAACAGTCATCCTTTGGATAACCGCGATGATGAAAGGATTAATATAACCAGAGGAGAGCTCCGTACATTGATTGATTCAGCTGTATCTAAAGTTGTGAAGGAGCAATTCCAGGAGTATAGTGAGACAAATAGTAAAGCCTCATCTGTACCCCACCCTAAATCCATCCCTAAAACTCATCCAGAGCCTGATAACAAGCCGCCCTCAAAGAAAGATGAGTTAAAGAAAGATGACGATCGACATTCATCTAATGAACACAGTGTTCCATACAAGAGGATAGTGTTCGATAATGAACCGCATACCAAATCCTGTAACTATAAGTACTTTGTTTCCTGCAAGCCCCGAGATTTTACTGGGGAAAAAGGGGCGGTTGATTGTATGATTTGGTTGGATGAAATGGACACAGTTGTCGATATCAGCGGTTGCGCTGAAAGGGATGTCGTGAAGTACGTATCCCAATCGTTCAAAGGAGAGGCACTGGCATGGTGGAAGTCTCTCATTCAAGCTGCTGGGAAGATTCCGCTCTACAGCATGTCATGGGAACAGTTTGTTATTCTCATTAAGGAAAATTACTGCCCTCAACACGAGGTTGAGGGGATTGAGTCAGATTTCTTATCTTTGGTGATGACAAACTTAGATTGTCAAGCTTACCTCACCAGTTTTAATACCCTGTCCAGACTGGTCCCTTACCTTGTAACACCAGAGCCCAAACGAATTGCACGCTTCATTGGGGGTTTACCCCCAGAAATCAAAGCCAGTGTTAAGGCTTCAAGACCTACTACATTTAGGTCAGTAGCTGACCTCTCTCTGTCCCTTACTCTAGATGCGGTCAGGCTAAGGTCGCTAAAGAAATCTGAAGAAAGTAAGAAGAAGCGTGAGGGTGATAACTCACGAGGATCAGAGAAGAAACACAAGGGAAACACTGACTCTGAGAGGTCTGGGTCTGGAAAGAATGGTCAGCAGACAGAGGAAAAGCCAAGGTGCTCGACTTGCCAAAAACGCCACTTTGGAAGATGCAGAATGGATTCCAATTCTAAATCAGGACCACCTGCATGTGGGATATGCAAGTCTAGGGAGCACAAGGCTGTTGATTGCGGGAAGATCAAAGATGCTACATGCTACAACTGCAACGAGAAAGGGCACATAAAGACCAACTGCCCTAAGTACGCGAGGAAGCCCGAGTAGGCCAAGATAACAAACGCACGAGTTGTCAGGATGAACGCCCAAGAGATGGGGCAGAATAATAATAGTATAATATGTACCTTTCCTTATCAAACAGTTATGCAGAAACTTATTTGATATTGGCACATATAAATATATTATGAATGATAAAGGTTGAGAACTGTTGTCTCCACCTGATTAAGACTCCGGTCATTTAATGCCCGATAGAAGGTGACGACGTTACGTCGAAAATGCTCCAACAAATCCTATATTGATATTAATATCTATTAGAAATCATTTTTCTAATATCCTTGTAGCAAACTTTTGGTTGCATACTTAAGGACTCAATATAGTGATAAAAATCGATTGGTTGCCTTAAAAATCCAAGTCCATATTGTGAGTGATAAGAAGCAATTAATTATCAAAACTCCTTATGAGACAACCCTCGTAATTACACGTGTCCGTACGATTAATTAATATTAAACATGAAAAAAATGGTGGAACTGACCGTCCCCGGAATCGAACCCGGGTCTAGGCCGGCCGCACCCTTTCGCGCGCCTAGCCAACTGAGCTAGGTGCCTAGTTTGTGAAAATTCCCATTCTAATTAAATATGAGCACTTGTACAATAAACTTCCTTATCATTGGTCAATATTAATTTCTGCTAAGTGTCCTGTTTTTAATACGGGCAATAATAAATCTTCATGAACCATAAACTTAGCAAAATTTTATTATCATCCATAAGGTATAACTACCAAGGAGACCATAGTAACCGATTCTTATAGATCGGCAAGGAATCCTTCCGAGAATCTTAGAGCACTCTTTCTTCGCATAGAGTACGACAACATATGTTATTTTAATTATTTTCTCATTATTTTATATCGCCTGCGAATGCCAAACTATGTTTGATAAAAGTGTCATATGAGGATTGGCGTATCCTAGCGTGTCCCATAGATTATTTCCATGTCTGATCAGCATGGAGGTTTAATACATGGAACCCCTGAGATATCCCAATGGTCATATTGTGCTAAAATCGACTAGTAGTATTCAAAGAAGATATCCAAAAATGGAATTTTTTTTTCCAAGTGAATGTTCCCGATTAAGGAATTCATAGACTAGTAACATAAATGTGTCATTTATTCGACACAAGCAACGATGAGTGAACTGGAGCTTGAGATATGGAAAATCTATGTAACCTCCTTGTATCTTGATTACCTTCTTCTAAGTTTACCCTGTTTACCTCTTTAGAGGCAGGTAGAGTTACGATTAACATCCCGCTTTGAGTTAGAGTGTTGTAAGAACTCCATGTTTATTATGGAACAACCGAAAACCTGATTAAGAAAATTTTAAGATATAGATTCATATATCCTAACTCGATATTCTAAGAGTTTGATATGGTTGGGTAAGAAAGACGGTTCATTTTGCTTATGCATTATTACCGCAACCCTACTTAGGCAACGATTAAGAAATTGCCATCAGCTGCTCTGAATCGTCGATTTATTCGACTAACTACAAGGATCAACCAATCCTTAAAATTAGTTAAGTAGTGGTTGGAATAACCATCTCACCTTAAGGTAAGTATCAAGGCTGCTCCTTTTGAGACCTTGTATAAATGACATGTTAAACGGCTATTGTTAGGACAATAGAGAATTGGTAAGTCCAACTATCAGGATCTGAAAGTTGCCTGGGAAACAACAAATAAGATCATACAAATTCATAGTCGATTGTAAGTTGCCAGTATTCGGCAGAAAATCAAGGATTAATGAAATAGCAAACCTCCTAAATTCTTGTTAAGAAATAAGGTTCAACAATAGATATCACCCTGGAAGGGTGTGCTAAATTTGTTAAAATTATTGGGCTAGTTAAGCTTCGAGAATATAGAATCATTCGAAGGGAATCGAATGTATCAAGATCAAATAGCCTATGAGCCAAGACCTAATTAAGGGGCTTGGTGGAGCGCGCAATGTGACCCGCACTAATGATTTAGCGATGTGTCACCAATAAGTCGAAAAGCGCTATCGCATAATGATATGCAGAACTAAGATAGTGTGAGCCACCTGTGTCGATTAAGGATCGACAGGATTAGAAGCTCCAAAAAGATACATGTGCCTATTATAAAGGTCAAGTGGGATGCCCGAAGAGGTCCCGAATTCACGTGGGAAGTTGAATCCACGATTAAAGAAAAGTACCCTTACTTATTTCAGTAAATCTCGGGTCGAGATTTCTTTTAAGGGGGTGAGGATGTAACACCTCGAAAATTCACGTCCTATAATGTGTTGACACGTGTCATAATGTTTGAACGTGTGAAAGAATGTTCTGAAAGGACTAAAGTTGACAAACATGGAAAGTATGTTAATATACGAGTTCTAAATGTCAACAGTGAATAAATATATGGTATATTAACCCTACATGATGCTCATACCTTCAAACGAATAAATCATGGATCATACGAAGCTAAAAGTGAGAGATTTCAAACTACAGGGGCTAAATGTGTCAACATGTTTAAGTTATACCTCTGAGTGACCTTTTAGCGAACCCAAAGCTTTGTAAAGATTAATTATGCTCACTAGAATGCACGATATAAATTTCATAAAGTTTCGTTATCGTATGAGAAAGTTATGATCATATTCGTGTGCTAGGGGTTAAAAGCGTCAACGTTGAAATTTATGACTTTTCAGGTAACCATAAAGTTACCCAAGGACTTAACAAGGTTTGGTTATGTCTTAAGGCCCTTAAAAGTCAAGTTAGAGGGCTCAAAGTGCAAGAAATCATGTTAAGATCAAGTGTAAAAGGATCAGGGACTAAAAGCGTCAAAAAGTGCATAAGTTTGCATTTTCGCGCATAACTTACGTTCTGAATACATCCGGACATCCAAAAATTTATGTAAGCATGACTATATTATATTCTAGTGTTCGCCATAAGAAAAATCCATTCGTCGCGTCATTTAGATCGTTTTTCGCGCTTATGCGCATTCCGTCGTAATTAAGCGAACATCGCGATCGTACGGCCAAACGAACCGATATCCGAGATATTTTTGAGCATGTTTTGAGTTCCCTATACTTTAACTTCATTTTAGAGCCTTGAAATGAGGTTAACGGGGTTCAAACGCATCGAAAAAGGCCTTAAACACGTGCAGGGACCATTCTTGCCACTTTTGAAACATTTCTGAATCAGGGGAGTGCTAGCGTAGCGCGACTGCCTCATGCCTTGGCAGTAGCGCTACGCGACTGCCTAACCTGACCAGATTCAGTGTTTTAACATCTGTTTCCAGCTGTTTCGTTCACAACCACACATTCCCAAGAGTCTAGTCAGATGATAAGGATGGATTTTTAGTCACCATAAGGTCCCGACACTTGTACGGGTGGGATTAAGGCACGTTTTCCATGAAACGATCTTAACGGTGGACCGAAAACTATATATACCCATCCACCCCCATTGCATTTCTCACTAGAATTCTGAATTTGAGAGCTCTAAGTTGAAACCATCGTTTCATACCTGAGTTCTTGGATCGGGATTAGCATTCGGGGACCCTTCGTAAGTATTCTTTCGTTCTTTTATCGCTTTTCGAGTCCGAAAGTCAAACTTTGTTTGACTTTCTGCATTGACCAGTTTATGGTCGATGCGAAGTTCGTTTGAACTTCATAACGTGAGCGTGATCACGATGGTTATAGTCCCTAGTGACTATACCTACTGATTTCCACGTTATCTAGGCTCAGTGACGAGCCGTAGTTTCGGCCAGAATACGTATTCTTGCGTATTTTGTAACCAAACTACTTATGGGTATCAAAACCGTTTGTTTTGATACCAAACTTGTTTTCTAACTTAGTTAAGCATGTTTTAACATGCTTAGCTCGTCACTTTTAGTTTAGTGCTTTTATAGGGTCGTAAAGGTAAGCGATCTAAACAATCGCTTATACTTTCGAACCCGACCCGTTTGGTCGATCATTAGGATCCGACCAAACACATTAAGTGACCTTATGGTCACATCGTTCGAGTAGTTGTATGACAGGTATATATATGCCTTAGGTAAATGACCAAAATACCCCTACGGGGCTTAAATTGAGATTAAACTCGTTTTGGGCATAATGGAAGGTATCCTACTGATATCACAACATATTTAAGGCATATTAACTAAGGAAACCTGTAAATGACTCTTTTGGATACCCGTTACGCTTATTTCGCGTTCGGTTCGGTTTATATAACTAGTTTATATAAGTTAGCCGAAACGGGTCAAACCTTATCGGTTTTATCTCAAAATCCAGAATGTGTATGAAATACCCATATAAGACAAGTCTCTGAACATGTCGGGTTTAAATCACATTCTATTCCGGTCTTCGCTTAATCGTGCGTACGAACCGTATCCTCCTGTAAGACTAACCGGTCTAAGCTTAGGCTTAATTAAAGACCCGTTAGCATTCTAATTGTCACACCCCGATTTCCACGTGTCACCGGTGGGCCCGGTGGGGGAGTATCGTGACGTGGTTGGCAACGTAATAGTCAAACAACACAATAATATAATGCACAGCGGAAGCAAATTTAAAATAAGATACAACCGAATTTATTTATTGTAAACAAAGTCACAATTTATCCGGTGTTTATCCACAGTAGGATCGAATAACAAAATATTGTTTATGGTTCAACAGACTTCGGCATCTCTAAGTTTGCGAGACTTCTAATGATGCTTAGGAGAATCCCAGCCTATTTCGCCTAGTACCTGCATTTAATCTTTTTGGGAAAATACGTCAGTTTACACTGGTAAATACATTCAACTGACTCATTTTATAAAATGATTGAAAATTGGTTTGGATGCACATGGCATAAACATTTTTATTAACTTGGGAGAATTATTTAATATTATAATCTTGTGAACGATTTACATGTTACTTATGCGTTCAGTAGCCCGGAACGTATTCCGGGTTAAAGATCAATAGACACACCACTTATGTGAGTTATACACGGGAGTACGCCTACACCCCGTGCTCAGGTCGTGGCTATCTCGTAAGATAATGCCGAGGATATCCGGGACATGGTCATTAACCCCCCAAAGGCTGTAAAGTAAACACATCTGTTTAAAACGAGCCGATCAAATTATTCAATTAACCACTAAGCGTGGAAGATTTGATGCTCGATCAAGCGGTACGCTATGTACCGTAACCCAAGCCCGTATAGGGAAAATAAGTTAAAAGTATTTACCTTGATGCAAAGTATGGTCACAATAATCAAATAGCAGGTAGCTTTTACTGTTTCTCCTAATCTGGAACGAAGGTTAAATATAACCTATTAGAATCCTAGCGGGTCTTTAATTATGCTTAAGCTTAGACCGGCTAGTTTCAAAGATACGGTTCGTACGCACTATTAAGCGAAGACCGGATAGAATGTGATTCAGACCCGACAAGTTTGAAGACTTGTTTAATATGGGTTCATTATTCACATTCTGGATTTTGAGATTAAACCGATAAGGTTTGACCCGTTTCGGCTAATTTATGTAAACTTGTTACATAAACCGAGCCGAACGCGTAAGATGCGTAACGGGTATCCGTAAGAGCCATATACAGGTTTCCTAAGTTAATATGCTTCAAATATGTTGTAACATCAGTAGGATGTCTTTCGTTATGCCCCGAACTAACTTAAACACAAACTATGCCCCGTAGGGGTAGTTTGGTCAATTTAAAGTTTGTAAAAGCGTTTATATGTTCCGCTGAGTTACAGGTCTGAGGTAAACAGCAAACATATTCATTTTGATGTGTTATAACAGTAGGCTAAGGCATATATGTGAAATTTATCATATTTAACCAAACTATGCCCCGTAGGGGTATTTTGGTAATTTCACATAAGCCGACAAGCTCAAAACTGAAGTCTGAGTTTATCAACTTTTGCTTACTGTTAAAATATGATAATTTTCTTCTTATATCAGTAGGTATCAACCCGGGTATGTCCAATATGATTTTAGAACATACTATGCGTTAAAAACGCTAATTTAGGCGATTAAAGGCCATTACCGGGTTCGATACTTAAATCTGATATTTTTATATTTCCAGAAGGCTTAAAATAATTTATTTATCATAACTAATCAGTGGCAAAAGGTTTGGGATCGTTTAGATGTGTAAAACTCATTTTATGGCCCGTAAGGGCAAAACCGACAATTAACGGGTTAAGCCTATGACTATGAGTTATGCTCAGCCTAAAATTAATTAAAAATCTTTAAAATTCCCAAATTATTATATTATATCAGTGGGTAATTCGTTTGATACCAAAAAGCATGTTTAACTAGGCTATACGCTAATTACGCCATTATGTTAACATAAAGCATTAGTGTAGCGATAACGAGCATAACTCTTAATCTATAAGTCAAACTGACGTCAAACTTTGCATGCAAGTCTTTATATCAATATTCAAGGTTTCTACACTTTTACATTTTCATAATTCATGTTTTAATGTAATAAGGGCATAACGGTCCAAGTATGAGCATTTAACGGAAACTTGCATATTAATTGGATAACTAGTGAACCAAGGTGTATGATCACAGAGGGTTGTTCTAACATGTATCCTAATCCAATTTAAGCTCTGAGGCATTTCTAAAATATGCCCAAACGGGTCAGAACTGAAAGTCAACCGAAAAGTCAAACTATGTGACTTTCGGTTCCGAACCGGGTCTAAACAGGAAATAGTCGGGTTGAACATGTTGGGACATGTTCTTACACTTATTTCTAAGTTATAATTATGTTCAAACAGGTTACAAATGTTCTAGATAGCTAATTATGCATAAATGTCAATTTAAGCAATATGTTGACTTTTTAAGTAAAGCTTTGACCCGACATTTGACCTGTTTAGGATGGTGATCAGGGGAAACCCTTTTGGGGTTTTATTACCCACATAAATACCATTCTAAAACTACTTTTAATTCGAGACAAGACTGAGTCATTAGTGACTAATCTCGAAGTCAAACCGTAATTACGACGGTTTGACTTTTAGCTAATTAACTAAGCTAAACACAACCAAATAAGAACTAGAAGACTTACAATAGTCCAATGCACGAATTTTGATCAGAAGGGAGAGTTCCTTAGCTCCAGGAATGCTCTAATGATCAGTTGCAAGTGTGAAGAAATGTTGTGATCTTGGAAATCCTTATATAGTGCATTAGATCACCACAATTGGTTGACAACAAAGGCTAGGACTAACCACAACCATCCAACACTTGTCCTAGAGCTCCTAGGATAGTTTAGGGTCTTTAAATAATGTTAACAACCGGTTTAGAGGGTCAGAAACGCGCACAACAGGCAACAGCCCGTTTTTTCGGAACTGGGCAACCCCTGCGCATCGTAGGGACATCATGCCTACGATGCGCAGGCCTTCTACAGGGGCTGTTTGCTTGTTTCTTCATTTGTTCGAAAAGGCAGCCCACTTGTACGACTTTGTGGCCTTTATTTGCAACTTAGGACCCTCCTAAAGTGTATGTTCCTGTATGGTACCCTACCATTTGTTCTTGTTTCATTTGAATGCATTTACAAGACCCGAAAACAAGGTCTATCGTTGCTTTTTCTTCGTGAGATCTTGTCATGCTTTTGCAAGTCTATTATTGGCAATAATTCTCTGAATTGTGGCATGAGAAATGTGTAGTAATATTATATCGGGTCTTGGGATTTATAATCGAGGTCGTTCAGAGGTAACAATTTAACATGACGCCATTTTAAATCCTACCGAATTATCTTTATTAAATCCGGGTTTTTCAACGCGTTTTGTCTTACATGACACGTGTCATTTTATTATTAAACCCGAAATTTTCGAGGTGTTACATCCTCACCCCCTTAAAATAAATCTCGACCCGAGATTTACTGAAACAAGTAAGGGTACTTTTCTTTCATCGTGGACTCAACCTCCCACGTGAAATCGGGACCTCTACGGGCATCCCATTTGACCTTAACAAAAGGTATATGCTTTCTCCGAAGCTTTCTTACCTGTCGATCTTCAATCGACACTGGTTTTTCCACGAATTTCAAGCTCTCGTCAATATGCACATCTGCATGCGGCATGACATGTGTTTCGTCAGCGGAACATTTCTTTAGATTGCAGATGTGGAACACATTGTGAATTCCACTGAGCTTTTCTGGTAAGTTCAACTTATAGGCAACTGACCCGACACGTTCGATAACCTCGAAAGGTCCTATGTATCTCGGGCTTAGTTTGCCTTTCTTACCAAACCGCATCACTCCTTTCCAGGGTGATACTTTAAGTAGGACTTTTTCACCCACTTCGAAGTGAAAATCCTTACGACTTGGATCCGCGTAACTCTTCTGCCTATCCCTGGCAGCTTGGAGATTTTTACGAATCTGGACAATCTTGTCCGTCGTTTCGAATACGATCTCTGGTCCTGATAACTGGACTTCCCCAACTTCCGCCCAACAAACTGGCGATCTACACTTTCTACCGTATAATGCCTCGAAAGGCGCAGCCTTTATGCTGGTATGGTAGCTATTGTTGTAGGAGAATTCGATCAATGGTAGGTTCTTATCCCAGCTACCTTCCAATTCGATCGCACATGCACGTAGCATGTCTTCCAACGTCTGAATAGTACGCTCACTCTGACCGTCAGTCTGAGGATGGTAAGCCGTACTAAAGTTCAAACGTGTGCCCAAGGATTGTTGGAAACTCTTCCAAAAGTGTGACGTGTATCTAGTATCCCGGTCAGAGATAATAGCTACAGGTATGCCATGTAGGGCTACAATCTTATCAACGTATAACTGGGCTAACATGTCGGAGCTATAAGTCTCCTTGATGGGTAAGAAATGAGCTGACTTAGTCAGTCTGTCAACTATAACCCATATTGTATCATTGCCTTTCCTTGTCTTGGGTAACTTGGTAATAAAGTCCATAGTTACCATTTCCCACTTCCATGTAGGAAGTTCAGGCTGTTGTAGCAAACCTGATGGTTTCTGATGCTCGGCTTTGACTTGCGCACATGTCAAGCATTTTGCTACATGGGCGGCTACAGACTTTTTCAAGCCTATCCACCAATAATTTGCCTTTAAATCCTGATACATCTTATCCGCACCAGGATGAACGGAATATTTGGAACTATGGGCTTCCTGGAGGATAACATCACGAAGTCCTCCAAAAATTGGAACCCATATTCGTCCGTTTAACCGTAAAATTCCGACCTTGCTAAGAGTTAACTGCTCCTCAGTCACTCCTAACTTTTCATTAGAATAGTTAGCTTCCAACACAGCTTCCTTCTGTGCAGCTAACACCCTTTCTATCAAACTGTTCTTTATCTCCATACGCTTGGCGTTAATGCGAATGGGTTTAACCCTTTCCTTTCTGCTCAAGGCATCAGCGACTACATTCGCTTTGCCGGGATGGTATTTGATTTCACAATCATAATCGTTCAAAGTTTCCATCCAACGGCGTTGCCTCATGTTTAATTCTTTCTGGTTAAACAGATGCTGGAGGCTCTTGTGATCAGAAAAGATCACAAACTTGATTCCATAAAGATAATGCCTCCACAGTTTTAGTGCGAACACAACGGCACCCAACTCCAAGTCATGGGTGGTGTAATTCTTTTCGTGCACCTTTAACTGTCGTGATGCATAGGCAATAACCTTGCCTTTCTGCATAAGCACACACCCCATGCCAGTGTGTGATGCATCACAATAAACTACAAATTCTTCAGCGCCTTCAGGTAATGTAAGCACAGGAGCGTTGCTCAACTTTTGTCTCAAGATATCAAAGGATTCTTGCTGCTTAGGGCCCCAAACAAACTTAACCTTTTTCTTAGTTAAGGAGGTTAGAGGTGCAGCAATTCTTGAAAAATTTTCAATGAAACGCCAATAATATCCTGCCAATCCCAGGAAGCTACGAATCTCCGTAGGCGTTTTCGGCTCTTGCCAGTTCATCACTGCTTCAACTTTAGCGGGATCCACCTGGATACCACGCTCACTGACCACATGTCCAAGGAATTGGACTTCTCGTAGCCAAAATTCACACTTAGAAAATTTGGCATAGAGCTTCTCCTGATGTAGGAGTTTGAGAATACAACGTAGGTGTTTCTCATGGTCAGCTTGATTCTTAGAATAAATAAGGATGTCATCGATGAAGACAATAACAAATTTATCTAAGTAAGGCTTGCAAATGCGATTCATGAGATCCATGAACGCAGCCGGTGCATTGGTGAGCCCAAAAGGCATCACTAGAAACTCGTAGTGACCGTAACGAGTCCTAAATGCAGTCTTGTGTACGTCTTCATCTTTGACCTTCAGCTGATGGTAGCCTGACCTCAGATCAATCTTTGAGAAGTAACTTGCCCCTTGCAGCTGATCGAACAAATCGTCGATCCTGGGCAATGGATATCTGTTCTTGATCGTGACTTTATTAAGTTCGCGATAGTCGATGCACAGACGCATCGACCCATCCTTCTTCTTGACAAACAGGATTGGCGCTCCCCAAGGAGATGAACTAGGTCGAATGAAACCCTTAGCCAGCAATTCATCTAGCTGCGTCTGCAACTCCTTCATTTCGGTGGGTGCCAATCTGTATGGTGCTCTAGCAACTGGTGCAGCTCCGGGAATGATATCGATCCTGAATTCGACTTGTCTATCTGGTGGTAGGCCAGGTAGATCTTCAGGAAATACTTCTGGGTATTCTGAGATGACAGGGATGTCTTCTAACTTCGGTTTAGGCTCATCAATAATTACCTGTGCCATGTAAATGACACATCCCTTCTTCAAACACTTGGAAGCCTTGAGCATAGTCACGTGCTCAGGCAGTCCGTACTGGGTATCTCCCCGAATGGTAAGTGATTCACCAGACGGAGTCTTTATTACCACCTGTTTCTGGTTACAGACGATTTGGGCCTGGTTATGAGATAACCAGTCCATACCCAGAACTATGTCAAAACCAGCTAATTTAAACGGAAGTAGAGACAGAGGAAAAGAATGGTTCTTAATGGATATTACACATCCATCTAACACAGTAGAGACGGTTTCTATGGTACCATCTGCTAACTCTACCTCATAGTTCACTTTTAGGGTTTTGACAGGTAAATTCAACAATTTACAAAATTTATGATCTACGAAGGACTTATCTGCGCCTGAATCAAAAAGTACTCTTGCAAAAACATCGTTTACAAGGAAAGTACCTGTTATGACGTTATCATCCTGCACAGCCTCCTTCGCATCCATCCTGAAGACTCTGGCATTGGTCTTCTTAGCCTCCTCAGGTTTCTTGTTGTACTTAGGGCAGTTAGTCTTTATGTGGCCCTTTTCGTTGCAACGGTAACACGTTGCATCTTTCATCTTCTTGCAATCCAAGGTTTTGTGTTCCTTGGACTTGCACAAACCACAAGCGAAAGACCTGGACTCGTTATTCGAGGTTGATTCGAATCTGCACTTTCCAAAGTGCTGTTTCTTGCAAGTTTTGCATGTGGGCTTCTCCCCAGAACGATGCCCATCTTTCTTCGAATCCGATCCCTTCTTGTGATCACCGCTCCCACGGTGCTTCTTGTTCGACCTACGCGAACCGTCATCATCATGCTTCCTCTTCTCGGCCGCCTTATTCCTCTGCGATCTCTGCCGGACCGCATCCAGTGTGAGGGATAAGGAAAAGTCAGTTACAGACCTGAAGGTAACTGGCCGAGAAGCTTTGACACTGGCCTTGATCTCGGGCTCTAATCCACCAATAAAACGAGCGATCCTTTTAGGCTCCGGGGTTACCAGATAAGGTACCAACCGGGATAGTGTATTGAAGCTTGTCAGATAAGCTTGGCAATCGAGGTTCTTCATAACCAGTGATAGGAAGTCATATTCTATCTTTTCCACCTCATGTTGAGGGCAGAAGTTTTCTTTGATCAGTGCCATGAATTGATCCCACGTCATGCTATACAACGGGATCTTTCCTGAGGCCTCCATCAGTGATCTCCACCAAGCTAACGCCTCACCCTTGAAGGACTGTGAGACAAATTTAACCACATCACCTTCAGCGCATCCGCTGATGTCCACGACCGTGTCCATTTCATCCAGCCACGTCATGCAGTCTACGGCTCCTTTTTCTCCCGTAAAATCCCTGGGTTTACAAGATACAAAGTACTTATATGTACAACCCTTGTTACGGTGTCCCTGATGCAGTACCAACTGCTGAGATGGATTACTTTGGTGGTTGGTGGACTGGCGATCATCATCGTTTTTCTTTGGTCCATCCTTTTTGGGAGGAGGTTTATTATGAGCCTCAGAATGGGTCCTTGGCTTTGACTGTGACACAGAGTGGGTCCTACTCCGAGTACCACTGTATTCGTCATATTGTCTATCCAAAGCTTGTGTGATAGCTCCGTCTATGATTGCTTTTAGTTCAGCACCCGTTAATGTAATCTGGGCGTTTTCATTCGGCTCCACTGGATGGCTATTGCCTTCATTGGAGTCAACCATTTGTATTGAACTGTTGCAGAAAACAAGGTCAATATTTTATTTGGGATTTTATTATGGAATTACCCCTTAGGGTAATTCGTTAACCATGGTAAACAGAGACCATATTTGGTTAACTTATTAATCGCATTAATTTAGGATTTTAATTAAAATTTATCCTAAACATAAACAATAACAATATATATTAGCACATATGGCTTAGTCACATGGACAAATTTTTAAATTATATGCTATGATTTCAGAGAATCAAGGCTTTAAGGTTTGAACCTAGTTCATTATCTATATTTGACAGGGAGTCTATGCTACCACTGCCTTTTGGCTCATATGGAAATGAGCAAGGCCCGTAGGCATTATATTACCAACGTATGGTACAATATGATCATCTTAATTGATGATGTAGACCCAGGATTCAGAGATCATTATAATGGGTTTTGGAATCTTCTAAAGAATCCTTATACAAATGTGATTTTTAACGAAATCACTTCTGCCAGGAGGGTTAACATGTTTTAAGATGTTAACAGGAATTTGAATCTTTTAAACAGGTTTTACCACCTTGGCTCGGTCTTATATTTGACACTAAGCTAGGTTTTACCTTTTTAAGATTCTTAATTTATAATTACATAGGCAGATTAATTCCAAAGGAAATGATTTTTAATTTATTTATTTCATTTATTATTTATATATGCACATAATGGCAACATGAAATTTATAAACTAACCATTCCATTAATTCATTTAGAATATTACACATTTGCCCTAAACGGGTCTTCCAATATCAAACTTACCTTCGTAGGGGTCAACAGATACTTACCCTCGTAGGGGTTAAATAACACACATGCCCACGAAGGGGCTAAATATAATACATGTCCACGCAGGGGCTACTTATTCAAACCACACACACCCACTTAGGGGTTTAAAACAAATAAGCATGCCCACGCAGGGGCTTAACAACCAACTACACCCATGCAGGGGCTTATACATCAGCGATGGAAGAACTTAACGATTCTTCTTATTCTTCCCCTTGATCAGACCCATCAGTCCTTGGAGGAATGTTTGCCTTTCCCTTCGTTCTTCATGTGCTTCCCGTTCCACCTGCTCCAACCTATGCAAAATTTCCTCCCTATTTGGAGAAAATCGTGGTGGTTGCGACTGCGTCCTTATGATGGGCCTAGGTGGTATCGAGTATCCCTGTGTTGGGTAACTCACCCCCCAAGGATCCCCATAAGGTCCTTGCGTGCCATAGTTCGCTGCTACCGAGTATGGATCAGCCTCTCCATAACCGTAGTTATGATGTGTTGGTGGCTCAAACGGGTTGTAGCCCATACCACCCGGGTATGCTGGTATCGGGTTTTCAAAACCCATTGGAGGCGGCTGCTGAAAAGCTGGCTGCGAAGGCCCACCCATTTGTGGGTCCTCATAGTGCGGTGGGTAGTGACTAGCACTAGACTGTCGCGGGGAATCGAAAGTGAAGCCCCCCGGTCGCACAGATATGCGAGCACCGGTTCTTCTACGCCTTGGCGGTTGAGGAGGTGCTGGCTGAACTGGTGGCGGTGGAGGTGGTGGCGTAACTGCCACAAAGCGATGATCCTCTGAAGAATCTTGATGATGCGGCTGTGGTTGTGGTTCCTGTTGCTGATGATACGGCTGCTGCTGGTGCTGCCCATGTGACGACGAGTGATGTGAGGGTGTATAATACCACTGGTGTGGTTCAAACAAAGCTTGAAAACTGTCCGGACCACCGTAGGGTGACCCGTGAAAGGATGATCCGTCTGATATTTCGATCGGATGATTCGGCGTACCGCTAGCTGGCATGATGGGGTCAGTATCCTCATCCATATCGTCAGCATTATCCCCCGAGAAGTGATCTTCAGGTCCTAGTGGGTTAAAACCCACGGGTTCTTGCAAGAAATCGGCCGGATTAAACTGGCCTCTATAGATAGGTGTGGGGTCCCCATAGGAATGATGGGACAAAGACCTTTGTAGAGGTACATATGAAGGTTGTGTGTTGTGAGGTTCATATGGGTTAAGTGCGGGCGGTGTCGAGCTATGCGAAACCGACCGTCTGGCCGGTTCGACCTGGTTTCGCCGGTTTCGGCGAGGGTCTTCGCTTTCCGTAGCCGTCGGAGCCCTTGTATTTGATGGTCCTGCCTCGTGATCATTGGGGGCGGCTGTCGGCCCCTTACCGCGTCCCCGTGTTCGGAAGAATCTTGGCGGCATTTTCGATATTCCTGTCGATAAAGCATGAGATAATAATACAAAGATATATGCAAAATTTAAATAAAGGACAACACAATCAATAGTGGAATTTGTCCTATGTTATAAGTCTAGACTCAAAAGTTTAGATATGTGCAATTGTGTAACTGAGATTAAACACAAAAGACTAGTGTTTAATTCACTCAGAGTTGGCTCTGATACCAACCTGTCACACCCCGATTTCCACGTGTCACCGGTGGGCCCGGTGGGGGAGTATCGTGACGTGGTTGGCAACGTAATAGTCAAACAACACAATAATATAATGCACAGCGGAAGCAAATTTAAAATAAGATACAACCGAATTTATTTATTGTAAACAAAGTCACAATTTATCCGGTGTTTATCCACAGTAGGATCGAATAACAAAATATTGTTTATGGTTCAACAGACTTCGGCATCTCTAAGTTTGCGAGACTTCTAATGATGCTTAGGAGAATCCCAGCCTATTTCGCCTAGTACCTGCATTTAATCTTTTTGGGAAAATACGTCAGTTTACACTGGTAAATACATTCAACTGACTCATTTTATAAAATGATTGAAAATTGGTTTGGATGCACATGGCATAAACATTTTTATTAACTTGGGAGAATTATTTAATATTATAATCTTGTGAACGATTTACATGTTACTTATGCGTTCAGTAGCCCGGAACGTATTCCGGGTTAAAGATCAATAGACACACCACTTATGTGAGTTATACACGGGAGTACGCCTACACCCCGTGCTCAGGTCGTGGCTATCTCGTAAGATAATGCCGAGGATATCCGGGACATGGTCATTAACCCCCCAAAGGCTGTAAAGTAAACACATCTGTTTAAAACGAGCCGATCAAATTATTCAATTAACCACTAAGCGTGGAAGATTTGATGCTCGATCAAGCGGTACGCTATGTACCGTAACCCAAGCCCGTATAGGGAAAATAAGTTAAAAGTATTTACCTTGATGCAAAGTATGGTCACAATAATCAAATAGCAGGTAGCTTTTACTGTTTCTCCTAATCTGGAACGAAGGTTAAATATAACCTATTAGAATCCTAGCGGGTCTTTAATTATGCTTAAGCTTAGACCGGCTAGTTTCAAAGATACGGTTCGTACGCACTATTAAGCGAAGACCGGATAGAATGTGATTCAGACCCGACAAGTTTGAAGACTTGTTTAATATGGGTTCATTATTCACATTCTGGATTTTGAGATTAAACCGATAAGGTTTGACCCGTTTCGGCTAATTTATGTAAACTTGTTACATAAACCGAGCCGAACGCGTAAGATGCGTAACGGGTATCCGTAAGAGCCATATACAGGTTTCCTAAGTTAATATGCTTCAAATATGTTGTAACATCAGTAGGATGTCTTTCGTTATGCCCCGAACTAACTTAAACACAAACTATGCCCCGTAGGGGTAGTTTGGTCAATTTAAAGTTTGTAAAAGCGTTTATATGTTCCGCTGAGTTACAGGTCTGAGGTAAACAGCAAACATATTCATTTTGATGTGTTATAACAGTAGGCTAAGGCATATATGTGAAATTTATCATATTTAACCAAACTATGCCCCGTAGGGGTATTTTGGTAATTTCACATAAGCCGACAAGCTCAAAACTGAAGTCTGAGTTTATCAACTTTTGCTTACTGTTAAAATATGATAATTTTCTTCTTATATCAGTAGGTATCAACCCGGGTATGTCCAATATGATTTTAGAACATACTATGCGTTAAAAACGCTAATTTAGGCGATTAAAGGCCATTACCGGGTTCGATACTTAAATCTGATATTTTTATATTTCCAGAAGGCTTAAAATAATTTATTTATCATAACTAATCAGTGGCAAAAGGTTTGGGATCGTTTAGATGTGTAAAACTCATTTTATGGCCCGTAAGGGCAAAACCGACAATTAACGGGTTAAGCCTATGACTATGAGTTATGCTCAGCCTAAAATTAATTAAAAATCTTTAAAATTCCCAAATTATTATATTATATCAGTGGGTAATTCGTTTGATACCAAAAAGCATGTTTAACTAGGCTATACGCTAATTACGCCATTATGTTAACATAAAGCATTAGTGTAGCGATAACGAGCATAACTCTTAATCTATAAGTCAAACTGACGTCAAACTTTGCATGCAAGTCTTTATATCAATATTCAAGGTTTCTACACTTTTACATTTTCATAATTCATGTTTTAATGTAATAAGGGCATAACGGTCCAAGTATGAGCATTTAACGGAAACTTGCATATTAATTGGATAACTAGTGAACCAAGGTGTATGATCACAGAGGGTTGTTCTAACATGTATCCTAATCCAATTTAAGCTCTGAGGCATTTCTAAAATATGCCCAAACGGGTCAGAACTGAAAGTCAACCGAAAAGTCAAACTATGTGACTTTCGGTTCCGAACCGGGTCTAAACAGGAAATAGTCGGGTTGAACATGTTGGGACATGTTCTTACACTTATTTCTAAGTTATAACTATGTTCAAACAGGTTACAAATGTTCTAGATAGCTAATTATGCATAAATGTCAATTTAAGCAATATGTTGACTTTTTAAGTAAAGCTTTGACCCGACATTTGACCTGTTTAGGATGGTGATCAGGGGAAACCCTTTTGGGGTTTTATTACCCACATAAATACCATTCTAAAACTACTTTTAATTCGAGACAAGACTGAGTCATTAGTGACTAATCTCGAAGTCAAACCGTAATTACGACGGTTTGACTTTTAGCTAATTAACTAAGCTAAACACAACCAAATAAGAACTAGAAGACTTACAATAGTCCAATGTACGAATTTTGATCAGAAGGGAGAGTTCCTTAGCTCCAGGAATGCTCCAATGATCAGTTGCAAGTGTGAAGAAATGTTGTGATCTTGGAAATCCTTATATAGTGCATTAGATCACCACAATTGGTTGACAACAAAGGCTAGGACTAACCACAACCATCCAACACTTGTCCTAGAGCTCCTAGGATAGTTTAGGGTCTTTAAATAATGTTAACAACCGGTTTAGAGGGTCAGAAACGCGCACAACAGGCAACAGCCCGTTTTTTCGGAACTGGGCAACCCCTGCGCATCGTAGGGACATCATGCCTACGATGCGCAGGCCTTCTACAGGGGCTGTTTGCTTGTTTCTTCATTTGTTCGAAAAGGCAGCCCACTTGTACGACTTTGTGGCCTTTATTTGCAACTTAGGACCCTCCTAAAGTGTATGTTCCTGTATGGTACCCTACCATTTGTTCTTGTTTCATTTGAATGCATTTACAAGACCCGAAAACAAGGTCTATCGTTGCTTTTTCTTCGTGAGATCTTGTCATGCTTTTGCAAGTCTATTATTGGCAATAATTCTCTGAATTGTGGCATGAGAAATGTGTAGTAATATTATATCGGGTCTTGGGATTTATAATCGAGGTCGTTCAGAGGTAACAATTTAACATGACGCCATTTTAAATCCTACCGAATTATCTTTATTAAATCCGGGTTTTTCAACGCGTTTTGTCTTACATGACACGTGTCATTTTATTATTAAACCCGAAATTTTCGAGGTGTTACACTAATTAATTATTTATACCATCATTCCAGACTAGAGCTTTCCGGTAAATTGTACCTACGCTTACTTAAGTGAATACGGCTGAGTTATAAATTTCTGCTATTTAAGATAGGAGCTAATTTTAAATCCTACCGAATTATCTTTATTAAATCCGGGTTTTTCAACGCGTTTTGTCTTACATGACACGTGTCATTTTATTATTAAACCCGAAATTTTCGAGGTGTTACACTAATTAATTATTTATACCATCATTCCAGACTAGAGCTTTCCGGTAAATTGTACCTACGCTTACTTAAGTGAATACGGCTGAGTTATAAATTTCTGCTATTTAAGATAGGAGCTAGCTCAGGTAAATACTCTTAACTTATTTTCCCTATACGGGCTTGGGATACGGTACTATAAAAGTACCGCTTGGTCGGGTGTATGTAGTCATTTAAATCGGATTGTGATTGATGTACTTACATAACCTGTTTAATATGTATTATTTTATTATTATTTGGTGTATGGCCTTGGGGGTTATTGACCATGTCCCGGATATCCTTGGCATCATTCGAAGTAATGGCCACGACTTAAGCACGGGGTGTAGGCATACACCTGACAGATGCATTATGTAGAAACTGGTAATCCACTCGAAGGTATCATCCCTGTGGGCATTATACCGGAACTGGTAATCCACTTAGGGGATGATAGCCTGTGGGCATTATACCTGTGGCGTGTCTGTTAATCTAGTCCGGCCCTACGAACCGGCCCTAACGGACGACAAATAAGTAAAACTGTATACAAGATTATATACAAATAATTTTCCCAAGTTATAAAAGGTTAATTTTGCCTCTGTGCATTTTAATCAAAGTGTCAAAAGGTTTTGTGCCTAGTGCATCTAAATCAATTTTCTTAAACTCTTTTCAAATGAGTCGGTTGAGTGTATTTACCAGTGAAAACTGACGTATTTTCCAAAAGGGTTAAGTGACAGGTACTGAACGTAATTGGCTGGAAGCTCAGGGCGCTATTAAGAAATCTTGCAAGTTCTAGGCGTCTAAAAGTCTGTTGAACAAATGATATGTTTTAAGATCTGCCTGTGGATCCTTTACTTCCGTTGTAATACTGAATATTACTTCATATTCGGAATGTAATAATAAATATCTTTTGCTTCCGCTGTGCATTCATATATATTGTGTTGTTTGACTATTATGTTGCCAACCACGTCACGATACTCCCCCACCGGGCCCACCGGTGACACGTGGAAAGTCGGGGTGTGACAGGTTGGTATCAGAGCCAACACTGAGTGAATTAAACACTAGCCTTTTGTGTTTAATCTCAGTTACACAATTGCACATTCTTGAGTCTAGACAAGAACATAGGACAAATTCTAAAAATTCGTTTTATTTTGTCCTTATATGATTCCTTTGTTATTTTTCTGACTTGCCTATGCATAGAATATGGAAAGTATTCTTCAAGTCAATTGCTATAGAAGTCCCGTTTAGGGCAACCATATACTTGTTAAATTTTAAAGGAACGATTATATTTAAAGTATCATTCCTATATTATAAGATCTACCATTATAATAAAATGGCAAAATTTAAAAAGGACAAAACCTAGCCATGTGTCACATTAAGACAGGGCCAAGATGGTAGTTCCATAATTAGATTCAGATCCTTGTTAACAGTTCAATTTAGGATTGCTCTGCGTTAATTATTAAAAGAATCTTAAAGGAAAAACCTAGCCTAAATGTCACGGCATACAAGGCCAAGATGGTAGAACCTATTCAAGAGATTCAAATCCTTATTAAACATATGAAAGCATATTAACATGCTCGACAAAATGTGATATGATAAAATCACATAAGTCATTTTGGGATGTACTAAATTTCCTTATTTATATAATCATCCCTTATGGATGATGTGCCCACGGGCTATAACTAACGTCCTCTGGGACTAAAGACAGAGGTAGCCTACAACTCCCTGTCAAGAAAAAGGTAATGAACTTTGATTCAAACCTTGAAGCCTCGATTCTATAAAATCAAGGCCTATAAATTAAACTTGTCTAAGTGACTAGGCCTTTTGTGCTATTATTAACTTATAATTTAGGAGTATAATAAATATCCTGAATAATTATATATTTATCAAAATTAACCAATATGTGTATTAAAAACATGGTTAATAAATCGTTCAAAAAGATAAAACTGTTTAAACTTCCGTAAAAACCTTGTCTTTGTTTAATTTTTATGTAGCAATTAAAACTACATGGCTGGGTCGGAGGAAGGGAACAGTCATCCTTTGGATAACCGCGATGATGAAAGGATTAATATAACCAGAGGAGAGCTCCGTACATTGATTGATTCAGCTGTATCTAAAGCTGTGAAGGAGCAATTCCAGGAGTATAGTGAGACAAATAGTAAAGCCTCATCTGTACCCCACCCTAAATCCATCCCTAAAACTCATCCAGAGCCTGATAACAAGCCGCCCTCAAAGAAAGATGAGTTAAAGAAAGATGACGATCGACATTCATCTAATGAACACAGTGTTCCATACAAGAGGATAGTGTTCGATAATGAACCGCATACCAAATCCTGTAACTATAAGTACTTTGTTTCCTGCAAGCCCCGAGATTTTACTGGGGAAAAAGGGGCGGTTGATTGTATGATTTGGTTGGATGAAATGGACACAGTTGTCGATATCAGCGATTGTATGATTTGGTTGGATGAAATGGACACATTTCCAAACTGGCATTTCTAATTGCTGTAACAAACCTGAGGGTTTCTGGTGTTCAGCTTTGACTTGTAAGCAAGTTAAACATTTAGAAACATAGGCTGCTGTGTCCTTTTTCATTTCTATCCACCAGAAATTTTTCCTTAAATCCTGGTACATTTTGTCACTTCCTGGATGCATCGTATATTTAGACTTATGGGCTTCTTCTAATATACAATGTCATAGATTTCCTAATTTAGGTATCCACATTCTCTTTTCATGGAATCTCCAAATTCTATCTGTCCCTTGTTCCAATTCTTTTAGCATACCTTTTAATTTTTCAGAATCATCCTTGATTACTGATTCTTGTGCTTCTCTTATCTGATCATTTAAATCTATTTGCAGATTTAATTTAAGAGAACGTACCCTTTTTGGCTTTTCATGATACTTTCGGCTTAAAGCATCTGCCACTATATTGGCTTTTCCTTCATGATACTGGATATCACAATCATAATCACTAAGAAATTCCATCCAACGTCTTTGTCTCATATTTAACTCTTTCTGCCTGAAAACATACCTTAAACTTTTGTGATCAGTAAATATGGTAAACTTACTACCATAAAGGTAATGTCTCCAAATCTTAAGAGCAAAAATTATAGCTCCTAATTCTAGATCATGGGTTGAATAATTCTCTTCATGATTCTTAAGTTGCCTAGATGCGTAAGCTATAACCTTTTGGCGTTGCATCAACACACATCCATAACCTAATTTAGAAGCATCACAATAGACTACGAAGTCTTTAGTTCCTTCTGGTAATGCTAGTATAGGTGTATGGGTTAATCTTTGCTTAAGGATTCTAAATGCTTTTTCTTGTTTAAATCCCCATTCAAACTTAACAGATTTACAGGTTAACTTAGTTAAGGGAATGACTATTCTAGAGAAATCTTTAATAAATCTTCTATAATAACCGGCCAATCCTAAGAAACTTCTAACTTCAGTTGGTGACTCAGGGGTTTTCCATTTAGTAATTGCCTCAATCTTTGTTGGATCTACATGAATTCCTTCATGATTGACTAAATGTCCAAGGAATTATACATGTTCTAACCAAAATTCGCACTTAGAGAATTTAGCATAAAGCTTTTCCTTTCTTAACAGACTTAAAAGTGTGTGCAAATGCTTAGCATGATCCTCTTTACTCTTAGAGTAAATTAGAATATCATCTATGAAAACAATTATGAATTTATCCAAATATGGCTTACATATTCGGTTCATCATGTCCATAAATGCAGCTGGGGCATTGGTTAAACCAAATGGCATGACAGTAAATTCATAATGGCCATACCTCGTTCTAAATGCGGTCTTAGGAATGTCCTCTTCCTGTACCTTTAATTGATGATATCCTGACCTTAAATCGATTTTAGAGAAAAATCGGGCTCCTTGCAGTTGATCAAACAGATCATCGATTCTCGGTAATGGATACCGATTCTTAATCGTAACCTTGTTTAATTCACGGTAATCAATGCACATACGCATTGATCCGTCCTTCTTTTTAACAAACAGTATCGGCGCTCCCCATGGCGACGAACTTGGCTAAATAAATCCTTTCTCCAACAATTCATCTAATTGTTTCTTTAATTCTTGCATTTTAGCAGGTGCCAAACGGTAAGGTGCTTTGGCAATCGGTGTTGTTCCTGGTATTAAATGGATTCTGAATTCAACTTCTCTATCCGGAGGTTGACCTGGCAATTCTTCTGGAAATACATCTGAAAACTGAGATACTACAGGAATATCTTTTAAATCCTTTCCTTTAGTGTTAGTGATTATAGAAATCAAATACACTATAGAACCTTTTCTCATACAACTTGCAGTTTTCATCACAGAGATAAATTTAGTAGTCCTAGAAATTTTATCTCCTTTAATTGTGATCATTTTACCTTTTGGTGAATTTACTTGAATTAACTTTTGATCACATAAAATATTGGCTTTATTGGCTATTAACCAATCCATTCCTAAAACAACATCGAATCCTACCAGATTCATGGGATAAAGATTTGCAATAAATTTCTGATTTAAAATTTCTATTCTTGCTCCCTGCAAGATTTCAAAAATTCTAACAGTTTCTCCATTGGCTGTCTCTACTAAGCATTCATGTGGTAGTTTAGTTAATGATTGATTTATTAATTTGCAAAACGATGTATTAATAAAACTTTGGTTTGCACCAGAGTCAAATAATACTTTAGCAAAGACATCATTAACTAAAAACGTACCAGCTATGACATCTGGAATCATCTTGGCTTCTTCTGCAGTCAGAACAAATGCTCTAGCATTTTTAGTATTCTTGTTTTCTGGAGCTGGAGCTAATTTTGGACAATTTGGCCTGATATGACCTTTTTCTCCACAGTTGTAGCATAATCCATTACTGGTTTTCTTCCTACAATTTTCTTCCTTGTGTCCTGTCATCTTACAATGATTGCAGAGAGTGGAGCATTTTCCCGAATGCTTTTTCTTGCAGACCTTGCAGTATGGTGCAGAGGTAGAACCCATATTCCTACGATTGTAATTTCCAGAACGGAATTCCTGTGTAAGCCTTTGGGTTAAGTTCCTCCTCTGATCTTCTTCTCTAGTACGGACTAACTCATCAGTCAAGGTATTTGCTAGTTCTACAGCTTCTTCTATATTTTGAGGTCTAGCTGCCTTGACTATGTGTCTTATCTCTCCAATTAATCCCCAAATATAACGGGAAATTAACACTGGTTCTGGTGAGGCAAGAGTTGGCACTATTCTAGCATATTCGAAGAATAACTTAGTGTACCCCTTGCTATCCACACCAGTCATCCTAAGATTTAGGAATTTGTTTGCTATATGTTCTTTTTCATTAGGAGGGCAGAATTTCCTTTCTACCTTGTCCTTAAATTCTTTCCATTCCATATTATAGGTTCTATCACTTCCTTTTGTTTGGATGATAGTGTTCCACCATTCTAGTGCTGCATTCTTAAACAGATTAGAAGTAAAGAGTATCTTATCTTCTACAACACACTTACTTATCCTTAAGACTGTCTCAGTCTTTTCTATCCAGCGTAAGGTTGCAATGGCCCCTTCATTGCCCGAGAATTCCATTGGTTTACAAGACCAAAATTCTTTATAAGAACAACCGTAAGGCACGGTTCTTCTTCTTTTGGGAATGGGCATTTGAAGTACAGGTCCATTGTTCACGCTGTTTTCTGGTTCACTTGGTCGCTTACTGCTATGCTTACTTTTATTATCAGCATCCTTAACAGTTTGAAGAATAAATGTCATTGCATCTATAATTCCCTGTGCTACTATGTGTTGGATAGCACTATTGCCCACTTGATTGTTATTGTTATTGATGCTTGGATTCTCATTAACCACGTTAATGTTACTCTGGTTATCATTATTCAGATTTCCTTGATTGCCTTCGTCGGCCATCTGAATTTTAAACATTTATCCCATATTAATATCACAATTAATATTTTAATATAATTAATCACATAACACACAATCTAGCCAAAAACGTAGATCATTGCTACTATACTCTTTTCATATACTTATGTGTCTATTACACACTAGTACAGAAATAAAGATTACAATACCAACAGAAATAAAATAGTAATATGCATCCGTACACATATATTTTATTTTATTTTATTATATTATTATTACTACCATTGTTTCATCATTTCATTCATGGATATGGATTCATCCAAAAATCCATATTGCGTTCATCGTATTTCCATACGAGACGTTCTCCTACCTGACGCATTCTCTCACTGCTTTCTAAAATTTCCTCCCCAAAAGTCCTAAGTTCTTGGACGTTTTCTGCACTCATTGGGGGTGCAGGTTCTAGGACTGGGTTTGGAATCTGGGGTGCGGGTTCCTGATATGGGGGTGACAGTTCCTGAAATCGGTAAGGATCCTCTAAAATTTCCCTAATATATTCATCTTGGTAATAGGGATCTAAAGGGTCCATACCTGGGTAGGCTTCTATGTTTTGTATGGGTGGATATTCCTGGATAGGGTAACGTTGCACAAAGTCCCTATTATCGTCCCACCAGGGGTCGTAATTTGGGTCTAGAAGGTTTGGTGCAGGTACCCTAGGGATTTCTTCTGGGTTAAAGTCATGCATCTCCACCTGATTTTCCTGGTTTTCTATTTCCATGGGTTGATCTGGGTTTTGTGGTTGTGGGGCTACTAGTTGTTCCAGACTTGGGTCAGCAGCAGTTGTAGCTAGGATATGGAAATTAGCTAGGCTTCTATTAAGCATATCCTGTGTATGGTCATCGGTTCTACGCTTAGCAGCTGCTAGAACTCTTTGCTGTTGCAACTTTCGCATTCTCTTCCTACGAGCAAAAGCTTCCTTACTGAACCATCCTCGTTTCTTATTAGGGAATGGCTCTTCTGACTGAGCTCTAAAAGCAAACACTCCTTCTTCCTGATCAGCAGAATACCCAAAAAGGGCAGGCTGTGACGAGGTACCTTCACTCTTAGGTGATTCAGACAACAGACGATTCATGTCTGAGGGTCCTTGATCACTCATACTGTAAACTAAAAGATAGTCAAATAACACATAACAAATAAATACAGTTATGCATATATTTTCATAATTTATTTCATAACACAAAATTTATAATTTAAGTGTCAGCAGAACACTTCTTTGGCTCAGACCAGTGGCTAGGCTCTGATACCACCTTCTGTCGCAACCCCCGATCCCTGATCCTCGGGAACGGGCGGACACGATCACAGAGTTTCGGTGGTATCAGGGTTATTTAATCTTTGCAGCGGAATTTACATCAGGACCGTAGTTAGGAAATGTTTATCAGAGTAAAACCACCTCATTTAATATTAATAATCACATGGGTAAAACCCAAGTTTCTTATTACAATACATTTATAGGGACACACCCTATTTTATTGAATTTAAAACATCGTTTATTTGGTAACTTTTATAGCTACATTTTTCCCAAGCCTTTAGTGCTCTCCAGCTGGCTTTTTACTAATTGGCTTTCATATTGGGTTACCTGAAACATGTTTTAAAAATATTTGTCAGCGGGAAATACTGGTGAGTGAATCCCAGTTTAATCAAGTTTAAAGTAACAGTGAACAGTATGGAGAGCGATCACATTGTTTATGTCTACACAATTACTCCATTTGGTACTATCAATCCTGACTTGTGGGTCATATTACCCATTGGCTAACTCATTGTCCAATGGTAACGTATTGTCATCCCGACTTACTACTCGCAAGTCGTACAAATTTTGTATACAAAACCCCAATATACCGGCAGTAATTGAATAACCACAAAGACTCAATCACTGCTAAATTTCATAGTAAAACATTTAAGGTTTGGTAAAACATTACCAAAAAGTTTAACAAAAAGAGGATAACTCACAATGTTGTCTTAGGCTTTTCGTAAGGGATTCCTGGATATAATCTATAATTTATACCAATGTACATTGATTAGTACCATAACCCCTTGAAATTATTAATGATACCCTCCCCGAGACGGCATTCCAACAACTACGTCGGGCAAAACCACGACAGTTGTTACGGAACCCTAAATCAATCGGGCAGCGTAACTATTATGAAACTAGGGTTATAATACTTACAACGGAGCAGAACCTTGCTAATTAGAGGGTATAATACTTGCAAAATATGCCTAATATCAGAGAATTCGAGATTGAGAATTGAGAATGAGCGACGGAAATTGAAACCCGAGACCTTCTTTATATAGTTGCTGATATTGACTCTCAGGCGGCCCGCGTAAGGTAAGGCTAAGCCTTACGCGGCCCGCGTCAACATATGGTCAAACTATAGCTTAGCTGATTCGATGTGTAGGTCCGCCACGATGTCGACACGTGTCAGCACCGGATGTCTCCGCGTTTCATGGTCTCTAGCAGCCCGCGTAAGTGTAAGCTTAAGCTTACGCGGCCCGCCTTGACTAAAGGATTCAACGATATCAGGTTTAGACCCTGATACGGCCCGCGTGAGATGTTGGGGTGGGTCTACGCGGCCCGCCTCAACTAAACATTTCATGTTTTTAATTTATTTTATAACTATAACATAATTTAGGCTCGGTTTTCACATACGGGGTGTAATTAAAGACATAAAAGGGTATTTTATAATATACTAGAGTGTCGGAAATATTATGAGGATGTTGGTTTTACCGAGGGTTGTTACAGATTAGGAGTCGTATAACATTATATGGCCCGTATACAGGTGTTAAAACACCCAAAAAAACTGATCAAACCTCACAAAAAAATATACACCAGGTCGTATAACATTATATTGCTAGTATACAATTGTATACGGGTCGTATAATGTTATACGGCCCGTATACATGTAAAACAAATAAAACATTCCTGTGCATTTATTTCTGTGCAACAATATTCTATACGGGTCGTATAAGGTTATACGACCCGTATACACCTATGAATGTAAAATAAGAAAATGATAAATTACACTTTTCGTCCTTTATGTTTATACCAGATTGCAACGGATAACCTTTAACTTTAGTAATTACAGTCACAATCCTTTATTTGCAAAACCCGTTACACTCTACGTCCTTTATAACTAACTAGGTTAAAATTTTCAGTAAAGTTTATTCACTTAAGGGTATTTTGGTCAATTCATGTAATTTTTTTCACACTATATAAGAAGCCAATTATTTTACAACTAGAAGTTCTAGCCTAGAACACAACCTCCCAAGATAATTATGAGGAAACCATTATAATAACCATTGAAGGACTTCATCCCTGCTCTCTCCTCTGCCTTCATCCCTCATCAATTGAAAAATACAAAAGGCCTCAAATATGGTTACTTAATTACGATGGTAATTGAAGGGGGGCATTGCTTCGCTTTCTTCAATCACTGTTAACCTAATAAATGTCTGTTCTTTTTCTATTTTATGGGTTGAACGACATCTGGGTGTTCAGATCTAGGGTTCTGGCTCTTCTCCTGATTGCAACTCAGGTTGCTACTTCTTCACTCTAAATGCTATTAATTAATTCATGTAATTTTATAGAGTACTGTTGGTCTCATAAGTTAACCCTAATTTAATCTCTGAAGCAAGTTTAGAATTATTAACATTCAATTTAATGAACGTTTGATGGTTTAAGGTTAGATGATGACGGTTCAGACTGGAGGTGCGTCTTGAAGTCCACAAGGTTGTTTAGCGTCGATTGGTGGCCTGCCGGCTGCCAGTGTTGTTTAGTGTCGATTTTGAGGTCGTTGTGTTGGGATGGTTGACGGAAAAGGACGTAGAGAGAGAGAGAGAGAGAGAGAGAGAGAGAGAAATAAAGAATGTTACGGTGGTGGTGGTGGTTAGTGCTAGTTGTGTGATGGTGGTTAGTGATGGTTGTAGGTGGTGGGTGCAAGATTTGCAGGTAGGGCTGGGAGAGAAAGATGAGCAAGATTGCAGGTAGGGCTGGGATTAATGTTTTGTTTGTTATTTTTTTAATAAATAGGTAAAAATACGATTATACCCTCATGTGTAAAACACATGACTAGATTTAACCATGAAAAGTAACTAGGTTATGATTAAAGGACCTAGGTTGTAATGGGTTTTGCAAATAAAGGATTGTGACTGTAATTATTGAAGTTAAAGGCTATCCATTGTAACCTGATGCAAACATAAAGGACGAAAAGTGTAATTTACCCATAAGAAAATAAGGGTGTGAAAATAGAAGAACCCCTTAAAATAAATAGTAAAACCCAAAATATGAGATAAAAACTAAATTATTAAAAAACTTTTATGATGATTATTTTGTGAGTTATGAATCGTTTTTTTTTTCACACTTCTTCAGCATGTCCACCGATTCACACACGAGTCGCTCATTCAAGTTATCGGCCGAAAGGTTGTTGTATTTATTTTTTCGGTTTCGAAAACTTAGCTGAAATCAAGGGCACTGACGATTAGTACAGGTTTGGTATATATATATATAAGGTTAATGTAAAAGTTATATTCATATCGAATCGAGTTATATAATAAAAGAGAGTCATCGAGTTATATAATAAAAGAGAGTCATGAGACAAGTTAGTCTTTAAATCGCTTTGCAGCCTAGGCCTTAAAAAAAAATATTTGGGCCAGTTGAAAAACAAAATATACCTTAAATATAAAATAAAGAAGAATAAATAACATCAATGGTCCTCCGCTATGGACCATTTAGTAAAAATTATGGATTTGATCCTTAGTTTTTTTTTTTCAATGCTGATTAAATTGGCAAATAAGATTATTTTTCTCTTAAACTAATGTAAAATTACATTTTTACACTTAACTCAAATTAGACTTTGAGTACTAACCTACTATCTCTATACACCGTTGCTCTCCACTAGTGTGAGCCCGCTCTCTCTCTCTCTCTCACACTGTGTTCCAGAGTTAAATTAAAGAGAGAAAAGAAATGATTCTTTTATTTTCTCTTCTTTTCTCTCCAGTTCTTTTCAAATTGGAAAGATTAATTTTAGACAAAAAAATCTCTTATTTTCTCTTCTTTTCTCTCCTTTAATGAAACTCTGGAACACAATTAAAAATTATTTCCTTCCAAATCTTTTCTTTTCTCTCATTTAATGAAACTCGGGAACATAGCGTCAATCTCTACACTCTTTCTTCTTCAACCATATCAATTAGCTTTGCTTTATCAATCTAGTTTCCAAACACACGTGGTATGAAACTTTTAGTAGATTTTAAGAGCTTATAACTTTAAGTTTTTAATAAAAACCTCATAATTAATAAAAAAAATTTGTTTGGTTGAAGGGGCTTGAAACTTTTAGGTTAGAAGCTTGAAGCTTTTGGTTGAACGCTCCTACTAGTAGCGTTTAAAATGAGCTACAAGCTTTTAGGAGAAAAATAACTATTTTAACCTCTAAAGATAATGAACTCTTTAATGCACAAACTTTTTAAATTTTTAGTTATGTCCATTTTGGTCATTTTATACATTTTATTAAAAGCTCTAGCTACTCTGCCAAACACCAAATATATCTAAAAAGCTATAGCTACTAGCTATCAGTTACAGCTACCATCTTCCAGCCACCAGCTATCAGCTTCCAGCCACCAACCACCAGCTAATTTTGCCAAACATACCCTTAGGTGTCCACTGACTAGCACTCTTTCTTCTGTATGTTTAAGCTTTTTTTATTAGTGTCTTTTTAAAAAACAACCCTATGGCTTAAGGGCATAATACAACACTATAGTTGGTTCCACCGGGACATGTAAATGTGCTACTTTGATCATCCATGGGATAACTATATGCATCAGGACATCTGGTCTTGAAAAACCTTGATAAATCAGTTGGTCCACAATTTCCAGAATTACAACAATACTGATCAGTTTTGTACACGGTGCAAGGGTTATTGCACCCACCGGGAGCCCGTAACTCAGCAGGACACTGGCCATTAATATCCGATTTACATATGATACCACGGGTGCACCCACCAGAACTGGGCTTAAATTCCATTGGCACATTGAATCCGTCCACAAGAGACATGTCAAAGAAATCAAGATTGTTGTACTGATTTAGAGAGTACTCGGCCAATGTGTTAGGTGGTGTACCATAGTTTTGGCATCGTAGGAGACCATTACAATCACCGGTTTGACACTTGCCTTGTCCAGAACCATCAAAGCTGCAATTGGTACGGGGCCATATACGGCCCCCTACTGTGCTAGATGGGACGGATAAAGCCCAGGTTTGACCCGAGTTAAGTTGTTGGCCGCCACCAGGGACGGCACCAACCCAAACAGTGTACGGACAGTTGTTCAGAATAGTGAAAACGGCCGCATTGGTTGAGCGAAAAAGAATAATTAAGAGAAGGAAAATGGAAAGGGTGAAGGTGGTCATTGTGGTTTTGTGTGTATGCAAAGTGAGGGTAACCATGGTTTATGTAGGCCTAAGATAGTTTCAAAATTCAAACGTATTCATTGGGCCTGATATGGTTAAGGTCTTTGGGTCTTCGCATGACTCATTCAACCCCATAAATAACGAAAATTCAACCTAAATTCCAATGTGAAATTTCTATGAAAGGCACTTGCCTTTGATTTTCTGATTTTTCACATTACGTTTGTGTTTGTGTAGCCCGGTCTTAATCGCTACGTTCTTTTTTATTTATATACATTAAACTTGTTTTTCAATACGTGCATTGTTCTTTTTTTTCATGTATCGTACATTCTCTTTTTCTTTTTTCTTATATATGATAACTAGGTTAGAATACACGGGTCGAATAAATATAATTTTATATACTAAGTAATAAAATAGTTACATCTTTTAAAAACTCGTGTATTGCACGTTTTGAATAAACACATGTCTTACACGAATAATGTAATCCGTTAAAACACTTAGTTATCAAGATATGTTTTCTAACAAAAGGAACTTTGAGGTACTATTTACTCATAGTAACATCTCACTTTATTTTTTATTAGGTTAGAGAGTTGTGTATTACATGGTTTATAACATTTTACTTTGTTTTTTATTTATTATTAGGTTAGAAACTTACGTATTACCTGATGTTGGATAATCAACATAAAAAAAGAAAAAGAAATATTTTAGTAAAAAATATTAAATATACAAGAGATAAGCTGGATATTATGATTTAATATTATTATTTCATTAGAGTGTGAAACAGGATAATGAGATCCTTTATTAGAAATAGGATTCTAAATATACCATGTATAAAAAATATATATATGTATTGAATAAATCCTTTTAACGAAACACTTCATTGAAATAAAAAAAATTATTTTAATATGTGATTATCAGTTATCCTTGTCCTTATCATCAAAATATAAAAAAACAATTAAAACTACCAATTAAATAAAATCTTTATCTTTATGAATATTTAAAACGCTAATATATTTTTTTAGATCTTAATAATTAATATATGATTATAATAATTAATATATTATTATTAGTTATCTTTGTCTTTATCATTAAAATCTCTTCTATAAATTTTAAATTTAATATTATCAATAATTGGCTTTCCATAATAAATATTTAGAAGAATAATTAAGACTGACTCATAGAACGTCATGTGTCCCTAACATGGTTTCTTTTATTATATGTATAGATATTTAATTTCAGAAGTTAAAAGAAAAGATAAAAAAAATGTAGTCGTTTAAATATAAAAATTTATTAATATGGATCACTAAAAATTGGCTTAAAAAATTTATAATTTTATATTAAAAAGACTTAATGTATCTCGTAGAAGTTAGAAGATATATTCACATATATAGATCCAAAGAGGAGGTTATTTTATTAAATTCACATAGGAGCAACATGCATAAGTTTTAAGGGCAAGGAGTAATTGTGTCTATTTTTATGGCAACTATATATGTACGTGTGTGAAAACAATGATATATACTTACTTATATTAAGCTGTTGACAAAAATGTGCAAGAATTCCAAAATGCTACTGAGAACTTCACTATGTAATTATCATGTCAAAGTTAGAAAAAATGAGAGTGCCTAGTATGTGTACCAGGCTCACTAAAGAGATTCAAACTGTTGTTGGGCCTGATTTTGTGGGCTGTGACTGTACCATGGCGGTGGGTCTAGTTGAAATAAGGCGTTGGAACTAAGCCCATTTGATTAAGAACAATGACAATAAACATTAGGGAAATTGGCCTGTAATATTCCCACCTAGACCTTATTAGTCATTAATAATCCAAACTCAGAATATTCCCCTCACCAGTCCCACCTTTCACCTATTTTTCCTACAATGGCCCCCCGTTAAAAAAACTTAACTGAGTTAAGTTTTTTTTCAAATTACAAACAGATTTTTTAGGGCATTTGATTAGAACGACGATACGAGTCCATTGATGTAAAACTTACCTAGAAACGGTGCTCCAAACAATGAAAACGACGTTTTAATTTGGGTGTTTAAATTTCCAATTAACCAAAATCAAGTCACTTGGAGCATCATTTCGAAGTAAGTTTTACATCAATGGACTCGTATCATCGTTCTGATCAAAAGCCCTAAAAATATGTTTGTAATTTGGAAAAAAGTTTAACTCCGTTAAGTTTTTTTAACGGGGACCATTGTATGAAAATAGGTGAAAGGTGGGACTGGTGGGGGGAATATTCTGAGGTGAGATTATTAATGGCCAATAAGGTCTATGTGGGATTATTACAAGCCAATTCTCTTAAACATTATGTAACGACACATTTTTTCAAGCTCGAAGAGTGCAAAGATGAATATCAGTAATAATCTATTCATTTGGATAAAGATGACATTACTGTATTACAATATATAATCAAGGAAGAAGCCCCTTATTCACTTCATAGTACTGGATTAATCAGAATTAATAGGTATTAATCGAGATTAGTCAGATTGGGATTTCATATGTAACTTTCAGTGTTATATGTATACACACATTTTTATATGCAATTTTTCTAAGTAGACATGTTTTAACACCTTCTTCGACCCATATTTTGAGGTAGATATGATTAATTTCCAGAATATATAGGTTTTGGCCGGAATTTACAGGTATTCGCCCGAATTTGGCCGGAATCGCTAGACGGCCACCGATTTTTGGCCGATTAGCACTGGATTTGACCATTGTTGACCACCTAGCGATTAATTGGTAGATTATATGAAAATTACTCAGTGAACCCGGGACTAGCGATTAATCGGAGACTATGCTGGATTTTTACAACCATGCCTAAAATTCGTCAAAGAAAATGAGGGAATCTTTTCTTTTCTCTCCTTAAATTAACTCGGGAACACACAATAGTATACTCTTTTTTTAAACGGCAAATTTCTTTATTCCTGTCGTCTGCGGGACTTGAACCTAAGACCTCCCTTCCCAAGATGTTTAAAGGTATTGCATTTGCCAATGGGCCACCACCTCATTGGTACACAATAGTCTACTTATATGTTCAATTTTTAATAGTTAAATTACATTTGTAATTGATGAATTTTTAAAAAGTATATAGTTTATTCAGAAACCTTATAACTTTTTTTATCGTGTTAAATTTTTTACTTTTATCAGGATTGTTTTGTCCATATACATTTGAGAATCTGTTTGTGTAGAAGGTTAACGGCCCCCTTTAGGGGAGGGGGCGGTCCGTTATGGGGAGTCCATAACGAGTGATAGTGTTGTGGAACACCGCCGCCTCTATGTATATAACGAGTGATAGGAAGAACGAGTGATATATATAACGCGTTGAACAATTATTGAGGGATGTGTATGACTTGTACATTGTCTATTAATACTTGTACATTGGAATCCCATCACTAGTGATGACCACCCCCACTACATTTCTATCACTAGTGATAAAATATTGGGTGATGACACGGCATGATTTGATTGGATAGTGGGAGTGATAGAATTCTATCACTGGTAACCACACCCCTCCCCTTATGTTCTTGAATTCTACTTTTCATTATTTATCTTTCCTCTCAAATTGGCCTAACACCACCCAGTAATTGCCCTTTTACTATGGGTTTATATATAGGATAGCGTTCTTCCGATAATAACAAACAGACAATGAAGTCAGTCCCATTTGTGTAATGCTTATCCTATAGTTTGGTTTCAATCTATTTCCTTATTTAGCAGACGGCCACTTGCTATACAAGGAATATAACTTACGCATGCATCATGCTTTTATAGATACAATGTATTGACTAGGATTTTATGCTCCGCTTTCGCTATACGCATATAATGTATATATGTATGCGTTCGAGGGGGCAAAAGTCAAAGTGCACTACTTTTAACGTTATTTTACTTGTTTCGTAAAAATAGTGTCAAAAGGGGGGGGGGGGGGGTAATCATGAATCATGTGGTGGCGTTGATAGCTGAAAGACAAGGGGGTACATAATCGGTCTTTGCTAAGTGTTATGTGTCTTGTGTCCAAGGCTTGATGTAACTAGACGGGGTTTCAAACTTAATAAGGACATCATGAAACTCATATCAGTAATAATCTATTTATTTGGATAAAAGATGACATTACTGTATTACAATATATAGAAACAAGGAAGAAGCCTCTTAATTACTTATTCACTTCATATTACTGCATCATTTATATATTGCAGTTGTTATTATATTTCGATCACCTCTTTTATCTAATGGCTTTGATCAAGGGCAGAATATAACTTCATAGTTGGTTCCACCAGGGCACGTAAAAGTGCTAGTTGGATCATCCTTGGGATAACTATATGCATCAGGACATCTGGTCTTGAAAAACCTTGATAAATCAGTCGGTCCACAATTTCCAGAGTTACAACAATACTGATCAGTTTTGTACACGGTGCAAGGGTTATTGCACCCACCCGGAGCCCGTAACTGGCTAGGACACTGACCATTGATATCCGCAGTACATACGATACTACGGCTGCACCCCCCTGAACTGGATTTAAATGTCATCGGCACATTGAATCCGTCCACAAGAGAGATGTCAATGAAATCAAGATTCATATATTGATTGAGAGCGTACTCGGCCAATGTGTTGGGTGGGGTACCATAGTTTTGGCATTGGAGGAGACCGTTGCAATCACCGGTTTGACACCTGCCTCGCCCTGAGCCATCAAAGTTGCAACCGGTCCGGGGCCATATACGGGCTCCTTTTGTGCCAGCATTGACGGTTAAAGGCCAGGTTTGGCCTGGGCCAAGCTGCCGGCCTCCGCCAGGAACCGCGCCAGCCCAAACAGTGTATCGACAGTTGTTTCGGATATTGAAAAGGGCTGCATTGGTGGAGTGAAGAAGAAGTAGAGCAAAGAGAAGGAAAGTGGAAAGGGTGAAGGTGGTCATTGTGGTTTTGGGTGAATGCTAAGTGAGACTAAACATGGTTTATATAGGCCAACATGGTATACAGTGTTCTATATAATATATATACATTGAAATTTCAAAGGTCTTCATTGGACTTATATGGATGTGTAGAATTTTTATGTGGTATACTCTAGCTAGGGGTGTGTAAAATATACTAGTAACCCAAACGAAATCTTTTTTGGTTATTCACTTCGGTTCCTAACCGTATTTGAATAGTTTATTCGGTTGTCAGTTTTACAAATCTTGCTTATTCGGATGACCGAAACAAATTCAGTCAAATAAACCGAAGATAATTGGTGTAATCGGATAACCAAATCAAATAAACCGAACAAATATGTTGAATTCCGTTCAGTTAGACACATTTTTCATTAGGATTGATTCGGTTTAACAACATAACTGTTAAAACTTCTTAAATGGTAATTCTACTGTTTGATCGAAGAGTCAGTTTTAGTTTTAGTTTTTGAAGTTTTGTAATGTTTCTTAAAGAATATATTTTTTATTCTAGTTTTGCTTTTTCCTCTTATTTTATGTGTTTATGGTATATTCTAAAGCTATAGAATATACTCATAAATTAATGTAAAAAACTCGTATTAGTACCAGAAACTGATTGAAGGACCACGATTGTTACAAGTTATAAACAAAAGGTATTACATTGGTTTACCAAAACTTAACATAATGAATTTTACAGATTGTCAATTCCAAATGATCAAATTTGTTAAAAACATGTATAAATAAATTTTAAAATAAACATGTACCATATATACAAATGCATACCTTTTGAAATAAACATGTACATAAAGTTTAAACAACATGAAGAAAAAAAAATGCAAACTTAGTGAATAATTCAATTTACTAAACTAAAAGTTAACAGTGTGTAAATGTTGACCCTTCTTTCGTTACTCGCCACTAACCTCTTTTGGTTCCTCTTAATATCTTAGCTAGCGACAACTGAAACACTAAATTCCAATGTGAAATTTCTACGAAACACACTTGCCAGAGATTTTCTCGTCGCATTAAGTTTGTCTGGTCTCGTTCTTCTTCACCACATGTGTGTATATATTTAATATATTTTTTTTTTTTAAATTGTTACATTCCAGGGCAAATTACATAAGGATAGCAGGTAGACGAGCAACAAACTGCGCCGTCATCCCATTCTTAATAGAAAACCCTAATCTCCTACAAACAAAGCCTCGCCCATGAGGGGTCGAAAAGTTGTTGTGGACCACACGCTGAACTCTAGCCAATAACCGAACCGCCTCCGGCGCCAAGGAGCCAAACGTGTCAAACGCCAAGAGGACAAAGACATGCTGATTATCCTCACAAGCTTTCGCGTGCTTTTCCACCTTCTTTGACCCGGCTAGGGGGGATACACCTGTGAGATCGACACAAGCATGTTTCCCTCCCTCCCAACCAAAAACTAGCACGTCAACCGGGCGTAGGGTGGACCTCCCTTCCACCGGGTCTATAAGAAAATTAACCGGTGTCTCTTTCTTTGCCGAAATCTCTGCTCGTCTGAGAATATCCATTAACGCGTCTCAAACAAAGTCCTGGTGATACTTAAACCCCGGCAACTCTCTACAATGTAACACATGCTCCCAGTATTTATCCAGGCATGCTTTACGGCAGACTGGGCAAGTTTCATCATTCGGGAACATGGGGCATAAACCATGTCACTAGATATCGGTAAAATGCATACATACATATATATATATATACATGTATATATATATACATATATATAGGGAAAGTTTCATTTGAGAAGAAATTTAATGTGAGAAGAAAAAGAAGAAAGGGCATAATGGTAAAACATTAAATAATTTATAACTATTTCCATTAATTATGTTATCTCTTATTAATAAAAGAAAAACATTTTATCCTTCACATTTCAAAATTTATCCTACATATATATCTTACACTTACCGAAATTTACCCTACGCATATCTAAATTTATCATACACATTTAAGAATTTATTCTACACATACTAAAATTTATCCCACACATACTAAAATTTATCCTACACATGTCGAAAATTGTCTTCCACCCTAAATTATTTTATCTTGAAAGAGTATATTTAAAATGTGAGTTACAAGTTTTAATTAGTTAGCTAATTAATTACAATTAGAAATTTACCTATATGCCCTTATTAATAACATTAAATACATATATTAAATGAACTAAAATAGAGCATTTCTATTGGTTTAAAACTTATTCTTTTTATTCTTACAAAATTTTTTTCTTCTCATTTGAACCCTCCACTATATATATATATACGTAGTGGAGGGTTCAAATGAGAAGAATTTTTTTGTAAGAAGAAAAAAGAAGAAGTTTCAACCAATAAGAATGCTTCATTTTATTTCATTTAATATTTGCATTTAAGTTTAATATAAGGGTATATTGGTAAACTTACATAAATCATTAATTTTTATTCTTCCCCTTTAATAACTAACTAAATTAAATTTGTAACTCATTTTCAAAATATATACTTTTTCCAAATTAAAAAAAACAACTTAATTTAAAGTGTAGAATAAATTACTAGTTGTGTATGATATATTTCGATGTGTGTAGGATAAAATTCTATAATGTGTAGGGTATATATAGGAAAATTTTGATATGTGTAGGTTTTGTAGATTATATGTAGAATAATTAATGATTAGTTGACTAATTAATTAAAGAGAGAAAAATTAATGATATGAGTTATAAATGAAATAGTATTTTACTAATATGTCATTTCTTCTTTTTCTTCTCACATTAAATTTCTTCTCAAATGAACATTCCCCTATATATATATATATATATATATATATATATATATATATATATATTTGAAAGGTAAACTTCATTAACAAAAAAGCCGACCCAAACCGGGCCGACCAAGCACAACTACAAAACAGATTAAACATTTACAAACGAACACCACTCTCCCTATTTACCCCTTTATGTTTCGATCTGTTTGAGAACCATAGATAACCCATAGCCTTGACCTCGCTTAAAATACCATCTATCTTAATCGGTTTATTAAAGAATTTCAAATTGTTTCTAGCACGCCACAAGCTCCAGCAAACTATCATGACAATTCCATGGACGACTCCCTTCTTTTTCTCCGAGGCCCTAAGCTCCTTATGAATACCAAGAAGAACCTTAAGCGAAAAAGCAAAGATGTTAGGAATCTTACACCACAAGCTGATCCCGTTCCAGACAATCGAAACAACATGGCAGGCAATGAAGAGATGCTCTGAAGTTTCTTCGACCGAGTTGCACATCGGGAAAAGAGAATCTCCAATTCGAACGTCCCTTTTCTTTAAGGCTTCACCGGTAGGAATTCTGTCCATTTCCATTCTCCAAGCATGGATGTTACATTTGGCGGGGATCCATTTACACCAATGCATGATAAATCTATTATCGATCACGTATTCCGCATTCAGCAGTCGTTTCACTGCCTTAACAGAGAAGGCTCTCGCTGAATCAGAAACCCATTCCCAGCGATCACTGATATACGAGACCTGGACACTTTCAAGAGTTGAAACGAGTTGCTGAAAGCTGGAAATCAATTCCGGAGAAGCCAGCGCCAAGTTCCAGCTCCAAAACAAAACCGATTCGCTACCTTGTCTTCTAATTCGATATGCCACGATGCATTTTTTGTCCGATTCCAACCTGAAGAGCTCAGGGAATTTATGTTTAGGAGGTTCGTTAATTATCCAAGGATCTAGCCAAAATGATATCTCCTTTCCATTTCCGACAACGCCTTTTAAATAGTTTCAAAGAGGGAGCCCTCTAGCCTTGGTATTGATGAACACCTTGGCGATGTTGTTCCAAACACCACTTAACGATTTCTTAAAAGAGATACACTCCCATCCCACCCTACTAAAATGTTGGAAATTTGGTGAATGGATATTTAATATATTTATAATTTAATGGAATTATAAATATTAATTAGAATCTTCATGTGGTAAATAAAAGAGAAACTCTTGAGTAGAGCTTCTTTTTTTTTTGGAAGGTGACTTTCTATGTACTGGACCAGTGGTCACCGGGTTCATGTCGAAGACAATCCCCCGTCAGCCCTGCACTCTCGGACGCGATGTTCGATCGGGCCCCGGCCGCCGCGCAAGCTGACTTCCGCCCGGAAACCATACTGCCCCCACACGAGAGACTCGCTGGGGTAACAGATGGGTAAAACCGGGTAGCCCTCAAGACCGCACCATGCCTCGATAGGATACGGTCCATCATTGGGACAACCCGCCCCACAAGCCGTAGACGCCGGGATTCGAACCGAGGTGGCCATTGGCAAACCCCCGGCCGAAAACCAACTGAGCTAGGAGGCGGGTCGAGAGTAATTAAGTAGGAGGCGGGTCGAGAGTAGAGCTTCTTACTGACATTTAATTAGTTTTAATAGAGTTTTTAAGTCACTAATTAAGTGACTAATTAAGTGAAACCTTTCACTAATCCTTAAGTCTTGTACAAATAGTAGGCTATGTGCTTCTTTTGTGACAACAAGAATATGATATTGCTTGATACATGAAGAATACTAGAAGAAGGATGAACACTTGAAGACCAAATAGAGAGATGAGTACTCTCTACTTGTTTTCCACCACATGAGTTCAAACACTACAATTACCGGATGTAACCTTGGGCCCGTGAGCCATCTCCGGCAGTACAGACTGCTTCGGCTGTTGTACCCTGGGAGACAGACGCGTTGTCTTTAGTAGAGGCGCGAAATCTGTTTTAAGGGAAACGTGTTGAACACGTACCTCAACCAAAATCGTCAACGTTTTAGTGTGTTCTTTGTTGCAGTTAAGGAGTATTTTTCAAGACTCAAGATGATGAATACTCGAGTCTAGGATGCTATCAAGTGCGCATGAAGGACCCACCAGAGATGTGGCTTGAATCAAGATTGGCATATATAATTATATTTTGAGTAAATTACAAAAATCGTCCTTTATGTATGTTACTTATTGCAAATTGTGTCATTTATCTTCAATAATTACAGAAAACGTACTCTATGTTTACAAACCCTTACAGGTTATGTCCTTTAGCCCTAACTCAGTTTATTTTAATGGTTAAGTCTGATCAATTGGACCCCACAAGAGGGTATCTTTGTCATTTTACCCTAAATATTAAAATAAATAATCATAAAAACTAAAAGAAATAACAAATACATAAAAAAAGATTATTACATATACAGACATTTCCATCTCTCTCTCTCTAACTTCTCTCCCACCACCACCACCACCACCTACTCCTACCGTCTCCCACCACCTCCCCCACCACAACCACAACCACCGTCACCACCATCCGGCAATCTCTGGCCATCACCGTCTCCCACCAACTCCGGCAATCTCTGGCCATCACCACCACCACTGTGTTTCAGGATCTGATCGTTGATGGTCTAGGGTTAAAGGTCTAGGGTTTCGTCAGCAGTTTCAGAATCTGATGTTTTCATGGTTAACCGCCGCAAACGAGTGATGACGCCGTCGGGATCTATAAGAAGGATGTTAAGCCGTTGGTGGTTAAAGGTATAGGGTTTCGTCAGCCTTATCGGGATAATACGTTTGATTTTGTGTTTTCCGGTGACGGTGGATTCGACAGATCGGAAAAAGTAGGTGAGTTTGTTGCGAAAGTTTGCCGGATGTTAAACCAGAAGGTTATTTCATTGTTCATACAGCTTCTATACGTATAGCTTCAATTCTTTTATTGCTTTTTTCAATTGTTGTAAATTCATATGGTCGAGACATATACATGGATTTGGATCTGAAATTCATGAAATTGTGATGAAGAAAGTAAATGGAGTTAATATTAAGAAGAAAACAGAGCAGATTTTAACTGGAAAATGCTTTGTTTCCGGTTATAAACTGTCACACCCCGACCACGTGGAACATACGAAACGTGGCGGAAACATCGGGGAGTGTTGTAACAGAATTAATTGTTTCAAATCCATGGCAATTGAAGTTTCGTTTTATTGATTAAAAGTGTTACAATGTCTAATCAAACAAGGAAATATAACATAATTAACTAGTCTTGCATCTTTTATTGTCACTAAAGCCCAAGTCTGCCTATATGTATCTTGATCGTCTTATGCAACAGTTCCTGAAAAACACATGTGAAAATAGGTACGTCAGCATAAAAATGCCTGTGAGATACATAGGTTTTGTGAAAATAGGTTCCATGACTTATGTTTGAGAAAAAGTTTAGTCATGAACCTTGTAATTTGCTTTGTTTTGTAAATCATTTGAAAATCGATAAGATCAGATGATATGTATAAATAAGTAAATAATGTATGGTTAAATGAATAACCATAGTAAAACGGATTTGTATAAGATAAGTTATTTGTAAAACAATGTCTTGTGAAAAGTATGTTATTTGTATAAAATGTTATATGTATCAAACTGAAATGATTCAAATAACGCTACAATATGTAATACCATACAAACACTTATATATAGGAAGTACCAGCGGCGTATCCACCATGCTTGTATCATATTACACACGCATCGTTACTTAATCACTTAATCAAACCAAACAAATGTCAAAATGTCTATGTCAAATATCCATGTCAAATGTCTATGTCAAATATCCATGTCAAATGTCTATGTCAAAATATCATGTATGGCAAGTGAAATGTCTCAACTAAACCATATACACAAAAACAAAGTATTAAAGTAAAACTTGGTTTAAATCAAAGTTATGTTTTGTGGGAAATGCATGATCAAATGTCAATCATGTTAAAATGTCTATGCCGAAATGTCTATGTCAAATACGGTTCACACGGTTCACAGATACAACGGTTCACAGATATCAACGGATCACAGTCAAATGATTACAACGGTTCAATCTGTAGTATAATGTATTCATATGCTAGAAAAGCATATGCAACAGAAAAGCAATGTAAAACAATGTACTAAGTACGCACACAATTTGGGCATACATAGCATGAAATGTAATGAAATCATGTACTATAATGTACTAACGAACATAGCAGTATATGATGTGAAAACAGGAAAGCAGGAAAGTAACAAGTAGGCACATGTGTTCCACCCCAAAACAGTTTGGAAAACAGTAAAAGAGGGGTCTATGTACTCACTTGAGATTGCTCAGTAGTCCTTGAGTAACAACCAAACAATGCTAGAGATCGCGGATATCAAACGGCACCTAATATAGGTAACTACATTAATAAACCGGACCTAGATCGGAAGATTGGGTAGCATTAGGGTTTGTAAACCAAACGAGTGTAGAGACTCGTGTCATTTGGTTTAACAAAGCCTACATACTAAATGAAACTTAACCTAAGTGTCTACGACCCATTATGACCCGTTTAGGAAGCTTATGCTACTTTAACGTGTCGTGCGCGTAGAACGCGTACGGACCGCCTAACTAGTCCTATGACAAGTGTTATATGCCTAAACATGTTACATAATTAGTTATGTGACAAAAGTTTAGGTTACATATGCTTAATTACCAATTATACATGAAAAGGGTATTCTGGTAATTTACCTAAGGCATATAAACTACCTATCATACAACTACTTAAACGAAGCGACCATAGGGTATAACCTCGGAAGGTTATTCCCTACCTACTATGGTCACCTAATATATTTGGTCGGATCCTAATGATCGACCAAACTGGGTCGGGTTCGAAGGTATAGGCGATTTATTAGATCGCCTACCCTACGACCCTAGACAACGTGGTAATCAGTAGGCATAGTCCCAAGGGACTATGACCATCGTGATTACAATCACGTTGCGAAGTTCTAACGAACTTCGCATTGACCATTACTGGTCAACGCTGAAAGTCAAACAAAGTTTGACTTTATGACTCGAAAAGCAGTAAAAATAAGGAAAAGAACGAAAGAATACTTACGAAGGGTCCCCGCTAGTGAATCGTGATCGAATAGCTCAGGTATGAAGCGAAGGCCTCAACTTAGAGCATTTGGATCAGCTTTGGTGGGTTTTGAATGGAAGGGGGGTTGGGTATTTATAGTAAACGGTCCACCGTTAGGATCGTTTATCGGGAAACGTGCCTTGATCTCACCCGTACAAGTGTCGGAAGCTTATGGTGGCTCATTTGGCCACTCACCATAAGAGATCAACATGTGGAAGAGAGATTAGGAGTGTTTAACAGCTGCAAACAGGCTGTTAAGTACACTGTATCTGGTCTGCAGAAGGCTAGCGCACCGTTACATGTTTAGTGTAGCGGTGCGCTACTGCCAAGTTTGGCAGAATTGCACATTTGGTCCCTGTTATGCAATTAGGCCATTTCTGACACGTTTAAGGCCCGTTAACCCCATTTCAAAGCTCTAAAATGAAGTTAAAGTATAGGGAACTTAAAATGTGTTCAAAAATATCTCGGATGTCGGTTCGTTTAGCCGTACGGTTGCGACGTTCGGTTAATTACGACGGAATGCGCATAAGCGCGAAAAACGATCCAAAAGACGCGACGAATGGATTTTTCTTAAGGCGAACAATAAAATATAATGTAGTCATGCTTCCATAAATTTTTGGATGTCCGGATGTATTCAGAACGTAAGTTATGCGCGAAAATGCAAACTTGTGCACTTTTTGACACTTTTAGTCCCTGAATGACCCAAAAGTTTATTTTAGCACACCGAACCCCTCAAAGCCTATTTCTAAGCTATGTAAAGGATATTTATGGTATGTTTAACTTATGGTCATGTTCCGGAAGGTCTGTTACAGTTCAAATTGGCATACTTTCGCAGTTTGTCAACTTTAGTCCCTGTAAGCGATTTAACTTTGATTTCACCACACCAAACCTTCCAAAACTTATATCTAAGTTATGTATAGGTTATTTAAGGTATGTTACGCCTATTTCACTATTCCGGAGTGTTTGTTGCATTAAACTGGTTATATTTACGCATTAGTGCGCGTATAACCTTCCAGAAAGCGATATAGTGTTTGAAATCGAACAAGAATTGATATGTGTAAACGATACACATATTTTTACAAATCCCAAGTATGAAATACAATATTTCACTGGTTGGGCATTTGTTTGATGGTTGAAATGACACAGGTGTTACAGTCTCCCCTACTTTAGGAAATTTCGTCCCGAAATTAATTCGTAGGAGTCTATATGTGACGTTGTGTCAGATAACCACCAGAGGTATGTGAAGCATAATCCTGTCATTTCCTTAACGGACATTCTTCAGAATGAAAATGAACAAACGGAGTCATTTTCCTCAACGAGTATTCTTCAGAGGCGGAAATGAAGGAATAAACAGACGGGGATTCACTTCCTTAACGGAAAATCTTCAGAAACGAAAATGATCAAACGGAGTCATTTTCAACGGTTTGTTCCCTCAGAAATGGAAATGAAAATGATAGACAAACGGATATTCATTTCCTTAACGGAAAATCTTCAGAAACGAAAATGAACAAACGGAGTCATTTTCTACGGTTGCTTCCTCAGAAACGGAAATGAAAAGGATGGACAAACGGATATTCATTTCCTAAACGGAAAATCTTCAGAAACGAAAATGAACAAACGGAGTCATTTTCTACGGTTGCTTCCTCAGAAACGGAAATGAAAAGGATGGACAAACGGATATTCATTTCCTAAACGGAAAATCTTCAGAAACGAAAATGAACAAACGGAGTCATTTTCTACGGTTGCTTCCTCAGAAACGGAAATGAAAAGGATGGACAAACGGATATTCATTTCCTAAACGGAAAATCTTCAGAAACGAGAATGAACAAACGGAGTCATTTTCTACGGTTGTTTCCTCAGAAACGGAAATGAATGGATGGACAAACGGATATTCATTTCCTTAACGGAAAATCTTCAGAAACGAAAATGATCAAACGGAGTCATTTTCTACGGTTGTTTCCTCAGAAACGGAAATGAATGGAGTTAACTCCTAGGCACATTACAAAGCTTACTGTGGTTTCTGTGCACTAAATTCCATAATTATGTATGCATCCATAATTACGTAATTCCTTGCATAGTCCGCACAGTTTGTCTTGTAATGTTCATAAGCACATAATCACATAGTTGTTTAACTTGGTTATTAATTTGTTATTAATTTGTTATCGATTGAGAACGGATATGGAAACCAGTCAATGGACTTCGATGTCCTCTGGGATCTATCTGAAGAGATAGGAAGATCTCTCAAAAATTCGATTTTGTTTTCAAAGAAACATAATAGTCGAATTAAGGAACACAACAATTTAAGACATACGGAAATACCTTTGGGTACCCTATTAAGAATTTATAGTGGTACTTGAGGTATTCGTACAGAATTATATCTTTTATCTTGTACTTCGTTTCTTTGCAAGAGACGGGTACTTAGGATCTTTGTGGAAAACGCAAGAGATTGTAAAATGGAAGAATTTTGGGGGTAGTTTGTCCTTCAAGGACTACGGTTCCTTGATTGTCGGTATTGTAAGAGATATGTTGTCTATACATACAACCACATAATTACATTGCAATGTAAATAAAAGGTTTATTTATAAACAATGATCACAACTGTTTCTTGGACCTTGACAACTAAAGAAAATAATACATAAGGATTGATTATTTCTAAACAGCGTTGTCTTCCATTCGGTCAGATGCTCATCCCTGTGCTGGATTTGCATTAGCAAGCTTTGGGCAATTTCTTCGGAAATGACCCATCTCGCCACAGTTGAAGCAAGAACCTGGTAGAAAACGACCCTGAGCGGTATTGTTGTTAACTTGATTTGGTGCAGCTGCAGCTGGGCAGACTCTTGCTGTATGGCCTATGAGTCCGCAAGTTTGGCATTTGCGGCACTTCACAGCAGCATGATGATGTAGGCCACATTGGTTGCACAAGGGTGCAGTTCCATTGTAGGGTTTCCTGGCAGGGGGTTGAGCTGGTTGATTGAGGACGGCTTGATCATTGTGAGCGACCACAGCGTAGTTCTGAGAAGCCTTTCGCTTCTTTGACCTCTTAGGGGATCCAGTCTGTTCATCCATGATCTTTGATTCCTCGATTGGTTCTGATTCTTCGACCGGCTTCTTGTCACCTTTTCGGAAAAGTTTACCTTTCCTGATCTTCGATTCAGTCAAGGTTGCAGATAGCTCAATGGCCTGTCTAACTGTAGTAGGGTTGCTACCAGTCAAAATGTCTTGTATTGAGTCAGGGAGGCCATCAATGTACTTTTCGATTGCCTTATCCAAAGGCGTGACCATGTTTGGGCATAACAGACTTAACTCTTCATAACGGTCCGTGTAGGCTCGATGCTCACCGCTGTCTTGCTCAAGATTGTCGAATTCCCTTTCCAAAGCCCTGATCTCGTGTCGAGGACAGAATTCCTTCATCATAAGGGCCCTAAGTTCAGCCCATGTCTGTGCTAGAGCAACTTCTGCACCACGATCCCTCATAATCCCATTCCACCACGTAAGGGCTCTCTTCTGGAACACACTCGAAGCAAACTCGACCTTGCGATTGTCAGGACACTGCACGTGGCGGAAAGTATTTTCAATGCTCTCGAACCATTGGAGAAGCCCCGTCGCTCCCTCAGAACCACTAAACTTGAGTGGTTTCGCCGAGTTAAAACTCTTGAAATTGCATGGACCATTGTTGTTGTTGTTGGCTTGATTCCATAGAGCAAAGAGGTTTGGGAATTGAGCAGCCATTTGCTGCGCAATGATTTCTGCCAACTCGGCAGTCTCTATCTGGTTTTCGCGTCGAGGAGGCATTCTAAAAGAGGAAACATGAAATGAAACGAGTGAGAGGATTAGACGAAAAGAATGAGATGAAACAAATCTGATGAAAGCAAGGATAGTGGTCATTTGTTTGTTACTACAAAGCAACAACCGACCTCGGTGAATAATCAAAGTAAATAGGTCAAAAATAATGTATCGCGAAGACATGCTCGCCTATAAGTGAACACTCATCCCAAGAATTCCCAGGTAAGCACAACTGGTCTCGCGTCTGGTTGAGATGTATACGAGGTGCTTGCCTAGACAGAAAACTCAGAATACAGGCATTCACCCTTCCAGTTTGCACGTGTTCACATTATTTAAAACCCCAAAACCTTGACGAGATTTTTGAAAATTAAAAGGGGTTCAAAACCTTACAATAGAGGGTTCAAAACCTTGTAATAAATCATCCTAGAACAGATGATTAGTTTTCAAAGCGGTTTTGAAATTCATGTTCTTGTTGTGGTAGTCGCCTAAGGATAGGTGACGGTATTGTTTTATGACTAAACGCAAGTAAACTCGCGTTAGGGTCCTAGAAGGTTATAGACTAGGTCAAAGCATTACTAATAACCTAATTCCCTATAACCATTGGCTCTGATACCATCTTTTCTGTCACACCCCGACCACGTGGAACATACGAAACGTGGCGGAAACATCGGGGAGTGTTGTAACAGAATTAATTGTTTCAAATCCATGGCAATTGAAGTTTCGTTTTATTGATTAAAAGTGTTACAATGTCTAATCAAACAAGGAAATATAACATAATTAACTAGTCTTGCATCTTTTATTGTCACTAAAGCCCAAGTCTGCCTATATGTATCTTGATCGTCTTATGCAACAGTTCCTGAAAAACACATGTGAAAATAGGTACGTCAGCATAAAAATGCCTGTGAGATACATAGGTTTTGTGAAAATAGGTTCCATGACTTATGTTTGAGAAAAAGTTTAGTCATGAACCTTGTAATTTGCTTTGTTTTGTAAATCATTTGAAAATCGATAAGATCAGATGATATGTATAAATAAGTAAATAATGTATGGTTAAATGAATAACCATAGTAAAACGGATTTGTATAAGATAAGTTATTTGTAAAACAATGTCTTGTGAAAAGTATGTTATTTGTATAAAATGTTATATGTATCAAACTGAAATGATTCAAATAACGCTACAATATGTAATACCATACAAACACTTATATATAGGAAGTACCAGCGGCGTATCCACCATGCTTGTATCATATTACACACGCATCGTTACTTAATCACTTAATCAAACCAAACAAATGTCAAAATGTCTATGTCAAATATCCATGTCAAATGTCTATGTCAAATATCCATGTCAAATGTCTATGTCAAAATATCATGTATGGCAAGTGAAATGTCTCAACTAAACCATATACACAAAAACAAAGTATTAAAGTAAAACTTGGTTTAAATCAAAGTTATGTTTTGTGGGAAATGCATGATCAAATGTCAATCATGTTAAAATGTCTATGCCGAAATGTCTATGTCAAATACGGTTCACACGGTTCACAGATACAACGGTTCACAGATATCAACGGATCACAGTCAAATGATTACAACGGTTCAATCTGTAGTATAATGTATTCATATGCTAGAAAAGCATATGCAACAGAAAAGCAATGTAAAACAATGTACTAAGTACGCACACAATTTGGGCATACATAGCATGAAATGTAATGAAATCATGTACTATAATGTACTAACGAACATAGCAGTATATGATGTGAAAACAGGAAAGCAGGAAAGTAACAAGTAGGCACATGTGTTCCACCCCAAAACAGTTTGGAAAACAGTAAAAGAGGGGTCTATGTACTCACTTGAGATTGCTCAGTAGTCCTTGAGTAACAACCAAACAATGCTAGAGATCGCGGATATCAAACGGCACCTAATATAGGTAACTACATTAATAAACCGGACCTAGATCGGAAGATTGGGTAGCATTAGGGTTTGTAAACCAAACGAGTGTAGAGACTCGTGTCATTTGGTTTAACAAAGCCTACATACTAAATGAAACTTAACCTAAGTGTCTACGACCCATTATGACCCGTTTAGGAAGCTTATGCTACTTTAACGTGTCGTGCGCGTAGAACGCGTACGGACCGCCTAACTAGTCCTATGACAAGTGTTATATGCCTAAACATGTTACATAATTAGTTATGTGACAAAAGTTTAGGTTACATATGCTTAATTACCAATTATACATGAAAAGGGTATTCTGGTAATTTACCTAAGGCATATAAACTACCTATCATACAACTACTTAAACGAAGCGACCATAGGGTATAACCTCGGAAGGTTATTCCCTACCTACTATGGTCACCTAATATATTTGGTCGGATCCTAATGATCGACCAAACTGGGTCGGGTTCGAAGGTATAGGCGATTTATTAGATCGCCTACCCTACGACCCTAGACAACGTGGTAATCAGTAGGCATAGTCCCAAGGGACTATGACCATCGTGATTACAATCACGTTGCGAAGTTCTAACGAACTTCGCATTGACCATTACTGGTCAACGCTGAAAGTCAAACAAAGTTTGACTTTATGACTCGAAAAGCAGTAAAAATAAGGAAAAGAACGAAAGAATACTTACGAAGGGTCCCCGCTAGTGAATCGTGATCGAATAGCTCAGGTATGAAGCGAAGGCCTCAACTTAGAGCATTTGGATCAGCTTTGGTGGGTTTTGAATGGAAGGGGGGTTGGGTATTTATAGTAAACGGTCCACCGTTAGGATCGTTTATCGGGAAACGTGCCTTGATCTCACCCGTACAAGTGTCGGAAGCTTATGGTGGCTCATTTGGCCACTCACCATAAGAGATCAACATGTGGAAGAGAGATTAGGAGTGTTTAACAGCTGCAAACAGGCTGTTAAGTACACTGTATCTGGTCTGCAGAAGGCTAGCGCACCGTTACATGTTTAGTGTAGCGGTGCGCTACTGCCAAGTTTGGCAGAATTGCACATTTGGTCCCTGTTATGCAATTAGGCCATTTCTGACACGTTTAAGGCCCGTTAACCCCATTTCAAAGCTCTAAAATGAAGTTAAAGTATAGGGAACTTAAAATGTGTTCAAAAATATCTCGGATGTCGGTTCGTTTAGCCGTACGGTTGCGACGTTCGGTTAATTACGACGGAATGCGCATAAGCGCGAAAAACGATCCAAAAGACGCGACGAATGGATTTTTCTTAAGGCGAACAATAAAATATAATGTAGTCATGCTTCCATAAATTTTTGGATGTCCGGATGTATTCAGAACGTAAGTTATGCGCGAAAATGCAAACTTGTGCACTTTTTGACACTTTTAGTCCCTGAATGACCCAAAAGTTTATTTTAGCACACCGAACCCCTCAAAGCCTATTTCTAAGCTATGTAAAGGATATTTATGGTATGTTTAACTTATGGTCATGTTCCGGAAGGTCTGTTACAGTTCAAATTGGCATACTTTCGCAGTTTGTCAACTTTAGTCCCTGTAAGCGATTTAACTTTGATTTCACCACACCAAACCTTCCAAAACTTATATCTAAGTTATGTATAGGTTATTTAAGGTATGTTACGCCTATTTCACTATTCCGGAGTGTTTGTTGCATTAAACTGGTTATATTTACGCATTAGTGCGCGTATAACCTTCCAGAAAGCGATATAGTGTTTGAAATCGAACAAGAATTGATATGTGTAAACGATACACATATTTTTACAAATCCCAAGTATGAAATACAATATTTCACTGGTTGGGCATTTGTTTGATGGTTGAAATGACACAGGTGTTACATAAACAAGACTTAGTTAAGAGTTGAGCCTTTGATTTTGGAAAGAGAGGTGGGAGATCGATTCAAAACTGGTTGAGGTTTATGTTGTTGTTGCTTGGGTTTATGTCCGGCGGTTGGTTATGGGTGGTGATGGCTAGAGATTGCCGAAGATTGCAGGCTCGGTGGTGGTGGTTCGGATGGTTTGTTGTTGCTTGAGTTTATTTCCGGTAGGCGGTTGTGGTTGGTGATGGCCGGAGGTTGCGAGAGATTGCAGGCGAGACGGTGGTGGTTCCGATGTTGGTGTCTAAGGATGGTGGTGGATAGTGGGTGGGGTGGGAATGGTGGTGGGAGTAAAGGGAGTGGTGGCTAAGTGTGTTGTCTCTCTGTGTGTGTAAAATAATTTTTTTTAAACATAATTATTTATTTAGGGTAAAATGTCTAAAATACCCTTATGTGGGATCCACCTGGTCAGACTTAACCATGAAAATAAACTGAGTTAGGGCTAAAGGACATAACGTGTAAGGGTTTGTAAACATAAAGTACGTTTTATGTAGTTATTAAAGATAAAGGACACAGTTTGCAATAAGTGACATACATAAAAGACGATTTTTGTAATTTACTCTTATATTTTATATTCTTCATATTTAGTTATTGCAACCGGTATTGTACTATGGTATTTCCTACGAATAACGAGAGTCTCGTTATTATATATTTTGTAATTATATTTTACAAAAGGTGAACCTAATTCCTACAAACTTAAAACAAATTTCTTGAGATAGTTGGTACAATCTTAAAAACCTTATTCATAAGGATTTTGGGTTTACGAAAGGATTTATAATAGAATAAAAAAAGATATTTTTAGAGGTTATGATCTTATAAATATTTTTTTTGGGAAATATGTATGTAGTACAACATGTTGTGTTTGGATTTTTTGAGATTGAGATACAATCTTAAATCCTATACCGTGGTATAAAATGAATAGTTTTGGTTCCAACGTTTGGTTTTGAAACGATTTTGGGAATCGTTAATTTTTCTAACTTTTGTGTTATATCGGGTTTATTAGTGTACACCATACGTTTTTTTGTAAACGTTAAATTCTCTAACATGTGTGTTAGACCGAAATTATTGGTGTAAACCATACGTTTTTTGTAAACGTTAAATTCTCTTAAGTAGATTTTTTTATGTCCTTAAATAAGAGTTTTGTGTTATTTTATTAGAGTTTTATGTCTCTAATTAAGTCTCTATTTAAAATAAACTCTTCATCCACCCATGGATTGATATGAACAAATAAGTCTTATAATGATTTTTGTAATCATTTGTCTTCTAACATGTGTGTTAGAAACGTTCATGAAAAACGTTAGTTTGGAAGCAATTTTTTAATTGTTTAGTTTCTAACGTGCGTATTAGAAATGACTTATTTATTTGAACCATATATGTGTTTTTAGCAACTCGAATTAACATTTTGTGAAAATGTTAATATTTCTAACGTGCGCGTTAGAATTTCTTTCATTTTAACATTTTAACATTTTAACATAATTGTTAAAAATGGTTAAAATACAAATGCTTTGAAATGTTTTATGTAGACATTTTATATAAGCAATTTGTTGTAGCATTGTTTTTAATGCTTTGTATGATTTAGAAATAAAATGTCATACATTGAAGTTGATGTTTGATTGGCTTCAAGGAATTAAATCACCATAAAGTGATTGTGTGGTATTTATATGAATTTAATGAAATTAAAATCATTTATTAGACTCTTCACATGGAAGATAAACTCTTAAGGAGAGTTTCATGTCAATTTATTAGTTTTTATTAGAGTTTATGTCTCTAATAAAATCTTTAATTAAGTAAGACTTAACTCCACCCCATGTCTTTTGTATTAAAAGTAGGCTATGTGCCTAACTTGATGAGATTGAAAAAAAAATACAAGAGTAAGAATACAAGAATTAAATCACCATAAAGTGATGGTGTAGTTGTGTGTGATTTTATCACTAACTTTAATTTGTGATTTGTCATGTTTTATATAAAATGACTTAAATTTTCTGACACGTGTGTAAGAAAAAGTGTATCACGAATAGAGGTTAGAGATTGTTCATAATGAATAGAAATGTTTTATGTAAACATTTAATTGCCTATGTGTGCATTAAAAATGATGAGAAATGATTTATTTTATAAACTATATCTTTGGAAAACGTTTTATGTTAACGTTCGATTCTATAATGTTCTTGTTATAACATTTTTTCCAACATGCGTGTTAGAAAATGTTATTTGGTGAAAAACAACTTGGTGTTGTTGTGAACAAATTCAATTGTTCAAGTTTACTACTTAAATGTAGTATTTATAACAACTTGGTGTTGTTTTGAGCATAATTGTCCAAGTTTAAAGTTTCAAGATGAAATGGGGAAGTTGTACTTACAAGTGCATGTGGTCTTATTGAGGGAGTACCTCAAGACATGCCATAGGACGATATTGTTGAGAAGATTTCGGTCAGATTATAAAGTGTTGAAGATAAAAGCACTTTGCTATTTGATGTCTACATATTGTCTATGCTTCCGTTTAAATTTCAAAAGTTATTGGCACTTATGATTTAGTTTCCAATGTATTTTATTGTTTTGTGTTCAATATCTTCGGATAACACATGCAATTTTTTACAAAGAAATAAATCACTAACGGCTGTGACGTAGAAATTATTTTTGTGGAAAATAATTATAACGTCAGTTATACATTGTTTAAAAGAATATGGTTCTAAACGGATAGTACATGAAAATACATGGACATAAACAACTTGAGAGTTGTTACATTGACTAAAAGTCAAAGACGAAACATCAAATGTATAACCACATCATGAGTGAGTAATGAAAGAACGTAGTGAGTGTATTGAGATGAAATACACTAACGACAATCATGTCGACATACTTCATTAGAAGTCATTGGAAAATTCACATGTGTGAATTCTAACATATGAAAGTAAAAGTACCATATGTTATTGTATACCTTTAATAAATCTTGCGAGATTTATAAGTAGATGCATCTACCACTTGATTATTGTTAGATCTATATGGAGATTTTACCTTCATTTGGGAGAGCATCCTAAATATACATATCTCCTAATGAATAACAATAGATGTGTGCAAATCACTTATGGCAAAATTATGAATGCCATGTTGTTGAGTGTCGATCTAGTGGACTCTATCTCACACATAATAGTGATTGTAGACGAGAAACATTCATCTTGTTGGTGATGAATGTGTTCATCAAGTGACTTGGATTAAGACTTATGTTTAAGTACTTATGAGTCAATGGTAGACTGTTGGAGATCAAAGGTAAACAAGTTATGTTCCTTAAATGAATGATGAAATTTAGCTAAGTGCTATATACAATAATTTGTGAGACCTTCCTAAATATTGATGTTTTAGGATTATGAATAAGTCTCATTATTTTGTCTTAACAAGGGATGAATGTTGCAAAGTGATATTATGATATCCTTAGAGCTGTGAAAAATCAGAATGATGCATCTTCTGTTCACATGCTAAAGTATTGTAGTCTAAAGCATGCTAGACTAGTACTTGGTTAATTATGGGTCTTGACGGAGACTAATTAACTCTAAACATTCAAATGTGTATGAACACAAAGAATTTGTGTACAGACAAAGTTGAGGGAGAATTTTCATTCATTATAAGGAAAAGACATGTAACTTTTGAAGAGTTTGTTCGAAAAGCTAACGAGGAGAACTCATTGTCTAGGCTTATTCTAGATATTAAATTATAATTATGCTAAGTTGGTGACAAACTTATGAAAATGGCATGTGTTGCTTTGGTTAGCTCGGAAGCTTATGTAAGCTAATGCAATATGAGTTGTATTCACTGATACAAAGAGGTTGATCTTGTTCAATCATATGTGTATAAATGTCGTCATAAGTGAAGTTACGAAAATGTTGATCAAATGGCAAGAAATGTGGGGGATGATACATTTAGAAACAACCCTATAAGGGTATGTAGAAATGGTTTTCATTACCCCATCTGGATGATATCCTATAACACTTAAATGTGAGGGTGTCTTGCATTTGTATCATAAAAGTTTGGCAATAAGGATTTTGTAATCCAATATAACATTGCAAACAGACGACTATGTGGAGGACACAAAGGTCGTAGTGAATAATAGAGATGTGTTTGCCTTAAATGATAAGCGTATCTTACAAAGACATATATTATAACCGGATTCAGATGGCCACTGAGGTTATAGTCTTAGAAGTTGACAATATGCAAAATTAACTTACGAGTTAAGAACAAATCATGACAACTGATCTCAAATACGCAAAGTTACTTGTTAATGTTATGGATCCAACAACCTGAGGGTTTATTATAGATCAAGTTGTGGAATAAGACTGAAGCCCATGGAAAAAGGGTATGTGAAGGACACCTAACTTAGTTGACTGGAGATCCCAAGATCTAAGTTCAATAGGACAACTAACTCATATGCCTAAAGGTGGTCACTGTGGGGGCATAAATGATATTCATAAACTAGTATATATGGTTATACATACCCCAAAGTATAAAAGGGTGTTTAAGTACGTACTAGTCTATTCCTATGATATTCAGTAACAAAGAGTGAGGCTAAGCATAATATGTGGTAAATGATTTGGATAAATCACGATAACCACAATGCTTTTAATGATCTAAGGAGAATCACCTATGTTAGAGAGAAGTGGGGTCGCTTCGAATGGAATTGAGGGCACAATTCCTAGAGCTCTCGCAGAACCAGGAAAGTGTTCCACGACCATTATTTGACACAACTATGAGGAGATGACCCGGCTAAGGAGAGTCTTGTGTGAAGTGTATTGTCGTCTACACAAACGGTAGACGAGTTCAAAGACATCGAGATCTACTCAGAGCTAGTGGGCTAAGTGCATTTCATGAGCGAAGGTTCAAAGGGTAACACCTACCTATCGTATGCAAAACTCAACTGTCGAGGTTACATTGGAAATTTTAAGTGTTTTGAACGATCTCCATCCATGTGGGGCATTGTTGGAAATTTGGTGATTGGATATTTAATATATTTATAATTTAATGAAATTATAAATATTAATTAGAATCTTCATGTGGTAAATAAAAGAGAAACTCTTGAGTGGAGCTTCTTAATGACATTTAATTAGTTTTATTAGAGTTTTTAAGTCTCTAATTAAATGACTAATTAAGTGACTAATTAAGTGAAACCTTTCACTAATCCTTAAGCCTTGTACAAATAGTAGGCTATGTGCTTCTTTTGTGACAACAAAAATATGGTATTGCTTGATACATGAAGAATATTAGAAGGATGATGAATACTTGAAGACCAACTAGAGAGATGAGTACTCTCTACTTGTTTTCCACCACATGAGTTCAAACACTACAATTACCGGATGTAACTTTGGGCCCGTGAGCCATCTCCGGCAGTACAGACTGCTTCGGCTGTTGTACCCTGGGAGACAGACGCGTTGTCTTTAGTAGAGGCGCGAAATCTGTTTTAAGGGAAACGTGTTGAGCACGTGCCTCAACCAAAATCGTCAACGTTTTAGTGTGCTCTTTGTTGCAGTCAATGAGTATTTTTCAAGACTCAAGATGATGAATACTCGAGTCTATGATGCTATCAAGTGCACGTGAAGGACCCACCAGAGATGTGGCTTGAATCAAGATTGGTATATATAATTATATTTTATATTCTTTTTATTTAGTTATTGCAACCGGTATTGTACTATGGTATTTCCCATGAATAACGAGAGTCTCCTTATTATATATTTTGTAATTATATTTTACAAAAGGTGAATCTAATTCCTACATAAAATGCAACGCATCGATAACTCTCTTCTAAAGGTTGTCCTTTTCTGTTTTATAGCGTCATCCCCATTTCGTTAAAAGCGACGTATTAACCTCTTTTAGTTTATTCAAGCCAAGTCAACCTTCTTTCTTGTGACACGAAACCCGTTCCCAAGCCACTCAATGCATTTTTCTTTCCTCAATGTAGCCTCCTCACAAAAAAATTTTGATCATCCAAATCCGAAATCACTTTCTTAGGAGCTTTATAGAGCGATAAGTAATAAGTTGGTAAAATGCATATATGCATATGCATTCATTTTATTTACGTACACAAACCTGCTTTGTACATTCTCTTATCTAATATGGTGTTATGTTTAATTTCAAAAGTTAAAAGCATTGATAAATAACAATCATTTAACAGCTAATATTTATTAATACCGGTCGTTAATAATTGCCTTAATAAATTTACTAGTGAGAATACTCGCGTGTTGCTGTGGGTAATTATGTTCATACAGGTTCATCTCCAACACCATGACTAGGGATGAGCATTTAGTATCAAATCATGATCCCGTCCCGTACCGATCCCGATCCCGAAAATACCGTACCGAATTTTTTCGGTACTGGAAACGGTATCCACTTTTTGGCATTTACGGTATCGGTATTTTCGGGATTGGTACCGGTTCGGTACGTACCAGTAAAATACCGAATTTTACCTTGAAATACCGCTACCGTACAGATACCATACCGATACCGTACTGTACCGGCATATTTCGGTATCGGTATCAGTACCCAGTTTTGGCAAAATTCGGGATCAGTACGGTATCAGGACGGGATCGAGATTTGCTCATCCCTAATGTCCATGACCATATATGCTTGTTAATAGTTTATCCGATAATATAACTTCTATTTGTATTACTAAGCAATTAGTTACATTTGTTACAAGAAAATATATAAAATAGTTGAAAATTCGTAAAGGATAAAATATTTTCATGAAAAAGGTAAGGAGTAATAGAAAAGGGATTGGTGATAACCATGAGCAAAATCTGGGTAAATGCTTTGCTCTTCAAAATGCCCAAAGAAAATATGCATACATAACACACAGAATTGATAGTTTTTGAGGTAATCCAAACAATGACAACTTCACATCATAAACTCCCCAGATCTATATTGAAAATTTTGCATTAGTTATGATTTACAAAACCCAAAAATCTTCATGTAATTAGTAAGAGAGACCATTAATCTATCATATCACAGTTTCTAGTTTGTTTATATTTATTTAGCAAAGGGTAAGTTGTGCGTCATAAAGAGACATAAGTATGTGCCTTAGACAAGAACGGTTCAAGAATGGTCACAACATTTACAAGTGAAGGCTCTAGCCCTACCTCTTCCTTTGCTTCCCTTGTTGTTGCGTCAACATCCACGTCATCTTCCTCTGCTTTTCCTCCAGGCAATGAAACTTCACCTATCATATACACTATGATTAGGGGTGTAAATGAGCCGCATTAGCTGCAGAAAGAAAAAAAAACACTATTTGAACATTAAGCCTAGTTTAATCCACATCTCGCAAGATGTTAGATTTTACACACAAATAATATACACTATGATTAGGGGTGTAAATGAGCCGAGCTACTCGACAAAAAAAGCAAGAAATGAGTCGAGCTTGATCCCGAGCGAACCTAAAAATAAGCTTGATTAGTAAATGACCCAGGCTAGCTTCTCACTAAGCGAGCTCGAGCTGGCTCGCGAGCTTAAACGAGCCTATTATATATCTAATATATTAAAGATATATTTTTATAATTTTTATAAATAAATTTATTTAAAATAATAAATATAGATATTTAAAAGGAAATTAAAAATAATAAATAATAAATGAACCAAGCTGGAAAAACTATATGCGAGCCGAGATCGAGCTTTAGAAACAAAGCTCGAACCGAGCCGAGCGTGAGTGCGAGCTTTCATAAACTCAACCTTTTTCCCAACTAACTTGCATGTTGAGGGACTTGAGTTGAGGTTTCATTTCAGAAAGTTTGAGGCGCAAACACCTCCAAACCGACCAACCGAAGTCACTAAAACAACTTCCAAGTCACAGTTTTCAAAAACCGAACATTTCGGTTACGGTTTCGATTTTACCAAAACCGAACCGTGCACACGCTCACTAAAGAGATTAAAACTGTTGTGGGCCTGATTTTGTGGACGACCTTAGCGCTGGGTCTAGTTGTAAATAGGCGTTGGCATTAAGCCCATCAGGACAGGTTGAGCTGCTGCTGACCGTATGGGTTGCTACTAAATTGTGGATCAAGCCCGCTGAAGTAAGAGCACATGTCATTTCATTATACTTATATCACTAGACACTAATCAGGAAAAATTAAATTCTAGTGATGATAAAAATGTGATAATTATTTTTTTTAATGCTGGAAGGAACCGAAAAAACTAATTTCATGGAGACCGAACGATCAACTAGAAATCAGCTCGATGAGACTCCCTCCAGACCAGTATAGACTTGAGCGTATTTGACCCAACTATAACCCGAGTTCTCAATCTATTTCATCAAATTTCCTCCATTTCTCCCACATTGTATTAAAGCTTTTGGATCGATTTTTCATCCAATCAAAAACTTGTTCCTTTATCACCTCCACTGCTTGGTATGTGCGCATTTCTTTTCCTTCAAATAGTCTTTTGTTCCTTGTGTTCCAAATATACCAGAGTCAAGTCACTGAGAAAATTGCATGCACTATTTTCCTTGAAACAACAATTTCACTTATACTACACGTTATGTCTTTACCGACTCTAGCCCATGATTCGTCGATACCCCAATCCACCAAAAAACTTGTTTCCAAATTTCTTTAGCTCTTTGACAACGAACAAGTAACATGTTTATACCATTCAAAAGATAAAATACCATGTATATATTGAAACCTAGTAAGAGTTCAAGTCGAAATCTTGAACTCTTATATTTGAACTTGACCTTAATTATTGTATGTTTGTAGTTGGCATTTGCATTCAGATTCGAGCTCAAATTTACATAATATAAATTTACAACAAGTTGATGCATTGGGGGTGTTGTACCGCATGTTTTGGGGGGGTTTTTCAAAAAAATAACTTGATATTTCACTTTAAACCCAAAACTACTTGATTTTGTAGTTTTAACCCAAAAGTTTTTAGTTTTTCCAATTTAACCTCACAACCTTTTTACTTTCAACTTTGATCCCCTATGTTTTTCATATTTGGCAAAAAAAAAATTTGTTTTACGTTTAGATCTAAATTTTGTGACTTAACACGGCACAATTTGTGTGTGTGTGGTTCAACGATTTTACGTTTTGTTATACGCTTCGTTCTAAATTTTGCGAGTTAACATGTGGCAACGTACGTGTGTGGTTCAGTGTGTTTACGTCGTCTATTTTTTCCCGTTTAATAAGTTTGTGACAACGCGCGAGTCCTAAATCGAGTTAGTTATTATTTTCTATGTTTTATACGTCGGTCTAATTTTTCCACGTTAAGACGCCGCAACTTCAATGTTGGTGGTCGTTGGCTATAGTGTGGCATTGGTGTTATTTGTCACGGTTTTACGCTCCCGTCGCAACGTCGGGAGCTTAATACGATAGGTTATCTATATGGATACAAGTCATATAACGTAGTAATTGTGATACCATTAATTGTATTGAGCTTATTTGGTGAATTACTTATTGTATAAGATAGTAATACAAACTTAACCGACAAAAACATCTTTAACACGTTGTAAATGTGAATCTGATCAACAGCATGTTAATTTCGTTGACCGCGGCGCAACGCACGCGGATCAATCATCTAGTTATCAAATAAAAATTTGAGAACGAATTATTAATTTTCATATATGTATATAAACTAGTTGATGCCCCGCCCGCGTTGCGGGGCGATGGCCGAATAATTCTCAATCAATTAAAAAAACACTATTATAGTTTTGTTAGGAAAAACAACTAAAACGATCACAAGACCGTAGTTCTGAGCTCAGGGCAAAACTGAAGTTTGTCAGGATTAATGAGCGAGTGTTAAGCAGCTCCTTGACATGGAAAAAAATTAAATCAAGCCAACCAATTAAAAAACACTTTTATACTTTTGCTAAAAAAAACTAAAACGATAGCAATACTGTAATTTGAACTGAGGGCAAAGTTGTATTTGTTGACTTTGGTAAAATCCTAATTTGCCAAAAGTTAAAGTGATGACAATACTATAAATTTGAACCAGAGACAAAATCGTAATATAACTTTGCACTAAGGACAAAATCGTAATTTTAAACTGGGAACAAAACTATATTTTTAATTTGAATCGGGGCAAAATCAAAATTTTGAATAGTGGGCAAAATCGTAATTTTGAATTAGGGGGGGGCAAAAGCATACTTTTATTTTGAACCGGACAAAAACATAATTTTAAACTAAAGGCGAAATCATAATTTTTGAAACGGAGCGAAAATGCAAAATCGTCAGTTTTAGTTTGGGGCAAAAGCAAAATTTTATTTTGAACTGAGGCGAAAATTGTAAATGTAATCTGGGGATAAAATCAAAATTTTGAACCCATGGAAAAATCGTAAATTTGAGCAAGGGACAAAAACATAATTTTATTTTGAAGTGAGGGCAAAAACGTAATTTTATTTTAAAATAAGGACGAAACCGTAATTTTAAAACAAATATAAAACAATAAAATGTTTGGTCGAATAGGGAAGTGTCACGCAGCTGCGTGGCACTATTCCCCTAACTTGCTTTTGTATATGTTGGAAACTAGTTTTTGCCCCGCCCGCGTTGCGGGGCAATAAGCAGAATATTTCTCTCTCATAACATGTATCTCTGTGTTTCGGTTACTTGTACATACCACTCATGACACGATCTCAAAAAAAAAAAACTCAAACGATGGAAAGACTATAATTTTAAATTGAGAGCAAAATTGTAATTTTTCAGGACAAATGAGCATGTACCAGGCATGCCTGGACGAATAAAAATTACACCTATGCCCGCTCGTGTTGCAGGGCGTTAAATCAAATATTTCTTAGTTTCATAACATGTACTTGTATATACTACTTATAACACGATCTAAAAAAAATACATCGAGACAACCAATTAAACGAAAACACTACCATAGTTTTTAAAAAAAAATTAAAACAATCACATGTCTGTAATTTTGAGCTGGGGGTAAAATACTAATTTGATAGGACCAATGAGCGAGTGTCAGACAACTGATTGACACAATAAAAGGTATACCGAGTCAACCAAGCAAAATAAAACAGTACTATAGTTTTTCAGAAAATACAAGTAAAACGATGACAAGATCATAATTTTTAACTGGGGTAGAAATCGTAATTTTTGAAATTGGAGCAAAATCATAATTTGAACAGGGGGCAAAATTGTAAAAATACTTTGAACTGGGGGCGAAATCATAAGTTTAAACTGAGTGTAAAATCATAATTTTGATCTATGGGGAAAAACATAATTTTATTTTGAATTGTGGGCAAAAACTTAATTTTGAGCTGGGGGCAAAATCGTAATTTTTAGCTAGGGGCAAAAGCATATTTTTATTTTGCATGGGGGCAAAAGCGTAATTTTAGCGGATGGCGAAACCCTAAATTTAAACTGGGAGTAGAATTAGAAATGAGTTTTTGAACCGAGGACAAAAGCGTAAATTTTGAGCCAGGGCAAAAATATAATTTTATTTTGAATTAGAGGCAAAAACGTAATTTTAAACAAATGATGAAACTGTAATTTTAAGCTGGTAATAAAATTAAATAAAAAATGGGCTGGTCCAATAGGGAAGTGCCAAGCTCAGGGGCGGATCTATAGGGTGATGAGGGAGTGCACGGGAGACCCCTCAACTTTCTTGACGAAGTGCAAATTTATGTTTAATCTCCATTTTATATATCAAGGATACCCCTGAGCAAACATTAGGATACTCCTGAGTGTAGCTAAAGAAAAGATGAACTGAAATTATATATGGTCAACGGAAACAAAAATTTCCGGTCGCCGGAAATCTTCAACGTCGGACATTCGACATTGTTAAAGAATGAAGATAATGAATAATATTATATTATATTAATATAATAATAGAAATATAAGTACTTAGTCAAACTTCATCAAGCCATGACACACTTCCTCTTTTCAATTAATATATGCTATTTACTTTATTTGAATTATGGTATTTATTTTAATCTAACATTATCTTTTTTTCTTTACAACTTAAAAGGCATTCTAAACACTTATTTATTTTACTTTGTTTATTGATCAGTTTATAGTTTCCACATACTTTACTTAATTTGTCTCATAAAGATTTGATTGTAGCGTTTTTTTTTTTCAAATGAGGACTGGTTATGCCTTTTGGTGTAAACCTCAGGGACGTAAATTGACATTTACTTTTGGTTCTTTTTTAAACAATAAAAAGGTAAATCGTGAAAATAGAAGAAACATTAAAATAGATTTTTTTTTATATAAAAGGTACAGAGTGAAAATACTACAAGAAAAAAACATCAAAATAATTCATTTTATATATATTTTATAAACATGTTTAGAAATATGAATGTTTTATCTCTACGATGGACATAGAAATAACAAAGTTTTTAAACCTTAGTTTTAGTTATATGAAATTAAAGATAAAGATTTTAGAAAAGGATTAATTTTAACTCGTGTATACACGGGTTTGTAACCTCGTAATATTATATACTCACACAAAAGCATAAGCCCCTAGGACTCTCGAATTCTTAGGAATGACCCTAGGTAAAAGAAAATTTTAAGACCGCCCATTTTTACTAACCGCACCGGGCCCCTCAAATTTTCAAGGAGAGATCTATGTAAAAAAAACTTATGATACCCCTAAATTTTTCTTTTAGTTCCGTCACTGGCCAAGCTGCCTGGCATTGAAATTATTGGGGTAATCTTTAAAGAAAAAGTAAAAAAGAAGTCATGAAACCCTTTTGATACACATAAAGGAGAATATTGAAGAAGAAAGGAAGATGGTGGTGGTGGGGCCATGGTTAGGGAGGGTGAAGACGATGGAGTGGCTGCGATAGGCTTTAGGGAAGTTGGGGTTTTTATGGAACTAGTAGTTGCCCCGTCCGCGTTGAGCGACGATGGCCGAATAATTTTCAATCAATTAAAATAACACTACGATAATTTTGCTAAGAAAAAAACTAAAACAATGATAAGACCATAATTTTTGACTCAGGGCAAAACTGTAATTTTTCAGGACTAATGAGCGAGTGTTAGGCAGCTCCTTGACACCGAGAAAAATTAAACGGGGTCAACCAATAAAAAAAAATTTATAGTTTTGCTAAAAAACTAAAACGATCGAAAAAATGTAATTTTGAACTGAGAGCGAAATAATATTTTTCATTCAGCGATAAAATTGTAAATTAAATGGACCAATGAGGGAGTCGCAGGCAGCTGCCGGCATGACTGTAATTTTCACTGGGGGTAAAATTGTAATTTAACTAGGAAAACAAACAAAAACGATAGAGAAAATGTAAATTTAAGTTGAGGGCAAAATCGTAACTTGGCTGTGAGAAAAAAAACCTAATGGCAAAACTGTAAATTTAAACGGGGCAAAATCGTAAATTTGAACCGATGGCAAATTTGGAATTTTTAGCTGGGAGCAAAAGCGTAATTATTTTTATGTGGGGGTAAAAACATAATTTTGAACTAATGGCAAAATCGTAATTTTAAGGGAAAAAGACTAATGGCAAAACTGTAAATTTAAACGGAGCAAAATGGTAAATTGGAACCGCGGGCAAAATTGATATTTTTAGCTGGGAGCAAAAGCGTAAATTTATTTTTAAGTGGGTGGTAAAATCATAATTTTGAACTCATGGCAAAAACGTAAATTTAAAGCGGAACAAAATCGTAAATTTGTTGGGCTAATAGGAGAGTGTCAGGCGCTGCCTGGCACTATTCTCTTTGCCGCCCATGTGAAACCACTACTCCCGCCCATCTTCTTTGCATACGTTGAATAATACCCTTCAATGCTACTGTTCATTTCGTTGGTTTTTTTAATATAAGCGTCTGACACTATTCCCGCCCATCTTCTTTGTATACGTTGAATAATACTCCATTAATGCTACTGTTCATTTCGTTGGTTTTTTAATATAAGGATAATTTTTAATATAAGGATAATATGAGTTTTCATGGAATCTAGAAGAGGATTGACTAAACTGTCCTTTACTTTTTAATTGTGCCACATGTTAGTATCTCATTTCTTCCTAACCTTCTCACCTTAATTATACTTCCTCTGTTTGATCCTATTTTTTATAAAATATATAGTTTATTCAGAAACCTTCTAACTTATTTTGTCGTGATAATTTTTTTACTTTTATCAGGATTGTTTTGTCCATATATATTTGAGAATCTGTTTGTGTAGAAGGTTTTATGTTCTTGAATTCTACTTTTCATTATTTATCTTTCCTCTCAAATTGGCCTAACACCACCCAGTAATTGCCCTTTTACTATGGGTTTATATATAGGATAGCGTTCTTCCGATAATAACAAACAGACAATGAAGTCAGTCCCATTTGTGTAATGCTTATCCTATAGTTTGGTTTCAATCTATTTCCTTATTTAGCAGACGGCCACTTGCTATACAAGGAATATAACTTACGCATGCATCATGCTTTTATAGATACAATGTATTGACTAGGATTTTATGCTCCGCTTTCGCTATACGCATATAATGTATATATGTATGCGTTCGAGGGGGCAAAAGTCAAAGTGCACTACTTTTAACGTTATTTTACTTGTTTCGTAAAAATAGTGTCAAAAGGGGGGGGGGGGGGGGGGTAATCATGAATCATGTGGTGGCGTTGATAGCTGAAAGACAAGGGGGTACATAATCGGTCTTTGCTAAGTGTTATGTGTCTTGTGTCCAAGGCTTGATGTAACTAGACGGGGTTTCAAACTTAATAAGGACATCATGAAACTCATATCAGTAATAATCTATTTATTTGGATAAAAGATGACATTACTGTATTACAATATATAGAAACAAGGAAGAAGCCTCTTAATTACTTATTCACTTCATATTACTGCATCATTTATATATTGCAGTTGTTATTATATTTCGATCACCTCTTTTATCTAATGGCTTTGATCAAGGGCAGAATATAACTTCATAGTTGGTTCCACCAGGGCACGTAAAAGTGCTAGTTGGATCATCCTTGGGATAACTATATGCATCAGGACATCTGGTCTTGAAAAACCTTGATAAATCAGTCGGTCCACAATTTCCAGAGTTACAACAATACTGATCAGTTTTGTACACGGTGCAAGGGTTATTGCACCCACCCGGAGCCCGTAACTGGCTAGGACACTGACCATTGATATCCGCAGTACATACGATACTACGGCTGCACCCCCCTGAACTGGATTTAAATGTCATCGGCACATTGAATCCGTCCACAAGAGAGATGTCAATGAAATCAAGATTCATATATTGATTGAGAGCGTACTCGGCCAATGTGTTGGGTGGGGTACCATAGTTTTGGCATTGGAGGAGACCGTTGCAATCACCGGTTTGACACCTGCCTCGCCCTGAGCCATCAAAGTTGCAACCGGTCCGGGGCCATATACGGGCTCCTTTTGTGCCAGCATTGACGGTTAAAGGCCAGGTTTGGCCTGGGCCAAGCTGCCGGCCTCCGCCAGGAACCGCGCCAGCCCAAACAGTGTATCGACAGTTGTTTCGGATATTGAAAAGGGCTGCATTGGTGGAGTGAAGAAGAAGTAGAGCAAAGAGAAGGAAAGTGGAAAGGGTGAAGGTGGTCATTGTGGTTTTGGGTGAATGCTAAGTGAGACTAAACATGGTTTATATAGGCCAACATGGTATACAGTGTTCTATATAATATATATACATTGAAATTTCAAAGGTCTTCATTGGACTTATATGGATGTGTAGAATTTTTATGTGGTATACTCTAGCTAGGGGTGTGTAAAATATACTAGTAACCCAAACGAAATCTTTTTTGGTTATTCACTTCGGTTCCTAACCGTATTTGAATAGTTTATTCGGTTGTCAGTTTTACAAATCTTGCTTATTCGGATGACCGAAACAAATTCAGTCAAATAAACCGAAGATAATTGGTGTAATCGGATAACCAAATCAAATAAACCGAACAAATATGTTGAATTCCGTTCAGTTAGACACATTTTTCATTAGGATTGATTCGGTTTAACAACATAACTGTTAAAACTTCTTAAATGGTAATTCTACTGTTTGATCGAAGAGTCAGTTTTAGTTTTAGTTTTTGAAGTTTTGTAATGTTTCTTAAAGAATATATTTTTTATTCTAGTTTTGCTTTTTCCTCTTATTTTATGTGTTTATGGTATATTCTAAAGCTATAGAATATACTCATAAATTAATGTAAAAAACTCGTATTAGTACCAGAAACTGATTGAAGGACCACGATTGTTACAAGTTATAAACAAAAGGTATTACATTGGTTTACCAAAACTTAACATAATGAATTTTACAGATTGTCAATTCCAAATGATCAAATTTGTTAAAAACATGTATAAATAAATTTTAAAATAAACATGTACCATATATACAAATGCATACCTTTTGAAATAAACATGTACATAAAGTTTAAACAACATGAAGAAAAAAAAATGCAAACTTAGTGAATAATTCAATTTACTAAACTAAAAGTTAACAGTGTGTAAATGTTGACCCTTCTTTCGTTACTCGCCACTAACCTCTTTTGGTTCCTCTTAATATCTTAGCTAGCGACAACTGAAACACTAAATTCCAATGTGAAATTTCTACGAAACACACTTGCCAGAGATTTTCTCGTCGCATTAAGTTTGTCTGGTCTCGTTCTTCTTCACCACATGTGTGTATATATTTAATATATTTTTTTTTTTTAAATTGTTACATTCCAGGGCAAATTACATAAGGATAGCAGGTAGACGAGCAACAAACTGCGCCGTCATCCCATTCTTAATAGAAAACCCTAATCTCCTACAAACAAAGCCTCGCCCATGAGGGGTCGAAAAGTTGTTGTGGACCACACGCTGAACTCTAGCCAATAACCGAACCGCCTCCGGCAAATTTCTTCCTAACCTTCTCACCTTAATTATACTTCCTCTGTTTGATCCTATTTTTTATAAAATATATAGTTTATTCAGAAACCTTCTAACTTATTTTGTCGTGATAATTTTTTTACTTTTATCAGGATTGTTTTGTCCATATATATTTGAGAATCTGTTTGTGTAGAAGGTTTTATGTTCTTGAATTCTACTTTTCATTATTTATCTTTCCTCTCAAATTGGCCTAACACCACCCAGTAATTGCCCTTTTACTATGGGTTTATATATAGGATAGCCTTCTTCCGATAATAACAAACAGACAATGAAGTCAGTCCCATTTGTGTAATGCTTATCCTATAGTTTGGTTTCAATCTATTTCCTTATTTAGCAGACGGCCACTTGCTATACAAGGAATATAACTTACGCATCATGTTTTATAGATACAATGTATTGACTAGGATTTTACGCTCCGCTTGCGCTATGCGCACATAATGTATGTATGTATGGGTTCTAGGGGGCAAAAGTGAAAGTGCACTACTTTTAACGTTATTTTACTCATTTCGTAAAAATAGTGTTAAGAAGGGAAAGGGGAGGGGGGGGGGGGGGGGGATCATCTATCATGTGGTGGCGTTGATAGCTAAAAGACAAGGGGGTACATAATCGGTCTTTGCTGAATGTTATGTGTCTTGTGCCCAAGGCTTGATGCAAAACTACTACCGAGACGGGGGTTTCACTGGAAGCGGTCTCTCTATTCCTACGGAGTAGAGGTAAGGTAAGGTGAGTCTGTCTACATCTGACACTCCTCAGACCCTACCTTAGCTTTGCTACGGAGTAGAGGTAAGGTAAGACTGTCTACATCTTACTCTAGCCATATTATGTGTTTCGGGTTGGTGTTTGCATTCTTATTCAAACTTAATAAGGACATCATGAAACTCATATCAGTAATAATCTATTTATTTGGATAAAAGATGACATTACTGTATTACAATATATATAATCAAGGAAGAAGCCCCTTAATTACTTATTCACTTCATATTACTGCATTTCTATATTGCAGTTCTTATTATATTTCGATCACCTCTTTTATCTAATGGCTTTGATCAAGGGCAGAATATAACTTCATAATTGGTTCCACCAGGGCACGTAAATAAGCTAGTCTTATCATCCTGAGGATAACTATAAGCATCAGGGCATCTCTGTTTGAAAAACCTTGAATAATCAGTTGGCCCACAAGGTCCATTGGTACAACAATACTGAGGAGTTTTGAACACGGTGCAAGGGTTATTGCACCCACCCGGAGCCCGTAACTGGCTAGGACACTGACCATTGATATCCGCAGTACATACGATACTACGGCTGCACCCCCCAGAACTGGCTTTAAATGTCATCGGCACATTGAATCCATCCACAAGAGAGATGTCAATGAAATCTTGATTTTGATATTGGTTCAAAGCGTACTCGGCCAATGTGTTGGGTGGGGTACCATAGTTTTGGCATTGGAGGAGACCGTTGCAATCACCGGTTTGACACCTGCCGCGCCCTGAGCCATCAAAGGTGCAACCGGTTCGGGGCCATATACGGGCTCCTTTTGTGCCAGCTGCGACGGTTATAGCCCAGGTTTGGCCTGGGTTAAGCTGCCGGCCTCCACCAGGAACCGCGCCAGCCCAAACGGTGTATCGACAGTTGTTTCGGATAGTGAAAACGGCTGCATTGGTGGAGTGAAGAAGAAGTAGAGCAAAGAGAAGGAAAGTGGAAAGGGTGGAGGTGGTCATTGTGGTTTTGGGTGAATGCAAAGTGAGACTAAACTTAGTTTATATAGGCCTAAGATGTCAAGATGATGTATAGTTTTCAGAATTATATAAACTGAAATTTCAAATGTATTAATTGGATTTCATGTTTCTTAAGGATTTGGTTGTTTCTGTTGCTTATAAAGCTCGCATCTCGTAGTTCGCTCAAAAGAAACTCAAGAAAAACTAGCTAAAAACTTAATTTGAAAGGACATGAGCCAAGTTGGCTCATTTTGTAACCGAGCCAAGCTCGGCTCGGCTCATGGGTCGGCTCGTTTGGCTTCAAACTAGAGCTCTAGCCAAGCCAAACCGAGTCGCCTCAATTAATTTCAAGATTGACCTTATATAAGAATGTCAATTTAGACTAAAAATAACACAAACTCTGTCTTTGGGCTTATATAATATATGATGTAAAAATCAAATACAAATAAGTCTTAAAATACAAATGGGTCTTAACATGAAAAATGAAGAAAGATTTTTATTTTTTTTTTAAATTCCATCTAGATATTTAGTTGCAAAATGTATAAAAAATCGTGTATTTATACTAGTAGAGTAATTATGTGTAATTATTCTAGAATGATTATATAATTACTCTACTTGTGTAATTACACGAATTTTATATTTATTTATTTTTTAGATTCTAGAACTAAAATACATGCTTTTCCATTTCCCTCATTCACTTCTCATATTAAGACTCATTTGTATGTTAAGATCCATTTATACAATAACCTAACCCATAATATATATAATTAGTGTGTTAAAATACAATCCGTTTTAGTTAGGGCATGTTTGGCTAAGCTTTTTGAAACAACTTATTGACTTATTGGCTTTTTAAAAAGTCATAAGCTACAAAATGATGTTTGGCAATGAGGGTGTATGTGAGGGGAAAAAGCCAATAAGTCACTCCATACTGACTTTTCCAAAAGGCCAATAAGCAATAAGTTGTTTCAAAAAGCTTAGCCAAACATGCCCTCAGAGAACCGTAAAACATATCTATATTTCTTTAAATATTTCAGATTGACATACAGGGGCGGACCCACCCCATGCCAAGTTGGGCGGGCGCACCCCCGGGAAAAAAAAATTAGTGTTATTATCCGACCAAATCCCGTCCGCACCCCTTGGATTTATTCGTCGCACCCCTTGGAATTTTTCGTCCGCACACCTTAGGTAAAAAAATATCATGGATTATATTAAAAAAAATTAGTAAAGTCTGATTTTTTTTTAAACTACCTGTATTATATAAACTTATACTACCTAAACCCAAACCAAACCCATTATATAAACTTATCGATAGTCCACTAATAATCTAGCCTATTAACCCACCTAAGTTAAAAAAACTACCTATATTATATAAACTTATACTACCTAAACCCAAACAAAACCCATTATATAAACTTATCAATAGCCCACTAATAATCTAGCCCATTAACCCACCTAAGTTAAAACTTAAAACAATTAAAATAAGCCCAAAAACCCTTCAATTCCTCTCCCGCCCTCCCTCTGTGCGACTGCCAGCGATCTTCATCAGTGATCAGCCATCACAACATTACAGCAACAACTCTGCAGGCCAGCAGCAGCCGATATCAGCCGGAATCCGACATCAATGTGACCGGAATCCGCTCCAAACCAACCGGTAAGTTTTATGTTTTTTATATGATTTTTTTTTATATTATATGAGAAAAGGGGTAATAAAAAACTTAAATAGGTATGAAAAATCATGCGTTTTGACGTTGCGTATGGTTGTTTAGATGATTTTTTGGATGATTATGTTATTTAGATGATTTTTAGGGGTGATTACACAATTCGCCAACTTGGATGGTTTGTCAAGTGTTGTAAGGTTAATGGTTTCAACAAATATTCACGTAACTTATACATTGGTATATTGGTTATTGAAGCTTGTTCTCGTATTACCCGTCGCAACCGCAACCGTTGAAAGATGTTTTTCGGCAATGAAGAATGTGAAGACCGACTTGCGTAATCGGATTGGGGATGAGAATTTAAGTGATAGTTGTGTATGTTATATAGAGAAAGACTTGCTTAAGAAAGTAGCTTTAGATGATGTTTTGGATACATTTCAAAAAATGAAAACCCGTAGGGCAACGTTTTAATTATGTTTGTAACAAGGTTTGACAAATATATAAATTTAGTTTGATGTTCTTTTGTCTTACATAACCCGATACGACCGATTTTTTTTTCTTATGTACCTAGGGGCCTAAAATTTTTAAAAATGTTTCGCACTCCTATAGAAAAATTCATGGGTCCGCCACTGTTGACATACTCTATCATCCACATGAATTTACCCATAATATGATATTTATAAGAGGTTATACGAGAATTTGATCATTAGAATAATAGAATCGTTAACTTTAGGTCGATATGTAATATTCTGAAAAAAAAAACAAAACAAAACAAAAAAAAAACTATATGATGATCATTTTTCTTTTATTTAAACATTTATTTATAATTTTGTTTTGTTTTGTTTCAGAGACTATGTATGATGAGATACTGATCTAGTTTAATTTTCCAAAGATTCGTCATCAGTTTTTCAATTGATATTATCATCATGGTTTAATGTTATCATCATCGTGGTTTAATGTGGCACCTAACTCGGTTTTATTAAGACATACAATTTCAATTTTTTTTAGAAAAACTTACTATATGATCTTGCAGAATTTTAAACATGTTAATTAATTCTAGGAGAAAGGGGAAGCACCTTACTATATCAGGGAGTATAATACGCTTTTTCTTGCATTTTTACTTCTTGTTTATTATTAAGAATAACTAGTAATAAGACCCGCGTGCGTTGCGGCGCGGGTACTTCGCAAATATCGAACGGATTAGTCTAAACGTTATGTGATGTGTTAGCCATACGAAAACGCACGTTTTGACGTATCCGATTGAACTCCATGTATCCTATAGTTGCATTGCGATTGGATCAAAACGTGACGTCAATCAAATTTATATCGTACAATCAAAACGCGTTATACGGGACCCGACTAACTCGAATTTATATCGTCAAGCCAAAAACTCTCGAGGGGGTCAAAGTGCCATTTACAAAGTTCATAAAAAGTTAAGTGGTTAAAAATTGCATTTCGTAAACTTAGGGGCTAAGAAAGGGTAAAGATAAAATTTGATAAAGTTTTGGGGTAAGAGGGAAACTATAACAAAGTTGGGGCTGAAAAAGAAACTACGACAAAGTTGGGGTGTCAAAAGCAAACTATTTGTAAAATGGAGTAGTAGTTTAGTGACTAAATTTGTCATTTTATGAAACTTTGAAGGTATCAAAATTAAGGGGCTAAAATTGTAAAATCGTAAAAGTATGGGAAAGGGGAGGCAAAGCCGGTGGGGTTTCTTCCGACTTTGTCTTTTAAGTTATAGTAGAATTTCAAAAAACGTCATACATTGATGGTAAAATCTTGATCATGTATTGATGGTAAAATCTTTAACATGTAATTTAAAGCAATTATATATTATAATCTTAACTTGTAACAACCCTCAATAAACCGACACTTTCATAATAAATTTCGACATCCTAGTATATTTTAAAAATGTCTCAATATATCTTTAAATACACCCCGTATGTGAAAACGAACCCGAAATACATTAAATAGTATTTAAAATAAATAAAACCTGATTTTTAAGCTGAGGCGGGCCGCGTAGACCCACCCCAACCCTTACGCGGGCGGTATAAAGGTTAAAGCCTGATTTCGTTGATTTTCTTAAGTTTAAGCGGGCCGCGTAAGACCCCCGTTTAGTTAACGCGGGCCGCGAGAGATCAAGATAGTGGCACAACCGGTGATGACACGAGTCATCATCGTGGCGAAGCTAGGCGATGACCCGGATCACCTAAACCCTACCCGGGCTAGAACGTGGGCCGCGTAAGCCCCTGCGTACATCTACGCGGGCCGCGAGAGAGTCAAGATCAGCACCTATAAATAGAACGCCTCAGATTTCAATTCAGTTCGTTCCGTTTTCATTTCTCAATCACAATTTCTGAATATAGGCTTTATAAAGCTGGTATTATGCCCCTAATTAGCGAGGTTCTGCTCCGTTGTAAGTATTATAACCCCAGTTTCATAATAGATACGCTGCCCGATTGATTTAGGGTTCCGTAACAACTGTCGTGGTTTTGCCCGACGTAGTTGTTGGAATACCGTCTCGGGGAGGGTATCATTAATATTTTCAAAGGGTTATAATACTAACCTATGTATATTTGTATAAATTATAGATTATTCCCAAGAAACCCTTACGCGAAGTCTAAGATAGCAATGTGAGTTTATCCTCTTTTTGTTAATCTTTTTGTAATGTTTTACAAAACCTTAAATGTTTTACAATGCGATTTAGCAGTGATTGAGTCTTTGTAGTTCTTCAATTACTACCGGTATGTTGGGGTTTTGTATACAAAATTTACTATTGTGAGTAGTAAGTCGGGACGACTATACGTTACCATTGGACAACGAGTTAGCCAATGTGTAATATGACCCACCAGTCAGGATTGACATTACTGAATGAGTAATTGTGTAGAAATAAACAATGTGATCGCTCTCAATACTGTTTTAATTGATAAAATGTTTCTTGATTAAACTAGGATTCACTCACCAGTATTTCCCACTGACAAATGTTTTTAAAACACGTTTCAGGTAACACAATGTGACAGCCAATTAGTAAAAAGCCAGCTGGAGAGCACTGAAGGCTTTGGAAAAAATGTGGCAATAAAAGTTACCTAAAAGACGATGTTTTAAATTCAAAAAAATAGGGTTTATCCCTATAAACGTATTGTAATAAGAAACTTGGGTTTCATCCCAATATGTTTATTTATATATAAATGGTGGTTTTACTCTGATAAACATTTCCTAACTACGGTCCTGATGAAAATTTCCGCTGCCAAATTAATCAACTAATACCACCAAGACTCTGAGTTCGCGTCCGCCCGTTCCCGGGACAGATAAGGGATTGGGGGTTGCGACAGAAGGTGGTATCAGAGCCTAGCCACTGGTCCGAGCCAAAGAAGTGTTATGCTGACACATAAATTCTAAATTTTGTGTTAGGAAATAAATTACGGAAATACGTGCATAACTGTATTTATTTGTTATGTGTTATTTGACTATTTGTTAGTTTACAGTATGAGTGGTCAAGGACCCTCAGACATGTGTCGTCAGTTGTCTGATTCACCTAGGAGTGAAGGTACCTCTTCACAGCCTGCCCTTTCTGGGTATTCTGCTGATCAGGAAGAAGGGATGTTTGCCTTTAAAGCTCAGTCAGCAGAGCCATTCCCTCATAAGAAACGAGGATGGTTCAGTAAGGAAGCCTTTGCACGTAGGAAAAGAATGCGAAAGTTGCAACAGCAAAGAGTTCTAGCAGCCGCTAAGCGAGAGTCAGATGCCCATACACAGGATATGCTTAATAGAAGCCTAGCTAATTTCCATATCCTAGCTACAACTGCTGCTGACCCAAGTCTGGAACAATTAGTAGCCCCACAACCACCATTCCCAGACCAACCCATGGAGATAGAAAACCTTGAAAACCAAGTGGAGATGCATGACTTCAACCCAGAAGAAATCCCTAGGGTACAAGCACCAAATCCCCTAGACCCAAATTATGACCCCTAGTGGGATGATAATAGGGACTTTGTGCAACGTTACCCGATACATGAAGACACACCCATACAAAAACATAGGAGCCTATCCAGGTATGGACCCTTTAGATCCCTATTACCATAATGATTACATTAGGGAGATCTTAGAAGATCCTTACCGATTTCAGGCACTTTCACCTCCATATCAGGAACCCGCACCCCAGATTCCGAACCCAGTCCTAGAACCTGCACCCCCAATGAGTACAGAAAACGTCCAAGAACTTAGGACATTTGGTGAGGAAATTTTAGAAAACAGTGAGAGAATGCGTCAGGTGGGAGAGCGTCTCGTATGGAAATACGACGAGCGCAATATGGATTTCTGGATGAATCCATATCCGTAGATGTGATGGTAGGAGATGGTAATAGTAATAATAATAATAATAATAATATAATAATAAAATAAAATATGTGTGTACGGATGCCTACTATTATTAGTGTAATTTTATTTCAGTCGGTATTGTAATTTTATTTCAGTACTGGTTTGTAATAGATGCCTAATAGATGAATAGAGTAAAGTCGCAATGATCGACGTTTTTTGCTAGATTGTGTGTCATATGATTAACTATATTAAATATTATCTTGTGATATTAATATGGGGTAAATGTTTAAAAATTCAGATGGCCGACGAAGGAAATCAAGGAAATCTGAATAATGATAACCAGAGTAACATTAACGTGGTTAATGAGAATCCAAGCATCAATAACAATGGAAACCAAATGGATAATAGTGCCGTTCAACATATAGTGACACAAGGAATCATAGATGCAATGCCATTTATTATTCAAACAATTCAAGAAGCGAATAATAAAAGTAAGCATAGCAGTAAGCGACCAACTGAACCTGAAAACAGGGTGAACAATGGACCTATACTTCAAGTGCCCATTCCCAAACTGAGAAGAACCATGCCTTATGGTTGTTCCTATAAAGAATTCTTGTCTTGTAAACCAATGGAATTCTCGGGCAACGAAGGGGCCATTGCAACCCTACGCTGGATAGAGAAGACTGAGGCAGTCTTAAGAATAAACAAGTGTGCTGAAGAAGATAAGATATTGTTTGCTTCCAATCTGTTTAAGAATTCAGCACTAGAATGGTGGAACACTATCCTCCAATCAAGAGGAAGTGATAGAACCTACAATATGGAATGGGAAGAATTTAAGAACAAGGTAGAAAGGAAATTATGCCCACCCAATGAGAAGGAACAGATAGCAAACAAATTCCTAAACCTTAGGATGACTGGTGTGGATAGTAAGGGATACACTAAATTATTCTTCGAATATGCTAGAATAGTGCCAAATCTTGCTTCACAAGAATCAGTGTTAATTTCCCGTAATATCTGGGGATTAATTGGAGAAATTAGACACGTAGTCAAGGCAGCTAGACCTCAAACCATAGAAGAAGCTATAGAACTAGCAAATACCTTGACAGGTGAATTAGTTCGTACCCGAGAAGAGGATCAAAGGAGGAACCTAACCCAGAAATTAACTCAAGAATTCCGTTCTGGAAATTCTAACCGTGGGAAAAATATAGGTTCTACCTCTGCACCCTACTGTAGGTATTGCAAAAGAAAGCATTCAGGAAGATGTTCTATATACTGTAACTTTTGCAAAATATCGGGACACAAGGAAGAAAACTGCAGGAAGAAAGCTAATAATAGGATATGTTACAATTGCAGAGAACAAGGTCATATCAAGCCTAATTGCCCGAAATTAGCTCCAGCTACAGACAACAAGAATACTAAAAATGCTAGAGCATTTGTTCTGACTGCAGATGATTCCAGATGTCATAGCTGGTACATTTTTAGTTAATGATATATTTGCTAAAGTATTATTTGACTCTGGTGCAAACCAAAGTTTTATTAATACGTCATTTTGCAAAATTCTAAATCAGTCATTAACTAAACTACCACAAGAATGCTTAGTAGAGACAGCTAATGGAGAAACTGTTAGGATTTCTGAAAACTTGCAGGAAGCAATAATAGAAATTTTAAATCAGAAATTTATTGCAAACCTTTATCCCATGAATCTGGCAGGATTTGATATTGTTTTAGGAATGGATTGGTTAATAGCCAATAAAGCCAGTATTTTATGTGATCAAAAGTCAATTCAAGTAAATTCACCAAAAGGTAAAACGATCACAATTAAAGGAGATAAACCATCTAGAACTACAAAATTCATCTCTGTGATGAAAACTGCAAGCTATATAAGAAAAGGTTCTATAGTGTATTTGATTTCCATAATCACTAACACTAAAGGAAAGGATTTAAAAGATATTCCAGTAGTATCTCAGTTTTCAGATGTATTTCCAGAAGAATTGCCAGGGCAACCTCCAGATAGAGAAGTTGAATTCAGAATCCATTTAATACCAGGAACAGCACCGATTGCCAAAGCACCTTACCGTTTGGCACCTGCAGAAATGCAAGAATTGAAGAAACAATTAGATGAATTACTGGAAAAAGGATTCATACAGCCTAGTTCGTCGCCGTGGGGAGCGCCGATTTTATTTGTTAAAAAGAAGGACGGATCAATGCGTATGTGCATTGACTACCGTGAATTGAACAAAGTCACGATTAAGAATCGCTACCCATTACCGAGAATCGATGATCTGTTTGATCAACTACAAGGATCTCGATTTTTCTCTAAAATCGATTTAAGGTCAGGATATCATCAATTAAAGGTACAGGAAGAGGATATTCATAAGACCGCATTCAGAACAAGGTATGGCCATTATGAATTTACTGTCATGCCATTTGGTTTAACCAATGCCCCAGCCGCATTTATGGACATGATGAACCGAATATGTAAGCCATATTTGGATAAATTCATAATTGTTTTTATAGATGATATTCTAATTTACTCTAAGAGTAAAGAGGATCATGTAAAGCATTTGCACGCACTTTTAAGTTTATTAAGAAAGGAAAAGCTTTCTGCTAAATTTTCCAAGTGCGAGTTTTGGTTAGAACAGGTACAGTTTCTCGGACACCTAGTCAACCATGAAGGAATTCATGTGGATCCCACAAAGATCGAGGCAATTACTAAATGGAAAACCCCTGAATCACCAACTGAGGTTAGAAGTTTCTTAGGATTGGCCGGTTATTATAGAAGATTTATTCAAGATTTCTCTAGAATAGCCATTCCCTTAACAAAGCTAACCTGTAAATCTGTTAAGTTTGAATGGGGATTAAAACAAGAAGAAGCCTTTAGAATTCTTAAGCAAAGATTAACCCATACTAGCATTACCAGAAGGAGCTGAAGACTTTGTAGTCTATTATAACGCTTCTAAATTAGGTTATGGATGTGTGTTGATGCAACGTCAAAAGGTTATAGCATATGCATCTAGATAACTTAAGAATCATGAAGAGAATTATTCAACCCATGATCTAGAATTGGGAGCTATAATTTTTGCTCTTAAGATTTGGAGACATTACCTTTATGGTAGTAAGTTTACCATATTCACTGATCATAAGAGTTTAAGGTATATTTTCAAGCAAAAGGAGTTGAATATGAGACAAAGACGCTGGATGGAGATGCTTAGTGATTATGATTGTGATATCCAGTCTCATGAAGGAAATGCAAATGTAGTAGCAGATGCTTTAAGCCGAAAGTATCATGAAAAGCCAAAAAGGGTACGTTCTCTTAAATAAATCTGCAAGTAGATTTAAATGATCAAATTAGAGAAGCACAAGATTTAGTAATCAAGGATGATACTGAAAAATTAAAAGGTATGCTAAAAGAATTGGAACAAGGAATAGATGGAATTTAGAGATTTCATAAAAAGAGAATGTGGATACCTAAATTAGGAAACCTACGTCATCGTATATTAGAAGAAGCCCATAAGTCTAAGTATACGATGCATCCAGGAAATGATAAAATGTACCAGGATTTAAGGAAAAATTTTTGGTGGATAGGAATGAAAAAGGACATAGCAGCCAATGTTTCTAAATGTTTAACATGTTCTCAAGTCAAAGCTGAACACCAGAAACCCTCAGGATTTCTACAACAATTAGAAATGCCAGTGTGGAAATGGGAATTAATAACAATGGATTTTGTTACTAAATTACCCAAAACAAAGAAAGGCAATGATACAATCTGGGTGATTGTAGATAGACAAACCAATTCAGCTCATTTCCTACCAATGAAGGAAACTTTCAGTATGGAACAATTAGCTAAGTTATATGTAAATGAAATTGTTTCTTTACATGGAATTCCTTTATCAATTGTTTCTGATAGGGATAGCCGATTTACCTCTCATTTTTGGTCAAGTTTCCAAAAGGCAATGGGAACCAAGTTAAAACTAAGCACGGCTTATCACCCTCAAACTGACGGACAAAGCGAAAGAACAATTCAGACAATGGAAGACATGCTTAGAGCTTGTGTAATTGATTTCGGAGGTAATTGGGACGATCACTTACCTTTAATAGAATTTTCTTATAATAATAGTTATCACACAAGTATCAATGTTGCACCATTCGAAGCACTTTATGGACGAAAATGCCGAACCCCAGTCTGTTGGGCAGAAATTGGGGAAAAGCAACTATCCGGACCTGAGATAGTACAAGAAACAACCGACAAGATTATTCAAGTCAAGGAACGACTAAAAGCAGCACGTGATCGATAGAAGAGCTATGCCGATAACCGACGCAAACCATTGGAATTTCAAGTAGGAGACAAAGTATTATTGAAAGTCTCTCCTTGGAAAGGAGTAGTAAGATTCATAAAAAGGGGAAAGCTAAGTCCCAGGTATGTTGGACCTTTTGAGATTATTAGAAGAATAGGACCTGTAGCCTATCAGCTACAACTGCCAGAGGAAATGGCAGGAATACATGATGTATTTCATGTATCTAATCTCAAAAAGTGTTTAGCTGACGAATCACTGGTAGTACCTCTTAAGGATATAGAGGTAAATGAACAACTCAAGTTTGTAGAAAGGCCTCTACAGATTGAAGACAGGAAAGTCAAGAACCTCAAGCATAAGACACTAGTTCTGGTCAAAGTAAAGTGGGACTCCAAAAGAGGACCTGAGTACACATGGGAGCTCGAGTCAGAAATGCAAAGGAAATATCCGCACTTGTTCCAGTAGATCTCGAGGACGAGCTCTAAAACAAGGTGAGGAGGATGTAACAACCCTCAATAAACCAACAACTTTCATAATAAATTTCGACATCCTAGTATATTTTAAAAATGTCTCAATATATCTTTAAATACACCCCGTATGTGAAACCGAACCCGAAATACATTAAATAGTATTTAAAATAAATAAAACCTGATTTTTAAGCTGAGGCGGGCCGCGTAGACCCACCCCAACCCTTACGCGGGCGGTATAAAGGTTAAAGCCTGATTTCGTTGATTTTCTTAAGTTTAAGCGGGCTGCGTAAGACCCCTCTTTAGTTAACGCGGGCCGCGAGAGATCAAGATAGTGGCACAACCCGGTGATGACACGTGTCATCATCGTGGCGAAGCTGGGCGATGACCCAGATCACCTAAACCCTACCCGGGCTAGTACGCGGGCCGCGTAAGCCCCTGCGTACATCTACGCGGGCCACGAGAGAGTCAAGATCAGCACCTATAAATAGAACGCCTCAGATTTCAATTCAGTTCGTTCCGTTTTCATTTCTCAATCACAATTTCTGAATATAGGCTTTGTAAAGCTGGTATTATACCCCTAATTAGCGAGGTTCTGCTCCGTTGTAAGTATTATAACCCCAGTTTCGTAATAGATACGCTGCCCGATTGATTTAGGGTTCCGTAACAACTGTCGTGGTTCTGCCCGACGTAGTTGTTGGAATACCGTCTCGGGGAGGGTATCATTAATATTTTCAAAGGGTTATAATACTTACCTATGTATATTTGTATAAATTATAGATTATTCCCAGGAAACCCTTACTCGAAGTCTAAGATAGCAATGTGATTTTATCCTCTTTTTGTTAATCTTTTTGTAATGTTTTACAAAACCTTAAATGTTTTACAATGCGATTAAGCAGTGATTGAGTCTTTGTAGTTCTTCAATTACTGCCGGTATGTTGGGGTTTTATATACAAAATTTACTACTGCGAGTAGTAAGTCGGGACGACAATACGTTACCGTTGGACAACGAGTTAGCCAATGTGTAATATGACCCACCAGTCAGGATTGACAGTACTGAATGAGTAATTGTGTAGAAATAAGCAATGTGATCGCTCTCGATACTGTTTTAATTGATAAAATGTTTCTTGATTAAACTAGGATTCACTCACCAGTATTTCCCACTGACAAATGTTTTTAAAACACGTTTCAGGTAAGACAATGTGACAGCCAATTAGTAAAAAGCCAACTGGAGAGCACTGAAGGCTTGGGAAAAATGTGGCTATAAAAGTTACCTAAAAGACGATGTTTTAAATTCAATAAAATAGGGTTTATCCCTATAAACGTATTGTAATAAGAAACTTGGGTTTCATCCCAATATGTTTATTTATATATAAATGGTGGTTTTACTCTGATAAACATTTCCTAACTACGGTCCTGATGAAAATTTCCGCTGCCAAATTAATCAACTGATACCACCAAGACTCTGAGTTCGCGTCCGCCCGTTCCCGGGACAGATAAGGGATCGGGGGTTGCGACATAACTCATGCACCAAAGGTAAATACTAAATAGTCTGGTGGTTCCTCTTTACAAAGGTGATGTTGGTGTTGGTTCAGTTCTGATTAAACATGATGGAAAACATGAAAAACATACATGTCACCGCAGACAGTGCAGTAGAGAATCCAGTGATGGAAGAAGCCATGGTGTTCGACATCTTTGTCAAGGTGATCTGGTTCCTCCTTAGGGTGCTGACTGATGATGGTGATTATGAAACCGACAAGGGAGATCGGCTATGGAGAGGAGGTCGATTATGATGTTATGCTAATTAGGTTATCTGTCTAGGTGTGTAACTGTGTAACCCTTTAACCTCTACATAAGTCTCCTTATATAAGCACCCAGGAGGAAACCTAATTAGTTAATAAGGGTAATATGGTCCATCAACAATTACCAACTAATTATTTAATAGGTTATTATATATTTTGATCTATATTATGTAAATGATTATAATGGCTACTAGATTAAATATTAAAAAATAATATATTTAATCTTACATTATCCCACTTAGCCGAGTAATCATTTACTATGAGTATTAGATAAGCCTAATCAGGAGTTAACACTCATTTTAGCCTTAAACAAGAACTATAGCAGAGAAATACAGCCGTTGAATCATTATGCGACTCAGGGCCCCCATTAGTCAAACTATAGCCTTAATTTAAAACCTAATCGTCATGATCAAAATACGCATAAGCCCTTTGTTTGATTTGTAACTTTATTTGTCTATATGTCATTATACCGGTTGAACATATTCTTAGAGACATACAAAATCAAACTGAGGAAATTTCATTAATCATAAAACATAAGCTAGTACAATATGCTTAAATAAGGTCTTTACTAAATCCCATATTCCGAACATGTTCTTCGTAAACCTTAGGAGGGAGACCTTTAGTCATCGGATCCGCAAGCATATCTTTAGTACTAATATACTCAATACAAAGATTATTTTCCTCAACTCGTTCACGTACGAACAGATATTTTGTATCGAGATATAAACCAGCTCCAGTCGAACTGTTACTGTTCGAGAAACTAACGGCAGCTGAATTATCACAGTAAAGCTTCAATGGTCTAGAAATGGAATTAACGATTTTGAGTCCAGTGATCAGATTTCTAAGCAACATTCCATGACAGGTTGCGTTATAAACAGCAATGTACTCTGCCATCATTCTGGAAGTTGTGGTCAACTGTTGTTTATGACTCTTCCATGAAATGGGTCCGCCTGCTAACATAAAGATATAGCCCGAAGTGGATTTCTTGTCATCTTTGCATTTGGCAAAGTCAGAATCAGAATAGCCCACCACTTCTAAACGATCACTTCTTCTATAAGTCAGTTTACAGTCTTTCGTCCCTTGCAGATATCGAAGTACCTTCTTAGCTGCTTTCCAGTGATCTAGGTCAGGATTAGTCTGATAACGGCCTAGCATTCCAGCAATATAAGCGATATCTAGGCGAGTACAGACTGGAGCATACATCAAGCTCCCGACTACTGACGCGTAAGGTATCTGGCTCATTTGCTCCTTCTCAACCTCTGTTGTCGGACATTGGAATGAACCGAAAACATCTCCCTTAACTACTGGAGCCACGAAGGGTTTGCACTATTTCATGTTGTAACGTGTAAGGACACGATCTATGTAAGCCTTTTGAGACAATCCTAAGATTCCTTTGTGTCTATCTCGGTGAATTTCGATGCCAACGACGTAAGAAGCATCTCCAAGATCCTTCATGTCGAAGTTATGCGAGAGTAACCGCTTCGACTCATGCAACATGTCTAAACTATTACTTGCCAATAGAATATCATCTACGTAAAGGACAAGTATAGTAAAGTTGTTCCCACTCATCTTGAGGTAGGTGCATTGATCCACTTTATTCTTCATAAAACCTTGTTTCTTCATGACTTCATCAAACTTGAGGTACCATTGACGTGATGCTTGTTTTAACCCATAAATGGATTTCTTCAACTTACAGACTAGATGCTCCTGATCTTCAGGTTTAAAGCCTTTAGGTTGTTTCATGTAAACATCTTCCTCTAAGTCTCCGTTAAGGAAAGCGGTTTTAACATCCATCTGATGCAACTCTAAATCAAAATGAGCTACTAGGGCCATGACGATCCTTAATGAATCTTTACGTGAGACAGGTGAAAACGTCTCTTGATAATCAATTCCCTCTTTCTGAGTGTAGCCCTTTGCAATCAATCTCGCTTTGTAGCGTTCAACGTTCCCATTCGGATCCAGATTTGTTTTGAACAACCATTTACATCCTACTGGTTTGACACCATTGGGTAATTCTACCAAATCCCAAACGTCATTTTTCTTCATAGAATCAAGCTCATCAATCATTGCTTTATTCCATTCTGAAGACTGATCACTACTAATGGCTTCATTGTAAGAGATAGGATCATTGAGCTTTTCGGGATCCATTTCAGTCAGGTAGGTAACATAATCATCCCAATTAGTAGGCCTCCTTTGCCTAGATGACCTCCTGAGTTGATTATCGGGTTCAGCGTTGTCTTGGTTTTGAGCGTTTGATGTGCCTTCGTCATGAGGTATAATTGGTTCTGATTGTAGAGGTAAAATTGGAGTTGGTGCAGTAGCTTTGGGTACAAGAGGAGTAATCGGAGTAATGGTAAGCGACGATTCTCCCCCCCCCCCCCCCGTGTCTTGTACTTCTTGCAATTCTTCGTAAGGGTTGGTACTGCTCCCACTGACCTTTAAATCCTCCAGGAACGCAACATGCTTGGTTTCAACAATACGGGTGACATGAGAAGGACAATAGAAACGATAACCCTTTGAATTATCAGGATACCCTATAAAGAAACAGGTAACTGTTTTAGGGTCAAGTTTCCTTAGGAAAGGATTGTAAAGTTTTGCTTCAGCAATGCAGCCCCATACTTTCATATATTTAAGACTCGGTTTCCTTCCTGTCCAAAGTTCATAAGGAGTTTTAGGGACAGACTTAGAAGGGACTCTATTGAGTATATGAATAGCTGCTTTTAATGCTTCAGTCTAGAGGAATAATGGTAAATTAGTGTTGGCTAACGTACTGCGCACCATGTTCATAAGGGTACGGTTCCTTCTTTCAGCGACACCGTTCTGCTGAGGTGTACCAGGCATGGTATATTGGTTCACAATCCCCTGGCCCTTACAAAACTCATAAAATGGACCAGGAGCTTGACCCACATCAGTATATCTTCCATAATATTCACCGCCTCTATCTGATCTCACAACTTTAATCTGACGATCTAATTGCTTTTCAACTTCAGCCTTATAGTCTTTAAAAGTTGTTAGAGATTCATATTTCTCCTTAATAAGACAAGTACATGTAACGAGAATAATCGTCAATAAAAGTGATAAATGAAGTATGTCCTGTTATGCCAGCGATTTGGTAGGGACCACTAATGTCAGTATGAATGAGTTCTAATAAATTAGAGCTCCTAGTGGCACCTTTCTTATTCGCTAATGTCATTTTACCTTTAAGACATTTGACACATGTTCCAAAATCAGAGAAATCAAGAGGATGTAAGACTTCATCCTTTACGAGACGATTTAATCGTTCTCTTGAGATGTGGCCTAAACGTTGATGCCACAACATGGATGAAGTCTCTAAGTCTCGTTTCTCTTTCATCTTTGTGAGTGATTTATTAATGTTATATGACAACAAAGATTTGGAAAAATTATCATCTAGTTCTAATCTATAGAGACCACCATCCAGAATACCGGTATCATAAAGAACAGAATCATAGAGGATAGAGAGTTTGCGATGACCATGGGAAACAATAAAACCGTCCATGTCTAACTTTGGTCCTGATACAAGGTTCCGAGTTACCTCAGGAACATATAAGGTATCATAAAGTTTAATACATAAACCAGTTTTCATAAATAATTGTAATGTTCCAATGGCCTTCACTTCTAATTCTCGATCATCCCCAACCTTAAGCGTTCTTTGGTTTCTTTCCAGCTTCCGGATTGTAAGGAATCCCTGAGTTGAATTGGTAACATGAACCATAGAACCAGAATCAAACCACCAAGAATTAGCAGGAACACTTAAATTATAGGACTCAAGTATCATAAAATAATCGTTACCTTTCTTAGCCAGCCACTCCTTAAAGTCAGGGCATTCCTTCTGCATATGTCCTGCCTTTTTACAGAACTTGCAGTGGATTCTGCCTAAGGAGTTCTTAGAGCTGGAGGGTGCACTTGTATTAGGATTAGCCCTTTGAACTTTTGAAGCATCCTTCCTCTGATGATTGTTCTTCCTTTTCATAGAGTTAGAGGTGGTGAAGTTAGCAACATCAGTAGTGCGATCCATCCTCATACGCTCTTCCTCCTGTACGCACATAGCGACCAGCTCACTCATCGTCCATTTGTCCTTCTAAGTGTTGTAATTGATCTTGAATGCTTCAAATGGCGAAGGAAGTGAAGTAATGATGAAATGAACGAGGAAACCATCACTGATCTCCATTTCCAGCCCCTTCAGCTTATTGGCCATGTCATTCATCATCATGATGTGCTCGCGAATGCCACTCCTCCCATCATACTTAGTTGTCACCAGCTTGAGGATAAGGGTACTAGCGTGTGCTTTAGATGTCCCCTTGAACTGCGCCTCCACATGTTCCAAGTAGGTTTTAGCATCTTCAGAATCAGGAATAGCTCCTCTGATTGCATTGCTGATGGACTGCTTCATGAACATGAGAGACATGCGGTTACACCTAGTCCACTTTTCATGAGTTAACTGCTCAGCAGCAGTACTTTGAGTAGTAAGGTCCGCTGGCTTATTCTCTCTTAGAGCATAATCAAAGTCCAGCAGCCCAAGCGTGAGCATGAGAGCATCCTTCCATGCAGCAAAGTTATCACCAGTCAAAGGTGGAATCCCGCAATTGGGCGCTGATAGTGGAAATAATATGAGCAAATTATGATACTAAGAAAGAAGTTCTAATGTGATCTAAGGGCACGTTATACTAAGGCAGGCATAAATAATGACCATTTTAATAATGAAGCTGTGATATTGTCTATTACTAACATCAAAATAATAGACTTAGTTAAAATTCTACTTAAACGAAGACAAATCAGCTTTGGCCAGAAGTGTAGTCATTTAAGCATGTGTGCAAAGAGGTTGTGACAAAACAACTTTGGCCAGAGATGAAACAATCACTTTAGTCATGCACTTGTTACGTATGCTATACATGAATGAATTAAATCAGCTTTTGCCAGATATTAAGACATTCGTGCTCGTAATGCACACTTAACATAGCTTTCGTAATACTTGAACGATAAGTAGATGTATCAAATCAGCTTTGGCCAGAAATCATACACCAGAAGCTCATTCAAGTTAAGCTATTTTGGTTTTGTGAAACATCATCTGATTCTGATTAATTAACTAAGTATTTACAAAACCAATTATTTAATAGCAAACCATCTGTTAGCGCGGATCGAACTTAGTTCATATTAACGGCTTAATAAAGCAATGGGATTTCGAATAAGTCTTGAAATTTTATGAACACTCATGATTTCGGATGAATCATGTCTTGGATTCATCCGAGATGAATGATTTCGAATCATTTCGGACTATCCGAAATGGATGATTTCGAATGACCTCGGATGTGTCCAAGACGCGTAAGTCGAGTCATTTCGGATGATTTCGGATGTGTCCAAGACGCATGATTTCGGATGAATTATGTCTTGGATTCATCCGAAATGGTGATGCTTAGTCCGAGATGGTCCGAAATGATCAGGCAGTTATTGATCCATAATGGACGCTTAGTCCGAAATGAGGTCCGAAATGATCATCCGTAATGTGCTCCTCAAGCTACAAAATCCTTAATTTAGGCCGTTAATAATTGATAAGATTTTAAATCCGAAATTTCAGTGATTATGGGATTAAGTTTCCTGTTTAATTGCTAATTATATTTATCTGTTAATTTCGAAATTATATCCATTAATAAAATAACAGATTTCGAAAATTCTAATTTGATTAAAAAATAAATCAAACAGGAACAAACACCCAATAATCCTAAATTCATTCCAAAACTAAGGGAATTTTTTTTTCGAATTTAATCATGAACTTATGATGAACCCTAAATCAAAATATTCAAACATTCATTCGAAATCTGGAAATTATTACACATTTAAACATGTTTCTCAAACTGTTGATTTCGGAACAGTTATAATGAATGAATATATGATCCGAGATGATCCGGAATGGCATCTCGGATGTAATTATTTGTAAATACTCATCCGTGATGCATCCGAGATAGTATTTCGGATGACAGAAAACGGATTTTATTATGGTTTTCAATTCTGTTTTCCAGTTTTATTCCAGATTTACGGATACAAAACAGAACCGACTAATCAACATATGCTCTGATACCACATGTTGGTTCAGTTCTGATTAAACATGATGGAAAACATGAAAAACATACATGTCACCGCAAACAGTGCAGTAGAGAATCCAGTGATGGAAGAAGCCATGGTGTTCGACATCTTTGTCAAGGTGATCTGGTTCCTCCTTAGGGTGCTGACTGATGATGGTGATTATGAAACCGACAAGGGAGATCGGCTATGGAGAGGAGGTCGATTATGATGTTATGCTAATTAGGTTATCTGTCTAAGTGTGTAACTGTGTAACCCTTTAACCTCTACATAAGTCTCCTTATATAAGCACCCAGGAGGAAACCTAATTAGTTAATAAGGGTAATATGGTCCATCAACAATTACCAACTAATTATTTAATAGATTATTATATATTTTAATCTATATTATGTAAATGATTATAATGGCTACTAGATTAAATATTAAAACATAATATATTTAATCTTACAGTTGGTTCAAATTTGAGTCTAGAAAAAATTAGGTATAAAAAGTCGACGTTAAAAAAAGATAAATTGTATTTAGTTGTAAAAAAAGTAAGTGCTGAAAAGTTTCAAATATAACTTTTTTTCTTTCAGCCCAGTTGGCCAGTTGGGCCTGTGTCCTTCATGGAGGCGCAGGTTCGACTCCTGGCTGTGGCTAGGGGTGGGACCAGGCAATGATGGTAAGAACTTGTAAGCCAGTGGGTGCGCAAGTTCGAGCTTGAGCCGCCCCGGTTTTAATCCGGCCGTTACTCCAGCGGGGTCACCCGTGTGGAGGCGGTACGGTTTCCGGGCGAACGCCGTAGCCAAGTCTGACCATTCCCAGCGCGGATCCGGTTAAGACAACGTAAGTCTGGGACAGATCTTGGTTAGGGTCCCCGACTTGGGGATGTAAATACCTAAAAAAGAAGTTTACCGTTCAAAAAAAAAAAAAATTCCATTCTATATATGGGAAATTCACTACTTTATAAAGGGTAAAAAATCATGTTTTACACCATACGGAGTGGGCGTAAAAAGGTGGTGTGGAAGCCTCTCCACGTCAGGCACACTTGCAATACATACGAAACAAATATAAGACTTAAAAAGCTTTACAACATATCTTAACTCCTCATCCACAACACCTCCTCTATTCTAAGGTTTTTCAGTCTCCGATCGACTCAAAACTAGATCTAGCCCCACTACGAGCACTAAAATTAAAATGTGAAATTTCAACTAAAGGCTTGAATTTTTCCCAGGTATGTCTTGTCTTCTTCGAATTAAGTGTGTGAAGTCCTCGTCTTCATGGCCACATTTATGCATCGACTTTTATTCACTTGCATTTAACCATGTTTGATTATGCTACAAGTCATTTAACCACGCGTATTTATTAGAGCATCCATAACGTGGTGACTTGGCACCGGTTTGGGTTTGCGGACCACCCTCACAGAGCAGCTTGCGTTGTGGGGTGGTGTCCAGCCGTTCTAAGACCGCATAACCAGACCTCCAACGGACAAAAGTGGTGGGGCCCTCCTCTCTCACATATAACTTAATATTTTTAATAATGGTTTGTAGAAGTTTGATGTTGTAGAAAAATAAAGGTTCTTTAGTGAATTTTAAATTGCAACTTCTTCTCTTTGTTTAAGGCACCACAAGGGGTCTTGGATGAATTGGATGCACTTAGACGAGGGTTTTTTTGGGGTGGGAACAATGAAAAATAAAAAATGGTTTGGGTATGTTGGGAAAGGGTTATTGGCCCTCTTGAAAAGGGGGGTCTAGGGTTGAGACCTCTAAAAGATATGAACACAAGTCTATTGTTAAAGTGGTGGTGGAGATACAAGCATGAGAAAGATACACTATGGGGCCGAACCATCAAGGCAATCCACACACATGTTCACTCAACATCGTACGTCCCGATAAAGGAAGGTATATCGGGAACATGGAACAACATAGCGAAGATGGGTAAAGAGCTCGAAAGGTATAATTTAAACGTCTCACATTTCATGAAGGGTGTAACAGGGAACAGGAGAAATATCCGGTTTTGGTTGGATTGGTGGGTCGGGGATGGGCCGCTAAAAGATACATTCCCGGATTTATTTGCATCGGAAAAGCACAAAAGAGTAAGCGTTGAAGAAAGAAAAGTTGAATGGGGATGGAGACACACGCCAATTTCAGCAGATTTATACAACCAAATTCAGCGTATAGAGTCTATAATACAACCGATAAATCTCAACAACCAGGAAGATAAATGGGTATGGGCTCTTGCGAGGGACGGGGTCTTCTCGCTATCATCACTCAGACAAGAGTTAACCAAATTCGTTGTTCCATTTTACCCTTTCAAATGGGTGAAATAGGTACCGAAGAAGGTTAATATCTTTGGGTGGCGGGCTGCTCAAGATCGTTTGGCAACAATGGCGGGGTTAAAAAAAAGAGGCATGCTTCCGGGCTTAACAACATGCAAATTTTGTGGGGAAAAGGAGGAAGACGCCGATCATTTATTCACAGGATGTTATGCAGCGTCGATATTATGGCACAGGTTAATTCATGGTGTAAAGTACAACAGATCTTTGCCTTTACTGCGAAAGACCTACTGGAATTTTATATTAATGCGACACTCGAAGAACCGAAGAGGAATTTTATACAAGGAATAATTCTGGCAAATTGCTGGGGCATATGGAAAGCAAGAAACGAAAACATCTTCGGAGGTAAATGATTTAACATAGATGCAATATTTGGTGAGATGCAAGTGATAACATTCATGTGGATTAAACATAAACCGAAGAAAAATAAGGATTGGAGCAAATGGAAATGTTTCGAGGTGCTAAATCTGGAATCTACAATGTAATTTTCTGTTTTTTTTTTTAGTTTAAATTTTGGTGATAATAATTGGGTGGTTGGCTTAGTAGCTTACTAACCATATGATGATGTAATTTGTACAACTTTTTTGGTGATGAAATATCAATGTTTTAAAATCCGGTTTTTTAATCATACCGGATTAGGCACAAAAATGGTTTAACCGGTTGAATCGGATTGTATCGGACGGTTCAACCGGGTTGACTAGTTAACTGTATAATTCTAGAAATTACAACATCAACTCAAAAAATAATCCAAAATTGGATGTAGATGTAAATCTGAAACGATTGATGGAGTGATGGAAGTCAGGAACAAGTCACGAATGATGGATTGGTGAAGCAAGTTTTGAATTTTGATCGATGCAGATAAAATATTAAAAGTCGTTAGGTTAAAGTTGAGAGTAAACAAGAAGATAAGCCGATAAAAAGTAAAATCCTAACCCAAAAACTGACGGTTCAAACCGGTATACCGGATTTTACCGGCGGTACAAAGTCGATGCCATTTCTCCTACTTACCGGGGTGTTTCGTACCGGATTTAAATCCGAAAACGGTAATACCGGTATAACCGGCCGGTATTTACCGGTTTTTAAAACATTGTGAAATATAGTCTTTTACCGTTCAAACAAAAGTGAGGTTTGAAATCCGACGTGACATGTTGTGGAATTTTGCGTTGCGGATGCTATTAATATTGCCGGTTAAAACTATTATCAAGGCATATTTAAAAAGCAAGTTATTTTGAAAATAAAATAAACTAGTTTTTTTACGTCACGCGTTGCGGCGAAACCGAGCAAATGATAATGTAAAATAAACATGATTTGAAAATAAAGCATGTTTTTTAAACTATTAGAACGGTTTAGTTTATCATCGTACCGTTTTATAATACCAAATAAATACTTTATTTTGAGTACTACTTCGTTTTTAGTAAACATATAACAAAATGTCAGAGAAAAAATCAAGCACAACTACATACTTAAGTTTTTAGAAAAAAGTTATAAACGTAAATTTTTAAAAAGTATCAAATTAATCGATAAATTAATATATGTTCTAAAAAAAGAAATAGGAATTATTAAAAAATGATAAAGAAAATATATGGTTTAAAAAAGGAAAAAAATTAAGAGTATGTTATTAAAAGTAAATATAATAATAAACTATTATAACATATTAAATAAAAAATAATAAAAAACTATTTATTATTATAAAAATAAAGTTACTATTTATCGTAAATGTTATTAAAAGTAAATATAATATAATATAATATATTAATAAACTATTATAATATATTAAATAAAAAATAATAAAAAACTATATGTTAAAATAAAGTTACTATTCATCGTAAATGTTATTAAAAGTAAATATAATATAATATATTAATAAACTATTATAATATATTAAATAAAAAATAATAAAAAACTATATATTATTTTAAAAATAAAGTTACTATTCATCTTCCTTTATCAACAATAGGGAGCCGCTAGAATGAGAACCACCACGAGTTATGAGAACCACGAGAACCGCGCCCCGCGGGTGGCCGTTGACCACGAAATTTTTTTTACACCTAGATCCGTATATTTTAAGACCGGGTGTAAATTTTGGGTTCAAACGGCGCGCCCGAGGGGGTAGTTTTTTACGCCCAAAGTTTGGTTAAAAAAAAGAAAAATTAAAAAAACCCAAACTTTGGGCGTAAAAAACTACCCCCTCGGGCGCGCCGTTTGAACCCAAAATTTACACCCGGTCTTAAAATATACGGATCTAGGTGTAAAAAAAATTTCGTGGTCAACGGCCACCCGCGGGGAGCGGTTCTCGTGGTGGTTCTCATTCTAGCGGCCCCCATATATATATATATATATATGGGGGCCGCTAGAATGAGAACCACCACGAGTTATGAGAACCACGAGAACCAAGTGCCACGGAGGGGCGTTGACCACGATTTTTTTTTTACAACTAGATCCGTATATTTTAACAACATTCGTAAAAAAAAAATTCAAACGGCGCGCCCGAGGGGGTAGTTTTTTACACCCAAAGTTTGTAAAAAAAAAAAGAAAAAACAAAAAAATAATAAAAACACCAAACTTTGGATGTAAAAAACTACCCCCTCGGGCGCGCCGTTTGAAATTTTTTTTTTACGAATGTTGTTAAAATATACGGATCTAGTTGTAAAAAAAAAATCGTGGTCAACGCCCCTCCGTGGCACTTGGTTCTCGCGGTTCTCATAACTCGTGGTGGTTCTCATTCTAGCGGCCCCCTATATATATATAGGATAAGGATCATGTGAGAAGTGATAGGCTAGTTGAGAAACTTGAGAAGCATTCTGGACCACACATTTTTCTAAGCCTTTCGTAATATACACATATGTATAGTTTAAAATTGACTATATACATATGTGTATAACTCAATATACATATATGTATATAGTCATTTTTAAACTATACATATGTGTATATTACGAAAGGCTTAGAAAAATGTGTGGTCCAGAATGCTTCTCAAGTTTCTCATATAGGGTGGACTTCTCTTAGGATCCCTACCCTATATATATATATATATATATATATATATATATATATATATATATATATATATATATAATTGTGATAGCAAATAAATATAAGATTATAATCTATGTGTATAATTGTAATGTTGAGTGTATATATTTAAGGTAAAACATTTACCAAACAATTGTATCTTTATGACATGTTTTACCACAAGTCCTACCCGCACGCGCGCAGGGAGTGCGAAAAAACTGAGTTTCAGAACTGGAATTTGGTTGAACTCGTGTGTGCCCGCACGTCCTGCGGACACGAATGCAGCTCCGAAAAATTTAGAAAAGATCAAACTCATTACTTAAATAGCCATTAAAGAAGTTGAATAATTAGCCATGAGTTTTTATCGTTGCATTACTTGGAATTTATGCAAGTATTTTGTGTCTGTAATTGACTCTGAATAAAAATATCTCATTACTTCCTTCTGTTACTATAAATTAGTAATTTGACTTTTAAGTGACTATGAATTCAAATGAAATATCTCATAAGCATCATACCAGTTCGTAAGTGGTCACAGCTGAACATAAATCAGCTAGTCAGTCATGTATACACTGCAACAGCTACACTCATATGTAGCTTGTATAATCATCATAATAAAAAACGAACGCTAATAAAATTCAACTTTGGCGATATGGCAGCACAAAATTCAATCACTTACATAGTTTCAGCTTCTTAAAGAACGGTGAAACAACAGATTTAGGGTACGGTCTAGAAGCAAGACAAGTAGGATAGTTCTCAGGTTGTTCAATCCACAGCTTATGAGCAATGCTATTGCTTGTAAGCTTCTCAGACAAGTTCTTTAACTGCACTTCTCCTTTTACTTCTAGAGTTACCTGCACCATCCCAACCCAGATATATTAATATATATGTTAGTAACTCCATTACCCTAACTTTACAGTTTGCACATAACAACTAATTGCATTTTTTCACAATGTTATGAATGTTAAAGTGGAACAATGTACAGTGGAGACTTTATGGTAGTATGTTAATAGGATCAGAAGCATAGCACTGACAAAGATAGACGAAGAAAAATGCAATGTGTATTGTCTCATAACTAGGGCTACAAACAAACCAAACGTTCGGCGAACAGTTTGTGAACCGTTCGGCGGGAAGTTTGTTTGTGTTCGTCCGTTTAATAAACAAACAAGAACAAGAAATTTCGTTTGTTTAGTTAAATGCACGAACATGAACAGAGGCCGCCTTCGTTCATTTATGTTCGTGAACGTTGGATAATGTGTTCGTTTGTGTTCGATAGTTCATTAGTGTTTTTAGTTTTTATATTTTATTTAAATACTTGAAAATTCTGACAAATAAAATATTTAATAAGTGTTAGTGTGATATCTATTCTGTTCGTGAACGTTTGTTTGTGTTCGTTTGTTTCCATTTGTGTTCATGAACATTAATTTGTGCTTATTTGTGTTCATCAACATTCGTTTTCGTTTGTTGCCTAAAATTAACAAACAAACACAAACGAACACGATCAACTTCATTGCCTTAACAAACAAACACAAACATAAAATCTCATTTGGTAAGTGTTCATGAATAGTTCGTGAACACATATTTATTAACAAATGAACACGAACAAGGTCATGTTCGTGTTCGTTTGGTTCGTTTGCAACCCTACTCATAACCCTTTCTAATATAAACCACAATTTCAAATTGTTAATTTCATTATTCAAACTACTTATTTCACTCGCAAATTATCAGATATGCAGTTTAGAAGTTTAGGCAAGCAATCTCAAACACCTTAAACAAGCTGCACTTTTGCCTTTGAAAAGTGGTCATAGATCCCACTATCAAACTCATTGAAATGCATCCGAACCGAACTAGATTGAGTAGGGGTGTGCACGGTTCGGTTCAGTTCGGTTTTTGGGCAAAACCGAAACCAAAATGTCGGTTTTTGGTTTTTTAAAACCGTTCGGTTTCGGTTTTTATGTCGGTTCAGTTTTTTGGTAATTTCGGTTTTTTGGAACAAAATTATGTAAGCTTCAAAATATAAAAAGTATAATTTAAATTATAAGAATCGTTCTTATATGTTTACATTTAAGATATAATAGTTAACCTCTTTAATTAATATTGCTTACATAAATCTAACCTTCTAATCTATTTTTATGTTTCTCCAAAGTTTTTATTAAGACATTTTTTTATAATAATTTAAAGATCATTTAATTTTTATATTAATAATTGTTATTTCTTGTAGGTAATAAATAAATCATTTCAGTTATTATAAATAAACATATAATGTTTTTATTATAAAGACTTAACATTCAAGAATAAAATTAATAATATCTACTAGCATTGGGTTAAACACTTAAACAACTTATCGGTTCGGTTAGGTTTTTTTCGGTTATTAAAAATGGTTATTCGAAAACCGACCGGTTCGGTTTTGTCGGTTATTTCGGTTACGGTTTGGTTATTTCGGTTTTCTGCTCACACCTAAGCTTGAGTGTAAACCTATCTTAAACTGTTCATCATCAGAGCTCTTAGGATGCAAATGCAAGTTACCACACCAACATATACTCAACTAATATGCCAAATTAGCAACTAACACACAAACAATAACCTAATATATTCCAAAATCAAAAACTAAACACTCTACATTCTTCAATTCAATCAACCAACACATAAATTCACAAAATTCAAACTATAAATCGGTCAAAGTCAAACACAAGAATTACCTTATGCATTGAATCCAGATTATCAGGGCTACAATAGTCAATAGTGTGAGGATCATCTTTGTGTGACCAGATGGCAGCAACGGAGGCATGGCAGCCTTGAGTAACAACGCTACCTAACGGCCACGTGTCAATCAGATCTCGTCGGAGCACCACGTACTGCACTAGCACGTCGGAGGTTGGTTCGGAATTCACGGCGGCGGCCGGAGACTCTGCGGCGTCGGTAGTGGAGGCCATGGGAGCGCAGCTGCGGCGGCGAATGTGGAGATGGAGTGGCCTCCAGTACGACGTCGTAGGGTGGGTTTTGAAAGTAAAATGTGTAATGAAACGTGGGAAGTGTAGAGTGGCCATTGATTTGTAATTGTAGGTTGTGGTTCCGTCCACACTGGATTATGGCTCGACTGATTCGGGTATTGCGTATTTCAATCTTTTCTAAAACCAAAATATCTGAATCGTAACCGAAATAATGAAAAAAACTGAACCGAAACAAAAACGACGGTTTGATTTTCGAAATTTTAATAACCAAAAATTTCGGTTCGGTTTTCGAATACCCGTTTTTAATAAATGAAAAACCCGAACCGATAAGTTACATAGTAGGTCTAGTTCATATATTTTATGTTTAATTTTATTCTTGAATGTTAAGTATTATTTATAATAAAATCATTAATATTAATTTTATTTTTAAATGTTAAGTGTTTATAATAAAATCATTAACATATATCTACTATAATAAAATAAACCAACTTTGGGACACTTGTTATTATTCTAGACCATCATTAATTATATATAATTATTATTTAATTTAAATTATTAAATTTAATATGTTTCAAACATTTAAAAAAGAGTAAACTGCCATTTTAGTCCCTGTGGTTTGGGCATTTTTCTCATTTTAATCCAAATCTCAAACTTTTTACATCTGGGTCCCTGTGGTTTCATTTTTATTGCCATTTCAGTCCAAAATCCAAAAACTCTCTATTTTGACTGTTGAAAGCTGATTATTTTGTCCTTTAGTGCAGGGGCATTTTGGTCATTCTGATTTACTCTTCTGATAAATAAAAACAAAATTAATTATATATTATATATTAAATATATAACACTCTCTCTCTCTCTAAAACATAGATAAACTCCAATCTTCTTCTCTGCAAACCACATACACCACACCCTCTGCCACTCTCCTTCTCCGATAACCACACACCCACACCCAAATCAGACCAGTAGCGGCTGCACGGTAATGAAATCAGGGGAGGAGAGAGAGAGAGAGAACCGGCGGTGTCACACCCCGATATTTCCACGTATTACCGGTGGGCCCGGTGGGGAGTATCGTGACGTAGTTGATATCATCATAGTCAAACAACACATATTATAAATGCACAGCGGAAGCAAAAGGTATGAATCACATTACAAACCGAATAAATAGTAATATCAAAGTATTACAACGGACTGTAAAAGATTCACAGGCGGATCAAAATATAAATAAGATCATTGTTCAACAGACTTTAACATCTAGAGCTTGCAAGACTTGATTATTGATGCCTGGAGTAGCCAGCCTATTTCGTATAGTACCTGCACTTAACCTTTTTGGAAAATACGTCAGTTTACACTGGTAAATACAATTAACTGACTCATTTTGAAAAGAGTTTAAGAAAATTAGTTTGAATGCACATGGCACAAAATATCCTTTATAACTTGGGATAATTATTTAAAAATAAACTTGTATACAGTTTTACATGTTTGTCGTCCATTTAGGACCCGGTTAGAAGAGCCGGTTTAACAAGATTAATAGACACACCACTTGGTATAATACCCACAAGAAGATACCCTTCTTGTGGACTACCTTTTTACATACGCAGCTGTCAGGTGTATGCCTACACCCCGTGCTTAAGTCGTGGCCATTTCTAATGAATGAGCCGAGGATATCCAGGACACGGTCATTAACCCCCCAAAGGCATTGCATCAAACAAGACAGAATAAAACGGGTTATGCATCTTTTTAATCAATATTTGATTGTATGACTTCATACCAGACCAAGCGGTATTATTATAATATCGTACCCCAAGCCCGTATAGGGAAAATAAGTTAAAAGTATTTACCTGAGCAAAGTATAAATCACAACAGCAAGTGCACGTAGCTTTTACTGGGCTCCTAATCTGGAACGAAGGTTTTAATAACCTATTAGATTCCTAACGGAGTAACGGGTCTTAATTAAGCCTAAACTTAGACCGGTTAGTTTTAAAGAAAGGTATACGGTTCAAAACGCAAGATTAAGCGAAGACCGGATTAGAATGTGATTTAGTCCCGACAAGTTTGAAGACTTGTATAATATGGGTAAACTGAACACATTCTGGATTTTGAGGTGATATTGATAAGGTTTGAACCGTTTCGGTCAATTTATGCAAACTAGTTACATAAATCGAACCGGACGCGAATAACGCATAACGGGTAACCAAATGAGTCATGAACAGGTTTCCTAAGTTAATATGCTTCAAATATGTTGTGATATCAGTAGGATACCTTCCATTATGCCCAAGACGAGTTTAATCTCAAATCAAGCCCCGTAGGGGTATTTTGGTCATTTTAGAGATTATAAAAGAGATTAAATATAATTCTGAGATTCGGGTCTGAAATAATCAGTAAAACTATTTAATTTAATAGGTTATATCAGTTGGTGAAGGGTCTTATATGACAAGAATGGTTTTAACCCATACTAGGTGTTTAATACGCGTAAAAAGTCGTTCTAAGAGATTTCCGGGTTATAACAGGAAATCTAAGTTTTCTGATCAGGTTATAAAGTTCAAAATACTTCATTTATCATATAAAATCAGTAGCAAAATATTTGGTATCAAAATGTCGTGTAAAACTCATTTTATAAACGAAAAGGGTATAATCGGTAATTACCGAATCAAGGCAATAACCCTATGTTATGATCAGCTTAAAAATAATTAAAACTCTTCAAAAATCCCAAAATATTATATTACATCAGTGGGTAAAAGGTTTGGTGTCAAAAATTGGGTTTAGATAGGCTTTATGCTAATTACGCCGTTTAATTTATAAAAAGCTTTCTAATTACGCTATTGAGCATAACTCCTAATCTAGACCTCCAACTGATGTGAAATTTTAGGGATATGTTTATAAATCAGTAACAAAGATTATTGTCCTCTCACATTTCCAAAGATCTCGTTTTATGGTCAAAAGGGCATTATGGTCAACATTAAGCAATTAACGGAACAATCAACGAGTCAAGCAGTATAATCGCAGAGGGTTATACTATCATACAAGCTGGTCCTATTGAAGCTATAAAGCATTTCTAAATCATGCTAATATGGGTCAGAACTGAAAGTCAAGGCAATGGTCAATTTATGCGACTTTCGGTTCCGAACCGGTCCTAAACTGAAAATTGTCGGGTCGGACATGCTTAGACATGTTCTTACATTGATTACCAAGTTATATGAGTGGTAAAACAGGTTACACGTCTTCTACATTGCTAATTATGTGTTAATTCGAAAATTATGTTTTTGTTGACTTTTTATAACCAACTTTTACCCGACAAATGACTTAGTTAGAGCGGGAATCAGAGGGTGCCCTTTTAAGGGTTTAATGCCCACATAATTACCAACTTATAACTACTTTCAATTTGACTAATCACTGGACCATTAGTGATTAATCGTTAAGTCGAACCTCAATTACGACGGTTTGACTTTAAGCTAATAAACTAAGTAAAACACGATTAAGGAAGGTTAAGGAAGCTTACCAAGGTCCTATGCACGACTAATGATGCTTAGGGAATGCTCTTGTGCTCCAGAAATCTTCAGGAGTTGAGAATTGAATGAATGATCAAAAGTTGCAACAAGTGCTTCTTTATATAGTGATCTTTGATTGATCAAGATGATGGCAAACAAGTCTAGGATGGATCCCTGATCAATACAAATGTCCCTAGAGCCTAAAAACTTGTTTGTGCAGCACATGGTATTGAAATCAAGCAATTTGAGTCGGTTAAACGAGCTGGACAGACACCTGTCATGTTTTTCTGGTGCTGGGGAACTCAGGCGGCCCGCGTAAAGTACCTGCCTGGTCTTACGCGCCCCGTGTGAGACCTGGGTTCAGGTCAACAAGTTTTCAATTATTGCATTTTTGGTCCCCGGTCCTTCTAAAAGTTGTTTTAACCTTTCTTTTTGCACTATAAGCCCTCTAAATTGATTTCTAAGGACTCCAAGACATAACCAATCTTTGTGAAGCCCTTGATCAACTTTATGGTTACCCGAAAAGCCTTAATTATCAACGTCGACGCTTTTAACCCCTCGCATACGAATGATAGCATAACTTTCTCATACGGAATCGAAACCTTGTGAAATTTTTATCACTTATTCTAGTGAGCATAATTAATCATTACAAAGCTTCGGGTTCATTAAAAGGTCACTCAGAGGTATACTTTAAACATGTTGACACATTTAACCCCTGTAGTTTGTAATTCCTCACTTTCTTTCACAATTAGCTCCGTATGATCCATGATTCATTCGTTTAAGGGTATAAACATCATGTGGGGCTATTGAAAGATATATTTATCCCATGTTGACATTTTTAATCCTTTTATTCACGTATTTTCTTTGTTTGTCAACGTTAGTCCTTCTAAAGAAATCCTTTACACGTTTAAAGTTCATGACACGTGTCGTTATAATATTGGACATGAAATTTCGAGGTGTTACACCTCACCCCCTTAAAAGAAATCTCGACCTCGAGATTTACTAAAATAAATGAGGGTACTTTTCTTTTATTGTGGACTCTACCTCCCACGTGTACCCGGGACCTCTACGAGCATTCCATTTTACTTTTATGATCGGTACATGCTTCCTTCGAAGCTTCTTAACCTGTCGATCCTCGATCGACACAGGTTTTTCAACAAACTTCAAGCTCTCTTCTATGTGCACATCTGTATGTGGTATGACTAGTGATTCATCAGCTAGACACTTCTTCAGATTGCAGATGTGGAATACATTGTGAATACCACTGAGCTCTTCAGGTAAGTTTAACTTATAAGCAACTGATCCGACACATTCGATGATCTCGAATGGTCCTATGTATCTCGGGCTTAACTTGCCTTTCTTACCAAATCGCATTACCCCTTTCCAGGGTGATACCTTAAGTAGTACCTTGTCACCTACCTCGAACTTCAGAGGCTTACGCCTTAAATCTGCGTAGCTTTTCTGCCTATCCATGGCAGCTTTGAGACGATCGCGTATTTGCACAATCTTATATGTCGTCTCCAGGACTATTTCAGGTCCTGTCAGTTGGACATCTCCAACTTCCGCCCAACATACGGGTGTTCTGCACTTTCTACCGTACAAGGCCTCGAAAGGTGCAGCCTTAATGCTCGTATGGTAGCTATTCTTATAGGAGAACTCGATTAATGGCAGGTGGTTATCCCAACTACCACCTAAGTCAATCACACATGCACGAAGCATGTCTTCCAAAGTTTGGATTGTACGCTCACTCTGTCCGTCCGTCTGAGGATGGTAAGCCATACTAAAATTTAAGCGCGTGCCCAAAGATTGTTGGAAACTTTTCCAAAAATGTGATGTGTATCGGGTATCTCTGTCAGAGATAATTGACACTGGTACGCCATGCAGAGATACGATCTTATCTACGTACAATTGGGCTAACATGTCGGAGCTAAAAGTCTCCTTAATGGGTAGGAAATGTGCTGACTTATTCAATCTGTCAACTATCACCCATATAGTATCATTTCCTTTCTTTGTCTTTGGCAACTTGGGGATGAAATCCATTGTCACAATCTCCCACTTCCATGTGGGAAATTCAGGCTGTTGTAGCAAACCTGACGGCTTCTGGTGTTCAGCTTTGACTTATGCACACGTCAAACATTTAGCTACATAGGCAGCTATAGACTTCTTCAAGCCTATCCACCAAAAATTTGCTTTCAGATCCTGGTACATCTTGTCAGCTCCAGGATGAACGGAGTATTTAGAACTGTGGGCTTCCTGGAGGATAACATCCTGAAGTCCTCCATAAAATGGAACCCAAATTCGTCCATTTAATCTCAGGATTCCGTCCTTGCCATAGGATAACTGTTCTTCAGTTACTCCTAGCTTTTCATCAGGATAGTTAGCTTCTAGTACAGCTTCCTTCTGCGCAGCTAACAACCTTTCATTCAAACTATTCTTTATCTCAATGCTCTTAGCATTGATTCTTATAGGCTTCACTCTTTCCTTTCGACTTAAGGCATCGGCGACTACATTCGCCTTGCCAGGATGGTATCTTATCTCACAATCATAATCATTCAAAGTTTCCATCCAACGTCGCTGCCTCATGTTCAAGTCCTTCTGATTAAACAAATGTTGAAGGCTCTTGTGATCAGAATAGATCACACACTTGGTTCCATACAAGTAATGTCTCCATAGTTTTAGTGCAAATACAACGGCACCCAACTCCAAGTCATGGGTGGTGTAGTTCTTTTCGTGCACTTTTAACTGTCGGGAAGCATATGCAATAACTTTTCCCTTTTGCATAAGCACACATCCCATGCCAGTGTGCGATGTGTCGCAGTAAACCACGAATTCCTCGATACCTTCAGGCAATGTCAAAACAGGAGCATTGCTCAACTTTTGTTTGAGAATATCAAAGGATTCTTGCTACTTAGGACCCCAATCGAACTTTATATTCTTACGAGTCAATGAAGTTAGGGGTGCAGCAATTCTTGAAATTTTTTTAATAAAACGCCTGTAATATCCTGCCAATCCCAAGAAGCTGCGAATCTCTGTGGGCGTCTTCGGCTCTTGCCAATTCATGACAGCTTCTACCTTAGCGGGATCTACCTGGATTCCGCGTTCGCTAACCACATGTCCAAGAAATTGGACTTCACGAAGCCAAAATTCGCACTTAGAGAATTTGGCGTAGAGCTTTTCTCGATGAAGCAGTTTCAGAATGCAATGGAGGTGCTTCTCATGGTCAGCTTGACTCTTCGAGTAAATAAGAATATCATCGATGAAGACGATGACAAATTTATCCATGTAGGGCTTGCAGACGCGGTTCATGAGATCCATGAATGCGGCTGGTTCATTAGTGAGTCCAAAAGGCATCACTAAGAACTCATAGTGACCATAACGAGTCCTAAATGCAGTCTTACGTACATCTTCATCCTTGACCTTCAGTTGATGATATCATGACCTTAAGTCGATCTTGGAAAAGTAACTCGCTCCTTGAAGTTGATCGAACAAGTCGTCGATCCTGGGCAATGGATACCTATTCTTGATAGTAACTTTGTTAAGTTCTCGATAATCGATGCACAGACGCATCGACCCATCCTTTTTCTTCACAAACAGGATTGGTGCTCCCCAAGGAGATGAGCTAGGTCTAATAAATCCTTTGGCTAACAAATCATCCAGTTGAGTTCTCAACTCTTTCATCTCCGTTGGTGCCAATCTGTAAGGCGCTCTTGCAACAGGTGCTGCTCCAGGAATAATGTCAATCCTGAACTCTACTTGCCTATCTGGGGGTAAACCAGGTAGTTCTTCAGGGAATACTCCTGGATATTCAGAGATAATAGGTATGTCTTCGATCTTAGGCTTTGGTTCATCAATAGTTACTTGCGCCATGTAGATAACACAACCCTTCGTCAAACACCTTGATGCCTTGAGCATGGACACTTGCTCAGGCATTCCGTACTTAGTATCTCCTTGGATTGTCAAAGGCTCGCCATGAGGAGTTCTGACAACTACTTGCTTCTTAGCACAAATGATCTAGGCTTGGTTGCGAGACAACCAATCCATGCCTATTACTATATCGAAACCAGCTAACTTCAAAGGAAGTAAGGATAACGGAAAAGAGTGGTTCCTAATGGATATGAAACATCCATCTAACATGGTTGAGGCGGTTTCTAAGATACCATCAGCTAATTCCACCTCATATTTCATACTTAGGGTTTTAACAGGTAAATTCAGCAACTTACAAAACTTATTATCTACAAACGACTTATCTGCCCCTGAATCAAACAATACCCTCGCATAAACATCATTTATAAGAAAGGTACATGTTATCACGTTATCATCCTGCACTGCCTCCTTAGCATCCATTCTGAAGACCCTAGCGTTGGTCTTTTTACCTTCTTCTGGTTTCTTGGCATATTTTGGGCAGTTCGACTTAATGTGCCCTTTCTCGTTGCAGTTGTAGCAGGTCACATCCTTCAACTTTTTGCAATCTAAGGTCTTGTGTTCCTTGGATTTGCAGATCCCACATCCAAAAGTCCTTGATTGTGTATGCGAGTTCGATTCCAATCTACACTTTCCAAAGTGATGTTTCTGACAAACTGTGCATCTGGGTTTCTCACCCGACTGTTGGTTACCTTTGTTGAACCCTGAATTCTTCTTGTTCTCATGGTTCCCTTTGTGTTTCTTGTCTGAACGACGTGAGTTATCATCCTCACGCTTTCTCTTACCTTCTTCAGAATTCTTTAGCGATCTCAACCTGACCACATCTAAGGTAAGTGACAAAGATAGATTAGCTGCTGATCTAAAAGTAGCAGGTCTTGAAGCCTTAACACTGGCTTTGATTTCTGGGGCTAAACCCCCAATGAAGCGAGCAATCCTTTTGGGTTCTGGTGTCACAAGGTAAGGAACCAATCTTGACATCATGTTGAAGCTTGTAAGATAAGCTTGGCAATCTAGGTTTTTCATAACCAACGATAAGAAATTTGACTCAATTCTTTCAACCTCATGCTGAGGGCAGTAATTCTCCTTAATAAGAGCAACAAACTGATCCCATGTCATATTGTAGAGTGGGATCTTTCCAGCTGCTTGAATGAGAGATTTCCACCATGCTAATGCCTCTCCCTTGAATGATTGGGATACATACTTCACTACATCCCTTTCAGCACAACCGCTGATATCGACCACGGTGTCTATTTCATCTAACCAAGTCATACAGTCAATTGCCCCCTTCTCCCCAGTGAAATCCCGGGGTTTGCAGGAAACAAAGTACTTATAAGTACAGGACTTGGTACGTGGTTTATCATCAAATACTATCCTCTTGGATGGAACACTGTTTTGGTTTAAGGAATGTTGATCATCATCTTTCTTTGGCTCATCTTTCTTAGAGGGCGGCTTGCTGTGAGCCTCTGAATGAGTCTTAGGCTTGGAATACTATGCGGATAGGGTCCTACTTCGAGTCCCGCTAGATTCATTATATTGCCGCTCTATAGCTTTTGTAACAGCATTGTCTATTAATGCTTGCAGTTCTGCACCCGCTATGTTAATTCGGGTATTATCATGATCCTCCCTTGGGTGACTGTTGATCTCTTCCGAGTCAGCCATGTAGTTTGAACTGTTACATAAGATATTGACAATAATTTATTTGGGAGTTTATTATAGAATTGTCTTTTATGGCAATTCATTAACCATGGTAAACACAGACCATATTTGGTTAATTTGTTAATCATATTTATTTAGGATTTTTATTATAACTTATCCTAATTATAAAACAATAACAGTATTATTAATGGCACAAAAGGCCTTGTCACAAGGACATTCTAAATCATAGGCCATGATTTCAGAGAATTAAGGCATTAAGGTTTGAACATAGTTCTTTACCTTTTTTCTGACAGGGAGTCGTAGACTACAATTGTCTTTTGTCTTATTTGACATTTATTATGGTCCGTAGGCACTACATCACCAATGGATGTTTAATATGTGATCATCTTAACTGATGATTTAAACCCATGATTTATAGATCGTCAGGTTAGGATATGAATCTTTTGAAGAATCCTATTATAAGAAAGACGTGTGTGATTTTAACGAATCACGTCTGCCAGGAGTGTGAACATGTTTTCAGATGTTAACAAGGATTTGAATCTTTTTAAACAGGTCTTACCATCTTGGCCAAGTCTTATAATGACATGCAGGCTAGGTTATACCTTTAAGATTCTTATTTAATATTTAAATAGGCAAATTATTTTAAGAGGAACGATTTTTTTTTAATTTATTTATTTCATGTATAATATATTTATGCATATAATGACAAAAATGAAATTCTTAAATTTAACATTCCATTAAACATTAAAAGGAGTACACATTGCCCTAAACGGGACTTTTAACAGAAATAACTTGCCTACGCAGGGGCTAAACTGATAATACAAGTCCTCGCAGGGACTGATTACTAAGATAGGTGTCCACGCAGGGACTAAAAGACAAGTCCACACAGGGACTAAGTACATAGATAAATGTCCACGCAAGGACTTGATTGAAATAAGGAAATACAACAATACATATGGGGATTCAATGATCCCTCTTCTTCTTTCCTTTTAACAAGCTTGCTAGGCCCTTGAGAAATCCCCGGTTGTTCCTACACTCTTCTTGAAATTCTCGTTCCACCCTGCTTAGCCTGTGGAGGATTTCCTCATGTTCTGGTGGGGAAAACCGTGGTGGCTGTGGCTGGTGCTGAAACGGAGGTTGAGTAGGTATTTGATACCCATGAGTTGGGTATCCCACTCCCCAGGGGGCTCCATATGGTCCTTCAGGATGAAGGGCGTTGTAGTTTGCTGCTACAAGGTATGTGTCGGCTTCAGCATAGTTGTATTTAGTGTGAGCCGGCTGCTCAAATGGATTGTACACCGTTGAACTGGCGTATGTAGGAATCGGGTTACCAAAACCCAATGGTGGCGGCGCAATAGGTGCAGAATCTACCTCTGAAACTGGATTTGAAGGCCCATCCATTTGTGGGTCTTCATGCAGTGGCGGATAGTGACTGCCACTTGAGTGTTGGGGGTGCTAAAGTGAAAACCCCTTTCTCGCACGGACATTCGTGCACCTGTTCTTCTACGCCTCGGTGGTTCTGGAGGTGCTAGCTGTACTAGCGGCGGTGGTGGCGGTGGCGTGACTGCCACGAAACGCGAATCCTCGGAGGGATCCTACTGCTGCTGCTGCTGGTGGGGCGATGAATGGTGAGAGGGTGTAAAGTACCATTCATACTGGTTAAATCTTGCCTGGTGGTTGTCTGGGCCACGGTAAGGTGATCCATGGAAGGATGACCCATCCGAAATCTCGATGGGGTGAGTAGGTGTCCCAGAAGGTGGTTCAACAGGATCCGTATCTTCATCTATATCCATTCCCTGAGCTTCGGGGAAATGGTCTTCAGGGCCCAATGGGTTAAAACCCACTGGTTCTTCGATATAGTTTGTCGGGTTGAACCGGCCCTGGAAGACAAGAGTGGGGTCGCCAAAGGAATGGTGCGAAAAGGATCGCTGCAATGGCAAGAAGGAGTGGCGTGAGTCTTCGGGCTCGTTCTCTGATTGCGGCCCAAAGGAATGGCGGTAAGGAGGCGTTGAGCTAAACGAGGCAGATCGCCTAGCGGGCTCCGAACAGATCCTCCAGTCTCTTTGAGGACCGGTACTCACGGTAGCAGAAGGAGTTCGCCGGTGTGAAGGCCCGGCCTCGTGATCGTTGGGGGCGTGGATTGGCCCCTTGCCTCGTCCTCCTCTTCGGAACCTCGGTGGCATATTTCCTGTCAAGCAATTGAAAGATACAACAAAGAAATATAAAGGACAAAGTTAGAATTAAAAACAATTTGGATTAGTCTTAAGTTCTTTGTCTAGACTCGAAAATTTAGGAATGTGCAACTGTGTAACTGAGATTAAACACAAAAGGCTAGTGTTTAATTCACTCAGTGTTGGCTCTGATACCAACCTGTCACACCCCGATATTTCCACGTATTACCGGCGGGCCAGGTGGGGAGTATCGTGACGTAGTTGATATCATCATAGTCAAACAACACATATTATAAATGCACAGCGGAAGCAAAAGGTATGAATCACATTACAAACCGAATAAATAGTAATATCAAAGTATTACAACAGACTGTAAAAGATTCACAGGCGGATCAAAATATAAATAACATCATTGTTCAACAGACTTTAACATCTAGAGCTTGCAAGACTTGATTATTAATGCCTGGAGTAGCCAACCTATTTCGTATAGTACCTGCACTTAACCTTTTTGGAAAATACGTCAGTCTACACTGGTAAATACAATTAACTGACTCATTTTGAAAAGAGTTTAAGAAAATTAGTTTGAATGCACATGGCACAAAATATCCTTTATAACTTGGGATAATTATTTAAAAATAAACTTGTATACAGTTTTACATGTTTGTCGTCCATTTAGGACCCGGTTAGAAGAGCCGGTTTAACAAGATTAATAGACACACCACTTGGTATAATACCCACAAGAAGATACCCTTCTTGTGGACTACCTTTTTACATACGCAGCTGTCAGGTGTATGCCTACACCCCGTGCTTAAGTCGTGGCCATTTCTAATGAATGAGTCGAGGATATCCAGGACACGGTCATTAACCCCCCAAAGGCATTGCATCAAATAAGACAGAATAAAAAGGGTTATGCATCTTTTTAATCAATATTTGATTGTATGACTTCATACCCGACCAAGCGGTATTATTATAATATCGTACCCCAAGCCCGTATAGGGAAAATAAGTTAAAAGTATTTACCTGAGCAAAGTATAAATCACAACAGCAAGTGCACGTAGCTTTTACTGGGCTCCTAATCTGGAACGAAGGTTTTAATAACCTATTAGATTCCTAACGGAGTAACGGGTCTTAATTAAGCCTAAACTTAGACCGGTTAGTTTTAAAGAAAGGTATACGGTTCAAAACGCAAGATTAAGCGAAGACCGGATTAGAATGTGATTTAGTCCCGAAAAGTTTGAAGACTTGTATAATATGGGTAAACTGAACACATTCTGGATTTTGAGGTGATAATGATAAGGTTTGACCCGTTTCGGTCAATTTATGCAAACTAGTTACATAAACCGAACCGGACGCGAATAACGCATAACGGGTAACCAAATGAGTCATGAACAGGTTTCCTAAGTTAATATGCTTCAAATATGTTGTGATATCAGTAGGATACCTTCCATTATGCCCAAGACGAGTTTAATCTCAAATCAAGCCCCGTAGGGGTATTTTGGTCATTTTAGAGATTATAAAAGAGATTAAATATAATTCTGAGATTCGGGTCTGAAATAATCAGTAAAACTATTTAATTTAATAGGTTATATCAGTTGGTGAAGGGTCTTATATGACAAGAATGGTTTTAACCCATACTAGGTGTTTAATACGCGTAAAAAGTCGTTCTAAGAGATTTCCGGGTTATAACAGGAAATCTAAGTTTTCTGATCAGGTTATAAAGTTCAAAATACTTCATTTATCATATAAAATCAGTAGCAAAATATTTGGTATCAAAATGTCGTGTAAAACTCATTTTATAAACGAAAAGGGTATAATCGGTAATTACCGAATCAAGGCAATAACCCTATGTTATGATCAGCTTAAAAATAATTAAAACTCTTCAAAAATCCCAAAATATTATATTACATCAGTGGGTAAAAGGTTTGGTGTCAAAAATTGGGTTTAGATAGGCTTTATGCTAATTACGCCGTTTAATTTATAAAAAGCTTTCTAATTACGCTATTGAGCATAACTCCTAATCTAGACCTCCAACTGATGTGAAATTTTAGGGATATGTTTATAAATCAGTAACAAAGATTATTGTCCTCTCACATTTCCAAAGATCTCGTTTTATGGTCAAAAGGGCATTATGGTCAACATTAAGCAATTAACGGAACAATCAACGAGTCAAGCAGTATAATCGCAGAGGGTTATACTATCATACAAGCTGGTCCTATTGAAGCTATAAAGCATTTCTAAATCATGCTAATATGGGTCAGAACTGAAAGTCAAGGCAATGGTCAATTTATGCGACTTTCGGTTCCGAACCGGTCCTAAACTGAAAATTGTCGGGTCGGACATGCTTAGACATGTTCTTACATTGATTACCAAGTTATATGAGTGGTAAAACAGGTTACACGTCTTCTACATTGCTAATTATGTGTTAATTCGAAAATTATGTTTTTGTTGACTTTTTATAACCAACTTTTACCCGACAAATGACTTAGTTAGAGCGGGAATCAGAGGGTGCCCTTTTAAGGGTTTAATGCCCACATAATTACCAACTTATAACTACTTTCAATTTGACTAATCACTGGACCATTAGTGATTAATCGTTAAGTCGAACCTCAATTACGACGGTTTGACTTTAAGCTAATAAACTAAGTAAAACACGATTAAGGAAGGTTAAGGAAGCTTACCAAGGTCCTATGCACGACTAATGATGCTTAGGGAATGCTCTTGTGCTCCAGAAATCTTCAGGAGTTGAGAATTGAATGAATGATCAAAAGTTGCAACAAGTGTTTCTTTATATAGTGATCTTTGATTGATCAAGATGATGGCAAACAAGTCTAGGATGGATCCCTGATCAATACAAGTGTCCCTAGAGCCTAAAAACTTGTTAGTGCATTTATGTCTATCGCCTCCGTCATCTCAAACCGTAGCAGAAACTGTTAAATATTAGGCTTTATGTTGTTTCTAGTTAGTAAAAGGCAAGGGGTCAATATTGTAAATAAGGGGAACTCTCCTTATACCATTGGCCTATAAATAGAGGAGTTAGGGATAACATTAGAAACTTTTGCCATTTCACACTTTGGAGAGATATAGTTCTAGAGAGAGAAACTAGAGAGAATCTAGAGAGAGAAAGGCAAAAGGTGATTCGTGTTTCTTGTACGATTTCAGATCTTCAATAGAATCACAGTTATAATTACTGTTCGTGTGTTCGGTCACGATCGTTCAAGGATTCCGCACTTCGAACGGTCGATTCGCAATCGAAACGGAGACGATTCCGGACCTAACAAGTGGTATCAGAGCAGGAGCTCGGTTGCACTGATCTATCACACGAATTCGCACATGATTTCATCGTTTTCAGATCTCAATTTGCATCAGATTCGTTAAAGTTCTTCATTTTTCATATTTCATATTTTTAACAGTTTTCACTGAAAAACGCAAAATTGATCAACCTTTTACGGTTAAAAACGGATAAAATTTGAATATGTTGTGCGAAATTCATTGATAAACAAGCCTATAAATTTTCAAAACTTAATTCGTAGTCGTTTGTGAGATAATCGAATTTTTGTGTTCGAAAAAGTTGAAAATTGTTGCTGTTGTTCTTGAAGTCACACGTACGGATGGTAATACGCACGCATGACTCATACGCACGCATGACCCATACGTACGGGTGAGTCATACGCACGGATAGCATCTTCGTGCGTACAACTTACTCGAGTTGACCATAGTTGACCTTTTAATCCGTGTCACAATTATTCACAATACTTCCTGATAAGGTCACGTGATTCCAGTATTGAATTTGTCTGTTTGTCATCATCATTAATCTAGGTTGCATGTGATTCTGTATTGTTTGTCAAAGATTATCGTTTAAGTCATTGTCATCATAATAGTTTGTCGTCTTGTGTCATTAATAAACTACGGCTTTGACAAGTCAACACATCATACGCACGGATAGCATAAGTCATACGTACGGATAGCCATACGCATGGATAGCCATACGTGCGGATAGCATCATTTCTTGTACGCACGGATAACTCGTGCGCGCGGACAACTCGTGCGCGCGGATAACATTCCCACCCGTGCGTATCCCCATCCGCACGCACAGCCATCCGTGTTGACTAGTTGACCTCTCGGAACGGATACACTACTCACGCGGATATCATTACACGTCAGAATACATGTGATTGTCGGTTGTACATGTGATATCTTTTAATTGAATTGTCGGTTGTTTTGATAAATATGATCTGATCAATACTTGCGGCCTTATCAAATTCATTTGCTATCTGATCATTCACGTGGTTTTTGTTTTTGATAAATTACATTTCATGTGATAGTTGTCAGTCTGAGCATGTGCTTTTAATTGAACTGTGAATTGTAATTGTCGAGATTTAGAGGTCCAATAATATTGTAACTAGCATAAATCATGTCGGCCACTTAATTGTTGTTTTCAAAGATTGAACCGTACAACAATTTTGTCGATTAGTGGAAGTGGTTTGTGTCAAAGAGTCAACAGGTCACGTGTTTGGAGAATATCTTACTCGCACGGATTGTTTCATCACCCGGAATATCAACCGCACGGATAACTTCATTTCTTACGGATAATTCAATTTCACCCGTACGGATTATCACCATCATCCGCACGGATAATCACTTATCCGAATCTCCACCCGAACGGACAACGTTGTCACACGATTATTTTCATTGTTGATTTTTAGAACTGATTTTTATTTGTTCTTGTTTCAGGTGATTCGAGGTGATTAAAAGGTGCTGTTAATCAAGAAGATCACATCATGGCTGAAGAATTTATCAATACTTTCTACAAAGCGTTTAACTCGGATACAGTGGAAGGTTCAAACGATACACCCAAAGCGATAACGAAAACCATCAAAGACAACATTAACAATGACAACTTTTATGGAACATATTCAAAACCTCCGAAGCTGAATAACATTGAAGATTATGTTTGGTGGAAGGAAAGGTTTGTCAATTGGACGAAGGCATATGCACATGAGAGTTGGTTTTGTTTAAAGTTTGGCTATGAGAACCCAACAAATGACAAAGGAGAAGAAATTCTGATCAAAGATTATTCAGAGGATGATCGAAAGAAATTTTCTTATGAACAGAAGATGATTGCTTTGATTCAGCAATCAGTTCGTGATGACATCTTTTCATTATTAGTTCATAAGGGGTCATCTAAATCTGTATGGAAAGCTTTGAAGGCTAAAGCTAAGGGGGGTAAACAAATCCAGAAAAACAAAATAGCTTTATTGAAAAAAGAATTTGATTTGTTTGACAATTTAAAGGGAGAGACTGTGAGGCAAATGATTGAGAGGTTTTGCCATTTAAAGATTGAACTTGAAAGGTTTAAAATTGAGAAAACTAGAGAAGAAATTGTTGATAAAATAATCGAAGCGTTACCACGAGCTGATCAGTGGCAAACCTTTGTTTTTATCTTGAAAAATGATGAAAAATTTGATAAAATTAATCTTGATGCATTATTAGAAAAGATTGAGAGTCATGATCTGGAGCTACAAAAGCAAAACAAGATGAGTGGTTCATCTCATCATCAGAATGTTGGTCTATACTACAAAGGCAATATACCTTCGGATAAAGTTGGTAGTTCACCAAAGACAGCATTCAGTGGTGAGAAGATGAAAGAACCACAAACAACTTCTTCAAGTTATCATTCTGGATATCATTCATCTTCAAAATCAAGTTCTGATGAAACTGAGGAGATTTTGTGCAACATTGCTCTCAAATTGAAGAATTCTCCAGCTATGAGCATCAATGCAGCTAAGCAGCAAATGAGCTTCCTTGCATCTGTTTTAGAATCTTATGAAGGTCTAGTTGCAGGCAAGATTGGTAACTCTGAGTTAACCAAGGAAGACTATGACCAGATTGATCCGGAAGAGATGGAACTCATTGACATTCGTTGGTGTTTGGCAAGCTGTATCCGCAGAGCTCAAAGATACATGGAGATTACTGGGAAGCAATCTCTCGGTGGTGCATCTACAAAGCTTGGATTTGATAAATCCAAAGTGACCTGTTTCAAGTGTAAGCAGAAAGGTCATTTCAAGAGGGAGTGCACTAACTCTGCGGTTGGTGAAAATGAACATCCGTTCAATGACGATTATTACCGAAAGGCAATTTATCACCGTAGCAGAGAAGAGCCAAAGATGATCGAAGATAAACCCAGAGAGAAGTCCAGAGCTTGTGCTGTAATCCACGATGATGAAGGTTTTGACTGGAGCACAATTCTACCAGATGAAGATCGTCCTGTAACAGCTCATGGCAGAAAATCTTCAAAAGCCCAGCATCATGTTCTTGTTGCTAAAATTTGTGAAGAAAACAAAGAAGAAAATGTTGTTGCTGAGGTCAAAGAGAAAACTCGAGAAGAGATCTTGAAAGAAAAAACTCCAAGAGAAAGATTCATTGTAGGGTGCAGAATGGAGAAAATGCAAGAAGAATATGAGAATGCTGTTGCAAACAAACGATGGGATAAAAAGCAAGAATGTTATGTCAACAAACAAGGTGAACTGGTTGTTCCCAAAAGTGACATAGTTCACGATGATGTTCTTCTTGTTATTCCTCGATCCGGCGAATATTACTCAAATGTTGCAAAAGACAAAACATATGTGAAACGGCTGGATAAAATCATCAGGGATGCTATGACGATAAAACTGAGGAAGAGGAATGAAGAAAGAATGAAGAAGAATGTTGAAGAGATGGTAAACAATCTGAAGAAAGCTGCTGAAGAGGTTAAAGCAGAAGCAGTTAAAGAAGAAATGGTGGTGAATGTGGAAGTTGAAGAAGAAGCTGTTACTGAAGAACAGCAGGTCAGAGAAGATGTGAAGAAAGCAGAAGAAGAAGTGAAGATTGAAAGTTCAACAAATATTGAAGCTGTTGATGAGAAGCAGCAGAAAGAAGCTGATCAGAAAGAAACTGAAGCAAACACCGAAGTGCCAATCACTGAGGTAAATTCTGATTCTGAAACTGTAATCAAAATTGATGAACAGTGCAAGAAATGCATGGAATCATGCAGTGCTTGTACTGAAAAAGACAAAAAGTTCAGAACAAGAGATCTTGAGTTTACTAAAATCGAAGAATTTTTTAAAGGAAAATACAAAGAAATGTTTGAAAATGAAAAGGTTTTAAAAGAAAATGATGAAAAACTTTCTCAAAAATGTAAAAATCTAGAAAGAGAAAATGAAGTTTTGAAAGAAAAGATTTCAAAAATGACAGAAGACTGTGATCAAAAAGAGAATGCTTTTCAGGAAATGAAAAAGGAATATGATTCGATAAAATTGGCTTATCACATTACAAAAGAATCATATGAAAAAGTGAAAAGTGAAATGAAACTTGTTCAATCAAGGTTGAAATACTGTTCTGAAACAACTAATGAGTATAAACGAATGTATGAAATAAAGCAACAAGTTGTTAATTCTTACATTGAGGATATTGCTAAGCTAAAGCGTCAGATTGCTGATTTAGAACAGGATAATAACAAGTTAAAAAGTTATCACGCGTCGTCATATGTGCTTGAACGTATTTTCAACATAAAACCGGAAGATGGTGAGTCTGAGCAAAACAAGAAAGGCATTGGCTCAGAGTTTCATAAAGTTCCACCACCGAAAAAATTTGTGTTTTATGATGAGGAAAAGGTCGAAAAAGCTTTCAACATGGTAGATCAATTGCCAGATAACATTGACGTAACCTATTCCAAATCTGATGATTCTAGTGATTCAGAGGTGGTAGGTAAAGTCGTTGAAAGTGTGTTGAAAGAAGAGTCGGTTGATACAGGTAAATCTGAATCACAGGATGAAGATGAAGGAAATCTTCATGATAATTATCTAAAAAACACAAACTCCGAAAAAAATTTGAGTAATGATTCAAAAGGATTGGTTTATACCATGATTGGATCGGACAAATTATTCTTAGATGTTGTTTTCCCGATTCAGAATGTGATTTCAGAAAAAGTTGATAAAGTTTTCAAAATGGTTGAGATTGAGAAGTCTGAGATTCCAAAGTTTGCTGGAAAAGGTCCCAAAACTTTTTATAACAAACCTGGTTACAAAAAGAAAAACATGAAGGCTGGGTTGGGTTATAAGAAGAAACAAAGTTGGAAAAGAAATGAAACGACAAATTTTCAGGCAAAAATGAGTTTTGTTCAAGGAGACAGTTTAGCAAAAGAAAAAGAGCTCAAAATGAGACAGTCTAATGATGAGTTCTTTGCTAAAAAGAAAAAGCAACAACCACAGGTCAAAGATGTGTCCATGAGAACATGTTTCAAATGTGATCAAAAGGGACATCTTGCACGCAAGTGTCCTAATCTGAAAACTGTGGATGTTGACAAAAAGAAGATTGATGCTGAAAAACAAAAATCTGAGAATGTGAGACAAAGGTCAACCAGATTTGACTCAAAACAAACTTGGAGGTATAACACAAACAAGTTTGCTTCGAATCAAAATTGGAAATCAAATCCGAACAAGTTTGATTCTAGACAGACCTGGAATTCTCACACACCCAGATTTAGAACAACACAAAGTCGGAAAACAACTGTTGATGCAACAAAACCAAACCAGTTTTGGAAACCAAAAGTTGTTCAAAATCAAAATGTTCAAAAGGAGTCACATTTTTACAAAAGAGGTACTCCAAAAGGTCAAACATGGAGTGTTAAGAAACAAACGACTTTGGTAAATGAAGAAAAAGCTGAAGTCAAAGTTGAAAAAATCTTTGTTCAGAATAACAAAGATTTTCCGAAGTTAACCGATGCATATTGTGTTGAAATGCCTAAGGTCAAACAGACCTGGGCTAAATTGTTCAAGTAATTGAGTAATTTGAATGTGCAGGTGCTTCTGAAGAAATCTGAATGTCAACAAGAAGAGAATCGAAGCAGCCTGGCACGAGAAGAGGAGGCTGCTGATCCCTGCGTTGGTTGAAACAGGGAGTTTGTTTGTTCTGTAAATAAATAAACAATATTTCAAAAACCCTAAAAATTGAAAATTTTGAAAAACCAAAAATATATTTTGTTTTTGTCAAAAATATTCAAAAAATACAAAAATATGTTTCTTGAATACGCCGAAACCCTCACGGCTGAACAAACATGATTACTTTCACAAGATTGAAAAAACGGTTTTCAAACTGTCGAAAATCAATGGGTTGTAAATCATGGGGGTACGTTATATTTTCTGCAAATCAGTGCATGAGAAGCAGAAAATGGATGGCGAAACAAAGCTATCAGTATCGGTTTGTCAAATTTTCTTTAAATGGTTTTGAATTTTAGGGGGAGTAAGATTGTCAGAAAATCCAAAAACATTAGAAATTTGAAAAGGCCAAAAACATGATAAAATTCAAAAACGAGTTTTTGTGTAAAAAGAGGAAATGATAGTACATCAGTAGACAGTTACAGTATGCTAAAGAAATGTAATGTTTATAAAGCATTAAACAGTCTCACTGATGATATGCCGATAGGTTTTTATACATTTAGTAAACTTTTTCGGGATATAAACCTAAATTCAAACTTGCTTATTTCGTGGGGAACACTACTTGGATATATAGGTAACCCCTGAAATCTCGTTTGAAGGACCCCTCTTTCTGAGATACTAGGTCTTTATGCTTAGTGATATCTGGGGTATTATCCCGGGACTTCTGATTTTGCGGAAGCAATGGCCTAGTCCCCGGAGAATACTTTCCGCATTGCTTGAAACATAGCACAGCCCTCAGCTAAAAAATATGATGAAACATTGAAAAATGCTAATCATGGCTGTTGTAATTCAAAAGATCCTCTAAAGGGGACACACCAAAAGTCGAGCCGTCATCTCTCTGCTGAACGGAAGTTCTGACCTGAGCTCTCACGGTTTCGTACTATAATTTATTCCCCTTACAGATATCATCTAGGTATACTCACCTGTAAGACTGAATATTGGGATCTGGATACGGGAGTATATTCAAGAGGTGGGACACATGAATAGGTTTAAGTTCTTAAAACACCTAATTCGTATCCTGAATCAGTTGAACTTTGTATGAAAATTTAAGTGGATCAGTATATCGACAATCTAAGTGAATTGTTTAATTCTTAATGTGTAACTAAGCTCAACGGTACTTGTGACTTGTCAAAAACTGATATGATCCTCCGACGCAAACTCAAACAAAAATATTGTCTGTAAATATGTTTGTACATATTTCTTTACTGCTTTATATTTTCAGAAAATACAAAAAGATTTTTGATTTCTGCTTTATTTTCGACAACCGATGTCTGAGAACTGAGTTTCAAAATCTAAGTATGCTAATTGTGTTTCTGAAAATAAAACAAGTTCATTAATTTGAAACTTGATGTTTTAAAATCAAAAATCAAAACAGTTTGTGATATCTCCAAGGTCATTAATTTGGACTTGGATGATTAACTGTGAGGGATTTGGATGCTTAGATTGTTAAAATCTATAAAAGAGCCAGTTTCCGATCCGGTTCGTTGAAACTGCCAAATCTTTGAAGATTGTTGATAGGGGGAGAATATCAAGTAATCCTGGATATATTTCATATTATTATATCTTAGTCCCAGGATCTTGATTTAGAAAGTTTAATAGTGCCAGGTCACGATTCCTGGAAAAACCGAATATGCTTTCATTGTAAAATATTTTAGCAAAAGTTGAGAGATCCAGGTTTTCAATCCTGGAAGTTCAAAACGTTGTTACTTATAAACGTTTGAGTGTTGCAGATGTTGTACCAGACTATGATCCTGAAAGCAGTGTCTAAGGGGGAGTCTGAAGACGAGCTCAACGCAAGGGGAAGCGTGCATAGGAGCCAGGATCCTTTCCCAAAAGTGATTGTAACCGGAAAGCCAGGTGTCGATCCCAAAGCACGGAAGCTTGACGAAAGGGGGAGCCTGAAGAGTCTACCGAAAGGAAGAAGCTGAAGCTGAAAACAGATCCACGGGGATTCTGTTCAAGTTAAAGAGAGAGAAAGAAAAGAAGCTACGAGTTGAATGTTTGAGATTGACTGCGGCAATATCCAAGGGGGAGTCTGTTAGTGCATTTATGTCTATCGCCTCCGTCATCTCAAACCGTAGCAGAAACTGTTAAATATTAGGCTTTATGTTGTTTCTAGTTAGTAAAATGCAAGGGGTCAATATTGTAAATAAGGGGAACTCTCCTTATACCATTGGCCTATAAATAGAGGAGTTAGGGATAACATTAGAAACTTTTGCCATTTCACACTTTGGAGAGATCTAGTTCTAGAGAGAGAAACTAGAGAGAATCTAGAGAGAGAAAGGCAAAAGGTGATTCGTGTTTCTTGTACGATTTCAGATCTTCAATAGAATCACAGTTATAATTACTGTTCGTGTGTTCGGTCACGATCGTTCAAGGATTCCGCACTTCGAACGGTCGATTCGCAATCGAAACGGAGACGATTCCGGACCTAACAAAACTTGTTTGTGCAGCACATGGTATTGAAATCAAGCAATTTGAGTCGGTTAAACGGGCTGGACAGACACCTGTCATGTTTTTCTGGTGCTGGGGAACTCAGGCGGCCCGCGTAAAGGACCTGCCTGGTCTTACGCGCCCCGTGTGAGACCTGGGTTCAGGTCAACAAGTTTTCAATTATTGCATTTTTGGTCCCCGGTCCTTCTAAAAGTTGTTTTAACCTTTCTTTTTGCACTATAAGCCCTCTAAATTGATTTCTAAGGACTCCAAGACATAAACAATCTTTGTGAAGCGCTTGATCAACTTTATGGTTACCCGAAAAGCCTTAATTATCAACGTCGACGCTTTTAACCCCTCGCATACGAATGATAGCATAACTTTCTCATACGGAATCGAAACCTTGTGAAATTTTTATCACTTATTCTAGTGAGCATAATTAATCATTACAAAGCTTCGAGTTCGTTAAAAGGTCACTCAGAGGTATACTTTAAACATGTTGACACATTTAACCCCTGTAATTTGTAATTCCTCACTTTCTTTCACAATTAACTCCGTATGATCCATGATTCATTCGTTTAAGGGTATAAACATCATGTGGGGCTATTGAAAGATATATTTATCCCATGTTGACATTTTTAATCCTTTTATTCACGTATTTTCTTTGTTTGTCAACGTTAGTCCTTCTAAAGAAATCATTTACACGTTTAAAGTTCATGACACGTGTCGTTATAATATTGGACATGAAATTTCGAGGTGTTACAGGCGGAGCAGGTGAAGGAGGTGGTGGTCCTCCGATAACCACACACCCACACCCAAATCAGACCTAGCACCAAGGAGGAACTACGGCGGCGACATAGATCTCCGACAGTGGTGGAATGTTGTTTGAAGAGACAGATGAGCGAATTTATGAGGATAGCGGTAGGGTCTATAGTGTTTGCCCAGTCTTTTTTGGGTGGAGGTGCTCACCGGATTGAGTTGCAGGTTCATCGGAAACCATTTTGGTCACCGGATTGGTGTGGCAGTTGTGGATGTGGAGGAGATGTTGTTGTGATGTAAGAGAGAGAGAGGGGGCGGTGGTTGCAGGGGGTGCGAGAGGGTGGTGGCAGGTGGTGGTGCTTGGCGGTGAGAGGGGGGTAGTGGTGGTGGCAGGTGGTGGTGCTTGGCGAGATGGTGATGACGTGTCGTTTGTTGATTTTGTTCAGAAATCGAATCGGATTCAAGTTACATTAGGTAATTTATCTTGTGTTTTTTGTCTATTTGTTTGTGTTTTTGCTGCATCTGCTATGATTTATGCAAGGTTACTTGAATCTGTGTTGGATTGGTTTTTGTTACTTGAATCTGGTGATGTTATGATTTATGCAAGGTTACTTGAATCTGTGTTGCATCTGAATCGAGGATGAAAGAGAAAGAGAGAGAGGAGAGAGACAAATCACATTATTTATGTTTAATCATAAATAGAAAAAGATTTAATTAATATTTCGTTATAATAATTCTAAAATGACCAAAATACCCCTGAGGGTAAGGACAAAACAGGGGGTTTTAATTTGGGGATTCTGGTCAAATTTCACTTTTGGACCAAAATGGCAACAAAATGCAAACCACAGGGACCCAGATGTAAAAAGTTTGAGATTTGGACTAAAATGACAAAAATGCCCAAACCACAGGGACCAAAATGGCAGTTTACTCTTTAAAAAATTACGGATAAAGTTTCATAAAATATCTTATTATTTATTTACAACTAATGTTAAAAAACATTACCACGTCACGTATACGATTAAAAATAACCTAGAGTTTTGTTGAATTATCAAGTAAAGAAACCATCAAGAGAACAAATTATTAGCAACTAGTTAAATTTCCGCCCGTGCGTTGCGGTGGGGACCCAATGACTGCAAAACGCGTGTCAGTAACGGCAAGGAGATACCGAATATCAAAACATAAATAAAAATGTCGTGAAAAGGATAGTCAATCCTTCCTAAAAAGCGATTTTAAATAACCTAATATATAATAATATGACCCACACGTCCTACACGTTGAAAATTCGGTTGTTTTCAGTTCAGTTATTACGGTGCTAACACGTTAAAATATGGATGAGCTCGGTACCGGTAACGACACCGAAAGTACCGATCCGGAAAATCATCGAAATTAGGTACCGACACCGAAAATGCTTGGTACAATACGGTATGGTATTTGAAGGTAAAAATCAATAAATATAGATATGGTGCTAGACCGATGTCGAACCGAAAGTAACGTTTCTGAAAACGCCAAAAGGTGGGTACCAAATTGGTACCGAAAATGATTTGGTATAGTAAATTTTGTACTGATACGATACCGGTTTGATTACAGGATTTGATACAATTTGCTTATCAATAATCTAAATATCCAAGTTAATTTTACATGCTACAATTCATTCATTACGTAAAAAGACAAAAAATAAAGCAAAATAAGTTGTTGTGTATATAAAACCTCATTCAAACGAAATACAGTTTACTTACTGTGTGTATGAAAAGTAATCTAAACTGTGCAATTACTTGCATTGCTACGTTGCTACAGTATTTGATGAGCTCGGTACCAACCGGTACCGAAAATACCGTTACCGAAATCCCCAAAAGTAGGTACCGGTACCGAATATACCTGGTACCGGCTTGATACGGTCGGTACTGGTACGACACCGGTATTTGAGGGTAAAACCCGATGAATACCAGTGCCGAACGGATACCGAAAATGCACTCAGTTTGATAAATTTGATACCGGTACCGGTACCCGATACTATTCATTCATTTCTATTTTGATTAGTACTGTTCATTCACTTCAGAATTTAATATATAGGAGAATGTATAGCTGTATATCTTCTGTTTTTACTTTAACCAAATTGTGTGATACTTAAACCATACAGAATTACAACGCAAACACCTAAAGAAAAAACATTATCGGATAATGCGATAGCCTAGGCCATAGCATTGCCGTTAGCAAGCATCAAGTAACAAAAACTAAAACAGAAAATAAGATTTTGTAAGTTAATCATTAATTATATATAATTATTATTTAATTTAAATTATTAAATTTAATATGTTTTAAACATTTAAAAAATTACGGATAAAGTTTCATAAAATATCTTATTATTTATTTATATTAACTACTAGGTTAGAAATTATATCTTAATTTCTTAATTGTAGATAATTATTATTTAATTTAAATTAATTTTAGAGTAAAATGCACGGATAGTCCTTGTGGTTTTGTAAAATAACACATATAGTCCCTACCTTTTAGAAATTACATCGGTGCTCCCTGTGGTTTGACAGTTTGTTACTCGGATAGTCCCTGGAGTGGATGAGGGTTAGTTTTCTCAGTTAAGTGGGTGTGAAATGACCTTAATGCCCTTACTATATTAAAAACATTAAGACCGTGGGGTATGGTGGGGCTTGGGTTGGGGCATTTGCTGACACGTGGAATGGGACCCCCCCCCCCCCCCCGCCTGGTTACGTGTCCGCGGGGTATGGCAGGGCGTGGGTTGGGCTTGGGTTGGGTGCACCGCGTGGCAGAGTATTCAAAAAAAATTACAAAAAAATTATAAAAATCACACAATATTTATAAAAAAAAACCTACAACTTCATTAAAATTTTAAAAATTACATAATACTAAAAATTACATAATCCTAAAAATTACAAAATAAAAAACCTAGAGCGTTAAATAAATTTCAAAAAGGTCGATCTTGTCGAACGCCTTTTTTTCCTTGCCTCGAAACTCTATGTTCGCCAACGGTTTGAAACTTTGAATTTTAAAATTCAAACTTTTCATATGGACCGCTATGACATGGCGGGGTGAGCAAATGGGAGTCCGCCAGCTAGGATGTCAAGATCGCTCCACGCCCGGCTTGAAACTCAAGCCCCAAGGGCCACGCCCAAACCCAAGCCCACCCGGGGTGGTGGCTTGGGCGTTTTCCCCCAACCCACGCCCAAACCCCCGCCCCATACCCCACGGTCTAAAGGATAAAGTTAACTAATCGATGGTTCAAATGCTTTCATATTTATAAACTTGACAAACATCACAAATTTTTATCATACATGACGCATAATTTTGTTTGGATATCAGAAAACCGTCTTAAAAATATCGTTTTATAATTGTTAAATGTTCGTTATTAACTATTTGATTTTTTATCTACTTAACCCGTGTAATACACGGGGTTATAACCTAGTGTTTGTTTATAATAAAAATGATTTATTTATTGCCCAGAAGAAATAACCAAATTTAATAGAAAAATTAAATGATTTAAAAGTAAATGTTTTAATAAAAACTTTGGAAAAACATTAAAATTGATTATAAGGTTAGGTTTATGTGAACAATATTAATAATAATAACTTAAATGTATACACATAAGAGAAAATTCTTAAATTTTAAATTATACTTTTTATTTTTTGAATCTTGCATAATTTTGTTCAAAAAACCGAACCGGTGTAAAAACCGAAACCGAACGGTTTAAAAAAAAAACCCAAAACCGACATTTCGGTTTCAATTTTGGTTTTGCCCAAAATCCGAACCAAACCGTGCACACCCCCATCGTTTAGGCATAAATTAAAATTAAGAGTATACCAATGAGACCATTCTAGATTCATCACACATCAAGGACGACTAATTTTTGACCCGTAAGAAACTAAGTGATTTGATGTCTTTCACAGACTTGAAGGTCGGTAATGACTTGTTCCAGACTAGAGGTGCACAAACCGGTTAATTTTAATAACCGGTTCGGTTAACCGGTTATACCGGTTAATTTGACTTTTTGACTTTAACCGGTTAATGCTTTAACCGGTTATTACTTTAACCGGTTATTTTTTTAACTGGTCCGGTTAATTACTTTAACCGGTTCGGTTAATTAACCGGTTATTTTCGGTTATTAACCGGTTTTTTTTGCCTTTTTTTTGAATTTTTCGGTTATTTTTTCGGTTAACCAGTCTATCGGTTAAAAAACCGGTTTAAAAAAACCGGTTAATAACCGGTTATTATACTAAACACTTATAACCGGTTACTAACCTACGGTTAAAAATAACCACTAACCGGTTATTCCTAAATCGGTTATTAACCGGTTACGGTTTCGGTTAATAACCGGTTACGGTTAATTAACCGGTTATTTTGTGCACCTCTATTCCAGACTGGGTATGAGAAAAAACGGCTAGAAACTCTATCCTTGCTATCAATAATCTCGCAAACACTATCTCAAAAGCAATGCTTACTCTCGTGTCGAAGACAGGTTATATGACAAAACTCACCCTTTAGAGTAACAAGTCTAAAGACTAATCTTTGTATCATAACTCAATAAGAGGATCTAGAACTGGTGTTCTGTTGTTCTTCAACAATATGAGGTTCTCAAACCTTGCCAGAAACTTTTTTGTAGCAACACTACATGGTAAATGCATATTTTTCAATTATAACAATTTAAGTACATGTAGTTCGCTTAAACAAATTGATCCGGTCAAATTATAGATAAATCAGGGATGAGTACAACCAATTTTTTTAGTAATTAATTAGTTTCGTCGATAGTTACTTTTTTTTTCCAATATTGGTGGTCAAAATGTTGAGGACGTAACTGGCGCAATTTTTTTTATGGATTGAAGTGTCATTTTTCACCAAAACACATAGACGAAAATAGCAGTTAATAACAAAAAGAAACAAAATAAAAACATATTCAACTAAAACCATCAGAATGGCCAAATAAAAACATATTCAACTCTTTTCACTTAATAACAAAAAGAATAACAATATTATTTTATGTTAGTATTTTGTATGATTTTGAAGAGATAATTCTGATTTGAAGGATTATCCAGAAAGTTGATATGGGTTAAAGATAATTCAAGTTAGTTAGAGATAAAAATGGTTTGAATTATCCGTTTATTAGATAAGTTTATCTAGTTAGTTTATTTAATTATTCAAATAGAGTTTGAATTGGTTTAGGATTAGTTCATGATTAGTATAAATAGAGGGTTATGTATTCAGTTTTATTTGTCGAGTTCAGTTTAATAATATAAAGAGTATGAGACGTGTTAGTCTCCAAATCGTGTGTGTTTGGTTTTGTATGTTCGTGATTGGAAGCTTGGGCCAACAATTGGTATCAGAGCTTGGTCAAGAGCCGAAGAAGAAAAGCCGAAGCAACGATCGATCACACGTTCAAGGTCTATTAAGCCGAACTCGACCAGGGAAGATAGAGATGAATAGAGGATCACCGAGTAAGTTTATCCGTCTACATATAGAGTTTAATTATCGAAGCCGGAAAAAGAAAAAGAAAAGAAAGAAAAAAAAAGTTTTCTCGAACGAGATGGAATGTATATTTCGTAACAAGATCAGAGACGCAAGTTAAGTTGGATGTGGGTAGCTTCGATTTAATAGGTCGGTGAATAGGTTTCACAATTAATCTAGTGAGTTAATGTAGGAGAAAACGAGAGTTGGCGGAATAGTTTGAGTTGAAAGAATCAAGTGAAATTAGTAGAATTAAAGGTGTAGCATTGAGCATCATTGTGATCGGTGGATCTATGGACAGAGTCTTGAAAGAATAGAAAATAAAATAGAAGCATCAGCAAAGAAACAAGTAGTTTAATGATGTGATCAGATTCGAGAGAAGACATTGTGAACGCTAGTAAAGCATGAAAAGTTATGTGTAAAAAAATAGGAATCGGATCCGAGTTAAGTCCGATCAAGATCAGATAATTAACGAGCAAACGAGACCATTTTAGGTTGTGTGGAAGCAGCCAATCTCGTCGAAATCGAAGAAGATTAATCACTCCGTTGAAGTGATTAGAAGAGAAATCACTTCGTTTAAGTGAACATAATAGGTGTGGCAATCTTATATCCGATGAAGATGTGATCGGATCCGACAAGATCAGGGCCAAGAAATCGAAGGAGGTGCAAAATCTTGTAATTCGATCAAGGTGTGAACGAATCTGACAAGATCCGTGCGAGTAATAAAGATGGTGTTAAATCTTGTAATTCAATTAAGGAGTCATCGAATCCGGCAAGATCAGTTACACATCAGTTGGTATTTTGTGGGAAGTTTCTACCGTTATAGAAACCAGTGGCTACCACAAACAGTTATACCATTAAGGAAGAGTTCATAGTCGAAGAACAGTGGATCAACCAGTGTAGTTTGATCATTCGACTCAGCTTTAATCACAACCTGTGTGAGTTGCGATCAGATATTCAGACAATACCGGATGTGAAGCGGGTCCAAATCAGAATTAAGGGGGTGAATGAAGAGATAATTCTGATTTGAAGGATTATCCAGAAAGTTGATATGGGTTAAAGATAATTCAAGTTAGTTAGATATAAAAATGGTTTGAATTATCCGTTTATTAGATAAGTTTATCTAGTTAGTTTATTTAATTATTCAAATAGAGTGTGAATAGATTTAGGATTAGTTCATGATTAGTATAAATAGAGGGTTATGTATTTAGTTTTATTTGTCGAGTTCAGTTTAATAATATAAAGAGTATGAGACGTGTTAGTCTCCAAATCGTGTGTGTTTGGTTTTGTATGTTCGTGATTGGAAGCTTGGGCCAACAGATTTTTGATCTGGATACGAGTCTGTTGAGAATCGACGCAACGCGCAAACCGACACATCTGATTTCTTGGCGGAAGGCACGGGGCAATTTACTAGTTATAATACATGTATACTATAGGTACTTATTTTTCTTTGAACGGACAATCAATCCTCTAAAGGGGCTAATGGCGAAATTCACCACACCGGGATACACCTATGGCTGAAACCCGTGAACATTCGCCCAAAGGCACGACGGATGAGGTAAAATCCATTCAGTTCAAGGATCGAACTAGCGATAACCACCTACATGTCTAATCTCTCATCATCACCCGGTGCCGCCGAAGCTATGGGTGGAAGCAGGAATCGAAATTGAGTCATTGAAATACCAGGTCTTTCTCTTACCACTCTACCACCAGCTCATTGGCAAATAAGTTCACATTTTAATGTAAAATATATAAACATCAAAAGGTTGAACATCTGTATCCAAATTAAAAACAACACGAACCATAAAACCGGCGGTCAAATTTATTATGTAGCGTTCGATAAGTCTCAATAATGTATTTCAATTAAACTTATTTTGTACACATCAACACGTTACGAACACGTACCCCCTATCCAAATCACCATACAACTTCACTTGCACAACGCACAACACCCCATGCATAGCATCTAGAATATTGTATTCTATGATGAAAATTCGAGGAAAATTCTACTTTATACCCTGTAGAACATTCTCGACACTTGATCTCACAAAATCAAACCTTAAACATCATCCTATAAATAAATATCAAACCCACCTTAATCGCAGATAGTTGTGCAAAAACCATCAACTGCTGCGTGTCCAATAATCATCGTTGTTTGGATTGAGAATTGAAGAAGATGTGTTTAGTGTTTGTGTGCGATGAAGATGAGCGGATCGTGGGGCAACAACAGGCGCCTGGATCGTGTCCGTATTGCGGTGGGTTGATAAAGGCGATGGATGTTGAAAGCCAGTGGAGATTATGTTTTCTTCCGTTGTATTATAAGACTAAACGCAAGTACTTTTGTACTCTCTGTACTCGACGGTTAATTTTACAGTACTAGGTGTGTTGTGTGTATTCTCGATTGTTTGGGTTATGGGATTTTGGATGTGTATAAAATGTTGAATTAGAGGCTTCTAAGGCTGGTGGGTGTGGCTCGGGGACGAACCCACACCCACCAGCCTAAGTGTTATTGTTTTATTTTTTGTACGAATACTTGTATGTGTTGTATGAAATTTAAAGGCATTTTGTAAGTAAATATGGATTCTAAAATGATGTATAAACCTAGTGTTACTTTTTTATGATTACAACAAAGATTATACAATTATGCTCCTCAAATTTACAGGGAAACTTAATTTCGGGTTAGAGGGGTACTACCATTGAATTCTTATTCTTGGGGTGTATTGTTAAGATCGTTAGTAACTTTATCAGTTTGCTAAAAATCTGTTTGTTGGCTTTAGAAGTTCATGTGAACGATTGTTTTTTGGTGTAAAATTTAGAACATTTGGAAGTCTCTGTGTAGTGGGGCGTTATGTGCCCCTATAAAGCCCCAATGGCGCCCACAACACCACGACGAAAGGCGTTATGAGGCCAAAAAAAGGGGAGCGCTATATATTTGGCGCCGTGATGGGGGATGATTTCAAAAATGGACCAATAGAAAAAAAGCAAGTGTTTTTTTAATTAATTAATAAAATTGAAAATTAATAATTAGGTAATGATAGGTAGGGGCTTTATGACTACGGGCTCTAGTGATATAACACCCCATAAAGCCCCTGTGTGACGTGGCACGACACGTGTCGCATAACGCCCCACAAAGGGCTTTATGACTACGGATGGCCTAATGTGTGGCGTTAATTAAGATGACAAAGAATCTGGTTAAGCGAATAGAATAAAGTTCACAAAAACAGATGCAGAATAAAGTTCACAAAAGAATTATGTTCACGAATGTGTATAGATGTAGCTTTAAAAAAATTACGTATAGTCAAATTGGGTTATGTTTATAGTTAACTACCACCGGTGGCGAAGATTGAGATTTCCGATAGGGGGTCGAAAACGTATATATCAAAAAATTTCTATACGAAAACCACATATATTACACTACTAAGCGAAAAGTTCGGGGATCGGCGCACCCCCCCCCCCTCGGCCCCTTAATAGTTGCGCCCCTGACTACCACGACACTAACGACATGATCTAATGTAATGAATCGGGTATATGATAAAAAGAGACAAAAAGTGAGTGCAAGTATTGACCCACTCCGAAAAAAAATTATGGGGACGGAAAATTCAAAGGGTAATTTGTCTATCGCTGTATAATACATTTTTCTGAACTGATTTGGGTCGGATCAAGTGAGTTTATATAAGAAAACGATGGTTAAACTATTTTTTATATAATTTTTTTTGGGTAACCTAGTTTATTTTTTACCTTATTAGTATTATACTAATGTTCTCATTAAATTTAACTGTTGTTTGCTTTCTGGGATGATCTCAGCACTTTAAAATCATCAAATTTAGATCCTGACCATTCAAAACGCTAAAAACTAGGGATGTAAACGAGCCGAATGACTCGCGAGCTGCTCAAGAAAAAACTCGAAACAAATCAAGCCTTATCAAGCCCGAGCCGAGCTTTAGCATAAAACAAAGTTTGTTTATTTATCAAGCTCGAGCTCGAGCCTTGAATGTGAAGCTTGTGAGGCTCGTTAAACCTTAGTGAGCCTTAGAGTAATATTAGTTTGATTAATATTTAATAACATTTACACATATTTAAACTTCACCCCCTATTTAAAGTTGTTTAGTAAATGAGTCGTGCCGAGCTTATTTAAAATTTTTAACAAGCCAAGCCAGAACCTAAAAATAAATTTGTTTAGTAAACGAACCTGAACTTCACTTATCAAGATCGTGAAACTAATAGATAATAAACGAGCCAAGCTCAAGCTTCAGAAACCACTAATGAATCGAGCTTGAGCTTTGAAGATAAAGGTTGAACCGAGACGAGCTCAAACTCTCGTAAGCTAATTGAGTTGAACCTCTCATAAAGAGAACTGCATTCCATGTTATATGCATGTTTCTTTTCCGATGATAGTATTTTATCAAAATTAGTTTGTCAGTTCTCACAGCTATAAAATTTTATCAACTTGATTTTTATCGCAAATTGTGACGGCAACATACAAAAACAAAAGGCTTGCTTTATTTGGTGGATTACTTGATTTTTATTTGGCAAAAAAAGCTTGAAATGGTGTAGTTATATTTAAACACAATTGTTTTAACAACAAGGAACAACGTGTCAACCACCGTGACACCAAACGATGTAGCCAAAGTCGACTACTCAATTGCCAACAGCCCCTTGGTTCTCCCAGATGCGTAGAAACCCGACCTCCGCCTGCGCAAAACACGACAGTGTAATAATCAGTAAAATCTCACCTTCCATCCAAGACAAACAGACATCCGTATTCACCTTCACCTCGATGACATAGCAGAAATAATGGGGAAGGTGAGAGTCAGACCTAGGTCACAACAAACACCACTCTACCATTATCTCATTGACTATTTAAACATAGTTATTGAATTAAACTTATCTGTCTTTTTTTATTAATGATACAAAAGCAAACGTAAGAATAAAATCATCTTGAACATGCTAGGCAAATAACAATACATTTGGTTCAATCAAACACAAGTTCAGACATTTAGTAAAACGTTAAAATAACAAATAAATATAAATAGCATATAAATTAGAATATCTGTTCTTGTGCTACAATTCTCTGAATAAAATCTAAAATCATCTAGCATTGGTCGAACTTTCTTCAATAAATCATCCATTATAAGTTCAACTTTCTTGAATCCTTCTGAAACCCAAATTATCTTCTCTTGTATTGCTCCACCAGCTGAAAAAACACAATAATATTCAACTACAAATTATAAAAAAAAAAAAAAAGCTAAAATACAGTAATAAAAATGTTTAAACACAAAAGCCTTCATTTTCAAAGTAGAGCATTTTTTACATGTTGATAACTTTGGAGCACAACAATTGAAAATTGTTTAGCTTCAACAAAGCCTATCATTCAAATCTCCGTTCTTCTGAATCAATCATCAGGCCATTTAAAAAACACCAACAAAATAATTCAACACATTTTTTGAAACACATAAAAATTCATAAAAACATTTAAAAAAAAACAAATTTGTGACATGCTTTATAGTTGTTTGCCTCAGAGGTAGTGACAATATTTGTTTATCATCAACTGTTTTTTTCTGATAATACATGCAAATATAATGCATCATTGGCAAACTCTCTACCAAAAAGAAGTTATAAACACAACAAAAATAATAATTTTCATAGAAATTTAAGCATCAGAGAGATTCCCACAGACAAATCATCATCTTCAAAAAGAATACAGATGTCCCTGTCTGGTCTATCATCACTTGCTAATTGTTAGTAACAAAAAACTCAATAAAATCAATATTTAAAAAGATATAATTAATAAAAGAAAACAAAAATTATGCCTCAGATTAAATTGTGTTCACTGTAAAAAACTCATAGTATATTTATAAAGCTCCAACTATCTACACACTTGGCATGTGTAGATAGCCACCCAAAAAGTGTTTTTTGTCCTATATGCATGCACACCGTGCAGTGTCGAGCCGTGGCCAAAGCGCGGCATTTTGGTCGGTCAACCAGACAAAAACGCGCTTTGACCATAGCTCGCCAAAGTAGGGTGTGCATATACAGGACAAAAAGCACTTTTTGATGCACATTGGTGTGCCAATAGGTACACCCATCTATAAACCATCATAGGCAACATTTAGCAAAACTAAAATATAATAAAAAAACAGTAAAAAATCGCATCAGAGAGATTCCCATTATAGACTTGGTCAATCATTAATCCAAAGACATTGAAGATCTGATGTCCCTGTCTTTTTATCATCACTTGCAACAGATGTACTAGGGATGAGCTTGGTACCGACCATTACCAAACCGGTAGTATCAAAAATCTCAAAAGTCAGTACTGAAAGTGTACCCGGTTCGGTAGATTCGGTACCGGTACCGGGTACCATTTGCTCATCCCTGGTACACACAACTAAAATCATCAGATAATGTTTTTTTGACAAATTTAGTGCCTCAGATTAGGTTGTTTTCAGGGCGTAAATGCTCAAAGTATATTTAATAACCATCATAGGCACAACAATAAATCAAACTACAAAATGAAAAACATAATAAAGTTACAGCAGCAGATCGATAATTCATGATAAGCAAACCTGTTGCTGAAGAATAAAGAAGTAAGGATGTTTCTAGTGAGGGTTTGATGGACAGAGGAGTAAGGTTGAATTTATAGTAGTAAAACCCTAGAAACTAAAGTGTCCAGGCTTTTCTTTTCTACTAACTGGGCTTGAGGCCCATTAACTGAGAAAATGTGATAAAATAAAGGCCTGGATGTCTGGTCAATGGTCTTGAGGCCCATTAACTAAGAAACTAAAGTATCCGACAGGCTCAGGGTATAAACCGATTTAGAAGAGAAAATGTTCGAGCCTATCAGATCGGTTGGGTCCAAAATGGTTTTAGGAAACGAGACTACGAACTGACAAATTGAGTCAGGTCCAAACTAGTTTGGGCTAAACTGGTTTTTTGGTGAAGTGAGTTGGGTTGGGTTATACACCAGTTTTACGGGCCCGGATCAGTTTTTTTATACACCTAGTTAATGGTAATGAAAATGTGAGTGGTTTTAGAGGTGCACAAATTGGGTTTCTTTTAATACGCATTTTCAGGTATGGAACTAGGTCCTGGTAATATCGAGTATTGAGAGAAACCATGTAGGGTTTGGGTAGGGGTATGAAAGAGAAAAACCATACCCTATGTACCTAGGTGGGGTATGATCGGGTTCGGGTATAACAGGGTATTGAAACCGAGTATGGGTTCAGGTATTAATACCGGATTTTAAAAAATATGTTTTTTAATTATTTTACACAAAAATAATTTTTTTTAAAATTTAAATTTGGTTTCTAATTTGTAAAAATAATTAAAATAATTACAAAAAAATAAGTTCACACAAGTACAAATTATTTGTTTTATAATATGCATTTCTAAAAAATTAAATATAAAAGTTGTATAACAAACATAAAAATATACTTTAAAAATTAAACTATTACAAAAAAATAAGTTCACACAAGTACAAATTATTTGTTTTATAATATGCATTTCTAAAAAATTAAATATAAAAGTTGTATAACAAACATAAAAATATACTTTAAAAATTAAACTATTAAAAAAACGGTATCACTTATGATAGAAAGTCTTATCCGTTGGGTTATACTTTAAAAATTCGGGTATTAAAAAAACGTATCACTTATGATAGAAAGTCTTATCCATTCGGTTGGGCATCCAACTTTTTATATGAAAATGAAGTAGCATTGGAAAGAAAATAAATGATTTTGAAGAATATATACAAAACTTTTAGGTGAGAAATGATGTGACACGTTTGGATGAATTTGAAGTCGCATGCAATGGAGAAATTCTAAATTATGAATACATTTTCTAAGGCTATGGGGTATGAGGAACATCCTCATCCCTGTCGAGCTTCGGCGCCAGAGGAACACCATCCCGCCCCCCACCGTCCCGTCCTCTCCGTCTAGCCTAAGACGTTGGCGACGGTCCATATGCAGACAAAAAAATGGTGGGTCCAAGGCTTTGTTCTTGTGTAAAGCTGTTAAAAAATGGTGTATCTATATATGTGTATGTATATATATTATTAATTATTAATAATAAATAATAATGAGATAAATGAAGGGGATAAGTACGGCCAGCAAAGAAAGTTGTGATTCCAACTGGAAATTAATGAAAATATTTAAGTTTATGTATTTTTTTTAAGTTTATGTATTGTGTTCTAATATTAATGAAAATATTTTGTTAGTTTATTTGTTAAATATTAAAAAAAAAAGTGGAAGATTAAAAAAATAAAAAGAGTAAACTGCCATTTTGGTCCCTGTGGTTTGGCCAGTTTTGCCATTTTAGTCCAAATCTCAAACTTATTACATCTGGGTCCCTGTGGTTTGCATTTTGTTGCCATTTTAGTCCAAAATTCAAAAATCCTCTATTTTGACTGTTGAAAACTGATTATTTTGTCCTTTAGTGCAGGGGCATTTTGGTCCATGTTAATTTATTATAACATTTCAATAATTAATAACATCATCTTCAAGAACATCATCAAACTTCATCATCAAAACCCAGAAAATCCAGAAAATCAAGAACATCATCTTCAAGAAAATCAAGAACCCATAACAAAACCAGAAACCATCACAAAAATCAAAATACAGACAACAACAAATCAAAACAAAAACCGATTTGTAAAAAGAAACGAGGCTCCAACAACAAATCAAAACAAAAACCGATTTGTAAAAAGAAACGAGGCTCAGATATGTATCTTCAAGAACATCATCATCAAAACCCAGAAAATCCAGAAAATCAAGAACATCATTTTCAAGAAAATCAAGAACCCAGAACAAAACCAGAAACCATCACAAAAATCAAAATACAGACAACAACAACAACAACAACAAAAACCGATTTGTAAAAAGAAACGAGGCTCCAACAACAAATCAAAACCGCCATGGCTGCAAACAGAGGTTGCAAGCGCACTTGCCCTCCTCCGATTCTGCCACGCCAAGCTGCGGAAAATCTCAAATGTTGACCCAATTTTGACTCGGATTATGTGAAATCATCACAGCCTCGTGGTGAATAAAACGACTGGGTTCACAGATCATCATCCATCACAAAATCACAGATCAACACCCACCAACACCCGAAACCCACCACCACCAACGAACACCTCCACCACCGGGCAGGCCACCACTACCGTCGTAACCACCACATCAGCCTCATCCGCCCCCTGCTGCTTAACACCGCCACAACCATTAAGATCCACCACCGCCATCGTCTCCACCATTAAGATCCACCACCGCCATCGTCTCCACCATCCGCCGTCGACAGATCCAATCTCCACCATCCTCGTCTCCACCATACTCGTCTCCGGTAAGCGACTGTACGCCACCACCGTCTTTCTTCCCCAAATCTCAGATCCGTCATCGGAGTTCCTTCCGCAAATTAGTGTGCTGCTGAGTTTCTTTCTAGAGAGAGAGAGGGAGGAGGTGGCGCCGTGGCGGTGGTGGTGGTGGTGCTATAGAGAGAGAGAGAAGAGAGAGAGAGAGAGAGCATATTTCATTGATCTGGGTAATAAGAGAGAGAGAGAGAGCTGATAATCTTTAATAAGAGAGAGAGAGAGCTAAAAAAAATAATCAGTTTTCAATTTAAAAAATGGCCAAAATGCCCCTGCACTAAAGGACAAAATAGGCAGCTCTAAACAGTTAAAAAGGGGTTTTTTTGGATTTTGGACTAAAATGGCAACAAAATGCAAACCACGGGGACCCAGATGTAATAAGTTTGAGATTTGGACTAAAGTGGCAAAACTGGCCAAACCACAGGGACCAAAATGGCAGTTTACTCAAATAAAAAACATAAAAGTGGTGGGGTAGGATCATCTAGGACCATCCTCCATACCCTCTAGTTTTTTGTGGGATGGACCATCCTTAAGAGGACTATGATGTGGCGCCTACGTGGCGTAACATCCTCCAAGGAAGGACCATCACCATATCCTCTAGCCTAATTGTTTCATCTCAATAATCAATCAAACAATAGTGAAACCATAGTTGTTTTTATATCAATAACCAATCAAACAATAGTGAAACTATAGTTGTTTTATAGTTGGAAAAAAGGTTTCTTCAACAGATATTAGAGTTTCCTTATTACTATATTATTGTATATTTTTTTTAATATCTATATGACATTGCATATTTTCGATTAATGAGGCGGGATCAAATACAAAACGATTTTAGCTCAGTACATTTAAGAAACCGATCAAACAAACTTCAATTGACTTCATTCGAGCAGCGTTAAAATCGGCTCGTTAAACTCTACTCATATATATATATATATATATATATATATATATATAATTTACTTTTTAGGGTTTAGTTTTATGTATTAAGGAATTAACAACAACCATACTTATTAAATCTCACAAATAACAAAGTTATACGTAGGGTCTAAGGAGGATATGATATAGACAAACCTTATCTCTATCCCTGAGGATAGAAAGCCTGCTTTTAAAGAGATCCCCGATTCCAAACAACTAGCAAAGAAGCAAACAAAACCAAATATATAAACACAAGGAACAAAAGGTATAACATGATACAAAACATATCAACATACACACTTAAATTTGACAAGATCATCTATAACATAATACACAACATATATAGAGTCACAATCCCATGTAAAGTCCACTTAAATTGTACGAACATCTACGTCCCTAATTCAAAAGCTAAGGCACAAAGGTACTTTCTTTTAAAAGCCCTTAGCCTTAATCTTACGCCTCCATACCCTCCTATCCTGGACCATGCTCTCATAAAGGTGAAACTCAAGTGAAACTTGACTATTCCACTCATCCTAAATCAATTTGAGTTTTTACTCGTCAATATTTTCACAGTGAGAGTTTTCACTACTTTAATTGATGTCATCGTTGTTGCCTCCTCCTCACATACCCAAACCAACTTAATATCCCATCTTTTAAAAATGGGTTATTGGATTTTATCACCCCCAACTACTGGCTATTGGCCGCTGCCACCCCCAACTATCACTTTGACGTCCGTCACCCCCAACTTAACACTTAGTGTGTTCTATCACCACATTGCTAACTAATCACTAACTTTTGATCATGTTATTATACTTTTGGGGGTGTCATAGGGATCTTAGGAAGGTTTTAGGGATCTTAAGACACACCAAATGTATAGCAACATGATCAAAAGTTAGTAATCAGTTAACGACGTGGTGACAGAAAACACTAAGTGTTAAGTTGGGGGGGGGGGGGGGGGGCGTCAAAGTGATAGTTGGGGGGTGACAGCTACCAATAGACAATAGTTAGTGGTGATAAAATCCAATAACCCTTTAAAAATACTAGCAAAATCACTAGCGCGATGTGGCCGGGGCGACACGTCGCATTGTGATACTCGTTTTTGATAGTTTTCTTATTCATATATTATTTATTGTAGCATCATTGTGATTTATATACATCAAAAGTGAAGTAATCGGGTAATATGTTTCATTATGTTCGGTCAGTTCGATTATTATCCTCAACCGAAGTCGAAACCAAAGTCACTGGTTAGACTATTTTATTAGCCAATAGATTTTTGGTTAATCACTTCGGTTTATTCGGTTATATTGACGGGTTTTGTTTGGTTCATTTAATTTCAGTTAATAACAAATACCAAACTTGGACTAAAACTTTTGCTTGGAAATATATGAAATTGAGGTATTGAAGAAACACGTAACTAATTTTGGTGGATTAGTTTGGTTTAGGTTCCTATCATAATGGTTAATCTTCTTATGGCTTTCTGAGCTTCGTAATAGTCCGTTAATCCTGCAAAACAGAACACCGTTACTCGTTAAGAGGGGAATATGGGGGGTTTCCCTCTTAACCGGGCTCCGGCGTGAGAATAAGCGCCCGTTTTGAGGAGATAAGTATGTATTAAGAGTGAGAGTAGAGAGAGTAGAGTGTTTAACCTGTAAAGAGGGGTCTCTATTTATAGCCGGAGAGATGTAAGAAGATGTGGGCTGATGGGCCTTGGGCCGGACGGCGACAACATAGGGGATATGCTCCTTGTCTCACTGGTGTCGGCCGTTAGTGGCTTCTAGAAGTTCTCCGGTGCCGCCGCACCATGATTGGAGCCATGTGTCACCGTTGTCGGCCTGGCCGTCTTTCTGCCGTCAGCAGGTAAGTGGAGATCGTGGGGCAGGTGTCTCTGCCCTGTGATTGGTGCCACGTAGACGTCCTTCAGTACTCTCTGTCTCCTGCACGTCAGACGATCGTGGAGCACGATTGAGCAGAACCCGAAGGACGCGGATTGGCCCTTTTCTTCTGCCATTCGTACCTCCGTGTTCCTTCTGAAGTAGTCCTGCGCCATAGACCTGCGCGACTCTTGTTGAGCGCGTGACTAGCCGGCGCAGGGTATGGGTGGTTAAAGACTCTTATTCAGAATGCTAAGTGTTGAATGTAGTGTTTTCTCTTGTTGAGACCTCGTGCTGGATCAATATATGACGATGTAACTCGCGCGAGGTTGGCAGTAAATAAGTTGATGAATAAAGAGTATGGTCATGCACACGACGTGAATTAGGTCTGCGCGACCTTTTTGGGACCATACCCCTTCAAGTCCCCCTGTCCAGTGCTTCACCATGCGCGAGGCAAGTGGTTGGAGCTCTGGACTTAAAAAAGAAGTGCTGAAAATGCCTGCTTTGTGTTGGGTAGGCGCGTGCGTGTAAATGTTTGACAGTTAACACGGCGCGACTACTATTGGTGATTCTTGGCTTCTCAGTGTAAACGCACAGGTTCGTTGGATAACCAAGAATACTGAGAGGCTTCTGCATGAAGCTTTTGGAAATTTTTGGCAGCAAAATCCTCGAATTTTGAAATCTGACAGGTTGGTAAGAAACGTCGTTGACACGGCTGTCATCAAGTTGTCTCTGACGGTTGTGCTTTCCGTCAGGAGAGTGAGGTCCACGCGCGCGTGGTAACCGTCGCCCCGGGATTTGCGGTCGACGTGGCAGTCACTGATTGGGTACGCGCGCGGTGAATCCAGCACGTTTACTCATCGCATTAAATGCGATGAGTATATATATTCGTGGATATGAGGGAAATTATCACTTCCTCTTCCACTATTGCTATTTCCTCTCTTATTTCTTCTTCGAATCTTCAAACCTTCAAGTAATCTGAAGCAGATCTTCAAGGTTCTTCATCACGTCTTCAAGTTCTCCAGAATATTCGAAGTTGGTATCCATGGCTGAAGAACATCAACAAGAAGCAAATCCCGGTGAAGGCCCTTGTAACACCCCGTGTTTTCGAGAAGTCAAAGTCAAGGTCAAAGTCAACGACCGATTTCGCGCAACTTAACTTGTAGTATATTTCTTTTATATGTTTAATTTAGCTGTATTATGTGGAGTAAGTGTCAATAATTACAATAATCGACGTATTTTAATCGTTATCTAACCGACTTACGACTGTGAACTGTAGGAAGTAACAATGCGATAAAGTTAACTAAACGATAATCAAGCTATGCTAATCGAATCGACATCGAATCGCAACTCGAACTACGTATATTAGTTATTGTTATACGTGTGTGTGTGCCTTATGTGTTACTTGTGCATGTTCAATTATGTTATATATGGTAATCAATCGAAACACAATCGAAATCGAACTATGATAATTAGTGGAGAAGGGATGGCGCGAGATATGAGTGTTTGGGATTGAAAGTAATTTGACTAGGAAACCCTATCGTATCGAACCGCTCGCGACCGAAATCGAAATATCAAAAATCGTCGCGCCGAACACTCGAAACATGCAGCTGATCAATCAGGCTACCAGCCGATCGAACAGCCAGCCGATCGGACTGCTGTCCGATCGGACAGGCTGTCCGATCGAGCTGCCTGGCCGATCGGCCAGCACCTTCCTCTTTTGGCATCATATAAATACCCCTGTCATTATCATCCTTTCCACTTTTGTAAACCTCTGTCCGACCAGCACGCTCAGCTCATCCTTTTCTCAGATTCCTCTCGATTCCGGTAAGATTTCGTCCTAAATCTTGTACTTTCTTGATCTACACGCACTCCTACACCTTTTTATCTTTCAAATCTTAACTTTTAACCGTGAAATCATCAAGATTCAAGTGTTCTAGGATGATGTCATCGTGGGTTCTTGAAGAACTTCATGTTTTGGCCTCAATCCACCAAGAATAACTTGGATCTAGCCGATTTCCACATAAACAAACAAAGATCTTTCGTAGATCTAAACATATACATGGTGAAAAGGATTGAAAGATGGATTTTCCAACTTTCTTTCAACTCTTTTCACTCAATGCCTTCAAACCGATAGAAACGGAGCCTGTGCCGGCTTACAAAATCACTCTGGTGGTTGCATGGCTCAAGATCCGGATTCTATCCATGAGGTAAACCGATTTCGGGTTAAACGATAAACTCCGTTTCGAACAGTTCATCAGCCGTATTTGGGTGATTCCTATCCGACCAGGGGAACCAAGTAAGGACGAGGGAACTATGGTTTGACTTGTTGTCAAAATACCTCAATAAAACGACAAACAAACAGAACAACCAAGTGTTAGACGAATAGGATGATCAGGTCAGGGTGCTGACCGATCGAACTGCTATTCGAACGGACAGCCAGCCGATCGACTGGCCAGCCGATCGGTTAACACATGGTCCCACACTTAATCAATTTATTTGAAGACTAGTATTGAACGAACTGTTGTTCGACCGGACTACTGTCCGATCGGATTACTCTTCGGATCATGAGATACTATACTTCAACACTTAATCGATTTTTCAACATGTTCAATGCACTAGGAGTGCCACCCGATCGAACAGCCGTCTGATCAGGTGACACCCTGCTGAGAACTCGTCATGGTTGTTCATGCATGTTGTCCGATCGAACAGCATTAGTATTTGATCGATCAATTGCCCGATCCACTGCACCATACTCTGCATTTCATTAAAGTTGTTGACCATTGTTGACTTGCCAACCGATCGGTCAGCAAGCCGTATTATTGCGTCACTTGTTGACCTGTCCGATCGAACACCTGTCCGATCCAAAGCAAATCACTACAATTCATTAAAATACCTAACCGATCGGGTTGCCGGCCGATCGAACAGCCGTTCGATCGCCTGACCTGAAGGGTAAAGGTACTTCAATGTTTTCAAACGAAAACTTCAAAAGTTAAGCCATCATACACAAACTCATTCATCTCATAGGAAGAAACAATCCACTCGAATAGTCATCCAACCCGACTACCGTTCGACCGGATGACCATCCGAACGGATTGTTATCCAAACGGTCAGCCGTCCGATCGAACTACCGTCCGATCGACCAGCTGTCCGACTCTCCAACACCTGCTTTTCGTTTTACGCGTCACTTATCGTTATGCTATCAATCCATTCAGGCTAACTTTACTCGCCAAGCGCTCCCTTCAATCCATCAACCGCTGTGAGTATACTCTATCCCTTTTTGCTTTTTGCTTTATGCACTTTTGGGTGTTACATACGTTACAACTATTCAAATCACATCAAACACACTACTCAATACCATTTGAACGCTAACCGTTAATGCATGTTATACGTGGCTTATGAATGCTTGTTTGTTATGTTTACACATGGAATGTTGTCTACCTGCCTTAGCAACGATAGTACTATAGTTTGGACTCAGCACCTGTTCACACGGGGGTTGTTAAGGACAATTACTTGCATGGTTACGGTGGTGATCATGTATTGCGAACTGCCCCGGGCAGTCAACCCGCAGTCATTGGTATCGATGGATCTATGTCGATAACTAACGTGCTTCATTTCACTATGTGTACATACGTGCTGGTTATGCGTAAACGAATTCGAACTTTATATGCTATTATCAAACTTGTATGCTCACCTTTACATTTTATGTATTGACCTTATTTTAACGTATGTGACAGGTGCATAGGAAGTTTACATGCTTAGCATGCTGTGAACTTGAGGCTAGGAAATGTCTAGGATGCTCTCTGTGCTGTGATGAAATCGAAGCTAGGAAAAGAGGTCCTAGAAACCAATAAATAAACTATCTATGTATAAATCTGAGTTGTCGGAACAGAATTATTTGCCTAGTTTTATCTGTAATAATTTGTTTGCTATTTGAGACATGGTATGGAACATGTTATTTTAAATTGAATAGTAATGATAATTGTTATGGAAACTTCTGGACAATCTGTTTCGCTCAGTGCCATACTCCGATGTTTCCGCCATCGGTTGGGGTGTGACAGCCCTGTTCCTGTCCTCAAGTGGGACATAGGGTTGTTTGAGCAGATCACTCGAGGGTTTCGATTCCCACCGGAATGGGATGCCCGGTACCCCGGCCAGAACCAGACTGTCGCCGATGCACCGCCGGGGTATATTACCCTTTATGAAGACTTTTTTCTTCAGGGCAACTTCCGGTTGCCGGTGACGAGGTTCATGTCCAACATCCTTCATCACTATGGTTTCCATATCTCGCAACTGAGTCTACCCGGAATGGTGAGGGTGCGACATTTCGAGTTCTTGTGTCGATCCCATGGCATAGAGCCGACGGTGGATAAGTTCAAGGTCTTCTATCAACTGATCAGGAACATAGGGGTTTTATTCTTTCGACAATCGTGGGTCTGCCAAGAAGATTTTGCTGAACCCTCCCAAGAGTTTCCATGATTGGAAACAAAAGTTTTTCTTCATTAGAGAGGAGGTTATCCCCTTCGTGATGATCTTTCGTGCGCCTGATGTGATAGAGAAGGAGGAGCTGGCGATTCCGAAGAGCGCCGATTGGTACTTAAAGTTGACCGCGACACCAAATCGTATATTTGGTGAGAACGTTCTGGTTGCTGCGCAGATGAGCGACCAGTGGCCTGAGGATAGTACTGAGGTGCCAATTTTGAAGTTCGAGGATAGAGGTCAGTCATTTCCTTGATTTTTATTTCTCTATTAATCTTGCGCTTAGATGTACGGTTTTTTTTTCGCAGAGGCGCACCTTTACCAGGCTGCTTTCCCCACTTTTGGTGGATCTATGGGTGCTCGCCCGCTAGAACCTGGGGAAACTTACTGGTATGAACACATCAGAGGCAAATTTCTTTATCCTCCTGCCGGGATTTTCGCCGATCCTCCGACTGCAACCGAATGTGCGCATGTACCCAATCCCAGGCCTTTGCGAGCTATTACTTCTGTTGGGAAGGTGATTCTTTATCTTTCCAGCGAGGAGTCTATAGGGTCTTCGAATGGGGAGCTAAGTTCGTGGTCTAACATCTTTGCAGGTGTGTTTCGCGACCTGGGGATTGACCTAGAAGAGAAGAAGAAGAAGAAGAAGAAGAAGAAGAAAGCCCCTAAACGAAAGAAGGTGATCACCCTTGAAGCTGAGGTGACCAGCAAGAAAGGCGGGAGTAGCCGCGCCACTACTGATGCTGCTGACAAAGGTACACTACGCTTTCGTCAGAGTAACTTGGAAGATTACGTTATTATCAGTGATTCACTTGAAGGTTTTTCGCGTATAGGCGAGAAGAAGACAGGAGGAGCTGGTTCAAAGAGCTCAGGGAGCGCGGGTTCTCGCAACCCAGATGTTGTAGCTACTCCATCTTCTATCGTGCATGATGAAGAGGAGGAGGAGCCTGCTGCCAAGTTGGTAAGCAGGAAAAGAAGTAGAAGTGAGACCACGGCTGGTGTGTCTACTGTGCCGAAGGCTGTAGGAGTTCCTGTGCTCGGAAAACAATGCAACCTGCGCTCTCTTTACAAATTCTCTCCCGGTTAGTTTCCTTGGTTTTCATGTTTTTCTCTGTTTTTATCTCTTTTTTTTACACTTAAAAGAGTTTCTGCAGAGGCCAAGAAGAAGACCCCTTAGAAGGGTGTTGTGTTTAAGGATCCCCCAGAGCCGGAGCAGAAGAGGCCCAAGGTTACCATCAAACCCTTCAAAGTTGTTGGGGTAGAATCTGAGAAGGAGAAAACTGCTGAGAAACCAGTTGGAAAAGTTGCTGAGACGGAGAAAGAGAAGGGTAAGAAGGGAGACAACCAGAAGGTAGGTGAAAAACCTCCAGGCGATAAATCCAAGGAGACCGGGGCCACTGCTACTATTGCACAGGACAAAACGCAGTGTCCGAAGGTCGTCCATATTACAGGGCTTGACCAGCCCCTTCATGAGAAGAAGGAGAAGAAGAAGGAGAGCACCCGAGGTAAGGGACCAGAGGTTATTGAGCCGACCAAGCCTGCTGGGGGATCGGCCACTGCTGCAGGTGGCGCAGGTTCTGGTGGTGCTGGAGGGTTTGTGCCTCAATCTCCCATTGGTCCTAATGACACTGTGGGAGATCTTTATTATAAGACTTATACTGAGGAGGTGCGTGGTAACGCTCCACACCAAGCTCCCTGGGGTCTAAAAAAAAAGGATACGTTTATGGAGTTTGCAGCGTGTCGTGATTGGTTCTTAAATTCCTTCCCTCCTGGTGAAGTTAACCGCCAAAGGGCGCGAACCCATGATGGGCTGTACCAGGCTTATGTTGTTGGGGAAGCCAATACTCGCGCTGCCAATCACCAGATCGTGCGAGAATGGCGTACAATGATCAAGGAGCGGGTAGACTGGGAAAAGTATCGTGAGCGCCTGCTGAGGCAGGTTAAAGATTATGAGAAAGCTAAGGCTGCCTTTGTTGAAGAGAAGGCCAAGTTTAAATCTGATAGGAAATCAGAAGAGTGGGGTCGTGAAGGCCTTAGGAGCAAGCTTCATGCTGCTGAGGATCTGCTGGCGAAAGAGAAGGCTGAATGGAAGAAGATATGTGAGAAAGATAACAAGCGCATGTATGCGGCTCGCTCGAAGATCACTGAGCTTGAGGGTAAGGTTGCTGAGCTGACTGGGAAGGCCGAAGATGTGCACGCTGCTAAGGAGCATGCTGAGGTTCGGAAAACCCTTACCTTTTCTCTCCTTATGCTTTTTGTTTGCAGAATTATCTAAGTCCTTTATCTTTTGTAGGTTGAACTGGCTGAGTTGAAAGCGCAGTTATCTGGTAAGGATAAGGACTTGACGGCCAAGGACGTTGAGATTGCAGAGTTGAAACGTCGCCTACAAGAGCAGGTTGACAAAAGCGATTCCTTGGAGATCGACCTTGAAGCTGAGAAAGGGAAAGCTGCTTCTGCTGAGGAGGCCAGGCAAAAGGCTGAGGAAGCGCGAAACGTTAGTACGGCAGCCCTCAATGTAGCGCATACTAGCTATTCCGAGGTTCAGGGCATCGTTGATACGCTTGCTGCTGAAGCTGAGTAGATGCGCGGCAGGGGAGTAGTTCTGGTATGATTTTCTTCTTAAGTTAGGCTTTAGTTATTAAATCCTAGTGTCTTCTTCGCTGCCTTTGTTGTAGATGGCCAACTCTATCTTAAATGCTGGAGAGCTAGATAAAGCTGTTGCTGCCCTTATAGACGCTTCTCGCGCGGTTGGTCACCGTGGAGGTTATCTGGAATGTGCGCAGCATGTTGAAGAAGTGTTTGGGCAAGATTTTGACACTAGTCATTGCTCGGTGACTAATGAAGCTGATGCCGAGTTGGTTCGCGCTGAAAGTGCTTACGATCACCTATCACTGCCTGTGATGGACTTGGTCGCAAAGGCTCTAGAGCATGATGACTGGTGCCAACGTCTAAAGACCATTCACGACCCACCAGAGACTGTTGAATTATCTGATGAGGAGGAACCGGCGGGCAATGATGGTGATGGTGATGGCGATGGTGATGGTGATAAGCATGACGATGATGATGATGGTGGTGATGGTTATGAGTAGGTAGTATTGACAGGCTTTGTGCCTTGTAATTTTCATTTTTAGATGTCAAATGTAACCTGTTGCGCGGTTGCGCTTGTTTTTTACTAAATCGAAGATTGTTTGCTTCTATGTAACTTGCGCGATTACGCTTGTTAACTACAATGTTTATGTTTATTCTGTTCCAGTTACAATTATTGCACTGTTGTTAGAAACTTTGGTTAAGTTAGCGCGAATAAATGTAAGTGTGGATCTTGTGTGAGTGTAACTGCCCGGTCTCGCGCTATGTTCGCGGAGGACCTTGGAGGCATAACTCAAGAGCGCGTAATTTACTGAAGTGTTTTCATGCTAATCAAAAGTTTAACATGCATTTGTAACGTAGAAGTCATCATGGTAAAAGAAAACATAAGTTTCATTGATTAAGAAACAGGCGCTTAGGCCAACGTACATCGCGTGTAGGTAACATAAGGGGCGTTTAGCTGACATAAGAAACTAAAAAGGCGCGTGGCCAACATGAGTGAGTAAAGGCGCAACATATAGCACTTGCGCAGTTATTGCGCATTCCACGTGCGCGGGATGATGTATCCATCCATGGTGCGCAACTTGTATGCCCCTTTCCCTAGCACCTCGTGTATTAAGTATGGGCCTTTCCATTTGGGTGCTAGCTTTCCTGGGCGTTCAGCGTTTGAAGCTTCATTGTCTCTGAAGACATACTCTCCTGGAGTGAAGGTACAAATGCACACTCTTGCATTGTAATACCTTTCCAGTTGTGTCTTGTACTTGGCTTCTTTAATTTGCGCGATTTCGCGCCTCTCTTCTAGAAAATCCAAGTCAAGATGACGCTCTGCCTTGTTATCGATTGTGTTGACTACTGTCAAGCACGGTGAGGGCAGGCCAATTTCGGCTGGGATAACCGCCTCTGAGCCATAGACAAGGCTGAAAGGGGTTTCGTCAGTGCTCGTTTTCGGCATGGTTCGATGAGCCCACATGATACTCGGGAGCTCATCTACCCAGCCTCTTCGCTTTATGCCCAGTCGGGCCTTAATCCCATCGACGATACTTTTGTTTACACTTTCAACTTGGCCGTTGCCTTGGGGGTGCGCAACGGAAGAGAAAGTGTGTTCAATCTTCATTTCTTTCATCCACTTTTGGAGGTCGTCGGACGCGAAGTTTGTGCCATTGTCGGTTACAATCTTCTGTGGGAGGCCAAACCTGCAGATGATTTGCTCCCAAATAAACTTGCGCACCATCATTGCAGTAGTTGAGGAGAGAGCTTTGGCCTCCACCCATTTAGTAAAATAATCGACGGCCACAATTATGAACTTCACGGCACCAGGCGCTTCGGGGAAAGGTCCTACCATATCAATCCCCCACTGCTGGAAAGGCCAAGCGGTGGATACCGGGATAAGATCGTTTTTAGGGCGCAGGGTTTTTGGGGAATGTCTTTGACAGGAGTCGCATTTGCGCAACTCCTTTAGAGCGTCAACGTGCATCCCTGGCCAGTAATATCCAGCGTTCATTATTTTCGCGTCGACCATGCGTGGGCCTGCATGGATGCCGCAGATTCCTTCATGAATCTCTCTTATCAAGTAATTTGCATCCTGGGGGTCGACGCAGCGCAAGAGCGGCCCCAAGAAGGATTCCTATATAAGATACCGCCATTCATCTCGTAATGCAGGGCCTTGTTCTGTATCTTTCTTGCCTCTGCCTTATTGTCAGGTAGGATTCCTTCTTGCAAATACTTGATTATAGGGCTCATTTAGGATGGTTGCCCTATCTCTATCACATTCACTTGTCGCAACAAGACCGACGGGTTCTTTAATACTTCGACTCTTACATCCTTGGCGAGATGTTGAAAATAAGTTCAAGCGAGCTTGCTTAAGGCGTCTGCTGGTTTGTTTTCTGAGCGATTGATATCCACCACCTTGTAGGACTTGAACTGCTGAAGCAACTCCTTTGCCTGATCTAGGTACAAAGCCATAACTTCGCCCTTCGCGTCGTACAGTCCGTTGATTTGACTGGCAATTAAAAGTGAATCAACGTGCGCTTGCAGATTTTGAGCTCCCATTTTTATGACGAGGCGCAAGCCTGCCAGAAATGCTTCGTATTCCGCCTCGTTGTTGGTGTTTTAAAATCCAACTTGATGGCGTATGTAAATTCATGTTTCTCAGGGCTCACAAGGCGCAATCCAGCTCCTGCGCCATCTTCGTTTGAGGCACCATCAGTGTACAACAACCATAACTCACTAGACGTGTCTTTTACGGGAGTCTCAACTATCTCACAATCCTTGATTTTATCTACTAGGACCTCCGTGACGAAGTCCGCTAGAACTTGACCCTTGATGGTTGGGCGTGGCTTATACAAAATGTTGTGGCCTCCTAGCTCGATCGCCCACTTTGCCAACCGTCCAGATGTTTCTGGGTTTTGCAATATCGTACCAATGTGGAAATTGGTAAGTACGATGATGACGTGACCTGTAAAGTATCTGCGCAGCCTCCTGGAGGCATGTAGTAGCGCAAGTACTAATTTTTCCATCGTTGAATATCTCGTTTCTGGATCTGTAACCACGCTACTGACGTAATAGATTGGAGTCTGAACTCCATTTCTTTCTACAAGCAGTACCGACCCCACTGCCTTATCCGAAGAAGATAAGTACAGGATGAGTGGTTCCTTTTCGAGCGGCGCGGTCAGGGTAGGGAGCTCAATCAAACACTCTTTCATTTGCTGAAAAGCAACTTCTGCTTCTGGCATCCACTTAAATTATTGCTTTTTACGCAGTTGCGCAGAGTGCTGATAAAAGGATATGACTTTGCAGCGTGGTTTGACAGAAAACGGTTAAGCGCGGTAAGGCGGCCGGCCAACCTTTGCATCTCTTTGTTCGTTCGTGGTGACGGCATTCGCTTTATGGCCTGAACTTTTTCTGGATTGACTTTAAAGCCGCCATTTGTGACCATGAAACCCAAGAACTTTCCCTCTTCCATACCAAAAGAACATTTAGCCGGATTTAATTTCATATTCACGCTTCCCAGGGAGTGGAAAGTCTTTTCTATATCCTTTAACATCTGATCTTCCTCGGGGCTTTTGATTACGAGATCATCAATGTAAACCTCGATGTGTTTCCCAATATCTTCGGCAAAGATTTTATCCATCAGACGCTGGTATGTTGCGCCAACGTTTTTGAGGCTGAATGGCATCTTTGTATAACAGAAGATCCCGAGATCGGTCCGAAAAGCTGTCTTGTCTTCATCTTCAAGCTTCATTTGAACCTGGTGATACCCCTTGTAACAATCTAAGAAGCATTTCCATCTGTATGGCGCGAGAGAGTCTATCTTCTTGTCGATCTCAGGCAAAGAGTAGCAATCTTTAGGGCATGCCTTGTTGAGATCGGTATAATCGACGCATATTCTCCATCCTCCGTTTGACTTCTCCACGATCACGGGGTTTGCCACCCAACTCTGATAACGCACCTCTCTTAAGATTCCGGCTTTTAACAGCTCACAGACTTGCTCGTTCATTGCTTTAGTCTTATCTACCCCCAAGCTGCGCCTTCTTTGAACTTTTGGTTCAACGGAGGGATAAGTGTTCAGACAATGTTCGGTAACGTTGCGCTGGACACCGGTCATGTCTGCCAGAATCCAGGCGAAAATGTCCATATTCCTGAACAAAAGTTGTTTGAGGTGTGTTATGATGTTTGGTAAGATCACGTAGCCTATCGTCACCGTTTGCTCTGGGTATTTGAGATTTAAAACCCACTTTTCTGGCTCGGTTGCTGAAACCTTTGCCGCTTTGGTTGGGCGCCCATCATCTGCTGACATTACCTCCTTTTTTGCATATATGATTGCCACCCCCGTCTCGGTTGGGAACCCGATCGCTGAGTGGGGCGTGGAAGTAACCATGTTTAGCTCTCCTTGGGTTTCTCTCCCAATCAGAACATCATGCCTTGATTTGACAGGCATCACCATGAAGTTGACAGTTGTGGTTCTTGAATGCTTCCCGTCAGACAGCGTGATGGGGAAGCTGATTTGGCCTAGAGGGAAAACCATTTCGTTGCAGAATCCTGACGGGGGGTAATCGACTGGCTCAAGTCTCGCTTTATCTTCAACTTCAAACTGATTGAAGCGTTGCTCATAGATGATATCCGCTGTACTTCCCGGATCAATGAATACGTATTCTGTTTCGTAATGCCCAATAATACCAGTAATGACGACGGGGCGCGTGGCGCTTGGACCCCCGCGAACTACTAGGAAGATGACCTGTAATATTTATATGGAAACCACATATATTACACTACTAAGAGAAAAGTTCGGAGAGTCGGCTCGGCCCCTTAATAGCGGCGCCCACGACACTAACGACAGGATCTAATGTAACGAATCAGGTATATCATAAAAAGAGACGAAAAGTGAGTGCAAGTGTTGACCCACTCCGAAAAAAAATATGGGGACGGAAAATTCAAAGGGTAATTTGTCTATCGCTGTATAAAGTGTTCTTACACTTTGTAGGTTCTAACTTCTAAGGGTGTTAGGAGTGGAGTCGGTAAAGGGGGCGGCAAAGCTGTTTGCCGTGCGGAAAACACCGTCGCCAACCCAATGCCGACGCCGTTTAATGTGTGAAGAGGGGAGGGCATGCCAACGCGGGGAAGGGAGGAAGGAGAGAGAGAGGGTAGTGCGGGGTGGGGTCCATTCCAATCTCAACCAATCACACATTTTTCCTTTTTTTAAGTTTACCACTTCACCAAATGTCTAAACCATTGCCAACACTTTTCACCAAAGTTTAAACACTTTTCACTGATTGACTTGACGCACTCTGATTGGTCGATTTTTTAGCTTGCCACTATCAAGTGTTTAACCACTTCTAACACCCTAAGGTTCAAGAATACATAAGAGTTTTAGTAGCACCAGTATGAGGAAGATTCAAAATTAGCATATTTATCAAATTTTGGTTCTGAAAAGGTGACTGTCTATTTGTAAATTTATGATTTAAATATGATTCTTGGTTATTGGTGAATTTTAGAAGTAATTAGAAATTTGACTGATCAGAAATTATCCAAAATAAACGCGATGCGGCCGGGGCGACACATCGCATTGTGATACTCGTTTTTGATAGTTTTCTTATTCATATATTGTTTATTGTAGCATCATTGTGATTTATATACATCAAAAGCGAAGTAATCGGGTAATCTGTTTCATTGTGTTCGGTCGGTTCGATTATTATCCTCAACCGAAGTCGAAACCAAAGTCACCGGTTAGACTATTTTATTAGCCAATAGATTTTTGGTTAATCACTTCGGTTTATTCGGTTATATTGACGGGTTTTGTTTGGTTAATTTAATTTCAGTTAATAACAAATACCAAACTTGGACTAAAACTTTTGCTTGGAAATATATGAAATTGAGGTATAAATATATGAAATGAAAGTATAAATATATGAAATGGAGATATAAAATATGAAATATATGAACTTGAGATATGAAAGCTAGAAATATATGAAAGTATGAATGATTCGATTCGTTCAACTAATTTTGGTTAAACGAGAGTACACAAAATTTGATAGTCGGTTTTTGGTCAATTCGGTCTACAGTTTTTGGTTAATTTCGGTTCGGTTTCATCTGTATTTGGTTCGGTTTAGGTTAACGATTTAGTTATTGCTTACCGACAACCCATTTTGGTTAATAACCGATAGGTGTGTGCGTGATGCAACGGTAAACTCAGACATTGTCACGGTGTGCATTGTTTGGTTGCTTAGATTATTTTCCTCAACCGAAATCAAGGTCATCAATTAGTCTATTTTATTAACAAATCCGTTTTCTGTTAATCGGCTTGGTTTATTCAGTTAGATTGACGGTTTTGGGTTTGATTCGTTTAATTTCGGTTAATAGCCAAAACCAAACTTGGGCTAAAACTTTTGATTAGAAATACAGGAAATTTAGGTATAAATACATGAAATGAATGTATAGGTACATGAAACAGAGATATGAATACATATAATTGGTGTATAAATATGAAATACACGAAATAAAGGTATAAAAGCAAGAAATATATGAAAATATGAATGGTTCGTTTCAGTTAATTTTGATTAAATGAGGGTACAAAAAATCGATAACCGTTTTCTATTAATTCAGGTTTTGGTTAATCAGTTTTCAATTAATTCAGTTTTTGGTTGATTTGGGTTTGTTGTCGCTTAACGATTCGGTTATTGCTCACCCTTAAAGAACTATAGCAATATTATACTCAAATTAAAGAGAATTAAATACCCGTTTATATGGTGCAATTAAAAAAACAAATTAACGTACCAAAAAGTTATGATTTTGTTTAAAAATCGTGGGTGGAAGGAGTTTTTTTTTATAAGTGGATAAAATACCAACTAATTATCTATTATTTTGTTAAAGATGATAGATTAAAGTGTAATATAGATAAGAGGATTAAATTGACAATATTTAAACACTTGACATTCTGTAGCTATTAAAAAGTTTGGGATATTGACTAAGGTGCTGTTTGTTTTTTCTGAAAAGCTCTGCGCATGCTCTTCTGTCTGCGCCGCGCAGACCCATGCAGACATTGTCATGCGCAGCCTGTTTGTTTTTCCGAAGACGTTTCATTAAAAAACGTCTGCACGAGCTCTTCTTGGTCTTAAAATTGTTTACAAACCAAATTTCCCTTTTTGCAATTACATTAGTAATCTTAGTCTTAAAATCAATTCAATCAATCTAACTCTTGAAATTTACTTACTTGCATTTAGTTTAATTTTAGTTAACTTAGAGAAACCTTTAAAATAACACATATTCCACAAACTCCCTGTGTTCGACACCTACTTACCACTAACTATTTAGTAGTAATTGGACTAAATTTGATTGTGACCACGACATCACGTCAACCCTCACGGTACTTTTGGATATTTTTTTTAAAACATTATTTTTATAAGATATATGAAAAATACATAATAGAATTAAAAGTTTGTTGTGGATGGGAAAAATATAACTAATTACTCATAATCATGTTAAAACTTAGGGATTTAAGTGTAATAAGATTGAGGGTAAAATACAATTATTGTTTAAAAGATCAATTTACCCTCGGTGCATTTATAAATTAAAAGGGAAAAAGTTCTTATTTTTTGACTCTATCTTTTATGCAGTATAGATTTAGATGAAAATTGAGAATTTGATATAATTTGTATTTTTTTTTTCTTTTGTCATAACTAAAAGTATGAGCTTTTAAAATATTTTAGAGTTAATAGCCAAAATGGTCCCTGAGGTTTGCTCACTTTTGCCACTTTAGTCCAAAATCTAAAATTTTTAAATCTGGGTCCCTGAGATTTGCATTTTGTTGTCATTTTAGTCCAAATTTCAAATCAGGTTAGATTTCTAAAAAAAAACCTAGTTTTTGTCCTTTTCCTCAGGGGCATTTTAGTCATTATACTTTTATTATAACTAATTATTAAATAAAAATAAATATATATAACTAAACCCCTCTCTCTCTCTCTCTCATACGCATCCCCTATCTATCTAACTCTCTCTCTCGCTCTCTCAGTTCTCTCTATCTAACTCTTTTGAATGCTTCACATCTTCCCCAACAAAACCCAAACCCCCACCCATGCTACCTCTGTGAGAACCACCGCCACCACAAACCCACCACCACCGAATTAACACTCAATCAGACACATCCATCACCCATTAACACCCTAATCAGACACATACACATACACACACCGAAAATCTTTGAGAGAGGGGGAGATCGAAGAGAGGAGATCAGAGAGGAAGTCGGAGAGAGAAAGAGGGAAACAACAGAGATGGTGGCTAAGGTGGTTGCCGGCAGTGGCGGTGATTATTGTAGGTCCCTCGGAGGATGAGATAAAACCTTATCCTTGTTATATCAAACACACTAGCGAGTGCAGAATCCAAGCTAGCATGCAACCGAGACTTTATACGACAATAAGCACAAACACAACACACAACATTCAACGATTAACACCACTTGTATTAATGCGTATGAAAGGTTCGGTTACAAGTCCAATGTTCACAGATGTATTCTGCAAACTCTCAAAGTTCTCTCGTGTGTGTGCTCTCAACTCTCTTGCTTATGTCTAACTGTCTCACAACACACTACAAGGGTATATATACCCGACACAGCAGGTCTGGTCGAAGGATCAAACAGATTGATCGAAAGATCATCTGTCGACCAGAAAACTCATCGAAAGATCACATTCACCACGAAGGATGATATCCTTCGTGGTCTATCCTTCGTGGTCTATCTTTCGAGCTCATCATCGAAGGATATAAAACAATCCTTCGATGACACATCCTTCGACACAGCCAGCTTACAACATTTCTCTAACTGTTTGGTCAAGTCAAACCAGGAGGATGGTTGACTTGGTCAAACTTACATCAACCTTACATTAAAGACATCGTTTTGTATCATGACGAAATACAGACAAAGTACAGACACAAGTGCACCAACAAACTCCCCCTTGGCTGTAGCTTTGTCTCGATCTTCGTGTCTTCAAGTCTTCAAGACCGAGTCGAACCGAGCCGAGTCGCGTCCACACAAAGTGTATCAACAAACTCCCCCTTGGACGCTACTCGCGATGGTTCGTCTTCTGTCACATTCATGTCGGAGGATCTTCAAAGTCTTCACGCGTCGTAAGTAGAAAGTGTATCAACAAACTCCCCATTTAACTTAGGTAGTGTGTCAATAAACTCCCCCTTAGATTGAACTCTCCATTGAGTCATCCTCGTGAATCTTTTGACTTGTCAATTCTTCAGATCCTTGTGGTGTTGATGAAGGGACAGCGGCAACTCGATCATTTTATCCTTTGAGTGCCTCCACTTCGTGTCTTCATTCCAAAGCTTTTCATCGAACATGTTCTCCTCGCCTTTAGCATCTGCACATGCAAGAAAGCTAAACGCATAATGAGAACAACCGCTTGGAATATAGTTAACATTTAAACTAACGACACATATGAGATCAAATCTCAATCAAACACCAACCGACAGCAGTTTGAAAGTTTAGAAAAATATTCATTTTAAACCTTTAACTTTCAAAACTCGTTAACTTCGACTGTTTATGAAGATGCAATTGTTTTCCAGCTTACGATCAGGATTTTGGGTAGGATAGACTCGAGTTCCAACATCGGTCAATCAAAAATAATCTAGAAGAAAAATCTTTTTGGATTTTATAAAGTTTAAATTAAAACACACCTAAAATCTTTTTGAAATTTTCATATTTCAAATGTAAAGACGGAAAGCAATAAATAAATATATACAAAGATGCATAAACAGGAAACATTAAATAAATATTTACAGATATTCTTTTTGCGAGTTTCGAGGGTAAGAGAATCATATCAGTGTACGGTCATGTCAAAAACACTCTCTTTGTTCAGTTAATTAACATTAAGATAAGCATCCTATAACAATTATCGGTATTGTTGTCCACATAAGCTCAACTTATCATTTGTAATCATGGCGAGGGGATACGTTAAGGTATAATTTATACTTACCGACCGGTGTTCATCCACATCACGACACATTCCCGTATCAAGGTATGCACGAGGGTTCATCTTACCGGTGAGTATACCGATTATCATCTGTTTGACCGTATATGATGTGAGATTCTCACTTATTTTGATTGAAAACAAGCCCTATGTGATAGAATCACTTATTTATGAGGAACTTGATTTTCATATGCATGAGGGCACAGGAGCAAGTCCGTGAACAGGTCAGTACTTTCGTACAGCAGAGAGACGAACTTGACTCCCGGATAAATGTGATATTTTATCACTTATTTGTTTGGACATGTGATTGTTTATCACTTATTGAGGACGTATGCAATATGTACACGTATGTATGGTATCATGGAAGATCTAGACTTGCGTCCCCGTTATTTTTCGGAAAAAGATACAACCATGATACCCAGATGATAAGCAGCATAAAGACCGAATATCTCAGAACCTCGGCAATCTCTCAAACGAAATTTTGGTACTAAGACCATATGCCAATGAATGGTTCCCACCCAGTCTTCAGTCGGATTAAGTTTATATCACCCTGCACACTTTAAAATGATTGTGAGCCTACCGATACATCTTATATAGAGCTGCTTATCGATTTTCAGATTAGGTTTAAAGAGGTTTAGACAGACCACTGATGTACTATCATTTTCTCTTTTTCTCGCCAGGAAACTCATTTTTGTTTTTCTATTGTTTTTGTGTTTTTGAAATTTTTCGATGTTTTTGGATTTTTCAAAGTTTGAATTTACTCCCCCTAAAATCAATAAACTAAGACAAATTTAAACACAAAGGTATTTACAAAAATGATTTTCCGATGTCGGTTAACTCATGTTTTACCTCAATGCCGTTTACCAAAATTAAGTTGTAATCAGAAATGATTTAGCGAATTTTGGAAAAATCAGTTGGCATGTCGGTAAGCGGTGCGAACCATGACAACATTGTCTGGCCAAAGAGTGCTGAACAAGATAAAAATTCACAAAGCAGCTTAAATATCGACAAGTATAGGGGAGATTAGAAATTTAAAACCGTATCCTGCAACTGCTTCGTGCATTGCCAGGAATCTGAGTGCTCTCCCAAACTGGATATCCACTCGGTGTGGATTTCAAGGTCGATTTTGTAGCTACTGAGAAGTCTCTTGACAGCAACAAGATCATAAACCTTTTGGTCCGGCTGGTCTTCCACATTGCACCAGCGAAGGTTTTTGTCTTTCTCTTGTGAAGTAGTGTGCGGTTGTTCAACCCATGCCAAGGCATCCGCACACCCGGTTGGTTTGTTCAACAAACACATTTTCTTCAATCACACCACGAAGAAATGTACACTGCACGTTCATCTTGTAGATTGTTGAACTTCAGACGTGCTGCAGGTGCGTACATTTTGATTTGAATCTACCCTGGGGACCCGATCAAAGCCTTGAACATTCACATTTGAAAATGATTTTCATTTTGTCGAAGCTTTTCAATCTCTTTCAACAGACATTTCTGTTTCCCTTTACTTTTTCTCTCCATCAAAGGCAGCAATTTCTTCTGTTGCCTATTTTGTGCAAGGATGCTCCACTATCAACAATCTTACGACTATCGAAAGTTCCTCCTGGAATATCCTACACACTCACTCAAAAATTAGTTGGAGAGAGGGACCCAAGCCTTTGTGGACTTGGGTCGTCCTTGATCATCAAGAAAAGTGATTTCAATCACTTGATGATTAGGAAAAAGAACCTGTGGTGCTCCCCCTGACTGAATTACCTGTTTTTGTTTCCAAGCTGTTTGTCCTTTACCAGTATTTGTATTAATTGTTTTCGCATTTACTGGTTTTACAGTTTTAGGTTTTGCTTGAACAGGTTTTTCTTCTTTGACCTCTGATTTTAAGGCCTTTTCAATTACCTTTTGATTCTTTTGTTTTAACTTCTTTTCCCTTTCTTTCAAGACACGTGGGTCTTGTTTCGTGGAAAATGATCGTTTTTGGTAATTGGTTTCTTGGGGAGCACTTGTTTTTGCCTTCAACTTTTGCAGGTATGGGCAGTATCTTACAATATGCCCAATTGTGCCACACTCAAAACACATTCTCCGCTCTACAAACCTCGGAGAAACATGTTGATGATCAGACGGAGAACCAGACAATGAACTTTGTGATCTAGACGTGCTTGGACCTAAATCACCTCCGTTGGTGTGTTGGGTGTAGTTATTCTGATCATTTCGTTTTAAAATTCTAACTTGTTTTATAAAATCAATGTTAGATTTATCTTGAAATGTTTCAAGTTTATCTGAACCCATGGATCCAACAAAGTTCACTTTCGATTCTCTTTTCTTAACAGGAGCTCTTTTGTTTTGCACCCATTGTTGTTGAACCTTAGGTGCTTGAACATTCTTGTTCTGAGCCTTCTTTCCCTGTACCTTACCCTTTCCGGAATTGACTTGTTGTTTTCGCTCAACTTGTAGTTTTTGGTTTCCGTATTGTTTTCTAATTTGTTCACACGGAATTGGATCACATTGAGTGACGGTAACTTTGCCACTTTTGTTCCCCAAAAACTTATCAGTGCATCCTTCAAAAATTTGCTCAATTAAATCTTGATTTACATTTTTAATTGGAAAATCTTTGTTAGAGTAGATTTTGCTATCTCCTTTGAGCGTGTACAATAAGTTACTCCCTTCAAAACTTGATACAATCGACTCCATTTCTTTTGACATTTCAGTCTTACTCGGTTTCACTGGTGGATCACACAGGATGTGATTCTCGATTGGAATATCTGTTGTAACCGAGTTAGACTGTTGGTTCACAATTTCATCAGATTCATCATCCGAAGAATCAGTATCCTCAACAACGGGAGGACTCTGTTCCTTAACACACGATGAATCTGTCACACTTTTCTCAGATTCTGATTGATCCGAGGATGATGTACCAGTTGTGAACCCGAGGCCTGCTGCAAAGTCATCTAGACCGAGTGGCACAGTAGGTTCAAAACGGGGCATATCCTCATCATCAGGCAATTTGGAGTAATTGTGATTCATTGGGGGAGGACATGATTTGAATCCCATACACTTCTTATCCCCCTTTTTCTTTTGAACATCAATAATGTGATCCAATACATAGCGGGAATTGGAATAACTTTCCAATTTCTGCTTGATTGTTTCACATTCACATCGAGCGGTTGCCAACTCTACCATCTGCTTTTCAATTGTGTCTATAAGATCATTGTTAGCATGTTGTTTTCGCAAAACAACCTTTTGTAATTCTGAAACATCATGTCTTAATGACGCAATTGTTGTTTTAAATTCCTTTTCATTTCTGGTTAAAAACACGTTAGCTTCAGTTGCTTTAGCAAGATCTACAATCAATTGTTGATTGTGTTTGTGTGTGATTTCAAACTGACTTTCCTTTTCTGCATATTTAACATTTAAGCTATCACACTTTTCACAGCTAACTACAGTGGGTTCATCGACACATACCTGACCTGATGAACTGTCGACATTAGCCATAAAGGCTGAATGGAGAGAAGACGAAGAGTAAGCAGCTTGATCCATCAAATTAGATCTTCTTTCAGTTCCTGCTGCAGCTTCTTCCAAAAGCTCATCAATATTTGCATCGACTGACGCACTAGATGTCTCATCCACATGATCATTTCCTGAAGTGGAGGATTCTTCATCTGAGCTTCCACTATAACCAGAACTGTCTTCATCTTCAGAAAATGCAACACCATTGGTGGAAGATTCTCCACCACTGGCGTGCTTTAAATCCTTTACGACTTCAGCAAAACATGCTGTTCCACCATTTCCTCCTTCTCCAAGCTGAAGCGACCAATCACAACCCTCATCTATTTGAACCACCAGCCCCCGGTTGGCATTTGATGACCCTGCTTGGCCTTGGTTGTTGACAGGTATCAACGTACGAACATTGTTCCCGTTCGGGTTCTGCTGGTTGCCTTGATTTCTGAACGGATTTTGATTTCCATGCTGAGCTGGTCTTGTGCATTCCCTTTTGAAATGACCCCGTTCGCCACAGTTAAAGCACTTGACAGCTTTCTTGTCGAACCCATACTTGGTGTCTTTCTTGTTTTCCAAGTTGGTTCTCCCCGTCCTTTCCATAAACTCCTTTGCTCTTCGAATTGCACTAGCAAGAGCCCATTTGATATCCATCATTTCAAACTCTTCTTTATCCACTTGCTGATAATCTTCATTGGTTAGATTGATATTCCCAATCTGACCTGCGATCAATCCACTATAAGCACTAACCAAGGTATTCAACATCTCCATATGCTCCTTGGCTACTTCGACACTGACTTTGGAAAAGTTGGAAGTGTCTAATCTGACTGTGTTAGGATTGGAAGTGGCTTGAAAGTTTGAAGAGCTTCCATAAAACCCTTGCTGTTGTGATTGTTGCTGCTGAGCTGTCGGTTGCACATTCGGTCCTGAATACATCATCGTGTATGCTGAAGGATCAAACTGATCTGTTGTCGAAGGTCCGGTGCTTGAGATGAAAGCTGTTTGAAGCTTCGCGTGTTGAGAAGCTGGTTTTTCTCCACTGATACCTCCTGCAATCCCAAAGTACATTTCTGGATTTTGAGGAGTTTGTGTTCTTTTTGCCTTCAGCTTTTCTTCTACATCCTTATTCTCCAATCTTTGAATTAATTCATAAACGGTGATTGTTTCTAAAACACCATTTTCTTTGAGAATTTCAAGATAACTGCTCCACTTTGCTGGTAAGCTATCAGCGAATCTCTTCACCAATTCTTGTGGAGTGGCAGTGACTTTAAAAGCAAACATCTCGCTCAACAAGTGATGGAACCTTGTAGATAAGTCTGCCAAAGTCTCATTCTCCAAACACGTGAATCCTTCAAACTCTTTCTTCAGTAATTCTTGCTTGATCTTTCTAGATTGAGCATTTCCTTCACACCGTAACGTGAGCATATCCCACAAGCTTTTAGTAGTCGTGCAGTAAACAAACTGGTGGTAAATGTCTTTATGGAGAGCTTGTGTGAGAATCATGAATGCTTTCTTTTCTAACTCAAACTTCTTTTTATCTTCTTCAGACAAAGTGCTGTAAGTTTGTGGATTAGATCCTGCAACTTCCAACTCATTTTCAAAAGCTGTGAAGAAGCACATCCATAAATCTTGACCTTGTCCCTGAACATAAGTTCTCAGCCTTTCTTTCCACCATCCCCAATCATTGATGTGATTTAACTTTGGCGGTTTTGTGCTTGTACCAGTTTCACTGTCGTTCTGCATCATAGATTGAATGCTGTTGCTTTGATTTGTGACCAAAGCCCATTGATTTGCAGTTATCATTGCAGCTTGAGGTGGGGCAATAGCTCGCATCCATGCAGTTTTGTCGAAATCTGACGTAGATTGCGTAGATTGCATAGCTGATGATTGTGGAGTCGAAGTTATTTGAGTCCACGCGGTTGGATCCCACTGACCGTTTGTTCCCATTTTATTAATATATTAAGTGAAAATTGATTTAAAATTTGAAAAATAAGTTTTCTCCGTTTAAAAATTTAATTTTCACAAACTATGTTAAAATCTCGAAGGATAACAACCAGCCGAAGGATCCTTGATCGAAAGACCTGAAACACAAACTTGTTAGACACAAACAGACTAAGGATCGAAAGATCAACACCTGTTCGAAAGATCAACAGGGTTCGAAAGATCACTGTTGAGTTTCGAACAATGTTTTCGAAAGATTCTCCAACGAAGGATCCTTATCCTTCGAAAACGTACTGTAGACCGAAAGATGTATGTTTCGAAAATATTCCTTGGGACGAAAGATAAGTCTCACACTTCGAAGGATGCTCGAAGGATGACTATCTGTCGAACCTCCTTTGGTCGAAAGATGATCTTTCGACTTCGAGGGATATCCTTCGATCTTACTGACACGGTTGACAAATGTGACAGGTTGGTGAAAAGTTGACGGGTTGGTGAGAACTTTCGGCAGAAAGTATGTTCAGACCATATCTTTCAGGTCTGAACATGCAGGTTTTCACCAACCGGGTAATGTCCAATATTTTAATCAAAATACAACTTCCAACACACAAACACTTTGAAATTTAAAAATTTTATGATCAAAAGTGTAAAATACCAAGAATACTTAAGATATCGGTTGAAGATAAGAAGAACAAACCCAGAAATATGAATATTTCTGCAAACCGACAACAATCCGAAACCCGATTTTAACAAGTTTTTCCAGAAAATATAAACTACAAACACCCGGAAAACACCCGAAAACACTCGGTTTTAACAAGGAGAAGAGCCAAAGCTCTGATACCACTTGTAGGTCCCTCGGAGGATGAGATAAAACCTTATCCTTGTTATATCAAACACACTAGCGAGTGCGGAATCCAAGCTAGCATGCAACCGAGACTTTATACGACAATAAGCACAAACACAACACACAACATTCAACGATTAACACCACTTGTATTAATGCGTATGAAAGGTTCGGTTACAAGTCCAATGTTCACAGATGTATTCTGCAAACTCTCAAAGTTCTCTCGTGTGTGTGCTCTCAACTCTCTTGCTTATGTCTAACTGTCTCACAACACACTACAAGGGTATATATACCCGACACAGCAGGTCTGGTCGAAGGATCAAACAGATTGATCGAAAGATCATCTGTCGACCAGAAAACTCATCGAAAGATCACATTCACCACGAAGGATGATATCCTTCGTGGTCTATCCTTCGTGGTCTATCTTTCGAGCTCATCATCGAAGGATATAAAACAATCCTTCGATGACACATCCTTCGACACAGCCAGCTTACAACATTTCTCTAACTGTTTGGTCAAGTCAAACCAGGAGGATGGTTGACTTGGTCAAACTTACATCAACCTTACATTAAAGACATCGTTTTGTATCATGACGAAATACAGACAAAGTACAGACACAAGTGCACCAACAAACTCCCCCTTGGCTGTAGCTTTGTCTCGATCTTCGTGTCTTCAAGTCTTCAAGACCGAGTCGAACCGAGCCGAGTCGCGTCCACACAAAGTGTATCAACAATTATTGTTGTTCAGATTTGGTTCAACTGGTTGCCGGCATTGGCGGTGACTTTTGATTTGGGTGGTTGCCGGCATTTTATTATTGTTGTTGTTCAGGTGGTGGCTTTTGATTTGGGTGGTTGCCGGCTTTTGATTATTGTTGTTGTTCAGGTGGTTGCCGGCAGTGGCGGTGGCTTTTGATTTGGGTTATGGCGGATGTATTTAGGCTTGTATTTTGATATCTATGACATATTTAAAGGTTGATTGCCGTGCTAATAAACAAATATTGTATTCACTTGAAATACAAAACTTATTTTGCGTTGTTGAACGTGATTTTGGCTTGTAATGTATTAGGTTGAACTTATTTTGAATATGTTCTTTTGAAGTATTGAATAATATTTTAGAATATTGAATTTTAAGAGTTATGTATTAATTTTTATTTTTAAAATCGAGCCAAACCAAGCCGAGCCGAGCCAGCTCGGTTTAAAATCAAGCCGAGCCTGAGCTTAGAATTTCAGCTCGATTTCAAATCCGAGCCGAACCGAACTAGCTCCGTTTATAATCAAGCCGAGCCGGAGCTTGTCCTAGCTCGACTCGGCTCATGAACAGCCCTAGGTTTACCCATCTTCTCGGTGCACCCAGAAAGAAAGAAAGAAAGAAAGACAGACAACAAATACAAAAGAATACGTGAGCAGGTGACAGGCACCGGACCTTTGACCTTTCTCCAGGCACCGGAACCACCACCGACTATGCAAATCTCCGGCGGTGCATTCACCGACGTCACGGCACTCTTCTATCCATCTCCGACGCCTCCTTCCTTCGCTAGGTCCCCTGACTTTCGGCAACTCCACACCTTTTCCGACTCTAAACCCCTACCCTTTCTTAAAGTAAGTATCGTTCTTCATTACATTTTGATTTTCCATTCATGTACCGTTTTCAACTGTTTGAAATTCATATCAAGTCATGTAAACCAACTGTTAGCATATAGTTTCTTTCAACTGTTAGATTAGGTGCCTGCAATCCGGTGACCTAAATTGAAGCTCATTTATTTCAATTTCTATAGCTCAAACTATACTTTTCGATGCATATTTTTATACTTTATGGAACTAAATACTGATGGAAATTGTGTAATATATGCCAAGAGAATTGGTTTCCTTATGTTAATTTAGTACGGTTTAGCACAGGGGGTAGTATTTTAGGTTAATCACTTAGGGGCTGTTTGGCAACTTCTGAATGGTTAACTGGTTAACTGCTGAATCAGTAAGAGGTCTGAACCAGAACCATTCAGTGGAAAATGTCTGAACTATTCAGACATCTGCTTGTGAAACAAACAGTCAGAACCATTAAGTGCTGAACCAGTAAGAGATCTGAACCATTAAGAGCCTCATTAAAAGGTAAACAAACAGCCCCTTAGTATGTGTAGATAACTGATTTTCTTATGTTAATATAGTACAGTGACTAGTTTTTTAGGTTTTTATCACTTAATCTGCATAAGCTTGAATAAGTTTATTGTGACAAGAGAAAAATTCACATGAAACATGACATTAGGTTTGTAAACCTAGCAGGAATTCATCTTGCTTGTCAATGTTATCAACTGTCTTGAGAACGTAATTACAGGGCTTTAGAGTCGAAACATCACGAGCATGGAGCTGTATAGCCCAAGCATCATCAGGTGGTTCAGGTTCAGGTCACGATCTGGTTCCTGTAGCACCGCTCGAGCTCGAGTCTCCAGTTGGTCAACTCCTAGAACAAATTATGCAAACGCATCCTCATCTGCTCCCTGCAGCCATTGATCAACAGCTCGACAACCTTCAAAACGAGAGAGACGCTCAAAAACAAGAACCGCTTCCTTCATCTACAGATAGCCTTTATAGGTAAGTTTCTTTCTTTTTACAGCATACCCCCTGATTGTTCCAACATGAAAGATAATATGTAGCGTTCAATCGTTCATGAAATTTCAGGAGAATAGCGGAAGTGAAAGAAAAAGATCGGCAAAAAGTATTGGAAGAAATAATGTATTGTTGGATAGTTCAAAAGTTTATCGACAAAGAGATTTCAATGATCCCAAAATTATCCGCCAGCTCAGATCCTACTGGACGGGTCGATTTCTGGCCAAACCAAGAGTTAAAGTTAGAATCCGTGCACTCAACCGAAGCACTCGAGATGATACAAAACCATGTAGCGCTAGTCATCGGGGACCGCGTTGTGGACCCGTTAGACTCCCTCGTCCAGATCAGCAAAATCAAACTTGGAAAACTATATGCTGCATCAATCATGTACGGATACTTTCTAAAACGCGTCGATGAGCGTTTTCAACTGGAGAGGTCAATGAACACGCTTTCGGAAGGTTTTAAGAATGAGCAGTCGAGTTTTATGGAATCATCGGTTCCGCTAAGCCCGTTTTTGGATCCGGAGTCACTGATACAGATCCAGCCCGACTACGATGATGAAGGTTTAAAGGGTGCGTATGGTGATGATGGTAAATCGCATAGATTAAGAACGTATGTTATGCAATTGGATGTAGAGACACTTCAGAGATATGCTACAATAAGATCGAAGGAAACGGTTTCTTTGATAGAAAAGCAAACTCAGGCTCTGTTTGGACGACCGGATATTAAAGTATCTGAAGATGGTTTATCAGGTGCGGGCAATGATGAAGTGGTTTCTGTGACGTTTTCTGGATTGACCATGTTGATTCTTGAAGCGGTTGCGTTTGGATCGTTTTTGTGGGATGCTGAAAATTATGTGGAATCTAAGTACCAGTTTCTGAGAAGCTGAGAGCATTTAATTTGCTCTAGCATGTAGTCAGCTGATATGGTGTTTTACTTGTGCCATTTGTTGTAACAATAACATTCACATCTTGGCAGTTTAGATTTTAGAATGTCTTCTTGTGCCATTCATTAGTTCATTAGTCATAATAGAATGAATTCCGGATGCATACTTTTGATGTTTCATAGCACAGAGAAACTCGACGTGTGTTTGAGGTCATGATTTCGACCTATTTACTTATAAATGGGTCGGGTTATATAGTGTTGTGTTACCTTGTTTTAGAAAGGAGTTTGTGCCTTGGGCGTGAGGCGAGTGTAACGATGTGGAAAATGCTTCAAAGGATGTAGCAAGAGATGAAACCATTGCCCAGATCTTCATTAACATCTAATCTTACGGTACATGTTTTCTTGGCTTTTGTTGGATCAAGTATTTGTTTACTTTCACATTTTGGTGAGATTAGAGTGACTCGTATTGGATCAAACGATGGTTGCAAGCGATTACTTGGTTCCTGTTCTTGAAAACAATTGAACAAATGATAAAGCTTTTGATTTTTACAAACTTAAAAGGACCCACAACATAATAACAAAACAAAACGGATTATCGGATTTACAAAAACAATTCAATACACATGAAAACAAGATTTGCTAGCTGGATGGCTCGAATCAGCCATCACGCCACAGATGCTTAAAAGGGTCATCTTCAAGTTTCTAGTAATCCCGTAAACAAGTGTCGATCTTATTTATACGAGCACAAGTTCAGGTCAAACTAGAAGAATTATGACCACAACGAGAAGCACGATTGCCATAATCACCAAAAGAAAGCACGTCTGCACGCACATGTACAAGTGTTGTAGCAGCATGAGTATTCTTAATGTATAAGTTTTATCAAACCAGTTATGACAAACAAAACTTGAAACAACTTTACCATGGAAGAGTTTGACCTTTGAGTCTTTGATGCTTTTGCAAGATGAGATTTTGCCTGTGAAGTAGCCGCATGAGAATTCTCAATGTTCGACCCAATATCATCTGAAACACGTTACCGAAGTGTAATGCATCACCATCTCAGATATATTTAAAAGTAAGCCAAAATTAAAGATATCCACACGACCATACCGATCATAGTTCCCTGTTCATGAACCAAAACAGCAAGATCTTTGAAAATCTCATTGACCTCGCCGATTTGGTTCTGGATTTCTTGTATTCCCTGATCTCTTTCCTCAATAATCGCTTCATTAAACGCAATCTCATTGTCCAACAGCAAAACCTCCTGCCTGCAGACCAAAAACAGCTTAACCACTTGAGATTGTAACACATGGATCTCGTATATAGAACCAACTAACAAGACATTGTTTTCAAAAGGTTGCCTTTTAGATTCCACAAGAAGAGCTTGCTGTTCTTGACTTCTGTCTGAGCTTACATCTGCTTCACTGGCGGGATCACTAAACACAAAAAACAAAGTTAGTTAGAAATGGTTTGTAGAAAACTGAATTTGGTTGCGATTGAAGATTACCGTGAAGGAAGAGAAGATTGAGGAACAAAAGGTGCATAAGCTGTTTCCCTTTCAGCTGAAAGGCGTTGTGCCTTCTGAAATTCTTGTAGAACTGTTTGGAAATCTTTTGCAAGTTTAGCATCTGTTATTTTTTTGGTGGCCTGCACAAAACAGAATCATCCAACCAACAAGAACAAGGATACTTTATGAAGGGGCAACACCCCAAACGGATCTGTTCGTGGATAAATGTATCGGTTCGGATGGGAAGGTACGGTACCACTGTCAGAATTTCAACACGTATAGGAAAAGAAAGATTCGACAAATAACAAAATAGGATCATTATACAGTTGTTGGGTATTCAGTATTCACACACGATCACAAATACGAAAACTAAAGAACACGAGGATTAATGTGGTTCGGTCTAAGCTGACTTATGTCCACGTGTTGCAACTAGGATCTTTATTTCTTTTGGAGGTGATGTAAAATTACAATGCACAACAACGGTGACATGTAACAACCTAATAAATCTCAGTTCAGAAGGGAACCACATATCAAGTCAGGACCTAGGTATGGTTTAAATACATATTATGTTGGAATCAAAGACACTTGATTGATGAATAAGATGATTATCACAAACGGAGCCTGATTATTTTAACTTCTCTGATACATACACATCCGACCGACTTTGTTTGACACCCTATACACACACAATGAATCAGCGCTATACTGCTATTGCAGGGATGGACCGCTTCAAAAAACAAAAAAAACAAAAAACACTTTAACCCTAAATCAGGTTCTAACTTTCAAATGTGCACTCTTTACAAACATATATATGACTCTAAATACACTCTACTATTGAAACTAAGACCCCTATATTTAATATATAGTTTAAACCTTCAATACACCATATTTTACTATCTATATCTTATGACATAATACACAATTCACTATTACTATTCTCTCAGTCTAGACACTTATTCTCACGCCTGAGCTTGGTCACAGGGTACCACCCCTCTCTATGGCAAGTCTAACACACTTCATCGAGCTATCGCTAATCACACAGGGCCATCCTTTATTCTACACTTTATGAACACTTAATGGATCTCTGTGTGTGTGTGTGTACTAAAATGAAGAAGGGAAGAGGGGCCACTTACACTAACACCAGCATTATGATCAGTTTCACTAGCTTGTTTAAGTTTATCTGAAGTATCCTTCACCAATTGCCCAATATGCAGTCTAGTTTTGTGCCTGCCATTTCAGGAACAAATAAACTCTCACATAAAGTGCATTCACTGAATTCAATTATTCAATAGCAATCACAGACTGATAATACACCAATATGAATTCAAATCAATAATATATAAAAAACTACATACTTGTAATGCAGATTACATCAATTTCAAACCCTAGATAATAATAATATTATAACTGAATGAAAAGTAAAAAGAAACGAATTACGTACAGCTTATCTCGAAGCTCAGGGGTATCCTTTGGAGTACCAAGGTTGTTAACTAGCCTCTGGAACGTGGAAACTGCCGTATTGATCTGGAAGATTCCAGAAGCAACAGCTTGTGTGGGATCCTGTTTTCTAACGACACCGCGCCTCGAATTGATCGGGCGACCGGCTTCAATATCTTGAAAACTCATCACAGAAAGTCCGAAAGAAAGAACGATTGCGATTGAAATGAAACCCTAGGTCTCGATGATCAGAAGCGTGAAATTGGGAACATGTTTCTGTAACGGTGATCGGAGATTGAATTGATCGGGAAATGCGAAAATTGGGGCGATGAATGAGGGGTGTGTGGTGTGGTGGTGTGATGCAGGTAGTGCATTTGCCGACGAACAGAAAGTAAACTAAAGTGGACACGTGGAAAAGTGGACACGTAGTTTATAGTTTTGCACCGAAATAGGTGATTTTTGTAACTTTGCATGGAAAGGCTTTTTCCATTAAAAAGGCATACCATTTTAGTATGAACTAGTTTATATTCTCGTGGGAAAAACAGAATAATTAAAAATTTTGAATTATTATTGATATTACACATTTGATATAAACACATATTACCCTAACATGAACTATCCATACCAAGTTAAAGACAATATAACATTTTCACTGTAAATGACGCGTTTAAGCAAATATTTTATATTTATTTGTTATTTTAGTAATAATAATTAGATATACATAAAATATATATTTATATAACAAGGGAAAAGATCAAATAGGAAGATTAATTTCGCTAGGAAGGATAGGAAGCAATAAGAGGATGACATGTGGCAACATCTATCTATACTATAAAAGGAGCTTAAAGCATGACCTCACTTTGCTTATGTGTCATCTTCTTAGATATGCCACATTGGATGCCACATAGACTCCGCTGATGTCATAACGCTGATGTCATAAATCCGAATTTTTTTTAATCTTAATGTATATACAATCAGCTTTTTTAAATTAAAAACTTATCTTTTTTTAGAGGCAAATTCAAAATCAAATTCAAAATTCAAATTGTAATTTTAATCCTCCTATCTCTCAATCAAATATAATCCATCCTTCATTTTTAAATTCAAAACATATTTATTTCACACCCCTCTCTCTCTCTTCAACTCAGAAGAACATCTCCGATCAGGTCTCCACTCTGATCAGGCCTCAAACCTGGTAAATCAAGACAACCCTTGGCTAATTTGAACGCATACGAGCTCAATCGAGGTGAGTCTTTGTTCACTGCTGTCGAACAAGTTAAACTCAAACCCTTTGACCAGTGTATCCCAAGTTAGCTGTAATCTATCTCTTCTCCATCAATTTCAGACCATTAGGGCTTCTACGAGTGCGCTTTTGCCGTCAGTTTGATGTCCGACGACTAATACAGCAGGAGCATCAAACAAGAAGAGGCCGAGGTAATATTATTATATAATATTTCATGTTTTATATTAAATTCATTCATACTCGTGTTTTGTTTCATGTTTGTGATTTGTTAAATATTGTTGATCCATCAATCAGTGACACGGCATTTTCTTCTTCGGCATCTAAGAGGAGGAATAAATCTCAGGATGTAAGTAAGAATTATACGCTCCTTTTATTTTGATTAATCGTCCGGTATTTGTTTGTTTCTGAAACAAAGCAATTCTTGATAATGCTCTAATAATTGTTTGTTTAGCTGGACTTAAAGGGCAGCGATGATACAAAGCCTCTTTCACAGGACAGGGTTATGGAAATTTTAGATCTCATTTGCTCAGGAGGGACTCCTAAGACAGATAACAAGTGGGATGAGTATGCCACATCATTCTATAACAAAACCCTTGCCTGTCTCAAACGCTTGGGGAAACAGGTAATGTTGTAGTCACATTTAGGAAAATATATGTTTTGATAACATTTTGTTGTTAGCTAGCCTGTGTTTTTAACATATTTTAGAGGCAATTTTGGACTTTGTTTGTATATTGTTGTATAGGTCGGCATTTCAGTTGAATACAGATTGTTTTTAATTGATTCCGAACTGATCTGTTTGATTTCAATGTGAATTCAGTTTATTTCGGATCATTTCGGAGTTATACGAATTGTTTTGACTGAGATTTTGATAAGTTATAGAAATATTTTGAATGTTTTGAACAGATTTACACAAGTTTTAGTTTGGTCGATTAAAGGTTTGATCATGTCAGTCAATTTACATTGATTTCGAATCAATTTTCAGTCTAATTTGATCGAGTTTCGGTGTGATTTTTTGTTTTGTGACATGTGCCGAGATGATGACTCAGATGATACTTCAGAGGATGATGAGAGGAAAAAAAAGAGGTAGGTCGGCATTTTGTAAACTCTCTTGATTTGTGTTATATATTGTTGTATAGGTCGGCATTTCAGTTGAATAGAGATTGTTTTTAATTGATTCCGAACTGATTTGTTTGATTTCAATGTGAATTCAGTTTATTTCGGATCATTTCGGAGTTATACGAATTGTTTCGACTGAGATTTTGATAAGTTTTAGAAATATTTTGAACGTTTTGAACAGTTTTACACAAGTTTTAGTTTGGTCGATTAAAGGTTTGATTATGACCTCTTGACAGCATGAGCGACTATGTAAATCCTTGATGCCCTTATATCGTTGTTAATGAAATAAAGCACAAAGATAACACACTTTAAGACATGAGTATAAAATTCGCTTTAGGTCTCCAAATCTGTTAAGACGCCCGTTGACAGTCTTGGCGTATACGTCTATATCAATGGATTGATTTTTGTTTCATATATATAAGATTCATGTCATTTTATTAACAGGAATAATAGACCACTATTTGCTTCTGTCTCAGGAAGATACAAGAGGCTCACAGTGCATAACCTCCCCTGAGGCGATCACTGAATCTGTTGCAAGTAAGTTTCCACTGACAGTCTACACAAACATGAATATTTTCACAATAAATGCTCCTTTTCTTGCTCTAGCAATAACATATAGAGTATATTCGCTGTACTAATCCTACCTTTTCTTCTTGGGAATTAAGGCGGCGATGTTGCATGCAACATTTTGAGAGAACCTGATAATATGATGATAAAAAAAAAGCAAGGAATTCAACAGAATACTTTGCCCAAAGAGTTGAATGATTTCAATAGACATTTGGAGCAGAATACATTTGATGTAGAAGCAATCGAGCGACGATATGGGGAAATAATCAAATCACTTGAGCAAGACAAAAGATTACTTCAGCTAGAAAAAGATGGCTTGCAGCTAGAAAGAGACGGCTTACGAGATGAAATTGTACGCCTTGAGTCTCTTGGTGTGCCAATAACAAAAGAGAAAGCCATGAATGCAGAGAATCCTGAAGCAATTGAGGCAGGTGATTATGATCCACAGTGTCATGCTTTCCTGGAGCTCTTTATAACCAACTGCTAAACTGTTTAAATTAAACTTATACACAGATTTCAGATTTGGAGAGAAAACACGAGCACGAGATTGAACTTCTAAAGCAGAAAAGCCAGGATGCAATAAATCGACTACAAGTTGAAGTACGTAGTATCAAGTCCCAAAAGGTAATTCCCGAACAGATCTCACATTTTCATGAAGAATACATAATGTTTATAGAAGCTTTCTTTCTTTTTTTCTTTCTAATTGCAGGTACAGCTACAGCAAAAGGTGAAACAGGAAGAGGAGCAGTTTCGGCAATGGAAGACCAATCATGAGAAACAAATGATGCAGGTAATATCACTAACACCGTTTAATGGTGTTAGTGATTTAAGATTATATGTATGCAATATGTATCGCTGGCATCAGGACTTATTAAAAGTTTCAAACTAATTCTTTTTTATATTTAAAAGTTTCAAACTAATTCTTTTTTATATATATTTTAAGCAGGTAAAGAAAGAGAGCAGGAAGAGTGAAATTGAATTGCAGAAATTGAATGCTTTGTATCAACGCCAAACATAGGTAACGATTTTACTTTTAAATGTGCTTTCGCAAATGAAGCTGTAAATGATGGTTGATTCGGACCAACTGTAGGTTTGTCAAAGGAAAGCAGAAGAAGCTGCAAGAACTACCAAAAAGCTAAAAGAGTTGATGGAATCACGCAAGGTTGCCGCACGACGTGAAACTGTTGGTAAATAATTATCTCGATAAAACTTTTGTCCACAGCCTTTTCTTACTTGTAGTTAACTTCATATTTCTCTTTTTTGCATTCCAGCTCAACCCCGGGGACAACCTCGATCCGGACAGGTAGCTGTAATTTGTAAACTTTCTTTTCCTACTAATATATAGTCTCATTTAAGAGGGATGTTAATTAGATTCCATTTGTAGATCAAAACTTTGAAGAGATGGGTTAACAATGAACTAGACAAAGTGATGCAAATGCATAAACTTCGTATGAACCATGAAAAACAAACTCAGAGGTATGCATGTAAGGTACCCTGCAGTTTTGTTTGGTTTTTTCATAGTTTCATACCCTCTTAAATCTCACGTAACATTTTCTCTCTTATATATCCAGTCATGCAAAACTTAAAGAGGAATTAAGCTGCCTGAAACAACAGGAAAAGCTTTGTTCTCAAGGCAAGGCTCCAAGGTACTTTACGTTTCTATTTAGCTTTTTATTTGAGATATTATGCACTGAATAACGGTGTTCAATATGGTTTTCGGTGTTGAAAGAGGGGCTTCATTATCACCAAATACAAGAGCAGTTAGGATTGTTTCATTTGAAAGCAGTGTAAAATCGTCTTCCGCTGCCCTTGCTGTGTTGTCTTCATAGATTTCAAAGGCTGGGAAAGGAGATAACGCCTCTGCTGCACGATGGAAGATGTTACACGCACTCGGAGATGCAAAGGATTTGCTTCAACACCTATTCGGTATTGCTATTGAAGCAAAGTAAAATAGGTTTTCAACTTTTCATAATTTCTCGAATTCTAGCGTTCATTGTTCTACAAAACTCAGATACTTTTATGGTACTTTTGGGTCAGCAGACGCCGGTTGTTGGAAAAGGAATATGAAACCAAAGCACAGTTTAATGAATTTAACTTGCAACAAAATGATGACAGAGATGGTGGCTCAACACAAACACCATCTATCCAAAGCGCAAAAGTAAGTTCGCTAACAAAGAAAATGAAAGAAATCGAACAAAATGCAAGGGATAAAACTCCTTCAAAGAAATTAAAAGAAACAATCACCAAGGTAAGATTGTTTTTTAATTGTGTTAAATTTAGGGCTAAACAATTTGAATTCCTCATTTTTTTTAATTATTGGATTGTGATAGCAGGGAAAGGCTCCAACTCCGTTAGATATTTTCACAGATATGGGTATTGAATATCCTTTGCCATTCCCAGAATCAAGGCAACTTGACTCTGAAGCTGGAATAAGTCTTAAAATGTTAGTTTATTTTAATTAGAGGCTGTTTGTTTTGGCTTGAGGGTATGCGATTAATAATTTGTGAGTATATTTGGTTCAAGGGTATGGGTTTCATACCTTTAAATTTGGGAATCGTTCAAAACACTTTTACTAAAAAATAAAACTTGTATTTTGTAAAGTAGAACCATAGAAACTAGAAACCAGTTTTAGATGCTATCGATTATAATTGGTCTGGTATGATATATTATATATTAATATTTGGTTATTTTTTCGACTTTATGTTGAACAGCTACACAAGATATTTAAATTATGTGGCTCACCATCAGAGGAATATTGGAAGAGGCATCGTTTGCCAAATGCGACTTTATTTAAGCCACATCAGCCATACAAGCGTTGTACAGCAGAAGTTTTTAAAGAGTTTCCATCTTCTTCACTTCCTTTATTAGAGAGTCTTCTTGCAATTGATCCTGATGAGCGCAGCTCTGCTGTTGCATCCCTTAACAGTGATGTGAGTTTCGATCGCTTTTAATACAGAATCCTGCATATGTTTTTCCAGCACTTCGCTGCCACCTAATTCAGTTGTTAACTTATCTCGGGCAAAGGTCAGGTCAATCGTTTTGCTTATATTCTATAAATATTTGATATTAGGTGTCATCAGACAAGTTTATTCATCGCTTTTATCGCTCTTCATCTAACAGTGCTGATAGCAAATGCCGAGAAGAGAGTGCAAAATTGTTGGGTTACCTTATCTGCAGTTGTGAATGCCTTATACTTCCATTTATTGCTCCAGTTAGATGCCAAAACAAGTCATATACAGATGGATCAAAGAAATAAAAAACGAGTTTACCCAGTAGAGGTCGCTAAAAGCGCGTATAGTCTTAAACGACTTCTACCCAACGACGATTTGGGGTGGCACTCGATTCTACAACTCAAAATTGCAGGTGCTACTTGATCAATTGAAAGAAAATAGTGAAGCTAAGATGGCTCATATAGAGCAAGATAAGTCACCAACAGAGAGATTCATGTAGGCAGTGGCATCAAACATATGATGATCTCTAAAGTCTGCTAATATCTAAAGTCTATTATGTACAAAGATCTGCTACATTGGTTTTGCATCAAATGATATATATGCAAGATATTGTTATTACGACAACTGTTAATTTCGTGTTTTAATTTAGATATCGAGTGTGAGTCTTAGGAACATAATGTTATTTACAGAAGCAAAGATATTGCCAATCAAGTGACCATTTTCACATAAGAAGAGTTGAAGAAAGCAACAGTGTTTTCAAACCACTTTTAAAACCACTGTTAGGTTAAACAGTGGTTTGAAACCACTTTTGGGTTAAAACAGTGTTTGAAACCACTTTTGGGTTAAAACAGTGTATGAAACCACTGTTTTGGGTTAGAACAGTGTTTTGAAACTATTGTTAGATTAAACAGTGTTTGAAAGCACTTTTGGGTTAAAACAGTGTTTGAAACCACTGTTTTGGGTTAGAACAGTGTTTTGAAACCACCGTTAGATTAAACAGTGTTTGAAACTACTGTTGGGTTAAAACAGTGTTTTCAAACCAGTTTTAAAACCACTGTTAGGTTAAACAGTGGTTTCAAAATGTTGTTTTAATGATGTTAGTGTTCGCCATTGAAAACCACAAAATATTTGTAACTAGCTTGAATGCATACAAAATGTTAAAAATTCAGGATTATGTTTTCAATAATGTAATTCTAACAGTTGATATTAGAATAATAAATTTAGCCATGTTAGTCTTAGATGTGTCTATCTGTATATAAATAAAAACTTCTTACATTTTAATAATGTGTTGTGCATGGTTCGATAACCTACCATTTTGCTCGGTGCGGCGTGACTGCATTGCGCCCAATATTTGGTGTTGTTGGTCGAACCGGTGTGCTGAGCTTGTCCGAGAGCCTGGTAACAATAATATCCAATTTTCGGTTTAGGCTTCAATTGTATTACGTATGTTGTTTTATTAATAGATATTTTTTTCTTTATAAGGACAAACTTGGTCCTTTATGTACAAGTGCTGTTGATTGCGCAATTGTTCTAGACGTTATCCGGGGTAAAGATCCCGACGACCTTTCTTCAAGAAAAATCTTTCTCGACGACCCGTTTTCTGTAGACATTACAAAGCTTACGGTTGGCTATATTGAGGATGCCGAGATGGAGGTCAGTATTTTATATTATGAACTATTATTATTATATGTATTGATGCTTAACAAATGATGAATTCACTGGTTATGTCAAATTGATCGTTGTTGATGTGCTTAGATCAAAGGGTGTTAAAATGGTACCGTTTAAGCTTAATTACACCGTCGAGTCAGTTCAAGGGATCTTAAATTTCACTATGGATGTTGATATGCTAGCTCATTTCGACACTTGGCAACGATCTGGACAAATAACCAAAAATCAATTTTCACATTTCAAGTATCAATATTGATGTGTTCAAATAACTACACACTGATGCGCTTTATCAATTTCCATCATTTGTTTCTTCGCATTTGATTCAAAAATTAAAACCCACAAGTATCATAGTTTCAATAAACAACCTAGATCTGTGCTCTAATTGTTTTTAGAGAAAAACACACAAGAATCAGCCAAATGATCACATGAGATCTGAAACTATAGAAATCAATGATACATTTTGAACAATATACTCAGTTGATACCCGAGACAAAAACCCACAAGAATCAAAACCAAAACACAGTTGATCTCATATGAGGAACCGAAAACACATTCAAACCCTCTGTTTTGCTACCCGAGACAAAAACCCACAAGAATCAAACAAAACCTCTGTTTTGATACCCGAGACAAAAAACCACAAGAATCAAACAATATTTTCATATAAAACCTGAAACAAACCTTCATAATAAACAAAACCCAAACCTCTGTTTTGATACCCGAGACAAAAACCCACAAGAATCAAACAATATTAAAACACAAAACCTGTTACATTCTAGCATATCAAAAACATAGTGTCAATCATGTTTTAGGTATGTGATATTACCTTCGATTGTTATAGAAGATGAAGATGATGAAGATGAAGATGAAGCTGATGATCGGTGGAGATTACAGAAGAGGAAGATGATTCCGATGAAGATGATTTCGATGAAGATGAAGATGATCCGATGAAGATGATTGAAGATGAAGATGAAGTTCTGTGTTTTGGGACTTGAGAGAAGATGAAAATGATATTATTGAGAAGTGTGAATGTTCTAATCATATATGTTTATCTTTAAGATTTGAGGGTATAAAAAAGACATTTTATAAAGATATGTATTCATTTTAAACAACATATTAGTTCATGTTTTCATTTTAGACAACATATTACCAAGTACTTAGCTTATTTGTATATCAACCATGTACACTAACACATAATTTCATTAACATTGTTTTATAAAGATATGTAACTAAATGCAAAGAATTTAAATCATATATTATAATCTGTTTTTAGTATTATCGAATTATACAATAACAATGGACCTTTACTGAATTTTACACTAACAATGTGTCAAAAAAAATTAACATCATATATAAGAAGTTATTAGACAACATAAAATTAGGTCATGCTTTCATTTTCGACAAAATATTATCAATTATTTACCTTATTTCTATATCAAACATGTACACTAAAACAAATTGTCTTTAACATTGTTTTATAAAGATATGTAACTAAACATAAAGAATTTAAATAATATATTATAATATGTTTTTTAGTATTTGCTTCCGATCGTTATTAAAACAAACCCGTGTGTTCACACGGGTGTACACCTAGTTTAAAATAAAGAAAAATGGTATTTTAGTCAATCCAACCCTTTCTTCTTCCTTTTCAAAACCCAGTAACTTCAAAACCCACCATTTTCAAAACCCACCATCTTCAACAATTTCTTCACTTTCTATCTCAATAATCACTACATTATAGTGCGATTTTCATCACCAATCAATGATTCAAACACCTGATCAACGTGTTCTTCAGCTTTTTTGAAGAAAACCCAGTTTAATTTCATACAAAATCTCGTTTTTTCCGGTGATTTTGAAGATAATCACTCGATCCGGTGATTTTAGGTAAAACACATTTTTAGGTGTTTTCTGTCCATTGCGTTTTAGAATGAGTAATTTTTAAGTGTTTTCTGGCATTGCGTTTTACAAATAAGACAATTTCTTTGTGTTTTTGGTGCATTGCGTTTTAGGTAAAACACATTTTTATGGGTTTTTAGTCCATTGCGTTTTATAAAGTACATTTTCTTTTGAGTTTTTAGGCTATTGCGTTTTAGAAATAAGACATTTCTTTGTGTTTTCTGGCCATTGCGTTTTACAAATAAGTCATTTATTTGTGTTTTTGGTGCATTGCGTTTTAGAAAAATGTCATTTTTTAGGTTTTTTTTTTCATTGCGTTTTACGTAACTGGGGGTTTTTCTATTGCGTTTTACGCAACTGGGTTTTAATTTTTTTTTTTAAATATAGCAATAGTATACTCGTTTTAAAGATAAAAAAACGCTCGTTTTTTTGGTGCAACTTTTATAAAAAAATAATGTCGTATGAAAGAGTTATTAACGTTTAAAAAATGGGGGGAATTGGAGGAGAAAGAAACTATTGGCTTGGATTGACTAGAATGCCCCTAAACAAACTCACGCGCCTCTTTTCTTCTTTTCAATTTCCCTGTTTTAATCTTAGTCCTTGATTAACTAAATGGATGGTCAAGATCACTTCCTAGCCTTCCTAGCCAAATTAACTTCCTATTGTATCTCCACCCTATATAACAATTAAATTTATATATTATGTTATGATATGATATATAAAGAATTTGAAGAAAATTCTTAAATCTCATCCTTATATTGGGGATTGAGACAAAGTAGAAAAAAACCGATGAACACATAAAGGTTTCTTTAAAATTTTGGGATGATAATGAGAAGACTCTAAATAGATAGAGTTGGTGGTTAAAAATGGTGGTGATGGAGATGGATTGTGATGGGTAATGGTATATCTAATTTTAATAAAAAAATTTAGTTAATGTCATATAATATTCTCTCTTTCAAATCATTAATAATATTATTAATTAATTAAATTTTGTTTGAATTAATAGATAAATCATCACAAAATATTCAGTTGAAATAATAACTTCACTACATTATTTCTAATATATAAACTCAAATCCGAGTGTTATTATTTTACATATTTTTGTGGTGTTGATGTGAAATATTAATGTATAAAATTAAAAAAAATAACATTTTTAATGACGTAACACTATAAAAAATAACATTTTAATAGCGTAACACTATGTTATAGCAATTATTTTTTTCTCAAACTTGATTTACGCAAAACAAATAACGTAAACTAAACCATATGCTTATCCATTTTAAGAAATAATAAAATCATAGGTTTTAAAATTATAGATAACTAGTTTTATACACAACGTCGCGCTGCGGCACACTCAACCGAATCGTTTTTGGTGCGATAGCGGCACACTCAACTGAATCATTCTTGGTGTGATAGGAGCGTAAAAACCCTTGGAGCACATCCAATGCAAACAACTAAAACCTCGTTAGTTATCTCACACATTAGCAATGCTTACGAACTTTCCCACAAACGTTTTCTAATTGATCATTTTATTCCACAAAATTCCTTACATTTTTCATATAAAGAAAACGAAAAAAAAAGTACTGTAAAAGAAAAAAAACAATAAAAAAATACTCAACCAACAGATAAAAAGTAAACCTAGATCTTCATGGATTTATTGTTCGTTGCAAATTGACTTCTTCCAGATACCGCAAACAGTTGATCACAAAGATTAAACACTCGGTCTAAGCTTCAACTTTTATAGCCTTGCCAATTCTATTAATCATTAGTTTTTACTGACCCAAAACCTATGTCGATCCGTGCCAAAATAAACCCTTTTTTGACTCAACCCGTTATGACACGAACACAAAATGACTTGAACCCGTTCATATGCGTAATCAAATCAAATTAAATTTTTTTTCCACCCGAGCCGCATTAATACCCAAATCTGTACAGAGTCAAAAGAAATAGTGTACATGCTTTATTGGTTCAGGTCAAAACAGGACACTTTGACAAAAGTGATGATTTTGACATGTTCACTAAGAACTATTTTTTGACCCGTTTACTAAAAAAGTTATCTCTCACAAATTTACAGCAATGTTTTAAATATGCGTAACTGCTGATTCGCTAACTAAATGTTGTGTTTTGCCCCAAAAGAGGTGATTCTGACTTGTTAGCTAAAATTTATATTTACGGGTTCAAGTTAGGACAATTTGTATTAGAAAATTGTCATTTGGATAATTGTCATAACAGGCTTGGGCATAATAGATACGGGTTGAGATGTAGAGTTCGGAATCAAACCTGGAACATACTTCACTGTCCGCACCTTGGTAGCAGTATATCTTAGAATACCTGCTGAAAACTAAGCTGCATTGAGAAACACATATGATAACATCAAAGTGAACTTAAAAGTATTTTATGCATGAGAAGCTAAACGCCAAAACTGAATAAGAGATAGGGATCTTACGCTTAAATTCAGACTTGGCGTCTTTTTAGAAGCCTCCTACAAATGAACTGAAACATGTTGCCAAAATAAAGGGAAGAGTGATTAAACTCCCTTTTGCTGAAAATGTGAATTGCTTAAAGGTATATGTCAAGTTTTGAAAACTGATAAGAGCAACATAACATGAATCCATTTTTTTAGTCAAAAAGTATCCATTCCTGATATAATAATTTAATAAATATTCCTTACATTGTATAGCATCATTCATTACTTGTGAATGCAACATGTATATCCAAACATGCCAATAAAGTCTCATGATATGGCATTAAAATTCAACAATAATCAACGATTATATCCGCAGTGGCGGATCTAGGATTCCGACCAAGGGGTAACCTTCGGATCTAGGATTCCGACCAAGGGGTAACCTTATATAAATAAGCCATAACGAAATCGAAAAAACGTCAAATTTTTCCAAAATTTACACTAATTTTTCCAAATTTTTTCCGACCAAGGGGTAACCCCGGTTACCCCTACCTCTATGGTAGATCCGCCCTTGTATATCCGTCTAAACTAATAATCTTTATGAGGCAATAAAGATAACATTTAACCAAATCATGGCATGTTGCGCGAGTGCAAAGTTGGTTACTATCTAGTAAAGATAACATCTAACCAAAGCATCGCATGTTATGCACTTCATAGATGAAAAATCATCGCCAACTGAGCATTATCAAAGGCTGAAGATAAGCACTTAAAAAATACACATCTAAGCCGGTGTCACCAAACGTCACCCAACTATCACCATTACACAAACAACAAAACTAACTTGTGACCGAAAGTTATCTCCACCGTCGTAATCGAATTTGTATAACCCGTGACTCGGTATAAACTTGTGTCTTGCCAGCTTTGACTCGACTCGTTTGTTGACTGAGTTGACCGTTGGATAATCTTGATGGGTTACGGGTCGAAACCGGGTTTTGCATGAATGGGTCAGAAGGTTGTTGAAGAATTGGTCTTGGTTGACCGCAAAAGAAGGGGTTGAACGTGTGAATATGAAGTTAGTACACTGACTTAGTTTGACTGTGTTGACTTGGTTTGAGCTACATATATAATCATCATCAATCTATTCCGAAAGTGAATCTCACAACACTAATCCCACTAATCCATCACCATTGCAACCATCACCGTGAACCGCAGCTAACCAAGTTCCCACCATCTGTGGTCGACTATGCCGCCAGCGACTACTCTACCAAGACACCACCAACTTCCATTTAAACAAAAGTAAATGATCTAAAAAAAAAACCGAACAAACCGAGTGTATCTAGAAACTGAAAACTAACTTTGGAATCCATTAGTTTGGCAAAAAAAAAAAAGAACATGCAGAAGTAAATCTGCTCACCGGTGCTTCGCCGGAGATCGAGGATCGTCAAATCTGGCTCATCGCCAGCGCCTGTCAGTCTTCGGACACTGCCTCTTGTCTCCACCTCCGTCAGTTGAACCGATTTTAACGTAGCGGAACCGTAGCTAGCCAGAAGTGCATCGTTTCTGTCTCTCCGACTGAAAGCGGCGCCTTTTCTTGATCTAACCACCGTCCATTCTCAATCTCTCTCCATCTCACCTCTCTTTCTAGGGTGTGTATCTCTCTTGGATTTGTATGTACGTGTAAAATGATCGATGAGCAGGTGGTTTAGGATTTTATGTGGGAGTGTGCAAATGGTTTTATGAAAACCATGAGGCCCTTGCAAGAGAAGACAAGTGTCTTCTAAGAAGATGAAGCAGAGTGGCAGGCAGGTGAATCACCATGCTGCCACTATTCATTTCAGCTTCCTTATTAACATATATGAATATGAATTTATATATTTTTAATCATAAATTAGAATTAGATATTAATTAATAATATCATTAATATTAATGAATTGATGGAGAAAATGTCATGTGGGATTATGCTTATCCATTTTAAGAAGTAATAAAATCAAAGGTTTTTAAATTATAGATAACTAGTAGGGTGCCCGCGCGATGCGGCGGGGGCGACACTTCACATTGCGGGAATGGTCACTGCGGGTTAGTATGCGGTGACGAAGTGTGCGACGGTGTAGCATAATGTGGGTAGCGGCGAATGTGGCGTGGCCAACGACGGCTATGGTATACGATGGTGTGGCAGTGAGTGGTACTGGATTCGGAGATGAAAATCAAAGGAACAACAAGATACAAAATTTGGCTTTTAGATTCATAAAAGCAATATCTTAACATTCAAAATTTAATAACATCAAGTGTATAAACAAAAATATAATGCACATAATATTATTGATATATTCCAAAGTAAAAAGTGACCGAGCAACAACATTTAGAATACCAAACGCTAGTCATCTTCTCTGATTAAGGATTTACTGGCTACGTGTAGGCTATGGCAGCCTAAAAAAAGATCAAGTTTTATCAATTTATACTAAATGAAGTGTAAACATGGTAGTGTCCTCTTTTTTTATTCAAAGATCCCATAAAATGAAACCGCAATTTGTATGTCTACATTTGAATCACAAGAGGGTTCGATTTGCTACCTTAATTAGAAACTACAGAAACTGTTCAAAGTTTGCACTCAACAATGGCGCAATAACTCGTACAAAAAGAGGCGATCAATTTGTCCAAACAGATGGTTTGTGAGTTGCAATGCAGGTGTAGTCATGGGGGGTTACTGCGCAGTGATGGGGTAGCACAACGGTGGCAGTGGCGAAGGTCGTGCAACCGGTTGAAGGACGGTGGCCATGATGAAGAGAAAGCTCTGTCTTATAATACATTGATTGTGAGTGAGAAAGATGCGCAAAAGTAGGGTGCGAGAAGTCGTTTGGTAAGCTTACAAGATGGAACTTTTGCGGCAGAAGAAAAAACTGTGGTAGAAGTAGTGGTGATGGTGGCTGCTCGTGTATCTATTGATGGCGATGGCAGATTCAATGGTTTGACAGGGTACAATGACTTCAATCCATATAACAACTACGAAGACGAAGGAAGTGAATTTTGTCTCAAAAACCTCCTCAATCAATTCCAAACGTAACCATATAAATAATCCAACCATTTTACAATAACCATGCCAAACTAAACTAAAATACCCATAACAATCCTCAACTTAATAATAAAAATGTTACATATCATGGTTGCGATTGACTGTGGCGATGAATCAAGTTGCAACGGATATTAGCTTGCAGCGAAGATCGTTGTTGCGGTGAGCTACAAAATATTAGCAGTTGTTTGTGCATTGGTGAGCAGAGGTAAATATGTGAAAATAAATAAAGTTAGTTGAACAAATAGACCAATACCTTAAACCATGATCTAAAATCCAATCCAATTCAATAACAGTCTCTCCAAGACAACGCGGTTCAAAACAAAGGATATGTCATAGGTGAAAACTCAGCATAAAGTTGAGTAAGTTGACCAGTGATAAACCAATAATTGCCGAACCATCTTCACTACATTTTTAAGCACATGCCAACAAGCTACTCATGTAAGACACTTTTTCCAAAATCTTTTTTTTTTCAAGTTATCTATTAGTACTTAAATGCTTATTAAAGAACACTCACATTTTCATTTTAAGAAAGAGCTTAAAAAACATAAATTATTAGTAGTTTTCTAGAGTGAAAGATGAGGAATTAGACTTAAAAAAGCATGTAAAAGAGCAAAAATTCACTTACAACCAGGATTGTTTTTTTAAATCAATACTTGAAAGCATACCCCTTTCTTCCCCAACTATTTATGCGGGTGGTTGTTCATTCAGCCATTTGCTATCTAATAGATATGCTACTTCAAGTGACACATTAACACCGGAATTTTCATACTAACAAATATTTTCTAATACAACCGTATAGGATGTTGTATGCTTTATAAACAAACTTAAGACGACTTCCAACTTGTTCAACTCATTTGACCATTTCTTTTTATATCTAATTTTTGTATATTTTTTAGGAACCATCTCAAAGGAAACAATTGCAAAAAATAAGTTTAAACCAAAAACAATTCAGGAAGCACCTTAAAGGCCTTCTCCCCAGGAAAACACACATGCAGACGGATTGGTTCACCAATAAATGTAGCACCTTTAAACATAGAAATGACCTGTTGTCATACCAAAAAACTTTACCCAGATAAATGTAAAACTATCTCTAAGCTTAAAGTATGTGATTTTGAATCTTCAAGTACCAATGACTTTATAAATGTGCATCCGTAAAATCCCCTTTGTTGTGGAAATCATAGTATTCTTTTGTTTTACATTTTAGTAAGATTTTAGATCATGGGAACTTTATAAAATATAGAAACCACTCAATATAGCTACATAAGGTATCACTAAATAGGGATGAGCAAATGGTACCGGTACCAAATTTACCGAACCGGGTACATTTTCGGTACCGATTCGGTACCAACTTTTGACATTTTCGTTACCGGTCCGGTACGGTACCGGTTCGGCACCGATATTTACTCATTTTTACACTAAAATACCGGTACCGTACCGGGTATATTTGGTACTGGTACCCACTTTTGGGGATTTTCGGTACCGAACGGGTACCATGCTTATACCTATCACTAAATTGAATTTATTGTGTCAAAAAGCATAGAAAATATCAGTTACGATGTGTATGATAATTACCATCTTTAGAATTCTCAGTTCACTCTTTGCGAAACTACTTTCCCAATATATATTTATGCAAGAATAGATATACAACATGAAATACAAACAAAAATTATCAAATGGTGAGAATATATTACAACTTAAAGTAGCATAATCATTTAAAATAGTAAGAATAGTTACTTATATGCCATGATATCTATTAATTCCTTGAATCATCTGAATCTGATACATACTGAACACATTCAAGTATTCACCGTTATTATTACAACTTAAAAGTAGCATAATTATTTAAATAAAATCTCACATCCAAAGACCATACATTTAGGCTATCATATATATGACATATGCTTATTATGAAAATCTATAACAAAAATGACTAACCTGGAGATGTGACTTCAAAATGACAAAGGGTGAACCCTTTTACACCCACTGTCCTCATAATTGTCTTTGGGGTGGGGTTGCTTCTGAAACAATAGCAAAAAAAAAAAAACAAAATAATACGTATTATGTATTAGTCATGGTTTTCTATAATGAAATTTACATGATCACAAGTGATGATTCTTGAAATTGAGAACTGCAATGGATCATCGTATAGTGCGAGTAAGATCTGAGAATGGGAAACGAAAAAAGTAAATTTAAATAATCAAATTAATATCTCTAAGAAACTTTGGTTTCAAATACAACACTTTGAAAAAACGTTTTTACTTGCCAGACTAAAACAAACCCTAGATAACAAAGTTCCTTACTTCCTTTCAAAAAAAAAAAAAAAAAAAAACAAAGTTCCTTACCATACCATATTTTCATTTCAACAGAACCCTAATCCCTTCTAAATGATTTTCGTTAACAAAGAACATGTTTTTACTTGCCAGATCAACAGACTAAAAGAAACCCTAGTCCCTTCTAAACATTGAAAATATTAAAATATACAACTCCTACTCAACGATTACCCTGTATAAGATTCAAATACTCACAATCGATCATGTGATGAACACCACAACAACCAAAAATCGAAATGGATAGACAACAAAGTAGTAAAACAAATTATAACGTTACCCAACTTGGTGAACAAAACAAAGACAAACTACATAATAGCCATCGAGAAGGGTACACACGATCTTCACCTTCACACCCTGTTTAGGGCTCTGATTCAAGCGAACGAAGTTGGGATGATTAGGGGTCTGATTCAATTGATGAATATGGGATTTAGTTTCCGGCGAGTATGAGAGGGAAAAAGAAAACACTTGTTGAGGGAATATGAGAAGGATGATTTGGATTTTGAATTTTAAATTTTGATTCTTACTTCATCTCAACATATGGGAGGGAAGATTTGGATTTTGAATCTCAATTCATTTGAATAGAAAGTGAAACTGGCGATGTATCTTGTATTCTTTTGTGCTTTTAGGGTCTCAAAACTTCATGCTTCACATGCTAGTACGTATTGCTTTAACCAGTTGTATGTATATATAGAAGTACAAATGAATCACTTGTACCTAATGCATCGTTTACTTGTACATTTTGATTCCCACATCAATATTGACAAAGACAAATATCAAAACGTTGATAAAAATGAGTACGTCGTCATGGTACCTTCGGATTTTTTTAAAACATTACAGGTTGTAAGATATCGCAGGAATACGTTAAAGAATTAAAGAGGGGGAAGTGTAACTAATTACCCATAATTATGTTAAATGTCAAGGATTTAAATGTAATAGATTGAGGGACTAAAAAATAATTATGGTTTAAAAGACCACTTTACCCTCATTTTAAGGGTTTATTTATAAATAAGGGGAGAAGAAGTTCTTAACTTTTGGGAATCATTCACTCCTGCATTATATAATAGTATAGATTTATATATTTTTAATTAAAATTAGAGTTAGATATTAATTAATTAATAATATCATTAATATAAATAATTTGATGAAGAAAATGACATGTGGCATTATTGAGAATCTTTTATTAGAATTAGATGACATGTGGCATTAAGTAGACTCTTTTATTAATATTAGATTTATTTTTATCTGGTACGTGATTTAAACATTAATTTTCTTTATTAGAACAGAGACGATCCATTAAAAAGGTATACCATTTTAGTATGAATTTATTTTTATCTGGCACGTGATTTAAACATTAATTTTCTTTTTTAGAACAGCGACGATTACAGACAGTGGCAAAGCTTGAGATTTCCGACCGAGGGGTCGAAAACGTATATACCAAAAAATTTCTATAAAACCCGGGGGTCAAAAATGTGTATACCCAAAAATTTCTATACGAAAACTACATACTCTCCATTACTGAGCGATAAGTTCGGGGGGTCGGTCGCCCCCTCCCGCCCCTACTATGCTACGCCCATGATTACAGACTAATGACAGGTATGAATTACTATCTACTATTAATGTAATACATTGTACTTGGCTATAAGTTGTGGATTAAAATGAAAGGGGATGTTTAAGTGTTATGTAACTCTCATGTAGGGCTAAGTGACCCATGTTTAACGCTTTCGGGACGGTGTGAAGATTCTTTAAATGTTGATGTGATGGGGCGTGACTTCACAACGTCCAGCCTTAATGGTATCGATTAACTTTTTTTAACGATAAATGCTACTCTACTCATACTCTTCAATTATATCAAATTAGTTAAATCAAAATCTAATAATCTAGGAATTAAACCATGGTCTTCTCTACAAAGAGAAAAGGCCTATACCACCCAGACAAAGTTGGAATTACAAAACTAGGTAATGTGCAAAACCAACAAAATTGGTACCGTCGGTGTTGTGGGAGGAAATTCTTGATTAACTATTATGCTAAATATAGATAGAAGCTAATGTTGATCAATCCTATAGAGAACCGTGATAGAAACAAGAAGATGATAGAACACGTGTATTTGATAATCCAAAAATTGTTGAGATAGATGTAGACAAGTTCTTGACTGATTGAATTCACGTTTAGGGTGTACAGTTTTGATGGCTTAGGTGATCTTGATGATCAAGTTTGTAGAGAGAGGGGGGGGGGGGGGGGTGAGGAGACGATTTAGAGGATGAGGATGTTATGATATTTTGCAACCTATGAAACCCTCTCTAACAATCTCTACTTATATACCCAAGAGAAAATCCTATTCTTATCTTTTTTTTTCAATGGCTAAATCTTACTCCCTTTTATTACTCCTAAAATACACTTTTTTGACTCTTGTGAGACTTGAACCCCAACCTATGCTCGGAAACACCAACACTCATACCATCACACTCTATTCTTATCTAGTAAGGGTAAATACACTAATCGAATATTTACCAATTAAAAATATAAGAGTAATTAAGTCAGTTACCAATTTATAAGATAAATATTAATGAATGATATTTCGTTCCTTCTCCAAACATAACCAATGTACTTTGTAAAAGAAAACCTTACGAGCAAACAAAATATGTTATCATCTAGTACACACATTTACCACTTACGTTCAATACTCTCTTAAAATATTATGATACTTACTATTTGTACATAGGTAAGACTAAAAAAAAAAAAAAATCCTTTCTACATGTGATACGAGATTGACAGGTATGTAGCCTAAATTGAAAACCCATGCTCATAGTCTAATCACTTTCACCATCGTTACAATACTTTGGAAGTTATATGGGGTTATTGGTAGCCACAATAAACAAAAAATACTACATCTTGATACGTTTTCATTATGTGATTATTCAAGCTAACATGTGGTTTAGACCATTTTGTCAGTTTAGTCCAAATGTTTCATTTTTCACTTGTGGGTTCAAAAAGATTTCACCGTTGCCATTTTAGTCCACTGGGTTAACTTCGTCCATTTTTTCTGTTAACGAGAAGGGCAATTCGGTCATTTTATATGGTTGAATTGCCCTTCTAGTTAACAAAATTATATATAAAATGACCAAATTGCCCCTTCTCGTTAACAAAAAAAATGGACGAAGTTAACCCAGTGGACAAAAATGGCAACGGTGAAAACTTTTTGGACCCACATGTGAAAAATAAAAACTTTAGACTAAACTGGTAAAATGACCCAAACCACATAGAAACTAAAATGAGATTTAACTCAAAACAAAATATACGGTGTACGAATGCCTACTTTAAACTTATATTATTAAGAGAAAAATGCCCTGATAGTCCCTGTGGTTTCGCCTTTTTTCACCTATAGTCCATATCTTTCTAAAACTACTTGAATAGTCCCCAAGTTTTCGATTTTTGTTCTCGGATAGTCCCTGGGTCTAACTTCAGTTACTTTTCTCAGTTAAGTGGGTGTTGAAATGACCAAAATACTCTTTCCTTAAAAGGCCAAACCATAGGGACTATCCGGGCACCTTCTCTTTATAAAACCCATCCACCCTTCATCTTCAACATTAAGAAACCCTAATTAATACCCACACCCTGCTTCTCTTTAAATCCACTACCAAACACCCCCTGCCTCTTGTTTTCCCTACCGACGAGCACAAGGGCGGTGACAGGTCTAACTAGTTAATCGGCCGACAATACACCCCAAACACCTCCCTTCGTCGACAAAATGGACCACCACCGTCCGGTGGTGGTGAGCGATGGCTGCGGAACCAGAGAGACAGAGAGGAAGAGAGAGAGAGGACCGAGGAGAGGGAGAGAGATGGCGGAGGTTGGTGAGTGGCGGCGGGTCGCGGCGGGTTTCATTCAAACTGATTTCATTCAGATCTGATATACAATTCAGATCTGAAACACATCACTGTTTCATTCAAACAATCGAATCTAAGTTGTTTCTACATAATTTTTGAACATAATCAGTGAACTTTGTTTCGGTGAAATCGAATGAGTTTCGATTGATTTTTAACGTGTCTAGGACTGATTTGAATGAGTTTCGGTGATTTTTGAACTGTTTCGATTTGTTGATTAAGAGTTTCAGACTAATTCGGTTTGTATCGGATCAAATTTGTTCAAGTTTCTGTGTGAATCTGTAACACCCCGCCCCGATTAGGGCTGACGTGTTACACAATTCGGTAATCAGAGATAAATAATAACTTAATTAAAACATAAATTCCATAGGTTTAAAACAAAAATCCCCAAAAAGACATAACGGTCTCATCAGAAAAAAAAAACATAAATGTCTAAACTTATTGAATATCAGGTTTTATTAAACTCCTTATTCCAACTCTTGCTTTTTATTATCACTCTTCACACATTTCCCCGATTTCCCCTGAGTACCTGTTTAAGACATAATAAAAGAAAACAAGAAAAAGAAACGGTTGAGCCAAAAATTGCCCAGTAACGGAGAAACAATAGCACTAACACATAAATGATAGAAGCAATACACTAAACACTTTAACGAGGCAAACAATACACTACGCTGAATGATCACTGATGAATACCATAAAGGTATATTAGAAATACCCATGTGAGCCACTAACAATAAACACTAACACTTTGTACATTAGCTGCAGTTCCAATGCACCATTATGTAGAGGGGATGTGGGCACTCAAACCTATCCCGCTACCACTAACACTTACACTTACACTCCTAGGATCGATCCATACGTCTCTCAATAATCAATAAGTGCAATCACTTAGCACACAATACAATATAGAGACGCCGTGGGCCTTTCGCACCGCCACGGATGGTGCACGTCAACTGTGCCTATGATGACGCCCTATGTCCCCATAGGTGGATATGCTCGGGTATTGAGGTCAAATAAAACGATTCACTCAAGTCAAGGCAAATACACTAACGATACACTAAGGCTATATTCCATCTAGCCAATGATCAATAATAAATAATAAAAACTTGTGGGAACATGCGACAATGAGTAAAAAAAAAAATGTAACCTATCGCATGCGTATTAAAGGCAATAATTCAATACGAGATGTGTAACAATAAATCATAGAACGGTGACGATATATACTACAATATTATGAAGCGAGGAAACACTTTACGCTACGAGTGACGGACCGAATATCCGTGCACTATAAGAATAAAAAAAAAACAATATTATGCTAAAAGCAAGAGACCACAAAATTCGTACCTTAATTTGCAAATAATAATAATCGTAGCTTCCAACTAACGTGACACTAGCGTCTCTCTTGAATAATATGGTGACCTAAAATATACCGGTTGGGGTTAAAATTGTTTCGAAACCATTATAGTAAGTTTGTACGTGAAATTATGTATATATGTCTTTATACATAAACTGAGGTTGGTTTGGAAATGTTTGGACGATGCCTCGATAATCGTTTGTTTTTTTTTTCCTTTTTTTTTTTCTTTCTTTCAGTTTCACAGAAAGATGAGTTCCACCAAAAGTATATAGTTCTCATTAGTCTTAGAAGTTATAAACAAGAGCCATTTATTTACTAAAGATCAATTGTTTCCCAATCAACAGAAATAAACTTAAAAATAAAAATAATCATTATTCTATCAAGTTGTGTATTATGAAATGTTGAGAGAATGCATGACGACAAGAAACCCATGCTTCCATAATCAATCCTTAAATATTGAACTTTCTTTGATTAATAAAAAAAATTATAGAACCTTCAAATCATTTTTGAAACCTTTTTAATCGTAAAAGATTTTCTTTTTTTTTTCTTTCAAAAGAGTTATGTTTTTCAACCTTATTTTACAAAATATATGAATATATATATACGTACAGATTTAGTCTTTGAAACGACCAGAGATGGTTTTCTTATCTTATTTTCCACTTCATCTATGTTTGGTTGCCAAAAGGATTCAACAATAGATGTAGCGGCTTTAGTTTAGATAACTTACGGACACTAAAACAATACAATTTGCAGAATGTTTAAAACGGTTACCGTAGTCGTCAAGCGAGATGGATATGAAAGCAATGGATGGCGGATTGCGGACAATCGGGCCTGGACAAAAACGAGTGTTTGATGGGCTGTGCAAATTAATGGAACAATACCGGATACGTAAGTCGGAAAGTCACAAGAACATGGTTCGACAACAAATACATGGTGATTTCGGTTACCTGGTTCAAACGCTTCAAGGGCTAGTCGGTAGAAATCCGAGACCGGTAGGCTCCTCCGACAGTTCTCCGTGTTCCACAGTGGTCGGCGGCTGCAGAGGTTGCGGTGATGCGATGTAGTTTTGGTGCCGGGAGACTGAACAGTGACTTCTCGTTAGCGTAGCAGTTGTGATTGTGGATTGATTTAAAGTTTTGATTATGCTCCTATACGTTTGTAGAATGGTTAATATTGTGATTGAGCCCACAAGTTTAGAAAAGATCACAAGTGATTCGGTGATTGAATACGGAAAAGGAATGCCGACGTTGATTGAATCAAAAATTTCGAAAGAGGATGAAAATGGTAACTGTGTAGTTGACTTCCTCCAAATATATGTTTCATTCAATATTTTGTTTAAAAAAAATATTATTATATATATTCTGTTATTATGGACCAAATTTGGAAGGCATTTTTTTATTATGTATTTGTACCTATTTAATGTCACGATATCATTTTTTTTTTTTAACAATCATATTTTTACAATAAAGGTTTTAGATGCATATAAACCTTTTGTAATACATATAGCATTAATTATTTTAGGGTTTGGAAGTTTCGTATATTACAGAATCAGTGTTTTTGATCGAAGTTTTGAGATTTCAAAAATTATAAGACAATTTTAAACTGTTTACATACTGATTGAACAACTATATTTGAACGAACTGATCTGAATCTGAGTTGCTGAAAGAAGCTGGTGTCGATTCGTATTTCGATCTAGTTTCAGATTGTTTCGTTTGAATTTTGGACAAATTCGGTTGATTTTAAGACAAATTTTGATGTGTCGTATGTGCTTTTCGAACTGATTTCGATTGATTTTCAGAGAGTTTCAAGTTGATTTGATCTGTTTCGGATCAAATATTGTTAGTTTCGGACTGATTAAAAGATGGTGTTGGTGTCCCGCCTGAACAATGGTAAAAGATGGTGGTGAAAAGACGGCGTCTGTACACCGATAAGGTGTCGGCACCGGAGATGAAACAACTATGGAGAAGATCCAACAGGTGGAGAAGAAGGGTGGGTGTGGGGGGATTTTATAAATAAAAATGAAGAAGGTGCCCGGATAGTCCCTATGGTTTGGCCTTTTAAGGAAAGGGTATTTTGGTCATTTCAACACCCACTTAACTGAGAAAAGTAACTGAAGTTAGACCCAAGGACTATCCGAGAACAAAAATCGAAAACTTGGAGACTATTCAAGTAGTTTTAGAAAGATAGGGACTATAGGTGAAAAAAGGCGAAACCACATGGACTATCCGGACATTTTTCTCTATTATTAATATCATCTAGTAATCTTATTCTTGTCCAATGAGATCCACCGTATACGACCCAAATCAGACGTCGTGTTGCAATAACACGTCAGAACTTGCTTCCACGTCTTCCTACGCGCTCTACGTACAAATACACTTGTACCTCCTGCTTCAAAACTTGTACTTTCCCTTCATATATAATATCCCCCCAATGCCAATTCCGTAAAATTCAATCACAACTCCGTCAACGCAAACCCTTCAAAAAACCCCTTTCTCAACTCTCTCCGTTAATTTCAACATTTTCCGGTCACATTTCCCTCACAAACACAATTACAACTCCTTACAATGTCGGTAAGTATTAATCGTATGTTCTTTGTTGTTATCTTTCATTGATTATGTGAGCTTAATTCGTTATATTAATTATGAATCAGTGTAGATCTGTTTAGTTAGCTTGATTATTGTTAGTATCTGATTTAGGTCACGATTGTTGAAAGCTACAGATTTGATTGATCCAGATTGTTCTGATGCTTGATAATAATTTGTGCAAATGATTAAGGATTAGTTTTCAATTTCATTGATCTGATTTGTAGGATGTTTAAAATCACGGTTGATGTGTTTATCAGAAGGATCTAATATGTTACATGTTGTGATTGAATATATTATTTATGTAACACAAGTTTCATGTATAGATTTGATGAAAGTTTTAGACGTTTAATTAGCATACTGTTTTGGATTTAACACGCGTATGTAATATGCTATTTGTGTAGATTAAGACTGTGAAAGTGAGCAATCTTTCGCTAGGGGCTTCGGAGCGAGATGTAAGGGAGTTCTTTTCGTTTTCTGGAGATATTGTTTATGTTGAGACTCAAAGGTTAGTGTACTAGATGAGTAATAATGAGTTTTATCTTTTTTGGTTATGGTTTAACACTTAACACCATTGGAATTCTGTCCTTGCAGTCATAATGAGCGGTCTCAAATCGCGTTTGTCACGTTCACGGATAGTCAAGGAGCTGAGACCGCTGTTCTTCTTTCGGTAATTCGCTTTCATCTTTAGATCTAATCAAATATAAATGAGTAAATTGCCAAAATCGTCCCTGAGGTTTGGGCATGTTTGCCATTTTCATCCGAAATGATTTTTTTGTACCATACAGTCCTTCATTTTTGGGATTTTTTGCTATTTTCATCCAAACGTCTGACTTTTTTTTTGCCAAAATCGTCCTTGAGATTTTGGGATTTTTTGCCATTTTCATCCAAATATTTGATAGAAAAAATAAAGCAAATTAGATGTTTGGATGAAAATGGCAAAAAATCCCAAAAGTGAAGGACTATATTGCACAAAAAAAGTTGTTTTGGATGAAAATGACAAACATGCCCAAACCTCAGGGACGATTTTGGCAATTTACTCAATGTAAATTATTCTTAGTGGTTAATCTTTACTTATCAATTCAAACTTCATAAATGGCTAAGTTTTTTTTTTTTTCAAAAGAAGCTATAAGTTTAGTTAAAGTAATTTAATATTTTCGGCAAAATAGACGAAGTCATAACTTAAGTTATTGAATGTCATGTTTTTTACCACTTGCATATATCAGCAAAGAATTTAATTGCATACGTATGATATTATTTATAGTTTCAGCTTAGACATCATTGTCAATTGTCGGTTTATCCAAATCGAACATAACCTGATTTAAATTTCCTACATTTGTTACATATAACAGGGCGCAACGATAGTTGATACAACTGTCACCGTAACCCTAGACCCAGAATACCAGCTTCCACCCGCTGCTACAGCCGCTTCTCCCGTATGCTCAGCTTCTACAAACTTTATTTATTTTTTTATTTCAAATTATGTTCTTTCTAAGAATTTACTATATATTTTTGTAGCCAATCGGAAGCAATGCTCCTGCTGGAAACGACTCTGCCCTACGTAAAGCAGAGGACGTTGTAACCAGCATGTTCGCAAAGGGTTTCGTGTTGGGTAAAGACGCGATCGGCAAAGCAAAAACCTTCGACGAAAAGCACCGTTTGACTTCCACAGCATCTGCTAAAGTTGCGTCAATCGACAAGAAAATTGGATTCACCGAAAAAGTCAACGTGGGTACGTCAATCGTGAGTGACAAAGTCAAAGAAGTTGACCAGAAACTTCAGGTTTCCGAGAAAGCCAAATCAGCTCTAACCGCTGCTGAGAATACCGTAACAAGTGCGGGATCTGCTATCATGAAAAACCGCTATGTATTCACTAGTGCTTCGTGGGTAACCGGAGCTTTTAACAAAGTAGCTAAAGCAGCTAGTGAAGTTGGTCAACAAACTAAAGAGAAAGTAGAAAAAGCTGAAGACGAAAAACGAAGGAAAATGGTCGATGATTATGCTGAAGTTCACTTAAGCGAGTCTCCAACCGCTCCTGATGAGCAACATCATCCTTCGAAGCCCGCACCAGTGACAGGTTTGGTTCTGTAGCACGAAATTCTGCTTCGGTTTACACATTTTTATTTGGGAAATTGGATTCGGTACACCCGTCATCAAGTGGTGGTTATAGAACTTTATATTTATTAGATTGTTGCAAGACAAACTTCATCTTTGTGTTTACATTGTCATGAATTTGAACTATGTGAAACTATTTGTTCCATATATTTACTGGTTTATTAATTGGTGTTCATACATGATCTTCATATTACTAGTAATTACACGAAATTTATTCGTTGTTTTTATTTTATGTATGCAAAGATAAAAAAAACTGTCACCTAACTTTAATAGGCTAGGGTTTGCTATTCAGAAAGGGATAGCGGCGCAGCTTGTTGCTCGCTTACCTGCGATATTGATGTAACTCGGCCAGTATTTTATATAACATTTTTATTAGCAGAATATACTGTTACAACTCTAGTCATTGCAAAATATTGATAACAATGGTCTATTCATAAAGTTTTATTTATTTATATGTAATAAAAATCTATAAATATTTAATTGATATACTCGAGTTTGATTTGTCATAGTAGTTTGGCACTTTAGCTTGTGATTGTTTCACGAGGGTTAGGCTTTGTGAATCTTTTTCGTGAAGAAAAAGTTTGATATGTACACGTATCAACTTGCTATTAAGAAAAAAAGTTTATCATATAGAATAAGTGAAGTGAAAAAAAAAAGAACTATTTTGTAGGAGAAGATGGATGATTCTGTAATTAAATTTGCACAAATCTCTATTAATTCTTTAAGAAAAGTCAACCACGCAACTTGAAAGAAAATGTTGTAAATTGTAATGTCTATTAATATTAATGCTCGTGTCTTTCTCAAGAATTTTGTTAGCAATGTTTTAAAAACCGGTTTATAACTCATGCCGGGTTAGGCTTAAAAATGGTTTAACTAGTTGAACTGGGTTATATAAGGCGGTTAACCATGTAAATCCTAAACATACAATTTTAACTCAAAAAATAATCCAAAACTACATTATTCCATAATAAAAAATATTCCAAAAGTTAATCCGTAATAAAAAAAATAACCCAATGATCGATGTGAATTGTGGATGAAGTTTGATTGATATGGATTGTGGGCGCTAGATTTTACTAAGAAGGTAAATCGTCACCTTTTTGGGTCCAGAAAATATTAAAAGTCCAATTTTTAACCTTGACCCGGTACCGGTATAATCCAATTTACCGGCGGTACAACTTCTTTGCCGTTCCCTCAGTTTACTGATATGATTCGTGCCGGGAAAGCTTACGACATCCGGTTTAACCGGTTCAACCGTCCGGTTTAAACCGGTTTTTGAAACCTTTATTTTTACACACCATTGTTTTTTTCACACCGTTGAATGTGAATTGAAGAGAAATATTGGTGTCAAATGAAAGCTTCTTCTTACATGCCATCGAATGTGATTAAATAGCTTGAGCATGAACATTTTGTATTTGTGGTTGATTGTTAAAAGTTTGAATAGAGTTGCTCAACTCTAAAGTTAATTTCATTTAATAAACGAGCTCAAGTCGAAGAATTATAGGTTACTCTTCATTAAACATGAGAGACTAACAAGACTGCTACTTATTAAAAAAGAAAAAGAGATTTATACAATACAAATTATTGCTACAACAATAAGAAAAAAAAAAGAATCATTTATGCTTTCAATCTTAAGAAAAAATAAATATGGTATAAATGTTAACTCTATTGCTTTTTCACTCATCTAAAACACAAAAAAATAAAAGTATATGAACAAACTAGCTTGATTGTTCATTTATGTATATAACCTACTAACATGTAACTAATGATGCAAAACTAAAACATATATGAACAAATTAGTTTGAGATTTTTATTTGTATAACTTATACATGTGTATAAGACCTATAAAATTATAAAATGTAAACCATTGGTATAACTAGTTGTATTTCCCTGCGCTTTGCGGCGGGCTCGGACAATATTGGTTTGGTTCATTATAGTACCGATATGATTGATACTCACACCAGACATAGCAATCAACGCATGTTTTACATTAAGAGAAAACCATAAAACGAATAATCGTATTAGTACTGATGTTCGGTAGTACCGACATTGATATAGGTTACAATACAAAAAAAATACTATATTGCAAACACAACTCAATGTTCAACAAATTTTTATATCGCCCCATCCAGAAACCATAAAAACGAATACGATACATGTATCGTTGTTGTTAAATAGATATTTGTTCGGGTTGTGACGATAAAAAATCAACTATATTTGACCTGTTTGATCGTAAATATTATTTAACAGATAATAGATAATTTATTATATTTGAAATTTAATAAAACATTACATTATATTCCTTACGAAAAATGGTAATCGTTGTCATTTTATATAAAAAAAAACTAAATAGATGTTATACGGTACTAGTGATGTCATTCGTACCGTATCAGTAATTAGAAAATAGAATCAATAAAAGTTAAAATCAAAATATGTTTAAGATTAAAAGTAAATATAATAATAAACTATTATAATATTATCATATTAAAAAACTATATATTATTAAAAATTAATATCATTATTTATGGAGGTTTATAAATAATATGTATATAACATAATCGTTAAAGATCAAATACAAATGATTCTTAACTACTAAACATAAAAAGTGAAATAACTTTTTTCCCATCTACTTAAACATGTTATTTAGTTGCAAAATATAAAAAAAAAAATCGTGTATTTACTCTAACAAAGTAACTATGTGTAATTACTCTAAAGTATTTACATAATTATTCTACTAGTGTAAATACATAAATTATTATACATAAATTATTTTTTAGATTTTAGGATTAAAACATATGCTTAACAAGATGTAAAAAAAGTTAAAAAAAATAATTTCTCCTTTAATTCTTACGTTTAAGTATGTTAAGTTCATTTATATAATAAGGTTATTCATAACATAACAGTCATATGTGGTCGATATTTTTTTAATCACATGGTACTATGTAAACTAGTTGTTTACCATGCGCGCGCGTTGCGGCGCGCTAAACCAAATCGTTCTATAAGAATGAGAAAACATGTCAAATAACAAAAAGTAGCTCGAACTAAAACGTCACGTATTTTCGGTACCGGTATTCACCGATTTTTACCCTCAAATACCGGTGATGTACCAGAACCAACCGGTACCGAACCGTACCGTACCAGGTATATTCGGTACCGGTACATACTTTTGGGGATTTCGGTAACGGTATTTTCGGTACTGGTTGGTACCGAGCTCATCAAATCCTGTAGCAACGTAGCAATGCAAGTAATTGCACATTTTAGATTACCTTTTACACACACAGTAAGTAAACTGACCGACATCATTCTTCAAACGATTCGGTACAACACTGCTTTTTAGTATGTGTCTCGAAGTCAAAACGAACCGAGATAGGGTGTCAAAAAGGGTTGAGTTGAACTTGCTAACACCTTTTGGCACAATTGAAGGATAATATTTTATTATGAAACAATATAATGATAGCTACAGGTTTTGTTCAAATTCACTTGAGAAATTATTGATGAAGCAATTTAGTATATTTTAATAACCCCTAAATCATGACTCTTGGTCAATAGCCACGTCGGACAATTTCTGATCTTGATCCATCCAAGTGAGTGTTTTTCATATACTGTTGCATCCCCTTAAGTTAGTTAACCAATACCTCAAGTGAAATGATCTTAGAACAGATGCCAGTTTCGCAACATTTACCATATCCACTGTAATACAGGCAGCCTGCACATAACTTTAAAAAATCATCCAAGGCTAAGACTCATAAAAAGCGTCCATACGTCATGTTACATGTGCACCAACTTGAAATAAGGAACTTATTTCATTTCTAACGTCCATGTTTTTAGCAAATTAGCATCATCGTCTATGTTGTCAAAAGCGCAAAAAGCGCGCGCCTAGGCGCCCGGGCGCAGCGAGGCGCACCTACAGCGGCTGGTGGTAGCCTAGGCGCAAAAACGGGCTTTTTTTTTGAAAAAACGGTTCTGAGGCGCAAAAAGGGCGCGCCTAGGCGCAAAAAACGTGGTTGAAACGCAGGGAAAAAGGTAAAACAGCAAATGACCATATTAAAAACGAAAGCGTGCAAAAACTGGCTCACGCGGGCCCGGGTTTTCCTGAGCTGCATTCATGCCCGCAGGTCGCGCGGACACGCACGAGTTCAACCAAATTCAAGCTCAGAAACTCATTTTTGCATTCGTGTCCGCATGTATAATAGTTTTTTTTTAATTTTATATGTGGAATCTTATTTATTTTCAAAGCATAACATATTTTTTATATTTTTTTCTCTATGTGCGCTTTTCTTAAAAAAGCCCACGTTTTTTTTTGCGCCTTGCGCCTAGGCTCCGGGCGAGGCCGATGCGCCTCGCCTGCGCCTTGCGTCTTTGACAACATAGATCATCGTCTTCTTAAAAAATCACAAATGCATCAACCTTTGATACCAGTTTATGTTCATGTAATTATTTTATTTACAATTCCCAATTACTACAAAAAATAAATTCTAAAACAAAAGTGACCAAGTAAAACTTGAACATTTTTCCTTTTTCTTACAGAAATCAACACCCAAGTTAAACAAACTGCATATTAAATTAGCATAACATAACTCAAGTAACTAACTAATACCTTCAACTCAAATGATTTTAGATTTGGTGCCAGCTGCTCAGCATTTATCCCCTCATGTGCAAGTAGCCTGCATATAAGTAAACAAATTACACATCATGTTAAGTTCACTATTACACAAAGTCAATTTTTCCTCAGTTTTTAAAAGCAAACACCTAATGGCCATGATCTTTTGTTCCTATCTAAAGATAGGACCAAATTGACGTTGAATTAGGAATTTTACATGTGTTCACATGTTGTCCCTTTCTTGTTCTATGACAATGACGATGTGGACTAAATAAAGACAATGGCCGCACATGTTGTCCCTTTCTTGTTCTATGACAATGACAATGACGATGTGAAACCCACTAAAATCCAATGGGGGTAAGACTGAATTTAACAATCAAGTAACCATTGTACACTTCCGGCAACTTATGATCCTTATCAGCTAGTTTGTCCAAACAACCCAAAGAAAACACCCTTGAATCAGACCTGAAAAACGACCACAACCAGTAATTAATAACCTAATAATCAGCCTCATTTTGGGGATAGTCTTCCACGTTTAATCCTAAAAACCAAAAAAAAATAATAATAATAATATCAGTTGTTTGCTAAAAACCCTAGTTGTTTACAATCTACAACCTTTAGGAACTGATCAACAGAAGAACCTGATTGACTGCAAAGACAATCGATACGACATGCCATTCTAAGTAAACGTTCACATCAGTTTAGGCTTAGATGGATGGGTGGTTGTATGTCTTTAAAGCATCTCAATTGCCAAGAAAAATAGGACTTTGTAAGATTTCATTTTTTTTGTCAAAAACAATAGCATCACTTTAGGCTCAGATTGAACTAATTGCTTGTCTTAAAGCATCTCAGTTGCGACACCAAAAGTTTCGCATCTGGCCAAAGAACATTAAAATGAAGGTTGCGGCAAAGGACATTCAGCAACAATTTAGGCTCAGATACATAGGTGGTTGGTTGTTGTAAAGCATCTCAGTTGCGATGCCAAGAGTATGGCATCATCATCGACACTCGGCTTTACACACACAGACCAACTAACCAAGAACATTCTTTGTCACGGATGCAATTCTAGAGATTGCCTTACCAAGCGACATATAAGCTCTTAGAGTTGTCCAACTCCGAGATTATATCATCACAGCCTCAAACACTTCATCAAGCATCTCATGTGCACAGTTTCTTAACCGACAGGTATTGACAACAGAAGTCTAGGCAATCAGAATAGCCTTTGAAACTGACGCACACACGAAAAGCATTTTGTCAAACAACTTACATACACAGTTCGTAAGTCTAAAGATATTCACAACAGAGGGCTTGAAGAAACACGGGTTCACCGCCGGGATGACTAGACCGCGTTCTACATGAGGGTGAAGAATCACGTCTTGTTCTTCCTCTTGAACCTAGATCTGCAATGGAGAAGAGAAGAAAGTGGAGCTGTAGAGATTGCCGGTAGGAGAAGATTTCTCCTGTTTCCAGCTACCAAAGTGTGTGGCTCCATATGCCATGCCCTATTCAAGAGGTGAAGACCTCTTTATATAGGGGGATATGGGCCTCCCCTAACCTCAATGGGCCAGGCCCAGTTAGGGGTTATCTCTACAAGCCCCGACCCAAAGTAGTGTAAACTACATCGCGTTGGGCCTCGCGGTTGGGTTAGTAGCAACCATAATAAATAATTAGTATAAAAGCAATACGTGACGGGAAGTCTGACGACTCGGGACGGGTTTAATACCGTACCCCATCAAGTCCCCCAGTCTAGTGCTGCTCCGCGTGCAAGCGTGGTAGGAGTACTAGACTTGTTAGGAGTGCTTGAAAGTAAAAAGATTTGAGTTTTAGGCTTACCAGTCGCCCAGATGCGGGAGAGTTGTTGTCCATGCTTGTTGCGTCTGTCTTTCACTGTGAGTAGAGATAAATGGGATAATGAATATCCCCTGGTTGTTCATCGTGGAAATTGGTTTGGCAAACATGGCGCACGCTGATTGATCGCAGGGAGTTGCTAATTGTAGGTCTCTGTCATCAGCCAGTTAGTGGAGATCGTGGGGCAGGTGTCTCTGCCTCGTGATTGGAACACGTAGGTGTCTTTGAGTACTTTTTGTCTCCTGCACGATTGGTGATCGTGGAGCACGATAGAATATAGCCTGCTAGACGTTTATTGGCTTACTCTTATGCCGCGCGGCCTTTGGTGAGTGTCCAAGCAGCTTGCGCGAGGTATAGGCATTGAGGGCCTTCATTCAGGGTGTTTCTTGATTAGTCAAATTAATGTATAAGTAGTATGGTCCTGCGTGCGACCTGATTGGTCAGCGCGGCTTTTTGGGACCATAACCCTTCAAGTCCCCCCAGTCCAGTGCTGCTTCCATGTGCGAAGTAAATGGTTGGAGCTTTGGACTAAGAAAGAAAGAAAAAAAAAAGCGTATTGGTCTTTGAAGCATTTGTTAGGTTATGGTAGCCGGCGCGCGTGTAAGTGTTTGTCAATTACTACGGCGCGGCCGCCGGGCTTGCTTACTGATAGGTGTTGCTTTTGAGGGTTGGCGCGCGTGATCATCAACTGATGATGCAAGCGGCGCAACCCTTGCTAGCTTCAGTATGAAGTCTCTTTGTAAGTATAAGCGGGAAATTCTTCGAATTTTGAATTCTGACTGGTTGGTGCAAATGTCGTTTGATGGCGACCCTTGAGTTGACTACTGACACGACGATCATCATGCTGACACTGACGGTTCGTCTTTTGTTGAGTGAGGCCAAGCTCTAGCAGTGTGCACACAGTCGTGTGGCTATTGTAAAATATTGACCCTGTGGTGTGACTTCTGTTGGTTAGCGCAAGGTGCGCGCGTGTCTTAAGCCATGAAGCGTATGTATTTATAGTGTTTGAAACTTTGTAAACTGCTGTCTACAATAGTTGCACGTGTTAATCCACTTTGAAAAGGTATCGCGAATGAGAATTGGCATAAAGTTGCGTCAGAAATAATGAACTGGAGACCCGAGCCTGCGCTAATCCTCTGGTGTGGCATAACAACGATGTGGCATGAAGCAAGGAGATGTGGCTTGTCTTGAAGATTGTAGGTGTAAGCGAAACTTTATTTCAGCCAATGCGTTTTTGCGTATACCCAAAGTGGTGCGTGCATTTGTAGCACAGTTTACGTTTTGTAAGCGTTTTCACATATGGCTAAGCATGCGCACACGGGCGACACGCACGCTCGTATGTAAAGCAGCAGGGTCGCGTGAAGATTAGCGTGCTTATGTGCAGCAGCGAGGCTCGCATGGAGGCTGAGATGATCGTATGTAGGACAACAGATTCGTATGGAGATCGACGTGTTGGTATGTAAAAGAGGTTGCGCGCCTGGCGACTTATGTGCTCGTATGTAAAGGAGCATGCGCCAGCCGGCGTCTTACGTGCTCGTTTGTAAAGGAGCATGCGCGCGTGGCGACTTACGTGCTCGTATGTAAAGGAGCATGCGCCAGCCGGCGACTTACGTGCTCGTATGTAAAGGAGCATGCGCCAGCCGGCGACTTATGTGCTCGTATGTAAAGGAGCATGCGCCAGCCGGCGTCTTACGTGCTCGTTTGTGAAGGAGCATGCGCGCGTGGCGACTTACGTGCTCGTATGTAAGGGAGCATACGCCAGCCGGCATCTTACGTGCTCGTTTGTAGAGGAGCATGCGCGCGTGGCGACTTACGTGCTCGAATGTAAAGGAGCATGCGCCAGCCGGCGACTTACGTGCTCGTATACTGTTTGTCCTGCAAATAGGTCAACAAGGTAAGTGATAATAAAGCATTTGATACATGAAAGCATTGTACCGAAACCTTGTTCTTAGGGGGAGTTCGTTCTATACATCCATACACCGTAATATGGGAAAACAATTTTGAACCTTGAAATGGCGTTACACCATGCTGATCTCTCAGTTTATAGCTACTAAGTAATGTAAATAGCGTTGAATTCAAGAGATAATGACTAAACAATTTTCATAAGCCGGGTAACTTATTTTGAGTCTGAAACTCGAACAATATTTTGTGAAGGCAGCAGAGGCCTATGCCAATTTTTTTTTACATGATTTGTATATGGCACGAGTCATTATCTCATTTTGTCGGTTGCCAAAACATCCAATGTGACTAACTGAGCAAATTTGAAATTTAATATATGAACTCCTTATAATAGTGATTGGAGCGTGAGAAAATTAACAAATGCAAGCTTTTGGAAATGGTACTGCATATTTTAAAATGTTTATTTAAAACCAGCATCATTCATGTTGTTCTTGTTGTGTAATTGAATGAATCAATTTTTCAAAATTAATGAACTAAATATTTAGGCAGCAAAAAAGAATAAAAGATATATTATCTTCTTCACATGGTTTATACTGAAGTATTCATGTGGGCCATGGCTCATTTTACTAGTAGAGCCATAACACGTGATTTCTTCTTACTCAAGAAAGTGAATTGTCACATTTCATCATTTCTTTTCCTTTAGTCTTCATAAAGGAGTGTTTGCAGCAGGTGAGATTTATTATATTAACATACGATATATGAGAGAAATCGTTTCACCGAGCTCTATCGGCTTTCTCCGTCGGCCGCACAAATAGGAGATTCCCGGCTAGTGCGCGACAAACAGAGTGCATGACGGAGATTACCCGTATCGACGGAGTGTGTTGACAGGCGTTGTAATCTCGCAACAAAGAGATGACCCGCGCGGCGGAGTATGCTTGCACAATGGAGTCAACCCGCGCGGGTATGCTCGCACAATGGAGTCGACCCGCGCGGGTATGCTCGCACAATGGAGTCGACCCGCGCGGGTATGCTCGCACAATGGAGTCGACCCGCGCGGCGTAGGTGGTCTGGGAAGAGCGGAACATGTTTACGCTTTGAGGGATTGTTCAAAACGTCAATTTCTTATGAAAATGATAGCTTTATTTAGCAGAATTGTAGATGTGTTTTTATCAAACAAAGTTGTAGCTTACTTTTATGACATGTCTTGGAAATAGGGTCATTATATCCTGGTGAGAATGCCACTGAATTCCAACATTAATTGTAGTGCATACTTCGCTTCACTTATTTGATGGACATTTAAACTTGAAAGTTCCCGCTCCAAATAGTTGCATGACGAAATTTATAACAACTTTGCCAATCAAAATATAAGAGTTGTTATAATGTTGTGTTTAAAGAACACGGAACCGTGTGCATGCATAATGTGCCCGCGAGCGGAGGTTCGCTGACGGATGCGGAGTCGCTCGCAGGTAGTTGGATCTGTGACGGGGTGCGCGAGATTCCAACAACCAGGTGCCTCCGGCGCGTTGAGTGACAGAGGGTGTGCCTTATACGCGCAAGGGAGGAGGGTACCCGCGCGGTGACAGAATGTGTCCGACAAGCTGGTGTACTCGCGCGGAGTGTGTCCGAAAAGCGGGTGCACTCGCGCGGCTGCGGGGTGTGCTCGACATTCGGAACTTGCTCGCACTCGCGCGGTGGAGATTGTACTTTATTTGAGGCATAAAAAGAGATAGAAGGCAAAAATTGTACCTTGCTTGAAGCTTGCTTGCATCCCAGATAGGAGAAAGACAGTTCATTTCGCACTGGTTGAACGAGGCATATCTTTTGTGGCATGCGCAGGCGATTGATGCGCAAGTTGTTGATGTTGGAGATGGTAGGTGGTTGTGCGCGACGTAGTTGATACCGGAGATGACGGGTAGTTTGTTGCGCGCGACGTGGTTGATGTTGTAGATGGCAGTTGGTTTGATGCGCGCGGCGTGGTTAATGCCGGAGATGGCTGGTGGTTGTGCGCGACATGGTTGATCCCGGGTGTTTGAAGCGCAAGTGACACGAACAGGGCGCACCATGGGTGCCGGTGACACATAGACGTGCAGCCGGATCTGTTAACGTGCCCGTTATTGACGAACCTGGCCGATTGCGCGGGGACGGAAACATTGTTGTGCCCCCTTTTTGTGAACTATCGTCTTTTTTTTATATATATAAAGAAGAAGACAAAGTGAACGTGCTCTTTTTTTTCTCGGGTAAATACAAAAAAGTGCAGTACATAGTACATGTCAGACACTTTATTCAGCTTTTTACAGTTAAAACTTTTAAATTGAAGTGTCATCATGGTTCGGTCTTATCAAAACCTTTAATGACATAGATAAAATTAATATCAGCCTTGTTTCACCCAGTAAAAAATAGATCCAACTCCATGAGCCTTTCAAATGTCAATATTATTAAATTAAGAATCAAGAACATTTAGGATTTTATGAGGTTCCGTATAAGAGCATTTTGCAATTTGCTTTATTCCCTCATTTTATTTTTCTTTATAAATGCTTTTTCATCAGAAGAAGATATTTCATATGATTTTTGTCATATCTTGGTTTTGAAAAAGCTTGCGTAAAGAAAGAAAAATAAAAATACTTGCCTGATTTCGTATGAATGACGGTTGTCCTTGTTAATGGAGGCATAAGACCCCCCTTTGGAGCTGTAACTGTATACTTACCAAACACATGTAGATCTGTTTGGTTTTAAAACCAAGAATCTTGTGTGAATCTGGTGACCAAACACCACAGATCTGAAAGTTTGGGCAGAGGAGAATAAGTTGTGCTTCTTTGATTTAGATTTTGAACCGGTGGGCGCCAATGAAGAAACACGGGTTCACCGCCGGGATGACTAGACCGCGTTCTACATGAGGGTGAAGAATCACGTCTTGTTCTTCCTCTTGAACCTAGATCTGCAATGGAGAAGAGAAGAAAGTGGAGCTGTAGAGATTGCCGATAGGAGAAGATTTCTCCTGTTTCCAGCTACCAAAGTGTGTGGCTCCATATGCCATGCCCTATTCAAGAGGTGAAGACCTCTTTATATAGGGGGATATGGGCCTCCCCTAACCTCAATGGGCCAGGCCCAGTTAGGGGTTATCTCTACAAGCCCCGACCCAAAGTAGTGTAAACTACATCGCGTTGGGCCTCGCGGTTGGGTTAGTAGCAACCATAATAAATAATTAGTATAAAAGCAATACGTGACGGGAAGTCTGACGACTCGGGACGGGTTTAATACCGTACCCCATCAGGGCTCAAGAAACCATCATAGCCCTTCGAGATCAGCCATGCATCATTACTTTGTTCCCAATCATCACAGCCTCAGACATTTCATCAAACACCGCGTGTGCAAGGTTTCTTAGCCAACATGTTAACAGTATATGTCAAAATAATGACAACATCTACACACTAAAAGCATTTCATCGAGCAACTTACATGCACGGTTGTTAAGCTAACACATACTCACAATAGAGGGCTCAAGAAATAATGATAGCCCTTGAAGCTCAGCCAGGCATCATCGCTTCGTTCCCAAAGTAAATCTGAGGTTCACCTCGCTCTCCACCCTTATGCACCTTAACAATCAACAAATCTCACTCACCATATATCATCTCTCTCAAAAAAAGTTCAAACAACAAAACATAACACCTCATAAATCAGTCACTCATCTCCCTGACCTCATTGTTCAAAACCCTTGCTATATTGAACTTTAACCTAAAAAATGACTTCGTTTCACTGTTGATGTAGATCTGGCTATGGCCGCGTTTGGGAGGATTGGGGATTCACTGCTCGTGATTCCGGTGTAAACACCATCACTATTGTCCCCCTCCCCACGGCGACCAGAATCGTTTTGACGGCCGGAAAATCATCGGTAACAGCAGGTGAACAGCCGTTTTGGTACACAGATCCGCCGCCGTCATGGACGACCGGAAAATCACCGGTAACAGCAAGTGAAGAGCATTTTCTCTCTCTACAAAAGCCCCCTCATCTGGATTCTAAAAAGTGAGAGTGTGTCAAAGTTGGGCGGTGTTTTACAGGTATTACCGCCTCTCCAAATGCAGCCACGGGTGTCTCATAGGTGATGAGGCAGCCACCGCCCAAAAGGGCCAATCATATATTAATAAATTAATAAATGGCAATATCGTAAATATCAACCACTGTTCATTCAGTTCTATTTTTATCAGTATATAATATAATATTCTTTTACCATAGATATTGGTCATTGGTATTGGTAAAGGCAAAACATTTAAACACATTGGGTGGAAGAGGTATTGGGTTCAAGTCTCACAGACGACAAGAATATAAGAAATTTGCCGTTCGATTCAAGTATCATAGACGACAGAAATATAAGAAATTTGTCGTTCAAAAAAATAAAAATAAAGTAATGGACCGGGTCATAATTTATCCCCAAGGCGTGAACAAAACTTCTCTTTCATTCTTCATCTTCAACAACTAAAGAAAGATCTTTGAAGGTTGTGATCTGATCATTCAACAAAACCCCTAATTTTTATCAATCCCCAAACGAGTAAGTTTCTGTTACCTGTTGTAAGGCTTTATAATATAATAATTTTCTTCTCGATCTTTATTATATTTTCTAAATTTATAAAAAAATTAGGGTTTTGTATTTGAAGTTATAGCCATCGCAATTTCGTTGATATTGATATGATTTTAGGATTAATTTTGTGAACATTTGCCTGCCAATAGAGACTACTTTTAGTATGATCTCGTTGTTACATCGTCTACTTCGAATTTGTGATTTATAATTTTCTTCTTTCAGCCCTTTTCGTTCTTAATTTAGGATCTGGCCCTTGTTTAGTTATTTTAAATTTGCATTAGTATGGATCATGAGAAAACTTATTTAAATGAGTAAATTTTTTACATTTTTTTAAACATTTTTTTGGCTGTAAATCTACGATTTTTAAAATACAAAAAAAAATAGTATTATAAAAAATAATTATTTGAATATTTAGGGTAAAACGACCAAAATACCCTTATGTGGGGTCCACTTGGTCATATTTAACCATGAAAAATAACTGAGTTAGGGCTAAAAAATATAATGTGCAAGGGTTTGCAAATATCGAGTACGTTTTTTTGTACTTTTTAAAGACAAAGGACACACTGTTGGTGCACTTGTGTCTGTACTTTGTCTGTATTTTGTTATGATATAAAACGATGTCTTTTGTTAGTCTTGTTTACGTCTTATGTTTGTTAATATGTGTTTTGATGTAAGTTTGACCAAGTCAACCATCCTCCTGGTTTGACTTGACCAAACAGTTAGAACATGGTTTGTAAGATGTTTGTGTCGAAGGATGAGTCATCGAAGGATTGTTTATATCCTTCGATGAGCTCGAAGGATAAACCTTCGATGGATATAGATGGACCTCGAAGGATATCATCCTTCGAGGTATATGTGATCCTTCGGTAGGTTTCAGATCGATAGATGATCTTTCGATCAGTCTATCTGATCCTTCGACCAGACAATCTGTGATTGGTATATATATAGTCATGTAATGTGTTCACTTGAGGGTGTGAGTGAACTTAGTCTTGTAGAGAGCGTATTTTCAGTTTGGTCAAGGGCTGTAACCGTGTCCACTGAAATACAAGAGAAAACTTTGATATCTCGTGTGTCTACCTTTCTCTTTGTAGCTTGTGTTCTCATATAAACTACCGGTTTGCATTCTAGCTCTGATACCACTTGTAGGTCCCTCGGAGGTTGAGGTTAAACCTTATCCTTGTTATGTTTAACACACTAGCAAGTGCGTGACAGGTTGGTGAAAAGGTGATTGGTTGGTAGAAAGCTTTCGGCAGAAGGTATGTTCAGACCATACTTTTTACCAAACCAGGATTTGACCAATAAAATATTACTTAAAAAGAAAGGTTCTTATCCAGAAAACCGGTCACCGGAGTAAGCCGGAATTTGGCCGGAAATTACCAAACTTCTTAAAAACAAGTTTTTAAGTTACCCAACCCGTCCTTTAACACACCCGGTTAGTTTAGAACACTTTTTTACGTCTAGAAATGCGAGAAAAACACTAAAAACGGGTGCTAAACCATGTGAGTTTTTGTCCAAACACTCCAAAGTCTTGTATAAACTCGGTTTTTAACAAGGAAAAGAGCCACGGCTCTGATACCACTTGTAGGTCCCTCGGAGGTTGAGGTTAAACCTTATCCTTGTTATGTTTAACACACTAGCAAGTGCGGAATCCAAGCTAGAATGCAAACCGGTAGTTTATATGAGAACACAAGCTACAAAGAGAAAGGTAGACACACGAGATATCAAAGTTTTCTCTTGTATTTCAGTGGACACGGTTACAGCCCTTGACCAAACTGAAAATACGCTCTCTACAAGACTAAGTTCACTCACACCCTCAAGTGAACACATTACATGACTATATATATACCAATCACAGATTGTCTGGTCGAAGGATCAGATAGACTGATCGAAAGATCATCTATCGATCTGAAACCTACCGCAGGATCACATATACCTCGAAGGATGATATCCTTCGAGGTCCATCTATATCCATCGAAGGTTTATCCTTCGAGCTCATCGAAGGATATAAACAATCCTTCGATGACTCATCCTTCGACACAAACATCTTACAAACCATGTTCTAACTGTTTGGTCAAGTCAAACCAGGAGGATGGTTGACTTGGTCAAACTTACATCAAAACACATATTAACAAACATAAGACGTAAACAAGACTAACAAAAGACATCGTTTTATATCATAACAAAATACAGACACAAGTGCACCAACAAACTCCCCCTTGGCTGTAGCTTTGTCTCGATCTTCGTGTCTTCAAGTCTCTGACGTCCTTTCAACCGTTAAGTGATGCGTTGACCATGCACTTCCCGCATTCACAGGTAGGTTGAAGCAATACAAGGCCATCTTCTGAAACTTCATTGCTTGTGCACGATCCCTAACCAAGTAGTTGATCTCGTGATCCTTAAGAATAATAATATCCGACCTGGACATATTAGTAATCCACATTGGATCTATCATTCGAAAGTTCTCCTGACTGTCTTGGAATAAGATCACCGCTTCTCCAGTATCTGCATCATAAACCCAGCAACGAAAGTTACCCAGAAAATCTGTCCTCATCTTCAACAACGGTATTTTCTTCATCAACTTCGGAGGATCATAAACCAATCGATAACGAGCAGTATTTGTATCTGGATCAAGCGTGAACCTGATCTGCTCGTATCGAGGAAACTGCGGCCTGTATAGCGGATCCTTCCAACCTCTTCTTCGTTCCAACCTGATCTTCTTGGCGAACAGATTCACCATCTTGTCTTCGACTCGATTAATAACCCTCAGCTGAGCCAAAACCGCAACATCATAATAAGGAAGTGAAAGAATGCTGAGAAGAGACCTGAAGTACTGAAGGCCGCATTCTCGCTTCACAACCATGCAGTGAAGCTCCTTGATGAACATCCAGCTGATAATACGACCCCGAGCCTGATTCCTTTCCAGAATCATGTAGTTGGCCTGAACCAACGGAGGGAGCGGAGGAGGATTCCTAGCTAGGAAATCCGCTCGCCATTCGTTCACGGTCTTCTCACGGCTTTCTTGAGCTGTAGGAGAATCTGAAGAAAGATTAGTAAAATCTGCTGTCTTTGCCGCCACAAACTCATCATCAAGCGCATTAAACTCCACATTATCTTGACCAACATAAACAGAACGTTCCGGATCCGAACCGATGAAGATTTCTTCAATCGTAGAGAAATCGGTTTCGTCCGGAACTAACGGAGTAGCATCGATCGTTGTCAAATCAACTTCATCCAATTCCTTCAGAGCTAATACACGTTCATCAGACATCTCTGTAACGTGTTCTCCCTCTTCTAATAGTTCACCCGTGACTGGATGATACTGTTGAACAATTGAAGATTCAGGGAGATCGGTAAACGCTTCCGGTTCAAGACTAACATGTTCAAACCCTGCCGAAGCTTCCAACGTTTCAGTCTGCTTAGACGGACCAGTAGTAGCTGTTGGAGGAGCAGTAGGAGCATCTTGAGACGTACTAGACCCACCTGCAGCACCGGATGCAGTTGCACCGGAACCTGAGGCAGCTGGTTGATCAGGATTTGCTGCATCATCGTCCTTGTCATCGCCACGCTTTGAGGAAACGATGCCCAATGCTTTGCATCTTTCATTCCAAAGCGTAACTACTTTGTGATCAATTTTCTTGAAGTTTGCTTGAACAGGCTTGAAGGCTTCTATTAATCGATCATCACGATTTTTATAGCGATCCGACAGCTCTTCATGCTTCTGCTTTAACGCTTTTGCCTCATGCTCTAACACAGTGCTATGCCCCTTCATTATCTCAACTTCCCTATCACGAGCCCTGTTTGCTTCTTTCAGTCTTTCAATCTCTAGAGCTTGTTCTTTTATCTTAAGATTCTGTGCACTAACAATTGAGACTAGCTTGTTGTGTGCCTCCACATCCTGTGTTCGCTGTACACGATACTCTTCAATCTTTCTAGTATGCCGACCAACTAAGATACCCAATTCACTGACTTGTTCGATCAGGAAGTGAATTTTCTCAGCTTCAGACAAACCAGACAATGTTTCTGCTAGAGTCGGCCGTGAGGGCTCAGGTCCTGAGAAACCAGACTGACCAGATGGACCGGAAGTACCTGTTGGACCAGTAATAACAAGAGGAGGACGTGTGTGTGTACCTGAGACAGAAGTTGCAGGCGGCTGTTGATCAACAGTCGTCGTGCGTGTCCCAGAAGACGTCTGCGGAGATGAGACCAGCTCCAGCATCTCTGATGTAGTTAATTGATCACTGACAGGTGGTAGCTGATGCTCTGGAGGCGTTGAATGCTGGATCGAATCAGGTATAGTGACATCACCAGCAGTTTCACCTATTGACCCTGATCCGTCCTTTGATTTCTTTGAAGTACTAGTACCCTGTTTTCTTGCTTTCCTCTTCTTTCTAACGAAACCAGGAGCAGCAGGAATATAATCATCATCTTTGTCAGATTCTGCGGCACTAACCGGTTTCTCTATACGTTCAAAACCACGAAAATTCCCGCGCTGATCATAAGCCTTTCGCATCCCTGGTGGAGGAGGATTATCATCCTCAGAAGACGAATCATCATTACCAGAACCTCCTTCATCATCAGAAGACGAACTGCTTTCATCCACCAACCTCCTCGGCTCGTCCACCTTACCTTTACCTTTGTCTGTCGCATCATCGCCTGACCGACTTGCAGGACCACTATCTCCACCTGCACTACCACGAACATCAGAATCGACGAACACTCCTTGAACTTCTTCCGCAACAACATTCACATCAATTTCAGCATGTGTTGCAGCACTGGAACTGCCAGCAGACTTCTTGCTCGATGCTTTAATTCCGTGCTTAGCCTCGAGTTGTGTGTTGGCCAACGCGATTAACCTGGGCTCTTCGTCATCAGAATCACTTCCATCTCGACGCCACTTGTGGTTCTGTGGTGCCTCGTAGGCCAGATCATCGAGGTGACCAATAAGCTTTCTGACTGGATCGGATTCCTTATACTTAGACATAGACTTGAAGATCAGCAATGTACGCTCGTTCATCGGATTGACTGGTAGAACATCTGCTTCAACCTTGGGAAGATTCGGAATCTGATCATCTATCATCATTTGCAAGAATCTTGGATATAACCAAAACTTGGTTGACGTCCGTTGATTTGCTGACGGAAGTGGCCTGCGGGCATTCTCTTTCAGATTGTCAAAGATGTAACGTGATATGTTGAACGGCTTGTTCAGAATTAAAGTCGTAAACAATCCCGTCAATTCAATAGGCGACAAATCGTATCCAGACCGTTTGTTGCTCAGACAGTGAATAAGAATATGCAATAAAAACTTGTATCGTAACGGCATGAACCCTTTGTTTATCTGATTTGCTAGCACATTATCGCTGTAACGTAGCCTCATCAATAAACCACGCTGACACTGTAAATCAATAGAAGTCGAATCTTCTGGTTGATCTCCCAATTGCAAACGCGCTCTGATGGTGTTCTCGGTGATCACCACGGGTTTCTCAGTAACGAATCCTCTAACCACTTCTTGGTTATTCACTGTTTCAACCACAGCAGAATTCCAGAATTCCTTCATAAAACTGACCTTTGCAGAACTTCATAACGGGCAATTTTTCAAAATGGTCGTTTCTGAAAACTTTTAAGAATTTGAAGGGTTTGAATTGCAAATTCCCAAAATCCACAGTGTTGGTGAAAATGTGATCCTTCGAGGAAGCAATGGCCCTCGAAAGATCAGATGGTAAATGAAAGTCAATGAAAGTCAATCCTGATGCTCGAAAGATAAATTGGTCAACGAAGGATTTGACCAATTGGATCCTTCGAGCTGATCAGACTTTTCGAAAGATGGATCAGGTCGAAAGATATCCTTCGAGGATCGTCTTTCGAGGTTGTTGAGGGTTCCCACAAATATCTGGCATCTTTCGATCCAGATCTGGATCCTTCGACCCAAAATCTCATCTTCCGAAGCACCTTTTCATCTTTCGAAAGGATAATGATCCTTCGAGGTGGTTCGCATTTCGAGGTCAGAGTATAAAAAAGGGGTCTTCTTCCTTATTTCAACATAACAGTTCAAATTTCATCATCACAAAAATCTCTGATCCTACCAAAACTCTGCCAAAATTGAAACAAAAGTTAGGCTATCAGGATTACAACAACAATCTCGGTAGGATAATCCTCATACACTTAACAAACAACAACATGAACACCTCATCTGATCATGTGATTTTATGTAATGTGCATGTGTTGTAAATATGTTAGTGGTAGGTTTTGATGATCATAAGGTTGTATCTTGACTGATGTTTTGTGTTACAGAGATTTGTGTTGAATTTTAATGGTCTGAAAGGGTCTTGGGTATTCTTGGGGTTGATCGGTACATGTGTATGTGTTAGTATTCGGGTTAGGATTAGTGTCCGGGGTTGGTTTTGATGTTGATGTTTTTAAATGGTTTGATGTTGATGTTTCTAAATGGTTTGAAACACACTTAAAATTCACTTAAAACATTCACCGGAAAACACGCCGATGAACAGTGCCACCGGAAAACATCCTACGATGATGTTTCTTAACCTCGAAAGATGGTCTGCAAAATATCCTTCGAACTGAGACTCGAAGGATACTAAGCTTTTCGAAGGATCATCCTTCGGTTGATCAGATCTTTCGATCGATCAAAATATCTTTCAAAATTTATGATCTTTCGTAAGTTGATCCTTCGATAAGGCCTTTCATCTTTCGAGGAAAATAACATCTCTCGAGTCAAGTGTCAATCCTTCGACGTCTAAATGGAATCCTTCGAGGAAACAACACTTAGAAATTTTTCAAGAAACTGAAATCTTTCTAAGTGTGAAATCCTTGTTGACTGTTTGACAGTTTTCTCATTACGTGTCCTTGTTTTCATGAACCGAAATGGCACCGAAAGAGAAGAAGGAACGGGCAAAACCAACTAAGAAAGAAAAGTCTGAAGTTGAATCTATGTCCGAGCCAAGACACAACATGGCCGCGTATCTGCAACCGGTAAACAAAGTTAGTCCGGAATACAAGGGGATAATGGAGTATCTTCATCGGGCACGAATCAACTATGCCATTACTACACAACACACCGCTTACCAGTCCCAGATCAAGGAATTCTGGAATTCTGCTGTGGTTGAAACAGTGAATAACCAAGAAGTGGTTAGAGGATTCGTTACTGAGAAACCCGTGGTGATCACCGAGAACACCATCAGAGCGCGTTTGCAATTGGGAGATCAACCAGAAGATTCGACTTCTATTGATTTACAGTGTCAGCGTGGTTTATTGATGAGGCTACGTTACAGCGATAATGTGCTAGCAAATCAGATAAACAAAGGGTTCATGCCGTTACGATACAAGTTTTTATTGCATATTCTTATTCACTGTCTGAGCAACAAACGGTCTGGATACGATTTGTCGCCTATTGAATTGACGGGATTGTTTACGACTTTAATTCTGAACAAGCCGTTCAACATATCACGTTACATCTTTGACAATCTGAAAGAGAATGCCCGCAGGCCACTTCCGTCAGCAAATCAACGGACGTCAACCAAGTTTTGGTTATATCCAAGATTCTTGCAAATGATGATAGATGATCAGATTCCGAATCTTCCCAAGGTTGAAGCAGATGTTCTACCAGTCAATCCGATGAACGAGCGTACATTGCTGATCTTCAAGTCTATGTCTAAGTATAAGGAATCCGATCCAGTCAGAAAGCTTATTGGTCACCTCGATGATCTGGCCTACGAGGCACCACAGAACCACAAGTGGCGTCGAGATGGAAGTGATTCTGATGACGAAGAGCCCAGGTTAATCGCGTTGGCCAACACACAACTCGAGGCTAAGCACGGAATTAAAGCATCGAGCAAGAAGTCTGCTGGCAGTTCCAGTGCTGCAACACATGCTGAAATTGATGTGAATGTTGTTGCGGAAGAAGTTCAAGGAGTGTTCGTCGATTCTGATGTTCGTGGTAGTGCAGGTGGAGATAGTGGTCCTGCAAGTCGGTCAGGCGATGATGCGACAGACAAAGGTAAAGGTAAGGTGGACGAGCCGAGGAGGTTGGTGGATGAAAGCAGTTCGTCTTCTGATGATGAAGGAGGTTCTGGTAATGATGATTCGTCTTCTGAGGATGATAATCCTCCTCCACCAGGGATGCGAAAGGCTTATGATCAGCGCGGGAATTTTCGTGGTTTTGAACGTATAGAGAAACCGGTTAGTGCCGCAGAATCTGACAAAGATGATGATTATATTCCTGCTGCTCCTGGTTTCGTTAGAAAGAAGAGGAAAGCAAGAAAACAGGGTACTAGTACTTCAAAGAAATCAAAGGACGGATCAGGGTCAATAGGTGAAACTGCTGGTGATGTCACTATACCTGATTCGATCCAGCATTCAACGCCTCCAGAGCATCAGCTACCACCTGTCAGTGATCAATTAACTACATCAGAGATGCTGGAGCTGGTCTCATCTCCGCAGACGTCTTCTGGGACACGCACGACGACTGTTGATCAACAGCCGCCTGCAACTTCTGTCTCAGGTACACACACACGTCCTCCTCTTGTTATTACTGGTCCAACAGGTACTTCCGGTCCATCTGGTCAGTCTGGTTTCTCAGGACCTGAGCCCTCACGGCCGACTCTAGCAGAAACATTGTCTGGTTTGTCTGAAGCTGAGAAAATTCACTTCCTGATCGAACAAGTCAGTGAATTGGGTATCTTAGTTGGTCGGCATACTAGAAAGATTGAAGAGTATCGTGTACAGCGAACACAGGATGTGGAGGCACACAACAAGCTAGTCTCAATTGTTAGTGCACAGAATCTTAAGATAAAAGAACAAGCTCTAGAGATTGAAAGACTGAAAGAAGCAAACAGGGCTCGTGATAGGGAAGTTGAGATAATGAAGGGGCATAGCACTGTGTTAGAGCATGAGGCAAAAGCGTTAAAGCAGAAGCATGAAGAGCTGTCGGATCGCTATAAAAATCGTGATGATCGATTAATAGAAGCCTTCAAGCCTGTTCAAGCAAACTTCAAGAAAATTGATCACAAAGTAGTTACGCTTTGGAATGAAAGATGCAAAGCATTGGGCATCGTTTCCTCAAAGCGTGGCGATGACAAGGACGATGATGCAGCAAATCCTGATCAACCAGCTGCCTCAGGTTCCGGTGCAACTGCATCCGGTGCTGCAGGTGGGTCTAGTACGTCTCAAGATGCTCCTACTGCTCCTCCAACAGCTACTACTGGTCCGTCTAAGCAGACTGAAACGTTGGAAGCTTCGGCAGGGTTTGAACATGTTAGTCTTGAACCGGAAGCGTTTACCGATCTCCCTGAATCTTCAATTGTTCAACAGTATCATCCAGTCACGGGTGAACTATTAGAAGAGGGAGAACACGTTACAGAGATGTCTGATGAACGTGTATTAGCTCTGAAGGAATTGGATGAAGTTGATTTGACAACGATCGATGCTACTCCGTTAGTTCCGGACGAAACCGATTTCTCTACGATTGAAGAAATCTTCATCGGTTCGGATCCGGAACGTTCTGTTTATGTTGGTCAAGATAATGTGGAGTTTAATGCGCTTGATGATGAGTTTGTGGCGGCAAAGACAGCAGATTTTACTAATCTTTCTTCAGATTCTCCTACAGCTCAAGAAAGCCGTGAGAAGACCGTGAACGAATGGCGAGCGGATTTCCTAGCTAGGAATCCTCCTCCGCTCCCTCCGTTGGTTCAGGCCAACTACATGATTCTGGAAAGGAATCAGGCTCGGGGTCGTATTATCAGCTGGATGTTCATCAAGGAGCTTCACTGCATGGTTGTGAAGCGAGAATGCGGCCTTCAGTACTTCAGGTCTCTTCTCAGCATTCTTTCACTTCCTTATTATGATGTTGCGGTTTTGGCTCAGCTGAGGGTTATTAATCGAGTCGAAGACAAGATGGTGAATCTGTTCGCCAAGAAGATCAGGTTGGAACGAAGAAGAGGTTGGAAGGATCCGCTATACAGGCCGCAGTTTCCTCGATACGAGCAGATCAGGTTCACGCTTGATCCAGATACAAATACTGCTCGTTATCGATTGGTTTATGATCCTCCGAAGTTGATGAAGAAAATACCGTTGTTGAAGATGAGGACAGATTTTCTGGGTAACTTTCGTTGCTGGGTTTATGATGCAGATACTGGAGAAGCGGTGATCTTATTCCAAGACAGTCAGGAGAACTTTCGAATGATAGATCCAATGTGGATTACTAATATGTCCAGGTCGGATATTATTATTCTTAAGGATCACGAGATCAACTACTTGGTTAGGGATCGTGCACAAGCAATGAAGTTTCAGAAGATGGCCTTGTATTGCTTCAACCTACTTGTGAATGCGGGAAGTGCATGGTCAACGCATCACTTAACGGTTGAAAGGACGTCAGAGACTTGAAGACACGAAGATCGAGACAAAGCTACAGCCAAGGGGGAGTTTGTTGGTGCACTTGTGTCTGTACTTTGTCTGTATTTTGTTATGATATAAAACGATGTCTTTTGTTAGTCTTGTTTACGTCTTATGTTTGTTAATATGTGTTTTGATGTAAGTTTGACCAAGTCAACCATCCTCCTGGTTTGACTTGACCAAACAGTTAGAACATGGTTTGTAAGATGTTTGTGTCGAAGGATGAGTCATCGAAGGATTGTTTATATCCTTCGATGAGCTCGAAGGATAAACCTTCGATGGATATAGATGGACCTCGAAGGATATCATCCTTCGAGGTATATGTGATCCTTCGGTAGGTTTCAGATCGATAGATGATCTTTCGATCAGTCTATCTGATCCTTCGACCAGACAATCTGTGATTGGTATATATATAGTCATGTAATGTGTTCACTTGAGGGTGTGAGTGAACTTAGTCTTGTAGAGAGCGTATTTTCAGTTTGGTCAAGGGCTGTAACCGTGTCCACTGAAATACAAGAGAAAACTTTGATATCTCGTGTGTCTACCTTTCTCTTTGTAGCTTGTGTTCTCATATAAACTACCGGTTTGCATTCTAGCTTGGATTCCGCACTTGCTAGTGTGTTAAACATAACAAGGATAAGGTTTAACCTCAACCTCCGAGGGACCTACACACACTTTGCAATCTGGTGTTAACATAAAGGACGACTTTTGTAATTTACTCTTCTTTTAACTTTTTTTACCTTAAAAATGCTAGACTTACAAGTTACAACCAAAAAATTGTTTAAAAAAATAAAATTTTGGTGTGTTTTTATGCTTTTTTTGGTAGTTTTTTAGTTTTCTCACATTTAATTAGTTTTCTCATGATCTTCTCCCTAGTATAATAGTATGCTGTACTTTATTGTAAATTTTTTTGTTCTTAGTAGAGAATGTCTGATTAGTTAAAGTATACTTTATAAAGAACACGGCGGGTGTTAATGGGCCGGGTTCGACAAATTTGAAGAAACTGCACCAAACAGGTCTGGTTGGTTGGATCACCGGTCTGGTTTGGCGATCTGAACTGTTTTTTATTCATTTAAAATGTCGAGGTTGTATTTAGTTTTTAAACAAATGATAAAGATGATTTGTGAATATTATACACATGCATAACGGTTAACCGCATATTCCCAAAATAAAAAGTCACCCACTCACCCCTAGTTAACATTTTTTTAAATAACTGTGATAACCCGTCACTAAAAAACTCACGCCCCCCCACCAATACCTTGCTTACCAATGGGACCAGCTGACCAGGTAAGTAACACGTAGTTTGCACAATCGGACCAGGTAAGTAAAACATAGCTTGCATTGGGCAGGTGGCCTTTAAGGGATTAAAGGCAGAAACATGTGAAAGCTGGATCCGAACCTGATACCTCCGCCAAAGAGAATCAGACGCTTACCCCTGCGCCATCCCCTTAAATTTATCAACCACTTTATCCCGTGCCTAAACAATGTGCTTTAGATAAAAAAAAATTGTACTGTTGTAGAGAAGTTCTGTATCGTTAACATTGTTAAACGTACCTTCCAGCTCACCTACAAGAGAACATACAATGGAATTGGCAGACAGAGCGATCGGGTTCATTTTAGCAAGCATTAGTGTGACCATTTTCACCTATTACACCTTTTGGGTGATTATATTGGTTAGTTATGCTCATTTTCTAATATCCTTTTCTATATTTACTTCATTTTTATCTCCAAATTTCCAAGTTTGTGATGAACTAAATATTATATGGCTCTTTCAGCCCTTTGTTGATGAGGACCACTTTGTACACAATTACTTCTTACCTCAAGAATATGCAATCTTGCTACCTGTTTATGCTGGCGTGTGTCTTATTTGCTTCTTATCGGTCTTTATTGGATACGTGATGCTCAAATCCAAGAAGAAGAAAGCCTAATGCAAGATCTGCACTAAATTTTGAGGTATCTTAGGATCAGTTTATTTTTCTGTTCAACACAATGGTTTTTAATGTGAATTCTGAACAAGTTAACAGCATGTTTTACCATTGTACTTTTCACATGATATACAAAATTATTGGGATGTAATGAAAAAAGGAGTTGACATTTATTTATCATTTTCTTCATTGGATCTTTGTCTTGTCATGAAAATGCATTGTATATTATTACAGTATAAGACCAAATAGAACCCTGTTGTGATGAAATTAACTGTGTAGAAACCATCGGTGTCTGCGTTTGTGGAGGAAACTGATTGCAGTCAGCTCGTCAGGTTTAAAATGTAGAATAGGGGAAAAACCCCTCATTCGATTAGGGGGACTTAGGCTAGACTGTATGGGGACCGTCCCCGCCCCGTCTTGGCCCGGCGCCACCCTGCACACCATTTCCGGAGCCCCGTCGTCGTCTCAATCGTCAGGGGTGGGACGTTGGAGACGCTCGCATAAGGACAAAAATTGTTGCATCTTCTTCTCACACACACATATACATACAACATATACATATATATTTTAGGTACATCCCCCATTTCCTTAGCTCCATCCTTTTAGCCCCATCCTCACACCCAATCTACGTGGCGCTGACGTGGAGGGTCATCCTCCAAGGATGAGCCTCACCCATACCGAGTAGCCTTATGTGCTCGAAAAATGGGAGTCCATCTTTAAACTGTTTTTGACTGGTTACGTTGCGGGTCAAAATTTCAGGCAATAATGACTTTTTTTGTTAAATTTTAGTGAGTTAAAGGATTTAATCATCAGAAACTGTGTTTATAACTTTCATATTGGGTACTTGTCTACTGAAAAAATATGTAATATCATGATTTTCACTTGATTTCTCTCATTAGACTCAAATAGATGTGACAAAAATGCACAGGTGTAGGAAACAAGTCAAAATTTAGTTTGGTCCTGCTGGATTGTCCCATTTTATATGTATTTTTTTCAGTTTTAGGAGGATATGATATGTAGTAACCATTTATTGTACTTTTTTTTAAAATAAAAAAAAATTGTTCGATCTGTTTATAATATTTCTTGTAAAGTTTTACAATTTTCAAAATCAAATATATCGCGGAAGACTTAGTAGAGTTCGCATATTTGTCCAAACGGCTATTTTTCAAATGCAAGAGGGGGGAGCGATAAGAAGTTTAAGGTGACCAGTCAAATGTTTGAAGAGCGAGTCTAATCGGAGACATGCTTAAACTCATGGGTTTATGTTACATACCTTCGGATGTTACATACCCAAGTGGTGGGGTGTTCGATAAGTTCATTACATGACAAAACCAGTATCTCATGATCAAATCTTATAAACAAGAAAGCATCTCAACACCTTCAATCAAAATAACTACAAAATTAGGATAATAATAGTAATACGAGTTTTCTATCTCCAAACAAGCAGGTAATCCAAAATCAGAAAAAAAAAAAAAAAACAAAGCTTCATTGTCTATAGTCATTTGGTTCCAGAAGTGTGTTTATTTTCAACATCTTCAACATCACCATATCTATCATCTTTGCCACAAGGCCCACAACAACAGGCCTAAAATCACACAGACTCAGGTGGGGAGATGCAACTTCATTTTTCAATCACCTATAAACATCATCTGTAAACCCAAAAAAAAAACGAAATCATTCAATTTTGCTACACAATTTAATCATTCACTTTACATGTCAAAAAAAAAAAAAAAAAAAAAAACACCAATTTCTAGGGTCAGGTCTGTTCGGATAGAGTGGCTTTGAGTGGAATTGTACTGGGCACGTTTTGTATGTTAATTTTGATACACAAATAAATAAAGATGAGACTCGTACATCGAGCAGTTACCGAATAACTGAAAACCATACCTGAATAAACACAAAAAAAAAAAAAAAAAATCAAACGACTGTCCACAACTTACCCTCCTTCAAGCAAAAGAATTATCAAAAGCAGCCGAAGTAATCGCCCTCGAAAACTCCTGAAAATTAATCCGACCATCCCCATCCGTATCCGCCTCCTTGATCATCCCCGTCAACTCCTCAGCGGTCAACGCGTGTCCCAGCTTCGCCATGGAATGCGCCAACTCAGCCGCAGTAATAAACCCATTCCCATCCCTATCAAACATCTTAAACAACTGCTTCAACTGATCATCCGTATAAGGCGACTTCGCAGGCAGAAGCTCGGGCGCCACAAGCGCCACAAACTCCGAAAACTCCACAAAACCATTACTATTAGTATCCGCTTTCTGTATCAATGCATCCAGCTGATCAGGGCTCGGTGTAAGGCCTAACGATCGTAACAACGAACCCAGTTCGAGTTGCGTGAGGCTGCCGTCGTTGTTTCGGTCGAATGATCTGAAGATTTCGCGTAGTTCGGTTAGCTGTTCGTCGTCGAGTTTGACCGTTTGTTGCTGTTGTTGTTGTTGTTGGGCGGAGCTCATTGTTGTTGTATGGAAATTATTTGGTAATTTTAGAACTTCATGGGAATTGATCTAGCAAATATTTGGAGAAACAATTAGTTGAATTTAGGAAGAGATTGAGTTTGTATGTATGTATGTGTGTGTATGTGAATTGGTAGTTAAACTTTTCCACATTTAATGGATCGATTGAATTGTGGAGAGGACCGTTGACGGGTTTTTATTAGACAAATAAAACAATAAATATCTGTAATATATTAATTTTTTTTAAAAACAAATAAAAGCAAAAGAAACTAAAAAAAATATCATTTAGTTTACAAAAAATATTGTTTATAATTTAAAGTTAAGATAAAGAAACTATCAAAATAAATCATTTAGTTTACAAAAAAAAAATTGTTTATAATTTAAAGTTAAGATTGTAAGTTGTTAACTTTTTTTTTATAGAAATTTGTGTTTTATCTTGTGGTAACAATTAGAGGTGCACATCCAAATCGATTCATGAATTGAATTTGAAGTTCAAGTTAAACCCAAGCCGAAACAAATATTGAACTGATATGGAGATAAGTTTGTTTGAGACCAATTGTAATCCTTTCCTTTAAAAAGGATTTAAACCCGAACCGAACAGGTAAACAACTTATAAACACGGTTCAAAATTGGTAAAAACCCGGTCAACAAACCGAATTTTTATTGACCAATCGAAACAGTTCTTGTAACCAGTGGTTATAAACCTTATGGTTATAACTTATAATTATTGATTTAAAAAGGGGTTATTGGATTTTATCACCCTTAACTATTAGCCATTGGCCCCTGGCACCCCAACTATCACTTTGACGCCCGTCACCCCCAACTTAAGATCACTAAAACCTTCCCAAGATCCCTATGACATCCAAAAAGTATAGTAACATGATCAAAAGTTAGTGATCAGTTAACGATTTGGTGACAGAACACACTAAATGTTAAGTTGGGGGTGACGGACGTCAAAGTGATAGTTGAGGATCACAGCGACCAATAGCCAATAGTTGAGGGTGATAAAATCTAAAAACCCATTTAAAAACATGTTATTGCATCTTGATATTAATTTTTACTAGATTGGAATTAAAAATAAAAATAAAAATATAGCGCCAATCGCGTGAAGCCGCGCACGTCTTATTAGCTGGACTCCGTCAACCGTTCTTTTTTTTTTTTTTTCTAGAATTAAAAAGTTGGGCAACCGGTACACATATTGGTTTCGATTCACTGCATCGCCTGTGCACCCTAACACAACACCTCCACCGGTCACTACTTTACAAATTAGATGAAGCCACATTGGATTATTTTAGGGCCAAACTATCTACACACTTAGTGTGTAAGGTGGTTTTTGTCCTTATATGCACATCCTGCAGTGTCGAACTGTGGCCAAAACACGGCGTTTTGGTCCGGTTAACCAGACAAAGACTGACGGGTCTGTTGACCGGACCAAAACGCCGAGCTTTGGCAGCGTTTTGGTCCTGTCAACCAGACCGGGTGTCAGTCTTTTGTCTTGTTGACAGGACCAAAACGCGGCCAAAGCTCGGCGTTTTGGTCCGGTCAACAGACCCGTCAGACACCGTCAATCTTTTTTTGATTAACCGGACCAAAACGCCGCGTTTTGGCCACAGTTCGACACTGCGGGGTGTGCATATAAAGACAAAAAACATCTTTTTAGGTGTGTGTATATAGTGAAATGGGTGTGGCAATAGGTACACCCTTATTTTATCATCCATCTGCCTTTGACTTGATAAGTCACAACTCGAAGAATAATCGAAATACATCATATAATCAATTATTTATTAAATATTTAAATTGATCTATAGGTTCTGTCGTTTATACACGAATGGAATTAAACTTAACAATATACAAATGAATAAGATGTTTAGTGAATAGTGAATCATTTGATGAAAAGTTGGTTTGTGTTTTTAAATATAAAATATAATAAATAGATAAACTTTCTTATTTCATTTTATTTGTTTAATGTTCATTATGATCATTTGTTAGTTTAACTGTTAATGTTTATTTGTTTAGTTGAAGTTAGACGAACAAACACAAACAACCCTCGTTTCATTTGATTCGCTTACATGACAAGAAAACTTGAAATACGAATTATACCGAATTCGAATTTCGAGTTCTCAAATCGGGTTAGCATTCAAATCGAGTTTCAAATGGGGTTTTCGAATTGAATATGAATTTATCATTTTTTAACACAATATCTAGGTTTGATGCTAATTTGGAACTTTAAAAATAATAATTTATTAATCTTCGTAGAGAATATGTTAAACCGGGATCCTGCCAAATTGCAGTTGCCGTCCCAACGACTTTGAGGTCCCACACGTTCTTTTGAAGTTACAAATCTGCCCTTTGACTTCTACTCAACTTGTTTTTGACACCAGAATTAGTTTGACTAATTGGCATGTTGAGGGTCCTATCCATTTTCAAGTACATTTGAAGGGGACAATCTCTTTATTTTCCCACAATGTGATGGCAAGTCTTTTACCAACTCAAAGTTCTACAATACCCATTTTAGGATGTTGACCAAAACAAACGAGTCACACCCATACACACGATATGAATTGGTTAGTCGTGCTTGATGAACCAGAAACCACCCCTAACCGGCTCAGTTGGACGATACACCCATACACACGATACACACATGGGTTGAACTGGCCTGTAGTTTACGATATATGAATCAATTTAGTGACGAGAATGGTTTTTTTTTGAAAATTTCTTTAAAATTATGAGATTTGAACTTGGTGCATCTTATGCTCATATTAAAGTGTTTATCTATTTTTTTAAACAAAAACTACCTTAGAAACTAACTAACCAACAAAACACGGCGGCCAAACCAAGACATATTACATAATTACAAAATTACACCACTCAGTCCAAATAAAGGACCTATTTTTATCCCTACTATTAATTCAAAGATACCCAATAGATTTTAATTTCGCTTATAATATCTTCCACCCGAACTTGCTTACTATTGAACTTTAATTTTTTCCTTGTGTGCCATATACTCCAACACCCCACCAACACTATCCCATGGAAAACTTCTTTCGCTAATCCCTGCAATCCAACTTTGTCATAGAGCTTCAACAATTCTCTGAACGAGATCGTGCTAAATGGAGCAACTTTGCACCATCTACTCACATGGTGCCAAACCTGGTTCGCAACAATACAAAACGAGAAAAGGTGACTGACCGTTTCGTCTCTCGAATTGCACAACGAGCACGTCACCTCCTCTATATCAATGTTACGGTTCTTCAAAGCCATTGTCGTAGGAATTCTTCCCATTTTGGCCCTCCACGCAAAGTGTTTATCAATTAATGTAGGGAAACGCTTGTGTTGTATTTGTAGAAGGATGAATTCAATACTCCACTCAAAATCTTTTTAGATAACAATATTTCTTTTTTTTTTTTCCCAATATAATTATCATTATTATATTGTATTTAAATTTTAAGTAATGTATAAATACTGATTATTAACAAATTATATAATGTCATTCAGTTTTTGAGTCTGTTCTAGAACTAATACAGACCCCTATCGATAGCGTTTGGTTTTCAAAACATTGTCTTTAAGAGTAAACAAATAATTTTGAATTAGGGTGGCCGGGCCTGGTTGGCAAAGGAATACCGCCGCAACCCATGCAGGTTCCCTTAGACCAAGCGTTATGGGGGCCGGCTTAGGCCCGGCGCCGGTCCCCCACACCGCCCCCTCTCCATGTCCCGTCCTTTCCGGCTCCCCATAGACGATCTCGACGGGCCAAACTTTCAAAAAAATAGCTGTTCAACGGCTAGATCATTTAATAATAATAAAAATTCCCTTTTTTCTATAAAACCATCTTATTTTATACCATTTTCACAATTTTCTCCCCACTTTCAACCCAAAACACTCTCATTTTTATACCATTCTTTTATAAAAAAATATCTTTTCATCCACAATGGCATCTAATTCTTGGTGGTCCTCGTCTTCTTCGGACGAAGAGGAGATGTTTTTCGCAAACGTTGTGGTAAAGGCGGCGCAGATTCTTATGGAGGAGGAAGAGGAAGACGGCTCGTCTGAAAACGTTATTACCAGACGAATACGGATTAACAGAGACCGCCAAGGTTTGTCATTAATAAATTTTATTATCCTTATTCCTTATTTCCTCGTATTTGTCTATTTTTTACGACAGGAGCGCACAAGAAATTGGTGAACGATTATTTTTCGGATGCACCCCTTTACAATGCCGACATTTTCAGACGAAGGTTCCGAATGAGTCGCCGGTTATTCACACGGATTGCTGATGATTTGGCGGGGCTAGACCCGTTTTTTACGCAACGACCCGATGCTCGGAATTATGAAGGGTTCACCACGTTACAAAAGTGTACTGCGGCCATTCGCCAACTGGCGTACGGGACAGTGGCCGACGCTTTGAACGAGTACTTACAGATGTCGGCAAGAACTACGCGGGAATGTTTGTATCGGTTTTGCCATAATGTGGTGAAACTGTATAGCAAACGATATTTGCGGAAACCAAACGCGTATGGTGTTCAACAGTTGTACCAAGCTCATGAAGCACAGCACGGGTTTCCGGGAATGCTTGGTAGCATTGATTGTATGCATTGGGCGTGGTGACGGAGACGAAGACGAGTAGTGTAATTTTTTAAAATTTTTAAATGTTGTCTTTTTTTATAAATTTTAGGTAGTGTAATTTTTTTTAGGTTATGTAATTTTTATTTCTGTTATGTAATGGATTTTATTATCTTCTTTTATGTCTTATTTTTATTTAAATTTTGAATTGTTTTTATAAAGTTAAACAAATAAAAAAATTAAACAAATAAAAAAGTTAAACAATAAAAATTAAACATTAAAAGTTAAACAAATAAATAAATTAAACAATAAAAAAATATGTGGGGTAGCCCCATCCTTCACCCCTCTCAAAAATGGAGGAGGCTCATCCTCCATGGGATGGTGATGTGACGCCTACGTGGCGGCCCATCCTCATGGGGATGAGCCTCCCCATACCCACTAGTCTTAGTGGGTTGAACCGCCGGTTCATGAACATCTGGGTGAAGCCATTCAAGATAGATGATTTGTTCAGTTAGTTTTGGAATATGTGTATTGGATGGTGACGTGACTCAATATTATTGGATGGTTGGTTGAAATAAGTAACGAGTTCAACTAGATATATAACTCTTCCTCTCTTTAGGGTTAGTTGGGTTGAAATGAGATGTAATTATATTATTATACATATCAATTTAAACTTCTCATGAACAGTACTCAATTATTATTATAATATTATTTATACTTTTAGTTATTTGATTATTTTATTAGATTTCTATGATTATTATTATATATACTTAAATCATTATTTTTAATACATATATATATATATATATAGTAACAGGATCAGGAGAGAACGCCTCAAAGTGTGATAACGGTGAAACGATTCTCAGCCACAAGATCTTAGTGGTTTGTGGCTGAGATTGATGCGGTGACATTTTTGTAAATATACCAGAAGGGGTAAAATAGAAAGATCCAAACAAAGGTGCACATGCTAATCACATGTCATTTCTCCCATCATATTTAAATGATAATAACTTTTTTATACGTGATTATTTTTCGAAAAAAAATTACACTATAAAACTTAGTGTTTTTTTTTATCTTTCCAACGAGTATACTATTGATATACTTTTCGAAAAAAAATTAACTGGGTTTTATGGCGTTTTCCTGAACTGTGTGTTTTATGGCGTTTTAGACTAGGTATTTTCATGGCGTTTTTCTGAACTAGGTGTTTTTATGGTGTTTTAACTAGGTATTTTCATGGCGTTTTTCTGAACTGAGTGTTTTATGGCGTTTTCAACTGAGTTTTTTCATGGCGTTTTTCTGAACTGGATGTTTTATAACGTTTTTACAGTACAAATTATGATTTTTCTGAGCTCAAAAAATATTAATTTAGGCGGTTGGACACAAAAAAAAGGTTTTTTTTGAGATATATGGCACAAAAAAAGGTTTCTTGAGCTGTTGTAAATTATAGCTAAAAAATAGCTTTTTAACTGGGAGCTTATGGCGTTTTTTGAGCTATATGGCTCAAAAAATGATTTTTTTGAGCTGTTGTAAATTATAACTCAAAAATTAGTTTTTTTTAGTTAAGGCATTTTAACTGGGAGCTATATGGCTAAAAAAATGATTTTTTGAGCTGTTGTAATTATAGCTTAAAAATAGTTTTTTTGTGCGTGCATAACAATAGCTTTTTTTAGTGTTTTATGGCGTTTTCACTGAGTATTTTCATGGCGTTTTTTGAATTTAGTGTTTTTATGGCGTTTTATTTGAACACCCAGTTCATATGAATGAGCTTTTTTGACAACATTACCCCTTAGTGTAATTTAACATAAATGGCACATGTCACCACCAAAATTGTTCTCACCATTCTCACAATTTTCACCGTTCTCTCTAAATCCTGACCCTATATATATATATATAAAGGGGGCCGCTAAAATGAGAACCACCTCCAGTTATGAGAACCACTTTCTAGCTTTTAGATCTTTAGGATGGATGGATGAGATTAAAAGTAGTAAAAATTAATATTAAATGGTTTTTGTCTTATTATGTCTTTAATATTATAATCCAAAAGGGTAATTTAGTAAAATAACTCTATTTTGTCTTTTTATCTTTATTGTTTTTTATTAGTTTTTTGAATTATTATATTACTTTTTATTTTTTAAACAAAACTTTTTTATTAAAAACATTTTAAAATTCGGATTTTTTTAAAGATTTTTTATACTTTTTACAATTTAAGTTTTACGTTAAACTTTTTAAGTTTTACGTTTTTTTGACGCGCCGTTTTTACGCCGGGTTTTTTCAAGCGTCGTCATTTTAACACGCCGTTTTTTTACACGCTGTTTTTGTACGCGCCGTTTTTTAACGCCGTTTTTTACGCGCCAATTTTTTAACGCCGTTTTTTAACGCCCTTTTTTCAACGCGCGGTTTTTTAACGCCATTTTTTACGCGCCAATTTTTTAACGCCGTTTTTTACGCGCCAATTTTTAACACCGTTTTTTACGCGCCGTTTTTAACGCCGTTTTTTACGCGCCAATTTTTAACACCGTTTTTTACGCGCCGTTTTTAACGCCGTTTTTTTACGCGCCGTTTTTTCAACGCGCCTTTTTTTACGCGCCAATTTTTAACACCGTTTTTTACGCGCCGTTTTTACGCGCCAATTTTTTAACGCCGTTTTTTACGCGCCGTTTTTACGCGCCAATTTTTTAACGTCGTTTTTTACGCGCCAATTTTTTAACGCCGTTTTTTAGGCGCCGTTTATTAACGCAGTTTTTTAACGCCGTTTTTGAACGCGCCGTTTTTACGTTAACGTAATTTACGTTTTACGCGCCGGTTTTTTACGTTAACGTTTTTTTACGTTTTACGCGCTGTAATTTACTTTTTACTTTTTAAGTTTTATGTTTAACTTTTTACGTTTTACGGTTTACGTTAAAAAAAATTTACATTTTACGTTAAAAAATTTACGTTTTACGTTTTACATAAAACTTTTTACGTTTTACGTTTTCTACGTAAAACTTTTTACGTTTTACGTTTTTTTACGTTAAAATTTTTACATTTTACGTTTTACGTAAAACTTTTAACGTTTAACATCTTACGTTTTACGTAAAACTTTTTACGCTTTACGTTTTTACAATAAAAAGTTTACGGTTTACGTTAAAAAAGTTTACGGTTAACGTAAAAAAAAGTTTACGGTTTAACTTTTTTTTTACAAAAACTTTTTTACACACAAATGAACGCACTCAGAAATCGCAAACTCGGGAGGTGTCTCAGATATATCGTTATCATCATCGACTAGGGGGAAAAAAAATAAAAAAAACAACATCAAAACAAAGTGTATCTCGAAAAAAAAAACGTGTTAAAAAACACGAAGTTTTGGCTCAGATTTCCAAATAATCAGAGGCTGCAAAGTGGGGTTGCGGGTTCAATAACCTACCCTCCACCATCTTTGCCGCACCATCATCAGTTTTTTTTTTCATCATCACAGCCGATTCAAATAAGGCACCATATTCAACCGATTTAACAGCAACAAAAACCCAGATTCAACAGATTCAACAGCAACAAAAACCCAGATTCAACAGATTCAACAGTACTAAAAACCCAGATTCAACAAAATTCAAACAAAACATGAACATGAACATCATTCAAACAAAAACCCAGCAAAAGGAACATGAACATCATTCAAACCCATATTCAACAGATTCAAACCCACAACATACCAAACCAAAACAGAGATAAAAAAAATCCCCAAACATATCAAAACAGATTCAAACCAAATCAAAAAAAAAAAATACCCACATACCAAATCAAAATCCCCACATACCAAATCAAAATCCCCAAATCAAAATCCCCAAACATATCAAAACAGAGATAAAAAAAATACCAGAGAAATCAACAAAACAGGCCAATGAACTCGTCGGGAGGAGACCGGGACCTCCGCCGCTCACGGCGGCGCTGCCGCCGGTCCACCACCCAGCCGTCGACCAGAGCATAAACTCGAAATCCCAAGTCGCATAAACGAGCAACGGAGATGGGGTTGCAGATCACCCATAGAGTCTCTCCCCGAGGTGGTAGCCGGTGGTGATCAACGATGGTGTGTGGTGGTTGGTTTTGACTTTTGATTTGGGGTTTTCATAAGGTTTTTGAGCTTTGATTTGTGTCTGCAGAAGATTTTGGAACAAATATGAAAGAGAAGATGTAAAATGAGAGATGAAATAGGAGAGAGGAGAGAGATATATAACTAGTCAGTCATATTAAATGAAGAGAGAGAGGAAAGACTTGACATATGGGGTAAATGACCATAATACCCTTCGGGTTGTCAAATTCTGATTGGTTGAAAATGGTTCTCATGGTTCTCATAACTGGAGGTGGTTCTCATTCTAGCGGCTCCATATATATATATATATATATATATATATATATATATATATATATATATATATATTACGAAGAACCATAAATAGTAATTATACATTTAAAATAGAGTTAAATGCCATTTTAGTCCCTATGGTTTTAGTCATTTTGCCAGTTTAGTCCAAATGTTTCATTTTTAACTTGTGGATCCAAAAAGGTTTAACCGTTATCATTTTAGTCTACTGGGTTAACTTCATCCATTTTTTCTGTTAACCATAAGGGCAATTCGGTCATTTTATATGTAATTCTGTTAACTAGAAAGGCAATTCGGCCATACAAAATGACCGAATCGCCCTTCTCGTTAACAGAAATAATGGATGAAGTTAACCCAGTGGACTAAAATGGCAACAGTAAAACCTTTTTGGATCCACAGGTTAAAAATGAAACCTTTGGACTAAACTGGCAAAATGACCCAAACTACAGGGACTAAAATGACATTTAACTCTTTAAAATAATATATAAGTTTTTAATATTTTATTATTTTAAAATACTATAGTTTATTATTATATTTATTTTAACATATTTTCATTTTTTCCTTTTCTAAAACCATATTTCTTTTCTCATTTAATTTTTGTTTTTAAACATTCTTTTTTTTTTTCTTTTTTTTAAATCATCTTTTCTTTATCAATTATTTTGATATTTCTTTGATAACTTACGTTCGTAATTGTTTTTTAAAAAACTTAAGTACGTATCAGTAAAACACGTGTTGCTTTTTATATGGAGTGCATGTATCGTATTAGTATTATAATATAACGAACCGAACCGATACCAATCCAATGCTCGCAATAATGTACCGCCGCAACGCGCGATCAAATAACCTAGTTATACATATTAGTTTAAATTGGCCATGAATAGTGTTGTGAATTTTTCAAATATTCTTTTTGAGTTTTTTAATAAAAGATTATTTATCATTTATTTTATTTTTATTATCTTGCTCATGTTAGTTTTTTAATCTAACTATCTAATTATACTTTTTAAACATTGTGGTACAGTTTTTCATGAAAATGGATACCGTGCCGCTATCATACCCAAATAGAACCGGAACTGACGATGTGTATTACTTTTTTTTTGTATTCAAAACAACGTATTTTTTTGTATTGTATATTATACGAGTGCCGATAACAATATTAAATATGTAACTTTTATTGTAAACTATAGAGTCTCGATATGTGACGCATCTAATCGATTTCGACCAAATAACATCGGTACCGATATTGGCAATATCAGAAACCAATATTCGTTTTTAAGGTTTTTGATTGATATAAAAGATGTGTCGATATCCTTTTGAGCATATCGTTACTTTATTTCTTTAGTTTTCTCTTTCATTTACTATAACGAGTGTCGGTATTGAAACGAACCCAACTGAACTGATAATAACTAAGTTACCGCCGCATAGCGCGGGGGAACATCTAATATTATACATATTAATATAAGCTGTTGATGAACAATGATATATTTTTAAAATATTTGTTTACTACTTTACTTTTTCTATTTTTAGTATTTATTTATTTATTTATTTATTCTATGTTTAGTATTTATTTTTTTATAAACTTTATTCATTATTTAGTTTATTTTTTTTAGGGCTGGCAATTCTGACACGAACACGATAATACGACACGAACCTACACGAAGTTATCATGTTTCGTGTTTGAGCTCAACATGTTTCGTGTCTAAAACAGGTCGACACGATAACACCTTAACAGGTTTCGTGTCTAAACAGGTTAAAACATGTTAACCTGTTAAGACCCGTTAAGTACATGTTAATAATTAAAAATAAAAAAAATATTATATGTGGGTGTGGACATGGGTGAGACCTGGGATGAATTATACACAAACACACGCAGTTCTTTTTCAACAATCCAAACCCTAATTTTTAAATCTCTCCCACAAACACCACCATTCCCAATTCGGTTCACAGCTTCCCCAATTTGGTCGTGTTCGTGTCTTAACAGGTCGTGTTCGTGTCTTAAACAGGTCCTATGATACGTTGGTAACTTTTTTGTCTTAACAGGTTGTTTCGTGTAACCTGTTTATTAACAGGTTCGTATTCGTGTTTTGAAAATCTGACACGATAAGATTTCGTGTCGTGTTCGTGTTTACGTGTTTCGGGTTCGTGTCTTATCGTGTTCGTGTCTTAATAGATCGGTTTGACCTGTTATGTCAGCCCTAATTTTTTCTAATAAGTTTATTCGTTAACTTTAAAAAAAAAATCTTACTTCATAACTATGTTTATATATTTTTTTAAAAATTGCTATATAAGTTTTATTGAAAATGGATACCGTGTCGTTGTCGTATTAAACCGAACCAAAATGGACGATGAATGATAATTTATTATTTGTTCTATGTTTAACTTTTTCAACATTGTGATATTACTTTTATTGAAAACGGATATTGTGTCGCTATCGTACCAGACTGAGCTGAAACGACTGAACAACATCTGTATCGATGCAAGTATTTAGTTTTATTGTTTTTTTGCTTTCGGTAAACTGACACCGTATCGCTATCATACCGTATCGTACCAAACCGAACAAGATCAGTGACGATACTTGTATATATTTTTATGGTTTCATGTATAATAATGGATATTGTGCCACTACCGTAGTTAACCGTGCCAAAACCGAAGGAACAATATCAGTTTTCGTACCATTATGTATTTTATTGTTTTTACTTTCAATAAACTTATCGTATCGTACCGAACATCATTAGTACCAGGACCATACTCATTTTTATTGTTTTTGGTTTCGATAATTTTTCATTTATACAACTCTATCCGCGATGGGATATAAATATCGGTACCCTGACGATCTGAACCAGTCGATACCGTTCGAACATCGTCGGTGCTGATACCAGTGTTCGCTTCTATCGTTTTGGATCGATGTATAACACATGTTGATTTCTATACTTGGTGCATGTATCGTACTGATACTATAACAAACAAAAGCGATATCGATACAGTGCTTGCGGTACCGTACCGCCGCAAGGCACGGTCAAATACACTAGTTATACATATGAATTGCAACTAATGATGAACAGTGTTTTTAAATTAATAAATGAAATTACAATATAGCCCATAAAGAAAGCACTTATCTACATAACTTATCAATTATTTAATCACACCAAATATAAAGTCTTAAATGTTACCTTCCATTATTTACCCCAAATAAATGATACTGTCTTTTGCTTTTCGTTTAGACATGTCTATTTTCTTATTCATGTTTGGGTAAATGTTTGTTCAAAATCGAACGGGTTAAATATAAGTGATTATTTTGTTCCTTGATGAACTGAAAATGATACGGAGTTGTATTCAAAATAAAGTGTTTTTTTAATCATAAGTGATAGCGAGTGCTGCTCTTCCAGTGTTGTGGCAAGCCGAACCGGTTTCACGTGAGCAACCTTGCGATCGATCAAATATGTGTAGACATCCTTTGGACATATCAAGACTTTGGTTTTTAGTTTTTTTGTTGCTATACCAAGTATGGTAACGTACCGATATCGTAATGAACTGAATCAGTATATCGGTAACAACTAAATTCCCACCGCAACGCGCGGAAGAATTACACTAATTATTATTATTAGAGTAAATTACGTTTTTGACCCCTGTGGTTATATCACTTTTACTATATTAGCCCAAAATAAGAATTTTTAACATATCTGACCCCATGGTCTCTATAACTAACCATTTTGGCCCCTAAGTCTAACCATTTTAGCCCCCATGGTCTCTATAACTAACCATTTTGGCCCCCATGATCTCTAGACTTGGGGCCAAAATGGTTAGTTATAGAAACCATAGGGGCAGATATGTTAAAAATTCTTATTTTGGGCTAATATAGTAAAAGTGATATAACCACAGGGGCCAAAAACGTAATTTACTCTTATTATACATATTAAAGAAAACTTACCATGAACAATGTTTTGTAAATTTATTATTATTATTATTATTATTATTATTATTATTATTATTGTTATTGTTATATTAAGTGATGAACATTTAATAATTGTTATTCAAATCATAGGTGATGAACATTTAGGGGTTGTTTTGTAACTTCTGAATGGTTAAGTGCTGAATGAATAAGAGGTCTGAACCATTAAGTACTGAACCAGTAAGAGGTCTGAACCATTAAGAGCCAGTATAATGTTTAACCGTTTAGAGACAAATGTCTGACCAATTCAGATTTGAGGTCTTAACTATTCAGACGCAGTATAATGCTTAATCATTTAGAGGCAAATGTCTGAACCATTCAGATATCAGCTTGCGAAACAAACTGTCTGAACCATTAAGTGCTAAACCAGTAAGATGTCTGAACCATTAAGAGCCTCATTACGAAATAAACAAACAGCCCCTTAGTATATTAAATTAAATTAATTCTTGATATTATTTTTTAATATTGATAAACAGTTGTATTTTTTTTATCAAATTTTGTTCTTTTAAGTTTTTTTCATAAAAGTTGAATAAGTAGTTGTATTTAAACTTTTTTTTTCATGACTTTCTAATATAATTTTTTTCCTTTTTTTTTTTGAAAATGGTTTTGTATTCAAATCGAATATTTCTTTGGTATAGGTATTGTGATGAAGTGAACAAATTATGAACCAACATCGGTACATGTATTATCGGAATCGGTACCAGTATTTGGCTTTATGATTTTCGATTTATGTAAAACATGCGACGATATCCTTTTGATCATTCTACGACTTATTTTTTTTGTTTTTCTCTTTTGTTTGGTACAACGAGTGATTATACCGTACCAAGTCGAGCCGATACCAATTGAATTCGAGCTACGAATTTTTTTATTATCGTATTAATTTATGAACATTCATTGATATTATTTTATTAATATTGATAAACAATTGTATTTTTTATCAACTTCTATTCTTTAAGCTTTTCAAAATAAAAACGTTGAATAAGTCCTATTCAAATTATTTTTTTTCTCGACATTCTGGCATAGGTTTTTTTTTTTTTTTTTAAACGGTGTTGTATTCAAATAGAATATTTCTTTGGTATATATAGGCAAGGGCGTAGCTTAAGAGGGGTCGGGCGCCCAACTTTTCGCTCAGTAGTGTTATATATATAGTTTTCGTATAGAAATTTTTGGGTATATACGTTTTCGACCCCCCGGTTCTATAGAATTTTTGGGTATATACGTTTTCGACCCCCCCGTTTTCATGGTCAAACTTTGCCACTGTATATAGGTATTGTGATGAAGCGAACCGATTATGACCCAACAACATCGGTACATGTATGTGTATTATCAAAATAGGAACCAATGTTTGGTTTTATGGTTTTCGATTTATGTAAAAGATGTGACGATATCCTTATGGTCATCCCATGACATTATTTTTTTGGTTTTTCTCTTTAATTTGGTATAATGAGTGACGGCATCGTACCAATTCGAGTCGATACAAACTGAATTCCCGCCGCGTAGCGCGGGGGAATTCCACTATTATATATATATTGTTATTGAAGGACCATGAATAGTAATTTTAAATTTAAAATAATATATTGTTTTTTAATATTTTATTATTTTAATATTATAATATCTTATTATTATATTTACGTTTAACATATTTTTCTATTTTTTTAAACCATATTTCCTTTTTTCATTTACTTTTTGTTTTTCATAATTTTTAATGATATTGCCTTTTATTAGTTAATTTAATATATTTTTTAATAACTGTCGTTTGTTAATTAAAAAGAAACTTAAGTATGCAATTGTGTTTATACAAGTGTTGTTAAATATGAAGTTGTATTCAAACTAGAGTATTTATTTTGTATCGTTTTACGGTACGATAATAAACTAAAGTGATTCTACCGTTTCGCTTTCGAAACAACATTCTTCATTTTCAAATATCGTTTTTTTAACATTATCATTTGCTCCGTTTCGCCGCAACGCGCGACGCTAATAAAAACTATTATTATTAATTCAAACTTCTGATGAATAGTGTTTATAATTTCTAAGTATTTTAATTTGTAATATTTTATATGTTATTTAATTTGATTTTTAGTAATAAATATTTGTTTTTATATTAAAGTATATTATTTATTATTAAATATGATATTTTAGTAATAATTTGTGTTCGTTAACTTAAAAAAAAAAATCAAAATTCGTGTCTATGTTTATTTATTTTTTTAACATTTCGTGGGAATTGGATTGGTATCGATACAGTTTGTTACAGTAATGGTACTATAATAACTTGCGTTCGTTAACTTAAAAAAAAAATCTAAATTGTTATTATTCTTTGGTTTAAATTTGCTTCCATTATGTGTTTGATTTTAAATTGTGCCGGAGTTATATTATCCTTATAGGGACATATCAATGATTTTGTTGAAGTGGTATATGATTTCCGTAAAAGGTATATGATTCTCTAAAGAGTTAATTACTGTTTTCGTCCCTGAGGTTTGTCAAAAATAACAGTTTCAGTCCATTAGTTTAAAAATTGCCATTTCAGTCCATTAGTTTCATTTTCGTAACTATTTCAGTCCACTAACTTAACTCCATCCATTTATTTTGTTAACTTTGAGTTAACTAACCAATTCAGGGACGGTTTGCGTCAGTTTTAGAAACACAGAGACTTAAGTGTAAATTCTAAAACATTAAAACAAAAAAATAGTAAATTCCAAAAAATCAAAAAAATTCCAAAAAACCAAACAAATTCCAAAAAATTCTAAAAAATAATAAAAATTCTAAAAAATCATAAAAATTCTAAAAAATTCTAAAAAATCCGTTTTGGCGCGAACTGTTTCGACCCGAACCGTTTCGAGCTGAACCGTCCGTACCGTTTCGAGCTGAACCGTTTCGAGCCGAACCGTTTCGAGCCGAACCGTTTCGACCCGTACCGTTTCGAGCCGAACCGTTTCGACCCGTACCGTTTCGAAGCCGAACCGTTTCGAGCTGAACCGTTTCGAACCGAACCGTTTCGACCCGTACCGTTTCGAAGCCGTACCGTTTCAAGCCGTACCGTTTCGAACCGAACCGTGCCCTTTCAAGCTGAACCCTTTCGAACCGAACCGTGCCGTATCGAACCGTACCGGTTCGGCTTCGAAACGGTTCGCGTCGAAACGGTTCGGGTCGAAACGGTTCGGGTCCAAAGGTTCGCATCGAAACGGTACGTTTCGAAACGGTACAGCTCGAAACGGTTCGGTTCGAAACGGCTCAGCTCGAAACGGTTCGGTTCGATACGGCACGGTTCGGTTCGAAACGGTTCAGCTCGGCACGGTTCGGTTCGAAACGGCACGGTTCGGTTCGAAACGGTACGGCTTGAAACGGTTCGACTTCGAAACGGTACGGGTCGAAACGGTTCGGTTCGAAACGGTTCAGCTCGAAACAGTTCGGCTTCGAAACGGTACGGGTCGAAACGGTTCGGCTCGAAACGGTACGGACGGTTAAGCTCGAAACGGTACGGGTCGAAACGGTTCGCGTCGAAACGGTTCAGCTCGAAACGGTTCGGGTTCGAAACAGTTCGCGCCGAAACGGATTTTTTGGATTTTTTAGAATTTTTATGATTTTTTAGAATTTTTATTATTTTTTAGAATTTTTTGGAATTTGTTTGGTTTTTTGGAATTTTTTTGATTTTTTGGAATTTACTATTTTTTTTGTTTTAATGTTTTAGAGTTTACACTTAAGTCTCTGTGTTTCTAAACTGACGCAAACCGTCCCTGAATTAGTTAGTTAACTCAAAGTTAACAAAATAAATGGATGGAGTTAAGTTAGTGGACTGAAATGGTTACGAAAATGAAACTAATGGACTGAAATGACAATTTTTAAACTAATGGACTGAAACCGTTATTTTTGACAAACTTCAGGGACGAAAACAGTAATTAACTCTTCTCTAAATTACTTGGTACAAACAAAATATATCAATGTTCTAAATGGAACAATTTCATTCAACATATTGTTTAAACTTTATCATTTAACTTTTTTTTAAAAAGTAAACTTCATTAAAAACTACAGCTGCCTCAAACCGAGGCAACCGAAACCAACATTACAATATTACAAACTTTATCATTTAACTAATATTCAAAATTTCTAATATTACAAAAACATTAACTATTAGAGGACTACATTAAATTTCAAATTAATTTTTTATGTAAGTTAAAAATCAATGTACTTGCATATAAATTAAGAATCAAAGGTACTCGCAAAAACCAACTTTTCATTAGCCGCTGCTGGTTTAAAAATGCGTAGCTTCTTATTCATCTTTTTCTTCTTCTTCTTCTTCTTCTTCTTCGTCGCATCAATTTCAAACACTTCTGTCGTTGCTGATCAATCCATAGACACTCCATGTATTATATTTGAGAGATTTCATATGTATGTAATCAACAATATCCCTGCAGATATCAAACTTCATGCGTATTCAAAAGACGACGATCTTGGATATCATATCCTTCCTTACAATGCATTTTATGACTGGTCCTTTTGCTTTGCAACCAAGACACTGTTTTCGGGCCAGCTTTGGTGGGGATCAAAATATATAGCTTTAAATTTGGTTGATAACCATGTTCACAAAATGTGTGACAGGCAAATATTGTTTGGAGTTAGACATTGTTACTGGTTGGTTAGACCAGAAGGATTCTATATAGGTGTGAAAAACAACACATGGCCAGATGCAAGCTGGATATTTCAAACACCTTGGCCTTGAAAAGCTTGTAAACTCTTTCTTTCATAAGAAAATATGATATTAAATAAGTTATAATATTCTGTGTCTTTGTTTTTATAATATTCTTTGTCTTTGTTCTGACTACTCCCATCTTAAATGTTATTATCTTTTCACCTAATTAAATTCGGATAATTGGATATGAAGTTGTTTTATTTTATTTAGAATTTTAAATAATTTGTTTTGACAGAATTTGGGTACAACATATGGAGCGGATTGAGGACCGTTGTTGACGGATGGAGAATTTGTTGTTTTGGAATTCTTGGATGCCATAGTAGAGCTTATTGAGTAGAAAAAGATTCAAGAAGAAGATGAAGATTGTGTAATGATTAAATGAATAATTTGCACCATTTATACTGTCAGGAATCGATTCCAACGGTAACAAAATCATTAAATGTTTGGTTGCAACGGCTAGGAATCAATTCCAACAGTAACATCATCAAGAATTTAATGCACCGGGTCGGAATTGATTACGGAGGAACCGGTTCCGGATAGGAACCGGGTACAGACCGATTTTTTATATAAAAAGTGGAACCTGGTAAAAACCTACGGGTTTTTTGAACCCGGAACCAGTTCTTCAATAAAGCTGGTAGGAACCGGAACCGGTTTCACGTCGGGTCTACCGGGTCAGGTTTGGAACCGGTTATTATGCCCATCTCTAGCTTTGAGAATTGGGGCAAATGTTAAGCGTTTCTTTAGGGTCTAGGTGGATTTTGCATTGATTGTGTTTTCATATATGTTACCTATCCACCACTTCTTTTGTCATTTGGTATTGCTCTTTTTAAAGATATGTGTAGTTTCTAGCTTTTCTACTATGTCTTTGGTGTCGAGGGTCTCTCTAGAAGCAGCATCTCTATCCTTAGGGATAGAGGTAAGGTGTGCCTACATCTCACCCTCCCCCGACCCTACCAATAACTTTGCTATTTGTGTGATTTACTGGGTACGATTGATTGATTGATTATACGACGAATCTGCTAGGTCTATGTAATACTTGTGAAACATCTTTTTAATAATTGCTCATTGACTTTTAAATTGGTCAATTTTGATAATTGCTGACATTCAATATTTTTACGCGAAAAGAAAAATAGATATAATCTTTGAACAACTTAAGGTCGAATGCATACACTTTATACAAGTGTAATATATCAAAATTGAATCAAGGGACTTTTCCATGTGTTTTTTACATGTTTACGGACTTTAATATGTCATATATACAGTGAGAGACATTTAATGCAAAATGATAAAATATTTTGTTTTTTATAAAATGTCCTATATTACCTTAAAAAAATTAGAACCTAACACAATTTGGGGCTGTTTGGTAGCCTCTGAATGGTCATTAAGAGGCTACCTCTTAATGGAACCATTAAGAATTTTACCAATAAGAAGGTAGAAGAATGTGACATTTGATGATTTACCATTCAGAGGTTACCTCTTAACCATTTAGACTTGAGGTTACCTCTTATTCATTCAGAGGTTTTAAACCTTCAAGAGGTAGCATCTGAATGGTCATTAAGAGGCTAGGGCTGGCAATTAGGTACCTGTTAAGACACGATTAGACCTGTTTGACTGAAAAATACACCCTTTGACTTTTTTAATTTTTAAAATAATTAAAATTACAATGTTATGATCTATCATTTATTCATCTTTGTACATAAAACATAAAACTGTTTTATAAACATGAGGTAGAAAGTAGTTAAACGAGTCGTAATCATGTTTGAAACTTATGTTGTGCGCGCCGTCAGAAACCTGTTAAACCTGTTAAGACACGATTTGCCAGCCTTAAGGCTACCAAACAGCCCCTTATTCTTTTTAAATTCAACCTGTTTTTTAGAAAATTAAAGATGAAAAAATTTAGAAAATTTCTACAACCCTTGAGATTTATTCATGTTAAAAGTTGATATTTGGGATGTTAAACAAAGTTGAAAATGTCAAAATACAATGCAAACATTTACAGAATAACCTTTGGATTTTGCTATCTTCACATCACACAGCATTTATCCTTTGATGACTTTGATTCCTGCTTTGATGACGATGATGAGTTTCGCGGCCTTGAAGGCTGCACATGCTGCAAAATTCAAAAACAGCGTACTATTTGAATAATTACTGTTGGAAATTTTGTGAAAATAGTTTTTTTTTCACAAATATAGGAAAATGATTTTTTCCTATTTTGGACTAGAAATAAATATAATAAAATGAGTGGGTTTAATATATTTATTTGTGGGTTTGTGTTCTATGTCGGAAGAGCTTCGCAACGAACTAAACCATGTCCAAAACGGAGCTAAGATGAATGAGATATCGATGCTCAAAGTTTGGTGTTTGAAACTTGAATGTTGAAAAAGTGGGAAAGAAGCACCTTGTCTCACATCGGATGAGAGATGGAACTTAAAGGGGGTATTTAAGTGGGAACTCTCCATCCTTATTGTTTCATGGAAGCACTCACTAGTGTACTCGCGAAGGCCCTAACTCGCACTCGTACACGACACGCGCGCGCGCGTGGCGTGGGCGATGAGGCGCAATGTGGCGCTTTGATGTTGCACTTTGCACGCTCGCATCGCCGCGAGCCGCCTTTGTATTTTTGACCGCGTGCGCGTGGTGGAGCACAAGGGTTTCAAGGACCAAGTGGTAGTGGTAGGTGATGTGGCGCATGACGTGGCAGTCATGCGCATGGTGCATGGGCACTGAGGTGACGTGCGCGGCGCACCTAAGTGAGCCAAAACGACGCGACTGTGTGGCGTGCTCGTAAAGGCTACCAGGTGACGTGGCACATTCGCGCAGGAGCGCATGGGACCGATGCGCACGCGCGCATGGCAGTGAGCCAACTGGACGCACCGCGCATGAGGGTGCAGACCTGCGCGCGCGCGCAGAAGCTTCCAGCAGCAGTTAATGTTGTGCAGTTACGTTTCAGCATTCGAAACTGACAAAGTTAATGCGTTTGACTGAGAATTAAGTGACGAATTAAAGTGCATTAAAGACGTCTAATGCAGTTTAATTCTCCCATTTAATTTATTTTTCAGTTTCGAGTTCAACCTGGTGTATAAATAGGAGGCTCCTTTCACCAGATTTGACACACCGATTAACACAGTATTTTCATCTCTCCCTCTGAATTCTACATCTTCTTCAAGCAGCAAGGTACACCTTCGGGTTGGCGTCAAGACCGGCAGTGCAACTGCTTGCGGCTGTTGTATCCTGGAAACAAACGTGTTCTCCTGGGAGACACGAAATTTGTTTTAAGGCACCCGTGTCTAACACGATCCTCAGCCAATAACAGTTTTTCTGTTCGAGTTTTTCGTTCTTGTTTTTCTATTTTGTCAGTTGTAATTGTACTGTACTTCTTTTCATTCTGTAATTGTTTCTGTTATTCAAGTTAATAAAGTTTTGTTTAATTTTGCACGAACAGATTCCTACAATTACATCTATTTGATTAAAAGGATTGTGTTCACGTTGACTTGTTCAACCCATTTAATTAAACACATTCACCCGTTTACACCTTCACAACCCTTTTAAAACTTGATAACCAATTTACAACCCACCAACCCGTTTGATTGGTTTTAATAAATGGGTTACAATGGTCGTTTTTGGGTAAGTGTGCAAGAGTTAGTGTTGAGGTCAAGTAGACCATAGTAGTCAATAGCGAGCGTAGCGATCGCTATAGCGCGCTACATAGCGTATAGTTCTAGGCTCGCTATTAGGGTTGTAGCGATAGACAGCGACAATTTATTTATTTTTTGTTTTTTTAATATAAATAGCAATTAAATATCGCTCTAAAATAGCTGGATTTTAGGTGTCTGTTAAATATACATGTAAAGTAGCATACATACAGGGTATTTTGATATACTATACATATAAAATCTTTAAAATTTCTTTTTCTAGTTATTGAATGGATTCAAAGATGGGTGTCCCCTCCACTCTTAACCAAAAATAAACACAAAACTTTCTTTTTCATTCAAACGTTAAAAATATTCATTTACTATAAAGAAAAATAGTAATAAATAGGTTGTCTAAATAAGTAAAATCTGAATACCCTGCTTGGCACACAAGGGCACATACAAAACGGGTTTATTCAAAGGGGTAGACTTATTTTTTTCTTTTTTCTTACTAGTGTCGGTTTTCTCGGTGCTTGAATTTATTTGGATTTGGCGTCCAAATTTTTGGTTCAGATCAGGTCAGATGAATAAAATACGACATAACAATACATACTTAATAAATGATAAAAATGTATTTTCATTAATGAAGAACAACAACTCATATATTGATTAAACCAACTAGAGTAGGTCACATAAATAAAATACTTGTCCAAATTCAATACTCATTTTTTTGCTTTTCAATTTGTTTATCAAATAGTATATGTATAGATTGATACAGTTTTAAGTCTGCACATTTTTAAAGTGGCTTGTTGTAAAAATATTCCCATCACTAACATGATTCATAAATCTTCTAGTTTTATTCTAACTATTAAAACCGGTGATCACAAATGCATCTTCTGATTTCCGCCATGCGCTCTCAAATGCGCGAAATGAATCTGGACTCATTATATCTAATAAAAACGCATGTTTAGTTGGTAAACATATTTTGGGCTTGTTATTTTACTAAAAAATGGTCTCGTGTCTTAATTTTTAATGAGCTAAAAATGTATCAAAAATGTTTGGTATAAGGGTCATAAATAGTTATCATAGAGGTCGGCGTTCAAAATACTTTTGAGGTTAGTTGGAAAGGCATGTAACATATATATAGAATTAAAAGTTGTGATATCAATTGACCCCACGCCTAACATCTATTCGTCTTTCGCCTTTTGGGTACATATTTTCATCTATCCAATAATTATTTCAATTTCAATTTATATATATTGGGCTTTCTAAAACTACACTAGTCAATTTGAGTCTACACCGCCGCCGTCCACCATGGCCATCACCGCCAACTCGGTCACCACTATCGTATTCACAACTGTCGCAGTGTCTGACACCTCCACCGCCATTGTCATCACCTAGACCGTCAACCCTATTAGCCATAAAAGCAAAATATGGGTGGTGAACCCATTTTAATACCTATTGTTCTTTTTGAACAAGGAACTAATTTTAACTACAACTTTACAACTTGTTTTGACCTGACTCGTTAACCGAACTGAACCGTCTTTTTTGCAAGGGTTAACTAAAATGAGAGAAATAAATTTCCATTCGACTAGTCATAAAGAAGATGACATATCATCACATTTAAGAAGTCTGTAAAGTACACTGACCCGGCTAACCGACTATGTCCATTTGTTCGTTTCTTCTGTTTCGCCATTGCCATGCCAAACTATTGGGCTGATACCCAGTGGGCCTCAATCTGAACCCCTACACAACTCAATACCTTTTATTAATTCAGGCCCAGTTTATACTTGATATAATGATTTTGTAAACAATATTCTATTATATTTTTGCATAAATAAAGGAAAAATTGTCATTTACATAAAATTAACACAAAAGTTAGCTTTTTGTTAATGGAAAAGACATAAAGATGCAGAAGTTTCAAATAAAGGAGGTACGTACAACATAATTAGTAAAGATAAAGGACATAATCTCCAATTTCACATATAGTTAAAAGATATAATTTGTAAATGAACTTTGTATAATTGTTCTTTCTTTTTCTTTTATTGAGTGCTTATGTGATTTTATTTTATTTTTCTTTAGTTTATTTCTTTTGGTTTGTTTTTATTTGCTTTTTGTGTAGTTAAATGAATTTCGTGGGTGTTTTCCCTGGATAACCCTTATGTGACCTTCCTCGTCCTCTCGAGCTATCGGGAGGTTTAAAGGGCTTGCTTGCATATGCAAATGCAACTGTGATTCCTACGAAAATGAGTTAGGACATTGTTGCTGTAGATTACTTTCTTTTCAACTAATCAAAGAAATAATAGATTACTTGGTAAACTTTTTTCATGAAACGATAAAATGAGTAGTGAAACGCCCTAACACGTAATATCTAAAAAACGACGCAGCGGAAAAACGAGTTTTAAAATTTCTTCCTTACTTAGACACATTACTTACATGAAGGTTCAAATACAAAATATCAAACATTTATTAGAAAGGATTTACAACATTCCATTAAATTAACACTTCAAGGAAATACGTAATTCAAGTAATGTGACCGTTCTTTCCGTACAATCCCAACTCTTGACTCGATCTCCAATCCTCTTATTCTTCATGTTAATATTAAGTCCGCCCAACCTGCATTCACCACATACATACACATCATTAAGATTTGGTGACATAAATCATAAACTAAACATATGCAATCCATTAACCACTCCATATTCCTTCTTCTTATGCCAGTCTTTTCGAATAAGCTTTCCATGTATAATCATGCATTCCAATTCCTTAAACCTTTACAAGGTCCTTAATAGTGTACCTGCATTCTCATTTAATACTCAAGATCCCGGTTTAGTAACCTAACACTCAAACTTATTTAAGTTATACAAATATACACACACATCCCATTCATTCGTAAGCAGTAAATCCTGCTTCGTACACAAGCGCAATCATACATATAATCTAAAACACATACTTCCATACATGATTATGTACACATAAACAAATGTACAAACTATACAAACATATACGCTACATAAGACAACCCAAAAGGGGTTTGCTACGACATCCTAAATACAAGCTTCCAAATAAATAGATCACGTACATACGAACCTACATGCATTCTCCCTTCTATTCATAATTACCTAGCAGTCCCGACTATCGGAAGGTAATTATTTTCCTAAAATCCAAAACCAGTTAAATACATGTTAAAAATAAGTTTCATGAGTCCAAAACAACAAAATTCAAACAAATTTCGGAAGTTAAGGGCGTCGCGCTACGCGACGGGTATAAGGGGTGGGCGTTGTGCGATGCTACACCCCATTTTCGACAGAAGGTATCTTCTTTGCTGCTGCAAATACCCAGCTCCAAATTTAATCAAAATTCTAACTTAAAACTGCCATAACTTTTGTTTCACAAGTCCGTTTAACACAATTCTTTAGCCTACACGATCGAAATTTGATTTTCTATCATATGAGCTTGTAATATAACATCCAGACTAAGAACAATCTTAACTTAAAGCCTTCGGCTTTACATACTTGTTTCCAACTATTTGACCCATTCATATTTTTATTACTAAAACTCGCATATCTCGGACATTCCACAACCAATTCACTCAAAACTTATTTCTATTTGTCCGTAAAACATGTCCTTACATTACTGACTAAAAATCTTTACCCCGGGTCCTTAATCCTTACGTGTTTCATTATCATTACACAACTTATGCACATTTATTCGACTAATTCGTATTATTGTCAAACAACTCTTTTGTTTAATGTCAAAAGCTAAGTCTTTTGACCATTAACCCAAGTCCCCATTTCTCGGTTAGCGCATTTATAAGAAATTCTACCCATCACCCGGTTACAATATCGTAGCCATTATTTAGACATCATTCTGTCATATCAATACGACCTCATTTTGACCTGTTCGGTCCACCAGCTAAAATCACCGATTTCGTACAATCAAAACCATATTTATCTTTAATCGTCATCATGCTTAATTAACTAGACGCTAATGTCACACCCCAACCGATGGCGGAAACACCGGGGCGCGACACTGAACGAAACAGATTGTCCATGAGTATCCATAACAACTATTAATTGCCAGATATTTAAAACGTCATGTCCCATACCATAACATATCTAAATAAAACAGTTATTACAAATAATTGTCTCATAAACAAATACTGATTCGACAACTCATATTTCAAATAAGACAGTTTGTTTATTTGTTTCTAGACTCTTTCCTAGCCTCGATTTCACAGCAAGCCAAACATTTTAACATCTTATGCACCTGCCACATACGTTAAAGTAAAAGTCAATACACATAGTGTAAATGTGAGCATACAAGTTTAATAGATATAATAGAGTTCGAAATTGTTTACGCATAACCAGAACGTACAACGTGTGAAATGAAGCACGTAAGTTATCGACATGATCCTATCAATACCAATGACTGCGGGTTGACTGCGCAAGGCGGTTCGTAATACATATTCACCACTGTGAATGATGTGATTAATTGTCCTTAATAACCCCTGAGTGAACAGGTGCTGAGTCCAAACTATAGTACTATCGTTGCTAAGGCAGGTAGACAACAATCCATGTGTAAACATAACAAACAAGCAATCATTGAGTCACGTATACATGCAATAGCGGTTAGCGTTAAAAGTATTGCGTAGTGTGTTCGATGTGATTTAGAATAAGTAACGTATGTAACACCCAAAAGTGCATAAAGCAAAAAGGGTTCGAGTATACTCACAGCGATGATGGATTGAAGGGAGCGCTAGAGTAGGGGTGTTCATCGAATCGAATATCGAATTTTTGAATTATTCGAATCGAATTACTCGAATAATTTTTATTTTCTCTTGAATTCGTATTCGATTCGAATTCGATTAAAATCTACCAAATTCGATTCGAATTCGTATTCGGATAAAAAACCCAATTCGTATTCGATTAAAAATTCGAATTCGAATCGAATTCGAATAAATTCAATTTGATTTAAATTCTTTAAAAACATGTAAAAACTATCAAAATGAAACATAAATTTTAAAGCAACCATAAAGCATGATATCATATTAAAACAGTTCCAAATAAAGTATCATAAATCTAAAATTCAAAACGAGAAGTCGGGAATAACCACTCCACATTACAAGTTAATATTTTTAGGGTTAAAAATCTATTGATAGATGTGTTACTTAGGTTTTAGTTATGGGCCATGTAGTTGGTTTGGTAATGGGTAATTTTAATACTTGGAATAAATTTTGAAAATAATTTGTAGTATAGCCTAATAAAGTTATATATATATATATATATATATATATATTACATATAAAAATGATAAATAAAATGCATAATTTTTATTCGAATTTCGAATTGAATCGAATTTGAAATTGTAAATTCGTATTCGATTCGTATTCGATTTACTTGACTCGAATTGAATCGAATTCGAATTCTTATAATCGAAACGAATTCTTGATAATCGAATCGAATTTAAACGAATTTCGAATTTTTCGAATTCGAAACGAATTCTGAACACCCCTACGCTAGAGTGAGTTTAGCCTGATCAGAACGATAGCATAACGATAAGCGGCGCGTAAAACGGTGCAAGTGTACCAAGGATGGGATGGTAATCCGATCGGATGGCAGTCTGATCGGATGGCCAGTCGATCGGGTGGCAATCCGTTCGGGTGGTCATCCGATCGGATGGCCATTCGATTGGATTGTCACCTCGTTTGGTGAGGATGTGTTTGTGTATGATGGTTTGCCTTTTGAAGTTTTCGTTGTAGCATTTTGAAAATAGAGAAGTATCTCTACCCTTCAGGTCGATCGATCGAACGGTCGTTCGATCGGACATCAATCCGATTGGCGAGACTTCTCAGTTTGAGAACAAGTTCACAGCAGGACGGTCACTCGATCGGATGGCTATCCGATCGGGTGATAATCCGTACGTACTGAACATGTTGAAAATTGTTTTAGTGACTAAGTCCCAAACGTCACACGATCGGACGGTTACTCAATCCGATGGCAATCCGATCGGGTGGTAATCCGTTTCAACATTAAGATCTTTTGAATAGTTTAAGTATGGAACCAAGTCAACCCGATCGGATGGCCGGTCAATCGGATGGCAATCCGATCGGACGACAATCCATTCCGACGGTCTGATCGTCCTAACACTTGTTTCTGTTTGAAGTGTTGTAGTTTTGAATGAGACGTTTTGATATCATGCTTGAACAACAGAACCTTTATCTCGGCCCAAGTGACCCGACCGAACAGGAATCACCCCAGTTCGACCGGTTCTCGGTTCGAGTCGGTAATTCATGTTCAAACCCGAAATCAATATCTCTCCCGGATAGAATTCAGATCTGGAACTAATGCATCACTAATAATGAGTAGAAGATCAGAACAAGCTCCGATTCTATCGGGTTTGAGTGCATTAAGTGTAAAAGAGTTGAAAGAAAGTTGGAAAACCTTCTCTCAATCCTTTTATCCATGAATTCGTGTAGATCTAAGTGAAATTATTGATAGATGTTGTGGAAATCCTTCAGATCTAAGTTGTTCTTGGTGGAATGAAGCCAAACATTGAAGTTCATAAATACTTCATGATGACATCACCCTAGAACACCTCAAATCCGGTGATTTCACGGTTAAAAGTTAAGATTCAAAAGATAGAAAGGTGTAGGAGTGCGTGTAGATCGAGAAAGTACAAGATTTAGGTTGAAAACTTACAAGAATCGCGAGAAATCGAGAGAAAGGGTGGCTGGAGCTAGCTGAGTCGAGTGAGAGCTGTCACATCAAATGATGTGACATATGAGGGGTATTTATAGGGTTTCCTAAAAAGGAAAGTGAGGAAAAAGGCTAGTCGATCGGGTGGCAGTCCGATCGGGTGGTAACCCGATCGGGTGACAACCCGGTCGGGTGGTAACCCGGTCGGGTGACAACCCGGTCGGGTGACAACCCGGTCGGGTGGCAACCCGGTCGGGTCGCAACCCGGTCGGATCGCAACCCGGTCGGGTGGCAACCCGGTCGGGTGGCAACCCGGTCGGATCGCAACCCGGTCGGATCGCAACCCGGTCGGATGGCAATCCGATCGGATGGCAATCCGATCGGATGGCCACTCGGTCGGTTGGCCACTCGATCCGTGAGTTCGGCGTGATGAGTTCTTGTCATTTCGATTCGCGTGCTGAGCTTTGCGATGCGATAGAATTCCCTTTTATATTACTTTTAATCCCAACTACTATATCTAACATACAATCATCATGATTAACTTGCGTTTAGCGTTCTTGATTCGATTGCGATGCGATAGAATTGTGATTGCGATTAACACCTCAACATAAACAAAACATGCACAAGTAAAACATAATAGCATACACATTACACACGTAAAACAATATCCAGAACACATAATTCGAGTTGCGAATGTGATAGCAATAAGCGATAAATCGATTAACATGCGATTAATATGCGATTAAACCTCGATTATTAACAAGTACTCCACATAATACAACTAACGCGATAACATAAATAGATTATCTACAAGTCAAAGAAGTCAAAACAGGAGTTGAGCAAGGAGTGACAGATCGCAATTAGCACTCTTGTCTTCCTTTGACTTCAATCTTGAATTTGACTTTGACTTTCGAAACACGGGGTGTTACAGCTACCTTACTTAAACAAACTAAGAAGTGATTCCGAAAATCACTTACCTCGTGCGTCCGAAGTCATGCATAGTTTCCGTATTTGCTCTTGACCCGTTGCCCTTCCATGCTCGTGTCCATGTTGACATGGCTCCTATCCGTACAAGTAGTCACATTCATAACATAATTAGCATTCGTTCACCCATTCAACTATGTCCAAAAGCTCATTCATGGCATTTATAGATATTTGACTTTCAAAAGTCAAATATCCAACTTATATAAATACATTCAAATTAAGAATACACATCCGTCTTAATATAGTAGACTATAGTATAAACATCATTCGCATTTCACACTCATATTGTGCGATATGTAAATTTACAAGATCAATTGATTATATTCACATACATATTCCATTCCGTTCATACTAGCATCCTCATAATTTCATAACTAACAACCTCATCATTCAAGATTAACTAATTTGACACTATTCTTAAACCCATCATTATTCTTAAAGAAAAAATTACATACCATACAACAACATCACTTTCACCCCTTGATCCTTATAACAAAATCAACCACACTCATGAGGTGTATCATATATTCAAGCATAGATCACAAGCTCCTAGTGCACACTTCTACCACATCATACTAACATATTCCAATTTCCGCATGAACTCCATCTAAAACACATTTCACATATTAGTTTGCTAACAATTACATCGTAATTACTTTCTATACATATTTACTCAAAACTTGCATACAATTCCACATATTTGCTCTCTTAAGCATTTCATCGAACACTTGGCAGGTTTCGCATTAATAAATCATATTGTACAAGTAATTCATGTTTACCTCCTACTTCTTTCTTTCATTCTTTCAAAGACACAAAACATCAACTAACTCATATCATATTCAATCCATCCAACAAGATATCATCTACAATATTACTTCAATCACCAACATCATATTAATTTGTATGTAGTTCTTTACCTTCTTTATCATTCCATAGTCAATTGTGGGTTTCCCCCAAACCATCAATGTAGTCAAAATTAAACATACTACAACTTCTACATGTTAACATAAACTAGTACTCATCTTCAATTTCATTCAACATTCACATTTCATATAAAACCCATTTCATCAAACATTGCTAAAACATAAAATTTGACTTACTATGTGTTAAGGACACTTGTGATCAAGAATCTCAGTTCATGCACAAGCTTAGACTTGAATTCCCCTTTCAATTTGCAGATTTTTGTGAATTAGGGTTTCACTCCTTTTCTTCTGCCTTGTTCGATCCACCAGACACGCACACACACATTATGTGTGTTTTAGTTTCCTTTTTATTCCTTTGTTGTTTTATTTATAACATTTTCCATTTGCCCCCTTTTAGCCCTTGTAGTTTTTGATTGCTATTTGTTTAGTCACAAGACTTCATTACTAACATCTAACTTGTATTTATAACCAAGTTCACTAACTTAGTTACCTCAATATCACACCATGTAAAATAAATCATTCTTGAAATTTTAACATTTGGGTTTTTGGGGCGTTACAAGTAGATTTCAATTCTTGTGAGAAACTTGCTTCTTCACGTGTGTGAGAGTTGTAGGTACATTCATGTTTGTCTTAGACAAACATTTTGCTCGGAAAACAAGGATAACATCTAATATGAAGAAAAACCAGGTGCATATATTTCCAACTTTTTAAGCATTGATTGTTGTAGTTTTTGTCTTAATAGTGGTGTGTTATTGTATCATGTTAGTCAGGGGATAATGTTGACCTCAAGTGTAGGGATTGTGGGGAGGGGGTAGCGAGTTTAAAATTTTGAAACTCTTTATCTAAAACACTACACATTGGGGACAATGTTGACCTCAACTGTGAGGACTGAGGATGGGAGAAAAATCAAAACAAATTTAAAAAATGTCCTCTTTATACATCCTAAAAAGAACAAAAGCAAAAGTTAACAAGTTATTTTACAAACCGTTTTGGTCTTTGGTTATGGTCACGTTCAAAAAAAGTTTGCATGATAGATTCTTAACACTGTTTTTATGTAAAAATTGATCAGTGGTTACTTGGGAATAGTTTACTTGAAGAGATTGATTTACTTTGTGCATATCACAAACTCTACCGATTTGACCACATGAAGAATTGAGCCACTTTAAACATACCACAATTTTACATATATGCATGTTTTTTTGTTTGAATTTGAGTGTGACCATTAGACATCACATTGTAGAACTTGCACATTTTGATACATTTTTAAGATCATGGACAATTACAGGCACAAGAATAATAAAGACACTAGGATTAAACTTTTGTTTTTAAACCCTTTTATATTAAATCCCTACCGACAATTTATCTCTTAGTCGTTATCTTTGAGCCTTAACTTTTTTGTTTGACCACCCAAATTAACCAACCAATTCGACCCATTTAGCCCTTTTATTTTAAACTCGAGTGGTGAAAATTGATTGTAGGATGTTTTTGTTCTTTAAAAGTTCTTATATTTAGTTAGTTGTTGCTTATGTACAGTTTAAAAAAATCTAAAAAAATAGTGCAAAAAAGAGTTGAAAACGAATGAGAAAAACTCAATAGTGAACTAGTGAATAGAAGGCTAAGTTTTGCCTTGTAGTTTTGATACTTTTGTTAGTTAGTTTTGTGTAATAGAATTAAATTTTCATCTGTTGATACATGTTGTGTGGATACGGCTCGGCTCGGTTAGTCTCGGCTACGATGTGAAGGCCGTAGTCAAGACATATGACGAAGACCCTCTGTGCGAAGACCCATGTCCCAGGCCCAATCTCATATGACGAAGACCCTCTGTGCGACGAAGACACTTGTGACGAAGATACATGTGACGAAATCCAGGGATTTCGTCGAGATAATTGGATTTCGTCGTTCAGTCTTCGTCGGCTTCTTGATTTCGTCGATCATCTACTATATATATATATATATCAGACACAGAACAGAGCACAGAGAGAGGTCTGAATAGATTTCAGAGCGAACACACTGTAAACACACACACACTGAGAGTTTATGAGAGCATCTTGTAAACATTGCTTTGTAACCGTTTTCTAGATTAATACATTGGAGTGTTAATCGGTGAATCTTGTGTCTTACGTGTTCGTAACTTGGTTTAACTTACCCGTTTGGATTCCGCACTTTCGGGTTCATCGGAAAACAGGAATAGAGGTTGACTCGATCCTCCGGGTGGACCTACATTTGGTATCAGAGAGTTTGGCTCGATTCCTTGTTAAAACCAAGTTGATTTCTTGTGTTTTGATAGTTTTTAAAAGGTGTCTTTCAGTTTATGTTCTTGTTGAAAATCATTTTTCTGAAAAACTTTTTACAAAACCTTGAAAATCATGTTGTTTTGCTTCTTATTTTAGTGGAAACCTTGTTATATTACATGCTTGTATGTTATTGTGGGTTTTTATTGAAAACTCATCAAGTTCATAATATCTTCAAAGTGTTCTTGCATATTGAGTGAGTTTGATCTTTATTTGTGTCTAGATCATTGTGTTTGTTATTAAAATACTGATTGTTTGAAATTTGTGACACATGCATGATGGATAGTTGGTAAAAAATCTGATAAGGTAAGGTGCTTTTGAAAAAGAAGGTTGTGTCAGGATAAGATTTGGTTTTGATAAATATATTTTTTTGTCTGTACAAATTGTCAACGAAATCCCAGTTCGACGAAACCCCAAGTCTTCGTCAAACATATCACAGCGACGAACACTCCCTTATTTTCGTCAAACATACTCCTTCGACGAACACACTTTAATTTGTCACTTGTCCTCGACAAAAACATGGTATTTTGTCCTCTTGTGGATCGACGAACACTCTTCATCTTCGTCAAACATCATAGCGACGAAATCACCATCGACAAACTTGACTGACTTCGACGAACACACCTATTTTCGTCATACACTTTCATCGACGAAAACACTTCTGAATTGGACGAAAACACCTCACAATTTCGTCATTCATACTTCCAGTTTTAAACAGAAGACTTTTATTTCATTGTTAACTGTTTGTTTAAAGTGTGTAAACAGGTTTTTCATCAGTAAAAATCCAAAATGAATCCAGATTGGTGGGGTACTCCGTCTAATGCGGAAAGTAAGTATAGAAGTATGGGTTTATCGCCATCATGGGCCGAATCTCCCGCACCCGCATCTAATACGGAGAGCAAGTATCGAAGCACGGGTTTGTCACCATCATGGGCCGAATCTCCCGCAACCGCATCTTCGCAAGCAAATCCAATGTCGACAGGTCAATGGGCGTTTGTTTCAAATCAAACTCCAAGTATTCAAAGTATACTCCTAAGCGAAAGCGAGATCGGAAGTCTAAATCGCCCACCGAAACTGATGCACATAAATGAATATCCTGGATGGGTAGATAGATTCCATACGTATGTCCTTGGGCAAAACACGGAATTGTGGTTATGTTTTACTACAAATTTCGATCAAGCTCTTGAGGTTGCCGCTTCAACTGCTGCTACATTTGCAGATCTTACTGAAAACGAGAAAAAGGCATATGATCTAGAAAAGAAAGCATATGATATTCTGACTCAGGCGTTGAGCAAGGATATATATCATCAGTTTGTCAGCTTCAAGACATCAATGCGATTGTGGGATGCATTGAAGACAAGGGGTCTAGGAAATGAAAAGTCACGTCAATTGCGACATGATTTACTCAAAAAGGAGTTTGATGGTTTCACTTATATGGAAAGTGAATCTTTGGGAGATATGACAAGTCGATTCTATCACCTGCTGACTAAATTGAGTAATTATGGGGTAGTAACAACTCCAGCAGAGGTTGTCACAAAGTTTGCCGATGCATTGCCACCTCAATGGAATGGTTTCTTGGAAATCCTGAAATACAATGGCGCATTGGCTACGACAAACATCAATGACTTCGTTCAGCTCTTGGAGAACAAAGATCAGGAAGAAACCCTAAAGGCAAAGAAGGTTCCAGTGCGACAAAATTCTGATATGTATTATGGAGCTTCCAGCACTTCTGCAAGACCTACTTCACATGCTCCACTTCAAACGACGTTTGTTACAAGCGCATATTTATATGGCAATCCGATACAAGTTCCTGTAAAGCCAGCTCCAACCACAGACTTGTATGGAAATCCACAACCTCCAGCTCCACAACAACAAAGCTATCGGCCATCTACCGTAGCAACTGATTTGTATGGGAATCCACTTCCTGCTCAACAACAAGCTTGTTATGGAAGCACATCATCTGCTGGTCAGCCATCAAAGTCAAATACAGTACGGCTTGACACGTCAAACTTCTCCAAAGTTAGCGTTGAAGTAGCTAAAGATCATATGGAGATACTAAACACATTGGTGAGCTTGTATTGTGGGTTGGTTGCAGGGCAGATCGGAAACATCAATCTAACTCAAGAAGATTATCAGCATATCGATAAAGAAGAGATGGATATGATGGACATCAAATGGGCTTTCGCTAGTGCTGTTAGGCGAGCTAAAGACTTCATGGAACGGGCGGGTAGAACCAGCTTGGAAAGCAAGAAAGATACCATGTATGGGTTCGACAAGCAATCTGTCAAGTGCTTTAACTGTGGTGAACGTGGTCATTTCAAGCGTGAATGCATAAAGCCAGCACAGCATGGGAACCAAAATCCTTTCAGAGGTCAAGGCAACCAACAGAATCAGAATCAAACCAGGAATGACAATCGCACCTTGGTCCCTGCAAACAATCAAGCAGGACCATCGAACACCAATAAAGCTCTTGTGGTGCAAATAGATGAAGGTTGTGACTGGTCAATGCAATTAGGCATTGGTGATCAGGGAGGAGCAGCTTGTTTTGCTGAAGCTGCTAAGGATTTGAAGCACGCCAGTGGTGGAGAATCTTCCGCCAGTGGTGGTGAATCTTCAGATGAAGAGAGTTCTGGTTATTCAAGGAGTTCAGATGAGGAAACCTCAACCTCAGGCGAAGATTATTCTGATGATGTATCTAGTGGGAGAATCAATGCAGATATTGATGAATTGTTAGGAGAAGCTGCAGTAGGGAATGATAGAAGATCTATTCTGGTGGATCAAGCTGCTTATTCTTCTTCTTCTCTTCATTCAGCCTTTATGGCTAATGGCGGCAATTCATCAAGCCAGGTATGTGTCGATGAACCAACTGTCGTTAATTGTGATAATTGTGCTAGCTTAAGTGTTAAATATGCTGATTTAGATGCTAATATGTCTGAGTTGCAATGCAAACATGATGCTTTAAATGCTGAATTGTCTGACTTGCAAAACAAACATGTTTCTTTTGATGCTAAGTGGTGTGATTTGCAAAGCAAACATGAGGCTTTGCAAAACAAATATGAAGTGACAAATATCCACAATCAAAAGTTGATAGTGGATCTCTCGAAATGCAAAGAGGCTAACATGTTTTATGAAAACCATGAAAGGGAGTTTAAAACGGTGGTTACAAATTTAAGAAAAGATAAAACCGAACTGACAAAAATGGCTTCAAGAAAACAAACTGACATAAACTGTTATATCAATCGTCTTGAGATCATGCAAAAAGAGTTAGCCTGTACAAAGTGTGAAAGTGAGGCGATCCGGCTTAAGCTAGACAGTTATTCAAACTCTAGATATGTGCTGGATCACATCATTGACACACAAAAAGAGAAAAAGGATGTCACGTGCATTGGATATAAGAAATGTCCACCACCTGTTAGACAAAATTATGATGCCATGCCTGATGAGGAGAATAGAACTCATTATGAGGAACCTGTTCCTTTGGACATTGAGGAATTTGAAACGGGACTTGGATACAAACCGGAAGTATCACCAGATTCGGATGTGTCAGCAGATACAAGTGTGTCATCATCTGAACAGAATCAGGATCCTCCAGTTATTGTTGAGGATGCTGATTCTTCAGATGATGAATCTAATGATACTGACTCAGCACAGTCAGATGCGGTAATTAAAGAAGAGGACATACCTCTCGAGAATCATATTCTATGTGATCCTCCTGCAAAACCTGCTACGACTGTTCTGACCAAGTCCACGTCCACTTCCTCACAAGAGTCTGAGAGTGCGAATTTGCTGTACACTCTTGTTGGTGATGATAAAATATATTCTGACAAAAATTTTCTGATTAAAAATGTTAATCAATCTTTAATCAGTAAAACTTTTGAAGAATCGACAAGTAAGTTCTTGGGAAAGACAGGATCACACGTTGTGGTAACACAGTGTCCTCCTATCCCAAAGGCCGAAGTTCGAAAACAATGTGGCAATCAGAAATTACCAATAGTGAAAAAGCAGCAAAATCATACCAAACCAAATGGTAAATCAACGACTCAAGGTCGAAAGGAACCGAACCAAAAGAAGAACAAGAAAGTGAACTTTGTGAAGTCGAAGGGAACAGATAAACTTGAAACATTTGACAATAAATCTAACTTAGATCATGTTAATCAAGTTAAAATGTTGAAAAGAAATGAACCAAACAGTTCAAAACCAAGTACCTCGGGATCACAAAGTTCATCGACAAGACAATCACATGATACTTCGGGGTTTGTAGAACGAAGATCATGTTTTTCATGTGGCACATTTGGACATATTATTCGCAATTGTCCATATCTTCATAAACAAAAAGCCAAAGTTGATGATCCCCGTGACCAAAATGACCGCAAGCGATCTGTTTCATCAAAACCAGATCCCCGTCTTGTAAAAGAAAGGGAAAAGAAACAGAAACGCCAACAGGTCAAGAAAATTGAAAAAGCGATTAAAACCGACGTGGTTAACAAAACATCTATTTCTGTCAAACCAGACAATTCAAAAACTTCAGACAATCATGAAGTTAAGATTTTAAAGAATAAAACTGGTAAAACAAAACAGACCTGGAAACCAAAACGGTTACTGAATCAGGGGGAACATCACAATTTCCACAACATCGAGAAGTTCAAGTAACTTGCGTTGATGAAAATGGAAGACCCAAGACCACAAAGGATTGGGTCCCCATCTCCAACTAATCATGTGAGTACATGTACAGGGTGTTCCAGGAGGAACTTTCAGCAGTCATTGGATTGTTGATAGTGGGGCATCCAGGCACATGACCGGCGACATGAAGCTTCTCTACGACGTTAAATCTATTAGAGGAGGTTATGTTGCTTTTGCTGGAGATAAAGGCGGATATATTACAGGAGAAGGAATTGTATCCAACGGGGTTGTAAGTTTTGACAAGATCAACTTTGTACAACAACTTGATCACAATCTTCTCAGCGTTTCACAAATCTGTGATAAGCAATTTTCAGTACACTTTGACGCAAATGGAAGTTATGTGCTGAAACCCGGCTTCAAGATTCCAAAAGAATGGATTCTCTTATCAGCTCCAATGATAAACGATCTATATGTCCTTGATATGAGCCAAGCAATAACAACGACTGCACAAGCAACTTGTTTCATTACAAAAGCCACGGAAAAAGACTCAATCTCTTGGCACAGACGTATGGGTCACATTCACTTACGAAAAATGAATCATTTGGTGTCGAATGAATTAGTGAATGGTGTTCTTCTTAAAAATTTCCATCTTCAAGACGCCTGTGTTTCATGCCAAAAAGGAAAGCAAACCAAGAAGCGACATCCGACAAAGAAGATCAACACGGTGGCAGTTACTGAACGTTTGCACATGGATTTGTTCGGTCCTGTCAAGCACAAAAGCATCAGGAATGATCAATACTGCCTCGTGGTAACCGATGATTATTCAAGATTTTCTTGGGTGGCGTTTATGGCTCACAAGAGTGCAACTTTCGGTATTATAAAAAACTTGATCATTCAGATTGAGAATTTGTATAAGTTGAAGGTTAGACGGATACGCAGCGACAATGGTACCGAATTTAAAAATCATGCCATGGCGGAGTTTTGCACATCAAAAGGTATTCTTCACGAATTTAGTGCGGCTTATACTCCTCAACAGAATGGTTTCGCTGAACGTAAGAACCGTACATTGATCGAGACTGCTAGGACGATGTTGGTAGAATCACAATTGCCGATTCCCTTCTGGACTGAAGCTGTGTCCTCTGCTTGTTATACATTAAACCGAGTCCTTACAATCAAAAGGCACAACAAGACCTGCTTCGAGCTTCTTCACAAACGGAAACCAGATTTGTCATATCTTGAACCGTTTGGAGCTCCTTGCACAATGATCGATCCTAATGGAAAGTTTGGGGCAAAAGCTATTGAAGGTCACTTTCTTAGTTATGCCACCCCACACTTAAGAGTCTGGAATCTAGAGACTAAAAGGGTCGAGGAATGGTCTGAAGTCAGAGTACAAAGGCACACATTGCCAGTAAAAAATCCAGGTCAACCATGGATGTTAGAGTACGATGACAATTCGATCAATGTTGAAGCAGTTGAAGAAAATGCTGCGGCAAGGATGTTTTTCGAGAGTGACAACGCAACAGATTCACCGTTGGTTCGTCCAATTGTTGTCAATCAAGAACCATCTTCAGTGAACAATAATGCTCTCGACAATGAGGATTTTCATGATGCAACCGAACTGAACGAATCTTTAGAGGATGAAGAATTTCTAGATACTGATCAAGAAGCTCCTACATCAGCAGTACATGGTACTTCAGAGGCTACACCTCCAGTGGACGCCCCTAAAACAGCTGAAGCTACTGCATCATCCTCTTCGTCAGTTCCGGATATTGAATTAGTTGTTGATCTCAATCTCAACAATCTGGGTACAAACATCCCAGTTCCGGAAAACCCAGAAACAAGGATTCACAATACCCATCCTCAACAAAACATCATCGGTAATGTACAGAGTGGCATTCAAACAAGAAACATGTTGCGAAACAACAACAACGCAGGCTTGTATGCGGCGATTCGAGAATCTGGTCAACAAAACGATTGGTCTTTCGCGTGTTATGTCTCACAGGAAGAGCCAAGAACTTGGAAAGAAGCTTTGAAAGATAACTCTTGGGTTGAAGCAATGCAAGAAGAACTGCAACAATTCCAGAAACTTGGTGTCTGGAAGCTCGTAGAGAAACCTGCTGATTATAAGAAGATTGGTACCCGTTGGGTGTATAAATGCAAAAAGGACGACCGTGGAATCGTTATTCGAAACAAAGCAAGATTGGTCGTTCAAGGTTTCGTCAGATTGAAGGTATCGACTACAACGAAGTGTATGCACCTGTTGCACGTCTGGAAGCAATTCGGATCTTTCTGGCTTATGCCTCATTCAAAGGATTCAAGGTGTAACACCTCGAAAATTCGTGTTCAATGAAATAACGACACGTGTCATGTAAGACAAAACGCGTTGTAAACCCGGATTTAATAAAGATGTTTTGGCAGGATTTAAAAGTGTCGTCATGTTAAATTTCACCTCTGAACGACCTCATTTATAAATCCCAATACCCAATTATATTTTTCAAACATCTAATATATCCTAAATCCAGAAATTCATTGACGATAAACGAATTCAAAGTGCATGATAGGTTCCTATGAAAATTTCTATGGTTAACCTTCTTGTTCGGCACTTTCGAAAAGGATCCAAGCAAACATAACATAATGGTAGGGTATGTAATTGTTAAAAACCCATAATAAAGGTCCCAAACTGACAAAACAAGGTCCCAAAGTCGAATTATGAGGTTGCCCTTTCGAATGCATGAAGGAACAAGATTTTTGGCTACTGATGATTTGTTACGCACCGCAACAAATAATTGTTACGGTGCGCAACAAATGCCCAGCTCCAACAGATTTGCCTGTTTGCTGTTAAACGCGAAATTTGACCTTTTATCCGATTTTCCTCATATCCCTTGGCCCCTAAACACCCCCTAAACATCTAGGGACACTTGTTAAGATGTTGTGGTCACTCATAGACTTGGGTGTCAAGAATTTGTGGTGATCTAAACACTATATAAAGCCAATAAGTTGCAACACATTCTTCACACTTCACTTGTGCAATTGAGGAGCCTTTCTGGAACTTCAAAGCAGACACAAGACCTTCCTAATCAAGCTTAGGACTTCAGTAAGTTTTCTAATCTTTCCTTAGTTTAAGTTTTAGCTTAGTTTAGCTTAAAAGTCAACCGTCGTAATTAAAGGTTGACTTAACGATTAATCACTATTGGTCCAGTGATTAGTCAAATCAAAGGTAGTTATAAGTTGGTAATCATGTGGGCTTTAAACCCTTAAAAGGGCATCCACTGATTCCCATCCTAACTAGGTCATTTGTCGAGTCAAAGATAATTAGAAAAAGTCAACAGAAATGTAATCTTTCGTTTAACGCATAATTAGCAAGGTAAAAGGCGTGTAACCTATTTTATCATTCATATAACTTGATAATAAGCATAAGAACTTGTCTAAGCTTGTTTGATTCGACAAACTTTCCATTGTGAACCGGTTCGGAACCGAAAGTCGCAAAGTTTTGACTTTTGCTTTGACTTCAGTTCTGACCTGCTTTAGTATGATTTGGAAATGCCTTAGAGTTTCCTTAGGACCAGGCTACATGTTAGCATAACCCTCTGTGGTTGGTTCATTGATTGACCCATTCGTTTACGCGTTTCCGTTAATTGCTCATATGTTGACCATTATGCCCTTATTACCTTAAAACGTGATTTATGAAAATGTAAAAGTGTAGAAACCTTAATTACTGATACATAAACTTGTATGCAAAGTTTGACATCAGTTTGACTTATAGATTAAGAGTTATGCTCAATATCGCAAAATTAAAGCTTTATGTTAATAAAACGGCGTAATTAGCGTATAGCCTAGTTAAGCCTACTTTTTGGTATCAAACTTAATACCCACTGATATAATATATTATTTTGGGATTTTTAAATATTTTTAATTAATTTTAGGCTGAGCATAACTAGTAGTCGTAGGCTTAATCCGGTAATTGTCGGTTTTGCCCTTACGGGCCATAAAATGAGTTTTACTTATCTAAATGACTCCAAACCTTTTGCTACTGATCACATATGAAAAATAAATTATTTTAAGCCTTCTGGAAATATAAAAATATCAGATTTAAGTATCAAACCCGGAAATGGCCTTTAATCGCCTTATTTGGCGTTTTTAACGCATAGTACGTTTTAAAATCATAATGAACATACCCGGGTTGATACCTACTGATATACGAGGCAAATTATGATATTTTAACAGTAAGCAAAGGTTGATAAACTCAGACTTCAGTTTTGAGCTTTTCGGCTTATGTGAAATTACCAAAATGCCCATTCGGTGCATAGTTTGGTTATAAATGATATATTTCACATATATACTTCACCCTACTATTATAACTCATCAAATTGAGTATGTTTGCTGTTTACATCAGACCTGTAACTCAGTTGAACATTTAAACTCTTTTACAACCTTTAAAATGACCAAACTACCCCTACGGGGCATAGTTTGTGTTTAAATTAGTTCGGGGCATAATGAAAGACATCCTACTGATGTCACAACATATTTGAAGCATATTAACTTAGGAAACCTGTATATGGCTCTTTCGGATACCCGTTACGCTTATTACGCGTTCGGTTCGGTTTATGTAACAAGTTTACATAAAATAGCCGAAACGGGTCAAACCTTATCATTTTTATCTCAAAATCCAGAATGTGTTTAGTTTACCCATATTATACAAGTCTCCAAACTTGTCGGGTCTAAATCACATTCTATTCCGGTCTTCGCTTAATCATGCGTTTTGAACCGTAAACCTTTCCTTAAAACTAACCGGTCTAAGTTACGACTTAAATAAGACCCGTTAGGAATTTAATAGGTTAATAAAACCTTCGTTCCAGATTGAGAGCCCCAGTAGAAGTACTTATGCTTGCTGATTAGAATATACGGCTGAGTATAAATTGCATTGCTAGCTCAGGTAAATACTTTTAACTTATTTTCCCTTATACGGGCTTGGGATACGGTATTATAAAAATACCGCTTGGTCGGGTGTAGAAACCTTTTAATCGGAGATGATTAAATTGCATAATCCCGTTTTAATATGTATTGATTGATAACAAATAACATTGGGGGTTAATGACCGTGTCCTGGATATCCTTGGCTCATTTTAAAAAGTGAATGGCCACGACGTAAGCACAAGGTGTAGACATAACACCTCCTGTTGCATATGTATAACGTATACTCACTCGTAAGGGTATCTTCTTGTGAGATTATATTTGTGGTGTGTCGATTAATCTTGTCCGGCTTGTATTGTATAATCACCGGCCCTAAATGTTGGACAACCATGTAAATCGGATACAAGATTTTTATTAATAAAATTGTCCCAAGTATAAAAGATTAATTTTGCCTCTGTGCATTTTAATCAATGTGTCAAGATATTTTGTGCCGTTTGCACTCGAATCACTTTTCAAACTCTTTTTCCAAAATGAGTCAGTTAATTGTATTTACCAGTGTAAACTGACGTATTTTCCAAAAGGTTAAGTGACAGGTACTACGCATAATTGGCTGGGAGCTCAGGGCGTCATTAGGGAATCTTGAAAGTTCTAGCTGCCTAAAGTCTGTTGAACAGTTTTAGTTTCTTTTATTTGATCCGCCTGTGGATCCTTTACCTTCCGATGTAATACTTTGACATTACTTATATTCGGAATGTAATAATAATTATCTTTTGCTTCCGCTGTGCATTTATATAATTGTGTTGTTTGACCATGATGTTACCAACTACGTCACGATACTCCCCTACCGGGCCCACCGGTGACACGTGGAAAGTCGGGGTGTGACAGGTTGGTATCAGAGCCAACATTGAGTGAATTAAACACTAGCCTTTTGTGTTTAATCTCAATGACACAATTGCACATTCCTAAATCTTCTGAGTCTAGACTTAACATAGGAATATTCTCAATCCTAATCTGGAAATTTTTGCTTCCAATTTTTATATATATTGGATACGTCGCCAAGCGAAGAAACTGTATTAGAAATTCTCCACATCCGGAGCCTTGAAATGCTGAGCTTCGTACCGCGGCCGGGATGAAACGTACAACCAAAGAGAAAGCATTCAGACATAAAATGAAGAGGAAACTCCTTTTGCTACAGATCGTTTCTTTGATAGTCCTTATAAGGACATATTTATCTTTCAGTCCCTTTAAGGACACATTATCCCTTCAAAGACCCGCTTAGGGCAACTCTATACTTCTATTTTCATATAATGAATTGATTAAATTAAGTTTTCATTCTAAACATGAAATATGAAATGAATGGAAAATAACATCCCTTAGAAGGGAAGTGCCTACGGGCTATAATTAACGTCCTCTGAGACTAAAGACGGTGGTAGCCTACAGCTCCCTGTCAAGAAAAGGTAATGAACTTTGATTCACACCTAAATGCCTCGATCCCAAACGATCATGGCTTATAAATTAAACTTGTCCACGTGACTAAGCCTTTTGTGCTATTACTAAATGCCTCGATCCTAGACGATCATGGCTTATAAATTAAACTTGTCCACGTGACTAAGCCTTTTGTGCTATTACTAAATGCCTCGATCCCAGACGATCATGGCTTATAAATTAAACTTGTCCACGTGACTAGGCCTTTTGTGCCATTACTAATTCATAAATTGCCCTGATTCTCTGAAATCTTGGCTTATAAATTAAACTTGTCTACGCGACTAGGCCATTTGTGCTATTATTAAATTATAAATTAGGATTTATGATAAAAATCCTGAAAAAAATAAATATCCTTACTTTCCTGCCAGTATGCATTTTAAAGATAATCTTAAAGGTGAAACCTAGCCTACGCGGCCAAGATGGTGAAACCTACTCAAGAGATTCAAATCCTTGTTAACACCTAAGAACGTGTTAGCACTCTTGACAAACGTGACTCGAGAAAATCACAACAGTCATCCTTATATTAGATTCTTCCAATTTTCTTATCTAGCCTAGTGATTTAGAAATCATGGCTTGTGTCATCCTATAAGATGATCACATTATAAACATCCGATAGTGATGAAGTGCCTACGGGCTAAACTTGTTGTCCGATAAGACAACGGCAGTGGTGGTCTGTGACCTCCTGTCTAAAAGTATTGGACCAGGTCCAAGCATAATAGTCGGTAGGATCCATACGATCTCGACTAATAGCATCTGAGAAGATGATCATATTATAACCATCCCTCAGAAGGGAAATGCCCACGGGCTATATCTATTGTCCTAAAAGACAAAAGACAGTTGAAGTCTACAACTCCCTGTCAAGGTAATGAACGTGATTCAAACCTTAATGCCTCGATTCTCTGAAATCATGGCTTATAAAATTTAGAACTGTCCTTGTGACTAGGCCTTTTTGCGCCACTTTAATATCCTTAATGTTTCATAACTAGGATAAATTATAATGGAAAATACTAATTAAATATAACTAACAAGTTAACCAATATGGTTTATAATACCATGGTTGATAAATCGTCAAAGATGATGATTCCATAATAATCTCTGAATAAGTCATTGTTAATATTTATGTAGCAATCAAGCTACATGGCTGGATTAGATGAAGTTAACAGTCACTTGAAGGAGAGCAATGATACTACCAGAATTAATGTAACTGGAGCAGAACTGCAGGCAATAATAGATTATGCTATTACTCGAGCTCTTGATCGACAGTATGATGAATCAAATGATACCCACTCTGAGACTCTATCTGTGGCTCATAGTAAGCCCCCTCCTAAAACACATGAGTCAAGGGAGGACGATGTTCATGACTTGTCAAATCAAAGGAGTATTCCATCTAGACAAGTTGTGTTTCATCAAGAGACATCAGTTAAGACCTGTTCATATAAATATTTTGTCTCCTGCAAGCCCAGGGACTTTACAGGAGAAAAAGGGGCCATCAATTGCATGACATGGCTCGATGAGATGGACGCTGTTGTTGACATCAGCGGTTGTGCGGAGCAAGATGTTGTGAAATTTGTTTCGCAATCATTCAAAGGAGAAGCGTTGGCATGGTGGAGATCATTGCTCCAAGCCACGGGAAAGGTTCTACTCTACAACTTATCTTGGGAGCAATTTGTTGCATTAGTCAAGGAAAACTATTGCCCCCAGCATGAAGTAGAAAAGATAGAATCGGACTTCTTGACTTTGGTCATGGAAAATTTGAATTGTCAGGCATATGTGACAAGTTTCAACACTATGTCCCGCCTAGTTCCTTATCTAGTCACCCCTGAACCTAAACGCATAGCGCGTTTCATTGGAGGCCTAGCACCAGAGATAAAAGGGAATGTTAAAGCATCTAGTCCAACCACATATAGGTCCGCGGTGGACTTATCCTTATCTCTCACCTTAGACGCAATCAGAATTAAGTCTGTTAAGGCTTCTGGCGAGAGAAGAAGAGAAAGAGAGGAGGAAAACTCTCATCAAACTAACAAGAAGAAGAAGGGAAGCTCGGAGCGCGGGAAGGATTCCGAGTTTAGGAAAAACTCGAGTCAGTCTGATAACAGACCCAAATGCAATAACTGCAAAAAGCAGCATTTTGGAAAATGTACAATAGACCCACGCGCTAAATTGTGTGGGATTTGCAAGACCAAGGGTCACAAAACCTTAGATTGCAAGGGGATGAAGAACGCCACATGTTACAATTGTAACGAGGAAGGGCACATCAAAATCAACTGTCCAAAGCTTATAAAGAAGCCTGGAGAGGCCAGGAAAACAAATGCACGAGTCTTCCGGATGAACGCCAGGAGATGGTGCAGAAGGATAACTATATAGCAGGTACTTTTCCTTATCAAGCAGTTTATGCAGAAATTTATTTGATGCTGGCACATGTGATTCAATAATGAACGGTGACTGTTGAGAACTGTTGTCTCCGTCTGATTAGGACTTCGGTCATTTTATACGAAGTAGAAATTAGCCGATGATACTTTAGAAAATGCTCCAACAAACCTTAGATGGATATTTTATATCTAATAGGAATCACTCTTTTCTGATATTCCTATGGCAAGCTTTCAAGCTACCTAAATTCTTTAATATAATAAAGACAGATGTGACGTTTTGATCCTCTGTCAGAAAAGTGATGGACTAGGTCCAAATCTTTAATGCCACTGATGGTCTTTTGCGACCTAGGCTAAGTAATATTAATATATTTTAAATAGCATTCATTAAGAATGTTCAGAACAGAATAGCCCATACGATTTATGAATGCCGTGGCTAATCTAAGTCAGGTCATCAGGATGATGACTAATAATTGTTAATCTTGGTGATTAGTACCAAGTTTCGAGTATGGAAAACTCGGATGAGGTAGACGACAGTCGCAATACTATTAATGCGACGAAAGTTAATAAAACTACAAACATAAACCTCAATATTAATGGAGTTAATCTCCAGGCTGTGGTTGACGCAACAGTTGAAAAGGTCATGAGACAATACAAAGAGCTGAATACTTCTCGCTCTAAATCTCATTCAAAACCATGTTAAATTGCTCATGAAGAGAGCTATGTTCACACTTCAAATATGAAGGATGAACCAAAGAAGGAGGATAACTCCCAGAAATTTGAGAAAGAGAGCGAGTACAGGCTTAATAAAAAGCAACGAAAGTTCAGTAAATGAACCTGTATACCTCAGAGACTGCTTCAGCATTATAAGATGGATGTTTTAATATCCATTAGGAAATTTTTCCGATGTCCTAGTTCCGTAAAAATATAAGGACTCAATATAGTGATAAAAATAGATTGGTTGCCTCGAAAAATCAAGCCCATATCGTGGGTGATAAGAAGCAATTAATTATCAAGACTCCTTATGAGACGACTCTCATAATTACACGTATCTGTACGATTAATTAAAATTAAACATAAAAAAATGGTGGAATTGGCCGTCCCCGGAATCGAACCTGGGTGGCGCGCCAACTGAGTTAGGTGCCTAGTTTGTGAAACTTCCATTATTAATTAAATATAAGCACTTGTACAATAAACTTCCTTATCATTTATCAATGATAATTTCTGCTAAGTGTCCTGTTTTTAATACAGGCAATAATAAATCGTCATGAACCATAAACTTAGCAAAATTTTTTTTTTTATCATCCACAAGGTATAACTACCAAGGAAACCATAGTAACCGATTCTTATAGATCGGCAAGGAATCCTTCCGAAAATCTAAGAGCACTCTTTCTTTGCATAGAGTACGACAACATATGTTATTTTAATTATTTTTTCTTTTCTCATTGTTTTCTATCGCCTGCGAATGCCAACTATGTTTGATAAAAGTGTCATATGAGGATTGGCGTATCCTAGTGTGTCCCATAGATTATTTCCATGTCTGATCAGCATGGAGGTTTAATACATGGAACCCCTAAGATATCCCAATGATCATATTGTACTAAAGTCGACTAGTAGTATTCAAGGAAGATATCCAAAAATGGAAAAAAAATTTTTCCAAGTAAATGTTCCCGATTAAGGAATTCGAGGACTTATAACATAAAGGTGTCACTCATTTGACACGGACAATGATGGATGAACTGGAGCCTGAGATATGGAAAATCTCTGTAGCCTCCTTGTATCTTAAATATCTTCTCAAAGGTTGTCCCTGCACACCTCCTGGAAGGCAGGTAGAATTAAGATTTGTAGCCCGCCGTGGGCTGGAGTATTGAGAAAACTCCATATTGATTATGGAATAAACGAAACCTTGATTAAGTAAGTTTTAAGACATAGGCTAATATAGCCAGACTCAATATTCCGAGAGTTTGATATTGTTAGATAAGAAAGACGGTTCATATTGCTTATGCATACATGCCGCAACCCTAATTAGGCAACGATTAAGAATTGCCATCAGCTAACCAGGATCGTCGAATTGTTCGACTAACGACAAGGATTAGCTATTCCTTAATATTAGTTAAGTAATGGTTGGAATAACCATCTCACCTTAAGATAAGCTTCTCTATAATATTTGATATATAAGTATCAAGGCTACTCCCTTGAAGACCTTGTATAGATGGAATGTTAAACGTCCATTGATAGGACAATAGTTTGGTAAGTCCAAACATTAAGATCTTAAAGTTGCATTATAGACAATCAATAAGATCACGCAAATTCATAATCATCAGTGAGATGCCAGTATTCGGCAGAAAATTAAGGATTATGAAAATAGCAAACCTCCTAAATTCTTGTTAAGAAATAAGGTTCAACAATAGGTATCACCCTGGAAAGAAGTGATGCGATTTGGTAAGAAAGGCAAGCTAAGCCCGAGATACATAGGACCTTTCGAGGTTATCGAACGTGTCGGGTCAGTTGCCTATAAGTTGAACTTACCGGAAGAGCTCAGTGGAATTCACAATGTGTTCCACATCTGCAATCTGAAGAAGTGTTTCGCTGACGAATCACTGGTTATACCACATACAGATGTGCATATAGATGAGAGCTTGAAGTTTGTGGAAAAACCTTTGTCGATTGAAGATCGACAGGTAAGGAAGCTTCGAAGGAAGCATATACCTTTTGTAAAGGTCGAATGGGATGCCCGTAGAGGTCCCGAATACACGTGGGAAGTTGAATCCACCATGAAAGAAAAATACCCTTACTTATTTCAGTAAATCTCGGGTCGAGATTTATTTTAAGGGGGTGAGGATGTAACACCTCGAAAATTCGTGTTCAATGAAATAACGACACGTGTCATGTAAGACAAAATGCGTTGTAAACCCGGATTTAATAAAGATGTTTTGGCAGGATTTAAAAGTGTCGTCATGTTAAATTTCACCTCTGAACAACCTCATTTATAAATCCCAATACCCAATTATATTTTTCAAACATCTAATATATCCTAAATCCAGAAATTCATTGACGATAAACGAATTCAAAGTGCATGATAGGTTCCTATGAAAATTTCTATGGTTAACCTTCTTGTTCGGCACTTTCGAAAAGGATCCAAGCAAACATAACATAATGGTAGGGTATGTAATTGTTAAAAACCCATAATAAAGGTCCCAAACTGACAAAACAAGGTCCCAAAGTCGAATTATGAGGTTGCCCTTTCGAATGCATGAAGGAACAAGATTTTTGGCTACTGATGATTTGTTACGCACCGCAACAAATAATTGTTACGGTGCGCAACAAATGCCCAGCTCCAACAGATTTGCCTGTTTGCTGTTAAACGCGAAATTTGACCTTTTATCCGATTTTCCTCATATCCCTTGGCCCCTAAACACCCCCTAAACATCTAGGGACACTTGTTAAGATGTTGTGGTCACTCATAGACTTGGGTGTCAAGAATTTGTGGTGATCTAAACACTATATAAAGCCAATAAGTTGCAACACATTCTTCACACTTCACTTGTGCAATTGAGGAGCCTTTCTGGAACTTCAAAGCAGACACAAGACCTTCCTAATCAAGCTTAGGACTTCAGTAAGTTTTCTAATCTTTCCTTAGTTTAAGTTTTAGCTTAGTTTAGCTTAAAAGTCAACCGTCGTAATTAAAGGTTGACTTAACGATTAATCACTATTGGTCCAGTGATTAGTCAAATCAAAGGTAGTTATAAGTTGGTAATCATGTGGGCTTTAAACCCTTAAAAGGGCATCCACTGATTCCCATCCTAACTAGGTCATTTGTCGAGTCAAAGATAATTAGAAAAAGTCAACAGAAATGTAATCTTTCGTTTAACGCATAATTAGCAAGGTAAAAGGCGTGTAACCTATTTTATCATTCATATAACTTGATAATAAGCATAAGAACTTGTCTAAGCTTGTTTGATTCGACAAACTTTCCATTGTGAACCGGTTCGGAACCGAAAGTCGCAAAGTTTTGACTTTTGCTTTGACTTCAGTTCTGACCTGCTTTAGTATGATTTGGAAATGCCTTAGAGTTTCCTTAGGACCAGGCTACATGTTAGCATAACCCTCTGTGGTTGGTTCATTGATTGACCCATTCGTTTACGCGTTTCCGTTAATTGCTCATATGTTGACCATTATGCCCTTATTACCATAAAACGTGATTTATGAAAATGTAAAACTGTAGAAACCTTAATTACTGATACATAAACTTGTATGCAAAGTTTGACATTAGTTTGACTTATAGATTAAGAGTTATGCTCAATATCGCAAAATTAAAGCTTTATGTTAATAAAACGGCGTAATTAGCGTATAGCCTAGTTAAGCCTACTTTTTGGTATCAAACTTAATACCCACTGATATAATATATTATTTTGGGATTTTTAAAGATTTTTAATTAATTTTAGGCTGAGCATAACTAGTAGTCGTAGGCTTAATCCGGTAATTGTCGGTTTTGCCCTTACGGGCCATAAAATGAGTTTTACTTATCTAAATGACTCCAAACCTTTTGCTACTGATCACATATGATAAATAAATTATTTTAAGCCTTCTGGAAATATAAAAATATCAGATTTAAGTATCAAACCCGGAAATGACCTTTAATCGCCTTATTTGGCGTTTTTAACGCATAGTACGTTTTAAAATCATAATGAACATACCCGGGTTGATACCTACTGATATACGAGGAAAATTATGATATTTTAACAGTAAGCAAAGGTTGATAAACTCAGACTTCAGTTTTGAGCTTTTCGGCTTATGTGAAATTACCAAAATGCCCCTTCGGTGCATAGTTTGGTTATAAATGATATATTTCACATATATACTTCACCCTACTGTTATAACTCATCAAATTGAGTATGTTTGCTGTTTACATCAGACCTGTAACTCAGTTAAACATTTAAACTCTTTTACAACCTTTAAAATGACCAAACTACCCCTACGGGGCATAGTTTGTGTTTAAATTAGTTCGGGGCATAATGAAAGACATCCTACTGATGTCACAACATATTTGAAGCATATTTACTTAGGAAACCTGTATATGGCTCTTTCGGATACCCGTTACGCTTATTACGCGTTCGGTTCGGTTTATGTAACAAGTTTACATAAAATAGCCGAAACGGGTCAAACCTTATCATTTTTATCTCAAAATCCAGAATGTGTTTAGTTTACCCATATTATACAAGTCTCCAAACTTGTCGGGTCTAAATCACATTCTATTCCGGTCTTCGCTTAATCATGCATTTTGAACCGTAAACCTTTCCTTAAAACTAACCGGTCTAAGTTACGACTTAAATAAGACCCGTTAGGAATTTAATAGGTTAATAAAACCTTCGTTCCAGATTGAGAGCCCCAGTAGAAGTACTTGTGCTTGCTGATTAGAATATACGGCTGAGTATAAATTGCATTGCTAGCTCAGGTAAATACTTTTAACTTATTTTCCCTTATACGGGCTTGGGATACGGTATTATAAAAATACCGCTTGGTCGGGTGTAGAAACCTTTTAATCGGAGATGATTAAATTGCATAATCCCGTTTTAATCTGTATTGATTGATAACAAATAACATTGGGGGTTAATGACCGTGTCCTGGATATCCTTGGCTCATTTTAAAAAGTGAATGGCCACGACGTAAGCACAAGGTGTAGACATAACACCTCCTGTTGCATATGTATAACGTATACTCACTCGTAAGGGTATCTTCTTGTGAGATTATATTTGTGGTGTGTCGATTAATCTTGTCCGGCTTGTATTGTATAATCACCGGCCCTAAATGTTGGACAACCATGTAAATCGGATACAAGATTTTTATTAATAAAATTGTCCCAAGTATAAAAGATTAATTTTTCCTCTGTGCATTTTAATCAATGTGTCAAGATATTTTGTGCCGTTTGCACTCGAATCACTTTTCAAACTCTTTTTCCAAACTGAGTCAGTTAATTGTATTTACCAGTGTAAACTGACGTATTTTCCAAAAGGTTAAGTGACAGGTACTACGCATAATTGGCTGGGAGCTCAGGGCGTCATTAGGGAATCTTGAAAGTTCTAGCTGCCTAAAGTCTGTTGAACAGTTTTAGTTTCTTTTATTTGATCCGCCTGTGGATCCTTTACCTTCCGATGTAATACTTTGACATTACTTATATTCGGAATGTAATAATAATTATCTTTTGCTTCCGCTGTGCATTTATATAATTGTGTTGTTTGACCATGATGTTACCAACTACGTCACGATACTCCCCTACCGGGCCCACCGGTGACACGTGGAAAGTCGGGGTGTGACACAAGGTTTACCAGATGGACGTCAAAAGTGCATTCTTACATGGTCTAGTCGAAGAAGAGGTGTATGTCGAACAGCCTCCAGGTTTTGAAGATCCTATCCATCCCGATCGGGTTTGGTTGCTGAACAAAGCTCTCTATGGTCTACATCAAGCACCACGAGCTTGGTATGCAACCTTATCTAATTATCTGCTGGAGAATGGATTTCGCAGAGGTCTTATCGATTGCACTCTCTTCATAAAAGAACAAGATGGAGATCTTCTACTGGTACAGGTATATGTGGATGATATTATATTTGGTTCTACTAACAATGTTATGTGTAGGGATTTCGAGCGTGTAATGCAGGATAAATTCGAGATGAGCGCTATGGGGGAGATGACTTTCTTTTTGGGCTTGCAAGTGCAACAAACGAAGTCTGGGATTTTCATTCATCAGACTAAGTATGTTCAAGACATTCTGAACCGATTCCAGATGTCCGACACATTGCCCATTGGTACCCCACTGCAGCAAAATCACGGAATCAATCCAGACTTGAAGGGTGAACTCGTTAGCTCTTCATACTACCGCGCGATGATTGGATCCCTTATGTACCTCACAACATCAAGACCGGATATAATGTATCCAACATGCCTACTTGCCAGATATCAAGTGAACCTGAAGGCCTCACATCTTGCAGCTGTAAAAAGGATATTTCGTTATCTGAAGGGTTGCCCAGACACCGGTCTATGGTACCCTAAGGATGATAACTTTGATTTAGTCGCTTTAAGTGATTCTGATTTTGGCGGATGCAAAATCAACGGCAAATCCACAACGGCTGGATGCCAGTTTTTAGGAAATCGCCTCGTAACATGCCAATGCAAGAAGCAGACTTGTGTCGCTACATCAACTTGTGAAGCTGAATACATTGTTGCCTCAAGTTGTTGCTCCCAAGTCCTGTGGATACAACAGCAAATGCGTGATTACGGTTTTGAATTCCTAACTACTCCTGTTTTTGTCGATAATTCTGCTGCCTTATCTATCACTAGAAATCCTGTGCAGCATTCAAAGACCAAACACATCGAAATTAAGTATCACTTCATACGTGATTGCTTTGATAAAAGGCTTATCGATGTTGTTAAGGTCCATACCGATGACCAACGTGCCGACCTTTTTACCAAAGCATTTGATAAATCACGATTTGACTTTTTATTATTGGTAAACGGCATTAAGGTCAAGCAAGAGTAAAACCGACATCGGAAAATCATTTTTGTAAATATCTTTGTGTTTTTAATTTATCATAGTTTGTTGATTTTAGGGGGAGAAATTTAAAAAAATTTCAAAACGCAAAAACAATAGAAAAACAAAAATGAGTTTCCTGGAGAGCAAAAGAGAAAATGATAGTACATCAGTGGTCTGTCTAAACCTCTTTAAACTGAAATGCAAAATGAAAAACGATAAGCAGCTCTATATAAGATGTATCGGTAGGCTCACAATCATTTTAAAGTGTGCATGGTGATATAAACTTAAATCGACTTAAGACCAGGTGGGAACCACTCATTGGCATATGGTCTTAGTACCGAAATTTCGTTTGAGAGATTGCCGAGGTTCTGAGATATGTGGTCTTTATGCTGTTTATCATCTGGGTATCATGGTTGTTTCTTTTACCGAAACAAACGGAGACGAAGTCTAGATCTTCCATGATACCATACATACGTGTACATATTTCATACGACCTCAATAAGTGATTAAAAATCACATGTCCACAAAATAAGTGATAATATATCACATTTATCCGGGAGTCAAGTTCGTCTCTTTGCTGTACGAAAGTACTGACCTGTCACGGCCCCCGACCCGGTTTAACCCGTTTCAGGAGCCGCGGGACAGAAATCCCGTGGTATTTATTTAATTGAGTTTAACAGCGGAAGTTTATCATCAGGATCTTTTTAAAACTGAATTATTTCCCGATTATTTTATTTCACAACTCGGGATAAAACGCGGTAGTTTACAATCTTGAGATTTCAAGAAGAAATCTTTTATTTTACAAAACATGTTTCTTTATTTTTATACTGAGCCACTTCCTTAAGCTTGTAGTGCTTCTCGGCACTTTTCCTGGATCACAACAGATCACCTGAAACATGTTTGAAAAAGGTTTTGTTAGCGGGAAATACTGAGTGAATCATTCTTTTTGCTAAAATGACTCTTTTGTTATAATTCATAGTATTAAGAGAGATTACAATGTTTATTTCAACCAAATACCCACAGTACTTGTCATCGACTCGTTTCGTGACTGTGGTCATATCACTATTGAGTCCGTTCACCCAATAATGACGAGTATCACTAATTAGGTTCGCCCACCTAAAGTGATAAAAACAATAGTAATGTGCACAAATCCCCACATACCGGCTGTAATTTGGTGACTACATAAACTTAATCACTGTAATTATAATATTGAAAATAAACATGCTTTTGAAATCAAATTTGATAAAAAGAGAATGACTCACATTGCAGATTTAATTTGAGCAGAGCCTAGCCTACTGATTAGCCTTTTAACCTAAATTTATAACAAGCACACAATTCGGTTAGTAACTTAATACAACATTTACGATAACTCACGAGATTAACACCTTCACAACGAATGACAAAGTGCGATACTTAAGCATCCATCGATTTAACGACGAATGACAAAGCATAAACCCTAATGTGGGCGGCACTTAAACATCCATTGGATAGTTTAATCAATCGGACATTGAATCGTATCAGCGATCGAGTTATTACCCTGATTGCGGCGTCGATTAGTGAACCGTGTGTGTTTTTAGAAGTGTTTCTGCTATAACTCAGTCTATGTAACGAGAATTTACGTCGTTCAAGCGCCAAACTTCGAATGCCAATGTCTGCTATTTATACACAAAACTTGGCCATGCTTGCGCACCGTAAGCATGAACCCTTGCGGTGCGCAAGGGACACGTTTTCACCCTAGGTCAGCCACGTCTGGGACTAGCCTTGCTGACTTAACTGTTTTATAAATTCGATTTTAGACAACGAGATTTTAAGATAATCGTTACTAGGGTTTACCCCCCCTGAGTTTTAGGGGCCCTGATCCTGATTCTGATTGTTCTGAAAATTTTAGGGTTTGTACAGAATCACTTGGGTGTCTCAATTAGGGTTTTCTATTGGACAAATTAATTTAATAAATATGACTTTTGATGAGAGTTGTTACATTCTCCACACCTTAATAAAAATCTCGTCCTCGAGATTTACTGGAATAATTGAGGATACTTTTTCTTCATCTCAGATTCTAACTCCCAAGTGTATTCAGCTCCTCTCTTTGAATCCCATTTTACTTTAACTAGCACCAGTCGTTTGTGCTTGAGAAACTTCACTTTTCTGTCTTCTATCTGAAGAGGTTTTCTACAAATTTTAACTTTTCGTTTACCTCTATATCTCGAAGAGGTACTAACAGAGATTCGTCTGATAGACATTTCTTGAGATTGGATACATGAAATACATCATGTACTCCAGCTAATTCCTCTGGTAGTTTTAAACGATAAGCAACTGATCCTATACGTTGAATCACATGGAATGGTCCTACGTATCTTGGACTTAGCTTTCCTTTCTTACCAAATCTAACCACTCCTTTCCAAGGAGAAACTTTCAACAGTACTCTGTCTCCAACTTGAAATTCTAACGGCTTACATCTATTGTCTGCATAACTCTTCTGGCGATCTCTAGCCGTCTTCAATCTTTCCTTGATTTGTGAAATTTTGTCGGTCGTCTCTTGTACTATCTCAGGACCTGACAATTGACTTTCTCCTATTTCTGCCCAACATACTGGAGTTCTGCACTTTCTTCCATATAGTGCTTCAAATGGGGCAGTTTCAATACTTGAATGATAACTATTGTTATAGGAGAATTCGATCAAAGATAAGTGATCGTCCCAATTTCCACCAAAATCTATCACACATGCCCTGAGCATGTCTTCTAGAGTTTGGATCGTCCTTTCACTTTGCCCGTCTGTTTGTGGATAATATGCGGTACTTAGGTTTAGTCGAGTTCCCATAGCTTCTTGGAAACTTTTCCAGAAATGAGAAGTGAAACGACTATCTCTATCTGATATAATGGAGAGTGGAACTCCATGTAGAGATACAACTTCATCTACATATAACTTTGCCAGTCTTTCCATGCTAAAGGTTTCTTTCATTGGTAGAAAGTGAGCAGATTTGGTTAATCGGTCCACAATTACCCAAATCGCGTCATTACCTTTTCTGGTTTTGGGTAACTTAGTAACAAAATCCATTGTTATGAGTTCCCATTTCCATACAGGCATTTCTAGTTGTTGTAGTAGACCTGAAGGTTTCTGATGTTCTGCCTTAACTTGTGAACAAGTAAGACACTTAGAAACATATCTAGCTATATCCTTTTTCATGCCTATCCACCAAAAATTCTTTCTTAAATCTTGGTACATTTTATTATTCCCTGGATGAATTGTATACCTTGACTTATGGGCTTCTTCTAAAATCTTATTTCTTAATTCTCCCTGCTTAGGTACCCAAATTCTGTTTTTGTGGAATCTCCAAATTCCATCAGCTCCTTGCTCTAATTCTTTTATTCGTCCCCTCATTCCTTCAGCATCATCCTTGATTGCTGTTTCCTGAATATTCTTCAATTGTTCCATTAGATCTATTTGTAGATTTAATCTGAGAGCACGAACTCGCTTTTGCTTTTCATGATATTTACGACTTAAGGCATCTGCAACTACATTTGCCTTTCCTTCGTGATATTGAATATCACAGTCGTAGTCACTTAGGATTTCCATCCATCTTCTTTGCCTCATGTTTAACTCTTTTTTGCCCAAATATATATCTTAAACTTTTGTGGTCGGTATAGACAGTAAATTTACTTCCATAAAGATAATGTCTCCAAATCTTAAGGGCAAAAATTACGGCTCCTAACTCTAAGTCATGAGTCGTATAATTTTCTTCGTGCTTTTTCAACTGTCTTGAGGCATACGCAATTACCTTCTTGCGTTGCATTAGCACACATCCAAATCCTAGTTTTGAAGCATCACAATATACTTCAAAATCTTCAGTTCCTTCTGGTAAGGCTAAGATTGGAGCATTGGTTAACTTCTGTTTCAAGATCCTAAAGGCTTCTTCCTATTTAGGTCCCCATTCAAACTTAATGGCTTTACAGGTTAGCTTAGTTAATGGTACAACTATCTTGGAAAAATCCTTAATAAACCGTCTATAATAGCCAGCTAAACCTATAAAACTTCTAATTTCCATTGCAGTTTGTGGAACCTTCCAATTGGTAATCGCCTCTATCTTAGCAGGATCCACATGAATACCTTCGTGATTTACCATGTGGCCTAAAAATTGCACTTCTTGCAACCAAAATTCACATTTTGAGAATTTGGCATACAGTTTTTCTTTTCTTAACAAAGTTAAGAGTGCATGCAAATGCTCACAATGTTCTGTCTGACTTTTGGAATAAATAAGTATATCGTCTATGATGACAATTACAAATTTATCCAAATACGGTTTACATATCCTATTCATCATGTCCATGAATGTTGCGGGTGCATTCGTTAACCCAAAGGGCATGACTGTAAACTCGTAATGACCATACCTAGTTCGGAAAGCAGTTTTAGGTATGTCTTCTTCTTGTACCTTCAATTGATGATATCCGGAACGTAAGTCAATCTTAGAAAAATATCTAGTTCCTTGAAGTTGATCATAAAGATCATCAATCCTAGGTAATGGGTATCGATTCTTAATTGTAACCTTATTCAATTCTCTATAATCAATACACATTCTCATTGAACCATCCCTCTTCTTAACAAACAACACGGGTGCTCCCCAAGGGGATGAACTAGGTTGTATGAAACCTTTACTTAGTAATTCATCTAATTGCTTTTTCAATTCTAACATTTCTGTGGGTGCTAACCGATAAGGTGCCTTGGCTATCGGTATAGTTCCTGGAATTAGATGAATTCTAAATTCTACTTCCCTATCAGGTGGTAATCCTGGTAACTCTTCGGGAAATATATCTGGGTATTCTGAGACTACATGAATTTCCTTAAGTTCTTTACCCTTAGTGCTAATGATTACTGAAATCATATACACTATTCCTTGCTTTCGTTCATAATTAGCAACTTTCATTACTGATATGAACTTCATGGGATTACGTGGTTTATCTCCTGTAATCGTGATTACTACTCCGGTGGATGCCTGAATTTCTATGGAATTCTTATCACAAAGAATTCGAGCATGGTTGGCTACTAACCAATCCATTCCTAACACAACATCGAATTCAGCTAATTTCATAGGTAATAGGGTTGCAGAAAATTTATGGCTTAAAAGTTCTATTTCTACATTTTGCAGAACTTTATCTATTTTAACTGAATTCCCATCAGCCGTTTCAACTGTAAAAATTTGCCTAATGTTGGTTAAGGGTATATTAAGAGCTTGGCAGAATGAAGTATTGATAAAACTTTGGTTTGCGCCAGAGTCAAATAATACTTTTGCATATACGTTGTGAACTAGAAACGTACCAGCTATCACATTTGGAATGAGTTCTGCTTCTTGAGTAGTTAGCTGGAATGCTCTAACATTCTTCTTTGTAGCTCCGTCAACTGGTTTAGCTTTGTTGTCTGCTGGTTTGACCAATTTAGGACATTCTGTTTTGAAATGTCCTACTTCTCCACAATTGTAACAGATTGTGGATTTCTTCCTGCAGTTTTCTTCACGATGTCCTACCATTTTACAAAAATTGCAGGTTACACTACATCTTCCAAAATGTTTCTTTCTGCAATTCCTGCAGAACGGTGGAGTTGAAGATTGCCCTGTTCCTCTCCTCTTAAAGTTGCTATTATTACCTACCCGAAATCCTTGGGTAATTTTCTGAGCCAATTCCTTTTTCCTATTTTCATCTCTCGTGCGTACTAATTCGTCGGTTAGGGTGTTAGCTAATTCTACCGCATCGTCAATAGAGCGAGGTCTAGCAGCTTTAACAATATTGCGGATTTCACTAATTAATCCCCAAATATAGCGAGAAATGAGTACCGGTTCTGGCGAAGCCAGTGTTGGTACCACTCTAGCATATTCAAAGAATGTCGAAGTATAACCGCGACAATCTACACCCGTCATACGATGGTTTAGGAATTTATTTGCCATTTGATCTTTTTCATATTCGGGACAAAATTTTCTTTCTACAAGACTTTTAAATTCTTCCCAGTTCATGGCATAAGCCCTATTTCTTCCTTTTGCTTGTAACACCGTGTTCCACCATTCTAGCGCCCCTTCTTTGAAAAGATTTGACGCGTACATGACCTGATCATCCTTGTCACATTTACTTATGGCAATTACTGCCTCGGTTTTCTCTAACAAACGTAGTGTCGCAGTTGTTCCTTCATTGCCTGCAAACTCAGATGGTTTACAAGCAAGAAATTCTTTGAAAGTGCAACCAGGGGTTGCGGCTTTCATTTTCTTAGGGAGCGGAGCTTGCCGTGGTTCATTATCCTGATTAACATGATCATTGCCTCCGTTTACACTATTACTGAAGTTATCTTCAGAAATACGTTTGCTCGGAATAATTTGTTGAGGTTCAACAGGTTTCTGGACAGCAGCGACTATTGCTGGAATAGCATTGGCTATCCCTTGAGCAACGATATTTTCTATATCTTGCCTAGTCATATATTGATCCCCCGGTTGTTGTTCAGATTGATTAACCTCATTTACTGGTTCGTTATTAGCGTTTTCCATCTGATAATTATTTTATAAATAATTAGCATAAAAGAAATAATCCAATGTCATAATTAATTGCACATAATCACATAAATGAATATACAAACAAAATTGTAAATTTTTCTAAAATTCCATTTGTTTTATAGATTATATCATGCTTCTATATACAACCGTTTTATTTATTTATTTTACACATCCTGATTTTACTATTACTATTACACAACAACAGTTTCATAAACCTACTATCTTTCATCATTTGTTTTCCTAAAAACGAAGCTCCCTTTCATCATATTTCCAGGCAATTTGTCCCCCTATCTCCCGGATTCTATTACCCGCATCCATTAACTCTTCGCCAAAATGGCGAAGTTCTGCTAAATTCTCATTACTCATGGGTGGATTTGGTAATGGTTCCGGGCCGAACTGAGGAAGGAAGGAATAAGGACTATTGATCAGGTTTTGGAACTGCCAATCATTTGTCCACCACTCATCTATCCCTAGAGGCTGAGAGTGGATAATAGGTTCTGGGATGGCGGGGTCCAAGTTCATTGGTAGTTGTGTTTCAAGAGTAGGGTATAGATTATTATTAATTGGCCTAATGACATCACAGCTCGCCAATGCCCGATCTAATTCCTCTTGAAAAGGTAATTCCTCAACCTGTCTAGAACTTTCCCCAACTTCCCTCTGAGTTTGCTTAGAACATTCTCCATGTTCCATTCCTGGTGGGCTAAAATCTTCTCCCAATTCCATTTCCAGTGGCCTATAACCTTCACTGACTTCCACCCCTTTTCCTTTGTCTAAAGGATTTTCTATTTTAGGGATTTTCCTTGTTGTAGGCTTCCTCCTACGCACACGTCTCCATCCTACAAATCTCCTTCTTTTCTTGGGCTTGGGTTTTTCTGGAGGTGGTGAAGCATTAAATTCAATAGGTTCTTCTATGTCTGGTATATACCTATTGAAATCTCTGAAAGCCTCTATTTTTACCGGATAGAGATTTAAGTTCTGAAGGGCGTCAGACAAGTTGTTCATGCTGTTTATCAAAATATACATAATTAAAAATTATAACAAAATTTTATAGAAAACTTTTAAATATTATTTCAGACTGGGTAACTACAAAATAACTGAAAATTAAAACACACTTGGTTTTATTGTAAATTTATTTATTTACTGAATAAGATTTCTATACTGTAGATAATAAAGGTGCTAAAACTTGAGTCAAAATTATTAAAGATTTGCATTTACTGCTACTGTAGCTAGCATAGACAAATCTGCCCATTTCTCATCTAGCTTGTCCTCCCAAGGTGTTTTATTGGTTAATTCCTGGGTTTCCTGTTTAACTTTCTTTTCTCGGATTTTCTTTATTTTCTCTTTACTTTTTCTAATAATCAGACTTCTTTTACTAGGAGAAAGTGGTTCCTCATAGTGTGCCTTTCGTACATATATTCCTTCTTCAGGGATTGCAAGATGATTTGAGGGTTTAGTTTGGGATGAACTTCCCTTCTCGTTGGATGACCTATCTAATTTAAGATAGATGTTTGACAGCTTTTGTTTACCCATACTGTAACTAACAATTAATCAGATAATAAAACACATAATCACAAAATAACAAGTAGAAAAATTAAGTATTTTCTAAATACTTAATAGGCTTAAATCAGTGGCTCTGATACCACATTTTTCTGTCACGGCCCCCGACCCGGTTTAACCCATTTTAGGAGCCGCGGGACAGAAATCCCGTGGTATTTATTTAATTGAGTTTAACAGCGGAAGTTTATCATCAGGATCTTTTTAAAACTGAATTATTTCCCGATTATTTTATTTCACAACTCAGGATAAAACCCGGTAATTTACAATCTTGAGATTTCACGAAGAAATCTTTTATTTTACAAAACATGTTTCTTTATTTTTATACTGAGCCACTTCCTTAAGTTTGTAGTGCTTCTCGACACTTTTCCTGGATCACAACAGATCACCTGAAACATGTTTGAAAAAGGTTTTGTCAGCGGGAAATACTGAGTGAATCATTCTTTTTGCTAAAATGACTCTTTTGTTATAATTCATAGTATTAAGAGAGATTACAATGTTTATTTCAACCAAATACCCACAGTACTTGTCATCGACTCGTTTCGTGACTGTGGTCATATCACTATTGAGTCCGTTCACCCAATAATGACGAGTATCACTAATTAGGTTCGCCCACCTAAAGTGATAAAAACAATAGTAATGTGCACAATACCCCACATACCGGCTGTAATTTGGTGACTACATAAACTTAATCACTGTAATTATAATATTGAAAATAAACATGCTTTTGAAATCAAATTTGATAAAAAGAGAATGACTCACATTGCAGATTTAATTTGAGCAGAGCCTAGCCTACTGATTAGCCTTTTAACCTAAATTTATAACAAGCACACAATTCGGTTAGTAACTTAATACAGCATTTACGATAACTCACGAGATTAACACCTTCACAACGAATGACAAAGTGCGATACTTAAACATCCATCGATTTAACGACGAATGACAAAGCATAAACCATAATGTGGGCAGCACTTAAACATCCATTGGATAGTTTAATCAATTGGACATTGAATCGTATCAGCGATCGAGTTATTACCCTGATTGCGGCGTCGATTAGTGAACCGTGTGTGTTTTTAGAAGTGTTTCTGCTATAACTCAGTCTATGTAACGAGAATTTACGTCGTTCAAGCGCCAAACTTCGAATGCCAATGTCTGCTATTTATACACAAAAATTGGCCATGCTTGCGCACCGTAAGCATGAACCCTTGCGGTGCGCAAGGGACACGTTTTCACCCTAGGTCAGCCACGTCTGGGACTAGCCTTGCTGACTTAACTGTTTTGTAAATTCGATTTTAGACAACGAGATTTTAAGATAATCGTTACTAGGGTTTACCCCCCCTGAGTTTTAGGGGCCCTGATCCTGATTCTGATTGTTCTGAAAATTTTAGGGTTTGTACAGAATCACTTGGGTGTCTCAATTAGGGTTTCCTATTGGACAAATTAATTTAATAAATATGACTTTTGATGAGAGTTGTTACATGACCTGTTCACGGACTTGCTCCTGTGCCCTCATGCATCTGAAAATCAAGTTCCTCATCAATAAGTGATTCTATCACATAGGGCTTGTTTTCAATCAAAATAAGTGAGTTTCTCACATTTTCATATACGTCAAAACAGATGATAAATGGTATACTCACCAGTAAGATGAACCCTCGTGCATACCTTGATACGGGAATGTGTCGTGATGTGGATGAACACCGGTCGGTAAGTATAAATCATACCTTAACGTACCCCCTCGCCATGATTACATCTGATAAGTTGAGCTTATGTGGATAACAATACCGATAATTGTTATAGGATGCTTATCTAAATGTTAACTAACTGAACAACAAGAGCGTTTTGGCATGACCGTACACTGATATGATTCTCTTACCATCGAAACTCGCAAAAAGAATGTCTGTAAATATTTATTTAATGCTTTCAGTTTCTACATCTTTGTATATATTTATTTACTGCTTTTAGTCTTTAAGTTTGAAATATTCAAAATACCAAAAAGATTTTAGGTGTGTTTTAATATAAACTTTATTAAAGTCAAAAAGATTTTATTTCTACTTTAGTTTTGATTAACCGATGTTGGAACTCAAGTCTTCGTTGCCTGAAATCTGATTGAAAACCAAAACGACTGAATCTTCATAAACGGTCAGGTTTTGCAAGTTTTGAAAGTTAATAATCAAAATTGAAAAATCTGTTAACTTTTCAAACAAATTGCTAGACGGTAGTTGAATGAGAATTGGTCTCATGTGTGTCATTTGTTTATGTTAACTATATTCCAAGCAGTTGTTCTCATTACGCGTTTAGATTTCTTGCATGTGCAGATGCTAAAGGCAAGGAGAACATGTTCGATGATAAGATTCGGAATGAAGACACAGTGTGAAGGCACTCAAATGATAAAGATGATCGAGTTGCCGCTGATCAATCATCAACACCTCTAGGATCTCAAGTTTTGAAAATCAAAAGATTCACGAGCATAATCAAAGGGGGAGTTTATTGATACACTTCCTAGATAAAAACGGGAGTTTGTTAATACACTTTCTACTTGCAACACGTGAAGACTTTGAAGATCCTTTCCGAGAAAAAGAACCATCAAGAGATGGAGAACGAGATTACGAACCTCGCGAGCAGCATCCAAGGGGGAGTTTGTTGATACATATTGTGTGGATACGGCTCAGCTCGGTTAGTCTCGGCTACAATGTGAAGGCCGTAGTCAAGACATCCTCCTGTCTTGACTCGGTATGTTATGTACGATGTAACGTTCGATGTACATGTAACTGCGTGTGTGCAGTATACATGTTAGAATGTGTTTAATATGTTGTCTGTTTGATTGTGTGGCCCAATATGTCAAAGCCCATGTCCCAGGCCCAATCTCATATGACGAAGACCCTCTGTGCGACGAAGACACTTGTGACGAAGATACATGTGACGAAATCCAGGGATTTCGTCGAGATAATTGGATTTCGTCGTTCAGTCTTCATCGGCTTCTTGATTTCGTCGATCATCTACTATATATACATCAGACACAGAACAGAGCACAGAGAGAGGTCTGAGTAGATTTCAGAGCGAACACACTGTAAACACACACACACTGAGAGTTTATGAGAGCATCTTGTAAACATTGCTTTGTAACCGTTTTCTAGATTAATACATTGGATTGTTAATCGGTGAATCTTGTGTCTTACGTGTTCGTAACTTGGTTTAACTTACCCGTTTGGATTCCACACTTTCGGGTTCGTCGGAAAACAGGAATAGAGGTTGACTCGATCCTCCGGGTGGACCTACACATCACCTTTAGTTACTTTAAAGGCATCTTATACTATACCCTTCTCCTAGCCCCATTACAATCCTCTTAAAGCCGTTTTGACTTGTGAAATTTTTTTGTATAAATTGGTGGAGAATGACTGAGTTCAAAACTTATACTAATGTGTATTATGCATTGACGGATCCATAATTTTTGTCAGGGGTGCAAAAAATGGATTATGTTAATGGGTCATGTTAGACCGGTCAGACCGGGTCGGGTCAAAGTAAAAATTACATTACATCTTATCAAACTCCATGTTTTATATACACAACTTTAAGTAATAATGTAAGCAAACAAATCACATACTGTTAACCGCTCATATATTTAAAATTCCAAGTGGCCCTACCTCATAAGTCTTGATAAGAAGATACAAATAGGCTCACTCACATCCAACTTTTTTAATCACTAACAATACACAAATAATAGTTACTAGACGATACCAAACAGAAAGAAGGTATTCGGTAAACTAGGTTGATTGAATATGGGATTCAAAGAAGTGTTAGGTTATGGATGGCTCAACACCATTTCCTGATGCCTATTGCCTAAAGATAACAATAACAAATTAAGGCAATAGTTAACACTTCAACCTAAAATATAGAAAAAATTACACCGTTGGTTCTTTTGGTTTCTGCCAAATTTCAATGTCGGATACTAATAGGTTTTTGTTGCAACATCAGGTATTAACGTTCTAATTTGTCACAATGTTAAGTACTAAGGCCAAACTTTGTCACAATGTTGAGTACTAAAGGCAAATCTTGTTAACTTTTTTGTTAAGTATTACTAAAATGACTAAAATGCTCTTTAAAAACTAGAGGGTCTATTTTTTAATTAACTATAAATGACAAATATAATCTAAAGTAATATTTTCTATCTTATTTATATTTTATATAATATTAAATGGATTTGAAGTTTATTATTTATAAACTTTGAGTTTATAAATAATATGCTAGTAAAATAAACTTTTTAATATAGGAACTATGTAGGAAAAACGAATACATTCCGTTGAAATTGTGTAGGAAGAAAAAAAATTTCCATAGGAATTGTGTAAGAAAATTAAAATATATATAATAAAATAAATTTAATTGATTTAAACACAAAATTTTAAAAAAGTAATGTTTCGTGGGAAATGCGTTGGAAAATTAAGAAAATTAATTCCGTGAGAAATGTGTAGGAGAATTATAACGAAAGATTTGTGTGAGAAATGAGTAGGAGAATTTGTAGGAAATGCGTCAGAAAAAAATTACCCACGGGTGAAATTACCCACGGATTTCTCACGTAAATTGACGTGGGAATAGCAACAGTTTTCTAGCAGTGTAATGCTTCAAGTTCAACTACCACAATCTTATACGCCTCTCATAGGGCAATGAGAGGCGTATCAAAACCTTTTTTCTAACACATTTAATGCTTTCACACTGTATATGCTCCTTATTGCCCTATACGCGGCCTCTGGGGGATGTACACATAAAAAATAGGGATGTATCAATACCCTCACCTTTTAAAAAACGTGTATCATACCACTTCAATACTCGTTGAGTATTTGTGAAATAACTATCTATTGTTTATCAAATATACATGATAGTTTATAAAAATAGCTGTTGTGGTTTCCATATAAATTTTACTACTACATATTATAATATTTGTATAATTATATTATCAAAGAAAGTTAGAAATATAAAAACTAAAAAGTTAGTGAATTAGTAAATTATTCTATTAAACATAAAAATAATAAATAAAAAGAAAATGTTCATGGATATAGTACAAGTAAATGAATATGCATTTCGATTAATCGGGTCAGAAATCACTTAATACTATACTCGTCAAATCATTTCATACTATACTCGTCAAATAATTTTCTCATACTCGAATACCCGTTCTAAATATTTTAGGTTTAGGATTTAACTTAACTAAACGTTCATTTGCCACATAAAGTTGGTTGATATATTAGAAAGTAAAAACATGTTGGTTGATGTATTAGAAAGTAAAAAGAAAAAAGGATAATCAAATTTTTTTTTTTGAAGAATGCGTTTAATAGAATATACTTTAAAAAGAAAATGTATTAATGAGTATATTTTTCCGGAATTAAACTTCTATATTTGCACTCCTTTTGCGGATTAATTATATTGCGCATACTTTTAGAGTATAAATCATCTTATTCAAGGATCTGTAGATACATAGTTTCTGAATTTTTAACAAAAAAAAAAAAATAAATTAACATTTTGTAAAGAAATTTTGCACCCTCTATAGTCTATATACGATGACTATGTATGTAATTATTTGCAAAAAAACAAGTTATTAATTACAAGTTTTTCTTACCAACAATTAAGTAACGTACTAAAGGTCAACATATAATCAAATCTGAATAATTAAGTAACTAAAGGTCAACATATATAAATCAAATCTGACTGTAATTTGATACATACATACATACATACATACATACATACATACATACATACATACATACATACATACATACATACATACATACATACATACATAACAATGCCATTACACATTAAACAACATTTTCCTGCTTGGTATCAGTCTATTTTGTAGACAAACAAAATACACAGATTATATTAATATAAGTGGGTATTTATAAATTCATAATTTTCAATCAAATTTTTTGGGTTTATACTAGTTAAATGACCTATATTTCCTGTTTCTTATCACGCTGATAAATATTAATTAATTAATTAATTAATTTTATGACAAATTCAGATAACACATACGTGAGTGTAGTTGTGTATATATGTTTTAATAATATTTACAATTATATTTTGTATGTTGATCAGTTCTGTTTAAACTAATGGAAAACAGGAAATAACACATACCTGTTATAGTATTCAAAGCAGTAGAGAATCCAGTCAGAGTGTTCGACATCTTTGTCAGGATGATCCGGTTCCTCCTTAGGGTGTAAAGTTATGATGGTGATGAAAACCGAAATAGGGTTAGTTTCGGTTAGAGGGAGAGAGAGTCACGAATTTGATGTTAATGAGGGTTGTATGATTGTGTAAAGTGTCTAACCCTTTAACTCTCTAATAAGCCCCTTATTTATACACCCAAGAGGAAACCTAATTAGTTAATAAGGGTAATGTGGTCCATCGGGGGTCTTATTTATACACCCAAGAGGTAACGCCCCGCTTGCGGTATGCGCATATAATGTATATATGTGTGGGCCATCGGGGGGCAAAAGTAAAAGTGCACTAATTTTAACGTGATTTTACTAATTTCGTGAAAATAACGTTAAAAGTGGAGGACGGTTAATCATGCATCATGTGGTGGCGTTGATAGCTGAAAGACAAAAGGGTACATGCACTAATCGGTCTTTGTCCCGATTGCCGAGTGTTATGTGCCTTATGTCCAAGGCTTGATGCAAAACTACTATCGAGCCGGGGGTCTCACTGGAAGCAGCCTCTCTATTCCTACGGGGTAGAGGTAAGGCTGTCTACATCTTACCCTCCTCAGACCCTACCTTTGCTTTGCTATTGGTGGGATTTACTGAGTATGATGATGATGATGATGATGATGGTCCATCAACAATTACCAACTAATTATTAATAGGTTATTAAATATATTTTGATCTAATATAATATAAATGATTATATAGGCTACAAGATTAAATATTACATTTATATATTTAATCTCACATTGTAGACTATGTTATTAAGCTTTGTGGAAAATAGGGCTTTAAACGAACCGAACGAACACGAACAAGGCCATGTTCGTGTTCGTTCGTTAAGGAAATTAACATGTTCGTGAACTGTTCACGAACGTATACCGAACATAAGTTTATGTTCATGTTCGTTCGTTAAGGAAATTTAGTTGTTCACGAACAGTTCGTGAACACTGGTCTCGAACACAAACGAACGCAAGCAAATAAAAAAGAATGCAAACGAACATTTAACTTGAAAATAAAATAATAAAAAAATTGTTATCCTTAAACATTGGATATAAGTAGTTAAATACAACCATCAAATGATAAATCAAAACACAAGAAGTCTAATACACTACCAAACGATGAATCAACTTTAATTAACGTAGACATAATTATCCCCAAAAATATCTTAGCATGTCCAAATTTTAGCTAATTTCAGAAAAAAATAGGGTTTCAAGTTTTCAATATGTTTAGATAAAAGGTTTATTATTTGTTATTTTTTCATATAATCAAACGAACACGAACGAACGTAACCGAACATGTTACCGAATGTTCACGAACGCAGTCGAACGAAAGAGACCTATGTTCGTGTTCTTTCGCTAAGCTAACCGAACGAAATTTTTTGTTCGTGTTCGTTCGTTAAGCTAATCGAACGAACATAAACGAACTTGCTGCCGAACGTTTCACGAACTGGTCGCTGAACGTTCAGTTCGTTTACAGCCCTAGTGGAAAAAATGCACTTTGCCTTTCAAAAAAAAAATGTTATTAAGCTTTATTTCTTCAATTTACTAAAATGTTTTTTTTAAAAGTTTTAACCACTTGAGTTCAAAATCAAAAGTACAAGTGTTAAAAATTGGATTTAAAACGTTATAAAATAAGCGATTAGATATTCAAGACGTTAAACTTTTTGATTTTAAATTCAAGCGGTTAAAATCACAAAAAATAAAGACACTCAAAAAGTAATTTACTAAAAAAAATGTTGTTAAGCTATTTCTTCAAATTTTTTAGCTGACTTTCATATAAGAAACGCACGCATCATCAAATGAAGTTCTGCCACGTGTCAGAAACAGGCAAGTAGGTCAAGAGGAGTCAATCGGTTTCCACTGAGTGTATTTAAGTGTTCATTTACCACCAACCCAACACACAAAACTTACAAGAAATTAGAGAAGGAGCTTCATATCAGAAAGTTACACCGACACTGGTAAGTAACTTCATTACTCTCTCTCTCTCTCTTCTCTTCTCTTCTCTCTCTATATATGTATGTATGTATGTATGTATGTGTGTAAATCTTTAAAAAAATGTTTCATCTTTGATGGTGGTCTTTAGACATGTGCTAGGACCTTGACTGTTACATTTCTAATTTGTTGAAAAACATAAAAAGTCAAAAGTCTTTTTTAATGATCTTTTTGTATCTGGGACAGTCTTTGGTTCCTGATTTCAGTGGATTTTTCATCTTTTTTGGGCTTTTGTATATGATTTAACATATTGCATGTAGGTGAATTATGATTTGTTACTTTCTAAGTGATGTTATATACTCCATTTGGTGTTGAATGTTAATCTTTTAATTGTTTTGTAGAGAAAGATGTACGGTGGAGATTGTCAAGTGATGTCAAGCATGGGTGGTGGTGGTGGTGGAACTGGAATTTCTTCTGAATCTATTTTTCCTAACTTCAACTACATGCCTTTCACTGAATTTTCATCCATCATGCCTGTAATCTCTCTCTGTCTCTCTCTCTCTCTCTCTTTCTAGTCATATACATAGTTTGATTGTTTTAAACATTTTCAGAAAGAAGAGATGGATAACATGGTGAGATCAGGAAAAGAAGAAATGGAAAGCGGCTCCGGAAGCGATCAAATCGAAGGAGGAATGTCGGGAAACGAGGTGGATATCGATCCACAACAGCCTCCTACGAAGAAGAAGCGTTATCATAGACACACGGCTCATCAGATCCAAGAAATGGAAGCGTATGCTAATCTTTTTTTTAGCGACAAACTAACATATTCCTAAACCGTGCAGGATTTGCACGCTCCACGCTTCTTTACATAATAAATATCTTAAACAAAAAGAACATAAAATTAACATCACACGTATATATGATGCATATATAGAAATGTGAATAAATTAATAAACTATATATATATATAAATGTTTGATTTTTTGGTGTTTTGGGCAGGTTGTTTAAGGAATGTCCACATCCAGATGATAAGAGAAGAATGAGATTAAGCCAAGAACTTGGACTGAAGCCACGTCAAGTGAAATTTTGGTTCCAAAACCGGCGTACCCAAATGAAGGTGCGCACGTTAGTCTACATCCTTTCTTCTACTTTGGCTGGGTATACATGTTCTTGTTTTCTTGGCTAAACCTACAATTTAATGCATACTGTTGAAACGTACATACACCCAGCACAGATATCAAGAAGACGTGTTTTGATTTTCAGTTTTTATTTTTTGTTTTTTTGCAAGTATAATAATAAAACCTAATAATATCATTATATTATAACGGGAATAACGTACGTGTACATAGAAAATCAAGTTTGTTTTGGTTTAATCTGATACGTTTTCAAGATTGTTTTGGTATAATTCTCAATATGAGAATATGAGATTATGTATATTTGTTTTAAATGACTTTTTCCTTTTGCAAAACGGAAATGGTGTTTTGATTTAAAAAAACAAAGAAAAATATAAGATTGTGTAGATATCTTATTCATGAAAATAACATAAATGAGCATAACATTACACAATCTCTCTCATACACATGTCTGTTATATTGGTTTTGATTGCTTGATTTTTTATTTTTAAATATACAATATATCACCATTAATTTAAATTCCAAAACAGTTTTATAAACCATAAAATATTTAATTCAAGCTTCCGGTTTATAATGAATTAATTAAAGTGACATATGTACGGGAAAAGATGAAATAAAATAACATATATAAATTGTGTTTTACTTTATTGAAAGTCCAATATTTAACACATAAGGCAAAATAATCACCACTTGTGTATTTTTTGGGTAACCAATATCGTTAAAAAATACATATAAATACAAATTTACAAACTTTACAAATTTTAATATACATATAAATATAAATTTACAAATTTTAGAATACTTGATAACTATTAAATAGACATAACTTTTCTTTTTTACTTTTTATTTTGCTTAAGACATACATATAAATGCTGTCAGACTAGTTTTATAAGTTTGTTTTTAATAAATGTGACAGTAACATTTTCTCTTGAGTACTTTAAACATGATGAAACTTGGTAGGGGTCGGGTCGGGGTGGGGTTGGGTTAAGTTCTGCAAGCGTACGCTAACCACAACTATGAGCCTTTGGTGATTGTAGAGATGCATTTACTAAATTTGGTTTCTTTCCCATTAATATACACTGGTGGGGTGCACGGTCAACCCCTACACCCTCCTACAACATGACTAAATGAGCCTCCCACAAGAGTAGCACACTCTTTTAATATGCATATCCTTTTAGGGTTAGAGTTATTACCACCTTACTTGCTTGCTACTTGTAACTTTACTAGTATTTGTGTTTGATCAATTAAAGGGCTCCACTTTTGTAGTATTATTGATCATGTATGTACCACATGCCCAACTGTAATTATTGTGTGTACATTGTGTATTATTTAGTTGCACATTAAGTGTTTTAGAGAGGGTTAATCCATTTAGAGTTTATTATTTTATGTAGGCGCAACAAGACCGTTCGGATAATGCTATTCTTAGAAACGATAATGAGAATCTAAGAAACGAAAACAGTCGACTGGAAAATGCATTGCGTTCGCTTGTTTGCTCTAACTGCGGAGGGTCTTCGATATCTTTTGATGAGCAACAACTTCGGATGGAAAACGCTCGGCTCAAAGAGGAGGTAACTAATTAATTATCTTGGTGTTTGAGTATCGTATCAAACTAGTAACTTAACAGAAACTATACCATATTTTTACAAGTAAATTTCAAGTTTTAAGAAAAAAAAAAATCATTCATAAATAGAAGGAAATGCATTTATAGCTAGAAAACCCAAGTATTTAAAAAGTAAGTCTGAGTAGTCTTCTCAGACAATAAATACATAAATTTATTTATTTTAGTTTCATTTGTTTGTAACTGATATATAATAACAGCTATTTGTAATAGTCCCTATTATATACTTACCTCTTTTATTTAACATAAAAATAATTTCAGTGATTTGTAGTAGTGACTAGATATTTGGGTGGCTAGTAACATTGTCTTGATATAGTGTAGTTAGTGTAACATTTAACTGAAGGGTGATTGATCCATGTATATATACATAATACACTATCTGTTAAATAAACACTTATGTTTTCGACTTTATCAATATTTATAATTTAATTTTGACAAATTATTTAATATGATTTTTGCGACTGAATTGTGATCGAAACTATGGTTGCAATTTTGCAACCAGATTTTGGTCGGTCACTAAATTTGCGACTCTTATAATTTGGATGCAAATCGGAATAACGACCATTTTTTTTCTACATAAACTGTGGTCCTAATCTACCTTTAACCTGTTAAGCGTTAGAAGATCTTTTGATCACATAATATCTCCACGCTACTGCATTTTAAAGCACTGATCTATTTTCAATTCACAAAGAATAAGGTTGTGATTTGATTGTAATTAACAATGAAACTGATGTTTTTCGCAGTTGGATCGTGTCTGCCTTATGGCAAGTCAATTCTGTGGTAGCAACCCAATGCAAACTCAAGGACAAAGTCATTTACCTCCAATGATGACCTCTAACCTGGACTTGGATATGAATATGTATCCTAGACCATATGAGCAAGATGGCATGCCAAACTGCAATGACATTTTACAGATCAATCCTCTAATGGCACCTGAAGGTCCCAATTTTGCTGCTGCTAATGGGTTAATCATCATGGATGATGAAAAGCCTCTTGCAATCCAATATGCATTATCTTTCATGGATGAAGTTGTTAAGATGTGCAGGATTGGAGAACCACTTTGGACTCAGGTTAATGATGCTGGCAAAGAAGTGCTTAATGTTGATGAACATGCTAAGATGTTCCCAAGTATGATTAGCAGGAAAATTGATTCGAATGAGTTGCGATTTGAAGCTTCTCGCGCTAGCTCAGTTGTGATTATAAACAGTATCACTCTGGTTGATGCTTTTCTTGATGCAGTATGTCATGTTCATGTTAATTTATGTTTTTTTTTCTTGTTTGGAAATAGATATTTTGTTGGTTTTTAATCTATCCTTTTTTGGGATTTATAGGATAAATGGATGGAGTTGTTTCCCTCAATCATCTCGCGTGCGAAAACACTTCAAGTCATCACTTCTGGTGTTAATGGAACGCCGAATGCTTCCCTGCAGCTAGTGAGTATTTATATGTTCTTAGTTAGAGGTGCTAAAATAAATAGGTTGGTGTGTTGAACATATGATAAATGTAAAATATGGAACTTTTAGACAAGGGTAAATTTTCCTGAAACACTTTTTACAAAAAAAAAAAAAAAAAAAAAAAAAGAAAGAAAGAAAGTTCATTTGAATTTCCTATAAACTATTAGGGAGTCTTATTTTTATAGTATTAAAACATGATTATACTTTGAGGCTTTGAGCGAACTTCGAACTCGTTTGATTCATTCAATTTATTTCACCGTTTCTTTTTATGCCAGATTGCATTGTTTTGAAAACTTAATCTGTTATTAAAACGTTGTTAATTTGTTTATTTGACATGTTAAAAGTTATAACTAAAATCAAGCCTGGGTTGTAATTGTCATAGTCATATCTATATATCTTTAGTTATGAAACAACGGAAATTAATCAAACAAACTATATAATGGCTTTGTTTTTGCCCAATTTTGGCAGAATTTACAGATTTTTTGTCACTTGTTTGTTATGAACAGATGTATGCTGAACTGCAAATGCTATCTCCACTTGTGCCAACTAGAGAAATTCATTTCCTTCGTTATTGTGCGCGAAATTCAGACGATGGAAGTTGGGCAATCGTTGATTTCCCGCTAGATAGCTTTCACGAGACATTTCAGCCATTACTTACTAGATACAAACGTCACCCCTCTGGTTGCATTATACAAGACATGCCTAATGGCTATTCAAGGGTGAGAAATCTACATCATTTTATATATACTTGCAAGTTTTCAAACAGCATTTCTTGTTCTATATAAAACATGAATGGTATTATATATTGATTGTGTACTTCTTGATCGATATTGATCTTGTTATATACTTATGAACCATCTTATTGAATCAGGTTACTTGGGTTGAGCATGCTGAGGCTGAGAATGAGCTGGTCCATGGGATCTTTACTGATTATGTTAGCAGTGGAATGGCATTTGGAGCTCGACGATGGCTAGCTGTTTTACAACGCCAATGCGAGAGGGTAAATTACACTTTTCGTTCTTTATGTTTTTCTATCGAATTGCAATAGATATCCTTTAACTTTGATAATTATAGTCACAATTATCTATATATTAAAAAATTATCTATATATTAAAAAAGCATCCCTATGAATAGTAACTACTGTATATTACAGGGTAAATTACACTTTTCGTTCTTTATGTTTCTATCGAATTGCAATGGATACCCTTTAAGTTCGATAATTATAGTCACAATTATCTATATATTAAAAAAACATCCATATGAATAGTAACTACTGTATATTACAGGGTAAATTACACTTTTCGTTCTTTATGTTTCTATCGAATTGCAATGGATACCCTTTAACTTCGATATATATTAAAAAAGCATCCCTATGAATAGTAACTACTGTATATTACAGGGTAAATTACACTTTTCGTTCTTTATGTTTCATTCGAATTGCAATGGATACCCTTTAACTTTGATAATTATAGTCTCGATCCTTTATTTGTAAAACCATTACACCTTACGCCCTTTGGCCCTAACCAAGGCTTTACCTTCGTCAATTGATCACCCCATTAATTCAACATAGCGATTTACATGAAATACATTTGATTGCTAACCATTTTCTAATTTATATAATCTTAAAGAAGAAGGTCGGTGGCTGTCACATCACAGCCACCGCCTTCTTTTATTAGGCGTTTCAGAAGTCAATACTCTAATTTGGTCTGGTGGTTGGTTGTGACAAATTTGAACCAAAGGTCAGGGGATCGACCCCCATTTCACCCTTTTACTGTTCTTTTCTTCTTTTACTATTGTTACAACTAATCTCTTAACTTACCCAAAATATATTTTTCATTCTAATCCAAAACAATAACATAAGCTTATTTACGTATGATTTTTGCGACTGAATTTTGACAAATTATTTAATATGATTTTTGACAAATTGCATGCCAAACTGCAATGACATTTTACAGATCAATCCTCTAATGGCACCTGAAGGTCCCAATTTTGCTGCTGCTAATGGGTTAATCATCATGGATGATGAAAAGCCTCTTGCAATCCAATATGCATTATCTTTCATGGATGAAGTTGTTAAGATGTGCAGGATTGGAGAACCACTTTGGACTCAGGTTAATGATGCTGGCAAAGAAGTGCTTAATGTTGATGAACATGCTAAGATGTTCCCAAGTATGATTAGCAGGAAAATTGATTCGAATGAGTTGCGATTTGAAGCTTCTCGCGCTAGCTCAGTTGTGATTATAAACAGTATCACTCTGGTTGATGCTTTTCTTGATGCAGTATGTCATGTTCATGTTAATTTATGTTTTTTTTTCTTGTTTGGAAATAGATATTTTGTTGGTTTTTAATCTATCCTTTTTTGGGATTTATAGGATAAATGGATGGAGTTGTTTCCCTCAATCATCTCGCGTGCGAAAACACTTCAAGTCATCACTTCTGGTGTTAATGGAACGCCGAATGCTTCCCTGCAGCTAGTGAGTATTTATATGTTCTTAGTTAGAGGTGCTAAAATAAATAGGTTGGTGTGTTGAACATATGATAAATGTAAAATATGGAACTTTTAGACAAGGGTAAATTTTCCTGAAACACTTTTTACAAAAAAAAAAAAAAAAAAAAAAAAGAAAGAAAGAAAGTTCATTTGAATTTCCTATAAACTATTAGGGAGTCTTATTTTTATAGTATTAAAACATGATTATACTTTGAGGCTTTGAGCGAACTTCGAACTCGTTTGATTCATTCAATTTATTTCACCGTTTCTTTTTATGCCAGATTGCATTGTTTTGAAAACTTAATCTGTTATTAAAACGTTGTTAATTTGTTTATTTGACATGTTAAAAGTTATAACTAAAATCAAGCCTGGGTTGTAATTGTCATAGTCATATCTATATATCTTTAGTTATGAAACAACGGAAATTAATCAAACAAACTATATAATGGCTTTGTTTTTGCCCAATTTTGGCAGAATTTACAGATTTTTTGTCACTTGTTTGTTATGAACAGATGTATGCTGAACTGCAAATGCTATCTCCACTTGTGCCAACTAGAGAAATTCATTTCCTTCGTTATTGTGCGCGAAATTCAGACGATGGAAGTTGGGCAATCGTTGATTTCCCGCTAGATAGCTTTCACGAGACATTTCAGCCATTACTTACTAGATACAAACGTCACCCCTCTGGTTGCATTATACAAGACATGCCTAATGGCTATTCAAGGGTGAGAAATCTACATCATTTTATATATACTTGCAAGTTTTCAAACAGCATTTCTTGTTCTATATAAAACATGAATGGTATTATATATTGATTGTGTACTTCTTGATCGATATTGATCTTGTTATATACTTATGAACCATCTTATTGAATCAGGTTACTTGGGTTGAGCATGCTGAGGCTGAGAATGAGCTGGTCCATGGGATCTTTACTGATTATGTTAGCAGTGGAATGGCATTTGGAGCTCGACGATGGCTAGCTGTTTTACAACGCCAATGCGAGAGGCTTGCAAGTCTTATGGCCCGAAATATATCTGATATTGGAGGTACCAACAAACGTATATTTATTCATTTAATAACATGACAAGATACTTATATAAATGTATGTTTACAGCAATACCATCACCAGAAGCAAGAACAAATTTGATGAATGTGGCTCAGAGGATGGTAAGGATGTTTTGCCTTCACATCACTGGCTCGTGTGGGCAATCATGGACAGCCCTTTCGGATTCAGTTGAGGAGACAGTTCGAATAACGACTAGAAAAGTCACTGAACCAGGCCAGCCCAATGGTTTGATCCTGACAGCAGTATCAACAACCTGGCTTCCTTATCCTCACTATCAAGTTTTTGATCTTTTAAGGGATGAACGTCGCCGATCTCAGGTTCGCTAATGCACACACAAGTTTTTAGACTAATATACTATAGCAGGCAGGTGTTTTAACCCGAAAAACTGGTTCTTATTGGCCTGTCCCAGTCCAAATTTAACTTTTACAAAGTACTTAACCCAAAAATTATATAATTCAATGAATAACATCATATGTGTTTGGAGTAAACTATGAGGTAATATATACTAATGCACACTTAGCTAACCGATTTTGATCTACTTGGTTATAAGTTGCTTTGGCTCATTTGACTAGTTATGAATAAAAACATAATGACCCGAAATGGGTCAAAGGAGTTATGTGCTTCACTTTGGTTCTAATATATATGTTGGTGTATCGATAATGGCAGCTTGATATTCTCTCAAATGGGAATCCGTTGGAAGAGGTTGCTCACATTGCAAATGGCTCTCATCCGGGAAATTGTATCTCCTTGCTTCGTGTGAATGTAAGTTTATTATTCCGCGAGTCTCTAGTGAATCGTTTGAGTTAATTTTGCTAGCCCGAAACGAATCATTAAAAGATGTAATACATAAATCAACTATGTATAGCGATAAAATTAGGATAATTACAAAGGAAACCTAGTTAAATCATTTAAATTATTATAGTTATAATTATAATGAACCCTTACTAATATATTCTATCTAATACCAGGTGGCTAGTAACTCGTCACAGAATGTTGAGCTCGTGCTACAGGAGAGCTGCACGGATGACTCTGGCAGCCTCGTGGTGTACTCGACAGTCGAGGTTGATGCCATCAAACTTACAATGAACGGTGGAGATCCATCATGCATCCCTCTCCTTCCTTTAGGGTTTGTCATTATCCCGTTGGGACAAAACCCTAACGGCAACATCACCTCAACCTCTACCACCACCACCGCCGAATCCGGAGGAGGATGCCTATTAACTGTGGGACTACAAGTGCTAGCCAACTCAATGCCCACCGCGAAACTAAACCTCATGAGTGCCAACACAGTCAACAACCACATCCAAGCTACAATGCAACAGATCATCACCACTCTTGGCGGGGTTGCCACCAATAACAGCACTGACGGTGGCAGCACCGCTAGTGTTGATGATGGCAACAATGTTGGTAGCTTTGACGAGCCACCAACTACCAGGCCATCCAAGAAAGTGGATTCAAGCGCAACTTCCAAGGTTAATTAAACTATTAATTAACCTATATAAAAAAAGACTATTATATATGCTTTTTCTTGTTATTTTTGAGCAAACTTAAAACTTCATGGGCATGCATGAGTGTGGTTTGTGTAGGGTAGGGTTAAAAGGGTAGTAATGTCTTTAACTTACATGACATTATGATGGTTCTGAAGGGTCAGAGTGTAATGAAGAGAGGTGGTTGGTAGTAGTTAGAGAGAGTGAGTCTGCAACATCAATCAATGGAAGATGGTGGGGAAGAGAGTGCATATTAACGAGGGTAGTCAAGAGCGCACCAGATAAGTTTCTTGGTTCGGGAATTGACTTTCTTCGCCTTTTGTATTTCGTAACCCCCACCCCCTTTGAAATTATGTCGGAAATTTGTCCATTTCCATTGCTTTGAGAATGTTGGTTGACTTTATAACATATATATAAGTTTATATAGTTTATATGATTTTGTTGAATATAATATATTTAAGACGTGTGGAATAAATATACTAGAAAATCATGAAGCCAGGCACAATTATAACATATATATAAGCATCCCTATGAATATTAACTACTTTATATTACAGGGTAAATTACACTTTTCGTTCTTTATGTTTTTCTATCGAATTGCAATAGATATCCTTTAACTTTGATAATTATAGTCACAATTATCTATATATTAAAAAATTATCTATATATTAAAAAAGCATCCCTATGAATAGTAACTACTGTATATTACAGGGTAAATTACACTTTTCGTTCTTTATGTTTCTATCGAATTGCAATGGATACCCTTTAAGTTCGATAATTATAGTCACAATTATCTATATATTAAAAAAACATCCATATGAATAGTAACTACTGTATATTACAGGGTAAATTACACTTTTCGTTCTTTATGTTTCTATCGAATTGCAATGGATACCCTTTAACTTCGATATATATTAAAAAAGCATCCCTATGAATAGTAACTACTGTATATTACAGGGTAAATTACACTTTTCGTTCTTTATGTTTCATTCGAATTGCAATGGATACCCTTTAACTTTGATAATTATAGTCTCGATCCTTTATTTGTAAAACCATTACACCTTACGCCCTTTGGCCCTAACCAAGGCTTTACCTTCGTCAATTGATCACCCCATTAATTCAACATAGCGATTTACATGAAATACATTTGATTGCTAACCATTTTCTAATTTATATAATCTTAAAGAAGAAGGTCGGTGGCTGTCACATCACAGCCACCGCCTTCTTTTATTAGGCGTTTCAGAAGTCAATACTCTAATTTGGTCTGGTGGTTGGTTGTGACAAATTTGAACCAAAGGTCAGGGGATCGACCCCCATTTCACCCTTTTACTGTTCTTTTCTTCTTTTACTATTGTTACAACTAATCTCTTAACTTACCCAAAATATATTTTTCATTCTAATCCAAAACAATAACATAAGCTTATTTACGTATGGATCATGAATTACATATAGGTCGGTTCATATTTGATTTTTTTACAATTAATTACATTTTATTATTATTTAACTTGAAGTTTTATTTTATATTTAGGTTTTCTATTTTATATTCTCTTAATACTTTACCAGTATTTTTTACATCAAAATTTCACCTTACTTTACACTTGCATGTATTTGAATTGACATTACTTTTGTAGTGAGTCGAATACCATACCACTAAGTTTTAAGAGATTTTTTTTATTAGTTAACTAAATAACTTTGTAATTGATGAATACTTAACCAGTATTCATTTTATATTTCTATTTTATACTTAACTAGAGTTTTTTTTATATTTAGGTTTTCTATTTTATATTTTCTTAATACTTAACCATTATTTTTACACCAAAATTTCACCTTACTTTACACTTGCATGTATTTGAATTGACATTACTTTTGTAGTGGGTCGAATACCATACCACTAAGTTATAAGAGTTTTTTTTATTAGTTAACTAAATAACTTTGTAATTGATGAATATAATGTCCCTTGATATGAAGAAACATCAAATTTTAAAAGCTAACGAACTGAACACGTGTTGATTCGGTTGCTGTAGCGATTGGTGGTACTGTACTGGTACCTTATCAGTCCCTGAAGAAACACTAGTTTAATGACCGGAATCAACTAAACCAGGGGGTTTGGTTCTGCATAAAAGGGTTGATCTCTCCTTGTTCGGTTCATGGGTGACAGGTCTCCTTCTCTTCACAGTAACTGCAAAACAACCACCGTTAGACTCGCCACAGGGAGAATGGGGTTCTCTCCGTGACCACCCTCCGGCGTGAGAATAAGTACATGTTTTATGAAGAAGAAGAAGAAGTGTAAGTGAAGTGAATGTAACTTGAAGATTATACCTGAACTATCCTTCTATTTATAGCCGAAGTTTGGGCGGGAAAACCTGTTGATGAAATATTGACGGAAAGTGCTAATTCCGTAGGCGGTTATTTTTCCCTCCGTTAATCACTTAACGAGTGTGAGAGCACACGGATCGCGATCTTTGATCAACAGTTGGGGTATTGCCACGTGGAAAGTGGACAAGTGAAGATCTCTCTTCAATTTCGTGCCATCATCGTGACTTCAAGAGAGCCTGGGATGATGACATGTGGCCAGTCGGTTATAACCGTCTTGGTGATGCACGATAGAGCCTTCTAGAAGGTTACAGCTGTAATCATGTGTGGCTCCTTACTGTATGACATCGGTGGAGTAAATAATATCCAAGTCTGGATATTATTTATGAGGGAGTGTTTAGGATTTTTATCTTTATCTGTTATGGAGATTGGCGCAAGGGTTCGTTAGTTTCCTTTCGGCGCGCGGGTGCTGCTTTGCTGTTTTCCTTCTAAGCCCTCTTTGTAGGACCAGTGCGCGGCCGCGCAAGGTCTAAAGAAGGTTAAAAGGATGAGGTTGTGGTATGGTCCCAAGTACTTGAAGTGAGGTTTTTGGGACCTTACCCCTTCAGTCCCTTAACAAACCGAGTCAATATCGATTAAGTTCTTATTGTGTCCTCCGTCGCAATGTATGGGTTAAATAACTGGTATAAACTTAAAAACCATTGTTGGTGAACCATGGTCTTAAGTTTCTTTTTTGAACCTCAAGTTTATAGACATTACATATTCACCCCAATCTTTTGGTAAGTGACACATTGACCCATGATTTATTTCTACTTAATAACTTCACGCCTCATCTTCTCCAACACTTCAATTCTTTTATTTAAATTACTCTTACGACTTTACACCACAATGTGCGAGACATTATACTCTTTTTATCTATGCCTAACAACGTTAATCCCACTAACGTAATGTGTATAACAAAGTTAAAAACATGTCAAGTCACGCATGGGCACCGCACGTTAATGTCATCATCGTATCGCATGTAACAAAGTCACAAACTGATGTTGCCGCCGCAACGCGCGGCACAGGTAAAAACCTGGTTTAGTTTATATAAAGTATTTCTCCTTAACCTATTTGTTGTTGTTGTGATGATTTAAAATAGGTAACTGTTGAGTGTTGATTATAACAAACATTCGTAGCCTTCAAAGTTGAATGTGGGTGTCGAACTGAGGCAGGGGTGGACCCACACTTAGTGGGTCAGGGTTCACGGACCTCAATCTTTTTTAAAAAAGTAAAAGAAACGATATATAAATTTTTTGAAGGACCCCATAAAAATATTTTACAGGACCCCATTGTATGAAACTCAGCTTGGTGCAGTGGCAAAACCCTTCCATACCCGAGGTCTCCGGTTCGAGACCCCCATGCCATCATTTTTTTTTTATCAATTTTCACATTCAAGACTTCCTGCCATTTGTTTTTATCAATTTTCCCACTACCAAACATTTTTTTTTTGTAAGTTTGTTTACATTTTTTTTTGTAAACATGTTTTAGTTATGCCGTGCCAAGTGTCCTTCGTAGCTTCTGTGTACAAATCACTAAGTAAACGTGAAGGGATTATGCTAAGCATGGGTAGTTTTGGTAACTCTATATGTGTCAATGGGTTTATAAATTCTTAGCTGTAAATTGAAGATAATGTATGCTTTCATATTAATTATTGCAAATGCTATTTTTTTGTCAATAAATCCAATGTCTACAACAATGTTGACGGTACTCCAAATCTTCTGAATTCGTTAACAAAAATAAACACCATCAACAACAAAGTCGTGAAAAATAAATTTGAAAAATCAAACTTATTTAAATCATTAAGGCACTTCTGATAGTATATGGGTTTAAGAACTACTTGGTCGCCCCGCCCCGATCTGAAAATTCTAACTTTTTGTTATGAAAAAATTGAACACTGAAAAAAGAGGACCCCATTGAAAAAAATCTTAGGTCCGCCACTGAACTGAGGTAAACAAAGATGACTACTCTCTTACTAATTTAGTTAAGCACTTTTTTTAAATATTTTATTAACTATGAAAACGTACAAACAACTGTCTACAACATTACTCTATATAACAATTTGCGTCGATTGTTAGCTACAGTAATGCATCCAGACCATTCATTTTTCAATCTACGGTACGCACCTCCTCTCATTCTATCTCCTTCTCTCTCCTCTCTGTGTCATCTTCTGATTTTTAGGGTGGATCGCACAGGTCTCCGGCGGAGTTCGGGTGAATCGGATCGACGGCAAATCACACGAACAAGATGAGCAACGAGCCGACGACGATTAGCGGTGGAATCAAGCGACGATGGTGGTTTTATTGCTGAATGGGGTCTTCATATCGTTTTTTTCTGTCCGGCATGAAGGTCTTCTTCTCTTTTGTTGTTTCTCTATGATAGTTGACCTGTCAAGCGCCTTCGATCCAGGTTTGAACTTTTAGTCAGTTATTGTTTTCTATTTAATGTTTTCTCTTCTTAAAAGTCATTGTGGAAATAGGAATAAGAACAAGGGTTTCTGGAATCATTGTAGGCTTGTAGCACACATAGTGAGTAGCATATTGTAAAAGGTGTATCAATGTGTGTTGTGTTTTATTTACAAAAGCTTAAATACCGTCTTTTTTTTTCATTAACTTCTTAATTTACTTTGTTACTCGCTTGCCTACACACTCAAACTCAGATAATTACTTCTGCTACAGTACCAATTAACTTATGTATATAATAAAGTCTGCACTCAAGATAATGATTATGTACCAATTAGTGACTTTTGTCAGGTCTAAGCATCCGCATGAGGGAAAGACGGAGTTTTTGCCTGAGTTGTCGATTATCGCGTGTATGAGGCATAAGAATCTTGTCCTGCTCCAAGGATGGTGTGTCGGAAAAAGGAAGTATATGTCGTATGGGAGTATTAATAAGGTGTTTAATCAAGAGTCTGGGCATTGGGGGTTCTTGAAATGGAACCATAGGTATAATATTGAGGTTCGGTTGGCTTCGGTTTTGGCGTGCCTTCATCAAGAATGCGAGCAACAAGTGCTCCATCGTGATATTAAAGCGAGTAATGTGATGCTAATTTTAATGCTCGGTTAGGTGATTTCGGGCTGGCCCGGATCATGGACCATGATAAAAGCACGGTTTCTACAATAACTGCGGGGACCATGGGTTATTTATTGCCCGAGTATCTTCAATACGGGAAAGCTACCGATGAAACCGATATTTTTAGCTACGGTGTGGTAGTTCTAGAACTCTGTTGTGGGAGGAGACCAATTGAGCGGGAGACAGGGGGTCATAAAATGAACAATTTAGTGGCTTGGGTGAGGGAGTTGCACTCCAAAAGCGCTATTTGTGACGCGGTTGACAAGCGGTTGAACAAAGAGTTTGATCCGAATGTGAGGTTAGAAAGCTATTGTTTATATTTTATTCTCAGAGGATTAGATAGTTGTTCTACTACATCAATAAGCATTGTACTTGTATCTTTGTAGTAAAGTTACTAAAAAGATTTTGTTGTAAATAAATCTTATATTGACTGCAGAGTTTCATTTTCTGATCCGGTGGGCGGTGGCTGACATTCTTTGGATATTATTTCTGAGCTACCTACAAAAGATCCTTATGTTGTTGCTATGGCTTTAGGTAATTTTAATTTATCAGAAAGTTAAATCCATGAAGTTTGATATTATGGTGTGTTTCCTTTTTTTTAAAGATTGTATGTTATTATTTTTTATTTAATCAAATGAAACATGTTATTGTATCAAGAAACTAGACATCTATGTTATCATGCTTTTCCTATGCATTCTTTATGTTTTGGCATGTGGCTGAAAAGCATGTTCGTAATATTGTTTGTTTATATATTCACAACAATATTAAGTTGATGTTTAATAATACAAATCATTCTCATATTTGAATTTCACTTGCTATGCTAGATTTTATTTTCTATGAGAAACTGTCTATAAAAATACTAGGTTATCACCCGGGTAGACACCCGGGTAGGAAAATTTAAATTACATTAATTAAAAATTTCAACACACTGATTCATTTCTATTTTAAAATTAAAATCAAACCATACTATGAGTTAAATATTGCATCAAGAGTAACACTGACTTGGCTTGGGCGCATATTGTGTTGTAAACTTCTTTTAATATAAAAAACTTTGTACCCAAGCCCATAATATTGTAATCAAGTATAAAATTAAAAACCCAAAAATAAGAGAGCTTACTTCTACAACAAGGTTGATTTTAAGGTATACAAATCATTAATTCTATTTCTACACTAAACTACAGGTCAATGTAAACCAAAATTACAAAGAAGTAAGCATTATACATCCACTGTCTACCCAGAACCCCTAATATTATTTTCAAATCACACATACATCACATATTTTGATATATCACACACAGCAAATAGGTAAGCATTATATGATGTATAAACAAACATACTCTTGAAATTAATCATGGGAAATCTGCAACATTTAGCTAAAAAAAAGTCAATCGAAAGCCACCCTTGCTGCAAACAGAAACCACGAACCAAACAAAGGTAAATACCGTTAGGGCTCTACAAAAAAAAAAAAAAAAAAATGAACACATAACCAAAGAAGAATGGGCAACGAACCTATGATGCTATATTGATTTTTAGACTATTTTTTGTTTTTTTTATTGTTATTATCGATCTAATGCTTGCCTAAAGATTATTTTTATACACCGCATTTGTTTACGAACTTGCTCGGCGTTCTATAGAACAATTAAAAACTAACATGAATAAACCATGAGCGTTCTATAAATGAATAACCATAGTCAACTAATTCGCGGTTCGCTCCAGTTCGGGTACGCGGTTCGCTCCGGTTCGGGTACGTGGTTCGCTAGATGCGACGAATTCGGTACGGAGGGGGTAGGTTCATTTCGGTACGATCCGGTACGGTGTACCATTGAGTCTGGTTCTGTATACACAAAATAAAACAAAAATTACTAAATTCAACTAACCAAAATCAATTATTCATATTACCAATCTTGAGCCAAAACCACCAGACCCAAAACGACTACCAATCATAAGAATCCCTTATGTCCACCCAACTAATTATTAAGAACCAGCTATCATACCAAACCAATGGTATTATGGGTCAAATCTGAACCCAGCCCATCCAAAAACCTGCAAACCGCATACAAACCTGTATAAAAATTTATAGAAAATTTGCATTAATTATTACCAATCATATCAGCAATACTGGTTTTTAAATCAAACCCCGCTGCCCTGATATCCCTCCTATTAGCATGATTTATCAAGGGCCCCTGATATCCCTCCTATTAACATGATTTATCAAGGGCCCTTTTTCATGTCAGTGATCATACCACACATTGTTTTATCTACAATGTCCTCTGAAATGATGACACACACTGGGATCTCCAAGGTAATATCTCCAACTTCAAGATCTTTACTTGCTATAACTTATATCTCCAAGGTATAATCTACTCTTTTAACTTATATACTTAATGTAATTGAAATTTATAGTTCACGTACTTGAAAAGTGGAGCCAATAACCATTGAAATAATAATGATTATAAACAAATATATTATATAATCCAAGTTTAATGTTCATTTGACTTGCTATTCTAATGACAGAAAATCAATGAATCAAAGAATTGCAGATGCATGACTTTGATCAGATCCGTGATGGACAATATTCTATTGATTAATATCAATTCTACCAAATACAAAACATCAATCCCTTTATATTCTATTGATTAATATCAATTCTACCAAATACAAAACATCAATCCCTTTATATAGACCCTCAAATCCAATCCAATCCAAACCTAACTTAATCTCCAAGCTAACCTATTTTTTACTCAATTCAACAACTAAATCAAAACAAACCTTACCTTACCAAATATTAGACAATATCAAATCAACTTAAAAAATGAACCTTACCTTACCAAAGAAAACACGAAAAGAAGCATAGCCTACCACTCAATTCACAACCCACTGGAATCTGTATCTCACAACTGAACATTCCAGCATTTATATATTTTAAAGTATGGAGTACCGAAATCCTCCAGCTCTTAAGGGATGGACCGGATGCACCTGCACACGTATATAATTATTTACTTGTATTACATAATAGCAAAGTTGTTATAATTATACATGTCCGAACCTCTACTTACATGTTATGAACGATAAATGAATAATAGGCTCACGCTAATTCAATACGGACTTTAATACGATAAACAGGGTCCCAACATTGTAAATCACAACCTTACACAGCAATACAAAAAAATTATTAAAATCGCAAGAAAAGGAAATCATCAAAATCCTGGTTTAAAAAATCGCGAGGCGCTCCGAAGCGTTTGGTTCCAAAAGCTTTAAGCGAAGCTTCAAGCGCGAAGCGAGAGCTTCACGTAGACGAAGCGCTCAAAATAAAATAAAAAATTGTACACATCAATATGACATATTCTACTTGTTAATCAATAATAAACACAAAAACATGATTAAAAAACACACTAAACACATAAAAAACCTAGTTAAAACATAAATTAAAGTCGAAACACATTTAAAACATAAACATAAAAATAGTCTTTAATCAATAATCATCATAATCAAGTATGTATTCTTCTCCATCAACATCACTGACCTGATTGGGCCTCAATTAAACCCTATTAGAGACTATTGGGCCTAGATAAAACCCAAATCTGACCTGATTGGGCTGAAGCGTTGCTTCAAACCAATGGCGCTTCGGGCTTAAAGCGTGCTTCAAAACGCTTCATGTGATTTGTCTCCTCAGAGCAAAAAAAGCGACATCCCTAGCGTTTCATCGCCTCACGCTTTAAGCTCGCTTTTTTAAACCAAGATCAAAATTATGAACTTTAAAGGAAGAAAAATCTGTCTCACCATTGCTCAGTTCCATGAGTTATTTGCGATGATGGCCACACGGGTCAAAAGTCTATCTGCGATGATGGCCACACGGGTCAAAAGTCTACGTGGTTTCGGTCAGAGAAGGAAGGCTTTGCTATAACATCGTAAAAATTAATTAGAAAATATTTTTAAAAAATTAGCCACACGGGTCAAAAGTCTACCTGTTACGATGGTGTAAGACGGATGTTACCAAACTTATTATTTCACTGCAGAACAAAACAAAACAAATCAAACTCATTAATAACTTTGTTTATAAGACATATCCCTAAATCGGTCAACATATATTTTTATTGATAATGAAGTTCCTACATTCTGATATGCCTTCGGCCTCCTCGACCTCATCCTCTGTTCAACAATTAATCGCACAACAAATCACGATTAGTTTGAAATTACTTGGAAGAAACAACCAACACACATATACGAATACAGCTAGATATGCAGTGTATGCAATTAAATTATCACTAAATTGATGATTTTTTGCAAAACATAATCAACCACAAACCCTAGAAACCGAAAAACGCTGATAAAAAATCATAACCAAACAATCAGTTCCTCTTTCAGTTCAAGGTTTTTGTTTTTTAATTATCGTGATTGGGGTTTGGTTATTTAATATTTTATTACCCCTCCTAGAGGTTTAGGGATCAATGTCTATCCCTGGCTATCATTTTTTATTGTCCTTAGGTATAATCCAAACCTAAAAAATAAACCAATTCACACTTACATTCAATTTTATTATTGTCACATATATAACTTTTAATCAGTTTTATTTTTTCTATCAAACTACTGATCTTTAAGACAAATGCCATTGACGAAATCAACAACATATGTAACAACAACCGACAACTCTTTACAACCCGAACCACTATCTACAAAACATACATGTAACCAACATAGGCTTTCATGGCTACCAAAGCTACACCTGCCAGCACCCTTGATCTTACATCGCAAACCTGGAAATTAACCATTTACACGCAAAAGAAAGTTACAAGTAAAAGATTGAAAATATGTCACATACCACGGAATAGAACATTGTCATTTTACTTACATACTGTATATTGACGAAAAGGCGTTGATACCTGGCCGTGCACCTCGGTTCCCTCCAAATGCTCCACCTGACAGATATTGTAACAACGCTTCATGTCAATAACTAAAATATCTCAAAAAAAAAATCTATGCAATAGTGAGTCAAAAAATGGAAACCGCATATAAAATTTAACCACTGTTGCACTTTTTCAAGTGTCCAAGATCAAGTATTGAATTTCAAATCCCAATTCAAGTGCTTCAGGTTCAACCTTAGGTTCAACCTTAGGTTCAACCTTTAGTGTTATCAACAATAATGTTGATTATGAATGAAATCTTGAATCATTTAGATTACATTTTGAGATCAATTATCAATGTAATCTGAGTTTCAGCTAACCATATAAACCCTTTTCATTGCAAAACTTTAATCACAAATAATCAAAGTTTTGGACTTTAATGAAAGAAATACAACAAAAAGCCATTATTTTTAATGAGACGTGAATATCATAAACCTAAAGTTTGATATACCCATGGCCATGATAAGCTTTGAGAGTTTTTTTTTAATTATTTCTGGATAATTCAACATATGAAACGATCTGAAAGTCAGGCATCTAAATTAGCACGCGGTTGGGCCCACCCTAGAATCTATCAGTTCGACCTGCATTATCATGGGTTATTTCGGGTTTCTGGTCGGACCCGCACCGGGACAGATTAAAACAAATAAAGAGGATGAACCTGTTCCAACACAACCTTTTCTAACCCGAACTAATTTGATACGCATTTAAAAGCTACTCATTCTTAACCAATTCACATGTTTCAACCCTTTACATAATAAGACCATACAATTTTGCCATTCATAATCTTTAGTGAAAAGTCAATTTTGCATCAGTTTTATTATTGCGTACTCCATCAGTCCCTTGTAATTTTGTTTCTGAAAGATAGAATGTGAAGCTTGAGATAGTTAATGAATTCTAAAACTACAACTGTCAATATAAAAAAAAACTTTTAGTTTTTAAAAGACTTAGTTTTGCTATTCAAAAAGGGGTAGCGGCGCAGCGTGTTGCCCGTTTACCATCTATCTCGATGTAAATTCATAACACGATAATTTCCGCTTGAATTTCACAATTAAACTACAAAATAGTGAGCTTTTATGCATTTTGTATTTTAACGGCACCTCAAATGAACATTTCAGTTGGGCTCAAAACCGAACCAGACTGTCCCATGCCACCCTAACAGAAAAAAACACAATGGGCTTACTTTTTCACATACATTGTTTTCAATCCAATAGACTTCTAGAATAAAGCTTGCATTGCTCCATGTGAATCGGTGAATCTGATTGTTGCTACCTGTAGTTTAATTACATTAGATGAGGGGTTAGTTTCAATCTAGGGTTTCTATCATCTCAAATTACAAAGAACCAATGTTTGCTTAATTTCAAAGATAACGTTTCGACATGTTTTTGTAAAATATTTTTGGTGTTTACATGTAAGCATCTTGGGTGGCTTTGTTCTGCTTTCTAAGCTTGCAAAGCTATAGTAGTGATTAGGAATGCTATTGTTTGAGATGGGAGAAAATTTTAACTTTTTCCTAATTCAACTTCAACCCAAATCAATCCGTTTGTTGAATGTTGAATTGTTACAATTATGACTAAAGAAAATACATCCATTAATTGAAAAGGCGTAGTCTCATTAATGATGAAAACTTACTGTTTAGAATGTACAAGTCTTAAAATAAATTACTAATGGTTTTCATCGTCATCAGCGGCATCACTCACGGCGTGTTCCTCATCGACGGGCCTAAAAATAGAATCAGGTAAAAAACATCAAAACCCCCTGTCTTAACAAACACAGATCACGAATTGATGCTGAAACTACAGAGACCCATTATTCAAAATCACCTCTAAGTTTTAGCTTAATTTTTAAACCATCAAGCATCCTAATTAATTACCTAAATAGTTAAGGCATTTGAACAAACACCTTATCTGCATCCCCAATTGAGGTAATTTAAAGGCTCAAATGCAAAATAACAACATAGCATATTTGGATCAAAAAACAATCTCAGAAACCAAATTAATCCAGAAAAACCAATAACTCATTTGAAACCCGTGAAATCAAAAATCTAACAAAATTTAAATATTTGGAAATCAAATACCGAGAAACACGAAAGGCGATTGATACCTCGATGATAATAACCAGAATCTGAGACTTGAATCGGAGATTTGGATGATTTGAGAAACTAAAACCCTGTAACAATTTCACAAAATAATCCAGAAAAATCAAGAATCTTCTCAAGTTATAGAAATAACAACAAACATCCATTTGTTGAAATACGACTTTGGTTTTTAGGGTTTAAAAAAAGGATGATGAAGATCTGGGATTGAACGATGATGATGACAAACCTTGATGATGATAGGAAGATTGGTGAAGGCGGCTGTAGTTCGGGTTATAGAGAAGAGGGAGAGAGTGTAGTTAGGGTTTCAGAGAAAATATGAAGAGTGAGAAGCTGAATGAGAAAAAAGAAGGGTATTATAGGATCCAATTTTGTGGGTCGGTTTTGGCCATTCGGATCCCACGAAATAAGGGGAAATCACACGGAACTTTTTGGAGCCAAAACCAAATTGTAGGTTGTCTTAGGTAATGCCACCTCATTTTCCAAGCACTCGTATCATGCCACATAAGCCCTTATTTATCATGTTTATTATATATAATATATTTCCTTAAGTCACCACAAGAAAGCAACTTGAAGCCTAATTTAATTCCGATTCATTTACCTATTTGAATTTCTCACCATACATACAATTTTGTATGATGAGCTTTTTTATATCAACTTTCTAATCTTATCTTTTTTAATTGCAGGGAAGCTTGCCCAGCCGGGCGTGCTTGCTATAGTTGATTTGGCTAGATTATGCCACGCAAATTCGCAATATCTAGAGCTAAGTAACGGGATGGTATGTGTTGATATTGTAGCCAGGTACTCAAACTTTATGGTGTACAAAATAGCATCTGATTCGGGTCAAATTGATAGACAGACAAGAAAATAAGAAAAGCCTATTTGCGACACGCATAAATGTAATTATCCTAAGTTATCCACTATAAAACAAAATTCCACAATACTTGGTATATATTGCAGTTTGTTTCTATCTTTCGGAGTTATCACTGGTGATATGCGAAACTGGTAGTTATCTATACCCTGCCGCAACGCGGCGGGTACTTCTACTAGTTTGCTAACAAAAGTTGTAACTAATGTGAAATTGTGAAAAAGACATAGTTTTCGCTCAAAAACTAATTAGTTTCGATTATGTGTCTTTGTGCGTGAGACTTAAACTCAAGACCTCCCTCTCCCAAGGTGTTTAAAAGCCTTTGCCAATGGACCACCACCCCATTGATTATTTTTTAACTGTTGTGTTTTTTAGAATTATCTTGGTCTTATAGTATTTTGGTTTTACTCACTGGGTTAGAATGATTTTAAAACTTATATGGATATACATCTTTGACTTATATGACATTGTTAATTGAAGTTTTCACCATTGTTGTTTGGAATGAGTCATGTTTTGTTCTGTTTTCCCATTGCTATTGTTGTTAGACTAGAGGGTATGGAGAGCCCCAACCCCATGAGGATGGGCCGCCATGTAGGCGCCACATCACCATCCCATGGAGGATGAGTCTCCTTGCATTTTGAGGGGGGTGGAGGATAGACCTACCCCACATTATTTTTAATGTTTAATTTATTTTATTTGTTTAACTTTTATTGTTTAATTTTTATTGTTTAACTTTTTTATTTGTTTAACTTTATAAAAACAATTCAAAATTTAAATAAAAATAAGACATAAAAAAGATAATAAAATCCATTACATAACATAAATAAAAATTACATAACCTAAAAAAATTACACTACCTAAAATTTATAAAAAAGACTAGATTTAAATTTTTTTTAAAAATTACACTACTCGCTATCAAAATAAATTTATTTAAAAATTAAATAAAAATTTTTAAAGACTAGAAAGCTGCACAGCTGGGGGTTTTTATTTATTTAAAAATTAAATAAATTTTTTTATTAAATATCATAGCCGTTGTAACGGCTACTTTTTGAATTCAAGCCCCGTCCTGAGCGTCGAGTGGGAGCCGTTTGGGACTAGCCAGGCCGAGGGGGGCGGTGTGGGGGACCGGCGCCGGGCCTAAGCCGGCCCCCATACCTTCCAGTCTTAGAGTTTATGATATCTTCAAACGTTTTGTAGTTAATTTGTCAGTTTGTTATGTATAACAGTGATAAACCTAACCAATTGTTCATTTGTTCATGGATGCTACCATGAAAACAGTAAAATGTGTCTTTTGTGTGTAAAATGACGTCATGGACATGGATGTATGGATGAACAGAAGATGAATGCTTGAGGGTTGAATGGAAGGAATGAGAGGATCCCTTTTTGTTAAACACATAATGTTGATGAATCTGCAATGCGATAGAAGTGATGTCTTTTTTTACTTTTTTGTGAATAAATAATTGAATTTCACAAAGTTTAGGTCCTTTTTTGCTTGAATTCAAATGACATTGTATAGACAACCCGTTGCACAATGGTATAGACAACCCGTTGCACAACATATGGTGGCACTATTTTATGCTTATAAGCTATGAAGGAGTAACGTCTGGCCTTATTGTATGTGGCCTCGAGTTTCGACCAATGTAAGAGCAAGAATAGCTAGAAAATTCCGACCGCATTGTGTTCTAATTATTCGTATTTTTGCAACTTCCATTTTCGTCCAATGTATGTGGCACATTGAAGAAAAACACCATAAATTGGTACTGCCAAAGTTTATGTACTTTTTTGGAATGTGTAGGTTAAGGAACCCAAGCAGTCTTATTTGTTGGAAATAATAGTAGTTTTAATTATGTAATCAATTGACTCATATACCAATGCCTTAGCGAATCATCCCGTCGGTTACATAAGTAGTAGAGCGTTTCTTTCATTTCAAAGTTTATGTCAACACTATTAAATAATATAATTTACTTTGAGGAACCCGTGTAACACACGGGTATTAAACTAGTTTACTTAATACCAATTAACTAGTAAAATATAAGAGAGAATAGAAGTATTATGTGGTTGGTGTGAATATTGTGATCACATAAGCCTTATTATTCAGATATAAGTTTAAGTAGGGAGGTGTTTGGTATTGTGTTTTCAAAATAGATTATGTGTTTTCAAAATAGATTTTGCGTTGCGTTTTGAAAAAGCATGTAGGTATATGCTTTTGGATGCAGATAATCACTTTTCCATCCAAACATTTTTTTTGATTATTTATGTTTTACAAACGCAATAATCAAATAATCACTTCAAAATGTAATCCCAAACACCCTCTAGGTAGGTGTGTAAACGAGCCGGGCCGAGCCCGAGCTCGATGAAGCTCGAGCTCGGCTCGGTTCGAGCCTACTTCTTTGAGCTCGAGCTCGGCTCGCGAGTAAAACCCAAAGCTTGAGCTCGGCTCGAACCATTTTGAGAACAACCTTAAACGAGCTAAAAGCTCGACTCGAGCTCACTTCAACATCGAATAAACGAGCCAAAGCTCGGCTCTAGCTCGGCTCAATAATGTTATCATCATTATTAATATATTATATATAAAAAAATTTAAATTTTGTATGGGCTCGTTTAGGCTCGCGAGCCTAAACAAGCTTTGTATGTCAGGCTCGAGCTCGGGCTCGATAACAAAGCGAGCTCTATTTCAGGCTCGAGCTCGGGCACGGGCTCGTTAAGGCTCGGCTCGTTCGAGCTTTTTGTAGGAATTAGGTTCACTTTTATTAAAATATATTACTAAATATATAATAATAATAATAAATAATAACGAGACTCTCGTTATTTGTGGGAAATTCGACTTGTACAATACCGGTTACAAAAACTAAATAAACGAATATAAAATACAATATAATTGTACCAATCTTGATTCAAGCAAGCGTCTTTGAAAACTTCAACCGCACCTTCCAGATTGAAACTCCGCTGCAAGACAAGCAAAATTGCTGACGGTTTTTGGTTGAGGCACGTGTTCAACACGCTTCCCTTAAAATAGATTCCGCGCTTCCTCTCAGACGGTTCTGTCTCCCATGGTACAACAACCGGAACAGTATGTGTACTGCCGGAGATGACTCTCATGCCCGAGATAGCACCGGGTATAATGGTGTTTATACAATTAGGAAAAATATGAAGTTGAGAAAAAAAACAATTTAGAGAGTGCTCCTCTCTAAATTTTCATGGAACAAAAAGATATCTTTAATGTATGTTTTCCTTCTTTTTCGATAGTCTCTAGAATGAAGCATCATCCTCTTCTTATACTCACACACATAAAGAAGTCATTAAACCCCAATTATTATTGTCATGAATTAGACAATTAATCAAGATCATTAATCTTGTAATAAAGGGGTTTAAATATCTACATAAATGGACTTTAGTGGTTCGGTCAAAACTGTCATTTCTCTTAATGACTAGAATTAAACGAGTTGAAACAGCTAGTTTGACCAAGTCCAACCAGCTGTTTTCTTTCCGCTGCAAACCTGCGCGTGCGCCTGAACTGAGTTGCTAGTCCATGCATCACGCTACATGGACCTTACATGTAACACCTCGTAAATTTATGTCCAATAACATATCAACACGTGTCATGGACTTTAAACATGTAAGGAAGTGATTTAGAGGGACTAAAGTTGACAAACAAAGAAAGTATGTGAATAAAAGGATTCAAAATGTCAACAACGGATAAATATGCCTTACAATAACCCTACACAATGTTTATACCCTTAAACGAATAAATTATGGATCATATGAAGCTAATTGTAGAAGAAAGTGAGAGATTGCAAACTACAGGGGTTAAACGTGTCAACATGTTTAAAGTATACCTCTGAGTGACCTTTTAGCAAACTCGAAGCTTTGTAACAATTAAGTATGCTCACGAGAATAAGTGATAAAAATTTCACAAGGTTTCGATAAAGTATGAGAAAGTTTTGACAACATTCGTATACGAGGGGTTAAAAGCGTCAACGAGGCAAACTTGTGTTTTTGGTTATCGTTTAACGAAACCGGGCCTATTGATGATTGGTTTTATCTCATGGATCATAGAAATATAAATTTCAAGAGTTAAAAGTGCCTAAAATGGAAGAAATTGCGCATTAAAAAGTCCAGGGGGTGAAAGTGTCACTTTTTGAAACTTTTGGCTGGTCCCCCTACCTACTGGCGTAGCGCCAGCACTGATGCCCTTTCCCGTGGTGCTACACGACGGACTACCAGTATCAGCAAAGTCAGTTAAACATGTCAGCTTGCATGTTTACAAGATTCAGCGAGTTTGCCACCCTCTAGCTCATTGAAACACGTCCCTAGACACTTGTTATCACCTATGGAAGTTCCCTTAACACCTGGATCAATCTCCATGACTTCCCTTGGCTATATATAGGACCAATTGTTGCAACTTATGAACTCACTTTTGAGCATTCACTTGGAAAGCTTCCAAACTCTTGTTCTGAGGATTTGTGGAGCTCAAGACCTTTTCCCAAGCATTCTTAGTCGTGCATAGGACCTCAATAAGTGTCCTTAACCTTCTTTAATCCAGTTTTGCTTAGTTTATTACCCTAAAGTCAAACCATCGTAATTAAGGTTTTACTTCGTGATTAATTAAGATTTGTCCAGTCAAATCATGAATTGAAAGTAGCTTTGAGTTGGTAATTATGTGGGTAATAAACCCTTAAAAGGGCACCATCTGATTCCCACTCTAACTAGGTCAATTGTCGGGTCAAAGTTAATTTTAAAAAGTCAACAGAAAGCTAATTTTTGCATAAACACATAATTAACGATGTAGAAGCTATGAAACCTGTTTTATCACTCATATAACTTGGTAATCAATGTAAGAACATGTCTAGGCATGTTCAACCCGACAATTTTCTGTTTAAGCTCGGTTCGAAACCGAAAGTCGCAAAAGTAGACTTTTGCTTTGACTTTCAGTTCTGACCCATTAGAGCATGTTTTAGAATTGCCTTAGAGCTCTATTAGGACCAGCTTATTGATTAGTGTAACCCTCTGAGGTTATATAACTTGGTTCATTAGTTATCCGATTCATATGCAAGTTCCCGTTATATGCCTAAATGTTGACCAATATGCCCTTTTGATCTTAAAACAAGAATTTTGAAAATGTGAGAGGACAATAATCTTTATTACTCATTTATAAACATGTCCCTAAATTTTCACATCAATTGGAGGTCTAGATTAAGAGTTATGCTCAATAGCGTAATTAGGAAGCTTTTTATTAATTAAACGGCGTAATTAGCGTATAGCCTATCTAAAACTAATTTTTGATACCAAAATTTTTACCTACTGATATAAAATAATATTTTGGGATTTTTTGAGATTTTTATTTAATTTTAGGCTGAGCATAACATAGAGTTCTAAGCTTAATTCGGTTATTGTCGGTTTTGCCCTTTTGGCCTATAAAATGAGTTTTTCAAAAAAATTGGACACCAAACCTTTTACTACTGATTTGTTATGATAAATAAAATATTTTGATCCTTCTGGAATATTAAAATTATCAGCTTTCCTTTAAAAACCCGGAAATAGCTCAAAATCGCCTTTTTAAGCGTTTTTAACACATAGTATGTATTAAAACTATTTTAAACATATAAGACTTGATACCTACTGATATATTAAGTAAATTTTTATATTCTAAGAGTAAGTAAAAGTTTTTAAACTCAGGTTTCCAGTTTTGACCTTTTAGGCTTAAGTGAAATTACCAAAATACCCTTTCGGTGCATAGTTTAGTTATAAATGGTAAATTTCACATATAGGTAATACCCTACTGATATAACCTATTAATTTGAGTATATTTACTGTTTATATCAGATCTGAAACTCAGAATCATATTAAATCTCTTTTATAACCTTTTAAATGACCAAAATACCCCCACGGGGCATAGTTTGTGTTTAAATCCATTTTGGGCATAATAGAAGATATCTTACTGATGTCACAACATATTTAAGGCATATTAACTTAGGAAACCTGTATATGACTCATATGGTTACCCGTTACGCATCTTGCGCGTTCGGTTCGGTTTATGTAACTAGTTTGCATAAATTGACCGAAACGGGTCAAACCTTATCATTTTTGTCTCAAAATCCAGAATGTGTTTAGTTTACCCATAGTATACAAGTCTTCAAACTTGTCGGGTCTAAATCACATTATATTCCGGTCTTCGCTTAATTGTGCGTTTGAACCGTATCTTCCTTTAAAACTAACCGGTCTAAGTTTAGGCTTAATTAAAGATCCGTTAGGAATCTAATAGGTTATTATAAACCTTTGTTCCAGACTAGGAGACCCGGTAAAAGCTACGTGAATTTGATGTTTATGATTAATACTTGCAAAGGTAAATACTTTTAACTTATTTTCCCTATACGGGCTTGGGGTACGGTATATAAAATACCGCTTGGTCGGGCATTGAATTTTTAATTGTATGAAGGTTAATTTATTGAAATGTCCCGTTTAAATTGTTTTGTTTGCTTAAAGCCTTTGGGGGGTTAATGACCATGTCCCGGATATCCTTGGCATCATTTTAAGAAATGGCCATGACCTAAGCACGGGGTGTAGGCGTACACCCGACAATGCATAAATAAATAATAAGGTATAACCGCCGGTTTTGGGAATAACCCGCCGCGGGACTATATCATGTGGTGTGTCTATTAATCTTTAACCCGGTGTCAATCCGGGCTACTGAACGCATAACGAACACGTAATTCTCTTACAAGTTTATATATAAATAATTATCCCAAGTTATAAAATATTTTGTGCCTTGTGCATTCAAATCAATTTTCTAAAACATTTTCAAAATGAGTCAGTTAATTGTATTTACCAGTGTAAACTGACGTATTTTCCCAAAAAGATTAAGTGCAGGTACTAATCGAAATAGGCTGGCCTCTCCTTAGCATCAATAAGAGTCTCGCAAGCTTGGATGCATTTAAAGTCTGATGAACTATGTTTCCTTTTTATTTGATCCGCCTGTGGATCTGTTTCAACTATTTTGTGATACTTAATATTACAATTTATTCGGTTGAAATAAATCTATCTTTTGCTTCCGTTGTGCATTTAAAATTGTGTTGTTTGACTATGATGATATCAACTACGTCACGATACTCCCCACCGGGCCCACCGGTAATACGTGGAAATATCGGGGTGTGACATTACACCACGCCATATGGAGCCGCGCATTACACGGATGCCACTACACATACCAGGACGCCACCTGGTCATGCGCCATCCATACTCGTGTGCCACTTGCATTCTTCGCCCTAGCCAATGACGTGCGCCATGCGTATACGGAGCTCGCACCGCATCGACATGCTACATGCCATGGCATCCGCCTACGCCACCCAAGGGTGCGCCATAAGCGGACCCGCCATGTATCTGACCACGCGCTCATGGACAAAAATACAAAGGCGATATGCGAAGTTCAAAGCGCACCACATTTGGCTTATAGCCACGTCACACGCGCATGTGTGTAGGTGCGATGCACCTTTTTGGGTCCCCACTAGTGTTTGCCTTCAAGGAGTGCTCCTCCTTAGATACCACTTTAAGTTTTGTCATTCCACCTATGTGGGACAAGGTGACAAATCTCAATCCATTTTCCTCATCTTTGATTGTTCCAAAACATACAACTTCAAGCTTCGATATCTCATTCATCTTAGCTCTATTTGGACATAGTTTGAACACAAACCCATAAATAATTATTTATACAACACATATATAAGTATTATTGATGTCCAAATATTTAGTGAAAAACTTATTTTCACTAAATTTCCAACACTTTTAACCGAGTCGATCACGAGTAGCTCTCGAGCCTCTGGGCTTGTTTACACCCCTACCTCAAGGTGTCTTTTACGTTAGAGATTATCGTCGCAAACATGAATCCTCTTATTACTATGGGTTTAATGCAATGCAAACTACACTTTTTTTAGTTTGATTAACCCCAATGTGTGTGTGTGTTTGTATACAAATAACAATATTGACAAAATTATTGATAGATAGTTGGTTGTTGGCTTTAATGAAATAATCATGCATACTTAGCTTTAGCAAAATAGATAAAGACATGCCAAATAGGATCCGACGGCTAAGACATAGCCTACTAAATAGGATCCGTCCACATAGTATCCAGTCAAATTGAGTCATGTGGAAAACGAAGGTTAAATAGCCTTCAATTTTTAACCCATGATTTTTTTTTCAATCTTACGCCTCGCTTGCGGTATGCGCATATAATGTATATATGTGTGGGCCATCGGGGGGCAAAAGTAAAAGTGCACTAATTTTAACGTTATTTTACTAATTTCGTGAAAATAACGTTAAAAGTGGAGGACGGTTAATCATGCATCATGTGGTGGCGTTGATAGCTGAAAGACAAAAGGGTACATGCACTAATCGGTCTTTGTCCCGATTGCCGAGTGTTATGTGCCTTATGTCCAAGGCTTGATGCAAAACTACTATCGAGCTGGGGGTCTCACTGGAAGCAGCCTCTCTATTCCTACGGGGTAGAGGTAAGGCTGTCTACATCTTACCCTCCTCAGACCCTACCTTTGCTTTGCTATTGGTGGGATTTACTGAGTATGATGATGATGATGATTTTTTTTTTCAATCTGACGGTTGTTTAGCCGTCGCTTTAAATGCGACTTTTTTATTGGTTTTTATGTGACTCTATTGTGCTTTACCATCAGCGGCAGAACCACAAAGTTAGGAGTCGTAGCACGGGCTACGGCTCAACCCCGTATTCGTAGTGTTTTCTTCCGGTTTTATACAAAGGATACCCCTAAAAAATAGGAGGATACTCCTAACCAAAAAATAAGATACTTGATATTACTAAAATCTCATTTTTTATAAGCCAAAACATATTACAACCCGAAAACTTGTATAATAATTAAGCCCAAATGATAAAATAAGCCCGAATTAACAATAATAGAATTGAAAGAATACCTAAATATAATTGATAAAGTTAGCCCAAGACCCAAAACAATATTATAATTGAATAAGTGATCTTGCTCGTTTTATGGTGGAAACCGGAACACATGGTTCTTGTCCTTTGGTTTATCGGGTAGTGAAGCTAGCTGTGGTTTTACCGGTTGGAACCGCAACCGTTGAAAGATGTTTTTTTTTCTAAATTGGAGCTTGTTAAGACGGATTTACGCAATCGAATGGGCCCGGAATATTTGAACAATGTTATGGTTTGTGCGGTTGAAAAAGAAACTTTTGATAAAGCAAAACATGACGATGTGATGGAACGATTTCAAGCTATGAAAAAAAGAATAGCACAAATCTATTAGGTATTTGTTCTACTTTATTGATTATCGTTTTTTTAATTGTATGATTGCACGATAAAAAAAATTTCGAGATACCCCTAAATTAGTGGGCTAGCTCCGTCACTGTTTACCATGAGCTTCTGTGTAGCCTATTTAAGCCAACAGACCATGTCTTGCATATCCTGGCTGACTCTTTTTGTCTTAGTTTATTTACACAAACGCTAAGACCATGCGTAGTGGTAGGGGTGAATAATGCCCCCACCCTTGGGCGTTTTCATCCAGTCAGCAAGGGGCATTATTGGGCTTTTTTCTAAAATGGGTGTAGTGGGAATGTGGGTATTATGTTAAAAAGGGGTGTAAAGAATTAAATAAAAAAATTAACCAAAAAAAGGGATTGGCCAAGAAAAAGAGGGATGCATGTGATTGGCCAACAGTTTCCCATTTTGGCGTGATTTAAAACACGCTTCGGAGCTTTTTTTCGAAAATAACGCCCAAAGGGGTGGGGGTGGGGCATGATTGGGCGTGTTTGGGGGCTTTTTTTGAAAAAACCACTCCCACTACGCATGGTCTAAACAATCATGTCTATTTCATTAAGTTCAACGATCAAATTGTCCTAAAAATATTTAACACATTAGGTATTCAAAGAAGTAAGCAAGAATGGCATCTTACAAATAGATATGCTACCAAACAGTCCACAAAATACATTTGCAGTCTAACTATTTAATCTATCTTATTATCAATATTACAAATTCATTCATACAAGTTAGAAAAATCAAACAAATAAAGTGTGTATATATCTATCTACACTATATTATAATGCATGTAAATAGGACATGATAGTAATTTAACATATTTTTAAGACTTTAAGTAATTACAAGTTTTAAAACATATGTTACATGATTAACAGTGTTTAGGGATGAGCAATGCGTAATAACTAAACTGTTAATCGAAACTAAAACGAAAACGAACGAAAACAAACTGAAATCAACTGAATTAACCGAAAACCAAGTAACCGAAAATTTGTGATCGCGTTTTTTTTTGTACCCCCGGTTAACAAAAAATACCCATGCCAAACCGAACCATTCATAGTTTCATATATTTCTAGCTTTTATACCTCCATTTCATGTTTCCTACCTTCATTTCATGTATTTATACCTCAATTCACACACACACATATAATCTATGTGTGTGTATATATACAGGTTTGGAGAAAACGATATAAAGTATTAAAGTGTGAAAACGGCTCTTGTAACAACACGTGGCGGGAGCTATAATTTAGGTGAAGGGGCGTTTTCATCTTTTTCCTTCTCTTTCCTATATTTTTTGTTTTTTTCTATTTTCCCCACGATCATGTGTTGTGTGTTACTTATCATCATCCTTTTTGCTTCTTTTTTTGTCGTTTTTTGTTCTGCTGAAATTTTGGCATAGTGTTTTTTTTTCTTTTTGATTATGATTCATATGTATTTGTAATGTTGCGAGGATACAATCCACTCAATCACACTTTTTTTGGCATTTGTTTCGTGTTCTAGATCGACGACAATTAATCTCTCTAAAAAAATTCAAAGTTTAAAGATCATGGCGTTCTTTCAAAACATCATAATTCATTAATAATAACAAACAAAACACTTCAATTTAAAAGAAATAAAACAAAACAATCTAATACTCTTCATCTGACGGATCATCAGAGATATACTCATCAATTTCATTAGACTCATGATCATCAACCACATTGGAGTTTAATGCCATCAATTGGTGCAACCTCCCTCCCATCCTTCCTTCAAACAGAACCACAATCATGTTTCTTACAGGGTTTGAAGCCCTTAAATCACAGATTTGTTGAAGGTAATATTCTCTGTGTTTAGAATTTGGTCCATCATGAAGCGATCATCTTCTCTGTTTCTATAAGTACCTGCCATCGTCTTCATCTGTTCATTCAAACTCCAACCTGTAACGGTTAGTTGCTCAAAACCATCATCATTTTTAGCTGGAAAACTTCTATTTAACCTTTAAGTTACTGTTTCAGTCCTCTCACACCCGTTGGCCGTTGGAACACCAAGGGTCAATGTCCCCCCTCTGAACTGCCTCATCCATACGAAGGATGGCGTTAATAGTTTTGCTTTCACACTTCTCCTATTAGAGAACTTTATAACGAAATGGTTCTCTAACCTTTGGAACCTATATGAAATAACTTGGGCCATATGTTTGAGCCTGTATGGCGTTTTATGTGTTATTTTCTGTTTTTTGTAGTGCTAATGATGAACCTCTGTATTGTGGTGTTTTTCATTGTATAATGGTGTGTTTGGCGTGATTTTAGATGAGCAATAAATTTTGCTTTTAATACTCCGACTGTTTATACATTTTTGGCGCCAAAACAAAAATACTTGCAACATACCTTCTGGATTCTCTTTTTAATAGTACTGTATGCTACGAAGAGTCTGTTTTTCATAGTAGTGACAATGAAAAGCTAGAAGTATGATGGATATGTATTTTTTTTGTCTTGATGTCTTACTTTATCAATCATGGCGTTTTAGTAATATAGGTTTTGCATTTGTTGGCATTTTATGTGATAGCATGATAGAATTTTATGTTGTTCCAGTATATAGTTTTGGTGTTTATGTTACATATAAACTTAATTTGTGTCATTTAAAAAAAGAAATTATGGCGTTTTGAAACATGCACAAGAAAAATAAAATAATTACAGGTGTTTTTATATAAACATGCGAAGTATAACCAAATCAACAAGATGCAAAATATGGCGTTTTATAAACTAGTCTACTTCTTTGGCCACCCTTTCTTGAATCCTTTCCATTACAGTGTGATATTCTTTGTGCACCCAATTCCAATAATTTGTTTAATGATGATACCAAGGCTTTACTATGTTCATTTATGTTATGGAAGAGGATTTTTGTTGTGTATTTTATCATGAGGTCATTTAGTTGTTTATTTTGTAGTTATATGAGGCGTTTTCATACCACATGCCCAACTAGACAAGCCAGTGCCCATATATGTTTTTGCGGCTTAAAATTGTCACTGTAAAACAAAGTTGGCGGAATGGAGTAGCAGGAATCTCCATTCTCTCTAAAGTTTGGAGTGTGGAACACTGGAAAGAATAAAGAAGAGAAACGCACATGAGAAGTAGACATGAGTTGTAAAGAAAAAATACACGTGGCATAAAGGAGTGATACGCGGTAACAAAGAGTGAAATAAAATTTAGCTACAGTAATTTTAACAAACAAACTCAAGTTTGTAATTTAAATTTATTTTTCCAATTTTATTCACTATTGACAATATCTCTATGTATTATAAGTACTCATGTTTCTATTCATTATAAATACTTTTATCATTCATCATAAACACCTTACTATTTTAGGGATTATTAGGTTCTAATGTGTAAGATTTGATGAATTATGTCAACAAGTGACCAACTTTGACTCTATTTTGTCAAAGGTGGGTTCGAACAATAGTGACTTTGCTTAACAAGGTTTGAATTTATTAACTAATATGACTTTACCTGACAAATATACATGGTAGTGAGTTATACTTAAACATACATATCATAAATGAGGTATAACAGGTCTTTAAAAAACTGACAACTCTTGATGGTATATCATTATCAAATCATATCACGTCGTGACTTCTTAGATTTGATGAATTATGTCCATAATCGTTTATAACTAATAAAAATAAACTATGTTTGCCAAAGACCGACTTTGATGAACTAGTAATGACTTTAGCTGACCAAGGCAAACTGTAATGAATGATAACTTATAAAGAGTAATACATGTTTTAATAAGTCATATTATCTTAAGAGTCATGATAGCTCTAAATGAAACATGATAGACTTTATTAGATCATATTAAGTCTTACAATCTCATATTTGACAAAAAAAGAAACTTATGTGGTCGACTAGGGCGAACAAATTTGATTTACATTAACAAAAGAAAAACTGTTTTTTTTATCTATAATCTATACTATCTATAATAAGAGAAGTTGAGCTGATGTAAATCTGCCTTAGTGTCAACTTCTAAGCTATGCCACGTGGACTCGCTGATGTCATAATTCTCTTTTCAATATTTATATCTCTATTAATCAATCTAAAATATAAAATCTGATTTTCTTATTACTAAAAAATGGTTTTGTTTAGGAGGGAAGTTTGAAATTGCATGGGGATAAGAAATTAGCATTTAATGTTGTGTAAGAAGTAATCATTTCTATTAATCTATCTAAAATATATAATCTCATTTTAAATTTTCACTGATTGCATTCTCACTCTTTCTTCTTCTCATTTCAAAAGCTCTTCATCTTCTATACAATGTCATCCGGCAAGAAATCCGGCGTTGAACCAAAAGCCGCTAAGAATATCAAGAAATCCGGCGGTGAACCACCAACTTTGTCACTTAGTTTCATTGATGATTTGAATCCGTCCAAAGATATGTGGAATCTGAAGTGTCGAATCATCCGGAAATGGGTTCAGTCCTTTCGGATGGATCTGATCTTGCTCGATGAGAAGGTATTAGTGTTTGTCAAGCATTTGTCCTTTTTTAGTCTTTTTATCATTTTGATTTTGAGATTTGTGTCTCTGAGGTGGTTCTATAATTTATGTTTGTATTTTGAGTTTTGTGTAATTTAGGTTTGTTAGTTACAGTTGATTATTATTTGTTTTGTGTAATTTAGGGTTAGGTTTAAAGTTACAAAGATGAATATTTGTTTCTTTGTTTTTTATCCGAAATAGATGATTATTGTAAAGTTATTGTTTGTTTGTTTGTTTAAAGAAGCAAAGGTTGTTTTTTGTTTGTTTGTTTCTTTATATAAAGAAACAGGATGAATATTTGTTTGACTGTTTTTTCTCCGAAATATAGATGATTAATAGATGATTATTGTGAAGTTAGTGTTTGTTTCTTTCTTTAAAGAAAGAAAGATGGTTTATTGTTTGTGTTTTGGATCCTTGATAATTTAGGGTTAGATCTAAAGACCCAAAGATGAATATTTGTTTTGTTGGTTTATGATCCTTGATAGATGATTATTGTTTACTATTTGTTTATTTGTTTTAGGGTGTAATGAACCCTAATAAAGTCAAACGTTGACTATGAGGGACTAATTTCATCAAAAATCGAAAACCTTGATTTTAGAAGGACTGAAAGTGTCAACATGCCTAAACAAGGCCTCTGAGTGACCTTTTAACGAACCCGAAGCATCATGATGTATTATAATACTCTCAAGAATGCCCAACATGGACTAGATAAGGCTTCGATGCTATTAAATGATGAGATGCACAAGTTTGCGCAATAGAGGGACCTAAAGCGTCAACTTTTAATTCTACGCCTTTCGGCAACCATTTAAGCGAACGGGAGTGTAGTACTATTTAAGTATATGCTTTGGAATGCCCATTATGGACCATGGAAGGCTTGGATGTCAGTAAACGACATTTCGCGCTACTTTGTGCGATTAAAGGACTATTTGCGTCAAACTGCAAAAGTATGCCGATTCGTAGGGTAACGGACCTTCCGGAATATGACCCTAAGTTAAACATGCCCTAAATATCCTTTGTATAGCTTAGATATGGGCTTAGAGGTGTTCGGTGCGCAAAAAATAAACTTTTATGTCAAGCAGGGACTAAAAGTGTCAAAAAGTGCACAAGTTTGCATTTTCGCGCATATCTAACATTCTGAATATACCCGGGCACCCAAAAATTTATGTAAGCACTAAAATATTTTATTTTAGTGTTTGGCATGATAAAATTCCATTCGTCGCGTATTTTGGATCGTTTTTTGCGTTCGTTCGTGTTTCGTCGTAATTTGACGAATAACGTGACCGTACGACCAAACGAGCCTACATCCGGCATGTTTTTGAGCATATCTCATGTCCCCTATGTTTAGGCATCATAGTGAAGCCTTGTAATGAGGTTAACGGGCCTCAAATAAGTCAGAAATATCATTTATAAAGATCAGTGACCAAATTTGTCGATCTACCAAAGTTTGTTGCTGGACTGAGGAGTGACACGGGCCGCGTAAGCTCAGTAGGCTTGCCTACGCGGGCCGCCTGGGCCTGATCTGCAGCTTTTTTTTTTATTATTTGATTTTGCTTGGAGACCACTCAAAACCCTTCTAAACCAATCCAAATCGATTCCTTGGGCTCCAAACCAATTAGGACAGCTGTTATAACAGGTGTAATGATCTGATTAACTCTCCAAACACATGTCTTGATCAGATTTATAACCAAAAACTATAAATAGGATGAAAACCCAACTAGTTCATTGTTCATTTTTCATTCATTCCTCCTCGTCTCTCAATCTGGAGCTTCATGAACTGAATGGAACTTGTATTTTAGTAGAAAAGTTAGCATGGACCCTTTGTAAGTACCTTAGCCCACCTTATAGTTCAGTTTCATAGTTTTATAAACCGAAAAGTCAAGTATCGTATATAAACTTTGACTTTCGAATTAAACTCTCATGGTCCAGCCACTAACCAAATTAAAAGTGGGTATAAGACCATAGTTAGGTAGGTGATTAACCCCTGAAAGGGAACCTCCTAATTCCTTCGTTTGCTTAGTTAATTGTCGGGTCAAACCGTTTAGGTAAAAAGTCAAACTTGGCAGATTTGTGAATGTTAATTAAAACTACTAAACCAGGGGTCCTAAATTATATTTTAACATTCTAATGACTTGGTAATTAGTATTAGAACATGTTTGACCAGGTCTAACCCGACAATTATCAGTCTAAGGTCAGTTTATTACCGAAAGTCGCAAAAGGTTGACTTTTGCTTTGACTTTCAGTTCTGATCCGTTAAAGCTTAAATCTCCCATGTTTTGAGCTTCCATTAGGACCATATCATTCAGTAGCATAACTCCCTGAAGTTATATTGCTTGGTCCTTAGTAGTTCGAATTATATGCTCTTGATTGTTAATATGCTTATAATTGTCGTAAATGCCCTTTTGACATACAAATGAGAATTTTTTAGAATGTGGGAGGATAAAAACCTTTGCTACTGATATTTGGACTTGTCCCAAAAAGTTGACATCAGTTCTTGGTCCCAAATAGGAGTTATGCTCGATATCGTAATTAGAAGCTTTAATTTAAGTAAATTGCGATATCTTGCATAAGGCATGTTTAAACTTGGATTTTGACCCAAAACTCATTACCTACTGTTAAGATATTAATTTTAGAGATTTTTGGAATTTAGGATCAGATTATAAACTGATCATATCATAGAATTCTTGTATTATTCGGTAAATGACGATAATATCCTTTTCATGCATAAAATGAGATTTACAAAGGATTTGAATGCCAAACCTTTTCCTACTGATTTCATATATTAAAGAAATTATTTTGAACACTCAAAACTAATCAAAATCTCAGATTTCCATAAAACCCCTTAATTATCGTCAATTAGCGATTTTTACGCTATTTAGGTGCATAGTATGGTTTTAAACCATAATTAACACCTAAGACTTGTTACCTACTGAATTCCTAAACAAATTTTAATATTATTACAGTAGGTATAAGTCGTGAACTCAGACTTCCAAAAACATCCTTAAAAGCCTATGTGAAATGACCAAAATGCCCTTTCGGGACATAGTTTGGTCATAAATAGTAAATTTCACATATGTGTAATATCTTACTGATGTAATGAGATAAATTAAATATTTTTACTGAATAGAAAGGACCAGAACTTCAGTTTGTTATAAAATATCTTTTATAAGTATTAAAATTACCAAAATGCCCTTACGGGACTTAAAATGGTTTTAAATACTTTTTGGGCATATATGTTAACATCCTACTGATGTATTAACATATTCTAAGCATAATAACAATTAAGACTTGTATATAGTTCATTTGGTTACATGTTACGCATTTATGCGTTCGGATCGGTTTATGTGACTAGTTACATATAATAGCCAAAACGGGTTTAACCTTATCATTAAATCCTCAAAATCCAGAATGTGTTTAGTTTACCCATATTATACAAGTATCCAAACTTGTCGGGTCTAAATCACATTCTATTCCGGTCAACGCTTAATCTAGCGTATCGTACCGCCTTAGATACTTTAAGCTAGTCGGTCTAAGTCTACGACTTAAATAAGACCATTAGCATTCTGAATTGGTTATATATTACCATCACTCCAGACTAGAGCCACCCGATAAAAGCTACCTGCATTTAGATAGATTGGATACGACTGAGTTATTATGCTGTGAATCAAGTATTAGCTCAGGTAAATACTCTTAACTTATTTTCCCTTATACAGGCTTGGGATACGGTATCATAAAAATACCGCTTGGTCGGGTATGAGATCATTTAGTCGGATTGTGATTTAAATATATCTGCATAACCCATTTTAATCTGTATTGTTTGATAACATAAACATTGGGGGTTAACGACCGTGTCCTGGATATCCTCGGTTCATTAAAGTTAAAAATGGCCACGATCTATGCACGGGGTGTAGGCATACACCCGACAGATGCAAATGCTAAAATATAAATAACCCACATGTTGGGGATAACTCCTTCGTGGGTTTTGTAAGTGGTGAGTCGGTTAATCATGACCGGCTTCCAAACCGGCCCCAATATGTATGACAAACATGTGAAACAGTATACAAGATTTTATTAAAGATTGTCCCAAGTTATAAATGGTTTGTGCCTTGTGCACTTAAATCAATTTTCATAAACTCTTTTCAAATGAGTCGGTTAATTGTATTTACCTGTGAAAACTGACGTATTTTCCAAAGATTTAGTGGCAGGTACTACTCGTAATAGGCTAGGAGTTGCTCGGTGTCGAAAAAGAGGATCTTGAAAATCCTTAAAGATGCCATAAAGTCTGCTTAGCTTCATTTTATACATTCTGTAATGATCCACCTATGGATTTGATATTACAGACTCGTCTATAATAAATACTTTGTTATTTTCAGACATTGAGTTTGTAATAATATTTTTATTCCAAGACTTCCGCTGTGCTATTCTGTGTATGTTGGACCATGATGATATCAATTACGTCACGATACTCCCCACCGGGCCCACCGGTAATATGTGGAAATATCAGGGTGTGACAGGTTGGTATCAGAGCCAACATTGAGTGAATTAAACACTAGTCTTTTGTGTTTAATCTCAATGACACAGTTGCATATTCCTTAGACCTTTTGAGTCTAGACTTAACATAGGAATGCTCTCATCCCTATTAAGTAAACATTGTTTTCGATTTTATGTATTTTGAATAAGTCGCCAAGCAAGGAAGCCGCTGATAGAGATTCTCTTCATCCGAAGCCAAGGAATGCCAAGCTTCACAATACGGCTAGAATAAGCGTGCGGCCGGTTTGGAGGAAGACCTTTATGGATTCATTCCCAAAACCAAACCCATTTGAATTACTATCAGACTTCAGAGTCCATACCGAAGGTCCCTGAGGCTCAAATTTTAAAATCTGTGCCAGTGGAGTCCATACCAGGTGGTCCCTGAGGCTCCCGTATTGAAAATAATACTAGTGGATCCTAATGATCCCAAAATTTTGCCTTCGAATTTTGAAATTCCAGATTTGGATTGTATCAGTCAAACTCAATTCGTGATCCATATCATTCCTTAACCATGGAATTCTTAAATTCTACTTCTATAACGGATCTTGATTGGAATACTTACTTTATTCACTGAGGTCTTCAGTGTCCCTACTATATATGGTAAACAAAGAAGAGAGACAGTCGAAATGGAGCAAGGAAGGCGTTAGAGAATCCCTCTTACATTATATTCATTATCCTTTAAGTCCTTAAACGGACCTATCTCTTCTATATAGTCCCTGTGTGGACATATCTTTCAAATTAAGACCCTGTATGGGCATTTGCCATTTAGTCCCTTCGTGGACATTATATTTCAGTATAGTCCCTTCAAGGACATTATATTTCAATAAAGTCCCCTGGTGGGCATGCTATTTCAAATTAGTCCTTTCATGGACGTGTGATTTCATTATAAATCTCTTTGTGGATACACTATTTTAAAATAGTCCTTTCGTGGACCTAATATTTTAATATAGTCCTCTCATGGACACTATATTCCATCAAAGTCCCTTTATGGACATATTATTCCATCAAAATCCCGCATAGACATGGTATTTTATTATAGTCCTTTAAGGACGTATTGTTTCATTAATAAGTTCCAATGAGGACGTGTCTTTCGACATAAAGTCCCTACGAGGACAATTGTTTATTAATGTTCCTTCATGGACATATTATATCATAAAAGTCCCAATGCAGACATATTTTATAGTCCCTTTACGGACTATTATTTTCTTTTAGTCCCTGCATGGACTAGAGTTATTTAAAGTCCCTATGAGGACACCTGTACAGCAAAGCCCTTTTGTGTGCACGCTGTACCAATATAGTCCTTTTATGGACATATTATTTCATTAAAATCCCTTTGGGAATACGTTATTTCGAAATAGTCCCTTTGAGGACATGATATTTCATTATAACCCCTATATGGACTTATAATATATATAGTCCTTATACGGACTTATAATTTTGCCTCTTAGTCCTCTGTGGACAAATATATTACTAAAAGTCCTGATTAAGGCACTATTGTAAAATTCCTAATAATCTAGGAAAGTTTTGAAAATTTTATGTAGGTATTCATTCGTCCTTTATTCCGCGATAGTTCTGAATTTTACTCAAACTTTATCGATCAGCTGAAAAATTCAAAAGATCCTCTTAATGGTATAACCTAGCCTATATGTCTATGAACATGGCTATGATGGTAAAACCCTCTTAAGATAATTAATCTTTGTTAACATCTGAGAACATGTTAACATTCCTGGCTGTGTGACTTGAGAGACCACACTAGCTTCCAAAAGTACTTGGACTTTTCCAAGCCACCTTCATAGCCTATATGATCAATACGAATCACGGCTATCAAACAACAGTATGAAGTATACATCAAAACATCCAATTAAGATGTATGCCATTGGGCGAAGGTGTATTCATGACAATGATAGTTTTATCGTATAAACTTCTTGTCAAAAGGCGATGAACTATGTTCGACCCTTAAAAATCACTGATCCAAGAGATCATTGATTATGTTTTAACTGTCCTTGTGACAAGGACTTTTGTGCCATCTAACTGCCCTTCGAGACAAGCCTTGTGCTATATGAGGACGTCTCTATAACATTGACATTGTGATCTTTATGATCCCCTGTCCAAGGTAATGAGCTGTGCTCAAGCCTAATAGTCTACATGATCAATGCTATCATAACCAAAATCATCAGTACGATGATTAAATTTGACATCCTTAATGATGTTTTACCTAAGGGCTATATTATGTTGTCCAATTGAGACAAGGCAATGGTAATCTTTTGTGATTCCTTGCCCAAGGGGGTGAGCTATGCTCAAATCCCATAGTCTATATGATCATTGCGATCCTGACTAGTATCATCAATATGATGATCATAATATTAACATCCCTTGCGATGAAATGCCTACGGGCTACACTTTACTCTATTGTCAGTGAGACAAAGTTAGCGGTGGTCTTTAAGATCCCCTGTACAAAGTGGTGGGTTATACCCAACCCCAACAGTCTATATGATCAGTATGATCATGACTAATATCATCAAATGCAATGATGATATATGAACATCCAGTCGTGATGTCAATTGGGTTACCTTTGTGCCAAATAAGTCGTCTTTAGAGACAATGACAGTTGTAGTTTATGACTCCCTGTCCAAAGGTGAAGAACTATGATTCAAACCTGGAAGCCTCTAATCCAATAAGACTGAGACTTATAAACTAAAGTCCTTGATGACAAAACAATGAGTTATATTTTAAAGTCGTTTATGACAAGCTAATGTGCTATAGTTTGTCATTCATGACAAGTTAACATATTAAGTGTTAACATTCTTAGTCACAGGCCTTTTTGTGCCAGCATTGATAAATGTCCTCCGTGACAGGCTTGGGTGCCATATCTTATAACGTCATTGTGACAAGGCCACTTTGAGCCATATCTAAATGTCCTTTGCGACAAGGCCTTCGTGCCATATAATCATTGTGTCCTTCATGACTAGGCTTTATGCTATATTTTTCTATGTCCCTCGCGACGGGCTTCTATGCCATATGTATATATATATAATGAAAGTCATGTAAGGCTAGCCTTCAAGCTATTCATAATCGTCCTTGTGACAAAGACAGTTGTGACATTATGATTCCCTGTCAGGCAGGTATTGGACCTGCTCCAAACCTTAAAATGCCACTGATGGTCCTTTTGTGACCTAGACTAAATGTAATGGATATACATCCAAATAACATTCGTTAGGAATGTTTGGAAAATAATAGCCTATACAGTTTAAGGATGTCGTGGCTGATCTATGTCAGGTCATCAGGATGATGACTAACAATTGCTTAACGTGGTGGTTAGTACCAAGTTTCGAGTATGGCAAACTCGAATGAGGTGGATAGCAGTCGCGATACTATTAAGGCGACAAAAGCTAATAATGCTACAACATAAACCTCGATATTAAAGGAGTTAGTCTCCAAGTTGTGGTAGACGCAACAGTTTGAAAGACCATGGAAAAGGTCATGAAACAATTCAAAGAGCCGAATGCTTCTCACTCTAAATTTCATTCAAAACCTCAATCAATTGCTCATGAAAAGAGTTTTGTTCACACTTCGAATGTAAAGGATGAACAAGGGAGGAGGATAACTCCCAGAAATCGAAGAAAAAGAGCAAATTACGGGCTTAATAAGAACCATCATAAGTTCAGTAAGAAGCCTGTATGTAAGAATTGCTATAAAAGACACTGGGGACAGTGTCGAAGAGGATAAAGACCCAAGCAGTGTGCATCTGCAAAGAAACGGGTCATCAGTCCCATGAATGTAGGGACATAAAGAATGCAGTCTGTTACGGCTGTGGTGAGAAATACCACATCGGAACTAGATGCCACAAAGCTGCCAAAGAAGGTGCAGCTAAGCCTGGAAAGGCTAAGGAAAGAAGGAAATGCCTGAACTCGCCTGATAAAGGCCAAGTGATAGTACATGATGTCATCAAGTACATTCCTTATCATGTACCAATGATAATCTCTACTAAGTGTCCTGTTTTAATACAGGCAATAATAAGTCTTTCATAGACCATAAGCGTAGCAAAACCTTGATGATATTCATAATAACTCCAGATTCTTAGTCAGGTAGAACTTACCAATGAAATCTGAGAGACCGATTCTTCTATTATCGGCAATGAATCCTTCTACGAAATCTAAGAGTACTCTTTCTTTGAATAGAGTACGACAATATATGTTATTTTAATTATTTTCCTCATTGATTTTATCAACTGCGAGTGCCAACTATGTATGATAAAAGCGCCATATGAGGATTGGCGTAACCTAGTGTGTCCCATAGATTGCTTCCATGCCTGATCAGTATGGAGGTTTAATGCATGGAACCACTAAGATATACCAATGATCATATTGTACTAAAGTCAGCTAGTGGTATTCAAAGGAGATATCCATAATAGAAAATGCCTAAGTAGGCTTCTCCACTTAAGGCATCCGTGCACTCGTAAAACAGATGTGTCATTCGCATGGCACAAGCGACGATAAGTGGACCAAGGTCAAAGATTGAGCTACCTCTATCATATTTGGATAACTTGATTTCTTCTTAGTAGAACTACCCTGTTTTACTCCTGAGGGGCAAAGTGAAGTTAGGATTGACATCCTATTAGGAGCTGTATCTGTTACAGAAGCTCCATATCGGTTAGCATCAACAGAAATGGAAGAACTGAGGGCTAACCAGATGAGTTATAAAGAAAGGCTTATACAGCCTAGCTCATTGTCTTAGGAGCTCCGACTATTATTGTTGATAAAGGAAAGCACGATGCAATACGCTTGTGCATTTGTTATTGCAACCTAACTAGGAAACGATTAAGAATCGTTATTAGCTGCCCAGGATCGTCGATTTGTTCGACTAACTATAAGGGTAGTCAATCCCTTAAGATTGATTCGGATAGTAGTTGGAATGACTGTCTCACCCTAATTAAGTTCTCCTATAACCAATAGCATTATATAAGCATCAAGGCTGCCTCCTTGGAGACCTTGTATGGGAGAAAGTGACAAATGCCCGTTTGATGGGTAGGAGTTGAGAAAACCCAAATATCAGAATCTAAGATTGTCTTAAAGACGACGGATAAGATAATACGAATCTGAAATCGTCTGAAGGCTGCTAGTAATCGGCAGAAGAGCAATATGAAAGAGAGACGCAGATCTCTTAAAGTTCCAAGTAGGGAACAAGATTCTATTGGAAATACCAACATGAAGGGTATGATACAAGGGCAAGTCGAGCCCTGGATATTTAGGACCATTCGAGATCATCGAATGTGTCGGCAGTATAGCTTACAAGCTAAACTTGCCTGAGGAACTTAGTGGAATTCACAATGTGTTCCACATCTCTAACTTAAAGATATGTCTAGCAGATAAATCGCTAGCAATGTCTTATAAAGACATATAGATTAATAAAAGCCTGAGGTTTATTGAAAGACCTATATCGATCAAGGATCGACAGGTTAAGAAACTCCGAAGAGAAGCATGTACCTATTGATTAGGTCAACTGGGGTACTCGTAAAGGACACTAAATTACTGTGGGAGTTAAGTCCATTACACGACAAAAAGTACTTCCATCTTTTTGAAAATCTCGGGGTCGAGATTTCTTTTAAGGGGGTGAGGATGTAACAGCTCGTAAAATCGTGTCCAATGATGTGGTGACACGTGTAATGAACCCTAATAAAGTCAAACGTTGACTATGAGGGACTAATTTCGTCAAAAATCTAAAACCTTGATTTTAGAAGGACTGAAAGTGTCAACATGCCTAAACAAGGCCTCTGAATGACCTTTTAACGAACCCGAAGCATCATGATGTATTATAATACTCTCAAGAATGCCTAACATGGACTAGATAAGGCTTCGATGCTATTAAATGATGAGATGCACAAGTTTGCGCAATAGAGGGACCTAAAGCGTCAACTTTTAAATCTACGCCTTTCGGCAACCATTTAAGAGAACGGGAGTGTACTAATATTTAAGTATATGCTTGGGAATGCCCATTATGGACCATGGAAGGCTTGGATGTCAGTAAACGACATTTCGCGCTACTTTGTGCGATTAAAGGACTATTTGCGTCAAACTGCAAAAGTATGCCGATTCGTAGGGTAACGGACCTTCCGGAATATGACCCTAAGTTAAACATGCCCTAAATATCCTTTGTATAGCTTAGATATGGGCTTAGAGGTGTTCGGTGCGCAAAAAATAAACTTTTATGTCAAGCAGGGACTAAAAGTGTCAAAAAGTGCACAAGTTTGCATTTTCGCGCATATCTAACATTCTGAATATACCCGGGCACCCAAAAATTTATGTAAGCACTAAAATATTTTATTTTAGTGTTTGGCATGATAAAATTCCATTCGTCGCGTATTTTGGATCGTTTTTTGCGTTCGTTCATGTTTCGTCGTAATTTAACGAATAACGTGACCGTACGACCAAACGAGCCTACATCCGGCATGTTTTTGAGCATATCTCATGTCCCCTATGTTTAGGCATCATAGTGAAGCCTTGAAATGAGGTTAACGGGCCTCAAATAAGTCAGAAATATCATTTATAAAGATCAGTGACCAAATTTGTCGATCTACCAAAGTTTGTTGCTGGACTGAGGAGTGACACGGGCCGCGTAAGCTCAGTAGGCTTGCCTACGCGGGCCGCCTGGGCCTGATCTGCAGCTTTTTTTTTATTATTTGATTTTGCTTGGAGACCACTCAAAACCCTTCTAAACCAATCCAAATCGATTCCTTGGGCTCCAAACCAATTAGGACAGCTGTTATAACAGGTGTAATGATCTGATTAACTCTCCAAACACATGTCTTGATCAGATTTATAACCAAAAACTATAAATAGGATGAAAACCCAACTAGTTCATTGTTCATTTTTCATTCATTCCTCCTCGTCTCTCAATCTGGAGCTTCATGAACTGAATGGAACTTGTATTTTAGTAGAAAAGTTAGCATGGACCCTTTGTAAGTACCTTAGCCCACCTTATAGTTCAGTTTCATAGTTTTATAAACCGAAAAGTCAAGTATCGTATATAAACTTTGACTTTCGAATTAAACTCTCATGGTCCAGCCACTAACCAAATTAAAAGTGGGTATAAGACCATAGTTAGGTAGGTGATTAACCCCTGAAAGGGAACCTCCTAATTCCTTCGTTTGCTTAGTTAATTGTCGGGTCAAACCGTTTAGGTAAAAAGTCAAACTTGGCAGATTTGTGAATGTTAATTAAAACTACTAAACCAGGGGTCCTAAATTATATTTTAACATTCTAATGACTTGGTAATTAGTATTAGAACATGTTTGACCAGGTCTAACCCGACAATTATCAGTCTAAGGTCAGTTTATTACCGAAAGTCGCAAAAGGTTGACTTTTGCTTTGACTTTCAGTTCTGATCCGTTAAAGCTTAAATCTCCCATGTTTTGAGCTTCCATTAGGACCATATCATTCAGTAGCATAACTCCCTGAAGTTATATTGCTTGGTCCTTAGTAGTTCGAATTATATGCTCTTGATTGTTAATATGCTTATAATTGCCGTAAATACCCTTTTGACATACAAATGAGATTTTTAAGAATGTGAGAGGACAAAAACCTTTGCTACTGATATTTGGACTTGTCCCAAAAATTTGACATCAGTTCTTGATCCCAAATAGGAGTTATGCTCAATATCGTAATTAGAAGCTTTAATTTAAGTAAATTGCGATATCTTGCATAAGGCATGTTTAAACTTGGATTTTGACCCAAAACTCATTACCTACTGTTAAGATATTAATTTTAGAGATTTTTGGAATTTAGGATCAGATTATAAACTGATCATATCAAAGAATTCTTGTATTATTCGGTAAATGACGATAATATCCTTTTCATGCATAAAATGAGATTTACAAAGGATTTGAATGCCAAACCTTTTCCTACTGATTTCATATATTAAATAAATTATTTTGAACACTCAAAACTAATCAAAATCTCAGATTTCCATAATACCCCTTAATTATCGTCAATTAGCGATTTTTACGCTATTTAGGTGCATAGTATGGTTTTAAACCATAATTAACACCTAAGACTTGTTACCTACTGAATTCCTAAACAAATTTTAATATTATTACAGTAGGTATAAGTCATGAACTCAGACTTCCAAAAACGTCCTTAAAAGCCTATGTGAAATGACCAAAATGCCTTTTCGGGACATAGTTTGGTCATAAATAGTAAATTTCACATATGTGTAATATCTTACTGATGTAATGAGATAAATTAAATATTTTTACTGATTAGAAAGGACCAGAACTTCAGTTTGTTATAAAATCTCTTTTATAAGTATTTAAATTTCCAAAATGCCCTTACGGGACTTAAAATGGTTTTAAATACTTTTTGGGCATATATGTTAACATCCTACTGATGTATTAACATATTATAAGCATAATAACAATTAAGACTTGTATATAGTTCATTTGGTTACCCGTTACGCATTTATGCGTTCGGATCGGTTTATGTGACTAGTTACATATAATAGCCGAAACAGGTTTAACCTTATCATTAAATCCTCAAAATCCAGAATGTGTTTAGTTTACCCATATTATACAAGTATCCAAACTTGTCGGGTCTAAATCACATTCTATTCCGGTCAACGCTTAATCTAGCGTATTGTACCGCTTTAGATACTTTAAGCTAGTCGGTCTAAGTATACGACTTAAATAAGACCATTAGCATTCTGAATTGGTTATATATTACCATCACTCCAGACTAGAGCCACCCGATAAAAGCTACCTGCATTTAGATAGATTGGATACGACTGAGTTATTATGCTGTGAATCAAGTATTAGCTCAGGTAAATACTCTTAACTTATTTTCCCTTATACGGGCTTGGGATACGGTATCATAAAAATACCGCTTGGTCGGGTATGAGATCATTTAGTCGGATTGTGATTTAAATAAATCTGCATAACCCGTTTTAATCTGTATTGTTTGATAACATAAACATTGGGGGTTAACGACCGTGTCCTGGATATCCTCGGCTCATTAAAGTTAAAAATGGCCACGATCTATGCACGGGGTGTAGGCATACACCCGACAGATGCAAATGCTAAAATATAAATAACCCACATGTTGGGGATAACTCCTTCGTGGGTTTTGTAAGTGGTGAGTCGGTTAATCATGACCGGCTTCCAAACCGGCCCCAATATGTATGACAAACATGTGAAACAGTATACAAGATTTTATTAAAGATTGTCCCAAGTTATAAATGGTTTGTGCCTTGTGCACTTAAATCAATTTTCATAAACTCTTTTCAAATGAGTCGGTTAATTGTATTTACCAGTGAAAACTGACGTATTTTCCAAAGATTTAGTGGCAGGTACTACTCGTAATAGGCTGGGAGTTGGTCGGTGTCGAAAAAGAGGATCTTGCAAATCCTTAAAGATGCCATAAAGTCTGCTTAGCTTCATTTTATACATTCTGTAATGATCCACCTGTGGATTTGATATTACAGACTCGTCTATAATAAATACTTTGTTATTTTCAGACATTGAGTTTGTAATAATATTTTTATTCCAAGACTTCCGCTGTGCTATTCTGTGTATGTTTGACCATGATGATATCAATTACGTCACGATACTCCCCGCCGGGCCCACCGGTAATATGTGGAAATATCGGTGTGTGACATAGGGTTAGGCATGATGAAACACATACGAATATTCTTTATGTTTTGAAAGTGTTTTTTGTAATTTATGTTTGTGTAACTAAAGTTACATGGTTATGTATTTTCTGTTTTGTGTAATTTAGGGTTAGTTATAATGATAAAAAGACCAATATTTTGGTTGGTTTTTGGTCCTTTATAGATAGTTACTGTTTGGTTCTTTGTTATAGGATTAGGCACAATGAAATAAACATGAATATTAGTTGGTTATTGACCCTTCATATGTCAAGACTTTAGCTGGGTATCTTTTATATTTTTTTGAGGTATTGTTTGTTTGTTTGTTTCTAAAGTATGTGGGTTCACTTATTTGTCAGGGCCGTAAGATTCAGGCAGGGATTAAGGCTCCATTGATACCTGTGTTTATTTCACAGCTTCATGAGGATGAAGTAGTTATTCTCTCTAGATTTGGTGTTGGAGAAAACACCGATGCTTACAAAGTTATTAACCATGGTTACAAGATTAACTTTTACCGGTGTACGGTTGTTACACGTGCGAATGGTTGGCAAGGTGTTGATTACGGATTTAATTTCATTGCACATTCATACATTGTTAATGGAGAAGGAAAGGATCTGCTCACGTGCGGTATGACTGTTTCTGCTAATCTGATTTATGTTTTGCCTCCCTTTCGAATCTGATTTCTGTTGCTATGTTTACCATTTTAGATGTTGTTGGAATTGTTGTCTGGTGTGGAGATATGGAAATCTTTCCTAATGAAAGAAAAAAGATGAACTTGGATCTTCAAGATGTCCAGTAAAATCTAATTTCTCATTTATGTAAATTGTTTGTGTGTTATGATTGTATTTAATGTACTGAAGATTCATTTATTTGATTATTCTTATTTAATACAATAGCAATGATTAGATTATTTTATATATAACATTCTTCATTGCATTTAATGGTATATTCATAGTAAATCATTGTCATTATTTAATGTAAATGATTATTAAATCATATACAATATTCATAGTAAATGATTGTTTGAACTTTTAATGCTGTTTTTTATCTGTTTCTTTTAGGGGAGAAGTAGTCCGTTGTACTTTGTGGAATGGGTATGCACAAGAATTTAATGATTTTTTGGCTCAAAACTCTCCGAATGAGACAGTGATGGCTGTCATTCAGCATGCGAGGATTAAGAAGTGGCAGGGTAATTTATATTTGACTGATTTATTTACTTTATTTTTTCCAAGTTCCATTTTGTTACATTCTTTAAGAACATTTTTTTTATTTCTGTAGTGATTTGTAATGTATTGTTGGATATGTATATTGTTTCTTGCAGGTCAATATATTGTTCAGAATGATAAGTTTGGAAGTCGTCTATTTCTCAACCAAGAAATTGATGAGATTAATGAACTTCGCCGGAGGTACTATCACTGATTTATATTTCATATTTTTATTAACATAAGTGTGAGTATTAACGCTAATTGTGGTTTTATTTTTATAGTCTTTTAGTGAAACAATTTGAAGCTGGTGCTTCTTCTTCTCAAACCATACTTTCATCTCAGAGTGTGTTTCCAGTCCGTCAAGAATTTCTATTTGACACTCCTAAGAGACATGTTGATGAAATTATTGAGATTGATAGCGTATGAATAACTCCATATACATTCATAGACATTTCATTTTGTTAATGTTTTCTATGTTTTATCAATTGAGCATGTTAATAAAGCTTTATCTGTGATATCGTAGGTAATGTCATGTGTGGTAGTTGCAACGATCAAAAAATTGTTCAAGAAAACTATGGCTGGTTTTATCCGGCATGTTGAGACTGTAACAAGAAGGTGTTGACCAAAATTGAGTACTTACAATATGCTAAAACCATTTCTGATGAGGTCATGAATCTGTCACCTACTTCATTGGTTTGTCTGAAATGCGATAAAGAATGCACATCGATAACCATAAAGTAAGTTAACTTCTGATCTTTTTATATCCAGAACTGCTATGGTTTTAGCTGTAATTTACTTGACATTTATTACAGGTTCAAACTACATTTGAGAGTGCAAGATGAAACTGGCAGCGTTTCTTTTGTGATGTTTGATAAAGATGTAATGAAGCTTATTGGTTCAACTGCGAATGATATAAGGGAACGCCAAGTTAAGGTCAATGATACTGAAAGTTCTCCCCATGAAATATCACCGTTGGTCGAAAAGAAGTTGGCGTTTAAAATTGAAGTTTCTGATTACAACCTTAACCATGACTACCACGTCTACACTATCCAAAAAGTATGTGATGATCCGGACATAATCGCTGAATTGGTTGCTGGTAATGGAAATGCTCTTGAGGTTGCTGATGAGGTAAGACTTTTTGTATATCTTATATTGATTTATTTTTTGCTATCCAATTTTTGTAGTTTAAATATCTTAAGAGAATTCCTTTTTGGTAATATTTTGATATTAGGTGTTTAGTGAAGAAGGTTCAGAACTCAAAGCTGTTCAATTATCTGAATCCTCACAGATGGCCGGTACTGATATTTCAAAGGTGAATAACAATTCTACAGTTTCGTTTTCGCTTGAGTGTAGATTATATTACATTATTTGATACCTTAGTAGTTGTTTTGTGATTTAATTGAAGGGTGTTGTATCTGTTATGGCTGACTCTTCCGTTGTCGAAGCAGAGAAGGATTCGGCCACCAGTCCTAATGGTAAACGTTCGTTGCAGGATGTGGAAGGTCAAAATGTTGGGGAACTCTCTTCTAACAACAAAAGGAACCGGAGGAAGCCATCTAGGCTTAACACTTAGCTCCTTTGACGTCGTTATATTTTGATGTTTAAGCAAACCTATGTTTTGGTATGTACTTAAGTATGTGGTTGTTTGAAGTTTGGTTGTCGTTGGTAAGTGTTAAACTTCTTAAACAGTTGTTTTGTATGGTTTAGATGTTGGTAATTTATGAACTTGGAAGATGTGGTAAACCATTATGTGGTTTACTTTTTTGTATGGTGGGAAATATAATCTAGGTTTTATGCTGGGAAATATAATCTTTACTTATAATGTGTGTTTTGATTTGTGAATATAGTATGTGAGATGTCTAAATTAGTTTGGCATAGTCTAAATTCTACTTTTTTAATATAGAGTTTGAATGTATGTTTACTTTATAACCGTATTACAAAGAAATTGTTAATATCTACAAATTAAGTGAAAGAAGTTATATTCTTTGAGTTAAATCAATTTTTGTTATGATAGCATATAATTCATAAATATTAACCTACCCTTTTATAAAGTAATGTAGGAACCAATAGATTGATAATTTGGAAAGCCGAGACGAAGCGGCCCAATGAATTCCTAATAAAACCAAGACAAAGATGGTTAGAAAACATGTAGTAGTTAAATCTCTATAAGTTTCTGTATGCAAATAAATTATGGGACAATGTGACTCGCTAAAAATCTATTATTAAACTTCAACTTCAAATATAACTTGCCTATTTGGTCGTGTTATAGTAACTTCATTGTGGTAACTTCATTATGATGTTTCTAAGGGGTCCAACGAATTCCTAATAAAACCAAGACAAGAATGTTTAGAAACATGTAGTAGTTAAATCCATCCATATAAATTTCTTGGTGCATGTAAATTATCGGACAATGTGACTTGGTAAAAATCTATCATTAAACTTCAACACCAAATATAAATCGGGTGGATCGCGTTATAGTAACTTCCCAAAAAAACCAGTATGTAAAAATACTAACATATAAAATCAATACCAAATCAAATCAACCAAACGGCCCCAAATTGGGCTGCCTTTTGCAATTAAATGGTGCAAGTCTTTCAATAATTTCTGGCCCATAAGTTGTGAACCATAACATCCTGTCAAAGGCCCACAAAATGAAACAGGTTTATTAAATCACCATTTCATACCGTCCGCTATGTTTATAGCTTCTTCTCCGACTGAGTCAAAGTGAACATCAAAAATTACCGCCAAAAACTCAAGTTACAATTGAAGACACTCTTACTTTGAAAGCAATTGATGAAAACTAAAGGTAGGTTTTTCTATCTCATTTGTTTAAATCTATTCTGAAGATTTGTCTGTGATCATCCACTTATTTAGTTAGGTTTTAAATGGGGATGATGAATCACCACTAGCTGTTGAGAGTCAATATTTTTTTGGACAGTGATTACAATAATTACCTGTAGCTAGCCCTAAATCACACATATTTGCTCAATTCTTATGTACAGTTATGGAGACTAAAAAGAATTTTATACCAAGACATATAGAGTATTTTCCACAGTGCAGTCCCCAACAGTCCAAAGAATCAAGGAGGATAAGAAAGTCTATCTTGAATAAGCGTAGAAACAGAGGTGTGGTTCAATTTGTACAGACACCTCCTATTATTGATACACTCTGGGCAATGTTACTATTACAAAAAACGATAATGGAGGTATGTTTTTATGGTCATTTTTTTTAAATAAATCTATATATGTAATGTTATATTAGCTGAAATCAGTTTCTTGATATATATCAACAAGTATCATCAAAAGGTGTCTACGAAGCCTCAAGTCTACATTACACGCCATCCAGTGTAAATCAGAATCAAAGTGTAATGTCGTTGGAATCCTCTTCTAAAAATATGGGTAAACAACTCTTGTGCTACTTTTCTAATTATCTTACATACTGATTGTTGTTGTTTATTGAATATGTCTATGTAAAATATGTGAAAATTGGTTTTGTTTGTAGCATAAATTAACCAAATCTCGTCATGTACAGCATGTCACACGCCCGACAAGTTAGATCGAACATGTGTTAGTACAATTCCTCTGACTTCATCCAGTCTTGGTAAGGTTATAAATCTTATTTTTAAGGTATCCTATCAGATTTGACCTTGTCTCTTTGTTTTAATTTTAGGACAATCCGTAAAGGCTAATTATGGTGTTTATGACTCTAGAAAGAGGAAACAAAGTTTCAAAACCATGGATATAAGTAAATTTGATTTATGCGTTGTAGCTGATGTAAGGAGGACATCTTCAATGGTCACACCCCTTGAACCATCAAATCATAAAATTGAGAGCAGCCCATTAACGGATATTACAAACTGTATGTTGTATACACTTTTGTTATTACTGTTAATCATTTATTGAATATTAATGTAAGTTTTATAACATTCGTAAATTTTGTCTTGCAAGTGGATCGTGTTACAGTAAGGTCCCGTCGAAGTGATATTCCAACTCCTCAGAATATTGATATTAGAACTTCTCGACAGTTGCCAAAGTGTTCCGTATTAGCGTTTATTGGTATGTGTTTTACTTTTAATGCAAAACTAAATATAGGTTTCCGATTCACTATATTTTTCGAATCTATTGCTTATCCTAATCACCTGTTGGAACCGATGTTAATTGTCATTTCCAAAATGAAACGGCAGGAAAAGAAAATTCACACCCTGGTGAAAGGTCTAACTTTGATGATTCCAATTCCTCTGATTGTTTACCATCTTCTATCATAAAAAAGATTTACGAAATTGCAAGTGGTACATACCCTCCTTAAACTTATCAAAGTATGTTTCCAGATAACAGTTTAATCTCCTAATATTTCACTTATATAATCATTTTTTTATATGTTGCGGTATATTTTTGTAGAATACGTTGATCATGGAGATGCTATTTTTGTATGTTCTTACTGTCATGCAATGCTTTGGAAAGATGAAATGCTTAGGGGTAATTTGGATTCTAAGAAATCGTCTTTTTCTCTTTGTTGTTCGAACAGAGATGTTGAATTGCCTTCCTCACCTGCTCCTCCTCCACTGCTCGAAAGATTTTACAAAAGAGTTGCTCCTGAAAGCCGCAATTTCATGAATAATATTCGAGCATATAACATGATGTTTTCCTTCACATCCCTTGGTGGCAAGGTTTCTAAAACTTTTCAAAACACCAAAGGTCCTTATGTTTTTGGACTGCAAGGACAAAATTACCATCGCATTGGTAGCTTGCTACCGAATGATGGTGAAGTGCCCAAATTTTCACAGCTTTATATTTATGATTCCCAAAACGAGGATTTTAACCGTCAAAAGGCTGTAAGGTAAATTAAGCATTCACTAGATACTGATTTATGTCAAGTGTTTTATATATATCTAATCTATATAATAATGTCATTTTTTACACAGTGTCGACCAACGTTCGAAGACAGACACTAAACAACAACTTGATCTTGCCATCATATCGAGTCTTAAAAAAATGTTGGATTCATGCAATCCACTTGTGAAGTCATTTAGAATGGTACGAGATTGTTTTAAAGAAAACGATTGGCAAAATGTAAGACTCAAGCTCATTGGAGTAAGGGATAAGGATGGTAGGATTTTTAACTTGCCCACTGCTGAAGAAATTGCTGCCTTAATAATTGGTGATTTTGATGGAGCATTTGATAAAAGGGATATCATAGTTCAAACAAAATCAGGCGATCTTCAGAGAATTAGTGAGCTTCATCCCTCTTATCTTGCATTACAATATCCACTTATCTTCCCATATGTAGAAGATGGATTTAGACTTGGTATTAAACATCGAGGTGTTTCAGTTGATTGTGATATACTTAGAACCAGCACCACAATGAGAGAGTACTTTAGTTACAGAATACAAGACAGAGCCAACCAATTTTCGTTGTTGCTCAATGCCCAAAAGCTATTCCAACAGTTTTTAGTTGATGCTTATACGATGATAGAATCTGCACGGTTAGCTTACATAAAGACACAACAACCCAAACTTAGAAGTCAAACATTTAAGAATTTAAATCAAAGTGTTGAAAGTGGCCAAAACGATGCGTCAAATTATGGAAACCGAATTTTGTTGCCATCTTCATTTACCGGTGGAGTGAGATATATGATGCAAAAGTATCTAGATGCTATGGCAATCTGCAAAGCTGTAGGATATCTGGATCTCTTCATAACAGTCACTTGTAATCCCAATTGGCCTGAGATTTATAGATGTTTAAAAGACAAACGGTTGAACCCTCAAGATAGACCGGATATTATCGCACGGTTATTCAAAATTAAAATCAATCATCTAATTCAAGATTTCAAGAAACATAAATTCTTTGGTGGGATACAAGCAAGTAAGTCATTGTAAATTGTTTTAATTAATTTCTCAAATGATACTTTTACTAACACTTTTTTGGATGTAATATTTCAGTTATTTATACAATCGAATTTCAGAAATGTGGTCTACCTCATGCTCGTATATGTTTGTTCTTAAGTGCCGAGAGCAAGTTTCCAACGGCTAAAGAAATCGATTTGGTTATTAGTGCTAAAATACCTGACAAAGAAATGGATGTTGAACTGTATGAACTTGTCAAACAATTTATGATCCATGGTCCTTGTGGTACAGACAATCCTCATTGTCCATGCATGGTTAATTTAAAATGTTCGAAGAAGTTTCCGAAAAAATATGTAGATGAGACTTGTGTTGATTCTGAAGGATATCCTGTCTACCGTCGTCGTCAATCATGCAACACAGTAGAAAAAGATGGCGTGTTGCTTGACAATAGGTTTGTAGTTCCATACAATGCTATGCTACTCAAAAAGTATCAGTGCCACATAAATGTTGAGTGGTGTAACCAAACAGGATCCATCAAATATCTGTTCAAATACATTAATAAGGGTCCGGATAGAGTGACAGCTTCTGTTTACGAAAGTACCACCACTGCTAATGTGAACCCTCAAAACGAGGAAATGACAAATAATGAAAATCTGTCAAACAAAACAGAAGTATATGAAGTTAAAGCATATCTTGATTGTAGATATATTTCAGCGTGTGGAGCTGCTTGGAGAATCTTTAAGTTTGGCATACACTATCGATTTCCATCTGTTGAAATATTACCTTTTCACTGTGAAGATGGTCAGGCTATTGTTTATGACGATAATTCAAACTTGTGTGACGTGGTCAGTAACCCAACTGTTAAAATGTCTATGTTCACAGAATGGATGAAATGTAATCAAACGGATGCATTTGCTAGAACATTGAAGTATATAGAGTTCCCCAGATACTTTGTATGGATACGCAAAGAACGAAAGTGGGTACGTAGAAAAAAACCTTTTGGTGCAGTTGGTAGGATACATTATGTACCTCCATCACTTGGTGATTTTTATTTCTTGAGAATGTTATTGAATCACGTTATAGGACCAATGAGTTTCAATGATATAAAAACAGTTGATGGAAAAATATATGATACCTTTAAAGATGCATGTTTCGCTCGCAGTCTGTTGGACGATGATAAGGAGTATTTAATGACCATTAATGAAGCAAGCACATGGGCCACTTCTGATTTCTTGCGTACATTTGTTGTAATGCTGTTGATGTCAAACTCCATTTCTAGGCCGGGTAATTTCTGGATGCAAACAAAATCTTTATTGTGTGAAGATATATTATATCAGCAACGGAGGATTACTGGTATTCCTGGTAATTTAAATAACTTAAATAAATTTTCAGATTCCATTTTAGTTTAATCAAGTATTTAAAAAATCTAATGACTAAACATCTGTTTTATTTTTTAGATTTGGTTTTTCCAGAGGAAGAGATTGAAAATATTTGCTTATCACATATCGAAAAACTGTTACTTGGTTATGGAAGTACATTAAGCAACTTTTCTGACATGCCAAATGTTCCTGACAACTACATTTCAGCAGTGAACAATCAATTGATAATGAAGGAAATTTCGTATGATCGGGCTATCTTAAAAAGGGAACATGCAGCTTTCTTAAAATCTTTAATTGATGAACAGCGAAAAGTGTATCAAACCGTCATGAATGCAGTTGGTAAATGAAGTGGAGGTGTTTTCTTTCTATATGGTTACGGTGGAACTGGTAAAACATTTCTGTGGAAAACATTTGCAGCTGCGTTACGTTCCAATGGTGAAGTTGTGTTGAATGTTGCATCCAGTGGTATTGCATCACTTCTATTAGATGGTGGTAGAACGGCTCATTCCAGGTTAGTAATTCCGATAAATGTTAACGAGGATTCTATATGCTCTATAGAACCGAACAATGAGCTAGGAGGCTTAATAAAAGAAACTAAGATGATAATCTGGGATGAAGCGCCAATGACACATAAGCATTGTTTTGAAGCTCTGGATAGAACAATGAGAGATATAACCTGTTCCAGTAATCCGTCCTTCCAGAACAAACCTTTTGGTGGAAAGATTGTGCTTTTTGGCGGTGATTTTAGACAAATCCTTCCAGTCATTCCAAAAGGTACCAGAAGCATGATTGTAAATTCTTCATTGAATTCTTCTTATATATGGCAGGATTGTCAGTTACTCAAGTTAACTGAAAACATGAGGTTAAAAATCGGTACCAAACCAAGTAATTTTAACGAGACCAAGGAATTTGCTGAATGGATTTTAAGGCTTGGTGATGGTCTACTTGGTGGTCCAAATGATGGAGAAGTAGAAATTGAAATTCCAGATGATTTACTAATACTCGATCCAGTCAATCCTATATCTTCATTGATCGCTTTCACATATCCGGATATGCAAAACTTTTTATGCGATTCAAATTACTTCCAACAAAGAGCCATTCTTGCACCCACAAATGAAGTTGTGGATTCAATAAATACAGAACTGTTAAATAGTATGCCTGGTGAAGAAAAGATATATCTTAGTTCAGATACTTTATGTGAGTCTGAGGATCATACCGACCTTAACATGGCATTGTTTCCTCCGGATGTATTAAACAAATTGCATCTGTCAGGATTACCTAACCATAAATTGGTTCTCAAATTTGGAGCTCCGGTAATGTTACTTAGAAACATTGATCAAACAAATGGTCTGTGTAACGGTACACGACTTCAAGTAATAAAACTTGGAAAACTTGTAATCGAAGCAAAGATTATTACCGGAAATAATATAGGTCATCATACTTTGATTTAAAGATTGAAAATGACACCGTCCGATAAAAGATTACCGGTGAAAATTGCACGAAGACAGTTCCCATTATCTCTTTGCTTTGCAATGACCATCAACAAAAGCCAGGGACAATCACTTGAACGTGTAGGCTTATATCTTCCACGGCCAGTTTTTAGTCACGGAAAACTATACGTTGTTGTGTCTCGAGTAAAGAGCAGGAAGGGTTTGAAGATCTTGATATGTGACAAGAGAAAACAAGTGTGTAAAACCACAACTAGTGTGGTCTACAAAGAAGTTCTACAAAATCTATAGTCGTTGTAGAATTAGCATTTTCAACAAAAGTCTTTTAATGTTTGAAGTTATTTGGTATTATGTTTTGAACATCCTATGAACATGTTCCTTTTATCTATTAATAATGGATGTTTTAAAATATAGTATACATTTTTAAAAAAATGATACCTTTAACAAATATAAAACAATGAAAGGTAAATAACAATAACATATATCTAGAAGACAAGAAATAACTAATGTAAGTAATACTTTCAACCGTTAGTCATTAGGAACACTTCATGTTCTTAATATATAGTCTGCAGTGATTCAGTAAGATATGAACCCAAAATTTTGAGTAGCTACACCCAAATACCACCATGGTCAAAACTAAAGTATCAACCTTTACAAAATAGTTTTGAGCAAACTAACAACCACAAACAAAAAAACATAGTTTCCATGCATAATGACATTATCTACAAAAGCCCCACAACGATTCAGTCAAACAAGAAAATACCTTTACCCATGATGAACTTAAGGGTAAACTCTTCTCGAGGAACCATGTTTTTATCCTTCACAAACTGTTTCATGTTTTTTTATGTAAAACCGACAATCTTTAAAGTCCTTTTCCTATCCAAGCCAAGTTTTTTTAGCGAGAACTTTTTTAATGCGCTGTAACAAACAACATATAATGTTTAGAAAGATAGTTTTATAATATGGTTAATACAATGTAAGGTCCTGTTACTACTTTTTGGTTACAGAAACTTACAAAATGATTGTCCACGCGGAAAACTACTGGAACAGTTTCGTTGTTCGTAGTTACATCGACCATTTCAGCTTCATTGTCCTTAGTGATGTCATGCTTATCTTCATCATCAAAGATACTGATAACCTCTTCTACCACTTCTTCCTTAATAGCAGCATATAATTCTGGTGGCAACACTAAATCAGCATCCTTGGAACAATTGAAAACAGACATATCAAAAGTGTGAAGATCAATCATTTCAAACACAAGAAGATGTTCATCACTTAGTGAAATTTTCTTCTTAATCCGATCCCATCCAGTTGTTATGTAAAGTTGATTGTCACTAACATCCATTCGAACCAAAAATTTATGCTTCCCAGGAGCTCTAATAACAACCGGATAATTTGGAATGGTATTGTCCATCTTGTGATGTACAAATAAACGATTGATATGCTACAACGAGAAAAAAATAATATTAGTAGTTTCATATACTAGCAACCAATAAAAAAGAAACGATAATAAATATACCGAACCCAGATTGTGAACTACATACCATAGCATCAGGTTTATCAAAAGCGCCATTAGGTCTGTAGTAAAAATAATCAGATGGAGAAAATGCAATATTGTCATAGAAATAAAATATCCGGAAACTTTGTAATGCTTCTTCATACTGAAATACGAGCCATGATCCAGATTGTAGTTTCAAAGTTTCAACTACGGAATACCACCCATTGTAGAGATAATAGAAGTTTCCTAAATCATTTATCTTGACTTCAAAAACTTGCCCATTAGTTGTCCGTACTTTGACAAAGCCAACAGGATAGTTAAACTCTTTTATCCATTGTTTATATTTTTTTGGCAGAACCTATGTATAAATATATTAAAATCAGAAACTGTCTAACATGATGTTATAAAGAAAATAAATTCGCCATAACTGAGATTAAAATACTAACCAAAGATTTCCTTTGGTTGTCGGTCATGTAAGAAGCAAACCCATACATCCTTCTAAGTTTGAACTGTTACAGAAAATAATATGAATATCATTAATAAATAACAGAGTAAAACGTTAAAAGATTATTCTAAGTATTGCAATTAAAAAGAGTATAACTAATAGACTAAAATATTATATAACTTTAAAACGTTATTTTATATATTCAATGTCAAGAATGTGAAAGACCAAATGTTGTTTTCGATGCCGAGAGTTTCTAAGGCTTCATCTTGCTTCTATTTTTGACAGTGTGATACAAAACCCCAAACCGGGCTGTTACTATTTCCTTCAATATTCGTTGTTGTTGTTTCTGATATGAAATCCTAAGTCCTTGGTTTGTTGACGACTACTGACGATCAAATCATGTACGTTTGAGACTGTGATGAATGCGTAAGTATGATATTCAGGTTCTATGATGCTTAATAAGTCATTGCAAATTGTTACACACATTTTATCCTAAAGAGAAAAAGAAAGACATTTGATTTGGACCGTCATTATTACTTCTTATTAAGCATCAGGGGAGCTTGACATGTCATAAACAAAGACTTGAAAATACAAATGTATCATCTAAACTACCATAAGTAATCAACATATGAACATACATAACATATGAAACATCCAAAATATTACAAATCAATCTGTGAAAGACTAAAATTATATAACTAAACTAAACATCATAATCTTATAAAATCTTTATATGAAAAATAGAATTATAACACAAGTACTGATAAACAAACATTTTTAACATAGCCCTAAATATAAAAACGCTAAATCGAACATCAATACAAAAGTAAAAAACTAAATCGAACAACAACACGAACATTCCTATGACGAAATATGAAGTATAACAAATCAAATAAACAAATATGATCACAAATTATAGTTCATATACAACTACAAACCTTTGTTCAAAAATCAAACATACAAGTGTGGTATAAAAAATTACATCAAGCAAAGATTTCAGAAGAACAAAATCGAATCAATACGTATTAAATTACCTTTTGTTGATAAGCGAAAATCTTGAACAATTCCTGTCGTTTCGTTGTCGCCCTTTGAAGAACGGAGAGGCAGATGGAGCGGTAAATGACTGATTAGAATTTGGGGCCGTATTTGGTATAAGGGTTTAATGGGCATTCAAAATCTAACCCATTAGTAAGGTTAATTGGATCAAATATAAGGGTTTTTTTTTATATTGTTCAATATCATTTGGTTATTTTAATTAGTTCATGTTTTAATTATTAGACAACATAAATTAGGTCATGCTTTCATTTTAGCCAACATATTATCAATTAGTTAGCTAATTTTCTATATCAAACATGAACTAATAATTTTTGCGTAACACAGGAATAAAATTTTAATTTCCTAACACATATTGTCTTTAACATTGTTTTATAAAGATATGTAACTAAATACAAACAATTTCAATGATGTATTATAATCTATTTTTATGCTTATTAAACCTACCCGTGTGGTCACACGGGTCCTACAACTAGTACTATATAAAGGAAATGTGATGTAAAAAATTGTAATTTTAACACACGCATAAATTTTAAAGCATTATATATCCACCTCCTGCTTCAAAATCGATCTCTGAGAGAGAGAGAGAGAAAAGAAGAAAAAGAAGTGAAACCGATAAGGAGAAAAGGAGACACCGGCAACGATTCCGGTCACGGATGCGGGGGTTGTTCTGGTCGAGAGCCTAGGTTTTTCAATCTCTACATCCAATCTTGCTCTAGGTGTCTCATTTTTAACCTAAACATTCTTTGTTCTAATTTATGATTTTGACATTTTGAAACAGACTTCAAGTAGCATGGTTTCACAAACCATTTTTCACTTCAACTTGTTCAACAAGCCACATATTTCTCACCTAGGGTTCGAACAAATCCCCAAATTTCGTTTCTCTAGCACTACAATTGAATCGGAAATGGTAAGTTTTATTATACGATTACGACACTATCTTGTAATCATATATATTCATCTTCGAATGCTAATTGAAATACTCTGTTTACGTGTTTTTTTTCAGGGAGCAACTGCTAATTTGGATGCTCAACTAGAGTCATTGTTGAATGTGGAGAAGCAGATGATGCTTAACGGTGATGTTGGCGGAACGAAAAAAGGCAGCGATTGATATTCTTCAGCTTTTCTTCGAGAATCGTGCGTGGAAGACACAGAATGATCAGATTGTTGTGTTATTTAGGTGGCATGGTCAGTTGAAGCAGGTGTGTTATGGTTTTATGATGACATATGGATCTTTGTTGTTTGTTGTTTGAATGCTTGAAACTTATATGTGGTTGATGGAATAGCAACATTGCTTCAACACGTTAGCGGCTTCGGTAAACCGTTGAGCATTCTCTGGAAATCTCTTACCGATATCTGATCGAGTGAAGTTAATTGATCGATGTGTAGAAGTTATTGCATTCATGGTCACTGATAAAAGTCGAGTTTCTTTTGTTGACTGGTGGGCTAAAGACTTGATTGTTCTTAGAATTGATATCTTCAAAAGGGTTCTTATTGCACTGGTTTCAAAGGGATTTAAACAGTTTGCACTTGCTCTAGTTCTAATGCTTTATGCCCAAAAACGTCTTCGAGGTCTGGTAAGATCCCTTTCTCACATGCAAAATGGATGAGTCGGGTTGGGTAACAGGTTGAAATGGGCTTGGGTTGGGCCACTTTTTACACTGGTCAAAATGGGTCGGGCTAGGTTGGGTTGACCTGCAAAAGGCCCAAACTAAAAAAATTTTAAATTAACTTTATAATAACTAATTTTCATAGTAAAACAATTTAAAATATTGTAAGCTTTTGGATTCGCTTGTGTCGCCTTTGACCCGTTTGTTCATAATCGCTAGCGGTTAGCAGTTTGTAAGTAGAAATCAAATACAATTATTCAAGATGTGAATCGCTTGTGAATGTAAATGATATGTAGTCATTTTGTAAAGCACATTTTTTCATATAAAAGCTGAATATCAACTGAGGTTGAGGTCGGTATCAAGGTGAACTTCATATTTATCATTTTTAATGCCAATTTTGCTACAATCAAACCAATTAATAATTTGTTCTTCAAGATCAGTTAATTTTTCGAGTAGTCAACGCCAGTACAGTGACACACAATCACTCCCTCGGTCTTCGCTGCTGATCGCTGGTATGACAGACATCCACAGCCACGAACCAGCCCACAAGTTGTTGCAGCTGTTGTTATCAAGAGTGGACATTTGGGTGTGGATCATTGTGAACTATTTAATTATCAGGTAAAGATTCTGACTTATTATGTCCGTATACGCTCAAAACTCAACCGAACGAACTGACCCGTGCAACCCCTAATATCACCAATCTAAGTGTTGTGCTCCCGCCACATAGGTCTAGACTTAAGTTAATGATTTTTATCATCTTTTACTTTTACTGTAATTTTTCTTTTTCCAACTTTGTTATGAACTTATGATTAACATCTAATGCACTTATTGGAATTTTTCATATTGTGTGGTGTTCATATTTATCAAATGTTTAAGAATACCAGACACCACCGATGCAATTAGTGCACTATCATTGTATTTAGTTGTTCCTAATATACCAGATGAACTTGTTCCAGTCAATCAGTTGCTATTGGCTCACCTTATACATTTGAAACTACACTAGAACAGTAGAACCGTAGTGTAAAATAAAAGTGATATATTTGGAGAAAGTGGTATGTTCCATTCTTAGCAAAACAAATTTTGGTATAAGAATATTTTTTTAAATAATAGCGATAATAATTTAAATTAAAATACCTATTGTATCTTTACAATCTAATAAAAGCCATACCTAGGGGACACATGTCCCCCATCTAGAGCCTCTATTTCTCATTTTCCCGCCATTTTCTAATCCTCTAAATCCCCTGATGTGAAACCCGACTCGGGATCCATTTCTTCTATCCGGGTCCGTTTTTTTCGTTCCATATATTAACCCACAATCCGATCAGTTTCCCATCTATTGTTCTTCTCTCATACGCTTTGGAATTCTTAGGGTTTTTTTCCTTTGTTTCCCTCTATTTCCGCAGGCAAATATATCTTAATAATCGAAGATCTTAGGGTTCTTATTCGAAAATCTACGGTATGTATTTTATTTTTCTATTACTGTATCTTTGAATCTTTGATTTCTTTGTTCTTATCACTGAATAATCGAAGATCTTAGGGTTTTTTTTCCTTTCTATCGTTTTTTTCAGCAGGCATTAAACTGATTATTCGAACAATCACGGTACGTATTTTAGTCCTCTGTTACGACGTCTTATAATCTTTGTTTTGTTTGTTCTTATCACTGAATAATCGAATATCTTATGTTTATTTTCCTTTCTGTCGTTATTTTGAACAGGCAATATACTGATTATCTGATTCGGTTTATTTTTTGTAACCGTTGTTTGTAGGTTTCAAGATTATGGAAAGTTCATCAAGGTATCTTTAAATTTTTATGTTTGATATGTAGATATGTAGATTATGTATAAATTTTTACAAATCTGTATTTTTTATCTGTTATGTATGTTTTGTATTTATGTATTTATTTTCTTTAAATCTTTAAATAATTTAGAATTTGTATTCGATTTCATCTTATCATTTGTTTTGAGCAGTATGCTTAACATGTTATTGTTTATTAATTCATTCTTTTTTTGAATTTGAATCAGTATCAGGGAGCCTTCTTTCTGTAGAATTATGAATCGAGCGGATGAACTTATTATGGTAATTCATAAACTCTAACATGAATTATAAATTGTATTTTGTTGGTGTCATGAAATTCAATTTATTATTTTTGTGTTTTTTGTTTTCTATTAATTATAATAATATAATTATAATTTATTTTTAATTTTAATTTTTCTTTTTGTAAGGCGATTCCATCTTTTTGTGGGGTGTCGATAAAGGGCCTACTAATGTTCTTATAGAAACAGAGGATGGGCGAAAATTTGTTGTTTTCATAAGTGCAGGAATAGGAAAGTTTTTCCTTTTCAAGGGTTGGTCAGATGTCGTTACACATATACGACTTCAGACAGGCGCTTTGGTAATCTTGAATCCTTTAGATTCTACCACATTCAAACTAGCATATTGTCTTAATGGTGTGAGTCCTGCCTGTTTCTGGACATCTCTCTTATCTACATCTTCTTATTTGACTGTAAGATTATTTTTTAAGTTTTGTTAAATTCTCTTAATATATTGACTTTTTCAGAACATTTTTGAAGTCTAATCTTTTTTATTTTGTTTATCTTATCATTCTTACAGGTCATACCTGAGTGTATCCTGCCGAAGTCCCATGATTATACACGTAGTGATTTAATTTCAACCATCCATTTAAGCAACAAGACGTTTCATGCTAAGATAGAAACTGTTGGTGGTAAAGTTTGCTTTACCAATGGTATTGATGTTATTGTTAGTCTATATCAATTGGAGGCCGGTTGTTATTTATTTTTTACAAAATGGTTTGGTTATTCTTTCCATTTAACAATTTTTGGTAAAAATGGCGTTGAAATGAATTTTGATGATGTAAATGTCGACGAGGTAACTATACATTTTGATGTTTCTTACTTTAATTATATTTAATAATTTAATTAATGCAAAAAAATTAATAATTTTTATATCTAATTTTCAGGTCGAAGTTGCACCTGTTGATTGTGTAATCGATGGTACTCCGATTTCAGATGATCAGCCTGCTGTTGCTGAACAAGAAGCTGGACGTTATATTTGGTTTATTCTTACGGCTGCTAAATATTTTGTAAGTGTTAATATGTTTTTACTAATTACTAAATATTAAATATTATATACTTTTTGTTGACATAATGTATAAATAATATTTTTTTTTCTTATTACTTATATTTTTTTAAATCAATACAGCGGCTGCCTGATGATGTTTCAGCGAAGGCCAAACTGCATTTGAGTTTAAAAAATATCACTATCAGACTTATGCATGTTAGTCCTCCGATAGAGTTTCCTAACGGTACTAGACGTGAGACGAAAGAGAAAGGTTATTGTTATTCTTTAAGGAGGTGGTCAAGATTCATGAATACCGCTGGCATTGAGGTGGGTGACACGGTTTATTTTTGTTTTGATGAACTTGAACAAGTTTTGATTGTTGAAAGGGTTGTTCCTCATATTAGGCGTACTTAGTACTTTTTTGACATTTAGTTTTCGACGTTTGGTTTTCATATGATATGTATTAACATAGTTATGGTTATTATATTGAACAACGATTATGGTTTTGAAGTTTAATTTACCACAACTTTTATTAACTTACCTGTTGTTTCAACTACTATACTGACAATATATTATACAAATATTCCAAGTGTAATATATGTTTTAAGTAATGATGTATTCCCCATTGTCGCATCGCCAATTAGCGTAATATCAAAATAAACCATATAGAAAAAAATTTGAAAATATAAACCATAAACCAGATTACATATACCTTACAATATCAAAATAAACCATATAGAAAAAACTTTGAAAATATAAACCATAAACTATATCACATATATCTTACATTAGGTGATAACTACATTTAACAATCATACTTATAATGTATAAGTCAATAAATTAATATTTTAAGATATCCAGATACTATTATAGTTGTTTTTTTTTAATATAAATGTTTTGTGACTGTGAATTCTTATCAATATAAAATATAAGATTTATTAAGTATATAAGTATATAACTATTTCTTTGTAACATTGTTTATATTTACTAAATTAAAATTAAAATGTTAAACAGGAAACTGATTCATATATAAGTATATAAGTATAATTTATATAGGTATAAATAAGTATAATTGATTGATACTACTATTCCTTGAAATATATAAGGTCACCTAAAATAGTTTTACTTATTTTTAGAAATAATATGTAATTGATTTGAATTTTGATTAAGTGTAATTAATTTATTCTATTTATAATAATATAATAATTACCGTAAATGATGTTTACTTATTTTTAGAAATAATATGTAAATGATTGTTGATTTTTAGTTGTTGATATTTATAATTATTTTTGATAATTGATTATATTGATTGATTTATTTTGATTATGATTAAATTGATGTTTTCCTTATATACTTTTCATATTGCTCCTATAAGTAGTGTTTCAAAACTCCATTCATTTTATCATTGTGTCATTCATATCTTCACATTCTTTTGGTTACCTTTTACTCTTGCACTTCTTATTCCTATATATGATAGCATATATGATATTATTTTTTCAAGAAAACACTATTTTTTTAAACTCTGTTTTCCGTCCAAAAATGTTTATGCAATTGGTTTGGTTTAATATTTTGCGTTGGTCTATCGTTTTTGTGATTCGTATATTGAAGTATGTTTTGCTCCGTGTCATAGATATTATGGAGAACCATAACATCACTATGTTGAGAGCTGTTGATGCATTTCAAGAGCAGTTTTCTGTCAAGGTTAGGGTGATCAGGGTTTGGGAACACCCTGAAAGGCGGAATCCCAGTCAACTATACTCATTGGACATGATTCTAATTGATGAAGAGGTTTATTTAATTTTTATCATTTTATCAATATAAATTCAAATTTGTACTTTATTATACTATTAGACTATTTGATTAATATTTATTTTATAATTTTTTTCATACATTATACAGGGTACAAAGATGGAAGCAACATGTTTGAATAGAGTGTTACGACAATTTCAACAATCATTAGTGGAAAAGCAATGTTTAATTATCCGGAATCCAACTATCGATTTTAATAACTCTACTTATAGGTATGTTGACAATCAAAACAAGTTATGTTTCCAGGGTACAACCCAAGCTGTTCAATGTGAAGATATTGGTGGATCCCCTTATGGCTTTGATTTCACGAGTTTTGCTGATATATTGAACAGTAATGTTGTTTCAAACTCTACAGTCGGTATGTATATTAATTTATGTTTTAAAAATGTAATTTTGTGTTTCATTAAATGTTTTATTTTTCACTGACTAACCACATCTTATTTATCGATATTATATTGTTGTAGATGTCATTGGTTATTTGACTCGCTCATTTCCAAAAGAGACTGTAAATAACAAAGCAAGTGGAAAGCAATCTGTTAAAGTTACCATAGAGATTTCAGATCTGGAGTAAGAATCCTAATAATTATCTTAGAATGCAGTATACATATGATTGTTACAATTAATAGTAATTATAGTTGTATTGATTTAACATTAATATATAAGTAAACATATTAAACTTTTCCTTTACCCTTTTTTCATGGAATATTCAGGCGTCGGACGTTATTTCTTACTCTGTGGGATCAATACTGTGATCAAGTTTTGTCGTTTTTTGAGACTATCAAAGGGAAAAATGTTCATGCAATCATTATATTGCAGTTTGGGAAGGTCAAGTGGTGGAATGGTTTGTTTTCAATCCTTATTAATTTATTTTTTCTGCTGTATCCCTGTAAATTGCTTATTCGATTCTAAACTTTATATTCAAATTTATTATATTATTTGTTTAACTGTTTAATTTCCCACTGTTTCTTACTAGGTGTTGCGTATGTTAACAATTCGTACACGGTTAGTCGTGTTTTTTGCAATCATGAATGTCCTGAAACTGTTCAGTTCAGAAACAGGTTGAATAAATATTCAATATATTATTTCTTATTTAGTTTATCGTTAGTTAACTTTTAATTTTTTTGAATATTTTGATCAACCTATAGTTTATTATAATATATGTTCATTTTTTTTTCTTCAACAGTTTGATTGAAAATTCTGTTGAGGTTACTGAATCCACGAGCCTTGGTTCCATGGGAAAGTCTGTTGAAGAGGAATTCTTGGAGAGCAAAGATTTTTTCAATATTTGTGATGTATTTTCGTTTACGACGGTATACTTTTTTGTTAATATTAAATTGTATACTACAATATAGATGTATAGATTATTAACTTATTATATAATTATTCAGGTTTGCAAGGTCATTGTTGTGGGTAATATAATAGGTGTTTACAAAGATGAAGGATGGTTCTATGAGGGTTGCAATAGATGTAACAAGAAGATCAACAAAGTTGTTAATCTGAGCGATGAGACACAGGAATCAGGTTCAGCTGTAACAAAAGAGGTTCTTACCTGTATCTCTGATCGTTGTGCTTTTAAAACTATAACTTCTTCTCTGAAGTAAGTGAATATACCTTCCGAACCTTTTTTTACATGCACGACCTATTATTTATTAATTTATAATATGAACATACCCATATTCACTAGGTACAAGATTCAACTTAGAGTTCAAGACCCTTCTGCCTCTGTTACACTTACTTTGTTTGATCGTGAAGCACGGAAGTTGGTAGGAAAGTCTGTTGATGAGATTCTTAATGCCGACCCTGAATTTGTAAGTTTACATTTAGTAGTCATTTTGTTTTTATTTTAAATTTACTTAAAATTTCATATTTTCTGATAAGTGATAAATATTATTTTTTGTCAGCGTTCTGATGCTATGAAGATTCCTGCTGAAGTAGATGCGTTGGTTGGCTAGACTGTTGCTTTTAAAATAGACGTTACCCACTATGTCTTGAAGTATAACATCCATAAGTATGGTATACTCAAGTTGACTGTGGATCCTAACGTTATATCTCAGCTTCAAGACAAACAATCTTCTTCCCAGATAAGTGTATGTTATATACAAATTTGGACCTTATTGTTTTACATTTTCAACATTGTATTATCCTGAAGTCTACATATTTGTTTTAATTATTTTTTTTTATAAATTATGCAGTCTTCTCAGAATTGTTCTTTGGATATTGGTGCTTCAGAATTCCAGTCTCAGTCATCTGATGGTTTGAAGGTCATTGTGTGAATTATTGTTTTCTTATCCATTGTTTTATTTTCATATATGTTCAATTATTCGTTTCCTTTCTAACCTGATAAATTTATTTTTCTTAGGACTATGGTGTCAAAGGAAGCCAGAACACGACTCATGTATCTAACATGGCGAGCACCGTTTCACCTGTTGCTTTGGATGTCACTGAAACTCCTGCTTCAATGTTAGTTAAGGATGATGTGAAGCGAAACTTGGTTGAAGTCTATGATGTTGATGAAGATTCTCACATGTCTGCAACAAAGGTCCATAAATCTGGCGAGGTTAAGGATGCAAATAGTGCAGAGAAGATGAACCTCATCATTCCTAAAATCGAGAAATAGTTGTGGAAGTTTTCATATCATTACGTTATTGGCTTTTTTATTGGTGTCCTCTAAAACAATACATTGTTTGAATGCGTGGTTTTGGTATTTTGTTTTTATTGGTGTCGTCTAGAACAATACTCGGTTTCAATTTGGATGATTTGATATTTTGTTATGAGTAATAAGCATTATCTGAATTTAGTTTATTTTTAATTCCAGTTTTATGATTGTTGTTTACATTTCAGTTAAACCACAAGCATACTATATTATAACTATTAATGTAGTAATGTAATATGGTAACATAAATGTAATTCTTTCTTTAGACTAGAAAATTTAAAAAAAAAATTTAAACATATTATTTAGAGACATTAATACTGTTGACTTATAGTTGATAACATCTTTTTTAAAATAAGATAAAAATAATATAATTTGTAACAATTATAGAAAGCTTACCTATCGTATTTCAATTTTTTTTCATTTCCATATATAATTGTCGTCTTAAATAATAGTTAATTAGTAAAAACGTACCTTAAATACATGAGTTACTAAATTTAGGGAAGAAAATAAGCCTTTATTTGTTAATTGGTATGACTTTAATCTATATCCATAATTAAGCTTATTTCCTTTTTAATTCATATAGATTCTTATTTATATGTACACTCATTTCTTCACACAACAAAGAAATTCTTCACACAAAAAAGAGTTCACTCATCTACTTTGACAAAGTATAATATTGTTCACACCGCCTCTACGTTATATAAGGTACGTGTTCTGAAATCAGTATATCTTTGTTTATGTGCAACATTATTTGATAACAAATAATTCATTGCTTTACAGAAAATGTCACAAATTCGTAAACATACATCCGCATCAAGTTCCGACTTTCGTAACATAAATGTGAATTCAACAAATCCTTTGTCTGATATATCTAATGGTATGCCCTTTATCAACTATCTGTTTTGAAGTAGTATTGATGCATTTTTTTTCATTTCATTTCAATTTTTACTAATTAAAATCTCATCTCAGTTGATACATGCACTAATATTGACAACTCTGAGGTTGTTGAAAGAACAAAAGCTAGAAGAATATATTCGAATTACAAAAGATTCAATACAATCTCATCCCCGAGTCATGCCACAGTCAATTATTCAATTCGTAATAGTGAACAGAATTTTAGTTCGTACACACCTTCCATGTATAACAAATCATCTACTACCCGTGGAATAAACATCAATTTTTCTGCTGGGTTATCGTCTTCGGAAATTCCTAACACCAATGTTTCTTCATCATATCCTTTGTATGATATTTCCAATGGTATTGATTTTTTGTACTCTATATACGTAATTTTATTAAAAAAAATATATTGTATATATTTATCTAATGGATATGTCATTTTTCTTGATATACGTAATGTAGACAAGGATGAGGTTGCTAAAAGAAAGAAGGCGAGACGGATATATTTGAATAGCAAAAGATTAAATAAAATCTCATCACAGACTCAATCGACTTTAACTTCTTCTACTAAAAATAAAGAGAATATTAATCCGAACACAACTTTTACGTTGAACAGATCATCTTTTAGTGTCTTATCAAGTATCAATGTCTCTTCCACTTTATCTAAATTAAATTCAGGTAAGACTTTCTATTTTTCGTCCTTATCAATTTCTTAAATTAGATTTTTATGATTCACATTTTTTATGTTACTACATATGTTTTTCTTTAGGAAATTGTCCATCATCAAGTGTCGGGATTAAAGACATGACTTCTATAAGTCCCTCTACTTTTACTAATCCAGGTAATTTATTTAAATTAATTATTTTTGATGAAGCATTAATTTTATGAAATATATGTTTATATATTCTTAAATATTAAATATATTGATTCAGTTTTATTTTATATGTTATTATTTAAGTTAATTTTCTATTATTGGTTATACTTATTTTTTAGGAAACATTGCATCTTCCAATGGTATTCTAACAAATATTACAAGCAATTCATCATCAACTTCAAGTGTTGACATCATACCTTCGTCTTCATCTAGAATTTCACCAAACACTGTTCTCGCATCAGACAACGTTTCAACATTGACAAAAATCTCATCTGGAAAGCGAAAATTAGTAAGAAGACGTCGAGACTTAACACCTATACCTATTATTGATTTGACAGCAGATGATGATAACGAGGTTCCTGAAATCATAAATCAACATTTAAAAGGTGTTTCAAAAGGTAAACCGGATCCTCTTTTATTTATTACTGCTTTACATATTGTTTTTTATATTTTGATTATAACAACATATATTTTAAAGGTTTAATATTAATCTTTTAATTGAAATACAAAAAAAAAACATACAGACTACTTGGACAATGGTGACCAGATAATCGTTTGTGGATCATGTAACGCAAAGATATGGAAAGCAGAGGCGGATAGGGGTGAAAAAAAGCAAAATAAAGTTAACTATTCAATTTGCTGTTCGTATGGTAAAGTTTTGTTACCTGATTTAAAACAGCCTCCAGATATTTTGAAAGATCTATATGTTGGCGCCAATGCTAAGAGCAATTTTTTTCAAAAATACATTCGCCGTTCTAATTCTATGTTCTCATTTACATCTATGGGAGGAAGGATTGACAAAAGTATCAACCGTGGAAATGCTCCTTATATCTTTCGATTAAGTGGTCAAAATTATCATAATATCGGTAGTCTGTTACCTGATGATGGAGATGAGCCAAAATTCAGCCAGTTGTATATATACGACACAGATAATGAAATATTTAATCGACAAAATGTTGTTGGGTATGTCTTTATGTCTTACTCTGTATATTATAATATATTTAATTTTTATTTGATATGCTATTAATGTTAGTAATAGAGATGTAAACATTATTAATCCATACTATTTGTTTATTTTACAGGGGCTCAAACACTTCTTTTTCGATAACTGAGAAGGCTTTTGATGTTCAGATCATTGAGGAACTTAAAGATATGTTAGACACTAACAATGCTTTGGTTAAAAGTTATAGACAAGCTAGAAATTGTTTAAATGAAAACCCTTACATCGACTTGAAGCTTCGTCTTATTGGTAAAAGATCCAAAGATGGTAGAACATATAACCTTCCTGAAGCTTCTGAAGTTGAGGCATTAGTTATTGGAGATTTTACTCAAGCTCTTGAAAATCGTGATATAGTTGTGAAAACCAAATCTGGTCGGCTTGAGCGGATAAGTGAATTACATCCTTCTTATCTTTCTCTACAATACCCTCTTCTATTTCCATATGGAGAAGATATGTACAGGGTTGACATTCTTCATAGAGGTCTGACTATAGACACGAAGAGCAAATGTCCAATGTGTACTATGCGTGAGTTCTTTGCCTATAGATTACAAGATCGTGTCGATAAGTTTTCCGTTATCCATAATGCAAAAAGACTTTTCCAGCAATTTGTTGTTGATGCTTACACTATGATTGAGAGTGAAAGGCTGTTTTACATAAGGCGACAACAAACGCATTTGAGGTCAGAAAGTTTTCAGAATATACAGAATGCAAATAATTCTGGCAAAAAAGATATGTCAAAAATTGGAACACGTATCTTTATTCCATCTTCGTTTACTGGCGGTTCTCGATATATGATGCAAAATTACTTAGATGCAATGTCTTTGTGCAAATGGTTTGGGTATCCAGATTTTTTCATTACTATTACATGTAATCCAAAATGGCCGGAAGTTGAAAGGTTTTTAAAAGATACCACCATAAGGCCTGAAGATAGACCAGACATTTTGTGTCGAATTTTTAAGATGAAACTAGATTCTCTAACAAAAGACTTTAAAGAAGACAAGTTGCTGGGTAGAGTTAACTCTGGTATGTTTACTTTTTATTAATATTATTATTATTATTATTAATCTATATATATTGCTGATAACATAATTTAGTTTTATGTTAAAATTCCTAATAATTTTTTTTTGTTATTGTACTTTGTAGTTGTCTATACTGTCGAATTCCAAAAACGCAGACTTCCTCATGCACACATATGTGTATTCATGCATCCTGACAGCAAGATACTATCGGTTGACCAACTAGATCCAATCATTTCTGCCGAAATTCCAGACAAAGCTGAAGATCCAGAGTTATATAAACTTGTGGCAGACTACATGATTCATGGTCCGTGTGGTGCTCTGAATATGAATTCTCCTTGCATGGTCGATCGTAAATGCTCCAAGAAGTTTCCTAAAAAATTTGTTAACGAAACATGTTTGGATAAGAAAGGATTTCCAGTTTATCGTAGAAGGGATTCTGGCCATTCTGTTGTTAAATCACGTGTGAATGTAGACAATAGATATGTTGTTCCATATAGTAAAGTGCTGTTAAAAAGATACCAGGCGCATATTAATGTTGAATGGTGCAACCAACTTGGTTCTATCAAATATTTGTTCAAGTACATTAACAAAGGCCCAGATAGAACTACGCTTAGAGTTGTTGAAAGTGGAAATCATGATGAGCAGGAACCTGTAGTCGATGAGATAGAAAAATATTACGATTGCCGGTATATTTCTGCATGCGAATCTGCTTGGAGGATCTTTTCCTATGATGTTCATTATCGATATCTTGCAGTTATTCGACTTCCGTTTCATTTACCGGGCCAACAAAACGTAGTATATGGTGCAGACGATGACATTGACGAGGTTCTTAACAAACCATCTGTTGCTTCTACTATGTTCTTATCTTGGATGAAGTGTAATGAAAGTTTGCCTGAGGCACGTGAGCTTACTTATGTTGAGTTTCCTTCAAAATATGTTTTTAAATTAAATACTCGCAGTTGGGATGTAAGGAAACGACATCCTTCAATTGGTAGGATTCATTCGGTGTTTCCTTCCGCTGGTGAAGCATACTACCTAAGAATATTATTGAACAAAGTAAAGGGTCCAAAATCTTTTGAAGATATTCGTACTATAAACGGTACTTTGTATCCAACTTTCAGGGACGCATGTTATGCGTTAGGGCTTTTGGATGATGACAACGAGTACATTGAAGGTATTAAAGAAGCCAGTTTGTATGGAACCGCTACGTTTTTACGGACGTTATTTGGGATAATGTTGATGTCTGGTAGTTTGTCTAGACCGGATTTTGTATGGGAGAAGACATGGATGTATTTATCGGATGACATTTTATATAGACAAGAAAAACATTTACAAGTTGATGGTATGTATTTTTTTAATGATCTCATGTTATCTATTTATTCAGTTAACATACTTAGCAATTTTATTATTTTCATACTCAAATGTACGACTTATGGTATTGTTATATAAATTTTTTACTTATTGTATTTATTTTTTATGTAGTTTTACATTACTCTGACGAAGACATTAAGAATTTGGCTTTGTTAGAGATTGAGAAATTCTTACTTCGTAATAACTCATCGCTGAAGAACTATTCAACTATGCCTTATCCTGATCACGAGTCTATTTCTTCTTCTAACAATCGGTTGATCAATGAGGAGTTATGTTATGACCAAAATACTATGGAAGATGAGTTGAATAGTATGTTAGTACTTTTAACAGACGAGCAACGTCATGTTTTTTATCAGATTATGGAATCTGTTAGAACGAACAAAGGTGGTGTGTTTTTTCTTTACGGATATGGTGGCACAGGTAAGACCTTCCTTTGGAAGACATTATCGGTAGCAATTCGTAGTAGGTCTGAAATTGTTTTAAATGTTGCTTCAAGTGGTATAGCTTCTTTACTACTTTCGGGAGGTCGAACAACACATTCTCGGTTTTCCATCCCTCTGAATCTAAATGAGGATTCTATTTGCCGCATGAAGCCTGGATCCGAAGTTGCGTATCTTTAAAAAAAAACACAACTTATTATATGGGATGAGGCTCCAATGATTCATAAACATGCCTTTGAAGCATTGGATAGAACCTTAAAAGATATATTGATGCCTGAATGTTCAAATAGCGAAGCTTTACCATTTGGAGGAAAGGTAATTGTATTTGGTGGTGACTTTAGACAAATTCTTCCTGTTGTTCCTAATGGTTCTAGACAAGATATCGTCAACGCTTCATTGAATTCATCATATATATGGAACAAATGCAAGTTACTAACGCTAACAAGAAACATGAGGCTCACAGTTGGCATTAATCATGGTGATATTGAGAAGACAAAAGAGTTTGCTAAATGGCTTTTGGATATTGGCGAGGGAAAAGTTGGTGGTCGCAACGACGGCGAAGCTGTTATTGATATACCTGAAGAACTGTTGATTACTGATTCCACTAACCCTATTGGTAGTCTGATCAAGTTTGTGTATCCTTCGATACTTGAATCTTTCAATGATCCAAATTATTTTCAAGAAAGAGCGATACTTGCTTCTAAGAATGACTTTGTTCACGAGATAAATGATACCTTATTGTCACACCCCGATTTCCACGTGTCACCGGTGGGCCCGGTAGGGAGTATCATGACGTAGTTGAGATCATCATAGTCAAACAACACAATATATAAATGCACAGCGGAAGCAAAAGATAAATATATTACATTCCGAATATAAGTAATGTCAAAGTATTACAACGGAAGGCAAAGGATCCACATGCGGATCAATAAAAGAAAACTGTTCAACAGACTTTAGTCATCTAGAACATGCAAGATTCCCTAGTGACGCCCTGAGCTCCCAGCCAATTACGCATAGTACCTGTCACTTAACCTTTTGGAAAATACGTCAGTTTACACTGGTAAATACAATTAACTGACTCATTTTGGAAAAGAGTTTAAAAATTGATTTGAATGCACGAGGCACAAAATATCTTTTATAACTAGATTAAAATGCACAGAGGCAAAATTAATCTTTTATACTTGGGACAATTTTATTAATAAAAATCTTGTATCCGATTTACATGGTTGTCCAACATTTAGGGCCGGTGATTATACAATACAAGCCGGACAAGATTAATCGACACACCACAAATATAATCTCACAAGAAGATACCCTTACGAGTGAGTATACGTTATACATATGCAACAGGAGGTGTTTTGCCTACACCTTGTGCTTACGTCGTGGCCATTCACTTTTTAAAATGAGCCAAGGATATCCAGGACACGGTCATTAACCCCCAATGTTATTTGTTATCAATCAATACAGATTAAAACGGGATTATGCAATTTAATCATCTCCGATTAAAAGGTTTCTACACCCGACCAAGCGGTATTTTTATAATACCGTATCCCAAGCCCGTAATAGGGAAAATAAGTTAAAAGTATTTACCTGAGCTAGCAATGCAATTTATACTCAGCCGTATATCCTAATCAGCAAGCACAAGTACTTCTACTGGGGCTCTCAATCTGGAACGAAGGTTTTATTAACCTATTAAATTCCTAACGGGTCTTATTTAAGTCGTAACTTAGACCGGTTAGTTTTAAGGAAAGGTTTACGGTTCAAAACGCATGATTAAGCGAAGACCGGGATAGGATGTGATTTAGACCTGACAAGTTTGGAGACTTGTATAATATGGGTAAACTAAACACATTCTTGATTTTGAGATAAAACCAATAAGGTTTGACCCGTTTTGGCTAATTTATGTAAACTTGTTACATAAACCGAACCGTACGCGTAATAAGCGTGACGGGTATTCATGAGAGCCATATACAGGTTTCCTAAGTTAATTATGTCTCAAATATGTTGTGACCTCAGTAAGATGTCTTTCATTATGCCCGAAACGTATATAAGCACAAACTAGGCCCCGTAGGGGTAGTTTGGTCATTTAAAAGGTTATAAAAGAGTTTAAGTAATTACCTGAGTTACAGGTCTGATATAATCAGCAAAAATACTTATTTTGATAATTTATAACAGTAGGTTAAAGTATATATGTGGATTTACCAAGTATAACCAAACTATGCACCGTAGGGGCATTTTGGTAATTTCACATAAGCCGTAAAGCTCAAAACTGAAGTCTGAGTTAAACAACTTTTGCTTACTGTTAAAATATTATAATTTGCCTCAAATATAATTAGGTATCACCCTTGGTATGTTTAAAATAGTTTTAGTACATACTATGCGTTAATAACGCTTAATTAGGCGATTAGAAGCCATTTCCGGGTTTGATACATAAAGCTGATATTTTTATACTTCCAGGAGGCTTAAAATAATTTATTTAACATATATAATAAGTAGAAAAAGGTTTGGAGTCGTTTAGATATGTAAAACTCATTTTATGGCCCGTAAGGGCAAAACCGACAATTACCGGATTAAGCCTACGACTACTAGTTATGCTCAGCCTAAAATTAATTAAAAATCTTCAAAAATCCCAAAATAGTATATTACATCAGTGGGTATGAAGTTTGATACCAAAAAGTAGGCTTAACTAGGCTATACGCTAATTTTGCCGTTTTATTAACATAAAGCGTTCATTTTACGCTAACGAGCATAACTCTTAATCTACACCTCAAACTGATGTCAAACTTTGCATACAAGTTTATATATCAGTAATTAAAGTTTCTACTCTTTTACATTTCCAAAAATCACGTTTTAAGATAATAAGGGCATAATGGTCAGCATATGAGCAATTAACGGAAACGCGTAAACGAATGGGTCAATCAATGAACCAACCACAGAGGGTTGTGCTAACATGTAGCCTGGTCCTAAAAAAGCTCTAAGACATTTTCAAATCATACTAAAGCGGGTCAGAACTGAAAGTCAAAGTGAAAGTCAAACTATGTGACTTTCGGTTCCGAGCCGGGTCTTTATAGTAAATTGTCGGGTTGAACATGTTTAGACATGTCCTTACACTAATTACCAAGTTATATTAATGATCAAACAGGTTATAAGTGTTCTACATTGTTAATCATGTATAAATCGCATTTTGAACTTTCTGTTGACTTTTTAATTACACGTTTGACCCGACTTTTGACCTAGGTAGAGTGGTGATCAGGGGGAACCCTCTTAAGGGTTTATTACCCACATAAATACCAACATATAACTACTCTTGATTCGAATAATCACTGGACCATTTGTGATTAATCTTAAAGTCAACCGTTAATTACGACGGTTTGACTTTTAAGCTAAAACTAGGCTAAAACTTAATCGAGGAAGGTCAAGGGTACTTACAAGGGTCCTATGCACGTGTAGGGATGTCTTGGATCTGCTCCTAAGCTCCAGAAATGCTCCACAAATGCAGATGAAGGTGGATGATCAAATGTTGCAACTAATGGTCTTATTTATAGTGTTTAGATCACCATAACTTGTTGACATCTAAGTCTATCAATGACCACAACTCTTCAACAAGTGTCCCTAAGTGTTTAGGGGTTGTTTAGGGGGCTCTTGGAAGGTTTTAAGGGCAACACATGGCGTTTAGAAGGCTGAACAGGTGAAAAAACGAGTTTCTGCATCTGGGAGGCTGAGGCGGCCCGCTTGAGGTGCTAAAGCAGGCCGCATGGGCCTTCTGATCAGCTTTTTTTCATTTTTTTTTAGTTTCCACATCTTGTCCCTTGGCTCTTCGGAAGGTCAACTAGCATTATTACTTGCAATTTGACCCCTTATTATTTACCTACAAGGGCTTTAGAACTTGTACCCACTTTTCTAAGTCCTTGGCCACTCGGTTATTACCCGAAAAGTCATAACTTTCAACGTTAACGCTTTTAACCCCTCGCATACGAATTTGATCATAACTTTCTCATACGATAACGAAACTTTATGAAATTTAAATCGTGCATTCTAGTGAGCATAATTAACCGTTACAAAGCTTCGGGTTTGTCAAAAGGTCATTCAGAGGTATAACTTAAACATGTTGACACATTTAACCCCTGTAGTTTGTAATCTCTCACTTTTAGCTTCGCATGATCCATGATTTATTCATTTGACGTTATAAACATCATGTAGGGTTAATGTACAATATATTTATTCACGGTTGACATTTAGAACCCGTATTTACACATACTTTCCATGATTGTCAACTTTAGTCCTTTTATAACATTCTTTCACACGTTCAAACATTATGACACGTGTCAACACATTATAGGACGTGAATTTTCGAGGTGTTACATCCTCACCCCCTTAAAATAAATCTCGACCCGAGATTTACTGAAATAAATAAGGGTATTTTTCTTTCATCGTGGATTCAACCTCCCACGTATATTCGGGTCCTCTACGGGCATCCCATTTGGCCTTAACAATAGGTACATGCTTCCTTCGAAGCTTCTTAACCTGTCGACCTTCAATCGACAAAGGATTTTTTTTCTACAAATTTTAAGCTCTCATCTATATGCACATCCGTATGTGGTATAACCAGTGATTCATCAGCGAAACACTTCTTCAGATTGCAGATGTGGAACACATTGTGAATTCCACTGAGCTCTTCAGCTAAGTTTAGCTTATAGGCAACTGAACCGACATGTTCGATAACCTTGAAAGGTCCTATGTATCTCGGGCTTAGCTTGCCTTTCTTATCAAATCGCATCACTCCTTTCCAGGGTGATACCTATTGTTGAACCTTATTTCTTAACAAGAATTTAGGAGGTTTGCTATTTTCATTAATCCTTGATTTTCTGCCGAATATTGGCGTCTTACAAATAATTAGGGATTTGTGTGATCTGCTTTGTTGTTTCCACTGCAACTTTCAGATCCTGATAATCGAACTTACCTATCTATTGTCCTAACAATAGATGTTTAACATGCCATTTATACAAGGTCTCCAAGGAGCCACCTTGATACTTATATAGCAGTTATTATAGAAAAGCTTATCTTAAGGTGAGATGGTTATTCCAACCATTGCTCAAAATTAATCTTACGGAATAGCTAATCTTTACAGTTAGTCGAACAAATCGACGATCCTGGGTAGTTGATGGCGATTCTTAATCGTTGCCTAATTAGGGTTGCGGTAAACAATGCCTTAGCAAAATGAACCGTCTTTCATAATTTACTATACCGAATTCTCAGGGTATTGAGTTTGGCTTTATGAATCTATATCTTTAAAACTTACTTAACCAGGGTTTTCAATTCTGCCAATATGGTACTAGTTGTCTTGGGGATTTCATAATAATGCAGCCCTAAATGGGATATTAAACTTAACTCTACTTGCCTCCCAGGGGTAAACAGGGTAATCTTAGGAGAAGATAATCAAGGTACAAGGAGGTTACAGAGATTTCCATATCTCAGGCTCCAGTTCACTCATCATTGCTCGTGTCAAATAAGTGACACATTTATGTTATGAGTCCACATATTCCGTTACCAGGGAATATTTATTTGGACAATTCTATTCTGGATAGCTTCTTTGAATACTATTAGTTGACTTTAGTTCCATATGATCATTGGGATATCCTTGTGATCCCATGCATTAAACCTCCATACTGATCAGGCATGGAAGCAATCTATGGAACTTATTAAGATACACCAATCCTCATATAGCTCTTTTGTCACACCATTTGGTATTCGAAATCGATAGAGATTAAAGAGATATCAACTATATGTGCTTATATTTAATCAGAATGGAAATTTTCACAAACTAGGCACCTAGCTCGGTTGGCTAGGCGCGCGAAAGGGTGTGGCCTAGACCCAGGTTCGATTCCGGGGACGGCCGGTTCCACCATTTTTTTTAACTTGTTATACTTATAGTTTATGAAGGATTTACTGGTATTCGAACCAAAATAAAAATTCTTAGTATTTAAATTACTGATAAAATGCCAAGGAATGTACCTGATGCCATTATTTATGGACTAGCTCAGGCATTTTAGGCGCTTTCAATTTTAGGCTTTACCTCCTCCGCCGCATTTCCTTTGACAGATTTAGGGCACGTAGTCTTGATGTGGCCTTTCTCATTACAGCCGAAACAGACTGCATTCTTCATGTCCTTACAGTCCAACGTTTTATGTCCCTTAGACTTGCAGATCCCACAAGCCCTGGGCTGCGATTTGGATTTTGGTTCGAACCTGCATTTCCCATAATGGCGCTTCTTGCAGGTCTCACATACTGGTTTCTGGTCGGACTTTTGTTTGTTCTTTTTCTTAGAACTCTGGGAGTTATCTACCTCCCTTTTCCTTTTTAGTTCATCCTTTGCATCAGAGGCATGAACGAGATCCTCCTTAAGAGTAAGGAAATGTGGTCCTAGATAAAATTTGGACCGAGCAGCATGGGGCTCCTTTAACTTTTTCACAGCCTTCTTCACAGCTTTTCCAACGGCTGCGTCTATCATAGTTTGAAGAACATCTTTGGAAATTCTAAGGTTTACAATTTCAGCATCACTAGCATGCGTCGCGTCATCAATGGCGCGATTGACTGTTGTCTTATCCGAGTTTGCCATACTCGATATTGGTTCCTAATACCAATAAAACAATTTCTTAGTTGAAATCCAACAACTGCTATTTTTCATTCTGATGGCCTTAATATATACTAACCATGGTGTCAATAACCTATACAGGCTATTATAGCACTAACATTCTTAATGAACGTTATTTAAAATATTTTAATATTACTTAGCCTAGGTCGCAAAAGACCATCAATGACATTAAAGATTTGGACCTAGTCCGTCACTTTTCTGACAGAGGATCAAAACGTCACATCTGTCTTTATTATATTAAAGAATTTAGGTAGCTTGAAAGCTTGCCTTAGGAATATCAGAAAAGAGTGATTCCTATTAGATATAAAATATCCATCTAAGGTTTGTTGGAGTATTTTCTAAAGTATCATCGGCCAATTTCTACCTCGTATTAAATGACCGAAGTCCTAATCAGGCGGAGACAACAGTTCTCTATAGTTATTGTTCAATATTGAATCATATGTGCCAGTATCAAGTAAATTTCTGCATAAACTGCTTGATAAGGAAAGGTACCTGCTATATAGTTATCCTTCTGCACCATTTCCTGGCATTCATCCGGAAGACTCATGCGTTTATTTTCCTGGCCTCTCCAGGCTTCTTTATAAGCTTTGGGCAGTTGGTTTTGATGTGCCCTTCCTCGTTACAATTGTAACATGTGGCGTTCTTTAACCCCTTGCAATCTATGGTTTTGTGACCTTTGGTCTTGCAAATTCCACACAATTTAGCACGTGGGTCGATTGTACATTTTCCAAAATGTTGCTTTTTGCAGTTACTGCATTTGGGTCTGTTATCAGACTGACTCGAGTTCTTCCTAAACTCGGAATCCTTCCCGCGCTCAGAATTTCCCTTCTTCTTCTTGTTATATCGATGAGAGTTTTCCTCCTCTCTTTCTCTTCTTCCCTCGCCAGAAGCCTTAACCGACTTAATTCTGATTGCATCTAAGGTGAGAGATAAGTATAAGTCCACCGCGGACCTATATGTGGTTGGCCTAGATGCTTTAACACTTCCTTTTATTTCTGGTGCTAGGCCTCCAATGAAACGCGCTATGCGTTTAGGTTCAGGGGTGACTAAATAAGGAACTAGGCGGGACATAGTGTTGAAACTTGTCACATATGCCTGACAATCCAAATTCTCCATGACCAGAGTCAAGAAGTCTGATTCTATCTTTTCTACTTCATGCTGGGGGCAATAGTTTTCCTTGACTAATGCAACAAATTGCTCCCAAGATAGGTTGTAGAGTAGAACCTTTCCCGTGGCTTGGAGCAATGATCTCCACCATGCCAACGCTTCCCCTTTGAATGATTGTGAAACAAATTTCACAACATCTTGCTCCGCACAACCGCTGATGTCAACAACAGCGTCCATCTCATCGAGCCATGTCATGCAATCGATGGCCCCTTTTCTCCTGTAAAGTCTCTGGGCTTGCAGGAGACAAAATATTTATATGAACAGGTCTTAACTGATGCCTCTTGATGAAACACGACTTGTCTAGACGGAATACTCCTTTGATTTGACAAGTCATGAACATCGTCCTCCCTTGACTCATGTGTTTTAGGAGGGGGCTTACTACGAGCCATAGATAGAGTCTTGGAGTGGGTATCATTTGATTCATCATACTGTCGATCAAGAGCTCGAGTAACAGCATAATCTAGTATTGCCTGCAGTTCTGCTCCAGTTACATTAACTCTGGTAGTATCATTGCTCTTCTTCAAGTGACTGTTAACTTCATCTAATCCAGCCATGTAGCTTGATTGCTACATAAATATTAACAATTATTTATTCAGAGATTATTATGGAATCATCATCTTTGACGATTTATCAACCATGGTAATATAAACCATATTGGTTAACTTGTTAGTTATATTTAATTAGTATTTTCCATTATAATTTATCCTAGTTATAAAACATTAAGGATATTAAAGTGGCGCAAAAAGGCCTAGTCACAAGGACAGTTCTAAATTTTATAAGCCATGATTTCAGAGAATCGAGGCATTAAGGTTTGAATCACATTCATTACCTTCTCTTGACAGGGAGTTGTAGACTTCAACTGTCTTTTGTCTTTTAGGACAATAGATATAGCCCGTGGGCATTTCCCTTTTGAGGGATGGTTATAATATGATCATCTTCTCAGATGCTATTAGTCGAGATCGTATGGATCCTACCGACTATTATGCTTGGACCTGGTCCAACACTTTTAGACAGGAGGTCAAAGACCACCACTGTCGTTGTCTTATCGGACAACAAGTTTAGCCCGTAGGCACTTCATCACTATCAGATGTTTATAATGTGATCATCTTATAGGATGACACAAGCCATGATTTCTAAATCACTAGGCTAGATAAGAAAATTGGAAGAATCCAATATAAGGATGACTGTTGTGATTTTATCGAATCACATTTGTCAGGAGTGCTAACACGTTCTTAGGTGTTAACAAGGATCTGAATCCCTTGGGTAGGTTTCACCATCTTGGCCGCGTAGGCTAGGTTTCACCTTTAAGATTCTTTTTAAAATGCCTACTGGCAGGGAAGGAAGGATATTTATTTTATTCAGGATTTTTATCATAAATCCTAATTTATAAGTTAATAATAGCACAAATGGCCGAGTCGCGTAGACAAGTTTAATTTATAAGCCATGATCGTTTGGGATCGAGGCATTTAGTAATAGCACAAAAGGCTTAGTCACGTGGACAAGTTTAGTTTATAAGCCATGATCGTTTGGGATCGAGGCATTTAGTAATAGCACAAAAGGCTTAGTCACGTGGACAAGTTTAATTTATAAGCCATGATCGTTTGGGATCGAGGTATTTAGGTGTGAATCAAAGTTCATTACTTTTCCTTAACAGAGAGTTGTAGGCTACCACCGTCTTTAGTCTCAGAGGACATTAATTATAGCCCGTAGGCAATTCCCTTCTAAGGGATGTTATTTTCCATTTATTTCATATTTCATGTTTAGAATGAAAACTTAGTTTAATCAATCCATTATATGAAAATAAAAGTACAGAGTTGCCCTAAGCGGGTCTTTGAAGGGATAATGTGTCCTCGAAGGGACTGAAAGATAAACATGTCCTTATAAGGACTATTAAGGAAACGATCTTCAGCAAGAGGAGTTTCTCCTTCATCACTTTACTTTCGAATGTTTCCTCCCTGGATGCTCGTTTCATTCTAGCCGCGGTACGAAGCTCAGCATTTCAAGGCTCCGGATGTGGAGAATTTCTAATACAACTTCTTCGCTTGGCAACATATCCAATATATAAAAATTTGAAGCAAAATTTACAGATTAGGATTGAAAGTATTCCTATGTTAAGTCTAGACTCAGAAGGTCAAGGAATGTGCTACTGTGTCATTGAGATTAAACACATAAGGCTAGTGTTTAATTCACTCAATGTTGGCTCTGATACCAACCTGTCACACCCCGATTTCCACGTGTCACCGGTGGGCCCGGTAGGGAGTATCATGACGTAGTTGAGATCATCATAGTCAAACAACACAATATATAAATGCACAGCGGAAGCAAAAGATAAATATATCACATTCCGAATATAAGTAATGTCAAAGTATTACAACGGAAGGCAAAGGATCCACATGCGGATCAATAAAAGAAAACTGTTCAACAGACTTTAGTCATCTAGAACTTGCAAGATTCCCTAGTGACGCCCTGAGCTCCCAGCCAATTACGCATAGTACCTGTCACTTAACCTTTTGGAAAATACGTCAGTTTACACTGGTAAATACAATTAACTGACTCATTTTGGAAAAGAGTTTAAAAATTGATTTGAATGCACGAGGCACAAAATATCTTTTATAACTGGATTAAAATGCACAGAGGCAAAATTAATCTTTTATACTTGGGACAATTTTATTAATAAAAATCTTGTATCCGATTTACATGGTTGTCCAACATTTAGGGCCGGTGATTATACAATACAAGCCGGACAAGATTAATCGACACACCACAAATATAATCTCACAAGAAGATACCCTTACGAGTGAGTATACGTTATACATATGCAACATGAGGTGTTTTGCCTACACCTTGTGCTTACGTCGTGGCCATTCACTTTTTAAAATGAGCCAAGGATATCCAGGACACGGTCATTAACCCCCAATGTTATTTGTTATCAATCAATACAGATTAAAACGGGATTATGCAATTTAATCATCTCCGATTAAAAGGTTTCTACACCCGACCAAGCGGTATTTTTATAATACCGTATCCCAAGCCCGTAATAGGGAAAATAAGTTAAAAGTATTTACCTGAGCTAGCAATGCAATTTATACTCAGCCGTATATCCTAATCAGCAAGCACAAGTACTTCTACTGGGGCTCTCAATCTGGAACGAAGGTTTTATTAACCTATTAAATTCCTAACGGGTCTTATTTAAGTCGTAACTTAGACCGGTTAGTTTTAAGGAAAGGTTTACGGTTCAAAACGCATGATTAAGCGAAGACCGGGATAGGATGTGATTTAGACCCGACAAGTTTGGAGACTTGTATAATATGGGTAAACTAAACACATTCTTGATTTTGAGATAAAACCAATAAGGTTTGACCCGTTTTGGCTAATTTATGTAAACTTGTTACATAAACCGAACCGTACGCGTAATAAGCGTGACGGGTATTCATGAGAGCCATATACAGGTTTCCTAAGTTAATTATGTCTCAAATATGTTGTGACCTCAGTAAGATGTCTTTCATTATGCCCGAAACGTATATAAGCACAAACTAGGCCCCGTAGGGGTAGTTTGGTCATTTAAAAGGTTATAAAAGAGTTTAAGTAATTACCTGAGTTACAGGTCTGATATAATCAGAAAAAATACTTATTTTGATAATTTATAACAGTAGGTTAAAGTATATATGTGGATTTACCAAGTATAACCAAACTATGCACCGTAGGGGCATTTTGGTAATTTCACATAAGCCGTAAAGCTCAAAACTGAAGTCTGAGTTAAACAACTTTTGCTTACTGTTAAAATATTATAATTTTCCTCAAATATAAGTAGGTATCACCCTTGGTATGTTTAAAATAGTTTTAGTACATACTATGCGTTAATAACGCTTAATTAGGCGATTAGAAGCCATTTCCGGGTTCGATACATAAAGCTGATATTTTTATACTTCCAGGAGGCTTAAAATAATTTATTTAACATATATAATAAGTAGAAAAAGGTTTGGAGTCGTTTAGATATGTAAAACTCATTTTATGGCCCGTAAGGGCAAAACCGACAATTACCGGATTAAGCCTACGACTACTAGTTATGCTCAGCCTAAAATTAATTAAAAATCTTCAAAAATCCCAAAATAGTATATTACATTAGTGGGTATGAAGTTTGATACCAAAAAGTAGGCTTAACTAGGCTATACGCTAATTTCGCCGTTTTATTAACATAAAGCGTTCATTTTACGCTAACGAGCATAACTCTTAATCTACACCTCAAACTGATGTCAAACTTTGCATACAAGTTTATATATCAGTAATTAAAGTTTCTACTCTTTTACATTTCCAAAAATCACGTTTTAAGATAATAAGGGCATAATGGTCAGCATATGAGCAATTAACGGAAACGCGTAAACGAATGGGTCAATCAATGAACCAACCACAGAGGGTTGTGCTAACATGTAGCCTGGTCCTAAAAAAGCTCTAAGACATTTTCAAATCATACTAAAGCGGGTCAGAACTGAAAGTCAAAGTGAAAGTCAAACTATGTGACTTTCGGTTCCGAGCCGGGTCTTTATAGTAAATTGTCGGGTTGAACATGTTTAGACATGTCCTTACACTAATTACCAAGTTATATTAATGATCAAACAGGTTATAAGTGTTCTACATTGTTAATCATGCATAAATCGCATTTTGAACTTTCTGTTGACTTTTTAATTACACGTTTGACCCGACTTTTGACCTAGGTAGAGTGGTGATCAGGGGGAACCCTCTTAAGGGTTTATTACCCACATAAATACCAACATATAACTACTCTTGATTCGAATAATCACTGGACCATTTGTGATTAATCTTAAAGTCAACCGTTAATTACGACGGTTTGACTTTTAAGCTAAAACTAGGCTAAAACTTAATCGAGGAAGGTCAAGGGTACTTACAAGGGTCCTATGCACGTGTAGGGATGTCTTGGATCTGCTCCTAAGCTCCAGAAATGCTCCACAAATGCAGATGAAGGTGGATGATCAAATGTTTCAACTAATGGTCTTATTTATAGTGTTTAGATCACCATAACTTGTTGACATCTAAGTCTATCAATGACCACAACTCTTCAACAAGTGTCCCTAAGTGTTTAGGGGTTGTTTAGGGGGCTCTTGGAAGGTTTTAAGGGCAACACATGGCGTTTAGAAGGCTGAACAGGTGAAAAAACGAGTTTCTGCATCTGGGAGGCTGAGGCGGCCCGCTTGAGGTGCTAAAGCGGGCCGCATGGGCCTTCTGATCAGCTTTTTTTCAATTTTTTTTAGTTTCCACATCTTGTCCCTTGGCTCTTCGGAAGGTCAACTAGCATTATTACTTGCAATTTGACCCCTTATTATTTACCTACAAGGGCTTTAGAACTTGTACCCACTTTTCTAAGTCCTTGGCCACTCGGTTATTACCCGAAAAGTCATAACTTTCAACGTTAACGCTTTTAACCCCTCGCATACGAATTTGATCATAACTTTCTCATACGATAACGAAACTTTATGAAATTTAAATCGTGCATTCTAGTGAGCATAATTAACCGTTACAAAGCTTCGGGTTTGTCAAAAGGTCATTCAGAGGTATAACTTAAACATGTTGACACATTTAACCCCTGTAGTTTGTAATCTCTCACTTTTAGCTTCGCATGATCCATGATTTATTCGTTTGACGTTATAAACATCATGTAGGGTTAATGTACAATATATTTATTCACGGTTGACATTTAGAACCCGTATTTACACATACTTTCCATGATTGTCAACTTTAGTCCTTTTATAACATTCTTTCACACGTTCAAACATTATGACACGTGTCAACACATTATAGGACGTGAATTTTCGAGGTGTTACACTTATTAGCAATGTTTCCTGGTGATCAAAAAGAGTATCTAAGTTCTGATTCTATCTGCCAATCGGAGAATGTAACTGACCATATTCGACACGATGTTTACCCCCCCCCCCCCCCGACGTTCTAAATGGAATAAAAGTTTCAGGAATTCCGAATCATAAGTTGGTAGTAAAAGTTGGCGTTCCCATAATGCTTTTACGTAACCTTGATCAGAAAAATGGTTTGTGCAATGGTACAAGATTACAAGTCGTTACACTTGGTGATCGTATTATTGAAGCAAAAGTTATTTCTGGTAATAATATTGGGACAAGAACTTTTATTCCAAGGATCAATCTTTCTCCGTCTGAAAAACGAATTCCTTTCAAACTTCAAAGAAGGCAATTTCCGATAGCAGTGTGTTTCGCAATGACGATAAACAAAAGCCAGGGACAGTCGCTATCGAAGGTTGGTTTATTTCTAAAGCAACATGTTTTCACTCACGGACAACTATACGTTGCACTTTCAAGAGTCAAAAGTATGGATGGTTTAAGGATGTTAATATTAGACGATGATGGGAACGTTACTAATAAAACTACAAATGTAGTTTACAAAGAGATATTCTCAAATTTATAGTTTGATTTAGAGTTTGAGTATTTAAAAATATAATTTGCAACTGTATTTGTTTTCGTTTATTTATTTTTGTTCCAATAATCATCTTTTCTTTTTTACTTCAGCTTATTAGCTTACATTATATCTTTAGTACATCTTACTTTCAAATTATATAAACAATCCGAATCACATATAAACAACAACTTATTATGTAAATATATATACATACACATTCATAATCAACAACCTTTTATAGACGATACCAACGTTACTTACATTCAAAAATATGGTTTCTTGGTTGATGATATAACAGTAATTGTCTTTAAAGTTAAATTACCAAGGAACACAATAAAACATCATAACCACTGCTTACATGTCCAAAACAACATTAAACATAACATAAGTAGCATAAAAGAGTCATGATTTCGAGTACGCAAAAACCTTCATCATTAGCTTATAAAATTTCCTTTCAACCTGCAGTAACTTCATCCACGTTTGATAAGATCAGCAGATTTCCTGAGCTTACAAATTTGAAATGCATTGTGTCACCCAAACGAAGCCCATTCTCCTTCATGAACATTGGCCAACCTTCGATTGCATACCTCACAGCATCTCCATTCTTTTGCCGCCTAAGATTCATATCGATTGTTTTTCCATTCATGTTCCTCACTTTTAACTCATGCACTTCGTTTTTGAATCCGCCAATTCTTACAACATCAGCAGGCATTCTATGCATGAATATGATAATTAACAATTAAATCAGCCTTATGAATGTTATAGTCTTACTGTTTATCATTTAGTATTGTAAAAACATACCATTCTGTTATCTCCCTTCTGTGTAAATTCATAGTTACCATCTTTATCAACAGAATTCCTCCTTGCAACACGTTTTGGTGCAACATCTAATATCTTCAATGCACTACCAGATCTCTTTCTAATGTCTTTTTCCTAATTATTACAGAAACACATTATATTTAAAATAAAATATGTATTATATATCTTAATTTGTTTCAGATATTCATAAATAAATGTTGTTATACGTACCAACCGGCTGCGTGTTCTTTGTCCAACTGTTGAAACGTTTTGCATTTCCACTTCTGTTCCGCATATCAGCGCCTTACTGTCGTCTGCATTACAATATCCCTCAATCTGTTTTCCTTTCTTCTTAACCTGTTAACACAACTTCTTATTTTAGACATCAATAACCAAGAAGTAACAAATAAATATGGCTAAACATATTAAAATTACTACTCATGTATTATTATGATTAAAATTATTACATCTTCTTTTGGTTATTGGTTTATCTCTTCTCTCATCACACTCTTTGTTTCCACGTTTAACATTTCTTCTCCACCAACATTCTTATTCACCTCCTCTTTGTTACGACTTTCATTCATCTGTTTATGATACATTGATACTTAGTAAAATCCCAAAAGCTTAATCTAATGTATTTTAATCTACATAAATGGAAGCTTAGTACCTCACACATAAAGTGATCTATTGAATCATCATCTCCACAGAAAGCCTGTCATACAATAACATACGTAAGTAAGTCGTATTTTTTACTAAACTGTTATAATTTAGTATTAAATACTTACAAAGTCAACGTTTTTGTAGTATGTGTCTTTAGGTATTTCCAGCACAGATTCATCATCATTTTCTTCTTTGATGTTCAGAACTAACTCAACTCCTCTACGATATATCTTTATCGCAAATGTGGCGGTGTCCGTTTTTGTCAACAACAGTAAATCATCTTCTTCTATTCCAAGATCATGAAATAACTTCGGACAACCTTTTGTAAAAACATAATTATCATTGATTTTGTCCGTCTCAACTTTCCAAGTATGACCTGCTGCATTTATGTTATAACAGTCGTTCATTGGTACGTACGAGTAACATTTTGTGACATAAGTTTCTGGAATCACCTGAAAAGTTATGTAACATTTTATTGATATATATTTATGTAAATCATTTATATTTCAAGTATGACAAAATAAATATTCATTCATAAATAATAGTATACTTACTATTATCTTTAAAATGTTGTAACGGTTGACTGTGACAAAAGATTCACCACATATGTTTTCAACGAAGCAATTGATTTCCATAATTTTGTCTTCCATTATCCTTAATCGCAATAACGTCCTTTTTGTCAATTCAAGATCCTTTACTACATTACTCCATCCGTCAGTGATAATGCATTCCCCACTTACACTTCTCAAAGAAACTGGCCAACTTCTACGACTTTCATGATTTATCATTATTTTTTTCCTTTGCCAATATTCTCCATATACATTCTTAACAAAATCAATTGGCAGCACCTGCGGTTAAATTTAGGTTTTACATAATTTGTAATACAAGTTATATATATTTTTTTGTAAGCTTTATACATACAAGTTTTAACGAGGATGGCTCTTCTAAGACAGCAACACATGAGGGACTCATTTTTTAAACCTGCATTATACCAACATATGTTATAAACATTTACTATTGAACTTGAATCGATACATATGTGTTCATATCAATAAGAAAATTACGTCTTAAACAGATTTTCACACACATTTTACTGATACAATTACTATATACAATACACATATAAACAAGAATAAAGCAAGTTTTATCTGATCATTATATTTAATTAGAATATTACAAATAATTAAATTTGTCAATTATTTTTTACCAAAAATTATCCTTTTATAGTGTTCAATATGAGTTAAATATAATCTTATTTTGAATATAAGTCAACAAAAAAATTCTGAATCATAAATTTTAAATGAGACTCATATCTATTCAATCTTAACATATGAGTTAAATATAATCTTATTTTGAATATAAGTGAACAAAAAAAATTCTGAATCATAAATTTTAAATGAGACTCATATCTATTCAATCATCCAAATCACACTATTAAGCAAGATTTTTTTTTCATAACAAGATCATCAAAATCTATCAACCAAATCAAAGTATTAACCGAAATTATATACACTCAAACACATGCAATACATATAATCCTTCTTAAATACATATAACATACACAACTTTCAATTTAATAAAAACCTAACTCCGATTTCACGTATAATTCTTCATTAATCGTCGGAAATAAACACAATTCATGAGTTTTTTGTACTACCGAAGATAAATTTAGTTGGTAAATGAAAGTGACAATCTTCTTATAACTGATCGGAGATGAAATCAGAAGATTACCTTTACTAATTCTTTGAACCGCCGTTGAAGTTTCTTGAGTCTTGTGATGAAGGGGAACTGATTTTGCAGAACTTGATATGATATATTTGTAATGATGATTTTTTATTTAAATGTTTATGTATTGTCATAGATATTTTGCGTAAGTATATATTAAAAAAATCAGTAAATTCGACGGTAACTTTTTTTTAACCAATATTTACTTTTATATATTGTTGGTGCACTGAATGTCTGCTGACTACGTCTTATTGAGTCTTATGTCAAAGCTGACCGTTTGAACAGGGTCTAGTTTGAACAGGGTCTAGTTTGAAGCAGGCTGTGTCACCTTCAAACTAGAGGGTCACTTGTCACACCCCGATTTCCACGTGTCACCGGTGGGCCCGGTGGGGGAGTATCGTGACGTGGTTGGCAACGTAATAGTCAAACAACACAATATTATTATGCACAGCGGAAGCAAATTTAAAATATGATACAACCGAATTTAATATTGTTTATCAAAGTAACAATATTCGGAAGTTATCCACAGAACGGATCGAAACAAAAAAAATATTAATGGTTCAACAGACTTCTGGCATCCTAAGCTTGCGAGACTTTTTATTGATGCTTAGGAGACAAATCCAGCCAAATTTCGTTTAGTACCTGCATTCAGTCTTTTTGGGAAAATACGTCAGTTTACACTGGTAAATACATTCAACTGACTCATTTTGGAAAAAATGATTGAAAATTGGTTTGGATGCACATGGCATAAACATTTTTATTTAACTTGGGAGAATTATTTAATAATATAATCTTGTGAACGAATTACATGTTACTTATGCGTTCAGTAGCCCGGATCTAGTCCGGGTTAAAGATCAATAGACACACCACATCATTGAGTTATACACGGACGGTGTACGCCTACACCCCGTGCTCAGGTCGCGGCCATCTCGTAAGATGATGCCAAGGATATCCGGGACATGGTCATTAACCCCCCAAAGGCTGTAAAGTAAACAAGACTATTTAAACGAGCCGATCAAATTATTCAACTACCCACTAAGCGTGGAGATTTGATGCCCGATCAAGCGGTATGCTATATACCGTAACCCAAGCCCGTATAGGGAAAATAAGTTAAAAGTATTTACCTGAATAAGTATTTATCACAACAAGCAAAATGCACGTAGCTTTTACTGGTTCTCCTAATTTGGAACGAAGGTTTATAATGACCTATTAGAATGCTAACGGGTCTTTTATTAAGCTTAAGCTTAGACCGGCTAGTTTCAAGATACGGTTCGTACGCACGATTAAGCGAAGACCAGATAGAATGTGATTCAGACCCGAAAAGTTTGAAGACTTGTTTAATATGGGTTTATTATTCACATTCTGGATTTTGAGATACAACCGTTAAGGTTTGACCCGTTTCGGCTAATTTATGTAAACTTGTTACATAAACCGAACCGTACGCGTAATAAGCGTGACGGGTAGTAATGAGAGCTATATACAGGTTTCCTAAGTTAATTATGTCTCAAATATGTTGTGACATCAGTAAGGTGTCTTTCGTTATGCCCGAAACGTGTTTAAACACAAACTAGGCCCCGTAGGGGTAGTTTGGTCATTTAAAAGTTTATAAAAGAGTTTAAGTGACAACCTGAGCTATAGGTCTGATGTAATCAGCAACTATACTCAATTTTCTAAGTTACATCAGTAGGTTAAAGCATGTATGTGAAACTTATCATTTTTTACCAACTAGGCCCCGTAGGGGTATTTTGGTAATTTCACATAAGCCGAAAAGCTCAAAACTGAAGTCTGAGTTTATCAACCATTGCTTACTGTTAAAATATTGTAATTCGCCTCTTATATCAGTAGGTATCAACTCGGGTATGTCCAATACGATTTTAAAACATACTATGCGCTAAAAACGCTAAATAAGGCGATTAAAGGCCATTACCGGGTTCGATACTTAAATCTGGTATTTTTATATTTCCAGAAGGCTTAAAATAATTTATTTATCATAACTAATCAGTGGCAAAAGGTTTGGGGTCGTTTAGATATGTAAAACTCATTTTATGGCCCGTGAGGGCAAGACCGACAATTACCGGATTAAGCCTACGACTACGAGTTATGCTCAGCCTAAAATTTATTAAAAATCTTTAAAAATCCCAAAATAATATATTACATCAGTGGGTAAAAGATTTGATACCAAAAAGTATGTTTAACTAGGCTATACGCTAATTACGCCATTTTATTAACATAAAGCATTAATTTTGCGATAATGAGCATAACTCTTAATCTACAAGTCAAACTGATGTCAAATTTTGCATACAAGTCTATATATTAGTAACAAAGGTTTCTACACTTTTACATTTTCATAAATCACGTTTTAAGGTAATAAGGGCATAACGGTCAACATATGAGCAATTAACGGAAACATGCATATTAATTGGATAACTAATGAACCGAGGTGTATAATCACAGAGGGTTGTTCTAACATGTAACCTAATCCAATTAAAGCTCTGAGGAATTTCTAAAACATGCCTAAACGGGTCAGAACTGAAAGTCAAAGTGAAAGTCAAACTATGTGACTTTCGGTTCCGAACCGGGTCTAAACAGGAAATAGTCGGGTTGAACATGTTTGGACATGTTCTTACACTAATTACTAAGTTATAACAATGATCAAACAGGTTATATATGTTCTAGATAGCTAATTATGCATAAATGACATTTTAAGCATCCTGTTGACTTTTTAATTAGAAGTTTGACCCAACATTTGACCTGGTTAGGATGGTGATCAGGGGAAACCCTTTTGAGGTTTTATTACCCACATAAATACCAACCTATAACTACTTTTAATTCGAGATATGACTGTCTCGAAGTCAAACCGTAATTACGACGGTTTGACTTTTAGCTAATTAACCAAGCTAAACTCAAACAAAGAAGAACTAGAAGACTTACAAGAGTCCTATGCACGACTTAAGATCAAATGAGAGAGTTCCTTAGCTCCAGAAATGCTCCAAATGATCAGATGGAAGTGTGATGAACCACATTGTACAAAGTGTCTTTATATAGTGAAATTCCCACCATAAGAAGTTGACAACTAGCTCTATGATCAACCACAACCATCCAACACATGTCCCTAGTGTTCTAGCACAGTTAGGGGTCGCCCACCATGTTGCAAATGCGATTAAAAGTCGAGTTTCTGCGAATACAGGGGCCTGTCCCCGTTTTCTGTATCTGGGGGCCGGAAGCGGCCCGCTTCCCATTTACCCGAAACCAATGCGGGCCGCATGGGCCTGCAAAATCTGAATTTTGATTTTCTTTGTTTTCCAACTTGACCTTTGGTTAAATTGAAAGGGTAATTAGGTCTTAACTTGCAATTTGACCCCTTGTAATATACCCACAAGGACTTTAGGACTTATACCCACTTTGCCAAGTCCCTGAACACTTCCAGTTAACCCGAAAAGCCTTAACTTTCAACGTTAACACTTTAACCCTTCGCACACGAATTTGGTCATAACTTTCTCATACGATAACGAAACGTTATGAAATTTTAATCGTGCATTCTAGTGAGCATAATTAGCATTTACAAAGCTTCGGGTTTGTCAAAAGGTCACTCAGAGGTATATCTTTAAACATGTTGACACATTTAACCCCTGTAGTTTGTAATTACTCACTTTTAGCTTCGTATGATCCATGATTTATTCGTTTGAAGGTATGAGCATCGTGTTGGGTTAATGTACGTTATATTTATTCACAGTTGACACTTAGAATACGTATATTCACATACTTTCCATGTTTGTCAACTTTAGTCCTTCCATAATATTTCTTTCACACGTTTAAACTTTATGACACGTGTCAACACATTATAGGACGTGAATTTTTGAGGTGTTACATCACTACTATAAATAGGAGAGTGCTATGTTCATTTCAAATAGTCATGTATGTGTGTGTGAGCGAAGGTGCTGTCGGATTTTTGTCAGAATACATTGTAAAAGCTCACAATCAGTAATATAAAGAAAGTTAAAAGGATACAAGCTGTTTTTGACTTCGTTTACGTTGATTCCGCCCTCGTATTTGAAGATGAACTGCTTTAACTGACTTTAGGGTCACCGAAATGTCTGCTGACTACGTCTTATTGAGTCTTATGTCAAAGCTGACCGTTTGAACAGGGTCTAGTTTGAACAGGGTCTAGTTTGAAGCAGGCTGTGTCACCTTCAAACTAGAGGGTCACTACTATAAATAGGAGAGTGCTATGTTCATTTCAAACAGTCATGTATGTGTGTGTGAGCGAAGGTGCTGCCGGATTTTTGTCAGAATACATTGTAAAAGCTCACAATCAGTAATATAAAAAAAGTTAAAAGGATACAAGCTGTTTTTGACTTCGTTTACGTTGATTCCGCCCTCGTATTTGAAGATGAACTGCTTTAACTGACTTTAGGGTCACCGACAACGATCCAACAAGTGGTATCAGAGCTCAGGACAAGGAGTTCATACCAAATTCAGCTTGATTCTACCGGATTTTCTATCTTCTACTCACTTTCTTTCATATTTTTCTGATTCGGCCATATTTCACGGTTAATATGGTCTAAAACGTTCACATAACAGGCGAAACATATAGATAACAAATCCTTGAAAGTTTTGAACCATATTCGACTTAAAACTGATCGAAATCAACCTGACCGTTTGAAAATGTTCGCGAAATGCTGATGTCATCTAGTTTGAACTGACACCCTCCTGTTTGAAAATGACACCTCCCGTTTGAAACTGACACCCTCCAATTTGAAAATGACACTTCCCGTTTGAAAGTGTCAAGTTTGAAAGTGGTTCCCGTTTGAAAGTGTCAAGTTTGAAAGTGGTTCCCGTTTGAAAGTGACATCAAGTTTGAAAGTGGTTCTAGTTTGAAAGTGACATCAAGTTTGAAAGTGACATCACGTTTGAAACTAGTTTTTCGTTTGAAACTTGATTAGTGTTGTCTCAAACGGAATAACATATTTTGTTTGAGAAGAGCCATTTCATTAGAAAAACTATACCGTTTGAACCATTAAGCTTGAACAGATTCCGTTTGAATCTGTCATTTTGCAAAATCAAAAATTTTCTAAGTATTTGTTGTTTTTGTAGGTACATTCAAGATGGATGACATATTCTTGAACCTGTTTAGCAACATGTACGCATTCGCTGGAGATTCCAGAAATGATGATTCTTCGTCTAGCAATACGAATGAGAATCCGCCAAAAGAGAAGAAAAAGGAAGCTTGGGAATCTGAAAGTGCCTTCGGAACGTTCAATAAACCTCCAAAGCTAATGGCTATCGAGGAATACAGTCGGTGGTCAAGAAAGTTTGAAGATTGGTTGATGGCATTTGCATTTCCCAGTTGGAAGAGTTTGAAAAACGGTTATGAACATGGAAACAAATATGGTGAAACTTTAAGAGTAGCTGAGGAGATTGATTCGTTTGTAGCTGAACAAAAGTGTGTGGCATTGTTATTTCAATCCGTCCGAGAAGACATTATTGCCTTGATCGATTATTCAAATGCAAAAGATCTTTGGGAAAAGTTAGAAAAGAAATGTATTGGTAGTGAAGAAATCAAGAAAAACAAAAAGAAACTACTTAAGAAAGAGTTTGATATGTTTGGATGTTTAAAGAACGAGTCAGTGTGTAAAATGATAGAAAGGTTTGGTCATCTGAAGCTGGAATTAGTAAGACATGATATCAGATATCCTGAAGAAGATCTTATCGATAAATTGTTCGATTCGTTGCCTGATGAGATGGATTGGAGATATTATGCGCTGATGCTGAAGAATACCATCAAAGCACCAGAAAAGTTAACATTAGATTTGCTGATTGAGAAACTCGAGAGTCACGAGTTGGAACTGAAGAAGACATACAAAGTTAATCACTCATCTTACCAGCAGAATTTGGATTTGTATTATCCAAAAAGCATGATGCCAAAAGCAACCTCTCCAAAGACTGCATTTTCTGCTGAGAATGTGTCCACAATGAGCAAAGAAAGTCAAAGTGGTTAAAACAGTGGAAGTCACAGTGGTTATCACAGTGGATCTTCATCATCTGCAAGTCATTCTGATGCAAAGAATCGTTTTCAATGCAACATCGCAATAGACTTGAAGAATGCTCAAAACTTTGATGAGGAGTCAGCCAAACAACAGATGATCTTTCTAGCGTCGGTGTTGGAATCATATGAAGGGTTAGTAGCTGGAAAGATCGGCAATACCAACCTGACGAAGGAAGATTATGACCAGATAGATCCCGAAGAAATGGAGCTGATCGATATTCGTTGGGCTATGGCAAGTGCTGTTCATCGAGCACAGCGTTTCATGGAAATTACCGGCAGGAAGACAATTGGTGGTCCATCTACCAAGCTGGGGTTTGATAAGTCCAAGGTGACATGCTTCAAGTGTAAGCAGAAAGGTCACTTCAAGCGAGAATGCAGAAACGCTTATGCGGATAAGTCAGAGAACCCTTTCAGAGATGATTACTACAAGAAGGCAATCTATCATCAGAATAAATCCGAGCCGCCTAGATTGAAGCAGGTTGAAGACAACAAAGAGAAATCTAGAGCTCTTGCGGTGATTTACGATGATGAGGGTTATGATTGGAGTCAAGAGGTTCTACCGGAAGAAGATGCGGTTGGTTACGCATTCATGGCGAAAAACGACGAACCTATTCCGTGGAAAGATGATAGAACTGAAGAGCAAAAGTATAGATACAGAAAAATGATTGCTGAAAACAAAATCATTAGAATTTCTCGTATCTATCTGGAAGCAAGGAGAGCAAATAGATGGGATCCGGACAGAGAGTGTTATCTTGATGAATATGGAAATATTGCGATTGATGACAAAACGCTTGATATTGAAGCCATAATCCAGCAGTACAAAGAAGAGGATGAATACTGGCAAAACAAATGGTGGGGAACTCCAACCGAGAAAATGAAAGAAGAAGAGAAAGAGAAAAAGGAGAAATAAGAGATCGAGAAAGCAAAGAAAGTTGATACTGGAATTATTGACACAACGCAGGAGTTGAATGCTGAGAACTTGGGAAAAATGGCTGACAAAGTGCTGGCTGCTAAGGCACTTGAGGTAGACTCTAACTCCGTGTCTGAGTCAAAAAGCCAGGTCAGTTCAAACGTGTCAACAAATGCGCCAGGTAAGAAAATTGATGGAAATGCTGATTGCAAAAATTGCAACAAAGAGTGCAAATTTTGTAGCACAGTCACGTATCTCAACGGTAAGAAAGTTGATGATCTGACAGCAAAGGTCAGAAGCGTTGAGAATCAAATTCTTGATCGTGACAAGATGGTTAAAGTTTCAACTGAACGGATAAAAGAGTTAACTAGCAAAATTGAAAAAGATAAAATTGATCATAACAAAATTAAACAAGAAAATGAAAAGTTAATTCTTGAAAACCGTCAGATTTTTGAAAAATTTGAAAAACTCAAAAGCACAATGAAAGATTGTGATGATCGAAATGGTAAAACTTTTAAAGAAAATGAACATCTAAAAGCAATGCTTAGAGTAAAAGAAGAATCAATCAACCAACAACTGGATGAAATCGCTAAACTGAAACTTAAATTTCAAGAGGCTGAAATTGAAAATGAGCGAATCCAGTTGAAGCTTAACAGTTACAGCTCCGCAAGCTTTGTTTTGCAACACATTATTCCCAAACCCATCGGGAAAGACAAAGCGGGCGAAGATGTGTATTGTGATGGAACTGGGGTGGGGTTTCATCAAGTACCACCACCTGTTCTTGATAACTACACGAAAAAGCAATCTGGGTTGGTTGAAATTGAAGAAGAAAGTGAAATGAATCTTCCGGATTCAATTGATGTCACATTCACATCTTCCAATGACGATAGTGTCCAAAATGATATTGTAAAAGGTGTTGTTGAAAATGTGCTAAAAATGGATAGTGACACTACTGAGGAAGATGGGTGTTTCTTGGACAAGTACATTCAGAAACCAAAATCCAAAAACAACTTAAGTGATGAACCGGGTCTTGTGATGTACAAGATGGCTGGATCTGATAAGTTGTATTCAGATTTTGAGTTTCCCATTGAGAATGTTAATGTGAAAAAGTTGACAAACGTTTTCAAGTTGGTCGAAGTTGAGTTGTCGGAAGTGAACAATATGAGTCAAACAAAGAGAAAAATGAGTTTTGAGAAAGATAAATCATACTACAAGAAATCTGTTAATCCACCACGTTTTTATAATAATAATCGAAATAATTGGTTGGGTGGTTATCGGGATGGTAAGAGTTATCAGAAAAAGAGTTTTCAAAACAAAAGGTTTGTTGAAAAGAAGGTGTTTGTGAACAGTTCGAGTTCACTTGCTGATGAAGAGAAAGAGATTTTTTCAAAATCGAATGAAGAGTTCTTTGAGAAAAGAGCTTCACAGTATCAGTCTGAAGGCACAAGTCGAGTTGTTGATACTCGAACATGTTTCAGATGTAATCAAGTTGGTCACATTGCACGAAAGTGTACCAATGTGAAGCCTAAGACTGAAACTGTGAAGATTCAACAGAAGAAAGTTGACGTGAAGGGTAAAGCACCAATCGTTGTTGAGAAAAAGAATGTGAAAAATGATAACATCAAAGTGAAAAATGAACTCGTAAAGAAAGTGGTAACTAAAAATGACAAATTTTACAAGCGGGTTGCATTATCTCAACAAGTTTGGAAACCAAAACCAGAAATGAAAATTTCAACTTCTGAAGTGAAAAAGGCTGAAGAATCAATTTCGGTTGATTATGATGCAAATTTTCCACCTCTTAAGGCTGAAAACTTCAAAATTCAAATTGCAAGAGTCAAGGTTACACCTAAGGCTGATGAGGCCTGGGTGGACACCATGTTCGAATAAGCAGTTTGAATTGCCGGAGCTTCCTTGATCGCGAAGCATGAATCGGCATCTTTATTGAAGTTGGTTAAATCAAAGTTTGTTATGTGCAGGATCTTCCACAACTTGTATCCAGATGGATTATGGATAGTGGAGCTTCAAGACATATGACAGGGAAGACTGCGTTGTTGTATGATGTGAGAAATATCAATGGTGGTTACGTGGGATTTGCTGGTCACGAAGGTGGTCGAATTATTGGTGAAGGAACGTTATCCAACGGGATTGTGACGTTTGAGAGAGTTAACTACATTACTGAACTGGAGAATAATCTGCTTAGTATCTCCCAGATTTGTGACAATATGTATACTACTCACTTCACTGATAAAGAATGTTTGATCTTGAAACCAGGATTTGTTATCCCTGAAGAATGGATTATCATGCGGGCATCGAGAGTGAATGATTTATATGTGTTAGATATGAGTGTAGCAACTACAACTACTGGTCAAGCACATTGTTTTGTGTCTAGAGCAACTGAGAAAGAATCGAGATTGTGGCACCGCAAGATGGGGCATATTCACCTAAGGAAGATGAATCACTTGGTGCACAATGATTTGGTTTTGGGTGTTAATATCAAAGGTTTTCATCTGGAAGGGGAGTGTATTAGCTGTGTTAAAGGCAAGCAGAAGAAAAAGTCACACCCTACAAAGCAAGTCAATTCAGTTTCGAGACCTCTGGAAAGACTTCACATGGATTTGTTTGGTCCTGTGAATGTCAAAAGTATTACAGGAGATTACTATTGTTTGGTCGTTACTGATGATTATTCCAGATTTTCGTGGGTTTCTTTCTTGAAGACGAAAGATGAAACATTTGAAAGTTTGATGGCGTTGTTCAGAAAAATTGAGAATCTGTACCAAAGGCGTATCAAAAGAATTCGTAGTGACAATGGTACTGAATTCAAGAACAGTAAGATGGAAGAACTTTGTGATGAAAGAGGTATTTTGCATGAGTTTAGTGCTCCGTACACTCCGCAGCAGAATGGAGTCGCAGAACGCAAAAACAGGACGCTAATCGAGACGGCTAGAACTATGCTCGCAGATTCAAAGTTACCAATAAAATTTTGGGCTGAAGCTGTTTCTGCCGCATGCTATACGCTCAACAGGGTTCTCACTATCAAGAAGTTCAACAAAACGTGCTTTGAGCTAATCAATAACCGCAAACCGAATTTGAAGTATCTAGAACCGTTCGGGTCACCCTGTACAGTTATAGAGCCTCATGGAAAGTTTGGTCCGAAGAGCATTGAGGGAATATTTGTTGGTTATGCAAATCCGATGCGACGTGTCTTCGTTCCAAGTGAGAAGCGGATTATTGAAGCTGCAAATGTGGAATGTCAAGGTTATACTATGCCGCCTCAGAATCCTGGTGATTCATGGCGTTATCATTATGACAAACTTTGGGATTCGTTTGACATGAGAGAAGAATCAGAGGATGATGAAGATTTCTTTGATGAGTTGGATATTTTGCGTGAATACGAGTCACAGCTAAGGTTCCCAGCTGAGTACTCGAGGCGACCTCAGGAAACTTCAAATGACGATGAAGCAGGTCCGAGTAATGCCGGTGAACATGATGATGTCCAACGGAATGAAGTTGCTCAAGATAATCAGTTGGCACATAATGATAATCAAGAAACTGAAAACATGCCAGTCTTTGATCATGGTGATTCAGATTCTGAGGGGGAGCAAATTCAGATTTCAAGTCAAATAAACCAAGTTGGTGAACAAGATGCAGATCAGAATGTTACTAATCTGGAGGGAAATGTAGATGTTCCAAGCGAAGTGATGCCACGAACTTTTTCATATCATCCAGAGGAGTTGATCATAGGAGAATTGCAGACAGGCGTTCGCACTCGAAATCAGATTGATAAAGGGCTTACATGTTTTTATACAAAAGTTGCTCCTTTGCAAACTGAATTCTCATTGAGTTGTTTTATCTCGCAGGTTGAGCCAAGAACTTACAAAGAGGCGCTTACTGAAGATTCTTGGGTCAATGCAATGCAGGAGGAACTGAGTTAATTCGAGAAATTGGGAGTGTGGAAGTTAGTTGATTTGCCGGATGGTCATAGAAAAATAAATACAAAATGGGTATTTAAGTGTAAGAGAGACGACAGAGGAGTTGTTGTACGAAACAAGGCTCGACTCGTTGTTCAGGGTTTTAGTCAACAGGAGGGGATTGATTTTACAGAAGTCTATCCTCCTGTGGCGCGACTAGAGGCAATCAGAATTTTTCTTGCATTTGCGTCTTGGAAGAACTTCAAAGTATATCAGTTAGATGTAAAATCGGCATTTCTTTATGGGAAGGTCAAAGAGGAGGTTTATGTCGGTCAGCCACCGGGCTTCACCGATCCAATCCACAAAAACAAGGTTTACTTATTGGACAAAGCGATGTATGGTTTACACCAGGCCCCGAGAGCTTGGTACGAGACTTTGTCTCAACACCTACTAGCCAACAAGTTCATTCGTGGAAAAGTGGATGCCACTCTCTTCACTAAAGAGGTCGACGGTCATCTTCTGATAGTTCAGATTTATGTGGACGATATAATTTTTGGGTCGACGAATGAAAATCTATGCAAAGATTTTGAATCAGTGATGAAGCAAAAGTTCGAAATGTCATCTATGGGGGAGATGAAATTCTTTCTGGGATTACAAGTTGAACAACTTCCTGAGGGAATTTTCATTCATCAGACAAGGTATGTTCATGATATTCTAGAGAAATTTGGGATGTCAAGTTCTACTCCAGCTGCTACCCCACTTGCAACAAATCATGGGATTCACCCAGATCTCACCGGAGACAGGGCTGATGAAACTTTTTACCGTTCCATGATAGGTTCTTTGATGTACTTAACAGCTTCACGTCCTGATATCATGTACCCAACGTGCCTCGCAGCAAGATTTCAATCTAACCCGAGAGCTTCGCATATGATCATTGTGAAGAGGATATTGCGCTACCTGAAAGGAACTCCTTCATTGGGGTTGTGGTATCCTAGGAAAGGCGACTTTACGCTCGAAGGGTATTCCGATTCGGATTTCGGATGCTGCAAAGTCAATTCAAAATCAACAACTGCAGGATGCCAGTTCTTTGGTCCTAGATTGGTTACCTGGCAGTGTAAGAAACAAACGTCTGTAGCACTATCTACATGTGAAGCGGAGTATGTTTCTGCTAGCAGTTGCTGCTCTCAGATTTTGTGGATACAGCAACAGATGCGCGACTACGGTTTGCAGTTTCTTAACACACCTCTTTTTGTTGATAATGAGGCCGCAATAAATATAACAAAGAATCCAGTACATCACGCTAAAACAAAACACATCGAAATTCGTCATCACTTTATTCGTGATTGTTTTGAGAAAAAGTTGATACGAATTGAGAAAATCCACACTGACGAACAGAAAGCTGATTTACATACCAAAGCTTTTGATAAAAATCGGTTTAAATATTTGTTAAAACTGAATGGTATGAAGCTTCTTTCGGTGTTGGATGGCATAATTGGCGTTGATGAGAGTACTGTTGCGGATGAAGACGAGAAACAATCTGCAATGGTTTGTCGATTTTTTACTTGTTTTGGTATTTAGGGGGAGTAGATAGATGTATATAGATATATTTTCAGAAAATACAAAAACAGTAAAAAATGTAAAAATACAAAAACATGATAAAATCAGAAATAGAGCTTGTGTAAAAAAGGGAAAATGATAGTACATCGGCTTGACAGTCACGGTATGCTAAAGAAATGAAATGTTTAAAAGGTTAAACAGTCTCGCTGATGATGTGTCGATAGGTTTTTGCACATTTAGTAAGTTTGTTCGGGATATAAACTTAAATTTTACTTGCTTATTTCGTGGGGAACACTACTTGGATATATAGGTAACCCCTGAAATCTCGTTTGAAAGGTTTCGTATTCTGATATACTAGGCTTTATACTCGGTTGATATCTGGGGTATTATTCTAGGACTTCTGCTGAACGGTAGTTCTGACCTAGTCCTCGAATAATACTTTCCGCAAATGCTTGAAACATAGCATAAACCCTCAGCATGCAGATGAAACAATAAAATTGATAGTCGCTGCTGTTGTAGCTAAAAGATCCTCTAAAGGGGACACACCCACAAGTTGAGTCATGATCTCTCTGCTGAACGGTAGTTCTGACCTGAGCTCTCATGATTCTTCATAAATTATTAACCCCTACAGATATCATTTGTGTTATAATTACCTGTAAGACTGAATATCGGGATCTGGATACGGGAGTATATTCAAGAGGTGGGACACACGTATAAGTTTAAGTCTCTTAAAACACTAATTCATATCCTGAACAGATTGAAATTTGTGTGAGAATTTAAGATGAATCAGTATATCGACAATCGAGGTGAATTGTTTAATTTTGAGTATGTAATCACAGCTTAATGGTACTTGTGATTTGTCTAATAGCTGATATGATTCCCTAACACGCTTATCAAAAATATGTTTGTAAATAGTTTACTTTGTTTACTTTTTGCAATTTAAGTTTTCTGTATTTCATTTCTTAGTTTAGAACACTTTATAAAATCCAAAAAGATTTTATTTCTGCTTTATTTTCCGACAAACCAAAGTGGAGAATTGATTGTTGGATTCTCAGATGTTGAAGCAGATGCAGGAGATTCTGGACTGAAGAATGGGGAGAGCTTATCATGATAAGTTTGAGTAGTTGAAAAGTTAAAACAAGTTCATTAACTTGAAACTTGTAAATTTTCAGAAAATCAAATTGAATTAAATGTCAGTGTGAATTATCTCTGATCAACCAAGGTCATTAAGTTGGACTTGGTAGATAAATTGAGTAATCAGGGTCATTAACTTGGACCTGAATACTTAAGTGGATTTCTAACACTGAAGGTTGAAAGGTAAGTTTTGGATTAAAACTGTTATTGTCATATATCTTATATTTGGGTAGAGATTTTACAGGTTGTAGATTTCATAATCCCCATGGCATCGAATCATCAAAGTTTGAATCAGAATTTCAAGTCCCAGCATTTCAAGAGAGGGAGTCTGCGAAAGGGGGAGTTAGAGTTCTGGATCAACAGTCAAAGGGGAGATTGAAGATGGAGCTAGGTTGAGTTCCTGAACCTGTGAAGAAGGAGCTTTACAATGACAAAATTTGGAAAGAGACAAAGACTAAAGACTTGATACCGAAGACTTCGTCAACATCCAAGGGGGAGTCTGTTGGTGCACTGAATGTCTGCTGACTACGTCTTATTGAGTCTTATGTCAAAGCTGACCGTTTGAACAGGGTCTAGTTTGAACAGGGTCTAGTTTGAAGCAGGCTGTGTCACCTTCAAACTAGAGGGTCACTACTATAAATAGGAGAGTGCTATGTTCATTTCAAACAGTCATGTATGTGTGTGTGAGCGAAGGTGCTGCCGGATTTTTGTCAGAATACATTGTAAAAGCTCACAATCAGTAATATAAAGAAAGTTAAAAGGATACAAGCTGTTTTTGACTTCGTTTACGTTGATTCCGCCCTCGTATTTGAAGATGAACTGCTTTAACTGACTTTAGGGTCACCGACAACGATCCAACGTATATTTTACTTAAATTGATTCAATAGCTATTGTTTTTGTATTTTAGGATATAATTTTGTTACTAGATGTTTAATATTTTTACAACTAATTGTAAATCTATTTACAAGTATACTAATGTACAACTGATTGTTTTTTCAATTGGTCTAAAACGAATTCGAAGTTATTGGTTACGAAACTCCAGCAAGCATAAGTGTTAGAGTAATAGATTTTCAGTTTATATTGAACATCCGAAAATCATATTTATTACATTTACTTTTCAATCCCCTTTTTTTACATTTGTAGTACGATGAATTTGTTTTTTTTTTTATATTTTAAATTCAAATTGATATGATAACAACGTATTTTGTTTTGAAAAAGTAAGAAACATATCATTGTTCAACACCGCGATATTCGCGGGTATTATCACTAGTCTTTCATTATAACAAGATGTGTTCATAATGATCATTAAAATTGTGCTTTTCATAATAGGGGAAATGTGCTTTTCATAAAATGCGAAGTTAGATAGTTGCAACATGCAGCTTGTTGAGCCGTTTCCTCATTTCAGTAAAGATGATTGTTATATGTTTATTGGAGCAGATGTCAATCACCCGGCTGCAATGAACTCCGAGTCTCCATCTATTGAAGCAGTTGTTGGCTCGGTGGACCGTGGTGCGACTCGTTATGTCGCTTGTGTGTGGCCACAAGGACATCGTAAATAAAAGATTGTTAATTTCGGGAGCGTGTGTTTGGACCTGATCAGCACTTACGCTAAAGTCAACAAAGTGAAACCGAATAAGATTGTGGTGTACCGTGACGGTGTTAGTGACGACCAGTTTGAGATGGTTCTGAATAAAGAAATGGTTGATATGAAGAAAGCCATTTACACTGAACACTACCGTCCGTTTGTTACATTCGTTGTGGCTCAGAAACGTCACACGACACGCTTGTCTGAACAACGACAACGAGATCGGGAACGTGCCTTCGGGATCAGGCGACGTTGAGAATGGGGACGGCCCTAGGGGGAGGTGTGCCGGGGCGTCGCCGGCCCTAGGCCGCTCCCCACACCGAACAGTCTGAGACAATCGTATTGGTGTGGAGTATGAAGGAAAAAACATGATATCAACTTGAGATTTAAGGCATACTTTGATTCTTTGCCATAAATATTTGATACAGGTAGTTTTCTAAATAAATTCAGTATTTTTCTTTATATCTTACATTTATTTATTTTGTCCATTTATTAGTATTTCATTGTATTTTTATCACATGATTAAGCTTTGGAATTGAAGCAATCATGGCTTTAGATCCAAGGAACACTGTTGCTATAAGAGATGGTTTAAGCAAAGGAGGTAATGGTTTTTGATCCAATCAGAAACGATATTTGGATTTCTAATGGTTTTAAAAAATCTTGTCATTTTTATTTAAATGGACGACAAAAAATATTATTCATGGGCCTTTAGCTTGTTATTTGTGTTGGTCGGAAGAGAAAACCGTGGATCACCTATTCATGGGTTGTTTGGTTGCGACTTTAGTGTGGCAAGAGGTCTCCAGATGGTGTAACATACCCCAGATATACGCCTTCTCGACAAGTGATCTGCTGCAAGTTCAGAAGTACATTCCGGGGAGCGAGACGAAGAAAAAGATGGTGCAGGCGGTGATTTTAATTAGCTGCTGGAGTCTTTGGAGAGCTTGGAACAAGTATGTTTTCGCTAACGAACCGGTGGCGGTAAGTAACATTATTGGCGAAGTAAAATCGTTGGGTTTCTTGTGGCTGAAAAGTAGAGCTAAGGGGGTGACATTGTATTGGGATAGATGGAAAAAATTCAATATGTAATCTGGTTCTTTTTCTGTTGTATGGTTCCGGCTCCCTAGCTCCTTGCTAGGGGGTTTTCGGTGTTGTGGTTATTGAAAGTTGCCGTTCTAAAAAGAAAAAAAAAGGTAGACCAACTATATGGCTATTACCTTTTTTCCAACTGTTTTAACTGCAACATGCATGTGAAACTCCCTTTGATATTGGTGTTTATGTAGCTTTAATTCACTTCTCAAAATCATAACATGAAGCAAAGACGCAACAACGTGCGATAGGATTGCTCTTTGTGAATTGATATATTAGTTGTTTTAGTGAATTGGTATTAAAGATAAACTATGTGAAACTTGTCATGCAACGTGAGCTAAAAAACATAAGGAACCCGCGACAACGCGCGGGCACTCTCACTAGTTATAAAAATACTTGATAACAATAATAATAACAAACAACTTGAAACTGATAATTGGCATGTTGAAAATGTTTTTTTAATGTGTATTCTGCTAAATTATATGGTGAAATATTTTCTTTAACCGCAACGGTAATTTTTTTAACCGCAACGTAATTTTATAAGTTAGTAACTTACTAATATCTTTTTTTTTTTTTTTTTGTTTCAAGAAAGATGTGTGAATAGACGAAAGAGACTTGATTTCGTGTTTGGCTTTATAATAATAATCCAAGACCAAAACGACACCGTTTCACCCTTACAAAAGTTCAAGTAGTCAATTCGTCTCTTTTCTTACAAATCTATCATCTCCGTCTTCACACGAATTCGTTCGATTCTGCAAATCTTGAATCGCAGCCATGGCGATGCAAGCAGGCATGGGATTCTCTAAGATCATCATCTTAGTCGGAGCAGGTTCCGTTTCCACTCTTTAACCGTTTTCTTTTCACACAGAGATCAGAAATCCTGTTTAGCCCTAATTTGTATCTGTTTGAAATAAATGTATTGAAACGATGTAATTGTTGTGTTGTTAGGGTATACTGGTACGTTGATGCTGAATAACGGTAAATTATCTGATGTGTTGGGCGAACTTCAGGTAAAATTGTGTTATTGTTATTGCTAATAATAATGGAAGATTAAATTGCATATTTGTGATGTTAACTAGTTTTGTTTTGGTTAATTGTAGAAATTGGTGAAAGGATATGAACAAGGGCAGGGGGATGGAGGTGATGCTGATCATGCTGATGCAATTGCTGCACAGGTATTCTTTTGGTTGTTGCAAGGTGTTCATATATGTTTGTTATTTTTGGTCAAAATTGAGGTTCTTTACATTTAGTGTATTGTAGTAGCTTTAACAGAGCTAAGTTGTACTGATTGTTTAGGTAACTAGGTTTACGAGTATCCGGATTTTATAAAAGTAAATATGTTTTTCAGGTTAGAAGATTAGCGATGGAAGTTCGCCAGCTGGCTTCTTCGAGGCAGATCACTGTTCTGAATGGTGGTGCTGGTGGTATGTGTTCTGAGCGTTGGAGTGCTTTTTTTTATCGAACTTTAAGTGGAGGCTTTGTGATTTGTGTTGTCATGTGGTTTATATGTTTTTGTTTGAGTTTGCTTATGTATGGCGTATACCTAGTGTTGCTTGTTTAGTTGTTGATATACTTAATTATTGCAAATTTAATGTTGATGCAGGTGGTGCAACATCTTTAGTGGTACCAGCTGCTGCTGTTGGTGCTGCGGGTTATGGATACATGTGGTGGAAGGTTTAGTTGTGTTTTCCTTCTTTTTGATTATCATACTAGCTCAGATAATTTTGATTGCATTTCATGCTTTGCGCACATGCACGTGCAAAAAGAAGACCAAAGAAACATTTTAAGTGTGTAAAGCTTGACAACTTTCCGTCATTGTGTATTTAGGGTTATTCATTCTCAGACCTCATGTATGTGACAAAGAAAAGCATGTCAACTGCTGTTTCAAACTTGACAAAGCATCTGGAACAAGTGTCAGACGCCCTTGCTGTAAGTATCTCTTAGAGATTAGATCTGATATATTTACATAATTTGTCAGCTACACTATGAGGATCCGACGCTGTATGCATAGGACTTTATGTTTTCTTCCCTTTGGTTCTCAATTTATATGAATATTTGCTTCATGATTTCAAACATTTATGTGACTTTTCGCAAGAACTTGGCTCAGTTTCATAAGGATCACTGACTACTGTATTGTGCAATGTCGGTTCCATTATTCATGCATGTGTATATGTGTGTACATGACAATTATATATAGTTAGTTACTTAGTTATATACATATGTATATAGTTAAAGAGGAATGTTACCATTTATCATTGAACTTGAACATGATTATAATGTGCGGATCTTGAGGCATTCTATTCTCTAAATGAACATTTTTTGTTTATCAGATATCATTTTTTTTTTTTTTTTTTTTTTGTAATCAGGCTGCCAAGAAACATTTGACACAGAGGATTGAGAAGTTGGATGGAAAAATGGACCAGCAAGTGGAAATATCCAAGTTGATTAGAAGTGAGGTATGTTTATCATCAAACCAATGTATATAACTTCTAGAAATATTTGAATTACCAGAGCAAAATCGGTCAATGAAACTTATCGTAAAAGTAACTGACTTGTTAAAACTTATGAAACAGGTGGGTGATGTCCGTGATGATCTTTCCCAAATCGGCTATGACTTGGACTCGCTAAATCAAATGGTTTCCGGTTTGGTGAGTGTTCATTCATGATTTCCATGAAACATGATATTTGACATCTTTAACTTGTAAAACATGTGACAGATGTCCTTAAGTTAGTTCTTTTATTTAACACACTTCATGATTCCCTGCAGAATGGCAAGATAATGACATTGGAAGAAAAACAGGTAAACAAAATATTATATTTTTTTAAAAGTAAAACTATTTTCAGTTTTCACTTGGTCACTTGTTTTTGGAGGGTATACTAACGTGTAACGATTGATTTTGTAAATAGGATCTAACTAACCTTGGAGTGTGGTACCTCTGCAACAAGGCTGAAGGAACTAAGATGTCTGGCAAGGCACAAGTAATACTACTGTTCTTTTTTTTGTGCATAATAACTGATGTAATTACCGAATAGTCTCATTAAACTAGGAAAAGAAATAGGAAAACACAAGTAGCACAAAGATGTCTAGTAGGTCATCTGGTATTTTCGTACGTTATTTATTATCAATTCAACTACTTTTAAGGGTCGTATCATTATAGTAATGTCATCTCTAGTACACTGAGCAAAATAAACTACAAATATATAGAACCAGAAGAACCTTTTAATATTGATTTCTAACAAACAGTTAGTTACTATCAAGGACCTTAATATTGACTAGCCTGCGTGTGTTTTCCTAGGCCCAAAGGCTACTGTTAGGATTCTTTAAGCCCAATGAAAAAAACGGCTCAATGCCTCTTGTTTCTCTTTCTGCTTCATTTTGACAAAGGCACACTGTTTTTTTTTTCTAAATCTCTCTTAAGCAAATTTAAGGTTTTATGGTTTTAACATTAGTACACTAATCAATCTTACATTGGTTGTAACCTTTTTTCATCTAAAAAATCTGTTAACCATTACATCTAGAATCAGATAACGACTCTATGAACTTCACTAAATCAGTGACCTTAACAACCAAATTAGCGCACGGGATGTTGTCATGTAACTGAAGTGATTAAAACATACCGCATAATTTCATTTGGGTTTGGTTGAGAACTGAGAAATTATACCTGACACGAGTATTGTTTTCCCCAATGCATCGAGTGTTTTTGTGTGATTTTCAAGCTTGAATCTAATGGTAATTTTGTCCCAAGGTTTTGAAACTGCATTGGGCCCCTCATTTTTCTATGATTAAAGCCAATGTAATTGTAAACTTTACTCTCTATAGATATGTTGAATGGTCTCAAATTGGTTTCAGGACACATTAAGATTCTAGAGTCTCCTTTATTATTGTTTTCCCTTAGTATCTTTAATTTCTTCCTCTTCTTTATTTAGTTAAAGGACTTAAGGGTCATTACATAGTGCTATAGTTAAAGCCAATTCGGGTTGAATTATATTTGGAACAAATAAGAGGATTTTTGGATCAATATATGCAATTTGGTTTCAAGTTGAACCAAACAGAAAGTCACTCCAGTAATTTGGATCAGTATATGCAATTCGGTTTCAAGTTGAACCAAACAGAAAGTCACTCCCGTAATTTGGTTTGGTTTAATGAGTTTGAACTCAATATCAAATTCAGCTTCTTACAAAAACATCTCAAACCAAGGAACCCATACGATGAAATTGTTATACACTACATACAAACTGAGTTTTCAATTCTTGTTTTTCTCATAAAAGTGATATCCCACATTGCTGGTATTAGTAAAAGCGAGGAGTCTTCTTTTAACAGGAACACGTCATATTTTCAACCTCTTGAATATCTGCGGTTACTATTGCTTATTGCTTGTTTATTCTTAAAATACAGGAACAACTCAAACTTGCTGGCAAATCCTTTGCTGGTTATCTCACATCAGGGGGGATGCTAAATATTGAGGTTACTTATTTGCTATTTTTCTTCTTTCTAGTGCTATAACTTCAATTCTCTTTTATTTTCTCAATATTATTACAAAATGGAAAGATATATTTAGGTGGCATTTTTCTTCTCCAGGGCATGAAGGAAATAGCAGACAATTTAGATTCAAGTGATAAGTCGCCAACAACTGGCATATCAGAAGATATTTCCTTTGGGCCTGACAGTCAACCGAGAAGGTTGACCAGGTATTCACATCAACTGCCTTGTGCATATTTTCCCCATAGTATAAACAGTGACTTTTACTTATTATGCTTATTGTTCTTGCATTGGTGTTATGAAACAGGAGAAATACTGTCAAGTTCAGCTCTTAAAGCAAACACAGACTTTTTGAAGTTTAAACTGAAGAATGCAAGTCAAATGTAATGTGCACTTTACTTGTGCCCAATAAGCCAAAACATTGAAACATATTTTTTAGTATTTACCCTATTGTGGGTAGCCATGTTTTTTTTATGAAATGATGAACCTATGTATGTATGTATTTGGTTTTACATGCATGATAGAGTAATTACTAAAATCCTCCATACATGTATGTTGAAAAAATGTAGATTTGATAACTGAACTTTATTAATTACACTTTGTATTATTTTTTAGTTTTTGTTATGGATTCAGATCTCACACTCGCAACTTACCCGCTTGCTACTTAACTCAATAGTTAGTCGAATACTCGAAGGACCTCATGTTTATGTAGTATATGCCTAAGCTTGTTTTTATTTGAGAGAACATAAACGAGTATTTAAAAGAGAACATATTAAATCCGTAAATTTTTATCGGGTATTTTTAGAAAACAAAAGTAATCAAATAAATAATTTCAACTTGTTTTTTAACTTAGCAAAGTAAGTTAAATTTGTTTTCATGGTAAAGAAAAGGGTAACCGGGAGTAGAGGTGCACAAACCGGTTAATTTCAATAACCAGTTATACCGGTTAATTTGACTTTTTTGACTTTAACCGGTTAATGCTTTAACTGGTTATTACTTTAACCGGTTATTTTTTTAACTGATCTGATTAAATACTTTAACCGATTCGGTTAATTAACCGGTTATTTTCGGTTAATAACCGGTTTTTTTTTGCCTTTTTTTATTTTTTTGGTTTTTTTTGGTTAACCGGTTACTATACTAAATATATTTATAACTGGTTACTAACCTATCGTTAAAAATAACTGTTAACCGGTTATTCTTCGAGCGGTTATTAACCGGTTACAGTTTCGGTTAATAACCGGTTATTTTGTGCACCTCTAACCGGGAGTCCGGTAACGGGTTACAAGTTTAAGGAAGTCTGTTTATTCTATATAGTTGGGCCTCGTGACCCAGTCATCAAAATCATCATAAAGCCCAATTCCTATAATATTTGAATTTTGCTCTTAATTGGTTTATAAATAAAACGAGATCGATCATACGTATATTATATGTTGAGGCAATTGTGAACTCAAAACTTGACATGGAAACAAAAATATTCACATATGAAGTCAAACGTGACACGATTTTTCCACGTTAGCGCTAACACAACTCTTTAACCCGTACTATAAGTTCATTTTTTTCATACTAATACTATGTAAATACAAATTTACAAAAAATAAATATATAAATAAATAAAAATAATATATATTAAATATATAAGTTTAAGCTATATAACTAGATGCTTATTTCACTTTTTAAAATTTTGTCATAAAGTACCTAGTCAAGTTAAGTAATTACATATTTTTTTAAAATAATAAGTATATAATTAAATGGGCCAACCCGCGAATGGATAACGTCTTCCAGAACACCAACTGATTAGCTAAACATGTTATGTGTCAACTTGAAATTGATGAAGACCCGTTAAAACACAAATTTCGTGCTAGATTTTGTAAGATTAAATATTTATTTATTTATATTTAATCTAGTAGCCATCATTATCATTTATATAATATAGATCAAAATATATTAATAACCTATTAATAATTAGTTGGTAATTGTTGATGGACCACATTACCCTTATTAACTAATTGGGTTTCCTCTTGGGTGTATAAATAAGGGGATTATTAGAGAGTTTAAGGGTTAGACAAATTACACAATTACAAACCCTCATAACATCAAATTCGTATCTCTCCCCATAACCGAAATCAACCCTACTTTCGGTTCATCACCATCATCACTTTACACCCTAAGGAGGAACCAGATCAAACTGACAACTATGTCGAACTCCGTGGCTGCGTCTCTGACTGGATTCTCTACTGATGCAATCAAAGGTATGTTATTCATGTTTTCCCTCATGTATAAACAGAACTGATCCAACATGTGGTATTAGAGCATATGTTGATAAATCAGTTCTGTTTTTCGTATCCATTATTCTGGGATCATTATAAGGAAAACAGAAATTTTAAAGCCTTAACATCATGGCTGTTTTCGTTTTTTTAAATGTGCCGAAATCACTGTTTTCGGAATATGTTGGTTAATATGTTGTTTCGAAATCATAATGGGCAAATCTTTATATCCGAAATCTGTTAATAAAAGTATAAAATTTAAGGTTTCGGATCCCAGATTATGTTTTAAATTTATTAGGGTTCATCGCTTGTTCTAAGAAAATTCGAAAATTCCATAAATTTTGGAATATGATTTGGATTAGTGGGTGTTTTAATGATTTTGATCTTAATTTTATCTATTAAATTTTCGAAAAAAACTGTTAAAGGGATAATCAGTTATTATTTTTGAAATCTTTTGATAAGATTAGATCAGAAATAAAATAGGAAACAATATCCCACAATCCCTCAAATTTCGATTTTCAATTAATTATCACAATAAACAGCATTAACAGTGGTTTCGAAATCATAATCGCACAAGTTTCCCTATAACAGTCGCACAAGATCAGAAAAAAAAAAGGTCTGATCGCACAAGTCCTCACTGATCGCACAAGTCCTTTATGATCGCACAAGACTTGGGCTTTATGTACATCGCACAAGTTTTGGGCCTTATCGATCGCACAAGGCATTACCGATCGCACAAGGCATTACTGATCGCACAAGACTCGAAACCTCATTATTTTTTAAGCTGTTTAATGTGACCTAAAAATACTTGGTTTTGTTTATACTTGGTTTTGTTTATACTTAATTAATTAATAAGGATCAAATAATGTTTTACAAAACCAAACTAGCTTAACTTGAATGAGCTTCTGATGTTTCATTTCTGGCCAAAGCTGATTTAATACATCTATTTATTGTTCAAGTTTTATAAAAGCTTTGTTGAGTATGCATTACAAACGTGAAATGTCTTAATTTTGGCCAAAGCTGATTTAATTCATTTATGTTTAGCATGCTTGACAAGTGCATAACTAAAGTGATTGTCTCATTTCTGGCCAAAGCTGATTTGTCACGATTACTTTGCACACATACTTAAATGATTACACTTCTGGCCAAAGCTGATTTGTCTTTGTTTAAGTAGAATTTTACTAAGTCTATTATTTTGATGTTAGTAATAGACATATCACAATCTCTTCACATAATGATCCTTATATTAATGATCCTTAATTAATTTTATGATCATTTCGTCTGTCTTATTCTTAGTACCCATAATTTTACTCACTATAATTTTCTTCTACATATATCTAATCCACTCTAATTCCTAAACCTAAAATGTTTGCTTTATTTAAAGTTTCTTTTAGAATTAGCTCTTAAATTAAATCCTTGATTATTTCTTAAGACACGATAATCCTATTGCTCTCTTCTGATAAAGATTATAAAGAAGAAAATTAGAGCATGATGATTAGGACAAATCGAACATGATGTCTCTTATGATAATCAAGAACTCTCTAACATAATGCTATCACTAAAGTTATTCCAGATTAAGTCTTTCCTGAGACTAATCTTTATTTACGGAATAATCACTAGAACTCCTAAGATGCATGCCTTAATTTGAAACTCTAAACTATAAAGTTAAGTGGTATATGTGAATACATTATAATGTACAAAACCATGACCCATAAAGTTAAGGGCTTACGCATGGAAATAAGTACATTTTCCAGTACATTACATATTAAGATTTTCACTTGTACATTTTGATGCCTTATAAATCAACTATAACACTCAAAATACCAAAGTATAACGAGTGTGTTGATAAGCAACATATGTACAAAGAAATAAATGTTTGAAGCTGGAAAAATAAGTTGTTACTCACCTTACAACCACTAAAACCTTAAAAGATGATTGTTCTAAGGTCCATAGACAAATTACAACTGTTAATTCCATCTCTAAGGTTCTTCAAGGGAAAATCTCACTACATCATTATGTCATTAGACTAGACATAAGCAACGAGACTCTCCATTATTCTAAAGAACAGTTGGATAAATTCATTAGATAGTCACTTATTAAAGATATTTAAGTCTACTAATTATAATATTCCTATTAACACATGATTAGTTGACTCTAGTTTTTTAAACGTTTCCTTACCAGAAGTTAACAAATAACTAACATGAAAGTTAGTGACAAAATTAAATGTTAAGACTATAAAAACCATAATAAGCAGTCTTCTAACAACGTTTTTCGATACCATACATATATTCTGAGTATTAATCAGAATATAGTATCATAATTAAGCAATGTTATGAAGGTTGTGAGGTTTGCATAGTCAACATAAAGTCACACTTACCTTAAACTCTCATTTTATTTGTTCTAAATATCTGGATTGAAACATTATTAAGATAAAACTAGATGATACCTTACACTTTCACAACTTTTGTCATCATGCAAATGAAAAATTTGACAAAAGGAAAATGAGACTTACAAATTTCATCCATTATAACCAAAATTCATGAGAAATCATGACATGGTTAATGAGGATGATTTCTTATCTAATCTCATTCTAAGTGATTTTAAATCATGACGTTATAGCCCTAAATATTACTTGGCTCAAGGAATAAGTATGGGTCCATCATAAGTCATTCATTGACATTCGTGGAACTTATTCTAAATGGAATATTCAGACATAATTCATTTATCATTTAAAGACTATCTACTTGTATCTAAATTTTGTCGTATATAGCCCACGGTCTTATAAGAAATTTATTCATATATGTACTTAATAAGATTTCTATTAGATATGTCCCTAAAGTTTCTTATGACATCTGGACATTAAGGAAATCAAGTAAAGTCTAACATATATATATATATATATATATATATATATAATAGGTTCCCACGTCACATACCTAATTGAAACTTCTCTTGTAGCATTCTAGAGATATTAAAAGATCAGTGGGAGCATTAAGTGTTTTAGAACAACTTGCAATAGTTGCAAGAGGTGGGGGAGTGAAAATTTCACATTACCTCAATTTGCACCTCTTGTACAAGACACTGCTCCATCTTGACACTGTTCTATCATAACTTGTCTCCTTAAAATCTACAGCTACTCTTACAAAAGTTTCATTGTTGCTTAATTGTGGGCACACTTAGATTTCTTATCTAAACTAACATAATCCTCAACAAGAGAAACTACAATGACTAACGTCATTAATATGTTTTCTCTATTAGAATTTGTTGGTCATTAAATATTGATCCTAAGCATCTTGAGTTCCGAAAGTTTTCTAAGGTCAGTGGGAGCAGTCAAAGTCCTTATCATGACTTGCAAGGAATACAAGAGGCGGGGGGAAGAGTGTCATTAAATTTCACTCCAAATTTAACTCCGATTACACCTCTTGTACACCATACTGCACCAACTCTTACAAACTTAGAATGATAATGATAGTAACTTAACTAAGAGCTAATCCATAAAACTGAAACTTCTAACAAACCCAATAATCAACTCAGGAGGTCATCTAGGTTTAAAAGCCTACTAACTTTGATGATTACATAACCTCCCTAATTGAAGTTGAAATGGATTTTGGAAAAGTTTACTGATCCTATCTCTTCTAATTAAGCCATTAGTGTCAATCAATCTGCTAAATGGAATAAAACAGTTTTACTAGTAAAACTGATTTTATGTGTTCGCAAAACGTTTGGGATTTGATTGAATAACCTAAGAGTGTTCATAACTAAACCAAGTCCTGATATAAACGTTATGACACAAAGAAGCATGATTGATTGTCAAAGGTTATACTCAGGAAGAGGTATATTATTAAAGAATCTTTATTACATATCTAACAAAAGATTTCTTTTAGGATCATCACTGTTCTAGTAGCTTATAATAGTTTTGAGCTACATTAGATGAACATTAAAACAATTTTCCCTAACAACTGGCTGACATATTTACATGTTCATAAAACAACCTGAAAGTTCTAAACTTAAGGTTAAAGAACAGTTTGTCTATAAGCCAATAAAATCCATGTATGGTTTAATGCAAACATCATAATGTGATGAAATCTTAACGCAATTATTTTCATCAACAACCAAGTGGAATAATGTACCTACCTCAAGATGAGTGGGAGCAACTAAGATAAACTTGTCTATGTAGATGATATTCTTTTGACAAGTAGATGTTACATAAGTCAAATTGTTAACACAAATTTTGATATAATAGATCTCAGAGATATCTCTTACATAATAGATATCATAACATGTTGAGATAGACCAAATGGGACATTACTTCCGTTCCATAAGTTTAACATTAAATTGGTCCTTACATATGTAACAAACATTAATGCTCTCATTTAGAGGATAATAGGATAAATGAGATTATTTCTTACGCTTCATTAATTAGAAGCCTTATGTAAGTTTAAGTCTATACTCGTTTAGATATTACTCACATTGCAACACACTAGATATGTCTAGATTAATGTGAAGCATTTAATAGAGTATTACAATATCTTTAAAAGAAACGAGAGGCTATAATTTAAAGAAGAAGTGAGAACTCAAACCGGTTTATTATTACTCTAACTTTGTAATATTCAAAGATGACAAAATGTATTTTCGGGTATATCTTTATGTCAACAGACAAAACCTATCTCATGGAGGAGTCATAATAGACTGATATCAACAACCTAAGTTATAACGACATAATATAGTCACTAAATGTTGTTGGAAATTTATCAGTGGACTCATGACTTTATTAACTCCATATAATTAATATATTGAAGACTTGTTGTGATAAAGTCAGCTACCATGTTTCCTTGAACAGTAACAGTTCGAGAGGTGCTGCATTAAATTTCGATACGCAATTAATTATTCGTTTATGAACGAATTGAGGAAACTAAATCTTTGTATCGAATGCATTCGTGATATGCTTAAGGATCCTATAACTAAAGGTCTATTACCCATAAGTCTTATTAAGAGTACTCATAAAAGATACGGGTTTTAATTGATAACCATGTACAACTGCATATCGTACTATGAATGACTAACCATTAATCAATTTTCCTCATCAGTTTGATTTTGTATGTCTCTTACATATGTTCTGCCGGTGTAATGACATATAGACAACTATAAATACAAATCAAACGTTAAAGGGCTTACTTATTTTGATCATAACTGTTAGGTTTTAAATTAAGGCTATAGTATGATTAATGGGGGTCCTGAGTCGCATAATGATTCAACGACTGTATTTCTCTGCTATAGTACTTGTTTAAGGCTAAAATGAGTATTAACTTCTGATCAGACTTATCTAATACTCATGATAAATGATTATTCGGCTAAGTGGGAGAATGTAAGATTAAATATTTATTTATTTATATTTAATCTAGTAGCCATCATTATCATTTATATAATATAGATCAAAATATATTAATAACCTATTAATAATTAGTTGGTAATTGTTGATGGACCATATTACCCTTATTAACTAATTGGGTTTCCTCTTGGGTGTATAAATAAGGGGATTATTAGAGAGTTTAAGGGTTATACAAATTACACAATTACAAACCCTCATAACATCAAATTCGTATCTCTCCCCATAACCGAAATCAACCCTACTTTCGGTTCATCACCATCATCACTTTACACCCTAAGGAGGAACCAGATCAAACTGACAACTATGTCGAACTCCGTGGCTGCGTCTCTGACTGGATTCTCTACTGATGCAATCAAAGGTATGTTATTCATGTTTTCCCTCATGTATAAACAGAACTGATCCAACAGATTTGTGTCGTATTCTCAAGTCAAGTCAAGAGTTTCAACCACTGTATGAAAGTTTTAACATTTATATGCTGCTTTATGAGATTTTAAGATTGTTTTGTAAGATATAAAAGTATTTTGAAATAAATAAATAACATATTCATCGAAAAACTTTTATAATCATCTTAAAAAATTATCACTATCATTAAACTTTTATAAATGGAAATCGTATAAAAGCATATAAAATTTAAAAGAACATAACTTTTAAATTAAATAAGTTAAATCTAAAAGGTAGTAAATGCCTTTTTTATCATCAAAAGTTATCTTAGTTTATTAAATACACATGTGAAGAGGGGCGATTCATACACAACAAACTTATAATTTATGCACTTAAATCATGTGTTACATCTTACATATTAACTAACTTTTTCATACTTATAAAGCAATTAATATATAATTAATGATTTGATTAGTAAATTTTTAGTTTATATGAATTAAGAATTTGGACTAGTTCAAAGTTCAAACTCAAAAGATCCTCTCTATGATGAAGTCATGGTCCTCGACACCCTTTGAGAAACATCACTATCCATAATACTTGGTCAACTTAAAAAGGGTCAAAATTTATAGCCTTCTTTAGTCTCATCCAATCATCCAGCTTGGAGAATTCGAGAAAGTATACACCAAAAAAGGGTAAAATAAATAAATAAATAAATAAACTCTAAAAGATAATGTATTTAATTTTGGTGAGGTGGGTTTGGTGGTATTTGTTTACATTGTTTTCATATGGTGAGGTGGGTTTGGTGGTATTATTTGTTTACATTGTTTTCATAACAATGAATGTTTTTATGATACCCTCAATATTCTTTCTCACGGAAAATTTGGATTCTTGTGTCCATGTATACAACAAAAGATAAGGCTTTGTTTACTTTAAAGTACTTTGATTATTATATGCTAAGACCAAGCTTTAATCAGTGGTTTGACTAGTCTTTATTATGTATTTTTTAGCTCAATATGAACACGATAAAAGACCCATTTCAATTTAAAAGAAGTTGAATTGAATATTTATATAAAAAACTTTTAAATTATCAGAGTCATCAAAATATATGTAAAAGTTATATTGGATAAAATAAATCATTTTAAATACATGTAAGAGTTATATGCTAAGACCGGCCTTTAATCAGTAGTTAAGTGTTTGTTTATGAAATCATGTGTACAATCTAAACATATATGAACAAATTAGTTGGACATAAAACTATGAAGAACTATAAAGTATCAATGCCATTGAACAAAAAAAAAATGTAAGAAGGAGCATTTATTGTTTTTTTAAAAGAGTGGAAATGTGGGGTGACACTTGAGACAAGAATCCCTCCATATCTGTTGAACATCTCATTATATCATGCAATCAAAAAGAAAATGTAAAAGAAAAAAAAAGCCCAATAAACCCCACCAGTTAGAAGGAAAAAAGTGGAATCATTGCCACCCAAAACCAATAATCATATTTAGAATAATGTGAAGAAAATGATATATATATACACACATATGTATATACATATTCATATGCATATAGTAGTTATAGGCATATATATATATATAAAAAAAAAATCTTTTAAACTAATTTACCCTTCACAACCCTTAATGGATGGTATGAAGCGGGGAGTCGGGGAGGAAAAGGTGCCAAGGTGGAGGGTGAGGGGTGGTCGAAGAGGGTCAAAATCGGAAAATACTCCCAAGAGGTGCAGGAGTGAAACAAAGAAGAATATTGAAAGGAGCCGATGGTGGGAGCAAGAGTTTGAGGATACCATTAGGGGTGTTCATCGAATCGAATATCGAATTTTTGAATTATTCGAATCAAATTATTCGAATAATTTTTATTTTTCCTTAAATTCGAATTTGATTCGTATTCGATTAAAACCTAACCAATTCGATTCGAATTCGTATTCGAATAAAAAACCCAATTCGTATTCGATTAAAAATTCGAATTCGAATTCGAATCGAATTCGAATAAATTCGATTTGATTAAGTTTTTTTAAAACATATAAATAACTATTAAAATGAAACATAAGTTTTAAAGCAGCCATAAAACATTCCAAACAAAATACCATAAGTCTAACATAAAAAACGAGAATTCGGGAATAACCACTACAAGTTAATATTGTTAGGGTTAGAAATCTACTGATAGATTTGTTACTTAGGTTTTAGTTATGGGCCATGTAGTGGGTTTGGTAATAGGTAATTTTAATACTTGGAATAAATTTTGAAAATAATTTATAGTATAGTCCAATAAAAGTTATATATGTATTACATATAAAAATAATAAATAAAATGTATAACTTTTATTCGAATTTCGAATCGAATCGAATTTGAAATTATAAATTCGTATTCGATTCGTATTCGATTTACTTTACTCGAATTGAATCGAATTCGAATTCTTATAATCGAAACAAATTCCTGATAATCGAATCGAATTTCGAATATTTCGAATTCGAAACGAATTCTGAACACCCCTAGATACCATCCAGTCCAATTCAGGAGTAGACCGGGAAGGGTACCGTCCCCTTTACAATCATGTGTTATTGAAGAATATTATGACTCAGTTGGAATTCTCTTTCATTGATACCTCAATATAAATACAAGATACAATCCCTTAGGGAACAAGTAAATCCCTTAGCTTAGGGAACAAGTAAATACAAGATAATAATAAGATCATAACTATATTTACATAAACTATATTCTATTACACCCCCGCAATCGAAGCAAGAGGTGGGCGAATGTTGAGACTGGAGCGGAAATCATCAAATAATACCCGAGGTAAGCCTTTGGTGAAGATGTCAGCAATCTGTAAACGAGTAGGAGTGTGAAGTATCCGGATGGTACCACGTTGAACATGTTCACGCACAAAATGAATGTCTAGTTCTATGTGCTTTGTGCGTTGATGCTGAACCGGATTACTAGATAAGTAGATTGCACTGATATTGTCACAATACACCAAAGTGGCTGTGGAGAGGGGCCGACGTAATTCAAGAAGAAGGTTACGAAGCCAACAAACTTTAGCAACGACATTGGCAACCACTCGGTATTCTGCTTCGGCACTGGAGCGGGAAATAGTTGACTGTCGCTTTGATGACCAAGACAATAGATTCTGTCCCATGTATACACAATAGCCTGAGGTAGAGCGACGGGTATCCGGACACCCCGCCCAATCAGCGTCCGTATATGCTCGAAGGGAGATATCAGGGCACGGTGATAAAGTGAGACCATATTCTGCCGTACCACGGATGTAACGTATAATACGTTTCAACGCGTTCCAATGTTCGATGCTGGGATTATGCATGTGAATGCATATCTGTTGAACCGCATAACTGATATCAGGCCTAGTAAAAGTGAGATACTGAAGTGCGCCTGCTAGGCTGCGATATAAAGTGGGGTTACCGCATAACTGATATCAGGCCTAGTAAAAGTGAGATACTGAAGTGCGCCTGCTAGGCTGCGATATAAAGTGAGATACTGAAATGAGATACCATGAAGAATATTATGACTCAATTGGAATTCTCTTTCATTGATACCTCAATATAAATACAAGATACAATCCCTTAGGGAACAAGTAAATCCCTTAGCTTAGGGAACAAGTAAATACAAGATAATAATAAGATCATAACTATATTTACATAAACTATATTCTATTAGTTATTAGTAGCATATATGTTTTGCTTATCTGCTTTAGAATAATGTTACGAATAGATAAACACTAAAACAAACAATCTCAAACACGCACCAAACATTCTAAATGGTTTAAGAATTATTCGATCTAAGACTGGGTATCTCTATTGTGTATTCAACGGTGGAGGTAATTATGAGGACACGCAGATCACTAATGAAAGCCAAGTGACCTCACAGGTAAGTAAGTTCAAGTATTTTAGGATCGCTTGTATAAAATGGTGGAGATAGATAGTGATGTGGCACACTGTGTACATGTTGGATGGTATGGGTGGAGAGCAGCAATTGGGATATTGTGTAACAAAAGGTTCCCACTGAAATTGAAAGGGGACTTTTATAGGGTCGCAATTAGACATGTTATATTATTTGGTACATTTAAAAACATACTTAAGTCGATCTAGGACTCATGCGTTACGGCGAACCTGTCAAATGAGAAAAAATAGACGTAAAAACATTGAACATCACATGGACGTTGCGCCGTGTTAACTCGCAAAATTTAGTACGAAACGTAAGACGAAAAATTGGGAAGGATGAAAAGTATAGGGGACCAAAGTTGAAAGTAAAAACGTTGTGAGGTTAAATTACAAAAGATAAAAAAAAATTTGGGTTCAAAGTAAAAAAAAAAAAAAAAAAACATTTTTGTGAGGTTAAAATTGCAAGAAACCGAAAGATAGAACATATAAAAAAACTAACAAAGTCGATCAATGACTCACGCGTTGTGACAAACCTATGAAATGAAAAACAATAGACGTAAAATACTGAACTATCGAAACTCATTGCCCATGGATAAAGAAAAACCGTTTCCACATCAAAAACAACAAAAACTAGAGCAAACATATAATAGCGGGTTCTAAATTGTAACCAAGCGTCACCTATTGGTTCTATACCTGATTCATAACTAGAAAGTTTCTCCGGTCCTTTGCTACTCGGGGCTAAAAATCCCGAAATGAAAAATACCAAAATAGGAATAAGACTTGATATTATCAGAAATGCCCAAAAAATATCATATTCGTAAAGCAGAAATATAGATGCACTCCTATAAACGTGGAAAATATACCGGATTAATCAATTCGACGTTGCGTCGTATTACCTCGCAAAATTTTGAACGAAACGTAAAAACGTTGAACCACACACACACGTTGCTCTATGGTAACTTACAAAATTTAGTACGAAACGTAAAACGAAAATTTACGAAAGATGAAAAGTTTAGGGGACCAAAGTTTAATATAAAAAAGTTGAGGTTAAATTGTAAAAGAAGAAAAGTTTTGACTTTAAAGTAAAAAATTCAATTTTGTAAAGTTAAAATTGTAAGAAATTCAAAGATTTGAGTTAAAAGTAAAATTTCAATTTTTTTTTAAAACCACCCAAAACATATGGTATAACCTCTTATGCATACAAAAGTTACTAATTTGTAGTATATAATATAATTTTTGTGGTCTTTAGTTATATGATGTGTCACCTATCCTTTTTTATAGGTTTTCACCGATTTTTACTTTACTAAGATTATTTTAGGACTTTTATTTTCAGAGTTGGGGGTCTTACTAGAATAACCTCTCAATTCCTTAGACTAGTGGGTATGGGGAGGCTCATCCCCGTGAGGATGGGACGCCACGTCAGCACCACGTAGGAGGGGTTTGCAGGGGTTGGACCTAGGGGGTGGAGGATGTGGCAAGATTGCAGTTGGAGTTAGAGAGAGATAGAGAGAGAGGAGAGACAAAGATGAGAGAGATAGAGAGAGAGGCAAGATTGCAGGCCCGTCTTCATCGTCTTGTGCACGCCGGTTTTAACAAGCCGGGCCAAGAGGGCGGTGTGGGGGACAGGCGCCGGGCCTAAGCCGGCCCCCATACCCCTTGGTCTTAGGATATAGGTAGGTTTGTCTACATCTACTCTCCCTAAACTTCACTACTATAAGTGGGCACCAACTAGATATGGTTGTTGTAAACACGCACTAAACATCTTAGACTTGAGCACAAAGTTTTCGTCACCATGATAGAAGCTGACAGATTTAGAAGCTGGGTAAAGTGTATTCAACCGGTTAAGGGTCTCGTATATAACTTTATCAAGAAAAATAATTAATTTAGAAGTTATTATTATAGTCATATCTTCTAAATTTTGTTTATAGTTTTAGTTATTAATTAATAAAGTTTAAGGCAGATTTGAATAACTAAAATCAACTAATGAAAATCCAAAATGAAAAAATAAACAAATTTTGACTTAGGGGTTGTTTGTTTACCTCTTAATGAGACTTTTAATGGTTCAGACCTCTTACTGGTTAGCACTTATTGGTTCAGATTGTTTGTTTCGCGAACAAATGTCTGAATGGTTAAGAATTAAACTGAGTCTGAATGGTTAAGACCCCTAATCTGAATTGGTAAGACATTTGTCTCTGAACGGTTAAACATTATACTGGCTCTTAATAGTTCAGACCTCTTACTGGTTCAGCACTTAATGGTTCAACACTTAACCATTCAGAAGTTGACAAACAACCCCTTAAAGCGGTTTCAGCATGCTATCTAACTTTTTTAAGGTGTTTATTTATCAGATACAATTTTTAGTATGTTGTGTTAATAAAACTTCTAGTTTAATTTAATTATATTAAATCATAATCTTCAAGAGGCAAGACATTAAATTAAGAATATATATAACTTTTCTTCATAGCAAAATAATAATATTTTATCATCTTTCTCCACGTTTTAGTGTTTATTGGAAAAAAAGGTTAAGGCGTTTATATTTGACTGTGGAAGTCAAAATTAGGATAATCACTATACAAATACAACATTAAAGTCATTGGTATTATGTTTGAACGTTAAGACGTTACTAACATACGATATTGACAAGTCAACGTGGAAATTTGGTCAACATGTTCTAACTCGTTGCTTGTCCTTTCCACACATTACTGTTTTTATTCTATGAAATGTGAATATAATAATTGTTTTTGTTTAGTTAGGACTCATGAAAGGAAACCAACAAATCACTTTGAGCCACATAAAATACAAATTTTATTCTAAGTTATTTAAGAAGTAGAATGCTTCATTTTAAGGTATCTACTAAAAAAAGATGTTGTATAAAGGTGTGTAAAGTCACTACAAGATAAAAATATAACAAGATCAATTGTTTTATAGGGTATGTATCAAATAAAAAGTTTATTTTGGCTAGAAAGTGTAGGAAACAATAGTATTATGACATGTGACAACATTTAAAATAAAGAGAAATGGTATTTTAGTCAATCCAACCCTTTCTTCTTCCTTTTCAAAACCCAATAACTTCAAAACCCACCATTTTCAAAACCCACCATCTTCAACCATTTCTTCACTTTCTATCTCAATATTCACTACATTATAGTGCGATTTTCGTCACCAATCATTGATTCAAACACCCGATCAACGTGTTCTTCAGCTTTTTTGAAGAAAACTCAGTTTAATTTCATACAAAATCTCGTTTTTTCCGGTGATTTTGAAGATAATCACTCGATCCGTTCGATTCGAGCGCTGATAAGTGTTTCAATCATTCAAAATTCGTCAATTGTTAAAGAAATCACTTCGATCCATGAAAGAAATTCTTTAATTTCATTTTTACGATCTGGGTTTTTGATTTAGTCATTGCGTTTTACGATCTTGGCGGGGGTCCGGGGGCATCGCCCCTGGTAGCGGGGTCCCAGGGGCGACAGCCCCTGGCGGCGTCCAAGGGGCAGAGCCCATGTCAGCTCGGAAATTTTTTTTTCGATTAAATTGCTGTAATAAAAATGCATCAGAAAAATTAATTTTCTGTAAATTGCCTCTGGAAAACTGCATTCGTAAACTGCATTGGTTCAGACAATTCACAGCTCAGACAATTCACAGCACAGACAAAACTATTATCATGGTTCAATGCGTTTTAGAGAGAACACTTTCTTTGGTGTTTTTAGGCAATTGCGTTTTAGAACTAAAACATTTTTATGTGTTTTCTGGCCATTGCGTTTTAGAAAAACACATTCTTGAAGTGTTTTTAGTCATTGCGTTTTAGGTAAAACACATTTTTAGGTGTTTTCAGTCCATTGCGTTTTACAGACAACACTTTCTTTTGTTTTTTTAAGCAATTGCGTTTTAGAATGAGACATTTTTAAGTGTTTTCTGGTCATTGCGTTTTACAAATAAGACATTTCTTTGTGTTTTTTGTGCATTGCGTTTTAGGTAAAACACTTTTTTATGTGTGTTTCAGTCCATTGTGTTTTAAAAAACAGACATTTTAAGTGTTTTCTAGCCATTGCGTTTTAGAAATAAGACATTTGTTTGTGTTTTTGGTGTATTGTGTTTTAGGTAAAACACATTTTTATGTGTTTTTAGTCCATTGCGTTTTAGAAAGTACATTTTCTTTTGAGTTTTTAGGCTATTGCGTTTTAGAAATAAGAAATTTCTTTGTGTTTTCTAGCCATTGCGTTTAACAAATAAGTCATTTCTTTGTGTTTTTTGTGCATTGCGTTTTAGAAAAATGTCATTTTTTAGGTTTTTTTTTCCATTGCGTTTTACGCAACTGTGTTTTTCCATTGCGTTTTAGAAATTTTTTTTCAAAAATATAGCAATAGTATACTCGTTTTAAAGATTAAAAAACGCTCGTTTTTTTGGTGAAATTTTTATAAAAAAATAATGTCGTATGAAAGAGTTATTAACGTTTAAAAAATGAGGGGAAATTGGAGCAGAGAGAAACTATTGGATTGGATTGACTAGAATACCCATTAACAAACTCACGCGCCTCTTTTCTTCCCTTCAATTTCCCTGATTTAATCTTAGCCCTTGATTAATTAAATGGATGGTCAAGATCACTTCCTAGATTTCTTAGCCAAATAAACTTCCTATCATATCTCCACCCTTGTTTTATAAACTGTATATGTTTATTTAAAAATTTATTTTTAACTAGGATTACGACCCGCCGCAATGCGACGGGGATTCTTTTTTTATAACTAAGTCGATCTACGACCCACACGTTATGTTAAACCTGTCAAACGAGGTAAAAATAGACGATGTAAAAACGTTCACCCACACACGCACGTTGCATCGTGTTAACTCGCAAAATTTAGAACGAAACGTAAAAACGTTAAGCCAAAGACGCACGCTGTGATGTGTTAAGTCACAAAATTTAGAACCAAGCATAGAGCGCAAAATTTGCGGAAAATGAAAACTATAAAGGACCAAAGTTGAAAGTAAAAAAAGTTATGAGAATAGATTGTAAAAGATAAAAAGTTTTGGGTTAAAAGTAAAAAACAAATAGTTTTGGGTTAAAAGTAATTTATGAAATACTTTTGGGTGAAAAGTAAAAAAAAATCAATTTTTTTGGAAAACCCCCAAAGCCAACGTTACGACAACCACATACATAACATTTTTTTCTTTGAAAAATCCCCAAAGCACACCCCGTGTTGCGGCGGAGCGTAAAACGGTGTCAAATAGTACTAATGTCACACAACCGTCATTGACAACCAACACTGACTCGACCTATAATATGTGTATTGCGACGAACCTGTCAAACATGGAAAAATAGAGGTAAAAACGTTGAACCACACATGCACGTTGCGTCGTATTAACTCGAAAAATTTAGAACTATACGTAAAACGAAAATTTGCGAAAGATGAAAAGTATAAGTGACAAAAGTTGTGAAGTTAAATTGCAAATAATGAAAAGTTTTGGGTTAAAGTTAAAAAAACAAATTATGTAGGGTTAAAATTGAAAAAGGTACAAACCTTTGGGTTAAAACTAAAAAATCAATTTTTTTTTTTTTGGAAAACACCAAAAGCACAACTTACAAGTCCTTATGCACAAGCAGTTTGCTAATTTAAAAATAGTACTAATGTCACACAACCGTCATTGACAACCAACACTGACTCAACCTATAATATGCGTATTGCGACGAACCTGTCAAACATGGAAAAATAGAGGTAAAAACGTTGAACCACACATGCACGTTGCGTCGTATTAACTCGAAAAATTCAGAACTATACGTAAAACGAAAATTTGCGAAAGATGAAAAGTATAAATGACAAAAGTTGTGAAGTTAAATTGCAAATAATGAAAAGTTTTGGGTTAAAGTTAAAAAAACAAATTATGTAAGGTTAAAATTGAAAAATGTACAAACCTTTGGGTTAAAACTAAAAAATCAAGTTTTCTTTTTGGAAAACACCCAAAGCACAACTTACAAGTCCTTATGCACAAAAAGTTTGCTAATTTATATAGGTTTTAATATGCTTTATAAACTATATATTTTTATTTAAAATTTTATTTTTAATATAATACATGTTAAAGTTAATCAACTTTTGATTTAGCACATTTCTGAGCATATTAGATGCTATTAATTTATTTATTTTTATAAGTGAGTTCTGATAAATATGATAAATAGATGTATAGTAGATTGGTGCATGAATTTAATGTTAATATGTTATCATCAAAGTAATATCTCATCCATAGATTCTCTATTTTGTTGCATGTGAAACTTTGTTGGGTTGTTTAGCCAAATATAACCTTTGCAAGGGTCAAAATCAACAATATATAGCAATGCTGTTTGTAGAAAAAAAGCTTCAAGAATCAACATTTTAGTTTTATGCAAGTACAAATAGGTCCTTATATTATACAACTTTTTAGTATATACCCTCTTAAACAAGACAAGTTGACTCAATAGAGATTATAATTTATAAGTTGATAAAAGCTTAGCTTCAGACTATGGTGAATATGATCTTGAGACTCTTAAGGTCCTAGGTTTGGGACAAGTCTAGTTGAGTTGGACTTCACTAACTTCAACCTACTAAACCGAATATAACAGACAAATCAAAATTGTTTATGGGTCATGCGATTTCCACACGCAAGAAATTATTTTCACACCTCGAAGCGCCGCGCTATGGCCATAGCGGGGCGCTTCGGTCGACAAAAGGTGATTTGATCGTTTGACTGACATGAGTTGCAGAGACATAAAGTGATACGAGGTCGCAGAGTCTCGTGAACCCTAAGCGCCGCGCTTTGGCCATAGCGCGGCGCTTCGACCCCAAATTTTCACTTTAAAAAGGCCTCACCTGCTCAGACACGGAACATTCAAGTTTTATGCGATATTGTTACTCTACTATATTGATTTTGGAACATTCAACATACGCGTGATTTTGTTGTTTGTCGATTTTCTTTGCTCTATTAGTTACATCTCTTGAAAAAACGATGTCGTGGTTAAACAACTATATTTTCGGTCAATATTCTGACGAGACAGTTGTTCCTGATTCTTACGAGGGGACCGCTATTTCTGACTCGTATGAGAAACCGGTCTCGTCCAACTTGAGGGAGGCAGAGGTTGTATCTGGCATTCGTTATCGTGATAACACGGTGACGCTGGATTTGAATACCCCTGTGGAGGACCTTACGCACAACAAGGTTATTCGAATTTCGGTTACGGTGGCGAGTACAGCTTTGTACAGCAGGAGTGTGGTCCAAACGACAGTTACGGTTATCAACAGAGCTTACAAGGTTATTCGAATTTCGGTTACGGTGGCGAGCACAACTTTGAACATCAAGTATATTCGGACCTCGGTGACGATGGTGAGCCGGGGGATGTGTCTGTTGACGAGGAAGGCTGTTACCCGGTTACGTTTTCGTTTGATACAACGCAGACCTTTTCGTCACGTAAAGAGTTGGTGCGTTGGGTACAAGACACGGCAAAAGACAACGGTTACCTCATTGTGATTAAGAGGTCGAATAAAAGAGGAGAGAATTACAAGATTTGGTTTCAATGTACTTTTGGTGGGGAGCATAAGAGTATAGCTACACAGAGGAAAACGGGTAGCAAGAAAATAGGCTGCCCGTTCGAGATGATCGGGTTTTCGGAATCATCCGGAAGTGTTTGGAGGATCGAGGTGACGAAGGCGAAGCATAACCACACTCCTATTGAAAACTTAGAGGGTCACGCGTATGCGAGAAGGCTTTCTTCGGAGGATAAAAAATTGGTTAAGGAGCTGGCAGAGCAAGACATTCCCAACCAAAGTATCTGGCGAACGCTGACAAAAAACAATCCGGCTAGAAAGCTTATTCCGAAAGATATACACAACGCTGTTCAGAAGATCAACGCCGAAAAAAATGTCGGTAAGTCTCCGATGCAAAAACTTGAAAGCATTCTTCTCGAAAAAAATTACACTTATTACATGCGCACGAATGAGATATCGAACGAAGTTGAAGATGTCTTCTTTGTTCACGAAAGATCATTCACTATGTGGTGTGCCTTCCCGCATGTGCTAATGATTGACGCCACCTACAAAACGAACATGTACAACCTGCCATTTGTTCAGGTCGTAGGCATGACGTCGACAAACAAATCGTTTACGGCTGCTTGTGCGGTAATTTCCGCTGAGAAGTCAGAGAACTACCTATGGGTGTTGCAGAGGATCAAGTCTATGCTGGTAGGATGTATGGAACCGCGCGTGATTTTAACAGACAGGGATTTTGCGCTAATGAACGCGTGTGAACAAGTTTTTCCAAAAGCGCATAAGTATCTTTGTCGGTTCCATATTCAACAAAATATTAATAAGAACATCAAGAAGAAATTCTCTGACAAGGATTGGAAAGAATTCGTACGTAGTTTTTGGTTATTGTGCGAGTCTACGACCGAGGAAATATACAGGTATAACTTGGAAAACCTTGAAGCACAGCTGAAAGAAGATGACCGTGAACGTAGGTATTTCTTACATAATTATGTTCAAATTTTATATAATAACAAAAACTGACTATTTACGTTTTTTTTAATTTTAGAGGTTTTTGATTATTTGAAGAAATCCTGGTTGGATCCGTACCGTGAAAAGTTTGTATCATGCTGGATTAACAAAACTATCAACTTTCACCAAACTACGACCAACAGGGTTGAGGGCATGCATGCAACACTAAAAAGTCACTTTCCAAGTCATCGCAACACACTGGATAAACTTGTACTGTATGTTGATCATGTTGTTGATAGACAATACACCGAGATTAGTAGTAGCTTTGAAACAAGCCTCCGAAAAGTGATGACGCACCACAAGAAGCAGCCCATGCTTGCATATATTCTCAGAAAGGTTTCAATATATGCGATTGTGCTTTTGAGTAAGGAACTAAAACGTAAGGAAGACGGGTTGAGAGCCTACGGTGCAAGCTGTGGTTGCCAACTTTTTACCAGCTGTGGTTTGCCATGTGCCTGTCGTTTGGAAAAGTTGGAAAATAAAGGTAATTAATATCTTTGACCTTTCTCGTTATGATTTTGCCACCTAATTTGTTTTCATCCACAGGTCAGCAACTCCGGATCACACACATAGACGTGTTCTGGAAGAAGCTTGACTTCAAGCCTGCAAAGAAAAACATAGAGGATATCGATGTAGACGCGGAATTTGAAAAATTGAAACAAAAGATCGATCCAACACCCCCTCAAGTGAAAAGGAGCTTCTTTGAAAAGTTTCAGCAAATCCTCAATCCAGGGAACAATAACAAAAAACCTCCTGCTGTTCTGAAGAAAACTCGTGGTCGCCCAACATTGAAAACGCAGGAAGAAATAAAGGTTGAAGCCGCTAGAAAAAGCGCGTACATTCCGTCAGGAGAAACTTGGGTCGAGGCCTCAGACGATCTTCCCCGTCACAGCTCGTACATACCACCGTCACAGCCTCAGACGATCAACCTACACCCTGATTTCCCGATGATCAAGCTCGGTCCTAAGACGGATATAGCGATCTGCAACTACGCATCTCAGATTCCCGAAGTGATCCATCCATACATCGTTAGAATAAAGGACGTGAAACCAGATGGTCATTGTGGGTTTCGATCGGTGGCTGTTGGGTTAGGAGTGAAACAAAATTCATATTTGATGATCCGGAAACAACTTATAAAGGAGTTACGTACGAACGAATCGCTTTGGAGGCAGTTTTTCGATCCGGAAAACATAGGACATTATGATGCGCTGCTTAGACGGATCAATTTCAAGGGGGTGGGACGAGCAGATATCGAAAATTACATGACGATGCCTGAGACGGGGTTTCTTATTGCCCAACGATACGGTGTGATTGTTCACACCTTCGACATGCGTGGGAGCGATACAATTTTCCCTCTGCTGGGCGGGCCAAACGAAGCTGAGCAACCTTACCTGGTGGTTGCGGTTGTGTTCGTCGACCATGGGCATTTCATACATGTAGAGCTTGGAGGTTGTTATCCAATGCCTCCCCCAAACCTACTCTGGACAGCGAACAGAACAGAGCGCGCAGCAGCCTGGCATACATTATACAGGGATCAAATCAACGCGTACGAAATGCTTACGTATCGTGCCCCTGACCTTAATGTAACCCCATATGTTCACGACGTATGTTAAATGTGTTTAATAATAATCACGTTTGTGTTTGTTCAATATATGCGTTACATCACGTTAAAAACCGAATGTCACCGACACGACCCAAAATGACAATATACATCATAATACTACAATTAATGACAATATACATCATAATACACCAATTAATGAAAAAATACGTCATGTTCATGTACCGTAGGCGGCTGATACACATAACACCTCTCACAGGAGTACTTGTGCTTTCAAACCAAAATGATACGATATAACGGAATAAGACATCACACGTAACCGATTTGATCCGGAACTTGCAGTATAGTCCATATATAATAAAAAATGATGTATAATGGAAAAATCGTAAATTTTAGACTATTATCGACGCGTTTGTGAATTAAAAACAATTTTAAAAAAATAAAAAAAAGGCCCTAAACGCCCCGCTTTGACCTAAACGCCCCGCTTTGACCTCAAAGCGCCGCGCTATGGCCATAGCGGGGCGCTTCGATCCCTCGTTTAAACCAAAGCGGGGCAGCTTCTCCCCCATTTCAAACCCCACACACAAACACACACACAAGGTGCGATTTACACACACTTGAGCCGGATCATCAACGTTTTCAAGCTTTCAACCGCTAAAAGGTACGATCTAACTTCATTTATTGTTTTGGTTCAAGTTACGTGTTTCAGTTTGTTTGATTTTTGTTTGATTTGGGCGTTTGGATCGATCGGGTGGGGCTGTTCTTCATCACGAAGAACCAAAGCGCCGCGCCGAGGCCAAAGCGCGGCGCTTTGGTTCATGTTTATTATTTTTTTTATATTATTTTTATTTGTTTAATATTATTTGTTTAATATTATTTGTTTAATATTATTTGTTTAATAATATTTGTTTAATATAATTTGTTTAATATTATTTGTTTAATAATATTTGTTTATTGTTTAAATTGTTTAGTAATATTATTTGTTTATTATTTAAATTTAATATTATTTGTTTATTATTTAAATTGTTTAGTAATATTATTTGTTTATTATTTTATATTTAATATTATCTTTTCAACGTGCAGGGATGGATTCCTCCGATGACGAGATTGAGCATATGCAGGCTGAGGGAGATGTGGGAGAGGAGGGAGAGCCGGCATGTCCGTACCTGCAGTTTCCGCAGGGGTCACGGGCGAGGGGGAGATGCGCTAGGTTGCGCACCATAGAGATTGGGTCGCACGTAGGGATAGACTGGAACCTGCTGGAGACCGTGGGAGAGGCCGCGCGGGCGCGTGATATAGTTGGACTGGATACTCCTTGGTCGCGCCTATTTGAGATAGCGATGGAGGACTCGTACCCTGAGCTTACGGTCGAGTTTCTTTCCACGTTTACATACGCGCCGCATCCGGCGGATTACGTGGAGGACCCGGATTTTCCAGTCCACGAGGTTACATTCCGTCTCGCCGGTCAGGAGTTTGAGATGAGCGTGCGGCAGTTTGCTGTCCATACAGGTTTGTACACTATGGCCGAGCTTGATACTGATTTATATACGCAGGCGGTTAGGATGATGGACAGGCAGACGCTTATCAGTTTCTGGAGGGCCATTTCCAGGGTTCCCTTTGGGAAATCCTGGCAAAAGGCCACCACCATTAGAGACCCCTTGTTCCGATACCTGCACCATGTTATCGCGGCAACTATCGTGCCGCGGGGTGCCAGCAGGGAGAAGGTCAACCTCAGTGACCTTTTCTTTCTATACTGCCTACTGCGACGCCAGCCCTGCGATCTAGCAGCCTGCCTGGCAGATTACTTTGCCACAGCATACCACCGGCAGCTCCGCGGGTACGTGCACACTGGCTCATACATCACCGCCATCGCACGCTCGCTAGGGCTCGTGCCCGAGGATGATCCGGAGCTGTCCGATCCGGTCCCGTCTACCAGGTTGGGCCGCGCGTCAGTTTCTAGCATGCAGATCACCCGTACCTTTGATGTTGGTCTGAGGTTTAGGGGCGGAGACGAGCTGATTTGGCAGCCGGAGGTGGTGTCGGAGGTCATCCCGGTTGTTATTGAGGTGAGGCCTGGAGTGTTGGCCCCTCCTGATGTTCAGGCGGCCGCCCGGCAGGCTCAGCTACAGGCTCTGGGACTCGATCAGTTCCCGGGCCAGCCTCAGGCTGAGGCTCAGGCTCAGCCTGTATTAGAGGATCCGGCTCAGGAGGAGCATGTCGAGGAGATCCCGGTACCACCAGTTCAGCCAGCTCCTGAGCCGCCACAGTACCCGCAGCACGTTTACGCTGACCTGCCTCCGGTAGCGCGTGAGGTGGCTCGGGACTTCGACCGGCGCCTCAGACGCCAGGGCGCACGCATTGACTGGATCGTCGAGACGCTCGTTTCTCTACGAGAGCTCGCTGGGTTGCCTCCACTTCCCCTCCCACCGTCCCCACCGCACGAGGATTAGCACCTTAGTTTGTTTGTATAGTGATTTGTTATGTATTATGTACTCAGTTGTACCTTTTTGTTTTGTATGTACAAACTGATATATATAAATATATATATTGCAGTTAATCTTCTATTTACATCACGTTGGTTTTGGATTGTTTACGTTTAATTCTTATGGCTTTTTGTACATTTTATTTAACGTGTTTGTTTAATTTAACAAAATAAACAAGGTTAACAGTTTATAAAGACGCACTTATATTATATACGTTCTATAAAAATAATGACGTAAAAAACGTAATTATAAAACAAATATGAATTATATGTAACTAATATTTTATAACAATAATAAAACTCAAATACAATTTTTTCCTCCAAAAAACACTACCAAACTAACTCACATCCCACCTATTTCAAAAAAAAAAAAACAACACAAGCTCCTGCCCACGCTGTTTGTCTTTTTACACACTCAAAGCGCCCCGCTTTGGCCATAGCGGGGCGCTTTGGCCATGGTCAACAGACAAGGACTGACAAAGTTTGAATTTTAAATTTAAACCGTGGCCAAGCCAAGCGGTCATGTAAGTGCAGTTCCTGCCGGGTAACAAAATATGAAGAACAAGATACCACTGTTAAAGCACCGGGATCGATGACGAACATCAAACATTGCACTTGATTCAAGACCTGAAGAACAAAATATGAAGAACAAGATAGAAATACGTAGAAGATGAATCCTTTATATTGAATCAGTCATCACAGATTACACAAACCAATTCTACACATAAAACTCAGACAAAAGTTCTCCTAAAACTTGGACAAGTTGTCCCAAGGATAAACCTTGGACTAACTTTCAAGACTTGTACAATAAAGACCCTACACATTGGAAGACATGCACTTATCACCCAAAGTGTACTAACAAACTCCCCCTTGATCAGTGCATGGTCTTCATGTGGTATTGAATTCTTCGTTATGGTTGACTTTAACTTGGACTTCTGCTTTGTTTGACATAGAACTGTAAGTGCAGTTCCTGCCGGGTAACTGTCGCTTATCGGTTCCGTATTAATCAAAACAGCAGTCCAAGTTAAAGTCAACAATAATGAAGAATTCAAGACCACATGAAGACCAAGGGGAGTTTGTTAGTGCACTTTGGGTGATAAGTGCATGCTTTCCCATTTATAAGGGTCTTTATTGTACATTGTTGAAAGATTGTCCCAACTTTATCCTAGGGACACTTTGTCCCAACTTTATCCTAGGGACACTTTGTCCAAGTTTTGTGTCAAGGCTTTTGTCTGAGGTTTATGTCTAGGACAAAGGTCAGAGGTTTTTGGTAGGGACAAAAGTCAGGGTTTTGGTGTTGATTGTTTTGTCCAAGTTTAGTCCTAGTCTATATATATGTGTTGTATAGGATTAGGGCATCGATCGATGGATGAGGGATCGATCAAGAAGCTCTGTGCACCTCTCTCACTTCTCCTGGTGTGCACATCCTAGAGAGAGACTATGTGTTAGTGAGAGAAAGCTAGGGTTTAGATCTTTGTGATCTAAATCCAGCTTGTAGATGATGTATACTCCTTTGGTTTGTGTAATCTGTGATGACTGATTCATAATAAAGGATTCATCTTCTACATATTTCTATCTTGTTCATCTTATGTTTGTTCTTCATGTCTTGAATCAAGTGCAATGTTTGATGTTCGTCATCGATCGGGTGCTTCACAGTGGTATCAGAGCATGGTTACCGATTCAGAATGGTCTAACCGCCTTCTGAATCACCATTGCTCTTGATTTGATGTTTGTTTCCGCCAAACATCCTGAAGACTTGAAGATTCTGGAGAAAACTTGAAGAAAATGAAGCTGTTCGTCGGCTGTGTTGGTTTGGAGATCTAGGGTTTTGATCCAAAAAGGTTTGTCTGAGTTTAAAACTCTGTGTTTGTGTTTCCGGGGTTTTGGTGAACTAGTGTGAAGTCACACTAGGGAGAAAGTCCGGAGACTAGTTACTGGAGGCTTGTCCGAGTTTTACACTTGTCCAAGTTTTAACCTTTTCTCTGGTCCGATTTTTTTCCTTACCTCCTTTGGGTCCGAGCTTTTCTGAGCTTCAGCTTGTCTGAGTTTTCATTTAACTGCTCCGATTTTTTCCTCTTCAACCGGTCCGAGTTTTTCTTGTTTTCCCTGAACCTGTCCTAGTTTCATTTGTTGAAACTTGTCCGAGTTTAAGGATCTGTTTTAAAATTCTCAGTTTACTTTGTCCAAGTTTTTGAATAACTCTTTGTGAGTCAGAGTTTTAATAAAGTTCTCTGTGAGTTCCGAGTTTTAACAACAGATCCGAGTTTTAACATCTGTTGTTAAACAGTTCCGAGTTTTAACAACAGATCCGAGTTTTAACAACTGTTCCGATTAGCAGTTCCGAGTTTTAACAACTGTTGTTAAACAGTTCCGAGTTTTAACGACTGTTGTTAAACAGTTCCGAGTTTTAACAACAGATCCGACTTTTAATGATAATGGTTTTGTTCCGACCTTTAAAGACTGTTGAAACTGTTTGGTCAACTCTTGTTCCAGTTCTAATATGGATGTAGTTCCGAATTTTGCCAATATTTACTGATTCCGAGTTTTTAAAGGGTTCCCTCACTGATTCAAGACTCAACATGTGCTCCGAGTTTTGCAAGTTCAAATCAAAATTTCCGAGTTTTACAGTGTTATAGTTTTGATCTGAGTTTTTTTTTAAATACAATGTGGTCCGAGTTTTGATTTCCAAGTTATAAACAGTTCAGCAGTTTCGGGTTTTGAGTTTCAAAAACATCAGCGGTCCGAGTTTTGGTCAGTTCAGAGTTTTGATCACTATATTTTTCAATTGTGCCGAGTTTCTTGATGGTCCGAGTTTGAAACTTCCGAGTTCTAAGCCATGATATTGTTAAGAAAGATAATCGACAACGGTTTGTGGCCCGAGAGACTAACGTATAACATATTGGTTGACGGTTTCTGTAGGGAAGGTCAACTTGATATGGGGTTTCGGTTACTAAAATTAGTTGATTCGTTGTACTTCGTTTCTGATCAGTTTGCTTACACAACTCTCATCGATCGGCTTTCCAAAGACGGAAAACTGGATCAAGCAAACGGGCTATTGGGATTCATGATGAAGAAGGGAATACATCCAGACGAAGTGACATTTACCGCGATTATCAACGGGTATTGCAAGAATCGTAGAATAGAAAACGTAGTTATGGTTCTTGATACAACTCTCTCGTCGAAAATTCTTACTTTGACTGGTCCGCACATCTTCAACTTGCTGATTGATACTTTCAGTAAAGATATGAAATTCGGTTTAGCATACGCAATGATAGCGAAGATGTTGAATTGCTGTGTAACTCCTTCTGTGGTGACTTACACAACTTTAATTGACGGGTTTTGCCAAACTGGTGATGAAAATTCCTTCACGAAATTTTGTTCGGTAATGGCGGTCCATGGTTATTTACAAGATTCTCGGTGTTGGAATGTGGTTCTTACTAGAGATTCGTGTAACAAATTGAGACTATTATCGAGCATTAGAGGTGAATAAAACAAGATTTGCTTGGACGCTGACAGTTTACAAAGAAAAAGGGGGAGTAAAAATTTCCTATTTTCTTCGTAAATACAAAGCTTGTGCGTGAAATAGCTCGTGTGTGATGGAGTTTTGTCACGTGTGTTTATGTTATTAATCAAGTGTTGACGCGATGAAGCTGAATTCTCGGTTGACGACTAGTTGAAGAGTGAGCCTTATTAAGTTGCTGTTTAGAGTAGAGAAGATTAGTTCTGGTCTCGAAATAATGCGGGGCTTCTTGAAAAAGGGGAAGGTCGGAGATGAAAGCCATCGGGGATTCAGTGGATTCATGAAGATAGGAGATTGATTCATGAAGATTCGAGACGAGATGAGATCATACATGAAGGGTTGCAGATTTTGATCATGATGGTGGATGTACTTTTACAGAGTTCAGTTTGTTATTAAGTTATCGAACTGAAATTCATGTCTTAGTGAAGTTTGAAGTGTTCAAGGTTGGACATTGAAAATCCAATGTTTCGTTCTTCTACCGGTTAAGTTTGAAGATTAATGTATCGAGCGATATTCTCACATGTTGTTGTAAGTCGGTTCGCGTTAATTTGATTCGGGAGTAGTTTGAGGGGGAGGATCTACAGTGTTCGATGTTGGATTCTTCGGGTTTCTCAAAGCGGCCTTAAGTGATCGTCAGCACGTCTTTAATTAGAAGGGTTGAAGATTGCTGTGCTCTGCCAGAAAGATCAAGTCTCAGCCAAAGTTGATAGCAGCCATGATATCATCAGTCAAGGGGGAGACTGTAAGTGCAGTATCCGGTGATTGAAGATATCAGTGTTAGACAGAACTGATTGCAACAGTTAAGGGGGAGACTGTAAGTGCAGTTCCTGCCGGGTAACTGTCGCTTATCGGTTCCGTATTAATCAAAACAGCAGTCCAAGTTAAAGTCAACAATAATGAAGAATTCAAGACCACATGAAGACCAAGGGGAGTTTGTTAGTGCACTTTGGGTGATAAGTGCATGCTTTCCCATTTATAAGGGTCTTTATTGTACATTGTTGAAAGATTGTCCCAACTTTATCCTAGGGACACTTTGTCCCAACTTTATCCTAGGGACACTTTGTCCAAGTTTTGTGTCAAGGCTTTTGTCTGAGGTTTATGTCTAGGACAAAGGTCAGAGGTTTTTGGTAGGGACAAAAGTCAGGGTTTTGGTGTTGATTGTTTTGTCCGAGTTTAGTCCTAGTCTATATATATGTGTTGTATAGGATTAGGGCATCGATCGATGGATGAGGGATCGATCAAGAAGCTCTGTGCACCTCTCTCACTTCTCCTGGTGTGCACATCCTAGAGAGAGACTATGTGTTAGTGAGAGAAAGCTAGGGTTTAGATCTTTGTGATCTAAATCCAGCTTGTAGATGATGTATACTCCTTTGGTTTGTGTAATCTGTGATGACTGATTCATAATAAAGGATTCATCTTCTACATATTTCTATCTTGTTCATCTTATGTTTGTTCTTCATGTCTTGAATCAAGTGCAATGTTTGATGTTCGTCATCGATCGGGTGCTTTACAGGTCACCCCGGGTCCCAACATCCCCTATATATGTAACCCCAAACCCCACCGGCTACCCCATCCCAAGCAGTCGCTATCCACCCAAACCCCACCGGCTACCCACTTCTTCCCACGAACCCGCTACCCCAACCCAAATAACATGGCATCCTGGACCCACGAGGAAGAATTGGCTCTCGTCACAAGCGTCGTTGACGCTATGAAGGGGCGGCCACCGGACCAAACAAAATATTGGCCGGAAGCATTCGCAACCTTTCGACTTAACGTCGGAAACGACCGCCACAACCTCAACGCGTGCCAACACAAATGGCGCGAGCTACGGCCCAAGCTCGATCGTTTCAAGGCTTACTACGAAGCTGTTCCGAGCGGCGAGTTAAACCTCGAGGACCGGGTGGCGGTGGCGAACATAGAGTTTCGAGGCAAGGAGCGAAAGGCGTTCGACAAGATCGCCCTCTTTGAAATTTACCTAACGCTCTAGGTTTTTTATTTTGTAATTTTTAGGAATTATGTAATTTTTAGGATTATGTAATTTTTAAAATTTTAATGAAATTGTAGGGTTTTTTTTTATAAATGTTGTGTGAATTTTATTAATTTTTTGTAATTTTTTTTTAATTAATCTGCCACGCGGTGCACCCAACCCAAGCCCAACCCACGCCCCGCCATACCGAATAGACACGTCACTAGGCGGTGGGGGGCTCCAATTCCAGGTGTCAACTCATGCCCCAACCCAAGCCCCACCATACCCCACGGTCTAATGCTTCTAATCTTCAGTATAAGTCATCAATACATAACACTATTGCAAGAACATGCAAAGATGTGGTCCGCAGACTGCAGACATTAACTCCAATTTTGAGTCTATTTTTGTGTTGGTACAAGTGGCGTTATGCAATTCTTCCATGAAACTCAGTCGTTGCTTTGTCATGATGTTCTCTAGCCAGTGGACTTCCTCATCTCCGCTGTCGTATTTAACCATCACCATGTTTGTTTCATCATCAAAACGCCATGATGTCATGACAGGGTCTGGCTTCATATCTCGTTTGATTGGTCCAAATTTGCTGGTTAATGCTTTCATAAGCATATGCGTTTCATGGCATTGGTTGTCTAGAGCGATGCCAATGGATAAGATTTGCCTCTGTATCTCTTCTTCCATTTTTAGAATTGCCTTGACCGTCTTAACATACACCCTCCTTCTGTTGTCAAAATGGAGGACGTATCGCCTGATCCCCAGAGTGTATCTCCACGAAACGATTGTTGCCATTTTTGGTGTTTTGTTTAAGTTGGCGTTTTGGTTAAGGATGTTTTTTTTTTTTTGCAGAAAATGGATAGATTGAAGTGATTATGGAAGCTAGGTTTTTACGTTTGTTTATATAATGATGTTTTCGACGCGTAATTTAAGAGGAAATTTCTTCTAATAAATGTTATTAACTGAAATTCAGTTATTTGTGTTGTTTCATCTTCCTGTAATATTTAACGCGTTTTATTTTTAATTTTTGGCGTTTTGTTTTTAATGGCGTTTTATTTTTTTGTTTGGCGTTTTATCATTTGATGGTTTTTTTAATAGGAGGTGTAAAAGACCATTTTACCCTTAATAAAGCGCGTCCCACCTAATAATATTGATGTTATTTACGAAAACGCCACCGCGCAATCTAGTCCATGGATTATTTTGATCGGACGATCCATAATCGTTCTCACCGTTCTCACACTTTTCACCTTTTTCTCTAAATCTTGACCCTATATATATATATATAGTGGAGAGTTCAAACGAGAAGAATTTTTTTATAAGAATAAAAAAGAAGAAATTTCAACCAATAAAAATGTTTTATTTTACTTCATTTAATTTTTGTATTTAATATTAGTGTAAGAGTATATTGGTAAACTTAGATGAATCATTAATTGGTAGTCTTCCTTTTTAATAGCTAACTACATTAAATTTGTAACTTATTTTCAAAAAGACATATTTTTCAAAAAAAGAAAAAATATATAATTTAAAGTGTAACATAAATTACGAGCTGTGTAGGATGAATTACGAGCTGTGTAGGATAAATTTCAATATGTGTAGCATAAATTTTAAAACGTGTTGGATAAATTTTGATGTGTATAAGAAAAAAATTAAGTGTGGAGGATGATAGTGTTTATGACTAATTAATTAGTCAAAGATAATAATAAATAAGTTGAGAGAAAAACTATTTAATATTTTATATTTGTACCCTTTGTTCTTTTTCTTAATATATATATATTAATTCAATACCACATTTCACATAAACTCCTAATAAAGCCTTACAAAACACACCTTAGTGGTATCAAGGGTGAAAAAAAAGTATGCCTATGACTAGGGGTGAGCAAGAAAACCGAAATAACCGAACCGTAACCGAATAACTGAAATAACCGAACTGAAAAAACCGAACCGAAACAAAAACCGACGGTTCGGTTTTCGGATTTTTAATAACCGAAAATTTCGGTTCGGTTTTCGGATAAACTTTTTCAATAACCGAAAAAACCCGAACCGAACCGATAAGTTACAATCCATATATTTTTATGTTTAAGTTTAAATTGTTTAAGTGTTTAACCCAATGCTAGTAGAAAATGTTAATTTTATTCTTGAATGTTAAGTGTTTATAATAAAAACATTATAACTGAAATGATTTATTATTACCAATAAGATATAACAAAATTTAATAAAAAGTTTGAAGAAACATAGAAAAATATTAGAAGGTTAGGTTTATGTAAACAATTTTAATTAAAGAGGTTAACTATAATAATTAAAATGTAAACATATAAAAAGATTGTTATAATATAATTTATTCTTTTTATTTTTTGAATCTTACATAATTTTGTTCCAAAAACCGAAAATAACCGAAAAACCGAACCGACGTAAAAACCGAAAAACCGAAACCGAAAAAAACCGAAACCGAACGGTTTTTAAAACCCGAAAACCGACATTTCGGTTTCGGTTTTGATTTTACCCAAAAACCGAACCGAACCGTGCACACCCCTACCTATGACGCTTACGTGATAACAATTTTATTTTTCACATGAAGCCCCATAGAGCCCTCATGACACATCTGAACATTGCGAATTAGGTCAAACTAAAAATTGTTTTCACAAGCATAAAATCGAATCTATAAAAGACAAAACAAATAACTATGTTTGAGCTTGATTGGCTATGCAAACCCAATTCTTATGAACTCTTAACGAGTATACCCAAAACTGAGTGAACTTAATATCATATTAACTCTTTATCACATACATGATTGAATTGGATTTCTTCCACAAGTGGAAGCTTTTCTTTATCCTTTGCTTGAATAAGTATACTTTTAATAAACTTTATTTACTTATAAAACTTTCTTTTTCTTCTATTGTTTGATTTGGTCGACGATGGACATTTTTACTTTGATGGTTTACAATCTACGATATCAACATACAACTAATAATTGTGTTTAATATGATCTTATATAGATAAACTTAAACATACATTTTTCTTCTTTTTAAGAATTTTTAAGTTTAGAAATTGTGAAACTAAAATAAACATCAACGCATCTATTATAATTTATAAGCCATCACCACTTTGGTGGGGTGCTAGAGGCTTTGTGTCTCTTGGGGAGAGACCAGGGTTCAAATCCTGGCATGGGGTATAATTAATGTAATTTAGGAGGAGTGTTTATGTAATCTTTGCCGTTCAAAAAAAAAAAATCTATTATAATTTATAAGAACTTTCATTTTAAAAACATTAATATATTGAGCCCGACTAAAGATCTTCCACGATAAAATATCTAAAAGAGGTTGAACAACCCAAGAAGAATGAAATAGATGTTTCCCTAACTACTATGCTGATTAATCTACTCATAAATGCTATAAAATACAAACAGTGGCGAAATTTGAGATTTCCAACCGAAGGGGCAGAAGTAATCGGATCTAAAAATATCTATAAAATCGCGGGGTCGAAAACGTATATACAAAAAAATTTCTATACAAAAATTATATACTCTCAAATATTGAGTGAAAAGTTCGAGGGGACGACCGCCCCCTCCCACCCTACTTAAGCTACATCCATGAATACAAAGACATTTTCCAAACAAATTAAGTACGTCAAACATATTTCTCAAGAATTCAAAACCAAATAATAATAATTGTATATTATATTTGGTCCGACAATCTCAAAATGCTTTCTTGGTATATCACTTCTTGTCTCTAGTTTTGTCTCCTTCACTTCTTGATATAAAGGGACCAACATAGAATCAACATCTTATAATTAGTGTGATTTGGCTTTATTTCAATGATATGATATGATATGAAGCCGATAAGAAATACATAGGGGTGGCAAAATGGGTGGGTTGGGTAGGTTTGGGTAATGGGTTAGGATGGGTATGGGTTAGGATGGGTTTATAAAGAAATGGGTTAAGATGGGTTTAGGTCAAGATGGGTTTTTGATAAGATGGATTTGGGCATGATAAAAAATCAAAAAAATTCTAAAAAATCCGAAAAATTATAAAAAATCCAAAAAAATTTCTAAACAATAAAAAAAAATATTAAAAATTCTAAAAAATCCAAAAAATAAAAATCCAAACAATTCTAAAAAATAAAAAAAAAAAATCTAAAAAAGCAAAAAAAATCAAAAAAATTCTAAAAAAATCAAAAAATATTAAAAAATCCAAAAAATTCTAAAAAATTTAAAAAAATTCTAAAAATTCTAAACAAATCAAAATAATAATAAAAAATCCAAAAAAATAATAAAAAAAATCCTCAAAGTCCCCACAGCTGTGCCATTTCTGATGAGCAAGTAATACATGAATAAAGTAAAATCATTTTCCATACTCATCATCAATCCTCAATAATCAGTTACCAGATAGAACAATTCTCGAATATCATGCCTTAATTTTCAAACTTTTATCGGTAAATTTCAAGTTTATGAGAACAAAAACAAATTCAAACAGATCATACTGGTAAACCTAAATCAATCCCGAAAACGAGCAAACAATCCAAATCATGCACAGGATTCGATCAATTAGGTGAACATATACGAGCGGCTAAATATAATTCGTATAAGAAAAAGAAGGAGAGATAGTGTTTAGAGATCTTTCCCCTGGATCCGTACATGTCTCTGATTGTGAGAAGAAGGTTGAATGAAAGTGAAAATGATAGAATCGTAGGTGATCTGCAGATGCAGATGTAGGATTGATAGAATCGTACATGTCTCTGATTGTGAGAAGAAGTTTTAGACTTTTAGGGTTTAGTTTACCCAGAAAACCCATCCTGACCCACATGTTATTTTTTTTATTTTTTTAAGTTACCCATCTTGACCCATCTAACAATTCTTGTTAACCCAACTTAATCCATCTACTACAAAAATCATACCCATCCTAACCCAAAGTTGAATGTATGGGTTGATTTTGCCACCCCTAGAAATACATCAAGAAACATGTATAAAATCGGTGTTCCTAACTTTCTATTCTCGCATATGTGTTTTCTCTAGGTGACTTGCAAATTATGAAAGGAAATCAAACGCCAAGTTATCAAGCGGATGCTTTCTTTGTTATTATAAGTTTATAACCACTGAACCAATGTAAGTATATCACATGCACCAATGTAACAACTTGGTTGAGGGTATATTGCAGCTAGGTGATGAGTGTTTGGCTAATTTCATATGATTTATTTTGTCACTTTGGTCCTAAATAAAGGTTCAACCACACCTTGTTTGAGACCTTCTCAATGTAGCTCTTGCCTCTTAGGAAGATTATTTAAGATAAGAATCTCTGATACTCTTTACTATACAGTATACACACACATATTAATGCTTCGAGCTAAGAAGTAAGAACATGAAAAATCTGCCAGCCATGCACATAGGTTGTGAGTGGAATCAAATTATGTGTGTGTTGTTTTTAAAATATAAAGAGTATAAAAAGTGGTTGTGCGTGGAGGAGAGAGAAAATGTTACTGTTCATCTGTATATTTGGGGGGACACTGTTCACCTACTATAATTTTTTAATATATATTGAAAGTGGTTGTGAGTGAAGGAGAGAGAAAAATGTAATGATAAAGGTATAAAAAATATTATTTAATTTAAAAGGAGAGAGAAAAAGTATTTGTTTTTAGTGGAAATATATTGATATATGAATTGTTTTTTAGTGGAATGTATGTATAATTTTAGGGGGCTGGATGTGAATGCTCTAAGACCTATCGTGTAATAGGAGGGTGCTTGAGTTAGACACAATGTTAAACATCTTGACACATTACCTACTACTACAAAGTTCATGTGGGGGAATAGTGCCAGGCAGCTGCCTGGCACTCCCCCATTGGACCAACTTATTTTTAAATTAATTTTATTTACAGTTTAAAATTACGTTTTCGCCCTTTATTTAAAATTACGTTTTTGCCTCCAGCGGAAAATAAAATTATAGTCTTGCCCCTAGCTCAAAATTACTCTTTTGCCCTCGGTTCAAAACCTCACTTTTAATTTTGCTCCCAGTTTAAAATTACGGTTTCGCCCTCCGTTTAAAATTACGGTTTCGCCCTCCGTTTAAAATTACGTTTTTGCCCCAGTTTAAAATTTGTCTGGCACTTCCCTATCGGACCGGCCCAGTTTTAATTTAATTTTATTCCCAGTTTAAAATTATGTTTTCGTCCTTTGTTTAAAATTACGATTTTGCCCCCAGCTAAAAATAAAATTAGAATTTTGCCGCTAGCTTAAAATTACGCTTTTGACCTCGGTTCAAAAACTCACTTTTAATTTTGTTCCCAGTTTAAAATTACGGTTTCACCCTCCATTTAAAATTACGTTTTTGCCACCAGCTAAAAATAAAATGTTGTTTTTCCCTCTAGCTCAAAATTACGATTCTGCCCTCAGCTCAAAATTACGCTTTTGCCCACCGTTCAAAATGAAAATATGTTTTTCCCCTAGCTAAAAATTATGATTTTGCTCTTAGTTTAAAATTATGATTTTGCCTCTGGTTCAAAATATAATTACGATTTTGCCCTCTGTACAGCCATACATGTCATGAGAGAGAAGCCCAAAATTACGGTCATATCATCATTTTTTTTCATAGCAAAATTATAATAGTCTTTTTGTAATTGATTGAGAATTATTCGGCCATCGCCCCGCAACGCGGGCGGGGCATCTACTAGTTGTTGTACACATAATGCATAAAACCAATTTTAGAAGGTCGTTTTTTTAAGTATGACAATGTAACACTCGACGTAATAAGAATAAAATTCTAGATTTTTATGTTACAAATTTAAGAAAAATATGAAGTATATAAGATTAGATGAGTTTAGATAATTGATGAAACTATATATTAAAATGAAAAAGGCCAACAATGGATGTTGATTCCTCCTTTACCCTTTTGGTAGATTTTAACTATCTAACAAGTTCTCTTTAAGTAGGTAAATATCACTTCATAGTGTTTCTCACTAAGGTGTTGTTTGTTCTTTCAGAAGTAAAATGTCTGCGGTATGCGGACCACAGCTGCAGACATCTGCAGCAGAAGAGGTGGACCATACCTCTCCAGTCTACCAGAAGAAGACTGTTTTTTTAACTTCTGCAAGATGCTGAACACCATACAAATTCTAATTACCATTTATCACAATGAATATCATAATCAAACAACATAACATACATGAGTAACACCAAAATTAACACCACAATTCTGAAAATTAACACAAAAATTCAGCTAATTAACACCATAATTCTGAAAATTATAGGGGTGCTAAACAGGTCGTGTCCGCGGGTTGGCGGGTTCAACCCGACCCGAACCCGAACCCGAACCCGAAAATTGTGTCATACCAATGAACCCGAACCGACCCGAATATTCGTAGGTTGACCCGAACACGACCCGTTCAACCCGAAAACTTTTATTTTTTAATATTTTTACACAAATTAATGTATTAAATTTAAAGTTTACTTAAAAAACACAAATATATATAATACAATTACATTTAAATTATAAAATCTTATATGAATTTCTTTTTCTTTGTTATAATTATAGCATAAAATACATACACAATTTAATTTATAACATAAAACATATTGTAAAAAAAATATTATATAATATAAAGGGGTTAAACGGTTCAACCCGCCAACCCGACCATGTTGACCCAAACCCGACCCGTTTAGCCAAACGGGTTCGCGGGTTCAACCTGAAACTGACCCGAACCCGTTTAGACTAAACCTAAACCTACGAATTTCGTATTAGGTTCGTGTCGTGTTTTCGGGTCGTGTCAGAAATTCACACCCCTAGAAAATTAACACCAAAAGTCAGCAAAGTAACACCACAATTCTTAAAATTAACACCAAAATTCTGAAAAACTAACATAAAAAATCTAAAAAATAACACCACAATCTGAAAACTAGCACCAATTTCTGAAAATTAACACAAAAAAAAACATAAATTTAACTTATCTGGATAGATACTGATGAAGGCGGTTGCTGATGATGGCGGCTGCTGATGACGGTGACGAGGTGGCGGACGACTGGTGAGGAGGGAGGGTGACGAGGTGGCAGGCGACTGGTGAGGAGGGAGGGTGACGAGGTGGCGACGACTAATGAGGAGGGAAGTTGGCGGACGGCTGAGAAGATGAGGTGGAGGAGAAGGGTGGAGAGGTGCTAGGGTTTTGTGGAGGAGAAGAGAGTCTGCAGACCAAGGAAGACCTTGATCCATGTCTGCACCAAAAAGAGGTTATGCATACTTTTTTTAATGAAAGGTCTTCGAGAAAACAAACACACTGCAGAGTCAAACGTCTGCGTGGGGCAGACATAAGAGGTCCTGAAGAGTTTTTCACAAAAAACAAACACCCCTTAAGATGATAGAGATTACCAATTTTATCCACATTATTTGCTTTGGTTGAGATTGTAAGATTAAATATATTATGGTATAATATTTAATCTAGTAGCCATTATAATCATTTACATTATATAGATCAAAATGTATAATAACCTATTAAATAATTAGTTGGTAATTGTTGATGGACCATATTACCCTTATTAACTAATTAGGTTTCCTCCTGGGTGCTTATATAAAGGAGTCTTATGCTGAGGTTGAAGGGTTACACAGTTAGACACAAAACCCCATAAGCATAACATCATCAAAACCTCTTCTCCATAACCGAATCCCCTATTCGGTTTTCATCAGTCACCATCATCAGTCAGCACCCTAAGGAGGAACCAGATCACCTTGACAAAGATGTCGAACTCCATGTCGTCTTCTCTCACTGGATTCTCCACTGCACTGTCTGCGGCGACATGTATGTTTTCAGGTTTTCCTTTATGTTTAAGCAGAACTGAACCAACATGTGGTATCAGAGCATATGTTGATTAGTCAGTTCTGTTTTCGTATCCATCAATTCTGGGATAGAAACTTGGAAAACGAAATTTTGAAAGCCTCATATAATTCACAGCCGGTTTCGAGTCGAATATAATCACTCGAAATCCCTGTTTTCGGAAAAAGGATTAATTATATGTTCACTCGAAATCAAATGGGTTTATGTTTTTATGACCGAAATCTGTTTAGAAGTCTTAAAAGTTTCAGGTTTCGGGTTCCAGAATTTTATTCTTAAGTTTAGGGTTCATCACATGTTCTTAGAAAATTCGAAAATTCCTATATGATTTGGAATATGATTCGGATTATCGAGTGTTTTCCTATTTTGATCTGATTTTGTCCTCTAAAGATTTTCGAATACTATTATTAGATAAACAGATTATAATTTTTCGAGATATTTGACAAAATCAGATCAGCATTAGAATAGGAAACCATATCTCATAATCCCTTAGAATTCGAGTTTTCAGTTATTATCACAATAAACAACTATCAACAGTGGGCTCGAGACCATCAGATTACGACTCGAGACCATCAGTCTCGACTCGAGACCATAAGGTCTCGACTCGAAATCATCAGGTCCTTAAACCTTCACAACTCGAGACCAACAAATCTCGACTCGAGACCATAAGGTCTCGACTCGAAATCATAAGGGCTCAAAAGTTTACAACTCGAGACAAAGGTCTCGACTCGAGACCATAAGGTCATAACTCGAGACCATAAGGTTGCGACTCGAGACCGTGGTTGCGACTCGAGACCTCATCATGAGTCGAGATCTCATAAGATATAGTAGTCGAGACCATGGTTCCGACTCGAGACAATAAGGTTGCGACTCGAGACCTCATAACTGACTCGAGATCTCATAACTCAGTCGAGACCTGAATCGAAACCTCATTATTTTAGGTTGTTTAATGTGAACTAAAATTTAGCTCGGGGCTCTGCCCCGAACCCCGTGCGGGGGCACGCTGTCCCCCTGTACCCCCCAACGAACTCACCGCGGAGTTCGATCCGCGCTAACAGGTGGTTTGCTATTAAATAACTGGTTTTTATAAATATTTAGTTAATTAGTAAGGATCAAATAATGTTTTACAAAACCAAAATGGCTTTACTTGAATGAGCTTCTGATGTGTCATTTCTGGCCAAAGCTGATTTGATACATCTACTTATCGTTCAAGTATTACGAAAGCTATGTTAAGTGTGCATCATAAACATGAATGTCTTGATATCTGGCCAAAGCTGATTTAATTCCTTCATAGATGGCATACTTAACAAGTGCATAACTAAAGTGATTGTCTCAATTTCTGGCCAAAGCTGATTTGTTACAACCATTTTGCACACATGCTTAAATGATTACACTTCTGACCAAAGCTGATTTGTCTTTGTTTAAGTAGAACTTTAAATAGTCTATTATTTTGATGTTAGTAATAGACATATCACAATCTCTTCACATAATGATCCTTATATTAATGATCCTTAATTAATTTTATGATCATTTCGTCTGCCTTATTCTTAGTACCCATAATTTTACTCACTATAATTTTCTTCTATATATATCTCATCCACTCTAATTCCTAAACCTAAAATGTTTTGCCTTATTTAAAGTTTCTATAAGAATTAGCTCTTAAATTAAACCCTTGGTTATCTCTTAAGACACGATAATCCTACTGCTCTCTTCTGACAAAGCACTACAGAAGAAAAGTAGAGCATGATGATTAGGATAAATCGAACATGATGTCTCTTATGATAATCAAGATCTCTCTAACATAAACGCTATCACTAAAGTTATTCCAGATTAAATCTTTCCTAAGACTAATCTATAATTGTGGAATAATCATACGAATTCCTAATATGCATGCCTTCATTTGAAATTATAAATTATAAAGCTAAGTGGTATATGTTAATACATAATAATGTACAATACCATGACCCATAAAGTTAAGGGCTTACGCATGGAAATAAGTACATTTTTCCAGTATATTACATACTAAGATTTTTACTTGTACAATTTGATGCATTATAAATTAACTATAACACTCAAAAGTACCAAAGTATAATGAGTGTGTTGATAAGCAACATATGTACAAAGAAATAAATGTTTGAAACTGGAAAATAAGATGTTATTCACCTTACAACCACTAATAGTTTAAAAGATGATTATTCTAAGGTCCATAGACAAATTACAAGTGCTAATCCCAACTCTAAGGTTCTTCAAGGGAAAATCTCACTGCATAATTATGTCATTAGACTAGGCATAAGCAACGAGACTATCTATTATTCCAAAGAACAGTTGGATAAGTTAATTAGGTAGTCACTTACTAATGATATTTAAGTCTGATAATTTTAATATTCAAATTGGCACATGATTAGTTGACTCTAGTTCCATACGTTTCCTTACCAGAACTCGACAAATAACTAACATGAGAGTTAGTGACAAAATTAAATGTTAAGGCTATAAGAACCATAATAAGCAGTCTTCTGACAACGCTTTTCGATACCTTATATATTCTGAAAATTAATCAGAATATAGTATCATAATTAAGCAATGTTATGAAGGTTTTTAGGTTTGCATAGTCAACATAAAGTCACACTTACCTTAAACTCTCATCTTATTTGTTCTAAATATCTGGATAGAAACATTACTAAGATGGAACTAGATGACACCTTACACTTTCACAACTTTTGTCATCATGCAAATGAGAATTTTGACAAAAGGAAAATGAGACTTATAAATTTCATCCATTATAACCGAAATTCATGAGAAATCATGACATGGTTAATGAGGATGATTATTCAACCAATCTCATTCTAAGTGATTTTAAATCATGACGTTACAGCCCTAAATATGATTTGGCTCAAGGAATAAGTATGGGTCCATCATAAGTCATTCATTGACATTCGTGGAACTTATTCCAAATGGAATATTCAGACATAATTCATTTATCATTTAAAAGACTATCAACTTGTATCTAAATTTTGTCGCATATGGCCCACGTTCTTAGAAGAAATCTATTCATGTATGTACTTAATAAGATTTCTATTAAATATGTCCCTAAAGTTTCTTATGATATCTGGACATTAAAGAAATCAAATAAAGTCTAACGTATATGTGATAGGTTCCCACGTCACGTAGCTCATTGAAACTTCTCTTGTAGCATTCTAGAGATATTAAAGATCAGTGGGAGCATTAAGTGTCTTAATAATAACTCGCAACAGTTGCAAGAGGTGGGGAGTGAAAAGTTCATATAACTTCAATTTACACCTCTTGTACAAGACACTGCTCCATCTTGACACTGTTCTATCATAACTTGTCTCCTTAAAATCTAATGCTACTCTTACAAAAGTTTCATTGTTGCTTAATTGTGGGCGCACTTAGATTTCTTACCTAAACTAACATAATCCTCAACAAGAGAAACTACAATGACTAACGTCATTAATATGTTTTCTCTATTAGAATTTGTTGGTCGTTAAATATTGACCCTAAGCATGCTGAGTTCCTAAAGATTTCTAAGGTCAGTGGGAGCAGTCAAAGTCTTTATCATGACTTGCAAGTAATACAAGAGGCGGGGGGAAGAATGTCATTAAATTTCACTTCGAATTTAACTCCGATTACACCTCTTGTACACCATACTCCACCAACTCTTACAAACTTAGAATGAAAATGATAGCAACCTAACCAAGAGCTAATCCATAAAACTGAAACTTCTAATAAACCCAATAATCAACTCAGGAGGTCATCTAGGTTTAAAAGCCTACTAACTTTGATGATTACATAACCTCCCTAATTGAAGTTGAAATGGATTTTGGAAATGTTTACTGATCCTATCTCTTATAATTAAGCCATTAGCGTCAATCAATCTTCTGAATGGAATAAAACTGTTTTCTAGTAAAACTGATTTTATGTGTTCGAATAACGTTTGGGATTTGATTGAATTACCTAAGAGTGTTCATAACTAAACCAGATCCTAATATAAACGTTAAGACACAAAGGAGCATGATTGATTGTCAAAGGTTACACTCAGAAAGAGATGAATTATCAAAGAGTCTTTCTTACCTATCTTACAGAAGATTTCTTTGAGGATCATCACTGTTCTAGTAGCTTATAATAGTTTAAAGCTACATTAGATGAACATTAAAAACAATTTTTCTTAACAAATGACTAGCATATTTACATGTTCATAAGACAACCTGAAAGTTCTAAACTTATGGTTAAAGAACAGTTTGTTTATAAGTCAATAAAATCCATGTATGGGTTAATGCAAACATCATAATGTGATGAAAAGCTAACGTAATTATTTTCATCAAGAATCAAGTGGATTAATGTACCTACCTCAAAATGAGTGGGAGCAACTAAAATAAACTTGTCTATATAGATGATATTCTTTTGACAAGTATATGTTACATAAGTCAAAGCATTGTTAACACAAACTTTGATATAATATATCTCAGAGATATCTCTTACGTGATAGATATCATAACATACCGAGATAGACCCAGTGGGACATTAGTTATGTTCCATAAGTTTAACATTAAATGGGTCCTTACGTATGTAACAAACAATACTGCTCTTCCTTTAGAGGATAATAGGATAAATGAGATTATTTATTTACGCTTCATTAATTAGAAGCCTTATGTAAGTTCAAGTCTATACTCGTTTAGATATTACTCACATTGCAACACACTAGATATGTCTAGATTAATGTGAAGCATCTAATTGAGTATTACAACATCTTTAAAAGAAACGAGAAGCTATAATTTGAAGAAGAAGTGAGAATTAAAACCGGTTTATTACTCTAACTTTGAAATATTCAAAGATGACAAAATGTAATTTCGGGTATATCTTTATGTCAGCAGACAAAACCTATTTCATGGAGGAGTCATAATGCACTGATATTAACAACTTAAGTTATAACGACATAATATAGTCACAAAATGTTGTTGGAAATTTATCAGTGGACTCATAAGTTGATTAACTCCATATAATTAATGTTTTGAAGACTTAGTGTGATAAAGTCAGCTACCATAACTCCTTGAACAGTAACAGTTCAAGAGGTGCTGCATTAAATTTCGATACGCAATTAATTATTCGTTTATGAACGAATTGAGGAAACTAAGTTTTGTATCGAATACATTCATGATATGCTTAAGGATCCTATAACTGAAGGGCTATTACCCATAAGTCTTATTAAGAGAGCTCAGAGACGGGTATTAATTGATGGCCATGCGCAACTGCATATCGTACTATGAATGACTAAGTATTAGTTAATTTTCCTCATCAATTTGATTTTGTATGTCTCTAAGAATATGTCAAGCTAGCATAATGGCATATAGACAAATGAAGTTACAAATCAAACAAAGGGCTTATGCGTATTTTGATCATAACGATTAGGCTTTAAATTAAGGCTATGGTATGATTAATGGGGGTCCTGAGTCGCATAATGATTCAACGGCTGTATTTCTCTGCTATAGTACTTGTTTAAGGCTAAAATGAGTGTTAACTCCTGATCAGGCTTATCTAATACTCATAGTAAATGATTACTCGGCTAAGTGGGAGAATGTAAGATTAAATATATTATGGTATAATATTTAATCTAGTAGCCATTATAATCATTTACATTATATAGATCAAAATATATAATAACCTATTAAATAATTAGTTGGTAATTGTTGATGGACCATATTACCCTTATTAACTAATTAGGTTTCCTCCTAGGTGCTTATATAAAGGAGTCTTATGCTGAGGTTGAAGGGTTACACAGTTAGACACAAAACCCCATAAGCATAACATCATCAAAACCTCTTCTCCATAACCGAATCCCCTATTCGGTTTAATCAGTCACCATCATCAGTCAGCACCCTAAGGAGGAACCAGATCACCTTGACAAAGATGTCGAACTCCATGTCGTCTTCTCTCACTGGATTCTCCACTGTACTGTCTGCGGTGACAGGTATGTTTTCAGGTTTTCCTTTATGTTTAAGCCGAACTGAACCAACAGAGATTACTAAATTCTTTTTACTAATCAAGGTAATGATCATCTTTACAACCTTTTCTCTAAAATGATGTAGAGTACTAATATAATGCTTCTCTCGTGTGGCATAGATCATCAATCTAAATCCCATAATAAGGATATAAGTGAACACTTATATACACTTGTTGGAGTCCTAAACATATTCAATGAACATGTGTAACCTGATCTTAACAACGAGCTTTTGGAGTCCTGAATGCCTATTGGCATATACTTAAACAACATGCACAAGCAATGCATCTTTTCAAAATATAAAAAAAAGAGAATGTACGCTTGTATTATCTTTCACAATATGATTTTGAAAAACAAAGATACAATGCTTTCTCCCGAACACGAAATCAATCATCCAACCATTAAATAAGTGGATGAAGATATTAATCTGAAGTTACAATGCCAAGAAACCAAAACAACCTTTGTTTGGAATTGGATCTTGTGGAACATATTGCCAACATTTATGTTTCCCATTTATTCGAATAGTTTTTTTAATTAATGAAATGCTATATTCACAAAGCATAATTTACCATATATCATGTCTCACAAAAGAACTGTTCAATTTAATTATGCTTCATGTTGTTGTACCCTTTGCATTTTGAATGGTACATGTTCCCTTTTCTCCTCGGCTTATATGTGTCTTTCGGTGAGTCCTTTCTCTCTCTAAAACATTAGCTCTTTGTATTCTCTCGAATCTATCGTTTTTTCTCTCTCTAAAACATCACTTCTCCACTCTTATCCCAACGACTTACGCGGTTCCATTGGGGCCATTTCTGACCGTTTGTGGCGGCGACGGACATGTAACTGCCTCAATTTGTTGTATTTTGTTTTTAAAACTAATGAGATGCATTCCCTTCCTTTTGGGACGAATTGTAAAGAATGCGAAAAAAATTGATGTGATGGTGATACGAAGGAGAAGGCTTTGGTTAAATCGAGAAAAATCAGGAGGATATACTCTATCCTAATACCAATAAGTGAATCTTATATTAAAATTTCAATATTGAGTTTTTAAGCTTCAAAACATGTTGAAATCCATCTCTAATGCAAGATTTCCCAACCAATATCATTTGTAGAAAAAGATAGGGGGTAGGGGTGAGGTAAATAGGTTTTCTTAAAACTTTTATTAATTAAAACCATACTTGTATGATAAGCACGTGTTTGAAACCCAATCAAATAGATGATGTAAGAGATGTAAAGAGCTTAAGGGTTAGAAAAACCAAACTGAATTTATAGAGGCTCAAGTGGATGTCAACTAATCTACTATACGTTATCTCCCTGATTATCTAGTTGGGAGTTTCTCCATTAATTGTTTGTGTTGAATGAAAAAGATCACTGGTAAATAAGCGTTTCACTAGGTCAAGATAGTAAACAAGCGTTTCACTAGGTCAAGATAGTGATCAACTTATACAACATCTCACTAGATTAAGGTAGTGATTACCTTTTTCATTTCACTAATCTCAAGAGGTGGTGATCACTTCTCTCACTAATCACTATACATGTATAATGATGCTCCTTATAAACTTCTCACCAAGACAACGACATTGATCATCAAACAATCACAACACTAGAATGAAAGAAATGGAAGTTGTAGTACAACTCTTCTTTTTCAATCTTTGATCTCTAATATCTCTTTAACTTGATGTTTGATTATCAAGTGAATTAGAGATATATGTATTAGATATGTATACGAGAGTGCTTTGATCAAAAGGGAAAAGAAAATGGTCGGGAAGACTTGAACGTATAAACATAGCAATAAAACAAAAGCAAATGGCTACTGGCCAAACCACGATCGATCCCACGATTGCTCTAGCTACCGTAGATGACCTGATCCCCCTTTACACTTGCTTTTGATTTATGAAATGTATTGTCCTATCTATCTTTACACACACACCAAATTTTAAGTTTCAAGAAAGGTACCATTGAATTAGATACAAAAATTGTGGGTTTATATCAAAATAGAAAGAAAAAAAAAACTTTTGTATCATGTTTGATGGTTTCCACATTGCTCTTGGCTTAAGACTTTAAATATAACACCTCAATATTTTTTAATTATTGTTATTGGTGTATTTGTAAGCGAACATAAACCAAGAGAATTCTCATAACCAAGGTCCAAGCAAGGTCATGCATTGATGTTGGGTTGTTGAACCTCTTTTAAAAATAAATTTCTTTGATATTTTTTTCTTCCTTATTCTCCAATGAAACAATAGTTTATAGATTTATAGAAAAAAATGGTTATGAAAACTTTTGATGAGAAAGGTGAAATAAAACTTTTCTTGAATTTTGAAGATTACAGAAAGGTTGAGTTGCCCTAATTATTATTTATTTATTTTTTTTGAACGGTCAACAGAATTAATCTCGAGCACTCTCGGGGCATCAACTGGACCAAACGGAGTACTCCGAGAGTAACTCGAGTCCACCACTAATTACGGGGAAAACCCGGTATTTGTTTATATTATTAAATTGTTAATTTTTAATAATCATTAAATTTTAAGAAGTTTCTAATTCATATAGATTTAAGAAGTTTCTAATGCATATAGATATAGCATGTTTTATAACATTTTTACACGGACTTTTTTATATAATATAATAAATATAAATTGCAAATAATAAAAGTTAATTACTCACATTCTCAGTTTTGAATAAAAGAAATTGGTTGACCAAATATGAGCCAAATATATCCATACACCGCATAAATTGGTTGACCAATATTTTGTCTCACCTTTTTCAGTTGACCTAATTCAGGATCTTATAACCAACCCTATGCCACAGTTTAAATTCCAAACATAGAGAACGTACAACTCTTATATGCACACTTTACAACTCACATCAACATATCATTCTAAATCAAGTATTTTTATTCTTTGAAAGCAATAAGTCGGGTGACCCGGTCCAAGTGGAGAACCGGCCAAACCGCGTTGAACGCTTCAAAAACCGGAGCCGAGAAAGAAACAGTAAAAGTTACACATAGACCCCTTGGAAAAATAGAATTGTGTCGTTTTCAGCGACTGTTGAAAGCTAATGATTAGTACCAACCTCCAAAGTACAGCTGTTTATATGCCACAATAGATGCCCACAGATTTTCAGCGTATCCCCTGATAAACGCATGATTTATGGAAAACATATGTTACCAAAATAAATAAATATATTTGGCTATTTTAATTTTTTTTTAACGGCCAACGAATACTTTAAATGGGCTGTTGGCAAAATTCACCACATTAGAATACCAAATACACTTGTTTCCAAACCGAGAAAAACCCTCACTTAGGGCCGAAGCCCGTGAACACTCGTCCGAAGACACGATAGTGCAGTGCGGTAAAACCCACTCAATTCAAAGATCGAACTAGCGATCTCCGAATAGTATTACATCATCACCAGGTGTTTCAGAAAATTGATAGGAATTGCAAAAATAAAACATGAATACCATAAAACACCAGGTCTCTTCTTATATTTTTGAATAGTATTGTTTTTGGTTGACATTCCATTAACAAAAGCTAATTGATATCTATAATGTGCTACTTTCTACACCCCCTATTTACTTTTTTCACCCCCTCCTCTCACATACTTACAGGTGGGGCCTGCGTGGGACCGACAGTTTTCCTCTCACAAGGGGGGTATAATCAGGAAGAGGGGGGGGGGGGGGGTGTATAGAATGAGCCTAATACTTCTTGTTTTTAAATACACATCTAAATACCTTTTAAACTAGTTTCAGACTTTTTTTTTTTTATAAAGAGAAGTTTGTAATAAATTTCTTTATGATAAAACCCTTACATCTCACATTAATTAGAAAAAGAATCACAAGTTGAACAACGAGCTTCCCAACCAAAATTTTACGAGCCGCCTATACGTCGTCTGTTAACGTATACATATACAAGTTGAATAACAGAATCTATAAAAAAAGAACAAATGTTATAATATTTAAATTTATTCAAAAATTACTATTCTAGTCGTCTAGAGTTTAAAATAGTTTTTTTTTTTGGAAGGTGTGGATCAACCGGTTTCCTTGGCCGCCCCTAGGCGTACCCGCTCAGGTTCGAATCTGCCGGACCGCAATGCGGTAACCTAAACCCGGTCAGTCTGGCCTGAGCCCCGAGCGGGAACCCCACCGAAGCGGGTAAACCCTCTCACCTCCATTGCACCTCGTGGGGATCGAACCGGAGACCTCTTACGAGGAAACCAGCCTCTCCACCACTGAGCTACAACATCATTGGCAGAGTTTAAAATAGTTGACCACTTTTTGATTTTGGTTTAATTAATATATCTTAATCCAGCTATATTAATTTGTTTATAATAATAAAAACTTTGGTAGAATATTAAAACAACTTATCCCAAGGGTAGTTTGGGGAACCAACAATCAATAAAACGACACGTTTTGAGCGGCAAAGGGTGCATTTGGTTGAACAAACCTAACCACCACTTTCTTTCGTGGTTCACACTCATTTTGCTTTTTCCCTTTTCTTTTTATTTTATTTTTATCATAAATTACCAATAATATATATTATACTCTCTTTCTCCTTTTTCGGCTTTCTAAACCCACTCTCTCTCTAGATTTCATCTACTGTTCCTCTCTCCTCTCTCTCTAACCTCTCTTCGCCGGCCGGAAACTGACCTGTCATCGCCGGTAACCGGTTCACCGTTGATACTAACAACCGGAGCTCTATCCGCACGAGTTATTTTTAGCAATTGCGGTTGAAGAAACGGTTACAAGTTACAACTACTTTTGTGCGGTTATTGGAGGTTATACTGAGTTTAAGCGGTTGAATCTTCCGATCTCTTCGTGTGGTGGTTGTTTTACGGGAATGTGCCGGAGTTATTGGCTGAGATCGTGATTTAGGGTTGAGGAGTTGAGATTTGTGGTTGTTGCGGTTTTTTATGCGTGTTTTCTGTTAATCTGTTTTGATTGAATGATTTTGGTGAAGTACGAGAAGACGGAGAGTTCCGGTGACGAAATTTGGAATGATATGGTAAATTACGTGTTAATTTTTTTATGAATTTGTTATACATGAATGATTGTTGTGTGTTAATCGATAGCATTATGTGATTTGTGTGTTTATATTTCAGTTTCTGAATTTAATTATGTGTTTTTTTCTGTGAATTAAGATGAACTTAAAAGGTTGTTTAGTCATCACTTTGTCTTTTTGTATCCTGTGAATTTAACATAATGATTTTCTTTTCCGTGATGATTTTGATTTTGTTGCGCTGTAGAATTTTTATAATTTGTTTTTATCTATTTTTTATTATTTTTAGAGATGATCTGTTCACTTTGACTTGGTCTATATGATTTATGTAAAGAATTTGTTAGTTTAACATTCAGTTGGTAGATTTATGTTAGTTAATGTTACATTGTTTCGAAGATATTCTTCCATATTTCATTAAATATTGAAGGTTTTGTATGGAAATAAATCTAATGAACAGATATGGCCTATTGTAAGAATCTAATGAGATAACTGTTGAATTTCTGGTGGAAATTTCTGTATTATTTCCTTAATAATATGTTTATGATCTTGAATCTGTATGTCGATTGATATATGATCATGTATTGATGTATTATTTTTTTTTTTCTAGGGGGAAGGAAGGATTTGTTTCTCCAGAGAAGCGAAGCTAGAATTTTTGAAGCATAAGAGGCTTCAGCGAATTAAAGCAGGCACATTAAATGATAGTGCACCTGTGATGAACATAACGACTAGAAGCAGTGGAGATTCTTTAAGAGGTTCTGCACCCTGTGGTGTGAGATCATTCAGAAATCCAGATATATCTACACGATCTGGGTGTGTTATAAATGGGAGAGATACTATGTCAAAGCCGAAGGTTGAGAAATTTGACACAACTGATCTTGATTGGACTGATAAGATGCCCGAGTGCCCTGTATATTATCCAAGTAAAGAAGAATTTGACGATCCTTTGGCGTATCTGCAAAAAATCGCCCCAGAAGCTTCACAATACGGTAATTATTAATTTGCAATGGGATTGTGTGTGTCTATGTGTGTATGCATATAGCATGTTTGTTAATTTGCAATGCATTTGCCACTATTGCTAGCTATAGATGTGACAGAACTTCAATGTCAAATTCTATAATGACTGTGGTAGAATTTGACAATGCATTAAATGCAAACTAAAGTGTAACTGATTTCAAGTGATAAGGCTTAGAACTTATTAAAAACTTGATTAAGATATAAGTCATCATCATATGAGGGTTTACAACCTTACGATACTATCATGACATTCTTCTGTAAAAATGATATATTATTTCATTAATTGATAACAAGTTATTTTCTTGGAATTCTTTTTCAGGTATCTGCAAGATTGTTTCGCCTTTGAATGCTTCTGTACCCGCAGGCATGGTTTTAATGAAAGAGAAACCCAGTTTTAGATTTACAACAAGAGTGCAGCCTCTTCGTCTTGCTGAGTGGAATTCTGATGATAAGGTTACCTTTTTCCTAAGCGGAAGGTAAGTTTCCTTTATTTTTATTACGTTTTATTTTTTTTATTCAGCACTTTCAGAGTTTAAGTAGCATTTTCTCTTCAGAAATTACACGTTCCGTGAGTATGAGAAAATGGCGAACAAGGTTTTTGCTCGTAGATATTATAGTTCTGGAAGTCTTCCTGCTACTTATATGGAAAAAGAATTTTGGAATGAAATAGCTTCCGGAAATACTGAAAGTGTCGAGTATGCGTGTGATGTTGATGGCAGTGCGTTTTCATCTTCTCCAATTGATGAACTTGGAAATAGCAAATGGAATTTAAAGGTTTCGATTCTTTTCCAGTCATTATATATACATATGCTGATATGACTATATTTTGTTACATATACTAGATTGTGCATGTTCCATTAACGAAAATAAAGTTATTACTTTTTTGATTGTAGAAAGTTGCACGCTTGTCCAGATCGATCTTACGTCTTCTAGAAACAACAATTCCGGTATTCAAATAGCTTATCTTCTTTGATTGCGTATAGAAATTAATTGGTATGCTTTATTTACTTATCTTATATTTTTATGATTTACAGGGAGTTACCGAACCAATGCTTTACATAGGGATGCTTTTCAGTATGTTTGCTTGGCATGTAGAAGACCATTACTTATATAGGTATGTATTTCGTAAATTTACTTCATTATATGTTTTTAACTTTATGCTTATAGTCTTATACAATTATACTCCATTTGTTACAGCATTAATTACCATCATTGTGGAGCTGAAAAAACCTGGTATGGTGTTCCGGGTCATGCTGCACTAGATTTCGAAAAAGTCGTTCGTGAAAAGGTGTATAATCATGATATTCTGTCAACTGAAGGAGAAGACGGCGCTTTTGATGTTCTCTTAGGAAAAACAACCATATTTCCTCCTAATATTTTGTCACAACACGGCGTTCCGGTTTACAAGGCTGTCCAAAAGGCCGGGGAATATGTTGTCACGTTCCCCCGCGCATATCATGCAGGATTTAGTCATGGTAATTATTATTTTCTGAAGTATGGTTTACAATGGCTCAAAGATTCTGTATCGTCATACTGATTTATTATTATAGGTTTTAATTGCGGTGAGGCTGTGAATTTTGCGATTGGTGACTGGTTCCCGTTGGGATCAATAGCTACACGTCGTTATGCACTTCTTAACCGGACACCTTTGATTCCTCACGAGGAACTTTTGTGTAAAGAAGCTATGCTTATTTCATCAGTTGGTGATTATGAAGACTTAGACCGGCATTCTGTAGATAATGCATCTAGACTTACCATTAAGGCCTCATTTGTGAATTTAATACGTTTCCAACATCGTGCTCGTTGGTGCTTGATGAGATCTAGAGAGTGTGTGGGCGTTTCCGAACATTCTCATGCAACCATTCTTTGCAGTGTCTGCAAACGTGACTGCTATGTAGCTTATATCAACTGCAACTGCTATTTGCATCCTGTCTGCCTTCGCCATGGTATACTTACACATTACTTTCTAGTTACTGGTGTTATATATAGTGTAAGTATTGGGAGAAAACCCATAGTTAGGGAGAAAACCTAGGAAACTCTAACCTCCCAACATTTTTTTTTGAAAAAAATAACACATGTAAAATATATGTTTTTAAGAATTTTGAGCCAAAAAAAGCGCCGAGGGATTTTTTTTTTAAATAAACAAGTTTTGTGTAACACGACTGTAAATATGTTACACATGGTTGTTACATATGTAAATGTTACACAAAAGTTTTTTTTTTTTTTTAATTTTGGTCGGCGCTTTTTGAGTTTTTTTTGCTCAAAACCCTTAAAAAAATGTTGGGAGGTTAAGAGTTTCCTGGGTTTTCTCCCTAACTAAGGGTTTCCTATATAACCTTGCCCTATATCAAGGGCGTAGCTTTGTGGGGGCGGGAGGGGGCGGCCGACCCCCCGAACTTTTCGCTCATTAGTGGAGAGTATGTAGTTTTCGTATAGAAATTTTTGGGTATATACGTTTTTTACCCCCCGGTTTTATAGAAATTTTTTGTATATACGTTTTCGACCTCCCGGTTGGAAATCTCAAGCTTCGCCACTGCCCTATATATATATATATATATCTAAATTTAGTTTTGATGTGAGTCTTTTTGTTAAATCATGGTATTTCTTAAATTGTTTCAGAGTTCAAGTCACTTAACTTGCCTTGTGGAACAAACTTTACACTCTCCGTAAGGGACGAACTCTTTGAGATGGAGACCATTTCCAAAACGTTTGAAGAGTATAAAGACGTCATCGACGAGGTTAAGCATCAATCTAGAAACGGAGATGACTCGATTCTGCTATCTAAGTTGTACCCACTAGCCGAAAACGAAGAATACAATTTGTATTGCAAGATTGAGCTTCAGCAGGACCGCAATTCTAAGCAGTCTGTTTCTGGGATCATGGATGCTGATGACACTTGTTCCGTACATAATCATGTAAGCTTAAAGTCAATGGTCATACGATATTTTTTTTTTTTCCATTTTTTTCTTACGTATGTAGTTTGACATTGCTCACCTTAGCAAATCTTTGTTTCAACAGATACACAGTGATAATAGTTCTTCTGAAGATATAACTACGGAAACACAAAAAGCTTCACCAATTGATGTTAAAAGTACATGCCATTATAGTGATGACTCTGACTCCGAAATATTTAGGGTTAAACGCCGTTCATCGTTAAAACCTCAGCTAAGAAAACCGACCAGTTCTGTCCCTTCAAAATTCGAACGTCAGGTAGTCCGTCGGTCTTGATCTATACATATAATCAAATCAATGATTCCGTTTTTTTTCCATACTAACCTCAGTTACTTATGCTTGCACAGGGGCTTAAACGGTTAAAGAAAGTACAAACTGAGAGATTTGGACATAGTTCAGCTCCCGGGTGGTTAATAAACGACAAAAATTACGTGTCAAAGGATGGATTTGGTGAAGACGGGATAAAAAAAGGAACAGCCCTAGAGCGTAATCCGAAACGACTTAAAGTAAAAGGCAACTTAATTAACGGTTCCTTCGAATGCAAGCAAATATCTTAGAGGTTTAACTTGGCTAACCTGGATTAAATTGGCGTTATAAAGTTGTACTAACAACACAGAGAAAAGTAGATGAAGTCATGAAGCAGTATGACAAAAGTTAACCCACATTGGTAGACACAACAGAAATATATTCTTTGCGCGGGCCTCTATTCGGCACTGTGCGAATTCTTTTTTCTTTCGATTTTAGGTTGGGATTAGCGGCTATTTTGATGTACATTGTCGGTTTAACAGTTGATAAATTGTTATGAGGCTAAATGGTTGTTAATAATACCAATTAGTTCCTTTGATTACATCAATTAGTTGATAAATTGTTTCGTTGGTTTTAAGCAAAGAATTTTCTGATTCTTGATTCTTTGGCTTAAAGACGAGACAAAGTTAGCTAAACACCTTGCTTTCATTCTACTCTCGGAGATGGTTTTTTGTTTTTAAAGTAAAAGGGTATTGTGGCATTGACAGATTCTTTAACGTAATTAGTAAAAGAACTACTAATTTCTAAAAAAGTTAACCAAACGTATCATATATGGAAAGAATATATTATATTTTGTTTCCATATTCTAACGTAATAGTTGGTTTTTGCTTAAATGTTTTGATAGGGCTTTTCACATCACCAATTAGAAATAGAAGCATCTGGGGCCAATAAGTTGGTCTGAGTATGGGTTGTATGGCCAAAAGTCGAATCATAATTTCTTACACAGATATGTCTTCTTATATTTGCGGGTCGGATATCGGTTAGAGTATATGGAGGTGTGAAAAAAACCGGTTAATTAACCGGAATTAGTTATTAATCGGTTTTAGATATTTAGTATAGGAACCGGTTATCAACCAGGCTTTTAACCGATTGACTGGTTAATTAACCAAAAATAACCACGATAACCGATTTGTGAACCTCTAATAGTATATGGGGCGGTTATGGCGATAGGCCCACAGTTAAATTGTTACCAACAAAAACTTGGGCCTGTAGTTCGGCCATTATATAGACTAAACTTGGTCATGTTTATATCAGTTTTTGGCCCACAATGCACAAATTACAAGACTAAGTGCTTTAAGGCCCAGCACGTTTTGGGCCTGACAGTCTTTACTTTTAAATAAAGGTGCAGAAAAGATTATCTGGCCCAATTGGAAGCAGGTCAGGTCAATATTTCCTTTCGCAATTTTGACGTTAGATAAGCCAGGAGGTGAGGATTAGCGTAAGGAAAAAATAGATTTAAAAAAAAATGATCTGTAAACTATCTTCATGTTCCATAATCAGGACAAGGGAATATGCCACAGAATAGTAATGAAGTTTTATGAGTGTTCCAATTAGGATCCAAAAAACTAGGATTAGACACACAAAAAAAAAAAGAAAAAAAAAAAAAAGAAAAAAAAAACCATGAAATGTTCTTATTTGATCTTCGCAGTAAGCTAATGTGAATACTTGTTTAGATGGAGATATGCAAAAACAAGGATGAAGATAAATTCATGCTCGCTACGCGCATTAGTGAAAAAAAAAGCGGTGACTACTGACTACTACCAAGATCAGTGAAAACCGAGATCAATGATTGACAACCAAGATTAGCGATTTGATTAATGAGATATTGTGTATATATTTTACTGATTTAGTGAGACCGGTTTAGTGAAAACAAATGGGTTGGTGGTAAGTTGTAAGGCAAAGATTTTTATGTGAGGTCTTGAGTTCAAGTCTTACAATGAACAAGAAAATTTGTCGCTCAAAAAAAAAAGGATAAAAAAAAAAAAAAACCAATCGAGTAGTGGATGTTAGGTGGATCATTATCATCTACCTAAGCCAATATACATTGTTTAGATGGAGATATGCGAAAATTTGCTTTCTGTTGACTTTTTATAATTAACTTTGACCCGACAATTGACCTAGTTAGAGTGGGAATTAGAGGGTGCCCTTTTAAGGGTTTATTACCCACATAATTACCAACTTAATTACGACGGTTTGACTTTAGGCCATTAAACTAAGTAAAACTGAATTAAGAGAGGTTAAGGACACTTACTGAAGTCCTATGCACGACTAATGGTCCTTAGGAAGTGGTCTTGAGCTTCAGGAATCTCCAGAAATGAAGTTATGAAAGTTTTCAAGTGAATGCCCAAATGTTGCAACAAGGGACTTCTTATATAGTGAGTTTAATCTCATAGGATCATGCCAAACAAGTCTGTGAGGTGATTCCAGATCAGTACAAGTGCCCCCTATGCATGTAATACCATTGGAGCAACCCCTGGAATCGAAATCAGGCCTTGAAAGGCGGTGGAACAGGTTTTACAGGCACATGTGCTTGTTTTTGTCGCTGCAGGTCCTCAGGCGGCCCGCGTAAGGATCCTTAAGGATCTTACGTGGCCAGTATGGGTGCCCAGAACAGGTTAAACAAGTTTCAGAAATTGCATTTTGGCCCCTGGTCCTTTTAAATGTGGTTTTAACTTCCTATTTTGCACTTTTAACCCTTCAAATTGACTTTTAAGGGCTCCAAGACATAACCAAACTTTGTTAAGTCCTTGGTTAGTTTTATGATCACCCGAAAAACCTTAAATTTCAACGTTGACGCTTTTAACCCCTCATATACGAATGTTAGCATAACTTCCTCATACGTTAACGAAACCTTGTGAAATTTTTATCACTTATTCTAGTGAGCATAATTAATCGTTACAAAGCTTCGGGTTTGCTAAAATGTCACTCAGAGGTATAAATTAAACATGTTGACACTTTTAACCCTTGCGGTTTGTAAACTTTCACTTTCTTTCACAAACGGCTTCATACGCTTCATAATTCATTCGTTTAAGGGTATAAACATCGTGTAGGATCGTTGAAAGGTATATTTATCCGATGTTGACATTTTTGAATCCTTTTATTCACATACTTTCTTTGTTTGTCAACTTTAGTCCCTCTATAGTAATTCTTTACACGTTTAAAGCTCATGACACGTGTTGATATAATATTGGACATGAATTTACGAGGTGTTACATAAGACTATGGGGTGTGGAGGGGCTTGGGTTGTAGAGTACGTTGAGCATCAACAATCGATGTAACAAGTGCGATTTCTTCCTCTTCGGTCCAATGCACCATGTTTACTTTCGTTTTTTTTGGTGTGGGTGAAGAAGATTGGGAGAATATGGTCTGGGGTTGGGTATTTATAGGTATAAAATGTAATTCTTTTTAAACTTGGTTTGGCATAGCGGGTAGCCCAAACCGTTCGAAATTTAAAAAAAAAATTACGTTTAGCCTGGCCACCCCAACGGTCCAATTTCTTTTGCCATCCATAGCCCGCCACGTCACCCAGCCCCCCGCCAGACAGAATAGCCATGCCAAGCGGGCAACGCCAACACCAACGCTGAGCCGGGATTGTGTAGCCGGTGTTAAACCCCCTTCCAAGCCCCATCCAACGCCCACACTCTATTGTCTGATATTCCGAAAAGCTTAAAAAGAGTACTTCGTAAAATCCAAAAAAATATATATAATATATCGCCATGAGTATTCCAATAATTTAGCAAACGATCCACCACAATAACTTCCTAACTTTTTATAACACCGTTTTCTTATTTTTTTTTGATACTATCCTATACATATTTGGGTACTTTGGAGATATTATGCATATATCAAAAGTAAGTTTTTATTTCATGTACAAATACATACCTTATGTTCATGTTTTATATCATCACATTTTCTTTATATTTTTCACGTACATGTGCATACCATAGTAAGTTTTAGATGTACAATATAAATATTAGTGGTGTCCATGATCTGGTTTAGCCGGTTTTGAGGTGATTTCTAAGCCGAGCCAAACCGGTAACTATGGTTAAAAAACAAACAAACTCAACCGTAGTATTGAATATTGTTATATGAATTATACTTTATGTGATTTATTGATTAAAAGACTTAACTATTTGAATGATATTATAGATTAAAAATATGGTTTAACTTATTATACATATGAATCTAAAAAGGTAGAAAAAAAAGCCCACCTTGAAAGCCGGGGAGAAAAGGACACGACTGAGGAAAGAAATTGAAGAAGAAATAGTAAGAACAGTATGGTCATTTTCACTTTATATTATATCCCTCATTCCTAGAACTACCTCTCTCTATGTTTAATGCCAACCATTCTTCCTACTACCAATTTAAATTGTTGGTACCACACTACCCCCTTTCTTTATTACTTATGGGTTCATAAGAAGATGACATTTCATGAAATCAAAAGTGTCAAAAAGAAAGACTGGAAAAAAAATTAAAGATACACTTGTTAAAATACTAAAAACTTTTGTAAAGTTTGATGAGTTTGAGAGTATGAGCAAGGTACTCCTACCACTTACATCATTATCCCCTTTTACAAAGACATGATGGACCTTTTAGGATATGGATATAGATCGATATACAAATGAGTCTTAGCTTACAAACGAAACTAAAAATAACCGAAAACAAAAACACAAAAGTTACATAGTTCAATTAAAGAATGACCGAACTACAAAGACACACATTATCAAGAGTCATTTGGTTCAATGACATTGGAGAATCCACCTCAGCCAAGTTGTGAGGCTTCAAAATCCATTGTGAGTATTTAAGTAAATTTTAGATGATAGTAGAATTAAAGAGTGTGTAGGTGGCCCTAAAAAAAACCATGGACACACTATAAGCCATTATTATTAACTTAGATTAGGGTTATATTATTACAAAAGTAGTTTATATGAGTAAATGAGTCATAGCTGTGTCAGATTGAACTTATGAACTTGAACATGACTCATAAATTTATTCATATAATAATCATAATATGGACACATTTGAAATCGTGTAACTTGAGCACGATCCATGTAATGGAAACATGACCTATGTAACCAATTTACCTAAACGGGTCAAACATGTTGACGAGTTGTAAACAAGTTGGCAAATGTTTGTTTATTAATGATTTGGTGGTAAACATCTTATCTGGGTTGGTGGGTTAAACTTATTAAATATAGTTTTTATTTTAGTTTTAAATGGATTGACAATTTGACTTATTAAATTGTTTGTTTCGAATGACTCGGCATGTTTAGTTAAATGAGTTAACATACCAAACAAAATGTGGCCCATTCGATTAAATAGGTTATACATATTAACCCAAACATGTCAACATGACATGTTTATTAAACAAGTTAGACATGACGTATTAAAACTGAATATATTCATGTCATATCTTGAGTTATGTTACAAATTACCGCAACTAATTTGTATGAGTAAAATGGACTAAAAATCTCAATATACGAAAGTTGGGTTATTTTAAGACTTCAAACTCAACAAATCCGCCACTAATCAATAAGACTTCAAACTCAACAAATCCGTCACTAATCAATTTTCAATAACATTTATATACTACTATTGAAAGATGTTTGTGCATAGTGGGTTTATACATCACGCTTAATGAGTTTTTTGTGTATAGTTGTATTGTACATGATGCTTAGTGGTGTTGTACCACATGTTTTGAGGGTTTTTCATACTAAATTGAAAGATGTTTGTGCATAGTGAGTTTATACATCATGCTTAATGAGTTTTTTGTGTATAGTTGTATTGTACATGATGCTTAGTGGTGTTGTACCCCATGTTTTGAGGGTTTTTCAAAAAGAAAAAAAATTTGATGTTTCACTTTAAACATAAAACTACTTGATTTTGTAGTTTTAACCCAAAAGTTTTTAGTTTTTCCAATTTTACCTCACAACCTTTTTACTTTCAACTTTGATCCCCTATGTTTTTCATGTTTTGCAAAATTTTTCGTTTTATGTTTAGATATAAATTTTGCGAGTTAACACGACACAATGTGTGTGTGTAGTTCAACGATTTTATGTTTTGTTATACGCTTCGTTCTAAATTTTGCGAGTTAATATGTGGCAACGTACGTGTGTGGTTCAGTGTGTTTACGTCGTCTATTTTTTTCCCGTTTAATAAGTTCGTCACAACGTGCGAGTCCTAAATTGAGTTAGTTATTATTTTCTATTTTTATATGTCGGTCTAATTTTTCCACGTTAAGACGCCGCAACTTCAATGTTGGTGGTCGTTGTCTATAGTGTGGCATTGGTGCTATTTGTCACGATTTTACACCCCCGCCGCAACGCGATGAGCTTAATACGATAGGTTATTTATATGGATACAAGTCATGTAACGTAGTAATTATGATACAATTAATTGTATTGAGATTATTTGGTGAATTACTTATTTGTATAAGATAGTAATACAGACTTAACCGACAAAAATATCTTTAACACATTGTAAATGTGAATCTGATCAACAACATGTCAATTTCGTTGGCCGCGGCGCAACGCGCGCGAGTCAATTTTCTAGTTATTTTCTATTAAGTACATTTCCATCGAACTTTGGTTTCACATTATTAATCCCAATGAAAAAAGAACATTTTACTTGCGTGAATTTTATGACACTTAAACTTTTTTTCCATAAATGAAAACTAAAAAAATTAAGAAAGAAAAACAAAAGTTAAGATATACACACACAGGGAATAAAAGAGACTTTAAATGAATGGGCCATTGGAACCCACAGACTGTGAAAGCAAATTAAAGGCTGCAATAAAATTAACATATGAAAATGAAGTAAAGTGTACAAAATACAAATAGGTCAAAACACAGAGGGGACACATGAGTTGTGGTCAGTCAGCGTGGAGTCAATCATCAAGCAATAGATTGCAAAATCATTGATTGTTTTCCATCCTCTATCGATATACTCACACACACTCTCTGGTGTATTTCCACACACAAATCAAGACATCATACTCTGCAGACAATGACATGACCAGAATGCAAACTGTATGCACACATGCATGAGCTAGGCTGCTCACATGTCCATGTACATCACATGCAAGCATGCATGCATGCATGTGTCCATGTTTGTGTATAAATGTTTAATTGTGTATAAAAACTTTCAAGAGAGAACTTTCTTGGCCAGACAATATTACAACAACATTATGTTGTTTTATTCCCAATATAGTGATATTTGGCTTTGGGTCTCTTATATATATATAATAGATAATTTATTTACAAGGATAAGTTCTTTTATATTGACTAGATTTAGCATAATGTAGTTCACATTTGTAGTTATAATTCTAAACCTTTAATTACAAAATTCTAATGATTAGCACAAACCTAATCTGATAAGAAAAATTAATAATATATATATAAACCAAATAAGAATTCAAATTTTAGTCAAAACTTACAAAAATCATCTGGGCCACTCATTTTTTTAATCTTATAACTTAAATATGAATAAAATGGGTATAATGGTAATCTAGGATACACTAAAGGATAAAGAACTTAGGGTCATGGTAGTGCCCGCGGGTGCAAACAATGGACAAAATAAATGGGACTGAAAACTTAGGGCGCACCAAAGATATCAGAAACGTAAGAAGGCCAAAGACGAGGACAAAAGACGAGGTTGACTTGACACATCCGAAGGACCTACTCCTATATTCATTCCAACCGTTTAACTAACCATTATGTGATGAAGCATGTGACTTGACAAAAAGTCTTAGGCAACAAGTTGGTGACAAACGTTCTAAAAATTTCTTATTACACATATATACAGCTCTTCTAGGGGAACACATTCTTGAGAGCTACTAATTAAGCCCTTATATATTTTCCTAAAGGTTCAAATTGGTCTAGCCACATTCTATTTAAAATGTTCAATAGTTTAGGTGAAAGGCTATATTAGAAATTTTGGATTTAATATGAAGTCGGTATAACTGTTGATACTAAGATTTTTTCACTCTAATTGTAAGAAATATATACCATTGAAATACTTTAATTTGACAGTAAGTATACTCGATTTAAAAAGATTACCAGAAGCATTCAAACTACGACACATACATGTGTGTCACATAGATGTTTAATATTTACAAGAGTAAATTACCATTTTATCCTTATAATAACTATTTCAGTCCAATAGTTTAATAGTTTAATTCTTGCCAAAAAAAAAAAAAAAAAAAGTTTCACTGGTTTCATTTTGTTTCAGTAGGACCCAACCCCAAACCCACTAACCCCATCCACCCTCTTTGTTACCTGCATCAACGTGCCCTCACATGAGGGGCAATTTAGTCCTTTTATTTGTTTTTATTTCATCCCCTTCGTTTAAAGCCAAATACAGAAACAACATTCCCATTGAAGAACTTTTCCAAGGTTATCGAAGATAGAGAATTTCGACACCATCAACTCAGTTTTAGGGTTTCTTCCTCAAGGGCAAATTATATTTAGCAGCAAAGGAAAAGGAGCAGATAATTGAAAAGTTGTTAATTTAGTGTGCATTTATTTGGCTGTGTGTCGTTTATTGTTTCATATACTTTTTGACACGTCTCGTACGCTCCAAATGTGAATTAACTTTACTTAGAAATGGTCCATAGTTTTATCTCAAACATCAATTCTAGGGAGTGTCCACATGCATATGTATGTATATCTGAGTATGATGAAAAAGATGGATCAAAACTGGCTCCCGCGAGAATATAGGCTTAATATGCGTTGATGCAAGACAGAATATATAGTATATTATTAGGTTAATGTGAATTGTTTTGTTATGGTATCTTTTTGTCTCTTGCTAATTCAAAGGTGTGGTGTTTATTGAACATGCCAATCTCAAACACCATACAATTTTATATTTCTCTTTCTTATACATAATTAATAGGATTTGAATTTTACTATTACATTTTCATTGGCTACCCAATTCAAGATATACGTAATTAATAGGATTTTAATTTTATTATTACATTTATAAACATGGTTTACCCAAAAAAGTAAATTAAAAAAATTGTATTTAGTAGATAAGAATAAAATATGAAATAATGTAAATTATATTCATATGATGATAGTAGATAAGAGTAAAATATGAAATAATGTAAATTATATTCATACCATTTCATGTCTTTGGCCACAAACGGAAAAAAGTTATTGTAAGATATGATTAATACAATTATTAGTTTTATTATTATTTCTTATTTTTGCTTTTTGAACAACACTATATTATAATACTCAATAGGCAAAAAGGCTTGCATATTTCTTATTTTGCTTTTTGAACAACACTATATTATAAGACTCAATAGGCAAAAAGGCTTGCACCCTACGATTTAGGTTGTGTTGGATATGTAAGAAAATGAAGCATAATAAAATGGATGAATGTGAAGAAATGAAAGAAAGAGTGTTTAGTTGGTCAATGAAATGGAATTGTCCATTTTATAAAACATTCTATTCCCTCAAATTCATTTAATCAACCCTTTATGTTTGTTTTCCATTCAGTTCCCTGTTTCACTCTTCATTAACAACACCACAACCCACCACCGTCCTTGTCACCACCCACCCAGGGGCGAAACCAGTGTGATACCAGCCGTAGCACGGGCTACGGCTCAAGACCGTAGTCGTAGTGTATTTTTGTTATTTTTTTCGGTTTTATACATAGGATACCACTAAAATAATACAAGGATACCCATAACCAACCCAAACTTATAGCATAAAGGAGCCCGATTGAAACACTCGCCTAATTGATTAGTGTAGGTCCGGCTAGGGGAGGATCTAGTCGCCTAATCCTTGTTGTCAAACACGCCCGGTTGTGCGGAATCCAACCGGAGATGCAAACCGAGATCGAACACGACAAGAACACGAGATGGACACCGAGACTCAACGATTAACACCAATGTATTAATACGTATGAAAAGTCAGTTACAAGCTCAATGTTTACAAAATAATCTTTGCAAACTCTCAAACAAATCTCTCGGGTTCTTCTCTTGTGCGGTTCTGCTTCACCACCGAAAACACTCTTGTTTTCTTGTCTCTTGTCTGTGCACTGTGTTCTGTCTACCGAAATCACCTTTGATTTCGGTATATATATTTGGTCTTGTGCGATTGGCTGGGTTCCGGCCCATGTAAGTAGAGGCCCAACATGTATCTTGTGCGATTTGATTGGCCCAAGTAAAGTGATTGGCCAAAACTCAATGTTACATGCATTCTTTACGTTCAAATATGCAGATTGTAGATTAGTCAACCACATGACATCATCATGACATCACATGATGATGTCATGGTGATGTGGCAGCGGGAACCGTCTCGCGCCGCTCCGTGCTTCGCGTGTCGAACTCTGGGACGCACGACGGAGGAATGTCGTGGCGTCGGGCTTGAGCCGAACCTAACCGGGTCGAACCGAACCAAGTCGAACCGAGCCGAGTCGCGTCCACAAAATATGTATCAACAAACTCCCCCTTGGACGCTACTCGTGAGGTTCATCTTCCATGTCTTCCATGTCGGAGGATCTTCAAAGTCTTCACGTCTTCAAAGCAGAAAGTGTATCAACAAACTCCCCGTTTCATGTAGAAAGTGTGTTGACAAACTCCCCCTTAGATTGAACTCTCCATTGAGTCATGCTCGTGAATCTTTTGACTTGACAATTCTTCAGATCCTTGTGGTGTTGATGAAGGGACAGCGGCAACTCGATCCTTTTATCCTTTGAGTGCCTCCACTTTGTGTCTTCATTCCAAAGCTGTTCATCGAACATGTTCTCCTCGCCTTTAGCATCTGCACATGCAAGAAAGCTAAACGCATAATGAGAACAACCGCTTGGAATATAGTTAACATTTAAACTAACGACACATATGAGATCAAATCTCAATCAAACACCAACCGACAATAGTTTGAAAGTTTAGAAAAATATTCATTTTAATCCTTTAACTTTCAAAACTCGTTAACTTCGACTGTTTATGAAGATGCAATTGTTTTCCGGCTTACAATCAGGATTTTGGGTAGGATAGACTCGAGTTCCAACATCAGTCAATCAAAAATAAACTAGAAGCAAAATCTTTTTGGTTTTCATAAAGTTTATATTAAAACACACCTAAAATCTTTTTGGAATTTTCATTTTTCAAATGTAAAGACGGAAAGCAATGAATAAATATATACAAATATGCAGAAACCAAAAGCAGTAAATAAATATTTACAGACATTCTTTTTGCGAGTTTCGAGGGTAAGAGAATCATATCAGTGTATGGTCATGCCAAAACGCTCTTGTTTTTCAATTAGTTAACATTAAGATAAGCATCCTATAACAATTATCGGTATTGTTGTCCACATAAGCTCAACTTATCATTTGTAATCATGGCGAGGGGATACGTTAAGGTATAATTTATACTTACCGACCGGTGTTCATCCACATCACGACACATTCCCGTATCAAGGTATGCACGAGGGTTCATCTTACCGGTGAGTATACCGATTATCATCTGTTTGACCGTATATGATGTGAGATTCTCACTTATTTTGATTTGAAAACAAGCCCTATGTGATATAATCACTTATTGATGAGGAACTTGAGTTTCAGATGCATGAGGGCACAGGAGCAAGTCCGTGAACAGGTCAGTACTTTCGTACAGCAGAGAGACGAACTTGACACCCGGATGAATGTGATATTTTATCACTTATTTTGATTTTGGACATGTGATTGTTGATCACTTATTGAGGTAGAATGCAATATGTACACGTATGTATGGTATCATGGAAGATCTAGACTTGCGTCCCCGTTATTTTTCGGTAAAAGATACAACCATGATACCCAGATGATAAGCAGCATAAAGACCGAATATCTCAGAACCTCGGCAATCTCTCAAACGAAATTTCGGTACTAAGACCATATGCCAATGAATGGTTCCCACCCAGTCTTCAGTCGGATTTAAGTTTATATCACCCTGCACACTTTAAAATGATTGTGAGCCTACCGATACATCTTATATAGAGCTGCTTATCGTTTTTCATTTTAGGTTTAAAGAGGTTTAGACAGACCACTGATGTACTATCATTTTCTCTTTTGCTCGCCAGGAAACTCATTTTTGCTTTTCTATTGTTTTTGAAATTTTTTTTTTTTTTTTCGATGTTTTTGGATTTTCAAATTTGGATTTACTCCCCCTAAAATCAATAAACTAAGATAAATTTAAAACACAAAGGTATTTACAAAAATGATTTTCCGATGTTGGTTAACTCATGTTTTACCTCAATGCCGTTTACCAAAATTAAGTTTTAATCAGAAATGATTTAGCGAATTTTTGGAAAAATCAGTTGGCATGTCGGTAAGTGGTGTGGACCATGACAGCATTGTCTGGCCAAAGAGTGCTGAACGAGATAACAATTCACAAAGCAGCTTAAATATCGACAAGTATAGGAGAGATTAGAAATTTAAAAACCGTATCCTGCAACTGCATCGTGCATTGCAAAGAATCTGAGTGCTCTCCCAAACTGGATATCCACCCGGTGTGGATTTCAAAGTCGATTTTGCAGCTACTGAAATCTCTTCACAGCAACAAGATCAAAAACCTTTGGTTCCGGCTGGTCTTCCACATTGCACCAGCGAAGGTTTTTGTCTTTCTCTTGTGAAGTAGTGTGCGGTTGTTCAACCCATGCCAAGGCATCCGCACACCCGGTTGGTTTGTTCAACAAACACATTTTCTTCAATCACACCACGAAGAAATGTACACTGCACGTTCATCTTGTTGAGTTTGAACTTCAGACGTGCTGCAGGTGCGTACATTTTGATTTGAATCTATCCCGGGGACCCGATCAAAGCCTTGAACATTCACATTTTGAAATGATTTTCATTTTGTCGAAGCTTTTCAATCTCTTTCAACAGACATTTCTGTTTCCCTTTACTTTTTCTCTCCATCAAAGGCAGCAATTTCTTCTGTTGCCTATTTTGTGCAAGGATGCTCCACTATCAACAATCTTACGACTATCGAAAGTTCCTCCTGGAATATCCTACACACTCACTTAAAAATTAGTTGGAGAGAGGGACCCAAGCCTTTGTGGACTTGGGTCGTCCTTGATCATCAAGGAAAGTGATTTCAATCACTTGATGATTAGGAAAAAGAACCTGTGGTGCTCCCCCTGATTGAATTACCTGTTTTTGTTTCCAAGCTGTTTGTCCTTTACCAGTATTTGTATTAATTGTTTTAGCATTTACTGGTTTTACAGTTTTAGGTTTTGCTTGAACAGGTTTTTCTTCTTTGACCTCTGATTTTAAGGCCTTTTCAATTACCTTTTGATTCTTTTGTTTTAACTTCTTTTCCCTTTCTTTCAAGACACGTGGGTCTTGTTTCGGGGAAAATGATCGTTTTTGGTAATTGGTTTCTTGGGGAGCACTTGTTTTTGCCTTCAACTTTTGCAGGTATGGGCAGTATCTTACAATATGCCCAATTGTGCCACACTCAAAACACATTCTCCGCTCTACAAACCTCGGAGAAACATGTTGATGATCAGACGGAGAACCAGACAATGAACTTTGTGATCTAGACGTGCTTGGACCTAAATCACCTCCGTTGGTGTGTTGGGTGTAGTTATTCTGGTCATTTCGTTTTAAAATTCTAACTTGTTTTACAAAATCAATGTTAGATTTATCCTGAAATGTTTCAAGTTTATCTGAACCCGTGGATCCAACAAAGTTCACTTTCGGTTCTCTTTTCTTAACAGGAGCTCTTTTGTTTTGCACCCATTGTTGTTGAGCCTTAGGTGCTTGAACATTCTTGTTCTGAGCCTTCTTTCCCTGTACCTTACCTTTTCTGGAATTGACTTGTTGTTTTCGCTCAACTTGTGGTTTTTGGTTTCCGTATTGTTTTCTAATTTGTTCACACGGAATTGGATCACATTTAGTGACGGTAACTTTGCCACTTTTGTTCCCCAAAAACTTATCAGTGCATCCTTCAAAAATTTGCTCAATTAAATCTTGATTTACATTTTTAATTGGAAAATCTTTGTTAGAGTAGATTTTGCTATCTCCTTTGAGCGTGTACAACAAGTTACTCCCTTCAAAACTTGATACAATCGACTCCATTGCTTTTGACATTTCAGTCTTACTCGGTTTCACTGGTGGATCACACAGGATGTGATTCTCGATTGGAATATCTGTTGTAACCGAGTTAGACTGTTGGTTCACAATTTCATCAGATTCATCATCCGAAGAATCAGCATCCTCAACAATGGGAGGACTCTGTTCCTTAACACATGATGAATTTGTCTCATTCTCAGATTCTGATTGACCCGAGGAAGATGCACTAGTTGTGAACCCGAGGCCTGCTGCAAAGTCATCTAGACCGAGTGGCACAGTAGGTTCAAAACGGGGCATATCCTCGTCATCAGGCAATTTGGAGTAATTGTGATTCATTGGGGGAGGACATGATTTGAATCCCATACACTTCTTATCCCCCTTTTTCTTTTGAACATCAATAATGTGATCCAATACATAGCGGGAATTGGAATAACTTTCCAATTTCTGCTTGATTGTTTCACATTCACATCGAGCGGTTGCCAACTCTACCATCTGCTTTTCAATTGTGTCTATAAGATCATTGTTAGCATGTTGTTTTCGCAAAACAGCTTTTTGTAATTCTGACACATCATATCTTAATGACGCAATTGTTGTTTTAAATTCCTTTTCATTTCTGGTTAAAAACACGTTAGCTTCAGTTGCTTTAGCAAGATCTACAATCAATTGTTGATTGTGTTTGTGTGTGATTTCAAACTGACTTTCCTTTTCTGCATATTTAACATTTAAACTATCACACTTTTCACAGCTAACTACAGTGGGTTCATCGACACATACCTGACCTGATGAACTGTCGACATTAGCCATAAAGGCTGAATGGAGAGAAGACGAAGAGTAAGCAGCTTGATCCACATGATCATTCCCTGAAGTGGAGGATTCTTCATCTGAGCTTCCACTATAACCAGAAGAGTCTTCATCCTCAGAAGAGTCACCACCATTGGCGGAAGATTCTCCACCACTGGCGTGCTTTAAATCCCTTACGACTTCAGCAAAACATGCTGTTCCACCATTTCCTCCTTCTCCAAGCTGAAGCGACCAATCACAACCTTCATCTACTTGAACCACCAGTGCCTGGTTGGCATTAGATGGTCCTGCTTGGCTTTGGTTGTTGACAGGTATCAACGTACGAACATTGTTCCTGTTCTGGTTCTGCTGGTTGCCTTGATTTCTGAAAGGATTTTGGTTTCCGTGCTGAGCTGGTCTTGTGCATTCCCTTTTGAAATGACCCCGTTCACCACAGTTAAAGCACGTTACAGCTTGCTTGTCGAACCCATACTTGGTGTCTTTCTTGCTTTCCAAGTTGGTTCTCCCCGTCCTTTCCATAAACTCCTTTGCTCTTCGAATTGCACTAGCAAGAGCCCATTTGATATCCATCATTTCAAACTCTTCTTTATCCACTTGCTGATAATCTTCATTGGTTAGATTGATATTCCCAATCTGACCTGCAACTAATCCACAATAAGCACTAACCAAGGTGTTCAACATCTCCATATGCTCCTTGGCTACTTCGACACTGACTTTGGAAAAGTTGGAAGTGTCTAGTCTGACTGTGTTCGGATTGGAAGTGGCTTGAAAGTTTGAAGAGGCTCCATAAAACCCTTGCTGTTGTGGTTGTTGCTGCTGAGCTGTCGGTTGTGCATTCGGTCTTGAAAACATCGTGTAAGCTGAAGGATCAAACTGATCTGTTGTTGAGGGTCCGGTGTTTGAGATGAAGGCTGTTTGAAGCTTCGCATGTTGAGAGGCTGGTCTTTCTCCACTGATACCTCCTGCAATCCCAAAGTACATTTCTGGATTTTGAGGAGTTAGTGTTCGTTTTGCCTTAAGCTTTTCTTCTACATCCTTGTTCTCCAGTTTTTGAATCAACTCATAAACGTTGATTGTGTCTAGAACACCATTTTCTTTGAGAATTTCAAGATAACTGCTCCACTTTGCTGGTAAGCTATCAGCGAATCTCTTCACCATTTCTTGTGGAGTGGCAGTGACTCTAAAACCAAACATCTCGCTCAACAAGTGATGAAACCTTGTAGATAACTCTGCCAAAGTCTCATTCTCCATACACGTGAAACCTTCAAACTCTTTCTTCAGTAATTCTTGCTTGATCTTTCTAGATTGAGCATTTCCTTCACATCGTAACGTAAGCATATCCCACAAGCTTTTAGTAGTCGTGTAGTAAACAAACTGGTGGTAAATGTCTTTGTGAAGAGCTTGTGTGAGAATCATGAATGCTTTCTTTTCTAACTCAAATTTCTTCTTATCATCATCAGACATTGTGCTGTAAGTTTCTGGATTAGATCCTGCAACTTCCAAATCATGGTCAAATGCGGTAAAGAAGCACATCCATAGATCTTGACCTTGCCCCTGAACATAAGTTCTCAGCCTTTCTTTCCACCATCCCCAATCATTGATGTGATTTAGCTTTGGCGGTTTTGTGCTAGTACCAGTTTCACTGTCGTTCTGCATCATAGATTGAATGCTGTTGCTTTGATTTGTGACCAATGCCCATTGATTTGCAGTTATCATTGCAGCTTGAGGTGGGACAATAGCCTGCATCCATGCTTTGTTGAAATCTGACGCAGATTGCGTAGCTGATGATTGCGTAGCTGATGATTGTGAAGATGTTAGAGTCCACGCGGTTGGATCCCACTGACCGTTTGTTCCCATTTTATAAAAATTAATATATTAAGTGAAAATAGAATTAAAATTTGAAAAACAAGTTTTCCTTTTTTTTTAAAAAAAAAAAAAATTCACAAACTATGTTAATATCTCGAATGATAACAACCAGTCGAAGGATCCTTGATCGAAAGACCCAACTCCTTGTGCGACAAATCAAGTCTTGTGCGATCCCAAATGCTTGTGTGAATAATAAAGTCTTGTGCGAGTAAACAGCTTGTGCGATTATCAAACCTTGTTCGACTAAAACAACTTGTGTGACCCACTTTCTTGTACGACTTAAATCAGCAGCCCAAATAAAATTTAAATGTTGTTATCAGAAGCCCAATATAGAAGCCCAGCTACTTGTACGATCCAAATTGTTGTGCGACTGAACAACCTTGTGCGAGTAGATATCTTGTGTGATCGGATATCAGAAGCCCAAACAGAATGGGTGACTGAAGTAATCAAAAGCCCAATTAGAAGCCCAGTCCCTTGTGCGAGTATACAAGTCTTGTACGATTGGGCTGGATGTCTTGTGCGACTGAATTAAAGCAATCTTGTGCGACTGAAAGTTTGAATCTTGTGCGACTGAAACTGTTGAACAATTAATGGATCTTGGGCTAATTCACCTTGTGCAAGGCCCAACTAATTCTTGTATGATTGGGCTAAAAGTCTTGTGTGATTGAAACAAATGTTGTGCGACTGAGATTTCTTGTGCGAGCCAAATACATGTAATTCAAATCTTGTGCGACTGCCCAAGCAGAAGCCCAACAGAAGCCCAATTCATGTTGTGAAGGCCCAGTTCTTGTGAAAGTATAATATGTTGTGCGACTGATAAATGTCTTGTGCGACCAGAATATGTTGTGCGACTGATACAAGTCTTGTGTGACTAGAATATGTTGTGTGATTAAGAATCTTGTGCGATCCAGACAAGACTTGTATGATTGGGATGTCTTGTGTGACTTATACAAGTTGACTATCCTCCTGACACAAAGTTGCTTTTGCTTTTGTCAATCCACTTTCGGCTCACCATTTCCCAAAATACCAACCAATGATGATGTACTATAATAATCAAACAACAAATTCCAATGACACAAACAACTTGAATATTCAAATTTTCAAAGATCAAAAAGTAAACCAATAAGGAACACTTTGAAGATAATATGAACTGGATGAGTTTCCGGCAAACTATATGAGTTTTCCGGTCAAGACAAATTTTCCGAAAACGCGAGTTTTGCTAGAAACTTCACTAAAAACCTCAGCACATCATGCTAAAAAGAGTTTTAAACAAGGTTTTCTATGAACTAACAACAAACACACCAGAAATTTCGAAGTAATGAGCTGATTTTTCAGAAAAAAATATGAACTTCACAAACCCGAAAAACAACCCGAAAACACTCGGTTTTAACAAGGAGAAGAGCCTCGGCTCTGATACCACTTGTAGGTCCGGCTAGGGGAGGATCTAGTCGCCTAATCCTTGTTGTCAAACACGCCCGGTTGTGCGGAATCCAACCGGAGATGCAAACCGAGATCGAACACGACAAGAACACGAGATGGACACCGAGACTCAACGATTAACACCAATGTATTAATACGTATGAAAAGTCAGTTACAAGCTCAATGTTTACAAAATAATCTTTGCAAACTCTCAAACAAATCTCTCGGGTTCTTCTCTTGTGCGGTTCTGCTTCACCACCGAAAACACTCTTGTTTTCTTGTCTCTTGTCTGTGCACTGTGTTCTGTCTACCGAAATCACCTTTGATTTCGGTATATATATTTGGTCTTGTGCGATTGGCTGGGTTCCGGCCCATGTAAGTAGAGGCCCAACATGTATCTTGTGCGATTTGATTGGCCCAAGTAAAGTGATTGGCCAAAACTCAATGTTACATGCATTCTTTACGTTCAAATATGCAGATTGTAGATTAGTCAACCACATGACATCATCATGACATCACATGATGATGTCATGGTGATGTGGCAGCGGGAACCGTCTCGCGCCGCTCCGTGCTTCGCGTGTCGAACTCTGGGACGCACGACGGAGGAATGTCGTGGCGTCGGGCTTGAGCCGAACCTAACCGGGTCGAACCGAACCAAGTCGAACCGAGCCGAGTCGCGTCCACAAAATATGTATCAACAATTAGCCCAATAGTCCTAGACCCAACAAAAACACAACACGATGCTGATTCTTCATGTATGGGCGGCAACTTGGAAGCCAAGGAAAACCAAACGTCGCTTATTGAAAGATGTTTTTCTAAATTGAAGCTTGTCAAGACGGATTTACGTAATCGAACGGGCCCGGAATTTTTGAACAATGTCATGGTTTGTGCGGTTGAAAAGGGTTTGTTTAATAAAGTAAAAGACGGCGATGTGATGGAACGATTTCAAGCTATGAAAAAAAGAAGATAATAATCTATTAGGTAATTATTTTACTTTATTTATTTATTATCGTCTTTTTTAAATTGAATGATTGCACGGTAGAAAATAATTTGGGATACCCCTGATTTAATGGGCTAGTTCCGCCACTGCACCCACCATCACCACCCACCCACCCACCGCTGCCGCCTTTGTCGCCACTGCCGCCTATTACCGCCCACCATCAACGCCACTGGCGACCACCCACCACCGCCACTTGCTATCAATATTATTTATTCGACTTTTTTCCTATCAAACAACACAAAGAAATGATTTACTTCATTCGTACCCGGTAACCAAACAAAATTTGGAATGATAATGATCGATTCCATTTCCTCATTTACATTAATTACCACATACCAAACAGATCCTTATAGTTAAAATAATATTTTTCTACCTGTTACCTAATGGTAAGAAAGCATTATTTTATATATATAAGTTTTAAGGATATTTATTGTTTTAACATGATATGACAAAGGTGGAAGAATTGGCATGTTTGAAATCTAGGATATCATGTAGGTTGCTTCCTTACTATCATCTTTTTCTCAAGGCACAATATACGGGGGCGGACCTTTGTTGTCCCGTGGATGGGCGGGCGCACCCCATGAATATTTTTCGGTTAGTGTACATGCGTGATGTGTTCCTTATGAAATTTTGATACCGCACCCCATAAAATATTAACACCGCACCCCATGAACAAAGAAGAAAAAGTAGAAGAAAGAAAAAAATTTCTAGTTAAGAAGTTGCAGAGCATAAGAAGAGATGAAAAACTAAATAACTTGAAAGTTGGGTAAAAAGAGAAAGAAGAGAGATGACCCTTCAATGTAATTTAATTATTGCACTCATATTTTTCAAAAAAGATTAATGCCACAGTGCCACTCATCAAAAACTAGAACTGCATTGAGTACATTTACATTGAGAAATGAAACGGTAATTTTTCATATTATATTCAATTTAAACAATTTTAAAACATGGGAAAATCATTTTAGTATTAATTTATTTTTTCTATTATCACTCATAAATTTTACTATTTAAACAGTTTTAAAACATGAGAATCCTTATTATTAATTACTTTATGCATTGTCATTCATCAAATTTTACTACGTAAACCGTATAGAAACCATTATTATTAATTTACTTACTATATTAGTATTCATTAAATTTTTCTATGTTCGTTTTGCTTATATGTGTATAATTTATAATTTAAACTATTTTTATATCTTCTTTAAAATTAAATATATATTGTTTTAATTTTTAAATGATTTATTACCATGTGTATATATAAGTTATACTATTTATAACCATGCATAGTATTTCATTTTTCAGGTGTAATAATGTTTTGCGTGCTTGCGTTGATTATGTGAATTTTATTTTGAATGTTGGATTATCTTTTTTAAATATGACTCAACCCTCCGACCCGCTATGAACCGAAAAATATTATTCTGTACCCAGAGACATACAACCCTTAAAAATTTTCCGCACCCCCAGAAAGAAATTTCTGAGTCCGCCACTGTCAATATAGGGTTTGAAATTATCCGTTGTGGGTTAACTGATTATCCATCATTTTAATAATTTGTTTACACTAACCAACTGAAATCTGTAGTAACCCAGTTGATTTCTAGAATCTCTTAACCATAAATATCAGTTTCGGTTGTGATTCAAAGCCAACCTATACCAACCCATGCACACTTCTAGCTCCCTCCCCACATATACAAGTAATAAGAGACTTTTTTTGGTATTAATGGTAGCTTGGTTCAAACCCAATCCATATTCATTTAGTTTAAACCTGGCTTGGTTAATTAAACGAAGATTAACATCACCGAACCATAAATGATCCTATAACTTTGATTATGGTTATGGTAAAAGATAAAACCGAACTGTTTTGTACATCCCTAGAGTATGTGGTATATATAAAACTATAAATATTATATATGTATATATGTGTGTGTGTAATGATTCAGAAAATAATTCAAGCCGAGCCGAACAGACTTTTGCTTATTTACAAACCGAACCGAATAAAAAATTAAACGAATACTTTTTGAACAAGATGAACGGTTTAGACAACCCTAGATGCAATCAATTAGTTATTATCCTAAAAACAAAACCCAAGATGAAAACAATGTGTCCAAAACCCTATCAGTTAGTAGTCAATTTTCTTTGATCCAGTAGACAGGACCCAAAGACAGATCTCAAGGTTACTGTTGTCTAGAACTTGTATCAGGATTGTGACACGTGGATAATGAAAGGTCGTGGATCAAGAATGATAGTGTAATCATTCTTAAATAATTTGACATTCTTGATCAGTTTTGTTACTTTTGTACACTTCCTTACATTCACTGCTTCACTACAGTTCCAACCTACCATCCTACCAACCTTTATTTATATTTACTGAACCTCATCCCCAAAATTAATATTATTTTTTTGTTTGTTAGAAAATGCATAAAACGTCTTCGTATATTTACGAAAAAGGGTGTGCAAAGCTTTGGTTTGGGTTTTGGATTATCTTATGTAAAATATAAGGTTTTTTTTTCTTTTTTTTCTGATATTTATCATCATTAGAGAAAGTGATTTACGCATTTGAAGAGTTATTATTTAGCAAGCGTCTAGTACTTATGTTGTTTGTGTAGGATGTAATCTTAATGTTAACATGTGAAAAGGTTAATTAGTTTGAATCAAGAGAAGTTGAGGGGCTGAATTGGGTGAAACCAAAAGAGGTGATCGAGAAAATTGAAGTATAAATAGAGGGGTAGAATCAGGCATTTTGTATGGTTTTGGTTTTCAATAATATTTAATATATAGGTAATTGGAAGTGTTGTAGAAGTTCCACAAAATTATACTATTGTTCGTTTTTTTTTAATGACAAATGTTACTTTAATCCTGTTCCTAAATTAATTACATCAATATATTCATAATTTTACTCCATGCGAGAAATTGAAACTTGATCTTATCCCCAAGTTTCAAGAGGCGCAAAAGCCACTATCACACAGCTAAAGTTGACATGGTTGTTCGTTTGTGTGTTGACCGGTTCTAGGCCAACAATTATGGTAGTGTACGTGATATGTAATGGTCTACAACTCAATTCCCTTGTGATAGCTTAAGATATGTGTCAAGTTATTATTATAAGCAGACAACTAAAAAAACTTTGACAATATTATCAAAACCACCGTACGTTTGAATCTTCTTTTTATAATACTTTAGCACCCAAGGGGTATAAATAAAAAATTAAATACCCATATGTACAATTACCGAAATACCCTCTCACCTCCAATTAACATTTTTAGCTAAATTAGAGTTGTGGAGCAAATTGGCGACAAACATGAAACATCAGGAAGGAAAATGACAATTTTAAACTATTGAAGGAAAAACGTTAAAATGAACAAACTACAGAGAGCTAAACAAAAATTAGCTCTTTATCATAATAAAGTCAATCATAATTTCTACACTTACACTTTCTATAAAGTTCAAAAATCATTGGTGTTGCATCATGACACTGTCCTGTTCAATCTAGCTCCGCCCTTGAATATATATTATTCTTTTAGGGGCTGTTTGGTAGCCTCTGAATGGTCATTAAGATGCTACCTCTTAATGGAACCATTAAGAATTTTACCAATGAGAATGTAGAAGAATGTGACATGTGATGATTTACCATTCAGATGTTACCTCTTAACCATTCAGACTTGAGGTTACCTCTTATTCATTCAGAGGTTTTAAACCATTAAGAGGTAGCGTCTGAATGGTCATTAAGAGGCTACCAAACAGCCCCTTAGTGTATTATATATACAAAATTATACACATATACACAACGTAATACTCTTTTAGGTTGTCAAGTATAAACAAACTCACCGTACAACGGGGTAACTAGCCCATTAATTTAGGGGTATCCCGAAAAAAATTACCGGATAATTATAAAAAAACAATAATAAATAAAGTAAAACAAATACCCAATAGATGTGTCATCTTTATTTTTCATAGCTTGAAATCGTTCCATCACATCGTCGTCTTTTACTTTATCAAAAGTTTATTTTTCTATTGCACAAACCATAGCATTGTTCAAATATTCCAGGCCCATTCGATTGCGTAAATCCGTATTGACATGCTTCAATTTAGAAAAAAATATATTTCAACTGTTGTGGTTGCGACCGGTAAAACCAAAGTTAGCTTCACTACCTGATAAACCAAAGGACAAGAACTACGTGTTTCAGTTTCCACCATAAAGCGAGCAAGATCACTTATTCAACTATAATATCGTTCTGCGTCTTGGGTTAACTTTATTAATTATATTTAGGGACTCCTTTCAATTTTATTATTGTTAATTTGTGCTTATTTTATCATTCGGACATAATTATTCTACAAGATTTCGGGTTGAAAATGTTTGAGCTTATAAAAAATGGGATTTTAGTAATATCAAGTATCACATTTTTTTGATTAAAGGTATCCTCGTATTTTTTTAGGGGTATCCTTTATATAAAACCGGAAAAAAAGCACTATGAATACGGGGTTGAGCCGTAGCCCGTGCTACGGCTCATATTACTATGGTTCCGCCCCTGCCACCATATAAAGCTTAAGCTCAAGATCATTAATGAAATGAGCTTTGATTTAGATTTGAATTTGATATGGCTTCCCAAAGGCTAAGCTATTAATGAGTGTAGCTCGCATAGCTTGACTCATTCACACCATATTTGCATTTAATTGGTTTGATAAATCTATGCAACTCCATGTGAGTGTATACCATTGAAATTTATAGTTTGTTGAATTTATGTTACTATACCGTGATATAGAATTGGGAACCCTAATATGGAAAAAGATCATCCAACGTTGATAATGTATGTCATTGTTATTTTACATTTTTACCACATATATTTTACATAAAGATAATTTGTATTTAATATAATAGAATAAACCTCAAGAGGATTTCTAATTACCATTAGATAATGTTATGTAACTGTGAAAAGTAGAACTTTTTCTTCCATAATAATTGCAACATTCAAACCAAAAAAGGAACAACTGCATAAGGTTGAACATGCCTATCATGAACTAGAATTTTGGTAGTAAAGGGGCCAACACACTGGTTTAGGTAAACTCTTTGAATTCTACCTATATGTTTTAGTTTGTAAGGTATCTAAAATTTTGTAAGTTTTAACAAAAATGTGTCCCATTGGATCTAGTATTATTCTACAATTGGGGGTGTAAACTGTACATGCATTTCTATTTGCCAAGTCTATTCCTTGCCCTATTACTATTTATGGTAAAAGAATAATACTTTTGACTACCCTAGCTAGTGCTGCACAATCACTATTGAGTGCAGCTACTAGGATGATCGGTCATACATTTTGGTTTAGAAGGCATAGCACTTTTAGGGTGAACCCCGCCCTTCGGGATAGAGAATCAGGTTAATCTGGTACACCGTTGCAAATGCTTCAGGCTGTTAATCGGGATCAATTTTTTGGTTGGTTAACCTAAGATCTTTACCAAAGAAAGTGGTTGGTTGGAGAAGAGGCGGCACTCCCCCATTATTTGGTTCATTCGGGTAGAATGGGAACATCGTCATAATTGATTTGGGTACTTTGGGTTAAATTTAAATAAGAGTTAATTACTGTTTTCGTCCCCGAGGTTTGTAAAAAATAACGGTTTCAGTCCATTAGTTTAAAAATTGCGATTTCAGTCCATTAGTTTCATTTTCGTAACCATTTCAGTCCACTTTTCAAACGGCGTTTGTTTTATGCAGTTAATGGAAGCACGTGCTTGTCACGTGATGGGCAATTTGGTCATTTCCATTCCAATTCTCACAAACCCAGTTGTATTAAACACCACCTACCCCTTATTCATCCAAACCCTGACCCATGTAAAAACCTTTTCACCCCTCTTTTTCCCAATCCATTAATCGACGATTCAAGATCATCAACCACAAGAGGTTCGTAACAAGAGTTGGTCGTTTTCACAATGGATTTTGCATTTCAACTTTGGAATGAACGCTTGGCGGGAGAGGATTTTGACCCAGATTCAACATACAGTAAGTTACTAACTTAGCTAGTTTTTCAATGCATCTTTTAGTGAGTATTTTGTGTGATTATTGTCTGCATTGTTGTTAAAGAAAAGAAAATCACCCAATTTTGGGTTTTATTGACTATTAAATAGGGGGTCATCCAGGAGTGTTTAGCATGATGTTCAATCTTAAGGGAGTTTTTACGAAATCACCTGGAAGAAGCTATATCAAGGGTCAGGTGAGCTACATTGACATGGTGGATTCGTTTGATTTTGGGTACAATCAGGTGGATGCCATGTTAGGAACCCTAGGTTATGATGATGATGATGTAATGTTTCTGTATTATAAGATACCTGATAAGGATCTTGATAATGGTTTAGTTGCTTTAAGAAATGATGCTGATATAGAGGGTATGCTTAAATATGTTGAGGACCATAAGGTGATGGAAATATATGTAGAACATGGTCCAAAGACAGTAGACAGTGGTGATGTTTTGAACGAGGAAAACAATGAAAATGAAGCAGTAGATAGTGGTATTGTAAGGAGCTTCGAAGATATTTTAGATGCTGTTTGGTCTCCTGGTAAGAGGGGACATGAAAGTCAGCTTTCTCAGGTTAGTCAGGTTACTCAGCTAAGCCAGGCTACTCAGGGTATTGAAACTGGTGCAAACAATGCAGCTGATCACCCGAGTAATGAAACTGGTGCAAACAATGAAACTGGTGAAGACACAACTGTTGTTAACGAAACATGTGCCGATCATAGTGATTCAGACTCTTCTGAGTTTATAGACAAGGATAATATCTTTGAAGACCCAGAAGTAGACATGGAAGAGGTTACAGCTAGAAGACCTGAAGATGATCATGCTGCTAATAATCATCCTGTTCAACAGCAAAATACTTTAGAAGATGGGGAGCAACATACTGAAGATTCTGACTCAGAAGACTCTGATTTCATTGCAGACTTAAAAAATATCATAGATGAAGATGAAGTTGACATGGATGACTTCAGAGCTGCAGTAGACACTGATGTGGTGGAGGAACCAATTGAAAACCTTAGTGAAGATGAGAGTCCATTTGAACTTGATGACTTCGATAGCCTAAGTGATGAGGAGAACGACCCACCTATAAAAAGGGCTTTAAAAAAGTTAAGTGTAACGACTCACACAAAAATGTCCTAAAACGTTCCGTAAGTATAAACCTGGACCCCTGATATAACAACTCTCATTAAAAATACTATTTCTTATTTTAATTTGCTCAAGAGGAAACCCTAATTGAGACACCCAAGTAATCCTGCACAAACCCTAAAAAATTTCAGAACAATCGAAATCAGGGCCCTAAAACTCAGGGGGGGGGGGTATTTCCCATTTTCGATTATCATCACAGTTTGCTGTCAGAATTGAATTTTCTCGATCCATCGACTCAGCTAAACTACAAATACACGCGGCAACCTGATGTTAAAAGTAACCCGTCGCGCCACGCGACGCGCACCCAAGGATCTTTCGCGCGAGAGGGACAATTTCTCAGTATAAATAGAAGGCATTGGCACTTGATTTCTGGCGTTCGTTCGACACTTAAATTCGTTTCCTACACTGAGTTATACTCCAATTCGTTCAAAATTACACTTTCACGTAGAGAGACGCTGCTACGAATCCAGGGTATTAACTCGATCACTGCTACAATTCTTTCCTTTCCTTTATCTTTTATTATAGGAAATAGTAGCTTGGGATTATACCTTCTCAATCTCGAGACTCCGCCCGTTATTAGGGTAATAACTCTAATCGCTGCTACGATTCAATGTCCGATCGATTGAAACTATCCGATGGATGTTTAAGTGCTGCTCAAACTCGGGTTATACTTTGTCATTCGTCGTGAATTCGATGGATGTTTAAGTATCGCACTTTGTCATTCGTTGTGAGGGTTTTTATCTCGGGAGTTGTCGTTAAAGTTGAATTGAGTTAATACACTAATACGAGTTCCATTGTGTCTAGAAATTAGAACTCGTAATCAGGGAACTGCTAGAATATTTTATAGCTAAGTAAATTTCGTAGTTAAATAAATTTATTAAACGTACTAATTACGTACACTTAGTTGTTGAGATAACTTAGCAATTAAGAAACCTTAATAAATAAGTTAAACTTAAGTAAGATTAATTAAGCTAAGCTAGATTTATTAAGCTAAGTACGATTTATTAATCACCTAAATAAATATATATGAAAAAAATAAATATATATATATAAGATAGATAATATCAAAGGAAGGTGCTAGGAAGGTGTAAGAAGATATATATGTAAGTAGGAAGCTTCCTAGAAGATGTATAGGTAACTTCCTAGAAAAGCTATAGGAAACTTCCTAGAAATTTCCTACTTCTTACCTATAAATAGGAAGCTTAGGAATTCATTTTCTTTGTTCATTTCTTCTATTCTTTTCTCTATACGTTGGTGTTCTAACCAATAATCACCGATGCGATGTTCTGTCCGATCGATTCATGAACCAACTAACGGATGCCAAAGTATTGTATTTTGTGAGTTCGTTAAACGGATGCCAAAATACTGTCTAAACAAGACTATACTTTGTGAATTTCGTTATGGTTCGAATCTCGTGACTACCGTTAAGGTTTGATTTGGGTTTTACACAAATACGTATTCCATTCTGTTAAACTATATGTTTAACTACCAGAATACTCCCAAAGATACAACCAAACAAGCTGTTAAATCATCAGAAGATTCAGAACAATAAAGTATACGCTTAATTATCAGAAGGAGTAGAATCAAGAAGCTTGTTAAATCAATACTGCATGCTTATAAAGTGAGTCATTCTCTTTTTATCAAATTTGTTTACAAAAGCTTATTTATTTTCAAGGTTATAATTACAGTGATTAAGTTTATGTAATCACCAAATTACAGCCGGTATGTGGGGTATTGTGCACAGTATTGCTGTTTTATCACTTTAGGTGGGCGAACCTAAAATTAGTGATATTCGTCATTCATTGGGGCAGCCAATGGTGATATGACCACAGTCACCGAAAAGAGTCGAGTGACAAATACTGTGGGTAGTTGGTTTGATATCAGAAACATTGTAATCTCTTAATACTGTGAATTATAACAAATGAGTCGTTTTAGTAAAATGAATGAACTCACTCAGCATTTCCCGCTGACAAAACATTTTTCAAACATGTTTCAGGTAATTACAGTAGAGATGGATACGGCACTGAAAGACTTCAAGAAGTGGCTTATTTTATTAATTAAATCAAATTAAGAAATATTGTTTTATATAATAAAATTTATCTTTATTAAAACTACCATTATAAAACATGGGTTTATCTCATCTATTTAATAAATAAAATCCGGTGTTTTCTAAACTCTGATATTTTTCCTAACTCACGGTCCTGATGAAATTTCCGCTGCAACATTTTTCAAAATAATCACCGGTACCACAGGCTGTTTGCGACTCCCGATTCCGTCCAGGGTGGGTCGGGGGTCGTGACATTAAGGAAGAAGAAGAGGCTAGCCAGAGATCCTGTTGTGGAACCATTTTATGTTGGACAACAGTTTTCATGTAGAGATGACACTAAGACACTTGTGAAGAAGCTTGCAGTTGATAGTAAAAGGCAGCTTGAAATTGTTAGGAATGATAAAGTCAGGTTTCGTGTACTTTGTGGTGGTATAAATCCTAGCAATATAGGAGAATCAAATGCTGGTGGGTTGATAGGAAGTAGTTCAAAGGCTGGTGGGTCAATGGGAAGTGGTTCAAAGGCTGGTGGTTCAATGGGTAGTAGCTCAAATGCTGGTGGTTCAATGGGAAATAGTTCAACGGCTGGTGGTTCAAAGGGTAGTAGGTCAAATGCAGGTGGTTCAAAGGGTAGTAGTTCAAAGGCTGGTGGTTCAAAGGGTAGTAGTTCAAAGGCTGGTGGTTCCAAGGGTATTGGGAAGAAAAAACAAGGTGGTCCCAAGAAAAAGATTCCCAGGAAAAAGAAACCTACCCCCACTTGTCCTTTTATTCTGCATGTTTCCAACCACAATAAACAATGTTGTTGGGTGGTGAAAACATTTAATAATGTTCACAACTGCCTTCAAACTAGGGAAGTTAAATTGTGCACGGTATCTTATATATCTAAAGAAATTCAAGATGGAGTCTCTTTAAATCCAACCATTCCATTAAATGCACTGCAAGAACAGGTCCAGCACAAGTATCAGGTGAGTGTGTCTCGGATGAAGGTGTTTAGGGCTAAGCAGATGGCAACAAGAAGGATTGAAGGAGACTACAAAGCTCAATATGCATTGCTCAGGGACTACTGTGGTGAGTTGGTAAGGCTAAGTGGATGGGAGACTTGTACAAGAATCTGCTATGGGAATGTGCGTCCTCAACAAAAATTCCAGAGTTTGAGGGTAACATGAAAATGGTTAGGATCACAAATCCTGCTTTACATGATTGGTTGAAAGAAATCAACCCAAAACATTGGTCCAGAGCATTCTTCAGTGGTATGATTGTATTAATCCTTTAATTATTTTTGTTTATATTTCAACATTCTAACATATACATTGTGTAGGATTAGCAACAAGTGATGTGCTATTGAACAACCTATGTGAGGTGTTCAATAGACAACTAATTGGTGGAAGGGACAAGCCAATTATAACCTGTCTGGAGTACATTATGGAGTATTGTATGAAGAGAATTGTAGTGGTGCTCAAGCAGATTGCAAAGGCAGAAGGTCACTTGACCCCCAAAGCTAGCATCATCTTTGAACAGATAAAAAATGAAGCTTCAAATTACTCAGTTATGTGGAATGGGACCAGCAAATACCGAGTCAGAGGGAGAGGTGGTCAAGACCAGTGTGTAGTTGATGTAGATGCTAGGGTTTGTTCTTGCAGGAGGTGGGAATTGATAGGCATGCCATGTAAGCATGCTGTGGCACTTAACTGGACAATGGCTCAATATGGCATGAATCCAGGCCCTCCAGAGACTTGGGTTTCAGAGGTATACTGGATGGACACTTGGAAGAAGGTTTATAAGAATACAATCAACCCAATCAATGGGGTAAATCTTTGGACACCATCACAAGTTCCAACAACTATGATACCTCCTAAGCATCACTCACAGATTGGAAGGCCTTCCAAAAAGAGAAAGAAAAGTGCTAATGAGGAGATTATGCCAGTGAAACATGGTAAGATGATCCAGAGGGGAAACACTGTCACCTATAACAAGTGCAATGCCAAGGGTCACAACCGAAGGTCCTGCAAGGAGGTGGTGTAAACTGTTCAGGACCCAATCAAGAGGCCCCATACTGATAATAGAGGCCCAAATTCGAAATTTCTAGTTGCCTGTTTGAAGCTTGAAAGGTTAAAATTTTTTTCCTTCTGGTAAAGGCTTACGGACCGTAAAGGTCCTGCCTTACGGTCCGTAAGGCATGCCCAGCGACAGAAAGTTGATAGGGGTCTGCTATAACCTGTTTAACCGACTTAAATGGATATTTTCACTTCCATGAGCGACCCCTACTGGTTCTTAGGCACTAGGGACACTTGTTATTGATCAGGGAACATGTATAGCATTGCTTGGCATGATCTAGTGAGATCAAACTCACTATATAAAGCCCCATTGGTTGCAAACTTTGATCACTCATTCATACCTTCACTTCTGATCATTTCTGGAGCTCAAGGCCTTTTCCTAAGCATCTCTAATCGTGCATTAGATCTTGGTAAGTATCCTTAGCCTTCCTTAATCGTGTTTTACTTAGTTAATCACCTTAAAGTCAAACCATCGTAATTAAGGTTTGACTTATCGATTAATCACTAATGGTTCAGTGTTTAGTCAAACTTAAAGTTGTAATAAGTTGGTAATTATGTGGGCATTAAACACTTAAAAGGGCACCATCTGATTCCCGCTCTAACTAGATCATTTGTCGGGTCAAAGTTGTTTATAAAAAATCAACAGAAACTTAATTTTCGAATTAACGCATAATTAGCAATGTAGAAGACGTGTAACCTATTTTATCACTCATATAACTTAGTAATAAATGTAAGAACATGTCTAAGCATGTTCGACCCGACAATTTTCCGTTTAGAACCGGTTCGGAACCGAAAGTCGCAAAACTTTGACTTTTGCTTTGACTTCAGTTGTGACCCGATTTAGATGGGTTTAGAAATGCCTTAGAGCTTCCTTAGGACCAGGCTACATGATGATATAACCCTCTGTGATTGGTTCATTGATTGTCTGTTTCGTTTACACGTTTCCGTTAATTGCCTAATGTTGACCAATATGCCCTTTTGACCATAAAACGAGAATTTTGGAAATGTGAGAGGACAATAATCTTTGTTACTGATTTATAAACATTTCCTTAAATTTTCACATCAGTTGGAGGTCTAGATTAGGAGTTATGCTTAATAGTGTAATTAGAACGCTTTTTATGAATTGAACGGTGTAATTAGCATAAAGCCTATCTAAACCTAATTTTTGACACCAAATATTTTACCCACTGAAGTAATATAATACTTTGGGATTTTTGAAGATTTTTAATTATTTTTAACCTGATCATAACCTAAGGTTATTGCTTTGATTCGGTTAATACCGATTATACCCTTTTCGTTCATAAAATGAGTTTTACATATCAATTTGATACCAAATCTTTGGCCACTGATTTTATATGATAAATGAAGTATTTTGAACTTATTAACCTGATCAGAAAACTCAGATTTCCTGATAAACCCGGAAATCACTTAAAACGGCTTTTTACGTGTATTAAACACCTAGTATGGGTTTAAAACCATTTTGTCATATAAGACTTATCACCAACTGATATAACCTGTTAAAATAAGTTGTTCTTCTGATTATCTCAGACCCGAGTCTCAGGATTATAAATAATCTCTTTTATAATCTTTAAAATGACCAAAATACCCTTACGGGGCTTAAATTGAGATTAAACTCGTTTTGGGCATAATGGAAGGTATCCTACTGATATCACAACATATTTAAGGCATATTAACTTAGGAAACCTGTTAGAGACTCTTATGGTTACCCGTTACGCTTCTTACGCGTTCGGTTCGGTTTATGTAACTAGTTTGCATGAATTAGCCGAAACGGGTCGAACCTTATCATATTTATCTCAAAATCCAGAATGTGTTTAGTTTACCCATATTATATAAGTCTTCAAACTTGTCGGGTTTAAATCACATTCTATTCCGGTCTTCGCTTAATCACGCGTTCGAACCGTAACTTCATTTAAAACTAACCGGTCTAAGTTTAGGCTTATTTAAAGACCCGTTAGGATTCTAATAGGTTATTATGAACCTTCGTTCCAGAATAGGAGACCCGGTAAAAGCTACGTGCACTTGCTTGTTGTGATTATTACTTGCAAAGGTAAATACTTTTAACTTCTTTTCCCTTATACGGGCTTGGGGTACGGTATATAAAATACCGCTTGGTCGGGCATTCGACCTTAATCGATTGGTGGTTAAGTATTATCGAGATGACCCGTTTGAAAATATGTTTTGTTGCTTAAACGCCTTTGGGGGGTTAATGACCATGTCCCGGATATCCTTGGCATCATTTTACGAAATGGCCACGACCTAAGCACGGGGTGTAGGCGTACACCCGTCAGTGTCTAAATAAATAATGTGGTGTGTCTATTGATCTTTAACCCAACACGAACCGGGCTACTAAATGCATAAGAAACATGTAATTCTTTTACAAGTATTATATTCAAATAATTATCCCAAGTTATAAAAAGTTTGTGCCACGTGCATTCAAATCAATTTTATTAAACTTTTAAAAATGAGTCAGTTGATTGTATTTACCAGTGTAAACTGACGTATTTTCCCAAAAAGGTTAAGTGCAGGTACTATGCGAACTAGCCTGGCTTTCTCCTAGCGTCCACAATAAGTCTCGCAAGCTTGGATGCCATAAACCTATTGAACAATGTTTCCTTTTATTTTTGATCCGCTTGTGGATCTGTTTCAACTACTTGTGATACTTAATATTACAATTTATTAAAGTTGAAATGAACCTATCTTTTGCTTCCGCTGTGCATATAAATATTGTGTTGTTTGACTGTAATGATATCAGCTACGCCACGATACTCCCCACCGGGCCCACCGGTAATACGTGGAAATATCGGGGTGTGACAGTTTGTTTGTTTGTTTGGTCGTCTTGCATTCGTTCGAAATGTAAAATATCGTATGGTCGTCTTGCATTTGGTCGAAATGTAAAATATCGTTTGGTCGTCTTGCATTTGATCGAAATGTAAACTATCGTTTGGTCGCCTTACACTCGGTCATTGTACACTTCAAAACTAAATATCATATGGTCGTCTTGCATTTGGTCGAAATGTAATATCGTTTGGTCATCTTGCATTTGGCTGAACTGTAAAATATCGTTTGGTCGTATTGCATTTGGTCGAAATGAAACTAGGGTTTCTTCATTTAGCTACAAAATAAAAGACAAAGAAAAACCAACTAATGAAACTAGGGTTTCTTCAGCATTACAAGAGTCAACTAATGAAACTAGGGTTTCTTCACCAATATTAGTGCATTCATTACAACAGTTAACACTTTGATTCATTGCAACAAAGTTATCAGCATTACAAGAGTCAACTAATGAAACTAGGGTTTCTTCATTTAGCTACAAAATAAAAGACAAAGAAAAACCAACTAGCAAAAATTATAACTTTCAGCCTTGACGTGACCGTGTCGTCCCGATCAGTTAAAAACCCAATTAAACCTAGGTAGCTAGGGTAAATTGGGTATCGAATCCACGAAGAGCATGTGGTCAGTATCGCATGACCTGTTCGACTACTTAGACTATTTACAAAAATGTACAAATTGATTATGAAGCTTGCTTATTTTTATTTGTTTGTTAGGTTTTTAAAATAAATCAGAATGAACCGACAAATTGATGTTTTCGAAAACAATGATTTATTAACTAAACTATAATTGAAAACAAGAATTAAGAATACGGATCACATCCGGTTTCGGTAATTGTAAGTCCTAGGGTTCCTACATGTTTTAATTCAACTCAATTGCATACGATTAGCGGATTTAGTGTACCGTGACTTAGGTGCCAATAACTATCAACGTCTCGAAGAACGGACAAGAATGCACTTTGTAATCAACACAAGTAAATCCTAACCACGACAACGCATAACTACACATAACCATTTCGCAAAGTCATAACTTTTAACATCGTTCGACAATTTACGAATACGAAACAAATGTAACACTATTATCAAAGGTTTCAAAAATCAAACACAAATTGTCACAAAGTTGAAGCAATAAACAATTCGAAACCCTAAATTAACAACGACCTACGCCGGGGTGAAACCGAGATGATTAGCCGCTCATGGTTAAAGAAGCTTGATCACCGGATGATTGGGATGCGAATTGAATCATCTTGAATCTTGTGGAATGGTAGAAGGATGAGGATTAGAGTGTTGGTGGATGATGATGGTGAAAGGAATGATGATTGGATGAACTAGGGTTTGGTGCGGTTTGTAGGAATGATGGATAGATGAATGGTAATAGCTCCAAGATGAAGTTCAAATCTCTAATTAAGGTGTAACTCCCGAGTTCAATGCAAAAAGGACCAATAAAACTCGTTCATTCAACATGGTACCCAATCTGCGCGTTTCAGCAATTAACAAGCCGTCGCCGACGGCCCTCAACCCGTCGGCGACGGGTTCTGGTTTTCACTTCTTCATCCGACGGGTTAAGTGTCTGGTTACGGGAAAACTTCGCATACGGGTATTTCTAGCGGGCGTCGCCGACGGCTTGGGCCCCTCGGCGACGGGTTCTCCATCCTGCTTTTCTGATTTCTTCGTTTTGTGCTTCCCGTTGATCCGTAACGCATCCCGGTGCTCCGGTTTTTGACCCGGTGGCTTGTAACGCTCCCGAAAAGCCCTTAAACTCCATCAAACCTGCATAAACACAAATCTAATTAAAAGTAGGCCGTTCAAGATTAAAACTCATATAAAAACATAAAGTTATACGATTACGAGCACCGGTTTTCAACCACGTATCAAGCCTTCGAATTTTTATTGCATTTCTTCTTGCCACAACTTCATGGTTGTTAATCGATCTCAGCAGCCCTGGAATGATCGATCTGGATCTGTCACACATTGGGGGATCAACCCAGCAAACAAAACCACAATTGCCTACCTGCAACAAGAAGTTTTGACTTCAAAATGGGAGTTAAAAAGTTCAATCTTATACAAAACCACAATTGGGTACTAGCAAACACTTACAATTCTTGTACAACGTTGAAATCGCCTGTCTGGGTTTGAATCTGTCCATGATGTGCAAATCTCAGTGCTAGCCCCACATGGACAGATTACTGATTGGATTTTTGGCATGCTCAATCGATGAATTATGGATTCGAATTTCTTGTCAAGAGATGAATTGGGGGTCAGGGTTTGGATGAATAAGGGGTAGGTGGTGTTTAATACAACTGGGTTTGTGAGAATTGGAATGGAAATGACCAAATTGCCCATCACGTGACAAACACGTGCTTCCATTAACTGCATAAAACAAACGCCGTTTGAAAAGTGGACTGAAATGGTTACGAAAATGAAACTAATGGACTGAAATCGCAAATTTTAAACTAATGGACTGAAACCGTTATTTTTGACAAACCTTAAGGACGAAAATAGTAATTAACTCTTTAAATAAAATTGAGGTGACATTCCCTCGTTGGTATGTTTATTTGGCTAGTTCATTTTGTAGTGCCCTCTATACCCATGTCATTTATAAATACTAATTGGAAAACCAAACTTTTAATTATTGAAATAATATTTCTAAATATATACGTTTTTAACATTAAGTATCTTCGGACCTTCTTGTGCGAAGTATGTATATGTGTATATGCATGATTGTTTTGTTCTTTCGTGTTATTATGATTCCATTACATATCAAATAACATGATAATATATAGTAAACTTATACTTTCCGAAGGTAACATTCACTTAGAAGGCAAAAAGGAAAAATACAAAAAATATTTTGATATTTGGAATGAAAAATCATATGATCTCATAACTATCACATGTGAATTCCAACAAATAAATATTCATCTTTTACTTTATCTTTATCTTCAGTGTCACGCTAGGGAGTACGATAACCAGAAGATGGACAAAAACAACTAGGAAAAAAATGAAAAGAATACTAACCAGAAGATGGATAAAAACAACTATAGGAAAATAATGAAAAGAATACTAACCAGAAGATGGATAAAAACAACTATAGGAAAAAAATCGAAAATAATACTGACCAGAAGATGGATAAAAACTAGGAAAAAAATGAAAAGAAGTAAAAATCACTTTTCCTTTGCTTGGCTTTTCATACTTTCTTCCAAATTGCCTTTGTTTCCTTTCCACTACTTTAAACTTTGGCTAGCTTTCCCCTACTTTTTATTTATGGAACAATAAAATATAAATGAATTAAATATATTTGCTTTTTATAGATAATGTAGTATAATTGTCGGGATGAATTATAAGTAATAACTAATACGAATATCCTGTGACAGAAATTCGGTTAATATCGCTTCATTTCATTACCGTATTGATATTCGGTATCACAACTAAATAGAAAACCCAAAAAATAAAACTGTATATGACCAAAAGGATATCTATATATGTATTTTATACATCTAGCGAAAACTATAAAAACGAATATTGATATCGATACCGGTTCCAATAATATCAATACTAATACTGATGTCGGTATTGGGTCGTTCATCATGGCATCGGTCACTCGCTATAGCTAACCATACAAAAAACAGAACTAAATTTTGAATAACATTCCGTTTTCAACAAAATTTGTACCGAAATGTCAAAAAAAAAAAAAAAAAAACCCATAAACAAAATGGCGTATTTGATTTTCTTTAGAGTTAATGAAAACAAATTATTAGAGAAAAATAAAACTATTAAAAATTTAAACGAGTTAAAGACGTATATTATTGAAGAAACACTGGATAAATGACCGGAATCAAATTATCCAGGAGTTTAGGTTCTGCATAAAAGGGTGGTTCTCCCTCGTTTGATTCGAAGGGACAAGTCTTCTTCTCCGGTGAATACTGCAAAACAGAACACCATTAGCCTCGTTACGGGGAGAAGGGAGGTTCTCTCCGTAACCCGACTCCGGCGTGAGAATAAGTATGTGTTTATGAAAAAGAAGAAGTATTGACGAAGTGAGTGTAACTTGAAGTTCATACCTGATTTATTCTCATATTTATAGCCGGGAATTTGGGCGGGAAAACTCGTTGTTGAAATATTAACGGAAGATGCTAACTCCGTAGGCGGTTATTTTTCCTCCGTTAATTCTCTTGATCGGTTTGTGAGATCACACAGATCATGATCTTGATCGACAGCTGGGGTGTTGCCACATGGAAATTGGGCAAGTGGAGGTTTCTCTCCAATTCCATGCCATCATCGTGATTTCAGGATGGTCTGGGGTGATGACACGTGTCCCAGACGTTTACAACCGTCTGGTGTTGCACGATTGAGTCTTCTAAAAGATTATTGCTATAATCCGGTGTGACCCCTTATTGTGTAGTATCAGCTTAGTAAATAATATCCAAGTCTGGGTATCACTTAAGCGGAAGTATTAAACTAGGATTTTCATCCTTGTTTGTTATGGGGAAAAGCGTGAGGGTTCATGTATTTCCCTTTAGCGCGCAGATGTTGTCTTCTGCCTTTCTTTCAAACTCTTTGTAGGACCAGTGCGCGGTCGCGCAAGGTTTAAAGGGTTTTAAAAGATGAGGTTATGGTATGGTCTCAAGTGCTTGATATGACGTTTTTGGGACCTTACCCCTTCAAGTCCCCCCCAGTCTAGTGTTGCTCTTATGCAAATAAGTGGAGCACTGGACTTTAAGAGAGGGGTTTTTGGGCGCGAAAGTGGAGAATCTTGTATGAGAAGATTTATTCTGTTGATTTTGAAAATCTTTGACTTTGGGTAAGATGTACAGTTTGTGAGGAAAAATATTTATACCTTTGTTTATTCTGAACTGTTGTAATCTTGGGCGAAGAGTTTGTGTAATTATGAGCTGACGATAGCTGACGTTATTTCTTATAGCTTCTGCTGACCCTTCGTCTTCTGGATTAACTGTAGTTTCTGGGAATGCGTGTGGACCCTGTCAGAGGGTTTTAAATGAGATGTGATACTTGCAGTGGCAGCGCCGTTGAGAAGGCAGTTGATTTGACACTCAATCATCACAATTCTTATCTCGATGTTACCGCTTCTCTTTTTTTTTGGTCTATATATTTACTTTGGGTGTGATATTCTCTTCCTAATTTTGGAAAAAATGGAGAATAGGCGACCGATTCGGTGGAGAAGACTCTCTGAAGTATTGAGGGTTCTGGAAGCTGCTGACGCTTTGCTGCTGCTCTCCAATCCGTTGACTGATCTTATTGTTAGAGATGTTGGTGTCAATGATGCAACCCGTCGGGATGCTTTGGAGAACCGAATCCGTCGTTGTCTTGCAGAGGACAACAATGGTGGGGTTACTCGACTGTCAGCACACCTTGTGACTCGGTCTTTTCCGGTTGATCGGAGAGGGAGTTCGTCAATTGTCTACCAGCGACGTCGCCGTGTTGTCATTCTGGCTGAAGTTCCGGCTGGTGTTGCTGGAGATGGTGAGGAGAATGTTAACCCTTGGATTGTTGATCCTCATCCCTTGTCTGAGTACGGTGAGGTTCTCCATACTCCGTATGGGGTGCTAGATCAGCTTTCTTAGTTCGTTTATGTAACTAATACTTTTTTTTTTTTGAAGAAACACTGCTGTGTTCTTTGTAAATGGTTTGTTTAGAGTTCTTTGTTGCACTAATGATACTTTTGATGCACTGCTGTGCATGTCTGTTTTGGTGGTTTATAAGTTGTGTTTGGATTACAATATGTTGCATATGCTTAATTTCTTTGTTTAGGTAGGGCGAATGAGAATGGTATTGTGCTCATGTGTGAACGTATGTCTAAAATGCGCGCGAGGTTGTGCTTTTTTAGACTGTTCATGAGGCGTACAATGTTCACCATGTTGTTTTTGCGAAAACCAAAAGAATTATATGCAATTTGTAACAAACAATAACATGTGTAAGGATAACTTTTGCATTAATAGGGCGCAGGGCCAATAATACAAAGTGAAATAGAAAAAATACGTTGCCTGTCTAAATCTAATTTGTTGGGTAGCTCGGCTATATATAGCACCTGCGCAACTGCTGCGCGTTCCAGGTGCGGGGAACGGGTGTTCCGTCGATTCTTTTTAGGGTGTATGCCCCTTTGCCTAGGACCACGTTGATGATGTAAGGCCCTTCCCATTTTGGCGCTAGCTTGCCTTGCTTTTCTGCATTGGAGGTTTCATTGTCGTGTAAGACAAAGTCTCCTGGAACGAAAGTACACACGCGTACACGCGCGTTGTAGTACTTTTCAAGTTTGGACTTGTATCTTGCTTCAGTGATGGCGGCGTTCTCGCGCCTTTCTTCGAGAAGGTCTAAATCCATTCTTCATTCCTGTTTATTGTTTTGCTTTTCCATGGCAAGCATGCGCGGTGATGGAAGGCCAATTTCGGCTGGGATTACCGCCTCCGATCCGTAGATAAGACTGAATGGGGTTTCTCCCGTACTGGTCTTTGGCATGGTACGATGGGCCCATAGGATGCTGGGGAGCTCGTCGACCCATCCTCTGCGCGCAGTCCCAAGTCTCGCTGCCATCAACTATTTGTTTGTTGACACTTTCAACTTGCCCGTTTGCTTGTGGATGCGCCACAGAGGCGAAGTTGTGTTCAATCTTCATTTCCTTGAACCACTTCTGAAGATCTTCTGAGGAGAAGTTGGTGTCGTTGTCAGAAATGATGCCTAATGGTAACCCGAATCTGCAAATAATATGTTCCCATATAAATTTGCGGATTACCGTTGCTGTGGTTGAAGCTAACGCCTTGGCTTCAACCCACTTTGTGAAGTAGTCTACTGCTACGATAATGAATTTCACCGCGCCAGGCGCGTCAGGGAATGGGCCAACAAGATCGATGCCCCATTGTTGGAAGGGCCAGGCGGATGTGATCAGCACGAGTGGGTTTTTTGGACGGAGGGTTTTTGGCGCGTGACGTTGACAGGCTGCGCACTTTCGTAATAATTCTACCGCGTCCACGTGCATTCCTGGCCAATAGTTGCCTGCGCTCATGATCTTAGCTACTACCATGCGCGGACCGGCGTGTATCCCACATAAGCCTTCATGGATTTCCCTGACTAAGTATTGCGCGTCTGTTTTGTCAACTCAGCGCAGGAGTGGTCCCATGAACGATTTTCGGTACAGAATCCCGTCCGGCATCTCGTAGTTTATTGCCTTGTTCTGGATTTTCCTAGCTTCTGCCTCTCCTTCCGGAAGTTTGCCATGTTGCAGGTACATGATGATCGGGGACATCCAGGATGGGTTGCCGATCTCTATGACATTTACTTGTTTGAGAGGGACAGAACGATTGGACAATACCTCGATGCGCACCTCTTTTGCTAGGTGCCTGAAGCTGGTGGCAGCCAATTTGCTTAGTGCATCCGCGTGCTTGTTTTCGCTTCTGTTTATATGATTTATCTTGAACGTTTGGAATTGGCTGATTAACATCCGCGCTTGTTCCAGATATAGCGCCATAACTTCACCTTTCGCATCGTAGTGCCCATTAACTTACTCGGCCACCAGTTTTGAATCAACGTTAGCTTCGAGGTTTTTCGCTCCCATTTTAAGCGCTAAACGAATGCCTGCTAGAAACGCTTCGTATTCTGCTTCGTTGTTCATGCTCCGAAAATCCAAGCGTATCGCATATGTTAGTTCGTGATTGTCCGGACTGACCAATCGGAGACCCGCGCCTGCTCCATCGTCATTAGAAGCTCCGTCTGTGTGTAGAGTCCAGATCCTATCATCGAAAAGGGAACATGATTTTGGATTGCTTCACATTCTTGGACTTTATCTATGGGAACTTCTGTGGCGAAGTCTGCTAAAACTTGCCCTTTGATTGCTGGTCGTGGTCTGTATAGGATATTGTATCCCCCAACTCAATAGCCCATTTAGCTTATATCCCCGTAACATCGGGTTTGGATAGAATTTGCCCCAAGTGGTAATCGGTGAGAACTGTGATGACATGACCAGAGAAATACCGGCGTAAGCGCCGTGATGCATGTACCAGAGCGAGGACCAGTTTCTCTATCATCGAGTAGCGCGTCTCCGGGACAGTGAGCATTTTGCTTATATAATAAATTGGAGTCTGAATGTTCTCTCGCTCCACCATTAATACTGCACCAACCGCTACTTCTGCAGCGGATAAATACAAGATCAGTGGCTCTTTTTCTCGCGGTGCTGTCAGCATTGGCAATTGAATTAAACATTCCTTCATTTACTTGAAGGCTGCTTCCACTTCTGGTGTCCACTGGAAGTGGGTTTTCTTGGCGCAGTTGCGTAGTGTGCTAATGAACGGATAAGACTTTGCATCATGATTTGCCAAGAATCTGTTCAAGGCTGCTAATCGCCCTGCGAGTCTTTGCATCTTTTTTATTGTTGCAGGTGACAGCATCAGCTGGATGGCTTGCACTTTCTCCGGGTTTACTTTAAAACCATCTCTTGTTACTATAAAACCCAGAAATTTTCCTTCTTCCATTCCGAAGAAACACTTCGTTGGGTTGAGTTTTAAATTTACGCTGCGCAAAGAATCGAACGTGCGCTGGATATTTGCGAGCATTATTTCCTCTTCGTGGCTCATGATGACGAGGTCATCCATATATACCTCGACTGTTTTGCCAATGTCTTCACCGAAGACTGTATCCATTAAGCGATGGTAAGTAGCTCCTGCGTTATGGAGACCAAAGGGCATTTTTGTATAGTAGAAGATGCCCTTGTCTGTGCGAAAGGCAGTCTTGTCCTCGTCCTCCTCTTTCATTTGGACCTGATGGTAGCCTTTATAACAGTCGAGAAAGCACTTCCAGCGAAAAGATGCTAGAGAGTCCACTGTTTTATCTATCTCAGGAAGCGCATAGCAATCTTTCGGGAAGGCTCTATTTAAGTCTTTAAAGTCGACGCACATTCGCCATCCGCCATTGTGTTTTTGGACCATTACTGGGTTAGCAACCCAGGTATGGTACTGAACTTCGCGCAAGATTCCGGCGTTGAGTAACTCTGTTACTTGTTCATTCATGGCTTCCGCTTTTTCTGCGCTGAGACTGCGCCTTCCCTGCGCGACAGGTTCTGCTGAGGGTTGGACGTTCAAACAGTGTTGCGCTATATCTCGTGGAACCCCAGTCATGTCCGCCGGGCACCAGGCGAATATGTCTTTATTATTGGAAAGTAATTCCTTTAACTATACTCGTATTGCCGGTGAAATGGCGTGCCCTAGTAAGATGGTCTGCTCTGGATACTCTTCGTTGAGGACCCATTTTTCTGGCTCATTTGGTGCTGATGGTTTGGCCACTTTTGCTGGTGGCTCATCGTCCATGTACATAACTTCTTTACTTGAGTACAGAATTGCTACTCCGGTTTCCGTTGGAAACCCGCAAGCAGCATGTGGGATAGAAGTGATCATACTGAATTCTCTTTGTGATCTTCTTCCTAGCAAGACATCGTGGCGCGATGTTGCTGGCATGACCATGAAATTTACTATGACTACGCGTGAATGCTCGCCATCTGATAGAGTCACAGGAAATGCAATTTGTCCTAAAGGGAACACTGCTTCGTTGCAGAAACCGGTGAGAGGGAAATCAACCGGCTCTAAACGGGTTTTGTCTTCTGGATCAAGTTGTTTGAAACACTGTTCATATATTATATCCATTGAGCTTCCTGGATCTATGAACATATAATCCGTTCTATAGTGGCCGAAGATGCCGGTAATGATTACTGGTCGCTCCTCCTGAGGACCTCCAGGGACGACAGGAAATATGACTTGTTGCTCTCTCCAATGTTGGTTATGGCTACGTTTGTTTGTCCTTCGGGAGGGACCTCCTTGCACCATATGTATCTGCTTTTGTTCGGCCTTCTTACAGATGGTATCTTCTGATTTTTGAGTTATTCCATCATAACTACGAGATTGGATGTACCACTGACTAGGTGTCTGTGGGTCCAATACCGTAGTGTCAATTGTACATCCTCTTTCTGCCGAGGTATCAGATCTAACATTTGGTGACGCAGATCTGATGCTTTGTGTGAAGATTTAGTTCATGGCGATCTGGAATCTGTTATACCAGTACTCTGGAGTTCTTTCTGGGAGTGGATCGGAATGTTTATAGACTCCTAATGGGTCATTCTCTTCTGAATGACTATCGTTGCTTCTTTTAATTCCCATGATTCCGTCAATCTGGTCATCTCGGGTTACAGAACCCTGGAATTCAGATTGAGGACTTGATGGGTGAAGTGGTGAATTCTCTGCCATATGAAGCAGACAGTGAAGAAAATATGAATCGAAACGAGAAAAAACAGGTGAAACAGAGAAATCGGTGGGCGCCAATGAAGAAACACTGGATAAATGACCGGAATCAAATTATCCAGGGGTTTAGGTTCTGCATAAAAGGGTGGCTCTCCCTTGTTTGATTCGAAGGGACAAGTTTTCTTCTCCGGTGAATACTGCAAAACAGAACACCGTTAGCCTCGTTACGGGGAGAAGGGAGGTTCTCTCCGTAACCCGACTCCGGCGTGAGAATAAGTATGTGTTTATGAAAAAAGAAGAAGTATTGACGAAGTGAGTGTAACTTGAAGTTCATACCTGATTTATTCTCATATTTATAGCCGGGAATTTGGGCGGGAAAACTCGTTGTTGAAATATTAACGGAAGATGCTAACTCCGTAGGTGGTTATTTTTCCTCCGTTAATTCTATTGATCGGTTTGTGAGATCACACGGATCATGATCTTGATCGACAGCTGGGGTGTTGCGACGTGGAAAGTGGGAAAGTGGAGGTTTCTCTCCAATTCCATGCCATCATCGTGATTTCAGGATGGTCTGGGGTGATGACACGTGTCCCAGACGGTTACAACCGTCTGGTGGTGCACGATTGAGTCTTCTAGAAGATTATTGCTATAATCCGGTGTGACTCCTTATTGTGTGGTATCAGCTTAGTAAATAATATCCAAGTCTGGGTATCACTTAAGCGGAAGTATTAAACTAGGATTTTCATCCTTGTTTGTTATGGGGAAAGACGCGAGGGTTCATGTATTTCCCTTTAGCGCGCAGGTGTTGTCTTCTGCCTTTCTTTCAAACTCTTTGTAGGACCAGTGCGCGGTCGCGCAAGGTCTAAAGGGTTTTAAAAGACGAGGTTATGGTATGGTCTCAAGTGCTTGATATGAGGTTTTTGGGACCTTACCCCTTCAATTATATATAACATAAGAGCTAAAACTGAAACTTAAAATTATAAATATATATACACAGTTCATACCGATGTAGGTAAATAATATACTATTGGGTAAATTACACTTTTCGTCCTTTATGTTTGTATTAGATAGTAATGGATGAACTTTAACTTCAATAATTACAGTCACAGTCCTTTATTTGCAAAACTCATTACACTGTACGTCATTTGCACAAACAGAAGTTAGTTTTTTCGGTTAAGTCAAATGCAATTAGCAAAATACCCTTCTTTATAAAAATTGAATTTAAATAATAATATTTTTTTTTACCTTTTTATATGTCTCTGTACTATCCTTTTTTTTCTCTCTCTGTAACTCTGCTTCTCTCTCTATAAGTCTGCTTCTCTCTCTATAACTCTTTCCTATCTCTAAAATAAAAACTAGATCCAAGATCTATAACCACTGCCCACCTCCAGTTCCCTCAGATCTACTACAAACACCGCCCACCTCCGGTTACCCCAGATCTACCACAAAACCATTTTCCGATTAGGATGGGTTTGAAGGATTTCTGAGCATGATATGTGGCCTCAACATGAGCATGATATGCAGGCGGTGTTGTACTTTAGATTCCGGCGAACACAATGAAGATGAAGTTATGTTTACTTGATGAATGAACAAAGAAGTTAAAGTTTTCTATCTGAAATCTGATTTCTTTGAACTAAGAAAATCAGAAATGAACGAGTTCATCATTCTGGTAAAACAGCGGTGGTTGTGGTTGCTTGGTACCAACAGTGGTGGTCGTTTGGTGTCGGCTGTGGTGATTGTTTGGTGCCGGTGGTGGTTGCTTGGTGTCAGATGTTGCCATGATAATGGTGGTGGTGGGGTGGACAGTGGTGGGTAGCATCGGAGAAGGGAGAAAGAGGATGGGGAGACAAGAAGGGACTGTGGAGGTGGTTGTCGGCGATAGTGGTGGCAGTGTTTCTTGACTAGGCGTCTTCTTTGTTTGAAGGTTCTTGATTGTGCCACTGTCATTACAATTTGTTTGGGTATTTTGGAACTACATACGACCTAACAGGAAAGTATTTTGAAAATAATTTTTGTTTTATTTATTAAAAACATCTTTTAAAGTTAAAAGACTAAATTACCCTTATCTGACCAAAGTTAACTGAAAATTTTAACTGGGTTAGTGTTAAAAGACGTACATTGTAATGAATTTTGCAAATTAAGGGCTGTGACTGTAATTATTGAAGTTAAAGGTCATCCATTGCGATCTGATACAATCATAAAGGAGGAAAAGTGTAATTTACCCTACACTATATTAAAATACATATAAAGAGAATTTTATATAATTTTAAATGTTTAAGTAATTAGAACTTTTAAAACATATGGTATAATTTCTTAAAACATATTGTTACCTTTAAAACAACTTCTCCCAAGATTTTTAAATTGGCATAACTTTTTTCACACATTTTTTTTAAATGTAAACCATAAAAACGAGCATTTATTCACTTTGATTTAAGTATAATATTGTTAGGGAAGTCGGACCTCTCACTGATTTGCCATCAGGTAGCCCTACCCGACTGACTACACCACTGCCGGTCATTCATGTACGTGAAATCGAGTATTGATCACGATCGCTCTTACCATCATACTTGCCAAGTGTGGGTAGCGTCTTGACTTTATCTAGGATAGTAGCTTAGCGATGCGTAGGCTAAACTTTGATCTGAACATGACATTAGGCGACTTGTATGGCTGTGTTAGGCCATCTTCTTCCAGAATAATATGTTGTATGTACTGGTAAGGCTCTTCTAAGCCCCCTTTCTGAAGAAGATGGGTGGTATCGTGGTTTATAGGAGTGCGGCTCGTGTTCTCGCACGTGAGGCGCGGCTTAACGACCTTATGCCGGTTGGTAGTTTGCCCAGAGGTTTGAGCAGGTGTTGGATGAGGATGGGTTATCATTGGCTGAGATTGTTGCATTCCAAGATATCTTACCAGACTTGGGTGGCAGATATGGCTGGTAAAACAGGTAAGGTTGACTAGGTCCTCTTGTGAGAGGCGAACCGTAATTCCATGGCTGCATTGGAGGCATATATCCATAAGGTGGGGCATAATAATTCCATGGATTTGCGGTACGTACATTTGGTTTCCTGGTGTAATAGGTGCATGTTGGACCACTGTAGGCATTACGACCTATTGGTATGGTGGAGTGGAAAGGAGAGGGCTGTTGTTAATGCCGCAAAATATAATGGTGGTAACCAGAAGACTTCTGGCATCTGATAATATTGTGTAACCGTGGTATACGCCATGATCGTAGTTTGAACCGGCGAAGTAAAACAGGCTGGGTGGTGCTGTACGTGGCACCTTGGTTTTGTGGAGTAAATGGCGTTGCAGTAGCGGAAGGTGTTGTAGTGCTACATGTTTGATGATCATGCCATGAAGAATAAGAGACCGTATCATCAACAATGGAGAGGACTGCTATTGATTGTTGTATAGAAAATCGAGGCCCACCTTTAAACCCAGGTGCTCTATCAGCCTCTTCAACAAACTCCGAACCTAAAGCCCTAGTAACAGTAGGTTGAATGTAGTTGGCACCGTAGATTGTCCTCCCTGGTTCTCTGGTGGTAAGGCTACGTTCTCTTTTGTTAACGTCATTGTCAAATTTCTTGTCATGGTTGTAGGTTTCTTGTATTATTCGGGTCCCACGAATAGCGCCAATGAAGAAACATGTACTGGGGGGGGGGGGTGGATTTCCTTCACTCAACTTCCACGACGACAGTCAGAGCTTTGGCCTACAAAACTAAACATTGTTAGGTCTTGTCATAGGAATGAAGTTATACCTGTGACCGCCTCCGACATGAGAATAAGAACTCGGTTTGTGGGAGTAAAGTGTAGAGAGAGAAAGTATTGTGAGAGAGAGTAGATGTCATTCCTTTGATTTAGCCTCCTCTACTTTAGCGATCGGGGGTTAAGGTTTCCCCTTATCTAGGAATTGTATTCGTATTGAGATTATACCTGAAAATAGGAGATCATGTAGATCTGTAACACCCGTCTAATTTTACTTGAATTTAATAATAATTCATGCCATTTTGATAATAAAAGATACCAAATTAACATAACTTTCATAAGTCAAGTTCATACGTAACATAAACCTTAGTTAACTAACGACTAAGTTAGAATATTCAAAAATTGTTTAACAGTTTGTTTACAACCTATAAACATAGTCTATTTAAAGATTAAAACATTGCGGAAGCTTGTAAATAGTGTTCGGTTCTTCAAAAGCTTGCTCGATCATCTTCCGGTTAGTTTCCAACATCACCTAAGATCAAAACCACAACAAAAGTTAGTTTTGATAATGCTACAATGCATTTAAACAAGTTCCATGGATCAACATACAAGAAAAAAAAAAGTTTTTCCGGAAGGGGGGCGTCGCGTGACGCCAAGGGGGCTCGCGTGACGCCTAGCCCCTGTTTTCACAGAATGTTGTTTTTGCTGATGCTGTACAAACCCAGCTCAATGTTTATTCAAGTCCCAACTTAAAATGGTCATAACTTATGATCCGTAAGTCCGTTTTTAGTGATTCTTTTTCCTATACGTCTGTAATTTCATTACCAACGTGCCTATTACAATTGTCATACCAAAAGTTTAACTTACGGGCAGAAAGACTATATATCGTTATGCATTTATTCGACCCATTTCTACTTGACACAATTTGCTACCATTTAGCTAGTAAACTTATGATACTTTATACCCAATATCCCGGGCTTATCATCACTTGCATTTCTTTACCAACCCCATGGTTTAATGCTCTTGTGATTAGTATCTCTATTTTGATTCTCTAAAACACTAAAACAACAACTTGCACAATTAATCGACTCGTTTGGCTCATCTTATGGAATTCCCCAATATGATGACTACCAAACGATCCCGTGTCACTCTTAGACTATTAATTTAAGTAACGATCATAGTTGCTACAATTGAAACCGTAATTATCCTAAAATGAGACTTCGCATACTTTAACAACAATTCGTTTAATGTAACGGGTCAAGTTACATACCTTTAGTGCTCGCCCTTCAAACGCAAGTCACCACCGGCTTGTCCGCTTGAAGCTCCGGTATCCTTTCCTATTGAGTTCAACCAAAACATGTTTAGAACTCTTTTAAATTCACAATTCGCATATTTTGCCTAGACACCACAATCATGCGGTTTGACTTAAATTTCTGATTTAAGCCCTCTTTGAGGCTTTTATGCGAACATTTTAAGGGCAGAAGTTTACATGATTAAATATCAAGTCTCTAACTTATCACTTAGCCCTAATTTCACATCAATCAACCATTTTACATAATTGTTAGCTTCTCTGTTTCTGAAATCACTTCAAAATTGTCAAATTACACTAGAATAACATCCGATTTTCTAGTGTTTATCAAATTCTACATAACCCACTAATCACCTACAATGGTGTTCATGGATTTTACTAAAATTTCACATGATTTCAACTTGTATTTGTCTAGGGTTTGTCCCTAGACACTATAGAGTTCCTAATTCATCATATAACTAACATGCAACCATAAATTTCAGAAAATCCCAATTTCATGAGAATTTCGAGTTGAGAGTTTTCATCAAATTTTACATACCTTGTAATCCTCTTGCGATGAGGATCAATAATCTATGCTTTAATTTCTATTTCAGCTTGGATTGAGCCTTCAATTTGTAAGTTTAGTGATGTTTTAGGGTTTTGGAGAGTGGGGATCGCCCCTGCTTGTTCTTGTACGACCAGACATCCCAAATGGGGTGTTTGGTTTTGTTTTTTTTTTATTAAAAATGATAACAAAGTTTCAATCTTTACAACTTAGGCCCCTCCACTTTTGTTCAACATATTGTTTGGTTATGTTAACCCTATTTCAAGTTATTTATAGACTTATAGTTAACTAGGTTATAATTTCCTAGTTAAATAATATTCTTGTTAATTTAAACTTTATAATTAGAATCATAAAGTTTTATATTTCCGGGGTGTTACAAGTCCACCCCCCTTAAAAAGGTTTCGTCCCCGAAACCAAAGTACGTACCAAATAATGTAGGGTGGAGTCGTCGCATCTCCTCTTCGGACTCCCACGTAGTGTCCGAACCTTTCCTATGCTCCCACTTGATCTTGACTTAATCAATTTGCTTATTTCGCAAGTGCTTAGTCTTTCGATCTAAAACTTCTATGGGCCTTACGATATAATTCAAGCGATCATCCACTTCGATATCATCGTAGTGAATATAAGTTGTCTCATCCGCTAGACACTTCCAAAGATGTGACACATGAAATGTGCTATGAATTCTGCTTAGTTCCTCCGGTAGCTCAAGGCGGTAAGCTACCTTTCCTACCCGTTCTATAATCGCAAACGGCCCGATAAACCTCGGGCTTAACTTTCCCCTTTTTCTAAACCTGATAACACCCTTCCATGGAAATACTTTGAGCATGACTTTGTCACCAACCTGGAATTCGATTGGCCTGTTCCTTTTGTCAGCATACGCCTTTTGTCTATCTTGAGCCGCTTTCAAGTGAGCCCGTACAACATCAATCTTTTCATTAGTGGCTCGTACTATATCCTGGTGGGCAAGTTCACGTGGACCCACTTCACCCCAACATACCGGGGTTCGGCACTTCCTACCATAGAGCATTTCTTACGGTGCCATCTTAATACTAGCATGGTAGCTGTTATTATACGAAAACTCGACTAACGGTAGGTAAACATCCCAACTTCCTCCAAAGTCGATTATACATGCCCGTAGCATGTCCTCCAATGTTTGTATTGTTCTTTCACTCTGTCCATCTGTTTGAGGATGGTACGCAGTGCTAATGAACAATTTGGTTCCCATTTTCTCTTGGAAATCTCGCCAGAAATTTGAAGTAAACCGGGTATCCCTATCAGACACGATGGATACTGGTACTCCATGACGTGCTATTATCTCATTAGTGTAAACTTCTGACATCTTTTCTGACGTAGAAGTCTCACGAATCGGAATGAAGTGAGCACTTTTCGTCAATCTATCCACCACTACCCATATGGCATCGAAACCACGATTTGTCTTAGGCAATTTGGTTAATATGTCCATTGTAATATGTTCCCATTTCCAAACCGGGATTTCTAACGGTTTGAGTTTGCCGTATGGTTTTTGGTGCTCCGCCTCGACTTGTAGACATGTCAAACATTTTTCTACATACTTCGCCACATCTCTCTTCATTCCAGGCCACCAATAGTTTTGTTTCAGATCATTGTACATCTTGGTCGCACCCGAATGAATTGAATATCGGGATTTATGAGCTTCATCAAGTAGAAGCGCCTTCACCCCACAAATATTTGGAACCCATATCCTTCCGGATCGAGTCTTCAACCCGTTATTCCCATCTGACAAATCTTTCAACTGACCGATTATTCTTTCTTTCTTCCAATTCTCCTCTTTCACTGCTTCTAATTGCGCCTCTCGAATACGTTCAAGTATACCCGAGGTCACCACGAGCTGCATCGACCTTACTCGTATTGGGACATAGTCCGCTTTTCTGCATAGAGCATCCGCCACCACATTTGCCTTTCCGGGGTGATAGTGTATTTCACAGTCGAAATCTTTCACCGTTTCTAACTATCGCCTTTGTCGCATATTTAACTCCTTCTGATCGAAGAAGTATTTTAAGCTCTTGTGATCGGTGAATATGGTGCACTTTACCCCATATAAGTAGTGCCTCCATATTTTTAAGGCAAATACCACCGCAGCCAACTCAAGATCGTGCGTGGGATATTTCTTCTCGTGTATCTTCAATTGCCTCGAGGCATAAGCTATCACCTTGCCCCGTTGCATCAAAACGCATCCGAGCCCCGATAGTGAAGCATCCGAATAAACCACCAAATCTTCAACCCCGTCCGGCAATGTCAGTACCAGAGCTTGTGTTAACTTCTCTTTTAGCGTTTGAAACGCTCTTTCTTGGTCGACACCCCAAATGAACTTTTCTTCCTTCGGGGTTAGCTTTGTTAGCGGTGACGCAATTTTGGAGAAATCTTGAATGAATCTCCTATAGTATCCCGCGAGCCCCAAAAAGCTTCTAATTTCCGAAGGGTTCTTCGGGGGATTCCATTTTGATACGACCTCGATCTTTGACGGATCCACCAATACTCCGTCGGCACTTATGATGTGGCCCAGAAATTGTACCTCTCGTAACCAAAAGGCACACTTAGAAAATTTCGCATACAGCCTTTCTCGTCTAAGTGTCTCTAACACTTCTTGTAAGTGATGTGCGTGTTCAGCTTCGCTTTTCGAATACACCAAAATATCATCGATAAACACGATGACCGACTTATCCAACATTGGCTTGCAAACCCGGTTCATGAGGTCCATGAAAGCCGCGGGTGCATTTGTTAGCCCAAATGACATCACGAGGAATTCGTAATGTCCGTATCTCGTGCGGAAAGCCGTCTTCGGCACATCTTCCTCCTTAACCTCTAATTGGTGATACCCCGATCTAAGGTCAATTTTCGAAAACCAGTTTGCACCTTGTAGTTGGTCGAATAAATCATTTATCCTCGGAAGCGGGTATCGATTCTTTACCGTGAGTTTGTTTAACTCCCGGTAATCCATACACATGCGCATGCTTCCGTCCTTCTTTTTCACGAACAGTACCGGTGCGCCCCAAGGAGACACACTCGGCCTTATGAATCCTTTGTCAAGCAAGTCTTGAATCTGGGACATCAACTCTTGTAATTCCGACAGTGCGAGTCGGTATGGTGCTTTTGCTACGGGTTTTGCGCCCGGAATCAATTCGATTCCGAACTCTACTTCCCGTTCAGGCGGTATCCCCGGTAAATCCTCCGGAAACACATCTTCATAGTCTCGTACTACCGGTACATCTTCAATCCTCCGTGATTCTTTCTCGGGCTCATTTGCGTATATCATGAATGCCTTGCATCCTCGCTTCATAAGCTTGTGAGCTTTCAACAATGAGCATACTATGGGGTTACCTCCTTTTTCGCCATAGATGGTGACGTGTTTCCCACTCGGAGATGTTAGTTTTATCTCTTTACGAAAACACACGACCTTTGCATGATGCTGAGATAGCCAATCCATCCCAACGACTACTTGAAATTCCCCCATTGACATCGGGATTAGGTCTATCAAGTATTCCTCATCGTCGATGCTTAATTTGCAGCCTCGACAAACATCACAAACTATAAAACTTTTGTTGTCCCCTATTTCAACTTCTAAGGGCATAGATAATTTCGTCAATACAAATGAAGGATGTCGAATAAATCCATGCGAAATGAAGGATTTATTCGCACCCGTATCAAACAATACACGTGCTGGAATTGAGTTAATTGTGAATATACCTGAGACCACATCAGGTTCTGTTTTCGCTTCAGCCGCGGTAAGTTGGAAGGACCTAGCCTTCGCTTTGGGAGCTTCTGTTGGAGACTCTTTTGTGTCTCTCTTTCCCACCAACTCGGGGCATTCAGATTTCTTGTGACCGGGTTGATAACACTTGTAACAAACAGAAACTTTTTCGGGACATAGTGATGCAGTGTGCCCCGTCTTCCCACATACCGGACACGACTTGTCTTTGAAGCGGCACTCACCCTTGTGCCCCTTTCCACATACTTTACAACTTGGCGACCCACCTTTAGCCTCCACCTTCTTCCCCGATTCAGCAGTTCTAGCTTTCTTTGTAGGGCTTGGATTCACATCTTGTGCCCTCCGCTCGCCCCTTTCTACTTGTTTCTTTAACTCTATTTCCCGCTCCCGGGCGGTGTTGATAATCTCCGTGAGGGTTTCATACTTTGACGGAGTCATGAACTCACGGTACTCGGCACTCAGCATGTTGTAATAGTAGTATATCTTTTGCTCTTCAGTGGTGACTAACTCGTCACAGAATCTCAGCTTATCCATGAAGATGCCCGTGATCTTATCAATTGATTCTCCCTTTTGTCTTAACTGGATAAATTCTTCTTTGATCCTGTTAATAACCGCTTTGGGACTATGGTGTTTAAGGAACGGCACCTTAAACTCATCCCAAGTCATGACCCTTGCCGCTTCGGCTCCCATTTCCTTCTTTTTATTGTCCCACCAATCCTTGGCTTGATTTCTCAATTGACCCGTTCCGTAAGCAACAAAGTCACCTACGTCACAGTGGGTTCGTTCAAACACCCCTTCAACATCACTTATCCATCTTTGGCAAATTATCGGGTCAACCTCCCTGTTATAGATTGGCGGTTTACACGCCATGAATTCCTTGTACGAACACCCTTTGCATTCTCCCGACTTTTCTTTTATAAGGTTGACATTATCTTCCAACCTTTTGGCTCGCTCTTCAACAAGCGACAACACCGTGCTTTGAATCTTGTCTATAAACCCGGATAGACTACCTTCAATTGCCTTCCCTACTTCTTCGGCAATTATCTCTTTCATTTGTTCGGTACTTGTTTGCACCGGATTATCATCATTTCCATCAGACATCTTGAAACTGAAATGTTTACATTTAAACGTTAAACATTTCATTCATAACATTGCTTCATTTATTTCGGTTTAGCCAAGTTCTCAACTTGCTTTAACCGTTCATATTTAATGCACTTTCCGGGTTTGAGTGTGTTAACATGCTCTTCCCATGCACATCAATTCCTTTCTCATTCTTACATAAGACATATTTTGTTAACATAATAAGTTAATTCTTACCGGACGATTGATCAAGCTTGAACCGAACACTTTGTTGACAACCTTAAGCTCTGATTACCAACTTGTAACACCCGTCTAATTTTACCTGAATTTAATAATAATTCATGCCATTTTGATGATAAAAGATACCAAATTAACATAACTTTCATAAGTCAAGTTCATACGTAACATAAACCTTAGTCAACTAACGACTAAATTAGAATATTCAAAAATTGTTTAACAGTTTGTTTACTACCCATAAACATAGTCTATTTAAAGATTAAAACATTGCGGAAGCTTGTAAATAGTGTTCAGTTCTTCAAAAGCTTGCTCGATCATCTTCCGGTTAGTTTCCAACATCACCTAAGATCAAAACCACAACAAAAGTTAGTTTTGATAATGCTACAATGCATTTAAACAAGTTCCATGGATCAACATACAAGAAAAAAAATAAAATTTTCTGGAAGGGGGGCGTCGCGTGACGCCAAGGGGGCTCGCGTGACGCCTAGCCCCTGTTTTCACAGAATGTTGTTTTTGCTGATGCTGTACAAACCCAGCTCAATGTTTATTCAAGTCCCAACTTAAAATGGTCATAACTTATGATCCGTAAGTCCGTTTTTAGTGATTCTTTTTCCTATACGTCTGTAATTTCATTACCAACGTGCCTATTACAATTGTCATACCAAAAGTTTAACTTACGGACATAAAGACTATATATCGTTATGCATTTATTCGACCCATTTCTACTTGACACAATTTGCTACCATTTAGCTAGTAAACTTATGATACTTTATACCCAATATCCCGGGCTTATCATCACTTGCATTTCTTTACCAACCCCATGGTTTAATGCTCTTGTGATTAGTATCTCTATTTTGATTCTCTAAAACACTAAAACAACAACTTGCACAATTAATCGACTCGTTTGGCTCATCTTATGGAATTCCCCAATATGATGACTACCAACGATCCCGTGTCACTCTTAGACTATTAATTTAAGTAACGATCATAGTCGCTACAATTGACACCGTAATTATCCTAAAACGAGACTTCGCATACTTTAACAACAATTCGTTTAATGTAACGGGTCAAGTTACATACCTTTAGTGCACGCCCTTCAAACGCAAGTCACCACCGGCTTGTCCGCTTGAAGCTCCGGTATCCTTTCCTATTGAGTTCAACCAAAACATGTTTAGAACCCTTTTAAATGCACAATTCGCATATTTTGCCTAAACATCACAATCATGTGGTTTGACTTAAATTTCTGATTTAAGCCCTCTTTGAGGCATTTATGCGAACACTTTAAGGGCAGAAGTTTACATGATTAAATATCAAGTCTCTAACTTATCACTTAGCCCTAATTTCACATCAATCAACCATTTTACATAATTGTTAGCTTCTCTGTTTCTGAAATCACTTCAAAATTGTCAAATTACACTAGAACAACATCCGATTTCCTAGTGTTTATCAAATTCTACATAACCCAGTAATCACCTACAATGGTGTTCATGGATTTTACTAAAATTTCACATGATTTCAACTTGTATTTGTCTAGGGTTTGTCCCTAGACACTATAGGGTTCCTAATTCATCATATAACTAACATGCAACCATAAATTTCAGAAAATCCCAATTTCATGATAATTTTGAGTTGAGAGTTTTCATCAAATTTTACATACCTTGTAATCCTCTTGCGATGAGGATCAATAATCTATGCTTTAATTTCGATTTCAGCTTGGATTGAGCCTTCAATTTGTAAGTTTAGTGATGTTTTAGGGTTTTGGAGAGTGGGGATCGCCCCTGCTTGTTCTTGTACGACCAGACATCCCAAATGGGGTGTTTGGTTTTGTTTTTTTATTAAAAATGATAATAAAGTTTCAATCTTTACAACTTAGGCCCCTCCACTTTTGTTCAACATATTGTTTGGTTATGTTAACCCTATTTCAAGTTATTTCTAGACTTATAGTTAACTAGGTTATAATTTCCTAGTTAAATAATATTCTTGTTAATTTAAACTTTATAATTAGAATTATAAAGTTTTATATTTCCGGGGTGTTACAAGATCTTCCTAATATATTGGAGATTCGGTTATTTAAGGATATCTATTTATATAGAATAGAATGTTCCAAAATAACATGTGGGTTTGTTATAGTCAAAAAGGTGTTTGACCGGTTCGGGTTATGTGAACCGAGTTATACCTTGTCAGTGATAGTGGTAGTGGTAGTGGTGGTAGATTAGTTGTGATCGCAACAATGGAAATATCAGTAGTCGCAGTGGTTGTAATACCGATGCTAGTGGCACCATCCTAGCCGAAAGTTCCAGAAGCTCCCTAGCCAAGGAAGCACATATTTGAGGAACTTGGCATCATGAACTCACGAATGACTAATCCATAGGCGCATTCATGCATGCAGTGAAAATATGAGTAGTCGAGTCAACATGTGAACCGCAAAGAGAGCACATAAGCGAGGTACCATGAATATTTCTCTTACTTAACGTCTCCATTGTGGGGAGACGATCTAACTCTGCCCGCCACATGAAAATATTACATTTGAAGGGAACTCATTTACACCAATCCAATCACGTGGAATTGACTAGCGTCCGCCGTTGGGATTAACAAATTCCTAACCGAACCAACCGAGAAAGATCCCAAAGGATCTCCCAGCCACAACCATTCATTATCCTTTTTGGGGTTTCTAGAAGAACTGATCTTCCAGATACATTGTCCCATTCCATCATCTCAGTGTCCGTGTACGAGTTCCTCTTTCAATCCCAACCCTATTCCACTCCCATATTGTGCCATAGAACCCCATCCTCAATCTTACATAGTTTTTTTTTACCTCTAATCTAAACAAGTTTGGGAAGGCCGTCTAAAAAGCCACATCGTTACATACCAAATAAGAGAACTTAATCTAAGAGACTGGTCTGGTGGGGATAGGGCCCATTTGGTATAAACCCTACATCAGTTGCCCATTAATATGCTTAGATTTATACATATTTTACTTATCAAATTCCCTATATTTTGAGTTGTTCATATATGGTTTTTTTGGGTTTTCGAAACTGATTTGGTTAATATATGAATTTGCAGGAATCAGTGAAAATATAGTCAAGTTTATGGAGTAAACGAAGAAATCCAGAATAAGATACGAGACCGTGAAGTGGTGCATCGAAAAATCAAGAAAAAGAGAGAATTGTGCACTTTTAGGAGGCCTTGTGGACCGCAAGACCCTATGGCTTACAGTCCGTAAGGGGTCTCAGCGAATAAAAAAAATAAAAATTACCCTGGGTGTCTTACGGACCGCAAGACCCTGAGACTTACGGTCCACAAGGACATCATATTTGTGAAAAATTGTAAATCAAACCCTACAACCGTAGGGTTTGATCCAACTCGCAACCCAATCATTCAAGAGGAGTTTGTGGACGATTTTAGGAGTTTTTGGAGCAGATTAGAGGTCAAGGAAGCTTTCGGATCGAATTTTGAGAATCACAGGCTCGATATAATGTTGTTCTTTCGTATCTTTTACTTTAGAAACATGTTTTGCTTTGAATTCAGTTGTGTTTATGTTTTGTTACAGAAAATTATGGTAGCTAAACACTTAAACTACTTAGGTTGAGATGATCTAGACGATATGTTGTGATGTTTTGATTCAGTTTTGATTGTTTTATGCGATTTACATGATGTTGCTTTGAATCTGATCTTGTTCTTGCATGTTAATGTTGGTTGTGTTGATTATTGGTTGTTGATTTCATCGGTTTAGACACATAGAAATATCACCTAGATTTAGCAGTTAGTTTTAATCGTTAATTCTAGGGTTTTCGGTTTAGACCTTGTTTTAGAAATAATTCAAGTTAATCAAGAAGTTAAAATCAACTAACTAAAACGTTCATCCTTACCTAGTGATTCAAGAGGATAATTAGGTTTCCTAGGTTATTAGCTAGCCGTTGTTAGGTAGATCGGGTGACCGATAGGTAGGATCCGTCTATTTCTTCGCGTCTAAGGTTTCCTAGGATTTCAGTTTTCAGGGTTTTATCTGCTTCACAAACTGAGGATTTTGACACCTTAGTTGTCACATATATGATATTTGTGAGATTTGGTATCAATAGGTCGAGTTAGTCCATCTTAGCACTTCGCATTTTGCCCACTTTCTTACACGGTTTATCATCTCTAGCGGGAGGTTTATCGGGTAGATTAGGGTACTCAAACTATAACCGCAATCAGGATATAGTTGCGTTAGTCTAGGGATTTGACACCTAGGTAGTTCTTTCTCATGTCTGATCTTAGATCCCATTCCCCGAGTTTGTTTGCTTGTTTGTCGTGTTCAATTTGCTTTGCTGAGTTGTCTGAGTGAAATCACCATTTATTTCTTTTTGTGTTCTTTTGTTTAATTTGGTTTTTAGACAATCATAAAACTCATCATTAAAATTAACTAGATCTTTGATAGATGTTCAGTATCGAGAGTTTGTTCATAGTGTCCACAGATTGATATCCGGTCTTGTCATCTACACTACACTACGGCCGGTGCACTTGCCGATTGCGTGTGATTTAGTTAGCGATTCCATTTTTAAAACTTATTTAAAATTAATACATACACTTTTCACACATCACCCATACAATCAATGTGAGAAAATTCCCATACCTTGCAATAGTCTCAGTCAATAACACACATCCCCACCCAAACACCGGTCTAAAAATTAAGTGTAAGCTAAAGAATTAATTACATTTATATTTTTATGTATTTTTATACACTATGAAAACATACCTAAACGTAGGGGTGTTCCTCGAATCGAATAACGAATTTTCGAATTTTAATTTCTTTTACCTGAATTAGTATTCGATTCGATTCGATTACCATTTGAAACTCGAATTCGAATTCGAACCGAATTCGAATAAATTCGATTTAATTTAAATTCACCCTAAACAATAAGTTATTTTACTTTCATTTTTTAAAACTATTACAAATAATTATATTCAACATAAAATATATTAATCTGCAAAATTAATTAACTATTAACATGTCAAAACACTAAAATTTAGAAGATAGATTGGTTACTGATAGCGATTTAAATTAGATAAAAATTTAGAAACAAGTAGTATGGGCTATTTGTCAGTAGGTTTATAATGTTATAAATAATAAACTTATCACTTAATTTATACTTTGGCCAACCTTAAAATTAAGTTATATGTGTGTGTATATATATGTTTCTGTATATATACATATATTAAAAAAATATATAAATTGAATTCGACTTTCGAATCGAATTGAAAATCATAAACTCGTATTCGATTACTAACTCAAATTCAAACTTTTTAATCGAATTCAAATCGAGTCAAATTTCAAATTTTCGAATCCGAATCGAATTCTGAACACCATTATTACTACCTAAACGGCTAAAAGAGATAATATTTATTGTCACCCACAAAATAACGTTTTTAAACCCATAATTTGCGGATATTGTTATCCGGTTTTTGATTAAGCTTATAATCTGTTGTAAAATGACATAAACCACTGTAGTGTGCATTGAAGTCCGGGATAGAAAGATGAAAGAAGCACCATTATTTCTGCACTTTTGATGCATGTAACAGGTAAATTTTACATTTTTCAGTTCTCTTTTCATGTTGACGTTATCCTTTTTCTTTACTTTCCCTTTTTGAGCAAATGTAAAGCATGTAATGATGCAAGGGAATATATAGAGAGAGAGCCCTGTTACACGTTTGCTAAAAATATGCCCTTTTTTCCTAAACGTAAAGTCCTCCATTACAATTACCAATGATCACCACATAATACTTTTAACAAAGTTAAAGCTATCTCTCTCTGTCTCTCAAAATCAGTCAAGAACATACGTATAGATGATACAAAAATTAACTAGATTTCATTGATCATAACTCTTCATACCGGCCAGGAACATTGTATGATGAAAATGTAATAATATATTAATTATTATCATAAAAAGGTGATATGGATGTCTCACAAATTTGATAGGAAGGACATGTTTTTCAAACCCTCCACCCTTACGTTGCTTTCTGTCGTTGTTGTCTCCTTGTCTTACTTTAGCTCTCTTTTTCTTTTCGTTACTTTCCTTTCTCTCCTGATTTTTGCAGTGGTACCTGATTCTCTTTCACTAGCTCCCATTCAAAAACACAATTATATCAAAATGAGTAGTAGTAGTACGGTCCATATATACACACACACACTCATATATATATATATGATGATGATCATGATGATGGTGATCATCATTGTCACATGTCACTGTGGCCTTCCCAATGTGAACTCCAGATTGGGCTTCTTGGCGGTTGATGAGCTAACTTCTGACAGTCTTTCATAATTCAGACCTTTTGAATTCATTTCCTTCTGAAAAGATATATAGATTGTCATGCAAATTGTGTTAAGATTGTATTTTGGAAGATGAAGAAATAGCCAGCATACATTGTGTGCTTGTGCACACATTCATAACCATAAGCACTTAGGATATACACTTTAAAGGATAAGCATACATTTAGTGGCGTTATCATGTATACGATACACGTTATAATCATCATAAACGTTAAAATAAGTGAATACCAAAGGCCTTACTGCTTTAGCCTTGCTCTTGTTTTCATATAACTTTAGAGAGTTTTTCTTTTCAGTTTGTTTGACTACTTATGATGTCTTTACTCTTTAGCTTAAAGAAAGCCTAATTTACACTTGAAATAGATTTTGGTTAATTGACACAGCTTTTCTGCTTTGGTCTTGCTCTCTTTCTTCCCACTTTAGATAACATTCTTGTGAAAATCAAGTTTAGAATATATATGTATATATTCTCAAGCAAAGCATAAAGCTACTAATTTCACATATAATAGAATGTATCAAAAGTGGTGAAAGGAGATCTACTCACTTATAAAATTTATATAATTAATTTGAAAAGAAGAAGTAAAAAGTTATATCCACCTCAAGAGATGGTTTGTTTCCTTCAGACTCTCTATGTTCTCCTTGTAGCCAAGCTTCCCTGCAACATAGATAACTAAGCATATTAACATTGGAATATCATCTCGCTTGAAATTTGCTCATTTTAGTAATTATCATCTTTATGTTTTATAAAAAAAAAGGTAGAAATATTTCCTATCCATGGGATGCCCATGCAGAAACAAAACTGATAAAGTTAGCAATCTCCTGTTGTCTTGCTTATACCTAGTTATCCACTTTTCCTTTTACTATAAATAATGCTACAACCGACCCATGTGAAATGCTATTACCCATGAAACAACAAGATAAAATAGAGGAAAGATAACACACAGGGTATAAAGATAGTTCACAGATAGCAGATTTGGTATCCAATAATTTTGCACAAAAGAGCTTAGCTTTGACACTAAGTTTTTCAACTAGTAGGTCCCACTTAGAAAGGCCATGAAGCCCATCAAATTAAAGGAAAAGTTATATGTTAATTAGATGGAGATCTCGTGACTTAATTGTAATTATGCTAAAAGACCTCCTCTTTTACATAGAATCTCCTTTTTAAACCACTTGGAAAGAAATTTATTAGCTGCCAAACTATTGAAAATCTCTGTGGTGAACATAAATAGGGGAGGTATTATGTGAAAGTAGCTGATGTAAATTAAATGTGAGAAATATTTGTGTTCAAATTGGTATTAGAGACAAAAATATATTTAAAGAAAAACTATTTAAGAGCCCAAAAACTCTATTATTAATTGTCCCCTACTTGCATTATTCATTTACATATTTGATATTCCTACCATCACACTCAACAGTGAATATATAATGTTGATGAGCTGTTTTAAAGATTGTTAATGATCTTCACTATTGTTTGGGGCCATGAGCAGGAAACCTTATTAATAGAGGTAACTTATGAGATGATCAATAGCACTAACTAGGACCACAATACTTCAATGGGTCAAAGGTTCTCCTGGAAATTGATATGCAGTTAAAGTACTGCTACATAATGCCCTTTCTTTTAATTGTTTATGTTCAGAAAAGGCTAAAGTTGAAATTTTTACCATCAATTCTTTTCTTTTATGTCCACATAAAAAGGTTTTGCTTGTGGGGTTTACTGTGTGCCATTTATTTCATCAAAAAAAGTTTCTTCAAAGTATCTTAAAGATAAAAACATAAGTAGAAACAGTTCAAACAATGTTTTCACCTTGAAGAATTGCTCCATAGACCATACTGATAATCTTTCTCCTGGTGAACACTAGACCTTCCTCCATTTTCAGCTGATAATTCTTTGGTTCTTGGGTTACCAATGTCAAATAGGATATCATCAGAATTATCCCCGGATGAAGCGTTTTCGTAAAGATCAGATTGCCCTAAGAAAATGAAGAAAAACTAATAAAATGAAACTGCAAGTTTATATATGTGAAATAAAAATGATGTCAAAGTTCGGTAACGAAGCTTAACCTGAAGAAGCTGGTGCACGATCAGTTGTCTTTACGGTTCGGTACATCTGCAACACAAAATAAATGAATGTTTAGTTTCTTAAACAATGGCACCAAAATTAGGGATTCAAGATAAATGAGTAAATACATTATAAATTTTGCATCCATGAAAAGATGGGAATGATTTTTAATCAATAATTTGGGTTAGCAATATATGTTGATAAAAAATAAAACATTTATATGCATCTATTCAATGTACATTGACAGTGTTACATGGTCTTATAATTAAAGAAATACTTGAATATATGCTATTTTGTTTACCACTAGTGGTGAACCCTATTAATAATTGATGCAGTATATGTGCTTTTGAACTTATTTTCACCATACTGTATTAATGTAATATATATAAAAGTCTATGGTGCATGATACATGCAAATCAGAAGTACCAACACCAGTAAATGATGAAGAGTACATGGTAGTAGTATATGCGACCGTGCATTGACAATACATAAGTAGATATATACATACACACACGTGAGAGAGAGAGAGAGAGAGAGAGAGAGATGCATGTCTGTACAAGTGTAAGAGCATGGCATGTAACTTAACTATGGTTGAAGTATGTAATGCATGGTTAACACAAACCATATGTGATGGTAGACATATACAAACATATCATTGACAAATGATGGCGTTTTTGTACTCTCTCATATCTCAAGTTTCCCTCTGAAAAAAAGGATAAAATTATTAAATTCAACCCCTCACTGTGTAGACCTGTCTTGGCTTGGACCCTATATCACTGTGTTTTCAATTCCTCGGGCTTTGTCTTACTATGCATCTCTCTCTTTCTCTCTCTATAAATATATACACACATATATTTACACATATATACACTCACATACACACAATAGTATACAATATTATAGTATTATGTATGTGTGTGAATATTATATTATAAATGTGTGAAAATATGGATGGTTCTTGGTTCTAAGCAAAAAAAGCTGTACTGATAAGCTATGTTTATGCAGAAGCATCAGATCTAGTAATAGTAGCAGGAGAGAAACAAGTGCCAAAGATTAGAGATGCCTCTCTGCAGGTAAACAAGCATTGGAAATTGAAATTCTTTGCAATTATTTGGAAATTATTTGGAAATAATATAAATAAGTTCCTTCTAATAATGCAAAGTGCTTCTTTAGTGCTAAAGTCAAAAAGAAAATAATAAAATCTGAATCTTGGGTATATATTCCAGATTTCAGTATATAGCTAGGTGCTCTAATTGACTCTTTAGTCTTGAGTGTGTACTACATACATATTTATATTTACACAGTAGACAGACATACAGCAGGCAATGCAACTTGCAAATCCAAACCATTCATGTTTTGTTCTAAACTTTGCTTCTGGAATTATGTAAGATAAATAATTAACCTGCAAGTGAGATTTAACATGCGACAAAGTTAGATCTTTCACGTCCATTAGCTCAAGAACTGACTTGGGTGTTGCTCCTAAAAACATTAAAAATACAATAAGTTACACACAATAACTAAAATGAAGAAATAATCGGAAAAATCAAGAAATGTAGAAACAATTACTTTCATGACCACCCAAAAGCTCAACAGCATGGACAAACCGAGCATGAAGAGTAGTAGTCCACCGCATCCTAGGCGCCCTCATGCTGCGCTTAGATGGAAACCTCGAGGACAAGAATCTTGATCGCACAATATTGTTAATATTATTGCCATGTATTATAGAACTTGTGGTGGTAGAATTAGTGCAAGAATCTAACAAAGGTTGGTTCTTTTGATGAGGATGAGCTAGTATAGGGAAATTAGGAGGAGGGGCATTCTGGTAATAAACTGGAACCCCTCTTATGGGCCTCAAGAAACCTAAATCTGAGCTAAACCCATGATGATGGTTTTGGTGTTGTTGGTACGGATAGATGTTAGATGTAGCCGTGTTGGTGTTTTGGGTGAGGAGGTTATGGAAATGGGTTAGGTCGGAGTGAGTCGAATGAGTCGAACCAGGGTTAGATAAGGCTAACCCAAAAGAGGGTTCCAGTCTTCTTGTTGAGCCATGTTGTTGTTGTTGTTGTTGCTGCTGGTGTTGTTGTTGATGTTGGTGCATATGTTGCGAGTTTAAGGCTCGTTTCCACAAATTACCCAAATCTAAATCATTGTGATGATCTTGATCAGTTTGTGGTGTTGATGTTCTCCATGTTTTTGAAGTGGGTTTGGTGTTGGGTGGACTGATTTGTAAAGACAAGTCTGGTTGTGCTGGAAAGAGCTCCATTTCACTTACCAAAATCTGTACTTTTGCTACTTGTGACCACCAAATGGTCAAGAACTAAGCTAGTGAGTTGATAGAAAGACTTGGAGCTAGTTCTTTCAACAATCTTGAAGGTGAGGTTGTTGTTAACCTTGGCTATGGTGTGATCTATGATGATGGTAATGATGATAGAAGGTTTTCTGTTTCCCCTCTAAAGATTTCTTGAGATGAGATTTGTCTAATCAATGGTGAATTGGGAGTAGTTGTGGAGTTCTAGAGAGAGAGAGAGATGACAAGGTATTAAGTGAATGGTTGTATCTTTTGTGTGAAGTATATGTGAGAAAATGACACTTGAAGAGACTAGAGAGAGAGGGACTTTGTGTGTGTGTGTGTGTGTGAGAGAGAGAGAGAGAGAAAGAGAGAGAGATGCCTTCTTTTATGTGGACGTGGGAGTAGGAAAAGAAAAAAAGGAGAAAAAAGATGAGAAAGGAAAAAAAAGGTAAATACGTTAGAGAAAGGATTCCTTTACTATCTTTTTCTTTCTTCTTATAAATTCTTTTATTTATATATATAAATTCTTTTATTTATATATAAATATTGAATATCTCATACTCCATCCCATCTTTGAAAATGACAATAAACCTTTATGTATACTAAAATTATATTTAACAGTCAGTAAAATGTTTTATCTTTGAATTATTTGACAGCCTATTTTAAATGATTATTAACAAGTTTATTTTTTATGTTACAAACTTAAGTTTACCAAAAATTGTTTTACTAGACACGTTTTTGAAGATAGGAGGCCCAAGGCCCATATCTAATCTAAACAACATGAGGTTGTTGTTTATATATATAGTGTTTGTCATGTTCTATTTTTTGGAGTAACTATCAAACTTGAAATCGAGAGGTCACCTTGCTGCCCACATAATTAATACGATCTTGGGTTATAATTTGCTAGAAGAAGGGAGCACGTCTCATACATCCCATATGAAAAGAAATGTCAATGACTAATAATGTTTCACCACCTTGACATATTTAACTTCATATAAGCCAATGTATGTCATCGTTATTCTTTAATGTAACGCGTTGATATCCTGGTACGTGGCATGATCCTAGTTTGTGAAAGCTAGTTATGGTTGTAGACTAGTCAAAATTGACTACTGTTAATGAATTGAACTCGATCACTCAGATACATGAAAAGTTGAAGCTCTCATAACATAATGGAATGTAATCAAACTATCCCCATCGATTGACGTCTAAAAAACCTAGGGGAATATTATTTGAAATTGTATTTCAAGTGTCACCGATGGATTATTGGCTTAATTTTAAGTGTCAACACTGGAGGGAATTATTGGTGCGGATACTAGTTTAGGGTTAGCAGTGACGTGCCGTCGCTATTGACGTTGCAGCTACTAACCTTAGTACGATAAAATAAAGTTGTCGGGTCAATAACCGTATCAACAACCATATTAAAACCTAAAACATGCGTTCCGAATTGAAGGTATTAGCAGCGGAATTAACCATGCCACCGCTAATGGTGTCGCCACTATTACTATATTTTCTTGTAGTGTCCCACCTACAAACATTTGAAAAGCATGGGAAATAATTTTATTTGAAGTCTTATTGTTAGTACTGTCTTTTGTGTTTTTTAAATAATTTGTCTTTCCTATTCTCTCATTAACTATTAATAAACTTTATATATATATATATATATATATATATATAGAGAGAGTGGGAGTTGGCTACAAAGTTTATTTTTTCTACAAAGTGTAAAAAGTCATAAAACATCATTATGTCAACCATAAAACACACTCAAAACCCACAAATAGCAAAGTGAAGATTACTAAAACGTCATATTTGTAGGTTTTGTGTTGTGTTTTGGATCATAAGGCTTTGATTATCGAATGACTAACATTAGTATGTTTTATGTTGATTATCATGTTGTGTTTTATATTGATAGTTCTATAGTTCTATGATGGTGTGTTTGAAGTTTTTATGGAGTGTTAATGTTTGGATATTGTGATTTAGTAATATTCACTATGTTATTTGTGGGTTTTGAGTGTGTTTTATGGCTGAAATTGTTGTGTTTTATAACTTTGTACACTTTGTAGGAAAAATGGACTTTGTAGCCGAACCCCACCCTATATATATATATATATATATAGGGTGAGGTTCCAGCGTGAACAACATCCCAGGCGTGAACTACATGAACATATTTGGACCGTTGATTAATATGATCTTGATAATTTAAATTAGTGGCATAATTGTAATTAGTATGTTAGTTTTTATTCTTTTATTAAAAGCAAAAGGGTAAAATTGTAATTAGATTAGTTAGTCATTTAATATAGAGTTGCAAGATTATTTCCGTAATAGAATATCAAATCCCGAGATTTTCTATTATTTTGTTATTGATATAATATCATATCCCCCATTATAATCAAACATCTTCTCTCTCTCTCTCTCTTTATACTCAACGGCTACAGGAAGAAAAAAGGGCCATCGGCGTCGGAAGTTGATCAATCGCCGAAAAAAAAGCTTCTTCTTCAACAATCAAAGGTACACATTGAAAATCCTTATCTTTAATTGCTTCAGAAAGTGGTTGCATGTTCCGTTCCTTTTATTAATGAACTAAGAACACCAATCGGAATTAGGGTTTGAATGTTTTGTTATGAACCTTGTTTAGTTACAAATATTATGTACATTGGTATTATTGTTAGTAGGAGTTATTGATTCTAAGTAAGATTACGTTCAATCTGTTAATTGGAATTAGGGCTTGAATGTTTGAATCTATTAATTCGAAATAGGTCTTGACTGTTTTGATGTTGTTCTGTTTTTTAAAAGATTGTAGGTATGTTGGTTTGTTCAGGGTCCGGTTTGTTTATGTGTATGTATAAACGATCAATACACATGTGTATGTTGTTTAATTCGTGATGTACACCGGTGTACATAGATGTAATATGATGATTTCTGTTTTGTTTGTTTATTATGTTGAGTAAAAAGTTTGGTTAATCATAAATAGGGGTTTGTGCCATGTTTTTAAGTGATTTTAGGCTTGTCTGTTTGTTGAGTTATGTAGTAGTAGGATTTCATAGTTCACATGTGTACTGGTTGCCAAAAATTGTGTATTTATATGAATATGAATGTCAGGAGAATGTGTATACATTAGTAGGTATAATATAAGATGAATTGAGAAGTTATATGTTATGCCTATTATGTGCGTTGTTTCCTTAGTATGTGTTATTTATGCTTTGAATTATGATATTACATTTATGTACAATATTGTAATGTTACTGCAACGAAAGAAGTTTTGCGTATGAGTAATTTCATTTGTGTTTACATTTGTAGGTTCGAAACGTAACAATGAGAAGACGTAAGTTTTAATTTTTTTGAAAGATCTCACGAATACATTGATTGAATATAGGTGGTAATAAATTTACTAGGAACGTATGTAACTTAATTTTGTAGGTGGAAAAAGCGAGAAGATAGCTCGTATTTTGGCGAGTAGATTTAGTAACACAATAGATTGCCCCATTGAATGTTCGGAGGATGAAGAAACGGACAATATAGGTGAAAATGTTTTAAAGTTTATAGTCTATAATTTAATATAAATGTATTATCTAAGTTGATTTTTGTTGATGCAGATTTTGTGTCCGATGCTTGTCGAATAGATTAGTTTTATTTTACGCTGAATTTGTAATAGTTAGTGAAACGGTCTATCGAACGTGTATAGACCCGCTCGGTTGAAGTGGTCAAACGAGAGGGTTATTCGGTTGACCGTGTGTGTTTGCAAGACAAGGGGTGTGACTATAAATAGAAAACCCTTGCCATTTGCAACATGAGGAGATTTTAGGAGGTTTGAGACCTCACCGGGAGAGATCACCACTTGGTCTCTCCCCGGATGTGTACTCCTTTGGTATTAGTTCGGTTATCTTGTAATCGGGCCGATTTGTAATGTTATACTACCGGATTAATACAAAGAAGTTGTTTGTTTATATCTAATCTCTCCCGTCTTGAACCGATCTCACAAGAATCACGGTTTCGGTCACGAAACTCGGTCCTACAATTGGTATCAGAGCCATGGTGCCCGATTTAGTAAATCTAACCGTTTACTAAGTCACATGTGCTCTAGATCTGTGATTTTAGTGATTTTTGTTCAAGAAGAAAAGTTGGGTGAAAATGAGAAAAACTCAGATCTGGACCCGAATATTCAGATCTGTGCGGAAACAAGTGTTCGGTTTTATGTTTTTCACCTATATAATCAAGTTATCATCATAAAAAATCAAATATACAAAGTTTTTGTCAGATCTGCATAAGAACAGTCGCTGTGTTCTTGAGATGTTCTTGGCGGCTGCTTAATCCAGATCTGGGTCGAAGGATGTTCTTTGGGTCGAAGGATCCAGATCTGGATCGAAAGATACCAGATATTTTGTGGGAACCCTCAACAACTTCGAAAGATGATCCTCGAAGGATATCTTTCGACTTTATCCATCTTTCAAAAAGTCTGATCGAAAACCCCAAAAGTTTGTGAACTCGAAAGATGATCCTCGAAAGATATCCTCGAAGGATATCTTTCGGATATCTTTCGACCTTATCCATCCTTCGTTGACCAATTCATCTTTCGAGCATCAATCGTCCAGCATATATCTTCTGTTTCGAAGGATAAAGAAGATGACTGTTGCTGATTGTTTGTCTATTGTTGCTGGGTATCGTCTGATTTTGGTGGGTATCGCAGGCAGAGAAAGAGGTAGGCAGATGTTGTTTGTGTAATGGAAATTTTTGGGGGTTTGATGTTTATGTAGCTGCTGCTGCTTGGCTGTGAATCGAAAGGAGAGAGGAAGAGAAGTTTGTCTGGTTTGAGTTTTGTTCATCGCAGAAAGAGAAGAAAAGGAAGACAGACATTAGCAGCTGGTAATTTCTTTGGATAGATTGACTTTAGGGCTTTATTAAATGCCTTCTAAGTGGGCTGTGTTGGTTCTTCATGGACTCAGTAAATGTTCGTTGAAACATATAGAGTTTTTGGGCCCAGTCAATTATATTTGGAAAACATCAAGTATTCGTGGCACTCACAATTTTGTCATCCACTCAACTGTTAGTGGACTTTTATGAAAACAAGAACAAATTAAGTCTTGTAGGAATCTTATTTGGGCTTCACAAATTTTTTTGGGCTCTAAAGTTTTTGGACTAATTTATTTTGACAAGCATTCGTGGAACTCAGTGTTGCTTTGGAGTGTGGTGCATAGACTTGAAATTGATTATTTGAGTTGCAAAGTGGGGGTCGGGTGTTCGCAAAATTTATCTGAATCGCGCTGTAAAGGTCAAAATTCGTACGGGTTTTGGGAGCGCGCGGGATGATGCAGCATGATGAAAACAAGAGATGATGAAAACTTGATTTTTGAAAAATGTGGGGTAGTCACGGTTACCGTTGCAAACGTCAAATTTTGGTGACGCGACTACAATGGGCAAAAAACAGAACGGTATGTTCACTTCCGCACGTCAATGTTTATGATTGTTATCGGTTATTCGTAAATGTTCGAAAGCATTTTGTTTATTGTCATATTCTCGCATTTGAAAACGAACGTATGAACCTGGAACGTCAATACCGGTCCTAACGAGTTCACAAAGTCTTTGGAGGGATACAAGTCGGATCCTACGGGGTACTAGGCGAAATTTCCTTATCAACTAGAATATGCAACGAAGAAATCTTTTTGTTTATTGTCATATTCTCGCATTTGGTAACGAATGAATGAACCTAGAATGTCAATACCGGTCCTAACGAGTTCACAAAGTCTTTGGAGGGATACAAGTCGGATCCTACGGGGTACCAGGGGACGTTCTTATTCAACTAGAATATGCAAAGAAGAAAGTCGTTTTCGTGATTTTTCGAAACCGAGAACATTCAGTAAAGTTGACGACAGTTCCGCTCAGTGGAGGGAATTGGTGAACATTTGACGACAGTTTCTTTGAAGTGGAGAGAATCTGTTAAGGTTTAGAGATCTTACCAAAGAAATAGGGGGAATAAAAATTTTTATGTTGAATTTCTTCGGTAAATTTCTAAACGCAATCACAGGTGGTAGAGTTTGTGATTTTCTGGTGATACCAACGGTTCGGCGTGGAATGTTTTGCACAGACACATATTTGAGGATTTTAATTAATTCTCCAGCCAGCGTGAAGGGTTTTGCACGGAAAAATACAGGTTTCTAAAGTCTACAGTAGTTACAAAAGCGCTGTTCACTGAAGACCTGGGGAATCTTTCTGAAAGCTGATAGTTCAAGACTGAAGACCTGCAGGATTCGGTTTTGGGTTTGATGTTTCTTTGGGATTTTACAGGGATCTGGGGGTAACTCAATTCGTTGAGTTTGCAAACGATGTACTTGGTCAAGCTGACTTCCTGAGTACTGATGCTGAAGATCCGTAGTGCATTACGTGGTCAACTTCACAAAGGCGAGACAATGAGATCTGGATGTAGTTCAACTAAGCATGCTGGTTGAGCTTGCAAGGGATACACTTGGTCTAGCTGACTTTCCTGAGTGTTGATGCTGAAGATTAAAGTGCATTACTTGGTCGATTCCACAAAGACGGTTTACAGAAGACAGTTCACCAGAAATCTCTATCAATGTAGTATGCTTGTATGAAACAGAGTTCTTATGACAAGATCAAGACTTGATGCAGTTCTTAAAGATTGGAACCCTTATCAAATGCCGGTTGGAGTATTGGAAGATCAGCGGAAGATCGGTCAATTGAGGAAATTGCACAACACCCAACACGGATACGCGTACTTTAAGGGGGAAATATTTTACAAGGAGCGTCAAGATACTACTTACCTGGATCATCGGTCAAGGGGGAATTTGTTAACACAGAGAAGATGAATACTTGACTGAAGATCGATTGCAGTTGCATTTTCAGCATTCGACAGCAACGGACAAGGGGGAATTTGTTGATGCAGATTTTGTGTCCGATGCTTGTCGAATAGATTAGTTTTATTTTACGCTGAATTTGTAATAGTTAGTGAAACGGTCTATCGAACGTGTATAGACCCGCTCGGTTGAAGTGGTCAAACGAGAGGGTTATTCGGTTGACCGTGTGTGTTTGCAAGACAAGGGGTGTGACTATAAATAGAAAACCCTTGCCATTTGCAACATGAGGAGATTTTAGGAGGTTTGAGACCTCACCGGGAGAGATCACCACTTGGTCTCTCCCCGGATGTGTACTCCTTTGGTATTAGTTCGGTTATCTTGTAATCGGGCCGATTTGTAATGTTATACTACCGGATTAATATAAAGAAGTTGTTTGTTTATATCTAATCTCTCCCGTCTTGAACCGATCTCACAAGAATCACGGTTTCGGTCACGAAACTCGGTCCTACAATTTTAAGCTGTGTTTTGTATGTTTTGTATAAGTGATTAAAATAATTATTTTTGAAAAAAAGTTCCAAAGATGTTAAAAGAAACCAGGGACTATAAGAAACTGATGGCTGCTTCAAAGGATGTGGACGTACAGTTTAAGAAAGATGATGGTAATATTGTGAAAAAATGTGTTTTATATTTTTATGGTTTTAAATTAAGGTTTTGTAACTATTTTTTTTGTAATGTTGTCCGTAGGTGTATATGATGGTAAAACTGACGATGGTATAGGTGAAAGGAAGCCGGGGAAAAGAGGGAACAACCATGCGAACCGGGGGTGATTAACGGAAAAGGCAAGTAACAAAAATATAAAACTTTAATTACAAACTAGCATTATAAAATCTGAATAAATTGTAATGTAAAATCGCTCTAGCGGTTAATGCAGATTCAACCGGCGAGAGGCAGCAGAGATTGAAAAGTTTAAATGGGTGGCAGAGAGCGAAAAGGTTGTCAATGAAAAAGGGGAAAAAACCAAAAATGAAACCCGTTCGTGTTCCGTTTACTGATGTACCAGATGGTAAATTAATTGTATTTCAATTTAAAGTAACAGCATCTATAGTGCTAGTGTGATTGCATTTAAATGAGTTTTAAATGATTGTGTACAATTGTTATCAAAGAAAGTCAGGGTACGCAACGGACAAGTGCAAAAAGTAAACCGATTGGCGTCGGTTTAGGTAAAGAAAGTTTAGGTGTGGTTTTGATTGTGAATGTACACATGTGTACTGTATGTTGTATGTTGTATATCATTTTTAATTATCTTCTTATTTAGCTTCGCGAAAGGAAGGTGATATTGGAATGTCGTTGGGGTCGTCATTGGATGATAAAGATGAAAAGGATGAAGAAAACAAAGGTAAATGCTTTTAAATAAATTGTTGTATTTTGTATGGTATTGTGCTAGGCTGATTGTATATTTTTTAATTTTTTTTTTTTGAAAATAGTTGCAGGAGATGATGATAAGGATAACGTAGTTGGTTTGATGTTCAACTTGAAAAAAAGGAAAAAACAAAAAATCGCCAAAAAAGCTGAAAAAAAAGTGAAGGCAGAGGACGATCTACCAAGTATACGAACTAGGACATCGCCTAATAAGCTTTATGAAGCGGTTCGTGTTATGAATAAATGGCAACGTGAAATCATCAAGGAAATGGGGTTTGGACAGTTTTTTGGATTCAATGCCACCGAAGTAACTGCAAACCTTGGTCATTATGTGGTAGATATGCTAGACACTGAGAGTATGAAAATACAAATTGGGGATAGGTATATAAACGTAGACAAAGAATCAGTGAGGAAAATATTAGGTTTACCACTTGGTGAGACAAGGGTGGCTAAAAAAAGAAGGATGAACCTGGTCATCCTTTGAAAGAAAAATGGACTCGTAGGTTTGCCAAGCTTCCGATTAGTTTTAAGAACATAGTAGATAAGATCAGAGTAGATCCTTATGAGGATAGGTCTATGTTCAATATAGACTTTGTTATGTTGATGTTATCTACTATGATTGTTAGTACAAAAAACGGGAGCGTGATGTATAACATCCTGGATTGGTTTTCTCCGGAGAAGGAATTCAAAGATCATCACTGGTGTCAACTTATGATGGATGCTGTGAAGTCTTGTAAGGATGACTGGGTCAGATGTGATCCGAACGAGTATTTTAGGGGTCCGCTCACTTATTTGGTGGTATGTTTTATATTTAACTAAATGTACACCTGTGTATTTTATTGTAATGTACACATATGTACTTAACGAACTTTGTTTTTTTTAATGCTTTGTATATAGTTGTTGTATCTTGAGGCCACAACTTGTCCCAGTTTTGAAGATACACACAAAGAGTCTCCTCTACATTTTTGGACAAAAGATAGGATGAGTATGTGTAAAGACCAGGAGATAAAGAACGGTGGGTTTGGTTTGGGTGAACATAGAGAACTCCAAGAGTTCCATGTAGGTGGTGATGTACATGTCGAAGAAGAAGCGGTTGACTTATTGTAACAACTCCTATCAAAAAGTCTTAATTATTATTTTAATTGTCCAATAAGAAACCCTAATTGAGACATCCAAGTGATTCTGCATAAACCCTAAAATTTTCAGAACAATCAGAATCAGGATCAGGGCCCCTAAAACTCAGGGGGGTAAACCCTAGTTACGATTATCTACATAAAACGTTGTCAAAATTGAAATTTACGAAATTGTCGACTCAGCAAGCCTACACACACACGGGGCTACCCTATAAATAGGGTGTAACCCTTACGGACCGTAAGGGATGAGGCTTACGGTCTGTAAGCGAGGTCAAAATTCATTTATAAATAGTAGAGTCTGGGACTTGATTTTGGGCACTGAAACGGCGTAGAAATTCCAATTACACACGGAGATATCGTAGAATTACTATAAAAACACACACGGATCACGAATTGCTGCCGCAAACATGGTAATAACTCGATCGCTGCTACGATTCAATGTCCGATCGATTGAAACTATCCGATCGGATGTTTAAGTGATATCCTTTGTCATTAGTTGTGATTCCGACAGGATGTTTGAGTACCACCCGAACTCGGGGAATACTCTGTCATTCGTTGCGAATCCGATGGATGTTTTAGTGATTACACTTTGTCATTCGTTGTGAAGGTTTTAATCTCGTGAGTTATCGTAAATGTTGTATTAGTTATTTACCTAGTTCATGTGCACTAGGTTACAAGACTAATCAATAGGCTAAGCTCTGCCTGTATAAATCTGCATGCTTATAATGTGAGTCATTCTCTTTTTATCAAGTTACTTTCAAATCATGTTTATTTTCAAAGGTTATAATTACAGTGATTAAGTTTATGTAATCACCAAGTTACAGCCGGTATGTGGGGTTTTGTATACATTACTTGATAACCGTCACTATTGGACAACGAGTTAGCCAATGAGTGATATGACCATAGTCACAGACTCCATTGGACAATGAGGTTACCGATGGATGGTCGAGTGACAAATACTGTGGGTAGTTGGTTGATATCTGGAAACATTGTAATCTCTCTTAATACTGTAAATTATAACAAACGAGTCGTTTTCATAAAAAGAATGATTCACCAGTATTTCCTGCTGACAAAACCTTTTTAAAACGCGTTTCAGGTAATTACAGTAGATTGAAGTAAGAGATGGATACGGCACTGAAAGGCTTCAAGAAGTGGCTTATTTTATTAATTAAATCAAATTAAGAAATATTGTTTTATGTAATCAAATTTATCTTTATTAAAGCTACCATTGTAAAACATGGGTTTATCCCATCTATTTAATAAATAAAATCTGGTGTTTTCTAAACTCTGATATTTTTCCTAACTCACGGCCCTGATGAAATTTCCACTGCAACGTTTTCAAAATAATCACCGGTACCACGTGGCTGCTCGCGGCTCCCGATTCCGTCCAGGGTGGGTCGGGGGCCGTGACAGAAGGTGGTATCAGAGCCACTGATTTAAGCCTATAGGTGTTGTGATAATAATACTTAAGTTTAAACAAAGAGTTAGGAGATTGCTATTAACCGGTAGCACACATAATAGCATTTAGACTTGAACTTAAGAAAAGATGCCTTAGTATAAGCTTCGAGATAATCTAAGTACTTGTGTAAATAAAGTATGATGGATTTTGGTATGCCGTAAGAATGACGATTAAAACATTGCAGGCAATAGCACTTAATTGCTATTAATTATTGTTTATTGATATTACTTGGTCTAGAATAAGATATGTTACGGGAATACAAAATTCTTGATTCTGGATAAAAGCCCTAATAAAATAGGCACTTTTAAAATCTTGAAAATATAATATTTATGGGAAATAGAAAATTTTCTCCGACAAGACTGGGTATGATGTAGCAGACTCTTCAGCTTGTCCGAATATAATGAATTATCTCTCCGGCGAGAACCGGATAAGACGGGGTATATAATATGTCAAACAAATGACAAGATTTCCCTAAATAGTATCATGATCTGATATCTGACTTGTTTTTGGAAATATGAATCTGTTAAATACATTGACCTTATAGAGGGTATTTATATTACAGTATGTGAAATATATGATTATATAGATATGTATATCTATAAGAAATTCCAAAAGTCAATTTGGAATAAAGCACAAGCATATGTGTCTAGATTTCTTTATTAGGAATCTCTTTTCAAATATCAAACATTATTTCGTTTGATCATCTACCTCATAACTCGTACAACAAAATAAACAATGGAAACTCTTTAAGTTGGGACACTATCAAAAGTATAAGAATTTCCAATACGTTACCATAAACTATTAACGCAAGTAAGAAGCATGTAAAGTTGTGTTAGTGCACAAGAAAACACATGAAACTTAAAATTTTACGTCCACAGACGTCGAAGTATATTACACACGACTTCCAAGGCAAGACCTTTGGAAAATATAAATTGGGCACGATGACACCAATTCTAATTCCGTCAGTAGAAGAACTATTAATAAAAAAGAAGCACTTTGCCACATGATCCTACAAACAACATGAATCTCGCTAAGGTACATTGTAACAAGACTTCACAACCATCGGTGCACAGTCTAATCAGGGTCATAATTATTAGCACTACAAAAGAAGTCATATACCTTTGCAAATTCCCTATTTTATTCGACATTCCCTGGTAATGTCACTTAACAACGGTTATCACACGAAATTCCAGATAAAGTTATTATATTTCTTTTTCTGAATTCTGCATATAATGAGTTGACTTTCGCATCTCTACTTCCCCTAATGGTCATCATACCATGAGGATTTCTTTCATAGTAGTGAATATTGATCTATTTTCATTTCTTGGTAAATTCACACATTACACATACACTATTTGTTGTGCATGCGATTCGTTTGATTTATGAAGACCACTGGAGGGCTTCATTCTAATTTGTTATTTTATCCAAACTCAAATACCAATCCGCTTTTTGCACTATGAACCGCATTATTGCAAAACGATGATTCTTTGATATCGAGTCAATAAATTTTGCTAAACCATTGAGGTAAAGAAATTATATTTTTATATATGTATAAAAAATTTATGTTTAAGGTATACTCTCATTTAAATTTATGTTTAGTTATTTATTTTTGGTAATTAATATTAATTTTATTATTAGTAATAATATATTAATAATAATAGTGTTAATATTATTTTTAAGTACTAAGGTTATTGTCAAGGGCAAGTATTGGATAGCCTAGCCTTAGTTAGGCATGGACTGATCACCTATGCTTAAACAAGGCAGCACTGACCAATATCCAACCATGATAATGATTAGTTAATATATATAAATTAAGTTATCATACTTAATTAGTAAATTTTAAAAATATTTTATATATACATATAAAAATATTTTACTTTGTACTGTAAGGAGAAGACATATTTTCATAAAACAATACAAGAATTAGAGGGACGAATAAAATTATATAAATAATTGTCTATCACATGTTTTGTGGTAACTATGTATCGTAACGCTCTGGCAAGAAAATGACCATATAAGAATAATAGGGTAGTCATCAACTACGTTGGGTTAGGGGAACATTGTAATATATAAGAATAGTCTCCGTTTTCACTTATTTACAACATTTGTAAATACATTCACAACGTTATATGGTTTCAAAATGAAAATAAGTAATCACATATAATCGACCCATTAAGTGTTATATATTTACAAAATATTTTACAAATACTTTTGTACAAATAAATATTTTTACACCTTTATTTACAACTTTCATTTAACGTTATAAATAATAGTGATTTCTTTTACAAAATAATAATACTAAAATATTTTGTAATGTAATAACTTCATTGCGGTGCTTTGTAATATATATTACATAGTAAATATAAGTTATTTTACATAGTATAGTAAAATACTAAAATAATATTTTATTAAAAGTGGTGACCATTTACATATAGTAAAAATACGTAACAAATAATATATATTACATAGTATTTATAATTGATATATAAGATACAGTTCAGACAAGGACACAAATAATATATATTACATTTACTATACAAATATAATATAATAGTTGGTCATGCCAAAACAACTTGTTCTTATTATATTTCGATCTCTTGGACATAGTATGAAAAATATGGTCACTCATAGTATACTATCACATTGTTTCACAATTAAAACAACTTGAAACTCTAAACAATGGTACACTAACTCTATTATCTTTTCGTATGTTTTTACAATTCACTCATCTCAGCACATTAATTTTCTCATATCATAATTTAATATTTGACAAATCATTCTCATACTTTTATTTCATTTGGAATCTGTCAATTCTAAGTCTTCCTCAGTTGCCAATCAAAGTAAGCTTTCTTTTGACAAATAATTTTTATTAATTCTAAAAGTTCTTCACAATCATTTTAAAATATCTATTGATCATATATCTTTTGGCTTGAACCAAGTCACCTTGAAAATTATATCATTTCATCTCATTCAATTGACATCAATTTCTTGAATTAATTCAGTTGAACCATTGAGTCATATTTATTGTACAACTCGTATTCACAAAATTTGATATTTTAATTTTGTGTCATCTACCTTAATATTGTTTTATTGACTAAAATGTGACATAAGTCTAAAAGAAATATCGTAACCCAAATCTCGAGGACGAGATTTGTTAGTGCACTATGTCTATTGACTACGTCTTGTATCGAGTCTAGGATTTGAATTGTTAGATTAGATCTTGTTATACGAGAGTATAGGAGGTTTTAGAGTATGTTTAAGGTAATTTAGCTTGAAAGTGGTGATTTACCTTGAAAGTGTTACATGACAGTTTCAAGCTAAATCAACATGTTGATTTCCCTTGAAAGTGGCATGTGTCATTTCAAGCTAAATCAACATCACTATAAATAGCATTCAAGCTAAATCATTTGTAATTTTTTTAGAGAGTTAAGAGCTTGGTGCTTAGAGAGAGAAAGTAGAGAGAGAAAGTTCTCTAGGTGATTCACGGTTCTTGTACGATTTCAGATTTATCAAAGAATCATGTTTATATTACGTCACATGTATTAGGTCGCGTTCGTGTACGGTTTCCGCACGTTTCACATTCGTTTTGCAATCGTTTCGGAGTCAAAACCGGTCCTACAAGTGGTATCAGAGCAGGAGCTCGATTGCACTGATCTATCACACGATTTCGCACAGGATTACATCGATTACAGATCTGCATATCATTGATTTCTTCATATTCTACTCATTTTTCACGTTTTCTAAGGTTTTTCGACCAATTGAACGGGATTTTACGGTCTGATTCGGCTGATTTTTTAGTATATTGTGCGAAAACAGTTGATCTACAATCCTACCAAATTTCAGATTCAAACTCCTAGTCGTTTAGGAGAAATTCGATTTTTTGTGTCCGATTTCGTTGGATCAGCAAGATTTCGCTTGAATCAGTTGAATTTCGCTTGAAAATTCAAGCGAAATCCTTATAAGTGAGATTTCGCTTGAGATATTAGTTTAGTTTCGCTTGAAAATCACTTGGAACTCAGAGATTTCGCTTGAAACTCATCATCGATTTCGCTTGAAAGATAACAGTTGGGATTTCGCCTGAATATCTGCTGGTTTTGATTGAACGTGAATATAACAGTTGTTGGTCCTATCAGAAATTTGTTGGAAAAATACATCACGTGAATCTGATTTAATCAATATCTAGGCCATACAACAATTCATTAATATCATTTTTGTCGAGATGCATTAATTCAATGAGATTTTTGATGTGGGTTGTCAGCCACGAGTATTGAAAAGGGAAGTCATTAAAGCATTTAATGTGAATTTTGAGATCCAATGAGATTTTGAGTAGTGAACTTAGTTTGTCGGCACAATTAATACACCTCATCTATTCATAAATTTCGGCCAAATCACTTAAGAAAATCAAAAGTAATTGGCAGTTGGTCACGTGAACATTTTGGCTCAAGCGATTGCATGTGTTGATATCCGGATTGCATGTGATACATATTAAAGGCTCATGTGACATTGATTTTGGCAATGCACTGATATTTTGCATGTGAAGATATTGTTTGTTGTCGGCTAATCATAACATCACGTGATTTGATTTAAGTTTACATGTTAATGCATTAGAAGTTGCATGTGATGTTGTTTTGTTAGTCAAGTTTATTATTGTGGTCAAAAAGACAATAACTAAGTGATCGACCAAGAATTTTGTCGTGCAGTGTGATTCGATTAAAAAAAAAAACAATTCACCTGGATTGATTAGTCAAAGGTCCAAGTCTCAAGGTTTGATCATTCAAAAGTCTAGTTCGTTTGAACCTTGTCAAATTGTTTGGAGTAGGGTCAGGTTGTTTGAAATTGATCCGGGTCATAGCAGTCTGCACAGTTTGACAATTTGAACCTCAGTTCGCACAAGATATTCACCAGTTCGAGTATCAGTTTGATTCAGTTGTTTGATATTTTTAAACTGATAGTTTGTTTGTTTGATCTAGGTAATTCAAGAATTTCAAGTCATGTCGAATGTTGATCATGATAGTTGGTGGAGAAGAGACAGTGCGAGATGGGATATTGGAAAATTGTATGAACCATTTAAGGAAGCACAAAGAGCCAAGAGATGGAATGAAGAACTAGAGTGTTACATGGATCCACAGGGTAATCCAGTAGTTGATCCATCAAAAGTGGATTTTGATGCTGTAACCAATGTGTTTCCAAGTGAGGGCACGTTCAACACAAGAAGGCTTTCTGATAAAAGCTATTTGCCAAATTTGATGAACAAGTTAAAAGAAGTTTTTGAAGCAAGTTTACCGAAGGTGGTAGAACTGAAGAAAAGAAAAGTAGAAGAATTGAAGAAGATGATTGAAGAAGTGAAGACTGTTGCAAAGCTTGCTGGAGAGGAACAGAAAGCTGAAGAAGTGCAGAAGAATGAAGAAGCTCAGAAAGAGGAGAACAAAGAGAAAGATCAGAAAGTTGAGTCAGAAGAACTGGTGCTGAATGAGACTGAGGTTAGAAAATCTTCTGATCTATCGAATGTTGAAATGGTTGATGAAAAAGAAAACAAGTGCAGGAAGTGCATAGAAATGTGCAAAGCCTGTACTGAAAAAGATGACATCATAAAAACAAAAGATAATGAATTAAGCAAACTTGAAAATGGTTTCACAATAAAATGTAAAGATATGATTGAAAAAGAAGAAATTTTGAAACTAAAAGTTGAAAATTTGACACAGAAATGTCAAGGTCTTGAAAAAGATAATGATGTTTATCGACAACTGTGTTCTACAAAATGTGTCGATTGTGTTGAAAAAGAATCTAAATTTCAAGATTTACAAAAACAGTATGATTCTTTAAAGTGGCCGAGTCAGAGAGTACAAGAAGCTTATGATACTTTGAAGAGCCAAGTCAAAAGTTTTGATCAAAGATTGTCAGAAACTTTAGTCACTAAAGAAATGTATGAAAGAAAGTTTAAAGAAAAGCAAATTGAATTGAAGAAGTGTGTTGATGAAATTGCTAATCTTAAACAAGTCTTGGCTGAAAAAGAAAAGATTGTTACAAAACTTCAAAGTTATCATAACTCTTCGTACATTCTCGAACGCATTTTCAACATCACACCAGATGACAAAGATACTGAAAATTGCAAAAAAGGGTATTGGTTCAGAATTTCATCAAGTACCACCACCATTGAGAAACAATTATACTTTTTATGATGAGGAAAAGGTGGCAAAGGGTTTGAATATAGCTGACCAGTTACCTGAAAGTATCGATGTGACTTACTCCAAATCTGATGATGCTAATGATTCAGAGGTGGTAAGTAAGGTTGTTGAAAGTGTTTTGAAAGATGAGTCTACAAAAGGTAAGTCTGAATCACAGGATGAAGATGAAGGAAATCTTTATGATGGTTATCTGAAAAACACAAAATCCGAGAAAAATTTGAATGATGATTCAAAAGGATTGGTTTATACCATGATTGGATCGGATAAACTATTCTTAGATGTTGTATTCCCTATTCAGAATGTGATTTCAGAAAAGGTCGATAAAGTTTTCAAAATGGTTGAGATTGAGAAGTCTGAGATTCCAAAGTTTGCTGGTAAAGGTCATAAATCTTTTTATAACAAACCTGGTTTTAAGAAGAAAAACATGAAGGCTGGTTTGGGTTATAAAAAGAAACGGAATTGGAATCAAAGTAAAAAAACAAATTTGCAACAAAAGATGAATTTTGTTCAAGGTAAAAGCTTGAAAGAAGAGGAAAAATTAAAAATTGGACAACAATCTAATGAGGAGTTTGATGTTATGAAAAAGAAACAACAACAGGCCAAGGATGTTTCAAAGAAAGTGTGTTTTAAATGTGATCAAATTGGACATGTTGCACGAAAGTGTCCAAATCCAAAGCCTGTTGATGTTGAAAAACAGAAATCTGAGGATGTGAAATCAAGGTCAACCAGATTTGATTCGAAACAAACTTGGAGGTACAATACAAACAAGTTTGCTTCAAATCAAAATTGGAAATCAAAATCGAACAGGTTTGATTCAAGACAGACCTGGAAGTCTCACACACCCAGATTGAGAACAACACAAAGTTGGAGAACATTTGTTGATATGACAAAACTTCAAGAGTTTTGGAAACCTAAAAATGTTGTTCAAAATCAAAAGGTTCAAAAAGAGACAAATTTTTACAAAAGAGGTACTCCGGAAGGTCAAATGTGGAGTGCTAAGAAACAAGTGACGTTGGAAAAAGATGAGAAAGTTGAAGTCAAAGTTGAACAAGTTTTAAATGACAAAGAGTTTCCAAAATTGAATGAACATTATTGTGTTGAAATGCCTAAGGTCCAACAGACCTGGGCTAAATTGTTCAAATGATTGATAAAGTTTGAATGTGCAGGTGCTCAACGAAGCTGAAGACTGTGAGACTGGTAGTTGGAGCAACCTGGCACAGGAAGAGGTTGCAGGACCCTGGTTTGGTTGAACAGGGAGTTTAGTTTGATTGTTTTCTGTACATAAATAAACAATCTTTTCAAAATCCTAAAAATTTGAAAAATTAAAAACCAAAAATATGTTTTTAGTTTGTTAAAATTTGAAAAACCAAAAATATGTTGTTTTTAATTTTGTTTGAATGTATGTTGATTGAATACGCCGAAACCCTCACGGCTGAACAAACATGATTACTTTCATCAAATTGAAAAACGGTTTTCAAACTGTTAAGATCAATGGGTTGTAAATCATGGGGGTATGTTATAATTTCTGCTTCGCATGCGTATATTTTCTGCTAACCAGAGCACTTTAAGCAGAAAATGGATGGCGAGACAAAGCTATCAGTATTGGTTGTCAAATTTTCTTTAAATGGTTTTGCATTTTAGGGGGAGATATATTGTTGTTAGAAAATACAAAAACATTTGAAAATTTTGAAAAAGTCAAAAACATGATAAAATTTAAAAATTGAGTTTTTGCGTAAAAAGAGGAAATGATAGTACATCAGTAGACAGTTACAATACGCTAAAGAAATGGAAAGTTTAAATGTGTTAAACGATCTCACTGTGGATGTGTCGGTAGATTTTTATACATTTAGTAAACTTTTTCGGGATATAAACATAAATTTCACACTTGCTTATTTCGTGGGGAACACTACTTGGATATATAGGTAACCCCTGAAATGTCGTTTGAAATGTCTTGTATTCTGATATACTAGGTTTTTATACTCAGTGATATCTGGGGTATTATTCCGGGACTTCTGCTGAATGGAAATTCTGACCTAGTCCTCGAATAATACTTTCCGCAAATGCTTGAAACATAGCATCACCCTCAGCATATATGATAAGACAATAAAATTGCTTAGCAATGCTGTTGTAAAAAAGATCCTCTAAAGGGGACACACCCAAGTTGAGTCATGATCTCTCTGCTGAACGGTAGTTCTGACCTGAGCTCTCATGATTCTTCATAATTTATTAACCCCTTACAGATATCATTTGTGTTATAATTACCTGTAAGACTGAATATTGGGATCTGGATACGGGAGTATATTCAAGAGGTGGGACACATGAATAGGTTTAAGTTCTTAATACACCTAATGCGTATCCTGAATCAGTTGAACTTTGTGTGAAAATTTAAGTGGACAAGTATATCGACAATCTAAGTGAATTGTTTAATTCTTATTGTGTTATTAAGCTCAACGGTACTTGTGACTTGTCATAAACTGATATGATCCGCTGACGCATACTCAAACAAAAATATTGTCTGTGAATATGTTTGTACATATTTCGTTATTGCTTTATATTTTCAGAAAATACAAAAAGATTTTGATTCTGCTTTATTTTCGACAACCGATGTCTGAGTGCTGAGTTTCAAAATCTAAGTATGTTAATCGTGTTTCTGAGAATAAAACAAGTTCATTAATTTGAAACTTGAAATTTCTAAAAATCAAAAACAGTTTGTGATATCTCCAAGGTCATTAAGTTGGACTTGGATGATTAACTGTGGGGGATTTGGATGCTTATATTGTTATAGAGCTAGTTTCCGATACGATTCGATGAAACTGCAAAATTCATGAGAAATGATTTTGAGGAGATTGAATTGTCAGATTACGATATCTGGAAGTTTAAAATGTTGTTACTTATAGTTGTATGGGTGATTGCAGGAAAAGTCCAGACTACGGTCCCGGAAGCTCAGTCTAAGGGGGAGTCTGAAGACGAGCTCAAAGCAAGGGGGAGCTTATAGATGGAAAGCTAGGTGTTGATCCCAAAGCACGGAAGCTTGATGAAAGGGGGAGCCTGAAGCTGATGGAAAGAAGATAAATATTGAAGGATGCTTACAGTGTTACAATTCGGATAGAGTTTGAAGACTGATCAAGACTGAAGAGGTGTCATGATAAAGATTGGACACTGAAGACTTCGTCAATATCCAAGGGGGAGTCTGTTAGTGCACTATGTCTATTGACTTCGTCTTGTATCGAGTCTAGGATTTGAATTGTTAGATTAGATCTTGTTATACGAGAGTATAGGAGGTTTTAGAGTATGTTTAAGGTAATTTAGCTTGAAAGTGGTGATTTACCTTGAAAGTGTCACATGACAGTTTCAAGCTAAATCAACATCACTATAAATAGCATTCAAGCTAAATCATTTAAAATTTTTTAGAGAGTTTGGAGCTTGGTGCTTAGAGAGAGAAAGTAGAGAGAGAAAGTGCTCTAGGTGATTCACGGTTCTTGTACAATTTCAGATTTATCAAAGAATCACGTTTATATTACGTCGTGTGTACTAGGTCACGTTCGTGTATGGTTTCCGCACGTTTCACGTTCGTTTCGCAATCGTTTCGGAGTCAAAACCGGTCCTACAAGATTTAAAACAAGGTGGGGAGAATGTAACAACTCCTATTAAAAAGTCTTAATTATTATTTTAATTGTCCAATAAGAAACCCTAATTGAGACACCCAAGTGATTCTGCACAAACCCTAAAATTTTCAGAACAATCAGAATCAGGATCAGGGCCCCTAAAACTCAGGGAGGTAAACCCTAGTTACGATTATCTACATAAAACGTTGTCAAAATTGAAATTTACGAAATTGTCGACTCAGCAAGCCTACACACACACGGGGCTACCCTATAAATAGGGTGTAACCCTTACGGACCGTAAGGGACGAGGCTTACGGTCCGCAAGCGAGGTCAAAATTCATGTATAAATAGTAGAGTCTGGGACTTGATTCTGGGCACTGAAACGACGTAGAAATTCCAATTACACACGTAGATATCGTAGAATTACTATAAAAACACACACGGATCACGAATTGCTGCCGTAAACAGGGTAATAACTCGATCGCTGCTACGATTCAATGTCCGATCGATTGAAACTATCCGACCGGATGTTTAAGTGATATCCTTTGTCATTAGTTGTGATTCCGACATGATGTTTGAGTACCACCCGAACTCGGGGAATACTCTGTCATTCGTTGCGAATCCGATGGATGTTTTTTGTGATTACACTTTATCATTCCTTATGAAGGTTTTAATCTCGTGAATTATCGTAAATGCTGTATTAGTTATTTACCTAGTTCGTGTGCACTAGGTTACAAGACTAATCAATAGGCTAAGCTCTGCCTGTATAAATCTGCATGCATATAATGTGAGTCATTCTCTTTTTATCTAATTACTTTCAAATCATATTTATTTTCAAAGGTTATCATTACAGTGATTAAGTATATGTAATCACCAAGTTACAGCCGGTATGTGGGGTTTTGTATACATTACTTGATAACCGTCACTATTGGACAACGAGTTAGCCAATGAGTGACATGACCATAGTCACAGACTCCGTTGGACAATGAGGTTACCGATGGATGGTCGAGTGACAAATACTATGGGTAGTTGGTTGATATCTGGAAACATTGTAATCTCTCTTAATACTGTAAATTATAACGAACGAGTCGTTTTCATAAAAAGAATGATTCACCAGTATTTCCTGCTGACAAAACCTTTTTAAAACGCGTTTCAGGTAATTACAGTAGATTGAAGTAAGAGATGGATACGGCACTAAAAGGCTTCAAGAAGTGGCTTATTTTATTAATTAAATCAAATTAAGAAATATTGTTTTATGTAGTCAAATTTATCTTTATTAAAGCTACCATTCTAAACTCTGATATTTTTCCTAACTCACGGTCCTGATGAAATTTCCGCTGCAACGTTTTCAAAATAATCACCGGTACCACGTGGCTGCTCGCGGCTCCCGATTCCGTCCAGGGTGGGTCGGGGGCCGTGACAGAAGGTGGTATCAGAGCCACTGATTTAAGCCTATAGGTGTTGTGATAATAATACCTAAGTTTAAACAAAGAGTTAGGAGATTGCTATTAACCGGTAGCACACATAATAGCATTTAGACTCGAACTTAAGAAAAGATGCCTTAGTATAAGCTTCGAGATAATCTAAGTACTTGTGTAAATAAAGTATGATGGATTTTGGTATGCCGTAAGAATGACGATTAAAACATTGCAGGAAATAGCACTTAATTGCTATTAATTCTTGCTTATTGATATTACTTGGTCTAGAATAAGATATGTTACGGGAATACAAAATTCCTTGATTCTGGATAAAAGCCCTAATAAAATAGGCACTTTTAAAATCTTGAAAATATACTATTTATGGGAAATAAAAAATTTTCTCCGACAAGACTGGGTATGATGTAGCAGACTCTTCAGCTTGTCCGAATATAATGAATTATCTCTCCGGCGAGAACCGGATAAGACGGGGTATATAATATGTCAAACAAGTGACAAGATTTCCCTAAATAGTATCATGATCTGATATCTGACTTGTTTTTGGAAATATGAAATCTGTTAAATACATTGACCTTATAGAGGGTATGTATATTACAGTATGTGAAATATATGATTATATAGATATGTATATCTATAAGAAATTCCAAAAGTCAATTTGGAATAAAGCACAAGCATATGTGTCTAGATTTCTTTATTAGGAATCTATTTTCCAATATCAAACATTATTTCGTTTGATCATCTACCTCATAACTCGTACAACAAAATAAACAATGGAAACTCTTTAAGTTGGGATACTATCAAAAGTATAAGAATTTCCAATACGTTACCATAAACTATTAACGCAAGTAAGAAGCATGTAAAGTTGTGTTAGTGCACAAGAAAACACATGAAACTTAATACTGTAAATTATAACAAACGAGTCGTTTTCATAAAAAGAATGATTCACCAGTATTTCCTGCTGACAAAACTTTTTTAAAACGCGTTTTAGGTAATTACAGTAGATTGAAGTAAGAGATGGATACGGCACTGAAATGCTTTAAGAAATGGCTTATTTTATTAATTAAATCAAATTAAGAAATATTGTTTTATGTAATCAAATTTATCTTTATTAATGCTACCATTGTAAAACATGGGTTTATCCCATCTATTTAATAAATAAAATCCGGTGTTTTCTAAACTCTGATATTTTTCCTAACTCACGGTCCTGATGAAATTTCCGCTGCAACGTTTTCAAAATAATCACCGGTACCACGTGGCTGCTCGCGGCTCCCGATTCCGTCCAGGGTGGGTCGGGGGCCATGACACTTATCGAAGGATGAAGTTGAAAAGGGTCCAGTATCCTTCGATACATGTTCAGTTGAGGTATGAGTTAGACGTGGTTGTATGTTTTTTACTCCAGAGAGTACATTAGTGTACACTTGTTATCGTACAGTTTTAAGATTTTGTTTAATTGTGCAGGGATATGTTGCAAGCATTCTTGCAATGTGTGACGATGCAGAAGATGTTAAAGGTAAGATGGAGGTTGCGATAAACCAGTTTATTACTGGTTATCCGAAAAGTGATGCCGTCATTAATATTCTTGCGTGATACAAAAACATATTCAACAGATCTGCAGTCGGTGAGAAAGGCGAATCGGACGGCTTTGTTAGTCCAATCGGTGTAAAAAGTGGTAATTAATATTATTAGGTTTGTTAATTAATACGTGTACGTTGTTTTAAGTCAATGTTAGAAACTTAGTTTAATCTAATTGTTTAGGTGCGAATGTATCAAGCAATGATGTAGACATGAATGAAGAGGTAGATGGTTTCGGGACGCCTCATATAGCATCAACGTTCACTCAGATTGTGATGAAATCAGTGGATGTTATGGAGGACGTTATGGCAGGTGCGTATGATACGCAGAAGGTGAATGACATTCCATCGTTCAGTCTTGGTATCGCACAGGACGACCCGTGCCCGCAAAATCCTGTGAGTGATACAATTTCAATTATAGAAAAGGAGGCGGAAGTCGAGGACGCTGAAGGGAAGGGAAAGCGGAAGAAAAAGATTTCGAAATATGGGCAGTCTCCGTTCATGAACAGATCCGTGAATATAGACTCCTGGTTGGATAAAAATGAAAAGGTTTTATGGAGATATTTGTCAAGTTGCGCGAGCGACACAGAGTATGTATACTTTTAATCTAGAATTATTGTTAACCTTTTCATATATTTTTTATTTTTTATAATTTTTTTATGTATGTTAGGGTCGCCCAACCAAAGCAAAATACAGGGAAAAAGACAGGGAAAAGAATTGCGGTTGAAACGGAACTGAACGAGGTTGCGAGGACGAATGCGTAAGGACGCTTTTGAAAACTGCCTGATTATTCAATGTACACACGTGTATAAGTTGGTATATTCCACGAAATATACTAACAATCAATTTATGTTAAAGAACATTTCTGGAACTATGGTTTACACATGTGTAGGATATAGATGTACATTATACACATGTGTACTAAAACACACACACAAGAATTACACATGTGTACACCGTGAATGGCTGTAAACGTCTGTGACCTGGTGCATTTCTGTGACTTTAAAAAAAGTCAACATTGTATATAATTTACACAAATGTAAGCGTTGGGGTTAGCTTCAAATGTGATGTGTACTCGGTAGTTGTTTTGCAAGATTAAACCTGTGTACTCATGTGTATGTTCTTTGTTACACAGGTGTACTCATATGCTTGTTCTTTGCGGGACATACGAATAACTGAACACTTTATTAATCATACTGTCTTCTTTTGCAGAAAGTTGGTATTCGAAAATGAAAGCGGCGTTGGGTTGTACCATTTTCAAATGATAGATTTACTACCAAGTAGGTGGATCAATGATGGAGTAATAAATTGCTTTGCGTCAATGCTAAACTATGAGGAAAAGGATCGAATCGGCGGACCAAATATGTTCGGGCATACTGATAAAGTAAAAGGAATAAAGCCGCGGTTGTTCGGCCATACAAATTGTTTTGTAAGTGAATCTTTGTATTATAATTGTGAAGATTATGGTAAAGTTTGCGTGGCCGGTTATTCAAATGTAAATTGGTTGTTATTTGTGCGTTCAGGACGAGGATATCTTATGGAATGGGAAGCACGGAGAAGCTGGGCGTGTTGATAAATTCAAAAGTGCCTTGTTCTTGGTTGTTGACCAAAAAGAATCGTTAATGAGTTTGTCCGAGTATTGCGTCATATGCTTTCCGATCCTTGAGCATGACCATTTTTACTTGGTGTGCTTTGATATGGAAAGAAACGCGATAACGGTAATTGACAACATGGACGCAAGCGAAAGCCCCATTCACCTGATCAACGACGACAACTTCTTCCGAAAGACTACGCCTTACAAAGTGGTATGTATCATTTAAATACATAAACTAGTTCAGTTGTTAGTGAATACATTGTAACTGGTTATTACATGATGTTTTGGTTTCAGAAAGACATTTTCAGTAAGTATTTGAAGATGTTGAATCATCCTAAGAGTGCAGAAATTGAGATTGCGGACGTGGTAAGGTTGGAGTTTGAATGGAAGACAGTCAACAACACCGTGGATTGCGGAGTGTTTGTCATGAGGCATATGGAGACGTGGTTCGGGGTAACTGCCGATAAGTGGGATAGTGGCTTCCCACTAACCCATAAGGAGAAGAAGTCGACGTTGACACGTTTGAGGAAAAAGTACGCAATAAAGCTAGTTACTTCAGAGGCCAACAAGCACCGTAGGCTAGTATTGGATGAAGCAGCCGAACATGAAAAGGCGACTAGAATAGGTTATTTTTAGTACGTCTATATTGGTTGAGAATAGTTAACGTAATTTTTTGAATGTAGTTATTAACACCAAATGTGGTGATTGCCATACTAGAAGCATTTGATGGTTTGGTATTTTGTTACTTTTTGAAACAGTGGAATAAAAGTTTTTTGTGTATTAGTATGGTTTTTTGGTTTGTCAAACTACTTGACAGGTTGTTAATGTACGTAATGTCTGTGTTGTGTATATAATTTAAGTAAACGTTTTCACAATATAAAAATGAGCAGAGTTAATACATAATAAAGTACGTACACATGAGTACTTGTGGTGTAAACATCCAAGTACACCTGTGTACAACGGTAATAGCAGATAAGTACACATGTGTACGGTTTTCATGTGTGGATTTTTCCCATAAACAGGAATGTTGCTTATGTCTTTGTGGACCTTTTTTTCCATCAATATAATACATGCCATACCGTTAAAGAAAAAGAAAATATATCTGTAAGTGATTACATGATGTATTATGCATCAAACAAACTCAATAACAATTATGCATCAAACAATCACAAAAACAATTATCAAACGCTAAAATAAAAATCACAAAACAATAAAAAGAAAAGGTTCACCAAATTGGTTTCAAAATGTTTGTAAATTCAAGAAAAATTCTAGCTGTCACTTTCGTTATCCTCGCCATCAGTACCGGTTTAGTTTCCTTCGCCATCAGTACCGGTTTCGTTTCCTTCATCATACTCATAATGGTCATCCTCTTCTTCCTCGTCGTCTTCTTCAGTAGATGAATCATCCTTCGTTGGTTTACCTTTTTAAGTGGACAATTCCTTTTATCATGCTTCCTTACCCGTTTCCCACAAAAATTACATTTTCTTCTATGTTTTTTGAATTTCTTTATTGCTATTTCCTTTGGGGCAACCGGTCATTTATGCTTCCCACGACCTTTGTTATGGATTTTATTCGGTGCAGTACACGAGACCTCCTCTGGTATGGCATGCGAAAGAATTTCCTGGTAGACGACATCCTTCTTATTAATTTCCGGATCATATGGAACGTCTGCAAAGATCTTATCTTTTAATGCCTGTACTTGAGCATCGAGTTCCTCTAATTTATCAATCTTTCCTCTCACTCTGTCTCTACACATTTCCAAATTATCTAATATGTTACGCCATAATCTTCCGCTCCTGCTTTGATCAATAGATAACCTGTTCTCAAGGCTATAGACGCTGCTAGGAATAGCATCTCTCCTCCATCTTGGGTGAATATATTGTGTTGGAATCTTATGTACATTATGATGTCCAAGTACGCAGAACACATGACGACATAGATATCCATTTCGGGTGAATCCCATACACTTGCAGCTAACTGATAGATCTTGTTTGTTAAACGTGACCTGCAATTTAAGGGTGAATTGCTGGACAGTATGTGTTAAAGAAAAAGTATATTGTAAGTGTTATTTGCTAACCTTGAACTCATTTAAAACTTCTGATGTCTGATCTTGGTGAGCAATCACGAAACAGTTTACTCCATCTGAGAGTGATCGTTCAGCAATTTAGCTATTCTCCTTACCCTTGAGAATTTCCTTTTGGACGTCCAAGAATATTTTTCTAGTATAAATAACGTTCGCATGACGTTCGATCGGCCATTTAGTTTTGAATTCTGGATTAGTGGTGTCTGTTTTATGAGAGAGTTCACGTTGATCATTTCGTAACCCATCGACGGACGTATCGTAGCACAACATAAACTGTACCAACCTATTGTGTGAACTAGAGTTTGATTAAATAAATGGTTAGCGCTTTCGCACCTAGAGGTGGTCTTCATTAACGTACACATAGGTATTTCGCGAAAATATCCTGGGATCCATTGTTCACGAATAGAATACATTTCAGTCAACCAGGAATGCTCTTCCAAATCGTACTCAGCAATAAGTAAATGCCATATCTTTTCAAATGTTTCTGGCTTGATGTAAACATTCCATACAAGTTTGTGGAATTTTTTCTTGATCTCTGCGTTCCTTTTGTCGTTACCCTTGATCTACAAAATAAAGAAAAAAAAAGTTATCACTATGTGTAGTACTCCGGTGTACACATGTGTACATAAGAAATTATGGTGAATAATACACATGTGTACATTTAGTTAAAATGCCATATTTACAACTATTGTACAAAGTAATTGCATTATAATGTAGACATGTTTGTAACAAATACCTTTGCTGGCAACTTTTGAATAATGTGCCACATACATAATCTGTGGATGGACTTGTCAAATACGTTGGCGACAGCTTGTTTCATAGCACAATCCTGATCAGTTAATACCAAAAGTGGCTGTTTTCCATTGTGTGCTTGAAGAAATTTTTGGAGAAGCCATGTGTATGATTCAATAGTCTCATTATGTAACAACCCAACCCCAAATATTGTGCACTTTTTATGATGGTCAACTCCAGTGAAAGGCACAAAAATCATATCGTACCTGTTCGGAAATTTTTTTTTCAAATGTAACTGATAATAAAAAAGTGTAACAAAATTATAATTGAGATTTTTAAAAACTCACATATTTGTATGATACGTTGCATCGAACGCCAAAACATCACCGAACGCTTCGTAGTTTAATTTAGAAACGCCATCGCACCAAAAAATTAACTGAAGTTCCATATCATCAATATGGGTATCAAAAGTGTAATTAACTTTATTTTCGCTGCGAGCTTTGAATTTGTCAATTATCATTTGCGCGTCTCTATCACCAATAAAATCTCGAATGTCACGGCCACAATTTTTATAGTCCACAACGGTACCGTGAACATTATGGGGGCCACCTTTTATTGCAACGTGTACCTTGTGGGATTTGGTGGGGCCAAGATTAGCATTGCGACACTTTGCTATGAACTCTTGTGTAGAAAAATCGAGCTTTCTTCGCTTTAGTGATAAGTCAAGATTCTCGGGAGAGGTAAACCCATGGTTGTGTTGTTCAACAAAATCATAGATTTCATACTCAGCTGACTTTTTTATACGACGAAACTTCACGCATGCCTTACAATCAGTAATTTTGACATTGGAACGACGTGATGGTGAAGTTGAGTCAATATCATCAGGGTTAGTTTCTTTATGTTTATGTTTGTTCACTGGCGCCCTGGAGCATAAAACGTATCGCCGAGTAGTAATTAACTCATCGCCTATTTTTTCTTTTTTTGAAGTACCCAAACGGGTTCCAAATCCTGCAAGCTGTGCGTACTCCTCGTACATTGCAATTGCTTGTTCGATCGTAGTAAATCTAGCTTTCAAAAACGGTTTGAATCCAGGGGGGACAATTGGTGTCCAGTACCTAGTCCCATTTGGCGTTTCGTAAACGTTACTAGCAACCGACTCTGCACAATTACAGTAAAAAAATCATTCAAACAAACAAAGACAACAATGCTACGGGTCACATGTGTACTATACCGTTTATTATACACGTGTCTACTATCGTGTAATACACTATTGACATCTAAATACCGTGTATTATACACATGTGTACTATCGTGATGGAAGTGATAAAACATACCAGTACACATGTGTACTACGGAGCTAAGAGTTATACACAAAAGAAAAGATGACTGAAAACTCTAGTTCAACCAACAAAAGACTAAAACTATAATTTGAATCTTGCTACTAAGACAAAAAACAATGACAATATTACATGTTCGTTAAAATATATGAAAATCGATGGTCATACGATTACACTACCTGGATGATCCATTGTTGTAATGAATACATTATCGCCGATGTTTTGGTCAGAATTGTGATTGTCGATTTGTGGGTCGGCCATGAATGAAATACAGTAGCACCTGCCGGAAAAAATTCAAATATGTTTCAATGTACTCAAACGACATCAATTTATTTGCATACACAAACAATCAAGTTCTCAGTCAAATTCAAGATGTAATCGGAACATACTAACAAAATGAATAACTATTTACTTAAGACAATTAATATTCGTCGGAAATTTATTCCGGCTTAAGTTTCGATTTCCGGCGGCTGACGGCGACGGAAACAATAAAGATGATTGTTGATGTCCGGCGATTAGGGGCAAAGATACAGGCGACTTACTGGCCAGAAATCAATGTCCGGCGAGAACTTCAGGTTTTTGAAAAGTTGCAGTCCGGTGAGATTTTCAGGTTTTTCAAAAGTTGATGTCTGGCGAGATACTATTGATCGACGTGAATTGTAGATGATATTTATCAACGTGAATTGTGGATCAAAAATCATGAAGATAGGGTGTTTGTTGAAAAGATTATGAAATATAATTTTGATAAATATAAAATATGTTAAGATTATCTTTGATAAATAAAAAAAATTATGATTCTATAGTGGTCATGGTTATCGAATTCTTTGTAACTGATGATATGATAAGATTTTGAAATTAATAAGATAATAATTAAAATTCCATATTTAAATGAAGTTACAATCTTACCCTTGTCAAATGGATATGAAATCAATGGTTCAGATCAGTTCACGCGGTTCACGCTAGAAAATTTGTTCACGTTTGAACCTAATCCTATATATATATATATATAGGGAGAGAGAGGGGAGACAAAAAAAATTGGTGATGTATAATGAAAAATATATATATAACTTGAGATTGTAGAAGCCGAATAGAATAATTAGAGAATCGGTAGTTAGAAATAACAAAATAAAATTGTGGAGATGAATAGTTTATAAATAACTCAAAAAATTAATCCCACTTCTAGAATTGAATAATAAAATAAAACTCGGTTTTTTCCTGTCGCGCGTTGCTCCGAAACAGAGCAAATGATAATGTAAAACAAACGTTATCTGAAAATGTAGCATGATGTTTAGAAAGCCAAACCGTTAGAATCGGTTCAGTTTATCATCGTATCGTTTTACGATACCAAATAAATACTTTATTGTATATAAATTAGTTTTTAATAGAACTTATACTAATTGAGGGTTAAAAAATAAGCACAACTACGTACTTTAATTTTTAGAAAAAAAATTAACAAACATAAATTATTAAAGAAATAACAAATTAATTGATAAAGTAAAGATGATTTAAAAAAATAAAAAATAATTATTAAAAACAAAAATAAATGATAAAGGAAATATAGTTTTAGAAAAATGAAAATACGTTAAAAGCTAAGAGTAAATAGGAAAAAAATGAAAATATGTTAAAAGAAAAAAGTAAATATTAAAAAAATATATTGATATAATAAAATATGAAAAAGGTAAAAATTATTTAAAATTTAAAATTTAAAATTACTATTCATAGTCCTTGATAAATAACTCAAGAAGAAAATTAATCTCACTCCTAAAATTGAATAGTGAAGAGGAAAAATTACAAATCAAGTTATCCCACTTTATAAGTTTTAACTAGCAAAATTTCCTAGGGTGTCGCTGTAAAAATTTGATCAGTATTAGTTCGGTTCATTATGGTATCGGTGCAATAACGGCACTTCGTATAACAAATAAAAAGGAAAATCCAAAAAAATAAAGTTGTGATATACCGAGAATGATATTGACACATGTTTTACTTTGATCTGAAACCATAAACAAATATCAGTAACAATTTTTGATAATACCTATATATTTACCGATGTTCAGTCGAAATTAGTTCTGTTTGTCACGACACTAGCACGTTACCAACACTCGCTATAGATTAAGATACAAAACCAAATCTATTTTGATTATTCAACGGAAATTGGTCCGACCTTGATACACGGAGGAAACTCGGTATGGGTTTCGGTCCACATCGGTAATTTATAATAAAAAAACTACGTATGAGATATTTTTGATAATATGTATATTTATGCTTCGTTTACTAGTACACTACTACTCACAACATGGTTTAAAAACAATGTAATGATACATAGATAAAATAGGCACGTCGTAACGGCATACTCAAAATTTATAAAATGTCATATGTTAAAAGTTATAAGAGAAAACAAAATATGCTTAATACTAATAATATTAAGAAAATAATAAAATTAAAAACATAAACTAACAAAAAAAATGAGTGTTTAATAAAATTAAAAAAATCGGGGATGCCCAGCTCCCACCGATTTTTTGGTCGTAGTGTTTAATTTTACTGAAAATTTTCGATTTTTTTGTAGTGTAAAATATTAAATTTTAAGAGTCCGGCCTCCATCGATTTGGATTTTGAGAGTCCGAACCCCACCGAGTTTTCGCTCAAGATATCTTTCATCTTAAATCTAAATGTGCAGTTTTTTCTTTCAAAATAACGTTTAATAGGTTAACAACTTAACCCATTTATTTAATGGGTCGTGTTTGGGTTAATTCATTTATTAAATAAGTCATGTTCAAATTAGGTCAACATCTTAACCCATTTATTTAATGGGTCGTGTTTGGGTTAATTCATTTATTAAATAAGTCATGTTCAAATTGACCTATTTAATACTTTTTTTTGTCATGCACATGTCATGTTAGAAGTTTTCATACCCTACTATTTATGATTTTGTATAAGCAATTAGATTTCTTAAAGACCACAAAGTTCTAGAAATTAGATATTGGGTTCAAAAACCACATGAAAGTGTCTTAACTTTGAAATGAGAATTGAGACATTACGAAGTGACGATTTGTCACATACAATTCGATTGAGATGTAGAACCAAGATGCTAACACAAATTCAACATCATATTTTTATAATTTTGATTGCCTCTAGGTTGTAATCGTTCACACACATGAAATAATTCTTTTATTTTCTCCCTCATCCACCGATACATAATCCAAGAAGATATATTTGCTTAAACTTTGCCAAATTGGAGACTTAAGTCATTCCAGCTGCAAGAACTTGAATATTAGTCACCAAAGTATTATATTTTTACTTTTGACCTCGATTTTGATATGTGTTGATATTTTTGTCCAAAAATAATTAATTCACAAATTGAACTAACATTAAAAAAACAATTTAAATGGAAATTCCTCACTTAACTTATAAAATGAATCATGAATCAATCTCAAGTCAACACATAAAAAAGTTGGGAGGTTATAATGAGAGAATCATCAATACTCTTTTTACACAAAGATATATATGGTTCATTTATCTCACCATTGGATAGATTAATACTATAATGCCTTTAATGCAATCAATAATTATGAACAGGATACATTGGACTTGTTGATGGTGTCCCATATTCCTTAAATTGGGGTCTATTTGATAAGAAGATCAAAAGTAAACATAGATAAATATAAGATAAGAAAACTTTTTTGACCATCATTGTTAACGTAGGTAGCATGTCTACAAGGTAATGAACTTAGGAAGGAAACGAGATATTACCATTATCTTAACCAATTACTTGTTGAGAAATCCATCAACTTAAGGTAATGTTCATTTCACATAATGGAATGAAAGCTGAATGGAATTGAAATGTAGATTTCATTTCTTATATTGTTCGTTTCAACAAATGAAGGGATTGAAATTGAACAATAACCTAAGGAACAAAATCTACATGCCAGTTCCATCCGGATTTCATTCTATTATGTGAAAGGTACTAACCTAAATTCCAAATTTTATGGACAACTAAACTGAGATCCGGGCAAAGAATTCTAAATCGCCAATTTGGGTGTCTCATGCAGCTACCGGCAATCTAAGTTCCATCTAAAGTTAAAGTAAAGGTACAACGATAATGGTTTGTGTATTGTGGTAGAGAAAATGATGTAGAAAGAATGATAATGTGCCTAATTAAAGAGAGACGGAGAGAGAGATTGTTGGGCGATGCTGATCACATTTTAAAGCTCATCGTCGAGTAACACGCTAACTAATTTAGCTATGATATTATATTATGGCTTCGTATTACATTTGAATAACAATGTCACAGTGGCCATCTATATGCATGCGTGTGTATATACACACGGATTTACTACATTGAGAATATTTATAAGAAAATTTAAAAGACTAGAAAATTTTAAAAAGTCAAGATTTTTTTCATTCTTTTTATATGCTATTGATTTTCGTCAAAAATAAATAAACAAGAAAAATGATAAAACTGTACGCGGTCCAAGAAATACATATATGTAACTCATAACCTACACACACATATATACCTCGTGTATATATATAGCTTCGCAAACTACATTAATCCTAAGTTTTATACTTTACAATACTAGCCTTATACTTAATAAAAAAGAAAAAAACTTGACTAGTTAGTAGTATTTTTCTTGGTTTCTTGTTTTTAGTGGTTTTCACATGAACCCTAAGTAGTTAACGCGGTAAAATATCAAATATCGGTCAAGAACCGATATTTGAGATATCCTTAATTTTAGTATCATGCTTAATTTGTATATATATATAGCAACTTAACACTGACAATTCAGTATACTCTCCTACCATTAACAAATTAACCTTTCACAACTTGCAAAACACTAACAATTGTAACAAGTAGGAACTGACTAAGACTTAAAACACTGACATGTAGGTCCAACTAGCGGAGGATCTAGTCGCCTAATCCTTGAATACGAACAGACCCGGTTGTGCGGAATCCAACCGGGTAAGCAAACCGAGATTAAGATAAACACGAACAAGACACAAAGATTTACTGTTTCAAACTCACAATATATTAAAACCATAAAGTTGTTTACAACGATTACATAAGATACGCTCTCAACGTTCTCGGTTCTCTTTGAGTTCTTTCTGTTCTCTCACTCGCATGTCTACTTCTGTTCTGTCTTCAGTTGTTGTATATATAAGCACAGCAGCCGACGAAACATTCAGCAGCCGACGAAACATTCAGCAGCTGAGGAAAGACTTGGCGAAAGACACTAGATGACGAAACATGTAGGTGTTTCGCCATGCAGGATCTGCAGGAGTTTCGTTGCTGGCTTGGATCAGGTGTTTCGTCGCTGGCTTGGATCAGGTGTTTCGTCAACAGCATCAGCAGGTGTTTCGTCGGAAGCTGCAACTAGGGCTGTCCAAACTGCTCGACGATCGAGGATCGCTCGAAAAATGCTCGTTCGATTCCCGCTCAGTTTGTAAATGAGCCGCTCGGATCGGTTCGATTCAAATTCAATCCAAGCATGAGCATAGGTCCGCTCGCTCGTCGATCGATCGGTTTTGCTCGAATTATTTTTATTAAATAACTAATATATATATATATATATAGATATATATTACATATATATTATAGATTTTAAAGTTTAATAATGCATGATCCGCCACTCCAAACTGAACCAATCAAAACCATTTATCACTCATCACACGGATCACAATCGTGCGGTACTCCACCCCTCACCTCTCCACCAATCAACGGGTCAAAGCACCCTTCCAAAAAAACACAAATCCCCCACCACCACATATATACGTACACCTTCTCTCATCTCTCTCACAACTCACAAAATATCAGACTTCTCTCTCTCTAGCGACTCAAGAATAGATCTAGCAAAAACAGATTCGTATTTTTAGGTTTGGGGGACTGATCTAGCAAAAACAGATTTGTATTTTTAGGGATTTAAGGTTGTTGAGATGATTCCAGGTGATGGTAGCGGCTGCTCTTTTCTAATCTTCAGGTTCGTTATGTTTGCCCTGAATCGGAGTACTTGTGCGAAGATCTGATTGTGCGAAGATCTGCATATTGTTCGAAGATCTTATTGTGCGAATCTGATTATTGTTCGAAGATCTGGTTGTGCGAAGATCTGATTGTGCCCTCGCTGCTAAAAAATTCGTTCTTCATCTCTATGTCTAATCTGATTAAGCATTTGATTTCACGATTCATACCCATAATAATTGGACCATCAAATATGACATACTTGTTATTTACGATGTTTTCAAACATATTACTATACTTTATATCCGATGATAATATAAGTTTGTTAAACATATTACGATGTTATGATTATGTATGTCTGTTTGTTAATATAAGTTTGTTAAACTTCTGTTTATGTTAATTTAGGTGTTAGAGAAAAACCGAGCGAAACCGATCGAAAACGATCCGATCGATTTAAATTCGAACCGATCATGAGCACCACTTTTATGCTCGGTTATACAAATTCGAACCGAACCGATCCGATCGGTTGTAATTCGATCCGATCTCGAGCAGACCCTCGCTCGGATCGGATCGGATCGTGAACACCCCTAGCTGCAACCTTCAGACTTCCTGAAACAAACAGAAAACATCAACTGATATATCTGCAACACTTATCATTGAGACTTGATGGAGGATATCAAGTCTTGTTCTTCAACTCGAATCGATGACGAACCGAACAGGCTGCGTCCACAGATATGTATCAACAAACTCCCCCTTGGACCCTGGACCCTGCTCGTGAGGATTCATCTTCCATGTCTTTCATGTCGGAGGATCTTCTTCACGAGTCGTAAGTAGAAAGTGTATCAACAAACTCTCCTTTTCATTTAGGAAGTGTGTTAACAAACTCCCCCTTAAAATAAACTCCATTTTCAGCACTTAGATCCTTGAGGTGTTGATGAGAGGTCAGCGGCAACTCGATCATCTTTATCTTTTTAGTGCCTCCACGTCGTGTCTTCATTCCAAAGCTTGTTATCGAACACGTTCTCTTCACCTTTAGCTGGTTTGATTGTAGCATCTGCACATACAAGAAAGCTAAACAGGTAATGAGAACAAACGCTTGGAATATAGTTAACATAAACAAACGACACACATGTGACCATGTTTCAACTACCGTCCGACAGTTTGAAAGTTTAACGAATTTTTCACTTTTAGTTTTTAACTTTCAAAAACTTGCAAATTTCGACCGTTTATGAAGAATCAGTCGTTTTGGTTTTCGTTCAGGTTTCAGCTAACGAAGACTCGAATTCCAACATCGGGTAATCAAAAGAAATTAGAAATAAAATCTTTTGGGCTTTTATAAAGTTTATATTAAAACACACCGAAAATCTTTTTGGAATTTTGAATATTTCAAATGTAAAGACTGAAAGCAGTAAATAAATACATACAAAGACACAGAAACTGAAAGCATTAAATAAATATTTTCAGACATTCTTTTTGCGAGTTTCGAGGGTAAGAGAATCATATCAGTGTACGGTCATGCCAAAACGCTCTTGTTGTTCAATTAGTTAACATTTAGATAAATATCCTATAACGATTATCGGTATTGTTGTCCATTTAAGCTCAACTTATCAGATGTAATCATGGCGTGGGGATACGTTAAGGTATGATTTATACTTACCGACCGGTGTTCATCCACACACGACACATTCCCGTATCAAGGTATGCACGAGAGTTCATCTTACTGGTGAGTATACCATTTATCATCTGTTTTGACGTATATGAAAATGTGAGATACTCACTTATTTTGGATTGAAAACAAGCCCTATATGATAGAATTACTTATTGATGAGGAACTTGATTATCATATGCATGAGGGCACAGGAGCAAGTCCGTGAACAGGTCAGTACAAACGTACAGCAAAGAGACGAACTTGACTCCCGGAAAGATGTGATATATTATCACTTATTTTGTGGACATGTGATTGTTGATCACTTATTGAGGTCGTATGCAGTATGTACACATATGTATGGTATCATGGAAGATCTAGACTTCGTCTCCGTTGTTTTCGGTAAAAGAAACAACCATGATACCCAGATGATAGACAGCATAAAGACCACGTATCTCAGAACCTCGGCAATCTATCAAACGAAATTTCGGTACTAAGACCATATGCCAATGAGTGGTTCCCACACAGTCTTCAATCGTTTTAGGTTTATATCACCCTGCACACTTTAAAATGATTATGAGCCTACCAATACATCTTATATAGAGCTGCTTATCGTTTTGCATTTAAGGTTTAAAGAGGTTTGGACAGACCACTGATGTACTATCATTTTCTCTTTTGCTCGCCGGGAAACTCATTTTTGTTTTACTATTGTTTTTGTGTTTTTGTGTTTTTGAATTTTTAAATTTGGATTTACTCCCCCTAAAATGTAAAAACTATGATAAATTAAAAACACAAAGATATTTACAAAAACAATTTTGCGATGTCGGTTTTACTCTTGCTTGACCTTAATGCCGTTTACCAATAATAAAAAGTCAAATCGTGATTTGTCAAATGCTTTGGTAAAAAGGTCGGCACGTTGGTCATCGGTGTGGACCTTAACAACATCGATTAGTCTTTTGTCAAAACAATCACGTATGAAGTGATATTTAATTTCGATGTGTTTGGTCTTTGAATGCTGCACAGGATTTCTAGTTCTCTATAAGGCAGCAGAATTATCAACAAAAATAGGAGTAGTTAGGAATTCAAAACCGTAGTCGCGCATTTGTTGTTGAATCCACAGGACTTGGGAGCAACAACTAGAGGCAGCAATGTATTCAGCTTCGCATGTTGATGTAGTGACACAAGTCTGCTTCTTGCACTGCCATGTGACTAGGCGATTTCCTAAAAATTGACATCCAGCCGTTGTGGATTTGCCGTCGATTTTGCATCCGCCAAAATTAGAATCACTGAAAGCGATCAAGTCAAAGCTATCATCCATAGGGTACCATAGACCGGTGTCTGGGCATCCCTTCAAATAGCAGAATATCCTTTTTACAGCTGCAAGATGTGAGGCCTTCGGGTTGACTTGATATCTGGCAAGCAGGCACGTTGGATACATTATGTTTGGTCTTGATGTTGTGAGGTACATAAGAGATCCGATCATTGCGCAGTAGTATGAGGAGCTAACAACTTCACCCTTCAAGTCAGGATGAATTCCATGATTTTGCTGCAGTGGGGTACCAATGGGTGATGTGTCGGACATCTGAAATCGGTTCAGGATGTCATTGACATAGTTAGTCTGATGGATAAATATCCCAGACTTTGTTTGTTGCACTTGTAAGCCCAAAAAGAAAGTCATCTCCCCCATAGCGCTCATTTCAAATTTCTCCTACATAACACGCTCGAAATTCCTACACAAAACATCATTAGTAGAACCAAAAATAATATCATCTACATTTACCTGTACCAATAGAAGATCTCCATCCGGTTCTTTAAAGAAAAGAGTGCAATCGATAAGACCTCTACGAAATCCATTCTCCAGCAGATAATTAGATAAGGTTGCATACCAAGCTCGTGGCGCTTGATGTAGACCATAATGAGCTTTGTTGAGTAACCAAACCCAATCGGGATGAATAGGATCTTCAAAACCTGGACGTTGTTCGACATACCCCTCTTCTTCAACCACACCATGTAAGAATGCACTTTTCACGTCCATTTGGTAGACCTTGAATCCTTTGAAGGACGCATAGGCTAGAAAGATCCGAATAGCTTCTAGACGTGCAACCGATGCATAGTCTTCGTTGTAGTCGATCCCTTCAATCTGATGAAAACCTTGAATGACTAATCTTGCTTTGTTTCGAATAACTACTCCACGGTCATCTTTTTTGCACTTATAAACCCAACGGGTACCAATCTTCTTGTAATTTTCAGGTTTATCAACGAGTTTCCAGACACCTAGCTTCTGGAATTGCTGCAGTTCTTCCTCCATAGCTTCAACCCAAGAATTATCTTTCAAAGCTTCTTTAATAGATTTTGGTTCTTCATGTGATACATTACACGCGAAGGACCAATCGTTTTGTTGACCAGATTCTCGAATCGCCGCATACAAGCCTGCATTGTTGTCGTTTCGCAACATGTTTCTCGTTTGTACGCCACTTTGTACATTTCCAATGATGTTTTGTTGAGGATGGGTATTGTGAATTATTGTTTCTGGATTTTCTGGAACTGGAATGTTTGTACCCAGGTTGTTGAGATTGAGATCAACAACTAATTTAAACCCTGAACTGGCGAAGTGGATGATGCAGTAGCTTCAGCTGTTTTAGGGGCGTCCACTGGAGGTGTAGCCTCTGAAGTACCATGAACAGCTTCTTGGTCTGCATCGAGAAATTCATCATCCTCTGAAGATTCGTTCAGTTCGGTAGCATCATGAAAATTCTCATTATCGAGAGTATTATTGTTCACTGAAGCTGGTTCTTGATTGTTGACAATAATTGGTGAACCAACGGTGAATCTGTTGCGTTGTCACTCTCGAAAAACATCCTTGCCGCAGCACTTTCTTCGACTTCTTGAAAATTGATCGAATTAAAAAAGTCATCGTACTCAAACATCTATGGCTGACCAGGACATTTGACTGGCAATGTGTGCCGTTGTACCCTGACCTCAGACCATTCCTCGACCCTTTTAGTCTCTAGGTTCTAGACACTTAAGTTCAGGGTGGCATAACCAAGAAAGTAACCTTCAATAGCTTTTGCCCCAAACTTTCCATTAGGATCGATCATTGTGCAAGGAGCTCCAAACGGTTCAAGATATGACAAATCTGGTTTCCGTGTGTGAAGAAGCTCGAAGCAGGTCTTGTTGTGTCTTTTGACTGTAAGGACTCGGTTTAATGTATAACAAGCAGAGGACATAGCTTCAGTCCAGAAGGGAATCGGCAATTGTGACTCTACCAACATCGTCCTAGCAGTCTCGATCAATGTACGGTTCTTACGTTTAGCGACGCCGTTCTGTTGAGGAGTGTAAGCCGCACTAAATTCGTGAAGAATAACTTTTAATCTACAGAACTCCTCCATGGCATGATTCTTAAACTCAGTTCCATTGTCGCTACGAATCCGTTTAACCTTCAAAGTATACAAATTCTCAATCTGAATGATCAAGTTTTTGATAATACCGAAAGTATCACTCTTGTGAGCCATGAACGCCACCCAAGAAAATCTTGAATAATCATCTGTTATCACGAGGCAATATTGATCATTCCGAATGCTTTTATGCTTGATAGGACCGAACAAATCCATGTGCAAATGTTCAAGCAGAACGACCACCGTGTTGATCTTCTTAGTCGGGTGTCGCTTCTTGCTTTGCTTTCCTTTTTGGCATGAAACACAGGCGTCTTGAAGATGGAAGTTTTTAAGAGGAACACCATTCACTAATTCATTCGACACCAAATGATCCATTTTGTATAAGTGAATGTGACCCATTCGTCTATGCCAAGAGATTGAATCCTTTTCTGTGGCTTTGGAAACGAAACAAGTTGCTTGTGCAGACGTTGTAATTGCTTGGCTCATATCAAGGACATACAAATCATTAATCCTTGGAGAAGACAAGATAATCCATTCTTTAGGAATCTTGAAGCCGGGTTTCAGCACATAACATCCATTTGCATCAAATTGTATTGAAAACTTCTTATCACAAATTCGTGAAACGTTGAGAAGATTGTGATCAAGTTGTTGCACAAAGTTGATCTTATCAAAGCTTACAACTCCGTTGGATACCATTCCTTCACCAGTAATATATCCACCTTTATCTCCAGCAAAAGCAACATAACCTCCTCTAATAGATTTAACGTCGTAGAGAAGCTTCATGTCGCCTGTCATATGCCTGGATGCCCCACTATCAACAATCCAATGACTGCTTAAAGTTCCTCCTGGAACACCATGAACATGAACTCACATGATTAATTGGAGATGGGGACCCAAGCCTTTGTGGTCTTGGGTCTTCCGCTTTCATCGACAAAAGTTACTTCAATTTCTCGATGGTTTGGAAATTGTGATGCTCCCCCTGAATTAGTAACCGTTTTTGGTTTCCAAGTCTGTTGTGTTTTACCAGTTTGAATTTTTGAAATCTTAACTTCGTGATTATTATGAGTTTTAGAAATTTCTGCTTTAACGAAAACAGGTTGTTTGTGAACCATGTCGGTTTTAATTGCCTTTTCAATCACCTTGATTTGTTGGCGTTTCTGTTTCTTTTCCCTTTCTTTTACAAGGCGGGGATCTTGTTTTGTAGAAACAGGTCGCTTTCGATAATTTTGTTAACGGGGAACATCAACTTTAGGCTTTAACTTATGAAGATACAGACAATTTCGAATGATATGTCCAATTTCACCACACTCAAAACATGATCTTCGTTCAACAAACCCCGAAGTAACATGTTATTGTCTTGTTGATGAACTTTGTGATCCTGAGGTACTTGGTTTTGAACTGTTTTGTTCATTTATTTTCAACAATTTAACTTGATTGACATGATCTAAGTTAGATTTATTTGCAAAAGTTTCCAATTTGTTCGTTCCCTTTGATTTCACAAAGTTCACCTTCTTGTTTTTCTTTTGGTTCGGTTCCTTTCAACCTTGAGTCATGGATTTACCTTTTGGTTGGTATGATTTTGCTGCTTTTTCACTGTTGGCAATCTTTGATTTCCATATTGCTTTCGAACTTCAGCTTTTGGAATCGAAGGGCACTATGTTACCACAATGTGTGAACCCGACTTTCCCAAAAACCTACTTGTCGAATCTTCAAAAACTTTACTGATTAAAGATTGATTTACATTTTTAATCGGAAAATCTTTGTTAGAATAGATTTTATCATCACCAACAAGCATGTGCAGCAAATTCACATTCTCATATTCTTGCGAGGAAGTGGACTCGACCAGAACAGTCTTAGCAGGTTTTACGGGAGGATCACATAGAATATGATTCTCGAGAGGTATGTCCTCTTCTATGATTACCGCATCAGACTGTGCTGAGTCAGTATCATCGGATTCATCATCTGAAGAATCAACATCCTCAACAATGACTGGTGGATCCTGATTCTGTTCAGCAGTTGACACACTTGTAACTGTAGAAACATCCGAATCTGATGATACTTCATTTTTGTATCCAAGTTCGGTTGCAAATTCCTCAATGTCTAAAGGAACAGATTGCTCAAATTAAGTTCTATTCTCCTCATCAGACATTGCATCATAATTTTGTCTAACAGGTGGTGGACATTTCTTGTATCCAATGCACGTGACATCCTTTTTCTCTTTTTGTATGTCAATGATGTAATCCAGCACATACCTAGAGTTTGAATAACTGTCTAGCTTAAGCCGGAACGCCTCACTTTCACACTTTACACAGGCTAACTCTTTTTGCATGATCTCGAGACGATTGATATAACAGTTTATGTCAGTTTGTTTTCTTGAAACCATTTTTGTTATCTCGGTTTTATCTTTTCTTAAATTTTCAACCACCTTTTTAAACTCTTTTTCATGGTTTTCATAAAACATGTTAGCCTCTTTGCATTTCGAAAGATCCACTATCAACTTTTGATTGTGGATATATATCACATCATACTTACTTTGCAAATCATCATATTTGCCTTGCAAGTTCGATAATTTATCACCTAAACTAACACATTTATCAGAAGTTGGATCATCGACACATACCTGGTTTGATGAACCACCCACATTAGCCATAAAGGCTGAATGATTAGAAGAAGAAGAAGAAGAAGAAGAAGAATAAGTAGCTTCATCCACCAAGATTGATCTTCTATGATTCCCTGCTTCAGCTTCTCCCAACAATTCATCAATATCTGCATCGATTGCCACGCTTGACGTTTCATCCAAATGATCATCGCCTGAAGTCGAGGATTCTTCATCTGAGCTTCTACCGTAACCAGAACTATCTTCATCTTCAGATGATTCTCCACCACTGGCGGAAGATTCTCCACCACTGGTGTGTTTCAGATCCTTGATAATTTCAGCAAAACAAGCTGTTCCATCCTAAACATCGCTTCCCAACTGAATCGACCAGTCGCAACCTTCATCGACTTGTACCACAAGAGCCTGGTTGGCATTTGATGCTCCTGCTTGATTTGGATTGTTCACAGGCATCAACGTACGCTCGTTATTCCTGTTTTGACCCTGATTCTGATTCTGCTGGTTGCCTTGATTCCTGAAAGGATTCTGGTTCCCATGTTGAGCTGGTTTGGTACATTCTCTCTTGAAGTGACCTCGTTCACCACAATTGAAGAACTTGACTAATTGTTTATCGAACCCATACTTGGTATCTCTCTTGCTTTCCAAGCTGGTTCTACCAGTCCTTTCCATGAAGTCCTTAGCTCGCCTAACAGCACTGGCGAAAGCCCACTTGATGTCCATCATATCCATTTCCTCCTTATGAATCTGCTGATAATCTTCTTGTGTCAGATTGATGTTTCCAATCTGACCTGCTATTAACCCACAATACGCGCTCACCAATGTGTTTAGTAGCTCTATATGATCCTTAGCTACTTCAACACTTACTTTAGAGAAATTTGAAGTGTCGAGCCGAACTGTATTTGGATTTGATGGTTGTCCGGCAGATGAGGTGCTTCCATAACAAGCTTGTTGTGGAACTGGTAGTGGATTTCCGTACAAATTAGTTGCTACAGAAGACCTTTGGGTTTGCTGCTGGGGAACTGGCTGTAGTGGATTTCCATACAAGTCTGTTATTCTTTGTTGTTGAGGAACTGATTGTATTGGATTTCCATACAAGTCAGTGCTTGAGACAAAATCCGTTTGTAACGGAGCATGTGTAGTAGGTCTTGCAACAGTGCTAGAACCTCCACAGTTACCATAATACATATCAGGATTTTGTTGCACTGGAATCCGTTTTACCTTCCTGATTTCTTCTTGGTCTTTGTTCTCCAAGATCTGAACGAAATCATTGATGTTTTTCGTAGCCATTGTGCCATTGTATTTCAAGATTTCCAAGAAACCATTCCATTGAGGTGGCAGTGCATCGGCAAACTTTGTGACAACCTCTACTAGAGTTGTTGCTACCCCATAATTATTCAACTCAGTCAGCAATTGATAATATCTACTTGTCAAATCTGCCAAAGATTCTTTTTCCATACATGTGAAGCTATCAAACTCCTTCTTGAGTAAATCATGTGGCAATTGGCGTGACGCTTCATTTCCTAGACCTCTCGTCTTTAATGCTTCCCATAACCGCTTTGTCGTCTTGAAGTTGACAAACTGATGATATATATCCTTTCTCAATGCTTGAGTTATAATAGAAAATGCTTTCTTTTCTAAATCATATGCCTTTTTCTCGTCTGCCGTAAGATCTGTAAACGTCACGGCAGTTGAAGCGGCAACATCAAGAGCTTGATCGAAATCTGTAGTAAAACATAACCAAAATTCCGTGGTTTGCCCAAGAATATACGTATGGAATCTATCTTCCCATCCAGGATATTCATTCATGTGCATTAGCTTCAGTGGGCGATGAAGGCTTCTAGTTTCACTTTCGCTTAAAAGTATACTTTGAATACTTTGATTTTGATTTCAAACGAACGCCCATTGACTTGTCAAAATTTGATTCGTTTGAGATGGAACTGATGAAAATACGGGTGCGGGAGATTCGGCCCATGATAGCGATAAACCCGTGCTTCTATACTTGCTCTCCGTAGATGCGGGTGCGGGAGATTCGGCCCATGATGGCGATAAACCCGTGCTTCTATATTTGCTCTCTGTATTGGATGGAATACCCCACCAGTCTGAATTCATTTTGAATATATAATACTGAATACCTGCTAAAATCACTTAAAACAAACCGTTAAACCAATTTTTGAAAGGTTCTGTTTAAAAAGTTCTAAGTGAAAGCGATGAAAAACAAAGTGACCAAAGATGAGGTTTTTCGTCTAGACCACTTGTGACGAAAGACTTGTGTTTTTCGTCAGAAATAAAACAATGAAGGATGGTATTTCGTCAAAGGCCAATTGTAAGGAAAAAATAGAGTTTCGTCAAAAACAAATTGTGACGAAAAACCCATTTTTCGTCAAAGCCAATTTTGAGGAGAAATGAAGATTTTCGTTGACTTATGTGTTCAAAGTTAAAGTTAGTGAGATATTATCCAAACACAATCTAATCTCTTGACACAAGTTGGTGACAATTTCAAACTTCACCTTACCTAGACACAATGTTTACCAACCACTCATCATGCTTTTCTAACATTCACCATCACTTGTTTACCAACTTGTATAAACAAACAATATTATAATCTCCAACAATAATTCAGGCAAAATCAAACAAAGCAAATTTAACTTTAAAAACCCATAATATATGAAGAACTTTGAAGATGTTTTTGAAGATGTGAAAAACCCTATGAGTTTCCGGTCAATCTTATGAGTTTTCCGATCACTGAACAAATTTCCGAAACACAATTTTGCACAAAAGTTTAATAAAAACCAAACTTTAACATGTAAACATGAATTTAACAAGGTTTTTCATCAAACTAAACAGCAAAATATCAAGATTTTCAAAGATATAAACTGATTTTTCAGAAAGTATGAACTCCAAACACAAGAAAACGCTCGGTTTTAACAAGGATGAGAGCCAAGGCTCTGTTACCACTTGTAGGTCCAACTAGCGGAGGATCTAGTCGCCTAATCCTTGTATACGAACAGACCCGGTTGTGCGGAATCCAACTGGGTAAGAAAACCGAGACTAAGATAAACACGAACAAGACACAAAGATTTCCTGTTTCAAACTCACAATATATTAAAACTAGAAAGTTGTTTACAACGATTACATAAGATACGCTCTCAACTTTCTCGGTTCTCTCTGAGTTCTTTCTGTTCTCTCACTCGTGTGTCTACTTCTGTTCTGTCTTCAGTTGCTGTATATATAAGCACAGCAGCCGACGAAAGACTTGGCGAAAGACACTAGATGACGAAACATGTAGGTGTTTCTCCATGCAGGATCTGCGGGAGTTTCGTCGCTGGCTTGGATCAGGTGTTTCGTCGCTGGCTTGGATCAAGTGTTTCGTCACTGGCTTGGATCAGGTGTTTCGTCACTGGCTTGGATCAGGTGTTTCGTCAACAGCATCAGCGGTGTTTCGTCGGAAGCTGCAACCTTCAGACTTCCTGAAACAAACAGACAACAGCAACTGATATATCTGCAACACTTATCATTGAGACTTGATGGAGGATATCAAGTCATGTTCTTCAACTCGAAGCGATGACTAACCGAACGGGCTGCGTCCACATATATGTATCAACATGGCATTTAACACTAACAGCTAACCATTCAGACTTGAAACACTAATAACAACAATAAGAAGAAAGACAACTGGTAGAACTAAGAAGAAAGATACTAATATCAGGAAAATCAGTGATATATCAATCATATGTTGCTCCAATATCGGTTCATATCACCGATATTATCGATACCGATATTCTAACCAATATTTTGCACCGTTATCTTGGCAGGGGACCGATAACTGATATATCACTGATATATTGGGATATTAACTACATAGCATGAACCTAAGCCTACACACACATACATACATATATACATACATACATACATACATACATACCATACCATACATACATACATACATACATACACACATACATACGTACATACATACATACATACATACATACATACATACACACACACATACACACACACACACACACACATACATACATACATACATACATACATACATACATACATACATACATACATACATACATACATACATACATACATACATACATACATACTGCAGGAATAAGACATGATCACAAGTGATTTAGGATCAAAGCTCCAACCAGGTGTTGATCCAAGTATTGAAGGACTGCCTTAGGGATTGTATCTACAAAACATAAAACGGTGTTGCCCAAACCATAAGAAGGGATTTCTTCCTATGATCACCCTCCAACATAAAAATAAGTATATATTCACCGGAAAATATGCCTAAGATAGAGAGAAAGTGAGAGAATACGAGCTGACATTTCCTTTATGACATTACTAGTATTTATATTAGGAATGTTTTCACGTCGGCTTGTCGCGTTCATAATGATTGTGGTCCACCATAGAGTATAACCATCTGATCTTGACATCTCTTTTCCTATTGGTGGACACATTATCATGTGACAAGTGAGGATTTCCCATTAATCGTGGGTTGGGTATTTGAACCCTTTGTTGGTGTAGGATCGTGAAACGACCTAACGAGTCGATCAGAAGAGTGCTCAGACAGAATCAGAGGCGGAATTCATTGATTCTATCTTTGTTTAGCTTGTATTCACTATTAATTGTCTTGTTTATTGATCTTAAAACGATTTACAGCATGTAGACACTTCGACAGCACCTCGGCGTCGGAAACAAGAAGGTTACAAATGAACTAGACATGAGAGGTATTCATAGGGCAAGTGATTTCGTTTGAAAGTGGCATGTTTCACTTCAAACGAAATTACACAAGTTAATTTCGTTTGAAAGTGTCACATGTCATGTTCAAACGAAATTACATCAAATACTCATAAAACCTACCCTATATCTCGTATAACGTGCCCTGATCTAACAATTGTAATGTAAGACTCAATACAAGACGAAATCGACAGACGTATGCACTAACAGTTGGTGATAGGTAACCGACCCATCAACGGTTATATATAGAGGAAACGTGTAAAATACAATACGGCTTAACGTACATCACGTACGACAACGTGCGTGATTATGTGTATAACGTGCGTGATTAATGTTTTCATCATGCGTGATTAATGTTTCCCAACATGCGTGCTTTGGGTTTTTTAGTTTATAACCTGCGTGATTTTCAAATGAACGTGCGTAATTATATATCGTACTTGATGTACGTTAAGCCATATTACGTTAACTGGCCTCTCTCTCTCTCTCTCTCTATATATATATATATATATTATGGTCATCTAAACCTTAAAGCTAACTAAACTATAGTGAACCTGCTTTATGATTGTCAAAGAAAAAAATGTACTCCCTCCGTCCCATTAAAAGTGTCATATTTTGAATTTTCAAAGTCTTTATTTATAAACTTTGACCTTAAATAATTTTGTTTGTGTTAGATAATACTTGATGAAAGTTATATGATTTGAGTGTGTTTTACAAGTGTTTTTATCGGGTTAATTTTCATCAAGTTTTATATAACAAAAAAAATATATAATTAAAGTCAAAGTTTATAAATAAAGACTTTGAAAATTCAAAATAAAACACATTTAATGGAACGGATGGAGTAGTATTTAAGTAGTTTTTTTTAAGGTAAACTTTATTAACCAAAAAACGCTGACCCAAGCCGGGACAACAAAAAGAAAATTACACAATTACATATTTACAAAGGAACTCCATTCCTTCCAATCTAACCATTTAAACTTCGATCTATTAGAAAACCAGAAAAAACCCAAAGCCTTGATTTCACTAATGATGCTTTCTATTCTAACCGGTGAGTTTGAAAATTTTGCATTATTCCTAGCACGCCAAATGCTCCAGCACGCTATCATAATAATACCCTGAATAGCTTCCTTTTTCTTCTCCAACACGACTAGGTTTTTGGAAAACGTTAAGCGATCTTGAAGAGTAAACGCATAGATGAAAGGAATTTTACACCAAGGGCTCACTCCGTTCCACACATTCGATGCAATATAGCAAGCGATGAACAAATGATTGGCCGTTTCTTCTTCATCGTTACAAAGCGGACACAAAGAATCACCAATTCCGATATTCCTTTTTTTAAAGCTTCATCAGTATGGACCTTATTCATCTCCATCCTCCGAATGTTCACTTTGCCTGGAATCCAGTTACACCACTCCATAACGAAACAATTATCCGGAACCTGCTCCTCTCTTAATCGCATATTATTGATCTAAGTAGTACCCATTACTAGAAAAAGGGGACAATTTACTACAGAAATTTCCTACACAATTTTTTTCGTCACAGATTACAACACCTTTATGATGAATTTCCTAAAAAAAAGTTTCATGATTTTGTTACAAATTTTTTATGCATCCATGACCAAAAACAAGAAAACCCTAATTAATTGAGAGTTGCGTCACAAATTTGTCAGAAATAACCTACAAAAGGTTAATTATTATTTTTTACCGAATAAATATTTATATAAGCCAAATAAATAAGGAAAAATAATATGGTTTCCTACACATTTGTGACGAAAAATAAGAAAACGCTAATTAATTGACAGTTGCATCACAAATCTGTCAGAAATAATATCGTTTCATACACATCTATGACAAAATATTTATTTTTTAATTAACTTAAACCATCCGTCGGGATTGCGTCACAACTTGTGACACATTTCTGACAAATATCCTTGTATCAATACAATTTCCTACGGATTTACAATTTCCTACGGATTTATGACAAAATACTTAAATATATTGCAAATATAAAGGCATAGGAAACAATCCATGTATCAAAACATTTTCCTACACATATTTGTTTTTTAGTCTATATTTCGATATAAATATTATTGAAAGTTTGTATTCAAAATAACATTTAATATTTGTCTTTATAAGGTTATTTTTTTAAGTTACACTTGTATTGTGGAAAGCTTGTAAGCTTGCATTAACTTTCCTTTTTATTTTTATAGACCCGTTGGAGGTGGGATCCGGCAAGTGAGCAACTCATACATGAAGGGTTTATTAACGTGCTAAAGACACGTTATAGTGACATAATGAGGAATTTGAGAATAACCTCCACAAGGATGGCATCATGCGTCCGAGAAGATATGGATCCAAATAATTATCTACAATTTGACATAATTCGTGATTTTCCGCCTCATTCAATGTCTCTTGAAGTATGGCGTGGATTATGTAGGGTAAGCGAGTTAGTACCTTTTTTGTCTTATTTTTGCCTTTAACAGATGATACACACATATACATACACACTCTTTACAGCATTGGAACACACCTGGTTGGCTTAACAAGTCCAAGAATGGGTCAAGAAACCGCAGGAGCGCTGATATAAGTGGGAAGTCATCGCGACACACAGGTGGATCAATGGGATATGCTGAGCGTCGTGCCCGAATAGTAAGCTAATCATACTTATAATCTTAAGTAATTGGTTTTAGTTGAACATTTTACATTAACTGCACTCTATTTTATGTAGAAAAGGAAAATGAACGAGGACCCAATTTTAAACAAATCTTTCTGGAAACCCATCTCACTAAAGAATGCAAACAAAAATTAAGGGGCGGGGACATTGACATATATAACTTGGAGGAATTGAAGATTTGTATGAAACGAGCCGAAAAAGTATATGTAAGTTATCTTTATTATTTGAGTATTATTTTGCTGTTGTAGTTAACTCTTATTATTTTGGGATTTTTACATATATCCCCTTATTAAGACCCTTTATGACATATTTACCTAACCTTCGTGTATCTATTGCAGTTACAATCACGTTGTTTTGATAAATTGTAGGGGTTTTAATTGAGGGCGATGGAAGATGTTTACGGGCCGAACTTCAGTGAGTATCCAGATGACTCTGTGGTGTGGGCACGTGTGTTTTGAGAAGGTCGCACGCGTCGTGTATATGGGATAGGATCTTCGGATCTACAATACTTGGTGACCGGGACATGTTCTTCTTCTACCGGGTCTGCACCATCGCAAGCAGAGTACCAACGGTCTCAAGAAGAGGTATCTTTATTACTATTTGGTATTACTAAATGTTAAAAATGTTGGTTCTTTTCTTTTGCCTCAAAACATTTCTTTATATAATGTATTTACTAATTATAACTATATATATTTTAACAACTTTTTAGGCTCAAGTTATGCGAACCCGAATGGTTGATCTTGAAGCTCGGGTTCAAGAAGAAAGGAATCTACTTGTATCTCGTCTTGAAGAAGAAAGGGATCTACTTCCAACTCGTCTTGACGATGAAAGGAAAGCAAGGGAAGAACTTCAAAAACAACTTCAAGATTTTATGAAGAATTGGCGTCCTCCCTCTAATTAGTTCTAGTTTTTTATATCTTTTTGGAATTACGTTGAATTGTATTAGCTTACGGTTTAAATATATTGGAACTTGCGTTGTAACACATGATTTTTGAATTTATGTCATTGTAACTTCGGTGAATTTTGTAAAACAGGTTTTTGGTATTGCAGATTATTTCTGGAATTTTTCGCCAGAAAAATGCAGAAATATTATTTATTTTTTTGCAGTTTTTTTATTTAATTAATTAGGTGGTTGGAAATGTGTCACAACATAAATAGCTTTTGTCGGAAAACAGTCAAAAATAGTAGACCTTTTTTCTTTATTTTGTCAGAAATTTGTCACAAAACATACTCAGTTTTCGTAGGAAATTTGTAACAACACTTCTTATGTATTTGTTGAAAATGGGTCACAAAAAATACTCAGTTTCCTCGGAAATTTGTAACAACACTTCTAGGGATGGCAAAAATACCCGAGCCCAACGGGTATACCTGAAACCCGACACAAATGGGACGGGTATACCCGATACCCGACGGGTATTGGGCCGGGTATGGGTTTAGTTTTAAAAATTTTTGCAGGTATGGGTCGGGTATGGGATTAGGTGATACCCGACCCGATTACCCGAAACCACATACCCATTTACCCGAACTATATACCCGAAGTTTTTAATTTATATTAACCCATATCTATTAGTGATTTATTTTAGTATGTTCATAATAGGAAAAAATAAATTTTCTTTTAGCATATGTATTTGATGATAGTATTTATATTTTGTATGTTGTGAAGTATACATATATATAAGTGTATAAATATTATAAAGTTATTATTAATTTATGCGAAAACTTATATGTATGTAATGTATATTTTAATTTATAATTGTTGTTCATAAATAAAATTATATAATAATTATAATAGTAAAAAATGTATTTGGAAATCCCAATGTATATTTTTAACAAACTAATGGGTATACCCGATACCCGCGGGTATACCCGGTACCCAACGGGTAATTACCCGACATATACCCGACGAGTATTGGGTCGGGTATGGGACACGATTTTACAACCGGGTATGGGTATGGGATTACCAATACCCGACCCGAACCCGACCCATTGTCATCCCTAAACACTTCTAATTTATTTGTAGAAAATGGGTCACAAAAAATACCCAGTTTTCACGGAAATTTGTAACAACACTTCTAATTTATTTGTAGGATGTGGGTCACAAAAAATACTCAGTTTACTCGGAAATTTGTAACAACACTTCTAATTTATTTGTAGGAAGTGGGTAACATAAAATACTCAGTTTCCTAGGAAATTTGTAACAACACTCTAATTTATTTGTAGGAAATGGGTCACAAATAATGTTGTATTAAAATTTGTTAATTTTTTTGTTTTTGTTTTTTTTTTTTTTTTTGTCAGAAATGTGTAGCCAAAAAAATAAATCCTAAAAGATAATAATTAAATATATTGTAGGAGATTCGTAGCAATTTGCGACGTAGTAGTTTCGTAGAAAATGTGTAGGAAATGCGTTGAAAACGGGTTTCCTACGAGCTGTTTTCCTACATCAGGTGTTTGTCATAAATGCGTAGAAAAACCAGTTTTATGACGCATTTCCTAGGAAAACTAGTGAAAGAAGTTTCAGATTTTCTAGTAGTGACCCGCTCCTCTCTTAATCGCATATTATTGGTAGCCTCTGAATGGTCATTAAGAGGTTACCTCTTAATGAAACCATTAAGGATTTTACCAATGAGAAGGTAGAAGAATGTGACATGTGATGATTTACCATTCAGAGGTTAGCTCTTAACCATTCAGACTTGAGGTTACCTCTTATTCATTCAGAGGTTTTAAACCATTGAGAGGTAGCATCTGAATGGTCATTAAGAGGCTACCAAACAGCCCCTAAGTAGTAGTGCCTTATTCTCCTATTTTTTTAATCGCATATTATTGATCTAAATGGATAAATTAGAAAGAAATATTTGAACTTTGTGAATTGTGAAACTATGTCGTTGCCCTCTATTCCCGGAAGACCCCAATTTGAATAAACATTCCAGGCTCATAATTTGGTACTTGATTACACAATGCTCCATACTTACCCCTAATGTTAATCACCTACGCCCATACAACGTCATAACTGTAAATAAAATAATGACCTTGATTTGAGGAATTAGATAATAATTTAAATGTTTTTAGCATGACATCTCTGTTGGGACTTGGGAGCTTAACAAAGGGAACTGAGTACTACTTTCAAGAAATTTGAAAATACATGGGAATTGTTGAAATATGAGTAGTTAATCTTGAATGTTAGGATGTCGAAGTAATAATTTAGTTTGTATATAAAAGTATGTGAATAGCTACAAGTATGATTTATATATTTTTAATTTTACCAAAGTACATACACCTCAATGGTATCATAGTGTTCAAAGGGTTGTTTTCTTTCAAGTGATAAAGGTTCAAGTCGTGTTGTGAGCAAATAGTTTAATTGAGAATAAATCACATAGTTTAATTGATGTAACATACATGTTTCCCCTTTTCGCGGCTAGCCTATGTTGATATGCTAATGATATATGGTGTTTAAAAGGCCATTCTAAACGACGGATCACCTGTTTACTTCGTGTGGGGTCTCTACGGTGATATGGCAGAAGATTCAGGCTTGGTGTAAGACCTCAAATCTGGTTGTTGTCAGAACTCAAGGGGTGAAACCACAAACACAGTTTTATTATTAATCTCAGCAACCAGATACAAGCAATAGACAACCAGTCAACACATATTGTAATACAAGTAAAGATCTCCAGTAGGATGATCTGTATAAGATGAAAGCAAACCCTAGTCTCACGAATGAACGTGTGAGGAGAGGGAATCAAGACAGAATGATATAAGATGAGAGCGAGTGAAGTAAGGAGCCCGAATCAGCAGCACACCAAACACTCTCCTTTTATAAGGGCCAAGCCCTAAGGGGCCACCGAGAAACATGGGAGCCCAAAGATATCAACAGCTAAGCCCAAAGGCAGCAACAGCTTGGCACAACGGCTATGAGCCCAAGACAGCAAAGCAAACCTCACAAACAATAAACATGGAAATAATTAGAGAAGGAAGTGAATCAAGAGAAAAAGGAAATGAGCATTTAAACTGTATAAATAGTATTTTTAACACCCCCCCCTGCAGTTTAAATGTGAAAAGGATTAGACAGACCTAAGGACTTACACATGTCTGCATGAGCTTTTGGTAGCAGTCTTTTAATAAAAATATCTGCCAGTTGATGTTCAGACTTGACCCCAGTGGCTTTAATTAATCCTGAAGCAATTTTTTTCTCGCAAAAAAAAGAGGTCAACCTCGAAGTGTTTCGTTCTGTCATGAAAGACAGGGTTGGCAGCAATAGATAAAGTTGTTGTGTTATCACATTTTAGCACAACAGGAATATCCACATCCACTTTCAGTTCCCTTAAGATGTTTAACAACCTTAAAACTTCACATGTAGCATTGCACATAGACCGATATTCTGTTTCGGCAGAAGATCTTGAAACAACGTTTTGCTTTTTGCTTTTCCAGGAAATCAATGAGCTTCCAAGGAATATACAAAAGCCGGTGACAGATCTGTGGCTTTCAACACATTTGGCCCAGTCCGAATCTGCAAATGCTGTTAAATGAAAAGTGCTACCTTTTTGAAATAGAATGCCAGTACCTGGAGCACCTTTTAAGTAGCGCAGAACCTTGAAGGCAATTTGGGTATGAGCCTCAGTTGGCTTATGCATAAACTGAGACAAATAATGAACTAAATAGGCAATGTCCGGTCTTGTATGTGATAGGTAAATTAATTTTCCTATCCGTTTTTTATACTGTGTGACATCAACAGGTTTTGACTTAGTGAGAGTTAGATTTGTCAAAACATGATTTTGATCTATGGGACAGCTGTTGGGTTTACTTCCACTCATCCCATATTCATTTAATAGGTCCATACAGTACTTCCTTTGAGAAAGACAAATACCATTGTTAGCTTTAATTACCTCAATGTCCAGAAAACATTTAAGAAGACCAAGATCTTTGATTAAAAACTTAGTTTTCAAAAAATCCTTAATTTTATTTATTTCGTCTTCACAGTTCCCAGTTAGAACAATATCATCTACATAAACAAGAAGCACAATAAACACAGAGTTCACAGATTTGATGAACATGGAATGATCACACTTAGATTGTGTAAAGCCAATTTTGACCAACACTTGAACAAGTTTTTCATTCCACATTCGTGGAGCTTGCTTTAGGCCATATAGAGACTTGTTCAACTTACATACTTTGTTCCCTTTAACATCCAACCCATCAGGTAAAGTCATATAAACTTCCTCCCTAAGGTTACCATACAGGAAGGCATTATTAATATCAAGTTAATACAAGGGCCAATCATTTTGGACAGATAGGCTAATAACACATCTGACAGTTACCATTTTAACAACAGGGGAGAATGTTTCCTCAAAGTCAATCCCTTCTCGTTGGTTAAAGCCTTTGGCTACAAGCCGAGCTTTGAACCTATATACTTCCCCTGCTGACTTGTATTTGACTTTAAATACCCATTTACACCCAATAGGTTTTTTACCACTAGGAAGATCAACAATATCCCATGTATTATTTTTATACAAGGCAGACAATTCATCATTCATAGCATCAATCCACCTTTTATCATCAAGAGCATCTTTATAGAGGTGCATGGTTCAATTATTTTATTGATATTAGCAGCAAAGCAAATGTTTTCACTAGGTAATTTTGAATAATTGACAACTTTATCATAACTATATTTTGCATTTCCAACAATATAATCATCGAATCTTTTAGGAACAGAGGCGGACCTAGTGGACCTTCTAATGTTTTGAGTACCCTCAGGAAGGTTTGACTCATCACTAATGCCACTAGACTCAGCCCTCACAGGTTCAGTTGCAGCACCCATGGACTCATTCCTCTCAGTCTCAACATCAGCCCCTGATGATTGCTAAGTATCACTATCGACAGTTGACTCAACTGCATCACTGTGTTGCCGAGTCACAGTGGTTGAGTCAGTAGCATCCTTCTCTTCATCATTGGGATTTGTATCACTTGATGTTTCAAAATTGTCAAAGAAGTTGAGTTGGTTTAAAAAGTTTGTACTTGTTTGTTCATGAGTGTTATTTTTAAAAGGGAAGACACTTTCATGAAAACTGACATCCCTAGAGAAAATGAATTTTCTTTGTTCTAGACTCCAAACCTTGTATCCTTTTTTTAGATTGGAATATCCCATAAAAACACATTTTTCATCTCGTTCCTCAAGTTTATCAGAATTGTCTAAAATGGTAAAATAGCAAAGACAACCAAAAACTTTCAAGTGATCAAGAGAAGGTTTAAAACCAAACAACATTTCATAAGGAGAACAACCATGCAACACAGAAGAAGGAAGCCTGTTAATTAAGTAGGAAGCAGTAAGCACACATTCAGACCAGTATTTGAGGGGAACTTTAGACTGAAATAATAAAGCTCTTGCAACATTTAGCAAGTGTCTATGTTTTCTCTCCACAACACCATTTTGTTGTGGAGTATATGTGCATGAGGTTTGATGAATGATCCCTTTGTTTTTAACTTAAGATGACATTTGAGAATTAATGAACTCGGATCCGTTATCACTACGGAAAACCTTGATATTGACTTCAAATTGAGTTTTAACCAGATTGTAAAAGCTTTGTATATTTTCAAAAACTTCTGATTTGGATTTTAGTAAGTACACCCAAACAGTCCTGGTAAAATCATCAACAACTGTGAGGAAAAATTTGTACCCATCTATGCTAGTGACTTTGTAGGGACCCAGACATCCAAATGAACTAGATCCCCTACTTTAGATGACCTTTGTTCACTTAGAGGAAAAGGAACTCTATGTTGTTTGGCTTTGTGACAGATGTCACAAGGCTTGATGTCATTTGACTCAGTTTTAATTTGTAAGACTTTCAACACTTGTTCAGCTGGGTGACCCAACCTTGAGTGCCAGAGCTTTATATTTTCAGTTTTACTTAAACAAGAAAAATTAGTGCCTAGAGGGTTACCATAAAAGTACAAACCCCCAGTTTGTCTACCAGTCACCAGGGTTTTCTTTGTGCAGGAATCCTGAATGTAACAAGTATTTTCATCAAAATTAACCCTAAGCTTGTTGTCCTTAGCTAACTTATAAACAGAAATAAGATTCACATAGTACTCTGGCACAACAAAAACATCTTTTAAAATCACATAACCTGACAACTTAAAGGACCCAATTTTAGTGACTTTTGCATTTGTCCCATTTGGATGTTTAATGGTAATATTATATTCAGACACATCAACTAAGTTAAAAATGTTTTCACTGGTCATGACCATATGCTGGTTTGCACCAGAGTCAATGATCCAATTCAGATTCTGTGTTGAAGGCCCCATAGAGTTAAAACAGAAAAAAATTTATAGTCTCCTAGAGCAGAGAAGGAGTTAAAGCATTTACCTCCTACATTGGACTCTTCAGTTTTATTTTCATTCAGCAAACCTAGCAACTTAGAAAACTGATCAGCAGACAGAGTGTTCAAGGAACTAGCACTTTTGTCACTCACAGAATTATTCACAGATAGACTATTGTTGCTATTAGTAGAATTATTAGACTTAGACCATTGACCATTTTGATTTGGTTTTTGTCTATAATTGGTAGGGTAGCCATGAAGCTCATAACATTTATCAACAGTATGCCCAATTTTGTTGCAATGAGTACACTTAAGATTAGGGTTAGGGCCCTTGTTAAACCTTTTTTATTGTCATTGAAGCTATTTATTTTAGCAGCAAAACCAACATTAGGAGCTTTGGACCCAGTATTTGATCCTCTATGAGACTTTTCTCTAGAAATGATAGAGAAGGCAATTTTGATAGTTGGTAAATGATCCCTGGTTAAAAGATTAGTCCTAACAGGTTGATAGATATCATCAAGGCCCATCAGGAATTGCATAAGTTTAATTAACTGATTGAATTCATTAAATCTAGAGGAAGCATTGCGAGTACAAGAGGGCAGCTGTAGCATGGCATCAAATTGTTTCCACATTGTGTTAATCTTATGATAATACTCAGAGACACTAGCACCATTTTGACTCACAGAGTTGATTTTTTGAAACAGACCAAACACAACAGAGCCATCAACTTTATCATAAGTGTCTTTTAAATCATCCCATACTTCAGACGCAAGCCTTGAATAGACTTGTCCAACATATAATTCCTCAGAAACATAGTTCAAAATCCATGTTAACACAATTGAATTGCATCTGTCCCATTGACTAGCTAGAACATCATCAGTTTTAGATTTAACACAAGTACCATCAATAAAACCTAGTTTATTTTTAGCCATTAGGGCCAGCTTCATAGCATTTGACCAAACCACGTAATTTTCAGTTCCTTTTAATTTAATACTCACAATAGTAAGACCACTGGAATCACTAGCATGCAGATAAAGAGGATCACTAGCATCAAGTTTAATAACCAAAGTAACAGATAAATCAGATTTATCAGACATATTTGGCAGATAAACACAGAAAGTAACAAAGGAAACAAAGGCAGACAAAAAAGTTAAAACACAACCAGCTAAACACAAAGGACCGGCGAAGCCTGGACAGAGGTCCGATCAGAGGTTCGTCACTCAAGGTGCCTCCGCAGACGTAATCCAGGGAGCCACAACACAACTGACCAACTAAATGCAACAGAGTGAAATAAAGGGAGAGATGGAACGAACTCACAGCGGGTGCAAAATCTCCGGCAAATCAGGCTTGTAACCTTCACTTAGGGTTACAAGTTTCTGATAAGAAAAACCAAGAACACAATCTGTTGGTTTGCCCTAAAGAGGGACCAACTAGAGTCTTCTTCAAGAGAAATGCAAAAGCCCCAAAAAATAGGGTTTCAACCTTCAAGAGCAGATCCGTCTCCAGGAAGTCAAAATAGGCTTCGGAAACAGAAGAGAGCCACAAACCCTAGATCTTAGGGTTTCACGAACAGCGGCAAGACCAGAATCAGAGCAGCGGAAGAACACCAGAGCACCGGTTTAGCCTCGGAGCTTTGATACCATGTCAGAACTCAAGGGTTGAAACCACAAACACAGTTTTATTATAAATCTCAGCAACCAGATACAAGCAATAGACAACCAGTCAACACAAATTGTAATACAAGTAAAGATCTCCAGTAGGATGATCTATATAAGATGAAAGCAAACCCTGGTCTCACGAATGAACGTGTGAGGAGAGGGAATCAAGACAGAATGATATAAGATGAGAGCGAGTGAAGTAAAGAGCCCGAATCAGCAGCACACCAAACACCCTCCTTTTATAAGGGCCAAGCCCTAAGGTGCCACCGAGAAACATGGGAGCCCAAAGATATCAACAGCTAAGCCCAAAGGCAGCAACAGCTTGGCACAACGGCTATGAGCCCAAGACAGCAAAGCAAACCTCACAAACAATAAACATGGAAATAATTAGAGAAGGAAGTGAATCAAGAGAAAAAGGAAATGAGCATTTAAACTGTATAAATAGTATTTTTAACAGTTGTCTTCTCGTTTCGGGATATTTTATAGTTGCATAATTGGGTCGGCTTGGGTGGTAAGAGGAAGGATGTGTTCCACGGCATTGCCATTCTTACCTGTTGGAGTATCTGTAAAGCTAGAAATAATTTGATTTTCTCGGGGAAACAATTTAATATTAACGATGTTTTCAGTGAGATAAGGTCTTTGGGTTTCGTTTTGTAATAAGAATAGGTCGAAAGATAAATGTATAGCTTGGAAGGATTGGTGTAATTTTGTAAATATGTAATTGGGGTCGTTGGTTTGGGGTTGGCCGCTCGGTTTCGAGCTGGTTTTTGCTGGTTTAATGAAGTTTTCTTTAAAAAAATAAAAAACGACATATCCATCTCATACTGCTATTATTATGTATAAAGTTGTACATATTTTGATTGGGGCAGGCTAAACATACCCCCTCTTATTACTTTTTATACCTCCCTTTCCATAAAATAACATTAAAACTTGTAATATTTACCCCCTATACAAATCATCACTTTAAAAATATTCTTTTTGTTACAAAACAAATTCAAAAGTGTAAAAAAAGTTTACTGACGTTTTTTTTAAATATTTAATTTTTATTTAAATCATATTTTTAAAAAGTTTTCATATATTGTTTCTAAAGACACTTTCTCAAATAGTATTTTGATTATGGTTTTTTATTGAACATCTTTACAATTAAATAATAACTGTAAATATAATAAAAAAAAGTTTTGAACTTTGTTTTTGAAAAAAGTCTATATTATGTTTTTTACTCGTCTAGTTTGTATTTTAAAGGTCTTACTTTTATATTTTTTAATACTTTAGATGTGTTTATAAAATAATTAACAATTTTTATTTATCAAAAAAGTATTTTTTTTAAATAGCATTTACAGCCCTAGGACATATTAATCATTCAAACCATCTATGTAAGTGAACAAATAAACAATAGGTACTAAAATTATTTTATCAAACTATAAATTAACAATGTATATAAATTCAAATTTAATTAATGTAAAGAGTATGTTATAAACAAGTTTAAACCAGTTTAAGACTTGGATCGAAGTGAACACTTTTCTAAAGCCAAACAAATGGATAGGGTTGATTCACAAATATTTTTCTCTTCTTCATTTAAAAAATATATTAAACTGGTTGATTTCGAAAATATATGTGGATTTTTTTGTAATCAAAAGTAGGTCATTCGAAACCAAAAGTCATGTAAAAGCATAAACTTAATTACGAATAATCATCGGTTTTCGACCACGCATCAGATACCCACTTCAAGTCGTTCCAAAATAAAAAAAAAACATTTTAAAATATTAAAAATAATAAATAAAAGACATTTAAAATACAAACTAGACAAGGAAAAAATATAATGTAGACTTTTTTTCAAAAATAAAATTCAAAACTTTCTTATTAATGTTTTTATATGAAAAACGTTATTAGTAATTTGTAAAGACGTTCAATAAAAGAAAACATAATCAAAATACTATTTGAGAAAGTGTAAAAAATATCTGAAAACTTTTTTAAAAGAATATGGTTTTTTAAATATAAATATAAATTAAACAATTTAAAAAAAAACGTCTATAATATATTTTTACACTTTTGAATTTGTTTTGTAACAAAAAAGAATCCTTTTAAAAAAATATGACTTGATTAGGGAGTAAATATGACAAGTTTAAATATGATTTTATAGAAAGGGGGTATAAAAAGTAAAAAGAGGGGATAAATTTAGTAGCCCCCATTTTGATTTTGGCTTTAGTTTGAATCAGAATTTAGTACAAAAGGCTACATGATATTTAATAGGGATGAGCAAAATGGACCCGATACCGAACCGGTACCGGTACCGAATTTACCGAACCGGGTACCTTTTCGGTACCCACTTTTGACATTTTCGGTACCGGTCCGGTACCGGTCCGGTACGGTACCGGTTCGGTACCGGTCCGGTACCGGTCCGGTACCGGTCCGGTACGGTACCGGTATTTTGCTCGTTTTTACCCTCAAATACCGGTACCGAACCGGTACCGGTACCGAACCGTACCGAACCGTACCGAACCGGGTATATTCGGTACCGGTACCCACTTTTGAGGATTTTCGATACCGGTTCTTTCGGTACCGGTACCGGTTCGGTACCGAACCGGACCGAGCTCATCCCTAATATTTAACACGAGGTTAATAGTGGAAATGTCATGCCCATTTTTGTCATGGATTTGTATTGTAACTCACTTAAAGGCATGGATTGCCCATTTTGTGTTGTGAACCTAACGACAAGACAAATTTTGCATACATAGAGATTCAAGCTCATGAATGACTTGAAGCATATGCAAGATGATGCATCTGTCATTCGAGACGATGCTAAATGCATATAGGATGAAGGAGCTCAATATTTGAAGACATATTCAGAAAGTGCACGAGTGCATATGATATACCCTAAACCACCCTTTTGAAATATCTGGTTAATAAAAAAAAGCTTTCTGTTTCTTTACCCTAGTTTTGGATAATTGAAATTCACAATTGAAGGTGAACAAATATTCTCTTTATAAATACAAAATCTAAACTCTTTAAAATCGTGACCACTTATTTATTAAAAAACTAGCTAGGTGCTACTGATTCACATTTTTTTTGTGTGTTTTATAGCTCACGCAAAGAAGAGAGGGATGAGAGGAGTTTTGTGTAAAAACAACTAAAACGGATTATGTGTGTTGGGGAGTTGGAGGGCATTTTCAAACGTTTTGTTTTGTTTTTTTTGTTTTTTTTTTTTTTATTATAGCGGTAAAACCCGGATGGACAGGAGCTAAAGACATTTTTGAAGCTTCAAATCTTGAATGCACTAATCTAAGATAACCATTTCATACCACATTTCGAGGTCCAATTTTCACTAAAAACAAAAATACGCATGCCCAAAAGATATCATTGTGTTCATTATTTATGGTTTAATTACTTAACGGTGTGCATCTTTGAAGGTTCTCCGACGACCATCACACATATAATTATAAATGGAAATGGAGATATTTAAAACAAGGTTTTATGTGCTTTTGACGTTGAACAAGAATATATCTATATTATTTTCATTATAATATATGGGGAGCTTCATAAGGTTCCCGACAGCAATAGAAGCAACAGGTACAAGAAGAAATTAAGAATTTGAGTATGAATCTTTTGCGCAGAACCATATGCATGGAAGACTGACAATTTTGGTATGTGTATCAATTTGACTTTAATGTTCTAATCTCATTTAATGCAAACATTTATTAATGCTTAATTTGAGTGGCATTAATGTCAACAATTAAGACCTCGGGTATATAAAGACATATATATTTTTCTATGAATAATCAGGCATTTAAAAAAGAACCGACCCATACACTTGTGTGATTGAGGTGTTAATAACTATATATGTAGATTGGTTTACTACGTGAAATCTGATACTTTTAAGTCTTTAAGTGAAAAATGTGGGGTTAAAATATCATAAAATCAATTAAAAAGCAAAACTTAACACGGTATAATCAGTGGCGGACCCAGGAATTTTTTCCTGGGGGTGCGAAATATTTTCAAAGATTTTAGGCCTCTAGCTGTATAAAAATGTCGGTTCATAGCGGGTCGAGTCGGATCATGTAAGACAAAAGAACATCAAACTAAAATTTATAAATAATCAAAAACACGTCAAACGTCATTGCAAATTACATACGTATTTAAAATTGTGCCATACATGTCTTTTTTTTTTAAATATATCCAAAATATCATCTAAAGATACTAAACACGCCATAAGTTTATTACATTCTTACTCATTGTTTCTAACATATATAATTTGCTCCATAAGCAATCATGTTCAACCATAGCTCATAACTTTCAATTATATTTTTAAACATTCAAGCCCTAATATTAAATGTTGATTATTTGTAACTAATCATTTAAACAAACAAATCTATAAATAAAACAACAAGTGTAGGGGAGAAAAGAGATTACGTATCTTAGTTTGTATAAACATGGCATAAAAAAAGAGAGTAAAGGGCTTGAGAGACTTGAACATTTAACTTAATAAATGGTACTTTTTTTTGCTAGTCTCATATACTCACAAACCAAATCTTGCAATTTAACATATTATATATACAATATATAATATATAACATTATTGTTGTACAAAGTTTCTTTTAAATGCTCGTATTATTGGATATAGTATTTTTGTACTAAATTAATTGTAGAAGAATATTATAGCTTTTCTTAATTAATGGTAACCTAAATTTTTGTACTAAATCAATTGTAAAAGAATATTATAGCTTTTTTAATTAATGGTAACCTAAATTTAAAGTGGACTTATTGATATTGATGTGTGTCGAGTGCGATATATTTTTACTTATATTTTAAGTCATTTTTAACACTTTAGTCAAGTTTTAAATTTATAAAACACGATATTTTACTAACACTAAACACACATATGGGCAAGTGCACCCATCGTGAGCGTAGTATAGCGTTGTTAAGATACCGAGGTCGTCCAAGGACACAAGAGCTTTTAGCACCGGTTTATCCTCAACGTCTAATCAAATCAATTTTTTTAGAAAAAGTTTTAAACATGAAAATAAAAACTAAAAATGCTGAAAATAAAAATAAAAACAAAAACAAATAGACAAGACGAATCACTTGGATCTGGCTCGTCTTTAGTGTAACCTTTGATGATTTCCGCACTTTTGCACTTTTTAAGAGATTATCTTAGTTATAGTAGTAGGCCCCTCTTTTGAAGGTGACGTTACCCTCAACCCAGTAGTTTGAGTCAACAAGGATACAATCCTAAAGGGTAGGAATATTGAAAGATAATTAATTAAGTTATTAATGCGTAATGTGGTAGGCCCTTCTTTTTAAGGTGGCGTTACCCTCGGCTAAGTGGTTTGAGTCAACAGGGATACAATCCCAAGTAACCGGGTTAATACATTAATAGTAGTTTACAAATGAGGGGATCAAGCCATTCGCAGCCCCGCCATCCAATACCAGTGGGTATTGAAGGAGGTCCTAGTAAGCTTGACCCAGGTCCTTGCAGGATCTATACATTGAACAAGGCAAGAACCTTACCAAACCATTCCCTTAACCCCTGACCAGGTAGCAAACATATCTCTATATAGACCGTTGAGATATGAATGGTGTAAATCTTTTATTTTATATAGACAGTAAAATAACGCCAAGACACCATAGACAAATGATAAGGAAGTTTCACCTTCAACATAAGAAACTAGTTATTAAAGTCATTATTACAAACCAAATAAAAAGTGAGAAAAGATTTAAAATCAAAAGTATTACACTAAATGTTTGTCTTCACCAAGTGATGTAAGAGACTTAGGCAAACATGGCCTTTGATTGTCAAGAACTCTTACTATCAATCTTGGATCCCAAGACTACTACACACACTCTAGGTGGATGATGGATGATGGTGGTGGATGTGGGTGTTCGGATGGTGGTGGAGTGTGGGTGAAGTGGGAGAGATGTGGTTTGCCAAGTGATGCTTTTGAAGTGAACCAAGCACCTCTATTTATAGCCTGCACAGAAGCCCGGACACGGCCCCGTGTCCATCCACTTTCTCTTTCTTCATTAATTGCAATTTGTCTGCATTAGCTCCACACGTCCCCCGTGTCCGCTGGGCACGGCCCCGTGTGCAGAAGCGTATCTGGACTATCAAGATTTGCTTGGATTCTGCGAATCTTAGTGCTGACCACGCCCCGTGTTGAGCTGGGTATGCCCCCGTGTCGGGAATAGAAGCTTCTATAGCTTTGTCCTTTCTACAGACATCTGGCCACACCCCGGTGTCCGCTGGGCACGGGCCATGGTCAGCCTTCTGTTTTCTTGTTTTTGCTTGGGAAGATGTTGTCGAGGGTTGGGCATGCCACGTTTGTTCCTTTTCTTGTAATTATGTTAGATTTTGCTGCATATTTGTTCTTTTTGTTCATTTACGCTCATTTAGTCCAGAAAATACAAAAGGAAGACAAAAGCACACTTTTTCCAACATTAGTACTAAAAAATGGTTAGTTTTATGCCTCTTTTCATGTAATTTAAATGTTGCATTTTACACACATCAAGTACCCCCACACTTGAATCTTTGCTTGTCCTCAAGCAAAACTCTTTATAATGTGGCTTACACTCCTAAATGGAATGGGTAGAAGAGAAGTTTTCGGGCTTGTCTTGAGTGTCGGGAATCCAAGATCTTTATTAGGCTTTATTTTTATGTTATTTACAATCCTATTCGTTATGATTTATTTTGAACGTTTCATAAGAGAAATTACTTATTTGGGCATAACATGCCTCTTTAAAATTCTATTTATATACAAGTTCACATACCTCACGGGAGATCACTCAACTCTCAACCGAAGATGTATTTTTGTGAAACACTTGAGACCGGCATGGAACTTATTTCTACCATATACTTGCCAAGAAATCAATCCTCCTCCTTTTTAACTATACACCATTGTAAATATCAAGAGGACTTGGGGAAGGGTTAGGCTTGGGTTAAAGGTAGGTGGTTTTGGGTTAGTGGTTAGGTGGTTTTGGGTTAGTGGTTAGTAAAAAAGGCTAAAAGCGTAAAAAGCGTCGGCCGTCGTAAAACTTTTTGTTTTTGTGACTTTTATTCAAACAAAGCATTTTCAAACAAAGTTTCTTTTGAGGAACTTGTTTGTTTATTGCTATACTTTATTTTTTTTATAAAAGATGTCACATGAGAACCGAGCTTTTCACTAAAATAAAGGGTAAAAATAAAAAAGGGTTTTTGTGGGTAAAGAGTGTTTGTTTTGTGGGTTTAGAAATGAAAATGTTTAGACTCAAAGGGGTTAACTTAGGGGATTTTGGGTAGGTGATAAAAAATGAAAAATAATGGTGTTGAAAAGAAAAAGGGTTAGTCCTAATGCCTCCATCATTTACTTACTTGAGTTTAAGTTGGTAAATACCGGGAATGTATTGTCATGGCAAGTTCTAGAGTCGTAAGAAACCAAGCGGCTATTCACACAAGAAACGAAAAATGAGCATTTAATTTAAAGATGTATGCTTTTATGCTCAATAAAGGCTCAAAACTCACTTTTTGTGGGAATGGGTTTTTTAATGTGATCAAGTATATATAATCAAATTTTAACTAGATTTGTCATGCCGTTTCATAATTTTCTTACGTTGGTTCTTTTTATCACGACGCTGTCGGTTGTAAATTTGTAAAAATATAACATTTTTAGAACTTGTCATTCCCAAATTAAACCAAGACAGGTAAAAAAAAAGTTTTTGAAAAAAAATTGGGGTGATTAGCGGTTCCAATAGAGTTTTGTGTAAGGCTTGTTATTAGGACTTGCAAAATTCAAGGTTTTAGCAACCCCCCACACTTAAATTACACATTGTCCTCAATGTGTCCCAAAAATAAGTTTTTAGGTTGATTGAATATGTAAAAAGGTGTTTAAAAACAAAAATTTATGTTACTGGGCGTCTGGACACGGGCCCGTGTACATCCGGGCACGGCCCCGTGTTCGGATTGCCAGTATCATAATTATCAGAAGGCTGGACACGGGGGCGTGTTCATTGAACATGGCCCCGTGTCCAGTTACCTGAACTGGGCATTTTCTGCAGAACCTTGAGCACGGGGCGTGTTGGGCTGAGCACGGCCCCGTGCTGAACTTGCTGTAATGAAGAAAAATTGTCGGGAGGCTCTGTTTTTTGTGCATGGGGTGTGGGTTCAAGTTTCCCTTAGTAACCTCCATCATCCCGAGTGTGTTTTATTCCTGAAAATTAAGACTAAACCAGAAAGCATAAAAGTTAATCTAAACTAAAACTAAGGATAGTTCCACGAAATGCCTCCGTGGTGCGCCACGTTTATAAGGGTCCTTGGCTAGACCCAAAGTCAGTCATATGTTACACAAGTGGGATGTTTTGCATCCCATGTTGCACCGTCGGAGAGTATCATCCAAACTTGAGTCTATGACTTTCATGTAGTTGACCGGGTCATCGTCTTCAACTCTTTTCCCAGCCCCAAATTCCATTTCCTTGTCCTCAACCCTCAATGTTAACGTCCCACCATTCATATCCACCATTGCGTGGGCGGTGGCTAGGAATGGTCTTCCTAAGATAAGTGGCACTTCGGTATCTTCCTCCATATCTAGTATGACAAAGCCGACCGGGAAGACAAAGTCTCCGACTTTTACCAATAGATTTTCGGCGACACCTTTTGGATACTTAATGGACCTATCGACGAGTTATATGCTCATCTTTGTAGGGCTTGTTTTCCCTAGTCCGAGTCGGTCAAACATTGATGCGGGCATGAGGTTGATGCTAGCCCCGAGATCGGATAGTGCATTGCGTATGGGTGATCCTCCAATCGAACAAGGGATGATGAAGCTTCCGGGATCGATCTTCTTTTGTGGGAGTTTGTTGAGTAGCAAGGAGGAGCATTCTTCGCTTAAATTAACTAATTGCAATGATTCAATTTTCCTTTTGTGAGTGAGAAAGTCTCTCATAAATTTTGAATATTTAGGCATTTGGGTTAAGACTTCTACAAATGGAATATTGACATGCAATTGTTTTAGCAAGTTTACGAATTTGGTGAATTGCTCATCGGTCTTTTGGCGAAGTAACCGACCGGGGTAAGGTACCGGAGGATTCTTGGTAGGCTCTTGATTTGGAGGAGGAGGAGTCTCTTTCTGGGGCGTCGGTGAAGTTGTGGTTTGTTTAGACGGGCTCTTTTCAGTTGGAGGTAGTGGAGCCTCCTCGGGACCTACAGTACGGTTTCTCAACGTGATGAGATGTACTTGCGCCTTTGGGTTGGTTTTGGTATTGCTGGGTAACGCGCCTTGTGATCTCTCGGAGAAATTTTGAGCTAGTTGATTTAGTTGTTTTTCAATGTTTTGAATACTAGCTTGTTGATTTCTAAAGTTCGATTCCATTTGTTGAAATCGATCCGAGTTTTTCTTTTCGGTGTCGGAGATGAGACGGGAGATAGTATCTTCAAGCCTTTCTCGTCCCCCTTGTTGTTGTTGAGAGAAATTTTGTGACTCATTTCTTGGTTGTTGAAAGTTTGTTCGTTGATTTTGATTTTGTTGGTTACTACTATTGCCGAGTTCTCTCCAACCAAGGTTAGGGTGGTTACGCCATCCTTGATTGTAGGTACCCGTCGGGGGACATGACGGCCTAGGTCTATTATTAATGTAGTTTACCGGTTCTGTTTGACTATCCATTTCTTTCATACAACTCCAATTTTCATGTGGTCCACCACACCCTTCACAAGCCATAAACGAAGCCCTTTTTGTCATTTCTAATCTTTTTATTTTCGAAGAGAGGGCCTCGATTTGGGCTTCTAAAGAAGTGCTTTCGTCAACCTTATGGGCGCCCGGGCAATAGATTTTGTGCCTCGGGGAGTGTGCCACTGAAAATTATTTTGAGCAATTTCCTCAATATGATTTATAAATTTCATTTGGGCGACGATTACTTAAAAGTCCCCCGGAGCTAAAGTCAAGTGTTTGTCTTGTGTGCGGCAACAACCCATTATAGAATGTGGATACTTGTTGCCATACCACAAGACCTCCTTGAACATTTCCCAAATTTCATATAAGGATTCCCCGTCCTCTTATGAGTATGCATTAATTTCAGTCATTAATATAGCTGTTTTAGAAGAAGAAAATACTTATACAAAAACTTTTGGGCTAGTTCTGTAAGGACCTTCAAAAATGTCCCTAAACGACCCGTAAGTGAAAACCCGGACCCCTGAAACACTACTGTACATGAAAAACCAAGAAAAAAAACAGATTTTATGGTTTCACGCGGGCCGCGTAAACCTTAAGGTAAGGTTACGCGGGCAGCGACAACTCATAAAAACTCCGGATCAGCTAACAGGCCACGTGTCGACCACCTGGCAAACCTACTCGTGACACCGTAGCCCTAGTCTATGAATAGATGGCCCTCGCGGGGCATGTAAGTGTTAAGTATGGGTTTACGCGGGCCGCGTAAAACCCATATTTCAGCTATAAATTGCTTGGATCATGGCCTGTTCATCTGTGTAGAAAATATTAAGCAAAAACGAACTTCTACTGCTTGAAATCACAATTTCCATTAGGGAGGCACTGCTACGATACAGGGTATTAACTCGATCGCTGCTACGATTCAATGTCCGATCGATTGAAACTATCCGATGGATGTTTAAGTGCTGCCCACATTAGGGCTATACTTTGTCATTCATCGTGAATTCGATGGATGTTTAAGTATTGCACTTTGTCATTCGTTGTGAAGGTTTTAATCTCGTGAGTTATCGTAAATGCTGTATTAGTTACTGACCTAGTTCGTGTGCATTATTGTTTAAATTAGGTTACAAGGCTTATCAGTAGGCTAAACTCTGCCCGTTTAAACTTGCAATGTGAGTCATTCTCTTTTTATCAAAGTTGTTTTACAATACCTCAAAGTATTTTCAAAGTTATAATTACAGGGAGTAAGTCGTGGTTATCTTGAATCACTGGCTAGTGGGGTATTGTGCACATTACTAATTTCTCACGTTTAGGCTAATAAATCCTAACAGTGATAATCATCACTACTTGGGTGAAAGGACCTAATAGTGGTATGAACATCGTCACCAGGAGGTGACACGGCGCCAGATAAAAATAAGATAGTAGCCATTGTAATCGCTCTTATGTTGTAGTTTATAACTAATGTGTCGTTTTATTTAAACTGAATGACTCGCCAGTATTTCCCCGCTGATAAAATATTTTTAAAACATGTTTCAGGCGACCTGCTGTGAATCAAGGAAAACGTGCTACGGAGCACTAACAAGCTTGAAGGGTGGCTCAGTTAAAATAAATAAACATGTTTTGTAAATCAGGGAATTTCCTCGAGAAATTCCTCTATTGTAAAATATGGGGTTTGTCCCAAATTATATAATAATATAATCGGGCATTTTCAAGTTTAAAAGATCCTGTAAATCTTCCGCTGTCAACTCAATTAATAAATACCACAGGATTTCTGTCCCACGGCTCCTGGACCGGGTAAAACCAGGACGGGGGCCGTGACAGAAAAATGTGGTATCAGAGCCATGTCACTGATTCAAGCCAAAGAAGTGTTCTGCTGACACTTAAGTTTTAAATTATGTGTTAGGAAATAATTTATGTGAGTATGTGCTTTATGTTACAGTATGGGTAAGCAAAGAATTTCAGACATCTATCCTCAATTAGATAGTTCACCGAAAGATAAGGGAACCTCATTTCAACCAAATTCCTCAAGATACTCAGCAGATACCGAGGAAGGAATATTTATTCGTAAGGCCAGGTTTGAGAAACCACTTACCCCTAAGAAAAGAAGTTGGATTATTAGAAAAAGTCAAGAGAAAATAAAGAAGTCACAACCAAAAGGAGTGATGATTAATAAGGAAACTCAGAAAATAGGTAATAACCCACCATGGGAGGATGAAATAGACAAACAATGGAAAAATCTCTACATGTTAGCCACTACAGCAGTAAATGCTAACTTATGGTTGAATCACCAAACCAGTACCAGCACCTATGACACCTACGAGCCAGAAACTTTAAAAGAACTTCATCCATTAGATAACCACTAGTATATTTCGAATTTCAGTTGTAATTTATAATAGATATATATCACAATATTTTGTTTCAATTAAATGGTTTGTATAAATTAGATATTTGTAATTAATATTTAATTTTTCTGATTACCATTCTGTGATTCTGTGAGAATTTAATCTAGCAAATTTTAACTCAGAATTTTGTATGTTTCTTCATGTATGTTAACAACATGAATGAACTATCAGAAGCCCTCCAAAACTTTTCTATCCATAGTTCAAATATGGATATCACCAGTACCTTTACTGACTACCAGGCTGACACTGAAGAGCCACTGGTATATCAAGCCCAACCTCAGGAAAAACCTAAACCAAAGAAAAGAAGAAGACTTGTGGGATGGAGGCGTGTACGTAGGAAGAAACCCGCGACATGAAAAGTTATAAAGACTGAAGATCCAATGGATAAAGGAAAGGGAATAGAGATTGGAGAGAGTTCAGGGCAAGCACAAGAAATGCCACCCTGGGAAGAGCTGGACCGCCAACTAGCAAATAGCGACTTCATCGGACCTGCCGGTGAGACTCTTTTTAATTACCAAGCTGAAGCCCAACTTCCAGTCAATCTGGAACCTGCTATTCCCGATCCCCTTGTTAACCCCCGACCTCTAGGAGAGCTGGAGGAGTGGTGGACCACTGACTGGCAGTTTCAAAATCTCCTAAATAACCCTAATACCTTTTTCCCCCAATTTGATACGGAGCCTCCACTACACCCACCTATGAGCTCCGAGAACTTGGCCGAACTCCGCCACTATGGCAAGGAGCTAATTGATACGGGAAACCGAATTAGGGATGTGGGAGAAAGAATCTCATGGAAGTACGACGAAAGAGAACGTCGTTTCTAAAAGTGCCAGCTGACGGGATCGTATGTGGTTGTGGGAATGCGTGTTTAATAATAATATAATCATAAAAATATAATTATGTGAAATAACTCAAAAATAAAACTTTTGTAAGATAACCAGTGTGTACGGATGCCTATTATAATATATAAAATATCGAACATCGAAAAATCGACAATTTTGGGTATACATGTTGACATGATTATGTGCAATTGTTTTGTTATGTTTGGTTGTTAATTATTTTATGCTAATCACTTATATAAATTAATTACCAGATGGAAAACGCTGGTAATGAACCCGTTAATGAAGTACATCAATCTGAGCAAAACCATTAAGATCAATTTCTGAATAGGCAAGATATCGAGAATATCGTTGCTCAGGGAATAGCCAATGCTATTCCAGCAATCCTTGCTGCTGCTCGAAATCCAGTTGAACCTCAACAAATTATTCCTAGCAATCGTACTCATGAAGACAACTTCAGTAATAGCATAAATGGAGGCGGTAACATTAATAATATTGATAACGATGTACTGCAGGCCCCAATTCTCAAAAGAATGAAAGCTGCAATGCCTGGTTGCACTTACAAGGAATTCCTTTCCTGTAAACCGGTTGAGTTCGCAGGCAATGAAGGGGCAACTGCGGCGCTGCGTTGGTTAGAGAAAACCGAAGCAGTAATTAAAATAAGTAAATGTGCCGAGGAAGACAAGGTCATGTACGCGTCGCATCTTTTTAAAGAAGGGGAGCTAGAATGGTGGAATAAGGTACTTCAAGCCAAAGGAAGTAATGTGGCCTATGCCATGAGTTGGGAAGAATTTAAGCGGCTAGTAGAAAGAAAATTTTGTCCCGAATATGAGAAAGAACAAATGGCGAATAAATTCTTGAACCACCGGATGGTGGATGTAGACTGTCGAGGGTATACTTCGACATTCTTCGAGTATGCGAGAGTGGTACCAACCCTGGCTTCGCCAGAACCGGTGCTTATTTCCCGCTATATTTGGGGATTGATTGGCGAGATTCGGGATATCATCAAAGCTGCGAGACCCCGCACTATTGACGATGCTGTGGAGTTAGCTAACACCCTAACTGACGGGCTGGTACGCACAAGAGAAGAAAACCGGAAAAAGGAAGTGGCCCAGAAGATTGCGCAAGGATTTCGTATGGGTAACAGAAGTAATTTTAAGAAAAAGGGAACTGGGCAATCTTCCACTGTTCCTTTTTGCAATACCTGTAAAAGAAAGCATTTTGGTAGATGCAAAGGGTATTGCAATTTCTGCAAAATTCTGGGGCATCAAGAGGAAGACTGCAGGAGGAAGAAATCAACAATCTACTACAACTGTGGAGAAGCTAGACATTTTAGGCCAGACTGCCCGAAATTGGTCAAACCAGCTGACAACAAATCCAAATCTGCAGAAGGAACTACCAAAAAGAACGCAAGAGCCTTCCAACTGACTACCCAGGAAGCAGAACTAATCCCTGACGTGATAGCTGGTACGTTCCTAGTTCACGACGTCTATGCAAAAGTATTATTTGACTCTGGTGCAAACCAAAGTTTTATAAATACTTCATTCTGCCAAGCTCTTAAATTACCCTTAACCAACCTTAGGCAGATTTTTACAGTCGAAACGGCAGATGGGAATTCTGTTAACATAGATAAGGTTTTGCTAGAAGGAAAGATAGAACTCTTAGGCCATAAATTTTCTGCAAACCTGTTACCTATGAATTTAGCCGGATTCGATATTGTGTTAGGAATGGATTGGTTAGTAGCCAACCATGCTCGAATTCTCTGTGATAAAAATTCCATAGAAATTCATAGACCCACAGGAGAATTAGTGGTGATTACAGGAGATAAGCCACATAAGCCACTGAAATTCGTTTCAGTAATGAAGTTGATTAGTTATTCAAGAAAACAAGGAATAGTGTATATGATTTCAGTAATCATTAACACAAAAGATAAGGAACTTAAGGAAATTCCAGTAGTATCAGAATACCCAGAGGTATTCCCAGAAGAACTACCTGGATTACCACGTAGGGAAGTAGAATTTAGAATTCATCTAATTCCTGGAACTACACCGACAGCCAAGGCACCTTATCGGTTAGCACCCACCGAAATGCTAGAATTGAAAAAGCAATTAGATGAATTACTAAGCAAAGGATTTATACAACCTAGTTCATCCCCATGGGGAGCTCCAGTGTTGTTTGTGAAAAAGAAAGATGGTTCGATGAGAATGTGTATCGCTTACAGGGAATTAAATAAGGTTACAATTAAGAATCGATACCCATTACCTAGGATTGATGATCTTTTCGATCAACTTCAAGGAGCTAGATATTTTTCTAAGATAGATTTACGCTCCGGATATCATCAATTGAAAGTACAAGAAGAAGACATACCTAAAACTGCTTTCAGAACTAGGTATGGTCACTACGAGTTTACAGTCATGCCCTTTGGGTTAACAAATGCTCCTGCAGTATTTATGGACATGATGAATAGGATCTATAAACCATACTTGGATAAATTTGTAATTGTCTTTATCGACGATATACTCATTTATTCCAAAAGTCAGGACGAGCATTGTCAGCACCTGCATGTACTCTTAACTTTGTTAAGAAAGGAAAAGCTTTATGCCAAATTCTCGAAGTGTGAATTTTTGCTACAGGAGGTGCAATTTTTAGGACACATGGTAAATCACGAAGGTATTTATGTCGATCCCTCCAAGATAGAAGCGATTACCAAATGGAAAGTCCCGCAATCAGCTACAGAAGTTAGAAGTTTTATAGGGTTAGCCGGATACTATAGACGGTTTATTAAGGATTTTTCCAAGATAGCTGTACCATTAACTAAGCTAACATGTAAAGCAGTTAAGTTTGAATGGGGACCTAGGCAAGAGGAAGCTTTTAGGATTTTAAAACAAAGGTTAACCAACAACCCAATCCTTGCCTTACCAGAAGGGACAGAAGATTTTGAAGTATACTGTGATGCTTCAAAACTAGGATTAGGATGTGTGTTAATGCAATGCAAGAAAGTAATTGCGTATGCATCAAGGCAATTGAAAAAGCACGGGGAAAACTATACGACTCATGATTTAGAATTAGGAGCCATAATTTTTTCCCTTAAGATTTGGAGACATTATCTGTACGGAAGTAAGTTTACTGTCTATACAGATCATAAGAGTTTAAGATACATATTTGGGCAAAAAGAATTAAACATGAGGCAAAGGATATGGATGGAAATCCTAAGTGACTACGACTGTGATATTCAATATCACGAAGGAAAAGCAAACGTAGTGATGCCTTAAGTCGTAAGTATCATGAGAGACAACGACGAGTTCGTGCTCTTAGATTAAGTTTACAATTAGACTTAATGGAACAACTGAAGAACATTCAAGAAACAGCAATCAAGGATGATGTTGAAGGAATGAAAGGAAGAATAAAAGAATTAGAGCAAGGAAGTGATGGAATTTGGAGATTCCATAAAAGAAGGATTTAGGTACCTAAGCAGGGAGAATTAAGAAATAAAATTTTAGAGGAAGCCCATAAATCTAGGTATACCATGCATCCTGGTAACAATAAGATGTACCAAGATTTAAGAAAAAATTCGGGTGGATATGAATGAAAAAGGACATAGCTAGATATGTTTCTAAGTGTCTTACTTGTTCACAAGTCAAGGCTGAACACCAGAAACCCTCAGGTCTACTACAACAATTAGAAATGTCTGTATGGAAATGGGAACTTATAACCATGGACTTTGTCACTAAGTTGCCCAAAACCAGAAAAGGTAATGACGCAATTTGGGTAATTGTGGATCGATTAACCAAATCGGCTTATTTTCTACCCATGAAAGAAACCTTTAGCATGGAAAGATTGGCAAAGCTGTATGTAGATGAGGTAGTATCTTTACATGCAGTCCCACTCTTCATTGTATCGGATAGGGATAGCCGTTTCACCTCCCATTTCTGGACCAGTTTCCAGGAAGCAATGGGAACCCGATTAAATTTAAGCACTGCATACCATCCTCAAACAGATGAACTGAGTGAAAGAACTATCCAAACCCTGGAGGACATGCTTAGAGCATGTGTGATAGATTTTGGTGGAAACTGGGATGACCACCTACCCTTAATCGAATTCTCCTATAACAATAGTTATCATTCAAGTATTGAAGCTGCCCCGTTCGAAGCACTATATGGACGAAAGTGTAGAACTCCAGTTTGCTGGGCAGAAATAGGAGAAAGTCAATTATCAGGTCCTGAAATCGTACAAGAGACCACCAACAAGATCACTCAAATCAAGGAAAGACTAAAGAAGGCTCGAGATCACCAGAAGAGTTATACAGACAATCGACGCAAGCCTTTAGAATTCCAAGTCAGAGATAAGGTACTATTGAAATTTTCTCCTTGGAAAGGAGTAGTTTGGTTCGGTAAGAAAGGAAAATTAAGTCCAAGATACATAGGACCATTCCCAGTAATCCAACGCATAGGACCAGTTGCATATTGCTTACAACTACCAGGAGAGTTAGCTGGAGTACATGACGTATTTCATGTATCCAACCTCAAGAAATGTCTATCTGACGAATCTTTGGTAGTACTTCTTCCAGACATAGAGGTAAATGAAAAGTTAAAGTTCATGGAGAAACCGCTTCAGATAGAAGACAGAAAGGTTAAATTCCTCAAGCACAAAAGGTTGGTACTTGTCAAAGTCAAATGGGATTCGAAAAGAGGACCCGAATATACCTAGGAGCTGGAATCGGAGATGAAGCGAAAGTATCCTCACTTATTTCAGTAAATCTCGAGGACGAGATTTTAAATAAGATGGGGAGGATGTAAGGACCTACAAAAATGTCCCTAAATGACCCGTAAGTGAAAACCCGGACCCCTGAAACACTATTGTACATGAAAAACCAAGAAAAAAAACTGATTTTATGGTTTCACACGGGCCGCGTAAACCTTAAGGTAAGGTTACGCGGGCCGCGGCAACTCATAAAAACTCCGGATCAGCTAACAGGCCACGTGTCGACCACCTGGCAAACCTACTCGTGACACCGTAGCCCTAGTCTACGAATAGATGGCCCTCGCGGGCCGCGTAAGTGTTAACTATGGGTTTACGCGGGCCGCGTAAAACCCATACTTCAGCTATAAATTGCTTGGATCATGGCCTGTTCATCTGTGTCGAAAATATTAAGCAAAAACGAAGTTCTACTGCTCGAAATCACAATTTCCATTAGGGAGGCACTGCAACGATACAGGGTATTAACTCGATCGCTGCTACGATTCAATGTCCGATCGATTGAAACTATCCAATGGATGTTTAAGTGCTGCCCACATTAGGGCTATACTTTGTCATTCGTCGTGAATTCGATGGATGTTTAAGTATTGCACTTTTTCATTCGTTGTGAAGGTTTTAATCTCGTGAGTTATCGTAAATGCTGTATTAGTTACTGACCTAGTTCGTGTGCATTATTGTTTAAATTAGATTACAAGGCTCATCAGTAGGCTAAACTCTGCCCGTTTAAACTTGCAATGTGAGTCATTCTCTTTTTATCAAAGTTGTTTTACAATACCTCAAAGTATTTTCAAAGTTATAATTACAGGGATTAAGCCGTGGTTATCTTGAATCACTGGCTAGTGGGGTATTGTGCACATTACTAATTTCTCACGGTTAGGCTAATAAATCATAACAGTGATAATCATCACTACTTGGGTGAAAGGACCCAATAGTGGTATGACCATCATCACCAGGAGGTGACACGGCGCCAGATAAAAATAAGATAGTAGCCATTGTAATCGCTTTTATGCTGTAATTTATAACTAATGTGTCATTTTATTTAAACTAAATGACTCGCCAGTATTTCTCCGCTGATAAAATATTTTTAAAACATGTTTCATGCGACCTGCTGTGAATCAAGGAAAACGTGCTACGGAGCACTAACAAGCTTGAAGGGTGGCTCAGTTAAAATAAATAAACATGTTTTGTAAATCAGGGAATTTCCTTGAGAAATTCCTCTATTGTAAAATACGGGGTTTGTCCCAAATTATATAATAATATAATCGGGCATTTTCAAGTTTAAAAGATCCTGTAAATCTTCCGCTGTCAACTCAATTAATAAATACCACAGGATTTCTGTCCCACGGCTCCTGGACTGGGTAAAACCGGGACGGGGGTCGTGACAAGTTCATCCCAGGTGTTTACCGATCCAACTGGGAGGGTGTTAAGCCAAGCCTTAGCTCGGTCTTTTAGTGAGAATGGGAACATTCGGAGGCGGATGGCGTCATTAGATGCTCCGTTGATCCGAAAAGTGTCACATATTTCTAAAAAGTTGGTAATATGTAAATGTGGATCTTCGTCTGCAAACCCATGGAAAGTTGCGGAGTTTTAGAGCATTTGAATCAAATGCGGCCGAAGTTCGAAGTTGTTGGCATCGACATTCGGTGCATTGGTAGCGGCGCCTAGATTACCTACCGTGGGTCGTAGGTAATCCATTAGGGTACGTTGGTCCGCCATTGGAAGTAGGTCCCCCGAAACCTTCTCATGGTTTTTAGCTTTAAGTCTTTTTCTTAGAAAGCGTTCAGGTTCGTCTAGAGGTTCTTTTATGTCTTTATTGGAACTGGAGCTCATGCACTGCGTAGGAAGTTCAGGTGCGGCGCCTAGGTTCCAAGTCCTACGATAAAACTAAAAAAGACTGTTGGTCAGAAGTCTCACCACGGCCCCGTCCTCAGCTGAACACGACCCCGTGGTTGTGATTACAGTAATTGTTTTCCGGATCCCTGTTACTGAGGAGTTCGACACGGCCCCTTGTTCAGCTCTCTGTAAATCGGAAAATAAAGACTGCCAGTAAGGATGCTGAGCACAGCCCCGTGTCCGACCAGGAACGACCCCGTGCTGCAGTCTACAGAAGCTGAAAAATTAAGAAAAATCCTAAAAAACAGAAAAATAAGAAAAACAATTAGGCAATTGATTCCTAACTTTCTTAAAACCCTTGTGTCCCCGGTAACGGTGCCAAAAGCTCGATGCGTGACGAGTGCGATATATTTTTAGTTATTTTTTAATCCCTTTTTAACACTTTAGTCAAGTTTTAAATTTATAAAACACGATATTTTACTAACACTAAACACACATATAGGCTAGTGCACCCATCGTGAGCGTAGTATAGCGTTGATAAGATACCGATGTCGTTCAAGGACACAAGAGCTTTTAGTACCTGTTTATCCTCAACGTCTAATCAAATGAAAATATTTAGAAAAGGTTTTAAACATGAAAATAAAAACTAAAAATGCTAAAAAAAACAGATAGACAAGATGAATCACTTGGATCCAACTCACCTTTAATGTAACCTTTGATGATTTCCGCACTTTTGCACTTTTTAAGAAATTATCTTAGTTATAGTAGGCCCCTCTTTTGAAGGTGACGTTACCCTCAACCCAGTAGTTTGAGTCAACAAGGATACAATCCTAAAGGGTCAGAATATTGAAAGATAATTAATTAAGTTATTAATGCGTAATATGGTAGGCCCCTCTTTTGAAGGTGACGTTACCCTCGGCTAAGTGGTTTGAGTCAGCAGAGATACAATCCCAAGTAGCTGGGTTAACGTATTAATAGTAGTTTACATATGAGGGGATCAAGCCATTCGCACCCCCGCCATCCAATACCAGTGGGTATTGAAGGAGGTCCTAGTAAGCTTGACCCAGGTCCTTGCAGGATCTATACCTTGAACAAGGCAAGAACCTTACCAAACCATTCCCTTAACCCCCGACTAGGTAGCCAACATATCTCTAAATAGACTGTAGAGATATGAATGGTGTAAATCTTTTATTTTATATAGACAGTAAAATAACGCCAAGACACCACGGACAAATGATAAGGAAGGTTCACCTTCAACATAAGAAACTAGTTATTAAAGTCATTAATACAAAACCAAATAAAAAATGCGAAAAGATTAAAAATCAAAAGTATTACACTAAATGTTTGTCTTCACCAAGTGATGTAAGAGACTTAGGCAAACATGGCCTTTGATTGTCAAGAACTCTTACTATCAATCTTGGATCCCGAGACTACTACACACATTCTAGGTGGATGATGGATGATGGTGGTGGATGTGGGTGTTGTGATGGTGGTAGAGTGTGGGTGAAGTGGGAGAGAGGTGGTTTGCCAGGGGATCCTTTTGAAGTGAACCAAGCTGTAACACCTCGAAAATTCATGTCCAATAATATATCAACACGTGTCATGGACTTTAAACGTGTAAAGGATTGATTTAGAGGGACTAAAGTTGACAAACAAGGAATCTATGTGAATAAAAGGGTTCAAAGTGTCAACAATGGATAAATATACTTTACAATAACCCTACATGATGTTTATACCCTTAAACGAATGAGTCATGGATCATACGAAGCTAATTGTGGAAGAAAGTGAGAAATTACAAACTACAGTGGTTAAATGTGTCAACATGTTTAAAGTATACCTCTGGGTTACCTTTTAACAAACCCGAAGCTTTGTAATGATTAAATATGCTCACTAGAATAAGTGATAAAAATTTCACAAGGTTTCGTTAAAGTATGAGAAAGTTATGACAATATTCGTATACGAGGGGTTAAAAACGTCAACATTGGAATTTAAGACTTTTCGGTGACCATATGAATAACCGGGGACTTAACAAAGTTGGTTTATGACTTGGGGTCCTTAAAAGTCAAGTTAGAGGGTTGAAAATGCAAGAAATGAAGTTAAAACCACGTATACAAAGACCAGGGACCAAAAATGCAATTACTGAAACTTGTTTGTCCTGGACCTGAACCTCACACGGGCCGCGTAAGATCAGGAAGGACCCTTACGTGGGCCGCCTGGGACTGCCAGATACAGAAAATCATCACAGCTGCCTGTTCAGCCAGTTTAACCGACTTATGGAGCTTGTTTTCGATTCTATGGGCTTGTTTGATGGTTTATAATGGCCTAGGGACACTTGGGATGATCAGGAAACATCCATAGGCTTTGTTGGAATGATCTTGGAGCCTTATAAAACCTATATAAAGGCCATGGGTTGAGTTGTTCAAATGCTCATTCACTTGCAAACTCCACAACTCACACTCTGAGGATTCCTGGAGCTCAAGACCTCTTCCTAGTGATCATTAATCGTACTTAGGACAATTGTAAGTGTCCTTAACCTTCTTTAATTTAGTTTTGCTTAGTTAATTAGCTTAAAGTCAAACTGTCATAATTAAGATTTGACTTCGTCATTAATCTTAATTTGTTCAGTCAAATCCCAAATTTAAAGTACCTATGAGTGGGTAATTATGTGGGAAATAAACCCTTAAAAGGGCACCCTCTGATTCCCACTCTAATTAGGTCAATTGTCGGGTCAAAGTTAATCTCAAAAAGTCAACAGAAAGCTTATTTTCAAATTAATGCATAATTAGCAATGTAGAAGCTGTGCAACCTGTTTTTTCATTAATATAACTTGGTAATTAATGTAAGAACATGTCTAAACATGTTCAACTCGACAATTTTCAGTTTAAGCTCGGTTCGGAACCGAAAGTCGCAAAAGTAGACTTTTGCTTTGACTTTCAGTTCTGACCCATTAGAGCATAGTTTAGAAATGTCTTAGATCCTTATTAGGACCAGATTTCATATAAGTATAACCCTCTGTGATTATACAACTTGGTTCATTAGTTATCCGATTCATATGCATATTTCCGTTAAATGCCTAAATGTTGACTATTATGCCCATATGACCTTACAACGTGATTTTTGAAAATGTAAAAGAGTAGAAACCTTAGTTACTTATTTATAAACTTGTACCTAAAATTTGACATCAGTTTGAGGTCTAGATTAAGAGTTATGCTCATTAGCGTAATTAGAAAGCTTTTTAGTAATTAAACGGTGTAATTAGCGTATAGCCTATCTAAACCCGATTTTTGATACCAAAATTTTTACCCATTGATATAAAATAATATTTTGGGATTTTTGGAGAATTTTATTTATTTTTAGGCTAAGCATAACATAGAGTTCTAAGCTTGATCTGGTAGTTGTCGGTTTTGCCCTTTTAGACTATAAAAGGAGTTTTACCAATCCTTTTGATACCAAACCTTTTTCTACTGATCTAATATGATAAATAAATTATTTTAAGCCTCCTGGAATAATAAAAATATCAGCTTTTCTTATAAAACCCGAAAATCGCTTAAAATCGCCTTTTTACGCGTTTTAAGCACATAATATGTATTAAAACCATTTTAGATATATAAGACTTGATACCTACTGATGTTTTAAATAAATTTTTATACTTTAGCAGTAAGCAAAAGTTTTAAACTCAGACTTCCAGATTTGACCTTTAAACCTTAGGTGAAATTACCAAAATGCCCCTTCGGTTAGAAATGACCAAAATACCCCTACGGGGCGTAATTTGAGTTTAAATCAGGTTATACCCTACTGATATAACTTAGAAAATTAAGTATTTTTACTGATTACATCAGACCCGAAACTCAGATTTATATTTAAACTCTTTTATAACCTTTAAAATGACCAAAACTCAGATTTATATTTAAACTCTTTTATAACCTTTAAAATGACCAAAATACCCCTACGGGGCGTAATTTGAGTTTAAATCCGTTTTAGGCATAATAGAAGATATCTTACTGATGTCACAACATATTTAAGGCATATTAACTTAGGAAACCTGTGTATGACTCATTTGGTTACCCGTTACGCACTTTTCGCGTTCGGATCGGCTTATGTAACTAGTTTGCATATATTAGCCGAAACGGGTCAAACCATATCGTTTTCATCTCAAAACCCAGAATGTGTTTAGTTTACCCATATTAAACAAGTGTCTAAGCTTGTCGGGTCAAAACCACATTCTAAACCGGTCTTCGCTTTATCATGCGTTTGAACAGTGTCTTCCTTTTGAAAACTAACCGGTCTAAGTCTAAGCTTAATTAAAGACCCGTTAAGATTCTAATAGGTTGTTAAAAACCTTCGTTCCAGATTAGGAGCCCAGTAAAAGCTACGTGCACTCGCTGTATTTGATTTATACTTTGCTCGAATAAATACTCTTAACTTATTTTCCCTATTCGGGCTTGGGATACGGTATTATAATAATACCTCTTGGTCGGGTATGTAGTCATTTAAATCGGATTGTGATTAATGTATTTACATAACTCGTTTTTTTCTGTATTATTTGGTGTATGGCCTTTGGGGGTTAAATGACCATGTCACGGATATCCTTGGCATCATTCAAAGAATTGGCCATGACCAAAGCACGAGGTGTAGGCGTACACCTGACAGTTGCATTATGTAAAAACTGGTAACCTACTTAAAGGAATCAACCTTGTGGGCATTATACCTGTGGCATGTCAGTTAATCTTGTCCGGCCCTACAAACCGACCCTGATGGACGACAAATAAGTAAAACTGTATACAAGATTATTTTTGAATAATTGTCCCAAGTTATAAAAGATATTTTTGCCAAAGTGCATTTAAATTAATTTTCAAACTCTTTTCAAAATGAGTCAGTTAAGTTGTATTTACCAGTGTAAACTGACGTATTTTCCAAAAAGGCTAAGTGCAGGTACTATACATAATAGGCTGGCTACTCCAGGCATCAATAAACAAGTCTCGCAAGCTCTAGATGTTAAAGTCTGTTGAACAATTTCCTTTTTCTTTCGATCCGCCTGTGGATCTGTTTCAACTATTTTGTGATACTTAATATTACAATTTATTCAGTTGAAATGAATCTATCTTTTGCTTCCGCTGTGCATTTAAATTTGTGTTGTTTGACTATGACGATATCAATTACGTCACGATACTCCCCACCGGTAATACGTGGAAATATCGGGGTGTGACAGGTTGGTATCAGAGCCAACACTGAGTGAATTAAACACTAGCCTTTTGTGTTTAATCTCAGTTACATAATTGCACATTCTCGAATCTAGACAAAGAACATAGGACTAATCCTAATTCGTTTTATTTTGTCCTTATTTGTTTCCTTTGTTATTTTCTGATTAGCCCTTGCATGGGCAAGTCATTTCAGTTTGAAGTCCCGTTTAGGGAAACCATGTACTTGTTTAAATTTTAATGGAACGGTTAGATTTAAAATAACATTCCTATTTAAGATCTACCATTATAATAAAATGGCAAAATCTAAAAAGGACAAGACCTAGCCATGTGTCACCTAAAGACAGGGCCAAGATGGTAGTTCCTCAATTAGATTCAGATCCTTATTAGCATCTCAATTTAGGAATGTTCTGTGTTAAATATTAAAAAAAAGAATCTTAAAGGTAAAACCTAGCCTAAATGTCGTTGCAAACATGACCAAGATGGTAAAACCTATTCAAAAGATTCAAATCCTTGTTAACATCTGAAGACATGTTAACATGGGTGGCAAAAATGTGATTCGATAAAATTGCATAAGTCATCCTTAAATTGGATTACTCCAATTTTCCTTATTAAAATAATCATCCCTCTAAAGATGAAGTGCCTACGGGCTATAATTAACGTCCTCTGAGACTAAAGACAGTGGTAGCCTACAACTCCCTGTCAAGAAAAGGTAACGAACTTTGATTCAAACCTTAATGCCTCGATTCCATAAAATCTGGGCTTATAAATTAAACTTGTCTACGTGACTAGGCCTTTTTGTGCTATTATTAAATTATAATTAGGGATTGTAATAAAGATCCTGAATATGAATATATTTAGCAAATTGACCAAAAATAGTTATTAAAACCATGGTTAATAAATCGTCAAGAATGATAGTACTGTATAGACTTCCAAATAAACCTTGTCCTTATTTTCTTTTATGTAGCAATTAAAGCTACATGACTAGGTCAGAAGAGGTAAACAGTCATCCGGTGGAAAACCATGAAAATGCTAAGATACATGTGACCGGTGCAGAGCTGCAAGCATTAATAGATAATGCTGTTACAAAAGCTATAGAGCGGCAGTTTAATGAATCTAGCGGGACTCGAAGTAGGACCCTATCCGCACCGCATTCCAAGCCTAAGACTCATTCAGAGGCTCACAGCAAGCCACCCTCTAAGAAAGATGAGCCAAAGAAAGATGATGATCGACATTCATCTAATCAACACAGTGCTCCATCCAAGAGGATAGTGTTTGATAATGAACCGCGTACCAAGTCCTGTACTTATAAGTACTTTTTTTCCTGTGAATCTTAGCGTTGACCACGCCTCGTGTTGAGCTGGGCACGCCCCCGTGTCGGGAATAGAAGCTTCTATAGCTTTGTCCTTTCTGCAGACATCTGGCCACGCCCCTGTCTCCGCTAGGCACAGGGCCGTGGTCAACCTTCTATTTTCTTGTTTTTGCTTGGGAAGATGCTGTCGATGGGTTGGGCATGCCACGGTTGTTCCTTTTTCTTGTAATTATGTTAGATTTTGCTGCATATTTGTTCCTTTTGTTCATTTATGCTCATTTAGTCCTGAAAATACAAAAGGAAGACAAAAGCACACTTTTGCCAACATTAGTACTAAAAAAGGGTTAGTTTTATGCCTCTTTAGATGTAATTTATATGTTGCATTTTACACACATCAATATGCATATTATGAACTAGAGAGATTTTTTGTGTTATCGCTGTGGAGTTTCGATCAGTATTTGTTTGATTCATTACCAATAGTACGATATCGACACTCGACATAGCAATTGACATGTCTTTTTTATATCGATTGAAAACTATAAAAATGAATTAATACTCGTACTGGTTCCATTTATAACAACCCTCCTGAATTATGTTCGACACCCCTAATATATTTAAAATATCCGTATATGTCTCAAATTATTCCCCGTATGCAAAAACCGAGCCCAAAATACAATATATACTTAAAAATAAAATAAAAACCAGAAAACAGTGTCGCTCGCGGGCCGCGTAGACCCCTTAGGGATCTTACGCGGGGCGCGACAACTCAACCACCAGGCCGCACCCGGTGCTGCCACATGGCACAAGGCGTGTGAAGGCTAGATCGATGACTGGGCCAGGCAAGGGCCTACCCAGCCTACTACACGGGCTGCGTAGCCTTTGGCTACCACCTACGCGGGGCGCGACGAGACCCATTCAGGCCCTATAAATAGAGGCCATCAGCTTTCACTTTCGATCGTTCAATCTCTTTCTCTCTCATGAATTTCTATATAGTCAAAGTACTTTTCGGGCATAATACCCCCTAATTAACGAAGTTCTGCCCCATTGTATGTATCATAACCCTGGTTACGTATTAGATGCGCTGCCCGATTGATCCAGGGTTCCGTAATGGCTGTCGTGGTTCTGCCCGACGTAGTCGTTGGAATACCGTCTCAGGGAGGGTATTACTAATGTAAATATTGGGTTATTATACTAACACGTGTGCATTTGAGTAAATTATAGATAATCACCAGGAAATCCTTAAAGAAAACCCTAAGACAGCAATGTGAGTAATTTCCCTTTTTGCAAAATGTTTTACAAAACCTCACTTAAATTAAATGATATTAAACAGTGATTGAGTATTTGTATTCTACAATTATCGTCGGTATGTTGGGGTTTTGTATACAAAATTTGTTACTACCTTGCGAGGAGTAACATGACCACAAGTCGGGTTGACGATACCGTGGGTGGTAATTAAGTAGATGGAAACAAATGTAATTGCGTGACCGCCCTCAATACTGTACAATGGTTTTTCTCAACTTGATTAAACTGAGATTCACTCACCAGTATTTCCCACTGACAAAATGTTTTTAAACGCGTTTCAGGTAACAAAATGTGAAAGTCAAATAGAAGCCAGCTGGACAGCACTGAAGGCTTGGAAAAGTGGCTATAAAGTTACCTAAAATAAAGAGATGTTTTTTATTAAATAAAATAGGGTATATCCCTATGAAAATGTGTGTACTTAAAACTTGGGATTTTTTCCACGTGTTTAATATTATGAAAGTGTGGTATTTTACTCTGATAAAATATTTCCTAACTACGATCCTGATCTGATTTCCGCTACCAAAATGATAAACACCTGGATACCACCAAAACTGGCCGCGGCCGCCTGTTCCCGGGTTGTTAGGGGACGGGGGTTGCGACAGAAGGTGGTATCAGAGCTAAGCCACTGATTCAGCCACAGAAGTGTTCTGCTGACACTAAGATACTGTTCAAATCGTTAGGAAATTAAATACGGAAATACGTGCATATCTGTATTTTATTGTTATGTGTAATTTGACTATTTGTTAGTTTACAGTATGAGCGATCAAGGACCATCCGACGCTTATCGTCAGTTGTCTGGCTCACCTAGGAGCGAGGGCACCTTTTCACAGCCTGCCCTCTCAGGGTATTCAGCTGACAATGAAGATGGGATATTCGTATTTAAGGCTCTGTCTGAAGAGCCATTCCCTCCTAAAAAGAGAGGATGGTTCACTAGGGGAGCACATGAGCATAGGAAGAGAATGAAAAAGTTACAAGAGCAGCGAGTGTTATCAGCCGCTAAGAGAGAAACAGATGCCCACACCCAAGATATGCTCAATAGGAGTCTAGCAAACTTCCATATCTTAGCAACCACAGCTGCCGACCTAAACTTGGAGCAACTCATAGCCCCTCAACCATTACCCTTGTTTCCCACACAGCCAATGGAGATTGAAAACAACCTAGAAAACCAAATCCAAATGCATGATTTTAACCCAGAAGAGATACCTAGGATACCAGCACCTAATCCCTTAGACCCAGACTACGACCCATGGTTCGATGATCATAGGGATTATCAGCAACACTACCACATATCAGAAGAGCCCATGCCAAACCTAGCAGCTTACCCAGGTCCAGACCCTCTAGATCCCTATTTTGATAATGATGAATACATTAGGGAAATCCTAGAGAATCCTTATCCTCAGGAAGAACCCAAGCCACGGTACCCAGATCCAATACCAGCACCTGCACCCCCAATGAGTGCAGAAAATGTGCAAGAGCTCCGAACTTTCGGAGAAGAGATTTTAGAAAGTAGCGAGAGGATAAGACAGGTTGGAGAGCGACTCGTCTGTAAGTATGACGAGCGCAATATGGAGTTCTAGATGAACCCATATCAGTGATGGTGATAGTAGTAATAATAATAATAATATAATAAAATACATATAATATGTGTGTATGGAATATATATATAATGATAATATATCTATCGTAGTATAGACCACTTTGTGGTTAGTGATGCATATTAGTATTGTAATTTTTAAATTCCAGTATCAGTTTGTATTAGATGCATACTAAATAAAAAAGAGTAAGTCGCAATGTTCGACGTTTTTTATCAACATGCGTGTTGTGTGATTGGTTGTATTAAATATTATCTTGTGATATTAATACGTGGTAAATGTTTAAAATTCAGATGGACAACGAAGTGAACCAGGAAAACCAGAATGATAATAACCAGAATGACAATAACCCTAATAATGAGAACCCAAACAACAACAACAATGGAAACCCAGTGGATAACAGTGCCATCCAACACATAGTGGCACAAAGGATAATAGATGCAATGCCATATATTATCAAAACAGTTAGGGAAGCAGATAATAAAAGTAACCATAGCAGTAAACGACCCACTGAACCTGAACACAGCATAAACAATGGACCCATACTTCGAGTGGCCATTCCCAAAAGAAGAAGAACCATATCTTATGGTTGTTCTTATAAAGAATTCTGGTCTTGTAAACCGATTGAATTCTCGGGCAATGAAGGGGCCATTGCAGCTCTACGCTGGATAGAAAAGACTGAGGCAGTCTTAAAGATAAGCAAGTGTGCGGAAGAGGATAAAATAATGTTTGCTTCCAATCTGTTTAAGAATTCAGCATTAGAATGGTGGAACACCATCCTCCAGTCTAGGGGAAGTGATAGGGTTTACAATATGGAATGGGAGGAATTTAAGAACATGGTGGAAAGGAAATTCTGCCCTCCCAATGAAAAAGAACAGATAGCAAATAAGTTCTTAAACCTTAGGATGACTGGAGTGGATAGTAAGGGATACACTACATTATTCTTTGAATATGCTAGAATAGTGCCAACCCTTGCATCACCAGAACCAGTATTAATCTCCCGTTACATCTGGGGATTAATCAGTGAGTTTAGGCATGAAGTCAAGGCAGCTAGACCTCAAACCATAGAAGAAGTTGTAGAACTAGCAAACACCTTGACTGATGAATTAGTGCGTACACGAGAAGAAGACCAGAGAAGGAACCTAGCTCAAAGGCTTACCCAGGAATTTCGCTACGGAAATTCCAACCGTGGGAGAAATGTAGGTTCTACCTCTGCACCATATTGCAAGGCTTGTAAGAAAAAGCATTCGGGAAAATGCTCTACCTACTGCAATTTCTGCAAGATACCAGGACACAAGGAAGAAGATTGTAGGAGGATACCTAATAATGGAATGTGCTTCAACTGTGGAGAAAAAGGTCACATCAAGCCAAACTATCCAAAACTAGACCCATAGCTTCTACCCTTATTCCCTAACCAACCCATGGAACTAGAGCAAATCCAGGAAAACCAACTTACAATCCCAACATTTGATCAAAATGAGATACCTAGAATTCCAGCACCAAACCCTTTAGATTATGACCCGTGGTGGGACGACAACCGTTCATTTTAGGAAATATTAAACAACCCATATCCTTACGGAGAACCAATACCACGTTACCCTGAACCGATACCAGGCTCACTACCACCAATGAATCAAGAAAATGTGGAAGAACTTCGCTAGTATGGTGAAGAGTTAGTTGAGGAGGGAAATCAGATTCGCCTAATAGGAGAAAAACTCGTCTGGAAATATGACAAGCGTGAAATGCAGTTTTAGAAACAAGTCACCTAATATATATATATATATATATATATATATATATAGGTAAAGAGTACTGTACAATATTGCTTATCGTACATTACGTACGCTTCAATCTCAGCCGTCAGATCATCTTCCCGCATTTTAAAATCGCATGTTGTTTTTTTTATAACAATTTCGCATGTGATAATTTTTGATGAATTCGCATGTTGTTTTTTTGTACCAATTTCGCATGTGATAATTTTGATGAAATAGCATGTTGTTTTTTTTATAACAATTTCGCATGTGATAATTTTTAATGAATTCGCATGTTGTTTTTTTGTGCCAATTTCGCATGTGATAATTTTGATGAAATAGCATGTTGTTTTTTTGTAACAATTTCACATGTGGTACAAAAAAACAACATGCGAATTCAATGTGGGAAGATGATCGGACGGCTGAGATTGTAGCGTACGTAATGTACGATAAGGGCATTTGTATGATAACCGGCCTATATATATATGTGTGTGTGTGTGTGTGTGTGTGTGTTTGTGTGTGTAATTTTGTTACTTTGATAAAAAAAATCAACTAAAATAGATATAAATTAATATATATATATATATCGATGCGTTGCTACTAGTGCTTAAATTTCCAGTTGTAGTTTGTAATAGATGCATATATAGATATATGAAAAAGAGTAAGTCGCAATGATCGACGTTTTTGATTCAAGCTGCTTGAATGTTTGTTTGTATTAACTTTATTCTGTGATATTAATACCTGATAAATGTTTACAATTCAGATGTCAAACGAAGTAAATCAGAAAATCCAGAATAACAGTAATAACGAGAACCAAGTGAATAAAAGTGCCATCGAACACATAGTAGCCCAAGGAATCATAGATGTCATTCCATATATTATCAAAACTATTAAAGAGGCAGAACATAACAATTCTATAATCGGAGGTAAGCGTGCACCCACTGAACCAAGTCACAGTGTGAATGGAAATCACGGACAACTTATCCAAGCACCAATTCCAAAAAGAAGAAGGACCATCTCATATGGTTGTTATTACAAAGAATTATTGGCCTATAAACCAATAGAATTCTCAGGCAATGAAGGAGCCATTTCAGTCTTGCGCTGGATAGAAAAGACAGAAGCAGACTTAAAAATAAGTAAACGTGCAGATGAAGATAAGATCATGTTTGCTTTTAATCTCTTTAAGAATGCCGCCCTAGAATGGTGGAATACTATTCTCCAGCTTAGAGGAAGTGACATGGTTTATAACATGGTATGGAACAACTTTAAGGAGATAGTTCAAAGGAAGTTATGTCCTCCTCATGAAAAGGAGCAGATTGCCAATAAGTTCTTGAATCATAGAATGAGTGGAATAGATTGCAGAGAATATACTACCATATTCTTTGAATATGCTAGGATAGTACCAACATTAGTCTCACCAGAACCAGTATTAATCTCCTGTTACATTTGGGGATTAATAAGTGAGATTAGACATGTAATCAAGGCAGCTAGACCACAAACCATAGAAGAAGCAGTAGAACTTGATAACACTCTGACCGATGAATTGGTACGTACACAAGAGGAAAACCAGAAAAAGAACCTAGCTCAAAAGATTACCCAAGAATTACGTTACGGTAATTCCTACCGTGGAAAAGGACCAGGTTCTTCCTCTTCACCCAATTGCAAGTATTGCAAAAGGAAGCACTCAGGGAAATGCTCAATATACTGCAACTTCTGCAAAATATCTGGATATAAGGAAGAAGACTGTATGAAGAAAACTAGCAATACGATATGCTACAATTGTGGAGAAGCTGGTCATATTAAACCGAACTGTCTGAAACTAGCTCTAGCGTCAAACAACAAGGCTAAGGCAACTGAAGGAACCAAGAAGAATGCCAGAGCATTCGTTCTGACAGCCGAAGAAGCCAAGATGATTCCGGGTGTGATAGCCAGAACGTTTTTAGCTAATGACGTTTATGCTAAAGTATTATTTGACTCTGGTGCAAACCAAAGTTTTATCAATACTTCTTTCTGCATGCTTCTCAATCAACAATTAACTAAACTTCAACAAGTCCGTTTGTTGGAGACGGCAAATGGAGATTCTATCAAGATAAGCGAAATCCTACAGGAAGCAATTATAGAAATTTTTAAACCATAACTTTACTGCTAACCTTTTTCCACTGAGTCTTGTCGGATTTGATGTCATGTTAGGAATGGATTGGTTGGTAGCCAATCATGCCAGTATTTTATGTGATCAAAAGTTGGTACAAGTAAGTACACCAAATGATAAAAAGATCACAATTAAAGGAGACAAGCCAACAAAAACCACAAAATTCATCTGTGAGACAAGCCAACAAAAACCACAAAATTCATCTGTGTGATGAAAGCTGTAAGTTATATAAGGACAGGAGGAATGGTGTATATGATTTCAGTAATCATTAACACAAAAGGAAAAGAATTAAAAGATATTCCTGTGGTATCTAAATTCTCAGATGTTTTTCCAGAAGTGTTACCTGGATTACCGCCAGATCGAGAGGTTGAATTTAGGAACGACATTGATTACCAAAGCACCTTATCGACTAGCACTAACGGAGATGCAAGAATTGAAGAAACAGCTTGACGAACTACTTGAAAAAGGTTTCATACAAACTAGTTCATCGCCATGGGGAGCACCGGTGTTATTTGTCAAGAAGAAAGATGGATCGATGCGTATGTGCATAGATTATCGAGAATTGAATAAGGTTACGATTAAAAATCGGTACCCATTACCGAGAATCGATGATATGTTCGATCAACTTCAAGGAGCTCGATTCTTTTCTAAGATCGATTTAAGCTCATGATATCATCAATTAAAAGTACAGGAAGAGGACATTCCTAAAACTGCTTTCAGAACAAGGTATCCAAAACTAGTTATTCTAAAGGGTTTGGTGCTGGAATTCTAGGTATCTCATTTTGATCAAATGTTGGGATTGTAAGTTGGTTTTCCTGGATTTGCTCTAGTTCCATGGGTTGGTTAGGGAATAAGGGTAGAAGCTATGGGTCTGCTACTTGGTTGATATCAAAATTTCCTTCTACATTTCCAAACTCTACATTTTCAAACATATGAAAGTCAGCTAGTTGTCCATCCAGTTCTTCTTCCCATAAGGGTCTGGCTTCCTGGTTTTTGGTATTTCTCTCTCTATTTACTATTCTTTGTTGTTGAAGTTTTCTCATCCTTTTTCTTCTTTCTGATTTGGATCTACTAAACCAACCTCTCTTTTTAGGGGGAAAAGGTTATTCGGATTTGGCTTTGAAAACAAAGACATCTCAGACTCAGCAGTGTATCCTGGGTTTGGCTGGGAAGTTCCTACATTCATTGGCGAATGAGGTAATTGACGGTAAGCGTCAGAAGTACCCTGCTCACTCATACTATAAACTAGAAAATTATCAAAATAAAAATAAAATAATAATATGTATATTTACATAGAATAACACAGAAGTTATTTCCTAACACATTTGGTTAAAATTTAGGTATTAAGAAAACACTTAAATGGCTTAAAACAGTGGCTCTGATACCATCTTCTGTCGCAACCCCCGACCCCTACCCCGGGAGCAGGAGTCGCGAGACAGCAGATGGTGGTATCGGTATTTATTAATTTGGCATCGGAAATGAGACATCAGGATTGTCACACCCCAACCGATGGCGGAATCATCGGGGCGCGGCACTAGGCGAATCAGATTGCTCAAGAGAATCCATAACGACTATATTGCGATAATATTTAATACATTCGTTATCCCATACTAACAAATAATACAATCACATAAGTTATCACAGATTTCTTGTCCTCTCGAACAATACAAATCCGACAACCTAGATTTTAGTTGAGTTTCTAGACTTCCTAGCTTGGTTTGAAATAGCCTGCGATCTAACCTGCAACATACGTTAAAATATCTGTCAATACAAAAGTATTGACGAGTATACAGGTTTGATATGTATAGCGTAATAGATTAAAAAGTGTAGCGAATTTCCACATGCATAAACGTAACACACGACATATATACTCACAAAGCTGATACTACCAACAAAGTCCTCGATGCTCGAATATGCGATGGCAAACTAGACCCCGTCGGGCGCAATAGTACTATACTAATCGTGGTGGGACTTCGCGAGTATAAGCCCTAGCACATATGCAACTAGTATCACGTATATCTATGCATAACAGTCATTCGCAAGTGATAATTTGATTGATTGAATAATTCGTTTAATAAGCTCGGTTTGTTCGGATGGCCCATCCGTTCGGATGGCCCATCCGTTCGGATGAGGCTGTCCATTCGGATGGCCACTCCGGCGCGGGGAAAATCTCCGTTTTTCAAGCGTTGCGATAGGTTTTGGCGTACGCGCTTTTTATATTATTATTATTATATATGCATATATATCACTAGGGGTCGTATTTACGTATCCATATTTCAAAGTTTCGGTATAACAATCGGTTTTTGTTTCGAGTGTGCGATTATTAGCGACGTTTCACGGCCATCAAGGAGGGTAGTATAGGTCCTTTCTCGATGTCATCGTGAACGTTATTGTGTGTTGTGCCACAAAGACTGACGGGGTACCACTTACTCGTATTGTCATCATCGTCACGACGACTGGAGCTATAGCACTCATCCGAGAGTCTTTGTTAGCGTTAGTTATCTGCGTTTCGACACATCAAGGCCACCGAGGAGGGTAGAATAGGTCCTCACTCAATGTCATCGTGAGTGTTAGTGTTTGTGATGTGATGTAGTGATAATGTATTGCGAAAATATGCGATTATCCTTCGAATAGCGATGTATGCGATATAGTTACATTATGATCCGAATCTCTGGTGCTAGGCGTAACGAATATATCGAGTAGTAACAACGCACGAAAGTGCGGGTTGTTACAGTCTCCCCTACTTTAGGAAATTTCGTCCCGAAATTAATCCAATAGGTAGACCTCCAAGGGTTGATCCCACGTAAGTAGTGATACAGCGAGTGATTTAACCGAGAGTTGACAAACGAGAGCGTTTCGAATAAGAGAGATCGATTGTGATAGCGAGAAAGCGACGTAAGAGACAGAAGTAAGATCCCATGATTTGGCGCTCCAAGGTACATCGTGTCGCGAAGAATTCGTTAGTTCGATGTGGTTGTAACTTGAAAGGTTTCTCATGACGTAGGGTTAACTTAGTCGATCGTTAACTAACGTTACAAGAAACATTCGTTTTTAGATACTCAAAAGGAATTTTGGATGGAAATCTTGAGAAAAAAAAAGTTTCCTCTTAACGTGAGGTCAACTGAGTCGATGTTAACCAACGTTGCCAGGAAGTTTATGTTTTAAACATTTTAAGGAATTCGAAAATGAAAACTGAGGTTATGAAAACTCTCATATGGAATGGGTTCAAGCTGAACTCGATGTCGAACCAATGTCTTAAGAAGGATTTCGTTTTGATGTTGTAAAAACTTTAAGGAAAAACTGGACTTATGAAACTTTTCTTGGACATGGAGTTAAGCTGATTCGATGTTATCTCCACGTCGTGAGAAAATTTCACTTGTCCACCGGTTTTAAATCAAAATTTTATAAAACAAGCTTTAATAGTACAAAAGGTAGTTAATCACCGAGCCCCACTTGGCACTTTCCCACGAAAGTTTGTTAATATGTTTAAAACACTTATATATAGGAAGTACCAGCGGCGTATCCACCATGCTTTGCCCATATTACTTCTTTTTCGTGAGGCGGTGTCAGGTGTGTCGATATGACACGGAAAGAATTTGCGCTTACTCGGCCCAATCGATAGGAAGTCGGACCGAGTATAAGATAGAATCGAACAGGTTAAACCGGCGTGTTGAATTGCGAACGTAGTTGTAGTAGCATGCGCGAGTATCCTGATGACACAAAACATTTATGTGTCGTGTCTGGGTAGGCGTCGAGCGATAAGCGATAAGTGAATAGCGCGTTTTCGATTAGATTCCTCTTTGAACCCACATGGCACGTTTCCACGAGAGTTTGCTAACATGGTGAAACACCACGTTTAACCAGGTTAGTTTCGCCTCGTGAAGCGATGTCATGCGTACTAATACCACACAGACTGCAAATGAACACCAAGCGAGCGATAAGTGATACGCGATTAAGCGGTAGACTATGCACGACAAATGATAATCGATTAGGCGTTTAGGCGAATAACACAAACACAACACTAGTAACGACGACGACGAAAATCGAATTACGATAAGCGGCAGTTGTTGCGTTGCAAGCGATGGAGGTATGCGCGATTTACGCGGTTCGATTTGATTGATTAACACCACAGAGTTTAACTAACATCAAACCCCACATGGCCTCTTTTCACGAAAGCCCGCTGATATGACTAAAACGCCTTGCTTTAACCATATGAGCTTCATCTCGTGAAGCGAGGTCATGTGTGCTAACTTAACACAAACATCACAGATACGGTAGGCGACAACGATAGATTGATACACAGCAAGCGATATAGATTCTCATAATAAGCGGTAGTTATCTTCGTAATAATCGACAGAGATTGCGAGATACACATGATAAACGATTGCGATTAGTCGAGTTTTGTTTCGAATAAGCTTAACGTTACGTTGCGTCGCATCACGGCTATCGAGGAGGGTAGAATAGGTCCTCACTCAACAATATCGTGAGCGTTTATGTACTTGATGATATTTGTTGCGACAGATTTACCACCAGTCTTGCGTCGATGCAATTGCCCTGCGGGGGTAGACTCTCCCGAGTCCATCGATGAGGCGATTGCATTGCGTTTGCAGACTTACGAAAAGTCTCGCGATGATACGGTTTGTTACGCCTTGCGATTGAGTGTAGTGTGTTGAAAATAATCACATTAGTATAATAGGTCTAATAACGTTTAACTCCATGTGGCACTTTCTTCACGGAACTTCGGTAGTATGATAAAGCACACCTTGCTTGACCCCTACTACTTCGATCCCGTGGATTGGTGTCATACTTCGTAGTAACGCTTATGCCACCTTAGAATTTACTACGATCTCCGTGCACTGACCCAAATAATCCCGTGTGCACCCGTGATTAATCGTTCCTTGCACGTTTATCTTACCTCGTTCTAAGAGTGTAGTGAGGGTAAAAACACATTATTTCGTGATATAATAGATTATATGTGTGTGAACCTATTCTAAGTGCGACGACTAGAGTGTGAAAGAGAAAACGAAAACGAGAGTTAATGTTACGCATAGTGGCAACATTGAGTAATAGAGTAGGTTCAAAAGTTAGAAATTAACATCGAAAATCGTATCATTACAACTTTATCCTACGCTTGCTAGATGTTTGATGCTGAAGACTTTTGCTGGAGCTGTTGTTGTTGTACTCAAGTCCGCGGTTCGATGCGGCAGTTGTGGGTGAAGTGACCGTAACGATTGCAGTTATTGCAATAGCGACAGTCAGCCCCAACTGGATGATGATAGGTACACGAGTAACACTGAGGATGAGCTCTAGTGTAGGATCGTTTTGGAAACATCAGAACTGCTCGAAGAGGTTTCGGTTGCAGCAGTTCGGTTGTTGATGAGCTCGGGCTTGAAATCTTTCGTTTGCGGCTAGGTTTGTCGGTGTCTTGCGAAGAGGTGTTGTCGTTGGAGGATTCGTCTGAGGACTCACTTGCAGAATCTTTGGCCGAGTTGTCGGGAAATTTATCGGCAGATTTATCAGAAGAATCGTTAGCAGATTCCTCAGAAGAATCGTCAGCAGATTCGTCAGGAAAAACGTCGACAGATTCATCAGAAGAATCGTCAGCAGATTCGTCAGGAGAATCATCGACAGGATTGCCTGAAGAATTAATGGAGATTTCTTGATAAGCTTGCTTGACAGGATTCTTTGAGAAGAACCCTTCCATGAGTCGTTTGTTATTGATTTCTGCGGCTAAACGGTAGGTTTCTTCGATGGTTGCAGGTTTTGCAGCTTCGACAAAATCACCCACACACTCAGGAAAGCCGCGAATGTACTTCGAAATGGCTTTTTCTGAAGTGTTGACTTGACTTGGGCAGATTATGCTAAGCTGTTTGAACCTTGCGGTGTAGCCAGCGTTGTCGCTTTCGACTTGCTTGATTTTCCAGAATTCGTCTTCCAGCTTCTGAATTTCGTGAGGAGGACAATACTCTTTCTTCATGAGCTCTTTCAGCTCGTTCCAAGAGAGAGCGTAAGCTGCGGAGATCCCACATTTGTTACGTTCGGCGGTCCATCAGTCGAGTGCTCGTGATTGAAATACTCTGGTAGCACAAGTTGTACGGAAACTATCGGGACACCCACTTTGACGAAGGGTAACTTCGATAGAATCGAACCACTGGAGTAGTTGAGTCACACTTCCTTCACCCGTGAACTCCATCGGGTCACAGGCTTTGAAGTGTTTGTAGAGAAAAGTAGATTGCGGCTCTTTTGTCTTGACGTCTTCCGAAGTTCGAGAGTTGCTAAGAGAGTGCACTTGAGCGACGATCCAGGGAATCATTTTTGCCATTCCCTTGACCACAAGGGAGGCGATCCTCTTCTTGTCCCTTCGTTTGGCTCGTCTCCTTGCTGACATCCTCGAAGTAGAGTTGTTGGAAGGCATCTAGACAGGAAGAGACTTGGAGTGAGATTCGATCATAATGATTTTTGAGTTTTGCGATGCGATTGAGCGTGTTCAAAACTTGATGCGATAGTATAATAGTAATGCGTATCACATAGGAGTCACGTAGGAGGCACGAAATTCCTAAGTTCTCACACAATGACTTGTTGTTTATACGTATATATATATATATATATGTGTATTTATATAGTTGTAATTTGTATTCATACACATACAGGTCGATTTAGAATATGCGAGGACACGTTGAAGTGAGAAAGCAAAGGCGATAGATTATGCATTAGTTTTGTTGTGAACATTCGGGTTTCGTTTTAGATTGCGATGGTTGTGCGAGTTATGTGCTATTAAAGCAGGGAGTGAAAATCGTTAAATCGAGGAATTGATAGCGCGTAAAGTTTCAAAATACCCAACGTAATTAAGTTCCAACCATTTGTAAAATCGGCGGGTCGTATGATAGAGTGCCTTGGGTGTTTAGGCGTCGACTACCCAAGGTAACCCAACTATGTTTAACAAGTTCGTGCACGCACGTTGACCTAGAAGACTCCATGCTTCCACTGGGATGCAGCTCATGGCATTCATCTTCCTAGTCATCGCGTGGCTCGAGTTATCGTGATAGTCGAGTCCCTGGTGGGAGCTTTTTGAAAACCAATTTAGAGAGTCGAACGGCTTATTAAGGTACGGGTTTCACCCCTGACTTAACAGCTTTGTTCCTAATTGTGGTTATGCTCTTCGAATAAATTCGTGAGTTCCACTAGATTTCGAAATGGAGACTTTCGTCGAGATGTGGATGTCACTCCTAACTCGATGAAAAGTTCTCGTGCTAGAAAAATGCGCTGAGTGAGCGATCTCATCGAGAGTTCTTGGTTTTCACACCTGATCTAGACTAGATCACTCGGTTTTGTTATGCAAGTATTTTCGAAACACGTGTATTGTGTTGGCCTTAGGAAAGGCTAAGTAGTATTCCAGCCTTAGGAAAGGCTTCTTTGTGTGAAGCTGTAGTACGCGGTGTTCACACAAAGTTGTTGCTTTTAGCAATTTCGATTGAGAGTATCGAGTAGGCCCGATACAAACCCTACTGGTTCGTACGAGTCGGCCTGTTGGTACTTAGACTATAGACTAGGTCAATTTTCTAAGACGTCGACCCGGACTAAGTCGAGTCTGGCCTAATTCCCTATAGTTATGGCTCTGATACCAATCTGTCACACCCCAACCGATGGCGGAATCATCGGGGCGCGGCACTAGGCGAATCAGATTGCTCAAGAGAATCCATAACGACTATATTGCGATAATATTTAATACATTCGTTATCCCATACTAACAAATAATACAATCACATAAGTTATCACAGATTTCTTGTCCTCTCGAACAATACAAATCCGACAACCTAGTGTTTAGTTGAGTTTCTAGACTTCCTAGCTTGATTTGAAATAGCCTGCGATCTAACCTGCAACATACGTTAAAATATCTGTCAATACAAAAGTATTGGCGAGTATACAGGTTTGATATGTATAGCGTATTAGATTAAAAAGTGTAGCGAATTTCCACATGCATAAACGTAACACACGACATATATACTCACAAAGCTGATACTACCAACTAAGTCCTCGATGCTCGAATATGCGATGGCAAACTAGACCCCGTCGGGCGCAATAGTACTATACTAGTCGTGGTGGGACTTCGCGAGTATAAGCCCTAGCACATATGCAGCTAGTATCACGTATATCTATGCATAACAGTCATTCGCAAGTGATAATTCGATTGATTGAATAATTCGTTTGATAAGCTCGGTTTGTTAGGAACGTATGTTACACCCAAAATGCGATTAAAAGGGGTTCAAGTATACTCACAGCGCGTGTTTAGTGATGGCACAATTTGATTGGATCGGTTAGGAGTACGTATGCGTTAAACGGTGAATGGTTTAAGTGGAAAGTAGCATTGTATGGTAGTTATCCAGTCGGATAGGGTCCAACCAGTCGGATAACAGTTTAATGGATCGGATGACATATAATCCCATCCGGTCGGATAACCCATCCGGTCGGATGACAGTTCAATGGATCGGATGACATATAATCCCATCCGGTCGGATAACGTGTTGACTTGGTCTGATTGCTGTCATCCGTTCGGATGACATGTTATCCGTTCGGATGACATGCCTGTTTTAACGTTCTGATCAACTGTTTTCGAGTGTTTTTGGAAGGATTACATGCGGTTTTACTGGGACAGTGTAATTTCGCATTAACAATTGAAATTCTATCAGTTCTGACCCGTTCTAACGGCCGGGAATCACCCCATTCCATCAGATCTGGCCGTTCTTGACGGTTTCTCATGCTTAATCCCGAAATCGTTCAGTTCTTGATTAGATACCTAGATTTTTAGGTGAGATTTTTGTAAAAACATGTGGAAATCACCCAGATCTGAGTCGTTTATAGTGGGATGAGGTCACAACTTGAAGTTCATATGAACTCTTGGTGACATCACCTTAAAACACCTCAAATCAGTAGATTTCACGATTAGAAATTGAATTTTAAAAGACAGAATGGTGTAGAATTGAGTGTAGATCATAGAAGTACAAGTTTTAGGTTGAAATTTACCGGAATCACGAGGAATCGAGAGAAAAGGGTCCTAGAGCGTGCTTGGTCGAGTGGGAGCTGTCACATCACTTGAACAGTGATGTGACATGCTATTTATAGGCAAAAAGTGGAGCTGTAGGGTTACTGGGTCGGATGGCCCATCCGTTCAGATGGCTCATCCGTTCGGATGGCCACTCGGGCGCGGGGAAATCTTCGTTTTTCGAGCGTTGCGATAGTTTTTGGAGTACGCGCTTTTTATATTATTATTATATATGCATATGTATCACTAGGGGTCGTATTTACGTATCCATATTTCAAAGTTTCGATATAACAATCGGTTTTCGTTTCGAGTGTACGATTATTAGCGACGTTTCACGGCCATCAAGGAGGGTAGTATAGGTCCTTTCTCGATGTCATCGTGAACGTTATTGTGTGTTGTACCACAAAGACTGACGGGCTACCACTTACTCGTATTGTCATCATCGTCACGACGACTGGAGCTATAGCACTCACCAGAGAGTCTTTGTTAGCGTTAGTTATCTGCGTTTCGACACATCAAGGCCCCCGAGGAGGGTAGAATAGGTCCTCACTCAATGTCATCGTGAGTGTTAGTGTTTGTGATGTGATGTAGTGATAATGTATTGCGAAAATATGCGATTATCCTTCGAATAGCGATATATGCGATATAGTTACATTATGATCCGAATCTCTGGTGCTAGGCGTAACGAATATATCGAGTAGTAACAACGCACGAAAGTGCGGGTTGTTACAAGGATCGTAGTTAGGAAATAAATTTCAGAGTTTCAAAACACCAAACTTTTATATTAAACAAAATGGAATATAACCCATGTTTCATTCACAAGAGTGTCATAGGGATAAACCCTAGTTTGCTGAAAACATAAACTTTTATTTAGGTAACTTTTATAGCCACTTTCTTTAAGCCTTCAGTGCTCCATAGCTGGCTTCTAATAGCTTTCACATCAAGTTACCTGAAACGAGTTTTAAAAATATTTTATCAGCAAGAAATACTGGCGAGTGCATCCCAGTTTAATCAAAATAAGCTTTTATAACGTTACAGTATTGAGAGTGATTACAATGTATATATCTGCCCAATTACTCATTCAGTATTTGTTACGTTGGCAGTTACAATGACCTTGGTCATATTACTATTGGCTAACTCTTTGTCCAATAGTAACGCTTGATTAGTAGTGTATACAAAACCCTACATACCTGCAGTAATTGTAGAATACAAAAACTCAATCACTCTAAGTATAACTGAAAATATTTGAGATGTTGTAACACAGTTTGGTAGAAAAAGAAAATGACTCACTTTGTAGACTTATGTATTTCTACAGCTTACTGTTGACTTTTCCTGATTATTTTCGTTTATAAACATACAATGCACACATGTTAGTAAAATAACCCAACTCACTTTAGCCATACAACACGAGACAGAACCCCAACGAACTTAGTTAGACAGAGCCTCGACATGCGTTAGGGGGCCCTAGATCAACCAGGTAGGGTAACGAATTAGTGATCGGGGGTTAAAATACTTACAACGGGGCAGAGCTTCGTGTTTTATGGGTATAGTATCGGGCTACTTTTGGCTATAATATAGACTGTGAGAGAAAGAGAAATGAATGATTGTGAAAGTTGCTGAACTGCTCTATTTATTGTTTCACCGGACGTCTCTCGCGCGCCGCGACCCCCCTCCCCTGGTCCTCTCGCGCCCCACAAGGGCACCCTAGCTACGGCTAGGGTTGCCGGGTGGCTAATCTAGGCTTGACACGCGTTGGACACGTGGCGCTTTGGGTGTCCGGCACACAATGGGCTGTCGCGCCCGGCGAGACACCTGGGTCTCCTTGTCGCGGCCCACGAGTGAAAGAAAATAATGATTTTCTTTGTTTTTAATAAAAATTAAAGTCATATTGGTCCAGTTACGTGTATACTGGGTATATTAGGGCATTTTTCTAGCGTTGTTATAACTTTAAACCGGCCTTGCGGCACTGTATCCCTGTTGACTTAACCCAATATGGCCAAGGGTAGCATTGCCTCCAAAAGAGGGACATGCCATATTTTTTCATTAATAACTTACTTAATTATCTTTCAATAATCAGGCTTTGCGAGACTATATCCCTGCTGACTTAGACCAGTATGGCTGAGGGTAGCGTTGCTTCCAAAAGATGGACATGCCACTATAACTAAGTTAATCTCTTAAAAAATCTAAAGTGCGGAAATTATCAAAGGATACATAAATGACGAGTCGGAACCAAGTGATTTTATCTTGTCTATTTGTTCTTTTATTTATTTTACTTATTAAAAAAATCTTTACTCAAAAGTTGGTTAGATTAGACGTCGACAATAATCCGATATTAAAAACTCATGTGTCCTTGGACGAACTCGGTATCTTACCATCACTATACTACGCAACCATGAGTGCACTTGCTCTAGTGTGTTGTAGAGAGTGATAGTATTATATCGTGTTTTATAAATTTAAAATTTGATAAAAGAGTAAAAAGGTACTTAAAGTATAGTAAAAATCAGTACACACTCCGACACGTATCAAGTTTTTGGCGCCGTTGCCGGGGACAAAAGGATTTTAAGAAAGTTTAAAATTGGCGGCCTAATCATTTTTATACTTTTCTAATTTTTATTTTTAGGTTTTTCTTCTTTTTTTTCCTATTTTTCTACTTTCTGCAGGAATAACACGGGGCCGTATTTGATCAACACGAGGTCATGTCAGACCTACAATATCTGGGAAGAGTTATTTTCTTGTTACTGGAACAGCCACACGGGGCTGTGTTACAGGAGCACGGGGCCATGTCAAACTTCCAGAATCTGGTAACCTGAAAACAGAAACTTTTTATAGATAGCACATGGTCGTGCCTACATAGACACGGGGCCGTGCTACCCTTCTGATCAACCACTTTTTGTGTTTTTGTTCGCAGAAAATCACGCAACTCTGTATAATTTACAGGAAATACAACCTGATATATGACCTCCACCTCTGACAAAGACATAAAAGTGCCACTCGACGAACCTGAGCACTTTTTAAGAAAAATATTTTAAGCTAAAAACCGACAAAAAGCTTCAACCCAAACCCTCCCCATTACGGATCAACGCACTCTTATGGATTACCTACGATCGGTAATCTTGGAGCCGCTATTAACCCTCCTAATGTCTATTTCAATAACTTTGAGCTTCGACTACACCTAATCCAAATGCTCCAGAATTTTGCCACTTTTCACGGCCTACCCGATGAAGATCCCCATTTACATATTACCAATTTTTTGGAAATATGTGACACATTTTGGATCACCGGAGCCTCCAACAATGCTATCCGGCTTCGTATGTTCCTTTTTTCCCTCAAAGACCGAGCAAAAGCTTGGCTAAACACCCTCCTAAGTGGGTCCGTGCACACTTGGGATGAACTTGCCCTAAAATTTCTCTACAAATACTTCCCTCCCGCTAAAACCGCCAAACTCATGACCGAGATTAATTCTTATTCTTAAGATGACTGGGAATCTTTGTACGAGACATGAGAAAAGTTCAAGAAGTTATTAAGAAAATGCCCACATCATGGTCTTGAACGTTGCTAACAAGTGTCCATTTTCTATAATGGACTCGTACCAAACACAAGGCAAATCCTTGATTCCAACTCCGGAGGACTTCTTGGGAATCGGCGCCCCGAGGAAATTTATAACCAAATTGAAGAAATTGCACATAATAGTTTTCAATGGCACACTCCTATGGGTTCAAAATCCATAGCCCCGGAAGCCCACAAAGTGGACGACACCACTTCTTTACAAGCTCAAAGCAAAGCCTTAACCTCAAAAATAAAGAAACTTGAATTAAATAAAATGGTTTTTGTTATGGCTTGTGAAGGATGTGGTGAACCACATGAAAACTGAAGTTGCATGAAAGATTTAGAAAATCAAATGGAAATAGTAAATTACCTTAATAACCGTCCACGACCACCGGGAGCCTCAAGTAACTCCTTCACCCCCGAGTAGTGAAATCACCCCAACTTTAGTTGGAGGGAATCGGGAGGTAATAACCAACAAAATCAAATTCATTGATCTAACTTTAAACAACAACCCCGAAATGAGTAACAAGGTTTCCAACCACAACAAGGAGGACGAGAAAGACTTAAGGATCTCATCGCTCAACAAGAGTCTTTACTTTTTTAAACCTAACAAAGAACCATTAACCACGTTTTAGCATTTGCCGTTCAAAAAAAGTAAAGACTCGTGATAGTTAGGGTCTACGTAGTAATCTCATAATCTTATTTGAAACATAATGTGAACTTAATTTTGTCAAATAGTGAAATGTACCAACCATGCAAGGACCCATAAAAGTAGCATGTCTTTAATAAAAGACTATGAAGAACGCGCAATCATCTCAACTAAAAGTGTGATATTATCCTTTTCTTTTCATGGTGGAAGTCTGAATCCTAATCTTTTCAAGGGTGTCTGGAGTGGGGGCGGTAAACCCACTCGGCACCGAACTCCATCCACCGCCATCACTTTTGCCGATCCATTGTTTGCTGAAATGTGTACATTTTCGGTGAGGGTTCACCGACTCGGTGAAGGGAGGGAAAGGGGAAGAGAAAAGGTGTGTGGTGGGGTCCATTTATTCTCAACCAATCACACATTTTTCCTTTTTTTTAAATAGTTTACCTAAACCCTAAGCGTTTAACCACTGCCAACGTTTTTTAGCATTAGGTAAACAATTGACATGCCGCTATATGATTGGGTGATTTGTGAGTTTACCTATTCCAAATGTTTAACCACTCTCTATACCCTAATGGAGATATCAAGATGGATTTATCTTTTATGCATAATGTAATTAGGGGTACAAGATATGTTATTTTTTCAAGAATTTCCGACTAAGTTTGGTGTTCGAAAGGTTACGAGGACCTCCTTAACCATCTGGTTTCGTGATGTGTGTAACTGCATATGAATTACTAGTATATTAGAGCATCCAATATAGTAAGGCCAAAAACGTTCAAAAACATGTCCAATTAGTTATTACATTAGAAAAGGAACTTATTCTTCAACAACACTTATTTTTAGGGCTGCAAATGAACCAAACGTTCGGCGAACAGTTCGTGAACCGTTCGGCGGGAAGTTTGTTTGTGTTCGTTTGTTTATTAAACACACGAACACGAACAAGAAATTTTGTTCGTTTAGTTAAATAAACAAACATGAACAGAGGTCGTGTTTGTTCGTTTATGTTCGTGAACGTTCGATAACGTGTTTGTTTGTGTTCGAAAGTTCATTAGTGTTTTTAGTTTTTATATTCATTTAAATACTTCAAAATTTCGACAAATTAAATATCTAATAAGTGTCCGTATATTATATATTTTGTTCATGAATGCCTGTTTGTGTTCATTTGTTTCCATTTGTGTTCATAAACATTAATTTGTGCTCATTTGTGTTCGTCAACGTTCGTTGCCTAAAATTAACAAACAAACACAAACGAACACGAACACGAACAAGTTCATTTCCTTAACAAACGAACACGAACATAAAATCTTGTTCGATAAGTGTTCGTGAACGGTTCGCGAACACATATATTTCTTAACAAACGAACACAAAAAAGGTCTTGTTCGTGTTTATTCGGTTCGTTTGCAGCCCTACTTATTTTCTCTTCAGTTATGAAGCCTAAAAACAAAAAATGTGTGTATGTTATCATCACTTTTTACATTTATTTTTAATAACATAATTAAAATATTACATTAAATCATTTGAAATACCAACATTAAAATATTACATTAATATAAATTAATAATTACAAAATTCGACCTTACACTAATTAAACTATTTCTAAAGGTCAATGGGAGAACCTAAGATCTAAGAACTGAGAGAAGCCATGATTTGGGACTTTTGAGAAACCAAGATAGTTGTAAAATTGTGCATTCGTATTTCCTTGAAATGGTGTATAGACAAATATTTTGTACCGGTTGGGGTTAGGGATGGTAAGACTATCTCCATTGGTGATTAAACCCAACCCAACCTTTTATTAAAAAATTAATATCTCTTTCTTCCACCTAGACAATCCAACCCTACTCAATTTTTAACACACATTCACAACCCATCGCAACCTAAAAAATATATGTTTTTGAACGAACTCGGTTTTTAAAAAAAAATTATATCGGGATGTTCAAAAAAAATACCATGTATTTTGTTTTTCTTTAAAGTTTAAATATTTTAAGTTATTTGATTAATTGTATGATTAACGGTATTAGTTTTGGTTGCAACCAAGGTTGCTCCACCAACCTGGTTGTCAACTTTGGTTGGTATTAATTTCTTTTTTATTTTTTTTAATTACTCAAACTTTTGTTTTATTGGTGACCAACCTAACATTAGGTCACCAATGAACATAGCCTCATCAAATCGAATAACGGATTTTCGAATTATTTGAATCGAATTTTTATTATTTTTACCTGAATTCGTATTCGATTCGATTAGTATTTGAAACTCGAATTCGAATAATTTTGATTTAATTCAAATTCACCTTAAACAATAAATTATTTTCTTTCATTTTTTAAAAGTACTACAAACTAATTATATTCAACATAAAATATAATAGGGTAGGGATAAGTACATTAATTCAAAAGTGTGAGAAGTGTTTTAAACCATTAGATCTTTGATCTAATGGTTGAGATCAATAAGGATCAAATTATAAATTGTGTTTTAATTATTTGGTCTGATTTGAAAATTGTAGGGGTAATAGTGTCTTTGTATATGTTTCAAATTAGGTAACATCTCCTAAATTCTAGCGATTCACTCCTAAATTCTAGCGATTCAATTTAAACTTATTTTAAAATTCGGACATTCTAAAAAATCCAGAAATATGTAACTGCTAAAAGAAATATATAACACTATACATCCATCATATAACACTATATAACACCATATAACACCGTATAACATTATGTAACACCATATAACACTATGTAACACTATATAACAATATATAACACTATACATCTATTATAGACGTGCTATTAGACAAATATAACACTATATAATACTATATAACTCTAAATAACACTATATAACACCATATAATACCATATAACACCATACAACACTATATAACACTATACATCTATCATATAACACTATATAACACCAAAAAACACTATATAACACCATATAACACTATGTAACACTACATAACACTATATAAAATATATAACACTATACAGTTCTGAACAAGATGACACAAATTCGTAGATTAATTCTTAATTCGTATTCCTATAATTAAGGGTGGCGGTTATGGAAGGTTATCAATTAATTAAATCAATAAGAAAATTATTTGTTTACCCTTTTGAAATTAATTTAGATTGAGTACATATGTCATCACCACAATATTTCTCACATTTTTCACACTTTTAGATTAATGTACAGGATCTTCTACCAAATATAATAATCTACAAAATTAATTAACTATCAATATATCAAAACACCAAAAATTATAAGATAGGTTGGTTACTGGTAGCGATTTAAGTTAGGTAAAAATTTAGATATAAGTAGTATGAGCTCTTTGTCAGAAGATATGGTAATGCCATAAATAATAAACTTATCACTTATAAAGGTAGTTTATACTTTGGCCAAGTTTAGAAGTTATATATGTTAATGTGTGTGTATACATATATTAATAAATTATATATAAATTGAATTCGAATTTCGAATCGAATCGAATTGAAAATCATAAATTCGTATTCGATTACTGGATTCGAATATGAATCAACTCGAATTCAAACCTTTTTAATCAAATTCGAATCGAGTCGAATTTCGATTTTTTTGAATACGAATCTAATTTTGAACACCCCTAGTTGGGGTTATTAAAAGATTGATATAATTTTTTAGAGTAAATTACTTTTTGAGTTATTGTATTAATGTTCTTTTGTTGTCAAATAAAAAAACAATTGAATAATAAACAACTGATGTGAATTACTTCTTAAAAATATAATTATAAATCCAAAATAAACAACTAATATTTTTAGTTCTCTTCTGAAAGATATGAAAAGCACGGAATGCACTGTTTTTTTTCTTTCTAGAAAGCGAGTATCCATAGATCAAATATTTGGTGAAGTACAAGTAGTAACGTTTATGTGGGTAAAACATTGTGCAAGGCGACATGATTTGGATTGGGCGAAGTGTCTGCGTTTTGAATTGTTAGTTTCTTCCTTGTTTCAATCCTTTGTACATAATGTACGGTGATGAATAAAATGAATTTGCCGTTCAAATCCCCCCCCCCCCCCCCCCCCCAAAAAAAAAAAAATAATAATAATAATAATAATAATAATAATAACCCTTAACTTTTGTACATAATGTCTGGTGATGAATAAAATGAAATTGTCGTTCAAAAAAGAAACCACCAAAATACCCTTAACTTAGTTTTGAAAATCTTAAACCGTGTTTGCTCCTCAACTCAACACTTCTTTGTGCCATTTAACATCAAGAGAGTATTCCAATGGTGAAATTGCCGTCTACATCAACTAATTATCTGTGTGACGTTCATAGAGTGCATTAATGGCTGAAAAAAGGGTTAACTTTTTAGAGCTTTCACAATAAGTTATTCATCTACGTCCCTATATCCATCTCTAAATTTTGTTCAACTTTTAAAAGTTTCTACATCTAATTCTTCATTTCTATCTCTATTCACATAAATAATATTCTTTTTTTTGTTACTTTTATCTATTCTCCACTCACAATATAAGGAACAATAGGATCGGGAATGAATAATGAATCCTAAATATAGGGAACGGAAAGTTAGTCCCTAATTTTAATTACCATTTTTGAAATGGGACGGATTATCATATTGAGTAAAAACAAGACTAACTTGGGTCTCTCCACAACACCAGTTGATGACCCTCAAGTGTGGTAGGAGAATGTTGCCATGACCGGTGAGTCTGGTACTTCCAGCACTCGGAGATCTTAAGTTCCTCATCCTAATCCAAAGTATGCAATAATCGTATATGACGTAATTAATATATTGTTAAATGAGTAACTAATATGTTGTTTAATGTTTGTAGCTCGTCGCCTTAAAAGAAAAACTGAGAGGCACATAACATGAAAATGCTGGTAACTGGTAAGAGACTAGGCATGGGACACAGATGCGGATAGGTTACGAAAGGGAAGGGAGAATGACTAGAAAAAGATGAGACGACTCATACAGACCATGGAAAATCTGTTAGACTATCCACATCAAGGATGTTTGTAGGTGATTCTTGGCCTATGTGGAGGGCATTTGTGAGAGGGATGGATTAGTGGGTGTTGTAGATGATGACATGGAGGGTGTTCATTCTTAAGGATTCTTGGGGAAGAATGGTGAAGAATGGGGGAATGGTGGGTCCTTTTTTTTTTATTTAGTTTAAATTTAATAAAATAATTATAATAAGGTTGTTTGTGGGAAGGATATATATATGTTATTGTTGTGGGTAAAAAGTGTTTGTGGGAAGAATAAGTGAAAAGCTGATGTGGCATGTTGATTAGGCTGTTTGTAGAAATGATAGCCTTTTTCACTGATGCGGATAGTCTTAAGACATATAGTCATGATCTAGACAACCACTCTCAGACCCCCACCCACTGCTTATTAAGACATTTATTATATAACTTGTACACAAGATATTGTATTTAACTTTATTGTAATTAAAATTTTATGTAGTCTAAGACACATTTTTAAGATTCACGCATTTTATAATTTTTAATTTCCAGAATCTAATTCTTTTTTATGTTCTAGACTTCTTAATAAACTTAATGCATATTTTTTTCTAAATTAGTTAATATTACAGACACATAACCCAAGAGGAATTTGGTCGATAAAAAATATAGGAATCCGCCAGTATTTTGTTGCAAAAGTTGTCGACTATTAGTTGATAAAGTTGTCCGCTGGTGACTCGTAATCTACGTCGATAGTCAGTAGCAAATGAAATTATCTAGGAACATATTCCTAACGACTGTTCGCCGAAGGAGTTCCGCAACTAACCACTTTTACCCATGGGTTTGATCGTCGGATGCTACTTTATTTTGTAGTGTTAGTCGAAGCCAAGGTAACCATATTATAGCGTGATAATATCTATGTATTTAACCTTTGGTTATGCAAAGTTTGTCAAATCGTTAAAATACATCTAACTTTTAAGATCAAGTCATACATCTAACTTTTAAGATCAAGTCATTTACATATTATTTGCTAAATACTACTTTTATTTTCTCGATAATATATCATTCCAGTGGGTTACCTCGGTCTTCTTGAGTCTAATATTTTCTCTAGTGATTCAATGAAAGACTTAATTACAAACTCCTTCATGTGATCAACCTACCAACTCGACTTTCATGTCTAGTTCTAAGAGCATATCACTTGTAAGGTGGTTTACGTGTTGTAGCTAGGCTTATTTGGTTGTTAATTACTTTCACATTCATACGAACTCCTTTATGTGATCAACCAAGCGCCTTTTCACTTGGGAGGTGGTTTTTGTCTTGCAGTTAGCCTTATTTGTTTATTACTTTCACGAACACTCGTTGTAATCGAAAAGCGGAATTCATCAATCAAATAGGAGTAATCGACCTTACACACTTTAATTTCATTAGATACTCGATGGTTATGTTTCACACTAGTTGAACTTCTTTTGACAATCATGCAAGTAGCAAATTAGAGGAAGTTTTAAAACATGATGGTTTTAAATAATTATACATGTATTGATTTTGGATGTAGATATGAACATTGCAAGATGCCAATGGTCCATTGGTTATTATTCTTTTCAAGGTTTGTATATATAAGTTGTAAACAAAGCAAGCATGTTTTTTTTCTTTATTTTTTTTAATACTAACGCTTACATGCTCCTAAATTATACAAAAAAACTCTAATATACTCATTGTTTGGGATTGAACCCTAGACTTTCCACTAAAAGACAAGAGTCTCTACCAAGTGAACTAGCCCCACATTAGCTAATAAAGCAAGAATGTGTTGTGGTGGTCGGTAGGCGTTGGGCACCCCCCCCCCCCCCCTTCTATTCTCTTCTCCGTTTTTAATTTCTTAATTTTTTTTACTTCTTCTAAGTATGTAAAAAGTAAATAACTTTATGCATTCCTTTTATTACTATATAAAATAACGGATGTGGTAGGATTTTAGGAATTTGGTGCAAACATGCACCACCATTTATTACAATCGCATTGGTCCGTGATTTCTTTTACTTTTTTTTGCAATCTAAGATTTTTCTAGCCAGGTTCTTTGCCAATTTGAGTCGTTTTCGTCGTGTTTTGTTTTATGATTTTCTCGGGTTTGGTCATTCGTTTGCTTAATACATGCGTCCGTAACACGATTTTGCCCCCACTTTCTACAAACTATAAAAAAGGTCAGAAATATCATTTTGTGTTGGGTAATTTTCAGAAACCCGGATGATTAGAAAGGCGTGTAATCACTCTCAGATCAAATTATTTCGGTGGTTCACCCGAATAATTTAATCGGATACAACTCTGATTTTTCGAGAAATTGAACCAGGATATGTATGTTTTTCTTTTGTCTAAACAAGGAAAAAGTAATCAAAACTTTCTACGAATCTGGGTTTTTGGGGATGTAAGTGCCTAATGGCAGTTATCTCTATTTTTAGGACAAAACTGCCATAAAACTGTCATTGTTTAAACATTTCGAAAACATTTCGACCCCAGCCAGGGTCTCTACCCCTTGGACCCCGCTGGCCTACTCCCAGGGGCGTTGCCCCCTTGGAACCCTCGTAGAGTACGGGCTCCGCCCGTACACTTCGAATTATAATAACTCAAACAAGCGTGCACACCAGCACCTCCTAACTTGCTTGATGTGTATTACTATTCGCTTTGACCACCAAGTCAATCCCGATTACACTAAAATATCTAACATTTTGACCCACTCTACTTGAGTATAAGTTTGACCCACTCTACTTTAATTATTTATAATAATTTGTTTTTTTTTTTTTGTATTTTAATATATAGCGGACATAGCATTGCAATATGTTTATTTTATCAGCGTTTCGATATAAATGTTAGGTTTGTGTGGAGGCTCGATTTAGATTGGAGTAGACAAATTAATTTGGAGACCTGACCCATTTCATTTAATTATGGCCCATTTAGTCTTTTCTTTGGGAACAAGTCATTAACCCTAGTTATCATCTCTATTTAACTGATCTTTGTACTTGTAATTCCTCATTACGAGTGGTACTGAGAAGCAAAAAGCAATAAAATCCTGGTTGTTGCCCGTGGACGTAAGTTAGTCAACCGAACCACATAAATCCTTGTGTTCTCGCGTTCGTTTATTTTTCTGCAGGTTATCGTTTGTATGTGTGTTGCTTCCGCGTGCGTATAACCTAACAAGAAATTCTATTTATTAATCCCAAACATACCCTTATCCTTTTGAACATTTGGTGATTTGGATACATGACGATTTAGATTTTATATGTGTCTTCATATACATTTTATTCAAGATTGAGTCGCTGAAACAGTCGAATGACGTTTACTTGTTAGATAGGTGAACCGTAGCTGCTCTCTTTATGAAGGCTAAGTAATCGAACTCATAAGCTTGCATACAACTTTTCTATAATCTAATAATAATGTAACCATATTAGTGATATAGTATAAATATATAAATGATTCATACATTGAATAAGTCTAGCTATGAAATATCTAACAAGCAGATGAGTTGGTGTAGTGGCAAATGGCAATAAACGCTGAAGTCCGGACGACTTGGAGGGAAGTTCAAATCATCAGCCAGTTCTTTTTAGTTTGTTTTTTGTTTTTTCTAAAATGTGTAAAGATAATGTATTACAAGACTGATATAATATTATTACTTAGGTCATAAACTCAACAGTTTTGAAACCTACATGAAAGCAGTGTTGTAAGAATCGCTAGGCGCTAGTCGGGCGGTGGGGTACCGACTAGCGATTAATCGGGATTAATAGGGATTAATCGGAATTAATCGGATTGAGATTTTTATAAGTAATTTTTAGTTAGATATATACACACACATTTTTATATGTAGTTTTTTAAAGTAGACATGTTTTAACCCCTCATTAACTCATTTTTTTAAGTAATTTGATGGAATTTATATGGTTTGGTCAAAATTTGGCCGGCATTTAGCCAAAATTTGGCAAAAATAGGACCGCCATTGACTGCCTAGCTATTAATCGGCCATTAATCGGTGAACCTCCGATTAGTGATTAATCGGCGACTAATCGGAGACAAGTCGGGATTTTTACAACCATGCATGAAAGGAAACAATCATAAGATATTTTAAGACTAAATTCTAATATAAGTAATAAGTATAACATAAACCATGTGAGTTTTAGATGTTAGGTATTGGGTTAGTCATATAAATCATGAGATTATTGCCAAACAAATAAAATCAAATCTCTAAAGTCTTAACTTAAAATTCAATATTGAGAAGTGTCATTTTAGCAAAAAGGTGTTTTGTATCGTTGGAATCTATGAGGTTGACCATTGGCCCATTTGGGATCAACTCATCAAATCTTGTCATCAAAATCTTATAAAATAATAATTTTTTTTTTAAAATGAAACGATATACGGTGATTACATCATCATGAGGAATGATGACTTCATCATCTTATAACTCATTTACATCAATTCCCTTTCATTTTGAGAAAGACCCCTTGTCGTGTATGTCTACTTCGTCTTTACTACACGTACTTGCTTATAGAGACAAGCTGCCAGCAATAATAGAAGTGTTATCGGGTAGTTGTTTCAATTTCATGAAACATTCTACATATACATTATCACTTTGTGTAAATGGATTCAAACAAAACCGTTCTACTTGTAAAGAACTTGATTATGCTTCTTAAGTCGAATTCTCTATTCGTACAACTTGAGAGCCGAATCAAGTGGTGCAAGTAGGTTGCGTTTGTATATCACAAATTGGCTTTTTACGTTTGCGTGATTCGTCTAATGGTTGTAGGCTAACTCTATGTGGGTTAGTGTGAAAAAGCTTTAGTTATAACCAATCTCACAATGCAATGATATGCATTTATATACAAAAGTTTTAGTATTTATAAATTTATGTTAAATACAATTACAAATACTAAACTGTGAATAGACAAGTGCGATAATCAGAATCATCAAAGGTAAATAATCTCAATACTAGAGCTTTAGTCACTATGATGAAAGCCTGGTTTTGAAAACGCTCTAAATATAACATTAAAAGATGAAAATTGTGCAATTAGGTATTAGTGTAAAGTTGTTTGAATCCATTCCCATTAGTATGACCACCCAAGATGGATATTTTAATAAGATTGATTAAATCTATAACCATATTAGGGACACTTGTCATTATATTAGGCATTCTCTTATAGATAATTGTTCTTTTAGTTTAATCTTTTTAATTAATAATTAATTATAGATAATCATCCTATTAAATATTATTTATTTTAATATCTTATGGATAATTATTATTAATTTAATCTCTTCTAACTAATTATAGATAACTCTCCTACTAAATATTTTTTAGTTTAATATCTTCTAATTAATTATAGATAACTCTCCTACTAAATATTATTTTGTTTAATCTCTTCTACTTAACTATAGATAATTATTATTTATTTTAAATTTAATGCATACTTCTCATTTATAATATTAACTAGGTTAGAACCATGTGTATTACACGAGTTGAATAAAATAAATATACTTAGTAACTACATACGTTTTTTGTAATAAGATATTATTAATTTTTTTAATTAAAATTTTAAATTTGAATCCGGAAGTAATATATTAGTAAACTTAATACATAAATCGAAAGTTAATAACAAACCCGACCGTGAAATGAAACCGATGACCATTTTGATCGGTTTCACGGTTTTAAATCGAATTGTGAACATCCTTAGTATAACTAATAAGGTCAATTTGTGTTTTTTTATAATAAGTTATTAAAATAACTTTTTAAAATATTGTAAAACCACAAAGTTTGAAATATATATATTTTTTTTGTTTGATAAAGATATAACTTAATTAGTTTTATTATATATCTAGAGTTTGAACCTGGGTTATAAACCTGGTTAAATGAGTATTTAGAGAGAACAAGTATACTTTATATACTTTAGGGTAAATTACTTTTTGAGTCCCTGTGTTTTATGGGTTTTAACTAGTTGAGTCCAAAAGCAAAAAGTTTAACGACCTGAGTCCCTATAAGCATTTTCTTTAACCATTTGAGTCCAAATTTCTAACTCCATCCATCAAGTCTGTTAATTACAAGGGCAATTTAGTAATTTACACACAAAATACAACTCTAATATGCATAAGAGTATAATGAACAAGTTTTTAATGCACAGGAGTAAAATATTATATATTATACTGCACCTTCTCTCTGGAGATCCTACCACCACCACCCTCCATCACCGTATCACCACCATCCCCACCACTGGACCACCGCTAACAGACATAGCTGAATGAGTACCTGGACCACTTCAGATGGTAGACAATGGGTATGGAAATGCATTGCATTTAATAAGCTTAACCTTTATCACAATCCTCAAATGAATAAAGGATTACAGAAACAAAATTGAAGATTAAAAATTAACACACAACAACTTTTATATTCTTCAACACTTTTCAACTTGTTCTTTTTCTTCAATTTCAATAGTCAACTTTCTTGACTTTTGCACAATAACTTCATGAAAAAAGGCAACTGGTTTTGCAAATACTGGATCACACCCACCGGGTTATGAAACGCAGTGAGTGTCAAGTCAAAATTGAGCGACAAACCTTGTTGTACGGTTGGTGCTACTTCACCTTCGCCATGTTTCCGTGTACGACGGTTCTGCTTCACCTCCGATCTCGTCTCCGGCATCCTCGTGCCGGAAAATCCTTCGCACCACCACCATCCCCCCACACCTCCACCACTATCACCACATTCCCCATCGTCAAACATCACTGTGACCGCTTGCAAACCGCACCTCCACAACAAAATCCATACGCCGCTGATCCCCAAACGTTTTCAATTGCATATCTGTTGAAACCCTAGCCCTAATTTTAGATCCTACTTTCAAAATCCAAAATCCACCACTACTCTCATCATCATCAAATTAGGGCTACGGCTTTGACCGGAACTGTTTTGTGTTGAGGAATATTTCAGCTTGAGTGCTTTGAGCTTCAAATAGAGATCATCTACGGCTTTATTCGGAACTGTTTTGTGATCTTCCGGTGCGTCTTCGTACTTGTTGTCATCTTCTGATTCAGATTGTGAGTGTTCTTCTTCGTAATCGTTGGAATCGGAGAGAACCGCCCATGGCTGGTGGTGGAGATGATCGGATGTGGTTGTTGTTTTCCGGTAAATCGAAATGATATGATTTTAGGCAGTTGCAGGTGGGGCTTTGATGGTTGTCCGACGGTGCTCTGATGTGATGGTGGTGTATGGTTGCGGGTGAGGAGGTGTTGTACGGTGGCGGTAATGTATGATGGTTATGGTGGTGGGTATTTTGAGAGAGAAAGAGACTGAGTTTGTCTACCTTATCTAAAATATATATATTTAATAATAAAATGGGTTTTTTAATATAAAAGGGTGTTTTGGTCATTTTAAAAAAAGTTAACTGAGATTATCTAACTGAGGTTGAAATTTGGACTCAAATGGTTAAAGAAATTGCTTATAGGGACTCAGGTCATTAAACTTTTTGATTTTGGACTCAACTAATTAAAACACATATAACACAGGGACTCAAAAAGTAATTTACCCTATACTTTAATATTTCATTTCTTAACTATTTCTTTTATTTTCTCTTCTTATTACTAACTAATTAATATTTCATTGATTCAACTACGTGTCCCCATAGGTGTATAATCTGAAAGAGAGTGAAATAAGAGGGGAAATAAATCTTCGACTCACTAAATTATTTTATTATTTAGTATATAAAAATTATTTATTCAACCCGTGTAATACACGAGGTTATAACCTAGTATAATTAATATACACGTATAAAATTCACTAAAGTTGTTATCAAATTTTTATCTTATAGCCGGTCGACAAATTAAAGTTATCATTATCATCAATTGACTCCAATATGCAAATTGAACTCATACAACTATCAATAATAGATTTCAACTTGGTTAACTCACAACTTTTTTAATAGAAAATGTTTATTAATTCCACTTTACTTTACTTCACATCAACGATTCTAAACTATTGTTTTTGCCTAGTTTTAAACTTAGGAAATACTATCTAGTTAATGGGAAACTTAATTTGGACATTTCATTTTACTAATAAATGATAACTAGACAAATTAAGCAGATTGTATGAAAATAACAATAATAATATTTTTTTTTAATAGTAAACTAACATACTCTTATACCTAGAAGAGTTAAATCTTCACCTTTTGAATAGAGGAAAGACACTTTACCATCATATTATGTCTTACTCATTGTATTGGAGTATTTATGTCATAACCTAATTCCAATCAAAATAACTTTTTTTAATGCACAACTAGTCATGGACAATTGATTACACGCCGCTATTAGTCTAGTTTTTTTTTTTTTTTTAAAGGTAAACTTCATTAGCGAGACCGACGGCCCAAAACGGGCCGACACAAACAACACAAAAACAGATTACATATTAACAAAAGAACTCCACTCCCTCCAATCTATCTCTTTAAATCTAGACCTATTCGAGAACCATAAAAATCCCAATGCCTTAACCTCGCTCATTATACAATCAATCTTGACCGGCTTTTGATTAAATATGATGTTGTTCCTGGCACGCCAAATACTCCAACAGACAATCAAAATAATACCTTGCACTGCCTCTTTCTTCTTCTCCGAAACCCTTAGACTCGAATGGAAACCGAGGAGGTTCTTAAGAGTGAAAGCAAAAATGTTCGGAACATTACACCAAGCACTAATACCATTCCATATGACTGAAGCAACGAAACAAGAGATGAAAAGGTGCTCCGCCGTCTCCTCCGCCGAATTGCAAAGAGGACATGTTGTTGGTGCACTTGTGTCTGTACTTTGTCTGTATTTCGTCATGATACAAAACGATGTCTTGTATTAGTCTGAGTTACGTCTTAGGTGTGCTCGATGTAAGTTTGACCAAGTCAACCATCCTCCTGGGTTGACTTGGCCAAACAGTTAGAACATATGTTGTAAGATGTTTGGATAGAAGGATAAGTCATCGAAGGATTGGTTATATCCTTCGATGAGCTCGAAGGATAAACCATCGATGGATATAGATGGACCTCGAAGGATACCATCCTTCGAGGTATATGTGGATCCTTCGATAGGCTTCTGATCGATAGATGATCCTTCGATCAGTCTATCTGATCCTTCGACCAGACATGCTGTGTTGGGTATATATACCCATGTAATGTGTTCACTTCATTTCTCAGACACGAGAGAGATAGAAATAGACAGAAGTGTGTGTGTGAGAAGGGAGTGAACTCAGTCTTGTAGAGAGCATTTTCAGTTTGTCAAGGGCTGTAACCGTGTCCACTGAAATACAAGAGAAAACTTTGATATCTCGTGTGTCTACCTTTCTCTTTGTAGCTTGTGCTCTCGTATAAACTATCGGTTTGCATGCTAGCTTGGATTCCGCACTTGCTAGTGTGTTAAACATAACAAGGATAAGGTTAAACCTCAACCTCCGAGGGACCTACAAGTGGTATCAGAGCCGTGGCTCTTTTCCTTGTTAAAAACCGAGTTTATACAAGACTTTGGAGTGTTTTTGGACAAAACTCACTTGGTTTAGCACCCGTTTTCTGTGTTTTTCTCGTTTTTCTTGACGTTAAAACGTGTTCTAAACTAACCGGGTGTGTTAAAGGACGGGTTGGGTAACTTAAAAACTTGTTTTTGAGATGTTTGGTAATTTCCGGCCAAACTCCGGCTTACTCCGGTGACCGGTTTCTGGGTTAGAACAGTCCTTTTGGATAATATTTTATTTGTTCAAATCTTGTTTTGGCAGAAAGTATGGTCTGAGCATACCTTCTGCCGAAAGCTTTCTACCAACCAATCAACTTTTTCACCAACCTGTCAACTTTTGTCAACTGTGTCAGTTCAGATCGAAGGATATCCTTCGAAGTCGAAAGATCATCTTTCGATCAAAGGAGGTTCGATAGATAATCATCCTTCGAACATCCTTCGAAGTCTGTGACTTATCCTTCGATCCAAGGAATCTTTTCGAAGGATATATCTTTCGATCTACAGCTCTTATTCGAAAGACAAGGATCCTACGATTGGAGAGTCTTTCGAAATCAATTGTTCGAAACTCAACAGTGATCTTTCGAACACTGTTGATCCTTCGAACAAGTTATGTTCCTTCGATCCTAGGCTGTTTAAGTTTAACAAGTTTGTGTTTTACAGGTCTTTCGATCAAGGATCCTTCGGCTGGTTGTTATCATTCGAGATATTAACATAGTTTGTGAAAATTAAATTTAAAAAAAAAAAAAGGAAAACTTGTTTTCATATTTTAAATCAATTTTCACTTAATATATTAATTTTTATAAAATGGGAACAAACGGTCAGTGGGATCCAACCGCGTGGACTCAAACAACTTTGACTCCAAAATCATCAGCTACGCAATCTGCGTCAGATTTCAACAAAACTGCATGGATGCAGGCTATTGCCCCACCTCAAGCTGCAATGATAACTGCAAATCAATGGGCATTGGTCACAAATCAAAGCAGCAGCATTCAAACTATGATGCAGAACGACAGTGAAACTGGTACAAGCACAAAACCGCCAAAGCTAAATCACATCAATGATTGGGGATGGTGGAAAGAAAGGCTGAGAACTTATGTTCAGGGGCAAGGTCAAGATCTATGGATGTGCTTCTTCACCGCATTTGACAATGATTTGGAAGTTGCAGGATCTAATCCAGAAACTTACAGCACTATGTCTGATGATGATAAGAAGAAATTTGAGTTAGAAAAGAAAGCATTCATGATTCTCACACAAGCTCTTCACAGAGACATTTACCACCAGTTTGTTTACTGCACGACTACTAAAAGCTTGTGGGATATGCTCACGTTACGATGTGAAGGAAATGCTCAATCTAGAAAGATCAAGCAAGAATTACTGAAGAAAGAGTTTGAAGGATTCACGTGTATGGAGAATGAGACTTTGGCAGAGTTATCTACAAGGTTCCATCACTTGTTGAGCGAGATGTTTGGTTTTAGAGTCACTGCCACTCCACAAGAAATGGTGAAGAGATTCGCTGATAGCTTACCAGCAAAGTGGAGCGGTTATCTTGAAATTCTCAAAGAAAATGGTGTTCTAGACACAATCACCGTTTATGAGTTAATTCAAAAATTGGAGAACAAGGATGTAGAAGAAAAGCTTAAGGCAAAAAGAACACTAACTCCTCAAAATCCAGAGATGTACTATGGGATTGCAGGAGGTATCAGTGGAGAAAAACCAGCCTCTCAACATGCAAAGCTTCAAACAGCCTTCATCTCAAACACCGGATCTTCCACAACAGATCAGTTTGATCCTTCAGCATACACGATGTATTCAAGACCAGTTTCTTCTTCTCTACAACAGAATGTGCAACCGAAAGCTCAGCAATTCACACCACCGCCTTTCTTAGACCCAAGCAGAGCTCAGCAGCAACAACCGCAACAGCAAGGGTTTTATGGAAGCTCTTCAAACTTTCAAGCCACTTCCAATCCGAACACAGTCAGATTAGACACTTCCAACTTTTCCAAAGTCAGTGTCGAAATAGCCAAGGAGCATATGGAGATGTTGAACACCTTGGTTAGTGCTTATTGTGGATTGGTCGCAGGTCAGATTGGGAATATCAATCTAACCAATGAAGATTATCAGCAAGTGGATAGAGAAGAGTTTGAAATGATGGATATCAAATGGGCTCTTGCTAGTGCAATTCGAAGAGCAAAGGAGTTTATGGAAAGGACGGGGAGAACCAACTTGAATAGCAACAACAACACCAAGTATGGTTTTGATAAGAATGTTGTCACTTGCTTCAATTGTGGTGAAAAGGGTCACTTCAAGCGGGAGTGTCAGAGGCCATCTCAACATGGAAACCAAAATCCTTTCAGAGGTCAAGGCAACAGGGCAAATCAGAACCAAGTAAGGAACAATGAGCGCACATTGGTGCATGTCAACAACCAGAGTCAAGCAGGACCATCTAATGCCAACCAGGCACTTGTGGTTCAAGTAGATGAAGGTTGTGATTGGTCAATTCAGCTGAGTGGTGATGCTCCAGATGGAACAGCATGTTTTGCTGAAGTGGTTAAGGATTTAAATCACGCCAGTGGTGGAGAATCTTCCACCAATGCTGGTGAATCTTCTGAAGATGAAGATAGTTCGGGTTATAGTGGGAGCATGGATGGGGAATCACTTGATGTTGGTGATTTATCAAGTGATGCTTTAGATTTGGAAGTTGATGAGCTTTTGGCTGAAGCTGAAGCATTATGCAAGAGGAGATCTATTCTCTGCCAGAAATCTGCTGGAACTTCCGAGAAGCTTGCTCAGTTCTTCTCTGAGGATGGATCTTTTTCTTTTCATACAGCCTTTATGGCTCACGTAGAAGGTCAGACTTCTCAGGTATGTGATACTAATTCTGACTCTATTTCTGTTCCTATTGAATGTGCAAAGTGCTTAAAATATGCTGAAAAGGAAAGTCAGTTTGAAATCACATACAAACACAATCAAGAATTGATTGTAGATCTTTCTAAAGCAACTGAAGCTAACTTGTTTTTAACCAGAAATGAAAAGGAATTTAAAGCAACAATTGCGTCATTAAGACATGATGTTTCAGAATTACAAAAGGCTGTTTTGCGAAAACAACATGCTAACAATAATCTTATTGACACAATTGAAAAGCAAATGGTAGAGTTGGCAACAGCTCGATGTGAATGTGAGAAAATTAAGCAGAAACTGGAAAGCTATTCCAATTCCCGCTATGTATTGGATCACATCATTGACGTTCAAAAGAAAAAGAAAAAGGGGGATGCAAAAGGTATTGGATTCAAATCATGTCCTCCCCCAATGAATCACAATTACTCCAAATTGCCTGATGACGAGGATATGCCCCGTTTTGAACCTACTGTGCCACTCGGTCTAGATGACTTTGCAGCAGGCCTCGGGTTCACAACTGGTACATCATCCTCGGGTCAATCAGAATCTGAGAATGTGACAGATTCATCGTGTGTTAAGGAACAGAGTCCTCCCATTGTTGAGGATGCTGATTCTTCGGATGATGAATCTGAAGAAATTGTGAAACAACAGTCTAACTCGGTTACAACAGATATTCCAATCGAGAATCACATCCTGTGTGATCCACCAGTGAAACCGAGTAAGACTGAAATGTCAAAAGCAATGGAGTCCCTTGTATCTAGCAGTGAAGAGAATAACTTGTTGTACACGCTCAAAGGAGATAGCAAAATCTACTCTAACAAAGATTTTCCAATTAAAAATGTAAATCAAGATTTAATTGAGCAAATTTTTGAAGGATGTACTGATAAGTTTTTGGGGAACAAAAGTGGCAAAGTTACCGTCACTCAATGTGATCCAATTCCGTGTGAACAAATTAGAAAACAATACGGAAACCAAAAACTACCAATTGAGCGAAAACAACAAGTCAACTCCGGAAAGGGTAAGGTACAGGGAAAGAAGGCTCAGAACAAGAATGTTCAAGCACCTAAAGTTCAGCAGCCTAAGACTGAACAACCAAAGGTTCAACAACAAAAGGTGCAAAACAAAAGAGCTCCTGTTAAGAAACGAGAACCGAAAATGAACTTTGTTGGATCCACGGGTTCAGACAAACTTGAAACATTTCAGGATAAATCTAACGTTGATTTTATAAAACAAGTTAGAATTTTAAAACGAAATGATCAGAATAATTACACCCAACACACCAACGGATGTGATTTAGGTCCAAGCACGTCTAGATCACAAAGTTCATCGTCTGGTTCTCCGTCTGGTCATCAACATGTTTCTCCGAAGTTTGTAGAGCGGAGAACATGTTTTGAATGTGGGACAGTTGGGCATATTGTAAGATATTGCCCACACGTGCAAAAGCTGAAGTCAAAAACGAGTGCTCCCCAAGAAATCGATTACCGAAAACGATCAGTTTCCCCGAAACAAGACCCACGTGTATTGAAAGAAAGGGAAAAGAAGTTAAAGCAAAAGAATCAAAAGGTAATTGAAAAGGCCTTAAAATCAGAGGTCAAAGAAGAAAAACCTGTACAAGCAAAATCTGAAACTGTAAAACCAGTAAATGCTAAAACAATAAATTCAAATACTGGTAAAGGACAAACAGCTTGGAAGCAAAAGCAGGTAATTCAATCAGGGGGAGCACCACAGGTTCTCTTTCCTAATCATCAAGTGATTGAAATCACTTTCATTGATGATCTCGGACGACCCAAGTCTGTGAAGGCTTGGGTCCCCCTCTCCAACTAATCTCTGAGTGAGTGTGTAGGATATTCCAGGAGGAACTTTCGATAGTCGTAAGATTGTTGATAGTGGAGCGTTCTTGCACAAGATAGGCGACAGAAGAAATTGTTGCTTTTGATGGAGAGAAAAAGAAAGGGGAAACAGAGTTGTCTGTCGAAAGAAATTGATAACTTCGACAAAATGAAAATCATTCCAAAAGTGTGATTGTTAAAGGCTTTGATCGGGTCCCCGGGATAGATTCACGTAAAATGTACGCACCTGCAGCACGTCTGAAGTTCAAACTCAACAAGATAAACGTGCAGTGTACATTTCTTTGCGGTGTGATTGATGAAAATGTGTTCGTTGAACAAACCAACCGGGTGTGCGGATGCCTTGGCTTGGATTGAACAACCGCACACTACTTCTCAAAGAGAAAGACAAAGACCTTCGCTGGTGCAATGTGGAAGACCAGCCGGACCCGGAGGTTTATGATCTTGTTGCTGTGTGGAGCTATCTAGGATTAAGTGAAGTAGCTACATAAATCGACCTTGAAATCCACACCGGGTGGATATCCAGTTTGGGAGAGCACTCAGATTCCTGTCAATGCACGAAGCAGTTGAAGGATACGGTTTTAAATTTCTAATCTCTCCTATACTTGTCGATATTTAAGCTGCTTTTTGAATTATTATCTCGTACAGCACTCTTTGGCCAGACAATGTTGTCATGGTCCGCACCGCTTACCGACATGCCAACTCATTTTTTTTCCAAAATTCGATAAATCATTTCTGATTCAAAATTAATTTTGGTAAACGGCATTGAGGTAAAACATGAGTTAACCAACATCGGGAAATCGTTTTTGTAAATACCTTTGTGTTTTAAAATTTATCTTAGTTTGTTGATTTTAGGGGGAGTAAATCCAAAATTTGAAAATCCAAAAACATCAAAAATTTCAAAAACACAAAAACAATAGAAAAATAAAAATGAGTTTCCTGGCGAGCAAATGAGAAAATGATAGTACATCAGTGGTCTGTCCAAATCTCTTTAAACCTAAAATGAAAAACGATAAGCAGCTCTATATAAGATGTATCGGTAGGCTCACAATCATTTTAAAGTGTGCAGGGTGATATAAATCTTAAATCGACTGAAGACCAGGTGGGAACCACTTATTGGCATATGGTCTTAGTACCGAAATTTCGTTTGATAGATTGCCGAGGTTCTGAGATATTCGGTCTTTATGCTGCTTATCATCTGGGTATCATGGTTGTATCTTTTACCAAAAAAAAAATAAATAAATAAATAACGGGGACGCAAGTCTAGATCTTCCATGATACCATACATACGTGTACATATTGCATCCGACCTCAATAAGTGATCAACAATCACATGTCCAAACAAATAAGTGATAAAATATATCACATTCATCCGGGAGTCAAGTTCGTCTCTCTGCTGTACGAAAGTACTGACCTGTTCACGGACTTGCTCCTGTGCCCTCATGCATCGAAAATCAAGTTCCTCATCAATAAGTGATTCTATCACATAGGGCTTGTTTTCAATCAAAATAAGTGAGAATCTCACATCATATACGGTCAAACAGATGATAATCGGTATACTCACCGGTAAGATGAACCCTCGTGCATACCTTGATACGGGAATGTGTCGTGATGTGGATGAACACCGGTCGGTAAGTATAAATCATACCTTAACGTATCCCCTAAACATGATTACATCTGATAAGTTGAGCTTATGTGGACAACAATACCGATAATCGTTATAGGATGCTTATCTTAATGTTAACTAAAAGAACAACAAGAGTGTTTTGACATGACCGTACACTGATATGATTCTCTTACCCTCGAAACTCGCAAAAAGAATGTCTGTAAATATTTATTTAATGCTTTCAGTTTCTGCATCTTTGTATATATTTATTTACTGCTTTCAGTCTTTACATTTGAAATACTCAAAAATACCAAAAAGATTTTAGGTGTGTTTTAATTTAAAATTTCTAAAAGCCAAAAAGATTTTATTTCTATTCTATTTTAGATCGTACGATGTTGGTACTCGATCAGATACCTGGCAAGCCGAGATACTTCATAAAACTGACCTTTGCAGAACTTCATAACGGGCAATTTTTCAAAACGGTCGTTTCTGAAAACTTTTAAGAATTTGAAGGGTTTGAATTGCAAATTCCCAAAATCCAAAGTGACTAAATCTTCATAAACGGTTAAAATTTGCAAGTTTTGGAAGTTAAAAACCTGAAATTGATAAATTCGTTAAACTTTCAAACTGTCGGACGGTGATTGATTGAACAATGGTCACATGTGTGTCGCTTGCTTATGATATTCCAGGCAGTTGTTCTCATTACGCGTTTAGATTTCTTGCATGTGCAGATTCTAAAGGCAAGGAGAACATGGTCGATGACAAGCTTTGGAATGAAGACACGACGTGAAGGCACTCAAATGATGAAGATGATCGAGTTGCCGCTGACCATCATCAACACCACAAGGATCTCAATTCATAAAGAACAAGTATTTCACGAGCATAACTCAAGGGGGAGCTTATGTTAAGGGGGAGTTTGTCAACACACTTCCTACATGAAACGGGGAGTTTGTTGATACACTTTCTGCTTTCGAGACGTGAAGACTTTAAGGATCCTCCGACATTGAAGACTTGAAAGGACGTCAAAGACTTGAAGACACGAAGATCGAGACAAAGCTACAGCCAAGGGGGAGTTTATTGGTGCACTTGTGTCTGTACTTTGTCTGTATTTCGTCATGATACAAAACGATGTCTTGTATTAGTCTGAGTTACGTCTTAGGTGTGCTCGATGTAAGTTTGACCAAGTCAACCATCCTCCTGGGTTGACTTGGCCAAACAGTTAGAACATATGTTGTAAGATGTTTGGATAGAAGGATAAGTCATCGAAGGATTGGTTATATCCTTCGATGAGCTTGAAGGATAAACCATCGATGGATATAGATGGACCTCGAAGGATATCATCCTTCGAGGTATATGTGGATCCTTCGATAGGCTTCTGATCGATAGATGATCCTTCGATCAGTCTATCTGATCCTTCGACCAGACATGCTGTGTTGGGTATATATACCCATGTAATGTGTTCACTTCATTTCTCAGACACGAGAGAGATAGAAATAGACAGAAGTGTGTGTGTGAGAAGGGAGTGAACTCAGTCTTGTAGAGAGCATTTTCAGTTTGTCAAGGGCTGTAACCGTGTCCACTGAAATACAAGAGAAAACTTTGATATCTCGTGTGTCTACCTTTCTCTTTGTAGCTTGTGCTCTCGTATAAACTATCGGTTTGCATGCTAGCTTGGATTCCGCACTTGCTAGTGTGTTAAACATAACAAGGATAAGGTTAAACCTCAACCTCCGAGGGACCTACACATGTGGAGTCGTCAACGAGAATATTCCTTTTCTTTAACGCTTCTTTTGTCGGAATCTTCTCCATTTCCAACCGCAAAGCATGAATATTGCATTTCGCCGGCACCCAATTACACCAATCCAAAATGAAGCAATTACCTTCCGGCCGAACAGCGAGAAGAAGCTGTTTGACAGCTTTAACCGAGAACGTATGTCACGGCCCTTGGCCCCGGTTTGACCCGGTCCATAGCCGAGAGGCAGGAAATCCGATGGTATCTAATTAAATGACAGCGGAAGTCTTTTTAAACATGATCGATTAATATTAAAACTGCTCGTTTATATATAATATAGGGATAAATCCCATAATTTACAATAAAGTGATTTCGCTGGGAAATCTTTATTTCTTAAAACATGTTTCTTTATTTATTTACATTGAGCCACTATTCTAAGCTTGTAGTGCTCCATGGCACTTTTCCTGTGCTCACAACAGATCACCTGAAACGTTTTTGAAAAAGGTTTTGTCAGCAGGGAAATACTGAGTGAATCATTCAGTTTTACTAAAACGACTCGTTTGTTATAATTTACAGTATTAAGAGATTACAATGTTTCTGATATCAAACCAACTACCCACAGTATTTGTCACTCGACTCTTTACGGTGACTGTGGTCATATCACCATTGGCTGCCCCAATGAATGACGAATATCACTAAATTTAGGTTCGCCCACCTAAAGTGATAAAACTGCAATACTGTGCACAATACCCCACATACCGGCTGTAATTTGGTGATTACATAAACTTAATCACTGTAATTATAACCTTGAAAATATTTTAAGAATTTATAAAGCAATTTGATAAAAAGAGAATGACTCACATTGTAGATTTAACGAGCAGAATATAAGCCTACTGATTAGCCTTGATTAACTTAATTTAAATAACAATGCACACACAACAGGTTAGTAACTAATACAGCAGTTACGGCAATTCACGAGATTAAACCCTCTCAACGATTTATTAGTGCAATACTTAACAATTCAGCGGATTCACAACGAATGACAGAGTATAGTCCAATTTCGAACAGCACTCAAACATTCAAGTCGAAATCACGATGAATTAACAAAGTATAAACTCAATTTGAGCGGCACTTAAACAATCGTTGGATAGTTATAATCGATCGGACGTTGAATCGTAATAGCGATCGAGTTATTACCCTGATTGCGGCAGCACTTCGTGATTAGTGTGTGTTAATTGTGGTAAACAGAAAGTAATTCGATGCCTGAAACGAATTTCTTCGTCGAACATACGCCAAATTTCAAGTACCAATGTCTGCTATTTATACCCGAATTTTGCCACCCCTTACGGACCGTAACAAATAACCCTTACGGTCCGTAAGGGTTACCTATATTTTATAGACTAGCCACGGTTGGGACTAGCTTCGCCTACTTGACAGTTTCTGAATTTAGAATTTTGACAGCGAGTAATTTAGATAATCGTTTAACTAGGGTATACCCTCCTTGAGTTTTAGGGGCCCTGATCCTGATTCTGATTGTTCTGAAAATTTTAGGGTTTGTTCAGAATCACTTGGGTTTCTTAATTAGGTTTTCCTATTGGCTAAATTAAAATAATAATTAGAACTTTTGATGAGAATTGTTACATTCTCCCTACCTTAATAAAAATCTCGTCCTCGAGATTTACTGGAATAAATGAGGATACTTTCTCTTCATTTCTAATTCCAACTCCCACGTGTATTCAGCTCCTCTCTTTGAATTCCATTTAACTTTGACTAAAACTAGTCGTTTATGTTTGAGAAACTTAATCTTTCGATCCTCAATTTGAAGAGGTTTCTCAACAAATTTCAGTTTTTCGTTTACCTCTATATCTTGAAAAGGTACTACCAGTGATTCATCTGATAAACATTTCTTAAGATTGGATACATGAAATACATCATGTACTCCTGCTAATTCTTCTGGTAGTTGTAAACGATAAGCAACTGGTCCTATACGTTGGATCACTGAAAATGGTCCTACGTACCTTGGACTTAGCTTTCCTTTCTTTCCGAATCTAACTACTCCTTTCCAAGGAGAAACTTTTAATAGTACTTTATCTCCGACTTGAAATTCTAACGGTTTGCGGCGATTATCTGCATAACTCTTCTGACGATCTCTAGCTGTTTTCAGTCTTTCCTTGATCTGAGTTATCTTGTCAGTAGTTTCTTGCACAATTTCTGGACCTGATAATTGACTTTCTCCTATTTCTGCCCAACAAACTGGAGTTCTGCACTTACGTCCATATAGTGCTTCAAATGGAGCAGTTTCAATGCTTGAATGATAACTATTATTATAGGAGAATTCAATTAAGGGTAGGTGGTTATCCCAATTACCACCAAAATCAATCACACATGCTCTGAGCATGTCTTCCAGGGTTTGTATCATCCTTTCACTTTGTCCGTCTGTTTGAGGATGATATGTAGTACTCAGATTTAGTCGAGTTCCCATAGCTTGCTGGAAACTTTTCCAAAAATGAGAAGTGAAACGACTATCCCTATCTGATACAATGGAGAGTGGGACTCCATGTAAAGATACTACTTCGTCTACGTACAACTTGGCTAGCCTTTCCATGCTAAAGGTTTCCTTCATTGGTAGAAAATGAGCTGATTTGGTTAATCGATCCACAATTACCCAAATCGCATCATTACCTTTTCTGGTTTTGGGTAACTTAGTAACAAAATCCATTGTTATGAGTTCCCATTTCCATACAGGCATTTCTAATTGTTGTAGTAGTCCTGAAGGTTTCTGGTGTTCTGCCTTAACTTGTGAACAAGTAAGACACTTAGAAACATATCTAGCTATATCCTTTTTCATTCCTATCCACCAAAAATTCTTTCTTAAATCTTGGTACATCTTATTGTTTCCAGGGTGCATAGTATACCTAGATTTATGGGCTTCTTCTAAAATCTTATTTCTTAATTCTCCTTGCTTAGGTACCCAAATTCGTTTCTTGTGAAATTTCCAAATTCCATCATTTCCTTGCTCTAGTTCCTTTATATAACCTTTCATTCCTTCAGCATCGTCCTTGATTGCTGTTTTCTGAACCTTCTTTAATTGTTCCATTAAATCTACTTGTAGATTTAATCTAAGAGCACGAACTCGCTTTTTTTTTTCCTGATACTTACGACTTAAGGCATCTGCAACTACGTTTGCCTTTCCTTCGTGATATTGAATATCACAGTCGTAATCGCTTAGAACTTCCATCCATCTTCTTTGCCTCATATTCAACTCTTTCTGCCCAAATATATATCTTAAACTTTTATGATCTGTATAAATAGTAAACTTACTTCCATACAGATAATGTCTCCATATTTTCAAGGCAAAAATTACGGCTCCTAATTCTAAGTCATGAGTCGTATAATTCTCCTCGTGCTTTCTCAACTGCCGGGAGGCATACGCAATTACCTTTTTGCGTTGCATCAATACACATCCGAATCCTAATTTTGAAGCATCACAATATACTTCAAAATCTTCTGTTCTTTCGGGTAATGCTAAAATTGGAGCATTTGTCAATCGGTGTTTTAAAATCTTAAAAGCTTCTTCTTGCTTATGTCCCCATTCAAACTTAGTGGCTTTACAGGTTAACTTAGTCAAAGGTACAGCTATCTTAGAGAAATCCTTAATAAATCGTCTATAGTATCCGGCTAAGCCTAGAAAACTTCTAATTTCCATAGCTGTTTGTGGGACCTTCCATTTAGTGATTGCTTCTATTTTAGCAGGATCTACGTGAATGCCTTCGTGATTCACCATGTGTCCTAGGAATTGCACTTCCTTTAACCAAAATTCACACTTCGAGAATTTGGCATAAAGCTTTTCTTTTCTTAACAAGGTTAAGAGTGCATGCAAGTGCTTGCAATGTTCTTCCTGACTCTTGTAATAAATAAGTATATCGTCGATGAATACGATTACAAATTTATCCAAGTATGGTTTACAGATCCGATTCATCATGTCCATAAATGCTGCTGGGGCATTTGTTAGTCCAAAGGGCATGACTGTAAACTCATAATGGCCATACCTAGTTCTGAAAGCAGTTTTAGGTATGTCTTCTTCTTGTACTTTCAACTGGTGATATCCGGATCTTAAATCTATCTTAGAAAAATACCTAGCACCTTGAAGTTGATCAAATAGATCATCAATCCTAGGTAATGGGTATCGATTCTTAATTGTAACCTTATTTAGTTCTCTATAATCGATACACATTCTCATCGATCCATCTTTCTTTTTCACAAACAACACTGGTGCTCCCCAAGGGGATGAACTAGGTTGTATGAAACCTTTACTTAGTAATTCATCTAATTGCTTTTTCAATTCTAGCATTTCGGTGGGTGCTAATCGATAAGGTGCCTTAGCTATTGGTGTAGTACCCGAAATTAGATGAATTCTAAACTCTACTTCCCTATCTGGTGGTAACCCTGGTAACTCTTCTGGGAATACATCAGGGTATTCTGAGACTACAGGAATTTTCTTAAGTTCTTTATCCTTAGTGCTAATGATTACTGAAATCATATACACCATTTCTTGTTTTCTTGAATAACTAGCCAACTTGATTACTGAAATGAATTTAAGTGGCTTTCGTGGTTTATCTCCTGTAATTAAAATTACTTCTCCTGTGGGAGTATTGATTTCTACGGAATTCTTATCACAAAGAATTCGAGCATGGTTGGCTATTAACCAATCCATTCCTAACACTACATCAAATCCGGCTAACTTCATAGGTAACAGGTTTGCAGAAAACTTATGGCCTAACAGTTCTATCTTTCCTTCTTGCAAAACCTTATTTATGTTAACAGAATTTTCGTCTGCCGTTTCGACTGTAAAAATTTGCCTAAGGGTGGTTAAGGGTAAGTTAAGGGCTTGGCAAAATGAAGTATTGATAAAACTTTGGTTTGCACCAGAGTCAAATAATACTTTTGCATAAACGTCGTGGACCAAGAACGTACCAGCTATGACGTCAGGGATGAGTTCAGCTTCCTGAGTGGTTAACTGGAATGCTCGGCCATTCTTCTTTGTTGTTCCATCAGCAGATTTGCCTTTATTGTCTGCGGTTTTTATCAATTTAGGACATTCTGTTTTGTAATGTCCCGTTTCTCCACAGTTATAGCAGACTATGGTTTTCTTTTTGCAGTTTTCTTCACGATGTCCTGCCATTTTGCAGAAGTTGCAGATTACATTGCATTTTCCAAAATGATTATTTTTGCAATTTCTGCAAAAAGGTGGTTGTGCAGATTGTCTTCTTCCTCTTTTCTTGAACCTATTATTATCATTACCCACACGAAATCCTTAGGTAATCTTTTGAGCCAATTCCTTCTTTCGATCTTCTTCTCTTGTGCTTATTAGTTCATCAGTTAGGGTATTAGCTAGTTCCACAGCATCGTCAATAGTGCGAGGTCTCGCAGCTTTAACAATGTTACGAATTTCACTAATTAATCCCCAAATGTAACGGGAAATGAGTACCGGTTCTGGCGAAGCCAGTGTTGGTACCACTCTAGCATATTCAAAGAATGTCGAAGTATAACCGCGACACTCTACGCCTACCATACGATGATTTAGGAACTTATTTGCCATTTGTTCCTTTTCATATTCAGGACAGAATTTTCTTTCTACAAGACTTTTAAATTCTTCCCAGTTCATGGCATAAGCCCTATTTCTTCCTTTAGCCTGTAGCACCGTGTTCCACCATTCTAGCGCCCCTTCTTTGAAAAGGTTTGATGTATACATGACCTGATCTTCTACGGAACACTTACTTATTGCAATTACTGCTTCGGTTTTCTCTAACCAACGCAGTACTGCAGTTGCTCCTTCGTTGCCTGCAAATTCAGTAGGTCTGCAAGCAAGAAATTCTTTGAAAGTGCAACCAGGTGTTGCGGCTTTCATTTTCTTAGGAGGTGGAGCCTGTCGTGGATTATTATCGTCATGATTGCCGCCTCCATTTACACTATGACTAAAATTGTCTTCTTGAGTACGTTTACTAGGAATGATTTGTTGTGGTTCGATTGGATTCTTTATAGCAGCAACGAATGCTGGAATAGCATTAGCTATCCCTTGAGCAACAATATTTTCAATATCTTGTCTAGTCATATACTGGTTTTCCTGATTTTGTTCAGATTGATTCCCTTCATTAACTGGTTCATTACTAGCGTTTTCCATCTGATAATTATTATAAATATAACTATTAGTATCAAGTGATTGTAAATAAAACATATAAAATCTTACAACATAGATAGATGTATCCAAAATTGTCGATGTTTCGACTTCTATTTTGCTTTATATATTATATAGGCATCCATACACACTGTGTATCCTACAATGTTTTATTTCCCATTTTACAGAGTTATATTTAACTATTATTATTATTATACAGACATTCTTTCCAACCCCCCTATTCTTTGGTCAACTGGTAGTTTAGTAGCTACGCTCCCTTTCGTCGTATTTCCAGGAAATTTGTTCCCCCATTTCCCGGATCCTATTCCCTGTACCTATTAGTTCTTCACCGAACTGACGGAGTTCGGCTAAGTTTTCGTTGCTCATTGGAGGATTGGGGATAGGTTCTGGATCAAACTGTGGAAGGAAAGAATAAGGACTGTTGATGATATTTTCAAATTGCCAGTCATTTGTCCACCATTCTTCCATTTGGCCTAAAGGTCGAGTGTGGATTAGTGGGTCTGGAATAGCTGATTCCAGATTTATAGGAAGGTGGGTTTCTAGGTAAGGATATAGATTATTATGGATAGGGCTAATGACATCACAATTTGCCAGTAGACGGTCTATTTCGTCTTGAAATGTGATTTCTTCTGATTGTCTAGAACTCTCTCCAATTTCTATTCCTTTTTGTTTAAAATCTTTCCGGATTTCTATCTCTGCTGGATTAGAACTTTCTCCGATTTCGATTCTTTTTCCTTTGTCTATAGGGTTTTCTATTTTGGGGAGTTTCCTAGTAACTGGCTTTCTCCTGCGCACTTTCCTCCATCCTACATATCTTCTTTTCTTTTTAAGTTTTGCTTTTTCCAGCGGTGGAGCTTGGAATTCCAGTGGTTCCTCTATGTCAGCAATATAACCAGTAAAGTCGTGGGAGACTTCAATTGGTACTGGGTAGAGGTTGAGATTCTGAAATGCTTCCGATATCTCACTCATGCTGGATAGCATATATGCAAAATGCACAAAAATGCTAAGTTAAAACTTTGGAACAAAGTTTTACAAATAAACATTAAAGTTTTATTGCATACGGATTGGTACAAAAGACTACAGGAAAGAGAACACACTATACTTTATTTATTTACTGGAGATTAATTTTCTACTAGACCAGGCTTATTGATAGTTTAGAGGTTTGCATTCTCGGCTACGGTAGCTAGCATATAAAGGTTTGCCCATTTTTCATCTAATGTGTCTTCCCAAGGTGGTCTATTGCCTAATTCCTGGATTTCTGAATTAAACCTCACTTTCTTGTCTTGGGGTTTCTTTATTTTCTCCTGTCCCTTTCTAAGAATCAAATTTCTTTTATCTTGGGTAAGAGGATTTTCATAATTTGCTTTACGGACAAAAATCCCTTCTTCCAGATCTGCTGGTTGTTTGGAGGAAGAGGTTCCTTTTTCTGTGGTTGCAGTATCTAATTTGTGGTAGATAGCAGAAATCTTTTGTTTACCCATACTGTAACTCAACAATTAATCAGTTAATAAAACACGTTTTCACAGAATAGCAATTAAATTTCATAAGTATCTCTCAATAAATTTAATAGGCTAAAATCAATAGTAAGCTTAAATCAGTGGCTCTGATACCACCTTTTCCTGTCACGGCCCTTGGCCCCGGTTTGACCCGGTCCATAGCCGTGAGGCAGGAAATCCGATGGTATCTAATTAAATGACAGCGGAAGTCTTTTTAAACAGGATCGATTAATATTAAAACTGCTCGTTTATATATAATATAGGGATAAATCCCATAATTTACAATAAAGTGATTTCGCTGGGAAATCTTTATTTCTTAAAACATGTTTCTTTATTTATTTACATTGAGCCACTATTCTAAGCTTGTAGTGCTCCATGGCACTTTTCCTGTGCTCACAACAGATCACCTGAAACGTTTTTGAAAAAGGTTTTGTCAGCAGGGAAATACTGAGTGAATCATTCAGTTTTACTAAAACGACTCGTTTGTTATAATTTACAGTATTAAGAGATTACAATGTTTCTGATATCAAACCAACTACCCACAGTATTTGTCACTTGACACTTTACGGTGACTGTGGTCATATCACCATTGGCTGCCCCAATGAATGACGAATATCACTAAATTTAGGTTCGCCCACCTAAAGTGATAAAACTGCAATACTGTGCACAATACCCCACATACCGGCTGTAATTTGGTGATTACATAAACTTAATCACTGTAATTATAACCTTGAAAATATTTTAAGAATTTATAAAGCAATTTGATAAAAAGAGAATGACTCACATTGTAGATTTAACGAGCAGAATATAAGCCTACTGATTAGCCTTGACTAACCTAATTTAAATAACAATGCACACACAACAGGTTAGTAACTAATACAGCAGTTACGACAATTCACGAGATTAAACCCTCTCAACGATTTATTAGTGCAATACTTAACAATTTAGCGGATTCACAACGAATGACAGAGTATAGTCCGATTTCGAACAGCACTCAAATATTCAAGTCGAAATCACGATGAATTAACAAAGTATAAACTCAATTTGAGCGGCACTTAAACAATCGTTGGATAGTTATAATCGATCGGACGTTGAATCGTAATAGCGATCGAGTTATTACCCTGATTGCGGCAGCACTTCGTGATTAGTGTGTGTTAATTGTGGTAAACAGAAAGTAATTCGATGCCTGAAACGAATTTCTTCGTCGAACATACGCCAAATTTCAAGTACCAATGTCTGCTATTTATACCCGAATTTTGCCACCCCTTACGGACCGTAAAAAATAACCCTTGCGGTCCGTATGGGTTACCTATATTTTATAGACTAGCCACGGTTGGGACTAGCTTCGCTGACTTGACAGTTTCTGAATTTAGAATTTTGACAGCGAGTAATTTAGATAATCGTTTAACTAGGGTATACCCCCCTTGAGTTTTAGGGGCCCTGATCCTGATTCTGATTGTTCTGAAAATTTTAGGGTTTGTTCAGAATCACTTGGGTTTCTTAATTAGGTTTTCCTATTGGCTAAATTAAAATAATAATTAGAAATTTTGATGAGAATTGTTACAACGTACCTGAAGAGTTAGAGTTCCAAAACCAGCGGTCCAGCCGATCTGAAATATGTACACCGTCCAGCAGGTCGTTTATGGACTGGAGCGAAAAAACGGCTTCCTGAGAGACCGGGGCATGTCTCCATTCCCAAACTACCTCGGAACCATTGTCAATTCTTCTAATGTGGTTCGCAACTCTGCATTTTTTGGCTGACTCTAGTCTGAAAAGCTCAGGAAATGTATCTTTAAGCAGCTCACCTATGATCCACGTATCCAGCCAAAAGGATGTATCCCTCCCATCACCAACGATACTTTTGATATAGTTCCGAAGAGGGACTCCGTCGGCTTTGTTGTTGATAAAAACCTTAGCGATATTGCTCCAAACTCCATTCAAGGATTTTTTTTGTATGGAATACAATCCCACCCCACTCTACTATAATGAAAAGCATCGGTGACTTTTTTCCAAACATTGTTATTTTTCGTTTTATACCGCCACCCCCATTTAGCAAGTAAAGCTAAGTTAACCTCCTTGAGTTTAGTCAAACCAAGACCTCCTTCTTTTTCATGACGAGCGACCCAATCCCACGCCACCCAATGTAACTTTCTTTCCTCGATCGAACCTCCCCAAAGGAAGGACTTTATCATAGACTCCAAATCCGAAATGACCTTATTAGGGGCTTTATAAAGAGAAAAATAGTAAGTTGGAAGACTTTCCAAGACGGATTTAATGATAACCACTCTACCGCCAATAGAGAGAAGATTGGATCTCCATCTAGCGAGACGAGACCGAAAAATGTCAATCACCGGTTGCCAATTGTTGATTCTATTCATGTTGGATCCCATTTTTAATCCGAGAAATTTGAAAGGTAGGGACTCCGCTTTACATCCCGCCTCTCTAGCCAAATCCACCATAACCTCCGAACTCACACCAATACCAAACAAACTAGATTTATCAATGTTAATTCTAAGACTCGAACAAATGTGAAAACATCGGAGAATTCTCACTATATTCAACACCTCTTCTTTAGACCAATCCCCGACCACTAGAGCATCGTCCGCATAAAAAAGATGGGAGATAACCGGCCCATTGTTAGGAGTACAAATGCCCTTAATCGCCCCCGCCTCCCTAGCACTATTAAACATACACAATAGAGCTTCCATCACAACCAAGAAAAGGAAGGGGGAAAGAGGATCACCTTGTCTCATCCCTTTCTCGCACTTGAAGCGGAAGGTGGGCGCCCCATTCACCAAGACTGAGGAGCTAGCCGACTTGAGGATTCCCGAAATCCACTTACACCAAAGAGATGGGAATCCCAAGAAGGATATTAACAACAAAATTCCAATTGACATTATCGTAAGCCTTCTCGAAGTCTAACTTGAGAAGGAACGCCTTCGACTTCTTTTTATTAACCCAATTAGCAATCTCGTTGATAATAAGTAGCCCATCCAAGATGAATTTACCCGAAAGAAATGTCGATTGGGAATCCGAGATAACACCATCTAAGACCTTTCTTAGCCTATTCGCAACCACCTTAGACAACACCTTACTAATAGCACCCACAAGATTAATAGGTCTATAGTTATTAAGAGAAACCGGGTCACTAACCTTGGGAACGAGAGTAATGAAAGAAGACCCACTGTCAAAGCTAATATCTCCATTACTATGAAAATACTCGAAGATTCTAAAGAAGTCGTCTTCAAAAAGATACCAAATATGCTTGATGAACTTGAGATTCATACCGTCTGGCCCAGGAGCCCTATCGTCCCCACAGTCATTTAGAATAGTTGATCTTGCATTTATTCAATATTAACAACAACAACCATTTAGGTTTAAACATCATCACCTACTCAAAACAGATGGTAAAATTGAATTAACATATAAAGGTCATCACATCATGAGAAAATGAGTCATTCTTCGTTGTGGTTTGTTTCATTAAGACACCTTGTTTCGGAATTTTTAACGTATAAAAAATTATAACTTTACAAGTACGAGGTAATTGGTTACTTGTCTTGGTTATTTTGTTTACTCATTTGGATTCATCTGGTAAGACACCATGTTAGGGATTTTCTTCGCTGGTAAACCAAAAAGACGTTAAGAAATAATTCTTTGTATTTGCTTTCTCCGATCAAACAACGATTAGTGGCTCGAAACATGGTGTTCAAGTAGCTCAATCGATTATCTCTACTTCATCTTTTTAACAAACATAACCAAAATTCGAACCTTTAAGCTCCGTATAAGCTAATTAGGGTTCATCATTACTTGGAAGACCCGGATTAATCAAACTATATACTAGCTATTAGATTTTACAAAGTGCTCGTGGTTATAATGACGAAATTGGTTATATTAATCTGTAAAGAGACTTCCACGTATACATAATTCAAATTCGAACTCATAAATTAAGTATAAAAGAAGCATCATATGGTAGTAATATAATGTTGTTAAATGCCCATTTCAAATGCTTGACATGAAAAATTAAAACTTATTAAAACATTAAAGTACAGAAGAAGCATCATATGGTATTAATATAGCGTTGTTATATGCTCATTTCAAACGCCTGATATGAAAAAACTAAAAGCCGGGAAACATGATGAATCTTTCTCGACGACTTTGGGTAAAGAATAGCTCAATTTGGTGTCCTACAAATCTTTGGTAACAAGTGATCGTATGAGCAGATTTTGACAAGAACCCATTAACATATTTGCCTTTTGTTTAATCATAATATTCTCTACAATCCAATATACTTTGTTCCATTCTCACTAACCATTTATGTTGTTTTATTTTCCTTTTGCTTTCACTTTTTTCTCAATTCCCGAGTTCTATTTCAATTCAAAGACAAGAAAAAAAGTAGAAGTGACATTCGATAGCTAGAGGTTGATAAATAGACCCCACCCATTTTATTAATTGTCCAATCATATAGGAAACATAATGTTATCTTTGTCATCAAAGTCAAGGTAAAAAAGGGCATTAATTAGTCAATCAATCTAGTATGATTGGCACATTATATCAATCGGTTGTCATGTAGCGTTACTAGACAAAAAGTTCGCAAAAAATATAATTAAAAAGTTCTTTTATTGACATCGTAGGTTTCTCTTCTTTATCAACAACATGGTATAAAGATTATATTGTTTGGGGATGTTAACGTACAATATTCCTTAATATATGAGCGTACGATATGATATTACCCGCGTTATAAAACTTAAAACCCTAAGCAGGCATGTTGACACAAAACATAAACTCGGAACACTTCCATAATCACGCATGTTGACACAAAACATAAACTCGGAACATCAACTTCACAAACTCGGAATCATCTACTTCACAAACTCGGATCTACTTCACAAACTCTGAATCATCTTCATTCTTTCAACATAAACTCGGAATCTACTTCACAAACTCGGAAACATCTTCATTCTTTCAACATGCGTAATTATGTTTTCAACATGCGTAATTATGTTTTCAACATGCGTAATTTCACAGCGTACGTTCGTACGTTAAATAATATTATAATTTACACTTTCTCTATATTGTTTTAAGTTCTTAAGGTCTGGGCAATCAACCACCATTGAGGTGAAACTACGTAAATTTTCTATATAGGTATTTGTGGTAGTTTACAATCTAATATACAAGTATGAAGCCAATTAAATCCGACAAATATCTATAAATTGCATCTACGTGTTTACCATCCACAAGAGTCACTTTTCATATCATAAAAGGTAAATGTCACGGATTACTTACTAATATCTATAAATTGCATCTACGTGTTGCAATCTAATATCACAAAACAAAGTTTATAAGAGTGTCCCATTTTCGCAATGTTGCAAACTAGCGAAGGTTCCGTCGATTGTTGTAGTGATAAATAGAAAATGATTATCTCCACTGGGAAAATCAAGAACTTTTGTATATTCAAGCATGGGTTCGGGGACGAAATGTGTATGATATTGATTTTAGAGTAAACTTCCGTTTTGCTCTCTGTGGTTTTGTCATTTTAACGGTTTTGCTCCAATAGTTTAAAAATCGCCATTTTCCTCCCTGATTTTTCTAACTTATCTTCATTTTGCTCCCAGCCTCTAACTCCATCAGGGAGGAAACTGGCGAAAAACTCGAAAGATTAGGGAGCAAACTGGTGACAAACTCGAAAGTTCAGGGAGGAAAATGGTTATTTTTAAACTATTGGAGCAAAACCGTTAAAATGACCAAACCACAGGGAGCAAAACGGAAGTTTACTCTAGATGAGTTGATTTTAAGTTGTTTTATTGGTTTAGGTTTGAGAAATATATATTAATATGAATGCATAGTATAATATTATGATTGAAAAGTTTATACTAATATGAATGCATAATATAATATTAAGATTGAAAAGTTTATACTAATAATTTAAATACGAGCATATGCGTGTTGGTTAGTTCTTCCTAGGGGTAATGGGTTTCAACTTTGCCGCATTTAGATATGACTTTTTATCGCAAATTATCGTAAATGGTGATGCTAGTATGTATATGATTTTTGTTTTAAAAATGATATCCTATGGTGATAAGATATATGTCCTGTCCTTAATTCAAATTTTATAAAATGTTTATTACTAGTGGATGCTTCGTCCGCATTGCGGGGCGATAGTCGAATAATGAGCGAGTATTAGGCAGCTCATTGACACGAAAAACAATTAAATCGAGTCAACCAATTAAAACAAAACACTTTTATAGTTTTGTTAAAAAAACTAAAACAATGGCAATATTATAATTTTTAACTGAGTGAAAGTTGTATTTTTTGACTGAGGTAAAATCGTAATTTGCCAAAAGATAAAGTGATAGCAGTACTGTAAATTTGAAACAGGGGCAAAATTGTAAAGTTTCACCGGGGCAAATTCGTATTTTTGAACTTGGGGTAACAGCGTAATATAAATTTGAACTAAGGGCACAATCGTAATTTTAAGCTGGAGTCAAAACCACAATTTTATTTTGAACCAAGGGCAAAATCGTTATTTTGAGTTGTGGGCAAAAGCATAATTTTATTTTGAACTGTGAAAAAAACGTAATTTTGAACTGAGGGCGAAATCATAATTTTTTAAACGGAGAAAAATCACATTTTTGAACAGAATGCAAAATCGTAATTTTTAGCTTGAGGCAAAAACAAAATTTTAATTTGAACTGGGGGAAGAAAAGGTAATTCTGAGCTGAGGGCAAAACCACAATTTTATAATCGAGGGAAAAATCGTAAATTTGAGCTGGGGACAAAAGCGTAATTTTATTTTGAGCTGGGGGCAAAAACGTAATTTTAAAATGGATATAAAATAATAAACTGGTTGGTCCAATGGGGGAGTGCCAGCCAAAATCGTAATTTTTAATTGAGGGCAAAATCGTAATTTTGAATTGAGGGCAAAATTGTAATTTTGAGATGGGAACAAAAGCGTAATTTTATTTTGAGCTGGGGGCAAAACGGTAATTTTAAACAGGAACAAAAACGTAATTTTATAATGAATATAAAATAATAAACTGGTTGGTTCAATTGGGGAGTGCCAGACAGCTGCCTGGCACTATTCCCCCATTTGGTAAATGTAAGTATAGTAAATATTTAGAGACAATTTTCATATTAACTTGAGATTGAGACTTGTATCTTTCTCTCGTCTCCTTGGGAAAAGCTAGAGGAGGCAAGCATGTTGTGTTGATAAGTTGAATTAGTGGCGAAGGTATAGTGTAAGGAGAATGCCCCGCTTGTGGTATGCGCATATAAATGTATATATGTGTGGCGAAGGTACATGCACTAATCGGTCTTTGTCCCGATTGCTGAGTGTTATGTGTCTTATGTCCAAGGCTTGATGCAAAACTACTATCGAGCCAGGGGTCTCACTGGAAGCAGCCTCTCTATTCCCCCGGGGTAGAGGTAAGGTTGTCTACATCTTACCCTCCTCAGACCCTACCTTTACTTCGCTATTGGTGGGATTTACTGAGTATGGTGATGATGATGATGATGATGGTATAGTGTAAGGAGGTGTAGCACGGGCTACGGCTCAACCCCGTCTTTGTGGTGTAATTTTTTTACGGTTTTATATAAAGGATACCCCAAACAAATATGAGGATACCCTTAAAAAATAAGTTCCTTTAAATTATTTAAATTCCAAATTTTATAAGCTCAAACATTTTACAACACCAAACTTGTATAATAATTAAGCCTAAATGACAGAGTTAACACAAATTAATAATAATATAATTGAAAGAGACCCAATTGATAAAGTTAACCCAAGCCCTAAAACAATAAAATATCCTTTTGTGTATGGTCAGCAAAGTTGGTAACAAAACTTCACAACGAATTGTGACCGTGCCAACGTCCTTGTTGCTGCTCCGTTGACCGGTGGTTGACCTGCGTGTTTGGGGAGTGTTTCTTGTCCTTTGATTTTTATTTTTTTTTTGTTATTGTTTATGTAGTATTGTTGTTTGTAGAGTTGTTAGGGTTTAGTGTTTAGATAAGTTAAATTTTACAAAAATTATAGTTTTCTAGTTTTCTTGTTAAACTAGGTACTTGAATTATTTGAAGTTGAATGTTGATTCCTTGAAGTGAAGATGGGATCACAATCTAAAAAAACAATCCCGAATGGGCCCGGAATATTTGAACAATGCTATGGTTTGTGTGGTCGAAGAAAAAACTTTTGATAAGTAAAAGACGACGATGTGATGGAAGAATTTCAAGCTATGAAAACAATTAGAGAACAAATCTATTAGGTATTTGTTTTACCTTATTTATTATCGGTTTTTTTTATTATTGTATGATTACACGGTAAATTTTTTTTTGGGAATACCCCTAAATTAATGATTGCCAACTCCGCCATTGAGTTGAATTAGTAAATCCAGACACGATTCACATATTTATTCATGTCAAAGACATTAAGCCTAAAGGTGCACAAACCGGGTTTTTTAGAACCTGGAACCGGGTAGGAACTGGTCCAGGTTTGATCAAAAAAGCCAATATACTTTGACTGGGTTTTGACCGCTTTGGCCGAGTTCTTCGGGTTTTGGCCGGTTGGGTTTGAGTTTTGACTGGGTAGAAGTGGAACTGGTTCTAGTGGTTCCGAGTCGGTTTCTTTTTCTAAACCAGGTTCTGGAACTGGTCTCTACCCACGGGTCGGGTCAAGTAGGGTAGGAATCGGTTCTAATTCGGATATATCGGTACTGGGTTTTTTGTGCATCGCTAATCAAGCCTAACCCGAACATACTTAAAATCATGTAACCTAAACACAACCAATATAATAACCTATATATTTAAACGAGTTAAACAGGTTGAGTCTGACCTAATTCCCTATAGTTATGGCTCTGATACCAATCTGTCACACCCCAACCGATGGCGGAATCATCGGGGCGCGGCACTAGGCGAATCAGATTGCTCAAGAGAATCCATAACAACTATATTGCGATAATATTTAATACATTCGTTATCCCATACTAACAAATAATACAATCACATGAGTTATCACAGATTTCTTGTCCTCTCGAACAATACAAATCCGACAACCTAGATTTTAGTTGAGTTTCTAGACTTCCTAGCTTGATTTGATATAGTCTGCGATCTAACCTGCAACATACGTTAAAATATTTGTCAATACAAAGTATTGGCGAGTATACAGGTTTGATAAGTATAGCATAATAGATAAAAAGTGTAGCGAATTTCCATATGCATAAACGTAATACACGACATATATACTCACAAAACTGATACTACCAACTAAGTCCTCGATGCTCGAATGTACGATGGCATAACTAGACCCCGTCGGGCGCAATAGTACTATACTAGTCGTGGTGGGACGTCGCGAGTATAAGCCCTAGCACATATGCAACTAGCATCACGTATATCTATGCATAACAGTTATTCGCAAGTGATAATTCGATTGATTGAATATTTCGATTGATAAGTTCGATTTGTTGGAAACGTATGTTACACCCAAAATTCGATTAAAAAGGGGTCAAGTATACTCACAGTGCGTATTTAGCGAGATTACAACTTGATTGAGTCGGTTGCGAGTACGTCTGTAATGATCCTTGAAGAAATAGAGTAAACGATATACGGTTAAGCGAGATTACCTTGAAAAGTTACTCATTTGGTTGGATTGTTCTCATCCGTGCGGATTGACAGGTTATCCGTCCGGATGACAAGTCATCCGTCCGGATGACATGTTATCCGTGCGGATAACAGGTTGTCCGTGCGGTTGATATGGTGGTACGTGCGGATGGATGTGATGCGTGCGGATGAGTATGCGTGCGGGTGAGTGGTGCGTGCGGATTAACATGATCCGTGCGGATGACAGTGCGTGCGGACGACATGGTCCGTGCGGATGACAGTTGTGCGTGCGGATGACATGTCATCCGTGCGGGCTGACATGTCATCCGTGCGGGCTGACTTGTCATCCGTGCGGGCTGACATGTCTGGTTCGCACTCTGATCACTGTTTCCGAGTGTTTAACGGAAGGAAAAACGTTCGTTTTTACTAGGGTAGTGTAACTTCGCACTAACACTTGAAGTTCCGTCAATTCCGACTCGTTCTAACGGCCGGGAATCACCCCGTTCCATCAGATCTGGCCGTTCGTGATGGTTCTTCATGGTTAACTCGAAATCGCACAGATTTAGGTGAGATTTGTCATTAAAACATGTGGAAATCACCCAGATCTGAGTCGTTTATGGTGGGATGAGGCCACAACTTGGAGTTCATAAGAACTCTTGGTGACATCACCTCAAAACGCCTCAAATCCGCAGATTTCTCGGTTAGAATTTGAGTTTCGAAAGATAGAATGATGTAGAATCGAGTGTAGATTGTAGAAGTACAAGTTTTAGGTTGAAATCTTACCGGAATCGCGAGGAAATCGAGAGAAAAGGGTCTTGGAGCGTGTTTGGTTGAATAGGAGCTGTCACATAACTGTTCAAGTGATGTGACATGGTATTTATAGGCAACAGAGGAGAGGAAAAGGTTTTGGCCCGGATAGCCCATCCGTGCGGATGGCCCATGCGTGCGGATGGCCATCCGTGCGCATGCCCATCCGTCCGGATGGTCCATCCGTCCGGATAGCTATCCTGACGTGTCGGACTTCTCCGTTTTTGATCGTTTTGATAGTTTTCGAAGCGCGTACTTTTCATAATTAATTTATATTATCAATATATTGTTATTATTATATGTATATATCACTAGGGGTCGTATTTACGTAACCATAATCCAAAGTTTCGATAATTAACAGTCGGTTTCCGATTCGAGTATGCGATTGTTATCGACGTTGCACGGCCATCAATGTGGGTAGTATAGGTCCTTTCTTGATGTCATCGTGAACGTTATTTCGTGTAGTGCCACAAAGACTGACGGGGTACCGTTTACTCGTATTGTCATCATCGTCATGACGACTGGAGCTACAACACTCACCCGAGGGTCCTTGTTAGCGTTAATTGTTTACGTTCGACACATCACGGCCACCGAGGAGGGTAGAATAGGTCCTCACTCAATGCCTCCGTGAGTGTTAGTGTGATGATAGTGTAGTATAGTGATATTGTACCTCGAAAATATGCGATTATCCTGCGAATAGCGATATATACGATATAGTTACATTATGATCCGAATCTCTGGTGCTAGGCGTAACGAGTATAATCGAGTAGTAACAACGCACAAAAGTGCGGGTTGTTACAGTCTCCCCTACTTTAGGAAATTTCGTCCCGAAATTAATCCAATAGGTAGACTTCTAAGAGTTGATCTTGTATAAGTAGCGATACAGCGAGTGATTTGACCGTAAGTTGACAGCGCGAACATTTCGAATAAGAGAGATCGATTGCGATAGCGAGAAGGCGACGTAAAGACGAAAGTATTAATCCCACGAGTTGGCATTCCAAAGTACCTTGTCTTGTGTAGAATTCGCTAGTTCGATGCGATTGTAATTTTAAAAGGGCTTGAAATAGGTTTCTCATGACGTTGAATTAACCGAGTCGATCGTTAACCAACGTTACAAGAAACATTCGTTTTAGATGTTTAAAAGGAATTTAGGATGAAAATCTTTGAAAGTTTTCCTTTTTAACGTGGGGTCAACGGAGTCGATGCTAACTGATGTTGCAAGGAAGTGTAAGTTTCTAAACATTTTAAGGAATTCGAAGATGAAAACAAGGGTTACGAAAACTCTCCTAGGACATGGGTTCCAGCTGAACTCGATGTTGAACCAACATCTCAAGAAAGTCTTGTTTTTTGATCTTGAAAAAGGTTTTAAGGAAAAATTGAACTCATGAAGCTCCCTTTGAACATGGAGTTAAGCTGATTCGGTGTTAACTCCACATTGTGAGGAATTTCACTTGTTCTAGGGTTTTAATAAAAGTTTTATAAAATCAGATTTAACCTTTTGAGAAGGATGATTTAGCGTCAAGCCCCACTTGGCACCTTCCCACGGAAGTTCGTTAATATGTTCAAAACACTTATATATAGGAAGTACCAGCGGCGTATCCACCATGCTTTGCCCATATTACTTCCGTTTCGTGAGGCAGTGTCAGGTGTGCCGATATGACTCGGATAGAATTGCGCTTACTCGGCCCAATTGATAGGAAGTCGGGCTGAGTATAAGGTAGAATCGAACAGGTTAAGCCGGCGAGTTGGATTGCAAATATAGCTACAACAGCGTGCGTCGAGCGATAAGCGATAAGCGAATAGCGCGTTTTCGATTAAATTCCACATTACACCCACATGGCACGTTTCCACGGGGGTTTGCTAACATGGCGAAACACCGTGCCTAACCAGGTTAGCTTTGCCTCGTGAAGCGGTGTCATGTGTACTTAATACCATACGAGCGATAGGCGGTAGATTATACACGATAGGCGATCAGCGATTAGGTGATTAAACGAATAAACACGAAACACCTGTGATGACGGTGATGATAAACGATTTACAACAATCGGTAGTTGCGTTGCAAGCGATGGAGGTATGCGATTTCGATTTACGCGGTTCGGTTCGATTGATTAACACCACAGAATTTGACTAGCATTAGTCCCCACATGGCATTTTTCCACGAAAGGTCGCTGATATGGCTAAAACACCCTACCTTAACCACATGAGCTTCATCTCGTGAAGCGAGGTCATGTGCCAACTTGACACGAATACCACGGATAACGGTATAGCGATAGATTGATACACAGCAGGCGATATAGATTCACATAATAAGCGATGGAGACTTCGAGATACACAAGGCGAGTGATTTCAACTAGTCTGGTTCGTTTCGAATAAGCTTTACGTTACGTTGCGACGCATCACGGTTATCGAGGAGGGTAGAGTAGGTCCTCACCTGGTAACATCGTGAGCGTTAATGTGTTTGATGAGATTGATCGCTATAGACTTACGACTAGTCTTGCGTTGATGCAATTGTCCTGCGAGGTAGACTCCCCAGAGTCCATCGATGAGGCGATTGCATTGCGTTTGCAGACTTACGACAAGTCTTGCGATGATGCAATTTCAGTTGTTACGCCTTGCGATTGAGTATAGTGTGTTGAAAATAATCACAATAGTATAATAGGTCTAATAACGTTCAACTCCACGTGGCACTTTCTTCACGGAACTTCGGTAGTATGGTAAAGCATACCTCGCCCGACCCCTACTACTTTCATCCCGTGTTTTGGTGTCACCTTTTGTCAAACGCTATGGCACTTTTAGAATTCACTACGATCACCGTGCACTGACCCAAATAATCCCGTGTGCACCCGTGATTATTCGTTCCTTGCACGTTTATCGTACCTCGTTCCAAGAGTGTAGTGAGGGTAAAACTCGTTATTTCGTGATATAGTATATAGTATGTGTGTGAATCTAGTCTAAGTGCGACGATTAGAGAGCGGAAGAGAAAACGAAAACGAGAGTTAATGTTACACATAGTGGTAACTTCGAATAAGAGAGTAGGTTCAAAACTTAGAAATTAACGTTGAGAATCGTATCATTACAACTTTATCCTACGCTTGCTAGATGTCTGATGCTTGAAGACTTTTGCTGGAGCTGTTGTTGTTGTTGTACTCAAGTTCACGGTTCGATGCGGCAGTTGCGGGTGAAGTGACCGTAACGGTTGCAGTTATTGCAATAGCGACAGTCAGCCCCAACTGGATGATGATAGGTACACGAGTAACACTGAGGATGAAATCCAGTGTAGGCTCGTTTTGGAAACATCGGAGCTGTTCGAAGAGGTTCCGGTTGCAGCAGTTCGGTTGTTGATGAGTTCGGGCTTGAAATCTTTCGCTTGCGGCTGGGTTTGTCGGTGTCTTGCGAAGAGATGTCGTCGTTGGAGGATTCGTCTGAAGACTCGCTTGCGGATTCTTTGGCTGATTTGTCGGAAGATCCATCGGCAGATTTGTCAGAAGAATCGGCAGCAGATCCGTCCGAAGAATCGTTAGCGGATCCGTCAGAAGAATCGTTGGCTGATTCATTAGAAGAATCGCCAGTAGGTTTGTCAGAAGATTCGTCAGTAGATTCATCAGAAGATTCGTCAATATGTTCGCCTGAAGGATTACTGGCGATTGCTTGATGAGCTTGCTTGACAGGATTCTTTGAGAATAATCCTTCCATGAGTCGTTTGTTGTTGATTTCTGCGGCTAAGCGGTAGGTTTCTTCGATGGTAGCAGGCCTTGCAGCTTCGACAAAATCACCCACACACTCAGGTAAGCCACGGATGTACTTCGCGATGGCCTTCCCCAGAGTGTTGACTTGACTTGGGCAGATTATGCTAAGCTGTTTGAACCTTGCGGTGTAGCCAGCATTGTCACCTTCGGTTTGCTTGATTTCCCAAAATTCGTTTTCCAGCGTCTGAATCTCGTGAGGAGGACAATACTCTTTCTCCATGAGCTCTTTCAGCTCATTCCAAGAGAGAGCGTAAGCTGCGGAGATCCCACGTTTGTTACGTTCGGCGGTTCACCAGTCGAGTGCTCGCGATTGAAATACTCCGGTGGCGCAAGTAGTACGGAGACTATCGGGACACCCGCTTTGACGAAGGGTAACTTCGATAGAATCGAACCACTGGAGTAGTTGAGTCGCACCTCCTTCACCCGTGAATTCCATCGGGTCACAGGCCTTGAAGTGCTTGTAGAGAAAAGTAGATTGCGGCTCTCCTGTCTTAACGTCTTCCGAAGCTCGAGAATGGCTGAGAGAGTGCACTTGAGCGGCAATTCGAGGACTAAGCTTACTCACTTCCTTAATCACAAGTGAAGCAATCCTCTTCTCGGCGCTTTGTTTGGCTTTCCTCTTAGTTACTCGTCTCGAGGTAGAGTTGTTGGAAGGCATCTAGACAGGAAGAGACTTGGAGTGAGATTCGATCATAATGATTTTTGAGTTTTGCGTTACGATTGAGCGCGTTCAAAACTTGATGCGATAGTATAGTAGTAATGCGAATCACATAGGAGCCACATAGGAAACACGAAATTCCTAAGTTCTCACACAATGACTTGTTGTTTATACGTATATATATATATGTATTTATCTAACGGAGATTTGTATTCATACACATACAGGTCGATTTAGAATAAGCGAGGTCGCGTTGAAGTGAGAAAACGAGAGCGAATGCGATAGATTATGCGTTAGTTTTGTTGCGAACATTCGGATTTCGTTTTAGATTGCGATGGCTGTGCGAATTGTGCGTTCATAAAGTAGGGAGTGAAAATCGTTAAGCCGAGAAATCGATAAAGCGTAAAGTTTCAAAACGTAAATAAGTTTCAATCATTGTAAAATTGGCAGGTCACATGATAGAGTGCCTTGGGTGTTTTAGGCGTCGACTACCCAAGGTAACCCAACTATATCTAACAAGCTCATGCACGCGTGTTGACTTAGAAGGCTCCATGCTTCCACTGGGATGCAGCTCATGGCATTCGTCTTCCTAGTCATCGCGTGGCCCGAGTTGTCGTGATAGTCGAGTCCTTGGTGAGAGCATTTGAAAACCAGTTTATAGAGAGTGGGGCGACTTATTAAGGTACGGGTTTCACCCCTGACTTAACAGTTTCGTTCCTAATTGTGGCTATGTTCTTCGAATAAATTCGTGAGTTCCACTAGATTTAGAAATGGAGACCTTTGTCGAGATGTGGATGTCACTCCTAACTCGATGAAGAGTTCTCGTGCCAGAAAAATGCGCTGAGTGAGCAATCCTATCGAGAGTTCTTGGTTTTCACACCTGGTCTCGACTGGATCGCTCGGTTTTGTTATGCGAGTATTTTCGAAAACACGTGTATTGTGTCGGCCTTAGGAAAGGCTAAGTAGCATTTCAGCCTTAGGAAAGGCTTCTTCGTGTGAAGTTGTAGCATGCGGGGTTCACACAAAGTTGTATCTTTTAGCAATTTCGATCGAGAGTATCAAGTAAGCCCCAATACAAACCCCACCGGGTTTGTATGAGTCTGCCTGTTGGTACTTAGACTATAGACTGGGTCAATTTCTAAGACGTCAACCCGGACTAGGTCGAGTCTGACCTAATTCCCTATAGTTATGGCTCTGATACCAATCTGTCACACCCCAACCGATGGCGGAATCATCGGGGCGCGGCACTAGGCGAATCAGATTGCTCAAGAGAATCCATAACAACTATATTGCGATAATATTTAATACATTCGTTATCCCATACTAACAAATAATACAATCACATGAGTTATCACAGATTTCTTGTCCTCTCGAACAATACAAATCCGACAACCTAGATTTTAGTTGAGTTTCTAGACTTCCTAGCTTGATTTGATATAGTCTGCGATCTAACCTGCAACATACGTTAAAATATTTGTCAATACAAAGTATTGGCGAGTATACAGGTTTGATAAGTATAGCATAATAGATAAAAAGTGTAGCGAATTTCCATATGCATAAACGTAATACACGACATATATACTCACAAAACTGATACTACCAACTAAGTCCTCGATGCTCGAATGTACGATGGCATAACTAGACCCCGTCGGGCGCAATAGTACTATACTAGTCGTGGTGGGACGTCGCGAGTATAAGCCCTAGCACATATGCAACTAGCATCACGTATATCTATGCATAACAGTTATTCGCAAGTGATAATTCGATTGATTGAATATTTCGATTGATAAGTTCGATTTGTTGGAAACGTATGTTACACCCAAAATTCGATTAAAAAGGGGTCAAGTATACTCACAGTGCGTATTTAGCGAGATTACAACTTGATTGAGTCGGTTGCGAGTACGTCTGTAATGATCCTTGAAGAAATAGAGTAAACGATATACGGTTAAGCGAGATTACCTTGAAAAGTTACTCATTTGGTTGGATTGTTCTCATCCGTGCGGATTGACAGGTTATCCGTCCGGATGACAAGTCATCCGTCCGGATGACATGTTATCCGTGCGGATAACAGGTTGTCCGTGCGGTTGATATGGTGGTACGTGCGGATGGATGTGATGCGTGCGGATGAGTATGCGTGCGGGTGAGTGGTGCGTGCGGATTAACATGATCCGTGCGGATGACAGTGCGTGCGGACGACATGGTCCGTGCGGATGACAGTTGTGCGTGCGGATGACATGTCATCCGTGCGGGCTGACATGTCATCCGTGCGGGCTGACTTGTCATCCGTGCGGGCTGACATGTCTGGTTCGCACTCTGATCACTGTTTCCGAGTGTTTAACGGAAGGAAAAACGTTCGTTTTTACTAGGGTAGTGTAACTTCGCACTAACACTTGAAGTTCCGTCAATTCCGACTCGTTCTAACGGCCGGGAATCACCCCGTTCCATCAGATCTGGCCGTTCGTGATGGTTCTTCATGGTTAACTCGAAATCGCACAGATTTAGGTGAGATTTGTCATTAAAACATGTGGAAATCACCCAGATCTGAGTCGTTTATGGTGGGATGAGGCCACAACTTGGAGTTCATAAGAACTCTTGGTGACATCACCTCAAAACGCCTCAAATCCGCAGATTTCTCGGTTAGAATTTGAGTTTCGAAAGATAGAATGATGTAGAATCGAGTGTAGATTGTAGAAGTACAAGTTTTAGGTTGAAATCTTACCGGAATCGCGAGGAAATCGAGAGAAAAGGGTCTTGGAGCGTGTTTGGTTGAATAGGAGCTGTCACATAACTGTTCAAGTGATGTGACATGGTATTTATAGGCAACAGAGGAGAGGAAAAGGTTTTGGCCCGGATAGCCCATCCGTGCGGATGGCCCATGCGTGCGGATGGCCATCCGTGCGCATGCCCATCCGTCCGGATGGTCCATCCGTCCGGATAGCTATCCTGACGTGTCGGACTTCTCCGTTTTTGATCGTTTTGATAGTTTTCGAAGCGCGTACTTTTCATAATTAATTTATATTATCAATATATTGTTATTATTATATGTATATATCACTAGGGGTCGTATTTACGTAACCATAATCCAAAGTTTCGATAATTAACAGTCGGTTTCCGATTCGAGTATGCGATTGTTATCGACGTTGCACGGCCATCAATGTGGGTAGTATAGGTCCTTTCTTGATGTCATCGTGAACGTTATTTCGTGTAGTGCCACAAAGACTGACGGGGTACCGTTTACTCGTATTGTCATCATCGTCATGACGACTGGAGCTACAACACTCACCCGAGGGTCCTTGTTAGCGTTAATTGTTTACGTTCGACACATCACGGCCACCGAGGAGGGTAGAATAGGTCCTCACTCAATGCCTCCGTGAGTGTTAGTGTGATGATAGTGTAGTATAGTGATATTGTACCTCGAAAATATGCGATTATCCTGCGAATAGCGATATATACGATATAGTTACATTATGATCCGAATCTCTGGTGCTAGGCGTAACGAGTATAATCGAGTAGTAACAACGCACAAAAGTGCGGGTTGTTACAGGTTATACCGGTTAATTTGACTTTTTGACTTTAACCGGTTAATGCTTTAACCGGTTTTTACTTTAACCGGTTATTTTTTTAACTGGTCCGGTTAATTACTTTAACCGGTTCGGTTATTTAACCGGTTATTTTCGGTTAAAAACCGGTTTTTTTTTGCCTCTTTTTTGAATTTTTCGGTTATTTTTCCGGTTAACCAGTCCATCGGTTAAAAAACCGGTTTAAAAAAACCGGTTAATAACCGGTTATTATACTAAAAACTTGTAAACGGTTACTAACATACGGTTAAATAACCGGCTGGACCGGTTATTCCTAAATCGGTTATTAACCGGTTACGGTTTCGGTTAATAACCGGTTATTTTGTGCACCTCTATTCCTGACTTACTCTTCCTAAGATTTCATCTATATTTGAACCATGACTATATACTTGTACGGATCAGTTAAATTGACCTAGCAAAGGAGTTATATGCAAATCCTTACACATGTTTATCCTAATCTAAAGCAAAATGCCATTTTTTATGGACAACATTCAAACACCAAAACCAATATATCACAAGAGTATGGAGTTTCTTGAAGTCACTTCTAATTTCTGATGTCTTGTCCAATAGGAATGGCTATGCAAAAAACAAGGATTGTGTAACAATATATTTTACTTCAAGAAAAAAAAAACAAGACTAAAAAAGAAGAATTAGGCTATGTGTTGTGGTGGTAAAATGTGAAAAAAAAAAAAAAAAAAAAAAAAAGTATGTTGCCACGTCAGGCTTGTTTCGCCTTTCTTCTTTCTTTAAGGTGTGCTATGGTAATGTAAAATATGGTATGGTGAGTAATAAATATCTGAAAAAATGGTCAAGCGGAGATATATGGTGATTTATATATTAATAAATATTTGAAAAAAAATGTGCCGCGCCTAGCCACACCTATGTGGACTTGTTCTGCGCCCCTGCTTGCTTCCTCAACACATACTCTTATGAAGTAGCAAGAAAGAAGAAATAGATAACTAAAAGCAACAATTATGAAATTACCAATTGACTTGAACCCAAGAGGACTCAGGCTGGATATTATTAACCTTATCTGGTACAAATTAATGATGTATAACACAAACTGGTACAAATTAATGATGTGTCTGTCATATACCTAAACGACTCATGCAAACTCGAGCTATATGTAACTGAGGTATGTTGCCATTCAAATCCAAACCTATATTCTCCTTATGTGCTCTTGATAATATAGGGAATCTGATCATAGATGAAAGTAGGGCTGATTTGTCATCAAGGGCAGCAAGCCAAGATCGTCGCAGACCATTTCAGATACTCCCCCCCTAATAAAACTGGTGTGGTGTGTGTTCTTTCTCTTGTGATAATACATTATAAAATTGAGTGTATCTTGTAGGTGGTATAAATATTTGACCCGAAATAGCGTCAAACAACGTTGATAAAGAGCATTCATGGTGATCTAGAGGTGCTTGATCCAATGCTCAGATCCTTTTTTCATGGACATGTTCCTCTCAGATGGATCGGTAATAATAAAAAAATGATTAATAACCAGAAAAAGCTACAAGTTCAAATACCACCTACAAGATCTACTCAGTTCTTTAAATGTATTATCACAAGAGAAAAAAACACAGCAGTTTTATGTTTTTCTAGGAGTGGAGTATCTGAAATGTTCCGGACGGTCTTGGGTTGCAACCATTGATGACGCATCAACCCTACTTGATCAGATTTTCCCTAGGGTGATGTTATGGAACTGAGGCTAGATCTTTCTGAGAAGCAAGTTGAAAATACATAAGTTAAGATTCTAGCAGATGGATAATAATCAAAGCCAAGAACCAAGAACCCGACCGATTTGCTCCAAACACATGAGCAGCTCTTTCTTATTGATTACAACTTCGACTTGAGAATTACAAAGAAAAGAGTAACTGAAAAACGAAAACCTACAAGGGTTTATATACCACCCTTTTAACTTGCTACCTAAGCAATGAACTTAAAATTCAAACTAACTTGTTTGAATACATCTACAATAAATTCGAAATACAAACAATTAAGTAATCAAGTATTGCAATCTTTTAATAGATTCCACCGCTACATAACAGTTTAAATATATTAATGATATTTGGCTGACTAAATGAAATGATGTCCCTAATAATAATATTAGACTGTCGATGACCTTCTGGTGCATTGGCAGCCCCATGACATAAGTGAAGGTCATGGGTTCGAGTCTCACCTGGAGCAAAATGCTCGAGGTTGAACCCGAGGTTTTACTAGGGGCGTACCCACCTTATGCTTAAGGTGGGCAAGCACATCCCTTGAAAAATTCCGTCCGCATCCCTTGAATTTTTTTTAAATACAACCTAATTAACTTTCAACAACAACCATACCCAATGAATCCTACATATAGCAAGCTATTGTCAGGGTCTGGGGAGGGTGGGATGTAGGCAAACATTACCTCTATCCCTAGAGATAGAGAGACTGCTTCCAAAAAGACCCCAACATAAGAATCCAATGGTAGACGAGACAGACACAGAGAAACAAAACATTGGAAACGACCAAACAATAGGCAAAATAGGTGGTGACAAAGTAACATAGTAAAGTAGATACAAAAGAAAAGGCATAAGATCACATATAAACATCTGAGCAACAATCATACGCAAGTTCCACCTAAACGCTAAGACATAGATAAACGTGTTCCTATCTGTCTCTAATCTTAATCCTACATCTCCATAGACCTATATCATGTATCATGTCCTTAGAGAGGTGCAATTCTAACAAATCATGCCTAATCCACTCATCCCAAGTCAGTTTGTGCCTACCTCTACTCCTCATCCTATCCACAACTCTAACCTAATTAACTTTCCACTTAACTAATTAACTTTGACTTAACCTAATTAACTTTCTCTTAACGTTTAGCCTAATAAACACTCCATAAACCAAGCCCAACCTAATTAATAATATAATTTGAACTAAAATATAATAACCCAACCCACCGCCTTTTCCCCTTCTCTCGTCCCGCTCTTTGTTTTGTGATCCAGGCCCACAACACCAACAACAGCGCACAACAGGTCTTCATCAGGCAGCAACAATAGATTCGGATTCCGCCGGAGAATAGTAAATTATGGCCACCAAACTCACGAAAACAGCATCTTCATCACTCTTTCCGGGTGTGGTTCGATTATTTTTTGTTGTTTTCTTGTTTTATTTGGACTTTTAGGAGAAATTGTTGGGATTGAACCCTACCAGAGGAACAGATAATGTAAAGCCAAAACCTGGTCACAACAGTGGATCCACAATAAGCAGCGGTTTACATTAAGCTTCCCCCTTGAAAGTGATTTATAACAACTGATGGTCTTGTATCCACTGACTGGATACAACTGCTGATGTTCTGCATAACTACTGATGAAGCTTAGAAGACTGCTGGACACTAAACACTGCTGGTACAAATTGCTGATAACAAAGCTCTGCCCAATCAAGGACTGATCAACCTTGAGGAAAGCACTGATGTAAAGAGAGAGAAGCTGTTTTGTGAATTATCTGTTTTATGTATAGTCAGTGGTTAGGTATAGCAGTATTTGTAAAAGGACAGTAGATACAGGTTGTTAGGCTGTTAGACGTCGCTTTCATGGTGACGTCAGTTGAGATACCTCAGTGGTTTGGTTTGCCTATAAATGTAACAGTACCCTGTACTGTTACATTTGATTGACTGAGCGGATTCTTCTCCTCATGTCTAATCCTTTCATCTTGTACGCAACCAACCTTGGGGCATCTGGCTGAGGGGGAGTTTAGTTTGTAAGCATATCTGTAATCTTTTGCTTTGATTTGTAATCTTTTGACTCTATGTGAAGCAAATGCTATCAAACTATTTTCTCCATTGATTGTGTTTACAAGGTTTGTATCTATTTCCGCTGCACTGTACATGTTTTCATATTCACAAATTGTTCAAAACATACAAACAAACATAATCATAATAGCCTCCGATCCTAACAATTGGTATCAGAGCCTGGACAGTCAATTTCGATTTAACAGTCAAATTGACATAACAGTTCGGCTCAAAATTCATTGATACTAAGGTTGGTTGTATTTAGTTGAAAAACAGAGTATCGAGTAAATCATGTTCAAAATGGTTATTCGAAAACTCTGTAAATCAACCAAGATGTCATATGACACACAAATTCCACATAACAAGTGATTTCATGCACAAGACACTCATGGTGTCTAGATCTGAAAACAATATCTGTTTAAACTATGAGATTACTTCCTATTTTCTAAATTGATCTCAATTGTTGATGTAAAATTTGTGATGTTTTTATTAAATACTAAAGTATGAACCTCAGATTAACAAAACCTATGTTCATAAAACATTGATGTTTTGCTAACATAAAATGAGGGAAATTAAAACTTTAGTTATTCAGATCTTATGTGTTGAAAACAGGTTGAGATCCTCAAAAGGAACAAATCAACCTTGCTTAAATACATTAAGATAACAGGGGTCAACATAGTCCGTATCATATGTAGTGTGAGATTGGCTGAAAAACTTGTGCAAACATGACCAAGTCTCTCAAAACATTACTGCAAAATGATTTTGGACTAAAATTCACAAAAACTCGAAAGTGTGTTTATCTCAAAACTTTTGAAGTCAAAAGAAAAGAGTATAAATATAAAACACTTAAGAGTCAAAGCTTGGGGTAATAATGGTCATTAAGCAACCGTCTGTGCTTATTGGTTCAAGTAAGTTCAAGTGATAATAGTGTCTCCAGTGATTAAATTTCAAGAGGACTAGACAAATATTCAAAAATTCATCCATGTGTCCTCATGTTTGCAATCAACTGACAAAGAAAATGGTACCAAACAGTGGTCAAATTGTATCCATAAGTTTCCTACCACTGTTGTCAAACCACTGACCATTTTAAATAACTTGTGGATGATATCATTATATCGAAATTATACCAGATCCTTTTTTATACTATTCTCAGAAAATCCTTTAACCATTTTTTTTATTGCGTTCAAAGGATTTTCTCGAATAACCAGGATATATTATTCATATTTTTTTGGAATAATATATTTGGAACTTTTGCTTGTTTTTGTTGGCAATAGTTTCAGTTCCTGTCAGGATGTAATACCTTATTTTTGTTGGTATTACTATCCTCATAAATGGGTCAAAAGAAAATGGTATATATGTCATGATCATGTCATACTCAGATTTGCTCCTAAATTTTTATCAAAGGTTGATTGCTAACTATGTTTGAATTACTAGGGTACTCATGTTTTAAATTGAATATTAAACAAAAATGAGTTGCCTTAGAAATAAAGTTTTCATCATCTGGGGTACTAAACTACTGTCCTTCTAAATTGACATGTGGCAAAACCTTGAATGAAAATTCTCAAAACTATTGCTGGAATACCTGTTCTTCAGATCTGTACCATTTACCCTAACCACTGTTTGGTTCCAACGTCTGATCTCAAAACACTGTCCACTGCTGGAAGTTAACCACTGATCCCTCATTTTCTTGAAAAGCACTGATGTTCAAAATCAGTATCTTACTCACTGATATGCTATCCACTGATAGAAAAAATCATCCACTGCCCAAAATTTTTACCGTTGTAACCACTGATGCTTGATACGTCAGTGGCCCTTAAAGCAACTGTTCTCCATACTTCATCCATTTCATCAGTGTTTGACACGTGGTAAGTTTTTAGCCCTCAGATCGTAATAACCGCTGCCACATCAGCAATCATTTTTTCCTAAATAAAACCCTGCCCTAAACCCCCAAACAGGGTTTTACACTGTCGAATTGAATTCCAAAATTCTCTTCAGAAAGCAGTTTCCAACCCTTCTTCTCAAAATCTTCAAATTCATTCTTCATTCTTCTCCGCAAAAATGACAAAATCAAATTCGAAATCAAAATCAAAACCTAAATCACCACCACCCTCCAATGAGGTCGCTCAAACGACCGAAGAATCAATCGAAATACCATACAAACAATCTCACAACTATTTGGGTTTACTCACAAAACCCACAAACAACCATACCTTCGATTCCATTCTCGACACCATATCTACATCAAAGTACAAAACTTTGTTGACAATAGACGCTCCCATATATCTGCAAACCCAGAGAGAGTTCTGGAAAAATGCTACACTTGAAAAACAAGATGATAAAGTAGTAGCCATTAACTCCTCGATACAGGGTACGGCGATTCAAATCACTCCGCAGTCACTATCAGAAATCTTCAAACTCGATGATCAGAAAGGTAAAGCTTCCTTTGACAAAAACGAGTTAAAAGCTGATTTTCTGAAAAGGGGCTATGCAGAACAGTCAAAGGTAGATACCCTACAAAAGGGTTATTTTCCATCTGCACCCAGATTTTTATTTCACACATTTCTGGTGTGTGCTTCAAATAAAACAACATCTTTTAACGAAATACCTTTGAAAATTCAATGCCTGGGTTATGCTATTTTGAATAATAAAGACTACAACTACTCCCAGGAAATTTTCAATGACATAGTGAAAAACGTTGAAAGTAAAGCATTTTTGTTGTTTCCAAGATTTTTGAGTTACTATTTTATACAAAAATTTGATAAGAAAAATGAAAATTTACTTAAACAAGGTGTCTATTTTCAAATAAAAAGCTTGACACCTGAAACATTCACTAGAATGTTGGCACCAATAAAAACAAAAGCAGGGGTACCTGAGCAGGTTTTAGCGGTTACAACTGCTCCTCAGGTATCAGCTGCTGAGCCCACTGCTCCAGGTGATCAAAGCAACACAACCACTGCTTTGAAACCCACACCTGATATCACCAAAAAGACCAAAAGAAAAACATCCGGAAAACCCACCAAACCCAAAACAAAGGCAACTCTGGAAGATGAGATCCCAGAGGAAATGCCTGTGACAACACAAAAGTCACCACAAACCACTGCTGCTACTTCCTCACAGCAGTTGGAAGAAAGATCTCAACCCATGCCTAAAACTCCTCCTGCATCCTCACAAAAGGATCAGGTTGTATTCACAGGGACACCAAATTATGAAGCTCTAGATCCACTTGGCTCTATCTTCCACACTAAGCAGTTAATGCGGAAAAATATCGGTTATCGGTCAAGGACCGATATATGAGATATCGGTGAGATATCGGTGAGATATCGGTAATTTCTAATATCATGCATAAATATATATATTTATATTTATATTCATATCTAGAGCCTATATATATACTAGAAGTCTAATATCATGCATAAATATATATATTTATATATATACAAGAGGTGGTAGAAAGTCTAGATGTGGGAATGAAAGTCTCAAAAGGTGGTAAATACTTTGTCCCACATCGGTGTGGGGACAAAGTGAGTGGTTGTTTATAAGGTAAAGCCTTTACTACTCCATTGTAGCTTTATGACATGTTTTACCACAAGTCCTACCCGCGCGCGCAGGGGGGGTGCAAAAAAATGGGTTTCTGAGCTGGAATTTGGTTGAACTCGTGCGTGCTCGCGCATCCTGCGGACACGAATGCAGCTCCGAAACCCCGGGTCCCGCGCGAGGCAGTTTTTACACCTTTTAACTTCGGTTTTTTTGCTCAAATCCAGAATTTTTTTTATACAGAATTGCCCCAGCCAAGTTATCGCGAGACAACCGCTTTCAAGATCTCGGGCGATATTTCGGCGTTGACCGCCGATTTTATCGTTGACCGATATATGACCGATATCGGAGGCCGATATTTTGGTGACGGGCCGATAACCGAGATATCGGCGAGATATCGCCGATATATCGGCCGAGTTAACTGCATAGCTTCCACAGTCCTGATCCCAAGGACATGTCTCTTTCAACCCCCACACCCTCACCAATCATAATGCCACAATCCATGCTACCCTTGTTGCATGCAGCTGCTATAGCTCAGACACAAACCAGTTCCTCTCTATCACCTATCACTGAGAGTATACCTCCACAAGTGACTGGGTCTGATGCTACTACTCCTGCTATCCCAGCAACAATTGAGGAGGTTACACCCCCTGAGTTACAAGTAACTCTCGGTGGTAGTTCAAGTGGAGCAACAACTACAACTGGTGGATCAACAGATCTTCAGTTGAACAGTTGTTTCATAAATAACACTCCCTTGAAGGCAATTTCTTCCATGGCAACTTCGACAACCACCAGTGAGTTAGATCTAACTACTGGTACCAACAAAGGTTTGTCGAGTGCTGAAGAAAGAAGTCCCCAGTACTGTCACAACCCCCGATCCCTGTTCCCCGGGAACGGGCGGACGTGATCACAGAGTTTGGTGGTATCAGTTTTATTTAGTCTCGCAGCGGAATTTACATCAGGACCGTAGTTAGGAAATGATTCTCAGAGTAAAACCACCATGCTTGATATTAATAAATACATGGGCAAAACCCAAGTTTCTTATTACAATACATTTATAGGGACAAATGTTGGTACACTTTATGTGGACACGACTCGGTTCGGTTCGACTAGGTTCGATTCGGTTCGGGTCGACTCGGTTAGGTCCGGCTCAAGCCCGACGTCACGACATTCCTCCGTCGTGCGCCACAGAGTTCGACACGTGAGGCACGGAGCGCCGCAAGCCATTCCCGCAAACACATCACCATGACATCACCTTTGTGATGTCATGATGATGTCAGCTTTTGTCTCATATGGGAAATTGGTGAAAGATTACAACAGAATTGAACCGGGTCGTAACTTTCAACATGGGCCGCAAATACTTGAAGTGGGCTTTGTCTTGTCTTGGGCTTATATTACAAACGACGAAACATATTAGAATTAATATGTATGTCGACGAAACAGAATGTGTTTCGTCGACTTTAGTGTTTCGTCGAGTGCCTTTATGTGTTTCGTCATGTCTGTGTCTGTGTCTAGTATAAATACCTCTCTCTCTGTTTCTGTTTGAAATAGAGATGAGAGCATACCTGTAAAGAAACTCTGTCAAACTGTGTTTGTATCAGTTTGTATTTGGTTCTCATCCCGTTTAATCAATTGAGTGTGTTTCATTGGTTAATCCGTGTTCTTTATTATCTGTGTTTGGTTTGCACCGTCACGGGGATTCCGCACCCGTTACCGTGTTTGTTATAAACAGGGAATAGGTTTCTCATTATCGATCCTCACCGGAAAAACGGGACCTACAAGTGGTATCAGAGCCTTGGCTCTTTTCCTTGTTTAAAACCAAACATTGTCGTGTTTGAAACAAGTTTGTGTGTGATTTTTCAGATTTCGTTCTTGAAAAGTTTATATTTTTTTCTGAAAAAGTCATTAAAATCAGTGTTTATGTTGTTGGTTTGCTAAAAGTTTTATCGAAAACCTTGTTTGTTTGAGTGTTTACATATTAACATTTGGTTTTTGTTGAAAGTTTTAAGCAAAATCTTGTGTTCGGAAATTTTTCGGTCACCGGAATCATCAAATCTTCATCAGTCCATCAACATATTCAAAGTGTTCTTCAAATATTACTTGGGTTTGATCTTTGTTGAAGTATTATTAGTGTGTTATTATTATTATAACAATTCTTTGACTTTTGTTACAAAAGCAAAATGATGATTTCTAATTGAAAAGAGTGAGCCGAAAGCATGTTTGACTATTGAGGCTTAGTGTCAGCAAGATAAGTTCAAGGAAATATCTCACAAAGATCTAAATTCAGTTTCGTCAAACATAGTCAACGAAACAAATACAAAATTTCATTTCGTCAAAAGTGAAGATTTGGGCCTGTTTCGTAAATTTAAAAGCCCAAACAAAAATCCCTTTGTTTCGTAAATTGTAAAGGCCCAAATTTTAAATTCTATTTCGCCGAGATGAGGCTTTAACATTTGACGAATCAAGTTCCTGTTTCGTCATTGTAATTTTGGACTTTGTTTCGTTGAGTGGGCCTGTTTCATTTAGAAGGCCCAAAGTGATTTTTCTGTTTCGTCAAACCCATATTCACAAAACCTGTGTTTCGCCAAACAATTTTAGTGGGCCTGTTTCGTCTAGGAGCTCAATTTAAAATCTGAAATATGTTTCATAAAATTACTAAGTCTGTTTCGTAGAAAATTGTTTCGTCGAAACACTTGTATTTTTAAACAGAAGGTTTGTCAAAGTGATTTAACTGTTTGTTTGAGTGATTTAAACAGGTTTTTCATCAACATACATCAAATATGAGTTGCACAAATCCGTGGGATTGGAGTACGGATCCACTACCAGATCTAAAACAGATGTCGATGGCCGAATATATGAATCGTACCATACCTCAACAACAACAGTCAATAAGTGCAAGTCAATGGGCAATGGTGTCGAATCAAAATCAGAGTATTCAAAATATTTTGCTTAGTGAGAATGAGACGGGTAGCAACAATCGCCCTCCAAAGTTAAATTATATGAACGACTATCCATCATGGAAGGGTCGTTTCCATAACTACGTTCTAGGGCAAAACACAGAATTATGGACGTGTTTCATCTTTGCATTTAGTGAAGCTCTTGAAGAAGCAGGATCAAATGCGACAACTTTCAATAACATGCAAGAAGCCGACAAAAAGGCATATGATCTGGAGAAAAGAAGGCGTATGCTATTCTCACTCAAGCACTTCACAGAGACGTCTTTCATCAATTCTCATATTGTAAGACCACGAAAGGCCTTATGGGATGCATTGGTAGCGAGAGGAGAAGGAAATGCAGCTACTAGAAAGATACGCCATGATTTATTGAAGAAAGAGTTTGAATCATTTCAGTTCTTGGAGAATGAGACTCTAAATGATATGACTACTCGTTTTTATCATTTGATTAGTGAAATGACTTCCTACAGTGTTGCTACAAATCATCCGGAAATGATTGCACGATTTGCTGATGCTCTACCTCCTAAGTGGAGTCCATTCATTGAACTTCTAAAGCATACGGGCGCGCTGGATGCAGCAAATGTCAGTCTTTATGAATTCATTCAGAAGTTGGAGAACAAGAACGAAGAGGAAATTCGGAAAGCTAAAAGGATTGCAACGGCACCTCCTCAAAACACAGAAATGTATTTGCCTGGTTTTGGTCCTTCAGCTAGTTCTAGTTCCATTCAGCAACCGAAGCTTCAAACGGCGTTTGTATCCAATACAAACTCTTCTCCGTTTCCATCGCAACCACAGTGGAATCAAAGTACTTACATGTCACAATCTATACCTCAACCTCCACCTCAAGTCCAACCACAACAACAACAAGCGCATTATACCAACAATCCTTCACCCCAAAACACCAACACTGTCAGAGTTGATACTTCCAATCTTTCAAAAGTCAGTGTAGAAGTTGCAAAAGAAAATTTGGAACTTCTCAACACAATGTTCAGTTCATACTGTGGATTGGTAGCAGGTCAAATTGGAAACATCAATATGACCAATGAAGATTATCAGCAGATAGACCGTGATGAAATGGAGTTAATGGATATCAAGTGGGCGTTTGCAAGTGCTGTTAGAAGGGCAAAGGATTTCATGAATCGAACTGGAAGAACTTCGTTGGAAGGAAAAAATGATACGAAGTATGGGTTCAATAAAGATGCAGTTACATGTTACAATTGTGGCGAAAAGGGTCACTTCAAACGTGAGTGCACCCTACCAAGCAGACAAGGCAACCAGAATCCATTCAGAAATCAGACAAGTACTTCCAATGCCAATCAAGATAACCATGGAAAAGGGATAGTAGTTGTGAACAACACCACCAACCAGAACCAGTCTGGACCTTCAAACACCAATCGAGCATTGACCGTTCAAGCTGATGAAGGGTGCGATTGGTCTGTACAATTGGGAGATAATGATCAAGGAGGTGGAACTGCATGCTATGCAAAAATCATCAATCACATCAAGCATGTTCACAAGGAAGAGTTTTCTGAAAGTGATAGCTCGGGTTATAGCGGGAGTTCAGATGAAGAAAGCTCGAATGCGGGAGATTATCATTCTGAAGATGGATCTTTCTCTTCTCAGACTGCCTTCATGGCTAATGTCACAGCCTCTTCGAGTCAGGTAAGTTCTGAGACTCCTAGCATATGTAGTGATTGTGCTAATATGATACATGAATGTGATCGAGTGAAACTTGAATGTGATACAGTTCATAGTCACAATCAGAGTTTAGTTGTTGAACTGTCAAAGTGCAAAGAGGCAAACATGGCCTTAGCTCGCAATGAAAAGGAGTTTAAAACAGTCATTGAAACCCAAAAGAAAAGTGTTTCCGAATTAACAAAAACTGTTTTCAACAAACAAATTGGTATTAATAACTACATTAATATCATTGAGGAAACCAAGAAAGAGCTAGCCGTGGCCAAGTGTGAATATGAAGCGATCAAGCTCAAATTGGATAGTTATTCTAACTCCCGATATGTGCTCGATCACATCATAGATGTTCAACATCTTAAAGGGAATGTGAAAGGCGTTGGTTATAGGAAGTGTCCACCCCCTTTGAGACACGACTATACCAAGTCGCCCGATGAAGAGGATATGCCTCAGTATGAACCCAGTGTGCCTCTTGATTATGAGGAAGTTACTACTGGCCTAGGGTTCAAACCGGACAATTCATCGGAGGGCTCATCTGATAACAAAGAAAAGTCATCATGTGCCTCAAATCAAAGTCCTCCAACCATTGAGGACTATGATTCGTTAGATGATGAATCAGATGTGAATGACCAGGATGAATCACTTGATGAGACGAAAGGAGTAGAAATTCCAATTGAGAATCATATTCTTTGTGATCCTTCTACTCCTGCCGTGCAACCTGTTGCCAAGCAAGTGATAGATCCTGTCAAGGATGTCAAAGATGACAATGAATGTGTGTCTGCTGTTAAGAGCAATAACTTGTTGTATACTTTAGTCGGTGATAGTAAAATTTATTCAGACATAGATTTTCCAATCAAAAACGTCAATCAATCTTTGATTGACAAAGTGTTTGAAGATAATACAAGAAAATTTTTGGGAAAGACAATCCCTGGAAAACAGAAATCACCGACAAAGCAACAACCTGTTGCTTCTAAGGGTAAACAACAGCAACAACGAGCTCCAAAGCCAAAGGCTAAGGTTGAATCAAAAGGAGCTTGTTTCAAGAAGAAAGCAAAAGATGTCAAGTTTGTAGCATCAAGGGGTACTGATAAAATTGAGACTTTTGAAAACAAATCAAACACCGATTTTATTCAACAAGTCAAGATTTTAAAACGTAACAGTCAAAACAATTACACTCAATATACAAATGGGTGTGATGAAAGAGCAAGTACCTCAGGTTCTACGGGTTCGACATCTGCTGGTCGATCAACTTCTCCTAAGTTTGTGGAAAGGAGAACGTGTTTTAAATGTGGGGAGTTTGGGCATATCATTAAGAACTGCTCAAACACTCCTAAAGAGAAATTTGTGGAAAGAGCACCACCTGAGAAGGTTCACCCACAACGTTGTCCTGTTTCACCAAAACATGATAAACGCACTGTTAGAGAACAGGAAACAAAACAACGACGTAAAAATGTGAAGGTGATTGAAAAGGCGTTAAAACCGGAGGTTGTCCAAACAAAGTCTGTTAATTTAGAAATTAAAAATGAAAAACAAAAACAGATTTGGAAACCAAAATTGGTAAATGTTTCAGGGGAAGCTCACTCCATTCCGAATCATCAGGAAATCGAAGTCACAATCTTCGATGATGAAGGACGACCCAAGTCTGTGAAGGCTTGGGTCCCCCTCTCCAACTAATCTCTGAGTAAGAGTGCAGGATGTTCCAGGAGGAACTATCGATAGTCATAGGATTATTGATAGTGGAGTGTCCATGCACAATATAGGCGACTCAAAGCTCCAAGATATTGATATTTCTAGGAGTGGTTGCCTTTGATGGAGAGAAGAAAAAGGAAAGAAGACAGAAGTGTCTGTCGAAAAAGATTGAAAGCTTCGACAAAATGAAAATCATTTCAAAATGTGATTGTTCAAGGTTTTGATCGGGTCCCCAGGGTAGATTCAAACAAAATGTACGCACCTGTAGCACGTCTGATGTTCAAAATCAACAAGATGAACGTGCAGTGTACATTACTTTGCGGTGTGATTGAAGAAAATGTGTTTGTTGAACAAACCAACCGGGTGTGCGGATGCCTTGGCATGGATTGCTCAACCGCACACTACTTCTCAAGAGAAAGACAAAGACCTTCGCTGGTTCAATGTGGAAGACCAGCCGGACCCAAAGGTTTTTGATCTTGTTGCTGTGAAGAGATTTCTCAGTAGCTACAAAATCGACTTTGAAATTCACACCGGGTGGATATCCAGTTTAGGAGAGCGCTCAGATTCCTTGCAATGCACGAAGCAGTTGCAGGATACGGTTCTAAATTTCTAATCTCTCCTATACTTGTCGATATTTAAGCTGCTTTATAAATTGTTATCCTCTCGTAGCACTCTTTGGCCTGACACGTTGAACTCGAATATCACCTCACACGTGATTGTTTTTAATATGAAACTCGTCAATGTTGTCATGGTCCGCACCGCTTACCGACGTGCCAACTCATTTTTCCAAAATTCGCTAAATCATTTCTGATTAAATTAGTTTTGGTAAACGGCGTTGAGGTAAAACATGAGTTAACCGACATCGGGAAATCGTTTTTATTTGAAAATTCAAAAAAAATGAAAAATTTCAAAACACAAAAACATTGGAAAAACAAAAATGAGTTTCCTGGCGAGAAAAAGAGAAAATGATAGTAGATCAGTGGTCTGTTAAAACCTCTTTAAACTGAAATGCAAAATGAAAAATGTTAAGCTGCTCTATATAAGATGTATCGGTAGGCTCACAATCATTTTAAAGTGTGCAGGGCGATATAAATCTTAAATCGACTGAAGACCAGGTGGGAACCACACATTGGCATATGGTCTTAGTACCGAAATTTCGTTTGAGAGATTGTCGAGGTTCTGAAATATTCGGTCTTTATGCTGTTTATCATCTGGGTATCATGGTTGTTTCTCAAACCGTAAAAATAACGGAGACGAAGTCTAGATCTTCCATGATACTATACATACGTGTACATATTGCATTCGACCTCAATAAGTGATCAACAATCACATGTCCAAACAAAATAAGTGATAATATATCACAGATTCTTTGCAGGAGTCAAGTTCGTCTCTCTGCTGTACGAAAGTACTGACCTGTTCACGGACTTGCTCTTGTTCCCTTCATGCATCTGAAAATCAAGTTCCTCATCAATAAGTGATTCTATCACATAGGGCTTGTTTTCAATCAAAATAAGTGAGTTTCTCACATTTTTATACGGTCAAACGGATGATAAACGGTATACTCACCGGTAAGATGAACTCTCGTGCATACCTTGATACGGGAATGTGTCGTGTGTGGATGAACACCGGTCGATAAGTATAAATCATACCTTAACGTATCCCCTCGCCATGATTACATCTGATAAGTTGAGCTTAAGTGGACAACAATACTGATAATTGTTATAGGATGCTTATCTTAATGTTAACTAATTGAACAAAAAAAGAGCGTTTTGACGTGACCGTACACTGATATGATTCTCTTACCCTCGAAACTCGCAAAAAGAATGTCTGTAAATATTTGTTTACTGCTTTCAGTTTCTGCATCTTTGTATATATTTATTTATTTCTTTCCGTCTTTACTTTTGAAAAATGAAAATTCCAAAAAGATTTTAGGTGTGTTTTAATCTAAACTTTATAAAATCCAAAAAAAATTTTGCTTCTAGTTTATTTTTGATTGACCGATGTTGGAACTCGAGTCTATCCTACCCAAAATCCTGATCGTAAGCCGGAAAACAATTGCATCTTCATAAAATGTCGAAGTTAACAAGTTTTGAAAGTTAAATGACTAAAAATGAATAATTTGTTAAACTTTCAAACTGTTGTCGGTCGGTGTTTGATTGAGATTTTATCTCATATGTGTCATTTGGTTAAATGTTAACTATATTCCAAGCGGTTGTTCTCATTTTGCGTTTAGCTTTCTTGCATGTGCAGATACTAAAGGCGAGGAGAACATGTTCGATGACAAGCTTTGGAATGAAGACACGAAGTGGAGGCACTCAAAGGATAAAAATGATAGAGTTGCCGCTGACCCTTCATCAACACCACAAGGATCTGAAAAATTGACAAGTCAAAAGATTCACGAGCATGACTCAATGTAGAGTTCATTCTAAGGGGGAGTTTGTTAACACACTTCCTAAATGAAAAAGGGAGTTTGTTGATACACTTTCTACTTACGACGCGTGAAGACTTTGATGATCCTCCAACATGAAAGACACAGAAGACGAACCATCACAGAAGACGAACCTCACGAGTAGCGTCCAAGGGGGAGTTTGTTGGTACACTTTATGTGGACACGACTCGGTTCGGTTCGACTCGGTTCGATTCGGTTCGGGTCGACTCGGTTAGGTCCGGCTCAAGCCCGACGTCACGACATTCCTCCGTCGTGCGCCACAGAGTTCGACACGTGAGGCACGGAGCGCCGCAAGCCATTTCCGCAAACACATCACCATGACATCACCTTTGTGATGTCATGATGATGTCAGCTTTTGTCTCATATGGGAAATTGGTGAAAGATTACAACAGAATTGAACCGGGCCGTAACTTTCAACATGGGCCGCAAATACTTGAAGTGGGCTTTGTCTTGTCTTGGGCTTATATTACAAACGACGAAACATATTAGAATTAATATGTATGTCGACGAAACAGAATGTGTTTCGTCGACTTTAGTGTTTCGTCGAGTGCCTTTATGTGTTTCGTCATGTCTGTGTCTGTGTCTAGTATAAATACCTCTCTCTGTTTCTGTTTGAAATAGAGATGAGAGCATACCTGTAAAGAAACTGTGTCAAACTGTGTTTGTATCAGTTTGTATTTGGTTCTCATCCCGTTTAATCAATTGAGTGTGTTTCATTGGTTAATCCGTGTTCTTTATTATCTGTGTTTGGTTTGCACCATCACGGGGATTCCGCACCCGTTACCGTGTTTGTTATAAACAGGGAATAGGTTTCTCGTTATCGATCCTCACCGGAAAAACGGGACCTACAACAAACCCTATTTTATTTAATTTAAAACATTGTTTCTTAGATAACTTTTATAGCCACTTATTTTCCAAGCCGTCAGTGCTCTCGAGCTGGCTTTATCCCAGTTGGCTTTCACATTGTGTTACCTGAAACATGTTTTAAAAATATTTTGTCAGCTGGAAATACTGGTGAGTGAATCCCAGTTTAATCAAGAAACATTTTATCAATTAACACAGTATTGAGGGCGATCACATTGTTTATTTCTACCCAATTACTCAATCAGTACTGTCAATCTTTGACTTGTGGGTCATATTACGCATTGGCTAACTCGTTGTCCAATGGTAACGTACTGTCGTCCCGACTTATTACTCGCAAGTAATAATTTTGTATACAAAACCCCAAATACCGGAAGTAATGGAAGAACTACAAAGACTCACATACTGCTTAATCGCATTGTAAAGCATTTAAGGTTTTGTAAAAACTGTTAACAAAAAGAAGATTACTCACATTACTGTCTTAGGTTTTTCGTAAGGGTTTCCTGGGTATAATCTATAATTTATACAAATGTACATTGGTTAGTACCATAACCCTTTGAAATTATTAATAATACCCTCCCCGAGACGGCATTCCAACAACTACGTCGGGCAGAACCACGACAGTTGTTACGGAACCCTAAATCAATCGGGCAACGTAACTATTATGAAACCGGGGTTATAATACTTACAACGGAGCAGAACTTCGCTAATTAGGGGTGTAATACCCAAAATATTATGCTTATAACTTTAGAATTCGAGATTGAGAATGAAATGTGAGCGACGGAAATCGAAAACTGATGTCTGCTATTTATAGTTGTGAAATCTGATCCTCACGCGGCCCGCGTCAAGACAGGGAACATTGAAGCGGCCCGCGTCAACCTTGGTCAACGCAGTAGCTAAGCTGGGTCATCACTAGGCTTGACACGATTGCGACACGTGTCAGCACCGGATGCATCCGCGTATCACGAGCCCGCGCGGCCCGCTTTAATGTAAGCTTAAGTTGAAGCGGCCCGCCTCAACTTAACTTTTCAGATTTTTAATTTTATTTTATATATATAACATAACTAGGGTTCGGTTTTCACATACGGGGTATAATATAAAACATATTGAGACATTTTATAGTATATTTAGAGAGTCGGAATATTATGAGGGTTGTGGTTTTACCGAGGGTTGTTACATTCTCCCCACCTTGTTTAGAGCTCGTCCTCGAGATCTACTGAAATAAATGCGGATATTTCCTTTTCATTTCTGACTCAAGCTCCCAAGTGTATTCAGGTCCTCTTTTGGAATCCCACTTCACTTTGACTAGAACTAGTCTTTTGTGCTTGAGATTCTTGACTTTCCTATCTTCAATTTGTAGAGGTCTTTCTACAAACTTGAGTTGTTCATTTACCTCTATGTCCTTAAGAGGCACTATCAGTGATTCATCAGCTAAACACTTTTTAAGATTAGAAACATGAAACACATCATGTATTCCTGCCATTTCCTCTGGTAGTTGTAGCTGATAGGCTACAGGTCCTATTCTTCTGATAATCTTAAAAGGTCCAACATACCTGGGACTTAGCTTTCCTCTTTTGATGAATCTTACCAATCCTTTCCAAGGAGAGACTTTCAATAATACTTTATCTTCTACCTGAAATTCCAATGGCTTGCATCGGTTATCAGCATAACTCTTTTGTCGATCACGTGCAGCTTTCAGTCGTTCCTTGACTTGAATAATCTTGTCAGTTGTTTCTTGCACTATCTCAGGTCCAGATAATTGTTGTTCCCCAATTTCTGCCCAACAGACTGGGGTTCGACACTTTCTTCCATAAAGTGCTTCGTATGGTGCAGCATTGATACTTGTGTGATAACTATTATTATAAGAAAATTCTATTAAAGGTAAGTGTTCATCCCAATTACCTCCAAAATCAATTACACAAGCTCTAAGCATATCTTCCATTGTCTGGATTGTTCTTTCACTTTGTCCATCTGTTTGTGGATGATAAGCCGTACTTAGCTTTAACTTGGTTCCCATTGCCTTTTGGAAACTTGACCAAAAACGAGAGGTAAATCTACTATCTCTATCAGAAACAATTGATAAAGGAATGCCATGTAAAGAAACAATTTCATTTACATACAATCTAGCTAATTGTTCCATGCTAATTGTTTCCTTCATTGGTAGAAAATGAGCTGACTTAGTTAGTCTATCTACAATCACCCAGATTGTATCATTTCCTTTCCTAGTTTTGGGTAATTTAGTAACAAAATCCATTGTTATTAATTCCCATTTCCAAACTGGCATTTCTAATTGCTGTAACAAACCTGAGGGTTTCTGATGTTCAGCTTTAACTTGTGAACAAGTTAAACATTTAGAAACATAGGTTGCTATGTCCTTTTTCATTCCTATCCACCAGAAATTTTTCCTTAAATCCTGGTACATTTTATCACTTCCTGGATGCATCGTATATTTAGATTTATGGGCTTCTTCTAATATACGATTACGTAGATTTCCTAATTTAGGTATCAACATTCTCTTTTCATGGAATCTCCATATCCCATCTATTCCTTGTTTTAATTCTTTTAACATACCTTTTAATTTTTCAGAATCATCCTTGATTACTGATTCTTGTGCTTCTCTTATTTGATCATTTAAATCTACTTGCAGATTTAATTTAAGAGAACGTACCCTTTTTGGCTTTTCATGATATTTTCGACTTAAAGCATCTGCCACTACATTTGCTTTTCCTTCATGATACTGGATATTACAATCATAGTCACTAAGAAATTCCATCCAACGTCTTTGTCTCATATTCAACTCCTTCTGTCCGAAAACATACCTTAAACTCTTATGATCAGTAAATACGGTAAACTTACTACCGTAAAGGTAATGTCTCCAAATTTTAAGAGCAAAAATTATAGCTCCTAATTCTAAATCATGGGTTGAATAATTTTCTTCATGATTCTTAAGTTGTCTAGATGCATAAGCTATAACCTTTTGACGTTGCATCAACACACATCCATAACCTAATCTAGAAGCATCACAATAGACTACGAAGTCTTCAGTTCCTTCTGGTAATGCTAGTATAGGTGTATGGGTCAATCTTTACTTAAGAATTCTAAAGGCTTCATCTTGTTTTACTCCCCATTTAAACTTAACAGATTTACAGGTTAACTTAGTTAAAGGAATGACTATTCTAGAAAAATCTTGAATAAATCTTCTATAATAACCTGCCAATCCTAAGAAACTTCTAACCTCAGTTGGTGATTCAGGGGTTTTCCATTTGGTAATTGCCTCGATTTTTGTTGGATCTACATGAATTCCTTCATGATTGACTAAGTGTCCAAGGAATTGTACCTGTTCTAACCAAAATTCACACTTAGAAAACTTAGCATAAAGCTTTTCTTTTCTTAACAAACTTAAAAGTACGTGCAAATGTCTTGCATGATCTTCTTTATTCTTAGAATAAATTAAAATATCATCTATGAATACAATTATGAATTTATCCAAATATGGCTTACATATTCGGTTCATCATGTCCATAAATGCAGCTGGGGCATTGGTTAAACCAAATGGCATGACAGTAAATTCATAATGGCCATACCTTGTTCTAAATGCGGTCTTAGGAATGTCCTCTTCCTGTACCTTTAATTGATGATATCCTGACCTTAAATCGATCTTAGAGAAAAATCGAGCTCCTTGCAATTAATCAAACAAATCATCGATTCTCGGTAATGGGTACCGATTCTTAATCGTGACCTTGTTTAATTCACGGTAATCAATGCACATACGCATTGAGCCGTCCTTCTTTTTAACGAACAGTATTGGCGCTCCCCATGGCGACGAACTTGGCTGTATGAATCCTTTTTCCAATAATTCATCTAATTGTTTCTTCAATTCTTGCATTTCTGCAGGCGCCAAACGGTAAGGTGCTTTGGCAATCGGTGATGTTCCTGGTATTAAGTGAATTCTGAATTCAACTTCTCTGTCCTGAGGTAGTCCTGGTAATTCTTCTGGAAAAATATCTGAAAACTGAGATACTACTGGAATATCTTTTAGTTCTTTTCCTTTAGTGTTAGTGATTATAGAAATCAAATATACTACAGAACCTTTTCTTATACAACTTGCAGTTTTCATCACAGATATGAATTTTGTAGATCTAGAGAGCTTATCTCCTTTAATTGTGATCATTTTACCTTTTGGGGAATTTACTTGGATTAACTTTTGATCACATAAAATACTAGCTTTATTGGCTATTAACCAATCCATTCCTAGAACAACATCAAATCCTACCAGATTCATGGGATACAGGTTTGCTATAAATTTCTGATTTAAAATTTTTATACTTGCTCCCTGCAAGATTTCAGAAATCCTAATGGTTTCTCCATTGGCTGTCTCTACTACACATTCATGTGGTAGTTTAGTTAATGACTGATTTAAAATTTTGCAAAACGATGTATTAATAAAACTTTGGTTTGCACCAGAGTCAAATAATACTTTAGCAAAGACATCATTAACTAAAAACGTACCAGCTATGACATCTGGAATCATTCTGGCTTCATCTGCAGTTTAAGCAAATGCTCTAGCAATTTTAGTATACTTGTTGTCGGTGGCTGGAGCAAATTTTGGGCAGTTTGGCTTGATGTGACCTTATTCTCCACAATTGTAGCATATCCTGTTGTTTTTCTTCCTGCAATCTTCTTCCTTGTGTCCAGATATTTTGCAAAAGTTACAGTACCCAGAGCATCTTCCTGAATGCTTTCTTTTACAATTCCTACAGTAAGATGCAGAGGTAGAACCTACATTTCTTCCACGGTTAGAATTTCCAGAACGAAATTCTTGAGTCAATTTCTGGGTTAGGTTTCTCCTTTGATCCTCTTCTCGGGTACGGACTAATTCGTCAGTCAAGGTATTGGCTAGTTCTACAGCTTCTTCTATGGTTTGAGGTCTAGCTGCCTTGACTACATGTCTTATTTCCCCAATTAATCCCCAAATATAACGGGAGATTAATACTGGTTCTGGTGAAGCAAGAGTTGGCACTATCCTAGCATATTCGAAAAATAGCTTTGTGTACCCTTTGCTATTTACACCAGTCATCCTAAGGTTTAGGAATTTGTTTGCTATCTGTTCTTTTTCATTGGGTGGGCAGAATTTCCTTTCTACCTTGTTTTTAAATTCTTCCCATTCCATATTATAAGTTTGATCACTTCCTCTTGTCTGGAGAATAGTGTTCCACCATTCCAGTGCTGCATTCTTAAACAGATTAGAGGCAAACAATATCTTATCTTCTTCAGCACACTTACTTATCCTTAAGACTGCCTCCGTCTTTTCTATCCAGCGTAAAGTTGCAATGGCCCCTTCATTGCCTGAGAATTCCATTGGTTTACAAGACCAGAATTCTTTATAAGAACAACCGTTAGGCACGGTTCTTCTTCTTTTAGGAATAGGCATTTGAAGTACAGGTCCATTGTTCACACTGTTTTCTGGTTCAAGTGGTCGTTTACTGCTATGCCTATTTTTATTATCAGCATCCTTAACAGTTTGAAGTATAAATGGCATTGCATCTATAATTCCTTGTGCTACTATGTGTTGGATAGCACTATTGTTCACTTGATTTCCATTGTTATTGTTGTTTGGGTTCTCATTATTCAGATTATCGTCATTCTGAATATTATCATTCTGGATTTCTGGGTTATTATCCAAATTGACTTGATTTTCTTGGTCGGCCATCTGAATTTTAAACATTTATCCCATATTAATATCACGAATAATATATTAATATAATTAATCACATGACACGCAGTTTTGTCAAAAGCGTAGATCATTGCTACTTTTACTCTTTTCATATACTTATGCGTCTATTACACACTAGTACAGAAATGAAATTATAATACCAACAGAAATAAAATAATAATATGCATCCGTACACACATATCTTATTTTATTTTATTATATTATTATTACTACTGCTTCTTCCATTCTAACATTCATGGATATGGATTTATCCAGAAATCCATATTGCGCTCATCGTATTTCCATACGAGACGCTCTCCCACCTGACGCATCCTTTCACTGCTTTCTAAAATTTCCTCCCCGAAAGTCCTAAGTTCTTGAACGTTTTCTGCACTCATTGGGGGTGCAGGTTCTCAGACTGGGTTTGGAATCTGGGGTGCATTTTCCTGAAATTGGTAAGGATCCTCTAATATCTCCCTAATATAATCATCTTGATAATAGGGATCTAAAGGGTCCATACCTGGGTAAGCTTCTATGTTCTGTATGGGTGGATAATCCCGGATAGGGTAACGTTGCACAAAATCTCTATTGTCGTCCCACCAGGGGTCATAATTCGGGTCTAGGGGATTTGGTGCAGGCACTCTAGGGATTTCTTCTGGGTTAAAGTTGTGCATCTCTACTTGGTTTTCCTAGTTTTCTATTTCCATGGGTTATTCTGGGTTTGTTGTGGGGCTACTAGTTGTTCCAGACCTGGGTCAGCAGCAGTTGTAGCTAAGATATGGAAATTTGCTAGGCTTCTATTAAGTATTTCTTGAGTTTGGGCATCTGTCTCTCTCTTAATAGCTGCTAAAGCCCTTTGTTGTTGCAATTTCCTCATTCTTTTCCTACGAGCAAAAGCTTCTTTACTGAACCATCCTCGTTTCTTAGTAGGAAATGGTTCTTCAGATTTAGCTCTAAAGGCAAATATCCCGTCTTCCTGATCAGCAACATACCCCGAGAGGGCAGGATGTGATGATGTACCTTCACTCTTAGGTGAATCAGCTAACTGACGATTCACGTCTGATGGCCCTTGATCACTCATACTGAAAACTAACAGATAGTCAAATAACACATAACACATAATTACAGTTATGCATATATTTCCTTATTTTATTTCCTAACATTAATTCAAAATTTAAGTGTTATCAGAACACTTCTTTGGCTCAGACCAGTGGCTAGGCTCTGATACCACCTTCTGTCACAACCCCCGATCCCTGTTCCCCGGGAACGGGCGGACGTGATCACAGAGTTTGGTGGTATCAGTTTTATTTAGTCTCGCAGCGGAATTTACATCAGGACCGTAGTTAGGAAATGATTCTCAGAGTAAAACCACCATGCTTGATATTAATAAATACATGGGCAAAACCCAAGTTTCTTATTACAATACATTTATAGGGACAAACCCTATTTTATTTAATTTAAAACATTGTTTCTTAGATAACTTTTATAGCCACTTATTTTCCAAGCCGTCAGTGCTCTCGAGCTGGCTTTATCCCAGTTGACTTTCACATTGTGTTACCTGAAACATGTTTTAAAAATATTTTGTCAGTGGGAAATACTGGTGAGTGAATCCCAGTTTAATCAAGAAACATTTTATCAATTAACACAGTATTGAGGGCGATCACATTGTTTATTTCTACCCAATTACTCAATCAGTACTGTCAATCTTTGACTTGTGGGTCATATTACGCATTGGCTAACTCGTTGTCCAATGGTAACGTACTGTCGTCCTGACTTATTACTCGCAAGTAATAATTTTGTATACAAAACCCCAAATACCGGCAGTAATGGAAGAACTACAAAGACTCACATACTGCTTAATCGCATTGTAAAGCATTTAAGGTTTTGTAAAAACTGTTAACAAAAAGAAGATTACTCACATTGCTGTCTTAGGCTTTTCGTAAGGGTTTCCTGGGTATAATCTATAATTTATACAAATGTACATTGGTTAGTACCATAACCCTTTGAAATTATTAATAATACCCTCCCCGAGATGGCATTCCAACAACTATGTCGGGCAGAACCACGACAGTTGTTACGGAACCCTAAATCAATCGGGCAACGTAACTATTATGAAACCGGGGTTATAATACTTACAACGGAGCAGAACTTCGCTAATTAGGGGTGTAATACCCAAAATATTATGCTTATAACTTCAGAATTCGAGATTGAGAATGAAATGTGAGCGACGGAAATCGAAAACTGATGTCTGCTATTTATAGTTGTGAAATCTGATCCTCACGCGGCCCGCGTCAAGACAGGGAACATTGAAGCGGCCCGCGTCAACCTTGGTCAACGCAGTAGCTTAGTTGGGTCATCACTAGGCTTGACACGATTGCGACACGTGTCAGCACCGGATGCATCTACGTATCACGAGCCCGCGCGGCCCGCTTTAATGTAAGCTTAAGTTGAAGCGGCTCGCCTCAACTTAACTTTTCAGATTTGTAATTTTATTTTATATATATAACATAACTAGGGTTCGGTTTTCACATACGGGGTATAATATAAAACATATTGAGACATTTTATAGTATATTTAGAGAGTCGGAATATTATGAGGGTTGTGGTTTTACCGAGGGTTGTTACAAGTACCAAGAACAAGGGGCATCAATGGGTGATTTTTGGGACTCTGTTCCTAAGTCACACATTGATATAACCACTGCTGGTGGGGATTCAGATGATCCTACTAAAGTAGGTGATGATTCAAAATATCAGGAATTGACGGGCAGAGTTGAAAAACTAGAAGAATCAGTTTCTGAAATAAAGGAGATGGTGCAAGAGATTTTAAAAGCTTAGAAAGCACAATCCACTGCTGTTCCACCTCAAGCACCTGCTCCACAACAAGCACTTGATGCAAATGAGCTCTGGAATCTCTTTCAACCTATGCTTGAAAGACAAAAACAAGTGGCTGATCAGCAGCATGAAATGCATATACAAATGCTGACTAATATGGTGGAATCAAGTTTCAAGGATACTCAAGCAGATATCAAGGCTATTAAGGCCAGCATCCAAACTACTACTGGCAAAGCTCCTTCAACTTTGCTGTTCTTTGATGACCCCCTTGCAGATAATGCCAAAAAGGGGGAGATAATGAAGCAAATGAAGAAGAAGGGAATAGAACATGGCATGTGTGTTGAACCTGAGCAAGCAAAGCAAACATCTAAACCACCTCCCACGAAATGTCATATAGCTGATACAACAGAAGTTACAAAAACTGCTGTCAGTAGCCAAACAGCTGCCATTTCATCAACACACACACTTTCAACACACACCACTCTTTCACACACCATTACAACCACTGTTCCACCACCATCCTCATCTACAATCATATCACCACCACTGCCTCCTGCCATAAAGCAGAAGACAGCAGATGTTACAACATCTCCTGTAATGACAACAGTGATTGAAACACCAGTTGTTTCAACCACTGTTAGTCAATCACAATCACAAACCACTGCTATACAATCTCAAACCATTGATTCATCCAAAACATCATCTGCCCCTTCTTCATTAAAAAGGAGAAGGAATCTCATATCAGATGATGATTCACCACCATCATCACCACCATCAAAAACTACCTCACCACTTCCATCCCCTGCTCAAAAGCAGAAGACAACTGCTGACATATCAGCAGTTGTAATGACAACAGATGTTGAGACACCAGTTGTTTCAACAGCTGTTAGTCAATCATCCACCACTGCCCTTATCCTTCCTACATCACAACCAAAGCTCTTCAACAGAAAAAGAAAGCCAATCTCTGCCGATGAAGGTATACATTATCCTAATGCTGCACAATATCCACTGGAGCTTGAAGCCATCAAAAATGAGATGAGGCAATTCTATACAGAAGAAGATCCTTCAAAAAGAAGGTTCTCCTCACTCATAGGCTACATGCCACCAGATGATATGAATGATTACCTCAAAATCAAGGCAAGGCAAGCAAGACTAAGAGCTAAAGTTGAGAGTGAAAAAGAACGGTTAAGCGAAGATGGCATTGCTAAAAGACTGGAGTTCTACTTCACAAAAGTAAAGCAGATAGAAAAGTTTGCACAAGACCTAAACAAAGAAAAGGCTGATCAAAAGAAAGAGTTAAGAAAACAATATCTAGCCTACATCATGAAAGAGAAATTCTATCCTGCTGAAGAACAACAGTTCAAAGAATGGCCAGTAGTCGCTCTTAAGCGTGAGGCAGAAAGGATTGAGAAAATTAAGAATGATCCTACAAAGAAGAAGAATGCTCCAAACTGGAGAAAATACGAAAAGCTCATTGCTGACCTAACTGCTGAGTATAAGAGAAAGAAAAAGGAGCTGGTGGATGCAAAAATGGACACTGCTGAAGCCATATCAAAATGGTCAAAACAGCAGACTGATGAAGCCTATGAAAGGCTAAAGAAAAGAAAGATAACTGTTTCAAGCACCTCAAAGAAGCATGAACAAAGAATGAAGCTTGAACAGCATATAGAAAACCTCAAAACACTGTTCTGGTCTACTTTTGTGACAAACCAAGAAGAAGGAGAACAGCTGACCAGTGAAGAGGTAAAAGAAAAAGAAGTTGAGTACTTCAAAGAATCCATCATGAAAATAGGTTTAAAAGAAGAGAGCTCAGAAAAACTTCAAAACCTTTTTAAAGGGATGTTAACCAAACCTGCATCATCAGACACTTCAACAGACATGACAGACATTGAAAGGCAGGAGCTGATTGAAAGAGAAACTGCAGAAGATATAGCTGCAGCAAATGATGTCATAGAAATGGCTTTCAAAAGAATGTCTGAAAGTCTGCAAGTTTTCTCAAGGCCAATATCTCAAAGCTCATCGTCAAATAAATCTCTCCCAAGAAATCCATTGGGTTTAAAAGTACTAAAGTGGCTCTCTGATCAAAAGACCCACGTATTGACTCTGGTCAGATACAATGGAGAGGTGAAGTACATATCAAGGAAAGAAGCACTAGGCCTTAGTGTTCAAGATTTGCAGGATCTCCTTGAACTTACACTGTGTCGGGATGAAGATGATATAAGTTCCAAAGAATTTGAAGAAGATTTTAAAAGAGAAGCAAAGGAACTTTTGATGAGGAATAAAGATCCAGAATAATGACAGGTTTTGGCATTATCTGTTCCAGGGGGAGATTGTTGGGATTGAACCCTACCAGAGGAACAGATAATGTAAAGCCAAAACCTGGTCACAACAATGGATCCACAATAAGCAGCGGTTTACATTAAGCTTCCCCCTTGAAAGTGATTTATAACAACTGATGGTCTTGTATCCACTGACTGGATACAACTGCTGATGTTCTGCATAACTACTGATGAAGCTTAGAAGACTGCTGGACACTAAACACTGCTGGTACAAATTGCTGATAACAAAGCTCTGCCCAATCAAGGACTGATCAACCTTGAGGAAAGCACTGATGTAAAGAGAGAGCAGCTGTTTTGTGAATTATCTGTTTTATGTATAGTCAGTGGTTAGGTATAGCAGTATTTGTAAAAGGACAGTAGATACAGGTTGTTAGGCTGTTAGACGTCGCTTTCATGGTGACGTCAGCTGAGATACCTCAGTGGTTTGGTTTGCCTATAAATGTAACAGTACCCTGTACTGTTACATTTGATTGACTGAGCGGATTCTTCTCCTCATGTCTAATCCTTTCATCTTGTACGCAACCAACCTTGGGGCATCTGGCTGAGGGGGAGTTTAGTTTGTAAGCATATCTGTAATCTTTTGCTTTGATTTGTAATATTTTGACTCTATGTGAAGCAAATGCTATCAAACTATTTTCTCCATTGATTGTGTTTACAAAGTTTGTATCTATTTCCGCTGCACTGTACATGTTTTCATATTCACAAATTGTTCAAAACATACAAACAAACATAATCATAATAGCCTCCGATCCTAACAGAAATAAAATTGTTAAAAATGTTTGAAATTTTAATTGTTTTGTTATTTTTTGAAACTTTAGTTGGCTGATTTTGTTGTTTTAGTTAAAGTTTAGTGTGTTTAAATGGTTTTTTTTTTTAGAGGTGAACTTCACAACAGACGATTAATTCACACCCGCAAGACGCAGGCCCGCCACCACTCATTACCATGACTATGTTGTCTTAACCGTGCCCACGCCTGGTCGAGAGGGGCGTTACGTTGTCCCCGAGAAAATTTCCAGCCTCCTGCCACATGATAGGAGTTGCACCCTCCACAAGAGCCGACCATCTGGAGTAAATGCACTGTAGTAGAAAACTCGGGTGGGATCAAGGGTCGAACCGGAGTCCTTCCCTATCATTTCCAATGCATCAACCAGCTGGGCTGGAATCATTTACGTGTTTAAATGGTTAGTCACAAGGAATCAACAATTAAAACTAGGGTTTGATTTTAAAGTTAAAAATTATGAAGTCTAGTGATGATTGTTTAAGAGTTTAGTGTTAAAAATTAGTTGTATATGTTATATAGAGAAAAACTTGCTTAGAAAAGTAGCTCTAAATTATGTTTGTATAGATTTTAAAAAACAAACACCCGTAGGGTGACATTTTAAATATGTTTGTAACGACATTTTTGATGATTACATAAATTTTAGCTTGATATTCTTTTGTTTTACATGGCCCGACCCGATGCGGCCCGATATGACCCGAAATTTTTTTCATATACCTAAGGGCCTAAAATCTTTAAAAATATTCAGCACCCCCATCAAAAAATTCTTGTGTCCGCCACTGGGTTTTACCACAGTGGGTCATCAGGCGATTAGTTTCCTCTGGAATAGTGGCGGACCAGGTCACCAGCGTCGTCTACCTCCATGGATGTAAGTGGCCTTTTGCTATTAGATTTACTTGAGTGATCAGGCTTTTGTTGCTTATATAGATTGGCCAATTAATGCCTTCTTTACCTTGACTTCCATGAGAAAGGGAACCATTATGTTTTCTAAGGGTCTTTTTATTAAATCTTCTCCTAAGTATTATACATGTTGGATATAATATGTTTGATTCGCGTTTAATTAACGTTGCTAACAAATTACGATCCATAGAATTACACTTTGATGACGAAAAAAGAATAATATTTATTTGAAAAATACTATATAGGTCACAAATACGGGGTATTTAACGGTAATGCGGATTAAACGTTTGGTGATATATTTACGAAATTATTAATTATATATTTAGTTGTTTATTTAATCAATATAGTTAATTAAAAAATAATAATTGAATATGGTGGAATAATATTATTTATGAGATATATAATATATATAAATTTCAAATACATTATAAAAATACTTTAATTGTCATTCGAAATTATAATAGAAATACAATATCGTTAAAAAGTGATAATTCAATAAAATAAAAAGTATACCAATTGTCATTCGAAAATCATAATATAAATACAATATCATAAAAACTGATAATCTAATAAAATAAAAAGTAACCATATTATAAATTAGAAAGAGTTTTTTGTCTCATAGAATGTACTCCAAGCATAAAAAAGTCTTTCAAAAAAATTGATTTTTCATTTGTAACTCAAAGGTTTTCAATTTAACATTTTTTTTTTACTTTTACCCTAAAACTTTTCATATTTTGCAATTTAGCCCCAACACATTTTTATTTTCAGCTTTGATCTACGTATTTTTCATCTTTTGCAAATTTTTCGTTTTACATTTCGTTCTAATTTTGTGAGTAAACACGCCGTAACGTACGTATGGGTTTCAAAGTTTTTTCGACTATTTTTTCCCATTTGACAAGACCGTCACAATGCGTCTATTTTTTCCTGTTTGACAGGTTCATCGCAACGCGCGTGGTCTTAGATCGACTTAGTTATTCTTTTCTATTTTTACATTTCAGTTTAATTTATTCGCATTAACATGTCGCAACTGCCATACGGGGTTCAACAATTTTACGTATGTTTTTCATTCGGTGTTATTTTTTCCTTTTTATTTATTTTGTTTTTATAAGCTTTTCCGGTGTTGTTGGTCGCTGATAGTTGTGTAGCATTAGTGCTACTTGGCACGATATATGCCCCCAGCCGCAACGCGGGGGCCCTTAATACTAGTTATAATCAATTTACAATATAAGAAATCCAATATAAATATATAATGTTCAACCAAATTAAACAAAATAATCATAACACATTTTGCTTGACAAAATTAGTAAAGATATTGACCTTGCATATAAAAAACAACTAGTATTATAACCCGCGGGCGATGCGCCGCGAGCCCATTATAAACACTGAATGGATTGGTTCAAACGTTATGTAATGCGTTAACCAAATAAAAATGTGCATTATCCAATTTAACTTAATGTAACCTATAGAAGCATTGTGATTGGATTAAAACATAAATAAATCGAATTTATATAATACAATCATAACGTATTTATATATATTTATATGTGACCCGACTTACACATAGGAAACGTATCTAGAAAAGGAAGCATAGAAACGTGTATAAAGAAAAAACTGGCATAAATAATCAAAAGGGATTAATTAGAGCTTATAAAAAAACCCGCAAAAGAAAAACATTCATATTAGCGAGTAAACATGAGTGCTTTACAAAGTGAAATTTTTCAGTCACGCGTTTTGGCAGAGTCGAAATATACAGTAACTCGAATTTATACCTTCGAATGAAAACGTATTATGTTTGATCCCTCTCGGTTTGGAACAAAATTTATGTCGAAACGTAGATCAACTCGAAAATACATAAGATAACCACGAAAACGTATTATACTTTGACATAACTCGTTTTGAGAAAAAAAAAATCGTCGGAACGTATACCAACTTGAATTTTTACCAACACGTACATAAAAATACGCACGTAAATAATAGTCTTTTTTAAGTAAATGAACGAAAGGGGTAAACTTAATCAAAATGATATTTTACAAAGTTTTTAAACACATTGTCAAATAAGTTTAAAAACAAAGAAATTAGCGAACAAAAGTTATAAATTAAAAATTAAATTAGTACAAAATTTAATAGGTTAAAATGGTTTATTATATATGGCAATATGGCATTAGGGTAAGTTGGAACATTAGAAATAAGAGAGATTAGTTTGTAAAACTTGTAAAATGGAGTAGTAGTCTACTATTAGATCATGTGTAGTGGGGTGTTTTTTTTTTTAAATTAAAAATAAACGCCTAAAAACGCCCAATAACCAATACATAGGGAGTTTTTTTTTTAAATTAAAAAAAAAATCCCCCTTGGCGTGGTTTAAAGCATGCATTGCCCCCTTCTCCTTGTCCAATCATCTTTCATCTCCCATTTTCTTATCCAATAAGATTTTTAAGGTGTTTTTTATTTATTTTATTTAATGCCCCAATAATGCCCCATCCCCACTACACCCATTTTAGAAAACGCCCAATAATGCCCATTTGCTGACTGGACCGTCACATGGCGTAAAATGCCCTAGGGTGGGGGCATTATCTTCCATTTCCACTCTTAGAATTGCCATTTGCAATAGTTAAGGGAATTTAAATGGAGTAGTAGTCTAAGGTTAGAATTGCCATTTACAAAAGTTATGGGGGTTTGGTGGGAAATCCAATCGAAATCTGTCTTTAGGATAGTATACAATATCCAACAACCTAAAACTAAGCCAATGACACACAATATATCTCTTATTAACTTACATCGGAAATCCTAGCCTGCCATGCCCCATGCTACCGTAGTAATCTTCTCCAAATCTCCAATCTCTGTTGCAAGTTCTCCATCGGGAAAAAGTACGATTAACATCAGTTTCATTTTTTAACTTTAGTTAAATACTCTTTGTTTTAACTATTCGTTCTTTCATGGGCCGGTGTTAAAATTTCATGAAGGGCGATGAGATTTTCACGTACGTATAATCGAAAATACTTTTTTCAACAAGGGTGCATGCCCCCCACCCTTAGCTTTGGGTCCGGCCCTAACAACCACCATCTTTTGGTATAATAAACGAAATAAATAAAAACTCGTATAGATGAAAAAGACACTACCAACAACTTTTTTTCTTTTTTAGAAGGTTTTTTTACATATTTCTTTCTCCTAAGATGGCTTATTACATATTTTTCAAAGTAAAATTCAATTACATATTTACCTTTTCTAACCATATAAATTACATATTTCCCCCTTTTAATTAAAATTACTCTTTTTAAGTACTATTTTACCCTTAATGAACTTATTAAATGACTAGTTATATATTTTCACTTTCTATCATCAAATTACATATTTCCTTAGACCGTGGGGTATGGTGGGGCGGGGGCTTGGGGCATGGGTTGACACGTGAAGTTCGAGCCCCCCGCTGGTGAGTGACGTGTCCGTGGGGTATGGCGGAGCGTGACTAGCTCGCGTGGGTTGGCCAGGTTTATTAAAATTAAAAAAAACCTAAAATTAAAAAAAACCTAAAATTAAAAAATACAGACAATTTAAAAAAAAAAAAAAAAGCCTAAAATTATTATTAAAATTTCCTAAAAATTACAAAATTCTACAAAAAAGGATTACAAAAAAAAAAAAAAAAAAAAAAAAAAAAAAAAAAAAAACCTAAAGCGTTAGGTAGATTTCGAAAGGGGCGAGCTTGTCAAACGGCTTCCGCTCCTTGCCCCGGAACTCGATATTGGCCACCGCCACCCGGTCTTCGTGACTTATATCACCGCCCTGGACGCTGTCGTAGTAGGCTTTAAAACGATCGAGCTTCGGTCGTAGCTCGCGCCACTTGTGTTGGCACGCGTTTAAATTGTGTCGGTCGTTTCCCATGTTGTGCCGGTAGCTAGCGAAAGCTTCCGGGCAGTAACGTGTCTCACCGGGTTGGCGACCCTTCATCGCGTCCACGACGCTAGTGACAAGGGCTAGCTCTTCCTCGTGCGTCCAAGAGGCCATCGATCAAGTGTGTGTGGGTAGTGGTTCGGGTAGGTGGAGTGACTTGGGTTGGGGTAGTGATGTGGACAGGCGGTGGGGTTGGGGGGGTTTATAGCGACTTTGCTGAACCGTTTGGCTTGGCCAAACGGTTATATTTTAAATTTTAAACATAGCCTAGCCAACCATTCAATAAGAGCCGGCCACGTAGGATCGCTAAGCATACCAACGCCCGGACTGAAACTCCCGCCCAAGGGGCCACGCCCCAACCCCCGGCCCATACCCCATAGTCTTAATTCTTCTGTTTTCTCGATTACTCTAATATTTTACCAATTGTTTATTGTTAATATTTCGTTGATTTGGTTTTCAGTATCATGTTAACTGAAAGCTTCATAATATTGGCATAATTAGTGAAATAATCTGAATTTGGGTTTTTGCATATGTCAACACCTAATTAATGCAGTCCCAAACACTTTAATTTCTTGTAGAAAAATAGTTCAAATCTTGCCACTTAACACTTTGATCCATTATGTATGTATTTTCAACTTTTGTACAAGTAATAAGTTTTATTCACTTTAGTCCCCGTTTGATTTTTTTTATCTCATTTAGGATTTCTTAAAAATCATACAACATAATATATAGTAACTTTGATGTTTCATATTTAATAAAAAGTATATTATTTAACTATTCTTTTTCAATAAAACGATTTAGAATGTATAAATATTTGGTACACTTTTACACCCCTCTTGTTTCTCTTAAAGAAGACATAGGGCATGTTTGGCTAAGCTTTTTAAACAACTTATTGACTTATTGGCTTTTTAAAAAGGCATAAGCTCCAAAATGATGTTTGGCAACCAGGTTGTATGTGAGGGGAAAAGTGACTTTTTCAAAAAGTCACTCAATACTGACTTTTCCAAAAAGCCAATAAGTCAATAAGTTGTTTTCAAAAAGCTTAGAATATGGGGTATGGGGCGTGGGTTGGCTGAAAACGCCCAAGCCACCACCCCGGGTGGGCTTGGGTTTGGGCGTGGCCCAAGGGGCGGGAGTTTAAGGCCGGGCGTGGCCCAAGGGGCGGGAGTTTAAGGCCGGGCGTGGGGCGGGTCTATCAATATGACATGGCGGGCTCTCAATGGCCAAACCAAACTAGCCGTTGGCCAACGGCTATGTGTAAAAAAAAATATTTTTTCACTATAAAACTCACACTTCTATTCTTTTTTTTACCACATCCAACTACAATACACTCCACCTCTTCTATAATCATCTATATTCTCATTCTACAATACGAAAAATGAATCCTCATAATCGTGCTTTTGACCCGAACAACCCGTGGGCATTCCAAGAAAATCCTAGCCCACCACCCAATCCTCCAATGCCTCGTCCATTTTTAATACACTCCACTATGCCCGATGTGGCGGGTTACGCATCGTATCTCTCGAATCGTGTGTATATTAACTTCCCTCACACCGACGATTCTATACCTAGCCCGTTTTCTCAAACGCCCATCAACCTTTCACCAACCTCCATCAACCTTTCCCAAACCGAAACCGTCCCCGAAACTCAACCCCCCATCGATGGTCCTTCCGCATCCAAACCCATCAAAAAAAGAAGTCACAAGAAAAAAACTGAGGCCGAGAAAGCACTTGAAACCGCCAAACGAAAACAACAAAGATGGGTCGTTAATGAAGAACTTGCATTGGCGAGGGCTTGGCTTCAACAATCTCAACATCCAACTTTAGGTATTATTAAATATTTTGTAGCCCTTATTTTAATATTTGTGGTTATTTTTTATATAACTTTGTAATATATTAAATTTTGTTTTGATTAAAATAGGAAATTCTCAACATCGAAGCCATTTGTGGAAACGATTAGTAAAGCATTCCATGAAGAAATGGAAAGGGATGTTTATCGTGAAAACGATAGCTTATCCTCGAAGTGGACCGAGATAAGCGGGCAACTCACCAAATTTAGTGTTTTTTTTAAATAAAGCAAAGCAAAACCCAAAAAGTGGTGAAACCGAAGCCGACTTTGTGACAAATGCATTGGTTACATTCAAAACAAATGTGGGGAGCGACTTCCGTTTCATGCATTGTTAGGAGATTTGTAAGTTTCATCCCAAGTGGGCGAATATCCCCAGTGGTAGCGAAACTAACACTTTCCAAAAGGTCAAGGACACCCTCGTCCCAAGCCCAATCGGATGCACGAGATCAAGATTTGGAGGACTTTTTGGATGATTCGCCAAACCGGCCTGAATACGGAAGAGATGCCGCAAAAAGGCGCGCTCAAAAATCAAGATCGGGTACGGCATCGCCTTCAGTTGGGAGTTCGGGCTCGCGTAGGGGAGTATACAACGATCAGTTGGATGACATTGCAAGCAAGTTAGATACATTCAACGTATTCTAACAACAAAGGGCCGAAATTCGGAAGAGCAAAGAAGCTAGGGATGCCCTGAAACAAAGACGAGATGATATGAAATTTCTAGCCCAGCCCATTGATCATCTATCAGGTGAAGAGTTGGAACTAATGTTGGAGACGAGAGAAGAGATAAAGAAAAAATATAAGCACTAGGAATTTTTTTATGTAATTTTCTTTATTTAAAAATCATTAAAAATTTAATTTTTTTGTTTAAAAAAATATAAAATAGCCGTTTGGGCTGGCCACGCCCCGAACCCCCGCCCCACCATACCGTCTTCAATGTGGGTCAGCCCAGCGAAGCCCTCCCAAGCCACGTGTCAACCCATGCCCCAAACCCCCGGCCCACCATACCCCACGGTTAGCCAAACATGCCCATAGTTTTCTAATTGGGAGTTTTGTGGTTGACCAAGTTCATCATGAAATATAAACTCTTATGTATAGTGTAGGTAACACATTATCTGCGAAACAACAACATCACGGTATATCGTACAAAGATGAAAGTGAATTGTAATTTACACAAATCTTTTCGTAAATCGAAGACGACATGCCAATGTGTATTTAGTAAATGAATTTTTTAGTGACCTTGAAAACATGTTTGCAACCAGCCTTATACAAGATATGAACCAGCTTCGTATCAGGCCGATATACTTTTTCCATAGACATGTTCCCAAAGATGGAATATAATAAGAAAGATTAATAACCGAAAAATATATAAACCATATATTGAACGATATTGCAAATTTGAGCTTCTACTATTTCTAGCATACTAGAGGGGCCTATTCTGTCATATATGAACTTACCTTGGATTTGCATGGCAACATTTCTCTGTTACATATAGCTTGAGACTGAGTGTCCCCCCCCCCCCCCCCCCCCCCCCCCCCCCACATTATTATTTGATTTATTTCTAATTCTCAAGCTAACAATGCCTTGGTTGTAAGACCACACGGAGTGGTGGGTGTGGTGTTGATGTGGAACCCCCTCCATGCCGGCAACACCGCCCCGAGGGGTGGCGTGGTGGTGAGGGCGGGGTAATCTTTACTAGCGTGGGGGCAATTTAGCTGGTGAAGTGGCGACTTTTCATTAGTTGGTGGATTTTGAGTTGGTTTTGATTGGTTCTTGTTTATTTTTTTTAATATAAAAACGTCACTTTCACACCCTCCTACCCCGTGCTTTTATTTACCACACTCTCTTGCTGACGTGGCTGACATATAGCGCTTAATGCCCCCTCTTCATGCCCTCCCACTTCATATAGTCTAACCAACTGGTATCAAGATTATAAAATAGTTAAGATGTTTAACGAAAAGAAGATTAGAAGTGACTAGTAATGCCTTCAGCACCCGGAGTTATCGTGAAACTGATCACTGCATATTCAAAATACATACGGATACTCATATTCATAATCCAAGCGTATTTCACATTTGGATTACCATGAATCTTTTTAAAAGCTACTATAATTGATGTCAATATATGTAAAAAGATTGGTGGTAATCCAAATGTGAGATATACTTAGAAACATGAACATGTATATCCACATCTATCCTGAATATGCAGTCATTGCACCTTCTAAAGTGCATCTTCCCCGGTGACACCTCTACTCGTTTGATGCTGCAATCCTCCATATAAATGAATATAATATATCATACCCGATTGCATACCTAAAAACTCGCCTAATTGTGTTCAGTTTTCTACAATAAGTTGATAAGTAATTGATGTCTAGGACTTTAAAAGATAATGTTTATTTATTCAAATATATAACAATATGATCGCAAAACCATGTTATTTTTTGAACTTTTACTTTTAATCTATCCATATTATTTTTTGTTGGTTTCAACTTTTTGTTTCTTTAAGAGCGTTCATATTTAATTACTTACTAAAAATCACTAGTTTTTTCTATTATTTTCAATTAATAATATTTTTATACCTTTATCATTACATTTTCTCTCCTCCACTCACAACCACTTTCAAAAATATTAAAAATTTATGAGGATGGACAATGTTTCTCGTGTATTTACAAATGAACAGTAACATTTTCTCTTCTCCACTCACAATCATTCCTTATAAGTAACTTACACATATACAAAGGGGAACCATTGTAAATGCTCTAATAGGTGTTAAATCTAATGTGGGTTATGGAACTCTTTACTTTTTAATCGATCCCTATTATTTGTAGATTTATGTGAATCCAGTGTGCCAAGCTCACGGTTGTTATACGTTCATGATACTTCAAATTGTTGTTCACGAGGCTATTACCCTATATACTTAAAGTACAAAGTCGGTGGCAAAGGCCACCGACAACCGCTCAAAATTACAATTTTGTCCTATTATGTAATTTCCATTTTGACTCCCTTAAAATTTTTTATTTTTGCTCCTTCATTTTTTTAACTAATTTGTTTTCCTCCTAAAACTTACACAATAACAAATTTATCATCTAAATTTCTAACTTTTCACTTTTACTTCCTTGGTTTTTAATTTTTTTTCTTTTTTTTCCCTTTGTGTTTTTAGTTTATATCACGTTTACATGTTGCTATAAATTCGAAACAGGTAGTTGGTTCGTCACAACTTAATACATTTCGTTTAATCGTACCGTATCTTTATACGTTTCTTTCGTATGCTTAAACACGTTAAAGTCACTGTGCCAACGCGCTTAACGAACGATAATGTGCCCTTAAATGTCACGCCATGACGCGCGAGCACCTTATTTTCATTCTTTAACTTAAAAAAAATTATTTCCTCACGTGCTCATTTTTATGGACATTTCGGTACATATTCATGAATCGGCATTGGACGTAAACAATACACATTTACGTTTCGACCTAAAGTTTTCCTAAAAATGAGTTGGGTCTAATATAATATGTTTGCATGCCTATTTTTATGTATGTTTTAGGTTGTTTTACGTTTTGATGTAAACACTTTATTTTCTCACATACTCATTTTTATATGTATATGTACATGTCAATATAAATTCATGTTAATGAACATGGTCAAATATAATACGTTTTCGTACTTATTTTTATGTACGATTTTAGTTGGTTTATGATTTGACATACTAGTCACTATGTGTATTGATGCCACTAAGTCTTAATGTAAATGTAAGGGTTGTGTAGTAATTAGGTGGAACCCCACTAAATGAACCAACTCGTTTTGGATTTTGTTATTTGATTTAAATGCTTATATAAGTTACATTGATTATATCAGATACGTCAAAACACACGTTTTTATATGGTTAGCACATTACATAACGCTTGCGCTAACCTATTTGATGTTTGCGATGTACCCGCGCCTATTACTAGTTCTTTCTTATATCATAAGGTCTCCTTGATTTATGAGTTGGGCTGCCATGGGTCATGCGGGTGACTAAAAATAAGCTGATGATGAGGATGGTTGTTTATTAGCCGGCAACCCCCTGCAGTCATGGCTAGCTCATTGATTTTCATACTCTGACTTACTATCCGAAACTCTACGACCATTAAAAAGATAGATTCAAACAAGGCTTGGGTTTTATTTCTTTTGCTACACGCTTTTAATCTAGAGATATGCGATTACCATCAAATTTCTATTAAAGTCGAATACTAACATGTGCGGTGGTGGTAAATCAAGAGATATGCGATTACCATCAAATTTCTATCACAGGTTTATCCTAATCTAAACACAAGCAAAAGCAAAATACCAAAATCTAATTTGACAAATGCAAACACCAAAAGTAAAAACTGTATCAAGAATATGGAATTTCCACCTCAAATTCTTCAAGTCCTGTCTCGTCAAATAGAAATGCTGCAAAAAAAATGTAGCAATAAATTTCAAATTCAGGAAAAAAAATATATTTATTTAGAACAATCACATAACTTTCTATTTATACATAATGAAATATAAAGAAAATACATCACTAAACTTTCCTACCAGCATTAATATTGCAGGCTCATAAACTAGTATATAAAAAAACAACCAAATATGAGATTACCATATAGCTTAAGCCATGGCGGACTGAAGGCTGGATATTGTAGACCTTAATATCTGATCCCCAACTATTAACCTCAACTCCCTAATAAACTCTTCCCGACTCGTCTTCTTTCCCTACAAAATCACCAAAGAAATGTAAGCAAAAAAATTTGAACACTACACAAACAAATACTCTAATATAGATGATGTGTAAACATACCTTAAGAGACTCATACAAGATATACACTAGCTTCATATCGTCTGGAGATACTTTATCCGATATAGCTTCAAACAGCTTTGAGAAAGGCATCCATGGTGATTTAGGAGCCCTAGAGACGCTTGATCCAACACTCGGGACCTTTTCCACAGATATGTTCCCCTAAGATGAAAGATAACTATTAATAATAATAACAATAACAACAAGAAGCTACAGATTCAAATATCACCTACACGGTACGCTGAAAACATCAGTTCTATTATTTTATTATTCGAGAGAAAAACACACCGGTTTACTAGAAGAAGAAGAAGAATCTATCTGCGATGGTCCTTGAGCATCTTCGGTTGTCACCCTTGATGACAAATTAACCCTATTTCCATCTATGGCAGTAGTTATGATGTTAAACAGTTAAAGAAGTTTTTAAGTGTCTGCAATTGGAGTTGGTTAACGAGAAGACGAAAACTACTAATACCTTCAGCACTAGGAGAAATCTTGAAACTGACTGCATATTCAGGATAGATATGTGTATTCATATTCATGTTCCAAACGACATAATGATTTGGACTATCCAAATTATCGACTCCAGTGTCGAAGCAATCATCGCTTGGATAAAACTGTTTAGATCCAGGTAAAACAAGTTCCATATTTCCCAGTATCACACGGCATAACACCATGCATCTTACTCCTTTTTCGTCAACATCACATATAGTAGCACTGTAACCACAGCAAAAAATATTGAAATCCAACAAAAATATATATACGTTCATGAACTTGTTCGGTGGGAAGTACGTTTATTTAATAAACGAACGAACATGAACACACAATTTGTTCGTTCATTTATGTGAACGTCCATTTATGTTTGTTTATTTACATTTGCTTCTTTTGTTCATTTATGTCCGTTTATTTACATTTGTTTATATCTGTTCATTTATGTTTGTTTCAATTTAAATTCATAAGTAGTTATATTTATAGATATTAAACATGAACTTTCTATCTGCTTATATAAATATAATTATATAACTAATTGATAATTGGGCTTTTCTAGTAATAAAATGGGTTTTTCCAATGGAAATTTATGGTAATCAATCACTAAGTTATATAAAATTACTTTATGTTCGTTTATGCTTAGTAAAATATGGTCATTTGTGTTCATTTATTTTGTTTAATTATGTTCATTCGTATTGTTAAATTATATGCGTTTAATTTGTTTGTTTATGTTCGATGACGTTCGTGAATTGTTCGATTAAATTTTAAAAGAACAAACATAAACGAACACAAACATGCCCATTTTCTTAATATACGAACATGAAGAAAAAAATATGTTCGTGTTTAGTTGAAGTTAAATGAACGAACACGAACATGCCTTTGTTCGTGTTCATTCGGTTCATTTACATAGAATAACTAAAAAAGGCACAATAAAGTTTCTGCACAACTGCTCAAAAATCATTAGTAACAAAAAGAAGTAATCAAGTTCACCATATGTTCATCTTCAGATCATAGCTCAGAACAAGAAACATAAAAGCTTATTTGTACCTGTTTTGGGCAGAGTCAACAGCTGTAAGGTGGACCCCATACCCATACTTTCCAAGTTTTGGCCCATCATGTCCAAGCCCGTAAGCCACAGTGCTAGAAGGTGCATTCGTGGACGATGCAAACCAAGCATACTTCACATTCGCATTACCACGAAGCTTTTCTGTAATTTCAACTTGCTTCTCGAAAAGCTCTAGCATCGATTCCATAATATCACCAGAACATTTCTTGACATCAATAATATCAGCTTTTAAAGCTGGATTAATATCCTTAATAAACATATTTCTAACGGTTTCTGGATCCAATAGGTTTTTGCAAGTATCATTGACGTTGTGGTCAAGTTTGACCCTCTTAATATTTGACTCTTCGACATACGACTCGTCCATGCTTTCCTCAACATTATTGTTATTTAACCCATTTAGTTCAATCTCGACATGCAACTTAACTTCAGGAGTTGCGCAAGACTCCGATTCAACAAGTTGTATATCATTTTCTGCATTGGACTTATTGCATTCATGACTTTCGTAACTACAATATATTTCAGGGAAAAAACAGATACCTGTTTCGTCAATCCACGCTATAGGTTTCTGTACACCGGTTTCCATATCTATTTCGATCATATGTAAGATATCTAAAACTATATGACACCCATTAATTTTAACATCAATACTTGACTTCTTTGCCAAGAAATCTTCTTTGACCAAGTCAATAACATCTTGGGAATGATCATCCCATTGACCATCTTGATAAAAAAGCATACGTTGGGGTACTCCAGTTTTCATAAGATTCGAGTAGTTCTTGAGTAAAGTTTTACTAGAAGAAGAGATACATTTAGAGTTGCAGCTTTCATCTCTCTTTCTCTTTCCAATACGGTTCAATACTGGGATAGGCCTCACAGCCAAAGCTCGGGTACTAGCTTTGACTATTTGAGAAGCGCGTTTCCGTTTAGGATTAAAAATGACTCTAGTTCTACTACCACTATCCGATACTTTAACCCATTTTGATGCCATATCTACAGATTTAAACTGTATTTACTCTAGTTAACCTACCTAGATTAATGTAAATACTCAAAACGAGATGTAAAAGATATTAAAGGTCCTGCATGGAGAAAAGTAGCAATCAGTAGGCATCCATTTGATTCCAAATCTTAATTATAAAACATAATATTTACTTACTGAAAATATTAATGCAAAAACTAACGCTTATTCGCTTATTTGTAAATACGCCATGCACGGGTGTATTGACCAAACAAGAAAAATCTAATTGTAAAATAGAAGGGGGTTATCAATTATGGATACTATTATAATCTTAATAGAAACTATATATTTGTTATAAATCTTTCTATTTATCTAAAATTACTCTCTCCTATCAGTTAATCGCTCGGCTAAGATTATCTAATTGTCTTCTTTTATTCATTATATTTTCTCAAGTTAACTTTCCTAGCAACACGTTTTATACTCTTCTTGATAGCAATATCGATCCGATAAAAACGCCACAATTTAAAATTGTTATCCGTTATTACAATCGGGTCAGAGATAGTCACATGGTTCGAGTTTGATAAACCGGTCGACAACAACTTGGGTTAATCGGGTCAGACCGGGGACCCATATTGGTTTTGAAACGGATCATGCAAAGTCATACACAACCCACGTCCACATCATGTAGCAATAATCATTTTCTAATTTGCTTTCATGTATTGAGCAGTTAATTTAGTATGCTTCATCTGGTAGTTTTTTATGCATTTGTAGCAGTACCTTCGGTTTCACTTTCTTTAGAGTTAGGAAATAGTTAGTGGTAGTTTTCTATTATTTCCTTTATGTATCTTCGCAACTCATTAATGAAGGCAGTAAGTTTAAGAATGAAAGTCTTTGTATTAATTATCTCATATGTGTGGGTTAATTAATGGTCTATGCTAGCTCAACCGTGGCGCGTTGGGTGGTGAACTTAGACACGATTCTCTAACCGTAGTGGTGTATCTGTATCTTCGGATGGAAATCGCAGCCCTACGGTTTCGTTTGGTGGTGAATCTGTATCCAAATGAGTCGTAGTTCTATCTTTTCTTTTTATCGTTTGATTTGAACCGGTGATTCGGGGAACTCCTATCACTTCTGTAAGCAGAAGTTCTAAGAATCTAACTTAGGGTTTTATTTAAGATTGTCTAACTGTCTTCTTTTATTTAATATACATCACGTGTGTGTGTATCCTCAAAAAATCCTGGAAATAAAAGATTGCCGCTTAATAAAAATATGCATAGAAAGTTGATCTTAAAAGATTTAGCAAAATGCAATAAATACAATTTTGCAAGAACAACTGCTTTGAATTATTTGTAATGATTAACAAAAAAATCCAACGCTAACTAAAGAAATAGGAGATTAAAAATATTCTAACATAACCAAAAGGTGGTCAAAGAAAACATTAACTTGAGCACATAATAACAGAACCATTCTCATCATTCACTGGAGTTAAGAGAACATACCATATTTAAAAACCGACTTCACTTCAGCAAAATGTGGCCATTTCCCTTCCATAGCTAGAGGTCGACAAATTCCTAACCTTATCATTAAGTAATTACAGCTCTAACAAGTACTACACTAAAACACAAAAGATCCGTCAGAGCTTGTATAAACGTATAGCGAATAGAGCACCATACATATCCACGAAAAAATCATATATCATATTTTTCAACCACACGCAATTTACTCAATTTCCAGTAAAATAGAACATAAGAAACATATACTATTTGAACTAACTCTCGCATTAATTGACCAGACAAATATGTTTAACCCGTTCAGTGCTCGTGTAGGTGAGATCGGAAAGTTTATACGCAGTTTATGTGACTCAAATTTCGTTAATTAGTATGTTTTGTCACTCAAAATGTTTTGGCTTTCTAATCACATAGAATTAAACCAAACACTTGTTCAACTTCCAATGTACAAATCACAAATACACGCGTCAATTATCAGTGTCTCTACGGCATTCACCCAATACAAACAACCAAACTCATTCATCCATTTCGGCGATCGTGTTTTCGAACTTGTACAATCCACACATACGCTAATCAAACTCACAATTACAATTTACAAATAAACTACAAGCATAATAACCAACAAAAACAATTAAAAACCTATCACAACAAAAAAATAGGTAAATAATCCAATAAAATCCCAAATTTTCATCTCCTAACCCTAGAAAAACCTTACACAATTATCCAACGCTATTGTTAATCAGACTAACAAAAAATCTCCCAAACCAATTCAACCACAGATACGTATATAACAAATCAAACGGTGTAATTAAAATAATTATACTACAAAACATCATAAAATCGTTAATTAGCGATTCATATACCACATAACAACACAGCACAGTACCGATACTTTACAGATCCAGAGAAAGAAAACTTACAAGTAGAATCTGATGTGCTCTGATGAACACGATCAGTGGATCGATCGAATGAATATATGTGAGAAATTGTTGAATAAAAGTTAGCTTGGAGGAAAAGAAACGACGGCGAGGTCGTAATTCGGCTGTGTGGTTTCAGATTTAGGGGTTGTTGAAGAAGATATGTGATACGACGTCGTTTTTCAAATTGTCTGACGTGCCGTTTCTAGATGCGTAACGTTTACTTATATAACGCCTTTCTTTATCATCACGCCAAGATTTTTAATTATTAAAATCGTTCAAGAAATCTTTTCTAATCTTAAAATACGTGACTTTTGTTTTTTTTATTGTTTTTTTAAGCATTTTTTAATTGATTAAATTGATTGATGATGTGGTATGAACATATTGTCATTTGGTCCCTTAGTTTTATTAATTATATATCTAGTTTTACATGGTGTAGACAGATATCATGTGAGTTGATACATGCGTGTTGAAATATGTTATTATAATTCATAAGCAAACAATCTGTTACACATTATAAGTTGTTATAACAACTTATGGTAATTTATTATAATATTCGTATGTGATAAGGGTGTTAAGTGTGTGCAGGTCTATAACCTATGAAGGATAACTTGGAAAGGTGGAAGTGTCTAAGGGATAAAGTGGAAGTTTAGAGGGGTTGAAGTGTAAATGTATTTGATCCTGGTATAAAAGGTTAAGTGATGATTAATTCAAAGCAGAGAGATATTTTCTAGAGTTTTCATTATTCTCTGTTTGTTCTTGTTCATTCGTTGGATTATTGTTGATAAGAGATCTTGTGATCTCAGTAGTTGTATTGTTGATGATCATTCAATGGATTTTGCTAATCAGTCGAAGTTGATCTTTGTATTTGGTCACCGTTTTGTCACTACATTCATTGTTATGTGTTGATTTACATATTTCTTCATAGTATCAGAGCTTAGTGGCTCTTGATCGGTGTCTTCCGCTCTCTTTTTTACTATTTGTCGTTGATCCTGGCCATTTTCTAAGGGTTTCTGTTCTTTAAACCCTAGTACGTGTTGATCGGGATATTTCTTGGGAGTTGTGTTAGATGGACAGAAACAAGTGCCTAGAATGTGGAATGAAAAAATAGTACGTGTGTTGCTTGACTTTGATTTCAGTCAAAGTAAGTGTGATTATTCATTGTTCTTTAAAGTTGAGTCCAATGTGATTATATATTTGCTTAGTCATTACTGGTAATTGTTTTTCAGAAATATCTAAAGTAAAAGACAGCCTAAGATCTAAGTTTTTGATTAAAGATCTAGGTGAGCTGAATTATTTTCTTGGATTTGAAGTTGTTACAGTCAAAGATGGTTTATGTTTATCACAAATGAAGTATTGCTTAGAGTTGTTAGCTGAGTATGGCATCATAGCGTGCATACCGGTTAATAATCTGATTGAGTAAAATCATGTTTTAGTTAATTTGTGTAAAGAAAATTGTGATACCGTAGATAGTATCACAGGATATCAAAAGCTGGTTGGCAAGTTGATTTACCTTGCTCATACTAGACCTGATATATCCTGCATTGTACATTATTTGAGTCAGTATATGCATGTTCCAACACAAGGACATCTAAAAATTGCTTTTAGATTGTTAAGATACTTAAAGAAATCTCCTGGGAAAGGAGTTTTGTTCAACAAGTCACTTGAATTCAATTTAGTTGCATTTGCTGACTGGGCTAAATGTGTTTGAATCTAGAAAACTTGTTTAATTTCTTGGAAAAGTAAAAGACAAGCTACAGTGTCTAGGTTCTCATCTGAAGCTGAGTACAGAGCCATGTGTAGTGCTGCTTGTGAGTTAATGTGGTTAAAGAACATGTTACTAGAAATGGGTATTTCTATATCCGTACCAATTCCTTTGTTTTGTGATAACACTGCAGCAGTTTCAATAACTGCAAATCCAATGTTTCATAATCGAACAAAACATTTCGAAATCAATTTGTTTTTTTATGGACTTAATTTCCAAAGGTATCATAAAAGTGTTTGGGATTGAGTCACGAAATCAGTTAGCTGATTTATTTACTAAGGGCTTATTGGTACAACAACATAATGATTTAAGTTCAAATTTTAACATGTTTGACCCATTTGGATATTAAACTGAGGGGGGTGTTAAACTTACATGTGTAAGGTCAGTTTAATATCATATTTTATTGTGTTTAGTGTTATTTTTAGTTCTTATATAATGTTTTGGTTTGAGGTATTAATAAATGGAGATATGGGCTTGTTACTGAGCTGAGATGATAATGGATCACTTATTATGTTGTTGGGCTTACGGATGATATGGGCTTGTATCTGTTGGGCTTAAAGAGAGAAGACTTATCAAGACTTCAAGTTTGTTATAACAACATAACAACCCGGGTTTTCCAGATACACATATCAAACCGGGTTGTTATAAAAGACTTCTTCTCCTCAATTATTAATTCATTCAGATCTTTTACAACCACTTGTTTCTCTCGTTTCTCACTGTAAAAAACTTCACTAGGGTTTCATTTGATCAGTCTCTAACTCACCTTGAATTAGAGATTTCCTTGTGAGATCTTGTTGTTTTGTTATGATTATCATGTTGATAATCACGTGTAGGTGAGAGTTGAGAGCTTTAGTGTTTTGTGTGGTTCACAAATTTAACGAGTCGTGCTTGTTCAAGCTTATTTTTTACCGTTGGCCTCTAGTTGATTACATATGGATTTGAACTTTATTCCAATATCTAAAACAGAAGAAAAACCTCTTATAGTGCGGCGAAGTTGGTCACGGAAGTTTTGAATCCATTCGATTGAATTGTTGGCGTAAGTAGATTCAAGGGCTAACCAAATAAGATGAGTCGAGGTGAGTCCGAGCACCTTGGTGATGGTTTCCTCAGACCATGATGCATGAAGAATCAATATTTTACTTTGGTCATTAGTGACTCATTAAGCGTATTGGGGATTTGAGATGAGTTTGTCACCTTGAGTAACTTCGGAGGCGGGAGCAACAGTCGAACCGTCAACGTGGTTTTGAAATGTTAGAATCGGTTCCAGTTGTGGTTAAATGAATTTACTTGATTCAACATTAATGATACAACAAGTATAAATACATCATTGATGAAAGAATGAGAGAAACTTAATGGATGAAAAATAAATACATAAGTAAATACAAAAACAAAATATTGAGAGGTTTAACACCGTTTATTTAAGTGGGTCATATATGGGTTGTGTTTAACCTGTTTAGTTTGATCCGTCGACCAGTTTAGAATGAAAACATATAATATTTATAAGTTTAACCCATTTAACCGAATTATTAAACTTATCTAACTTAAAAATAATAATCTAATCTAATCTAACCTCTAACCTATATAATAAAAGAAAACCATATGTGGGACACATGGCACTTTATGGGTTGATCTCAATTATTTTTTCCCACCTAAATAAATAGATATTGTAACTATTAATTAATTTGAAGTTATCCATATATATATATATAGGGGTCCGCTAAAACAAAAACCATCTCCAGTTGTAAGAAACATGGGAACTACACCGTACGGGGCGAGTTGAACCAAAATTTTTTTTCATAAACGTAGATGCGTTTATTATAAACACATTTGTAAAAAAAAATTCAAAAAAAAAATGTCGTGTGTGTAGTTTTGTTTGTGTTTACGGGTACCGTAAATTTTAAACCAAATTTACGGTACCCGCAAATGCAAACTTGTGGTGCTCAAAACTACACACACGACATTTTTTTTTTGAATTTTTTTTACAAATGTGTTTATAATACACGCATCTACGTTTATGAAAAAAAAATTAGTCCACCTCGCCCCGTACGGTGTAGTTCTCACGGTTCTTACAACTGGAGGTGGTTTTCATTTTAGCGGTCCCCTATATATATATATATATATATATATAGGATTAGGTTCAAACGTGAACAAAATCCCAAGAGTGAACTGCGTGAACTGATATGGGCCCTTGATTTTTATGATCTTGAGATTAAAGTGAGTGGCATGATGGTAATTATTTGGTTAATTTTTTTCATTTAATTAAATACAAAAATGGTATATGTGTAATTTCAATCTTAAATTGATTGCATAAATCTCTCACAAATCAAATCAAGGATTAGGAAAGATGTAACTTAATTCAATTATTAAAATAATTATTTGTTTAAATGCGATGTACACATGTGTATTCTGATTTTGCACTCTTTTTAATGCGATGTACACATGTGTATATCGTCTGTTTTTGTGATATCTAAGAATTTTTTTTGTATTGAATGTTGATGTACACCTGTGAATTACTGTACACATATGTACGATGCTGAGTACACATGTGTACTGTTCTATTTATATCCAAGCACACATGTGTATACTGTTGAAATATGAAGGTTACGTGGATCTTAAAAATCAAAATTTGAATTCTGGTGATGAAATCTGAAATAAAAATTAAAATTGAAATATGGTGATTTGTTGTTTGTTTGGATAATTATCTTATTAATAAATAAACATAATGTGGATAATGAATTTAAATTGGGAAAGATGTAACTTAATTCAATTATTAAAATAATGATTTAAATTTAATTTTTTTATATAATTACAATCCTACCCTTAACAACTAAAAAGGAAATCAAGGGTGCATATCTGTTCACGCAGTTCACTCTTGGGAGGTTGTTTACGCTGGAACCCTATATATATATATATATATATATAGGGGACCGCTAGAATGAGAACCACATCCAGTTGTAAGAACCGCGATAACCACTTTCTGGCCATTAGATCAAGAAGATGGATGGATGAGATTAAAAGTATTTAAAAATAATATTAAGTATTTTTTGTCTTATTATGCCTTTAGTATTTTAATCCAAAAGGGTATTTAAGTAAATTAGTCTATTTTGTCTTTTTGTCTTTATTGTCTTTTTATTACTTTTTGGTATTATTATATTAGATTTCTATTTTTTAAACATAGTTTTTTTTATTAAGCATTATTAAATTCAGATTTATTTACAGATTTTTACGTTTAACGTTTTACGTTTTTACGCCCGGCCTTTTCACGCCTCGTTTTTTGACGCGTCGTTTTTACGCCCGGCTTTTTCACGCGTCGTTTTTTCAACGCGCCGTTTTTACGTTTTACGCCCCGGTTTTTAACGTTAACGTTATTTACGTTTTACGCGTCGGTTTTTACGCTTTACGCCCCGTTTTTTTTACGTTAACGTTATTTACGTTTTACGCGCCGGTTTTTTACGTTTTACGCCCCGGTTTTTTACTTTAACCTTTTTTTACGTTTTACGCGCCGGTTTTTTACGTTAACGTTATTTACGTTTTACGCGCCGGTTTTTTACGTTTTACGCCCCGCTTTTTTACGTTAACGTTTTTTTACGTTTTACGCGCCGGTTTTTTTACATTTTACGATTTACCTAAAACTTTTAACGTTTTACGGAAAACTTTTTACTTTTTACGTTTTACGTTAAAAAGTTTACGGTTTAACTTTTTTTTTACAAAAACGTTTTTACGCAAAAACGAACGCACCCAGAAAATCGCACACTCGGGATGTGTCTCAGATACTTTGTTATCATCATAGACGCCTCAAAAAAATCAAAAGAACGAGAGGTTTCTTGAAAAAAAAAACGAAGTTTTGGCTCAGATTTTCGGTTAATCAGAGGCTGCAAAGTGGGGTTGCAGGTTCAAAACCCTACCCTCCGCCATCCTTGCCGCGCCATCGTCAGTTTTTTTTTCATCATCACAGCCGATTCAATAAGGCACCATATTCAACCGATTTAAACATTCAAAAGGAACAAGAACGTCATTCAAACATATTCAAACAGTTTCAAAAAAAATTCAACAGATTCTACAAAATCAACCCCCAAATTCAAACCATCAAAAACAGATTCAACAGAATCAACCCACAAGATTCAAACCATCAAGAAAGACAAACCCACAAAGATTCAAACCCAGATTCAACAGAATCAACCCCGCATCAAAAACAGAGTTTTAATCTCCGATGTTTTAACCCCGGATTCAATAGAATCAAACCCACAAGATTCAAACCCTCAAGACAAACCCACAAAGATTCAAACCCAGATTCAACAAAATTAAAAACCCACCTTCACTGACCCAACTCAAACCATCATATTGAGCACCCACCACCTCCGACATCGGCACTACACCACCATCATCGAGCACCCACCGCCTGCCATCGAGCACCCACCACCTCTGACATCGACACTCCACCACCGTCATCGAGCACCCACCACCTCCGACATCGGCACTCCACCACTGTCATCGAGCACATACCACCTCCGACATTGGCACTCCACCACCGCCGGAGATAACAAACACAGGTCATCAACGTCAAACCACCGCCGGAGATAACAACACAGGACCCATCGTTCACCGTCAAACCACCACCATCTAACCCTAAACTCCAAATCGGAGCGGTGGTGAACGATGTTTGGGGGTGCCGGAAGTGTGGTTGACGGAGGAGGGGGTGGGTTGCAGGTGAGGAAACGGTGGTGGATAATGGGTTTGAGATGAAGAATATGGAACTTTGCATATTCAATTTAGGAGAGAACCAGAGATAAATGAAACACAAATTGAGAAAGAGAGTAGCAATAAATAGAGAGAGAGATGATGAGGAGAGAGAAAAGCATTAAATGGAGAGAGAGAGTGGTGACTTGACATATGGGGTAAATGACTAATGTACCCTTTATGTTGGCACAATGTGATTGGTTGAGAGTGGTTCTAGCAGTTCTTACAACTGGAGGTGGTTCTTATTTTAGCGGCTCCCTATATATATATATATATATATATATATATATATATATATATAGGGGAAGGTTCTATGCAGAACACTAAATATTGCGAGAACACGCAGAACAAAATGAATCACCCATTTCTTCAATCCTAAAAACCTAAAAAGTAAAGGAAAATGTTACAAATGAAAGATTTATTGTTTCTCATAATGGAATTTAAAACAAAATATGAAAAATTTTCATTTTTTTATATAACCTGCACATATGTGCATTCTGTGTAGGTTAAATTACCTACATGTATGTAGGCTAAGTATAGGTAAAAATATAAGGTTTTCCATGCATGTATAATACACATACGAATGTAGGAAATATAAAATTTAAAAAATATGAACTTTAAATCATAAAATCTAGTGATTTAGAGTTGTTCTTTTTGTTCTCGCAATAATTAGTGTTCTGTAATGATCCTCATCCTATATATATATATATATATATATATATATATAGGGTGGGAGTTGGCTAGAAAGTCCATTTTTTCTACAAAGTGTAGGAAGTGTTCTAAGGGTGACATGTGGCATTTAGAGATTTTATATTAAAAGGCATAAAGGTAATTGAATAATTAACTTATTTATAGAAGATTTATTTCTTAAACAAAATAAAGAGATTTTTAAGGAAACAACACATCTTTTAATAATTCAAAATTGTAAGTTACTTATAATACAAAGAACGTATACAGAACAAATTAACATGACATGCGATCACTCATGAACAAATTCTTGACGTTGTATTTTATCAGTTACAGGTGTAAACAACTTAGTTTAGATTCTGTATAATACACCAATATAAATAACTTACATTCCGTATAACACACCAGTATAAACAGCTTACATTCCATATAACACACTAGTATAAACAACTTAGATTCCATATAACACACCAGTATAAACAGCTTCGATCGCCAGTATAACACACTAGTATAAACAACTTAGATTCCGTATAACACACCAGTATAAACAACTTTGATCGCCAGTATAACACACTAGTATAAACAACTTAGATTTCGTATAACACACCGGTATAAACAGCTTCGATCTCCAGTATAACACATCATTATAAGCAACTTAGATTATGTATAACACACCATTATAAAAGCTTGCATTCCGTACAACACACTAGTATAAATAGATTAGATCGCAAAAAAAAATAAAAATAAAAACGTATGAACATTTTTTTTGGAATAGATTATAGTGTTGTTCTCCATTGTTTGAATGTTCTTGAATCATGTTGGAATGAATCTTCTTTAGTTTGGATGTCTAGATCCATGATTTTAGAGATTGGTGGTTAATTAATGATGAAATGACTAGAATAAAGGAACTGATACTACTTTCTTTATTTAAAACACGATTAATGACTACAACGCCCCTCGACCATTAAATGAATTAATAATTAAAACACAAATATTACAAAAATGCCACTCAACTAATCTCAAGCATTGATCAAACACATCCAATGGCACAAAATACTTCCTACACTTTGTAGAAAAAAACACACTTTATAGAGGAACCTCACCCTATATATATAAATTCAACACGTAAAATAGTGGGTGGAGTTTGTATCTTTTTTTTTTCATGTATTTGGCCGGATCCTAAGACAAAATGAAGACTAATGTCGAAGCTTCGGTCACACAACTTGGAATTATTGTCAATCGTTCCTTGGAAAAGCTAGACACTTTGGGAACATTGCGAGATGAGTTAAGAGGACTCAAAGAAGACTTCAAAACCGCTATCGACGTCATACGCCTCGAGATGCAAGCCATGATCCAGTACGAAATCACAAGGCTGTGGAGTTAGGTAGACGCCAAGATCCAAAACTTTCACAAAAACTTTGCTGCGTTAGAAGCAAAATTGATCGACACCAACAAGGCACAACCAGAAGCATGTCTGGGGTCCATGCAAGTAAGTCATCTTAATACTTTAAACACACAAGAAACTCCCAAAACACGGGAAAAACATAACATCAAAAAGCTCCCTAACAAGGGAGAGAAAAGATCCACAACCACAAAACTAGAAAAGACGTCGGAAGAAGGACTTCAACTCGTCAACAAGGTGGTAAACGGGAGACCCGTTAAGGCACTAGTTGGCACAGGAGCAAGCCATAACTTCGTCTCAATAGATGAAACAATAAGACTCAGTGTTCGAGTAACAAAACAAAACGCAACGATGAAGACCACAAATGGACCCATCCAACCAACATTAGGGATGGCATACGGCGTCAAAACCACAATCGGCAAATGGAAAGGTAAGATTGACCTTTCCGTGGTTCCAATGAAAGAACACGACTTCGTGCTTGGCCATGATTTCTTCAAAAAGGAACTGGCCTTTCTCATTCCGTTTGCAAACACATTTTGCATCATAGACGGTGTCACACCCTGATATTTCCACGCATTACTGGTGGGCCCGGTGGGGAGTATCGTGACGTAGTTGATATCATCATAGTCAAACAACACAATTTAAATGCACAGCGGAAGCAAAAGATGAATCACATTATAAACCGAATATAAAGTAATATCAAAGTATTACAACGGACTGTAAAGGATCCACAGGCGGATCAAAACATAAATAGATCATTGTTCAACAGACTTTAACATCTAAAGCTTGCAAGACTTGATTAATGATGCCAGGAGTAGCCAGCCTATTTCGTCTAGTACCTGCACTTACCCTTTTTGGAAAATACGTCAGTTTACACTGGTAAATACAATTAACTGACTCATTTTGAAAAGAGTTTAAGAAAATTAGTTTGGGTGCACATGGCACAAAATATCTTTTATAACTTGGGACAATTATTTAAAAATAATCTTGTATACAGTTTTACTTATTTGTCGTCCGTCAGGGCCGGTTAGAAGAGCCGGACAAGATTAACTGACACGCCACAGGTATAATGCCCACAAGGTTGATTCCTTTAAGTGGATTACCAGTTTTTACATAATGCAACTGTCAGGTGTATGCCTACACCCCATGCTTAGGTCATGGCCATTTCATGAATGATGCCAAGGATATCCGGGACATGGTCATTTAACCCTCAAAGGCCATACACCAAATAATACAGATTAAAACGGGTTGTGTAAATACATTAATCACAATCCGATTTAAATGACTACACACCCGACCAAGCGGTATTATTATAATACCGTATCCCAAGCCCGTATAGGGAAAATAAGTTAAGAGTATTTACCTGAGCAAGTATAATTCACAAGCAGCAAGTGCAAGTAGCTTTTACCGGGCTCCTAATCTGGAACGAAGGTTTTTAATAACATATTAGATTCCTAACGGGTCTTAATTAAGCCTAGACTTAGACCGGTTAGTTTTAAAGGAAGATACGGTTCAAAACGCATGATTAAGCGAAGACCGGATTAGAATGTGGTTTAGACCCGACAAGTTTGTATACTTGTTTAATATGGGTAAACTAAACACATTCTGGATTTTAAGATAAAAATGATTTCGTCTCAATAGATGAAGCAATAAGACTCAGTGTTCGAGTAACAAAACAAAACGCAACGATGAAGACCACAAATGGACCCATCCAACCAACACTAGGGATGGCATACGGCGTCAAAACCACAATCGGCAAATGGAAAGGTAAGATTGACCTTTCCGTGGTTCCAATGAAAGAACACGACTTCGTGCTTGGCCATGATTTCTTCGAAAAGGAACAGGCCTTTCTCATTCCGTTTGCAAACACATTTTGCATCATAGACGGTGTCACACCCTGATATTTCCACGCATTACTGTTGGGCCCGGTGGGGAGTATCGTGACGTAGTTGATATCATCATAGTCAAACAACACAATTTAAATGCACAGCGGAAGCAAAAGATGAATCACATTACAAACCGAATATAAAGTAATATCAAAGTATTACAACGGACTGTAAAGGATCCACAGGCGGATCAAAAGATAAATAGATCATTGTTCAACAGAGTTTAACATCTAAAGCTTGCAAGACTTGATTAATGATGCCAGGAGTAGCCAGCCTATTTCGTCTAGTACCTGCACTTACCCTTTTTGGAAAATACGTCAGTTTACACTGGTAAATACAATTAACTGACTCATTTTGAAAAGAGTTTAAGAAAATTAGTTTGGGTGCACATGGCACAAAATATCTTTTATAACTTGGGACAATTATTTAAAAATAATCTTGTATACAGTTTTACTTATTTGTCGTCCGTCAGGGCCGGTTAGAAGAGCCGGACAAGATTAACTGACACGCCACAGGTATAATGCCCACAAGGTTGATTCCTTTAAGTGGATTACCAGTTTTTACATAATGCAACTGTCAGGTGTATGCCTACACCCCGTGCTTAGGTCATGGCCATTTCATGAATGATACCAAGGATATCCGGGACATGGTCATTTAACCCCCAAAGGCCATACACCAAATAATACAGATTAAAACGGGTTATGTAAATATCTTAATCACAATCCGATTTAAATGACTACACACCCGACCAAGCGGTATTATTATAATACCGTATCCCAAGCCCGTATAGGGAAAATAAGTTAAGAGTATTTACCTGAGCAAGTATAATTCACAAGAAGCAAGTGCAAGTAGCTTTTACCGGGCTCCTAATCTGGAACGAATGTTTTTAATAACCTATTAGATTCCTAACGGGTCTTAATTAAGCCTAGACTTAGACCGGTTAGTTTTAAAGGAAGATACGGTTCAAAACGCATGATTAAGCGAAGACCGGATTAGAATGTGGTTTAGACCCGACAAGTTTGTATACTTATTTAATATGGGTAAACTAAACACATTCTGGATTTTAAGACAAAAATGATAAGGTTTGACCCGTTTCGGCTAATTTATGCAAACTAGTTACATAAGCCGATCTGAACGCGAAAAGTGCGTAACGGGTAACCAAATGAGTCATGAACAGGTTTCCTAAGTTAATACGCCTTAAATATGTTGTGATATCAGTAGGATACCTTCCGTTATGCCCAAAATGAATTTAAACTCAAACTATGCCCTAAAGGGGTATTTTGGTCATTTAAAAGCTTTAAAAGAGTTTAAATGTAAATCTGAGTTTCAGGTCTGATATAATCAGTAAAAATACTTACTTTAATAAGTTATATCAGTATGGTATTGCATATATGTGAAATTTATTAATTATAACCAAACTATGCACCGAAGGGGCATTTTGGTAATTTCACATAAGCTTTAAAGGTCAAAATTAGAATTCTGAGTTTAAAACTTTTTCCTACTATTTAAGTATATAAAAATTTACTAAAAATATCAGTGGGTATTAAGTCTTATATATTTAAAATAGTTTTAATACATACTATGCGTTTAAAACGTGTAAAAAGGCGATTTTAAGCGATTTCCGGGTTTTATAAGAAAAGCTAATATTTTTATTATTCTAGAAGGTTTAAAATATTTTATTTATCACATAAGATCAGTAGAAAAAGGTTTGGTATCAAAATGATTTGTAAAACTCACTTTATAAGCCAAAAGGGCAAAACCGACAATTACTGAATCAAAGGTATGACCCTATGTTATGCTCAGCCTAAACATAAATAAAAATCTTCAAAAATCCCAAAATATTATTTTATATCAGTAGGTAAAAAGTTTGGTATAAAAATTTGGGTTTAAATAGGCTATATGCTAATTAAGCCGTTTAATTAATAAAAAACTTTCTAATTACGCTATTGAGCATAACTCCTAATCTAGACCTCAAACTGATGTGAAAATTTAGGGACATGTTTATATTTCAGTAATAAAGGTTTCTATTCCTTCACATTTTCAAAAATATCATTTTAAGGTCAAAAGGGCATATCGATCAACATTTAGGCATATAACGGAAACATGCATATGAATCGGATAACTAATGAACCAAGTTGTATAATCATAGAGGGTTATACTAACATGTAACCTGGTCCTAATAAAGCTCTAAGGCATTTCTAAAATAATCTAAATTGGGTCAGAACTGAAAGTCAAAGTAATAGTCAACTTTTGCGACTTTCGGTTCCAAACCGTGCCTAAACTTGAAATTGTCGGGTTGAACATGCTCAGACATGTTCTTACATTAATTACCAAGTTATACAAGTGATAAAACAGGTTTCATAGCTTCTACATTGTTAATTATGTGATTATTTGAAAATTAGCTTTCTGTTGACTTTTTAGTCTAAGGTTTGACCCGACATTTGACCAAGTTAGGGTGATAATCAGTAGGTGCCCTCTTAGGGGTTTATTGCCTACATAATTACCAACTTATAACTACTCCTAATTCGAGAATTTACTGGACCATTAGTGATTAATCACTAAGTCAAACCTTAATTACGATGGGTTTGACTTTAGGCCATTAAACTAATAAAACTGAATCAAGAGAGGTTAAGGACACTTACAAAGGTCCTAAGCATGGTTATGCAATTTAATAGAAGTGGCTTGAGCTCCAGGAATTCCAGGGAAAGTCTTGAGGTGAGTTTGAAATGAGCAAACAAAATGGTTGCAACTCAACCTCTATATATATTGATCCTAATTGCACAAGATCATGCCAACATAGTCTACAAGTGTTCCCTGATGATCCCCATGTGTCCCTATGCATGAAATTCTGTTGGCCAAGCTCCTGTATTCGAATACCATGCAAATAAGGCGGTGTAACAGGCTGAACAGGCAGCTGTCCATTTTCTGCTGCCAGCGACAGCCTTACGGACCGTAAGCAAGAAGCCTTGCGGTCCGTAACCGAACTTGATCTGAGATGCCCAGTTACAAGCCTTGCGGACCGTAAGCTCTTGGCTTTGCGATCCATATCCGCTTTTTTAATTATTTCTGCCCAGCTCTGCCACCTTACGGACCGTAAGTTGGTCTTCTTGCGGTCCGTAAGCCCTCATCAGAAGACAAAAATTTTGTGATTTCTTAGGCTTTGACCATGCAACTTTTATAATTCGACTCTTCAGTCATTTATCAGCAGAAGGGGACCATGAATCAGATCTTGCAGGTCCTTGAGAGTGTTGCCATGCACACACACCATTTTGACTTATTGAAGATGATTTTTGAATTAAGGATTTGTCGTAAAACTCATGGAATCCATCTCTTATGCAAATTTGAATTTCATATCATCAACATAACCGGATTTGAATATATTAGATGTTTATAAAACGTATTAAGGTTTGGGATTTATAAAAAGGTCACTGATGGAGGGTGTGAAACCCGAGTGTTAACGTGCGTATTTTGTGTGAATTATTGTCGTTTAAGTGATAATGCACCTTGAATATGTTCACTACGAAAGTTTGTGGTTTTGCAGGTCAATCGCATAATTCGGTGAATTTAAAGTGCTTAAAGATGATGCGGAACACCCGTGGATGATAAACATAACGAAAGGCATTATTCGGAAGTTATTTCGGGTTAGAAAATGGGGGCCAAACGGTCATTTTGTGAGAATTGAAATGCATGTAAATCATGGGGACAAGATATTGACGTAACCTACGGTATTTCGCACGTAACTTATGGTTGGTTTGAGTGAAAAAAAAAACAAGAAACAGAAACCTCCGAGCGTTAGACCGTAGGCTACGAAATAATTAAACATGTTCACTTATTGAGGGACTTTTATTGGAAGAATTAAAAGGGTTCTAAACCCTCGTACATGTATGCACGTGCACTTGAGGGTGTTGGTCAACAAACATCATCATTGGGAGCATGATTATCTTTTAATTAATAATGTCAATCATTATTTTCAAAGAGGCAGAGAAGTCACGTGAAGTTTGGCAAATATTGGGAGGTGTGATTGAGGATTATTAATATAAATCAATATACATCATCCATCATACACAATACATATACACGCAACTTCGAAGGCATGTGGACTTCTTTTTGGGCCGACTTCGACTACTTTGACGTCAGTGGCCCAATCATGTGAGGGGGCTGGTGGTTTCAAAAGGATTTTCATAAAATCATAATGACAGCGGATGAGAAGGGGGGACGGTTACGTAAAACGAAACAAGAGGCAGCCGGACATCACTTTTCAGAAAGGAGACTCATCACCAACATCATTGTACATCATCATCGATCAACCACACCACTCAACCAATTCGATCATGCATTCAACCTCAGCTCGAGCCTGTGAAGATCAACCCACCAACATGCGCGGTTAACCCTCCAGTGAACACTCTGGGTGATGATTCTTGTATTTCACTTTTAATTTAGTTCTGTTTGTTTGAGAATTAGATTGTAATTAGGTGTTGACCGAATTGCATTCACATATATATATATACAATTTGTGTGACAGACAAATCCTGGTGATAACCAGAGAGACGTATTTATGTTGAATCTAATTGTGCCTTTGCTGATTGAATAATTATTTATGCTTGCGGTTAATATCTCTCTGATCAATTGGTATTATGCTAGGATCTTGTATAAGTAATTGGTTTATGTGACAGATTTACCATTTAATCAGTGGCATCCAAATAAACAATAATTAGATTATTAGGTGTTTACAGAATCTGAATCCCGGAGTGGTCACGTTCCTATCATTGTTTTCTCATTTTCACAATACTTATTCATAAAAATTACAAAAATAGATAAACTAGCAAATTTCATGAAGTAAGTTTAGATTAGTTAAATGGTATTACACTGACCACATGCTCCTCTGGATTCGATACCTGACTTACCCTGTCTATAGGTAATTTTAGGTTTTTGCATAGGCCCGACGATAGTCTATCAAAATGGCGCCGTTGCCGGGGAGCTAGTGCGCTTAGTGTTATATCGTTTATTTGATTTTTTTTATTTATTTTTTTTCAGTACTACTTTTAGTTTGTTACTTGTGCAGCAACTATGGAATGGGATTATGATGTTGAACCATGCTCATGTTGCGGGAGTCACAATCACTGGGCTCAAGATTGTCCACGTTCTTACCACCCGGATCATGGCTCCAGAGGATATCAAAATTACAATCAATCCGATAAAGGCGGTAACGAGCATAATCGAAACGCAATTGAGGAAGATAAGATTTTAGAGTTATTCAAAACCCTCCTCAGGCATGTAGAGGAACTCACCCAGTCTCTCAAGGAACAGCAAAATATTAATGAATCACTTAACCAGCGAATTGAACAACTAACTAATCAGTTTGACAATTTTGCAGAAAGAAAAGCTACAGTTAGCCTGGTTGAGGATGCTGGATCAGAGACAGATAGAGATCCAGGGGAACCGCTCATCCCAATTCAACTTGGGGATCTCAAGACAGATAGCGCTTCATTGAACTTTGGAGTTAGTATGAGTGTTCTTCCCGGGTATATTTATGACAGGTATGATTTGGGCCCATTGCAACAGGTTAATGATCCTATGGTTTTAGCTGAATACTCACGAGGAAGGCCCCGAGGGATTTTGAAGGGATTGACTGTAAAGGTAGGCGACTTTTATTATCCTGAAGATTTTGTTGTCTTAGATCCATATACAGAGAAGGAACAACTGAGGGTGATTCTTGGCAGACCATTCTTGGCCACTGCAGATGCTCAGATCTGTTGCTGGAAAGGTACAGTTGATATGACATACGGGAGCCGTAAGCTTTCTATTGACTTCCTTTCACATTCTTTTGATTATTCATTTATAAACACTTGTTCATGGGATTTTGTTACTAACACGAGTTATTCTCGAGTGTGTGACGATGGCCCGAAAGAGAGTGTTGCTATGATTGAAAGGTCTAAAGATGACAAGATCGTGAAGGATAAAGAGGCCAAGTCACCTTGGTGGCTCAAATTGAGAATTAAAAAGCAATTAGCCAAGCGAAAAAAGAAGCCACCAAAGGAAGCAACCAAATCCAAGAAGAATCCCATAGAGACACGTACGGGCGAGTTATTATATTCTTTCGATGATGCAGATCCAGATAACCCGGATCATTGGGATGCCATAAGAGATGATGGATGGATGTGGGATGATAACCATGTGTTTCATACACAGGGGATACTATATGAACCACCATGAGCTTAACCAGATACGGTCTGGCTGAAGACTATAAACTTAGCGCTCTCGGGAGGCAGCCCGAGGATGTAGAGTAGTGTATTTTTTTTGCGTGATTATTGTTGCGGGTTACCAGGTTATTAATCTTTACGGATGCAATGGTCCAAGTGTGGGGATGTTTGGTGAAGTCCCAATACGTTCTAGTGCAGTGGCGGACGATGCACGGATTAGAGTTCAGTCAAAACTGTCCATACTCAATCTCCATTTGGAGGGGGATGATTTGTACACTAATTGTAGAGATTGACTTGAGTACTTGTTGGACACGGCCGCGAATGAAATGCTATACGGTCGTGGTGGAACATGACGCATGAGGATTCTACGCTTTAAACCAGGGGAGTCTGTTCCACTTTTATTATTGCATTTTTATTTTTGTTTTTGGTGGTGTTGAACTATTTATGTTTAGGGAATGTGTTTACGTTATTTGTGTTAGGGATAGCCACTCAGGGGGTTGTTAGTTGGTATTCCCGGGTTTTGTTTTAAAAGCACTATACATTGGGGACAATGTCGCCCAAGTGTGGGGATATGGGAAACCCGGGAAGGGAAGGTTTGGGACAAAGGTTTGAAAGAGGTTGAAAGTGATTGAAAACGATGAAAAGCGAAAAAAATTGAAAATTTTGAAAATTTTAACGAATTTCATCGCCTTAAGTGAACTAAATGGATATGAAAACCGAATGTTTCAATCACTAATGGGTTCCTTGCCGGTAGTAAACTAACATAGTCCCTTGTCATGGTCGTTCCTTTAAGTTTCATGAGAGTAGGTCCGACAGGTGTTTTTAGGATAAAAGAATTGAAAAGAGATGTCTATTTAGGGGTAACATGCTTTAGATTGCATATGCTACGTGTCGGCAGCCTTTTTACCCTTTTCTTGGTGAGAATTTTGTGCCTGTAGAATGATAGAATAATTCACATTATGAATTCATTTGATGAGAGCAGGCCGCATGTTACTCTGTGTTAGAACTTGTATGATTTGATACATGCTGAGACTGTGGTTTGATGTGTGCACGTAAATGATAAAGGCATTAGGATATACCTTACACCTGTTTGTTTGTTTCATGTTTACCTAATCACTACCCCTAGTAGCCCTGTTGAGCCTATTTACCCTTTCATTTGTCCACCCGATGTGAGATTTGTGATACCGACCGTGAATGACAAATTATGAAAAGAGAAACCAACAGAAAAGAAAAAAATATAGAAAAAGAAAAAGGAAAAAATAGAAGTGTTTTGAATATTGTTTATGTCTTGGGTAGAAACCAACCCAAAAGTTTGTTATGTTTGCAAATAATGTTGTCACGGTTTGGTCGTTTGTTTGCTCGCCACATAAAAATATAAATATAAGCCAAAAATCTCCTACCCTTAGCCTAAGCCCAAAACCGAAAGTCCTTTTGATATGTGTCGTGTTATATGATGCAGTGGAGGTATGATTGTTATACAAGCCTATAATTACAGAATTGCATGTTTGGTTTTGAGTGTATAAATGCTAGCATATTACACGCTAGTTCAGTTTTTAAACCGAGAGGGGAGTTGATTGTGAGGGGCGTGTAGCATGTGTTAGAATCCTAAGCATGTTAGTTTTGAATAGACAAGTCTTAAGTTTTATAAATTGTACGAATTTCTTGTCGGACTGTCAGTCTTGATTGTGTCAGTCTATGGAACGGGTATGACTTGGGACTCAAACTGTTGCATTGGTATAGGGGTTTAGAGGTGTTGTTATTGTGGTGAGTAGTTCCGGATGGTTTGCTTGAGGACAATCAAAGGTAAGTGTGGGGATGTGATGGAGGGTGTGAAACCCGAGTGTTAACGTGCGTATTTTGTGTGAATTATTGTCGTTTAAGTGATAATGCACCTTGAATATGTTCACTACGAAAGTTTGTGGTTTTGCAGGTCAATCGCATAATTCGGTGAATTTAAAGTGCTTAAAGATGATGCGGAACACCCGTGGATGATAAACATAACGAAAGGCATTATTCGGAAGTTATTTCGGGTTAGAAAATGGGGGCCAAACGGTCATTTTGTGAGAATTGAAATGCATGTAAATCATGGGGACAAGATATTGACGTAACCTACGGTATTTCGCACGTAACTTATGGTTGGTTTGAGTGAAAAAAAAACAAGAAACAGAAACCTCCGAGCGTAAAACCGTAGGCTACGAAATAATTAAACATGTTCACTTATTGAGGGACTTTTATTGGAAGAATTAAAAGGGTTCTAAACCCTCGTACATGTATGCACGTGCACTTGAGGGTGTTGGTCAACAAACATCATCATTGGGAGCATGATTATCTTTTAATTAATAATGTCAATCATTATTTTCAAAGAGGCAGAGAAGTCACGTGAAGTTTGGCAAATATTGGGAGGTGTGATTGAGGATTATTAATATAAATCAATATACATCATCCATCATACACAATACATATACACGCAACTTCGAAGGCATGTGGACTTCTTTTTGGGCCGACTTCGACTACTTTGACGTCAGTGGCCCAATCATGTGAGGGGGCTGGTGGTTTCAAAAGGATTTTCATAAAATCATAATGACAGCGGATGAGAAGGGGGGACGGTTACGTAAAACGAAACAAGAGGCAGCCGGACATCACTTTTCAGAAAGGAGACTCATCACCAACATCATTGTACATCATCATCGATCAACCACACCACTCAACCAATTCGATCATGCATTCAACCTCAGCTCGAGCCTGTGAAGATCAACCCACCAACATGCGCGGTTAACCCTCCAGTGAACACTCCGGGTGATGATTCTTGTATTTCACTTTTAATTTAGTTCTGTTTGTTTGAGAATTAGATTGTAATTAGGTGTTGACCGAATTGCATTCACATATATATATATATACAATTTGTGTGACAGACAAATCCTGGTGATAACCAGAGAGACGTATTTATGTTGAATCTAATTGTGCCTTTGCTGATTGAATAATTATTTATGCTTGCGGTTAATATCTCTCTGATCAATTGGTATTATGCTAGGATCTTGTATAAGTAATTGGTTTATGTGACAGATTTACCATTTAATCAGTGGCATCCAAATAAACAATAATTAGATTATTAGGTGTTTACAGAATCTGAATCCCGGAGTGGTCACGTTCCTATCATTGTTTTCTCATTTTCACAATACTTATTCATAAAAATTACAAAAATAGATAAACTAGCAAATTTCATGAAGTAAGTTTAGATTAGTTAAATGGTATTACACTGACCACATGCTCCTCTGGATTCGATACCTGACTTACCCTGTCTATAGGTAATTTTAGGTTTTTGCATAGACCCGACGACAGTCTATCAGTCACTCAGAGGTATTAATTAACATGTTGCCACTTTTTGATCCTACCATACATCTTTTAACTTGATCCGGTTTATGGCACGTTTGCTTTAAATGACACGTGTCTTTATTTTATTGGGTATGATTTTACGAGGTGTTACAGACGGAAACCAAGTTCACAAAATGAAGACAGAGAAGGACACTGGCCGTCAAGGTATGTCAATAACATCAATACAACTGGAGGTTGGTTCTAAGACAAGATCAACCGGTCATTCATCACAACGAAGCATAACCCGAAATCGCAACGAGGACGTTGCGAATTTAGGTGGGGGAGAATGTCATAATCCGCTTAAATACACAACTTTCTTCGTGAGTTCTGGAAGGTTCTAGAACACTAAAGATGCGTCTAGGGCTGCTCGGAAGTTTTCGGAACAGCCTACAAGTTGCTGGAACATCTTAGCACCATCGGATGACTCAAGATCAGCCAAGAACACTCTAGAATGACCATGAAAACACTTAGAAGTCATGAATATTTTGAAGGAACTCTCTAGAATTCAGCTCCTAAATATCCTAGATATTTGTATGGAATTCTCTAGAACTAGTATGAACTAGTATAAATAGGTGATGAAGGTCTCATTTTGAGATCACCCCACATAACCCCTCATAACTCATTCATAACCCAACTTCTTGTAAACACTTTGTACTTGTAACTTTGTTCAAGTAATACATAACCATCTTTGTTGTAGTATTGAACTACAAAATCATACTTGTGATCCTTACAAACAAAGACTTCCGCTGCTATACATAACTAAACCCATCCAAAAGGCTGAACTTAGAAGTATTCTAAGTGCCGCACGAGAGTTCAAGAATAACTTCATGACAATACGTACCCTATAGGACTCGTAAAGAACATGCACATTCTTCATGCGATCTGCAGAAACTTGATGGGAAAGAGCTGCAATAAGCCCGGAGGCCTGGATCCCCGTTCCCGATACTTTAGAGTTCACTGATGCAACACTCGGAGCCTGCAACGGTCCCAGTGTTGCTACCCTTAATTTGGAACCATTTGCTCTCTTAGAGTTCACCGATGCAACACTCGGAACCTGTAACGGTCTTAATTTGGAACCATTTGCTCTCTTAGAATTTAATTCACTTGATTTGGAACCATTTGTTGTCTTAGAAGTTGATTCACTAGCTTTAATATGGACATCCACCTTGATTTCCGAACAGTCTGATTCAACTACGAGCCTAATTTTAGGAGCCATAACTATACCAGTTTGATTCACCACAGAACAAAAAGTCATGTAAATTGTAATTTAGCAATAACACAAAACAACTGGTAATATAATTTCAGAACTTTTCAAGAAACAAAATGTTAATAAAATAAAATAAAAAACACACACGCGCACACACATCAATTGTGATTTCGCATAACACATACTGGTAATATAATTTCAGAACTATTCAAGAAACACGATATTAAAAAGATTAGAAAAGCTTTTCAATTGTAATTTACCATAACATAAACTGGTAATTAGGGTTGTAAACGAACTGAACGAACACGAAAGAGCCTGTTCATGAACTGTTCACAAATAAACATAAAGGTGCGAACATAGATAAACACATTACTGAACGTAAACGAACGAACACAATATTTGTTCATGTTCGTTCATTTATTAGAACTTCCCGCCGAACAATTCATGAACTATTCGTTAGGTTCATTTACAACCCTACTTGTATTACAATTTCAGAACTACTCAAAAACGAAATATCAAAAAAACATATCAATTGTGATTCAGCAAGTAAAACCGAAAACATATCAAGAATTAAAGGTTTCGTAAATGAAAACAAAATACTATAACCAATTGGCTAAAATCTGTGACGGTAATTTAGATGCAAACACCAAGAATTGGTTTTTTCTTGAGTTCCAAATTACAATTTTGACAACTACATGCGTATAATACTGTGAACAATCAAGACAGTGTTTGGTTACCTGGTTGAACGAACAAACGAAACAAATCGATTTGAATAACGGCGGAGGAACGTCGTGAAACTAGTCCGCCTGGCGAAGTCTGCGAAAACAGAAATGGGTGAGATGTGAGAATCAATTTGAAAGACGATTGAAGCATTTTGTTCCAATGTTAAGAAAATGAAAGACTGATTATGGTTACCTGATCTGATGAACGAACGAAAGTTGGTGGAAAAGTGAATAACAATTTGGAAGACGATTTAACCGTTTTGTTCTCTCTCAATTTGGGGGAACTCTTGTCAACTAATTAAGTCAAATAAGAACTCATTTATGGTACTCAATTTATGAGTTAATTGCCTGGTTGGTTAGCAAATATTGCAGACTTGGTCCAGTGGTTTAATAATTACACACTTGATCCTGGTGGTTGTCATTTTTACACTCGGGTGATCCTTATCGCTAACCTATGTTAAACTTATCAGTTAAGTATATGCAAAATGACTAAATTACCCCTGACCAATTAAAAAAATAAAAAAGATAAAAAAAAATGGGTGGGGCCCTCATCTCCCCCCCCCCCCTCTAAAAAATTCACCACCTCAAACCCCAAACCTCACTGTCAAATCTGATGTGAACCCTAGCCTCCCAACCGTCGCCAACCAGGCATTTAACTCACAAATTTATTTTAAACTGTTTTTTTGAACCCAATTTTGTGTTATGTGTTTGTATGACAGGGTCGCTGTACATCCTTTTTTTTTATTTTTCATCATCTAAGTCCACGTGGTTTATCAAAATTTTCATTTGTGTCCCTCCTATTATCTTCATGTTAACTCAACATCAAATAGGAGGTGAAATTACATATGTGGTTTATCAAAATTTTCATTTGCGCCCCTCCCATTATCTTCATGTTAACTCAACATCAAATAGGAGGTGAAATAACATATTTATGGTGGAAGAGGCACCCATGGATAACACCCATGCCTTATTCAATCATGACACTGTCATGTGAAATCTACCCTCAAGTACTCAGACTATACGGTATAGATGGGCTTGAAAATGGGGTGTTATGTGACATGTGGACGACACTTAAGCACGCGTCAGAAATGAGGCATGGTGCAAAAACGGGAGGTGTGGGACGGGGCGTGGAAGAGTGACGTTATTCGACACGTGGCACACACTTTTTGTTATTATTTTATATTAAAATTATTTTAAAAATCTATTTAAAAAATTACATAAAATTAAAATAAAAATACTTAAAGATTAATCATCGTCTTCAAAGGTTATGATGTGTTGTATTATGTTTAGTTTCTTGTAAGTTCTTTTATCTCTCTTCATTGGTGTTTAGTTGACTCGACTCCTCATAATATTCGCAAATTACGCGTCCCTGATCCTCCAGAATCATGTTATGTAAAATAATGCGCGTGTACATCACATTTCGAATCATTTCATACAATCTAAACTATCGATCATCGCAGGGAAATTATGCCGCTTTTCATGAGCCTCCAAGAGTTGTTTGTCACTAAATGTAGGTTTTCTCAAATATCTTTTTAAATATAATTCAATGACATACTCACAAAAATAATGGAGGCTTTCCCTAGCCACTCGTTTCGACACTTTAAAAAATTCATCTATAATGTCGAAAGCCATCTCATAAGCCAATTGTCTAAGCGCGGTCGTGACTTTTTGCAACATGTAAATCTTAGACAACCACGCCATCCTTTCTTTGTAGAAAAATTCATATTCACTTGATAAATCGTTTGATATTCTAAGAAATAATTCACCGCTAATACGAAATCGATGCCTAAAAGTACTATCATCATAAGTCGGGTTGGGTGAAAAATAATCACTTACCAATAAATCGTGTGCGGCGATTCGGTCGCGTACTATGTATTTCCTCTTCTTATGTTCTGAGGAGCACCCTCCGTCTTCCATTATAGTTTCAACCACTTTTTGAACTGTTGTAATTAGAAGTGTCGGCCCCTCGTCATTTGGCGAGAATAAAATAAAGTTCTCAAGCTCAGACAACGACTAAGAAGATGAATATGAAGAACTTGAGCCTTCCATTTTTAAAAGTTTTGTTAAAAATGGGAGAGAATATGTAGTTAGGAATAGAGAAATTGATGATTTGGTGTGTGTTTTTTTGGGAGAAATATGTGATTATATATACGGTTTTTTTGCTCAAGCTAGTCGTTCAATGAATAGCTTAAACTTACCAATGCCAACTGTCCACACCGTCTATCCGATTATCCTCCACGCCGGTTGAAAATCACTTACGCCACACAGAACATCGTTCACAACGCGGAGCAAGGGGTGGTTTGGTGGGCGTGGATTGACAACAACGCCATATTTCGACGCCCACACCGTGTGATATCACTAAAAACATCTACCTATAAGTACCCTATAACTTTTTGTTTTTGTTTAAAATTTTAATTAAATTAAACAATTAAATATAATTAAAATTTTAAATTTCACTAAAACTTAAAATGTTACATAATTTGAAAAACAGAAAAATAACATACAACAAATCAAACTAAAAACTTATAATACGAAATTTGATACCTAAAAATAAATACGACAATTTAATAAAAAAAACTAAATATCGTTTAAATGATTACTCGGCCAATTATATTTTCCCACAAGCTGTCGTTTGCGGGATATAGCGATTTTCTACACCTCGTACCGTAGATGCTCGTGTGACCGAGTATACGTCTTAAAGTCTCTGTCTATTGTCAATTGTAGGACACTTTCACGTTGTTCCTTAATCAACGCTCTAGCTTCCAAAAAATTTTGTTGTGTAGCATCCACCAAAACTTGAATCATCACCTCCTTCTTTGACGTGTACGCGTGTAGTTTGTCGCCCAATCCACTACTTTGGTTTGACGACCCGGCGGTTTATTTACCCTTTTTCTTTAGTGTTGTAGGACCGAATTAGTCGTTCAAATCCGACATCAACATATCAGTCGTCCTCCGATCTTCGGATTCAACGAAGTTGGCAGAATCCGATGATTTTCTCTTGCTGGGGCTACCACCAGATTCCTCGTTCATCAACAACGAGAACTTTGTCCATTTCTCATGCTCTTTAACCACCTTCCATGCATCAACATCCCGAATACGTACCAAAGGGCTCGAATCTATCTAAAGCTTCTTCAGAGAAATCGAGTCGAATGGGTAGAATCATATTAGGTTGTGAAAGAAAGTTTGGTGGGTATTGGTCATAATAATTTGGTGGTGGGTGTATACAATAATATTGTGGCGGTGGTTGTGGTTGTGTGGGTGGGTGTGGTATATAAACGTCACCATAAAAATCGCCCCCTCGTGAGTTCGAACCACCACCTCGTTTGGTCGAATCGCCCCCTCTTTTGCTCAAGCCGGTCCCTCGGGGTTTTTTTGCTTGAACCACTTGTTTTTTTTAGTCCATGGCTATATGAGAAAAAAATATATGTTTTTGTGAGTGTGAAGGGGAGTGGAGGAATCTAATCTAATACTAATAAAAATGTCCCTTTAATGCCACATGGCATTTTTTATAATAAAAGATTTCACTAAAAAGCCATGTGTCAATTTATCATTTACCTTAATCATAATAAATAATAAGTAAATTAATATAAAGACTATTAAATGATTGAATTTAATATATATACATAGGGTAGGGATAGTGTGTACATTAATTCAAAAGTGTGAGAAGTGTGAGAAGTGTTTTAAACCATTAGATCTTTGATCAAAAATCTAATGGTTGAGATCAATAGAGAGCAAATTATAAATTGTGTTTTAATTATTTGGACTGATTTGAAAATTGTAGGGCTAATAGTGTCTTTGTATATGTTTCAAATTAGGTAACATCTCCTAAATTCTAGCGATTCACTCCTAAATTCTAGCGATTCAATTTTAAACTTATTTTACAATTCGAACATTCTAAAAAATCCAGGAATATGTAACTGCTACAAGAAATATATATAACACTATACATCCATCATATAACACTATATAACACCATATAACACCGTGTAACACCATATAACACCATATAACACTATGTAACACTATATAACACTACATAACAATATATAACACTATACATCTATCATAGACATGCTGATGCTATTAGACAAATATAACACTATATAACTCTAAATAACACCATCTAATACCATATAACACCATATGACACTATATAACACTATACATCCATCATATAACACTATATAACACCATATAACACTATATAACACTATATAAAAATATCTATCTACTATACTAAAATAATTCTTCTTAGCCACATGGCCTATTCTTAGCCAATCAATTGGGCGATGTGGACACTCTCTTTGGCCAGAGAATTCCCCTTGGGCGGGATTTTCTTTTCTCTTTTTTCCCTTCACACCGCGTGCTCTCTCTCTCTCTCTTCAATCATTCCAACCTTGCCAATTACACGCTCTCACAAACCCTAAATCTATCCGATAGGCGGTTGTTCCGAGCTCAATCTTTCTCTCCCCGTCTTCGAATACCTCGGCTAAGCAACTGTTCCGAGGAAGCCCTTCGTTGCCGGCGGTCTTTTGACGTCATCTCTGGCGGCAACGGCTATTTGAACTTCCGCCGGTTGAAATCAAAGCAAACGACGTCTGTGTTAAAGTGCTCGCGTCTCCCATCAACCCGTCCGATATTAACAAAATTGAAGGTTTGTAGTTTAATCTATTAATCGGTTATTTGGTTGTTAGATGTTTGTTGTTAGCATATGTTGTTGTATGAAATTCAAGTTGATCACCATTCAGGTAACTAGATTCTTTATCTCATCATTTACATGTAGCCCACCTGTTTATGGAAATGTCTATGTGAACAAAGACACTGCTAATGAGTGATTTTTAATTGTATAAGATCATGATGTGCATACATTAGATGTGTATACATATGATTGTTTGGATATATATACAAAAGGATACGCGGATCCTGAATATATTAAAACAGGTAAGACTATTATAACTTCAGTCTTCAAGATTCAATAATAATAGTTTAATGATCAGCTACGACGTTGTGAACCAAAAACTACAATCATGATGAATTATTACAAAAAAAAAAGTCTTAAAGCCATTGATATGATTTTATTGTATGCTTGGTGTATATACTCCTGAGTTAGGTGAACTTTGGGTTTTCAACCGACTCTCTCAATTAACTTAGTCAACCATCAATACCTTACCCACAAAAGTCTTAATCTACATATTTCAGAGTGGAGCATTGCGACTTCTACATGTTGAACTTAAACAACCATTTCTAAGTATGCGATTATAAAATGATCACATACCATGTCACATGAAGGTCAACAAAACCAGTAAATCTTTATCGTACAGAATAAATAGTCAAACACCTACACCATACACACAGCTTCTGAATTTGGTCAAGTTGTAACCCTTATTTTGTTTACTTTAAGGGAGCATATTACTAATTTTCATTCTTTGGCTAATAATTATGTTTCATTTATACAGGTATTTGTGTTTTGTTGATATGTTACCAACAGTGTATAAGACACTGTCACACCCCAACTGATGGCGGAATCATCGGGGCGCAACACTGAGCGAAACAGACTGTTCAAAGAAATTCCATAACGACTAAATTACCGAATAGTTTAAATATCATGTCCCATACCATGACCCATAAGATAATATAGTTATTACAGACATCGATATTCTTTAAACAAAAACATGTTCCGACAACTCAGATTTAAATAAATAAAAATAAATTGTCTTGGTTTCTAGACTCTTTCCTAGCCTCGATTTCACAGCAAGCCAAGCAATATAACATCTTAAGCACCTGCCACATACGTTAAAGTAAAAGTCAATACACATAGTGTAAAGGTGAGCATACAAGTTTAATAATAGCATAATAGAGTTCGAAATCGTTTATGCATAACCAACACGTACACAGTGTGAAATGAAGCACGTTAGTTATCGACATGAACCAATCGATACCAATGATTGCGGGTTGACTGCACAATGCAGTTCGTAATACACACTCACCACTGTGAGCCATGTAACAAATCGTCCTTAACAACCCCTGAGTGAACAGGTGCTGAGTCCAAACTATAGTACTATCGTTGCTAAGGCATGTAGACAACATTCCATGTGTAAACATAACAAACAAGCATTCATTAAGTCACGTATAACATGCGGTAACGGTTAGCGTTAAAGTATTGCGTAGTGTGTTCGATGTGATTTAGAATAAGTAACGTATGTAACATCCAAAAGTGCGTAAAGCAAAAAGGGATCGAGTATACTCACATCGATGATGGATTGAAGGGAGCGCTAGAATGAGAGTTTAGCCCGATCAGAACGATAGCATAACGATAAGCGACACGTAAAACGGAGTATAGTGTAAATGGGTCGGACGGTAATCCGATCGGGTGGTAATCTGTCACACCCCGATATTTCCACGTATTACCGATGGGCCCAGTGGGGAGTACCATGACGTAGTTGATATCATCATAGTCAAACAACACAAACAATAATGCACAACGGAAGCAAAGGAAAGATATCTTTCAACCGAGCAAAATGTAATATTAAGTATCACAATACAGTTGAAACAGATCCACAGGCGGATCAAAATAAATAGGAAACTTGTTCAACAGACTTTAAAGGCATCTAAAGCTTGCGAGACTTGAGTAATGACGCCTGGAGTAGCCAGCCTATTTCGTCTAGTAACTGCACTTAGCCTTTTTGAAAATACGTCAGTTTACACTGGTAAATACAACTTAACTGGCTCATTTTGAAAAGAGTTTGAAAATTGATTTGAATGCACTTCGGCAAAAATATTTTTATAACTTGGGATAATTATTAAAAATAATCTTGTATACAGTTTTACTCATTTGTCGTCCATTAGGGCCGGTTGTAGGGCCGGACTTAAGTTAACTGACACGCCACAGGTATAATGCCCACAAGGTTGATTCCTTTAAGTGGGTTACCAGTTTTTACATAATGCATCTGTCAGGTGTACGCCTACACCCTGTGCTTAGGTCGTGGCCATTTCTGTGAATGATGCCAAGGATATCCGGGACATGGTCATTTAACCCCCAAAGGCCATACACCAAATAATACATATTAAACGAGTTATGTAATTACATTAATCACAATCCGATTTAAATGATTACACACCCGACCAAGCGGTATTATTATAATACCGTATCCCAAGCCCGTATAGGGAAAATAAGTTAAGAGTATTTACCTGAGCAAAGTATAAATCAAATACAACAAGTGCAAGTAGCTTTTACTGGTCTCCTAATCTGGAACGAAGGTTTATAATAACCTATTAGATTTCTAACGGGTCTTTAATTAAGCCTAAGCTTAGACCGATTAGTTTTAAAAAGGAAGACACGGTTCAAACGCATGATAAAGCGAAGACCGGTTTAGAATGTGGTTTTAACCCGACAAGCTTGTATGCTTTTTTAATATGGGTAACTTAAACACATTCTGGATTTTGAGACAAAAAGAATATGGTTTGACCCGTTTCGGCTAATATATGCAAACTAGTTACATAAGCCGATCCGAACACGAAAAATGCGTAACGAGTAACCATAAGAGTCATATGCAAGTTCCTTAAGTTATTATTCCTTAAATATGTTGTGACATCAGTAAGATATCTTCTATTATGCCCAAAACGGATTTAAACTTAATTTACGCCCCGTATGGGTATTTTAGTCATTTAAAAGGTTATAAAAGAGTTTAAATATAATTCTGAGTTTCGGGTCTGATGTAATCAGTAAAAATACTTAATTTACTAAGTTATATCAGTAGGGTATCATATATACGTGACATCTATCCTTTATAACCAAACTATGCATCTTAAGGGCATTTTGGTAATTTCACATAGGCTTCAAAGGTCAAAACTGGAAATCTGAGTTTAAAACTTTAGCTTACTGTAAAAATATAATAAATTACCTTAAATATCAGTAGGTATCAAACCTTATGTATCTAATATGGTTTTAATACATACTATGCGTTAAATATGCTTAAAAAGGCGATTTGGAGCCATTTCCGGGTTAAACATAAAGCTTTCTAATTACGCTATTGAGCATAACTCTTAATCTAGACCTCAAACTGATGTCAAATTTTAGGTGCAAGTTTATAAATCAGTAACTAAGGTTACTACTCTTTTATATTTTCAAAATTCATGTTTTAAGGTCATATGGGCATAATAGTCAACTCTTAAGCATAAAACGGAAACATGCATATGAATCGGATAACTAATGAACCAAGTTGTATAATCACAGAGGGTTATACTAACATATAACCTGGTCCAATTAAAGCTCTAGGGAATTTCTAAACTATGCTTAAACGGGTCAGAACTGAAAGTCAAAGCAGAAGTCAAACTATGCGACTTTCGGTTCCGAACCGAGTCTAAACTGAAAATTGTCGAGGTGAACATGTTTAGACATATTCTTACATTAATTACCAAGTTATATAAGTGATAAAACAGGTTGCATAGCTTTTACATTGCTAATTATGCATTAATTTGAAAATAAGCTTCCTGTTGACTTTTTATAATCAAGTTTGACCCGACGATTGACCTAGATAGAGTGGGAATCAAAGGGTGCCCTTTTAAGGGTTTAATGCCCACATAATTACCTACTCATAGGTACTTTCAATTTGGACTTTGACTGGACAAATTAAGATTAATGACGAAGTCAAATCTTAATTACGACGGTTTGACTTAAGACTAATAAACTAAGCAAAACTGAATTAAGAAAGGTTAAGTACACTTACAATAGTCCTAAGCACGACTAATGATCACTAGGAGAGGTGCTTGAGTTCCAGGAACCTCCAGAAATGAAGTTGTGAAGCTTTCAAGTGAATGAGCAATTGAAGAACACAACTCATGGCCCTTATATAGGTTTCTTAGAGCATCAAGATCATTCCAACAAGGTCTATGAATGTTCCCTGATCATTTCAAGTGTCCCTAAGCTCTTAAAAACCAACAAACAAGCCCATAGAATTGAATACAAGGCTTCTAAGTCGGTTTAACTTGCTGAACTCGCAGGTGTGCATGATTTCTGCCCAGCACAGGCCGTCGCGTAACGCTACAGCAAAAGGGGGAGTTGCTCGCACTACGCTAGCAAGTAGGTAACCAGCCAAACAAGTTTCAGCTAATTACATTTCAGCCCCTGGTCCTTCCAAGCATGGTTTTAACTTTGTTTATTGCATTTTCAACCCTCTAACTTTACTTTTAAGGGCTCCAAGGCATTACCAAACACCGTTAAGTCCTCGGTTAACTTTGTGATCACCCGTAAGGCTTTAAATTTCAACGTTGACGCTTGTAACCCCTCGCATACGAATTTTATCATAACTTTCTCATACGATAACGAAACTTTGTGAAATTTTTGTCACACATTCTCGTGAGTATAATTAATCATTACAAAACTTCGGGTTTGCTAAAAGGTCACTCAGAGGTATACTTTAAACATGTTGACACATTTAACCCCTGTAGTTTGTAATTCCTCACTTTCTTTCACAACTAGCTTCGTATGATCCATGATTTATTCGTTTAAGGGTATAAACATTATGTAGGGTTAATGAAAGATATATTTATTCATTGTTGACACATTGAATCCTTTTTATACACATAGATTCCTTGTTTGTCAACTTTAGTCCCTCTAACTTAATCTTTTACACGTTTAAAGTCCATGACACGTGTTGATATATTATTGGACACGAATTTTCGAGGTGTTACATCCTCACCCCCTTAAAAGAAATCTCGACCTCGAGATTTACTGAAATAAATGAGGGTACTTTTCTTTCATCGTGGATTCTACCTCCCACGTGTATTCGGGACCTCTGCGGGCATCCCATTTGACCTTTACAATAGGCACATGCTTCCTTCAAAGCTTCTTTACCTGTCTATCCTCAATCGACAGTGGTTTTTCCACAAATTTCAAGCTCTCATCTATATGCACATCCGTATGTGGTATGACTAGTGATTCGTCAGCTAGGCATTTCTTCAGATTGCAGACGTGGAATACGTTATGAATACCACTGAGCTCTTCAGGTAAGTTCAACTTGTAAGCCACTGACCCGACACATTCGATGACCTCGAATGGTCCTATATACCTTGGGCTTAACTTACCTTTCTTACCAAACCGCATCACTCCCTTCCAGGGTGATACTTTAAGCAAAACTTTATCACCAACCTCGAACTTTAGAGGTTTACACTTTGGATCTGCGTAGCTTTTCTACCTATCTCTGGCAGCTTTCAGGCGGTCGCGAATCTGGACAATCTTGTCCGTCGTTTCAAAGACTAAATCAGGTCCTGATAATTGGACTTCTCCTACTTCCGCCCAACAAATAGGTGTTCTGCATTTTCTACCATATAGTGCCTCAAAAGGCGCAGCCTTTATGCTGGTATGATAGCTATTGTTATAGGAGAACTCGATCAATGGCAGGTGGTTATCCCAACTACCACCTAAATCAATCACACACGCACGAAGCATGTCTTCCAAAGTTTGGATTGTACGCTCACTTTGCCCATCTGTCTGTGGATGGTAAGCCATACTAAAATTTAAGCGTGTGCCCAAAGACTGTTGGAAACTTTTCCAAAAATGAGAGGTGTATCTCGTATCTCTGTCAAAGATAATTGACACTGGTACGCCATGCAGAGCTACAATCTTATCTACGTACAATTGAGCTAACATGTCAGAGCTATAAGTTTCTTTAATGGGTAGGAAATGTGCTGACTTAGTCAGTCTATCTACTATCACCCATATAGTATCATTTCCCTTCCTTGTCTTCGGCAACTTGGTGATGAAATCCATTGTCACCATCTCCCACTTCCATGTGGGAAGTTCAGGCTGTTGTAGCAAACCTGACGGCTTCTGATGCTCAGCTTTGACTTGCGCACACGTCAAACATTTAGCTACATAGGCAGCTACAGACTTTTTCAAGCCTATCCACCAGTAGTTTGTCTTTAGATCCTGGTACATCTTATCAGCTCCAGGATGAACGGAATATTTGGAGCTGTGGGCTTCCTGGAGGATAACATCCCGAAGTCCTCCATAAACTGGAACCCATATTCGTCCATTCAACCTTAGGATTCCGTCCTTGTCATAGGATAACTGCTCCTCAGTTACTCCTAGCTTTTCATCAGGATAGTTAGCTTCCAACACAGCTTCCTTCTGTGCAGCTAACAACCTTTCGTTCAAACTATTCTTTATCTCAATGCTCTTGGCATTAATTCTTATAGGCTTCACTCTTTCCTTCCTGCTTAAGGCATCAGCAACTACATTTGCCTTGCCTGGATGGTATCTTATCTCACAATCATAATCATTTAAAGTCTCCATCCAGCGTCGTTGCCTCATATTCAAGTCCTTCTGATTGAACAAGTGTTGAAGGATTTTGTGATCTGAATAGATCACACACTTGGTTCCATACAAGTAATGTCTCCACAGTTTTAGTGCAAATACAACGGCACCCAACTCCAAGTGATGGGTGGTGTAATTCTTCTCATGCACCTTTAACTGTCGCGAAGCATAGGCAATGACTTTGCCTTTCTGCATAAGCACACAACCCATACCGGTGTGTGATGCATCACAGTATACTACAAATTCATCAATTCCATCAGGCAACGTCAATACAGGAGCGTTGCTCAACTTTTGCTTCAGAATATCAAAAGACTCTTGTTGCTTAGGCCCCCAGTCAAACTTGCTTTTCTTGCGGGTGAGTAAAGTCAGGGGTGCTGCAATTCTTGAGAAGTTTTCAATAAATCGTCTATAGTATCCTGCTAGACCTAGGAAACTACGAATCTCTGTAGGCGTGTTTGGCTCTTGCCAGTTCATAACTGCTTCAACCTTAGCGGGACCTACTTGGATACCAAGCTCACTAACAACATGTCCAAGGAATTGGACTTCTCGAAGCCAAAATTCACACTTCGAAAATTTGGCGTAGAGTTTTTCACGATGTAGAAGTTTGAGAATACAGCGAAGGTGTTTCTCATGGTCATCTTGGTTCTTCGAGTAGATGAGGATGTCGTCAATGAAGACGATGACAAATTTATCCAAATAAGGCTTGCAGACGCGATTCATGAGATCCATGAACGTGGCAGGTGCATTAGTGAGCCCAAAAGGCATCGCTAGGAACTCGTAATGACCATAACGAGTCCTAAATGCAGTCTTGTGCACATCTTCATCTCTAACCTTCAATTGATGATAGCCTGACCTCAAATCAATCTTAGAGAAGTAGCTTGCCCCTTGTAATTGATCGAACAAATCGTCGATCCTGGGCAAAGGATACCTATTCTTGATAGTGACCTTATTAAGCTCACGGTAATCAATGCATAGACGCATCGATCCATCCTTTTTCTTGACAAACAGGATTGGCGCTCCCCAAGGAGACGAACTAGGTCTAATGAAACCTTTGGCTAGTAAATCATCTAGCTGCGTCCTTAATTCCTTCATCTCTGTTGGTGCCAACCTATAAGGCGCTCTCGCAATAGGTGCTGCTCCTGGAATAATGTCGATTCTGAATTCTACTTGCCTATCTGGTGGCAAACCAGGTAGTTCTTCAGGGAACACAGGGTATTCAGAAATGACAGGGATATCCTCCATCTTAGGCTTGGGCACATCGATAGTCACTTGTGCCATATAGATGACACAACCCTTCTTCAAACATCTAGATGCTTTGAGCATAGACACTTGCTCAGGCAGTCCATACTGGGTATCTCCCTGAATGATAAGTGACTCACCCGACGGAGTCTTGACCACCACTTGCTTCTCATTGCAGACGATCTGGGCTTGGTTATGTGATAACCAATCCATGCCTATAACTATATCAAAACCGGCTAACTTAAAGGGAAGTAAGGACAAAGGAAAAGAGTGGTTCCTAATGGATATGACACATCCATCTAACACGGTTGACGCGGTTTCTAAGGTACCATCAGCTAATTCCACCTCATATTTCACACTTAGGGTTTTAACAGGTAAATTCAGCAATTCACAAAACTTATTATCTACAAAAGACTTATCAGCTCCTGAATCAAAAAGTACTCTTGCAAAGACATCATTTATGAGGAAGGTACCTGTGATCACATTGTCATCCTTGATAGCTTCCTTTGCATCCATTCTGAAGACCCTGGCATTGGTCTTCTTGACCTCTTCAGGCTTCTTGGTGTATTTAGGGCAGTTGGTTTTAATGTGCCCTTTCTCATTGCAGTTGTAGCACGTGGCATCTTTGATCTTCTTGCAATCAACAGTCTTGTGCTCCTTAGACTTGCATAACCCACATGCAGGTAATCCTGATTGAGACTTAGTCTCAAGCCTGCACTTTCCAAAGTGGCGTTTTTGGCAAGTCGTGCACTTTGGCTTCTCCTCTGATCGTTGATTACCTTTGTTGGACCCAGACTCCTTCTTGTAGTCTGTATTACCTTTGTGTTTTTTCTCAGATCTTCGTGAGGCATCATCCTCACGCTTCCTCTTACTCTCTTCAGAGTTCTTGAGCGATCTTAGCCTGACCGCATCTAAGGTGAGGGACAAAGATAGGTCAGCTGCCGACCTAAAAGTAGCAGGTCTTGAAGCCTTAACACTGGCTTTTATCTCTGGGGCTAAACCCCCAATGAAGCGAGCAATTCGCTTGGGTTCCGGTGTTATCAGATACGGAACTAGCCTAGACAGGGTATTGAAACTGGTGAGGTAAGCTTGACAATCTAGATCCTTCATCACCAATGATAAGAAATCTGACTCAATCCTTTCCACCTCATGCTGCGGGCAATAATTCTCCTTAATGAGAGCAACGAACTGACCCCGTGACAAATTGTAGAGTGGGATCTTTCTAGCAGCTTGAATGAGAGACTTCCACCATGCTAGTGCCTCTCCCTTGAATGATTGGGATACATACTTTACCACATCCCTTTCAGCACAACCGCTGATATCAACTACTGTGTCCATTTCATCTAACCAAGTCATACAGTCAATTGCCCCCTTTTCCCCAGTGAAATCTCGGGGTTTGCAGGAAACAAAGTACTTATAAGTACAGGACTTGGTACGCGGTTCATCATCGAACACTATCCTCTTGGATGGAACACTGTTTTGATTAGATGAATGTCGATCATCATCTTTCTTTGGTTCATCTTTCTTAGAGGGTGGTTTGTCATGAGCTACTGAATGGGTCTTAGGAGCAGACTTAGAGTGGGGTACTGAAGAAGTTCTACTATGCGTCCCACTAAACTCCTTGAATTGCTCCTCTACAGCTTTAGATACAGCTGTATCAATCAGTGTACAGAGCTCTCCTCTGGTTATATTAACCCTATCATCATCGTGGTTTTCCAGGGGATGACTGTTTACTTCTTCTGACCTAGCCATGTAGCTTTAATTGCTACATAAAATCAATTAAGGACAAGGTTTATTTAGAAGCCTATACAGTATTATTTTCCTTGACGATTTATTAACCATGGTTTTTAATAATCATTTTGGTTAATTTGCTAAATATATAATTATCCAGGATCTTTATCATAAATCCTAATTTACAAGTTAATAATAGCACAAAAAAAACCTAGTCACGTAGACGAGTTTAATTTATAAGCCCAAATTTTATGAAATCGAGGCATTAAGGTTTGAATCAAAGTTCATTACCTTTTCTTGACAGAGAGTTGTATGCTACCACTGTCTTTAGTCCCACAGGACGTTAATTATAGCCCGTAGGCACTTCATCCATAAGGGATGGTTATTTTAATAAGGAGAAATGGAGTAATCCAATTTAAGAATGGCTTATGTGATTTTATCGAATCACATTTCGCCAAGAACGTTAACATGTTTTCAGATGTTAACAAGGAATTGAATCTTTTAAATAGGTCTTACCATCTTGGCCATGTCTGCAACGACATATAGACTAGGTCTTATCCTTAAGATTCTTTTTAATAATTACGCAGAACAATCCTAAATTGAGATGTTAACAAGGATCTGAATCTAATTGAGGAACTACCATCTTGGCCCTGTCTTAAGGTGACACATGAGCTAGGTTTTGTCCTTTTTAGATTTTGCCATTTTATTATAATGGTAGATCTTATAAAAAGGAATGTTATTTTAAATCTAACCGTTCCTATTAAGATTTAAACAAATACATGGTTGCCCAAAACGGGACTTCTAACTGAAATGACTCGCCCATGCAAGGGCTAATCAGAAAATAACAAAAGAAACAAATAAAACGAATTAGGATTAGTCCTATGTTCTTGTCTAGACTCGAGAATTTGCAACTGTGTAACTGAGATTAAACACAAAAAACTAGTGTTCAATTCACTCAGTGTTGGCTCTGATACCAACCTGTCACACCCCGATATTTCCACGTATTACCGGTGGGCCCGGTGGGGAGTACCGTGACGTAGTTGATATCATCATAGTCAAACAACACAAACAATAATGTACAGCGGAAGCAAAGGAAAGATATCTTTCAACCGAACAAAATGTAATATTAAGTATCACAATACAGTTGAAACAGATCCACAGGCGGATCAAAATAAAGAGGAAACTTGTTCAACAGACTTTAAAGGCATCTAAAGCTTGCGAGACTTGAGTAATGACGCCTGGAGTAGCCAGCCTATTTCGTCTAGTACCTGCACTTAGCCTTTTTGAAAATACGTCAGTTTACACTGGTAAATACAACTTAACTGACTCATTTTGAAAAGAGTTTGAAAATTGATTTGAATGCACTTCGGCAAAAATATTTTTATAACTTGGGACAATTATTAAAAATAATCTTGTATACAGTTTTATTCATTTGCCGTCCATTAAAACCGGTTGTAGGGCCAGACTTAAGTTAACTGACACGCCACAGGTATAATGCCCACAAGGTTGATTCCTTTAAGTGGGTTACCAGTTTTTACATAATGCATCTGTCAGGTGTACGCCTACACCCCGTGCTTAGGTCGTGGCCATTTCTGTGAATGATGCCAAGGATATCCGGGACATGGTCATTTAACCCCCAAAGGCCATACACCAAATAATACATATTAAACGAGTTATGTAATTACATTAATCACAATCCGATTTAAATGATTACACACCCGACCAAGCGGTATTATTATAATACCGTATCCCAAGCCCGTATAGGGAAAATAAGTTAAGAGTATTTACCTGAGCAAAGTATAAATCAAATACAGCAAGTGCAAGTAGCTTTTACTGGTCTCCTAATATGGAATGAAGGTTTATAATAACCTATTAGATTTCTAACGGGTCTTTAATTAAGCCTAAGCTTAGACCGGTTAGTTTTAAAAAGGAAGACACGGTTCAAACGCATGATAAAGCGAAGACTGGTTTAGAATGTAGTTTTGACCCGACAAGCTTGTATGCTTGTTTAATATAGGTAACTTAAACACATTCTGGATTTTGAGACAAAAAGAATATCGTTTGACCCGTTTCGGCTAATATATGCAAACTAGTTACATAAGCCGATCCGAACGCGAAAAATGTGTAACGAATAACCATAAGAGTCATATGCAAGTTCCTTAAGTTATTATGCCTTAAATATGTTGTGACATCAGTAAGATATCTTCTATTATGCCCAAAACGGATTTAAACTCAATTTACGCCCCGTAGGGGTATTTTGGTCATTTAAAAGGTTATAAAAGAGTTTAAATATAATTCTGAGTTTCGGGTCTGATGTAATCAGTAAAAATACTTAATTTACTAGGTTATATCATTAGGGTATCATATATATGTGACATCTATCCTTTATAACCAAACTATGCATCTTAAGGGCATTTTGGTAATTTCACATAGGCTTAAAAGGTCAAAACTGGAAATCTGAGTTTAAAACTTTAGCTTACTGTAAAAATATAATAAATTACCTTAAATATCAGTAGGTATCAAACCTTATGTATCTAATATGGTTTTAATACATACTATGCGTTAAATATGCTTAAAAAGGCGATTTGGAGCCATTTCCGGGTTCTCAAAGGAAAGCTGGTATTTTTATAATTCCAGAAGGCTCAAAATACTTTATTTATTATTTAAAATCAGTAGCAAAATGTTTGGGGTCAAAAGGTTTTATAAAACTCATTTTATAGCCCAGAGGGGCAAAACCGGCATTTACCAAATTAAGCTTAGAACTCTAAGTTATGCTCAGCCTAAAAATAAATAAAAATCTCCAAAAATCCCAAAATATTATTTTATATCAGTGGGTAAAAAGTTTGGTATCAAAAAGTGGGTTTAAATAGGCTATATGCTAATTACGCCGTTTAATTAACATAAAGCTTTCTAATTACGCTATTGAGCATAACTCTTAATCTAGACCTCAAACTGATGTCAAATTTTAGGTGCAAGTTCATAAATCTGTAACTAAGGTTACTACTCTTTTATATTTTCAAAATTCATGTTTTAAGGTCATATGGGCATAATAGTCAACTCTTAAGCATAAAACGGAAACATGCATATGAATCGGATAACTAATGAACCAAGTTGTATAATCACAGAGGGTTATACTAACATATAACCTGGTCCAATTAAAGCTCTAGGGAATTTCTAAACTATGCTTAAACGGGTCAGAACTGAAAGTCAAAGCAGAAGTCAAACTATGCGACTTTCGGTTCCGAACCGAGTCTAAACTGAAAATTATCGGGGTGAACATGTTTAGACATGTTCTTACATTAATTACCAAGTTATATAAGTGATAAAATAGGTTGCATAGCTTTTACATTGCTAATTATGCATTAATTTGAAAATAAGCTTCCTGTTGACTTTTTATAATCAAGTTTGACCCGACGATTGACCTAGATAGAGTGGGAATCAGAGGGTGCCCTTTTAAGGGTTTAATACCCACATAATTACCTACTTATAGGTACTTTCAATTTGGATTTTGAATGGACAAATTAAGATTAATGACGAAGTCAAATCTTAATTACGACGGTTTGACTTAAGACTAATAAACTAAGCAAAACTGAATTAAGAAAGGTTAAGTACACTTACAATAGTCCTAAGCATGACTAATGATCACTAGGAGAGGTGCTTGAGTTCCAGGAACCTCCAGAAATGAAGTTGTGAAGCTTTCAAGTGAATGAGCAATTGAAGAACACAACTCATGGCCCTTATATAGGTTTCTTAGAGCATCAAGATCATTCCAACAAGGTCTATGAATGTTCCCTGATTATTCCAAGTGTCCCTAGGCTCTTAAAAACCAACAAACAAGCCCATAGAATTGAATACAAGGCTTCTAAGTCGGTTTAACTTGCTGAACTCGCATGTGTGCATGATTTCTGCCCAGCACAGGCCGTCGCGTAGCGCTACGGCAAAAGGGGGAGTTGCTCGCGCTACGCTAGCAAGTAGGTAACCAGCCAAACAAGTTTCAGCTAATTACATTTCAGCCCCTGGTCCTTCCAAGCATGGTTTTAACTTTGTTTATTGCATTTTCAACCCTCTAACTTTACTTTTAAGGGTCCAAGGCATAACCAAACACCGTTAAGTCCTCGGTTAACTTTGTGATCACCCGTAAGGCTTTAAATTTCAACGTTGACGCTTGTAACCCCTCGCATACGAATTTTATCATAACTTTCTCATACGATAACGAAGCTTTGTGAAATTTTTATCACACATTCTCGTGAGTATAATTAATAATTACAAAACTTCGGGTTTGCTAAAAGGTCACTTAGAGGTATACTTTAAACATGTTGACACATTTAACCCCTGTAGTTTGCAATTCCTCACTTTCTTTCACAACTAACTTCGTATGATCCATGATTTATTCGTTTAAGGGTATAAACATCATGTAGGGTTATTGAAAGATATATTTATTCATTGTTGACACATTGAATCCTTTTTATACACATAGATTCCTTGTTTGTCAACTTTAGTCCCTCTAACTTAATCTTTTACACGTTTAAAGTCCATGACAAGTGTTGATATATTATTGGACACGAATTTTCGAGGTGTTACATAATCCAATCGGGTGACCATTCGATTGGATTGTTACCTCATTTGGGATGGATGTGTTTGTGTATGATGGCTTGACTTTTGAAGTTTTCGTTGTAGCACTTTGAAAACAGAGAAGTATCTCTACCTTTCAGGTCAGTCGATCAAACGGCTGTTCGATCGGACAGCAATCCGATTGGTAGGACACTTCAGTGAGAACAAGTTCACAGCAGTTTGTCACTCGGTCGGATTGCAATCCGAATGGGTGGCGATCCGCATCGAACATGTTGAAAATTGTTTAAGTGTTGGAGTCTAAACAGCACATGGTCGGGTGGTAGTCCGGTCGGATGGCAATCCGATCAGACGGCAACCCGTTCGATGTTCAAACCTCACAAGTTGAATAATAGTTCAGTGTGGGACCCAAGTTGCTAGCCGATCGGGTGGCTGTCCGATCGGGTGGCAATCCTATCGGACGGCAATCCGTCCCAGACGACCTGATCGTCTTCTTCACTTGGTTGTTTTGGTAGTTTGCGTTTTCTCGAGACTGTTCAATAACGTGTCAAACAACAGAACCTCGTCAAGACTTAGTGACCCGATTGGACAGGAATCACCTTAGTCCGACCAGTTAACTGTTCGAGACGGTGTTTCATGTTTAACTCGAAATCGGTAATCTCTTGGATAGAATCTAGATCTTGGACCAACACAACACTAAGAATGAGTAGAAGGTCAGAACGAGCTCCGATTCTATCGGTTTTGAGTGCATTGAGTGTAAAAGAGTTGAAAGAAAGTTAGAAAACCATCTTTCAATCCTTTTCCCCATGAATATGTTCAGATCTGTGAAAGATCTTTGTTTATTTGTGTGGAAATCGTTCAGATCTTAGTAGTTCTTGGTGGATTGAAGCCAAAACATGAAGTTCTTATGAACACCATGATGACATCATCCTAGAACACCTCAAATCTAGTGATTTCACGGTTAAAAGTTAAGATTCAAAAGATAGAAAGGTGTAGGAGTGCGTGTTGTCACACCCCAACCGATGGCGGAATCATCAGGGCGCGGCACTGAGCGAAATAGATTGTCCAAAAGTTTCCATAACAACTATAATTACCAATTATTTAAAGCAACACGTCCCATACCATGTCATAAAAGATAATACAATTATTAAAGAAAAGATCTAGTCAAATTGTTCTGTTCCGACAACTCAGATTTTTTATTACAAACAATTGTTTTTTGTTGACCTAGGTCTTTCCTAGCCTTGATTTCACAGCAAGCTAATCAAATAAGCATCCTAAGCACCTGCCACATACGTTAAAGTAAAGGTCAATACACATAGTGTAAAGGTGAGCATACAAGTTTAATAGATATAATAGAGTTCGAAGTTGTTACGCATAACCAGCACGTACACAGTGTAAAATGAGGCATGTTAGTTATCGACATGAACCTATCCATACCAATGACTGCGAGTTGACTGCCCAAGGCAGTTCGTAATACACACTCACCACAGTGAGTCATGTAACAAATTGTCCTTAACAACCCCTGAGAACAGGTGCTGAGTCCAAACAAATAGTACTATCGTTGCTAAGGTTGGTAGACAGCATTCCATGTGTAAACATAACAAACAAGCATTCATTAAGTCACATAATACATGCGGTAATTGGTCAGCGATTAAATTATTAAGTAGTGTGTTTGATGTGATTTAGAATAAGTAACGTATGTAACACCCAAAAGTGCGTAAAGCAAAAAGGGATCGAGTATACTCACAGCGATTGGTGGATTGAAGGGAGCGCTAGAGAGAAAGGTTAGCCTGATCAGAACGATAACATAATGATAAGTGACGCGTAAAATGAAACAAAGTGTCAGTGGGTCGAATAGCAATCCGATAGGATGGCAATCCAATCGGGTAGCTGGTCGTTCGGATGACAATCCGCTCGGATGGTCATCCGATCGGGTGACCATTCGAGTGGATTGTTACTTCCTTTGGGAAGGATGTGTTTGTGTATGATGGCTTGTCTTTTGAAGTTTTCATTGTAGCATTATGAAAACAGAGAAGTATCTCTACCTTTCAGGTCGGTCGATCGAACGACTATTCGATCGGAAAGCAATCCCGATTGGCGAGGCTTCTCAGGTTGAGAACAAGTTCACCGCAGGACGGTCACTCGATCGGATGGCAATCCAATCGGGTGGCAACCTTTGTACATTGCACATGTTGAAAATTGTTTAAGTATTGAAGTCTGAACATTACATAGTCGAGTGGTAGTCCGGTCGGATGGTAATCCGATTGGTCAGCATTTCGTTCAATGTTCACCCTTCAAAGTTTGAAAATAGAAGTTAGGTGTGGGGCCAAAGTGCAAGTCGGTCGGGTGACAACCCGTTCGGGTGACAATCCGACCGGATGGTAGTCTGATTGGGCGACATTCCGTCCTGGTCGTTCTGATCGTCTTACACTTAGTTGTTTTGATAGTTTGACGTTTTATCGAGATGTTTTGATAACGTGTTAAGCAACAGAAACCTCGTCAATACTTGGTACTCCTGATCGGACAGGACTCACCCAAATCCGACCAGTTGACGGTTCGAGACGGTGTTCCATGTTTAACCCGAGATCGGTAGTCTCGTGGATAGAATCCAGATCTTGAACCAACACAACCACAAGAAAGTTAGTACAAGGTCTGATTTTATCTGTTTTGAGTGCATTGAGTGTAAAAGAGTTGAAAGAAAGTTAGAAACCATCTTTCAATCCTTTTTCACCATGAATATGTTCAGATCTATGAGAGATCTTTGTTGATTAGTGTGGAAATCGGTTAGATCTAAGTTGTTCTTGAAGGATTGAGGCCAAAACATGAAGTTCTCAAGAACACCATGATGACATCATCCTAGAACACCTCAAATCTAATGATTTCACGGTTAAAAGTTAAGATTCAAAAGATAGAACGGTGTAGGAGTGCGTGTAAAGGAAGCACAAGATTTAGGTTGAGATCTTACCGGAATCACGAGAAATCGAAGAAAAAGGTGGCTGGAACGAGTGGAGAGAAAGAGAGAGCTGATACTTTCCCAAAGTGGTAATGAAGGGGTATTTATAGGGTTTCCCAAAGTGGAGAGGGCTAGTCGATCGAGCTGGTCAGCCCGATCGAACTGCTGGTCTGTCGAATGGTAGTTCGATCGATCGGCTGGTCGCTTGGTCGATTGGCCACGAGTTTTGCGGTTTCGATTGCGATTGCGTGCGTTGCGTTGCGATAGAGTTTCTTATTCACATTACTTTTAATCCCAACTTGTTAGGCCCTAAAGTGTGAGACTGACGCATCAAATTAATACAACGAGCGATGGTTACGAGCTGGGCCTTACCGGGTTAGTTTATATTAGGTTGTGGACCTTTATAGATCACTTGGGCCAAGCTTTAGGCCGTGTGGGCCAAGCAGGCCCAATGGGAGCCCATGTAGGGAATTGGGCTTGAGTTAGTATATAAACAAGTTTCTAACTTGTTTTTAGATTAGAACCTCCAAGTTACACAAGTTCTAGAGAAGCTAGAGTGGGAGGCGATTTAGGTTGTGAACACTTGTACTAGACGGTTTTGCTTTTCAAGTAATAGAATCATGTGCAAGTGTTGAAAGTGATTCGGTATTGTTCTTCGTTTATCATATTTTTCGGTTTGTCTTGAATCATCTTGTGTTTGGTTTCCGCACTCTCACAAGATTAGGTTTGATATCATTGAAAGATTCGTTCTACGGGATTTACAAGTGGTATCAGAGCCATTAGAACCTATTTCTAGGCTCGGTGTGATATCAAAGATTCAAGATTTTCGTAATTTTTGGGTTGGTGTTCTTCGCGTTCTTCGTGATATTCATCGGTTTTTATTAAAAATCATTATTTTCTGCTTGTTTGATTTCTATTTGAAGTGTTTAAGGGATAAACTTGAATTTAAAAAAATTCGTATTCTGCAATATCTTCAATTTTTTGAAAGTTCCCAAAAATTTCGAAAAATTCTAGTTGACAATTTTTTTTGAAATTCTTGTTTCCAAATTTAAAAATAAAAGATAAAAATTTGGTTGACCAGATCCTTATTTCGAGTCATCAATTTTCACGGTTCCGAATCCGACATCTTCTGAGTCGCAACCAGAGCTCCAATTCATCTTCAACAGGTCTCGAGTCATTCATTTTTGTAATCTCGAGTTACATCTCTTCCGAGTCGCAATAAAAGGTCTCGACTCAATCACTTTCCAAGAACTGGTCTCGACTCATCATTTCATGTCCGACGATTCCGAGTGACAACCACCTCCGTCCTTCATCATCAAGGTCTCGACTCAAATTGAAAAACTGGTTTCGAGTCCACACCATCTTACAACAGGTCTCGAGTCTTCGACATCAACTTCATCGCCGATCTCGACTCATCATCCATATCATTAATATCAACAATAAGATCTCGAGTCATCAAAATCCACTGTCTCGAGTCGCAATCTCCATTTCACGGTCTCGAGTCAATTCATTTTTGATCACTCGCAATCATTGTTTCGACATAGTTTTCGAAGTTTTCGAGTTTTCGTTTTCATCACTGAACAACTCGGATAACCTGCAACTCCGGTGATCACCTGCACATTCCGGCCGTCGTTCGTCAGCACATCACCACTGCTCCGTTCACCAATATTAATCTCAACGTAACCACCATCTCCGACAACCAACCACCTCCGTCCACCGTCATTGTCGAACGTCTTCTCCGTCGATCACCACCGCAGTTCATCGTCTTGTTCAAACGTTGAACATAATCACCGGTCAACCTTCTGAGTCGCAACCATCTTTCATTGTGAGTTCTCGAGTCCGACACTGTCCATCTGTATCTCCATCTCCGTATCTCCGGCACCTACATTACCATTAGACCTCTTCCGCACCACAGTCGTTCACCATCATTGGATTGGTTACAAATGGTTTGGGTTATTGCAGAATATTGATTAGAAAGAAGTGCTACAGTGACTAATTAAAAAAAATAGGGTTTTGGGGTATGTTTTTTGAACGAAGAAGACATACAGTTCTGTTTTGATTTTAATATAATAATAATAATTATTATAATTATAATATCAATGATTTGTTAATCATTGCATAATCATAATAATAATATTTTTTTTTTTGAAAAGTATACTTCATTAACGGGGACACCGACCCAAAACGGGCCGACCCAAAAGAAAAACAAAACGAAATTACATATTCACAGCTTTACACCAATTATCCCAAGACACATCCTTGTGTTTCGATCTAGCTTTGAACCATAAAAAACCTAACACCTTAATATCAGTGAAGATACTATCAATCTTGATTGGGGTAGAATCGAAGACCAGAGCGTTCCTAGCCTTCCAGATGCACCAACAACTGATTAATACCAAGCCATGGACCAAATCACGTCTACTATCCGGGATACCGATCCCTTTGTGAAGCTCTAGAAGGTCACGGAACGAAAAAGCGTAAATAGGAGGAACATTGCACCATTGGGAGATCAAGTGCCAAATATTCGAGGCCACCCAACAACTTGAGAACAGGTGATCAGCAGATTCGGAACCGAAGTTGCACAGAGGACACTGGTCAGAGCCGATGCCGATATTCCGGGAGATAAGAGCCGACCTCGTTGGAATCTTTTCCTGCTCGCAACGCCAAGAAAAAACATTGACTTTGAGGGGAACCCAATTACACCACTTCATAGCAAAGAAGCTGCTCGAAGAGGGTCTAGATCCGATAAATTCCCGAACATTCTTAACCGAAAAAACCCCTCCGCCACCTGTCCAACTCCACTTGTCTTCCGCTGCCGAGAGACTCGATTCTGAAACAAGATTACTCAGTTGGGAAAGCTCTTGAAAAAGAGAGGCCGGAACTGGAGACTTCCAGTCCCACTGCGAGGTCGTAGCCGAACCCGAAACACAAAGCCGATCACAGACCTTGCAGAATTTGTTGACTTCTAACTTGAAAAGGTTAGGAAATTTAACTCTAAGGGGCTCAGCAGTGATCCAGGGGTCGAGCCAAAAAGAGATACCATCCCCTTTGCCAACGATCCCTTTAAAATAGTGACGAATCGGGGTGTCATCGAACGATGACTAGGACAATACTTTCACAATTTTGCTCCTGGTCCCATTGAGAGATTTTTTGTACTGAAAGCACTCCCAACCCACCTTACTGGAATGAAAAGAGACTATAATCCTTCGCCAAAAACTATCGGGTTCCGTTTTGTATCTCCATCCCCATTTCGACAAAAGGGCCACGTTAATGTCTTGAAGATTACTGAAAGCACTCCCAACCCACCTGACGAGAAGCGAGCCACCCCAAAGAAAACTTTTCATCATCCTTTCAAGGTCGGAGATAACCTTTTTAGGCGCTTTGTATATAGAAAAGTAATAAGAAGGGAGGCTTTCGAGCACCGATTTAATTAACGTGACACGACCACCGATGGATAAAAAACGAGACTTCCACACTGCAAGGCGACTTTGAAACACCTCGTAAACCGATGACCAATTACCGATGCGGTTCATGTTTGCCCCAACTAGAACACCGAGGTATTTGAATGGGGGGGCAGCCGGCTTACATCCAACTTCCGAGACGACTTCAACGACATCATCCCAACGAACCCCAATCCCGAAAAGATGGGACTTGTCAATGTTAATACTTAAACCCGAACTGATATGGAAACATCGGAGGACACGAAGCATGATTTTAATCTCCTCGGTGGACCATTCGCCAATAATAATAGAGTCATCAGCGTAGAGAAGGTGACCGGGCCCCGGGTCCAGATGGTTTAAACTTCAAATTTTTCTAAATCAGAAATTAAAAGGGATTCCAGAAAGCTTACTCAAAAAATGAGTAGAGAAAGCTTATGTTGCTAATATGAGTAGACACCACCATCTTACTAAAAAAATATGTAATTTCTGAGTAAGAAATGCTTAATAATAATTATTTTAATATCAATTAGGTTTCACTTTATAAAAAAAGGGGTTATTATTAATTAAAAAAAAGGGGGTTTGTTCGTTTGTGATAAGGTTTGACAGGTTTTGAGGTGCGGTTTAGAAAACGGTTTCAGTCAATCCCGTGCAAGGGGTTTGAGTTAGCGAGTACACGGGTTCTTGCTTTGGGCTTGCGTTGAGGAAATAGTATACAGGATTCCAAGTGTGCGATTTGTACAAGTGTGCGGCCACAGTTTTAACACTCCGTTTCGGTAAAACGCACATTTTCGGGGAATCACATATTTTTTTTTGGATCACATTTTAAAAATGTCTTCTAAGAGAGATGTGCTTGAGCAAGAACTCCAAGGATTCAGATACTCACATGGTGAATCTATAGAAGCACTTACAGGCCGGTTTGCTGAACTGCTCTCTGAAATGGAGAAGGCAGAGATGGTGGTGTCTACTCATATTAGCAACAGAAAGCTTCTGGATGCTATAAAAGGGATTCCAGATCAGGAGAACTGTAGTTGGTTTAGAAATGTTAATCAGATAATATTGACAACCGACTGCTACAAAATGAAGTCAGATGAGCTGATCTTACTAATCAAATCATATGACAATGCTGACAAGCAGTCTACTCAAGGCAACACATCTGATGCAGTTTGCTCACCCACTCGTGAAGCAATTTGCTCACCCACTCGTGAAGAAATACTTTCTGTCTTTTGCACTCCTAAGTGTAGAGAAAGAAATGAGGCATATCGGTTACACAACGCTGAGTTGATCCAAGATTACAAAGACATAAAGAATAAAAATTTTACTTTATCAAAAAATGAAAAGCTTTATAAAGAAAAAATTGAAGCTCAGCGAAAAGACATCATCAAACTTAAGGATGATGTAAGTGTAAAGACAGCCCATTTCTTAGAAGCACAAGAGAAGGTATGCATTTTGATCAAAGAACTGGAAGATATCAAAGAAAGATATCAAATTAACGAACTTAACATTAAAAATATGAGTCTTCCAGTAAACTGGTCAAAAATCTGTGTGATCAGCAACTTGCATACAAGAAAAAGAAGGGGTGTGGGTTAGGATTCAATCAAGTTCCTCCTCCTTATAATGATAATTACACATATTTACCTGTTAATGAGGAGGAACTGATAAATGAAAGCAAGATGACTTACGGTCCTAAAACTAATAAGTCATCAATCAACAGCAAATCTGTTGATAATAAACGACCGATTCCTTCAATAAACTTTATTTCTAAAGGAACATTTGATCCTAATGCTTCGTCTTCCCATGCAGATGAAGTAAAAGTTGAAGATGTCGTTGGAGATGAACAAGCATCAAATTCTCATGTGTGTGGCATTTTTAGCTCGTTTTTTCACTCTGTGATTCATTCCAGGCCTGATGGTTTGGGCGAAAACGTTGATACTTGTGTAACAGAGACTGAATCGGCAAACGAAACGAATGAGCCAGCTGAACCATCTGATTCCAAATGTGAATCATCTGAAGCAGCTGATTCGGAGAAATTGGAATCAGTTGATTCTAGCGGATTCAGCTCAAAGGTGTCATATGCAGAACCGTCTTGTGCTGAAAATTCGTCAAATGTTTCAGCTGAAATTTCTGCTAAAGTTTCTGGTATTTCATTTGATAAACCTGAACTCTCCAATTCTGTCAAAGCTGATGACATGAAGGATGAAGAGGAGACTGACGTGAACAAGGCTCCAAGTGCGCAAGCTGAACCTTCTGTTAGTGATGAAAAGGTTCAGATCAAGCAACAAGAGCTGAAGCAAGCAAGTAAAGGACGCGGAAAGAAGAAGCCTAAACATCAAAGACAAGCAGGCTCTCCACAGTCCTCAACGGGCAGCAATAGTCCTCAAAAGGACCGTGATGTGAAAAATGCTTTTGTTAAGCCAGTCAGTAATGGCAGATGTGAGAAATATGCATTTGACTGTGCTAACAAAGCTTTCGAAAAGACTGGTGAGATTTCTGAACAAGACCTGCAGTCTAAACAAAACAAGAAGAATCAAAAGAAATCTCCACCACAGAAGGCTCCTACAAACGATAAGTATAGACATCCAAATTCATCCTCGTTTGTCAGAAATGTGCAACAAAAACAAGCACAGAAAGGACCAGTTCATCCTTCAGGGCCTGCAAGAGCTACACAAGCTGATCAGAATGCCTTCTACGTGAAGAGACAAACATGCTTCAATTGCGGCATTGCTAGTCACATTGCTCGGAACTGCATAAATCTTCCCTACGTACCATATTATATGCAAAATCAGGGGGTTACACCAAAGGATAACTACCATTCTAAGCCGATGAAGGTATCGTCACCTAAGGCAATGAAGAATGTGAATCCCAAGGTTAAACCTTCTGATGGGGATTGGAACGCTAATGCAAAGCTTTTCAGGAACAAAAACGTGTTTCTAAAATTAACAAACCTGAAACAGTTACAGTTGCTCAACCGAAGGCAACAAACACATTTATTAAACCAAAACAGATTTGGAAACCCAAATCCAAGGCAGCAACGTCTCCAATCGTTGAAACAAAAGGGGACTTGTGTTTGAAAGAAGTGTCTTACTTTGATGCTTCAGGTAAACCCAGGACCACGATGGCCTGGGTACACATGTCTTACTAATCTCCTTATTTTTCAGGAACAACTAAGGAGGAGCTGTTGACAATCTCTGGAATGTTGATAGCGGTTGTTCCATAGATAAAACGGGTAACATTTCACTGTTGCAAAAAGTTCAAATTTTTTTTACAGATGATATGTTTCCTTTGGAGGAGATTAGAGAAGTAAGATAAGATCAGCAAAAGGTACCGTTTAAATTCAGTACTTTGATTTGAATATTGATTAGTCTTCAATCTGATGACAGAACGGTTTAAAAAAATATTTTCTTTTCTCTTTCTTAGTTCATTATTTTGTATATAAAGTGTCCTTTCTCTAGTAAATGGTAAATTTGCGCAAAAATACAAGATTTATGCACAAATTTAGGGGGCAGAGGGACATATAGATAGATATAGAGTTTAGGGGGAGAAAACTCAGAAAAAGAAAAATACAAAAAGAGTTTGCTGTAAATATGTATTGTTTTAGGGGGAGAAAATGAGAAAAATACAAAAACATTTGAAAAAGACAAAAAGAGAAATTGCATGATATGGGAAATGAAATAAAATTTCACATTATGGTCGAGGGCTGACTCATGTAAGACCAGTATCGAAATAGTTTGACTCTAGTATGATGTGTTGGTAGGCTCTATCCTTAAGACTGGAAACATTGGCTGTTTCTAGTCAGAACTAAAATAGTACATGACCCCAGGAAAGAAAGTCACTAGGAATTAGCTCATTTCTATTTGAATGCCTGTATGTTGTCCCGATACACACAATTTTGGTCCGGTTCTGAAATCTTCTCTGAAAAAGTCGTGTATCTCCTCTGTTTTGCGTGAGCAAAGACCTGGAGGTGCTAGGCAACGTCAGCTTCTGCTGCATCCAGATACATGCTGACCTAGCTGTACGTTGTCGTGCTATAGATCAAATACACCCGAAAGAGGCCCTCTAGTACCCAAAAGAAACCCGAGAAAAAAAACCTATATCAAACTGAGAAAATCTCATTTGATCTGTATATTATATCCATCTCTCTGCAAATGATCTATTCTTTTCTTTTCTCAATCTAGTCCCAGTTAAGGTTTCAGAAGTTTGGATCGGACTTGTGAAATATGTGGTAGGGAAACTGCTTGCATGATAGAGTGTGCTGTCTATAATTCCGGGATTTGATTAGTATTTGTTTGGGTGTTCATTGTTAAGACATCAAAACATGATAAAATGAGTTACAGGCAGTTATATGAAAAAGGTCTAGGGAGACGAGTTTAAGTGGACAAATATACTGGTAATTGTCTAGATCTTTCAGTAGTAGATCAGTGTTGATAAGTGAAGTCAGGCCCAAAACCTCGTGATTTTGATCCCATTGCAATTGTAATTGTATATTATGGTAGTTGTTTATATTTTGAGTTCTTATTTGTTTCTTGCTCTTAAAATTCAAAAAATTCAAAAATAGAAAATTCAAAAATACAAAAATAGTGTCTTGTTTCTCTATAAAATCAAAAATCCAAAAATAGAGTGCTTATTTGTTTTTCTTAAAGTTAAAAAAATATAACCGTTCTTGAAGATTTGACTGATCATCAAAAGTTGAAAGAATTTAAATTGTGAAATTTGATGTATCTAGTGTTCATATGGTACTCTCCCTGTTGCATAAGAAATGTTTGCTTATGAGTTTGTGAGCATGTGCAGAACTTGATTTCAATCAAGAACAGGGGATGATGAAGATTGAGATGCTGTTAGTTGCTAAAGAAGCCTGAAGCAGCAAAACAACAAGATGTACCTGAGTCAGAAGAATCGGATACGAATTGCAGTCTGACAGTGATAGTGCATTTGAAGTAGTACCATGAACCTGCTTAAAAGAAAAGGACTGAAGAAGAAAAGAGCTGTTGAGAATCCTCCTCTCACTTTCTTTTCGACAAGACTTTCAAGCAAAAGCTGATCGAGATCCTGATATGAAGCTAACCACAAAAGCTGAAGAAAAGAGACCCAGTGCTGAGACTTCAGAAGTCAAGAACTTCCACAACATCTGCAGCAAAGCGACAACCATAGACTTCGTTGAAGACGTTGCTGAATTCATGCTATGAAGACAATTTGATGGAATCAGTCTAGGGGGAGATTGTTAGGCCCTAAAGTGTGAGACTGACGCATCAAATTAATACAACGAGCGATGGATACGAGCTGGGCCTTACCGGGTTAGTTTATATTAGGTTGTGGACCTTTATAGGTCACTTGGGCCAAGCTTTAGGCTGTGTGGGCCAAGCAGGCCCAAGGGGAGCCCATGTAGGGAATTGGGCTTGAGTTAGTATATAAACAAGTTTCTAACTTGTTTTTAGATTAGAACCTCCAAGTTACACAAGTTCTAGAGAAGCTAGAGTGGGAGGCGATTTAGGTTGTGAACACTTGTACTAGACGGTTTTGCTTTTCAAGTAATAGAATCGTGTGCAAGTATTGAAAGTGATTCGGTATTGTTCTTCGTTTATCATATTTTTCAGTTTGTCTTGAATCATCTTGTGTTTGGTTTCCGCACTCTCACAAGATTAGGTTTGATATCATTGAAAGATCCGGTTTTCGGGACTTACAAGAGAAATGAGCTAATTCCAAGTGACTTTCTTTCCTGGGGTCATGTACTATTTTAGTTCTGAACAGAAACAGCCAGTGTTTCCAGTCTTAAGGATAGAGCCTACCAACACATCATACTAGAGTCAAACTATTTCGATACTGGTCTTACATGAGTCAGCCCTCGACCATAATGTGAAATTTCATTTCATTTCCCATATCATGCAATTTCTCTTTTTGGCTTTTTCAAATGTTTTTGTATTTTTCTCATTTTCTCCCCCTAAAACAATACATATTTACAGCAAACTCTTTTTGTATTTTTCTTTTTCTGAGTTTTCTCCCCCTAAACTCTATATCTATCTATATGTCCCTCTCTATCTAACATACAATCATCCTAATTCATTTGCGTTTAGCGTTTGCGATTCGATTGCGATTGAGTTTCGATTGCATTTCGATTGATTACCACAACATAATAATAAACATGCACAAGTAACACATAAAAGGCACACACACATAGAACAATAACCAAAAGCATAATTCGAGTTGCGATTGCGATAAGCGAATAAGCGATAAATCGACGATAAATGTCGATTAAACCTCGATTGTTAACAGATACTCCACATAATACAACTAACGTAAAGCATAAAATAGACTAATTACAAGTCAAAGAAGTCAAAATAGGGATTGAGCAGGGAATGACAGATTGCAATTAGCAATCTTTTCTTCCTTTGACTTCAATCTTGACTTTGACTTTCGAAATACAGGGTGTTACAGCCTCCCCCACTTAAGGGAATTTCGTCCCGAAATTAGGTCGAAGCCGTAACAAACAACTGCGGGTACTTCGCCTTCATGTCGCTTTCGAGTTCCCAAGTGAACTCTGCACCTCGTTTGCCTTCCCATCGGACTTTCACAATAGGAATGCGCGAGCGTCTGAACTACTTGGTTTGACGATCCATGATCTCGACAGGCTTCTCCACGAAGTGTAGTGTTTCGTTTATTTGGAGATCATCAAGAGGTACAATTAAATCATGCTCAACAAGGCACTTTCGGAGGTTCGAAACACGGAAAGTTGGGTGGACGCTACTGAGTTCTTCCGGTAGTTCGAGTCTGTAGGCGACTTTTCCGATCCTTTCCAGAATCTTAAAAGGTCCAACATAACTAGGCGCTAGTTTCCCTTTCTTGCCGAATCTGACCACACCCTTCCAAGGTGATACCTTTAGGAGTACGTAGTCGCCAACGGTAAATTCAAGGGGCTTGCGTCGTCTATCGGCATAACTTTTCTGTCGACTCCGAGCTTTCAACAAATTGTCTCAAATCTGGAGAACTTTGTCAGCCGTTTCTTGTAATAGCTCAGGACCGGTTAATTACGAGTGCCCGATCTCGTGCCATACAATAGGCGATCGACATCTTCTTCCATATAGAGCCTCAAACAGTGCCATTTGAATGCTGGAATGATAACTGTTATTATACGAGAATTCGACTAACGGCAGGTAAGCATCCCAATTACCACCAAAATCTATGACACACGAACAGAGCATGTCTTCAAGGGTACGAATCGTTCTCTCAGTCTGACCGTCGGTTTGAGGATGGAATGCGGTACTCAGATTAAGCGTGGTACCGAGAGCCGCTTGAAACGTTTTCCACAGTAGCGAGGTAAACCGAGCATCACGGTCAGAGATGATGTCGCGAGGCGTCCCATGACTACAAATGATCTCATCGGTGTAGATTCGGGCTAATCGTTCTACCTTGTAGTCTTCCCGTATTGGTAGAAAATGTGCAGATTTGGTCAAACGGTCAACGACAACCCAGATGCTGTCGTGACCTGGCGGCGTGTGCGGAAGTTTGATTATGAAGTCCATGGCTATACTCTCCCACTTCCATATAGGGATCGGGGGTTGTTCGAGTAAGCCAGAGGATCTTGGGTGTTCAGCCTTGACTTTCGAACAAGTTAGGCACTTTCCAATGTAGAGAGCGATATCCCTCTTCATGCCCGACCACCAGTACTTGTAGCGCAGGTCCTGGTACATTTTGTCGGCACCGGGATGAATAGAATACCGAGATTTGTGGGCTTCGTCCATCAAAATCTGCCGCAAATCGTTCCGCTTAGGGATCCAAATTCGGTCCAGATAATGGAATATCCCACTCGATTTATTCACTAACCGGGCTCCATCGTGATGAATTCTTTCCTTCTTCAAGGTGCCCTCATTAAAACAAGCATGTTGGGCTTCGCGAATGAGGGTCTCGAGATGATGCTGGGCTGGAATGTTGGGAATGCTATGCAGATAGCTCGGTCTGCTTAGTGTGCCGGCAACGACATTAGCTTTGCCTGGGTGGTAATGAATCTCACAGTCGTAGTCATTGAGAAGTTCTACCCATCGGCATTGACGCTTATTAAGTTCTTTCTGGTTGAAGATATGTTGCAGGCTCCTATGATCGGTGAAGATCGAACACTTAGTACCATACAGGTAGTGTCACCAAATCTTTAACGCAAAAACAACTACGCCTAGCTCGAGATCGTTGGTTGTATAGTTCTTCTCGTGGATTTTGAGCTGACGAGACGTGTAGGCAATGACCTTGTCCCGCTGCATGAGAACACAACCAAGACCAAGGTTCGAGGCATCGCAATAGACAATAAAGTCGTCGTTTCCTTCTGGTAGAGCGAGGACGTGAGCATTGCAAAGCATGTGCTTAGGGGTTTGGAAAGCAGACTCTTGTTCAGTTCCCCAAACGAAGGGTCTGTCTTTATGCGTGAGAGCGGTAAGCGGCACAACGATTTTAGAGAATCCTTCGATAAATCGACGATAATAGCCCGTGAGTCCGAGAAAAGAATGGACCTCAGACGGGTTGTTCGGCGTAACCCAACTCTTAACTGCTTCAATCTTCACGGGATCGACATGAATTCCTTGACTATTGACAATGTGACCGAGGAATTAAACCTCCTCCAGCCAAAATTCACACTTGGAGAACTTGGCATAGAGTCGATTCCCCTGGAGTAACTCGAGAACCAAACGTAGATACTGCGCGTGTTCGGCTTTCGACTTGGAATAGATCAGGATATCATCGATGAACACGATGACGAAGCGGTCTAGAAATGGTTTACACACCCGATTCATCAGATCCATGAAAACCGCCGGTGCGTTGGTTAAACCAAAATGCATGATAACGAACTCACAGTGGCCGTATCGAGTGCGGAAAGCGGTTTTGGGTATATATTCCTCTTGGATGCGTAGTTGGTGATAGCCTGAGCGTAGATCGATCTTCGAGAAACACGTAGCACCTTGCAGCTGATCAAACAAATCATCAATTCGAGGCAGGGGATAGCGATTCTTGATTGTCAACTTATTCAATTCCCGATAGTCGATGCACATCCTGAACGACCCATCCTTCTTTTTGACGAAAAGGGCTGGCGCGCCCCATGGAGAGGTGCTCGAGCGAATGAAGCCTTTATCAAGTAATTCCTGGAGCTGACTCGATAAGGAGCTTTAGCAACAGGGTTGGCTCCAGGAATGAGGTCGATACGGAAGTCGATATCACGACTTGGAGGAAGGCCTGGAAGATCATCAGGGAATACTTGAGGAAATTCACAGACAACAGGAACATCTTTCACTTCGCTCTTCCTTTTCTTTTCCTTCTCCGCTACTACTATCTTAGCCAAGAAAGCTCTGTATTCCTTGCGGAGATACATGCTAGCTTGGACACATGACATAAGCTTGAGACCTTTCGAAGGAGTTTCACCATAAACACATAATACATCACCGTTAGCGAGCGCGAATCGAATCATCTTATCAAAGCACACAACTTCAACATGATTTTCACGAAGGAAGTCCATGCCTACTATGATGTCAAAACTTCCGAGTTGCATCGGAATGAGATCAATTGGGAAGATGTGATTGTTGAGCTCAAGAGTACAATCACGGAGAACAAAATTGACGGCGACGGTTCTTTCGGTGGTGACTTCGACATCAAACGTTGAAGGGAGATGGGAGCGCTTACGATTAAGGAGCTTCTCGAACTCAAACGATACAAAATAGTTATCGGCTCTAGTATCAAACAAACACGAAGCATAAATACCATTCACGAGAAACGTACCATTCACCACGTTGTTGTCGGCTTGTGCTTGGCGCGCATTGATTTTGAAAGTTCTGGCGCATGCTGCTTGCTGTTGAGGCTGTTGCTGCTGCTGCTGGGGCTCTTGTTTCACAACCCTGTTTGGGCACATGTTGGCAAAATGGTTAGGATTGCCACATGCGAAGCAGACTCTGGCGTTGACCGCGGGTGCCTGAGCCTCTTGTTGGCCTTGAGGGGCTGGAAGCAGAGCTTGATGAGCAGTGGCTTAAGCGGGTGCTTGGCGAGGACCTGTACGGCAGTTTGTGGTGAAGTGGCCATACATATTGCAGTGCACGCAAAATTGGCAGGCTAGACCCACCGGGTGATGATAAGTGCATGTCGAGCAAGCAGGGTGGGGGCCAGTGTATGCACGCTTTGCAGGCGGCGCATAGGTAACTGGTGCAGTTTGGCGGTGCTGAGTTTGCTGCTGAGCGGGTACCGCTTGGAGTGGAGCAGCAGTGGTTCTGACAGCACAGTTCTTGTTGTTGGAGCTGCTGTTGTTGTTCTTCCTCTTGCGACGAGAGGACTTTGACGATTGTGGAGCGGCGGTGGTGGTGTCAGCAGTTGGTGCGGCGGTGGTAGCTTGGTGCAGGTTCTTTGAAGCTTTATCCCAAAAACCAGCTTTTACTCGCTTGTCGTTAATTTCAGTGGCAAGCAAGTAAGTTTCTTCGATCGTTGCTGGCTTGGAAGCATGCACAAAATCTGCAACACAATCCGGCAGAGCGCGGATGTACTTCTTGATCGTCATGTCGGTAGTCTTCACTTGATCGGGACAGATGATACTGAGCTACTTGAAGCGAGCAGTGAGAGCAGCGTTGTCACCATCTTTCTGCTTGATGTGCCAGAATTCATCCTCCAGCTTTTGGCGCTCATGGGGAGGGCAGAACTCATCGAGCATAATGTTCTTCAACTCGTCCCATAACAGACCATAGGCTGCATCATTTCCGCGCTTGTTCCTCTCGGCCGTCCACCAGTCTATAGCGCGGGACTAGAAAAAGCCGGTAGCATTCAGAGTGCGGAGATTATCAGGACATCCACTCTGACGCAAGGTGACCTTGATCGAGTCGAACCATTGAAACAAAGCTGTTGGGCCTTCTTCACCGGTGAACTCTTTCGGTCCGCAAGCTTTGAACTGCTTGAAGCTGAAAGCAGCTTTGGGGGTTTCAGTCCTGGATTCCTCAGATGATTTGCTCATGTTCTCGTATAGTTCACTGACGACTTGAGGGACAACCTTAGCCATTTGCTTAGTAATCATGGCAGTGAGGCGTTTGTCTGCTTGCTTTCGGCGAGCATTTCGGGTAGCACGAGATCCAGATGACGACATGGTCGGCAACAGACATCGCCACAAGACTCAACACAGTATAATCGAATCTCACCTCACAAGCCTAATTCTACTAAAGCTCAGGAACACATTCAATCACATAGTCACATATACACATAATCACAGAGGCACATAAGCACATAGAGCACATAGGGCACATAGAGCACATAGAGTACATAGAGCACATAGAGCACCTAGAACACATAGAGCACATAGAGCACCTAGAAGAAGTCAGAATACAGAAACCTATCATTCAAAGTCCGCGATTGTTCGAAAATAGCGATTACGAATAATACAGTGAATAGTGAGCATATAGTATAATATAAGCGAGTAACGTAGCATGCGGACATCCATGGGTAGCAATTTGGTAGCGTTTTGAGATAGAGATGCAGTGTGATTCGTGTGTGTTGATCAAAGCGAAGGCGAAAAGCGAATAATCACCAAAATTGTAAACACATAAACAAATAAAGTCACATAAAACACATGAAATCCACAAAAATGGCAAATATCATCAGAGTCGACAGTAGCGAGCTCAAAATCGAAATACATAAAAATCGAGAATTAGATTGTCTGTGGCCATTAGACGTTGACTGACCAAAGTGATTCTACTATTCACAAGGACCTTTTGTACATACTTTAACCTTCAGGACTGTGCTCCCGCCTCGAATCTGGGCGAATGGCACGCATCCTTCTGGTTATAACGTGACTTCAAGTCGTTGGAGTCCGTCGAGACCTTGGTGGGAGTTTTATTAAAATAAAATGGGACGGAATAAGTCATCAGGGTTCGGGTTTCACCCCTGATTTAACAACTTTGTTCCTGCTTTTGATAAAAATAGAGACGAAAATTCGCGTTAAAGTAGGGATTTCACTCCTGGTTCAACGCAAATTCTCGCGTTTTATAGATAAATACAGATCGAACAAGCGATTTAATCAAGAGTTTGCGGTTTTCACACCTATTCTTGATCTAACCACCTGTTCATTTTGAAATGATACGGGTGCAGTGATAGTGTAGCGTGCGCGAGAACAGCGAGAAATAGCAAACAAGCTTGTACATGACCCTTACAGGGTATGCACAAGTCGGTCTGTTGGTACTTAACTATAGACTAGGTCGTTTCTAAGACATCGACCTGGACTAGGTCGAGTCTGGCCTAATTCCCTATAGTTATGGCTCTGATACCAATCTGTCACACCCCAACCGATGGCGGAATCATCGGGGCGCGGCACTGAGCGAAACAGATGGTCCAGAAGTTTCTATAACAACTATAATTACCAATTTTTTAAAGCAACATGTCCCATACCATGTCATAAAAGATAATACAATTATTACAGAAAAGATCTAGTCAAATTGTTCTGTTCCGACAACTCAGATTTTTTATTACAGACAATTGTTTATTGTTGACCTAGGTCTTTCCTAGCCTCAATTTCACAGCAAGCTAAGCAAATAAGCATCCTAAGCACCTGCCACATATGTTAAAGTAAAGGTCAATACACATAGTGTAAAGGTGAGCATACAAGTTTAATAGATATAATAGAGTTCGAAGTTGTTACGCATAACCAGCACGTACACAGTGTAAAAGGAGCCATGTTAGTTATCGACATGAACCTATCGATACCAAAGACTGCGAGTTGACTGCCCAAGGCAGTTCGTAATACACACTCACCACAGTGAGCCATGTAACAAATTGTCCTTAACAACCCCTGAGAACAGGTGCTGAGTCCAAACAAATAGTAATATCGTTGCTAAGGCAGGTAGACAGCATTCCATGTGTAAACATAACAAACAAGCATTCATTAAGTCACGTAATACATGCGGTAATTGGTCAGCTATTAAATTATTGAGTAGTGTGTTTGATGTGATTTAGTATAAGTAATGTATGTAACACCCAAAAGTGCGTAAAGCAAAAAGGGATCGAGTATACTCACAGCGATTGGTGGATTGAAGGGAGCGCTAGAGAGTAAGGTTAGCCTGATCAGAACGATAGCATAATGATAAGTGACGCGTAAAACAAAACAAAGTGTCAGTGGGTTGAAGGGCAATCCGATCGGGTAGCTGGTCGTTCGGATGACAGTCCGCTCGGATGGTCATCCGATCGGGTGACCCTTCGAGTGGATTGTTACTTCCTTTGGGAAGGATGTGTTTGTGTATGATGGCTTGTCTTTTGAAGTTTTCGTTGTAGCATTATGAAAACAGAGAAGTATCTCTACCTTTCAGGTCGGTCAATCGAACGGCTATTTGATCGGATAGCAATCCTGATTGGCGAGGCTTCTCAGGTTGAGAACAAGTTCACCGCAGGACGGTCACCCGATCGGGTGGCAATCCGATCGGGTGCCAACCTTTGTACATTGAACATGTTGAAAATTGTTTAAGTATTGAATTCTGAACATTACATAGTCGAGTGGTAGTCCGGCCGGATGGTAATCCGATTGGTCAGCACTTCGTTCAATGTTCACCCTTCAAAGTTTGAAAATAGAAGTTAGGTGTGGGGCCAAAGTGCAAGTCGGTCGGGTGACAACCCGTTCGGGTGACAAACCGATCGGATGGTAGTCCGATCGGACGACATTCCGTCCTGGTCGTTCTGATCGTCTTACACTTGGTTGAGTTGATAGTTTGTCGTTTTATCGAGATGTTTTGATAACGTGTTAAGAAACAGAAACCTCGTCAATACTTGGTACTCCTGATCGGACAGGACTCACCCAAATCCGACCAGTTGACGGTTCGAGACGGTGTTCCATGTTTAACCCGAGATCGGTAGTCTCATGGATAGAATCCAGATCTTGAACCAACACAACCACAAGAAAGTTAGTACAAGGTCTGATTCTATCGGTTTTGAGTGCATTGAGTGTAAAAGAGTTGAAAGAAAGTTAGAAACCATCTTTCAAACCTTTTTCCCCATGAATATGTTCAGATCTATGAGAGCTCTTTATTGATTAGTGTGGAAATCGGTTAGATCTAAGTTGTTCTTGAAGGATTGAGGCCAAAACATGAAGTTCTCAAGAACACCATGATGACATCATCCTAGAACACCTCAAATCTAGTGATTTCACGGTTAAAAGTTAAGATTCAAAAGATAGAAAGGTGTAGGAGTGCGTGTAGATTAAGGAAGTACAAGATTTAGGTTGAGATCTTACCGGAATCACGAGAAATCGAAGAAAAAGGTGGCTGGAACGAGTGGAGAGAAAGAGAGAGCTGATACTTTCCCAAAGTGGTAATGAAGGGCTATTTATAGGGTTTCCCAAAGTGGAAAGGGCTAGTCGATCGAGCTGGTCAGCCCGATCGAACTGCTGGTCGGTCGAATGGTAGTTCGATCGATCAGCTGGTCGATCGGCTGGTCGCTTGGTCGATTTGCCATGAGTTTTGCGGTTTCGATTGCGATTGCTTGCGTTGCGATAGAGTTTCTTATTCACGTTACTTTTAATCCCAACTACTATATCTAACATACAATCATCCTAATTCACTTGCGTTTAGCGTTTGCGATTCGATTACGATTGAGTTTCGATTGCATTTCGATTGATCACCACAACATAATAATAAACATGCACAAGTAACACATAAAAGGCACACACACATAGAACAATAACCAAAAGCATAATTCGAGTTACGAGTGCGACTGCGATAAGCGAATAAGCGATAAATCGACGATAAATAGCGATAAATGTCGATTAAACCTCGATTGTTAACAGATACTCCACATAATACAACTAACGTAAAGCATAAAGAAGACTAATTACAAGTCAAAGAAGTCAAAATAGGGATTGAGCAGGGAATGACAAATTGCAATTAGCAATCTTTTCTTCCTTTGACTTCAATCTTGACTTTGACTTTGACTTTCGAAACACGGGGTGTTACACGTGTAGATCAAGAAAGTACAAGATTTAGGGTGAAAACTTACAAGAATCGCGAGAAATCTGAAGAAATAGCGACTGGAGCGAGTTGAGAGGGAGAGAGCTGTCAACATCAAGAGATGTTGACATGTGAGGGTATTTATAGGGTTTCCATAAATGGAAAGGGGGAAAGGTGGGCTGGTCGATCGAGTGGCAACCCTGGTCGGGTGGCAGCTCGATTGAGTGGCACCTCGATCGGGTGTCAACCCGATCGGGTGGCAACCCGATCGGGTGGCAACCCGATCGGGTGGCAACCCGATCGGGTGGCAACTCGGTCGGCTGGCCACTCGATTGGAGAGTTTGGCGCGTCGAGTTTTGCTGTTTCAATTCGCGTGCTTAGCGTTGCGATGCGATAGAGTTTCCTATTCAAATTACTTTTAATCCCAACTACAATCATCCTAGATTACTTGCGTTTAGCGTTTGCGATTTGATTGCGATTGAGTTGCGATTGTGTTTTGATTAATCACCACAACATAAACATAAATAAGCACGCACAAGTAACATATAAAAGGCACACACACATAAAACAATAGCCGGAATGCGTAATTCGGGTTGCGAGTGCGATTGCGATAAGCGATAAAGTGATAAACCATGCGATAAATAGCGATTAAACCTCGATTATTAGCAAGTACTCCACATAATACAACTAGCGTAAAAGCATAAAAAGACTATCTACAAGTCAAAGGAGTCAAAACAGGAATTGAGCAAGGAGTAACAGATCGCAATTAGCAATCTTGTCTCCCTTTGACTTCAATCTTGACTTTGACTTTGACTTTCAAAACACGGGGTGTTACAGCCTCCCCCTGTTAAGGGAATTTCGTCCCGAAATTAGGCTTCAGCCATAACAAACAACTGTGGGTACTTCACCTTCATGTCGCTTTCGAGTTCCCAAGTGAACTCTGCGCCTCGTTTTCCTTCCCATCGAACCTTCACAATGGGAATACGCGAGCGTCTGAGCTGCTTGGTTTGGCGGTCCATGATTTCGACAGGCTTCTCCACGAAGTGTAGTGTTTTGTTTACTTGAAGATCCTCTAGAGGTACATACAAATCATTCTCAGCCAGGAACTTTCTGAGGTTCGACACATGGAAAGTCGGGTGAACGTTGTTAAGTTCCTTCGGTAGTTCGAATCTGTAGGCCACTTTACTGATCCTTTCCAGAATCTTAAAGGGTCCAACATATCGAGGCGCGAGCTTTCCTTTCTTTCCGAATCTGACCACACCCTTCCCATGGTGATACCTTTAGGAGTACATGGTCGCCAACGTCAAATTCAAGGGGCTTGTGTCGTCTATCGGCGTAATTTTTCTGACGACTCCGAGCTTTCCGCAAATTGTCTCTTATTTGGAGGATTTTGTCAGTTGTTTCTTGTAGTAGCTCGGGACCGATTAATTGCGAGTGACCGATCTCGTGCCACACAATAGGCGACCGACATCTTCTTCCGTATAATGCCTCAAACGGTGCCATTTGAATGCTGGAATGATAACTGTTATTATACGAGAATTCGACTAACGGCAGGTAAGCGTCCCAATTACCACTGAAGTCTATGACACACGAACGGAGCATGTCTTCAAGGGTCTGGATCGTTCTCTCAGTCTGACCGTCGGTTTGGGGATGAAAAGCGGTACTTAGATTAAGCGTAGTACCGAGAGCCGTTTGAAACATTTCCCATAGACGCGAGGTAAACCGAGCATCACGGTCAGAGATGATGTCGCGAGGCGTCCCATGTCGAAAAATGATCTCATCGGTGTAGATTCGGGCTAATCTTTCTACCTTGTAGTCTTCTCGTATTGGCAGAAAATGAGCGGATTTGGTCAAACGATCCACGACAACCCAGATGCTGTCTTGACTTGACGGTGTGCATGGAATTTTCATTATGAAGTCCATAGCTATGCTTTCCCACTTCCACATAGGGATCGGGGGTTGTTCAAGCAAGCCAAAGGGTCTTTGGTGTTCGGCCTTGACTTTTGAGCAAGTCAGGCACTTTCCAACATAGAGAGCGATATCTCTCTTCATGCCCGGCCACCAGTACTTGTAGCGAAGGTCCTGGTACATTTTATCGGCACCGGGATGAATAGAATATCGAGATTTGTGAGCTTCGTCCATCAAAATCTGTCGTAAATCGGTCCGCTTAGGGACCCAAATTCAGTCCAGATAATGGAATATCCCATTCGACTTATTCACTAGCTGGGCTCCATCGTGATAGATTCTTTCCTTCTTCAAAAGTGCGTTCGGTAAAACAAGCATGTTGGGCTTCGCGGATGAGAGTTTCGAGATGATGCTGGGCTGGAATATTAGGAATGCTATGCAGATAGCTTCGTCTGCTGAGAGCGTCGCCAACGACATTTGCTTTGCCTGGGTGGTAACGAATCTCACAGTCATAATCGTTGAGAAGTTCTACCCATCGGCGTTGACGCATATTAAGTTCTTTCTGGCTGAAGATGTGTTGTAGGCTCCTATGGTCGGTGAAGACCGTACACTTTGTACCATAAAGGTAGTGTCACCAAATCTTCAATGCAAAAACTACTACGCCTAGCTCGAGATCGTGGGTTGTATAGTTCTTCTCGTGGATCTTGAGCTGACGAGATGCGTAAGCGATAACCTTGTCCCGTTGCATGAGAACACATCCAAGACCAAGGTTTGAAGCATCGCAATAGACAATAAAGTCATCGTTTCCATCGGGTAAAGCAAGGACGGAAGACAGACTCCTGTTCAGTTCCCCAAACAAAGGATCTGTCTTTATGCGTGAGAGAAGTAGGCGGCACAGCGATTTTTGAGAACCCTTCGATAAATCGACGATAATAGCCCGCTAGTCCGAGAAAAGAACGGACTTCAGACGGGTTCTTAGGCGTAACCCAACTCTTAACAGCTTCAATCTTCGCGGGATCGACATGAATACCTTGACTATTAACAATGTGACCAAGGAATTGAACCTCCTTCAGCCAAAATTCACACTTGGAGAACTTGGTGTAGAGTCGATTCCCTTGGAGTAGCTCGAGAACCAAACGTAGATGTTGCGCGTGTTCGGCTTTCGACTTGGAATAGATTAGGATATCGTCGATGAACACGATGACGAAGCGGTCAAGATATGGTTTACACACACGATTCATCAGATCCATGAAAACCGCGGGTGCGTTGGTTAAACCAAAAGGCATAACAACGAACTCATAGTGGCCGTAACGAGTGCGAAAAGCGGTTTTCGGTATATCCTCCTCTTGAATGCGTAATTGGTGATAGCCTAAACGTAGATCGATCTTCGAGAAACATGTAGCACCTTGTAACTGGTCAAACAAATCATCAATTCGAGGCAGGGGATAGCGATTCTTGATTGTTAGCTTCTTCAATTCCCTGTAGTCGATGCACATCCGGAACGACCCATCCTTCTTTTTGACAAAAAGGACTGGCACACCCCATTGAGAGGTGCTTGGGCGAATGAAGCCTTTATCAAGTAATTCCTGGAGCTGACTCGAGAGTTCGCGCATCTCGGATGGAGCGAGTCGATAAGGAGCTTTAGCAACAGGGTTGGCTCCAGGAATGAGGTCGATACGGAAGTCGATATCACGACTTGGTGGTAGACCGGGGAGATCATCAGGAAACACTTGAGGAAATTCACAAACAACATGAACGTCTTTCACTTCTGTCTTCCTTTTCTTTTCCTTCTCCGCTACTACAATGTTAGCCAAGAAAGCTCTGTATTCCTTGCGGAGATACTTGCTAGATTGGACACATGACATGAGCTTGAGACCTTTCGAGGGAGTTTCACCGTAAACACACAACTGATCACCATTTTCGAGCGAGAATCAAATCATCTTATCGAAGCACACAACTTCAGCATGGTTCTCACGAAGAAATTCCATTCCTACTATGATGTCAAAACTTCCGAGCTGCATCAGAATGAGATCAATGGGGAAGATGTGATTGTTGAGCTCAAGAGTATAATCACGAAGAACAGAATTGACGGCGACAATTATTCCGGTGGCGACTTCAGCATCGAACGTCGAGGGGAGATGAGAGCGCTTACGATTAAGGAGCTTTTCGAACTCAAACGATACAAAACAGTTATCGGCTCCAGTATCAAACAAACACGAAGAATAAATACCATTCACGAGAAACGTACCACTGACCACGTTGTTGTCAGCCTGGGTTTGGCGCACATTGATGTTGAAAGTTCTGGCGCGGGCGGCTTGTTGCTGTTGCTGCTGAGGTTGTTGTTGTTGCTGTTGCTGAGGTTGCTGCTGATGGGGCTCTTGTTTCACAACCCTGTTCGGGCACATGTTCACGAAATGGTTGGGATCACCACACGCGAAGCAGACTCTAGCGTTGACCGCGGGTGCCTGAGCCGCTTGTTAACCTTGAGGAGCTGGAAGTAGAGCTTGATGAGCAGTAGCTTGAGCTGGTGCTTGTCGAGGACCTGTACGGCAGTTAACGGTGAAGTGGCCGTACATGTTGCAATGCACGCAGAATCGGTAGGCGATACCCACCGGATGATGATAAGTACATGTCGGGCAGGTGGGGTGAGGGCCAGTGTATGCACGCTTTACAGGCGGTGCATAGGTAACCGGTGCTGGAGCTGATCGGTGTTGTGGTTGCTGCTGGGTCGGTACGGCTTGAAGCGGGGCAGCAGTGGTAGTGGCAGCACAATTCTTGTTGCTGGAGTTGCTGTTGTTGTTCTTCCTCTTCCGACGTGAGGACTTTGAAGATTGAGGAGCGGCGGCGGTTTCAGCAATTGGTGCGGCAGTGGTAGCTTGATGCAGGTTCTTCGAAGCTTTATCCCAAAAACCAGCTTTTACTCGCTTGTCGTTGATTTCAGCGGCAAGCAAGTAAGTTTCCTCGATTGTTTCTGGCTTTGAAGCATGCACAAAATCTGCAACATAATCCGGCAGAGCGCGGATGTACTTCTTGATCGTCATGTCAGCAGTCATCACTTGATCAGGACAGATAATACTGAGCTGCTTGAAGCGAGCAGTTAGAGCAGCGTTGTCACCATCTTTCTGCTTAATGCGCCAGAATTCGTCCTCCAACTTTTGGCGCTGATGGGGAGGGGCGAACTCTTCGAGCATGACGTTCTTTAACTCATCCCATGACAGACCATAAACTGCATCGTTTCCGCGTTTGTTCCTCTCGGCCGTCCACCAGTCTAAAGCGCGGGACTGAAAAACGCCGGTAGCATTCAGAGTGCGGAGATTGTCAGGACATCCACTCTGACGCAGGGTGACCTCAATCGAATCGAACCATTGAAATAAGGCCGTATGTAACACCTCGTAAAATCACGACCAATATTATGAAGACACGTTTCATGGACTTTAAACGTGTAAAGAATTTTTCTGAGGGACTGAAATTGTTAAACAATGTAAATATGTTAATAAAGGGATCCAAAGTGTCAACATGCCATTCTTGTGCCTCTGATTGACCTCACACGACGTTCGTATTCTTTAAAGGAAATTTTATCGAACTTGAAAAGTCGTTGTGCTCAAAATAAGGATCTTGTGAAACATAGGGGTTAAAAGTGTCAACATGTTGAAAGTTACCTCTGAGTGACCTTTTAACGAACCCAAAAACTTTGTGATAATTATTTTGATCCCAAGAATAACGGATATTAAATTCGTGGAGTTTCGACGCGTATAAATAAGCAAAGTGTTAATTACAAGTAATAAGGGTTAAATGCGTCAACGTTGCAATTTAAGACCGTTCGGGTGGCCTCGAAACTAACCGAAGGACTATTGTTAAATGTTTGAAGATTCAAGACCTTAAAAATTAAGTTTGGGGGGTTAAAAGTGCAATAAACACAAGTTAAAACAAGTTTAGAATGACCAGGGACTAAAATGGCAATTTCTAAAAGATGTTGACCGGACCTGACCTCTACGCGGGACGCGTAGACCCACTCCCAAAACTTACGCGGGCCGCGTAAGACTGCCAGGTGTAGAAACTTTGGACAGATGCCTGTACAGTAGGTTACACCGCCTTTGCATGGTGGTTTTCGAATTCAGGGACTGTACCAATGGTATTTCATGCATAGGGGACACCTGGGATGATCAGGAAACACTTGTAGACTTGTGTGGAGTGATCTTGAGGATTGTTTTTGGCTATATAAGCTCTTGATTGTTTGCTAGTTCATTTGCACCATTCAAAATTTACTCACAACTCACTCTCTGGAGCTCTCTGGACTTCAAGCAAGTTTCCTCAAGCTCCTAATTCGTGCTAAGAGCCTTTGTAAGCATTCTTAGCTTCTCTAGTTCAAGTTTCATTAGCTTAATGACCAAAAGTCAAAGCCGTCGTAATTAAGCTTTGACTTAGTGATTAATCACTAATGGTCCAGTCATTTTTCGAATTGAAAGTGGCTATGAGTTGGTAATTATGTGGGTAATAAACCCATAATAGGGCACCCCCTGATTATCACTCTAACTTGGTCAATTGTCGGGTAAAACTTAATATTAAAGAGTCAACAGAAGCCATCTTTGCAAATAAATTCATAATTAGCAATGTAGAAGTTATAGAACCCGTTTTAACACTAAAATAACTTGGTAAATAACGTAAGAACATGTCTAAGCATGTTCAACCCGACAATTCCGAGTTTAGGCTCGGTTCGGAACCGAAAGTCGCAAAAGAAGACTTTTGCTTTGACTTTCAGTTCTGACCCGATTACTTTGTTTTAGAAATGCCTTAGGTTTCCATTAGGACCATATTACATGTTAGTATAACCCTCTGAGTTTATACAATGTGGTTCCTTTGTAATCCTAGTTCATTGCAAGTTTTCATTAAACGCCTAAAATTGACCATTATGCCCTTTTGACATTAAAACGAGATTTTTGAAAATGTGAGAGGACAAAAACCTTTGTTACTGATTTATAAACTTGTCCTAAAAAAATTGATGTCAGTTTGAGGTCTAAATTAGGAGTTATGCTCAATATCGTAATTTGAAAGCTTTTTATTAATTAAACGGCATATTTAGCATAAAGCCTATTTAAACCCGAATTTTGACACCAAACTTTTTACCCACAGATGTAATATAATATTTTGGGATTTTTGAAGATTTTTATTAATTTTTAAACTGATCATAACCTAGGGTTCTTGCTTTGAATCGGTAATTGATGGTTATACCCTTTTTGTTAATAAAATGAGTTTTACATAACATTTTGATACCAAACCTTTGCTACTGATTTTATATGATAAATAAAATAATTTAAGCCCTCTGGGCTGATAAAAATCTCAGCTTTTCTTATATAACCTGGAAATCGCTTAAATCCGACTTTTTTAAGCGTTTTAAACGCATAGTATGGATTAAAACTATTTTTGACATATAAGACTTAATACCTACTGATGTTTTAAGTAAAAATTTTATACTTTAACAGTAAGCAAAAGTTTTGAACTCAGATTTCCAATTTTGACCTTTAAAGCATGTGTGAAATGACCAAAATGCCCCTACGGTACATAGTTTGGTTATAAATAATAAATTTCACATATATGCAATACCCTACTGATATGACTTACAAAAATAAATATTTTTACTAATCATTTTAGACCAGAACCTCAGATTAATATTTAATCTTTTTTATAATCTTAAAAATGACCAAAATACCCCTACGGGGCATAAATTGATTTTAAATTCGTTTTGGGTATGATGGAAGGTATCCTACTGATATCACAACATATTTAAGGCATATTAACTTGTGAAACCTGTACATGACTCTTTTGGTTACCCATTATGCATTTTTCGCGTTCGGTTCGGTTTATGTGACTAGTTAACATAAATTGACCGAAACGGGTCAAACCTTATCAGTTTTACCTCAAAATCCAGAATGTGTTTAGTTTACCCATATTATACAAGTATTCAAACTTGTCGGGTCTAAATCACATTCTAATCCGGTCCTTGCTTAATCTTGCATTTTGAACCGTAAACCTTTCTTTAAAACTAACCGGTCTAAGTTTAAACTTAAGTAAGACCCGTTAGGAATCTAATAGGTTATTAAAACCTTCGTTCCAGATTTAGGAGCCCAGTAAGAGATATTTGCACTTGCTGATTGTATACGGCTGAGATAAATTTGAATATTTTGCTCAGGTAAATACTTTTAACTTATTTTCCCTTATACGGGCTTGGGGTACGGTATATAAAATACCGCTTGGTCGGGTATTGAATTTTTAATCATATGAAGGTTAAATCATTGAGATAACCCGTTTAATCTGTTTTGTTTGTTCTAAGCCTTTGGGGGTTAATGACCATATCCTGGATATCCTCGGCTCATTCATTGAAATGGCCACGACTTAAGCACGGGGTGTAGGCATACACCTGCCGGTGCGTATGTAAAAATAATGTACCCGCCTGTTCGAGAATAACTCGCCGTGGGATATATTATGTGGTGTGTCTATTAATCTATATCCCGGTATTCAGCCCGGGCTACTGAACGTATAACAAACATGTAATTCTTTTACAAGTTTATTTTTTAATAATTATCCCAAGTTATAAAAGATTATTTGTGCCTTGTGCATTTAAATCAATTTTCTTAAACAACTTTTCAAAAGAGTTGGTTAATTGTATTTACCAGTATAAACTGACGTATTTTTCAAAAGGCTGAGTGCAGGTACTAGGCGGAATAGGCTGGCTACTCCTAAGTGAATTAAATAAAGAATTATGCAAGCTTTATCACTTTAAAAATCTGTTGAACAATGTTTCCTTTGTTTTGATCCGCCTGTGGATCCTTTTACATTTCGTTTGTAATACTTATGTTACTTTCATTCGGTTTGTAATATTATTACTTTTAGACTTCCACTGTGCATTAAACTGTGATTATTGACTATGATGATATCAACTACGTCACAATACTCCCCACCGGGCCCACCGGTAATACGTGGAAATATTGGGGTGTGACAGGTTGGTATCAGAGCCAACATTGAGTGAATTAAACACTAGCCTTTTGTGTTTAATCTCAATGACACAGTTGCACATTCCTTGACTTCCGAGTCTAGGCAAAGGACTTAGGACTAATCCTAATCTTTTATTTTGTTCTTTATTGTTTTCTTGGTTGTTTCCTTTGTTTGTTTTGACAGGAACAAAAGACGCCACCGCGTATTAGAGGTAGAGGAAGAGGCGGTAAGGCCCCAATCTTCACCAGCCATGTCCATGAAGCCGGGCCATCACACCGGCGAACTCCTTCAGTGACAATGAGCACGAGTCCTCAAGAAGATTGGAGGACATACTTAGAGCCTGCGAGGCATTCTGTCTCGCTAAGCTCCTCACCTTCGTACCATGATTCTTTCGGGCTCCATCAAGGCAACGAGTCCGATCATTCTCGTCACTCCTACCTTCCACTGCAGCGGTCGGGTTCACATCGTGCCTTTGAAGACCCAACCCCGTATTTTCAGAGCTGGTTCAATTCGGCAAATCAGGTGCAAGAACCAATGGGGTTTAACCCATTGGGACCAGAAGATCACTTCTCCGATGACCAAGCTATGGATATGGATAATGACCCCGATCCGGAGATGCCACCGAGTGGGACGCCGACGCATCCCATTGAGATTTCGGACGGATCGTCTTTTCACGGTTCGCCGTACCGAGGTCCAGACTGCTATGAAGCAAGGTTTGCCTCATACCCTTGGGAGTTTACTCCCCCTTTTAACCCAGAACCTCAGCAGCAACAGGATCCCTCTGAGGATTATCGTTTTCAGGCGGTCACTCCACCGCCACCAGAGCAGCAGCCGCCTCCGGAGCCACTGAGGCAGAGAAGATCAAACGAACGGATGTCCGTGCGAGGGGGATTTCGTTTCAGCACCCCCAACCCTCCAGTGGCAGTTATTACCCGCCACTGTATGAAGACCCGCAGATGGGAGGGCCTTCGAACCCTGTTTCTGAGGTGGACTCTGCGCCAGTCGCACCACCATCACCACCACATTTGGGTTTTGATAACCCAATTCCTTCATACGCCAGTGCAGGGGCGTATAACCCTTTTGAGCAGCCAGGCCACTCTGGCTACAATTACTATAACGCCCCTGATGTTGACCCATACCTTGTAGCGGCAAACTACAATGCTCTTCATCCTGAGGGACCCTTCGGAGCCCCCTATCAGACTGGATACCCAGCAAATGGGTATCAATACCCGCCACCTCCTCAACCTCCGTAGCAACAGCAGCCGCAGCCGCCGCAGATCCAACCACCGCAACAGCAAGAGATTCTTCAAAGGTTGAGCCAGGTGGAGCGTGAGGTTCAAGAAGAGCGTAGAAGCCACCGAGGATTTCTGAATGGTTTGGCAAATTTGATCAATGGGAAGAACAGATGGGATCATTGAAGTTCCTTAATTATTTGTTTTGTATTTCTTTAATTTTCAAATAAGTCCCTGTGTGGACATTTATTTATGTACCTAGTCTCTACGAGGACTTGTATTTTCAGTTTAGCCCCTGCGTGGGCAAGTTATTTCTATTAAAGTCCCGTTTAGGGCAATTATGTACTCTTTTAATTTAAGTGGAATGTTTAATTTAAAATTTTCATTATATGCATGAATTTAAAACATGAAATAAATCAAACACTTCATTCCTTTTGTAAGATCTGCCATTATATATTAAACAAAATCTTAAAGGCAAAACCTAGCCCATATGTCATTTTAAGACAGGGCTATGATGGTGGTTCCTTATTAAGATTCAAATCCTTGTTAACATCTGAAAACATGTTAACACTCCTGGCAAATGCGATTCAATAAAATCGCATAAGTCATCCTTATATTGGATCCTTCCAATTCTTATCCTCTATTTATTTAATGATCCATTAGAGATGAAGTGCCTACGGGCCATATTGTCCTTTGAGACAAAAGACAGTTGTAGTCTACGACTCCCTGTTAAGATAAGGTAATGAACTATGTTCAAGCCTTAATGCCTCGATCCTATAAGATCATGACTTATAATTTAAAAATGTCCTTGTGATTGGGCCTTTTGTGCCATTATAATGTTTGAATAAATTATAACTAAGGATTAATTTGAAATTCCTGAATATATATGTGACTAATAAATTAACCAATATGGTGTATTAATACCATGGTTTATAAATTATCAAGATGACAATTCTGTTACAGACCTCTAAATAAATCATTGTCATCATTTTATGTAGCAATCAAGCTACATGGCAGAATCTGAAGAAGTCAACAGTCATCCTCTAGAAAATAATGATACCTCCAGGATCAACATAACTGGTGCGGAACTTCGAGCATTAATTGACAATGCTGTTTCTAAAGCCGTGGACAGGCAATTTAAAGAATCTAGTGGTACACACTCTAAGACTCATTCTGAGGCTCATAGTAAGCCACCTTCTAAATCTCACGAGTCAAAGAAGGACGATGCCCAACACTCATCAAATCAGCATAGTGTTCCGTCTAAGAAGATTATATTCAACCAAGAGCCACGAGCAAAGACTTGTTCATATAAGTATTTCGTCTCCTGCAAGCCCAGGGATTTCACTGGGGAAAAAGGAGCCATTGATTGCATGACGTGGTTAGATAAGATGGATACGGTGGTTGATATTAGTGGATGCGCGGAGCAAGATATCGTGAAGTATGTCTCACAATCGTTCAAAGGAGAAGCTCTAGCTTAGTGGAGGTCCTTAATCCAAGCTACTGGAAAGATTCTGTTATACAACTTGACATGGGCTCAGTTTGTTGCTTTAATCAAGGAGAATTTATGTCCTCAACATGAAGTTGAGAAGATCGAGACTGACTTTTTGACATTGGTTATGAAGAACTTAGATTGTCAGGCATATCTCACGAGTTTTAACACCATGTCTCGATTGGTTCCTTACTTGGTGACACCGGAACCAAAACGTATAGCCCGTTTCAATGGGGGTTTGGCCCCGGAGATCAAAGCTAGTGTGAAAGCGTCTCGACCTACTACCTTTAGGTCAGTAGCTGATTTCTCATTGTCTCTTACCCTTGATGCGGTCAGGCAGAGATCGCTTAGGAATTCTGACGAGGGAAAGAGGAAGCGTGAGAATGAGAACTCACACCGTCCAGATAAGAAACATAAAGGGAACTCTGACCATAAGAAGAGTTTAGGGTTCAAGAAGGATGACCAACAGTTGGGTGAGAAGCCCAAATGCAAGACCTGCAAGAAGCGCCATCTGGGAAAGTGCAGGTATGAATCAAAATCCCAATCGCAGCCTAGGGCTTGTGGGATTTGTAAATCTAGTGAGCATAAGACGTTGAAGTGTAAGAAGATAAAGGAGGCAACTTGTTACAACTATAACGAGAAGGGACATATCAAGTCTAACGGCCCAAAGTATGCCAAGAAACCTGAAGAAGGTAAAAAGACCAATGCTCGGGTCTTTCAGATGAATGCTCAAGAAGCAATCCAGAACGGCAACGTGATAACAGGTACCTTTCTTATCAATGATGTTTATGCAAGGGTATTATTTGATTCGGGTGCAGATAAGTCATTTGTGGATGATAAATTTTGTAAGCTATTAAATCTGCCTGTTAAAACCCTAAGCATAAAATATGAAGTAGAATTGGCCGATGGCACCATAGAAACTGCTTCAACTGTGTTAGATGGGTGTTTTATATCCATTAGGAACCACTTTTTTCCGTTATCCTTGCTTCCTTTGAAATTAGCTGGTTTCGACATAGTGATTGGCATGGATTGGTTATCTCAAAACCAAGCCCAAATTGTTTGTGACAAGAAACAAGTGGTTATCAAGACTCCGTATGGTGAGCCACTTACCATACAAGGAGATACTCAGTATGGGTTGCCTAAGCAAGTGTCTATGCTTAAGGCGCCAAGGTGTTTGAAGAAAGGTTGTGTCATTTACATGGCACAAGTGACTATTGATAAACCAAAGCCCAAGGTGGAAGACATCCCTGTCATTTCTGAATATCCAGAAGTATTCCCCGAAGAACTACCTGGTTTACCACCAGATAGGCAAGTAGAGTTCAGAATCGACATTATTCCTGGGGCAGCACCTGTTGCAAGAGCACCTTACAGGTTAGCACCAACTGAGATGAAAGAGTTAAGGACTCAACTGGATGAATTGTTGGCCAAAGGTTTTATTCGACCTAGTTCATCTCCCTGGGGAGCACCGATTCTGTTTGTGAAGAAAAAGGATGGATCAATGCGTTTATGCATTGATTCTCGCGAGCTAAACAAGGTTACTATCAAGAATAGATATCTGTTACCCAGGATCGATGATCTTTTTGATCAGCTTCAAGGAGCAAGTTATTTTTCAAAGGTCGATCTAAGGTCAGGTTACCACCAACTGAAGGTCAGAGATGAAGATGTGCATAAGACTGCATTTAGGACTCGTTATGGTCATTACGAGTTCTTAGTGATGCCTTTTGGGCTCACTAATGCACCAGCAGCGTTCATGGATCTCATGAATCGCGTTTGCAAACCCTACTTGGACAAATTTGTCATCGTCTTCATTGATGACATTCTTATTTACTCGAAGAATCAAGCTGATCATGAGAAACACCTTCGTTGCATTCTTAAACTTCTTCAGCAAGAGAAGCTCTACGCCAAGTTTTCAAAATGTGAATTTTGGCTTCGTGAAGTCCAATTTCTTGGACACGTGGTTAGCGAGCGTGGTATCCAGGTGGATCCCGCCAAGATTGAAGCCATCATGAATTGGTAAGAGCCGAAGACGCCCACAGAGATTCGTAGCTTCTTGGGATTGGCAGGATATTACAGGCGTTTTATTGAAAACTTTTCAAGGATTGCTGCACCCCTAACTTCATTGACTCGCAAGAATATCAAGTTTGATTGGGGTCCTAAGCAATAAGAATCCTTCGATATTCTTAAACAGAAGTTGAGCAATGCACCTGTGTTGACATTTCCTGAAGGGATTGAAGAATTTGTGGTTTACCGCGACGCATCACACACTGGCATGAGATGTGTGCTAATGCAGAAAGGCAAAGTTATTGCCTATGCTTCCCGACAATCTAAGGTGCATGAAAAGAATTACACCACCCATGACTTGGAATTGGGTGTCGTTGTGTTTGCACTAAAACTTTGGAGGCATTATTTATATGGTACCAAGTGTGTGATCTATTCCGATCACAAGAGCCTTCAACATCTGTTTAACCAAAAGGATCTAAACATGAGACAGCGTCGATGGATGGAGACACTGAATGATTATGATTGTGAAATCCGATACCATCCAGGCAAGGCGAATGTGGTCGCCGATGCTTTGAGCAGGAAACAAAGGGTTAAGCCCATCAGAATCAATGCCAAGAGCATTGAATTGAAGAATAGTTCAAATGAAAGGTTGTTAGCCGCTCAGAAAGAAGCTGCATTAGAAGCTAACTATCCGAATGAAAAGTTGGGAGTAACTGCTGAACAATTATCATATGGAAATGATGGAATCCTAAGATTGAATGGACGAATATGGGTTCCAATTTATGGAGGACTCAGGGAAGTTATTCTTCAAGAAGCCCATAGCTCCAAATATTCTGTCCATCCTGGTAGTGATAAGATGTATCAGGATTTAAAGGCAAATTATTGGTGGATAGGTTTGAAGAAATCTATAGCCACTTATGTGGCCAAATGTTTGACGTGCGCGCAAGTTAAAGCAGAACACTAGAAGCCATCAGGATTGCTGCAACAGCCTGAACTTCCCACTTGGAAGTGGGAAATGGTAACTATGGATTTTATCACTAAGTTACCGAAAACAAAGCGAGGAAATGATACTATTTGGGTTATAGTAGATAGACTGACCAAGTTAGCCCACTTCTTACCTATTAAGGAAACACAAAGCTCAGATAAGTTAGCTCAGTTATACGTGGACGAGATTGTATCTCTTCACAGAGTGGTAGTGTTTATCATCTCTGATAGGGATACGAGATATACATCGCATTTTTGGAAAAGCTTTCAGCAATCCCTAGGCACCCGATTAAACTTCAGCACTGCATATCATCCTCAGACGGATGGTCAAAGCGAGCGAACAATTCAAACGCTGGAGGATATGTTAAGGGCTTGTGTTATTGATCTAGGTGGAAGTTGGGATGATCATCTTCCATTGATTGAATTCTCGTACAATAATAGCTATCATTCGAGTATTCAAGCTGCACCTTTTGAAGCTTTATATGGAAGAAAGTGCAGGACGCTGGTTTGTTGGGCGGAAGTTGGGGATGTCCAACTAACAGGACCTGATATAGTCCTGGAGACGACATATAAGATTGTGCAGATACGTGATCGTCTCAAAGCTGCCAGGGATAGGCAGAAAAGTTACGCAGATAAAAGGCGTAAACCTCTAAAATTCGAGGTAGGTGACAAAATGTTACTTCAGGTATCACCCTGGAAGGGGGTAATGAGTTTTGGCAAGAAAGGCAAGTTAAGCCCAAGATACATAGGACCATTCGAGATCATCGAATGTGTCAGAACAGTGGCTTACAAGTTAAACCTGCCTGAAGAGCTCAGTGGAATTCATAATGTGTTTCACATCTGCAATCTGAAGAAATGTCTAGCGGGTGAATCTCTAGCCATGTCACATAAGGATGTGCATATAGATGAGAGCTTAAAATTTGTTGAAAAACCTTTGTCGATCGAGGATCGACAGGTTACGAAGCTTCGAAAGAAGCATGTACCGATTGTGAAGGTTAAATGGGATGCCCGTAGAGGTCCCGAATACACGTGGGAGGTTGAGTCCACAATGAAACAGAAGTACCCTCATTTATTTCAGTAAATCTCGAGGTCAAGATTTCTTCTAAGGGGGTGAGGATGTAACACCTCGTAAAATCACGAACAATATTATGAAGACACGTGTCATGGACTTTAAACGTGTAAAGAATTTTTCTGAGGGACTGAAATTGTTAAACAATGTAAATATGTTAATAAAGGGATCCAAAGTGTCAACATGCCATTCTTATGCCTCTGATTGACCTCACACGACGTTCGTATTCTTTAAAGGATAATTTATCGAACTTGAAAAGTCGTTGTGCTAAAAATAAGGATCTTGTGAAACATAGGGGTTAAAAGTGTCAACATGTTGAAAGTTACCTCTGAGTGACCTTTTAACGATCCCAAAAACATTGTGATAATTTATTTTGATCCCAAGAATAACGGATATTAAATTCGTGGAGTTTTGACGCATATAAATAAGCAAAGTGTTAATTACAAGTAATAAGGGTTAAATGCGTCAACGTTGCAATTTAAGACCGTTCGGGTGGCCTCGAAACTAACCGAAGGCCTATTGTTAAATGTTTGAAGATTCAAGACCCTTAAAAATTAAGTTTGGGGGTTAAAAGTGCAATAAACACAAGTTAAAACAAGTTTAGAATGACCAGGGACTAAAATGGCAATTTCTGAAAGATGTTGACCAGACCTGACCTCTACGCGGGCCGCGTAAGACTACCAGGTGCAGAAACTTTGGACAGATTCATGTACAGCAGGTTACACCGCCTTTGCATGGTGGTTTTCGAATTCAGGACTGTACCAATGGTATTTCATGCATAGGGGACACCTGGGATGATCAGGAAACACTTGTAAACTTGTGTGGAGTGATCTTGAGGATTGTTTTTGGCTATATAAGCTCTTGATTGTTTGCTAGTTCATTTGCACCATTCAAAATTTACTCACAACTCACTCTCTGGAGCTCTCTGGACTTCAAGCAAGTTTCCTCAAGCTCCTAATTCGTGCTAAGAGCCTTTATAAGCATTCTTAGCTTCTCTAGTACAAGTTTCATTAGCTTAATGACCAAAAGTCAAAGCCGTCGTAATTAAGCTTTGACTTAGTGATTAATCACTAATGGTCCAGTCATTTTTCGAATTGAAAGTGGCTATGAGTTGGTAATTATGTGGGTAATAAACCCATAATAGGGCACCCCCTGATTATCACTCTAACTTGGTCAATTGTCGGGTCAAACTTAATATTAAAAAGTCAACAGAAGCTATCTTTGCAAATAAATTCATAATTAGCAATGTAGAAGTTATAGAACCCATTTTAACACTAAAATAACTTGGTAAATAATGTAAGAACATGTCTAAGCTTGTTCAACCTGACAATTCCGAGTTAAGGCTCGGTTCGGAACCGAAAGTCGCAAAAGAAGACTTTTGCTTTGACTTTCAGTTCTGACCCGATTTAGTTTGTTTTAGAAATTCCATAGGTTTCCATTAGGACCATATTACATGTTAGTATAACCCTCTGAGTTTATACAATGTGGTTCCTTTGTAATCCTAGTTCATTGCATGTTTCCGTTAAACGCCTAAAATTGACCATTATGCCCTTTTGACATTAAAACGAGATTTTTGAAAATGTGAGAGGACAAAAACCTTTTTTACTGATTTATAAACTTGTCCTAAGAAATTTGACGTCAGTTTGAGGTCTAAATTAGGAGTTATGCTCAATATCGTAATTTGAAAGCTTTTTATTAATTAAACGACATATTTAGCATAAAGCCTATTTAAACCGAATTTTGACACCAAACTTTTTACCCACTGATGTAATATAATATTTTGGGATTTTTGAAGATTTTTATTAATTTTTAAACTGATCATAACCTAGGGTTCTTGCTTTGAATCGGTAATTGACGGTTATACCCTTTTTATTAATAAAATGAGTTTACATAACATTTTGATACCAAACCTTTGCTACTGATTTTATATGATAAATAAAATAGTTTAAGCCCTCTAGACTGATAAAAATCTCAGATTTTCTAATATAACCTGGAAATCGCTTAAAACTGACTTTTTTAAGCGTTTTAAACGCATAGTATGGATTAAAACTATTTTTGACATATAAGACTTAATACCTACTGATGTTTTAAGTAAAATTTTTATACTTTAACAGTAAGCAAAAGTTTTGAACTCAGATTTCCAAATTGACCTTTAAAGCCTATGTGAAATGACCAAAATGCCCCTACGGTACATAGTTTGGTTATAAATGATAAATTTCACATATATGCAATACCCTACTGATATGACTTACAAAAATAAATATTTTTACTAATCATTTTAGACCAGAAACTCATATTAATATTTAATCTCTTTTATAATCTTAAAAATGACCAAAATACCCCTACGTGGCATAAATTGATTTTAAATTCGTTTTGGGCATGATGGAAGGTATCATACTGATATCACAACATATTTAAGGCATATTAACTTGTGAAACCTGTACGTGACTCTTTTGGTTACCCGTTATGCATTTTTCGCGTTCGGTACGGTTTATGTGACTAGTTTACATAAATTGACCGAAACAGGTCAAACCTTATCAGTTTTACCTCAAAATCCAGAATGTGTTTAGTTTACCCATATTATACAATTCTTCAAACTTTTCGAGTCTAAATCACATTCTAATCCGGTCTTCTCTTAATCTTCCGTTTTGAACCGTAAACCTTTCTTTAAAACTAACAGGTCTAAGTTTAAACTTATGTAAGACCCGTTAGGAATCTAATAGGTTATTAAAACCTTCGTTCCAGATTTAGGAGACCAGTAAGAGATATTTGCACTTGCTGATTGTATACGACTGAGATAAATTTGAATATTTTGCTCAGGTAAATACTTTTAACTTATTTTCCCTTATACGGGCTTGGGGTACGGTATATAAAATACCGCTTGGTCGGGTATTTCATTTTTAATCATACGCAGGTTAAATCATTTAGATAACCCGTTTAATCTGTTTTGTTTGTTCTAAGCCTTTGGGGGGTTAATGACCATGTCCTGGATATCCTCGGCTCATTCATTGAAATAGCCACGACTTAAGCACGGGGTGTAGGCATACACCTGCCGGTGCGTATGTAAAAGGGGGAGTAAAAATCTGTTGAACAATGTTTCCTTTGTTTTGATCCGCCCGTGGATCCTTTTACATTCTATTTGTAATACTTATGTTACTTTCATTCGGTTTGTAATATTATTACTTTTAGACTTCAGCTGTGCATTAAACTGTGATTATTGACTATGATGATATCAACTACGTCACAATACTTCCCACCGGGCCCACCGGTAATACATGGAAATATTGGGGTGTGACACCGTAGGGCCATCTTCGCAAGTGAATTCTTTCTGTCCGCAAGCTTTAAACTGCTTGAAGCTAAACCCAGACTTTGGCGAGTCTGTCCTTGACTCTTCAGACGATTTGCTCATATTCTCGTACAGTTCGCTGATGACTTGAGGTACGACCTTTGCCATCTACTTAGCAACCATAGCGGCGAGACGTTTATCTGCTTGCTTTCGGCGAGCAGCTTGAGTAGCGCGAGATCCAAATGATGACATTGTCTGCAACAGACATCACTACGGGACTCAACACAATATAATCGAATCTCACCTCACACGCCTAATTCTACTAAAGCTCAGGAACACGATTACGTATACACGTAGGCACATAATCACAGATTCACTTAAGCACAGAAGCACATAAGCACGTAATGCACTGAAACACAGAAGCATATAAGCACACAATTCACCTAGAAGCACATAGAGGCAGTCAGAATACAGAAACCTATCATTCAAAGTCCGCGAGCGTTCGAGAATAGCGATTGCGATTAGCGAATACATAGCGAGCAACATGGCGTACGGTGGTTCCACAATTAGTAGCGATTTGTTGGCGTATTGAGATAGGTGTGTAGTGTGAGTCGTGTGTGTCGATTAAAGCGAGGGGCGAAAAAGCAAATAAATCACCAAGAATTGGAACACATAACAGATAAAACCATGTAAAACACATAAAGTCCACTTAAAAGTGACAAATATCAGAGTCAGCAGTTGCGGGCTCAGAATCGAAACACATAAAAATCGAGAGATAGATTATCTGCGGCTGATAGACGTCGACTACCCAAAGTGGTTCGACTATTCACAAGGACCTTTTAGTTCACACTTTAGCCTTCGGGACTATGCTCTTGCCTTGAATTTGGGCGAATGACACTCATCATTCAAGTTACGGTGTGACTTCAAGTCGTTGGAGTCCGTCGAGACTTTGGTGAGAGTTTGTAAAACATAATAGGGTGGAATAAGTCGTCAAGGTTCGGGTTTCACCCCTGACTTAACAAATTTGTTCCTGCTTTTTAGAAAATAGAAGGGACATCGCGTTAAAGTACGAATTTCACTCCTGATTCAACGCAAATTCTCCTGTTTGTAGATAAAATGCGGGTTGAACAGGCGATTTAGTCGAGAGTTTGCGGTTTTCACACCTAATCTCGACCTAATCACTTGTTCATTTTCGAAAATTAGAGTGCAGTGATAGTGTAGTGTAAGCGAGAAATAGCGAGAAGTAGCAAGTAAGCTCGTGCAATACCCCTAAGGGTATGCACAAGTCGGTCTGTTGGTACCTAAACTATAGACTAGGTCGTTCTAAGACGTCGACCCGGACTAGGTCGAGTCTTGCCTAATTCCCTATAGTTATGGCTCTGATACCAATCTGTCACACCCCAACCAATGGCGGAATCATCGGAGCGCGGCACTGAGCAAAACAGATTGTTCAAAGAAATTCCATAACGACTAAATTACCGAATGGTTTAAATATCATGTCCCATACCATGACCCATAAGATAATATAGTTATTACAGACATCGATATTCTTCAAACAAAAACATGTTCCGACATCTCATATTTAAATAAATAAAAATAAATTGTCTTGGTTTCTAGACTCTTTCCTAGCCTCGATTTCACAGCAAGCCAAGCAATATAACATCTTAAGCACCTGCCACATACGTTAAAGTAAAAGTCAATACACATAGTGTAAAGGTGAGCATACAAGTTTAATAATAGCATAATAGAGTTCGAAATCGTTTACGCATAACCAGCACGTACACAGTGTGAAATGAAGCACGTTAGTTATCGACATGAACCTATCGATACCAATGACTGCGGGTTGACTGCACAATGCAGTTCGTAATACACACTCACCACTGTGAGCCATGTAACAAATCGTCCTTAACAACCCCTGAGTGAACAGGTGCTGAGTCCAGACTATAGTACTATCGTTGCTAAGGCAGGTAGACAGCATTCCATGTGTAAACAAAACCAACAAGCATTAATTAAGTCGCGTATAACATACAGTAACGGTTAGCGTTAAAGTATTGCGTAGTGTGTTCGATGTGATTTAGAATAAGTAACGTATGTAACACCCAAAAGTGCGTAAAGCAAAAAGGGATCGAGTATACTCACAGCGATGATGGATTGAAGGGAGCGCTAGAATGAGAGTTTATCCTGATCAGAACGATAGCATAACGATAAGCGACGCGTAAAACGGAGTATGCTGTCAGTGGGTCGGATGGTAATCCGATCGGGTGTCCGGTCGTTCGAGTGACAATCCGTTCGGATGGTCATCCGATCGGGTGACCATTCGATTGGATTGTTACCTCGTTTGGGATGGATGTGTTTGTGTATGATGGCTTGACTTTTGAAGTTTTTGTTGTAGCATTTTGAAAACAGAGAAGTACTCTACCTTTCAGGTCGGTCGATCGAACGGCTGTTCGATCGGACAGCAATCCGATTGGTAGGACATTTCAGTGAGAACAAGTTCACAGCAGTTTGTCACTCGGTCGGATTGCAATCCGATCGGGTGGCAATCCGCATCGAACATGTTGAAAATTGTTTAAGTGTTGGAGTCTAAACATCACATGGTCGGGTGGTAGTCCGGTTGGATGGCATCGGACGGCAACCCGTTCGATGTTCAAACCTCACAAGTTGAATAATAGTTAAGCATGGGACCCAAGGTGCAAGCCGATCGGGTGGCTGTCCGGTCGAGTGGCTATCTGATCGGACGGCAATCCGTCCCAGACGACCTGATCGTCTTCTTCACTTGGTTGTTTTGGTAGTATGCGTTTTCTCGAGACTGTTCAATAACGTGTCAAACAATAGAACCTTGGCAAGACTTAGTGACCCGATTGGACAGGAATCACCCTAGTCCGACCAGTTAACTGTTCGAGACGGTGTTTCATGTTTAACTCGAAATCGGTAATCTTCTGGATAGAATCCAGATCTTGGACCAACACAACACTAAGAATGAGTAGAAGGTAAGAACGAGCTTCGATTCTATCGGTTTTGAGTGCATTGAGTGTAAAAGAGTTGAAAGAAAGTTAGAAAACCATCTTTCAATCCTTTTCACCATGAATATGTTCAGATCTGTGAAAGATCTTTGTTTATTTGTGTGGAAATCGTTCAGATCTAAGTTGTTCTTGGTGGATTGAAGCCAAAACATGAAGTTCTTATGAACACCATGATGACATCATCCTAGAACACCTCAAATCTAGTGATTTCACGGTTAAAAGTTAAGATTCAAAAGATAGAAAGGTGTAGGAGTGCGTGTAGATCAAGAAAGTACAAGATTTAGGTTGAAAACTTACAAGAATCGCGAGAGATCTGAAGAAATAGCGGTTAGAGCGAGTTGAGAGGGAGAGAGTTGTCAACAGCAAGAGATGTTGACATATGAGGGTATTTATAGGGTTTCCATAAATGGAAAGGGAGAAAGGTGGGCTGGTCGATCGAGTGGCAACCCTGGTCGGGTGGAAGCTTGATCGGGTGGCAACTCGGTCGGCTGGCCACTCGATTGGAGAGTTTGGCGCGTCGAGTTTTGCTGTTTCGATTCGCGTGATGAGCGTTGCGATGCGATAGAGTTTCCTATTCAAATTACTTTTAATCCCAACTACTATATCTAACATACAATCATCCTAGATTACTTGCGTTTAGCGTTTGCGATTCGATTGCGATTGAGTTGCGATTGCGTTTCGATTAATCACCACAACATAAACATAAATAAGCACGCACAAGTAACACATAAAAGGCACACACACATAAAACAATAGGCAGAACGTGAAATTCGGGTTGCGAGTGCGATTGCGATAAACGATAAAGCGATAAACCATGCGATAAATAGCGATTAAACCTCGATTATTAGCAAGTACTCCACATAATAGAACTAATGTAAAAGAATAAAAAGACTATCTACAAGTCAAAGGAGTCAAAACAGGAATTGAGCAAGGAGTGACAGATCGCAATTAGCAATCCTGTCTCCCTTTGACTTCAATCTTGACTTTGATTTTGACTTTCGAAATACGGGGTGTTACAGACACACTTGGCTTAAGAAACAACTCTTAATCTTTGACTGGAAACGCTCATCGCACATCTGGAAGGAGGGTGATTTTTGGTATGTAAATTGTAAAGTATTATAAGATCATATTTAATTTCATTAGCATTAAGTTTGCCGATACTTTTGGTCCACTACTAGATCGTTTTGCACAAAATAAGCATAACTCTAGCTACCGGTGAAATGAATCAGTCTTTATAACTCTATTTTTTATACAACAGGTCAGCAGCCTAAGAGGATCTCTGAGAAACTCAAGGTCTGAGAGAGAGGGAGCTATAGAGAGAAAGAAACAGCCGCAATCTTTAGTTCAGCACCATTTAGACCATCGATCACCACCGCTGGCTACCGTCACTGACTTTGTCTCCCACAAACACCATTACACCTGCAAACCCCCTGTCGAACACTAGGGCATCCGAATATCCTTCAGTCGAATACCCAGTCGGAGTGGGAGGATTCGATGAGTTGTGTAGGGTTTGAAGTGGAGGTTTTATCGGAGAATAGGTTTTTATCGATAAAGTGTCTCAACAAGTCATAAAATATCCTCACGTGTGTCGGCGAACAGGATTGTTGCCGGAGATTAACATACCCGTCAACAGTTCAAGCGTCCTCCTACTAACGGTTCGGTGGCCAACCCGTGCCGTGATGGACTATTGACTTAACGACAGTGTAATGGAACCCGTACCCTGTTTCCGGTGCCGACCATATAATAACCACCCCTAATGGAAAAGGTTCAATCTTGTGACCGAAATCGATATTACGTCTCGAATACCCTAAACCCCAACGCTATCTTCTTCACAGAGCGTTCTCAGTTCATTTTCCTAACATATATATTAGAGGTGAAATTCCATCATTTTCTACTCATCTTATTTAAGTGATGTTCTTCCATTGTCTAATTTAATTTGTTTTTGTTATTTGATTTAAGGTGGTTTCTCAGAGGTTTTTACGAAGGTCATCTTTATATGGTTCAGATAATCATTATTAGAGAACATGAAAGATAAGTGGAATTAAGGGAAAACATGTGAACATATGTTGAAGAAGTCTACTCTGTAGGCACCGCCATACAAGGTCTTTCTCTTGGTGATTTGGTTATGGCGTCTCCACTGTCACCTGGTAAACTTTTGCTATCATGAGTTTTGTTATAAATGTTTTGTTAGCTGTATAGCTTATGTCATGTTTTGATAACGAAAGCTTATTAGTACAAAGAATTTAGTGAACTGTTTCATAAGGTTTTCCTTCAAATGTTATAAACTCTATGCTGATAATAAATTGCAAAATATATTTTATTTAAGGGCATGGCAGACACATGTTAGAGATAAAAGTTTCTGGCACAAATTTGATAGACATACGCCAGTGGAATGTGCTGCCACAGTCACTATTAACCTGTTGACTGCCTTAAGGATGTGGAGGACTTTATGGACCTCAAATCAGGTGCTACATTTTCCATTTACACTGAACTTGCTTAGTTGAACATGAATATCAGAGATGGAATTCGGAAGAAGTTTCAGTGGTGTTCGAAGGATCAGACGTATGAAGATGCACTTAATGATTAAGAACTTAAGAAGGTAACTGTTTCTTACCTTTATAGTTTGATTTTGTGTGATTTTTAGGATTGCAGTTTTTTGTTTGTGTTAAATTTGTAATTACCGGTTGCAGGTACCAACTACCAACCCTAATCCCAATTGTTTATATGGGTTTCTTTCCACCTAATTACACCATATGTCTTGCGCTCCTAATACCTCCCACCTACTTACACCGTGCTTCTGCTAATTCTGGTTCCTTCAGCCTCTTCAACGTGCGTCTACAATCCCGCCAAGGTAATTCGTCGCTCAACTATGGTTTTTTTTGCTATATCGTCGCTCAAATTGATTATTGAATATTCAAGGGTTAGAGTCTGCATCTTAATTCTTGCTTTCTTTTAGTTAGTTTTATCTCAGATGAATAAAAAAATAGTGCAATTATATAACGATTAACGAAAAAAAGAGTAACTGATGAATCGGTAGATAAATTGATGCGGGTAAAGTGGTTATGGTATTGCCTTTAATGCTCTGTTTTCATTCAGATGTAGGCATTGTTGTTGGAATGTAATGTTAATGTCAGAATCACTAAAACATTAATTTTGAGAATTCGGCTCCTGAGGTGTTTTTTTAGAAACATTCCAATATCCTAATTGATACATGATGATAGCCATGAGTGGGGATTTAAACCAACAATGGACCTGGGTAAGTTTTTGTTATTTCAGTTGTTTTAAGCATTTTTATTTCTTTATCACAATTGCCTACTCATGGTTTTGTCTCCGGAAGCAACAGCTGTTGTCGACACTCAGACTTGGTGCAGCCTCTTCTATTGTACCCGTTGTGGATGTGTTGCTAACTATTGATGGGGCGGTCTGCCTTCCGAAGATCTGCATCCGGTATTTTATTTCGACCATATTTGCTTTCTTATCATGGTTTTTGTCCATGGCTTTTTCTCTGATCAACCTATGGACTCTTCCATCTTTGTAGTTGCATATTTTTATGGAAATATTGTGATATATTTTTACATAAACTATAGACATATATCGATATATGATGAACGGATTGCATCGGTTCCAATGAATTTTTGAAAAAGGTTAGGTTAATGCCGATTGATAGTAAAGTGTTTTAAATTACTATTTGCAATCACTTTTTAGTTTGTCACCCCAAATTGTTGTTAGTATAGTACTTTATATTGTGACTCTATTTGAAATAATTATAGAGTAGTTTGTAGTTGAGTTTGGCTATGGATATTATAGAAATCTGTTAGAAAGGGTCTCTGGCTACAATACATAAGGTTCTTAAAAATGTAACCTTTTTCATTATTTAATATATAAAATTATTGATTGGTATATAAAATGACTCCAGGATTTTGTCCTCAAACCGGTTGACGGGAACGTTGCCATCATCCCTTGCTGAATTGAGCAATTTGAAAGATTTGTAAACATTTTCACATTGCTATTGAAAGTTAATGATTTTTTTTGTTTCATTGATGTTTGAGGTGTAAGTTAACTGTTTTTTTATTTTACAGCAGGATAAGTGACAAGAATCTCAGTGGGTCCACATCTAATTTCATAGAGAATTGGAGACAACTCAATGAACTGTAAGTTCAGTTTGTAAATCATATGCACTTGTGTTGTATATTTATTTCCGTTCACTTTTTTTGTGTTGTCATTTTTTAAGAGAACTAATTGGGACGGGGCTTTTGGGACCGATTCCTTCATCCATTTCCTTTCTGAACTTAACTGATGTGTGAGTGTAGATAACGTTAACTTTATACGAACCTTTTTTCTTTCTTTCTCTTTTTATCTTTTTTTTTTCTATTTCGTGTGATGGGAAATTACTATTACTATGTAGGAGAATTTGTGAACTAAGTGGACCAACTCAGAGATTCCGTCCGTTAGATAATGTTGTTGGTTTACTAACACTGTATGTAGAAGGTTTTGTATTTCAAATTGTCGTTGTAATCTAATATATTGGTTTGTGTTTTAACGTGTATAAAATCATAATATTTATGTCAATGGTGATAATGAAGATATTTTCTTTTACCAACCCGCGAAGTTTGCGGGTTCTTAAACTAGTATAACACTATACAGTTCTGAGCGAGATGACACAAATTCGTAGATTAATTATTAATTCGTATTCCTATAATTAAGGGTGGCGGTTATGGAAGGTTGTCAATTAATTAAATCAATAAGAAAATTAATTGTTTACCCTTTTGAATTAATTTAGATTGAGGACACATGTCATCACCACAATATTTCTCACCCTTCTCACACTTTTAGATTAATGTACAAGATCCTCTACCTATATATATATATTAAAATAATCTTATATTCATGATTATATCTCTTCAATATTTCTTAATATTAATTATCTCTTTACCTATACTTTAATATAATATCTCTACTTTAATAAATAAAAACATACTTAACAAAAGAAGATGAGATAACCAAAAATATATACATCCATCCATCCATCACTATTTGATGTAACCAAAAATTTCAAACCTCATCATGTTTATAATTTGTTATTATCATTTTCACAAATGTTAAACATATATACAAACAATATATATATATATATATAAATATAAAAAGTGTAACGTACAATAGGGCTTATCGTACACTCGTACGCGATTGTGAAATTGCATGTTATAAAAAAGCATGCTGGAAATCGCATGTTGGCATTTTTTATGAAATCGCATGTTGGTTTTTTTTACCAATTTCGCATGTTGGTATATAAAGCAATTTCGCATGTTGGTTTTTCAGCACAAATCGCATGTTCAGGAGTGAATTCGCACCAGATCGTACGACTGGAATGATCGCGTACGTTTTGTATGATAAGAGCCATTGTACGTTAACTTGCCTCTCTCTCTCTCTCTATATATATATATATATATATATGTATAGGGTGAGAGTTGACTACAAAGTCTATATTTCCTACAAAGTGTAAAAAGTCATAAAACACCATAATTTCAACTATAAAACACACTCAAAACCCACAAATAATATAGTGGAGATTACTAATTCACCATACTTGTGTGTTTTGTGTTATGTTTTGGATGATTCGGCTTTGATTATCGAATGACTAACATTAGTGTTTTATCTTGATTATCATGTTGTGTTTTATATTCATAGTTATACGATGGTGTGTTTGAAGTTTTTAAGGACTCTTAGGGTTTGGATATTGTGTTTTAGTGATCTTCATTGTGTTATTTGTGAGTCTAAGTGTGTTTTATGGCTGAAATTTTGGTGTTTTATGACTTTGTACACTTTGTAGGAAAAATAGACTTTGTAGCCGAACCCCACCCTGTATGTATATATATATATATATATGTATGTATGTATCTATATATATAATCCTAGATAATGAACTAGTTACATTTCATCTTCTACTTTGATAACACTTTTTAAAATAACAAAATATTAATTTGAAATAAAATATACTAATCTTTTTGTATTCAAAAACAAAATTCTTACTTCGTAAACGCATCATTTAAAACGAGTAATGTTATATTTTTTCTTTAATTTTGTATGTATAGTTCATATTAGGGTTATATGTATTCATATCAAAATTTATATTTATTTTATGTAATGCAAGAAATAATATTAAATATAAAAAAATTCAAAATTCATAATTGTTTTGTCTTTCAAACGCAACCAACCTCAACAATAAGATATTTATTTTTAAAATCTCATTCAAGTTTGTATAAACTGAAACACGTATTTTTTTTTCCAAAGAACCCGATCAACTCCATAATTATCTTAAAGCCTTTCATTTTCTAATTTTCTATCATTAAATCCATGTAACACATGGGTCTATAACCTAGTGGTTTAATATATAAAGGTTTTTATTTTTATTTTTTTTATTTCTGGCTTCCAATGGTAACATGACCGTTCAACGGTCAAATCATCACAACAACGTTCAATTCGTACTCAGCAAAGGGTACCCGGGTTAGCCAACCCGCCAGCCTACCCGCAAGGATGACGGCGGTGTTACTGTGTGTGTAGCGAAACCGTGTAATATATGTGGTTTTTGTATAGAAATTTTTAGGTATATACGTTTTCGACCCCTGGTTCTATAGAAATTTTTTGGTATATACGTTTTCAACAACACTCGTCGGAAATCTCAAGCTTCGCCAGAAGAAGGCACAGATCTTCATGCATGAGTTACAAGAATGCGCTGCTATTGATGGAAGAAATGCATGTGGAAGCATGTAAGGCATAATTTCTACTCAAGGTACAATCTCCATGCACACATGTAGGAGGGAGTGATTACTTTGGCGTACATTATTTATGGTTTGGGTAAACAGGTATACAATTTTGACAATCAGGTCGGTATCATCTAATCCATAACTGTAAAATATTTTTGCCCACTCCCATACCCGTCGGGTATCGTGTATACTCATCCCAGCTGCTTCGGGTATACCCGTCAGGCTCGGACTTTTTTATCCCTGCTCAAAGGTCAAAACAGTCACCTAGTCAAGGCTTGCGTTAACTAACGCCAAAATGTCATTGACCAACACCCATACATGCAACCAAACGTTGATTCCATGATGCCAATACGGGCTCGACTTTGACCTACGCCTTCTTCGCATATCGGTTCTTCTCGTTTTGCTCCATCCTTGGTATAAAAAAGCGAGCTTTAAGTGTGAGATTAAATATATAAATGTAATATTTAATCTTGTAGCCTATATAATCATTTATATTATATTAGATCAAAATATATTTAATAACCTATTAATAATTAGTTGGTAATTGTTGATGGACCATATTACCCTTATTAACTAATTAGGTTTCCTCTTGGGTGTATAAATAAGGGGCTTATTAGAGAGTTAAAGGGTTAGACACTTTACACAATCAACCAACCCTCACTAACATCAATTTCGTGACTCTCTCCCTCAACCGAAACTCACCCTACTTTCGGTTTGATCACCATCATTACTTTACACCCTAAGGAGGAACCGGGTCACCCTGACAAAGATGTCGAACTCTATGGCTGGATCTCTGACTGGATTCTCCACTGCTTTGAATACTATAACAGGTATGTGTTTCATGTTTTCCATTAAGTTTAAACAGAACTGATCAACATGTGGTATCAGAGCGTATGTTGATAAATCAGTTCTGTTATGTATCCATTATTCTGGGATCATAAATTTGGAAAACAGAAATTTTAAAGTTTTTTACATATCAAAACTGTTTTCGAGTCCTTATTGCCGAAATCCCTGTTTTCGGAAAAACATATTTGATAAACTGACTCGAGACCATAATGGGAAAACCTTAATATCCGAAATCTGTTAATGAAGGTCTAAAATTTAAGGTTTCGGATTTCCAGATTATATTATATTTTTAGGGTTCATCATAATGTTCTAAGAAATCTCGAAAATTCCATAAGATTTGGAATATAATTTTGGATTAGTGGGTGTTTTACTGTTTTTTATCTAAATTTTATCTACTAAAATTTTCGAAAACTGTTAAAAAGATAATCAGTTATTATTTTTCGAAATCTTTGATAAGTTTAGTTCAGCATTAAAACAGGAAATATTATCCCAAATCCCTTAAATTTCGAGTTTCAGTTTTTATCACAATCAGCAGCTGTTAACAGAGGATTCGAGACCATCAGACTACGACTAGAGACCATCAGATCTCGACTCGAGACCACAAGGTCTCGACTCGAAATCATAAAGGTCATCAGAAGCTTACAACTCGAGACAGAGGTCTCGACTCGAGACCATTAGATCTCGACTCAAGACCATAACGTGTCAACTCGAGACCATCAGGTCTCGACTCGAGACTACAATGTCTCGACTCGAGATCATAAGGGCTCAAAACTTTCAACTCGAGACAACAGGTTACGACTCGAGACCTCATTACTGACTCGAGATCTCATGACTCAGTCGAGACCTGACTCGAGACCTAACTCGAGACCTAACTCGAAACCTCATTATTTCTTTAAGCTGTTTAATGTGACCTAAACAGGTGGTTTGCTATTAAATACTTGGTTTTGTTTATACTTAATTAATTAATCAGAATCAGATAATTTTTTGCAAAACCAAATATAGCTTAACTTGAATGAGCTTTTGATGTATTAATTCTGGCCAAAGCTGATTTAATACATCTATTTATTGTTCAAGTATTATAAAAAGCTATGTTGAGTATGCATTACAAACCTGAAATGTCTTAATTCTGGCCAAAGCTGATTTAATTCATTTATGTTTAGCATACTTGACAAGTGCATAACTAAAGCGATTGTCTCATTTCTGGCCAAAGCTGATTTGTCACAATTACTTTGCACACATATTTAAATGATTACACTTCTGGCCAAAGCTGATTTGTCTTCATTTAAATAGAATTTTCCTAAGTCTATTATTTTGATGTTAGTAATAGACATTATCACAGCTTCATAATTATAATGGTCATTACTTATGCCTGCCTTACTATAACATGCCCTTAGATCACATTAAGACTTCTTTCTTAGTATCATAACTTGCTCATCTTATTTCCACTATCAGCACCCAATCAAGGGATTCCACCTTTGACTGGTGATAACTTTGCTGCATGGAAGGATGCCCTCATGCTTACACTTGGAGTGCTGGACTTTGATTATGCTCTAAGAGAGGATAAGCCAGCGGACCTTACTCCACAGAGTACTGCTCCTCAGCAGTTACTTCATGATAAGTGGACTAGAAGTAACCGCATGTCTCTCATGTTCATGAAGCAGTCCATTCATCACTCTATCAGAGGAGCTATTCCTGATTCTGACGATGCTAAAACCTATTTGGCTTCTGTGGAGGATCAATTCAAAGGAACATCAAAAGCACACGCTAGCACTCTTATCCTCAAGCTGGTGACGACTAAGTATGATGGGAGGAGCGGCATTCGCGAACACATCATGATGATGCATGACATGGCCAATAAGTTGAAGGGCCTAGAGATGGAGATCAGTGATGGTTTTCTTGTTCACTTCATCATCACTTCGCTTCCTTCGTCCTATGAAGCATTCAAGATCAATTACAACACTCAGAAGGACAAATGGATGATGAGTGAGCTGATCGCTATGTGCGTGCAGGAGGAAGAGCGTATGAAGATGGATCGCCATACTGATGTTGCTAACTTCACCACCTCCAGCTCAAAGAAGAGGAAGAACAATTATCAAAGAAAGGATGCTTCTAAGGTTCAAAAGCCAAATCCAACTCCTAATACAAGTGCACCTTCCAGCTCTAAGAACTCCTTAGGCAAACCCTACTGCAAGTTCTGTAAGAAAACAGGACATAAGCAAAAGGAATGCCCTGACTTCAAGGAGTGGCTGGCTAAGAAAGGTAACGATTTTTTCATGATACTTGAGTCCTTTAATTTAAATGTTCCTGCTAACTCTTGGTGGTTTGATTCTGGTTCTATGGTTCATGTTACCAATTCACTACAGGGATTCCTTACAATCCGGAAGCTGGGAAGAAACCAAAGAACACTTAAAGTTGGAGATGATCGGGAATTAGAAGTGAAGGCCATAGGAACATTACAATTATTTTTGAAAACTGGTTTATGTATTAAACTTTATGATACCTTATATGTTCCTGAGGTAACTCGGAACCTTGTATCAGGACCAAAGTTAGACATGGACGGTTTTGTTGTTTCCCATGGTCATCGCAAACTCTCTATTCTCTATGATTCCATTGTTTATGGTACTGGCATTCTAGATGGTGGTCTCTATAGATTAGAACTAGATGATAATTTTTCCAAATCTTTGTTGTCATATAATATTAATGAATCACTCACAAAGATGGAAAAGAAACAAATTCGAGACTTAGAGACTTCATCTATGTTGTGGCATCAACGTTTAGGCCACATCTCAAGAGAACGATTAAATCGTCTCGTAAAGGATGAAGTCTTACCTCCTCTCGATTTCACCGATTTTGGAACATGTGTCAAATGTCTCAAAGGCAAAATGACATTAGCAAATAAGAAAGGTGCCACTAGGAGCTCTAATTTATTAGAACTCATTCACACTGACATTAGTGGTCCTTATCAAATTGCTGGTATAACAGGACATACTTCATTTATCACTTTCATTGATGATTATTCTCGTTACATGTACTTGTATCTTATAAAGGAAAAATCTGAATCTCTAACAACTTTTAAAGATTATAAAGCTGAAGTTGAAAAGCAATTAGATCGTCAGATTAAAGTTGTGAGATCAGATAGAGGCGGTGAATATTATGGCAGACATACTGATGTGGGTCAAGCTCCTGGTCCATTTTATGAGTTTTGTAAGGGCCAGGGGATTGTGAACCAATACACCATGCCTGGTACACCTCAGCAGAATGGTGTCGCTGAACGAAGAAATCGTACCCTTATGAACATGGTGCGCAGTATGTTAGCCAACACTAATTTACCATTATTCCTCTGGACTGAAGCGTTAAAAGCAGCTGTTCATATACTCAATAGAGTTCCTTCTAAGTCTGTCCCTAAAACTCCTTATGAACTTTGGACAGGAAGGAAACCGAGTCTTAAATATATGAAAGTATGGGGCTGCATTGCTGAAGCAAAACTTTACAATCCTTTCCTAAGGAAACTTGACCCTAAAACAGTTACCTGCTTCTTTATCGGGTATCCTGATCATTCGAAGGGTTATCGTTTCTATTGTCCTTCCCATGTCACCCGTATTGTTGAAACCAAGCGTGCTGCGTTCTTGGAGGATTTCAAAGTCAGTGGGAGCAGTACTAACCCTTATGAAGAATTGCAAGAAGTACAAGACGCGGGGGGGGAGACTCGTCGCTTACCATTACTCCGTTTACTCCTCTTGTACCCCATGCAACTGCACCTGAAGTCACTGCACAAATTCCATCTCCACAATCAGAACCCATTATACCTCATAACGAAGGCACATCAAACGCTCAAAACCAAGACAACGCTGAACCCAATAATCAACTCAGGAGGTCATCTAGGCAAAGAAGGCCTACTAATTGGGATGATTATGTTACCTACCTGACTGAAATGGATGCTGGAAAGCTCAATGATCCTATCTCTTATAATGAAGCCATTAGCAGTGATCAGTCTTCTGAATGGAACAAAGCAATGATTGATGAGCTTGAATCCATGAAGAAAAATGACGTTTGGGATTTAGTCGAATTACCCAATGGTGCCAAACCTGTAGGTTGTAAATGGGTGTTCAAAACAAAACTGGATCCGAATGGGAACGTTGAACGCTACAAAGCGAGATTGGTTGCAAAGGGCTACACTCAGAAAGAGGGAATTGATTATCAAGATACGTTTTCACCTGTCTCTCGTAAAGATTCATTAAGGATCGTTATGGCCCTAGTAGCTCATTTTGATTTAGAGCTGCATCAGATGGACGTCAAAACTGCTTTCCTTAACGGAGACTTAGACGAAGATGTTTACATGAAACAACCTGAAGGCTTTAAACCTGAAGGTCAGGAGCATCTAGTCTGTAAGTTAAAGAAATCCATTTATGGGTTAAAACAAGCATCACGTCAATGGTACCTCAAGTTTGATGAAGTCATGAAGAGGCAAGGTTTTATGAAGAATCAAGTGGATCAATGCACCTACCTCAAGATGAGTGGGAGTAACTTTACTATACTTGTCCTTTATGTAGATGATATTCTATTGGCAAGTAATAGTTTAGACATGTTGCATGAGTCGAAGCGTTTACTCTCGCATAACTTCGACATGAAGGATCTCGGAGATGCTTCTTACGTCATTGGCATCGAAATTCACCGAGATAGACACAAAGGGATCTTAGGATTGTCTCAAAAGACTTACATAGATCGTGTCCTTACACGTTACAACATGCAACAGTGCAAACCCTCCGTCGCTCCAGTAGTTAAGGGAGATGTTTTCGGTTCATTCCAGTGTCCGACAACAGAGGTTGAAAAGGAGCAAATGAGCCAGATACCTTACGCGTCAGTAGTCGGGAGCCTGATGTATGCTCAAGTCTGTACTCGCCCAGATATCGCTTACATTGCTGGAATGCTAGGTCGTTATCAGACTAATCCTGGCCTAGATCACTGGAAAGCAGCTAAGAAGGTCCTTAGATATCTGCAAGGGACGAAAGACTATAAACTGACATATAGAAGAAGTGATCATTTAGAAGTGGTAGGTTATTCTGATTCTGACTTTGCCAAATGCAAAGATGACAAGAAATCCACTTCGGGCTACATCTTTATGTTAGCAGGCGGACCTATCTCATGGAAGAGTCATAAACAACAGTTGACCACAACTTCCACAATGATGGCAGAATACATTGCTGTTTACAACGCAACTTGTCATGGAATGTTGCTTAGAAATCTGATCACTGGACTCAAAATTGTTAATTCCATTTCTAGACCATTGAAGCTTTATTGTGATAATTCAGCTGCCGTTAGTTTCTCGAACAGTAACAGTTCGACTGGAGCCTATATAATCATTTATATTATATTAGATCAAAATATATTTAATAACCTATTAATAATTAGTTGGTAATTGTTGATGGACCATATTACCCTTATTAACTAATTAGGTTTCCTCTTGGGTGTATAAATAAGGGGCTTATTAGAGAGTTAAAGGGTTAGACACTTTACACAATCAACCAACCCTCACTAACATCAATTTCGTGACTCTCTCCCTCAACCAAAACTCACCCTACTTTCGGTTTGATCACCATCATTACTTTACACCCTAAGGAGGAACCGGATCACCCTGACAAAGATGTCGAACTCTATGGCTGGATCTCTGACTGGATTCTCCACTGCTTTGAATACTATAACAGGTATGTGTTTCATGTTTTCCATTAAGTTTAAACAGAACTGATCAACATTAAGCGCACTTTAAGCGTGAAGCAATGAAGTGTTTGGAATAGCGCTTATTTGGTCTGAAGTGATAATTTACGTGAAGCGTTTTGAAGCGCCACTTTAAGCTCGAAACACCATGTGTTTGAAGTGACACTCCAACCCAATCAGGTCAGATTTGGGTTTTTATTTGGGCCCAATAATCTCCAATAAGGTTTAATTGAGGTCCAACAACTTAAAAAAAAAAGAACGTTATCTTTGTTTAGCTACTCCCTCCCTCTGCTTCTTTACGTGTGTTTCGACTTTAATTTATATTTTAACTATGTTTTTTTATGTGTTAAGTGTGTTAATCATTTTTTGTGTTTATTACTGATTAACAAGTAGAATATATCATATTGATGTGTACAAATATTTTTTATATTTTTTTAAATTTTAAGCCCTTCGTGTACTTGAAGCTCTCACTTCACACTTGAAGCTTCGCTTAAAACTTTTGAAACCAAAACGTTTCGAGGCGCCTCACGCTTTTTTAAACTAAGGCTCCATCTTCGTTTTAACCTCTCCATAGATAGAAATACAATAAAAAAACCGTCCCTGTTATTGAGGATGCTTTTACCATTTTCATTTTGAAGCCTATATCCTAAATAAATACAACTTATATTTCAAAATTCATATGAAAAGAAAAGACACCATCTAACCTACTCCATTTTTATTTTCGTGTATGGGACCATGTAATATGTGGATGAGATACCACACATTCCCAAAAGCCTCCATTTGGAATCATATTGACCATACTTTTCTTTAAATTCATTTCGTTTATATCCATCCATCTTCAAATAAGTATATAAACATAACAATGAAATTATTTCTCTACCTATAAACCAACCACAAAAGTTATTGAATCAATTATTATTTATATCCCACTTTTTTCAATTATTTCAACATCATGAAGATAACTTTCTCAATCATATTCATCACCGCACTCTCACTACTCTCCGCCACTTCAGCCACAATCTACGACTCCTCTGGCAACAAACTTTTGAGGGGCACACCGTACTACATCGTGCCCCTCTTACGTGGCTCTGGAGGTGGACTGACTGTCTCCTCCTCTCAGAGCCACAAAAAAAATGCATGTCCACTTGACATCGCTCAGGAGCCGTTCGAAGTGAACAATGGGGTTCCTTTCACCTTCAGCCCCATTCTTCTCGACGCACAAGTCATCCGTGAGGCGTACCCGGTTGCCATCGAGGCCGATGTCATCAACCCTTGCACCGGATCCACGATATGGACGGTAACGACCGCGAAAAACCATGACCACGGGTTTTTGACGGGTAAAAAAGATGACGACAAGAAGAAGAAACATGATGACGACGACGATGATAAAGATGGGCCTCTGGTTCAAATTGTGACGACCGGCGGCGAGTTTAACAAGCCGGAAAGTTGTTTTCAGATTGTTGAAAATAATATGATGCCCGGATTGCAAAGTTATCAGATTCAGAATTGCCCGTTTAAATGCGGGTCGAGTAGTACGGGTCTTGTTTGTTATAACATCGGAGTCATTGCTGACTCCGATGGTAATCGGTATCTTGGTCGGACCGATGCGGTCTTTCCTGTAGTGTTTACAAATTCTTATGGCACAGTTAGGCAGTCGGCTAAAACGAGCTCGTTTAGCGAAATATCGACTAAAGTGAGTGCGTTTAGCCGATCTGGTAAATGATGTGATGAAGAAATAAGGTTGTGCAAAACGTATCTCTTTCTATGTAATTGTTAAATCAGTCACAATATGAATTGTACGGTTTTTTAGAATGTCATTCTCCAAGAGTAGATCAATAGTTTGGGTTTTTATTCATGTTTCACTGGGTCGGCACTAATTATTAGAACACGCTTGACCCATATGACCTGGTTATATGTTAACTTCTACATATATTTCATATGTTCAACTATTCACAAATAAGCTAACAATTCAGGTTAGTCAACATTTCAAAAACAAAATCCCACTTTCAAGATCAAATCCAATCACCTATTCAAGATCTAAGAAGCTGTTTGGCAGTTTCTGAATGGTTAAGTGCTGAACCAGTAAGAGGTATGAACCATTAAGAGCCAGTATAATGCTTAACTGTTCAGAGGCAAATGTCTCACAAATTCAGATTAGTGGTCTTAACCATTCAGAGTCAGTATAATGTTTAATCATTCAGAGGCAAATGTCTAAACCATTCAAACATCTACTCACGAAACAAACAGTCTGAACTATTAAGTGATGAACCAGTAAGAGATCTGAACTATTAAGAGCCCGATTAAGAGGTAAACAAACAGCCCCTAACATCTTCAACACCGTATATCTAATCAAGGGTAATCCCTAATCAACACAAATTAATATAACTTATTCAAATAAAAAAAGTGACATGAGATTTGGGTCTCGGATGAAGCAGAAGAAATATTATCTCTACTCTTTAAAGTTGGTTAAAAAGGGATTTGGGTCTTGGATGAAGCAGAAGTAGGGTTGTTCAAAGCGCTCTTCGCTCATTCGGAAAATGCTCGTTCGATTTGACGCTCAGTTGTAAACGAGCCGCTCTGCTCGGTTCGGTTTGTAAATGAGCCAAGCATGAGCAAAGATCCGCTCGGCTCGGTTCGGCTCGAATTATTATTTTTAATTAATATATATATATATATACATATACATATACACATATATATATAAACATGTATATACACATATATATACACACACCTATATATATACACACATTACCAAGACATATATACTTGAATATAAACTAAATTTATAGTTTTATATATACCACTCTATTAGATTTTGGTCAGCTATATACAAATTTACAATTGTATATATACGTACTAGCGCAACCACGCCAATAAAAAAATTACACCCAAAACCACGGTCAAAAAGAAGAAGATAAGACCCGAGACAACGGAAAGCAAAAGGATAAAAAGCGTGATTTATCGGGAATAAAGTGTTACCCGTGTGACAAATATGGACACTTTGTTTCAAGATGTCCAGATCGATTCAAAAATAATGAGGCGAACATGGCACAGGCTGAGGAACGAAATAATGAGGTTGATTGAACATTTTTTATGATGAAGACCGATCAAGAAACTATCTTTTTAAACGAAGAAAAGGTTTTGCCAAAGAAATTTGAAGCCGATTCTAGCGAAAAAGATGTTTGGTACCTTGATAACGGAGCCAGCAACCACATGATGGGTAACCGGAGTTATTTTGCAGAGCTAAACGAGCGAATAGCTGGAAGCGTGAAGTTTGGTGACGGTTCGCGTGTGATGATTAAAGGAAAAGGGTCCATTTTATTTGAAGGTAAAACGGGTGAACAAAAGCTTTTAACCGATATTTATTATATCCCAGATTTGCAGAGTAACGTGATGAGTTTGGGTCAAGCAACCGAATTTGGATGTGAAATTCGAAATATCAAATCTAAAAGTTAAACCCTAAACCGATAAACGACAAGCTGCTCATCACCTCAATGTTTCATGTTTTTACCCTAAGTTGATCGTCTCCTGTTCTCAACGTAATTGTTCGTGCAATATGATCATCGCCTCGTCGGCCACAACATTGTTATTCATAAGAAAAATATTATGCCACGAAATGTATATGTTTTTAAGGACATAAAAGCTTGAGACCAAACATTGTCACTATCTCTCTCAGCAAATTTAAATCAGGTGACACGGTTGTTCAAATCGCTCGAACTTCGCTCGGCCCTCACTCGAAATATTTACTGCTCGAAAAATGCCCGCTTGATTTGAGGCTCGGTTTTAAATGAGCCGCTCCACTCGGTTCGGTTTGTAAACGAGCCAAGCACGAGCAAAGGTTTGCTCGGTTCGACTCGGCTCGTGAACAACCCTAAGCAGAAGAAATAAGATTAGAGTAAAATTTCATTTCATTCCCTAAGGCTTGACTAAATTGTCATTTTAGTTTAAATAAATTTTTTTCTTCTCCGGTTCCTTGAGTTTTCCAATTTTTGCCTATGACTTAGAGGAGAAAAAAACTATCTGGACTAAAATGACAATTTGTGACAAATCTCAGATATTAAAATGACAATTTACTCAATTATATATATACTTAAAAGGCTATGTCGGTGGGCCAATCCGACATAGCTAAGTGTCGTCTTGTGGTTGGCCATAAGAATTTTATACCTAATTTACGTATTTAGTCCTTCTACTTTAGCTTTCCTAATATACATATTTAGTTAGTCAACTTAATAAATTTTATTCCCCAATAGTTAACTTTGCTTATATACATGTTTAGTCCATCTACTTTAACTTTGTTGATATGCATGTTTTTTTTTCTCCTTAACGTGATGAACCAAAGCCAATCCAACTGACTAATATTGTTTCTGCTATCCGTATTATCAGAACCGATATTTTTTTCTTTCAGTATTTCGTTTGTTAGCATTTTTTTCTATACATACGTGGACGTTTCGATGCTCCTTCTCCAATAATTTTATTTATTTCTTTCGGTTCCTATACCAAGTACTATACTGATAATTATTATAAAGATAAAAATTCTAGTGAATTTAATTGAGTAAATTACAAGTTTTGTCCTTTATGTTTGTCCCAAATTGTAGGCGGTGTCCTTTGTCTTTAAATTTGATGAGTTTTGTCCTTAACGTTTCAAAATCCTGCACGTTATGTCCTTTACCCCTAACCCAGTCAGATTTTTTTTGTTAAATATGGTCATGTGACTTGCACATGAGGACAACTTTGTCATTTCACCTTCCAGGGACTATAATATAAAAAAAAACTTATATGAAGGGGCATTGTGTATAAAAAGTGATCAAAAGTTATGATCAAAAACTTATATGAAGGGGGTTTAGAGAAAACGATCAAAAAGTTATGAGAGAGAGAAGAGAGAGGGAGAGACTTTCCCACCACCATCGCCACAGCTCCACCACGAGCCACCGTTCAATCTCCGACACCGACACAGACACCGACTCTCAACTCGACGAGTTCCACTCTCCTCTTTGCGCCGACTCACCTCTCTGCTCCGACGACATCATCTCCTCCACCTCCACTTCTACCGCCACCGTCGACAAGTTCCGATCTCCGATCTCTTTCCGGTACGACATCATCTCCTCCACCTCTACTTCCACTTCCACCGCCATCGTCACCGTCGACAAGTTCCGATCTCCGATCAGATCTCCTCTTTCCGGTACGACATCATCTCCTCCACCTCCACTTCCACTTCCACCGCCATCGTCACCGATCAGATCTCCTCTTTCTGTTATGGTTTCTGATAAAACTCAAGGATGGAGTGGTGATTCGTTCGATAGATACATGGAGTATAAGTATGTATTATTCAATTTTGTTGCTAATTGTGTGATTTAGTTCAGTTTTGATAAGTTTTTGTGAATTGTTGACTGATTTTGACTTGTGAGATGTTTGATTATGATCTAATTTCATTACTAATTGTCTGATTCACTTAAATTTTGATCAGTTTTTGTAAAGTGTTGACTAATTTTGACTTTTCATTCAATTTGTTGTTACTACTTTTCATTCACTCGGTTTGAGAGAGAGAAGAAGAGATTTGGGTATTTTTTTTGTTTGTTCAGATGATTTCGTAGGGGTGGATAGTTTGGCGATTTTGGGATAGTTTGTAGCTCTGTATTTTTTGTTTGTTCAGGCGATGGTGGAGATAGTGGGTGGTCGGCGGCAGGTGAGGGTGGGAGGTGGTGGCGGCTGGTGGTTGGAAAGAGAGAGAGTGTGTGTGGGTGTGTTAATTGCAGGATAGGATGTTTTATTTGTTTTCTAAAAATCAGTTATAAATTAGGATGTGAAAAGACAATGCTACCCTCATGTGATGTCCACATGCAAAACTTAACTGGAAATTGTAACCGGGTTTGCCCTAAAGGACATAACGTGCAGGATTTTGAAGCGTTAAGGACAAAACTCATCAATTTTAAAGGTAAAGGACAGCGTCTGAAATTTGTGACAAACATAAAGGACAAAACTTGTAATTTACTCGAATTTAATTGCTACCAAATGGAGTGGGCTGGATTATTTATTTTAAAACTTTTAGTGGACCACAAATCAAGAAGCAAGCTAGTGGGCTGGGAAGATAGATTTAATTTGTTCTGGGCCCCATGCATTGGTATTGGGCTATTGTTGAACCCAAAAAATCGTGGAGGAATAAAGTAGGTTAGGAGGGTTTTTGGACGAGGAATTTTTGGATATAAAAGATCTAATCGATTGGCAATTAACAATTTGAGGGACTTCTTTGACGGCTGAAAACGTTAAGCAAGAGAGCAATTGGATTCTTTTTTACTTCAAGACAGTTATTTTTTGGTTTATTTCATGGTTGTGATTCATAAACTTATCTGAAAAAATTATGTTAGAACTTGTTAATTTTCTAATGAAGTTCTTCAAATCAAATTTTAATTCTTGATCAAAAGGACAAGAGTAAACTGCCATTTTGGTCCCTATGGTTTGGGCACTTTTGTCATTTTAGTCTAAATCTCAAACTTTTTAAATCTGGGTCCTTGTGTTTTCACTTTTATTGCCATTTTGGTCCAAAATCCAAAAACCCACCATTTTGACTGTTGAAACCTGGTTGTTTTGTCCTTTTGTGCAGGGGCATTTTGGTCATTGATTTTAATATAACATAATAAACACAAAGATTTCTCCACCTCTTCTCCAAACCTTCAAACACAGAGCTATCATCTAAAACACGGAGGATCTGCAGGGTGAAAGGTAGGCGGTGGCGGTGTGGTGGTGATGGCGGTGGCGGTGTGGCGGTCATCTGCAGACCATCATCTAAAACACCCCCTCTTTCTCTCTCTAAAACCTAAAACCCAAGCTTTTACCCTCTCTTTCTCTCTCTAAACTCGTTCTAGGGTTTGTGAAAGGTAGGCGGTGGCGGTGTGGTATTGAAGATGAAATCATGAAGCCAACAATTTCTTAGTTGTACTCCTGCTAAGCAATGGCGAATGCAATGGGATTTTTTCGTCTAATTAGGGCTTGAACCACCACATCATCTCTCGCATCAGTTATTCATCCTCCAAAAACTCCTAGTAAGCCTCAATTTTCTAATCTGTATACTTGCAGTATGTTATTAAACCTTAAATCTGAATCGGTTTGCAGCTATTTAATGGTTCCAATACAATCATTGTTTTCTATTTGTTGCAGTATTAGGAACAACTGAAGCGTTTGGTGGAGACGATAAGGAGATCCATCATTAGGTGGGTATTTAGAGAGAGAGTGCAGAGTTTGGTGGAGACGGGGTGGTTTTGGACACAACGACGGTGGCAAATCGAGAAGGAGATCCATCATTAGGTTAAGGTTTTTTGAATGATTAATGACGCCGGTGATGAGGATGATGCCGATGATGAAGATGATGACGCCGGTTTGATTGAATTGGTGTGAATCCTCATTGTTGATTGAATCAGGTTTGTGTCATAAGTTACCTCATTGTTGATTGAAACAGGTTTGATTGAATTGGTGTGATTCGGATCTGAATCGATTGGGCGAAATGGAGCCGGAGATGGTTAAGAAGGAGTTTGAGGAGAGGGGTGAGTTTTTGTTCTGGATATAAATGACGGCGGCATGTGGTGGTACTGGTGCGAGAGGGTGGTGGCAGGTGGTGGTGGGGGTGGTGGTGCGAGAGGGTGTGGCTGGTGGTGTTTTATCGAAGAAATCTCTGGTTTTGGCAAGATGATAATGATCGGAGAAATCTTTGGAGAGTGGTGAGAAATCTCTGTGTTTATTATGTTATATTAAAATCAAATGACCAAAATGCCCCTGCACAAAGGACAAAACAACCAGGTTTCAACAGTCAAAATGGTGGGTTTTTGGATTTTGGACCAAAATGGCAATAAAATTGAAACCACGGGGACCCAGATTTAAAAAGTTTGAGATTTGGACTAAAATGGCAAAAGTGCCCAAACCACAGGGACCAAAATGGCAGTTTACTCAAAGGACAAATAATGGTTTACGTTTGTCTATGAATATAAACTCATTATAGAAACATACACTTTTAGGCCTGGCAATAAAAACTCATTTAGGTTATTTTGGGTCATTTTAAAAATAAGAATGGGTCAGGATGGGTTGAAAAAATAATTAAGGATGCGTCAGGATGTGTTTAAAGATATCTATGTAAAATAAATTTTAGGTCAGGATGGTTATTACATTGGGTAACACTAAATAGAGCATCGCAGTCAGACTCTTCATCTTGTTTAAGTGTTCGTAGACATTAGCCTTCAGAGCTATGACTTCACAAAAAAAAACAAAAACAAAAAATAAACAATAAAAATATAAATAAAATGAAAAAACAAAAAAATTAAAATAAGTTTAAAAAATATAACAAAAATAAAAATACAAAAAAATTAAAAAATCAAAATAATAACAAAATAAAAAAATTTAAAAAAAAAAGTTTGAAAAATAAAAAAAAATAAAAAAATCAAGAACATAAAAAAAATAAAAATCAAATATCCAACAAAATAAAAAAAAGTAAAAAAAATACAAATTCCAAAAAATTAAGAAAAAGAATGTTAAAAAAAGCAAGAACATAAATTTTTTTATAAATTAAAAAAAATAATTTTTTTAAAGATCAAAAAAATACAAAATCCAAAAAATTAAGAAAAAAACTTCAAAATTAGAAAATTTAAAAATTAAAAATAAAAAAATAGAAAAAATAAACAAAAAACGAATCTGTTTAATTTTTTAATTTTCGTTTTTTATTTTATTTATTTTATTTTTTAAAATTTTTATTTTTTTTTTATTTTTTAAATTTCTTTTAAAAAATATTTTTATTAATTTTTGTATTTGTTAAAAGTCAACAACAATAATTCAAGGCAAGGTTTCCATTTTTAAATTATTTTGGTTTTATATTTTTTTAAATTTTATTATTTTTTATATATTTTTATTTATTTATTTTATTTTTAAAAATCCTTTGATTTTTTTAATTCTCTTAATTTTTTTAAAATTTTTATTTTTCAATTTTTTAAAATTTTTATTTTTCAATTTTTTAAAATTTTTATTTATTTATTTATTTTTTTGAATTTTTGAATATTTTTAAAAAAATTTATTTTTACAAAGATTTTTTTACATTTTTAAATTTTTTTTTACTTTTCTCAATTTTTATTTTTTTTATTTTTTAATTTTTTTAAATTTGTTAATTTTTTTATTTTTTATTTTTTATTTTTAGCCTATCATGATCGAAACCAATATTGATCCAAACTCATCCTAACATTTTTCTTTATAAACATATCCTAACCCATACCTATCTTAATCTTTTTCTTAATAAACTCATCATAACCCAAACTCGTCCAATGCAATACCCATCCTAACCCATTACCCAAACCTACCTAACCCACCACTTTTGCCACCCCTAATTAAGGGTGTTTAATCATAAGTAATATTTCCATCATCACAACATGCACACTGTGTTCCCGAGTTTTATTTAAGGAGAGAAGAGAAAGGATTGGATAGGAAGTAAGAGAAAATTGTATTCCATAGTTTGTTTTATAAAAAGAAAGGGAGATAAGAGAAGAAAATGGAGAGATTCCATTCTCTTCTCTCGTTAACGCCTTGTACCCCGAGTTTACTTAAGGAGGGAAAAGAAAAGAAAAGAAAGTAAAGTGAACAAAGGAAATGAAGAGAACGAAAAAGAAAGGATGTATTACCTTCCGTTTCCTTGTGAACACGGAATTACTCAAGTTTAGATTAGCAGGTTGGCTCTAATCAACGAACGGAGTTTGGTTGAACATATGGATGGAGTAAACATCAAAACAACTCGATGTCTTTTATCAATAAAACTCATTAATTAAAAGGATGATTGCACCGTAACTGTTAGTGATGTTAAGTCGAATCAAATCTAGGGATAACCTCTGTTTTGGAATTATCTTTTAATATTTGTATTTTCTTTACAATTTAATTTACCTCGAATATATTTTATGTTCGTAGATTGTCTCATTGGAATTAGGTTGTAGAGAGATCTCTCTACGGCGTGGCTAATGCTTGTTTAGTTGTGCAAGGATCCATAAGTAATATATTATGCCTAATGTTGTCGGAATTGAGAGAGTTTCACAGAATTTAGCTATAGAGGATCTCTCGAAGCTACATTGACTTTGTCCATGGAACTTTATGCAGGTTACAAAAGCTTATTCACAAGTTGTTTTCAGCGATAGAAGATCCTTCCTAGCTTCTCACGATAAATTATGTCTACTAGTTGTTTCTAGGTGGGATAAGGCTTTGGAACCAATAGGTCCTGGGTTCGATTCCCATCAGTGGGTTTTTCCCATATTTATTGGGTTTCCTCCTGAATTGGTGTATAGGCATTATGCCTTGTGGAGATGAATATGATTGGGGGGTTCCGCTCGTGGCACGATGATACTCCAATGGTCCGTCAGTGATCCAAATTTAATCTTAAAAAAATGATTATTGGATTTTATCACTCTCAATTATTGGGTATTGGCCGCTGCCACTTTCAACTATCACTTTGACTTCAACCACTCCCAACTTAATACTTTGTGTGTTGTGACTCCGGAGTTAACCATTCTACAAGAGTTTATGCAAATTAGGTAGAGCAGCATCCAAATCGTAACACGGAAGATGTCATAATTAAGGGATTTCGCAACAATAACATAGCAAAACATGTTGTCAAGTATAGGTCCGGAGTGACACAACACACCAAATGTTAAGTTGGGAGTTGTGGCAGTTAAAGTGATAGTTGGGAGTGATAGCGGCCAATACCCAATAGTTGAGAGTGAGAAAATCTAATAACCCTAAAAAAAATAGTGATCGGTGGTCTAGACCGTCTAGTGGTCTACCATGTGCCAAAAGTGCAAAAGTTGTTAAATGGGTTTTAAATAGTATATATTAATGTAGTCTTTACTTAGGGTCAAATGAACATGATTCACTTTTTATAGATCTTAATCATCTCCGATATGCATTACCAATTCATAATAAGATCCCATTGATCGAATTTATTATTGAAAGATTTGTTTCATTCGTATGTAATAAACGTGGGTTGTAAATCTTTTCTATTCCGAAAAGATATGCTAACATGGTACGTTACTTATTACTTAAGATAAAGCATCTTGTAAAAGATATCTTATCTTTAAGTAGTAACACACAAAATTCTTCATTAGAACCACTTACACAGAATTTAGAGTTTGGTTACTAGAATCACTTTGTGATTGAATGCCATGAAATCACATTTTCAACTATCTTTGGGCAAAATATAATAATGTAATTGTTTGTTATTTATATAATGCATGCAAAGCAATTGGACCGAGTGTAATTATTTAACTGATATGTAAAAGAGAGAGGTGAGAGAGAGGCGATTCCCGGCGAGAAGTCCAACAGTCTCCGGCGACAAAACAAACAGTCTCCGATCAACTGGCTCGACGATTGAAGACTAAAGTAGTATAGGGGGCGAGGTTTAGTCGATTCACAAACGGTGAGTATTCTTGATTCCATCCTGTTCTTCTAATCAATCTTTTTGTTTTCATCCATTCGCTGAACAATCGGATTCCGGTGAAACCTATTATCTCCGTTTAGTAGGCTCGACGATGAAGAACAAAGCTGATTAGTTAAACTTGATTAATCATCTTTTTTGCTTCATCCATTCGCTGAACTGTCGGATTCCGGTGAACCCAGTTTTCTCCGATTAGTAGGCTCGACGATGAAGACAAAAGCTGATTAGTCAATATCATGGTTTCCGACCTCACTGTTAATTGGTGTTTCTTGATATAACCTTTTTTTCTATACATCGTTTTTTGTTTCAATCCATTCGCTAGTTGTTTCGGTCATTTCGAATAACATAAAACACTTTGTATCCTGGTAACAACATGGAGCAAGAGGAAGGAGAGATAGAATCTCCAGGAGGTCGGCCGGAAAAAAATAATGTGAACGAAGACAGTAACAATAACAGAGATGAACTTTCAAGGGAGAAAGCGATAACCTTTTACGTTTCAAACCTACACCCCCATATAACAGATGGAGAGCTGTGGACTGAGAGTAAGAATTACGGTAATATAGTGGACGCCTACATTGCTAAGAAGCTGGATAAGAGAAGAAACAGATTTGGATTCCTAAGGTTTACTAAGGTTAAAGATGTCGACAAAATGGTTAAAGCATTAAACCAAATGACGTTTTTCGGATGGAGGATAAGAGTAAACGTCGCAAGGTTTGTGAAAGTGACGAAGAAGAACCAAGGACAGAACAAGGTGTGGGCGGAGAAAGGAAAGGAACCGGTGAACATAATTTATGACCAGCCGGAATCGTCTAAAAGTGGTTATTTGAGACGAGGGGTCTTCTGGGCAGATGTTGCTGCCGGAAAATCACCTAAGCAAGAGAAGGAAAGCTGCTTAGTATTCTCAAATGAATCTGAGCCGCTTAAGAAATGGAACGGCAGGTCTGTAATTGGAGATCTGAAAGACATCGAGGCACTAAGAGGGGTAAATCGAATGAAGAATAGATTGGGTTTGGAAAATTCACAGGTCCGTTACATCGGCGGTCTGAAATTACTACTTATTTTTTACTCGAAGGAGGAGATGGATTGGAAACTAAAGGAACAGGAAAAGATATGGGACGAATGGTTTAACAGCATAACAAGATGGCACGGAGAAGAAATACCCTTTGAGCGGATCGCGTGGCTGAAGATTAGAGGAGTTCCACTGCAATTATGGATAGACGCAGTCTTTGAATGCATTGGAGAAAAATATGGGAGAGTCATAAGGAAATCTGAGGCTGATGAAAATGATGTATGCTTCAACGAGGATATGATCGGTGTATTAGTAAAAAACGGAGCTACGATAGAAGAAAGAATAACGATTAGTTGGAAGAATACGATGGTGTAACACCCCGAAAACGGGTTTGGTAATCAAACCACCCTAATATTAATGAACGGGTAAAATACCGTTAGTGGTAAAAATTAACCCGGTAAATATTAGGATTTAAATAATTAAACCTAATATTAAATAAAACGTGAATAAAATCTTTTAAGGAAGTAAAGTTTATAAGAGGCCCGAGTTAACGGGACTTAAAATAAACTAAGTCATAACTTTCCCGAATTCACCAAGTAGCTAGGAACATCAACCTAGTTAAAAAGGTGTCTTAAAACAATGAAGAAAATATGGGTAATAACCCTTTTTATAAAGTTACAAAACATGAGGGACTAAAGTTGCTAACAAAGAAATTTGTTTTATTAAAAACAAAACATAAAACACAACACACACATAGAGTGTGTGTGTGTGTGTGTGTGTGTGTGTGCGCGTACGCCCAGGAGCAAAAACAAGGGCTCCAAACCCTAGTTCAACAAATTGATCAAATTGAAGCCCAAATCAATGCATGAACACAAATTCGTGATCACCAAGTCAAGGGGATCGTGAGGTATGTTGAATTTCTAACATTCGTGAAGTTGTAAAAATTTGATAATCATCCTAATCGCGAATTAGGCATGAAATAGAGAAGCTACGGCTAGATAAGTGATGTATACTTGCTTAGGAACGAAACCCTAAGTGAAGATCATACATAACATGCTATGAATTGAATGATTGAATGAATTCCCACACTAGGCTAAGTGGGTATTAGTCATCAGATGAAATTGATGATATGATTATGATTAGAATCATCATGCATGTTAAGTAATCGGGAAATACTTAAACAATTTGCAAGTTTGAGTATTTGATCATAAGTGATAGTGGTGAATTTTGATGTTAATCTTGGTAAAAATAACTAGTTATGAACTAGTTGTAAATGTGTAAAAATGTATGCACATTAGGTGTTTGTTAAAATGCCTAAATGAAAAACTAAAGTGTTGAAATTAGAGTGAAAATGTGTATTTGAATAATATGGCAAGTTATATGAAATATGAAACAAGAAGAGTTCTAATCATCATGTTGATTTGAACTAATGTTGTAAATCATGTGATCGAAAGTAGTTAACTTTAATAAGCTAAGTTAACTAATCATGAAGTCGAATAGTAGTTTCGACTTATGAAATAAGTGAGATGGAATAGTCGTGAATAATTATGACTAATCTAACCATCTTACAATTTACAATGATAGTTTGACAATTAACGAGCTAGGTGAAAGCTTGGGAGCGAAGCGGGTCAAACGAAGCAAGAATGACGGAAAAGCATAATTTGGAAGTAAGGTAAGTATGCCTTACACTAGTCTTATACTTAGAATATTCTCTTATCGTATTAGTTACGAATAAGATAAATATATAGTTGTGGTATGATGTTTCGGCGTGTAGACGTACGGAACAAGATAGTCGAGCATGACAAGAAACCATGTTGATGGTTTAAAAGGAGTTAAATCGGTAATTCGATCATTTTATGACAAATGGAAAATGAACTTTTAAATGGTTACCTTATAGGGTAAACTAAATCAAACAATAAGGGTAAAACGGTAAATTGGTCACGCGTCGACCATAACTATTGGTTTTAAAAGACACTTATGAAGTAAGCCTTAATAGGCCGAAAAGTGTTAAGAAATGAATTATAAGTAAAACGACCGCACGATGTAAATCGGAGCGAGTCATATAGTCGAGATGAAAATACATGTCATCTCGCTAATATAATCGGTCATTTCGACCAAACGGGTCAAAGGGTGAAGATACCACCTTTTGATAATAGCGACTAATGATTCTTGTCGAGTTATATGATTTCAGGAATAAATGTAGAAATGATATTTGCATCGCTATTATTTAGCGAATATTATAGCAAGGCATTAAAACAGGTCAATACATTGACCCGAGCCAGGTATGTGTAATAGAGTAATTATTCATTTAGAACATAAGGTTCAATGAGCATTAAATGAAGTCTTAGATAGACAATGGGTTACTTAAATGGGTAAACCGAATGTTTTAAAAGAGGGTCGTGGCGTTTCGAAAAGCATAATGACTTTTCGAACAAGATCATAACTCAAAAGAAGAATTATGGGTCAAACATGCTCTCAAAAGACCTTGTCGTAATTGAAAGACTAAAAAGGACCAAAACGCCCTTGTTAGCTAATTCGAACAAACAACCTTCAAAGGTTGTTTGGAAACGAGTTTTATGATTAGGTAAATACTTAGAATAAGTATAGAAGCTGAAGGAGGTATTATATTAGTCAAATGGCACTATTTGAGTTTTTGCCGTAAAATAATGATTCGAGAGGTAAAATTTGGTTTATATAGATCACCACATTAAACCCACCATAAATACAGTTGTGGTGGAAGATTATAGGTTAAGAAATGTGGTGATGGAATGCTAGAAGCAATCGAAAGCGATTTTAGGCTCGAAAGTGCTTAAATACCCTTAACGGGTCAAAATAAGCATACGAGCGAAAACGGGTTTAAATTGTGTAATAAACCTGTGATTAGAACCTAATATGGTAGATAACCTTAAATTGAAGAAGTGTAAGGGATATAAGGATCAAACAAATATGTTTGTTTGTTAAAATGCATAAACGGGTTAAAAGTCGATAAAAAGGTAACGAGTCGAAGGCTTTGAAGTCTCAAAATTTATTATGTTTGATGTTGTGTTTTAACTCCATATGATGGAGAATTAAATTACGGACGCGTAGGAAAAAGAATCGGGTAAAACGGATTAAAAACGAGAGAGTTATGCTCGTTTCCGTGAAATCGAGTCATGCTGGGTATGTACAGCAACAGTTAAGCAACATTCTGTGAAAAAGGGGGCTAGGCGTCACGCGTAGCCCCCTAAATCCGGAAAATTATTAAATGTTGTTTATTTGACCTATGGAACTTGTTTAAACTTATTATTTAACTATCAAAACTATCTTTTAAGTTGGTTTTGATCATAGGTGATCGCCAAGAGTGCCTGGATGAAGATCAAGCTCGATGAGGAACCGAACACGATAAAATACAAGCTTCCGCGCGGCGTTTCGTCTTATCTTATAAACGACGAATTCAATTATATTAAGTTGTATATTTTTTGAAATGTTGTACACATGTGGGAATGTTAGTATGAAAAGTTTTTGTAAAGTCACATTTTAGCATTAAAATGTGTATTTTATTATTAAAATCTTGATTTATTAAGTCGGGTGTTACAGACGGTCAATGTATGGGTCTCAGAATTTAATCAACATTGGGTGCCGGAATTCGTGAAGGAGACAAACCAGATGGATCTACCGACACATCTACAAGAGAATAGTGAAGAACAGGAGTAAAAAGAAGACAAGTCAGAACCAGTTACAATGGAGACAGGGGACGACGGTGGTCCAGATCCATTACCGGAAAAGAGGTCGCCGGAGAATGGATCATCAGTCAACGAACAGATGGATAATGAAGAGACAGGAAATGAAAAGTTTGATGAACCGGAGTACGAGGATTTACAATTCAATGCACCCAACATTAAGGATATGGCGGCATCTTTGAATGCCGAGGAGCAGACAATTCTAGGTGGGTCCCCTTTAGCAGCACGTGGGTATGGTGACGTATTATTAATGACTCCTATGACTGGTGGGCCTGAGGGTACAGCCCAAAAGAAAAGAAAGAGAATTACTTTGGCTGAGGCCCGATCCAATTCACTTAAACCACAAAGTGTGGTAGGTAAGAGTAAATTACCTGACTTAAACGTGGAGGCATCCGATGACTCTAGAACAAGACCGAAAAAGAAGACACTCTTAAAAAGGAAGAGAGCTTACAAAAGAAAAAATAAGAGGAGAATAAAGATCACAGAGGAGGATTTTAATTGCTATGAGCATAAAGGAGACAGTCTGGAGGACGATGTGGACTCGGAGTGGGAGGAGGAGGTATCGACGGAGCACCAACAATCAGAAGGAAGCAGTCCTGTCGAATTAGGTGGCACCGATACAAACGAACCGAATGATCAGGTTGTGAACAACGAAGTGGATGCAACAGTAAGAGTAGGATTTCAAGTCGGGATTGATTTGCAAAAATATGAATCGATGGTAAGGGGTTCAGTAATCAGAGATCAGGAGGAAGCCATTCAACAATGAATTTCGGATCTATTAACATTAAAGGAGCAGGTGGAGCCGGGAAGGCAGCTGAAGTGAGAAGTCTGTTGGGTAAGTTCAATTTATCTTTCTTAGCTTTACAAGAAACACAGTTTAGAGATTTATCAGTTAATAAAATCAGAATATTTTGGGATAGTAGTAGTTTTGAATTCTCTAAGGTGGATGCGGAAGGTCGTTTGGGGGGGGTGGGTTATTATCATTGTGGAATCCACGGGTATTTATGAAGGAGTCAGAGATAAAAAGCCAAAATTTTATATTGGTAAAAGGCAGGATAGCAGGGGATGATGCGGAAGTGGTAATTGTGAATATATACGGGTCAACAATCAAGGCAAATAGAAGAAGGATGTGGGAGGAGTTACTGGTAGCAAAAAATTCGATTTCGGGTTTATGGATAATGTTGGGAGACTACAATGAGGATAGGTTTCCTGAGGAGAGGTTAAACTCCCAATTCGATGTAGGAGGAGCTATGTGTTTCAATAGTTTTATTAGTAGGGGAGGGTTCCAGGAATATAATATGGGGGGGAATGAAGTATACTTTTCTATCTGGAGATGGCTCAAATCTTAGTAAGATTGATCGAGTGTTGGTATGTGATAGCTTTATGAGTAAATGGCCAAATGCTTCATTACGGGCCCTTAATAGAAAATTTTCGGATCATAGCCCATTAATTTTAACAACTATAAATAACAGTTTCGGCCCATCACCATTCAGACTTTTCAATAGTTGGTTTAGTTTGGAAGGCTTTGATGAAGCTGTGAAGAGGGGATGGAGTAAGTTTTGCGACTCAAGGTTCAAAGATGAAGTCGTGGCAGTAAAACTTAAGGAGATTAAAGAAGAATTGAAAAATTGGTGAAAGAATAACAAAGAGGTAGAGGAGAAAGAATTGGTGGAAGCACAGAATAAGATAGTACAATTGGATAACTTAGCGAAGAGCAGGCTATTATCAGATACGGAAATCGAACTCTGGAAAGATAGCAAAGACAAGGTTAAAAAGTGGCACAAAAAGTCAGCTGCAGATCTACAACAGAAGGCAAAGCTAAAATGGATAGGGTTGGGAGATGAAAACACTAGTTATTTTCACTCAATTATAAATAACCACATTGCAAGAAATAAGATTAGTGGTTTATGGATACAAGGGGAGTGAGTTTCGGACCCAAAGGAGATCAAGACTCACTTTTTGGAGACTTTTCAAGTAAAATTCAAGGAACCGGTAAACGCACGGCCAAGATGTAACACCTCGAAAATTCACGTCCTATAATGTGTAGACACGTGTCAAATGTTTAAACGTGTGAAAGAAATATTATAGAAGGACTAAAGTTGACAAACATGGAAAGTATGTGAATATACGTATTCTAAGTGTCAACTGTGAATAAATATAATGTACATTAACCCTACATGGTGCTCATACCTTCAAACGAATGAATCATGGATCATACGAAGCTAAAAGTGAGAGATTTCAAACTACAGGGGCTAAATGTGTCAACATGTTTAAATTATACCTCTGAGTGACCTTTTGACAAACCCGAAGCTTTGTAACGGTAAATTATACTCACTAGAACGCACGACTTAAATTTCATAAAATTTCGTTATCGTATGAGCAAGTTGTGATCAAATTCGTGTGCGAGGGGTTAAAGCGTCAACATTGAAAATTAGGCCTTTTCGGGTAACAATAAAGTTAACCGAGGATTAATCAAAGTAGGTAAATGTCTTGAAGCCCTTATACGTCAATTACGAGGGCTCAAAATGCAAGAAAATAAGGTCTTTTCGGAGTTTGAAGAGCCAGGGACCAAAACTGCAATTTTTAAAAAGTTTGTTGGATGACCCCAAGGGCTCGCGTAGCGCGAGCACTAACTGCCTAGGCAGTCGCGCTACGCCACTGCCTCATCTGATCAGCCAGCTCCGATTTTCTTGGGGTATTGTCTGCCATGGCCTTTGTGCACGATTCTAACTCGATTCTCCACATCTCTTGACCCCTAAAGCACCCCCTAAACACTAGAAACAAGTGTTGATCAGTTGTGGTGGGTGCTAGACTTTGTTGTCAATCAATTGTGGTGCTTAAATCCACTATATAAGGGCCATGCATTGCAACTCTTTCTTCACACCTTCATCTGCATTTGTGGATCACTTCTGGAGCTCAAACTTCCTCTTAAGTGTTCTCCAATCAAGCTTAGGACTTCAGTAAGTGTTCTAATCCTTCTTTAATTGAGTTTAGCTTAGTTATTTAGCTAAAAGTCAAACCGTCATAATTACGGTTTGACTTCGAGATTAGTCAACAATGGCTCAGTCATATCTCGAATTAAAAGTAGTTATAAGTTGGTATTTATGTGGGTAACAAAACCTCAAAAGGGTTTCCCCTAATCACCACTCTAACTAGGTCAAAAGTCGGGTCAAACTTATATTTAAAAAGTCAACAGGAAGCTTAAAATGCCATTTATGCATAATTAACATTGTAGATCATATACAACCTGTTGGATCATTGTTATAACTTGGTAATAAGTGTAAGAACATGTCTAGACATGTTCAACCCGACAATTTCCTGTTTAGACCCGGTTCGGAACCGAAAGTCACATAGTTTGACTTTCACTTTGACTTTCAGTTCTGACCCGTTTAGGCATGTTTTAGAAATGCCTCAGAGCTTTAATTGGACTAGGTTACATGTTAGAATAACCCTCTGTGATTATGCACCTCGGTTCATTAGTTATCCAACTAATATACACGTTTTCGTTAATTGCTCATATGTTGACCGTTATGCCCTTATTACTTTAAAACGTGATTTTTGGAAATGTAAAAGAGTAGAAACTTTAATTACTGATATATATAAACTTGTATGCAAAGTTTGACATCAGTTTGTGGTGTAGATTAAGAGTTATGCTCGTTAGCGTAAAATTAAAGCTTTATGTTAATTAAACGGCGTATTTAGCGTATAGCCTACTTAAACATACTTTTTGATATCTAATCTTTTACCCACTGATGTAATATATTATTTTGGGATTTTTAAAGATTTTTAATTAATTTTAGGCTGAGCATAACTCATAGTCGTAGGCTTAATCCGGTACTTGTCGGTTTTGCCCTTACGAGCCATAAAATGAGTTTTACATATCTAAACGACTCCAAATCTTTTGCTACTGATCACATATGATAAATAAATTATTTTAAGCCTTCTGGAAATATAAAAATATCAGATTTAAGTATCAAACCCGGAAATGGCCTTTAATCGCCTTTTTAAGCGTTTTTAACGCATAGTATGTACTAGAAGTATTTTAAACATACAAGGGTTGATACCTACTGATATTTGAGGCAAATTATAATATATTAACAGTAAGCAAAGGTTGTTAAACTCAGACTTCAGTTTTGAGCTTTTCGGCTTATGTGAAATTACCAAAATACCCCTACGGGGCATAGTTTGGTTATAATTGGTAAATTTCACATATAAACTTTATCCTACTGTTATAACTCATTAATTTGAGTATGTTTTCTGATTACATCAGACATGTAACTCAGTTAAACACTTAGACTCTTTTATAACCTTGTAAATGACCAAACTACCCCTACGGGGCCTAGTTTGTGTTTAAACACGTTTCGGGCATAATGAAAGACATCCTACTGATGTCACAACATATTTGAGGTATAATTAACTTAGGAAACCTGTTTATAGCACTCATGAATACCCGTCACGCATATTACGCGTACGGTTCGGTTTATGTAACAAGTTTACATAAACTAGCCGAAACGGGTCAAACCTTAACGGTTTTATCTCAAAATCTAGAATGTGAATAATAAACCCATATTAAGCAAGTATCTGAACTTGTCGGGTCTAAATCACATTCTATCCGGTCTTCGCTTAATCGTGCGTACGAACCGTATCTTTGAAACTAGCCGGTCTAAGCTTAAGCTTAATTAAAGACCCGCTAGAATTCTAATAGGTTATTATAAAACCTTCGTTCCAGATTAGGAGGACCAGTAAAAGCTACGTGCATTTTGCTAATTGTGAATTATACTTTGCTCAGGTAAATACTTTTAACTTATTTTCCCTATACGGGCTTGGGTTACGGTATATAGCATACCGCTTGATCGGGCATCAAATCTCCACCGTTAAGTGGGTAGTTGAATAATTTGATCGGCTCGTTTAAACAGTCTTGTTACTTAAAGCCTTTGGGGGGTTAATGACCATGTCCCGGATATCCTTGGCATCATTTTACGAAATGGCCACGACTTAAGCGCGGGGTGTAGGCGTACACCCGTCAGCGCATAAAAGAATAATGTGGTGTGTCAATTGATCTTTAACCCGGACAAGATCCGGGCGACTGAACGCACAAGGAACATGTAATTCGTTCACAAGATTATAATATTAAATAATTCTCCCAAGTTAAAAAAAAAATGTTTATGCCATGTGCATACAAACCAAATTTTCAATCATTTTCCAAAATGAGTCAGTTGATTGTATTTACCAGTGTAAATTGACGTATTTTCCCAAAAAGATTAAATGCAGGTACTATGCGTAATTGGCTGGGATTTCTCCTTAGCATCATTAGAAGTCTCGCAAGCTTAAGATGCCTGAAGTCTGTTGAACCATCAATATTATTTTTATTTCGATCCATCTGTGGATAAACTTCCGAATATTGTGACATTTGATATTACAATATTAAATTCGGTTGTATCATATTTTAAATTTGCTTCCGCTGTGCATATTGATTATTGTGTTGTTTGACTATTATGTTGCCAACCACGTCACGATACTCCCCCACCGGGCCCACCGGTGACTCGTGGAAATAGGGGTGTGACAGGTTGGTATCAGAGCCAACACTGAGTGAATTAAACACTAGCCTTTTGTGTTTAATCTCAGTTACACAATTGCACAATTCTAAACTTTCGAGTCTAGACATATAACATAGGACAAATTCTACCTTATTTGGTTTTTGTTTTGTCCTTTAAATTTTTATATATGTTGTTTTGTTATCTCATGCTATATTGCCAGGATTAACAAAAATGCCGCCAAGATTTTTCCGTAGGAGAGGACGAGGCAAGGGGCCGATTACCGCCCCCAATGACAACGAAGCTGGACCATCACATGCGCGAGCTCCGTCTACTACCGAGAGTGACGACCCTCGGCAGAACAGGAGAAACTTGTTTGAACCAGCCAGACGATCGGTATCCCACAGCTCTACACCTCCAGTCCAAAACCCTTATGGGCCGCAACCAGATTACGAGCCCAACAACCCGCAACCATCATATATACCGTTGCAGCGATCTCTATCTCATCATTCTTTCGGTGACCCCACACCAGTTTTTCGGGGCCAGTTTAACCCGGTAGGCTACGTGCAAGAACCCGTGGGTTTTAACCCACTGGGGCCAGACGATCACTTCTCCGGTGATAATGCGGATGACATGGACGAGGATACGGACCCCGTCGAACCTGCAAGTGGTACTCCAAACCACCCGATTGAGATCTCTGACGGATTTTCATTCCATGGATCACCCTATGTTGGTCCAGACAGCTTCTAAGCCATGTTCACCAGGCATGAATGGTACTATACACCTCCTCGCCATTCACCGCCTCATCAGCAGCAGCAGCAGCATCATCAAGATTCCTATGAGGATCACCGATTTGTGGCAGTTACGCCACCACCTCCGCCGCCACCAGTTCAGCCGGCACCCCCTCAACCGCCAAGGCGTAGGAGAACCGGTGCCCGCATGTCGGCACGAGCAGGGGTCTTCCATTTCAGTTCCCCACAACAATCCAGTGGCAGCCACTACCCGCCACATTAGGAGGACCCACAAATGGGTGGGCCTTCCAACCCAGCGATGCCGCAGCCGCCGCCAATGGGTTTTGACAACCCAATCCCAGCGTATACGGGTTCCATGGCATACAACCCGTTCGAGCCGCCGGTCCACAACAACTACGGGTACGCAGAGGCCGACCCTTACATGGTGGCAGCCAACTACAATGCCCTGTACCCGGAAGGACCATACGGAGCTCCATGGGGAGTTGGGTACCCAACACATGGGTACCAGATACCACCTAGGCCTATTATACGGACTCAATCGCAGCCGCCTAGGTTCTCCCCACCTGAGCGTGAAGAACTCCTTCAGAGGCTGGATCAGGTTGAACGGGAAGTGCAAAGGGACCGTAGGGAGAGACAGACTTTCTTCCAAGGGTTAGCAAGTTTGATCAAAGGGAAGAGCAAGAAGGATCATTGAATCCTTCCACTGTTGTTGTTCCTTGTATCCAATAAGCCCCTGCGTGGGCCTGTATTTGCTTTATTAGCCCCTGTGTGGGTATGCTTGTTTGTATTAACCCCTGCGTGGGTCTATCTTTCTGTAAACCCCTACGTGGGTGTGTTATTTGTGTAAGTCCCTGCGTGGACCATTATGTTATTAAGCCCCTGCGTGGGCATGTGTACATTAAGCCCCTGCGTGGGTAAGTACTTGTTAAACCCCTGAGTGGGTAATTGTTTGTTGAAAAGACCCGTTTAGGGCAGCGTGTAATATTATAATAAATTAATGGAATGTTTGTTTTATAAATTTCATGTTTGCCATTATGTGCATATATAAATTATAAATGAAATAAATAAATTAAAAATCATTCTTTTTTTGAAATAATCTGCCTATGTAATTATTAATTAAGAATCTTAAAGTGTGAAACCTAGCCTTCGGGTCATCATAAGACCAGGCCAAGATGGTAAGACCTGTTCAAAAGATTCAAATCTAAGTTAACATCTGAAAACATGTTAACACTCCTGGCAGACGTGATTCGTTAAAAATTACATGTCATTTTATATGTAAAAGGATTCTTTAGAAGATTCCTGACCCAATTAAATGATCTCTGAATCATGGGTTAAATCATCAATTAAGATGATCATATTTTTACCATACGTGGTAATATAGTGCCTACGGGCCTTGCTCATTTCTATATGAGCCAAAAGACAGTGGTAGCAATGACTCTCTGTCAAATAAAGGTAATGAACTAGGTTCAAACCTTCATGCGTTGATTCTCTGAAATCATAGCATATAAATCATAAACGTCCTAGTGACTAGGCCTATTGTGCCAGTATACCTTAATGTTTTGATTCTCTGAAATCATAGATTAAATTAAAAATGTCCACGTGACTATGCCTTTTGTGCCACAAAAATAAAACTGTTATTGTTTTATAATTAGGATAAATTATTATAGAAATCCTAAATAAATATGATTAATAAATTAACCAAATATGGTCTCTGTTTACCATGGTTAATGAATTTCCCTAAGGGGCAATTCCATAATAAACTCCCAAATAAACTATTGTCCTTGTTTTCTGCAACAGTTCAATTAAAATGGCTAACTCGGACGAGGGAAATAGCCATCCAGTGGAGGTTAATAATGACGCCCGAATTAATCTAACGGGTGCGGAATTGAAAGCGATCATAGACGGCGCTGTTACACAGGCTTTGGAAAGGCAGTGTGAAGAGTACAGTGGGACTCGTAGTAGGACCCAATCTACACAGCCTTCAAAGCCACCGTCCAAGAAGGACGACCCGAAGAAAGACGATGATCGACGCTCCTCGAACCACAGTGCTCCATCTCAGCAGGTTATACTTAATCAAGGACCCCGTGACAAGGGTTGCTCGTATAAATATTTCGTCTCTTGCAAACCCCGGGATTTCACTGGGGAGAAGGGAGCCATTGACTGTATGACATGGTTGGATGAGATGGATACGGTTGTAGATATCAGCGGATGCGCTGAGAGAGACGTGGTCAAGTTTGTGTCGCAGTCTTTTAAGGGTGAAGCGTTAGCATGGTGGAGATCTCTGATTCAAGCCACCGGAAAAATCCCATTGTACAACATGTCGTGGGAACAATTTGTTGCCCTTATTCGGGAAAATTACTGCCCTCAGCATGAGGTGGAGAAGATAGAATCTGATTTTCTATCATTGGTGATGACAAACCTTGACTGTCAAGCTTACCTAACGAGCTTCAACACGATGTCCCGGTTGGTTCCTTATCTGGTAACCCCGGAACCAAAAAGAATCGCTCGTTTTATCGGTGGTTTAGCCCCCGAGATCAAGGCAAGCGTTAAAGCTTCTCGGCCAGCTACTTTTAGATCAGTAGCTGACATTTCCTTATCCCTCACTCTGGATGCGGTCAGGCAGAGATCGCTGAGGAATAAAGAGGCTGAGAAGAGAAAACGTGAAGATGATGGTTCACGCAGATCGAACAAGAAGCACCGTGGGAACGGTGATAGCAAGAAAGGATTTGACTCAAGGAAAGAGGGGTATAATTCTAGTGAGAAGCCCAAATGCAAAATTTGCAAGAAGCAACACTTTGGAAAGTGCAGACTTGAGTCGAACTCACATACTCAGTCAAAATCTTATGCTTGTGGCATTTGCAAGTCCACGGATCACAAAACCTTGGATTGCAAGAAGATAAAAGATGCAACGTGCTACCGTTGCAATGAAAAGGGACACATTAAAACCAACTGCCCTAAGTACAACAAGAAGCCTGAAGAGGCCAAGAAGACTAATGCCAGAGTCTTCAGAATGGACGCAAAAGAAGCGGTTCTAGACGACAACGTTATTACAGGTACTTTCCTTGTAAATGACGTCTATGCTAGAGTACTTTTTGATTCAGGCGCTGATAAGTCCTTCGTTGATGATAAGTTTTGTGAATTGTTGAAATTACCTGTCAAAACCTTAAATGTGAATTATGAGGTGGAGTTAGCAGATGGTACACTAGAAACCGTCTCAACTGTGTTAGATGGATGTGTTATATCCATTAAGAACCATTCTTTTCCTTTGTCTCTGCTTCCCTTTAAGTTAGCTGGTTTTGACATAGTTCTGGGTATGGACTGGTTATCTCATAACCAGGCCCAAATCGTCTGCAACAGAAAACAAGTGGTGATAAAGACTCCGTCTGGTGAATCACTTACCATTCGGGGAGATACCCAGTACGGGCTGCCTGAGCAAGTGACTATGCTCAAGGCTTCAAAATGTTTAAAGAAGGGTTGTGTCATCTAGATGGCGCAAGTGATTACTGATGAGCCTAAACCGAAGATAGAAGACATCCCTGTCATCTCTGAATTCCCAGAATTTTTTCCGGAAGAACTACCTGGTTTGCCACCAGATAGGCAAGTGGAATTCAGGATTGATATCATCCCCGGAGCAGCACCAGTTGCCAGAGCACCCTATAGGTTGGCTCCAACGGAGATGAAAGAATTAAGGACACAGCTAGATGAATTACTAGCCAAGGGTTTCATTAAACCTAGCTCGTCTCCTTGGGGAGCGCCAGTCCTGTTTGTCAAAAAGAAGGAGGGATCGATGCGTCTGTGCATCGACTATCGCGAGCTTAATAAAGTCATGATCAAGAATAGGTATCCTCTGCCCAGAATCGACGATCTGTTCGATCAGCTTCAAGGGGCAAGTTATTTCTCGAAGATTGATTTGAGGTCAGGCTACCATCAGTTGAAGGTTAAAGATGAAGACGTGCACAAGACTGCGTTTAGGACTCGTTACGGACACTACGAGTTCCTAGTGATGCCTTTTGGGCTCACTAATGCACCAGCCGCGTTCATGGATCTCATGAATCGCGTCTGCAAGCCTTACTTGGATAAATTCGTCATCGTTTTCATCGAAGACATTCTCATTTATTCTAAGAATCAAGCTGACCATGAGAAACATCTTCGTTGTATTCTCAAACTTCTACATCAGGAGAAGCTCTATGCCAAATTCTCCAAGTGTGAATTTTGGCTTCGTGAAGTCCAATTTCTTGGGCATGTGGTTAGTGAGCGTGGTATCCAAGTGGATCCCGCTAAGGTTGAGGCAGTTATGAACTGGAAAGAACCAAAGACGCCTACAGAGATTCGTAGCTTCCTGGGATTGGCAGGATATTACAGGCGTTTCATTGAAAATTTTTCAAGGATTGCTGCACCCCTAACTTCCTTGACTAAGAAGAAAGTAAAGTTCGTTTGGGGGCCTAAGCAGCAAGAAGCTTTCGATATTCTCAAGCAGAAGTTGAGCAATGCTCCTGTGTTGACATTGCCTGATGGAATCGAAGAATTTGTAGTTTATTGTGATGCATCACACACTGGGATGGGGTGTGTGCTTATGCAGAAAGGCAAGGTTATTGCCTATGCATCACGACAGTTAAAGGTGCATGAAAAGAATTACACCACTCATGACTTGGAGTTGGGTGCCGTTGTATTCGCACTGAAGCTTTGGAGGCACTATCTATATGGTATCAAGTGTGTGATTTATTCTGATCACAAGAGCCTCCAACATCTGTTTAATCAGAAGGAATTAAACATGAGGCAACGCCGTTGGATGGAAACTTTGAATGATTATGATTGTGAAATCAAATACCATCCCGGCAAGGCGAATGTATTCGCCGATGCCTTGAGTAGAAAGGAGAAGGTGAAACCTATCCGAATCAATGCCAAGCGCATGGAGATAAAGAATAATTTGATTGAAAGGTTGTTAGCTGCACAGAAGGAAGCTGTGTTGGAAGCTAACTATCCTAATGAAAAGCTAGGAGTAACTGAGGAGCAGTTAACTCTTAGCAAGGACGGAATGTTACGATTAAATGGACGAATATGGGTTCCAATTTATGGAGGTCTTCGAGATGTCATCCTCCAGGAAGCCCATAGTTCCAAATACTCCGTGCATCCTGGAGCTGATAAGATGTACCAGGATCTAAAGGCAAATTATTGGTGGATAGGCTTGAAGAAGTCTGTGGCCACCCATGTAGCTAAATGCTTGACATGTGCGCAAGTCAAAGCCGAGCATAAAAAACCGTCAGGTTTGCTACAACAGCCTGAACTTCCTACGTGGAAGTGGGATATGGTGACGATGGATTTTATCACCAAGTTGCCAAAGACAAGGAAAGGAAATGATACAATATGGGTTATAGTTGATAGATTGACTAAGTCAGCACATTTCCTACCCATCAAGGAGACTTATAGCTCCGACATGTTAGCCCAGTTATACGTTGATAAGATTGTAGCCCTACATGGCATACCTGTAGCTATTATCTCTGACCGGGATACTAGGTACACGTCACATTTTTGGAAGAGTTTCCAACAATCTTTGGGCACACGTTTGAATTTTAGTACGGCTTATCATCCTCAGACTGACGGTTAGAGTGAGCGTACTATTCAAACGTTGGAAGACATGCTACGTGCATGTGCGATCGATTTGGGTGGTAGCTGGGATAAGAACCTACCATTAATCGAATTCTCCTACAACAATAGCTACCATACCAGCATTAAGGCTGCGCCTTTTGAGGCATTATACGGTAGAAAGTGTAGATCGCCTATTTGTTGGGCGGAAGTTGGAGATGTCCAGTTATCAGGACCAGAGATCGTGTTCGAGACGACGGACAAGATTGTCCAGATTCGTGACCGTCTCAAAGCTGCCCGGGATAGGCAGAAAAGTTACGCTGATCCTAAGCGTAAGGATTTTCACTTCGAAGTAGGTGACAAAGTCCTACTTAAAGTGTCACCCTGGAAGGGAGTGATGCGGTTTGGTAAGAAAGGCAAGCTAAGCCCGAGATACATAGGACCTTTCGAGGTTATCGAACGTGTCGGGTCAGTTGCCTATAAGTTAAACTTACCGGAAGAGCTCAGTGGAATTCACAATGTGTTCCACATCTGCAATCTGAAGAAGTGCTTCGCTGATGAATCACTGGTTATACCACATACAGATGTGCATATAGATGAGAGCTTGAAGTTTGTGGAAAAACCTTTGTCGATTGAAGATCGACAGGTGAAGAAGCTTCGAAGGAAGCATGTACCTATTGTAAAGTTCAAATGGGATGCCCATAGAGGTCCCGAATACACGTGGGAGGTTGAATCCACGATGAAAGAAAAGTACCCTTACTTATTTCAGTAAATCTCGGGTCAAGATTTATTTTAAGGGGGTGAGGATGTAACACCTCGAAAATTCACGTCCTATAATGTGTAGACACGTGTCAAATGTTTAAACGTGTGAAAGAAATATTATAGAAGGACTAAAGTTGACAAACATGGAAAGTATGTGAATATACGTATTCTAAGTGTCAACTGTGAATAAATATAATGTACATTAACCCTACATGGTGCTCATACCTTCAAACGAATGAATCATGGATCATACGAAGCTAAAAGTGAGAGATTTCAAACTACAGGGGCTAAATGTGTCAACATGTTTAAATTATACCTCTGAGTGACCTTTTGACAAACCCGAAGCTTTGTAACGGTAAATTATACTCACTAGAACGCACGACTTAAATTTCATAAACTTTCGTTATCGTATGAGCAAGTTGTGATCAAATTCGCACGACTTAAATTTCATAAACTTTCGTTATCGTATGAGCAAGTTGTGATCAAATTCGTGTGCGAGGGGTTAAAGCGTCAACATTGAAAATTAGGCCTTTTCGGGTAACAATAAAGTTAACCAAGGACTAATCAAAGTAGGTAAATGTCTTGAAGCCCTTATACGTCAATTACGAGGGCTCAAAATGCAAGAAAATAAGGTCTTTTCGGAGTTTGAAGAGCCAGGGACCAAAACTGCAATTTTTAAAAAGTTTGTTGGATGACCCCAAGGGCTCGCGTAGCGCGAGCACTAACTGCCTAGGCAGTCGCGCTACGCCACTGCCTCATCTGATCAGCCAGCTCCGATTTTCTTGGGGTATTGTCTGCCATGGCCTTTGTGCACGATTCTAACTCGATTCTCCACATCTCTTGACCCCTAAAGCACCCCCTAAACACTAGAAACAAGTGTTGATCAGTTGTGGTGGGTGCTAGACTTTGTTGTCAATCAATTGTGGTGCTTAAATCCACTATATAAGGGCCATGCATTGCAACTCTTTCTTCACACCTTCATCTGCATTTGTGGATCACTTCTGGAGCTCAAACTTCCTCTTAAGTGTTCTCCAATCAAGCTTAGGACTTCAGTAAGTGTTCTAATCCTTCTTTAATTGAGTTTAGCTTAGTTATTTAGCTAAAAGTCAAACCGTCATAATTACGGTTTGACTTCGAGATTAGTCAACAATGGCTCAGTCATATCTCGAATTAAAAGTAGTTATAAGTTGGTATTTATGTGGGTAACAAAACCTCAAAAGGGTTTCCCCTAATCACCACTCTAACTAGGTCAAAAGTCGGGTCAAACTTATATTTAAAAAGTCAACAGGAAGCTTAAAATGCCATTTATGCATAATTAACATTGTAGATCATATACAACCTGTTGGATCATTGTTATAACTTGGTAATAAGTGTAAGAACATGTCTAGACATGTTCAACCCGACAATTTCCTGTTTAGACCCGGTTCGGAACCGAAAGTCACATAGTTTGACTTTCACTTTGACTTTCAGTTCTGACCCGTTTAGGCATGTTTTAGAAATGCCTCAGAGCTTTAATTGGACTAGGTTACATGTTAGAATAACCCTCTGTGATTATGCACCTCGGTTCATTAGTTATCCAACTAATATACACGTTTTCGTTAATTGCTCATATGTTGACCGTTATGCCCTTATTACTTTAAAACGTGATTTTTGGAAATGTAAAAGAGTAGAAACTTTAATTACTGATATATATAAACTTGTATGCAAAGTTTGACATCAGTTTGTGGTGTAGATTAAGAGTTATGCTCGTTAGCGTAAAATTAAAGCTTTATGTTAATTAAACGGCGTATTTAGCGTATAGCCTACTTAAACATACTTTTTGATATCTAATCTTTTACCCACTGATGTAATATATTATTTTGGGATTTTTAAAGATTTTTAATTAATTTTAGGCTGAGCATAACTCATAGTCGTAGGCTTAATCCGGTACTTGTCGGTTTTGCCCTTACGAGCCATAAAATGAGTTTTACATATCTAAACGACTCCAAATCTTTTGCTACTGATCACATATGATAAATAAATTATTTTAAGCCTTCTGGAAATATAAAAATATCAGATTTAAGCAATGTTGTAGAAGGCGCTAGGCGCTAGTCGGGCGGTGAGGTACAGCCTAGGGATTAATCGGGATTAACCGGGATTAATCGGGATTAATCGGAATGGGATTTTTATATGTATTTTTTCAAAATTATATATATATACCCAATAATATAAAAATAATACTTCAAAATTCACATAAATACTTCAAGTTTCAGATAGTATGGTTCGATTTTGACCGATTTTGACCAATTCTGACCGCCTAGGACCGCCTAGGACCGATTTTGTCCGATTTTGTCCGATTAATGTAGTCCGATTAATCCGATTTTTGACCGCCTAGGACCGACTTTGACCGATTACGACCGCCTACGACCGACTTTGACCGATTACCGATTAATTCACCGACTAGCTTATAATTAATCAGTTGGTGACCGCCTAGCGCCTAGGCGGCGATTAATCGGCCGCCTAGGCCGATTTCTGCAACAGTGGATTTAAGTATCAAACCCGGAAATGGCCTTTAATCGCCTTTTTAAGCGTTTTTAACGCATAGTATGTACTAGAAGTATTTTAAACATACAAGGGTTGATACCTACTGATATTTGAGGCAAATTATAATATATTAACAGTAAGCAAAGGTTGTTAAACTCAGACTTCAGTTTTGAGCTTTTCGGCTTATGTGAAATTACCAAAATACCCCTACGGGGCATAGTTTGGTTATAATTGGTAAATTTCACATATAAACTTTATCCTACTGTTATAACTCATTAATTTGAGTATGTTTGCTGATTACATCAGACATGTAACTCAGTTAAACACTTAGACTCTTTTATAACCTTGTAAATGACCAAACTACCCCTACGGGGACTAGTTTGTGTTTAAACACGTTTCGGGCATAATGAAAGACATCCTACTGATGTCACAACATATTTGAGGCATAATTAACTTAGGAAACCTGTTTATAGCTCTCATGAATACCCGTCACGCATATTACGCGTACGGTTCGGTTTATGTAACAAGTTTACATAAACTAGCCGAAACGGGTCAAACCTTAACGGTTTTATCTCAAAATCCAGAATGTGAATAATAAACCCATATTAAGCAAGTCTCTGAACTTGTCGGGTCTAAATCACATTCTATCCGGTCTTCGCTTAATCGTGCGTACGAACCGTATCTTTGAAACTAGCTGGTCTAAGCTTAAGCTTAATTAAAGACCCGCTAGAATTCTAATAGGTTATTATAAAACCTTCGTTCCAGATTAGGAGGACCAGTAAAAGCTACGTGCATTTTTCTAATTGTGAATTATACTTTGCTCAGGTAAATACTTTTAACTTATTTTCCCTATACGGGCTTGGGTTACGGTATATAGCATACCGCTTGATCGGGCATCAAATCTCCACCGTTAAGTGGGTAGCTGAATAATTTGATCGGCTCGTTTAAACAGTCTTGTTACTTAAATCCTTTGGGGGGTTAATGACCATGTCCCGGATATCCTTGGCATCATTTTATGAAATGGCCACGACTTAAGCGCGGGGTGTAGGCGTACACCCGTCAGCGCATAAAAGAATAATGTGGTGTGTCTATTGATCTTTAACCCGGACAAGATCCGGGCTACTGAACGCACAAGGAACATGTAATTCGTTCACAAGATTATAATATTAAATAATTCTCCCAAGTTAAAAAAAAATGTTTATGCCATGTGCATACAAACCAAATTTTCAATCATTTTCCAAAATGAGTCAGTTGATTGTATTTACCAGTGTAAACTGACGTATTTTCCCAAAAAGATTAAATGCAGGTACTATGCGTAATTGGCTGGGATTTCTCCTTAGCATCATTAGAAGTCTCGCAAGCTTAAGATGCCTGAAGTCTGTTGAACCATCAATATTATTTTTATTTCGATCCATCTGTGGATAAACTTCTGAATATTGTGACATTTGATATTACAATATTAAATTCGGTTGTATCATATTTTAAATTTGCTTCCGCTGTGCATATTGATTATTGTGTTGTTTGACTATTATGTTGCCAACCACGTCACGATACTCCCCCACCGGGCCCACCGGTGACTCGTGGAAATAGGGGTGTGACAGGTTGGTATCAGAGCCAACACTGAGTGAATTAAACACTAGCCTTTTGTGTTTAATCTCAGTTACACAATTGCACAATTCTAAACTTTCGAGTCTAGACATATAACATAGGACAAATTCTACCTTATTTGGTTTTTGTTTTATCCTTTAAATTTTTATATATGTTGTTTTGTTATCTCATGCTATATTGCCAGGATTAACAAAAATGCCGCCAAGATTTTTCCGTAGGAGAGGACGAGGCAAGGGGCCGATTACCGCCCCCAATGACAACGAAGCTGGACCATCACATGCGCGAGCTCCGTCTACTACCGAGAGTGACGACCCTCGGCAGAACAGGAGAAACTTGTTTGAACCAGCCAGACGATCGGTATCCCACAGCTCTACACCTCCAGTCCAAAACCCTTATGTGCCTCGTTTATCGCCCTTATTCCGAAGGTAATTGACCCTATCACTCTTTTGGACTTTAGACCTATATCTCTAGTTGGGGTGATAAATAAGATCATCTCTAAAGTGTTAGCGAATAGAGTAAAATGTGTTATAAAAACTATGGTATCAAATGTTCAGTCGGCTTTTATGTCAGATAGGAATATTATTGACGGTCCCCTTATTATAAACGAAGTGGTGGGTTGGGCAAAGAAAACTGGGAAATGCTTGTTTGTTTTCAAAGCCGATATCGAGAAAGCCTATGATACTCTAAATTGGAAATTTTTGATATCTATTCTAACACATATGGGCTTTCCACCTAAGTGGAGGAATTGGGTTATGGGTATTCTGTTCGCGGGGAGAGGATCGATTCTGGTGAACGGTTCACCAACAAAGGAGTTTCAATACAAAAGGGGCTTGAGGCAAGGCGACCCCTTGTCTCCTTTTTTATTCATTATTGCCATGGAAGCCTTACATGTTATGATGACAAATGCAAAAGAAAACAATATTTTCCAAGGGGTGGAACTGCCTAGGAATGGCCCAAGTTTAACACACATGTTATATGCGGACGACTCAATTTTTATAGGTGAATGGGAGGAAAATAATGCAAAGAATCTTAAAAGAATTCTTCGTATTTTCTATCTAATATCGGGTCTTAGAGTAAACTCGAGGAAAAGTCATTTATATGGTATAGGCACAAATGAGGAGGAGGTAAAAAATATGGCAACCTTTTTCAATTGTAGGGTCGGAAAATTTCCTTTTGTATACCTCGGTCTATAGGTGGGAGCGAATATGAACAGAATTTCACATTGGAAGGATATCATTGATATTTTCAACAAAAGACTTTCAAGTTGGAAGGCAAAGAATCTCTCTTTTGCTGGGAGGGTCATACTCATAAAAACAGTTTTGGGAAGCTTACCGAACTATTATTTTTCTCTTTATAAATGCCCAAGTGGCATTTTAAAAGTACTAGAAGGAATACGTAGGAAATTCTCATGGGGGGGATGTAATATAAATAATAAAATCAGGTGGGTAAAGTGGGAAAGAGTGGTGGCCATGAAAGATTTCGGGGGGCTCGGGATTGGGAATTTAAGAGATATGAACTTGGCCCTTCTTGCTAAGTGGTGGTGGAGAATAAAGATGGAACCAAATACGTTATGGGCTGCAGTAATAGATTCAATACATGGTAGCCAAAGAAAAGTGGATTCTATACCGTTTAAAAAATCTCAGGTTGGAGTATGGAAGAATATAGGAGAAATAGCAAAGGATTTCAGCAAAAAGAATATCAACATCAACACTAATCTAAGAAGTAAAGTGGGGAAGGGGGATAAAACTCTATTCTGGGTGGATACGTGGATCGGCAATGAACCTTTGAAGGAACAATTCCCTAGTATGTATCGGCTATCTTCAAGAAAAAGAGCAATGGTACAGGAGAATTACAGAAACACGAACGGTGGGGTATTGTGGGATTAGGCCTGGATTAGAGCTCCGAATACCGAAGCAGAAAAGGAAGAGATGGAGGCCTTAAATCAGCATTTACAGCAACAAATTATGTCTAACAGGGACGATGTGTGGATCTGGAGATAATTCGAGAACGAGGCCTTTAGTGTGAAAAACGTAAGGACGACTTTGGGACGAAACTTGGATATAAACGCAGCACCAAATGCTTTCTGCTGGAATAATTGGGCTACGGGTAAAAGTACAGCTTTTGTTTGGCGAGCCATAGATGAAAAAATACCATCGGCTGTGGCTTTAACCGGAAGATGAATGATGTTACAAGATACGAGGTGCAAGATATGTGGTGCGGACGACGAGAATGCAGTGCATATTTTGCTAAGGTGCAATTTCGCGAAGAGAGTTTGGGAAGCTGTGTCTACTTGGACAAACTTTCCGATGCCGAACAACGGGAATAGTGTAACGGAACTGCTGCAATCAATATTGGAGGGTCATAGGAGCCGATTTATAAGGAAGATCTTACATGCTATAGCAATTCAAACTATGTGGATATTATGGAGAAACAGAAATGACAGAATCTTTTCCGGTAAACAACGAACGGCACAAATGATCATAGAGGAGGTAAAAGACACATCTCTTCAAGGCGTTAGACAAAGATCAAAGCACAACACGATAACAAAACAACAATGGTGGGATTTCAACTTCCATGAGTAAACCGGTTTTGGCTTTCTTTCTATGTATTGTATCTCGTTTTTTTCCGTTTTATTTTCTTTTGTATCATGTTTCAGTTTCTTGCTGAGAACATTTTTGGCATCAATCTTTTATGAATGAAAAGTTCCGTTGGCTATTCAAAAAAAAATTTGTTTGTTATTTGTGTTGAATTTAGAGAGCCACATTGATTGGTATAATCCAACCTAATTACAAAATTCATTGCAATTTCGACACATGATCATTTATCTTGTAGTTAAACCTTAAAACACATTCAAATATCATATCTAATGGTATATTTAATACAATCAAATAACTTTAATTAGTTAACCATGTTGGGAATTTCTAGTCTAATCCGTGGCTTACATGCGTGAATGATGGCTAGGACTATTGCTTGGAGTGCAAGACAAGTAATAAACAGTATGAATTAATTAGTGAATATTATCTAAGGTTCCTATACGTGATAGGTTAGGAGTGTGTTTAGATAATTATTATGTAATTAATTAATAGGTTTCCTAGTTATAGTGTAACGTGTTTAGGTTAACTATATATACCAATCAAATTGGCTGGGAATATTGTAATTTTGAGTTTTTGAGTTAGATTTCTCCATAATAAAAATTTGTGGGCCTTTAACCGTGAAGAATCATATTCCGATTACAACATTCTGTACCAATTAATCCCTTTATTTGGTATCAGAGCGGAACGAATTCAAGGATCTGTGATTAAAACCGGGAGGGACCTGCGTTTGTGGTTACCTGCGAAGGAGAAATACCGGTAGAGATTAACCATACCTGCGAGCAAGAGGGGTAATCGAACCTGCGGGTTCGGTCAGAACAACAAGATCACACCAAGACAGTAGCAGATTTCGTTTGATTCTGCATCTTGGGTTCGATTGGGTGACAGTTCTGCGAAATAGAGAACTTGCAATCAATCAGAACAACAACAAATAGTAGCAGCGATTGAATCTGATCAGCGACTGAGATTAGGAGCGGTGATTATTCAGAAGCGGAGCTTGTGTTTGAATCAGCGCAGTGGTCAACAGAGCAGCAACGGTAATAATTATAACTCCTTTAAATTTCCGCGATTGTTGTGAGAGGAATTAAAGGAACTGTGAATTTGGGGAAAAACATCGAGTCATCGACCTGGTGTTTTAAAAGGAAAAAAGAAAATTATTTTATTGATTTAACAGACAACAGTGACGTGTTGGTTTGTTTCACAAAATAAGCAAGGCAAAAATCCTTTTAATTGGTGGTGATTCCCCATAAAAGGCAACAGGCACGTGTATACAAAACAAGTAAATTGTTTTTTTTCCTTTTGTGATTCAAAGAAAAAATAGGTTTATCTCTTATATTCGATTCAGAATTAACAAGTTGGAAGTGGCTCTTGTAGCTTCTGATTATCTTGTTATTAGTCGATTAAAAGTAAGTTGGAATTAGGAAACTGTTAATAATCCTACGAACCAATCAACCAGAATCGAAAACGATATAATACAACCGTGTTAAAGGGTTGTATTCAAGAAAATTGATTCACTGGAGACTTCTAAAACCTATAGCCGACGAAAGAAACGAACGATGGTTGTGGGTGAAGGTTCGAATGCTCCGGTAAAGGAAACGAATCCAGTTTCGTTTCAGTGTCCGATGTTAACTTCAACTAATTACACGATCTGGAGCATGCGTATGGAGGTAATTTTTGGAATTTATGGAGTTTGGGATGTGATTGATTCGGGTTCTGATGATGCGAAGAAAAATAACGTGGCAAAGGCTCTTTTGTTTCAATCGATACCGGAGGAACAAATTTTACAGATCGGGAATGTGAAGTCAGCAAAGGAGATGTGGGAAGCAATTCAGTCAAGAAATCTCGGTGTGGAACGTGTGAAAGAAGCAAGACTTCAAACCTTAATAACTGAATTCGATGGTTTGAAGATGAGGGATACCGGAACGATTGATGAGTATGCCTCAAAGTTTTCGTCTATTGCTTCTAAGGCGGCTACACTAGGAGAAAAGATTGAAGAACGAAAAATGGTCAAGAAATTATTCACTAGTTTGCCAAGGCGGTTTATACATATTGTGGCCTCGCTTGAACAAGTTTTAGACTTGAAGACAGTCGGGTATGAAGATGTGGTTGGTAGACTAAAAGCTTATGAAGAGAGGATCAAAGAAGAAGATAACGCACACGACAATTCGGGTAAGTTAATGTTTTCTAAATCTGAATCTTCTTCTAGCCGTGGACGTGATTCTAGTAGGGGTCGAGGTCGAGGTCGAGGAACTCACTCATCGCGAGGGCGTGGCCGTGGGTATTCTTGAGTCGGTATGCTCCTTTTCCTGATTCTGATTCAATCTCATAGGGTCCTTCCCACTTCGGAGCCAACTTTCCATCAGCAGGATTAGTAGTATTCTGAAAAGCCTTTCTCAATACCCAATCTCCAACCTGGAACCTTCTTTTGAAAGATAATTTTCTAAGGATGTTTGATAGTGGTGGAAAATTATTGATGCGAGTGGCTCGTTCGAAAAATTGTTTGTACAAGGTGAAATTGAAAGTGGGCACTCCAGTTTGTCTTATGGCGAAAATTAGTGAAGATTCATGGTTATGGCATGAGAGGTTGGGGCATGCTAGTTTCAAGACCTTGGAGCAAATGAATGGGATGGTTTTTGGAGTTCCAAAGTTCCGTCACCAGAATAAGGTGTGCGAAGCATGCATGGTTAGAACACAAATGCGAAAACCGTTGACAAAGAAGGCACTGGCGAAAATCAAGTTCAAGGAGATGCGGGATCTACTTGGCGTTTAAGACCTCCCGTATACGACTCAGAAATTCAGGGGATGAATGTTGGGAATTTCTAGTCTCATATGTGGCTTACATGCGTGAATGATGGCTAGGAGTATTGCTTGGAGTGCAAGACAAGTAATAAACAGTATTAATTAATTAGTGAATATTATCTAAGGTTCCTATACGTGATAGGTTAGGAGTGTGTTTAGATAATTATTATGTAATTAATTAATAGGTTTCCTAGTTATAGTCTAACGTGTTTAGGTTAGCTATATATACCAATCAAATTGGTAGGGAAAATTGTAATTTGGAGTTTTTGAGTTAGATTTCTCCATAATAAATTCGTGGGCCTTTAACCGTGAAGAATCGTATTCCGATTACAACATTCTATACCAATTAATCCCTTTAAACCATATATTTTTTATTATATGGAGATCTAAATGGGATCAAGATAGAACACAAATAAAACCCATAAAACACAAAAAGAGCAACAAATGCGTTTATAGATGAAGTGCGCATATACGATCATTTAATTGAGTGATCTACATGATACAAACCTTAGACATGCACGTTGTTCATTAATTGTGTTAATTCGAAACATTTAGTAACTTACATAACTGATCTTTGTGGTTTGGTCAAAAGCTTAGATTTCGCCTTTAACATGTTCGTGTTCGTGCAACTTTTTTATTAACATGTTCGTGTTCGTGTTTACCTGTTCGAATCCGTGTCTTATCGTGTTCGTGTGTTAACAAGACGGGTTGACACAATTGTTTTGGTCAAAATTCACACAAGGATAATGTAACCAAATCTGATTTTTGTGAGGTTAGATGCTTGGTTAAATGAACAAGTGTATGAACAAATATCAAAATGAAATGACAATGAACACGAGGATTTGTATGAGGAAAAAACCCTTGATCAGTGAATGATCTCCGGCATAAAAAACCTCGGATAGTGAAAACTATCACTATCAACCATATTGAACAAGAAAAGTTACAACTTTGGAAGTATTTAGCTTGTTACAATGAATTCTAGTGTGTGTGTATTCGAGAGAGAGTAGCAGCAATGATGTTCGAAAACTGGAGAGCAAGTGGTTTCTAAAATTAGCTCAATACCCCTAATAATCTTAGCCAAAACTATCCTCAACTAACTATCCGAAAAATTTGCCCTTCACCCATGATCACCACTAACGGTCTTCAGCTCATGCACGTGCCATAATAAAGAGCATATTCCCCTGGAATCTCGGTTGGAATAAGTCTCTTTCGAAATACACCTGCAAGAAACCAAAAGGTGATAGAAACAATTGTTAGTTCAAGAATATCAAATAGGATCCTGGATCCTTAGTATTCCTGCACCATTTCCTGAGGAGCATTGATCCAGGTTGAACTGAGAATCCGTAATCCATAATCACCAAAATTCTATCCCTAACAATTGCCCCCAAACATGACTAGTTGAACTTCAATCAGATAGTCAAGTTTCAGCGAAATTCGGACTAGCCGTTAGATACGGATAGAGCTGTTACAGGCTTACGTCAGCGAGGGTCATCCCTGCAACAAATCATCATTATAAATACGATAGAGATAGGAACGATATTTTGCATTTAAATTCAAGATCCTCATCCTTTAAATCCTCATTCGAAGACTCATCAGGTATTCCTTCTTCCCTTCTCTCTAAATTCTCATCTTTGATCCTCTATTCTTCCAAAACTTCCATGACCAAGATGACCACTCGATCCTCCCCTGCCAAGAATCCTGAAAAGGAGAGCCCTCCGAAGAGTCAGGGCCTCATCAAAAATCATTTCATGGAGCTCTGTCGTTTCACTGATCCAGAAATTGATCAGTTGCATCACTGCTTCCCGGATGGAACAATATTTCAGCCATTCGACTCTTCGATGAAGAGTGATTGTGAGTCTGAATCCTGGGTCACCTTCCCTGCTGCTCCGTTCCAAATAGGCTATGATTACCCCTTCCCGGCGTTCACACGGAGTTTCTTCACTCTGACCGGCTTGTGTTACATCCAAGCCATACCAATGTTGTGGAGAGTTCTCTTCACACTTGAGCACATCATAGAAGATGAGGGTATAGACATAGATCTATCTGAACTCAACCATATGTATAACCTAGTTACCCATGGGTCTTATGTAAAACCCCAAAAACGGGTTTGGTAATTTAGAACCCGGTTAAGATAAAGGAATGGGTAAAGTACCGTTAGTAGTAAAAGTGAAACCATAAACAAAATAACTAGGAATAAATTAGCCTAGTGGTGTTATGTATACAAGTAATAAGATAATGAGTTTTTAGTCCCGTATGCAATCAAAACGAAACTTGAGGGGCCAAAAAGGTTAGGATGGAAAGATGGGTTTTATTTATGAAAGTTAACACACACAAACACACACATTCGTGTGTTCTAGAAATCGATCAGGAGCTCCATGAGCTCAAAACCCTAGTTTCCATCCATTTCATCAAATCGAAAGGCAAGATGAAGCTTAAATTCATAACCGAGCATGGATCAGCGATCACCTTCTCATGGGGATCATAAGGTATGTCTTAAAGATTAGATTGGTGATCTTTCACGAAGTGGGTTATGATGTAAGTTGCGAATTTGTATGAAATTGAGAATGAGTATGTGTTAGAATTGTCATATAGAACATGGGGTATGTACGGTTTGGGCTAATTTGATGTTTAGAGATGAAACCCGTTGATTATGGTGATGATAATGACTTGAATGATCACCCATGTCCAATTCTTGCTTAATATTGATGTAATTTGATTTGTATGATGGATTCTTGTTAGATGAATTAAAAGAAATGTGACACTAGTGTGTTTGATGTTTATGCATGAATGATTCGTGTTGATTAGAAGGAGGAATTTGATGAATTATGAATAAGATTAGAAGGATATGCATGAACTAGTTGTACCCTATGCTTAGGAGGTAGTACACATATAAAAAGTATGATGAAATTATGAAGAACTTAAGATTAGATCACTTGTAAGTGATTAACAAAGTAGCTATGAAGTGGGTTTTTGATGATATGATGGAAGTAATGATATGCTTATGTTAATAATGTTGAAAATCATATATGTGTAAGTATGTTTAAAGAAATTGGATAAGAAATGATGGATTATCGTGTTTTAAAGTCAAATGATAAACTTAATATAAGATCCGTGTGATGAAAAGGTTGTGATGAATGATGAATAAGCTAACTATCTTGAGAATGATATATGATAGTTGATGCTTGATAAGCGACATGGAACCTTGGGATATGAGCGGGTCAAACGGGACTAATGCGCACGGGAAGCATATTCGGATGCTAGGTAAGTAAAGCTTGCACCCCTTTTTGTAGAATATCTATTCAATGTATAGATTACGAACATGGTAACTAAATATGTGAATTATGATGTTCCGACAAGTTTTGGTATAGGTCGGAACATGTGATTATGTTAAGAAACTAAGTTTGATGGTCAAAAAGGGTAAAAAGGGTATTATGGTAATTTGGATTATGAGATAACGAAGGAATAAGTTACAAGGATGGGATAATGAATAACGGAAATCCCACAAGGATAAAATGGACATCTAGACTTAACGGGTCAAATAGTGAAGACATTACCATTTGGCGATATTGACTAATGAATTGTTTTGTTAAGTATTATGCATTCACAGGATAAATAGCGAAAGGAATTATGTTGCTATTACTTAGCCATTTAGCGCATGAAGTATTAAAACGGGTCATAGCTTTTATCCGAGCCAAGTATGTGCGATTAGAGTTGTAGTTAAGTCGTGGGATTAGTCAAATGTTTAAGGAAGTCCTTTGTAGTAAAGGATGGAACAAAGTTGACAAAAACGCCCTTGATGGGTAAATCGGGCAAACGGTCTTAAAAGTTGATTAGAAACAAGCTATTTGATTAAGTGAATGTTTTGAAAAAGTAGGAAAGCGAGAAGTATGATTTTCGTAAGCCAAGGACCTTAAAATGCGCAAATACCTTTAACGGGTCAAAGTAAGCTTTTGAGCGAAAATGGGTTAAGAGGATTCCAGACATCCAAGAATTTAATCTTTTATGATAGACGTCATTGATATTATTAGGTTCATAAGAAGTTATGGTCAAACAAACAAGTTATGTTGATAAATGCATGAACGGGTCAAAATTTGGTAAAAGGGTAATATGCCGAAGGCTTACAAGTCATAAATTTCGGTAGTCCAAATATTGGATTTTCACTCCATGTGATGGAGAATTAAATTACGGACGCGTAGGAAAAAGAATCGGGTAAAACGGATAAAAACGAGAAAGTTATGCTCGTTTCCGTAAAACTGAGTTATGCTGGGAATATGCAGCAACAGCTACGAACATTCTGATCATATTGGGTGGTGGCGCTACGCGACGGCGAAGGCTATGGGCCGTCGCGCGACGCCACGGGCTCATAAATCTTGAAAAATTCATATTTTATTAATATATGCAATGCGAACCCGTCTGGACCGTTTTTAAACGCGTATAAGCTAAGAATGACTAATTTATTCCTTGTTTTAGGAAGTGTAGATACGTATGAATGTATGTATGTATGTATGAATATAAGTTGTATGTATGAATGAATGTATGCAAGTAGGTATATATATGAGCGTATGCACGTATGTAGGCATACGTGAAGATATGAATGTATGTATGAATGTATGTAGGTGTGTATGTAGGTAGTATGTATATGTACGCAAGTGAGTATGTACGAATGTATGCATGTATGTAGGTTTGTGAGAAGGCACGTAATAGGTATGTATGTATGTAGGCATGTATGTATGTATGTATGTATGCATGTATGTAGGTATGCACGTATTTAGGCACGTACGTATATATGTAGGTACGTATGTATGTAAGTAGTTATGTGTGAACGTATGCATATATATGAGTATGTATGAAAATATGCACGAATGTAATCCTTGAAATTGAGTATTGACAATAATAATAGCGTGCCTTGTGAACGAAGTGTAACGCATGTACAATAAGGAAGTCTCTCCACGGATTGTATAATCAGACGGAAAGCTGGAATGTAAAGAGATAATGAAACGAAAAGTCAACAAGGAGAAATTTTATTTATGTTTATAATGTGTGCTAACGTTACGAATGTATGTGGTGAGTGCAGATTGATCGGCTCACGGAGGATCATCAGGGGATAAAGATCGAGAACTGAGTCACAAGATAGATTGTACGGGAATGTCGATGTACGTAATGTAGTAAACATAAGCCATGTTTTTTTTAGTAAATGATGCGATTGATAAATTGATGTAAAAGAGTTATGTTAGAATGAAATTTAAAGTAAGTCAAGGTACTTATAAGGAAAGAAATTTTATGGCACGAATTTTCCGATGCGACTTTTTGTCAAATACGAACTAGGGCCTTACAAGTTGGTATCAGAGCCCTGGTTTGAGAGAATCAAGTACGAGAATATAGGTGCTTGAACTCAAACCTCTGTGCTCTTGTGATAAGGAACCCGTACAATCCATGACTCGATCAAGATCTAAAGGTAGAAATGGAATGAAAACGTGTATGTATGCATTCATATGAAGAAACTAACGGTTATATTATGTGTAAGGTAAGCATAACTGCTTGGAAAGGATGACTCATGAATGCGGTCTAGAACCGGCATCAAGGCAAGTGATAAGACAAATGGACCCCAGGTACGTAAATTTAACGTGTGGGCGTATGAAGTGGTATAATTAAGCGAGTGAAAGAAAATTTTAAATGAAATATAATAGTGATATGGCAATGAAGTTTTGAAAATGATACACGTGCCGAAACTTATTTCTTCGGACATAAGGTGGCGATTACACGAAGATACGAAACTAGTATGTGGATTGTGTACCTGGCCAGTACACAAGAAACATATGACGTTCGTGAGACCGTGATAATTGTTATAGGTATGTCCGTTGGAATTAGGTAGTAGGTGGACGTGAGGGTAAGGAGAAACGTAAGACTTGCAGGAATGAAAGTATGAACGATATATTAGAATCTGCGAGACGGATTCGAAGCATGAAAGCAATGAAGTATGAATGACTTGTTTGAATCCGCAAGACGGATTCAAGGAAAGAAAGGCATGAATGGAATGTTTGAATCCGTAAAACGGATTCAAGGAAATGAAATGTAGAAATGATATGTATGAATCCGCAAAATGGATTCAACACATGTAAGGAATGAAAGATGTGAATGATATGATTGAAATCCGTTAGATGGATTCAAATCATAGAAGGAAGAAAAGGTATGGATGGTATGTTTGGAACCGCTAGACGGATTCGAAACATAGAAGTAATGAAAGGTATGGATGTTACGTTTGAACCCGAGGGACGGATTTAAAATGTAAAAAGGATGAAATTAGTCCACATCAGAATGTGTCGATAGTTTGACCGTGGTTGTGTCAAACGAGTCATATGGGTAAATGTAAAGTAAATAAACAAAAGAGTGATCGTAATGGGCATGCAAACCTAAGTTGTAAAACGGAAGAAAGAAGTTTTGAACCAGTTATGTATTAGATGTGTTAGTAATCAACTCTTAGGAGTCATAATGAATGACGGGCAACGACCCGGACAATGGTTTAAGTATGAACGAGAAGGGTAAGTTTTAACGAAAATGATGAAATGATGTAATGAATGTCCTTGCAAGTAAGCATGAATGGAAGGAAGTACGAATGTGTACCTCAATGCATCTACGATAAATAAGAGATGCCGTTTTGACGTTGCAAAGTCAAACTGCAACAAGTGGCGAAATGACCAATAGAATGAAAGAAATGCATGTGAGGAATGAAATGTGTGACACGATATAGCATGTACGTAAGAAATTGTAGGAGAATTATAGGTGAGTAAACACCTAGTAGGATGAATGTTAGAATGAAGTGTGCTAACCGCTAAATTGTTGATGATAATGTTAGAACTCTTGACGCAATGAAACCAATTGAATTGGTGGAAGGATGTGTACAAGTGGGGACACCATATGTGGATAAATGAAATCTAGCCTGGTACAACTAGTGTTCGGGAAGAATACGGATCGATCGGGATCACGGATCGTGGATTGATGATATGAGATGAGGTTAGTAAAAGTTTAACTTATGTCAGATAGCATGAATTGGTAAATTGAAAACAACCTATGAAATGAATGACGGAATGGGTATGGTATAGTATAGAACGTTTGATTTCTAATAGTTGACATAAGAATGAAAACTATGTCATTAAGAAGTGAAATCTTAAAGGATGAGATGAAAGTATTAAATCTGTTATAAACTGATCATATGAAGGTAAGCATTATTATAAGTTTAAATAAATATGTATAATGACCAGTTACTAACGGGTCGAGGAAATGAGAATGTTATGTGAAAGTATGCCATGGAAAGTATATTCTTGTTACGAAGAAATCAATTGTATGAATAATTATGAAATGAGATAGGATGATTACTATAATTATGATGTGACTATGAAGTCAAACATAGATGTGTATGTGTAAATGGAAATGAGAAAGGTTTCGGGGACGAAACCTTATATAAGGGGGGTAGACTTGTAACACCCCAAAAAACAGGTTTGGTAATTTAGAACCCGGTTAAGATAAAGGAATGGGTAAAGTACCGTTAGTAGTAAAAGTGAAACCATAAACAAAATAACTAGGAATAAATTAGCCTAGTGGTGTTATGTATATAAGTAATAAGATGATGAGTTTTTAGTCCCGTATGCAATCAAAACGAAACTTGAGGGACCAAAAAGGTTAGGATGGAAAGATGGGTTTTATTTATGAAAGTTAACACACACATTCGTGTGTTCTAGAAATCGATCAGGAGCTCCATGAGCTCAAAACCCTAGTTTCCATCCATTTCATCAAATCGAAAGGCAAGATGAAGCTTAAATTCATAACCGAGCATGGATCAGCGATCACCTTCTCATGGGGATCATAAGGTATGTCTTAAAGATTAGATTGGTGATCTTTCACGAAGTGGGTTATGATGTAAGTTGCGAATTTGTATGAAATTGAGAATGAGTATGTGTTAGAATTGTCATATAGAACATGGGGTATGTACGGTTTGGGCTAATTTGATGTTTAGAGATGAAACTCGTTGATTGTGGTGATGATAACGACTTGAATGATCACCCATGTCCAATTCTTGCTTAATATTGATGTAATTTGATTTGTATGATGGATTCTTGTTAGAGGAATTAAAAGAAATGTGATACTAGTGTGTTTGATGTTTATGCATGAATGATTCATGTTGATTAGAAGGAGGAATTTGATGAATTATAAATAAGATTAGAAGGATATGCATGAACTAGTTGTACCCTATGCTTAGGAGGTAGTACACACATAAAAAGTATGATGAAATTATGAAGAACTTAAGATTAGATCACTTGTAAGTGATTAACAAAGTAGCTATGAAGTGGGTTTTTGATGATATGATGGAAGTAATGATATGCTTATGTTAATAATGTTGAAAATCATATATGTGTAAGTATGTTTAAAGAAATTGGATAAGAAATGATGGATTATCGTGTTTTAAAGTCAAATGATAAACTTAATATAAGATCCGTGTGATGAAAAGGTTGTGATGAATGATGAATAAGCTAACTATCTTGAGAATGATATATGATAGTTGATGCTTGATAAGCGACATGGAAGCTTGGGATATGAGCGGGTCAAACGGGACTAATGCGCACGGGAAGCATATTCGGATGCTAGGTAAGTAAAGCTTGCACCCCTTTTTGTAGAATATCTATTCAATGTATAGATTACGAACATGGTAACTAAATATGTGAATTATGATGTTCCGACAAGTTTTGGTATAGGTCGGAACATGTGATTATGTTAAGAAACTAAGTTTGATGGTCAAAAAGGGTAAAAAAGGTATTATGGTAATTTGGATTATGAGATAACGAAGGAATAAGTTACAAGGATGGGATAATGAATAACGAAAATCCCACAAGGATAAAATGGACATCTAGACTTAACGGGTCAAATAGTGAAGACATTACCATTTGGCGATATTGACTAATGAATTGTTTTGTTAAGTATTATGCATTCACAGGATAAATAGCGAAAGGAATTATGTTGCTATTACTTAGCCATTTAGCGCATGAAGTATTAAAACGGGTCATAGCTTTTATCCGAGCCAAGTATGTGCGATTAGAGTTGTAGTTAAGTCGTGGGATTAGTCAAATGTTTAAGGAAGTCCTTTGTAGTAAAGGATGGAACAAAGTTGACAAAAACGCCCTTGATGGGTAAATCGGGCAAACGGTCTTAAAAGTTGATTAGAAACAAGCTATTTGATTAAGTGAATGTTTTGGAAAAGTAGGAAAGCGAGAAGTATGATTTTCGTAAGCCAAGGACCTTAAAATGCGCAAATACCTTTAACGGGTCAAAGTAAGCTTTTGAGCGAAAATGGGTTAAGAGGATGCCAGACATCCGAGAATTTAATCTTTTATGATAGACGTCATTGATATTATTAGGTTCATAAGAAGTTATTGTCAAACAAACAAGTTATGTTGATAAATGCATGAACGGGTCAAAATTTGGTAAAAGGGTAATATGCCGAAGGCTTACAAGTCATAAATTTCGGTAGTCCAAATATTGGATTTTCACTCCATGTGATGGAGAATTAAATTACGGACGCGTAGGAAAAAGAATCGGGTAAAACGGATAAAAAACGAGAAAGTTATGCTCGTTTCCGTAAAACTGAGTTATGCTGGGAATATGCAGCAACAGCTGCGAACATTCTGATCATATTGGGTGGTGGCGCTACGCGACGGCGAAGGCTATGGGCCGTCGCGCGACGCCACGGGCTCATAAATCTTGAAAATTCATATTTTATTAATATATGCAATGCGAACCCGTCTGGACCGTTTTTAAACGCGTATAAGCTAAGAATGACTAATTTATTCCTTGTTTTAGGAAGTGTAGATACGTATGAAGGTATGTATGTATGTATGTATGAATATAAGTTGTATGTATGAATGAATGTATGCAAGTAGGTATATATATGAGCGTATGCACGTATGTAGGCATACGTGAAGATATGAATGTATGTATGAATGTATGTAGGTGTGTATGTAGGTAGTATGTATATGTACGCAAGTGAGTATGTACGAATGTATGCATGTATGTAGGTTTGTGTGAAGGCACGTAATAGGTATGTATGTATGTAGGCATGTATGTATGTATGTAGGTATGCACGTATTTAGGCACGTACGTATATATGTAGGTACGTATGTATGTATGTAAGTAGTTATGTATGAACGTAAGCATATATATGAGTATGTATGAAAATATGCACGAATGTAATAATTGAAATTGAGTATTGACAATAATAATAGCATGCCTTGTGAACGAAGTGTAACGCAGGTACAATAAGGAAGTCTCACCACGGATTGTATAATCAGACGGAAAGCTGGAATGTAAAGAGATAATGAAACGAAAAGTCAACAAGGAGAAATTTTATTTATGTTTATAATGTGTGCTAACATTTAGAATGTATGTGGTGAGTGCAGATTGATCGGCTCACGGAGGATCATCAGGGGATAAAGATCGAGAACCGAGTCACAAGATAGATTGTACGGGAATGTCGATGTACGTAATGTAGTAAACATAAGCCAAGTTTTTTTTAGTAAATGAGTCGATTGATAAATTGATGTAAAAGAGTTATGTTAGAATGAAATTTAAAGTAAGTCAAGGTACTTATAAGGAAATAAATTTTATGGCACAAATTTTCCGCTGCGACTTTTTGTCAAATACGAACTAGGGCCTTACATCTCATCGCTTCCTCTTTAAGCACAAGCCTCAACAGCCTCATCCACTATTGAAGGTCACCAAGAACGACACTCACTGGAGAAACCAATTCTTCTTTGTGAGGAGAGATTTCATTCTAAATGGAAGCTTTCTTCCCAAAAGATGGAACACCCAGGGTAGGATATAGGATCATTAGGCTAGGACCATGGAGAGATCTTTCTTTTTTACAGAGGATATCTGATCCTTATTTTTCTTGTCTGTGCAGCTATCGCTTTGTCAAACATTCAAGATTCACCTGTTACAGCTGAGAGACTTAGTGCTTTCTGGAACCTCGTTCCTGCTACAAGAACATTACAGCCAAGGATAAAAGATTCACAAGAAGTCTCCTCTATTTCCTACACCATGTCAAGTAAGTATCCTTTTTTGTAAATATGTAATTAAAAATGGTATAATGAATACTTATCTGTTTTTTGTATGTCGAATCGTCTTTAACACTTTGAGAACCTTGAGCCGTGTTTGAATATTCTGTAATCTTCAACTTTTCTGCAACTTCAATCTGGTCTCTTGATCTTACAATACAAGTTCCCCCTCGATTGATGATTCGGGTTTGCTTTTGTCACTGTATAAAGCACGAATTCCCCCTGGAATGAATCTTCAGGTCTTCTACACAGTTTACGACTCTCCTCTGATTTGCTAAACTGCAACCTTCACGAACAATCACCAACTTGAAACTAATCAATGCAGCATCCTCTGTTTCAACTTTAACCGCATCCGAGCTCAGTTTTTGATATCACATGTAAGCACCACAATCTTCGCATTCCGCCTGCTCGATCTAAGAATGTACAAAAACTCAACCGACATATGATAGAAGCTTCAAATACCCCACTAGTTAACTTCAAATCCGTGATTCCCCCTGAAGATCTGATATCTCGTTTACCGTGATCCACGTTAAAGCACCGTAAGAATGACAGATCCGTGTAAACGGTATTTTCCACAATCAGCAAATCTTCATTGGAAAACAAATCATCTGGTAATGTAATCCGATCTCCGAAGCATTCATCCACAATCAGATTCATCTCCTCGGATAATCTAGATCTCAGAAGCTATCATCCACGATCACTCTCAGATCTCTGATGCTCGATCAGATATCAACACCTTGGATCATCTTGATCTCGGAAGCTTACAATCACGATCAAATTTACATTCCCCCTGACAATCTGAAGTCGAAACTGCCCGAATACTGTTGCAGTGTCACGAATTTCAAAAATGCTGGAATTTTTGAAAAAAATTATTCCCCCTCATTTTTGCAAATTCTGACGTCTCTATCACTGAATTCCCCCTCAAGCTGAATTCAGTTTTCTGTTCTCTTCTCCGAAAAACTTGACCAACCCAGAATATCACAATATTCGCCACAATTGTCAGTTTTTCGTCGTTGCAGATTTTACATTTTGGCCCATAAATAGTCATATACCCTGAAAGATAAACTTTTCGCACCAGTATCATGACTACCCCACTAATTTCCACAATCTGTGATCGCATCATCAAATATGTACACTGAACCCCCCGACGGTGTCTCCGAACAACCCAGCTTGGTCGTTAAAAACTCGAAAAATTTTACAATCACCAATTTTTTTCTAGAGACTCTCCTCGTCGTAGCGATCAAAAAATGCCTTTTTTTAGGCATATCATCTGGTCGAGTGTCAAGAGTCGGATGGTCATCCGATCGGATTGCCACTCGATTGAAGGGCATAAAGAACAAGATGGTCACATGGATCGGATAGTCATCTGTAACACCTCGAAAATTCGTGTTAAATAAAATAACGACACGTGTCGTGTAAGACAAAAAGCGTTATAAACTCGGATTTATTAAAAAATGTTTGACAGGATTTAAAAGTGTCGTTATGTTAACTTTTGCACCTCTGAACGACCTCGTTATAAATCCCAAGACTCAAAACATATTAAAAACATGTAGTATATGTTCAAGTTCAGTGAATTATAGCAATGAATGATTCATAATTTAATTGGTGGACTCCTACGAAGAAATTTGCACGGTAAACCTTATTGTTCGGCACTTTCTAAAAGACTCCAGGACTTTCACACAACATAACATGGTGGTGCATATTATACATGACCCAAATTTGAGGCCCCGTATTGATAAAAAAAACGGCCAAGAATCGTTTATACTCAGTTGCCCCTTCAAATCATTGAAAAGCCAACATTTTGGTCCCTGATGAATTGTTGCGCACCGCAACAAATATTTGTTACGGTGCGCAAGCAACTGCCCAGCAACAGAAAACCGGCTGTTGCCAGTTTAAACGCGATTCTGACCTCTTAAACGAGTTTCCTCTTACCCCTTGGCCCCTAAACACTCCCTAAACATGTAGGACACATGTAGGAATGTTGTGGGCAGTAGTAGACCTTGTTGTCAATGCATTGTGGTGAGTAAATCCACTATATAAGGGCCTTTAGTTGCAAACAATTCATCACATCTTCATCTGCATTCTTGGAGCACTCCTGGAACTCAAAACCTTCTCTCAAGTGTTCCCTAATCAAGCTTAGGACCTTTGTAAGTTGCCTAACCTTCTCTAATTAACTTTAGCTTAGTTATTTAGCTAAAAGTCAAACCGACGTAATTACGGTTTGACTTCGAGATTAAGTATTAATGGCTCAGTCATATCTCGAATCAAAAGTAGTTATGAGTTGGTATTTATGTGGGTAATAAACCCTTAAGAGGGTCCCCCCTGATCACCACTCTAACCAGGTCAAAAGTCGGGTCAAACTTATATTTAAAAAGTCAACAGGAAGCTTAAAATGTTATTTATGCATAATTAACATTGTAGATCATATGCAACCTGTTGGATCATTGTTATAACTTGGTAATAAGTGTAAGAACATGTCTAAACATGTTCAACCCGACAATTTCCTGTTTAGACCCGGTTCGGAGCCGAAAGTCGCATAGTTTGACTTTGACTCTCAGTTCTGACCCGTTTAGGCATGTTTTAGAAATGCCTCAGAGCTTTAATTGGATTAGGTTACTTGTTAGTACAACCCTCTGTGATTATACACCTTGGTTCATTAGTTATCTAATTAATATGCATGTTTCCGTTAATTGCTCATATGTTGACCATTATGCCCTTATTACCTTAAAACATGATTTATGAAAATGTAAAAGTGTAGAAACCTTAGTTACTGATATATAAACTTGTATGCAAATTTTGACATCAGATTGACTTGTAGATTAAGAGTTATGCTCATTATCGCAAATTTAAAGCTTTATGTTAATAAAATGGCGTAATTAGCGTATAGCCTAGTTAAGCCTACTTTTTGGTACCAAACTTAATACCCACTGATGTAATATATTATTTTGGGATTTTTAAAGATTTTTAATTAATTTTAGGTTGAGCATAACTAGTAGTCGTAGGCTTAATCCGGTAATTGTCGATTTTGCCCTTACGGGCCATAAAATGAGTTTTACCGATCTAAACGACTCCAAACCTTTTGCTACTGATCACATATGTTAAATAAGTTATTTTAAGCCTGCTGGAAATATAAAAATATCAAATTTAAGTATCGAACCCGGAAATGGTCTTTAATCGCCTTATTTAGCGTTTTTAACGCATAGTATGTATTAAAATCATATTGAACATACCCGGGTTGATACCTACTGATATATGAGGCAAATTATAATATTTTAACAGTAAGCAAAGGTTGTTAAACTTAGACTTCAGTTTTGAGCTTTTCGGCTTATGTGAAATTACCAAAATACCCCTGCGGGGCATAGTTTGGTTATATTTGATAAATTTCACATATATACTTTATCCTACTGTTATAACTCATAAATTTGAGTATGTTTACTGATTACATCAGACCTGTAACTCAGTTAAACACTTAAACCCTTTTACAACCTTTAAAATGACCAAACTACCTCTACGGGGCCTAGTTTGTGTTTAAACACGTTTCGGGCATAATGAAAGACATCTTACTGATGTCGCAACATATTTGAGGCATAATTAACTTAGGAAACCTGTATATAGCTCTCATGAATACCCGTCACGCTTATTACGCGTATTGTGCGGTTTATGTAACAAGTTTACATAAATTAGCCGAAACGGGTCAAACCTTAACGGTTTTATCTCAAAATCCAGAATGTGAATAATAAACCCATATTAAACAAGCCTTCAAACTTGTCGGGTCTAAATCACATTCTATCCGGTCTTCGCTTAATCGTGCGTACGAACCGTATCTTTGAAACTAGCTGGTCTAAGCTTAAGCTTAATTAAAGACCCGTTAGGATTCTAATAGGTTATTATTAAACCTTCGTTCCAGATTAAGAGAACCAGTAAAAGCTACTCACAAATTTGCTTATTGTGATTAATACTTGCTCAGGTAAATACTTTTAACTTATTTTCCCTATACGGGCTTGGGTTACGGTATATAGCATACCGCTTGATCGAGCATCAAATCTCCACAGTTGAGTGGGTAGTTGAATAATTTGATCGGCTCGTTTAAACAATCTTGTTTACTTAAAGCCTTTGGGGGGTTAATGACCATGTCCCGGATATCCTTGGCATCATCTTACGAGATGGCCACGACCTGAGCACGGGGTGTAGGCGTACACCTGTCAGTGTATAACTCTATGATGTGGTGTGTCAATTGATCTTTAACCCGGACAAGATCCGGGCGACTGAACGCACAAGGAACATGTAATTCGTTCACAAGATTATAATATTAAATAATTCTCCCAAGTTAAAAAGATTAATCTTGCCTCTGTGCATTTTAATCAAATTATAAAACATTTATGCCATGTGCATCCAAATAAATTTTTAAATCGTTTTCCAAAATGAGTCAGTTGATTGTATTTACCAGTGTAAACTGACGTATTTTCCCAAAAAGACTAAATGCAGGTACTAAACGTAATTGGCTGGATTGTCTCCTTAGCATCAATAAAGAGTCTCGCAAGCTTAAGATGCCTGAAGTCTGTTGAACTATTGTTTCCATTTTACTTACGATCCGTCTGTGGATAAACTTTCGAATATTGTGACATTTGATATTACAATAATAAATTCGGTTGTATTATAAATTTCAATTGCTTCCGCTGTGCATATTAATATTGTGTTGCTTGACTATTATGTTGCCAACCATGACGTCACGATACTCCCCACCGGGCCCACCGGTGACACGTGGAAATTGTGTTGTTTGACTATTATGTGTCAAGAGTCGGATGGTCATCCGATCGGATTGCCATCCGATCGGATTGCCACTCGATTGAAGGGCATAAAGAACAAGATGGTCACATGGATCGGATGGTCATCCGATCGGATTACCATCCGATCGGATTGTTATCCAATTGAAAACAGCTTATCTCTCAAATATCCAGTAGTACCATGGATCGGATGGTCATCCGATCGGATTGCCATCCGATCGGGTTGTCATCAGATTGAAATGAAGTTATCCTCCAATAAGCCTTCAAAATGGTGACAAGTGTCAGATGGTCATCCGATCGGATTGCCATCCGATCGGATTGTCATCCGATTGAAAGCATCTATAGTCCTTCAACAAAGATAGTGATGTGGATCGGATGGTCATCCGATTGGAAATCTTCTAACAGCTCAAGAACACTCCAAATCACGTTTTTTCGCTCCAGAATCTTTATTTGTGTGAATTTCATGATGAAACTTCACAGGATTGTGCGCGATACAATTCTGAACAGATTGATGGATTCAATTCCAAAATCCATCCGTGAATCGACCTTTATTTTGATGATTTTCTCTGTTTAACGTCAAAACTCCCGTTTAACCCAAAATTGATGAGCTTTGGGTGATTTAACCGACTGTTAGATCGATTAAATCGGTACCATAGCTCTGATACCACTGCTGATTCCAAGATCCGGTGAGTTCGACGGAGCTTCGGTCCCGAAATGACGTGTTCGGTACGTTTATTACGACTAGAAATGAAAAGAAACGAGTAGAAGATAGATACGGCACCGAGCAGTCACTTATAATCTGGTCTCTATTGATTATTCAACGTTTACAGCACCGCGAGACCAGTTGGACAGCATTTCCCTTCTGGGAACCAAAAGCTTGTCCAAATGGAACCCCAAGGTCCCTATTTATAGACATTTCCTACCATGTGTCCATCCGTTCGGATTGCCATCCGACCGGATGGTCATCCAGCCGGATGGTCATCCGTCCGGATGAACTTTGACATTTACAAAACCTGTCCAACTATCTCTATTCTATACAATATTCAACACACGCTCTATCTAGCTATTCGAACAGTGCCAGACGTACGAAAAGTGCACTAACATCCCCTAACAAACAGTTCTTCACCTTGGAATGATATCTTATGATGGAATATTCGGTGTATAGCTTGCCATTCGAAGTGTCTGGTCAGAGCTACAACCTTTGTTTCAAACGAACTTGCCGGAGTTGAATAAGGTGTTGTGGTTGGTGAGCAGTATATGATGCCTTTGTTCCAAGTAGTGGAGTTGAGTTTGTTGTGGTGATCGAAGTGGAAATGTGTGAGGAAGTAGGAGACTGAGTAATCGCCGGAGAATTGGAAAAGCTTTGAGGAGGAATTTAGTTTTAGGGCTGAGTTTGAGGAGGGTAAAGTCGGTGGGGAGTGGGGAGAGGGGGGAGAGAGGAAAAAAAGAGTGGGGGAGTGGTGGCTTGTGGGGAGTTTTAGAGAGATAGAGAGATAGAGAGAGAGGAGGAGGAGGAGGAGGATGAGGATGACGATGATGATGATGACAATGACGATGACGACGACGATGATGATGGTGATGATGACGACGACGATAATGATGACGATGATGATGATGATGATGGTGATGATGATTGTAACACCTCGTAAAATCACGACCAATATAATAAAGACACGTGTCATGGACTTAAACGTGTGATAGATTAGTCTTGAGGGACTAAAGTTGTCAAACAATGTAAATATGTGAATAGAAGGATCCAAAGTGTCAACATGCCTAACTTGTGCCTCTGATTGACCTCACACGACGTTCGTATTCTTTAAAGAATAAATTAACGAACATTGGAAGTCGTTTGTGCTTAAAATAAGGATCTTGTGAAACATAAGGGTTAAAAGTGTCAACATGTTAAAAGTTACCTCTGAGTGACCTTTAACGAACCCAAAAACATTGTAAATAAATCAAGGTTTCGTTCACAAGAATATTAGATATTGATTTTATGAAGTTCCGATGAATACAAAACGTTTCGGGTGCTCGTACAACTAACCGGAAGCCTAACGGAGTTAGTTTATGGCTCAAGGCCCTCAAAAGTTAACTATGGGGGTCCATATTGCAATAAATAAGAGTTTTATAAAGTTTAAATGGACCAGGGACCAAAAGTGCAACAACAAAAACATTTTTCCCGGTTTCTGAGTTTGACGCGGGCCGCGTAAAGGCTAATCAAACCTTACCCGGGCCGCCTGAAAGTTGCCAGCACCGAATCCTTGGACAGATGCCTGTATCAGCTGCTGCACCGCCTCAAATTACCATTTTTCGATTCCATGGGCTGCCCCAATGGTAATACATGCAATAGGGACACTTGTTTTGATCTGAAATCACCTCATAGACTTGTTTGGCATGATCTAGTGAGATTAAACTCACTATATAAGCAGCTCATTGTTGCAACATTTTGTCATTCACTTGCAAACTTCCAAAACTTCAATTCTGAAGATTCCTGGAGCTCAAGACCTATTCCTAGAAGTCATTAGTGGTGCATAGGACTATTGTAAGCTTCCTTAACCCTCCTTAATTCAGTTTTACTTAGTTAATTAGCCTAAAGTCAAACCGTCGTAATTAGAGTTTGACTTCGTGATTAATTAAAATTTGTCCAGTCAAATCTCAAAATGAAAGTACCTATGAGTTGGTAATTATGTGGGTAATAAACCCTTAAAAGGGCACCCTCTGATTCCCACTCTAACTAGGCCAATTGTCGGGTCAAACTTGATTAGAAAAAGTCAACAGAAAGCAAATTTTCAAATAAATGCATAATTAACAATGTAGAAGCCATGCAACCTGTTTTATCACTAATATAACTTGGTAATTAATGTAAGAACATGTATAAATATGTTCAACCCGACAATTTTATGTATAGGCTCGGTTCGGAACCGAAAGTCGCATAATTTGACTTTTGCTTTGACTTTCAGTTCTGACCCAATGTAGCATGATTTAGAAATGCCTTAGAGATTTATTAGGACCAGGTTACATGTTAGTATAACCCTCTGTGATTATACAACTTGGTTCATTAGTTATCCGATTCATATGCATGTTTCCGTTATATGCCTAAATGTTGACCAATATGCCCATTTGACCTTAAAACAAGAATTTTGAAAATGTGAGAGGACAATAATCTTTATTACTGATTTATAAACATGTCCCTACATTTTCACATCAGTTAGAGGTCTAGATTAAGAGTTATGCTCAATAGCGTAATTAGAAAGTTTTTTATTAATTAAACGCCGTAATTAGCATAAAACCTAACTAAACCCAATTTTTGATACCAAACTTTTTACCTACTGATGTAAAATAATATTTTGGGATTTTTGAAGATTTTTATTTATTTTTAGGCTGGGCATAACATAGGGTTATAGCTTTGATTCGGTAATTGTCGGTTTTGCCCCTTTGGCCTATAAAATGAGTTTTACATATTATTTTGAAACAAAACCTTTTGCTACTGATTTTATATAATAAATAAAATATTTTGAGTCTTCTGGAATGATAAAAATATCAGCTTTTCTTTAAAAACCCGGAAATCGCTTAAAACCGTCTTTTTACGCGTTTTAAACGCATAGTATGTATAAAAACTATTTTAAATATATAAGACTTAATACCTACTGATATTTTTAGTAAATTTTTATATTCTAACAGTAAGAAAAAGTTTTAAACTCAGATTTCCAGTTTTGACCTTTTAAGCTTATGTGAAATTACCAAAATGCCCCTACGGTGCATAGTTTAGTTATAAAAGGTAAATTTCACTTATATACCATACCCTACTGTTATGAATTATAAAAATAAATATTTTTACTGATTATATCAGACCTGAAACTCAGTTTTATATTTAAACTCTTTTATAACCTTTAAAATGACCAAAATACCCCTACGGGGCGTAGTTTGAATTTAAATCCATTTTGGGTATAATGGAAGGTATCCTACTGATATCACAACATATTTAAGGCATATTAACTTAGGAAACCTGTATATGACTCTTTTGGTTACCCGTTACACACTTTTCGCGTTCGGATCGGTTTATGTAACTAGTTTGCATAAATTAGCCGAAACGGGTCAAACCTTATCATTTTTGTCTCAAAATCCAGAATGTGTTTAGTTTACCCATATTATAAAAAGTATACAAACTTGTCGGGTCTAAACCACATTCTAATCCGGTCTTCGCCTAATCATGCGTTTTGAACCGTATATCTTCTTTTAAAACTAACCGGTCTAAGTTTAGGCTTAATTAAGACCCGTTAGGAGTCTAATAGATTATTAAAAACATTTGTTCCAGATTAGGAGCCCGGTAAAAGCTACTTGCACTCGTTGTTTGTGAATTATACTTGCTCAGGTAAATACTCTTAACTTATTTTCCCTATACGGGCTTGGGATACGGTATTATAATAATACCGCTTGGTCGGGTGTGTAGTCATTTAAATCGGATTGTGATTAATGTATTTACATAACTCGTTTTAATCTGTATTATTTGGTGTATGGCCTTTGGGGGTTAAATGACCATGTCCCGGATATCCTTGGCATCATTCATTGAAATGGCCACGACCTAAGCACGGGGTGTAGGCATACACTTGACAGTTGCATTATGTAAAAACTGGTAATCCACTTAAAGGAATCAACCTTGTGGGTATTATACCTGTGGCGTGTCAGTTAATCTTGTCCGGCTCTTCTAACCGGCCCTGACGAACGACAAATAAGTAAAACTGTATAGAAGATTATTTTTAAATAATTGTCCCAAGTTATAAACGATATTTTGTGTCATGTGCATTCAAATCAATTTTCTTAAATGTTTTCAAAATGATTCAGTTAATTGTATTTACCAGTGTAAACTGACGTATTTTCCAAAAAGGCTAAGTGCAGGTACTAGACGAAATAGGCTGGCTATTCCTGGCATCATTAATCAAGTCTTGCAAGCTCTAGATGTTAAAGTCTGTTGAACAAATGATCTTTTTATCTTTTGATCCGCCTGTGGATCCTTTACAGTCCGTTTGTAATACTTTGATATTACTTGTTATTCAGTTTGTAATGTGATTCATATTTTGCTTCCGCTGTGCATTTAAATTGTGTTGTTTGACTATGATGATATCAACTACGTCACGATACTCCCCACCGGTAATACGTGGAAATTCGGGGTGTGACAATGATGCTGATGAAATGATGATGATGATGACGACGATGACGACGACGACAACGACGACGATGATGATGATGCTGATGAAATGATGATGATGATGATGATGATGATGATGATGATAGGATGATAATGACGACGATGATGATGATGATTGGGTCGCCTGTTTTTTTTAAATTGTTTTATTTTTAAATTTAGGGGTAATTTAGTCATTTCACACACACTTAACTAGAAATCTAACATAGATTAGTGGCAAGGCTCACCCGAGTTTAAAAATTGTAACCACTAGGATCATCTATGTAATTCTTAAAGTCTCGGGAACAACTCTATAAAAATGACAAATCACAGGAACCAACCAGGCTTTAACAGTTAATCATATAATATATGTTTATTATTTTTTATAATTGTATCTTTTTTTCCACTTATAATATATATAGGAAAAAATTTGTGGGAAACTAGGGAAGCAGAAGTTAGAGCATTCACATTGAAATTCCTATTTTCATCCATATTATACAATAATTAAGATAAATATTTATGTATAAATTTTTTTCACTTTTCATAATCAATTAAATGATATATTTTCCACTTACAACAATTCTATGTATGGTAATAGTGCCTTCCATCTATCGGGTGAAATGGGTGGTGGGGAGAATAATGTCAGACAGCTCTCTGGCACTCTCCTATTGGCCCAACAAATTTACGATTTTATTCCGTCTTAAAATTACGATTTTGCTATCATTTCAAAATTATGTTTTTACCCCCACTTAAAAATAAATTTACGCTTTTGCTCCCAGCTAAATATTTCAATTTTGCCCCCGGTTCAAAATTAAGATTTTGCCCCGTTTCAATTTACAGTTTAGCTATTAGTTTTTTCCTCTTATAATTACGATTTTGCCATCAATTCAATGTTATGTTTTTACCCCACTTAAAAATAAATTTACGATTTTGCTCCCAGCTAAAAATTCCAATTTTGCCTCGTATAAATTTATAGTTTTACCATTAGTTTTTTTTCCTCACAGCCAAGTTACGATTTTGCCCTCAACTTAAATTTACATTTTGTCAATCGTTTTTGTTTGTTTTCCTGGTGAAATTACAATTTTGCCCCCAGTGTAAAATTACAGTCATGCCAGCAGCTGCCTGGCACTCCCCCATTGGTCCATTTAATTTACGATTTTATCCCTGAATTAAAATTATGATTTCGCCCTCAGTTAAAAATTACGTTTTTCCCATCGTTTTAGTGTTTTTAGCAAAACTATAAAGGCTTTTTGTTTTAATTGGTTGACTCGATTTAATTTTTTTTCGTGTCAAGGAGCTCCCTAACACTCGCTCATTAGTCCTGAAAATTTACAATTTTGCCATGAGTCCAAAATTACGGTCTTATCATCGTTTTTGTTTTTTTTCTTAGCAAAATTATAGTAGTGTTTTTTTAATTGATTGAGAATTATTGGACCATCGCCCCACAACACGGGCGAAGCATCAACTAGTTAAAATATCTTGGATACGATGTGAATAGTGAACCCTCAAAATTAAATAATATATTTTCTATTCACAATCACATTAATTAAATTAAATTAAATTAAATTAAAATATTGGAGGATACAAAATGAATAGTGAACCCCAAATATAAGAGTTTACTTTAGTATTCCATATAATTTTGGATATGGAAACGAAGAGTCTAATGTTGCGCTGAAAATAATAAGATCTTATATTTTTGTTATAGTTCAGATTAGGGATGAGCATGGTACTCATTCGGTATCGAAAATCTCCAAAAGTGGGTACCGGTACCGAATATACCTGGTACGGTATGGTTCGGTACCGATACCGGTTCGGTACCGATATTTTAGTGTAAAAACCGGTACCGAACCATTCCTGTACCAGACCGGTATCGAAAATGTCAAAAGTCGGTACGGAATCGGTACCGAAAATGTACCCGATTCAGTAAATTCGATACCGATAACGGTTCGATACCAATACCCGTTATCATTTGCTCATCCTTATTTTAGACATGGGAAAGAGGATGGAACTAGATTGTGAGTGTTCTCTAAATTTAATCATACTTTAAAACATTGCTCTTATAGTTTTTTTATGCACAACTAAACAAGAATGAAATTTATAGTTTTTTTTTTATGCACAACTAAATAAGACCATGTATAGTGTGGGAGGGGAAGATAATGCCCCTACCCTTATGTGTTTTGTGTTATGTGACGGTTCAGTCAGCATGTGAGTATTATGGGACATTATCTTAAAACGAGTGTAGTGGTATAAAGTCTCACCCCACAATGCTTCATATACCGCGCCGCGAGTTTGCACGCACTCGTAACCGCCTCTTGTTCGACCTATTCATCGGTCGAGTCACCCTCATCCACTAAAAACTCTTTGTAATAAAAATTTGCAACAGAAGACGAGGACATGAGGGGATCCATTTTTTATAGAAATGGTTTGTAGTTTGAGATTGAATGTGTAAGTTTTTGTTTTTGATTTATACAAAATGAGGTGTAATGAAAGTATATGTATAAAAGTGAACAAAAAAATAATATAATCTAGCCGTTATTTTTGACAGTTGGCAACGGTCTTATTGACCCAAAAACAAGTGAAGGCGTTTAAAAAAGTACGGTCCACTATTTAAAAAAAAAACACTTTCGGGGCGGTTCCAAGATGTGTTTTGGCAAAAAAAAAAACAAAACTACAAGTGGTGTAAGACAATGTGTAATGGGGCTCCATATACCGCCATAAAGCCCCTATAAAGCCCAAACACCATTACGGAGGGGCTTTATGAGTTTGAAAATGGTGGCTGGCGTGATATGTATAGCGCTTGATGGGGGGAGGATTTTGAAAAATGGACCAATCACAAACAAGCATGCCTTTTTATATTAATTAATAAAATTGAAAATTATTAAATAGGTAATGATGGGTAGGGGCTTTATGACTACGGGCTCTAGTGATATAACGCCCCATAAAGCCTCCGTGTGACGTGGCACGACACGTGTCGCATAACGCCCTACAAGGGGCTTTATGACTACGGATGGCCTAACAATGAAATTATTTGGGATTTACTTGGTGGCGAGAAGAGCAATAATGATCGTTTGACACGTTGTCGTTTTGGATATTTTTCCTTTATCTCTCCGTAAGTCGCTCCGTTAATTCGATGGGCCTACCTTCATTAAGTCAATTGTATTACGGGTAGCTTAATTTAATATTCATATAGAAGATCATTTAACTCTAGACTAGATAAATAATTCCTTGTAATAAATAAGAGTTAATTACTGTTTTCGTCCATGTAGTTTGTCAAAAATCACTATTTCAGTCCATTAGATTAAAAATTGTGATTTCAGTCCCTATGGTTTCACTTTCGTAACCATTTCAGTCCCTGTGGTTTCACTTTTGTAACAATTTCAATCCATTTATTCTGTAAGTACAGAGACTGAAATGGTTACGAGGTGGACTAAAATGGTTACGAAAGTGAAACCACAGGGACTAGAATCGCAAATTTTAAACTAATGGACTGAAATAGTGATTTTTGACAAACCACAAGGACGAAAACAGTAATTAACTCAATAAATAATTAAATAGTGTTTTTTTTAAACAGTAAATTATTCACGAATGTCGGGAGATCTAACATATGTTGTCTTAACCGGGTCCGCGCTAGAGAGCTCTCTCACACAATAGATCCCCAATTTAAACTCTCAATGAGAAACCCCTATCACCCAGACTCGAACTTGAGACCTGGAGGGGGAAAACTCACCCGGACCACCATAGGTGGAACTTAAATACCCGTGGCCACCATTAGAGCATTAGTGATGATTAATTACATAGTATTTGAAAATTATAAATCAATATTCATGTTTATAATAATTACATGGTTTTTTTTTTTTAAATTACAAATCAATATTCATGCTTATAATGATCTTATATTTTTCTACACATATCAAGATCAAGAACTAAAGACTTCTAGCATAGTAGTACCATGGTAAATAAAAGATATACATTTAGGTACGATTAATGAGTGTGTACATTATAGAAAATCAAGATCAAGAGTTTACAAAGAACACGATTGTTGGTATCATAAATGGTAGCATTTAGGGTCGGCCACTCGGCCCACAAAAAATCTTATTAGCCATTTTGAGCATCTGGACCAGAAATACCATATTAAGTCACGCTTTAACTATGTTACGGTTTATCCATATTAATCGTTCTTGGGGTTGATAATAATGAAATTAAAAAAGATTTCAATTTAAGTGCAACATTATGCCTTTAAAAAGGTTTAGCCACTCATAATATATCATATTATCGTAACTCTATTATGTGTTTGCAGATAGTGATCACTACAGTACTAGAAAACTGACCATCACTGACACATCACTAACGCCTGCAATCCATCAGTACTTACCGACATATCAACGACAATCCCACAACGATAATAAGTGAAAGTAGAACCATCAGCCGGTCTTTTTTTTTTTATTACCGGACGGATCAACGACGTGTTGGAAAAATAGGTGAAAAGAGCATTTTTCACAAATATAGGAAAATGATTTTTTTCCTATTTTGGACTAGAAATAAATATAATAAAATGAGCGGGTTTTATATATTTATTTGTGGGTTTGTGTTCTATGTTGGAAGAGCTTCGCAACGAACTAAACCATTGGGTGTTTGGAACATTCAATGCCGAAACAAAAGGGAAAGTAGCACCTTGTCCCACATCGGATGGGAGATGGAACTTAAAAGGGTATTTAAGTGGGAACTCTCCATCCGTATTGTTTCATGGGAGCACTCACTAGTGTACCCGCGAAGAGTGCGGAGCACCCTAACTCGCACACGCGCGCGTGGCGTGGGCGATGAGGCGCAATGTGGCGCTTTGATGGCGCACTTTACACTTCGCACGCTCGCATCGCCGCGAGGCCTTTGTATTTTTGACCACGTGCGCGTGGTGGATCACAGAGGATGCAAGGACCAAGTGGAGTGCAGGTCCGAAGCGCGTGACGTGGAGGTCCGCGCGCGGGTATACGTGGCACGAAGGCGCGCGGTTGCGCATGGTGCATGGGTCCTGAGGTGTCGTGCGCGGCGCACCAAAGTGAGCCAAAACGGCGCGACTGTGTGGCGTGCTCGTAGAGGCTCACAGGTGACGTGGCGCACGCGCGTATGGACCAGAGTCAGTGTGGCGCACACGCGCATGGCAGTGAGCCAAGAGGACGCACCGCGCATTGGCGTGCAGACCTGGGCGCGCGCACACCAGTGTGGCTTGCGCGCACGCACGCGCAGAAGCTTCCAGCATTGAATGACAGTGCAGTTTCAGTTCAGCTTCGTAACTGACGAGTTAATGGTCTTTGACTGAGAATTAACTGACGTATTAAATTGCATTGAAGACGTTTAATGTAATTTAAACCTCTCTTTAATTTCGTTTTGACTGTTTCAACTTAGGAGCTGTATAAATACAGCTCCATGCCCAGCTGCAAAAGACACCACGAAAACCTAGCAACACAACAGCTTATGGATACTACTCTCTCTCTACTACAGATCTTCATCCTGCTCTCTTTAAGGTAACCTTCGGGTTGTAGGTGAATTCCGGCAGTACTACTGCTCCGGCTGTTGTACCCTGGGAAACAAAACGAGTTCTCCTGGGAGACTCGGAATTTGTTTTAAGGGAAGCGTGTGAACACGTGACTCGGCCCCTCTGCTTCTACTTCTTTCTTGTATTTTGGTTTATTTCAGTTGTATTTGTACTAGAATTTTAGCTTTCTTATTTTTGTATTGTAATCGTTTGAATAAAATTTGTTTATTTTATTTAATTTACGCGAACGGTTCCTACAATCTTAAAACAAATTTTAAACACCGTTCGTGTAATCAAAACCTTTCTGTTCAGTGATTCAAACTAGTTTTGTTTTCACTCAGTTTGTGTTTAAAAACAGTTTTTTTTTTTTTTTGGTTTTCATCTTCAAAGGAGCGACTTTGGTTGAAAACATTTCTGGTTACTTTCAGAATTTGTCCTAAAATTGCTAAAAACTTTCTGATTTGGTCTTCAAAGTTGAACTTAGAAGCCAATCAATAAGTTCTAATATTTATAAATTTTCTGTTTTTGGTCTTCAAAGTTGGACTTAGAAGCCTAAACAGTCAATTTGTGGTAAAATTAAAATTTACTAGTTTACTTCTGGTTTTTGCGTAAATCAGAATTTTTTGACTAAACTTTAAAATTTTTAATTTTTCAGCATGTCGAACGAAAATGTCAACGTTAACAACACCACAAATGTTGTGACGGGAACCCCTCTTAACGCCACCACTGTGGGAGCGTCCACAATGGCCAATCACGCTGAACGACCCGAGAAGTTCTCGGGTCTACACTTCAAAAGGTGGCAGCAGAAGATGTTCTTCTACCTGACCACCATGAACCTTGCGAGGTTCTTGACGGAAACCGCTCCCCAACCTGTGGAAGGGGAGACCGACGCACAAAGACAGTGCGCGGTAGATGCGTGGAAGCATTCGGATTTCATATGTCGTGGCTATGTGTTAAACGGCATATCGGATGCGTTGTATAATGTGTACTACAACGTCAAGACTTCCAAAGACCTTTGGGATGCCTTGGACAAGAAGTACAAAACGGAGGATGCTTGCACAAAGAAATTTGTGGTAGCCCGTTTTTTGGATTTCAAAATGGTTGATTCTAAAACAGTTATGAATCAAGTCCAAGAATTCCAAATTATACTTCATGACATCTTTGCGGAAGGCATGACACTTAGCGAGACATTCCAAGTGGCAGCGATGATTGAAAAGTTACCTCCTAGTTGGGTTGATTTTAAGAATTATCTTAAACACAAACGAAAGAAGATGACTATAGAGGACCTTATTGTTCGTCTTCGGATTGAAGAGGACAATAGAATTGCCCAAAAAGGCAGCCTTGCGCAGACTAGTGCTAGCGCAAATCTGGTTGAGCATGGGCAATCCTCCAAGGGAAATAAGGGCAAGGGGAAAAAGGACAAAGGGAAAGCAAAGGCTAGCAAACTTGGACCGAAGAAAGGGGTTATGAAAAAGAAACCTCAAACTTTCCAAGGAACTTGTTACAACTGTGACGAGCCGGGGCATCAGGCTAACCAATGCAAGAAACCAAAGCGTGAGCGTGCGCACATGGTGGATGAAGACGGAATGCCTTTGGTGGCAATGATTTCCGACAAAAGCGCAATGATGGATGAGGTCAATACTGTGACCAACACTCCAAAAGGATGGTGGGTTGATACGGGCACAACCCATCATGTTTGCGCAGACAAAAGCCTCTTTACCACCTTCAAGGCGCTTTCTGGAGAAGAGAAGCTGTATATGGGAAATGCAGCCACCGCTGACATCATGGGTGAAGGAACGGTGATCTTGAAGTGGACTTCGGGGAAGGAGCTCACTCTAAGCATCGTTTGAATAAAATTTGTTTATTTTATTTAATTTACGCGAATGGTTCCTACACGACGTGTAGCCAAAACGAGGAAAAGAAGACTTTCGTTGACGAATCGTGAGGAGGCAAACATCCAAACTCCCCCACAAATTAACGAGGGACCCCTTACACTAATGAGATTCCAGATGAATTTTTGTGCAGATTGTTACATTAAACATATAATTCCTAACTATTTGAGTTTGTCTAAAAGATATAACATCAAAAGTGGTAGTTGTACTTGCAAGATGAACTTACCCTCCGAGATATGTTTTTCTTTTTAAGAAAAGAATGAGAACTAATAGGTATTTGGGAGTTTGCGAATGCAGAATAGACTTTACTCTCTTGTTTTATGAAATGTAACAAAATACACGAGTCATCTTCTTTAGGGTGTACGGTATGCATGCAGGGAGTGGGGCGGGGAGTGAGTTCACCGAGCGGTGATGTGGTGCTGGGGTTCAAACAGGAAGCGGTGAGTGGGAGAGAGGGTGAATGGGGGGCCCAACCCATTTCAACCAATCACATTTTTTTTTAAATTGTTTACAACTTTTCATGTGTTTAATCATTGCCACTGATTGAGTGCAAAATGGGGAGTGGAGTGGAGACTTGACATGACATGATATTATTGGTTAAAAAATAACTTAAACACTCACCCGTGATTGACCACTCCCTCCACCCTTATAGGTTTGAATTTATTCTCTGAATTTTTTTTTTCTTAAAAAATAAAACAATCAATATATTTATAGTCAAATATGAAGAAAAACAAACATGACGAATTAATATTGCTAATTGGATGGTGATCCATTGATAAAGACAAAGTTTTTAAACACTTTAGTTTAGGAATGGTAGATCTTGTTTTCAGGTCCAACAGAAATCGAATTAAAATAGATCTGTTGTTAAAAAATGATGAATTAGTATTGTAATAAGACAATTAGTTACATCTAAAAATTTTATTATGGTCGAACAAAAACGCAATTTAGTTAATAACAAACGTTAATTCGGAACCATTCACATTAAACATTCAAACTTACAACTAGGGAGGGTTCGTAATTCGATTAAATATCGATCGAACCTAAAATCGAACGTAAATCGATTAAAACCAACCAAATCACAAATTTGGATTTCAAGCCAGTTTTTGGTTTCACAAAACCTGTAACACCTCGAAAATTCACGTCCTATAATGTGTTGACACGTGTCATAAGTTTGAACCTGTAAAGAAATACTCTAGAAGGACTAAAGTTGACAATCATGAAAAGTGTATGAATATACGGGTTCAAAATGTCAACAATGAATAAATATACTTTGCAGAAACCCTACATAATGCCCATACCTTCAAACGAATAAATCATGGATCATACAAAGCTAAATATGAAAGAAAGTGAGAGATTACAAACTACAGGGGTTAAATGTGTCAACATGTTTAAGTTATACCTCTGAGTGACCTTTTAGCAAACCCGAAGGTTTGTAACGGTAAATTATGCTCACTAGAACACATGAGGAAAATTTCATAAAGTTTCGTTATCGTATGAGAAAGTTATGATCAAATTCGTGTACGAGGGGTTAAAGCGTCAACATTGAAAATTATGACTTTTCGGGTAACATGAAGTGACCAAGGACTTATCAAAGGGGGTATAAGTCTTGAAGCCTTTGTATGTAAATGTGAAGGGGTCAAATTGTAAGAAATAAGTTTGGTTGACCCTTCGAAAGGCCAAGAGACAATATGCAACAACTTGAAAATGTGAAAACCTGAAAACGAGGCTTAGGCGGGCCGCGTAAGAGTTGTTATGATCTTACGCGGGCCGCGTCAGACGGCCAGATGCAGAAACCTTAGATAGCAGCCTGTTTTTACGCAATAACCGACCCAAAATAGATATTTTCACTATATGGGCGACCCCTAAACAGTCCTAGGCACTTAGGGACATCTGTTGATGATCCATGGCCATTGCTAGCACGATTTGTCAATGATCTAAGGTGATTGAAGCACTATAAAAGGGCCTTGTGTTGCAACTTTGTAACCACACCTTCCATCTGCATTTCTGATCATTTCTGGAGCTCCAAAGCAGACTCAAGTGAACACAAATCGTGCATAGGAATTCAGTAAGTATGCTTAACCTTTCTTAGTTGAGTTTTTACTTAGTTTTAGCTTAAAAGTCAAACCGTCGTAATTAACGGTTGACTTCACAATTAATCATTAATGGTCCAGTGATTAGTCGAATTAAAGGTAGTTATAAGTTGGTAATTATGTGGGCATTAAACCCTTAAAAGGGCACCCTCTAATTCCCACTCTATCTAGACAATTTGTCGGGTCAAACTTGTTATTAAAAAGTCAACATGATGCTTAATTTCAAATTAATACATAATTAGCAATGTAGGACCCATACAACCTGTTTGATCATTAATATAACTTAGTAATTAATGTAAGAACATGTCTAAACATGTTCAACCCGACAATTTTCAGTAAAGACCCGGTTCGGAACCGAAAGTCGCATAATTTGACTTTTGCTTTGACTTTCAGTTCTGACCCGTTTAAGCATGTTTTAGAAATGCCTTAGAGCTTTAATTGGACCAGGTTACATGCTAGTATAACCCTCTGTGATTATACACCTTGGTTCAATAGTTATCCAATTAATATGCATGATTCCGTTAATTGCTCATATGTTGACCATTATGCCCTTTTCACCATAAAACGTGATTTTTGAAAATGTAAAAGAGTAGAAACCTTAGTCACTGATATATAAACTTGTAACCAAAATTTGACATCAGTTTGAGGTGTAGATTGAGAGTTATGCTCATTAGCGTAATTAGAAAGCTTTTTAGCGATTTAACAGCGTAATTAGCATATAGCCTATTTAAACCTACTTTTTGATAACAAACTTGTTACCCACTGATGTAATATAATATCTTGGGATTTTTGAATATTTTTAATTAATTTTTGGTTGAGCATAACTTAAGGTCATAAGCTTAATTCGGTAATTGTCGGTTTTGCCCTTTTGGGCTATAAAATGAGTTTTAAATATATTTTAACCCCAAAACCTTTTGCTACTGATTTCATATGATAAATAAATTATTTTAAGCCTTCTGGAATAATAAAAATATCAGCTTTCTATATAGAACCCGGAAACGGCTTCTAATCGCATTTTTAAAGCGTTTTTAACGCATAGTATGTACTAAAACTATTTTAAACATACAAGGGTTGATACCTACTGATAAGTTAGGTAAATTATAATATTTTAACAGTAATCAAAAGTTGTTAAACTCAGACTTCAGTTTTGAGCTTTTCGGCTTATGTGAAATTACCAAAATGCCCCTACGGTGCATAGTTTGGTTATAACTGATAAATTTCACATATATACCTTACCCTACTGTTATAACTTATTAAATTGAGTATTTTTGCTGATTACATCAGACCTGTAACTCAGGATAATACTTAAACTCTTTTATAACCTTATAAATGACCAAAATACCCCTACGGGGCATAGTTTGAGTTTAAACTCGTCTCGGGCATAATAAAAGATATCTTACTGATGTCACAACATATTTGAAGCATATTAACTTAGGAAACCTGTATATGGCTCTTATGGTTACCCGATTACGTCTCTTGCGCGTTCGGTTCGGTTTATGTAACTAGTTTACATAAATTAGCCGAAACGGGTCAAACCTTATTGGTTTTATCTCAAAATCCAGAATGTGCTTAGATTACTCATATAAGACAAGTCTTCAAACTTGTCGGGTCTAAATCACATTCTATTCCGGTCTTCGCTTGATCACGCGTTCGAACCGTATCGTTCCTTAAAACTAATCGGTCTAAGCTTAAGCTTAACTAAAGACCGTTAGGATTCTAATAGGTTATTATAAACCTTTGTTCCAGAATAGGAGAACCGGTAAAAGCTACCCGCATTTGCTAATTGTGAATTATACTTGCAAATGTAAATACTTTTAACTTATTTTCCCTATACGGGCTTGGGGTACGGTATATAAAATACCGCTTGGTCGGGCATTAAATCTTCCATCGTATGGTGGTTAATTGATAATGATCGGTCCGTTTAAATTGTTTTGTTTGCTTAAAGCCTTTGGGAGGTTAATGACCATGTCCCGGATATCCTTGGCATCATTTTACGAAATGGCCACGACCTAAGCGCGGGGTGTAGGCGTACACCTGTCAGTGCCAAAATAAATAATGTGGTGTGTCTATTGATCTTTAAGCCGGAACGATCCGGGCTACTGAACGCATAAGGAACATGTAATTCTTTTACGAGATTATATATTCAAATAATTATCCCAGGTTATAAAATGTTTATGCCACGTGCATTCAAATCAATTTTTAATCATTTTTAAAATAAGTCGGTTAATTGTATTTACCAGTGTAAACTGACGTATTTTCCCTAAAAGATTAAATGCAGGTACTACTCGTAATAGGCTGGATTTCTCCTTAGCATCAATAAGAGTCTCGCAAGCTTAAGATGCCTAAAGTCTGTTGAACTACTGTTTCCATTTATTTTGATCCACCTGTGGATAAACTTACGACTGTTGTGATACTTGATATTACAATATTTTATTCGGTTGAAATATATCGTTCATTTGCTTCCGCTGTGCATTTTAAATATTGTGTTGTTTGACTGTAATGTTGCCAACCACGTCACGATACTCCCCCACCGGGCCCACCGGTCAAACGTGGAATTATCGGGGTGTGATAGGTTGGTATCAGAGCCAACACTGAGTGAATTAAACACTAGCCTTTTGTGTTTAATCTCAGTTACACAATTGCACATTCCAAAATTTTCGAGTCTAGACAAAGAACATAGGAACAATCCAAATTTGTTTCAATTTATTTTAAACTTTGTCTTTTATTTTATATATTCTTGTTGTTATCTTATGTTATATCAACAGGTCTAGATATGCCGCCAAGATTTTTCAGACGAAGAGGACGAGGCAAGGGGCCAATCACCGCCCCCAATGATCACGAAGCAGGGCCTTCGCACAGGAGTTTGGCGGAGCTCGCAATACATTGCACACCAGTGACTGAAGGATGTGTTTCGCCAATAAATCGAAAAGCGCTATCACATAATGATATGCAGAACTACGAAAGTATGAGCAACCTGTGTCGATTAAGGATCGCCAGGGTTAGAAGCTCCAAAAAGATACATGTGCCTACTATAAAGGTAAACTGTAGTGCCTTAGAGGCTCAAAGGTACTGGGGAAGATTAAGCCCAATATAAGGCAGAAAATACTTCCTTACCTTAACAAATCTCGAGGTCGAGATTTCTTTTAAGGGGGTGAGGATGTAACACCTCGAAAAATTCGCGTCCTATAAAGTATTGACACGTGTCATAAGCTTGAACGTGTGACAGAATACTCTAGAGGGACTAAAGTTGACAAATAAAGAAAGTATGTGAATATACGAGTTCTAAATGTCAACAGTGAATAAGTATATTGTACATTAACCCTACATGATGCTCGTACCTTCAAACGAATAAATCATGGATCATACGAAGCTAAATATGAAAGAAAGTGAGAGATTTCAAACTACAGGGGTTAAATGTGTCAACATGGTTAAGTTATACCTCTGAGTGACCTTTTGACAAACCCGAAGCTTTGTAACGGTTAATTATGCTCACTAGAATGTACGATATAAATTTCATAAAGTTTTGTTATCGTATGAGAAAGTTATGATCAAATCCGTATGCGAGGGGTAAAGCGTTAACGTTGAAAGTTATGACTTTTCGGGTTAACCGGAAATGTCCAGGGACTTGGCAAAGTGGGTATAAGTCCTAAAGCCCTTGTAGGTAAATAAGAAGGGGGCAAATTGCAAGAAATAAGTCGGTTGCCCTTTCGAATGCTTGAAAGGCCAAGCTTTTGCATTCTGCCAAAGGCTTGCGCACCGCAACAAATATTTGTTACGGTGCGCAAGCATGTTGCCAGCGACAGAAAGTTGCTGTTTGCTGTTTTAAACGCATTCTTGACCTTTTAAACGGTTTTCCTCATATCCCTTGGCCCCTAAACAACCCCTAAACACTTAGGGACACTTGTTAATCAGTTGTGGGCACTTATAGACTTGTGTGTCAACTTCTTATGGTGATTACATTCACTATATAAGGCCATGAGTTGCAACTCATTCCTCACACCTTCATTCTGCAATTGAGGAGCCTTCTGGAGCTTCAAAGCAGACCCAAGTCCTTCCTAATTAAGCTTAGGACTTCAGTAAGTGTTCTAATCCTTTCTTGATTAAGTCGTAGCTTAGTTTTAGCTTAAAAGTCAAACCGTCGTAATTAACGGTTGACTTTAAGATTAATCACTAATGGTCCAGTGATTAGTCAAATCAAAGGTAGTTATAAGTTGGTAATTATGTGGGCTTTAAACCCTTAAAAGGGCATCCACTGATTCCCATCCTAACTAGGTCATTTGTCGAGTCAAAGATGATTAGAAAAAGTCAACAGAAATGTAATCTTTCGTTTAATGCATAATTAACGATGTAAAAGGCATGTAACCTATTTTATCATTCATATAACTTGATAATAAGCATAAGAACTTGTCTAAGCTTGTTTGATTCGACAACTTTCTGTTTTGAACCGATTCGGAACCGAAAGTCGCAAAGCTTTGACTTTTGTTTTGACTTCAATTCTGACCCGCTTTAGTATGATTTGGAAATGCCTTAGAGCTTCCTTAGGACCAGGCTACATGTTAGCATAACCCTCTGTGGTTGGTTCATTGATTGACCCATTCGTTTACGCGTTTCCGTTAATTGCTCATATGTTTACCATTATGCCCTTATTACCTTAAAACGTGATTTTTGGAAATGTAAAAGAGTAGAAACTTTAATTACTGATATATAAACTTGTATGCAAAATTTGACATCAGTTTGACGTGTAGATTAAGAGTTATGCTCATTATCGCAAAATGAATGCTTTATGTTAATAAAATGGCGTAATTAGCGTATAGCCTACTTAAACATACTTTTTGATATCAAATCTTTTACCCACTGATGTAATATATTATTTTGAGAATTTTAAAGATTTTTAATAAATTTTAGGCTGAGCATAACTAGTAGTCGTAGGCTTAATCCGGTAATTGTCGGTTTTGCCCTTACGGGCCATAAAATGAGTTTTACATATCTAAACGACTCCAAAACTTTTGCTACTGATCACATATGATAAATAAATTATTTTAAGCCTCCTGGAAATATAAAAATATCAGATTTAAGTATCGAACCCGGAAATGGCCTTTAATCGCCTTTTTAAGCGTTTTTAACGCATAGTATGTACTTAAACTGTTTTAAACATACAAGGGTTGATACCTACTGATATTTGAGACAAATTATAATATTTTAACAGTAAGCAAAGGTTGATAAACTCAGACTTCAGTTTTGAGCTTTACGGCTTATGTGAAATTACCAAAATGCCCTTCGGTGCATAGTTTGGTTATAACTGATAAATTTCATATGTATACTTTATCCTACTATTATAACTTATCAAAATAAGTATTTTCGCTGATTATACCAGACCTGTAACTCAGGTAAACACTTAAACTCTTTTATAACCTTTTAAATGACCAAACTACCCCTACGAGGCCTAGTTTGTGTTTAAATACGTTTTGGGCATAATGAAAGACAACTTACTGATGTCACAACATATTAGGAGCATATTAACTTAGGAAACCTGTAAATGGCTCATATGAATAACCGTTACGCTTATTACGCGTTCGGTTCGGTTTATGTAACTAGTTTGCATAAATTAGCCGAAACGGGTCAAACGTTATCGTTTTTATCTCAAAATCCAGAATGTGTTTAGTTTACCCATATTATACAAGTCTCCAAACTTGTCGGGTCTAAATCACATCCTATCCCGGTCTTCGCTTAATCATGCGTTTTGAACCGTAAACCTTTCCTTAAAACTAACCGGTCTAAGTTACGACTTAAATAAGACCCGTTAGGAATTTAATAGGTTAATAAAACCTTCGTTCCAGATTGAGAGCCCCAGTAGAAGTACTTGTGCTTACTGATTAGGATATACGGCTGAGTATAAATTGCATTGCTAGCTCAGGTAAATACTTTTAACTTATTTTCCCTTATACGGGCTTGGGATACGGTATTATAAAAATACCGCTTGGTCGGGTGTAGAAACCTTTTAATCGGAGATGATTAAATTGCATAATCCCGTTTTAATCTGTATTGATTGATAACAAATAACATTGGGGGTTAATGACCGTGTCCTGGATATCCTTGGCTCATTTTAAAAAGTGAATGGCCACGACGTAAGCACAAGGTGTAGGCAAAACACCTCCTGTTGCATATGTAAAACATATACTCACTCGTAAGGATATCTTCTTGTGAGATTATATTTGTGGTGTGTCGATTAATCTTGTCCGGCTTGTATTGTAAAATCACCGGCCCTAAATGTTGGACAACCATGTAAATCGGATACAAGATCTTTCTTAATAAAATTGTCCCAAGTATAAAAGATTAATTTTGCCTCGTGCATTTTAATCAAATTATAAAAGATATTTTGTGCCACGTGCATTCAAATAAATTTTCTTAAACTCTTTTCAAAATGAGTCAGTTAATTGTATTTACCAGTGTAAACTGACGTATTTTCCAAAAGGTTAAGTGACAGGTACTATGCGTAATTTGGCTGGGAGCTCAGGGCGTCATTAGGGAATCTTGCAAGTTCTAGATACCTAAAGTCTGTTGAACAGTTTTCTTTTATTGATCCGCCTGTGGATCCTTTACCTTCCGTTGTAATACTTTGACATTACTTATATTCGGAATGTAATATATTTATCTTTTGCTTCCGCTGTGCATTATTATATTGTGTTGTTTGACTATGATGATCTCAACTACGTCACGATACTCCCCACCGGGCCCACCGGTGACACGTGGAAATCGGGGTGTGACACTTGGGGAGTAGGGTACCCAACTCATTGGTACCAAATACCTGCTAGACCTATAATTCGGCAACAATCGCAGCCGCCACGGTTTTCCCCACCCGGGTGGGAAGAAATTCTTCAAAGATTGGACCAGGTCGAGCGAGACTTTCACAGAGATCGCAGGGAGCGACAAAGTTTCTTCCAGGGATTGACAACTTTAATAAAAGGGAAGAGCAAGAAGGACCATTGAATCCTTCAATTATTGATTGTATTTTCCTTGTTGCAGTTGAGCCCCTGCGTGGGCCTGTCTTGCTGTTTTGACCCCTGCGTGGGTATGATTATCTTTTGAGCCCCTGCGTGGGCCTATCTTTCTGTTAACCCCTACGAGGGTATGTTGTTTGTTAAAGTCCCTGCGTGGACTAGTATTTCAGTTTGACCCCTGCGTGGGTATGTGTGCTGTTAAAAAGACCCGTTTAGGGCAGTGTGTACTTTGTATGATTATTGGAATGTTAAATTCATAAATTTCATTTTGCTATTATATGCATAAATATATTACATGAAATAAATAAATCAGAATCATTCCTTTTAAAAAAAAAATTAATCTGCCTATTTTAAATATTAATAAGAATCTTAAAAAGGTAAAACCTAGCTTGTAGGTCATTATAAAGACTTAGCCAAAATGGTAAAACCTGTTTTAAAAGATTCGGATCCCAGTTAACATCTGAAAACATGTTAACGCTCCTGGCAGACGTGATTCGTTAAAATCACACACGTCATTATTAATTAAGGATTCTTCAAAAGATTCCTAACCCAACTTAATGATCTATGAATCATGGGTTTAAATCATCAATTTAGATGATCATATTATGACCATACATTGGTAATATAGTGCCTACGGGCCTTGCTCATTTCTACATGAGCCAAAAGACAGTGGTAGCTATGACTCCCTGTCCGAAAAAGGTAAAGAACTATGTTCAAACCTCAAAGCCTTGATTCTCTGAAATCATAGCTTATAATTTAAAAATGTCCTTGCGACTAGGCCTGTTGTGCCACTAATAAAACTGTTATTGTTTTTGTAATTAGGATAAATTATAATAAAAATCCTAAATAAATATGATTAACAAATTAACCAAATATGGTCTCTGTTTACCGTGGTTAGTGAATTGCCATAAAAGACAATTCTATAATAAACTCCCTAGTAAACTATTGTCCTTGTCTTATGCAACAGTTCAAATTAAAATGGCTGACTCGGATGAAATTAATAGTCACCCAAGGGAGAATAATGATAACGCCCGAATTAATATAACGGGTGCTGAACTGAAAGCGTTAGTAGACGACGCTGTTACAAAGGCTTTAGAGCGGCAGTATGAAGAATATAGTGGGACTCGAAGCAGGACCCTATCTACACCGCATTCAAAGCCTCCCTCCAAGAAGGAAGAACCCAAGAAAGATGATGATCGACACTCCTCAAACCACAACAGTGCTCCGTCTCAAAAGATCATGCTGAATCAAGGACCCCGTGATAAGGGTTGCTCCTACAAATACTTTGTTTCATGCAAACCCAGGGATTTCACTGGGGAAAAAGGAGCCATTGACTGCATGACGTGGTTAGATGAGATGGACACAGTAGTGGATATCAGCGGGTGCGCTGAGAGGAATATAGTCAAGTTGGTGTCTCAATCGTTTAAAGGTGAGGCCTTAGCCTGGTGGAGATCGTTGATCCAAGCTACTGGGAAGATTCCACTGTACAACATGTCATGGGAACAATTCGTTGCCCTCATCAGGGAGAACTACTGTCCTCATCACGAGGTCGAAAAAGATTGAGCCTGACTTCCTATCGTTGGTTATGAAGAACCTTGACTGCCAAGCTTACCTCACGAGCTTCAACACGTTATCAAGATTGGTTCCGTACCTGGTAACCCCGGAACCCAAGAGAATAGCTCGTTTCATTGGGGGTTTAGCCCCAGAAATAAAGGCAAGCGTGAAGGCCTCTCGGCCAACAACTTTCAGATCGGTGACTGATATATCCTTGTCCCTCACACTGGACGCGGTCTGACAGAGATCGCTGAGGAACACGGATGCCGAGAAAAGGAAACGTGAAGATGACAATTCACGAAGGTCAAACAAGAAGCACCGAGGAAACAATGACCGCAAGAAAGGGTCTGAGTCTAAGAAGGATGGGCATCAGTCTGGTGATAAGCCCAAGTGCAAAGTCTGCAAGAAACAACACTTCGGGAAGTGCAAATATGAATCGAACTCGCAGACTTAGTCAAGAACTTTTGCATGTGGTATATGCAAGTCCAAGGAACACAAGACCTTGGATTGCAAAAAGTTGAAGGATGCAACCTGCTACAGCTGTAATGAGAAGGGGCATATCAAGACCAATTGCCCAAAATACGCAAAGAAAGCTGATGAAGGAAAGAAGACCAATGCTAGGGTCTTCAGAATGGATGCAAAGGAAGCAGTACAGGATGACATAAATGACGTATATGCAAGAGTACTTTTTGATTCAGGAGCTGATAAATCATTTGTAGATAATAAGTTTTGTAAATTGCTGAATTTACCTGTTAAAACCTTAAGTGTGAAGTATGAGGTGGAGTTAGCAGATGGCACCATAGAAACCGTCTCAACTGTGTTAGATGGATGTGTTATATCCATTAAGAACCACTATTTTCCTTTGTCCCTACTTCCCTTTAAGTTAGCCGGTTTTGACATAGTTTTGGGTATGGACTGGTTATCTCATAACCAGGCCCAAATTGTCTGCAACAAGAAGCAAGTGGTAATTAAGACTCCGTCTGGTGAATCACTTACCATTCGGGGAGATACCCAGTATGGACTGCCTGAGCAAGTGACTATGCTCAAGGCCTCTAAGTGTTTAAAGAAGGGTTGTGTCATCTACATGGCACAAGTGAATATTGATGAGCCGAAACCGAAGATGGAAGATATCCCCGTCATTTCTGAATACCCTGAAGTTTTTCCTGAAGAACTACCTGGTTTACCACCAGATAGACAAGTGGAATTCAGAATTGACATCATCCCGGGAGCAGCACCAGTTGCTAGGGCACCTTATAGGTTGGCACCAACGGAGATGAAGGAATTAAGAACGCAACTAGATGAATTGCTAGCCAAAGGTTTCATTAGACCTAGTTCGTCTCCTTGGGGAGCACCAATCTTATTTGTCAAGAAGAAAGATGGATCGATGCGTCTGTGCATCGATTATCGTGAGCTTAATAAGGTCACGATCAAGAATAGGTACCCATTGCCCAGAATCGACGATCTGTTCGATCAGCTTCAAGGGGCAAGTTACTTCTCCAAGGTCGATCTGAGGCCAGGCTATCATCAATTAAAGGTTAAAGATGAAGACGTACACAAGACTGCATTTAGGACTCGTTATGGTCATTACGAGTTCCTAGTGATGCCTTTTGGGCTCACTAATGCACCTGCCGCATTCATGGATCTCATGAATCGCGTCTGCAAACCATACTTGGACAAATTTGTCATCGTCTTCATTGACGACATCCTCATCTACTCGAAGAACCAAGCTGATCATGAGAAACATCTTCGATGTATTCTTTCATTACTTCAGCAGGATAAACTCTATGCCAAATTCTCTAAATGTGAATTCTGGCTTCGTGAAGTCCAATTTCTTGGACATGTGGTTAGCGAGCATGGAATCCAAGTTGATCCCGCTAAGGTAGAAGCTGTCATGAATTGGCAAGAGCCAAAGACGCCTACAGAGATTCATAGCTTCCTAGGCTTAGCAGGATATTACAGGCGTTTCATTGAAAATTTTTCAAGGATTGTTGCACCCCTAACTTCCTTGACTACGAAGAAGGTTAAGTTTGTTTGGGGCCCTAAGTAGCAAGAATCCTTTGATATCCTAAAGCAAAAGTTGAGCAACGCTCCTGTATTGACATTGCCTTATGGAATAGAAGATTTTGTGGTTTACTGCGACGCATCACACACTGGCATGGGATGTGTGCTTATGCAGAAAGGCAAAGTTATTGCCTATGCATCACGTCAGTTAAAGGTGCATGAAAAGAATTACACCACCCATGACTTGGAATTAGGTGCCGTTGTATTTGCACTGAAGCTATGGAGGCACTATTTATATGGTATCAAATGTGTGATCTATTCTGATCACAAGAGCCTCCAGCACCTGTTTAACCAAAAGGATTTGAACATGAGGCAACGCCGATGGATGGAGACGTTGAATGATTATGATTGTGAAATCAGATACCATCCAGGCAAGGCGAATGTAGTCGCCGATGCCTTGAGTCGAAAAGAAAGGGTGAAACCCATCCGAATCAATGCCAAGAGCATTGAGATAAAGAACGGTTTGAATGAAAGGTTGTTAGCTGCAAAGAAAGAAGTTGTGTTGGAAGCTAACTATCCTAATGAAAAGCTAGGAGTAACTAAAGAACAGTTATCTCAGGGCAAAGACGGAATTCTCAGATTGAATGGACGAATATGGGTTCCAATTTATGGGGGACTTCGAGATGTTATCCTCCAGGAAGCCCACAGTTCTAAATATTCTGTTCATCCTGGAGCCGATAAAATGTATCAGGATCTGAAGGCAAATTATTGGTGGATAGGCTTGAAGAAGTCTGTAGCTACCTATGTAGCTAAATGCTTGACGTGTGCGCAAGTTAAAGCAGAACATTAGAAACCGCCAGGTTTGCTACAACAGCCTGAACTTCCCACTTGGAAGTGGGAAATGGTAACTATGGATTTTATCACCAAGTTACCTAAGACAAGGAAAGGAAATGATACCATATGGGTGATCGTAGACAGACTGACTAAGTCAGCACATTTCCTACCCATTAAGGAGACCTACAGCTCCGACATGTTAGCCCAACTGTACGTAGATAAGATTGTAGCTTTACATGGCATACCTGTGTCTATTATCTCTGACAGAGATACTAGATACACATCGCATTTTTGGAAAAGTTTCCAACAATCTTTGGGCACGCGTTTAAATTTCAGTACGGCTTACCATCCTCAGACAGACGGTCAGAATGAGCGTACTATCCAAACGTTGGAAGACATGCTTCGGGCATGTGTGATCGATCTAGGTGGTAGTTGGGATAACCACCTGCCATTGATCGAGTTCTCATATAACAATAGCTACCATACCAGCATCAAGGCTGCGCCTTTCGAGGCATTATACGGTAGAAAGTGTAGGACGCCCGTTTGTTGGGCGGAAGTTGGAGATGTCCAACTAACAGGACCGGAAATAGTCTTTGAAACGACGGACAAGATTGTCCAGATTCGTGACCGCCTGAAAGCTGCAAGAGATAGACAGAAAAGCTACGCAGATTTAGGGCGTAAACCTCTGAATTTCGAGGTAGGTGACAAAGTGTTGCTTAAAGTATCACCCTGGAAGGGAGTGATGCGATTTGGTAAGAAAGGCAAGTTAAGCCCGAGATACATAGGACCTTTCGAGGTCATCGAACGTGTCGGATCAGTTTCCTATAAGTTAAACTTACCTGAAGAGCTCAGTGGTATTCATAATGTATTCCACATCTGCAATCTGAAGAAGTGTTTCGCTGATGAATCACTGGTCATACCACATACAGATGTGCACATAGAAGAGAGCTTAAAATTTGTTGAAAAACCTGTGTCGATCGAGGATCAACAGGTTAAGAAGCTTCGAAGGAAGCATGTGCCTATTGTAAAGGTAAAATGGGATGCCCGTAGAGGTCCCGAATACACGTGGGAGGTTTAATCCACAATGAAAGAAAAGTACCCTCATTTGTTTCAATAAATCTCGAGGTCAAGATTTCTTTTAAGGGGGTGAGGATGTAACACCTCGAAAATTCACGTCCTATAATGTGTTGACACATGTCATAAGTTTGAACGTGTAAAGAAATACTCTAGAAGGACTAAAGTTGACAATCATGAAAAGTGTATGAATATACGGGTTCAAAATGTCAACAGTGAATAAATATACTTTGCAGTAACCCTACATAATGCTCATACCTTCAAACGAATAAATCATGGATCATACAAAGCTAAATATGAAAGAAAGTGAGAGATTACAAACTACAGGGGTTAAATGTGTCAACATGTTTAAGTTATACCTCTGAGTGACCTTTTAGCAAACCTGAAGCTTTGTAACGGTAAATTATGCTCACTAGAACACATGATGAAAATTTCATAAAGTTTCGTTATCGTATGAGAAAGTTATGATCAAATTTGTGTACGAGGGGTTAAAGCGTTAACATTGAAAATTATGACTTTTCGGGTTAACATGAAGTGACCAAGGACTTATCAAAGGGGGTATAAGTCTTGAAGCCCTTGTATGTAAATGTGAAGGGGTCAAATTGTAAGAAATAAGTTTGGTTGACCCTTCGAAAGGCCAAGAGACAAGATGCAACAACTTGAAAATGTGAAAACCTGAAAACGAGGCTTAGGCGGGCCGCGTAAGAGTTGTTATGATCTTACGCGGGCCGCGTCAGACGCCCAGATGCAGAAAACTTAGACAGCAGCCTGTTTTCACACAATAACCGACCCAAAACAGATATTTTCACTATATGGGCGACCCCTAAACAGTCCTAGGCACTTAGGGACATCTGTTGATGATCCATGGCCATTGCTAGCATGATTTGTCAATGATCTAAGGTGATTGAAGCACTATAAAAGGGCCTTGTGTTGCAACTTTGTAACCACACCTTCCATCTGCATTTCTGATCATTTCTGGAGCTCCAAAGCAGACTCAAGTGATCACAAATCGTACATAGGACTTCAGTAAGTATGCTTAACCTTTCTTAGTTGAGTTTTTACTTAGTTTTAGCTTAAAAGTCAAACCGTCGTAATTAACGGTTGACTTCACGATTAATCATTAATGGTCCAGTGATTAGTCGAATTAAAGGTAGTTATAAGTTGGTAATTATGTGGGCATTAAACCCTTAAAAGGGCACCCTCTGATTCCCACTCTATCTAGACAATTTGTCGGGTCAAACTTGTTATTAAAAAGTCAACAGGATGCTTAATTTCAAATTAATACATAATTAGCAATGTAGGACCCATACAACCTGTTTGATCATTAATATAACTTAGTAATTAATGTAAGAACATGTCTAAACATGTTCAACCCGACAATTTTCAGTAAAGACCCGGTTCGGAACCGAAAGTCGCATAATTTGACTTTTGTTTTGACTTTCAGTTCTGACCCGTTTAAGCATGTTTTAGAAATGCCTTAGAGATTTAATTGGACCAGGTTACATGCTAGTATAACCCTCTGTGATTATACACCTTGGTTCAATAGTTATCCAATTAATATGCATGATTCCGTTAATTGCTCATATGTTGACCATTATGCCCTTTTCACCATAAAACGTGATTTTTGAAAATGTAAAAGAGTAGAAACCTTATTTACTGATATATAAACTTGTAACCAAAATTTGACATCAGTTTGAGGTGTAGATTGAGAGTTATGCTCATTAGCGTAATTAGAAAGCTTTTTAGCGATTTAACGGCGTAATTAGCATATAGCCTATTTAAACCTTATTTTTTATATCAAACTTGTTACCCACTGATGTAATATAATATTTTGGGATTTTTGAAGATTTTTAATTAATTTTTGGCTGAGCATAACTTAGGGTCATAAGCTTAATTCGGTAATTGTCGGTTTTGCCCTTTTGGGCTATAAAATGAGTTTTACATATCTTTTGACCCCAAAACCTTTTGCTACTAATTTCATATGATAAATAAATTATTTTAAGCCTTCTGTAATAATAAAAATATCAGCTTTCTTTATAGAACCCGGAAACGGCTTCTAATCGCCTTTTTAAAGCGTTTTTAACGCATAGTATGTACTAAAACTATTTTAAACATACAAGGGTTGATACCTACTGATAAGTTAGGTAAATTATAATATTTTAACAGTAAGCAAAGGTTGTTAAACTCAGACTTCAGTTTTGAGCTTTTCGGCTTATGTGAAATTACCAAAATGCCCCTACGGTGCATAGTTTTGTTATAACTGATAAATTTCAAATATATACCTTACCCTACTGTTATAACTTATTAAATTGAGTATTTTTGCTGATTACATCAGACCTGTAACTCAGGATAATACTTAAACTCTTTTATAACCTTATAAATGACCAAAATACCCCTACGGGGCATAGTTTGAGTTTAAACTCGTCTCGGGCATAATAAAAGATATCTTACTGATGTCACAACATATTTGAAGCATATTAACTTAGGAAACCTGTATATGGCTCTTATGGTTACCCGATTACGTCTCTTGTGCGTTCGGTTCGGTTTATGTAACTAGTTTGCATAAATTAGCCGAAACGGGTCAAACCTTATCGGTTTTATCTCAAAATCCATAATGTGTTTAGATTACTCATATAAGACAAGTCTTCAAACTTGTCGGGTCTAAATCACATTCTATTCCGGTCTTCGCTTGATCACGCGTTCGAACCGTATCGTTCCTTAAAACTAATCGGTCTAAGCTTAAGCTTAACTAAAGACCGTTAGGATTCTAATAGGTTATTATAAACCTTTGTTCCAGAATAGGAGAACCGGTAAAAGCTACCCGCATTTGCTAATTGTGAATTATACTTGCAAAGGTAAATACTTTTAACTTATTTTCCCTATACGGGCTTGGGGTACGGTATATAAAATACCGCTTGGCCGGGCATTAAATCTTCCATCGTATGGTGGTTAATTGATAATGATCGGCCCGTTTAAATTGTTTTGTTTGCTTAAAGCCTTTGGGAGGTTAATGACCATGTCCCGGATATCCTTGGCATCATTTTACGAAATGGCCACGACCTAAGCGCGGGGTGTAGGCGTACACCCGTCAGTGCCAAAATAAATAATGTGGTGTGTCTATTGATCTTTAACCCGGCACGATCCGGGCTACTGAACGCATAAAGAACATGTAATTCTTTTACGAGATTATATATTCAAATAATTATCCCAAGTTATAAAATGTTAATGCCACGTGCATTCAAATCAATTTTTAATCATTTTTAAAATAAGTCGGTTAATTGTATTTACCAGTGTAAACTGACGTATTTTCCCAAAAAGATTAAATGCAGGTACTACTCGTAATAGGCTAGATTTCTCCTTAGCATCAATAAGAGTCTCGCAAGCTTAAGATGCCTAAAGTCTGTTGAACTACCGTTTCCATTTATTTTGATCCACCTGTGGATAAACTTACGACTGTTGTGATACTTGATATTACAATATTTTATTCGGTTGAAATATATCGTTCATTTGCTTCCGCTGTGTATTTTAAATATTGTGTTGTTTGACTGTAATGTTGCCAACCACGTCACGATACTCCCCCACCGGGCCCATCGGTCAAACGTGGAATTATCGGGGTGTGACAAAACCCGTAAAAATAAATACTATTTATTTAAGTTTTATCATTTAGCCTAATTCAATTGCAATTTTAGCACAATACAGTTTAAGAGAAAGTGTACTGTACAATATTCCTTATCGTACATTACGTACGCTACAATCTCAGCCGTCAGATCATCTTCCCGCATTGAAATCGCATGTTTTTTTTTGTAACAATTTCGCATGTGATAATTTTTGATGAAATCGCATGTTTTTTTTAACAATTTCGCATGTGATAATTTTTGATGAAATAGCATGTTGTTTTTTTTGTAACAATTTCGCATGTGATAAATTTGATGAAATCGCATGTTAAAAAACCAACATGCGAAATTGTTACAAAAAAAACATGCGATTTTCAATGCGAGAAGATGATCTGACGGATGAGATTGTAACGTACGTAATGTACGATAAGGGCACTTGTACGTTAACCTAACCCTAGAGTTTAATAACAAAATGACAATAATTTTTTTATAAAGTTTTAATTTTTAAAGAAAAAAATATTTTTGGTCAAAACCGAATTCGAATTTTAGTTTTCTGTTCGGGTTTGAAGTTTGAACTGCATGAATTTGAGTTGGTTTCGCTTTTGACTAAAAAATCTTAAAAATGAAGAAACCAACAACCAAACCAATAAACACCACTAGTGTGAACCATAAAACTTCGGAGTTGATGTACGGGTTTGGAAAAAACAGGGCGGACACGTTGGGCTTATCAACCTATGCTAAGGCCTAGGGCCACCAAATAACAAGGGCATCCAACTTTTTTTCTTTCTTTCCATTAATTAAACTTGTTTTTAGCCCATTTAAACAAAGTTTATAGTCCCACTATTTAAGATTTTACTCTAGGAGTCCACTTTTTGGCCCATTTAAACAAAGCTTCTAATCCCAATATTTAGGATTTTACTCCCGGAGTCCACATCATCCACACACGCTTCATTCCAAATCCAAAAGCAGCGATGCAATTAGTTTCATATATCAATTTCAACTAATAATCGCTATCGTTATTCAATGTCTCAAATCTCAATCTCAATTGCAGATTCTCAACAGGTAACGGCTAATTTTTCAGCATCTTCTAATCTGTATGTGTGTGTATATATATTGAGTAACTCTAAAAAATTCACTAAATCACTGATCAGTTATGCCAATGGAATGATTTAATTTATAATATTTGCGACTTTGATTTGGTATTAGACTGGAATGTATGGTGTGGGGAGGATGGGCCGCCACGTCATCGCCACGTAAGCGGGTGTGAGGATAGACCTAAAGGGGATGGACCTATGGGGTGGGGATGAACCCCTTTATATATATGTATGTGTGTATGTGAGTGGGTGAGGCCCGGCTTGGGCGGCGAGCAGGGGACGGCGGCGAAGGAGCAAGGGGGTGTAACTTTTGGGGCGGCGGCGGGAGGACGGGCATGGGGACGGCCCCCATACCCTCCAGTCTTAGTGATTCTGGTGATATTTTTTAGAGTTGCCAAGTATTCAAGAGTCAAAAAAAGGTATTGGTGATTTGCTTGTTTGAAAGACACTACTCAGGTTAGTTATATAAAACGGTTGATTTGCTAATTTTCTTTATACCAATTTAATAAAGTCCCGACTTTTTAGTCCGCTTAGGCCTCCAAAAATGCTAGACCAGCCCTAGCCCTGGGAAAGGTTATGGGTTAAAACTTGCTCCTCGTGCGTGTTAGTAGTTGTGTGAGTATAATTTCAGGAAAGAAGTTATCATACATCATGGTTTATAGGTTATAACCGCTAAACGTTTATTCACTCGCACTCTCCATCAGTGGCGAAGCTTGAAAAAAAAATTCGAGGGGTCGGAAGGCATTAGACCTAAAAAAATTTTCTATGTTCGGTCGAGCAACGGTGATTCGATTCGGGTCGGGTCGGGTCGGGTCGGGTAGGGTAGGGTGTGGGTGATGCGATTCGGGTCGGGTCGGGTCGGGTAGGGTGTCGGTGATGCGATTCGGGTCGGGTCAAACATTAATATCAAATTAAAAGTCGTTCTCAAACATTAAAACGTAAACATTGTTTAACAAACAATTGAATAAAGATACAAAAACATTAAAAAGAAGAGGAAGGTGGGTACCCGGTTTAGTTGGATGAAGAATTATAGTTCTGCTCGTCTTCCTTTAAGATTTTTGAATTCTTCAATTATGGACTCCGAATCAAAGTTCTCAGCAATCTCCTTTTCTATGTAAATCACCATACTGTTTGCTAGATACTGATCGGACATCTTATTGCGAAGGCGATTCTTAAATATTTTCATTGCTGAAAAACCTCTTTCCGTTGTTGCAGTCAAAACTGGAAGTGTTAAGATTAGCCGACACACTCTTTTAACTAATTTGTACATGTTATTTTTCTGACATTTCACAATAGTTTTGCAAAGTTCAGAAAGAGTTGATACCCCACTTAGCTTAGGATTATTTATCCTTTCAACTTGAAAATTATCCAGCTGACCACGTAACTGCTCCCTCTCTTGCTCTGTAAAATCTTTAGGATAATATTTCTCAACAAGAAGAACAATCTGATCAATATTAATCTTTTTTGAACATAAAGTCACACTAAGAGATAACAACTCTATAGCTTGCTCATTGAATCTACTATCCAACTCATGTAGTTGTTTGTCCAATGTCTCTGTAAACAAATCTACCCGATAATAATGTTCGAATGTAACATGAAGATTTTTTTTACGAGGCCGATACCGAGTAGAAGTATATGGAGCACTCATATCAGGCATATCTATGTCATGCCTTTCACAAAAAAAAACAAACCTTTTCAAATAAAGAATCCCATCCGCTGTTTCTAAAATTAGTTAGACTAGCCTTTGTTGCAGAAACTAACTCCATTGCATTAAGGATGTCTTGGGATTTCTTTTGTAATGCTTGACAAAGCGTATCAGTTTTTGCCAATACTTCTTTCATCAAGTGAAGAACAAGCACAAACTCAAATGATTGCAAGTAAACGTAAGCTATATTAGCATCTCCATGTTGAGAACCAGTAGCATGAGCCGTGTCTTCAATTATTCCCTTGAGAACAGCACGGGTGACATCAAACATGTTAACCAAACTACAAACAGATTTAAAATGGGAACCCCAACGTGTATCACCGGCCCTTCTTAATGTCCCTACCTGATTTTGTCCTTTTCCCGATTTGATTTCACCCAATTCTAGTAACTTTTTAATCTCATCCGCCTTCGCCATTTGTAACTCATCATGGCGCTTACTAGAAGCACAAACCACATTAATTATAAAAACTAGGTTTGAGAAGAATTGGTGTACCGGAGTCACATCTCTTGAGACACAAACCAAGACAAGTTGTAACCTGTGAGTAAAAAACAAAAAATGTAATAATCATAAGAGTATTGTAGTTAAACCGAATAAAGAAAGTTAAAAAAGAACAAGTATAAACCTGTGAGCAAAGCGGTGAACATAATACGCATAAGGACTATATTCCCGGACAAGTGCTTGCAATCCGTTCCATTCTCCTCTCATATTGCTAGCACCATCATAGCCTTGACCACGAATTTTACTAACATCAAAACCGTAATGCAATAGTGTATTCCACAAATTTACTTTTAAGGTCGCTGATAAAGTATCCGTAACATGAACTAAATCCAAGAACCTTTCCCGTATCACTCCTTCAACATCAACAAATCTTAAAACTATCGCCATTTGCTCTTTTTTCGACTCATCCCGTGACTCGTCAACCATGACACAAAACCATGAATCCCCCACTTCGCTTCGTATATGCTTACGAACTTTATTAGCCATAATGCTAAGAATTTCTTGTTGAATATCAGAAGACGTATACTTGCAATTATATGGAGAGTCTCCATAGCTTTTCACCTAAATACTTCTTTTAAGTTTATCTCAAACACTATACTTTTAAGAATTGCCGTATTTTTCATTTGTCATAAAAAAATACCTTAAACTCATAAATATCACACACATATATATATATATGTATGTATGCATGCATACATTTATTACATCATGTACTTTTATACTTATGGAAAATAATGCATACATCATGTACTCTTTATACTTATGAAAAATAATTTTGAATAAATAGTACATTGTAACTTTATATCGAAGTTGAAAGGGAAATTCCGCCGGTCGGCAAAGTTGCCGGAAAAAAGAGATACTTTAAATGCGAAATCGAAGAATTTTTAAACGCGTTGGGTGGCCCCACATTGCTTTCTCGTCCGTTTTTGCCCGTTGTTTTCTTTTTCTAATTCTTTTTCTTTTTCTTTTTCTTTTATCTTGCTTAAAAAGTTTAAACATGAGGGGCAGTTTGGGTATTATGAGAATATGCTTGTAGTCAGCATAACCTTTGCGAGTTGCGTTTAGGGTAAGGGTACTATTGTCAATTGCATTATCATTTTTCATTACCTACATATACAAAAACCATGTTGGGGGAATAGTACCAGGCAGCTGCCTGGCACTACCCCATTGGACCAAACTTTTTTTTAATTTAATTTTATTCCCAGTTTAAAATTACGCTTTCGTCTTTCGTTTAAAAATACGTTTTTGCCCCCAGCTCAAAATAAAATTATAATTTTACCCCTACCTCAAAATTACGCTTTTGCCCTCGGTTCAAAAACTCATTTTTAATTTTGCTCTCAGTTTAAATTTATGATTTCGCCTCCAGCTCAAAATTTAATTACGATTTTGCCTTCTATATAGACATACATGTTATGAGAGAGAAATATTTGGTTTATTGCCCCGCAACGCGGGCGGGGCAAAAACTAGTTGAATACAAAATAGTGATATTTGGTGAATTAATTTAAATAAATATAGAATTTTTGAATTATTTAACATAATGAGGGAAAAGATATTGTACTGATTTGAAGTTTGAACAAGAGCCTAATCATATTGATTTAGTAATTATCCATAATTATTCTTGTGAGATTTTATTTTTCTAAACTAGATATAAGTTAAACCCCCTCGTTAATCATATAAATTTCCAAGTATACTACATCGTTAATCATAAAAGTTAAATACCCTAAAATTTCACCATTTAGCCGATAATACTTCCAACTTATGAATTATACCACGTCACTCTCAACTTTAAACTTATTTTTCTCTAACACTCCCAACTAACTAAGCCCTAACCCATTTAGCTGACATTAGATGCTACGTCACTAAACAAGTGCCACATCAGATGCCATGTTATCAAAAAAGCCATGCCAGATGTCTCGTCAACAAAAAACGTCACTTAGATGTCACGTCACTAAACAAGTGCCACATCAGCAAAAAAATTGAGTTTTAGTTAGTTTGGGAGTGTCAAAGGAAAATAAGTTGAAAGTTGGGAGTAGCGTGTTACAATTCATAAGTTGAAAGCGTTATCGGTCAAATGATAAAAGTTAGGATATGTAAGGCTTGAGTTGGACTCACACATGTGTCTAGACGCTTAAGTTTAACTCATACTTAACTCGTTTAACATATCCGAGATTCTTTTTTTCTTTGTATAGATACATAAACTTCAAGCTTGATAAAACGAGATCCAAGTAAGCTCAAAGTTAAGTCTAGCTCGTTTAAGTTCGCCTCAAATCAAACTTTTTATAAATTGAATTCAATTACCTATGTTCAACTTAATTAACTTACACATTATTGAATGTTCATTCAAAACTAGGACGGTTTACGAGCCAAACCGAGCTAGGGCAAAACTCGGGCTCAGCTCGATTATAAACCGTGCTGGCTCGACTCGGTTCGGATTTGAAACCGAGCTAGAAATCTAAGCTTGGGCTCGGCTTGGTTTGGCTCGATTTGAAAAGAAAAACTAATGCATGGCTCTCAAAATTCGGTAATCGAAAATATTATTCAATAATTCAAAAGAGCATATCCAAAATAAGCTCAACCCAATACATTACAAGCCAAAATCAAGTTTAATAACACAATACGTTCTTAATTTCAACGAAATACAATATAAATTCATTAGCATGGTAATCAACCTATAAATGTAATATAAATATCAAACTATACTCCTAATCACATGTAAATAATAATCAGTTTTTTTTGTGAAATATTATAATATATATAAAAATAAAATATATAAAAAAAAAATTCGAGCTAAGCCGAGCTGGTATGCGAGCCAAACCGAGCCAATCCGGCTTGTTACGAGCCGAGCTAGACTCACTTTCTAACCGAACCACATCGAGCGAACTTTTTCCGAGGTAAATCCGAGTGAGCTTTGAACAAACTCCAAGCCGCGAGGTTTTTTTTTTTTTTTGTTTTTTTTCAGTATGTCAAAACCATGTTCATCCAAAACAATATTAAAAAAAATCAAAATAACATCATAATAGAATGTAATCATGTATCAAATTGAAACATGAAATCCGCAAAATGTTAGGCCCACTCCCTTTATCTCTTCCTAGTTTCCCCAACATTCTCCATTTTCAATTTTTCACAAACCCTTCCTTTTCTCCTCTCTCTCTCTCTCACACACACACATTCACGTATTTCGGACACTCTATTCCGCCATTTGGATCATCCCTTTTTCCGGCGATTCGTCCTAAGATCCTTGATTCCATCTCATTAGTATCCCGACAACATCTGTCAACATCACCCCTTTAACAACACAAGCTTACTTAGGTACTTTAATCTTGTTTATTCAAACTGTTTTTTTAGGGTTTTGTTTCCTTAAATTTGGAGTGCCGGAGCCGGCGATTGTTTGACCCAGTTCATGTTTATTTATGTCTCTTTCGTTGAATATTTAAACCTCATTAAACCTGCTTTCCTTAGCTAAATTTTCTTTCATTTGATTATGAGTGTGACTACTTATTTAATTAATATAATAATATTTTATTTTTGAAGTGTTTTTTTTGGTTAATTACAGTTGTAATATGGAAGATGTCTAAATATTTTCTTGTCCTTGTACGTGTTTGGTTTGAATTTTTCTTCACACGCTCTGTGGGAAGCGGCTTCTTTGTTTATATAAATTTATTATACAATAAGATAATGTTTTTTTAGTTGTATATATGATGAAGAAATCTGTGGTTATTTGTTCATCTGCTTGCTCTGTTTCTTCCATGGATGGTGCTTGATATCTGAATTAGTCATTGTGTATGTATGTATGTCTTGATATCATATAATGATTTTGATTTGTGTATTTTCTTGTTTTTTGAACTGCTGATGTGCTTGTTTAAGTGTGTTGGTTTCTTGTTTTTTGATTATGAGACAAAGATCTGTCATGTGTTTTGTACTTTTGAATCAATCTGGTCTTTTTTTTCACATGATCTGTGTGTGTGTGTGGGGGGGGGGGGGGGGGGGGGGGTTGTTTGGTGTGAGTGTGTGACATTATATCATTATATATTTGTATCTGATCAAAGCATGCTTTTTGTTATGTTTTTTTTTCCTGATCTTTATCTTTGTTTTCTTTTTTTTATTTCAGTTGATCTGTGGAATTTTTGGGATATTTTATGTTAGAACTTTGGTGACAAAATTCAGTGAAAGATGTCTTCAAGATCGCCGAAAGCGGTAGAGCTACAACAGGGACGCGGTGCGATTCCTCCACAGGTGACTTTTGCTAGAAGGACCTCTTCGGGCCGATACGTAAACTATTCAAGAGAAGATCTCGATAGCGAAATTGGCAGCGGTGAATTCATGAACTACACAGTCCATATACCGCCCACACCCGATAATCAACCGATGGACCCGTCGATTTCACAAAGGGTAGAAGAACAATACGTCTCAAGTTCGCTTTTCACAGGTGGGTTCAACAGTGTAACACGGGCCCACTTGATGGACAAAGTGATTGATTCCGAAACTACTCATCCTCAAATGGCTGGTGCGAAAGGGTCTTCGTGTCAAATACCGGGATGCGATGGAATTGTGATGAGTGACGAGCGGGGTGTCGATATCCTTCCTTGTGAATGTGATTTCAAAATATGTCGGGATTGTTATGTTGATGCTGTGAGAACTGGTGACGGGATCTGCCCGGGATGTAAAGAGCCGTATAAACAAACCGATCTCGATAAAAACACCGTTGACCCCCGACAACATTTATCTCTCCCGTCAAGCACTCTGAATTCTAAGATGGAGCGAAGGCTGTCATCAAAGATGGAGAGGAGGTTGTCGTTAATGAAGTCAACTAAGTCAGCTTTGGTTAGGAGCCAAACGGGTGATTTCGATCATAACCGTTGGTTATTTGAGACCAACGGGACCTACGGTTATGGCAATGCGTTTTGGCCGAAAGACGAAGGAATAAGCGAGGATAGAACGGGCGTAAGCGGGGCCGAACAACTGGAACTTCTTAACAAACCTTGGCGGCCTCTTACTCGCAAACTGAAGATACCTGCTGCTGTTATAAGTCCTTATCGGTATGTACATTTATGACATCATCTTACTTTCAATTCGCATTTACAACATCATCTTATTTTATTTTAATGTAGGCTTCTAGCATTGATTCGGATGGTCGTTCTTGGATTATTCCTTCATTGGAGAATCACTCACCCGAATGAAGAAGCGATATGGTTGTGGTTTATGTCGGTTATCTGCGAAGTTTGGTTTGCATTTTCTTGGCTACTTGACCAACTTCCAAAACTCGCACCCGTTAATCGTGCAACAGACCTAAACGTTTTAAAAGAAAAATTCGAAACCCCGAGCCCGAATAACCCATCGGGAAAATCTGATCTTCCTGAGGTAGACGTATTCGTTTCTACAGCAGATCCCGAAAAAGAACCACCGTTAGTTACCGCAAACACCATTTTGTCGATTCTCGCTGCTGATTACCCTGTTGAAAAGTTATCGTGTTATGTTTCTGATGACGGTGGGGCCCTTTTAACGTTTGAAGCCATGGCGGAAGCCGCAAGTTTTGCCAATATATGGGTCCCGTTTTGTCGGAAGCATGCTATTGAGCCGAGAAATCCCGAGTCTTATTTTAGCTTGAAAAAAGATCCGTTTAAGAATAAGGTGAGACAGGACTTTGTGAGGGATCGCAGGCGAGTTAAACGGGAGTATGATGAGTTTAAGGTGAGGATTAACGGGCTTCCAGATTCCATCAGGAGACGTTCGGATGCTTATAACGCTAGAGAAGAAATCAAAGCCATGAAACTTCAAAAAGAAACTGTTGGTGATGAACTTTTGCAGCCCGTTAAGATCCCGAAAGCAACATGGATGGCTGATGCTACTCATTGGCCAGGTACCTGGATGATTCCGTCTCCCGAACACTCAAAGGGTGATCATGCAGGCATCATACAGGTGATTATTACAATTTATTCGAAATAGAGGGTAATCTGGTAATTTTGTATTGAGTAAAATGCCATTTTTGTCCCTGGGGTTTGGCCAGTTTTGCGACTTTCGTCCAAAGGTTTGTTTTTTCGCATATGGATCCAAAAGGTTTGAAATCTTGTCATTTTCACCCGGCGGCTTGTTGACTCCATCCATTTTTCTCCGTTAAGTCAGGGGTATTTTTGTCTTTTTTGTTAACTTAAACGGCAATTAGGTCTTTTGAATACTTGTACATTATGCTAAATGCTTGTACATAAAGTGAAAAATACCGAATTTCCCTTTAAGTTAACAAAATAGACGGAAATACCCTTGACTTAACGGAGAAAAATAGATGGAGTTGACGATCCGGATGAAAATGGCAAGATTTTAAACCTTTTGGATCCAGATGCGGAAAAACAAACCTTTGGACGCAAGTCACAAAACTGGCCAAACCTCAGGGGGGACGAAAATGACATTTTACTCTTTTATTTTACTGTTAAGGTAGTATGAAACTGATTGTGTGTGAAATTGCAGGTGATGCTGAAACCACCGAGTGATGAACCGTTGAATGGCACAGATGACGAGGCGAATCCGCTTGATTTCAGTGAAGTTGATATTCGACTTCCTCTTTTGGTCTACGTTTCTCGTGAAAAACGACCGGGCTATGATCATAACAAAAAGGCTGGAGCCATGAATGCACTGGTTCGGGCCTCGGCCATCATGTCTAACGGCCCGTTCATGCTTAACCTCGACTGTGATCATTATATATACAACTCTCAAGCCATACGAGAAGGGATGTGTTTCATGATGGACCGAGGTGGGGACCGCATCTGTTACGTGCAGTTCCCACAAAGGTTTGAAGGTATCGATCCTTCCGATCGTTACGCCAATCACAACACTGTTTTCTTTGACGGAAACATGCGGGCGCTCGACGGTCTTCAAGGCCCGGTTTATGTTGGGACTGGAACGTTATTTCGTAGAACTGCGCTTTACGGGTTTGACCCGCCCCGGTCAAAGGAATACCATTCGGGCTGTTTCAGCTGTTGTTTTACTCGGCGCAAGAAAAGCTCCGGTTCGGTTGCTTCTGCACCAGATGAAAACCGAGCTTTGAGAATGGGTGATTCGGATGACGATGAAATGAATCTTTCATCGTTCCCGAAAAAGTTTGGTAATTCGAATTTGTTGATAGACACAATCCCGATAGCAGAGTTCCAAGGCCGACCGCTCGCTGACCACCCTGCGGTTAAAAATGGTCGACCACCCGGTGCACTCACGATTCCTAGAGAACTTCTAGATGCATCTACTGTTGCCGAAGCGATTAGCGTGATTTCGTGCTGGTATGAAGATAAAACCGAATGGGGAAACCGGGTTGGATGGATTTACGGATCGGTAACTGAAGATGTGGTTACGGGCTACCGTATGCATAACCGCGGATGGAGATCGATTTATTGTGTGACCAAACGAGACGCTTTCCGTGGGACCGCCCCAATTAACCTGACGGACCGTCTCCACCAGGTGCTCCGGTGGGCCACCGGATCAGTCGAAATCTTTTTCTCAAAAAACAACGCGCTTTTAGCCAGTTCGAAAATGAAGTTCCTTCAACGAATCGCTTATCTTAACGTCGGGATTTACCCGTTCACCTCCATCTTTTTAATCGTATACTGCTTTCTCCCAGCTCTTTCGCTTTTCTCCGGTCAGTTCATTGTTCAGAGCCTCGATGTCACATTTCTCGTCTACCTTCTTTCAATTACGATAACGCTTTGCATGCTGGCGGTTCTCGAGATCAAATGGTCGGGTATCGAGTTAGAAGAATGGTGGAGAAATGAACAGTTTTGGCTCATTGGCGGTACCAGTGCTCATCTTGCTGCTGTTCTTCAAGGTCTTCTTAAAGTGGTGGCTGGAATCGAGATCTCGTTTACTCTAACGTCAAAATCAGGCGGTGATGATAACGACGATGAATTTGCTGATCTTTACATCATCAAATGGACGTCTTTGATGATACCACCGATTGTGATTATGATGACGAATCTTATCGCTATAGCAGTCGGGGTGAGTAGAACGATCTACAGTGCTATACCGCAGTGGAGCCGACTATTGGGTGGGGTGTTCTTTAGCTTTTGGGTGTTGGCCCATTTGTATCCGTTTGCAAAGGGGTTGATGGGCCGAAGAGGGAGGACACCGACGATTGTGTTTGTTTGGTCCGGGCTGATTGCGATCACGATTTCGCTTCTTTGGGTTGCGATTAATCCGCCTGCTGGTGCTAGTGAAATTGGAGGGTCTTTCCAGTTCCCTTGAGATATAAGATTTAGATATGTGAACTAGGATTTATTGTTTTGTACTGTTGGTGGTTAGAAGGGTGGGTGGGCTACACATATTCTTCATTTCTTTGTACTCTTGATAGACAATTGGTGCAAAAAGAGTTGTTGATTTGCTTTGTTGTTTAATTTGTGGTTTTTTTTTTCTTCTTAAATGTGCTTTTTACAAAAAAAAAAAAAAAAAAAAAAAAAAAGATGTTTTAAAGGGCTTGTAGTTGCAATGAGTTTGTATCCTAGTGGTAAAAGTGTCCTGAAAATGTATAGGTTTAAGGCCTTGAGTATTAAAATCTTGGGACACTTAACAAAGGTGATTAGAGGGTACATGAATTACCTATGATTAACAAATCTTGGACATATTTGTTTCTTGATGACATTTTCATTTATTAACTAATAATTTGTTTTTCATAATTTGTGCTTTGTTAATTTTTAAAAGAAGTTTCTTGTATCACTAACTTTTACCGGATACTGTTGATTAGTACGGTATTAATGAAGTTTAGTAAGTTTTCCGTTAAACGGTTCCGACACTTTAAAGTTAGAAGATTGGTTTTATACGTATTTGTAAATGTTAATGACTGCTTCGGAGTTAAAAAAAAGTCCATAAACGCTAAGGTCAGTTGAAACAGATTAAGCTTGAGTTCGGATCACTTAACTTTAGAGAGTTGATGCTTAAAATCAAGTTAGTTTCGAAAATGATTTTTTAAAGCTCCCCCGTTAGTAATTTATTTGTTTATTTATATTGATATATATGTGTGTGTTCGTGTGTATGTATTTGTGTCTTTGTTTTCGAACGACAACTCTAAATATTGTGAAACCATGATAACTCGAAAAAAAATCAAGATCAAATTTTTTATACCGTCTTTGTTTTCGAATGACAACTCTGAATATTTTGAAACCATGATAACTCGTAAAAAAAATCAAGATCAATTTTTTTATACCACCATTATTATGATTATAATCATCATACTCAGTAAATCCCACCGATAGTAAAGCTAAGGTAGGGTCTGAGGAGGGTAAGATGTAGACAGCCTTACCTCTACCCCCCGTATGAATAGAGAGGCTGCTTCTAATGAGACCCCCGGCTCGATAGTAGTTTTGCATCAAGCCTTGGACATAATGCACATAACACTCAGCAATTGAGACAAAGGCCGATTAGTGCATGTACCACTTGTCTTTTGGTTATCAACGCTATCACAAGATGCATGATTAACCATCCCTCTCTTTTAACGTTATTTTCACGAAATTAGTAAAATAACGTTAAAATTAGTGCACTTTCACTTTTACCCCCGAGCGGCCACACATATATACATTATATGCGCATACCGCAAGGAGGACGTACAATTATTATGATTATAATAAAACATTCAAAAAATAATTTAATGTTAATGGACCATTATTTGTATTTTGTTAGAGCTTAGTCCATGTACACAACGTTACTAACCTAAAAATGAAAAGGTGACATATGACATGACACCTTTTCTTTGTTGAAGGAGGTGAAGGTTTTTGGTTTCTTTTTCTTACGTTGGCTTGCACCTTCATAGGACATAATCTTGACTTTCAGCACACACACAAGAGATTCATCCTTTTTTTTGAGCTTGAACATTATCCTTTTCTTGATTGAAGGAGGTGAAGGTTTTTGGTTTCTTTTTCTTGTGTTGGCTTGCAACTTTAAAGGACATGATCTTATAATAGAGGGCCCTTCGCATTTAGCAGAACAACTGGGCATGTTTCTAATAAATGAAGATCGCTATTGACATTGTTACCCATAAGCAATTGCAAAAGGGCATGTTGGATCGACAGTTGGGGCAAAACATATTCTAATCAGAATTGGTTCGCGTACATAAGTTGTGGTTGAAAAAGTCATTTAAAAACACGTATCAAAATGGGTTCACCCGTTATATTTTGAAACAATCAATTTTAGGATGCCAAACACTCCAAACATAAAAGTTAGGAGAATTCATACGTGTTTTCGAAAGACATGACGCGAGTCTAAAATACCAAGTGTAAAACTACCTCGTGCAAATAGAAAGTTGCAGGGGACAGACAAGGAAATGCTGATCAAGTATTAGCTTCCTTTTAAGGTCAACACAAAAACACAACAGACTGATGAGTAGAACATCTACTATATTACCTTTGATCATACCCCACATCATATTCGAAAAACAGTCAACTTTTTGTCGTATTTGAAGAAACAAACTCGGTTTCCGATGGCTTGCTTTCACTTCCCTCCGTCATATTATCATCCACAGCCACGGTCCCTGAGTCCATTTCATCATTCGCATCGCCCTCCGGTCTCTGTTCAAGAAACTGCTCCCATGACGGGTCATATGCGGTCAGATATTTCTCCATTTCCGTCAGCAAATTACTATCCCATTCCACGTCAGCATCAGGAGAAAAACTCCCTATATCTAACGCCAGTTTTTCATCCATCAGTGCTTGATTCTGTGCTTCGGCGTTCATGTAACTGTCATTGGATATGTTGACATCTGTCATCATTTCTTGCAACTGTGAGAGCTCGGACACATCAGACAAATCTTGACCGTCGAGTATCGGGCTCGTATCTGGGAAATGATCTGCTGCGACCACTTCGGAATTTGCTTCTAGAGGTGCCGAAAGTACATCTGTCACTGCTGGTAAATACGATTGACCCGAAGCTTGTGGCGTAACATCTTGAAGAGTAACTCCCGAACTAAAAGGATTTAAACGTGACGTATTATCGAGTTTCATGATTTGTTTAAGCATTGCTTGTGCAGCATCGTTCATCTTGGGTTGGTATCTAACAATCCTTCCATCGGAAGAATGTTCGTTTGAAATAACTTCGTCTTCTTTATACCTTCGTTTTTTATTCCCTTCTGTAATGAGACGAGTGCTTTCGTTTTGCTGTTGTACAAAGTGAGCCAAAAACCCGGGGCTGTTAACCGCTTTTGCTAAAAACGACATCATTTGTTGCTGTCGTTGTTCCATTCCCTGAAGACGTTGAACCATTGACTGCATTTGACTATCTGTGGATTGTTGCTGCTGTCGTAACCTCACGAGTTCTTGCATTAGAACGTTTTTATCTCGTTTTAGTCTCTCCACTTCTTCTTCTAGACCAAATTTTCCAACTTCAACACATGCACCGACTGAGGATGTTTGTTGATGAGTTTGTTGAGGCGGTTGTGGGTGTCCTGAAGCTGATTTTCGGCGGACTATAGTTTTTAGTAACTGTTTTTGACCGCGCAGAAATCCCTCGTTGGCGAATTCCCAGCGATCGGGATCAACCTTTCTAAATCCCTGTTTATTAACACAAAAAAGTGAACAAAACTACATACTCAACACATTCATATTTGTAAATCCGGCTTTCATATTACCAAAAGATCCAGAACACAAGGCATCAATGTAGTCACTGTTAACATGTTATAGTTCACAACTTATATAGCAAGATTGGATGCATATAAGTTTTTAGAAACAAAGAAATAAAATTACACGTACTGTAAGATTAAATACAGATAAATAGGCATACAAGAAAAGGTATCGGATTAACAGAGATGAACAATAAAAGAAGGATGAGAAAATTCAAAGTGTAAACAAGCAAGGATAATGAGATTGTGAAATTGTAGTTCAAGCTCCCAATTAGCTCTAAACCATGTCAATTAACTAACATTTCGAGAAGGAAAAGCAAACTGAGTCAACGGATATGTTTTGACTCTCGATTTCAAGACAGATTTTTTTAACTATATAGCACATACACAAAACTCAGGGTGAGCACTGGTTGGTTGGTTATAAGCCAAAACCTAACCAACAACTTATGTTTCAGTTTTTAGATTTTTATAACTCATAAGTTAGGCTAGAGGGTATGGTGACATCCAATCCTTGGAGGACCATCCGCCACGTAGGCGCCACGTCAAAGTCCTCACAAGGATGGTCACTAGAGGGTATGGGAGGATGATCCTACCCCACCACTTTTTTTATTTTATTTTTAATTTCTATGCCCTATGTACAAGTATTGAAGCCTAATGTACAAGTCCCTAACACAAACAAACAAACAAACAACAAAGGGGGCCCACCATTGGAGACCGTCGCCACCGTCGGAACTTCGACGTTGAAGACGGGACGGGTTGGAGGACGAGGGGGGCGGGATGGGGCCGCCGCCGCCGCCGGTGGAGGACGGCCCGTCCTTTTAGTCCATACCGTGCAGCCTTAGGTTATCAGGAAAGGTGGTTCGGTTTAACTGGTTAACCTATTCCAAGGCTGGGTCAATTCAAGCCCATTTTTATTAATCCAGTCAGGTTTTGAGCCTAATAAGAACAACCACCCTATTAATCTATAAAGAAGAAGAAAAGGGCAATTAGTATAATATTTATCAAAAAAAGTTGTAACAAAACTTCTCCATCATATTATTAGTAAAAAAAATATTAAGGGTTGGTTTTAAAGGCGGTTTTGCTCAGTTTTTCGTAAACATATAACCATAACCAAACCCTAAACCCTTTATAATCATAACCGAACCACCGGTTTCTCGTTTAGTTACGTTATCTCCGTTACCATCAAATGTTTGACATCAGTATCTGCTACTAATCTCACTATCTTCTCTTCCTAACTTCTTCATGCTCACCAATTACGACAACAGCAAGCAACCAGACTGCTTCTAATCACAAACTTTGCACTTAGCAGAAGCGTGTGAGCCTAGAAAAACTATCCATAAGGTCTGGTTATACTCTTACAAAGCTGCTAAATAAATCAGTCAAACTAAAAAACGGATGATCTTAACCAAACTAAAACACTCTCCCATTTCTTGCCCTAAAACTTGAACTCTAAACCTACTGATCACCATAGTCGAAAACCGAATAACTTACAAATTCACAATCATACAATCATTTACCATAGCTTAAAAACACATCAAATCAAACAACAACCAGACAATCATAACATTTTCAACACTAACTTGAAATTAAAGGAAACAGAACAATACATAAGTATTGAGCTGGCGAACAAAGCTGGAGAAATTATTATGCTTAAAGTATTTCGGCAAAAGATCTCTAGCAAACTCCGGTGGATCCCACACAACGAAGCTATTATTCGTAGCACTCCACGAAACAACCTTATCGGTGGCCGGATCATCAACCATATCGTAAGTTTTCACTAAGAACGGTGGCGGAGCATTGACACTAGACATCGGCGGCGGTGCAGGCGGCGGAACGGCGGCGCTGGCGCCGTCGGATGCGGTGGCGGAACCGTTGCTGTGAGTACGAGGCTCCATGGTGAGGGATGGTGTGGTTAATTTAGGGTTTGTGTGTTCGCCATTGATGAGTGTAAACCCTAATTGAAAGATTTAGAGGAAGTATGGAGAAAAGTTTGGAAGAAGAAAGCGGTGATTAGATAGGGCCATTGCGATGATGAAAGAGGGACACGAGAGCATATTGTTTTTTTTTGTTTTTTTCTAAATTTGTTTACGGTTTTTTTTAGGTGTAAATAAAATATTCGGCTCTTTTGAACTTTTATTCTTTTAGAGTAAACTTCTATTTTGCTCCTTATAGTTTGGTCATTTTAATGGTTTTCCTCTAATAGTTTAAAAATAGTCATTTTTCTCCCTGATCTTTCGAGTTTTTCGCCAGTTTGCTCCCTAATCTTTCGAGTTTGTCGCCAGTTTCCTCCCTGATGGAGTTAGAGGCTGGGAGCAAAATGAAGATCAGTTAGAAAAATTAGGGAGAAAAATGGCTATTTTTAAACTATTGGAGCAAAACCGTTAAAATGACCAAACCACAGGGAGCAAAACGAAAGTTTACTCATTCTTTTGGCACGGGTCTTCTAAATTTGTTTACGGGTTTTTTTAAGTGTAAATAAAATATTCGGCTCTTTTGAACTTTTATTCTTTTGGCATGGGTCTACAATAAAGTGATTTGTGTCTTTATTATACTGGTAATGGTAACTTTAGAATATGAGAGAACAAAAGTGGTACGGCTGATACACGTTATTTAAAAAAAATTGAACAAAATGTGACAATTTGACGAGCAATGACGGTGGCGGACAATCACTGGCGGAACCAGAAGAAATATTCAGGGGTATCCCAATTTTTTTTACCGTTTGTTTATATAATTTATAGAATGGAGAATTTTTTTTTACCTATATTACGGGGCAGGGCCAATCTTGAAAATCAAGTGCCCTGGTCGAGCCAAAAAAAGACACTTAGGCCTTAAAGAATTAAATTTTATAAACTAGTTTTTTTTAATGTTATTAGTATTTAGGTTAATGAATCCATATTGAGCATTTCACATTTGAGCTATGTTTTATGAATCAATATTGACAATAAGTTTTTAGGTTTTAGACCGGGCTAGATTTTTTTTTAATTTTTACGTAAGGGGCCGATCGATTACGCAAAGAATGAAGACTGTGCGTTGGAGCAAGAAGATTGTAAACCGAATTTCGCTACAAGGCATACTAATTATTTAAGACCGTGGGGTATGGTGGGGCGGGGGGTTGGGCTTGGGTTGGGGCATTTGCTGACACGTGTAAAGGGAACCCCCCACTGCCTGGTTACGTGTCCGCGGGGTATGGCGGGGCGTGGGTTGGGCTTGGGTTGGGTGCACCCCGGTTTGGTGGTATGGGGGGACCGTTTAAATTTTTAAATTCAAAATTTGAATTAGCCGCCTGATGTGGCAGGGTGAGCCAATGAAGTACCGCCAGCTCGCTTGGCCATTCCGCCCCACGCCCGGCTTGAAAGCCAAGCCCCAAGGGGCCACACCCCAACCCAAGCCCACCCGGGGTGGTGGCTTGGGCGTTTTACCCCAACCCACGCCCCAACCCAAGCCCCATACCCCACGGCCTAATATAATGAAACTGCTTCTCAATATTTATACACAACACAAATCCCTTAATAGTCCATCCCCACCCCACCTAACAGGTTATATTAAATTGTTTTTTTTAAAGAAAGAATTAAAATGTATTTTTTGGAATTGAAAGGTAAATTAAATTAACTTTTGACTTTCAGATTTATCTTCCCAAGATGTACTCCTCAAGAAACCTTTCTTCCTTGTATAAAAACCTGCAACTTTTTTTTATTTCACTTCAACGCTAACAAAGAAACTTTACCTACTTCATCTTTCTTCTTTGTTTTCCTTCCATGGTTATTTGGGCCAATATAATCAGTATTTTTTGGGCTTAAGTTCAGTTTGTAAAAATTTTTTTGAGGGGTGTCCTAGTTGTTGTTGAGGGGTGTCCTTAGTATAAAAATCGAAAAAAAAAAATTTTTACACTACCGGATAAAAGTTGAGCCGTAGCCCGGGCTACGCCTCGGACTACATTAGGTCCTCCCCTGCGGACAATGGTGAGGATATGGGTGGCGTTTGACATTGTGTGGGAGGTGGACAAAGCACGCCAATAGTAGGCGGTGGTATGATGATATATGAACCATCTTCAAGAACTCCTAATGAAAAAACTAAAAGAGATAAAATAAACAAAATGACGTAGACAAAAATTAAAAGAGATATAAAATAAACAAAATGATATAGAAGTGTTATTGAATGTGATGATAAACTATTTAATACTTTGAGCATCCAAAACGCTCGATTTTGTCCAAAATCCGGACTTGTCACATTATCTCAAATCACAATCATTCCAAACTTATTTTTTCCTCTAACACTAAACCACTCCAAACCTCCACCTCATTATTCACCTCATCACTAGTTTTTCATTTATTAAAACTATATCTAATTATACAACTCATTTATAATTTATTTAATTAATAATATTATTTATTTTTATATTAAAATACTAAAAATATGGAAAAATAAATGTGATAACAACATAATTTATTTATTGTTTGTTTTATTTAAATTCAAAATAAAATACTAAAAAATAATATTTAGTTTTTCCAACATCTCTTTTTTCAAACGATTATTTTTTTAAATGCTTACTTTTGCAACAACTATTTTTTTTTACTGGCTATAAATTCAAATCGCATTTCAGGGGTTCATGATTAGTTTAATTATGTAGTTTGTTTAGGATAATATTTAATTTATTCAGGTTTAATCATCTAGTTTGTGTAATGTTTTAAATTTTAATAAATGTGTTTTTTAGTTTATATTATTTTTATTTTATACATTTTGATCGCAAAATCAACCATCCTTTGCATTTTATCAAAACCACTATTGGGTTACTATTAAATAAACATGGGGATGGATCATGGATGTGTGGACAAATATTATTCGTGTTTCACATATTTGTAATATTAAATTATGAACTACTTTAAATGTTTGGATTTTATATTTTAAAATCCGTACTTCAATTATATAAAATTAAAATATTTATTATTTTATGTTTAATTTTTTAACATTTAAACATAATTAATTATATTTATCTAATGCCTATAAGACGTTAAGAGCAACAACAATGCAGTCGTCCATTACCCTCATCTAACTCCAAACCACCAAACCGGACCACCCCACGCGTTGGAGAGCATGTTATTGACTCGTCCAGTTTGTTCCACCGGACCAGTCCAAAGCCCAAACAAATAGACCCCCTTTATTTGAAATTAAAAAAAAACTTCTTTAAATAAAACAAACTTAATATTGTTTAAATGAAGCATAAATACATAACTTAAAGATAACATAAATTAAAAAGAAAACAAATATATAAAATAAAAATAATACAAACTAAAAGACAAATTTGTTAAAATTAAAATAACATCAAGATGTGTGGGACATGTTTTCTTTCTAATATCGTTAACCACATAACGTTAATGAAAAAATGTGCAAGTTTAACGGGAGAACTAGGGTACATGTATAATGTATTCACCATTAAAAATGTGCAAGTTTAACAAGAGAACTACGGTGTGTACGGTTTGGTTTGGTTATTAGCCTCAGTCGAAACCGAAATCGAAATCAAAGTCACAAGTTGGTCTATTTTATTAACCAATCGAGTTTTGTTTGTCACTTTTTGGTTCGCTTCGGTTAATCTTGCTTAATAACCAAAACTATATTTGGGCTAAATTTTTTACTTAGAAATACATGAAATGAATACATTGAAAGAAATATATAAAAGCTAGAAAATATTTTAAAACTAGAGTAAAATGTCATTTTCGTCCCTGAGGTTTAAACACTTTTGCGACTTTCGTCCAAATGTGCCATTTTCATCCAAAAAGTTTGAAATTTGCGATTTTCATCCTTGAGTGCCAAATTTCGACGGCAAAAGTCACAATAAATTGCCAACGTCAATGATGGAAATCACAAGATTTTGAAACGACAAGAGCCCATATGCGAAAAACAAACATTTGCATGAAAATTGCAAAAGTGACCGAAACCCAGGAACCAAAATTGCAATTTATACTTGAAACTATGAATGGTTCACTCAATTTTGGTTAAATTTCGTTAATTTTTATTTGGTTTCATCGATTTTCGGTTCAAGAACTAGAAAATAAAGTGATTTTGGCGGGAAAGCAATGAGTTCATCGGCGGTAGAGACAGAGTCACCGGATCTGGTTTGCGAGCTCGATAATGTTCAAGGCATGGTCGACGCTCTCACCTCAGTCCGATGGAAACGCCATCAGGTTCTTTCCGCTTTTCAGAAATCTGTAAAAAATAAGTATAGCGAAAACCTAGGGTTTTAGTAGTCCCGAATTTAATCGAGAAACCAATGGTTTCTTGTGTACAGATTTCTGTTAATTGATAGATTCTGTTATTGAATTAGGATGCAGTTTTGGAATTAAGTGAGCATGGAATCGTTTTGATCGTTGAGGACACTGGTTGTCTTCAAGCAAAGGTTTATCTACAACGAGAGGTATACACACGCATTTTAGCTTATCGCGCTTTGATAGTTTAATTCGAGTGAGCACGATATAAAAATTATCTACGTCTCGATATAAATTTTGAGCAGATAAAAATACTAAACAATGACTAAAGTCGACAGTCAGTCGACACAATAGACAATTGTTTATTTGGTCTATTTTTGTAGCTTTTTGTTCGATATGAGTATAGTGCACATGGGCGACCTAGGTTTGGAGTAAGTTTGGGACTGTTTGTGGATTGCCTCAACACATTCTGTATTCCTGGACATTCTGGCCCAATCGAGTTTCAGTATCCCGGGCCGGATATGCAGCTTCTTCTCAAGTACGTTTTGATCTCTCTTTCAAGTAGCATAGTTTATTTTATGTTTCCGTCATCTTAAGATGTTACTATTCCTATAGTTTATTTAACTGGATTGACATTAGCAGCCAGCCACACCCATTCATCAAGAAATGCTTCTAGGTTCATTTGGGTCTAGTAATTTATACGGTAGGCCAATTTAGCTCTACCCAAATTGTACAACGGGTTAGGTTGGGTCACTATCATAAAACTCGCTAACTTAAAATGGGTCCAAATGAGTGTGCACCGTCTGCCACCATTGTGTCAATCAATCAATCAATCATACCCAGTAAAATCCCACAAATAGCAGAGCTATTGGTAGGGTCTGGGGAGGGTGGGATGTAGGCACACCTTACCCCTATCCCTAGGGATAGAGAGGCTGCTTCCAGTGAGACCCTCGGCTCCAAAACACCCAGGAAAGAAAGAGAAAAAAATATATAGAACATGAGGTGTATGTGTGTGTGTGTGTGTATGGAGCTACCAATATAACATGAGTGGTAAAAGAGTGCATGGTAAACAAGACAAATATAACAACACAAACAGCCTATACAAATAGATACATATCTACGACTATACACTACCCCTAAAAACACAATTGAACCCACTCCTAGAAATCTTTAACCTTAATCCTCCGTCTCCACGAGCTCCTATCATGGACCATGTTCTCAGAGAGGTGCAATTTTTGCAAATCCTGCCTAATCCGCTCATCCCAAGTGATTTTGGGTCTGCCTCTACTCCTCCTCCCCCCCACCACGAGAGTTTCAACTACTCTAACTGGCTCTATTGTCTGCCTCCTCTTCACATGCCCAAACCATCTCAATCTTCCCTCCTTTATCTTATCTGATATACTAGCTACTTCTAACCTCTCCCTAAAAACATCATTTCTTATCCGGTCTAACCTTGTGTGCCCACACATCCATCTTAGCATTCTCATCTCTGCCACCTCCATCTTGCGTGCTTGTACTTCCTTAATGGCCCAATAGTCGGTTCCGTATAACATAGCAGGTCTAATTGCAACTCTATAAAATTTCCCTTTCAATTTTGTTGGGAACCTTCTATCGCACAATTCCCCAGTGGCAGCTCTCCACCTACACCAGCCACCATTGTGTGTAACCAGTTATTAACCACCTGCTAGTCGGCCCACTGGCATCGCTGCATAATATTTGTTTCAAAATAATTGCTAGCTTATTTCATAATGCCTCCTGAAAATCTGAAATTTTCAACTTCATTCTGGATCCAAGCAGTTGCTATATTTTTTAAAGAGTTGTATCTACCTTTTTGGGAAGCTGTATTAGTATATTCACACCTGACCTTCTAGCAAATGGTACCGCTTAGACTCCTAACCCAAAGCAAGCCTGGAAGTTTATATACAAATTGCCATGGTTGTCTACAACCTTAGGAGATTCTAAAGAGTATTATAGCACAATGAGACAATCAGTATTATAGTTAAACATTTGACAAGGAAGAAATGGGCGAGAAGAGTTTAAAAACCTGGCCTCAAAATGTTGTTGCTTGTTTATGTTACAAGTAACTTTCATGCATCCGAGTATAATATTTTAATGTTTTTTCTTTTGTTAGATCTACTGATTCGTTAAGTAGTTGTACTTATGCGGAGATCAGAACTAGGATCCCCGACACTATTTCATGGGACTACAATTTTGAACCTGCAGGAAGCACCCCCATCAGTTTTACCGTTAAGGTGCCTATTTTCCCTTTACAAGTAATTACAACTGATAACATACGTCGTTTTCTTTTAACTTCAAAGTTGTATACAATGTTGACTTTTTTTTTTTTTTTTTTTTGAAGTCATCAGCCTTAAAAGAAGCTATTGATGATCTTGAATGGCCAGGATCAAGCATCCAAATAACCCTGCAACCAACTCCTCCATCCGTTACTTTTAAAGGGGAAGGCCATGGAGACTTGCAGATCGACTTCATGTATTATGCAAACATGGATCTCCTAACCGCGTTTAACTGTGATCAAGTTGTTTCTCACAGGCATGTATTGTATTTATAGTTAACGCTTGTTTTAAACGTTACTAATTTATTGACAATGCAGGTACAAGTACAAGTTTCTTCGTGCAACAACTTCCAACATACCGAGCAGTGTTATCAAAGACAACAGAGGAAGCAAACTGACAATTGGGAGAGGCGGGATGTTAAAAGTTCAACATCTTGTGTCGGTTGCAAAACCGTCTAATTCTCACCAGCATATTGATTCTGTTGGCCAGCCGCCCAGCCGCATTGCTTACATTGAGTTCTTCGTGAAGCCACAAGTAGATGAAGAAAACGCGTATGATTCGTAGGATACTGACATTTGTTTACCGATGGGTGTGTGGTAATGTTTATTCCAAAACATGAATGACAACTTAAAGCTAAACCAAAGAAAACAGTTTACTGGTTTTCTTTAATTTGGTTATCTAGTTAATCAATAGGAAATTAATCAAATATTATAATAAATCATGTGATCCAATAGTACTAATGTAATGTAACGAACATTCACTCGACCCTTGTTTCGCACTTTCACCTCGGAGTATCAAAGCAAGATTAACAAATAACAAACAACACAAAATCTAGAAAACAAAAGAATGAATCGGTGTAACTTCTTTATCGCTGTCCGACTGTGTGTTGTTTGCAACCCTTTGGACCAAAGTGTTGTGAGCCGCGCCTAACAATCTTTCTACACAAGTAACAGTAGTGGCTTTGACATGCCCAGCAAAATATGTGATTGTTGTTCCCAACCTGACCGGCCACAAAACATACATCGTTAACTTCACGAAAACTATAATCACTAAACAATGTTTTTGAATGTTGACTGACCTTCACATTGATCTGACCACATTGAGGGCATGTATGACCATGATCACCAAACAGTTGAACTTGAACCTGGCCTAATACTTGTCGATGGTTCATCCGTTCCTCCCAGTTTCGAATTTCTTCTTGTGGAAAAAGTTCACAAGCTCCATCCCTTCAACAAAGATCAAGAGATTCGTTACTTCACTGCTAAAGTTTGATCACCCGATCCACACACATGATTGTGAAAATGAAAAGGCAGATAAGCTAAGAGATTACCTAAAATGATCATATCCGTCTATGACCTTGTTACAACGATAGCAGAAGTACTTGCCACAATTTTGACAGACCATTTTATTACAACCTTCGGTTTTAGAAATGGCCATTTTACAAGAGGGGCATTGTTTTGCATCACGAAGGATCTCTCTCACACTAAGAAGCTCATGTATCATTTCTTGTTCACGTTGCCTTTGTTTATCTTTCATTTGAGTTGACGATTGTCTCGCCTGCACCAACCAAAACACGATGACATTTATCCCAAAAATGGTCGAAAAGGGTGGGTGAACCAACATGTAAAAATGGGTTAGTATTAAAACAGTTCGGGTTAGGAAAACCCAAAACAGAATTTTTTTTACCCGTAAGAGATAAAAGATAACCCAGAAGCAATCTATTCACGATTACGTGAAGACCCTTTTTTCTAATCCACATGTAAATTGCAATTAAGCACAATCTGGTAATGCACTTCTGGCCATTTGCATTTCACATAAATACAACAATTTATTTTATTTTTCATCTTAATATCGATTCATGTAAAGTATATCGTAAAGTTACCTGCAGTATACTGAGCTTCATTTCTGGTGTAAGACACATGATGCCAACATGGCGTTTTTCCCTGCAAAGTGTGCAAAAACTAAAGAAGCATTTCGAGCATTGAGCATCTTGGTCTTCATCTTCTATGCACGGTGTTTCACATCTTGGACAATAGACCACATCAGACATTGATTCGAGAGTTTTTTGCAATGTAAGTGATTCCCATTTTTCAAATTCTTCGTCGCCAAGTAATCGCTTCAAAAGACCGGGTGGAATCATGCCCCCGCATTTTGGAATGGGGCAAGAAAGCTTATTCACAGTACCGTCTTGTATATGAACATCTGTGTAGGTTTTCATGCATTTCTCACAGAAGAAATGCTGACATGGTAATCTTATAAATTCAGCACCTATAAATAAAAGCAAATCAATATAGTAATCAGACACATAATTTAAACTCCAGATGTATGATCTATGATTTGCATATCAAATTTACTTCTAGGACATGTTGGGATTACACTTTGAAAGTGATTATTTGATTCTGAATAATCAACTGAACTAAAACGCGTCATACGATAGCGTTTGACACTTCTAAATAAAATCAGAAATTAATACATATGATAAACCAGTGGGTGGGTTAATTGTTTTTCTGAAAACCAAAAGTAGCGGGTCGGTTATGGTTATCAATGTTTCCATACCCGCCATAACCGAACTGAACGGACATGTAGTAAAATCTTAGTCGGATTTTGGACTTTTCACCATTTTTCCTATATTTGATATTTTTGGTTGAACATTTGTTAATTGATGGGTTATATCATGTTGTTTTGGTTGAATGTTTGTTTGATAAGATTCTATGGATTATATCATATTGTTTTATTTGAATATTCGATAGTAATCATATGTATTTTTAATACCAAGTAATATACAAATATATAGAAATGTGTAATAACAATTTATTCCATGTCCAAAAGAATTTTGAGCTATTTTTAGCTAGGGCTAAATTCACGGTTAGCCGACCCATAACTGACCCGCTATAACCTTCATAACCGATTAACCGAAACTGCTATAACCGATTGGTTATGGTTATCCATTAACTGACATCGCGGTTATGGTTATGGTTTTTAGCCAAAACTGACCCATGCACACCCTCATATTTAACCCAGAATAATCAGATAAACGTAAGCATAAGGAGTTTATCAAACACCCCTAAGAGTCATGTAAGAGTACTGTAGCGGGCAGTTTATTTTTAGTTAATTCCAAAAAAAGATCGAAAATTACCTGCAAATTCACCAAAGCAAATGCAACATTCTTGCAAGGTCTTGAGAAAATTTTCAAGCCGTTGTTCTTCGTTATAACTCTTCAACAACGGAACATCAACATCAGGGGAGACACATCCCGAAAGTGCACGCGGGTCCCCTTGGTGTTTCACACCGTACGGGCCAAGAACTATTTCTTTATCAAATCCAAGAAAAGAAATAGCAGAACTGTGCAACCATTCAGCCCACGAGTATATAACTTCTTGCCCCTGTTGTTCATTCCATATCGAATCCAACATTGAACACAAACTTGAAATTTTTGAAGTATCCAGCCATTGTACAGAGATTGTAAAATACGGAGGGAGATGTGTTGGGTATGATTTGGGTAATACACAAGTCAATATTATCGGTGGAATATACTTGACTTCAAAGGAATATGAAAAACCTTCTGAATTATTGGTATCTGTATCTAAATTTTGAGAGGAATTTAGCTTTGTGGAGATGGTTAGTTCTTCAGGAGTAGCAATGTAGATATGAATCTGCATTAGAACATAAAAGTATGTTGTTACTTGTTTGTATCACAATATTTCTCGCTAAATTGAATCAATAATATCACCTTAAAATCGTTATAGTACCTGGAAAGATCGTAGTCCATTATAGTTGTCAAGAATAAACATGTTCTCTCCATAAATGGATTCCATAGCCAATACCTACAATCAATAAATAATCTTTTAACTTAAAATCTGAAAAAAAATATATATCTACATAAAGTTGTTAAAACTGGTTTGAATTGTGACACAAAATTCAGAAAACACGAATGATATATGAAGGTTAATTGCAGGATGTTTTGACTACATCCTTAAGAAGATTATACAACAAATATGTTTACACTCACGATTTGAATTGGTTAATAAAAAACACACATATCTATGGAATACGCTCTCCAATTTTAGTATTAGAGAAACTAGCTTAAAACTTCAATCAATCTCTCATAACCCTAATTAGGGGTGAGCATTAAACGGGTCGGAACCGTGAAACCCATGAAACCCGTTTGGAACCGACCCATGTTACCCGTATATGTATATCATGGTTCGGGTCTCGGTTCTGGTAAATGCCCTTTTCACGGTTCCGGGTCGGTTCCGGGTAAACCCGTGAAAGACCCGATTAAGAACCCTTGGAACCGATTTACATAAACCAATCAAAACATTTTTTTTAAATTGATAAGGATACTTCTAATTAAAAAATTGATAAATATCCCGTATTAAAGGAAACAGATCAACGTTAAGGAAAGCAATCCTTATCAAATTACAAAACAAAGAAATCAACCCTTATTTATACCAATAAACCTACGATAGTTGAAAACCAATTCATTCGATCTTGGTCAAGAATCAAAGAAGACTTCTCATCTTCGTCCAAGTTCTTCTTCAAGAGGTTATATTGTAGGCACAGGTATGTATGTATGCAAATTATTATTGTATGTATATGTGTGTGTTCATGTATGTAAAACTGCAACTCATCTGTGTAATTGAAAAAACGTCCGGTTCCGACCCAGTTTATATGCATGTGTGTGTTCATGTACGTATATAATCTGATTGTTTCATAAGTATTGGTAATACTTTCTTAGTTATAAAAGAATAAAGTAATTATATACGTTCCATGTTGTTTGAATATTTTATTTATATATATATTTAGTGATTGTTTAAATGTACAAAATTACTAATTAACAAGTGTACATGCATGCAAGTGAATGTATCTATGTTTATCTATGTTTGACTAACAATAGATGTTAATTAATTAACGTTTGACTAAATTTATTTATTATAACCAAATGCAATTTGCTACTGACACATGTAAATTTATAATGTAATGTAGTGTAATTTGACGCTATTTGATACTTAATCATAATGTTGTATATGTTTCGAATAGGATGGATCCGCATAATGTTTCGAGTGGCGAGAACGAAGAAAACGCTAAAAGAGCAAAAGATGGGAAGGAAAAAGTGAGTACAAGAAAAAGGAAGCTTAAAGGGTTTTGTTGGAGCCATATGACAGAATTCTATGATGAGGATGGTAGAAGAAAAGGTAGATGCAACTATTGTTCCGCGGAGTTGTGTGCAGATTCTGGACCGAACGGAACCTCATCCTTAAATAAGCATGTTAGAAACTGTAAAGAAAATCCGGAGTGAAACTTACAATAATAGAGTACGGTTGTGTAAAAAATTGTGAGTTGATGAAAAAAGACGGTATGTTAAAGACAGATAAAGAATTTAAAGAAAAGGTCAAAGAAATGGTTGATGGGGTGGAATCTGAGATGCACAAACTGCTACGAGAATATGAGGATTTGGAACCAGCCAGTTCAAGCATTCCAATTAATACAGTTGAACAAGGTCGGGGTAAGAAACAATGGATGGGTAAGCTTGAACAGTTTCGTGGTGTTGCTGGACAGTCTTCTAGTAAGAAGACAGAATTAGAAAAATATCTCTTAGAAGATCTTGAATTAATGAATGACGAGTTTGATATATTGCTTTGGTGGAAGGTAAATTCCACTAGATATCCTACCTTGGCACGGATGGCAAAAGGTAATAATTATTTATTTTATAAATTTATATATTTTGTAAATGTATATTCAACTAAAATGTTTTGTTTTTTTCAGATATATTGGCTATTCCGGTTTCAACCGTAGCTTCTGAGTATGCATTTAGCACTGGCGGGCGAGTAGTAGAATGCTACAGAAGTTCGTTATCACCCACCATTGTTGAGGCGTTAATTTGCACACAGGACTGGATTCGACCCGGGAGAAAAGAAATAAATGAAGAGGAAGAATATGAGAAATTCGATGAATTCACAAAAGGTATGTGTTATTATTTTGTGAACCATATTTGTTTGGTTTTTTTTTCTAACTGTTACTTTTATTTAGATGTTTATGAAAAGATCGAAAAGATGAAGATTGAATGAAGGTTAACGGCAAAAGTTTATAACAACAATAGAGAAGATTGAAGAAAGAGCAAACAAATCTTTTGTTTGAACACGTATTTGAAATTTTTATTTATGGTTTAATTTGTTTTTATTTATGTTTTGAATTTGGAAACTTTGTTTAATTAATCTAGGAGAAAAATGCTCGGATAGTCCCTGTGGTTTCACCTTTTTTCACCTATAGTCCCTATCTTTCTAAAACTACTTGAATAGTCCCCAAGTTTTCCATTTTTGTTCTCGGATAGTCCCTGGGTCTAACTTCAGTTACTTTTCTCAGTTAAGTGGGTGTTGAAATGACCAAAATACCCTTTCCTTAAAAGGCCAAACCATAGGGACTATCCGGGCACCTTCTCTTTATAAAACCCATCCACCCTTCATCTTCAACATTAAGAAACCCTAATACCCACACCCTGCTTCTCTTTAAATCCACTACCAAACACCCCCTGCCTCTTGTTTTCCCTACCGACGAGCACAAGGGAGTCCGACTGGACTCCGGTGACGGGTCTCACATTACATGCTGATTGACGAAAATCCTGAATATCCTGTTTCGTCGAACAGGGTAGAAGATGGATAATAACAGGTGATGTCAGCTGCTGTTACTGTTCATCGAAGAAAAGAAAGTTGTTTGCTGAACTCAGTCACGAATAACCTTCGATTCAGCTTAAATAGAAAACACCTCAGAGTTCAATTATGAACCAGCGGTGGTTGTTGATTTGTCGTCGGAGAAGCTCCAATCAGAACAGTGCTCGGTGGTGTGTGGTGATTGTTGCAGGGGTTACAGTTGTTAGCGATGATTATAGATTGAATGTTTGATTTCAGAAATTAAATTTGGGGTTTCATTAGATAAGAAAGATGAAGTTTAGGGTTCCTTGAAAGTGTAATCGCAGGAAGTGTGAAGAGAAGAGACAAAGTGAGATGTCGGTTGTTTTTCTATGTGATTTAGGGCTTTGAAGTTTTGATGGTTATGGAGCTTGTGTGGTGAGCGATGGCTGCGGAACCAGAGAGACAGAGAGGAAGAGAGAGAGAGAGAGAGAGAGAGAGAGAGAGAGAGACCGAGGAGAGGGAGAGAGATGGCGGAGGTTGGTGAGTGGCGGCTGGTTACAAGTCCGACGGTCAAACAATCGAGTGGCTCATTCGTCAAGCCGAGCCCTCGATTAGCGCCGCCGCCAACATCGGAACCACTCCGGCTAGGTTCTCCACTGTTTTAGTCGTTGTTTGAGGTCAAAATTCTTTATGGATAATCAAAAAAGATGATTTGGTTAGTAGGATTTGGTATAAAGATTAACATGTTTGTTGTTTCTTGAAATTTGAATGATTTGTTTGAGGTCAGAATTTGTTGGTTATGTGTCGGGTGAATGGGATGGGTTTGGAGCTAATTTTACTGTTGATGGGAAGTCAATAATGTGTCTGGTGGTGAATGGGTGATGATGATGGATGGAGGTTGTGGTGGATAAAGGTGGGAGGATGCTAGGGGTGGTTGGGGGTCGCAGGTGGTACTGAAAAAAAAGATGGTGTTGGTGTCCCGCCTGAACAATGGTAAAAGATGGTGGTGAAAAGACGGCGTCTGAACACCGATAAGGTGTCGGCACCGGAGATGAAACAACTATGGAGAAGATCCAACAGGTGGAGAAGAAGGGTGGGTGTGGGGGGATTTTATAAATAAAAATGAAGAAGGTGCCCGGATAGTCCCTATGGTTTGGCCTTTTAAGGAAAGGGTATTTTGGTCATTTCAACACCCACTTAACTGAGAAAAGTAACTGAAGTTAGACCCAGGGACTATCCGAGAACAAAAATGGAAAACTTGGGGACTATTCAAGTAGTTTTAGAAAGATAGGGACTATAGGTGAAAAAAGGCGAAACCACAGGGACTATCCGGGCATTTTTCTCTTAATCTAGTGTTGGATTGATATGGTTTGAACTTTGAAATATATGCTTTTTACTTCAGCCGATCAGTTGGATGGATGTGTACTATTTTATTAAGTTGCTATAATTTTGATGATCTGTTGTTTATTGGTTAGAAAAAAACCATATAAGCTGTATAAACATTCAATAGTGTTACCTACTATCTAGTTTGTAAAAATCATTTCTCATTAGGCCTTTATGTTTTTGATAGATTCGATGTATAGTGCACCTGTTTATGTGTTTTTATTAGATTTGAAGCACAATCCATTCATAATTGTTTATGGGCCTTTATACGGTTCTAGGCCCTAAATTCGGTTCTGGGAACCATCAGACCCATTCACGGAACCGACCCGCACCCACATAAAAGGGGTCGGTTAAGGTTCTTGATATTGATACAAAACGGTTCCCGGTTCCGGGTCGGGTCGGTCCGGTTCCTATGGGTCAGACCCATTTGCTCACCCCTAACCCTAATCACAAGCTTGATCAGGTCATATAGAGTATGACTTGGTTACAACTAGAGTAAATACTAATTCCTTATTAAATAAAACAAATGCCATGATCATCTAACTGTAAGATTAAATATATTATTATTGTAATATTTAATCTTGTAGCCATATAATCATTTATATAATATCTAGATCAAAATATATTAGACCTATTATATAACTAGTTGGTAATTGTTGATGGACCATTACCCTTATTAACTAATTAGGTTTCCTCTTGGGTGTATATATAAGGAGATAACTAGAGAGGTTAAAGGTTACACAACTTGGACTCTAATCATAACATCACTAATCACCCCCTCTATGTATCTCTCTCTCCATCCGAATCCACCCTTTGATTCGGTCACCATCAAAATCATACACCCTAAGGAGGAATCAGATCAAGCTGACAATTATGTCAAACTCAATGGTTGCTTCTCTGACTGGATTCTCTGCTGGCCTATCTGCGCTATTACATGTATTTCATTTATGTTTTCCATTATGTTCAAACAGAACTGGTCAACACTAACTAGATATCATAAGTCAATTACAACCCAATTGATTTGTCTCTAATTGTTTTAACCTAGTAACCCATTAGCTTAAGTTAGTCGGCCCATGTTAACCGTCCCATAGCACGAGCTTGAACTCCGGAATTATCCAATAGTTGGACACACACAACATTAGATTAACAGCATACAAATCAAGATTAATATAAAATCCAACAATCAATAAGTAGCAAATTAATTAATAATACTACATCAATCCACCACTAACCTGAGTTACTCAGCAATGATAATCACGAAACTTATAAACACAAAGTAATTAACCAATGAAATATCATAAAAAAATTACCTCATCCTCTTGCAACTGATCATTTTGTCTAAGCAATTCCTCTGACAAATCCGGTTCTTCACCAAACAACCTCAACTTTTCTAATCTCATCACAACATCACCCTCATCTTCTTCTTCTTCAACCTCATCCTTATTTGCATCAAATCCCCCACTCAACTCCTCCTTTTCTTCTGACTTCCCTATATTCCCATCTTTATTACCGCCTTCCCCTGGTTTCTGGTCAAAATTCACTGAACCCTGAGACCCAGAAGCTCGATTTCTTGAGGGGTTTAGAGGGGCTGAAGATGTGGAAGGCTGGGTTGAAGATCTAGGATCCGATTGAATTTGGTGATGGATATTGTGATCGTAAAGAGGTTTCAATCTCCAATTTTCGTCAACGTTTTTTTGGTGAGATTTTCCTCCTCTTCTGCCGCCTCTTTTCATCGTTCAAGCAGTCGTTTGTTTGCGCAGTTTCCGGTTGGTATTTATGAGATCCGAATCGGCCCATAGTTTAGTTTTCTTATGGGCTTAGTGGTCCCTCTTTTTGTTCTTTTATGGGTTGGATTTTACTGTATGGTTGTTGCACGCCGTGTTTGCGGTATGCACATATAATATATATACATGTGCGGGCGCTCATGGGTCAAAAGTGAAAATGCACTAATTTTAACGTTATTTTACTAATTTCGTGAAAATAACGTTAAAAGAGGGGATGGTTAATCATGCATCATGTGGTGGCGTTGATAGCCGAAAGACAAGGGAGTACATGCACTAATCGACCTTTGTCTTAATTGCTGAGAATTATGTGTCTTATGTCCAAGGCTTGATGCAAAACTACCATCGAGCTGGGTGTCTCATTGGAAGCAACATCTCTATTTCTACGGGGTAGAAGTAAGTTTGTCTACATCTTACCCTTCTCAGACCCTACCTTAGCTGTGCTATTGGTGAAATTGAGTATGATGATGATGAGAATTTTGTTGCCTTACAAAAAAAAAAAAAAGACTATGGTTGTTGTCTGTTGACTGTTGTTTGGTGGTGTTGCACAATTATGGATTTTCTTAATTAAACATTTCATAATATAATTTTCTTATTAAGAAAGTCAAGATCTTTAATCATCGTGGCAAAGAATATTTTCTTAGATTAACTTAAAAATTTATAAAAATGATTTACATAAATTTTCTTTTATAAGGGTTACAATTTACAAACCAAAGATTATTTCAATTTTTTTCATGTGGAGGTAAAGTTTAATTATCATACTTTCTTTTTTAATTATTTATTAAAAAATTATGTGAATAGAAGGAAAAAAAACCCAATTTGAGCTCTTATAACATAACTTAAAATTAGTCTTCCAATCTAGGGAACACCCATGCAACACGTTCAAAAAATAGGGAGTAGAGTTGTAAAACAAAACGATTTGGATTTCCAAACCGGTTCCTAATCTGACCCGGTACCACATGAAAAACCCGTAGGTTTGTATACCGGTTCAATATTTCATCAGCGAAACCGGCATGGGCCCGAACCGTTTTGACCCAAACTGGTGTGAACCCAATCAAGCCCTCATGTTTTGGGTACCGGTTTGGGCCTGAACCGGTTTCACCCGACCCCAATCAATTTATGACCCGAACTGGTTTGGCCTCAAACCGATTTGGACCAAGTTTGGCAAAAAAAACCCTGAAATGTACACCATTTAATCGTTTAAGAATTACAATGATAGTCCCTATTATCGATATAAGTCATTAAGCCATATACATCATTCATATAATTTACTCAAAATAATACTAGACTAGCTCTAGAGTCTTGAACATAATATCGAATTTTTTGTTATGAGCTTACGTTAGCTTGAAACCCCTAAACTATTCATGGTAAATATTCACTTTTCAAACCATTAGACCAACACTATCCAACCGTGTTTTGTTTGCAACCCTTTGGACCGAAGTGTCGTGAGCCACGCTTAACAATCTTTCTACACAAATAACAGTAGCGTCCGAGACATGCCCAACAAAACATGTGATTTTCGTTTCCAACCTGACCACAAAACAACTTCTCCAAATTAATTATATAATCTCTAAACAGAAGATGTTTTATTGACTCACCTTCACATTGATTTCACCACATCGAGGGCACGGATGACCATGATCACCAAACAGATGAGCATGGATCTCGCCTAATTCTTGTCGTGGGTTCACGTGTTCCTCCCATTTTTGTATTTCTTCTTGCGGAAAAAGTTCACAAGCTCCATCCCTTCAACAAATGATTAGTAAAATGATGGATTAGTTCAAGCTCAAAGTTTGTTGTTTTTAAGAAAAAAAAAAAAACAAAGGCAAGATTACCTGAAATGATCATATCCATCGATGGCCTTGTTACAACGATAGCAGAAGTACTTGCAACAGTTTTGACAGAACATTTTATTACAACCTTCAGTTTTTGAAATTGCCATTTTACAAGAGGGGCATTGTTTTGCATCGCGAAGTATCGCTCTCACACTAAGAAGCTCGTGTATCATGCCTTGTTCACGCTGCCTTTGTTTACCTTTAATTTTACTTGACGTTTGTCTCGCCTGCACCAGCATAGTGTAAACATGATCATACATACATATGTTAAAGTAAATCATCAATTCATAATGTTACCTGCAATATGTGGAGCCTCATTTCAGGCGTAGAACACTTGACGCCAACATGGCGTCTTTCCATACAAATTGTGCAGAAACTAAAGAAGCATCTAGTGCATTGAGCATCATCATCGTCTTCTTCGATGCATGGTGTTTCACATCTTGGACAATAGACCACATCAGCCATTGATTCCAGTGTTTTTTGTAATGTAAGTGATTCCCATTTTTCAAATTCTTCATCACCAAGTAAACCCTTCAAAAGTCCTGGTGGAATCATGCCGCCGCATTTTGTAGTGGGGCAACAAAGCTTATTCACAGTACCATCTCGTACAAGAACATCCGTGTAAGTTTTCATGCATTTTTCGCAGAAGAAATGCTGACATGGCAATCTTATAAATTCAGTACCTAAATAAAAGCAATTCAACATAGTAAGAAAATATACTAAACAATTAGAGTAAAATGTCATTTCGTCCCTGAGTTCAGTACCTAAATAAAAGCAATTCAACATAGTAAGAAAATATACTAAACAATTAGAGTAAAATGTCATTTCGTCCCTGAGGTTTGGCCAAGTTTTGCGACTTTCGTTCAAAAGTTTGTTTTTCCGCATCTGGATCCAAAAGGATTGAAATCTTGTCATTTTCATCTAGCTCGTTAATTTCATCCATTTTTCTCCGTTAAGTTAGGGGTATTTCCGTCATTTTTGTTAACTTAAAGGGTAACTCGGTCTTTTTCACTTTATGTACAAGTATTCAAAATACCCTTGCTTAACAAAAAACATAAACAAGTAGGTAAAAAGACGAAAATACCCTAACAAAGAAAAACGAATGGAGTTAATGAGCCGGATGAAAATGGCAAGATTTTAAACCTTTTGTATCCAGATGCAAAAAAAACAAATCTCTGGACGAAAGTCGTAAAACTGGCCAAACCTCAAGGATGAAAATGACATTTTACTCAAAAAATTATTTTAAGCTGTGTTAAGCATGATGTAGTTTAATATGAAATTACCTGCAAATTCACCAAAGCAGATGCAACATTCTTGCAAGGTGTTAAGAAAATTTTCAAGCCATTTTTCTTCGTTATAAATCTTCAATGAAGGAACATCAACTTCAGCTGAGACGCATCCGGAAAGTGCACGCTGGTCCCCTTGGCGTGTCACACCATACGGGCCAAGAACTATTTCTTTATCAAATCCAAGAAAAGAAATAGCAGAAGTATGCAACCATTCAGCCCACGAGTAAATAACTTCTTTACCGTATTGCTCTTCCCATATAGAATCCAACATTGAACACAAGCTAGAAATTCTCGAAGAATTTAACCATTGTACAGAAATAGTGAAATATGGAGGGAGATGTGTTGGATATGATTTGGGTAACATACAAGTCAAAATTATCGGTGGAATATATTTGACGTCGAAGGAACCTTCTGAACTATTTGTATCTGTATCTATATTTTGGGCTGTGGAGACGGTTAACTGTTCAGGAGTATCAATGTAGATATGAATCTGCATTACGACATATGAATATGTTGTTCGTATCACAGTATCGCATGCTAAATAGAATCAATATGGCCTAAAAATCATTACAGTACCTGGAAAGATCGCAGTCCATTCTGGTTGTTAAGAATAATAAAGTTCTCTCCATGAATGGATTCCATAGCCAGTACCTACAATCATTTAATAATCTTTTAAGCTAAAAACTAAAAAAATTTAAGCTGTTGAAACTGGTTTGATTTGTGACTCAGAGTTCAGAAAATGCATACAAGATATGACTGATCAAGTGTAGGGTGTTTAAAATACATCCTTAAGAAGATTATGCAACATACATGTATTTATAGTTTTATACACATGCAACATAAGATCAACAACGTTAACCCAAGACACGAGTAACTTAGCATTTAATCTTGGTAACAAAGATAATGCAATAATGCTAACAACAAAACAAATTGCAAAATGAAGTCAATTAACTATTAAAAACTATAAATAAGCAACATATTTGTGCTTATGGTTGTTGTATCCTTGGCTTTGGAAGTTTTTTAAAAAATTGGATTTTTCCCTGTCTAACCCATTTGATTAATTTGATTTTTCACTTCTAATTCAAAAGTTTCAATCTTTTGCAATTTAACCCCTTTGATTTTTTTTTTACTTTTAACCCAAAGCTTTTCATCTTCTGCAATTTAACCTCAACACTTTTTTACTTTCAACTTTGGTCCCTTATACTTTTCATCTTTCGCAAGTTTTTTGTTTAATGTTTCGTTTCAAATTTCCGAGTTAACACGCTGCAACGTGCTAGTGGGGTTCAACGTTTTTCATCTATTTTTTACCGTTTGACAGGCTCGTCGCAACGCGTCTATTTTTCCCCGTTTGATAGGTTACGCAGATCAGAGATCGACTCATTTATTCTTTTCTATGTTCTATGTTTTACACAGGCTGTAAGAAAAAATTTGCCTTTCATCTGATATGATATATAACTAACGAATATCCCAGCCGCATTGTGGCGGGTGGTAATTCTAGTTACACTAATTATTGAAAACTCATATAAACTTACCTCATCCTCTTGCAGTTGATCATTATTTTTAACTAATTCGTCCGATAAATCCGGTTCTTGATCAAACAATCTCAACTTTTCTATCCTTGTTACAACATCATCATCATCATTATTTGCATCAAATCCCACACTCGATTCCTCATGTTCTTCCTCTTGTTTCGACTGTTGATAATTCTTCACAGAATGAGAACCAGAACCACCATTCCTGCGGTTTCGAGGTGATCTAGGAATGAACTCTGAGATGGCTGAAGATGTTGAAGGCTGCATTATGGCTGAAGATGTTGAAGGCTGCATTGATTGACTTTGTTGATGAATGTTGTGATCGATAATGTTTCTTTCAACAGATTTTCTCATAGTCGAAGCTTTGAAGGAGGTTAATATATATATATCAATTATTATAAGATCTTCTTAATTAAACACTTGATATGATATGATTTTCTTGTTAAAAAAGTTAATATTTTTTTTAGATGAATTTAAATACATATAAGATCGCTTTTACATAATACAACATTATATAATTCACATGGCTAAAATTAGATGGCTTGTAAAAAAAGCAAGGCCGGTCAAGGGCCATTCAAGTGTATCACGGGCTTTCGGCCTCCAAAATTTTAGGGCCTCCTTTAAAAATATATATATATATATATATAAATTTAAGAGTAAACTGCAATTTTACACCCTGAGATTAGGGGGCATTGGCATGTCTACCCCCCCCCCCCCCCCCTAACGAAATAATTGCAAATTTACCCCCTACTGTTCACCCTTATGTCGCAATCTTACCCCCTGTTAACAGATTCTGTTAAGTCAACGTTTGTTTTGACTGTTATAATGTGTGAAAAGTCATTTTTGCCCCTGTCTTATTAAAATTATATAAAAAATCAAGAATCTATCATCATCATCAGTTCATTCATCTTCATCATCAAACCCTAAGTGCCCTAACAGCAACAACAAATCCAGATCCACAACACAAATCACAAAATCAACGAAACAAGTTCATCATCATCATCATCAGGTTCGTCATCATCATCAGTTCATCACCACCACCACCTCCTTCTCTTCTGACCACCGCCACCATCATCCCACCACTGTTCATTCTTCATCATCTAATAACCCAGATCTGGAATCAATCTTCATACAAAACAAACCCAGATCTAATAACCCAAACATCTGCACATGAACATGAACACAGATTCATAATCAATCTTCATACAAAACAACCCCTAAATCGAAAACAATATTCCTCACTTACACCCACATGTAAAAAAACAAGATTCAATCAACCAAATGAATAAAATTTAAATTTCAAAGTGATAAATTAGTCAAAATAGTCAATAATTACCTGAAGACGTTGAATGGCCTGTTGAAAAGTGGGAATAGAAACTTTAACCGGCCGTTCCTCTGCATTTGAATTCGTTACATCTGCCGTTAACGGAGACTGATCAGTTGCAGAACCTTTGACTTGTTCATAATCAATCTTCAAAAAACCCAGATTCATAAACCCAAACCGACTTAATAACCCAAACATCTGCACATGAACATAACAGATTCATACAAAACAAACCCAGATTCAAAAAAACATATTCATAATAACCCAGATTCAACTGATGATGATGTTTCATAAAAACAAAACAAACCCAGATTCAAAAAACATCTTCATAATAACCCATATGCACATGACCACCGCCTGAGTTGAATGAGATGCAATGCCGCGTGCATCTCCGGCCTTGACCACCGCCACCATCAACTCCACCACCACCGCCTTCTCTTCTGACCACCGCCACCATCAACTCAGCCACCACCTCCTTCCCCTTTCTCACCACCGCCACCATCAAATCAGCCACCACCTCTTTCCTATTCCAAACCCTAACCCTAGCCGCCTATAGTGGTTCCTATTCCTGATCTGGGTTTCGGTGATGATGAACTGCTGCTGCTGCTGATGATGATGAACTGCTGAATCTGTAAGCTCCGATTGTTTATGAGGAATCGATTTAATGGTTTTGAAGGTGTGTGTGTTGTGTTAATGTATGAGAGGGTTTCGGTGAGTAGTTGCAGGTGTGAGAGATGATGATGAGCTGCTGATGATGATGAACTGCTGAATCAAGGGTTTCGGTGAGGAGTTGCAGGTGTGAGAGATGAAGTTATTGAAGATAAGATGATTTGTTCTTGAAGGTGTGTGTGTGGTGTTAATGTATGATAGAGAAATTAATAATAAGAATAATAATAATAATAATAATAATAATAATAATAATAATATGGGGTAAGATTACCAAAATGCCCTCACTCATAAAGGTCAAACGACGTTGACTGTTAACAGGGGGTAAGATTGCGACATAAGGGTGAACAGTAGGGGGCAAATTTGCAATTATTTCGTTAGGGGGGGTAGACATGCCAATGCCCCCTAACATCAGGGTGTAAAATTGCAGTTTACTCTAAATTTAATATGGATATTTAATATTTAGTTTCAAGACATTAACATTAGTAGTTGGTTCGAATCTTAGGAGCATATTTTTTAATTGATATTTTTAGTTTTAATGACTATAATGTTGGGTTGTTCCATGATTATCAACACTAAATCAAAATCAGAACCGAGAGTTTATCAGTTATCACTGTAGTTATGTTCCTCCTCCTTTTCGTATGTTTTTTTCTATATTTCTATGTAAAATCAAAATCCAAAGTATGAAGTTGGTCATTTAAAAGGATTAGGATCAAATACAAAGGATCCTAATTGTAAGAAGTGTAAGAAGGATTTATAGAGTGACAAGTGTCCAATAACCTAAAAAAACCCACTACACAAAAAAAAACCCACTACAAAAAAAAAAAAAAAAAACCTTAATCATCCACCACCACCAAAAACCTAACCCCCCCCCCCCCCCCACATCACCCACCAAAATTTTTTTTTTTTTTTTTTTTTTTGCCGAGGGGGTGGGGGTTTAGGTTTTTGGGTGGTGGTGGGTGTTTAGTTTTTTTTAGATTTTTTTTTTAGGTTTTTGGGGGGTGGGGGGTTAGGTTTTTTTAGGTTTTTGGGGGGTGGGGGGTTTAAGTTTTTTTGGGGTTTTTTTTTTGTGAGGTATAGTTTTTTTTTTATTACCCAGGTGGGGGGGGGGGGGTAGGTTTTTTTTAGGTTTTTAGGGGGTGGGGGTGGGGTTAGGTTTTTTGGGGGGTTTTTTTGGTGAGGTATAGTTTTTTTTTGCCCGGGGGTGGGGGGGTGGGGGGGGGGGGGTTTAGGTTTTTGGGTAGGGGTGGGTGTTTAGGTTTTTGGTGGTGATGTAGTGGGTTTAGTTTTAGGTTATTGGACACTTGTCATTCTATAAATCATTTTTACACTTCTTACAATTAGAAGCCTTTGTAGAATAACTTGACCCCATTTAAAAATGTTAAAAGTTTTCAGAAAGGGCCCCAATTTTTATTTCGCTTTAGGCCTCCAAATAGGTTGAGCCGGCCTTGAGAAAAAAGGTAATGTGACTTGTTATAACTTATAAGATTTTACAGTCATTTTATTTAAATTCTTGTTAAAAGAATGGTAACATTCATATTACAATTTAATACTTATAAGATTTTGATTTATATTGTGTCACATTTTTAATATATGTTTGTTTTTTTGTTTTGTGAGAGTTGGTAGTTTTTGGGCTTGTTGCTGTGATTGAGCCAGATTGAAGACTATTGGTGTTGGGCTTACAGGCTCGATATGAAGCTGAGGAGCTGGGCTTTGCTGATGGGCTAGATTGAAGGCCTGGTTATATCCGGGTTAATATGGGTTTGAAGCAACTCATCCGGAGGCTCTATAAAAAAGGCCATAACCCGGGTTCATTCACACAATTGGTCAAAACATATCTCAGATCTTGTTTCTTTCTCTCTCTTGGCGATTAGGGTTTGCAGTTCAAATTCATTTAGTTTTTATCAAGTGAGTTTATCATTGTAATAAACTCCGAGTGTTGTTAGGAAGTTAGGTTTGTATTTCTACATCTTGTTGATATTTTTTTTGTGTAATAAAACAGTTTAGGTTTGAGTATTTTGATAGATCTATTACGATTCCATGTTTTTGGCTTCGCTAAATCTCATATCACCAAACTTGATCTCCACCCCTTACAACCAAGGTCGGCCACCCTACACCACCTTTTTCATTTTCACCTGACAATAACTACTACCCTAAATATTGTATACTACATGCCACATGTCCAATATAGAGTTTTTAGTTTTCTCACGAAGTTGAGTTTTTTCATGAACTTTATCATATATATGTACGTATTTTTTATTTATTTTACATATTAATGAATACTAGTAAATTAATTAAAATTCTAAAATTAATGAAGAAAGTGAATAATAGTTTCATCATTTTACTTAGACTAGTGGGAAACCCGCGCGTTGCGGCGGGGGTTAAAAATTTCCGATACCTTTTTAATCGTTTTGTTTTATGTTAGGTTATGAATCATTTATATACAAAGTATCTTATATACAAAATGTCAACATACGTAATCAGAAGAAAAACACCAAAAGACGAAATAGTAAAATCCGCAAAAGTACTGGTTCTGATAACGCCAATACTGGTAACAATATTGTTCGGTCTAAGTCGGTTTGATTGGCCACGTTTGAAATTCTTAGTTTTGAGGTAGAACGTGAGTGACGTAATAGTTTAGATTTCGAATTACGAAAATAATAATAACTATCTATAAAAAATAAGACCAAATATTTTTTTCAAATTCATGAGTTTAATTTGTAAGAGAGTGAGTAAATATTTTAACGGGTTTGTTGTGTAAGTCGGATAGAAATTGAACTTTTCATATCAACCCATTGAAAATCTACGGTGTATTATGATACTCAGAATATTGATAAAATACAAAAGAATTTCAGCAAACATCCACATAGAACAGATTCAAAAAAAAAAAAAAAAAAAAAAAAAAAAAAAAAACCCCACACATGGCAGTTACTATCGTATACACGAAACAACTCTCTTTTCCGGCCAATAGTACCCACCATCAACTTCCATTGCGAGACAATGATATTAAAACAAAATCAACAAAAACCAAAAATCGAAATTCTAAAATGACGATCAAATCGGTGGTTATGGCTTTAACGTTAACCGGAGAGGCCTTCGAAACGTTGACTTTTCTGACTTTGATTCATGGCATGTTATCGATCCGTCCGATGATGCCGATGACGGAAACTTCAGTTATGGTGGTGTCACCACTACCGACGATGAAGACGATGTCGTTCCGGATGTTGATGATCTTCTTCAACATCTATTTGGATTATGATTTTTTTTATAGGACACAACCGAACCCTTTGTAATATTTTGAAGTGATGCAACGGTTAAACGTAAGTTGATGGTGAACAGAGATAACGTATCACCGCGGTGTACTTGAGGCGGCCGTAGGTAGGGATGAGAGAATCTTTCCACCGTGAGTCTGGTGCCGATTCGGGTATCGAACTATCGGAATCCGATTTGTCATCGGTGCTTTTGATGAGCATATATATATATGAAATTGAAACGAAACGTTGGAGATTACATGATTATTGACAACACCGGAAGCAAAACTTTAAATGGAAGAATGAAAAATGGTGATGAAAAAAAAACTGAAAGGATTTGCAGCTTTATATGAAAGGGTGAAACGAAAGGGTGTGTCGTATTGTTTAATCTTAATCAATTAATGATTTAATGATGAGGAGCACAAAAATCTTCAACGTAAGGATTTAAGTGAATGTAGTAATGTAGTATTTATCTAATTAATGATTGAGGAGCTCACAAATTTGTAACGTAAGTCTTCCAATTGCATGATTTAATTACGAAGAGGCTGGTGATTTAAAGACGAATTTACCCTTCAAAAACAATATAGATATGCATTATGTGTTGTATAAGAAGCATTTAAACTTGTACCTCTTAATTTTTAAGAAGCCCTTGAGGAAATGTTTTATAATATAGTATAGATAAAGGAGCTTGGATAAAAACAAAAGGGAAAATAAATATAACAACACAAATTGATATTCATTTCTTGGGTTGAGTTATAATATAAAGAACTAGGTTTTTACCCGGGATTGCTTCCCGGGCTCGGGAAACTTAGTTATATTAATTACTATTTTCAAAAAAAAATATTATTTGTTATTAATATAACTAAGTTTCCCGAGCCCGGGAAGCAATCCCGGGTAAAAACCTAGTTAATACATAATTAAAATCATATTAACTTGTTCGCTATAAGTAGGCTTATAAACTTACTCATAGTTTGTGAAGCTGTTGACAGTACCATTTTAATATGACAGTAACATTTTAAATACCATTTTAAATATAAACTTACTCATCATATTATATACAAATATGATCACAAGAGTATATAATTAAAGAAATAGTAACATTTTAAATAAACAATGTAACTCTGAAACAGGTAAACCCGTTTGTCTCCCGTCAATTATAGCTACATCCCTGATTGACACATACAAAAAGAAAGAACATTAAAATGAAGGCGTTATCGGTTCCCACATGAGTCGGAGCTGTTGGTTTTGCTCTGACGGTAAGGGTCACTCAACACCTGAAATGAAGTTGTAAATATTAGTGGTGGTCAGTTGGTATTCACACGATTTAACAATTAGAAAAGTAAAGTACTTACCTTTATGTCAGTTGTTTAGATAGAGTTATCGCAGGAACCAAACTTTTTGGAATAACTGCGATAGTCAATGGTAACTCAGTTGTAAAGTGTCACACACTTTCAAAAATGGTCAGATTAGATGCCACATATACAGCTGGTTCGCTTAAACACTTTTGAACTATCTTCAATTAAATCGGCTAACTATGATGCCAACCAGTTTGATTGGCAATCAAATTGGTGGTTAAACTAAATTAAAAAAAAAAAACAAAACTACATGAAATGGTGTTAAGTCACCTGACTCACCTCATCTTAATAATCCCATTGCCTTTGATTAGTTTTTTTATACAGAATATAATAATAATTCTAATACAAATACCAGGTGGAACCAAAGTAATAAAGTTCAGTGCACTAACAATAAAAACAATAAGATCCATCATCCACGATCAAGAACCATAAATAGCATCCTTACATCTAGTGCCTTTTCCTAATACTTTTTTAGTTGTTTTCTTGTATGTTATATGATAAGAGAGTATTGAAAAGCAAAGATCAAATTTTTATTTCCAATCAACTTATATACATGCCGAATTAACTAAACCGTAACTGAATTAACTAACATAACCGAACCATGGCAAAAACCAACTGTTAGGTTTAATGATCTTCTGAAAACTGAATTTTGCAACTCTGTTGACCACTGTTTGACCAAAGTCAAACCACTGTTTGACTGCAAAAATATGATTCTTAGTGGTTCAAAAGTCTGTTTGACCAAAGTCAAACCACTGTTTGACCAAAGTCAAACAACTGTTGTTAAACCACTTTTCGGTTAAAACAGTGTTTGAAACCACTGTTGGGTTAAAACAGTGTTGTTAAAACAGTGTTTTGAAACCACTTTTGGGTTAACAGTGTTCGAAACCACTGTTGGGTTAAAACAGTGTTGTTAAAACAGTGTTTTGAAACCACTTTTGGGTTAAAACAGTGGTTTCAAACACTGTTTTAAACCAAGAGTGGTTTCAAACACTGTTAACCCAAAAGTGGTTTCAAAACACTGTTTTAACCCAACAGTGGTTTCAAACACTGTTTTAACCGAAAAGTGGTTTCAAACACTGTTTTAACCGAAAAGTGGTTTCAAACCCACTTTTGATGTGAAGATTTGTTGCGGTAGCAAATTTGATTTGGGTTTCATCCGCAAAAAAACAAAAACAGTTTGTACAAATTGAATTCAGAAAGGTTTACAGACCAAGAAAGCAACATGCATCATAACCAAACATATTATATTCTATTCCAGTAAAGTCAAAGCTCAAAAAAATGAGTACCCACAGGAAGAGTGACTATATATCACTGTAATTCCGCCAAACTGCACGAAATTCCTCACGGAACGTATTCAGCCGAGCTTTCAGGTTAGGCGTCCGAAAGCTTGCATGCATGATAGTAGCCGAGAACTGATAAAAATTAGTAACCACCATTATCTGTTACTTTTAAAATAAAGTCCATATTACTCATGGAATGGAATAAGAAGGTTGAAACATACCTAGAAGACCAATGGCCAATGCCCACAACAAAGTCAACAGACCGCAAGAAACAAACCACAAGATGAAACTCACTGAGAAAGAACAGAAGGGTAATTAGTAATTACTAAGTCAGTAGTTAAAAAAGCACGTTTTTACCTTAAAAAGTAACTAACTAATTACAAACGCGAGAAGGCTGTTCCATACCAGCAGAAAACATCAGAACGAATTGCCAACAATTGGACATCAAATGGAAATTATATTCACCACCGAGGCCACAGCAACTTGCTTGAAGCCAACAAAGTATTATACATATTCAATTAAATTAAGACCAGATCATAAAAACCACCAAAAATGTTACATGCTCAAATTAAATAGTCTCCAAGCACTCCAAAAATCCTAAATCTTGGTTCTTAATCTGTTGATAAGCCATCGGAATGACAACTCTTTCACATTCTCCACAACTTTTTTCCAAGGCTTAATCTTCCCATTAAACTGCCTTTGAGTTTCTCGCAAGCCACAAAGCCCATAATGTTACCATAACCACCAGTAACATCATCTTTTTCCCTTTTTTTTTAAGAGTAGCGACCCAAAAAGTAAGGGAAATCTCAACTAAATGTGTTCATACCTTACACGTACTTATACCCATTGCTATGATTTGAAATAACCGCAACAGACATATGGCCATACAGTTGAACCCAACACCAGCTGACTCCGAATTCAAAGCCGAAACAGTTACCACAAAACATCCCAACCCAAATGAAACCGACAGCTATTCGGAGTTCGAAGGTACCAACAGCAACAATGTTGACCCTTAGCATATCAACAATTTAATTCCTTTCAAAAAGAAAAACAAAATTTGTATTACATCATGTAATAAAGAATTAAAGATGCGATATTTCTTATTTTATAATCCTTCATTTTCATCAGATTATACCCTTTTTAATTTTTCTCAATCATAACTATGTTGTTTTATAAGTTTAATTTTGATAAGGAATTAAAAAATAATAAAAAGCCACAACATATAACCAAGTTTTGTGGTTGGATTGAGGCACTACCTCCTACACCGTTCATCTTGCAAATCCGAATACTATCTCCTACACCGTTCGTCTTGCAAATAATCATCTGATCCAAATTATTTACACGGAGTAGCAGGTTTAATGGAAAATCCCAGAAGCACATCTAAATTAGAGCTGAAAGAAACTGGCCAGGCCAAAAAAAAAAAAACCTTTTTAATAACAAAAAGGTCTAAAAGATCTTATGCATATTTGTAATACACTCAGCAAAGTTTATCACCTGATTAGCGACTTCAACCCATTTGCCCTTTAAAGTTGTTTCCATTTTACCCATTCTTTTACAAAAGTTGTATTATTCAATAATAATACATTATACACGGTTGACTATCAGTCCATTTAACTCAAGATAAACATAATCGGAATCCAACTTGATAAGTATCTAAATAGAAAAGTGAACTAACCTGGGTAGAAATGAAGATAATTACGAAGAGCCTCATGGCATCCGAGAAACTGTACCTGTTAATGACAGCGTCAAGAATGATTTGGAAGGGATTAGACCTTCAAGAATTTACATGAATACAAAGCTCACATGTTTCACTAACAATGGTGACACCTAGGTCCAATCTCATTCCCAAATACAACATTAAACCAAAGAACAAAGAAACTTACCAAAAAAACTTGACGGGCAATTAAAAATTAAGGCATATCATAAGCAATCTTCAGGTAATTAGAGGCACTGAAGAACAACCTACAACTTTTTTACCTTATTTCAACTTTTCATAATAAGAAATAAAGTAAATCGTAGAAAAAACGATAGCGAACACCTGATATTTGTTGTTGGAATCATTGAGCCGGTCGTCGTAGTCCTACAGCCTTTCGATGTCCTTGTAGTTAGCCAGTGATGTGCTGCCGGGTATAAAAGAAAACTTCTCCAATAATTTCAAAGTAAATCTGTTAAAAAAATAGAAACACTATTATTAACTTTTGGATTTTGAGTATCATAAATTTGTTTATATCAAACCTTCAATGGATCGACCATAGCCTAAAGAACTTCTTTCTTCCACTTATGTGCAAGTAATCAACCATGAGAGAATACAAAACAAAACTTCAACTAATCGAAATACACATGAAATTAATTTGAAAAAAAATAGATTCTTACTTAAGTGTAAGAACAACTCAAGACGGGTTCTTAGAGATATCAACTAGTTGGCTACCTTCCAATCGAAATCAAATCAAAAAAATAATTTGAAAAAAATACACATGGTGAAACACGTCAAATAGGTCAAATAGATCAAACACCTCCAATCGAAATCACTTCATTCAAAAGGTTTTATTTACAATTCAGTAGTACAGTTAAGTTATTTATATTTGATACAATCATCAAAATGGGTAGGTACCGGACCCAACACGACCTATTTTGACATCTTACCAGCGCACCCATTTGGCCACTTCTACGGGTAAGCATGTCACACATCTTTATCGGTAACAGTTTGCATCACAAATACATGAAAGGTTATACCAGATCTTCATTGAACTTACCAAAAATTGTTTCATTGAAAACTGCCCTTCAGGCTTATTCAAGACCACGTCTCGATATGGTTGAAAAGGCCCCCCGATTATGGGTTCGTCATCATCCGAGTCGATATTAACAACAGCACCTGGTGCATTTGTGTCATGAACATTGCCAGCATCATGCATAACAATATCCCGCACATGATTTGTGACGGGAACCTCATTTTTCACATTCAGTTATAAAAAACATGACATTCAAAAGGCAATGTCAAACACCCCTAAATGACATTCAGTTATAAAAAAAACATGATAACAATATTTTGAGCAATTATCTAGTTACATATAAAATAAAGTCATCAAAAACCCTTTTTAGCAACATGATGTACGTGTCTACAAGTTCATAACACATCACAACTTCAGATCCTCAAAACATTACTAAATAAAGCATCATAGACATTATTCCAGATCCTTATAAACTGCCTAAAATAATAAGAAAATGATCTACCTGTATTTGTCTATTCTTGGTCATTGATTTATTTGTTCTTTCACGGCACATTCTAATAGCACATAAGTTCACATCTCCGGTCTCTATATAATGCAGAGCATCAGCTTTGGACCGAAATATGTATCCAGTCTCAGGGTCTGTATAGAACTGCAATCCACTCAACAAATATGTCAGCAATCTACTATACAAATATGTCAGTAATTTACTCTACAATTATGTCATCTGAAATATCCGACTTCTAAATTGGCCATAGAAGCTAGAATAACATGTCATTAACAAAAAAACTTCAAGGTTGATAAATCCAGTATCCATTTCCCCAATTAGTATCTAACATCAGGATCTAGCGACTCAAATCACCAATCTCAATACACATATCATCAAAACACGCAATACATAACAACCGCTACTATTTCAATTCACACTACAAAAAAACGTACCTGAGATATCGCGACACAAGGTTGATAAATCCAGATTTCTCGTTCTCACTAAACCACATTCAAAATCAACAACAAAACTAAGTTCAGATCCACAAATCCGACAGCATTAACACTAATCAACACAAAAAAAAAAAGAACCGTAAAAATAAATCAAAGTTATTATAATATGTAATTTCACCAGATTTCTCGTTATCACTACAATATATTCAACATTAACAACATCAACTTCAGATCCAAAAATCCGATAGCATTAACACGCATAATATACCTTACTAACCCTAGCAGGTGTAGAAGGCTTCAACTCCCTTGAAATAGTTAGAAACATTTCACCAGAACCATAAGATGATGTCATCTTCTTATCATAAACACCATGTATGTCTTGCACAGTTATATATATGTTAGTTTATTCGGAATCAAATAGATATGCTTCGTGTTGTGTCTTTGTTGGATAATTTAGGAGATCGAAGTTCCACTTACCGGGTTATTTTCAAATGTAATCGGAGAATCCGGATCAACTTTGCTTAGTCTCTTGAATGCAGATTTTCTAAAAACCCTAAAAGATGAATAATGAAGTAGATCTGAAGTTATCGTCGTCTCTGGCTTGAAGGAGAAATCAACATAGATACAGTGTGAGAGAAGATTGCAGTGAAATCAAAAAGTAAAATCAGTATAAACAAATAATCATACCTGATTATCGAACCCTAAATCCTTCAAAATGAAAAACATACAGATCTATACATATATCAACGATTAACATAAGAGAGATTCAAGATGATTTTAGGTTATTAGATGAAAGGTACCTGGAATCCCAGATCTGGTTTTTGAATCGCCATTTGAATTGCCAGAAGAGAGAGAAGAGGGAAATGAAATCTGTATTTATAAGCAGACAAAAGAAGAAGATAAAGAAGGGGAAAACACTGTTGGGCGGGAAAAGGGCATTCAGGAGCTCTGTGGTGTTGACAAGTGGCACAAATAACTTTCATTTATTATATATAATAGATTTAAAAATAAGAAGGGTAAAAAGTCACTAGAGAGTGACAAGTGTCTAGGAGGATTTAAATAGAAGGGTAATTTTGTCTATAATAGGAAAGAGAATATGCACATGCAAGTCACATGCTATTTCCTCCTCAATTTTTAAACGTCCGTAACTTTTTTATACATCATTTGTTTTTAAAAAAAAATTATACCATAAAATTGAACTTTTTTTATCTTTAATGTGAGTATCATATTGTTATATTTTTCAAAAAAAAAAAATCAAAAACACAGTTGCATATTACACAATGGACATGATGTAAAACACAATGTAAAGTAGATAAAAAACACAATAAATGTCAACAGATAAAGACACAATAGACAACATACTAAAACACAATGACCATAACGTATAACACAATGGCGATAACATATAACACAATAAGTATCAGACTAAATAAAAACACAATTGATGACAACAGATAAAAGACACAATTAATGACAGCAGATAAAAGACACAATGGAGAGCAGATGAAGACACAATGGAAAACAAACTAAAAACACAATACACAACAAACTAAAACACAATGAACAAGATAATAAAAAAATTGAACAAATTATTAAAACACAATGGACAACATATTAAAACATAATGGACAACATATTAAACACAATGATCTGAACTAATAACACAATTTATAGAAAACCCAGATATAACACCATCTTTATTGTGTCATATATTGTGTTATAGGTTCTTATAAAAACGCAATGGATAGAACCCAAATTAGCATTGTGTTATAGGTTTTGATAATAACACAATGTATAGAAACTCTACTAAAACGTAATGACCAAAACTCAGTTAAAAGACACAATGACAGCAGATAAAAAGATACAATGGAGAGCAGATGAAGACACAATGGAAAACAAACTAAAAACACATTACACAACAAACTAAAACACAATGAAGAAGATAATAAAAAAATTGAACAAATTATTAAAACACAATGGATAACATATTAAAACACAATGGACAACATATTAAACATAATGATCTGAACTAATAACACAATTTGTAGAAAACCCAGATATAACACCATCTTTATTGTGTCATATATTGTGTTATAGGTTCTTATAAAAACGCAATGGATAGAACCTAAATTAACATTGTGTTATAGGTTTTGATAATAATACAATGTATAGAAACTCTACTAAATGTAATGACCAAAACCAAGTTAAAAGACACAATTACTTGCACTTTTAACACAATGCAAAAAAAAAAAACACCCAGTAAAAATGAAATTTTTTATTTTATTTTTATATGATAATATGGTACTCATATTAAAGATAAAAAACGCTCGTTATTATGGTGAATTTTTTTTTTAAATGTTGTATGAAAAAGTTATGGACGTTTTAAATCGAGGGGGGAATTGGCATGTGCCTTGCATTTAGAGAGAGAAAATCCATAAATATAGGATTCCCTCTATGCCCTTCTATTATCTTCTTTTCCCTACAACTAATCTCAACCCTCCAAATATAAGATCAATGGACTAGAATCCTTCTTACCATTCTTATTTATTTTATCCTTTGTATTTGATCCTAACCCTTCATTTCTTTTACAAAGCACATGGACCCCTTTTATGTAATTTATGCTAAACTAGTATTAAACACCCCTGCGTTGCGGCGGGGTGAACACCAATGCCACACTACTATCGGCGACCACTAACACTAAAGTTGCGGCGTGTTAATACGAAGAAAAATTAAACCAAAACGTAAAACATATAAAAAAATAACTAAGTCGATCTAGGACCCCGAAGGTTACGATGAACCTGTCAAATGGGAAAAAATAGACGGCCTAAAAACGTTTAACCACACACGCACGTTGCACCGTGTTTAAGCAATATGTACAACTTATAAATGCGCACACTTGGCAACATTTACAACTTATAAATGCACACACTTTTTGCTAAATAATAGTATATAATAAATAAATTAATTAGCATAAAAAATCACTAAAGCTACATATTACTATAATCTTAAAGAAAAAGGTCGGTGGGGTTTTCCCACCGACAAAAGCAGCCCTTCAACTTCCACAAATGCCAGTTTTGATCCTCACCCATATTCTGTCCTTTTCTTCCTTGGTCTTCATCACTATGTTCCAGAGTCTTCATCACACACGGATAGAGAGGGAAAGAGTTTTAGAGAGAGAAGCATAAAGAGAGGGAGGCGACCAGAGATGAGAGGAGGCCAGCCATGGCCTATCGGAACTGAATCAACGTCCTCACAGGAAGCTTTTCATGATTTCATCTTGGATTTCAAAAGGTATGTTATCTTTCATCTTAATCTTGAAGTAATATGAACGATGATTTATGGTACGAAATTAGGGCTCTGACACGTATGTTTCTGGTGCGTGTACGGTGACGGTGGTGGTTTTTGTGGATTAAACAGTCACGGCGGCTAGGGTTTTCGCCGTTTTTGTTATCCCTCATGTGCCCCTGTCATCATCAGTCGTTTGCCGGGTTCGATTACGGAACCTTTGGTGGCGATGGACGTGGTCGCTGTTAAAGATGGGGTGTAGTGGCAGTGGTTAGTGATGGTTGCTACAGAGGTTACGATTTTCATCACCTTGAAGAAAAGGGCACTCTCTGTTTTCTTGCTTCAAATCCGGCTACGATTGTGTTGTTGTCTTATCTGCCTAGATAGTAGATGAAATTCAAGTTAGTTACTCTCCACCGTGTGAAAAAAGAATGTGTGTATTTGAGAAAATTAGTTATGTTGAATTGGAATTTGTCAATTCTATGATTTTTTTTGCTTCTGTTTGATTGTTTGTTTCCATTGCAAATTAGCTACCTTCTGTTGTTTAGTTTTGTATGATTCAAAATAAACATTGAACTCATATTACTATCAATCATGAATCAACATTAATTTAGCTTAGCCTCTTCATGATTGAATTGGTTTAGTGTAAATTTTCATATATTTCGTTGGTGTATTCTTTTAAAAATCTTGATTGGAAACTGATATAAGTTAGAGTTTGGTTTAGATCTTATGTTCAATGATTATGTGCATCCAAATGAAACTGTATTTTTAACATGCATTTGACACACTAGAATATTAAATAGTGTCTAATTGAGCAGCATGCAGCAAAATTTGTGTTTGTAGATTAGAAAGGATTTGGGCATATAATATCTAATTGCAGAACACACACTCTTCAAGTGTGCTTAATATAATTTACTATTATGATGTGCATGGGATGTAAGTTTTCGAGTTTAATATATGGTACTGATTTCTATAGCAGAAATGGCGACCAAAGCAACCATGGTGCAGTACCGAATGGGCCTGCGAAGTTGGCAAATTTCATGGAAGAAGAAAGTTGCAAAGAGGGGTCCAGAGGTGAGTTTAACTATATATAGTGTATACATTAGGACCGTAAATGCATTAAGACCGTAAACAATCATAATTCCGCCGACTATAAATAACCTAGAGATCGCCGCCGCAACGCGCGGCATCTGGCACTATCCTAGTACAACTTAGAGCACCCGTAGTGGGGCGTGATTTTTAAAAAAAATTGAAAAAAAAACGCCCCAAAACACCCCTCCCCCCACTACGCCCGGCGTTAGCCGGCGTTATTTTCAAATAAAATGCATGGTGGCGTGATTTTTAAAACGCCGAAGTTGTTTGCATGTGATAATGGAAGACCAATGGGATTGTGCCAACAAACTTTGACTAACTGACAAGTTTAGCTTTTTTTTTTTAATCCTTTTCTCTATAAAAAATAATAATTATTTATTGATTGCTTGGGGGTTATTGTAATAATGCCCCACTACGCCACTTTTTGCTATAATGCCCAAGTGTGACTAGGATGCCACGTGTCGGATAATGCCCCATGGTAGGGGCATTATACCAACTTACCACTACACATGGTCTTATAATGCACAAATATGTTTCAAAATAATAGTATATAAATAAGTGTTACCTTATTTCTTCTAGATGACCATCACTCCCCTGGTGATTTATGGATTTACTCGAAATAATTAATTACCTACCCATCATTTTCTCAAACCTACAACATGCATTATTGGATTTATTTCCTTTCCAGGTGATTAATGTAAGTGTGTAGTTTGTTTCTGTTGGCAGCATGTGAATTTGTGTTGATTTTATGTATGTATCGTGTCCAATGTATGTCACATCTGTGATTTGTGCAATTTAAGAGATTTAAGTTAGTGTGTTTGATGGTGATCTTATCTCTATTTTAAAATTTTTGGTTTTTTGGGTCTGTATGTTTTTTTTTTTTTTTTTTTCGCTAGTCCTTTGATATAATATATTATTGCCGTTCAAAAAAAATTGTATTTTAAAATAAGTGGTGTTTTAAAACATTTGAAAGTTTCCGAAAAGTTATACTGAAGTAAGTCCGCCGGATTGAGAATCAAAAGATCTGTTTTTACAGTTTGGCGCTTTAACGTATAGGTCTGTTTTGAAACTTGAAACCGGTTATGTAAACTGAACTAGATGTTTAACCTTTATTATTTATATATTTCTTTTCATGTTTTTGTATATGGATTATAATTAATAATCTTTTTTTCTTATTAAAGACTTAGGGTGAAGGGAGTGGTGCGGGAAACTCATCGGCAAAGGTGTTTGCCGAGCGGCAACACCTCCGCCATCCCATTTTTACCGAGCGGCAAACTTCACAATCGGCATGTGGTTACCGATCGACAAACTGAGGTCTTTGTGACCGTTCTAATGATTGGTGCCTTGTTGTGCTGATTCTGATGTGTGTTCAAAAAAAAAAAAAAAAAATTGCTGCTGCTTCTGATGGAGGTGGAATCGGTGGTGGTGGTGGTGGCGAGTGGTGATGGAGGTGGAACTGGTGGTAGTGGAGGAGATCGTGATGGAAGTGGTGTTCTGTGGCTATAAAGCCGACGGTGTTCTGCGGCGGCGGCGGTTCTGCAGCGGTTCACGGCGGCGACGGTGGCCGTGTCTAATGCGGCGGCGGTTCTGCAGCGGTTCAGATGGTAGTGGGTTGTCTGGGTTGAAGATGGTAGCGACTAGCGAGTGGTCTGGTTGGTGTTTCAAATCTGGGTTGAAGATGGATTTGGGTTGAAGATGGTGGCGGGTCATCCGGCATGGTGGTTGAAGTGTCCGCTTCTGGGTTGAAGATGGATCTGGGTTCAAGATGGATTTCGGTTGAAGTGATCGGTTTTACAGAAGTTGGATGGAAAATGGTTTGTTGATTAAAACAATAAAAAAAAGTTTGCCACTTTCAGGTGTCTACACCACTGCCAACACTTTTCACCAAAGTTTAAACTTTTCACACTTGCTGACATGGCACACTCTGATTGGTCTATTTTAAAGTTTGCCACTTTCACCTGTTTAACCACTCCCTTCACCCTTAAGAATACAAACTAATGACTTTGAAAAAGAAAAAGGAACATCAATCAAACCGTCAAATCATAGCAAATAAACCGTTAAACCAGCTGGTTTGGCCAGCCCATGAAGCTCGGTCGGTACGCTTTGTCGCTTCCCGAAACCGCAATTATCATTTTCCATCCATAATTTTTGTTATTACAGTTGTCTTGGTCAGGATTGTCGTGCGGATTTAAATGTACAAGTAGATGATTCATTAGTATTGGTTCGTATTCTATATGTTTGTGCATTTACTTTGCTGGGTACACACAATTACATGGGTTAGCAGGTAGTAAATTGACATCAAACAACCTCACTTGTTTTATCTAATTGGTTATATTTAAACTAGCAAGATGCCCGCGTGATGTGGCGGGAGCAACACATTTCATTGTGATACTCCTAATTTTGTAGTTTTTTTATTCATATAATATTTATTGTAGCATTATTGCAATAGATATACATCAAAAGCGAAGTAATCGGGTAATCAATTTCATTGTGCCGTGCAAGGTTCGGTCGGTTCGTTATTATCCTCAACCTAAGCCAAAACCAAAGTTATCGGTTAGTCTATTTTATTAACCAAGTGGTTTTCGGTTAATCACTTCGGTTTATTCGGTTAGATTGACGGTTTTCGGTTTAGTTCATTTAATTTCAGTTAACAGCAAAAACCAAACTTTGGCTAAAACTTTTGCTTATAAAAATATATGAAATTGAGGCATAAATACATTAAATGAAAGTATAAATATTTGAAATGGAGATATAAAATATGAAATATATGAACGGGGGGTATAAAAGCAAGAATTATTTGAAAATATGAATGGTTCGGTTCAGTTCAACTAATTTTGGTTAAACGAGAGTACAAAAAAAAGGATAACCAGTTTTGGTTAATTCGGTCTTCAGTTAATTCAATTTTTTGTTAATTTCGGTTTGGTTTCGTCTATTTTCGGTTTGGTTTAGGTTAACAGTTTAGTTATTGCTCACCAATAACCGGCTTTGGTTAATAAGCGATAGGTGCACGCGTGATGCGACGAGAAACACATACATTGCCACGGTGTGCATTGTTCGGTTGGTTAGATTATTATCCTCAACCGAAATCAAGGTCATCGATGAGTCTATTTTATTAACAATTCGTTTTCAGTTAATCGGATTAGTATTACGGGTTTAATACTGGCCGAACTAAATCATAAGTATCCTTACTAAATCCGGTTTCTGTGTCATTTGTTTTTACTAATCACATATGTTGACTTTCTTATAGACGTAAGTGTTGATTAGTCAAAATATGATTACTTTTAATGGCAACAACTAATTAAACTATGATGATTTTTACTGTTTAGTCATGATGGAACGAAAAACTAAGAAATTTTATAATATTTTCACCACCATTTAGTAAAAGAATTGCAAAAAATAATTGTTTTTTTTAATTTCATTTTGTAACACTTATATCATTATTCAACTAAAAAATTAACAAAAACAAGGTAAGAACAATTATTTGTCCATTATATAAAAGAGTTATAGATTAGGTTGACTAGCATTAAACTCGAATACCATGTCACAAACAGACAATTCTATATTTATAGAGCTACAAAAAAGTGTGGTATCCGTATCCCACACGACATGTTTAACACAACTATTTAACCTATAGACGATATTCTTAACAAGATTTCTGAATTAAGTAACTTAATATGATTAATAAAAAAATATAGAACACAACAAAAACGACAAAATAAAAATTTACCAACAAAAATTCGATTTATAAAATCTTTAACAAGCTACATTAGCTACCTATATAAGGAAATTTCTTACGATATAATTAATTATTTATAAATATATACATCTTTGTTTTTCCGATAAACATGTTTTAAATGTGTCGTCTCAACCTTATTAACTCATTTAACATGGGTGATTAAATGTGATATTTGTGTCAAAAGCGGTTTAGGTGGGTTGAACCCATGTATACATGTTTTTACACATGTTATTAACGTGTTCACCTGCTTATAACCTGGCCTTCAAAATCTAAATAACCGTTTAACTTTGTGTTAATTCATATCGAATGAACAGTTCTTATAACTTTTTTTGACTTTGCGAAATCCAAGTTGTTACCAGTACGGATCTTCGATTATGGAAGATTAGAGCTGAAGATCAGTATTTCGAACCAGACGAGATGTACCGTAAGTGACATGCAAGCTCACAGGGTCTGATTTAGGTAAAAATTGAACCCTTTGCTGTGTTAGTATGTTATTGATGTTTGTTTATAGGTGACACTCAGAGACAATTTACAATTAAATTACACCATGGAGGTAATTTTGTAGAAAACCCAAATAATGAATACTTAGATGGAAAGATCAACTACATTGATCATGTAGATTTTCGTTTGTTGACTACGAATGTTTTAGAGGAGATGATTAAGAAAATAGGCTACGATGATGGTCTCTTTTTCTGCATTCATTACAAGGAACCTTACATGTCTTTGGATTTTGGTCTTAGGACATTAAAATGTGATGTTGATTTAGAAGCTATGTTTGATCATGTGCGTCAAGGAGTCAACCTGATAGACATGTATGTTGAACACCAGAGGTCAACAATCTTGATGGAGTCCTATGAAGTTCAAGCAGGGCCATGTAAAGAAATTGTTCCAGCATCATTTTCAATACAAAATGAAAATGAAAGTAAAAAATAATGAAGATGAGGAAGAAAGTGAAGATCAGAATGAAGAGGATGAAGAAAGTGATCCTGATTATGAGTATGTTAAGGAAGATAATATGGTTTATGAAATAGAAGTCGATATGCAGATGTTCAGGGCTAATGTAGAATTTACTAGGGAAGAACTGCATGGTTCAAGTGATGGGGATCATGATGATGAGAGAAATGTAGAAGGTCGTCTTCCTGTAGACCTGGAGGACTTTGAAAGTCGGTCAGATGACAATACAACACTTAGAGATAGGGTTGCCAGGAAGATAAGGAGGAAAAGAAAGGTTGTTATCAAATAGAGGGGTGCAGATGATGTGCCGTTGGTCAGCTTATCGATGACAAGAGTAAGATGAACGTGATGGTAAAAAACTATGCTCTTAAGGCTAGGAGGGATGTTTTTATCCTAAAAACGAGTTGTTAAGGTATAGAGTAGTGTGTTTCGGTAGTAATCCACCACTACTTGGTGTTGCAAAAAAAAGGAGATGAGGGGCAAAATAGTAAAATCAACAAGGTAGGGCAAAAATACAGGCACATTAAAAGGCATACAAAGCCCACCTGCCCTGGGGCAGTTCACATCTCAAGGAAGACGGTTAAGGAGAAGTGGTGTGTGAAGACAGTTCATAATCATCATAATTGTTTGACAACTAGGGACGTATCATTGTACACAATGAGTTCGATTGTCAGGGAGATCCAACCTATGATTGAAAGCAATCTAGAGATGCCAATTCAAGCAATTCAAAGTCAACTTCTTAGGAAGCATCAGCTAGAAATATCACTACATAAGGTGTTCAAAGCCAAGAGGATAGCAACTACCAGGATTTATGGTGATTACCAAGAGCAGTATGGTCTTCTAAGGTCGTACTATGATGAACTTCTCAAAGCCAACCCAGGTAGTACAATTAAGATAGATGTGGAGCCATGTGGGAATCCAGGTAGTCTTACAAGGCAGTTTCACAGGATATATGTTTGTTTTGCATCTATGATGAGAGGATTTAAGATGATTGGAAGACCACTGCTGGGTGTCGATGGGTGTTTTATGAAAGGTCCTTTTCCTGGACAGATCTTGAGAGATGACCTAAGGTGCACGGTTGATTCATGTTTCACTTTCATCAGCGACAGACAGAAGGTAATCCATTATTACATGTTAATTCCTAACTTTCCTTTAAATTTGCTTGAAAAATAAGAGGAATATTTCCTGTTGATCAATTCAATAAACATGTGATGGAAAACAAATAATGATTGTGTACCTGATAAGCCAGCAATCACACCAGAGAGGGAAGTAGACGTCATGTTCGTCAGATTTGTCTGGTTCCCCTTTAGGATGTATCTTCTTGATGGTAGTACCGAGTTCTTTAGGGTTGAAGAACTTGTAGTAATGGAGAGAGAGGAGGGGCGATTTAGTGTTGATGTTATGAGGGTCTAACCCTAATCCCTCTCTAGTAATCTCCTTATATACACCCAAGGGGAAACCCAATTAGTTAATTAGGGTAATTTGGCCCATCAACAATTACCAACTAATTTATTATAGGTTTTAATATATTTTAATCCGTATTATATAAATGATAATGATGGCTACTAGATTAAATATAAATAAATAAATATTTAATCTTACATTTTCCCACTTAGCCGAATAATCATTTATCATGAGTATTAGATTAGTCTGATCAGAAGTTAATACTCATTTTAGCTTTAAACCAAGAACCGTAGTAGAGAAATACAGCCGTTGAATCATTATGCGACTCAGGACCCCCATTAGTCATACTACAGCCTCAATTTAAAACCTAACAGTTATGATCAAAATACTAACAAGCCCTTTAGCGTTTGATTTGTATTTATATTTGTCTATATGTTATTACACCGGCAGAACATATGTTAGAGACATACAAAATCAAACTGATGAGGAATATTAAAAGTTAATCATTCATAGTACGATATGCAGTTGTACATAGTCATCAATATACCCGTGATTATTATAAGCGCTTACATAATAGTTATGGGTGATAGACTTTTAGTTATAGGATCCTTAAGCATATCATGAATGCATTCGATACAAAGATTTAATTTCCTCAATTCGTTCATAAACGAATAATTAAGTGCGTATCGAAAATTTAATGCAGCACCTCTCGAACTGTTACTGTTCAAGGAGACATGGTAGCTGACTTTATCACAACAAGTCTTCAATATATTAATTATATGGGGTTAATAAACTTATGAGTCCACTGATAAATTTCCAACAATATTTAGTGACTATATTATGTCGTTATAACTTAGGTTGTTAATATCAGTCCATTATGACTCCTCCATGAGATAGGTTTTGTCTGTTAACATAAAGATATACCCGAAATTACATTTTGTCATCTTTGAATATTACAAAGTTAGAGTAATCAACCGGTTTGAGTTCTCACTTCTTCTTTAAATTATAGCCTCTCGTTTCTTTTAAAGATATTATAATACTCTATTGGATGCTTCACGTTTATCTAGACATATCTAGTGTGTTGCAATGTGAGTAATATCTAAACGAGTATAGACTTGAACTTACATAAGGCTTCTAATTAATGAAGCGTAAGGAAACAATCTCATTTATCCTATTATCCTCTAAAGGAGAGCAGTATTGTTTGTTACATATGCAAGGACCAATTTAATGTTAAACTTATGGAACGAAAGTAATGTCCCATTTGGTCTATCTCAACATGTTATGATATCTATTATGTAAGAGATATCTCTGAGATCTCATTATATCAAAGTTTGTAACAACAATACTTTGGCTTGTGTAACATATACTTGTCAAAAGAATGTCATCTATATAGACAAGTTTAATTTAATTGCTCCCACTCATTTTGAGGTAGGTACATTAATCCACTTGGTTGTTGATGAAAATAATTACGTTAAGATTTCATCACATTATGATGTTTGCATTAACCCATACATGGATTTTATTGGCTTATAAATAAAGTGTTCTTTAACCTTAAGTTTAGAACTTTCAGGTTGTTTTATGAACATGTAAATATGTCAGCCAGTTGTTAGGGAAAGTTGTATTAATGTTCATGTAATGTAGCTCAAAATTATTATAAGCTACTAGAACAGTGATGATCCTAAAAGAAATCTTATGTTAGATATGTAAGAAAGATTCTTCAATAATATATCTCTTCTTGAGTATAACCTTTGACAATCAATCATGCTTCTTTGTGTCTTAACATTTATATCAGGATTTGGTTTAGTTATGAACACTCTTAGATTATTCAATCAAATCCCAAACGTTATGCGAACACATAAAATCAGTTTTACTAGAAAACAGTTTTATTCCATTCAGAAGATTGATTGACACTAATGGCTTAATTAGAAGAGATAGGATCAGTAAACTTTTCCAAAATTCATTTCAACTTCAATTAGGGAGGTTATGTAATCATCAAAGTTAGTGGGTTTTTAAACCTAGATGACCTCCTGAGTTGATTATTGGGTTAGTTAGAAGTTTCAGTTTTATGGATTAGCTCTTGGTTAGGTTGCTATCATTTTCATTCTAAGTTTGTAAGAGTTGGTGCAGTATGGTGTACAAGAGGTGTAATCGGAGTTAAATTCGGAGTAAAATTTAATGACACTCTTCCCCCCGCCTCTTGTATTCCTTGCAAGTCGTGATAAGAACTTTGACTGCTCCCACTGACCTTAGAAAACTTTAGGAACTCAGCATGCTTAGGGTCAATATTTAACGACCAAACAAATTCTAAATAGAGAAAACATATTAATGAACATATTAATGACGTTAGTCATTGTAGTTTCTCTTGTTGAGGATTATGTTAGTTTGGATAAGAAATCTAAGTGTGCCCACAATTAAGCAACAATGAAACTTTTGTAATAGTAGCATTAGATTTTAAGGAGACAAGTATTGATGGAACAGTGTCGTGATGGAGCGGTGTCTTGTACAAGAGGTGCAAATTGAGGTAATGTGAAATTTTCACTCCCCCACCTCTTGCAACTATTGCAAGATGTTCTAAAACACTTAATGCTCCCACTGATCTTTTAATATCTCTAAAATGCTACAAGAGAAGTTTCAATTAGGTATGTGACGTGGGAACCTATCATATATATATGTTAGACTTTACTTGATTTTCTTAATGTCCAGATGTCACAAAAACTTAGGGACATATTTAATAGAAATCATGTTAAGCACATATATGAGTAGATTTCTTTAAGACCATGGGCCATATGCAACAAAATTTAGATACAAGTTGATAGTCTTTTAAATGATAAATGAATTGTGTCTGAATATTCCATTTGAAATAAGTTCCATGAATGTCAATGAATGACTTATGATGGACCCATACTTATTCCTTAAGCCAAGTAATATTTAGGGCTATAACGTCATGATTTAAAATCACTTAGAATGAGATTAGAAGAAAAATCATCCTCATTAACCATGTCATGATTTCTCATGAATTTTGGTTATAATGGATGAAATTTATAAGTCTCATTTTCCTTTTGTCAAATTCTCATTTTCATGATGACAAAAGTTGTGAAAGTGTAAGGTATCATCTAGTTTTATCTTAATAATGTTTCAATCCAGATGTTTAGAACAAATAAAATGAGAGTTTAAGGTAAGTGTGACTTTATGTTGACTATGCAAACCTCACAACCTTCATAACATTGCTTAATTATGATACTATATTCTGATTAATCTTCAGAGTATATAAGGTATCGAAAGGCGTTTGTTAGAAGACTGCTTATTATGGTTTTTATAGCCTTAACATTTAATTTTGTCACTAACTCTTATGTTAATTATTTGTTGATTTCTGGTAAGGAAACGTTTAAAACTAGAGTCGACTAATCATGTGTTAATAGGAATATTATAATTAGTAGAGTTAAATATCTTTAATAAGTGACTATCTAATTAATTCATCCAACTGTTCTTTAGAATAATGGATAGTCTCGTTGCTTATGTCTAGTCTAATGACATAATGATGCAGTGAGATTTTCCCTTGAAGAACCTTAGAGGTGGAATTAACAGTTGTAATTTGTCTATGGACCTTAGAACAATCCTCTTTTAAGGTTTTAAGTGGTTGTAAGGTGAGTAACAACTTATTTTTCCAGCTTCAAACATTTATTTCTTTGTACATATGTTGCTTATCAACACACTCATTATACTTTGGTATTTTTGAGTGTCATAGTTGATTTATAAGGCATCAAATTGTACAAGTGAAAATCTTAGTATGTAATGTACTGAAAAATTGTACTTATTTCCATGCGTAAGCCCCTAAGTTTATGGGTCATGGTATTGCACATTATTATGTATTCACATATACCACTTAGCTTTATAGTTTAGAATTTTAAATGAAGGCATGCATCTTAGGAGTTCTAGTGATTATTCCATATATAAGAGATTAGCCTTAGGAAAGACTTAATCTGAAATAACTTTAGTGATAGCATTATGTTAGAGAGTTCTTGATTATCATAAGAGACATCATGTTCGATTTATCCTAATCATCATGCTCTAATTTTCTTCTTTATAATCTTTATCAGAAGAGAGCAATAGGATTATCGTGTCTTAAGAAATAATCAAGGATTTAATTTAAGAGCTAATTCTAATAGAAACTTTAAATAAAGCAAACATTGTAGGTTTAGGAATTAGAGTGGATGAGATATTAATTTATAGAAGAAAATTACAGTGAGTAAAATTATGGGTACTAAGAATAAGGCAGACGAAATGATCATAAAAAATTAATTAAGGATCATTATGTGAAGAAGTTGTGATATGTCTATTACTAACATCAAAATAATAGACTTGTTTAAAAATTCTACTTAAACGAAGACAAATCAGCTTTGGCCAGAAGTGTAATCATTTAAGTATGTGTGCAAAGTAATCGTGACAAATCAGCTTTGGCCAGAAATGAGACAATCACTTTAGTTATGCACTTGTCAAGCATGCTAAACATAAATGAATTAAATCAGCTTTGGCCAGAATTAAGACATTTCACGTTTGTAATGCATACTTAACATAGCTTTTATAATACTTGAACAATAAATAGATATATTAAATCAGCTTTGGCCAGAATTAATACATCAGAAGCTCATTCAAGTTAAGCTATTTTGGTTTTGTAAAACATTATTTGATCCTTGTTAATTAACTAAGTATTTACAGAACCAATTAGTTAGTAGCAAACCACCTGTTAGCGCGGATCGAACTGAGTTATGAGAGCTCGAGTTAGCCCAAAATAATGAGGTTTCGAGTTGGGTCTCGAGTCAGGTCTCAACTGAGTTATGAGAGCTCGAGTCAGTTATGAGGTCTCGAGTCGCAACCTGTTGTCTCGAGTCGGAACCATGGTCTCGACTATCACATTTTATGAGATCTCGAGTCAGTTATGAGGTCTCGAGTCGCAACCACGGTCTCGAGTTGTGAAGATTTAATCCCTTAGTCGAAAACTCAGTGGTCTCGAGTCGAGACTGTTGTCTCGAGTTGTGAAGTTTTTGAGCCCTTATGATCTCGAGTCGAGACCTTGTAGTCTCGAGTTGAGACCTGATGGTCTCGAGTCGTAATCTTATGGTCTCGAGTTGTAAAAAATTAATGACCTTTATGATTTCGAGTCGAGATCTTGTGGTCTCGAGTCGAGATCTGATGGTCTCGAATCCACTGTTAACAGCTGTTTATTGTGACAAGTTTGAAACAGCTAATTTTAAGGGATTTTGATTATAATTTCAAAATATCTTATGTTTATCTATCCAAGTTAATTATTCGATTATAATTAAAATTATATTTTATTCGAAACTTGGAGATAAAGTTAAACAACTTTAGCAAATATAATCAAAACTAAGTTATCCCTAAATAAGGTAATTAACCAATTTATGGTCATGAAATCATTATTGAATTAATAAAATCAATCAATTCATCGATTTACATAAAAAAGAAATATAAGCTTAACAAGAAGCCGTGAATTAAGTGAATTGAATGAATCGATTAATTAAATATTCATCATGTGCAGTTATGGTTTCAAAGTCAAAACCAATTTTAATGAATTATAGAAGTAAATGTAAGATTCTAATTTGGTACCAATGTGGCAATGTCTGCCGCCGTAAGGAACCAAAAATTAATTTTGAATGGTTTAATTTTCAAATCAATTTGCGGATCATAATCGCAAAACAGAAAAAACAATCTTTATGTTTCAATTCCTTTAATTCAATTCGATGAATTCCTTGATTGAATTGATGTAATCAACATATGCTCTGATACCACATGTTGATCAATTCAATAAACATGTGATGGAAAACAAATAATGATTGTGTACCTGATAAGCCAGCAATCACACCAGAGAGGGAAGTAGACGTCATGTTCGTCAGATTTGTCTGGTTCCCCTTTAGGATGTATCTTCTTGATGGTAGTACCGAGTTCTTTAGGGTTGAAGAACTCGTAGTAATGGAGAGAGAGGAGGGGCGATTTAGTGTTGATGTTATGAGGGTCTAACCCTAATCCCTCTCTAGTAATCTCCTTATATACACCCAAGGGGAAACCCAATTAGTTAATTAGGGTAATTTGGCCCATCAACAATTACCAACTAATTTATTATAGGTTTTAATATATTTTAATCCGTATTATATAAATGATAATGATGGCTACTAGATTAAATATAAATAAATATTTAATCTTACATTTCCAACTTGCATTACAGGGTCTGATTCCAATTTGCAAGCAAAGTGTATGGGGCCACTGACACCTCATACCACTGAGGTCTTCGATGGTATCAAGTAACAGGTCCAAGATCACAGTGTGTTGTGAATGTTAAAAATAAAACTTGTGCATGCAGGAAGTGGGACTTGACAGGGATGCCTTGCAAACATGCTGTTGCAGCCATATGGGATATGTCAAGGAATAGCATTGATGCTGGTATACCAGAAGAGTGGGTTTCGGATGTGTATTGGTTGTCAACATGGAAGAAAGTTCATGAGAATGTCATAGAGCCAATCAATGGGCCGGAGATGTGGACTCCTTTTCAGTGTCCAACAACACTTATCCCACCAAAGAAGGCCAAAGAAGAAGCGAAAGAAGGCATTTGGGGAAAAAGAGCTTGAGAAGGAGTTCGACAAAGGAGGTAAAATGACCAGAAAGGGAACCACCAATAAGTGTGGTAAATGTGGAAACCTGGGACACAACATCAGGAGCTGCAAAGGACAAGGGAGTGAACAATCTACTGCTTCACAAGAATCACATACTATCACTCAAGGTGCCCCAATTGACAATCTTTATGATTGATGGAAGTTTTTTATGGTTTCTAATATCTCTAGTTGTATGGATTTTTGTCGAGTTTGTTACAGACAATGTTTGTTTTCATTTCTGCACTTATGACTATGTTTATAACTTTATTATGTTGTGATGAAAATGTTTGGTTGTTTTTCATATGGCTGCATTTCAGTATTTTCATATTTGTGTCCAAACATAATTTCGATAGAAAGTAATTCGATTACATTGCAAGCTTTAGTACATATTCCATAATTTAGTGGTCCAAAATACAACATACAACAAATTTAGATGCTGCTTTCTACCCTATTTCCAGTTACAATCATCCAAACAAGACCAATCCGAGTCAGAACCATGCTCCCCTTCATATGGATTGTGGTACCAATCATCCTCTTCATCCCAATAACTGTAATCCCATGCATGTTCCAGCACTTCAGGGTCATAGTCTTTTGTCAGATCTTTGAATGTCACTTCATTCTCTGTTTGTTCCTCCAAATAAGGTCTGAGTACCTCAGAGTCTTGATCCTCAAAGTATACATAACTGTCTGGTTCTTCAGCTGTAATGACATCTTCATCCTTATCATTCTCATTCTCAGCAATAGCTTCAGGATTACATTCAGGCTACCAATATAACATTAAAACAAACAGTAAGAACTTGAAAAAGGAAAATTTACCATTGCAATAACTGGAAAACTCAGTCACAAGTAGGGTGAAAATACAAATACTAATCCCATTTCTCTACATTTAACTACTTAAGCAAATAAACTAGCACAATCAGGACCCAAGTAATCCCTAAGTACATCTTCCATTCGAACACATCATCATTCTTGTACAGAGCAAATTTGTCTTTGCACTTAGCCAACTCATCCTTATCTTTGATACTTTGAATTAAAGCAGGCATTACCTCACGACAAATTGGACATCCCTGTTCTTCACCAACATCAGCCTATCTAAGGAATCCACATCCTCCAATCTAAAATCGGACATCAATATCAACACCACAACTCAGTAATTATCCGACAACTACTTTCAATATGCGTAAAACAGAAATCACTTACACATTGCAGATACCATCTTCCAGGATTAGCCTTCGTTTCCAACTGTTTGTAAACAGTTTGCCCACCACACGGACATATAATGTCTGAGGGTTGGGTTTTCACCATTTTTTCTTTTGATCGAAGAACAGTGGAAGAAGAGCTAGACATTTTCACCAACAAGGAGTTAAATGTAGAGCGATTGAAGAATTGGGGGGAGCTACGGTTTATGTGATGGAGCGATTGAAGATTTGGGGGTGGAAGAAGAGCAGACAACGATTGAAGAATTGAGGGAGCTAGGTGTAACGCCCAGTATTTTGATACTCTTATTATATTAGCAAGTCTTATCGTAATTCCTATCCAGTTACACTTGTACACTCGAGACAACCGATCGTAATGAAAATAAAGCTAATTTTGATCATAATTGTGTTAAACTATGTGCAAACTATTATTCTATGTGATGCTTCTTACATGAGAACAATATGTTTATCCTAGATTCTTGACACTTTGTTATGTTTTGATACTTAATGAACGAGAAACTAATTTAACACGAACTCAAAACACGGAATTACTCATGTTAATTATGCTAATCATGTGTTCAAATGTAATGATAATAATACGCAACGCAACGCTTAACCTCACCCGCAAATGAATCAAAATCAGAAAATCTAACCAAATCACAACTCACGGTCCGAATGGGCCATCCGCCCGGATGGAGCCATTCGGACATGGCTATCCGGACCTAACCATCCGAGCGAATCGACACGTCAATATCACCTATAAATAGCGAACTTGAGCCTTCATTTTCACCTTTCACCTCTGCTCATTCGCTCTCAAGCTCTCGACGGCGATTCAAGGCTTTTGTAAGCATTTCTCCCTTAATCTTTCCATTTTCCACCTCTATTCCACTTCTACTCCATTCTTTCTCATCAAAATCACATACACACACACTCACACTTCAACTTTTCTCAAAAACCACTGATTTTAGACATCTCGAAGATGGTTTCCACACGTTTTGCTTAGGAAAATTGTTGTGGAGCATCAATCAGCCAAGATTGATTCAAAATCTAAAGGATTTTCACCTTTTGATGCAAGATCTAAAAGATTTTTACATGTTCGGTTCATATCTAATGGGCTTTCACATTTTACAACTTATTTCTGAACGCCTTTTTAGTTTTACACAATATTGGAGGAATCAGGACTCTGTCAGACTCTCGACTCTTCAATAGTTGAAAGCCGGCTCGCAAACTGATTTTCCCCAAGGAGATGGACTGATTAATGGGTCGAGCGTGAATCCTCATCAAGAACAGAACATCCGATCGAATGGGCAAGGCCCATCCGCCCGAGTGGACCGGGCTTGGTGTTTTCCGTTGTTCGAGTCCGTCGACATGTCCGTCTCCATTAGCCAAAACCGTTGTTGAGAAAAGTTTTACAAAAACTTCAACCACAGACCATCCTCCCGAATGGCCATCCATCCGGATGGAACCCATTCGTCCGGATGACCTGATGTAACGCCCTGCTTTTCCGCACTTTCCCTAATTAGAAAACTTGTCGTATATTTCTACTTTCGGAAATCCGTCTCCTTTGTAATTGTAATTCATTTCAAGCCATTGTTAATCTGAGACTTCGGTTGTAGTAAAAATGATCTTTTATATGAAATTCATGTTGTTTATACTTAATGCATACTTACGAAGATTAACTCGCAAACAACTACCATGTGTTCGTGATTCTTAAACAAACATTTGGTCACATTTTGCAAGACGCAAATTCATGTTCTTTACGCTTATTTGATACCTCAAGTCACATGTCGTACATACTTGTTATATTGGTTTGTTACACATACTTATGCATAACATATTTTTTTACTCTTACTTTAATTCATGTTTAATATACCTTTAGGCCTTGATACATGTTCAATACACACTTGACATTGTAGGACATGTTAACCATATATAAAATACATCTTATTTATATATTTTACATCATTTAAACAACAAAAAAAAAATATAAAAGCTGCCAAACAGCCCTTGCAATTCAGCCATATATTGCTGAATTATCTCTCTTTTTAATTGCTTAAACTCTCACCTACTTGTATTAAATGCCAACCCAACTTAACCCTAATCCTTCCCCCTATAAATACCACTTATAACCAGCCTCCCTACCACTTTTGCAACACTAAAACACTCTCAAACTCTCTCCAAATCGCAGCTGATTCCATAAGTTCGAGTAGAAATACCAACATTCACAAAAGTGAGCATAACTCACTCATTTCTTATCCGATTCACTCGATTCTTTTTCCTACTTCTTTGTATTGACCTTAGCTACATTTCCATTGGTTTTCCTTGGAAAACCAAGCCCTGAAATGTCGCCAAAAGGGCTCCAAAGTTGACTGATTTTTCTGTTCTTGATTCAAACTTTGATAAACTTGAGGAAACTCATCTCAAACCTATGTCCTTATGCTTATAACCACATCTATGGTTAGTTAGGCTTAAAAACAAGGTTGAGACATTCAAAATCAGAGGTATAAACCTCACAAACTTTCTGTTTTGTTCAAGGGTTTAACCCACAAGTGATGTTCAAGCTTAAGACTTGATGATTGTGTGATTTAGGATTAGCTTGGGCTATCCTACTTGAAAATCCACACATTGCTTGATGTTTTCTCATAGATTAGTTGTTCATATTTTATTTCTTGTAAGTTCATAACCCTCCTTGAATGTTCATAACATCAAGTGTAGTAGTGAACATTTAGAGATGCCTAAATGGAAGACTTGTTCTTCCTACCTCCTACATGAATTCTATGATACATAAGAGGTTCCTAAATGGGGGATTCATCCTCCTACCTCATGCTTGACCTATATGACATAATGTATACTATACCATACTTATATATTATCTAAGTAATCGAACTTTTGATAATGAACTAGTGGTCATTTGTCAAAATAGTAGGTTATATCATCTAAGGACCATAATGCTTGTCATGATTCTAATGGGCATATTATCCCATGAAAACCTTCAAACTCTTTGAGTTTCATAGTGTCAAGGACAAGTCTTATGTGCTAGACAATTACTTTTTCATATGTTTATTTTCATGTCCTCAAACTCCAAATCCTTAAACCATATGTAAACATATCTTAAACTCCAAATCAAACACATTCAACTTCCTAGTCTCAACAACTTCGTCAGATTGGATAATCGGAAGACTTAGCAATTTGTGAGTATACTTGACCCATTTTACAGATTTCACACTTTTGGGTGTAACATGTTTTTATATACAGAACACCCTTAGTATACATATTCTTATGCAAATACATAAACAAACAATCCAATACATGCTTACCATTTGTTATGCTTGATTCGTGTTTTCTGGGTGATTCTTATGTGATGAACTTGTCATTAGCTTCGTACAAGCCTCCACTTAACATGTATAGCGCTATAGGAGTAACGCACCACCCGTGAATGAGAGGTAATGTTAGGTTTATTCATTCACACTTGCTTAAACAGAGGGTTGACTTGTAAATCGCATACCAGTTTATACGTTAATCTTGATAACTAGGTTTGCCATGTGGATTGTTCCTTATTATTTTATTACTTATATACTACGCACCAAACTTGTATGCTCGCCAATACTTTTGTATTGAAGTACACTTTTAAAACATGTTGCAGGTTTAGCGATGATGTTGGTGATGCATGGAATCTAGTAGGATGCTTAGATACACACTTTAAACTTGTATTCTTATTGTATTGTTTTTCGTTATTTATGTTGTATTTGTTTCAAATCCTTGTAATTGACACTTTAGAAATGGAATGAAACTTATTATTTAAATACTTGTCACAAATATTAGCGTTATGATGTCTCGAGCAATCTATTTCGTCTCACTCCGATGTTTCCGCCATCGGTTGGGGTGTGACACCTGAACCTGTTAAATCCATTGTAATTTTGTTTCCACGACTGTTGCAACACCTCGAAAATTACGTCCAATAATGTACTGACACGTGTCATGGGCTTTGAATATGTAAAAACATACTTTAGAGGGACTAAAGTTGACAAACAGTGAAACTATGTGAATATAAGGGTCCAAAGTGTCAACAGTTGATAAATAGGCTCTACAATAACCCTACATGACGTTTATAATCTTAAACGGATAAATCATGGATCATACGAAGCGGAAAATAAAAGAAAGTGATGAATTACAAACTACAGGGGCTAAAAGTATCAACATGTTGAAAGTATACCTCTGAGTGATCTTTTGGCAGACCCGAAGCGTTGTAATGATAAAATTTACTCACTAGAATATGTGGTAAAAATTTCATAAAGTTTCATCATCGTGTGAGAAAGATAAGATCAAATTCGTATACGAAGGGTTAAAAAGTGTAAATCTCATAATTCCTTGTTCGGAAACCTTTCTCCAAGCATTCAAGACCTTCCAATGCATGGCCACACTCCCTAGGACACCCCTGACCTGCTTTCACTGACTTTGCATGATAAAAATGTCGGAAGGATCGAATAACAAGAGTGCAGGGACTGAACATGCAACAAAACAACAAAGTTTGAGAATCAGCACCATCGCGTAGCGCGAGGACCCGTCGCGTCGCGCGACGGGGGTGTTTTCGCAGCAGAACTGGCAGATGCCGGTTATCAGGTCTGTTTTGGTTGTAACCAGCTGTAATCGATTCAAGGGGCTCACCAATGAACTTTCATGCAACTAGGGACACTTGTATACTTCTTACAACAATCCTAGACTCACATGGCAGCCTCTAAACAGATCAAAGTGATGATAAAAGGGTCTTGAAGTAGTAAACTATGAACACTTACACTTTCAAAACTCACAAGATCAACTTCTGAAGCTTCCTGGACGTCAAGACATCTTCCTAGTGATCTCTAAGCTTTATTAGGACCATTGTAAGTATTCATAACCTTTGCATATTCGTTCTAGCTTAGTTTGTCAACCGAAAGTCAAACCATCGTAATTTAAACTTGACTTTGAGATTAAACGAGATTGGCTCTGTCATTTCTCAAATTGAAAGTACCTACAAGTTGGTATTTATGTGGGTAACAAACCCCTAAAAGGGTATCTTCAGATTCCCACTCTAAGTATGTTAATTGTCGAGTCAAAGCTTTTCTTAAAAAGTCAACAGAATGTGTTTTTGCAAATTTAGGCATGATTAACAATGTAGGCTACATGCAACCTGTTTGATCATCAAAATAACTTTGTAATTAATGTAAGAACATGTTTCAACATGATCAACTCGACAATTTTCAGTTTAAACCCGAATCGGAACCGAAAGTCGCATAAATTGACTTTTTCTTTGACTTTCAGTTCTGATCCGTTCATGCATGTTTGAGATCTGCATTAGAGCATATTTTGGACCAATTTTCATATAAGTTTAACTATCTGAGATTTTACAACTTGGTTCAATGCTTAACCGATTCATATGCATGTTTCCGATTTATGCTTAAAGTTGACTATTATGCCCTTTTGGCTATAAAACGTGATTTTTGAAAAAGTGAAAGAGTAGAAACATTTGTTACTGATTTATAAACTTGCACCTAAAATTTGATATCAGTTTGAGGTCCAGAATAAGAGTTATGCTCAATATCGTAATTTGAAAGCTTTATGTTACTTGAACGGCGTAATTAACATATAACCCATTTAAACCCACTTTTTGATACCAAACTTTTTACCCACTGATGTTATATAATATTTTGGTATTTTTAAAGATTTTTATTTAATTTTTGGCTGATCATAACATAGGTCTCTAAGTTAAATTCGGTAAATACCGATTTTGCCCTTTTTAGCCATAAAATGAGTTTTATAAATCCTTTTGACCCCAAACCTTTTTCTACTGATTTTATTTGATAAATAAAATATTTTGAGCATTCTGGAAATACAAAAATATCAGCTTTCTTTTAAAAACCCGGAAACGGCTCTAAATCGCCTTTTTAAGCGTTTTTAACACATAGTATGTACTATAACCATATTAAACATATAAGGTTGATACCTACTGATGTTCTTAGCATATTTTTATAAAATAACAGTAAGTACAAATTTATAAACTCAGGTTTCCAATTTTGACATTTTTAGCCCTTGTGAAATTACCAAAATACCCCTAAGGTGCATAGTTTGGTTTTAAATGATAAGTTTCACATATAGAATATACCCTACTGTTATAACATGTTAAATTAAGTATATTTATAGTATAAACCAGACCTGTAACTCAGATTTCTAATTTAACTCTTTTACAATTCTTTAAATGACCAAAATGCCCTTATAAGGCATAATTTGTGTTTAAATCCATTTTGGGCATAATAGAAGATATCTTGCTGATATTATAACATATTTAGAGCATATTATCTCAGGGAACTTGCATATGACTCTTACGGTTACCCGTAACGCTCTTTTCGCGTTCGGTTCGGTTTATGTAACTAGTTTGCATAAATTGACCGAGACGGGTCAAACATCATCATTTTTGTCTCAAAATCCAGAATGTATTTAGTATACCCATATTATACAAGTATTCAAACTTGTCGGGTCTAAATCACATTCTATCCGGTCTTCGCTTAATCGTGCGTTTGAACTGTATCGTCCTTTAAACTAGCCGGTCTAAGCATAAGCTTAAATAAAGACCCGTTAGAAATCTAATAGGTTATTATAAACCTTCGTTCCAGATTAGGAGCACCGGTAAAAGCTACTTGCATTTTTCTTGATTGAGAATTATACTTTACTCAGGTAAATACTTTTAACTTATTTTCCCTATACGGGCTTGGGTTACGGTATATAGAATACCGCTTGATCGAGCATCAAATCTTACATCTTTGGGTGGTTAATTGAATAATTTGATCGGCTCCTTTAAACAGTCTTGTTCACTTAAAGCCTTTGGGGGGTTAATGACCATGTCCCGGATATCCTCGGCATCATCTTACGAGATGGCCACGACCTGAGCACGGGGTGTAGGCGTAAACCTGTCAGTGTATAACTCTAATGTGGAGGGTCTATTGATCTTTAACCCGGACAAGATCCGGGCTACTGAACGCACAAGTAACATGTAATTCGTTCACAAGATTATAATAATATATAATTATCCCAAGTTATAAAATGTTTTGTGCCATGAGCATTCAAATCAATTTTCAACCATTTTCAAAATGAGTCAGTTAAATTGTATTTACCAGTGTAAACTGACGTATTTTCCAAAAGGTTAAGTGCAGGTACTACACGTAATAGGCTGGCTGTCTTCTAGAGCGTCCACAATAAGTCTCGCAAGCTTGGATGACAATAAACTGTTGAACAATATCTTATTTTATTTTGATCCGCCTGTGGATCCGTCTCAACTATTGTGATATTTAATATTACACTTTATTAAAGTTGAAATGAATCTATCTTTGCTTCCGCTGTGCATTCATATATATTGTGTTGTTTGTCTATGATGATACCACCTACGTCACGATACTCCCCACCGGGCCCACCGGTGACACGTGGAAAATAGGGGTGTGACAGGTTGGTATCAGAGCCAACTCTGAGTGAATTAAACACTAACCTTTTGTGTTTAATCTCAGTTACACAATTGCACAATCCTCGATTCTCGAGTCTAGACAAAGAACTTAGGAAATTTCCAAATTTTTGTTTAAATTTTCTAACTTTGTCTTATATATATTTTTGTGTATCATTTGTTGTTTTTGACAGGATCACCAAAAATGCCGCCACGTATGAGAGGAAGAGGAAGGGGACAAGGAGCACATGTAGCCCCAAACGACCACGAGGCCGGACCATCACACCGGCGAACACCTTCGGACCCCCACAACACAGATGCTCAGGATCTTTGGAGGTCCTTTACTTAACCAGCTAGGCGCTCAGTTTCACTGAGTACCTCACCTTCCATCCCACACTCCTTTGGGCCTCATTCGAAGAATGAGCCCCACAACTCACAACAGTCCTACATTCCCTTAATAGGACACAATTCACCTTTTAACCAACCATCACCTGTCTTCCAGGGTCAGTTCAACCCTGATGACTACTTAGCAGCAGCAGTGGGTTTTAACCCACTTGGACCAGAAGACCACTTTTCTGGTGGCAACCCGATGGACATCGATGAGGATACTGATCCTGCAATGTCGCCATCTGGAACTCCAAACCACCCCATCGAGATTTCTGATGGGTCACCTTTCATGGGATCACCATACAATGGTCCCGACAGCTTTGAAGAGAACTTCAAGCAGCACGACTGGGTGTTTACCCCCAGTTATCATAACTCTCCTTTGCACCAGCCCCATAACTCTCCTCTTCACCAGTCTTATCACCACTCTCCCCTACACTAGCCACAGCAGCAACCACAGCAGCAGCAGAATCCTTCCGAGGATTCCCGACTTGTAGCGGTCACTCCGCCAGCAGCACCACCTCCGCTTCAGACTCCCTCGCCTCCGAGGCGAAGGAGAACTACCTTGCGGATGTCCGCACGAGGGGGAGTGCGTATTAGCACCCCTCCACTTTCGAGTGGCAGCCGGTACTCACCGGTCCACGAAGAAACAGAGATGGGTGAATCTTCACACCCCGTCTCTGAAGTAGCATCTGCGCCAGTCGCGCCACAACCACCATTGGGTTTTGGAGACCCAATCCCCACTTACACCGGTGCTGCAGCATTCAACCCCTTCGAGTAGCAGATTCACACGGGGTATAACTTTACGGAGGATCCCTATTGGATAGCAGCAAACTCCAACACTTTCCACCAAGAAGGTCCCTACGGAGGTCCCTGGGCTACGGGACCCTCGACCTATGGGTACCCATCATATGGTATCAGCAGTCACAGCCTTCTCAACCTCCACATTATCAACCGCAACCTCCTCAACCCCCGCATTATCAGCAACCACCTCAGGCACCGGCGATGTCACCGCCCCAAATGCAAGAAATCCTTCATGAGATACAAGAGGTGCGTCAAGAGATGCGGCATGAGTTGCGGCATGATCGGAGGCATAACCGGGGGATGTTTAAGAAGATGGTGGATCTAATCAAGGGTAAAAGCAAGAAGGGTCATTGAATCCTTTGTTTGTTGGTTATTTTAGTGTGGTACTCATGTCCCTGCGTGGACATTTATTTATTTCAGTACTCTACCCCTGCGAGGGTATTTCTTTCTGTTCTGCCCCTGCGTGGGCATATCTTTTTATTTGACCCCTGCGTGGGTTTGTTTGTTTTGTTATTTGGCACCTGCGTGGGCATGTGGTTTATGTAAAAGACCCGTTTAGGGCAAACTCGTACTGATTTAAATTTTATTTTGAATGGTTAATTTAAGGTTTTCATTTTTAATTATGTGCATAAACATAGTGTATAAATAAATGAAAAATAACATTTATTATTTTGATGTACCATTTTAATAAAATAATAAGGATCTTAAAAAGGTAAAACCTAGCTGTTATGTTGTCATAAATCTAGCCAATATGGTGGAACCTGTTTAAAAAGATTCAAATCTCTGTTAACATCTGTAAACATGTTAACATTCTTGGCTAGTGTGATCCGTAAAATCACACACGCCACCCTTTTAATAAAATATCCAAGATTTTATTTTTATATATATATTTGGTTGTGACATAATGCCTACGGGTGTAATTAATGTCATATAAAACAAAAAGGCAGCTGTAGTTTATAAACTCCCTGCCAAGAAAAGGATTTATTTGTCTTTTTATACAAGCTTTAATCCTATAAGATCTAAATTTGTAATTTAGAAATTTGTCTACGTGACTAGGCTTATTATGCCAATATTATATTTCATTCTAAAAAGATTACTAGTAAAAATCCTGAATGAAATTATTAAATTAACTAATATGGCTTTTATTTACCATGGTTAATAAATCGTCAAGAACGATAATACTGTTTAGACTTCTAAATAGACCTTGTCCTTATTTTATGTAGCAATTTAGACTACATGGCTAAGTCTGAAGAATTAAACAGTCGTCAAGCAGAAAACCCTGATAATACTAAAATATTAGTAACGGGTGCGGAGTTGAAAGCATTAGTGAATGATGCTGTTATCGAAGCGCTAAATAGACAGTATAGTGAATCGAGCGGGACCCGGAGTAGGACCCGATCTGCACCATGTTCCAAACCGAAAGTCCACTCGGAGGCTCATAGCAAGCCGCCCTCTAAGAAAGTTGGACCTAAGAAAGATGAGCTCAATAGGGATGATGAGGATCATCACTCCTCTAACCAAAACAGTGTCCTGATAAAGAAGATCAAGCAGAAACAGGAACCGCACAGTAAGTACTGTACGTATAAATACTTCGTCTCATGTAAACCCAGAGACTTTACTGGGGAGAAAGGAGCGGTTGACTGCATGACCTGGTTGGATGAAATGGATACAGTAGTAGATATCAGCGGGTGTGCTGAAAGAGATGTAGTGAAATACGTGTCCCAATCGTTCAAAGGAGACGCGCTGGCGTGGTGGAAGTCTCTAATACAAGCTGCCGGAAAGATCCCACTCTACAGTATGACATGGGATCAGTTCGTTGCCCTTATCAAGGAAAATTTTTGCCCGCAACATGAAGTTGAAAGGATCGAGTCAGACTTCTTATCTTTGGTGATGAAAAATTTAGACTGCCAGGCATACCTCACCACTTTCAATACTCTATCTCGGTTGGTCCCGTACTTGGTAACCCCCGAACCGAAAAGGATTGCCCGTTTCATCGGGGGTTTAGCCCCTGAAATTAAGGCAAGTGTTAAGGCATCGAGACCTACAACTTTCAGATCAGTAGCTGATCTATCTCTATCTCTCACCATGGACGTAGTCAGGTTGAGAGCACTCAGGAACTCAGAAGAGAATAAGAGAAAGCGTGAGGACGATACCTCACGAAGATCAGAAAAGAGACACCGAGGAAATAACGACCACAGGAAAGGGTCGGGATCTAAGAGAGATGGGCAACAATCGGGGGATAAGCCCAAATGTAAAACTTGTAAGAAGAATCACTTTGGGAAGTGTCGTTTGGAGTCGAGATTACGGTCTCACGTGAGATCTTGTGGGATTTGCAAATCCACGGATCATAAGACTTTGGAGTGTAAGAAACTGAAGGATGCAACGTGTTACGGTTGCAACGAAAAAGGGCACATTAAGTCTAATTGCCCAAAGTACGCCAAGAAAGCCGAAGATGGGAAAAAGACCAATGCGAGGGTCTTCAAGATGGACGCTAAGGAAGCTGTTCAAGATGACAACGTTATTACAGGTACTTTTCTTGTAAATGATGTTTTTGCTAGAGTATTGTTTGATTCTGGAGCAGATAAGTCTTTTGTTGATGATAAGTTCTGTAAGTTATTAAACCGACCTGTTAGAACCTTAAGCGTAAAATACGAGGTGGAATTAGCTGATGGAACCATAGAAACAGCCTCAACTATTTTAGATGGATGTGTTATATCCATTAGGAATCATTCTTTTCCTTTGTCCTTACTTCCCTTTAAGCTAGCCGGCTTTGATGTAGTTATAGGCATGGATTGGTTATCGCATAACCAAGCCCAGATTGTGTGCAATAGAAAGCAAGTGATAGTCAAAACCCCGTCTGGGGAGTCACTTACTATTCAAGGGGATACTCAGCATGGATTGCCTGAGCAAGTGTCCATGCTCAAGGCATCCAGATGTCTGCAGAAGGGTTGTGTCAATTATATGGCACAAGTTACTATTGATGAGCCAAAGCCCAAGATTGAAGACATCCCTATCATTTCGGAATATCCTGAAGTTTTTCCCGAAGAACTACCTGGTTTACCACCAGATAGGCAAGCGGAATTCCGAATTGACATCATCCCGGGTGCGGCACCAGTAGCGAGAGCACCTTATAGGTTAGCACCAACGGAGATGAAGGAGTTAAGGACGCAGTTAGATGATCTGTTAGCTAAAGGTTTTATTAGACCTAGTTCGTCCCCTTGGGGAGCGCCGATTTTTTTTGTCAAGAAGAATGATGGATCGATGCGTCTATGCATCGATTACCGTGAGCTTAATAAAGTCACTATCAAGAACAGGTATCCTTTGCCCAGGATCGACGATCTGTTCGATCAGCTACAAGGGGCAAGCTACTTCTCTAAGATCGACTTGAGGTCAGGCTATCATCAGTTGAAGGTCAAGGATGAAGATGTGCACAAGACAGCGTTTAGGACTCGTTATGGACATTACGAGTTCCTAGTGATGCCTTTTGGGCTCACTAATGCACCGGCCGCATTCATGGATCTCATGAATCGCGTCTGCAAGCCTTACTTAGACAAATTCGTCATCGTCGTTATTGACGACATCCTTATTTATTCGAAGAACCAAGCTGACCACGAGAAACACCTTCGTTGTATTCTCAAACTTCTACATCAGGAGAAACTCTACGCCAAATTTTCGAAGTGTGAATTTTGGCTTTGAGAAGTCCAATTCCTTGGACATGTGGTAAGTGAGCGCGGTATCCAAGTGGATCCCGCTAAGGTAGAAGCAGTTATGAATTGGCAAGAGCCAAAGACGCCCACTGAAATTCGTAGCTTCCTGGGTTTAGCAGGATATTATAGGCGTTTCATCGAAAACTTTTCTAGGATTGCTGCGCCCCTAACTTCGTTGACATGTAAGAAGGTTAAGTTTGATTGGGGCCCTAAGCAGCAGGAATCCTTTGACATTCTGAAGAAAAAGTTGAGTAATGCACCGGTATTAACATTGCCCGATGGTATAGAAGAATTTGTGGTGTATTGTGACGCATCACACACTGGTATGGGCTGTGTACTCATGCAGAAAGGCAAGGTTATTGCCTACGCTTCGCGACAGCTAAAGGTGCACGAGAAGAACTACACCACCCACGACTTGGAGTTGGGTGCCGTTGTATTTGCATTGAAATTATGGAGGCATTACTTGTATGGAACCAAATGTGTGATCTATTCAGATCACAAGAGCCTTCAACATTTGTTCAATCAGAAAGACTTGAACATGCGACAAAGACGATGGATGGAAACTCTAAATGATTATGATTGTGAGATAAAATACCATCCAGGCAAAGCAAATGTAGTTGCTGACGCCTTAAGCAGAAAAGAAAGAGTAAAACCGATAAGAATCAATGCTAAGCGTATCGAAATCAAGAATGATTTGAACGAAAGGATATTGGCTGCACAGAAGGAAGCTGTGTTGGAGGCTAATTATCCTGAAGAAAAGCTAGGTGTAACTGAGGAGCAGTTATCCTACGACAAAGAAGGAATGCTAAGATTGAATGGACGAATATGGGTTCCAGTTTTTGGAGGACTTCGAGATGTCATCCTCCAGGAAGCCCATAGCTCCAAATATTCTGTTCATCCTGGAGCTGATAAGATGTACCAGGATCTAAAGGCAAACTACTGGTGGATTGGTTTGAAAAAGTCTGTAGCTGCCTATGTAGCTAAATGTTTGACTTGTGCGCAAGTCAAAGCTGAGCACCAGAAGCCGTCAGGCTTGTTACAACAACCTGAAATTCCCACATGGAAGTGGGAGATGGTGACGATGGATTTCATCACCAAGTTGCCAAAGACGAGAAAGGGAAATGACACTATATGGGTCATAGTAGATAGACTGACGAAGTCAGCACATTTTCTACCCATCAAGGAGACTTATAGCTCCGATATGTTAGCCCAGTTATACGTTGATAAGATTGTAGCTTTGCATGGAATACCTGTGTCTATTATCTCTGATAGAGATACTAGATACACGTCACATTTTTGGAAAAGTTTCCAACAATCTTTGGGTACGCGTTTAAATTTTAGTACGGCTTATCATCCTCAGACTGACGGTCAGAGCGAGCGTACTATTCAAACGTTGGAAGACATGCTACGTGCATGTGCGATCGATTTGGGTGGTAGTTGGGATAAGAACCTACCACTAATTGAGTTCTCCTACAACAATAGCTACCACACCAGCATAAAAGCTGCGCCTTTTGAGGCCTTATACGGTAGAAAGTGTAGATCGCCAATTTTTTGGGCGGAAGTTGGAGATGTCCAACTATCAGGACCAGAGATAGTTTTCGAAACAACGAACAAGATTGTCCAGATTCGCGACCGTTTGAAAGCTGCCAGGGATAGGCAGAAAAGTTATGCGGATCCAAAGCGCAAATCATTTCACTTCGAAGTAGGTGACAAAGTATTGCTTAAAGTATCGCCCTGGAAAGGGGTAATGCGATTTGGTAAGAAAGGCAAGCTAAGCCCGAGATACATAGGACCTTTCGAGGTTATCGAACGTGTCGGGTCAGTTGCTTATAAGTTAAACTTGCCTGAAGAGCTTAGTGCTATCCATAATGTGTTCCACATCTGTAATTTGAAGAAGTGTTTCGCTGATGAATCACTGGTTATACCGCATACGGATGTACATATAGATGAAAGCTTGAAATTTGTGGAAAAGCCATTGTCGATTGAAGATCGACAGGTAAAGAAGCTTCGAAGGAAGCATGTACCTATTGTAAAAGTCAAATGGGATGCCCGTAGAGGTCCCGAATACACATGGGAGGTAGAATCCACGATGAAAGAAAAATACCCTCATTTGTTTCAGTAAATCTCGAGGTCGAGATTCCTTTTAAGGGGGTGAGGATGTAACACCTCGAAAATTACGTCCAATAATGTACTGACACGTGTCATGGGCTTTGAATATGTAAAAACATACTTTAGAGGGACTAAAGTTGACAAACAGTGAAACTATGTGAATATAAGGGTCCAAAGTGTCAACAATTGATAAATAGGCTCTACAATAACCCTACATGACGTTTATAATCTTAAACGGATAAATCATGGATCATACGAAGCGGAAAATAAAAGAAAGTGAGGAATTACAAACTACAGGGGCTAAAAGTGTCAACATATTGAAAGTATACCTCTGAGTGATCTTTTGGCAGACCCGAAGCTTGGTAATGATAAAATATACTCACTAGAATATGTGGTAAAAATTTCATAAAGTTTCGTCATCGTGTGAGAAAGATAAGATCAAATTCGTATATGAAGGGTTAAAAAGTGTAAATCTCATAATTCCTTGTTCGGAAACCTTTCTCCAAGCATTCAAGACCTTCCAATGCATGGCCACACTCCCTAGGACACCCCTGACCTGCTTTCACTGACTTTGCATGATAAAAATGTCGGAAGGATCGAATAACAAGAGTGCAGGGACTGAACATGCAACAAAACAACAAAGTTTGAGAATCAGCACCCTCGCGTAGCGCGAGGACCCGTCGCGTCGCGCGACGGGGGTGTTTTCGCAGCAGAACTGGCAGATGCCGGTTATCAGGTCTGTTTTGGTTGTAACCAGCTGTAATCGATTCAAGGGGCTCACCAATGAACTTTCATGCAACTAGGGACACTTGTATACTTCTTACAACAATCCTAGACTCACATGGCAGCCTCTAAACAGATCAAAGTGATGATAAAAGGGTCTTGAAGTAGTAAACTATGAACACTTACACTTTCAAAACTCACAAGATCAACTTCTGAAGCTTCCTGGACGTCAAGACATCTTCCTAGTGATCTCTAAGCTTTATTAGGACCATTGTAAGCATTCATAACCTTTGCATATTCGTTCTAGCTTAGTTTGTCAACCGAAAGTCAAACCATCGTAATTTAAACTTGACTTTGAGATTAAACGAGATTGGCTCTGTCATTTCTCAAATTGAAAGTACCTACAAGTTGGTATTTATGTGGGTAACAAACCCCTAAAAGGGTATCTTCAGATTCCCACTCTAAGTATGTTAATTGTCGAGTCAAAACTTTTCTTAAAAAGTCAACAGAATGTGTTTTTGCAAATTTAGGCATGATTAACAATGTAGGCTACATGCAACCTGTTTGATCATCAAAATAACTTTGTAATTAATGTAAGAACATGTTTCAACATGATCAACTCGACAATTTTCAGTTTAAACCCGAATCGGAACCGAAAGTCGCATAAATTGACTTTTTCTTTGACTTTCAGTTCTGATCCGTTCATGCATGTTTGAGATCTGCATTAGAGCATATTTTGGACCAATTTTCATATAAGTTTAACTCTCTGAGATTTTACAACTTGGTTCAATGCTTAACCGATTCATATGCATGTTTCCGATTTATGCTTAAAGTTGACTATTATGCCTGTTTGGCTATAAAACGTGATTTTTGAAAAAGTGAAAGAGTAGAAACATTTGTTACTGATTTATAAACTTGCACCTAAAATTTGATATCAGTTTGAGGTCCAGAATAAGAGTTATGCTCAATATCGTAATTTGAAAGCTTTATGTTACTTGAACGGCGTAATTAACATATAACCCATTTAAACCCACTTTTTGATACCAAAATTTTTACCCACTGATGTTATATAATATTTTGGGATTTTTAAAGATTTTTATTTAATTTTTGGCTGATCATAACATAGGTCTCTAAGTTAAATTCGGTAAATACCGATTTTGCCCTTTTTAGCCATAAAATGAGTTTTATAAATCCTTTTGACCCCAAACCTTTTTCTACTGATTTTATTTGATAAATAAAATATTTTGAGCATTCTGGAAATACAAAAATATCAGCTTTCTTTTAAAAACCCGGAAACGGCTCTAAATCGCCTTTTTAAGCGTTTTTAACACATAGTATGTACTATAACCATATTAAACATATAAGGTTGATACATACTGATGTTCTTAGCATATTTTTATAAAATAACAGTAAGTACAAATTTATAAACTCAGGTTTCCAATTTTGACATTTTTAGCTCTTGTGAAATTACCAAAATACCCCTAAGGTGCATAGTTTGGTTTTAAATGATAAGTTTCACATATAGAATATACCCTACTGTTATAACATGTTAAATTAAGTATATTTATAGTATAAACCAGACCTGTAACTCAGATTTCTAATTTAACTCTTTTACAATTCTTTAAATGACCAAAATGCCCTTATAAGGCATAATTTGTGTTTAAATCCATTTTGGGCATAATAGAAGATATCTTGCTGATATTATAACATATTTAGAGCATATTATCTCAGGGAACTTGCATATGACTCTTACGGTTACCCGTAACGCTCTTTTCGCGTTCGGTTCGGTTTATGTAACTAGTTTGCATAAATTGACCGAGACGGGTCAAACATCATCATTTTTGTCTCAAAATCCAGAATGTATTTAGTATACCCATATTATACAAGTATTCAAACTTGTCGGGTCTAAATCACATTCTATCCGGTCTTCGCTTAATCGTGCGTTTGAACTGTATAGTCCTTTAAACTAGCCGGTCTAAGCATAAGCTTAAATAAAGACCCGTTAGAAATCTAATAGGTTATTATAAACCTTCGTTCCAGATTAGGAGCACCGGTAAAAGCTACTTGCATTTTGCTTGATTGAGAATTATACTTTACTCAGGTAAATACTTTTAACTTATTTTCCCTATACGGGCTTGGGTTACGGTATATAGAATACCGCTTGATCGAGCATCAAATCTTACATCTTTGGGTGGTTAATTGAATAATTTGATCGGCTCGTTTAAACAGTCTTGTTCACTTAAAGCCTTTGGGGGGTTAATGACCATGTCCCGGATATCCTCGGCATCATCTTAGGAGATGGCCACGACCTGAGCACGGGGTGTAGGCGTACACCTGTCAGTGTATAACTCTAATGTGGAGGGTCTATTGATCTTTAACCCGGACAAGATCCGGGCTACTGAACGCACAAGTAACATGTAATTCGTTCACAAGATTATAATAATATATAATTATCCCAAGTTATAAAATGTTTTGTGCCATGAGCATTCAAATCAATTTTCAACCATTTTCAAAATGAGTCAGTTAAATTGTATTTACCAGTGTAAACTGACGTATTTTCCAAAAGGTTAAGTGCAGGTACTACACGTAATAGGCTGGCTGTCTTCTAGAGCGTCCACAATAAGTCTCGCAAGCTTGGATGACAATAAACTGTTGAACAATATCTTATTTTATTTTGATCCGCCTGTGGATCCGTCTCAACTATTGTGATATTTAATATTACACTTTATTAAAGTTGAAATGAATCTATCTTTGCTTCCGCTGTGCATTCATATATATTGTGTTGTTTGTCTATGATGATACCAACTACGTCACGATACTCCCCACCGGTGACACGTGGAAAATAGGGGTGTGACAACTGTTAAAACATTTCTAATCAAAACTTTGAAAATTTTAACGGTTCGCAAACAACCACAGACTATCCGTCCGAATGGCCATCCGTCCGAATGACCATCCGTCCGAATGACCATCCGTTCGGATAGACTGTTGAACACTTAACTCATTTTTACACTACTCGACACTCTGTTTCCGACCGTGTCAGCACTTAGAGGACTTATGCCCTATTCCCGTACGCAGGCTGATCCGGCGCTCCCTTCAATCCAACCAGACTGTGTCTAGGTTCTAAGCACGCACTGTGAGTATACTCGATCCCTTTTTGTTTTAAACAGTTTGGGATGCAACATGTATTCTATATAAACACACGCCACTTGAAACTTGTTTATAGTCATACTCTATCCACTATTAAACATGAAAACATGATACTCGTTGTCACGGCCCCCGACCCGGTTTTACCCGTTTCAGGAGCCGCGGGATAGAAAATCCCGTGGTATTTATTTAATTAAGTTGACAGCGGAAGTTTTCATCAGGATCTTTTTAAAGCTATAATTTCCTGATTATTTCATTTCACAACTCGGGATTAAACCCCGGTAATTTACAATTACAAGATTTCATGGAGAAATCTTTATTTTACAAAACATGTTTCTTTATTTTATAATGAGCCACTTTCTTAAGCTTGTAGTGCTTCGAGGCACTTTTCCTGGATCACAACAGATCACCTGAAACATGTTTGAAAAAGATTTTGTCAGCGGAAAATACTGGTGAATCATTCTTTTTACTAAAACGACACGTTTGTTATAATTTACAGTATTAAGAGAGATTACAATGTTTCTGATATCAACCAACTACCCACAGTATTTGTCACTCGACTCGTTTCTGTGACTATGGTCATATCCCCCATTGGCTGCCCCAATGGTGACGATTATAAAGTAATGTATACAAAACCCCACATACTGGCTGTAATTTGGTGATTACATATACTTAATCACTGTAATTATAACTTTGAAAATATTTAAGAATTTATAAAGCACTTTGAATAAAAGAGAATGACTCACATTGCAGATTTAACACGGACAGAGTCTAGTCTACTGATTAGCCTTGTTAACCTAGTTTAAATAACAACGCACACAAAACTAGGTTAGTAACCAATACAGCATTTACGATAACTCACGAGATCAAACCCTCACAATAAATGACAAAGTGCAATACTTAAACATCCATCGAATTCACGACGAATGACAAAGCATAACCCTAATGTGGGTAGCACTTAAACATCCATTGGATAGTTTTAATCAATCGGACATTGAATCGTAGCAGCGATCGAGTTATTACCTTGTATTGTGGCAGCACTTCGTGAATTATGTGTGTGTTTTGAGACTGTTTCAACTATAACTCAAAGTACAATTTGAATTTGAACGTCGAACGAACGCACAGTATCAAGTCCCACTGCCCTCTATTTATACCCAAAATTCGTCCCCCTCGCGCCACGCGAAAGATCCCCTTGTGCGCGTCGCGTGGCGCGAGAGACCCTATTCTACCCTAGGTTTGCTTCGTGTCCAGGTAGCTCAGCTGAGTTGGTTGCTCGTTAAATTTCAATTTCGACAACAAACTGTGTGGATATTATCAACTAGGGTTTACCCCCCCCCCCCTGAGTTTTAGGGGCCCTGATCCTGATTCCGATTATTCTGAAAATTTTAGGGTTTATTCAGAATCACTTGGGTTTCTCAATTAGGGTTTCCTATTGGACAATTAAAGTAATAAATAGGACTTTTTAATAAGAGTTGTTACACTCGTGATACTTGTGAGTCTTATATGCTACGTAAACGCTGAATCTTATGTTTAGCCTACCTTGACAATTATATCGCTATAGGAGTAACGCACCGCCCTTGAGACTTGGACTATTGTTAAGTTTGATACTTTTACCTCCTTTTCGTTGCGACGATGTAGGAAAGGCACTTAGCGTTGGAAACTTAGGTTAACATATTGATTACGCTAGCTTAGCATGTTGAAACTTGTAATGTGTTATTCATGTTGGATATGGGAAATTCACATTTTAAATTATTTATGCTATGTATTAAACTTGTGTACTCGCCAACATTTTGTTGATTTTATTTTAATACATGATGCAGGTTGATAGTCAAGGTGAACGAGGGAATCAAGCTAGGATGAACTTAGAAACTCATCTTAGAATATAAACAATTTTGATGATGTTTGATACAATGTTTGCCTAAGTTTGGAATTTGTTGACATTTTAGAACTTATTATGAAATTTTGATTAATTTATACTGTCACAATTAGTGTTATGATGCTTTGAGCGATTTGTTCGTCACACCCCGATGTTTTCGCCATCGGTTGGGGTGTGACACTAGGGTTATATTTGATGAGGAAGAAGATGGAGAGAGTATAATGGTCATTTCATCGCTTCCAAACGGTCATAATAACGTTGAATGGACGGAGGGGGTAATGTTGCGATAGATCGACAACATTGGGGGGTCAGACAATATTTTCCAGGTAGGGGGTCAGAGTGGCAATCTGATAAAACCCCAGGGGATATAATTGCAGTTTACTCTTAAAACCATCAACTACTTCTTGAACTTAAGGGGTTATATCAATAATCAATAAACTTATAATAAAAGACTCCAAATAATGTCATTCTCTCCTTCAAACTTATAAATTTTATTTATATTTGTTTAATAAATTTCTTTTAATATTAATATTAATTAATAACCAATATATAGATATCACTTATTTTTATCCTTTATCTTTATCTAAAATTAATAAATAACTTCAATTTTGCAATTTAGACCCCCTTTTTTTTTTACTTTTAACCCAAAGTTTTTCATGTTTTCAATTTAATCCCAATTCTTTTTTATTTTCAATTCTGGTCCACCATATTTTTTTTGTTCCAAGATTTTCGTTTTGTTCTAAATTTTGTGAATTAACGCACCGCAACGTGAGTGTGGGGTTCAACATTTTTTCGTATATTTTTTTCTTATTTGACTGGCCCGTCGCGTCACGTCTATTTTTCTGCGTTGGTCCTAGATGGACTTGGTTATTTTTTCTAGGTTTTTTACTTTTTGTTTTAATTTATTAGCAACGAGTGTGCGTGATTCAAAGATTTTACGTTTGCTTTTCGTTCGGCGTTATGTTTTCCTGTTTTTATATATTTTGTTTTTACGAGCTTTTCCGGTGTTGGTGGTCGCTGACAAAGATATAATATTGCTACTACTTAACATAGTTTTATGACAACTGCTGCAACGCAAGGGCTTAATACTAGTTTTGTATAAACCATTGATGGCATCTAAATAATTTACTTAAAATAAAAATTATTGAAAAAAAGAAAATTGAAGACCTATATATTATTAACATCGCATTTAAAAAAAGTCGTCATAGAATTAAAAGCATACCTGATACCCATAATTCATTTCATATTTTTTTAACACTAATGTTATTTTGGAAAATAATATCAATTTTGAATGATTTATGCAACATTTAAGTACCATAATTGATGTCAAAATCAGTAGCTCTGGAGTCTTGATTATAATAGTTGTTGTGATGTCAATTATGTTGTGATTTTACATTAGCCTGAATTATTTCATGATTAATATCCGACTACTTCCCTTTTCAAATACGGACAACAATATTCAATTCATTTAATTATTGCAATACACAAATACAATAAGATATTTCATTAGGCAATAACGCAATAGAAATGAGTGACGAACGCAGTTTTATATTTTATGCTTTTTGCAATTATTCAATTGTAAAAAACATACAGACTTCTATTTCTAAACTTGACAACAATAGTTATTTGTCTCTTTGAATTTTTAGTGATAATAATATGTTTTAATGTAATTACTATTTTTCTTACTTAAACATGTCTCATATCACCTAACACATTAACAAAATTTACAATATTATTAGATGATATTACGTGGATTAGGATCAAATACAAAACATAATATAAGTAATAAGGGTAAAAAAGATTTTAGTCCATTGATCTTAGATTTAGAGGGTTGATATTAGTTTTATAGAAAAGAAGATAATTGAAGTGCATAAATGGAATCCTGCATTTATAGATTTTCTCTCTCCACATGCAATGCGGATGCCAATTCTCCCATCAATTTAAAACGTTTATAAGTTTTTCATACGACTTTTTAAAAAAAAATCACCATAATAACGAGTGTTTTTTATCTTTAATATGAGTATCATATTGTCATATATAAAATAAAAAATTTCATTTTTACTGGGTTTTTTTTTTTTTTTTTTTTTTTTTGCATTTTGTTAAAGGTTCCGGTCATTGTGTCTTTTAACTGGGTTTTGGTCATTACGTTTTACTAGGGTTTCTATACATTGTGTTATTATCAAAACTGATAGACAACGTTAATTTGGGTTTTACCCATTGCATTTTTATATAACACAATATATGACACAATGAAGATGGTGTTATATATATTGGTTTTCTATACATTGTGTTATTTGTTCTGGTCATTGTGTTTAATTTGTTATCCATAGTGTTTTAATATCATGTTAATTGTGTTTTAATCTCTTGTTCATTGTGTTTTATTTTGTTGTGCATTGTGTTTTTAGTTTGTTGTTCATTGTGTTTTAATCTGCTCTCCATTGTGTCTTTTATATGTTGTCATCAATTGTGTCTTTTATCTATCGTCATCAATTGTCTTTTTATTTAGTTTGATACTTATTATGTTATACGTTATGGCCAATGTGTTATATGTTATGGTTATTGTGTTTAGTCTGTTGTCCATTGTGTCTTTATCTGTTGTCATTGATTGTGTTTTTGATATACTTTCCATTGTGTTTTACGTCATGTCCATTGTGTAATACGTAACAGGGTTTTCAATTTTATATTTTTTTTTGAAAAAAAAATAACAATATGGTACTCATATTAAAGATAAAAGGACGCTCGATTTTATGGTATGATTTTTTAAATCAAATGATGTATAAAAAAAGTTACGGACGTTTAAAAAACGGGAGGAGGAATAGCATGTGACTTGCATTTGCATATTCTTTACCTCTTGTGGACAAAATTACCCTTCTCACTTATTCTTTATAGGACAGTTATCACTCTCTAGTGACTTCTTACATTTCTTATTTTTAAATCCTTTGTACTATAGCTCAACCTGATATTATGTTACCATGTTTAGTGATAATAAGATGTTTAATGTTATGACTATTTTTTTACTTAAACATGTCTCATATCACCTAACACATTAACAACACCTTCATCACTCATCTAAGAATTTTTTTAAATAGCTTATCAATCTTATTACACCAATATATCTAAATTATTCACCATTACTTAGGATTGAAACTAAGACCACTCATTTAAGAGAGATAAGCCTCTATCAAGTGGGCTAGTCTCACATTCACATTTTAAATTTATTTCGTAAAACACAATTATTATTTATTATAATAAACTATAACCGTTACAAGCATACACAACAAGACTATATATAAATTCTTAAACTCATCGTTATAAATATATAAAATTATTTTTTCAAAGTTACTAAGTGTAAATATTTATAAATATGTACAAAGTTCTTTTTTTATGAAAGATTGAAAGAGGGCCCATTCAATCCGCCCATGAGCTCGATAGTCTTCACAAATTATAATGATAGGTTAATCCAAGAGTTGACGGACTTTTATTTGAACTATCTATGTAAGGGGAAACTTGATAGAATTGACCTAAACTTTAAATGAGCGTAACTTGGGCTACGATAGGAGTTACGGGGCCCACGACCGTCTGACGAAAAGGTCTCGAGGAGCCGGATTATGTGGCACACACTTCCGGTGGTTTGGCCCAACAGTCAGACCCGGAATTCCTTGACCCAAGACTTCAATTTCATCAATAAAAAGTTTTCCCCAAATTTTGCAACTTTTCGCACTTTCATTTTTTAACCTAAAACACGTGAATATTTGATTGGCGCAATTTAAGCGTCTAATTAATCACCTAATTTCAGTATTTCCATTTCATTTTTGTAATTATGAAAATTTGATAAACATGTCAAATTTATAATCTCCTTTATAAGGGCATCTATTTAGGCTTAAAATGTTGATTTATGACTAGGATTATAATGTGTGTGAGTTAGCCGGTAAAAAAAAATCATCTCCTTGGCTCATTTGCTTTAAAGGGCATTGTGCAAAAATTGATGAGAGTTTTATACAAGGGCTTCATTTATTGACACTATGACACATTCGATATAAAAAATAAAGTATTGGGTTCATCAATCTAGCTCATTAAATAAATAGCCCATGTTTGAATTGTGATATCCACCCTTTAACATGTCGGATTCAATCGATATCAAGGTGTGAAGGATCTAAGTCATTTATGATGAGGTTGAGAGTTCAAGTTTCATGATAAATAAAATGTTGATTTATGAGTAGGATTAGAATGTGTTGAGTTGGCCGGTAAGAAAAATCATCTTCCTGGCTCATTTGCTTTAAAGGGTATTATGCAAAAATTGATGAGAGTTTTATACAAGGGCTTCAATTATTGACACTATGACACACACTCAATATAAAAAAATAAGGTTTTGGGTTCATGAATGTAGCTCATTAAATAAATAGCCCATGTTTGAATTGTGATCTACCCTTTAACATGTCGTATTCAATTATACTAAAATTAAATAAATTAAAGAAAAAAGATATAAATTATTACCTCATACCGACAACTCTTTTAAGACCCGTTTACAAATTTATTACATGTTTATAACCCGTCTAACACGTTCTTGACGTGTTTAATTTTAATACAAAAGTTATCTAGTTATCTTTTTCTTTATGATCAACTGTGCATACTGTAACTGATTGATTTCCTTTTCAATTCACCAAATCATTTTGATGGACAAAAAAAACCGGTAGAGCTATTGGGTACAGTACACACCACAGTAACAAGGTACATAGTGGAACTTGATGTTCTTGTTTCTTCACTACAAACAAAACAAAGTGCCACTTTAATTATAGCATTGTTATATCAAAAAGAAATATTTTTAATGAGTATTTCGATTTAATTATTTATTTACTATGGTTATAAAAAATATCAAAATGAAATATTTTTTAATGAGTATTTCGATTTAATTATTTATTTACTATGGTTATAAAAAAAATTCTTAGTTAGTTTAATTTATATATATATATATACTACAAAAGGTATGTGGGGGAATAAAGGCAGCAGTCTGACAATCCCCCATTAGCTTTTGACAAATTACGATTTTACCCTCGGTTCAAAATCACAATCTTGCCATCGTTTTAGTTTTTATAGCAAAACTATGGAAGTGTTTTGTTTTAATTGGTTGACTCGATTTATTTTTATTCATGCCAAATGACACTCAATGATACTTACCCTAGCCCCAACCAATCAACACCCGCCATCTCAAATTTGATACAAATGACCCATTAACTAGTAAACACTGACGACACCTACCCATGCCATAAGGCCATGTGTAGTCATAACGCCCCTTTGTGGGCGTTATGCGACATGTGGCGCGCCACGTGTGCGGGTGGGCGTTATGGGGCGTTATGCATTTAAGCCCGTAGTCATAAAGCCCCCGCCTAATCATTACTCAATTATTAATTTCTAATTTTTTATAATTATTTTCTAACTTTATAAAATTAAAATTCATTTCATTAAATTAAAAAACATTACACTAAAAAAAACATTACACTTAAAAAAAAACATTACAGTAAGATAAAAAAAAAAAAAACGGTTCCAAAAAAAAAAAAGTTGGACTAAAAAAATAAAAAAACAACACTTCAAAGATTAATCTTCGGCTTCATTTTCGTTCTCTCCTTCTTCCTCTTCGTTTTCTCCAGCATCCAAACCTACGTCTTCAAAGTTCCCGTCTTCGAATTCCTCAACCTCTTCTTCCTCGGAATCTTCTTCGTCGTCATTGTTGTATCGAATTGGGCGAATCGCCCAAGCATGCTCAACCAAATCCGCCTTCAACGTGTTATGTATTTCCTTAGATCGCAATAGTTGAGCATTTGTGAGTCTCTCTTCCATTGTTGCTTGGGTTCCTTCGACTAAATCTTCCGGAATATAGTTTTGGCATATCGCTTTTCCATCATCCTCAATGATCATATTATGCAAAATGATGCAAGCATACATGGTCATTCGTATTCTATCCTTATGCCACATGCGACAAGGATTTCTGATAAAATGTCATCGTTGCTGTAGAACCCAAAACACCTCTCGATATCCTTTCTTGAAGACTCTTGTAATTTTTTAAAATACTTTCTTTTCTCATCGAACGTTTCAGAAAACGTTTTAACAATAATCGAATACTCCGGGTATATACCATCGCCCAAATAGTAGCCATGCTCGTAGTCGTTCCCGTTCGCATGAAAACCGGCCTTTGGTATAGTTCCAGAAATGTAGCTCTCTATTAATGGTGAAGCCTCTAACGTATTAATATCGTTAAAACACCCGGCTACACCAAAGAAGGCCGACCAAACCCAAAGGTCGTATGACGCAACAGCTTGTAATACCAAAGTTGGCCCTTTTTGATCACCCCGTGTATGTTGACCTCGCCATGCGGTTGGACAATTATACCAACGCCATTGACGACAATCCAAGCTACCAATCATGCCGGGTATTCCATGCTTTTCTAGATGCACCTCATATATTTGTTGAAGGTCGTTCCAAGTGGGATTTCTCAAATAACGTTTTCCATATAACTGCCATATACCTAAAATATAATTTAATATATAAAAGTTTTACTAGTAAGCTACTAAAAATCAATATATAAAAGTAAGTAAATAAATTAAAGTGATTTAAAAAAATACCATAGCAAAATTGTTCCACGCAATCTCGTGTTGTTTTCTCGCCCATCTTCAAGTACTCGTCGTTGATGTCGTACGTGTTTCCGTAGGCTAATATGCGTAAAGCGGAAGTGACCTTTTGAATTGAGGTGAAGCCTAAATATCCCCGCGCGTCCACTCTTTGCTTAAAGAAATCATACTTATCTTCCAAATCATTAGTAATGCGCAAAAATAACCTTTGGCTCATCCGAAACCTCCGTCTAAAAACATTGGGTCCGTGAACCGGCGTGGGATCAAAATAGTCTTTCATCAAACGCTCGTTCGCGGCTTCACGATCTCGCAAGATAAAGGTGCGCTTCAAAATGGGGCGTGGAGGAGGAGTAGGCCGAACGTGCTCCATTGCTTGTATCACGAGAGTACACGCACTCGTAACCGCCTCTTCTTCCTCCGCGTCTTCTTCGGGTGAAAAAAACCGTCGGTAAATATTGGTGAACGAATCTCCCGATGGGGAACCCATTTTTTTTTAGAGTATGGTGGGAGTAGTTTCTACACTTTTTTAAAAAAATATAGAGAAGAAAGGAGTAGATGTGATGAATGGTATAAAAAATGAGAGATGTGGAGGTATTTATAGATTGGAAAATGAAAAAATAATTTTTTTTTTTAAATTATTTGACCGTTCAACGGTCATTTTGAAAACAAAACAATTATCACGCCGCTATGTCTATCGAGCCTTTCAAATTTTCCGGGCTATAGCGCCCCGCGTGGCGGTGTGCATGGCGCCGTCCGGCGCTATGTGAGGTTTTGGGCGCCATATGCAGCCCCATAACAGGGGGTCTAAGCTATACATATTTTTTTAATATTAATAAAATCAAATACCCTAACCAATCACAAGCCACCAACAAATCTCAAAGTCAACATCCACCTTGAACAACTACATTCTCATGCGGGTACCCCTCCTGGCTAACCAAACCCGTCTTGCCTACTCTTGGGGTTGGCGGCGGTGTTCTAGCATGGGTAAGTACCCTAGACACCTCTACCTGCTAGTGCCCTGTCTCCCCTAACATTCGCTCATTGATCCTAACAAATTACAGTTTTGCCCACAGCTTAAAATTATAGTATCGCCATCGTTTTAGCTTTTTTTTCTTGCATAACCATGGTATTGTTTCTATTGATTAAGAAATATTCGGTCTAGTGTCCCGCAACACAAACGTGATATAAAACTAATTATTACTTTACTATATATTTATATAATCTTAAAACAAAAGGTCGGTGGCTACAGTGCCACCGACACAAATTACAACTTTACCCTTTGTTTAAAGCTTCGTTTCAGCCTACATTCAGACAAGCACAATACAAATTACCAGGTCCACCCAAACAGTCTTCACAGACCGCCTCCTTGTCCGCCTTAGCGGTGAACCACCGTCGACCTCCGGCTCCGTATTAAGTTGGAAAGATAACACAACGCTTCATGTTTTTTTTTTACTTTCACTGTATGATTTTACCTGACCCTTAAAGGTACGTTTGTTCAGAGGGCGTTTTCTCCACCCACCACAACATCCCCCAATGGGTTCTACCGCCACCACCGCCGCTAAGAGGCGGTTTCACCATCGCAACCACAACCACGCCATCGCCAGGTACTACAGTCACTACCACCTCCATTTGGGCTTTTTAGAGAGAAAAATAGGGTTTTCAGAGAGAGATGGAAGCTAGAGAATCAAAGAAAAAAATATTGGAAATTGGTGAGCGATTGTGGTAGTGGCTGTGGGCCTGCGGCGGACTTGGAGTGGTGGAGGTGGTGTGGCTACGGCGGTGGCAGTGTGGGGAGAAAGGAAATAGTAGAGGGAGGGAGAGAGTGAATGGTGGCAATTTTGTTTGATGGTTTTAAAAATCTAGCTGTATTAACCTAATAAGATTTATTTAAAATCCTGATAAAAAAATATAAATTCTCAAAATTCAGAATCATAATTCATTAATTTTCTCAAAATAATAAAAAGGGTTGTTTTAAAAGCCTGTATCGTCAGTTTCACTTTGTAGTTTTTCTTTTGATAAAAATAAAGTGAATAAAAAATATATTTGTACATATTACATACAATATTTCTAATTTGTAAGTTATCGGAAATGGAAGATTTAGTTTATTTTATAAGATTCGTTAAAATAGAGTTTTTAATAATTATTGTATTAATGTCATGGATGTAACGTGTGTAATAAGTCATCACGGGCATCAAATGTTAATGTCATCATTGTAATGCGTGTAACGTAGTCGTAAACACGTTGTTGCCGCCGCAACGCGCGGCACGGGTCAAAAATCTAGTAATATATTGTTACAAAGTTAGTTTCCCTGTGTCACGCGTTTGAACAATTTAAACTACATAATAAATATTTCTTGTAAATGCAAGTCAAAGATGGAGACATTAATATACCAAATTGACATAAATAAGTTAATATAAAGATGATATATGTTCGTATTATAAAATTAATCAGAGAAGCATGTAATCAAACTGTCATTGAATATAATATAAAAATAAAGATATTATATAATACTTATTATTTTATTTACGTATTACTTCTATACTATCTATAATAAGAGACTTTTGGCTGATGTAAATCTGCCTATGTGTCAACTCCTAAGCTATGCCACATGTCAATGATGATGTCATAATTCCGATTTACAATTTACAAATAATCTATAAATCTGATTTTTATTAGAATTAATTAGTGGTATTTTTAGGCGGGACAATTTAAAAAATTTCAAATTTGAAAGCCCCTTTTAAAACATAAACCTAAAAACACATCTCAGATAAAGATTTTCTCTCTCTTCCATAATACTCTTTCTAAAACCAATTTCTCTTCCATCATCCTCACAATCGCCCTAATTCCCCCAAATCTCATGCCGGATTCACCAAATCCTACAAAATCAACAAATTCTACAAAATCTGTAAAATCCGACCGTCAGATCTCGATTCCTGGAGCCGAAAATCCTTCGCTTAATACGCTACACAACAAGCCTGCGAGTGGTCCGGCCGACGTTCGAAGTGTGTAGAAGCGTTCAATCGATCTGCAGAATATCATGTCAGAAGCCCGTGAGTTTGAAGATGAAGACGAGATTGACAAGACGAAGTTGCAGTTACAGTTACCTAGGGTTTTCATCGGCGGAAAGTACATCGGAGGAGCGGAGGAGGTGAAGCAGTTGCATGAAACCGGCGAGTTGAAGAAGTTTGTTGAGCAGTTACCGGCGGTTACTGGTGGTGTGTGTGCAGTTTGTGGTGATTTCAGGTTTGTTGTGTGTGAATTTGGTTTGTTTTGTTTTGTGATTGTTTGTTGGTTTATTTTGTTTTAATGATGATTATATTACAGAGTTGATTCTTGAATTTGGTTTGTTTTGTTTTGTTTTGTGATTGTTTGATGGTATGTGGTTTATGTTTAGGTTGATCAGTGGCTTATAATCGGACCGTCCAGTCCATTCATCAGGTATTATTTCCTTTTCATTTTCACTACACTGATTTAGCGTTACCTGATGTTGATGAGGCTTTGTTTTGTTACCTGATTATTTTGTTTTTTATGATAGATCATTGTTGTAAGGTTGATTATTTTGTTTTGTTTTGTTTTTGTAACAATCAGGCTCATTCTTTTTTGGTAGGTGTTATGGATCTGATTGTTGTATTGTTTCAGTACCTGTGGTGCGATTAGGGTGGGTTAGTGACTTGGGTTGGTTCAATCAAGAGGGAAATCAAGATCGGCAAGCTATCTTGGACGGGGATAATCTTTTTTAGAAGTTGAGGTCAGTCTGAATGATTACAAAAAGAAAAAAAATTTATAGTTGAATCATTACATAACTAACAAAGAATCAACTGTAACTAACAAACTCTGTTTCTTTTTTATCGAAGTATGGAAGACAATGATGTTGGTGTTTAGGGTTGGAGAAACGTCGATGTGAGCAATGGTCGGAGACGAAGGGGATTCATATCACTCGATTATGTTAGTTTTGATGCTTTTGTAATAGTTCTTTTGGTTTTCACCTCTTCGAAACCCTTTTCAAAATTGTTATTATATTTTGTTTATAGGGTTTTGTATTGGTACACATTGGATATGGGAGCAGCACAAGCGATGAAGATAATTCCATAAATCATTCTAAGCCTTTTGGTTTGTATTCTTTTTGATATTTTCATTTTTTTTTGTTAAGACATTTGATTTGTTTGTGTTAATGTGTGAATAAGTTGTTTATTGTTAGTTTAGGTTTCCGATTATCATTTTTTTGGATTAGATGTCAGAAAATGTGTCATGTGTTAGGTTAGGGTTAGTGACTTTGGGTTGGAATAAGAGAATTAGATTTGCTGATCTGATTCGGTAAGAATTGATTTGAAGAACAGGATACGTGACCTGAACCGTTTGAAAACTTTTGTTGTATTAGGACCATCATAACTTGAATACATGTAAAATGTTGGATTTAACCTTTACTATATTCATAGTTATATTATATATATTTTGAAAGTATGTGTGTGCATATTTACATATATTGTTTTGTGCAGAACACTACTTTGACCTACTAAAGATCATGAGAAGGCCAACTCAGCGGCTTTAGTTCAAGGTACAAAATGATGGCAAAACAAATTTCTTTGCATTATACAAAGCGATGAGCATTTGGTACTGTACCGGTCATTTTCGGTATCGATACCCATTTTTCGGTACCTTTGATACCGGTACTGGTACTTGCTCATCCCTAATCATAGATAGACTTTGGTTCAATCTTTTAGTTTAGTTTCAGTGGTATAACACTTACCCACACTTCTTAAATAACATTGTACTAAAATTGTTTATTCTAAAAAGGTTGAGCTTGACTCCGGGTATTAAGGGGCTCTATGCCGTGTTCTTGTGTTGGTCCGCGATAAGAAGGTACAATTTTAATTATTAGTATTGGGTAGAGGTTTAATTTTCAATTCAGGTTATATTTTATTTTATTTTTAGTGGGTATGATAGAAAAAGAGTAACTTATATTTTTCATTCATCTGGCACATGAATAATCTATATATATATACTTACTTACTTACTTACTATCTGTAATAAGATAACTTTGGCTGATGTAAATCTGCCTATGTGTCAAATCCTAAGGTATGCCACATGTTTATGCTGATGTCATTATTCCCTTTTGTATATTTATATATTTATATTTATATATAAATCTATCTTCTATATTATATTATATAGATATAATTTGAATTTTGAATTTTGAAATTTGAAATTCAAAATAGAGAAGGGGCTCAATAAATGCCAGGGAATTAAACCGCCCTCTTTTCTTCTCTATCTCTCTCTCACTAAAAACCCTATCACAAATCATTTCAGATTCAAATTGGCATGCTGAAACTTTCTCAAATCGGTAGTTCATGTTGCCTCCTTCACAAATCATGACAGATTTAAGGTTAGAAATCCTCCTCTCATATTTGATCTTCCTTTCTCAGTTTGTTTTTTAACACATATTTGAATTTCTAGGGTTCATATGTGGGTATCTATATAATCTCTGGTGAAAACAACCGTTTTTCCGACGTGAAAATATTTTGTTTTTGCAAATTAATTTTGTCTTTAAGATGCAGTAATATTACCCTTTAAAATACGATCGTTACCTTTTGTATATTTTGTTTTTGCAAATTAATTTTTATTTCTAAGATTTTTTTTATTTTGTAAAATTAGTGTATAAGTGGCACAAAATGCTTTCCAGAATAGGTTTGGAATCCATGATGATGATAATATATGAAATACAGAGGCTGACGATAAGGATCTTCATCTTAAGGTAAAGTGCACGTTGTGCTGTATTTTTGCTCGATTTAATGCAATTTGTAGTGTACTAATTGGTTGTGTATTCGGTAAACTTCCATGCAATATGTTGGTTTTAAAGTGTACTAATTGTTTACTACATTATTCAGGTGGGTCTTTTCAAAGAATTGCTTTCATTCAAGGGTAAATTAGACAATGCAAACTCCTAAAACAAGGTATGAGATCCAAAGTAATCATGCTTGTGTGACTGGTATTACATGCATTGAAATTCGTATATTGCACTATTGCAGTAATTTTGTCAGGTTACACTTAGGTCATGGGCTTAGTCTTTTACACTGGTATTACATGCATTCAAATTGATACATTTCACTTAGTTGTTTGTAAACTTCCAATTCAGTCTTTCCATTTCCTTAGAAAGTTGGTTAGCTGAGAACAAGTCGGTTTGTGTTTGAAGAACCTATAACAATCTTTGTTCAGCATTTAAAACAAAACCAAAAAAAATTGATCAGCCTAAAACCATACCTAAATTTATAATGAAACAGACGCAGGAGGGTTGTACACAAACTCAACGACTGAAGCAAATCAAGATACATACAAGCAAGAATTTAAGAGATATAATCAGAATATATATGTGGATAACTCACAACAACCATGTGTAAGATACTATGATCATCATCAACTGTAACTAACAAAGAATCTGTAAAATGCTAATAAAACACAATAAATGAACAAATCTTCATGGATGATCTGTATACCTGAATTAGAGCAGTGAAGCCAGCAAAGATTTGGATGAAACACAGGAAAACGTTAATGGATTTGTATAATTAGGACATGAAAAAGTAATATCTATAGAGAAAATGGTACCAAACAACAATCTTAAAAAAAATTCAGATGAAAGATTTTCTAATTTATCGACAATGGAACTCTGTCTCTTTATCTTCAGACTCATAAAAAGAAGCAAAAATAAACTGTCATAAAAAAAATTAATACGATTAAAATATAAAGTATTAAAAAAAGTAACAATTACATATAAAAAAGAAAACTAATCAGACACTTAAACTCTAATAGCAAGAATAAAGAAACTTTAACTTCAACTCCATGGAGCACTGAACTTCTCGATGTATGTCATTGATCTTTCTCATGAAGTCCAGGTCTCTGTCTCCACACTCTATATTACTCGCAACACACAGGTCATGAACGGAAGTAGTCGGCATCGCCCTCAGGTCTCTCGAAACTTGGTCTCTTGTCAGCAGACCAAATTGCAGTCCGTTAAAACACCTCTTCAACTCTTGAAGAGTAGACCTATCAGCAAAAACTTGCTCTTCGATTTGTTTAATAAAGCGTTGCTTGAAATCCTCAGATTGTGCAGAAGTATGTGACTCCATTTTAATGTATTTATAAGAACTAACGCAAAACAATAACAGTTGCTCTTCTATTTCACTGAATGAATCTGGGTATGATGAAACAACATTTGAATTTGCAATGGTATTATATAGAATATGTAACAGCCCAAAGGTCAGATTTAAATGCAACCATTAAATAAAAATTTATATTTAAAAACCATGTACATTTAATGATTTAATAATGAAAAACGTGTATATGGGAGATGTCTCTTCATTTACCCTATCAAACATTTTAATGTAAAACCTTTGAAAAATGAATTTTCATGGGAAACCAAGTAAAATTAAATATCTAGAAAACCAAAGAACAAAATTTAAACTTTCAAAAAAAGGTGATCTTTATTAGCAGACGTCTCTTCGTTTACCCTATCAAATATTTTAAACACTATAAAGGATCATGATTAGTCTACTTGAAAACATCAAGACTTCATTTTTAAAAAACCCTTCATCCTAAAACAAAACGTCCAAAACCACTCACAGTCTTTCTAAATGGCAAGCAAAACCTTCTACCACTGGTCGGATACTACCGATCTTAAAATTGAATATTCAAGATGGTCACTCCATGAACAGAGAAAAGATAAAGAACTCAACAAAAAAGTTGCTATAGTGAGTGATAAATATTATAAGCAGACGTGGAGTAGCATTACACTGCTGGATGAAGTTGTCTGTTCTACTCCATCAGAGTTTAAAGAAAAAGTAGAAGAGTTTATCACACATCTGCTGAAACAGGATCAGAAGATCTGTGATATGCTAGCTGATCTGCAAATTAAAACAAAAAATGAAATTGCATGGAAGAAGGCGAGAGTCATAGATATCTTAGGAAGTGTTTATTGTAATGTTTAATTTTTAATATTTTTCAAACTCAGAATTTTGTAATACTATTTAATATCGAATGAAGAAAATTCAAACCTTCAAAATCCAGTATATGGTGCAATTTCACTTTTACCAGTTTCAATAATAACAAAACAACTTCCAAATACAAAAGAATCCAAACAGATATCACTGAAAATCACAATGAAACGCAAATTTTTTTCCACAGACTCAGTAAACTAACATAACCATCTTACCTTTTGAAATCGATGGAGGAAGCGAGTATCTTCAAATCGATGGATAAAGAAAACTTGAAGCTGATTAAATAAGAATTAGGGTTTGAGGAAACATGTTTTTCAACTACGTGTTTATGTACCCGGTACTATGGGAGTCAGGTACAAATCCGACATTTCCATCGAATTATAATCACCGTAACTTTTCATAATTCTGAAAACTTTCATTCTAGTACTATGGGCATCATTTGTGATCTTCGTGCTTCTGAATGTTAACGGTATGTCGTTACTACTACTACCCATGTCAAACCTGCTCAATATAATTTTCACAACATTTGATAGCCGAGACAAAAACCCACAAGAATCAAACAATATTTTCACAAAAACATCACAAACAAACCTTCTGTTTTGATACTACTACGATAGCATAGAACAAAAATGTAACACCCCGAAAACGGGTTTGGTAATCAAACCACGTTTATACTAAAAGACGGGTAATTTACCTTTAGTGGTAAAAGTAACCCGGTGAATATTAGGATTCTTAAATAAACAAGAATTTACTAACTAGGAATTTTAACCTAGTTAGTTAATAGTCTAGAAATAACTTATAATAGGGTTAAAATTAGCCAAACTATAAGTTATACAAAAGTGGAGGGACCTAAGTTGTAGAATTTGAAACTAGAAGTTATTAAAACAAATTAAATAAAAACCAAACACACAAATTAGTGTGCTTGGTCGATCAAAAACGCAGGGGAGCGACCAGGAGCTCACACCAAACCTTAACTCCACAAATTTGATCAATTGAAGGCTAATTCCTGTCCCAATTCGAAATCTGAACATAGATTCGTGATCCTCATCACAAGGGGGTTACAAGGTATGTGAAATTTAGTGCTAATTCTCTGTTTGAAATTCTCATGAAATTGGGAAAATCTGAAATTCATGGTTGCATGTTTGTGTTATGATGAATTAGGAACCATATAGTGTCTAGGGACAAACCCTAGACAAATACAAGTTGAAATCATGTGAAATTTTAGTGAAACCTATGAACACCATTGTAGGTGATTAGTGGTTTATGTGAAATTTGATGAACACTAGGAAATAGAGTGTTGATCTAGTATAATTTGACAATTTTGAAGTGATTTCAGAAATTATAGAAGTTAACAACTTTGTAAGATGGTTGATTTATGTGAAATTAGGGCTAAGAGATAAGCTAGAGACTTGATAAATAAACATGTAAAATTATGCCCTTAAAGTGTTTGTTGAAATGCCTCAAAGAAGGCTCGAAACTAGAATTTTTGTAGTTAAAACACCTAATTGTGATGTTTTGGCTATTATGCAAAATGTGATTAAAAAGAGTTCTAAATGTGATGAACGTGGTTAGAACTTTGGTTAAAACGGTGGTCTAAAGATAACGCCTACCGGGTAATTAAAGAATGCTAAAACTAGTTGATGAACTCGAATATGCAATCAGTATACTAATGGGCAATTGACTTTTAAAAAGTCAAACTGACCTATAATCCGATAAATGGTAATTTTTGATATGAAATGTGTAAGGTGGAATAGTCATATTAAATTATGATTAAATTAACCACCTTGAAAACGAATGATGATAGTTTGACGCGTAACAAGCTAGGTGGAAGCTTGATGAGGGAGCGGATCAAACGATTCAAGAAGGAAAGGAAAAGCGTAGTTCGGATGCGAGGTAAGTAAAGCTTACACCCCCTTTTTATTATTTACAAATGACATGATTGCAAGTATAGTATATGAACGCTACTAAGTGGTTGGCATAGGATGTTCCGACACGATTCAATGAGAGTCGGAACGAAGGAAAATGGTAAGAAATCATAAGTTATGGACAAGGGGTAAAATGGTAAATTAGTCATGTAGTGACGAACAAACAAAAACGGTTTTAAGTAAAACGAGTACAAGGAAAACCGGGATAGGTTTAAAGGGGATGATATGGTACTTAAATACCATCTCATACGGACAAATGGTCAATTTGACTAAATAGGTCAATTGGTGTGGGTAACGCCATTTGACAATAACATTTGATAATTGCTTGTTGAGTTTTGTATCACATGAAATAACATAAGCTTGCGTTGCTTTGACTATAAAGATTCAAAGCAAAAGTTAAGTAAACGGGTCAATACTTTGACCCGAGCCAGGTACGTATAACTAAGCTTTTTGGTTAAACATACAATTTTGGTCAAAATATTTAGTGAAAGTCCTTTGTTGTGAAGTGAGGGACTAAAGTTGACCAAAACACCCTTGAAGGGTATATTGGACAAACGGCTCGTAGGGGTCGTTTAGGAACTTGCGTAAAGATTTTGGAATCATTAGACATGAATAAAGGTCATAGGAATGCACATTCGCGGGTCAAATGCTCAAAGATGGTCATTGCGTAAAATGACCAACCGATGGGTAAAATTTGGGAAAAGGGGTTCATTACGATAAATCCACCGCACAATAGTTGTGGTGGAATATTTGTAGTTAATTAGATTTGGAACTTTTGTAGCGACAAAAGAAAGGCACAAGTTCTAGACTAAAACGCATAACTACCCTTAACGGGTCAAAATATGCATTTAAGCGTAAACGGGATTTTATTATGTAAGAAACCCGCGAATTGAGATTAATATGATAGGAGAAATTGAAATAATGAATTCCATGAGTTTAAAGATTTAATAAACTTATTAGTGTGATAAAATCACGAACGGGTCAATATTTGGTAAAAAGGGTAGTAAGCCGAAGACTTAAAAGTCTGAAATTATGTTAATCCGGACGTCGGGTTTTAACTCCATAAAATGAAGAATTAAATTACGGACGCGTAGGAAAAAGAATCACACAAAACGGACTCGTGGAATGAAAGTTATGAGCGTTTGAAGTTGGAATTTCAGAAAAATAGAGTTGGGCTGGAAATGCAGGTCTGCAACCTGCAATTGCTGGAAAACAGTCTCCCCCGCGGCACGCGGAAGGAGACATTCATTCTGTCGCGACACGCGGGGCTTACTCGCGGCCCGCGTAAGATGTGGTGTGATCTGTCGCGGCCCGCGACAGACCAAAAGTCTGAAAATCTGTTTGATTTCGATTGCTTTGATACTAGAACTTGATTATACTATTATTTGAGATATCAATACTAACCGTTAATTTGGTTTTGATCATAGGTGATTATCAAGAGTACCTGGAGGAAGATCAATCTCATTGAAGAACCGAACACGACCGAGATACAAGCTTCCGCACGGCATTTCGTCGTATTTTTAAAACGACGAATTCAATTACATTAACTTGTATAAACTTATAAATTGTAAAAGTTTTAAATAACCCTGTTTTTACTGTGCATGTAAAACTATAATTACATGTTTATTTTCGTAAACTATACGGAAACCTTAAAATAATAACTAGGGTGTTACAAAAAACAAAACAAGCAAACATTAAACAAAGTAGGTAATAGAAACCTTCCAAGAACAAACAATATTTTCACAAAAACTTCACAAACAAACCTTCTGTTTTGATACTACTACGATAGCATAGAACAAAAACAAAACAAGCAAACATTAAACAAAGTAGGTAATAGAAACCTTCCAATAACAAACAATATTTTCACAAAAACATCACAAACAATCCTTCTGTTTTGATACTACTACGATAGCATAGAACAAAAACAAAACAAGCAAACATTAAACAAAGTAGTTTCAGCAACCCATTTTGACCAGAGTGACCCATTTAGCTAACAAAAAAAAAAAAAAACACAAATCAACCCATTTATTGACACTTTTTCTTGAATGGACACTTTTTCTTGAATGTTAACCAATTAATAACTTTATTCATTGATAAAGATTTGGTTATCAAAAACTGAAACCAAAGCAGAACAAAGAACTGATTATCAAACAACTCTAATCATCATCATATTATTGTGCTGTTAGTACTCCAACAAACAAATTGGTGAACTATACATATGCAGAACAAAGAATTGATTATCAAAATTGTGTTTTATTCTATCACAGAGAAGAAGAAGAAAACTGTACCAAGAAGAAGATGAAGAAATCGTTTGATGGTTGGGTTGATTGGCATCCAATATCTACATGCGGATTACATTCAATCACGATTCTTGAAAATCTTTTCACAAAAACATCACAAACGATTCTTGAAGATGATGATCCAAATATCACAAATATTTTCACAAAAACATGAAGATGAAGAGATACAAATAAGATGATGATCCAAACAATATTTTCACAAAAACATCACAAATATCATAAACATATACAGATAAGATGATGATCCAAACCTCTGTTTTGAAGATGAAGATAAATGAAGATGATGAAGATGAAGATGATGATGATGATCGGTGTTGGGAGTTGGGAGAAGAGATTTCGAGATTTTTTTGAGAAGTGTGATGGATCTGATCATTCATATGTGATATTATGAGTAGATATTAAGGGTTAAAGGATATTTCATACATGTTACAACAGTCAAACAGACGGAACACTGACAGAGGGATTCAAACTGTTATGAATTCATAAGCTCACGGGCTCAAAAAACCAAAAATTGAATACTTAACTAAAATGCGAATGTGAATTCATCAAATATTTGTTATGCTTCTCGTGTCTATACTTAATCAATTGACAAGTTTAATGTATACTTAACTAAAATGCGAATGTAAATTCATCAAATATTTGTTCACATCATATTTTACATATAAACATAGACAAAAACTTTTATCATTATAGTTATTATAATTATAATACTAACACAAACTGTCTTTAACATTATTTTATAAAGATATGTAACTAAAGACAAAAATTTAAATGATATATTATAATCTGTTTTTTAGTATTTGATTTCGATCGTTATTAAACCTACCCGTGTGGTTACACGGGTCCTACAACTAGTTACATTTAATGAGAAATAAAAACTTACAATTATAATCCGCACATTACCGAAAATAATTTGAATAAAAAAAATATTCATATAATTCATAAATATCTATATATTTATTTGTACATAACATTACATCTTTTATTCATAACTTTATTATCTCTATCTAAAATTATTAGTTTTACCAGGTCTCTCTTTTAATTCTTAATAATGTTACATACAATTGACCATGAGTGAATCCAGTAGTGTTAAAAACCAGCCTTGTATAGTGATTGGCCTTGACTTATATTAATTGTTATTGAAAAACAGACCGATAGTGGAAGTGGAGATCTGCGGCCACAATGCAACGTAACAAAATTAGGCGTTGATAGGAAAAATGAACACTTCTTATACACACTCCTAGACCGGCTCGTAGACTTTTGCGGTAGTTATAATTATTATGAGTTTGATAAATAAGTAGATTATTATGTTGTTACTAATACTAATGTGAGTGATACGTAACATTCTTTGAAAGCCCGTATATTACAAAGGTTAAATATCAAAAAAAGAAAAATATGAATTCTAAAGTTTCTTAATTAATTATTATACGTGTATTAAAAACCGGGTAAATTACACTTTACGTCCTTTATGTTTATAGCGGGTTGCAATGGATGACCTTTAACTTTAATAATTACAGCCACAGTCCTTTATTTGCAAAACCTGTTACACTTTAGGTCCTTTGACCCTCACCTGGTTAAAACTTTCAGTTAAGTGAGCTCATGTGCAACCCATGTGAGGGCAAAACAGTCATTTATTAAAAAAAGAATGTCAAATTAAAATATGATTACATCAAAATCATTATATATGTTCCCAAATTAAAATATGATTACATCAAAATCATCGAAAACCCAAAACCAAACAACCTCTCCAAAATTAATTCATGAAGACCTATCTTCATCTTCACAATTTCCACAAATCAACCAAAGGAGAAGTCCAAAATTAACCAATCTTCACCTTCACAATCTCCACAAATCATATCCTCCATCTGCGATTTCTCCAACCAGAGATCCACAGTACTCTACCTCAAAGCTGATTCAGGTAACACCGCTACTTCAAGCCGATTGAGCTAGTTCATTGTCGCAACACCCGTCCCCTACTACCTGGGAACGGGCGGCCGCGGCCATTTTCGGTGGAATCGGTGTTTATCATTTTGGCAGCGGAAATTCCATCAGGACCGTAGTTAGGAAATATTTTATCAGAGTAAAATACCACGCTTTTAATATATTAAACATATGGGAAAAATCCCAAGTTTCAAGTACACACATTTTCATAGGGATAACCCCTATTGTATTTAATAAAAACATCTCTTTATTTTAGGTAACTTTATAGCCACTTTTCCAAGCCTTCAGTGTTGTCCAGCTGGCTTCTATTTGGCTTTCACATTTTGTTACCTGAAACGCGTTTAAAAACATTTTGTCAGTGGGAAATACTGGTGAGTGAATCCCAGTTTAATCAAGTTAAGTAAAACCATTGTACAGTATTGAGGGCGGTCGCGCAATTACATTTGTTTCCATCTACTTTAATTACCACCCACGGTACTGTCAACCCGACTTGTGGTCATGTTACTACTCACAATATAGTAACAAATTTTGTATACAAAACCCCAACATACCGACGATAATTGTAGAATACAAATACTCAATCACTGCTTAATATAGTGTTAATTAAGTGAGGTTTTGTAAAAACAATTTGCAAAAAGGAGATTACTCATATTGCTGTCTTAGGGTTTTCCTTAAGGATTTCTTGGTGATTATCTATAAATTACACAAATGCACACGCGTTAGTATAATAACCTAATATTTACATTAGCAATACCCTCCCCGAGACGGCATTCCAACGACTACATCGGGCAGAACCACGACAACCGTTACGGAACCCTGGATCAATCGGGCAGCGTATCTAATACGTAACCGGGGTTATGATAATTACAACGAGGCAGGGCTTCGCTAATTAGGGGGTATTATGCCCGGAAATTACTTTAGCTATATAGAAATTCGAGAGAGAAAAGAGAAATGAGCTACTGGGACTGAAGGTCGATGCCCTCAATTTATAGGGCCTGATTCGAGCTTCGTCGCGCCCCGTGAAGACCACACCAAGGTCTTACGCGGCCCACGACATAGGGTTGTAGGGCGTAGGCTTGCTGATTCGCCAACTGTAGACCTGACACGAGCCTGCCACGTGGCAGCTCAGGGTGTCGTTGCGTGGCAAGGCTGTCGCGCCTCGCGTAGCTCTCAGCCAACACGTTCGCGGCCCGCGAGCGAGGTAAATTTTTTGTTTCTATTTAATTTTTAATTATATATGGTATTTTGGGCTCGGTTTTCGCATACGGGGTGTGTTTTAAGACATATAGGGACACTTAAAATATATTAGGGGCGTTGAAAAATATTTAGGAGGGTTGTTATATCCTCCCCACCTTGTTTTAGAGCTCGTTCTCGAGATCTACTGGAATAAGTGTGGATATTTCCTTTTCATTTCTGATTCAAGCTCCCATGTGTACTCCGGTCCCCTTTTGGAATCCCATTTTACTTTGACTAGGACTAATCTCTTGTGTTTGAGATTCTTGACTTTTCTGTCTTCAATCTGTAGAGGCTTATCTACAAATTTAAGTTGTTCATTTACCTCTATATCCTTAAGAGGTACTACCAGTGATTCATCAGCTAAACATTTCTTGAGATTACATACATGAAATACATCATGTATTCCTGCCATTTCCTCTGGCAGTTGTAGCTGATAGGCTACAGCTCCTATTTTTTTAATAATCTCAAAAGGTCCAACATACCTGGGGCTTAGCTTTCCCCTTTTGATGAATCTTACCACTCCTTTCCAAGGAGAGACTTTCAATAACACTTTGTCTCCTACCTAAAATTCCAATGGCTTCCGTCTGTTATCAGTGTTTTGGTCAAAAATTAAGCAAAGATAATGCAACCAAACTTTCTGTTGTGAGGTATGATGCTTGAATCAATGAACAATGCTAAGGATCACTCAGAGATATAATGAACAAATGACACAATGATTTATACGAGGGAAAAGCCCTTGATCAAGAGTTGATCTCCGGCATAAAAAACCTCGGGTGATGGAAACTACCGATCACCAACTCAGATTAAACAGAAAATGTATTACAACTTTGGATGATAGCGAGCTAGTTACAAGGATCACTAGAGTGTAATGTGCAAAAAAGTGTGTAATCACCGAGCAAACTGTCGAGAGTTGATGAGAGCAGTTACGAGTGTGTGTGTATAGCCAAAAATAGCCAAGTGTTCTAATTTAGCTCGCTATCCCCTTATAAATTTGGAAAATATCTAAGCTAACTAACTATCCGCATTTCGTGCAAGTCTTCCACGACCTCCATAACGTCCATATTAGTCAAGCACGTGCGGAATAAAAAGAGAATATGCTCCAGGAATATCGCCAAGACCAAGTCCAAGCACGTACTCCTGCAAAACAACTTCATATTCAAAACAGACAATCGTTAGTGTAAGGATCACTATGATGATCCTGGATCCTGATCCTACAATACTCTCTGAGGATCACTAATTCAAACAGAATTGAGGATCCCTAAGCCCGACAGTAATTGAGGATCACTGATCTTTGGAAAATCCTCCCCTAACAATTGCCCCCAAAATATAAGGAGTAAAGTGTAAATAAACGAGTTATATTTTCTCGTTCTTATCCGTAACAAATCAACGGATATATAGCCGTTACATCCTGACTAGCCGTTGCCAGCCTGACGTCATTGAAGTGACTATCCTGCAAAATCATGATTATAAATTGAAATTAGAGATAAGGGTTAGGAAGCATTTAAATTCGTGCGTTTCATCCTATAAATCCTCATTCGAAGATCTGATCAGGTACTTCTCTTTCCTTTCTCTCTTCATATTCTCATTCTGTTTCTTCTTCTTCACCATCATCATGACCAAGATGATGCTAAGATCTTCACCGGCTAAGGATCACAAAAAGGATAGTCCCTTGAAGAGCCAAGGGATCATCGAAGGCTCTGCGAAGGAACGATGCTGCTTTACTGATCCGCAGATAGACAGGATTCGTCATTGTTTTCCGGCGAACACCGTTTTTAAAGCTTTTGACCCCACCGTCCTAAGCGACTTTGTTTCTGAAACCTGGGTAGCTTTTCCGGTCACCCTTTACGATAGGATACTCGTATCCTTTTCCTGATTTCACCCAGTCTTTCTTCTCTCTCACCGGCATCTCCTACATCCAAGCGATGCCAATGATGTGGAGGGTCTTGTATACCCTTGAAAGAATCATTAAGCATGAAGGTATTGATCTGGGGATGTCGGAGTTAGCAGAAATGTACGACCTTGTGAGCCATGGATCTCATCGATATCTATTCAAACACAAACCCGGTGAAGAACACCCCATCTTCAAAACCACTAAGAATGACACCAACTGGAAAAGGCGATTCTTCTTTGTCAGAAGGGATTCCATCCCTAACGGGAAGGATCTTCCAAGAAAATGGGTTACTCATGGTAGGATAGAGGATCCTTAAAGAAGGATCATAGGATACCCTGTCTCCGCTGAGGATCACTGACCCCTTTGTTTCTATTTTGCAGCTATTACTGTTTCACACATCATTACATCACCTGCAACGAAGGAAAGGCTTGCTGCTTTCCGGAATCTTGATCCCGCAATAAGAACATTTCAAGCAAATACCCAGGATTCTCAAGAAGTATCCTCAGGCTCTGTTACGATGTCAAGTCAGTATCCCATTTTGTACATAACTGAATGTTTAAATTAAAATGAAATAAGGATACTTATCTATTTTGGATGTGTAGGCGCTGGAAAATCATCGAAGTCTGCTACTCGTTTCAGTGTCACTGATCTCGATGTTGTCCGATCCGTAAAGAAGAAGCCTGCTGCTAGTCCATCCGTCACGATCCCCAAGGCAACCACTTCTAAGGGAAATGGAGGAAAGAAAAGGAAGACTGCTGATACCCTTGAAGGTCTGCCTCTGATCCAGCATTAGTTCGAGGAATACGTTGCTGATGTGAGAATAACTGATCCTTAAATGTGATTCTTGTACATGATCCTTCCATACTGAGGATAAGGGATCCTGAATTGTATCATTTCTTTTGCAGAAATTTGCTGAAATCCAAGATTACGTAGGGAGTATTGAAGAGGTTGAGCAAAAGTGTTTGGACCTCCAAAAGATCATGCTGGCCAAGGATCAGAAGATTGCCTCCCTCAAAAACGATGTCAATCTGGTGAAGAGGGAACTTATCCTGGCTCATATCACTGCTGACCAAGAGAAGGCTGAAATCACAAACGATGCCAAAGTCTCCGATGCCATTGCTATGTACAAAACCAAGTTGCAGATGACCCAATAAGCTCAGGATCCTAACTTTGACAAGAGCAACTGGGACATAGAGGGCTGGAAGGCTAGGTTGGCTGAGTTGGACGACGAAGAAGAGGCTGCTGAGGTCCTGGCAATCGAGGCTGGCAGCAGTGGGGTTAAGGATCATGTGGGTGAAGCCGGAGCTGGAGGAGCTGGTGAAGGTGATGGTGATGCAGCAAAGGTGTAAGCTGCAGGAATGGGCGATGATGGACATTTCTAGACGCGGCCGGAGCCCATTTTTTAGGACTTGGTAATAGTTTTTTGGTTATGGTGTTTTGAAACAATCTTGGGTTGTATTTGAACAATAGTTTCTAGGGTTATGGATCATGGATCCTAAGACAATAGGCAGGATAATGGGTGGTGGATGGATCCTCTGTTTGGGGGATGAAGCCACTCGGTATCCTGCCATCTTTTATTTCCTGCACTTGAAAGACCTATTAACAATGGACACCCTTTACCTACCCCAGCGGACGGGCCACGTATTGCTGGTAGATGCTTGGGGTAGGTAATTTTGACAACCTTGAAGGGTTTAACTATGGATGAATAAATAAAATCTTTAACTTTTGGCTATTTGTGTTGTTATCCTTATGAGTACTTTACTTTTCAATTGTTGTGATATACATTTTGTCTGAATTTATTAAGTAAAGAAGAAAAAATTTAATAAATATCCTCAAAAAGTTTAGGATATGATCAAGGATCACATATCCTATAGTCGACAAGTTCTGAAAAGTAGTGTAGTTTAAGGATCATAAGTTCAGTTGTCAAAGGATAAGGGTCACTTAGATAAATAATGAATAAAATCAAAATGATCGAGGATCATACCTGAGAATCCAAGTTAGGATCCTAACCTTTAACACTTATAATCAGGATAACCAAAAGACAAACCTTAATAGAAGGTAAGGATCAAGGATCCTTGGTCGTTTAGCTTCAAAAACCTGAAATAGGATACAACTTGGGACTAAGCCAATATAAGATAAAAGTTAGTAACTGGAGACAAGCCCAACAATTCTGGGGACAAGCCCAATATACTGGGGACAAGCCCAAAGGATAACTGGGGACAAGCCCAAAGGATAACTGGGGACAAGCCCAAAGATCGTGTGTAAACTGGAGTATGGCCCTCACTGGCGACTATCCAAACTTAGTGACATGAAAATGCCAAAACCTTAGCTAACGTGAAAACGTTAGAAACCTTAGGAACGGATGTATGGTACGTCTACCATTATACGTAGGATCCCGAATACAGCCAGTACAATGAAATTGTCAGCCCCTAAAGCGAGTACTGGTCCCATTGCCATGAACTGTATCAGGATCATCGTGCGCTACTGGCGATACTGGGGACATGCCCAAACTGGGGTCAAGCCCAAATAACTGGGGTCAAGCCCAAAGGATAACTGGGGACAAGCCCAAAGGATAACTGGGGACAAGCCCAAATAACTGAATACTTCTGTGGATACTCAATCTTTTTTTTTAAGGATACCTAAACCTTCTGCAAAACTCAGATTCAAGTGAAAAGAGGATAAAGGATCCAGGATCCTTATCCTTATCCTTATATATAGGATAATTTAAAAATGAAATAGTTTAAGATCAGATCATTACCAAAATGAGGATCTTCTGTCTTGTAAGGATCCTTCAAGGATACTCGTTAATAAAGGAAATGAAATGAATAGTGATTTTAATATTATAATAATATATAGTTTTTTTTAATACTTTTATTATTTTATTATTATAATAATAGTTATTTTCTTTACTTTTTAACTTTAATATCTTTTTTTCATATCAGGGGTTGGGATAAGCTTGGTGTCAACCGGTATCGAATCAGTATTTGTATCGAAAATACTGGGACGGTCCTGTTCGATATCAGTACATGAAGGTAAAATCCGGCACTAATACAGAAACGTCAAAAGTTGGTGCCGAATTGATATTGGAAATCTTTTGGTTCGGGAAATTCAGTGCTACTACCCGGTACCATTTGCTCATCCTTGATCACGGTTACCGTACGAACAACGGTATCGTACAACTTTTTTTGTTGATTTTCTTCAACTTTTAATTATTTCTTTTTTTAGTTTCAGGGGTAGGGATGAGATCGGTGCCAACCGATACAGAATCGATACTGATACCGAAAATACCGATTACAGTACCCGTATATGAAGGTAAAAAACGGTAGTAAACCGGTACCAGGAATGCCAAAAGTCGGTACCGAATTGGTACTTAAGATCTTTCGGTTCGGAAAATTTGGTACCGGTACCCAGAATAATTTGCTCATCTATGATCACGGGTTTCATACGAACAACATCGTTACCATACAACTTTTTGGTTGATTTTCTTTCGGTTATATTTTAGTGTTTTTTTCTACATTTTCTTTTTATTCTTGTCAGCAGTTCTATTCGCAACACGTTAGTAGTGATTTCAAAACATATGTAAACACAGACTAAATAACAAAAGAAATTTGCCGCAACGCGGCGAACTTATTTAGTAGGTTTATTTTAATATTAAACACAAGGGTTCAAAAACAAATAAAAATAGAGTAAACTTCAATTTTCGTCCCTGTGGTTTGCTGATTTTAACACTTTTAGTCCAATAGTTTAAACATTGCATTTATCATCCATTAGTTTCCTGATTTTAACAGTTTCAGTCCATTAGTTTTCTGATTTTAACAGTTTCAGTCCATTAGTTTCCTGATTTTAACAGTTTCAGTCCACACTGGTATGGACTGAAACTGTTAAAATCAGGAAACTAATGAACAGGAAACTAATGGATGATAACTGTAATTTATAAACTATTGGACTGAAAGTGTTAAAATCAGCAAACCACATGGACGAAAATTGAAGTTTACTCTAAAAATAATAACTGTGTGAGTGAGTGAGTGCTGAGCTCTCACTTTCAGCATCTGTATCATAAAGGCATCTCCATATTTTCTATTGACATGTGCCATATGCAAAGAAACATGTACTTTTGTCTGTATTTAGCAGTACCACCTCTGGAAAAAAGGGCCCCAAGAATTCTTTTCAAACCTTTGGTGGGTGAGTAGTGATGAAAAGTACTGTGTTTAAGTGAGGAATCTTGTAGATTTCTTTATAATTAATGGAGGAATCTTTGATATTTTCCACCAAATTGTTCTTATTTCTACTTTAATAATAATCAATGTTAATCTTTCTCTTCCCTCATCCCCACCATTGATCTCATCATCCTTTTTTTTTAATCTCATTTATTATTTTATTTTGTTGGTTCTCTTTCATTATCAGGCTTTGCACTTTTTCTTGCAGCAAATTTGAAATATTTACTTCATCACACTGAAAATGGCAGGACTTTGAACTACTTTCTAGGTTTGTTCTATCTTTTTGTGATGCAGATTTGATTTTTTTCATTGTGCTGATTTGGACTTTTATCATATTTTCTGTTGGTACACATAACTTGTTTGTTCATATGCTTGATCTTTTTTAGGGTTCTTGTTTCAAACATATTGCTAGATATAACTTCATTATTTTGAAAATATTTTCAGTACAGATGTTTTGTTCTTGTAAAAATCAATTTCTGAACAAAAAAAAATTGATTCAGGGTTTTCTAAATGAGCCTTGAAAGTTTGTCAAGTGTTAATTTATAACCCTAATATATTTTTTTTAAAAACATATAATTAGCTTTTGGTAATTTATATTTTGATTAAAAGTTCCTGGTTGAATCCAAATCTTTATATTTTTGTAACCACAAATTCTTAATTTTTTTATTAGAAAAAAAAAATTATTGTAAATTTATAGTTGTGTTGTTTAGTTTCTTGATAGCTACAAACATATGATGCATGTATTGATTTGATCTCATGGTATATCTTATTCATGTGTTTTTTCTGTAGAATTTAGCTCAAGAAAAAGGGAACTTTGTGAATTTACTATTTAGTATCAATAATGATGTCCAGATCATACACTAATCTCTTTGAACTCGCCTCTGGCGAAGCACCATTACCATCATCGGGTTTTGGTCGGGCCGTGAAGAAACTATCGCGGGTTGCAACCGTACCAGGGGTGTTATCGGAACTAGACGATGAAGGTTTTAGTTCCGATTCCCCATCATCTGTCTCTCAAGAGCATATGATCATTGTAGGAAACCAACTCCCGCTTCGGGTCAACAAACAACCCGACGGGAGTTGGAACTTCAGTTGGGACGAAGACTCCCTCTTGTTACAACTCCGAGACGGGCTTAAGGAAGACGTGGAGATCACGTATGTCGGCTGTCTTAAAGAAGAAATCGACCCGAAAGACCAAGATGATGTGGCACAACATTTGCTTGAAAACTTTAAGTGTGTGCCCGCGTTTATACCCCCCGAGCTTTTTAGCAAGTTTTATCACGGGTTTTGTAAGCAACACTTATGGCCATTGTTTCACTATATGCTTCCGTTATCACCGGATCTAGGTGGTCGGTTTGACCGGTCTCTTTGGCAAGCTTATGTTTCAGTCAACAAAATATTCGCTGATAAGGTAATGGAAGTGATTAGTCCAGATGATGACTTTGTTTGGGTACATGACTACCATTTGATGGTTTTACCTACCTTTTTGAGAAAACGGTTTAATCGGGTCAAGCTCGGTTTCTTTCTGCATAGTCCGTTTCCGTCATCCGAGATATACCGAACGCTTCCTGTACGAGACGAGCTTTTACGGGCCCTTCTGAACTCCGACCTCATCGGATTTCATACTTTTGACTATGCACGGCATTTTCTTTCGTGTTGTAGTAGAATGCTCGGTTTATCTTATCAATCTAAACGCGGTTATATCGGGCTTGAATACTATGGCCGTACTGTAAGCATCAAGATTTTACCGGTCGGGATTCATTTGAAGCAACTTCGAAACGTTCTTGATCTACCCGAAACCGAATCCAAAGTGGCGGAATTACGAGATCAGTTTCACGGTCGAACCGTGTTACTCGGGGTTGATGACATGGACATCTTTAAAGGGATAAGTTTGAAGCTTTTAGCGTTCGAGAATTTGCTGACTCAGCATCCGGAAAAGAGGGGTAAGGTAGTTTTAGTTCAGATTGCAAATCCGGCTAGAGGTCGAGGGCGAGACGTTCTTGAGGTCCAGTCGGAGACTCATACGACTCGAGAAAGAATTAACAAGAAATTCGGCCGGCCCGGTTATAAGCCTGTGATCTTGATCGATAACCCGCTTCAGTTTTACGAGCGGATTGCTTATTATGTGATTTCCGAGTGTTGTCTTGTTACTGCTGTAAGAGACGGGATGAATTTGATACCGTATGAGTATGTTATATGTAGACAAGGGAACGATAAGCTGGACGAAACGTTAGGGGTAAACCCATCAACACCGAAAAAAAGTATGCTAGTCGTCTCGGAATTCATCGGGTGCTCACCATCTCTAAGCGGTGCCATCCGGGTCAACCCGTGGAATATAGATGCAGTAGCGGAAGCTATGGATTCAGCATTGGTTTATGCTGATGCTGAAAAACAAATGAGGCATGAAAAACATTACAGATACGTTAGCACTCACGATGTCGCGTATTGGGCCCGTAGTTTTTGGCAAGATCTCGAGCGATCATGCCGGGATCATGTGAGGAGAAGGTGTTGGGGTATCGGGTTTGGGTTAGGATTCCGCGTTGTTGCATTAGATCCGAATTTCCGAAAACTTTCGATCGAACATATTGTTTCTGCTTACAAACGGACAAAAAAACGTGCCATTTTGTTGGATTACGATGGTACCATGACGCTGCAGAGTTCAATCAGCACGGGCCCGAGTTCAGAAGTTATAGAAATAGTGAATAGTTTGTGCCAAGACCCGAAAAATGTTGTTTTTATCGTTAGCGGGAAGGACCGTGTTACATTGACCGAATGGTTTTCTTCGTGTGAAAAACTGGGCGTTGCAGCTGAGCATGGTTATTTCTTTAGGTACAAATCTGCACTTTCAAACCTTCAGTTTGAGTTCATTAGTTGTGTCAATATTAAACCATTTACTCTGTCAGTTATGTTTGATCTTTAATCGATTGTCGCACAAAGTGTAATTTTATGCACAAAGTGTGATTTTATGCATACATTCTCCAAGGGGTACTAAACAGGTCGTGTTCGCGGGTCCAACCCGACCCGAACCCATATATTTTGGACAACCCGAACCCAAAAATCGTGTCATACATATGAACCCGAACACGACCCGAATATTCGCGGGTTAACCCGAGCACGACCCCGTTCCACCCGAATTGTTAATTTTTTTTTCGCAAATTTATATATGAAATTTAAAATTATACTACAAAAACACAAATGTATATAATACAGTTACATGCTAATTATAAAATTTTCTTTCAAGTTCTCTTATTAAGTTATAATTATTGCATAAAATACCCACCCCTGGTCACACCGCCAACCCGACCGGGTTGACATGAACCCGACCCTTTTAGCTAAACAGGTTCGCGTTTCAACCTAAAACTGACCTGAACCTGTTTAGACTAAACCCAAACCCGCGAATTTCGTGTTACGTTCGTGTCGTGTCAAAATTCACACCCCTAAAAATTACTCTATTAAAAAAACTAGATTATTGTTAAAAACTTAAAATAACAAGCTTCTTTTAACCATATGTAGTTCTTTTTTTTTATTGTACATACAGGGAAGATAAGGGTGCAGAATGGGAAACTTGTGTTGTGGCGCCGGATTTTTACTGGAAACAGATAGCAGAGCCGGTGATGAAGTTGTATACCGAAACGACAGATGGGTCAACCATTGAGACTAAAGAGAGTGGACTTGTTTGGAACTATCAATATGCTGATCCAGACTTTGGTTCGTGTCAAGCTAAGGAGCTTTTGGACCATTTGGAAAGTGTTCTCGCTAATGAGCCCGTTACAGTAAAGAGCGGGCAAAACATCGTTGAAGTCAAACCACAAGTTAGTACTCTTACCATTTCTTGTTTGAACAATGTGGTATGCGCATATAATGTATATATGTGTGGGCGCTCGGGGGCAAAAGTGAAAGTGCACTAATTTTAACGTTATTTTACTAAATTCGTGAAAATAACGTTAAAAGAGGGGGATGGTTAATCATGCATCATGTGGTAGCGTTGATAGCCGAAAGACAAGGGAGTACATGCACTAATTGGCCTATGTCTTAATTGCCGAGTGTTATGTGCCTTATGTCCAAGGTTTGATGCAAAACTACCATCGAGCCGGGGGTCCTCACTGGAAGCAGCCTCTCTATTCCGACGGGGTAGAGGTAAGGCTGTCTACATCTTACCCTCCTCAGACCCTACCTTAGCTTTGCTTTGCTATGGTGGGATTTACTGAGTATGATGATGATGATGATGATGATAAATTTATATATTTGTTTGCATTTACTTACGAATGGGTCACTTAAGGTTGTGTTTATCTCTAATGGGTCAAACAGGTAAAAATATATAATTAAATGTAACCGGGTCAAAGTCACACAAAATGAATTTTAATGTATAAAACCTTCTAGAACGTTATATTCAAATAATTCGATTATCATCAAATTATATAATATATAATCCTTGTAATCACATTTGATAAATTAATCATGTATGTATAAGTTTGACTTTAAGGGTCAGACTTATTGGATTTCCGATGGGAAATTGATGCAGTTTTATTGCAATTTCAATTTTCACATCAACAATTGTCGGTTTAATGACATTATCTAACAAACTAAAAGATTCCGTTATCAGTTAAAAATATCGACAAATTTGTTTTGACCTCAAAAGTCATAGTGACATTTCTATTGCTGTTTTTCAACAGGGGGTCAACAAAGGGCTTGTTGCAGATCGTCTTTTGACAACAATGAAACACAGAGAAATGGTACCGGATTTCGTGCTTTGCATTGGGGACGACAGGTCAGACGAGGACATGTTTGAAGCAATAACAAGAGCAATAGCGGCCCCGAGTCTTTCCCCAGTAGCCGAAGTCTTTGCTTGCACAGTTGGCAGGAAACCGAGCAAAGCCAGATACTTTCTTGAGGACCCAACCGAGATCCTGAGAATGTTGCAGGGCCTTGCTTCGGTTTCTGAGCAGCAGTCATTAAACAACGTAACTAAAGGTATTCAAAAAGTGGTCATTGAGTAGGAGGAATTTACCAAACTGCCATTCTTCGAGTCCGTGTTTGTCTGGTTGCTTGTGAATAACTATCATCTTCTCCGAATTTGGCATGAATGGAGAGGTTTAGTTTACATGTTTTGAAAGGTTGAGAGATTGGTGTTATAGATATGTAGTTGGTTGGTTAAACTTTGAAGTAAATAAGTTGACTTCTGCTGCTTCAAGTCAAACTTTTAAGGATATATATTGTGCTTGTGGTTATGGTTATGGTCAACCCTGTTTTTGTATTTGATAGCAATTAGTAACTTTTGAAGATAAATAAAAGACAAGAGTACGAAATATAACAATTGTTTGGCTTGGCCATATGTTCTTTTCCTCTTTTTTTTTAAAAAAAAATCATCAAAATTACGTAATACCACATAAGTTTTAATAACTTTTTTGACAAGGTTAATTTGCTTAAAAAATATCTTTAAGCTTACACGTATAGTAATTAAGTGATTAATTGACTAGCTTTAGACACGAGTCGCATCAAACTAAACATATCTCTAAATAGTATCCAAGTCAATTGATCATAAAAAATTTGCACGATAGCAGCAGAAAAAAAAACACATCTTGAATAACAAGTGCTAGCAATTCAAGTTGGGTTCTTGACTGCTACAAAAAAAGAAACTTGGGACCTGAAAGAAAAAAGAACAATATGAAAGTTTGCATTTTGATTACAAGGAAATCAAGAACTCTTACAATTTGCTACGAAGACGGCTTCAATGGTGCAGTAAGTTGATGAATGCGGATTTGGTTCTCATCAGCCAGGATCGTTACATCCTCTCCTAATTTACGAATGGCAATGAAAGCCTCAGCACGCAGACTATCAAAACACGGTTGAATCTTAGCCCTTTCTGATGCAGGCAGCCTTGTTAGTAATTCATCCACCTGGTGCAACTTTAAAATAATGAGACAGGCAATTTCTGCCCTTTGCTGTATCTGCACATTCAGATTTTCAAAAGAGCTCTGGATCTGTACCAAGCTTCCTCAACTGTCAGTTTATTCCCGGCCACTTGTGCTTTCCCTCGCTCCAGGTGAGCCATGTTGGTATCCACTAAAATCACCCTTAATTCGGCCATAATCTCATATGCTTTAGTATCCTGAATGAATTTATAGGAAACACTCCAATTATCACTAGATTAATGTTTATTGTAAAACGCTAAACTCGTACTTGTTAAATTGTGTGAGGGTCTAAATTAATATGTCAAATTGCTTGTCGTGACTTTTTTGCAACTTAAATAAGTACCAATGGAAAGACTGGAATGTAATGTGGTAAATACCTCACTTAAGACCATTGTCAAGGAGAAGCCTGTAGAACAACAAATGAATAACATAAATCCACCAATAATAAGCAAAAACTGGTTAACTGCTAGCAATTGTCTACATGAGTTGTGTTGAGCATCGCTTAAAAAGGGATGAGGCGAGACGTTATTTTAGTTTTAACCAATGTTTTAGAAACCGGTTTTTAAGTCATACCGGGTTGGGCTCTAAAATGGTTCAACCGGTTGAACCAGGTTGTATCGGGCGGTTGAACCGGGTTACTAGTTAACCCATAAAATCCATAAAATACAAATTCATTTAAAAAACAATCCAATCTCAACTAGGATTTATCTAACTTATCGTAGTTTTATCAAAAAAACAACTATTTTTTTTTTTTTTTGTAAACTATTAAGCATTTTCAGAATATTTTTATTACTTATAAACAATATTGCATTGTACGAGGTGAGTAACAATTTCAACAACAATGAAATATTTGAATAGAAGGCACTAGGTTAATTACCGGAAATATGGAAGATCAATATTACCTTAATATTGTATTTTATTAAAATTAAGAAATCAAATCCGTATTCGTATTTTACCGGCCTTTATCATACCGACTCGTGTCCGATATCATCTTTAACCGGTATAACCGGCCGGTTCATACCGGTATTTAAAACATTGGTTTTAACCTATAAACAGCAAAAGCATTATTACATCCACACCTTATCATTAAACTAAAATGGGTTTTTTGGCTGGTTAACATATATCTTTGTTGCTAAAAACAAGTTGATGTGCAGAACCATAATAATAAAAGTTATAATAATAGCAATTGTGTATCGGATTAGGATCAAATACAAAGGATCCTAATTGTAAGAAGTGTAAGAAGGATTTATAGAGTGACAAGTGTCCAATAACCTAAAAAAACCTACTACACAAAAAAAAACCCACTACAAAAAAAAAAAAACCTTAAACATCCACCATCACCAAAAACCTAACCCCCCCATCACCCCCCCCCCCCCAAATATATATATATATTTGCGAGGGGGGTGGGGGTAGGGGTTTAGGTTTTTGGGCGGTGGTGGGGGTGGGTGTTTAGTTTTTTTTTAGGTTTTTTGTGGGGTGGGGTGGGGGGGGGGGGGGGGGGGGGGTTAGGTTTTTTGGGGGTGAGGGTGGGGGGTTTAGGTTTTTGGGTGGTGGTGGGGTGGGTGTGGGTGTTTAGGTTTTTGGTGGTGATGTAGTGGGTTTAGTTTTAGGTTATTGGACACTTATCACTCTATAAATTCTTCTTACAATTAGAAGCATTTAACTTGACCCATTGTGTATCATACTTGCAGTTAGTTTTGAGCTTTTAATCAAAGATTTCATTTGTCATCGTGCTTTCAAGTTTATCATACTTATTCAAAGGAATCACTAATCATGAACAATATATGTTTCAAGCAAACCCTGGAATTCAGCAAATCGAACAGATTCAAACCATAAATCTCCCTCACAAACACAGTGGATAATTATTGAAACTTGTACCTGTTCTGCGGTGCCTAAGAAAGAAAGAGAGAGGTTGGTTATGTCGACGCGTCAGAGAGAAACAACGAGATTAGGTGGGTCAAAGAATGAATGAATGGGTTTGAGATATCGGATTTCCTTTTAAATCGGGGTCGACGCGGGGAGGAGGGCGGGGAAGGGTTTTGCCGCTCGGTGAAGAGGAGGGAGACGGTGAATGCGGGGAAGAGATGCCGCATGCGTTTAACGTGAGGGAGAGGGGTGGGGCCCACTAGTATGATTGTCTTTTACTATCATTTAGGGTAGGGCTGTAAACGAACCGAACGAACACGAACGATGCCTTGTTCGTGTTCGTTCGTTAAGGAAATAAATGTGTTCACGAACGGTTCATGAACACTTACCGAACGAGATTTTATGTTCGTGTTCGTTCATTAAGGAAAGGAGCATGTTCACGAACGGTTCACGAACACAAGCGAACACAAATAAATTTGGCGAACGCGATGAAGGATAAAGGTGGATGACCCAGAGAGTAGCACTAGAACTTAAATCCCTTATTGTGGAACGGAGGTAAATAATGAGAAAAGAAAGGGAAATGGTGCATAAATAAGGTGAAAGAGAGTTTCCTAATTTAATTGTTAGGGTAATGATATAAATAAAAGTTTAATAGTATAAAAAGTATAGATAAAATATACGAAAGTATAAAAATCTTTAATTAAAACACGAACATACGAACATAAACGAACGCAAATGAACGAATGTTCACGAACACCTTACCGAACGTTCACGAACACAATTGAACGAACGAGACCTTTGTTCATGTTCGTTCATTTAACTAATTGAACGAAATTTCTTGTTCATGTTCGTTCGTTTATTAAACGAACGAACATAAACGAACTTCCCGCCGAACGGTTCACGAACTGTTCGCTGAACGTTCGGTTCGTTTACAGCCCTAATTTAGGGGATGTTTGGTGTGCGTTTACAAGACTGCGTTTTGAAAGCAAATAATCATTTTTTCATCCAAATACTTTCTTAGATTATTTATGTTTTACAAACGCAATAATCAAATAATCACTTTAAAACGTAATCTCAAACACCCTCTTATAGTTAAATGCTTGGTTGGTCTCTGTGGTTTGCAAAAATTTTATACTTGGTCCTATTAGTTTACTAATTACACGAGTGGTCCCAAAAGTTGTCAAAAATGAACTCGGTTGGTCCCCTGACAAAACCTTTGTTAAATTTCTCAGTTAACTATGTGTGAAATAACTATATTACCCATGAACAATTAAAAGAAATAAAAAATAGAGTAAACTCCAATTTTACCCTCTGAGGTTAGGGGTCACTGGCATGTCTACTCCCCAAAGTAAATAATTGCAATTTTACCCCCACTGTTTGCTGTTATGTCGCACAATTACCCCCCGGCGTCAAAGTCAATAACAGATCTGTTAACTCTTAGTTGAAACGACTATATTACCCTTCCATTTTACCCCCCAACATTCCTGTTAAGTCGCACAATTACCCCCCATTGGTAAATTACTAATTTGTCCTTTGTTATTACCCCATGTACTTTGAGTTAAGATACAACATTACCCCCTGCAACTTCCAAAACCCTTCTCGCCAAAATCAAAAAACTGATCTATGATTCTATAATCAAAAATCTTAACCTGTTCTATGATCTGAAACCTAATTCTGAATCAATTCACTGTGATTTTGTTTTATTTCTTAAATCATCAAGCATACCTGCACTAAGAATTTCATTCAATGTATATGATCAAAAATCAAGCATACCTGCTGCAATCAAGCATACCTGTTGCATTGTGTTTTATACTCAAGCATACCTGTTGCATACCTGCTGCACACCTGGTTACCTGCTGCAATGTGTTTTATACTCAAGCATACATGTTGCAATGTGTTCTATACTCAAGCATAACTGCTGCAATCTGACTAACAATGTATCAAACCACTGATTAACCACACATAGAATTTGTGGTGACTATTAACCACACTAGAATTTGTTGCATAACTGCTGCAATCTGACCAACAATGTATCAAACCACTGATTAACCACACATAGAATCTGTGGTGACTATTAACCACACTAGAATATGTTATGACTACTAACAATGTATCAAACCACTGATTAAGCAAACCACTGCTGCACATTTTGACTATTAACCACACTAGAATATGTGGTGACTATTAATCACACTAGAATCTGTTATGATTACTAACAATGTATCAAACCACTGCTGCACACTAGAATCTGTTATGACTACTAACAATGTATCAAACCACTGTTATGATTACTAACAGGTTGTTGATCAAATGCACAAAATGTATATCCTAATCAAACATCAAACATTCACAACTGCACATTTTGATCATGTAAGATCATGTAACTGTCATAACTGTGTTCAGTAACTGCACATATAACTATCATCACCTATGATCATGTAACTGTAAACATTGGTCATAACTAGGCACATTATATTAAATCAAAAAGATCCTAATATATATACAATTAGATCAGTATTAAACCAAAAGATCCTAATATATTTAACCAAAAGATCCTAATATATAAAACATCAACTACACAACCATTTCCTGCTGCGGGGGAAACTGGAAGTGCAGGAAAGGGCGGCCCCGCATTTTCACCACCACGGACACCACAATCGATCGGACTGACCACCGAATCCTCATGTCCACTGCAAACACAAAAAGATCGATGTTTCAATAACCCCCTGTTTTTTACTTGTTCAGAAAGATCGATGTTTATACCTGAAATCAGAGACAACAGGGAGGATTGGTGGTTGTCGCCGGTAGCCAGGTGCATCGGCGGAGCTGCAGTGGACGTCGTTGTGGTCGCCGGAAGTGGAGGTGGAGGCATGGGGTTCTGCGATTCACTCATTGTGGAGTGGAAGCCGGTGGGTGTTGACATTGTGGTCGCCGGAGCTGGAGTGGAAGCCGGTGGGTGTTGACGTTGTGGTCGCCGGAGCAATGGAGGTGGAGCTGGAGCTGGATCGTTGGTGGGTGAAGAAGAAGAAGTAGAGTGAGTGAAGCTTAGGGGGTAAGAATGATGGTTGAAGAGAAGTACAGGGGGATTATAAAGATCCAAAGGGTGAAATTACCTTTATGCCCTTTGACCGTTTAAAGATAACATTGACTTTGACGCCGGGGGGTAATTGTGCGACATAACAGCAAACAGTGGGGGGTAAAATTGCAATTATTTCCTTAGGGGGGTAGAGATGCCAATGACCCCTAACCTCAGGGGGTAAAATTGCAGTTTACTCTAAATAATATATATAAAGAACCTACAACTACATTCATCTTCTTCAACCCCTCTCTCTCTAAAACACTCTAACACAACCACCTCCTTCACAATAAACTTTTTCAGATCTGTATCCAGATACTCAAACACGAGGTAAAGTATAGGTTTCCTTTTGTGCTGGATGTGTTGAACAAAAAGAAGACGAACGTTGTAGATTGAAGTTGAGAGCATTTGCAGAAGAGAGATCTCGCGAAGCGTGGTGGGTGGGATTCCTTCTTCGTCCATTTCGAGTCGGGTTTTTTTCAAGGCGACGAGTTCGCCGGTGTTTTTGTCTTTGGCTTTGTAGACTTTGCCGTAGGTACTCGATCTTTTCGTATCTGTCTTCCATGGTGGATTTGGGGAATTAGGGTTTGGGGATTGAGATGTGGGGGAGGAGCGCATATATTTGGGATTTATAATTTGAAATTGTAACCGTACGAAGTGTGTGTTCCATTGAGAATAGCCCATGAACATTCAATGTGATACTGTCTATCACTATAACTTGCAGATCGATTTGTATGGGTTCGAATCTTCACGTAAGAACCGTTTCGCCCTCGTTTATGTGCCAATTAGAATTTTCAACACCGTCATCGTCGGTCCCTTCGCATCGAATAACGAGAGGGAAGAAGATGGAGGTGGTTGCAGGTTCTTTATATATATATATATATTTCTTTTAATTGTTCAAGGGTAATATAGTCATTTCACACATAGTTAACTGAGAAATTTAACAGAGGTTTCGTCAGGGGACCAACCGAGTTCATTTTTAACAGAGGTAAACCACTAGGACCAAGTATGAAATTTTTGCAAACCACAGGGACCAACCAAGCATTTAACTCACAAAGTTACAGAACTAAGATTCAATGTTGTTAATGATGGGAGATCCCGGGTCGAACTCATAGACTTAGACAAACGAGAACGTTTGCCGATTTCCATTGTCAAATTGAGATGTTCAAGGGACTTAGAGCAAAAAATACGTATAGGAAACTCCATTTTTTTTCTCAAGCAGGCGCAGGTTAGTTGTTCGACACTGAGGGAGAATGCATACTCAAGGGTTCGATTCACAAACTCCTTGCTAGCCCCTTGATGGGGTATGGTATTGGACCCGACCTGCACGGTCAGACATCTCCGTTACTTATCGCCTTTTTATATTAATATTTATTATTATTGCTTACTAACCCAACTGCGAGGCCCAACGTGGTGTAGTTTACACTACTTTGGGTTTGGGACTTATAGATATAACCCCTAACTGGGCCTGGCCCATTGAGGTTAGGGGAGGCCCATGTCTCCTATATAAAGAGGTGTTCACCTAATTATTAGGGCAAAAGATATGGAGCCGCCACACTTTTTGTAGCAGAAAATAGGGGATTCTTCCCCTACCGGCCATCTCTACATCCCCATTTTTCTTCTTCTCCATTGCAGATCTAGATTCAAGAGGAAGAACAAGGTGTGATTCCCCATCCTCCTAGAGAAAGCGGTCCAACCCACTCCAGCGGTGAATCCGTGTTTCTTCATTGGCGCCCACCATATCAAAACCTAATAATCACATCACGGTTTTTCCCCACTCAATCTCTAGACTTGAGTTTTTCATGAAGGTTTTTCAAGATCTGATCTACTGGGGTGAAGTTACCAGATTTGTTTTGTTCTATTGAAGCTCAAGATTTACACTTTCAGATCTGTTGGCACTCAAATCTGAGATCTGTGTTTTTCAGATCTGAAATCTTGACTCACGAGTTTAAAAGCTCAAGGTCGATGCATACACCACGACGCGAAAATGAGTGTAAACGTCATATCGGTAATCTTCGTACCCCTTATTTTCGATTAGCATGGAAGTCCGGACTTATTTTTCATTTTCTCCTTTGTCATGACGAAAATAACAAATGGAAAGAATAACTAATTCTTTAAATATTAAGGCATGATGCACAAAACCATTCGGAGCAGAAGGTGCTCCACACTTGCTCCTAGTGACACTAAATGTCATTATTCAAAAAGAAGAAGGGAATCACTATTTTATAGCTTTTGGCAACTGTTCCTAATAAATGAGATTGTCAGGCACCGACAACCCATGAGTGATTCTCCAGAAAGCAACAGTCGCATACCTTTTTAAACAAGGAAAATAACTTTGTATTTTATAACCACATATTTAAAAAATGACACAACATGCACTATGATTGAAGGCAACCGTGCTGCAACGCATAACCCCGGCAAATGACTTCCGAATACACAGATGTTTGATTGTCCCTCCTAGACAATACATTGGTAACACACTTAGAAAACTCTGGCAATGTGGCCCCATATGAGAAATTGAGATAAGGTATTGTTAACCATATTGACTTCCAACTGCGTGACAAAACACTCATTTCAACAACCTCACTGATATCAAGAAAGGAGAGGATTTTATAGATAAGATGACTTGGCAAGCCGCTCAGCCTATCTCCAGAATCCATTTCACTTTTTCCTCCAAACACTGCAACATAACAGAATGTAAAACATCTAATTTGGTTTGACATCCACTCTTATTTTACAGACAAAAATTGATGAAAGAATCGCACTTTATTTTCAAACAATACGGAACAAATCAAGAAAGAATTAATTAATAGAATAAAGAACCACTTACTAAAGAACGATTAGCAGAAACGCGGAGGAGATGGACGGCACACGACAACCAACAGCGACTGAAGGAGGTAAACAACGGTAAGACTAAGATTACTGGTTGGCTTTGAAGGGGTTTTGGTTGGCAGATTTCTTACTTTTGAAGGGTTTAAAAGAAAAACAGAAGCTCCAGTTTTGTTTATATAAACAGACTAGAATCCAACAGGCGGAATTATGGTTTTCACTATTGGGTATGAGGTTTAAAAGAAAATTATGGGTTCTCACTATTGGGTATGGGGTTCAAAAGAGAATTATGAGGGTTTTCACTATTGTTTGTATAAGCAGACTAGAATAAACGGCCGGAATTAGGGTTTTCACTATTTGTATTGGGTATAGGGGTTTAAAAGAAAGTTAGAAGAGGTTTAAAAGCTCCACTTTTGTTTATATAAAAAGAAAATTGAAAGCTTCATGTTCGTTTATTTACGAATGAACATATGAATCATTAATTAAGCCTCGATAGTCTTAAGCCTCGACATGTTCGATATATGCGTTTGTGTTTGTTTACGTTGGTGAACCGTTTGTTTCTACAAACAAAAAAGTGATGAACTGAAATTTTCTTATTTTACAGACAAAAAATTGATGGAACTGATTAATCATGTATATATAAGTTTGATAAATTAATCATGTATATATAAGTTTGACTTTAAGGGTCAGACTTATTGGATTTCCAATGGGAAATTGATGCAGTTTTATTGCAATTTCACATCAACAATAGTCGGTTTAATGACATTATCTAACAAACCAAAAGGATCCGTATCAGTTAAAAATCGTGACAAATTTCTTTGACCTCACAAGTCAAAGTGACATTTCTATTGTTGTTTTTCAACAGGGGGTCAACAAACGGATTGTTACAGATCGTCTTTTGACAACAATGAAACACAGAGAAATTATACCAGATTTCGTGCTTTGCATTGGGGACGACAGGTCAGACGAGGACATGTTTGAAGCAATCACAAGAGCAATAGCGGCCCCGAGAAGTGGCGGACCAGGAATTTTTTTCATGGGGGTGCGGAATATTTTTAAAGATTTTAGGCCCCTAGGTATATAAAAAAAATCCGGTTCATATCGGGTCGGGTCATGTAAAACAAAAGAATTTCAAGCTAAACTTTATATAATTATCAAAAACAAGTCAAACGTCATTACAAACATATTTAAAATGTCGCTCTACGAGTTTTCATTTTTTAAAATCTATCCAAAACATCTAGAGCTACTTTTCTAAGCAGGTCTTTCTCTATGTAACATATACAACTAATTTTCAACAGTGAACACTTTACAATCATCACCAAACTTCATAATTTTCAACTTTAAAATCAAGCCATAGTTTTAATTGTTGATTCCTTCTAACTAACCATTTAAACACACTAAACTTTAACTAAAACAACAAAATCAACCAACTAAAGTTTCACAAAACTAAAATTTCAAACTTTTTTAATAATTGTATTTCTCCTAAAAATCCAAATAAAACAAGAAAACAAAAAAATAATCGAACCATACCCGAAAATAGTGATGAGATGTTGTTTTCGTGAGTTTGGTGGCCGAAATTGTGGTGGGCTGGGTTATTATATTTTAGTTCAAATTAGATTATTAAATTGGGTTGGGCTTGAGTTATGATGTGTTTATTGGGTTAAAGGTTAAGAGAAAGTTAATTGGGTTAAGTGAAAGTTAATTAGTTAAGTAGAAAGTTAATTAGGTTGTATTTAAAAAAAATAAGTGTTTACGTAAATCTTTTACAAATTCATAAGATTTTTTTTCCTAAGGGGGGGGGGGGGGGGGTCGAAAATTTTAAGGGGTGCGGACGAAAATTTTCAAAGGGTGCGGTCGGGATTTTACCAGGAATTTAGCACTAAAATTTATTTTTTTCAAGGGGTGCGTCCGCCCACCTTGAGATATAGGTGGGTACGCCCCTGGCCCCGAGTCTTTCCCCAGTAGCCGAAGTCTTCGCTTGCACAGTCGGTTGGAAACCGAGCAAAGCCAGATACTTTCTCGAGGACACAACAGAGATCCTGAGAATACTGTTTCTGAGCAACATTCGTTAAACAACGTAAAGAAAGGTTTTCAAAACGTGGTCATTGAGTAGGAGGAATTTACGAAACTGCCATTCTTCGAGTTCGTGTTTGTCTGGTTGCTTGTGAATAACTATCATCTTCTCCGAATTCGTCATTAACGGAGAGGCTTAGTTTACATGTTTTGAAAGGTTGTGAGATTGGTGTTATAGAGTATGTAGTTGGTTGGTTAAACTTTGAAGTATGGTCAACCCAATTTTTGTATTTGATAACAACTAGTGTTGAGCCCCCGCGTTGCGGGGCGGGGGGCGTAAATCGTACTAAGTAGCAACTGAATGACGACCAAAACCATGGAAAAAGCGTAAAACAAAAAAACGAACTTTGTACACTTAGTGACTCATGTAACGTAAAAATAAGCACGTAAAACTCGAGGAAGTAAAAATGATATTTTACAAAAGTTTTAGATAAGTGTTAATTTTGAAAGTTAAACACAAAAAACATAAAATAAAAAAAAAATAAAAAAAGAAGCAAAGATCTACTCAAAATAATTACCATTATGTTAAAATGAACAAAAATATAAGCATTAAAAAAAACAGAAAGTTACTGTAGCAGCCGGAAAAAAAAAACCACAAAAGACAAAACACTATTCATTACTGTTCATTAGCATGTTATGAATTAATATATATATATGAATTAGTGACTTTTGAAGATAAACAAAAGAAGAGTATGAAATATAACAAATGTTTGGCTTGCCCGGAATCTACAAAATTGTATTGCGATACGAGGAATTTGAATTAAACTGTATTAAGTTTGACACTGTTATTGTGTGTATCCGAATCTTATTTTCTAAAAATAAAAACGAAAATAAAAATATTGATTTTAATAATAATAATAATAATTATACTAATAAATGTTTTTAGAATAAAATAAAATAAAAAGTAATTATCATTATCTTTTTATTTTATTATTATATTAAAAAAAGATAATGAATACCAGCTTCACCATTCAAAATCGCCACGAGGCAGAGTTGATTTCTTTTTTTTTTTTTTCAAAAGTCAAATATATGCTATACGATTTTTATCTGATAACTCGCATTTGTTAACTTTAAAAAAAAGACTAAATAAATATGTGATTTTACTTATTTTTTCTGACGTTCCGGTATAAATTTTATTGAGAGCCGAGTTGCATTCAAAATAGAGTGTTTCTGTGGTATTATAGGCAATACAAGTGCTGGTACCGTGACGGTACCCTGAAGAATCGAAACGATTCATATCGAACAATTGCTTTCAATCAATGTAAATCATGTGTTGATATTTTTTTTGGTCATGTCACAATTTTACATATTTACTTTTCCTCTCTTTCGTTGCTATAAAGAGTGCCGATACCGAAACGAACCGATACTGACCAAATTACCGCCGCATAGCGTAGAGAATCCCCCAACGCAACGCGCCGGTTTGATACCACTAGGTAATTTAACTAGCATTCGCCCTTTGTTCAAGTCATTCAATATATAAAATGATTAACCCTGTCATTTTCTTAAAGCCTAACCTAGTCAGTTTAGGTGAAGTTAGTAACAATTGGGTATTTGTAATTTAAGTTGATTTGTGAATAAAATTTTTGTCAGAAGAAGAAGTTATAAGTATCTTTAATAGCTATGATTTATTTGACCCGACCCGACTCACCTAGTTATAAAATCTTTGTCAGAAGAAATAAACATCATATAGATAGAGGAATTAGCAGGTACAAAGAAGATGCAATAAACGTTTTCCAATCCCATTCATAATCCACTAGGGAAGCATACAACGTAATTATAAACCAAGTCACTTGATCATCTTAATTATGCGCTAAGCAACAAAACTGCATATCCTTGAATCAACTGAGTTGGTAGGTGCTAGAAGCTCAAAAATTTACCATTCCAATTTGCGCAAGCAGGTAGTTGGCTACTACATTCGTGTAACAAGTCGCTAATAACAAAAAACTTGGAACCTGAAAGTAGAACAAAAAAGAACAATGCGGCACCAACAGTTGGCATTTTGATAATAATCATCACTTACGAGTATAAGGAAAACCAAGAACTTACATTGCTAAGATGACGACCCCAATGTTGTAGCAATTTTATGAAAGCAGACCCTTGAACGACTTTGATTTTCATCACATTGGACCTTCATAGAATCTGTTATTTTACTAATGACATTGTCAACCTGTGCACACAGAGTAGAAAAACATGGTTGAATCTTAGCCCTATTTGATGCAGGCAGCATTGTTAGCAATTTTTCAATGCCATGCAATTTTGAAAGAATGAGACAAGCAATATTTTTCCTTTGCTCAAACTGAACACCAAGATCTTCCCAATAGCCCTTGATCTGCGCAATGTTTCCTCCAATTTTCAGTTTCTTTTCGGTCTTTGGTTTATGACTTCCCACTGATGTTTCCCCTCGTTCAACGCGAGCACATTTGGTATTGGTATTATCCTTCTCTCTCTCTAAAAGCACTCTTAATTCGGCTATACGCTTACGTGCTTCAATCTCCTACATGAGATTATAATTATAAAATTTATAAATTCCCAAAATTAAACATCTGTAAATATTAGGAGACAGTAGAAACATCAACACATTTTATGAATGTAGTGCGTAAGCTCCACCAGATTAATGCATAAACCTAAAAAGCAAATCTACCACAAATAAAACTGCTTGACTCACAAGTCTTGTTCTCTATGTTTATTTTTAATCAAATATCTAGAGTTGTGATTTTAGTTTGCCAGAAAAATTAATTAAAAGGAACATTTGGCAATGCTATCTCTTTTTTAAATAAATTGTGTTGTGATTTTGCGTAAAATGACTAAAGTGAATTGCTTTAAAGTACGGAAATTGAACTCTATTGCTATCTTGCGTAAAAAGAGACAAAAGCCTAGAAATACCTCACGTAAGACCATTGTGAAGGTGGCCCCGGGGGAACCATCTAGCAAATAGCTTTTGAGTTCAGTAGATATAGCTACTTTCTTGAATATCCGATTCCGCGAGTATGCTATATGTGGATAAATCTTTAAGGTTTTTAAGTTCACAAACGGAGAAGGTTGATGTAATTTTAGATCCACGGATGAAGAAAGAGTCTGTAGAAAAAATTATAAGCCAAAGTTATACATAGAAAATAAAAATAGACGATGCAATCTCTTAGTTACAGGTTTATAAATGCAGGCAACATGTCTTTGTGGAGTGTAATTTAATTTCCAATATGGTGTTTGGCTGACTATTGCATTGGAAGAGAAAAAGATGTTTACAGAACATGCTTCTTAATACTTGGCGCCAATAGAAGTATCAAAGCATGTTTTTTATATCTAGTCAAGAATTCCCCATTTTCAATGTAACTTAAAGAGATCAATCATCACCATATGTTCTATTTAAAAGCCTAGTATGGAGATACAGCATAACAAAGAAAAGTCACATATATAGCCAGTTTGACCAACCCAAAACCACAAGTTAGCCCTTTGGTCAATTTTTTTACCCGACATCCTTTGACTACTCGAACATCTCGTTGTGATTATACATATCTCTCAAAGTTGCAATAATTTTATCTACTAATCAATTAAAACATACATGTTTCCTTTTTTCCTCAGTTTGGTCACTCATTTAGGATTTTGGGTCACTCAAATTGGCTATATAAACTATATCACCTTATATATCATTGCACATTTGTAAGTAGAGCAGTCAGATAGAAGCAGTCTTACCCATGTAAGCACACTCAATGTGCTTCTTTTTTTAGAATGCGTTGTTTCAACCTTTTTGTAGTTTTCAGAATTATGAAAGTAGTTATTTAGATTTTAACTCATTGTAAAATAATACCTCAACAAGTTTCAGGTTAAGAGTAAGGAACTTGGCACTTTGAAGATGCTGAAGCAGACAAACGATTTGATGAGCATATTCTTCTTGTGAAACGGAAATACATACATCCGCCTTCTCCAAAGAATGGAAACCATCAGTAGATAGATTCAAAGGATAATAACCTTCATAGAGAAAGGAGGCAAGGTGAGGTGAAGAAATCACATGCTCCGCACGACAATATCTGATAGTGAGATTCTCAAGTTGAGGTGCAACCACATTAACCACCTTCACAGAGTTGTCATTTTCAAGTGTGAGATTAGCCAAACGAGGATGAAAGATACTCAAACCATCCGATCCCGTTGTTGCAAACTCCTTTAATGTGAGATTCTTCAAGTTTGCACATTTTGAGAAAATACCAATGCGTTTGTCAGCTTCGTCAACACACAAAGTGACAGAATGAAGATCCAATGTCGTTAATGTTGGGAGCTCCGAAATTGACGTCAAACATGTTTTCGTTAAACAATATCGTTTGACAATTTGCATTGTCAAACTGTTGAGAGACTTAGAACTAAAGAGAGACAGAGGAAACGTCATCATATCACTATTCGCATCCAACCATACCACATTTAGTTGTTGGACATTGTGAGAGAATGCATAATTCAGAATTCTCTTGACAAACACCTGGCTCGCCTTTCCACGAAAAGTGAGCTTCAATGAATACACTTCTGTTAAATTGTTACGGCGAGACAAAACATGGGTAACAAATTTGGAAAACTCTGGCAATGTAAAGAAATCCTCATTTGACAAATTGAGATAGGGCATTGAAGTCCAAATAAACCTCCATCTAGATGACAAAACACTGGTACCAATAGCATCTCTAATGGGGCGAAAAGAGAGAATTTTATGGATAAGCTCATCTGGCAAGCTGCTTAGTCTATCACCTTCTACATTCATTCTCATTTGACCATACCTAGAATCCATTATTTACCTGTATTTTAAATCACAAAGAATAGAAAAAGATCATCTGCAGATGTAATCGAAAGTGATTCACCAGGAAAATTCTTATGAAATCTCTTTCTGTAATGCAGTTCGTTCTTCAATTTTAAATAGTGGAACAAATTAAAACGGGAACAATAAGCAATGACAGTTACAGACTGACCTCTTTAGTTTCAGATTCAAATGACACAAGCAGAGGTCGAAGAAGACGATCGGGTGTGAGATGTCGAGTTGATGATCAACGGCAGCCGGAGGAGGCGAATTAGCGGCGTAAAATGGCAGATACTTCGTTTTGTAAAACAACACTTTATATAACTTTTGGAAATTACATGTGGTTTAATAGTTTTTTTACTCGGATAGTCCATAAACTGGATGTCCGTTAGTTTTCTCCGTTAACTCCATGTAAAATGACTAACATACCCTTAGTATAAAATTAAGTGGACCCCACCTTTATTTAAATATAAACACCCCAACCCCACCCCACCCCACCCCTTCCCTTCCCTAGGGATGAGCAAAATGGATCCGGTACCGAATTTACCAAACCGGGTACCTTTTCGGTACCGATTCAGTACCGACTTTTGACATTTTCGGTACTGGTTCGGTACCGGTCCGGTACGGTACCGGTCCGGTACGGTACCGGTTCGGTACCGGTATTTACCGGTTTTTACCTTCAAATACCGGTACCGTATCGGTACCGAACCGGTACCGGTACCGAACCGAGTATATTCGGTACCGGTACCCACTTTTGAGTATTTTCGGTACCGGTACCGGTTCGGTACCGGACTGTACCAAGCTCATCCCTACCCTTCCCTTCTTCATCCTCAGATGTGACCTGTGACCCGGCCAATCAAAAACCCAAACAAAAAAAAAATACTAGCAATGTTATCATCAAAATCCAAACACAAAAACTACTAACAATACTTAACCATTAATCAAAATCCAATGGAGCCATTATAGAATTAGGTCCAAACATCTTAACCAAAAGGCATTTTGAAACCATTTGAAGTTGATATTCAACACTGATAATAGTTCAATTTGAAACACAAAAGATGATGACACACGATGATGACTGGTTCAAAGGAAATCAGGGGGAGAAATCAAGAGACTTTAATGGCGGCTTTAACGGCCACCCACATTGTTCATCACTCTCACAGTTGTGTCGCCTGCAACCACTGATTACAACAGCTACCTAAGTCTTCAGCCGCACCAACCGACCAAAAACATCACATTTTCTACTAGGTGACGAGATCGTGAATTTTATTTCAGATTTGGTTGCCGGTTGCTGGCGAGATGGTGGTGGAGGTTGGTTTTGGTTGAAGGTCCCGACTACGATCGATCGAAACCCACCATAAAATCCGGATTATAGACCTTATGGAAACCCACCATAAAGCCAACGAGGTCATCTCAAGGTTTGTTTCGGCACACTCGATGTCAGTCGATCAACGCTTGTTTTGTGGATTCACCTCAAATCAGATACAGTAACGAAATGCATGACGGCACATTCAGTCTTCGGTGAATATCTAGCAAGAATGGTGGTTATGGTGGAGGATCCGACGCACGGTGCATGATGGTGGTTGTGGTGGAAGGTGAGTGATGGTGCAGTGTGTAACGCCCCAAAATCTGAATGTTAATAATTGTCGTATGTTCTTATGTGACACGTCATGAAATAAATAACTAGGCTATTTAACCTAGTTAAGGGTATGGTCAAAAGTATTAAATGATGAAGGTAGTGTCAGTTATGTTTTAAAGGTAAACCCGAGGGGCTAAAGTGGAACAAATGAAAGTAAGTTATAAAATAACTTGACACACACAAACACACACATACGTGTGTGTTCTGGAAAGATCGAGCAGGGGCTCTCAAGAGCCCCAAAACCCTAGTTCTTCAAAAGCTTCAATTTGAAGAATGAATCAAGGCCCAAATCCATAACCGAGCATGGATTAATGATCACCAACACGAGAGGATCATAAGGTATGTTTTAAATCTAAGATTGGTGATCATGGGTGAAGTGGGTTATGTTCTAATCCGTGAGTTAATATGAAATTGATCATGTACAAGGGTTAGAATCCTCGTATAGAACATGGGTTATGTATGATTTGCGTTAATTTGATGATTAGAGGTGAAACCCGTTAGTTAGGGTGAAGATGAGGACTAGAATCACCTCCTATGTTTAAGTCTTGTTGAATGATTGATGTATTATGTGGGTATGATGAATTATTGTTAGATGAAAGTATAGGAATATGATGATGTTATGTTTAATGTTCATTTGGAATGATATATGATGATTAGTAGAAGGATTTGACGAGTTATGTATGCGTTTAGAAGATTCATGCATGAATTAGTTGTACGTTATGCTTAAAAGGTAGTACTCGCATCAAGTGTATGATGAAATGTATATAGTGTCATCCGTATAATCGAATATGATGTTACGAGTATATGATGATAAGTCGATGGTTAAATATGGTATATAGTTGACTTTCAAAAGTCAACTAAGCATAAGAAACATGAATTGACACGTGGTCGTAAAGGCAGGATTATAGGAATTCGTATGGTACATGTTATGTCAATATGCGTTGTTTGTGATTATATGATGAATTACATGAGTTTAAACGGATATGAATATAATCATATGAGTTATGTATGTTAGAAATGAATAATGAAAGTTAAGGGTGAAATATGCGATTGATATGATGTTAACATGTACGAATACATATGCTAATAGGAGCGTGATCTTGAAGAAAAGAGAGTATAGGAATCATGTCAAGATGGACGCAAACATGAAAGGATAGCGGGTCAAGAAAAGGCGAGGAATCGGATACGAGCACGGACGCATAAGGTAAGTGATTTCCGTAATCACTTCTTAGTTCAAGTAAGTAATAAAGTGTTGTAATTGATTAAACATGATGTTTGAGGTCAAATATGTGTTAAAGTCTTTCGTCGTAAATGATGGGATTAAAGTTGACCAAAATGCCCTTGATGGGTATTTTGGGGTAAACGATCTTAAAAGTAGTTTAGAAACAAGTTATTCGATTAGAGTAATGTTTTGGACAAGTATGGAAGTGGGGATGATGGTTTGGTTAGTCATAGACCAATTAATGCGCGAATACCCTTAACGGGTCAAAATAAGCATATGAACGATAATGTGTTAAGAGGATGTAAGACATCCAAGAATTTAGTAATTTATGATGGACGTCACTGATATTGATAGATTTATAAGAGGTTATGGTAAAATGACCAAGTTATGTTGATGAATGCATGAACGGGTCGAATAAATCATAAACGAATAATAAGACGATAGCGTGTAAGTTAAGAATTTCCGTAATCCGGATGTGGTATTTTAAGTTTATATGATAGAATGTGAATTTACAAGCATGTAGGAAGAAACGGGAGGTTAAACGGGTAAACGGTTCGAAAGTTATGCGCGTTTTAGTGCGTTCGGACGATGAAACGAAACTGCAGAAAAAATGCACTTTAGAGAGGCCGTCGCCGACGGGCAAGGAGGCCGTCGCCGACGGGTTAGGGAAAATCAGTTTTTCTCCGACGGGTTATCTTCCTGTCTACGGGGTTTTGGCTACGGGATAAACTACGGGCCGTCGCCGACGGGCCCTAGGGTCGTCGCTGACGACCTCCCTAAGTCCAAAAAGTCTGAAAATTGTTATTTAAGTCGATTTATGTATCGTAGGCTTCGGTTTGATATCCGTGGACTATGGCGGACTTTTCTAAACATGATTTTGATCGATCCTTAGATGTTTATGGGCTATAAATCAAAGTTTAAGTCTCATGTAAATAACGTATAAGTATGTAAGAGGTATGCAAGGTGTTGTACACGTATGCAGATGAGTATGTATGTAAGTATAGAGATATGTATGAGTGTATGCATGTATGAAATGCTGTAGGAAGGGTATGTACGTATGCAGATGTGTATGTATGTATATATAAGGATATGTATGAGTGTAGGCATGTATGTAAAGATGTAGTAAAGGTATGTACGTAGGTAGTTGTGTATGTGTGTATGTATAAAGACATGTATGAGTGTATGCACGTATGTAAAGTTGTAGAAAGGGTATGTACGTATGTAGATGTGTATGTAAGTAGGTATGCAAGTACGTATGTATGTATGACTTAGATATGTTGAGTGTTAACGTTATTGATGGCGTACCTTGAGAATGAAAAAGTGATGCAGGTACATTACTGAAGCCTCACCAGGAAATGGATACGCAGATGAAATGCTTAAAGTTTGAAAGATGACGAAATGTGAAGTGTACGTGAATGTATCTTGTTTATATAATGTGTGCTAATGTTTATGAATGTATGTGGTGAGTGCAGGTTGTATGGATAGCGGGCGATTATATCAAGGATTAGAGATCGAAGATCGAGTCACAAGATAGATTGAGACGGAAATAATTGAGTATGTACTATTAGGAAACAAGACTTATGCTTTATTTTTGTAGAAGATACATATCAAAACGAACTTTCAAGTAAGTCAAAACGTTGGTAAAGAAAGAAATTTTATGGTTCGTGTTTTCCGCTGCGACTTTTGTCATGTACGAATTAGGGTCTTACAAGTTGGTATCAGAGCCCTGGTTTGAGGGAATCAAGTACGAGAAGGTAAGTACTTGAACTCAAACTTGTGTGCTCTTGAGATAAGAAGTCCGTACAATCTAAGACTCGATCAAGATCCAAAGGTAAATGCTAATTTAAGTATGTACTTATGTATACGTATAAAGAAACTGACGGTTTTGTATGTGCAAGGTAAGCATAAGTGTTGGAAGAGGATGATCCGTGAATGCAGTCTAGGATGAATACTAAGGCAGGCAAAGAGGTAATAAGATAAATAGGCAAATGAGCCCAGGTACGTAAATGTAATATGTGGGTGTAAGTAATGGTAAAATTAATTAAGGGAAGGAAAAATTTTAAAATGAAAGACAATGATCGTATAGTAATGAAGTACTGGAAGTAATACACGCGCCGAAACCTAAGTCTACGGACATAAGGTGACAATTACATGAAGGCACAAAACTACTATGTGGATTGTGTACCTGGCCAGTACACGAGAAACGTAGGACGTTCGTGAGAACATGATAATGGTTACAGGTATGTCCGGTAGAGTTAGGTAGCAGGCGGGCGTGTGGGTGAAATGGGAAGTAAGACTCTCGGGAAATTGAGAGTACTATGAAAGTACGAAAAACATGCCTGATAAGAATGAAGAATGTGGAATCCGTAATTAAGTACGGATCAATAAGATATGAATGATATGTTTGAATCCGTGAGACGGATTCAAGGATGAAAGGTATGAATGCAATGTTTGAATCCGTGAGACGGATTCAAGGATGAAAGGCATGAATGTAATGTTTGAATCCGTAAGGCGGATTCAATGAATGAAAAAGTATGAATGATGCATCTGGATCCGTGAGACGGATTCAAGGATGAAAGGCATGAATGTAATGTTTGAATCCGTAAGGCGGATTCAATGAACGAAAAAGTATGAATGATGCATCTGGATCCGTGAGACGGATTCAAGGATGAAAGGCATGCATGTAATGTTTGAATCCGTAAGGCGGATTCGATGAATGAAAAAGTATGAATGATGCATCTGGATCCGTGAGACGGATTCAAAAATATAAAAAGATGAAATTAATCCGCTCAAGAAGATGTCGACAGTTTGACCATGATTGAGTCGAACGGGTCATAGAAGTAAGTATAAAGTAAAAAGTGATAGTATAATAGACGAAGTTTTGTATAAGTTACGTGTAAGATATGTGAGTAATTGACTCTTAGAAGTCGGAATGATGACGGGCTGTGACCCGAACAATAATTTAAGTAGGGGCGGGAATGGTAAGTTTGGTAAGAAATATTGAGACAATGTAATAAGGTCCTTGCAAGTAAGCATGAATAGAAGGAAGTACAAGCGTGTACTTCAGTTGGCGAATTGATTAATAGAATGAAAGGATTGCATGTAAGAAATAGAATGTGTGGTACGTTATAGTAGGTACGTAGGAAATTGTAGAAGAGTATAGGTGGGTAATCACCTAGTGTAATGAATGATTGAATGACATATGCTAACCGCTGAAGTTGTTGATGATAATGTTAGAATCATTGATGTGATGAAACCAATCGTATTGGTGAAAGGATGTGCACGAGCGGAAACTCATTACACGGATGAATGAAATCTGGCCTATTATGGCTAGTACTCGAGGAGAAGATGATCGATCTGGGTTACGGATCGTTGGTTTGCGAAATGAAAAGAGGTTAGTAAAAATATTTAACTCATGATTGGATAGATATGAACTAGTATGACACCTGTATATGTGTAAATTAAGTAATGCATGAAGTAAAAGTAATAGTAATGTGAAATGAACGAAATGATTTAAGGGAAATGTAAAGGTATGCAGGATACAAGTAACTGTAGAAAATGTAGAATGAGGTTAACGTTAGAATTAAGCACGTAGGCGTGATTATGTAATAATAGTTTTGTTGTGATAACAAAACAAAAGTTAAATGTTATACAGAGTATGTAGAGAATGTAAATTTTTAGAGGTGAGATGGAGATATTAGATCCATTAAGAAGGGATCATATTAAAGGACGGAAGAGTATGTGTATTGACCAATTATTGACAGGTCAAGTAAATGAAAATGAAAATGATATAGGAAAGAATGATCAGGAAAATATGGGCTAGTGGTCGTATGGATGGACTAAAAGAAAAGATGATGTGTGTTCGATGAAAGTGAGAAAGGTTTCGGGGACGAAACCTTGTTTAAGGGTGGTAGACTTGTAACGCCCCAAAATCTGAATGTTAATAATTGTCGTATGTTCTTATGTGACACGTCATGAAATAAATAACTAGGCTATTTAACCTAGTTAAGGGTATGGTCAAAAGTATTAAATGATGAAGGTAGTGTCAGTTATGTTTTAAAGGTAAACCCGAGGGGCTAAAGTGGAACAAATGAAAGTAAGTTATAAAATAACTTGACACACACAAACACACACATACGTGTGTGTTCTGGAAAGATCGAGCAGGGGCTCTCAAGAGCCCCAAAACCCTAGTTCTTCAAAAGCTTCAATTTGAAGAATGAATCAAGGCCCAAATCCATAACCGAGCATGGATTAATGATCACCAACACGAGAGGATCATAAGGTATGTTTTAAATCTAAGATTGGTGATCATGGGTGAAGTGGGTTATGTTCTAATCCGTGAGTTAATATGAAATTGATCATGTACAAGGGTTAGAATCCTCGTATAGAACATGGGTTATGTATGATTTGCGTTAATTTGATGATTAGAGGTGAAACCCGTTAGTTAGGGTGAAGATGAGGACTAGAATCACCTCCTATGTTTAAGTCTTGTTGAATGATTGATGTATTATGTGGGTATGATGAATTATTGTTAGATGAAAGTATAGGAATATGATGATGTTATGTTTAATGTTCATTTGGAATGATATATGATGATTAGTAGAAGGATTTGACGAGTTATGTATGAGTTTAGAAGATTCATGCATGAATTAGTTGTACGTTGTGCTTAAAAGGTAGTACTCGCATCAAGTGTATGATGAAATGTATATAGTGTCATCCGTATAATCGAATATAATGTTACGAGTATATGATGATAAGTCGATGGTTAAATATGGTATATAGTTGACTTTCAAAAGTCACCTAAGCATAAGAAACATGAATTGACACGTGGTCGTAAAGGCAGGATTATAGGAATTCGTATGGTACATGTTGTGTCAATATGCGTTGTTTGTGATTATATGATGAATTACATGAGTTTAAACGGATATGAATATAATCATATGAGTTATGTATGTTAGAAATTAATAATGAAAGTTATGGGTGAAATATACGATTGATATGATGTTAACATGTACGAATACATATGCTAATAGGAGTGTGATCTTGATGAAAAGAGAGTATAGGAATCATGTCAAGACGGACGCAAACATGAAAGGATAGCGGGTCAAGAAAAGGCGAGGAATCGGATACGAGCACGGACGCATAAGGAATTTCCGTAATCACTTCTTAGTTCAAGTAAGTAATAAAGTGTTGTAATTGATTAAACATGATGTTTGAGGTCAAATATGTGTTAAAGTCTTTCGTCGTAAATGATGGGATTAAAGTTGACCAAAATGCCCTTGATGGGTATTTTGGGGTAAACGATCTTAAAAGTAGTTTAGAAACAAGTTATTCGATTAGAGTAATGTTTTGGACAAATATGGAAGTGGGGATGATGGTTTGGTTAGTCATAGACCAATTAATGCGCGAATACCCTTAACGGGTCAAAATAAGCATATGAACGATAATGTGTTAAGAGGATGTAAGACATCCAAGAATTTAGTAATTTATGATGGACGTCACTGATATTGATAGATTTATAAGAGGTTATGGTAAAATGACCAAGTTATGTTGATGAATGCATGAACGGGTCGAATAAATCATAAACGAATAATAAGACGACAGCGTGTAAGTTAAGAATTTCCGTAATCCGGATGTGGGATTTTAAGTTTATATGATAGAATGTGAATTTACAAGCATGTAGGAAGAAACGGGAGGTTAAACGGGTAAACGGTTCGAAAGTTATGCGCGTTTTAGTGCGTTCGGACGATGAAACGAAACTGCAGAAAAAATGCACTTTAGAGAGGCCGTCGCCGACGGGCAAAGAGGCCGTCGCCGACGGGTTAGGGAAAATCAGTTTTTCTCCGACGGGTTATCTTCCTGTCTACGGGGTTTTGGCTACGGGATAAACTACGGGCCGTCGCCGACGACCTCCCTAAGTCCAAAAAGTCTGAAAATTGTTATTTAAGTCGATTTATGTATCGTAGGCTTCGGTTTGATATCCGTGGACTATGGCGGACTTTCGAAACATGATTTTGATCGATCCTTAGATGTTTATGGGCTATAAATCAAAGTTTAAGTCTCATGTAAATAACGTATAAGTATGTAAGAGGTATGCAAGGTGTTGTACACGTATGCAGATGAGTATGTATGTAAGTATAGAGATATGTATGAGTGTATGCATGTATGAAATGCTGTAGGAAGGGTATGTACGTATGCAGATGTGTATGTATGTATATATAAGGATATGTATGAGTGTAGGCATGTATGTAAAGATGTAGTAAAGGTATGTACGTAGGTAGTTGTGTATGTGTGTATGTATAAAGACATGTATGAGTGTATGCACGTATGTAAAGTTGTAGAAAGGGTATGTACGTATGTAGATGTGTATGTAAGTAGGTATGCAAGTACGTATGACTTAGATATGTTGAGTGTTAACGTTATTGATGGCGTACCTTGAGAATGAAAAAGTGATGCAGGTACATTACTGAAGCCTCACCAGGAAATGGATACGCAGATGAAATGCTTAAAGTTTGAAAGATGACGAAATGTGAAGTGTACGTGAATGTATCTTGTTTATATAATGTGTGCTAATGTTTATGAATGTATGTGGTGAGTGCAGGTTGTATGGATAGCGGGCGATTATATCAAGGATTAGAGATCGAAGATCGAGTCACAAGATAGATTGAGACGGAAATAATTGAGTATGTACTATTAGGAAACAAGACTTATGCTTTATTTTTGTAGAAGATACATATCAAAACGAACTTTCAAGTAAGTCAAAACGTTGGTAAAGAAAGAAATTTTATGGTTCGTGTTTTCCGCTGCGACTTTTGTCATGTACGAATTAGGGTCTTACAAGTTGGTATCAGAGCCCTGGTTTGAGGGAATCAAGTACGAGAAGGTAAGTACTTGAACTCAAACTTGTGTGCTCTTGAGATAAGAAGTCCGTACAATCTAAGACTCGATCAAGATCCAAAGGTAAATGCTAATTTAAGTATGTACTTATGTATACGTATAAAGAAACTGACGGTTTTGTATGTGCAAGGTAAGCATAAGTGTTGGAAGAGGATGATCCGTGAATGCAGTCTAGGATGAATACTAAGGCAGGCAAAGAGGTAATAAGATAAATAGGCAAATGAGCCCAGGTACGTAAATGTAATATGTGGGTGTAAGTAATGGTAAAATTAATTAAGGGAAGGAAAAATTTTAAAATGAAAGACAATGATCGTATAGTAATGAAGTACTGGAAGTAATACACGCGCCGAAACCTAAGTTTACGGACATAAGGTGACAATTACATGAAGGCACAAAACTACTATGTGGATTGTGTACCTGGCCAGTACACGAGAAACGTAGGACGTTCGTGAGAACATGATAATGGTTACAGGTATGTCCGGTAGAGTTAGGTAGCAGGCGGGCGTGTGGGTGAAATGGGAAGTAAGACTCTCGGGAAATTGAGAGTACTATGAAAGTACGAAAAACATGCCTGATAAGAATGAAGAATGTGGAATCCGTAATTAAGTACGGATCAATAAGATATGAATGATATGTTTGAATCCGTGAGACGGATTCAAGGATGAAAGGTATGAATGCAATGTTTGAATCCGTGAGACGGATTCAAGGATGAAAGGCATGAATGTAATGTTTGAATCCGTAAGGCGGATTCAATGAATGAAAAAGTATGAATGATGCATCTGGATCCGTGAGACGGATTCAAGGATGAAAGGCATGAATGTAATGTTTGAATCCGTAAGGCGGATTCAATGAACGAAAAAGTATGAATGATGCATCTGGATCCGTGAGACGGATTCAAGGATGAAAGGCATGAATGTAATGTTTGAATCCGTAAGGCGGATTCGATGAATGAAAAAGTATGAATGATGCATCTGGATCCGTGAGACGGATTCAAAAATATAAAAAGATGAAATTAATCCGCTCAAGAAGATGTCGACAGTTTGACCATGATTGAGTCGAACGGGTCATAGAAGTAAGTATAAAGTAAAAAGTGATAGTATAATAGACGAAGTTTTGTATAAGTTACGTGTAAGATATGTGAGTAATTGACTCTTAGAAGTCGGAATGATGACGGGCTGTGACCCGAACAATAATTTAAGTAGGGGCGGGAATGGTAAGTTTGGTAAGAAATATTGAGACAATGTAATAAGGTCCTTGCAAGTAAGCATGAATAGAAGGAAGTACAAGCGTGTACTTCAGTTGGCGAATTGATTAATAGAATGAAAGGATTGCATGTAAGAAATAGAATGTGTGGTACGTTATAGTAGGTACGTAGGAAATTGTAGAAGAGTATAGGTGGGTAATCACCTAGTGTAATGAATGATTGAATGACATATGCTAACCGCTGAAGTTGTTGATGATAATGTTAGAATCATTGATGTGATGAAACCAATCGTATTGGTGAAAGGATGTGCACGAGCGGAAACTCATTACACGGATGAATGAAATCTGGCCTATTATGGCTAGTACTCGAGGAGAAGATGATCGATCTGGGTTACGGATCGTTGGTTTGCGAAATGAAAAGAGGTTAGTAAAAATATTTAACTCATGATTGGATAGATATGAACTAGTATGACACCTGTATATGTGTAAATTAAGTAATGCATGAAGTAAAAGTAATAGTAATGTGAAATGAACGAAATGATTTAAGGGAAATGTAAAGGTATGCAGGATACAAGTAACTGTAGAAAATGTAGAATGAGGTTAACGTTAGAATTAAGCACGTAGGCGTGATTATGTAATAATAGTTTTGTTGTGATAACAAAACAAAAGTTAAATGTTATACAGAGTATGTAGAGAATGTAAATTTTTAGAGGTGAGATGGAGATATTAGATCCATTAAGAAGGGATCATATTAAAGGACGGAAGAGTATGTGTATTGACCAATTATTGACAGGTCAAGTAAATGAAAATGAAAATGATATAGGAAAGAATGATCAGGAAAATATGGGCTAGTGGTCGTATGGATGGACTAAAAGAAAAGATGATGTGTGTTCGATGAAAGTGAGAAAGGTTTCGGGGACGAAACCTTGTTTAAGGGTGGTAGACTTGTAACGCCCCAAAATCTGAATGTTAATAATTGTCGTATGTTCTTATGTGACACGTCATGAAATAAATAACTAGGCTATTTAACCTAGTTAAGGGTATGGTCAAAAGTATTAAATGATGAAGGTAGTGTCAGTTATGTTTTAAAGGTAAACCCGAGGGGCTAAAGTGGAACAAATGAAAGTAAGTTATAAAATAACTTGACACACACAAACACACACATACGTGTGTGTTCTGGAAAGATCGAGCAGGGGCTCTCAAGAGCCCCAAAACCCTAGTTCTTCAAAAGCTTCAATTTGAAGAATGAATCAAGGCCCAAATCCATAACCGAGCATGGATTAATGATCACCAACACGAGAGGATCATAAGGTATGTTTTAAATCTAAGATTGGTGATCATGGGTGAAGTGGGTTATGTTCTAATCCGTGAGTTAATATGAAATTGATCATGTACAAGGGTTAGAATCCTCGTATAGAACATGGGTTATGTATGATTTGCGTTAATTTGATGATTAGAGGTGAAACCCGTTAGTTAGGGTGAAGATGAGGACTAGAATCACCTCCTATGTTTAAGTCTTGTTGAATGATTGATGTATTATGTGGGTATGATGAATTATTGTTAGATGAAAGTATAGGAATATGATGATGTTATGTTTAATGTTCATTTGGAATGATATATGATGATTAGTAGAAGGATTTGACGAGTTATGTATGAGTTTAGAAGATTCATGCATGAATTAGTTGTACGTTATGCTTAAAAGGTAGTACTCGCATCAAGTGTATGATGAAATGTATATAGTGTCATCCGTATAATCGAATATGATGTTACGAGTATATGATGATAAGTCGATGGTTAAATATGGTATATAGTTGACTTTCAAAAGTCAACTAAGCATAAGAAACATGAATTGACACATGGTCGTAAAGGCAGGATTATAGGAATTCGTATGGTACATGTTATGTCAATATGCGTTGTTTGTGATTATATGATGAATTACATGAGTTTAAACGGATATGAATATAATCATATGAGTTATGTATGTTAGAAATGAATAATGAAAGTTAAGGGTGAAATATACGATTGATATGATGTTAACATGTACGAATACATATGCTAATAGGAGTGTGATCTTGATGAAAAGAGAGTATAGGAATCATGTCAAGACGGACGCAAACATGAAAGGATAGCGGGTCAAGAAAAGGCGAGGAATCGGATACGAGCACGGACGCATAAGGTAAGTGATTTCCGTAATCACTTCTTAGTTCAAGTAAGTAATAAAGTGTTGTAATTGATTAAACATGATGTTTGAGGTCAAATATGTGTTAAATTCTTTCGTCGTAAATGATGGGATTAAAGTTGACCAAAATGCCCTTGATGGGTATTTTGGGGTAAACGATCTTAAAAGTAGTTTAGAAACAAGTTATTCGATTAGAGTAATGTTTTGGACAAGTATGGAAGTGGGGATGATGGTTTGGTTAGTCATAGACCAATTAATGCGCGAATACCCTTAACGGGTCAAAATAAGCATATGAACGATAATGTGTTAAGAGGATGTAAGACATCCAAGAATTTAGTAATTTATGATAGACGTCACTGATATTGATAGATTTATAAGAGGTTATGGTAAAATGACCAAGTTATGTTGATGAATGCATGAACGGGTCGAATAAATCATAAACGAATAATAAGACGATAGCGTGTAAGTTAAGAATTTCCGTAATCCGGATGTGGGATTTTAAGTTTATATGATAGAATGTGAATTTACAAGCATGTAGGAAGAAACGGGAGGTTAAGTCCAAAAGTCTGAAAATTGTTATTTAAGTCGATTTATGTATCGTAGGCTTCGGTTTGATATCCGTGGACTATGGCGGACTTTCTAAACATGATTTTGATCGATCCTTAGATGTTTATGGGCTATAAATCAAAGTTTAAGTCTCATGTAAATAACGTATAAGTATGTAAGAGGTATGCAAGGTGTTGTACACGTATGCAGATGAGTATGTATGTAAGTATAGAGATATGTATGAGTGTATGCATGTATGAAATGCTATAGGAAGGGTATGTACGTATGCAGATGTGTATGTATGTATATATAAGGATATGTATGAGTGTAGGCATGTATGTAAAGATGTAGTAAAGGTATGTACGTAGGTAGTTGTGTATGTGTGTATGTATAAAGACATGTATGAGTGTATGCACGTATGTAAAGTTGTAGAAAGGGTATGTACGTATGTAGATGTGTATGTAAGTAGGTATGTAAGTACGTATGTATGTATGACTTAGATATGTTGAGTGTTAACGTTATTGATGGTGTACCTTGAGAATGAAAAAGTGATGCAGGTACATTACTGAAGCCTCACCAGGAAATGGATACGCAGATGAAATGCTTAAAGTTTGAAAGATGACGAAATGTGAAGTGTATGTGAATGTATCTTGTTTATATAATGCGTGCTAATGTTTATGAATGTATGTGGTGAGTGCAGCTTGTATGGATAGTGGGCGATTATATCAAGGATTAGAGATCGAAGATCGAGTCACAAGATAGATTGAGACGGAAATAATTGAGTATGTACTATTAGGAAACAAGACTTATGCTTTATCTTTGTAGAAGATACATATCAAAACAAACTTTCAAGTAAGTCAAAACGTTGGTAAAGAAAGAAATTTTATGGTTCGTGTTTTCCGCTGCGACTTTTGTCATGTACGAATTAGGGTCTTACACAGCGGTGCTGTGTTCAGACTTTAGAGAAAAGGGGGAAGGGGTTTAGACGTTGGGGCCCACTTAATTTAATACTAAGGGCATGTTGGTCATTTTACATGGAGTTAACGGAGAAAACTAACAGACATCCACTCTAGGGACTATTCGAGTAACAAATTGTCAAACCACAGGAAGCACCGGTGTAATTTCCAAAAGTTAGGGACTATAGGTGTTATTTTACAAAACCACAGGGACTATCCAGGCATTTTACTCTTAATTAGGGCATGACGTAACTTTAATACCTGGTTCCGGGTATGAAATTAGGTTCGGGTATGATCGGGTATTGGAAGATCGGGTGGGGTTCGGGTAACGGGTATGGTTGAGAAAAACCATACTCTATGTACCCAGATACATGGTATAAGTGAGTTCAAGTATAACTGGGTATGAGTTCGGGTATTAATACCCCGGTTTTAAAAAGTAAGTTTTTATTATTATTTTACACAAAAGTAAATTCGTTTAAAAGTTAAATTTAGCGTGTAACTTGTAAAAATAATTAGAGTTAAATGCAATTTGCGTCCCTGAACAATTTGGCCGCTGGCATCTCGAGTCCCCAAAATTCTTTTTTTTTTTTTCGCTTCTTGAGTCCCCGTAGGGTAAAAATGTTGGCATTCGAGTCCCTGCACCTAACTTCTATTAGTTTGGCCGTTTAACCATGGTTGAAAAGTCTAATATACTGTCACGGCCCCCGACCCGGTTTGACCCATTTCAGGAGCCGCGGGACAGAAATCCCGTGGTATTTATTTAACAGCGGAAGTTTTCTTCAGTATCTTTTTAAAACTGCAAATTTCCCGATTATTTTTATTTCACAACTCGGGATAAAACCCCAGTAATGTACAATCATAAGATTTCACTGAGAAATCTTTATTTTTACAAAAACATGTTTCTTTATTTTATATTGAGCCACTTCCTTAAGCTTGTAGTGCTTCGCGGCACTTTTCTTGGATCACAACAGATCACCTGAAACATGTTTGAAAAAGGTTTTGTCAGCGGGGAATACTGGTGAATCATTCTTTTTACTAAAATGACACATTTGTTATAATTTACAGTATTAAGGGTGATTACATTGTTTCCAAATATCAACCAACTACCCACAGTATTTGTCACTCGACCGGATCTGTGACTATGGTCATATCACACATTGGCCACCCGTTTGTCCAATGGTGAAGATTATCAAGTAATGTATACAGAACCCCACATACTGGCTGTAATTTGGTGATTACAAAGACTTAATCCCTGTAATTATAACTTTGAAAATAAACATGCTTTTGGAAAGTAATTTGATAAAAAGAGAATGACTCACATTGCAGATTTATTTGAGCAGAGCCTAGCCTACTGATTAGCCTTTTAACCTAGTTTAAATAACAATGCACACAAACTAGGTTAGTAACTAATACAGCATTTACGATAACTCACGAGATTAAACCCTCACATCGAATGACAAAGTGCGATACTTAAACATCCATCGAATTAACGACGAATGACAAAGCATGAGCCCTAATGTGGGCAGCACTTAAACATCCATTGGATAGTTTAATCGATCGGACATTGAATCGTAGCAGCGATCGAGTTATTACCCTGTATTGCGGCAGCACTTCGTGATTCGTGTGTGTTTTTATAGTAATTCTATGATATCTCAGCGTATGTTTTGAGTTTTAACGTCGAACGAACGCGAAATATCAAGTCCCAGACTCTACTATTTATGCATGAAAAAGGGCTCCCTCGCGTGGCGCGAGGGGCCTTCGTGTGGCGCGACGGGTGCTCCCCTACCATAGGGTAGCCCCGTGTCCCAGTAGGCTTGCTGAGTTGGTCGCTCGATCAAATTCGCAATACACGTAAAACTGTTTAGATATTACCGACTAGGGTTTACCCCCCCCCCCCCTGAGTTTTAGGGGCCCTGATCCTGATTCCGATTGTTCTGAAAATTTTAGGGTTTATGCAGAATCACTTGGGTGTCTCATTTAGGGTTTTCTTTTGGACAAATTAATTTAATAAATATGACTTTTGATGAGAGTTGTTACATCCTCCCCACCTTAATAAAAATCTCGTCCTCGAGATTTACTGGAAAAAGTAGGGATACTTTCGCTTCATTTCTGATTCCAGCTCCCAAGTGTATTCAGCGCCTCTCTTTGAATCCCACTTGACTTTAACTAGTACTAACCGTTTGTGTTTGAGAAACTTGATCTTTCGGTCTCCTATTTGAAGAGGTTTCTCAACAAATTTTAACTTTTCGTTTACCTCTATATCTTGGAGAGGTACTATCAAAGATTCGTCTGCTAAGCATTTCTTGAGATTGGATACATGAAATACGTCATGTACTCCAGCTAACTCTTCTGGTAGTTGTAAACGATAAGCAACTGGTCCTATACGTTGGATCACTGAAAATGGTCCTACGTAATGTGGACTTAGCTTTCCTTTCTTCCCGAATCGAACTATTCCTTTCCAAGGAGAAACTTTTAAAAGTACCTTATCTCAAATTTGGAATTCTAAAGGCTTGCGTCGATTGTCTGCATAACTTTTCTGACGATCTCGAGCCGTCTTCAGTCTTTCCTTGATTTGAGTAATCTTGTCGGTTGTTTCTTGCACTATTTCAGGACCTGACAATTGACTTTCTCCTATTTCTGCCCAACAAACTGGAGTTTTGCACTTTCTTCCATACAATGCCTCGAATGGGGCAATTTCAATACTTGAATGATAACTATTGTTATAGAAGAATTCAATTAATGATAAGTGATCGTCCCAATTTCCACCAAAATCTATTACACATGCTCGGAGCATGTCTTCTAGAGTTTGGATTGTCCTTTCACTTTGCCCGTCTGTCTGAGGACGATATGCCGTGCTTAAATTTAGTAGAGTTCCCATTGCTTCTTGGAAACTTGTCAAAAAATGAGAAGTAAAACGACTATCCCTATCAGATACAATGGAGAGTGGAACTCCATGTAAGGATACTATCTCATCTACATACAACTTTGCCAACATTTCCATGCTAAAGGTTTCTTTTATAGGTAGAAAGTGAGCTGATTTGGTTAATCGATCCACAATTACCCAAATCATGTCATTACCTTTTCTGGTTTTGGGTAACTTAGTAACAAAATCCATTGTTATGAGTTCCCATTTCCATACAGGCATTTCCAATTGTTGTAGTAGACCTGAAGGTTTCTGGTGTTCTGCCTTAACTTGTGAACAAGTAAGACACTTAGAAACATATTTAGCTATATCCTTTTTCATACCTATCCACCAGAAATTATTTCTTAAATCTTGGTACATCTTATTATTTCCAGGGTGCATGGTATACCTAGATTTATGGGCTTCTTCTAAAATCTTATTTCTTAATTCTCCCTGCTTAGGTACCCAAATTCTGCTTTTGTGGAATCTCCAAATTCCATCAGCTCCTTACTCTAATTCTTTTATTCGTCCTTTCATTCCTTCAGCATCATCCTTGATTGTTGTTTCTTGAACATTCTTCACTTGTTCCATTAAATCTAATTGTAGATTTAATCTAAGAGCACGAACTCGCTTTTGCTTTTCATGATATTTACGACTTAAAGCATCTGCAACTACATTTGCCTTTCCTTCGTGATACTGAATATCACAGTCGTAATCACTTAGGATTTCCATCCATCTCCTTTGCCTCATGTTTAACTCTTTTTGCCCAAATATATATCTTAAACTTTTGTGATCCGTATAGACAGTAAATTTACCTCCGTACAAATAATGTATCCAGATCTTTAGGGCAAAAATTACGGCTCCTAATTCTAAATCATGAGTTGTATAGTTTTCCTCGTGCTTTTTCAATTGTCTTGATGCATACGCAATTACTTTCTTGCGTTGCATTAGCACACATCCAAATCCTAATTTTGAAGCATCACAGTAAACTTCAAAATCTTCAGTTCCTTCTGGCAAAGCTAGGATTGGGGCATTTGTTAACTTTTGCTTTAGAACTCTAAAAGCTTCTTCTTGCTTAGGTCCCCATTCAAATTTAACTGCTTTACATGTTAGCTTAGTTAATGGTACAGCTATTTTGGAAAAATCCTTAATAAACCGTCTATAATATCCAGCTAAACCTATAAAACTTCTAATTTCCATTGCGGATTGCGGAACCTTCCATTTGGTAATTGCCTCTATCTTAGCAGGATCTACGTGAATACCTTCGTGATTCACCATGTGTCCTAAAAATTGCACTTCTTGTAACCAAAATTCACACTTCGAGAATTTGGCGTAAAGCTTTTCTTTTCTTAACAAAGTTAAGAGTGCATGCAAGTGCTGACAATGCTCGTCCTGACTTTTTGAATAAATAAGTATATCGTCAATAAAAACAATTACAAATTTATCCAAATACGGTTTACAGATTCTATTCATCGTGTCCATGAATGCGGCAGGTGCATTCGTTAGTCTGAAGGGCATGACTGTAAACTCGTAGTGACCATACCTAGTTCTGAAAGCAATTTTAGGTATGTCTTCTTCTTGTACCTTCAATTGATGGTATCCGGAGCGTAAATCAATCTTAGAAAAATATCTAGCTCCTTGAAGTTGATCGAAAAGATCATCAATCCTAGGTAATGGGTATCGATTCTTAATTGTAACCTTATTCAATTCTCTATAATCAATACACATTCTCATTGACCCATCCTTCTTTTTCACAAACAACACTGGTGCTCCCCACGGGGATGAACTAGGTTGTATGAAACATTTACTTAATAATTCATCTAATTGCTTTTTCAATTCTAACATTTATGTGGGTGCTAACCGATAAGGTGCCTTGGCTATCGGTATAGTTCCGGGAATTAGATGAATTCTAAATTCTACCTCCTTATCTGGTGGTAATCCTGGTAACTCTTCTGGGAATACATCTGGGTATTCTGAGACTACAGGAATCTCTTTAAGTTCTTTACCCTTAGTACTAATGATTACTGAAATCATATATACTATTCTTTGTTTTCGTTCATAACTAGCAACTTTCATTACTGATATGAACTTCATGGGTTTACTTGGTTTATCTCCTGTAATCATAATTACTTCCCCAGTAGGTGCTTGAATTTCTATAGAATTTTTATCACAAAGGATTCGAGCATGGTTGGCTACTAACCAATCCATTCCTAACACAACATCGAATCCAGCTAAATTCATTGGCAATAGGTTTGTATGAAATTTATGACCTGAAAGTTCTATATTTTCTTTCTGCAAAACCTTATCTATGTTAATAAAATTCCCATCTGCTGTTTCGACTGTAAAAATCTGCCTAAGGTTGGTCAAAGGTAAATTAAGAGCTTGGCAGAATGAAGTATTTATAAAACTTTGGTTTGCACCAGAGTCAAATAATACTTTTGCATACACGTTGTGAACTAAGAGCGTACCCGCTATCACATCTGGAATGAGTTCTGCTTCTTGAGTGGTCAGCTGGAATGCTCGAACATTCTTCTTGATAGCTCCATCGGCCGTCTTGGCTTTGTTGTCTGCTGGTTTGACCAATTTAGGACATTCTGTTTTGAAATGCCCCGCTTCTCCACAGTTATAGCAGATCCTTGTTTTCCTTCTGCAGTCTTCTTCACGATGTCCTATGGCATTGCAAAAGTTGCAGGTCACATTACATCTTCCATAATGTTTCTTTCTGCAATTCTTGCAGAACGGTGGATTTGAGGATTGCCCTGTTCCTCTTCTCTTGAAGCTGTTATTATTACCCGTACGAAATCCTTGGGTAATTTTCTGAGCCAGTTCCTTTTTCCTGTTATCATCTCTTGTGCGTACCATTTCATCAGTTAGGGTGTTGGCTAATTCCACTGCATCGTCAATAGTACGAGGTCTCGCAGCTTTAACGATATTGCGGATTTCACCAATCAATCCCCAAATATAGCGAGAAATGAGTACCGGCTCTGGCGAAGCCAGCGTTGGTACCACTCTAGCATATTCGAAGAATGTCGAAGTATAACCGTGACAATCTACATCCGTCATTCGATGATTTAGGAACTTATTTACCATTTGATCTTTTTCATATTCGGGACAGAATTTTCTTTCTACAAGACTCTTAAATTCTTTCCAGTTCATGGCATAGGCCACAGTTCTTCCTTTGGCTTGAAGTACTGTATTCCACCATTCCAGCGCCCCTTCTTTGAAAAGATTTGACACGTACATAACTTGGTCGTCCTTGTCACATTTACTTATTGTGATTACTGCCTCGGTTTTCTCTAACCAACGCAGTGCTGCAGTTGCTCCTTCATTGCCTGCAAATTCAGTGGGTTTACAAGCAAGAAATTCTTTGAAGGTGCAACCAGGCGTTGCAGCTTTCATTTTCTTAGGGACCGGAGCCTGCCGGGGTTCATTATCTTGATTAGTATGATTACCGCCTCCATTTATACTATTACTGAAGTTATCTTCAGAAATACGCTTGCTAGGAATGATTTGTTAAGGTTCAGCAGGTTTTTGAGCAGCAGCAAGTATTGCTGGAATAGCATTGGCTATCCCTTGAGCAACAATATTTTCTATATCTTGCCTAGTCATATATTGATCCCCCGGGTGTTGCTCAGATTGATTAACCTCATTTACTGGTTCATTATTAGCGTTTTCCATCTGATAATTAATATATTTATTAGTATCCAACAAATAACAATTATACACAAAACAATCGTACAAATTTCACAACACACACATAGTCAAAACTATCGATTTCTCGATTTTATTTTATATATTTTATAATATGCGTCACTACACACCAATATCTTACAAAGTTTTATTTTAAGTTATTTCACAAGATTTATATTTTAGTATTTTATTATACAACCATAGTTTTAACAAACCCACTACCCTTCGTCAGTTGGTATTTCAGTAACGACGTTCCCTCTCGTCGTATTTTCAGGAGATCTGTTCTCCTACTTCCCTGATCCTATTTCCTGCATCCACCAACTCCTCGCCAAAGTGACGGAGTTCAGCTAAATTCTCATTGCTCATAGGTGGGTTTGGTATAGGTTCCGGGTCAAACTGTGGGAGAAAGGAATAAGGACTGTTGAGCAGGTTTTGGAACTGCCAATCATTGGTCCATCATTCATCCATTCCTAGAGGCTGGGTATGGATTATAGGTTCTGGGATTGCTGGTTCCAAATTCATTGGAAGTTGAGTTTCAATAGGATGAGTAAAAACATTTTCATTGATAGGCTTAATAGTATCACCGCTTGCCAATATAAAATCTAGCTCTTCCTGCAATGTCATTTCCTGGGTTTGCTTAGAGCTTTCTCCGATTTCTATCTGGGTTTGTTTAGAACCTCCTCCAATCTCCATTTCTATTTGCTTAGAATATTCTTCAAACTGTATTCCCATCTGCCTAGATTCTTCCCCGACTTCAATCCCATTTCCTTTGTCTAAGGGATTTTCGATTTTAGGAATCTTCCTAGTTGCAGGTTTCCTCCTACGTACACGCCTCCATCCCACAAATCTTCTCCTTTTCTTGGGCTTAGGTTTCTCCGGAGGTGGAGCATTAAATTCCACAGGTTCTTCTATGACTGGTATATACCTATTGAAATCTCTGGAAACCTCTATTTTTACCGGATAGAGATTTAGATTTGAAGGGCTTCGGACAAGTCGCTCATGCTGTTTAGCATATATGCAAAATACACAAAATTTATTAAATTAAAATTTTATAACAAAATTTCATAAATAAACTTTAAATATTATTGCATACCGTATGACAATTTTAATACAAAGAACAACTGACAATTAAAACATTTTAGGGTTTACTATAAAACTTATTTATTTAATGGATTAAGTTTCTGGTTTGTAAGTAATAAGGGTACTAAAACTGAAATAGGGTATTTAAAGATTTGCATTTACTGCTACAGTGGCTAGCATATAAAGATCTGCCCATTTTTCATCTAACTTGTCTTCCCAAGGTGGGTTATTGCCTAGTTCTTGGGTTTTCTGATTAACTCTCCCTCCTTTGGATTTCTTTTGTTTCTCTTGACTTTTCTTAATAATCAAACTTCTTTTATTAGGAGAAAGTGGTTCCTCATATTGTGCCTTATGGACAAATATTCCTTCTTCAGGATTTACATAGGGTTTTGAGGAATTTGTTTGGGATGAACTTCCCTTCTCGTTTGATGACCTATCTAATTTAAGATAGATGTTTGAAAGCTTTTGCTTACCCTTACTGTACACAATATTCAAATAATAAAACACATAATCACAGAATATCAATTAGTAAAATTAAGTATTTTCTAAATACTTGATAGGCTTAAATCAGTGGCTCTGATACCACATTTTTCTGTCACGGCCCCCGACCCGGTTTGACCCGTTTCAGGAGCCGCGGGACAGAAATCCCGTGGTATTTATTTAACAGCGGAAGTTTTCTTCAGGATCTTTTTAAAACTGCAAATTTCCCAATTATTTTTATTTCACAACTCGGGATAAAACCCCAGTAATGTACAATCATAAGATTTCACAGAGAAATCTTTATTTTTACAAAAACATGTTTCTTTATTTTATATTGAGCCACTTCCTTAAGCTTGTAGTGCTTCGCGACACTTTTCTTGGATCACAACAGATCACATGAAACATGTTTGAAAAAGGTTTTGTCAGCGGGAAATACTGGTGAATCATTCTTTTTACTAAAATGACACATTTGTTATAATTTACAGTATTAAGGGTGATTACATTGTTTCCAAATATCAACCAACTACCCACAGTATTTGTCACTCGACCGGATCTGTGACTATGGTCATATCACACATTGGCCACCCGTTTGTCCAATGGTGAAGATTATCAAGTAATGTATACAGAACCCCACATACTGGCTGTAATTTGGTGATTACAAAGACTTAATCCCTGTAATTATAACTTTGAAAATAAACATGCTTTTGGAAAGTAATTTGATAAAAAGAGAATGACTCACATTGCAGATTTATTTGAGCAGAGCCTAGCCTACTGATTTGCCTTTTAACCTAGTTTAAATAACAATGCACACAAACTAGGTTAGTAACTAATACAGCATTTACGATAACTCACGAGATTAAACCCTCACATCGAATGACAAAGTGCGATACTTAAACATCCATCGAATTAACGACGAATGACAAAGCATGAGCCCTAATGTGGGCAGCACTTAAACATCCATTGGATAGTTTAATCGATCGGACATTGAATCGTAGCAGCGATCGAGTTATTACCCTGTATTGCGGCAGCACTTCGTGATTCGTGTGTGTTTTTATAGTAATTCTATGATATCTCAGCGTATGTTTTGAGTTTTAACGTCGAACGAACGCGAAATATCAAGTCCCAGACTCTACTATTTATGCATGAAAAAGGGCTCCCTCGCGTGGCGCGAGGGGCCTTCGCGTGGCGCGACGGGTGCTCCCCTACCATAGGGTAGCCCCGTGTCCCAGTAGGCTTGCTGAGTTGGTCGCTCGATCAAATTCGCAATACACGTAAAACTGTTTAGATATAGGGTTTACCCCCCCCCCCCCTGAGTTTTAGGGGCCCTGATCCTGATTCCGATTGTTCTGAAAATTTTAGGGTTTATGCTGAATCACTTGGGTGTCTCATTTAGGGTTTTCTTTTGGACAAATTAATTTAATAAATATGACTTTTGATGAGAGTTGTTACATATACCCCTAAACTTTATTGTGAAAAGACTAGTGTACCCCTCATTTTGTTATTGTTATTCTTAGGCTGTTTGGCAACATCTGAATGGTTAAGTGATGAACTTGTAAGAGGTCTGAACCATTAAGTGCTGAACCAGTAAGAGGTCTGAACCATTAAGAACCTATATAATGATTAACCGTTCAGAGGCAAATGTCTGACCAATTCAGATTAAAGGTCTTAACCATTCAGACTCTGTATAAATCTTAACTATTCAGAGGCAAATGTCTGAATGGTTCAGACATCTGCTCGTGAAACAAACAGTCTGAACCATTAAGTGCTGAACCAGTAAGAGGTATGAACCATTAAGAGCCTCATTAAGAGGTAAACAAACAGTCCCTTATTGTTATTCTTATTATCATCATTAAGTAAATTAACGAATCAACCCCAACATCATCTTCATCATCGTCATTCACTCTCTTTCTTACTATTCTTTCCCTCAACTCTCTCTCTCTCTCTTTCTCTCTCTCTCTCTCTCTCTCTCTCTCTCTTTGTCAAACCTTTAAATTCCACATGCGGGGTTTTCCCGCGAGGCGTGCGACTGACCAGGATCTAGCCACTAATCATAAAAACATCACTAACAACATGATTAACGATTAAGTTTTAATTGTTAAAACACAGTTTAAGTTGTAGCGGAAATAAAGTTAAAAATCCCAACAAGATTTAAAAACCACAAGTTTAATAAATAATTTAAAACATAAAGTTTATCAAACCACACCAGCAATTGTAATTGTCCCTCCCAGCTGTACCTAATGAGCTTCAAAGCATGCAATTACGTGTCAACAATAAAGTTGGCGAATTCACAAATTTTAGTTAAGCAAAAGTAAAGTTCACAACTGTTTTTTGGTTTATGTTTGACTTGGGTAGCTATCCTCGTCAAATAACTAAACTGTGTACCAAATTAAAGCGTAAACGAATGAAATTTATAATCGCATAATTGAATTGTGCTACGGGTTGTCACACACCCTCTCTCTCTCTATAGAGTTCATGTAACACCTCATCACACAAACCTGGTGCAACAATCGCCCCAAGAACAACACTTACAATCGTCGCCTGAATCTCACCACAGCAACAACCACTGTCACCGTCTGCGGATCCACACTATACAACACCACCTGTGTCGTCGATGTTTGGGGTTCTTTGTTCTTGGTGACCGACGGTGTTCTTGGTAACCAACGACAAATCAACATCTGACCGACAATGTTCTTGGTGAAGTGATGATGATGACGACGATGGCGGTGTTCTGGGTTATTTGTTCTTGTTTTGTGAACATGAAGATTGGCAAAGTTATTTAATTGAAGATGACAAGATACTTGAAGTTGTGGATAGTTGAAGGTCTGGAAGATAATTGAAGATGTGGATTGGAAGTTATTATTGAATTTTTATTTTTGTTCTTGTTTTAGAATTTGTGGGTTTAGGTTTTGGGTTTCGTTCAACATGACCATGGATTTGTTCTTGCTCTTGTTCCTGTTAGATTGGAATTTTGTTGAAGATAGTCATGAACTTTGATGAAAATGGCCATGGATTTGTTCTTGTTCTTGTTAGATTTGGAATTTGTTCTTGATCTTGTTAGATCTTACTTTTTTTTGTTTATATATCATGAAGTTACCAAAATGGCCCTTGACTAAACAATCAAACTAACTGAAGTTAGCTTTAGGGACTCGAATGTCAGCGTTTTTTACCATACGGGGACTCAAGAAGTAAAAAAAAGGATTTTGGGTACTCGACATGCCAACGGCCAAATTTTTCAGGGGCGCAAATTGCATTTAGCTCAAATAATTATAATATATTACAATAACATAAATTCACCATAGTACAAAATATTTGCTTTATATATGCATTAAAAAAAGCAAACCCGTTAAATATAAAAGTTGTAAACCGGTATTGAGTATAGGGTGAAACCGGGTTCGTGAATAGGGTATAACCGGTTCCGGGTATAAATCGGGTATGGTTTTGGATACGGGTATTAAGCTCAAAATGTATACGCTATCTATACCCTACGAGTAGGGTCGGGTTCGCTTATGGGTATAAAATACTCAGGTATAAAAATAACCGGTTCCTGGTTTTTTTTCTCAGCTCCGGTTCTCCTGGGTACGAGTATTTTGTGCACCTCTAGCCCCCTCCCCATGTGAATTGTTGATTTGGCACTCTGCTGGTTGTCTTGGTCAAGAGATGAGAAAAGTGGATTTCAAAAAAAAAAAAAAAAAGTCAATGGCTAGTGTTTGTTATGCATTAATTTTTTTATCAATTCCAAACCCTATAGATAAGCCACTAATTTTACATGCCTCACAAATACGCCATTTTATCATATGAAATTGTCTTGATGACGTGAACACCACATGACGTAAAATGACATTTTACATGCCTCACCACTACACATGGTCTTAAAATGAAGAAAAATATTTTCAAAAGAAATAAAATTTAGAGTATGTAAGAATGAATTACAAAGCTAAGTACGTTACTGGAACTATTAAATTTTGCTTTAGTTATCTGCTTATAAAAAAGTTAAACATGCGCTTCACAACGTATAGACATAAATTTACTAAAAAGGGAAATATATTCGAAATAAAATATTTTTCATTAGCAACAAAAACAAACTATGTATTTTCCTTGTTTCATGTCGTATATGTTATAGTTTGGTATAAAAATGCATTCATCTTATTTCTTACAAGACACCCCGCTTCGTAGCACGGGTGTCTCACCTAGTTTTAAACAAAAATTGAACCATAATCAGGTCGAACCCATACAATATGCAAAGAACTAAAAACCCAAAACCAATCGGTTTTCTAAAAGCAAAAACCCAAACATTAGTTTGGTTTCGGCTTCAGCCTTCGTTATACTAAACGAAATCACAATAAAATTATTAAGAAATAATAATACATAAGGAAATGGGTGTGGTCAGCAGATGCCATATGAGAGTTCTCGGTTTCTTCTTGTAAGATCATAGGGGTGTTCAAAAAGCTCACAGCACGATGCTCGCTTGAAAATAGCTCGAAAAAAGCTCGCTCGAAAAGCTTGTTTTGTTTGAGCCGAGCCAGCTCATTTTGTAATCGAGCCGAGCTCAAACGAGGGTGTTTGGCTCGTGGCTCGACTTGCGGCTTGTATGTATGTAACTATGTATGTGTGTGTATATATATGTATATTTTTTTATTTTTAGAAATGTGTGATTTATTTTTTATTTTTGCTTTTAATATTACCAATATTTGTAAAAAAATTTAAAAAATTCAAAAAAAAATTGAGCCGGCTCAAAGTTTTTACGAGCCGAGCTACAACTCGACTTTTTGGCTCAAAAAATAATCCAGCTGACTCATTTAAATTCAAGCTCGAGCCTAGCCTAGCCCGGCTCGATTACAACCCTAAACTTGGTATTACAACCCTTTTGTTCAACCATTCACTAGTATGTTATTACAACTAAACTTGGTTACTTGATGTTATATATATAAACAGTTTCAAAAAGCATACATTTCCAAGCATCATTACAACCCAAGTCATTTGATCATCTTAATTCTACATGATAGAATCAAAAACCAATCCTTAAATAGTTGAGTTCACAAGTGCTAGAAGTTATAACATTTTACCACTACAAGTTGCGCAAGGTGGGATATAGGCTACTACATTCGGCAATTAGTCACTAATAACAAAAAACTTAGAACCTGAAGGTAAAACAAGAAAGAACAATTTGGCACCAACAGTTGGCATTTTTATTGTAATTATAATTTGCGTGTATAAGGGATATCAAGAACTTACAACTTTTGCTAAGAAGACGGCTCCAATATTGTAGCAAGTTCATGAAAGCAAACATTCGAACGGCTTTGATTTTCATCACACTGGATCTTCATACAGTCTGTAATATTACTAATGACAAAGTTAGCCTCTGCACATAGTCTAGAAAAACATGGTTGGATATTGGCCCTGTTTGATGCAGGCAGCACTGTCACTAATTCCTCAATGCGCTGCAACTTTGAAATTATGAGACAAGCCTTTTTTTTCATTAGCTCAATCTGAACTAAAAGATTTTCCCAATAGCCCTTGATCTGCGCCATGTTCCCCCTAATTTCCAGTTTCTCTTTAGTCTTTGGTTCATGGCTTTCCACTGGTGCTTCCGCTTGAGCACCGCTGGTCTTGATATTATCCTTCTCTTTCTCTAAATACACCTCAAATTCAGCCATAAGCTTATGTGCTATAATCTCCTGCATGAGATCATATAATTTATATACGAAACATGAAAACACTGCATTTATCATCATAAATGTTATCAAACGTGGCCTTACAATTAAATCATTAAAAAATAAATGTCATAAGATTCACAAATCATAGAAAGTTATTAAAAATTCACACAACCAATCACAAGTTGTTGAATAAATACCTCACGTAAGACCATTGAGAAGGTGGCCCCCGGAGAGCTATCTAGCAAATAGTTTTCGAGTTCAGTAGACATAGCTACTTTCCTTGGAGCTTGCTCCCACAAGTAATCTCTTTCAGGGTAAATCTTTAAGCTCTTTAGGTTCACAAACGGAGAAGGTTGACGTAAGAGAAGTTCCACAGATGAAGAAAGAAGCTTCCGACAATTTTATAAGCAAAAATTACACATACAAAACAAGAACAAATAATATGTGTACAGACATATAAAAGAAGGCAACAAATCTTTGTGAAGTGTAATTTCATCTTCAATATTGTGTTTGGTTGACTATTGCATCAAGATAGATAATGACATGTAGAGTTCATGTGCCAATATAAGTATCAAAGCATGTTTCTATATCGAGTTATAGTATCGCACTATTATGAAAAAAGAATTCCCGAGTTACAATGTACTTAAAGAGATTGTGACGGGATACTCAAAAGCCTAGTTTCGAGATACACCATAACAAGGGGAATTCACATAGATGGCCAATTTGACCGATCCAAAACCATAAATTAGCCTTTTGATAAAGTACCCCACATCCTTTGACTTCTCAAACATCCAAACATCATAATGTGAATGCATGTACCTATCATAGTTTCAAAAAAATTACCATGCAAGCACACTCTATGTGCTTCTTTTCTTAAATGTTTTGTTTCAACCTTTTTGTAGTTTTCAAAATTATGAAAGTGCTTATTTAGATAGTAAGAAAATACCTCGACAATTTCCAAGTTAAGAGTAAGGAACTTAACATTGTGAAGATGTTGAAGCAAACAAACGATTTGATGAGCATCTGCTTCAGGTGGACAAGAAACACAAATATCCGCCTTCTCCAAAGAATGGAACCCATTGGTAGATAGACGCAAAGAATGATAACCTTTATAGAGGAAGGAGACAAGGTGAGGTGCAGAAATCATATGCTCTACTTCACAGGATCTAATAGTGAGATTCTCAAGTTGAGGTGCAACCACATTGATCACCTTCACCTTATATAAGGCTCTTACAAGTGTGAGATTCGACAATTGAGGATGACAGATACTGAAAGTATCCGATCCCATCATACTGAACTGCGTTAATGTGAGATTTTTCAAGTTTGCACATTTTGAGAAAGTACCGGTGCATTTCTCAACTACGTCATCACAAAAAGTGACAGAATGAAGATTCAGTGTTGTTAATGCTTCCCAAGTTGATGTTAGAGTAATGAAACAATCATAAGCTTTTCTCGAGGGATATTTGTATTCGACAGCCTCCAAACTGAGATGTTTGAGAGATTGAGAAGTAAAGAGAGAAAGAGGAAATTTCACATCATTCTTAAGCAAGTATACCACATTCAGTTGCTGGATGTTGTGAGAAAATGCATAATTAAGAATTCTTTTGACAAACACATGGCTCGCCTTTCCACGAAACTCAAGCTTCACCGAATACACTTCTGTTAAATTGTTGCGGCGAGACAAAACATGGGTAACAAATTTGGAGAACTTTGGCAATGTGTAGAAATCCTCACTTGAGAAATTGAGACCAGGGCATTGAAGTCCAGATAAACCTCCATCTAGATGACAAAACACTGGTACCAATAGCATCTCTAATGGGGCGAAAAGAGAGGATTTTATGGATAAGGTCATCTGGCAAGCTGCTTAGTCTATCTATTTCTACATTCATTCTCATTTTACCATACCTAGAATCCATTAATTACCTGTAATTTAAATCACAAACAATAGAAAAAGATCATCTGCAGATGTAATCGAAAGTGATTCACCAGGAAAATTCTTATGAAATCTCTTTCTGTAATGCAGTTCGTTCTTCAATTTTAAATAGTGGAACAAATGAAAACGGGAATAATAAGCAATGACAGTTACAGACTGACCTCTTTAGTGAATGTTCTAGTTTCTGATTCAAATGACACAAGCAGAGGGCGAAGACGATCGGGTGTGAGATGTCGAGTTGATGATCAACGGCAGCCGGTGGAGGCGAATTAGCGGCGTGATCTCTCCCCTTCTGAAAAGTTGAAAAGGAGTTTGACTCTTAAATATTGACGCAACTTTCAAGAGAACCAAGACCAAAGGTAATGGGCTCTTGGTGGATTTATAGCCCAGTGACATCTTGGATGTGGTATATAGGTATTATGATCGACTGGTTCGGGTCCGTCAGTTATCCAAAATTTGCCATTCAAAAAAAAAAATGGGGTCGTGGTTGGCATCACCTCACCTCACCACACGTAACCACGAGGCCAGTACCGCCCCTTGAAAATCTTTCAGTTCGGGAAATTCGGTACTGCTACCCGGTACCATTTGTTGATCCCTGATCACGGGTACCGTATGGACAACAACGATATCGTAAAACTTTATTTGTTGATTTTCTTCAACTTTTAGTGATTTCTTTTTTAGTTTCAGGGGTAGAGATGAACTCGGTGCCAACCGATACCGAATCGGTACTGGTACCGAAAATACCAGTTACGATACCGGTATAGGAAAGTAAAAACCGGTACAAAGAACGCCAAAAATCGATACCGAACTGGTACTTAAGATCTATTGGTTCGAGAATTACCATTTGCTCATCTCTGGTCACGGGTTTCATACGAACAACATAATTGTCATACAACTTTTTGATTGATTTTCTTTCGGTTATTTTTTAACGTTTTTTTCTACATTTTTTTTATTCTTGTCAGCAGTTTGTGCGCAACGCGCTTGGAAGTATACCTAGTTCTCTCGACTAACTAACATATCTTGTCAAGAGGGACTCAATTGATAAATTGAGCAACCACCGAAACTTGATTTTTGAAATTAGAAAAACAGGAACTCATGGTGTAGTTTACTATTTTTGAATGGTTTTAAAGAAACTAAGATAAAAAAAAGTATAAAATCTAATATTATTTTCAAATCATTATATACTAAAAGTATGTTATATATATGTTAAAAAATAAATAAGTAGGCTAGTTTCAACGTTTTGTAGTTTTTATTTGACCATTCACTCGTATTCACACAAGAATGGAATAAATCACATGGGTACTTTTAAGGTTAACAACTCAATTACATAATAAATCTCTCACATTATGTTTTATCACAACTAATCAACTAAACTTGTTATTGGATGTTCATTGGCGAAGCTTGACCCCCCCGTTTTTTTCCGAAACAGGGGGGGGGGGGGGGGGGGGCGAAAACGTATATACTTGAAAATTTCTATACGAAGTTACTGTTCATAACACTACACATCGAAAAGTTCGGGGGGACGAGCGCCCCCTCCCGCCCCAAGTAAGATGCGCCCCTGTGGATGTTGTATACGAGTTTTCAAACATTCCATAAGTAGTTTCTGCTAGGGAAGTAAACAGCTTATAGACAAAGTAATTACAACCCAAGTCACTTGATCATCTTAGTTCTACAGGATAGCAGCAAAAAAAAACATATCCTTGACTAAGTTCATAAGTGCTAGAACTTACAAAATTAACCATTCCACGGTAGGTATAGGGGAAACCAAGAACTTACCATTTGCTAAGAAGACGGCTTGAACGTTGTAGCAAGCTCATGAAAGCAGACACTTGAACGCCTTTGATTTTCACCACACTGAATCTTCACACAATCTGTTATTTTACTAACGGCAATGTCAGCCTCTGCACATAGACTAGAAAAACGTTGTTGAATCTTAGCCCTATTTGATGCAGGCAGCTTTCTCAATAGAACGTCAATCTCTTGCAACTTTGATATAATGAGACAAGCCTTTCGGATCTTCTCACCCAGGTTTTCCCAACAGCTCTTGATATGCGTTATGTTTCCCTCAATTTTTACTTTCTTTGGTTTATGGCTCTCCACAGGTGTTTTTACTCGCTTCAGGTGATCCATGTTGGCCTTGGAGTTATCCTCCTTTTTCTCTAAAAGCGCATGTAATTCAGCCATAGTGTTCTGTGCTTGAACCTCCTGCATACGTATACAAAACATGAGTACACTCTCCATTTATTATCATAAATTCCCAAACTTAAACATCTAGTACATGTCACATTGGTAGTTTTAGGACATAGCAGGATTGCTTGACTCACAAGTCTTTTTCTCGATACTTTTATTAGTTGTCTAGAGTTGTGATTTTAGTTTGCCAGCAAAATTAAAAAAATCAGTATGCTCTCTATTTTTTGAGAAAAAAAGATGCTAACTTAAAACTACAAATGTAAATTGTGTTGTGATTTTGCACAGAATGACGAGTTTAGTACATTCCCAAAATGGATGAAAATTAAATCATGTTGCTATCCTGCAAGAAGAAAAACATTGCATGGACATAAGAACTGAACTGACATGTTATCAGACGAGGCCTTACAGACTTACAGTTAAACCATTAAGAAATGAAGTCAATACACCACCACCACCACTATCATCATACTCAGTAAATCCCACTAATAGCAAAGCTAAGGTAGGGTCTGAGGAGGGTAAGATGTAGACAACCTTACCTCTATCCCATAGGAATAGAGAGGCTGCTTCCAGTGTAACCCCCGGCTCGATAGAAGTTTTGTATCAAGCCTTGGACATAAGGCACATAACACTCGACGATTGGGACAAAAGCCGATTAGTGCATGTACCCCCTTATCTTTCGGCTATCAACGCCACCACATGATGCATGATTAACCGTCCCTCGCTTTTTAACGTTATTTTCACGAAATTAGTAAAATAACGTTACAATTAGTGCACTTTCACTTTTGCCCCCCGAGGGCCCACACATATATACATTATATGCGCATACCGTAAGCGGGGCGTAATGAAGTCAATATATAAAGAGTTTAATAGATACTATATTGTTATATAAGAAGATGATGTATATCTGATTGATTTATGTATATCTCTTCTCAATAATAGAAGATCTCATTGTGATTATGTATACCGATTGAAACCAATGAATAAGATCATCAAGTTAATTCTTCTATCATGGTATCGAGTCTAAACATTCTTCTATCAGAGTTAGAACCTCACACCAAATGCCCACTCTAATCCTGAGGAAAGATGTGTGAGAACATAACAGATGAGGTAAAGGTCCCACCCCCCAATGAAAAGTTGGGAAGATTAACTAGAAAGTTCAGCATTCTAACAAAATTTTGGAGCCATATGTATTGCAAGGGGTGAAGCAAAATAAATCATCATTCACCATAACTTGATTTACAAACCCTCAAAATAAAAAGTCTTGAAACAACTTCTTAGGCTTCTCAACACAGTGATAATGAAACAATGTTACTAGATGAAAGTTTGTTACATAATGCTAAGCTCTTACGTGTTAAATTGTATAAGGGGTTTAAAATAAGATGCCAACTACAATTCATGATTTTCTTTTTCTTTTTTGCAACTTAAGCGGTAATCACAATGCATGTCAATATTAAAAAAAATGTAATGATGTAAATACCTCACGTAAGACCATTGTGACGGAGCAACCCGGTGAACTATCTAGCAAATAGCTTTTGAGTTTAGTAGACATAGTTACTTTCTTGTGTGCTTGATTCCACCAGTATTCTATTCTTTTTGGGTAAATATTTAAGCTCTTTAAATTTACAAATGGAGAAGGTTGATGTATGATTAGATCCGTGGACAAAGAAATAATCTGCAAAAAGTTTTATAAAACGAAAGTTACATATAGAAAACAAGAACAAATGATGCAATCTTCATAACTATGTGCACAAATCTATAGATGTAGGCGGCATATCGGAAGAGAATGGCGTGTTAAGTCCTCGTATCTTGATACTTGGCGCCGGTAGGTGAGTAAGTACCATGTATCAATATATAATTTCAGCATCGCATTCTTATGAAAAAAAAATCCTAATTTTTAGTGCAACTTATAGAGAGCAATATACCATGTAGATACATACATGAGTAGGTTTCCCAAGTTACGTTGAGAACCTTACTTATCTTCATTGTTTTTGAGAGGAGATAAAGTGTACCGACTTCACTAAAACCATCACGATATGTGATATACAAACCCTAGTATGGAAATATAATATAACAAGGGAATATCACATATAGCTAGCTGGTTTGGCCAACCCCAAACCATAAACTGACCTTTTGATCATTTTTTACCTGAAATCCTTTTGCCTAATCAAACATCTAGTTGTGATTGTACCTGTACATATGTCCATTTAAAACATGACATATGGCCTTATTCCCTAAAAAATTTCAGCAACCTAGTTCCTTTATTCTGTCCTAGTTACAAACGTAGCTTATCCACTTTATAGCGATCCTAGAACCCTTTTGGCCATCGGTAAAGAGCCACCGAAGGCGAAAAAGCAACCCAAGTGATGAAAAGACAACTTGGGATTTTGATGATAAAAAAAGTAGGGTACCGAAAAAGTTGGATAGCGGCGTTCAAAATTCAAATGGCAGTAAAGTAACTAGGATAGCAATCTTTTCATGTCAAACGGTGAAAAAGTTTCTAACTGTAGATAAATTCCACATGTTTTCATCTTTTTATTGCTGTTGGATGAATATCACTGTATGATGCTTATATATACATTGAGAACCAGTTAATACAAATATACCTCAACAATTTCCAGGCTAAGTGTAAGGTAGTGGACATTGTAAAGCTGTTGAAGCAGACAAAAGAGTTGATGAGCATCTGCATCTTTTGGACTGGAGACATAAATATCCGCCTTCTCCAAAGAATGAAAACCTTCAGTAGATAAATGCAAAGGATGGGGGCCTTCATAGAACAAGTAGGTAAGGTTAGGTGCAGAAATCATAATATGCACTGCGTGATAGGATTTAATAGTGAGATTCTCAAGTTGAGGTGCAACCACGTTGACAACCTCCACTTTATCGACGTAGCTGTTTTCAAGTGTGAGATTAGATAGTCGAGGATGACTGATACTAAAATCATAGGATCCAATTGTCTTGAAGTGTTTTATCATGAGATTCTTTAAGTTTGCAAATTTTGAGAAAATTCCAACGCAATTGTCAACACGCAAAGTGACAGAATGAAGATCCAATGTTGTTAACGATGGGAGTTCCCAAGTGGACCATGAAGTAACAAAACAACTACCAAATTTGCCACGAGATCTTTGACTGATATCTGTCGACAAACTGAGATGTTTGAGAGACTGAGAACTAAAAGGAGAGAGAGGAAATTCAATGTTTTTCTCAAGCAAGTACACCACATTCAGTTGCTGGATATTGTGAGAAAAAGCATAACTCAGAATTCTTTTGACAAACGTTCGGCTTGCCTTTCCACGAAAACAGAGATTCACCGAATACACTTCTGTCAAATTGTTACGGCCAGACAAAACATGGTTAACAAATTTAGAGAATGCTGGCAACGTATCAAAATCCTCACTTGAGAAACTGAGATAGGGCATTGAGGTCCATACATACTCCCATCTAGATGACAAAACACTGGTACCAATAGCATCCTTGATGGAGCAAAAAGAGAGAATTTTATGGATAAGATCATCTGGCAAGCTGCTTATTCTATCTCCTTCTACATTCATTCTCGTTTTACCACGCACATATCCTTTCATCTTTGTCTTGTTGGCTCTTTTATCCACATGCAAAAAAAATGGATACAAGTGCTTACAAAGATGATATATTGCACACAGAGAATTGTTGTTTATATATGTTCAAAAAAACTACCAACAAAGGGGTATCGTATGAATGTTAAATCATAAACAAAAGAAATGGCTCATCAGCAGATGTAATGTAAACTGATTAACTAGTCAAATGCTTATCTCTTTCTGTAATGCAGTTGGATGATCTTCACTAGATCACCTTTTTTTTAAATATCGGAACAAATCAAGAGAGGATTAACAGAATAAGAACCCTTTGAAAAATAAGCAATGACAGTTTATGACTTACTGTATGAGATTCAAATAACACGAGCAAGCAGAGGGCTAAGACGATCCAGTGTGCGATGTCGAGTGTTGAAGATCAGGCGGCCGGTGGAGGCTAATTGTAGTGGCGTGATCTTCTATCTTCTATAAAGTTGAAATGACAGTAATTAAAGCTAAACTATGGAAGAATCCAAAAGGTTCAATTGCAACTGTGATAGTTGGTTTCTAGCTAAATCTATTTTTTTAAATAGATAATTGCATATTTCTCCTTAAAAAGCTGTTTAATTACGTATTTACCTAACTTAAAATTAAAATTGCATATATCATCTTCCTTAACTAATATAATTGCAAATTTATCATTTTGATTTATTTTATTGAAAACAAGTTATATAACGACTTTTTTACCTTTATTTTTACTGAAACTCAAAAAAAATACAAATTTATTCATTTTTACTAGTCTTTGTGGATTTTTCACAATTCTTTTAAAAAAATACATATTTATTCATTTTTACTATTTTTTTAAGTAGACAGGTTAGAGGACGGTCCACAAAGACTAGTAAAAATGAATAAATATGTATTTTTTTAAGTTTTAGTAAAAATAAGGGTAAAAAAAGTCATTATATAACTTGTTTTTAATGAAATAAATCAAAATGGGTAAATTTGCAATTTTATGTAGGAACCGTTCGCGTAAATAAATAAAATAAACAAATTTTATTAACTGATTACAATACAGAAATAAAGAAAGCTGGAAAAACTAAAGTACTATTACAACTGAAATAAATCAAATACAAGAATTGGTGTAGAAGAAGAAGAAAAACGAAGACTGAGGCACGTGTTCAACACGCTTCCCTTAAAACAAATTCCGAGTCTCCCTGGAGTACTCGTTTTGTTTCCCAGGGTACAACAGCTGGAGCAGTGGTACTGCCGGAGTTCGCCTACAACCCGAAGGTTACCTTGAAACTTGCTGGAAAAGGATAAGAACTGTAGAGAGAAAGTTTTAGTTTCTGTTGTGTAGCTGGTGTCCTCTACAGCAAGGTATGGAGCTGTATATATACAGCTCCCGGTTTGAAACCGCCAAAAACGAATTAAATGAGAGGTTTAAATTGCATTAAACGTCTTCAATGCAATTTAATACGTCATTTAATTCTCAGTCAAAGCCCGTTAACTCGTCAGTTACGAAGCTGGACTGAAACTGCTCTGTCATTCAATGTTGGAAGCTTCTGTGCGCGCGTGCGTCCTCTTGGCTCACTGCCATGCGCGCGTGCGCCACGTCACCTGTGAGCCTCTACGAGCATGCCACACAGTCACGCCGTTTTGGCTCACCTTGGGACTGCCACGTCACGCGCTTCGAACCTGCACTCCACTTGGTCCCTGCAGCCCATGAGATCCACCACGCGCACGTGGTCAAAAATACAAAGGCGGCTCTCAAGCGGCTCGCGGTGATGCGAGTGTGCAAAGTGCGCCATCAAAGCGCCACATTGCGCCTCATCGCCCACGTCACGCGCGCGCGAGCGTGTGCGAGTGCGAGTTAGGGTGCTCCGCACCCTTCGCGAGTACACTAGTGAGTGCTCCCATGAAACAATAAGGATGGAGAGTTCCCACTTAAATACCCCTTTAAGTTCCATCTCTCATCCGATGTGGGACAATGTGCTACTTTCCCTTTTGTTTCAGCATTGAATGTTCCAAACACCCAACTTTGAGCATCGATATCTCATTCATCTTAGCTCCGTTTTGGACGTGGTTTAGTTCGTTGCGAAGCTCTCCCAACATAGAACACAAACCCACAAATAAATATATAAAACCCGCTCATTTTATTATATTTATTTTTAGTCCAAAATAGGAAAAAATCATTTTCCTATATTTGTGAAAAATGTTATTTTCACCTATTTTTCCAACAATCCCCCACATGAAAAATGTTATTTTCATCAAATTTCCAACAATCCCCCACATGTATGGAAATGGATCTTTTCGTTACACTTTTCAACGATAAACTTCGACAGTTGAGTATTGCAAGATAGGTAGGTTGTCACCTTTGAACCTTCTTTTGTGAAGCGCACTTAGCTTACTAGCGGTGTATAGACGCGATGTCCTTGAACATACCCCCATTTGTGTAAACGACAATACACTTCACACAATACTCTCCCTGGTTTGGCCAACTCCTCATTGTCGTGTCTTATTATGGTCCTGGAACACTAGCCTGGTTCTGCGAGAGCTCTAGGATTTGCGCACCCCACAAATCCATTTGAAGCGACCCTACTTCTCTCTAACATAGGTGATTCCTCTGAATCATTAAAAGCATCATGGTTATTTGATTTCCCGTAATCGTTAACCTTAATATGCTTAGCCTCACTTCAATGTCACTGATTAGAATGGACTAGGAAGTATATGTAACTCCCTTTTATTTAGTTTGGGGTACTCCCCCACAGTGACTCCGTTTGGTAATATGATTAAGTTGTCCTATTGAACTTAGATCTTGGGATCTCCAGTCAACTAAGTTAGGTTTCCCTCATATTCCCATTTATCACGGGCTTTAGTCCCATTCCTCTTGACGACGTTTCTACTAACTTTCTGCTTAAGCCTTTTGTTAACGGGTCCGCAATGTTATCCGTTGATCTCACATAATCAATTGTGATAACACCCGTTGAGAGTAGTTGTCGTATCGTGTTATGTCTACGTCGCATATGCCTTGATCTGCCATTGTACATCAAGCTTTGAGCTCTACCAATCGCTGATTGGCTATCACAATGTCACATATGGCTGGCAAAGGCTTTGGCCATCTTGGAATATCTTCCACGAATTGACGTAGCCATTCCGCCTCCTCGCCTGACTTATCCAAGGCGATAAATTCGGATTCCATTGTGGATCTTGCTATCACCGTTTGCTTAGAAGACTTCCAAGCAATAGCAGCTCCTCCAAGTGTAAACACGTAACCACTTGTTGATTTGGAATCTTTATTATCCGATATCCAGTTTGCATCAGTGTATCCTTCGATCACTGCTGGTTGTCGGGTATAATGCAGTCCATAATCTCTTGTGTATCTTATGTATTTAAGCACCCTCGTGATAGCTTTCCAATGATCCGCGCACGGATTGCTGATGTATCTACTTAGCCTACTCACCGCGTAAGCCAAGTCGGGTCTAGTACATGTCATTAGATACATTAGACTGCCAATAATTCTTGAATACTCTAACTGAGCAACTCCATCTCCTTTATTCTTCTTGAGATGTTGGGAGGTATCAACTGGAGTTCGAGCTACACTCGTATCTCCCGAGTTGAATTTTTCAAGAATTTTATCCACATAGTGAGATTGACTTAACACAAGACCTTCTTGGGTTCTTATGATCTTTACTCCAAGAATCACATCCGCTAAACCCATGTCTTTCATGTCAAATCTCGCTTTTAACATGCTTTTAGTAGCTTTGATAATTTTATCATTACTCCCAATGATAAGCATATCGTCTACATAAAGGCATAAAATCACATAACCTTCATTTGTGTCTTTGAAATAAACACATTTGTCGCACTCATTTATTTTGAAACCATTGTCAATCATGACATGATCAAACTTTTGGTGCCATTGTTTTGGTGCTTGCTTCAAGCCATACAAAGACTTGACGAGTTTACATACTTTACCCTCTTGACCTGGGGCAGAGAAACCTTCAGGTTGCTCCATGTAAATCTCTTCTTCTAAATCGCCATTTAGAAATGCGGTTTTAACATCCATTTGGTGAACTTCCAAATTTCTTAAAGCCGCTATAGCAAGAACCAATCTAATCGAGGTTATGCGCGTCACAGGCGAGTAGGTATCAAAGTAATCTAGACCTTCCTTTTGTCTAAATCCTTTAATCACCAGCCTAGCCTTGTATTTATCAATACTTCCATCAGTTTTCATCTTCCTTTTGAATATCCAGCGATATCCAAGTGGTTTGCAACCAGGTGGAAGATCTACTAACTCCCAAGTATGATTTTGCAATATAGAATCTATTTCATTTCTTATTGCTTCTTTCCATTGAGGTCCTTTTGAAGAAGAAACCGCTTCGCGATATGTATTGGGCTCGCCCTCAACCATATAGCTAACGAAGTCTGGACCGAAGGATTTTTCAACCCTTGGCCTTTTGCTTCGCCTACGGTCACTTTCTTCAACCTCAGGTTGTTCATGTGTCTTATCATGAACTACCTCATCAACTCGTCTAGATGAGCTTTCACCTACTTCAAAATTAGGTGTTGATGACGTTGCATGTGTTTGTCTTCTCAAAGGAAACACATTTTCAAAGTAAGACACAACGTTAGGATTCACCTCCATGATAGTGTTTACGTGTACATCGGGATTCTTGGACTCATGTACAAGAAAGCGATGTGCACTACTTTGATGCGCATACCCAATAAATATGTAATCAACAGTTTTGGGTCCTATCCTAAGAGCCTTAGGAGGTGGTACAATCACCTTTGCTAGGCACCCCCACACTTTCAAGTATTTATATGAAGGCTTTTTCTTTTTCCATAACTCATATGGAGTCTCGTCTCTCTTTTTTAATGGTATCTTGTTCAAAAGATAATTGGCCGAGAGAATGGCCTCCCCCCACATTTCCTGGCTCATCCCAGAACTTATCAACATGGCGTTCATCATTTCTTTCAATGTGCGGTTCTTTCGTTCCGACACGCCATTTGATTGTGGAGAATAAGGAGGTGTACACTCATGTACAATGCCACTTTTTGCGCATAAATCGGCAAAAGGTGCAACATATTCGCCTCCTCGGTCGCTTCGCAAAGCTTTTATCTTCTTTTGAAGTTGATTCTCAACTTCATTTTTATACAAGATAAATTTACTTATTGCTTCATCTTTACTTTTTAGTAAATATACGTAGCAATATTTAGTACTATCGTCAATAAACGTGATGAAGTACTTATTTCCACCTCTTGTGGGTACCGCTTTTAAATCACAAATATCGGTGTGAATTAAATCAAGGGGTTCGGTTATTCGTTCAACCGATTTTGATGATTTTCTTGTAAGTTTGGATTCAACGCATGTTTCACATTTATAATGTGAATCAATATGGAATGTTGGTATACAATTTAAATTGATCAAACGACATATAGAATTAAAATTAACGTGACCTAATCTACCATGCCATTTATTCGATTCAGAAAACTCAAGCATATAAGTAGAAGTAGTAGCAATTTTATTCATGTTCTTTTTCACAGCCATTACATTCAATTTGAACATACCATTTTGGGCATAGCCCTTGCCTACATACATTCCTCGTTTAGTTAGTACAAATTGATCAACGAAATCCAAACTTATTAAGCAACCAACCCGAGACTAGGCTCTTGCGCATGTCTGGGACATATAACACGTTGCTTAAAGTGAGCTCCTTCCCTGAAGTCCACTTCAAAATCACCGTTCCTTCACCCTTGATGTCCGCGATGGCTGCATTTCCCATGTACAGCTTCTCATCTCCCGCAAGCTCTTTGAAGGTGGTAAAGAGGCTCCTGTCTGGGCACACATGACGGGTCGCTCCCGTATCAATCCACCACCCTTTTGGAGTGTTGGTCACAGCATTGACCTCATCCAACATTGCGGTTTTGTCGGAAATCATTGCCACCAAAGGCATTCCGTCTTCATCCACCATGTGCGCGCGCTCACGCTTTGGTTTCTTGCATTGGTTAGCCCGATGCCCCGGCTCGTCACAGTTATAACAAGTCCCTTGGAACGTTGGAGGTTTCTTTTTCACAACCCCTTTCTTCGGTCCAAGTTTGCTAGCCTTTGCTTTCTCTTTGTCCTTTTTCCCCTTACCCTTCGCGCCCTTAGAGGATTGCCCATGCTCAACCACGTTTGCGCTAGCAGAAGTTTGCGCCTGGCTGCCTTTTAGGGCAATTCTATTGCCCTCTTCAATCCGAAGACGAACAATAAGGTCCTCTAAAGTCATCTCCTTTCGTTTGTGTTTAAGATAATTCTTAAAATCCACCCAACCAGGAGGTAACTTTTCAATCATCGCTGCCACTTGGAATGTCTCGCTAAGTACCATTCCCTCAGCATGGATGTCATGTAGTATAATTTGCAACTCTTGGACTTGGTTCATAACAGTCTTGTTATCAACCATTTTGAAGTCCAAGAAACGGGCGACAACAAATTTCTTTGTTCCCGCATCCTCCGTTTTGTACTTTTTCTCCAAAGACTACCATAATTCTTTGGAAGTCTTGATATTATAGTACACATTATACAGTGCATCCGAGAGACCGTTAAGTACATAGCCTCGACATATGAAATCCGAGTGCTTCCATGCCTCTACCGCGCTCAGAGCCTGAGCGCTGGTCTCCCCTTCTGCAGGTTGGGGAGCGGTCTCAGTTAAGAACCTCGCAAGGTTCATGGTGGTCAGGTAGAATAACATCTTCTGCTGCCACCTTTTGAAGTGTAGACCCGAGAACTTCTCGGGTCGTTCAGCGTGATTGGACACTGTGGTCGCTCCCACAGTGGTGGCGTTAAAGGGGGTTCCCGTCACAACATTTGTGGTGTTGTTAACGTTGCCATTTTCGTTCGACATGCTGAAAAAATTAAAATTAAAATTTTTAGTCAAAAATTCTGATTTACGCACAAACCAGAAGGAAACTACTAAATTTTAATTTTACCACAATTTACTGTTTTGGCTTCTAAGTCCAACTTTGAAGACCAAAAACAGAAAATTTATAATTTTTAGAACTTACTAATTGGCTTCTAAGTCCAACTTTGAAGACCAAATCAGAAAGTTTTAGCACTTTTTAGGACAATCTGAATGTAACCAATTGTTTTCAACCAAAGTCGCTCCTTTGAAGAAGAAAACAACAAAAAAAAATCTGTTTTTTTTTTAAACACAAACTGAGTGAAAACAAAACTAGTTTGAATCACAAACAGAATGGTTTTGATTACACGAACGGTTTTAAAAATTTGTTTTAAGATTGTAGGAACCGTTCGCGTAAATAAATAAAATAAACAAATTTTATTAACTGATTACAATACAGAAATAAAGAAAGCTGGAAAAACTAAAGTACTATTACAACTGAAATAAATCAAATACAAGAATTGGTGTAGAAGAAGAAGAAAAACGAAGACTGAGGCACGTGTTCAACACGCTTCCCTTAAAACAAATTCCGAGTCTCCCTGGAGTACTCGTTTTGTTTCCCAGGGTACAACAGCCGGAGCAGTGGTACTGCCGGAGTTCGCCTACAACCCGAAGGTTACCTTGAAACTTGCTGGAAAAGGATAAGAACTGTAGAGAGAGTTTTAGTTTCTGTTGTGTAGCTGGTGTCCTCTACAGCAAGGTATGGAGCTGTATATATACAGCTCCCGGTTTGAAACAGCCAAAAACGAATTAAATGAGAGGTTTAAATTGCATTAAACATCTTCAATGCAATTTAATACGTCATTTAATTCTCAGTCAAAGCCCGTTAACTCATCAGTTACGAAGCTGGACTGAAACTGCTCTGTCATTCAATGCTGGAAGCTTCTGTGCGCGCGCGCGCGCAAGCCATTCTGATGCGCGCGCGTCCAGGTCTGCACGCCCATGCACGGTGCGTCCTCTTGGCTCACTGCCATGCGCGCGTGCGCCTCACTGACTCAGGTCCATGCGCGCGTGCGCCACGTCACCTGTGAGCCTCTACGAGCACGCCACACAGTCGCGCCGTTTTGGCTCACCTTGGGACTGCCACGTCACGCGCTTCGAACCTGCACTCCACTTGGTCCCTGCAGCCCATGAGATCCACCACGCGCACGTGGTCAAAAATACAAAGGCGGCTCTCAAGCGGCTCGCGGTGATGCGAGTGTGCAAAGTGCGCCATCAAAGCGCCACATTGCGCCTCATCGCCCACGCCACGCGCGCGCGTGAGCGTGTGTGAGTGCGAGTTAGGGTGCTCCGCACCCTTCGCGAGTACACTAGTGAGTGCTCCCATGAAACAATAAGGATGGAGAGTTCCCACTTAAATACCCCTTTAAGTTCCATCTCTCATCCGATGTGGGACAAGGTGCTACTTTCCCTTTTGTTTCAGCATTGAATGTTCCAAACACCCAACTTTGAGCATCGATATCTCATTCATCTTAGCTCCGTTTTGGACGTGGTTTAGTTCGTTGCGAAGCTCTCCCAACATAGAACACAAACCCACAAATAAATATATAAAACCCGCTCATTTTGTTATATTTATTTTTAGTCCAAAATAGGAAAAAATCATTTTCCTATATTTGTGAAAAATGCTATTTTCACCTATTTTTCCAACATTTTATTAGTTAAGGAAGGAGATATATGCAATTTTAATAGTTAAGAAGAGGGATATGCAATTTTAATTTTAGAGTTAATTACATAGTTAGTCCCTGTGGTTTGCACAAAGTAACATACTTAGGTACTAATAGTTTAAAATCATATTCTAGGGTATTAACTTTTCTTTTCGTAACGTAACGTTTGGAGGTATTAAGGTTATTTTTAGGTTTAAAATCACATTATATTAGTACCTAAGTATGTTATTTTGTGCAAACCACAGGGACTAACTATGTTAATATCCTAAAAGTTAATACCTCCAAACGTTACAAAATGAAAAGTTAATACCCTAGAAGGTGATTTTAAACTATTAGTACCTAAGTATGTTATTTTGAGTAAACCACAGGGACTAACTATGTAATTAACTCTTAATTTTAAGTTGGGTAAATACGCAATTAAGACATTTTTTAAGAACAAATATGCAATTGTCCCTCTTTTTTTAATTGAACAAAATAAATATCTCACTCGTTCAGAAAGAATTTATATAACCCTTTCTTTTGAATTTAACATCACGTGTATATTGTTCCCCGAATTTTATAAAAAACGTTATGTTTAATATTTCATAGAAACAAGGATTGTGACCCGCCATTGCGGCGGGGATTCTTTAGTTATAACTAAGTCGATATAGGACTCGCACGTTATGTTAAACCTGTCAAACGGGGAAAAACAGACGATGTAAAAACGTTCACCTACACACGCATGTTGCTTCATGTTAACTCGCAAGATTTTGAACGAAACGTAAAAACGTTAAACCAAAGACGCACGTTGCGATGTGTTAAGTCACAAAATTACCAAGCATAAAACGAAAAATTTGCGGAAAATGAAAACTATAAAGGACCCAAGTTGAAAGTAAAAAAAAGTTATGAGGATAGATTGCAAAAGATAAAAAGTTTTGGGTTAAAAGTAAAAAAAAAACAAATAGTTTTGGGTTAAAAGTAATTTATGAAATACTTTTGGGTGAAAAGTAAAAAAAAATCAATTTTTTTTTGGAAAATCCCCAAAGCCAATGTTACGACAACCATATGTATAACCATTTTTTCTTTGAAACCCCCCCCCCCCCCCCCCCACCAAAGCACACCCCGCGTTGCGGCGGGGTGTAAAACGGTGTCAAATAGTACTAATGTCACACAACTGTCATCGACCACCAACACTGACTCGACCTAGGATATGCGTGTTGGGACGAACCTGTCAAACATGGAAAAATAGAGGTAAAACGTTGAACCACACATGCACGTTGCGTCGTATTAAGTCGAAAAATTTAGAACTATACGTAAAACGAAAATTTGCGAAATATGAAAAGTATAAGTGACAAAAGTTGTGAAGTTAAATTGCAAATAATGAAAAGTTTTTGGTTAAAGTTAAAAAACAAATTATGTAGGATTAAAATTGCAAAAGGTAAAAACCTTTGGGTCAAAAGTAAAAAAATCAAACTTTTTTTTTTGAAAAATGTCCAAAGCACAATGTACAACTCATGATGCACATATAACTTGCTAATTTATATATGGATAAATAGTTATTTTAATCATTACCCTTTAAAATTAGTTTTTAAAATTTAATCAAAAATCGTTTTTATAAAATAATAGAAACTCGTTTTCATATAATAATACTAGGTTATAACCCCGTGTATTACAAGGGTTAAATAAATGAATTTTATGTACTAAATAATAAAACGATATATCTTTGAAAACCTTATTTACTTGCATGAGTTGAATAAATGTAATTTTATATATTAAATAATAAAAAAGTTATATCTATAGGAACCATATTGTACGGGTTGAATAAATGCAATTTTATATAACAAATAATAAAAAAAGTTATATCTTTAAAACCACGTGTATTACACGGGTTGAATAAAGTAATATTGTTTTTATGTATGTGTTGGGTCACATATAATACGTTATGATTGTACGATATAAATTTGATTACTTTACGTTTTGATCCAATCGCAGTACTTATACATGTTACATTGAGTTCATTTGGATACGTTGAAACGCGTATTTTCATATATGCATCACATAACGTTTGGACTAATTCATTTAATGTTTACGAAGTACCCGCGCCGCAACGCGGGTGGGTCTTAATGTTAGTTATATCTATCTACTTTAATAAAAGAAACCGACTTTTGGACACGTGATTCATTGAAGGTATCCTCAAATCTATACTTATCTTATATTAACTAAATAAATAATAAATTAATATTAAATCTTATCATACTTTAATAAAATATTATCCTCAAATCTAAATTGTTAATTTAATATATTTTTAAAACAAATACCTCTATTTCCTACTTATCTTATATTAAATATATAAATAATAAATAATAAATTAATATTAAATGTTATCCTAATTTATTAAAAATACAACTTTTTTTATTATTTCGCATACAAAATTATATTTATTCAACTCGTGTAAAACGCGAGGTTTTTAAAATATTTTTTTATTATTTACTATTCAAAGTTACATTTATATAACCCGTGTAATACACGAAGTTTTAAAGATATAACTTTTATCATTTGCTATGTAAAATTAAATTTATTCAACACGTGTAATACACTAGTTTTTTTAAGGATATAATTTTTTTTTATTATTTGGTAGATTTTTCAACCCGACTATACATGGGTTTTTTAAGGATACGAAGTTTTTATCATTTAATATAAAAATTACATTTATTTAATCTGTGTAATACACGTCGTTTTTAAAGATATAACTCTTTTTTAGATCTATTCAACACGTTTAATATACGGGGTTTTTAAGGATGTAATTTTTTTATTATTCGGTAGATTTATTCAATCCGATTATACACGGGTTTTTTTTTTAAAGATACGATGTTTTTAGTATTTAGTATACAAAATTGCATTTATTTAATCTGTGTAATACACATGGTTTTTAAAGATATAAGTTTTTTTATTATTTGATATATAAAATTACATTAATTTAACCCGTGTAATACACGGGGTTCTAACCTAGTTTAATTTTTAAGAGATACCTATTAAGATTTTCAAATACATTTTCTATGTTTTAGTTTTTATATTGCTATAATAGCCAAGAAAGGTAGAAATAAGAAAAAAAAAAAATAAACCATTATATATTATATATATTAATTCAAAATGCTCATGAACAGTAGTTGAATTTTATAATTATTATTATACATATTAATTCAAAATGCTCTTTTTTTTTTAAATTAATATGTATAGTATTAATATTAATATTTTTTTCATTTCACAATATAAAGTTCATAGTTTTGTTGTATCATTATATGACACGAGATAAAGGTAATACTCAATGTTATCATTTCATTTCATTATTATATTAATTCAAAATGCTCATGAACAGTAGTTGAATTTTATAATTATTATTATACATATTAATTCAAAATGCTCTTTTTTTTAATTAATATGTATAATATTAATATTATTTTCATTTCACAATATAAAGTTCATAATTTTTTTGTATCATTATATGACATGAGATAAAGGTAATACTCAATGTTATCATTTCATTATAGATATCGTTTGATATTACTCAATGTTATCAGACAATAATAAAGCACTCAATTCATCAAAGTAATAATGTAATTACAATAATATTGCTATCGTGCTGTACCGAACAACATCCGTACCGGTACGACGATGCCAGGATTCATTTTATAGTTTTCGATTTCGATAATATTTCATTTATTCAACTCTTTTTGCACTAATAAATGAATATCAGTAACAGTACCATCATGATTTGAACCAATCGATATCGTTCGATCATTGGTGTCGGTACTGGTGTTTGTTTTTATTGTTTTGGTCGATGTAAAGCACGCGCTGATTTTTATACTGAGTGTATGCATCGTACAGATACTTTAATGAATTGAACCAATCCCCACCGAATACTCGCGACACGTACCGCCGTAACGCGCGGAGAAATACTCTAGTTTATAATACAAGAAAATGTTTATGGTTCAAGTAAACAAGTATTTTTTTTTCAATTATATAAAAACATTAAATGTGTAATCAATTTGCTTATATAGATTGTATGCTCAATATCATTATGTTACCACCATACTTGCAAGTATCTCGTGCGTATGGCAGTGGCGGACCCAGGGTTTTTTTCCTGGGGGTACGGAAAATTTTTAAAGATTTTAGACCTCTAGCTATATAAAAAAAATCGGTTCATAGCGGGTCGGATCGGATCGGGTCATGTAAAACAAGTAAAAACAAAGTTTCATAGCGGGTCGAATCAGATTGGGTCGGGTCCATTTCAATTCTCAAACAATCAAACCCTAGTTCCTAACTTCCTATCACATTAACAAATAAAAAACATCAAAGTTCAAACCATCCCTACTTTTATTTCTCTTAATCATTCAATAAAAGAACAAAAAAAACTTATCTATAACATACCTTGGTCTTTAATTAGAATAATCCGGCGAAAAAAAAGTGGTTCAACCCCTTTTCTCTTGAGAAATCACGGCATAACTTCCCTACTCATTGTTCATTCCTAATCCTATCAAATACAAAATAAACAAGGATCTTCAAGTGTTCAACCATAACCCATGTTCCTTAATTTTGAATTTAAAAATTTGAATTTCAAGCCCTAGTAATTATTATTTGCCAACCAACAATCATATAATCAACAAACATGTTTGCCAACCAAAATTTTGAATTTCAAGCCCTAGTAATTATTACAAGCCCTAGTAAAAAACATGTACCTGTCAGGGGCGACCTGAATTAACCAGTTTGCAGCCGAAATTTTGCAGTCGCCGGTCGGAATTATGTTGTCGCTGGGCGCTGAAGTGAGGCAGAGGGAGGGCGGGAGTCGCTGGCAAGTGGCAGAGATTTGGGTTTTTTTTTATTATATGGACTGGTTTGTTTAACAAAACTAGTAGTTGGGTTGGACTTGAATAGGTATTAAGTTATTGGGTTTGATGGATTGAATTTAAGTTTTATTAAAGGGGTTAGTAGGCTAACTTGTTTACATAATTTGATCGGGTTTCAATCCGTGTTCACAATTTTTTTACATAAATTCCTAACATTTTTTTCTAAGGGGTGCGGACGAAAATCTCCAAGGGGTGCGGTCGGAATTTTTCAAGGGGTGCGGACGAAAATCTCCAAGGGGTGCGGTCGGAAATTTTCAAAGGGTGCGGACGAAAATTTCCAAGGGGTGCGGTCTGGATTTTTCGCGAAAAATACCACTAAAATTTTTTTTTCAAGGGGTGCGGCCGCCCACCCATCCCATAACTTGGGTCCGCCCCTGCTTATTTACAATATGAAAGCTATAGCATGAAAGTTGAATGTATGACACTTGCATGTACCAATGGACTTTATTAAGCTCTTATAAGAGACCTTCGTGAATTATAACTTTGCTTTTTTTTTTTATTGTTTCTTTAGCATTGTGATTAGTTTTGTCACTCTTACCTTTAAAATAAACTTTGGTCACTACTTTGAAATTGTTTATTTTTCTTTTCTTGAAAGATATGTAATGCAAATTGCTCTATAAACCTGCAAATATTTTTCAATTAAAAAATCGTAGCATTGTCTTTATCTTTCTTTCTTCTACATCTTTAAGTTTATTACTACTAGTTCCAAACGCGAATAAAAGAGGTTCAATAAGAACCAAAATCATAAATGCTTTCAATTTTGAAGTTCGCTTCATGCTTAAAAAAATATTAGAAACAATATTAACTTTCTTAAAGAACAATTTGATGTTATTGAGGTGAAATTAGACATATGAAGATGCATAATCGATTATGCATTAAAAAAGAAAATTAAGAGATAAAAAAGAAAATGAAAAAAAGCTCCTCGTGTAAATGCAAAAATTCAAAAATGCAAAAAAATGCAAAAAAAAGAAAAAAAAAGAAAAAAGCCATGTGCATCAATCTAGTATTTACATTGACGTATTAAATATGTAAACATATAAACAAGCTAAAAGCTACCCGCAATGTGGGTTCCATGAACTTTAGTTGGCATGGTCCATGACCCATTTTAGTGGTGTGGGAAACGGTGTTTTGGTACAATGAATATCGAAGGTTCCGCTTAACAGTTTTAATAAAGACTTACATTTGATGATATATATATATATATATATAAACAGTTTTATCATATTTGTTCATTTATATATATTTTTTTTCTAATGTGGGACTTTGTCACCTAGTAGAAACTCATGTTTTTTAGAGGGAATGTATTAGATTAGAACCTAGGCAAGGACGAGTAGTTTAGAATTATTGGTGTAAAGTAGAGTATGAGTAATATTTGCTGCTAAAAAAATTATATATTTTTCAAACGCAAATTTTGAGAACATCTAGCAAGAAGCTAGAAACAAAGAATAAAAAAGACCCCAATCAAGATTATAATGGAAAATTCAAGAAACTGAAGCTACACCATGATCTCCTCCAATTACTTAGAAACATAGAAACGTATACTGTTGAATATCTTATCGTTTCTAATCCGCTGAGACCTGTATGAGCCAACATGTAGTCAGAGAAAACAACCTGAATCACCATTTTTTGCAGTTTTCCGAGATGGAGTGTTGCATTTGGTTTGGAGTCCTTGTTCGTTTATAATTCGAATGTATTACTTTTTTTAACGACAAATTTCTTTACTCCTGTCGTCTGTGGGACTTGAACCCACAACCTCCCATTCCCAAGGTGTTTAAAGGCGTTACTTAAACTTCTAAATCCTAGAAACTATATACTTTTATTATTCAAAATATTTTATAATAACTTTTTAATTGATGAGAGTTTTTTTTTGTTAAACCTTAAATTCTAAATCCTTTATATGCTATATTTATTTGTATTAAATTTAAAAACGACAACTGTGGGGTTGAGATGTAGCTTGTAAGAAGATCTTATCTCTACCCACGTAGGTAGAGAGTAGGGGTGTAAATAAGTCTAGAGGCTCGATAACTACTCGTGATCGACTCGGTTAAAAGCTTGAATGAGCCGAACCTTAACGAGCTCGTTTAGTTTATCGAGTCCGAGCTCGAGCGTGCAATACAAAGCTCGTTTAGGCCAGCCAACCTAAACAAGCCGAAACAAAATTTTAGTTTTTTTTATATGTATAATATAATAGTAATGATGATAACATTGGCGAGCCGAGCTCGAGCTCATCTAAGCGATATTGAAGCGAGGTCGAGCCAAACTTTTAGCTCGTTTGAAGTTGTTCTCAAAATAGCTTAAGCCGAGCTCGAGCTTTGGGTTTTACTTGCGAGCCGAGCTCGAGCTCAAATAAGTAGGCTTGAACCGAGCCGAGCTTCATAAAAACATGACAAACCGAGCTTAAGCCTATTCAGTCTCGAGCTCGACCCTGGCATGACTCATTTACACCTCTAATAGAGAGACTATTTCTAGAAAAAAAAAATCCTCTTTTAGCCTTCAAACAAATTTAAAAACAAATTATTACCTTATTAAAAAGAGTTAGTTGACTTGCATTTTTTATAGATTAACCATTTAATAACATTTGACCAATTCATTTAAATTTAGCAGAGTGTGGTCAGTTTGATTATGAAAACTGCATCAATAGCGGATCGGTTCATGAAAATGAAAATTTGTCGGTACCTAACTATGGTTAAATAATTAACTATACCATCGTGTTAAACACTTAATTGAGAGGCGAGGCGACTGGTACTACTAATCCCCCCCCCCCCCCCCCCCCCCCCCCCCCCCTCTCAACTGAACACCTGTGCATAAATACAAACAGAATGAAGAGAGCGTCGGTCGCTCACTCGATCTTCACTTTATTTACTATTTGGACCCTACTGTTTTCAACTTTACATATTGCTCACGATGGTTTTAAATCTTTTCTATTTTGGCCACAAGGTTGAGAGCATTCACTATGAATTTCTTAAATTTACGTGAGTTAGTTATATTATAAAGAATGATTGTGAGTGGTTGTGAGTGAAAGTCTGGAGGAGAGATAAAATGTTACTGTTTATCTGTAAATATACATGAACATTGTTCACCCTTTATAATATTTTTAAAAGTGGTTGTAAGTAGAGGAGAGTGAAAATGTAATGATAAAGGTACAAAAAATATTATATGATTGAAAAAGAAGAGAGAAAAAAATATTAATTTCTAGTGTAATTATATAGACATGGGATAAAGAATTCATTGTAAATGCTCTGTGATTTTAAAAGCAAAGTGTATAAAATGGACACTATATTTTTATAGGTTAAAAATTTAGATAGACCTTGTTAGGGATTGCAAACGACCCCATACCCAAGTATAATCCGAAACTTTTAGTAATCGGAATGGTATGGAATTCGTATGGCATGTGATACACGACCTATTATCCAAGACGTGCTTTTATCCATTTACCCAGATCATACTAAAAGAAGTTGCTTTTTATTTTCTTTTGTACTTGAGTAATAAAATAATATACTAATTCACTTATTTTTATTTTTTTATATTAATACTTTCATCAGGTAATATATTAGTAAAAAACTAAACTAGTAAAAAATGTATTTGAAAATACTAGCGGGCATTTAAAAAAAAAACTAACGGGTATACCTGACAATCATGTTATTAGACTGGGTATAAAACACAATTTTATAACCTAACATGAGATTGGGATTACTAATGCATATCTCATTGTCGTCTTGTAAGATTAAATATATAACCATATGTATTTAATCTAGTAGTCATCATGATTATTTATATTATACAGATCAAAATATAATTAAATCCTTATAATATATTAGGTGGTAATTGTTGATGAACCGATTTACCCTTATTAACTAATAAGGTTTCCCCATTGGGTGTATATAAGGAGATAATTAGAGAGGAATTAAGGTTAGACAATCATAACATCACACATATTTGACCTCCTCTCTCTCTATTACTACGAGTTTGTTCAACCCTAAAGAACTCGATACTACCATCATTGACACACATTCTAAAGGGGAACCAGATCAAGCTGACTATCATGTCAAAATATATTATTTACATGTTTTCCATTATGTTTAAACAGAACTGATCAACACGTCTCTAATACATCCCTAATACTTTCTTTAGCAACGTGAGTTGAGATGTTTGTTTCGTACGAATTTCTTCGCACCACTAATTCTCCCACTAATTCTCTCAAATATGTATTTTAATTTAGTGACAATGTATATATTTATCAAAATAAATCAATTGTGATTTTTTTATTAAGGGCATGTCTGGATGAGCTTTTCCATTTCTCATTATTGACTTTTAACCTCCTTATTTCCTTTTTGGAAAAATCACAACCAAGTGACTTTTTCATTTCTCGTTTTCAATGCCTAAAAAGCTCATTTTCACCTTATTACCCAAATACCATTTCACAAAAACTCATTTCTCAAAAAGTTAATGAGTCATAAGGAGATAATATAAGCTCATCCAAACATGACCTAAAAGGCCTAAACCCAAAACTTTGTTTGAGGTCCCGAAGTAAGTTAAGTCATTCTTGCATTCAATGAACACAAGAAGTAAAATAAAAAAGGAAATTGTCTATACAAAATACTACTAAATAAATACAAAATAAGAAACTTTCGAGCTCAATGGGAGCCGATTTTGTGGGCAGTCATGACTCATGACTTTGCATGCTATAAAATATTTGGTGTACAAAGTCAACTATATTCATTGGCTTGTGCAAGCGGAGTTTGTGCAAACAAGGTGCGTCTAATATAGGATTTACAACAATAGCGGACATAAGTTCATTACTTTTTGTTTTATAACAAGCAATCAAATTTGGTTAGTAAAAATAATAACCAAAGGGCTTGTAGCCCAAATATATCTAAAAGTGTTATAAATGCGTTTCTTTCCAATTGATCGAAGGTTTTAGTCACATAGTAGACATAGTAGACATTGGTGTAGATTTAGAAATCTGAGTTATTTATTAATTTTAAAAAGTTATTGAAACAACAGTTTTAGTATATACAACTTTTCTGGAACAAATTACATAATCATGCCTTTTTTAATGGCAAAGAATCTCACGTGTAAATCTACCTTGCTCGAGGCTATGTCCAAGGTCAACTCCTCAACCGTCATGAGACCGTGCCCCTCACCTCCCGCGATGCGCGGGAACCGGATGGAATCCATAAACCCTCACCCCTCATCAGGTTTGAACCGAAGATTAAAGCCCCAATTCGTCCCTTTATCCATATGTCCCTTAAAAGTTTCTCAAGCTAGAATCGAACTTACGCCTGCACTGCACCAGAGAGTAAAGCCTTTTTTTAATCATTTTTCTGAACACTTGCTTTCGAAAAGTTAGGTGTGACAATTTCATGAAAACAATATCATTACATGACAATATTGAAAACATTTAAAAACTATAAGGACCAAAAATGCAAACTTGCCATAATAGGCACACATACAAATGACACAGCTAGCTCCCTATATATAGATATAGAGAGAGAAAGTCACACACTCCATCATCACTGAGATATAGAGAGCCAAAAACGTAGATTCGTATGATGCCAGCAATGGCGGATTCAACCGACTCTTTCTCCATTGATATGGAAACTAGCTCTCCTGATGGAAAGGTGAGAATATATATTTATATTCATGTAATTCGATGTTTATGTTCTCATATCAATAAATTAATTGCTACATATACGATATATCTATATATATTCTGAATTTCAGGAGGTTAATTTTGATTATACATTTCGAATGATCTCAAAATGATCATTGAGCTCTGATCAGTAGATATGATACTGTTATATACATAATTATTGCATATATGATTTAATTCAAATCCATACAAAGTGAGACTAGTAAGTATATATAGACAGTGAATTAATAATGGATATTTAGATCCGGAAATTCTAATATGTTTTAAGCGTACGATGCATAATGCATATGTCAATGTAAATAATAATATTTAATTGACGCATTTTTAAGGTGATTTTATAATATTTAGGCTTAATATTATTATTATATGATATAGCTGTCCTGTTTACACATTGAAGGTAGAATGTGCAGAGGCGTTAAAACTTAACTGATTGTGTTTTCTTCTTGTAAAATATCATCTGTTTTCAATGTATATTGGTTTCTTCACTCGTTATCTGTCGATCTGTGTTTTTATTTTATTCGCAAACTTTGTAACTATCTGAAGCTTTTACTTCGCTTTAGACATCGCGTATTCGCCTACGCAATGTGTGTAAATTGTGTCCAATGAGCTTAGAAATGCCACGTGTTGAGCTCTTATTGGCTTGGTTTTAAAATGCGCGCATCAGGAGCGCATAATGCTCGCATCACATGATGCAATGACGAGATCACATCACGTGTTGCGGTTCCATATTGATGCGCGCATCACATGATATGGTCTAATGCGGCGCCTTATGTAGATGACCGGTATTTGAACAAATTAGATCTTTAATTCAACAAATCTGACTATAGATGATGAGAATATATTATATTTAGTGTTTAATGGTTCACAAATTAAAATATTAGCTACATATATATTTTTTAGTATTTTTGAATAAAGAACACCTCACATACATCGGATTTTGGGTCAAAACGCATCGGATCGCTTCACGCATTTTAAAACCAAGGTTATTGGTGGATATAAACTATAAAAAATTATTTTGATCAATGTTTATATTGGTAATTTAATTAATTGGAAAGATGGTACGAGGAGATAAAAGTGGCGGACTTATAGCACAAATAGGGGTAGCACGGGCTACCCCTCAACTCCGTCTCCGTAGTGTAAAAATACCCCTTAACTCCATTTTCGCAGTGTAAAAATACCTCTTAACTCCGTTTCTGTTATATAAAGGATACCCCTGATCCTAAAAAAAAAATTAGGATACCCCTAACTTTTTGGGCTGGTTCCGCCACAGAGGAGATTTTTGTGTCCATTGGCTATGTGTCCTTTTTGACCAGTGCTGTGAATAAATTATAATGCAACAAATCATTGTATATAATTAATTGTACATGAAAAAGTAGTTTTGTATTGTCGTTTTGTAAACTAATGCCTTTGGTAACGCATTAAATTCAGGAGCATTTTATCGAAACTTCCAAAGGATTGATTTCTGTAGCTATCTTCGGGGATCAAGACAAACCAGCTTTGATTACGTATCCTGATATAGCTTTAAATTGTAAGTGAATTAGATCCTCCTTGTACTACTTTAATCAAAGTGCTAATATTCATTGTTTATTCAAACTTTTAATTCAAAGCAACGGCTGTCACAGTCCACACCTTATTATATTTGTCATGAAGGTGTTCTTTAGTCTTTACTTGCTTTTGGATCATATATTCGAGTTATAATGATTAATGAACCCGTATATCTCTTGTTCTTTTAGTTTTATATAAGGATGTCAAATGTCAATTCCATGTATTTGCATTATAGTGAGTTATTTTTGGTTAAATGTTATAAGCAATATGTGTCAAATAAGTAACATTTAAAAAAAATAGTTAAAACTTAAAATGAAAAAAAAAAATTGGCAGGCTTCTTGTCTTACCGGTTTGTCACCGGGCCGGATCATAGACCGGAAGTGACCGCTGTGGCCAGTTGGTACCAGATGGTCCTGATTTTGGTTAGTCAGTTCAAGACGGTTCGGGCATGGTGGTTAGGTGCATAGTTGTCAATAGCGGCTAATGTGATCGCTGTTTATTTATTCCAGGGTATTTTGATATAATATACATATAAAAATTTCTAGTGTATCGCTATTTTACAAATAGCGGTCGCTGTTTGTCGCTATTCGCTATGTAGCATATAGGTCCCTTGTCGCTATTCACTATTAACAACTATGGTTAGGTGTCATACACATGAGCAAATAACATCGAAACCATCTTTCAGCTAATAACAACATCGAATATCATATTACACTACATCAGACTTTACAGCCAAAATTTAACAATGATGATTTAGTGCATGATATTATGGCCGGTTCTGGACCAGTTTTTTTTGCATTTTAAGGACAAATGGAGCAAAAGTTTCTCCAAATGCTTGAAACGTAATATGTGATGTTTATGTGCCTGTTTGTGCAGATATGTCATGTTTTCAAGGGCTGTTCTTATGCCCAGAAGCATTTTCTCTGCTGCTTCATAACTTCTGCTTATATCATATCAGTCCACCTGGCCATGAGGTCAGCAATTTCTAACTTGAGTTTATATATTCTTGTTCATTTATAATTTTGCATCATGTCTTATTCCTTACACAAAAGTTTTGTGGCTGCAGTGGGGGGCTGCTCCAATGTCACGTGATGATCCGGCATTATCTGCTGACGATTTAGCCGATCAGGTTGCTGACGTTCTTGACTATTTTGGGTAGTATTCTCTTTTCCATACTTCTTATAAAAAAATTATTTGGAAGAAGTTTAATATATCTGTGTATTGTTGTTACAGACTAGGTGCCGTTATGTGCTTAGGGGTAACAGGTGGAGCTTATGTACTTACATTGTTTGCTGTAAGCTGCTTCCTATGTACATCACACTAGATTTAGAACATCATTTGATTCTATATTTTACAATGTTTTTATCGAGCGTCTTTTGGCATACAGATTAAATATACGCGACGCGTAATTGGTCTCATACTTGTTTCTCCACTTTGCAAAACACCTTCTTGGTCTGAATGGCTGTGTAATAAGGTTGGTTTCTTAATATATTTTCATTCCAATGTCTCATGAGGCCCCTGTTACTTATAAACGGGTCGATTTAGTAATATTGTGTTTCAAACCGGCCCGGTTTAACCATTTTGACAAATTTTGGTAACTTGTCGGGTTCTTGTTTTCAGGTTGTATCGAATGTCCTATATTACTACGGAATGTGTGGTCTAGTAAAGGAATTATTGTTGATGCGTTACTTCAGCAAGGTACAAATTTTGTACTAACAATGTGATCTTGACAAAACTGTATTATCGAAATCAAAACTTAAACTAAAACTAAAATTATCATCCGTAAAAACAATAGGAAGTTCGTGGAGGTAGTTTAGTTCCAGAAGCCGACGTGGTTCAATCATGTAGAAGAGTAAGTGTTCACCTTACGAATTTTTATATTACCATGTTTGACCCGTTATAGATGAAACATAACCTGAATGCTTTTCTGCAGGCCCTCGGTGAGATGCAAAGTCTTAATGTATTGCGATTTCTCGAAGCTCTGAACGGGTAAAGTTCATTTTCTTAATGAAGGCAACACGAGGCTCGAAATGTCTTATATGAACATGGATTTTTGTGTTTTGTTTTGTAGGAGAGCAGACATTACAGATGGGCTGAAAAGACTGCAATGTCGTACACTTATATTCGTGGGTGAAAATTCCACCTTCCATTTAGAATCTCTACACATGACTTCAAAACTAGACAGAAGATTTAGTGCACTAATTGAGGTGTGTGTATATATATACCATGTTAGAAACACGTGTATTACACGGGTGATATAAAGGAAATAGGGAGTTAATAAAGTCACACCCTGAAATCTTATTTACACACCCTCTATACGGGACGTATAGGGTTATATAGCAGTTATAGAATATTCTAACATGACAAATATTGGGTCATATAATGCTATACGACTCATATAATGTTATGTGGCTCATATAGATGAAGAAAATATTGGGCCGTATAACATTCTATACGGGTCGTATAACATTATATGGGTATATGAGTTGTATAATGCGGCTCATATAGATTGAGACAAAAAATATTCTCTAGACATTTTTTGTGCAACATACAACCCGTATAACTCTATATGGGTCGTATTGAAGTAGAGGATGTGAAAATAAGATTTTTGGGGTGTGTGAATAGTGGGATCCATGAAATAATAAATAGTTAGTATTGAAATTAAACGATATTTTTTCGATAAGATATAATTGAAATTGCATAGTTACTTATGAAGATTTATGAATATTATGTTTTCTTAATATAGATTTTCTTTAATTAGCTTTTTAAAAATGAGAAATAAAATACAAATTTGTGATACGTGACACAAACAGTTATTTATTAGATTTTGGTGCAAATATTAGGTTGGAAGATGCGGTTCGTTGGTAACAGAAGAGCAACCCGACGCGATGTTGATGCCGTTGGAATACTTCTTGATGGGTTATGGACTTTACAGACCATGTGAGTTGAATATAAGCCCAAGAAGCCCACTGAGCCCAACTTCGATCTCTCCGGAGCTTTTTAAGCCCGAAAACATGGGCTTGAAGTTAAAGCCCATTAAAACTAGAGTTTCTAAGGCTTGAATGAAGCCAGGAACCAAGAAGATGGGGAAGAAAATAAATTAAAGTATGTAGATATAGGTGGAGGAAAGGATAGAGTATACTTCAATTTTTAATCCACTATAAATGCATTGATACATTCACAATTTAATTTATGGAAAAACAATATAAACTTGTATAATTATAGTTAAGGTTGTTCATGGTTTGGTTTGGTTTGGTTTGGCTGATTTTGATAAAAATAATAATCTGGATCGAATCTATACTATATAATAAAAGAAACCAATGAAGGGACACATGTCATTCATTGGAGCCATCTATTTTTTAGTTTTCTCATCTCTATCTCCTACTTAATTATAGATAATTATTATTAATTAAAAGATAATTATAAAATTAAATTTAATATAAATTTAAACAATTCGTGTAGAAGATAATATAATTTTTGAAATATTTATTAGATTTCAAAATTATTTATATTGAAATTAACAAAAGACGTACACTAAATATATAAATTAATATAATGTAAAGAGTTAAATGTCATTTTAGTCCCTGTGGTTTGGGCCATTTTGTCAGTTTTAGTCCAAAGGTTTTATAATACACGAGGTTTATAAAGATATAACAAGATATAACTTTTTATTGATTGGTATATAAAATTGCATGTGCTCAACCCATACAATACATGAGTTTCTTAAAAAATGTAACTCTTTTCATTATTTAATATATAAAATTAAATTTACTTAACCCGTACAATACGCAGGGTTTTTAAAAATATAATTTTTTTATTATTTAATATATAAAATTACATTTATTCAACTTATGTAATAAACGAGATTTTTAAAGATATATTGTTTTATTATTTGAAATAGAGTAAAGTACGATTTGGGCCCCTGTGGTTATATCACTTTTACCATTTTAGCCCAAAAAAGATTTTTTTAACATCTGAGCCCCCAACGTCTTTTTTTCTAACCTTTTTGGCCCCTAACGTCTTTTTTTCTAACCCTTTTGGCCCCTAACATTTATTGGATGGGGTTAGTGTTAGGGGCCAAAATGGTTAGAAAAAAAGACGTTAGGGACTCAAATGTTAAAAAATTCTTTTTTGGGCTAAAAGGGTAAAAGTGATATAACCACAGAGGCAAAATCGTAATTTACTCTTTGAAATATAAAATTACATTTATTCAACCCGTGTAATAAACGAGGTTTTTAAAGATATATTTTTTTATTATTTTGTATATAAAATTAAATTTATTCAACCCGTGTATTACACGGGGTTCTAACCTAGTTGTAACTATAGTTTCAAGAAATAAAAAACCAAACCGGTTGGATTGGATGGGTTGGCTGGACCGGCCCGCTTTAGTAGTTTGATGGATTGAATGGTTGTTGTTTTTTCAAATGTGATTAATTTGTATTCAAGATTTAAAATAGAAAGCTATATAAAGCTTGTTTTATAGGTATGGAATATTAATTGTTCAATTACCAAAGTAGTCTGTATTATAGAGTAAAGTTCATGTACAAATAACTTTAACGTACTAAACGTATGAATAGCATGAAAAAGGCAAAATACCACTTAATAGTAATCTTTGGATCAAAATGTCTAAATTACATAAGAGTTAACTACACAAATGGTTAATGTGGATTTACCCATATTATACGTTCGTTCTCTAACTATAATAAATTACATGAATGTCTCTATTATTCACTTATGAGTAACACTAATACATTAGAAGACCTGCACTTAAGTGTGGGGCCCCGTAAAAGGAAAAAAGTTAGTGTAAGTTTTAGTCAAAAATCTTAATCGCCTCTCTTAAAAATCCAGTTAAGTACCCAAATCACCTCCTTAGAAAAAAGAAATTGAGTTCACCATTGAACCAATGATCTATAGAGTGGAAGCTTTATGCTAAGTTCTTAAGAATTGATCAAAATACCTCGTACATTAAAAATATATAAATATAAATGAAATAGCGGGATTCACTTACTATAAAAAGTGTATATTAAACATATGCAAATATGATCGGTAAGAAATGGCAGGACCTGCTGCTATTAAACCCAAACCGGGTCATCAGTCTTCTTCAAGTTTGTTGGAAATCAAGCCTAAGATTGCGAACACGAAATTTGATCTCAATCAAAATTGACTGTTTATAAAATTTGACACTAACAATAACCTCTAACTCATCTATCTAAATGTGGGGTCAGCCTACTTGGTAGAAACACATGTCTGCTAGAGGGAAAGTCTCAAGTTCAAGCCTGGACAAATGAAGTATTTTAGTATAACTAGTGTAATGCAGAGTTGAAGTAACATTTGTTGTTAAAAAATTATATACTTACTAAATTATTTTCGGATCACCCCTTCAACTTTCATGTTCTTTCAAACTGACCCCTCTTTCTTTTGTAAAATCAAGATTAACTCCTTCGAAATTAACGTCTACTCATTGTAGAGACCATCGTTGTTACTCATAAGTAAATACTTCGAAATTAACGTCTACTCATTGTAGAGACCATTGTTGTTACTCGTAAGTAAATATCAATGTAATTTCTAATCCCTATAGATGAAAGATGCATTAAAATAAACCCTAGAAAGTTGAAAACCATTATGTAAATATGTAGTTAACCCTTCGTACAAGTATTAGTATTAGAAAGCATGAGTCCTAAAACGCAATAAATATCATGTGTAAATCAGGAATCAGTGACCCACCGGGTTGATGGTAGTTTAGGCAGCATTCAATATTCAGGGCTAAAAATGGTACTTGTACTACAGTCTAGAATGTACTTTTGTATTATTTTATATATCATTTATCTTGATATTTTAGATTTTTCTGATTTATAAGATCCATCAAGTAAAGTGGTTTTAAGCAAAGTTGTTATGGACAGAAAAAACAGAAAGTTAAAGTTTATTCTTGGTAAAATAATTAAGATATTATGTATAGTTATTTTTATATTAAAAAGTAGAATACGATTGGGTGAAATAAAATAAATATATAAATAAATCTTGAGCACACGTAATTGTGATGCATCGCTTTATTAGGTATAAACTTGAGTACCAAGCCCAAAATCATAACATACCATGTAGAAAGAATCATATGAGAACTATAATGATATTTGAGAACCGAAAAAGTGCTATCAAGCAATCATTTGTTTTTTAAGAGGTAAAATATCTGCAGTCTGTGGACCACATCTGCAAACATCTGCAGGAGAAGAGGTGCACCAGCAGTCTGCAAGAAGAAGAGTGTTTGTTTAAGGTGGTGTTTGTTTTTTGGCCAGAAGCACTTCTGGCCACTTATGTCTGCGCCGCGCAGACGCGCGCAGAGGTTTGGAGTCCGCAGCTTGTTTGTTTTCTCGCAGACCTTTCATTAAAAAAGGTCTGCGAGACCTCTTCACCACACAGACATGATTCCATGTCTTCTTGGAACCTCTTCTTGGCAGACCTCTTCTTCCACCACCTCCACCACCACATCCCTGCCACCACCTCCACCACCACCTCCGCCACCACATCCCTGCCCAAACCTCCACTACCACATCCCTGCCCAAAAACCCCAAATCGAACCAAAACCCCCAAATCAATATCGGTGAGAGAGATACCGTAGAGAGAGAGAGAGTGAGAGAGATACCGTAGAGAGAGAGAGATCGGTGGTGGTGGTGCTACCAGATCGGAGATCGGTGGTGGTGCTTGAACCGAAACCCTAAATCGAACAAAACCCCCAAATCGATGAGAGAGAGATACCGTAGAGACTAGAGAGAGAGAGGGGGGGGGAGCGGCAGGAGACCATCATCATCATCGGAGATCAGTGATCGGTGGGTTTGCGGTGGTGCTTGGTGGTGGTGATGAAGGCAGAGAGAGAGAGAGAGAGATCGAGGGAGGAGAGTGTGACGGGGGTGGGTGGTTGCGACGGGGGAGGTTTGTGGTGACGGTGGTGGCGATGGGTTAGCGGTGGTGCTTGGTGGTGGTGGTGATGAAGGCAGAGAGGGGAGAGATCGAGGGAGGTTTGTGTGTGAAAGTATGTTTGTATGTGTCTTCTAAGTGAGAATATGTTTTTATAAAATAAAAAAACAAACCCTCTTTTCCTTGCAGACTGCAGACCTTTGGTCCACATCTTCTCCTGCAGATGCCTGCAGATGTGGTCCGCAGACTGCAGACCTTTTCCCGCAGAAAAAACAAACAGCACCTAATTCTACAAAAACCTCTTCTCTTCTCATTTATCACACAAACACAGACCACTCCCCCTTCTCTCTCTCTCTGCCTTCATCTACCACCACCACCACAACCATCCGCCACCACCTCATCTACCACCGTCCACCTGCCACAACCACAACCAACAACCACCGTCAAGCACCACCGCCCCCTGTCTCCTGCCGCCATCAAACCAACCACCGCCGTCGTCTAGAAGCCACACCATCAAACCCACCACCGCCGTCGTCTAGAAGCCGCCGCCATCAAACCCACCACTACCGTTGTCTAGAAGCCAAGCACCACCGCCGTCGTCTAGAAGCCAAGCCACCGCCATCAAACCCACCACCGCCGTCGTCTAGAAGCCAAGCACCACCGCCATCAAAACCCCTCTCTCTCTCTCTACGGTCTCTCTCTCTTCTTTCTCTCTCCCTCTCTCTATACGGTCTCTCTCTACGGTCTTTCCCTCTCTCTCTCTCCACCGATGATGATGGTGGTGGTGATGTATCAGGTGGTGGTGGTGGTGATGTGGTGGATCTGGGTGGTGGAGGTTGAGATTTTAGATAAACTTATGAAAATCGAGATTCAAGCTTGAATGATTGATGTTTGGGTGAAACTAGGATGAATCCATGTTTAGAAAACAAACCCTAGCCGAAAACTTGCTGAATTAGTGTTAAAGACTAGGGATTCGATGATTACCCATATGTGTGCTAAGTGGGTTTTATGACAAGAAGATGAAACTTGAATTAGGGTGTTAAATGGATGAACATTGATGTTGTGATGCTAGTTCTAGATGTAGTTCATGTACACTAGACATAGAGGCATGATTTTGATATTAAAACTTGGTTAAAACGATGACCATAACTAGATAAAATATGCGTATAAAATCTCGCCTACAAGATGTTTGTTAAAATGCCCGAATGAATATTGATAAGAAGAAATTATGAAAGGAATGCGTAATTGGCTAGTTTGACTAATTACGTGAAATATGGGTTAAAACAGATTCTAATCATAATGTTGATTTAACTTAATTGTGCTTATCATATGATTAAAGGTAGTTGACTTCTAAAGGTCAAACTAACTAATGATGAAGTCAAATGGTAGTTTCGGCATGAAATCCGTAAAATGAAATGGTCATAAGTAATGATGACTAGTCTAATTGTCTTACGGATTATGATAATAGTTTGACGCTCGACAAGCTAGGTGGAGGCTTGGGAAAGAAGCGGGTCAAACGGATCGAAGGCACGGAAAAAGAGCAAAATTGGATGCGAGGTAAGTTGTCACACCCCGATATTTCCACGTTTGACCTAGAGGTGTACAAAAAAACTGGTTTTAGAATCGAAACCGGAAAAAAAACCGAAACTGGTTTTTTTTTTAACCGGTTTTTTTATAACCGGTTTTTTTTTAACCGGTTTTTTTTAACCGCCGGTTTTTATACCGGTTACTATTCTTGACTTCAAAAACCGGTTATTAACCGAACCGGTTATTAAAAAACCGGTTAAAACCGGTAAAAAACCGGTTTTTTTGGGAAAAAACCGGTTAATAACCGGTCCCAACCGGTTATACCGGTTATTGTTTTAGACCTCAAAAACCGGTTAGTAACCGGAACCGGTTATAAAAAAAACCGGTTTTTATTTTGGGTGAAAAAACCGGTTTTTTTTTAACCGGTTTTTTAATAACCGGTTAACCGGTTTTTTAATAACCGGTTAACCGGTTTTTTAATAACCGGTTAACCGGTTTTTTAATAACCGGTTTGTACACCTCTAGTTTGACCGGTGGGCCCGGTGGGGGAGTATCGTGACGTGGTTGGTAACATTACAGTCAAACAACACAATATTTAAATGCACAGCGGAAGCAAAAGAAAGATATATTTCAACCGAATATAATTGTAATATCAAGTATCACAAAAGTTGAAATTAATCCACAGGTGGATCAAAAATAAATAGGAAACATTGTTCAACAGTTTTGACATCCAAGCTGGCGAGACTTATTGTGGACGCTAGGAGAAAGCCAGCCTAGTTCGCGTAGTACCTGCACTTAACCTTTTTGGGAAAATACGTCAGTTTACACTGGTAAATACTTTTGACTTATTTTCCCTTATACGGGCTTGGGGTACGGTATATAAAATACCGATTGGTCGGGCATTCGACCTTAATCGATTGGTGGTTAAGTATTATCGAGATGACCCGTTTAAATATGTTTTGTTTGCTTAACGCCTTTGGGGGTTAATGACCATGTCCCGGATATCCTTGGCATCATTTTACGAAATGGCCACGACCTAAGTGCGGGGTGTAGGCGTACACCCGTCAGTGCCAAAATAAATAATGTGGTGTGTCTATAGATCTTTAACCCGGCACGAACCGGGTTACTGAACGCATAAGTAACATGTAATCCTTTTAAGACTCGAAAATTTAGGAATGTGCAATTGTGTCATTGAGATTAAACACAAAAGGCTAGTGTTTAATTCCCTCAATGTTGGCTCTGATACCAACCTGTCACACCCCGATATTTCCACGTTTGACCGGTGGGCCCGGTGGGGGAGTATCGTGACGTGGTTGGTAACATTACAGTCAAACAACACAATATTTAAATGCACAGCGGAAGCAAAAGAAAGATATATTTCAACTGAATATAATTGTAATATCAAGTATCACAAAAGTGGAAATTAATCCACAGGTGGATCAAAAATAAATAGGAAACATTGTTCAACAGTTTTGACATCCAAGCTGGCGAGACTTATTGTGGACGCTAGGAGAAAGCCAGCCTAATTCGCGTAGTACCTGCACTTAACCTTTTTGGGAAAATACGTCAGTTTACACTGGTAAATACTATCAACCGACTCATTTTGAAAAGGTTTAATAAAATTGATTTGAATGCACGTGGCACAAACTTTTTATAACTCGGGATAATTATTTAAATATATAAACTTGTAAAAGGATTACATGTTCCTTATGCGTTCAGTAGCCCGGTTCGTGCCGGGTTAAAGATCAATAGACACACCACATTATTTATTTTGGCACTGACGGGTGTACGCCTACACCCCGCGCTTAGGTCGTGGCCATTTCGTAAAATGATGCCAAGGATATCCGGGACATGGTCATTAACCCCCCAAAGGCGTTAAGCAAACAAAACATATTTAAACGGGTCATCTCGATAATACTTAACCACCAATCGATTAAGGTCGAATGCCCGACCAAGCGGTATTTTATATACCGTACCCCAAGCCCGTATAAGGAAAAATAAGTCAAAAGTATTTACCTGAGCAAGTAAAATTCACAAACAGCAAATGCGGGTAGCTTTTACCGGGTCTCCTATTCTGGAACGAAGGTTTATAATAACCTATTAGAATCCTAACGGTCTTTAGTTAAGCTTAAGCTTAGACCGGTTAGTTTTAAGGAACGATACGGTTCGAACGCGTGATTAAGCGAAGACCGGAATGGAATGTGATTTAGACCCGACAAGTTTGAAGACTTGTATAATATGGGTAATCTAAACACATTCTGGATTTTGAGGTAAAAACGATAAGTTTTGACCCGTCTCGGCTAATTTATACAAACTAGTTACATAAACCGAACCGAACGCGCCATAAGCGTAACAGGTAACCATGAGAGTCATATACAGGTTTCCTAAGTTAATATGCCTTAAATATGTTGTGATATCAGTAGGATATCTTCCTTTACGCCCAAAACGAGTTTAATCTCAATTTAAGCCCCGTAGGGGTATTTTGGTCATTTTTAAGACTATAAAAGAGGTTATTTTATAATTCTGAGATTCGGGTCTGAATACATTAGTAAAATAATTTATTTTAATAGGTCATATCAGTTGTGATAAGTCTTGTATGACAAAAATGGTTTTAAACATAAACTATGTGTTTAATACGCTTAAAAAGCCATTTTAAGCGATTTCTGGGTTATACCGGAAATCTGAGTTTTCTGGACAGGTTATAAAGTTCAACATACTTCATTTATTAAATAAAATCAGTAGCAACTGGATTGGCGTCAAAATACTTTGTAGAACTCATTTTATAACCAAAAAGGGTATATTCGGTATTTACCGAATTAACGCCATAACCTTAGGTTATGAGCAGGTTAAAAATAATTAAAAATCTTTAAAAATCCCAAAGTATTATATTACATCAGTGGGTAAAAGGTTTGGTGACAAAAATTGGGTTTAGATAGGCTTTATGCTAATGACGCCGTTTAATTACAAAAAGGCGTTCTAATTACGCTAATGAGCATAACTCCTAATCTAGACCTCCAACTAATGTGAAATTTTAGGGACATGTTTATAAATCAGTAACAAAAATTATTGTCCTTTCACATATCCAAAATTCTTGTTTTATGGTCAAAAGGGCATATTGGTCAACATTAGGCATTTAACGGAATCATGCATATTAATTGGATAACTAATGAACCAAGGTGTATAATCACAGAGGGTTATACTAGCATGTAACCTGGTCCTAAGGAAGCTCTAAGGCATTTCCAAATTGTAACACCTCGAAAATTCACGTCCTATAATGTATTGACACGTGTCATAAGCTTGAACGTATGAAAGAATACTTTAGAAGGACTAAAGTTGACAAACATGGAAAGCATGTGAATATAGGGGTTCAAAATGTCAACAATGGATAAATATATTTTTTAAATAACCCTACATGATGTTTATACCTTCAAACGAATAAATCATGGATCATGCGAAGCTAAAAATGAAAGAACGTGAGAGATTACAAACTACAGGGGTTAAATGTGTCAACATGTTTAAAGTATACCTCTGAGTGAACTTTTAGCAAACCCGAAGCTTTGTAACGATTATTTATGCTCACTAGAATGCACAATAAAAATTTCATAAAGTTTCGTTATCATATGAGAAAGTTATGATCAAATTCGTTTACGATGGGTTAAAGCGTCAACGTTGAAAATTATGACTTTTCGGGTAATAACAAAGTAGCCAAGGACTTAGCAAAGTGGGTACAAGTCTTGAAGCCATTATAATTCAAGATGAGGGGCTCAAAGTGCAAGAAAAATAAGTGGGATGACCTTTCGAAGGGCCAAGAGCCAAGTGCAAAAAGCTAAAAAGCTTTTAACCTGAAAACAAGGCTCAGGCGGGCCGCGTAAGCCTTGCCAAGAGCTTACGCGGGCCGCATACGACGCCCAGATACAGGAAAGACAGGCAGCAGCCTGTTATGCCCTTGTAACCGACTTAAAAACGATTTTCCACTTCCTTGGACGACCCTACATGCTTTTTAGACCCTAGGACACTTGTTGATGATCAGGGAACCATGGTAGACTTGGTTGTCAATGATCTAAGTGAGATTTAACCACTATATAAAGCCACAATGTTGCAACATTGTGATCACTCATTCCTTCTGCATTTCTGGAGCTTTTGGGAGTTCAAGAGCAGACCCTAAGCATCCCTAATCGTGCATAGGACTTCTGTAAGTATGCTTAGCCTTTCCTAATTGAGTTTTTACTTAGTTTTAGCTTAAAAGTCAAACCGTCGTAATTACCATTTGACTTAGCGATTAATCATTAATGGTCCAGTGATTAGTCGAATTGAAGGTAGTTATAAGTTGGTAATTATGTGGGCAATAAACCCTTAAAAGGGCACCCTCTGATTCCCACTCTAACTAGACCATTTGTCGGGTCAAAGTTGATTGGAAAAAGTCAACAGAATGCTAATTTTCAAATTAACATGTAATTAGCAATGTAGAAGGCATGTAAACTATTTTATCACTCATATAACTTGGTAATAAGTATAATAACTGGTCTAAGCTTGTTTGATCCGACAATTTTCTGTTTAGACCCGGTTCGGAACCGAAAGTCGCAAAACTTTGACTTTTGCTTTGACTTCAGTTCTGACCCGATTTAGTATGTTTTAGAAATTCCTTAGAGCTTTAATTGGACTAGGTTACATGCTAGTATAACCCTCTGTGATTATACACCTCGGTTCATTAGTTATCCAATTAATATGCATGTTTCCGTTAATTGCTTATATGTTGACTATTATGCCCTTTTGACCATAAAACGAGAATTTTGGATATGTGAAAGAGCAATAATTTTTGTTACTGATTTATAAACATGTCCCTAAATTTTCACATCAGTTGGAGGTCTAGATTAGGAGTTATGCTCATTAGCGTAATTAGAACGCCTTTTAGTAATTAAACGGCGTCATTAGCATAAAGCCTATCTAAACCCAAATTTTGACACCAAACCTTTTACCCACTGATGTAATATAATATTTTGGGATTTTTAAAGATTTTTAATTATTTTTAACCTGCCCATAACCTAAGGTTATGGCGTTGATTCGGTAAATACCGAATATACCCTTTTGGGTTATAAAATGAGTTCTACAAAGTATTTTGACGCCAATCCAATTGCTACTGATTTTATTTAATAAATGAAGTATTTTGAACTTTATAACCTGTCCAGAAAACTCAGATTTCCGATATAACCCGGAAATCGCTTAAAATGGCTTTTTAAACGTTTTTAACGCATAGTATGTACTAAAACTATTTTTAAACATATAAGGGTTGATACCTACTGATATCTTAGGCAAATTATAATGTTTTAACAGTAAGCAAAAGTTGTTAAACTCAGATTTCCGATTTGACCTTTTAAGCTTATGTGAAATTACCAAAATGCCCCTACGGTGCATAGTTTGGTTATAATTGATAAATTTCACATATATGCAATACCCTACTGTTATAACTTATCAAATTAAGTATTTTACTGATTACATCAGACCTGTAACTCAGAACATTGTTCAAACTCTTTTATAACCTTATAAATGACCAAAATACCCCTACGGGGCATAGTTTGAGTTTAAATTCGTTTCGGGCATAATAAAAGATATCTTACTGATGTCACAACATATTTGAGGCATATTAACTTAGGAAACCTGTATATGGCTCTTATGGTTACCCGTTACGCATTCTTCGCGTTTGGTTCGGTTTATGTAACTAGTTTACATAAATTGGCCGAAACGGGTCAAACCTTATCGTTTTTATCTCAAAATCCAGAATGTGTTTAGATTACCCATATAAGACAAGTCTTCAAACTTTTCGGGTCTAAATCACATTCTATTCCGGTCTTCGCTTAATCACGCGTTCGATCCGTATCGTTCCTTAAAACTAACCGGTCTAAGCTTAAGCTTAACTAAAGACCGTTAGGATTCTAATAGGTTATTATAAACCTTTGTTCCAGAATAGGAGACCCGGTAAAAGCTACCCGCATTTGCTAATTGTGATTTATACTTGCAAAGGTAAATACTTTTAACTTATTTTCCCTTATACGGGCTTGGGGTACGGTATATAAAATACCGCTTGGTCGGGCATTCGACCTTAATCGATTGGTGGTTAAGTATTATCGAGATGACCCGTTTAAATATGTTTTGTTTGCTTAACGCCTTTGGGTGGTTAATGACCATGTCCCAGATATCCTTGGCATCATTTTACGAAATGGCCACGACCTAAGCGCGGGGTGTAGGCGTACACTCGTCAGTGCATAAATAAATAATGTGGTGTGTCTATTGATCTTTAACCCGGCACGAACCAGGCTACTGAACGCATAAGGAACATGTAATCCTTTTACAAGTTTATATATTTAAATAATTATCCCAAGTTATAAAAAGTTTGTGCCACGTGCATTCAAATCAATTTTATTAAACTTTTCAAAATGAGTCGGTTGAATGTATTTACCAGTGTAAACTGACGTATTTTCCCAAAAAGGTTAAGTGCAGGTACTAAGCGAACTAGGCTGGCTTTCTCCTAGCGTCCACAATAAGTCTCGCAAGCTCGGACGTAAAAAACTGTTGAACAATGTTTCCTATTTATTTTTTATCCACCTGTGGATTATTTTCAACTGTTTGTGATACTTGATATTACAATTATATTCGGTTGAAATATATCTATCTTTGCTTCCGCTGTGCATTTAAATATTGTGTTGTTTGACTGTAATGTTACCAACCACGTCACGTTACTCCCCCACCGGGCCCACCGGTCAAATGTGGAAATATCGGGGTGTGACAGTGTCACGGCCCCTGACCCGGTTTGACCCGTTTCAAGAGCCGCGGGACAGAAATACTACAGTATTGATTTAATTGAGTTTAACAGCGGAAACAGGATCGCTTAAAGCTAAAATTTTTCCCCGATTATTTATTTCACAATTCGGGATAAAACCCCGATAATTTACAATATTATATTTTTACTATAAAAGTGTGATATTACAAAATCATTTATTTATTTTATATTGAGCCACTATCTTAAGCTTGAAATGCTCCCCAACACTTTTCCTGAATTACAACAGATCACCTGAAACATGTTTGAAAAAGGTTTTGTCAGCGGGAAATACTGAGTGAATCATTCTATTTACTAAAATGACACATTTGTTATAATTTACAGTATTAAGAGCGATTACAATGTTTCTGATATCAAGCCAACTACCCACGGTACTTGCCACTCGACCCATTGGCCCATTCGTCCAATGGTGTCTGTGACTATGGTCATATCCCCCATTGGCTGCCCCAATGGTGACGATTATCAAGTAATGTATACAAAACCCCACATACCGGCTGTAACTTGGTGATTACAAAGACTTAATCCCCGTAATTATAACTTTGAATAAAACATGATTTTGTAAATAGATTTGATAAAAAAAGAGAATGACTCACATTGCTGATTTAATATGGTCAGAGTCTAATCTATGATTTAGTCTTGTTAACCTAATATAAATAACAATGCACACAAAACTGGGTTAGTAATCAATCCAGCAATTACGATAATTTACGAGATCAAATTCTCACAATGAATGTCAAAATGCAATACTTTGTCCATCGAATTAACGATGATCCGTTGAATTAACAACGAATGACAAGGTATAATACTTTACCCATCGAATTAACGATGATCCGTTGAATTAACAACGAACGATAAAGTATAATACTTTACCTATCGAATTAACGACAATCCGTCAAATTAATGACGAACGATAAAGTATAACCCTAATGTGGGCGGCATTTAAACATGCATTGGATATCTTGATCGTCGGATAAATGAATCGTAGCAGCGATTGTGCTAATACCCTGTTTTGTAGCAGAATTTCGATACCCGGGGGTTGAATTTTGGAATAACAGTACGTATCTCAGTGTGTGAATGAAATTCTTTCGACGTAAAATGTTCAGAATTCGAATGCCACAGCCTGCTATTTATAGGTAAAATTTTGCTAGCTTACGGACCGTAAGCTTGTCAATGTTGCGGTCCGTATGACTGCTTACGGACCGTAAGGTTGAGACTGTTGCGGTCCGTATGGAATCAAAATAGGCTATAGGGTAGCCACGACTGAAACTAGCTTAGCTGAGTTGACATACTCGAATTTCAGTTACTTGACAACGATTTAAGTGGATAATCGTCCACTAGGGTTTATCCCCCCTTGAGTTTTAGGGGCCCTAATCCTGATTCTGAAAATTCTGAAAATTTTAGGGTTTGTTCAGAATCACTCGGGTGTCTCAACTAGGGTTTCCTTTTTGACTAATTAATATATTAAATAGTGCTTTTGATGAGAGTTGTTACATTCTACCCACCTTAAGAAAAATCTCGTCCTCGAGATTTACTGGAATAAGTGTGGATACTTCTTCTTCATTTCTGATTCCAGTTCCCAAGTGTATTCAGCTCCCCTCTTTGAATCCCACTTGACTTTGACTAAAACTAGTCGTTTGTGTTTGAGAAACTTGATCTTTCGATCCTCAATTTGAAGAGGTTTCTCAACAAATTTCAACTTTTCGTTTACCTCTATATCTCGAAGAGGTACTACCAGAGATTCATCTGATAAGCATTTCTTGAGATTGGATACATGAAATACATTATGTACTCCAGATAATTCTTCTGGTAATTGTAAACGATAAGCTACTGGTCCTATACGTTGGATCACTGAAAATGGTCCTACGTACCTGGGACTTAGCTTTCCTTTCTTTCCAAATCTGACTACTCCTTTCCAAGGAGAAACTTTCAACAGTACTCTGTCTCCAACTTGGAATTCTAACGGCTTGCTTCTATTGTCTGCATAACTCTTCTGACGATCTCGAGCCGTCTTCAGTCTTTCCTTGATTTGAGTAATCTTATCAGTTGTTTCTTGCACTATTTCAGGTCCTGATAATTGACTTTCTCCGATTTCTGCCCAACAAACGGGAGTTCTGCACTTTCTTCCATACAGTGCCTCGAATGGAGCAGTTTCAATGCTTGAGTGATAACTATTGTTATAGGAGAATTCAATTAATGGTAAGTGATCATCCCAACTTCCACCAAAGTCTATTACACATGCTCGGAGCATGTCTTCTAGAGTTTGGATCGTCCTTTCACTTTGTCCGTCTGTTTGTGGATGATATGCAGTGCTCAGGTTTAGTCGAGTTCCCATAGCTTGCTGGAAACTTTTCCAGAAATGGGAAGTAAAACGACTATCTCTATCCGAAACAATGGAGAGTGGAACTCCATGTAAGGATACAACTTCATCTACATACAATTTAGCCAGTCTTTCCATGCTAAAGGTTTCTTTCATAGGTAGAAAGTGAGCTGATTTGGTTAATCGATCCACAATTACCCAAATCGCATCATTACCTTTTCTGGTTTTGGGTAACTTAGTAACAAAATCCATTGTTATAAGTTCCCATTTCCATACTGGCATCTCTAACTGTTGTAGTAATCCTGAAGGTTTCTGATGTTCTGCCTTAACTTGTAAACAAGTAAGACATTTAGAAACATAACTGGCTATGTCCCTTTTCATTCCTATCCACCAGAAATTCTTCCTTAAATCTTGGTACATCTTATTGTTTCCTGGATGCATAGTGTACCTAGATTTATGAGCTTCTTCTAAAATCTTAGGTCTTAAGTCTCCCTGCTTAGGTACCCAGATTCTACTTTTGTGGAATCTCCAAATTCCATCTGCTCCTTGCTCTAATTCCTTGATTCGTCCTTTCATCCCTTCAGCATCATCCTTGATTGCTGTAGTTTGAACATTCTTCAATTGTTCCATTAAATCTATTTGTAGATTTAATCTGAGAGCACGAACCCTTCGTTGTTTCTCATAATACTTACGACTTAAGGCATCTGCAACTACATTCGCCTTTCCTTCGTGATACTGAATATCACAGTCGTAGTCACTTAAAATTTCCATCCATCTCCTTTGCCTCATGTTTAACTCTTTTTGCCCAAATATATATTTTAAACTTTTGTGGTCGGTGTAGACAGTAAATTTACTTCCGTAAAGATAGTGTCTCCAAATCTTAAGGGCAAAAATTACGGCTCCTAATTCTAAATCATGAGTCGTATAATTCTCTTCGTGCTTTTTCAACTGCCTTGATGCGTACGCAATTACCTTCTTGCGCTGCATAAGCACACATCCATATCCTAATTTTGAAGCATCACAATATACTTCAAAATCTTCAGTTCCTTCTGGTAAAGCTAAGATTGGTGCATGGGTTAATTTCTGTTTCAAAATCCTAAAGGCTTCTTCCTGTTTAGATCCCCATTCAAACTTAGTGGCTTTACAGGTTAACTTAGTTAATGGTACGGCTATCTTGGAAAAATCCTTAATAAACCGTCTATAATACCCAGCTAAACCTATAAAACTTCTAATTTCCATTGCTGTTTGTGGAACCTTCCACTTGGTAATTGCCTCTATCTTAGCAGGATCTACATGAATACCTTCATGATTCACCATGTGTCCTAAAAATTGCACTTCCTTTAGCCAAAATTCGCATTTCGAGAATTTGGCGTACAACTTTTCTTTTCTTAACAAAGTTAAGAGTGTATGAAGATGTTCACAATGCTCTGTCTGACTTTTGGAATAAATAAGTATATCGTCTATAAAAACAATTACAAATTTATCCAAGTACGGTTTACAGATCCTATTCATCATGTCCATGAATGCTGCAGGTGCATTCGTTAACCCGAAGGGCATGACTGTAAACTCGTAATGACCATACCTAGTTCTGAAAGCAGTCTTAGGTATGTCTTCTTCTTGTACCTTCAATTGATGATATCCAGAGCGTAAATCTATCTTAGAAAAATATCTAGCCCCCTGAAGTTGATCAAAAAGATCATCAATCCTAGGTAATGGATATCGATTCTTATTTGTAACCTTATTCAATTCCCTATAATCGATACACATCCTCATTGAACCATCCTTTTTCTTCACAAACAACACTGGCGCTCCCCAAGGGGATGAGCTAGGTTGTATGAATCCTTTACTTAGTAATTCATCTAATTGCTTTTTCAATTCTAACATTTCTGTGGGTGCTAACCGATAAGGTGTCTTGGCTATCAGTGTAGTTCCTGGAATTAAATGAATCCTAAATTCTACTTCTCTATCTGGAGGTAATCCTGGTAAATCTTCTGGAAATATATCAGAGTATTCCGATACTACTGGTATTTCCTTCAGATCTTTTCCCTTAGTGCTAATGATTACTGAAATCATATACACTATTCCTTGTTTTCGTTCATAATTAGCAACTTTCATTACTGATATGAACTTCATGGGTTTACGTGGTTTATCTCCTGTAATCCTAATCACTTCTCCGGAAGGTGATTGAATTTCTATGGAATTCTGATCACAAAGGATTCTAGCATGGTTGGCTACTAACCAATCCATTCCTAATACAACATCAAATTCAGCTAAATTTATCGGCAATAGTTTTGCAGAGAATTTATGTCCTAAAAGTTCTATGTTTCCTTCTTGCAACACTTTGTCTATTTTAACTGAATTTCCGTCTGCGGTTTCAACGGTAAAAATCTGCCTAGTATTGGTTAAAGGTAAACTAAGAGCTTGACAGAATGAAGTATTTATAAAACTTTGGTTTGCACCAGAGTCAAATAATACTTTTGCATAGACGTTGTGAACTAGGAACGTACCCGCTATCATATCCGGAATAAGTTCGGCTTCTTGAGTGGTCAGCTGAAATGCCCTGGCATTCTTCTTAGTAGTTCCTTCTGTCGCCTTAGGTTTGTTATCTACTGGTTTGACCAATTTAGGACATTCTGTTTTATAATGTCCCGCTTCACCACAATTAAAACAGATTACTGTTTTCTTTTTGCAGTTCTCTTCACGATGTCCTACAGCTTTGCAAAAATTGCAAGTAGTATCGCATCTTCCATAATGCTTCTTTTTGCATTTCCTGCAAAATGACGGACCTGGAGATTGCCCTGTCCCTTTTCTCTTGAAGCTATTATTATTACCCACACGAAATCCTTGGGTAATTTTCTGAGCTAGTGCCTTCTTCCTATCTTCATCTCTTGTGCGCACCAATTCATCGGTCAGAGTGTTGGCTAATTCTACCGCGTCGTCAATAGTGCGAGGTCTCGCAGCTTTAACAATATTGCGGATTTCGCTAATTAGCCCCCAAATATAGCGAGAAATAAGTACCGGTTCTGGCGAAGCCAATGTTGGTACCACTCTTGCATATTCAAAGAATGTCGAGGTATATCCGCGACAGTCCACACTCATCATCCGATGATTTAGAAATTTATTCGCCATCTGTTCCTTCTCATACTCAGGACATAATTTTCTTTCTACCAAACCCTTAAATTCTTCCCAAGTCATAGCATAAGCTATTGCTCTTCCTTTTGATTGTAACACAGTATTCCACCACTCGAGTGCTCCTTCTTTGAACAGATTGGATGAATACATGACCTGATCATCTTTACCACATTTACTTATTGCAATGACTGCTTCGGTTTTCTCTAACCAACGCAGTGATGCAGTTGCTCCTTCATTGCCTGCAAATTCAGCGGGTTTACAAGCAATGAATTCTTTGAAAGTGCAACCAGGCGTTGCAGTTTTCATTTTCTTGGGTAATGGAGCTTGATGTGGTTCCTTATTATGGTTATCATGCTTATTGCCTCCATTTACACTATTACTGAAGTTATCTTCAGTAATTTGTTTACTAGGGACAATCTGTTGCGGTTCAATCGGATTCTTTATAGCAGCAACGAATGCTGGAATCGCATTGGCTATCCCTTGAGCAACAATGTTTTCGATATCTTGCCGAGTCATATATTGATCTCTTGAATGTTGTTCAGAATGATTAGCTTCATTTATAGGTTCATTACCACTGTTTGCCATCTGATAATGTATATATATAAATTTTATTAGTAACTGATAAATAATAATTATATACAAATAATCAGAAAATTTTATAATACAGATATAATCAAAACAATCGATTTCTCGATTTCATTTATATATCTATTATAATATGCATCATTACTCACAGATATCATACAGAGTTTTATTGGTTATTTACAGACTAACTTTATTAGTACTATTATACAACTACCATTTTATCATCGTTCTAACTTTCGTTACTTGCTGTTAAAAACGCATTTCCCTTTCGTCGTACTTCCAAGCAATCTGTCCACCTATCTCCCTCATTCTATTCCCCATATCAAACAATTCTTCGCCAAAGTGGCGAAGTTCAGCCATGTTTTCGTTGCTCATGGGTGGATTAGGTAATGGTTCTGGATCGAATTGTGGAAGAAAAGAGTATGGATCGTTGACAATATTTTGAAATTGCCAATCGTTCGTCCACCATTCGTCCATTCCTATGGGTTGGGAGTGAACTATTGGATCTGGAATTGCTGGTTCCCAATTCATAGGGAGTTGGTTTTCAATAGGATAGGTAAAAAGATTTGTCTGGACAGGCTGAATCGTCTCACAGTTTTCCAACAGAAAATCTATCTCATCTTGAAAAGTTCTTTCCTGGTTTGGATTGGAACTCTCCCCGATTTCTCTCTGAGCTGGTATAGACCCTTGCCCAACTTCCATTACTACCTCTTTAGTAATTTCTTCCATTTGTATTTCTATCTCCTTATCCTTCTTTTTGTCTCCAGTTTCCATTTCTTGTGGTTTATAACTCTCTTTAGTTATAACTTCTTTTCCCTTTTTCAAAGGATTATTTATTTTGGGCAGTTTCTTAGCTGGCTTCTTCTTACAGATTTTCCTCCATCCTACATAAGTTCTTTTCTTCTGTTTTGGCTTGCTCAGGGATGGAACCTTGAATTCTACTGGTTGTTCAACATCGGGATAGTAGCTAGTATATTCTTTGGAAGCTTCGACAGTTACGGGATAAAGATTAAGATTCTGAAAATCTTCGGATATTTCACTCATGCTGATGTAGCATATATGCAAAATGCATAAAATACTAAGTTAAAATTTACAAATAAACTTTGTAATTTATTCCACACAGTGTACTAGTTGATTTACAAAGATAACTGACAACCACACTTAGGTTTCTAAATTTTATTTATCACACAAAGTTTCTAAATTGTGAGAATAGGGTGCTAATCTTTAAAGATTTATATTTTCTGCTACGGTGGCTAGCATATATAAATTAGCCCATTTCTCATCTAGTTTATCTTCCCAAGGTGATTTATCAATTAATTCTTGAGTTTCCCGTTTAATCCTCTTTTCTCGGATTTTCTCTTTACTTTTCTTAATAATCATTTCCCTCCTTTGAGGAGAAAGTGATTCCTCGTATTGTGCCTTTCGCACGAATATTCCTTCTTCAGGAATTTCAGACTGACTCGAGGATTTGGTTCGGGATGAACTTCCCTTCTCATTAGAAGATTTATCTAATTTAAGATAGATGCTTGACAACTTTTTCTTACCCATACTGTAACTAACAAATAATCAAATAATCAGTTAATAATACAAATAATCACATAATAGTAATCAGGAAAAATTAAGTATTTCTAAATACTTAATCAGCTTAACCCAGTGGCTGTAATCAGGAAAAATTGAGTATTTCTAAATACTTAATCAGCTTAACCCAGTGGCTGTAATCAGGAAAAATTGAGTATTTCTAAATACTTAATCAGCTTAACCCAGTGGCTCTGATACCACCTTTTTCTGTCACGGCCCCTGACCCGGTTTGACCCGTTTCAAGAGCCGCGGGACAGAAATACTGCGGTATTGATTTAATTGAGTTTAACAGCGGAAACAGGATCGCTTAAAGCTAAATTTTTTCCCCGATTATTTATTTCACAATTCGGGATAAAACCCCGATAATTTACAATATTATATTTTTACTATAAAAGTGTGATATTACAAAATCATTTATTTATTTTATATTGAGCCACTATCTTAAGCTTGAAATGCTCCCCAGCACTTTTCCTGAATTACAACAGATCACCTGAAACATGTTTGAAAAAGGTTTTGTCAGCGGGAAATACTGAGTGAATCATTCTATTTACTAAAATGACACATTTGTTATAATTTACAGTATTAAGAGCGATTACAATGTTTCTGATATCAAGCCAACTACCCACGGTACTTGCCACTCGACCCATTGGCCCATTCGTCCAATGGTGTCTGTGACTATGGTCATATCCCCCATTGGCTGCCCCAATGGTGACGATTATCAAGTAATGTATACAAAACCCCACATACCGGCTGTAACTTGGTGATTACAAAGACTTAATCCCCGTAATTATAACTTTGAATAAAACATGATTTTGTAAATAGATTTGATAAAAAAAGAGAATGACTCACATTGCTGATTTAATATGGTCAGAGTCTAATCTATGATTTAGTCTTGTTAACCTAATATAAATAACAATGCACACAAAACTGGGTTAGTAATCAATCCAGCAATTACGATAATTTACGAGATCAAATTCTCACAATGAATGTCAAAATGCAATACTTTGTCCATCGAATTAACGATGATCCGTTGAATTAACAACGAATGACAAGGTATAATACTTTACCCATCGAATTAACGATGATCCGTTGAATTAACAACGAACGATAAAGTATAATACTTTACCTATCGAATTAACGACAATCCGTCAAATTAATGACGAACGATAAAGTATAACCCTAATGTGGGCGGCATTTAAACATGCATTGGATATCTTGATCGTCGGATAAATGAATCGTAGCAGCGATTGTGCTAATACCCTGTTTTGTAGCAGAATTTCGATACCCGGGGGTTGAATTTTGGAATAACAGTACGTATCTCAGTGTGTGAATGAAATTCTTTCGACGTAAAATGTTCAGAATTCGAATGCCACAGCCTGCTATTTATAGGTAAAATTTTGCTAGCTTACGGACCGTAAGCTTGTCAATGTTGCGGTCCGTATGACTGCTTACGGACCGTAAGGTTGAGACTGTTGCGGTCCGTATGGAATCAAAATAGGCTATAGGGTAGCCACGACTGAAACTAGCTTAGCTGAGTTGACATACTCGAATTTCAGTTACTTGACAACGATTTAAGTGGATAATCGTCCACTAGGGTTTATCCCCCCTTGAGTTTTAGGGGCCCTAATCCTGATTCTGAAAATTCTGAAAATTTTAGGGTTTGTTCAGAATCACTCGGGTGTCTCAATTAGGGTTTCCTTTTTGACTAATTAATATATTAAATAGTACTTTTGATGAGAGTTGTTACAGACAGGTTGGTATCAGAGCCAACGCTGAGTGAATTAAACACTAGCCTTTTGTGTTTAATCTCAGTTACACAATTGCACATTCATAAATTTTCGAGTCTAGACAAAGAACATAGGAACAATCCAAATTTGTTTTAATTTTTTTTTACTTTGTCTTTTATTTTATATATTCTTGTTGTTATCTTTGTTCTTGTTGACAGAAATATGCCACCAAGAATGAGGAGAGGAGGACGAGGAAAGGGGCCGATGAGCGCTCCCAACGATCACGAAGCCGGGCCTTCGCACCGGCGAGCTCCTTCTAATACTGCGAGTGCCGATCCGCAAGGAGCCTGGAGGACCTACACAGAGCCCGCTAGACGATCTGTCTCGCACAGCTCAACGCCTCCCTATCGTAACTCCTATTGGCCACAGTCAGAAAACGAGCCCGATAACCCACAACCTTCATATATACCTCTTCAGCGATCCCTTTCGCACAATTCCTTTGGTAACCCCACTCCTATTTTTCAGGGCCGGTTCAACCCGACAAATTATATCCAAGAACCAGTGGGTTTTAACCCATTGGGACCGGAGGACCACTTCTCGGAAAACAATGCTATGGACATGGACGAGGACACGGATCCCGTCGAACCTGCAAGCGGTACCCCTAACCATCCCATCGAGATCTCGGATGGATCTTCTTTCCACGGATCACCCTACGGTGGTCGAGATAGCTATCAAGCGAGGTTTAACCAACACGAATGGTACTTCACACCTTCGCACCATTCATCACCTCATCAGCAGCAGCAGGATCCCTCTGGGGATTCACGATTCGTGGCAGTCACGCCACCGCCTCCACCGCCACCGGTTCATCAAGCACCTCCAGAACTGCCAAGGCATAGGAGAACGGGCGCACGTATGTCTGCGCGAGCAGGGGATTTCCACTTTAGCACACCTCGACACTCCAGTGGCAGTCACTATCCGCCACTGCATGAGGACCCACAAATGGGTGGGCCCTAAAACCCAATTCCTGAGGTGAGTTCCGCACCAGCTGCACCACAGCCACCACCGATGGGTTTTGATAACCCGATTCCTGCGTACGCCGGTTCAATGGCGTACAATCCGTTTGAGCAGCCGGCTCACACCCATTATAACTATGCTGAAGACCCTTACCAAGTGGCATCAAACTACCTCGCCCTTCACCCTGAAGGACCGTATGGAGCTCCTTGGGGAGTAGGATATCCAACTCATGGATATCAAGTACCAGCTCGACCACCGATTCGGCAACAATCGCAGCCGCCACGGTTTTCCCCGCCAGAACGAGAAGAAATACTTCAAAGATTGGACCAAGTCGAGCGAGATTTTCACAGAGATCGCAGGGAACGACAAGGTTTCCTCAAGGGCTTAGCAGGCTTGCTAAAGGGGAAGAAGAAAAGGGATCATTAAATCCCTACATGTATTGTTGTATTATCTATTTTAATCAAGTCCCTGCGTGGACATTTCTCTGTGTATTTAGTCCCTGCGCGGACTTGTCTTTTTAGTCCCTGCATGGAAATCTATTCTAGTATTTGGTCCCTGCGTGGACTTGTAATTTCAGTTAAACCCCTGCGTGGGTAATTTGTCTATTAAAAGTCCATTTAGGGCAAAGTGTACTCTTTTAAATGTTAATGGAATGTTAAGTTTATAAATTTCATTTCTGTCATTATATGCATAAATATATTACATGAAATAAATAAATAAAAATCATTCCTTTTAAAATAATCTGCCTATTATATATTGAATAAGAATCTCAAAGGTATAACCTAGCTTTCATGTCATTATAAGACTTGGCCAAGATGGTAAGACCTGTTTAAAAGATTCGGATCCTTGTTAACATCTGAAAACATGTTAACGCTCCTGGCAGACGTGATTCGTTAAAATCACACACGTCATTCTTATATAAGGATTCTTCAAAAGATTCCTAACCTAATTTAATGATCTATGAATCATGGGTTCAAATCATCAATTAAGATGATCATATTTTGACCATACATTGGTAATATAGTGCCTACGGGCCATACTCATTGTCATATAAGACAAAAGACAGTAGTAGTCTACGACTCTCTGTCAGAGAAAGGTAATGAACTATGTTCAAACCTTAATGCCTTGATTCTCCGAAATCATGGCTTATAATTTAAAATGTCCCTGTGACTAGACCTTTTGTGCTAACAATACTGTTATTATTATAATTAGGATAGGTTATAATAAAATCCTAAATAAATGTGAGTAACAAATTAACCAAATGTGGTCTATGTTTACCATGGTTAATGAATTGCCCTAAAAGACAATTCCATAATAAACTCCCAAATAAATTATTGTAGATATCTTATGTAACAGTTCAAGATACATGGCGGACTCTGATGAAATCAATAGTCAGCCAAAGGAGAATAATGACACCACCAGGTTCAATGTGTCTGGTGCTGAACTCCAGGCATTAATCGACAATGTCGTCACAAAAGCCTTGGATAGGCAGTATAGTGAAACAAGTGGTAGTCGAAGCAGAGCCCAATCAGTACCCCATTCAAAGCCTAAGACTCATTCTGAGGCTCACAACAAGCCACCATCCAAGAAGGATGAACCCAAGAAAGACGATGACGATCGTCACTCTTCAAACCATCAAAGTGTCCCATCTCAAAGGATAATACTGAATCAAGGACCCCGTGATAAGGGTTGCTCCTACAAATACTTTGTGTCATGCAAACCCAGCGATTTCACTGGGGAAAAAAGGGGCTATAGATTGCATGGCATGGTTGGATGAGATGGACACAGTGGTGGATATCAGCGGGTGTGCTGATAGAGATGTGGTAAAGTTTGTGACTCAATCGTTCAAAGGTGAGGCCTTAGCCTGGTGGAGATCGTTGATTCAAGCTACGGGGAAGATTCCACTGTACAATATGACATGGGAACAATTTGTTACCCTCATCAGGGACAACTACAACTACTATCCCCAGCATGAGGTTGAAAAGATCGAGTCTGATTTCCTATCGTTGGTGATGAAAAATCTGGATTGCCAAGCTTACCTTACGAGCTTTAATACCATGTCAAGATTGGTTCCGTATCTGGTGACCCCGGAACCCAAAAGAATAGCTCGTTTCATTGGGGGTTTAGCCCCAGAAATTAAGGCAAGCGTGAAGGCCTCTCGGCCAGCTACTTTCAGATCTGTAGCTGATATATCTTTGTCCCTCACACTGGACGCGGTCAGACAGAGATCGCTGAGGAACACGGATGCCGAGAAGAGAAAGCGTGAGGATGACAACTCACGACGTTCGGATAAGAAGCACAGGGGAAATAATGATCACAGGAAGGGGTCTGGATCCAAGAAGGATGGGCATCAATCTGGAGATAAGCCCAAGTGTAAGATCTGCAAGAAACGGCACTTCGGGAAGTGCAGATATGAATCGAATTCGCAGACACAGTCGAGAACTTTTGCATGTGGGATATGCAAGTCCAAGGAACACAAGACCTTGGATTGCAAAAAGTTGAAGGACGCAACATGCTACAGTTGCAACGAAAAAGGGCATATCAAGTCCAACTGCCCAAAATATGCAAAGAAAGCTGATGAAGGAAAGAAGACCAATGCTAGGGTCTTCAGGATGGATGCGAAGGAAGCTGTGCAGGACGACAATGTGATCACATGTACCTTCCTTATAAATGATGTCTATGCAAGAGTACTTTTTGATTCAGGCGCTGATAAATCGTTTGTAGATAATAAGTTTTGCAAATTGCTGAGTTTACCTGTTAAAACCTTAAGTGTGAAATATGAGGTGGAGTTAGCAGATGGCACCTTAGAAACCGCCTCAACCATATTAGATGGATGTTTCATATCCATTAAGAACCACTCTTTTCCTTTGTCCCTACTTCCCTTGAAGTTAGCCGGTTTCGACATAGTTTTGGGAATGGACTGGTTATCTCATAACCAGGCCCAGATTGTCTGCAATAAGAAGCAAGTGGTGATCAAGACTCCGTCTGGTGAATCACTTACTATTCAGGGAGATACCTAGTATGGACTGCCTGAGCAAATGACTATGCTCAAGGCCTCTAAGTGTTTAAAGAAGGGTTGTGTCATCTACATGGCACAAGTAACTATTGATGAGCCGAAGCCTAAGATTGAGGATATCCCCGTCATTTCTGAATACCCTGAAGTTTTTCCTGAAGAACTACCTGGTTTACCACCAGATAGGCAAGTGGAATTCAGAATTGACATCATCCCTGGAGCAGCACCTGTTGCTAGAGCACCTTATAGGTTGGCACCAACAGAGATGAAGGAATTGAGAGCGCAACTAGATGAATTACTAGCCAAGGGTTTCATTAGACCTAGTTCGTCCCCTTGGGGAGCACCAATTTTATTTGTCAAGAAGAAGGATGGATCGATGCGCCTGTGCATCGATTATCGTGAACTTAATAAGGTCACTATCAAGAATAGGTACCCATTGCCCAGAATCGACGACCTGTTCGATCAGCTTCAAGGGGCAAGTTACTTCTCCAAGATCGATATGAGGTCAGGCTATCATCAACTGAAGGTTAAAGATGAAGATGTACACAAGACTGCATTTAGGACTCGTTATGGTCATTACGAGTTCCTAGTGATGCCTTTTGGGCTCACTAATGCACCTGCCGCATTCATGGATCTCATGAATCGCGTCTGCAAGCCCTACTTGGACAAATTTATCATCGTCTTCATTGATGACATCCTCATCTACTCGAAGAACCAAGCTGATCATGAGAAGCATCTTCGATGTATTCTTTCACTACTTCAACAGGAGAAGCTTTACGCCAAATTTTCGAAGTGTGAATTCTGGCTTCGAGAAGTCCAATTCCTTGGACATGTGGTTAGTGAGCGTGGTATCCAAGTGGATCCCGCTAAGGTTGAAGCTGTCATGAATTGGCAAGAGCCAAAGACGCCCACAGAAATTCGCAGTTTCTTAGGATTGGCAGGATATTATAGACGTTTCATTGAGAATTTTTCAAGGATTGCTGCACCCCTAACCTCTTTGACTCGGAAGAAAATAAAGTTCGTTTGGGGCCCTAAGCAGCAAGAATCCTTTGATATCCTTAAACAGAAGTTGAGCAACGCTCCTGTACTTACATTGCCTGAAGGTACCGAAGAATTCGTGGTTTACTGCGACGCATCACACACTGGCATGGGATGTGTGCTTATGCAGAAAGGCAAAGTTATTGCCTATGCTTCACGTCAGTTAAAGGTGCATGGAAAGAATTACACCACCCATGACTTGGAGTTGGGTGCCGTTGTATTTGCACTGAAGCTATGGAGGCACTATTTATATGGTATCAAGTGTGTGATCTATTCTGATCACAAGAGCCTCCAGCACCTGTTCAACCAAAAGGATTCGAACATGAGGCAACGACGTTGGATGGAAACCTTAAATGATTATGATTGTGAAATAAGATACCATCCTGGCAAAGCGAATGTAGTCGCCTATGCCTTGAGTCGAAAGGAAAGGGTGAAACCCATCCGAATCAATGCCAAGAGCATTGAGATAAAGAACAGTTTGAATGAAAGGTTGTTAGCTGCACAGAAGGAAGCTGTGCTGGAAGCTAACTATCCTACTGAAAAGCTAGGAGTAACTGAAGAACAGTTATCCTATGGCAAAGACGGAATTTTAAGGCTAAACGGACGAATATGGGTTCCAGTTTATGGAGGACTTCGGGAAGTTATCCTCCAGGAAGGCCATAGTTCTAAATATTCCGTTCATCCTGGAGCTGATAAGATGTACCAGGATCTGAAGGCAAATTTTTGGTGGATAGGCTTGAAGAAGTCTATAGCCGCTTATGTAGCAAAATGTTTGACGTGCGCGCAAGTCAAAGCTGAACATCAAAAGCCGTCAGGTTTGCTACAACAGCCTGAACTTCCCACGTGGAAGTGGGAAATGGTGACAATGGATTTTATCACCAAGTTGCCAAAGACAAGGAAATGCAATGATACTATATGGGTGATCGTAGACAGACTGACTAAGTCAGCACATTTCCTACCCATAAAGGAGACCTATAGCTCCGACATGTTAGCCCAATTGTACGTGGATAAGATTGTAGCTTTACATGGCGTACCAGTGTCTATTATCTCTGACAGAGATACTAGATACACATCACATTTTTGGAAAAGTTTCAAACAATCTTTGGGCACGCGCTTAAATTTCAGTACGGCTTACCATCCTCAGACGGACGGACAGAGTGAGCGTACAATCCAAACCTTGGAAGACATGCTTCGAGCATGTGTGATTGACTTAGGTGGTAGTTGGGATAACCACCTGCCATTGATCGAGTTCTCGTATAACAATAGCTACCATACCAGCATCAAGGCTGCGCCTTTCGAGGCCTTATACGGTAGAAAGTGCAGAACGCCCGTTTGTTGGGTGGAAGTTGGAGATGTCCAATTGTCAGGACCGGAAATAGTCTTTGAAACGACGGAAAAGATTGTCTAGATTCGTGACCGCCTGAAAACTGCCAGAGATAGGCAGAAAAGCTACGCAGATTTAAAGCGTAAACCTTTTAACTTCGAGGTAGGTGACAAAGTGTTGCTTAAAGTATCACCCTGGAAGGGAGTGATGCGGTTTGTTAAGAAAGGCAAGTTAAGCCCGAGATACATAGGACCTTTCGAGGTCATCGAACGTGTCGGATCAGTTGCCTATAAGTTAAACTTACCTGAAGAGCTCAGTGGTATTCACAATGTATTCCACATCTGCAATCTGAAAAAGTGTTTCGCTGATGAATCACTGGTCATACCACATACAGATGTGCACATAGAAGAGAGCTTGAAGTTTGTCGAAAAACCTGTGTCGATCGAGGATCGACAGGTTAAGAAGCTTCGAAGGAAGCATGTGCCTATTGTAAAGGTAAAATGGGATGCCCGTAGAGGTCCCGGGTACACGTGGGAGGTGGAGTCCACAATGAAAGAAAAGTACCCTCATTTGTTTCAGTAAATCTCAAGGTCGAGATTTCTTTTAAGGGGGTGAGGATGTAACACCTCGAAAATTCACGTCCTATAATGCATTGACACGTGTCATAAGCTTGAACGTATGAAAGAATACTTTAGAAGGACTAAAGTTGACAAACATGGAAAGCATGTGAATATAGGGGTTCAAAATGTCAACAATGGATAAATATATTTTTTAAATAACCCTACGTGATGTTTATACCTTCAAACGAATAAATCATGGATCATGCGAAGCTAAAAATGAAAGAACGTGAGAGATTACAAACTACAGGGGTTAAATGTGTCAACATGTTTAAAGTATACCTCTGAGTGACCTTTTAGCAAACCCGAAGCTTTGTAACGATTATTTATGCTCACTAGAATGCACGATAAAAATTTCATAAAGTTTCGTTATCATATGAGAAAGTTATGATCAAATTCGTTTACGAGGGGTTAAAGCGTCAACGTTGAAAATTATGACTTTTCGGGTAATAACAAAGTGGCCAAGGACTTAGCAAAGTGGGTACAAGTCTTGAAGCCCTTATAAGACAAGATGAGGGGCTCAAAGTGCAAGAAAAATAAGTGGGATGACCTTTCGAAGGGCCAAGAGCCAAGTGCAAAAAGCTAAAAAGCTTTTAACCTGAAAACAAGGCTCAGGCGGGCTGCGTAAGCCTTGCCAAGAGCTTACGCGGTCCGCGTACGACACCCAGATAAAGGAAAGACAGGCAGCAGCCTGTTATGCCCTTGTAACCGACTTAAAAACGATTTTCCACTTCCTTGGACGACCCCTACTTGCTTTTTAGACCCTAGGACACTTGTTGATGATCAGGGAACCATGGTAGACTTGGTTGTCAATGATCTAAGTGAGATTCAACCACTATATAAAGCCACAATGTTGCAACATTGTGATCACTCATTCCTTCTGCATTTCTGGAGCTTTTGGGAGTTCAAGAGCAGACCCTAAGCATCCCTAATCATGCATAGGACTTCTGTAAGTATGCTTAGCCTTTCCTAATTGAGTTTTTACTTAGTTTTAGCTTAAAAGTCAAACCGTCGTAATTACCATTTGACTTAGCGATTAATCATTAATGGTCCAGTGATTAGTCGAATTGAAGGTAGTTATAAGTTGGTAATTATGTGGGCAATAAACCCTTAAAAGGGCACTCTCTGATTCCCACTCTAACTAGACCATTTGTCGGGTCAAAGTTGATTGGAAAAAGTCAACAGAATGCTACTTTTCAAATTAACATGTAATTAGCAATGTAGAAGGCATGTAAACTATTTTATCACTCATATAACTTGGTAATAAGTATAATAACTGGTCTAAGCTTGTTTGATCCGACAATTTTCTGTTTAGACCCGGTTCGGAACCGAAAGTTGCAAAACTTTGACTTTTGCTTTGACTTCAGTTCTGACCCGATTTAGTATGTTTTAGAAATGCCTTAGAGCTTTAATTGTACTAGGTTACATGCTAGTATAACCCCCTGTGATTATACACCTCGGTTCATTAGTTATCCAATTAATATGCATGTTTCCGTTAATTGCTTATATGTTGACTATTATGCCCTTTTGACCATAAAACGAGAATTTTGGATATGTGAAAGAGCAATAATTTTTGTTACTGATTTATAAACATGTCCCTAAATTTTCACATCAGTTGGAGGTCTAGATTAGGAGTTATGCTCATTAGCGTAATTAGAACGCCTTTTAGTAATTAAACGGCGTCATTAGCATAAAGCCTATCTAAACCCAACTTTTGACACCAAACCTTTTACCCACTGATGTAATATAATATTTTGGGATTTTTAAAGATTTTTAATTATTTTTAACCTGCTCATAACCTAAGGTTATGGCGTTGATTCGGTAAATACCGAATATACCCTTTTGGGTTATAAAATGAGTTCTACAAAGTATTTTGACGCCAATCCAATTGCTACTGATTTTATTTAATAAATGAAGTATTTTGAACTTTATAACCTGTCCAGAAAACTCATATTTCCGATATAACTCGGAAATCGCTTAAAATGGCTTTTTAAACGTTTTTAACGCATAGTATGTACTAAAACTATTTTTAAACATATAAGGGTTGATACCTACTGATATCTTAGGAAAATTATAATGTTTTAACAGTAAGCAAAAGTTGTTAAACTCAGATTTCTGATTTTGACCTTTTAAGCTTATGTGAAATTACCAAAATGCCCCTACGTGCATAGTTTGGTTATAATTGATAAATTTCACATATATGCAATACCCTACTGTTATAACTTATCAAATTAAGTATTTTACTGATTACATAAGACCTGTAACTCAGAATATTGTTCAAACTCTTTTATAACCTTATAAATGACCAAAAGACCCCTACGGGGCATAGTTTGAGTTTAAATTCGTTTCGGGCATAATAAAAGATATCTTACTGATGTCACAACATATTTGAGGCATATTAGCTTAGGAAACCTGTATATGGCTCTTATGGTTAACCGTTACGCATTCTTCGCGTTTGGTTCGGTTTATGTAACTAGTTTACATAAATTGGCCGAAACGGGTCAAACCTTATCGTTTTTATCTCAAAATCCAGAATGTGTTTAGATTACCCATATAAGACAAGTCTTCAAACTTGTCGGGTCTAAATCACATTCTATTCCGGTCTTCGCTTAATCACGCGTTCGATCCGTATCGTTCCTTAAAACTAACCGATCTAAGCTTAAGCTTAACTAAAGACCGTTAGGATTCTAATAGGTTATTATAAACCTTTGTTCCAGAATAGGAGACCCGGTAAAAGCTACCCGCATTTGCTAATTGTGATTTATACTTGCAAAGGTAAATACTTTTAACTTATTTTCCCTTATACGGGCTTGGGGTACGGTATATAAAATACCGCTTGGTCGGGCATTCGACCTTAATCGATTGGTGGTTAAGTATTATCGAGATGACCCGTTTAAATATGTTTTGTTTGCTTAACGCCTTTGGGAGGTTAATGACCATGTCCCGGATATCCTTGGCATCATTTTACGAAATGGCCACGACCTAAGCGCGGGGTGTAGGTGTACACTCGTCAGTGCATAAATAAATAATGTGGTGTGTCTATTGATCTTTAACCTGGCACGAACCGGGCTACTGAACGCATAAGGAACATGTAATCCTTTTACAAGTTTATATATTTAAATAATTATCCCAAGTTATAAAAAGTTTGTGCCACGTGCATTCAAATCAATTTTATTAAACTTTTCAAAATGAGTCGGTTGAATGTATTTACCAGTGTAAACTGACGTATTTTCCCAAAAAGGTTAAGTGCAGGTACTAAGCGAACTAGGCTGGCTTTCTCCTAGCGTCCACAATAAGTCTCGCAAGCTCGGACGTCAAAAACTGTTGAACAATGTTTCCTATTTATTTTTGATCCACCTGTGGATTATTTTCAACTGTTTGTGATACTTGATATTACAATTATATTCGGTTGAAATATATCTATCTTTGCTTCCGCTGTGCATATAAATATTGTGTTGTTTGACTGTAATGTTACCAACCACGTCACGTTACTCCCCTACCGGGCCCACCGGTCAAATGTGGAAATATCGGGGTGTGACACAAATCATGCTAAATCGGGTCAGAACTGAAGTCAAAGCAAAAGTCAAAGTTTTGCGACTTTCGGTTCCGAACCGGGTCTAAACAGAAAATTGTCGGATCAAATAAGCTTAGACCAGTTCTTATACTTATTACCAAGTTATATGAGTGATAAAATAGGTTACATGCCTTCTACATTGTTAATTACATGTTAATTCGCAATTTATAGTACTGTTGACTTTTTATAAACAACTTTGACCCGACAAATGGTCTAGTTAGAGTGGGAATCAGAGGGTGCCCTTTTAAGGGTTTAATGCCCACATAATTACCAACTTATAACTACCTTCAATTCGATTAATCACTGGACCATTAATGATTAATCGCTAAGTTAAACGTTAATTACGACGGTTTGACTTTTAAGCTAATAACTAAGCAAAACTCGATTAAGGAAGATCAAGGATGCTTACGAAAGTCCAATGCACGACCAGAGATGCTTAGAGAAGGCTCTTGAGCTCCAGAGATGTTCCACAAATGCAGATGGAAGGTGTGATCAATTGTTGCAACATGAGGGCCTTTATATAGTGCTTAAAACTCCCTAGATCGTTGACAACCAAGTCTACCATTGGTCATGGATCATCCACAGATGTCCCCTAGGTCTAAAAAGCATGTAGGGGTCGCCCATGGAGTGAAAATATCTGATTTAAGTCGGTTATTGCACATAAACAGGCTGCTGTCCCAACTTTCTGTATCTGGGGATCGGACGCGGCCCGCGTAAGCTCCTGTTAAGGCTTACGCGGCCCGCCTGAGTCATGCTGTCAGGTTAAGAACTTTTCTAGTTGTTGCATCTTGGCTCTTGGTCCTTCGAAAGGTCACCCAACCTTTATTTCTTGCATTTTGAGCCCTCCAAATTAACATATAAGGGCTCCAAGACTTATACCCACTTTGTTAAGTCCTTGGCCACTTTGTTATTACCCGAAAAGTCATAAACTTCATCGTTTACGCTTTTAACCCCTCGTATACGAATTTAGTCATAACTTTCTCATACGATAACGAAACTTTATGAAATTTTTATCGTGCATTCTAGTGAGCATAATTAATAGTTACAAAGCTTCGGGTTTGCTAAAAGGTCACTCAGAGGTATACTTTAAACATGTTGACACATTTAACCCTTGTAGTTTGTAATCTCTCACTTTCTTTCATATTTAGCCTCGTATGATCCATGATTTATTCGTTTGAAGGTATAAACATCATGTAGGGTTATTTAAAAATATATTTACCCATTGTTGACATTTTGAACCCTTATTTTCACATGTTTTCCATGTTTGTCAACTTTAGTCCCTCTAGAGTATTCTTTCACACGTTCAAGCTTATGACACGTGTCAATACATTATAGGACGTGAATTTTTGAGGTGTTAGATAAGTAAAGCTTACATACTTTAAGTAGAACATCAACTTAAGTATTGAATAAGAACAAGGTTATCTAGTATTTAAACGAGTCTTGGAATACGACGTTCCGACGCGAATCGATACGAGTCGGAACAAGTGAAAATGGTAGAAACCATATTTGATGGTAGAAAGGGTAAAAACGATAATTTGGTCAAGTGTTGACGAATAAACAAGAAATTTTCAAAAGACATTTTATGGTAAAAGCCATAATGAGTTAAATGAATAAAGAAACAAATTTTAAGTAATTTGACCCTATGGTGAGAACCATGATGGGTCGAATGAAATAAATGGTAAATGGTATTTAGATATATCTTTTATAATAAACATTGTTTGGGTATATCGATATGTAAAAAAAAAAGGCGAACCAAGAAATAAGTCAATTGGAAAAACGGGTCAAATGGTGATATTATCACCATTTGAAAATGATATTTAATATTTCGATTTTCAAGTTTCATGCTTACAGGTAAGTATGATTTGTGGGCAAGTATTGCCGTAAGTTAGTAGATAGAATCTCAAAGTATCGCTAACGGGTCAATGCTTAGACCCGCGCCAGGTACGTGTAGTGGTCATGTTCTCGATGAGAGTTTGTGGTATGACTAAAGTTAGTCAAATTAAGGGTGGATACTAGATCACCTCAAGTGAGGTAAATCTAGCGTGTGGGTAAAACAACCATTAGAGTCGAAGATATGTTCATAGCGAAAAATGCATTTGAGTGAGTCTAAAATACTAAACAACGGGAGACTTTTATGTTTTTAAGAACAACATAAAAGTTAAATGAAATGCGGGTTAAAGGTGCTCGCTTTGTCCAAAACATGTTTTTAAATGTACTTCGTAGTTAAAAGGACTAGAATTGACTAAAATACCTCCGGATGATGAAACGGGTAAACAATCATTAATGATAGATTATTAATGAGTTCAATAATGAGTTAGACCTCTCCGGTATTATAAAATGTGAGAGACGTAAGTCTTTTGGGTTTAAAGCCCTTAATGAGTCTTTTGCGTAAATTGTCGAACCGAAGGGTATAATTCGAAAAATAAGATTTTATCATATGAAATCAACCACAAATTTAGTTGTGGTGGAAGATAAATGAAAAACCTAGTGTGGGAATGGGAGGTGTGGAAAGAATAAGCAAGATTTGAGCTTAGTGCTCAAATCTTGAAACGGGTCGAATAATTTCGTAAATAAATATTAAGCCAATGGTCTATAAAATAAATTTTTTGTTAATCCAAATGGTGGATTTTGACTCCAAATGATAGAGGACCAAATTACGATCACTTAGAAAGAAACACGAGGTTAAACGGATAAACGGTTCGAAAGTTACGCCCGTTTTCGTAAAAAGGACCAAAACTGAAAAATAGGAACAGCTGGGTTGCAGCGTGACCTACGGTTCAGACCGTAGGCTACGGTATGGAGGGGCTGTTTGTTTGTTTTGGACTGCAGCGTGACCTACGGTTCAGACCGTAGGCTACGGTCTGTAGGGGCTGTTTTGTTTGTTTTGGGCTGCAGCGTGACCTACGGTTCAGACCATAGGCTACGGTCTGGAGGGGTTGTTTGTTTGTTTTCAATGGACCGTAAGCTACGGTCAGTAGACCGTAGCCTACGGAAGGTTTGTTAAAATTGTTTTATGATTGTTGTTCGATGGTGTATGAGGTAAATTATGATATTTAACAACCTTTTACACTTATATTACTAACATTTAAGGTTTTTAAATGTTGTTTAGGTCTCTAATATGTGCTAATAGGATGGATCAAGCTCGTCGAAGAACCGAACACATATAACGTCGAAGCTTCCGCACTTGTTACGATATTTAGGATATTCTAAACTTCGTTAAATGATAGAAAACATACTTTTGGACAATAATGTATGATTTTACTTAAACCATGTTTGGCGTTTTGTAATTCGCATTTTAGTTTATAAAAATGTGAACTTATTATATGTTATATGTTTTGAATCTTAAATGATTTTGAAACTCGAAGTTTTTAATGGACTTGTATTTGTATAAATACATTTATAAGTGAAATTTTTATAGAATTTCACTTCTTCATGAAGAGTGTTACAAGTTGGTAATCAGAGCTCAAGGTTAAAATAATAAAGTGTTCGGTTCGAGGCTTGATCGCAAATCCGGTAAGTACATGTATATAGTAATAGTTTAGCATGATTAAAGTGTCGTGAATAACACATAGGATTATCGTGTAATACACGTTACCCCAATTAAATCGATCAAGGATCGATATAGTTAACAAAATTACGTGCGTTGACACGTATAGTAGAAAAGCCTTGTATTATGATACGAGCGTTTATTTAAGTCGACATTACTAATCCTTGTAAATGTTTTAATTGAAGGATACTCGCATCTGAAGATGGCGAGAGTGTAACAAATTTCGGATATGACGGAGAAACGGTCCGACTATGACAAGTAGAGCATGCTCGCCAAGGACAAAAATCGAGTAATAGTCGCGAACAAGGTTAACGGCAAGGAAAGCCCGTTAGGGCAAGCATTACCAGGTGCACGTTCTAAATTTAGTCGCATGAATAGTAATATGCAACAGACACGTAGAGAATGACGGTTGCATATGTAGGATAAAACTTGGAAAACCTGAATATGATATCTATTCAGGATGATGTTTCTAAGTGAAAACAAAAAGAAATATGGGTTATTCACGATTGCGAATAACAAGACAATAATAGAAATAGTTTATGTGAAAATTTGGACGGGAATAAATATCCAAGTGAATAATTCTCAATATAATACTGTTGAGAAAAGTAGCGATCACATTAACGAATGTGATGATTTAATAGTTAGGTAAAAAGGAAAATATTTTATATGTTCAAAGAATAAAACGGGTAAGGCTAATAATTGTTAAATAATGACTACATAAAGTTTTACCAACTGAAACTATGAATATGGAAATTATTAGAGGAGTTACTTACATGGGGCGTGATATGAAAATTATAAAAAGGTCATGTGTGTCATGTGTTGATCGCTTACTCTGGCCAAGTAAGTAGTGGACACATGATACCATGAACTTCTTATGATGGACACATTTACGTCCAATGTAGTAAGGACGGGTGAATGGGACGAATTAAGGAGATACCCTAATGAATAAAATAAGCAAAATGCTTGATAATAAGCGTAAACGCAAGTCGGATGACGGAAGCGTGTTACGTTAAAATAACGAGCCTGAGAGAAGGGACAAGGATCAAAGTAAATAAAAATACAGACCGACTAATATGAATGCTAAGGCATAGGGATAAAAGTTTGACTGTCGCAAGTGATGAAATTCACACGGACAAGTCAAACGAATTAAATAAAGAATAAAAGACTTGATTGAATAAAAGCGATGGGTTTCGCTAAGACAACCAAATAAATTAAAACGGAATCGTAATATATACCGGGACGGTTACTTTGATAGTGACTTCGGTAAGATACCCGATAGATGGGTAGGATTTTGAAAGTATGCGTAAACCAAGAGTCGGGAACGCGAAATAGAAAGTCAAAAGACTCGGATTAGGAGTCATGACTAAAAGACGATGAGAATTTGCAAACAGAAATTTTGATAACTACGTTCAACTATTTTAAAGTTGAACGGGTCAAATAAAGAATGAAGTATGACGTTCATAAGTGATGAAACCTCACACGAATAAGTCAAACGAGATAAATAAAGTATAAAACTTGGTAGTGCAAGTAAGCGCAAACCGTATAATGGAAGCGCGAAATATTAATGAACCTATGTGATGGGTCGTAAAGGAATGTAGATAGGAAAAACGCAAACTAGCGAAACAAGAATGTTAAAAACACTAAGATAAAGAACCCGGGTAACGGGTCGTAAAGGAGTATAGGTAAGAACCGGGTAACAGTAAGCATAGGACAAACCAACGTGTAAATGACGTTAGAAGTCATAAAGTCGGAAAGAGAATTCGAAAGAAAACAAATGTAGCCTTAGACTACGGTCAAGGTCAAATGAAATCCAAAAAGCAAAAGTAAATAATTCTAAACATAAAAAGGGGGTGCTTTGACGCCATATACATATATAAACATATATACATTTGAATAAAAACTCGAATAAAGTATGATCTACGAGATCATCATAACCTACGAGATTATAAGTAATGCTAAGGTCTACGGGACTAAAAAGACCTTTGTGTCACGAATAGAAAGAAACGAATTGTCAGGGTCTCACCTTAAAAAGGTGGAAATCTAAGGAAAAAGCATGCGAGGCTAAGTGAAAGAACCTACGGGTCAATAATGTAAAGCGAGAAAACTGGTTGTAACTCCCCGTGTAAAATAATAACAGAAGGTAAAATTTGTATAAAAGCGATGAGTTTCGCTAAGTTAGCCGAACGGGTTAAAATGAAGGGATCATGAAAAGTTTGGTGGACAAAAGTGAAAGATTTCACTAAAACATCTAAACGGGCTGAAATGACAAAAGAGTTCACGATTATTAAATTGTGTTATTTTCACCAAAGGGCGAAGGCATTACCAAAATGACAACAGAAAGGAATAAATCCTTGGACGTAAATTCCTTGATGTGAGAAATTGACATGAGTTAAAAGAAAACGTTAAACTAAAATTTAGTTTTAGTGAGAAATAACGTTTTAACAAATATAAATATTATGAGAGAAATTGCAAAACGAAAAAACACTAAAAGAATGGGTGCTAGAAGATACATTCGAAAAGAAGATTTTCGATAATAAAAAGTTTATATAAACTTAAACATGACGTGGTGTGATCACGTCAATCCAAACGATAACTTTTGACCGAAAGAATGAATGCCTTGAAAGCGAACCTAAGTTCATTTGGTCTAAACCAATTAACTACATAAATAAGGTTTCGCGGACGAAACCTCTTTAAGGGGGGTAGACTTGTAACACCCCGAAAACAGGTTTGATAGTCAAACCACGTTAATATTAATGAACGGGTAAAATACCGTTATTGGTAAAAAGTAACCCGGTAAATATTAGGATTTAAATAATTAAACCTAATATTAATTAAAAGGAGAATAATCATTTTGAGAAAAACAAAGTACATAAAAAGGGCCCGAGTGGGACTTAAAATAAAACGGGTTATGACTTCCCGAACCCATTAAGTAAACTAGGAATAATTAACCTAGTTAGTAATATGTGATTACGTAATAAATAGTGAATTATAGCTTCTTTTGAGTAAAATAAAACACAAGAGACTAATGTTGCCAAGTGGGCAAACTAGTTTTTATAAAAAAAAATAATAAAACACAACACACACACTTAGTGTGTGTGTGTGTGCGCGCGTATGGGCGACCAGGAGAACAAAAGAAAGGGGGTGAACCCTAGTTCTACAAATCAACAAAATTGAAGGTCAAATCTAGCCCAAATCAAATGCATGAACATAGATTCGTGATCACCTAAGCTTGGGGATCATAAGGTATGTCAAATTTTTGATATTTATGAAGTTGAGATTTTAGATGAACTTATGAAAATCGAGATTCAAGCTTGAATGATTGATGTTTGGGTGAAACTAGGATGAATCCATGTTTAGAAAACAAACCCTAGTCGAAAACTTGCTGAATTAGTGTTAAAGACTAGGGATTCGATGATTACCCATATGTGTGCTAAGTGGGTTTTATGACAAGAAGATGAAACTTGAATTAGGGTGTTAAATGGATGAACATTGATGTTGTGATGCTAGTTCTAGGTGTAGTTCATGTACACTAGACATACAGGCATGATTTTGATATTAAAACTTGGTTAAAACGATGACTATAACTAGATAAAATTTGCGTATAAAATCTCGCCTATAAGATGTTTGTTAAAATGCCCGAATGAATATTGATAAGAAGAAATTATGAAATGAATGCGTAATTGGCTAGTTTGACTAATTACGTGAAATATGGGTTAAAACGGATTCTAATCATAATGTTGATTTAACTTAATTGTGCCTATCGTATGATTAAAGGTAGTTGACTTCTAAAGGTCAAACTAACCAATGATGAAGTCAAATGGTAGTTTCGGCATGAAATCCGTAAAATGAAATGGTCATAAGTAATGATGACTAGTCTAATTGTCTTACGGATTATGATAATAGTTTGACGCTCGACAAGCTAGGTGGAGGCTTGGGAAAGAAGCGGGTCAAACAGATCGAATGCACGGAAAAAGAGCAAAATTGGATGCTAGGTAAGTAAAGCTTACATACTTTAAGTAGAACATCAACTTAAGTATTGAATAAGAAAAAGGTTATCTAGTATTTAAACGAGTCTTGGAATACGACGTTCCGACGCGAATCGATACGAGTCGGAACAAGTGAAAATGGTAGAAACCATATTTGATGGTAGAAAGGGTAAAAACGGTAATTTGGTCAAGTGTTGACGAATAAACAAGAAATTTTCAAAAGACATTTTATGGTAAAAGCCATAATGAGTTAAATGAATAAAGAAACGAATTAAGTAATTTGACCCTATGGTGAGAACCATGATGGGTCGAATGAAATAAATGGTAAATGGTATGTAGATATCTCTTTTATAATAAACATTGTTTGGGTATATCGATATGTAAAAAAAAAGGCGAACCAAGAAGTAAGTCAAGTGGAAAAACGGGTCAAATGGTGATATTATCACCATTTGAAAATGATATTTAATATTTCGATTGTCAAGTTGCATGCTTACAGGTAAGTATGATTTGTGGGCAAGTATTGCCGTAAGTTAGTAGATAGAATCACAAAGTATCGCTAACGGGTTAATGCTTAGACCCGCGCCAGGTACGTGTAGTGGTCATGCTCTCGATGTGAGTTTGTGGTATGACAAAGTTAGTCAAATTAAGGGTGGATACTAGATCACCTCAAGTGAGGTAAATCTAGCGTGTGGGTAAAACGACCATTAGAGTCGAAGATATGTTCATAGCGAAAAATGCATTTGAGTGAGTCTTAAATACTAAACAATGGGATACTTTTATGTTTTTAAGAACAAAATAAAAGTTAAATGAAATGCGGGTTAAAGGTGCTCGCTTTGTCCAAAACATGTTTTTAAATGTACTTCGTAGTTAAAAGGACTAGAATTGACTAAAATACCTCCGGATGATGAAACGGGTAAACAATCATTAATGATAGATTATTAATGAGTTCAATAATGAGTTAGACCTCTCCGGTATTATAAAATGTGAGAAGCGTAAGTCTTTTGGGTTTAAAGCCCTTAACGAGTCTTTTGCGTAAATTGTCGAACCGAAGGGTATAATTCGGAAAATAAGATTTTATCATATGAAATCAACCACAAATTTAGTTGTGGTGGAAGATAAATGAAAAACCTAGTGTGGGAATGGGAGGTGTGGAAAGAATAAGCAAGATTTGAGCTTAGTGCTCAAATCTTGAAACGGGTCGAATAATTTCGTAAATAAATATTAAGCCAATGGTCTATAAAAGAAAAATTTGTTAATCCAAATGGTGGATTTTGACTCCAAATGATAGAGGACCAAATTACGATCACGTAGGAAGAAACGCGAGGTTAAACGGATAAACGGTTCGAAAGTTACGCCCGTTTTCGTAAAAAGGACCAAAACTGAAAAATAGGAACAACTGGGCTGCAGCGTGAGCTACGGTTCAGACCGTAGGCTACGGTCTGGAGGGGCTGTTTGTTTGTTTTGGGCTGCAGCGTGACCTACGGTACAGACCGTAGGCTACGGTCTGGAGGGGCTGTTTGTTTGTTTTCAATGGACCGTAAGCTACGGTCAGTAGACCGTAGCCTACGACAGGTTTGTTAAAATTGTTTTATGATTGTTGTTCAATGGTGTACGAGGTAAATTATGATATTTAACAACCTTTTATACTTATATTACTAACATTTAAGGTTTTTAAATGTTGTTTAGGTCTCTAATATGTGCTAATAGGATGGATCAAGCTCGATGAAGAACCGAACACATATAACGTCGAAGCTTCCGGACTTGTTAGGATATTTAGGATATTCTAAACTTCGTTAAATGATAGAAAACATAGTTTTGGACAATTTAATAATGTATGATTTTACTTAAACCATGTTTGGCGTTTTGTAATTCACATTTTAGTTTATAAAAATGTGAACTATTATATGTTATATGTTTTGAATCTTAAACGATTTTGAAACTCGAAGTTTTTAACGGACTTGTATTTGTATAAATACATTTATAAGTGAAATTTTTATAGAATTTCACTTCTTCATGAAGAGTGTTACAACAAGTTATTGTTTTTAAAAGTATTTTTTTTTAATTTAACCAATGGGGGGCAATGGTTATAACCCACACCTAACCACGTCGTGCCACGTAAAGTCGTCCACGCCGGTAGAATTTCCCTCACCTCCAACCCCACGTTGTTCGTGGGTTGGTGTACACGACATGGAAAGGCCTCAACGCCACAAATCCAAGCCCACTCCGTTTATTCTTAGCCACTCGTCAAGTCAAATTATTAATACATATTAAAAAACTTTTTTTTTTTTGGTCTCATTATTCATCCCAATTAGGGATAGCAAGGGCCGGGTATTGGTAATCCCAGGCCCGTACCCAGTTGTAATTCTTTGTCCCATACCCGACCCGTTACCCGTCGGGTATCAGGCATACCCACGGGTATCGGGTATACCCGTTAATTTCTTAAAAATACCCATTGGGACAAATGTACAATTTTTACTTTGATGTTTATATAATTTACTATTTTAATGACTATAAAAAAATGAAAATATGATTAATAACTTATATATCATATTCAGACCACATATGCCAAATTAAATCAAAACGATTACTTAATTAAGTAATTGTATCAGGACCACCTAATTGCATAAACATCCACATAATAAAGGGTGATAGCTTCCATATCCAATATACATGTTCAAAAATAAGTTATATGTTCACTACACACCTGCCAAATACATATACACATATGACTATAGACAAGGTAATAAGTACATGTACTAAGTTTATATATATGAAAATCTATAAAAAAAATACTTTCGGGTATTATTCGGGTAAATGAGCCGGGTATCGGGTGGGTATCACTAAATCCCATACCCTTACCCGTACCCGAATTTTTTCTTTTTTTAAGCCCGTACCCGGCCCATACCCATTGGGCTTCGGGTATACCGGCCCATATGTTTCGGGTTTCAGGTATACCTGTCGTGCTTGGGCTTTTTTGCCATCCCTAATCCCAATCACTTGTACATTGCCACGTGATAGCCTTCATTTTTTACACAGAACTCAACAAACAGTATAATAAAATCAAAAATTCTATTATTTTAATTCACGTATTAGATTACTATATTAAAAACATTTTTTTTTAAGTTTGTTGAGCTCTACAAACAACGATCAGTGCATTCAGACCCATTACATAGTGCATCTGGGTGGCGTGTTTTGGTATCTTGAAGTTGCATAAATAAACATACAGAAATACCTACCTATCAACTTAGAGGGTGTTTGGGATTATGTTTTGAAGTGATTATTTGATTATTGTGTTTGTAAAACATAAATTATCTGCCTCCAAAACGCAGTTTTGGAGAAGCATGTACCTATATGCTTTTTCAAAACGCAGTTTCTCATCTATTTAAACCTTTTATAATAACCGTGCCTAGATATGTTGAAAACCCACATAAAATTAATAGAGAAAATCATGTGACAGACATACGAAGCAATCTAGGAAATTTATCTCACTATTTCAATTGTTATAAGTAAACGTGCATGATTGTAAAATTCTTTTGGTTGGCCTTTCAAAAAGAACAAAAAAAAACGTGCATGATTGTAAATAATAAAAATTGAGAATTTGCTTAAGCATAAAAAAGAAAAAATAGGCCAAAACGTTGGTCTTTTTTTAATCTCACACTTTAATTTATTGTATTTTTTTTTATTTATAGCACAAAACTGAAAAAAAAAAAGTTAGTATTTTTAGTTTGAGTATACTATTATAAATTCTTTAAAAAAGTTATATTTATATATGTTTTTTAAACAATCGCCTAGAAATTTAAAGCCCAATAATATCTACAACCTAATATGATTTTTAAACCTATTAACTTATTTAGTTTTGGTTGTTTAAACAATTTTTATTTTATTTTAACGTAACCTTATGAAAAGTAATTGAAAACTTACAATTCCAAACCCAATTAAATAACAAATTCCTTTTAGCAAGGGCGGCAAAGGTGAAAGGCTAAAGACTGGCCGATGATTGCATTCTCGAGGGCCTCATTTTTTTTTTGTATTTGAGTCACGCATGATTTTTGAATTCTCAGAGACGGCTCTCCTTATTTGTCTTGACCTCCAAACATATATAAAAGAACATTTACGGGAGTTCCACTCATCTTTTGATATGTTCGAACCAGATGCACCAACTTTATCATCAAAATTAGTCTAGCACCATCACTGAACTTCAAACTCGTGCTGCTCTAGCTCTATCATCCATTTTGAGATAGAGATGTTGAACTTAATTAGGTTAATTTTTTTTTTTGGTTATTGGATTTTATCACCTATAACTATTGTCAGTGACGGACCCAGGATTTTTTTTCAATGGGGTCCACTTTTTTCGTTGTTCAAATTTTTGACAAACAAAAGTTAAAATTTTCAGGTCGTCGTCGTTTGGGTCGGGTCGGGATGAGGAACATAATAAAATACAATACCATAACAAAATTATATAATCATTACTCATTAGAAAATACACAATAAACATACGATGTCTTTCGAAACGAAAAAAAAACCTTACAAACTTTTAGAGTTGTTCCCGACGAGTTTTCATCTTTTGGAAACGATCCATTACATCGTCGACCCAAACCTTGGCAAGAAGGTCTCTTTCGATATAACAAATGCAACAATCGTTCATATAATCATCACTCATTCGATTACGCAAATCCATCTTCACATGTTTCATTGACGAAAAACACCTCTCAACAATTGTCGTTGCAACCGGTAGAATTAATGCTAACCGGTAGAAGGCCGGAGGAGAAGGGAGGCCAGCGCCGGAGGAGAAGGGAGGCCGGACGTGATCTGTTTCTTTTGAGAATTGAGGGTTTCTTGATTATGGTGGGAGAAAACAAAGAGTCGCTTGTCTCCTGATCTGTTTCTTTTGAATGCGTCATGTTTCTTTTGAAAGGGTATTTTAATACCAAGAATTTAAAAAAAAAACATACAAAAAAAAGAAAAAAACAGGTATCGAACACGAGACTTTTTGGGCATAAGGAAGGAGTTTTACCAATCCACCAAACTAACTCTCATTGTTATGGGGTCCAACTAAATTATTTTATGGGGTTCATATAAAATTTTACATACTGTTCTACTATTTTTTTTAAAGATTGGGGTCCGGGGACCCCGTTCCGCTTAACGTGGGTCCGCCCCTGACTATTGGCTACTGGCCGTTGCCACTCTCAACTATCACTTTGACACCCGTCACCCCCAACTTGACACCTAGTGTGTTCTGTCACAATGTCGTTAACTGATCACTAACTTTTGATCATGTTACTATACATTTTTGGTGTCCTAAGATCCCTAAAACATTCCTAAGATCCCTATGACACCCCCAAAAGCATAGTAACAAGATCAAAAGTTAGCGATCAATTAACGATGTGGTGACAGAACACACTAAGGTGTTTGTTTTTTCGAAAAAGAGCTTCCGGACCTCTTTTCTCTGCGTGGCGCAGACAACGCGCAGATGTTTGGGTCTGCAGTCTGTTTGTTTTCTCGAAGACCTTTCATTAAAAAAGGTATGCGTGTCCTCTTTTTGGTGCAGACTTGGGATGTCCTCTTCTCACCTCTTCTTGTGTTTCATTTCATCCTGAACCCAAAAAATACACACAAACCCTAGCACACCTTCTACTCCACCACCTCTCCTACACCCCAGCCGCAACCTCCCTCCTCACCGCCGGCGCCGCCACTCTTCCTCCCTCCTTACCGCCGGTAATCTTGATAAACCAATAGGGGAATTCTATTCCCACACCTTCTTATCTATCTACACACCTTGCCTTTTTCAATACGCATCGTATAGGCCTATACGATGCGTATTGGTTCAAAAGTAAAAATTTTAAATCTGCATGTGTCAGTTATTGTTTGGCGGCAGACTTTTTCAATACGCATCGTGATGTACTGCAAAGTACATATGTTTATAATGTATATTTTGGTCAGTTTTAGGTATTTTGAGTCTAGTTTAGGTTAGAATTTCGATACTGCTGACGTTAAGCTATGATTTCAGGTCCCGTTGCTTAAAGTTATGAAAAACGAGCAGTTTAGAGGAAAAACGGGATTCGTATGCGAGTCAGAGAGCTGAATGAATAAAGAAAAAATAAAACTGCAGATAGGGGGTCCCTGCCATACGCGACGCCCTAGGGCCACACCCGTCGCGTACCGCGAAGGGGTCAAATACGCAGAAAATAATGTTTTCGGTTAGGTTTTGATGATATGTTCTTTCGGGTTTATATACGAAGCAAAGCTGCCGTCAGAAGGGTTACGGATGTGTGAAGTCCAAAAGCTTAGTTTGGAGATTGAAGTGGTGTGTTTGAAGAGTTTGGATCACGAGAATCATTGGTTCGAGTTCGGTTTGAAGATTTAAGACTTGCACGGGTTTTTAGTTCCTTGTTTGTTTGATTTCTCTCTTTCAAAACTTGTAACCATGAATTCTTGTTTGAATAACTTTGTTTTACTTTCATTGAGCAACATGCTTGGCTAAACGCTTAAACTGCCTAGACTACGATGAATGGATTTGAATAAAGTTTGAACATTTTTAGTTAAATGCATGTGTTCATGGATTAATTGTGTTTTGTAAGAGGTTTGGTTTATTTATTTGGTGTGTATGCGTACTTTGATTTGGTTAATTATTATCGATTGCTTCGTGTGAATCTAGGTGGTTGTCTACTACGGAATAGGTTCATGCTAGATCTTTGACCTTGTGTCTTTGACCTTTAGGGTGAATGGCCAATAAACCTTAGAAGTGATAGTTAATAATTTGCTAGGTTTCAGTATTCTACTAGTCCTTATAGCTGGAAGGTGCAGGGCTATTGGTAGGTCTTACCCGGCGAATTGCTTTAGACAGTCTTTGGAAAAAGTCGTGCCTTAGTTGCCCCGTCGGTTTATTAGTCTATCAAGTCAAGTGAAGAAATTCAAACTACCCTAGATCTATAATTGGAAAAGAGTAGGTCAATATTAGGGTACTTACACAAGAATTAGATAACCGGAGGGAAGTCTAATAACCGATAGAATTAACGGCCTAGGTAGTGCCATAAGTTTCACCTCGATAAGGGTTGAGGGGCTTAGTTGGTGTCTTAATAGGTTTAGTATCACAAGATCCCGGTTCCATAAAACATGCGGTTAACTTAATTGGTAAATTCTTAAAAATCAATCCAGGATTCTAGTCTAGGTAGTCTTCACCATCATCTAAGAACATTTTTCATATTAATTCGTATTTGCATAGTTTTAGTTAATAATTAGTTTGATAAATTTCCTTAAAATTTCAGTAACCCCCCCCCCCCCCCAAAAAAAATGAAACAGTTTGATTCGCGTCTGTCAGAGTTTAGTTAGCGTAATTAGTAGAGTCTCGTGGTTCGATATCCGGACTTACTTAGGTCGTACTACAGTGATCGGTACACTTGCCTATTGTGTGGTTTAGGTCGAGTCTAGATTTAAAGCTTTTTAGTGTCTAGCTTAGAGAGTCTAAAGTAATTAATTTTAGTAGTCTGTTTAGCACACATCAAGTTTTTGGCGCCGTTGTCGTGGACTCTTGGCAATTGCGCTTATTAGCTTTGATGGACTTAATTGACATATACGTGCTACGTGTTTTGTTTTGTTTTGTTTTAAGTCTTTTATTTTTATTTTTATTTTTATTTTTATTTTTATTTTTATTTTGAGTCTTAGTGACTAGTGTCTGTTTTTCTCATATTTAGGTTTTTGCTTGTAGTGGATGCCACATCTGCGCTCGCACAGACCGCCGCCGAAACCACCAGTCACAGAGTCATCATCTCGATTGGGCCAAGGCCCACATGTTAGTACTTCATCCTCTTCTCATTTCCCAAACTTCGATACCACCCCATTTCCCTCACCACACCATTCACCTAAAGTTTCTCCACCCGATAGTCCCACTTCTAGCACCTCAGTTCACATAAACTTAGAACTAATGGCCAATCCAAGACAGACCGTCCATCAACAAGCCACCCAAGGCTTCACTGGTCTCACTTCACTCATCATCGTTCCACCCATAGTAAACGAGAACTCATGGCAGATTCCATCGTATGCCATGCAAGCCATCACCAATAACATCCAGTTCCACGGCCGCGAGGACGAGGATGCCCCCGCCCACGTAAACCGTTTCTCTCGTACGCTTGCCACGTTTAGCCTTCACGGAGCCCCAAACGATGCTACCAATTTATAGCTCTTCCCCTTTTCACTTGCCGGCCGTGCGGCTACTTGGTTGGATTCTCAGCCAACCGGTACTTTTACCACTTGGGAGGGCCTCCGTCAAGCCTTTCTGAACAAATACTTTCCTCCCGCTAAAGCTTCACGTCTTCGCGATCAAATTCACTCATTCCACATGGAGCCCGACGAGCCCTATTACCTTGCTTGGGAGCGTTTTCAAAACCTTGTCGCTCGATGCTCCCAGCATGGTCTTTCTGATTGGGCCCTTTGCGAGAAATTTTATAACGGTCTCACCCAAGAGACTCGTGATCGTTTTGACACTAATGTGGGAGGTCATATGATGGGCATTCTTACTGTTGCCGAGTGCTTAGAGCGTTTCGAGAGCTTTGCCCAATCTCAATCTCAATCGTGAGCTGATCGACGGTATCCAAGTGGCAATTCAAATACCACTACTAGTGCACCCACTCGTGGGGTGAGCCATATCACTATGGATCCTAGTATAGCCCCCGTGTTGGAAAACGTCACTAGAGAACTCAAGGAGATTAAGGCAAAGGTTGATAAGTGTGAGTTTTGTCGAGGGGGTCACGATACGAATGCGTGTCCATTGTTAGTTGGTGAGGAGCAGGTCGATTTCATGGGAGGGGGTCAAGGTAGAGGTCAACCTAGTGGATTTGGTAGTAATTTTAATTCGGGTTGGCGTAATAATAATAATTTCAATAATAATAATAATTTTCGTTCCAATGGTAACCCCCCTGGTTTCCAATTAGCTCAAAATCAAAACAGGGGACAGGGTTCATTCTTTGGTGGGGGTTCAAATGGGCAGTTCAATAAGGGGTTCAATGGGCAGGTCAGGGATGGAGGATCAAGTAGTCAGGTTCAACCAGTTCAGGGTTCAAATAGTGATTTAGGGGGTAGTCTTGAGAGGATAGAGGCCATGATGAGTCAGTTAGTCATTAAGGACCAAACCACCTAAAAGATCCTTGCCGAACACGACCTTATGCTTAAGAACCACCAATCCTCTTTCCAAGACCTTCAAAGGGTCGTAGGTGTGACAACTGTCAAAAATCCAGGTATCCGTACAATTAATTAATCTTGATTAGTGCTTAATGACTGTGCTGAATTACAATTAACTGCTTTCTGATTATTACTTTATACACACATGTGCATCACATATTGCAAATGACATAAAATTGATTTCATGAGGACTTTATTGACATAAAAGATGCACAAAGCACAGTTAGCACAGTTAACACAGTTAATAGACAAACCGGGAAAATGCTGACGTAGTTCAGTACATAGACAGACAGTGTTTTGAGACCCAGTATGAGTCAGAAATTAAGTACTACACTAGTGTAGAGTGTAGGGAAGTAAGGATCACAAAACTGCTTTTCTAGGTGATAGTTTAAGTGCCGAAAAGTGCCTAAAACTCACCCAAAGTGCTGAATTTAGCAAAATTCAGCATAAATCAGCATTTAAACACATTAATATTATGCAGAAACATGGTTAAATGGTCCTGAATGCTTTCCTAAGTGTCGGGAATTAAAAGTGTCACAAAAAGATACATAAAGGACACTAAACTGCAAAGTTTAGCACTTTAACGAATCAGTATCTAACCGAACAACCGGACACTACCCGAAACACCAAATTTACACTTGAAGCATTGTTTTAACATTTCCAAGCTAGTTATGGTCCCCGAACATCATAACACCCCATACAAAATATCTAGTAACTAAAACACTTAACTTACACTTGAAATTGAACTAGATTACAACTAAATGATTAAACCTACTCTACATACCCCCCCCCCCCCACCCACCTACAATCGGCCATACCACCACCATCATACTTCAAGACTTTATTCCTATATTTAATTAGATCTTGTTTTACTTTTTTCAACATATTATACATGAGATAATTGGAGGATATGGTTATAAGTAGTAACCTTGTGATCTTGAACTCATAATCCTCACACACTTCACACACTCATCTCTCTCCCTCTCTTGATCTCCCTCTCGGCCGAACTTAGGCACCACCACCACCATCATCATTCAATCTTCTTCATCCATTCCAAGATCGTATTAAGGTGCTAGGAGGTATACAAGGAAGTTTGGTGGCTTTGGAACTTGAAGGACCTTCTCTAGTTGCTTTTATCCTCTTGATTACTACTCTTGATTCATCCCTAGCCTTGAGCTAGTGGTAAGATCCTTGTACACTCCATATTACTTCTATTTTGAGTGGTTAAAGTAGTATCATAATCAAGAACATTAAGAACACTAAAGAACATAAGCTTGATTTATGAAGTAATCTTGATGAAACTAAGTTGTTTATGAGATGTATGCTTGTTGATCTTTGATTGTTTGTACAAATGATGTTGATCATCATAACATCTTGCTAGATCATGATTAGAAACATAGGTTAGCAAGATGAGAAAGTGAGAATGTGGTAGGATGAAAGATCATCCACACTTAAATCATGAACTTGAGAAGAATACTTTGGTTTCTTGAAAAATAATAATCAAAGTGGGTTAATAATCATATAGATCTAAGATTTATGAATGGTTTTCCAAAAGAACCAAGTTTAAAATATGAGTTTTAGTAGATCATGGTTCTTACATAAACAAACGATATTTTTGGTAGTTAAACAAGTGTAGAAACACTTGTGTAACAAGAAGATTACATGAAGAAACATTTTTGTAAAACATGATTACAAGCTGTAAACATCTAAGTCTTTCAAGAATGATGTTTTTATATAAACAACCACACTTTGAAGGATAACAAAACCCACTAAACACACTACCAAGTTACTACAACTTTTCATAAACTTTCAAGTTCATGAATTAGTGAAATAAGCATGATTTTGGTAAAATTGGTAAGTGTAAGTTATTTAGGATTGATTGTGGTGATTTTACAAAAGAAAATGATATGCTTGAAAGCATGGAAACCTCCATTTTTAGGGGAAACTATGGCAAAATTTTCTAAAAATATAAACACTTAGAAAAATATTTATCCACTTACAAGTGTATTTTCAACAGTAAATGGTTATATAAACTTGCCATAATTTTTGGTTACAAGAATACAAATATTGGAGGTTGGTTTTTATAAATAAAAGTGGTTAAACATATATTTAGAATTTTTGGTTACAGACTTTGTGTAAATAGTTATATTATTTTAGGACTTGAAATAATATAACACATTAAAATACCAAGGATTACGATCCAAAATATTACCAAAATCTCAAGTAATAAATATACAAGTTACACACAAAACATTGGCAAAACCGAAAAAAAAATGTAACCTACAAAATATTCCGGAACTTAATTCGCAAGTATATTTTGGTAAGTAATATATTGGACATAAGGAAGTGAAAATATGATTTTGCAATTATTACAAAGTTATATCGTATTTTTGACAAAGAGAAAATATATTGTTTTGGGAAGTAAAAATATATATTTTTCTTGGAATTATTAGAAAATATGTTATTTTTGGGAAAAATATATATTTTCTTGAGTAAACATGAAATACATTATTTTTGGATAAAAATAAGTTTATATATATTTTCTAAAGTTAGACTTGAAAATATTTATTATTTTGGAACTATAAATATTTTGCCAAGAGAAAAATTATAAATAATTTTTCTAAGTAATATTTCTTAAATATATATATATATATATATATATATAGGTAAAGAGTAAAATACAAATGCGCTTATCGTACGATACGTACGCGATCATCCCAGCCGTTTGATCAGGTGCAGATCTGGTGCGAATTCAATACATATCGCATATGAAAAAATGGTTAGCATGGGGTAGTGTGAAAAATGGCATGGGGTGTGTAGATGGACAAAATCGCATGTGTAAGATTTGAATATCGCATGTGAAAAAATGGCATGAGGTAATGTGAAAAATGGCATGGGGTGTGTAGAATCGCATGTGGAAGATTGAATATCGCATGTGAAAAAATGGCTAGCATGGGGTAATGTGAAAAATAGCATGGGGTGTGTAGAATCGCATGTGGAAAATTGAATATCGCATGTGGAAAAATGGCATGGGGTAATGTGAAAAATGGCATGGGGTGTGTAGAATCGCATGTGGAAAATTTAATATCGCATGTGAAAAAATGGCATGGGTAATATGAAAAATGGCATGGGGTGTGTAGAATCGCATGTGGAAAATTGAATATCGCATGTGAAAAAATGGCTAGCATGGGGTAATGTGAAAAATGGCATGGGGTGTGTAAAATCGCATGTGAAAAATTGAATATCGCATGTCAAAAATCTGTGTGTGTGTTACTGTTCATATTCTTCCATTGTTGGTCGATCATTGTCAGTCTTCTTCCGTTTGACCCTTACAACTCCCAAATTAGTAGTTCTTATTATCGATATCGCACTAAAAGGAACGAAGGGAGGTTGGGGAAGAAGATTTTCAGCTTTTTGAATTTGATTTAGGGTTTGATTTTGAACTATCATCGGTCAATTACAGAGATTTATGACCTCGCAATGACGTTTTTAACCTTCCTGGTATGATTTAGATATATTAAAATGATTAATTTAATCATTTAAATTAGTTTTGCCCGCGTTTGATCGATTGAAGATCGTACGGCTGAGGGCATCGCGTACATAATGTATGATAAGAGGTATTGTACGTTAACCGGCCTCTATATATATATATATATATATATATATATATATATATATATATATATATATATATTTTGGAAATATATATTGGTGGACTTGTATTAGAAATAATATTCCGGAAGGTTTAATATAAATTTAAGTATGTGAATACTTAATGAATACCATAAAATACGTATTCTAACGCGTATAAATACACACCGGAATACGACACCAAAACATGGCAAAATATACAAATACAAGAATGCAAATACACACGTATAAGATACCCCCATCCTTGGGAAGGAAATACAAGAACCAATACTTGGGAAGTATTAAGTTAATACATATTATTCAACAATTATTCCAAAATATGATAAATATAATTTAAGTTGAAATATTAATTATTTTAACAATAATTATATAACTTGGAATAATATCAGAAGCATAAAAGAAACGAAACTCAGAAACGTTAACAGTAAGTCAAGGCACAGCCCGTTCGTCTAATAGATATTAGTACGTTGTAGGTAGTCGTGTTCACCGAAGGAGTACGAGTTACGATTGTTGAAGACGCAAGACTGTGAGTTTCATGTCCCCCTTTTCTTTTAACCGTTTTCAGTTTATTAACTTCGGGGGTGAAATACATGTTACAACTGTTTACAAACATTATATACATGGTATGGTTAGCTAAGGAAGGGTACTACTTGATCATGTGAGTGGTGGGTACAACACTTAAGGCCATTAATCCTCCTTGTAGGACCGAGGGACATGAGTGATAGATCTATTGGGTGTAGCGAGCCCACACCCATGAGGACCAGGGTGGCCCATGTGGTAACTATGTCTTATTCCCGGAGACAAATCTGCTAGGTTTGAGTTTTCCTACATCACTTCACACATATCAATGGCCTTGCAAACCATTGGTGATCTGTTTTCCTTGTTGCTTTCATACCAGGATTTACATACATACAGACATACATTCAAAGGTTTACTCATACACACAAACAAACACATGAACTCGCTCAACTTTTGTTGATGTGTTTCAAAATACATGTATTTCAGGGAATTAGTAAGTGGATCTGGCGGGCGTTGGAAGTCTTAAGCTGCGTTGTGAATAAAGATGTCATCCATGGTTTTGAGGTTTGGGTTGGGTGTCTTATTCCTGGACGAGACACGTCTTCCAAACCTTGGTTTTATTTAATGTCTTTTGATGAGTCCTTAACGAACTCTTAAAACAATTCGTATGGTTTGTAAAACTTGAATTTGAAGTCTACGTTTCAAGACAATGTCGTTATGTTTAAACATATTTAATGGATGACAAATTTATGGTTTTATCATATAGTTGTTGTTATGATTGAATGCAATGGTATTAAGAAAGTCACACCATAATCACGCTTCCGCAAAAGTCATGGTGCAGTAGGTGACATGTCTAGGAAGCTTGAGGAGAGGTTACCCGGTCAGTTTGCAGGTAACACCCAACCGAACCCTAACGCCCATGCCAAAGCCATTACCACTCGTAGTGGCAAAACCGTTGGGAACCCGAGAGTTGAGGAGAGAGTGGTAGAGGAGGATGAGGAGATTGTAGATGAAGAAATCGAGATGGAGGCTCCCGGTAAAGTGCAACCGAGGCTAGTCCCAGCAAGTACCGCACAGACCGGTGAGCCTCATGGAGAGAAGAAAGTAGAGAAACTACCCGTAGACATTAGACCTTCTCCACTCGTAGATCATTCGTGAGTCCCGTTTCCTACACGTCTTAGGAACCAAAAGTACTCCAAGGAATATGGGCAATTCCTAGATATCTTCAAGCAATTGAAGATTAATCTACCTTTCATTGAGGCACTCCAATCTATGCCCAAGTACGCGAAGTTCTTAAAGGACCTTCTTAGAAACAATGAGAAGTTGGGGGAGTTGTCGAATGTTCCATTGAATGGAGGGTGCTCCGCAGTCGTTCTAAATAAGCTTCCGGAGAAGCTCACCGATCCCGGCATTTTCACTATTCCATGTCTATTCGGTAGTAACACCAATACTCGAGCCTTAGCCGACCTAGGTGCCAGCATCAACTTGATGCCCTTTTCTCTCTACGAGAAGCTAGACTTAGGCGAAATTTCACCTACCCGTATGACATTATCTTTAGCCGATCGATCCGTGAAATACCCGAGGGGTATTGTCAAGAATTTGCTTGTTAAGGTCGACAAGTTCGTTTTTCCCGCTGATTTCGTCATTTTCGATATGGAAGCGGATGTGAGAGTTCCTATCATACTTGGTCGTCTGTTTTTGCGTACCGCTAAAGCCCTCATAGATGTATTCGACGGTAAGATCACACTGAGAGTCGGTGAGGAGAGAGTCACCTTTGAGATTGATCGTTCCATGAACCACCCGAGTGGTTCCGATGACAATAGTGGTCCTTGCCATTCCGTCTATTTCTTGAACTCATTCATCTCATGTGTTGACCATTGTCTAGAGTATATATCAGTGGAGCCGACTTACTAGGAGGAGAGATAGTTGAGGAGGAGTTGTTAAGGTTGTATAAAGTAGAAGATGAGGGGATTCCTTTGATTCCCGAAGCGCTAGCCGTTAGTGATGACACCACCCAACCCCCACCCTTAGAGCTTAAGGTCCTTCCATCTCATTTAGAATATGCCTTTTTAGGCGAGGGTTCCGACCTACCCGTCATCATCTCATCGAAGTTGGAGGATGGGGAGAAGTTGAGGTTGTTGGAAGTGTTGAAGGCCAACAAAGAGGCCATTGCATGGAGGTTATCCGACATTAAGGGCATAAGCCCTTCTTATTGCACTCACTGGATTCTCATGGAGGACAATTTCAAACCGGTGGTGCAACCCCAAAGGCGCCTCAATCCAAACATGCAAGATGTAGTGAAGAAGGAGGTTCTAAAACTCCTAGATGCCGGGATGATATATCTCATCTCAGATTCTCCATGGGTTAGTCCCACGCAGGTTGTCCCTAAGAAGGGAGGGATGACCGTTGTCATGTATTCCAAGAATGAGCTTATCCCTTCTCGTACGATCACGGGTTGGCTGGTGTGTATCGATTACCGGAAATTGAATGACGCCACCCGAAAGCACCACTTCCCATTGCCCTTTATCGATCAGATGTAAGAGCGTCTCGTAGGTCAACAATTCAATTGTTTTCTCGACGGTTTTTCTGGTTACTTCCAGATCCCCATCGCACTGGAGGATCAGGATAAGACCACCTTCACATGCCCTTATGGCACATACGTGTACCGACGCATGCCATTTGGGCTGTGTAACGCTCCAGATACCTTTCAGCGGTGCATGGTTGCCATATTCCAGGATATGATTGAGAGTTCCATGGAGGTTTTCATGAACAATTTTTCGGTCTATGGTAACTCGTTCGATTAGTGTTTGAGAAATCTTGAGAGGATGTTGAAGAGGTGTGTTGAGACGAAGCTGATGCTGAATTGGGAGAAGTGTCACTTCATGGTGACTGAAGGTATTGTTTTAGGTTATAAGATCTCGAGAAATGGGATAGAGGTGGATCGTGCGAAGATAGATACCATTAGCAGGTTGCCTCCACCCACTAGCGTTAAGTCAATTCGAAGTTTTCTTAGTCATGCGGGCTTCTATAGACGCTTCATTAGAGATTTATCTAAAATCACTCGCCCCATGACCCGTCTTCTAGAGAAGGATGTTCCATTCGTCTTTGACGAGGAGTGTCTTAAGGCCTTCAACTTTTTGAAGGAACAGCATGTGAGTGCACCTATTCTTATCTCGCCCGATTGGAGCTTGCCGTTTGAGCTCATGTGTGATGCAAGTGACTATGCCGTTGGGACGGTATTAGGACAAAGAAAGGACAAGCACTTCCACCCCATTTACTACGCGAGCAAAACGTTAAATGATGCTCAAGAGAACTACACCACCACGGAGAAAGAACTCTTAGCCGTAGTTTTCGCGTTCGACAAGTTCCGCTCGTACCTCGTGCTCTCCAAGACCATAGTTTTCACCGACCAGTCTGCTTTGCGTTTTCTTTTCCAAAAGAAAGACGCCAAACCCCAACTTATTCAGTGGATTCTCATGCTTTCCGAGTTTGACATCGAGATTAGAGATAAGAGGGGGTCGAAAACGTAGTAACTGATCACCTTTCTCGTTTAGAGGACCATATGAGAGAGGAGATTCGTGAGGAGGAGATAGGAGATTCATTTCCTCACGAGTCGATTGAGTTTGTAGAGGCCGAGAAGGAGGGATTGCCATGGTTTTGTGATTTGGCGAATTACCTTTAAAGTGGTAATATTGCAAAGGGAATGACCACGCAACAGAGAAGGAAGTTCCTTAGTGAGTCAAAGAAGTATGTGTGGGACGATCTATTTCTCTTTAGAATAGGGGGTGATAGGATTCTTAGGCGGTGTGTGTCGAGAGAGGAAGGTTTGAATATCCTTAAACATGTGCATGAAGGTCTAACGGGAGGCCACCATGGTGCATACGCCACCGCACAAAGGTGTTCGATTGTGGATTTTTTTGGCCTAACGTACTTCGTGATGCCATTGAGTTCGTGAAAACATGTGATGCTTGTCAACGAACCGGTAACATTTCAGCCAAAGATGAGATGCATCAAAACCCAATCCAAGTGTTGGAGGTTTTGATGTTTGGGGCATTGATTTCATGGGACCCTTTCCCGTCTCAAAAGGGAATCGTTATATACTTGTGGCAATCGACTACGTGTCTAAGTGGGTTGAGGCTCAAGCTCTTCCTACGAATGAAGCCCGAGTAGTATTGAGTTTCCTCAAGAAACTCTTTTCCCGTTTCGGTACACCAAAGGCTTTAATCAGTGACCGTGGTACTCACTTTTGCAACGCATTGATGGAAAAGTTGCTTGCACGCTACGGAGTCACTCATCGTTTGTCTACCGCGTATCATCCACAGATGAGTGGTCAAGTGGAGAACGCGAATCGTGGTATCAAACGTATTTTAGAGAAAACCGTCGGAAAGAATAGAAAGGATTGGTCCGACAAGCTTGACGATGCATTGTGGGCGTTTCAAACCGCTTACAAAACACCTTTAGGAACCACACCATTCATGATCGTCTATGGAAAAGCTTGTCATCTTTTCGTAGAGCTAGAACACCGAGCACTTTGGGCATTAAAAAGCGTTAACCTTGATATGACCGAAGCCGCTAGAAAACGCTTCTTTCAAATCCATGAGCTTGAGGAGCTTAGGGATGCGGCTTATGCTCGATCTTTGGGCATTAAGGAGAAAACGAAAGCCCTACATGATCGTAAGTTAAGGAACATCAAAGAATTTAGCAAGGGTGAAAGAGTGCTTCTCTACAATTCGAGATTGAAGTTGTTTGCGGGGAAGTTGAAGTCGAAGTAGTCAGGACCGTATATGGTTCATTATGTGTTTCCGTATGGAGCAGTTGAGATTATGGATGAGTCCGATGGCCGGAGTTGGAGGGTAAATGGACACCGTTTGAAGCACTATATTTGAGGAGCGATAGATAAGAATGAGATTGAGGAAACTCCTATCGAAATTCCACCAAAAGCCACCACTTAGTGTTTTGGGTGAAATCTCAAGTGTACGTTTTGTATCGTTTGTATAAGAGTCGTCATTTGAGTCCTTTTTGCTTTCTAACAATATTTTGGTAGATTGTCGGTCTTTGTTTTGTGTCATTGAGAATTTCGCAGGTTTCGTTACCGCTACGGAACTGGGGAAGCATGAAAAAAGAGGACCCATGTATGTTTATTTGATACTTAGAAATTTTTTTGGGGCTTTTGGATGGCTGGGAAAGTGTTTGAAAAATTTTCTAAGGCATGGTGGGACAAAATTTTCGAAACATTCTGTAAAAAAACAGACCCTGGCGTCGCACTACACCACGGGGTCAAGCCAAAAATCAATTTTTTACACCCGCCGCCGTACGCGACGCCCCCTGCCTGACCCTTAGCGCTACGCGAGGCCCTTTTTACCCGGTTCAAAGTTGTTTTCAGCCCTCATTGCTGCATATTACTTCCTATTCTCCTAATACGAAACCCTACCCGCAAATAACACACATTCCACCATAAGTCACTCATTTCTCCACCAAATTACACCATTTTTCTTCCTACATCACCACAACCACTTTCCCTACGATTCCTACCATCAGTTTCACCCGAAATCGCGATAACTTTTCGCATTTTCGACAAGTTCGAGCACCACAAGTCCAAGTCCAAAGTTTTCTTGCTAAATCTGTAACACCTCGAAAATTCGTGTTAAATAAAATAACGACACGTGTCGTGTAAGACGAAAAGCGTTATAAACTCGGATTTATTAAAAATGTTTGACAGGATTTAAAAGTGTCGTCATGTTAACTTTTGCACCTCTGAACGACCTCGTTATAAATCCCAAGACTCAAAACATATTAAAAACATCTAGTATATGTTCAAGTTCAGTGAATTATAGCAATGAATGATTCATGATTCAATTGGTGGACTCCTACGAAGAAATTCCTACGGTAACCCTTAGTTTTCGGTACCTTTATAAAGGATCCAAGCAAGCATACCAAAATGGTAGGGTATGTTACTGTATAAAGCACTTTTTGGAGGTCCCTAATTGATAAAACAAGTCCTAAATTCGAAACAAGTGGTTGCCCCTTCGAAACACCAAAGAACAACAGATTTTTATGCCTGATGTCAGGCTTACGGACCGCAACAATGGGAAGCTTACGGTCCGTAAGCTAGTGCCCAGCGACCAGAAACCGGTTGTTTCCTGTTTTACGCGCATGAAACTGATTTTAACGGTTTTCCTCATCCCTCTTGACCTCTAAGCAACCCCTAAACATGTAGGACACATGTAGGAATGTTGTGGGCAGTAGTAGACCTTGTTGTCAATGCATTGTGGTGAGTAAATCCACTATATAAGGGCCTTTAGTTGCAAACAATTCATCACATCTTCATCTGCATTCTTGGAGCACTTCTGGAACTCAAAACCTTCTCTCAAGTGTTCTCTAATCAAGCTTAGGACCTTTGTAAGTTGCCTAACCTTCTCTAATTAATTTTATCTTAGTTATTTAGCTAAAAGTCAAACCGACGTAATTACGGTTTGACTTCGAGATTAGTCAACAATGGCTCAGTCATATCTCGAATTAAAAGTAGTTATAAGTAGGTATTTATGTGGGTAATAAACCCTCAAAAGGGTTCCCCCTGATAACCACTCTAACCAGGTCAAAAGTCGGGTCAAACTTATATTTAAAAAGTCAACAGGAAGCCTAAAATGCTATTCATGCATAATTAACATTGTAGATCATATACAACCTGTTGGATCATTGTTATAACTTGGTAATAAGTGTAAGAACATGTCTAAACATGTTCAACCCGACAATTTCCTGTTTAGACCCGGTACGGAACCGAAAGTCACATAGTTTGACTTTCACTTTGACTTTCAGTTCTGACCCGTTTAGGCATGTTTTAGAAATGCCTCAGAGCTTTAATTGGACTAGGTTACATGTTAGAATAACCCTCTGTGATGTTACACCTTGGTTCATTAGTTATCCAATTAATACGCATGTTTCCGTTAATTGCTCATATGTTGACCGTTATGCCCTTATTACCTTAAAACGTGATTTATGAAAATGTAAAAGTGTAGAAACCTTAATTACTGATATATAAACTTGTATGCAAAGTTTGACATCATTTTGACTTGTAAATTAAAAGTTATGCTCATTATCGCAAATTTAAAGCTTTTTGTAAATAAAACGGCGTAATTAGCGAATAGCCTAGTTAAGCCTACTTTTTGGTATCAAACTTAATACCCACTGATGTAAAATATTATTTTGGGAATTTTAAGGATTTTTAATTAATTTTAGGCTGAGCATAACTAGTAGTCGTAGGCTTAACCCGGTAATTGTCGGTTTTGCCCTTACGGGCCATAAAATGAGTTTTACATATCTAAACGACTCCAAACTTTTTGCTACTGATCACATATGATAAATAAATTATTTTAAGCCTTCTGGAAATATAAAAATATCAGATTTAAGTGTCGAACCCGGAAATGGCCTTTAATCGCCTTATTTAGCGTTTTTAACGCATAGTATGTATTAAAATCATATTGAACATACCCGGGTTGATACCTACTGATATATGAGGAAAATTATAATATTTTAATAGTAAGCAAAGATTGATAAACTCAGACCTCAGTTTTGAGCTTTTCGGCTTATGTGAAATTACCAAAATACCCCTACGGGGCATAGTTTGGTTAAAATGATAAATTTCACATACATGCTTTAACCTACTAATATAACTTAGCAAATTGAGTATATTTGCTGATTACATCAGGCCTGTAACTCAGGTTATCACTTAAACTCTTTTATAAACTTTTAAATGACCAAACTACCCCTACGGGGCCTAGTTTGTGTTTAAACACGTTTCGGGCATAATGAAAGACACCTTACTGATGTCACAACATATTTGAGACATAATTAACTTAGGAAACCTGTGTATAGCTCTCATGAATACCCGTCACGCTTATTACGCGTACGGTTCGGTTTATGTAACAAGTTTACATAAATTAGCCGAAACGGGTCAAACCTTAACGGTTTTATCTCAAAATCCAGAATGTGAATAATAAACCCATATTAAACAAGTCTTCAAACTTGTAGGGTCTGAATCACATTCTACCCGGCCTTCGCTTAATCGTGCGTACGAACCGTATCTTGAAACTAGCCGGTCTAAGCTTAAGCTTAATAAAAGGCCCGTTAGGATTCTAATAGGTTATTATAAACCTTCGTTCCAGATTAGGAGGACCAGTAAAAGCTACGTTCATTTTGCTTATTGTGATTAATACTTGCTCAGGTAAATACTTTTAACTTATTTTCCCTATACGGGCTTGGGTTACGGTATATAGCATACCGCTTGATCGGGTATCAAATCTCCACCATTAAGTGGGTAGTTGAATAATTTGATCGGCTCGTTTAAACAGTCTTGTTACTTAAAGCCTTTGGGGGGTTAATGACCATGTCCCGGATATCCTTGGCATCATCTTACGAGATGGCCACGACCTGAGCACGGGGTGTAGGCGTACACCTGTCAGTGTATAACTCAATATTGTGGTGTGTCTATTGATCTTTAACCCGGACTTGATCCGGGCTACTGAACGCACAAGGAACATGTTATTCGTTCACAAGATTATAATATTAAATAATTCTCCCAAGTTATAAAAATGTTTATGCCATGTGCATCCAAACCAATTTTAAATCATTTTTCAAAATGAGTCAGTTGATTGTATTTATAAACTGACGTATTTTCCCAAAAAGACTGAATGCAGGTACTAAACGAAATTGGCTGGATTGTCTCCTTAGCATCAATAAAAAGTATCGCAAGCTTAGGATGCCTGAAGTCTGTTGAACCATTGTTTCTATTTTATTTCGATCCGTTCTGTGGATAAACAATCGAACGTTGTGATACTTGATATTACAATAATTAAATTCGGTTGTATTATATCTTTTTTAAATTTGCTTCCGCTATGCATAATAATTATTGTGTTGTTTGACTATTACGTTACCAACCATGACGTCACGATACTCCCCACCGGGCCCACCGGTGACACGTGGAAATACGGGGTGTGACAAAATCCGACTCCAAAGTATGTTTTCTGTGATTTCTTGTTAGTAGGTAACTTCATTTTCCATTTGTAAGTGTCGGGTCAGTCGTATTATCGGTCTAGGGTTTGGGTGGTTCGTTAAAGTTGTGATCTTTGATGTTCTGATAATGTTAGTAGGTTGCGGTTGGGTTTGTTTGGGATGATTATACATAATGGGGCTTGCGGATGGTTCGGGTTGGTTTATTTGCGGTTGTTTGAGCTTTGTGGGGTATGTTTGGACAATTGGACCACTAGTTTGGATGTTGGTGGGGTTTGTTTGGCTAACACTAAAAGGTTTTTGTTAAAAAAATAAGTTTTTGAACTGATTTTGCAAATCCAGTTAGTTGTCTAAACGAGTTTTGCTGCACAAAACGTCACCTTTTGGTTTCAAAGTTTCAAACTCTCACTTGTTTAGCCTAAATGTCGGGATATTTTGGCAGTTATGCTTAATTGAGGACAATTAACGTGCCGGGAGGAGATATTGTACTTTGAGTTTTGAGTCGTTGATGTCATCGAGTCTAGCTAGTTAGTACTTAGAGTTAAGTGTCGGGTTTACTAATATGCATGTACAAGTTCACAACATCTTGCCCATACTCAATCTCCATTCGGGCAAGTTTGTGTTTAACTTACGCTTTTGTAAACGGTAACCCATGTTTTTTCTTCAATTTTATTTTCGGTTTCAGTCGCGAACGTAATGCTATACGGCTGTTTCCGAATTCTAAAAAAAATTAGTTTTTGTTTTGTTTGATTCGTATCGCTTAAATCTTTCGTGTTTTGCAGGAACATATCAGGTGAGGGCTCGTCCAGTAACCCAAAGAAAAGGAAGATCAAATATCGAGGACAAGATCAGAGAGTTATGCTCGACTTGAAAGGATAGTCGATCACCCAATCTTGGATTTTGAAGAAGACAATGAAGAAAGGGAAAAACTAGTGAAATATGTGAAAACTAATCTCCTGGAACATCGCACGATTGATTGGGAATAGTTGCAGGGCATGGGGGTCCGTGACCGTGTGGAGAACTTGCTTGTTCCAAGACTGAGAGCGGCAATGGATTGCCGCTGGCCACAGCATACAGAGCTGACGCTTGAGTTTCATTGTACTTATTATCATAAAAAGGGTACATTTGCTGAGAAGAATGCGGTTTTGTTTTCATTGGGCAGAAATATGTATGAGATGAGTATTGTTGAGTTTGGAGTAGCTTTGGGTTTCTATTCTGAGCAGGAAGTGCGGACAGATGATTTTGTTAATGGGTTGAGAGGTTTATACAATCATGTGCGAGAAAATTATTTGGGTCCGGATGAGTTGGCTAGATTCTGGGAGACGATTTCTACCGCACCGTTCTCCGGCACGAACCTTATCTCTACGGTTCGTGATCTGGTCTATAGGTATATTCTGAAGGTGTTGGCAACTACGATTGTGGCAAGAAGGTCAGGTGAGAACAAGGCTATCTGGTTAGATATCTTTGCCTTGATGTGTATGGTTGAGAAGCGGAATTGGAATTTGGTGAGTTTCTTCGCATGGTCTTGTAATCGGCCTCGCAGAGGGGGAAACCGGGCAGCGATGGATCTTGGGCCATATATTACCAGGTTAGCGACTAATTTGGGTGCTTTCACGAAATATAAGTTGGAGCAGATGAGAGAGAATGTTCCAACGACTTACTGGAGTGTTGGGGATCTACAGTTAGCGGGTATTTTGTCATACTCGGATCCGCCTGAATGGGAGGTCAGAGCGGGTGCACAGGTTCAGCCGCCAGCAGGTACTGAGGCGGCTAATGTCTTATAGGGTGCTTTTCCGCCACGTCAGCAGAGACCTCGGCAGAGACATGAGATCCCAGCTCAGCAGCACTCACTTCGCCAGCCCCTACAGCCACGACCTGACCCATTCACTCATGAAGCTGTTTATGACCTTAACCAGCAGCGTTTTGATCAGCTAGAGGAAAGAATGAGAGTTGATCATCAGTGGACGATGCAGAGCCACCACCGCCAGGATGGCATGCTTAGGTATATGATGTCAGGTATGCAACTGAATGTGCCTCCACCTTTTTCTGGATTACTTTCACCGCCGGTTTACGGTGGTGAGTAGCAGGCTCCGTATGTCTGTGGACCGTATCCGGGGTATGATCAGTGGAGTGGACAGAGTGGTTATGGTTATAGTGGCCAGTATGGATGGCAGCAGGAAGGAGGTTCAGGTGTGCAGCAGATGGATGGGGAGGAAGACGACGAGTGATGGAGATGGATTGAAGCGGCATATATCCTTTTATGGCTATTTTATTTTATGTTGCTTTGATAGTTCGATTGGGTTGTATTAGTAAGACAATATGTTTTTATGTTTCTTTTGAACTTCGGATGGTGATACTTTGGATATTTGGTAGTAGTTTGTTTGGTATGGTATGTTTGATTTAGGTTGATGATTGGAGCCGTTTTCCGTTCGTGTGAGAGAGAGTTTTGGTATTGTTTGCTGAGCACGTTCGGTATTGGAGGGCATTTGTGGAATAGACAGGCATGTTGACAGTCGCACATTTTTCGAGCTAAGTCTTTTTCATTGTAGAGTTTTGTATTTTTTTTATTTTTTAGTTTTGATTTTGTAGGTAGTTTCTAGTTTTGATCGTTTGAGTCTTGTTCTACTCTTGGATTAGGGACAATGCAAAACTCTAGTGTGGAGATAGGACATTAGAGTCGTAGTGTAATTGCTTTTATGAGTTTAAAAAAACTGAAAAATGAAAATGTCTTTTGAATTTGAGTTTGCAAATAAAGACGGAAAATGATAGAAAAGATGGGTTTTTATTCGGGTTATAATAATAGGAGATAAAAAAAACAGTCGTGCTTATGTCTAGTTTGGGATATGTGAATAGGCCCGGTCTGGTTCTAGGTTCCTTTGATCCTAATATACCTTAATTGTCGGTTTGCTAGTGGGTATTCATCTAGGAAAAATGAGAAATTGAAACCGCCGATAATAGTATAAGTAATACCGTTATAAGTAAAAATCGTTAGAATTTTTAATCATGAAAAAAATAATAGAAGGAAAAAAATGAGCTAGAAACTGAATGAAAGTAGCACAGGCCTATGCAATCTTGGTTAGGGATAGCGACTTTACAACCGGAATGCCCCTAGGATGTGTGAAATCGGAATTGCAAAGAAAAAAATTACCGACGCCTATTGTAATCCGAGTTGGGGATAACGACTCTACAGCCGGAATGCCTCTGGGCTTGGTAAAGCAATGTCTAAGCTCAAAAATAAAAAGAAAAAAAAATGAAAAAAATATATATTCGATTTTAAATTCTCTTGATATTGATATAAAACGGTTAGGAATTGGTCCAGTGATCGTTCCTTTTGTTCCATAAGCTTGAGGCAGGATTAGATGGACTGTGGCTTCTAGTGTGAGACCCTAGGTAGACTGACCGCATTTGAACTAAACTTGCATGATAAGGGCTTGGAACCGGGTTCGGGTTTAAAGGGACAAATATGTCACGGCCCCCGACCCGGTTTGACCCGGTCCAGGAGCCGCGGGACAGAAATCCCGTGGTATTTATTTAATTGAGTTAACAGCGAAAGATTTTAACAGAATCTTTTTAAAACTGAAATTTCCCGATTATTTTATTTCACAATTCGGGATAAAACCCGATAATTTTCAATCATATGATTTCACTTAGAAATCTTTATTTTACTAAACATGTTTCTTTATTTTATATTGAGCCACTTCCTTAAGCTCGTAGTGCTTCATGGCACTTTTCCTGGATCACAATAGATCACCTGAAACATGTTTGAAAAAGGTTTTGTCAGCAGGGAAATACTGGTGAATCATTCTTTTTACTAAAACGACACGTTGTTATAATTTACAGTATTAAGAGCGATTACAATGTTTCCATATATCAACCAACTACCCACAGTATTTGTCACTCGACCATCCATTGGTAACCTCATTGTCCAATGGTGTATGTGACTATGGTCATATCACCCCTTGGTGTAACAACCCTCGGTAAACCATCGCCCTCATAAATATTTTAGACGCCTTAGTATATTATAAAATGTTCCCATATATCTTATATTACACCCCGTATGTGAAAACCGAGCCCGATATATGTTATAGTTTATTAAATAAATGAAAAACATGAAATATAGGGCTGAGGCGGGCCGCGTAGACCCACCCCATGCTATTACGCGGGCCGTATGAAAGTGTTGACCGGACTCCGCTGAATTCTTAAGTTCAAGCGGGCCGCGTAAGCTTAAGTTTACATTAACGCGGGCCGCGCGTGTTCCAAATGGTGGCACATCCCTGAGCCGACACGTGTCGACATCGTGTCGAGCCTACTTGGTGATCAGGCAAAGCTATATGTTGACCGCGTGTTGACGCGGGCCGCGTAAGGTTTAGCCTTACCTTACGCGGGCCGCGTGAAGGACAGATTTCAGCACTATAAATAGGTAGCATCAGTTTACGATTTCCGTCGCTCATTTCTTTCTTTCAATCTCGAAATTCTGTAGAGAAGTTATAATATTTCGGGTACTATACCCCTAATTAGCGAGGTTCTGCTCCGTTGTAAGTATTATAACCCCAGTTTCATAATAGTTACGCTGCCCGATTGATTTAGGGTTCCGTAACAACTGTCGTGGTTTTGCCCGACGTAGTTGTTGGAATGCCGTCTCGGGGAGGGTATTATTAATATTTTCAAAGGGTTATGATACTAACCAATGTACATTTGTATAAATTATAGATTATAGCCAGGAAAACCTTACGAAAAGCCTAAGACAGCAATGTAAGTAATCTCCTTTTTATTAACAGTTTTTACAAAACCTTAAATGTTTTACAAAGTAATTAAGCAGTGATTGAGTCTTTGTAGTCTTCAATTACTGTCCGGTATGTTGGGGTTTTGTATACAAAATTTGTACTACCTGCGAGTAGTAAGTCGAGTATGACAGTACGTTACCATTGGGACAATGAGTTAGCCAATGTGTAATATGACCCACAAGTCAGTGGATTGATAGTACCAATTGAACTTGCTGTAATGAAGAAAAATTGTCGGGAGGCTCTGTTTTTGTGCATGGGTTGTTGGTTCAAGCTTCCCTTAGTATCCTTCACCATCCCGAGTGTGTTTTATTCCTGGAAATTAAAACTAAACTAGAAAATATAAAAGTTAATCTAAATTAAACTAAGGATAGTTCCGCGGAATGACTCCGTGGTGCGCCACGTTTATAAGGGTCCTTGGCTAGACCCACCTTATCGGGTGGTTCTGGCTCATCTTCAATTAGGGGGTCATTATTGCCGAATGGATATTTCATTGACCGCTCAAGATCGACACTTCTTTTAAATGCCCCTAATTGAAGAGGTAGACTGTTGAACTTCCGGTTTTTCAAAGCTTCGTGAGTTTTAACAAATGGTCGTCCCAACACTAGAGGAGCGTCATCGAGGATGACAAAGTCGGTCGGTATTACCATTTGATTTGTTTAAACCAATACATCCTCCACTACACCGATTGATTTTATTACTTTCCGATTGGATAGAAAAATGGGTATTTGAAGTGGAGAAAAATCACTAATACTTAATTTTTCGAAAATGTAGTTAGGCATTATGTTAACACAAAGATCTTTATCAATTGTTACATTACTAATAAATGAATTTTGAAAGAAACATGGAACCGGTGTAATGTTAATTTCAAATGGGTCTTCTTTTATTAGTGAGGTTTGATCATCAGTTAACTTAACACTTACCGTTTCGTCAATCTTAGTGTTAGTGTTTAACTCTTTTAAAAACTTAGCATGAGTGTGTACTAAACAATGATTTTCGAAAGAAGGTGACAAGAGATTAATTTCTTTGAAATTAGACTCTTCTTGAATTTTAACTTTGTCGGACTCACCTTTTTCGTTGTTTAACTCATGCGTCGGTTTTTCACTTATTTGTTCTTCCATTTTTACACCTTTAGTTATCTCTTCATTTTTTAATTCTTCTCTAGCGCGGGACTCCTCTTCCCTTGCGCGAGATTCTTTTATACAGCGATCGATAACTCTAATGTGTTCTAATATCCTATTGGTCACTTCGGTTATAGAAAAAGAATCGGGATTTTCAAAGCTTGAATCCGGTTGTTCGATCCTTTGTTCCTCATAATACCCATATGAAGTAGATGGTTCACACCATTGTTCTTCATTGTAAGCATATGATGGATAAGGGTCATAATTTTGCTCTTCATAATACTCATATGAGGTGGGTTGTTCACGCCATGGTTCCTCATAGTAAGTATACGAAGGTGGTGGCTCATATCTTGGTTCCTCAAAGTATGAGTATGAAGGCTCATACATTGGTTCATCAAAATATGAGTATGAGGGAGGAGGTTCATACCTTTGGTCTTTATAGGATGTGTATGAAGTCGATGGCTCGTACCTGGGCTCCTCATAGTAGGTGTATGAATTGGATGGTTGATATGAGTGACTATTTTGAACCGAGTGTGTGTTACGACAATTAGTGCAATAATTACTCCTATAATCATCCTCCTCATAGGTGTAGTTGTAACCTCCTGAGTATTGATCCATAAGAATCACTCAGCAGACCACAACCGAGTCTCGAGATCAGAAAACAAAAATAAAAACGGAAACAGAGGCTGGATACGGCCCCGTGTTCAGTGGACACGGCCCCGTGTTCAGGATCTGTATCTGGGCGTTTTAATTAAATTTACTGATTTCGTTGAGCACGGGGCGTGTTCAGTGAGCACGGCCCGTGTTCAAGCTTTTGTTACTGGGTGTTTTAAGAAAAATCTGCTGCACGGCCCCGTGTTCAGTGAACACGGCCCCGTGTACAGGTTACTGTAAATGCAAATCTAAACTAAAATGCAGAAAAATGTGCGCGCGTTTTAAAAAGGTTTTGAAAAACTGATTAGGCCGTCGATTTTAAGCTTTCTTAAAATTCTTGTGTCCCCGGCAACGGCGCCAAAAAACTTGATGCGTGTAAAGTGTTATATATATTAGGTGTATATTTTAAGCCCCTTTAACACTTATTTTTAGCCAAGTTTTAAATTTATAAAACACGATATTTTACTAACACTAAACACACATATGGGCAAATGCACCCATCGTGAGCGTAGTATAGTGTTGGCAAGATACCGAGGTCGTCCAACGACACAAGAGCTTTTAGTACCGGTTTATCCTCAACGTCTAATCAAAATAAAAAGTTTAGAAAAATGTTTTAAGCTAAGAAAAATAAAAACTAACTAAAATGCTGAAAATAAAAATAAAAATAAAAAGAAAAACAGATAGACAAGATGAATCACTTGGTTCCGACTCGTATCTAGTGTAACCTATGATTATTTCCGCACTTTTGCACTTATTTAAGAGATTATCTTAGTTATTGTAGTAGGCCCCTCTTTTGAAGGTGACGTTACCCTCACCCCAGTAGTTTGAGTCAGCAAGGATACAATCCTAAAAGGGTGGATTATTGGAAGATAATTAATTAAGTTATTAATGCAAATTATGGTAGGCCCCTCTTTTGGAGGTGACGTTACCCTCGACTAAGTAGTCTGAGTCAGCAGGGATACAGTCCTAAATAGCCGGGTTATAGTATTTATAGTAGTTCACTTATGAGGGGATCAAAGAGTTTGGACCCCCGCCATCCAATACCGTTAAGTATTGAAGGAGGTCCTACTAAATTTGACCCAGGTCCATTGCAGGACCTCTAAACGCTGAATAATGGCAAGACCTTTACCAAACCGTTCCCTTAACCCCCGACCAGGTAGCCAACATACCTCCATATAGACCGTGGAGATATGAATGGTGAAATTTTTTTATTTTATATAGACAGTAAAATAATGCCAAGACACCACGGACAAACGATAAGGAAAGATCACCTTCAACATAAGCAACTAGTTATTAAAGTCATTAATACAAAACCAAGTAAAAAGTGCGAAAAGATTAGAAATAAAAAGTATTACACTAGACACTTTGTCTTCACCAAGTGATGTAAGAGACTTAGGCAAACATGGCCTTGATTGTCAAGAACTCTTACGATCAATCTTGGATCCCGAGACGACTCACACACTCTACGATGGACAATGGATGATGGTGGTGGATGATGGTGTTATGGTGGTGGTGGGTGGTGGGTGAAGTGTGAGAGAGGTGGTGTGCCAAGGGATGGTTTGAGCTTGAGCCAAGCACTCCTATTTATAGGCTGAACAGAAGCTCGGGAACGGCCCCGTGTCCAGTGGGCACGGTCCCGTGTCCACATCCTCTCTTTCTTCATTTAATGCAGCTTTGTCTTATTAGTTGACCACGCCCCCGTGTCCGCTGAGCACGACCCCGTGTGCAGAAGAATCTTTGTACTATGAAGATTTGCCTGGATTGTGCGAATCTTATAGTTGACCACGGCCCCGTGTCTGCTGAGCACGTCCCCGTGGTGGGCAATAGAAGCTTCTACCACTTTGTCTTTTCTGCTGACACTTGGGCACGCCCCCGTGCTGGCTGAGCACGGGGCGTGTTCAGTCTTCTGTTGTCTTGTTTTGCTTGGGAAGATGCTGTCGTGGGGTCGGGCATGTCACGTCTTGTTCCTTTTCTTGTATTTATGTCAGATTTTGATGTCTTTTTTCTTCTTTTGTTAATTTGAGCTCATTTAATCCTGAAAATACAAAAGGAAGACAAAAGCACACTTTTTCCAACATTAGTACTTAAAAAGGGTTAGTTTTATGCCACAATTGATGTAATTTATATGTTGCATTTTGCACACATCAGTACACGTTGTGAACTAAGAACGTACCAGCTATCACATCTGGAATGAGTTCTGCTTCTTGAGTGGTTATCTGGAATGCTCTGACATTCTTTTTAGTAGCTCCGTCGGCCGTCTTGGCTTTGTTGTCTGCTGGTTTGATCAATTTAGGACATTCTGTTTTGAAATGTCCTGCTTCTCCACAGTTAAAGCAGATTCTTGTTTTCTTTCTGTAGTCTTCTTCACGATGTCCTACCATTTTGCAAAAGTTGCAGGTTATATTGCATCTTCCATAATGTTTCTTTTTGCAATTCCTGCAGAACGGCGGAATTGAGGATTGCCCTGTTCCTCTTCCCTTGAAGTTACTACTATTACCCATACGAACTCCTTGGGTAATTTTCTGAGCCAGTTCCTTTTTCCTATTTTCATCTCTTGTGCATACCAGCTCGTCAGTTAGGGTGTTAGCTAATTCTACCGCATCGTCAATAGTACGCGGTCTCGCAGCTTTAACGATATTGCGGATTTCGCTAATTAATCCCCAAATATAGCGAGAAATGAGTACTGATTCTGGCGAAGCCAGGGTTGGTACCACTCTAGCATATTCAAAGAATGTCGAAGTATATCCTCGACAGTCTACACCCATCATCCGATGGTTTAGGAACTTATTCGCCATTTGTTCCTTTTCATACTCAGGACAAAATTTTCTCTCCATCAAACTTTTAAATTCTTCCCAGTTTATGGCGTAAGCCACATTTCTTCCTTTGGCTTGAAGTACCGTGTTCCACCATTCTAGTGCCCCTTCTTTAAACAAATGTGATGTGTACATCACTTTGTCTTTCTCGGCACATTTACTTATTGCAATTACTGCCTCAGTTTTCTCTAACCAACGCAGTGCCGCAGTCGCTCCTTCATTGCCTGTAAACTCAGATGGTTTACAAGCAAGAAATTCTTTGTAAGTGCAACCAGGTGTTGCAGCTTTCATTTTCTTAGGAAGCGGAGCTTGCCTTGGACCGTTATTGTTATTAGTATGATTATCGCCTCCATTTACGCTATTACTGAAGTTATCTTCAGAAGTACGTTTGCTAGGAACGATTTGTTGAGGTTCAGCTTGATTTCTAGCTGCAGCAAGAATTGCTGGAATAGCATTGGCTATCCCTTGAGTAACGATATTTTCTATATCTTGCTTAGTCATAAATTGCTCTTCCTGGTGATGCTCAGACTGGTTAACCTCGTTAACTGGTTCATTATTAGCGTTTTCCATCTGATAATTAATATATATAATTTATTAGTATAGAATAAATAACAATTATATACAAAACAATCATCCACATTTCACAACAAATATATATATCCAAAATTATTGATTTTTCGATTCCCTTTTTATATATATATATATTATGCCTCCTTACACACTGATTATGTTACACAAGTTTTATTATTTATTTTACACGTTTTATTTTGATTATTATTATATTATTATACAATCATAACTTCACAACCACATTATCTCTAATCCACTGGCATTTCAAAAACGATGTTCCCTCTCATCGTATTTCCAGGAGATTTGTCCTCCTATTTCCCGGATCCTATTCCCAGCATCCATCAGCTCTTCGCCAAAATGGCGGAGTTCAGCCATATTCTCATTACTCATTGGTGGATTTGGTATAGGTTCTGGGTCAAACTGAGTGAAAAACGTATAAGGATTGTTAAGTAGGTTTTGAAACTGCCAATCATTCGTCCACGACTCGTCCATTCCCAAAGGTTGAGTATGGATTAAAGGTTCTGGGATGACTGGTTCCAAATTTATTGGAATTTGAGTTTTGGCAGGATAAGGGTAAAGGTTGTTATTAATAGGTCTAACGATATCACAGCTCGCCAATATCTGATCCAAATCTTCTTGTAATGGCAACTCCTCGACTTGCCTCGAACTTTCCCCAATTTCTCTTTCTACTTGCTTAGTATTTTCCTCAACCTCGATTCCTTTTCCTTTATCCATGGGATTCTTTATTTTGGGAACTCTCCTAGTTGCGGGTTTCCTCCTGCGTACACGTCTCCAACCTACCAATCTTCTCCTTTTCTTAGGCTTTGGTTTCTCTAGAGGTGGAGCACAAAATTCCATAGGTTGTTCCCCATCAGCAAAGCAACCCGTAAAATCTTTGGAAACTTCTATGTTTACAGGGTAGAGGTTGAGATTCTCTTGGGCTCCAGATAACTCATTCATGCTGTTTAGCATATATGCAAAATACTAAGTTAAAATTTTATAACAAAATTTCACAGATAACATTCAAGTATTATTGCATACCGTGTAGCTAATTTAATACAAAGGACAACTGACAAGTAAAACACACTAGAGTTTATTGTAATTTATTTATGTACTGGGTAAATTTTCTGGCTTGTAGGTGATAAGGATGCTAATACTGGGTCAAAATATTTTAAAGATTTGCATTTACTGCTACAGTAGCTAGCATATAGAGATCTGCCCATTTTTCATCTAACTTGTCTTCCCATGGTGGGTTACTACCGAGTTTCTGAATTTCCTGATTAACTTTCATTTCTTTTGATTTTATTTTCTCTTGGCTTTTCCTAATAATCAAATTTCTTTTATTAGTAGAAAGTGGTTCCTCATAATGGGCTTTACGAACAAATATTCCCTCCTCAGTATCTACTAAGTATCTTGAGGATTGGGATGAACTTCCCTTCTCTTTTTGCGAACTATCTAATTTAAGATAGATATTTGAAAGCTTTTGCTTACCCATACTGTAACTAACAAATAGTCAGTTAATAAAACACATAATCACAATTAACAATCAGGAAAATTAAGTATTTTTAAATACTTAATTAGCTTAACTCAGTTGCTCTGATACCACCTTTTTCTGTCACGGCCCCCGACCCGGTTTGACCCGGTCCAGGAGCCGCGGGACAGAAATCCCGCGGTATTTATTTAATTGAGTTAACAGCGGGAGATTTTAACAGGATCTTTTTAAAACTGAAATTTCCCGATTATTTTATTTCACAATTCGGGATAAAACCCGATAATTTACAATCATATGATTTCACTGAGAAATCTTTATTTTACTAAACATGTTTCTTTATTTTATATTGAGCCACTTCCTTAAGCTTGTAGTGCTTCATGGCACTTTTCCTGGATCACAATAGATCACCTGAAACATGTTTGAAAAAGGTTTTGTCAGCAGGGAAATACTGGTGAATCATTCTTTTTACTAAAACGACACGTTGTTATAATTTACAGTATTAAGAGCGATTACAATGTTTCCATATATCAACCAACTACCCACAGTATTTGTCACTCGACCATCCATTGGTAACCTCATTGTCCAATGGTGCCTGTGACTATGGTCATATCACCCCTTGCCTACCCCGTTGTCCAATAGTGAAGGTTATCAAGTAATGTATACAAAACCCCACATACCGGCTGTAATTTGGTGATTACAAAGACTTAATCCCTGTAATTATAACTTTGAAAATAAACATGCTTTTGGAAATAAATTTCGATAAAAAGAGAATGACTCACATTGCAGATTTAATACGAGCAGAGTCTAGTCTACTGATTAGCCATGTAACCTAATTAAATATCAATGCACACAAACTAGGTCAGTAACTAATACAGCATTTACGATAACTCACGAGATTGAAACCCTCACAACGAATGACAAAGTGCGATACTTAAACATCCATCGAATTCACGACGAATGACAAAGCATAACCCTAATGTGGGCAGCACTTAAACATCCATCGGATAGTTTTTAATCGATCGGACATTGAATCGTAGCAGCGATCGAGTTATTACCCTGTTATTGTGGCAGCACTTCGTGAATTGTGTGTGTTTTAGGACTGTTCCTACAATATCTCAGTGTACGCTTTGAGTTTTAACGTCGAACTAATGCAAAATATCAAGTCCCAAGCCCCTGTATATATACTTGAAAAACCGCGCCCTCGCGTGGCGCGAGGACCTCTCGCGTGGTGCGAGGGACACCCTACTACCATAGGGTAGCCTTGTGTACAGGTAGCTTAGCTGAGTTGGTCTCGCATGCAAATTCGTTATACACGTAAAACTGTTTGGATATTATCAACTAGGGTTTTACCCCCCTTGAGTTTTAGGGGCCCTGATCCTGATTCCGATTGTTCTGAAAATTTTAGGGTTTATGCCGGATCACTTGAGGGTCTTAATTAGGGTTTCCTATTGGACCAAATAAAATAATAATTAGGACTTTTGATGAGAGTTGTTACAAAATATATTTGCAATCGTGGCTAACATAAGTTTCGACTTTAATAAATATAAATAGTTTTTAACCCGATTATTTGCTTATCTTTGATTCCGTTTGCATATATCTTTTTCGAGGACGAAAAAATGCTTAGTGTGGGGATGTTTGATGTACTGCAAAGTGCATATGTTTATAATGTATATTTTGGTCAGTTTTTAGGTATTTTGAGTCTAGTTTAGGTTAGAATTTCGATACTGCTGACGTTAAGCTATGATTTCAGGTCCCGTTGCTTAAAGTGATGAAAAACGAGTTAAAACGAGCAGTTTAGAGGAAAAACGGGATTCGTATGCGAGTCGAAGAGCTGAATGAATAAAGAAAAAATAAAACTGCAGATACGGGCCGCCGCCATACGCGACGCCCTAGGGCCATACCCGTCGCGTAGCGCAACAGGGTCAAATACGCAGAAAATAATGTTTTCGGTTCGGTTTTGATGAGATGTTCTTTCGGGTATATATACGAAGCGAAGCTGCCGTCAGAAGGGTTACGAATTTGTGAAGTCCAAAAGCTTAGTTTGGAGATTGAAGTGCTGCGTTTGAAGAGTTTGGATCACGGGAATCTTTGGTTCGAGTTCAGTTTGAAGATTGAAGACTTGCACGAGTTTTTAGTTCCTTGTTTGTTTGATTTCTCTCTTTCAAAACTTGTAACCGTGAATTTTTGTTTGAATAACTTTGTTTTACTTTCATTGATTAACATGCTTGGCTAAACGCTTAAACTGCCTAGACTACGATGAATGGATTTGAATAAAGTTTGAACCTTTTTAGTTAAATGCATGTGTTTATGGATTAATTGTGTTTTGTAAGAGGTTTGGTTTATTTATTTGGTGTGTATGCGTACTTTGATTTGGTTAATTATTATCGATTGCTTCGTGTGAATCTAGGTGGTTGTCTACTACGGAATAGGTTCATGCTAGATCTTTGACCTTGTGTCTTTGACCTTTAGGGTAAATTGGTCAATAAACCTTAGAAGTGGTAGTTAATAATTTGCTAGGTTTCAGTATTCTACTAGTCCTTATAGTTGGAAGGTGCAGGGCTATTGGTAGGTCTTACCCGACGAATTGCTTTAGACAGTCTTTGGAAAAAGTCGTGCCTTAGTTGCCCCGTCGGTTTTTCAGTCTATCAAGTCAAGTAAAGAAATTCAAACTACCCTAGGTCTATAATTGGAAAAGAGTAGGTCAATATTAGGGTACTTACACAATAATTAGATAACCGGAAGGAACTCTAATAATCGGTAGAATTAACGGCCTAGGTAGTGCCATAAGTTTCACCTCGAGAAGGGTTGAGGGGCTTAGTTGGTGTCTTAATAGGTTTAGTATCACAAGATCCCGGTTCCATAAAACATGCGGTTAACTTAATTGGTAAATTCTTAAAAATCAATCCAGGATTCTAGTCTAGGTAGTCTTCACCATCATCTAAGAACAATCTTCATATTAATTCGTATTTGCATAGTTTTAGTTAATAATTAGTTTGATAAATTTTCTTAAAATTTCAGTAACCCCCCCCCCCCCCAACAACGAAACAGTTTGAGTCGCGTCTGTCAGAGTCTGTTAGAGTTTAGTCAGTGTAATTAGTAGAGTCTCGTGGTTCGATATCCGGACTTACTTAGGTCGTACTACAGTGATCGGTACACTTGCCGATTGTGTGGTTTAGGTCGAGTCTAGATTTAAAGCTTTTTAGTGTCTAGCTTAGAGAGTCTAAAGTAATTAATTTTAGTAGTCTCATCGTATAGGTCTATACGGGTCGTATTGCATTAGTGTTTTTTTTTTCTTTTTACAATTTTTGTATATATTTAATCATAGTTTTAAGAAAGTTTAATAAAACAATTCTTTTATTTTTTAAACAAAAAACATTTTTAAAAATTTATCATGTCGTATAGGTTTGATACATATTTATTATACTATACTATCTATGTTATAAGTTATAAGCGTATTATATACTACACTTTTTTACATATTTTTGTAAAAATTTAATCATAGTTTTAAGAAATTTAAATAAAAGAATTCTTTTATTTTTTTAATAAAAAACATTTTTTAAAAATTTATCATGCGTATAGGTTTGATACATGTTTATTATATTATACTATCTATGTTATAACCGTATTATATACTACATTTTTTTTTAATTTCTACTTACAAGTAAAACATTAAAAAAAACTAAGATATAAAACATTTTTTATACTTTATAAAATAGAAAAAAAAACATGAATTTTGAAGTTTTTATATCTCGTCTATATATACTATACTACATTATACATGGCATTCTTAAAAAAAATTAAAGAAGTTTTATTTAAAAAAATAAATATTTTTTTAGAAAACTTTTTAAAATCATGAACAAATGTATAAAAAATTTGTAAAAAAAACTTAACCAATACGACCCGTATAGGCCTATGCGATGCATATTATATCCCCGAAATTACTGAAATACCCCTGTTTTTTTTTTTTATAAATTCAGGGGTATTTTTGAGAAATTCAGAGTTTAATACGCATCATATAGGCCTATATGATGCTTATTAATCTGCTATACGATACAACATAGGCATATACGATCGTATATGGCATAATAAGAAAATTTGTTATTATCGTGTTTTTCTCGGTTCGACGCGTATACGTGTCGTTTTTTGTCGAACTTTCGCATGTTTTGTCATTTTATGACGTATACCTTCAACATGCGTCGTTCCGGTGACGTTCGGTTGCGTGCGATTATCGTATTCTATGATTACGTACAGTTTTGTTTGAAAACCACTTGTATTGTATAGTGCTGTGTTATATGTATACGCGCGTGGAAATATTATTAGTTGCGTATTTTGACGTATTTTATCGTATTGTTGCGTATTTTAGAGTATTTTGACATATTTGAGCGTATTCTGACGTATTTTAGCTTATTTTAACCAATTTTTAGGTTATTTTAGCGTATTTCGGCGTATTTTAACGTATTTTAGCGTTTTTTAACGTATTTTATCGTAAACGATGCAGCTGATGAAATCGAAGCTGTTATTTCGGTTGTTCAGTACTTCCGAGATGATTCAAGTGAGTCCTATGAAACAAGTGTTTGTCTATTTAATTGAGAGAAATCATTGCATTACATCCCCGTTGATGGAACCTTGATTTGAAACACATTTTTGAGAAATTTATAGTTTAATGCGCATCGTATAGGCCTATACAATGCGTATTACCCGATGTATTTACTAAAATACCCCTATTTTTCTGATAAATTTAAGGGTATTTTTTGAGAAAAATCAAAGTTTAATACGCATCGTATAGACCTATACGATGCGTATTAAGCCGATATACGATACAACATAGGCCTATACGATCGTATATGGCATAATTTCAAATTTAGTTTTATCGTGTTTCCCTCGGTTCGACGCGTATACGTGTCATTTTTTGCCGAACTTTCGCCTATTTTGTCATTTTATGATGTATACCTTCAACATACGTCGTTTCGGTGCCGTTCGGTTGCGTGCGAATATCGTATTCTATGATTACGTACAGTTTTGTTTGAAATCCACTTGTATTGCATAGTGCCGTGTTATATGTATACGTGTGTGGAAATATCATTAGTCGCTTATTTTGATGTATTTTTCCTATTTTGACGTATTCTAACATATTGTTGCGTATTGTATAGTATTTTTGACGTATTTGAACGTATTCTAACTTATTTTAGCTTATTTTAACCTATTTTAGGGTATTTTTATGTATTTTGGCGTATTTTAACATATTTTCATGTATTTTTTCGTAGTATGACGTATACTAACATATTGCAGCGTATTTTAGCATATTTTCATGTGTTTTATCATATTTTATCGTATTTTAGCGTACTTTATTGTATTTTTGCATATTTTAGAGTATTTTTTTTCGTATTTTAGAGTTTTTTTTTTGTATTTTAGAGTATTTAGCTTATGTTGAAGGATAACCGCAACCGTTTTTTACTACGTAAACGGTGGCTATACGAAATACAAACCGCAATCGTTTGTGACTATGGGAAACACAAGTTTTCTTTTTGAGCTTGATGGATGTCCGTTATCTCAACGCTTCTCCTTACATTACTGATCTGGAATTGGAGAACCGTTGTGTATCTGAATCAGGTTCTCAAACAAACACTATTAAAAAATTAAAAAAAAATATACGGGACATTTCCTATGTATGCTCATACATGACCTATATCTCATCTATACTATATTACATTGTACATGGTATTTAAAAAAAATTTAAAGAAGTTTTTATTTAAAAAAAAAAGATAAAAATGCCCGGATAGTCCCTGTGGTTTGCCCATTTTTCACCTTTAGTCTCTAACTTTCTAAAATTACAGCTATAGTCCCCAACTTTTGCAATTTCGTTCCCGGATAGTCCCTGACGTGGATGAGGGAGGGTTAGTTTTTGGTGTTAAGTAGATGTGAAATGACTAAAATACCATTATCATTAAAAACTAATAAATTATACCCCGGATTGCATTTTGCTTGAAGTCAAGTAGAACTGTTCGATCTTATTTACTCTTTGCTCAAGCTGCAAACATCATCATATCCATCCAAAGAACATACATTAAAGTTGTGATTTGTGAAAAGAATAACCAGCCTGTTCATTCCATGAAGAAATTAATACCAACATGTTTCCATTCTTATATGTTAGGTCATTTTACCCCTAAAAGACAAATTGACAAATGATAGTTCTTATATAGGAGCAAAGGGATGAATGGAAAATGCAGACCAACAATAGAATTACTTGAAAAGCACAATAAGTTTCGGTATCCATAATTTTACCAATAAACTGTTGGAAATATTGGTGTGAATGAAAGTCTCAAATATGGTAAACACTTTGTCCCACATCGGTGTAGGGACTAAAAGGAATGGCTATTTATAAGGTAAAGCATTTACCTACTAGTATAGCTTTATGACATGTTTTACCACAAGTCCTACCCGCGTGCGCAGGGGGGTGCAAATTGGAACTGGAATTAGCTTGAACTTGTGTGTGCCCGCACGTCCTGTGGACACGAATGCAGCTCCGAAAAACCCGACCCGCGTGAAGCTGGTTTTTGCACTTGAGACCCGTATTTTCTTTTTATTAAATAAAACTGATTGAGCAATTATTGTAATGGAACGAATTATTGTGCACTATCATTTTTTTAAGTTTGAGTGATGAATTATTTGCGCACTATCGTTTTATTAATCTGCAATAATGGCTAATGGGCATGATCTGCACTATCTTTAAGTGCTGCACTATATTCATTTCATGCTTATAAATACAGTCCAGTTGAATCAGTTAAGGTACACACCAAGATACGAAAACAACAGTTCTTCTTAATCTCTCTGCAACATATTCCAGTTTCGTTTCAGGCAAGTGTTCAAGCCCGGCAGTGCGCTGTTGCTGCTTCGAACTGGCGTACCCTGGGAACAAACCGCGAATCTGTTTAAGGGAATTGTGTCAAACACAAGCCCGGTTCACTGTTATTGTATTACGACATTATTTGTTTTTGTTTTCTTGTTTATATTCCCAGTTTTACGAGATAAGCTATCTGTAATAATTCTATTTCAGTAGCAGTTTTGTAAAAAACTTAAACATATTTCTTTACTGATTGTTCCTGCATTCTGTTTCGTTTCAGAATGGCATCCCAACCGATGACTACTGCTGCTTCTGCTGTTTCTGCTGTCATGACCAGTCCTGTTTCTGCGGTCATGACTTCCGCTGTAACTGTCACTACCGGTTTGGTGACACCACTGCCTAATGCAGTGTCGCATGCTGAGAAACCAGAGAAATTCAGTGGTGTGAATTTCAAACAGTGGCAGCAAAAGATGTTCTTTTATCTGACCACGCTGAATCTTGCAAGGTTCTTGACTGAACCTAAACCCCACGTGGATGAAGGGGATATGAATGCTCAATCTGTGAGCGCGATGCATGCTTGGAATCATTCGGATTTCTTGTGCCGCAACTTTATTTTGAATGGTTTGGTGGACACATTGTATAATGTGTATTGCAAAGCCGAGACTGCCAAAGAATTGTGGGAGTCTTCGGATCGCAAATACAAAACAGAAGATGCGGGCACTAAGAAATTCGTGGTGGGTAAGTTCTTGGACTTTAAAATGATAAACTCTAAAACTGTCATGAGCCAAGTCCAAGAATTGCATATTATCCTTCATGATATTCATGCGGAAGGAATGATGCTCAGCGAGACATTCCAAGTTGCTGCAATGATTGAAAAACTGCCACCAAGTTGGGTTGATTTCAAGAACTATCTCAAGCATAAGCGAAAGGAGATGACCATTGAAGATCTTGTTATGCGTCTTTGGATTGAAGAAGATAACAAAGTGGCCCTAAAAAAGATTGATGGTCCTGAAACTGTGAAGGCCAATCTTGTTGAACATGGCCAATCTTCGAAGGGAAAAAACAGGGGAAAGGGTGGAAAGAAAAGTCATGGGAAACGTTCCAACCTTGGTCCTAAGGGGGGAGTTGGAAAAAAGAAGTTCTTTGGAACTTGTTATAATTGTCAGAAGCAAGGCCACCAGGCCAACGAATGCAAGCTTCCTAAGAAGGAAAATGCTCAACAAGTGAACATGGTTGATGAAGTCGACAACCTGGTTGCCATGGTCACGGATCTCTCGATTTTGGTGACTGAAGTTAATTTGGTCGGGCAAAATAACAAGGATTGGTGGGTTGATACGGGGGCTACCCGTCATGTGTGTTTCGACAAGAGCCTTTTTAACACCTTCAAAGAGGTATCTAATGGTGAAAAGGTTTTTATGGGAAACTCTGCCACGGCCAAAATTAAAGGTGAAGGGAACGTGGTTCTAAAAATGACTTCTGGAAAGGAACTCACCTTGTCAAACGTGTTGTATGTTCCAGAAATTCGTAAGAACCTTGTGTCGGGGTGGCAGTTGAACAAATTCGGGTTCAAAATAGTGATTGAGTCGGACAAGGTCGTGTTGACCAAAAATGATGTGTATGTTGGTAAGGGCTATGCCCTCAATGGAATGTTTAAACTAAATGTAATTGTCGTGAATGCAATGAAAGAAAACGCTACTAGTTCTACTTACTTGATTGAGTCTTGTAATCTTTGGCATGGTAGACTAGATCACGTAAATTATAATTCCATTCGTCGATTAATTAAACTTAATTGCATACCAACATTTGATATCGACTCAAATAATAAATGTGAAGTTTGCATAGAAGCAAAACAAACGAGATCATCATTCAAAAAGGTTGAACGAATCACTGAACCTCTCGAAATGATCCACACTGATGTGTGTGATCTAAAAGCAATTCCTACTCATGGAGGGAACAAGTACTTCATCACTTTTATTGATGATAGTACAAGGTATTGCTATGTGTACTTACTTAAGAGTAAGGACGAGGCTATTGACAAGTTTATCTTGTTCAAAGCCGAAGTTGAGAATCAACTAAATCGAAAAATCAAAGTCGTAAGGAGCGACCGTGGAGGTGAATATGTTTCACCTTTTATTGACGTATGTGCAAAAGGTGGAATCATCCACGAACTCACGGCTCCTTACTCCCCTCAATCAAATGGCATAGCGGAATGGAAAAATCGTACTTTGAAAGAAATGATGAATGCCATAATGATAAGTTCTGGTGTAAACCAAAACATGTGGGGGGGAAGCAATCTTATCGGCAAATTATGTGTTGAACATGATACCGAATAAGAAAAAGGATATAACTCCATACGAATCATGGACGGGAAAGAAACCACCATATAAATCTTTGAAAGTGTGGGGTTGTCTAGCCAAGGTGGTGGTCACACCACCAAAGCGCCTATTAATAGGACCCAAAACGGTGGATTGTGTGTTTGTAGGATACTGTAACAACTCTCACCAAAACTATTATTTATTATTATATTTAGTTCAATAGGAAACCCTAATTAAGACACCCAAGTGATTCTGCACAAACCCTAAAAATTTCAGAACAATCAGAATCAGGATCAGGGCCCCTAAAACTCGGGGGGGGGGGGTATTCCCTACTCGACGATTATCTTTATATCTCGTTGTCAAATTCGAATTTTAATATTCCGTCGACTCAGCAAGCCTACACCAACACGTAGCTACCCTATGACCATTTCGTGTCCCTTACGGACCGTAAGGGATAAGGCTTACGGTCCGTAAGCGATGTCAATTTTGTGTATAAATAGCAGGCATTGGCACTTGATTTCTGGAGTTCGTTCGACGAAGAAATTCGTTATACACTTTGAGTTATAGTAGAAACAGTCTCAAAATCACTAATTAGTATAGCGGGGTGCTGCTACGTTACCGGGTATTAACTCAATCGCTGCTACGATTCAATGTCCGATCGATATAAACTATCCGACAGGATGTTTAAGCGCTATCCTTTGTCATTACTCGTGATTCCGACAGGATGTTTGAGTACCACCCGAATTCGGGGAATACTCTGTCATTCGTTGTGAATCCGATGGATGTTTAAGTGATTGCACTTTGTCATTCGTTGTGAGGGTTTTAATCTCGTGAGTTATCGTAATTGCTGTATTAAGTTACCTACCTAGTTCGTGTGGACTAGGTTACAAGGCTAAATCAATAGGCTAAGCTCTGCCTGTATAAATCTGCAATATCAAGGCTTATCTGTAGATTAAACTTTGCCCGTATGAATCTGCATGCTTATATGTGAGTCATTCTCTTTTTATCAAATTACTTTAAAAATCATGTTTATTTTCAAAGTTATAATTACAGGGATTAAGTTTATGTAATCACCAAATTACAGCCGGTATGTGGGGTATTGTGCACATTACTATTTTTATCACTTTAGGTGGGCGAACCTAATTAATGATACTCTTCACTATTGGGTGAACGGACTCAATAGTGATATGACCGCAGTCACGAAACGAGTCGATGACAAATACTGTGGGTAGTTGGTTGATATCTGAAACATTGTAATCTCCCTTAATACTGTAAATTATAACAAATGAGTCGTTTTCATAAATAGAATGATTCACTCAGTGTTTCCTGCTGACAAAACCTTTTAAAAACGTGTTTCAGGTAATTACAGTAGATTGGAGTAAGAGATGGATTTGGCACTGAAAGGCTTCAAGAAGTGGCTTATTTTATTAATTAAATCAAATTAAGAAATATTGTTTTATGTAATCAAATTTATCTTTATTAAAGCTACCATTGTAAAACATGGGTTTATCCCATCTATTTAATAAATAAAATCCGGTGTTTTCTAAACTCTGATATTTTTCCTAACTCACGGTCCTGATGAAATTTCCGCTGCAATATTTTTTCAAAATAATCACCGGTACCACTGGGCTGTTCGCGGCTTCCGATTCCGTCCAGGGTGGGTCGGGGGTCGTGACAGATACACCCGTCCTTATGGTCCATATCATTTTCTTGTGCATGATTCCATGAACCCTGGAATAAAAAATGGCACCTTAATAGAATCTAAGGATGCTTCATGGTTTGAACATGTGTTCCCATGCTCAGGTAAAGGTGAACCGAGTTTCACTAGACCAGTTGAGGAAATTGTTCCTAGAAATGAGGGTGCATGTAATGAACCTCAGGAACAATCTAAGATTGAGGAAGTTGAAATCAGGAGAGGTAAACGGCAAAGGACTGAAAAATCCTTTGGGCCTGATTTTCTTACCTTTATGGTAGAAGAGGAACCTCAAACGTACCAACAAGCGGTAAATTCCTCAGAAGGACCTCAGTGGAGGGAGGCCATCAAAAGTGAGATAGATTCTATCTTACAAAATCATACATGGGAACTAGTGGATCTTCCTCAAGGAAGTAAACCACTAGGATATCGATGGATCTTCAAGAAGAAGATGAAACCAGATGGGACCATTGATAAATACAAGGCAAGGTTGGTGATCAAAGGATATAAACAACGAGAAGGTTTAGATTACTTTGATACATATTCGCCTGTTACGCGAATAACCTCCATCAGGTTGATGCTTGCCATTGTAGCCATTAGAAATTTGGAAGTTCATCAAATGGACGTGAAAACAGCTTTCTTGAATGGAAATCTCGAGGAAGAGATTTACATGGAACAACCTGACGGTTTCATAGCCATTGGGCAAGAAAAGAAAGTTTGTAAACTTGTAAAATCCTTGTATGGATTGAAACAAGCTCCAAAACAATGGCACCAAAAGTTTGATCAAGTCATACTTGATGCTGGGTTCAAAATCAATGAATGTGACAAATGTGTATATGTTAAGGACACATCTGATGGATATGTCATTTTGTGTCTATATGTAGATGATATGCTCATTGCTGGAAGTGATGACAAAATCATAAAATCTACAAAGAACATGCTAAAGGCAAGATTTGACATGAAAGACATGGGTCTTGCGGATGTGATTTTGGGGATCAAAATCACGCGAACCAAAAGTGGACTTGTTTTAAGTCAATCCCACTATGTGGACAAAATTCTTGATAAGTTCAATGCAAACGACTCTAATGAAGCTAGAACTCCGCTTGACACAAGTCAACATCTAGCCAAGAATAGAGGTGAACCCGTAAACCAGTTGGAATACTCAAGAATTATTGGTAGTTTGATGTATCTTATGAGTTGTACTAGACCAGACATAGCATATGTTGTGAGCAAGCTAAGTAGATACACGAGCAACCCAAGTTCATTGCATTGGAACGGTATCACTCGTTTGCTTCGCTACTTAAGATACACTCGAGAATACGGGTTGCATTATAACAGATATCCAGCAGTTATAGAAGGATACTGCGATGCAATTTGGATATCTGACACGAATGATTCCAGAGCAACAAGTGGGTATGTATTCACACTTGGAGGTGCAGCGATATCATGGAAATCGTCGAAACAAACGGTTATTGCTAGATCTACGATGGAATCTGAGTTCATCGCTTTAGATAAAGCAGGTGAAGAGGCAGAATGGCTACGTTAATTTGTTGAGGATATACCAAGATGGCCTAAGCCGGCAACGGCCATTTGTATACATTGTGATAGCCAATCGGCACTTGGCAGAGCTCGTAGCACAATGTATAATGGTAGGAACAGACATATCAGACGTAGACATAATACGGTACGACAACTAATCTCTACTGGAATTATCACTGTTGACTACGTGAGGTCAAAGGATAATATTGCGGATCCGCTAACAAAAGGCCTAAATAGAGAGGTAGTACAGAAGTCGTCATTGGGAATGGGACTGAAGCCCTTGAAAATAAGTTCATATGATGGAAACCTAAAACAGTAGACTGGAGATCCCAAGAGCTGAGTTCAAAAGGAAAACCTAATTGTATGAATTAGTGGGGTCACTGTGGGGGGTTACCCTACGTATATATATAAGGGAGTTTATTGTAAAAGCTTAATAAACTTCCTAGTCCATTCCTAAAAGTGACAAGTGTGAGGCTAAGCCTATGGCTTTTAATGATTCGACTAAAGTAATTATACTTAGTGAATCACCTATGTGAGAGAGAAGTGGGGTCGCTTCGAAGGGTATTGTTGGGGCACAATACTTAATGGCTCTCGCAGAACCAGGCTCATGTTCATGACCATAACGAACATAACTATGAGGACTTGACTTTGTCAGGAAGAGTCTTGTGTGAAGTGTATTGTCGTCTACACAAACGGCAGACGAGTTCAAAGACATCAATGTCTACTCAGAGCCAGTGGGCTAAGTGCATTTTCATGAGCGAAGGTTCAAAGGGTAACACCTACTTATCGTATGCAAGATTCAACTGCTGAAATTTAATTAGAATAATGTTGTTCTGAGATCGACCTCCATTCATGTGGGGGATTGTTGGAAATATTGGTGTGAATGAAAGTCTCAAATATGGTAAACACTTTGTCCTACATCGGTGTAGGGACTAAAAGGAATGGCTATTTATAAGGTAAAGCATTTACCTACTAGTATAGCTTTATGACATGTTTTACCACAAGTCCTACCCGCGTGCGCAGGGGGGGTGCAAATTGGAACCGGAATTAGCTTGAACTTGTGTGTGCCTGCATGTCCTGCGGACACGAATGCAGCTCCGAAAAACCCGACCCACGTGAGGCTGGTTTTTGCACTTGAGACCCATATTTTCTTTTTATTAAATAAAACTGATTGAGCAATTATTGTAATGGAACGAATTATTGGGCACTATCATTTTTTTAAGTTTGAGTGATGAATTATTTGCGCACTATCGTTTTATTAATCTGCAATAATGGCTAATGGGCATGATCTGCACTATCTTTAAGTGCTGCACTATATTCATTTCATGCTTATAAATACAGTCCAGTTGAATCAGTTAAGGTACACACCAAGATACGAAAACAACAGTTCTTCTTAATCTCTCTGCAACATATTCCAGTTTCGTTTCAGGCAAGTGTTCAAGCCCGGCAGTGCGCTGTTGCTGCTTCGAACCGGCGTACCCTGGGAACAGACCGCGAATCTGTTTAAGGGAATTGTGTCAAACACAAGCCCGGTTCACTGTTATTGTATTAATACATTATTTGTTTTTGTCTTCTTGTTTATATTCCCAGTTTTACGAGATAAGCTATCTGTAATAATTCTATTTCAGTAGCAGTTTTGTAACATAAACAAATCAAAACCCCTCACTCACATTATCAATAATTATATGTCAGGGTATGCATAGCACCACCATATTTGGCCCCACGAAAACAAGCACAAGCTTAATCATAATCAAATCAAACCAGAAAAGAAAAACAACAAAAACGGAAGTAAATGCAAATTATACATTCAAGACTCTTATAGGTCAAGTAACAGAAGATCCAAGTCTGACCTTTTCAACCTTGGTGAAGAAATCATCCACTTGATGTCCAATATCATCATCAGCAGCAATAACATTATTCTCCTCCATCCCATCACCATCAACATCAATGACAACCGGATTATTTTTCCAGGTTGCAAGTTTGATGATGACACGTTGTTGCAGGTTTGATGTTGGCCAGAATAATAACTCATGTGATAATAATTGCAATGAAATTGGTGGTGGTGAACACAGGTGACGGGGGTTGAGGGGTGGAAGAGGTGGTGAAATGTGGAGATGGTGGTGAAGAGTGGGGAAGATGAGGCGGGTGGGGTTGGTGGTGGGTCCTACATAAATTATTTAATATTAATTATTTTCTTTTTAACTTTTAGGTATTAATTTAATAGTAGGGGTATTTTGGTCATTTCAATTCCACTTAACACCAAAAACTAACCCCCATCTGCGTCAGGGACTATCCGAGAATGAAATTGCAAAAATTGGGGACTATAGCTGTAATTTTAGAAAGTTAGGGACTAAAGGTGAAAAATAGGCAAACCACAGGGACTATCCGAGCATTTTTCTCTAAAAAAATAAATATTTTTTAGAAAACTTTGCTAAAACCATAAACAAATGTATAAAAACTGTAAAAAAAAGACTTAACCAATACGACCCATGCTCATACAGGACCTGTACCTCATCTATACTATACTACATTATACATGGTATTCTTAAAAAAAATTAAGGAAGTTTTTATTTAAAAAAATAAATATTTTTAGAAAACTTTGTTAAAACAATAAACATATGTACAAAAAAAATTGTAAAAAAAAAAGACTTAACCAATACAACTCATGCTCATACATAACCTATACATCATCTATACTATACTACATTGTACATGGTATTTAAAAAAAATTAACGAAATTTTTATTAAAAAAATAAATATTTTTTTTAGAAAACCTTGTTAAAACCATAAACAAATGTATAAAAAAATTTGTAAAAAAAAAAAAAAAACCTTAACCAATACGACCCGTATAAGTATAATCAAATAGACATAATCTGACACATCAATCTTTATTGGAAATTGAAAAAGTAATACGCATCGTATAGACCTATACGATGCGTATTAAGGGTGTCGATTTAGAGGGTAAAGTGTGCCAATAATACGACCCAACCAATAATCTTGATAAAGCAAACCAGGTGTTAGAAAGCTAATGGGAAACATGGCAATATTTTGTCCTTTACCGTCGGTGGATTCCTACAACAAAATCGAGTGTAAATTAAAATAATAATTTATTTCAAGAATTTTCTTCACTTCGTTGTCTTCACTGTTAGTCCTATCATACAAATTACTAGTGTGTGTATACATACACAATTACATTATTACATATACATGTGTTGTGTTGAAGAATTTATGGTGAAGGCCACGAAGAGTATGACTGAGTGTATATTAATCGAAGTTTGGAAGATGCTTTATGATATAGGCTATATCATATGGTAACCAATTAATTATATAACTATTTATGTTTAGGTACTTAATTTTAATTTTTTGATTGTTTGATGTTAATTTTCAGATTGTTTGATGTTAATTGTTGTGATTGTTTGATGTTAATTTTTCCGATGATTTAGCACTTGTATAACTATTATTGTCTTTTTATGAATGTTGGAAGACTCCTTTAAGTTTAATAAATCAGTTTATTTAGTTTTCAGTTTAATTCAGCAGTTTGCAGAAGTAAAAAACAAACAGTCTTTTTCTTGTAGACTGCAGATGTTTGGTCTACCTCTTCTGTAACAGATGTATGCAGATGTGGTCCGCAGACTGCAGACGTTTTACCTCTGAAAAAACAAACATCACCTAAGTGTTAAGTTGGGGGTGACGGGCGTCAAAGTGATAGTCGGGGATGGCAGCGCCCAATAGCCAATAGTTAGAGGCGATAAAATCCAATAACCATTTTTTTATGAATATGGAATTTTTTTAACGGCTAAGAACTTAAAAAGTAAAAGGAACCAAATAGCAACATTTGAATATTACATCGATATATTAAAATACTAAATTGCATCATTTATTCCAATCTCAAAGAAACACTGTACCTTTATTCTTTAGCTAAGAACACGATCATTTTTAATGTCTTCCCGGTCGATTACTTCCACTATGAAAAAGTTTTTCATTTATACCGATCCATACACACCTTAAGGTTGTGTGTTATGACTATGAGGATCCATTGGGGGGCGCCAATGGTGCCACATCTGCAAGAGGGGTGTGAACATCGCAACGGGTGGGCGCCATGACAGGCGTGGGGCAGGGGCTTGGTGGGGATGTTGGACATGGGGCATGAAGGAGGAGGGTTCACCATTATAGGGTTTGGAGATGGAAAACGTGAAAGCCTTTGTATCTTACGTTGTGCTCATGTGGCGCCTATGTAGTATCAATTTTTCCCCTTGAAGCACCAATAAATCACCCATAACACATAGTCTAAGAGTATTCCTAATAATATGTTAGAGCATTCACAATACGTTCTTCATTTCACCATTCATCTCAAAATTATAGAGGAGAAATAGAGTTTTAATGCATTTAACATCTATGTCAGGTTCTCTATTTTTATTCTTTATCTCAAAATATATAGTAATTTCAATCTATATATTTGATACGTTATTATTCATCTCTAAATTAAACGTTGTGAGTTAAATAATAAAATAAGTTCTTTTAAAAAAAAAATAATAATAAAATAAGTGTTTGTGATTAACATTGAGATAAAAAAAAAAAATGAGATGTGAAGAATTTTTAGAAGATAAACAAAATTTTAAGAAAATATAATGTTTAGTTAAATTATAGAGAGTAATATAGAGGTGATGATACGAACGCGTTATTATTATATATATTAAAATACATCACACTAACTATAATGAAGTTTTCATTTTTAGATTTCCATCACTAAACTTCAATTATTTATTGTTATAGACTTACATATACTTCTTTTGTTTTAACACAAAATTTTGCTTACTTTTCATCTCAACCCAGATTAACTTTTATATACAGAAATCATGCATCACATCTATTTAGAACATTTGAAGTTTTCCTTAGCTTATTATTAATTTAAACTCACTAACAATAACATTATTTAATTTTTTAATGTTTGTTTATCAGTACCGGTATTCATAATATACGTCTTTAATCTATTTAAATTTTATTAATTTGATATTTCTAATAGTTTGTGTTCGTTAACTTAAAAAAAAATAAACACACGACTATGTGTAATTTTTTTGTGCTAGACATTTCGGTATAAATTTGTATATAAAATAAACTATTTTTGGTATTCTATACTATGCAAGTGCCGCTACCATGGTGAACTGATTCCGACCGAGCAACATCGGTACCGGTGTTGAAACCGTTATTGATATATGTTATTATAGTTTTCAATTGATGTAAAAAACGTGTCAATATTCTTTTGGGCATATCAATATTTTATTTTTTGGGTTTTCTCTTTTAGTTGTTATAACGAGGGGAGTATCGCAAGAGGTGACTGGGTGAGTGGAGAGTTAACTCTTCCCATGAGGTGACCACCCCTTAGAGCATTCACATCCTAACCATTAAACTATGTGAGGAGGGGTTTTTATATTATAAATGGTATAAAAAGTGGTTGTGAATAGAGGAGAGAGAAAATGTTACTGTTCATCTGTATATTTGGGGGGACACTGTTCACCCGTTATAATTTTTTAATATATTTTGAAAGTGGTTGTGAGTGGAAGTTAGAGAAAAATGTAATGATAATATTATTTAATTGAAAGAAGAGAGAAAAAATATTTGTTTTTAGTGGAAATATATTGATATATGAGTTGTTTTTTAGTGGAATGTATGTATAATTTGATGGATTGGTTGTGAATGCTCTTACACCCTAATACCAAAATCTCACCAAACGTGCGTATGTGACTCAACGTTTTTACATTTGTTTTTTTTTCGTTTAACGGTCCCGTCGCAACACAAGGGTCCTAGATTAACTCAATTATTCTTTTCTATGTTTATGTTTAGGTCTAATATTTTGCCATGAACATGCTGCAACGGATGTGGGTGGTTTAACATTTTTACGCTTACTTTTTGTTCGTTTTTATTTTTGTTTCACGAGCTTTTATGGTGTCGGTGGTCGCCAGCGATGGTGTATCACTGATGCTACTTAGCACGATTTTGCGTCCACGTCGCAACACTGAGGACTTTGACACTAGTTTAAAACATAAACACAAATATGGTTAGTAAAGGAAATCTAATTTTCCCTACCAAAATCAAACATAAATCAAATAAATGGTTTTAACATCATAACTAATATTTTATGCCTGAACCAAACAAGTAATAAGTGTGTGGGAATAGAGAAACCGTACAGGGTGGTGGGCTGGATGAAAGAAAAGCATTTATAATAAATAGATCTCCCTGCAAGATTTCATCTTCATCACCACAAAACACTCCATTTTAGCTTACATCATCACTTCACACTCTCTAAAACACAAGCAGTACTCAGTACTAGAAACAAACCCTACTCACTGCAACCAAATAGTAGCCATTGTAACTTCCTTCAACCCACCCCCCCTCTTTTTTAACTCTTCACTCAAACAAAAAAGCAACCAACTTTCTTACCCTCCATTCTCACATTCCCCTAAAAATGGTTAAAAAAGCAACTCCCTTTTCCTGTTTCTTGAATCTTGATCACCTAGTTTATGTTCATCATCATCCTACAACCCTAATAATCTTGATCAAGATTGATTTTTTGTGTGATGATTGCAGGATTGGAGAGAGAGAAAGAGGTAGTAATAAGGGAGATGGGTCCCTCTTGTTTTGTTTCAGGCTAAAGCCTGCAACAGAAATGAGTGGCACTGCACCATTTATGGAAGAGGGTTTCTCACTTTCTCTTTCTCTCTCACTCATTCTGTATTTATTCATGTGTGTGTGTGTGTGAATATTTCAAATTATAAGTATAAACTATAAAGTATGTGTGTGTGATGTGTGTGTTTGGTGTTAAACTTTCTTGGGTCCATTTCCAGTTCTATTATTGTTTGTTTCCTATCATGTAATGGTAATTCTACTACTTCTCTCCCCCTATTCTTTTGGCTTTTTAGATCAGAAACAGACTTTATATGCTTTTAATGGTGTACTCATAACTCAAACCCACAAGCGACCTTCATTTTCATGACCATTTTGTCTTGTTTACTTTAAAAAACCTGTGGGTATTCTTGTGTTTGCGTGTTTGCTTCAACTGGATTCACAGGGAATAGTGATGATCATCATCAACTTTCTGTTTCTTGGGTTCTGTAAAATCATGGAAATATATATCACATCTTTTTCTTGTCCATGCAAGGCATAATATTACATATAATTTTATTAATTAATTAATACCCACTTTTACCATTATTTTTTTCATCTTTTTTCTTCTTGTTATTGGCTCTAAAGCTAATAATAAGATCCTAAAGCAACAGCAACTGTAGCCCACATGTCTCTCTTTATTTATCACTGTTTTCATCCTTTTAGCATAGGCAAATTTCATATGAGGTTGGTTTTCTTTGTTGCACACCAATTTCAGAGAAGCCACTTGTAGTTATTATTTTTTTAGTTATTGTTATTTTTTTTTTCAACAAACCAGATCCCACTCACAGCTACATCCTCCTCTTCTTGACTTATAAGACTCCAAAAAGTGGAAGATAGGCTACTGTTTCTTCTTCATTTCCTCTTCAAATGTTTGCAAGGTAGTTGGTTTACTTCATATATGTTAGTGTTTCTATCTTCATAATTTTGACTTTTAGTCAGTTGTTTACTACAGGATTTTGACACCCCAAAGTTTGAACTTTATCTGAAAAGGATATTTGTTACACTCACTCTTGATTTAGTTTCCTTTTTCTTTTAAAATATACTGCAAAAATGTTCTATAAATTCTTGCATTTCTGGTGTTGATTGTTGCTATTACATGATATTTAGTTGTAGAATTCTGAAAATAAAATTAACCATGCAAAAAATAATTTATAAAATTTAATAATGCAAAACTTGTGCTTCATGTAGTGCAGAAATTAATTAAACTTAATATCATAATTGACATGTTGGAATTTTGTTTACTTATTTGAAAATTTTGATAATGAAGATATGGCAAAATGTTAAATAGTTTTTTGGCACTGTATCCACAGGGATGTGATTGTGAGAGTTGAGCTTTGATAAGTCACTTCTTGCCAGTAAAAAAACTTACATTCCAACTAAGAATGTGTCTTCTGTTTTATCTTTTTGATGGCACCATTTTTGTTTCTTCCTTTGTTGGCTACTGTTTTTATACAGGATGTTTTGAATTATTATGTTTGAACTGTTGGTTATAACTTATACTTATCATATTGTGTTGGATTTTTAGGTAAAATCCTATTGGAATTTGAACTGTTTGCATCTCAATTTGATCATGGAGAACAATGGATTCAGTGTCCCAATGGGTATGTCTAGTGAGAATTTCATCATTCCAGATGAAAACTTTCAGTCTGCACCCATGGTTTCTTTTAGTCAAAAACAATTTCTTGACCAAAACCATAATATTATGCCAATGTTTCCCATGATCCCAAATGAACCCACAAATGTTTCAACTGAACATCTTGGAAGTAACTTTCCTCCAAATGATCATATGGATATTCCGATTTCCGCAACCGCTCTAGCGTCGCTTCTTGCCTCTAGACACGGTCAACACGGAAGCTTAACTCACCCGTCTTTCGGTCAATCTTTTGAAGTTCCTAAAAGTGTTGTTCCAAATCCAAACAACTATTCACCTGATAATTTTGGGAATTTTGGATATGATGGAATGTTTAATGATATGAGTAGGAAATGGGAATCCAACAAGTTTTTTGGTACAACCGAACGAATCGGATTCAATGCGCATCCTAACGGGTGGATATCGGGTGATCATAACCCAAGTGTGAGTTCAGATGGTAATGAGCTATCTTTAAGTCTTGCAACATGTTCAAACATAAGCAATCTTTCTCTACATGGAAGACAATTGGGTATCGTCGAACAAGCGAGTTCATGCAATAGTAAAAGTGTATCTTTAGGGTTTGATTCTAGCACTAATAGGCAAATTCAGGTTTTGCCGGGTTCATCTGGATCGAATGGGTTTCTTCATATGATGCAAGAAATTCTTACGGAAATCGCTAGCTATTCGATTGGAAATCTTGATCATATGAGCTATAAGCAGATTAGTTTTGATGATTTTGCAGATGGAAATCACAAATTTGACCATGGATTCAATCCGGTTTTGAAATCATATGGTGTTGAAGAGAAAAAGAAGCATTTGCTGGCTTTACTAGAAATGGTATGTAACCAAGAATTAAAATTCTCTTGATTATGATTTTTGATTATTTATTCAAAATAGACATAGGATTTGCATCCTTTTGACCAAGATTTTCAACATTTTCTGTGACCAAAAAAATGATTTTCTTGATTTTAATCTTTTAATCAGTTATCTAAAAGAGACTGTAGATTTGCAACTCTTTATGACCAAGACTGAAAATCTACATGATTTTGATTTTTAGCCATTTAAAGACCTAAAAGTTGCAACCTTTATTTGTCACCAAGAATCACAATCATCTGGATTTTTATTTTCAACCCATCATAAATCCAAAAAGGCTTAAAATTAAAAACTTTTTGTGACCAAGGATCACAACTTTCTTGATAAGATTTAAAAAAAAAAGTTGATTATAAAAACACTTGATATATGATATATCTTTAGCTTTTTGTGACTAGGAAACAACAGTTTTTATTTTATTTAATTTTTAGGTTTTAATCAATTATCTATCAATTATTTTATCAAATTTCTTTGTGACCACTGACCAAGAATACAGATATTCTTGATTGTAATTATGTACCAATTATTTATATCCAAAAAGACTTAAAAATTTCCAACCTTTTCATGACCAAGCATCAAAATTTTCTTGTTTCAACTTTTTAACTAATTACATGTCTAAAACAGCAAAATTTGTGAAACTCTTTGTGACCCAGGTCGACGAACGATACAACCAATGCCTAGATGAGATTCACACAGTGGTGTCAGCTTTCAGTGCAGTAACCGAATTGAATCCTCAAATTCATGCTTGTTTTGCTCTTCATACAATTACTTTCTTCTACAAGCATTTAAGAGAGAAAATAAGTAATCACATACTATCAATGGCTGCCGATTTCAGCACCAGGGAAGAAGAGCTTTCATCTTTTATACCAAAACAATGGCATCTTCAGCAGCTTAGAAGAAAAGATCATCAACTATGGAGACCCCAAAGAGGGTTGCCAGAAAAATCAGTTTCTGTGTTACGAGCATGGATGTTCCAAAACTTTCTTCATCCGTACGCGATTTGCTAAGACTATTTAATACTATAATTCAAATTTATAAAATGTTGTAGTGTCACTTATAATCTTGATTTTGCTTGCAGGTATCCTAAGGATGCAGAGAAACAATTGCTGGCTGTAAAAAGTGGATTGACAAGGAGCCAGGTACCATAAACATCAAGTACATTTACCGTATAATTTAGAGGTCACAAAATGGGCAGGTCAGATGATCATAATGGGTTTGGGTCAAAACGAGCTAGAACTTTTACTTGTTCTATAAATAGCTGTTGTATATGATTTCAGGTATCTAATTGGTTTATAAACGCTAGAGTTCGTTTATGGAAGCCGATGATCGAGGAAATGTACATAGAGATGAACAAACGGAGGATTCGTGATGAAGAAACAACTAGTCACCACAGAATCCAGCAATATCGTACTTGAATATGACTGCATTTGTTCTATAATCTTTGTATCTTCTGCTTATTTTGGCAAAACTCAAGCCATTTTATGAACTTCAATCCAAGTATATATAACTTAATAATGGTTTATATTATTACGTGTTGTGTTTTAATCAGTATCACCATCTAGAGGTGGTTGGATAATGCTGTTAAGGTCTAATAGATTGAAGCAAAGTTCGGCTGATGCAAAAAGAAAAAAATATTATCACATTCTTGTTGTTGCCTTCTATTACATCCATTCTATATGTGTTACACATTCTTTGATATGCCCCCATGCATATTTCAATGTTTTACTACAAGATTACTACAACAAAATAGAGAAGCTTACCCACCCATGGTGATTAATGATTTATTTGAGAGGTTAATAATCGAGTCAGCAATCACTCTGGCACTTGATTTCATGTAACCACCTGAAACATACCGTTTCCATCAATCAAATAGCGCAAAAAGAACATACTTTACACAAAGAGATGATGGTTTCTGAACCTGATGTCAGCATTACGAGCGGAATATTCTTATCGCAGGCAAACTTGAAGACCTTCTCATCTCTCATTGTTACCCCATGAGGACTAATCTGTTATATAAATCATCTGATCATGACATACCTTAAACCTTAACATAAATTTCCACCTTTTTGTTTGTTTTGATTTAGCAACCAAAAATAAATTTAGCACTACCTTAAGTCTTCCTAACGGGTCGCCATCTAAAATATCAGTTCCAGCATTATAAATCACCAGTTCAGGGTCAAATGCATTCTCTGCAACCTAATATTTCATTCCAAGAATCAATGACAGTTAATGTTGGTTGGAAAATGCAAAAACCAAATTAACCGACCCACAACCAATATAACCGATAAAGCCGAAAGTAGCGGCTCAGTTATGGTTATCAATGTTTCCATGCTCACCATAACCGAACTGACATGTAGTAAAATCTTCGTCGGATTTTCACATTTTTTTTCAGTATTTAATGTTTTTGGTTGAACGTTTGTTTAACTTTATGGGTTATAACGTATCGTTTTTTGTTGAATGTTTGTTTAAATTTGTGGATTATATCATATCGTTTTGTTTGAATATTCTGTAATATCAATATTAATTAATATTATAGATTTTATAAACTTTTTATGCTGTGTACCTGAAGTGCTTCATCCAACATCATTAAGTACTCCTCTGTAGCAGTCCCACTCTGTCCACAAATTTATGTAAAGTTGATCAACATAATTTGTAACAAATTTAATGAAGAATGACTCACTGGAACTTCAACTCTTTGATCAATATATCTCCTAGCCTCAAAATCCTAAATAAGATAACATCATGGTTAAGAAAAATACTACTATTGTTTAGGAAAAAAAATGAAATTATGTATTGATTCATGAGAAAACTCACAAATGGATAGATATTAGGATTATACATATCCAGGATATAAACTCTTCCTGCAAGTAACAAGATTCAATAAGTTGATTGATTTGACCATGACCACGTATCATAAACAAAAAAAAGGCACATAAAAAGCATACTGTCATTTGAAAAATCCTTTTCGTGTCCGTTTCCTTGATGAGCATCAAGATCAATTATCATCACCCTGAACGTAGTTTAAATTTTGGAGAGAATTAAAAGGGCTGCAAGTGACTTTTATCAAATGCAGTTTTGTAAATATTAAATACCGTGAAATATTAAGACGGATGAATGCGTAGTGAATGCAAAGAGATATGTCGGCATAAACACAAAATCCTCCGCCACGATCTGCACAACAATGGTGGAAGCCGCCACCTACGTTGATCGCACACCCTCGTTCTTTTGCTAGTTTAGCTGCCAGAATAGTTCCTCCTACCTAAATCAGAAGTAAAGTTAACACAGACTGCTGGGCTATCAAGAAGACACAAGCGCGCAAGATGGAGGTAGCAGAGATGAGGATGCTGAGGTGGATGTGTGGACACACGAGGTTAGATTGAATAAGAAATGTGGTTTTTAGGGAAAGATTAGGACTAGCTAGTATATCGGAGAAGATTAAGGAGGGGAGATTGAGATGGTTTGGGCATGTGAAGCGGAGGGAAACGACAGCACCAGTTAGAGTAGTGGAAACTCTTACTGTGGAGGGGAGGAGAGGAAGAGGCAGACCCAAACTGACATGGGATGAGCAGATCAGGCATGATTTACTAGAGTTGCATCTTTCTGAGGACATGGTCCAAGATAGGACTTCGTGGAGGCGTAGGATTAGGGTTAAGGACCTCTAGAGGATATGACAGTAACCACTTAGGTGTATTTCAGGGTCGTAGGTTTTTCTTATTCCTTAAGTGACTTTTTAGGTGACTGCCTTCTTATGTTTATGCACAAATGATGTTGTATGCTATTTTACATGATTTACAAATATATTCTGTTACTCTGTTCACTTTCTTGGTATGGGCGACTTCTTATTTCTATTTTCTTTGACTTGGTGCGTTGGTTTGCTATTCGTGTTCGAGTCGAGGGTCTCTCTGGAAGCAGCCTCTCTATCCCCATGGATAGAGGCAAGGTCTGTCTACATCCCACCCTCCCCAGACCCTATAAGTAGCTTTGCTATTTGTGGGATTTACTGGGTATGGTTGTTGTTGTTGTTGGTGGGAAGAAAGTCAACATAGGTGGATCTTTATTTCTTATAGTGTTTTTATTTAAATTTAAAATGTCTAAAAAGGCGGAAATGACCCTCATTTAACGGAGAAAAATGGATGGAGTTAACGAGTAAGATGAAAATGGCAAGATTTCAAATCTTTTGGATCCAGATGTGGAAAAACAAACCTTTGGACGAAAGTTGCAAAAGTAGTTAATCCTCAGGGACAAAAATGGCATTTTACTCAACATATAAGATAAAGTTTAGAAAAATGATGAGATCCCACAATGTACCTGTTTACGAAAAGGGTAAAGGACCTTCTTCTGAACAATGCAATTAGGAAAAACTGCAACAGGAGGGACCTGAAATCACATAAATGAAAAAAAAAAATCTTCAAAAGCATGAGAACTGTATAGAAAGCCAGCAAGTGAAAAAATTTACCCGACCTCTGTAATTACGGAGACGTTTACACTGCTTTTGAGACTTTCTAAGTATGCTTCCGAGTGCACCTACCACACATAATAATGATCATAATAAATTAAAAGAGGGAAACAATTAAATAAACAGTATCCTTGATATTGTAAGGGTGCAAGTATACCACTAGGAGGTCATCCTTGGTTGCTTCTAGAGGTTCAACTATACGAGTTTTTTCCAAAGTGCCATTTTTAATGAGAAATCCGCAGATACGACCCCATTTAGAAGAATCAAATGGGTGCCTGCATTAGTTATAGACAATACATGAACATACATAAGACGCTCATTTTTCCACACCAAGATAAGAAAATAGCGTGAGCACAGCGGTAACGCCAAGTGGGAGGCATGTAATACCAAATCCATTATACATCAATTATTTGAGACTTTTTTTTGTTGAATATACTAGATCAGAATGTAGTTTATATTTTCTTCATAGATGTAATCTTAACTCACTTGTAATGTGCAACTACATGTATGTTCTCCCCAATTGAGATACAATTAAAATACCAGATATTTCTTCAGACCAACATGGTACTGTTATTCAAAGAATCCTTCAACCCAACATGGAACAGGCACTTCCGACTACTTTCCATGTAGTTTCATGTAATAAGCTATCTTCTTCCATTATTTATTTCGAGAAAACCACGAAAACAACCATTTTTTGGAGTGTGTTATACCTATATGGTCATATCATAACAATTTCACGCATATAGTCATGACATAAGCGAATCTTTGGCAGCGTATCTATATGGTTACCGCGTATCTATGTAGTCCATCTATTTATACTCACATATCTGTATTTATTCGCCTAAGCCCTTATATTTTTATTCTACACCTGAATAACAACACATGTGTGAATCTATAACGATAAGATGCTGCTGGCAGCTATAAAACACCAGCAAAAAAGAATATTTTTGTGTTTCTTTCTTGTATTATTGTTCTTCTGCAAAACTGGAAATACCTATCAATGACGAAATTCAAAGTGACATTTTTGATATTCAACAGTTGTATCAGTAGTTATGTTTTTAATTTTCCCCAAAGGAGGATGTATTATCTCTTAGCAATTAAAATCAGCCATATAGTTTGATGATCAGAATCTGTAAGTCACTTACAGTTTTTCAATACCGAGAAAAGAAATGTCGTAAGAAGTCGAATAGATTATCGGAGCCTGAAAAATAACAATAGCAAGAGATCAAATGAAAAGTTCATTAGATGAAATTGGAGTTCAATCTAAAATTAACAAAAAATAATTAGACTGCTAAACTGTTTCAGTACAAACCTTAGTGAGAGGTACATCAAAATAGAGTTTGCTGGATAGAATTCGGTGCCGTCGAAGTGAATCGGCGTCATCGGTGGCGTTATATAAAGAGGAAGAAGGTGTGGATGCTCCGGTGGATGAAGGTTGAGTGGACATGGCCGGTGAAGTGAGGAAACGCCGATAAGGTTTCCGGCGAGAGGCTGAGGTGAAGAAGTGGAGGAAGAGTAGATGTAACGGCACCGGTAACGGTTGAGAGGCGGTGGTTATGGTGAAGGTACAATTGTTTATGCGTACGGTACATTCAGAGCAAAAGCTGTCCATCTATGGTGTGTGTATACTAGTATTTATTTTAACTTAATTTTATTTCTTGACACGTGTATCAGAAGAATATTTTTAATAACTATAGATTAAATATTAAATAATTTTGTAATTTTTAATTTACTAGAGTAAAAAAATAGTTATTCAGATAGTATTTGGTTTAATTAAAGTAAAATTCTCGTGCGTGCGTTGTGCCGAGAATTCGGTTGAGATCTGTTTTGTTCATTACGATATTGGTAAGGTATTGACGCTTATAATAGCAATCAGAAGAGAAAACTCAAAGAATGAAGTCGTCATTTGCCCAAATGGATATCGATATGTGTTTTACATCAATTGAAAAACATAAAACAGATGTTGGTAATGGTTCTAATCGTATCAATACCAGTAGTGATGTGGTTTGGTCGGAATAGACATGATATCGATATTGATGGGATGGTATAACAATGTAAGAAAGAATAAGATTCGAACTTGTATAATATAACCTAAAGCAATTGCCTCAAAACCTTATGTATAAGCCATCCGAACAAACAACTCCTAAACCAAAAAAAAAAAAAAAAAAAAAAAAAAAAAAAAATCAAGAAATGAAAATAAAATCTAAACTACTTTAAGGGATGAAACTTTATGCGTTGATTGTTAATTGTTTGACTTTTAGACATAACTAGTTGAATTTCCGCCCACGCGTTGCGGCGGGGACGCAATGACTGTAAAACGCGTGTCAGTAACGGCAAGCAGATACCGAATATCAAAACATAAATAAAAATGTCGTGAAAATGATAGTCACTCCGTCCTAAAAAACGATTTTAAATAACCTAATATATAATAATAGGACCCACACGTCCTACATTGTGTCGGGGACACAATGATTGCAAAACGCGTGTCAGTAACGGCAAACAGATACCGAATATCAAAACATAAATAAAAATGTCGTGAAAAGGATAGTCACTCCGTCCTTAAAAAACGATTTTAAATAACCTAATATATAATAATAGGACCCACACGTCCTACACGCTGGAAATTCGGTTGTTTTCAGTTCAGTTATTACGGTGCTAACACGTTAAAATATGGATGAGCTCGGTACCGGTAACGGTACCGAAAGTACCGATCCGGAAAATCGTCGAAATTAGGCACCGGCACCAAAAATGCTCGGTAGAATACGGTATGATATTTGAAGGTAAAAATCAATAAATACAGGTATGGTGCTAGACCGGTGTCGAACCGAAAGTAACGATTCTGAAAACGCCAAAAGGTGGGTACCAAATTGGTACCGAAAATGATTTGGTATAGTAAATTTGGTACCGATACGATACCGGTTTGATTACAGGATTTGATACGAACTGCTCATCAATAATCTAAATATCCAAGTTAACTTTACATGCTACAACTCATTCATTACAGAAAAAGACAAACAATAAAGCAAAATAAGTTGTTGTGTATATAAAACCTCATTCAAACGAAATACAGTTTACTTACTATGTGTATGAAAAGTAATCTAAACGGTGCATTTATTTACATTGCTACGTTGCTACATGATTTGATGAGCTCGGTACCAACCGGTACGGAAAATACCGTTACCCGAATCCCCAAAAGTAGGTACCGGTACCAAATATACCTGGTACGGTATGGCTCGGTACCGGTACTAGTACGACACCGGCATTTGAGGGTAAAAACCGATGAATACCGGTGCCAAACCAGTACCGAAAATACACCCGGTTTGGTAAATTTGACACCAGTACCCGATACCAGCTCATTCCTTAGTGATATTACTATTAATTCAATTCTATTTTTATTACTTATATTCATTCAATTTTGTTTACTGTTCATTCAATCCTGTTTTTAATATATAGGTAAAAGGTAAATGGGCAAGACTCCAAACATAAACTACACTACTACTGCTCATTGACTAAACAAGTTTATATTACTTAATAGTTTATAAACTCAGAATAATTTATTCACTATTTTGCTTGAACAAAGTATTTTGAGATATTGACTATTTTAATGATCCTTGTTAATTGAGTTTTGGTTCATAAATGCTCCAAAGATTGATATAATATATTGTGTTCCTGTTGTTCACAATAAAGGGATTGATGAAAAAAGTAGCAAATATTATGAAATATAAAAGAAACTTAGACGTCGATAAATCATTCGCATATCAACCGGCAAACAACTTGTTATACAAACAGTGACGTACCCGAAAGTAAATAAAAACATACAAAACAGCCATAATAAGCTTATTTAGAAAGTCAACCAAGTCAAACTATTAGTACCTCATGCCCCGTACTTAGGGGCCTTCCAAAGCTTAAAAGCCACTTCATGAAGAAATCTATCAGCTGGTATCGTAAGGTTCCCACCATTCTGCATCAATATCAAAACATATGAGCACCATGCATGTTGCACTATATAAGACTAATATTATAACATAAAAAAAACATCTAAAGCACATTCAAACATGATATTCTCCAACCCATTCTGTTACAACTAATAATGTAATTCTGAATACTAAATATGACAAAATCACTTTCGAAACGCACATCCAAACAGTGGCGGATCCAGGGTCGGATTCCACTGGGTTCCTTTTGGTAGTTTTTCACTAATTTTCATTATTTTTTCCCAAATCATACAAGGTTTACACTAATTTTTTCCATTTTTTTCGAATCAAATGGGTTCCTGGGAACCCATGGAACCATGCTAAATCCGCCCCTGCATCCAAACACCCCATATATACATGAGTGACTTTGTATCCAATCATGGGATTGTGCAGATTTTCCTTTTAAGAGAAGGGGACAAGGTATATGTTGCCTTGCATGCATAAATAATTACATAACCAACAATCTTTCGTAACATCTTTAATTCGAGTTATTTACCTCCAAAAAATCTTGAAAACCAAAGGTTTTCACTGTATCCTTCCGAGTAACAGCATCTTGCCATTGAGTGAACAACATTGGGCAATAATCTCTGTTAAATGACAGAAAAAAATTAGTACAATCATGAATCGTTTAAAATAAGTAAAAGATTTTGTAAGATTTACTTTTTTACCTTACATTACTCCTCGGGTTGCTACCTTTCATCGTGTAACTTTGACGAGGGTACAATGAATCCAAACCCGATTGCTTATTTCCATTCTTATTCAAAATGGTAAACTTGGATTCGTCATCGCTTGCAATTTCCCCATAGCTTAACACAACGGATAAATGAAGCCGAGAACCTATCTGTGATTTAGGTTTTGCCTTGGATATTATCTCACCAGCCAACGAATTAATATATTCCGTGTATTTATTATTTGAATCTTCTTCGTGACCTCCAATGTGTACGAAAACTAAATCAAATTGACTTGAATCCAGAACCTTATCTTCTTGAAATCCAAGCAGATTCAGCAAGTTAGTGGCAACAAGATTGACGGGTGAGTCAGCATGCGAACGATCGTTGTTAATTAACTCGTCCGGCTGCAACACCGAAAGGCCAAGTTTGTCTCCACATGACTTCAAACTATTATTTTCGGTAACTAATGCTGCTTTTACTCCCATAAACCTATATTGATCAGACCCGTAATTTCTATCTAGTAAGCAAAGCAATTCAGTTCTTTAATGAATTTGTATTAGTGTTGTTATGGTAATATTACCTCTCTGATATAGATGGTGTTATGCACTTGTCTTGAGAGTCTACACTCTGGAAAAGTATAAAACGAAACAAGTAAAGATAAAGTTAAAAGTGAACTTACTGTATTTTCTAGTAAAACAATATTTCAATGATAAATCTGACCAAAGTGGTAAAATCGTCATATGCATCCACTAAATTAAGAAATTCTCCAATTGTTCGACCATCCACATTTTCTGAAAATAATGTCCAAGTAAATCAGTAAAGATCTAACGGTATAAAAAGATACTTGCAAATTGCAAAGAAAAGTTATTAACATATCTTGCAGGAAAAAAATGATGGTCGAAAGCGTAGAAGATATTAGACTTTGAGATTTCACTTCAAGATACAGAAAATGATGATGATTCTAATACGAGAAGTGAAGCCAGATCTATAGCGACAAATGAGCTTGGTTATTTGAAATTTTAGTAGCAACAAACAGTCATTTGGTTTAACATCTTATGCACGGTAAATTTGGTCACAAAAAAGGTGAAAATACTGGACTTGAAAATATTTTATTACTGCAATAACTGCTATTAGAGCATTGACTACTCCCCTACCTATTGCATAGTGCAAAAAACAAGTTTCTCAAAACTGAAGTTAAAGGGTCAACAATATCACAAGAGAGACTTAATGGATTGCCATTGACAAAATGACATCAATTGAGTGATCTATTGAAGAGTGTTGATTATAAAGATCAAATAAACCATTTTTACTTCCAAGAATACTACAAGAATGGCACTATTCAAGAAATTAATTGCACCACATGTGACTATGTTAGAGGAAGGCACTTTACCCCTGTTGTTGAAATTTTTGTGGACAATTATCGCAACTTTCGCAATATCAGTAATATTTTTTTTGCATATATTTAAACTTCTCGTGTTTAAAGGCCTACTTTGTAATTCTGGCACACAACAGCTGAATTCACGAGTTTGTACACCATTCATTTTGCATTTTTTTTGTTTCCCTCAATTTGACACATGGCCGTTGCAGGTTCTAAGATATATGCAAAAGAAAACAATGGTGTTGGGCCAAGAATGCCTAAAAAGGTCTTATCTTAAACATCTCCTAGAAGTAGCAAGCTCTATTATCTTTCAAGTACACCATAAAAAAACATTTTGAGAGATTGCATATGATGCTACATAAATCACATGTCACAAAATCGGACCACCCAGAGCACCATTTCATGCAAACACCATCTGAATTACCTCTTGAAAAAAAAACTTGTCCTGACAATAGTCAACATTGTAACCTATCTATATATTTACCATAGCTCTGGTAGATCCTAAATCTTGATTGCACAAATCAGTGAGCAAAAATGCGCAAATTTCAAGAGCATAGAACGTACGGTCCTGAATCTTTGTTAGGCAACTTTATCTTCAATGAAATCCGGCTAACAGCTTAAATTCGTATCCCAAAAAAAATTGAAGAAATATTTCGTTGGGCTTATTTGAACATAAATCTACTTGCTTTCGAAGTCTTGCCAGTTTTATCTAGTGTTATCCCATCATAAAATAATCCCAAAGCATATACAATCTACAATTACAATCATGTTGATGTCGATCACACGAAATTATATCAAGTGACTGACTATACTAATTTATCAACCATATCAACAACTTAATATGATAAGCATAAAACTTAATAGCATGAAAAGAGCTGATCAAAACAATAACCTAATCCAAAAACCATAAAGAAAACACATTTCCCCCCTGATCTCTGATACCAATTTCAATCAAAAGTTAAAGATTCCTCAAAATACAAAAAAAAAAAAAAAAAAAAAAATCATAAAGCATGTTAGTGTTCTTTGTCAAATATCAACTAAATCTAACAATTTCTGCATGAATTAGATACCAGTAGGAGGCAAGTGTGGAAGTGATAAGAAGCCACATAAAGATTGAGCTGCTAATGCATGAAGATGGGTATGAGTTGGGTTGACAAATCGAGCTAATCCATCACCGTATAACACCAATCCTCTGCTGGGTTTGTCCGCCATTCTGTTCTGTAACACAGGATTGAATTCCGATGCTGAAAAGGGGTTCTCAGATCAAAAAGCAAGGATTATCGTATCCGCTACTTTATAAACAGGATCGATTCTTCCACTGTCAAAATCACCGATTCCGAGTTCTGCGAGAACCCCCTGAAACTGTTATGTTTTCTTGGGCTTTTCTTCTCGTGGGCTGCTAAAAAACAAACTTAAATTAATGGTTTGAAAACGAATAATTTAGCCAATAGTATGCACAAACCGGTTTTTTTAAGAACCGGGTATGGCCAACAAAGTCAAGAACCGGGTAGAGCGTCGGAACCGGTTCTCGGTGCTTTCAAGTTTTTGTCCGGGATTTGACCAGTTTGGTCGGGTTTTTCGGGTTTGGGCCGGTGGTTCGAGTCTAGGTTTCGACCGAGTGGAGGTGGAACCGGGTTCGGTGGTTCCAAGTCGGTTCCTTTTTCTACACCTGGGTTTGGAACTGGTTTGTACCCACGAGTCGGATACGGTAGGAACTGGTTCAAGGTCAGGTATTCAGGGTCGGGCCAGAACAAGGTTTTTTGTGCAACTCTAACTCTAGGTATTTAACTGTTGTTGATTAAATTGTTTTTCTTCTCATTTGGCTAAATTATATTAGTTTAATTCATTATCACGTTAACCTTATACAACATCAATTATGATATAAAACAATAGTGATGTAATATGAGGCGATAATGATAAATAACATTGGTGTGAAATACCTCAATTAGTGGGAATAATGGACTAGTTTTCCCATCTTTGTTACCACCCAAACCGATAAACTTATCGATTGTTGAAGGCATCAAGTCGCACGCATGTCCTTGGGGTGAAAACAGGGCAAATTTGAGAATACATAATGGGACAAATGGTACAATTTAATTTTGATTGTTTTCCCTTGTAATCCGGTTAACTTAGATTGGAGTGTTTGATCAACTTCTAGCTTCTTGTTGTTAGCTTTCAAAAACAAAGTTATTACCTTTGTCATTTAAAAAAAGATATTTGACAATGTTTCATGCGCCTTCACTCCCCAAATCGTAATGACTTGCCTTGCTGACCTCGCCCCAATACAAACACATTGTTTGCATTTTGTTTCTCTATCTTTTCTCTCACGTTTTAAGTCAAATGTTTTCACTTCATATTTTTAACAATATGGTGGGTGGTTCATTTCAAAACCAAGCATATTTCTCTCACGTTTTAAGTCAAATGTTTCCACTTCATATTTTTAGCAATATGGTGGGTGGTTCATTTCAAAAACCAAGCATATGTTAAAAAGATGGAGAAACCATATAATGCATTTGTAATTTTTTTGCTTTAAGTGTGAGATGAAACCACCTTTCACCAGTGGCGAAGCTTGATATTTCCGATCGAGGGGTTGAAAACGTATATACCCAAAAATTTCTATACGAAAACTACATACTCTCCACTAGTGAGCAAAAAGTTCGGGGAATCGGTCGCCCCTTCCTACCCCCACTATAGTGATAAAGTGATGGCACATAAGGCTGTGTGTAATGGTGTTGTGCCTATGGCCACGTTAGCTATTGGGGGCGCGGCGTTAAGAGGGTGCCATGGGCGTTGGCGCTAGCAACGTAACATGTGTGAGAAAAGGTGAAGGTATACGGGGATAGATTTCAACCAATCAGATTCATAAATAAACACATACACTTTATTTTCTTTTTTATTTTTTTAAATTGATTAGTGAAACCATTACATAAGGTGGTAGAAAAAGTTAGCGAGCGCCTCATTGCCTAAGTGGCAGTGAAGTGTCAGTCACTCTTTAGTTAAACCACTACACATAGCCTGAATGATAAATGGTAAGTGGCAGTGAAGTGTCAGTCACTCTTTAGTTAAACCACTACACATAGCCTGAATGATAAATGGTATGTGATTCAATCTGTGACACGTCTAAACTCAATACAATCAAACATGCCATTGTACAATTATTATTTTTACACGAAGCACCCAAATATATACAATTAGTCTAAATAATAAATATTACGTGATTCAAGTCTTAACACGTTTAAACTCGAACTATCAAACGTGTCATTGTACAATTATGATTTTCATATCAAACACCCAAAAATATCTTCATCAAAATATTAACATTTAACAAGACGTATATCGACTCCCTTGTCATTTTCTTCCAAGAAATTAGGGAGATAACTTTTGTTTTGACACTTGTTTCCGATGATGTTTTGATGGGAGGTTGAAAGAGAGATAAGCTTAATGTGAAACAGGATTGGCCACCCCAGCATAATTTTCCAAAAATATCCATCAAAAGTTTCAAACGCAATATGCTCCACTTAAACCCAATCCAATATATCCAATGCCTGCCACATGTTCGACGATTTGTCTAAGTGAAATCTGGGTCAACATATTACGTATGCCAAGGTACGTGATTTGTCGATATCTAAACAGCAACACATCAGCTTAGATCTCGAATCGGTAGTATTTTCTTTTTGGTGTAGAAACTATACATATAGTCATATCTGGTCCTTCAATTTAACGTCTATTTTAGTATAAAAGATCTAACCTTTGTTCAAAATTGGGATTACAATATCTTTTCTTTTAGAAAGTACAACACACACAACAATGTTTATCGCTAGTCTACAAACTCTTTTGGTAGATTAATCTATCTAGTTATGGTTTCAGATGGATACGTATATGTCATAAAGACAGCTCAAAGGGAAGTGAAATAAAATATGAGCTTTGAACTGTCACTTCCCTATAGGACCCCGAGTTATAATATATATATAGGGGATGGTTCAAATGAAAACCACTTTTAACGCGAAAACTCGAAAACTAACTAAAAAAAGCCTAAAAAACACACAAATTTTTTTTTTTTTTTTTCAATTTTTTTAATAAAAATCGCTGGTTTTTATATATAAAAAAAAAAAAAATTTCAAAAAAAAAAAAAAAAAAATTTGTGTAGTGCACATGTGTAATAATACACATGTGTAGTATTACACATGTGCACTACACAAAATTTTTTTTTTTTTTTTTTATATAAAAAAACCTGCGAAATTTGGTTTGCAAAAAAAAAAAAAAAAAAATTTGTGTGTTTTTTAGGCTTTTTTTAGTTAGTTTTCGAGTTTTCGCGTTAACTAGTGGTTTTCATTTGAACCTTCCCCTATATATATATATATATATATATATATATATATATATATATATTCAAGTAATTTAGGCTTTGGATGCTTGATGGTGGAGTTTATGGTTTATGCATACACCCATATGACATGGGAATTATAAGATCGGAAGCAATTTTTTTCTAGACGAAAAGGGCTCAGCTTCATTAGGCTACTCGGTGTGGGGGGCGGTCTAGGGCCGGCGACGCCCCAACACACCGCCCCCTAGGTCCGTCCCAGTTGTTGTCGTCCTCTCGAAGACGTTCTCGTCGGGTCTCTCTCTGTCTTCTTTATACACACATATATATATACATACACATATATACATTTAGGCTCATCCTCCACACCCTAGGTCCATCCCCTTTAGACCCATCCTCACACCCGTATAGTGTACGCATACGTAGCGGAGCATCATTTGAGGACTACCATCCTCCACACCTATAGTCTTATCCGCTCTGGGTCATTATAAAAAGGTCCTATAGCACTTAAACTTATAGTTTGACTTTTTCATTAGTATTATTTATTATTATTATTATTATTATTATCAATCATACAGATTTCTTTTTAACTTATCCTCTTTCGCTCAAAATATCATAACCTCATAAGAGTTACAACATGAAACTTTGTAATCAAATATGAAAGTAGGTGTATACTATAGGACCAAAAACATAAATTTCTATCCTACATGATGACATGTGACTAAGCGACCATCACATGTGAGGCCGTAAACCCCCTTTTTATCACAACCACCACCCTGAGTCGATAAGAAAAACATCAACAAAGCACAGAGCACTCTTGCTCTTTCTTCTTTATCCTCCATTTGAACTTGATTCATTCAAGTTCATTACAATCCACCACACACAATGGAGCGTGCACGCAGGCTTGCAAACAAAGCCATCCTAGGCCGCTTAGTTTCACATACCAAACACCACCCATCATCCCCTGCACTCCATTCACCTTCAAGGTATGTTTCCTCTTTATCCCCATACATATGCAGCGGTACAAAAGTTCCACCAGATAGAAACAACCTTAACGGGTTCGGTTCCCAAGTTCGGTCCATATCAGTTGATGCATTGAAGCCAAGTGACACATTCCCACGTCGCCATAACTCCGCTACTCCAGAAGAACAAACCAAAATGGCTGAGTACGTCGGATACCCGCATCTCGACGCACTCATTGACGCCACTGTGCCGAAATCTATCCGTCTTGACTCGATGAAGTACTCCAAGTTCGACGAAGGGTTGACCGAGTCGCAAATGATTGCACACATGCAAGAATTAGCTTCTAAGAACAAGATCTTCAAGTCGTTTATCGGTATGGGGTATTACAACACGTCGGTTCCCACTGTTATCTTGAGAAACATTATGGAAAACCCCGGTTGGTACACGCAGTACACACCGTACCAAGCGGAGATCGCGCAGGGCCGGCTTGAGTCCCTGCTCAATTTCCAAACCATGGTTACTGATCTGACCGGTTTACCCATGTCAAACGCTTCGTTACTAGACGAAGGAACTGCAGCTGCTGAAGCTATGGCTATGTGTAACAACATCCAAAAGGGTAAGAAGAAAACGTTTATTATTGCAAGTAACTGTCACCCACAAACGATTGATATTTGTAAAACTCGAGCGGATGGGTTTGATCTAAAGGTGGTTACGTCGGATCTTAAAGATTTCGACTACTCGTCTGGTGATGTGTGTGGGGTTCTGGTTCAGTATCCTGGAACCGAGGGTGAGGTGTTGGATTATAGTGAGTTTATTAAGAATGCGCATGCGAATGGGGTGAAAGTGGTTATGGCTAGTGATTTATTGGCTTTGACGGTTTTGAAGCCGCCTGGTGAACTTGGTGCGGATATTGTGGTGGGTTCAGCTCAGCGGTTTGGTGTTCCGATGGGGTATGGTGGTCCTCATGCTGCTTTTCTTGCAACCTCTCAAGAGTATAAACGAATGATGCCCGGAAGAATTATTGGTGTTAGTGTTGATTCTTCTGGTAAACCGGCTTTACGTATGGCTATGCAGACCAGAGAGCAACATATCAGGAGAGATAAAGCAACTAGTAACATTTGCACAGCTCAGGTAATTTTCTAAATCTTTAATTCAGTGTTTATTATTGTTTCAAATGGTTTCTTGATCGTAACACATTCGTTTAATCATATAGGCATTGCTTGCGAACATGGCTGCTATGTTTGGTGTGTACCATGGACCAGAAGGTTTAAAAACCATTGCGAAACGGGTCCACGGTCTAGCTGGCACATTCGCTGCGGGTTTGAAGAAGCTCGGGACAGTACAAGTGCAGGATCTCCCCTTCTTCGACACTGTGAAAATAACATGTGCTGATTCACATGCAATTGCTGAAGAAGCTTACAAGCATAAGATGAATCTTCGTATTGTGGACAAAAACACTGTAAGTATGTTTCCAAGATGCTATTTACATATTCAATCTCTTAAAACTTACTCTCGAAAATGTTCTCTCAGATTACTGTCGCCTTTGATGAAACAACAACGATTGAAGATGTTGATACTTTGTTCAAAGTTTTTGCATTGGGGAAACCTGTGAGTGTCCCCCTTTTCCTTGCATTACAAATAGAGTAAAGTGCATTATATGTCTTTTAACTTTGAGCCAAACTGCAGACGTTGTCCTTTAACTAACGAAATTACACTGAATGTCCTTTATGTTACTGTTTCTCATTAGGGGGTGTCCTTTTGCCCTAACGCAGTTAATTTTTTATGTTATCTCTTAACACGTGCTACTCACATGAGTGTATAATGGTCATTTTCACTTAATATCTAAAACAAAATAAAATTAAAATAATATATAATAACAACAAAATAAGTGAAAATTACCATTATGCCCATGTGAGTGACACGTGTTAAGAGTTAACATAAAAAATTAACTGGGTTAGGGCAAAAGGACACCGTCTGATGAGAAACAGTAACATAAAGGACATCTGGTGTAATTTCGTTAGTTAAAGGACAACGCTTGCAATTTGGCTCAAACCGTCGTAAAATGCAATTTACTCTTACAAATATTTGTATACCTTTTCCGCCAGAATCTTGAAGGTTTTTTTTTTTCTAGGTGACATTCACTGCTGCATCTATTGCACCAGAGGTTCAGGATGCTATCCCGTCTGGGCTTGTGAGGGAGACTCCGTATTTGACTCATCCGATTTTTAACATGTATGATTCTTTTCTTATATTACTCTCTTCAAAACTGGAATTCTGAGCTTCAAGATTTATATTTTTAGTTGAAAATATATAAAAGAACATTTACAATATTGTTATATAGCTATATGTGGTCTACAATCTACATGATGATAACTTATATCAATAAGAGTAATAATGAACAGTTTTCATCTTTATGACTGAAAAATATATAGACACAAGAATTGGTTCCTTCAAGTACTTATCTTATTATTATTATTTTTTTAAATTTTAGGTATCATACGGAGCATGAGCTACTAAGATACCTTAGTAAGTTACAATCGAAGGATCTGTCGTTATGTCACAGTATGATTCCGCTGGGATCTTGTACCATGAAGCTTAATGCAACTACAGAGATGATGCCTGTGACATGGCCAGCCTTTGCAGATATGCATCCTTTTGCTCCTATTGAACAGGCACAGGGTTATCAGGTAACACTAAATTTTATGTCTATTAGAGTAAAATGTCATTTTCGTCCCTAAGGTTTGGCCAGTTTTGTGACCTTCGTCCAACGGTTTGTTTTTTCGCTTCTGGATCCGAAAGGTTTAAAAACTTGCCATTTTCATCCGACTTGTTAACTCCATCCATTTTTCTCTGTTAAATCAGGGGTATTTCCGTCATGTTTATTAACTTAAAGGGCAATTTGGTCTTTTTCAAAGGTATTGGGTCATTTTACATAAAGTGAAAAAGACCGAACTGCCCTTTAAGTTAACAAAAAAGACGGAAATAGCCATGACTTAACAGAGAAAAAATGGATGGAGTTAACGAGCTGGATGAAAATTACAAGATTTCAAACCTTTTGGATCCAGATGAGGAAAAACAAACCTTTGGACGAAAGTCGCAAAGCTGGCCAAACCTCAGGGACGAAAATAGCATTTTACTCTCTTATTTCTATGAATATGAATTATTTTTTATATTAAAATTTCAAATTATGTACTGTAATCTTTAAAAAAAAATTTGGCAGGAAATGTTCACAAATTTGGGTGACTTGTTGTGTTCCATTACTGGATTTGATTCTTTCTCTTTGCAACCGAATGCTGGTGCTGCTGGAGAATATGCTGGGCTGATGGTTATCCGGGCCTATCATATGGTATGTGTAACTGTAAATTAGTTGCTGAATGTGGTCAACTTTAAATTCCAAAGTTAAATAATTGAGTTGTTGACTTTGGTCAACTGTAGGCAAGAGGAGATCATCATAGGAATGTATGCATTATCCCTGTGTCAGCACACGGAACGAATCCTGCTAGTGCTGCTATGTGTGGAATGAAGATTATCACTGTAGGAACCGACTCGAAAGGTAACATTAATATCGAAGAGGTACGCAAGGCTGCTGAGGCAAATAAAGAGAATTTATCTGCTCTTATGGTAAGTAACTGTTAATTAAAATTTGATTATTTGTTGCGAGTTGCGAGCGAATGTATACTTAATTATTTACTTGAAGTTCAGGTTACCTATCCTTCTACTCATGGAGTTTATGAAGAGGGCATCGATGAGATTTGCAAGATTATTCATGACAATGGAGGTCAAGTTTACATGGATGGAGCAAACATGAATGCACAGGTATATTAACGCCAACAATATTTATAATACCTTAAAAAGAAAGGTCGGTGGCTTTTGTGACAGACCCTTTCTACCCTTAAACTTTGTGACAATGTCAAAACTAACCCCTCTAACTTTGTAAATGTCATTTTGACCCCTTAAAGTTTCGAGTTTACCCTAAAACTAATTTCTTAGGTTTTTATTTTTTTGTGACAATGTCAAAACTAACCCCTCTAACTTTGTAAATGTCATTTTGACCCCTTAAAGTTTCGAGTTTACCCTAAAACTAATTTCTTACGTTTTTATTTTTTTTGTACGTGTCGGTATAAATTCGAGTTCAACTACGCTTTAACGTAATTTTTGTTTGGAACCGAGTCGGGTCAATTATATAATGTTTTATTTTTATGTACGTTTTGAGTTGGACTACTTTTTGACGTTAATTTTGTTTGGAAACAAATCGGGTGAAATATAATACGTTTTCATTCAACTGTATAAATTTGAGTGACTATACATTTTGACGTAAATTTAGTTCAGAAACGAGTCGGGTCGGGTCGATTGTAGTCTCTGCTTTATCATGCCACATACGAAGCCAACGCACGTGTACGTTTTGAGTTGGTCTACGTTTCAACGTGAATTTTGTTTAGAAACAAGTCGGATCAAATGTAATACATTTTCATTCAACGGTATGAATTTGGATTACTAGACACGTTTCAACTTAAATTTAGTTCGGAAACGAGTGTTTTAGACTATAATTTATCACGCCGTGTATGACGCCGTTGCAACGCGCGACGGGTCAAAAAACTAGTCATCTCCTAAATATGTATTATTTATGAAAATTTACATATATTTTTGGGTTGTTATTACAGGTTGGTTTGACAAGTCCAGGGTGGATTGGTGCTGACGTTTGTCATCTAAACCTACACAAGACATTTTGCATTCCACATGGCGGTGGTGGTCCCGGAATGGGTCCCATTGGCGTTAAGAAACACTTGGCACCATACTTGCCTTCACATCCTGTGGTAAGTACCAAAATCAAGTATTAAGTAACAGAATAGAACTAAGATAGCTGTGAAAGTGGTTTTCTATATATAATTTAATTTTGTACATCTTGTTTTTGAAGGTGGCGACAGGTGGCATCCCGGCCCCTGAAAAGAGTCAGCCACTTGGTACCATCGCTGCAGCCCCGTGGGGTTCCGCTCTTATCTTGCCTATATCATATACGTACATTGCCATGATGGGATCTCAAGGAATAACAGATGCATCAAAGTTAGCCATCTTGAATGCAAACTATATGGCAAAACGTCTTGAGGTCTCTATTTCTTTCCTTTATTTTCAAACAAACTATCATCTTGTTATTTAATTAAAGAGGAATATAATATAATATAATATAATATGATATAACTTTGTACTACATTGTAGAATCATTATCCAATTCTTTTCCGCGGTGTGAATGGAACAGTTGCCCATGAATTCATTGTTGATTTGAGACCATTGAAGGTAATTTTTATGAGTGATTAGCTCAGTTATGTTTGTTAATTTTGAGATATCTGGATTAAATTGATTCATATGCAGACCACTGCTGGAATAGAGCCAGAAGATGTTGCTAAACGTCTTATAGATTACGGGTTTCATGGTCCAACAATGTCTTGGCCAGTTCCAGGGACACTCATGATTGAACCTACCGAAAGTGAAAGCAAGGTATGGCCTAGACTAAAGTTTTTATCAAAATTATGACAGTAATTTTACTTATAAGTTTTGAACTTCAATTTGTAGGCGGAGTTGGATCGGTTTTGTGATGCTTTAATCTCTATAAGGCAAGAAATAGCAGAGATTGAGAAAGGAAAAGTTGATCTCAACAACAATGTCATCAAGGTATCTTTCTTATCAGTTTATGATATTGTTTTGGAATGATTTCTTCATGAACTTTATTAGTAATATGAGAGAATTTATGTTTGCAGGGAGCTCCTCACCCGCCACAACTACTCATGGCCGATAAGTGGACAAAACCATACTCTCGAGAATATGCAGCTTACCCTGCTCCATGGCTTCGTGCTGCCAAGTTCTGGCCTACGACATGTCCGTCTCTCTCTCTCTATACACACACACACACACAAATCTACTTACATTGCGTTTAACCATTTGAGTAAAGTACACGGATAGTCCCTGTGGTTTTCCAAAATTTTGGATTTAGTCCCTAGCTTTTCTAAATCACACCGATGGCGATGGACCCAGTGGTTTGGACTTTTCAATGAATTTCCCCAACTTTTGCCATAAGTACATGGATGGTCCTTGTGGTTTGCACTTTGTAACGCATTTAGTCCCCAACATGGACCTCCTGAAACCTTTAGATGTGTTGGCTAAGGACTAAATGCGTTATAAAGTGCAAACCACAAGGACCATCCATGTGCTTTTAGAAAGCTAGGGACCAAATCCAAGTTTTTGAAAAACCATAGGAACTATTTGTGTAGTTTACTCTAACCATTTTCTTATAAATCAATTTTTTTAAGATTGAAAAATGAATGATTTATTTATTTTATTTTGTTCTTCCTGTTCTAGCAGAAAAAAAGTATTCCACCCAGAATCCTCCCCTATATACCAATACACATCAGGGATACTAACTAATGATCATTTTCTAAACACATGTCTTCATTGTTTTTATTACAGCTGGTTCTCTGGTTATGGTTATTAAAAATCACATAAATCGCTTTCAAAACGCATATCCAAACTCCCTTATAAGAGACACATGTCTTCATTTTTATTCAAAAGATATAATTTTCTGATGTCTTTCATGTGATTAACAATCAACTATGGTGAAATTGTGGTGACAGGCCGTGTAGACAATGTGTATGGTGACCGCAACCTCATCTGCACCCTTCAACCGCCACAAGAGTATGAAGAGAAAGCCGAAGCGACTGCTTAATCATTAACCTATGAACCACCACATGTGCTTCAAGGTTCTTTGTCAAAATTATACTTCAATATGTTCTTGTATATACACGTTTCGTGTTGTTACGCCTTAGGGCTGCTGGATTTTGTGATGCTATTGTAATCATGATGACCAGCTGCATTTTATAACTTTCCTTTCACTGTACAGCTTTCAAATCCAAACACAATAGCTATTAAATCAAACACAGTTATCTGTAAAATCCTGACACATTAACTAGAAAATGAAACATATGGTCCACATTGCAACCTTTTGAGGGATAAAGGGCAATTTGGTAATTTACTCGAACTCGACCATCTCAGGGTGGTACATTGGGTTGATGCCTTTAATCTTTTAGACGTTTTTGTGTTTTGAACACTGTCTGGTTGGTTGGCACGTGACACGTGTTTTGAGCATTCGGATATGTAAAACATGTTAACATGCTAAATAAAACACTTCTTCACGCCGTACCCAAGCATCAACCAACATTTTCACCAACGTGTTGTTGCCACCTCGCACCACAACCTCACTTTGCGCCAACATTTCCACTCGCTTCACCAGTATCGTCCCTGCCACAATCTTCAACCGTCAAAACCTGCAAAGTGAAACCCTAAATGGATATTTCATAGTTGGTTGCTAGAATTAGGTGTTAATGCATACTATGTTGCTATTGCAATGCTACAAAAATTACCTTGTCCGAGTGACTTGTCGTAGACTAGTAGCAGATGCATTGCTGGGCAAATCTCCTTTGGCAGTAGATCGGAAAAATAGAAACTACTGCCAAACGAGTATATGCCCAGTTATACATCTATACATATAAAACACTTTCAATTCATTCGCAGTTTGTTAGAAAACAATTTTCCACCTAAAACAATTTATAGGCCAATAGTTTGATGTACATATTCTTATGCATATAGAATATCCTCCAAATATTTTTTGTACAACATTTTACATACAAAATGTATAAAAGTTTTTGTGATGAATATTGGTAGCGAACATTATGTTTTACTGACCTTTTGTATTTCAAAGAGACAATAAAACGTAAAGGTAAGATCAACATCGTGTCAAGTTGCCTTGACTCAAGAAATCTTGACTTCAACCGTTCTCCAATTAGATACACAATCGTAACTACTAGTATATATGTATTATTATATTAGCAAATAATATAACAATATGATATAATCAGATTAAATATTATATAATTTTCAATTTTATGCTATTTTTTTCTTTTTAAGATTATAAGGCGTTTAAAAGTTATTTAAGTTTATATAATTGATATACTTATATTTAAACAAAAAAAAGTCAACAATAAAGGTTGGTTCATTTTTTTTCTGTGTCATTGTATCTTCATGGCTTCATCTTATTTACAATCTTGTCACTTCTTGATTCAACCTTAACCATAAACACTTCATTTGCAATGTATAAAATTTTCACTTTGTATTTATCTTTATTCTGTATGTAATGAAATCTAATATTCTCATTTTTATCTTTCATCAATGTGAGAATTTAAATAAACTAACTTGTTAGTAAACACGTAATATATTGATTATTAAATTTTTTTTTATTGATTATTAATTCGTTTGGTTACAAATTAAAAACAAGTAGTCTTTTCATTTTAAAACAATTTAATATGCTTTCCTCAACTAAGTGTGTGCCTTAGCATATCCAATACACAGACATTTATACCAACGAGTCAACGACCAGAAAGCATCAAGATCTCAAATGTGTAAAAAGGTTGCGAATATGTTGTTGATAAATGATAATCTTGAGTAAGGTTCGATGGTCCTAAAAGGAATTGAACCTTGGTATATCCAATATGGAGGGCAGGGGCAAAGTAGGGGGGGGGGGGGGGGGGGGGGGTCCAACCCCCCGAACTTTTCGTTCAGTAGTGTTATATATGTAGTTTTCGTATAGAAATTTTTTGGTATATACGTTTTCGACCCCCGGTCATTCGGGTCAAGCTTCACCACTAATAGAGAGTGATAATAAATTGATGGTTTGATGGGTCGGTTTAGGTGACAAATATATCAAAAAAAAAAAAAAAAATCATGCATTGTTGGTATTCTAGCATGAGAAACCAACATATCAAAATTAAGGAATAACGTAATTTGGAGAGTTAGCTATTAAACCAACTTTAAATATATTTTATATTCTTTTTCTTTTTATATTATATACGGGGTAAGATCAAATAAAAAGTTTATTTTGCCTAAGTAGGATGAGAAAGAATCTTAACCATTCATTTTTTAAATCAATGGTTAAGATGAAAGTGTAGGAGAAAGGAGGAGTGCAAGGGTATCTTGGGAAAATCCTATTTATGGACTTTCTCTCTCCACATGCAAGGCACATGCATATTCCACCCTTGTTTTTTAAACGTTCATAATTTTTTTATACGACATTATTTTTTCATAAAAATTTCACCGTAAAATCGAGCGTCTTTTTATCTTTAATTTGAGTATCATATTGCTATATAAAATATGAAGAGTAAAAAAACCCACTAAAATGTGTTGTATTTCTATGTTGTATAACATTTTTTTTGTGCTGGATTTTTGTACTATATTTTTGTGCTAAATTTTTTTGTCTTAATTTTTTTTCTCAATTTTTTGTGCTGAATTTTTTTGTACTACATTTTTTGCTATATTTTTTTGTACTAGATTGTTTTGAGCTATATTTTTTTGTACTAGATTTTTTTGTGCTATATTTTTTTGTACTAATTTTTTTTGTACTAGATTTTTTTGTTGTATTTTTAAAAAACAAAAGGGGTGCCACATGTCATTTTTACTCCTATTTATAAAGACCAAAATGCCCTTCATTCCTACTTATTAGGAGTGTCACATGTCATCATCACAATCCTTCTTAGGCTACTTAGGCAAAATCCACTTTTTAGTGGATCCTTCCCCATATATTATATACTCGATTCATATAATGAAATTTGTTTGTTTGTAGGGTACAATAAGAAAAGTAGGTGTAGTGATAATCATCGATTATTTAGGAAAATTGTTTGTTTTAACTTAATTCAAATCTATTTTTTTATGTAACTCAAATATTTAATTAGAAAGCAACTACAAATTGTGTTAAATCCTTTTTAACTAACTGATTTTTTTTTCTTGTTTAACTTATTTCATCAAACACTCTTACGGCTTTATTTTTCGAGTTTACTGTTTTGGTTGCAATATCATAACAATTATCATTATCATACTCAGTACATCCCACCAATAAAGTTAAGGTTAAGGAGAGTAAGATGTAGACAACCTTACCTCTACCTCGAAGGAATAGAGAGGCTGTTTCCAGTGAGACCCCCGGCTCCATTGTAGTTTTGCATCAAGCCTTGGACATAAGGCGCTAACTCTCCGGAAAAGACCGATTAGTGCATGTACCCTTTTGTCATTCGGCTATCAACGCCACTACATGCATGCATGATTAAGCGTCCCCCATTTTTAACGTTATTTTCACGAAATTGTTTAAATAAAGTTAAAATTAGTGCAATTTCACTTTTGCCTCCACAGGCCGACACATATATACATTATATGTGCACACGGCAAGCGGGGCGTCTATCGTAACAGTTATTAATTTTATAAATATTAATTATATTTCTTTTAACATTTTAGTTATTTATTTAATAGTATGGGTATTTAGGTCATTTCACACCCACTTAAGGGTGAGCGGGGCGTTCTCGGTGACCCCATGCGGGGACCTCCTCCACCGAAGAGGGGTGGTGCCGCCATTCAATCGGGGACCAACATCGGGGACCAAAATCGGTGGGAATCCACCGAAGAGAGGGAGTAGTGGACCAATGAAAAATTTCCTTTTTTTTTTTCTAATAAAAAACCAAGTCACCTAAGAGAGGAGTGCCGCCATCAATTTAGGGTGTTAGGGGAGTTTAAGAGGGGAGTTGACGTGGCACACGAGGATTGGTTATGCGTAAGAGAGGGGACTCCCCTCTTAGGGGAGTGCCCCCCTCACCCTAACAATGAAAAATAACTAAGTTAGGGATAAATGACATAATGTGTAGATGTTTGCAAATATCGAGTACGTTTTTTGTATTTTTTTTAAAATAAATGACACACTTTACAATCTAGTGTCAACATAAATGACGCTTTTTGTAATTTACTCTTATTTAAATTAAATTGTTTTTTTTTTACTCCAATAAAAACCATGAACGGAAAACATTATATTTTTTGGGTTTTCTCTTTCGTTTGGCACATGCCACGCCGCATGGGTTTGCTAGTTTTTTTTGGAGAGAAAACTTCATTAAAACAACCCTCGACCCAAACGGGCAAAAGGCCAAACAAACAACACTCCCCCGACCCAAACGGGCAAAGGGCACACACAAACAAACAAATTACAATATGTACATAGGGTATTTACACCATTCCGCCCAACTAATATATTTACAAGATGATCTATTTTTAAACCAAGAAAACCATCTCGACTTTATCTCCCCTATGATATCCTGCGGACTCCTTTTAATCTGAATAAAAACCACATCATTTCTCCCTTTCCATATGCACCAGCAAGTAATAATCCCTAGCCCGTAAATGATCTTATCCGCCTTCTTACCCCTCTTAATGACCTTGTGGATGTCTAAAATGCCTTTGAACTCAAAAAAGAACAAAGGCGGGATGTTGCACCAAACCCTGAAAGCCGCCCACACTCACATAGCCACCGAGCATGCAGTGAATAAGTGATCAACCGTTTCCTCGAAATCGTCACAGAAAGGGCATATAACCGAGGTTATCTCCACATTTCTACTTCTTAAATTAGTTCTCGTAGGGAGTCTATCCAAATTGCCTCTCCAAGCCATAATATTACATTTTATGGGCACCCATTTACACCATACAAAATTAGGCGGGTGATTAATTCCTCTATCCATAATTAAAGCCTTTTTAACCACCTTCACTGAGAAGATATTTTGACTATCGTCATTCCAATACCATGCATCCTTGTCGTTGGAAAGCGTCGTTAAGCTGAGAACCTCAATGCATTCCTGCCATTCCTTTAACTCCTCGTCGGACTCCGGCTGTCTGGACCATTGCCAAGAAAAAACACCATTTTCTTGAAACGCTTCCATTCTCTATGCGACCCTGCACGTTTTAAACTTCTCCAGACCAAACAAATTAGGCCATCTTTCCATAAAGGGAAATTCACCCACCCAAGTGTCAATCCAAAAATGAATATCATCCCCTTTCCCCACTTTACCCATTATTAATCGATTTATCCCCTTCCCATTTAATTAATTTCATTTTGAAAAACAACTTCGCTATTTTTTCCAACACCCCGCAATGTTTCTGTTAAGCGGAAGGAAGCTACTTTGGTTGTTCTTCCAATGGCAAGTTTCCATCACTTTACACCACAAGTTATGATTCTCCACCCTATATCTCCACCCTCATTTAACAAGAAGGGCCTCATTGACCTCTTTGAGTCTGTTTATACCCAACCCACCTTTAGTCTTAGGCCACGTGACCCAATCCCAAGCCACCCAATTCATTTTCGAATTACTGTTAGAACCTGCCCAAAGATTTTTTTTTTCATTTTGGCTTCGAGATTCTTAATCACACTTACCGGGGCCTTATATAAAGAGAAATAATAAATAGGCAGACTCTCTAACACCGAATTGATCAGGGTAAGTCTCCCCCTTATCGACAAAGTTTTAGTTTTCCAAACCGATAATCTTTTATCAAAAACCTCAATAATAGGACTCCAGTTGTTAATTCTGTTCATACTGGTTCCCATCATAATCCCCAAGTAAGAAAGCGGAAAAGAATCCGTGTTACACCCAATCACTTTAGCCATGTCAGCGTGGGTTTGGTTCAAATATATCTGCCTATTTTTTATAAACTTCAAATATATCTGCCTATTTGGTTCAAATCCAATTGAATAAGAAATCATAATTAAAACTCTAATCTCTTGATGATTATTTATTAATTTGTTATTATCTCTTATATCCATGTACTTTAATCTAGTTCAATCATTTTCAACATCACCCAATATTGATCATCATTAACACTTCAACTCTGGGTCACATGGCAACCTTGTGACTCCATTGATCACTTAAACCAACGTTATTTTATATTATGATCACATATTCAAATGTGAATTATTATCTACCTATTGATCGGTTTATATTAGTGGTGGAATCAGAACGATTTAGTTAGGGGGTCATCATAAGCTTATATTCTATACCGGTTCAAATTAGGGGGTCCATCTCTAAGTTTGTTCTTTAAAAACTCAAAATTTATAAATAAAAATTCAAAAAGTTCCGATAATCGGAGGGTCAACGGACCCTCTTGACCCCCCTCTGGTTCCGCGAACCTCATTCTGATTCAAATACCACATTAGCTCACACATACTTGTGATTCATTATCTAAGTGATCCTTCAAATAATTTTTAAACACATATTTTCACCAAATACATATGCAATTCAACAATGCACATACATCAAAGACACATTTGAATCAAATTCGACTACACCGTATAAAGAATGTACATATACATGACTTCTAATCTCATTCTATGTATCAATTTTTTTAATTAATTAGTTTTTTGTTTGTTTCAAGAAAATATAGCAAAGATATTTATTGGTCGTTTAAATTGCAAGTGAAGTATTGAGTTAGTTTACTTAAGAAGATCCAACAACGTATAGTTATTAAATTGTATTAAGAATAATTTTATTTTTAATCAACTCCTATCCAACAAGGTATAGTTATTAAATTGTCTTAAGAATAATTTTATTTTTAATCAACTCCTAGATTTTACGTAGTATAACATGATTTTTTTCGACTAATTATGTGATGCTTTTGCTTTATAGTTGTGGCTCTAAAAGAAGCTGATGGCTGGGAAAACAAATAAAGATGGCTGGGAAAACAAATAAAGAGCATCATTTTAATGGCATAAAAAGAAAACATAATTGATCCAACAAATTTTTTATTGTTGTAAAACAACGGTCTATTTGCAATTCATATACAAATGTAATTAATACAAAGGCCATGAAGAGATGAGAGTTAGAATGTGGATAGTCACCATAATATAGTTTATTTATAACACTCCCCCTTGACTATCCACGTGATAATATACTATTCTTTAATACGCTTGGTGATGTTGTCTCGTTAAAAACCTTGCTAGGAAAACCCAGTGGGACAAAACCTCAGCTAAGGGAAAAAGAGTGCAACGCGTATTGTCTCCCCCTAATACTTCTGGATCAGGTATGTTGCCTCATTAAAAACCTTACTAAGAAACCCAATGGGATAAAACTTAGTCAAGGGAAAAAGAGTGCAACTTGAATAAGTCTCCCCCTTATTTTAACATGTATCCTTAGGTGACATGTGTCCATCTTCCTTGAAAGTCGAACAAAGCTTTTGTAGCCAAAGATTTGTCGCTTGATCTCTTAATGTGCACGACTGTGTTTTGTTACATTCCTGCATCTACAAGACTAACCAAACTTGTTTTGATGGGTTAGTAAAATATAATCAAATATCGTTTATACCTGAAATATTTCTTTGAACTCATTCCAATGTCTCTTCACTTGACAAAGGTTATATCATGACAATAAGCTCAAATGAAAAATATTATAACCATACATAGCTAGCAAAACATATTAATGCACTTATGCATTTAATGATGGTACTTTTAGAATGAGATTCTCTACTATGGTAGGAGATGATAATAGGCATTTCTTATAACAAATGACTTAACAACCTTTAACATACTTTAATGTTCAACTATGTCCATACTAAAATATCCAAACATCATCTTCTATATGTACTTGAGGGATTAGTAAAATATAATTACATATATACTCGAACTGCAGTTCGAGTAATAATTAGACCGTGCCAAGGTTATTCAAAAATTTTCCTCTTTAGTTTGAGAGTTCCCTCTCGATGATGTTTACATTATCACTGTAAGAGTGAAATCTTGTTAAATAGATGTAGCTTATTTTATCAAAATTATACCTCTCTTTTCAGAGTATAGTCGACTGTACCACATACGAGCAGTTTCCTTTAAAATTCAAATATATAACACATATGGGGTTATTGTTTCATAATGCTTTGAGCATTTTTAATCCTTCAGGGGTTTTCATACAGATGTCATTTGCAATTGTCTCGTACATGTATACGGTGATGACATCCATAAGTTGTTTTATCTGAAGTCATTCTGAGATTGCGAGGCCGTTTAAACATATAAAGATTATCGCATCCACTACAGGGGTATACGTTTCCTCGTAATCAACTGCTGGGATTTGGGAAAAATCTTTATGTTAAAATGCGTGCCTTACATCGCAAAAACTTATTATTTACGTTTCCTTTTATCTAAAGACACCCATTTATAACCTACTGGTTTGACGTCTATGGGTGTTCGAACTGCTGGTTCGAAAACGTTTAGTTTGTCGAGCAAATTTAGTTCAACCTTAAGTCATGTAGCCATTTTGGCTATTTGTGTGCGAACACTCTTGCACACTTTCTATATACGTAATCTTTTTTTTTTCATCGATTTCATCTATTGTTATAGCATAATCAAATATATCATTTTACATGTGTTTCATTACGGTTCCATATTGTACTTATTTTGTACATAATTCATCGCGATCTCATATTTGTTTGGTACTAGAGTTTCTTTTAGAACTCTATTAGCCTCTTTTGGGGTTTTGACAACAACCTTCTTTAAGGTTTAGTATGCAACCACTTCTGGGGTTTTGTACGCAACCACTTATGGTGTTTTATGTGCTACCTCTTTTGGGGTTACACCAACTGCGTTACTCTGCTCTTTTTGTGTTTTGTGGGTTTTATCTTTTTGGAACCGATTTATCTCTCACAATTTATTAATATGATAATCATTTTGTTAGCACTTCCATTCGAGCAGATAAGTTTAAGCTGGTATATGTGACTTTGTCACCTTATTTGTGTTAGTGAATGCATCTTGTATTTCATTTGTTATTATTTGCAAATACACGCTCTTTCTTTTGGACTTCAGATTTGCATTGACCATTTCAGGGGTCGATATATAATATGATGCATTTTTTTATGTTACCAGTCTTTCATTTTCTTGTCTCCCCCTAAGACTGGGAATACGATGTACATATCCCATTTTTATATGTTATGGTGGTGCTATTGGTACATAGGCTGCACAACAAAATATATATAAAAAATGAAAAATTGGTTCTTTTCAGGAGACCAGTTGTAATGGGGAGTATTTGTGATAAGCAGTTGGTTTTGAATTGATATAATCAATCGACGAATTCCGTCTCGACTACGTATGCCTCTCACTATATTTCATATTGTGCCCAACAATGGTCCCTACAATTGGGTTGTCAAAGAACCGTGTTAAACCATGTCAAAAAATCAACGTTCCATAGTGTTGGGCATATGCTACATACGGGTAGCTAAAAACTCACATGTAACCATGTGTGAATGCCACAATCCACACAACTGTACATTTCAATGGTCCCATATAAGAGGGATTGTTTGTAGGAGTTTATTGTTTGGAAGGGCATAAAAATTTATTTGCCACAAAAAAAACTAACTAGACATATGATAAGGCATTTTGGGAGCAATGTTTTTAGATTACTTAGAGGTGCTAAGGTACCGGTTAGCATGTTTGATTGTTTAGCATATCATGATGCTATCTTGATGACCTATTTGGTCATGCCATATGGTGAACGTATAAATATTCTAGTAACTTCTGGTTACTCACCATATTTGAGTTAATGAAATATTGTGGAAAATTAGTACCATTTCTAGTAACTTCTAATATAGTCTTCTGGCCATATTTACTATATGATATATTTTAGATATTTAGTACGTTTTCTTTTACACCATTCCAAGGTGATGACTTTTCATTCAAACGTAGTGGAAACTTAATAAATTTCTTCGGTATACATTAGAATATGATGCATTATGAATTACAAAATTCGATATCAGCGGGTAAACTATCGATGCTCATCTGGAGCATTTAATATGCTATTAACACGTGAAATAGTATCAATAGCGTCTCTACCACGTGAAATATTATAGTTTTAGCCTTTGTTTAGAGGCAAAACATGTACTATTCATAAGGTTTTCCATCACTAGGCTATATGTTAGCCAAAAAACGCCAAGTGCGATGAACTAAAGTTTGGGTTGGACTTGAAAAATCATTATTAAAACAAACGGGACTTTGTATACATTTGAGAGAACTTCGGGTTCTCAACATTGATTTAGGATTCATGTGAAATTCAGTATAAATGAGCATCAACACTAACTCAAATGAATTATTATCTATCAATTTAAGTAACTAACATCAGAGTAGTTTACTTATGAACAAGAGAACAAACATAAGAAAAAGATTTCCCTCATCATTTACCATGATCATGACCTTTATAACGATCATTATATCATCACATTCACTTTTAGGGAATGGATTATAACCACACAACTTTCATAGTGCTATCATTACAATGCTTTTGTTATGTACATGATCTCGACCTTTCACTAATCTATCATTGCATTTACCTTAAGAAATGGCTTAGAGCCACACAACCTTCATTCTGGTTGTTTCAAACCTTTTATATATATATATATATAGTGGAGGGTTCAAATGAGAAGAATTTTTTTGTAAGAAGAGAAAAGAAGAAGTTTCAGCCAATAAAAATGCTTCATTTCACTTCATTTAATATTTGCATTTAATTTTAATATAAGGGTATATTGGTAAACTTACAAAAATCATTAATTTGTATTCTTCCACTTTAATAACTAACTAAATTAAATTTGTAACTCCTTTTCAAAATATTTACTTTTTCCAAATTAAAAAAACAACTTAATTTCAAGTGTAGAATAAATTACTAGTTGTGTAGAATAAATTACGAGTTGTGTAGGATATATTTCGAGGTGTGTAAGATAAATTTCGACTGTGTAGGATAAAATTCTATAATGTGTAGGTAAATGTATGAAAAATTTGGTATGTGTAGGTTTTGTAGATTATATGTAGGATAATTAATGATTTGTTTGACTAATTAATTAAAGAGTTAAAAATTAATGACATGAGTTATAAATGAAATAGTATTTTACTAATATGCCCTTTCTTCTTTTTCTTCTCACATTAAATTTCTTCTCAAATGAACCTTCCCCTATATATATATATATATATATATATATATATTTAAGTAGTATTACTACTTTATGAGCATATTTGAGGTTTGACAAAAAGAAATTGTTTTATTCAACCAATATAAATAATCTTTTCATCACATAACCTCAACTAGAAAAAGTTATATAACCGGGAAATTAGGATTTATCGGTCCAAACTCTTACAAGCTTTGATAAGTTTATAATATGCTTTAGGGAATTTGACACTTCGAGTGTCATACTATAAATGAATCTTGATCACAATTTAGTTGTGTTTATAACTTGTGAGCATACACAACTTTGGTTATTTTGATGTTCTTATCAAAATTGCTAATATATGAAACACAATGTATACATAAAATTACAAATGCATGACTTTGTAACACGTCGCAAAAAATATAACAAAAGATAATTGTATATAAACCATTTGAGACAATGAAGTTATCTTTAGAACCACTATTAAAATATTATAAAGGTTTATATAAACATGACTAAATACAATTTAACTCAATTTAAATAGTTGAGCCATTATAGGCTATTACTTTATGAACTAGAAAGGCAACAAAGTGTCACACTTTTACTTTTTGAATATCAGAATGAATAATCATAAAATAATAAAGATGATTGATGCTTAATGTAACTAATCATACATGCAAGAGTTATTTTACCTTTAAAACATGTGTTATGATGAAAAACGTAAATGAAAATAATACATAAAAGTGTTGAAAGAATATAATGAAGTGGCAAAGATGTAAAACTTATCTAAATTGCTAACAAACTTTTTATTAATTATATAAACTAATAGGGAATGTTAACTGCCACTTTAAATGATTTCTTTATAGCTCTTTATGGCTAATTTAAATGATTTCTTTATAGCTCTTTATAGCTAATTTAAAAATCGAATTATAGATAATTTAAATGATTTCTTGCTAACTGCCACTTTAAATGATTTTTTATAGCTCTTTATGGCTAATTTAAATGATTTCTTTTTAGCTCTTTATGGCTAATTTAAATGATTTCTTTATAGCTAATTTAAATGATTTATTTATAGCTCTTTATAGCTAATTTAAAAATTGAATTATAGCTAATTTAAATGATTTCTTGTTAACTGCCACTTTAAATGATTTCTTTATAGCTTTTTTATGGCTAATTTAAATGATTTCTTTATAGCTCTTTATAGCTAATTTAAAAATTGAATTATAGTAATTAGTTACCATCCCGTTTCTTCTTAACCCCCCTTTAAATTCTTTGGTGGTTTTAGAAAGCAATCGGCCAAACACAAAAGCATAATTCTAGATCACGTATATCAAATTATAAATTCCAACGAGATTTCAACAGGTGAAGTATATGGCCGATTAAATACATAGAAAATCAGGTTTTTCGGCAAATATTAATTAGATATATGCAAATTAACTTGTTTTCAAGCAAAGTTTATTAGGCTCATCATCTTAAATACAATTTCTTAGTTGAAATCAAAATGTCAAAATAATTCTTAATACAAACAAATAATTTATGTGCATGTTGATGATCATATTGATCAGTTACATGCAAATGTAAATACTATATATAACATTTAAACTTTCATACATTTATAATGGATGAATAATAGATTATGACTAGTTAACCTAGGCAAGATTTTCATCGAGCCCATATAAGAACAGTCAAAAGAAAAAATATACATAAAAAAAATAATGAGATCACGAGTCATGATGACTTAATGATGATATTGGGGGAAATCTGAAATACTACAAATCTAAAATGTAGTAAATGGCATGAAAGAGTCCGATTTTATAAAGTAGAAGTCACACATTTTTTATTTGATGCTAATGAAGAACGTAAGCAATTGCATGAAAAAAAATAATCTTCAAAGGCTGTAAACGTTGTTATTTTTTTTTTAAACAAATCAAATATAATTTATTTTTCAGTCATTTTCTCCTCAGTTACTTTCATACTATCAAAATATTCACAAAACTAAATCCAAATTTTCTAGTTATGATTATATACAAAAACAATAAAATGAGGACAAAACATGGAACCATGAAGTCCAAGGTGAAAGGTTGCAGGTCAATTGTTTCTACTCTTAATTTCACTTTTCATGGATACGATAACATTATTCAAGATGTCTAAAATAATAAAACAATTACTAAGTAGAAATATGAGCTTTGTGTATTGTTACCTGAATGGCTGAAAGAAAACCAAATCATGGATATGAAGATTCAAATCATTGATATGAAGATCTTGCAGCAACACGAGCTGATAACATGTTGTAAAACAACGGTCTATTAGCAATCCATATGCAACTATAATTAATACAAAGGACATGAAGAGATGAGAGTTAGAATGTGGATAGCCACCATAATATAGTTTATTTATAACACTTATTTTGGTTATTGAGTTTTAGTTATTCCATTTCACATAATTATTTTCATAGCATATTATTAAACTCGGCAACAACCATTGCTACACTTGGACTTGTCACAATTTTCTTCTTCATCTTAGGTGTCATTGACTATGACAAGTTTGATAAGCTTTCTTTACTCATTGACTAGGGGGTGTTTTGGCCTAGCTTTTTTTATCTAAGCTTATAGCTTTTTTAGCTTATTTTTACAAAATAAGCATTAATGGGTGTTTGGTTTAGCTTTTTAAGCTTATGCTTATCTATTATATATAATAAACATGTTAAATAAGGGCTGACGTGGCGCGTTATAAGAGCTTCTAATTTGACGTGGCGTGTGATAAGAGCATCTAAATTTGGGTTTTGGAGGGAAAAATTCGGGTCTTTTTTTTCTTGAGATGGGCAGACACGGGATCCGGGTTTTGACACGGATTTAAATACCTTCTAAAACACGTTGTACTTTGTAATCCCTGTTCTAAACCCTAGCCTCCCCTTCCTTCCTCTTCTACATCAGTCATCGCCGCCAAGTTGTTCCTCTCCTAATCATGGCGATTCTCCATCTTCACTGTGTTATCCCTTCATCATCTTCAATGGCGGCATTGATTGGGAAACATCTAAAGGTATGTTGATATACCTCTTTATTTATTCAAATGGATACACTTCCAGGGTTTCTTATTCTTCTTCAATTGTTCTGCAGCTCCTTTGTCATTGTGTGAATTCGATCGCTATCTTCAACATAAAGGCTAGATTTCATATATTAATCAACTAACATTCTTGATTTTCTCACTATTCTTTTCTTCCATTTTTTATCGCATCTGAAATCTCATGTCACCTGTCTCCACCACTGACGCTGGTGTTTTTTCTCGCAAATTGCTTCACACAAAGGTACCATTCCCTATCTAAGCGAACTATTACTCCTTATTTTGTTATGATGTTTATGGTTCTGGGATTTATGAGTTTGGTTGTATTCGCTGTTTTCAATTGTATTTCTCTTTGGTTTTCGATGATGTTTAATTGATTTTAATATTTGATGCTAATTAATTGAAACGGGATTGGTTTTTCATTCAGTGTTGAAATCACATACTTTAGCAATATCCACAGATCTATGATGATTTTTATAAATAATATCTTTGCAGGGAAGATGGTAGCCATTGTTTTGAATATTCTGTTGTAAGTTATGTGGCAGTGTTAAGAGTTGCTTTGATGATTATTTTATACATCAAGAACCATGGATATATAATACAAAAGAGAAGAGGTATAACCATACGGGTCGTGTTGTATATTTACGGGGTGTTTGGGATTGCTTAAGAAAACTAGATATTTAGATGTTAATTCTTCTCAACTGTGTTTTTTTCAATGCAGTCTCTCTAAGGCCAAGATATCATTATGTTGACGATAAATGTTTTACTGAACTACATCTTTTTAGGTTTACATTCAACAGATTGTCATCAGAACTATGCAGACACTCAAAAATAATGCATCGGTTCAGTAAGTTATTATAATGTAGAGTTAATGCAATAAGTATTTTACGAAACTGCATTTTTTAGCCATACAAACCTCTGTTTTTTGAATATTTTTTATACCAACTTCTTTCTCAACATATTCATCACAATGATTTGAGGGCTAAGTTTTGTAGATTTTATAGAATTTTAACTTTAACAGCTTGATTGGCTTTGCAGGTAGGAGTCATTCCTTTGCTTGCAAAGGTTGTTGGTTGTGAGAACATGTGTCTTTTTAGCTTAAAGTAAGAGGCTTTGTTTATACATTTTTGTTTAGATACATAAAGGCTATAAAACATTATGTTCCTATCCTATATTTACTTTATTGTTTATGTTAGGATCTGAGGCTCTCATGATAGTGTTTGTTTGTTTAAAATGAATAATCAATGAATATGAAAACATGTTAGGTGCAGCGGAAGTGAAAACAAACTCTGTAAACACAATCAAGGAGATAATAGTTTGATAAACAATTGCTTCTCATAGAGTCAAATGATTTACAAATCAAAGCAAAAGATTACAGATATGCTTACAAACTATACTCCCCCTCAGCCTGATGCCCCAAGGTTGGTTGCACACAAGATGAAAGGATTAGACATGAGGAGAAGAACCCACTCAGTCAATCAAATGTAACAGTACAGGGCACTGTTACATTTATAGGCAAACCAAACCACTGAGGTATCTCAGCTGACGTCACCATGAAAGCGACGTCTAACAGCCTAACAACCTGTATCTACTGAACAAACACAAACACTGCTAACCTAACCACTGACTATACATAAGACAAACAATTTACTAAACAGCTGCTCTCCCTTTCTGTCAGTGCTTTCCTCAAGGTTGATCAGTCCTTGACTGGGCAGTGCTTTAACATCAGTAGATAGGACCAGCAGTGTTGAATACTTCAGGGTTTATATCAGCAGTTGAAAGGACAGCAGCAGTTGAATATGAGCAGCAGATAGAGACCATCAGTTGTTATAAATCACTTTCAAGGGGAGAGCAAAGTGTAAACCGCTGCTTATTGTGAATCCACTGTTGTGACCTGGTTTTGGCTTTACATTATCTGTTCCTTTGGTAGGGTTCAATCCCAACAATCTCCCCCTGGAACAGATAATGCCAAAACCTTTCATTATTCAGGACCTTTATTACTCATCAAGAGTGCCTTAGCTTGTTCTTTGAATTCAGCTTCAAATTCCTTTGCACTCTGGTCATCCTCATCCCTACACAGTGAAAGCCCAAGGAGATCCTGCAAATCTTGAACACTAAGGCCTAGTGCTTCTTTCCTTGATATGTGCTTCACATCGCCATTGGCTCTGACCAAGGTCAATACGTGAGTCTTTTGATCAGACATCCACTTTAGTATTTTTAAGCCAAGTGGGTTTCTTGGGAGAGACTTATTTGAAGATGAGTTGAGGGATAATGGCCTTGAAAACAACTGCAGACTTTCAGACATTCTTTTGAAAGCTTCTTCAAAGACTTTGTCAACTGCAGCTATATCTTCTGCAGTTTCTTGTTCAATGAGTTCTTGTTTTTCAGCTTCTGCCTTGTCTTTAGCAGTGTTTGGAGATGCAGTTTTGTTTAATGCCTTAAAAAGGCTTTGAAGCTTTGTTGAAGTTTCTTCTTTTAGACCCATTTTCGTGATGGTATCTTTGAAGTACTCTGCTTCTTTTTCTATTACCTCTTCTTCAGTCAACTGTTCTCCCTCTTCTTGATTTGTTACAAAAGTAGACCGGAACAGTGTGTCGAGGTTTCCCATCTTCTGTTCAAGCTTCATCATTTGTTCTTTCTTCTTAGAAGTGCCTGAAACAGTTATTTTTCTTTTCTTCAGCCTTTCATAGGCTTCATCAGTCTGCTGTTTAGACCATTTTGATATGGCTTCAGCAGTATCCATTTTTGCATCCACTAGCTCCTTTTTCTTTCTTTTATACTCAGCAGTGAAGTCAGCAATGAGCTTTTTGAATGTGTTCCAGTTTGGAGCATTCTTCTTCTTTGTAGGATCTTTCTTAATTCTGTCAATCCTCTCAGCCTCATGCTTTAGAGCGATTATTGGCCATTCTTCAAACTGTTTTTCTTCAGCAGGATATAATTTTTCTTTCATAATGTAGGCAAGATATTGTTTTCTAAGCTCTTTGCGTTGTTCAGCCTTTTCTTTGATTAGTTCCTGTGCGAAATCTTCCATCTGCTTTACCTTTTCAAGAAAGAAATCCAGTCTTTGAGCAATGCCTTCTTCGCTTAGACGTTCACGTTCAATTTCAAATTTAGCTCTTGCTTTAGCCTGTCTTGCCTTGAGTTTGAGGTAATCATCCATATCCTCTGGTGGCATGTAGCCTATGAGTGAGGAGAATCTCCTTTTTGAAGAATCTTCTTCTGTATAGAATTGCCTCATCTCATTTTTTTATGGCTTCAAGTTCCAGTGGATATTGTGCAGCATTAGGATCATGTATACCCTCATCGACAGAGATTGGCTTTCTTATTCTATTGAAGAGCTTTGGTTGTGATGTAGAAAGAATGAGAGCAGTGATGGATGCCTGACTAACAGCTGTTGAAACAACTGGTGTCTCAACATCTGTTGTCATTACAACTGCTGATATGTCAGCAGTTGTCTTCTGCTTTTGAGCAGGGGATGGAAGTGGTGATGTTGGTGGTGATGGTGGTGAATCATCATCTGATATGAAATTTCTTCTCCTTTTTAATGAAGAAGAAGCAGATGATGTTTTAGGTGGATCAGTGGTGGTAGATTGGATAGCAGTGGTTTGTGGCAGTGATTGACTGACAGTGGTTGAAACAACTGGTGCTTCAACCGCTGCTGTCATTACAACAGATGTTGTAACATCTGTTGTCTTCTGCTTTATGGCAGGAGGCAGTGGTGGTGATATGATTGTAGATGGTGATGATGGTGGAACAGTGGTTGTAGTGGTGTGTGTTGATGACATGGCAGCTGTTTGGCTACTGACAGCAGTTTTTGTAACTACTGCTGTATCAGCTGTTTGGCTAACAGGTTTTGAGACCTGTTTTTCTTTTTCTTTTTCTTTTTCAGGTTCAATATGAAGGCCATGTTCAATTCCCTTTTTCTTTAGTTGCTTCATTATCTCCCCCTTTTTGGCATTATCTGGAAGGGGGTCATCAAAGAATAGTAAAGTAGAAGGAGCCTTGCCAGTGGCAGTTTGGATACTGGCCTTAATAGCCTTGATATCTGCTTGAGTATCCTTGAACCTTGATTCCATCATGTTGGACAACATTTGTAATTGAACAACATGCTTTTGATCAGCCATTTGTTGCTGTTTTTCAAGAATGGGTTGGAAAATATTCCAAAGCTCATTTGCAGCAGGTGCTTGTTGTGGAGCAGGTGCTTGAGCAGAAACAACAGAGGATTGTGCTTTCTGAGCTTTTAAAATCTCTTGCACCATCTCCTTTATTTCAGAAACTGATTCTTCAAGTTTTTCCACTCTGCCCGTCAATTCCTGATATCTTGGATCATCACCCATTTTACTGGGATCATCTGAATCCCCACCTGTGGTGGTTATATCAATGTGTGACTTAGGAACAGAGTCCCAAAAATCACCCATTGATGCCCCTTGTTCTTGGTACTGGGGACTTCTTTCTTCAGCACTCGATAAACCTTTGATGGTACCAGTGGTTAGATCTAACTCACTGGTGGTCACCGAAGTTGCTATGGAAGAAATTGCCTTCAAGGGAGTCTTACTTATGAAACAACTGTCCAACTGAGGATCTGTTGATCCACCAGTTGTAGTTGCTGCTCCACTTGAACTACTGACAGGAGTTACTTGTAACTCCTGCAGTGTAACCTCCTCAACTGTTGCTGGGATAGCAGAGGTATAAGCATCAGACCCAGTCACTTGTGGGGGTATACTCTCAGTGATAGGTGATAGAGAGGAACTGGTTTGTGTCTGTGCAATAGCAGCTGCATGCAACAGAGGTAGCATGGATTGTGGCATTATTATTGGTGAGGGGATGGGGGTTGAAAGAGACATGTCCTTGGGATCAGGACTGAGGAAGATGGATCCGAGTGGATTCAGAGCATCATATTGTGGTGTCCCTGTGCTTACAACCTGATCCTTTTGTGAGGATGCAGGAGGAGTTTCGGTTATGGGTTGAGATCTTTCTTCCAACTGCTGTGAGGAAGTAGCAGCAGTGGATTGTGGTGACTTTTGTGTTGTCACAGGCATTTCCTCTGGGATCTCATCTTCCAGAGTTGCCTTTGTTTTGGGATTGGTGGGTTTTCTGGATGTTTTCTTTTTGGTCTTTTTAGTGGTGGCAGGTGTGGGTTTCAAAGCAGTGGGAGTGCTGCTATGATCACCTGGAGCAGTGGGCTCAGCAGCTGATACCTGAGGAGCAGTTGTAACCGCTAAAGTCTGCTCAGGTACCCCTGCTTTTGTTTTTATTGGTGCCATCATCCTTGAAAATGTTTCTTTTGTTATGCTTTTTATTTGACAATGAACACCTTGTTTGAGCAAATTTACATTTTTCTTTTCAAATTTTTGTTCAAAATAATAACTCAAAAATCTTGGAAAAAGTAAAAATGCTTTACTTTCAACGTTTTTCACCATGTCATTGAAAATCTCCTGGGAGTAGTTATAGTCTTTATTATTCAAAATAGCGTAACCCAGGCTTTGAATTTTTAATGGTATTTCGTTGAAAGATGTTGTTTTATTTGAAGCACACATCAAGAGTGTGTGAAATAAAAACCTGGGTACAGATGGAAAATAACCCTTTTGTAGGGTATCTACCTTTGGTTCTTCTGCATAACCCCTTTTCAGAAAATCAGCTTTTAACTCGTTTTTGTCAAAAAGAGGTTTTACCGTTCTGATCGTCGAGTATGAAGACTTCTGATATCGATTTTGGTGTGATTTTGATCGCTTTTCCCTGTATCGAGGAGTTAATGGCTATGACTTTTCCGTCTTGTTTTTCAAGCGACGCCTTTTTCCAAAACTCTCTCTGGGTTTGCAGATAGATAGGAGCATTTGCTGTCAACAAAGTTTTGTACTTTGATGCAGATAATGCATCAATGATGGTGTCAAAGGTGTGATTATCAGTAGGTTTTGTGAATAAACCCAGATAGTTGTGAGATTGTTTGAATGGTATTTCGATGGGTTCTTCGGTCGTTTGAGCGACCTCTTTGGAAGGTGATGGTGATTTAGGTTTTGGTTTTGATTTTGACTTTGATTTTGTCATTTTTGCGGAGAAGAATGAAGGAGGATTTTGGAGATTTTGAGAAGAAGGGTTGGAAACTGCTATGAGAAGAGAATTTTGGAATTCAATTCGACAGTGTAAAACCCTGTTTGGGGTTTAGGCCAGGTTTTATTTTAAAAAAAAATGATCGCTGATGTGGCAGCGGTTATTAAGATCTGAGGACTAAAAACTGACCACGTGTTAAACACTGATGAAACGGATGAAGTATGGAGAACAGTTGTTTTAAGAGCCACTGACGTATCAAGCATCAGTGATTACAACGGTAAAAATCTTGGGCAGTGGATGATTTTTACTATCAGTAGATAGCATATCAGTGGATAAGACACTGATTTTGAGCATCAGTGCTTACAAGAAAATGAGGGATCAGTGGTTAACTTTCAGCAGTGGACAGTGTTTAGAGATCAGACGTTGGAATAAAACAGTGGTTAGGGTAAATGGTATAATTCTGAAGGACAGGTGTTTCAGCAACAGTTTTGAAGATTTTCATTCAAGGTTTTGCCACATGTCAATTTTGAAAGACAGTGGATTAGTACCCCAAATGATGAAAACTTTTTACTAAGGCAACTCATTTTCGTTTAATATTCAATTAACACATGAGTACCCTAGTAATTTAATCACAGTTTGCAATCATCCTTTGATAAACATTTAGGAGAAAACCTGAGTATGACATGATCATGACATATGTACCATTTCCTTTTGACCCATTTCTGAGGACACAAATACCATGCAAAAATAAGGTATTACATCCTGACAGGAGCTGAAACTATTGCCAACAAAAACAAGCAAAAGTTTCATATATATTATAAAAAAAATGAATAATATATCCTGGTTATTCGAGAGAATCCTTTGAACACAAAAAAAATGGTTAAAGGATTTTCTAAGAATAGTGTCAAAAAGATCTGGTATAATTTCAATAGAGAATGTAATCACATCACTCACAGGTTTTTGAAAATGGTCAGTGGTTTAACAACAGTGGTAGGAAACTTTTGGATACATTTTGACCACTGTTTGGAACCATTTTCTTTGTCGGTTGATTGCAAACATGAGGACACATGGATAAATTTTTGAACATTTGTCTAGTCCTCTTTGGAGTTCATTCACTGGAATCAAAACCTTTCCCTGAACAGATGAATGCGCATAGTTGCTTAATGACCATTATTACCCCAAACTTTGACTCTTCAGTGTTTTATGTTTATACTCTTTTCTTCTGACTTCAGAAGTTTTGAGATGAACACACTTCGGAGTTTTTGTGAATTTTCTTATTGTATTTTAACATAGTTGATTTTGTCCTTTTGAAGAACTCAACCTGTTTTCAACACATAAGATCTGAATGACTAAAGTTTTAATTTCTCTCTTTTTAAAATTACCAAAAACACTAATCGTTTTGTGAACATAGGTTTTTGTTAATCCGAGATTCATACTTTAGCATTTAAACCAGGTGACAACACAAATTTCATAACAGCAATTGAAATCAATTTTGACAATATGAAATAATCCCATGGTTTAACAGATGTGTTTTCAGATCTGAAAAACTAAGAGTGACTTATGCGTGAAATTAATTGTTGTGTGAGATTTGTGTGTCATATGACATCTTGGTTGATGTACAGAGTTTTTGAATAACCATTTTGATCATGATTTTACTCGTTACTCTGTTTTTCAACTGAATACAACCAACCTTAGTATCAATGAATTTTGAGCTGAACTGTTATGTCAAATTGATTGTTAGATCGAATTTGACTGTCCAAGCTCTGATACCAATTGTTAGGATCTGAGGCTCTCATGACAGTGTTTGTTTGTTTAAAATGAATAATCAATGAATATGAAAACATGTTAGGTGCAGCGGAAGTGAAAACAAACTCTGTAAACACAATCAAGGAGATAATAGTTTGATAAACAATTGCTTCTCATAGAGTCAAATGATTTACAAATCAAAGCAAAAGATTACAGATATGCTTACAAACTATACTCCCCCTCAGCCTGATGCCCCAAGGTTGGTTGCACACAAGATGAAAGGATTAGACATGAGGAGAAGAACCCACTCAGTCAATCAAATGTAACAGTACAGGGCACTGTTACATTTATAGGCAAACCAAACCACTGAGGTATCTCAGCTGACGTCACCATGAAAGCGACGTCTAACAGCCTAACAACCTGTATCTACTGAACAAACACAAACACTGCTAACCTAACCACTGACTATACATAAGACAAACAATTTACTAAACAGCTGCTCTCCCTTTCTGTCAGTGCTTTCCTCAAGGTTGATCAGTCCTTGACTGGGCAGTGCTTTAACATCAGTAGATAGGACCAGCAGTGTTGAATACTTCAGGGTTTATATCAGCAGTTGAAAGGACAGCAGCAGTTGAATATGAGCAGCAGATAGAGACCATCAGTTGTTATAAATCACTTTCAAGGGGAGAGCAAAGTGTAAACCGCTGCTTATTGTGAATCCACTGTTGTGACCTGGTTTTGGCTTTACATTATCTGTTCCTTTGGTAGGGTTCAATCCCAACAGTTTAATATAGTGGGGTTAATCTCCACATATGTAATGTACCTACATGATTGGGTTTTCCTTTATTGTTTAATGTTTTTATAAAAAACATATTTTAATGACAAGAGACTAAGCTGGTGTAAATTATTAGTAAGTTGTACAACTGACTCCTTTTTGACCTGTACGAACCTTCAAAGAGGCCGATACATACAAACCACAATTACCTAAGGGAAAATCCATTACAGTTCTTTGCTTAATGCATATTCGGTGGATGGAAATTATGAGAAGGCTGATGATATATTTAAAGAGATGAAACCAGCATGCTTGGTTCCAAACAAGGTATGCATCTTACGTTCCACACAATATCGTTTTCAAACTTTTTTGGTTGCTTTTCTCAGAACTTAATTTTGCAGGTTGTTTTGACAGCATTATTGAAGGTGTATGTTACAGGAGGGTTGTTTGAAAAGGCGAGAGTGTTACTAAATGAATTAGAAGCCCTGGGCTATGCTGAAGAACTGGTAAAGTGGGATCTTAAATTTTTTACCGTTCTCACATCACAAGCTGAGGAGGGTCGGGTGGGTTGGGTAATGGGTCATACTAGGTTTTTTATGTCATTAATTTTTCTAATTTATACCTTTAAAGGGATAGATATTTGAAGTTATTTCGTTAAGATCAAATATTTATATTTAGACTACATGGAACATAGGATGTAGTATTTACATTGTTGATGACTGAACCATCGACTTTAAAAAATCTTAATTTTTCTTCATACTCTTTAAGTGGCTAATTATTTTGTAGATGTCGTACTGTTTGCTAATGGATGCTCTATCAAAAGCTGGAAAAATAGACGAAGCTAAGTTGGTGTTTACTGAAATGAAGACAAGAAATGTGAAAACAGGCGCGTGCCACTAGGGACAGGAAAAAAAATCCCCAGGATTTCTCGAATATTTGTTTTGCTATATCACAATTTTTTTTGTAAGTTTAAACTAACTCTTTTCGTCTTGAAATTACATCCAGATGGGTATGCCTACATCATTATGATTTCAGCCTTCTGGAGATATGGACGACGACGCAAAACAATTAGCGTCAGAATTTGAAGCCAAATACGAAAAATACGATGTTATACTGAACACGCTGGTGTGTGCCTACTGCAGAACGGGATAAATGGAGAATGTAATGAACTTGATGAAGAAAATGGATAAATTGGCAATTAATCCCGATCGAAATACTTTTCATATTTTGATCAAGTATTTGGTCAAGGAGAAGTTATATATGCTCGCTTTCAAAACTCTGCAAGATATGCACAATAGAGGCCAACAACCAGATGAAGTATGCCCCCTTTCTTTCTTTCTTTATCTTTATTATATTTACGGAGATGATTATGATAAAAGACATATTTATGATGGCAAGTTTAACAGAAAGCACAATCTGAAGGAGGCAATGTTGCCAAGCTTTTTGTTGGTTCTCCGAAGACAGTGTAAGTTTTGGATATTTGAACTTTTATAATAATTTATTGTTTATATATGGATTTAGAGTCATTCCTTTATTCAGCCGATCTGGAACGGGCATTTTGTGACGTCGTTAGCACATCTGGCGATGCAGTTGGAGTTTCAAGTGAAGAATTATGATGTGTTCGGAGCGGATTTGATCAGAATTGAGACGATTTCTGGTGACAGAGGGATTTCCGGTGAGAGAGGGATTTCCAGTGAGTTGATTGACGATTGGTTTACGGGAAGTAGCAACCTCAGCCACTTTGATAAGGTATGATTCTCTATCTGGTTTCATATTCTATGGTTTCCACTTTCCATTGGCAAAAAGGTTTTAAAAGTTATAACAAATTAAAAGGCCAATGCAAGTTAGAGCCGGGCCATTTCGACCCATTTATCCGGGTTGTGATTTATCTCAAAACAAATAAAAAAACAATTAGACTACAAGGGAACGGGCCAGCTCTAACTTGCATTAGCCTTTTAATTTGTTATAACTTTTATAACATTTATATGGTTTTAAAAGAGGTTACATAACTGATATTGTTAAAATATAAATTACTTATTTTGAAGTGAAACCGTATTAGTTTAGATACATGTTTATCGAATAGACAACTCTAAACCCGTTTTCTAAGTATATATCCTCAAACCAGTTTCAAAGTGGCGCATTGGATCGGAATTGAACGGGCTACCACTAAAACTTGATTCTTATTGGATCCAAAAACATTTATGATGCTGAACCAGTTGGGATGTGCACCTGTAGCTATGCATCTGGTCTTTTATGTTTATATATTGTAAAGTCTTGTATTCACGTTGAAGTGAAAATATTGTATTTGGTTTTAGAAGTTAAAAAGAGGAAAACAAAATTCATGTAAAATTAATATAACTAAAAAATGAAATGACTAAAGGATTTCAAGTGTTGTTAGTTGTTAGAACAAAATGACAAAGTTGGAAAACACAATCTTTAGTTGTTTGGTTGAATGAATGGAAGGTAGAAGAAAGGATCGAGCCCATGTCACAAAAGCGAAGAGACCTGGCTAGCCAAGGTAAGCACCTCTTTATGGTTCCACATGGAATTTAATTTATTTAACAAATAAAAAAGGTCCTGTTCATATTGCATACCATTGAATTCTGTGATTGTCGTAGAACTTATTGCTAGGATGTCTCCAGGGATGAGCTCGGTACTAATCGGTATCTAAAATACCGGTACCGAAAATCCTAAAAAAATGGGTACCGGTACCAAAAATACCCGGTACAGTTCGGTACTGGTAAGGACCGGTATGTGAAGGTAAATACCGGTACTGAAAACACTAATTGTCGGTACCAAATCAGTCCCGAAAATTGAGTCGGTTCGGGAATGTTTTTTTTCTTGACATGATCAGGTAGCGTAGATGTTCGGGAATGTTTCCTTTCAACTGTCTTCTCCCTATTTTTTTATTATTGAGGTATTTTGTGCATTTAGTTTCAAAACTATTGGTTTGTATTAATTCTTAAAAGAATTGAGATAAAACATAAAGTTAGAATTTGTGTTAAAAAAATGTTAGGAAAACATATACTGATCACAATTTTTTTTGTTTTAGTTTGTTCTTAAATGTTTTTTAGTTTTATTAGTGATTGTAGAATATTATTTGAAAGCCCACATCCAAACATCTAAAAATGATCAAAGTTTTCAAATTAAAGTATATGTACTTTGTAGTTTATGTTATGATCTCAATCATAAATGTGTTTGGAACATGTGTTATCCATTTTAATGTAATTATGGTGTTGTTGTATTCTTGATGATTTTTGTTGTCATGTAGGCAGGTCGTAATAAAATTCGAATTTGAAGAAGTTGAGTAACATGCCATGGATCTCTTTTGGAACGAGATATTGTGGAAGGTGTTCTAGCTTGGCAGTTTTCTTTCGTCTATACTTTAATTTGAATTTCTAAGGTGAGAGGCATCTCATTTTGTTTATATTACAAGCTTTCAAAAGTCAAAATTTTTACTTTTCTTTTGGATATCCATGTTTTGCAGCCGTTTTGTTATTCTTTTTCTTATTCAGTACATTCGCCAATGTTGCACAAAGGGGGATTTGAATAGTGAACAAAGTTTGGAAACGTAGAGTATTCGTAGGTCAGAAAGGAGTAGCAAGTCGCTATCGGGGTCGGTTTCCATACATTCGGATTTAGAAAATGATGATTTGAAGAAACCATATACCATATGATTTAGAAAATGATGATGAAAAACCATATACTCTTGATGCAATATTTAACTCATAGGTATGGTTTGATTTTGATTTTAAATAGAAATGAATCAGTGTGTGTTGAAATTTTTGATTAATGTAATTTAAATTTTCCTACCCGGGTGTCTACCCGGGTGATAACCTAGTTAGCTTATATAAGCTAATTCCAAGAAGCTTATGGGAACATGGTTTTTTAGCTTATTTGAAGAAGATGGTTTTTTAATCATTACACACAATGATATTATACCCCTTCTCATAATACAAAATAACTTAACAAACAACTAAAGATTAATTATTAATTATCAACTTGTAGAATATAAGCTAATCCAAACACTTAAAAATAGCTTATCAAATGAAAGAAAATAAGCATAAACTACTTTAAAATATAAGCATAAGCCAAAAAAATAAAAGCTAGGCCAAACACACTCTAGGATGAGAGTTTCCGGTTTCATGTGTTGTTTGATGCCAAAATATAATGTAATTAGGTTGTTAGAATAAGCAAAACAACACTAAGGTGCTGTTTGTTTTTTCAGATGTAAAATGTCTGTAGTCTGCGAACCACATCTGCAGGCATCTGCAAGAGAAGATGTGGCCCAGATGTCTGCAGTCTGCAAGGAGAAGAGGGTTTGTTTTTTTTTTCTTCATAAACAATTTCAACCACACAACTCTCTCTCTCCTCTCTCTCTCTAGAAGCTCTCTCTCTACTCTCTCTCTCTCTAGAAACTCTCTCTCTCTACAACCACCACCACCACCGCACCACCTCTGCCACCACCACCGCACCACCTCCGCCATCACACCACCGCCATGAAGCACAAAAGAAGCACAGAGCTTCATCTCTTTGCAAAACCCTATATTCAAACACCCCCCCCCCCCCACCCACTCGATCTCTTTCTCCCTCGCTCGAAGGTGACCAGCCGGCCACCAACAGTGGTGGCGGCGTTTGATGGTGATGACGCAGCAGAAGCCGAGGTGGCGGCGGCAGCAGCGGTGGAGGTGGTGGCGGAGGTGGTGACCAACCGGCCACCCACTCGATCTCTTTCTCTCTCTCTACAGGTCTCTCTCTCTCTCTCTACGCTCTCTCTCTCCCACAGATGGGTTTGGTGGTGGTGGGTTTTGACGATGGTGGTGGTGGAGGTGGTGGCGGAGGTGGTGGCGGAGGTGGTGGTGGCAGGGGAGAAATTTTTGTGGTGTGAGGTGTTTGGATTAGGTTTTGTGAAGATGTTTGAAGCAAAGGTTCTGAGCTTTTTTTTGAAGATGAAAGAAGCTATTTGTAGATCTTTTAAAAAAAAAAAACAAACAGTCTTCAACATCTTATGTCTGCCCGCCTGCAGACATAAGCATTTTGCAGATGTTATAAGCAAAAACAAACAACACCTAACACTTCAAACATTAACCATTATCTAACATAATATGTAACTTAATTATATTTCGTTTATTAATAGAGTTATCACTTGTATATTTTTCATTGTTTAACCCGTGAAATACACGAGTACATAACCTTGTAATAATATAAAAAAAGGTAACTTTGTTAATAGTAATCAAGTTTCAGAATTGTTCTAATCTGGTCACTCACAAAAAAAATTTGTTCCAATCAGGTCCCTTAAATTTAATTTGATGCTCCAATCCTATATATATTTTACCTAAGTAGACGGTCATCCATTCTACATGACATTTATTTAGGTTTTTCTTTTTTATAAATATGTTGACATGGCTTATAAATGTCAATATTGATTTTTTTAAAATTGCAAAAAAAAATTTTAAAAAATTTACAAAAAATTTGTGAAAACATTTTAAAAAAATAAGAAAATTTAAAAATGGATTTTTTTTAGTTCTATGCCAGAATTTTTAAAAAGTTATCAAAACTTTTATAAATTTACGAAAAATAATTAGGTTTTTTTATTGAAAGGCCAACCAAAAAATAGTTAGGCGATGGTAAAATTTCTTGTGATAGCAAGTAATAATTGTCATATATGATAGTTTACCTGCTATCCAGGTAAACTATATAAGATTAGACATAAAATAAATTTTTAATGATTTAATTGGAACAAATTTTTTTGATGAGTGACCATATTAAAACTTAATACTGCGAAATATTCCCTAAATATTATAAGATTATTATGTTAAAATGATCTCAGAGTTTATGTCATTTTTGTCACTTCAGTAAAAAATAAAACCTTTTGTATCTGGGTCCTCGGGGTTTCATTTTTGTTATCATAGAAATGACGATCATACCCTTCATATAAATGTGGAAAACGATAAAAGATAGAAGTTAACAGAAAATTCTAACCCAGTTTGCCAATAGGATAAAATTGGCAACAAAAATGAAACCTCAGATACAAAAAGTTTCATTTTTTGACTGAAGTGATAAAAGTAACCTATTTTGGCATTTTACTCAAACTAGAATTGATTCCCCGCGTTGCGGGGGCGGGTTTTTTATGTGATAAGAGTGTACAAATTTTGCTGCAATTGTTTTTTAAGAGAAAATAATGAGCGATTACATTTCCAACCCTTTAGATACTTCTAACGTTGTTTGAGAAATTAATTGTAGTCGGATCTCATGGTGTGTTAATATGGTTGAACCCACATCTTACCGTAATTTTGTATTTATTAATTGTAGTTAGATCTCATGGATTGTTTTAAATCGAACTTTTCAATTAATTATAGACTTTTAGTTAATATTCACAGACACAAATACTAAACCCATATAATTTCATAAAAATTAATTTTATATGTTATTCATTTTAATTTAATTTTAATTATATAATAAGGGTGTTACCTCAAAAAATAAAATTAAATAAATAAATACAAAAGTGATGAAAATTATAAAAATATTAATTTAGATTTTTCATGTAAGATATGCATGAATTTATTAGATGACATCATATTCCACATGGTTGGATATGATTATATTTGTGAGTCACCTAGGTGTTAATATAATATTTCTTGTAGCTAAGCAATTGTCAAATTATATATTTATATATATTTATATATAGGGCTGTAAACGAACCGAACGTTCAGTGAACAGTTCATGAACCGTTCGGCGGGAAGTTCGTTTATGTTCGTTCGTTTAATAAACGAACGAACATGAACAAGAAATTTCATTCGATTAGTTAAATGAACGAACATGAACAGAGGTCTCGTTCGTTCGATTGTGTTCGTGAACGTTCGGTAAGGTGTTCGTGAACGTGTTCGTGAACATTCGTTGATTTGCGTTCGTTTATGTTCGTATGTTTGTGTTTTAATTGAAGATCTTGTACTTTCTTATATTTTATTTGTACTTTTTATATTATTAAACTCCTATTTATTTTATTACCCTAACAATTAAACTAGGAAACCCAATTTCACCTTGTTTATGCATCATTTCCCTTTCATCGACCTCCGTTCCACAACGAGGGATTCAAGTTCGAGTGCTACTCTCTGGGCCATCTATCTTTATCCTTCGTCGCGTTCGCCAAATTTATTTGTGTTCGTGAACCGTTCGCGCACACGCTCATTTCCTTAATGAACGAACACGAACATAAAATCTCGTTCGGTAAGTGTTCATGAACCGTTCGTGAACACATTTATTTTCTTAACGAACGAACACGAACCTTGTTCGTGTTCGTTCGGTTCGTTTACAGCCCTATTTATACATATAATAAAGTAAACCAATTTGAGAAACATGGCAATCATTGAGGCTATCTACAATTCTATTTTCCCGCCTAAAACATAATCCCTTTATTTTCAATAGTTAATCCTAAATTAAAAAAGAAAAAAAATTAATAATACATTTAATCACGCAAGTGGGATAAACATCAATTGAATTCAAATCATCAAAGATAGTCAAAATTAGATAAAAAGGTGGGTCATGAAATTATAATTATATTTTGGAATAATGGATTTTAATAATCCCAATTATTGCCCGTTGGCCGGCAACGGTCCCAACTTTAAAAATTCCCACTGACGCTCCCATCTTTTCACAAATTGGCATTCAATGGACCCTGACTAATAGAACCCTAACGTCGTTAGTCTCCGGTCGCCAGAAAAAAACGTTTTTGGTCGGAAAAAGCTTTCTAAAGGTCCGATCTATGGTTACAAATAGGTTTGGGATGAAAACTTTGAGTTTTCCAGCTAAAAAGTTGAGTTTTTCGGCCAAAAAGAAGTTTTCCGACGAAAAATGAGTTTTTCCGGCGACATTAATAATTGGGGTTTTTTACTAGAAAAGGTTCCTAATGGTGTTTAATAAGGTTTCAGACGAAAAAGGTTGAGTTTACCGGCCGAAAACGTTTTTCCGGTGACCGAAGACTAACGACGTTAAGGTTCTGTTAGTCAGGGTCCATTGAATGCCAATATGTGAAAAGATGGGACCGCCAGTGAGAATTTTTAAAGTTGGGACCATTGCCGGCTAACGGACAATAGTTGGGATTATTAAAATCCATTATTTCTTATATTTTTAATATAACTTTAATATATATATGAAAAAAAATATTATTGTTTTATTATTATTATTATTATTATTGTACCATTCTGATATTGATATATTTGTGTATGAGATTTTAATCAGGCTACCGGAAAAATCGTGTGATACGGTCTAGGAGTGTGTCTAAGCATTTTACTATCAAAACATAATTTTGTTATGTTGGATTGTGTCCATATATCCACAGATCTCCACTTTCACTATCTGGTGGTTTTGTAGTGACAAATAATTTAAGCCAAGGTTATTCACTATCCAAGTTTGTTTTTGTTTTTGACACTACCGAATTCACCCATGCTCAATTGCAAGTGGCATTATCTTTATATTAACTCATTTATATCAATTTGGTGTATAAGTATCTATGTCTTTGGTTTACATTTACAAGAAATGTTGTGGGGAACTAACCTAGTAATAATTATAAAGAAAATTTCAAAAAAAAATGTAAGACAATGATTAAGGGAGTTGATCGTACCCCCATTATTCCTCTTTCCGTTTTACGATGGTAACAAACTACCAAAGATTACGGAAAAGCCATGTAAAGTATAAGAAATTCTGAACCTGTATATTGCCTTTTTTTTGTGTGTATATATATAAGTGTTTGCAGATCTAAACTGTACCTTTTTTGCTTCCAGAATATGGCAAATTCCGCCCCTGCATCACACACCACGATTATACATCCTCCCCCCGACAACAGAACAATTCTCGACAAAACCGCAAGCTTCGTGGCGAAAAACGGACCTAGGTCTGAGATATGCATCAATGCTAGCAATGCTGGAAATCCCATATTTAATTTTCTGAATGGTTCAGATCCATATCATGCCTATTACCAGCACCGACTGTCTGAGTTTCGTGCTCAAAATGATCAAGCCCTGCAGCAGCTCAAACATCTGAGGATCGATGGCAGGCAATGCAGCCGAGAAGTCTGATACGTAAGGAAAAGTTGATAGCAACGGGTTTCTATAATAATAATTTTTTTTGGGTCATTGTTTGTGTTGGATATGATCATATGACTACCTTTTTCTAAGTCAATTTGCATGAGGTATAACTCAATATTGGATATGATCTTATCAGGGACGGATCCAGGGGTGTTTTGGGGTTCCCAGGAACCCCCTCGGTTTGGCAAAAAGTGAAAAAAATTAGTGGAAACTTTGTATGATTTGGAAAAAAATATTGAGAATCTACCAAAAGGAACCCGGCGAAAAAAATTCCTAGATCCGCCACTGGATCTTATACATACATAATGAGTCTTCAAATTTTACATGTGATGAAGAAAGGATGGCTTTTCAAAATGCTTCATCCGAATTCACAAAGTCTCATTCCTAGCTTTTGGTATTTTTCAAAATAATTGACATGCAACATGCGACATTAGGTGTATTAGGCCCATATAAATGTTAAGATTAACGTACCCTTGGTTGTAACCCCCTCGGTTTGGCAAAAAGTAAAAAAATTAGTGGAAAGATTGTATGATTTGGAAAAAATATTGAATATTGAGAATCTACTAAAAGGAACCCAGCGAAAAAAATTCCTAGATCCGCCACTGGATCTTATACATGCATAATGAGTCTTCAAATTTTACATGTGATGAAGAAAGGATGGCTTTTCAAAATGCTTCATCCGAATTCACAAAGTCTCATTCCTAGCTTTTGGTACTTTGAAAAATAATTGACATGCAACATGCGACATTAGGTGTATTAGGCCCATATAAATGTTAAGATTAACGTACCCTTGGTTGTATATGATGGTGTAAAGATGATTAAATGAATTCTCTAAATAGTAGGCGTTTTGGTTTATATATTTATCGCGTTATATAAAAACCAACACATCAACTTTAAAACTTAAAATCTTGTTCTTATGACTTAATAAAAGGATTGTTTTTTAAGTATTATCACTAGAAGAGAGATGTGCTTTTTATGACTTTTAAAACTAGATATGTTAATTGCAATGCCACAAAACTTACCTTGTCTAGATGACTTGTTGTCGTAGCAGATGAATTGCTGGGCAAATCTCCCTTGGCAGTAGAATTAAGAAAAAAACTACTGCCAAAGGAGTATATGCCCAGTAATACACCCATACATTTACAAACTTTCAATTCATTCGCAATTTGTTAGACAACAATTTGTGTTGAAAACAATTTATAGACCAATAAGTGATAGTACCATTCTTATGCATAGAGAATATCCTCCAAATATGTCTTTTTGTACAACATGTAACGTATAAAAGTATTTGCGACGAATGGCGGTGGCAAACATTATGTTTTACTGACCTTTTGTGCTTCAAAAAGACAATGAGATGTAAACGTAATGTGCATCGTGTGAAATTTGCTTGGCTCAAGAAATCTTGCACAGTCATTCTCACTATGTTGACGTCAACTACCAGAATTTGACGTATATGAAATCAACATGTAATATGAGATTAACTAAGATATATTCTTAGCCTTTTACTTGTGTCGTGATGATGAGAAGTTTACGCAAACTATTAGAATTTGATGTATATGAAATCAACACGTAATATGAGATTAATTAAGATATATTCTTAGAGTGTTACTTGTTTCGTGATGATCAGAAAAAATGGAGAAAGTAAAGTTCCAACTCAAATGTCATGTCCCTAGAAAATTAATATAAATTATTTTAAACAATACAATACTATTTTTGCTATTTATATGTATATAAATGTGTGTGTGTATGAACTGATTATTAACTTGTTAACAAAGACTTCACAAATAACAATTTATAATTCTTTTGGTTACAACAGCAAACACAATTGATATGTTCTCCTCAACTAGGTGTGTGTAATTTGGCATATCCAATACACAAACAATTATACCAACTACCAGAAAAGCATCTAGATCTCAAAAGAGTAAAAAGGTTGCGAATATGTTAGTAATCTTGAGCAAGGTTCGATGGTCCTAAAAATAATTGAACCTTAGCATATTTAATATGGAGGGTGATAAAAACGGACCCGTTTACATGACAAATGAAAACAATGTCAATACCTTTGCGTGACAAAACAACGTAATGGGATCAAGGAATAACGTCTGCCAAACGTTTACATATTCTTATTACTAAGCAGAACGCTAATACAACCAGAAGATCGTCAAAGTTCTTTACATGTATTTTTTTAAATATTTTAAGAAAATGTCGTAGGATGCTTTTAGTTAGGGTCAGAATATGTTTTTTTTTTTTAATGACAATGTAATGTGTAATATTATGTAATCAAATCACTATATGTTAGGTGTGTAAATGATTCGAGACCGAGTTTGTCTAAGCTTGAGCTCAGTTTGTCTCGAGCTCTATCTAAAATTTTAGCTGGTCTTGTAAAACTAAATCCTCATGAGTCAAAAGTTCATTTAGAATCAAAGAGCCACCAGATATAATATATATATTTTGTACATTTAAGGGATTATATGAAGCCACTTAATATTATTTACACCATTAGTAAAAACAAAGGCATCTATCTTTAAGCCCATACTGCAAGAGAAGCCATTAATCCAGCCCCAAGAAAAAGTGCAATAAAAGACACCATTTGATTTCCAAAATTGCTTTTCATCTTCTTACTCAAGAATTCAGCAGCAATTAAGTCCACTAAAGCCATATAAATTAAAATTCCAGCAGAAATGGAGTCCAGGATACCTTCAACAATCAAAGCTCTAGGACTATTATGATCATAAAACGATGACACACCGATCCCTATGCCCACGCTTATAGGAGCCGTTACCGCGAAAAAACCCGCCATTAACGTCGAACGAAGGATCCCAAATTTTGCTTGTGAGATACAACCGGCTAATGCAAATCCTTCAAAGAACTGATGGAAGGATAACGCCCCGAGCAATGGTCTAATTGTACATGGACTTTGTGAAACTCCTAATGATAAACCGATTATTATTGAATGCGACACAATTCCAAGTTCCAATACCTGCGTGTACGTCATGTTGAGCAAGTCTTTTTTGGTAACTGTAAAGTTACAAGATCCCGCCAATATCATGCTAACCAATGGGACCAAGTAAAACGCATCTAGTTGTTTGATATGTGTTTTAAAGTGGAGTAAAATGCCATTTTCGTCCCTGAGGTTTGACCATTTTGCGACTTCCGTCCCTGAGGTGCCATTTTCATCCAAAAAGTTTGAAATCTTGTCATTTTTCATCCCTGAGGGCCGAATTCGAGGGACAAAAGTTGCAATAAATTGCCAAACTCAAGGATGAAAATGGCAATAAAACGCAAACCTGAAGGACTCAAATCCACAAAAAAGTCAAATGGGATGGAACAATAAAAAATGACTAAACCTCAGGGACGATTTTGGCATTTTACTCTTTAAAGTGATTACGTGACTTCAAAATAAGCAGGATCGAATAATCATTTGTAATAATATTAAAATGCAAACCCAAACAACCACTAAAGGATTACCTGTGAAGCGACAACATAGCGTACAACACTATCTGTATCATCATCATCTTCAAACGCATGCTTGTGAGAATGGCTCTCTAAGTGCTCGTGCGTTTGACCGTTTTCACGGATGTGGGTACGATGAACATCACCACCATCCATAACCACATTGTGAATCCCATTCTCCTCCAAACCATCCTCTTTCGCCACCAACGGAACAACCGCTGAATCCAAATCACCCACCTCAATTCCAGTAGTCTCAATCTGCTTTTCTTGCTTTCCTTCATAGTATTGAGTGCTAATGAAGTCAGCAAGCAATGTAAACAAAGCAGCCATCATTGCAATGAACCCCGAAAACGGGAAACTGGACCAGGGGAATTTAGGGAGACACGGGTCGGATAATGCTGATGTGGCATCCGGTAGTATGTGTACGAAGCCTGTAGACAAAATGACACCAGCAGCAAAAGCTTTTGTGGCAGAAAAGAAACCGGAATCTGATCTAAGAATTCGCCAGCTCTTGCCGACCAACGGGACGGCTACTCCGATGATTCCAGCCAACAGTATGCAAGCAATGGCCCCAAATTTGAGAATAAAAGCAGTTTTTTCATCCCAACATGATTCTAGTTCCGGTGACTCACTGCAACTGCTGGTTGACATTGATATGACAAGTTTCCTGGAAACATAGTCAGTGGTGGAACCATAACTTTTTAGTCCAGTGATCATAGTTGTTAATGGCGAAGAGCGACAAATAGCGATAAGATACCTATATGCTACATAGCGAAGCGATAAATAGCGGGCGCTATTTTATAAATAGCGATACACTAGAATATCTTTTTAAAAAAATATGTATATTATATCAGAATTTCTTGGTATATACACTATTTTACATGTATATTTAACAAAAATCTAAACTCCAGCTGTTTTATAGCTATGTTTAATCGCTATTTATATTTAAAAAAGAAACTAAAATCCCGTTGTTTATGGCTACATACCCTGTAGCGACCTTCGACCTATACGCTATGCTATTCGCTACAGCGACACTATTGACAACTATGCCATTGATCATCATAAGGTCCTCTACTCTATCCGTTAGGTCCGACTAATGTTTTTGTTAAAAAAGCTCAGATTTTTTTACAAAAATCCAACAAATTCTGGTGACAACGGTCAACAGATCCACAAGACCAGGGGCGCAGGATATGAGGGGCCCGGGGGGGGGGGGCCCGACCCCCCGAACTTTTTGCGAAGTAGTGTTACGTATCTATTTTTCGTATAGAAATTTTTAGGTTTATATGTCTTCACCCCCCCGGTTTAAAAAAAAAAAAATTAGGTATATTTTTTTTGGACCCCCCGGTTTAATTTTTTTTTTTTTTGGTATATACGTTTAAGACCCCTCCGGTTTTATAAAAAAAAATATTTATATAGCCTAAATAAAATTATTTAAATAGCCCATTATAATTATAACTTGGATTGTATGTTTATTACTTACTACTTAGCCCATTAATGATAAGCCCAAAAAAACCCAATATAACTTGAATAGCCCATAACCCATTAGTATGTTTATTGTTGCAACTGGTCAAAAAAAAAAAAAAACAAACTGCTTCCTTGTTGCTGCTAACTGGAGACCGAGAACAGAAGAAAAAAACGCAGGTGAGGTGCGGCCGGCTGTCTTCTTCGTTCGGGATTTAGGGCTGTCTTCTTCGTTCGGGATTTAGGGCTGTCTTCTTCGTTCGGGATTTAGGTGCAGGTGCGGCTGTCTTCAACTTCTACTCGGTATCGGCCTCGTAAAAAAGATCTTCATGTTACATTTGAACATTATTACCGGGTAGATTTGTTTACAGAGACATTGGACAAACAACTACATGAGCTGAATAGTAGATTCAATGAGCAAGCGACAGAGTTGTTATCTCTTAGTGCGTCTTTATGTTCAAAAAAGATTAATATTGATCAGATTGTTCTTCTTGTTGAGAAGTATTATCCTAACGATTTTACAGAGAAAGAAAGGAATCTATTACGTGGTCAATTGGATAATTTTCAAGTTGAAAGAAAAAATAATCCCAAGCTAAGTGAGGAGGTATCAACTCTTTCTGATCTTTGCAAAACTCTTGTGCAATGTCAGAAAAATAACACGTACAAATTGGTTGAAAGAGTGTGTCGGCTAATCATGACGCTTCCAGTTTCGACTGCAACAACGGAGAGAGGATTTTCAGCGATGAAAATATTTAAGAATCGACTTCGCAATAAGATGTCAGATCAGTATCTAGCAAACAGTATGGTGATTTACATAGAAAAGGAGATTGCTGAGAGCTTTGATTCGGAGTCCATAATTGACGAATTCAAAAATCTTAAAGGAAGACGAGCAGAACTATAATTCTTCATCTAGGAGAACCGGCCACCGGGTACCCACCTTCCTCTTCTTTTTAATGTTTTCGTGTCTTTGTTCAATTGTTTGTTAAAGAATGTTTACGTTTTAATGTTTGAGAACGTATTTTATTTGATATTAATATTTGACCCGATCCGACCCGAATCGAATCACCGACATCCGACCCAAACATAGAATTTTTTTTAGGTCCGGTACCTTCCACCCCCGAACATTTTTTTCAAGCTTCGCCACTGCACAAGACCCCACTTGGTTCCGTCGTAGAATGGACCATTTTTGTATGCAAATTAAAGAAAATATTTATCAGACTTAGTACTTAATAGTTAAACAGACAAAGTTGCTAACAAGATTCAACAAGAATTAATCAAATAGTATCATAAAAACTAAAAAATAAAATTTGATCATGAATAATCAATTCCAAAACTCCTACATTCAAATAAAATCATAAACACAATTTGAAACTGACCAAACACTCAAAAGTCAAAATTGATCAATAAGCAAATATTCGATGAAACCAAGAAAAAACTTTATCGTAATTACCTGGAAACAGTGGAGTATCTGTTCTGAGTTAGTACAATTGGAACATATCCTGATATAAAAAACAAACATTAGGGACTTAGATTGAATATATATATGAATTAAGGATATGAATTAGTAAGTGTAACTTGAAGCGGTGACAGAAAGTATGGGATTGTTGATGAAATTGGGCAAGAATCGAATAATATTAATGGGGGGAGGAAGATGGTGAACGCACGCTTCCGAAGTTGACTTTATTGAAAATGCCATTAAATGTCTATTTATGGGTACACAAAAGCTGTTTAAAAAGTCACATCTCGTTTGAAAAAAAAAAAAAAAACTAGCTAATGCCTAATATAACTCAATTTGAAATGACTTGAGCTGAGCCCGATCATTTTGTAACCGAGCCACGACTAGGCTCGTTGGCTCGTTCTTAGGCTCGTTTAACTTCAAATACGTGCTCGAAAGTCGTGTTCGTTGACTCGTTCTTAGGCTCGTTTAACTTCAAGTTCGTGCTCGAGCCGAACTGGATCATCTAATTTCAAGCTCAAACTCAAACTCACCCTGGCTTGGCTTGACTCGGGTCATTTACAGATTTTAATTTGGTAAATTCTTATTAAACAAAAAGATGGTAACATATCTCCACAAAGCCATATTCTTTTATCACCATCTACAAATTTCAATCCTCCCTCTCCTGCTATCAATTTCACGGTAAACCCATATCAAATACAAAATCTTGAATTTGTATTGTGTCGTTGTAAAAAAAAAAAAAAAAAAACCTTGAATTTTTATTATTAAAGACTTTTTTTTTTCGTAATTGGGTCGTCAAAAACCAAATTCTCCACATTCCGTTCTTGAAAGATAATGAAACTGCGGTGGGTGAAGATCAATGTTTAATCCGTTTTTCAAAGAAACCGTCTCCGGCGATTAATTCGAACTCCAATTAGATAAAGAAGTTTTAATGTTTACCCAGATCGTAGATCCAAAACCGCCGATTCCGGTTTTAATTCACAAAACCATTTCTCCGGTAACCGGAACTGCCACGGTTGTGGAAGCACAGGGAGGAAGCCCGGCGTAGTTGTAGTCGGACCTCCTCCGCCACTGTCTCTCTGTCTTCTCCGGTCACAACAACCACCACCACCACAACCCCTGAAGGTATTCTTTGTTGATGAGGATAGGTAAAGGAATTGTTCCTGGTGATGATTGTGTGGAGAGATAAAATTGGGGTAAAGAAGAAGGCAAGTGGATGTTGGAGAGAGAACAGGATAGATGAGAAGTTACATTTGCCATGTTTTATCTATATAATTTCGGTTTGCCGCTTACTTCGGGAAGTTCTCAATTGGAATTATAAGCGTGTACGGGGCACTAGCGGGGAGGGGTATCGGTGACCACATTCCCGATCGGGAACACCGCCGCCATCACCGCGGGAATCCAAATCGGGGAGGGGAATCGGGGTTGGTTCACCGCTTGAATGTGCACATGGATCGAGTTTCAAACGGTCAAATTTAAAAAAAAAAATCAATTTTTAAACAAATATAAATAACCAACTTCACTAATTTTTTACAACACCCAACACTCTCAAACTTTTACCACACCCACCACTCTCAAACTTTTATACACTCAAACCGAGCAATGGAGAACCAACCCCGCGAAGCCAAGAAAAAAACTAAGGGACGGGGCTCGCAACCGTCTCGTGGTGGTTCGAGCGGTGCAAGTGCACAACCACAACCCCCTTTCGGATATACTTCACAACCACCCCCGTTTTTTTACCAACAACGTTCACACCCCTCCTTTTACAACACCTAACCACAACCCACTTTCGGCTATTATCAAAATTTGTTATCAATGGATCCACCTCAATCCCCCGCCTTCGACCCGTATGGTTTTCATTCCCCACAAGTTCCATATACACGAGAAAATGTTGAACGTCCTCTACCTATTCACGAGGAAGTAGTGCCCGAAACTCAAAATTTGGGCGACTATGAAAATGACACCGGCGAAGATGAATATAATGTGGATCAAGACGCCGGCAACGAAGAAGATGACGCTCTACCAACGGGAAAAATGGAGAGCCAAAAATGGACAAAGGTCCAAGAAGAGGCGTTGGCGAAAGCGTGGGTACATTGCTCTACCAACAAAAAAAGGGCAATCAACAAAACCGCGATAGTTTTTGGCGTAAGATTTTAAATCATTTTAACGACACCGTTGGTGGAAGTAACCGGACCGTGCATCAAGTACGGTCTAAATGGGGCCCGATGATGACGAAAATAAACTTGTTCAACGACCTATACCAACAAGCGGTAAAAATTATATTTTTTAACGTTGTATATTTTTTAATTTTGTTTACTAATATGTAAAAAATTATATTTTTTAACACTTGTTATTTTATAATATGTATGATCGCACAAGAGGAAGCGGGTGTAGCGATGTCCACGTGATGAAAGTCGCTTTAAAGGAATTTAAAGAAAAATATCCGAACGGTTTTCAACATATCGAGGCATGGGAGGTCGTTCGAAAACACGACAAATGGGCCCAAGTCCCATTGTTGGGTGAGGAAGGGGAAGGTTCGGGACAAAAAAGAAAGCCCGTTGAGGTGGACCCTTCCATACCCGATATGAACGAAGACCCCTCGCCACAAAGAACACAACGGCGAGACAAGCGTCAAGCGACATCGTCTGAGGGCTCGGCCGAGTTGGAAGCACAATTCAAAGATTACACCGCCATGAAAGAAAAGAAGCACGCGATTGAATTGGAGGCGATTGAATTGAGGAAGAAAAGAGAGTCGGAGGCTCGCGAGCTCATATCGGAACAACACGAGACGATGAGAAACTACAATTACGATCGAGATATGAAAACATTCATCAAGCCGCACGACGATGCTCCGCCGGAAATGTTGCCGTTCATCCTCGCCCGAAAGCGCGGCATCGCTAACAAGTACGGGTGGCCGTGCAATTTCTAAAATTTTTATTTTCTAGTTTGAATGTAATTTTTATTTTCTAGTTTGAATGTAATTTTTATTTTTATTTTCTACTTTGAAATGTCTTTTGTTAAATTTTATTTAATTTTTATTAATATTTTTTTTAATTTATAAACATGCATAATTACAACAAATAAAAAAACAAAAAAAAATAAAAAGTCACCTAAGAGGGGAGTGCCGCCATCAAATTGGGGTGTGATGGGAGTTTAAGAGGGGAGTTGACGTGGCATAACCTGATTGGGTGTGCGTAAGAGAGGGGACTCCCCTAAGACCACACGTAGTGGGGCGTTATTTAAAAAAAATGAAAAAAAACGCCCCAAAACGCCCCCTCCCCCACTACACTAGGCGTTATATGGCGTTATTTTTTGAAAATTTGCATACAAGCGTTTTAATTATAACGCTTAAGAGATGAAAGGGTGGCCAATGGGGAGTGGTCAACTGTTTGACTAACCAATGAGCACTATCTTTGTTTTTTTTTTTTTTTTTATGATTGGAAGGGGCATTATCAGACATTATTCTCACTACACCACTTTATGCTATAATGCCCTATGCTGACTGAGATGACACGTGTCGGATAATGCCCCATGATGGGGGCATTATAACAATTTACCACTACACATGGTTTAAGAGGGGAGTGCCCCTCTCACCCTAAGATAAAGAGTATTCTCATCCAATCCATCAAATTATACAAACATTTCACTAAAAAACAACTCCTATATCAATATATTTCCACTAAAAACAAATATTTTTTCTCTCTCCTTTTCAATTAAATAATATTATCATCACATATTTCCACTAAAAACAAATATTTTTTCTCTCTCCTTTTTCAATTAAATAATATTATCATCACATTTTTCTCTTTCCTTCACTCACAACCACTTTCAATATATATTAAAAAAATTATACTGGGTGAACAGTGCCCACCCCCCAAATATACAGATGAACAGTAACATTTTCTCTCTCCTCCACTTACAACCACTTTTTTTACCCTTTAGAATATAAAAACTCACTCTCACAAGTTTTGATGGATTGGATGAGAATGCTAAGACCATTGGGTATGGAATGGATAGTCTCTTTGGAGACTACCCGTCACGTACGCGCCACGTCATCACTGGAGGAGAAGCATCCTCTTGGGGACTACCCAAGGGTGTGGGGACTACCCACTTTAATAAAAAAAATCAATATATATAGGGAGCCGCTAGAATGAGAACCACCACGAGTTATGAGAACCGCGAGAACCACGTGCCACGGAGGGGCGTTGACCACGATTTTTTTTTACAACTAGATCCGTATATTTTAACAACATTCGTAAAAAAAAAATTCAAACGGCGCGCCCGAGAGGGTAGTTTTTTACACCCAAAGTTTGTAAAAAAAAGAAAAAACAAAAAAATAATAAAAACACCAAACTTTGGGTGTAAAAAACTACCCCCTCGGGCGCGCTGTTTGAATTTTTTTTTTACGAATGTTGTTAAAATATACGGATCTAGTTGTAAAAAAAAATCGTGGTCAACGCCCCTCCGTGGCACGTGGTTCTCGCGGTTCTCATAACTCGTGTGGTTCTCATTCTAGCGGTCCCCTATATATATATATATAAAGGAGAGAGAGGGGGCCCACCAATGAAGAAGCAGCCAATCAACAGCCCCGTCTCCTCCGTCTGGATTCCGACAATGGCGACGCCAACGTGCCCAGGGGGCGGTGTGGGACGAACCACCGGGACGGCGCCGATCCGGGGACGACCCCCATACCGGACGGTCTAACTTTTGAATTACCAATTAATCCTTCAAATGGGTCATCGACGAAATTCAGCACATCGACACACACTCGCATTCGAACAAGAAAAAACATTCATCTAGGACAGAAGCCCGTGAACACTCGCCCAAATACATGAAAGTATTGTGATAGTAAAACCTGTTCAATTGTCTATATATTAAAAACAAAACGAAATGAACATTGTTTTAAAAATATTATAATTGTGTTTTAAAAATGATATAATATAATAAGGGTTATTGGATTTTATCATCCCCAATTCTTAGCTATTGGCCGCTGCCACTCCCAACTATCACTTTGACGCCCGTCACCCCCAACTTAACACTTAGTATGTTCTGTCACCACGTCGTTAGCTGATCACTAACTTTTGATCATGTTACTATACTTTTGGGGGTGTCATAGGGATCTTAGAAAGATTTTAGGGATCTTAGGACACCCCCAAAAGTATAGTAACATGATCAAAAGTTAGTGATCAGTTAACAACATGGTGACAGAACACACTAAGTGTTAAGTTGGGGGTGGCGGGCGTCAAAGTGATAGTTGGGGGTGCCAGCGGCCAATAGCCAATAGTTTAGGGTGGTAAAATCCAATAACCCATATAATAAAACATTTGATACAGTTTTTTATAGTTTTATTATTTTAATATTATAAAATTGTTATTTTCTTTACTTTTTAAGCTTACATGTTTGGTGTCAACCGATACTTGTATCGAAAATACCAGTTCGTTATTGGTACATGAAGGTAAAAACCAGCACCAGCCTGATACATAAAACGCCAAAAGTCGGTACCGGATTGAGTTTGATAGTCTTTTAGTTCGATAAGTTTGGTACTGCTACCCAGTATCATTTGCTTATCCCTGATCACAGGTACCGTACGAACAACAACGGTATCGTACAACTTTTTTTTAGTTTCAGGGGTAGGGATGAGCTCGGTGCCAACTGATACCCCGGTTACGATATCGGTATATGAAGATAAAAACCGGTACCAGGAACGCCAAATGTCAGTACCGAACTGGTACTTAGGATCTTTCGGTTCAGGAAATTCGGTACCGGTACCCATTATTATTTGCTCATCTCTAACTACGGGTTTCTACCGAAGGAACGCCAAACGTCAGTACCGAACTGGTACTTAGGATCTTTCGGTTCAGGAAATTCGGTACCGGTACCCATTATTATTTGCTCATCTCTGACTACGGGTTTCTACTGAACAACATCAATACATACAACTTTTTTACTTGATTTTCTTTTGGTTATTTTTTAGTGTTTTTTTTTCTACATTTTCTTTTTATTCTTGTTAGCGGTTCCGTGTGCAACGCGCTCGTAGTGATTTCAAACACATATAAACACAGACTAAATAAGAAAACAAGTTCACCGCAACACGACAACTGTTTTTATAACTAGTTATCATAATATTCCTAATGAACTTCAATATTTATTACATATATATTAGGTGGTTAGGTGAGAAAACCCGAAAACCGAACTATATTCAAAACTGGAAAAAATAACAAACTGAATTGTGAATACGGCTTTCGGTTTCAAACTATATCTGAATTGTGAATTCATTTTAGGTTTGTTTATCGGTTACATAAATCTTGCTTATTCGGATAATCGCCGAATTCAATAAAATAAACCGAGTGATAACCAATTTAATCAGATAGGTGAACTGAATAAATACATCTATTGGTTGAATTCGGTTCGATTAGACAGATTTCAAATTCAGATCGGTCCACTTTTTAGTAAGGGCATAAAAAAATAAAATTAATAAACTTACATCCAAACTAATGAACACCTCTATAAAATATCATAGGGGTTTCTTCTAGGGGTGTTCAAAAAATCCGAATCCGAAATATCCGAAAACCCGTATCTGAAATATCCAAATTTTCGGATATCCGAAAATTCGGATTCGGATAGTGATTTTGAGAATTTTCGGATTATCCGAAAATATCCGAAAATTTAATTTTTATGGATATCCGAATATCCGAAAATATCCGAAGTATCCGAAAAATATCCTAAGTATCCGAAAAATATCCGAAATATCCGAAAAAATATCCGAAGTATCCGAAAAATATTCGAAATATCCGAAATTTATATTCGGATATCCTAAACTATCTGAAAAATCTGGTTCCAAATATTAAAAAATAATAAAAAAATAAAAATTAAATAAAAATTGGATATTCGGATATCCGATTAGATATCCGAACCCGAATCCGAAATTTCGGATATCCGAAAATCGGATATCCGAAATTTCGGGTTCAGATGTCAATATTTCACTAATCGAAATTTCGGATATCCGAAAACCGGATTATCCGATCTTAAACACCCCTAGTTTCTTCGCTTGTGGGCTTAGGGGTAGGAGGAAAACATTCATGTATGGATCTAACAGGGGTTTCCCCGCTTGTGGGCTTAGGAGGTAGTGCTTTCACGTTGTTTCGGGCAAAGTGACCAAATACGAGAAAGCGTACCTTGACAACCATCACGTGTTTATCCCATTTGTTTTTTATACTTTTGGTTTCTTGTCACCAGAGGCTGTGGACCTACTTAGTCGAGTTCAAAGGGTCATGCATAGTAATGTTATAGCCCTGGGATCTACGACGTAGTTTTTAAAAGACTTAGTTTTGCTATTCAAAAAGGGGTAGCGACGCAGCTTGTTGCCCATTTACCATCTATTTCAATGTAAATTCATAACTTGATACAAAATTTGCATAAATATTTTATTAAAATGCGACAAATAGTGAGAACACGTGTGGTCACTTTTTGTTAAAAAAATGGTAACTTTGTAGAATAGTAACAAAGTTTTAAAAGTGTTCCAATTAGGTCACTCAATTTTCAAAAGTATTCCAATCAGGTCAATCAACATTCACTTTTCATTAAAATTAAGGGTTTTTCATTAGGGGCGGAACTACAGGGGGGTCAGGTGGGTCCGTTGACCCTCCGGCGATAGAAACTTCCATTATCGCAAGTATCTACCGAAGCTGGGTTGTATATACCTTGACCCCTCGAATTGTTCCGATCAAATCAGTTAACTAGTTATAGTAAAGAAAGAAAGATGAAAATAGCCTGGTCTTCCGGGAACAAGGGCGGCGACAATCGGAGTTACAGTCGTTGAGGGATAATGAAGAAAGAAGGTACAAGACGATTCAGGCGGGCCCATGTCTATTTTAAATAATAATTTATCTTACAAAAAGAAGAAGCGGGGTATAGTAACTTTTAGGGGTAACTTTGTAGAATAGTAACCAAGTTTTAAAAGTGTTCCAATTAGGTCACTCAAGTTTCAAAAGTGTTTCAATCAGGTCACTCAACATTCATTTTTTATTAAAATTAAGGGTTTTTTCATCCGATTCATAGGTAACCGTGCTGATGTGAATTTTTGGTTCTTTTTTCTCTTTTATTTGATGCTAACATCGAGCAATAACGTGGATTTTAACTTGTTTTTTTAATTTTTAATGTAATTAAAGTGTTTTTATTTTTAATAAATATAATTTCTTATATTATAATAATCCGACCCTAGCATCTTATGCTCCATTTTTCTTTTGACACATGAAAAAAAGACATGGCTCAATTTGAATGTTAAGTTATCTAATTGAGACAAAAACGATACGAGTGACCTAATTAGAAAACTTTTGAAACTTGGTTACTATTCTGTGACATATTCCCTAACTTTTAAGTCCTTTCTGTACACACAGTAACTTTTATTTTTTTTATTTTAATTTATGTTTTAATTTTTGTGTTTTTTAGGGTGTGACAGAAATTATGCCTATATTTTTCTAAATTACACTTTTACTTAATTTGATTTTAATATGAACTAGTTTTTTTATATTGTGCGTTGCAGCGAAACCGAGCAAATGATAATGTAAACAAACGTGATTTAAAATAAAACTTTTTGTTTAGAAAGTTAAACCATTAGAACGATTTAATTTATTATCGTACTGTTTATGATACCAAATAAATACTTTATTTTGAGTACAACTTCGTTTTTAACAAAAGTTATAACGGAATGTCTGGGAAAGAAATCAAGCACAACTACGTGCTTAAGTTTTTAGAAAAAAAGTTATAAACGTAAATTATTAAAAAGTATCAAATTAATGGATAAATTAATATATGTTCAAAAAAGAAAAAAAAACAATTATTAAAAAAATAAAGGTAATATATGTTTTAAAAAAAGAAAAATATGTTATTAAAAATAAATATAATAATAAACTATTATAATATATTAAATAATAAATAATAAAAAACTATATATTATTATAAAAATAAAGTTACTATTCATCAGCTCTCGTTAACAATATATATACTAGTAGGTTTTCCCCTGCGCTATGCGGCGATAACTCAGTCATTATCAATTCGGTTGGGTTCGTTTCAATACTGACACTCGCTATAGTAACTGAAAGAGAAAACTAAAGAAATAAAGTCGCGATATGCTTAAAAGGATATCGACACATCTTTTATATCAATCAAAAACCTTAAAAACGAATACTGGTTTCTAATATTGCCGATATCGATACCGATGTTATTTGGTCGAAATCGATTAGATGCGTCACATATCGAGACTCGTATAGTTTACAATAAAAAATACATTTTTAATATTGTTATCGGTACTCATATAATATACAATACAAAAAAATATGTTTTTTTTTAATACAAAAAAAAGTAAATACTATACATCGTCGGTTCTAGTTCTATTTGGTATGATAGCGGCACGATATTCATTTTCATGAAAATTTATATCATGATTTTAAAAAAAAGTATAGTTACAAAGTTAGATTAAAAAAACCAACATGAGCAAGTTACTAAAAATAAACTAAATGATAAATATTCTTTTATTAAAAACTTTATAAAGAATGTTTAAAAAATTGAAAACACTATTCATCGTGAATTCAAATTAATATGTATAATAATATATAAAATATATAGTCTATGTATTTATTATTTTATTACTTCATTTCAATACGTTTTACTTAAATTTGTTTATTTAAATATATATAATATAATTACGGCATAGTTTCTTAAATAATTTAGAGATGTATTATACAAACATTTGGATTGGAAAAACAACCAACCTTTGTTAAGATCTTTTATATTGATTTATAAAAAATAATTATCATATTCTATAACGACTCCCAAGTTTGAAAGTTCTAGTTCCGCGGCTTCCGCCATAGTTTTTCATCCATTTCATAGGTAACCGTGGTGATTTGGATTTTTGTTTCTTTTTTCTCTTTAATTGATGCTAACGTCGAGTGATGACGTGGATTTTAACTTGTTTTTCTAATTTTTAATGTAATTAAAGTGTTTTTAGTTTTAATAAATATAGTTTCATATATTAAAATAATCCGACACCAGTATCTTATGCTCAATTTTTTTCTTAACACATGGAAAAATGACATGACTTGATTTGAATGTTAATTATCTAATTGGGACAAAAACTATACGAGTAACCTAATTAGAACACTTTTAAAACTTGGTTACTATTCTATGACATTTTCCTAAAAAAAACCCAAATGTGTAAAAAATGAAGATTAAAACTCGTATCACTTGATGATATTTGGTTAATCTGTTATACTAATACGTTTGTATAACTTAATTCATTATCAAATTCATATATCAAGGTTTAGTTTTAAAAACCTTTAACACATTAAAGGGTCAAACAATTTTAAATTTATGAAGCAAGAGATAAATAAGTCTAAATAGTATCCCATCCCGACCATAAGCCACCTAATAAACATAAGGGTGTTCGGAGTGGGCTCAGCAAAGGGTTTGGCAAACTCCATTGCCGCGCGGCAAACACCGTCGCCAACCCATTGCCGGAGCGGTTTGTTTGGTCACGCGGGGAGGGCTCGCCGATTCGGGGAAGATGATTGTAGGAGAGAGAGGGAGTGTATGAGAGAGATAGGGGGTAGTGTGGGGTGTGGTCCATTTCAATCTCAACCAATCACACTTTTTTCATTTTTTTTAAATAGTTTACCACTTCACCAAGTGTCTAAACCATTGCCAACACTTTTGAGTATAGTTTACCACTTTGACATGGCACACTCTCATTGGTTGATTTTTTAGTTTGTCACTCTCAAGTGTTTAACCACTCCTTACACCCTAACAAAAAAGCGGAATCTCCGGAACAAACATGTAACCATTCAAATCTTAGGGAAAACTTCATTTGTATCTATCGTTTTACAGATTTGCACTAAGACCACCCGTAGTGGGGCGTTTTTTTTAAAAAAAAATTGAAAAAAACGCCCCAAAACGCCCCCCACCCCATTACACCCGGCGTTTTGGGGCGTTATTTTTTGAAAAATTGGTTGTGGGCGTGTATATTAAAACGCTGAAGGAGTGAATGGCCTCTGACAAAATGGTCTTGTCCACCATTTTTCAACCAATGAATTTGAGACACCCACATGCCCACTTCACTTTTCAACTGTCATCCCTTTTCCTTTTTTTTTTTTTTTTTCATTAAAAATAATATGGGCATTATTGGCATAATGCCCCACTACGCCACTTTTGCTATAATGCCCCATTGCTGACTAGGACGTCACGTGTCGGATAATGCCCCATGGTGGGGGCATTATAACCCACTACCACTACACATGGTCTAAGAGTACACTTGTCGAGCTACTAGTGTGTTCACGTGGAGTGCGTTTTTGTACAAAAGGTCTCAAGGTATTTGATTTGACCTTTTCGCACCAAGAATGCACTTTGATTTTAGAATTTGAAAAGTGAAGGCTTCTTTTTAAAAATGTTTTCACACACTAACGAGCTCTTTGTTTATCTCTTAATGAGGCTCTTAATGGTTCAGACCTCTTATTGGTTCAACACTTAATGATTCAGACTGTTTGTTTCACGAGCAGATGTCTGAATGGTTCAGACATTTGCCTCTGAATGGTAAAGATTTATACAGAGTCTGAATGGTTAAGACCTCTTATCTGAATTGGTTAGACATTTGCCTTTGAACAGTTAAACATTATACAGGCTCTTAATGGTCCAGACCTCTTATTGGTTCAGTACTTAATGATTCAAACCTATTACTGGTTCAACACTTAGGTAGTGTTTGGTATGCAGGAATGAGAGACGGAATGGAATGGATGATTATGAGGGAATGAAGAAAATGATGTTTGGTTGGTCAATAGAATGGAATCATCCATTCCAAAAGGCATTCAATTCCCTCAAAATCATTCCTTCCACCCCCCATGTTTTTTTTCCATTTGATCCCCTCTTGCACCATTCATCAACACCACAACCCACTACCTTCGCCACAACCCACCACCACCACCACCCACCACCCACCACCGCCACCACCCACCACCGACGCCATCGCCACCACCCGCCACCACCTCACCCCGACAGTCACCGTCGCCGACGCCACCCACTCGTCGCTGTTATCACCCACAGCCGCGACCAACCGTCAACGCCACTTGCCGCCGTCGCCCACCACCATCGTCGACGCCACCACCACCTCCACCACCACCAACCGCCGCCGCCACCCACCGCCACCTCTACTGCCACCTCCCACCAAAGGCCACCTTGCCGCAACCACCACTCGCCGTCAGCGTCGCACCGCCACTCGCCGCCACCACCACCACCCATCGCCGCCGCCGACACCCACCACCGCCACCTATAACCACCCACAATCACTAACACCGACCACCACCTCCACTCACCGCTGACTTTATTACTTCGTTTTTCTTGCCTACCGAACAATACACAGTGATAATCCATTTCATTCACACATGGTAACCAAACAAGACATGGAATGATAATGATCCATTGCATTCCCTCGTCCATTCCATTACCTCGTTCATTCCATTCATTCGTCAATTCCATTACCCCATACAGTGGCGGATCTAGGATTCCGACAAAGGGGTAACGTGGTATAAATAAGCCGTAACGAAATCGAAAAAACGTCAAATTTTTCCAAAATTTACACTAATTTTTCCAATTTTTTTCCGACCAAGGGGTAGCGGGGGTTACCCCTACCAAAGAGGTAGGTCCGCCCCTGACTCCATACCAAACAGACCCTTAACCATTAGATGTTGCCAAACAGCCCCGAAGAGTACATGCTATTTGACTACATATATATATGTTCATTTTGGGATCTTCCCAACAAAAGATAAAAAAAATAAAATAAAACTTGTTATGCAATACTCATCGCCGATTTTCCCGAGTTAATTTGCTCCAGTTCCCGTCAACTTTTGTTCTGTTGCGACAAAATACCATTCAGCCACCACAAAGCCATTAACGCCAAAGCTGATGTCAAGGTAAGTTTTTGTTTTGGTTCGTTGGTGTCGTGAGTTATTTTTCAAGCTCAATCAAACTTGATTCCACAACAAAACAAAGAAGTATCATTGACGCACCGATCCGATTATTGGTTGACTTGGTTAAAACCGGTTCAAGGGTATTAAATACCTAACATATACAACCGATTAGGTTATTAACCTATATAACCATTTTTAGAGAAAATTGAAAAAAAAAAACCAGTTAAATACTAAGAGTGGCCGGGGCACTCCACGGGTAGGGATGCAGGTATCTTACCCGCACGGTAACACCGCCGCCACTCCCTAGGTTAGGCCATGCGGATTCCGGTCACATGTTTACCTACTAGCTCAAGGGTAGTGTAAAGGTTTGAGGGTTAGGGTGTTTAAGGTTGTGTGATTGGTGGGTGGAGTAAAAGAGTGAGGTCCATGGTTCTAAGGTACTTGTGGGTAGGCGCCACCAGTGTTTTGTACTTCTAGGGTACCTTGAGTATAGAATTGACATGACAATGCAGGATTGGTCGGGGCTAGGATTGTACCCTTGAGCGCCCCTTACTCCCATAAACTCAATAAAGTTCTTTTTTATTTACTTTTAAAATTTTACAAATAACAAAACATAGAAATTCCCAAATACATTTTCTATGATATATAATCATCATTGCCTACGGGTACTGTTTATGTCTTAACCTGTTATAAAAACTAATTTTGCTTTAACCGGTTCCTAATAGATTTCTAACCTAAACTAGTTCTGGGTTTATATTTTTTAAAGGCAATGATTCTCCCAAGACTCTAACTCTCCACCTTCAAGGATTGCTCCATTTTTACTTCAAAGGTTTGGTCAATTGGACCTAATCCCCCAACATCAATTCCTGGTTTATTAGTTCGTAACTCGTTACAATTCCGATTAGTTACACGTTTCGGTTATTGTAACATGTTATTTTATGCACCTCTCTCTAGACACATTATTCATCAATGCGATTATATTATACTATATATATTAATTTACATCATTAGCTACAGGAGACAAAAAGTCCTTACTTTTAGGTTTAGTTACCAAAATGCTATTATAATAGAATTTTCATTTATAGATCTAATTTTTAATAAGTTTATCATACATCTAATTTTCTCAAGGTAAAGTCTTTCTAACTTTCGTATGTACTGTCGTAAGTAGGTTATTTTATTCACGTTTCGAACCTATCGCAAGTATTTTTTTTATGGTTATAACGAGTGTCGATACCGTCACGGACTGAACCGATAACTTTTTGTGGCATTCGAATATACCATCGTGACATGATTTTTTACCTTTACGTAAAATGTCCATTCGTGATTGATTTTTTTACATATGATTTGAAGTTTGAACCCGTCACAAAGCGCGGGTGGTTAAACCACTACTTTGTTAGAATTGCCAATATCATACACCAAATTAGTGGTGCACAAATCGGGTTTTTTTAAAAACCGGGTTTCGGGTAGGATCGGGTTTTACAAAATCGGGTTTTTTTTAAAAACCGGGTCGGGTTCGGGTTCTCTACAAAAAATGTATACCCTATATACCCGGGTTCGGGTTTTATAAAACCCGGGTATTATAATACCCTATTTTCGGGTTCGGGTCCGGTTCGGGTATTCATCGGGTATGCATCGGGTTGGGAAAAAACCCGCACCGGGTATTAAAAAAACCCGACCGGAACTATGCTTATAAAATGTATCAAACATAACTCTCACACATAGACATCAAATCTATTGATAAACAGAGACACAATTTATAAACAGAGGCACAATTTATAGTTCTTCATGTGGTTATTCTTGAACTTTATAAACAGAGGCACAATTTATTAAGGGTTTTTTACATATTTCCCCTTCTTAAGCTGGCTTATTACGTATTTACCCAATCATAAAATTTAATTACATATTTTCCCTCTCTAACTCATATATATTACATATTTCCCCTTTTCATTAAAATAACTCTCATGATTGACTATTTTACCCTTAATGAACTAACTAAATGAATATTTACATATTTCCCCTTTTCTAATACATCATTCAATTACATATTTCCCCAATTCATCTATTATATCCATAATTCTTGTACTTGCTACTGTTCTCAAACAATACTATAATACTCATAATAAAAAAACACAAACTTTCAAAAATGCAATCCTTACTTGTTCATAATCAATTGTGTGCTAAAAAACAAAGAGTTTCCTAAAATTTAAGAATTACAAATACGACGCCAAAAATTCAAAATCAATTGCCCAACTATGACTACGATACCAAAAATTCAAAATCAATTGCTCAACTATGACTAATTACTTTCACGAATTTTGCACTCTTTTCTCGTCCCCTTTTACTTGTTTAGGCTTGATGTTGAGTAGAATCTTCCGGTGTTGAGTTTTTGCATGCCTTTTCACATAGTCCATACTCACAACAACGTAGACATTTTTGTGTCGTCGCCGCATCACGCGGCTTTCCTGCTAGTAACATACAATACATTTAAACCCCATTACAATAACCTTACGTAACAAAAAAATTAGTCATTAAAACGTATCTTCATAAAACAATAGCATATGATTAAAGAAGATGGGTCTTTGACTTTGCAGCCGAGCCAACTTTTGTTTTATACATACAGAAACAATTTTGTACAACATCAATTTTTGCAAATGTCATAGATAATGGGTAAAAGGTAGCTTTTGAAGCCTTCTTTAACCACTGGACATAAATTTACACTTAATAAAACGATCACATAATTCAATAGAGCTAGAACATGAAGTTTAGTTATCTAAGAAATTAAAGTTGATCACTTGCACAATGTAAATTTAAAAATTTTAGATGTAATCAACAATGAGAAACTCTTAAACACCGTTGATCCAAATAAGCATGGCCTCTAGTGTACAGTTTTGAATATTAAAAAGGGTGATAAGTTATTTAAGGGATGAACTACAAAAAGTCGTTGGTGACACTTAAGTTATCAATCTACCCACAACCAAAAACCCCAAATTTCAATTGACTTCATACCACAATCACAATCATAGAATGCTTGTTAACATATTCAACAAATTATCTTGTTACAACTAAAATCAATCAGAAAATCAATCACAATGCTTGAAACAGAAAACCTACTGATGAAAATAGGGGACAATGCAAAAACGCTTTTCAAATTCCCGAATGTATTTACCCAGTTGTTCCCCTTTCGTTGCTGATTGTTGCAGGTTAGGCAACGGAGCAACGATTTGGGGTCATATCTTTAAAAAAAAATTCTAAAAAAACATACCTGAAACTCATGTAGGGTTCAGCGTCTTTTTCTGCTCGTCTAGGGTCGGCGTCTTCTTCTGCTCGTCTAGGGTTTGGCTTCGTTACAAACTGCGATTACCATGGTCTGCGATGTAGGGTTTGGGTTTGGCGTTGCAGATATGGAAGAGGAATATGAGAATAAGAAAAGGGTAGTTGAGTAATTTCTCAAAAATAGGGGAAATATGTAATTGAATTTTTGGTTTGGGGAAATACGTAATAAGTCCTCTTAAGAGGGGGAAATATGTAAAAATCCCATTTATTAAATACAAAAACTAATAATGATATTAAACAAACAAAGAAAATAGAAGGGCCAACATATATTTGCATATTTGTTTCCACTTGTAATGAAATATACTAAATAATTAAGTAGCGGTGGCAAATATCATTAGAAACCTAATAATTAAATAAGATTACATCAAAGTGCATACATAATTTTGTTAAATCATAAGAACTAGAAGTCATAATGCATACATAATTAAACAAGATTACATCAAAATCGGGTTTTTTTAAAAACCGGTTCCGGGTATTTATAAAACCCGGTTCCGGGTTCGGGTATAAACCGGGTATAAAAAAAACCGGTTCCGGGTTCGGGTTTTAGATCAAATATGCATACCCGGTCCCTACCCTACGGGTAGGGTCGGGTTCGGGTATAAAAAACCCGGGTTTTATAATACCCGGTTCCGGGTTTTTTTTCGGGTCCGGGTTCGGGTTTTTTGTGCACCACTAGCCACGGGTGGTAAAACCACTAGTTTATTAGAATTGCAATAGTTCTAAAACAGCCCACAAAAGCCCAGCCCAACGCTAGCCCACTTGCTATACAATACCCAGAGTCGGTTTGCCCTGGTTAATCTTCCTCAGTTCCCCTCCGATAAAACACCACCGTCGGTTCTATCCACCACCGTTCAGGCTTCAGCCACACCACCACGCGGAGCCTCTTACGCCATCGTCGACCGTCGAGGTAAGTTTCTCTTCGATCTCTTTTACATGCGCTTTATCGATGGATTATTATACCTAAGAAACAGATCTATCTGTTGTTTAATCTGCCAACGTATCCATTCCTAGGTTACATATGTTCACAATTTGCTTATTCCACCATTAACATATTTCTTCTTTGTTTAAACCCTCATTTCACCACTTATATTGATTCACGTTATTCAATTTGATCGAGTGTTCAAATTAGGGTTTTTGTTTATCTGATTTAGGGCAATGCCTTTAACCTAATAATATCTTGTTTTTATTATTTAAACTCAAACACGTGAACTTGATTTCGTTTCTATATTCTTCAATCCCTAAATTCAAAATATGATTGTTTGCATTTGCCAGATGAAATACCAATTTTTTGGCATATCATATTATGATGTTATTCACAATAGATGTTTGATAAAATGCCTGAATGAAATCTTGTTTTGGCGCTAACTCAAATTACGTATAATTATTATGTTTTCAGGTTGATTTTTGTTATATCTGCTAGTTTGTCTAATTCAGTATTGATATAACACACACCAATCTCTTGATCTTTTATACTTTAAACATTGGTGAATTTCTACCTATCATTTGTTTAGTTTATAAATCTTGCCAAGTGCCAACGGTCATTTGCCCAGTTTGGAACTTTGATTATTTCTTCTATAGTCTGCTAGGTATTCTATATTCATCATTCATGAGGTGCTAAGCTTATGACATTGACTCTATGCTGGTAAACACTAAACATATCAGCGTACTTGGTTCTTATATGCTTTGATTCTGTTGCTAAACAACATTTGTCATATTCTGTTTTTATAGAAATTCGACAGTTTTAGTATTCTATGGGGAAAATAAACCATTTATGCCAAAACTTTTCTATAGATGATTATGAATTTGTTTTCTTGTAAATATCTCCATATGATTTTTACTGATAACTTGATAAGTGTTGGCAAATCTGAACTTTTTTTTTTTTTTGCAGGGTAACCTCCGGATTATGGTAAACTGGTATTGGAACTAAATTTTGTAGTATCACTATTTTGGATTTTGACGCATTTTTTTCCACAAAATGTTGGGCTCATTGCCAATATTGCCCCTACCAGCACCACCCGCAGATGGTGATCTAGGTCCTCTACCTCCATCTCAAGTAGAAAATGATTCAAAGGACGTGCATATGCAGGACGGTGATGATGATCCAAATAAGTCAAATCCACCTGCATCAATTGCCACGCACACCCGAACAATCGGGATTATACATCCTCCCCCCGACATCAGAACCATCGTCGACAAAACCGCCAGCTTTGTGGCGAAAAACGGACCCGAGTTTGAAAAAAGAATCATTGCTAGCAATGCAGGAAATCCCAAATTTAATTTTTTGAATGGTTCAGATCCTTATCATGCGTATTACCAGCACCGACTGGCTGAGTTTCGCGCTCAAAATCAAGCCCCGGGCCAGCAATCATCTCAGCCGTCCGATGCACCGGATACTGAACCAGCCCCTTCTGCCGCTCCTGCAGATGGCAATGACGCAACCGAGAAAACCGACCCGTCAGCAAAGTTTAGGCCCGTAAAGAAAGTTCTTGACCCCCCAGAGGCTGAGCAGTACACAATTCGGCTCCCTGAGGGTATTACAGGTGAAGAGCTGGATATAATCAAGCTCACCGCACAATTTGTGGCGCGAAATGGAAAATCGTTTTTGACTGGATTAACTAGTAGAGAGAACAATAATCCTCAGTTTCATTTTTTGAAGCCCACACACAGTATGTTTATGTTGTTTACATCGCTAGCAGATGCCTACTCGAAAGTTCTAATGCCGCCTAAAGGGTTGACCGATAAGCTGAAAAAAAGTGTGACCGACATGACCACTGTACTTGAACGGTCTTTACACCGGCTCGAGTGGGAACGGTCACAAGAGCAGGCGAGACAAAAGGCGGAGGATGAGATAGAACAGGAAAGGCTGTTAATGTCTATGATCGATTGGCATGATTTTGTCGTTGTGGAGACCATAGACTTTGCAGATGATGAAGACGATGATCTACCGCCTCCGATGACGTTAGAAGAAGTTATACGGAGGAGCAAGATGTCGGCGGCTGTAGAGGAAGAGGTTGTGGAGCCCGGGAAGGAAGTCGAAATGGAAATGGATGAAGAAGAGGTGCAGCTTGTGCAGGAAGGTATGAAGGCTGCAACGCTCGAAGAGAATAATGAAGTCGAAACAATCAAGGAAGAAAATGAGCCACGTATGAGGATCGTGAAGAACTATAAGAGGCCTGAAGAAAGGCTTGCAGCAGCGGCTGCAGCTGCAGAGAGAAACCCACTTAACACTGTTGTTTCCCCAATTACCGGTGAATTGATTCCGGTCAATGAGATGTCGGAACACATGCGTATCTCTCTTATTGACCCGAAGTATAAGGAACAAAAGGAGAGAATGTTTGCCAAGATTAGGGAGACGACACTTGCGCAAGATGATGAAATTTCCAGAAATATTGTCGGGCTTGCTCGGACACGTCCCGATATTTTCGGGACCACAGAGGAAGAAGTTTCTAATGCGGTTAAGGCGGAGATCGAAAAGAAAAACGACGAGCAGCAGCAGCCGAAGCAGGTGATTTGGGATGGGCACACTGGGAGTATCGGCCGTACTGCTACTCAAGCTATGTCACAAAATGCAGGTGAAGATCAAATCGATGGAGTTATTGACGGCCGTAATCTTCCCGGTCCGGCAGCACCGCCGCCTAGACCTGGTATTCCGTCGCTTCGCCCGCTACCTCCACCGCCTGGGCTTGCTTTGAATCTCCCGCGTGTGCCGCCTAATGCTCAGTACTCGACTGTAAATCCGCCACCTCGGCCCGGGGTTAACATGATGGTTAGTCCACTACGTCCCCCACCACAGCCAATGCAGATGAATTACGGTCAGCAACAACCTTACATGATGAATCGGCCGCCACTACCAATGGGTCAGCCTATGAGTGGTAATCCGCCTAGTATTCCGGTGCCGCCGCCACCTGGATCTCAGTTTACACCTCTTGCACCCCGCCCTTTCATGCCCCAGCATGGCATGCCTATGGTCCCTCCACCACCTATGCCGCAAGGAATGCCGCCACCACCACCGCCAGAGGAAGCCCCTCCTCCGCTTCCTGAAGAGCCTGAACCAAAGAGGCAAAGGCTTGATGATTCTTTGCTTGTCCCTGAGGATCAGTTCTTGGCTCAACATCCGGTACGTATTGTTTTTATTCTAAAAGTCATATTTCTAATTTCTAATTACTTATAGAGTAAAATGCCATCTCGTCCCTGAGGTTTGGCCAGTTTTGCGACTTTCGTCCAATGGTTTGTTTTTTCTCATTTGTGTCCAGAAGGTTTGAAATCTTGCCATTTTCATTCAGCTCGTTAACTGCATCCTTTTTCTCCGTTAAGTCAGGGGTGTTTTCGTCTTTTTTGATAACTTAAAGGGCAATTCGGTCTTTTGAATACTTGTATGTTATGCTAAATGCTTGTATATAAAGTGAAAGAGACCGAAATGCCCTTTAAGTTATCAGAAATACCCTTGACTTAACGGAGAAAAATGAATAGAGTTAACAAGCCAGATGATAATGGCAAGATTTCAAACCTTTTGGATCCAGATGCTGAAAAACAAACCTTTGGACGAAAGTCGCAAAACTGGCCAAACCTTAGGGACAAAAATGGCATTTTACTCTTACTTAAAGATTGTTTAATAATCCTCCTTGTAGTGTCAACTGTCAATGTGCTAATCAGAGTTGTGTGTTTTGTGACAGGGACCTGTTCGTATTAGTGTGTCGGTGCCGAATGTCGATGAAGGAAATCTGAAAGGGCAAATACTGGAAATTACCGTCGAGTCGTTGTCTGAGAGTGTAAGCAGTTTGAAAGAGAAGATTGCCGGAGAGATACAGCTGCCTGCAAACAAACAGAAACTGAGCGGAAAGGCAGGTTTTTTCAAAGACAATCTATCGCTTGCTTATTACAACGTTGCTGGAGGTGAAATGCTTTCTCTGTCTTTAAGAGAGCGTGGTGGTAGGAAGAGGTAGGTATGGAGTATTATATAGAGTTGAAATGCTCTCTCATTTCTGTCTTGCAATGAATCTGTTTGGTCAAGTACGGAGGATCATATAGACAATTAATGGTGTTGTGTTATTGGTTTTGATTATGCTACTCATATTGTCTATTTCTGACCTGCTATGTTCTCGTTGTGTTTTTTTTTTTTTTTTTGAGAAAATCATGAACAAAATTCATCATGCAGCCATGATATACGCCACTTTATTGTCGTCTATCTACTTTACTAATACTTGTGTGTCATGGACGCTTTGAGATGTTACGAGGTACATTGTCACTTAACATCTATAGTCTCATGACATGATTTTTCTTAATGAGGTTTAACTCTTCAGCATCTAGAAACTTGTCTATTTTAACCTAGGGTTAACTAACCGAAAACCAATTACAAATAGTTTATACCCGTTGCACTATTTGGAACCTCGGACGGTAAATATACAAATTTATCGAGCTAAGAGACTATTAAATATAAGGTGATCATTATGTTTTAGGCTCGATTCATTGTGAAACTGTAGGCTTATGCCCAGTGGCGGACCCAGGAATTTTTCCATGGGGGTGCGGAATATTTTTAAAAATTTTAGGCCCCTAGGTATATAAGTAAAAAAATCGGTTCGTATCGGGTCGGGTCGGGTCATGTAAAACAAACGAACATCAAACAAATTTATATAATCATCAAAAACATGTCAAACCTTGTTACAAATATAATTTAAACGTCGACGCCCTACGAGTTTTCATTTTTTGAAAATCAATCCAAAACATCATCTAAAGCTAATTTCTTAAGCAATTCTTTCTCTATATAACATAAGTTTATCGCTCCATAACATAATGTTTCAATTTTAATTTTCAACTACTCAAGCCCTAGAAATCATAACGTAAGTTGTAATCACCCTAAAAATATATAAACAACATAATCACCCTAAAAATCATCTAAACAACGTCAAAACACACAAGTTATAGGAAATTAGTTTAATCTAAAATTTATAACCAGGTTAGTTATTTCTTTTGTAATTATTAACGGGACTAACAAGTTTCATTCATAAAATTAATATTTTAAACCCGAAAAAACTAGTTATAGTTATTTCTAAATATGCGACATTTAATATAAATAAAAAAAGTTCGTTTAGGATCTGGTTTTCAAAACGGATGGGTATCGGAGATCCGTTTTTGGCGGATGTTACACATTGTTTATCGAATAATACGATTTTGTCATTTTCGTAAATGCCTTGTTTATCGTTAAGATATAAGGGCACATTTTTTTTGACCTCGAACAGGGTACATGAATTCTCAGAGACGCCACTGTCGCTGGGTGATGTTGTTCGTTGGCAGTGCAGGGACGCAAGAAAGAGAGAGCGGGAGATAATTTCTAAAGGTTTTGGGCTTTAATTATTTTATTATAGTTTGAAATATTGTTGGGTTTGGTTAATGGGTTAAGACTTAGTGGGCTAGCTACTAGCTAGTTAGGAATTATAAGTGGGTAAATGTATGGGTATTTGGGTTTAGTTAGTTAGGTAGGTATTAAAAGTTATATAATTTAGGTAGTATTTTTTTTTTTTTTACAATAAGAGTTTACTAAAAAAAATTAAAATATAAATTGATAACACTTTTTACCTAAGGGGTGCGGACGAAAAATTTCAAGGGGTGCGGTTGAAAAATTCCAAGGGGTGCGGACGAAAAATTCCAAGGGGTGCGGACGGGATTTTCGACGGAAATTAACACTAAATTTTTTTCCCCGGGGGTGCGCCCGCCCACCTTGGGCCATGCTTGGGTCCGCCCCTGCTTATGCCTGATAATGTGAAATAGGTGATTTTCTATGACCTTGCCCTTTTAGAACTTTTTCTGGACTTTGATATACGCTTATAAATCGTTGCTACGATGTATGCATACTGGAACTTCAGAAACAAACACTGTATATAAATATTGTTTTAAAATGATTTCGACACAATGAATGATGGGAAATGGTTTTGGCACAATTGTGTGCAAAGAAAAGATTTTTCATAAAATGTATTCCATTTGTATGATTCGAGACTAACTACATGAAGAAGTTTTTTGAGTTTTGAGACTTTTTTAGGTGTATTATTATTAAGAGAGTTTAAAATAAAAATAGGTTTTATTGTGCGAGGGAACACAACCAAATTGCACCGTGTGGAATTCCATATTTTCAGAGGCAATGATAAATTAGGTAAATCAGATAAAGTGTAATAACATGCGTTTCTGAAAACACAATATGCGTCCTTGAAATCATAACATGTGTTTCTTAAAGCATAACTGCGTTTCTAAAACATAATATGTGTCCTTGAAATCATAACATGCGTTTCTTTAGTTATGTGTAATTATACTAACCTAACCCTTATTATTAAAACTAAGTAATATATAGAAATTGTATATCTGGGTGATTGAAAATCATTAAGCCCATTTGGCAACAAGGGATATATATGCGTATGATATTGGTACCGTTACTATACGAATTACGAAGACTTGGCTTCCACTCATGTCATAATGGGATGGTATCACATCATAAACCAAGGAACCAAGATTAGTGATTGCGACCTCATAAACCGCCGCAACACATACGCAGGATGGTATCACATCATAAACCAAGATTAGTGATTGCGTTTCTATCAGTAGAATCAACTCACACATCTATCTCCTGCAAACAGTTGGTGGGCATTGAGATAAAGTTCAAAAAAATTGGGTTATAGATCCACCGAAGTGGGTAGCCTTAACCGGATGTGTAGTAACAGGTAAGCTCGAAAGCTGTTCCCGTCCCTGTCAGGGGAGATGCCAACCATCTCTCCTTCTTACGAACACAACTACACAGCACTTAACAACCTTAATAAACCGACTACTTTTCCCTTTCAGTTCCGATGTGGGACGAGTTTTTTAATTACACGAGAGTAACTTTATAAGTATCACATCATAAACCCAGGTGGGTTGCTACAATGTATTTTCTTTCTTTTTATGTATGTAAATAGACATGGTTTGGTGGTAAACGTTTTGTTCTTGCACTCGCTCGGCTCGAGACGGGTCATTTTTTCTAAACGAGAGCAAAAAACTTGATAGGAGACGTTCGGTTACTCATGAACTTAGTGGTCTTGGTCGTTGGATTGTTTTACAAGCATGTAATTTATGCCTAATACTTGTCGATTATAGATTTGAAAAAGTGATTGTAAACAAGGCCTTCGGACGATGTTTAAAGGCTGGACATGAATTGACTTGATCTAAACTGTATTTGAACTAGGACTCGTATTGGCACGATGATTTTCTTACGTTTATGAAAGTCAGTTACAAACTTGTTTTGAGAACCGTCAAACATAGAACTTACCAGCGTAAGCTGAGTTGTTTAACGTGTATTTCAGGTTAATGGCTTTGAGTGTTGAATAAAAAGAACATCGGGTGGCTATTTGACTTGAGCAATATTTGGCATAGGGGAAATTTGATGTATATAGTGGCCTTTAGTTAAATTTAGTGTAATTTTTGTTTGATATACTTTTGTTTTAAAGACTTAATACTTTCGATGTGTTTAGCAAGAAAAAGGTTATGTGTTTGTGTAAATCAAATTGTTGATCGCGCTATGGTTTTGGGGTGTGACATTACCGCTAGAGGATATGTGTCGTGTATGCACGTTTCCCATGTATCATCCCTCTATATCCATTAGCAATGGCGGACATAGAGTATTAACAGGGGTAGCACGGGCTACCCCTCAACCCCGTCTTCGTAGTGTAAAAATACCCCTTAACTCCATTTCCGTAATGTAAAAATACCCCTCAACTCCGTTTCTGTTATATAAAGGATACCCCTGATCCTAAAAAAAAAAAAATTAGGATACCCCTAACTTTTTGGGCTAGTTTCGCCACTGTCCATTAGTATATTATTAGATACATTTTCTAAGCGGTTTCTTGTTGTGTATCACTTTTCAATCGTGTATTTTCATAGGATATTGTAACGGAATATCCGAGTAGACACGAGGAATGAGATTAGAGGAAAAGCACATACAGACTCATATACCATGGCTCTGACATTGATTTCTTTTACAAATAAGTACACCGAGTGTGCCAAATCTTAAAAAAATGACTACTCTAGTAATTTTGTCTACTCGTAATCATTTTACAGCTTTAAAGATAGTGTATGTAATTATTTCTTTCCATGTCCTAGCGTCTTGCTAGGAGGGTTTGTTTTTCAATAATATGTCGCCTCTTCGAAAAACAAATTATGGTAGATATTTTATATTCTTAAAATTTTACAAAAAGAAGGTATATTAAATACCTTATCAATTTAAAGATTTTCAGAAAAATCCCGACATATATCTATTTTCAGTTAAATAATATTTTTTAATTAGTTTTTACTGTTTTTTCTCTCCTACACTCACAAAAGAATTTTAATAAATGAATATTGAGTTCGTAAATATAAGAAATCACTATTCTATTATATATAATAAATGAAAGTTATTTGGGCCACACGTCAGTAGATTAGGGCATTCTTTTTTCACTTTTCCCGCCCAACAGTTCCATCCGCTTTTTCTTATGTTGAAGAAACCCTAATCTTCAGCTTAAATCATTTAGCCTCACTATTTTCCCTACAAGGTGATTCCTGATTTTCCATATCAAGGCGATTCTTCATCATTCCTTCATCCCTTCTTCGTTGGGCCACCATACACAAAACACAGGAACTAAACAACACCTTTACATCACCAACCGTTCCTTCTCAACCATCGTATCCTTCAACCTTCTCTGCCGGTGATCGGAACTTGTAAGCACCGATTATTATTCTCACTATTATCCTCAATCAACTCAAATCAATATCATCTGGTCATATTAATCAATCATCTGTTAATCGCTCACCATCTCATATGCTATAATTAGGTTTTTCAAGCCTATATATTTCGATGTATAACTGTTATAGATCCGATCTCGTAACGATCGGGGTGTTGATTATTCGGTTGTTAGCGTTATAAATTGCTTATTCGTGTTTTGTAATTGTGTTCTTATGTCTTATGAATTTTGTAATTAGGTTATTGTTTCTAGAAACTGTGATTATTCGTTTGTTAGTGTCACAATTTCTTCTTCGTGCTTTGTAATTGTGTTATTATGTGTTATGGATTTTGAAATTAGGTTATTGTTTTTAGGAACTTTGATTATTCATTTGTTAGTGTCATAAAATTGCTTCTTCGTGTTTTGTAATTGTGTTATTATGTGTTATGGATTTTGAAATTAGGTTATTGTTTTTAGGAACTGTGATTATTCATTTGTTAGTGTCATAAATTGCTTCTTCGTGTTTTGTAATTGTGTTATGGATTTTGAAATTAGGTTATTGTTTTTAGGAACTGTGATTATTCGTTTGTTAGTGTTAAAAATTGCTTATTCGTGCTTTGTAATTGTGTTCTTATGTGTTTGGACTTTGAAATCTAGGTTATTGTTTGTAGGAACTGCTAATCATATTTACGTTTCGGTATTTGTTTTACTTGAAGGTTTTGATGTAAAAGAAGAAAAGGTGTGTGTTGATTATTCGTTTGTTTGTGTCATTAATTGCTTCTTAGTGCTTTGTAATGACGTTCTTATGTGTTTGAATTTTGAAATCTAGGTTATTGTTTTTAGTAACTGTTTATCATACTTTCGTTTTGATATCTGTTGAATTTGAAGGTTTTGACGTAAAATAAGAAAAGATGTGGGGGATTTTAAGGCAAAAAGCCGAAGGAGTTACCGGATTATCCTCTTTGGTAAGTGAATTGGTGTAGCATCTGTTTTAATAAATAAAAATGTTGTTAGGATAATTACATTCGTTTTCTTAATTTTAATGCATTCTTTGATATTAAACAAAGTGGTATTCTTTTGAACATAGTAGGTTACATGTGTTTCTGTTCATAAACTAAACATGTTTGTTTTTGATGATATGAACAGGAAGGATGGCAGATAACCACACTTTTGGTGAGTACCACTCTTGAATCAGATTGCTCTTTTTGTTAAACGTTATGGGTTGCATATTCGCATGAGAGTTTGTAAGAATCACAAAAGGCTTAAAGCTGGTGATTATGTTCTGTCTATGAGGTATGACTTTAAATGTTTGATAATCATGCTATGTTTCTACTTTGTGGTTCATCTATAAATTTAATCCATCTGCACCTCCATATATCATTTCTTTAAGGTTTCAACCCATTTGGCAGCTTCTTCAATAAAAATTGTTTTTTTTTATGTAGCCATCCATGGTATGCCTGTTGTTTTTCCATCAGAATGTTGATTGATACGGGCGCTTCTCTGAAGTTGGCAACAAGAAATGATTGGATATTAGCGAAAAACATAGCACCAATTAACAAAAAGATGCAGGCTATTTGGTGCTATCTTTTGAAAAACAAAATGGAAGTCTTTGACCACTTTGATTTTCTAACATCGGTATGATCTTTAATAAAACAAACTATATATATATATGTGTGTGTGTGTGTATTTAGTATTCGGTTACGTATTATTATCTTTTAAATGATTAGAACATCAAACATGTATATGCAGCTTAATGCACTTCAATACAGAAGAATGGAGTTTGATGAATTCTGTGCAGCAGCATTAAGTGTGCATCAACTTGAGTCTCTTGATAGATGGGAGGAGACTGCACGTTCCGCGTATGAAGTATTTGACAAGGATGGGAATAGGGCCATCATGATTGATGAACTCGCTTCGGTAAGTAATCTATCTATTATATATAATAAATGAAAGTGATTTGAGCCACGTGTCACTTAATTAGGGCATCGTTTTTCCCCTTTTCCCGCCCAACAGTAACCACTACCCTTTATTCTCACATTTTCACAAACCCTATTTCATTCTTCTCCTTCACCTTTCCATACAAGATCCCCTTTCTCTCTGATGTTCATCTATCTCCTTCTTCACATTTCCATCTCTTCAACAACGTCCTGCAAAGGTTACTTCTATTGGATACATCTGCGTTTGAACCCTAAATAATGTACCGTCGAGTAGTTGAAGAACATAATATTCATGTAAGATCTATTTTTTCATTCAGAAATTTTATTTCGTTTTATCTATTTTCTCATACTGAACACGATGAACCCTTTTGTACCCTCAGAAGAAGAAGCAGATCTCCTAGGGTTTCTTATCGTACTCGATGAACCCTTTTGTACAAGCTCCTGTTAATCGGTGACACTGGTATGTTGTAATAATGTTTTTATTATTGTATATATATGAAATATATGAATAACTCTGTTTGTAGCTTTTGATTTTGTCCTTCCTTTGTTATTGTTTATTCAGATGCTTGCTTTGTTGTATCATGTGATTACGAGTAGACTGATTTTGATATGTTTGTAGTTTATGTCTTTCACAAGCTGTTTTGTTGATTTATTCACCCATGTTAGTAATTTTTGATGCTCCTATGTTTCTTGATCCTCTGTTTTTATTTCAACTTTCATACTATTATTCTAGCAATCCAAGCAGAATATATAGATTTTATGCTTATTTTATTATTATTATTATTATTATTATTATTATTATTTTATAGAGTTTGTTGATTAGAAGCAATCTCTGCCGGACCGTTGTTGAGGAGATGGAAATGTGAAAGAGAAGGAGAAGGATGGTAAATTCATTGTTGGATTGTTTATGTAGTTAACTAAATTGAGTAGCTTAACTACTTAATTACAGAGAAATTTTTGAGATTGTTTTTATACTTTATTATTTTTGCAGCAAGTTGTACTTCATTTGTTCATGTGGAAATTTTATATTTGCAGGCTTTTGAATTAGGGTTGGTTGTTAGTTAATTTGTGTTTGCTTTAATGATTTTCAGTTTCATGAAGTCATTGTTTAGAAACTGATTTTGTTTTCAGGTCTGTTGATAGGTGATACTAGCCCAAAAGTTTAGGCTTTATCCCTTTTTGTTATTCGGTATGGTACTAATTTACAGTCCCACTTTCAATGAGGTTGTGTTAGTCATGTATTTGATTTTTGCTCTTTTCTTTACAATTGAAGTTGTGGAGAGACGAATTAAGATGGTGGAGCGGAAGACAATATCAGATGAGTCTAGGAATTTTAGTGCATGATTGAGATCATTTGGACCCATGTACTGTAAGTCATTGAATGTTTTAATCTTACAATCAGTTTTACTTTGTTTTTTATGAAGGTGCTGTTGTCATGGACATCAAAGTGATTGCACAACACCAAGGTAATCTCAATTGGTCTGATTTATTTTTTGGTATTCGTAACCTTTTGATTTACCGTTTATTGATGCATTGATTCATTTGTAATCGCTTGCAGATCACCCGTCATCTCAATTTGAGCAATTAAACGGAGTTTTCTTAATCAGCACCGTAAGTTTCCTTCACTAATCTATGCATTGTTAATTCCACATGTTTTTTTGATTCTTAATCGACGATTCTGTTTCAGGTATACTTTTTGTTGTTAGTTCCACGTGTTTTTTTCAGATTAATTGTTTTGATGAAAAGGGAAATCATTCGAGATGTTTGATCCAAGAACCGAATAAAACATAGTGGATATTGCTGAAGGAGATAAAGATGATGTTGATTTGGCTGTTGAAGTTGCACGTTGATCCACAATAAGCACTGCCCAGCTAAGTTTCCTACAATGACAGTGGTTATAACAAGTTAATAAGGCAAAACACTGATTTGCCTAACAACTGTTGGATATAACGACGGTTGTACACAAAGACTGATGAACATCATCCACTGTTGAAGACCAAACCACTGATGAAGACCAAAGTCCTGTTGAAGACAAGTACTGATGAACCAAAGGCCTGATCAACCAAAGGTGAACCACTGTCCAACAACAACAGTGGTTCAGCATCAACATTAGTTATTCTACCTTTGTTTATGTTAACAGTGTTTATATGTAACAGTGTTTTTCACATCAGTGTTTTATAGTCTGTTAGGTTGTTTGATGTCATCACCTCAGTGTTTTATATGTAACAATTTTTATGACATCAGTGTTTATATGTAACAGTATTTATCACATCACTTCAGTGGTTTGATCTGTATTATAAATTGAACAGTTGTTTCATCTTTATACTAATAAATAAAAATCAAGTACACTTGGATGATTATTAAGCTCCTCATTTTGATTGTTTGGGTATAGTATTCTTGAAATTGGTCTTTTTTTGCAAACAAATGTTTATGGGCAAACATTTGTTTAAGCTCAAACATTTGTTTAAGGCCAAACATCTATTTATGCCCAAACTACTGTTTATGGGCAAACATCTGTTTAAGGTTAAACTTCTGTTTAAGTCGAGACAACTGATATATAAGGCGAAACATCTGTTTAAGCCCCAACATCTGTTTAAAAGCCTGTTACTGTGTTGGTTCAAACATTTGATTGTTAAAAGTTATCCACTGCTGAAATACAACCTCTATTTCTTCAATCTTCGTGTTGACCACTGACTGACCAAACATCAGTGTTTCAAAAACTGTTGGGTATCCACTGATAGAAAAAAATAGCCGCTGCTCACTTTTTTATTGTTGACATCCACTGATATTGACCATCAGCGGTTTCCCTAAAAAACATCCACTGCTCACATTTTTATTATTGATGGTGTTAATTAGTGATAGATTGAAATTATCAAATGAAAACTAGAATTACAATGAAATTACCATTTTACATAATCGTTACATTCCAATGAGATAAGAGTTCCTCCAACATTGTTATCATAATAAAATTTAAAGTTAAATTAAAAAATAAAAAAAAATCTTGATGACTATTTGTTGCAAATCAAATCAGTAATTAATACTAATTTCTTGAGCTTTGGACATTGAAAATATGCAAAATGTGAATTTCAAATTGACGGTTATTATCTCTTAATTAAAGTTAAAATAAAAATTAGAAAAGTCATTATGACAATTGCTTTCAAATCAAATCAGTAATTACTGATAATATCAGTAATTTTGAAATTCAAAATATGCAAAATGGTAATTTAAAATTGACGTTCTCTCTTTTTTTTTTTCCTACTTTGCATCATTTCTAATATTTAATTACTTTAATAAAGCAGGATATAAAGATATACACTACTTACATTTCAAATTACATTTGCCACCGCATTCAATTAAAATTTTGAATGGAGAATCGGTAAGCTTGAATTCCAACCTTGATATTATTTTTAAGAACATCCATGCTTATTGTATTATCATATTACGTTTAGCAATAAATATATTTTGCTTATTCTTTTTTTTTTATGTACAGTCTTCAAATGGAGGTTGCAAATGTTAGCATGCTTAACGATCTTAATACATTCTCAAACAACTATTCGATTAGAGTGAAGATTGTTAGCATGTCGAAGAAGATGATGAATGAAAACAAAAATGAAATATATCGTCTTGATATGATCTTCATGGATGAGATGGTATCGTATATATTTGTCTTATAATTTTTTTGGACATATGAATACCCAAATGTTATATAACACATTTTTATTTAATCGGATGTTTCATATTCTTAGGGAACTATGATACAAGCCAGCTGTCTGCATAAGATGCTAGGAAAATTCAAAGACTACCTTCAGTTGGATGAATGTCTTCTTATCACCAAACCGTCTCTTGCTGGTGATAAGTCCTCTGCTAAGTATACCAAGAGAAATGACAAAATATCACTGTATTTCTATACTTCTGTTGAGAAATGCCTTGACTGGTCTGGACCGAAATACCGTTTTAATTTCGTTAACCTCAAGGATGTTGTTCAAAATAAAATTGAAGTTAATACAGTTATTGGGTGCAAGACTCTTCCGGTACTGTGTCTTTGACACTGTTTGATTTCGAAGCTTACAAGATTCTTAAGAAAACTGCCAAAGAGTTACTTGCAATCCAAGATCAGGTAACAAATACATGCATTCAGTTATTTGGCCATGTAGTAAATATAATTTAAAATTAATTTTTATAAAATTGTAGGTTCTCAATTATGGAATCATTGTGCTCATTGTAATTTATATTAATTTTTATAAAATCATAGGTTGTTAATTCTGTAGAGATACCGAACCCATATCCTGAGATTTTTGACACATTGATTGGAAAGAGGTATGCGTTCATCATAAATGTTAAAGACTATAACATTGAGCATCAGGTTGAAAACTATGGTATTTCAATGGCCACTAACGATGATGAGATCCTTGTCGCGCTCTGCGCCAAATTCAATCTTAACCAGGTTTAAATCTTCATTATGTCATTCTTTTCATTTCATAGTCATATCATTTTGAAATAGATTTATACCATTGTGTGTATTTTATGTTACTGTGTATTATGTACTTAAAGCATGAGCAGTCCAAATTGTTGGATGTTCCAGATTCCTGCAGTTTGTCTACTCCTGTTGACCTTATGAAGGTAATATAAGAATTTGGTTATTTGTACTAAATTTTTTGAAACGTTAATACTTATTGTCTTTTTATATCAGGATGAGATGTCATGCAGCGGTGACAATGTTACACCTGCATCCAAAGCACTCGTAGGCAATAAGAATCCCTCTTCTGATGAAAGAAAACGTAATATTCGTGAAGTGTGCGACGTAGATGATGCATTGGGTTGCTCCTCGACAAAGCGCCGCATGAGTGATGAACTGTCTCAGGATGAAGATGCTGGTGTTTCGACGCTTTTGATTCCCAAGATTGAGAAATAGTTTTCTCTGTATTTTCAAATACATTTACGTGTTGATTTCATATGCTGTTGCCACGTTGAACTTATGGTTTTCGTTTTGTTGGTTTTGGGTGTTTGGTGTTGTTATGTTTTGGACTGATTGTGTGGTTTTGAATTCCTGAAAACTTATCTGCTTATTATACTGTTATGTTCTAATATTATAATGAGTATGACCTTTCTTTACATATTATAATGTATATGTTAAATAAATATTGAGATGTTCAATATTCAATATTTTTGTTTAAAACTTATGTGTATGAATAGGAGCAACAATTTATAATATATATTGTATAAACCCAAATAACAACTTTTTTATCTACAAACATTTGTAATCTTTAAGCAATTTTAATCTTATCATCTTATCTCATAATTTATATAGGATTATCAGTGGATGTGGTTGTTCTTTATTGGTTTTTAACGTTATCCCTGCCCACTATGGTTTAATAAGTATCCGTCATATATTACAGTTTATAAAAAATATTTAATTTCTGCATGTTTCTCCCATTAATTTATTTAAGTAATCTCATTCAATAGCTTATTTATATACTTCAAATTTTGTCTAAGTCATTCAAAGTAGGGTGTTTAAAAAAACCGTAACCAAGTAAGAAGCGTAAATGCAAACCCATTTTATTCGGTTTATGGATCCACGTTTTATTTTATTTGTTTTGTTTGGTTTATTTGGATATTTGAATAAAAAAACTGTTTAACTTAATTATTTATTAAATAAAGATAATAATATTTTATTTTAAAAATCATATACAAATAAACCATAAACCTAACCGATGAACACCCGATTTACATTCCACAAAGATTACAAAATTTGTTGTTAAGTTTTTTATCAATGTAATAGATTGCTTGAAATAATTAATTCAATAATTTGAAACAATTCTATTCTGCTTTTTCATGAAATGATTTTTAATTACAAAATGATAAAATGGAATATTATAATTTATTGAGGATATGTTAATCCCTAGGTATGACATATTGTAATTCAAAATTTAAAAACCACTGTTTGGTTCTATTTTTTTAATGTTCCCGATCTTTTACTCTTTCTTCTTTTGAATCCTTCTCCTTCTCTCATGTATGCAATGTCAAAGAATTCACGTTTATCTTCTACAGCTGCTAATTCATCTCAATGAAATTTACACAATAAGTGAAATTATAACTTCTTAACTCATCATTTCCCAAATCAAAATCAGCTTTCAGATTGAAATCATAATTCTACTTGGTTTTTTTGTAGATCCTCTTATGAGAACTCCTCTTTCAGATATGTCAAATAGATCTCCTCTTTCAGATATCACAAATGGTAATAGCTCTTGAATTTGATTATAAGTATACTTTTTTCCGTTTTATGTTTCCAAGTGGACTGATTCTTGTGTTTCGTACATATTATACTTTCTCTGTTATTTAGTTACTTCACCGAATGAAAGGCGTAAGCTTCGAAAATTAATACTTGATAATAAGAAATCAAAGAATTCATCGTCATCATCAACGAATGTTCGTAACATCTTTTCTGACAATGCAAATTTGCTGGAATGTTCTGATACTACGGATCAACATATGTACTCCATTGCATGTCGAGCAGTTAGAAATGCTACTGGTTCTTTAATTTCAACTACACCAGGTTTGTATTTTGTTTCTTTATTATTTCTTTTGATAAATACATTACTAAACAACATACCGGTACTAACATGTATGTTTTAATATTGAATGTTCATATAACGGCATAAACATAGGTACACCTCTAGATAGCAACCGTCGATATTCCATTACTTCTAGCATCATTAGCAGTAACAATCAGCCGATATTGGGTAGTACCTCTATCCTTACACGGCTGTCTTCTAGTAAACGTAACCTCGAGCGCAAGAAACGTGATAATACTCCTGTACCTATGCTGACTTTGGATTCAGATGAAGACGATGTGTTTTTATGCACTGATGAAGATCCTTATAAAGGGATATCTAAAGGTTTTAATCTATTTTACTATTTTAGGACCTTTGTTGTGTTCCACCTGTAATATAACTATCAATCATTTTTGAACAGATTATTTGGACCATGGTGACCAAGTGCTTACATGTCAGGTTTGTAGTGCAAAGTTATGGATATCAGAAGGTGGAAAAGGTCATTTAACTATAAACAAGCTATGTTATAGTATGTGTTGTGGGTATGGTAAAGTTCAGCTACCGCCTTTAAAGGATGCACATCCGTCTTATCAAAATTTGTTTTCTTCCTCAAATGCAAAAAGCAAGTTCTTCCTGAAGAACATAAGACGATACAACTCTATGTTCTCTTTTACATCTAGGGGTGGAAAGGTTGATTCTAATATCAACAAGGGCAATGCTCCATTTATATATCGTATCAGTGGCCAAAACTATCATTGCATGGGGAGTCTCAAACCTCCAGATGGAAATGAAGCTAAGTTTTGTCAGCTATACATACATGATACCGAAAATGAAATAACAAACAGACAGACATTATTCAGGTACGAGTGATTTCTAAGTTCCATTTTTATTCTATTAAAGAACAACTAGAAATTGAAGCATTTGTAGTTCACTATCAGTTGTTAAGTACCATCACTTAATCCTTAATCACTGATTCTCTATCCACTGATTACTACAACAGCAATTGTTAACCATTAGTAGTTCACAATCTGTTGTTAAGTACCATCAGTGTTTTAATCACTAGCAGTGCTTACAAGGTTTCCATCAGCTGTTTGACTTAACAGTAGTTTGCTTTATTCATTCTAAATTCATCAGTTGTTGTAGGTAAACTGAAATGTTACTTTTTCTCAACATACTCTAAAAGTTTTGGGCTGGTATCAGCAGTTGTTAACAACTGCTCTTCCTTAACAATTAATTATTAATCATTGATTCTCTATCCACTGCTTATTACAATACCAGTTGTTAACCATATGTAGTTCACTATTAGTTGTTAAGTACCATCAGTGTTTTAATCATTAGCAGTGCTTACAAGGTTTCCATTAGCTGTTTGACTTAGTTCTAAACAGTAGTTTGGTTTATTCAATCTAAACTCATCAGTGGTTGTAGGTAAACTGAAATCTTACTTTTTCTCAACATATTCTATAAGTTTTTATAAAACGAGATATTATTATAGTTATGTCATGTTAATGTTTTGTTTTTTTCTTTTAACAGCAAAGGAACCAAACCTTCATCGCCTACTGATAAAGAACTTGATGTTGAAATGATAGAGTATTTGAGGGCTTTATTAGATTCACAAAATATGTTGGTTAAGACATATAGGAAGGTCAGAGACCATTTTCACCAATATCCAGAGGCGAACCTTAGTCTGCGACTTATTTATAGAAGAGAAAAAGACGACATGACATATAACTTACCCACCACATCTGAAGTTGCTGCTTTGGTTGTCGGAGACATAGATAAAGCTATAGACCATCGTGATATTGTTGTCGAGACTCAGTCGGGAATGCTGCAGCGTATTAGCGAATTACACCCATCGTATCTTGCTCTGCAATATCCGTTACTTTCCCCATATGGTGATGATGGTTATAGAATTGATATTCCTCATAGAGATTTTATGTCCACACAAAAGAAAATAAAACCAAAGTGCACAATGAGAATTTTTTTCATATAGGATCCAAGATAGAACTTATGGATTTTCCTTAATTTTAAATGGGCGAAGGTTGTTACAACAGTTTTTGGTTGATGCGTACACAATGATTGAGAGCGAAAGACTAAAGTACATCCGTAGGCAACAAGCAAACCTTCGCTCTGAAACATTTGAGAATCTTTAAAAGTATAAATCTAAAGGTAAGGAAGTTTTAACAGATACTGGAAAGCCTGTTATACTTCCTTCTTCATTTACTGGTGGTGCAAGAATCATGCAACAAAATTACCTCGATGCAATGGCCTTATGTAAGTGGTATGGGTACCCTGATTTCTTCATAACTATAACGTGTAATCCTAAGTGGCCTGAAGTAAAAAAGATTTCTAAAAGATTCAACCATCAAAGCCGAAGACAGGCCTGACATATTGTGTCGATTGTTTAAAATGAAGCTTGATTCCTTACTCAAAGATTTGAAGGATTCTAAGTATTTCGGTGAGATTAACGCTGGTATGTTATTTCGTTTTCACATCTTATCCTCTGATCTGTATTTTGTAATCAAGGTTATCAACTACTAAATCTATTTATTTTTCCTTTTTATTTAGTTATTTATACAATAGAATTTCTAAAGCGTGGTCTTCCTCATGCACATATATGCTTATTCATGAAGGTCGATCACAAACTTCCAACCATAGATCACATAGATCCATTTATTTCTGCTGAGATTCCCGATAAAAAAGAAGATCCTGAACTTTATTCTCTTGTGACTGATTATATGATTCATGGTCCATGTGGGAATGCTAATTTGAATTGTCCTTGCATGGTTGATAAAAGATGTTCAAAAAACTTTCCGAATAAATTCACACCACATACAACTATTGATTCAAGTGATTTTCCTGTATACAGAAGAAGAGATTCAGGTCATACAGTTATAAAATCTGGTGTTAGATTAGACAACAAAAATGTTGTTCCTTATAACAAAAGGCTTTTGAAAAGATATCAAGCACACATTAATGTTGAATGGTGTAATCAAGCCGGTTCAGTGAAATATTTGTTCAAGTACATTAACAAAGGCCCTGATATGGCTACTGCGGTAGTTTCTGGAAATACAAATTCAACCATCAAGGAAAAGCCAAAAGACGAGATCAAGGAGTATTATGATTGTAGATATATTTCAGCGTGTGAGGCATCCTGGAGAATATTCTCTAATGAGGTTCATTATAGGTATCCTGCTGTTATGAGGCTTCCCTTTCATTTGCCGGGCCAACAAAATGTTGTGTATGGTGTGGATGACGATATTGATAACGTTTTAAGCAAGATTTCTGTTGCTTCTTCAATATTTGTGCAATGGATGAAGTTGAACGAGACAAATGAAGATGCTAGAAAGCTGACTTATGTTGAGTTTCCTTCCAAATTTGTTTGGATACTTAAAGATAGATGTTGGCAGGTACGTAAGTCATACCAGTGTGTTGGCCGGATTCATTCTGTATTTCCTGCATTGGGCGAACCTTATTTTTTGAGGATACTACTCAATAAAGTTAAAGGGCCTAGATCATTCAAGGAGATACGTACAGTTAACAGTCAATTGTTCCCGACTTTTAGAGATGCTTGCTATGCGATGGGATTCTTAGATGATGACAATGAATACGTTGAGGCCATTAAAGAAGCAAGTTTTGAAGGACATGCTAGGTATCTTCGAGCGTTATTTGCTACCCTGCTTTTGTTAAATACTCTTTCACGGCCAGAATTTGTTTAGGAGAACACGTGGAAATACTTAGCTGATGATATTGTCTATAGACGTAAAAAAGAAACAAATATTTCAGGTTTTGATCTATCTTTTTTATTTCACATACTACATTTTGATTTTTTAATTAATAATGTTAATTTTTTGATTTGTTAGGTTTAGTGCTTCCTGAATATAAGATTAAGAACCTTACTTTGTTGAAAATTGAAAACTATTTAATTTCCAATGGTTCATCATTACGAAGGTTTGTCACTATGCCGTACCCTGACGACGATTCCTTACGTGATGCTTCTAATCGTCTGATCAATGAAGAGCTATCACATGACCTAGATGAAGTACAAGCTGAGTTTAACAGGTTTCATTAATCTCTTACAGATGAACAACGAGCGGTTTTTGACGAAATAATGGAAGCAGTTGTAGGCCGTAAAGGAGGCCTTTTTTTGTCTATGGTTACGGTGGAACTGGAAAAACCTTTTTATGGAAGACTTTGGCTTCAGCTGTTCGATGTAGAAATGGAATAGTTTTTATGGAAAAACCTTTTTATAGATTGCTTTGCCCGATTAGATTATGTGTTAAATTATAGTTCTTTAAGTCATTGTTTCATTTTCTTGAATTCTATGTAATTTTGTAAAGAAGTACAATAACAAACAGTGGTTTGAACATCTGTTTGCCTTTTGGTCAATAGTTAATGGAAACCCATGTTAGGTTGAACAGTGTTTTGAAGAGGAAAACAGTGTGAGAAGACAGTAGATCTTATTAAGTTAAACATCTGTTCAGGCTTAAACATATGTTTGGCCTTTTATATCATAGGTTTGGACTTAAACAGTTGTTTGACCTTAAACAGATGTTTGGCCATAAACAGATGTTTGACCTTAAACAAATGTTTTGCCTTAAACAGATGTTTCGCCTTCTATATCAGATATTTGGACTTAAACAGATGTTTGACCTTAAACAGATGTTTGGCCATAAACAGATGTTTGGACTTAAACCAAACATCTGTTTGACTATTGGTCAACATCTGATTGACTTTTGGTCAACATATGTTTGAATTTTGGTCAACATCTTATTTTGTAAAGAAGTACAAAAACAAACATTTTTACAAAATCCCAAATCACCCTATCATGTAAGTGCATTGAAGTAAAAGTGGAAATGATATTATTCATGTGGTCCTGTTGTGCTTTTGTTTGACCTCTAATATGGGTTCATGATCTAATCCGGTGATTTGAAGACATTGCTGTTGAATCGAATGAGATGGTTGATGTAATGTAATGTGGTCGTATTAATAACAAATAGTAATTAATATAACTAAGTTTCCCGAGCCTGGGAAGCAATCCCGGGTAAAAACCTAGTTACATATAATAAATGAAAGTTATTTGTGCCACGTGTCAGTAGATTAGGACATCCTTTCTTTGCTTTCCCCGCTCAAAACCTCCTTCCCCTTTTTTCCTTTTGTAAAACCCTAAATTCGTATCTCCTTCTCCTGTACTCTTCTCCCTTCTAATACAATCCTGTATCTTCCCCTTCACGCTTCCATGTAGGTTTTTTCTATTTTTTGCAATCGGTTGATGAATTTCACCGCCCTAAGTGCAGAGGATGCTGGTGATGTTAAGATCAGGGCTACAAAGGAACACTCCACACTGCCTGCTTTTCTATCAGTCAACGTCGCCGTGCTCCGCCGCTGTCGGCATCCATTGATTTGAAAACGATTCATTTCTCCATCGAGTTCAAAAGGTAAGGTTTTTTTTAGTCATTCATAAGGAATGTTTTTGGTTTTTCAATCATTCATCAGGAGTTTAGTTTAGTTATTGTTCTTTTTTCTGAAATCTAAACGTTGAACGCAAGATCTGTAGTTCTGTCTTCATTTGATTCTTCTAATGTGTTTTGTATTTTTTATTATAGATATACTTATCACATACTCTATTTGTTGGGTTGCTTCTTATTTCGGATCAAAAGAACCTGTTTTAGTAGTCTGGATTCTAATAGTGTGTGGTTGACTCTTGGCGTTATAAAGAGAAAGGCAAGGTTTGCCCTTGGCAAGGTTTGCTCTTGACTCTTGGCAAGGTTTGCACTGTTCAGTTTGTCTTAATTTAGCGGTATTATGTTTGAAACTTATGTAATGCATACATTTTGTATACAAATGTCAGCTCAAGGAACTTGAAAAGCTGGGCCCCAGAAAAGGCGTCATCAGTCAATCTGTCAAAGATGTTGTTCAAAGTCTGGTAGATGATGACCTGGTCTCGAAAGACAAAATTGGAACCTCGGTAACCCCGAATTTTCATTTCTGCTTCTTAATCTAAATTCTAAAGTAAGAGTTTATAAACCTATATTAATCTGAAAAAACTCCAGGTATACTTTGGAGTCTTCCCAGTTATGCTTGAAATCAGGTAAAGTTATCTCTTACATCGATATTAAATCGCGTATAAATAATTCTGTTATATTTTTCTTGCTTCATACATGCATTGTCGTGTGACAGCTAAGAAATGTATCAAAGAAACTTGCGTTGGAGCTTGAGTGTAAGGACCTGTAAAAATGTCCCACAACACTCCGTAAGTAGAATCCCGGACCCCTAAAACCTTAATCCTTGTGAAAAACCAAGAAAATCAAATTTTATTGGTCGCTCGCGGGCCGCGTAAGGTTTAAGCCAAGCTTACGCGGGGCGCGACAGCTTGGTGAAATCTCCGGATAAGCTTCCGGCCACGTGTCTGACACGTGGCAGACCTACGGCGTGACACGGCAGCCCTAGCCGTAGCTAGGGTGGCCCTCGCGGGCCGCGTAAGATTCCTTAAGGTTTACGCGGGCCGCGAGAGACTTATTTTTCAGCTATAAATTGGACGTGCATGGGGCTTTCATCTGTGTTCAAAAAATCTTCCAAAACAGTAAACATTCTGCTTATAAACGAGCGTTTTAGGGTCAATACACTGCTATGATTACAGAGTAATAACTCGATCACGGCTACGATACAATGTCCGATCGATTGAAACCGATCCGATGGATGTTTAAGTGCTGCCCGAATTCGGGCTATACTTTGTCATTCGTCGTGAGGGTTTTGATTTCGTGAGTTTATCGTAAATGTTGTATTAAGTTACTAACCTAGTTTCGTGTGCATTGTTATTTTAACTAGTGGGCTTAATCAGTAGGCTAAACTCTGTCCAACTAAACTTGCAATGTGAGTCCATTCTTTTTTTCTCACCGTTTGTGAGTCATTCTGGTTTTATCAAAGTGCTTTACAAAACCCTAAATGTTTTCCAGTTATACTTTGCAGTGATTAAGTCTTTGCTAATCTTTAATTACTGGCAGTAAGTGGGGGTTTTGTGCATATTACTACTAACGATTTATCACTTTAGGTGGGCGAGCCTAATTAGTGATATGTCCACAGTCATAGATTCGGTCGAGTGACAGCTGAACCATCTAATTATAAGATATGGGCAAATATAAAAACCCTTAATGCTGTAAATTGTAACAATGTGTCGTTTTGTGCAAATTGAATGACTCACCGGTATTTCCCCGCTGATAAAATCTTTTTAAACATGTTTCAGGTGATCTACTGTTAACCAGGAAAAGTGCCGCGTAGCACTACCCGCTTGGATATAATGGCTCAGTAAAATAAATAAACATGTTTTTGGGTAAACAGAGAATTTCCCCGTGAAATTCCTTTATTGTAAATTACGGGGTTTGCCCCAAAATGTGAAATAAAATAATTGGGCATTTTCAGTTTTAAAAGATCATGTTAATATTTCCGCTGCCAAATTAACCACCAATACCACGGGTTTCTGTTCCGCGACTTCTGGACCGGGTAAAACCGGGCCGGGGGCCGTGACAGAAAAAGGTGGTATCAGAGCCACTGATCTAAGCCAATTAAGTATTTAGAAATACTTAATTTTCCAAATTGCCATTCTGTGATTCTGTGAAAATTTAATTTAATAAATAAAATTTTAACTTAAATTTGTGTATTTCTTCATGTGTGCTAACAACATGAATGAACTGTCGGAGGCACTCCGAAACTTTACCATCCATACCACCGATATGGATACCACAGGAATCCAATCTGGCTATCAAGCGGATACTGAGGAGCCACCAGTGTTCCAGGTCCAGCCCTAGGAGAAACCTAAGCCTAAAAAGAGGAGAAAAATCCTGGACTGGAAACGCGAACGAAGGAAGAAGCCACATGCCCAACGGGTAAAGAAGACAGAGGATCCCAAAGGGAAAGGAAAGGAGATAGGGGAAAGCTCGGGTCAGGACCAAGAGTTACCAACTTGGGAAGAACTTGATCGCAAACTTGCAAACTGTGACCTCATCGGACCAGCCGACGAGACCCTTTTCAACTTCCCAGCCCAATCACAAATTCCAATTAATTTGGAACCTCCAATTCCGGACCCTATTGTCAACCACCAACTTCTACCCGGAGAATTGGAGGAATGGTGGACGAGTGACTGGCAATTTCAGAATTTCATGAATAATCCTAATGTTTATTTTCCCCAGTTTGATCCTGAACCTGCACCATACCCACCTATGAGCACAGAAAACTTAGCTAAACTCCGCCACTATGGCGAGGAACTGGTGGACGCAGGAAATAGGATTCGGGAAGTGGGGGAGAAGATCTCATGGAAGTACGACGAGAGGGAACGTCGTTTCTGAAAGGCCAGCTGACTGTGGCGGTGTGTTTGTGTAATAATAATAATATAAAAACAATATAATAATAATAGTAATAATATAATATTGTATAATAATAATAATTAAAATAAAACTTTTGTAAAATAAATGGTGTGTATCGATGCATACTAATATATATAAAATATAGAAGTCGCAAGGTCGACAATTTTTGGTTATACGTGTTGACTTGATTATGTGTGATTGCCCTGTTGTGTGTTTGGTTGCTATCTATTTTGTGGCAATAATTTGTATATATGGTTAATGATTTAGATGGAAAACGTGGAAAACCAACCGGCAAACGAAGTTAACCAATCTGAACAAAATAATGAAGACCAATTTCTTAATAGGCAAGATATTGAGAACATCGTTGCTCAGGGAATAACTAATGTTATCCCAGCAATCATCGCTGCTGCTAGAAATCCCGTTGAACATTCACAAACTAACCACAACAAACCCACCCGCGACGATAACTTTAGTAACAGTGTCAACGGGGGCGGTAATAATAATAATAACGTGGTTCAAGCCCCATTTCTTAAGAGAATGAAAGTGGCAACGACTGGTTGCACTTACAAAGAATTTCTTGCATGTAAGCCAACTGAATTTGTAGGCAATGAAGGGGCAACTGCCGCACTACATTGGTTAGAAAAAACCGAAGCAGTGATTAAAATAAGTAAATGTATGGAAGAAGATCAGGTGATGTATGCATCCCATCTTTTCAAGGAAGAGGCGTTAGAATGGTGGAATACGGTGCTGCATGACAAAGGAAGTGACGTGGCTTATGCCATGAGTTGGGAGGAATTTAAGGAATTGGTGGAAAGAAAATTTTGTCCCGACTATGAAAAGGAACAATAAATTCCTGAACCACCGGATGGTGGAGGTTGACTGTCGAGGGTATACCTCGAAATTTTTTGGGTATGCCAGAATTGTACCAACTCTGGCTTCACCAGAACCAGTACTTATCTCTCGCTATATTTGGGGTTTAATTAGTGAGATCCGTGATAACGTCAAAGCTGCGAGACCCCGCACAATTGACGATGCGGTGGAATTAGCCAACACCTTAACCGACGGGCTGGTACGTACAAGAGAAGAAAACCAGAAAAAGGAATTGGCCTAAAAGATTACCCAAGGATTTCGTGTGGGTAATAATAGTAATTTTAAGAGAAAGGGGACTGGACAATCTTCCACCCCGCCATTCTGCGGAGATTGTAAAAAGAAACATTTTGGAAAAAGTAAGGAAAATTGTAATTTCTGCAAAATTCCGGGTCACCGAGAGGAGGAATGCAAGAAGAAATCAAAGATCTGCTACAATTGCGGCGAAGCTGGACATTTTAGACCAGAATTGTCACACCCCCAAAATCCACACGCGGAGTATCACCGCTTGGAGGCGTGACTGACCAGGATCAAGCCACCAATCATATTGAACATGTAATTAATATATAAAAGTAAATGCCATTCAACCACCAATATGAAAGGTGTTCAAAATAGACGTAGGTTATCACTGTTTAGCGGAAGCGTAAGAATAAACCCAACAAAATAAAGTATGAAATGCCATAAAGTGTTTAACGAAACAATCACGATCCAAGCCCACAACGACCAGCTCCTCCCTGTGCAAGCTCCATATATCTAACGACCTGCAAGGCATGTAACAGAGGATCAACAACTAGTTGAGCGAGTTCACAGATAACAGTTCAGTAATAGTATAGCGTGAGTAGTAGTATGTTCGTTACGTCATGTATCGTATTAGTTTCCATCGCGGCCTCCCAGGCAGGTATGCGAAGATATTAGGGGATGTTTTTCCCAAGTATTCTAGACTAGGTTTATTTGTATCGCGGCCTCCCAGGCAGGTGTGCGAAGATTTGTAAATTTAGTTCGCGGCCTTCCTATGGCAGGTGTGCGAAGTCAGTCATAATATCGCGGCCAACCCTTGGCAGGTGTGCGAAGATCAGTTCAATAAGTGTTACTAGTCTAGTCGTATCTTATCGTTAGGTTCTACCGTCTGAGTATACACAATAATTCATCAAATCCCATTCCCACCCGGGAACCCCATGCCTTGGCTGTATGAACTCACCTTGGTTTGCTCGGTATGCTAAATATGTGCTCGCAAGTAAATCAATCACGCCCTAGAGTATGTACGTATAGAATAATCAGTTTGTATCCAAGTTGTCCATGTATGTGTATAATCACAGTAGTACTAAACATGTATACAAGTCGTGCGTATCACTTAACAGCAGTTAATCTATCCAGTTAACTTCTAACAGAATTAAATCAGGTTACTGTGCAGTTTACTCTTTAGGCGAAACACAGATTGGCGAATCATATACTGGCGAAACACATGTTGACGAAACACATTCTGTTTCATCAACAACCCTTGGCGAAACACCCCATCAGTTTCGTCAACTACACTTGGCGAAACACATTCTATTTCGTCAATTTGTGATTCGTCACAAGCATCAGTTACGTCGAGCAGTTACATCATTCAACAGTTACGCAATATCACAGAAAAACCCTAATCAGCTGTCACCACATCATCGATCATACAGTAAACACACGGCACAGAAAATCATTATGAATCAATCATAGCCCTATCCTAACATCATCATAACAGCACCGATGTCTAGCATGAATCCTAGTTTTATGAATACCACAAACCGATTATCCAATCACATCAGGCCGATGAGTTCTATTAATATGCTAGCATGCACTAATAACATTCAAACACGACTGTTCCCGATCATTATCTAATCCGACATACGAAAACCGTAATTAATAATAGATCCATATAACCAATTCATCAATCAATCATGAACACGACAATATTTAACATTGATCCTAATAAACTAGAACCAAAAACAGTTAACGATGTCAAGATCAACATTCATACAAGAATTAAACACTAACCACAGTGATCGGAATAGTAACTTGATCGATTCGAGGCTTTGGGAACACAAGTTTGCCGTCAATAAAGAACAGGAAGCTCTAGGGTTTCTGTTTTTGCTAAAGTGTGGCGAATATGGTTGTATTTCTTATTAAATATCCGTGTAACATATTTGGGCCCTTACTGGGCTTGGCGAATCAACGGGCCGGCGAATCACATTTGATTCGTCGAGATTGGGTTTGGCGAAACACACTTGTGTTTCGTCGAGTCACTATTGGCGAATCACCTGATTCGTCGAATCCTAAGTGAGCTTAATACCGTAATGGGCTTAATCAGTTACCATCTCATGCTACACTTTCACAACCAACCACATACTCATGAAATCACAAAACACTTTATCATAACACAACGTGTACATTACAAGTCAAACAACTAATAGTCAAGGTCAACAGTCAAAGTCAACGTGCATTTAATGCGAAAGTGAAAGTCGGAAACTCGAGTTGTCACAAGAATGTCCTAAATTGGTCAAGCCAACTGACAACAAGGTAAAAAAGATTGATGGAGCTACTAAAAAGAACGCAAGGGCCTTTCAGCTGACAACACAAGAAGCATATCTGATTCCGGATGTGATCGCTGGTACGTTTCTTGTACATGACGTTTATGCAACAATATTATTTGACTCTGGTGCAAACCAAAGTTTCATAAATACTTCGTTCTGCCAAGCTCTTAAGCAACCTTTGACCAAACTCAGGCAAATTTATAAGGTAGAAACGGCAGATGGAAATTCTGTTAATATAGATAAGGTTTTGCAAGAAGAAAAGATAGAACTTTCAGGCCATAAATTTTCTGCAAACCTATTACCTATGAATTTAGCAGGATTCGACGTCGTGTTAGGAATGGATTGGTTAGTAGCCAATCATGCCCGAATCCTCTCTGATAAGAATTCCATAGAAATTCATACACCCGCATGAGAAGTAATTGTAGTTACAGGATATAAGCCGCGGAAACCAATGAAGTTCATTTCAGTAATGAAAGTTGCTAGTTATGAACGAAAACAAGGAATAGTGTATATGATTTCGGTAAGCATTAACACAAAAAGTAAGGGACTTAAGGAAATTCCAATAGTATCAGAATACCCGGATGTATTCCCAGAAGAGCTACCTGGACTACCACCCGATAGGGAAGTAGAGTTTAGAATTCATCTAATTCCTGGGACTACACCGATAGCTAAGGCACCTTATCGGTTAGCAGCCACCGAAATGTTAGAATTGAAAAAGCAGTTAGATGAATTATTAAGCAAAGGATTCATACAACCTAATTCATCCCCGTGGGGAGCACCGGTGTTGTTTGTGAAAAAGAAGGATGGTTCGATGCGAATGTGTATCGATTATAGGGAATTGAATAAGGTTACAATTAAGAATCGATACCCATTACCTAGGATTGATGATCTTTTCGATCAACTTTAGGGAGCTAGATATTTCTCTAAGATAGACTTGCGCTCTGGATACCATCAGTTGAAGGTACAAGAAGAAGACATACCTAAAACTGCCTTCAGGACTAGGTATGGTCATTACGAGTTTACAGTCATGCCCTTCGGGTTAACGAATGCTCCTGCAGCATTCATGGACATGATGAATAGAATCTGTAAACCATATTTGGATAAATTCGGAATTGTCTTCATCGACGATATACTTATTTATTCCAAAAGCCAGGACGAGCATTGTGAGCACCTACAAGCACTCTTAACTTTGTTAAGAAAGGAAAAGCTTTACGCCAAATTCTCGAAGTGTGAATTTTGGCTACAGGAGGTGCAATTTTTAGGACACATGGTGAACCACAAAGGTATTCACGTAGATCCTTCCAAGATAGAAGCAATAACCAAGTGGAAGGTCCCGCAATCAGCTACGGAAGTTAGAAGTTTTCTAGGATTAGCTGGATACTATAGGCGCTTTATTAAGGACTTTTCTAAGATAGCTATTTCGTTAACTAAGTTAACCTGTAAAACAGTTAAGTTTGAATGGGGACCCAAGCAAGAAGAGGCCATTAGGATTTTAAAGCAAAGACTAATAAACGCCCCAATTCTAGCTTTACCAGACGGAACAGAAGATTTTAAAGTTTACTGCGATGCTTCAAAGCTAGGATTAGGATGTGTGCTAATACAACGCAAAAAGGTAATTGCGTATGCATCAAGACAGTTGAAAAAGCACGAGGAGAATTATACGACTCATGACATAGAGTTAGGAGCAATAACTTGTGTCCTTAAGATTTGGAGACATTATCTGTATGGAAGTAAGTTTACCGTCTATACAGATCATAAGAGCTTAAGATACATATTTGGACAAAAAGAATTAAATATGAGGCAAAGGAGATGGATGGAAATTTTAAGTGACTACGATTGTGATATCCAATATCACGAAGGAAAGGCAAATGTAGTAGCAGATGCCCTAAGTCGTAAGTATCATGAGAAACAAAGACGAGTTCGTGCTCTTAGATTAAGTTTACAATTAGATTTAATGGAACACCTGAAGAACATTCAGGAAACAACAATCCAGGATGATGCTAAAGGAATGAAAGGACGAATAAAGGAACTAGAACAAGGGACTAATGGAATTTGGAGATTCCATAAGAAAAGGATTTGGGTACCTAAGCAAGGAAATTTAAGAGATAAGATTTTAGAAGAAGCCCACAAATCCCGGTATACAATGCATCCTGGTAATAACAAAATGTATCAAGATTTAAGAAATAACTTCTGGTGGATAAGAATGAAGAAGGACATAGCTAGATATGTTTCTAAGTGCCTAACTTGTTCACAAGTTAAGGCAGAACACCAGAAACCCTCTGGTCTACTTCAACAGTTAGAAATGCCTGTATGGAAGTGGGAACTAATAACAATGGACTTTGTTACTAAGTTGCCCAAAACCAGGAAAGGTAACGATGCAATCTGGGTGATTGTATATCGATTAACCAAATCCGCTCATTTCCTGCCAATAAAGGAAACCTTTAGCATGGAAAGGTTAGCAAAGTTGTACGTAGATGAAATGTATCCTTACATGGAGTCCCACTCTCCATTGTGTCAGATAGGGATAGTCAATTCACTTCACATTTCTGGACAGTAATGGGGACGCGACTAAATTTAAGTACTGCATACCATCCCCAATCAGATGGACAAAGTGAAAGGACGATCCAAACTTTAGAAGACATGCTCAGAGCATGTGTTATAGACTTCGGTGGAAACTGGGACGACCACTTACCGTTAATAGAATTCTCCTATAACAATAGTTACCATGCAAGCATCGAGGCTGCCCCATTTGAAGCACTATATGGACGAAAGTGCCGAACTCCAATTTGCTGGGCAGAAATAGGAGAAAGTCAATTATCAGGTCCCGAGATTGTACAGGAAACCACCGACAAGATAACTCAAATCAAGTAAAGACTGAAAACGGCTCGAGATCGCCAGAAGAGTTATGCAGATAATCGACGCAAGCCGTTAGAATTTCAAGTTGGAGACAAAGTACTGTTGAAAGTTTCTCCTTGGAAAGGAATAGTTCGGTTCGATAAGAAGGGAAAATTAAGTCCAAGGTACATAGGACCATTCCTAGTGATCCAGCGGGTAGGACCAGTTGCCTATCGCTTACAACTACCAGAAGAGCTAGCTGGGGGTACATGACGTGTTTCATGTATCTAATCTCAAGAAGTGTCTATATGATGAATCCCTAGTAGTACATCTTCAAGATATAGAGGTAAATGGAAAGCTAAAATTTGTTTAGAAACCACTCCAAATAGAAGATAGAAAGATTAAGTTCCTCAAGCACAAAAGATTGGTGCTAGTCAAAGTAAAGTGGGATTCAAAAAGAGGACCTAAGTACACATGGGAACTGGAATCAGAAATGAAACGAAAGTACCCTTACCTGTTTCAGTAAATCTCGAGGACGAGATTTTAAATAAGGTGGGGAGGATGTAAGGACCTGCAAAAATGTCCCACAACACTCCGTAAGTAGAATCCCGGACCCCTAAAACCCTAATCCTTGTGAAAAACCAAGAAAATCAAATTTTATTGGTCGCTCGCGGGCTGCGTAAGGTTTAAGCCAAGCTTACGCGGGGCGCGACAACTTGGTGAAATCTCCGGATAAGCTTCCGGCCACGTGTCTGACCCGTGGCAGACCTACGACGTGACACGGCAGCCCTAGCCGTAGCTAGGGTGGCCCTCGCGGGCCGCGTAAGATTCCCTTAAGGTTTACGCGGGCCGCAAGAGACTCATTTTCAGCTATAAATTGGACGTGCATGGGGCTTGCATCTGTGTTCGAAAAATCTTTCAAAATAGCAAACATTCTGCTTATAAACGAGCGTTTTAGGGTTGATACGCTGCTACGATTACAGGGTAATAACTCGATCACTGCTACGATACAATGTCCGATCGATTGATACCGATCCGATGGATGTTTAAGTGCTGCTCAAATTCGGGCTATACTTTGTCATTCGTCGTGAGGGTTTTGATTTCGTGAGTTTATCATAAATGTTGTATTAAGTTACTAACCTAGTTTCGTGTGCATTGTTATTTTAACTAGGTTACCGGGCTTAATCAGTAGGCTAAACTCTGTCAAACTAAACGTGCAATGTGAGTCCATTCTCTTTTTCTCACCGTTTGTGAGTCGTTCTATTTTTATCAAATTGTTTTACAAAACCTTAAATGTTTTTCAATTATATTTTGCAGTGATTAAGTCTTTGCTAATCTTTAATTACTGGCAGTAAGTGGGGGTTTTGTGCACATTACTACTAACGATTTATCACTTTAGGTGGGCGAGCCTAATTAGTGATATGTCCACAGTCATAGATTTGGTCGAGTGACAGCTGAACCATCTAATTATAAGATAGGGGCAAATATAAAAACCCTTAATGCTGTAAATTTAATAATTTGTCGTTTTGTGCAAATTGAATGACTCGCCGGTATTTCCCCGCTGATAAAATCTTTTTAAACATGTTTCAGGTGATCTACTGTGAACCAGGAAAAGTGCCGCGTAGCACTACCCGCTTGGATAGAATGGCTCAGTAAAATAAATAAACATGTTTTTGCGTAAACAGGGAATTTCCCTGTGAAATTCCTTTATTGTAAATTACGGGGTTTGCCCCAAAATGTGAAATAAAATAATTGGACATTTTCAGTTTTAAAAGATCCTGTTAATATTTCCGCTGCCAAATTAACCACCAATACCACGGGTTTCTGTTCCGCGACTTCTGGACCAGGTAAAACCGGGCCGGGGGCCGTGACATTGAGAGCAGCAAGAAGCGGCATGTAGAGCTCGTGGAGCAATGTGAGTCCCTAAGGAAAGGCTGAGAGGATTCAGTAAGTTATTTACTAACCTTGAATAAAAAATAGATTAAAACAGCTAACAAGATTTACTAATTTTGGCTATCAAAACAACTGAACAAGAGATTAAGTGGCAGATGGGTGTCCATGTTAAATGCTCTAAGTCACACAATAGGTATTTTTTGCTATCAAGTTTGACCACAAAATTTATATATTTTTAATCTATATTATAATGTTTTAATGCGTATCATGTGGCGGCGTTGATAGCCGAAAGACAAGGGAGTACATGTACTAATCGGCCTTTGTGTTTGTTTATTATGCAGGTGGAATTGAGTAGTGTTGGTGGTAGTGCATCGGTTACGACGACTATGGTTATTTGGTACAACTTTATTTTTCTTTCCTTTTTTGTGATTTTTGATCGTTTGCTTGGGGTGCTAAACGGGCCGTGTTCGCGGGTTGGCGAGTTCATCCCAACCCGAAGTCGAAAAATTTACACGAACCCGAACATGATCCGAATATTCACTTGGTGACTCAAACACGACCCGTTCACCCTGAATTTTATTGTATTATTATTATTTTCTCAAAAGTTAATATATTAAAATTAAAATAATTATTTTAGATTATGAGGGGTTCGTCCATTTTGTCGAGATAAAAAAAAAGAGTCTGCTTTTCGCTTTGATTAATTTGTTTTATTCTAGAAATTGGCTCAGTTGTAAACGAGCTTGCTCGGCTTGGCTATGTTTGAAACGAGCCGAGTTCCAGTTGACCCTAGCTTGGTTCGGTTCACGAATATCCCTATATCCCACCCGGCCACCTGTGTTCTAAAACTCCTAAGGCCATCACTATAGACATTTAATCTGTAGTGGAGTTTGCTACAGATCCTAGCTTCATCTTTGTAGGTGTATAAATATGTAGGCGTTGACCAAAAAAGTTGACTCAATGGTTTCATGTATGTAATGTTTACTGAAGTTGAAGACGCTAAAGGTAAATCAAGACTTCATACTGTTCTTCAGCTTATCGTCATCATTTCTATATCAATTCTAGCATCATGTTTAGTTTCATGGTGCATATTACAGGTTGCTATGGAATGGATTCAGCTGCACCTGTGATGATGGCAGTTCAAGCGGCGACAACCACTAAATGGCACCATGTGCGCTCTTATATTTTGCTATCTCAGATATTCATTTCCAAGTACAAGCAAAGTTAATGAAAGTAAATGTAGATGGGAACAAATCTTCTTATTCAGTCACCATTCAAATGAATATATTTGTTGAAACATTAGTCGGTAAAGTACATTATGAGTTTGCTAATGTTTAACTAAAAGTATTTTATTTTAACTATATATTTAGAAAAATCAAGTAAATGTAGGTTCTTTTACAGTGGTTCTTGATTGGAGCATATGTGTTACGTGTATTCCGTTGCAATTTTTTTGGTATAAAATTCAGCTATTAACTTATATCTAATTACAGGACAGAGGCCAGAGGTTATTAAGATATTCCAACAAGGCGGTAAACATTCATTTTTTTAACCTTTTGCTTTAATTTATGTAGCATATTCAATCTTAATGTTGTTTGTACTTTTGTTGATTGCCTAAACTAGGGTTTTGGCTGGTATTAGAAAAAGGGGAAACGTCAATAATACAAATGTAATTTGTATTTACTTCATCATCGTGACAGGAAATAAGAAAAAAAAATGGGAAACGGTAGTTTGGTGGTTGGAAATGGCTGGTATTCTCCTTTTTATTTCTTGCTTTTGTTTAAATTGCATAGTAATTAAGGAGAAAAATGGGGAAAGAACATGCCAAAATGATTAAAATCTACATATATGGGGACGTCATAGTTTGATTTTTTTTTTCTAATAATGTTAGTGGTTTGTTGGAACTTGAGAAAAAAAAAAAACAGTTGTTGCATGAAACCACTGTTAGGTTAAAACAGTTTTTTGAAACCACTGTTGGGTCAACAGATAGATGAAAACAGATGTCTGAAACCACTGTTGGGTGGCATTTGGGTTAAAACAGATGTTAGAAATTAAAACAGTGTTTGAAACCACTGTTGGGTTGTTTTAACAACTTTTGAACTATTGTTGGGTTAAAACAGATGTTAGAAACAGTGTTTTAACTACTGTTTGAAACCACTGTTGGGTTAAAACAGATGTTCGATACAATGTTTTGGGTTACTAATACTCAAAAGCTAAAACTACATAAGGAAACCTTTTTTTTCAGTCTGTAGGTGTTAAAATTGATGGGTTGTATACTTGTATATGGGTCAAAAAGGTTGAATTTATTGATTATATGACTGGTATACCTGCATTTGGTGCAACAACTGGAGCTTTAGTAAATAATAAATACGAATGGCTTTGTTACTTGGTTTAGGTTGCATATGGTAGAGCACGGGTCAGATGGTTCAGGCTGCATATGGTAGAGTACGTGTTAGATGGTTCAGGACTTCAGGCTGCATATGGTAGAGTACAGGTCAGATTACAAGTTCCAACCCCTTTAGAAACCCTAAGCCCGGTAATTTACTCTTTATAATTTTTTTGTGTGTGGCATTATAGTAAATTTGTAGTAAATCATGAACTATCTTTACCATTTTGACTTTTTTAAAATACGAACTAATGATTTCGGAAAATAAATAAAAATTCAGTTTAAATTGTGAAAACCCAATAGTTAAACATGTACACTTGGTTTGAAAAGGCGAGAAGTCCACAAAAGTGACAAGGTCTAAAAACGAGGCACCAAACGTAAAAGCGCACCGTTTTTTTCGTACATGCGGCGTAAATAATTATACAATTTGTTATATATATTTTGTATCGGTTCCCAGCACCATTTACCCAATAGTTAGGCACTAAATTTTATGTTTTAATATTGAAATCACATAGATGTACAACCCAAAAAGCATGTTGTATAACAGTTTGCCACATAAAAATTTTATTAATACGCCAGGCTCGTGCCTCAGAGGGTTTTTCCTGCCAAAATTGTGCGCTTCATCTATTAGATGCGCCTTATGTAGCCAAAGGCGCTGAGGCTTGAGCCTTAGTTCGCCTCGCGCCTCAGACACGCCTTTTGAAACCAAGTCTGTAAAACTGTCTGTACAACCAACCCACTCAACCGGACCAGTTCGGCTTATCATTCCAAAATCGTAGTTAACAGCGTTTTATAAACTTGTAACAAAATAGTCGAACTGGATATTAAAACCCTTGATATATAATCTTTATTTGAGCTATACGTTCAACATCTTTTTTTCTTGAGAGGATCCACCAGATCCCTCTCACATAGCCTATGTAAAAAACGATTACCGTAAGATTAAAGTTTATACTCTTATATCACTAAGTTAAGAACTAATTTTGAAAATGTGCCTGAAATGCCACCAAAATGTATGTCCCTTATTTGTTTTGCAGCTATGCAGTTAAATGCTAAGACCTTTGCAAAGTCTAATGATGGAAAGGATGCTCCAAAAGACATAAGGGAGTTAGTGTAGGGAATTTTAGATACTCAATTTTTTTTTGTGTTAACCAAATCAAGTTACCAAGGTAATATTAGATTGACATCTGTTCTTAATAATATTAGTGTGGAAAGAAAATCCATCACGTAGGGTTATTCTTAATACTATTTATTTTTTTTTCTTTTGCATGTATTGGTAAAAATTGAATTGTACGTTGCATTTTCTTGCAAATTTAACTAATTGACCCATTAGAAATATGAACAGATATGATGATTCATCATGTTTAAACCTAGCAGATTGCCTCCTATTACTACATCATGTATTAAAATCCATGAAAACCTCCAAAAAATAGTTTTACTAGACAAATGTTAGATTATTGTTTTATATTTGATGGGTGACACTGATAAATAGAACATTTGTTTAAAAGAAACGGGTCAAATGGTTCAAATAGGTTCAAAAAAACAAATTCTTATGATCAGGCAACTTCGGTTATAGTCGTGCTAAAAGATTCAGGCATCTCATGTTATCTAGGTTGGTTTTTTTAAATCAGGTACGCCACGGTTACGTAACAAACCTTACTTAGTTTTGGAGAAGTTCCATTCAGGATCCACTTATTAAAAGTTATAATCAAATACGCAAGTCTAGCCATATATGCAACAGTACTGCTACTTTGAAACCCCACATGCCAGCAAAATAAAATTTGTAACTTCACTATAGATTCGTATCACAAACATTAGTGACATGGGCTGATGATATTGCTATTGTTTTAGTGCATAAGATCAATATTAGATCCATATGAGCAATTTTATCATATGATTATGATCTGAAACATCCTTTTACACCTGTTTTTAACGCGCGTCAGAAAAGGGGCGTGATTTGACATTGCGCATCTTTATAACATATCTATTTGTATAAATCATTTTATGTTTTTTAATTAAGATGTTAACCATAAAGTACCTATAAAATAACTTTCTCAAACCCGGGAAGCATTCCCGGGTGATAACCTAGTTTATCTACATATATAATCCTTATAATAAAGTAATTTGAAAGGCCAATGTGGGGTAGCTTACTTGGTAGAGGCTCATGATTTTTAAAGAAAAGGTTTGAACCCAGATGATACACGTTATTTAATTAATTGGTGTAATGTAGGATATGAGTAAGCTTTATCGTTAAAAAAAAGTAATTAGAAAGGTTTTAAAATGCACGTTCAAAATTAAGGATAGAATCTCTAAGTCTAACTCATGTATGTAGGCCTAAGTTCTTATATGGCCAACATAGGCCAGGCCCAGCCCAGCCCACCTAGTAACCACCTACTAGCTATAAAATGCCAAAGTTCCCTTCATTCTTTCCTTCAATTCCTCTTACTAGATGATCACAAAATAACCGGTTAATTAATCGTACCTGGTTATTAACTAAAACTATAACCGATTAATAACTGATTTAGGAATAACCAGTTAGTGGTTATTTTTAACTGTATGTTAGTAACCAGTTAAAAGTATTTAGTATAGGAACCGGATAGACCGGTTAACCGGAAAAAAAACTTAAAAAATAAAAAAAAAGGCAAATTAACCGGTTAAAGTAATTAACCAGAACAATTAAAAAATAACCGGTTAAAGCATACGATTAAAGTCAAAAAGTCAAAGTAACCGGTATAACCAGTTAACCGAACCGGTTATTAAAATTAACTGGTTTTTGCACCTCTACCTCTAACTAGCGGTGCACAAACTAGGTTTTTTAATACCTGGGTTCGGGTATACACCCGGGTACGGGTATGACCGGGTTTTGACTTTTCGGGTATTGGCCAAACCCGGGTCGGGTTTGGGTCCAGATATTAGCAAGAAAATCTATACCCTGTGTACCCGGGTTTGGGTTTTCAATACCCGGGTATTAGAATACCTTACTTCCGGGTCCGAGTATTACGAAATATAATGGAAGCCTTTATTTATACATATTGTATGCCTTGAAATCTACCCAAAAAAGCCTCACACAAGCTCTAAACGTTCAAAAAAACCAGTTGTACACAACAGGTCCGAGTATTACGAAAACCCAGGTACGAGTCTTATGGAAACCCGAGTAAGCTGAAAACCCGGGTACAAACCGGATACGAAAAAACCCGAGTTTGGGTATTAGGCTCAAGTTCGGGTTTAAAAGACCCGGTTTTTCTAATAGCGGGGTTTGGGATTTTTGTGCACCTCTACCTCTAACCCATGTATGTACTTATATGGCCAACAAAGTTCCCTTCATTCATTCCTTCAACTCCAAGTCTCTTGTTGCGATAAAACACCCGTCGCACCGTCGGTGATCTAACGCCACCGTCAGCCCGCTCTAACGCCACCGTCGATCGTAAGTTTCTGTTTTCGTTCTTTGATCCCTTACACATGTGTTTTATTGACCCCTAATAACAGATCTAGGGTTGCATAATCCTGCCAACCTTATCCATTGATAACATACATTATCTTCACAATTTTCTTATTTCAGTTTTTCATTATTCTTCATAATTTAGGACATTGCCTTTAAGTTTGATACGCATCCATGCACACGTTAACATATTGTTTTTACTTCCGATTTTGTTAGATATTTAATAACCTAATCATTTTTTTTTATATCCTCTTGATTTAAACTTTTGAACGGATATTGTTTCTGTATTATTCAAGCCCTAACAATCGAATCAAGTTTGTTAGCATTTAACTATTTAACTAATCGAATACCAGTTTCTTGGCATATTACCTTCATACATGAGGGTACCAGATGTTCGATAAAATGCCTGAACGAAATCTCGTTTTGTTATGAACTCAAGTTACACGTTATTTTATTCTCGGGTTGATTATTGTTGTATCATGTGTTATTTGGTCTAAATCGGTATCTATTAAAAATTATAGTCATTTTCTTATAAAAAAACAGTTCAATAATCTGAGGGGCAAATCAGACCAGTATATTGTGTTAGTTTCTGTGTATTCTCTTGTAAATGTTTAATAAGGTTTTTGGTTTTTACTCAAAAGCGTTAGCAGATCTGATATGTACCTTTTTCTTTGCAGGGTAACTCCTGGAGTATGGAAAATTCCACCCCTGAATCAGTTTCCACACACACCCGAACAATTGGGATTATACATCCTCCCCCTGACATCAGAACCGTTGTCGACAAAACCGCAAGCTATGTGGCAAAAACCGGACCTGAGTTTGAGAAAAGAATCATTGGTAGCAATACTGGAAATCCCAAATTTAATTTTCTGAATGGTTTAGATCCTTATCATACGTATTATCAGCACCGACTGGCTGAGTTTCGTGCTCAAGCTCAAGCCCCAGGGCAGCAATCATTGGATGCACCAGAACCCAAGTCAACTCCCTCTGCTGCTCCTGCAGATAGCAATGATGCATCCGATAAAACTGACCTGTCAGCTAAGTTTCGACCCGTTAAGGAAGTTCTGGACCCCCCAGAACCTGAGCAGTACACGATTCGGCTCCCTGATGGTATTACGGAGGAGGAGTTGGATATTATTAAGCTCACTGCACAATATGTGGCACGAAATGGAAAATCTTTTTTGACTGGGTTAACTAGTAGAGAGAACAACAATTCACAATTTCAATTTTTGAAGCCCAACCACAGTATGTTTACGTTGTTTACATCGCTAGCAGATGCCTACTCGAAAGTGTTAATGCCGCCTAAAGGGTTGAACGATAAGCTGAAAGAAAGTGTGACCGACATCACCACTGTGATTGAACAGTGCTTACACCGTCTTGAGTGGGAACAATCCCAAGAGCAGGCGAGACAAAAGGCGGAGGATGAGATAGAACATGAAAGACTGATAATGTTAACAATCGATTGGCATGATTTTGTTGTTGTGGAGAGCATAGATTTTGCAGATGACGAAGATCGTTATTTACCGCCTTTAATGACATTAGAAGAAGTTGTAATGAGGAGCAAGATGTCGGCAGCTGTAGATGAAGAGATTGTTGAACCTGTGAAGGAAGTGGAAATGGAAATGGATGAAGAAGAGGTGCAGCTTGTTCATGAAGGTATGACGGCTGCAGCATTTGAAGAGTATAATGATGTCGATACAATTAAGGAAGAAAACGAGCCATGGATGAGGATCGTGAAGAACTATAAGAGGCCAGAGGAAAGGCTAGCAGCAGCTGCAGCAGCAGAGAGAAACCTGGCAAATACTGTTGTTTCACCGATTACTGGTGAATTGATTCCAGTCAACGAGATGTCGGAACACATGCGTATTTCTCTTATTGACCCTAAGTATAAAGAGCAAAAGGTGAGAATGTTTGCCAAGATTAGGGAGACTACACTCGCCCAAGATGATGAAATTTCGAGAAATATTGTCGGGCTTGCTCGGACACGTCCTGATATTTTCGGGACCACAGAAGAGGAGGTTTCTAATGCAGTCAAGGCGGAGATCGAAAAGATAAACGATGAGCAGCAGCAGCTTAAGCAGATGATTTGGGATGGGCACGCAGGGAGTATTGGCCGCACGGCTACTCGGGTTTTGTCACATAATGCAGCAGAAGATCAAATTGATGGGGTTACTGGTGGCCGGAGTCTTCCTGGTCCTGCAGTACTGCCGCCTAGACATGGTGTTCCCTCACTTCGCCCTCTACCTCCACCAACTGGGCTTGCTTTGAATCTTCCCCGTGTGCCGCCTAATTCTCAATACCCGACTGTCACTCCGCCACCTATGTCCACGATAAATATGACGGTAACTACCCTGCATCCCCCGCCGCAGCCAATGCAGATGAATTACGGTCAGCAACCACCTTACATGATGAATCGGCCGCCACTACCAATGGGTCAGTCTATGACTGCCAATCCGCTTAGTATTCAGGTGCCGCCACCACCTGGATCTCAGTTTACACCTATTTTTCCTCCACCACCTATGCCTCAAGGAATGCTGCCGCCACCACCCCCAGAAGAAGCTGCTCCTCCACTACCTGACGAACCTGAACCAAAGAGGCAAAAGCTTGATGATTCTTTGCTTGTCCCCGAGGATCAGTTCTTGGCTCAACATCCGGTATGTTTGTTTTTAGCGATCATATTTCTGTTTACTTTAAGATTTGCGTATAACCCTTTTTTTAGTGACAGTGTGCTTATTGGAGTTCTGTTGGTTTTGACTTTTGACAGGGACCTGTTCGTATTAGTGTGTCGGTGCCGAATGTCGGTGAAGGTAATCTGAAAGGGCAAATACTGGAGATTAGTGTGGAATCGTTGTCTGAGAGTGTAGGCAGTCTGAAAGAGAAGATTGCTGGAGAGATTCAGCTGCCCGCAAACAAACAGAAACTGAGTGGGAAGACGGGTTTTTTAAAAGACAATATATCGCTTGCTTATTACAACGTTGGTGGAGGTGAAATGCTTTCTCTGTCTTTAAGAGAACGTGGTGGTCGGAAGAGGTAAGGAGTATATTCTGTCTTGCATTGAATCTGTTTGTTTATCAAGTTTGGAGGATTATAAAGACTCTGAATGGTGTTGTGTTACTGATTTTTATTCTACTACTGCTACTTACAATTTCCAATTCTGCTCTGCTATGTTCTTGTTTTTTACGAAAAAAATCACAAAATTGCCGTTTTCTAGATGTGTTATACCTCTTAAGAAACAATTTCCACTTTAGAGTTGTGTAACTACCTTACTTGCGTATCGTGGACATTTTGAAGATGTTACACAATACAATGTCACGTAACATTGTATTGTGATATGCGAGGAAAAATAGATAGCAACTTTATAGGTGCTTGTCTTATGACTATAGGAGATTTTTTAATCTTTTCTGATAAGTGTTGCCATTAATTCTGACCTGCAAGCAAGGGCTCGGGTAAGGATGGTTGGTATCTTTAGGTTCTCGAGGAAGTTCAAGGCGTTGGTATAATTATTAGTATTTAGTTTATTAATTAGTATAAATAGATGTTAGGGCTTTGTATTTTATGTGGTTTTGTTTCGCAGGTTCATATAACAGAAAGTCTACAAGTTTAATTCAATATTGTGTGTTCAGTTTTGGGACTGATTTCCAACAATACGTTTATAGTATTATAACACATCTAGAAAAGGATTATTATTTTTTTTGTGATTTTTAGAAAGTTACTGGTTGTGTTGGCTATGGGCGACCCTTTTCTCATTCAAAATTACTTTTAATTGCAGGAGATACAACTCAACGGTTCTGGAAAAGAAGACAGTGAATGTTGTGTTATTATTGTCATTTGGGTCACTTCAATCCTTGTTAGGCTATGAGGTGTGGATGGAGCCCCATGGGGCTTTATCATGCCACCTAGGCTCCATGTTATCGCCATGTCAGCATGGGAGCTTTATCATGCCCCCCTTTAATTTGGAGGGTGTGGATGGAGCCCCGTGTCATGATTACCTAATTATTATTTTATTTAAATATTTATTTATTAACTAGAAAATAAAAACAAAACATAATTTCATTAAAAAAAATAAAAAACACTAGATAATTTCATTTAAAAAATAAAAACACTACATAACTTCATTTAAAAAATAAAACCACTACTCGTCGTCTGTGTCGAGTCCTCCTTGTTCACGATAAAACCATAGGTGCTCTGTCAGATCGGCTCGAAGGTTTTGGTGTGTGTGCCTAGCCCGTATCTTTGCTCGGAAATCTTCTTTCTCAGCGTATGTTAGTATTGGGTTCGTCAGTTGGATACTTTCATCATAGCTTTCTCCACAAAATGCTCTACCAGAGTCCTCCAATATCATGTTATGCAAAATGATACACGTATACATAACGTTACTCATTTTACTTTTTTCAAGTATCCTCGAAGGTTGTGTGATTATAGACCATCTTTTCTTTAACACACCGAAAGCCCGCTCGATATCTTTTCTTGCTGACTCTTGTTTTTTCTTGAAATACAATCTTTTTTCGTCATCTGGACACGAAAGACTTTTTACCAACGTCGCCCACTCGGGATAAATACCGTCTGTGAGATAGTAGCCATACTTATACTGCACGTCGTTTGCATAGAATGAAGTATCTGGTGCAACACCGTCTATAACATCGTCGAATAGATTCGAGGTCATTAAAACTGCAATGTCATTGTTCATACCAGCCATGCCAAAGTACGCATGCCAAATCCATAAATTTTGAGAAGCGACCGCTTGTAATATTACGGTAGGACCATCGTGGTCACCACGATGATGTTGCCCTTTCCAAGCGGTTGGGCATGCCGCCCATTCCCAGTGCATGCAATCAAGACTTCCCAACATTCCAGGAAACCCATGTAAGCGCTGATGGGCCTCGTATAGAATTGGAACGTCGGCTGCGGTTGGCATCCTTAAATATCGTCTCCCGTACAGAGAGATTACACCTAATAAATTATTGCTAATTAAAAAATAATATCGACGTAAAAAAATAATAAATACTAGTGTTAATAAAAGTTATCTTCACAAAAATTTTCAAGAGACTCACGACACATTCTTGACGACATCCTTAAATACTCACCCCAAGCATCACTCGATGTGCCGTAGGCTAGTTGCCTAATTGCTGTCGTATACTTTTGTAGTCCAGAGAAACCAACCTTGCCACTTGCACTTACCCTTTGCGTGAAAAAAGGGGATTCACTCGCAAGATCATTGGAAATTTTAACGAATAGTCGTCGGCTCATACGAAACCTACGCTTAAACTGAACATCATCGTACACGGGAGTTTCACAAAAATAATCTTGCACTAGACGTTCATGAGCAGCTAACCGATTCCGTTCAATAGGCGGTTGTTTGGTACACGATGCAGAGGATTCGACTTCTTCTTGCAAATAATTAATCGCCTCCTGCGCCATGGCGATAACCATATCATTAAGAACACCGTCGGATGACGAGCTCGAAGAAGACATTTTTAAGTTGTGATTGGTGTGTGTTTTAGTTGTGATTGGGTTGTGTTTTGGTTGTGATTCGTGAGTTTTTAGTTTAGAATAAGTTATATATATAATAAAATTAAGATATTTTTTTTAAATTCGACCGTTTCACAACGGTCATGTTTGACCATTTCTCCTCGTTCAACGCGTTACCAGCTCGTTACCATGGTGGCGGAGCATCAATGGCGCCCCGGCATAGCGCCGGGGGTGTGGTCGATGGCGGAGGGGGGGCGCTATAGGTGTCCAGCTGGCGAGGGTGGCGCCCCCACACCCTCCAGCCTTAGATGATTCATATTTTTTCTTCCTTAGATTAATACAACAAAAAAATGATATAATTCTAAATATAGTAACTTAGCTGTATATCAATCAACATAGCAAGGTCTCAAAACAAAACAATCCACATTTACATAAGTGCCCATTCAGGTGAAGAAAACCGTGAACGCCCTCGGCTCTCCTCGTACCGTTCTCCAATATTTACATTCGTTTTCTCTAATCTCGTGATAAATATATAAAACAAAGTTTGTTAGTTCGGAAATAGGGTCAGAATCGAAAAACAAATTAGAACATCAATTACAAAAATAAAAGGTTTGATTTGAGTCCGACTAGTTGGTTGCTTAAACTCTACCAACTCACTAGGTATTACTTATACTCGTAAATGAACATTAAACAAGTTGACTCGAGCATGATACAATTCTAGTTGTGTTTGACACAACACGAAATGAATACATATAAGGGTCGTGTTTGGGTTGAACAATTCAACCTGAAACCCGTCAATTGTCCCTAACACTATTTACCCCCCTAGTTCCTGTACATTTGAATCTCACGCCACACAACACATGCTTTTCACTTTTCATTGTGATTAGTTATTTTACTTGGAGAAGGATTAAAAAGTCTGTCTATGAATGATAATAGAAAAACGGGTTTTATATCTCATATATTTAATTATAAAATTGTGTCTCATACATAGTGATATATTCTTAAGGTATTCTCATTCTCAATATATACATTTAGAAGTTGCTTACGTCATGGGGCAATAGTTTTGTGAAGTGGTTGGCCACTTTTGGCGGCCACTTTGACTTTTGTTTTGTTTTTTTTTCTTTTTTTTTTTTCATATAATAGTTATTTATAGGTGATGCCAAATTACAATTTTATCCCAGGTGTAAAATTACGATTTCATCCTCGATTTAAAATAAAATTTTGCTTTTGCCCCTTGCTTAAATTTACGATTTTGTCCTCAGTTAAAAAATACAATTTTCCCTCGGTTCAAAATAAAATTATGGTTTTGCCATCAGCTAGAGTTCTGCCAAATTACGATTTGGTTCCCAGTTTAAAATTACGATTTTGCCCCAGCTAAAAATTACGATTTTACCCGCAGCTAAAATATTACGATTTTGCCCCCATTTAAAAAAAAATGGTTTTGCCCTCAGTTCAAAATATTATTTTACCTCCATTTTAAAATTACGATTTTACCTCCGCTAAAAATTGCAATTTTGCCATCGTTTTTTTTTCTTTGGCAAAACCATGGTAGTATTTTATTTTACTTTGTTGACTTAATTTTGTTTTTATTCATGACAAACAGCTGCCTAGCACTCGCTAATTGATCCTGACAAATTATTGTTTTACCCCCAACTCTAAATTACACGCTTGTCATCGTTTTAGTTAAATTTTTTTGTCATAACTATGGTACTGTTTTTCTTTAATTGGTTAACTTGATGTATCTTTTTTGATATCGTGTTATAGGTAGCATGTATAACTAACCGACATAAAGGCGTACATGTTATTAACCTAAGAAATACTCGGTTTAGCGCCCCGCAACGCGGGCGGCGCATAACTCTAGCTTGTAAGATTAAATATATTTATTTTATATTTAATCTAGTAGCCATTATAATCATTTACATTATATGGATCAAAATATATAACAATCCTATTAAATAATTAGTTGGTAATTGTTGATGGGCCTAATTACCCTTATTAACTAATTAGGGTTTCCTCTTGGGTGCATATATAAGGAGACTTATGTAGAGGTTCTAAGGTTAGACACATAACCTAATAATCATAACATCAATATCGACCTCCATCTCCATAACCGAACTCCCTTATTCGGTTTCCCTTACCACCATCATTAGATTGCACCCTGTTGCTGCGTCTCCATCTGGATTCTCTGTTGGCCTGTACTGATGCAATCAAAGATATGTTTTCATGTTTTCCATTATGTCTAAACAGAACTGATCAACATGTGGTATCAGAGCATATGTTGATTAATCAGTTCTGTTTTCGTATCCATTAATTCTGGGATTGAAATCTGGAAAACGGAATTTTGAAAGCCTAATTAAATTCATAGCCGGTTTCGAGTCACATAACCCGAGTCCACTGTTTTGGGGAAAAAGAATGTTTTTTAATGACTCGGAATCATAATGGTAAATCTTAACTGTCCGAAATCTGTATAAAACTCTTAAAAATTCAGGTTTCGGGTTCCAGAATTATTATTTTATTTATTAGGGTTCTTCATGTTCTTAGTGAAATTCGAATAAATTCCCTTATTTTGGAATGAATTAAGGATTAGAAGGTGTTTTTCCTGTATTTGATTAATTTTTATCCCTTAAGATTTCGAAAAATCTGTTAATGTTATTAGATATAATTTTCGAAATTATTGGATAAATATAAAATATCTTTTAAAACAGGAAATAAAATATACCAAATCCCTTAAAATTCGAATTTCAAACTTATCACACTAACAGTTGTTAACAGGAGTTTCGAGATCATTTGTTTAACGACTAGAGACCATAAGGTCTCTACTCGAGACCATAAGGACTCTACTCAAAATCATAAGTGTTCTCAAATCTTCACAACTCGAGACAACGATTTCGACTCGAGACCATCAGATTGCGACTCGAGACCATCAGGTTTCGACTCGAGACCACTGAGGTTTCGACCAAGGGTTTCAATCGTAATCACTCGAGACCATGGTTGCGACTCGAGATCTCATCAAGCACTCGAGATCTCATAAAACACAGTAGCCGAGACCATGATTACGACTCGAGACTGAGGTTGCGACTCGAGACCTCATAATTTTACAAGTTGAGTCGAGACTTGACTCGAGATCTCACTCGAGACCTCAGAACTGAGTCGAGATCTCACTCGAAACCTCATTATTTTAGGCTGTTTAATGTGAACTAAGACTTAGCTCGGGGCTCCGCCCCGAACCCCGTGCGGGGGTACGTTGTTCCCCTTCAAACCCCAGCGAACTCACCGCGGAGTTCAATCCGCGCTAACAGGTGGTTTGCTATTAAATGATTGGTTTTGTAAATACTTAGTTAATTAATAAGGATCAAATAATGTTTTTACAAAACCAAAATGGCTTAACTTGAATGAGCTTCTGATGTATCACTTCTGGCCAAAGCTGATTTGATGCATCTACTTATCGTTCAAGTATTATGAAAGCTATGTTAAGTGTGCATCATCAACATGAATGTCTTAATATCTCTGGCCAAAGCTGATTTAATTCCTTTATAGATGGCATATTTAACAAGTGCATAACTAAAGTGATTGTCTCAATTTCTGGCCAAAGCTGATTTGTTACAACCACTTTGCACACATGCTTAAATGATTACACTTCTGGCCAAAGCTGATTTGTCTTCGTTTAAGTAGAACTTTAAATAAGTCTATTATTTTGATGTTAGTAATAGACATATCACAATCTCTTCACATAATGATCCTTATATTAATGATCCTTAATTAATTTTTATGATCATTTCGTCTGCCTTATTTTTTGTACCCATAACTTTACTCACTATAACTTTCTTCTATAAATCAATATCTCATCCACTCTAATTCCTAAGCCTAAAATGTTTTGCTTTATTTAAAGTTTCTATAAGAATTAGCTCTTAAATTAAATTCTTGATTATCTCTTAAGACACGATAATCCTATTGCTCTCTTCTGATAAAGCACTACAGAAGAAAAGTAGAGCATGATGAATAGGACAAATCAAACATGATGTCTCTTATGATAATCAAGAACTCTCTAACATAATTGATATCACTAAAGTTATTCCAGATTAAGTCTTTCCTAAGACTAATCTATTATTGTGGAATAATCACAAGAGCTCCTAAGATGCATGCCTTCATTTAAAATTCAAAACTATAAGCTAAGTGGTATATGTGAATACATAATAATGTACAATACCATGACCCATAAAGTTAAGGGCTTACGCATGGAAATAAGTACAATTTTTCCAGTACACTACATACTAAGATTTTCACTTGTACAATTTGATGCCTTATAAATCAACTATAACACTCAAAGGTACCAAAGTATAATGGGTGTGTTGATAAGCAACATATGTACAAAGAAATAAATATTTTGAAGCTGGAAAATAAGTTGTTACTCACCTTACAACCACTGAAACTTTAAAAGAGGATTGTTCTAAGGTCCATAGACAAATTACAAGTGTTAATTCCACTTCTAAGGTTCTTCATGGGAAAATCTCACTGCATAATTATGCCATTAGACTAGGCATAAGCAACGAGACTATCCATTACTCTAAAGAACAGTTGGATAAGTTAATTAGGTAGTCATTTCCTAATGATATTTAAGTCTGATAATTTTAATATTCCAATTAACACATGATTAGTTGACTCTAGTTCCATATGTTTCCTTACCAGAACTCGACAAATAACTAACATGAGAGTTAGTGACAAAATTAAATGTTAAGGCTATAAGAACCATAATAAGCAATCTTCTAACAACGCTTTTCGATACCTTATATATTCTAAAGAATAATCAGAATATAGTATCATAATTAAGCAATGTTATGAATTTTGTGAGGTTTACATAGTCAACATAAAGTCACACTTATCTTAAACTCTCATCTTATTTGTTCTAAATATCTGGATTGAAACATTACTAAGATAAAACTAGATGATACCTTACACTTTCATAACTTTTGTCATCATGCAAATGAGAATTTGACAAAAGGAAAATGAGACTTATAAATTTCATCCATTATAACCGAAATTCATGAGAAATCATGACATGGTTAATGAGGATGATTTTTTATCTAATCTCATTCTAAGTGATTTTAAATCATGACGTTATAGCCCTAAATATTACTTGGCTTAAGGAATAAGCATGGGTCCATCATAAGTCATTCATTGACATTCGTGGAACTTATTCCAAATGGAATATTCAGACATAACTCATTTATCATTTGAAAGACTATCAACTTGTATCTAAATTTTGTCGCATATGGCCCACGGTCTTAGAAGAAATATATTCATATATGTACTTAATAAGATTTCTATTAGATATGTCCATAAAGTTTCTTATGATATCTGGACATTAAAGAAATCAAATAAAGTCTAACGTATATGTGATAGGTTCCTACGTCACGTAGCTCATTGAAACTTCTCTTGTAACATTCTAGAGATATTAAAGATCAGTGAGAGCATTAAGTGTCTTAATAATAACTTGCAATAGTTGCAAGAGGTGGGGAGTGAAAATTTTACATTACCTCAATTTGCACCTTTTGTACAAGACACCGCTCCATCACGACACTGTTCTATCAAAACTTGTCTCCTTAAATCTAATGCTACTCTTACAAAAGTTTCAATGTTGCCTAATTGTGGGCACACTTAGATTTCTTACATAAACTAATATAATCCTCAACAAGAGAAATCACAACGACTAATGTCATTAACTTGTTTCTCTATTAGAATTTGTTGGTCATTAAATATTGACCCTAAGCATGCTGAGTTCCTAAAGATTTCTAAGGTTAATGGGAGCAGTCAAAGTCCTTATCATGACTTGCAAGGAATACAAGAGGCGGGGGGAAGAGTGTCATTAAATTTCACTCCGAATTTAACTCCGATTACACCTCTTGTACACCATCCTGCACCAACTCTTACAAACTTAGAAGGAAAATGATAGCAACCTAACCAAGAGCTAATCCATAAAACTGAAACTTCTAATGAACCCAATAATCAACTCAGGAGGTCATCTAGGTTTAAAAGCCTACTAACTTTGATGATTACATAACCTCCCTATCTAAAGTTGAAATGGATTTTGGAAATGTTTACTGATCCTATCTCTTCAAATTAAGCCATTAGTGTCAATCAATCTTCTAAATGGAATAAAACAGTTTTCTAGTAAAACTGATTTTATGTGTTCGTATAACGTTTGGGATTTGATTGAATTACCTAAGAGTGTTCATAACTAAACCAAATCCTGATACAAGCGTTAAGACACGAAGAGGTATGATTGATTGTCAGAGGCTATACTTAGGAAGAGATAAATTATCAAAGATTTCTTTGTGCATCATCACTGTTCTAGTAGCTTATAATAGTTTAGCTACATTAGATGAGCATTAAAAACAATTTTCCCTAAAAATTGGCTGACATATTTACATGTTCATTAGATAACAACCTAAAGTTCTATACTGAAGGTTAAAGAACAGTTTGTCTATCAGCCAATAAAATCCGTGTATAGGTTAAAGCAAACATCATAATGTGATGAAATCTTAACGTAATTATTTTCATCAACAACCAAGTGGATTAATGTACCTACCTCAAGATGAGTGGGAGCAACTAAGATAAACTTGTCTATATAGATGATATTCTTTTGACAGGTATATGTTACATAAGTCAAAGCATTTTTAATACAAACTTTGATATAATAAATCTCAGAGATATCTCTTACGTGATTGATATCATAACATACCGAGATAGACCCAATAGGACATTAGTTACGTTCCATAAGTTTAACCTTAAATGGGTCCTTACATATGTAACAAACAATACTGCTCTCCTTTAGAGGATAATATGATAAATGAGATTATTTATTTATGCTTCATTAATTAGAAGCCTTATGTAAGTTTAAGTCTATACTCGTTTAGATATTACTCACATTGCAACACACTAGATATGTCTAGATTAATGTGAAGCATCTAATGGAGTATTACAATATCTTTAAAAGAAACGAGAAGCTACAATTTAAAGAAGAAATGAGAATTAAAACCAGTTTATTACTCTAACTATGAGATATTCAAAGATGACAAAATGTAATTTCGGGTATATCTTTATGTCAACAGACAAAACCTATTTAATGGAGGAGTCATAATACACTGATATTAACAACCTAAGTTATAACGACATAATATAGTCACTAAATGTTGTTGGAAATTTATCAGTGGACTCATAAGTTTATTAACTCCATATAATTAATGTTTTGAAGACTTATTGTGATAAAGTCAGCTACCATGACTCCTTGAACAGTAACAGTTCAAGAGGTGCTGCATTAAATTTCGATACGCAATTAATTATTCGTTTATGAACGAATTGAGGAAACTAAGTTTTGTATCGAATACATTCATGATATGCTTAAGGATCCTATAACTGAAGGGCTATTACCCATAAGTCTTATTAAGAGAGCTCATAGGCGGGTATTAATTAATGGCCGTGCGCAATTGCATATCGTACTATGAATGACTAAGTATTAGTTAATTTTCCTCATCAGTTTGATTTTGTATGTCTCTAAGAATATGTCAAGTTGACATAATGACATATAGACAAATAAAGTTACAAATCAAACAAAGGGCTTATGCGTATTTTGATCATGATGATTAGGTTTTAAATTAAGGCTATAGTATGATTAATGGGGGTCCTGAGTCGCATAATGATTCAACGGCTGTATTTATCTGCTATAGTACTTGTTTAAGGCTAAAATGAGTGTTAACTCCTGATCAGGCTTATCTAATACTCATAGTAAAATGATTACTCGGCTAAGTGGGAGAATGTAAGATTAAATATATTTATTTTATATTTAATCTAGTAGCCATTATAATCATTTACATTATATGGATCAAAATATATAACAATCCTATTAAATAATTAGTTGGTAATTGTTGATGGGCCTAATTACCCTTATTAACTAATTAGGGTTTCCTCTTGGGTGCATATATAAGGAGACTTATGTAGAGGTTCTAAGGTTAGACACATAACCTAATAATCATAACATCAATATCGACCTCCATCTCCATAACCAAACTCCCTTATTCGGTTTCCCTTACCACCATCATTAGATTGCACCCTACGGAGGAACCAGACCAAGCTGACAATCATGTCAAACACTGTTGCTGCGTCTCCATCTGGATTCTCTGCTGGCCTGTACTGATGCAATCAAATGTATGTTTTCATGTTTTCCATTATAAACAGAACTGATCAACATAGCTGCCTAACACTGACTCATTAGTACTGAAAAATTACACTTTTGCCCTGAGCCCAAAATTACGGTCTTATCATCGTTTTTTTTCATAGCAAAATTATAGTAGTCTTTTTTTAATTGATTGATAATTATTCGGCCATCGCCCCACAACGCGGGCGGGGCATCTACTAGTTTTATACACAAACTATAGATTATCATGCTTAAAAGTGAATTATATTTGTGCAACGATAATAATTAATTATGTTTGATATCTATACATATAATAAAAGAAACCAATTGATGGACACATGTCGATACGAGAGACATCTATTTTTTAGTTTTCTTGCCATATATTTATGTTTATTTTTATCTTAAAAATTACAAGTTTTAAAATAATTTATCAACTTATCCCATATTTTAAGTCGACGCTTATCTATAACTATATCTCTATATTTATATTTATCTTCTAATATAATCTTTATACTTATCTTCAGGTTATTATTTTGCGAGTAAATTGCACAAAACGTCCTTTATGTTTCCTCAAACTTGCAGGTTCCAGCCTTAATGTTTAAAACTTGCTAAAAACATCCTTTACGTTTATTTTTGTTGTTGGTTTAATCATTTATGACTAACCAAGTTAATTATCTCAGTTTATTTCCCTCACATGCCTAACATGTGAGGATCCCACTATCGTTTGATGACCGGCATCAACTGACTCGCAAAATGGAATGGGGATGTGGTGCAAACGCAATGGCCTGAAACCCAAGCAAAATTGCCTCTGTTTTCACCGGAGATGTAGTCCAAACACAATTGGATCTCTTAAATTTATGGGGCCATTCACATGGAGCAAGCCCCTTTTCATTCCGAGCTATCAACATCCACTCGGATGAGAGATCCAGCCCGCGTTTCGCTGACTAAATGCCAAAAAAGCCATATTTGCAGGTTGATAGCCTCATGTTAGTTCTGTAAGTGAATTCAAATTGAAAAGTGCATATCATTTTTTGTAATTGTTTTCCTCTTTAGTTTTGATTACTTGATTGAGATTACATGTATTAAGTAGGGAAGAATAAAAACTAATATTTAGGTACAAAACAATGTGTCAGAGAATGGGGAAAGAAGAAATAAGTGGATTTAATGGACTTTTGTAATACACAAGTTTATAACCTAATAATAGAAAAAAAAAAAAAAAACAAAGTAAAATGTTCTAATATGTAAATAGTATATTAAAGTTCTTTTTACCAAAAACGTATTTTGACGACTGTATGTGTTAACTAATTACATTATATTTATTTAAGCCGTGTAGTACACGTGCTTATTCAACTCATGTTATACAAGCGTAATTAAAGATGTAACTTTTTTATTATATAAAAAATATATTTAATCAACTCGTGTAATACACAAGGTTCTAACCTAGTTATCCTATAAAAGGACTAAAGGAGAGGTCTTATTTTTTTATTTCATCAGTATATACCATGAATCACGTTAATCTTTTAAATAATATAAAAAGTTATCGATGAGGACCAATCTCACAATCTGTTAAAATTTGTTTAGCTGGTTAACACTATCTTGTAGTGACATTATATTGGTCAGTATATACCATGAATCACGTTAATCTTTTTAAATAATAAAAAGTTTTCGATGAGGACCAATCTCACAATCTGTTAAAACTTGTTTAGTTGGTTAACACTTAACACTATCTTTTAGTGACATTATATTGGTCAGTATATACCATGAATAAAGTTAATCTTTTAAATAATAAAAACTTATCGATGAGGACCAATCTCACAATGAGTTAAACTTGTTTAATTGGTTAACACTATCTTGTAGTGACATTTTGCATAAACGTTACCTGATTATACGCTAGTAAGCTGGATGATCCGATCGTAGATGGTCTGAACGTTACTCTGCAAAACAGAACACCGTTAGAACTCGTTACAGGAATGAGGTTATTCGTGTAACCACCCTCCGGCGTGTGAATAATACTCGTAGATGGGAGAATAAGTGTTAGGACAGAGAGAGAGAGAGAGATTGAATGGGTGTACCTTATGATTTCGTCCTCTATTTATAGGTTCTGGTAAATTAGGGTTTCCCCTTAAGTTGGAGAGTCGGTTAGCCGCATCTCCTAACTTTTCGGAGATTGCACCGTCCTTATATTTGCATGGGAATATCTTCCGTGTCTTTATTATTATTATTCCGTATTTAATGATGGTTATCCGAACCGGAATGACCGAGCCGGGTCATTCCTCCATATGTCCCCCCCAGTCCGATTCTATGAGGGTGTACATGGGGTCGGACTTAAAAAGTGACAAACCACCAAAAAATAAAAAATAAACAAAAATAAAGAACAAAAAGAAACCAAAGCGTAGAAAATCCCTGACAACATACACTTGAGGGGTCGATTGGCAGGGCTAGCTGTCATATGGCATGACCTGCTCATGAGTGCCTGTGCCTACACGTGTCGATTTGGGCTCCAATTTTTGAATTTCGAAAAAGTGGATTGGACAGTATAAATAGGGGTTAAACCCTATAATATGGAAACTTTTTTCCCCAAAAATTTTAACCGTCGCATCTATTCTTCCTCGTTCTTCAATGGCCCCCAAAACCTCCAATCAATCCCCTCGTGATGATGCCCTGTATTTCAAATGGAACAAAACGTCTTTCGATTCTTTGCTAAAGACCTATTGCATTAGGTCGGAATGGCATCCCGTAATGCCGTCTGAGAAAGATACCACATTTCCCCTTCGAAATGGCCAGATTACCCTATTCGCAGACTTTTTTAAGTTCTGCAACTTCCGGCTTCTGATTACCAAGTTCTGTAAGGAAATGCTTGACGAGTATGTTGTACATATATCACAAATGCACCCGCTTGGCCTTGCTAAGTTTTGCCATTTCGAATACGCCTCGTTGAGTTTAGGGTTTCTGCCGGAATCTTTGGTATTTTGTGCTTTGTACACCTTGGCTTGAAAGGCACTCTTTTTTACCTTCGATTGCCGGAGCACCGACGAGGCGTGTCTGCGATTGGTGCCCTCGAGCTGTCGAGATAAAGACTGGAAGAAAAAATTCTTCTTTATTGATGCTGACGTCATAAGGTATTTGTTACAAATCGCCAATTGAGTTTACAGATGTACGCTGTATTGTATTAGGATTTTTTAAATTATCCGTTAGAATGATTATTACCCAAAACTCGATTTAAACTCATCTAAAATCGTGACATAAAAATCTCACACTTCTAACAAATCTTATAAATTTGATAATTTCAAGGTTATATTTGGTTTCTGGTAAATATATTTATGTAATTTGACAAGTATCACCTAATACTTGGAATGTAACTTTTTTGAATTTAATCTCACATCCAGTGTTACATTCAAAAACTCTTCTTGAAATTACTCGTTGGATTTAGATTCTTTTGTTATCCTAAGTTTAACACAAGGACCCACATAATTATACAATTGATTATATTTTAAACAATATTATACATCTCATTGGTCGTGAAATAATTGTTTTATATACATCTCATTTGTCGTGAAAGAATTGTTTTCTTATAAGAAGATAACAAGCAACTTGATGCGTATTTTAGATGAGTACCTTTTTAATAAACAAAGAATCTATTTGAAGCCATCATATCTGTCTATCACTAGGCAACAAAAATAGTATCATATAAAATGAGAAATGCTTATTCATAATTATTATTATTATTACTATATATTAAAATTATTATTATTATTATTACTTTATATTACTATACAAGTAACACATAAGGCGCACACACACGTATAACAATAACCAAAATGCGTAATTCGAGTTGCGATTCGATGTCGATTTGATTAGCATAGTTTGATTATCGTTTAGTTAACTTTATCGCATTGTTACTTCCTATAGTTCACAGTCCTAAGTCGATTGAATGGCGAATAACACACGTCGTTTATTGTAACTATTGGCACTTACTCCACATAATACAACTAAATTAAACACACAAAAGAAATTCACTACAAGTCAAGTTGCGCGAAATCGGTCGTTGACTTTGACCTTGACTTTGACTTTCGAAAACACGGGGTGTTACACTTAATGAGGGTCTGAATAGTTCAGACATCTTACTAGTTCAACACTTAATGATTCATACCGTTTGTTTCGTGAGTAAATGTCTGAATGTTTCAGACATTTGCATCTGAATGGTTCCGACATTTGCATCTGAATGATTAATTATTATACCGAGTCTCAATGGTTAAGACCTCTAATCTGAATTGTTCAGACATTTGTCTCTGAACGGTTAAGCATTATACTGTCTCTTAATAGTTCAGACCTCATACTGCTTAATTGTTGCCATAAAAAGTTTACGTTGAAACGTAGAGCAAATGGAATTTATATCGACACGCACATAAAAATTAGTTTTTCTTAAGTAAAAGAGATATAGTTGTAAACTCGAAACAAATTATTAGTAAAAAACTTCATAGGTTAAATATGTTCGTAAAATCATGCCAAGTAGCACTAATGCCACAGCACTGCCAAAAACCACCAACATCAGAGGAGCTTGTAAAAATAAAATATATAAAAATGTAAAAAATAATACCGAATGAAAAACAGCCGTAAAATCGTTGAATCATGTACGCCCGTTGCAGCGTGTTTATTCAAAAAAATTAGACATAAATGTAAAACGTAGAAAAAATAACTATGTCGATCCAGGACATGCGTGTTGCGACGAACTTGTCAAATGAAGAAAAATAGACGTGTTGCGACTGCCTGTCAAATGGGAAAAAAAAAAGACAAAAAAACGTTGAATCCGAGACACATGTGGCGTGTTGACTCGAAAAATTTATAACGAAACTTAAAACGAAAAACTTATGAAAGATGAAAAGTATGGTGGGACCAAAGTTGAAAACAAAAAAGTGTTGGGGTTGAATTGTAAAAGATGAAAAACTTTTTGGTAAAAGTAAAAAAGTCAAAGGGGTAAAATGCAAGAGATTAAAATCTTAGGGTTAAAAGTGTAAAAATGCAAAAGTTTTTTGGAAAACTCCCAAAGCCTATATTACAACAACATATAGCACAACTTTGTTGGAAATTTATAGTTTGAAAATATTAAAAATACTATATATTAAAATTACTATTTCCAACCTATAAATTAGCAACCAATTGTTGCTTTGTGTTGTAATTTATGCATTATGAGTTTTTCAAAAAAGTTTTTGTATTTTTCTTTTTTAACCTAAAGGTTTTTATCTTTTACATTTTAGCCCCTTTGACTTTTTTACCATTAACCCAAAACTTTTTATCTTTTAAAATTTAACCCCAACATTTTTTTATTTTCAACTTCCTAACCCTATACTTTTCATCTTTCGCAAGGTTTTCGTTTTACGTTTCGTTTTAATTTTTGTGAGTCAAAAAGCCGCAACGTGCATGTGGGGTTTAACGTTTTTTCGTCTATGCTTTCCCGTTTAACAGGCCAGTCGTAACGCGTCAAATGTTCTCTGTTTGACAAGTTTGTCGCAACGTGCGGGTCCTAAATCGATTTAGTTATTGTTTTCTATGATAAGGTAAACAAGACATAATTTAATATAACTAGAACTTTTATATAGTGTTAGGTGTAGCAATCTCTACTTTTGTGAGTTCTAAAACATTTTCTTCTATGCAAGTGTTTTTTCGCTAAGATATCAATAGGGAAGGTTTAAAGGTGCTGCATCAGATCTTGCAACAACATACATTCAAACTGATCCATTTGAAATAGCATTTTAACTATTTACAATAAATATCATGATTCGATAAAATGATGTTGAATTATGTTACACATGATTGATTTGTATCTTTCTAGGTTTACATCAACGTTAAAGCTCTCTGAGTGATTGAGCATGAAAATATCAAAAAAAAAAAAAAAAAAAAAAACACCTACTGGGCTTATGGTTATTAAGAATATCAAGCATCAAAAATACTATAAAAAGTTATCAAACATCAAAAACATAAAACAACTAGTATTAAGCCATCCGCGTTGCGACGGGAGCATAAATTGTGCCAAGTAGCACTAATGCTACACAACTATCAGCGACCAACAACACCAGAAAAGCTCGTAATATAAAATAAATAAAAAGAAAAAATTAACCCCGAATGAAAAGCATATGTAAAATCGTTGAACCACACATGCCCGTTGCGGCATGTTAATACGAAGAAATTAGACTGAAACGTAAAATAGAAAATAATAACTAAGTCGATCTAAGACCACATGCAGTGAGACGAACCTGTCAAGCAGGGAAAAATAGACGTGTTGTGACAGTCCTGTCAAACGGGAAAAGTTGGACGAAAAAATGTTGAAACCCACACGATCGTTGCGGTGTGTTTAGTTGCAAATTTATAACGAAACGTAAAACGAAAAATTTGCAGAAGATGAAAAATATGGGAATCAAAGTTGAAAATAAAAATGTGTTGGGGTTAAATTGTAAAAGATGAAAAGTTTTGAGTAAAAAGTAAAAAAAAAAAAAACTAAGAGGTTAAAATAAAAATAAATGAAAAACTTTGGGTTAGAAATGAAAACTCAAAAACTTTTTTGGAAAACTCGTGATCCTTAGAGTACAACTCCATTAAGCACAAACATGTTTGTAATTTATAATACGGTAATTTGTATAATACAACCAATGTATATGCATATAAGTACCTATAAGCAACATAATCATTGATAAAAAAAACAAATAATATTGTCCATGTTGTGGTCAATGATTTAGCCGGCATGTTAACAATGCAAAATATTTGAAATTCGTGATTCATGAGTTTATGTGGAGCCACCCCACGTTTCCTTTCCGGTTTAGTTTATTCAAAGTATCTTGAGATGTGATTTTGAATGACTAAAATAATATTGCTGATGAGGATACTTCCTTGGTCGTACCGTATCATTGCCAACGCAGAACCGGACTATAGCACACCAAGGTCGGACCGCACCTCATACTATAAACGGAACGATCAAATACACTGGAACGCCATAACTAACTGGGCCACACAACCATAACCATCATGACAGTGACTGGTCCGACCCTAACTAACTCGCCACGTCAGCACACCCAAAGACTATAAATACCATACTTAGACCTCCAAAAAGGGGTAATCGCTGTTCTCTCTCTCTAAACTCTCCTCTCTCTCTCTTCCTGACCTATTTTCCTCCTCACAAATACTTATTCTCACGCCCGAGCTTGGTCACAGAGAGGCCCCCCTCCCTGTGACGAGGCTAACGGTGTGCTTGTTTCCTTGTGATCTTGTAGGTTATTGCTAGGTCATCTGAAGCTCTACTCTGACCAGGTCGAACCAACTGGTTCTTGAGTCTTCAGTGGCGTCATCCCCTCGAATTCACTCAATTCACTTTGCTAATTCTGTTTGTTCCAAGTCATGGAATCCACAACGACAGCAGTCTCCACCAACACTTTCCCATCTTACAACGACATATGGGAAGGAAACGCTGCCTCCACAATTGCATCAACAGCAGTTGCTGCCCCAGCGACTTCGATAGGATCAGCGTCGGCTCCTCCAGCTGCAAATTCTGTAGGCGGAAGCTCTATCACCACGCTGTCTGTTACTGCTCCGGTCGCCACGCCGCTACCTAACTTTGACAACGCCTTCCTTTTACGGAATGCTGATCTATTGCGACAGTTACAGCAGCAACAACAGCGAGAGGAGATGTTGCAGAGCCTCCGAACGAACCTGTTTAACAATGTCTATCCAGGGGGTAACCCCGTCTCCGTTGGAGCTTTCACTTCCGGACCTCTGGTAAGTCCTATAATCTCCACTCCCATAACATGTGTTACACAATTTCCCTCGATTACGAGTGCTCCGATGAATAACGGTCTAAACGACCTGTTTCACCAAGGATCTATGGGTTTAAACCCTCAAGATCAGGAGCTAATCATGCCATATCACCCCACGTCTATGACTTCCCAATCAAAGTTTACGTTACGGATCGTCAATGCCCCACTCCCAGCCAAGCTAAAGATGCCACCTACGCTGAAGTTTTACGACGGTACGTCCGATCCGGACGACCACATGTTCGCATTCGCCGGAGCGGCTAAGGTCGAACAGTGGCCTATGCCGGCTTGGTGTCATATGTTCGCCCAAACTCTCACCGGATCGGCAAGGGTTTGGTTTGATGGGTTGCCAGAGGGGTCGATAGATCACTTCGAAGATTTCCGGCGTATATTCCTGCAAAATTTCTGTCAGCAACGACGCTGCAAGAAAGACATAACCGAGGTTCACCATATAAAGTGCCGCGACGGAGAGTCCGTAGAAGATTTTATCGATCCCTTCAATCGAGAAAGCATGCAGATAAGTGGAGCGGTTGACCAGCTCCGAGTCTCTGGATTTTGTCATGGAGTTCGGAACAACCAGCTTGTGGAAAAGCTCCACGAAGATCTTCCAAAAACCATGGAGATACTTATGGAGCTAGCTCGAGCCTTCGTTCGGGGAAAGAGTGCCTGCGACCAACCGAACGAAACCACAGCAAGAAATACCAAGGCTCGAACCACATCTTGGAGACGGAACGCGTCACCACCAAAAGATAGAGGCAACAGTTGGAATAGAAGTCGTGGTCCGTATCAGAAGTCAGATCGAAGCAATTTCCGAACCGGAAACGTGCGTTTTAACACCTTCTCCGAGCTCACAAAATCGCCAAGTTAAATTCTTAGTACGGAAACTACCCGGTTCCCTACGCCGTCGAAGCAGCGACCTACCTCGGATAAGCACTCCAAGAAATATTGTGAATATCACCGGGACAAGGGCCATACGACTAATGAATGTTTAGCTCTGAAGCAAGAAATAGAAAAGGCCGTACGATCCGGTAAACTCTCCCATCTTGTGAAAGAAGTAAAAGAGGGGAAGAAATCTACAGCAGCAATCGATAATCCGAACACCGAGCTCGGAATCAATATGATCCGGTCGACCGAATCAAGGGGGGTAAAGCGATCGAACCAACATATGACAGCGTGGATGCATCAACCAACATACTTCCCTCCGATCGATCCAGACGATGCTCGAGACGGACCAATTACAATTTCGGCCATCGTCGCCGGACATCTGGTCCGACGAATCTATGTGGATGGAGGAAGCGCATTTGAAATCATGTATCTGCAGTGTTTCCAGCAGCTGAACCCCCAAGTAAAGAAGAGGTTAATTGAAGTCTCCACCCCTTTAATCAGTTTTTCGGGAGAGGTGGTTCGTCCGATAGGACAGATTACCCTTCCGACAACATTCAAAGATGGTGACAAAAGCAGAACCGTCCAGTTAACTTTTCTGGTTATTGGCACTCATTCATCGCATAACATAATACTCGGACGACCCGGGTTGCGAGCTCTTGGAGCGATTAGCTCGACGATACACGGTGCCATCAAATTCCCCACCGAAGTCGGGGTCGCCACTATTCTTTCGGAAGCAAACTCGTTCGTAGCCGAAGTAAGACATGCGGCGGAAACGAGCTCCAAAAAGTCCGAAGTGCCTACGGAGCTCTGGGCGATCAATCCGGACTTCCCCGAACAGCAAGTAGCTATCGGCGCTCAACTCCCAAAACGAACCAAGAAGCTCCTATGGGAATTATTGAGCAACTCGATCGATGTCTTTGCATGGATGCACTCCGATATGCAAGGGGTTCCAAGGTCAATGGCACAACATCATTTGAACGTAAAAGAATCAATCAAACCAATAGCACAAAGAAAAAGGCATATGGCCCCGGATCGAGCCAAGGCAATTCCAAAAGATGTAAAGAGTCTCCTAGATGCCGGGATCATTCGAGAAGTCCGGTATCAAACATGGGTATCGAATCCCGTTATGGTGAGAAAAAAGGATAACTCGTGGAGAATGTGCATTGATTTCACTGATCTAAACGATGCGTGCCCGAAAGATTGTTTTCCGTTACCAGAGATCGATGAGAAGATTGACTCCGTCGCCACGTTCAGATTGAAGTGTTTTCTAGACGCATACAAAGGGTACCACCAGATACAAATGGCGGTTGAAGACGAGGATAAGACAGCCTTTGTCAACAACGAAGGAGTTTACTGCTTCACCAAGATGCCTTTTGGGCCGAAAAACGCTGGTGCTACGTATCAGCGTCTAATGAGCAAAGCCTTCAAAGACCAGATCGAACGAAACGTAGAGGTATATGTTGATGATATCGTAATCAAAAGTCACGATGAAACCACCATGCTGAAAGACATACTGGAAACATTCACACGACTCCGAAGCATCAACATGAAATTAAACCCCAAGAAGTGTACATTCGGGGTAGAAGAAGGAAAGTTCCTGGGAGTCATGGTCGGGTCAAAAGGCCTGCGAGCCAACCCAGACAAGATCGATGTTGTTCTTACAATGAAGCCTCCAACGTCGGTAAAAGAGATTCAGTCCTTAAATGGACGACTGGCTGCTCTCCATCGTTTTTTGTCAAAAGCAGCAGACAGGTCGCTCCCATTCATGGATGTGCTCAGAAAAAGCTTCAGATCGAAGTTCAAATGAACGGAAGAAGCTGCACGAGCTTTCAAAGAACTTAAAGTTTATCTCGGTACTTTACTGACCCTCACCGTACCAGAAAAGGATGAGGTGCTGACGGTCTATCTAGCTGCGTCAATCGGTGCTATCAGTGCAGTACTAGTTGCTCATAGAACCGGAGCCCAAATCCCCATCTACTACGTAATCCGAACATTAAAAGATTATGAAACAAGATACTCAAACTTAGAGAAGCTAGCCTTGGCATTAGTCCATGCTTCGAGAAGACTTCGCCGATATTTTCAAGCTCACCCAATCGAGGCCGCATGGCAAAATGGGCGATCGATCTTGGTGCGTTCAATATCACCTTCAGAACCAAAGGTCCGCTAAAAGGACAGGTGATAGCTGATTTTCTAGTTGAGATGCAGGAGGAAAAAGAAATGGAAGAAATCGAGAAAGCTCCAGTCAAACCCTGGTCTTTGTATACAGACGGGGCTTCGAGCTCCGAAGGGTCAGGAGCCGGCTTGATTCTCACCGATCCGGATGGCACGGACATGACGTACGCGCTCCGACTAGAATTCAAGAGCTCTAACAACGAAGCTGAATACGAGGCCCTGTTAGCTGGCTTACGTCTGGCAGTAAAAGTCGGAGCCAGAAATGTTGTAGCCCATGTAGATTCGTTGCTTGTAGCAAATCAAGTGAACGGGGAGTATGAGGCAAGGGAAGCCAACATGATCGAATACCTTGAGCAGGTAAAGGAGATTATGGCATCGTTCGATTCATGTAAAGTTGAACATGTCCCCCGCAACAAGAACAAAAAGGCCGACGCGCTGAGCAAGTTAGCGTCCGTTTAGTTCAGTCATCTTGCCAAAGAGGTGAGGGTAGAAGTGTTAACCGCACCATCAATTGTGACTCCTCGCGTTATGCAAGTAGAAGCTCCAACGCAAAAATGGATGACACCCATAGTCAACTACTTGGTTCACGACGTCTTGCCAGTTGATAAAGCAGAAGCAAGAAAGATCCAAATCAATTCGCTCCAATATCAGATGCAGGAAGGAGGTTTGTACCGGAAGACTTTTCTCGGACCTCTGCTAAAATGTCTTGATCCGGAGCAGGCCAGTTATATCATCAGAGAAATACATTACGACATTTGTGGTATTCACGCCGGGCCAAAAACGATCGTAACAAAAGTGAAAAATGCGGGATATTATTGGCCCGGGATGCACGAGAGTGCAGTCAAAGAACTCCAGCAATGTGACGAATGCCAAAAGCACGCACCAGTGAGCCTCCGAGCAAAGAATGAAATAATTCCAGTGACCGCTGCATGGCCCTTCCAAAAGTGGGGCGTTGATATAGTTGGTCCTTTTCCACGATCGAGCGGAAGCGCCCAATATTTGCTAGTCGCAGTGGATTATTTCACTAAATGGGTGGAAGCCAGACCATTCACAATCATCTCCGGCTATAATGTAACGAGGTTCTTTTGGGAACAAATCGTATGCCGCTTCGGTCTTCCACTCTACATCGTAAGCGACAATGCAAAGCAATTCGCGGAAAACCCGTTCAAACGGTGGTGTGAAAACTTGAAAATTAACCAAGTCTTTTCCTCGGTCGCCCATCCCCAGGGGAACGGACAGGTCAAACAGATAAACCGCCGAATCGTTGATGGGATAAAGAGGAGACTTGGTTATTGTCACACCCCGATTTCCACGTGTCACCGGTGGGCCCAGTGGGGAGTATCGTGACGTAGTTGAGATCATCATAGTCAAACAACACAATATATATAAATGCACAGCGGAAGCAAAAGATAAATATATTACATTCCGAATATAAGTAATGTCAAAGTATTACAACGGAAGGTAAAGGATCCACAGGCGGATCAATAAAAGAAAACTGTTCAACAGACTTTAGGCATCTAGAACTTGCAAGATTCCCTAATGACGCCCTGAGCTCCCAGCCAATTACGCATAGTACATGTCACTTAACCTTTTGGAAAATACGTCAGTTTACACTGGTAAATACAATTAATTGACTCATTTTGAAAAGAGTTTAAGAAAATTGATTTGAATGCACGTGGCACAAAATATCTTTTATAATTTGATTAAAATGCACGAGGCAAAATTAATCTTTTATACTTGGGACAATTTTATTAATAAAAATCTTGTATCCGATTTACATGGTTGTCCAACATTTAGGGCCGGTGATTATACAATACAAGCCGGTCAAGATTAATCGACACACCATAAATATAACTCACAAGAAGGCATCCTTACGAGTGAGTATATCTTTTACATACGCAACAGGAGGTGTTATGCCTACACCTTGTGCTTAAGTTATGGCCATTCACTTTTTAAATGAGCCAAGGATATCCAGGACACGGTCATTAACCCCCAATGTTATTTGTTATCAATCAATACAGATTAAAACGGGATTATGCAATTTAATCATCTCCGATTAGAAGGTTTCTACACCCGACCAACAGGTATTTTTATAATACCGTATCCCAAGCCCGTATAAGGGAAAATAAGTTAAAAGTATTTACCTGAGCTAGCAATGCAATTTATACTCAGACGTATATTCTAATCAGCAAGCACAAGTACTTCTACTGGGGCTCTCAATCTGGAACGAAGGTTTTATTAACCTATTAAATTCCTAACGGGTCTTATTTAAGTCGTAACTTAGACCGGTTAGTTTTAAGGAAAGGTTTACGGTTCAAAGCGCATGATTAAGCGAAGACCGGAATAGGATGTGATTTAGACCCGACAAGTTTGGAGACTTGTATAATATGGGTAAACTAAACACATTCTGGATTTTGAGATAAAAACGATAACGTTTGACCCGTTTCGGCTAATTTATGCAAACTAGTTACATAAACCGAACTGAACGCTTAATAAGCGTAACGGGTATTCATATGAGCCATTTACAGGTTTCCTAAGTTAATATGCTCCTAATATGTTGTGACATCAGTAAGTTGTCTTTCATTATGCCCAAAACGTATTTAAACACAAACTAGGCCTCGTAGGGGTAGTTTGGTCATTTAAAAGGTTATAAAAGAGTTTAAGTATTTACCTGAGTTACAGGTCTGGTATAATCAGCGAAAATACTTATTTTGACAAGTTATAATAGTAGGATAAAGTATATATGTGAAATTTATCAGTTATAACCAAACTATGCACCGAAGGGCATTTTGGTAATTTCACATAAGCCGTAAAGCTCAAAACTGAAGTCTGAGTTTATCAAACTTTGCCTACTGTTAAAATATTATAATTTGCCTCAAATATCAGTAGGTATCAACCCTTATATGTTTAAAATAGTTTAAGTACATACTATGCGTTAAAAATGCTTAAAAAGGCGATTAAAGGCCATTTCCGGGTTCGATACTTAAATCTGATATTTTTATATTTCCAGAAGGCTTAAAATAATTTATTTATCATATGTGATCAGTAGCAAAAGGTTTGGAGTCGTTTAGATATGTAAATCTCATTTTATGGCCCGTAAGGGTAAAACCGACAATTACCGGATTAAGCCTACGACTACTAGTTATGCTCAGCCTAAAATTTATTAAAAATATTTAAAAATACCAAAATAGTATATTACATCAGTGGGTAAAATATTTGATATCAAAAAGTATGTTTAAGTAGGCTATACGCTAAATACGCCGTTAAATTAACATAAAGCCTTAATTTTACGCTAACGAGCATAACTCTTAACCTACACCTCAAACTGATGTCAAATTTTTCATACAAGTTTAAATGTCAGTATTTAAAGTTTCTACTCTTTTACATTTTCATAAATCACGTTTTAAGGTGAAAAGGGCATAATGGTCAACATATGAGCAATTAACGGAATCATGCGTATTAATCGGTTAACCAATGAACCGTGGTGTATAATCACAGAGGGTTATACTAGCATGTAACCTGGTCCAAATGGAACTCTAAGGCATTTCTAAATCATACCAAGACGGGTCAGAACTGAAGTCAAAGCAAAAGTCAAAGCTTTGCGACTTTTGGTTCCGAACCGGGTCTATACATTAAATTGTCGGGTCGAACATGTTTAGACATGTTCTTACACTAATTACCAAGTTATAAAAATGATCAAACAGGTTGCACTCCTTCTAGATTGCTAACTATGCGTTTTATGCTTCTGTTGACTTTTTCGGATTAAGTTTGACCCGACAAACGATCTAGTTAGAGTGGGAATCAGGGGGAACCCTTTTGAGGTTTTATTACCCTCATAATTACCAACTTATAACTACTTTTGATTCGGCTTAACACTGAACCGTCAAGGATTTATTGATAAGTCAAACCGTAATTACGACGGTTTGACTTTTAAGCTATAATCTAATCATAACTTAATTAGAGAAGGTTATGCTTACTTACAAGTGTCTAATGGATGATTAGTGTCACGGCCCCCGACCCGGTTTGACCCGTTTCAGGAGCCCCGGGACAGAAATCCCGTGGTATTTAATTAACAGCGGAAGTTTCTTCAGGATCTTTTTAAAACTGAAATATTTCCCGATTATTTTATTTCACAATTCGGGATAAAACCCGGTAATTTACAATGTTGAGATTTCACGAAGAAATCTTTTATTTTACAAAACATGTTTCTTTATTTTATACTGAGCCACTTCCTTAAGCTGATAGTGCTTCACGACACTTTTCCTGGATCACAACAGATCACCTGAAACATGTTTGAAAAAGGTTTTGTCAGCGGGAAATACTGAGTGAATCATTCTATTTACTAAAACGACACATTTGTTATAATTTACAGTATTAAGAGCGATTACAATGTTTCAGATATCAACCAACTACCCTCGGTATTTGTCACTCGACTCGTTTATGTGACTATGGTCATATCACCCATTGGCTAACTCGTTGTCCAATGGTGAAGATTATCAAGTAATGTATACAAAACCCCACATACCGGCTGTAATATGGTGATTACAAAGACTTAATCCCTGTAACTATAACTTTGAAAATAAACATGCTTTTGTAAATAGATTTGATAAAAAGAGAATGACTCACATTGCAGATTTAACAGAGCTTATTCTACTGATTAGCCTTGATAACCTAGTTTAAATAATCAAGCACACAAACTAGGTTAGTAACTTAATACAGCATTTACGATAACTCACGAGATTACAACCTTCACAACGAATGACAAAGTGCGATACTTAAACATCCATCGATTTAACGACGAATGACAAAGCATAAACCCTAATGTGGGCAGCACTTAAACATCCATTGGATAGTTTAATCGATCGGACATTGAATCGTATCAGCGATCGAGTTATTACCCTGATTGCAGCGTCGATTTGTGAGATGTGTGTGTTAATTGTGGTAAACAGAACGTATCTCAGTACATATATCGAAGTTTTACGTCGTTTGAACACCAAAATTCGATTGCCAATGTCTGCTATTTATAGTTAAATTTTGGTCAAGCTTACGCACCGTAAGACTCAGATCCTTGCGGTGCGCAAGATGTCTTACGCACCGTAAGCTTCTTTCCTTGCGGTGCGCAAGGGACACGTTTTCACCCTAGGTCAGCCACGTCTGGGACTAGCCTTGCTGACTTAACTGTTTTGTAATTTCTATTTTTGACAACGAGATTTTAGGATAATCGTAAATACGGTTTACCCCCCCCCCCCGAGTTTTAGGGGCCCTGATCCTGATTCTGATTGTTCTGAAAATTTTAGGGTTTGTGCAGAATCACTTGGGTGTCTTAATTAGGGTTTCCTATTAGACAAATTATTTTAATAACTATGACTTTTTATGAGAGTTGTTACATTCTCCCCACCTTAATAAAAAAATATCGTCCTCGAGATTTACTGAAATAAGTGAGGATACTTTCGCTTCATTTCTGATTCCAGTTCCCAAGTATATTCAGCTCCTCTCTTTGAATCCCATTTGACTTTGACTAAAATTAGTCGTTTGTGTTTGAGAAACTTGATATTTCGATCCTCAATTTGAAGAGGTTTCTCAACAAATTTCAGCTTTTCGTTTACCTCTATATCTCGAAGAGGTACTACCAGTGATTCATCTGATAAGCATTTCTTGAGATTGGATACATGAAAGACATCATGTACTCCAGATAATTCTTCTGGTAGTTGTAAACGATAAGCAACTGGTCCTATACGTTGGATCGCTGAAAATGGTCCTACGTACCTTGGACTTAGCTTTCCTTTCTTTCCGAATCTAACTACTCCTTTCCAAGGAGAAACTTTCAATAGTACTTTGTCTCCCACTTGGAATTCTAACGGCTTGCATCTATTGTCTGCATAACTCTTTTGACGATCACGAGCCATCTTCAGTCTTTCCTTGATTTGAGTAATCTTATCAGTCGTCTCTTGCACTATTTCAGGACCTGATAATTGACTTTCTCCTATTTCTACCCAACAGACTGGAGTTCTGCACTTTCTTCCATACAGTGCTTCAAATGGGGCAGTTTCAATACTTGAATGATAGCTATTGTTATAGGAGAATTCAATTAATGTTAAGTGATCATCCCAATTTCCACCAAAATCTATTACACATGCTCGGAGCATGTCTTCTAGAGTTTGGATCGTCCTTTCACTTTGTCCGTCTGTTTGGGGATGATATGCAGTGCTTAGATTTAATCGAGTTCCCATAGCTTGCTGGAAGCTTTTCCAGAAATGAGAAGTAAAACGACTATCCCTATCCGAAACAATGGAGAGTGGAACTCCATGTAAGGATACAACTTCATCTACATACAATTTTGCCAACCTTTCCATACTAAAGGTTTCTTTTATTGGTAAAAAGTGAGCTGATTTGGTTAATCGATCCACAATTACCCAAATCGCATCATTACCTTTTCTGGTTTTAGGTAACTTGGTAACAAAATCCATTGTTATAAGTTCCCATTTCCATATAGGCATTTCTAATTGTTGTAGTAGACCTGAAGGTTTCTGATGTTCTGCCTTCACTTGTGAACAAGTGAGACATTTAGAAACATATCGCGCTATATCCTTTTTCATTCCTATCCACCAAAAGTTCTTTCTTAAATCTTGGTACATCTTATTGTTTCCTGGGTGCATAGTATACCTAGATTTATGAGCTTCTTCTAAAATCTTAGGTCTTAAGTCTCCCTGCTTAGGTACCCAAATTCTACTTTTGTGGAATCTCCAAATTCCATCTGCTCCTTGTTCTAATTCTTTTATTCGTCCTTTCATTCCTTCATCATCATCCTTGATTGCTGTAGTTTGAACATTCTTCAATTGTTACATTAAATCTATTTGTAGATTTAATCTGAGAGCACGAACTCGTCGTTGTTTCTCATAATATTTACGACTTAAGGCATCTGCAACTACATTTTCCCTTCCTTTGTGATACTGAATATCACAGTCGTAGTCACTTAAAATTTCCATCCATCTCCTTTGTCTCATGTTTAACTCTTTTTGCCCAAATATATATCTTAAACTTTTGTGGTCTGTGTAGACAGTAAATTTACTTCCGTAAAGATAATGTCTCCAAATCTTAAGGGAAAAAATTACGGCTCCTAATTCTAAATCATGAGTCGTATAGTTTTCTTCGTGCTTTTTCAATTGCCTTGAAGCATATGCAATCACCTTTTTGCATTGCATAAGCACACATCCATATCCTAGTTTTGAAGCATCACAATATACCTCAAAATCTTCAGTTCCTTTTGGTAAGGCTAAGATTGGTGCATTTGTTAATTTCTGCTTTAATATTCTAAAGGCTTCTTCTTGCTTTGGTCCCCATTCAAACTTAACCGCTTTACAGGTTAACTTAGTTAATGGTACGGCTATCTTGGAAAAAATCCTTAATAAACCGTCTATAATATCCAGCTAAACCTATAAAACTTCTGATTTCCATTGCTGTTTGTGGAACCTTCCATTTGGTAATTGCTTCTATCTTAGCAGGATCTACGTGAATACCTTCGTAATTCACCATGTGTCCTAAGAATTGCACTTCTTGCAACCAAAATTCACACTTCGAGAATTTGGCATAAAGCTTTTCTTTTCTTAACAAAGTTAAGAGTGCATGAAGGTGTTCACAATGCTCTGTCTAACTTTTGGAATAAATAAGTATATCGTCTATGAAAACAATTACAAATTTATCCAAATATGGTTTACAGATCCTATTCATCATGTCCATGAATGCAGCAGTTGCATTCGTTAACCTAAAGGGCATGACTGTAAACTCATAATGACCATACCTAGTTCTGAAAGCAGTTTTAGGTATGTCTTCTTCTTGTACCTTCAATTGATGATATCCGGAGCGTAAATCTATCTTAGAAAAATATCTAGCCCCCTGAAGTTGATCAAACAGATCATCAATCCTAGGTAATGGGTATCGATTCTTAATTGTAACCTTATTCAATTCTCTATAATCGATACACATTCTCATTGAACCATCCTTTTTCTTAACAAATAATACTGGCGCTCCCCAAGGGGATGAACTAGGTTTTATGAAACCTTTACTTAGTAATTCATCTAATTGCTTTTTCAGTTCTAACATTTCTGTGGGTGCTAACCGATAAGGTGCCTTGGCTATCGGTGTAGTTCCTGGAATTAGATGAATCCTAAATTCTACTTCCCTATCCGGAGGTAATCCCGGTAAATCTTCTGGGAATATATCTGGATATTCTGAGACTACAGGAATTTCCTTAAGTTCTTTACCCTTAGTACTAATGATTACTGAAATCATATATACTATTCCTTGTTTTCGTTCATAATTAGCAACTTTCATTACTGATATGAACTTCATGGGCTTACGTGGTTTATCTCCTGTAATCCTAATTACTTCTCCGGTGGGTGATTGAATTTCTATGGAATTCTGATCACACAAGATTCGAGCATGGTTGGTTACTAACCAATCCATTCCTAATACAACATCAAATTCAGCTAACTTCATTGGCAATAAGTTTGCAGAGAATTTATGTCCTAAAAGTTCTATATTTTCTTCCTGCAAAACTTTATCTATTTTAACTGAATTTCCGTCTGCCGTTTCAACTGTAAAAATCTGCATAATATTGGTTAAAGGTAAATTAAGAGCTTGGCAGAATGAAGTATTTATAAAACTTTGGTTCGCACCAGAGTCAAATAATACTTTGGCGTGAATGTTGTGAACTAAGAACGTACCCGCTATCACATCTGGGATGAGTTCTGCTTCTTGAGTGGTCAGCTGAAATGCCCTAGCATTCTTCTTAATAGTTCCGTCTGTCGCCTTGGTTTTGTTGTCTGCTGGTTTGATTAATTTAGGACATTCTGGTTTAAAATGTCCTTTTCTCCACAGTTATAACAGATCGTTGTTTTCTTTCTGCACTCTTCTTCCCGATGTCCTACCATTTTGCAAAAATTGCAGGTTACATTACATCTTCCATAATGTTTTCTTTTGAAATTCTTGCAGAATGGCATAGTTGAGGATTTTCCCGTTCCTCTTCTGTTGAAGTTGCTATTATTACCCGTACGAAATCCTTGGGTAATTTTCTGAGCTAATTCCTTCTTCCTGTTTTCATCTTGGGTGCGTACCAGTTCATCGGTTAGGGTATTAGCTAATTCCACAGCATCGTCAATAGTGCGAGGTCTCGCAGCCTTAACGATGTTGCGGATTTCACTAATCAGTCCCCAAATGTAGCGAGAAATGAGTACCGGTTCTGGCGAAGCCAGTGTTGGTACCACTCTAGCATATTCAAAGAATGTCGAAGTATAACCGCGACAATCTACACCCATCATCCGATGATTTAGGAACTTATTTGTCATTTGTTCCTTTTCATACTCGGGACAGAATTTTCTTTCTACAAAACTCTTAAATTCTTCCCAAGTCATAGCATAAGCTATTATTCTTCCTTTTGATTGTAACACAGTGTTCCACCATTCAAGTGCTCATTCCTTGAAGAGATTTGATGCGTACATAACCTGATCATCTTTAGCACATTTACTTATTGCAATGACTGCTTCGGTTTTCTCTAACCAACGCAGTGATGCAGTTGCTCCTTCATTGCCTGCAAATTCAGTGGGTTTACAAGCAAGGAATTCTTTGAAAGTGCAACCAGGCGTTGCAGTTTTCATTTTCTTGGGTAATGGAGCTTGATGTGGTTCCCCATTATGGTTAACATGATCATTGCCTCCGTTTACACTATTACTGAAGTTATCTTCAGAAATACGTTTACTAGGAACGATTTGTTGCGGTTCAATTGGATTCTTTACAGCAGCAACGATGGCTGGAATAGCATTGGCTATCCCTTGAGCAACAATATTTTCGATATCTTGTCTAGTCATATATTGATCTCCTGGATGTTGCTCAGACTGATTAACCTCATTTACTGGTTCGTTACCATTGTTTGCCATCTGATAATTAATTTTATATAAATAATTAGTATAAATACAAATATAATAAAACAGTTTGCACATAATCACATTAACATGTATAACCAAAAATTATCGATTTCACAGGTTTCATTTCTATATATTATATTATGCCTCGTACACACGATTATCATACAACGTTTTATTGTTAAGTTATTACACATACTGGTTATTATGATTATTTATTAACACATATTCCTGCAAACTCCCATTATCTGGTCGGCTAATTTCTTAAAAATGATGCTCCCTTTCGTCATACTTCCAAGTAACCCTTTCTCCAATATCCCTAATCCTATTTCCTGTATCAATTAACTCTTCGCCCCAAAGACGAAGTTCCGTCAGATTCTCCGGGCTCATAGTTGGGTATAGTGGAGGTTCTGGGTCAACTTGTGGGAAAAAGGTATCAGGGTTGTTTAAAAGATTTTGGTATTGCCAATCAGTTGTCCACCATTCATCTAATTCTACTGGTAGTGGTTGAGGTTTGACAATAGGATCTGGAATAGCAGGTTCCAGATTGATTGGGATTGGAACTTCTAGTGGATAACTAAAAAGATCTTCTTCAGTAAATATAAGGTTTGGATTAGCTGGTTCAAGATTTCCATCGGCAGGTCCGATGAGGTCACTCATTACTAATTTATGATCTAAAACTTCCCAAGGAGTCATTTTCTGTTTCTGGCTAGAACTTTCTCCGATTTCTCTTTCTGTTTGCTTAAAACTCTTTTCAGCTTCTATCTCTACTTGATTAATATTTTCCTCAATTTCTACCCCTTTTCCTTTGTCTTTTGGTTCTTCAGTTGTAGTAACCTTTCTTGTTGCTGGCTTTTTCCTTCGTACTCGTCTCCAGCCCACAAATCTGCTTCTTTTCTTGGGTTTAGGTTTTACCAGTGGTTTGGATTGAAATTCCATGGGTTCTTCCTTATCAGCGAAGTAACCGGTGAATTCCTTTGAAACTTCTATCTTAACAGGATAGAGGTTAAGACTTTCTAAACCTTCTGATATCTCATTCATGCTGTTTAGCATATATGCAAAATACATACCAAATGTTAAAATAAAATAACAAAATTTTATAGATAACCCGTAATTATTATTGCATAGATAAAACAACTGGCAAGTAAATTATACTACGATTTACTGTAACTTATTTATTTACTAAATAAGATTTCTGGAGAATAAAAGTGCTAAAACTTTTGAGTATTTTAGAGATTTGCATTTTCTGCTACTGTGGCTAGCATATAAAGATTTGCCCATTTCTCATCTAATTTGTCCTCCCAAGGTGATTTATTGATTAAGTCCTGGGTTTCTTGTTTAACTTTCTTCTCTCGGTTTTTCCTTATTTCCTCCTGACTTTTCCTAATAATCAAACTTCTTTTATTAGGAGAAAGTGGTTCCTCGTAATGTGCCTTACGGACAAATATTCCTTCTTCAGGAATTACATAAGGTTTTGTTTGGGATGAACTTCCCTTCTCGTTGGATGACCTATCTAGTTTAAGATAGATATTTGACAGTTTTTGTTTACCCATACTGTAATTAACAAATAATCAGTTAATAAAACACATAATCACATAATTGGCAATCAGTAAAATTAAGTATTTCTAAATACTTAATAGGCTTAAATCAGTGGCTCTGATACCACCTTATTTCTGTCACGGCCCCCGACCCGGTTTGACCCGTTTCAGGAGCCGCGGGACAGAAATCCCGTGGTATTTAATTAACAGCGGAAGTTTCTTCAGGATCTTTTTAAAACTGAAATATTTCCCGATTATTTTATTTCACAATTCGGGATAAAACCCGGTAATTTACAATATTGAGATTTCACGAAGAAATCTTTTATTTTACAAAACATGTTTCTTTATTTTATACTGAGCCACTTCCTTAAGCTGATAGTGCTTCACGGCATTTTTCCTGGATCACAACAGATCACCTGAAACATGTTTGAAAAAGGTTTTGTCAGCGGGAAATACTGAGTGAATCATTCTATTTACTAAAACGACACATTTGTTATAATTTATAGTATTAAGAGCGATTACAATGTTTCAGATATCAACCAACTACCCTCGGTATTTGTCACTCGACTCATTTCTGTGACTATGGTCATATCACCCATTGGCTAACTCGTTGTCCAATGGTGAAGATTATCAAGTAATGTATACAAAACCCCACATACCGGCTGTAATATGGTGATTACAAAGACTTAATCCCTGTAACTATAACTTTGAAAATAAACATGCTTTTGTAAATAGATTTGATAAAAAGAGAATGACTCACATTGCAGATTTAACAGAGCTTATTCTACTGATTAGCCTTGATAACCTAGTTTAAATAATCAAGCACACAAACTAGGTTAGTAACTTAATACAGCATTTACGATAACTCACGAGATTACAACCTTCACAACGAATGACAAAGTGCGATACTTAAACATCCATCGATTTAACGACGAATGACAAAGCATAAACCCTAATGTGGGCAGCACTTAAACATCCATTGGATAGTTTAATCGATCGGACATTGAATCGTATCAGCGATCGAGTTATTACCCTGATTGCAGCGTCGATTTGTGAGATGTGTGTGGTAATTGTGGTAAACAGAACGTATCTCAGTACATATATCGAAGTTTTACGTCGTTTGAACACCAAAATTCGATTGCCAATGTCTGCTATTTATAGTTAAATTTTGGTCAAGCTTACGCACCGTAAGACTCAGATCCTTGCGGTGCGCAAGATGTCTTATGCACCGTAAGCTTCTTTCCTTGCGGTGCGCAAGGGACACGTTTTCACCCTAGGTCAGCCACGTCTGGGACTAGCCTTGCTGACTTAACTGTTTTGTAATTTCTATTTTTGACAACGAGATTTTAGGATAATCGTAAATACGGTTTACCCCCCCCCCTGAGTTTTAGGGGCCCTGATCCTGATTCTGATTGTTCTGAAAATTTTAGGGTTTGTGCAGAATCACTTGGGTGTCTTAATTAGGGTTTCCTATTGGACAAATTATTTTAATAACTATGACTTTTTATGAGAGTTGTTACAATTAGGAAGGCTTGGAATCAGCTTTGAAGTTCCAGAGTTGATCAGAAATGAGTTTGAGAATGTATGAAACATGGAGGCCTTATATAGTGGTTGTAATTACCACAAAATGTTGACAACTAAGGCTATGATTGACCATAACATACTTACAAGTGTCCCTAGTACCCTAAAAACATTTTAGGGGTCGCCCAAGATTGAGAATTACCAGCAAGATCGGTTATAATCGCGCAAAACAGGCTGCTGCCCATTTTTCTGCATCTGATGTCCCCACGCGGCCCGCCTCAAGTTTTATCAGATCCTACGCGGGCCGCCTGGGCCCTGAAAATCAGATTTTTCATTTTTGTTGTTTTGCAACTTGTCCCTTGGCTTCACGAAAGGTCAATTAGGCCTATTCTTTGCATTTTGACCCCTTATTATTTACCCATAAGGGCTTTAGGACTTGTACTCACTTTGCCAAGTCCCTGGACACTTCCGGTTAACCCGAAAAGTCTTAACTTTCAATGTTAGCGCTTTAATCCCTCGCACACGAATTTGATCATAACTTTCTCATACGATAACAAAACTTTACGAAATTTATATCGTGCATTCTAGTGAGCATAATTAACAGTTACAAAGCTTCGGGTTTGTCAAAAGGTCACTCAGAGGTATATCTTAAACATGTTGACACCTTTAACCCCTGTAGTTTGTAATCTCTCACTTTAAGCTTCGTATGACCCATGATTTATTCGTTTGACGTTATAAACATCATGTAGGGTTAATGTACAATATATTTATTCACTGTTGACATTTAGAACTCGTATTTACACATACTTTCCATGATTGTCAACTTTAGTCCTTCTAGAGTATCATTTCACACGTTCAAGCTTATGACACGTGTCAATACATTATAGGACGTGAATTTTTTGAGGTGTTACATTTATGAAGGCAAAGGTTGGGCGGGCGAGTTACCGAACGTCTTATGGGCTCACCGAACATTGCACAAGACCAGTAACGGAGAAACTCCGTCCAGTCTTACTTATGGTACCGAGGCCGTAATTCCCGCAGAAATCGGGCTCTCAAACCAAAGATGCAAAAATTGGGAAGAAAACGAGCATGAGCTCCGATCCAACCTTGACCTATTAGAAGAACGTCGGAACATCGCGGCAATTAAAGAGGCCCGATACAAAAAGAAGATCGAAAAGTACTATAACGCCCGTGCCAAGTTTTATAAATTCAAGGTTGGAGATTTTGTGCTCCGAAGCAATGATGCAAGCTGCGTGGAAGCTCCAGGAAAGTTAACCCCAAAATGGGAAGGACCGTACCGAGTCAAAGAAGCTAGTGAAAAGGGCTCGTACGTGTTGGAAAAAATCGATGGAACTCCCGTACCCCGGACATGGAACGGGGTGCATCTAAAGAAGTGTTTCATGTAAATAGCCTGCTGCGGCTAAAAAAGATCGCTATTTCTTATTTTATTTCAAATTTCCATGTATGAGTCGGGAGGGTAGTGCCCCGAACAAATTTCCATTTTCTTTGTAACCGGGAGGGTTTTCCCTGGACCTATGATTAACGAATCAATAAATAAAGCGATCTGTACTTTTATAAGAATAAAGAATAGCATATGTATAAGTTCGAACAATGTCATAAATGTGCACAAACGGACCTCGACCCATGCCTCGCGCCGATCGAGAAGGCTTAAATAGTTCCAAAAATGATTAAATCTATTAAGCAAATGATCCGTATTTAATGCGATCCGATTGTAAAACAATCTGATAAATATAAGAAGTCAACTTATGGGGAAACTTCTTTTCTATAATTCGGTCACCTAAGATGACCGAACAAAAAACCTGGTCGAACAGTAAAAATTTGGACGCAAATTAAAAACTAAGTAGCCAGGCCTGAAAAACTTCACTAGAAAACGTTACTTCATATAAAACTACGGTAATATGAAGCTGTAAGCGGGAAGTTAAACTGTATAATTACATGCCATAACAAAAAATATGGTAATAAAATGTCGCACGGCAACAAAATCAAACGTCAAGCTTCATAATCTTCCTTTACAATGGGAAGTTCACTCCTTTGCTTGATAATAGACAAAGGTTTGTCAACTAAGTCGGCAACCTTATCAAGCACGGAGATATGAAAATCATCAAAAGCTTTTACTGCAGCGTTCAGTGCGTCTTGAGCACTTTCGTCGTAACCAGGGACTTCATCAAAAGAACGAACAAAACCTTTGGCAGCCTCGAAGCCGTGTTTAATACCTTCGTTCGCCCCAACTGCATTTACACTGTTTACCAAATCGGAAACCACCTTCTCTAGCTCCGGGCTTTGGTGAACCAACTTAACCACCCAGGCAATCCCGTCTGTGAGAAACCATTGTTTGGTAAGCATGAGTTCCGACACCTGGGCATACAACTCAACCATTTCACCATCAGTACGAGTCAACATGCCCTTCACCTCATCAATCGTCGCCGTATGTGATTCGATCGCCCTATCACGAGCTCTTTTGAGTTCTTCATTATCTAAAGAAAGATAAGATTTAATTAGCAAGAAAAACAAGCGTTTAAAAGTAAACTACGAACGTACCGCTCATTAAACGGTGGTGATCAGCTAGAAGCTGGTCATAAGATGTTTGCATCTCTTTCAACTCAGCCGCATGTCTTTTCTCCGCGCCGGATAACTTCCTCTCCAGATCGCTAAATTTCGTCTTGGAAGCTTCTAAGTCTTTAAGGGCTTTGTCTCGAGCCTCATAAGCAACCGCAGCCGAAGCCTGAGAGGATTTATTAACTTCTTTCGCTTCCAAGACTTGTTCTTTCAAACGATCAATTTGAGAACGGAGAGAAGCTAGTTCCTGTTTCGCCTTCGACCGAATATTCTCTTCATTCTTCAAATTAGCAACTTCACGCTCAAGCTTGCAACAGTTTGATTCTGACTCGATCCAGCGCTTATACGTCTCCACCACCAGAGAATTCGACTGAGCTTGATTCAGCATTAGGGCATTTCCGAGCTCCGGGCCGCTCATCCTCCGGTAATGTGCATGTTCGGCTGGAGTCCCAAGATGAAACAGAGCCATCTTTGCCGATAAGGCATCCACAATTCTGTCTTTATTCGCCAACGACCACTCGGGTATATACTTTTCCAAAGCTCGAGCCGAATCCATATCCCCAACATCGCCCGAACCTAACTCCCGGGACAAGAAAGCAGCTTCAGTTTTAAAGCACAAAGGGGAAGAAGAGGCACTGTCCCCACCATCAAATGGTCGTGGACTTGGCCTTGAAACGTTAGAAGCAACCCCGGTTGTAGGCTTACCCGAAGGAGAAGCTTCAATATTCTTAAAGGATAGGGGCTCGGGCATATGAATATCCTCTAAAACCTTGGTATTCGCCCCTCCAAAGGATAATGGGCTCGTCGGAATGTTAACCGGACGATCCCTTGGGGTACGACCTCCATGGAGATGAGCATCCAAGTTTGCCAACAAACCCCCAGCAGTAGAGAAGTCGGTGGTTTGATCCTCCTCATCATCATCATCCAATGTGATGGTTTTAAAATCCATCTTCGTTTTCATCTGTTTGAATTTCGGACCAGACTTAGAAGAAATAGTCCGTTTTCTCTTCAAACTGATTTGAGGATGTTCTTCATCATCACCATCATCACCCTTTTCGCTTCCCTCAACATGCACTCCTTCATCTTCAACAGAAACGTGTACTCCTTCGTCTTCGATAACAAACTTGGATCCGGACCCTTTCGTCCCGCTTGAACTGGTTTTCTTGCCCTTATCACCACCAACCATCACCGCAGTGGCGCAGCCTGAGCCGGAACTGAACCTGAACCTCCTTGACCGTCCGAACCTCCTTGATTACCCGGAGCCTCGGGTTGCCGAATCTGATAGAGATTCTCTTGAACGATGCTTAGATACGAAGGATCGCCTTTCGGTGTCTTGGTGGCCCGGACATCGAGCTCCTTGGAATCAAAAGATTTTAACCTCAAAGCCTCCATTAAACCCATAGCTGCATGAAAACAAACAGTAAATAATATCTACAGTCCGGCACGTTATAAAACATACGAACGGGCAAAACAATCAAAACAAATTTAATAAACACCGCGTAACTAACCCTCTTTATTCCACTTGAGGGTAGGATACCACTCCGATTCGGCCCAGACCGTGCTAATCCGCCCCATGACAAGGATGTGTTCCGGATACTTCTGTATACGTCCAGCTTCCTTAATCAAGTTCGCATATAAATCCTGGTTGAACTCGAAATCTTCAGGAAGAGGGGGTGGAAGTCGCGACTTCTTTAGCCTCCACGTCATAAACTCCGGAACGCATCGATCGTCAACCAAGAAGAAGTGATCCTTCCAATCTTTTATGCTAGTAGTAATCCACGTATAACAACAAGAGTGTTTATCCCTAACTTCGAAGGTGTACCAGCTACCGAACCGATTCAGCTTGTAGAAAGCCCGGAACACATCCAAATCCGGGTCGGATCCCAAACCACGACAAGCTAACTCAAAGTGATACACCTTGGCAAAGCCGAAAGGGTTCATTTGAGAAAGATGAACCTCGTGGAATAAAAGAACTTCGATCAAGAACTTCATCAGAGGAAGACGATAGTTGCAGTAATCGAAAAGGCGAGTATATATCCCTATTTTCCCTGGTACAAAAGGATAAATAGGCGTATTCTTTTAGGGGAGAACAGGGTGTAATGAGGCAGGAATTGCGTAATTATCTATATACCACTGTAAACCATTTTTACTCAAAATATTGAAGCAACCGGATAGATTGCTCTTGTTCGCCATACTAAAAAGAAGAACACTAACCTGTTTAATGAATAGTTTTGCCTCAGAGAGAAGAAAGGAGGAGATAAAGTAAAAAGTAAAAACAAAAGTTACTTTTTCGCCCCCTTTTATAAGGATATACACCGCCTCACCGTAACCAATGAAAGATCGACACGTCATGACAACTGACGCACATCAAGCGTCACGTCAGCAGGGAAAAATAAAGTGACTGTCTGTCATCCAGCAAAAGTCACCGCCCAGAAATTTAAAATTCAAAAAGTCAGTAAACTACAAATCAATGGGTCAGCCCGCCAAAATTACGCCGTTATAGTTCGAAGCTTTTACCTAGGAAACGCTACGAACTAGGGGGACTTGATGAGGATACGTCCTTGGTCGGACCGAATCATTGCCAACACAGAACCGGACTATAGCACACCAAGGTCGGACCGCACCTCATGCTATAAACGGAACGATCAAATACACTGGAACGCCATAACTAACTGGGCCCCACAACCATAACCGTCATGACAGTGATTGGTCCGACCCTAACTAACTCGCCACGTCAGCACACCCAAAGACTATAAATACCATACTTAGACCTCCAAAAAGGGGTAATTGCTGTTCTCTCTCTCTAAACTCTCCTCTCTCTCTTCCTGACCTATTTTTCTCCTCGCAAATACTTATTCTCACGCCCGAGCTTGGTCACAGGGAGGCCCCCCTCCCTGTGACGAGGCTAACGGTGTGCTTGTTTCATTGTGATCTTGCAGGTTATTGATTCATGAGTTTGTGTGGAGCCACCCCACATTTCCTTTCATATAATCCTATTAATTTATTGTTATCATCAAGAGAGGACTCTTATGATCCTATCCAATCCAAAGTATCCTGAGATGCGATTTTGAATGACTAAAATAATATTACAAAGGGTCATGCATAATGCATATGAATGTTATGACACCCAAATTTATGGACGTAGTTTTTAAAAGACTTAGTTTTGCTATTCAAAAAGGGGTGATGAGACAGCTTGTTGGCCGTTTACCGTCTCGATGTAAATTCACAACGCGATAATTTTAAATTACAAAAGTTTTTTAATGATTTATTAACGACTTTTTTTTCTTTTTGATTTTGTAGTATCTAGAAGATGAGAAAAGAACCTGAGTGTCATAGGCCTGGGGCAACTGAGAGATGAAGTCATGGGCATTTGAAGCTTTTGCAGCTTCAATGACTTCTTCCATGGTGGCATCTTCTTTGCAAAACAATATGTTTTCTTTTATGGTGGTTGAAAATAGAGCAGGCTCTTGACTCACCAACCCCATTTGTGATCTCAGCCATTTTAGTTGCAGCTTATCAATCCTCACCCCATCCACACAAATCTCTCCCCCTTGAGGATCATAAAACCTCAGCAACAATGCGATCACCGTCGATTTACCCGACCCACCAAAGCCACCGTCCTCCCTGCCGGAACTTTTAAATTAAAAGCTTCGAATATCACCGATTCAGGCCTTGATGGGTATGCAAACTTTACATTCTTAAACTCAACTTCCCCATAGACTTGTTGTATTATCTCCCCTTCCATGTTCTCTGAATCAATCGCGGGGACTCTTTTGATCATTTCTCGTATCCGTTTGCTGGCAGCCATTGCATCAGAGAAGTACTTCACATTGGACATTGCAGAACCAAATGACCTGTCATTATTCATTTCATTAATTTTTAACTTGCAAGCAACTGGTTTGTTGAAATGTGAGAAGGAAAAGGAACAAACTTACAGCCCGCCAATCGCGATTGCTACTGCGACTGACCACACAGTTCCTCCTCTAGCTCCATGGTGCATCACCAGTGTACTACCGTACCAATACAAGAAGGCCCATACACCAAAAGTTATACCGTTGCTGCCGATCGCAAGTCCTTTAGCCAACCCCTGCTTTAAACCCAACTTCACTGTACCTTCCAGTGCATCAGAGTAGTCTTTGATGGTCTTGTTTTCACCCACAAAAGAATAAACTGTCCTTACTGACGAAAGCGCCTGCTGTGCGATCGTATCAGCCTTGTTATATTCCTCCCTGATTTTTCTTGATAACCTCATCAGAATCCTTCCAGAAATTAAACCAGGTATAACTAATACTATGATAAATGGCAGCCCAACAATTGCTAGCCTCCATAGCAACATAAATGACACAAAATATGCCCCAACACAAGTTGTCACATTCATCACAAGCACCGGCACCTGCAGTTTTGTTGCAACATAAAAAATTGATCATACATAGCCTTCATAAAAATTAAAAACTAGTTATTATTATTACTATATATTAAAATTATTACTTTACTATATATTAAAATTAGAAATGAAATGAACAGTAATTACTATTATTATTATTATTATTATTATTATTACTATATATTAAAATTCAAAATGAAATGAACAGTAATTACTATTATTATTATTATTACTATATATTAAAATTGCTATATATTAATATTAATATAATAATAATAATAATAATAATAATTACTATTATTATTTTTTTTACTTTCTCAGTTGGATAAATTTGGTGTTAACCAATACTGGTATCGAAAATACAGGTACGGTCCGGTATATTATCGGTACATGGTAAAAATTGGCATCAGTCTGATACAGAAAACGCCAAAATCGGTACCGGATTGAGTTTGAGTTTGAAAATCTTTTAGTTCGGGAAATTCGGTACTGCTGCACGGTACCATTTGCTCATCCTGATCACGGGTTCCGTACAAACAACAACGGTATCGTACAACTTTTTCTTGTTGATTTTCTTCAACTTTTAATGATTTATTTTCTTAGTTTCAGGGGTAGGGATGAGCTCGGTGGCAACCGATACCGAAAATACCAGTACGGTACCGGCATATGAAGGTAAAAATCGGTAGCGAACCGGCACTAGGAACGCCAAAAGTGGGTACCGAATTGGTACTTAGGATCCTTCGGTTTGGGAAATTCGGTACCGGTACCCAGTATTATTTGCTCATCTCTGACCACGAGTTTCATACGAACAACATCATTAACATACAACTTTTTTGGTTGATTTTCTTTCGATTATTTTTTAATGTTTTTTACATTTTCTTTTTATTCTTCTAAGTGGTTACGTGTGTAACGCGTTCGTAGTGATTTCAAAACACATGTAAACATAGACTAAATAACAAAAGAAGTTCGCCGCAACGCGGCTAGGGTGATAAACCAAGTTATCATAAAAGTTGCATACCTCTAAATCTATACCCAATAATCAGATATGTCAATGTGTCATAATTATACGAGCTCAACATTAATCATCATAAAAGTTGCATACCTCTAAATCTATATCAGTCACCATAAAAGTTGCATACCTCTAAATTTATACCCAGTAACCAGATATGTCATGTGTCATAATTATACGAGCTCAAATTTTTTTGTTGGTTTCTATTATTTCACCCCATTATTCTTAAATCATATTTAATCTTAAAATATTGTTTTATAATTTTTAAATATTTATTAGTACTAATTTAACAATCCCTGAAAAAATAAATACATTGCTTTCTAATCTATCATCATCATCATCATACCTCACTAAATCCTATCAATAGCAAAGCTAAGGTCTAAGGAAAGTATGATGCGGACAACATTACCTCTATCTCTTAGGAATAGAAAGACTGCTTCGAGTGAGACCCTCGACTCGATGGTAGTTTTATATCAAGCCTTGGACACGAGGCACATAATACTCAACAATCAGGACAAATGCCGATTTGTGCATGTACCCCCTTGTTTTTTAGCTATCAACACCACCACATGCTGCATGATTAGTCATCCGCCGCTTTTAATGTTATTTTCACGAAATTAGTAAAATAACATTAAAATTAATACATTTTCAATTTTGCCCTATCAAGTCCCACACATATACACGCCATATGCACACAGCATAATATATTTAAATAGGTGATTTTTGTTAAGACTATAAATATAAATATAAAAATGAGTGATGCTAAATAATGCATAAAAATAATCAATATATAATTATTATATACTAAATTAGTGACTTTGGTGGACCAGATCTAAAAGAGGGTTATATATTAACTTGATCATAAAATCTTAAACTTGCAACACTTGAGTTTACCAGTGATGATGACAACTGCCACTCTCACCGTCTTTCTAACATTTCTGACGCTTGGCTTCCACCATGTCCGATCAAACACTCTTACGCCGGAATTACTTCCTTCTTCTCCGCCGGAGCAGCCTCACCGTACGGCCTTCCACTTTCAACCTCCCCAAAACTGGATGAATGGTAACTTTTTCTTCTTACTTTTCACTTTTTTTCCTTTTTCCACTTCCACTTTCCTCTAACTTTCGCGACGGTTTCATTATTTTGCGACGATGAACATGCATGGTTGATCGTTTGACTGGCGGATATTTCAATGCTCACAGATCCTAACGGTACGTAGTAATTTCCTCTGTTTATTGAATAAAAAGTTAAAAGTTGTTAATCATAGTAGTTATCGAATTTTTTCACATATTTATTCCTTCAATTCTAAAGTCAGATCTTTAAAAGTGAAAAGATTAACCATCTGTTTTATTAACTGCTTAGGCCATCCGTAGTCATAAAGCCCCTTGTGGGGCGTTATGCGACACGTGTCGTGCCACGTCACACATGGGCTTTATGGGGCGTTATATCACTAGAGCCCGTAGTCATAAAGCCCTACCCATCAATACCTAATTATTAATTTTCGTTTTTATTAATTAATTATAAAAACACTAACTAATTTTTGATTGGTCCAAAGTTTGAAACCTTCCCCAATACCGCCGCTATATATCTCGCGCCCCACCCCATTTTTTCACTCATACCGCCCTCTGTTTTGGTGTTTCGGGGCGTTTTCCGGCGCCATACTAGGGCATAGCGCCCCACTACGTTCTGTCTTAATAATAATAAAGGTGTACATTTCCTTTTTTTGGCAAAACCGGTTCAGGCGAATAGCTTTGGTAACTTTGGTAAAAAAACCGGTTTGACTTTTGAGCCTTTTTTTGGCAAAACCGGTTAGCGAATAGGTTTGGTAACTTTGGTAAAAAAACCGGTTTGACTTTTGAGTTGAAACCGGTTCGGGTCACAAACCGGTTATGGAGGAAAATATTCGAACCTTATTCATATCGGTTTAGGTTGGGTTAAAACCGATTTTTAAATCGGTTCGGGTCCAAACCGGTTTCAGTAACGAGAATAGGAACCGAGACGGTTTAGGTCGGGTTGGAATCGGTTTGGGTCAAGCCGGTTTTAGCTGGGGTATCGGGTCAGGTTAGGAAACCGGTTTGGGTAACTTTGTTCGAAACTGTTTCGGGTCATAAACCGGTTATGAAGGAAAATAGTCTAACCTTATACAAATCGGTTTAGGTCGGGGTTACCGGTTTTTCAAGTTGGTTCAGGTCCAAACCGGCTTCAGTAACGAGAGTAAGAACCGATATACAAACTGGCGGTTTGGGTCGGGTAGGAATCGATTTGGGTCAAACCGATTATAGATGTGGTATCGGGTCGGGTTAGGAACCGGTTTAAATATCCAAAGTGGCTTTTCTGTACATCTCTGTGCTTAATGTTGATGATGTATCCAGGACCAATGTACTACAATGGAGTATACCATCTGTTTTATCAGTACAATCCATCTGGCCCGCTCTTTGGTGAACATATGTATTGGGCACATTCGGTATCACATGACTTGATCAACTGGACCCCACTCGACCTCGCCATTGCCCCAACCGAACCCTTTGACATCATCAGTTGCTGGTCTGGCTCAGCCACAATCCTCCCTGGAAACAAACCGGTCATGCTATACACCGGAATTGACTCTGAAAACCGCCAAGTCCAAAACCTTATTGGACCGAAGAACTTATCGGATCCATATCTTCGAGAATGGGTCAAGTACACTGGCAATCCGGTCATAAACCTCCCGGATGGTATTCAACATGATGACTTTAGAGACCCAACCACTGCGTGGCTTGCAGACGACGGAAAATGGAGGATAATTGTTGGAAGTCAGAAAGACAAGAAGGGAATCGCGTTTCTGTACCAATCTGAGGATTTTGTTAACTGGAGTATGCATGAATCACCACTGCATGAAGTTGCAGGCACTGGTATATGGGAATGCCCCGACTTTTTTCCAGTGTGGGTTGATAGCACCAATGGGGTTGATACATCCGTAATGAACTCTAGAGTGAAGCATGTGTTGAAGGTGGGATTGTTTGATTATCAAAAGGACTACTACATGATTGGGGATTACAATTTTGTGAACGAAAACTATGTTCCTCAAAATGAATTAACGCTTGGCACCTTGAGATATGATTACGGGAAGTATTATGCTTCGAAGTCGTTCTTTGACCCTGTAAAAAATAGAAGGATCTTGTTGGCTTGGGTGAATGAATCTGATTCTGAAGCAGATGATGTTGCTAAAGGATGGTCCGGACTTCATGTAATCATACGTTAGTTTATTCAAATTTTGTTAATTATACTTTTTTAATGAAATCATCAATTTGCTAATGACATGCAGTCATTTCCAAGGAGTATTTGGCTCGATAAAAAGCAGAAGCAGCTCGTACAATGGCCTATCAAGGAGATTGAAACGTTATATGAAAACGAAGCTACTGTTCAAAATAAGAATCTTGAAGATGGATCATCACATGAAATTTTGGGCATAACTGCATGGCAGGTAAAGACATGAAGTCTCAACGGTCCAACTTTGTTTTGGGGTTCTTTTGTACCCGTATGTATGTGGTGTTTGTTATTTTATAGGTGGACGTGAAGCTTTCGTTCAAACTTACTAATTTAGAAGAGGCCGAGAAATTGGACCCGAGCGGGGTTGACCCGCAACTTATTTGCAGTGAAATGGATGCATCGAAGAAAGGCAAATTCGGCCCGTTTGGTCTGTTAGCTTTGGCTTCCCATGACTTGACTGAACAAACTGCAATCTTCTTTCGGGTTTTCCAAAATAATGGACGATACATTGTGCTAATGTGCAGCGATCAAAGCCGGTTAGTTTTCTTCAACTCGGTTATCTATATTATAACCTTCTTCAGGGGGTGGCAGCCGTCTCATGATCAAATCCAGCTTCCACTGGTGATGATTTTTTTATATCCTGTATACAGTTTAAATGCTAACCAATTAACCTATCCAAAACATTAAATATTCTAGGTCTTCTACAAGGAACGGGCTTGATAAAACGACATATGGAGCATTTGTCGACATAGATCCTCAACAAGATGAAATTTCACTTAGAACCTTGGTGGGTAATTGGTAAACTTATCTTTTTGTGAAGTTTTTAAATTTTAAGATCTAATGTAGTTTTGTTTGGGATATGCGCAGATAGATCACTCGATCGTTGAGAGCTTTGGAGGAGGAGGAAAGACGTGCATCACAGCTAGGGTTTACCCAACATTAGCCATTAAAGAAGAAGCCCATTTGTTTGCCTTTAACAATGGAACAGAAAGCGTGTTGATCACTGAGCTGAGTGCTTGGAGTGTGAAGAAAGCTCGGATTAATACCGAAGAAAATGTTGGGCGTGCAAATCAATAATCTGAAGAAGATGTTTTGTTATACTGGAAGCAGTTAATTACCTTGCTTAATTACTTGATTTGATTACTTTATCATGATTTTCAACACCTTATAATTAAGTAACATAAGCTTCCACGACCGATGAACAAAAAGTGCACATTGATGATGATCAATTTCGGTTTACATAAGCATTAGTTTAGCATCCTATGTTATCTGATCAGCCATTTGAGTATATCATTCAAATCCATATATATATATATATCAATGATCAGCTATAGAATACAAACACTTTAATATATCAACGCACAACTCAAAAGCGATAATTTCCCCCGCTTGACCTTGAACTAGGAGCATAGGTTGTCGACACGGATTTCCTTCCCAACGATGTTCCAGCTAGACGGAAGTGAACCGAGTCTCTTTTACTTTCCTGTGAATCATAAGACATTGTATGATCATAAAAGTCGAATCTGTTTCTAAAATTGAATTATACGGTGAACAAGAGGTAAATCGATACCATATCTAGTGAACCCTGGGACATGAGCCTGCCATAACCATTGATCGAACCGTTGAGTTTTTTCTCTTCGGTGCCTGATTTTCTAGCATTCATAAGCTTATCCACCATCCTGCTTCCAAGAATCTGCGCTCCGTTTCCTGTTTGAAACATTCTATTGCTACCCTTCAGAGCGTTCATGGTGGCCATACTTTCTTCACTGGTGGGAGCCACTTTTCGACCTCTGGTAACACTCGGTGAACACGACTGCCTTCTTGCTGCTCTCATGTTCGACACCTCAGGCTTCTGGCTAGCAACCGTGAGAGCGTTTCGAGTTGTTTGGTTAACTACGCGGCCTCTTGTAGCCGAAATGGACCGATCCGTTCTTAGATTAGGCGGTGTTTCATCTGAAAAGCCAGGAATTTGTGTGATCCGAGATGTTACTACAGGCGAAACCCCTCTGGTTTTCTGTGTGGTTCTTGATTGATTCAGAATCAAACGGTTGTCTCTTTCACTTAACGGTTTTGAAACTGAAGTTGTGTTAGTGAGATCAGTAACACTACTCTTGTGGACACTGGTGATCAATGGGATTGGAGCGGTTTTTATGTTCTTTTTCTGATCAATGAACAAACCGCTTGAACGTGCGCTAGGGGTTACCGATCTTGCAGGAATCCTTGGTCTAGGATTAGGTGTTTTCGGCTTTCCTGAATTAGATCCAATGTTTATCTGTTTTGTTTCTTTCTCCTCTGGTTTTCCTGCAAACTGCGGTTGGTGTTAGGCCATAAAAAAATTCCAGCATATGACTGATATATGGCTGGAACTTGGATGGAGTCAAAAGCGCTGTAGGTTCGGTCCCAATGAATCTTTTCATAAGTACATGGGTCGAGATTGCTATATTAGTCATAACAGTTATCGGCAAGGAGAAGCATACACAAGTTTATCACATATACATACCCGAGAAAGTGGTTGGGTGATGGGCAATTCACGTTGAACCACGAGTTCTTGTGCATTTCTCGCTTCCATCTCGATGGATGGAAAGAGAGGCGTGGCAGGTGGCGTCTTCAACCTTCGTTACAAGCACATCAGTTATTTAGTCTATTTTAAACATGTAACTTTCAGTGTGAAACACCTTATGGGTCAAGTATAAGAGGCTAGACCTATTTTACTTGTTACCTTTTAAACTTTTTTTCTTTTTACTTTAACCCTCATCAGATATATATAGAATTTGATGACGACAACTCACCAGTCGTAGTCATTTTTCTCGCTTTCTCCTAGGAATCCAAGACCCGGTCCTTTCTTTGTGTATGCCATCCCATAAAGTGGATAGTTTCCTGCATTTGAAACGGTCTCAGTAAGCGATCAAGGTTAGGATTAATAAAAATGTGCATAACCATAACACTCACCATTGGGTTCAAATTCATCGGAAACAGGCAGAAGAAGGCTAACAACTCGGTTTTTGTCACGCTTATGCATCTCTTGGAACAAAAGCAGATCTTCATCTTTGTCTTTGAAGCGGTTTGACAACGGCGCACTCATTTTCCTTCGCTCACGACCACCGTTGTTCATTACAGTTATCTTAGTTAGAGAATATGGAGGGATATATAACATGTACTATGATTATGGTATTAGTTTGTGTTACTATAAGTAGAGGGGGGACTAGGTGCAGACAAAGTCAAGAGGGCCGGCAGTTTTGATTTATGTTTTTTATGGTGATGAAACCAAAGATTGATGTGGTCTAGGAATGTTGCATTTGGCAATTGATAACGGTAGGGGCTTCACTATATTTTAAATGACTCATTTCAAGTATCCATACTATATTTTTCTATAAAAATACAAATAATGTATAAAAAGGTATGATTATCAAAAGTTTTAGCATGTGTATTGTATTTATAAATTTTATTACTATGTTTGATTGATAATGTATAGAGAGGTATGATTATCAAAAGTTTAAGCATTTGTATTGTGTTTATAAATTTTATTACTATGTTTGATAATATGTATAAGAGGAAACAAAGAATTCCAAATTTTTCCGTTTATAATACGTTGTATATTTTTAGGTTGGTGGGAGTGTTTGACTCCCATGCCAACATGCCACAACACCATGTCAGTGTTACATCAGCTTTCACCACTACTCGTCTTTTACTTGATACAACTTACCAAATCATAGGAAATGCAGTCGCTTTGTAGGCTTCCCATGCCACAACCAATTTTTTTTTTTTTGGTAGGCTTCCCATGCCACAACCAATTTTTTTTTTGAACGGCAAATTTGGATCACTGACGGACCACTGGAGTATCATCGTGCCACCAGCGGAACCACCCGATCATATCCATCTCCACTAGGCATAAGGCCTATACACCAATTCAGGAGGAAACTCAATAAATATGGGAAAAACCCCCTTGTCAGAATCGAACCCAGGACCTATTGGTCCAAAGTCTTATCCCACTCCCAAGATACCACTAGGCTATAAAGCCATGGGTGCCAGAACCAATTTTTAAATTAAATTAAAAGAAAAAACCTAACTAAAATTGTGATTGGTTGGATTTGGAATGGACCCACCTCTCCCTTGGTCTCTCACACACATACACCTGCGGTATCAATCGCAAACCCACACCACCCATTGCTGAACATCACACTTTCTGCACACCATGGAGTGGTGCTTGCCGAGTGGTTTTGGTGTTTTGCCGACACTACTCCCACCACCCTTATTGATTTAAGTTCGGTGACTCCATCCGACCTGACATGATAACTTTGTATATTGAGTTATAGACATCCGGATAACAAAATATATGACGTCCAAATATTGTGTCTGTCTTTGTTAATCCTCCAACGAGTCAAAATTTTAATATGTTAGGAGCATTCAGTGTTGTCGATTGCTTTTAATTTGACCCCAAATTGTATATAAGTAGTTGAAACATATATATTAAAGTTTATAGTGTTATCTTCACTGGAAATTGCAGATGTCGCACGTTGTAAAACGTAGTAGTAATATGATATTTTAAGAGATGTATGGCTACATAAACTTCACCAAGTAGTAGTAATATGATATTTTAAGAGATGTATGGCTACATAAACTTCACCAAATTTGTGTGTTTTAGAAATCTTCTTTGTGTGTCTGTTGTAATCACATGTAATTTATAAACACTAGTGGATTGTTGTGTATGTGCATTTATTAATATTAATAATACTTGATCAAATAACTAAATATATCAAAGAAATTAATACTTAATAAACTAAATATATCAAAGAATAAAAATATTACCAAAAAAAAAAAAAACAGAAAAAAAGCCAGGACTATGTACCAAATTAGAAAATAAATTTAATTAAACTAAAAACTGGACTATCATAACAAATTGATAAAAAAAAGAGTAAACTGCAATTTTACACCCTGAGGTTAGGGGTCATTGGCATGTCTACCCCCCCTAAGGAAATAATTGTAATTTTACCCCCCACTGTTCACTGTTATGTCGCAACCTTACCCCCTGTTAACAGATTCTGTTAGTCAACGTTTGTTTTGACTGTTATAATGTGTGAAAAGTCGTTTTTGCCCCTGTCTTATTAAAATTATATAAAAAATCAAGATTCATGTTCATCATCATCATCATCATCAGTTCATTCTTCTTCATTATCATCAGTTCATCATCAACGAAACAAGTTCATCATCATCATCCAGATCAACGAAACACAAAATCAACGAAACAAGTTCAGATCCACAACACAAATCACAAAATCAACGAAACAAGTTCATCATCATCATCCTCATCATCATCAGGTTCATCATCATCATCATCAGTTCCTTCTCCATTCAAAACCCTAACTAATCACCAACAAATCCACCAAATGTATATTCATCCATCATCGTCATCTTCTCCATTTCATCATCCAAAATGCCCTCTGTATCCGTAAAATTCTACAGTATTATATACAAATTCATCTTAAAGCGCCAATTACAAACCCTTGCCGAAAACCCTACCGAACTCACTAACCAATTCGGCGTCGTTTCACGCTCCGACGACTCCGTTGCTCTGGCTAACCCTAGCTTCTCTGGTGACTGAGTTGCCACAAAAGATATTGACTGCTGTTCTTCAGATTCAACACTCATGGTTTCCTGCATCTTCATCGTCACCTCCAATTCTCCTCTTGAAGTTGATCATCGCCATCTTTATTGGGCGTGGATCTGGTTGCATCAAACACATAGTTATTTGAATTGAGTGACGGTTGGATCTGGTTTCCTGCAGGTTTCCTGTAGGTCATCAAACACATAGTTATTGGGCGTGGATCTGGTTTCCTGCAGGTCATCAAGAAGAAGGGATCTAGGGTATAAAGTCGGTGACCGCCATGAACTGAGTGACGGAGTTCAGATTTGGATCTGGGTTTATTTGAATTGGATTGGGGTTTGTATGGTAACGATGGATCTGGGTTTATCAGATTTGGATATGGGTTTATCAGATTTGGATCTGGGTTTATATAATAATAATAATAATAATAATAATAATAATAATAATGGTTTAATAATAATGGTTTGGCAAAATGACCTATTTACCCTTTGACTCTACCCTTGTTATGTTGACTGTTAGGCAAAATTGACTCCGGGGGGGTAAGGTTGCGACATAACAGTGAACAGTGGGGGGTAAAATTGCAATTATTTTCTTAGAGGGGGTAGACATGTCAATGACTCCTAACCTCAGGGTGTAAAATTGCAGTTTACTCTAAAAAAATTACAAAACAAAAATGAAAAGGCAAAGTTTTCAACTTTGAATGGATTAGGTATATGTTTAGTCATATATCTTAGACGTACACATGTGACATTACTCACCCCAAAACTTTATGAGTTTTATTAGACTAAAAGGTATGGTGAGGCTTATTCCTAAGGGGATGGGCTGTCACGTCACCCGAGAGTGAGGATGGGTCTAAAGTGGATGAACCAATGGGTGGAGGATGGGGTCCTACACTATTTATAAAAACAATTAAAAAATATAATTGATTTGATTTTAGAGAGAGAGAGAGAGAGGAGAGAGAGAGAGAAAGGTGGCCCGTCGCGAACGTCTGTGGGCTGACGGAGAGGACTGGACGGAGGGCAGGGGGCGGTGTGGGGGTGCGGTGCCAGGGCTCGCCGGGGCAGGGACGGCCCCCATACCTTCTAGTCATAGTGAAAAGACATATATAAAACCACACACAATTAATTCTATATTTTGTATTAGCTCTTAAGAATTAAACCTTCAACCTTACACTAGAAAGACAACCTTTATATATACATCTCGATACCATCATGTTAAAAAACCTTTTGTTCTATGAAACTTATAATAGATTGACGTTCTAAAAAAACTTATGATAACTTGCCGGAGTCAAAAAAAAAAAATGCGAGTTTTTATTTCGTGTTGCTCCAAGTAACTTACCTGGGATAGCTTAAGCCGCTTAACCGATTCGAATGATCCACCTGGATATACTATACTATATACTAAAATAACTTTTAAACAACATTATACATCATAATAGTCTGGATGATTAAAAAAAATAATAATAAAGTATGTATCTGAAGGTGCCACTAGGTGATAAAATAGTACAATATATGCTTAATCATTATGTGCTTGCATAATAATTTTGACAAACTATAATTTTATATGTTGACTTTAGTGACTGGACCTAAAGAGGGGTATGATTATAAATCTTGCTACACAAACACATGATGAGGACAAGAGTCGGTTTTCATTCCAACATTTCTGATGGCTGGCTCTCACCATGTTGGATCGGAATCGAGCCTCGCTTCGCCATCGGATCAGCCTCATCGGACCGCGTTTCACTTTCAGCCTCCCAAAAACTGGATGAACGGTAAGTTTTTGTTCTAGTTTGACTTTTTCTTTCTTCTTCCTTCTATAATATAGTAACGGTTTCATTGATATGTTGTGATGATGAACATGGTGCATGATTGATTGGTGGATGTAACTAACGGCCTCAGATCCTAATGGTACGGAATCTCATCACCTACTTTCAATTATTGCTTCCTACTTTCCTTTGTTTTTTTTTTAAATATTATTTTTTGAACGACGAAACTTCTATTAAAAATTATTGCTTTCTAGTTACCAATCGAACCGTACTAACCACTAAGCAAGATGGCCGGTTTGACTGGTTTAAGATCCAAAAAGTTCAGTTTCACGGTTTGTTTGTCAAATCTGACTTGAAAGTTGGAACTAGTCGTCTACCTGCTATTCTTATGTAATTTTCCCTGATGATTGGAATGAAATATAAGTTTATTTGAAAAAAAATATATATGTACTTACGTATATTACAATCGATATTCATCTTAATATTTTTTCAACACAAACTGATACTTAACCAAACAAAAAATCAATTCAAAGCGTCAAACCGAACTATTATTTAAGCAATAATTTTATACACCCAAATTCCATCTAACCTTGTATTTGCAAGGATTCGAACTTACACCCCTTTTGTGGGGTGTAAAAACCGAACAATAAAACCGTAAAGTTAACACTTGAATGATGCATTCAGGCCCAATGTACTACAATGGAGTCTACCATTTCTTTTATCAACACAACCCGTCCGGCCCGCTCTTTAATCCTCAAATGTACTGGGCCCATTCGGTATCGCGTGACTTAATAAACTGGACCCCACTCGACCACGCCTTTGCCCCGACCCAACCCTTCGACATCAACGGTTGTTGGTCTGGCTCTGCCACAATCCTCCCTGGAAACAAACCCGTTATATTATACACTGGACTCGATTCAGAACACCGTCAAGTCCAAAACCTCGCGGTCCCAAAAGACTTATCTGATCCATACCTTCGAGAATGGGTCGGGTACACCGGCAATCCCGTCATTAACCTCCCCGACGGAATTCAACATGATGACTTCCGAGACCCAACCACCGCGTGGCTTGCAAAGGACGGAAAATGGAGGGTGATCGTTGGAAGTCAGAAAGACAAGAAGGGAATCGCGTTCCTGTACCGATCTGAGGATTTTTTTAATTGGAGTATGCATGAATCACCACTTTATGAAGTTGCAGGCACTGGGATATGGGAATGTCCTGATTTCTTTCCGGTGTGCGTTGATAGCAACAATGGGGTTGATACATCTGTAATGAACTCTAGAGTGAAGCATGTGTTGAAGGTGGGATTGTATGATTATACAAGAGACTACTACTTGATTGGGAGTTATACTCCTGAGAAAGAAAGCTTTGTTCCTCAAAATGAACTAACTCTTGACACCTTAAGATATGATTATGGAAAGTATTACGCTTCAAAATCGTTCTTTGACCCTGTGAAGAATAGAAGGATCTTGATGGGTTGGGTCAATGAATCTGATTCTGAAACTGATTGTATTGCTAAAGGATGGTCCGGACTTCAGGTAATCACAGATTAATCGACATGTTTTTTAACAAAATTACTTTTCTTTAATGAAATCATCAGTTTCTAAAAACATTTTAGTGAAATCATGAGTTTTCTAATAACATGCAGTCATTTCCAAGGAGTATTTGGCTCGATCAAAACCAGAAGCAGCTCGTACAATGGCCTATCGAGGAAATTAAAATGTTACATGAAAACGAAGTTAGTTTTAAAAATAAGAAGCTTGAAGGTGGATCACTGCATGAAATTCTTGGCATAACTGCTTTGCAGGTGAGTCGTCAAGTCCTAACGGTCTAGCTTTTTCGGACTCTTTTGTAGTCGTATGTATGTTGTGCATGTTACTTTACAGGCGGATGTGAAGATATCATTCAAACTAACTAATTTAGAAAAGGCCGAAGAACTGGACCTGAGTGGGATCGACCCACAGGTTTTCTGCAGTGAAATGGATGCGTCAAAGAAAGGCATATTTGGCCCGTTTGGACTATTAGCTTTGGCTTCCCATGACTTGTCTGAACAAACTGCAATCTTTTTTCGGGTTTTCCAAAACAATGGACGATACACTGTGCTAATGTGTAGTGATCAAAGCCGGTCAGTTTTCTTTAACTCAAGTGTCTTCATTATAGCCTTCAAGGGGTGACAAAGTAATCTAGTAGACTCGCCTCTAACCCCTTGAAGTGGCCCCATTGCTTAATATGGTATTGGATAGGCCACTTTATTCTTACGGGATAGAGGTAAGGCTGTCTACATCTTACCCTCCTCAGACCCTACCTTAACTTTGATATTGGTAGGATTTATTGAGTATGATGAATTGATGATGATCTATGTTATTTATATATTTCTAATGCTAACCAAATAACGTGTCGAAAACTTTACATATGTCAGGTCTTCTACAAGAAACGGGCTTGATAAAACGACATATGGCGCATTTGTCGACATAGATCCTCTGCAAGATGAAATTTCACTCAGAACTTTGGTGGGTGATAATGAGTAAACTTTTTCTTAAGTATTTGAATTTATGCTCTAATGTAGTTTTGTTTGGGATAAACGCAGATAGATCACTCGATCGTTGAGAGCTTTGGAGGGGGAGGAAAGACGTGCATCACGGCTAGGGTTTACCCAACATTAGCCATTGGAGACGATGCCCGTTTGTTTGCATTTAACTATGGAACAGAAAGTGTGTTGATCTCTGAGCTAAGTGCTTGGAGTGTGAAGAAAGCTCGGATTAACATCGAAGAAATTATTTGTTCTGTAGATCCATAATCTGATGAAGATCGTTGATTCATCTCATTCTAGGACGTGTGTATTATATTGGAAGGAGTTAATTACTTGATGCGGATCCTTAATATATAATGATCATCAACAGTACTTCATTATGTAAAATATGCTTCCATGTTTAGCATCTTATGTTATATAACAAACTGATAAAAAAATATTTAGCAAACAAAAATGAAAAGACATGTTTAACAATAAGATTACAACACATGGTAAGATCAAAGACAGTTTCAAATTCGAATGGATTAGGTATATTTTTAGACATATATTTTATACTCAACTATTTTTTTTATTTGTGAAAGTGAAAAAAATATATAAGACCACTTTTATATATAAACAAGATTCGATTACGTTGAACAACCTTTTTTTCTAACGAACTTATGATAAATCCGCGTTCTAGGAAACTTAAGATAAATTTCCGCATCAAACAAATTAAAATAAATGTGACCTTTTATTTCTTGTTGCCTAAGTAGTCATTTACTTAATCCGCTTAACCAGTTAAATGATCCGATCGGATATACTAAAATAACTTTTAAACAATATTATACATCTCATAAGTCATTGATGAATTGTTTTTTATAAGAAAACACCAAAACTTGACGTGTAATTTGGATGATCATCTTAATATGGTATGTATTTGAAGGTGCCACTAGGTAATAAAATAGTAGAATTAATTGAGATATGCTTTATTAATCGTCATAAACTTACATAATAAGTTACAAACACGGTTTGCCAACTAAACTCTTATAATTTTATATGTTGACTTTGGTTGACTTGACCTAAAGAGAGGCATGCTATAAATCTTGCAATACCAAAGTATGATGAGGACAACTACCATTTTTCATTCTAACATTTATGATGGCTCCCCCTCACCATGTTGGATCGGAATCAAGTCTTGCTTCGCCATCGGACCAGCCTTATCGGACGTCGTTTCACTTTCAAGTTCCCAAAAATTGGATGAATGGTAAGTTCTTCTTCTAGTTTTGACATTGTTTTTCTTCCTTATCTAAATAAAGTTATTGTTTCATTGATATGTGATAATGAACATGGTGCATGACTGAATTGGTGGATGTAACAATGGGTGCAGATCCTAATGGTACGTAATCTCATGACTACCTACTGTTGATTATTGTTTCATAACTTTTCTTTGTTTATTAAATAAATTAGGTTGTTAATCATTGTAGTTGGTGTATGTTTACAAAATGGTTCATGATGCATCCAGGACCAATGTACTACAACGGAGTCTACCATTTCTTTTATCAACACAACCCATCCGGACCACTCTTTCATCCTCGAATGTATTGGGGCCATTCGGTATCACGTGACTTGATAAACTGGACCCCACTCGACCCAGCTTTTGCCCCAACTGAACCCTTCGACACTAACGGTTGTTGGTCCGGCTCTGCCACAATCCTCCCTGGAAACAAACCTGTCATGTTATACACAGGACTCGATACTGAAAACCGCCAAGTCCAAAACCTCGCCGTCCCAAAAGACTTATCTGATCCACATCTTCGGGAATGGGTCAAGCACACGGGCAATCCCATCATTAACGTCCCTGATGGGATTAAACATGATGACTTCCGAGATCCAAGCACAGCCTGGCGTGCAGACGACGGAAAATGGAGGATAATTGTCGGTAGTAGGAGAGAAGGGACGGGAATGGCGTTTCTTTATCGATCTGAGGATTTTGTAAACTGGAGTATGTGGGAATCACCACTTTATGAAGTTGCTGGCAGTGGGATATGGGAATGTCCTGATTTCTTTCCGGTGTGTGTTGATAGCAAAAATGGGGTTGATACATCTGTAATGAACTCTAGAGTAAAGCATGTGTTGAAGATGGCCGCGTTCGATTGTGGAAGAGACTACTACTTGATCGGTAATTACAATCCGGAGGATGAACACTTTGTTCCTCAGAGTGAACTAACTCTTGGCTCCTTGCGATATGATTATGGGAAGTTTTATGCGTCGAAATCATTCTTTGACCCTGTAAAAAACAGAAGAATCTTGATGGGTTGGGTCAGTGAATCCGATTCTGATGAAGATGCTCATGCTAAAGGATGGTCTGGACTTCAGGTAATCATAGATTAATAGATTAACTGACATTTTTTAAAGAAATTTATTTATTTTATAAAATCATCAATGTGCTAATAATATGCAGTCATTTCCAAGGAGTATTTGGCTTGATCAAAACCAAAAGCAGCTAGTACAATGGCCTATTGAGGAATTTAAAATGTTACATGAAAACGAAGTTAGTTTTAAAAATAAATCTATTGAAGCTGGATCATTACATGAAATTTTGGGCATAACTGCTTCGCAGGTAAGTCATTAACTTTGTTTCGGGCTCTTTTGTAGTCGTATGTATGTCATGTTTGTTATTTTACAGGCGGATGTGAATGTATCATTCAAACTAACTAATTTAGAAGAGGCTGAAGAACTAGATCTGAGTGGGATCGACCCACAGGTTTTCTGCAGTGAAATGGATGCGTCCAAGAAAGGCAAATTCGGCCCGTTTGGATTGTTAGCTTTGGCTTCCCATGACTTGAGTGAACAAACTGCAATCTTTTTTCGGGTTTACAAAAATAATGGACGATACACAGTGCTAATGTGCAGTGATCAAAGCCGGTTAGTTTTCTTCAACTCATGTAGCAACATTGAAGGGGCGGCGCAATAGTCCTCTCTAGCATATTTGAAATGCTAACCAATTAGCCTATACAAACCTTACATATTCCAGGTCTTCTACAAGGAACGGGCTTGATAAAACAACATACGGAGCATTTGTTGACATAGATCCTCAACAAGATGAAATTTCACTTAGAACCTTGGTGCGTAGTTAATGGTTAAACTTTTTTTTTTCTTTCTTGAAGTTTTTTAACTTAAGCTCTAATGTATTTTTATTTGGGATATATACAGATAGATCACTCGATCGTCGAGAGCTTTGGAGGAGGAGGAAAGACGTGCATCACAGCTAGGGTTTACCCAACAATAGCAATTGGAGATGAAGCTCATTTGTTTGCATTTAACTATGGAACAGAAAGTGTGTTGATCTCTGAGCTAAGTGCTTGGAGTGTAAAGAAAGCACATATTAACATTGAAGGAACTAACGGGGGTGCTTATTAATAATCTGAAGAAGATGGTTGGTTTATGTCATTTGGAGAGTTGTGAATTATATTGGAAGTAATTAATTACCTTGTTTAATAACTTGATTTGAATACTTAATCATGATTATCAACACTACATCATTAAATAAAATATATGTTTACATCTTTTGTTATTTGATCAGCCATTAGGATAAAGGGTGTGGGGGCATGGTTAGTTCATCAATTCTCATGTTGGACCATTAATGAATTGCTACATCACCCCCTTGCCTCATCCACCATGGTTGGCATGGATTAAACCATGGCAACCATGGGCCTTCTTTCCTTTTTTAATATTTTATTTTCCTTTTTCACAAAAATAAATTAAAATAAGAGAATAATGATTTGGGTCATGACCACACCCTTAGGGTAGTGGTTTTGAATGATGGATTAAAAGTGAGTGACATGGCGCTGATGTGAAGGGTCATGAAGACCATAAGGGTTATGACCACACCCTATAGCCTTAGGGTGGAAGGAGTGGGTTCAGGGAACTCATGCGGAGAGGGGCTTTGCCGATCGGGGAGGTGTTGCCGGCCTTCAATCGGTGAGCGGGGAGGGGTGTAGGCGGTGAGTAGTCACCGAGTGGGGAAGAGGAGAAAGGTGAGAGAGAGAGAGGGGGTTAATGGTGGGCCCCAACCCCTTTCAACAAATCATACATTTTTTTAATTGTTTACCACTCTTTATATGTTTGAGCATTGCTAGTGATTGAGTGTAAAATGGGGAATAAAGTGGGGACTTGACTTGACATGGCATGACATTATTGGTTAGAAAATAAGTTTACCACTCCCCAAATGGGAGCACTCCTTCCACCCTTACATATATGATTCGAATCCATTTATATATCATTGATCAACTTTAGAATACAAACACTTCGAGTATATTTAAGGATTAATAAATTTTGATAATCCTAAGTTTCACATGTTGGCTGATAATAATTCCAACTTTAAAAATTCCCTCAAACGATCCCAACTTATAAAAGATTGGCCCCCATTGATCATTTTCTAACATATAATAATTTGACATCCTCAATAGATTCAAGTGCACATGCAGACTTCTTAATTGATTTAAGTGCACCTATGTTAGAGAAGGATCAATGAGGGCCAAATTCTTACAAGTTGGGATCGCTGGAGGGAATTTTTAAAGTTCGAATTATTATTAGCCAACATGTGAAATTTAGGATTATTAAAGGGTCTACATATTTACACACCTTATTGCCTATTTCCACACCCTCCAAGACGCCTCGTATAGAGCTATACGAGGCGTATAGGGTTGCTTTTCCGACCAGCTCTGCACCAAAGCACAATGTCAAATCAGTCACATCAGACGGGGAGTCTAGGTCTGTACGAGGGGCTCATACGAGGCACTAAGACGCTTCGTATAGGCCTATACGAGGCGTCTTAGTGACTGATTTGACTATACGTTTGACAAGTGACTTAAAGCTATACGGGTAGTATAGAGCTATACGAGGGGTCTATGTCTCACATAAAGTGCAAGATTCCGTCACATTCTTTGTCATTCATTCTGCTTCTTCTTGTTCGTTTTCTTCATTCATTTCATTCATTCTGCTTCTTCGAAAGAATTGACATTTGTGTTCTTGTCATCCCGAAGTGTTGAAATGTCATCATACTGGGACGGCAACTATGTCTTCGGGCAGTATTCTAGCGACAACTGGGTGGCCAAAAGCGTTCCGGTAACAGTTATTAACTTAAACATTTTAATTAGTTATTGTTTTAGTTTATTATATACTAATGATGATACGGTTGTTTATTTTGGATGAGTCTGGCGTTCCCGATTCTAATGAGCAAGAGGAGGTTGTGTCTAGTATACAAGGAGAACAAAACAAACCGTTTCTAGATTTGAACAAGCATCCCCCTGTTGATGAAACAGCCCCTGTAGATGACTCATACCATGCTTGTCAACCAAGTTATCCGACGCAACAAGGGTATCCGGATTATAGATACGGGTGTGAATACGGATGAGACGGTGGATACGGAGGAGACGGTGGATACGGAGGAGACGGTGGATACAGTGGATACGGAGGATATGGTGGATATGGTGGTTATGGTGGATATGGTAGATATGGTGGTGAGACACCTCCCATCCAGGACAGTCCGTACTTAAAAAAACAGGTATTAATTACTATTTTTTTATTATTATTAGTATTATTATTAGTATTATTATTAATATTATTATTATTAGTATTATTATTATTATTATTATTTATTTATTTATTTATTAAAATTATTTATTATTATTGTCGATGTTACAGGTTTTCAACTCTTTAGATGAACTAAAGAATCGGATACAAGAAATAGCAAACGCGGATGGTTTCGTTATTGTCACCCGTCGATCAAAGAAAATCGGGGGAAGAACCGGGAGGGTATGGCTTGAATGTGATCGTGGTGGTGAGCACCAGACTACAGCAACACTTAGAAAAGCCGGAAGCAAAAAAACCGGTTGCCCGTTTTACCTGCTGGCTGTGCGAAACCACCGTATGAAACCTGGGAGATTAAAGACGGAAAAATTGAACATAACCACGAACTTTGTGAGGACCTGTCGGCCCACGCGTTTGTGCGAAGGTTTACTCCAAGCGAAATGAAACTGATCGAGCAACTGACAGCTCAAAACATGGAGTCGCGCAAAATATTTCAAACGATAAGGAAGCAGGACCCCGACAGGTTTCATGTTCAGAAAGACGTTCAAAACGTTGTGGCGAAGATTAGAGCCGAACAAAGACAAGGATTGACTCCCATGCAGTCACTAAAAAACATACTGATAAACAACGACTTTATTTACGAGACACGGGAGGAACCCGGAACAGAGATCGTAACAGAGATCTTCTTTCTTCATCGGGACTCGAGATGCATGTGGCGTGCATTCCCCCACGTCATGCTGATCGGTGCGACGTACAAGACAAACATATACAATATGCCCTTTATCCAGATTGTTGGTATGACGCCTACCAACAAATCGTTTATTATCGCGCATGCCGTTGTTAGTAAAGAACGGGGTGATAACTTTGTGTGGGTGCTTCAGAGGGTCAAGTCAATGTTGGATGAATGCATGGAGCCACGTGTGATTTTAACCGATAGAGACCTAGCCCTTATGGGCGCGTGTGCTAAAGTATTTCCAAACGCCTCCAGGCTTCTTTGCAGGTGGCACATACAACAGAATGTTATGAAGAACTGCAAGGGTGCCTTCACAGAAGAAGACTGGAAGAAATTTTTGTCATTCTGGGGGACATTGATTGAGTCTCCATCCATACTCATCTACGAGTACCACTTGCGCAACATGCGAAAACGACTTGTGGAGTGTAAACGTTCTAGTAAGTTTTTATAATAACATACGACTCACCTATGCAAATTTTATTAAATTATTTTTACTTTTTAGGAGTCTTCAAATACGTGTACGATAACTGGCTAAAAGACTATAAGGAGATGTTCGTCTTTGCGTGGACTGATAAGAGGCGCAACTTTGGTAATCGTACCCAAACAGAGTTGAGAGCCAACACGCCAACTTAAAGAGATACGTCCTAGATAGGAGCTCGCTGGACCGTGTAGTTGGTTGTGTCCATGATATAGTTGAGACACAGTTCGGTGAAATAAGGAAGACTTTTCGATATAGCATCGAAAAAAGAATGACCCACCACAAACACCCGTTGTTTCAACACCTACTTGGAAAAGTATCCCATACAGCACTTGACTTGTTGAGGGGAGAGGCAATTAGGAAGCTAGATGTCTTGGAGCGCTTTCATTCATCATGTGGTTGCCAAATGTGGCACAGCTGTGGGTTGCCCTGTGCTTGTAGGAAAGAAAAGTACATGCTTGAAGGTAATAATTGTTAAACGTACAAAACTTGTGTGATATATTTCCGTTAATCATGTGACTTAAACAATGTTGTTTTTAACCGTGCAGAGCGTCCGATTCAACTCGAAGACATAGACGTCTTCTGGCGGAAACTTAACTTCCAAAGTTGTAAATTGATAGACGATGACGTGGACGTGGTCGAAGAGCTAAATATTGTTAGACAACAATTAGAGTCGCACCCCCCAGCACAGCAAAAAAGCCTGATGTCAAAGATTAAAGCGGTGTTGACTCCAAAGAAATCTACCAAGAAACCACCGGTTGTCCAACAAAATACTCGTGGCCGACCAACAACAAAGCAGGTACAACAAAGGTTGGACGAGGCCTCTCGTATAGATGAAGAATTGAGGAGAAGCTCATTCGGTGATGCAAACACGTGCTTTGAAGGTTCCCGACAAAGTAAGTACGATAAACCTCGCCACAGCTCGTACGTTCCGTCACTGGCCTCTCAACAGTCGGTTATAAGGTCCCAAAAACCCAAAGCGAGCCTAAGCCGTTCAAAGAGTTCTAAGAAGAAAGAGACACGAGATGCTCACGGTTTTCCTTTAATCATTGGGGACGAGTACGTGGGAATCATCAAACAGTTTAATTATGCCATTCCGCCAGTGTTCCATACGAGATGTGATGCCGGACGGTCATTGTGGGTTTCGGTCTATGGCTGTGGGCTTAGGTATGGATCAGAGTTCATGGGGGCTCATTCGAAGGGACCTTGTCCAAGAAATGGATCAGAACGAATCGATCTGGTTCCCAATATTTGAAGCATGGGATAAAGGTTATTTTTACACGCATCGTCAGGGCCTAATTTGGGATTCAGTGTCCGGTTGTGGGCAGGATCACTGGATGGACTTCCCCTTAGCAGGACTTCTTATTGCACAAACGTACGGTATCGGGGTGCACCTGTTAACGACAACCATGGGTGCGAGTTCCACTTTCTTCCCGATACTAAGTCCTCCGGCTAATCAACAACCATTATTCATAACGCTTACACATGTTAACGAGAACCACTTCATACATGTTAAGCTGGAAGGGGATTATCCAATGCCACCAGTGATGTGTGTAAAATGCAACATATAAATTACATCAAATGAGGCATAAAACTAACCCTTTTTAAGTACTAATGTTGGAAAAAAAGTGTTTTTGTCTTCCTTTTGTATTTTCAGGATTAAATGAGCTCAAATTCACAAAAGAAGCAAAAAGACAGCTAAATCTAACATAAATACAAGAAAAGGAACATAAGTGGACTGCCCGACCCCTCAACGGCATCTTCCCAAGCAAAATAGAGAAGGCAGAAGACTGAACACGCCCCGTGCTCAGCCAGCACGGGGCCGTGCCCAAGAAGCAGCAGAAAAGACAAACCTATAGAAGCTTCTATTGCCCACCACGGGCCGTGTCCAGTGAACACGGGGGCGTGGCGAAAGTACAGTAGGCGCATTAATTGTAATTGCGAATTACAATTAATGAAGAGAGAGAATGTCAGACAGGCACGGGGCCGTGTCCAGCGGACACGGGGCCGTGCCCAGCCTTCTGTTCAGCCTATAAATAGGAGTGCTTGGTTTCATTTCAACTCATCCCTTGACACACCACCTCTCTCACACTTCACCCACCACCATAACACCATCATCCACCACCATCATCCATTGTCCATCGTAGAGTGTGTGAGTCGTCTCGGGATCCAAGATTGATCGTAAGAGTTCTTGACAATCAAGGCCCTAAGTCTCTTACATCACTTGGTGAAGACAAAGTGTCTAGTATAATACTTTTTATTTCTAATCTTTTGCACTTTTTATTTGGTTTTGTATTAATGACTTTAATAACTAGTTACTTATGTTGAAGGTGATCTTTCTTTATCGTTTGTCCGTGGTGTCTTGGCATTATTTTACTGTCTATATAAAATAAAAGATTTTCACCATTCATATCTCCACGGTCTATATGGAGGTATGTTGGCTACCTGGTCGGGGGTTAAGGGAACGGTTTGGTAAAGGTCTTGCCATTGTTCAGCGTTTAGAGGTCCTGCAATGGACCTGGGTCAAATTTAGTAGGACCTCCTTCGATACTTCACGGTATTGGATGGCGGGGGTCCAAACTCTTTGATCCCCTCATAAGTTAACTACTATTAATACTATAACCCGGCTATTTAGGACTGTATCCCTGCTGACTCGGACTACTTAGCCGAGGGTAACGTCACCGCCAAAAGCGGGGCCTACCACAATATTGCATTAATAACTTAATTCATTATCTTCCAATAATCCACCCTTTTAGGAATGTATCCTTGCTGACTCAAACTACTGGGGTGAGGGTAACGTCACCTTCAAAAGAGGGGCCTACTACAATAACTAAGATAATCTCTTAATTATGTGCAAAAGTGCGGAAATAATCAAAGGTTATACTAGATACGAGTCGGAACCAAGTGATTCATCTTGTCTATCTGTTTTTTCTTTTATTTTACTTTTCAGCATTTTAGTTAGTTTTTATTTTTCTTAGTTTAAAACATTTTTCCAAACTTTTTATTTTGATTAGACGTTGAGGATAAACCGGTACTAAAAGCTCTTGTGTCCTTGGACGACCTCGGTATCTTGCCAACACTATACTACGCTCACGATGGGTGCACTTGCCCATATGTGTGTTTAGTGTTAGTAAAATATCGTGTTTTATAAATTTAAAACTTGGCTAAAATAAGTGTTAAAGGGGCTTAAAATATACACCTAATATATATAACACTTTACCGCACATCAAGTTTTTGGCGCCGCTTCCGGGGACACAAGGATTTTAAGAAAGTTAGGAATCAACGGCCTAATCATATTTTTATTTTTCTTTTTAATTTTTTAGGATTTTCTTAGTTTTTCAGCTTCTGCAGAGCTCAGCACGGGCCGTGCCCGCTGAACACGCCCCCGTGCTAAATCATTGGAACTGGCAATCCTGTTTCAAGTCAGACAGTAAGCTGAACACGGGGCCGTGCTCACTCAACACGCCCCCGTGCCCAAGTTTCACTTACTGAAAACAGAACCGTTAGATCCCGGCGGTTGGTAATTTCTGACATAAACATGAGTAATAGTAATTGTTTTTACTTTCGGCACTCTTATGGTACGTGGTGTCAATTATGTGGAGGCGAACATAAAGAATTAGAATGTTACTTTCTAAATTATAGGCCCCACTACATAGACCCACCGATTCCTTATAACCTTAAGAGGGGCGAAAGTAAAAATAAGCACTATTTCTCCCTCGAATGCGCCCAGCCAGATATTCTAGGAGAAATGCTCCTTGACGAGTTATTTCAACTAGAAGAGCTAATTTTGAATTGGTTAAAAGAGCTTAGGGAGGATTTTATTGATTCGCCCCAAGACGATGACCATGAAGAAATGTTGGAACCGCATTCCGACAACCTCGTTGCTCCCGAAAATACCTTCATACCTAGCAAAGACGTGGACGATAGTCGTCCCTGTGCCGATTGTGCCGTGAAGGACTCTCCATCGACTTCGTTCGGTGCATACATAGACCTGAGCGATTCGGCATACACCTTCTTTAACGAGAGCCCGGGAAAGGGTTGGACTTGTCCACCTAGAATGAAAATAGTAATTACCCTCACCGACAACCTCTTGCGTTATCGCCTTAGTCTAGGACAATTAAGGTATCTTAGGCACTTTGGGGTTGTTCCAACCAGTAAGGAACCACCCGATATCAACGAGATCCTTAGAAGTAACAAAACTCCATAAGACAGCCTCCAGACACGGGGCCGTGTCCAGGTCAACACGCCCCCGTGCTCACCTAAAAGATTCTCTGATGATTTTGTCAGAATACGGACAAAATGTGTCAGGATTTCCTCTGCACACGGGGCCGTGTCCAGCCAACACGGGGCCGTGCCCAGTGCGCTGTCGTTTTCTTTAAATGCAGCCTGATTCCTGCTCATTTTTGACCACTTCAGTAGACAGAGATTCCTGGGATCTTCACTCATACCATCCTAGGTAAGTGCTAAAAGAAGGTTCTCAAGGACCATCTTGTCCCTTCCACTTTTATTCATTTCCTCTTCTTTCAAAAATTTTTCAACATTTCCTCCATGGAAGCTTGGAAATCCCATGATTCCAACCCTCTATGAGAAGTTTGTAAGATTATTTGCTAAGGATTCTTGTTTAAAGTTAGTTGTATAACTTTATTTTAAATTATCTAAGCTTAAAACCCAGATAAAAATCATGAAAATAATTTAAAACTCCAAGACTCCTTAGCCTAAAATTCTGCAGACAATTGGACACGGGGCCGTGCTTAGCGAACACGGGGCCGTGTCCGAGGCACTGTTTTGTAAAAATTTAGCTTTCTTCGGTTTCGTTCACAGAAAATGGCAAGCAGAACAAGCGGATCATCTTCAAGAAGTAACCGACAAGGGAGGAGATCGTCGACAGCAGAAGACTCTCTTGTAAACTATGTTTACGCCCTAAGAGAGGCTATTGACGAAATGACGGGAGTGGAGGAAGCATTGGTCGACCGTATCAACCATCTAACAGTGGGGCTGGAGGGCTGTCTCCGAGAGGTAAACCTCTTGCACCAGAGGTTAAACCTTCTCGCCTCCCCGCCTTTGGTACCTATAATAACCCAAAGGGCGTGGAACGTGGTGCCCGAAGTTGTCATTCCGGCCGAATGGTACGCCATGCACCAAGAGCCTCCGCGAATAGTGGTGCAAGGAGTCCCGGTGAATGTTCCCCCTCAGCCACCAGTTGCTGAGGAAAATGAAGCCGCATTCTTCCTTCCTAGGGAGATCGAAGAATGGCTTTAAACAACGTTTAGGGAAGAAATCCTTCGGCTAAAAGTCCTACTATATCGGGAAAATACTCTCGAAATTTTCTTAAAATAGTAGAACTCGTTATGATAACCTCGTGTACCTCCTGACCTATTTAGTTAAGTTTTTGTTTTATCTTAATTTAGGACTATGTAAGGTCTCTCTATGATGCAATGAAATGATGGTTTTTAAAGTTTGGATGGTTCATAATGAATAAAACACACTCATGGTGGTAAGGGATAAAAATGGGAACGAGAAAAATGACCTCATGCACAAGAACAAGGGAACCCGACAATTTTCTCCATTACACAGGTTCAACACGGGCCGTGCCCAACCAACACGGCCCCGTGCTGAACCCCCTGCAGAAAAATGCCCAGTTCAGGTAACTGGACACGGGCCGTGTTCACCAGACACGCCCCCGTGTCCAGGCTTCTGTTTCTTTTCTTTAATTTTTGTTACTGGCACCTGAACACGGGGCCGTGTCCGGTCCCCACGGGGCCGTGTCCAGACTGCCAGTAACATAAATCTTTGCTTTTAACACCATTTTACACATCTAATCAACCTAAAAATTTATTTTTGGGACACATTGAGGACAATGTGTAATTTAAGTGTGGGAGGGATGCTAAAACCTTGAAATTTTGCAAGTCCTAAATACAAGCCTTACACAAAACTCTATTGGAACCGCTAATCACCCCAAAAATTTTTCAAAAATTTCATTTTTTTTTTACTTGTCTAGGTTTAACTCGGGAAATTCAAGTTCTCAAAAAGGTTATATTTTTACGAATTTACAACCGATAGCGTCGTGATAAAAAGAACCAACATAAGAAAATTATGAAACGGCATGACAAGCTTAGTTAAAATTTGATTATATATACTTTATCACATAAAAACCCATTCCCACAAAAGTGAGTTTTGAGCCTTTATTGAGCATACAAATTTACATCTTTAGACTAAATGCTCATTTTTCGTTTCTTGTGTGAATAGCCGCTTGGTTCTTACGACTCTAGAACTTGCCATGACGATACATTCACGGTCCTTATCAACTTAAACCCGAGTAAGTAAATGATGGAGGCATTAGGACTAACCCTTTTTTTTTCTACGCCATTATTTTTTCTTTTTCTTTTACCACCTACCCAAAAATCCCCCTAGTTAGTCCCTTTGAGCCTAAACCTTTTCATTTCATAACCCAAACCAAACACCCTTTTACCCACCAAACCCTTTTTCATTTTTAACCCTTTGTTTTAGTAACAAGTTCGGTTTTTCGTATGATCGTTCAAAAAAAATAATATTAGAAAATATATATATATATATATATATTTGTTGATGATGAAGCAAAAGAAAATAAACAAACAAGTTCATTAAAAATAACTTTGTTTGAATAATAGCTTCATCAAAAATAAAAAGTTACAAAAATAACAAGTCCTACGAAAACCGACACTTGTTACGCTTTTTCACCCTTTTTCTACTAACCACTAACCCAACCACCTACCTTTAACCCAAGCCTAACCCTTCACCCACAAAGTCCTCTTGATATTTACAAAGGTATAAAAGTTAAAAAGGAGGAGGATTGATTTCTTGGCAAGCCTATGGTAGGAGTAAGTTCCATGCCGCTCTCGAGTGATTCACTAAAAATACACCTTCGGCCGAGTGTGAGTGATTTCTCCCGTGAGGTATGTGAACTTGTATATAAATAGAATTTAAAAAAAAAGGCATGTTATGCCCAAATAAGTAATTTCTCCTATGAAAAGTTCTAAATAAATCATGACGAATAAGATTGTAAATAAATAAAAATAAAACTACATAAAGAATCTTGGAAATCCCGACACTCTATGACAAGCCAAAACCTTCTCTTCTACCCATTCCATTTGGGAGTGTAAGCCACATATTAAAGAGTTTTGCTTGAGGACAAGCAAAAGTTCAAGTGTGGGGGTATTTGATGTGTGTAAAATGCAACATATAAATTACATCAAATGAGCCATAAAACTAACCATTTTTAAGCACTAACGTTGGAAAAAAGAGTGTTTTTGTCTTCCTTTTGTATTTTCAGGATTAAATGAGCTCAAATTCACAAAAGAAGCAAAAAGACAGCTAAATCTAACATAAATACAAGAAAAGGAACATAAGTGGACTGCCCGACCCCTCAACGGCATCTTCCCAAGAAAAATAGAGAAGGCAGAAGACTGAACACGCCCCGTGCTCAGCCAGCACGGGGCCGTGCCCAAGAAGCAGCAGAAAAGACAAACCTATAGAAGCTTCTATTGCCCACCACGGGCCGTGTCCAGTGAACACGGGGGCGTGGCGAAAGTACAGTAGGCGCATTAATTGTAATTGCGAATTACAATTAATGAAGAGAGAGAATGTCAGACAGGCACGGGGCCGTGTCCAGCGGACACGGGGCCGTGCCCAACCTTCTGTTCAGCCTATAAATAGGAGTGCTTGGTTTCATTTCAACTCATCCCTTGACACACCACCTCTCTCACACTTCACCCACCACCATAACACCATCATCCACCACCATCATCCATTGTCCATCGTAGAGTGTGTGAGTCGTCTCGGGATCCAAGATTGATCGTAAGAGTTCTTGACAATCAAGGCCATGTTTGCCTAAGTCTCTTCCATCACTTGGTGAAGACAAAGTGTCTAGTATAATACTTTTTATTTCTAATCTTTTGCACTTTTTATTTGGTTTTGTATTAATGACTTTAATAACTAGTTACTTATGTTGAAGGTGATCTTTCTTTATCGTTTGTCCGTGGTGTCTTGGCATTATTTTACTGTCTATATAAAATAAAAGATTTTCACCATTCATATCTCCACGGTCTATATGGAGGTATGTTGGCTACCTGGTCGGGGGTTAAGGGAACGGTTTGGTAAAGGTCTTGCCATTGTTCAGCATTTAGAGGTCCTGCAATGGACCTGGGTCAAATTTAGTAGGACCTCCTTCGATACTTCACGGTATTGGATGGCGGGGGTCCAAACTCTTTGATCCCCTCATAAGTTAACTACTATTAATACTATAACCCGGCTATTTAGGACTGTATCCCTGCTGACTCGGACTACTTAGCCGAGGGTAACGTCACCGCCAAAAGCGGGGCCTACCACAATATTGCATTAATAACTTAATTCATTATCTTCCAATAATCCACCCTTTTAGGATTGTATCCTTGCTGACTCAAACTACTGGGGTGAGGGTAACGTCACCTTCAAAAGAGGGGCCTACTACAATAACTAAGATAATCTCTTAATTATGTGCAAAAGTGCGGAAATAATCAAAGGTTATACTAGATACGAGTCGGAACCAAGTGATTCATCTTGTCTATCTGTTTTTTCTTTTATTTTACTTTTCAGCATTTTAGTTAGTTTTTATTTTTCTTAGTTTAAAACATTTTTCCAAACTTTTTATTTTGATTAGACGTTGAGGATAAACCGGTACTAAAAGCTCTTGTGTCCTTGGACGACCTCGGTATCTTGCCAACACTATACTACGCTCACGATGGGTGCACTTGCCCATATGTGTGTTTAGTGTTAGTAAAATATCGTGTTTTATAAATTTAAAACTTGGCTAAAATAAGTGTTAAAGGGGCTTAAAATATACACCTAATATATATAACACTTTACCGCACATCAACCAGCAAACGGGCTATGGCTGACCCACCGAACACCCCATACGGAACAATGGGAAGATATGTACTTGCCACGTCTAGAATGGTATACATCGATAATGAATCCTCCGCCAAGATCAAACCCCAGTCTTAATTACATCGACAGTGATACGGAAGAATGATTTTTGTAATTAATAGTATTTTTTTTATTAATTCCTATAATTTTCTACAATTTCTTTAATTTTTTTTATAATTTCTATCATTTTTCAATAATTAGAATTGATTAAAACAGGTTAATAACATTTTAATAAAAAAATTAAACATATACGCCTCATATAGAGCTAGACGTGTCGTATATGATTGATCAAAAGACCATTTTGCCCCTGGTATGCCCCCAATTTAGGCTTATTTCAGGGGCTAAAAGGTCATTCTACTAAACCCATACGCCTCGTATAGATCTATATGAGGCGTCTACTTGAGCGGGTTTTTGAATTTTGAATATTTGAAAATCAAAATTTGAATTTTTTAAACAAGGACGATTCGTATAGATCTATATGCGGCGTCAATTGTGTCGGCAACAATTCTTTTTTTTTTTAAATTTGAATTTTGAAAATATTTTATGTTAATTACTAATATACCCCTTAAAGTCCCCAGTATAGGCCTTTAACAGTGGCTTAAAGGTAATTTAAAAACCTTGACGACGAGTATAGATCTATACATGGCGTCTATTGGGGCGGCAACTTTTAATCTTTTTGTTTTTTAATTATTAAAAAAAGGTTTATTAAATGACCATTTTGCCCCTGTAAAGCCCCCAGTATAGGCTTTAGTCAGGGGCAAAATGGTAATTAACAATTCCAGAAATATCTTTTGGGTTGGTTAATTACCATTTTGCCCCTGAATAATGCCTATACTGTGGGCTATACAGGGGCAAAATAGTCATTTAATAAAAAGCATAGACGCCGCGTACAGGTCTATACGAGGCGTCTGTGCTTCGTATAAGGCTGGGGGGGCCTAGACGAGACTGATTATCACCCCAAACAAAAAAACAAAAACATATACGGAGCAGACACCTCTATACGCCTCGGATTAGTATTTCGACCGTATTTTCGAAGATTTGAAGCATCACTGGTACATATTTCATCCCGTAGTTTAGTATTTTTGCCTCGTTTTTGCCTTTAGACCGTAGGTTTGCCCCGAAATTTGGTTTTTGTTGGGTTTTGGGGTTTGAATCTAAGGTTGAAGATGAAAACAGGTAGAACAGGAACCCGAGTATAGCCCTATACGAGGGCTATACGAGGCTCTGCAACTTTTTTTTTTTTTTTTGTTATTAATGTTAATAATGTTATTATTGTTGTTATTATTATTGTTTTTATTATTATTATTATTATTATTTATTTATTATTATTATTGTTAATATTATTGTTATTGTTATTATTATTTATTTATTAGTATTATTATTATTATTTATTAATTATTGTTATTATTAGTATTATTATTGTTATTATTATTATTATTTATTTATTAGTATTAGTATTATTATTATTATTTATTAATTATTATTTTTATTATTTATTTATTTATTATTGTTTTATACGTATACGTTATTTATTTGCAGATTGATTATGGAGGGCGATGACATTCAGATAGAGCTTGATGGGGCACCGCCGGGGGGTCAGCAGGTTCAGCCGGTTCAGCAGGGTCAGCCGGTTCAGCAGGGTCCACGACGGAGACGGCGGCCGCCTCTGGATACGCTGCAGGGTTGTCCGTATCTAGAGTTTCCCGACGGCACCGATGCCGCCCGTCATTGCCAGAAGCTTAGGAGGATGCACATTGGATCGCATGCGTCGATCGACTGGGATGCGATGGATCAGCTTGCTGAGACGGCTAGAGTGTGTCGTTTTATACCTGTCGATTCGCCGTGGTATCGTCTTTTTGATTTGGCGCACACGCCGACCTACAGGGAGCTGCTGGTCGAGTTCCTTTCGTCATTCACATTTCACCCTCCTGGGGTCCCAGTGCCGCTTCCGTACCCAAATGCTCCCCCTTCGCCTGAGATTTCTTTCAGGCTCGCTGGCGTTTTGTGTACGATGACGCTAGCAGACTTTGCGGTGCGTTGTGGTTTATACATGCAGTGGGAGATCGAGACTGAGGTTTACACAGCGGGGCTAGTGGTGGTTGACAAACCCACTCTTGTAGGGTTTTGGCAGGTGATTGCGGGGGAAAATCATTGGGAGCACGACAAGTCGAAGGGGAGGGTGTCGTTTGTTAGGGACCCACTGTACAGGTACGCACGTTTATTACGGAAATTATTGTGATTATGTGTATTGTTTATTAATCTCTGTTTCTGTATTTCGCTAACACTATCTGCAGGTATCTGCACCATTTGCCCGCTACTTCTATTTCAGCGCGCGGCTACAGCCGTGAGTGGTGTACGACCACAGATCTTTTTTTCCTTTATTGTTTGTTGTATAGGAGGTCGTGCGCGCTAGCACACGGTCTAGCCCAGTACTACGCCTCCGCCCATCACCGGCAGGAGCGCGGATTTTTGTATGGTGGGGCGTACGTGACCGTCATTGCCCGTTCATTGGGCCTCGTACTGCACCAGGACCCACATCTACGGACGCCGCCAGTCATGCTGACGCGGATGGGCATGCAGTCGCTGTGGGGGATGAGGGTAATCAAGAGGTTCCCCGTTGGCCCGCGGTTTAAAAACCGCGACGGGGGCATATGGACAGAGGAGGCCCTACCAGAGCATTTCGAGCCCGTTTATCCTCCTGCAGATCCTACTGATGTAGTGCCCGTGGAGGAGCCTCCGGAGGATGTAGACGGTGCAGCGGTGCCACAGCCACCGCCACCTGCCGGGGCGCCTCAGTTTCCACGTCACGTTATTCCAGGTCATGCCCCAGGAGCTGCGCTACATCCGGATGTACGAGCCGAGCTTGACAGGCTCAACGATTTGGTAGGTTGGCTGGTACGGGCCGAGCAGGATAGACGAGAGAGAGAGGGATTACCCCCGATACCGCTTCCACCGGCTCGAGCACCACATCAGCAGCAGCAGCCGCAGCAGCCAGATCCAGATTCGGATTCGGATTTGGATGCATAGACCTGTTGTTTTTATTTTTATTATGGATGTACAAACTTATCTTATATATTTTTGTTATGGATGTACAAAGTTATCTTATATATGTCATATTTATGTTTGTTTTCAGTTATTCGGTTACCTAATGATTGTTGTCTTAAATTGAGATAATACGGAAACAAAATATGTTTTGAATATAATACAGAAACAGTATGTGCCCTGAATATAATACGGAAACAATATTTGAATGAGATAAAATTTTAATCGGAAGAATAATATTTAAAAAAGTAAAATGTTAAAAACATTATAATATTTAATCGATATAATATATTTAAAGAGCCGATTTTTAAAATAGTTGATTTTTAAAAAACAAAACTTTTTTTAAAAGCAAAAAAATTTTCAACCAAAAAACACATCTTCAAAAATTATCCAAAAAACCATACCAAAACCCACCAAAACACCCCTAATTTCAGCAAAAAAAAAACCCAAGACTAGACGCCTCGTATAGGTCTGTACCCTTCGTATAGAGTTCCTTAAACTTTGTGCCCGACACCCTCTGAGACCCCCTTGAATTCAGTGCTTAGACGCCTCGTATAGAGCTACACGAGGCGTCTAGGTCACAAAAAGTGTGAAAATAGGCGCAGAGGGTGTCCAAATATCTCCAGCCTTATTAAAACCCAATAACCCTTACTTTAATCAATGTTTTATGATTAACACGAAATGATAGAGAGATTTGGTTCAATATTGTCAAGTTGGAACAAAGTTGGGAAGAATATCTATGTCTAGAACCTATGCTCCTATATTTTTGGTCAAGCGGGTGAACTTATCGCTTTGGAGTTGTGTTTAAATATAGGCTTATTGGATTTTAATAATCCTAAATTTCACCTGTTGGCTGCTTTGGCTTTTAAAATCCTAAGTTCTAGACAGAGATATTCTTCCCAACTTTGTTCCAACTTGACAATATTGAACCAAATCTCTCATCGTTTCGTGTTAATCATAAAACATTGATTAAAGTAACATAAAAGTCAAATCTCTTTCTAGAATTGAATTATATGATGAATCATAGGTTAATGCATACCATAACATGATCCTGACGTAACCATTGATCGAACCATTTAGTTTCTTCTCTTAAATGCTTGTTTTTGTGGCATTTATAAGCTTATTATTTACTATCCAGATTCCAAGAATTTGCCCTCCATTTTCGGCTTGAAACATTCTAGTTCAACCCTTTTCTGCATTCATAGTGGTCATACTTGCTTCATTGGTGGGAGCCACTTTTCGACCTCTTGTAACACTGAACACGACTGCCTTCTTGTTGCTCTCATTTTGGAAGGAGGAGGAAAAAGAAGAAAAGGAGTTTTTGATAAGCAATCCCAAACACCCCCTTAATATAAAAAGTTTGAACTAGTTTCAGACACTTGTTAGAAACTCGCTAATACTTAACACAATTTTTTTTCACATGAATTTGTTAATCAATTAAAACTGTTCAGTTGGTTATCTAAAAATTCGGGCAAAATATATAAGGATAGCAGGTAGACGAGCAACAAACTGCGCTGTCATACCTTTCTGAATAGAAAATCCTAATCTACTAAAAACAAAGCCTCGCCCCTGAGGGGTCGAAAAGTTGCTGTGGACCACACGCTGAACTCTAGACAAGAACCGAACTGCCTCCGGCACCAAAGAGCCGAACGTGTCAAACGCCAGAGGAACAAAGACATGCTGATTATCCTCACAAGTGGGATCTTGGGTTTTGTTGATCCTCCAACGAGTCAACGTTTTCTATTTTAGGAGTATTGAATGAGGTCGATTTCATATAATTTGACCCCAAATTATTGATAACTAGTTGAAACGAACTAGTGGTGAAGCTTGAGATTTCCGACCGAGTGGTCAAAAGCATATATACCAAAAAATTTCTATAAAACCTCTAGGTCGGAAACATATATACCTAAAAATTTCTATACGAAAACTACATACTCTCCACTATTGAGCGAAAAGTTCGGGGGGTCGGCCGCTCCCTCCCGCCCACTAAAAGCTGCGCCCCTGAAACGAACACAAACAAAGTTATATTATTATCCTTGCTGAAAATTTCACAAACTGCACCGTGTAAAAGGCAACTAAGTCACTAGTATGATATATTATGAGATGTGTGATTATACAAAAAAAAAATCACCAAATTTGGGTGTGTTTTAAAATATACTTTACTTGTCCGATTCTTTCACTCGTTCAAAAGGTAATTTATAAAACACTAGTGAATTGTTGTATACATTTATTTACAGGAATTAACTCAAATAATTTAATTAAATAGAGAGATTAAATGTTAAATTATTCTTTAGAATATGAATGAACTAGTGTGAAACCCGCGCGATACGGCGGGTAACAATTTACAAGGATGTGTATAGTGCGGTTCGGTTCGGTTCGGTTTTAGGCCATAAATTAAAATCTTGGGAAAAAAATAAAAATCCTTTCTTGAAAGAAACATTTACCTGCTATTGAAGCTTCTTTACCAGATTTATATCAACAACAAAAAATAGAACCTTAAGGACATGAAGAATGGTTGCAGAGTGGTAATCAGGATTTGTTTTATAAGCAAGAATAATCTAGAGAATGAAATGGTTGTACCGAGTACATTTACTCTTTCAAAGACAACTTTAATTGTTAAAATTAGAGATGGGATTAGTCGATGCTTCCTGGTGGGTCATGGAAAAGTGCTTCGTTAGTTGTATTAGCTAATTGCCTTGAAAATCATAAAGCATGAAACCTTGCACGACACAACAGAGAAACATCCTAGTAGAAAAGTATGCAGCAGCAAGGACAAATAGCGGCAATGACAAATTGCAACACGATACTTGTTTTATAGATATACGTTACGAAAGTTGGTTGTCTAGGAGCAATCTTGTCATAATTAACTCCACCCTAAAACAAAGAAACAAGATAGCTTATAAGAGAAATAACACATACAACATAGAAATGTCATATTCGGCTATAAGTTAATGTCACACACCTGATGATTCGTCTTGAGTTTACGATTAACTCCTGAAGTAAAATGTATAATAAAAAGAGCGAATTGCAAGTTTTGTCCTTTATCTCTAGGCCTCTTTGCAGGCGGTGTCCTTTATGTTTAAAGTTGACGAGTTTTGTCCTTTATGTTTAAAAATCAAGCATGTTTTACCCTTTGGGCCTAACCCAGTCTGTTTTCTCAGTTAAATTTGATCACGTGCATGTCACATGAGGGTAGTTGTGTCATTTAATGTGCACCCTGATCATTTACCCCCAATTTAAATAACCCCAAACCCTAATTCTTCCCATTCCTCCAAATCCAATCGGCAAATTCAATTGTATTAGGTACCTGCAAATACAATAACAAAGATTAATAATGTCCCCCAACTGAAAAGTTTCTACTTCTTAATGAGATATTCAAAATTACATATGTATATGTAGAAGGAAGAAAGAATTATCGTGGCAGAGAGGAGAACAAAATTGATATGCCTTGGGAGCATTATGATCACCTCTTCCCAAACAACACCTCTTTCAACATCATTTACATAATGCACTTCATCAAATATAACCTACAATTCATACAAAAATTAACACCCATTCACCAAAAGCCGCTGATAAGAATGAGTTTATTACCCATTCAATATCACGAATGATGTCAGCGCCTCTGTAAAGCATCGATCTTAATATCTCAGTAGTCATAATGAGGCATGAAGCCTCGGGCCTCAAGCTAACATCCCCTGTGAGAAGCCCAACATCAAATTTTCCAGAAAAATCTCTCTACTTTTGGTTGCTGATTGTTTTTATGGGAGCGGTAACACCCATTCATCTGATGTTAAACCTAGCTGTTATTCAGATGATGAACAATTGATGATGATCGATTTGGAGGAATGGGAAGAATTAGGGTTTGGGGTTATTTAAATTGGGGGTAAATGCTCAGGTGCACATTAAATGACACAATTACCCTCATGTGACATGCACGTGATCAAATTTAACTGGGAAAACAGACTGGGTTAGGCCCAAAGGGTAAAACATGCTTGATTTTTAAACATAAAGGACAAAACTTGTCAACTTTAAACATAAAGGACACAGCCTGCAAAAAGGCCTAAAGATAAAGGACAAAACTTGCAATTCACTCTGATAAAAATTAGTCCTCATAGAAAGATTTATACCACTATTGTTGTAATATTGTTCTTGCAATTGCTGCAATAACTGTTAAAAAATAAAAGAACAAAAAAGGCGTTTCGAGGCCAACCAACCTTCGTAACATGTATCTAAAGACAACCTGTCTCAGATTCAAAGTATGCTAAAGTGTGTTTTTGATGGTACTAACACTCTTTACTACAATAGCAACAATTGTAAGAAAAACAACTTATTATACATCAAGATATTAGATTATAAATTACTTTTAATAAAACTGCCATACGTTTAGTATTCAAAGCTGACATCCACCAACTGGAAGAGTAAAATTACCTGATTGATATTCCAGAGCTTAACAGAACAGTCATCACTCCCGCTTGCCACCAATGTCAGATTTGGCCAAGAAAAGTCAAACGACCAGACACGTCTCCCGTGCTCCTTCAGTTCCATATATACTTGATTCCGTGTCACATCCAATATTTGAAACTTTCATATCAAAAAATTTAAATAACCTTTGTCCATAATTTAAAAAAAAAATTGAAATCTTGAATGTGGCATATAATTATACACCAGTACTACACCTTGAAAGTTACTTGACGCAATCTAACCTTTAATATATTTATCCCAACATATACTGCTTACGACATTTCAACAACCAGATAATGTATGTCACGATTCTCGTTTAAAACTGAATTGTATGGTTGCGGAGCATTCTCCATCGATTTAAATTTTAACCAAAATCACATCATAACTTCATAAACATGTCAAGTTCTGAAACCTCACCACCACCAAAGAGAACTAAGCAACCAAAGAGAACCAAGTAATCTTCAAATAAACACAACTTAGGAGGTTGTATCATGTATGCTTTAAAAATAGACTTTGGGTCACTTTCAACCCCTTTGACCTCGCCCAACCAATTTGACTTGTTCCCCTTTTGGCTAATATTTTTAGTTGACCCATGTGACTTCTTTGGAATAATATACAAGCTAAAACGACTTATTTGCAGTTAAAACTGGACGAAGTTGCCACCACTGGAGATATTGTTGCTACTCTGGGAATATTATTTCAAGTAAATAGTTAACACACTAATTATTTTGAAAAATAAAAAGAATATACATAAACAAGTTGATGAGGCAACTCCACCCGGCTCGTTTAACCCCATGCTAAAAATGACCTGCTTCATCCCACATGTGTTTTTGCCTTACTGAACCAACCATCTTGCCATCAATCATGAACTTAAGATTACATAAAGGGTTTAGAAAATATTGTAATGATGATTCAAACCTGAAACTAAAAAGAGATAATAGACACATTCAAACAACCAGATTACCTTACCTGAGTAGTATTGTGTGCCAGCCACCAAGTCCCATTTATTGTAAACACTTCTACTATTTTCCGTCCATTCTCCATAATCCATCTTAACATTCATACGAAGGAATAAATATTGAGCGCATTAATCTTTTAAAATCATAATATATTACAGACAACACAGCAGCATGATATTATAAACACACCTGACTATAAAAAAGCATAAACATCCAATTGGTAACTTGAACAGTAGTATCATTGTTTTCAATAAATCCTTTTTGTATGTACCGTTAATCACAGGTGTGTCAATCACTGGGGGACACCAACCCCAATGGAAATTACAAATCGATGGTCGGATCAACAAGATTGATAAAACAACTGAATCGAAATTAAAGAAATAGCGAAAACTCAAAAACTTACCTCGAAATCTGGTTTAGATTAGTAATAAAGACATAAGGAGATTTAGGGTTGTTACAAAATCCACTACGGTTTGAATTAGTGATAAAGAGAGAAGGAGCAATTGTGAAATTCTATCTCCTATTCAATTGAAGTAAACTGATGACTATTCAGTTGTAGTAAACTGATGACAATTAATGTCATCAATTTGGACATTCAATTGAAGTAAACAAAAGACTCTATCTCAGGAATCAAAGGGCGACGATTGAAGGGAATGATTGAGTTGAGAAACTGATGATAACATTCTGAGGGTTTGATGTAGGGAAAGCAGGGCAGAATGGGAAGAAAAATGTAAAAATATAGGGTTTTGTTTGAGGCTTTTAGTCTGCCATCTTAAAAAATGGATGTTAAATTACTATTTTGTACATGTGAAATGCTTTATATAGTATTAAAGTAAACAAAAGACTCTCTCTCAGGAATCAAAGGACGACGAATTTAAGGGAACGATTGAGTTGAGAAACTGATGATAACATTCTGAGGGTTTGATGTAGGGAAAGCAGGGCAGAATGGGAAGAAAAATGTAAAAATATAGGGTTTTGTTTGAGGCTTTTAGTCTGCCATCTTAAAAAATGGATGTTAAATTACTATTTTGTACATGTGAAATGCTTTATATAGTATTATAGATATAGATTATAGATTAGGTATACTTTTAAGACGTTTAGTCATATATTTTAGACACATGTAACATTTCTCTCCACAAAACTTTATGATTTTTATTTGTGAAAGTAAAAGACTTAGAAAACCACACGCAATTAATTCTATATTTGTGTTATACAAGACTTAAACCTTCAGTTTCATGCATGAAAAAATGTGTCTTTATACATAACCTCGACGTCGTTATGTTAAAGATCTTTTGTTCTAAAACGCTTATGATAGAATGACAAGTCAAACAAAATAATATTGAAACAAATGAGTGGCCTGTGAATTGGATTTGTGGAGTGGGGAGGAAGGAGGATATAGTGTGCTTGGTAAGAAGTAACAATAATAAAATGTGATGTGCTTGGTAACAAGTATGAAAATGTTGTTGGGTTGTGGAGGATTTGACTATAGTGTGTCAAAGCTACTGATAACCCAGATGACCAAGTTAACTTGTCTGGGTTATGTCTCAGAAGCAACTGATAACCCAGATGAGTAGATAACTCGTCTGGGTTATGCCTTAGCTACAACTGATAACCCAGATGCCCAAATAACTCGTCTGGGTTGTGGCAACAGATAACCCAGATGTGGGTTGTGAAGTTTTAACCAGAGCAGAAGTTTTGTTTGTCACTGTAGCTTAAAGTCAACAACCCTAATTGTATCCCCTATAAATGCTTTTCATTCATGTACTGTAACTTTTGAGCTCCTAATACAAAGATAGAACTAGTTGTCGAGAGTGGACGTAGATCAAGCTTGATCGAACCACTATAAATCCTGTGTTCTTGTGATTTAGAGTGTGTGTGTGTGTGAGTGAGCTTTTGTGTGTGTTTGTTCTTGTTGATTGTGTGATATATCCCTAACAACTAATATCAGAGCTCAGGCTCTCGATTGATTCACAAAAACCAGTAACAAACAGAGGTGAATAAGAAGATACCTGCAAATCGCGACTAGGGTTTCAGAAACCCAGTAGCCGTCGCCGCTGTTCATTTTCTCGCCGCTAGCACATCCGCCGCCGCCTAGGGTTCCAAATTAGAGACCATCCTTGCTGGAAATCGCATCTTTCAAAATCGAAGGTCTAGGGTTTCGATTTTGCTTGGGATTCGCTGGATTTCAGATGGAGAAAGAAGTTTTTTGTTGTTCTGTTGTGAGAGCAGGTCGTTCAGGAAGAAGAAGAAGACACACAGACGTGTTCTTTTTTTTTTTTGTTCCTTTTCTTTTAAGGGAATCAAGTTTCTCTTATCTGCAAACAGGCCCCTCAACTTTGACAAGGATCTAATCACCTATCATTATTTGTTCAATTGCCATTTTAAAGCTTGAAACAGATAAGTATTTGTTTCTGTTTGTTGCTTCCGCTAGTATAATTATCCTTTAGCGGTACGAACTCGTTTAGTCTGTAGCAGTTGATAATTATTTGTTAAAAAATGGCAGAAGATAGTAAAATCAAGATTGACAAGTTTGATGGTAGTGATTATGGATTTTGGAGAATGCAAATAGAAGATTTGTTGTATCAAAAGGGTTTGCATTTGCCTATGTTGGGACAACAACCAGATGACATGTATGATGAAGAATGGAAGTTGTTGGATAGACAAGCTTTGGGTGTGGTTAGGCTTTCTTTGGCAAAGAGTGTTGCGTATAACATTGTCAATGAAACAACTACTTACGGTGTATTGAAAGCTTTGTCCAACATGTATGAAAAACCATCTGCTTCAAACAAAGTATTCCTCATCCGACAATTGGTTAACACCAAGATGAAGGAAGGCATGTCGGTTACCTCTCACATAAACGAGTTTAACTCGATTATCTCTCGTTTAGCCTCGGTTGAAATAAAGTTTGATGATGAAGTACAAGTGCTCCTCCTTCTATCATCTTTGTCCGATAATTGGTCAGGCACACTCACAGCTGTTAGTAGTGCATCGGGCACTACAAAACTCACTTTTGAGAGTATTCGTGACTTGATTATAAATGAAGATATCAGACGGAGAAGCAATAATGAAACTTCCAGTTCAAGTTCTTTATTACACACAGGAAGTAGAGGAAGAAGAAACGATAGAGGAACTAATCGAGGTAGATCAAAGTCCAGAAAAATGGGGCAGTCAAAGAACAGAAAAGACATTGAATGTTGGAACTGCAAAGAAAAAGGTCACTTTAGAAGCCAATGTACAAAACCAGCTGCAAAGAAAGAAGTAAACAGTTTATCTTCTGAAGAATCAGGAGATGCTCTCATATGTTATGTTGTGTTGAGAATTCAGTGGAATCCTGTATTATGGATTCTGGTGCTTCTTTCCATGCTATATCATGCCCAGATATGGTCAAGAATCTATGAACATGTAACTTTGGTAAAGTTCGTTTAGCCGATGATCAAATGCTTGATATTACGGGTATTGGAGATGTAGACTTGAAGACCTCATTGGGAACTATATGGACATTGAAAGATGTCAGGGTTATTCCTAATTTGAGGAGAAAGTTGATTTCAGTTGGTAAATTGGACGATGAAGGGTTTAATGTTCACTTTGGGGGTGGACAATGGAAAGTGATCAAAGGCAACTTAGTGATTGCCAAAGGAAAGAAGCAAGGCACTCTATACATGGCAGAGATTCATGCCAAAGGTGTTCATGCCTTGACCACCAGTCCGAGTGCATCTACTTTATGGCACAGTCGACTCGGACACATGAGCGAGAAGGGATTGAAGATGTTGGCTCAGAAAGGGAAGTTACCAGACTTGAAGAAAGTGGAAACTGAATTCTGTGAATCTTGTGTCTTTGGTAAACAAAAGAGAGTCACTTTTGTGAAGACGGGGAGGACACCGAAAGCTCAGAGGCTGGAGCTTGTTCACTCGGATGTATATGGACCAACATCAGTTTCATCTCTAGGGGGCTCGAGATACTATGTTACCTTCATTGATGATTCAACACGCAAGGTATGTGTAACACCCCGAAAACAGGTTTGGTAATCAAACCACGTTAATATTTATGAATGGGTAAAATACTGTTAGTGGTGAAATTAACCCGGTAAATATTAGGATTTAAATAAATAAACCTAATATTAAATTAAAAAGGGAATAAAAGCTTTAGAGGAAATAAAGTTTATAAGAGGCCCGAGTTAACGGGACTTAAAATAAAACGGGATTTAACTCCCCGAACCCATTAAGTTAACTAGGAATAATTAACCTAGTTAGTAATGAGTAATTAAGTGAAAACAAGAAATAAAATAAGAATTAATGAACCTTTTTATAAAAAGGTTAGAACTATAGGGACTAAAAGGGTTAAGCGTGGAAAGAGTTTTGATTAAAACAAAAAATTAAAAACCAAAATACACACAAAGTGTGTTCTGGTCGACGATTCCACAGAGCCAAGAAAGGGTTCTTCTTTTGAACCCAAAATCACCAAAAATCAACCAAATTCATGGGGCAAATCAAGTCTAAATGGAAAACCAAGCTGAAATTAGTGATCACCAAGCCTAGGGGATCACAAGGTATGTCAAATTCGTTGTTTGATTCCATTCAAAATTCTGGATGAACAATTATAATCCGAAATTAGTATTGCATGAATGTTGTTTGGATGAAATTAGAATGAAATAGTGTCTAGGAATAAACCCTAGTCATTAGATTGTTGAAATTATGCTCAATGCTTGAGAATTCCACAATCACCATTGAAGGTGTTAAGTGGGTTTTGTAGAAACATGTTAAACACTAGGATTTTGATAGTTATTCTAGTGTAATTTGAGTTCCATGAAGTAAATTCAGATTTGTTGGTGTAAAAATTTGATATGGAATTGCCTAATTGATGTTAGTCTTGGCTAAATGACAAGTTATAAACTAGGGGTAAATGTGTAAAAATTATGCCCACTAGGTGTTTGTTAAAATGCCTAAGTGGAATCGCGCGTCTGTAAGAAGAATTTGATTTGATTAGATTAGGTATCCGTAGGAATGCCTAATAACATGATGAAACGGGTTTCATTTATAGATGAAAACCTGTAGATTTTGCGTAATGAAAGAATAATGTGACGTTGATAATCAAGAGCTAAGATAACTTAGTATTAAAAATAGCATGAACTCGGATTACTTATTAGTTAAAATGGTGGCCTAAGAATAGTGCTATCGAGTAAAGGGCGGAACGCCAACATGAGTTTGTCAAATTAGTTGCTCAATTTCATATGCTATAAGGCGGTTTGACTTTTACCTATGATAGAGTTCGGTAAGAAAAGTAGTATAAAAGTTCATAAGGTGTAAAGATTATGATCTAGAACGACTAACCTAACTACCTTGTGAATACTATATGATAGTTTGACACTTGACGAGCTAGGCGGCGGCTTGGGAAAAAGAAGTGGGTCAAACGTCTTGAATACGCGAAGAAAGGGCGAAATCGGACGAAAGGTAAGTAAAGCTTACACTCATTTGTAGTATACGTATTTGTTTTATAGGCGATAAATACAACAATGGATTATGTTCGAAAAATGGACACGAACCAAAAGAAGTCGGAACGAATAAAAACGATCAAAACCATGGCTAATGGTGAAAAGGGGCAAATAGTAATTTAGTCACGAATTGACTAAGAATTTATAAGTTTTCTTAAAATTTCCTAATAGCGTAACTAGTAACGGGAAAAAAGGGGTAAAAAGGGTAATTTAGTCACGTGATGACTAAATGTAAGTTGAGATTAAATGGATACCCACGGCGTAAGCCGAAATGGGTTAAATATGTAAAAAAAAGAGGGAGAAATTTTGTGGTAAAATCCGAAATGGGTCGGACGTGTGAATGGGTGTTAAAAACCATGCTTTGTTATATATGCGAATGTTTGGTCATATAGGCCAAACGGGTCAAATGGTGGTGATAACACCATTTGACGATATTGACTAACGTTGGTTGTTAACTTGTATGTTCACAGGAGTGAACCAGAAGTGGATAATTGCGTCGCCATAAGTAGCGGCTAATAAAAGCAAGGTATAAAACGGGTTTATATGTTGACCCGAGCCAGGTAAGTATAAACAAGCTTTTAGTGAAACATACGATTCTTGGTCAATTAATTAGCGAAAGTCCTTCGTCGTTAAATGAGGGACTAAAGTTGACCAAATTGCCCTTGAAGGGTAAATTGGGCAACGAACCATAAAGGTTGTTTAGTAGTTTGTATTTGATTATGGGATCATTAAGTTCGAATCAAGGTTATAGGCATGCACATTCGTGGGTCGAATGCCTAAAAATGGGTCATTTGCGTAATATGACCAATCGAAGGGTAAATTTTGGATAATAAGTTAGATATGCTAAATATACCACAAAAGTAGTCGTGGTGGAATATAAGCATATATTTTAGGTGTGGAATAACGAAGTGTGAAAAGAAAAAAGTTAGTTTAGACTAGATAGCTCAAATCCCCTAAACGGGTCAAAAGTCTTAGTAATTCGATTTCATGCCGAGGGTTTGAAATCCCATATTTTATGAGTTCGGGTGTAGGGTTATAACTCCATATGACGGAGAATTAAATTACGGATGCGTGAGAAAAAGAATCATGCGAAATGGATGAGTAGAACAAAAGTTATGAAGATTTAAAGTTAAGATTTTGGTTTAAGTTTGAGCTGGGCAAGTGCAACAACAAATTGAGAAACATTCTGTCGAATTGGGGGTCTCACGTCGCGCGACAAGTGGGGGTCACCACCGTCGCGGCACATGACACTAGTCGCGGCACGCGACCGTACATCAAAAATCCCATCGCGTCGCGTGACGGGTATAAAACCTGCAAATTTTGTTGTTTTGATTACTTAGTTGAAAGGGACTTGATAAAACTAGTTATATTAGTATCAAAACTAACATTTGTGTTGGCTTTGATTACAGGTAAACTTTAGTAAGCTTACGGGTGAAGATCAAGCTCGTTGAAGGACCGAACACGATCAAGATACAAGCTTTCGCACGGCGTTTCGTTGTCATTTTAAACGACAAACTTAATTATATTATGTTGTAAACTTTTAAGTTGTAAAAGTTTTAAATTACTTGTATTTTTTACGGATCCTTAATCTTAATTACATGTTTATTTTCGTTATATATACGAAAACCTTTAAAATAATAGCAAGGGTGTTACAGTATGGGTCTATTTTCTTAAACATAAATCTGATGTATTTGATGCTTTTAAGATATGGAAATCTGCTGTTGAAAATGAAACTAATTTGAAGGTAAAGTGCTTAAAGTCGGACAATGGTGGTGAATACATAAGCAAGCAATTCACTAACTATTGTGCAAAGAAAGGGATAAAGATGATCAAGACGGTTCCTGGAACTCCTCAGCAGAATGGTGTAGCTGAGAGAATGAACAAAACACTGAATGAGAGGGCAAGAAGCATGAGGTTGAATGTAGGGATGCCCAAAACATTCTGGGCAGATGCAGTTAACACTGTAGCCTACTTGATCAACCGATCTCCATCGGTTCCCTTGGGTTTCAAACTGCTAGAAGAAATGTGGCAAGGAAAGGAGGTAAGTCTCGAACACTTAAGAGTCTTTGGTTGTAGTGCTTACGATTTGTTAGAAGATGGTGACATGGATAAGTTAGACTCAAAGTCCAAGAAGTGCACATTCATTGGTTATGGGTCAGAAAAAATGGGTTACAGGCTTTGGGATAATGAAGGCAGAATAGTTATCAGAAGTAAAAATGTCATCTTCAATGAAAACGAATTGTACAAAGACAGAAACACCAAAGGGCCAGAAGTTTAAAAAGAATATGTTGAATTCGAAAGTGGTGAGACAAGAAAAGAAGCTTCGGTCGACATTCCAGAAAATGGGGATGAGTCAAGCGACAGTGGGAGCTTAGGGTATGATTCTAGTAATGATTATGAGGAAGAATAAGCTACTCCTTCAACTCCAAACTCCCTAGAAACACCTCAAGTTCAGCCAAGAAGGTCGTCTAGAGCCACTAGACCGCCAAACAGGTACTCACCATCAGTCAACTACATACTTTTGACAAGAAATGGTGAACCCCGGTGTTACTCTGAAGCTATGGGGTTGAAAGATTCATTGCAGTGGGAGATTGCAATGAAAGATGAAATGAAGTCGCTTGAGATGAATAATACCTGGCACTTGACAAAGCTTACATCTGGGAAGAAGGCTCTTCAGAACAAATGGGTCATCAGGGTCAAGGATGAACATGATGGTACCAAACGGTACAAAGCAAGATTAGTAGTCAAAGAATTTCAACATAAAGAGGGAATTAATTTCAATGAAATATTCTCTCCAGTGGTGAAGATGACTACCATCAGACTTGTTCTCAGTATTGTAGCAGCAGAAGGCTTGCATCTAGAGCAGCTAGATGTCAATACAACTTTTCTACATGGTGACCTAGAAGAAGACATCTACATAACACAACCAGAAGGTTTTCAGGTTAAAGGCAAAGAAAACTTGGGTGTGCAAATTGAAGAAGAGCTTGTATGGTCTGAAATAAGCGCCCAGACAATGGTACTTGAAGTTTGATAACTTCATGGGAATAGTTGGTTACAAGAGATGTGACAATGACCATTGTTGTTAACATCAAGAAGTTCAAGGGTTCTTATATCATTCTACTACTCTATGTGGATGATATGTTAATTGCCGGTTCAGACATGCCAGAGATCAAGAAGTTGAAGAAACAAATGTCTGAAGAACTTGAGATGAAAGACTTAGGAGTTGCAAACCAAATACTCGGGATGAGTATTTTCAGAAACAAAGAAGATGGTTCTTTGACACTATCTCAAGAGAAGTACATTGAGAAAGTGTTAGAGAGATTCAGCCTTAAAGATGCCAAGATCAGAAGCACACCTTTAGGAAGTCACTTTAAGCTTTCTAAAGTTCAGTCACCCAAATCAGATGAAGACAAAGAAGAAATGGCTAAAGTTCCGTATACATCTTGATGTATTGTAAAATACATCTTTATTCGCGTCCGTTTTTAGTCGTAATTAATTGTTTTAGTTTCGTTTTAGCGTAGATTGTACATACTATTGATAAATTTATGTTTCCATGTCTTTGTAGCCGAAATATGCAGAAACGAGTTAAAATTTGGCAAAGCAAAGTGTCGGATCGGAAACCGGAAGCTCGGGAGCTGAAACAGATCGAAAAACTGATTCTGGAGCTTTCACACGGGCCGCGTAGACATCAACATTAGCTTACGCGCCCAGCCAGGGAATTAAAAAATGATTTTTGAAGTTAGGAGTGTAGCGGGCCGTGTAAACTTATTCTAAAAGTTATGCGGGCCGCGAGGACGTAAAATATCGACACCGACCTTGTTTCTTCAACGGCTAGTAGGGTTTTGAAGGTTATATATTCATCATGATCGTCAACAGCCGGGACATTACGAATTTTGGAGTTCTTGGAGCTTGCTAGAGGCTGATTGAAGGTTCTTGAAGCTTTCGGTTACTAGGAATCATCGGGTAACGATCGGGAGCACTCGGGAGTGAAGCATTCGGGTTTATTCTTCCCGGTTTCTTTATTGTTCGTTTGTCTTTAGTTGTTTCACGATGAATTCAGATTTGATCATGATTGTTATTATGTTTTTAGACATGTTTTCAGGCTAAATATCTTTAACTACCTAGGCTAATGACAATTGTTTAATAAAGTTTGGATTTTTTATTCGTTAATAATGTGGTTTATGGGTTTTCTTGAAAAGTAAAAGATTATGGAATTTTGATTTGGTGTATATGCGTGCTTGATATTGTTTGAATACTGATTATTGCTTCGTATGATTCTTGGTGACGGTCTTTATCACATAATAGAGTCGTGCTAGGGTTTTAGATTTTGGTGAGTGTCTATATCACATAATAAATCTTTAACTCTTTAGGGTGAAATTGCGCAACTAACCTTAGAAATAATATTTGGTAATCTTATAAAATCAAGTGTTCTACTAATCTTGTCGCTGTAAGGCTCGGGGTTATTAATAGGTCTCGGTTTGGTATATAGCTAGGATTAGGTTTTGTAAGAAATCGGTCTTAGTTCCCTAATCAATCTCGTGTCTATTAAACCAAGTTAGAATCCATAGTTGCCTTAGACTTTCACGCTGTAAGGTAGATTGTCATATTAGGGCACTTTTCAAGAAGTTAGAGGACTGTAAGGAAATCTAACAACTGGTAGTCGTAACGGCCTAGGTAGTGCCATAAGTTTCACCTCGAGAAGGGTTAAGGGGCTTAGTTGGTATCTTAATAGGTTTAGTATCAAAAGATCCCGGTTCCATACCACATTAACTACGAATAGAAATCCACTCCAAGTTAAACATGCGTCTAGCCTAGGTAGTCTTCATCGCCACTGGTTTAAGTCTTCGTCCAAGTTCGTGTTTAGTTAATTTAATTAATTTAGTTTAATCTTTATTTGCATTTTTTAGGATATTTAGAAACCCCTCCCCAATCAAATAATCATTTAGTTAAGTTGTTTCTGTCTTAGTCTAGATAGAGTCTTAGCGTAATTTAATTGAGTCTCGTGGGTTCGATATCCGAACTTACTTAGCTTTACTAGAGTCGATCGGTTCGCTTGCCGGTTAGTAGTTTAGTCGAGTTTAGAGAGTCTAGAGTATTACTTTGAGTCTAGATTTAGGTTAATTTTAGTTGTTTTTATTAAACTACTTTTAGCACATCAAGTTTTTGGCTCCGTTGCCGGGGACTCTTGGTAATTGCGTTGATTACTTTATTTGGACTTAATTGACATCATAAGTGCTACTTGCTTTTGTATATTGATTCGTAGGAGTCTAATTGTCCGAGTGTTTTATTTTTCTTGAGTCTTGTAAATATGTGTGAAATTTGTGGAGGACCTCATTTTACTGTTAATTGCCCACAATATGAGGGGTCCTCTGCACAATGTTATGCTAACCCTTTTGTGCAGCCGCAACTATATTTTTCACAAGGGTATTCTTTGCATTTTTATGATGATCGGCCATATTACGATGATCTGTATCAGCAGCCACAATATAACCAGGGTCAGACTAGCGATAGAGGTTCAGGGGGTAGTCTAGAGAGGATTGAGGAGATATTTGCTCAGTTAATGGTGAGAGATCAGGTTACTCAGAAAACCTTAACCGAATTTGGTAACTTCTCTAAGAATCAAGAGCAAATAAATAGAAATCAAGAGTCTGCTATATTAGATCAACAGTCTGCTCTATTAGATTTTCAACGTACAGTAGATGACATTGCTAGGAGATTGAAAGAAGAGGAACAAGCGCAAAAAGTCCAACCAGAACAGCCAATGACTGGCTATACATATGATGCGGAAGGTAACTATCTCGGTTACATGCTTTCTACTGGAGAATTAATCCCAACATTTCCAGAACTGGGGAAAGAGCTGCCATACGAAGATTAGTCAGATGAGGAGATCATTCCAGTCACGGAGACGAAAATGGACGACGAAGTCCCACCTCCGGTTCCACAAGTTCCAATTATTAATTACTGGAGTGACTCTGATGACGAGATAGACGAAGAAGAATGGGCGGCATATCAGAGGTCGTTAGTGAAGAAAGAAGTAATTGAAGAAGTAGTGGAATTGGGGGATTCCACTGGTTGGATGTTTGATGAAGATGAGGCTGATGAGTTTAGCGAGGAGTTAAAAGGTTTATCGGTTTACGAAGAAGTAGAAGAATTTGATCATCTTGGTGATATTGCATGCTTGGAGGCATTGCTTGAAGGTGAACCGACGAAGATGTTTGAACCTACACCAGATGAAAAAGTTCAGTGTGGGGATCTGGCTGAAGAAGTGGTGGAAGAAGAAGAAAACCACAGCTGGCCGGTGGTATTAGTGATATATAAAACTTCAGAATCGATAAAACCGTAGGAGAGGGCAAAGAAACGAAAAAGAAAATATCGAAAACGGAAGAGGACCGAAGGGTTATATAAGAAGAAAAAGGTGGAGCCTCTGAATTTCAAGCACGATCAGTCCTCTCATTACATGTCGCGCATTCGGTTTCTTCCAGGTAAGTATAAATTCTGGTGGTCTGACCCGCTTAAGAGTTTTAAAATATTTTATTATTCCACCAGTAAATTTTTAACTATTTTTGAGGATCAGGTGGAATTAAACGGGTTAGATAAGGTACAGATCAAAGAAAAACCTCCTGATTAAATTCAAGTGTGGGGAGGTTTTGTAGAGTTTGTATAGAGTCATAGTTTTTGTATATTGAGTCTTACTTAGTAGTTTTTGAGTTTTTTTAGAGTCGGTACTGCTTTGGTTTTTGCTTGTTTTTGTTTATGCAGGTTTGAATTGTACCACCGTACTCAATCTCCATTCGGGTGATTTTTGAGCTCTATAACAAATATCAAGGAATTTACTAAGCATACCAGTCAGTGTTAGAGCTGATTGCGACCAAAATGCTATACGATCGAGCTGGATTGGACGAGACCGTTGGAGCTTACGCGTTATATAACCAGCTAAGTCCTTTCCATTTATGCCCTTTATCTTTTATTTTTTATTTATTTTTTAGTTTTTTGAGTCGGTTTCCATCCTACATTGAAGGCAATGTAGAGTTTAAGTGTGGGGATGGGAAACTATCGTTTAGTGTCGTTAGTTTAGTTAGACGAGTCATAAAAAGTCGAAAAATACAAAAAAAATTCAAAAAATTCAAAAATCCAAAAAAATGAAAAATTAGAAAATGTCCTTTGTTATAAGAAGTTTGCAAACTAAAAAGCGGAAAATGATAGAAAAGTCAGGTTTTGTTCGGGTTCAAATAATAATAATATGAGATAATATAATTGAGCTTGTGTCTAGTTTGGGATGTGTGGGTATGCTCGATTCGGTTCTAGGTTCCTTTGATCTTAAATATACCTAATTGTCGGTCTACTAGTGGGTTCTCATCTAGGGAAAGTGGGAAATTGAAACCGCCAATAATAGTATAAGGGATGCCGTTATAAGTTAAGATCGTTAGAGTTTCTTTTCATATCTCGTTGAAAAAGAATAAAATGAAAAAAAAGAGCTAGAAACTGAATGAAAGTAGCGCAGTTCTATGTAATCTAGGTTGGGGATAGCGACTCTACAACCGGAATACCTCTAGGATGTGTGAAATCGAACTTGCAAATAAAAACTACCGAAGCCTAAGTAATCCGAGTTAGGGATAGTGACTTTGCAGCCGGAATGCCTCTGGGTTAGAGAAAGCAACGTCTACGCTCGTTAAAAAAAGAATGAAAAGATAAAAAGTGATGAAAAAAATGAGAAAAAATGAGAAAAAAATGAAAAAAAATTGACTTTAAACTCTCTTGATCCTGGTATAAAACGGTTAGGAAATAACCCAGTGGTTGTTCCTTTTGTCCTATAAGCTTGAGGGGGGATTAGGTGGACTTGCGATTCTTAGCGTGAGACCCTAGGTAGATTGACCGCACTTGAACTAAAGATGCATGATAAGGGCTTGGAACCGGGTTTGGGTTTAAGAGGACACGTATACTTGCAATTGCGGCTAACACAAGTTTCGGTTTTAATAAGTAATTTAAGCTTTTGTTCCCGAACGATTACCCAGTCTATGATTCCGTTATGCATAATTCTTTTTCGAGGACGAAAAAATGATAAGTGTGGGGATATTTGATGTATTGTAAAATACATCTTTATTCGCGTCCGTTTTTAGTCGTAATTAATCGTTTTAGTTTTGTTTTAGCGTAGATTGTACATACTATTGATAAATTTATGTTTTCCAAGTCTTTGTAGCCAAAATATGCAGAAACGAGTTAAAATTTGGCAAAGCAAAGTGTCGGATCGGAAACCGGAAGCTCAGGAGCTGAAACAGATTGAAAAACTGATTCTGGAGCTTTCACATGGGCCGCGTAGACATCAACATTAGCTTACGCGCCCCGCCGTGGAATTAAAAAATGATTTTTGAAGTTAGGAGCGTAACGGGCCGCGTAAACTTATTCTAAAAGTAACGCGGGCCGCGACGACGTAAAATATCGACACCGACCTTGTTTCTTCAACGGCTAGTAGGGTTTTGAAGGTTATATATTCATCATGATCGTCAACAGCCGGGACATTACGAATTTTGGAGTTCTTGGAGCTTGCTAGAGGCTGATTGAAGGTTCTTGAAGCTTTCGGTTGCTAGGAATCATCGGGTAACGATCGGGAGCACTCGGGAGTGAAGCATTCGAGTTTATTCTTCCCGTTTTCTTTATTGTTCGTTTGTCTTTAGTTGTTTCGCGATGAATTCAGATTTGATCATGATTGTTATTATGTTTTTAGACATGTTTTCAGGCTAAATATCTTTAACTACCTAGGCTAATGACAATTGTTTAATAAAGTTTGGATTTTTTATTCGTTAATAATGTGGTTTATGGGTTTTCTTGAAAAGTACAAGATTATGGAATTTTGATTTGGTGTATATGCGTGCTTGATATTGTTTGAATACTGATTATTGCTTCGTATGATTCTTGGTGACGGTCTTTATCACATAATAGAGTCGTGCTAGGGTTTTAGATTTTGGTGAGTGTCTATATCACATAATAAATCTTTAACTCTTTGGGGTGAAATTGCGCAACTAACCTTAGAATTAATATTCGGTAATCTTATAAAATCAAGTGTTCTACTAATCTTGTGGCTGTAAGGCTCGGGGTTATTAATAGGTCTCGGTTTGGTATATAGCTAGGATTAGGTTTTGTAAGAAATCGGTCTTAGTTCCCTAATCAATCTCGTGTCTATTAAACCAAGTTAGAATCCATAGTTGCCTTAGACTTTCGCGCTGTAAGGTAGATTGTCATATTAGGGCACTTTTCAAGAAGTTAGAGGACTGTAAGGAAATCTAACAACTGGTAGTCGTAACGGCCAAGGTAGTGCCATAAGTTTCACCTCGAGAAGGGTTGAGGGGCTTAGTTGGTGTCTTAATAGGTTTAGTATCAAAAGATCCCGGTTCCATACCACATTAACTACGAATAGAAATCCACTCCAAGTTAAACATGCGTCTAGCCTAGGTAGTCTTCATCGCCACTGGTTTAAGTCTTCGTCCAAGTTCGTGTTTAGTTAATTTAATTAATTTAGTTTAATCTTTATTTGCATTTTTTAGGATATTTAGAAACCCCCCCCCCCCAATCAAATAATCATTTAGTTAAGTTGTGTCAGTCTTAGTCTAGATAGAGTCTTAGCGTAATTTAATTGAGTCTCGTGGGTTCGATATCCGGACTTACTTAGCTTTACTAGAGTCGATCTGTTCGCTTGCCGGTTAGTAGTTTAGTCGAGTTTAGAGAGTCTAGAGTATTACTTTGAGTCTAGATTTAGGTTAATTTTAGTTGTTTTTATTAAACTACTTTTAGCACATCACATCTGCGGTTGGTAGCCTCATGTATGCAATGGTATGCACGAGACCAGACATTGCTCATGCAGTGGGAGTTGCTAGTCGGTTTATGTCCAATCCGGGAAGAGAACATTGGGAAGCAGTTAAATGGCTACTTAGATATTTAAAGGGAACTTCCAAAGTGGCATTGCAGTTTAAGGGGAAAGATATTATTCTGAAGGGTTTCGCGGATGCCGACCTTGGTGGGTGTAAAGAGTCATTCAGAAGCACCACAAGGTACGTCTTCACAGTGGGAGGCACTGCTGTAAGTTGGATGTCCAAACTTCAGAAAAGTGTTGCCCTATCAACCACAGAGGCGGAGTATATGGCAGTTGCTGAAGCAAGCAAAGAGCTTATTTGGTTGAAGAATTTTCTCAAAGAGCTTGGCAAGAAACAAGTTGATTGTGCACTATTCTGTGACAATCAAAGTGCAATACACCTTGCAAAGAACCCTGTCTTCCATTCGAAGACGAAACATATATAGTTGAAATATCACTTTATCAGAGATCAAGTCAGTGACGGCACTCTGAAGTTAAAGAAAATCAAAGGAACTGAGAATCCAGCTGATATGTTGACTAAGGTTGTCACCTTAGAGAAGTTGAAGCTTTGCATAGCTTCAACTGGCCTTCAGGTTAACTGATGAGAAGGCCGCCCAAAACTAGTAAAGATGAAGAGGTTACAGAGGTACTTGTGAATATGAAGTTGCATGGAGTGCAGTTTGAAGTCGTCAAAGCCTCCAAGTGGGAGATTGTTGGGTTGTGAAGGATTTGACTATAGTGTGTCAAAGCTACTGATAACCCAGATGAGTAGATAAATCATCTGGGTTATGCCTTAGCTACAACCGATAACCCAGATGCCCAAATAACTCGTCTAGGTTGTGGCAACAGATAACCCAGATGTGGGTTGTGAAGTTTTAACCAGAGCAGAGGTTTTGTTTGTCACTGTAGCTTAAAGTCAACAACCCTAATTGTATCCCCTATAAATGCTTCTCATTCATGTACTGTAACTTTTGAGCACCTAATACAAAGATAGAACTAGTTGTGGAGAGTGGACGTAGATCAAGCTTGATCGAACCACTATAAATCATGTGTTCTTGTTCTTGTGATTTAGAGTGTGTGTCTTAGTGAGCTGTTGTGTGTGTTTGTTCTTGTTGAGTGTGTGATATATCCCTAACAAATGATATGGTGATTATTGATAAAAATATTAACTATTTTGTTAAAGGATCACTACTTTGTTAAGATCACCTATTTGAAGAATACTTTCTTGTTGATCAGTTCTGTTTAAATACAATGGAAAACATGAATAATATACCTGTTACAGCAGACAGTGCAGTAGAGAATCCAGTCAGAGATGTAGCTATTGAGTACGACATTCTTGTTCAGGAGGATCTGGTTCCTCCTTAGGGTGTAAGATTATGATGGTGATGAACCGAAACTAGGGAGGTTTCGATTAGGAGAGATAGCCGATAATGATGTTATGATTATTAGGTTTGTGTAATTGTGCAACCCTTTATCTCTCTAATAATCTCCTTATATATACACCCAAGAGGAAACCCAATTAGTTAATAAGGGTAATATGGTCCATCAACAATTACCAACTAATTATTTAATAGGTTATTAATATATATTGATCTATATAATATAAATGATTATAAAGGCTACAAGATTAAATACTACAATAATATATTAAATCTTACATTCTCCCACTTAGTCGAGTAATTATTTATCATGAGTATTAGATGAGTCTGGCCAGGAGTTAACACTCATTTTAGCTTTAAACCAAGAACTGTAGCAGAGAAATACATCCGTTGAATCATTATGCGACTCAGGACCCCCATTAGCTATACTACAACCTTAATTTAAAACCTAATAGTTATGATCAAAATATGCATAAGCCCTTTAGCGTTTGATTTGTATTTATATTTGTCTATATGTCATTATACCGGCAGAACATATGTTTGAGACATACAAAATCAAACTGAGGAAATTTTATTAATTAAAAAAACATAAGCTAGTACAATATGCCATTAAATAAAGTCTTTAGTAAGTCCATATTCGAAACATGTTCTTCGAAAACTTTAGGTCGGAGACCTTTAGTCATCGGATCCGCAAGCATATCCTTTATACTAATATACTCAATACAAAGATTATTTTCCTCAACTCGTTCACGTACGAACATATATTTTGTATCAAAATATAAACCATCTCCAGTCGAACTGTTATTGTTCGAGAAACTAATGGCAGCTGAGTTATCACAGTAAAGCTTCAATGGACTAGAAATGTGTAACACCTTGCAAATTCATGTCCAATATAGTAACGACACGTGTCATGAACTTTAAACGTGTAACGAATTGATTTCGAGGGACTAAAGTTGACAAACGAAGAAAGTATGTGTGTAGAAGGATCCAAAGTGTCAACATTTGAAAATTTTGCCTTTCAACGACCCTACACGATGTCTATACCCTTAAATGAATAAATTGTGAAACGTATGAAGTCGTTTGTGGAAGAAAGTGAAAGTTTACAAGACGCAAGGGTTAAATATGTCAACATGATAAAATAATACCTCTGAGTGACCTTTTAATGAACCCGGAGCTTTGTAATAATTAATTTTACTCCCAAGAACAAGTGACGAAAATTTCACAAGGTTTCGATGTCGTTTGAGATAAATACGTTAACTTTCGTGAATTAAGGGTTAAAAGCGTCAACGAGGCAAAACTTGTGTTTTCAGTTATCATTTAACGAAACCGGACCTAACGATGTTTGGTTATTCTCTAAGGATCACAAAAATATAAATTATTTGGGTTAAATGTGCATGAAATGGAAGTTTCTACGTTTTAAAAGGTCCAGGGATGAAATGGTCAAGTTTGAAACTTGAATTGCTGGTAATCCATGTGGTGGCGTCGCGCCACAGGTAACCCACTCTGCCGTCGCGCGATGCGACGGCATGATCTGGGTAGAAACCATGCACAGGTGCAGGTTCTGCCCTTCTCTTCACCATTGCATGCTTGAATCCGATTCTATGGACTGTTGTTGGTATTGTAAAACCCCCTAAACACATGTATGCCTCAGATTATACTTGGGGACACTTGTAACAATCTTAGATCCATCCAAAACCCTATATAAAGGGGCAGAATTGGAGCTCATAACTTGCACATAAAGAATTCTCATACTTTCAAGCTTTGGAGATCTCAATTTCATTCTCTAGAGCATCCTACCTTGGAAGGAAGCTATCTTAGTCTAAACTTTCATGCTAAGGACTCTTGTAAGCGTTTTTAGCTCCTGTAATTAAGTTTTCATTAGTGTAATGACCAAAAGTCAAAGTTAGAGTAATTACGCTTTGACTTTGTGATTAATCACTAACGGTCCAACCATTATTCAAATTGAAAGTGGCTATGTGTTGGTAATTATATAGGTGTTAAACCCTTAAAAGGGCACCTCCTAATTATCACGTTACCTCAGTCAATTGTCGGGTCAAACTACTTAACAAAAAAGTCAAATGAGTCAGTTTTTGCAAATAATTCATAATTGATAATGCTAAAGTTATGGAACATGTTTTAACACTTAAATAACTTGGTAAATAATATAAGAACGTGTTTAGGCATGTTCAACCCGACAATTCTGAGTTTAGGCTCGGTTCGTAACCGAAAGTCGCAAAAGTAGACTTTTGCTTTGACTTTCAGTTCTGACCCGATTTAGCTTAGTTTAGATATGCCTTAGGGTTCCTTTAGGACCATATTACATGTTACTATAATCCTCTAAGATTATACTATATGGTTCCTTTAAAATCTGAATCATTTGCATGTTTCCGTTAAATGCTTAAATGTTGACCATTATGCCCTTTTATCATTAAAACGAGATTTTTGAAAATGTGAGAGGATAAAAACCTTTATTACTGATTTATAAGCATGTCCTAAAAATTTGACATCAGTTCATGGTCTAAATAGAAGTTATGCTCGATATCATAAAACAAAAGCTTTTTTTGTTAATTAAATGGCATTTTTGGCATAAATCATGTTTAAACCCAAATTTTGACACCAAAATTTCTACCCACTGATGTAATATAATACTTAGGGATTTTTGAAATTTTTGTCCAATTTTATACTGATTATATTATAGAGTTCTAGTGTAAATTCAGTATTGACGAAATTGCCCTTTTCTTTGATAAAATGAGTTTTACAAAACATTTTGATACCAAACCTTTTCCTACTGATTTCATATATTAAATAAAATATTTTAAATAGTTGAGACTGATCAAAATCTTCGATTTCCTTAAATAACCCGAAAATCATCAAATACCGACTTTTACGCTTATTAAGCGCATCGTATGCTTTAAAACTATATTTAACACCTGAGACTTATTACCTACTGATATTATAAGCAAATTTTTATACTTTAACAGTAAGTAAAATTTTTGAACTCAGATTTACAAATTTGACCCTTATAGTATATGTGAAATGACCAAAATGGCCCTACGGTGCATAGTTTGGCCATAAATGATAAATTTCACATATGTATGATATTTTACTGACATAACTTGTTTAAATAAATATTTTTACTGATTATTTTAGACCAGAACCTCAGATTACTATTTAACCCCTTTTATAAACTTTAAAATGACCAAAATACCCTTACGGGGCTTAATTTGGTTTTAAATTCGTTTTGGGCATAATGGAAGGTATCCTACTGATATCATAACATATTTTAAGCATATTAACTTATGGAACCTGTACATGACTCATTTGGTTACCCGTTATGCATATTCGCGTTTGGTACGACTTATGTAACTAGTTTGCAAAAATTAACCGAAACGGGTCAAACCTTATCATTTTTACTTCAAAATCCAGAATGTGTTTAGTTTACCCATTTTATACAAGTCTTCATACTTTTTAGGTCTAAATCACATTCTAATCCGGTCTTCGCTTAATCTTGCGTTTTGAACCGTAAACCTTTCATTAAAACTAACCGGTCTAAGTTAAAACGTAAATAAGACCCGTTAGGAATCTAATAGGTTATTAAAACCTTCGTTCCAGATTTAGGAGCCCAGTAAAAGCTACTTGTGCTTGCTGATTGATATACGGCTGAGAATAAAATTATATTTTAGCTGAGGTAAATACCTTTAACTTATTTTCCCTTATACGGGCTTGGGATACGGTAAATTATTACCGCTTGGTCGGGTATTTGTAACACCCCAAAAACGTTAACTAGGCATAAGTTGTAACACCCCAAAAATGTTTAGTATTATGATAAGTTCAAATAAATAAAGAATTTAACTTAGTTAATGAAATATGGCAACATGGTAGTTAGTTTATGGGGGAAAACCTAATTTAAACACTCTTTCAAAATGGAAGGGTTCAATGTGTAATTAGTAAACTAGAAGGGTTTTAATTAATAAACAAAAAAAATTAAAAACACCCACATCTGGGTTTGGTCGATCGATCAGGAAGAGCAGGAAAGGGGAGGTGAAACCCTAACCTCAAGAACTCAAGAATTGAAGTGAAATTCATAGGGAAATTCAGTGCATGAGTCCATAAATTCGAATGGCAAACCCTAATTTCCGAAGTGGTAAGTTAAATTTTCTGAAATTATGATTTGTGAATGAGGGGTTCAACCCAAACTCGATTTCTTGTATCAAATGTGGGAATTCTGAGTTAGAATTGCTTTCTAGAACAAGAATCATGATTGATTTTGGGTTATATGGAAGATTGTAATGAAAACCCACTTTGTGAAATTGTGTTATGATTAGGAAGATTATTAGGGATTATGATTGTATGTAATCTTGATATGTGATCCTGCTTGTAATACTTGAATGCTAGATAATTTGATGTAGAATAAAGGAATTACAAGAACTAGATTGATTATTGATGACATATAGGATGAATTAGCAAAGTCACGCTTTAAATGCTTGTACATTATGCTTTATTAATGTAACGCACACTAGGTGTTTGATGAAATGCTTGAAAGAATAATTATGTGTAATTTGGAACATAAAGGAATGAAATTTGGGTACTAAACGAATGAATGAATGTGTTGATATAGGCGTGAAGGAAGAAGGTTCAAATACTAAGAAATCGGAAGGTTCACAAGACCGAGGTATGTTCCGTTGCATACAAAGCCTTATTTAAATTTTGTTTATATTATGAAAAACAACCCTTGTTACAATGATTATGGTGATTAGTAAGTAGATAACAAATCCCTTGCGGATTTGGTTATGTTAACGAAGGTTACATTAAGCTATGCAAGTCGACTGGTTCGAGTCGAACCATGTCGAGTAAGAACATGGTTCCATCCGTTTAGAACGGGTGGTCATGAATGCAATAAAGAATGTATGAAGTTCAATCCGTTATACGGATAGAACGAAAGATTTATGTTGTAAGCTATTAACCCGATGTTACCGGGTCGTAAGAGATATGCTTGAATCTCATTATGAGAGTATATGCCATACCCATTTAATGGGGTAATCGAATGCGTAAGAGTAATGAAAGTAGATAAAGGAATGCAATTAAAAAGGTTGGTGTTGTAAGTGAAACAAGTATTATGACTAACTTTCTAAAGCTTGTTGTTAAATGTAGGTAAATCCTCGACTTAGGCGACTCGGCGAATTGGAGCGAGCACGTGATCAAAATATGTCTTACCAAGCGCTTCCGCTAGTTTATGTTAATGTTTTGGGTCAAAATACTTTTTGTAAAATTTATTGGTAGACACACCTTTTAGTATTTGATGTTTTGGTTTTAGTAGTATCTTGTAGAATGGTATTGTCTTGATTATGGTTAAAACAGGGGTATACTCGTTTTACGAACGGGTCATGCCCAAATTTTGTAAAATTATGTATTAAAGTTGTTAGTTTGAAGTCTTTAAATCACTCTTGTAAGTTATTTTATAAAGACGAAAAAGTGGTCCTTACAAGTTGGTATCAGAGCCTAGGTTTGAGGTATTCGAGCAAGAGTAATAGTGCTTGAACTCAAACCAATGGCTCGTGCAAAAGTGTGCTCGCTCCGAGATCGCCAATGAGGTAAATTTTTAAATATTTGTTTAATATGAGTATGCATAGTGTGATACGGTATAAGTTTTAAGATTAAGTATGCTAAGAAGTGATAAAACGGGTATAATGAGAAGTCCCTGGACCCGTGTAGCTGAAAACGGATCTGGAAAGTGGTCGGAACAGTCAAAAAAAAAAAATTTCAGCAGCGTTTTTACAAAGGAGGGGCCGTCGCCGACGGGCTGTGATGCCGTCGCCGACGCCCCATGCTTGCCGACGGCCTATTTTCCTGTCTACGGACTTTTGTGGGCGACGCACGTTTACAAAGCCCGTCGCCGACGGGGTGTAAAGCCGTCGCCGACGGCCATCGGAAATCAAATCCGCTGAAACTTTTATTTTGTTTTGTTTTCGTATTTTGAGTTTCTAAATTGTTTAAAAGCTTAATGAATGTTCGTGTAAGATCTATATAAGGCCTAGTACGATATATGTGACCACGATTAGTGGATAAGATAGACGGAATTATGAAAATTTGAAAGTAATGTGTCGAATGACACAAAAGAATGATGAAAGCTGAAAAAGCGAGTAAAGTTTAAAATATAAGAATGCGAACGAAGTAATTATGGACTAATGAACTAGGATGTATTGAAGCTTGTGAATTATGATTTAAGTTCCCATACTTCTCAGAAATGCCCGTTTTATGTTCCTGTCAAGTTATAAGAAGATATAATAAGTTATGTAAAGTTATGTAGATCGTCGGCGATAAAGTAAAATTTATAAAAGTCGAATGTAACGTATGGAATGGCACGAAATGAATGACGAATGTATAAAGTGGAGTTGGAATTCGTATGAGAATTCGGATGAATGTATGCTTTGATAGAATTATGCATTAGAGGCTTGTACCTTGTACATGAATGGTGTGATGCTTATGTGTATTTAATGATTTGCTTTAGTATGATTAAGAGGCGAATACGTGCTAAATGTGAATTGTACGAGCTAATTAGTAAAGGATATGTTGAAATTATGTTATATAGTTGTTTCGAATGAAATTTGCTAATTGTAGAATCATGGAGCATTAGCATGTGAAAATACGTGTATGTGAATGTATATGTGTATTGTTTAGAGGATCACGTAAATCGTACAATACGAGTATGAGATACGCAGGATATTATTATTATGACCTACCATATTTAGATGAATACATGTCCAAAGGTTTGAAGTGTGTAACCGAGACAGTTGACTTTCTTTAGGTCAACAGTATAGGAATATCATGAGATGGCCATTAGACACAATTGTTTAAGTAAAAAGTTAATGTGTTACGTACTAGATGAATTACGTGTTATGATGGATGATAGTTTAGTTGTATGGATTTGAAATGAGATAACTATTAATGAACGTCTCACTTATACGAAATTCTACTAACGAAAGTCGATTAACGTATGAATAGAAAGAAAGTGAACAGTCGTATATATGCTCACATAAACTAATGATATTACGAAAGTACTGATATGTAAGGATGGGAATCCTGTCAATTTACTTGAGTATGGATGGCAAAAAAAAAGTTAAGAGGAAGTAATAAAGTAAGCATGAACATGGACGCTAAAGGAAGGTGGATTTGCAATCACTTCGAATGTATTTACATAAAGATGTATGCGTGTTTGAATAAATTAAGTGGAACGTATAAATAAATGAGAACTTGGTAATGTTAATGAAAGGTATGGAGAGGATAATAGTTCAGATGTTAGCTAAAGGCGTTTTGTAAGTGTGTTCGAATTGAAAGTAAGAACAACCCGTACTACAATACTTATATACAAAGGTACTGGGTGGTGGTCGACCTTAAAAGGTTATATTGTAGAAGTCAGTGAATAATAATTACTTACAAATGCTGGAAGTATTACGTAAGAAATACAACGTGTAAAGTAGGATACTCATTAGTAAAAGACATGTTAGAGAGCGTAGGTGAATTAAAGGGATGGTCATGCACCTAATACGGTGAACAAACAAATGGAAATGGTATATTAAGGGATGGTCATGTATTGACCGAAGCTCGAGAAAAACATGGGATTCACCTCACTTATGTCCGGTCAAGCTAGCAAAAAGGGGTCTAACGATTCTTAAAGGAACGAATCAATATAAGAAAGAAAGAAGGATAAGAACGAAAGGTATAAGCCTACGATTGAATGTAAGACAAACTTAAGAAAGAAGGGTGGGAACACCACTAGAAATAAGATGTAAAGTGTCGCGTCGAGACGCGCCACATGAAATTGGACATGGAATTAAGTGATAGGACCCAACACTCGAAGTTGAATGTAGAAGATTAATATGAAAACGTTTCGTAAGAAATGACATGGTAAATGATACGGCAGAAGAAACGAAGGTACGGAGGAAAATGTTTGAATCTGAGAAATGGATTCGACCATGTAAGGAATGAAAGGTTGAATCCGTAAGCAAGCACGGGTCAAACCAGTAAGAATGAAAGGTAATGAATTAAAAGTTCGAATCCGTAAATGAAGACGGATTAAACGAATAAGAATAGAAACTAAAAACGAGACTCAAATGAGTCATACGGGTCAAATGGCGATCGCCATTTGAACCCGGTATTTAATGTTTGATTTGTCAAGTTTATTACTTATAGGTGAGCATAATGTATGAGCATGCATTGTCACAGTTTGGAAAGTATTAACCGTCGCAAAGTATGAATGACGAGTCAAGGGTTCTGACCCGCGCCAGGTAGGTATAAAATGATTATATTTTTAATAGGAGCATATGGCTCGACTAGAGAATGGTGTGTCAGAATAGGATAACTGATACCTATATGTGAGAATGTATTTACAATTAGACTTCCGAAAGGTCAAACGAAATAAATGAAGTCCTTGCAATTATGCAAGTATAAGGTACGAACGTGTACCTCGATGCGACCATAATAGGTAAGGGGGTGTTAATCTGACACTGAAAGGTCAAACTGCGAAAGTTGGCGAGATAACCAATAAAAAGAAATGGAATGTATGATATGTTTAGCATGCACGTAAGAAAATTTTGAAAGAGACAATAGGCGAACAAACACCCTGTAGGACACAATTATGAAAGGTTATGTGCTAACTATTTATTTATAGATAAATATGATGGAATTCTTAGTGAAATGACAGTATTGAAGCTAGTGGAAGGATGCCCACGAGTGGGAGCATATTTCATGAATGAATGAGACCAATTCTGGTACGGAAGGTACATATAAAGAAGCGGATCGATCCGGCACACGGATAACCGACTTATACATTGAAAGCGAGGTTAGTAAAATGTTTAATTCTTAGTTAATGATTTATCCGTAAATTTATTTGTAAATGTGAACAGAATGAACGGTAGAATAATTATGGTATGCTATACAGTGATCGACCTGTAATGGTCAGCGTGAGAAGGTATGAATGTCATTAAGAGGGAGAATTAAAGGCCTTAAATGAAAGTTTGAGCTGAATTGCTTAAACGCTAGTATGGTGCTCGTACACAACATACCTAGTTGTTATCATAAGTAGTTCATGCAAGGAGCTAATAATAAAGTGTGCGAAGGATTAAATTTAAGGCTAAACTCAAACTTGTAATTAGTTCAAGTGGCGGTGGTAACCGTAGAATGATGCCTTATACTCGTATTAAGTATGAAAAAGTAATTAGGAAGTGGGAAGCTTTGTATAAGTACCACTAAGTCATTAAATGTCTATAGTATATGTATAATGTTGTGCTAAGCCCTCATATGAGCAAGAAAGTAATTGGAAGAATGTTAGTAATGGGATGATGGGGTTGCTTATAATTACAATAATGAATTATGTCGTGCATGATTCGTGTGCGGAATAAAATAAATCAATTTATTTATATTAGTAAATGTATAAATATGATACGCTTATTTAGAAAGATAGAAACAAGCCGTAAGCATAAGCTTGTACGACCAATAGTATACATTGGAATAAATTCCAATGAACGAATCGCTAGTGATGATGTATGCTAGGAACTGGCATTATAAAGTGAAAACGACACTAATAAGAGCCCTGGATCAGATTCTGACTTATAGGTGATTATGAAAGTAATTTACTTGATTTAAGAACGGAGGGACAATGTGTACAAAGACGTTTATGCATGAATGAAACTCTTGCTAAGATCTCGAATGCATCTATGTTGTAGTAAGCATCGTGAATGAAAAGACGAAAAAGTAGGAGTAGAATTGGTCTAGTTGGAATGAGAAAGGTTTCGGGGACGAAACCTCTTTTAAGGGGGGTAGACTTGTAACACCCCAAAAACGTTAACTAGGCATAAGTTGTAACACCCCAAAAATGTTTAGTATTATGATAAGTTCAAATAAATAAAGAATTTAACTTAGTTAATGAAATATGGCAACATGGTAGTTAGTTTATGGGGGAAAACCTAATTTAAACACTCTTTCAAAATGGAAGGGTTCAATGTGTAATTAGTAAACTAGAAGGGTTTTAATTAATAAACAAAAAAAATTAAAAACACCCACATCTGGGTTTGGTCGATCGATCAGGAAGAGCAGGAAAGGGGAGGTGAAACCCTAACCTCAAGAACTCAAGAATTGAAGTGAAATTCATAGGGAAATTCAGTGCATGAGTCCATAAATTCGAATGGCAAACCCTAATTTCCGAAGTGGTAAGTTAAATTTTCTGAAATTATGATTTGTGAATGAGGGGTTCAACCCAAACTCGATTTCTTGTATCAAATGTGGGAATTCTGAGTTAGAATTGCTTTCTAGAACAAGAATCATGATTGATTTTGGGTTATATGGAAGATTGTAATGAAAACCCACTTTGTGAAATTGTGTTATGATTAGGAAGATTATTAGGGATTATGATTGTATGTAATCTTGATATGTGATCCTGCTTGTAATACTTGAATGCTAGATAATTTGATGTAGAATAAAGGAATTACAAGAACTAGATTGATTATTGATGACATATAGGATGAATTAGCAAAGTCACGCTTTAAATGCTTGTACATTATGCTTTATTAATGTAACGCACACTAGGTGTTTGATGAAATGCTTGAAAGAATAATTATGTGTAATTTGGAACATAAAGGAATGAAATTTGGGTACTAAACGAATGAATGAATGTGTTGATATAGGCGTGAAGGAAGAAGGTTCAAATACTAAGAAATCGGAAGGTTCACAAGACCGAGGTATGTTCCGTTGCATACAAAGCCTTATTTAAATTTTGTTTATATTATGAAAAACAACCCTTGTTACAATGATTATGGTGATTAGTAAGTAGATAACAAATCCCTTGCGGATTTGGTTATGTTAACGAAGGTTACATTAAGCTATGCAAGTCGACTGGTTCGAGTCGAACCATGTCGAGTAAGAACATGGTTCCATCCGTTTAGAACGGGTGGTCATGAATGCAATAAAGAATGTATGAAGTTCAATCCGTTATACGGATAGAACGAAAGATTTATGTTGTAAGCTATTAACCCGATGTTACCGGGTCGTAAGAGATATGCTTGAATCTCATTATGAGAGTATATGCCATACCCATTTAATGGGGTAATCGAATGCGTAAGAGTAATGAAAGTAGATAAAGGAATGCAATTAAAAAGGTTGGTGTTGTAAGTGAAACAAGTATTATGACTAACTTTCTAAAGCTTGTTGTTAAATGTAGGTAAATCCTCGACTTAGGCGACTCGGCGAATTGGAGCGAGCACGTGATCAAAATATGTCTTACCAAGCGCTTCCGCTAGTTTATGTTAATGTTTTGGGTCAAAATACTTTTTGTAAAATTTATTGGTAGACACACCTTTTAGTATTTGATGTTTTGGTTTTAGTAGTATCTTGTAGAATGGTATTGTCTTGATTATGGTTAAAACAGGGGTATACTCGTTTTACGAACGGGTCATGCCCAAATTTTGTAAAATTATGTATTAAAGTTGTTAGTTTGAAGTCTTTAAATCACTCTTGTAAGTTATTTTATAAAGACGAAAAAGTGGTCCTTACAGTATTGAATCTTTAATTGATTATTGGTTAAATCATTGAGATAACCCGTTTTAATCTGTTTTGTTTGATGCAATGCCTTTGGGGGGTTAATGACCGTGTCCTGGATATCCTCGGCTCATTCATTGAAATGGCCACGACTTAAGCACGGGGTGTAGGCATACACCTGACAGTTGCATATGTAAAAGATATAACCACTCGTTGAGGATAACTCGTCGTGGGATTATATTAGTGGTGTGTCCATTAATCTTAAACCCGGTACTTCTAACCCGGGCTACTGAATGGACGACAAACATATAAATCTGTATACAAGATTATTCTTAAATAGTTGTCCCAAGTTATAAAAGATTTTATGCCTTGTGCATCCAAACAAATTTTGTAAATGTTTTGAAAAGAGTCAGTTAATTGTATTTACCAGTGTAAACTGACGTATTTTCAAAAAGATTAAGTGCAGGTAGCGTAATGGGCTGGCTACTCCTAGTATCAAATAAAGAGTCTTGCAAGCTTTTGATACTTAAAATCTGTTGAACAATATTTCTTTCTATTTTAGATCCGCCTGTGGATCCACTTACAATCCGTTGTGTAATATTTTATTTTACTTTCAACTCGGTTTGTATAAATTACTTTTAGACTTCCGTTGTGCATTAAACTGTGATTAATTGACTATGATGATATCAACTACGTCACGATACTCCCCACCAGTAATACATGGAAATATCAGGGTGTGATAGGTTGGTATCAGAGCCAACATTGAGTGAATTAAACACTAGCCTTTTGTGTTTAATCTCAATGACACAGTTTGCACATTCCTTGACTTCCGAGTCTAGTCAAAGGACTTAGGACTAATCCTAATCTTATTGTTTTCTTTTTGTTGGTTTCTTTTGTTTGTTTTGGCAGGAACAAAGACAATGCCGCCACGTTTTAGAGGTAGAGGTGGAAGAGGCAGGGCACCAATAACTGCTACTAATAACCACGAGGCCGGGCCATCTCACCAGCGAACACCTTCGGCAACCTTTAGCTCTAGTCCCCAAGAGGATTGGAGAACTTATCTGGAGCCAGTGAGACGCTCAGTCTCCCTCGGTTCCTCCCTGTCTTATCATCACTCATTTGGACCTCATCAAGACGAGGAGCACAGTGATTCGCACCACTCCTTCATCCCGCTGCAGCGGTCGGGTTCACACCGTGCCTTCCAGGACCCAACCCCATACTTCCAAAGTAGGTTCAATCCAATGAACCAAATTCAAGAACCAGAGGGTCCAAACCCTTTGGGGCCAGATGACCACTATCCTGAGATGCAGGACATGGAAATGGATGAAGATCCAGATCCGGAGATGCCACCAACTGGGACGCCAACGCATCCCATCGAGATATCCAGCGGATCATCATTCCATGGTTCGCCTTATAGGGGCCCAGACAGTTTTGCTGAAAGATGGGCCACATACCACTGGGAGTTCACTCCCCCTTACAACCCACCTCCACAACAGCAGCAGGATCCCTCAGAGGATTCACATTTTCAGGCGGTCACGCCACCGCCGCCGCCAGAGCAGCAACTGCCTCCAGAACCACCGAGGCGAAGAAGAACAGGTGCACGGATGTCCGTGCGAGGGGGATTTCATTTCAGCACCACCCAACACTCCAGTGGCAGCCACTACCCGCCACTGTATGAAGACCCGCAAATGGGTGGGCCTTCAAACCCAGCTTCAGAAGTCGACTCTGCTCCAGTCACACCACCACCGCCCATGGGTTATGATAACCCAATTCCTTCCTACGCCGATGCAGCGGCGTATAACCCGTTTGAACCTCAGGCGTATTCGGGTTGCAATTACTACAATGCCCCTGCCGTCGACCCGTACCTTGAAGCCGCCAACTACAATGCTATCCACCCTGAGGGGCCCTACGCAGCTTCATACCAAACTGGGTACCCAGCCTATGGGTATCAATACCCACCACCTCCTCAACCGCAACAGCAGCAACCGCCGCAGCTGCCTCAGATCCAGCCGCCGCAGCAGCAAGAAATCCTTTAACGGTTGCACAAGGTGGAGCAACAGGTGCAGGAGGAGCGTAGGAGCCGCCAGGGTCTACTTAAGGGTTTGGCGAACCTGATTAAAGGGAAGAAGAAGAGGGATTATTGAAAATTCCTTATTTATTTTGTTTTGTAATTTTTTTTTTCAATTAAGTCCCTGTGTGGACATTTTATTTATGTACTTAGTCCCTGCGTGGACTTATCTTTCTATTTCTGTCCCTGCGAGGACAATGTTATTTGTTTAAAAGTCCCGTTTAGGGCAATTATGTACTTCTCTTTATTTATGGAATGCTTAATTTAAATTTCATTTGTCATTATATGTATGAATATATTATAAATCAAAAATATCATTCCAATTTAAAATTTGATCTGCCAATAAAATATTAAAAGAAATCTTGAAGGTATAACCTAGCCCATATGTCATTTTAGACATGGCCCTGATGGTAAAGCCTTTTTAAGATTCAAATCCTTGTTAACATCTGAAAACATGTTAACACTCCTGGCAAATGTGATTCGATAAAATCACACTAGTCATCCTTGTATTGGATTTTTCCAATTCCTTATTCTCACCAAATTTAAAATATCCAATAGCGATAAAGTGCCTGCGGGCCATATTCATTGTCCAATAAGACAAAAGACAGTTGTAGTCTACGACTCCCTGTCAAGAAAAGGTGAAGAACTATGTTCAAACCTTAATGCCTCGATCTTATAAGATCATTGCTTAAAATTCTAAAACTGTCCTTGTGACTAGGCCTTTGTGCCATTCAATGTCTTTAATGATTTATAACTAGGGTTAAATTATGAAGAAAATCCTAAATAAATTAACCAATATGGTTTATAATTACCATGGTTAATGAACTGTCAAAATGATGATTCCATAATAACCTCTGAATAAAATATTGTCAATTGTTTTATAGCAATCAAGCCTCAGCATGTCTGAGTCTGAAGAGGTTAATAGTCATCCCAGAGAGAGAAATGATAACACCCGAATGAATATAACAGGTGCAGATTTACAAGCAATGATAGATAATGCGGTCACTCGAGCCATTGATCGACAATTTAAAGAACCAAGTAATACACGCTCGAAGACTCTATATGTGGCTCATAGTAAGCCCCCTTCTAAAACGCACGAGTCAAAGAAGGACGATTCTCATCATTCATCGAATCAGAAAAGTATTCCATCCAAGCAGATTGTGCTTAATCAAGAACCACGTGTTAAGACCTGCTCATATAAATACTTTGTCTCTTGCAAGCCAAGGGACTTTACAGGAAAAAAAGGAGCCATTGACTGTATGACATGGCTAGATGAGATGGATACTGTGGTTGACATCAGTGGTTGTGCTGATCAGGACATTGTGAAGTTTCTGTCACAATCATTCAAAGGAGAAGCTTTAGCTTGGTGGAGGTCATTAATCCAAGCTACAGAAAAGATCCCATTGTACAACTTGGCTTGGAATCAATTTGTTGCTCTAATCAAAGAAAATTTATGTCCTCAACATGAGGTTGAGAAAATAGAGACTGACTTCCTGACGTTGGTCATGAAGAATTTAGTATGTCAGACGTATCTTACAAGTTTCAACACCATGTCCCGATTGGTTCCTTATTTAGTAACACCGGAACCAGAGCGCATAGCTCGTTTTATTGGAGGTCTAGCTCCAGAAATTAAGGGGAATGTGAAAGCATCCAGACCTACCACCTTTAGGTCAGTGGTTGATCTGTCTTTATCTCTTACTCTCGATACGGTCAGGCAGAGATCGTTAAGAATTCCGATGAAGGAAAGAGGAAACGTGAGGATGAGAACTCACGTCGTTCTGATAAGAAACGTAAGGGGAACTCTAAGCATAAGAAGGGTTCTGGATTCAAAAAGGATAACCAACAGTTAGGTGAGAAACCCAAGTGCGAGGTCTACAAGAAAAACCATTTTGGAAAATGCAGATTTGAGTCACAGTCGCAGCCAAGAGTTTGTGGAATCTGCAAGTCTAAGGAACATAAGACCCTAGATTGCAAGAAAATGAAGGACGCAACTTGTTACAATAGTAACGAGAAGGGGCATATCAAGACCAATTGCCCCAAATTTGCAAAGAAGCCTGGAGAGGCTAAGAAGACCAATGCTCTGGTCTTTCAAATGAATGCTCAGGAGGCCATTCAGAACGACAATGTGATAACAGGTACCTTTCTTATCAATGATGTTTATGCTAGAGTATTGTTTGATTCTGGTGCAGACAGGTCTTTTGTAGACAATAAATTTTGTAAATTGTTAAATCTGCCTGTTAAAACTCTAAGCATAAAATGTGAAGTAGAATTGGCCGATGGTACTACAGAGACTGCCTCAACAGTCCTAGATGGATGTTTTATATCCATTAGGAATCACTTTTTCCGCTATCCTTGCTTCCATTGAAATTGGCAGGATTCGATATAGTAATAGGTATGGATTTGTTATCTCATAACCAAGCCCAAATTGTATGTGATAAGAAGCAAGTGGTTATCAAGACTCCTTATGGTGAGCCATTAACAATTCAAGGAGATACGCAGTACTGGTTACCCAAGCAAGTGTCTATGCTTAAGGCATCGAAATGTATGAAGAAAGGTTGTGTCATTTACATGGCACAGGTAACCGTTGATGAACCAAAGCCCAAGATTGAAGACATCCCCGTTATTTCTGAATATCCAGACGTTTTTCCTGAAGAACTACATTGTTTACCACTAGATAGGCAAGTAGAGTTCAGGATCGATATCATTCCTGGAGTAGCACCAATTGCAAGAGCACCTTATCGATTGGCGCCAACTGAGATGAAAGAATTAAGGACACAGTTGGATGATTTGTTGGAGAAGGGTTTTATTCGACCTAGCTCATCTCCTTGGGGAGCACCGATCCTATTTGTGAAGAAAAAGGACGGCTCAATGCGTTTATGCATTGATTATCGCGAGTTAAACAAGGTTACAATCAAGAACAGGTATCCGTTACCCAGGATCGATGATCTATTCGATCAGCTTCAAGGAGCAAGTTACTTTTCAAAGATCAATTTAAGGTCGGGTTATCACCAGTTGAAGGTCAGAGACGAAGACGTACACAAGACCGCATTCAGAACACGCTATGGCCACTATGAGTTCTTAGTGATGCCTTTCGGGCTCACTAATGCACCTGCAGCATTCATGGATCTCATGAATCACGTTTGCAAGCCGTATTTAGACAAGTTTGTCATTGTCTTCATTGATGACATTCTTATTTACTCAAAGAGTCAAGCTGATCATGAAAAACATCTTCGGTGTATCCTTAAACTTCTACAAAGCTCTACGCCAAGTTTTCTAAATGTGAGTTTTGGCTTCGGGAAGTCCAATTTCTTGGACATGTGGTAAGTGAGCATGGCATCCAGGTGGATCCCGCTAAGATTGAATCGATTATGAATTGGCAAGCGCCCAAAACACCTACTGAAATTCGCAGCTTCTTGGGTCTAGCAGGTTACTATTGACGTTTCATTGAAAACTTTTCAAGGATTGCCGCACCTCTAACATCGTTAACTCGCAAGAATGTCAAGTTTGACTGGGGTCCCAAGCAGCAAGAATCCTTTGATATCCTTAAACAGAAATTAGGCAATGCTCCTGTGTTGACGTTGCCAGAAGGAATTGAAGAATTTGTGGTTTATTGCGACGCATCGCACAGGAATGGGATGTGTGTTTATGAAGAAGGGCAAGGTCATTGCCTATGCTTCCCGTCAATTAAAGGTGCACGAGAAGAATTACACCACCCATGATTTGGAGTTGGGTGCCGTTGTGTTTGCACTAAAACTATGGAGACACTATATGTACGGAACCAAGTGTGTGATCTATTCCGATCATAAGAGCCTTCAGCATCTGTTTAATCAGAAAGATCTTAACATGAGACAACGCCGATGGATGGAAACATTAAATGATTATGATTGTGAAATCCGATATCATCCAGGTAAAGCGAATGTAGTCGCTGATGCTTTGAGCAGAAAGGAAAGGGTTAAGCCTATTAGAATAAATGCCAAAAGCATTGAATTAAAGAACAACTTAAATGAAAGGTTGTTAGCCGCTCAAAAGGAAGTTGTATTAGAAGCTAACTATTCGAATGAGAAGTTAGGCGTAACTGCTGATCAGTTATCATATGCCAAGGATGGAATCCTTAGGATGAATGGTCGAATCTGGGTTCCAATCTATGGAGGGCTTAGAGATGTGATTCTCCAAGAAGCTCATAGTTCGAAATATTCAGTTCATCCTGGAAGTGATAAGATGTACCAGGATTTAAAGGAAAATTATTGGTGGATAGGTTTGAAGAAATCTATAGCCACTTATGTGGCTAAATGTCTGACGTGCACGCAAGTTAAAGCAGAGCATCAAAAGCCGTCAGGTTTGCTACAACAGCCTGAACTTCCCACTTGGAAATGGGAAATGGTAGCCATGGATTTTATCACTAAGTTACCAAAGACAAAGCACGGGAATGATACTACTTGGGTTATAGTCGATAGGCTGACCAAGTCAGCCCACTTCTTGCCTATTAAAGAAACGCACAGCTCCGATAAGTTAGCTCAATTGTACGTGGATGACATAGTATCTCTCCACGGTGTGCCAGTATCTATTATCTCTGATAGGGATACAAGATACACGTCTCATTTTTGGAAAAGCTTTCAACAATCTTTAGGCACTCGATTAAATTTCAGCACTGCTTATCATCCTCAGACCGATGGCCAAAGCGAGCGTACAATTCAAACACTCGAGGATATGCTACGAGCTTGTGTTATTGATTTAGGAGGAAGTTGGGATGACCATCTTCCTTTAATTGAATTTTCGTACAATAATAGTTATCATTCGAGTATTCAAGCCGCGCCTTTTGAGGCCTTGTACGGAAGGAAGTGTAGAACGCTAGTTTGTTGGGCGGAAGTTGGAGAAACCCAACTGTCAGGACCAGATATAGTCCTGGAGACGACGGACAAGATTGTTCAGATCCGTGATCGTCTCAAAGCTGCCAGGGATAGGCAGAAAAGCTACGCGGATAAAAGGCGTAAACCTCTGAAATTCGAGGTAGGTGATAAAGTATTGCTCAAAGTATCACCCTGGAAAGGGGTGATGCGATTTGGCAAAAAGGGAAAGCTTAGCCCAAGATACATAGGACCGTTCGAGATCATCGAATGTGTCGGATCTGTGGCCTACAAGCTAAATCTGCCAGAGGAACTTAGTGGAATACATAATGTGTTCCACATCTGCAACTTAAAGAAATGTCTAGCCGATGAGTCGCTAGCAATGTCGCATGAGGACGGGCAGATTGATGAAAGTCTGAAGTTCGTTGAAAGACCTTTGTCGATCGAGGATCGACAGGTTAAGAAGCTTCGAAGAAAGCATGTGCCGATTGTGAAGGTAAAATGGGATGCCCGTAGAGGCCCAGATGCCCGTAGATGCCCAGAATACATGTGGGAGGTTGAATCCACGATGAAACAGAAGTACCCTCATTTATTTTGGTAAATCTCGAGGTCGAGATTTCTTTTAAGGGGGTGAGGATGAAACACCTCACAAATTCATGTCCAATATAGTAATGACACGTGTCATGAACTTTAAACGAGTAACGAATTGATTTCGAGGGACTAAAGTATGTGTGTAGAAGGATCGAAAGTGTCAACATTTGAAAATTTTGCCTTTCAACGACCCTACACGATGTTTATACCCTTAAACGAATAAATTGTGAAACGTATGAAGCCGTTTGTGGAAGAAAGTGAAAGTCTACAAGACGCGAGGGTTAAATGTGTCAACATGTTAAAATAATACCTCTGAGTGACCTTTTAATGAACCCGGAGCTTTGTAATAATTAATTTTACTCCCAAGAACAAGTGACAAAAATTTCACAAGGTTTCGATGTCGTTTGAGATAAATACGTTAACTTTCATGAATTAAGGGTTAAAAGCATCAACGAGGCAAAACTTGTGTTTTCAGTTATCATTTAACGAAACTGGACCTAACGATGTTTGGTTATTCTCTAAGGATCACAAAAATATAAATTATTTGGGTTAAATGTGCATGAAATGGAAGTTTCTACGTTTTAAAAGGTCCAGGGGGTGAAATGGTCAAGTTTGAAACTTGAATTGCTGGTAATCCATGTGGTGGCGTCGCGCCACAGGTAACCCACTCTGCTGTCGCGCGACACGACGACATGATCTGGGCAGAAACCATGCACAGGTGCAGGTTCTGCCCTTCTCTTCACCATTGCATGCTTGAATCCGATTCTATGGATTGGAAGGAAGCTCTCTAAGTCTAAACTTTTGTGCTAAGGACTCTTGTAAGCGTTTTTAGCTCCTGTAATTAAGTTTTCATTAGTGTAATGACCGAAAGTCAAAGTTATCGTAATTACGCTTTGACTTTGCAATTAATCACTAACGGTCCAGCCATTATTCAAATTGAAAGTGGCTATGTGTTGGTAATTATGTAGATGTTAAACCCTTAAAAGGGCACCTCCTAATTATCACGTTACCTCAGTCAATTGCCGGTCAAACTACTTAACAGAAAAGTCAAACGAGTCAGTTTTTGCAAATAATTCATAACTGATAATGCTGAAGTTATGGAACATGTTTTAACACTTAAATAACTTGGTAAATAATATAAGAACATGTTTAGGCATGTTCAACCCGACAATTCTGAGTTTAGGCTCGGTTCGTAACCGAAAGTCGCAAAAGTAGACTTTTGCTTTGACTTTTAGTTCTGACCCGAGTTAGCTTAGTTTAGATATGCCTTAGGGTTCCTTTAGGACCATATTACATGTTAGTATAACCCTCTGAGATTATACTATATGGTTCCTTTAAAATCTGAATCATTTGCATATTTTCGTTAAATGCTAAAATGTTGACCATTATGCCATTTTATCATTAAAACAAAGTTTTTGAAAATGTGAGAGGACAAAAACCTTTATTACTGATTTATAAGCATGTCCTAAAAATTTGACATCAGTTCATGGTCTAAAATAGGAGTTATGCTCGATAATTAAATGGCATTTTTGGCATAAATCATGTTTAAACCCAAATTTTGACACCAAAATTTCAACCCACTGATGTAATATAATACTTAGGGATTTTTGGAAATTTTTGTCCAATTTTATACTGATTATATTATAGAGTTCTAGTGTAAATTCGGTATTGACGAAATTGCCCTTTTCTTTGATAAAATGAGTTTTACAAAACATTTTGATACCAAACCTTTTCCTACTGATTTCATATATTAAATAAAATATTTTAAATAGTTGAGACTGATCAAAATCTTCGATTTCCTTAAATAACCCGAAAATCATCAAATACCGACTTTTACGCTTATTAAGCGCATCGTATGCTTTAAAACTATATTTAACACCTGAGACTTATTACCTACTGATATTATAAGCAAATTTTTATACTTTAACAGTAAGTAAAATTTTTGAACTCAGATTTACAAATTTGACCCTTATAGTATATGTGAAATGACCAAAATGGCCCTACGGTGCATAGTTTGGCCATAAATGATAAATTTCACATATGTATGATATTTTACTGACATAACTTGTTTAAATAAATATTTTTACTGATTATTTTAGACCAGAACCTCAGATTACTATTTAACCCCTTTTATAAACTTTAAAATGACCAAAATACCCTTACGGGGCTTAATTTGGTTTTAAATTCGTTTTGGGCATAATGGAAGGTATCCTACTGATATCATAACATATTTTAAGCATATTAACTTATGGAACCTGTACATGACTCATTTGGTTACCCGTTATGCATATTCGCGTTTGGTACGACTTATGTAACTAGTTTGCAAAAATTAACCGAAACGGGTCAAACCTTATCATTTTTACTTCAAAATCCAGAATGTGTTTAGTTTACCCATTTTATACAAGTCTTCATACTTTTTAGGTCTAAATCACATTCTAATCCGGTCTTCGCTTAATCTTGCGTTTTGAACCGTAAACCTTTCATTAAAACTAACCGGTCTAAGTTAAAACGTAAATAAGACCCGTTAGGAATCTAATAGGTTATTAAAACCTTCGTTCCAGATTTAGGAGCCCAGTAAAAGCTACTTGTGCTTGCTGATTGATATACGGCTGAGAATAAAATTATATTTTAGCTGAGGTAAATACCTTTAACTTATTTTCCCTTATACTGGCTTGGGATACGGTAAATTATTACCGCTTGGTCGGGTATTGAATCTTTAATCGATTATTGGTTAAATCATTGAGATAACCCGTTTTAATCTGTTTTGTTTGATGCAATGCCTTTGGGGGGTTAATGACTGTGTCCTGGATATCCTCGGCTCATTCATTGAAATGGCCACGACTTAAGCACGGGGTGTAGGCATACACCTGACAGTTGCGTATGTAAAAGATATAACCACTCGTTGAGGATAACTCGCCGTGGGATTATATTAATGGTGTGTCTATTAATCTTAAACCCGGTACTTCTAACCCAGGCTACTGAATGGATGACAAATATATAAATGTGTATACAAGATTATTCTTAAATAATTGTCCCAAGTTATAAAAGATTTTATGCCTTGTGCATCCAAACTAATTTTGTAAATGTTTTCAAAAGAGTCAGTTAATTGTATTTACCAGTGTAAACTGACGTATTTTTCAAAAAGATTAAGTGCAGGTACTACGCGTAATGGCCTGGCTACTCCTAGTATCAAATAAAGAGTCTTGCAAGCTTTTGATACTTAAAATCTGTTGAACAATATTTCTTTCTGTTTTAGATCCGCCTGTGGATCCACTTACAATCCGTTGTGTAATATTTTATTTTACTTTCAACTCGGTTTTTATAAATTACTTTTCGACTTCCGTTGTGCATTAAACTGTGATTAATTGACTATGATGATATCAACTACGTCATGATACTCCCCACCGGGCCCACCGGTAATACGTGGAAATATCGGGGTGTGACAAAATGGAATTAACGATTTTGAGTCCAGTGATCAGATTTCTAAGCAACATTCCATGACAGGCTGCGTTATAAACAGCAATGTATTCTGCCGTCATTGTGGAAGTTGTGGTTAACTGTTGTTTATGACTCTTCCATGAGATAGGTCCGCCTGCTAACATAAAGATATAGCCCAAAGTGGATTTCTTGTCATTTTGCACTTGGCAAAGTCAGAATCGGAATAAACCACCACTTCTAAGTGATCACTTCTTCTATAAGTCAGTTTATAGTCTTTCGTCCCTTGCAGATATCGAAGTACTTTCTTAGCTGCTTTCCAGTGATCTAGGCCAGGATTAGTCTGATAACGGCCTAGCATTCCAGCAATATAAGCGATATCTGGGCGAGTACAGACTTGAGCATACATCAGGCTCCCGACTACTGACGCATAAGGTATCTGGCTCATTTGCTCCTTTTCAACCTCTGTTGTCGGACACTGGAATGAACCGAAAACATCTCCCTTAACTACTGGAGCGACTGAGGGTTTGCACTGTTGCATGTTGTAACGTGTAAGGACACGATCTATGTAAGTCATTTGAGACAATTCTAATATCCCTTTGTGTCTATCTCGATGAATTTCGATGCCAATGACGTAAGAAGCATCTTCGAGATCCTCCATGTCGAAGTTATGCGAGAGTAACCGCTTCGACTCGTGCAACATGTCTAAACTATTACTTGCCAATAGAATATCATCTACGTAAAGGACAAGTATAGTAAAGTTTCTCTCACTCATCTTAAGGTAGGTGCATTGATCCACTTGATTCTTTATAAAACCTCGTTTCTTCATGACTTCATCAAACTTTAGATACCACTGACATGATGCTTGTTTTAACCCTTAAATGGATTTCTTCAACTTACAGACTAGATGCTCCTGACCTTCAGGTTTAAAGCCTTCAGGTTGTTTCAAGTAAACATCTTCGTCTAAGTCTCCGTTAAGGAAAGCGGTTTTAACGTCCATCTGATGCAGCTCTAAATCAAAATGAGCTACTAGGGCCATAACGATCCTTAATGAATCTTTACGAGAGACAGGTGAAAACGTCTCTTGATAATCAATTCCCTCTTTCTGAGTGTAGCCCTTTGCGACCAATCTCGCTTTGTAGTGTTCAACGTTTCCATTCGAATCCAGTTTTGTTTTGAACACCCTTTTACATCCTACAGGTTTGACACCGTTTGGTAATTCTACCAAATCCCAAACGTTATTTTTCTTCATGGATTCGAGCTCATCAATAATTGCTTTATTACATTCAGAAGACTGATCACTGCTGATGGCTTCATTATAAGAGATAGGATCATTGAGCTTTCCGGCATCCATTTCAGTCAGGTAGGTAACATAATCATCCCAATTAGTAGGCCTTCTGGGCCTAGATGACCTCCTGAGTTGATTATCGGGTTCAACGTTGTCTTGGTTTTGAGCGTTTGATGTGCCTTCGTTATGAGGTATAATGGGTTCTGATTGTGAAGGTATATTTGGAGTTGTTGCAGTAGCTTTAGGTGCAGTAGTTGCATTGGGTGCAGTAGCTATAGATATAACTTTTTGAGTAAACTTTCGTTTTGCTCCCTGTGGTTTGTTCACTTTAACGGTTTTGCCCCAAACCTTTAAAAACGGACATTTTACTCCCTGATCTATGAAGTTTATCTCTATTTCACTCCTCGCCCCTAACGCCATCCGATTCAACTGTTAAATCCTGATCACATGCCCCTCACATGAGGGGCATTTTAGTCTTTTCCCATCCCATATATTTTTAACAGACAACAAATAATCTTCTTCATATAAATCTGAAAACAAAAACAAATCTACAGAAGTTGACTCATCACCACCATCATCATCCCTGCAACATTCACTTCCATGTTTCATCACCTCCACCGACCACCTTGGGAATAATCTTCTTCTTCACCATCTATTAAACCATTCAAACAAAAAGAAATAAAAAAAAACTCACCCTCCCCTGTTCTCCATCCTTTCTTGATTTTCAAGTTACTTTCATCATTCCACATATTTAATCTCTAAAGTCCCTTTGAATCATTCCCATAAAACCTATTTGTTTGCTTCATAAAATCAAGTTTGAACTTGTTTCTTCATCAATGGTGCTCAACAGCTTCTTCACGAGGTCTACTTTCAGAGATCATCATGTTCATAATCATGTTCAGATCTGAACCCTAATGTTTTTTAATGGTGCTCAACCACTACCACCACCACCTTGCACCACCTCCACTGACCACCACTACCATCATGTTGCACCAGCCCCACTCGACCATCGTTACCACCTCCACCGGACCACCATTACCACCCCCACCCGACCATCATTACCACCTCCACTCCGACGGCCTCCTTAACTGCTCGATTTCAACGAACTCCACCGTCACCATCATCATCTGAAAGTCGTCGGAGCTAGAGTTCTTTGCTCAAAAACCTAGGCGCCGTCACTGTTTGAACTTAGAAATAGGAGTTTGAAATTTGGGGATTTTGAAATTTAGGGGTTTTGATGGGCGGTGGCGGTCTGCGAAGGTAGAGAGAGAGATAAGAGTCTGAATGAGGTTGGCTAGTTTACTCTTGGATTAGGGTTTTTTATGTTACGGAGAAGAAGATGGAATGGGGAAATAGATAGAATGGGTTGTTAGGGTTTTAAATGTAATTCATTAATATGGGTTGGGAAAAGACAAAATTACCCATCAGGTGATTTGCACATGATAGGTTTTAACAGTTAAAATGGATGACGTTTAGGGTAGGGAGTAAAATCATGAAAGGCTTCGTAGATCAGGGAGTAAAATGTTCGTTTTTAAAAGTTTGGGGCAAAACCGTTAAAATGACCAAACCACATTAAGCAAACGGAATTTTACTCTAACATTTTATTATTTAATATATAAAATTACATTTATTCAACCCATACAATAAATAAAGTTTTTATTTATTCAATATATAATTTGCCGTTCAAATATATATATATAACACACGGGATTATAACCTACTATTATATTCAATGAAATTCTTTTTCAAGAAAAAAATATTATATTCAATGAATTTGGATAACACAAAAAATGGGTAAACACAAGGCTGCCTAAAGAAATCGAGACGCCCCTCTTTACTGAAAACACTTTTAACAATTCATCAAGAATCATATCTCCTTATCATATATCGAACAATCAAAGAAATCACAATTCATCAAGACTCATATCTCCTTATCATATATCGAACAATCAAAGAAATCACACGAAACCCACATCAAATTACACCCCAATTTCACTCACAATCGATTGTGGCGGCGGTGGTGGTGGAGATGGTGGCGGAAGATGGCGGAGAAGAGGGATCTAAACCGGAAAAAATGATGTCCTACTGGTTGACGAATTTCCCAAGAGATCTAATGGCTGGTGCGATGATGGGTGGAATGGTGCACACGGTTGTAGCCCCAATTGAGAGAACAAAGCTGTTGTTGCAGACACAAGAGAGTAATATAGCGATTGTTGGTGGGACTCATAGGAGGTTTAATGGTATGATTGATTGCATTGTTCGTACGGTTAAAGAAGAAGGGGTTTTGTCTCTTTGGAGGGGGAATGGCAGCAGTGTTCTCAGATATTATCCCTCTGTTGCACTCAATTTTTCTCTCAAGGTACCCCCCCCCCCCCCCCACCCACCCACTTTTGTTTTTTTTATACTTAGTTTTGTTTCTTGCATATGGGTTTGTTTTTTTATAGTTAGTTTTGTTTGTTGCATATGGGTTTGTGTTAAAGTTGACTTCTTTGTTGTGAGTTTGGTTTTTGTATGGATAGAAGGGGATTGATTGGTATTCAAAAGTATAAAATTGATCCCCAAAAGTGAAGTAGATTGGTCTAAAAGACTAACATTGGAGATATAGGAAGGCGATTTTGACTTGTTATACTATGATAGAGGTTTAGAATAATGTGATTGTTTGGAAGCATGAATTGGTGTTTGATTTTGGGATTCATATTATGTTTGGTGTTTGATAATTGGACATTGAACAATGACTCAAATGTCGGAAAACGTTCTAGTTGTGCTTAAAACTAAGATGAAAAATAGGGTAGTTTTTGTTGAGGAGGTTCGGAAGGAATAACGTAAATGAATGCGAGATACTAGATGTGGTTTACATAGGCATTTTAGTTTGCATTTTTCCGTGTTTAGTGTACCGTTAAGATTTTCAAGAGATGGATACATAGGTTGAAAAGCCCTATGTTGTTTTTGTCGTGATATAGAGTTTGAAACGTTTTTTATTAGATTCATGTGCTACCCTTGTGCGGTTGGTGAAGATGAAGATTATCTGTGAACACAATTGCTTGGAAATTTCCATACTTTTTTTACTGAACATAGTTAATTAACAAGCTCTTTTAGATTATGAAAACGTTGATAAGATAGATATCTATCAAGAGGGAGATGGTTACTCAATATTTGAAGGCTAGGTTGAATTTTCTATATAGGGAACCTTTAGAGAAGTTCATGTGATACGCTGTCTTAAAGAAAGTGTTAATGCTTGATCACCAAAAAAGGGATTAACTAAAAGCATAAACAGGTCATTTACGTACTATCTGTGATTTTTGTAAGCATATGGTAAGTAAAAGGAAAAATCGATTTTTATAATCCAAATTATGACCCACTTGCCGATGATAATCCATACTTACAGTTTGATCAATGGCACTCCCAACTTTCACTTATGTTGCCAAGGGCAATCCTAGTAGCATAATCATCATAGATTTACCCTTGATTTCTACTCAATTTCGCTTGTACGTTTATCCATTTTGTTCATAATCACTATTTCGAGAGAAATTGAAATGAAATCAAGCATAAATCTATGATCATTATGCTATTGGAATTGCTCTTGGTAACGAAAGTGAAAGTTAGGATTACCATTGGTCAAAGTGTAAGTATGGATTACTATCGGCCAATGGGTCATCGTTTGAATTATTAAAATCCAATTTCCCTAATCAAAATGGTGTTACTATAATTTAGTAGCTTTCTACATGTCTAATTTCATTGTACAAAAAAAAAAGACTCAGGATCCCCTCAAGTATCTTTTATTCAACAGTAATTTATTAATTAAAGTCGTGAGGGTCACTTGAGCACTGTGTGATTATGATACATATATATGTACTAAGTAGAATAGTTATGTTTTAGGTGAAGTTAGTGGGGGAAGTCTTTAAATATATATGGACATTTTGGTAAATCTACTTGCCTAGCTATGTTTCAAGGATATCTGTATGGGATGTGAGAACTGAGAACCCTTTTTTACGTTTTTATCACACCGACCGAGCAGTGGATATAAGAATGAAATTTGATTGTGCTAATTTAGTGTGTTTATTGGATAATATATACTAGATTAGATGATGTAGCTTAGGAATGTTTCTTAACTTTAAACACACATGCAGTAATTACACTTGTTATGATGATATTCTAAATGGAAACAAAATAAATGGCCGGAAGGTAGTGTTTGTTTCGTAAAGGTGGTCATGCCTTTAATGTGTTTTGAAAGTAGTTATGTGATATTCAGCTATAATAAAACTGGTGTTTGGAGATAGTGTTTAGATGTCCTTTTGTTGTTTAAAACAAATTCTGATTATATAAGAAATTAACACATTAGAAAATGACCAAATTAGGTTAATCGGATTATTTTACATTATATTCTGATATATCTTTTTTTTAGCTGGTATGAAACTGTTTATTTAATCATGAAAATCTGCATCTTGCAGGATCTTTACAAAAGCATTTTGCGAAACCGCAACGACTCTCAAAATTCAACTTTCATGTCCGGCCCATCTACCAACTTCATAGCCGGGGCTGCTGCCGGGTGCACCACATTAGTCTTAATCTACCCGCTAGACATCGCACACACCCGGCTCGCAGCTGATCTCGGAAAAACCGATTCCCGCCAATTCCAAGGCATCCGTCACTTCCTCGCGACCATCTGGGCGAGAGACGGGATCCGCGGGGTCTACAAAGGCCTCCCAGCATCCCTACAAGGAATGGTGGTCCACCGAGGCCTCTATTTCGGCGGGTTCGACACAATGAAAGAAAAAATGTCAAAAAACACACCATCCGAAGTGGCGTTATGGAAACGGTGGATTGTAGCTCAAGCTGTTACAACTTCGGCTGGATTATTGTCGTATCCTTTGGATACTGTTAGGAGGCGAATGATGATGCAGTCGGGTATAGAGCGACCGATGTATAGAAGCACTTTGGATTGCTGGAAAACGATATATAAAACGGAGGGTTTGGGGTCGTTTTATCGTGGGGCCCTTTCGAATATGTTTAGGAGTACAGGTGCTGCAGCAATCTTGGTTTTGTATGATGAGGTGAAAAAGTTCATGAATTGGAGTGGATCATCATAATGTTTGTTACAAGAAGAGAATAGGAGAGACAAGTAGGGTAGGATTATAAATACAGAGTAGGTCAAGAAATCATACACTTTGATCACATGGTGCCAACAAGTTTGGAGATTTTGTTAACGGATAAATATAGATTGGTAGCCGAAATATGTGGAGATGGACACGTCATCCTTTTTTTTCTTTTGAGGTTTTTGTTGGTTTGTAAGGTTGGAAAATTTGCAATGATCAAATAAGCTATGGCATTCATCAAACTTTATAATTTGACTCATTATTTTGTTTTTGGAAAGAAATTGTACTAGGATTGAAACCTATATAGTTCATTAGTTTGTGTCACACTGTTACACAAAAAATAGACCAATAAAAAGATGACACGTGTACATAAGATAGTCTTATATTTACTCCAACAGAGTTATTTAGAGAATAATATAATTGCATGAGTTCTTTTGAAATGGAAGATTGCGTAAATAGAAAATACAATGCAACACAACATTTTTAAATATCAAATCGTGTAACTTACACTATTCTCAAAATACAAATTCATGTAATATAAGCAATAGGTATGTTTTTTTTCTTCTAATTTTCTTTCTCATGATAGTGTATTTCTTCACATCTTTTTGTTATTGATTCTTATTTAAATATTACATTAATAATTCAAGTAGTTATACTTGTATTTTATAACTTATAAAACTATTTTGATAACTAAAACCGATTAAAATAGTTATATTACTAGTTAGAACCCCGTGTATTACACGGGTCGAATAAATAAATATTATCGTAAAAAAATAGTTGTAAGAAATATAACAGTGTTAATTTGTTGCTTATAATTTATATGAGATTGATAAGTAAATAAGTATATTAATTAGTATTTTGTTACTAATATATAAATGAGTGATACGTAACATTCTTTGGAAACCCGTATATTACAAAGGTTGAATATCAAAAAAAGAAAAATATAAATTATAAACTTTTTTAATTAATTATTACACGTGTATTTCAAACCCGTGTATTACAAAGAGGTATTTTTTTAATTAATTATTAAAAAGTTAACTTTTTTAGATTGCAACTATTAGTTAGTTCAACTCTGCACGTAGAGGTGATAACCCAGACGAAATGATGAGTGCTGCAAAGATTTCTGGATACTAGAACTATTATTATTCTATAGCAACAAAATTACAAGCATTATATGTTATTTTCTGTAGCAAAAAAAAATGAGGGAAGGGTTGTATTCTGTAGCAAAAAGAATGAGTAAAGGGTGGTTGGTATTCATAAGCCTCAAATATAACATAACTTGTAATTTAACTAAATTCATACTTTTCAAACTGTGATCCTATACTGACTATATAAATGAAAACAAATATAAAATTAATGTCTATTAACATTCTGGTTGTGCAGCAACTAAACAAGAGCTGCAACTCCTTTTCCTTCAACATTAACATCCAGCTTAGGGTCTTCAATTTTCCTTTCCAATAATCTATCTACTTCCCCTCTCATTTTCTGCAAAATCAACATTAAAGATATAACAAAAAAAATTGATTGTAGAAATAATAAAGTTGGCTCGTTTAGTTGAAAATGGGTCGATTTGAACTGTGTTTAGTTTCTAATAGGTCAAAGTGACAAACAAGTAATATCAGTAGACATTAGCATAAAAGACAGGTCAATTTGAATTGTGTTTTATCTTTTAACATGTCATATCAAGAAAATTTCTCAGGAGAAACCGGTCTTAAATGTAGTTTTAAACGTATAAAACTTAGTATATGCATTTCCTTAAAAGTCACTTTTTTTTACTGAATCGCCACACTAACTATTTGTAAAAATAAAATAAGTTTTTTGAACAAAAAAATTTGTTGGGTAAACCCAGCCCAGACAGACCCTTTGACCCGAACTACTTTATAATTATAATATAATATAATTATCAAATGGGTCAAAATTGTCGCACAGAGTGAATTTTATCACATCAAACATGAATCAATTTACTCAAAAAAAAAAAAAAAAAAAAAAAAAACCTTGTAGAAATAATAAGGTGTTAGCAATCACATATGACACTTAGATTAAAATCTCTGGACAAAAAGTGCTTTGGATTACTTGTTACTCAACTTACTCATCTTGACACCTCTTAACAAAATAAAGTTGCCTTGCAAAAAAATCAATGAAGTTTTAGTAATCATATTTGACACTAAGTATTTTAAAAAATTTAGCACAGAAAGTGTTTTAGAATTTAGACCAATCCAACTCGAACCGTACCCATATGGAAAATCACCCATTTTGACCCCGAACAATTTTTACCCGTTACTCATCCCACCCATATCACCATATCTAACGCAAAAACGTACCTTTATCAATCCCAACACACTCTTGGACGCAGAAAACTGAAGATACACATCGAGCATCTCAATGCCATCTCCATTTTTGCTTGGAATTAGATTACCACCAAACATTAGCAAAGCGTAATCCGATATACTTGTGGAGTCCCGAATGTATACGCTGCTGGTTTTCACCTTTTCACTGTAAACCAAATAAGGAAGAGGATCACAAAAATTTTCTACAGACCAAATGGGCAGGTTGGAGTGGTAGGATAACAGGCCAAAAGGATAAATAAGTGTACAGATTGGGCTGACCGGTAACACCCTTGTAAAAGAATATTAAAAAACAACTACTGCCGTGATATATGATTACAAAAACCAAATTATTTTAAACAATATTCTATATATTTTACTAAAATGATGAGATCATGTGTTTGGAGGTCACCCGCATATCTAACTTCTTTCATCAAGTCCACCCGTATATTAAAACTAACTTACGCTACCATGTACGTATCTGGTTTCAGGCTTTCATTTATACCCATTGGCAAGTGTATGCTATGAATTGTGAAATGACAAAAAATGCCCGAGTTTATAAAATTGTAGTAGTACAAATATAAAAATCTAAATGAGAACCAATTATACCCTTCATTTAGTAGACCTGGCAAACGGGTCGGGTCGGGTCATGGGTCGAAACGGGTCCGGGTCCGGGTCAGAACGGGTTTCGGGTCGGGTCAGTTTTTCTATGGAAGTATCAACATTGGCAATTTGGCATATAAGGTATAACCATATGCAACTTTTAAAGCATTAAAAAATCGCTAAACTCAGAAGCTCAAAATGTTACCTCTAAGCATTCAACAGAATAACCATATTCAGCTGTTTACACAGATCCAAAATCCACTAACCATAATCAACTGTACATGAATTTTTAGGCATTTTAACCGACCAAACAGCTGTAATCTTCACTAACTGCATCAAAAAAACCTTAAATTCGTGAATAAACGCTAATTTAAAAAAAAAAAAATCTAATACGTTATCGCTAAACATCAATATTGCTCGCTATCGCTATGTAGCGTATAGGTAGCTTGTCGCTATTTAGCGCTATTCGCTACTAACAACCATAGTTGTCGATAGCGACAAGGCACCTATAGGCTACGTAGCGAACAGCGACAAATAGCGACGGCTATTTTATAAATAGTGATTACACTAGAAAAAGAATTTTGAAAATTTTTATATGTATATTACATCAAAAATTCAAAATACCCTTGTATATATGCTATTTTACATGTATAATTAATAAAAACCTATAAATCCAGCTATTTTATAGCTATATCTAATTGCTATTTACATAAAAAAAAAAAAACAATCGCTATCATCGCTATTTGTCGTTATGACCCATATAGCGACACTACGTCGCATGGCTACATAGCGCGCTATAGCTGTCGCTATAGCCGCTATTAACAACTACACAAAGAGGATTTCGAAGCGTAAACAAGCACAGGTACTGCGGGCGAAATTGAGCATGTGTTTGACTAGCTTGTAGATGCAACAACATTCTTTTCTGCAAAATTGGATGTACCGATGTGAACAAAAGATCTATAACAGAGCATGGTTTTAGAGAACATGCCTCACACGTACCAAAAGCGTGAGGCTATAAAAAAACACTTTAAGGACTTCAGGCAGTGCTTCTTGCGCATGTGGGTCAAAATTGGGGTCAGGAAGAAGTTGATGTGTAAAAACGACCAAAAGGATGCAAGGATTATGAAAAGTTTACTTGATGAAGAAGGTTGATATGTAAAAGATAAGAAAGAGATGTAGCTTTTGGTTGCACATAGAGCAGCAACTCGCGTATGTGTATCTCTCGCCTCTCACCTCAAGCCTCGGCTTTCAGGACATAAACGCCTTTGAGCACCTCCCTCTTCTTAAAACCAAGCAACATGGGTACAAATTGTGGCATCGTAAATCATCAAGTATTCAAGTGTAATTGATTAACACGAATTCAACACATTACAAAACAATCAGCTATCAGTTTCTTAATATTTGTTTGTTTAGCCTGAGTTCAGAGGGAGCAGGGAAGAACTGGGACTTTCCTTTTGTTTTCAAACAACACTTGGTTTCAAAAAGCACCCCTGGGGCGTGCTAGGTGAAAGTTGGGTATTTCTACACGACTAACTAAACAAGTAGTGTTCAGGCTAGGTGATACCAACCCGTCAACACAAGCCCCCATGAGTGCTACCCCCAAATAAAACCTTTGATATTATTTTATCCAAAACATAAAAAAAAGGATATTACTGAGATACAACACTTGAAATCATATTTGACGCAGTGACTAGAAAATTAAAAAAAATAAGCAAGAACGTAAGTGTTCCAGATCAAACCTAGGTATCAGAATTTACCAGTTTCACCTGACCTGTTACCCAACCCGCCCAATTTGCCACCACTAGTGGTGACAAATGAGTATGAACAAATATTGCAAATCATACCAAGTGAAGTGAGCTCTTCTGCACCATCTAGAGCCCCAATGGTCTTAAGAAGGACCCAATGGCTCCAAGTTGCCAGCTTTTTATCTGCAAGCACAGTTCCTGCAAAGGTGTTCTATGAATTTCAGGTAGCTGATATCGGAGCATAGAATCAAGGACCATTTTTGGATATAATCTATAACATACTCCAGGCTGTACTCTACCAGCACGACCACGTCTCTGTCAATACCACCAGAGAATGACATGAGAAACAAGAGAGACGATTTCGACCAGTTTACTTATGAACACGTCAATCTGGGTCATGTTTTATCTCAATAGGGTAAAAATTTGAAAAGGAAAAAAAAAACTGAACTTCAATAGATATGAGTTGAAAAGATAAAACAGTGGGTTATGTATTATCTCAAACGTATAAATTTAAAGAAAAGAAAACAGATCAAAATGGTAAAAAGGGTTGACTTGGATTTGTGGTGCCTCAAATCATTTTAAAGGGGTTTAGGGGCCAAAAAGTTCTAAACAAGCCTAAACTTTAGACAAAACAAGCCTGTAAGTTCTAACGGGCCAAAAACATCCAAAGTGTAATTTAAATGCAGCATAAAGCCTCCTAAATCGTTTATTATTAAAAAAAGAATATAATATAAGTTTATAAGTTACGTCGACTATTTATAATTACATAAACCACATCATCTATGGTTATACTACTCTCAGTAATGTTTGTCGCTTAAACAATTTTCCTACCAGAAAAAAAGGATTTTGAAGTGTATGATCAATAAACCGGCATAACAAACAATTAAAACAATATTTAATTTAAAACATTTATAAATCCTAATTGTCGAAAAGGCATACCGCATGCCTAAAGGAGGGCGGTCAAAAATTTCCGCTGGTTGATAGCAGGCATTGAACCATGAAGAGGAAGGACTAGAAATTTTGTAGGATCACCAATAAAATTGTTAGTTTTGACATTGATGTTTGTATATAAAAAACATATCTGAAAGGTTTTGTATGGGTTAGTTAGAACTTGAAAGAATCTTTTGATCCATTTAGCAACTTCTTCATATCTGCCCAAACATTTCCATTAAGTGATCCGTTAATAAATTCAATAGCCCTGGTGGTCTGCTTCGCTCGAATAAATCCCTGCACCATTATCTTATATGTAATCTCATCGGCAGAACAACCGTTTGCTTTCATTTCTAGAAACAATGTATTTGCTTTATCAAGTTCACTCGCTTTACACAATCCATCAATCATGATGTTGTATGTACGCACATTAGGTTGCAAGCCTCTAGAAGAAAGACTCAAAAACATCCCATATGCATCATCAGTTTCCCCAGATTTGCACATACCATCAATGATGCAATTGCACGTAACAATATCAGGAACAACACCATCATCATCCATTGTGTTGAACAAACTTCGGGCTTCATCTAGTTTCCCATTCTTACAAAGGGTGTTCAATATAGTATTGAAAGTGACGATATCTGGTTTCAGACCACGGGATTTCATTTCGGAAGAAAGCATACGAGCCTCCTCAAGTCGGCCCGCATGAAACAAACCACTCATAAGAGTGTTGTATGTAACTACGTTAGGATTAACACCATTCTTAGACATTTTACTAAACATATTCAAAGCTTCATCTATTTTTTCGTTTTCGGAGTACCCTTTCATTAAGATGTTGTAACTCATAACAGAAGGCGTGCAACCTTGGTCGATCATGGAATCAAAAAACTTTAGGGCTTCATCTAGTTTCGTATTATTGCAAAGGGCATCTAACAGAGTATTGTAAGTGGAAATATCGGGAGTCAAACCATGAGATTTCATTTCATACGGAAGCAAAAGCGCTTCCTCAAATCGGCCCGCTTGACACAGACCAATAATAAGAGTGTTGTATGTTACAAGACTAGGAACAATATCTTCGTTACACATTTCATGAAAAACACTCAACGCTTCATCTATTTTTTTGTTTTCGGAGTACCCTTTTATTAATATGTTGTAACTGATAACTGAATGAGCGCAATGCTGGTCAACCATAGAGTCAAACAACTTCCTAGCAACATCCATTTTTTCAAGTAAGCAATAACCACGAATGAGTGAATTGTACGTAACCGTGTTAGGTGTCACGCCTATTTGAATCATCAGTGACAACAAACTTTCCGCTTCAGTTATCCTTCCTTCTTTACACAACGCATCCAACAAAATAGAAAACGTGTGTACGTTTAACGAGACGTTTCGAGCATGCATTTCACTCAACAACTCAAGTGCTTCATCCCACGAGTGTATACTACACAAACCATGAATTAAACAAGTATATGTCACAACATTAGGCGACACGCCTTTTCTTTTCATTTCCGTAAAAAGCTTCAACGCTTCAATAAATCGTTTACGCTTGCAGAGGCTGTCTATAATGCAGCTGTACTGTATAATCCCCGGTGGACAAGTAGACGTTTCCATATTCTGAAGTAAAATAATAGCCGAATGAGTGTCTCCCGATTTACAAAGACCGTTAATTAACGTCCCGTAAGTCACCACACTAGGCTCAAACCCGTTCTTCACAATCCGATCAAACAATTTGATTGCTTGATGCAACTTATCGCTACCACATAGTCCCTTAATAAGGGTATTAAAAGTAGCACAATCGGGTTGGTATCCGAGTTTCGTGGCTTTCGCTAGCACCGCGAATCCAAAGTCGACTCTTTTCAAGTGACAGAAACAATTAATAGCAATGTTGAAAACATAAATGGTGGGTTTCAAAACAGGGTTGACTCCTAAAAAGTCAAACTGATTAATGAGTGAAATTGCAGCAGCAAAATGATTCCTTTTCGCAATAACCGACAGTATCTTAGTGAATTCTGGAATAGGGGGCACAGGATTCCTATATGCCAATCGATTAAACGTAGAAACTAGGGTTTTGAGATCCGTATTTCGATTTTTGGGTACAGCAAAAGTATATGAACGATTGAAGGGAAGGTGTTGTGAAGTTAAGAACTTACGGGACACATGAACAGCAACGAAAAACGCATGCATCATCTTCATAATGCCATCGTCTCCAAAACCTTAATTTGGGCGCTATTTTCGATTAGGGTTTTTGGTTTTAGGAAAGTGGAAACGAAGAAAAGCAACCCATAAATCAAAAAAGATTCTTAATCAAACAAAACCCATGTTCGAATCGAAGTAATAAACGTAGAGGATACGATTTCCAGCCGAAATGAGAATCAAGAACGAACCTTTTTTATGCCGTATGATGCAGTTGAAGACGAACCAGTTTTGAGATTAAAAAAGGGTAGCGGCGCAGCTTGTAGCCCGTTTTTTTTTTGTAAAGGGTTACCCCGGTGAATTTTATAAATCAACCAACAATAAAGAACAGGGTGCGTCCAGACAAAGACACACGCTACTAGACTTGGCATACCAAGACTAGGAACCAACAAGAAAAACAACCAGCAAAAAGTACAAAAACCAAAACCACAGCTAGACAAACAAGACCCCAAAAAACACGACGACTAGACAACTAAAGACACTCTAGCCCGGTTCGTCTACTATGTTCTTCATCGAGATCTGCCATCTGTCCAAAACCTTCCTTTGCTTCGGGTCTCTACCCATCTTGAAGCCCATAATTACCAACTATCTCGATGTAAATTATTATTCTTTTATAAAAAAGGAATCAAACTTTCAAAAAAAAAAAATTGAATTGGGTGAAAGGTTGGAGTAATTCAAAGGGTGTACAGGGGTTTGGGGCTACGTGTGGATGAAGATTTCTTTTCTTCCATGGAGAAGTCAACGTTAGGTCAATGGGGTCTAGCCGCTGTTTCTCTCTCTAGAGAAAAGGGTTTGCAGATTCTGAAAGAGAGGGGGGTATTGGAGAAGAGAAGGTTTTGCAGATCGGTTTTGAGATAACCAAACACTGTTTTTATTAGGGTGATGGTATCTACACATCCCCTAAAATTTTTGTACATCCCTCAATAGAAACCATATAGGCCAATACACTTCCCATAGGGTTTGAAGCATTAAATGCGACACCAATAGGAAGCGTATTGGGCAATACGGTTCCTATTGGTACAATATTCTCTGACGCGCACGCAGTTCAAAACTATATAGGTCTGAAAAGTGACCCAATAGGAAGCGTATTGCCCAATACGATTCCCATAAGTTTAATAGGAAGCGTATAGGGCAATACACTTCCCATAGGGCTTGGGTTGATGAACGCATTAAATCAATAGGAAGCTTATTGGGCAATACGATTCCTATTGGTATAATAGGAAGCGTATGGGGCAATATGGTTCCCCTAGACCCAAAGTATAGGAAGCGTATGGGGCAATATGGTTCCCCTAGAGCCAATGTATAGAAAGCGTATGGGGCAATATGGTTCCCCTGGTCCCCTAATCTAAATCATTTTTATAAAAATGTGTCAAAAAACGTTTATACATTATTTGTATAACTTAAATTCTTTTCATTTTAAATTTGCAGATATGGCGTCAGATGATGAGATGGATGGCGCGGGAGATTTCGATCCATTGGCCAGTGACGAATGTTCACGATATCCATATATGATATACCCTTCCCAAACGTATGAAGCGAAACGGTTCAATAAACTTAGGGAGATGAAGGTGGGGTGCATGAGAGGGATACATTGGGATTCGTTAGAGACATATGGGGTGGCGGACACTGTTCGACAGGTTATCGGGCAGGATAGCCTGTGGGATCGTTTATTTCGAATAGGAGCCGCACCATCTTATCGGCCGTTGATGGTGGAGTTTCTCTCCACATTGGGCTATAGACCTCGACCGGATGACCGGACGAACTCGGATTTTGATGATCCGAACTTGCCGGCCCCATCACCCGAGATCACATTCCGTCTGTTCGGCGAGGTATTTGAGATGTCGCTTCGTCAATTTGTCGTCGCCACCGGTTTTTACACAGATAAAGAGTTGGTTCAGGACGTGTATACCACGGCTATCGATCGTATGCCCGAGGATGAGTTGATTGCCTGGTGGCCCACCATCGATGAAAGTCCATACACCAAGGCGGAGGAGGTCCGATCCTCGGAGATTCGCGACCCGTTAGTTCGTTACTTGCATCGTTGCTTTAGCACGGGCATCGCGGGTCGTGGCAAGAGTTGCGAGCACGTAACGAAGGCCGATCTTTTCTATCTCTATTGTTTATTTACTGGTCGTCCGTGCGCCCTCCATCTCTGCCTGGTGAATTATTTTGTCACACGTTGGAAAAAGTAGCGTCGTGGTAGTATATATGGAGGATCGTTTATCGGCCGGATAGCCCAGAGTGTTAGTCGGTACTTTGGTTGGGTCGAGGATAGGTATCCACCGCCGGCTCCCTGCAAATATTTGGACATGAGGTCGATGACAGGGATGAAAGTGGCGGCAAACATTCCTAATGTTGGTTATAGGTTTGTCGGGACGAACCGTCAGGTTTGGGCATGGCAGCCGTTGGTACATCACCCACGTTTGGAGGCCGATGAGGTTCAGATGGCTAAGCAGGATGACGGGCATGATGATGTTGAGGTCCCGCCTGCATGGTCAGGAGATAACATCCCACGGTCGCCAGATGGATCAGATGCATGATGACATAGGGTGGCTGATGACTGGCATGGGTGAAATGTATAAGTACATGGGTATATCGGTTCCACCCCGTCCACCACCACGAGTTTATCCGGACCAGGGCCCGTTCTTTACGCAGCAGCCCGACCCGTCCATGCCATCCTTTACCCAGCCCCTCCCGTCCATGCAGGTATATTATCTTATTTTTATTTCATTTATCTACGAGCAATTTAATGCTATGCAATGGGTATTTTGTTTAAATTCTTATAGCCTTACGACCCATCCTATACTCAGCCCGACCTTTCCTTGCTACATTTTCCTCGGTCCGGCCAGACCATGCCGCTCTTTCCTCTGTCCGACCTTTCCATGCAGGTATGTTATTTTGTTTTATTTCATTTTCTACGAACAATTTTAATGTTATGTAATGAGTATTTTGTTTGAATTTTTTTTAATAGAGGATATGTTTAATTTGTTTGGATTGCTTAATTTCACTACGTCTTTTATAAAATTTATAACAAAAAAACTAACATCATTTTATAACAAAAAAACGACTGAATTAATATTTAAAAAAATAAAGTTCAAAAATATACTAATAACAATATGCTGTTCTTGCAAAAAAAAGTTCCTTCAGGGAACGTATGGCCCTATATGATTCCACTTGTCTTTTGAAAAAAATCATTAAGGGAGCGTATGGCCCTATACACTTCTTTTTAGCTGACCATCTTTTGAAAAGTTTGCTACACATATAGGAAGTGTATTGCTTAATACGTTTGGACCTAGAGGAACCGTATTGCCCTATACGCTTCCTCTAGTCCCCTAATTATTAGCTGACCAACTTCTGAAAAGTTTGTACTTCAAGTACACATAGAGGAAGTGTATTGCTCAATACGCTTGGACCCAGAGGAACTGTATTGCCCTATACGCTTCCTATAGGGTTCAAGGGATGTGCAAATAACCAAGGGGGATGTGTGAATAACCAAGCCCTTTTATTATAGTATATATACGGTCTAAAGATATTTGGTCTACCTCTTTTCGTATGTTTGCATATATGATCCGTAGACTGCAGACCTTTTATATCTAAAAAACAAACACCACCGAAGTCATAATAGATGATATAAAAATCAATTTAATTTCAAACGTCATTTATGAATTTAAAAGAGTTAAATGCCATTTTAGTCCCTGTGGTTTGGGTCATTTTGCCAGTTTAGTCCAAAGGTTTCATTTTTAACTTGTGGGTCCAAAAAGGTTTCATTGTTGTCATTTTAGTCCACTGGGTTAACTCCATCCATTTTTTCTGTTAACGAGAAGGCCAATTCGGTCATTTTATATGGCTGAATTGCCCTTTTAGTTAACAAAATTACATACAAAATTACCGAATTGGTCTGCTCGTTAACAGAAAAAATGGATTAAGTGAACCCAGTGGACTAAAATGGCAACTGTGAAACCTTTTTGGACCCACAGGTTAAAAATGAAACCTTTGGACTAAACTGGCAAAATGACCCAAACCACAGGGACTAAAATGGCATTTAACTCAATTTAAAAAATGCTTTGCACTTTATAAATATTACGTACAAGGGTAGTTTAGGTATTTACGTATATGGGTTGGGGTAAGGCCGTTCATACAGCTTGTCGTTGGCTCGGAAATTGCTTGTAAAATGCTTGTTCGATTTGAGGCTCGGTGATAAGCGAGCCGCTCTGCTCGGTTCAGTTTGTAAACGAGTCAAGCATGAGCAAAGGTCCGCTCGACTCGAATTATTATTTATAACTAGCATGTATATATACACTAGTAGGAAACCTGTGTGATGCAGCGGCGGAGACAATTTACAACACGGTACTCTTTTCCGTTCGGTAATCGATCCTGTCAATATATATTGTATACTACGTATGTTAGTTTTTATTCATAGCATTAGTGTGGTCTATCTATGTCATGAGCCTAGCCAATATGTCCATCAACCCGGTTTGGATCTTCAGATTCAGATGAAATTTAGAAAAACAAAACGTAACGTATACAATAGACCAAATTTTACCAATTGTATAACTTGGGTTAGAAATGTAAACGTTTTTTTTTATGATTCTATGTGAATGGATCATGATTCTCGTCGAATTTGGTAAATACAATGAAAGTAAGTATGGAATTAGGCCTTATTTCCAATTAAGACGAAAGATTTGAAAAAACCATCGTATGGATCCTTGAATCAATTCATTTAAGGCTTAGACTATACGATAATGGGGCTTGGAAATGGCGTGGGAACACCGTCCTGTGGGGTGGCGTGTGGCAAAGGCATGGGGCGATGGCAATTGTTGACATGGAGGTCGGTGGTTGGTTGTGGAGTTTGGATTAGTTTTTTATTAGCTAGCCTTATGTGATGCGTGATTTTTGCATGGTAACAGTAATAATAGAAAGAAGATATAATTTGAAGGTTTAAAACTAAAATAAACACAAGCTAGCAACGAAGTACATTTTTCTTTTGGCTGACAAATCCAATGAACCATTCCAAACAAATACAAATAAAAAAACATGAACTATTCGACCAATTTGGAAAAATTTAGTAACATCACACCAATATGTTTGTACTCTTTGTATTTGAAGTCTAATTTCACAAAAAAAAAAGGTTTCATTTCAACAAATTGCTTGCATTTTTAGTTGGAGAATATTAAATTCGTGCCATTTTAAAGATTTCACACCAGATGCAAAAACATCAAAGTGCATGAAGCTTTGTACTACCATTAAAGAGCTCCATTTATGTTAAATATTGAAATAGGCAGAAAATCTTTAAAATAGCCAAATAAAATAAGCTTATAAGTAAATAACAGTACGTTTACATAAAACAACTTATTTAAATAACCAAATAAGATAAGATTTTTCCTCATCCAAACACTTGAAATGTGCATGCTTTACTATAATATAAACATTGAATTAAACTTACTTGGATTTCTCTAACTTTACTACTAACTACTCCTAAATATCTCTCGGCCTAATGATCTCCTTTTCCGACTGCTCAGCCATATCTTCCTTCCTCTCTACAAACCAAATACATGATTTTAAATTCGTAATCCTAACCTACTAACAGATAGGACATTTTACACTAATCAAATCGGATAAAATTATGAAGGTTGAAAAATATACTTATAGAAGAAGTGTTGGAAACGATTGTTGTGTAGGTGCATATGTCTGATTAGAACTCTTCTGATAGACTCGTTTAGATCGTTTCTCGATCCTTCATGTTGCAAGTGTTGAAAGACCAGTCGACTACTGTAGCCACCGGTTGTTAGACAACAAAGATGTACTGAATCTTTGACGATGTCTTCCTACTGTATTCGATCATTTCTCCATATTAGGACACTCATTAGCAAAGTTAATTTTAAGATGTATTATTCCACAACCATCTCAATCTATGCATAGGACACTCATGTGCATAAGCATCACATAAAGAAAAAAATAACCATTTGCACCAGCTTTACAGTAGCAAATCACATAAATAAAGTCAGCGATATTCTCAAATGTCAAAATTAACATCAACTGAGGCACTATAAGTGTACCAGTAGGCTCAGATGTACTCCATCATAGTACTTGCCCCAAGAAACCACTTCGTCCCCGCCAGAACTTAATAATTAGAAACTTACGTTCGCCTACGCTTCCGATAGTCTCAGAACTTACAGTAGCACACAGAAGATTGCAAACAACAACTGAAGCCCCAAAATTGGCAGTAAAACGAGAAGCCCTAACGTCGCCACTACTGGAATGAAAATCTGAACCACCAAACTTCAGAAGATCATATGTGTCCGCCTGCCAGGTCACTAAGTGCTTTGAAAGATTATTGAAAGTGTCCCTTTAAAAAACCAGGTTGTCGTTATGCACAAAGGCATTTAAGGCAATTGATCCTGGTGGCTGATGAGTTCCCAGTGGCTTGGTTTTGAAAAGCGTGTCCTAGGCGGCTTAGGCGCAAAGCCCATCGCGTTTTTGCTTGTTGTGAATGATAATCAAAGAACTGAATTTTATTGATTTGATTCTTGCATACAAAACAGAAAAACAAGCCTTTATTTATAGGCATTACAAGAATGAATAAAAAAGGAAAGATCTTGATAAATATGGAGATGATGTTGAAGGATCCATAATTTTCTCTAAATTATTTTTTTTTCTTTTTCTAACACTCCCCCTCAAGTTGAATTATGGGATTTCCAAAATTCAACTTGGCCATTTGGGTTTTGGCATTGGTTTTGATTTGGGTTTCTGGTTTTTGGGTTTTTGAGTTTTGGTTTTGGTCTTGGGTTTTTGATTTTTGGGGTTTGGTTTTTTTTTTTTTTTTTTTTTTTTTTTTTTTTTTTTTTTTTTTTTTTAGCTGAAACGTAATATTTTTGACAGGAGCACTTCGCCTTTGAGGGTGCTCAGTGCCATGTCCATCCACCCTGATCTTCAGCCTCAGATGTGCCTTCACTTGAACACTAATTATTTCTTTAGAAGCATTACTGCCGCCATCCTTCTCATTGTTGTTGTTACCTATGGCAATGACAATCTTCCCCTCTTGATTCGGGTTCTTAGTTTTGTGGTTGTCACTCCACCAGTCAGGGAAACCCACGATTTTAAAGCACTGCTCTTTGGTGTGTCCCCTCATATCACAGTGACTACATTTCAGTTTGGATTTGTCGATTCGGGATGATAATTTTCCAGTGAAGTCTGACCGCCGCTGTCCCTTCGAGATTAACCCATATCCATCGATTTCAGTGGTTCCGCCAGCGACAAGCCCCGCTGCCACGCCATACTGTGAAGTTTCAGAGATGGTACCAAGGATTCCTTGATATGCCATCTCCTTCCTTACAGCCGCGTAGGCTTGCTCAGCCGAGGGAAGTGGATCCCACCGAAGGATTTCTCTTTTGACTGGGTCAAACTTCCTGTCAAGAGCATTTAGGAATTGGAATAATTTTTGTTCAGACCTGATATTGTTATATGTTGCTATGTCAGCAGAGCAGGTCATTGGGTTCGGATCCCTTCGATCTATTTCTCCCCAAATGCCTTGTAACTTGATCCAGAAATCTTCTAGGGCCGAGCCGTTTTGCTTGAGTTCATTTGCTTTGACGTGTAAATCGAAGGTTTGCAGTTTATCTTTCCCACTGCTATATGTAACCACCAATGCGTCCCACAACGCCTTCGCAGTGGGAAACTCGGTGAGGTTACCGGCTAACCCTGGTTCAATGTTTTGTATGAGCCATGAGAACACGACTAGATCATCCTGTTCCCACTGCTCGTATTGTTCATCTGATGGGTTTGGTGGGGCAGGTTTTCCTGTAATATGGCTCAACAGGTTCTTAGATTTCCTCCTATAGCAACTCGAATCATTCGAGCCCATAGAGCGTAATTTTGACTATTCAGCTTGATACTGATCTTCAGGCTATCGGATAAGGTTTGTTTTGGTGTTTGAGATTGGGTATTAAGGTTGGTTCGAAGAAGATTCGCAAGTTGAATTGCGAGATCGTCATTGTTGGTACGGTTGTTTGAGCTATCGTCTCCGGACATGGCAGCTGTGTAAATACTGAACACTTGAACTGGCGTTCAAGATTTAAAGTCGGTTCGTGGGGATAAAGGTTCGTAGGGAAAGAAGACTGAACTTGACTTGAATTTGACTTGATTAACGAAGACTGAATCTTCGTCGGTTGGGAACTAGTAACCTGCTTAATAATTATTTTGACTTTTTGACGTGCCTACTAGCTTGCTTCCAATTCTCTTCTTTGTCGACTATCACCCTTGACTTTTTGACGTGCCTACTAGCCTGCTTAACAAAACAATAATAATATGCCTTCTGCCGTTTGTTGTTATTTCGAAACAATGATTAACAACCAATTCCTTTTCTGATGCAATGATAATAATGGAACCCTGCTGCCGTCACTTTTAACCTTGCTGCCGCCAATCCTTTGTGCTCCCCACTTTAAAGGTTTTCGAAGAATAAAAAAGATTGGACGAAGAATCAAAGACGACAGGTTTGATGTTTGTTTTTGGTTTTGATTGACTGTAGAATATGAGCAAGATGTTTCACGGATCAGAAACTCTGCTCTGATACCATGTTGTGAATGATAATCAAAGAACTGAATTTTATTGATTTGATTCTTGCATACAAAACAGAAAAACAAGCCTTTATTTATAGGCATTACAAGAATGAATAAAAAAGGAAAGATCTTGATAAATATGGAGATGATGTTGAAGGATCCATAATTTTCTCTAAATTTTTTTTTCTTTTTCTAACATTGCTAAGCGCCTAGAGTAAACCAAGAAGTGACAAAAACACGTTTTTGGGGTTTTTCATGCCTGAGGCGCAATTGATCTTGGTGGCTGATGAGTTCCCAGTGGCTTGGTTTTAAAAAGCGGGCCCTAGGCGCGAAGGCCATCCATGTTTTGCTTAACGCCTACAGAAAAAAAAGAAGCACCAAACTAAGCGGATAACTTGGGGGGTTTTTCTGGCCTGAGGCATTCTCCTCTTGTACCTAGGACCATCACGGCATCACTTTTCATTTTGTGACTCAGTTTTAGACATCTTTGCTTTTGTGAGCTTTACGCTTTTTAAAACCAAGCCAGCAGTTGGTGAAGATGATGTTTTTGTAGTGTTGGTGCCAATAAAATTCAACAAAATCCAAAAGTCACTTCATTTAAACAAAACCAATCAATCTTTGATCTTTAAAAAAAATAAAAAATTATTCACTTAGTACTGTCATTTTGATGATGCATTCTAAGAATATCGAAAATTTTCATTTTCAACATATAAAAAAAAAACATAGGCGGTAATAGTGCTTTTGGCCTATTGGCTGAAAAGGCCGGTGGAGGGAATAGTGCCGGACAGCAGCCTGGCACTCCCCTATTGGCCTAACAAATTTCAATTTTATCCCGCTTTAAAATTACGATTTTGCCATTAGTTCAAAATTATGTTTTTACCAACACTTAAAAATAAATTTACGCTTTTACTCTCAGCTAAAAATTTCAATTTTGCCCCGGGTTCAAAATTACGACTTTGCCCCGTTTAAATTTACAGTTTTACCATTAGTTTTTCCCTTGTAACTACGATTTTGCCATCAGTTCAAAGTTATGTTTTTACCTCGACTTAAAAATAAATTTACGATTTTTGCTCCCAGCTAAAAATTTCAATTTTGCCCTCAGTTCAAATTTACGATTTTGCCCCATTTAAATTTACAGTTTTGCCAATTAGTTTTTTTTTTTCTTACAGCCACGTTACGATTTTCCCCTCAAATTAAATTTACATTTTCTCCATCGTTTTTGTTTGTTTTCCTGGTTAAATTACAATTTTCCCCTAATGTAAAATTACAGTCATGCTGGCAGCTGCCTGACACTCCCTCATTGGTCCATTTATTTTACGATTTTATCCTTGAATAAAAATTATGATTTCGTCCTCAGTTCAAAATTACGTTATTCCCATCGTTTTAGTTTTTTTTTTGCAAAAGTAGAATTTTTTTTTTGTTTTATTCGGTTGACTCGATTTAATTTTTTTCCGTGTCAATGAGCTGCCTAACACTCGCTCATTAGTTCTGAAAAATTACAGTTTTGCCCTGAGCCGAAAAATACGGTCTTATCATCGTTTTAGTTTTTTTCCTAGCAAAATTATAGTAGTGTTTTTTTAATTGATTGAGAATTATTCGACCATCGCCCTACAACGCGGGCGGGGCATCAACTAGTTATATACAATCATGTAAAAGTGTATCACTTGTATGAGATTTTTTTTTATAAAATAAAACCAAGATGTTCAAATGATAAAGCATTATTTAACTTTTATTTCTATGTCAAGTGCAAATTTATGGAGGGGTTGCAGTGGTTACCCTAATAGTCACTAAGGGTGTAAGGAGTGGTTAAACACTTGAGAGTGACAAACTAAAAAATCAACCAATTAAAGTGCGTCACGTCAATCAGTGAAAAGTGTTTAAACTTTGCTTAAAAGTGTTGACAATGATTTAGGCACTTGCTGAAGTGGTAAACTTTTTTTTTTTTTTTCTGTTTTTTTTTTAATTTAAGATAAAATGGAAAAAAAACATCAAACTTTTATAAATAAAAATAAAGCATTACAGTATAAATAAAATCTAAGTTTAAAAAAAAACTAAAAATCACAAGGTCATCCATATTTTTTTGCGATCTCACGTTTTCTAGCGAGTGTGATTTCCAACATCGCAGGGTGAATATTGTCGGTAGGCCGATTAAACGTCTCCAAGTTCTTGTCGTACATTGTTTGTCGCAACGCCTCTCGTTGCTCATCCGCCAAGGTCAAGTATTTTTCTTCTCGTATACGTTTAATTTCCATTATCTCTTTTTTCATGGCCTTGTACTCTTCGAATTTGTGTGTTATATCTCTTGGATCTTCGTTTCTTGAAGACGGCCCTTTGTCCTTTTTCTCCTTTCTCGTTTGTCGTCTTGGCGAGGGATCTTTGTTTATGTTGGGAATACCGAATCCGCTCGAGACTTCGACATTCGGTGTATCCGCTCTATAATTTCCCGAATCCGAAGACTTTCTTTTTTGACTCGAGCCGGAGCTTTCTTCACCCAACAAGGGTACCGGCGACCACTTTTGATTTGTTCTAACAATCTCCCAAGCCGCAATATGAGCAAAATCAATTTTTTCTTTGCCTTTGTAATCCTTTAGCGCTTGCTTCATTACAAAAGCATCGTCACTCCCGCAAGGACGTAAACGATCCTAAAATAATAAATTATCAACAACTTAATCCAAATACTTCATTAAAAAATAAACCGTGTATAAATAATAAAGTATACCGCTTGATGATATAGACCGTTGAATGTGTTCAATTTTGTTTGCATCGTTATCCATTTTGATCGAACTTGGTGGTGGGTTCGGTTACTTCCTCCGACCGTTTGATTGAAGTGGTTTAGAGCTTGCTTCCAAAACCCATCCGCCTTTTGTTGATTGCCTTTCTTTTTATTCAAAGTGCAATGAACAAAAGCCTTTGGCAACGCCTCTTCTTGTTTAGGCGTCCAACTTTGCCGTTTCGCTTTTCCTTTTCTTTCCGGTGCGGCTTCATTTTCGTTCACGGGATTTTCTTGAACCGCAACATCTTCATCCTCATCATAATGTTGTTCTTGGGTATCCGGCACGAACTCTTCATCGGAGTCATCTTGTATGTCTCTCGGTGATTGTGAGCTTGGAGTTTGAAAAGTAAACGGGTCAAAAGCATTTTGGGCGTCTAGGGAGTAATCATAATAACCAGGTCAAACCATCGTCAGACCGTGTTGCATCCAAATTTGGAGGGGTTGGCTATCATAACCGAAAGGTTGATGCATGGGTTGGTTAAAATAAAATGGAGGTTGGGTTTGATTCGCAAACCCAAGGTAGGGATGAAACGGCACACTAGAACCACCCGAACCACCGCGTTTATCTTGAGCCCTCGCCTTCGAACCGGACCCTACCATTTTTTTCTTGCCTTCACCTTTGTTTGAGCCTTCCATTTTTTTGAAAAGATTTGAAAGAATGAGTGTGAAATGTAGTGAAAATGGATGTTGAGTTTGTTTGGTGAAAATGGAAATGAATTTGTGTAATTTATGAAGGTAAAAAATGATTTTTTTTTATTAATCCCAACGGCATTATAGCCGTTTGAATTCATTTCCCCGCATCGGCATTTGGTCGCCGCCTGATTATCGGAACCGAGCGGCAAAGGGGTAGGCGGCCGTGTTGCCGCGTGGCAAAAGCCTTTGCCACTCCCCTTTGCCGCACCACTCCGGACACCCTAAAGAATAATTAGAAAGGAAATGGTCAAGCTGACATGCACATTAAACCTTAATACTTTGAGTGTTCAGGTAAACTGAGATTATGATATTAATTTATGACATTCTAATAATCAGTTATAAAGTAGAGGTCATTGTTATGTTTCCAAAAGCAATTTCATCAACAGGCTTAGATACCAAAGTAGAGGCACCAGAATCCTTCCCCGAACCTGTAACACCAGAACCCGACGCCCCAGCAGCCTTCATACCGGACCTACTTTTCCAGACTTAAACCCTGCAGAATGAAATATCTATACATTCAACTGTCTGAACACTAATTTCTCATGAAAACAGGTACATATGAAGGTTACCTGCATTCACGCACGTTTACAAGCATCAGTGAAATTAACAGACACAACAGTATGATCAACCCAGCCAGATACAAGTTCAAGATAACCAAAGCATACTTCAAACAATTTTAACTGACTAAACTAAAGAAACAACTTAGAAACCTCCAAATTTGAAAATTCAAATTTCCAATATAGAGATGTTTACACTTTTTTTTTTGAACGGCGAATTTCTTCATTTAATCCCTGTCGTCTATGGGACTTGAACCCAAGACCCCCCTTTTAAACCTAGGTGTTTAAGGTTTTGCCTTTGCCAGTGGACCACCCCATTGATAGTTTGTGTTTATGTTACACCTGGGTTGGTAGATTCACAAAATGTAGTACACATATTCCCCGACACATGTTTGATGTTTCGGTTTTGTGATTTTCATAATCGATTGATTTTGGTTATAAGCATTTTAGTTATTGGAAATGATAGTTATGTTAATCACATGATTCGGATGTGGGTGGGCTTAAATTAGTTTCAACTAATAAATATAATTATATGTTGTGTCTGGGTCAGCTAAAATGTTAACAATCACTTTATCTTATAAAAAGTAATATTAATACGTAAATACTTATATTTTATTTGAAACAAATTATCATATAACTTTTTCGACATATAAAATATTATTTGTAAAATTATAGATTTTAATATTGATTTGATTATTTTTTTTTTATATAGTTTATTGGTGAAGTCATTAACTACCATGGCCATATGTTCATCAAAATAACAAAGACCATCTATAGTGAGGAATTTGTGTGTCCCGTAAATAGATGACGTGACGTTGAAGGACAGATTCCCCACAAATAGCCCATCATGTGGCCTCGTGGGTCGTTTCTGACGTTGTCCATGGTTGCAGACGGGTTGGGATGCGTTGAGTTTAGTTTTATGTTTTTGGTGTAGAAGTTGGTAATGATGTGAAAATTGTAAAAGCATATCCTATAGCCGTCCGTAGAGGGCGCTCGCGTATAGAAGAGAGGAAGGAGAGAAGGGATGTGGTGGTCGATACGAAGGAAAGAAGGAGAGGAATCCATGGAAATGGACTATTGAGAATAACCAATGATCTTGTCTACATTTACTCACCGTCAACGGTCAATCAAAAGATCACTATGTTTATTATAGTAAATTGTACAATTGTTTTCTCAATATGGGCGGCCACATGAAGGTGTATGAGGGGGAACTGGTCCAAATCCGATGAAAATAGGGAGAGAAAAGTCGGGTAGGACAGACAACTAGTTGACGTGAAGGAGAGAGGGGGTGCCAGGTAATCTAACGAAGTTTGTGAAATGGGATAATTGGTTAAAAAAGTTACGAAGATATTACATATGTTACTAATATTTCAGATAATTAGACAAGTTTACGAGTTAATGATTTCCATGCTGTTGACATGGAGGTGAGGTCATCCATGGCCAGACGTTCCTTGTGGTGTTGTATATTTATTTATGTTGTACTTTTGGTTTTTAGCATTTTATATTCATGGAGGGAATCTTACCGAACATTTGACAAATATCAAAATTAATAATTGTGTCTTTTTGGCTGAGTGGTATTTATATTTTCTTTAAAAAAAAGTGAAAATGTTAGGAATCTCAGAAAAATAAATAAAGCGATAATTGAAACGACTTAAGTTGCATAAATTGACAAGATTTGTTAAAAAATATCAATGCATGTTATTAAACTAGGGAGAAAATATAAAACAAAAATCATCTTGTGTGATTAATTTCCAAGCATTGATTTTTTTACAGAATAAATCGGTCATTAAACTTTTTTAATAGATTAAGTTGATTACTAGGTTTGGGTTTTTGAGTGTAAATATAAGATTTTTTTTATTTTGTTCATGACTTCTTGTTAAATTTTGTCACATTGCCTATAATTAAGTATTAACAAGTTTTTGAGTGTAAATCTAGGAATTTTACCTCAATTTACAAAGAGCTCATTGACATACAACAGTTGATGAGAGGCAAGAGGAATATGCAACAATTGGTGGGTAATCTAATGTGTAATGGGTTTAAAGGTGTGGGCTTGATTTGAACTAATTTAATTAGTATGTATGATAATTCGATGTATGACAATACAAGAATAGTTATAGTTACTAATCGCAATCACATAAAAAGTCATCATTATCTTAAATATGGAGACAAATATTGATGTTCTTAATAGTTGGGTAAGAAGTCATTGTGATATTAAAATATGCAGTGCGTTTGGATGGTGTTAATCAAATATACCCGGACCGCGGACGTGTAAACTACTAGTTTAATTTGTAATTGGGTTTAAGTTTGGCTTATTTAATTTAAAAAAAATGATTGGTTACTTATAATTTAGTTGGGTTTAATGGTTATTTATTTATTTTTGAGTAAAATGCATTTTGCCACCCTGTGGTTTGATCCAGATTGCTGTCTGACTTCTTATATTTCAATTTTTGCCCGATGAAACCCAGACGTGAGTATTTCATTGCCATATGCCCCCAGACTTTTGTCAATGGTTATTATACTCCTTATGCAACCAAGTAAATGCCTATTGTACCCCTTAAGATTCTTTGAATTAGTGGGTATTTTTAAATAAACTTAGGATGTCGCTTGGGCTTTGGGGTATGGTTGTATATATTCTACATAAAAGTTCAACGGTTGCGAGTGGCATTATTTGGATCTACCTCACTATGTCTCTTAAGGGTGATGTATCTTCAGATGTTATCATTTTGCTTATCATATATGTGTGTCTCTTAAGGGTGATGTATCTTCAGATGTTATCATTTTGCTTATCATATATGTGTATACTTTTGTATAATACTGTAATGATTTTCGTTTTAAATTGTCACGTCGTTATTAAGTTATCATCAACCATTAAATAAACGTATTTTTAAGAAACTACCAATATATCTTCTACCTTAAATATAATCAATGATAACCCAACAATAAGATGATTAACAAATAATATAAGTTTTAGAGCAAAATACATAAATAGCTCATTTGCTTTGTCAAAAATAACATCATTTAGATCTAAATATAAAAAGTCGCATAGTTAAAATTTGTAGTTGTTATTAGTAAAAACTTGTTCTTTAAAATTAATATATATTTTTAAAAAATCATAATTTTACCGTTTTAATTAAAAATATCCAAATTGTAAAGCCCCTCACCCCTTAAATTTAAGTTTTTGTGAAACTGAACCTCTCCATCACTCAAAATCAACCCAAACCCTTAAATTTAAGTCTTTGTGAAACTGAACCTCTCTCCCTTTCATCTTCACCTTCACTTTCCTCTTCATATAAATTATGAATATATTATATATGTTTAATGTCAGTTTCCATTTGCGGTACAATCACTAGAGTGAGGAAAATGACATCGGTGTGTTGTCCGAAGTGAGGGTCTACCATCAAAGGGATCAATCATCCATGTCATGTCCTTCGGGTTTCCTGGATCGGAACCTACAATCACATAATGTTTGCTGGAAACAAAGCTTTTCATCGCTCAAAATCAAACCCGCACATAAAATCTCAATCTTTGTATTCAACTACTCTAAGTAGTTACCAAAAGAAAAAAAAACAGAAGCGCTTATTTCAAGCTAACAGTTATCTTTGAGACAACCACGTATGAGTGTATGATTGCCGAATCATTAACAAAAGACCTAATTCAAAACATCACGAAAAGAATATTAAAGCAGACACAATCTCAATCGCCAAAATCATCATTCTGTTGCATCAATCATCTTCAAATATTAAGTTAAAATTGGGGAATACATGAAGAACAACAAATGAGTTTTAAGTACTTAAATATGCTTTTTTTAATGTTGTATTATTTTAACTAAAAAGTAATATTGTCATCTATAAACGTAACATATTTATTTAACATAAGCTAGTGTTACACTGTAAAAATATTATAAAATGTGGATTACCAATCTAAAAATTACAACTTTTGAAAGTTAAGACTTCAAATATATCACTTTGTTTACGTCGGATGGACCACATGTATAAAGTTGTGTTATATACTATATAAAATATTTGTTTTTATATATTCCCACAATCCAGTGGTACCAATTTAGTTAATCTTGGATCCGATTAGAAAAATGGGTCTTCTTTATACTTAATGGCGGAACTTGACCAAAAGTTCTGATGGGGTTGAAAGTCATAGGACCCAATTTATATATATTGTATAAATATTTAAACAAAATAATGGGGGGAGGGGGGGGGGGGGGGGGGGGCGGGGACAATGCTATATAATTTTAAAATTTTCGGACGAAAAATAGGAAATTTTACTCTTCTAACCGAAATATTCGAGTACGGGTACACCCCCACTTTACACTAAGCTTCGCAATTGTTTATGGGTGACGTAGAACAAGTAAAGACAAATTGTGCACCAAACCACCCCATTAAGTAACTTGGATCCATATTGCTTTGCACTTTACCATCTTTGTTATTTGCCCAATGCACTTAAAAGATTCATTTTTTTGGATTCCTCACATCATCATCTTTCCGTTTTCATTATTAGATTTTTTTTCCTAGGACATGTTAATTTTAAGAATAAATACAAAGTGAATAATAGTATAGAATAGTAAAGTTATGAACTCTAGAATCATATTTAATTATCTTTTGATTCCTAAAGTTTTATCACTCACTTGTAAAGTTTCTCATCACGATAATTAACTCGAGTCACTTTGCTAAACACATTCATCACTAAAAGAGGTTATGAATCATACTATCATACAATTGTCTTACATTAAAGTCAACTAGACTAACACTCTGAAGGGGTATGGTCCCAAAAAGCCGCGCAGACCAATCAGGGCGCGCGCTGAACCATACTACATACTCAGTAAGTTGCTCAATCTGCAGACCTCGCACGAGCTGCTTAAGTAAAACCTGACCTCGCGCGAGACCCAAGCAAGAGATAACATCAGTTTCACACTTAGTATTCTGAATACGAGCCTTCAACCCCATACAACCCTACGCGGGCTAGTTACGTGCACAACAAGGGTCGCGCAGGAGTTACGGTGCAGGGCTACTTCAGAAAGTACCAAAGGTACGAGTGGCAGAGGAACGAGCCAATCAGCGTTCACCAAGCTGTGCTCTATCGTGCTCCACGATCGTCTGACGTGCAGGAGACAGTGAGTACACAAGGACGCCTAAGTGGCACCAATCAGGGCGCGCCGACAACTACCCCATGATCTCCACTCACCTGCTGATGGCAAAGGGACAACAAGGCCGACAACTGGGACACGTGGCCCCAATCAAGGTGCGCCGGCACCGTAGATCTTCTAGAAACCACTAACGGTCGATACCAATGAGATAAGAATGATATTTCTGGTTGTCGCCTTCCGGCCCAAGGCCCATCAGCCCATCTCCTCCTACACCTCTCCGGCTACAAATAGAGACCTCCATACACAGGTTAAAGATTCCATTCTCTTCACTCTAACTCTTAACACACACTTATTTCCTCAAAGCAGTCACTTATTCTCACGGCGGAGTCTGGTTAAGAGGGAAACCCCCATATTCCCCTCTTAACGAGCTAACGGTGTTGCTGTTTTGCAGGAAGGTCGAATCACATCGGAGCTCAGGAAAGATTGAGAAGATTAACCCTCATGTTTGAAACATAAACCAAATTAATTAACCTTAAAATTAGTTTTGTGTTTCTTCATTGGCGCCCACTGATTTTTACAATCACTTCAACTTCTTTTTTCTGAGTTTTCGGTTCTCTTGATCATGGCTGGTCAAGGGATAGTTCCTGATTTCGGTTTCAGAACAAACTTTAACGTAGGAATGGGGGAGGACAATCCGCATATCCAGCCCCAACCTGCCGACGAAGTAGTCGAAGTCGAAGTAACGAACACTGAGGGACCGCGCGCGAGCATCACTCACATCACTCAAACGGGAACTCCAACAAGCAATGGCGCTGGTCCATCAAACTCGGTTCCGAACCCGAACATTTCAGCGTTACTAGGGCTACCAGAAGGCGAAACTTTAGCTTCCTGGTACGCCAAGCAGATTGCTACCATAAATGCTGCGTCTCAGTTTTTGAGCGCACAGCAAGCGATTCTGCAAGCAGAACCATCCTTGGTTACTCCTCCGGGTCCAATCCAGGGGGCACACCAGACACCCCCACAGCAAAACATTCAAGGGCGAATCAAAAGACCTCCTCCCCAGAGAAGACCAAGTGTGCATGACACGCGCGACACACATGGGGAGACAGGCAGTTATTATGACCATCCGTCAAACGTGCAAAGGGGTCCAGTTCACAGCCGGCTGGGGCCGCGCAACATGAACAACGAATGGAACGAGACGGATCCGGATGATCCTACTTGGCAAGAGGATGAAGGTTCCTCAGTTTTCAACCGACTGCAAAAAAATCACGAGTCCTACAGACCAAGGCCGCGCATCGCCTACAACGAAGATGCAGAGCGTGATTTCAGTCTCGTCTATAGACCAGTAGAAGCCGCTGAACACTCGAAGTTTATCCCAAAAATTACTCTAGCCCCGCTAGAAAAAGCAAAGTTACCCCCAACAGTGGGAAAGTTCAATGGTCTCACCGACCCTGATGATCATGTTCGAGTATTTACGAGCGTTGGTGTTTTAGCAGGATGGACCATGCCAATGTGGTGCCATCTGTTCATTCAAACTCTCACAGGGGCTGCTCGTGCCTGGTTCGACAGCCTTCCATCTAGAAAAATCAAGCCATTGGTTGACTTCAGAACCCAATTTGTAAGCCATTTCAGCCAACAGAGACGTTACCAGCGCGATACGTTTGAAGTAACAGACATCTGGTGCAGAGATAATGAAGGGTTAGAAGATTTTATCACTCGCTTCAACAAGTAGTGCTTAGAGATTGGATACGTCAACGAACAATTGATGCGCGCTCACTTTAAAAAGGCCATCCGGTGTGATAGTCTAATCAGGACTATCACAGGAAAGGACGGTATGCCCAAAGAGTGGGACAAACTCATGGCAGCTGCAAAGATTGTAGCGCAGACCGAAGAATCATTGGCTGGAGCTAAGAGCTCTTACAACAAAGATCGTTTCTCGAAAGCAAGCTCGCGCGACAACAACATGCGTGTCACACCCCGACTTTCCACGTGTCACCTGTGGGCCCGGTGGGGAGTGTCGTGACGTAGTTGATATCATCATAGTCAAACAACACAATATATAAATGCACAGCGGAAGCAAAAGATAAATATATTACAATCCGAATATAAAGTAATATCCAGTATTACAACGGAAAGTAAAGGATCCACAGGCGGATCTTTAAAACATAAACATTGTTCAACAGACTTTAGACGCCTAGAACTTGCAAGATTCCTTATTAACGTCCTGAGCAGCTTCCAGCCTATTACGTACTTGTACCTGTCACTTAGACTTTTGAAAATACGTCAGTTTTCACTGGTAAATACACTCAACTGACTCATTTGAAAAGAGTTTGAGAAAATTGATTTAGATGCACCAGGCACAAAATATTTTGACACTTTGATTAAAATGCACAGAGGCAAAATTAATCTTTTATACTTGGGAAAATTATTTGTATATAATCTTGTATACAGTTTTACTTATTTGTCGTCCATTAGGGCCAGTTAGAAGAGCCGGACAGATTAACTGACACGCCACAGGTATAATGCCCACATGTATCATCCTCTAAGTGGATTACCAGTTCCGGTATAGTGCCCACAAGGATGATACCTCGGAGTGGATTACCAGTTTTTACATAATGCAGCTGTCAGGTGTATGCCTAAACCCCGTGCTTAGGTCGTGGCCATTTCGTAAAATGATGCCAAGGATATCCGGGACATGGTCATTAACCCCCAAAAGCCATACACCAAATAATACATATTAAACAGGTTATGTAAATACATCAATCACAATTCGATTTAAATGACTACATACACCTAACCAAGCGGTACTTTTATAGTGCCGTATCCCAAGCCCGTATAGGGAAAATAAGTTAAGAGTATTTACCTGAGCTAGCTCCTGTCTTAAATAGCAAGAATTAATAACTCAGCCGTATTCACTTAAGTAAGCGTAGGTACAATTTACCGGAAGGCTCTAGTCTGGAATGATGGTATAAATAACCAATTAGAATGCTAACGGGTCTTTAATTAAGCCTAAGCTTAGACCGGTTAGTCTTAAGGAAATATACGGTTCAAACGCATGATTAAGCGAAGACCGGAATAGAATGTGTTTTAGACCCCACAAGTTTGAAGACTTGTATAATATGGGTATTTCATACACATTCTGGATTTTGAGATAAAACCGATGAGGTTTGACCCGTTTCGGCTAATTTATGTAAACTAGTTACGTAAATCGTACCGAATGCGTAAGAAGCGTAATGGGTATTCATGAGAGCCATATACAGGTTTCCTAAGTTAATTATGCCTCAAATATGTTGTGACATCAGTAAGATGTCTTTCATTATGCCCAAAACGTATTTAAACACAAACTATGCCCCGTAGGGGTAGTTTGGTCATTTAAAAGGTTATAAAAGAGTTTAAGTATTTACCTGAGTTACAGGTCTGATATAATCAGAAAAAATACTTATTTTACTAAGTTATAACAGTAGGGTAAAGTATATATGTGAAATTTATCAATTATAACCAAACTATGCACCGTAGGGGCATTTTGGTAATTTCACATAAGCCGTAAAGCTCAAAACCGAAGTCTGAGTTTAACAACTTTTGCTTACTGTTAAAATATTATAATTTACCTCAAATATCAGTAGGTATCACCCTTAGTATGTTTAAAATGGTTCTAGTACATACTAGGAGTTAAAAACGCTTAATTAGGCGATTAGAAGCCATTTTCGGGTTCTATATAGAAATCTGATATTTTTATTATTTCAGGAGGTTTAAAATAATTTATTTATCATATGAAATCAGTAGCAAAAGGTTTGGAGTCAATTAGATATGTAAAACTCATTTTATAGCCCGTAAGGGCAAAACCGACAATTACCGGATTAAGCCTATGACTACTAGTTATGCTCAGCCTAAAATTAATTAAAAATCTTTAAAAATCCCAAAATAATATATTATATCAGTGGGTAATAAGTTTGATATCAAAAAGTAGGCTTAACTAGGCTATACGCTAATTACGCCGTTTAATTAACATAAGGCCTTCAATTTACGCTAATGAGCATAACTCTTATTCTACACCTCAAAATGATGTCAAACTTTGCATACAAGTTTATATATCAGTAATTAAAGTTTCTACTCTTTTACATTTGCAAAAATCACGTTTTAAGAGGAAAAGGGCATAATGGTCAACATATGAGCAATTAACGGAATCATGCGTATTAATCGGTTAACTAATGAACCATGGTGTATAATCACAGAGGGTTATACTAGCATGTAAACTGGTCCAAATGAAGCTCTTAGGTATTTCTAAATCATACCAAAATGGGTCAGAACTGGAGTCAAAGCAAAAGTCAAAGCTTTGCGACTTTCGGTTCCGAACCGGGTCTAAATAGTAAATTGTCGGGTTGAACATGTTTAGACATGTTCTTACACTAATTACCAAGTTATCTTAATGATCAAACAGGTTGTATATGTTCTATATTGCTGATTATGCATAATTTAGAATTTAAGTATCCTGTTGACTTTTTCATAACAAGTTTGACCCGACATTTGACCTAGTTAGAGTGGGAATCAGGGGGAACCCTTTTGAGGGTTTATTACCCACATAATTACCAACTTATAACTACTTTTGATTCGACTAATCACTGGACCATTAGTGATTAATCTTAAAGTCAACCGTTAATTACGACGGTTGACTTTTAAGCTAATACTAAGCTAAAACTTAATTAAGAAAGGATTAGCAAACTTACTGAAGTCCTATGCACGAAATGTGATGCTTAGAGAAAGATCCTTAGCTCCAGAAATGCCCCAAATGTGCAGATGAATGGTGTGAAGAACTTGTTGCACATGAAGCCTTTATATAGTGATCAAGAACACCACAAAAGGTTGACACACAAGTCTATGACTTACCACAACTGATCCACAAGTGTCCCTAGATGTTTAGGGATTGTTTAGGGGCCAAGGGAGATGAGGAAAATCGTTTAAAGGTCGAAATTCACGTTTAAACTGGCAACAACCGGTTTTCTGTTGCTGGGCACTACCTTACGGACCTCAAGGTCCCCAATGTTGAGGTCCGTAAGCCTGACATCAGGCACAAAAACCTCTTTTTCAGTTTGCATCCTTGGCTCTTGGTCCTCCGAAAGGTCAATTAACTTATTTTCTTGCACTTTAAACCCTCCAAATTGACATATAAGGGCTTTAAGACATTTACCTACTTTGTTTAGTCCCCGGTTAACTTTATTGTCACCCGAAAGGTCCAAACTTTCAACGTTGACGCTTTAACCCCTCGTACACGAATTTGATCATAACTTTCTCATACGATAACGAAACTTTATGAAATTTTAATCGTGCATTCTAGTGAGCATAATTAACCATTACAAAGCTTCGGGTTTGTCAAAAGGTCACTCAGAAGTATAACTTAAACATGTTGACACATTTGACCCCTGTAGTTTGTAATCTCTCACTTTTTGCCTCGTATGATCCATGATTTATTCGTCTGATGGTATCAACGTCATGTAGGGTTATTGTAAAGTATATTTATTCACTGTTGAAATTTAGAACTCATATAATAACATACTTTCCATGATTGTCAACTTTAGTCCTTCCAGAGTATTCTTTTACACGTTCAAACTTATGACACGTGTCAATACATTATAGGATGTGAATTTTCGAGGTGTTACAATGCGAAACAGAAACAGAAACACTGGCTGGAAGACAAGCCAGTCCAGCGGTTATGAAGAGAGACCTCGCTTTAGAGAAGACGCGCGAGATACAATTGATCGCATCGGCTACCGCAAAGCAGTCAGGAATGAAAACTAAGAGAAACATTGGACTCCGCTCATAAAGACGCCAAAAAAGGTGCTCATGACGGAGATCCATGACTTCAAGGCACCAAAGCCTATGACAAACAAGAAGGGCCAAGACCCGAACCTGTACAACGATTTTCACAAGGATACAAGTCATTTGACGGATGACTGTATCAGTCTAAGGCAAGAGATCGAGAAGGCGTTGAAAAGCGGGAAGTTAAGCCATCTTGTCAAGAATGTACGCAAAGAAACGCGCCAGATTCAGAGGAATGATGATGGAAACCAGAAGAAGGTTAAGTGCCTAGAAACTCACATGGTCAATGGACCAAGATACAGCGCAAGAAGCAAAGGCAAGCGCCTGTTTGAACCGGCATGGCAGGAACAACAAGTCATCTTTCCGGTAGTGTGCGGGGGCCCACGCGCCATGCGCCCCGTTATCATTACCGGCATCATAGGCCACTATGAAACAGAGTACGTCTTCATCGATCCAGGAAGCACAGCTGATATCATTTATGAACAATGTTTCAACCACTTTGATAAAGAAGATAAAGCGCGCCTCGAGCCAGTGGATTATCCTCTATCAGGATTTTGCAATGAGACGATCTTCCCATTGGGCCAAATCAGCTTTCCCGTCACGCTATCTGACGGGAAGCATTCAAAAACCATAAACGTCAACTTCATGGTGATGCCAGTCAAGTCAAGGCATGAGGTTTTAATTGGGAGAGAAACTCAGGGAGAAATGAGCATGGTAACCTCCACGCCCCATTCAGCGATTGGCTTTCCAACTGAGACGGGGGTGGCGATTATCTACGCGAAGAAAGAGGTAATGGCAGCAGAGATGCGCGCCCAGTCAAAGCAGCCAAGATTTCAACAACCGAGCCAGAAAAATGGGTCTTGAATCGCAAATACCCAGAACAGACGGTGACGATTGGCCACGCAATCTCTCCAAGTATCAGGACGCACCTCAAGCAACTGCTGTTCAGAAACATGGACATCATCACCTGGACCCCGTACGACATGACAGGCGTCCCGTGCGACGTCACTGAACATTGTTTGAACACTTATCCATCCATCGATCCAAAGGTCCAAAGAAGGCGCAGCCTAGGAGTGGATAAGACCAAAGCCATGAATGAACAAGTTTGTGAACTTTTAAAGGTTGGCATACCGAGGGAGGTGCGCTACCAAAGCTGGGTTGCGAACCCTGTCATGGTCGAGAAGTCTACGGGAGCATGGCGCATGTGTGTTGACTACACAGATCTCAATAAGGCATGTCCCAAAGACTGCTATTCATTGCCAGAGATTGACTAGAAGATAGACTCTCTCACGCCATACAGGTGGAAATGCTTTTTAGTTTGCTACAAGGGGTATCATCAAGTCCAGATGAAGCTGGAAGATGAAGATAAGACAGCTTTTCGCACTGATATTGGAATCTTCTGTTACACAAAGATGCCTTTTGGGCTCAAGAATGCTGGCGCAACCTACCAGCGACTGATGGACAAGATATTTGCTGATGACATCGGAAAGCATATCGAAGTGTATATTGACGATCTTGTGATCAAAAGTCCCAAGAAGGACCAGATGCTAAAAGACATAGAGAAGACGTTCAATTCTCTAAGGAGCGTGAACATGAAGCTGAATCCAGCGAAATGTTTTTTTTGGTATGGAGGATGGCAAATTTCTAGGCTTTGTGGTTACAAACGACAGTTTCAAAGTCAACCCCGAAAAAGTTCAAGCCATTGAGCAGATGCCATCACCGCGCATGATCAAAGAAATGCAAAGGTTGGCCGGTCGCCTAGCCGCGCTTAATCGTTTTTTATCAAACCACGCTGCAAAGTCTTACCCTTTCATTAGTAATTTGCTCAACTGCGTGAAAAAGCAAAAGTTCAAATGGACACCAGAAGCGAAAGCAGCCTTCCAACAGATGAAAGAGTGTTTAATCAAGCTCCCTACCTTAACCGCGCCATTCGAGAAAGAACCGCTCATTCTGTACCTGTCTTCTTCAGACAAGGCAGTTGGATCGGTACTGTTGGTAGAAAGAGACGGAGTTCAAACTCCAATCTACTATGTTTGTAGGGTGCTCACAGATCCAGAAACACGTTACTCAACCATGGAGAAGTTAGTGCTCGCGCTACTACATGCCTCCAGGAGGCTGCGCAGGTATTTCACTAGGCATGTAATCACTGTACTCACTAACTTCCATATTGGTACCGTCTTGCAAAAACAAGAGACACCAGGCCGATTGGCAAAATGGGCAATTGAACTGGGGGGCCACAACATTCTATATAGGTCGCGCCCAACCATCAAAGGCCATGTATTAGCAGACTTCATCACCGAAGTCCCTGAAGACAAGATCAAAGAATGCGGAGCAGTAGACACTCCCATAAAAGACACATCGGATGAATTATGGTTGTTATTCACCGATGGAGCCTCAAACGAAGTCGGCGCAGGAGCTGGTTTGCGCCTTGTCAGCCCAGAAAAACATGAGTTTACCTATGCCATCAAGTTGGATTTCAAAAATACCAACAATGAGGCAGAATACGAAGCATTTTTGGCAGGCTTGCACCTGGCTATCAAGATGGGAGCACAGAATCTACAAGCGCATGTTGACTCTCTCCTGATCGCGAGTCAAATCAACGGGATATATGATGCAAAAGGCGAAGTCATGGCTCTATACTTGGAACAGGCACAAGAGCTTCTCCAGAAGTTTAAATCATAGAAGGTTGTTCACATCAACCGGTCAGAGAACAAGCCAGCTGACGCGCTAAGCAAGCTCGCTTCAACAGCATTTCAGCACCTCGCCAAGGATGTAAGGATCGAAGTCTTGAAAACTCGTCGGTTTTGCTACGCCAAGTAAATGTTATTGAAATAGGACCACCTTCGTGGATGACTCTAATCATCCAGTATCTTCGAGAGGAAATTCTCCCGGAGAACAAGGTAGAGGCCAGGAAAATATAGAACAAAGCGCTGTTTTACGAGATGAAAGGGGGTATTCTTTACAGAAGATCCTTTTTAGGCCCATTACTACGATACGTAGACTCCCAAGATGCAAGCTATTTGATCAGGGAAATTCATGAAGGCATCTGTGGCATTCATGCGGGCCCGCGCATGGTCGTAACAAAGATAATGAATGCAGGCTACTATTGTCCAGGGATACATGTTGACGCTTTGAAAGAGTTGCACAAATGTGATGCCTGTCAGAGGCATGCGCCGAAGACCCTGCGCCCAAAAAACGATTTGATCCCCATATCAACAGCTTGGCCCTTCCAACAGTGGGGGATCGATATGGTGGGTCCATTCCCCGAAGCTCCTGGCGCAGTGAAGTTTATAATTGTTGCTGTCGACTACTTCACTAAGTGGGTGGAGGCAAAGGCCCTCGCTTCAACCTCTGCAATGATGGTGCGAAAATTCATATGGGAACACATCATTTGCAGGTTTGGCCTCCCACTCAAGATCGTGACTGATAACGGCACCAATTTCGCCTCTGAAGACCTTCAATAGTGGATGAAAGAGCTAAACATTGAGCACACTTTCTCCTCCGTTGCGCACCCTCAAGGCAACGGTCAAGTAGAAAGTGTCAACAAAAGCATTGTTGAAGAGTTAAAGGCCTGCTTGGGCACCAAGAGAAGAGCCTGGGTAGATGAGCTCCCTAGCATTTTGTGGGCTCATCGAACCATGCCAAAAACAAGCACTGGCAAAACCCCTTTTAGCCTTGTCTACGGCTCCGAGGCAGTTATCCCAGTAGAAATAGGCCTCCCCTCGCCGAACTTATTAGCAGTCAACAAGATTGATAACGAGGCGGAGCGCCGTTTAGAATTGGACCTACTCGAAGAGAGGCGCGAAATCGCGCGAATCAAAGAGGCCAAGTACAAGACACAGCGGGAGCGATACTACAATGTCAGAGTGCGCATCTGTACGTATACCCCAGGAGAATACATGTTCAGGGATAACGAGGCCTCTAACTCTGAGCGCCCCGGGAAGCTAGCACCAAAATGGGAAGGCCCATACTTGGTTCAAGAAGTGCTAGGAAATGGGGAGTATAAGCTGCGCACTTTAGATGGCCGTATCATCCCGCGCACGTGGAACGTGCAACAATTGTGCAAGTGCTACATGTGATCACCTTTGGCCACGTGCCTTTTCAGTCATTTATGTTAGCCATGTGCCTTTACTATTAGCTATGTTGGCCACGCGCCTTTTTAATTACCTATGTTGGCTATATGCCTTTTCTTTTATTTCAATTTTGTATGTTGACCCCGCGCCTGTTTCTGAGCTACTTAATGCAAGCATTGGCTATGCCTTATGATTTATCATCATGCATTATGCGTTACAAATGCATGTTAAACTTTTGATTAGCACGAAAACACTTCAGTAAATTACGTTCTCTTGAGTTATTCCTCCAAAGTCCTCTGCGAGCATAGCGCGAGACTTGGCAATAACACTTATACGAGCCACACTTACATTCATACGCGCTAACTTAAACAAAGTTTCTAACAACAATGCAATAATTGTAACTTGACAATAAGTATCAAACATCAGGTGTTCTATTCAAAAAGCGCAACCGCGCAGTGATTACATAAAGTTAAAAACATGAAAATTACAAGGCATCAACCTACGAATCCTATCATTTACTCAAAACCATAACCATCACCATCATCCTCTCCATCGCCATCGCCATCTCCGCCGGCTGCCTCCTCTTCATCCGTTAACTCCACAGTCTTTGGAGGATCGATTATAGACCTTAGTCGCACACACCAGTCGTCATGCTTCAATGCTTCAGTGACCAACTCCATAACAGGCAATGAAAGATGGCTATAAACCTCTTCGGCTTGAGAAAGCATGGAATCAGCCAGATCGGTCACTGAGCATTGATGAGTATCAAACTGTTGGCCAAGCGCTTCTTCTACATGATGAGCGCATTTTAAGTAGCCACCACGATGCCCAACGGCGTGTGAGGCATCTATCAGCGTGGCAACAGCCTCATCCATCTCAGTAGCATTCAGGATGGAGTTGGCAATCTATGCAAAAAGAGAAAAATCATAAGAACAAAAACAACAATGAACAAAAACCCAAGGCAGAGGAACAAAACTCACATTGGCTATCCCTCTGCTGTGCATCCACTCAGATTCAGAGACAAGTGTGTTGATGATTTTTTGGGCTTCGTCATAGTTATTCTGAGCCATATTGAGGGCGGAAGTGCTGATGTCCCGTGCCTCGTCGGCCTTTTTCTTCGCCTCCTCGGCGGTATCAGCGTTTACCTTCCCGGCCTCCAAGTCTATCTGTAAGGACTCATTCTTATCAATAGACTCAAACAATCGGCGCTTAAGCTCCACGATCTCGACGTCCTTTGCAGCCAATTCCTTATCCTTGCATGCGGTCAACTCAGCCTGCAAAGGGTAAAACAAAGAGTTAGAACTATTTTGATAAAGCAACGTTAGAAGAAAAGAGTTAGCTTGTTAAACCTCAGCACGCTCTTTGTCCGCCTGAACTTCCTCAACCTTCCCTTTAACAGTAGCAATTTGAGCCTCAAGGTCGGTAATTTTGGAGCGGCCAGCATACATGCGCTGATTATCCTTCTCGCATACATTTTTCCATTCAGCTCGCTCCTTTGACAACAGTTCCTCGGTGGCTTGGAGTTTGCTCTTTAGGCCTTCGCGGCCCCATTCTTTAGATTTCTTCTCCGCTTCAAAAGCGGCCTTCTCCTCAGCAAAGGCACTCTTCACCTTCTCGAAGTCTTGGACCTGTTTCAGCAAACGTTCCCGGTACTTCTCCCAGTCAGCTCACTCTTTAACCATTGTGCACCACTCGCGCACAATCTGATAGTTAGCAGCGCGAGTGTTGGCCACCCCAACTATGTAAGCGAGATACAACCCCTCATGGGTACGCGCCCTTTGTCAGTTAACTTCTCTGGGAGGGAAGGGACCCAAGTACCACTCCCGACAGGCCCCAAACTCCATAAAAGTGTCTTTCTGTTTTAAACCCCAAACAGGTTGATGGGGAGCATCACCGCGAGCCTCTTCAGTATATGTCTTGTAGTAGATATCTCCCAAAGTATCCTTAGGACCAATGGGAGCTTGTGGCATTGACCCTTGGCCTCCAGCACCACCAGCTGCGCCTGCACTTCCATCACCACCAAAGCCTCTAGCACATGCGCCACCGGCAGTAGCAGAAGCATCTTTGTGCGCTACCTGCTCCGGTACAGTAGCAGTCGACCCCCCAACAACGGATGTAACTTGTACGGTTTGGACGGGGGCGTCTTGCTGCGCAGGTTCTGTCGGTTTAACTACCTCAGGCCATTTAGGCTGAGCAGTTTCTTTTTCCTTCTCTTTGAAGGGCTGGTCAAGCCCTGTGATGCGCATGACCTCCGGACACTGTGTCGTATCATGCTCGGTGGCAACAGCAGTCTCGGTGTCCTTCTCTTTTTCTTTCTCTTTCTCCTTCTCTTTTTCCTTCTCAACCACCTTCTCAACCTCCTTCTCAATAGTTCTAGGGGGTTTGATTATGAACTTGGTCTTCTTCGGCGCCGGCTCCTTTGGGTCCTTCAACTCTACACACATACCTCTCTTAGGGGTTTTCTTCAAGGCCTCTGCAGAAATTTAAGTGTTAGAAAATTTTACTAAGAAAAAACAAAATATGAGATTCACAGCCCTAACCTGGGGAAAACTTGTAGAGGGAGCGCAACCTACTCTGCTTCCCTATCACCGGGCCCTCTCCAACCTTCTGCATCGACCAAACCCTAGCGGCAGTCTCTTCCCTCGACCTTTTCCTGCTCACCAACTTAGCGACAACTTCTTCATGTTCTTCTTCTTCCTCTTCATCCAGGGCGATTGAAGAAGGGGTTGCGCCGGCTTCCGGGATCCGGGAACCCGCGCTTTTAGAGCTTTTCGAACCACCCGCGCTGCTCTTCTTCTTTTCACCTATACGGGATAAGCCCTCTAGTGAATCAGAGGCTGTAGCAGTCGCGCGGCTACTCCCGCCCTTCTTACTGGTCACTCCAGTATCAAGAGTTATCACCTTCTTCGTCTTCTTCTTACTCGCAGCTTTCTTCTTCATCTCATCATGATCTATGCCAAGGTTACGCAATACACCTGCAAAGATGTTAGACCAGGAACTTAGCTCCCCATTCGATGACCCTACAAACTCCTCGATGGAAAGATAAAGAATATCTTTCCCAGCTGTAACACCTCGTAAAAACGTACCCATTTATGTGAAAACTCGTGTCCTAAACTCTAAACATGTGAAAGTTTTAGTTTGAAGGACTTAAGTTGTCAAACGATTAAAATATGTACCCGAAGGGACTAAAAGTGTCAACATGCCAAACTTGTGCCTCTAAATGACCACACACGAGGAATATATTCGTAATTGAGTAATTATTTGGATATAAGAAGCCGTTTGTGAAAATAATCGAAAGATTATAAACTATAGGGGTTAAACGTGTCAACATGTTAATCCTTACCTCTGAGAGACCTTTTAACAAACCCAGGGCTTCGTGATGTTCAAATATACTCTCAAGAATAAGTGATATCAATTTCACGGGGTTTTGAGATCGTTATGCAAGTTTCCAAGAACTTGGGTTAAAAGCGTCAATGTTGAGAAACTTATGATTTCGGTGATCGTTTAACGAAACCGGGCCTAACGGAGTTTTGTTATACTCCCATGATCCTCTACAAACTAACCACAAGGACCTTTTGTGCCTAAAATGAGGTTAAATAAAGTTACAAAGGACTAAGGACTGAAACTGCCCAATTCAGAAACAATTTTAACCTGAAACCACGGTTGTCGCGGGGCGCGTAAACCCCCTTTGAATCCTACGCGGCCCGCGAGAGATGCCCAGTTCAGAATTAAGTTGCCAGCTGCAAGTTTCTACTGTTACACCGCCTCAAACACTTCCAAATCAATTCCAGGAGCTTGTTGATGGGTTTATAATACCACCAGGACACCTGGGATGATCCTTAACATCCCCATAACACTTGTTAAGATCTTGATTCATGGCCTTCAAGTATAAATAGGCCTTGTGATGCACTTGTTCATTTGTACAAATCATTCAAATATCTTCCTCTCTCAATTCTGGAGGTTCCTGACCATAAAAGGAGCTCATTCTTGTAGAAAAGATTGCTAGGACCCTTTGTAAGTGTCTTAGCCCCCTCTTTAGTTCAGATTTATATTTTAAAAACCGAAAAGTCAAAGTTATCGTAAACTGACTTTAACCTTCGGTTTAAACTCAAATGGTCCAGCCATTATTCGAGATGAATGTGGTTATGTGACCATAATTAGGCAGGTGTTAACCCCTTAAAAGGGCACCTCCTAATTATATCGTTTGCTTAGTTAATTGTCGGGGGGGGGGGGGGGGGGATAGTGCACGGTCCTCCCAACTGCCAGAGTGATCCCACTCCGGGTGCCGCTACCCGAACAAGCTAGCTCCGCGGTGAATTCCCCTTACCGAGTCCTTATCCTGGGCGACATATGCCACTCCCAAGACTCGAACCCGGGACCTCTAGGAAGAGGTGGAAGGACAAGAAGCTTTATTACTGATATATAAGTATGTCAAATAAATTTGACACCAGTTTCTGGTCTCAAATTAAAGTTATGAAAGATATTCTAAAATGAAACTTTTTATTAATTAAATTACGCTATCTTGCATAAGGCATGTTTAAACATAGATTTTGATCCAAAACTCATTACCTACTGTTCAGATATTATTTTTAGGGATTTTTGGAATATTGGGTCAGATTATAAACTGACCATAACATAGAGTTCTAGTATAAATTCCTTAATTGACGATAATGCCCTTTTTACTAATAAAATAAGATTTACATGTGATTAGCATACCAAACCTATTTTTACTGACTTGATAAGAAAAATAAAGTATTTTAATCATACAAGCCTGGTCAAAATCTCAGGATCGCATAAACATCTTAAATACCGTCAATTATCGACTTTTACGCTAATTAGGTGCATAGTAAGGTTTAAAACCATAATTAGCACCTAAGACTTGTTACCTACTGAATTTTTAAGTAAATTTTAATATTATTACAGTAGGTATAAGTCATGAACTCAGACTTCCAAAAATGTCCTTAAAAGCATATGTGAAATGACCAAAATATCCTTTCGAGGCATAGTTTGGCCGTAATGGTAAAACCTCACATATGAATGATATCTTACTGTTTTAACAACATAAAATAAATATTTTTGCAGATTATTTAAGACCAGAATATCAGTTTAATATAAAAACCTCTTTTATAAATATTAAAATGACCAAAATTCCCTACGTGACTTAAATTGGTTTTAAACACTTTTTGGGTATATATGTTAAGATCCTATTGATATATTAACATATTTTAAGCATAATAACAAATGAGACCTGTATATAATTCATTTGGTTACCCGTTAGGCATTTATGCGTTCGGTTCGGTTTATGTGACTAGTTTACATAAAATAGCCTAAATGGGTTTAACCTTATCATTTTCACTTCAAAATCCAGAATGTGATTAGTTTACCCATATTATATAAGTATCCAAACTTTTCAGGTCTAAATCACGTTCTATTCCGGTCTTCGCTTAATCTAGCGTATAGAACCGTTAGGTATCTTTCAAACTAACCGGTCTAAGTCTTTGACTTAAATAAAGACCTGTTAGTATCCTAATAGGTTAATAAACCTTCCATACAGATTGAGTAGCCTCGGTAGAAGGTATTTACATAAAGCTTTAGGAAACATACGGCTGAGTTACATCTTAACACATCTAGCTCAGATAAATACTTTTAACTTATTTTCCCTTATACGGGCTTGGGATACGGTATAATAATAATACCGCTTGGTCGGGTATGAAATCATTTAATCGGATTGTGATTAATAAATTGCATACCCCGTTTAAATCTGTTTTGTTTGATAACATAAACATTGGGGGTTAACGACCGTGTCCTGGATATCCTCGGCTCATTTCATTTAAAAATGGCCACGACCTATGCACGGGGTGTAGGCATACACCTGACAGATGCAAATGCTAAATAACCCACATGTTGGGGATAACTCCTTTGTGGGTTCTATAGTGGTGAGTCGGTTAATCATGACCGGCTTCCAAACCGGCCCCATATGTATGACAAACATGTAAAACTGTATACAAGATTTTATTTAAGATTGTCCTAAGTTATAAATGGTTTGTGCTTTGTGCACTTAAATAAATTTTCATAAACTCTTTTCAAATGAGTCGGTTAATTGTATTTACCAGTGAAAACTGACGTATTTTCCAAAGACTAAGTGACAGGTACCTCACGAAATTAGGCTGGAGCTACTTGGTGTCAAATAAGAGGATCTGGCAAATCCTTAGATGCCTGAAGTCTGTTATTTCAGTTTCTTGTATTTGTTTTATGATCCGCCTATGGATCTCTATTACAACCAGTCAGTATATTCTTTTATTTGGACGCTCGGACACTATGGTTTGTAATAGTAATTATCTACCTAAGCCTTCCGCTGTGCTATTATATTGTGTATATTGACTATGATGATATCAACTACATCAAGATACTCCCCACCGGGCCCACCGGTAATATGTGGAAATATCGGGGTGTGACAGGTTGGTATCAGAGCCAACATTGAGTGAATTAAACACTAGCCTTTTGTGTTTAATCCCAATGACATATTAAGCACATTCCTTAGACTTCCGAGTCTAGGCAAATGACCTTGGATTATTCTTAATTTTTCTTTTGTCGTTTATGTTTTGTTTTACTTGTTTTGACAGGTTTATTAATCAAAATGCCCCCAAGATTTAGAGGACGTGAAGGAAAAGGAAAAGGTCCAATGAGGGGAGAACCATCTAGCCAAACTGGACCCTCACATAGACGCACTCCATCTGCGTCCTTTAGCACCTCCGATTCGAATGATGATTGGAGGCAATCCTTGCAACCCACGAGGCGATGCGTCTCGCTAAGTACATCACCTTCATTTCATACTTCCTTTGGGCCGCCTATTCAAGACGAGCCCCAACATTCCCAACATTCTCACCATTCTCACCATTCACATCACTCTCTACACTCTCACTCATTCCACCATTCTGATTCTGACCAATTCTATTCACTGGGTCAATTTAACCCCAACGATTATATTAATGAAACACTAGGATATAACCCCCTAGGACCCGAGGACCACTTCTCGCAAGATATGGAGATGTACGATGATCCAGATCCAGAGATGCTACCAACAGGAACACCAACACATCCCATCAATATCTCTAGCGGTTCTCATTATGAAGGATCGCCTTATCAAGGCCCCGATTCATGGTCCGAACGATGGAACACTTATACGTGGGAATTCACCCTTCCTTTCATAACACTCCTCCACCACCCCTATTGGAGGAACCGTATCTTCAAGCGGTTACTCCACCGCCATTACTGTCACAACCCCCGATCCCTGATCCCTGGGAACGGGCGGACGTGAACTCAGAGTGTGGTGGTATCAGTTTGTTAAATCTTGCAGCGGAATTTACATCAGGACCGTAGTTAGGAAATGTTTATCAGAGTAAAACCACCATATTTGATATTAATAATAACATGGGCAAAACCCAAGTTTCTTATTACAATACATTTATAGGGACAAACCCTATTTTATTTAATTTAAAACATCGTTTCTTAGATAACTTTTATAGCCACTTATTTTCCAAGCCGTCAGTGCTCTTGAGCTGGCTTTTTCCCACGTTACCTGAAACATGTTTTAAAAATATTTTGTCAGCGGGAAATACTGGTGAGTGAACCTCAGTTTAATCAAGAAACATTTTATCAATTAACACAGTATTGAGAGCGATCACATTGTTTATTTCTACCCAATTACTCAATCAGTACTATCAATCCTTGACTTGTAGGTCATATTACACATTGGCTACTCGTCGTCCAATGGTAACGTACTGTCATTCCGACTTACTACTCATAAGTAATAAATTTTGTATACAAAACCCCAAATACCGGCAGTAATTGAAGAACTACAAAGACTCAATCACTGCTTAATTGCATTGTAAAATAATTAAGGTTTTGTAAAAACTATTAATAAAAAGGAGATTACTCACATTGCTGTCTTAGGCTTTTCGTAAGGGTTTCCTGGATATAATCTATAATTTATACAAATGTACATTGGTTAGTATCATAACCCTTTGAAAATATTAATAATACCCTCCCCGAGACGGCATTCCAACAACTACGTCGGGCAGAACCACGACAGTTGTTACGGAACCCCAAATCAATCGGGCAGCGTAACTATTACGAAACTGGGGTTATAATACTTACAACGGAGCAGAACCTTGCTAATTAGGGGTATAGTACCCCGACTATAATGCTTAATACTTTCAGAATTCGAGATTGAGAAGTGTGAATGAGCGACGGAAATCGAAAACTGATGCCTGCTATTTATAGTTGTGATATAAGACTTCTAGGCGGCCCGCGTAAGGTAAGGCTAATCCTTACGCGGCCCGCGTCAACACACGGTCAACCTATAGCTCGTCCGGATCACCACTAGGCTTGACACGATGTCGACACGTGTCGACCTCTGGTGAAATCGCGTGTTATGAGTCCGCGCGGCCCGCGTAAGCTTGAGGTGAGGTCCTACACGGCCTGCCTCAGCTTACACATTCAAATTTTTAATTTATTTTATATATTATAACCTATTTCGGGCTCGGTTTTCACATACGGGGTGTAATATAAGATATATGGGAACATTTTACAATATAATAGGGTGTCGAAATATTATGAGGGTGTTGGTTTACCGAGGGTTGTTACATTCTCCCCACCTTACTTTAGAGCTCGTCCTCGAGATCTACTGAAACAAATGCGGGTATTTCTTTTTCATTTCTGACTCGAGCTCCCATGTATACTCAGGTCTTCTTTTGGAATCCCACTTCACTTTGACTAGAACTAGACGCTTATGCTTGAGATTCTTGACTTTTCTGTCTTCAATTTGTAGAGGCCTCTCTACAAACTTGAGTTGTTCATTTACCTCTATATCCTTAAGAGGAACTATTAATGATTCATCAGCTAAACACTTCTTAAGATTAGATACATGAAATACATCATGTATTCCTGTCATTTCCTCTGGCAGTTGTAGCTGATAGGCTACAGGTCCTATTCTTCTAATAATCTTAAAAGGTCCAACATACCTGGGACTTAGCTTTCCCCGTTTGATGAATCTTACCACTCCTTTCCAAGGAGAGACTTTCAATAATACTTTATCTCCTACCTGAAACTCCAATGGCTTGCATCGGTTATTGGCATAACTCTTTTGTCGATCACGCGCTGCTTTCAGTCGTTCCTTGACTTGAATAATTTTGTCAGTTGTTTCTTGCACTATCTCAGGTCCAGATAGTTGTTTTTCTCCGATTTCTGCCCAACAGACTGGGGTTCGGCACTTTCTTCTATAAAGTGCTTCGAATGGTGCAACATTGATACTTGTGTGATAGCTATTATTATAAGAAAATTCTATTAAAGGTAAGTGATCGTCCCAATTACCTCCGAAATCAATTACATAAGCTCTAAGCATGTCTTCCATTGTCTGAATTGTCCTTTCGCTTTGTCCATCCGTTTGAGGATGATAAGCTGTGCTTAATTTTAACTTGGTTCCCATAGCCTTTTGGAAACTTGACCAAAAATGAGATGTAAAGCGGCTATCTCTATCAGAAACAATTGATAATGGAATACCATGTAAAGAAACAATTTCATTTACATACAATTTAGATAATTGTTCCATACTAATTGTTTCCTTCATTGGTAAGAAATGAGCTGACTTAGTTAATCTGTCTACAATCACCCAGATTGTATCATTTCCTTTCCTAGTTTTGGGTAATTTAGTAACAAAATCCATTGTTATTAATTCCCATTTCCAAACTGGCATTTCTAATTGTTGTAACAAACCTGAGGGTTTCTAATGTTCAGCTTTAACTTGTGAACAAGTTAAACATTTAGAAACATAGGTTGCTATGTCCTTTTTCATTCCTATCCACCAGAAATTTTTCCTTAAGTCCTGGTACATTTTATCACTTCCTGGATGCATCGTGTACTTAGATTTATGGGCTTCTTCTAGTATACGATGACGTAAGTTTCCTAGTTTAGGTATCCACATTCTCTTTTCATGGAATCTCCAAATTCCATCTGTTCCTTGTTTCAATTCGTTTAGCATACCTTTTAATTTTTTAGAATCATCCTTGATTACTGATTCTTGTGCTTCTCTTATTTGATCATTTAAATCTACTAGCAGATTTAATTTAAGAGAACGTACCCTTCTTGGCTTTTTATGATACTTTCGGCTTAAAGCATCTGCCACTACATTTGCTTTTCCTTCATGATACTGGATATCACAATCATAATCACTAAGAAATTCCATCCAGCGTCTTTGTCTCATATTCAATTCTTTCTGCCCGAAGACATATCTTAAACTCTTATGATCAGTAAATATGGTAAACTTACTACCATAAAGGTAATGTCTCCAAATCTTAAGAGCAAAAATTATAGCTCCTAATTCTAAATCATGGGTTGAATAATTCTCTTCATGATTCTTAAGTTGTCTAGATGCGTAAGCTATAACCTTTTGGCGTTGCATCAATACACATCCATAACCTAATCTAGAAGCATCACAATAGACTACAAAGTCTTCAGTTCCTTCTGGTAATGCTAGTATAGGTGTATGGGTCAATCTTTGCTTAAGAATTCTAAAGGCTTCTTCTTGTTTTACTCCCCATTCAAACTTAACAGATTTACAGGTTAACTTAGTTAAGGGAATGGTTATTTTAGAGAAATCTTGAATAAATCTTCTATAATAACCGGCCAATCCTAAGAAACTTCTAACCTCGGTTGGAGACTCAGGGGTTTTCCATTTGTTAATTGCCTCGATTTTGGTTGGGTCTACATGAATTCCTTCATGATTGACTAAGTGTCCAAGAAATTGTACCTGTTCTAACCAAAATTCGCACTTTGAAAACTTAGCATAAAGCTTTTCCTTTCTTAATAAACTTAAAAGTGAGTGCAAATGTTTTGCATGATCTTCTTTACTCTTGGAGTAAATTAGAATATCATCTATGAATACAATTATGAATTTATCCAAATATGGCTTACATATTCGGTTCATCATGTCCATAAATGCAGCTAGGGCATTGGTTAAACCAAATGGCATGACAGTAAATTCATAATGACCATACCTTGTTCTAAATGCGGTTTTAGGAATATCCTCTTCCTGTACCTTTAATTGATGATATCCTGACCTTAAATCGATCTTAGAGAAAAATCGAGCTCCTTGTAGCTGATCAAACAAATCATCGATTCTCGGTAATGGGTACCGATTCTTAATCGTGACTTTGTTTAATTCACGGTAATCAATGCACATACGCATTGATCCATCTTTCTTTTTAACAAACAGTATCGGCGCTCCCCATGGCGACGAACTTGGCTGTATGAATCCTTTCTCTAACAATTCGTCTAATTGTTTCTTCAACTCCTGCATTTCAGCAGGTGCAAACGATAGGGTGCTTTGGCAATTGGTGATGTTCCTGGTATCAAATGAATTCTAAATTCAACTTCTCTGTCTGGAGGTAGTCCTGGTAATTCTTCTGGAAAGACATCTGAAAACTGAGATACTACTGGAATATCTTTTAATTCTTTTCCTTTAGTGTTAGTGATTATAGAAATCAAATACACTATAGAACCTTTTCTTATACAACTTGCAGTTTTCATCACAGAGATAAATTTATTGGACTTAGAGGTTTTATCTCCTTTAATTGTGATCATTTTACCTTTTGGTGAATTTACTTGAATTAACTTTTGATCACATAAAATACTAGCTTTATTGGCTATTAACCAATCCATTCCTAAAACAACATCAAATCCTACCAAACTCATCGGATATAGGTTTGCTATAAATTTCTGATTTAAAATTTCTATACTTGCTCCCTGCAAGATTTCAGAAATTCTAACAGTTTCTCCATTTGCTGTCTCTACTAAACATTCATGTGGTAGTTTAGTTAATGATTGATTTAGAAATTTGCAAAACGATGTATTAATAAAACTTTGGTTTGCACCAGAGTCAAATAATACTTTAGCAAAAACATCATTAACTAAGAACGTACCGGCTATGGCATCTGGAATCATCCTGGCTTCATCTGCAGTAAAAAAAAATGCTCTAGCATTTTTAGTATTCTTGTTGTCTGCAGCTGGAGCTAATTTTGGGCAATTAGGCTCGATGTGACCTTGTTCTCCGCAATTGTAGCATATCCTGCTGTTTTTCTTCCTACAGTTTTCTTCCTTGTGTCCAGATATCTTGCAAAAGTTACAGTACACAGAACATTTTCCTAAATGCTTTCTTTTGCAATTCCTACAGTAGGGTGCAGAGGTAGAACCTACATTTCTCCCACGGTTAGAATTTCCAGAACGAAATTCTTGAGTCAACTTCTGGGTTAGGTTTCTCCTTTGATCCTCTTCTCTGGTACGGACTAACTCATCAGTTAAGGTATTGGCTAGTTCTACAGTTTCTTCTATGGTTTGAGGTCTAGCTGCCTTGACTACATGTCTTATTTCCCCAATTAATCCCAAAATATAACGAGAGATTAATACTGGTTCTGGTGAAGCAATAGTTGGTACTATCCTAGCATATTCGAAGAATAACTTTGTGTACCCTTTGCTATCCACACCAGTCATCCTAAGATTTAGGAATTTGCTTGCTATCTGTTCTTTTTCATTGGGTGGGCAGAATTTCCTTTCTACCTTATTTTTAAACTCTTCCCATTCCATATTATAGGTTTGATCACTTCCTTTTGTTTGGAGGATAGTGTTCCACCATTCTAGTGCTGCATTCTTAAACAGATTAGAAGCAAACAATATTTTATCTTCTTCAGCACACTTGCTTATCCTTAAGACTGCCTCAGTCTTTTCTATCCAGCGTAAGGTTGTAATGGCCCCTTCATTGCCCGAGAATTCCATTGGTTTACAAGACCAGAATTCTTTATAAGAACAACCGTTAGGCACGGTTCTTCTTCTTTTGGGAATAGGCATTTGAAGTACAGGTCCATTGTTCACGCTGTTTTCTGGTTCACTTGGTCGCTTACTGCTATGCTTACTTTTATTATCAGCATCTTTAACAGTTTGAAGTATAAATGGCATTGCATCTATAATTCCCTGTGCTACTATGTGTTGGATAGCACTATTATCCATCTGGTTCCCATTGTTATTGTTATTGATACTCGGATTATCATTAACCACGTTAATGTTACTCTGGTTATCGTTATTCAGATTTCCTTGATTTCCTTCATCGGCCATCTGGATTTTAAACATTTATTCAACATTAATATCACAAATAATAGGTACTATAGTTAATCACATGACACGCAATTTAACCAAAACCGTCGATCATTGCGACTATACTCTTTTTCATATACTATGCGTCTATTACACACTAGTACAGAAATAAAGATTACAATACCAACAGAAATAAAATAATAATATGCATCCGTACACACATATCTTATTTTATTTTATTTTATTATATTTTATTATTATTACTACTACCATTTCCTCCATTCTAACATTCATGGATATGGATTCATCCAAAAATCCATATTGCGCTCATCGTATTTCCATACGAGACGCTCTCCCACCTGACGCATCCTTTCACTGTTTTCTAAAATTTCCTCCCCGAAAGTCCTAAGTTCTTGAATGTTTTCTGCACTCATTGGGGGTGCAGGTTCTCGGACTGGGTTTGGAATCTGGGGTGCATTTTCCTGATATGGGGGTGATAGTTCATGGAATTGGTAAGGATCCTCTAATATCTCCCTAATATAATCATCTTGGTAATAGGGATTTAAAGGGTCCATACCTGGGTAAGCTTCTATGTTTTGTATGGGTGGATAATCCTGAATAGGGTAACGTTGCACAAAATCCCTATTATTGTCCCACCAGAGGTCATAGTTCGGGTCTAGGGGGTTTGGTGCAGGTACCCTTGGGATTTCTTCGGGGTTAAAATCGTGCATCTCTACTTGGTTTTCCTGGTTTTCTATTTCCATGGGTTGTTCTGGGTTTTGTGGTTGTGGGGCTACAAATTGTTCCAGACTTGGGTCAGCAGCAGTTGTAGCTAAGATATGGAAATTAGCTAAGCTTCTATTTAGCATATCTTGAGTATGGGCATCTGTCTCTCGCTTAATAGCTGCTAAAGCCCTTTGCTGTTGCAATTTTCGCATTCTCTTCCTACGAGCAAAAGCTTCTTTACTGAACCATCCTCGTTTCTTATTAGGAAATGGTTCTTCAGATTTAGCTCTAAAGGTAAATATTTCCTCCTCCTGATCAGCAGTATACCCTGAAAGGGCAGGCTGTGATGATGTACCTTCACTCCTAGGTGAATCAGATAACTGACGATTCACGTCTGATGGTCCTTGATCACTCACACTGAAAACTAACAAATAGTCAAATAACACATAACAAATAAATACAGTCATGCAATTATTTCTGTAATTTATTTCCTAACACAATTTTTTTTTAAATTTCAAGTGTCAGCAGAACACTTCTTTGGCTCAGACCAGTGGCTAGGCTCTGATACCACCTTCTGTCACAACCCCCGATCCCTGATCCCTGGGAACGGGCGGACGTGAACTCAGAGTGTGGTGGTATCAGTTTGTTAAATCTTGCAGCGGAATTTACATCAGGACCGTAGTTAGGAAATGTTTATCAGAGTAAAACCACCATATTTGATATTAATAATAACATGGGCAAAACCCAAGTTTCTTATTACAATACATTTATAGGGACAGACCCTATTTTATTTAATTTAAAACATCGTTTCTTAGATAACTTTTATAGCCACTTATTTTCCAAGCCGTCGGTGCTCTTGAGCTGGCTTTTTCCCACGTTACCTGAAACATGTTTTAAAAATATTTTGTCAGCGGGAAATACTGGTGAGTGAACCTCAGTTTAATCAAGAAACATTTTATCAATTAACACTGTATTAAGAGCGATCACATTGTTTATTTCTACCCAATTACTCAATCAGTACTGTCAATCCTTGACTTGTGGGTCATATTACACATTGGCTACTCGTCGTCCAATGGTAACGCACTGTCATTCCGACTTACTACTCGCAAGTAATAAATTTTGTATACAAAACCCCAAATACCGGCAGTAATTGAAGAACTACAAAGACTCAATCACTGCTTAATTGCATTGTAAAATAATTAAGGTTTTGTAAAAACTATTAATAAAAAGGAGATTACTCACATTGCTGTCTTAGGCTTTTCGTAAGGGTTTCCTGGATATAATCTATAATTTATACAAATGTACATTGGTTAGTATCATAACCCTTTGAAAATATTAATAATACCCTCCCCGAGACGGCATTCCAACAACTACGTCGGGCAGAACCACGACAGTTGTTACGGAACCCTAAATCAATCGGGCAGCGTAACTATTACGAAACTGGGGTTATAATACTTACAACGGAGCAGAACCTCGCTAATTAGGGGTATAGTACCCGATTATAATGCTTAATACTTTCAGAATTCGAGATTGAGAAGTGTGAATGAGCGACGGAAATTGAAAACTGATGCCTGCTATTTATAGTTGTGATATCAGACTTCTAGGCGGCCCACGTAAGGTAAGGCTAATCCTTACGCGGCCCGCGTCAACACGCGGTCAACCTATAGCTCGTCCGGATCACCACTAGGCTTGACACGATGTCGACACGTGTCGACCTCTGGTGAAATCGCGTGTTATGAGTCCGCGCGGCCCGCGTAAGCTTGAGGTGAGGTCCTACACGGCCCGCCTCAGCTTACACTTTCAGATTTTTAATTTATTTTATATATTATAACCTATTTCGGGCTCGGTTTTCACATACGGGGTGTAATATAAGATATATGGGAACATTTTACAATATAATGGGGTGTCGAAATATTATGAGGGTGTTGGTTTACCAAGGGTTGTTACAATTACCTGTTGAGGAACCACCTCAACAACCACCGCAACCACCTCCCGAGCCACCAAGGCGAAGGAGAACTGCATGGATGTCCGTGCTAGGGGGACCTAGATTCAGTTCCCCTCAAGCTTCAAGCACTTACCCTCCTATCCCCGAAGATCCACAAATGGGTGGATCTTCTCACGCGGTGCCGGATAATGATCCTGTTGGTGCATCTAGTGTCTGTTAACTTCGTCTTAATCAAGTCTTATGTCTAGATAGGATAAACGAGTGCACAACAGGGTTGAAATTAGGGTTTTATATGTAAAAGTGGGTGATTCCGCTTGAAAGTGTCAATGTGCAGTTCAAGCGACATCAACTAGTTAATTCCGCTTGAAATGAACATTGACATGTTCAAGCGAAATTACCTATTCCGCTTGAAGCATGCATGTCTCATTCAAGCGGAATCCCACATCTATAAATACCCATGTGCTAGTGTCATTTGGAGCGGGATTAGATCATATGTTCTGAGCCGAGGTGCTGTCCGTTTGTCATTTGAACGTGTAAAAGCTCAGGATTGATCAATAAGAAGATAATTAGAAAGGAACAAGCTGTGTTGACATCTTTTACATTGATTCCGCCATTGTACTTGATGATGAACTACTCAGATTGACTCGTTAGGGTCACACGACGATCCAACAGATCCCCCGTTCGCTACTTATGCACCACCGCCACCGCCAACGGGTTATGAAAACCCGATACCAACTTACCCAGGTTTGTCTGGGTATAACCCGTTTGAATATCAAACTCCTACTGGTTATGAGTACCAAGCTCCTGCCCATGATCCATATCTTGAGGCAGCTCACTTTAACGCCCTTTACCCGTCACCGTTTCCTCCAACATACCCAACTGGGTATCCTGTACAAGGGTATCAATACCCTCCTTATCAGCAACAACCTCCACCTCCACAGCAACAAACGCAACAAATCTTACAGAGGTTAGATCAGGTTGAACAAAAATCAGAGGAACGCGAGAAAAAGTACAACAAATATCTTAAAGGTCTTGCGAACTTCATAAAGGGCAAGAAGAAGTAGAAGTTTATTTAACTTTATTTCGTATTGTAATTTCAATCAAGTCCCTACGTGGACATTTCATTTCTGTACTTAGTCCCTGCGTGGACAGTTTGTTATTTCAAGACCCGTTTAGGGCATTTCTTATAATCGCTTAGTATTTTAATGGAATTTCTTTCAAGATTTTATATGTGTACTTTATTACATCATCATACAATTATCAATTGAATTTTAAATTGATCTGCTAAGGAAATTTCAAGAGAAATTCTTAAAGGTATGACCTAGCCATAATATAAATGGTTATAATGGTGTAACCCTCTTAAGACAATAATTCCTTGTTAACATCTAGAAACATGTTAACACTCCTAGCAGTGTGACTTGAGAGACCACACTAGCCTCCCAAAAAGTACTTGGATCTTTCCAAGCCACCCGCATAGCCTATATGATCAATATGAATCATGGCTATTAACATCAATGTGATGTATACACCAAAACATCCATTTAAGGTGTTTTACCTACGGGCCAATAGGTGTTCAAGACAAAGATAGTTTTATAAACTTCTTGTCAAAAAGGCGATGAACTATGTTCGACCCTTAAATATCTGATTCGAAAGATCATTGATAAAACTTAAATTGTCCTTGTGACAAGGCCTTATGTGCCATTTGAATGTCCTTTGAGACAAGCCCTGTGCTACATGAAAATGTCCTTATGACATTGACAGTTGTGACTTATGTTCCCTGTCTAATAAATATAAAGGATTATATCCTACTTGATTGCCAATAATGGTTCAATTGTAGCCCAACCAAATCATAATCAAATAAAATTTGACTTACTATTATAAATGGTCTACATATGGTTTATTGATACCATGGCTATCTAATCATCAAGTACGATGATTCACTATATAATCTAAATAAAACATTATTGTTTGATTTTAGTATTCAATCATGGCTGGCTCCGATGAAGCTAATAGTCATCCGGTGGAAGGAAACAATAATGATAACAAAATAAATGTTACTGGCGCTGAATTACAAGCGATGATTAACACAGCAGTTGCTCAAGCTGTGAATGAAATGTTCAAAGAACCGAGTAATGTTCGTCTAAAACTCACATAAAGTCCCACACAAAATCACATACGTCGAAAAAGGATGAATCTCAGCATTCATCCAATCAAGGATCTGAACCCCAAAATGTCATGCTGAATCAGACTCCCAGGAACAACAAGGGTTGTACCTACAAATACTTTGTCTCTTGTAAACCAAGAGATTTCACTGGGGAAAAGGGAGCTATTGATTGCATGAAGTGGTTAGATAAGATGGAAACAGTAGTTGATATCAGTGGGTGTGCTAAGGAGGACGTTGTTAAGTTTGTGTCACAGTCCTTCAAAGGTGACGCTCTAGCATGGTGGAAAGCTTTAGTGCAATCCACAGGGAAGATCCCCTTATATAACCTTTCTTGGGCTGAATTTGTTGATCTTATAAGAGACACTTACTGCCCACAACATGAAGTGGAAAAGGTAGAGACTGATTTCCTCACATTGGTCATGAAAGATCTGGATTGTAGATCTTATGTTACAAGTTTTAACTTGATGTCTCGACTCGTCCCGTATTTGGTTACTCCAGAGCCAAAACACATTGCGCGTTTCATTGGCGGTTTAGCCCCTGAGATCAAGGGGAATGTTAAGGCTTCTAAACCTACTTCTTATAGATCAGTTGTGGATCTTTCACTGTCCTTAACCCTGGACGCAATAAGAAGTAGGTCAAGGAAGATCACTGAGGACGGGAAGAGAAAACGAGAAGATGATCAATCTCATCAGTCGAATAAGAAGAAGAAAGGTAGTTCGGGGTTCAAGAAAAGTCAGCCTGGTGACAAACCCAGGTGCAAGGTTTGTGATAAAAGGCACTTTGGGAAGTGCAATCAGGATCCGCAAGCCAAGCCTTGCGGAATCTACAAAAGGAAAGGGCACAAAATTGTGGAGTGCAGGAACACCAAGGATGCAACCTGCTATGGTTGCAAAGAAAAGGGGCACATCAAGACTAATTGCCCTAAAAATTCCAAGAAGCCTGAAGAGGCGAAGAAAACCAATGCTAGGGTTTTTCAGATGAACGCTAGGGAGGCGGTGAATGACGAGAACGTTATAACAGGTACCTTCCTCATTAATGATATTTATGCTAGAGTTTTATTTGATTCAGGTGCTGATAAGTCTTTTGTAGATCATAAGTTTAATAAGTTACTGAATCTGCCTAAAAAAACTCTAGACATAAAATATGAGGTAGAGCTCGCAAATGGTACCTTAGAAACCGCTTCAACTCTTCTTGATGGATGCTTTATATCCATTAAGAATCATTTTATACCGCTATCTCTCTTGCCAATGAAATTGGCTGGGTTTGATGTAGTTCTAGGCATGGATTGGTTATCGCATAACCAAGCCCAAATTGCCTGCGATAAGAAACTAGTAAACATCAAAACCCCATCTGGGGAATTAGTCACCATTCATGGAGATACACATTATGGTCTGCCCGACAATGTATCTATACTCAAAGCATCTAAGTGTCTGAAGAACGGATGTGTCATCTACATGGCACAAGTAACGGTTGATGAACCGAAACCCAAGATTGAAGACATCCCAATCATTTCTGAATACCCTGATGTCTTTCCTGATGAACTACCTGGATTACCTCCTGAGAGGCAAGTTGAATTCAGGATAGACATTCTTCCAGGAGCGGCACCAATTGCACGAGCTCCATACCGCTTAGCTCCTACGGACATGAAGGAGTTGAAAACCCAATTGGATGATTTACTAGCAAAAGGTTTTATACAACCTAGCTCATCGCCTTGGGGAGCACCCATATTATTTGTAAAGAAAAAGGATGGGTCAATGCGTCTATGCATTGACTATCGCGAGCTGAACAAAGTGACTATCAAGAATCGTTATCCTTTACCCAGGATCGATGACCTATTCGATCAACTCCAAGGGGCGAGCTTCTTTTCAAAAATCGATTTAAGATCTGGGTATCATCAACTAAAAGTTAGAACTAAAGATGTACCTAAGACAGCGTTTAGAACAAGGTATGGCCACTATGAGTTCTTAGTGATGCCTTTCGGGCTCACTAACGCACCTGCAGCATTCATGTACCTTATGAATCGCGTCTGCAAGCCGTACCTAGACAAGTTTGTCATTGTCTTTATAGACGACATACTCATTTATTCTCCTAGTCAAATTGATCACGAGAAACACCTTCGGTGTATCTTAGATTTGCTTCAAAAGGAGAAGTTGTATGCTAAATTCTCCAAGTGTGAGTTCTGGCTTCGCGAAGTCCAATTCCTTGGACATGTTGTGAACGAGCGTGGTATCCAAATGGATCCCGCTAAGATAGAGGCCATAATGAACTGGGAAGCGCCAAAGACTCCGACCGAAATCCGTAGCTTTCTGGGATTAGCTGGTTACTACAGAAGATTCATTGAAAATTTCTCAAGGATAGCTGCACCGTTAACTGCTCTGATCCGTAAGAATGTGAAGTTTGATTGGGGTCCTAAGCAACAAGAGTCATTTGAGATTCTTAAGCAGAAATCGAGCAATGCTCCTGAATTGACATTGCCCGAAGGGGTAGAAGAATTTGTCGTGTACTGTGATGCTTCGCACACCGGTATGGGTTGTGTGCTTATGCAGAAAGGCCAGGTGATTGCCTATGCTTCACGACAACTAAAAGTGCATGAAAAGAATTACACCACCCATGATTTGGAATTGGGTGCCGTTGTATTTGCACTTAAATTGTGGAGACATTACTTATATGGAACTAAATGCGTGATATATTCGGATCACAAAAGTCTCCAACACTTATTCAATCAAAAGGATCTTAATATGAGGCAATGCCGTTGGATGGAGACTCTAAATGACTACGATTGTGAAATTCGCTACCATCCTAGTAAAGCGAATGTAGTCGCAGATGCATTGAGCAGAAAAGAAAGGATTAAACTTATAAGGATTAATGCCAAGAGCATTGAACTTAAGAACAGCTTGAATGAAAGACTGTTAGCTGCTCAAAAGGAAGCTGTTTTGGAAACTAATCTTCCAAACAAGAAATTAGGTGTAACTACTGAACAGTTGACACCTGGTAAGGACGGAATTCTCAGATTGAATGGTAGGATCTGGGTTCCTATCCATGGAGGACTTAGAGATATAATCCTCCAAGAAGCTCATAATTCCAAATATTCAGTTCACCCTGGGGGTGACAAAATGTATCAAGATTTAAAAGCAAATTATTAGTGGATAGGTTTGAAGAAGTCTATAGCCACACATGTAAATAAATGTCTGACTTGTGCTTAGATTAAAGCTGAACATCAAAAGCCCGTCAGGATTGCTACAACAACCAGAACTTCCCACATGGAAATGGGAAATGGTAACTATGGATTTTATAACCAAGTTACCTAAAACAAGGCATGGAAATCATACTATATGGGTCATAGTCGATAGACTGACTAAGTCAGCACATTTCTTACCCATTAAGGAGACTCATAGCTCCGACAAGCTAGCTCAGTTGTATGTGGATAAGATTGTATCTCTCCACAGAGTTCCAGTATCTATTATATCCGATAGAGATACTAGATACACCTCTCATTTTTGGAAAAGCTTCCAACAGTCGTTAGGCACTCGTTTGAATTTTAGTACTGCTTACCATCCTCAAACGGATGGACAAAGTGAACGTACAATTCAAACTTTGGAAGACATGCTTCGTGCATGTGTTATTGATTTGAGTGGTTGCTGGGATGACCACCTACCTTTGATCGAGTTCTTCTATAATAATAATAGTTACCATACTAGCATTCAGGCTGCGCCTTTTGAGGCATTGTATGGAAGGAAATGCAGAACGCCCGTTTGTTGGGCGGAAGTGGGAGAAGCTCAGTTATCAGGACCTGATATAGTCCTTTAAACCACGGACAAGATTGTCCAAATTCGTTATCGCCTAAAAGCTACCAAAGATAGGCAGATAAGAGGCGAAATCCTCTAAATTTTGAGGTACGCGACAAAGTCTTATTAAAAGTATCACCCTGGAAAGGTGTGATGCGTTTTGGTAAGAAGGGAAAGCTAAGCCCGAGGTATATCGGACCATTCGAGATCATCGAATGTGTCGGCAGTGTTGCTTATAAGTTAAACTTGCCAGAGGAGCTTAGTGGAATTCACAATGTGTTCCACATCTGTAACTTAAAGAAATGTCTAGCTGATGAATCGCTAGCAATGTCTCATAAAGACGTACAGATTGATGAAAGCTTAAGGTTTGTTGAAAGACCTATATCAATCGAGAATCGACAGGTTAAAAAGCTCCGAAGGAAGCACGTGCCTATAGTGAAAGTTAAACGGGATGCCCGTAGAGGCCCTGAATATACGTGGGAGGTCGAGTCCACTATGCGACAGAAGTACCCTCACTTGTTTCAATAAATCTCGGGGTCGAGATTTCTTTTAAGGGGGTGAGGATGTAACACCTCGTAAAAACGTACCCATTTATGTGAAAACACGTGTCCTAAACTCTAAACATGTGAAAGTTTTAGTTTGAAGGACTTAAGTTAACAAACGATGAAAATATGTACCCGAAGGGACTAAAGGTGTCAACATGCCAAACTTGTGCCTCTGAATGACACACGAGGAATATATTCGTAAACGAGTAATTATTTGGATATAAGAAGCCGTTTGTGAAAATAATCGAAAGATTATAAACTAAAGGGGTTAAACGTGTCAACATGTTAATTCTTACCTCTGAGTGACCTTTTAACGAACCCGGGGCTTCGTGATGTTCAAATATACTCTCAAGAATAAGTGATATCAGTTTTACGTGGTTTCGAGATCGTTATGCAAGTTTCCAAGAACTTGGGTTAAAAGCGTTAATGTTGAGAAACTTATGATTTGGTTGATCGTTTAACGAAATCGGGCCTAACGGAGTTTGGTTATACTCCCATGATCCTCTACAAACTAACCACAAGGACCTTTTGTGCCTAAAATGAGGTTAAATAAAGTTACAAAGGACTAGGAACTGAAACTACCCAATTCAGAAACAATTTTAACCTGAAACCACAGTTGTCGCGGGGCGCGTAGACCCCCTTTGAATCCTACGCGGCCCGCGAGAGATGCCCTGTTCAGAATTAAGTTGCCAGGTGCAAGTTTCTGCTGTTACACCGCCTCAAACACTTCCAAATCAATTCCAGGAGCTTGTTGATGGTTTTATAATACCCCTAGGACACCTAGGATGATCCTAAACATCCCCATAACACCTGTTATGATCTTGATTCATGGCCTTCAAGTATAAATAGGCCTTGTAATGCACTTGTTCATTTGCACAAATCATTCAAATATCTTCCTCTCTCAATTCTGGAGGTTCCTGACCATAAAGGGAGTTCATTCTTGTGGAAAAGATTGCTAGGACCCTTTGTAAGTGTCTTAGCCCCCTCTTTAGTTCAGATTTATATTTTAAAAACAGAAAAGTCAAAGTTATCGTAAACTGACTTTGACCTTTGGTTTAAACTCAAATGGTCCAGCCATTATTCGAGATGAATGTGGTTATGTGACCATAATTAGGCAGGTGTTAACCCCTTAAAAGGGCACCTCCTAATTATATCGTTTGCTTAGTTAATTGTCGGGTCAAACTATTTAGTTAAAAAGTCAAACTAGACAGAATTGCAAATAATAATTAAAACTAATAATGCAGATGTTATAAATTATATTTTAATACTCTAATAACTTAGTAATTATTATTAGAACATGTTAGGGCATGTTCAACCCGACAATTCTGAGTTTAGGGTCGGTTCGCAACCGAAAGTCGCAAAAGCTTGACTTTTGCTTTGACTTTCAGTTCTGACCCAATTAAGCTTAATTCTTCTAGGTTTTAAGCTTCCAATAGGACCATATTATGTTGTAGTATAACCCTCTGGAGTTATATTACCTGGCCATTCATATTTTGAATCATATGCTAGTTTCCGTTATTATGCTTATAAATGCCCGTTATGCCCTTATGTTATATAAACAAGATTTTTGAAAATATGAGAGGACAAGAAGCTTTATTACTGATATATAAGTATGTCAAATAAATTTGACACCGGTTTCTGGTCTCAAATTAAAGTTATGAAAGATATCGTAAAATGAAACTTTGTATTAATTAAATTACGCTATCTTGCATAAGTCATGTTTAAACATAGATTTTGAACCAAAAATCATTACCTACTGTTAAGATATTAATTTTAGGGATTTTTGGAATATTGGGTCAGATTATAAACTGACCGTAACATAGAGTTCTAGTATAAATTCCTTAATTGACGATAATGCCCTTTTTACTAATAAAATGAGATTTACATGTGATTAGCATACCAAACCTATTTCTACTGACTTGATATGAAAAATAAAGTATTTTAAGCATACAAGGCTGGTCAAAATCTCAGAATCGCATAAACATCTTAAATATCGTCAATTATCGAGTTTTACGCTAATTAGGTGCATAGTAAGGTTTAAAACCATAATTAGCACCTAAGACTTGTTACCTACTGAATTTTTAAGTAAATTTTAATATTATTACAGTAGGTATAAGTCATGAACTCAGACTTCCAAAAATGTCCTTAAAAGCATATGTGAAATGACCAAAATACCCTTTCAAGGCATAGTTTGGCCGTAAATGGTAAAACCTCACATATGAATGATATCTTACTGTTATAACAACATAAAATAAATATTTTTGCAGATTATTTAAGATCAGAATATCAGTTTACTATAAAAACCTCTTTTATAAATATTAAAATGACCAAAATGCCCCTACGTGACTTAAATTGGTTTTAAACACTTTTTTGGCATATATTTAAGTAAATTTTAATATTTTCTGGGAAACTCGAAGAATGTTCAAGAAAATTTGAAGATCTGCTATGAAAGCTTTGAATATTCAAAGAAAGTTTGAAGATTCGAGAGAGAATAGATACGGCAGATGAAAAATTATGCAAACCTCTCTCCTATCGTCGGATATATATACCCATCGCATTTAATGCGATGGGTAAACGTGCCGAGATCACCGCGCGCGTAACCAATAAGCAGCTGCCACGTAAGGCAGGATTCTCGGAGTGACAATTACCACGCGCGCGTGGGCCTCACTCGCCTGACGGAAAGCCGAACCGTCAGCAACGGCATGATGATCGCCGTGTTAGCAGTCAAATCAAATGTCGCCATCAACGACATTTGCACCAACATGTCAGAATTCAAAATTGTAGATTTTTCCCGCTCAAAGTTACTAAAAACTTCGTGCAGAAGTTAGCAAAGGCCGCGCCACATTCATGATTATCCAATGAGCGTGCACAGTTACTCTAAAAAGCAAAAAACTATCAAAAGGAAACTCTGGTAGGCGCGCCGTCGTAACTGTTGGTGCATGAAATGTCTGTTGACTATGTCTACATTAAGTCTTAGATCAAGATAGGTCAACATAGGATCTTGAAAGTCAAAATTAGGTTTAATGTTGGGTTTTCGCTTATGTGTACATAGGTTAGGTTAGTATTTCGCTTATATGTACATAGTTGTAGGTGGTTTCGCTCCAAGGGTACCTGGTGGTTTCGCTTATATGTTCACATGAGGTTTCGCTTATATGGACTGTCCATATAAGCGAAATCAACTAGCCTATATATACCTTCATGTGTGAACTTCATTTGTAACGTTGGAGCGGAACTAGGTCATTGCTTGTGTAACGAAACTCTGTCAAATTTGAATCAGAAAGCAATAAAAGAGAAGGAATTGAAAAGGAAAAGCTGTGTAACTTCATTTACGTTGATTCCGCCTTCGTATGTGAAGATGAACGTTCTCAACTGACTGTTTAGGGTTGGAACACGGTCCAACAAGTGGTATCAGAGCTCAGGACGAGGAGTTCATACTACTATAGCTTGATTCTACCGAATTCTCTGATTTCTACTCACTTTCTCTTATACTTTTTCGATTTGAACTGGTTCCTACGGTTGAAATAGCCTGATTTTTGAGTATAACGTGTAAAATACAGTAATAACAAATCCTAGAAAGATTCAGGTTAAAACACGACTTAAAAATGGTAAAAATCAGTTGAAAACCATATTTCGCTTATTCGGACATTCGAAGGTTTCGCTCGAAATAACCTGATAGTTTCGCTTATAAGGACAAGTGATAATTTCGCTTATAGTGACATTACCTATTTCGCTTATAGAGACATTATATATTTCGCTCATAGGGTTTCGCTCTAAGGAACAGATCTGATTTCGCTTTTCTGTCAAAGTTGCTATTTCGCTTTTGTGGTCATTCATCTGATTTCGCTTTTTGTGACATATGTGGTTTCGCTTATTTGTCACAAAATTGATATTTCGCTCATTTGTCACTGTTTTTCAAAATTCCAAAAATTTTTCTAAGTGTTTGCTGATTTTGCAGGTACACTCAAGATGGATGACATATTCTTGAACCCGTTCAGCGACATGTATGCATTTGCTGGAAACTCGGGAGACGATTCATCTACAAGCAACAACAATGAGAATCTGCCAAAAGAGAAGAAAAAATAAGCTTGGGAATCTGAAAGTGCCTTTGGAACCTTCAACAAACCTCCAAAGCTAATGGCTATCGAGGAATACAGTCGGTGGTCAAGAAAGTTTGAAGATTGGTTAATGGCATTCGCATTTCCCAGCTGGAAGAGTTTGAAAAACGGTTATGAAAATGGAAACAAAAATGGTGAAACTTTAAGATCAGCTGAGGAGATTGATTCATTTGTAGCTGAGCAAAAATGTGTGGCATTGCTATTTCAGTCTGTTCGGGAGGACATAATCTCATTGATCGATTATTCAAATGCAAAAGATCTTTGGAAAAAGTTAGAAAAGAAATGTATAGGTAGTGAAGAAATCAAGAAAAACAAAATAAAACTACTTAGGAAAGAGTTTGATATGTTTGGGTGCTTAAAGAATGAATCAGTTTCAAAAATGATCTAGAGGTTTGGGCACCTGAAGCTGGAATTAGCTAGACATGGAATTAAGTATCCTGATGATGAGCAAGTAGACAAGTTGTTCGATTCGTTGCCAGACGAGATGGATTGGAGATATTATGCTCTTATGCTAAAAAGCACTATCTTGCCGAAAGATCTTACTCCAGATTTGCTGATTGAGAGACTTGAAAGTCACGAGCTGGAGTTGAAGAAGACGTACAAAGTCAATCACTCATCTTACCAGCAGAATTTGGATTTGTATTATCCAAAAAGCATGATGCCAAAAACAACTTCTCCCAAGACTGCATTTTCTGCTGAGAATGTGTCCACAGCAAGCAAAGAAAGTCAAAGCAGTGGAAATCACAGTGGTTATCACAGTGGATCTTCATCATCTGCAAGTCATTCTGATGCAAAGAATCGTTTTCAATGCAACATCGCAATAGATTTAAAGAATGCTCAGAATTTTGACGAGGAGTCGGCCAAACAGCAGATGATCTTCCTAGCATCGGTGTTGGAATCGTATGAAGGGTTAGTAGCTGGGAAGATAGGCAACACCAACTTAACGAAAGAAGATTATGATCAGATAGATCCTGAAGAAATGGAGCTGATCGATATTCGTTGGGCTATGGCCAGTGCTGTTCGTCGAGCACAGCGGTTCATGGAAATTACCGGCAGGAAGACAATTGGTGGTCCATCTACCAAGCTGGGGTTCGATAAATCCAAAGTGAGATGCTTCAAGTGTAAGCAGAAAGGTCACTTCAAGCGAGAATGCAGAAACACTTATGCTGATGAGTCGGAGAACCCTTTCAGAGATGATTATTACAAGAAGGCAATTTATCACCAGAATAAATCTGAGCCGCCTAGATTGAAGCAGGTTGAAGACAACAAAGAGAAATCTAGAGCTCTTGCGGTGATTTATGATGATGAAGGGTATGATTGGAGTAAAGAGGTTCTACCGGAAGAAGATGCGGTTGGTTACGCGTTCATGGCGAAAAACGACGAACCTATTCCTTGGAAAGATAACCGAACTGAAGAGCAGAAGTATAGATACAGAAAAATGTTGGCTGAAAATAGAATCATTAGAATTTCTGGTATATATCTGGAAGCGAGGAGAGCGAGAAGATGGGATCCGGACAGGGAGTGTTATCTTGACCCATATGGAAATATTGCTATCGATGACAAAACGCTTAATATCGAAGCCATAATCAAGGAGTATAAAGAAGAGGATGAGTATTGGCAGAATAAATGGTGGGGAACTGGAGACGAGAAAGAGAAAGAAGAGAAAGAGAAGAAGGAGAAAGAAGAGAAAGAGAAAAAGGAGAAAGAAGAGCAGGAAAAATCAAAGAAGATTGATACTGGAGTTATTGACACAACGCAGGAATTGACTGCAGAGAACCTGGGAAAAATGGCTGACAAAGTGCTGGCTGCTAAGGCACTTGAGGTAGATTCTAACTCCGTGTCTGAGTCAAAAAGCCAGGTCAGTTCAAACTTGTCAACAAATGCGTCAGGTAAACAAATTGATGAAAATGTTGATTGCAAAATTGCAACAAAGAATGCAAATTTTGTAATACAGTCACGTATCTCAACGGTAAGAAAGTTGAAGATCTGACAGCAAAGGTCAGAAGCGTTGAGAATCAAATTCTCGATCGTGACAAAACAGTTAAAGCTTCAACTGAATGGATAAGAGAATTAACTAGCCAAATTGAAAATGATAAAATAGATCATGAAAAAGTTAAAAAGGAAAATGAAAAGTTAATTCTTGAAAACCGTCAGATTTCTGAGAAGTTTGAAAGACTCAAAAGCACAATGAAAGATAATGATGATCGAAATGGTAAAACTTATAAAGAAAACGTTCAACTAAAAGCAGTGCTTAGAGTAAAAGAAGAATCAATCAACCAACAACTGGATGAAATCGCTAAACTGAAACTTAAATTTCAAGAGGCTGAAATTGAAAACGAGCGAATCCAGTTGAAGCTTAACAGTTACAGCTCTGCAAGCTTTGTTTTGCAACACATTGTTCCCAAACCCATCGGGAAAAACAAAGCTGGCGAAGATGTTTATTTTGATGGAACCGGGGTGGGTTTTCATAGAGTTCCACCGCCGATTTTGGATAATTACACGAAAAAGCAATCAGGGTTTGTTGAACTTGAAGAAGAAAGTGAAATGAATCTTCCTGATTCAATTGATGTCACGTTCACATCTTCCAATGACGATAGTGTCCAAAATGATATTGTAAAAGGTGTTGTTGAAAATGTGCTAAAAACGGATAGTGACACTACTGAGGAAGATGGGTGTTTCTTGGACAACTACATTCCGAAACAAAAGTCCAAGAACAACTTAAATGAAGAATCAAATCTTGTACAAGATGTTGGGTTCAGATAAGTTGTTTTCGGATTCTGAGTTTCCGATTGAGAATGTTAATATGAACAAATTGACAAATGTTTTCAAGTTGGTCGAAGTTGAGTTTTCAGAAGTGAATAATATGAGTCAAACAAAGAGAAAAATGAGTTTTGAGAAAGATAAATCATACTACAAGAAATATGTTAATCCATCACGTTTTTATAATAACAATCGAAATAACTGGTGGGGTGGTTATCAGGGTGGTAGGAATTATCAGAAAAGAAATGTTCCAAACAAGAGGTTTGCTGAAAAGAAAAAGTTTGTGAACAGTTTGAGTTCACTTGCTGATGAAGAGAAAGAGATTTTTTCAAAATCAAATGAAGAGTTCTTTGAGAAAAGAGCTTCACAGTCTCAGTCTGAAGGCACAAGTCGGGTTGTTGATACTCGAACATGTTTCAGATGTAATCAAGTTGGTCACATTGCACGAAAGTGTACCAATGTGAAGCCTAAGACTGAAACTGTGAAGATTCAAAAGAAGAAAGTTGACGAAAAGGGTAAAGCACCAATCGTTGTTGAGAAAAAGAGTGTGAAAAATGACAACATCAAAGTGAAAAATGAACCCGTAAAGAAAGTGGTAACTAAAAATGACAAATTTTACAAGCGGATTGCATTATCTCAACAAGTTTGGAAACCAAAAACTGAGAAAAAGATTTCATCTTCTGAGGATTCAATTCAAATTGATTATGATGCAAATTTTCCACCTCTTAAGGCTGAAAACTTCAAAATTCAAATTGCGAGAGTCAAGGTTACACCTAAGGCTGATGAGGCCTGGGTGGACTCCATGTTCGTCTAAACAGTTTGAATTACCGGAGCTTCCTTGATCGCGAAGCATGAATCGGCATCTTTATTGAAGTTGATTAAGTCAAAGTTTGTTATGTGCAGGATCTTCCAAAACTTGTATCCAGATGGATCATGGATAGTGGAGCTTCAAGACATATGACAGGGAAGACTGCGTTGCTGTATGATGTGAGAAATATCAATGGTGGTTACGTAGGTTTTGCGGGTAATCAAGGAGGAAGGATTATAGGTGAAGGAACGTTATCCAACGGGATTGTGACGTTTGAAAGAGTTAATTACATTGCTGAGCTGGAGAACAATCTGCTGAGTATCTCTCAGATCTGTGACAGGATGTATACTACTCACTTCACTGATAAAGAATGTTTGATCTTGAAACCGGGATTTGTAATACCTGAGGAATGGATTATCATGAGGGCACCAAGAGTTAATGATCTGTACGTGTTGGACAAGAGCGTAGCTACTACAACCACGGGTCAGGCTCATTGTTTTGTGTCCAGAGCAACTGAGAAAGAATCGAGATTGTGGCACCGCAAGATGGGGCATATTCACCTAAGGAAGATGAATCACTTGGTGCACAATGATTTGGTTCTTGGAGTTCATGTCAAAGGTTTTCATCTGGAAGGGGAGTGCATTAGCTGTGTTAAAGGCAAGCAGAAGAAAAAGTCACACCCTACAAAGCAAGTCAATTCAGTTTCGAGACCTCTGGAAAGACTTCACATGGATTTATTTGGTCCTGTGAATGTTAAAAGTATTACAGGAGATTACTACTGTTTGGTCGTTACTGATGATTATTCCAGATTTTCGTGGGTTTCATTCTTGAAGACGAAAGACGAAACGTTTGACAGTTTGATGGCGTTGTTTAAGAAAATTGAGAATCTGTACCAAAGGCGTATCAAAAGAATTCGAAGTGATAATGGTACTGAATTCAAGAACAGTAAGATGGAAGAATTTTGTGATGAAAGAGGTATATTGCATGAGTTTAGTGCTCCGTACACTCCGCAACAATATGGAGTCGCAGAACGCAAAAACCGGACACTAATCGAGATGGCTAGAACTATGCTCGCAGATTCAAAGTTACCGATAAATTTTTGGGCTGAAGCTGTTTCCGCAGCATGCTATACGCTCAACAGGGTTCTCACTGTCAAGAAGTTCAACAAAACATGCTTTGAGCTAATCAATAACCGTAAGCCGAATTTGAAGTATCTAGAACCGTTCGGGTCACCCTGTACTGTTATAGAGCCTTATGGAAAGTTTGGTCCGAAGTGCATTGAGGGAATATTTGTTGGTTATGCAAATCCGATGCGACGTGTCTTCGTTCCAAGTGTGAAGCGGATTATTGAAGCTGCAAATGTTGAATGTCAAGGTTATACTATGCCACCGCAGAATCCTGGAGATTCATGGCGTTATCATTATGACAAACTGTGGGATTCGTTTGACATGAGAGAAGAATCAAAGGAAGATGAAGATTTCTTTGATGAGTTAGATATTTTGCGCGAATATGAGTCACAGCAATTCAAATGACGATGAAGCAGGTCCTAGTAATGCTGGTGAACATGATGATGTCCAACAGAATGAAGTTGCTCAGGATAATCAGTCGGTTCAGGATGATAATTAAGAAGCTGAAAACATGCCAGTCTTTGATCATGGTGATTCAGATTCTGAGGGGGAGCAAATTCAGATTTCAAGTCAAACAAACCAAGTTGGTGAACAAGATGCAGATCAGAATATTACTAATCTGGAGGGCAATGTAGATGTTCCAAGCGAAGTGATGCCGTGAACTTTTTCTTATCATCCAGAGGAGTTGATCATAGGAGAATTGCAGATATGCGTTCGCACTCGAAGACAGATTGATAAAGTGCTTACATGTTTTTATACAACAGTTGCTCCTTTGCAAACTGAATTTTCATTGAGTTGTTTTATCTCGCAGGTTGAACCAAGAACTTACAAAGAGGCGCTTACTAAAGACTCTTGGGTCAATGCAATGCAGGAGGAACTGAGCCAATTCTAAAAGTTGGGAGTGTGGAAGTTAGTTGATTTGCCGGATGGTCATAGAAAAATCAATACAAAATGGGTATTTAAGTGTAAGAGAGACGACAGAGGAGTTGTTGTAAGGAACAAAGCTCGACTCGTTGTTCAGGGCTTTAGTCAACAGGAGGGGATTGATTTTACAGAAGTCTATGCTCCTATAGCACGACTAGAGGCAATCAGAATTTTTCTAGCATTTGCGTCTTGGAAAAACTTCAAAGTATATCAGTTAGATGTAAAATCGGCGTTTCTTTATTGGAAGGTCAAAGAGGAGGTTTATGTCGGTCAGCCACCGGGCTTCATCGATCCAATCCACAAAAACAAGGTCTACTTATTGGACAAAGCGCTGTATGGTTTACACCAGGCCCCGAGAGCTTGGTACGAGACTTTGTCTCAACACCTACTAGCCAACAAGTTCATTCGTGGAAAAGTGGATGCCACTCTCTTCTCTAAAGAGGTCGACGGTCATCTTCTGATAGTTCAGATTTATGTGGACGATATAATTTTTGGGTCAACGAATGAAAGTCTGTGCAAAGATTTTGAATCAGTGATGAAGCAAAAATTTGAAATGTCATCAATGGGGGAGATGAAATTCTATCTGGGTCTACAAGTTGAACAACTTCCTGAGGGAATTTTCATTCATCAGACAAAGTACGTTCATGATATTCTAGAGAAATTTGGAATGTCAAGTTCTACTCCAGCTGCTACCCCACTTGCAACAAATCATGGGATTCACCCAGATATCACCAGAGACAGGGCTGATGAAACATTCTACCGTTCCATGATAGGTTCTTTGATGTATTTAACTGCTTCACGTCCTGATATCATGTACCCAACGTGCCTCACAGCAAGATATCAATCTAACCCGAGAGCTTCGCATATGATTATTGTGAAGAGGATATTGCGCTACCTGAAAGGAACTCCTTCATTGGGGTTGTGGTATCCTAGGAAAGGCGACTTTACGCTCGAATGGTATTCCAATTCGGATTTCAGATGCTGCAAAGTAAATTCAAAATCAACAACTGCAGGATGCCAGTTCTTTGGACCTAGATTGGTTACCTGGCAGTGAAAGAAACAAACGTCTGTGGCGCTATCTACATGTGAAGCGGAGTACGTTTCTGCTAGCAGTTGCTGCTCTCAGATCCTGCGGATACAGCAACAGATGCGCGACTACGGTTTGTAGTTTCTTAACACAGCTCTTTTTGTTGATAATGAGGCCGCAATAAATATAACAAAGAATCCAGTACATCACGCTAAAACTAAACACATAGAAATTCGTCATCACTTTATTCGTGATTGTTTTGAGAAAAAGTTGATACGAATTGAGAAAATCCACACTGACGAACAGAAAGCTGATTTACATACCAAAGCTTTTGATAAAAATCGGTTTAAATATTTGTTAAAACTGAATGGTATGAAGCTTCTTTCGGTGTCGGATAGAATTATTGGCGTTGATGAGAGTACTGTTGCGGATGAAGACGAGAAACAATCTGCAATGGTTTGTCGATTTTTTACATGTTTTGGTATTTAGGGGGAGTAGATAGATGTATATAGATATATTTTCAGAAAATACAAAAACAGTAAAAAATGCAAAAATACAAAAACATGATAAAATCTGAAAAAGAGCTTGTGTATATAAGGAAAATGATAGTACATCGGCTAGACAATTACAGTATGCTAAAGATTTGTAAAGTTTAAATGAGTTAAACAGTCTCACTAATGATGTGTCGATAGGTTTTTGCACATTTAGTAGATTTATTCGGGATATAAACCTAAAATTTCAAACTTGTGAAATTCGTGGGGAACACTACTTGGATATATAGGTAACCCCTGAAATCTCGTTTGAAAGGTCTCATAATCTGATATACTAGGTTTTTATACTCAATGATGTCTGGGGTATTATTCCGGGACTTCTGCTGAACGGTAGTTCTGACCTAGTCCTTGGATAATACTTTCCACGAATGCTTGAAACATAGCATAAACCCTCAGCATGCAGATGAAATAATAAAATTGATAGTCGCTGCTGTTGTAGCTAAAAGATCCTCTAAAGGGGACATACCGTAAAGTCGAAGCTGATATCTCTCTGCGTATACGGAAGTATCGACTTGAGATCCCTCGGCCCTCGCATTACCTAATTTATGTACAGATATCATTGTAGTATACTCACCTGTAAGACAGAATATTGGGATTCTGGATACGGGAGTATATTCAAGAGGTGGGACACATGAATGAGCTAAGTTCATAAAACATCTAAATCGTATCCTGAGTAAATTGAAATTTGTGTGAGAATTTAAGATGGATCAGTATATCGACAATCGAGGTGAATTGTTTAAGTCTGAGTATGAAATGAAGCTTAATGGTACTTGTAATTTGTCTGATAGCTGATATGATTCCCTGACACGCTCGTCAAAAATATGTTTGTAAATAGTTTACTTTGTTTAATTTCTGCAATTTAAGTTTTCTGTATTTCATTTCTTAGTTTAGAACACTTTATAAAATCCAAAAAGATTTTATTTCTGCTTTATTTTCCGAAAAACCAAAGTGGAGAGTTGATTGTTGGATTCTCAGATGATTGAAGCAGATGCAGGAGATTCTGGACTGAAGAATGAGGAGAGATTATCTTTGATGGAATTTGAATTATTAAAAGTCAAAAACAAGTTCATTAACTTGATACTTGTTATTTTCAGAAAATGTGTAAATTGTTGTTTTTAAAATTAGTTTGATTTGTCAAATGATCAACCAAGGTCATTAAATTGAACTTGGTAGATTAATCGAGTGATCAAGGTCATTAACTTGGACCTGAATACTTGAGTGGATTTCTAAAACTGATTGAGTTTGTGATTTATTGTTGAAAAGATAGGTTGTAATGTTTGATGTTTGAGACACAGGTTTTGGACTTCATCATTCCCACGGAAGCTAAATGTCAAAGCTTGAACCAAATCAAGACCTCAGATTCTAGCATATTGAGAGGGGGAGTCTGTGAAAGGGGGAGTCTGGATCAACAGTCAAATGGGAGTTTGAAGATGGAGCTAGGTTGTGATCCTGAACCTGTGAAGATAGAATGCTTATGATGAAAAGACAGAGAGTTGGAGAAAAGACCAACACTGAAGACTCAGAGCTGAAGACTTCGTCAACATCCAAGGGGGAGTCTGTTGGTGCATGAAATGTCTGTTGACTATGTCTACATTAAGTCTTAGATCAAGATAGGTCAACATAGGATCTTGAAAGTCAAAATTAGGTTTAATGTTGGGTTTTCGCTTATGTGTACATAGGTTAGGTTAGTATTTCGCTTATATGGACTGTCCAAGGGTACCTGGTGGTTTCGCTTATATGTTCACATGAGGTTTCGCTTATATGGACTGTCCATATAAGCGAAATCAGCTAGCCTATATATACCTTCATGTGTGAACTTCATTTGTAACGTTGGAGCGGAACTAGGTCATTGCTTGTGCAACGAAACTCTGTCAAATTTAAATCATAAAGCAATAAAAGAGAAGGAATTGAAAAGGAAAAGCTGTGTAACTTCATTTACGTTGATTCCGCCTTCGTATGTGAAGATGAACGTTCTCAACTGACTGTTTAGGGTTGGAACACGGTCCAACAGTAACTGACAACCACTTACACGCGCGCCGTCTACCAAGAGCTAGCGAGCACTTTTAAAAGCTAGCACACTTTCATTTTCCTAAGTCTAGAGCTTCAACCATTTGCTTTGCGCATGGAGCAGCACTGTACTGGGGGACTTGAAGGGATATGGTCCCAAAAAGCCACGCAGACCAATCAGGGCGCGCGCTGGACCATACTCCTTACTCAGTAAGTTGCTCAATCTGCAGACCTCGCGCGGGCTGCTTAAGTAAAACCTGACCTCGCGCGAGACCCAAGCAAGAGATAACATTAGTTTCACACTTAGTATTCTGAATAAGAGCCTTCAACCCCTACAACCCTGCGCGGGCTAGTTACGTGCACAACAAGGGTCGTGCAGGAGTTATGGCGCAGGGCCACTTCAGAAAGTACCAAAGGTACGAGTGGCAGAGGAACGAGCCAATCAGCGTTCACCACGCTGTGCTCTATCGTGCTCCACGATCGTCTGACATGCAGGAGACAGAGAGTACACAAGGACGCTTACGTGGCACCAATCAGGGGGCGGCGACAACTGCCCCATGATCTCCACTCACCTGCTGATGGCAGAGGGACAACAAGGCCGACAACTGGGACACGTGGCTCCAATCAAGGTGCGCCAACACCGGAGATCTTCTAGAAACCACTAACGGTCAATACCAATGAGATAAGATATTCCTGGTTGTCGCCTTTCGGCCCAAGGCCCATCAGCCCATCTCCTCCTACACCTCTTCGGCTATAAATAGAGACCTCCATACATAGGTTAAAGATTCCATTCTCTTCACTCCCACTCTTAACACACACTTATTTCCTCAAATCAGTCACTATTCTCACGCCAGAGTCTGGTTAAGAGGGAAACCCCCATATTCCTCTCTTAACGAGCTAACGGTGTTGCTTTTTTGCAGGAAGGTCGGATCACATCGGAGCTCAGGAAAGATTGAGAAGATTAACCTTCATGTTTGAAACATAAACCAAACTATTTAACCTTAAAATTAGTTCCGTGTTTCTTACACTAAAAAATATATATATTTTTTTGTTTGCTTCAAGTGATATCAACATTTCCTTGAAACATATATTTAGGATACAAAGTACATTAAAAGTCAACAAAGAATGATTCACATCATACTTGGATTATTTTTATGTATTTAAATTTGTGATCAAATGATCCTGCTTAAATGTCATAACCTTTTCATATGTGTTGTATTTCTTATTAAAACTCTAATGCAAAGTGGAAACAAAAAACAAGAACATATAATAATTAGCAAATAAAAAGTTGGCTTTTATAAAGGGATTCAAAATTTGGCGGTTTCACTAAATTTTTTAAATTAAAAAACTGAAAATGTGAAGAAACACGGAATCACCGCCGGGATGATTGGACCGCGTTCTACATAAGGGTGAAGAATCACACCTTGTTCTCCCTCTTGAACCTAGATCTGCAATGGAGAAGAGAAGAAAGTGGAGCTGTAGAGATTGCCTGTAGGAGAAGATTCTCCTGTTTCCAGCTACAAAAAGTGTGGTGGCTCCATTCCATCTACCCTAATAATGAGGTGAAGACCTCTTTATATAGGGGATATGGGCCTCCCCTAACCTCAATGGGCCAGGCCCAGTTAGGGGTTATCTCTACAAGCCCCGGCCCAAAGTAGTGTAAACTACATCGCGTTGGGCCTCGCGGTTGGGTTAGTAAGCAACAATAATAAATAATTGATATAAAAGCAATAAGTAACGGGAAGTCTGACCGCTCGGGTCGGGTTTAATACCGTACCCCATCAAGTCCCCCAGTCTAGTGCTGCTCCGCGTGCAAGCGTGGTAGGAGTACTAGACTTGTTAGGAGTGCTCGAAAGTAAAGATTGAGTTTTAGGCTTACCAGTCGCCCAGATGCGGGAAAGTTGTTGTCCGTGCTTGTTGCGTCTGTCTTTCATTGTGAGTAGAGATAAATGGAATAATGAAAATCCCCTGGTTGTTCATCGTGGAAATTGATTGGGCAAATCTGGAGCACGCTGTTTGATTGCGGGTAGTTGCTATTGGCGCATTGCCATGAGCTTGTCAAGGTTGTGCGTACGTAACTAGTTTTAGGTTTATTAGTTGTGTTTATGTTTCGACCATAAGGGTTAATCTTCTTAATCCTTCCTGAGCTTAGCTACGGTCCTTCCTGTGTATGAAGGACCCTATCTTTAATCTTCTTAAACAAGGAGATGGGCTGATGGGCCTTGGGCCTGAAGACGACGACTAAGAATATCCGCTCTGTCCCTTTGGTGCCAACCGTTTGTGTCTTCTAGAAGATCTTTGGTGCTGGCGCAAGGTTTAGGGATTGAGGGCCTTCATTCAGGATGCTAGGTGCCGAATCTGATCTTCAATCCTGTTTGAACCTCGCGCTCGGCTTAGGTTTTGTCCAACCAGCCCGCACGTGGTCTGTAGATTAGTTTGATTAACGTATAAGGAGTATGGTCTGCGCGGATTTTTGGGACCATACCCCTTTAAGTCCCCCCAGTCCAGTGCTGCTTCCATGCGCGAAGTGAATGGTTGGAGCTCTGGACTCAGGAAAAAGAGAAAGGAAAGGCGTGCTGGTCTTTAAAGAATTTGCTAGGTCTTGGTAGCTGGCGCGTGTGTAAGTGTTTGTCAATTACTACAGCACGGCTACCAGGCTTGTTAATTGATACCTGTTGCTTTTGAGAGCTGGCGCGCATGATCATTGGTTGATGAAGCATGCGGCGCAACCTTTGCTAACTTCAACTTGCAGTTTCGTTGTAATTTTAGGCGAGAAATTTCTTGAAATTTAAATTCTGACAGGGTGCAAATGTCGTTGTTGGTGACCCTTGAGTTGGCTGCTGACGCGGCGATCATTATGTTGTCACTGACGGTTCGCCTTTGTCAGGTGAGTGTGGCCCAGCTTTAGCGGTGCGCACACAGTCGTGTGGCTATTGTAAAATATTCACCCTATGGTGTGACTTTCGTTGGTTAGCGCAAGGTGCGCGCGTGTCTTAAGCCATGAAGCGTATGTATTTATAGTGCTTGAATCTTTGTAAACTGCTGTCTACAATAGTTGCACGTGTTAATCCACTTTGAACAGGTTATCGCGAATGAGAATTGGCATAAAGTTGCGTCAGGAATAATGAAGTGGAGACCCGAGCCTGCGCTAATCCTCTGGTGTGACACAACAACAATGTGGCATGAAGCAAGGAGATGTGGCTTGTCTTGAAGATTGTAGGTGTAAGCGAAACTTTATTTCAGCCAATGTGTTTTTGCGTATACCCAAAGTGGTGCGTGCATTTGTAGCACAGTTTACGTTTTGTAAGCATTTTTATATATGGCTAAGCATGCGTGCGCGGGTGACACACACGCTCGTATGTAAAGCAGCAGGGCTCGCATGACGGCTGAGATGCTCGTATGTAGAGCAGCAGACTCGTATGGAAACCGGCGTGCTCGTATGTAAATGAGCATGCGCCAGCCGACGACTTACGTGCTAGTAGGTAACCGAGCATGCGCCAGCCGGCGACTTACGTGCTCATATGTATACGTGCTCATATGTAAGAGAGCATGCGCCAGCCGGCGACTTACGTGCTCATATGTAAGAGAGCATGCGCCAGCCGGCGACTTACGTGCTCATATGTAAGAGAGCATGCGCCATCCGGCGACTTACGTGCTCATATGTAAGAGAGCATGCGCCAGCCGGTGACTTACGTGCTCATATGTAAGAGAGCATGCGCCAGCCGGCGACTTACGTGCTCATGTGTGAAGGCGCTTTTTTGGCTTTCATCGGTGTACGTGAGGATCGCTCGCTGCGTTTCACCGATTGAATGTACTGCCAAACCTGCAAATGTTATTATCGAACGGGGGTGTATTATGAGGCGCCCCGCCTTATGTTAGTATTTCTGGAACTTAGAGTAAGTTGACAAGATAAATTGTAATTAGTGTACCGATAGTATGCACTGTCTAAAATGGGGATGTCCATAATTATATTACAGTGGGCTTAATTATTTGTAATGTTTACAAGTAATATATGTCAACCACTATGAAATAACAATATGTATGAAGATAGGCATGTATTGTGAGATGTTTATTTATAAAGTTTGTAAAACTTTATCATCTAATGCCTTGAATAAATTTGATACTAACAAGGTTGTTGGTATCATCCACTAGTCCAAACGGGAAACCACTGAGAGGGTTAAAAGCATTAGTTTTTAATATCCATAAGGGACGATTATGTAAAATATTATAAGTTATGGTGAAGTTTCGAAATAGACTTGTGAACTCAAAAATGGGTTTCGACATGTGCCTTTTTATCCTCTACCCATATTAAAAACTAGAGAACTTTCCTAGCCTCTTCCACAATTGCTGGTTTAGCGAATGGTTATATCCAATTTAGTAGATTATATTGTGACAGACCAAGCATACCTGAGCCGCAGAACTTGTTTGGCGAGTAGGAGGTTTAGTCGCGCGGCTTCGGCAAGTAAAGAACATGCTCACGCGCATAAGTTTGCCCGCGCGGCGGGGTATGCTCGCGTAACAGAGATGACCCGCGCAGCGGAGATGACCCGCACGGCGGAGTATGCTCGCGCAATAGAGATGACTCGCGGCTGCGGAGCTGGTCCAAAAGGGGGCGAACGTTGTCCGAGCGACATAGCGGGTCTGGCAAGGGCGGAAAATGTTTGCGTTTTGAGGGATTGTACAAAACAATAATTTCCTTTTTAATGAAAATGATAGCTCTATTAGCCGTTTATAGTTGTAAAGGCTATGCAATCGTATAATGTTTGTCATTTGCTTGTTATTTTTTCTTTTAGTTATCATTCTCGTTCCGAATTGAAATGAAAGTTTGAATCTATTTTTTTTTTTTTTTGGTTATATTTAACAAAGAAAAGAAATGATAGGCTAATGGATGAAGACCTCATAAGTGCATGAATATGCACATGGATGCACATGGTTATAGTTTAGCAATTCGTTTTGCCAAAACACATTGGAAATTAAAATGTTTTGTACAAATCCTCGAGATATGTCATCACAAACGATATATTTGACCCTTGTCATATGAAAACTCAAAAAGTTTTAGATTAAACATGAATAATTACAATCCGCTGTCAAGCACACCATATCATGATTTTTTTTTTATGTCCAAAAGGCTTTTTTAAGTTTGCCAGTGACTAAAAGTGCCCACCACCCTTGAGAGGGTTAAAAATGTTTCTTTGTAACATTCAAATGGGTGTTTTATGTGAACTGTTGTAAGATGATGTGCATATTTGGAAAATGGACATGTAAAATTAGTTCAAGTAGGTGCCATCTTAATCTTTTACAAATATCACAGGCCAACATACCAGAAGGCCTGTTTAGCTTCTTTCATGGTCAAAATTTATGAGCAAGGTTTACAATGTTTTAGTAATGCCTTATGGTAGGCAGAGCGTCCCTGCGTAACGAGGATTACTCGTGGTGACTCGGTGGAGCTTGTTTGCCGTGCGCTAGGTGTCCGGCATGTCCGGCGCGCGACTCGGTGGAGCTTGTTCACTACGCGCGAGATGTAAAGTATGTATGTCGCGCGAGCCGGTGGAGCTTGCTCACTGCGCGGGAGGTGTAAAAGTATGTATGTCGCGCGAGCCGGTGGAGCTTGCTCACTGCGCGGGAGGTGTAAAAGTATGTACGTCGCGCGAGTCGGTGGAGCTTGTTCACTACACGGCGAGGTGTAAAAGTATGTACGTCGCGCGAGCCGGTGGAGTTTGTTCACGGCACGCGAGGTGTAAAAGTATGTACGTCGCGCGAGTCTGTGGGGCTTGCTCACTGCGCGCGAGGTGTAAAGTATGTACGTCGCGCGAGTCGGTGGAGCTTGCTCACTACACGCGAGGTGTAAAAGTATGTACGTCGCGCGAGTCGGTGGAGTTTGTTCCCCTTGCGCGGCGACGGAGCGTGTCCAGCAGGCAGGTGTGTATTCGCGCAGCTGCGAGTGTCTCCGACAAGAGGCGTATGTGCTCGCGCGGAGGGGCATCTCCAGAAAGTTTTCTCATTTGTAAAGTTTGAAATAGTGAACTAAAACATGCGCATCACCCAGTGTGTGTAAATGTTCAAAATGAGTCCTTAAATAATAAAACGAAAGCCTGTTATGCGGGCCCTACATGTAATGTGCCAGCCATTTTTTTCAGGCTAGGTGACAAAATTGGTCGGCCATATGCACTGTCATGGTTTCAGGCTTAATGACAAAGTTGGTCTACCCTTGAGATAAGGTCACAGACTTTTGTTTGTAATAAAATAATTATATCAATACTAATTTTTAATCTCTGTTGTAAACTTCACGATTTTTTGGATTATATATAACGTTTTGCTGATAAAACTATCAGATTCGAGATAGATTATGGTTGATTTCACGTACCGGATTTGGAGAGTTTTGGATCTTCATGTAGTGCTCAAAAAAGGGTGAACCAGTTATGAAGGTTGTGACCCAGAACTTGTATATCAATCATGTGTGGACTCAGATCTTGAAAATGTTTTTCCACAAATATCTTCTTGAGCTCCTAATAAAACAGATCTAAAGCTTTAGACCTAGAAAAACCCACATAAAACTAAAAAGAACGCCATCCATGTGGAGCTTTTGCTCAAGAACCATGTGTAAATTCAAACAAAAACCGATCTGAGATCCGAGGAGGAGAGATAAGTCGTGATTCTTGATATAGATTTTGAACCGGTGGGCGCCAATGAAGAAACACGGAATCACCGCCGGGATGATTGGACCGCGTTCTACATAAGGGTGAAGAATCACACCTTGTTCTCCCTCTTGAACCTAGATCTGCAATGGAGAAGAGAAGAAAGTGGAGCTGTAGAGATTGCCGGTAGGAGAAGATTCTCCTGTTTCCAGCTACAAAAAGTGTGGCGGCTCCATTCCATCTACCCTAATAATGAGGTGAAGACCTCTTTATATAGGGGATATGGGCCTCCCCTAACCTCAATGGGCCAGGCCCAGTTAGGGGTTATCTCTACAAGCCCCGGCCCAAAGTAGTGTAAACTACATAGCGTTGGGCCTCGCGGTTGGGTTAGTAAGCAACAATAATAAATAATTGATATAAAAGCAATAAGTAACGGGAAGTCTGACCGCTCGGGTCGGGTTTAATACCGTACCCCATCAAAATGAAAGACTGAAATTAAGTAATACGTATGTAAATAGACGTGTAAATTGTTTCAATCAAGGATTCATGTGTTTTATATTTAAAAGGAAAGTGCAGAAGGTTGCAAAATTTTGGGGGGAAATCTTCATTGACGAAATTAGAGTCTTAGATCAATGATATCGGGTCTGACAGCCGGGCCACACCTCCAGCTAGTCAAGACCTTGTAATGGCCTGTTACATCATTCGTAGCTGTCGCAACCCCCGACCCCTTACCCCGGGAGGCGGGCGGCCATGAGCTTCGCAAATTCGGTGATATCGGTGTTTATTTACTTTGACAGCATAATTTACATCAGGACCGTAGTTAGAAAATATTTTATCAGAGTAAAACACCTCATTTTATAAATAATAAACACATGGGTAAAACCCAAGTTTCCATTCATAATGTGGTAATAGGGATAAACCCTATTTTATTTAAATAAAACTTCTTCTTTATTTAGGTAACTTTTATAGCCACTTTTTCAAGCCTTCAGTGCTCTACAGCTGGCTTCTATTTGGCTTTCACATTTTGTTACCTGAAACGCGTTTTAAAAACATTTGTCAGTGGAAAATACTGGTGAGTAATCCCAGTTTAATCAAAACAAGTTTTATCATTTTACAGTATTGAGGGCAATCCAACAATTACATTTGTTTACATCTACCTTAATTACCACCCACGTTATTGTCAATCCTGACTTGTGAAATTATTACTACTCACAGTGTAGTAACTAATTTTGTATACAAAACCCCAATACACCGACGATAATTCTAGAATTACAAATACTCAATCACTGCTAATTATAATGTAAAACAATTAAGGTTTTGTAAAAACAGTTTACAAAAAGTAAGGATTACTCACATTGCTAGTTTAGGTATTTCCTTGTGACTTCCTGGTTATAATCTATTAATTTAAACAATGCACACGCGTTAGTATAATAACCTAAATTTACATTAGATATACCCCCCTCCCGAGACAGAACTCCAACGACGAAGTCAAGCAGAGCCTTGACATGCGTTACGAGCCCCAGATCAATTGGGCAAAGTATCTAATACGTAACCGAGGGTTATAATACTTACAATGAGGCAAAACTTCACTAATTAGGGGGGGGGGGTATTATACCCGGGAATTAATTCAATTATTTCAAAATTTGAGAGAGAAGTTTCGAATTTTGAACGATTTCAACTGAATGCCGACGATCCCTATTTATAATGCTGATCAGGGGTTTTCTCGCACCCCGCGACCAACTAAGGGTCGTTCCTCGCGGCCCGCAAGCTAGGCTGGCTAGGGCCTAGCCTTGGCCAGTCACCGTTGTAGGTCCGCCGAGTGTCACGCCACGTGGCACCCCAGGGTTCCGCCACCTATTACTCGGTCGCGCCCCGCGACAGAGTTAGTCTAGGGGGTCGCGGCCCGCGAGCACCCCATAGACTTTGTTTTTATTTAATTTTTATTAAATTAAAGGTATTTCGGGCCGTTTTTTCGTGTACGGGGTGTATTTTAGGGCGTATAGGGGTGTTATAAGTATTTTGGGAGAGTTGTTATATCCTCCCCACCTTGTTTTAGAACTCGTCCTTGAGGTCTACTGGAACAGGTGTGGATATTTCCACTGCATCTCTGATTCAAGCTCCCAAGTATACTATGATCCTCTCTTGGAATCCCATTTTACTTTGACTAGAATTAATCTCTTGTGTTTGAGATTCTTGATCTTTCGGTCTTCAATTTGTAGTGGCTTCTCTACAAACTTAAGCTTCTCATTTACCTCTATGTCCTTAAGAGGTATCATTAATGATTCATCTACTAAGCATTTCTTGAGATTACATATATGAAATACATCATTTATATCTGCCATTTCCTCTGGTAGTTGTAGCTGATAGGATACGGGTCCTATTCTTCTAATAATTTTAAAAGGTCCAACATACCTGGGGCTTAGCTTTCCTCTTTTGATGAATCTAACTACTCCTTTCCATGGAGAAACTTTTAATAACACTTTATCTCCTATTTGAAATTCCAAGGGTTTTCGCCTGTTATCAGCATAACTCTTCAGACGACCGCGTGCTGCTTTTAATCTTTACTTGACTTGAATAATCTTGTCCGCTGTCTCTTGCACTATTTCTGGTCCAGATAATTGCTTTTCTCCAATTTCTACCCAACAGACTGGAGTTCGGCACTTTCGTCCATAAATTGCTTCAAATGGTGCAGCATTGATACTGGCATGATAGCTGTTATTGTAGGAAAATTTTATTAATGGTAAATGATCGTCCCAATTTCCTCCGAAATCAATTACACAAGCTCTAAGCATATCTTCCATTGTCTGAATGGTCATTTAGCTTTGTCCATCCGTTTGAGGATGATAAGCTGTGCTTAGATTTAACTTGGCTCCCATTGCTTTTTGGAAACTAGTCCAAAAATGAGAAGTAAAACGGCTATCTCTATCAGAAACAATAGATTAAGGAATTCCATGTAATGAAACTATTTCATTTACATATAACTTAGCTAACTGTTCCATATTGAAAGTTTCCATCATCGGTAAGAAATGAGCAGACTTAGTTAATCTGTCTATAATCACCCAGATTGTATCATTACCTTTTCTTGTCTTGGGTAATTTGGTAACAAAGTCCATTGTTATCAATTCCCATTTCCATACAGGCATTTCCAATTGCTGCAATAAACCTGAGGGTTTCTGATGTTCAGCTTTAACTTGTGAACAGGTTAAACACTTGACAACATAAGCTGCTATATCCTTTTTCATTCCTATCCACCAGAAATTCTTTCTTAAGTCTTGATACATCTTATCACTTCCAGGATGTATCGTATACTTAGGCTTATCGGCTTCTTCTAAAATTCAGTAGCGTAGGTTTCCTTGCTAGGTATCCAAATTCTTTCCTTATGGAATCTCCAAATTCCATCTGTTTCTTGTTCTAATTCCTGAATCATTCCTTTTAATTTATCTGTATCGTCCTTGATTACTGATTCTTGTACTTCTCTAATTTGCTCATTTAAATCTATCTGCAGATTTAATTTGAGAGAACGTACTTTTCTTGGCTTTTCATGATACTTTCGACTTAAAGCATCAGCTACTACATTAGCCTTTCCTGCATGATACTGGATAACACAATCGTAATCACTAAGAATTTCCATCCAGCGTCTCTGTCTCATATTCAACTCTTTTTGCCCAAAAATGTACCTTAAACTCTTATGATCTGTGAAGACTACAAATTTATTTCCATATAAATAGTGTCCCAAATCTTAAGGGCAAAAATTATGGGTCCTAATTCTAAATCATGGGTTGTATAATTCTCTTCATGATTCTTAAGTTGTCTAGATACATAGGCTATAAATTTTTGACGTTACATCAACACACATCCATAACCTAACTTAGAAGCGTCACAATAGACTATAAAGTCTTCAGTTCCTTCTGGTAACGCTAGTATGGGTGCGTTGGTTAATCTTTGCTTAATAATTATAAAAACTTCCTCTTGTTTTGGTCCCCATTCAATCTTAATTGATTTACAGGTTAGTTTTGTTAAATGAATGGCTATTCTAGAAAATCTCGGATAAACCGTCTATAATAACCTGCCAGTCCAAGAAAACTTCTCACCTCCTTTGGTGATTCAGGGACTTTCCATTTAGTAATCGCCTCGATTTTTGTGGGATCCACATGAATTCCTTCATGTTTAACTAAATGTCCAAGAAATTGTACTTCTTGTAACCAAAATTCACATTTTGAAAATCTAGCATAAAACTTTTCTTTTCTGAGTAAATTCAGAAGTGTATGCAGATGCGCTGCATGTTCTTCTTTACTTTTAGAGTAAATAAGAATATCATCTATAATGACAATTATGAATTTATCCAGATATGGCTTACATATTCTGTTCATCATGCCCATAAATGCGGCTGGGGCGTTGGTTAGACCTAATGGCATGACTGTAAATTCATAATGACCATACCTTGTTCTGAAGGCAGTTTTAGGAATGACCTCTTCCAGTACCTTTAATTGATGATATCCTGAGCGTAAATCGATCTTAGAAAAGAATCTAGCTCCTTGCAATTGATCAAACAGATCATCGATTCTCGGTAATGGGTACCGATTTTTAATCGTGACCTTGTTCAATTCTCGGTAATCAATGCACATACGGATTGACCCGTCCTTCTTCTTGACAAACAAGATTGGTGCTCCCAAAGGTGATGAACTTGGTTGTATGAAACCTTTCTCCAAAAGTTCGTCCAACTGTTTCTTCAGTTCTTGCATCTCTGCTGGTGCCAAATGATAAGGTGCTTTGGCAATCGGTGCTGTTCCTGATAATAGGTGAATTCTGAATTCAACCTCTCTATCTGGCGGTAGTCTAGGTAGCTCTTCAAGAAAAACATCTGAGAATTGAGATACTACAAAAATATCTTTCAATTCTTTTCCTTTAGTGTTAATAATTATGGAAATCATATACACTAATGATCCTTTTCTTGCATAACTTGTTGTTTTCATCACAGAGATGAATTTTGTAGATCTAATTGGCTGATCTCCTTTAATCGTGATCTTTTCACCTTTTGGTGAATTTACTTGTATTGACTTTTGATCACATAAAATATTGGCTTTATTGGTTACTAACCAATCCATTCCTAATACAACATCAAATCCAGCTAGGTTCATTGGATAAAGGTTAGCAATAAAATCATGGTTTAAAATTTCTATTCTTGCTCCCTGCAAGATTTCAGTGATCTTAACGGATTCTCCATTTGCCATTTCCACTAGACATTTTTGTTGAAGTTTAGTTAATGGTTGATTAAGAATTTTGCAAATGAAGTATTAATAAAACTTTGGTTTGCACCAGAGTCAAATAATACTTTAGCAAAAACATCATTAACTAAAAACGCACCGGCAATCACATCCGGAATCATCTTAGCTTCTTCTGCTGTCAGAACAAATGCTTTAGCATTATTAGTATTCTTGTTGTTCATGGAAGAAGCTAGTTTCGGACAGTTTGGCTTAGTATGCCCCTTTTCTCCACAATTGAAGCACACTCTATTACTGGGTTTCTTCCTGCAGTCTTCTTCCTTGTGTCCTGGTATCTTGCAAAAATTGCAGTAGGTGGAACATTTTCCTAAATGTTTCTTCTTGCAAGACCTACAGTAAGGTGCAGAAGTAGAACCTATACTTTTCCATGATAGTTATTTCCATAACGAAATTCTTGGGTAAGTTTCTGGACTAGGTTCTTCCTCTGGTTCTCTTCTTGTGTACGTACTAGTTAATCAGTCAAGGTATTTGCTAGTTCTACAGCTTCTTCTATGGTTTGTGGTCTAGCTGCCTTGACTACATGTCTAATCTCACTGATTAATCCCCAGATGTAACTAGAGATTAATACTGATTCTGGTGAGGCTAGGGTTGGCACTATTCTAGCATATTCGAAGAATACGATAGTGTAACCCTTACAGTCTATTCCAGTCATTCTAAGGTTTAAGAACTTATTAGCAATTTGTATTTTTACATTGGGAGGACAAAATTTCCTTTCGACCATGTTCTTAAACTCAGTCCATTCCATATTATAAACTCTGTCACTTCCCCTAGACTGGAGAATGGTATTCCACCATTCTAAAACTGCATTCTTAAAAAGATTGGAAGCAAACATAATTTTGTCTTCCTCTGCGCGCTTGCTTATTTTTAAGACAGCCTCTGTCTTTTCTAACCAGCGTAGAGTTGCAATGGCTCCTTCATTGCCAGAGAATTCTATTGGTTTGCAGGACCAGAATTCTTTGTAAGAACAACCATAAGACATGGTTCTTCTTCTTTTTGGAATAAGCAATTAAAGTAATGGTCCATTGTTTACGCTGTGACTGGGTTCAGTAGGTAGTCGTTTACTTCCATTTTTACTTTTATTTTCTGCCTCTTTAACAGTTTGGATGATATATGGCATAACATCTACAATCCCTTGTGCCACTATATGTTGGATGACACTGTTATCTATTTGGTTTCGTTTTTATCATTATTGTGGTTTTCCTGATTCACTGCGTTGTCCATCTGGATTATAAACATTTACCAGGTATTAATATCACAAGATAACATTTAATGCTAACAATTATACAAACAAACACATTGGTCAAAACCGTCGATCATTGCAACATTCTACTCTTTTTATATATGTATGCATCTATTAAAACTATAACTGGAATTTAAAACATATTACTAGTTATGCATCAGTAAGTATTAGATTATCTATTTTAGTTTTTTTTTCAAACTACTCGCGTTTATATATATATATATATAGAGAGAGAGAGAGAGAGAGAAAAAAAAACGGGATCAGGAGAAAACGCTCAAAAGTGTGAGAACGCATCCTGGCCCAACACGTGTCACGCGACATAGAGAAGGGCGGAGGGGCTTTTTGTCCTTTCATATTTTCTTTTTTTATACGCGTGTCACATCACCTTTCCATTTTTGGCGTTTAATAAATACGTGGCGTTTTTATTGTTTTAAGATCAGGATCATAGTAAACATTTTGGCGTTTTAAATATGTTTTGGCGTTTTTATTGTTTTTAGATCAAGATGCAGGCCTATAATGTAAAAAACATCAGCAATTTTCTTGATGTTTATTATATAAAGTAGGATTCATGTCTATAATTTGACAGGCAATTATGGCATTTTGAAAAGATAAATAAATTCAATTTTCCATGTAGTGGCTTTTAATATAATAAATGTTTGGCAATAATGTTACCGTCTCTTCATTTTACTGTTTAGCAATTACTGTTTCGTTCAATTTCATCTGTCAATTAGTGTTTATTTTTCCAGTAATACTTTGTTTGGCTTTTTTGGCGTTTTATATAGCAACATCGTGCTTTGCTAGCATCCGTTCTCACAGTTTTCACACTATCAGGCGTTTTGGTGTTTTAGTTTTTGGCGTTTTATTCTCAATTTTTTTTATTAGTAGAGAATTAAATAATAAACAACAGAGAATTAGATAACAAACAATAGAAAATGAAAAAAAAAATTATAATTTACTTTCTCATCCAAATCTTCATTGTCATCAGCCTCTTCTACTTTAACCTTTTTGGCGTTTTGAACTTGTTTTTGAATACCTTATGTAGATCCTTATTTTCCTACATAACGCCCGTCTTTAGAAGATGTTTATTTTTTGTGGTATCCTTTATTGTGGGTTGATATATACTTGTTTGATGACATGTTGAAGACCAAAGCCCGCTCTAATGTATTGATCCCTTCATGCCATCAATATATCCATCAAGAACAAAGTGACATGATGACATATCAATGTCATCAGTCTCTTTTTCTTGAATATTTGTCCATCTCATTCAACAAAAGATTATAGAGATACCCAAGTCTCTTTCTTCTTTGAAACATATTCACTGGCGGTTTGGCTTTGTCATGCTTATGTTTTTTGTGGCCGTCTGGAAAGACAAAATGACATAAGTTTTTTCTTTGAATGTGTATCTTCAAACAACTCATTAGTGTCATTCGTCTTTTCATGCAATTATAATATTCATCAATAACAAAACTCAAAAAATGACATAAGTCTGAACCCAGTATTTTTTTGTTTAAGATTTGTCCATCTCATGCAGCAAAATATTATTTGTGTCACAACACCTCAGAGAAGAATGCATTCTCCGTAACTTGGCGTTGACCAATATTGAATATACAAGAATCGATATTTGCCATTTTTGGCGTTTTACTGAGTAAATAGTGTATCTGAAAAAAACGTCGATTTTTGGGAATCTTTGATGTTTGAGTGTTTTGGCGTTTTCTAATATGATTGCTATATATTAAAATATGGCGTTTTTTGAGTAGGTGTGTTTGATGTTTTGGGGATTTTGACGTTTGTAAGATGAATGGTATATAGTAGAAAATATGGCGTTTCAGGTTCTGGGGGTGTGTTTTTATGTCTGGTATGTTTTTGTTTATATAGGGATGTGTTTTGGTCCGTAATGGCGTTTTATTCATTAGGTGGCGTTTTGGTATAGAAGTGTAAAGACCTTTTTACCCTTAATGAAGCGCGTCCACTTAATAGAATTCGTGTTATTTACAAAAACGCCACCGCGCCAATCGAGTCCATAGATTGTTTTGATCGGAGGATCCATAAGTGTCACACCCTTACTAATATTGAACGATTTAAGTATAAATATCGACAATTAAATGTGCATTTATGACTACACATACTTATGAAAATACGGGTTTATTAAAACTTTTCTCAATAAAAACAATACAACATAATATGTATAAGTTCGTCATTTAAAAATGACGACGAAACAATGTGCGGAAGCTTGTAACTTAATCGTGTTCGGTTCTTCGTTGAGCTTGATCGTCATCCGGTACTCCAATTATTACCTACATATCATAAATCATGATATACGTTGGTTATATGAAATCTATAACTAATCTAACTAAGTCCGAAAGCTCAATACGATGACCAGGTAACTCATATGGGTTATGGCAACTGATAACCCAGATGAGTAGATAACTTGTCTAGATTATGGTAACTGATAACCCAGATGACCAGATAACTCGTATGGGTTATGGCAAGTGATAACCCAGATATATATTTAACAATTCTGGGTTACAGAACTTGGCCATTTTTCCCTTTTTAGTAAATGTTGCGTAACTTCTCTGATATTTGTTCGTTTAGCTTGAAACTTGTTTCTAATTGATCGTAATACATTTGCCTACATTATTGACCCCTAATCATTAACCCGGATTCATAAATTTTATGATTTACACAACCATTACCGGGTTTATGCGCATTATTATCTTGACCCGTTATGAGATTTAAGCACTTTAAGCTTAAATTATCCAGAACCCTTCATATCTTTTATTCCCGGTTTAATGATCTTTATTCATATATCATCACAACTTCAGTTGTGATGGATTGTGATAGAGAAATCCATTATACTACTATTCTACCCTCGAATTTGACATTTTTACAAAAATAACCCATTACACATACCTGGCTCGGGTCAAAGCAATGACCCGTTTTAATACCTTACATTATTAGTTACTAACTAAAAGCAATGCAAGCCATACGCTATTCTTCCTGTGAGCACAAAACTCAACAAGCAACCATTAGTCATTATTGTCAATGGTGATAACATCACCATTTGACCCGTTTGGTCTAAATGACCATTTTACCTATTATGGCTTACACCATAAGGTAACTTTTAAAAACTCATTGTTTATTCGTCAACACGTGACCAAATTACCATTTTACCCTTTTTACCATCAAATATGGTTTCTTACCATTTTTACTTGTTCTGACCCGTATTGGTTCGCGTCGAAAAGTCATAATTCAAAGACTCATTTCAAATACTAGATTACTTTGTTATTAACTAATACATAAGTAGATGTTCTACTTAAAAGATGTAAGCTTTACTTACCTTGCATCCGATTATGTTTTTCCCGCGTATTTGATCTTCTTGACCCGATTCTTCCCAGGCTTCCACCTAGCTTGTCAAGCGTCAAACTACCATTTAACATTCGCAAGATGGTTAGATTAGTCATCATTTATCATGACTATTTGTAACGACTCTCCTAGGACCCTTAAGGTAACCCTAAACGCTCCTAAATACACCCCGAGTGTGAGAAACGGACCCGAAATACCTTCGTGCTTGGAGAAATCAAGAAAAACAAGATTTTTGGTTCGCTCACGGGCCGCGTAAGAGTTAAGCCAAGCTTACGCGGGCCGCGACAGCAATGCAAACTACCGGATAACGATCAAGGCCACGTGGTATGACACGTGTCGAAACCTCTGATGACTCAGCTGACCTAGACTTCCTCGCGGGCCGCGTAGATGTTCCTTCGAGTTTACGCGGGCCGCGACACGCCCCAATTCCAGCCCTATAAATAAGGAGTTCGAGTTCAGTTGAAAGTCGCTCAATTCTTTTCTTCTTTTAGCTTCTATTATAACAAAGTAATAGCTCGGGTATTATACTCTAAAACCCGAAACTCTGCTCGTTATCAGGGTAATAACTCTAATCTTGGACACGGTACTATATCCAATTGATTGAAACTGATCCAACGGATGTTTAAGTGCTGCCTGTATACGGCTATACTTTGTCATTCGTTGTGAGTTTTGATCTCGTGATTATCGTTAAAGTTGAATTGAGTAATACACTAATACGAGTTCCATTGTAGCTAGAAATTAGAACTTGTAACCAGGGAACTACTAAGCTAGAATACTTAGCGATTAAGTAAACTTAATAGTTAAGGAAAACTTAGTAGTTAAGATAACTTAGCGGTTAAGAAACCTTAATAGATAAGTTAAACTTAATCAGTTAAGTAAAATTAATTAATCAGTTAAGTATGATTAATTAAGTTAAGTATGATTAATTATTCCGTTAAGCAAGATTAATTAAGCTAAGCGAGATTAATTAAGCTAAGCGAGATTAATTAAGTAAGTAAATTAAACGCCTAAATAGATATACATGAAAATAAATATATATGAGATAGATAATATCAAAGGAAGGTGCAAAGAAGGTATAAGAAGATATATATATGGGTAGGAAGTTTCCTAGAAAATGTATAGGTAACTTCCTAGAAAAGCTATATGAAATTTCCTAAAAATTTCATATTTCCTACCTATAAATAGGAAGCTTAGGATTCATTTTTCTTTGCTCATTTCTTCTATTCTTCTCTCTCTATACGTTGGTGTTCTAACCAATAGTCACCGATGCGATATTATGTCCGATCGATTCTGGAACGAACTAACGAATGCCAAAGACTATACTTTGTGAATTTCGTTAAGATTCTGAAACGGATGCCAAAGCGCTGTCTAAACAAAGACTATACTTTGTGAATTTCGTTAAGATTCTGAAACGGATGCCAAAGCACTGTCTATACAAAGACTATACTTTGTGAATTTCGTTAAGGTCCTGATCTCGTGACCATCGTTAGGTTTGATATGGTTTTACACTAAAACGTATTCCACTCTGTTAAACCATATGTTTAACTATCAGAAAACTCCAAACTATACACTTACAATCAAACAAGATGCTTAATCATCAGAAGATTCAGAACTGTAAAGTAGATGCTTGTCTAATCAAGACTATATGCTAACAAGGTGAGTCATTCTCTTTTTATCAACAATGTTTTACAATACTCAAATTATTTTCAAAAGTTATAGTTACAGGGATTAAGTCGTGGTTATCTTGAATCACTGGCAAGTGGGGTATTGTGTACATTACTAATTTCTCACTGTTAGGTAAACAAACCTAACTGTGATAATCATCACTACTTGGGTGAAAGGACCCAATAGTGGTATGACCATCGTCACCAGGGTGTGACAAGGCGCCAGATAACAATAAGATAGTAGCCATCGTAATCGCTCTGATGCTGTAATCTATAACAATGTGTCATTTTTGTACAAACTGAATGAACTCACCAGTATTTCCTGCTGACCAAATGTTTTTAAAACGCGTTTCAGGTAATTACGGTAGGTCGGAATAAGAGTTGGATACGGCACCAAAAGGCTTACAGAAGTGGCTTAATTTATCAATTAAATTAAATTAAGAAAAGTTGTTTTATGTATTCGGGTTTATCCCATATTAAAGCTACCTTTCAAAACATGGTTTTATCCCATCTATTTAATAAATAAAATCCGGTGTTTTCTAAACTCTGATATTTTTTTCTAACTCACGGTCCTGATGAAATTTCCACTGCACTACTTTTCTAAATAACCACCGGTACCACTGAACTGGTTCGCGGCTCCCGATTCCGTCCAGGGTGGGGTCGGGGGTCGTGACAGAAGTGGTATCAGAGCCACTTGTTTAAGCAGTTAGGTGTTGTAATAAAATACCTAAGTTTAAACGAAGAGTTAGGAACTTGATATTTTCTGGTAGCACTCAGGATAGTATTTATACTTGAACTTAAGAAAGATGCCTTAATATGAGCTTCAAGATGAGCTAATTACTTGTATAAGTATAATGTGATAGATATTGGTATGTCGTAAGAATAATGATTAGAACATTGCAAAGTACGATAAATAAGCAATAACACTTAATTGCTGTTAATTCTTGTTTACCGATACTACTTGGTCTAGAATAAGATATGTTATGGGAATACAAATTTCCTTGAATCTGGATGAAAGCCTTAATAAAAGAGGCACTTTTAAAATCTTGAAAAGATACTATTTATGGGAAACATAATAATTACCTCTCCGGCGAGAACCGGGCAAGATGAGGTTACCTCTCCGGCTAGAACCGTGTAAGAAGGAGTATAATATGTCAAACAAGTGACAAAATTCCCTAAATAGTACCATGACCTGATGTCTGACTTGTTTTTGAAAAAAATCGATATGTTAAATACATTGACCTTATGAATGGTATGTATGATTATATAGATATGTATATCTATAAGGAATTCCAAAAGCCATAACGATTGACAATTTAAAATAAATCACAAACATAAGTGTCAATAATAATTCTAGATTTCTTTATCAGGAATCTCTTGCATATATCTATAATTCCGATATCAAACATTATTTCGTTTGATCATCTACCTCGTAACTCGTGCGACAATATAAACAATGGAAACCCTTTAAGTTGGGACGCCATCAAAAGTTTAAAAATTTCCAATGCGTTACCATAAACTATCAACGCAAGTAAGAAGCATGTAAAGTTGGGCTAGTGCACAAGAAAACAAATGAAACTTAAATTATACGTCCACAGACGTCGAAGTATATCACACACTACTTTCAAGGCAAGACCTTTGGAAAATATAATTGGACATGACGACACCAATGCGAATCCCGTCAGTGGAAGAATTACTAATCAAAAAGCAGCACTTGGCCATGTGATCCTACAAACGACATGAATCTTGCTAAGGTACAATAGAACAAGATTTCAAAACAATCGGTGCATAGTCTAATCCAATTCTTGACGCTGCAAAAGAAAGTCACATACCTTTACAATTCCCCTATTTCATTTTTTCGACATTCCCTGGTAATGTCACTTAACAACGGTTATCACACAAAATTCCAGATAAAATTCTTAAATTCCTTTTGTTAAAATTCAGACCTCTGCACATAGTAACTATACTTTTTCATTTCTACTCTCCTAATGGTCATCATGAGGATTTCTTTCATAATCGCGAATATTTATTTGGTTGTTTCATTTCTTGGTAAATCCACACGTTACACATGCACTATTTGTTACGCATGTAATTAGTTTGATTTATGAAGACCATTGGAGGGCTTCATTCCAATTTGTTGTTTTATTAAAACTCAAATATCGTTCCGCTATACTTGATCTTTGCATTGTAAACCGCGTTTTTTTGCAAAACGATGACTCTTTGATATCGAATCGATGAATTTCTTGAAAAACTCGATTTTCTTTTGAATGGTATACATGGTTTTTGTTGTGACCATGTCAGAACTTTCTTATTGATACATGAACTCATTGTGTTTAAACCAAGTTCCATTGTTTGAACCTGCTCGCAATACGTATTCAATTCAAGGTCCCGTATGATAGATTAAGGTCATCATATTCGAATTAATCCCAACAAGCCCTTCAATTACTTTGAACCATAACAGGCTTGTTTGGTCTTCGACTCCATTAAAACGTTTATTTGATCACGATCAACTTGTGGTGAAGTTTTCACAAAATTGAAGCTTGCGCTAATCTCGTTTGCACACATCATATACATTGAATCCGCTTTGTTGGTTTATCCTATAAAAGCAATCATAACACAATCGTGTGCAAAGATAATGATACACAAATTCATGTCATATTTCAGTGTATCTCTTAATGGCTCTTACAGCATCAATCGAGCCTTTCGTGATATTTATTGCTTTATCATCCTCAATCGAAAAACATTATTCAATTGTTTCAATTTCAATCGAAAATCCTACTAGATTTGTTTGAAACAAACATTTGGACTTACTTCATTTTGATTTAAAACACGGTGAACTCGTCCAATCACCGCTATTATTATTTCGATCACTATGACACCTTGTGGCGTCGGTATAGACTTGTAGCTTGAGCTACTCTATATATACCTTTCACTTGACTCATCCTTGAAAGTGGTCTTAATACAACTATGTGTTAAGACAATGATACACTAAACTCTGTTGTATATCGGTGTATCCTTGTAATTCGATAAATGTCAACCCATTGATTTTTCTCATATCATAATTCAATAGTTGACAAATCATTTTCGTACTTCTATTTCATTCGAGCTTGTTGATTCTGAGACTTCCTTAGTTGACAATCAAAGTAAGTTTTTGTTGACAGTGAATTCTAGTGTTTCTAAAAATCATTCACAACTTGTAAACATTCACATCTATTGATCATATATTTTTTTACTTAAACCTAATCACCTTGGAAACTATACCATTTCATCTCATTCATTTGACGTCGACTTCTTGAACTAATTCAGTTGAACCATTGAGCCCTATTTATGGTAAAACACGTATTCATCTTAAAACTATTCTTATTGACTATGACGTGACATAACTCTAAAAGAGATATCATAGCCCAAATCTCGAGGACAAGATTTAAAATAAGGTGGGGAGGATGTAACGACTCTCCTGGGACCCTTAAGGTAACCCTAAACGCTCCTAAATATACCCCGAGTGTGAGAAACGGACCTGAAATACCTTCGTGCTTGGAGAAATCAAGAAAAACAAGATTTTTGGTTCGCTCGCGGGCCGCGTAAGAGTTAAGCCAAGCTTACGCGGGCCGCGACAGCAATGCAAACTACCGGATAACGATCAAGGCCACGTGGCATGACACGTGTCGAAACCTCTGATGACTCAGCCGACCTAGACTTCCTCGCGGGCCGCGTAGATGTTCCTTTGAGTTTACGTGGGCCGCGACACGCCCCAATTCCAGCCCTATAAATAAGGAGTTCGAGTTCAGTTGAAAGTCGCTCAATTCTTTTCTTCTTTTAGCTTCTATTATAGCAAAGTAATAGCTCGGGTATTATACTCTAAAACCCGAAACTCTGCTTGTTATCAGGGTAATAACTCTAATCACGGACACGGTACTATATCCGATTGATTGAAACTGATCCAACGGATGTTTAAGTGCTGCCTGTATACGGCTATACTTTGTCATTCGTTGTGAGTTTTGATCTCGTGATTATCGTTAAAGTTGAATTAAGTAATACACTAATAGGAGTTCCATTGTAGCTAGAAATTAGAACTTGTGCACATTACTAATTTCTCACGGTTAGGTAAACAAACCTAACTGTGATAATCATCACTACTTGGGTGAAAGGACCCAATAGTGGTATGACCATCGTCACCAGGGTGTGACACGGCGCCAGATAACAATAAGATAGTAGCCATCGTAATCGCTCTTATGCTGTAATCTATAACAATGTGTCATTTTTGTACAAACTGAATGAACACACCAGTATTTCCTGCTGACCAAATGTTTTTAAAACGCGTTTCAGGTAATTACGGTAGGTTAGAATAAGAGTTGGATACGGCACCAAAAGGCTTACAGAAGTGGCTTAATTTTTCAATTAAATTAAATTAAGAAAAGTTGTTTTATGTATTCGGGTTTATCTCATATTAAAGCTACCTTTCAAAACATGGTTTTATCCCATCTATTTAATAAATAAAATCCGGTGTTTTCTAAACTCTGATATTTTTCCTAACTCACGGTCCTGATGAAATTTCCGCTGCACTACTTTTCTAAATAACCACCGGTACCACTGAACTGGTTAGCGGCTCCCGATTCCGTCCAGGGTGGGGTCGGGGGTCGTGACACTATTCCACCTTACGGACTTTATATCAAAATTACCATTTGATCCTATTATAGGTCAGTTTGACTTTTAAAAGTCAACTGCCTATTAAAATATGCAAATGCACAATTAAGTTTAACAAACTCATTTAGGCATTTCATCAAATACTTGGTAGGCATTTATTTTAGGCCACCATTTTAACTAAATTCCCAACCTAGTTCGTATCATTTTTTTCACTTTAACAAGTTCATGTAATAGTTAACATCAAGTTAACTTAGCTTTGAGTTATCAATACTAGTTCACCCATTTATCATGCTATGCTAGAACTAAGGGTTTTCATCCCTATGTGAAAACCCATTTCATCATATTACCAGGCATTCATCCGAACACCTAATAAAATCAAATTCTCCATTCAAACTAGTAGACATTATGATCTCAAGCACCTATTAAGATCAGTAATACATAAATTTCATCATTTCATACAAAACCCATTTCATGTAATGTATGAACACTTGACCTAGTCTCAAATTATTCAAGTATTTCTCAAATACTAACTAGTATGATGATCATAAACATAAATACATCATCAATTTCATCCTGCTACTTAAAATATTGAACTTAAAGTTATCGCCTTCAAGTTCATCCACATACTCATCATCACCAAAGCATAAATTACAACATACCTTATGATCTCCAAGCTTAGATGATCACGAATTTATGTTCATGCTTGTGATTTGGCCCTAATTCATCCTCCAATTTGATGGATTAAGGTTGAACAAGGGTTTGTTCCTTGTTCTTCTTCTCTGATCGTTACTCTCACACACACTTAATGTGTGTTATGTTTTATTTTGTTTATTAATAAACCTAAGTTTCACTCCTTTTTCTTTTTGGCCCCTCTAGTTTGTCTAAACGTTTAAACCCCCATATAACACTTACTAGCAATTAACCAATTCTCATAACTAGGTTTAAATGTTCCTAGTTAACTTAGTGGGTTTGGGGAAGTTATAACCCAGTTTCTTTTAAGTCCCGTTAACTCGGGCTTCTTATAAACTTGTTTTCTCAAAAGCTTTTATTCTCTTTTTATTTAATAATAGGTTTAATTATTTAAATCCTAATATTTACCGGGTTAATTTTTACCACTAACGGTATTTTACCCGTTCATTATTATTAACGTGGTTTGACTATCAAACCCGTTTTCGGGATGTTACAAGTCTATCCCCCTTAAAGAGGTTTCGTCCCCGAAACCTTTCTTACATAGTTCATCGGTTTAGACCTAATGAACTTAGTTTCGTTTTCATTTGAGCATGGCTCACTTTTAATAATTTCAATAATCTTACCGGGAGTGTATGGTAATATCCTTCGGGCTCCAAGTGGTGTCCGACTCCTTTCTGATGCTCCATTCTTGCATCCTTCTTTTGGTTAACACCCTTGTTCCTCCGGTCAAGGATTATTATAGGCCACGTCATATGTGCCTTTCATGTATAAAGCCTCGTGGGCCGTTAGTTTCATCTAATATTCCTTGTCTTTATTACTTATTATAACGAGTCACCCATTTGGCCACTCAGTTATCTGATGTAGTCAACGTATTATCCTATGCCAATCCTATCAAGGCAAACGCTTTCATTAAGTCATAATTACTATTTTGACCTTAAACGACCTTCCCGGTTAGACTTTCTAGTCGCCGGTTACCTCATACCTCATCATTCGGGTATACTATATTGCCATCATCGGCCTTTTGCATGTTTATAATTTCATTTCTCGTAATCACGTTACAACGTGGTTATATTCTATATCACTTTTTGTGTCCGTGATCACATCACATCATATTTAAGTTTATGTCGACTTTTCATTATCAAAAATCTTTCTTTCGAATGTATTGTCTTACAACTATCGTGTTAAGACCTATATCCTTTAATATTAACCATTTTCAAATTTCCTCTCATAATATTCATATTCGTTAAAACGTTGTTCCTCACTAAAACTGAATTTTTAGTTTAACGTTTTTTTAACACATGTCAATTAATCATATCGAGAAATTAACGATAAGAATTATTCTTTTTCCGTTATTGTTTTATGCGGGGAATCATAACTAGTTCCCACGCTTTACCCAAGTGACCCGTAGGTTCTTTCACTTAGTCTGGTAGGCTATTTCTTTACGCTTTCACCCTTTTAAGGTGAGACCCCTATAGTTCGTTTCTTTTATTCGTGACCCGAGGGTCATTCGGTCTCGTAGACCTTCACACTGTTTACTACCAAAGGTTTTGGTTGTATCATAGGTCATCCCCATACTTATTTCGTTCTAAAAATATATTTTCGGTGTCAAAGCACCTTTTTTTTAAGTTTAGCAATCATTCATTTTCATTCTTGAATTCTATTGACCTTGACCACAGTCTAAGGCTACATTCGTTTTCTTTTTGGACTAATCTTCCGACTTTATGACTCCTTACGTCATTTACACATCGGTTTGTTCTACGCTTACCGTTACCCGGTTCATACTTATACTTCTTTACAACCCGTTACCCGGATTCTTTATCTTTATCTTTTTAACATTCTTGTTTCGTTAGTATGCGTTTTTCCTTTCTATCATGCATTATTAGGGTATTTACTATGTTACTTAATTGATATATGTATGAATATACACATATTTATGCATCTTTCATTAACAAGCGGCTTTTCTTGCTCTTCAAGACTAGCCCAACTCATTAACATGGTCATTTTTCCCTTCTCAAAATACATTTTTGGTGCTATGGCACCCGTTTTATAGTTTCATTGTTACTAGGACTTGGTGTCCCACTCGTCATTAGTCCTTATCTATTTTCACTATGGTGTTTTACAAAGGTTACTCCAGATATCATTTAGTTATTCCATATTATCATATGGAATTTACCCACATCATTCATCAACACATATATTGTTTCCTTTTAAGTTGGCTTGGCCGAGTCTATAACTTGCCTTAACCATTCATACTTATTATATTTTCTAGGTTCAAGTGTAATTACACTTCCTCCCAATTTGTTCCTTAATCATTTACACTTCTGCATTCTCCGGATTTGAGTGTAGTTACACTTCCTCCCAATGCATATCCTAATGGTTTTACATATTTGCATTCTCCGGGTTTGAGTGTAAGTACACTCCCTCCCAATGCATTTCTTAATTATTTTATACATTTTCATTCTCCGGGTTCGAGTGTAAGTACACTCCCTCCCAATGTATTTCTTAATCATTTTATATATTTGAATTCTCCGGGTTCGAGTGTAACTACACTCCCTCCCAATGCATTTCTTAATCATTTATATATTTGCATTCTCCAGTTCGAGTGTAAGTACACCCCCTCCCAATGCATTTCTCGACATCTCCCACTCACTTAGTCCTTATTACATAAGGGGTACTTATGTTAGTTATAACAAACTCATCGTATCATGTGTTTAACACTTACCTGGCCAGGGTAAGTAATCCGCACATGGTACGTATAAACTTATTATATTTAATATATTACCTCCCATGTAAGCAAGTTTTCGGTTTGTGGTTACGTCCTTTATTTTATTCGGTAAAACCTTTTATTGCTATATTGCAAATATTAGGTTTTTACCTTTATTTATTCACAAATCATAAGGAGTTTTCATTTCATAAACTTATATACAATCACATTATGCGATGGGATTGTTACATATCTATACCGTGTCTTTTATATAAAACTTTTACCTGAACGGTTATCCCCATCCAAGTTTCTAAGTCTGAATTTTACTTAATAGGATCTTAATGATAATGTTTACTTGGATGATCACCGCCATCCAAGTTTCTATGTTTGGACCTTTTATGTATGTTTGTTATTCACATTGTGAATAACACGTATTACCCACCTAAATTCCTTTGGGGAATATCATCCTAGATGATTATCCCGTCCAGACTTCTCACAAACTTTTATCTCATACGTTTCTACCATTCACCATGTGAATGTTGCACTTAATTAATTATACTACAAGAAAAGTGTGCACCTGGGTAATATTCGCCCTGATGGGCCTTCATTTCTTTGCCCCCTTTTATTTCATTCTAACCGCTTGACCTTAGTCCTTTGCAAGCATGCTCCTCTTATCATGCTTCGGACCTTGCCATGATCTCATTGATAAACTTTTGAATTTCCACCATCCTCAGGTGCGGAAATTATATCACTGAGACATTCACTAGAAATTAGTATAATGCAATTTATAAGCCCATACTTTAATACAAGGCACCTATACTACTTGTTATCACAAGTAAATTTCCCGACCCCAACCGGTCCTTTACCATTCCTTTAGGGTTACCGTGTATTACACGATAGTCCTAGGCGTGGTTTACAACATCTTTCATTCATACTATATCATTATAACAACTTACCGGACCCCGCAATCAAGCTTCGAACCGAACACCAATCTTTATCAAGAGCATAAGGTTTAAGTCCAAGCATAGTTTTCCCCACCATACTTGAATCTCTTAAACCAGGGCTCTGATACCAACTTGTCACACCCTTACTAATATTGAACAATTTAAGTATAAATATCGACAATTAAATGTGTATTTACGACTACACATACTTATGAAAATACAGGTTTATTAAAACTTTTCTCAATAAAAACAATACAACATAATATGTATAAGTTCGTCATTTAAAAATGACGACGAAACAATGTGCGGAAACTTGTAACTTGATTGTGTTCGGTTCTTCGTTGAGCTTGATCGTCATCCGGTACTCCAATTATTACCTACATATCATAAATCATGATATACGTTGGTTATATGAAATCTATAACTAATCTAACTAAGCCCGAAAGCTCAATACGATGACCAGGTAACTCGTACGGGTTATGGCAATTGATAACCCAGATGAGTAGATAACTTGTCTAGATTATGGCAACTGATAACCCAGAGGACCAGATAACTCGTATGGGTTATGGCAACTGATAACCCAGATATATATTTAACAATTCTGGGTTACAGAACTTGGCCATTTTTCCCTTTTTAGTAAATGTTGCGTAACTTCTCTGATATTTGTTCGTTTAGCTTGAAACTTGTTTCTAATTGATCGTAATACATTTGCCTACATTATTAACCCCTAATCTTTAACCCAGATTCATAAATTTTATGATTTACACAACCATTACCGGGTTTATGCGCATTATTATTTTGACCTGTTATGAGATTTAAGCACTTTAAGCTTAAATTATCCACAACCCTTCATATCTTTTATTCCCGCTTTAATGATCTTTATTCATCTATCATTACAACTTCAGTTGTGATGGATTATGATAGAGAAATTCATTATACTACTATTCTACCCTCGAAATTGACATTTTTACAAAAATAACCCATTACACATACCTGGCTCGGGTCAAAGCATTGACCCGTTTTAATACCTTACATCATTAGTTACTAACTAAAAGCAATGCAAGCCATACGCGATTCTTCCTGTGAGCACAAAACTTGACAAGCAACCATTAGTCATTATTGTCAATGGTGATAACATCACCATTTGACCCGTTTGGTCTAAATGACCATTTTACCTATTATGGCTTACACCATAAGGTAACTTTTGAAAACTCATTGTTTATTCGTCAACACGTGACCAAATTACCATTTTACCCTTTTTACCATCAAATATGGTTTCTTACCATTTTTACTTGTTCCGACCCGTATTGGTTCGCGTCGGAACGTCATAATTCAAAGACTCATTTCAAATACTAGATTACTTTGTTATTAACCAATACATAAGTAGATGTTTTACTTAAAAGATGTAAGCTTTACTTACCTTGCATCCGATTATGTTTTTCCCGCGTATTTGATCTTCTTGACCCGCTTTTTCCCAGGCTTCCACCTAGCTTGTCAAGCGTCAAACTACCATTTAACATTCGCAAGATGGTTAGATTAGTAATCATTTATCATGACTATTCCACCTTACGGACTTTATATCAAAATTACCATTTGATCCTATTATAGGTCAGTTTAACTTTTAAAAGTCAACTGCCTATTAACATATGCAAATGCACACTTAAGTTTAACAAACTCATTTAGGCATTTCATCCCGATGTGAAAACCCATTTATCGTGCTATGCTAGAACTAAGGGTTTTCATCCCGATGTGAAAACCCATTTCATCATATTACCAGACATTCATCCGAACACCTAATAAAATCAAATTCTCCATACAAACTAGTAGACATGATGATTTCAAGCACCTATTAAGATCAGTAATACATAAATTTCATCATTTCATACAAAACCCATTTCATGTAATGTATGAACACTTGACCTAGTCTCAAATTATTCAAGTATTTCTCAAATACTAACTAGTATGATGATCATAAAAATAAATACATCATCAATTTCATCCTGCTACTTAAAATATTGAACTTAAAGCTATCGCCTTCAAGTTCATCCACATACTCATCATCACCAAAGCATAAATTACAACATACCTTATGATCTCCAAGCTTAGATGATCACGAATTTATGTTCATGCATGTGATTTGGCCCTAATTCATCCTCCAATTTGATGGATTAAGGTTGAACAAGGGTTTGTTCCTTGTTCTTCTTCTCTGATCGTTACTCTCACACACACTTAATGTGTGTTATGTTTTATTTTGTTTATTAATAAACCTAAGTTTCACTCCTTTTCCCTTTTGGCCCCTCTAGTTTGTCTAAACGTTTAAACCCCCATATAACACTTACTAGCAATTAACCAATTCTCATAACTAGGTTTAAATGTTCCTAGTTAACTTAGTGGGTTTGGGGAAGTTATAACCCAGTTTATTTTAAGTCTCGTTAACTCGGGCTTCTTATAAACTTGTTTTCTCAAAAGCTTTTATTCTCTTTTTATTTAATAATTGGTTTAATTATTTAAATCCTAATATTTACCAGGTTAATTTTTACCACTAACGGTATTTTACCCGTTCATTATTATTAACGTGGTTTGACTATCAAACCCGTTTTCGGGATGTTACAATAAGTGTTCTTACCGTTCTCACATTTTCCTCCGTTTTCTCTAAATCCTAACTCTACATATATATATATATATATATATATATATATATATATATATATATATATATATATATATATATATATATATGGGGATGGTTCAAATGAAAACCACTTTTATTGTGAAAACTCGAAAACTAACTAAAAAAAGCCTAAAAAACACACAAAAAATTTTTTTTTTATAAATTTCGCTGGTTTTTATATATGAAAAAATATTTTCAAAAAAAAAAAACAATTTTTTTTTTGTTGTACTGCACATGTGTAGTACACTAATACGGAAAACCTAAACCACTTAACCCACCCCCCAAAAACCTAAACCCCCCACCCCCACCCCCCCAAAAACCTAAATTCACCCTCCCACCAAAACCCTAACCCCCCACCCCCCAAAAACCTAAACCCCCCCACCCCCCACCCTCCCGAAAACCTAAAACTAAACCCTAAACATAAACCCGAAAAAAACCTAAACCCCCCACCCCCACCCCCCAAAAACCTAAACCCCCCCTCCCCCCCACACCCAAAAAGCTAATCCTAAACCTCCAAAAAAACTAACCCTAAAAGCTAAACTAGACTCAAAAAGCTAATTTTAAGCATGTAATGCAATTGTAGTACATGTTATATTGCACATATGCACTACTATAATAATAGTATTGAAAACAAGACGACACCATAAATCTTTTTTTATGTCATAAAAAATATGCTCGAATATACTTGAATGAAAGATACAAAAATTTGTGATCTTATGGTGCCATTTTTGTTTTAAAATGAAAACGTATAGAGAAATGGGAAATGTTTGAAAAGTTATATATTTTTTTTCCAATTTTACCCCTCCTTCATTAAAAGTCTCCCCCCCCCCCCCCCCCTTCCTTTTTAGTGGTTTTTAATTAGTTTTCGAGTTTTCACAATAACTAGTGGTTTTCATTTGAACCTTCCCCATATATATATATATATATATATAAAATTTCTATGGGTTAAACTGCATTTCCCGCTCGTCGTACTTCCAAACGAGTTTCCCTCCTATCCCGTTTATCCTCTCTCCTTCATCTATCAACTCCTCACCGTACAGGCAGAGTTCCTGAACGTTCTCATCACTCACGGGTGGTCGTGGTGCGGGTACTGGGTCAGGATGCATAGGTAAAGGATCTCCATATGGGTATGGGTTTTCTAGTATTTCCTGAACATACTGGTCAGCATCCCAATATGGATCTAGAGGGTCAAGGTTAGGATATGGTGATAATGGGTTTGGCATGGGCTCCTCCTGTGGGTAGAGTTCTCGATAATCCCTATGGTCATCATTCTACGGATCATATGCTAAGGGATTGGGTGCTGGAACTCTAGGTATCTCATCAGGGTTAAAGGCTGGTATGGGAACTGGTTCTACTTGGTTGTGTTCTATTTCCATTGGCTGAGTGGGAAATAGTGGTAGTGGCTGTGGTGCAATAATTTGTTCTAGGTTTGGGTCTGCGGCTGTGGTAGCTAATATGTGAAAGTTGGCCAATCTCCTATTGAGTATGTCTTGGGTCTGGGTGTTCATCTCCCTATTTGCTGCTGCTAAAGCCCTTTGTTGTCGTAACTTTTTCATTCTCTTCCTACGCTCATGTACTCCCCGACTGAACCATCCTCTCTTTTTGGTAGGGAATGGTTATTTGGATTGCGCCTTAAATACGAAAATCCCCTCTTCTGTGTCAGCTGAGTACCCCGAAGGAGTAGGCTGCGAAGAAGTTCCTTCATCTCTAGGAGAATTAGACAGTTGACGATAAGCGTCTGACGGACCTTGATCACTCATACTGTAAACTAACAAATTGTATAACACACAATAATAATATACATGTATGCACATAGTCACGTAGATTATTTCCTAACAGAATTGACAATTTCATTATCAGCAGAACACTTATGTGACTCAAATTAGTGGCTGTAGCTCTGATACCACCTCCTGTCGCAACCCCCGACCCCTTGCCCCGGAAGGCGGGCGGCCGCGAGCTTCGCACATTCGGTGGTATTGGTGTTTATTTAATTTGGCAGCGGAATTTACATCAGAACCGTAGTTAGGAAATATTTTATCAGAGTAAAACAACTCATTTTATTAATAATAAACACATGGGTAAAACCCAAGTTTCCATTCATAATATGGTTATAGGGATAAACCCTATTTTATTTAAATAAAACTTCTTCTTTATTTATGTAACTTTTTATAGCCACTTTTCCAATCTTTCAGTGCTCTCCAGCTGGCTTCTATTTGGCTTTCACATTTTGTTACCTAAAACGCGTTTTAAAAACATTTGTCAGTGGGAAATACTGACGAGTGAATCTCAGTTTAATCAAAACAAGTTTTATCATTTTACAGTATTGAGGGCAATCCAGCAATTACATTTGTTTACATGTACCTTAATTATCACCCACGATACTGTCAATCCTGACTTGTGGAATTGTTACTACTCACAGTGTAGTAACTAATTTTGTATACAAAACCCCAACATACCGACGATAATTGTAGAATTACAAATACTCAATCACTGCTAATTATAATGTAAAACAATTGAGGTTTTGTAAAAACAGTTTACAAAAAGAAAGGATTACTCACATTGCTAGTTTAGGTATTTCCTTGTGACTTCCTGGTTATAATCTATTAATTTAAACAATGCATACGAGTTAATATAATGACTCAAATTTACATAGCTATACCCCCTTCCGAGACAGAACTCCAACGACGAAGTCAGGCAGAGCCTTGACATGCGTTACGGGGCACTAGATCAATCGGGCAGAGTATCTAATACGTAACCGGGGGTTATAATACTTACAACGAGACAGAGCTTCACTAATTAGGGGGGTATTATACCCGGGAATTAATTCTATTATTTCAGAATTTGAGAGAGAAGTTTCGAATTTTGAACTATTTCAACTGAATGCCGACGATCCCTATTTATAGTGCTGATCAGGGGTTTTCTCGCGCCCCGCGACCAACTAAGGGTCGTTCCTCGCGGCCCGCGAGCTAGGCTGGCTAGGGCCTAGCCTTGGCCAGTCACCGGTGTAGGTCCGCCGAGTGTCACGCTACGTGGCACCCCAGGGTTCCGCCACCTATTACTCGGTTGCGCCCCGCGACAGAGTTAGTCTAGGGGGTCGCGGCCCGCGAGCGCCCCATAGACTTTGTTTTATTTAATTTTTATTAAATTAAAGGTATTTCGGGCTGTTTTTCGTGTACGGGGTGTATTTTAGGGCGTATAGGGATGTTATAAGTATTTTAGGAGAGTTGTTATAGTAGCCCAAGTTATGCGCGTTTAAAGTTTGGACCTTTTCAGCCATATTTTCCTTGTCGAGCTTGTCAAGATAAGAGTCTGTCAACTTTTGGATCAGCTCATCATTGTCAGGGGCGGACTTAACATACAAAGTACGGGTTCCCGGGAACCCAGTCTTTTTTTAATTTTTAGTGTAAACTAGGATTAAGCCCCCCGCGCGTTGCGGCGGGGGCGTCAAACCATGGTAAGTATCATCAATGCCACAAAACTGTGAAATAGAACCAGTGGGCATGACTGAGAATGTCCTCAATCAGCATGATACATATAAAACGAAATTCCCAAACTAACCAATTATTAACTCCAATAAATCCTACCACTAAACAATCAATCACTCACTCGCTCTAAAAATAGGCTTGTGGGCTTTCATCACGTTGGAAGTTGATCCTCGGACATGGATTCTTTTTGCTGCATCAAACCTCACCGCCACTTTATTCGCGGATGTCCCGTGCACATCTTGATACTTCAAGTTCGGAAACCTGAAACCATTACCATATTTAAGTATTATTTAACAAAAAATATTGAGAATGTCAAACACATGAAAAGAGTGCCATCATCTGAACATAGTCAAACATTGCAAGCATCGAGTGATCTCAAACCTTTCTAAAGTTTGTATAACCTTGGTGTGTCATCCGTAATCAACCCGTCTATGGGTCCAATATCCTTCTCAGTTTTAAGGCATGCAATGCATAGCTACAGTCATCCTTTGCTTTTCTGAGTCTACCATCATTCAATGTGAGATCTTGAATACCCCATTACACATTATCTGCACATTTACATATCCTTCATCAATAATAATAAATTGAAAAGAAGGATTGATCTATGGTTTGCAATATGCATACAACTTAATCGTGCATTAATATCATACAACTTATTACGGCATCCGACTCTCAGCATATTGCACCATTAATATAAGCCAACATAATATCAGCTTAATATTAGTGCGCATTCAAAGCTGAACATAAGCACGTCAAATGATAACTGATAAGAAAATTGAAAACTCTATGGCTATGGTTATTTAGTATTACCATTAAAATGGCAAGATACAAAAGTAAGTCCTCTGTTGCTTCTTGTATACAATAACTAATTCTTTCCCTCATTTTGAAGTATGGCAACCTTATGTTGAGTTGCGTTTCTATGATTAATGAGCTTATATTGTTTAAAGACTCACACAACCTTCGCATATTGTCCAGCAAATTGAGAACGAATCTGTAAAGACCCCAGTCTATTGGGTAAACCATGTATATATTAAATTGAATGGATAGAATATATCAAAATTTTGAAAAGTGATAAGTATATTCAGTTACTACATAATTCAACGTAATGCATAAAATTGTCTATGGGTCGATTTATGATTTAATTCACACCAAAACTATGCACCAGTTAAACGGTTTTAATCGTGAAGACACACTTATGTTTACACTTTATAAATGGATTACAAAATACGTTTTATCATGCGATTTTTTATAATAAATAGTAAAAATATAACATCAAATAAACTATAAGCATTTGACCGTGCACCTTATAAGCATGCCTAGAACAAATCAAAACACATGAAGGATTGAAATCGCGAAGAACACAAAGAGATTCAATTCAAGAAAAACAACGTAGAATCAGAAAATCAAGCGTAAAGACATCAAAACTGTCATACCTTGAACTTTGATTCATCGGATCATCTTGAGGCCATTACGTTCTTGAACGCCGTTGAGCTGATTCTGTAACAATTGGTTCAACGATGAATCAACGGACTGGAAGCAATTTTGAAAAAAAACTGAAAGGAAAAATGATTATTGTAAGCATCGTCACGTAATCCTTTCATCCCTGCCCAAATTATTAGTTAATATATAGATCAAATCAAATGAATTCGTAGCCGCACACCTTCGGCCGCCTCAACATCTACCAGAAAATATGACCCTTGGAATCAACAAAACCAACCTAAATCAAGATAGGGCGACCTATGACCCAAGGATTCAACAATTTCAGGTCGTTTCCTTGTTTCTCAACTGCCTCAATAGCCAAAGATTCGACGATAATCAGAATTATTGTCATACTTATCAGGAATTACTATAGTTTAATATCATACAACTTAATACGGCATCCGACTCTCAGTTTATTAACATAAAACTTTGAATATGAGTGTTTGTGCAATCTAAACACGAACGCAAACCTAACGCAGAAAAGAATATCACCTCGGGCTCGCTACCATCGGAATTCGTTGTATAATCTGTTCCATTGCTGCCAGGCATTGCAAATATCACTCCATCTGCTCCAACATCAAAATTCCTATCACACAACTTAATAACTTGTTCTGGTTCACTTTGGACTCTAATGAATCAAAATTAATAACCTAATCAAAACCCAACCAATAAAAGTAATATAAAGCAATAATTACAAATATTCTGTGCACATTGAGTCAAAATCAAAGCACCGTCAATAAACAATAAAAAAACAATTTTTTTTGTAATTACCATGATAAAGTTGTTACCTACACCCTGCTACATTGGAGTTCAATCAACATAGATTAATAACCTGCTACATCTGAAACGACATCAAGAAGAGCCGATCTAACAAAAACTGAAACATACAGTAGAAGTAGTATTGAAGACTTACCGGATCTTTGCCGGAGACTCGTCAGACTTCGCCGCCCGTCGTTGGCCTTTCTCTTTTTTTTTTCTCCAATCGTTGTCTTCATTGAAACCCTAAAGTTTGTTTTGGAGGCTTTTCAACCGACTTCATCTCTCTCATGTCGGCAACGATGGCAGTTTGTATAGCTTCTTTGAATTGACAGAGAATAGAAAAGGGTTTTGAGAGAAAGAAGAGATGATGGGGTGTTTTGGGAAAGAAAGAGATGATGAAGTGTTTGGTAAGCATGATCATATATCTAATTCTTTTTTGAAAAACACCCAAAGCTAAGGGTACAACTACCCTTAGCCTAAAGTGGTTGCTTCTTTATACAAGGTTTAATATGTATAAGAAGCTGAAAAGGAACCCATAAGTATATTATAAAAGGAACCCATAAACATAAAAGGATTTGGTTCCACCGGTTATAATCTCGCTTTTCTTCCTAACCCACCCGGGTTCGAATCCCGTCACTGCATTTTTTTTGTCCGTTTTTTTCTAATTTCTCTTTTAATTTTTTTTTCTTTAAAGTAATAAAACATTAAAACCCATTTAGGGTTATATCAGCGCCGCACACAAACACAAACAAGCAGCGAACAGACACAGAGTTCAAACAACATCAGCAGGCAGCAACTCCGCCAGTCCGCCTCCGCCCTCCGGCTGCTCCGCCTCAGCCTCCGCCTCCGCCTCCGATTAAGGTTAGAATTTTGGTGCTGATTGCTGAAAGTTTCAGTTTGTTATACACTTATAAGTTCTACATCTGTTTGTTTTAAGTTAATATTGGTGCTTATTGCTGAAAGTTTCAGTTTGTTATACATCTGAATTTGTCAATTTGGTAGTTAACTTTGGTAGTTAAACTTGAATTTGGGTTTTTAAACTTGAATTTGGTAGTTAATTTTGATTACATCAGTGATTAACAGGTTTTGAAATTGGGTTTTAAACTTGAATTTGGTAGTTTAATTACTAATGTTTGTAGTTTCAATCATCTATTGAGAAATTGTTCATGACAATGACAACCGGCTAATCTTTGTAGACTTTCAATGATTATTAATGTTAAATTTGTTGAAACTTGAATTTGGTTTTTAGTTTATACTTTGTTAGTTGAATTTGGCTGAGTTTTTTTTGTTGAGTACTTGAAAAATCATTTTAGTTTTCTTGATGATGTTGTAGTTGGAATCGGCTCAAATAAATGCTTATTAGTTCACCCTTTTATGCTTCCTTATCATGTATAGATTTTGCGTAACTCGAACTAAAATGACCATTTTTCGATGATTCGAATTCGTTCGGGAAAAGTTTATTACAAATCAATTTAGAGAAATGTGTCTTTTAGAGATGAAGATGATAGATAATGGGATAGGAATGCTTTGAAGCATCATAAGAAAAAAAAAAGGTGAGTTTAGTTTTAAAGCCCGACCCGACCCGAAAAAACTGACGTCGAATTGACCGAAATTCGAGCACCTGAAAAAGTGAACCCATTGAAAAAATATCCTGGATCCGCCACTGATCATTGTAAACTAAGTAAAAACTATTACTAACATGATAAATGGTGCAATACTACCATTTGTGTGCTTATGCCCCGACAACAGGCCTAAAGGGAAACGGATCTTTAAGGTCGATATTACTATACATGCGTATATTCTGGTATAATCCTACCACAATCTTCTTTGCAAATTGTTATAAATCATCCTTTTGAATCGCCTTTTCAAAGATACTACCGCTCATAGATTTAACGTTTCGAATTCGAATCAATAATGATCCAACAAATAGACTATTAATGAAAAAATATAAGCTTTGATAACAAATAGATTTATTTTCAAGTTGCACAATATATAATGCGAAAAGGAGATTGTCTTTAATCTTTATGGGTGACGTAGACTAAGTGAAGACAGACAATACCCCAAACCACCCCATTAAGGAACTTGGATCCATTTTGCACTTTGCCACCATTATTGTCACCACAATGTCTTAAAAGATTCATTTTTAGATTCCGCACCACATCAACTTTCCTGAATCCACTATTGGATTCATCATAACTCTTTATTGAGAGTTGAGATATAAATATATTAATAAAAATTATATTCAAAGTATGAAAGAAGATGAAAACTTTAAGGTATTATGAGCCAATAATAATCATTTTTTTATACTGTTATGATAAAGTCACTTGCATGGACGGACAAGATTTTTGGGTTGACCCCAATCTTGCAAACTTTTCTTAGTGACTTATTGGTGGAAAATGAAAACAAATTTGTTTGTGTTCCCGAGTTTAATAAACAAAAAAAAAAAGAATTAATGAGGGAAAATAAAAAGAATAGAAAGGAAAATTTAATTAACTAACGTGTTCTCGAGTTTGAAGGAAACGAAATGAAAAGTAAAGATTTTATGTATAAAAAACTTTTTCCTTCCAAATCTTGCCAATTTAGATGGATTTAAAATGATGGAAAAAAGTCATAAGTTTTCTTTCATTCTCTCTTCGTTTCTTTTCTTAAGAAAACTTTGAAACACAACTTTTTTCTACATCCTTTTAAATTCTTTCTTTTCCTTCGTTAAATTAAACATGGGAGCATTCTACATCCTTTCAAATCCTTTCTTTTCCTTCGTTGAATTAAACCTGGGAACACAACGGCCTTGATGGTTTATCTGATTTTCCCTTAACACATGCATGGGTTTGAAAATTGTGTAAACAATTTTTTTTTCTCATTTAATGGCTCATGAATACCGTGCTATCTTAAAATATCGGCTCATGATTCCTATGTTCCCTGATGATGAGCAATGCCCGATTTGCCGGAAAGCTTGCTTAGACCAATTTGGGGAGCATGCTCTGCACTGTAAAGAACTGCCAGGTTTTAAGTATAGGCACGACTGGGTGCGGGATGTCTTGGGGGACATCCTCAAACGGGCGGGGATCTCGGTGAAGAAAGAAGCCCCCGTAAACTTAAACAGACCCGAGGGAAGGAAGATCCACATTGCGCCCCGCGGACGTTTTAGTTTTCGGGTGGGATGCAGGTAAACACGCTTGTGTTGATCTTACCGGGGTTTCCCCCCTTGTAGGCTTTCGGGATACAGGTTTTGTCCCTGGTCAGGCGATTGCAAAGGCGGCAGCGAAGAAAATGGACAAACATGCAAAAGCCTGCGAGGATAATCAACATTCCTTTATCCCTTTTGCCTTTGATACCTTTGGCTCGCTAGCCCCAGAAGCCATCAGATTTCTTGAACGGGTCCAACGGGTTGTTCACAGCAACATTTCGTCTCCTAGAGATCGGGGTTTCGTTTTTACTAGGTTAGGTTTCGCTATTCAAAAGGGGGTAGCGGCGCAGCTTGTTGCCCGCTTACCGGCTATCTTGGTGTAATTTGTTTGACCTTATATATAATAAAAAAAATATAAAAAAAAAAAAAAATTTAATGGGATGTTATCAAATCCACTCTCTCATTATTGAGAAAGGACTTGCACCTCTTAAAGGTTAGCTTTTTATTTGGTTTAATGTGACTTATCTACCGTCTATGTAGACTTTTTTACAAGAAAATTAATAAATAGGTTGTTGTCATGGTTACAATAAACATATAGACTTCAATATAGTAATTATATATTTATTTTTTCATCTCTTCTACGTTGATTTAGTTCATGTGTCAAATGTTTTTTCAATCAAAAGTGTGTAGATTTTTATGCAATTTGTCTAGCATTTTAGTTATAGATCTATAAGGTACTTTTCTTCATGCTTCATGTATAAAGTTCTAGAGTAAATTACTTTTTATGTCCTTGTATTTTAGTGGTTTTAACCATTTAAGTCTAAAATCAAAATGTTTAACGCTCTGAGTCCCTAGACACTTTTTTTTATAACCATTTGAGTCCAAATTTTAACCTTTTGAGTCCATTTTTTTTTAACAAAATTGGACTCAAACCATTATAAAATGAACAAAACTGGACTTAAAACGTTATAAAATAAATGGCTAGGGACTCAGAGCGTTAAACTTTTTGATTTTGGACTCAAGTGATTAAAAACCACTAAAACACAGAGACTCAAAAAGTAATTTACTCAAAGTTTCTAACTAAGTTCTCATGTTTTAGTGTGTATATTGTTTGGAATCAATTTACTGGTAGTCATGTTTGGTGTAACCATGTTTGTGTAAACTTAGTGAGCACAGAGATTCGGTATCAATTAGAGCTCGTTTGAGTCCGACCCAACCCGAAAAAATTGTAAATCAAGATGATAGACAACAAAATAGCGAAACTTAATGACCCCTTAAGAAAAATTATTAACTCCATCACTACTCATGAATCATATTTTTCTCTTAACTTTAAATACCACTTAAATATTCACTTTTGTTCTACTCTTTTATAAATATTATTTTCTTTAATTAAACTTGATTACTATGCGCTAAACTGATAATTATTACTTCTCAAGTTAAAGTGCCTAAAGTCTCTTATCTATATGATTGAGTCAAGCCCAGTATCTATCCCACTTGGTGGGAGAATTAAGTCATTAACGTTTGACATGTTGCAACTTTGTGTGGAGTGAATTGTTGAACTTCAATTTTAAATTAAACTATCTTACAAAGAAGAACTCAAGAGAAATGAGGTATTAGGCAAAAAGGTGCAAAATCGATACATGGCAAATAGGTGAAACCCTCATTTGTGCACGGTCTTATATCTATCCTACTGTCTCACCCGTTATGTTGTCTGCTTTATTTATGCGTGATTGTGTTGTACTCTTGACCTGCGTTTTGAGTTGTGTAGGTGATGGTGATGTTCTTCGGTAAGGCAATGGCCTTGAAGAGGCAGCCGGTTGCAGCCAAGTTTTATGAGCCTCACTAGTGATATCTGTATTGTCTAATGCGGCTAAAGGGGATGACATAAGCTCTTAGTTGCACCAATATTTGTGCGCATATTTACTAGATTATCATCGTAAGCGTGTTTTACTTTTGGTTATTGATTGGCTTATTATCTTATTTAATTGAATTTTGTACGTGTCAGGATGTCTGCTTCGGAAGATAATCAGCAGGAAGAAACATGTGAAGTTGCAGGTGTCCCCAGACGCATTTAGCGCACGTTATGTACATTCATGACGTTAAAAAAGTAGAATAGGCTTTATGTGAATAAACTTTAGTTGTTAATTATAAATTTTATAATATATAATTATGCAATCAATGTTATCTTTTGTATTTTTACCCTTTTGTTATGACTTTTTATCATACCGTAATATTACCTACTCTTACGTGTGAGGCTTAATTCTAGTTTAGTTTAATCATCTCTTTTCTTCCTTCTAGATCTCATGTCGTTTTCTCGTTTTGTTCAATTATATGTCGACAAAAGTTGCCTATTCAGAATTTAGAAAAAGTCACTTATTATTTAAACATGTAATAAAACGAAACATGAAAATCGCGTGATGAGTAATGACTTTATGCAATAATACAATATGTTATTTTTTTTTTAACAGCCAACAAACTCAATACCGAGCACTCTTGGGGCACCCACTGGACAAACGGAGTACTCCGAGATTAACCCGAGTCCGCCACCAGTTCCGGGGAAAACCCGATAATTCACCCGCCCGTAGGCACGACGGTGAAATTACCGGTAAAACTCGTTTGACTCAAGTATCCAACCCAGGTTTCCTTGGATCTCCTATCATTGTCCACCTGGTTTAATACAATATGTTATTAAATTAGTGATTTCATAAATTAAAACTAGTGGACGGCATTTCATGATTGTGCCACATTGGTAATAACATGAGTCATGCTTCCACCGTCATTTTCAAAAAGTATATATATTAAAAAAAAAGTCGACAATATATTTTGTCATCTCATTATTAAACGGTGGAGGTATCCACAAAAACCACCCCCCCCCCCCCCCCCCTCAAAGTATCTACACACCCCCTAACCCTAAATGACTCTTATTGCCCAATACGCCTCAAACTGGCCCCACCCATACGCCCCTCATTGCCCAATACGTTTGAAAAGTATTTACACACCCCCTACCATCTAATTAATGTCAATCATTGGGCGTCAGCCAATGATTACCAATGATTGGGGTGTGTGGAACTTTATTTTGATAGAGTATTTGTATGGGGAAGTTGTGAAATATTAAGAAAATTAAATTTTTTTTTATAAAATGTTGTTATAAAAATTTGTGTTAGTATTATAAAAACTTCATATTTTTATGAAATGAATTGTGTATATTATTAAATGCCAATTTTTTATAAGTATTATTAAATGTCAATTTTTTTTATAAAACGAATTGTATATATTATAAAATGCCAATTTTTTTTAAGTATTATTAAACGTTTTATTAAATGTCAACTTTTTTATTTATCAATTATTATTATGTGTTTAATTTTATTAAATGGGTATATTATAACGTTTTATTAAATGTCAACTTTTTTATTTATCAATTATTATTATGTGTTTAATTGTTTCCATAACGCAATGTTAATGTTAAAAAATGTCAACTTCTGAAAGTCTTTAGTTGTTTTTCAATTGTCGTTTATTAACCATAACGCAACAAGAAACGTAATTCAAAATGTAATTAAACAACGTTTTATATTAATACACAAAACATGTAACTTTGATACAGAATATAACGACTAAACCCTAAACCCTAGATCGCTAATTGTTACATATTTTTGAATTCCTGTACAGGAAAACGATGGGTGCAGCATACACAATATAAAGACAGCCCCGGCTGTCTTGAAATTGCGTACCGAACCCTACCTTCCAACGGGATTCTGCTTCACATCTACCACACTGAAATGGCACAAGGGATCAGGAGGTTGGAGCAGTGGAGTCGGCATTTCGTTTATCAACCACCGTCCAGTCTTCCGCCTCTTGTCAGGATTGTGAGCGAAGTGGCATTCCCGTTGGTGGAAGGCTCATGAGAACACTAATGAACTCCTCTCTTGGAAGGACATGTCACGGGGCAGACCGCGTTCGCTAGCGTCACTTGGAGCTGACGAGTCAACAGGCTACTCTGATAACACATAATCCTAGATCGGCGTTCTAGTGCATGAATCTGAAATACGAACGTAGTTTCTCCATAAGGATTACGCTACCACCACCGTCAAAACACCGACTTTCGATATCTTGTTAATAAAAAATACAATTTAGCATTAGACTCGGCATTCTAAAATATATTGTAAAAATTAAAAAAAACAAAAAACAAAACACCACCACAACCGACCCACCACCGCCACCACCACAACCGACCCACCACCGCCACCACCACAGCCGACCCACCACCACCACCACCCCAGCCGACCCACCACCACCACCCCAGCCGACCCACCACCACCACAGCCTACCCACCACCACCACCACCACCAACACAGCCGACCCACCACCACCACCCCAACCGACCCACCACCACCCCAGCCGACCCACCACCACCACCACAGCCTACCCACCACCACCCCAGCCGACCCACCACTGATGTGTGTAAAATGCAACATATAAATTACATCAAATGAGGCATAAAACTAACCCTTTTTAAGTACTAATGTTGGAAAAAGAGTGTTTTTGTCTTCCTTTTGTATTTTCAGGATTAAATGAGCTCAAATTCACAAAAGAAGCAAAAAGACAGCTAAATCCAACATAAATACAAGAAAAGGAACATAAGTAGACTGCCCGACCCCTCAACAGCATCTTCCCAAGCAAAATAGAGAAGGCAGAAGACTGAACACGCCCCGTGCTCAGCCAGCACGGGGCCGTGCCCAAGAAGCAGCAGAAAAGACAAACCTATAGAAGCTTCTATTGCCCACCACGGGGTCGTGTCCAGCGAACACGGGGGCGTGGCGAAAGTACTGCAGGCGCATTAATTGTAATTGCGAATTACAATTAATGAAGGGAGAGAGTGTCAGACAGGCACGGGGGCGTGTCCAGCGGACACGGGGCCGTGCCCAGCCTTCTGTTCAGCCTATAAATAGGAGTGCTTGGTTTCATTTCAACTCATCCCTTGGCACACCACCTCTCTCACACTTCATCCACCACCCACCACCATCACAACACCATCATCCACCACCATCATCCATTGTCCATCATAGAGTGTGTGAGTCGTCTCGGGATCCAAGATTGATCGTAAGAGTTCTTGACAATCAAGGCCATGTTTGCCTAAGTCTCTTACATCACTTGGTGAAGACAAAGTGTCTAATATAATACTCTTTATTTCTAATCTTTTGCACTTTTTATTTGGTTTTGTATTAATGACTTTAATAACTAGTTACTTATGTTGAAGATGATCTTTCCTTATCGTTTGTCCGTGGTGTCTTGGCATTATTTTACTGTCTATATAAAATAAAAGATTTTCACCATTCATATCTCCACGGTCTATATGGAGGTATGTTGGCTACCTGGTCGGGGGTTAAGGGAACGGTTTGGTAAAGGTCTTGCCATTGTTCAGCGTTTAGAGGTCCTGCAATGGACCTGGGTCAAATTTAGTAGGACCTCCTTCAATGCTTCACGGTATTGGATGGCGGGGGTCCAAACTCTTTGATCCCCTCATAAGTTAACTACTATTAATACTATAACCCGGCTATTTAGGACTGTATCCCTGCTGACTCAGACTACTTAGTCGAGGGTAACGTCACCTCCAAAAGAGGGGCCTACCATAATTTGCATTAATAAGTTAATTAATTATCTTCCAAAATGTGACAACCCTCACTAAACCAGGTATCCGTACGACTTAATTAATAATTAATTATTGCTTAATTACTGTGCTTACTTGAACTTGTGGATAAACTGCTACTTGAATGCTGATACATGTACTTACTTGCATCATACTTTACTTGCTGTCACTCCATGTTTTGCTTACGGCACCTTTGTGACAACCTTGATGCACCAAAAGCACAGTAGCACAATGAACGGATAACCTATTAAACGTGCTGTCATAACTAGCACCAGGCAGGTACTGCCTCTAAGGCCTGTAAGAGCCTGAGATAGTTTGCTACACTAGTGGTGAGTGTAGGGATATAAGGGTTGTAGAACTGCGTAACTAGGAATGAGATTACAGTGACCGGATGTGCCTAAAACGTACTTTATGTACAAAACTCAACACTTTAATTAAAATTCAGCATCTAGCTAACCAATAAGTGCCAAAACATGAGAAAAACATTACTAGACACTTTCCAAAGTGTCGGGAATAAGTTGGGTCACTAGAAATAGTATTAACGACACTTTAAAGCTTTGTTAAGCGCTTTAACGGATTATTATCCAACCGAACAACCGGACTTTACCCGGAACATAAAAATATTGCCATTCACATTGTTTTTCTTTTTCTAAACCAGTTAGGGTCCCCGGATACCCTAACATCCGTCACAATGCATAACATGCTAGTAAATGGTTACACCTTCTAATTACTTAACTAAATGGCTAACTAATGGTTGAAATGGAAACGGATAACCCCCCCCCCCCCCCTCTAACCGAACTCGTCCCCAAGGGGACACCCTTTGTACTTGTTGATTATTTAAATCACTTATGTCTAATATCAATTAGACATAAAATCCAATGGTTAATTACATTAGGAATTGTCTATAAGTTCTAGCATAAGCACACATGTTCATTTCATCACAACACTTAACCACAAAACACTCTCTCCCTCTCCCTTGGTTCTCGGCCGAACACCACCCACAACCATCCATCCATTTTCGATTTCCTTCAACCCATTCCAAGTGCATACAAGTGTTAAGGATCTCATACAAAGGAGCTCGGTGCATTCGGAACGCGAAGGACCTCACCTCATTGCTTTTATCCACCCAATCTTCGACTAGTTTCTTCCCTAGCCTCGAGCTAGTAGTAAGTGACTTCAAACACACTCTTGATCTATTCTAAAGTGGTTAATATGAACTTTGTCGGGTGAAAATCATGAACATACAAAATCACATACTAAAAGTTTACAAGAATGAGAAATAAGTTGGATAAAGCTATAGAGCTGTGTAAAACTTGTAAGACTTGTTTTGTTGTGATTATTTAGTGTTGATCTATGATTGTAGTAGCTCGGATCGTCATCTAACCCGGCTAAGTCATGTCCATGAAACATGACCTAGAGTATGTTTAAGTGTAAAAGGGGTTAAATGATGAACACTACTACACATTAAGCATGAACTTGTGTAAAATCAATATTTCTTATGAAGTAGAGTGGTAAACTAGTAGATCTACGGATCTACAAGCGGTATTTTCAAAGGACCAAGTGTCAAGGAAATCTTATTTTCTAAAACCGGATTTTACTTGAACAAGAGTGATTTTTGTAAACACACAAGTGTGTAGACACTTGTGTAACACAAAAATTTTGACAAAGGAACTATTTTTGTAAATGTTGACAGGAAGTTGTAAAGATGTAACTTCTTTAAAAACGAGACTTTCAAGTAACCGAATTGATCTATACAAAGATCCACTAAAAATAATGGAAAGATACTACATATTTTGGAAAAACCACAAGTTCATGTATTTCTGCGATTATATCTATTTTAACTAGTTGAATATTGTTTATTGTTGATTGAGGAAATTGTTGATTTGGATTTTAAAAGAAAATGATACGCTTGAAAGCGTGGCCACCTCCAGTTACAGGGGAAACTCTGGCGAAATTTTTCTAAAAACCTAACACTTGAAAATATTTTCATCACAAGTGTTAGAAATACATTTTTAACTTGTTTTCAAAGACGCAAATTTCGCCATGATTCTGCTTACAAAATTTCTAAGTGTCGGAGGTGGGATTTTCACAAAATAAAACCTGAAATATATATATTTAGAATATATGTTTTTCATAACAACACTTGTGAATTTCTATGATTATTTTGTGAACTATACAAATATTATTTTTAGGGTAAAAATAATATTACCGAATGTTTACGATTCCAAAAATAATACAAACACCTTCATAATAAATAATAAGTTACAACGGTATAATTATTACCACCTGATCTTTAAAACGTAACTTACGCATTTTAAGAAAATATTTATGAGCGCGTATTGTTGTCAAAGTATTATTTTGGGAAGAATATTTATATTTTGAAGTAAGAAATAAAATATATTAAGTGAGACTTAATAATGTATTTCGAATTTTACGAACACGCATGTATTAAATCCCCCATCCTTGGGAAGGAGAATAATTACCAAGTATTTACAAAAATATAAACACGAAATAGTTGTCTAACTATTTCCCAAAAACTTAAACCTTAAGCTAAGGCACGGCCGTCCGTCTAATAGATTTAGTACGTGTAGGTCGTCGCACAACTGCTTGATCAGGAGATATACTTGGTAGAGACGCACCATTGTGAGTTCATGTCCCCCTTTTCTCTAACTGTTTTCAGTTTTCTAAACTGCGGGGGTGAAATACATGTTACTATGATTACGAATAATTCTTACATGGTATGGTTAGCGTAAGGAGGGTTATTATTCAGATCATGTTAGTGGGTAGGCGGAAACTTGAGGCCATTAATCCTCAGGGTAGGACCGAGGGGCAGGAGCGGTAGATCTATCTGGGTGTAGCGAGCCCAGCCCCAGGCCCAAACAGAACGGACCTCGGGGTGACTTTGTACCCAACGCATAAATCTGCTAGGTTTGAGTCTTCCTACTTGCACTTCACACATATCAATGGCCTTGCAAACCATTGGTGATCTCTTTTTCCTTATTTGCTACATACCAGGGTTTTTATACATACAAAGGTTTATTTACTCACTTACACATGAACTCGCTCAACAATATTGTTGATTTTTCAACTTACATGTATTTCAGGGAATTAAAGGATCTGGCGCGGTATGACACGTTTTCCCGCTGCATTAGTCTCGAGGTCATCCGAGTTTAAGGGATGTGACTTTTTCCTGGACGAGTCACAGTTCTTAAACTGTGTTTATTTCTTGTTGGTGTTGTGTCTTTTGAACACTGTTTATGTTTGTTAGGATGTGATATCCGTTAAGACAATGTTGTGGTTCTTTACTCTTCAAACTTATTTTAATGGATGATCTTGCATGGTTTTTATTTCATATAGCTTGTTATGGTCAAGCTATGGTATTAAGAAGTCACACCAAAATAACCACGCTTCCGCAAAGCCAGGGTGTGACAGCTTGGTATCAGAGCTCTGATCATAGCGAACTAGGATTCCTTCTCGAGTCTAGACTATGATCACTAGGGCTCTCACGAAAACATTTTTACATTGCATACCACTCAAGTCCAGATCCAAAACTTTTTACAAACAAATGTTGAGCACATTTATTTATTATTTTTAGGCTCAGTCTGGGAGGCTGAGGCTCGGTCTGGAAGACCGAGGCTCGGTCTAGGAGACCGAGGTAGTTGTCTAGTGGTACTAGGGAGTCAGTCTGAGAGGCTGGGAGAATTTGGCTAGTGGGACTAGGAAGAGCAGTCTGAGAGGCTGGGAGAATTTGGCTAGTGGGACTAGGAAGAGCAGTCTGAGAGGCCGGTAGGCTAGTGGGACTAGGAGGATTATTTGATTGCTTGCTTGGTGACTAATGTGCTTATCTGATTGTATGATTGATTATTTGTACATATTTGTGTTTGTGTTACAGACACCATGGACTCGTCCGGCACAGGTGATTCGGACACCACGGGCCCTAGACCCATAGTATCAGACGACTTAGAGTCTTCAAAGCACGAGGTCCACACATTAGATGTTACCAGCACAGACGAGGACGACTTTCAGCCCTTTGCGCTGCCCGACGCTGTCGATAAGCCCGCTGATGGCCCTTTTGCTGGGTACCTACCACTCGTAGAGATCCCTGCTCCCATACCTTTGGCCGTTTATCCTGCTTACGATATGCTCCTCGACGCCGACGTTGACGACGACGTCGATCTGTTTGATGATGAGCCCCTGGAGGACGATGTTGAGGGCGAGGCCCTTCTAGCTGACGGTGGTCTTTTGTTACTCGCAGATGCTCCAGCTGAGGAGTCACCTGCACACTCACCCGCTCCAAACTCCTTCGAGTCTGTGGCCTCCGCACCGTCACACACTCGGAGCGCACAGCACTATTCACACGGTTCAGATCCTGACAGGGCATCATCTGCTGTCTCTGCTCCTAGATTTGCTTTCGATCACGACCTCGATAAGGATTCAGACCCTGTTTTTCCCCCTGTATTTGACCCGGACCAGGAGATAGAGTTCATCCACTTGGATCAGCCTATGGTTGACCCAGTAGACCCAGTTGACCCTGCATTCGCTGATCATGCAGATTTTGATATGGAGTTCATTGATCCCGAGCCTGCCATGGCCCTTGAGCCAGTAGCTGCTCCTGACCCAGTGTTTGAGCATGACCCTGTTCATGCTGGCATGCCCATTGATCCTGTGATTGCTGACCTACCCATTGATGATCACCCTGCTGATGCACCACTACTGGAGGGTGACCATGTTATTGCTGCTGATCATGTTGATCCCCCACTTATCGCTGATATACCTGCTGACCCTCTTGTTGCACCCCACCTTGACCCTATGCCTGTGCAGTTTGATCGAGCACTTTTTGAGGCACAGATTGACCCACGAGATGAGCACGCCCAGCATGGGTGGATTCCTACGGATGATGAGCTTCCACCTATTCCTCCTCATACCACCGATGCACGTCACGTTGATTTCTCTTTTTCATTTGCACAGTACACACCTCCAGCTCGACCTGGAGAGGGTTCCTCGGCTCATCCCTTTGGACATGTGCCGACATCTATTCCAGTTATGCCACAGTCTTCATCTGCTATTCCCCCTGCACCACCATTCTTTGTGCCACCTTTTGATCCAGCCAGCGAGCCGTTTCTCTGGATGTCACCGTCTGTTATGCCACCGACCGACCCCTACCATCCTTTCCATATGGGGTATTCTATTGAGGACGTTCTGATGTCATTTGTTGTCCAGCAGGAGGCACTCACACGGCGTATTCAGGAGCTTGAGAGAGCTCAGCCACCGCCGTGCCAGTGTCAGGGTCAGACCCACCCTGCTTCTTCGCAGCACCCTCGACCATTGTTACCTGACTATGCTGCACGCCTTTTGGCACTTGAGCAGCAGGTTGTTCTTGGTTGCGTACCCAGAGAGCCATGGAGGAGGACTGGCTCCATTTGAGACGTTTGTTCTACACCCATTTTCCCCCTCCTCCACCGCCATCAGTTTAGGGCATCTTTAGTACAGCATGGGTAGACGTTGGTGAGAAGACGACGATTGCTCTGACCACACAGCATTTTTGGAGACTACATTCTGATTCTGACTTTTGTTGATCATGTATATGGGATGTATTGACACTGATTTGATATTCTTTTGGACTGGGGTGATGTAGCCCTTAGTCGATGATGATGTATGACACTATTATGTACTTGTACACTCTACCATGTGGTCCCGATTTTGGCAATGCAATCGCAGTATTCTCATCATATATGATGTTTTGATTGATTATTTATGTCTTATAACATGGGATGTTGTGTGATTAATATGATTATAACATGAGATGTTATGTACCATTACTATCATTATATACGTACGCTTTATTATGGCCTGACCGTCGTGAACCCATCTTTTAGAAGATGTCGCCGAGACGTCAAACGCCGATGCCTACCAATGAGGCAGAACTCCAACAAGTCATCGCTGCTGCCATCGCGCAATACGCCGCCTCGCAAGGAGGACCCAGCGGAAGCAGCTCAAACAACAATGGCAACAACAATCCACCTCATGGTAATACTAAGTCATTAAGACATACCATGATCTAATTGGATATCTCTAGCAAGGATGCTAATGCCATTCATATGTTGTAACGTATGTGCAGGGTGCACCTACAAGCAGTTTCTAGACTGCAAGCCTGTCAACTTTGATGGCACCGGAGGTGCTGTCGCTTTTGTTCGTTGGGCCGAGAAGACTGAATCTGTTCTCCGCATGAGCAAATGTGCACCAGACCAGCAAGTCACCTACATTTCTGGGCTATTTTTGGATGGAGCCCTATCTTGGTGGAATTTGCAAGTGCAGACACTTGGTGAAGCTGCTGCCTACGCACTAACATGGACCGAACTGAAGGAACTAATGCGCAAAAAGTATTGTTCTCGCGCTGAAATCCAAAGATTGGAAACTGAGTTCTGGCATTTGAAGATGGAAGGTCCGAAGATCGCAGAATATGTTCAGAGGTTTCACGACCTGTCACATGTGGTACCCTATATGGTCACTCCAGAATTCAAGCGGATTGAACGCTTCATTTGGGGATTAGCTCCTCAAATCATAAGCATGGTGACCTCCTCCAAGCCTGCAACAATTACTGAGGCAATCGATTTGAGCGTGGCTCTCACTGAGGAGGCTATCCGCCTGAACAAGTTCGATGAGATCGAGAAAAAGAAGAAAGAGACTCACGTCGAGTCATCCAGAGGTAACAAATGAAAGTTCTCGAACTTCAAACAAGGCACTAGTGGTGTTGTTAAGAAAGGAGAGCCAAACGCGCCAGCTCAGGTTACAGCTGGTGGTGGAAAGAAAGGAAAGGGATATATGGGCACCCAGCCCAAGTGCAACACCTGCCAGCGTCACCATTCTGGCCGATGTGGTTTGAAGGTATGTGAAGCGTGTGGGAAACCTGGCCACTTGAAGGATTCTTGTTGGGCCACTGTTGGCCAGGGAGGCCAAGGAGGATTTGGAAACAGAAACAATAACCGGGGTGGAATTGGAAATCGCCCACAAGGAAACAATGGAGGTAATGGGAATCGAGGCAACAATGTGAATCAAGCGGGCGCTGTAAATCATAACCAAAGGAATAACCAAGCTGGAAATGGAGGTGGAAACGGGCAAAGACCTGGATGCTTTAACTGTGGTGATATCGGGCACTTTAAGAGGAACTGCCCAGAGTTGAACCAAGCCCGTGGAAGAGTGTTCAATATCGAAGCGAGGGAAGCGCGCCAGGATCCCAATGTCGTTACTGGTACGTTCCCTGTAAACCAACGCTATGCATCCGTTTTATTTGATACTGGTGCCGACTATAGCTTCGTATCGTTAGAATTTAAGAATATGCTTGGGTTAGCCGCTAGTAAGTTAGATATTCCCTACTCAATCGAATTGGCTAATGGGAAGTTAGTAGAAGCCAATGAAGTGATCAGAGGTTGTGCAATCGAGTTGGGAGAACGTGAGTTTACTTTGGATCTACTACCAGTCCAGCTGGGGAGCTTTGACGTGGTAGTAGGAATGGATTGGTTATCAAGCAACAAGGCAGAAATTGTTTGTCATGAAAAGGTCGTTCGTATCCCGACCGAAGATGGCGAAACAATTGTGGTACATGGCGAAAAGCGCGATACGCCGTTAAGAATTATCAGCTGCCTCAAAGCGCAAAAGTGGTTGCAAAAAGGGTGTGCTGCCTTCCTGGCACACATTGTAGACAAGAAAGCTGCAGAACCGAAGATCGAAGACATCCCTGTCATGAGGGAGTATCCGGAAGTCTTCCCAGAGGACTTGCCTGGACTGCCGCCTCAGAGGCAAGTGGAGTTTCACATCGATTTAGTCCCAGGCGCCGCGCCTGTGGCTAAGGCACCTTATAGACTTGCCCCGTCTGAGATGCAAGAATTGTCGACACAACTTCAAGAGTTGTTAGACAAGGGATTTATCCGACCAAGCTTCTCGCCTTGGGGAGCTCCGGTCCTGTTTGTCAAAAAGAAGGACGGTAGTTTTCGAATGTGCATAGACTACCGGGAGCTGAACAAGCTGACGATCAAGAATAGATATCCTCTGCCAAGAATTGATGATCTGTTTGATCAACTGCAAGGTTCAAGCTTTTACTCAAAGATCAATTTGCGATCTGGATACCATCAGTTGAGGATACAAGAGGAGAGTATCCCGAAGACAGCCTTCAGAACTCGTTATGGACACTACGAGTTCCTTGTTATGCCGTTTGGGTTGACAAACGCACCTGCAGTCTTTATGGATTTGATGAATAGAGTTTGCAAGCCGTACTTGGACAAGTTCGTGATTGTGTTCATCGACGACATCTTGATTTATTCAAGGACAAAGGCTGAGCACGAACAACATCTAAGAGCTATTTTGGAGCTGCTGAAGAAAGAACAGCTGTATGCCAAATTCTCTAAGTGCGAATTTTGGCTACGTGAAGTCCAATTTCTTGGACATGTGGTAAATGGAGATGGAATCCATGTGGATCCAACCAAGATCGAAGCGATCATGAATTGGGAAACGCCAAAGACGCCAACCGAGATTCGACAATTCTTGGGTTTGGCTGGCTACTATCGAAGGTTCATTGAGGATTTTTCGAAGATCGCTCAACCATTGACGCTCCTCACCCAGAAAGATAAGAAGTTTGATTGGGGAATCAAACAGGAAGAAGCGTTTCAGCTGTTGAAGGATAAGCTCTGCAATGCGCCAATCCTAGCACTACCGGAAGGTACTGACGATTTCGTGGTATACTGTGACGCCTCGCGTCAAGGATTGGGTTGCGTGTTGATGCAACGCCAGAAGGTTATTGCTTACGCATCACGTCAGTTGAAGGTACATGAGAAGAACTATACCACGCACGATTTGGAGCTAGGCGCAGTGATATTTGCTTTAAAGATCTGGAGACACTACCTATATGGTACGAAATGTACAATTTTTACAGATCATAAGAGCCTACAACACATATTCAACCAGAAGGAGTTGAATATGAGACAAAGACGATGGGTTGAGTTGTTAAATGATTACGATTGCGAGATAAAGTATCATCCGGGGAAGGCGAATGTGGTTGCCGACGCCCTAAGTCGAAAAGAGAGGATCAAGCCCATAAGGGTTAGGGCTTTAGAAATGATTATCCAAACCGATCTTTCCTTGCGCATTCGTGCCGCGTAGAAAGAAGCTCTTAAGGAAAGAAATCTTGAAGAAGAATATCTCCGTGGGATGGAGAAGCTATTGGTGCCAAACAAGGAAGGAACGTTATGTTTTGAGAAAAGGATTTGGGTTCCTCTGTTTGGTGGTTTAAGGAAAGTTGTTTTTTATGAAGCTCACAAATCGCGGTACTCTATCCATCCAGGAGCGGATAAGATGTACCAAGATCTCAAGGATTACTATTGGTGGCCTAGGATGAAGGGCGATATTGCTGTTTATGTGAGCAAGTGTCTAACGTGTGCTAAGGTGAAAGCGGAATACCAGAAGCCTTCAGGACTTCTGCAACAACCTGAGATTCCCAAGTGGAAATGGGAACAAATCTCCATGGATTTTATTACGAAGTTGCCAAGAACGCCAAGAGGTCATGACACTATTTGGGTGATAGTTGACCGCCTAACAAAGTCCGCACACTTTCTGCCAATCAAAGAGAAGGATAACACCAGCAAACTGGCAGAAATATACATGCGAGAGATCGTCGCACGTCATGGAGTGCCTCTCTCGATCATCTCTGATAGAGATGGACGTTTCATATCAAGGATTTGGAAATCCTTCCAAGAAGCTTTTGGCTCACAATTAAATCTGAGCACTGCATTTCACCCTCAGACCGACGGTCAAAGCGAGCGGACTATTCAGACACTGTAGGATATGCTGAGAGCATGTGTAATGGATCTTGGTGGTAGCTGGGATAAACATTTACCATTGGTCGAATTTTCATACAACAACAGCTACCACACCAGTATTGGAGCCGCACCATTTGAAGCTCTTTACGGACGCAAGTGTCGATCACCCCTATGCTGGGCTGACGCAGGTGATAGGCAGCTTGTTGGTCCCGAAATCGTCCAAGAGACGACAGACAAGATTGCGCAGATTCGAAAACGCATCGAAGCGGCTCGCGACAGACAGAAAGCCTATGCAGATCCAAACCAGAAACATTTGGAATTCCAAGTTGGAGATATGGTTTTATTGAAAGTTTCACCCTGGAAGGGTGTGGCACGCTTCGGAAAGCGTGGGAAGTTGAATCCGCGTTACATTGGCCCTTTCAGAATTTTGGAAAGAATAGGGCTAGTAGCATACAAGCTGGACTTACCTGCTGAACTAAATGAAGTTCACGATACATTTCATGTATCCAACCTGAAGAAAAGTCCAACTCAAGATACCGTTGTCATTCCCACCGACGAGATTCATGTTGACGACACGCTCCATTTCGTTGAAGAACCTGTTGAGGTTACGGATTGGAAAGTAAACAAGACCCGCCGGAGCAGTGTCAAGCTCGTCAAGGTTCGTTGGAATGCCAGACATGGTCCTGAATACACCTGGGAGCGTGAGGACCGGATGAAAGAGAAATACCCCCACCTATTTCCCAAGAACCCTGCTTCTAGAAGCAGAACTTAAAATTTCGGGACGAAATTTTTCTAACAGAGGGAGAATGTGACAACCCTCACTAAACCAGGTATCCGTACGACTTAATTAATAATTAATTATTGCTTAATTACTGTGCTTACTTGAACTTGTGGATAAACTGCTACTTGAATGCTGATACATGTACTTACTTGCATCATACTTTACTTGCTGTCACTCCATGTTTTGCTTACGGCACCTTTGTGACAACCTTGATGCACCAAAAGCACAGTAGCACAATGAACGGATAACCTATTAAACGTGTTGTCATAACTAGCACCAGGCAGGTACTGCCTCTAAGGCCTGTAAGAGCCTGAGATAGTTTGCTACACTAGTGGTGAGTGTAGGGATATAAGAGTTGTAGAACTGCGTCACTAGGAATGAGATTACAGTGACCGGATGTGCCTAAAACGTACTTTATGTACAAAACTCAACACTTTAATTAAAATTCAGCATCTAGCTAACTAATAAGTGCCAAAACATGAGAAAAACATTACTAGACACTTTCCAAAGTGTCGGGAATAAGTTGGGTCACTAGAAATAGTATTAACGACACTTTAAAGCTTTGTTAAGCGCTTTAACGGATTATTATCCAACCGAACAACCGGACTTTACTCGGAACATAAAAATATTGCCATTCACATTGTTTTTCTTTTTCTAAACCAGTTAGGGTCCCCGGATACCCTAACACCCGTCACAATGCATAACATGCTAGTAAATGGTTACACCTTCTAATTACTTAACTAAATGGCTAACTAATGGTTGAAATGGAACCGGATAACCCCCCCCCCCCCCCCCCCTCTAACCGAACTCGTCCCCAAGGGGACACCCTTTGTACTTGTTGATTATTTAAATCACTTATGTCTAATATCAATTAGACATAAAATCCAATGGTTAATTACATTAGGAATTGTCTATAAGTTCTAGCATAAGCACACATGTTCATTTCATCACAACACTTAACCACAAAACACTCTCTCCGTCTCCCTTGGTTCTCGGCCGAACACCACCCACAACCATCAATCCATTTTTGATTTCCTTCAACCCATTCCAAGTGCATATAAGTGTTAAGGATCTCATACAAAGGAGCTCGGTGCATTCGGAACGCGAAGGACCTCACCTCATTGCTTTTATCCACCCAATCTTCGACTAGTTTCTTCCCTAGCCTCGAGCTAGTAGTAAGTGACTTCAAACACACTCTTGATCTATTCTAAAGTGGTTAATATGAACTTTGTCGGGTGAAAATCATGAACATACAAAATCACATACTAAAAGTTTACAAGAATGAGAAATAAGTTGGATAAAAGCTATAGAGCTGTGTAAAACTTGTAAGACTTGTTTTGTTGTGATTATTTAGTGTTGATCTATGATTGTAGTAGCTCGGATCGTCATCTAACCCGGCTAAGTCATGTCCATGAAACATGACCTAGAGTATGTTTAAGTGTAAAAGGGGTTAAATGATGAACACTACTACACATTAAGCATGAACTTGTGTAAAATCAATATTTCTTATGAAGTAGAGTGGTAAACTAGTAGATCTACGGATCTACAAGCGGTATTTATTTCTTGTTGGTGTTGTGTCTTTTGAACACTGTTTATGTTTGTTAGGATGTGATATCCGTTAAGACAATGTTGTGGTTCTTTACTCTTCAAACTTATTTTAATGGATGATCTTGCATGGTTTTTATTTCATATAGCTTGTTATGGTTAAGCTATGGTATTAAGAAGTCACACCAAAATAACCACGCTTCCGCAAAGCCAGGGTGTGACACAATAATCCACCCTTTTAGGATTGTATCCTTCCTGACTCAAACTACTGGGGTGAGGGTAACGTCACCTTCAAAAGAGGGGCCTACTACAATAACTAAGATAATCTCTTAAATATGTGCAAAAGTGCGGAAATAATCAAAGGTTATACTAGATACGAGTCGGAACCAAGTGATTCATCTTGTCTATCTGTTTTTCTTTTTATTTTTATTTTCAGCATTTTAGTTAGTTTTTATTTATTTCTTAGTATTAAAACATTTTTCTAAACTTTTTATTTTGATTAGACGTTGAGGATAAACCGGTACTAAAAGCTCTTGTGTCCTTGGACGACCTCGGTATCTTACCAACACTATACTACGCTCACGATGGGTGCACTTGCCCATATGTGTGTCTAGTGTTAGTAAATATCGTGTTTTATAAATTTAAAACTTGGCTAAAAAAGTGTTAAAGGGGCTTAAAATATACACCTAATATATATAACACTTTACCGCACATCACCACCACCACCCCAGCCGACCCACCCCCACCACCACCACCACAACCACAACCCCAACACCACCACCACAACCCCAACCCCAACCCCAACCCCAACACCACCACAAACCGCCAAAATAAAACCACAAAAAACAAGGGTAAACAAACCTTGAATATTCCGACCATATAGACCGATACGAGAGCAAAAACTATACGAGAGACGCGTGCGGTCCCCTTCCGGATTGTCATCGTGTGGTCCAGAACTCGTCCAACTAAAAAATAACTTTTGTATTTGGATATGTACTTGTTCTCGGTTAAACTATAAAAGGAAGTGAAACTGAACTGCAATGAGACCCGTATGGGTCGATGAGAGGCATATGCAAGTGGGGTGTCATAAATGTCCTGTCAACTTTTCAGAAAAGGTAGGTGGATATGGGTCTCATCGGGCTATACGAGGCATATGGGCTGAAAAGTTGTCAGGATCCGTACCCACCTTCATTTGTCGCAACCTGTTAAAACGTTTATACTCCCTAGAATTGTTCGAGTAGTCCATATAGGGAATACCCAAACAATCACCCCCGGCCATCTCATCGAATCTAGGCACCTGTACCGCACCAAACTCCTCCTCGTCTAACGACATATCTGCAAAAATTAATATATAATACGTGTCATATTTTAAACTTTTTACAATTTTTATAAACTTGTAACAAATTTCTAACAAATGAACATCTAAATAATCGACAAACCACCACCACCACAACCACCACCACCACCACAACAACCACCACCACCACCACAACCACCACCACCACCACAACAACCACCACCACCACAGCCGCCTAACCACCACCACAGCCACCACCACACCCGCCTAACCACCCCCACAGCCGTCAATAACCACCACCACAACCACCACCACCGTCAAACCCCCACCACCACCACAGCCGCCTAATCACCACCACACCCGCCTAACCACCACCACAGCCGTCAATAACCACCACCACCACCATCAAACCCCCACCGCCGTCAATCCCCCACCACCGTCAAACCCAACACCGCCGTCAAACCCAACACCAACACTACCGTCAAACCCAACACCACCGGCCATAATTTAAAAAAAAACCAAAATAAACAAAGGAAAGATGAAATAATACACTAACCTTTTATGAAAATATGGACCGTATAGGTTGATACGTTCTAAGCCGAGCTATACGAGAGAGACAGTGTGTGTTTCTTGGTGTTTTAGTGTGTGGGGTTAAAAAGTTTTAGATCTATTCTCTATTTGGTCAAACCTGAAAAGTAGTTTTTGAATCAATGAGGGGCGTATAGGGCAAAAAGGGCGTATAGAAGTTGTTGTTAAAGCGTATGAAGTGTATAAAGGATATACTATAACCAATTTATCAGCTCCGGTACAAGAGGATAAACTGGTTAAGGCTTGTGTGTTCTATGCGAGTTGTGCGAGTTCGAATCCCGGGGGAGGCTGGTCCGATACAGAAGGACTCCTCCCTTTTTGATTTGACATTTTTTATTATTCATTTATTTATATTAAAATTAATTCCTTTTATTAAAAAAACAGATTTCATTTTTAGTTTGAGTCAACAATTTTAAATCCCTTTAAAACAATAGTTTTCTTTTATTTTGTATAAATAATAACAATAATAATAATAATAAATAATAATAATAACAATAATAATAAATAATAACAACAATAATAATAATAACAATAATAATAATAATAATAATAAACAATAATAATAACAATAATAACAATAATAAATAATAATAATAATAACAATAATAATAATAAACAATAATAATAACAACAACAATAATAATAATAATAATAACAATAATAATAATAACAAACAATAATAATAACAATAATAAATAATAACGATAATAATAATAATAATACACAATAACAACAATAATAATAATAAATAATAATAATAATAACAATAATAATAATAATAAACAATAATAATAACAACAACAATAATAATAATAACAATAATAATAATAACAAACAATAATAATAACAATAATAAATAATAACGGTAATAATAATAATAATAATAATAATAAACAATAACAACAATAATAATAATAAATAATAATAATAATAAATAATAATAATAACAATAATAATAATAATAATAATAAATAATAATAATAATAATAACAAACAATAATAATAACAATAATAAATAATAACAATAATAATAATAATAATAAATAATAATAATAATAATAACAAACAATAATAATAACAATAATAAACAATAACAACAATAATAATAATAATAATAATAATAAAGAAGCATGTCTAGGAATACTACGAGGAAATTTGTTCATTGTAACTTCCATTGTCATTTATATTAAAATTTTCACCAACTGAACGAGCTTTAGATATTAATATAACATCTAACAAAGTAATGATACCATTGTTGTCTAAAAAAGATATTCAAGAAAAACTACAAAAGATAAAGGGCTTGTTTGTCTTCGTAAGATTTTTATCGAATTGTCAAGTATCTGAAAATCTTTTTTGGAGTAAAGGATTTATAAAATCCTTAATCATCAGATGTTTGACCCTCATTTTGAGAATCAATACTCATAGTGTCCTTGTCTTTTTGTTTATAGCATATTGGACACATATCTCTTGGATTCATACCCTTTTTATGCTCTCTAAAAAAGCAAATCTTTTCTTGAGCCTGAGGACTCGATCTTATTATGCCTTTTTCTAAAAATTGGATTTTATCCTCCAAATATTTTTTGGCTGATGGTGGAGTATTTTTTGCTGGAGAAATCATGACAGAAGAAAACATATTTTTCCCACCATATGTTCTAAATCCATTTTTAAAAGCAGCTTGCAATGCTTGGAGTATTACTTTAATTCCTAATCCTCTTCTGTAATGAACATCATTTTCATTAAAGTTATGAAAAATCTTTCTTTCAGTATTAACTGAATAAGTAAAGGCTAAATTAACCTTTTCTATCTAAATAAAGTGAAAAGCTGGATAATAAAATTCATTATAAAAATCAGGCCCTGCAGAAAAGAGTTTTAGAGCCATGACATCTTTTGGAGTAATTGTGGGATTATTTAAATAACAATCCCTAACTAAATGGAATAAATTCTCTCATATAAATATACTAATAGATACAGGTGCAAATGGAAATTATATAAATCACAAACTATGTGACCATTTGCAAAAATATCCGTTAGAAGAATACCGCTCTGATATTCTTTTGGAAAGCAATAGATTTACAAGATAAACCAATTCTATTAACCAACCAGATCACTCCTAGATTCTTCATTGTAACTTTCATTTTGTCAGGAGGTGTTGATTGTCTTTTTTAGGAAAGAAAGTAGTAAGTTATTATCTACAAGATTAAAGATTATATCAAAATTGTTTATGTTTATTATTAAAGTTAACCACATATTAAATCTATTTTATATGACAAAAATTTTAAGAAAGACTTTAAAACTAAAAAGTAACATTTTTTTTTTCTAGATTATAAAAACAATCATAAAATAAAACTTTGTTTGAATTTGTTTGTTAAAAGTTTCCTTATAAAACCTAAGAGTGTCAATTATTTCAAAATATTTTAAAATTAAAAAGAACAAGGGTCCAACATGCTTCCGTACCTTTTTTCCGTTTGACCAAAATATTGCCGATCATGAAGATTTAACACCTTGTAACGGTGTTAGTTTTTCAAAAGATATAATCCCTCTAAGAAGAGGAGTAAAAAATCCAACAATATTAATAGGATCATATATAGTTAAATGTCCACCATTTTATTTTTATAATTCAGGATCAGATGTACTATTAGGAAATGATTTCCTAGAAAGATTTAACAAAATAACTTTTGATATAATAGCATATCAAATAATATTAAAAACACCATGTCACCACTTAATAGTTGTAAAAAGAATAAAAAATGCATATGGGAGAAAATTCCCAATTAATTTTACAACACGCGCAAGCCAGCGTGGTGATTTAGGATACAAACAAAAACCCAAACTTGAAAAAGGTATACCAATTTTGGAATATTATCCAGAAGAACCACTAGATTACCAAGTTAATCTGTCAGATTTATTCATTTTCAGAGGACGTATATTCAGTTTCAGTTAAAATAAATATACTTTCATCAGAATCTATATTATGAAGATCGTTAATTTGTATAAATTCTCCTTCATCTATCATTTTTTCAATATCCTCATCTATTTCAAATATTTTAAGATTTTTATTAAACTTTTTAGGACACTTATTTGCAAAATGCCCTTCTTCATGACAAATAAAGCATCTACATTTTTTAGGATTTTGTTTTCTTTTATATGTAGGCTTAAAAGTTTGTTTATATCCTTTTCTTTTATAGTATTTGGTTTTACGCTTTTTAAAATATCTTTTCCTAAAATGGCTTCTTTTCTTATATTTTCTTTTTATCTTTCCATAGTAAAAAGAACTATCACATCCTATCATTAAAGGCATTTTTGGGCACTTACTTGAGTTATCAATTTTGAACCGACAAAATATTTCGGCAAATACCGCTCTGAATGGTATCAGAGCCACGCAGAATTCCTTAGCGGGGGCTCTAGATATTGATTATACTTTACATGAGATTGAGTTTGATAATTTAATTGTATTAAATTTAAACTTTATAAATAATAAAGTTATCATGCTTAGATTAAATCAACAAAATGATTTATTAGAAAACGAAAATTTAGATTCTGAAGTTGATTTTGATGAAAATTATATATCTGACGAAGACTTTAATTTTAGTAGATATGAATGGACTAGTTCTGACTTTGTATATGATGATACTGATTGGCAATATAATTCACCTTAATGGATAACCATAATTTTAATAAATTAAAAGAAAGTGAAAATTCTTTAAAAATAGATAAAGATTTGATAGAAGTACAAAAAACTATCATATTTTATAGAGAAAATATAATTTTTAGACTCAATAAAATTATGGAATTATTAGAGTCTACATGCCCTAATAGGAAAGATAAAGAAAAAATAAGTAGACTACAAGATCCTTTGATCCAACTCTTACAAAATATGAAAATACTTAAGGATTATAAAGAAAATTAGAAATGAGTTCAGATACGGAAAGTGAAGATAATATAGTCCCTAACGTAGAAGATTCTGAAGTAGAGAATTTAATAACAGACAGTGTTATACGGATAATCCATTACAATTTTGGAATAACTGCATTCATGGTAAGAAAACATGTTTAACATTTCTCGAATTTCCTATTATATCCAAGACAAAGACCTTTAAAGAACTCCTCAAGGGCAATATCTGTTTTGGATTCTATTATCCATAACTGCTAATTCTATAGGGGTATCTATACCTTCTATGCACATGTCTTCATAATGACAAGAGCCTTCATTGTAACTTTCATTTTGTCAGGAGGTGTTGATTGTCTTTTTTAGGAAAGAAAGTCCACTTTTGGGAATTTGGACCTCTTTAGTGATTTTTTCCTTCTTAGCCACGTTCACCCTTGTCTCTTGAAGTTAGTGGTCATGGAAAAAGCAAATCTTGACTCCATGTGAGTCTTAAAGGCTTGTTTGTCTTCGTAAGATTTTTATCGAATTGTCAAGTATCTGAAAATCTTTTTTGGAGTAAAGGATTTATAAAATCCTTAATCATCAGATGTTTAACCCTCATTTTGAGAATCAATACTCATAGTGTCCTTGTCTTTTTGTTTATAGCATATTGGACACATATCTCTTGGATTCATACCCTTTTTATGCTCTCTAAAAAAGCAAATCTTTTCTTGAGCCTGAGGACTCGATCTTATTATGCCTTTTTCTAAAAATTGGATTTTATCCTCCAAATATTTTTTGGCTGATGGTGGAGTATTTTTTGCTGGAGAAATCATGACAGAAGAAAACATATTTTTCCCACCATATGTTCTAAATCCATTTTTAAAAGCAGCTTGCAATGCTTGGAGTATTACTTTAATTCCTAATCCTCTTCTGTAATGAACATCATTTTCATTAAAGTTATGAAAAATCTTTCTTTCAGTATTAACTGAATAAGTAAAGGCTAAATTAACCTTTTCTATCTGAATAAAGTGAAAAGCTGGATAATAAAATTCATTATAAAAATCAGGCCCTGCAGAAAAGAGTTTTAGAGCCATGACATCTTTTGGAGTAATTGTGGGATTATTTAAATAACAATCCCTAACTCCATCTTTAACCCATTTTGGTAAAAAGGAGATTTCGGGAAAATCGGGTAAAGTAAGATATATTTTATTGACTGCTCCAAAATCATACCAGTATCTTATTTCTTCAGCAGAATTTCCTTGTAGATAATTGATTCTAGGGAAGATTCCTGTAAAATCAATATATCTTATATCTGTATTTTGAAGGCCATATAGTTCCTTCATCTTGAACCATTGTTGGTCCACATAATTTGGTTGAGTTGGCAATTCTTGAAAAATATTTTTAAAGGTAGAGCTTTTCCCAGTATTAGGGAAAAATGAAAAAGATTTTTCTTTAGGTTCTTCCTGGTCAGAGGTAAGATCTATCGTTTGTACTCCAACTGATGAAGTGGAAGGATTATCTCTTTTTTCCCTTTTTACTTCAGGATAAATGAAAGAAAGATCTACTCTTTCTTTGATGTGATGCTTTACCAGAAGCTTTATCTTCATACTGTCAAACTCATAAAATGATATCTTAGAATTTATGAGAAGACAATTTCTCTCAATCAAATCCTTTATATCTGGGATCTTCTCGGGGATTGTTTCGATGATGTTTAACATTTCTCCCATATCTTTAGCAATTTCTTTTATCGACTTTATTTGTTTATCCATGTCATCAATGTATTTATCCATCCTTTGGGCTAATTCTTGCTCCTCCATCTCTGGTTAAGAAATCTGCTAAAACATTTTTATCAGATTTGATTATTTCTATATCAAAATGATACTCAGACAATAGTGTTTGACACCTAATAAGTCTTTTATATTCTGGTTTAGAAGGCAAGTTATTTTTAATAAAAGCCTTTACCTGTGTATTATCTGTCCTTAGCAAGAATTTATTTGGTAATAAAAAATAATAAAGCTTTTGACAACTTTTAATAACAGCTAATAATTCTTTTTCATTTATATGATATCTTGTTTCAGTATCACTAAAAGTACCCGAACAATATCTACAAATACTTTCTCCTATTTTTTCTTTTTCAGAATTATAATCTATTTTCTTAAGTACCCCACTCCAATAGCATTCTGAGGCATCTGTTTCTAAAATAAGATTATCATTTTCTTTAGGAAGTTGTAATTTTGGTAGGTTTTTACAATATTCCTTAATCTTTTTAACTTGGTTTTCTAGATTTTTGTCAAAAGTAAATATTTTATCTTTTTTAAGTAGATTTTGAAAGGGCTTTCTTAATTCTGCAAGATTTTTTATAAAATCTGAGGCATAATTTAATATGCCAAGAAAACTTTGTACCTGTTTTTTATCTACTAACTTATTAGGAAAGGCTGTAATCTTTTCAAGAATGTGACTTTGGAGTTCTATTCCCTTTCCATCTATTTTCATCCCTAAAAAGTCTATTTTCTCTTGTAATAGACTAGTTTTCTTTTCGGATAAGGCTAACCCGTTTTTTATACATAAATCTGCAAAAATATCAAGATGCTTTAGATGCAAATTAACATCGTCTGATAAAATTAAAATATCATCTATGTAAACAAAAACAAAAATAAAATCATAATCTTTGAATATTATATCCATTTTTCTTTGGAATATTTGTGGTGCATTTTTTAATCCAAAAGGCATTACAAGCCATTCATATTGCCCTTGAGGAGTAGAAAAAGCTGTGTATCCAATACTATCAGGATGCATTTTTATTTGCCAAAATCCACTTTTACAATCAAACTTAGAAAATATCTTCTTATTTCTTGTCCAATTTATTAGACTTTCTTTATGAGGTAAAAAATATCCATCAAAAACAGTATTATCATTTAATTTTTTATAATTTATTACCATCCTAGGCTTACCTCTCTTAATTTCTGCATGTTTTCTTACCATGAATGCAGGAGAACTACGAGGGCTATGACTAGCTTTGATTAATTTTAAATCCAGGAGCTCTTTTATTTGGGAGCTAAATTCTTTTCGGTCTTCTGGATTATATCTCATAGGCTTTACTCTAATTTCTTTATCTTTGTCTTTCATTTCTAATTTTGCTGTTATTTGATTTTTATTCCAAAATTGTAATGGATTATCCGTATAACACTGTCTTAACTTATATTTTATATTTTCTATGTGGTTATCTATAACCTGGAGCTTATCTAAAAAAGGAGGTTATAAAAAGAGGAAGAAAAAAGGATGGAAGGCATCAAGCTTCTACGAGTGTTTAAAAAAGTCTTTCATGTACTAAAAAAGTGTTGTATTTTCACTTAAGTCTTTGTATCTTTTATAAACTTCTTCCATTGTAAATCATCTACAATTAAATTTAAACTTTATAAATAATAAAGTTATCATGCTTAGATTAAATCAACAAAAGATTTATTAATAATAATAACAATAATAATAATAATAATAATAATAAATAATAACAATAATAATAATAATAATAATAATACTAAATAATAACAATAACAATAATAATAACAATAATAAATAATAACAATAATAATAATAATAAACAATAACAACAACAATAATAATAAATAAAAATAATAATAATAATAAATAATAATAATAATAACAATAATAAATAATAATAATAATAATAATAAATAATAACAATAATAATAATAATAAATAAATAATAACAATAATAATAATAACAATAATAATAATAACAATAATAATAATAAACAATAATAATAACAATAATAATAATAACAATAATAAATAATAATAATAATAATAATAACAATAATAATAATAATAATAAATAACAACAATAAATAATAACAATAACAACAATAAATAATAAATAATAAATAATAATGATAACAACAACAACAACAACAATAATAATAATAATAATAATAAAATAATAACTAATAATAATAACAACAATAAAGAATTTCACGAAAAAGAATTTGTTAACTTGGCAAAGGTGTTAGTAGATGTATCGTATTACACAGGGTAGGGCGTTAGTAGATAGTAATAGAACTTCACGAAAAAGAATTTGTTAACTTGGCAAAGGTGTAACATCCGTGAAATATAGTGTATGCAACAATTTAAAAAAAATTAATTAGGGTGTTTTATAACATAAAAAACCCTTAATTACCACATAAAATTGTTAAAAAAATTAATTTCATATGAGTCGTATAGGGCAATGAGACCCATATACAACTCCTATAAGGTGATCATTGATCAACAAGCCTCCCCTGGTTGACACCTTATGAGTGTCTAATTGACCAAAAAGCCTCCCCTGGTGGTTCCCATGACGATATTTTATGAAATGAATTTTGTGTATTATAAAATGTCAAATTTTTTATTTATCAATTATTATTATTATGTCTTTAATTATTTTTCACTTGTCATTTATTAACCATAACGCAATAAATACACGAAACATCGTTTTATATTAATACACAAAACATGTCATTTTAATACAAAATGTAACGACTAAATCCTAAACCCTAAATCGCTAACTGTTACATATTCTTAAATTCTTGCAAACTGTATCGGTTATTCAGATCTCTATTCGGTCACCATATTGTTGCTATCAAGTTTAAGGACGCGTTCCACTGTAAACGTGCTTTCCGCTTCCCCATTACCACATGAAGAACCTCCGACCTGATCTGGCGCTCCCTCGTTGTCGCAGAAGCATTGTCGTTGGTGGAGGTGGAAGAACCAATCCATATAGAAGGAGTTCTCCGTCGAGGTTGCTGACGCAGAAGCATTGTCGTTGGTGGAGGTGGAAGAACATTCCAGTTCACCCTCACAGTCACCGGTAAATATCTACTTCCACCGTCACAGACTGTGGGTGCAGAAGCATTGTCGTTGGTAGACGTTCCGGTGCATGAATCTGGAATACGAACGCAGTTAAGCGTTTTAATCTGAAATATGAACGCAGTGTACTTCTCCATAAGGATTACGCTACCACCACCGTCAAAACACCGACTTTCGATATCCTGTTAATAAAACATACAATTATAGCATTAGACCCGACATCCGAAAATATATTGTTAAAAATAATAAATATAATAATAAAAATAACATATGCACATTTAAAAAAAACGATGATATAAGTCTAGACCCGGCAAACGTGTCGGGCCGGGGGTCGGATAGGGTTACGCTACCACCAACACCACCACATCCGCCTAACCACCACCACCACACCCGCCTAACCACCACCACCACCACCACTACCACCACAGCCACCACCACACCCGCCTAACCACCACCACAACAACCACCACAGCCACCACCACACCCGCCTAACCACCACCACAACAACCACCACCACCACCACCACAGCCACCACCACACCCGCCGAACCACCACCACAACAATCACCACCACCACCACCACTACCACCACCACCACAACCACCACCACCACCACTACCACCACCACTGCCGTCAATCACCACCGCCGTCATTCCCCACCACAGTCAATCTCCCACCGCCGTCATTCCCCACCACAGTCAATCCCCCACCACCATCAAACCCAACACCACCGTCAAACCCAACACCACCACAAACGGCGGAAATAAAACCAAAAAATAAAAAAAAAGGTTGAAGATTAAGCAATAAAATTTGGAATACAAACTAACCTTCATCGTGTGGTCCAGAGTTTGTCTTGTGAAAATCGTGTGGTCCAGAGCGTTTGTGTGTGTGTTCTTGGTGTTTTAGTGTGTGATTTTTCAAATTTTAGATCTAGTTTACCCCTTTATTGAAGTTGGGAAAGTGTTTGTGTTCAATGAGAGCCGTATGGTTCAATGAGCAACTTATAGGAGTTGTTGGGTTTAAAGCGTATGAAGTGTATAAAGGATATACTATAACCAATTTATCAGCTCCTGTACAGGAGGATAAACTGGTTAAGGCTTGTGTGTTCTATGCGAAATGTGCGAGTTCGAATCCCGGGGGAGGCCGGTCCGATACAAAAGGACCCCTCCCTTTTTTGAATCAATGAGGGGCGTATAGGGCAATAAGGGGCGGATAGATTTTTGAATCAATGAGGGGCTTATGAAGTATATAAAGGATATACTACAACCAATTTATCAGCTCCTGTACAGGAGGATAAACTGGTTAATGCTTGTGTGTTCTATGCGAAGGGTGCGAGTTCGAAACCTGGGGGAGGCCGGTCCGATACAGAAGGACCCCTCCCTTTTTTATTTGTGTAATTCTAATTTTTTTATTATTCATTTATTTATATTTAAATTAATTCCTTTTATTAAAAAAAATAGATTTCATTTTTAGTTTGAGTCAACAATTTTAAATCACTTTAAAACAATAGTTTTCTTTTATTTTGTACTATTTTCTTTTATATGAAGCACTTTAATTAAAAAAATTATAAAAAAATTGTTGCGTACACTATATTTGACGGATGTTACAATATATTTAAATTATAATAAAGAAAAATATTAATAAGTTCGTTGCGTACACTATGTTTCACGGATGCTACACCTAACACAAGTCAATAACTTCTTTTTGTCGAGTTCTATTACTACGTAGTAACACCCTACCCTGTGCAATACGAGACATGTACATTGTTTCCCATTCCATAGCTTCCATACTTCGGTATATATTCCAAAGTCCATTTGGTACTGGCATCGGGCTATCATCCGCTAACTTAACCATGATGAAATGGCTATCTTCGACATAAGCAATCGTTAAAATGGAATGGTTCGGGTAAACCTGCGGTCCATCGAACATCGGGAAGTAAGTTTGACAAACACCGTTGCTTAAATGTTGAACAATCACCCCAAATTTTTGAGCCACCAACAACCCTGTGTAGGGCAACCACATCCAGCATGCCATAGGTACAGGTTCAACATTTAACCAATTTATCGATCGATACACATTTTCGTAACATCCCTTGTCCAATTATTCGAGTATATGCCCCCAACGCTTTTTGTTAATGAACATCTCGTCGAGTAGCTCTTGGCGGACCCACTTCCACTGTTTCTGGTCATACCCCAAACCCATAGCTATGGATCGAAACCCACAGTTACCGTCTGGCTGTGCATCTTCGATATGTGTTATGTATCTCTGATAGCTAGATGGAAGCCAATCCTTAAAACGCTCGATCACGTTTTTGTACCTATAATTGGCAAAAAAAAATAAAAAAAAAATAAAAAATATTAAAAAATAAAAAATTGAAAAAGAATTCTAAATATATGTATGTATATACGTATGTACCTGTGCCCGGCCAACAGTGGAAAGTCTTTATCTATAATCGGAAGTGTATTTTTTTCTTCTTTGCTTTTCTTTGAACGACTACGTCGCACATTTGGCTTTTGAGTGTAGTCGTTCCTCTGTGATTCGGGTTGTTTATCTTTACGTCTCGCAAGGTCTTCATTCTTTTGTTGTTTTGCTTTCGTAGTTGGGCGGCCCCGCGTATCTTGTTGTACCTCAGGCGGTTGATGGTCAGTCATACTTGGATTCAACACCGCTTTCATCTTCGACAACATACTTTTTAACACTAGAGGTGGTTGCGTATGTAGTTGCTGTGCGAGTTTATCCATTTCCGCCTGAATATTACACTCGTCTTGATTAAGTTCTTCTGTCGAAAAATCAAGTTTTGTCCAGAATTTATCTATCGCGGCAAGTGGAATTTTGCAACCTGTTTTTCAAGAATCATTGTTAAAACATGAAGTATAATGATGATTATATTCTATGGATCAAAGCATATGTTATAGTTATGTTACCTGTATTTTCCCACCACTCCATCTGACAAGCACATGGCAACCCACAACCCGTAGAAAGCTGGTGGCCACAAGTCCCCCCTCCTGCCCTCAACGCATTTAGCTTCTTCCTCTCGACAACCAATAACTCTAAGGCTTTTTGGGAAACATTACCGCGTAGGTTGTAAAAAAATGGAAATCTGTGGTCCCCCATTTGCACGGACCTGCTCTCCTGAAAACTAAGTTTTATTTGTATCTTTTGTGACTCTACAACTTTGCCAACAAGACACACAAGTCTATGGAGCGAGTTGTTTGGCCCTTTAATGTATCTCTTAAACTTAGAATGCTGGCTTTCAACTCTGTTGGTTGTATGTTGACCAAAATCGGGGACTGTGTTAGTCCAAGCTGAAACGAACTTTTCTTTATAATCTTTCAGCCACACATCATACAAATAATCCAGAACATCTGAAAAAAAAATTAAATACAATGATTTGTAATGTTTTTATGTATATATGTATGGATGAATGTATGTAAACTAATATAATATGTACCTCATCGTCCGTCGTTAACCAGTCGCGTGAAAAGCCGCTGAAAGTTATAATTGTATATCGTCGGAATGGGAGAATTACACAGTCGAGACCAAGAAAGCTTGAATATTTTCCAGTCTTCATCCGTAAATTTTGCCCGACAGTGTTTTAGAATATTCTGTGAGATGTGCCACCTACATAGCAATTTGGAAGCTTTTGGGAATACTTTATCGCAAGCATTCATCAAAGCTTGATCCCTATCTGTTACAATTACACGTGGCTCCATGCAATCTACCAACAATTATTTGAGCTTCTCCAGGACCCATAAGAAGTTATCTTTTTTTTTCTTTAGAGACAAACGCATGAGCCACACAAAAAGACTTGTGTGTCGATGTCACACCCACAACTTGAATAAACGGAAGCTTATACTCATTCGTCTTGTAGGTAGCATCAATCATCAACACATGTGGGAATGCACGCCACATGTTGTACGAGTCCGGATGAACGAAAAAAACCTCCTCGACCGCGTTTGTGGAGGGATTCACTCTGGTGAAATAAACGTACATTTCTTCTTGCAACATGCTCTCCAATATCTGCATTGGAGTTCGATCGCCGTACATTTTTCGTTTAATCTTTTTAATCATATTTTGTACGTCTTGTAGAATGCACACGCTATGTGGGTACTGATTTCTTATGGTTAAATGTATATTTGTAGGCTCCATGTTTTGCAGATAAAGTCTCTCCACCAGTGATTCTTCGTCCGGGGTCAGCCTTCTAGCAAACGCGTGGCCCTCGAGAAATTCAGCAGGCTCATGGTTGTGAATGTTTTTCTTCTCCACAAGGCTCCAACTACCACTACTTGAGTCTAGTTTCCCTATCAGACTAAAAGGACAGCCAACCCTTTTGCTACCGGAACGCCGAACAGATGCTTTACTTTTGTGTTCGCCGCCACGATCGCATTGCAACCATATCTTCACTGTCCTTGCTGACGCACCTTCGCCTTTTTTCTTCGTTCATTGGGTGACAATGACGTAACCTTTCGCAACTTCTCTTTTGTATACCCAATTCTTCAAGTGACCCAAATACCTAAAAAAAAAAAAGGTTCATTAGAAATCAACATAAATGAAATTAATATCTTAATTTGTCGAAAAAACAATAAAAAAACTCGGGTTCAACATCGGGTTCAGGTTAATATGTATGACACATTTTAGGGTTTGTATGAAATTTCGTGTCATACATTTTCTATTTTTAATCAGTATACATGCCTCGTTCGTGTTCGTTCGGTTCATTTACAAGCCTAAGTAATCTATTTTTAACAAAATATTTCACCAGAACATATATAATATTTCACCAAAATGATAACGAAATCGGGTTAATATGTATGACACAATTTCGGGTCGGGTTCGGGTTAAGGTCGGGACGGGTCAAACATTTTCTAGATTTCTCCTACCTAATAAAAATTATATACATACGAATAACACGTATACAAAATCATTTTATCCACTCTAAAATTATATCAACATTATGTAACACGAATAACACGTAATTGACGGTTATGTCATACCTTTTTTGTTTTTTTCTCGTCATTAGCACCTTCCTCGTTAGCAGGTTCCTCGTTAGCACGCTCGTCGTCGTGAACACCTTCCTCGTTAGCAGGTTCGTCGTCGTCAACAACCTCCTCAAAGTGCATTACACCTTCCTCGATTTCGTTATCATTTTCCTCAAAGTCCTTAGCACATTCCTCGACTTCGTTATCATTTTCCTTAAAGTCGTTAGCACCTTCTTCGACTTCGTTATCATTTTTCTCATACTCCTTAGCACCTTCCTCATACTCTAACTTGTGTTTGTTTTCCGTATACGAATGGTAAGTCCCGTATTCGTGTCGCGGATAACTTTGGGCAATGTAAGATGGTTCCCCCTCATCTACAAACACCTGGTTCAAGTCAGGTAACGTGGGTCGCACACCCCCGTCATCACAACGAGGCACGGACACAACCTCCTCCTCACCTCGATCAACGCCGGATAACCAAACGCTTTCGGAGACGTACGGCTAGTTCGAATCTTCGCCAAAAATATTACCAATGCCCCAAAACGACATCTTTATGCTTCACGGTCTCAACCAAATTTTTTAGTTAAAAAGCTTCAGGAGTTCAGTCGGAATTTTGCGAGTTTGAAAAAATTTGGAAGCCATAAATCCTGTATGCTTGGGTAAACAAACATTTTTGCTCGATAAGGGTCGTATAGGTCGATAAGGGTCATACGGGTCACTTTCACGCTTTTTCAGACTGAACTCCTTTCATGTCAGTAATTATACCTTAAATTCATCAAAAGTCGTGCCGATAAGCCTCTCATTGCTCAATGAGAGGCGTATAGGGTTTAATGCTCCAACTACCACAACCTTATATGCCTCTCATAGGGCAACGAGAGGCTTATCAAAACCCTTTTTCTGGCACATTAATTGCCTTCACACTATATACTCCCCTTATTGCCCTATATGTCACCTCTGGAGGGGGTGTGCACTCAAAAAGTAGGGGTGTGTCAATACCCTCACCCTTATTAAAAATGTGGAAAAGAGATCTATATTTTAACAGTTAATTAAATAATATATAGGTTGTGCTAAGAAGTATTGAAAAACACACACATGAAGTCAATAGGTACAGTAAGATTGTAAACGAATCGAACGTTCAGTGAACAGTTCGTGAACTGTTTGGTAGGAAGTTCGTTTACATTCGCTTGTTTAGTTAATGAACGAACATGAACAAAAAATTCCATTCGATTAGTTAAATGAATAAACACGAACAACTGTCTTGTTCGTTCAATTGCGTTCGTGAACATTCGGTAATGTGTTCGTAAACATTCGTTCATGTTCGTTTGTTTATGTTGTTCATTAAATATTTTTTTAGCATTTATTTATTTTATCTAAACATTTTATATTCCTTAATTCATATTTATCTCATTACCCAAACAAATAAAATAGGAAACCCTACCTCCACATTGTTTATGCTCTGTTCCCCTTTCTTTCTTATTCACATCGAAAAATACTATCGAACTTCGTCAATTTTGTTCGTCTGTGTTCGTGAACCATTCATGAACACGTTCCTTTTCTTAATGAACAAACATGAACAAAAAATTTCGTTCAGTAAGTGTTCATGAATTACCGTTCGTGAACACATAATATCCTTAACGAATGAACATAAACAAGGTCTTGTTTGTGTTCGTTCGGTTCGTTTACAGCCCTAGATAGCAGGTTTATACCAGGGGTAATTGCGTCAACTTTTTTACACAAAGGTGTGACAACAACAGGGGCAATGCTTTGAGGGGGCCGGGAGGGGCGCCCGACCCACCGAACTTTTCGGCCAGTAGTGTTATATATGTTGTTTTTGTATAGAAATTTTTGGGTATAGACGTTTTCGACCCCCCAGTTTTATAGAATTTTTTTGGTATATACGTTTTCGACCCCCCGTAAAAAAATTCAAGCTTCGCCACTGGACAACAAATATGTGTATAACTCTGGTTTGGATGGATAGTGTAATATTGTACTAGGGATGAATGCTTTGCATAGTGCGTAGTTGAACACATATTATAATGTTGAAGTGAGAGGCATTGTTGTATTTGTGTTAGATGCATTCTTGACGTACGCATAGTTCATCAAACCATTAATTCACAAATAGTAATCGAGGACAATATGCCTAGTGGTATCTTGGGGGTGTGATAAATCTTTGAGACCAATGGAGCTTTATAGCCTAGTGGTATTTTGGGGGTGTGATAAATCTTTGGGACCAATAGGTCCTGAGTTCGATTCCCACAAGGGGGGTTTTCCCATATTTATTGAGTTTTCTCCTGAATTGGTGTATAGGCATTATACTTAGTGGAGATGGATATGATCGGATGGTTCCGCTCGTGGCACGATGATACTCTAGTGGTCCGTCAGTGATCCAAATTTGCCGTTCAAAAAAAAAAAGACAAGAAAAAGAAATAACATATCGAAGCAAAATTAACATATAGCGTACACACACACAAAAAAAAGTGTATTAGTTTAAAGGTGTATTAACTAATGCGCAAACTAAAGTTCTTAGAATATTGAAGTATTATGTTTACTGATTCACACACTAATATGTGTTTATAATTCACAGTGTATCATCAGAATATATATACTAAATCATGCTAAGTACATATAGTGTATTATATGATAAATATGCTAAAAAAAATTCATTAGTGGTGATTCTATACCTATTTTATTCGTAAATGCATACATTAAATTATGTTTAAAATTATTAAAAAAAATCACGATTCCTTTAACAAATTGGCTAAAGCAACTCCTAACCTATTTGATAAGTTAAAAAGATATTTATGGAATTAAAGAAAATGTAACATCTATTCCCAAAATTAACAAATAGTTGGCAGAATTGTAGATGATGTCATGACGAAGGCAAAGGAGAAAAAGAAAAAGTAAAGGGGAAACTGTCGATTTGAGAAGATGTGCGATCTGAGCCTTTTCTCATTGTCTTCACTCATCACCCATCGACTTTATTTGGGAAAAAAAATATGGAATATATAAATGTTATGCTTAGTCCAATTGATAACTTCATATATGTATAAATTTACACATAATATAATTATGGTAAACTTATAACAAATTGGTGTGATGTTTACATCCTTAGTCTTACTTAGGAGTGTGAGAGAAGGACCCAACCCCTTTGTTTATATCGATTTCCAGATCTATCGCTGCTTAACTAGATTTTCAAAATCCTTGAATATCTATCTCCATCATCTCGCTTTTCACGCCCTTGTTTTTCGTTGGGTGTAAAAATTTGAGCCGATCAGGTGCACACAGTCAATGTTCGTTGTGGTAGGTGATGTTGGAGGGGAAGATTTCAGAAACCCCCCACCTAACCACCTTTGATTAGTTTTCAGAAACGTGCCAATAAACGATCATCGTCGATTAAGGTATATAAGGAAATGGAGAGAGGGGGGCTTGAGACCTCGTAAATAAAGTCTCAGAATGTGGTTTTGTGCAAGGGTTTTCAAGTGGTGTTAGTGGTGATCGCCGGAAGAGAGGGCCAAAGACGGTGGAAGTCGCCCGAGGTGGTGTTAGGTGATTAGGGAGGCGACTTTGTGGAGAGGGGTGAGAGCTAACCCATTGCATGCGTTTATAGATGCATTTGTGATATGGATGATGAGTTGGAGGTTAGAGAGACGGAAGAAAGAGGGCAGAAAAATCATTGGCCAAGTGTAGGAATTTGTGGATGCATTTGACGTTGTGACATAAAATGAGAAAGAAAAAGAGAGAATGTGTGGGAGGAAAGAGAATGAGCATGAATAATGTTTAACATGCATCTATGCATTCACCATGGAAGAATATTTGAGTAGAGTAGAGATATGGTTGTATGTGACTTAGGTTTGCTTATTTTTATTTTAATATTAAATGGTAGTTTGGCCGTTTTACATGCACCTAACATAAACACATAATATCCATCCACTTAAAAAACAAATGGTGTTACATTTTAACTAACACTTGGTCTAAATTTAACCTTTGAAACTTGAGAATTAGGGTTGTGATAATATAATCATAGTAATATAATCAAACCACACATGCCATCAGTGCAATTAATTATTTATATTTTCTTAATTTTGTTCTTTACTAATGCGTTTTAACTTTTAGGGTTAGAAAATAAATAATAAAGCTTGTGAAAACGATATGGTAAATGGTGGTGCATCACGAATATTAGTGTTCTTTATGCTTTTCAAGACCCACCAGTCCAAAATCTCCATGACCAAGGGAGAGATAAAGAAATTGCCACGTGCCAGTGGGGCCACTACTTAAATGCTTACGTCATTGGCAACTAATTAAATTTTGGTTTTTTTCTTTTCATAATTCATAGCATCTCTTAGACCATGTGTAGTGGTAACAACTTATAATGCCCCCACCATGGGGCATTATCCGACACGTGTCATCCCAATCAGCATGGGGCGTTATTGCAAAAGTGGCGTATGTGTAGTGGTAACAACTTATAATGCCCCCACCATGGGGCATTATCCGACACGTGTCATCCCAGTCAGCATGGGGCGTTATTGCAAAAGTGGCGTAGTGGGAATAATACCTGATAATGCCCCTTCCAATCATTAAACAAAAAAAAAAAAAAAAAACAAAAAGCAAGTAATTGCTCATTGGTTAGTCAAAGATTTGACCTCTCCCCATTGGCCAAAACCAAAATCCATTTGCCCACTTAAGCGTTATATTTAAAACGCTAGAATGCAAATTTTCAATTTATAACGCCTTATAACGCCCCATGTAATGGGGGTGGGGGCGTTTTGGGGCGTTATTTTTCAATTTTTTTTAAAAATCACGCCCCACTACGGGTGGTCTTAACTCAATTACCTTACTTTTAATCAAGAAAAATATATATATTTACGTAATAAATTAAAACATTAATTAACCCTAGATTATTTATCAAAATTTGCTATTTACTATTCAGTTTTTGTTTCTTTTTATTGTTAAACACTTCCTTATGTCCCTAACTCACTAGCCCTAGGGATGTTCAAAACCGGATATTCGAAATTTTCAGATACCAGATTTCACTATCCGAATTTGTATCCGAAATTTTGGCCGAAAATTCGGATATCCGATCGGATAGTGAATCGGATATCCAAAAATCCAACTTTTTATTTAGTTTTTATTTTTTATTATTTTTATATTCGGAACCGGATATTTCGGATATCCAAAATATCCAAAAAAAATTAAAATCACTATCCGAATCTGAATCTGAAAATTTCGGATATTTTGGATTTGGATATCGGATATTTCGTATCGGATTTTTGGATACGGATATTTTAAACACCCCTAATTAGCCCATGTTATCACCCACTTCTAACTCTTTTTTTTTTATAAAGTAAGGAACTAACTCCATTGAAAGAAATTTTGTTTTATAAGTTGATTATGAATTTTGATTCACAATTTTAAATGTGTTTTATATTTCAAAGAAAAATAAGAATCAACTAAGGTTAAACATTTTATATATACATATTTTTCTGATTTAAACGCACGGGCCCTAAGTCGGGTTAATTATCGTTTTCCGTGTTTTATGTTTCGGACTATTCTTTTTATGAATTAACATGCCGCAACATGTGTGCATTGATTAATGCTTTTATGTTACTGTTTGTTCGGTTTAGCGGTTCCGCCCCATTACGTGAGTCCTAACTACTAGTTATTCTTAATCACCCAAAAAAGTGTATCTCCAAATAATTATCACATAAAATAGTAGATGTTATATGCGGGGTTATTATAAAAAAAAATAGAGTTAAATGCCATTTTAGTCCCTATGGTTTTGGTCATTTTGCTAGTTTAGTCCAAAGGTTTGAAACGTTGCTATTATAGTCCAAATAGTTTGAAACATTGTCATTTTAGTCCACTGGGTTAACTTCATCCATTTTTCTGTTAACGAGAAGGGCAATTCGGTCATTTTATATGGAATAATTACCCTTCTAGTTAGCATAATTACCTAAAAAATGACTGAATTACCCTTCTAGTTAACAGAAAAAATGGATGAATTAACCTATTAGACTAAAATGGCAACGTTTGAAACTATTTGGAATAAAATGACAACGTTTCAAACATTTGGACCAAACTGGTAAAATGGCCCAAACCACATAGACTAAAGTGGCATTTAACTCAAAATAATATTATAAAGTTCATGTTTTTTTTTTTTTTTTTTTTTTTTTTTTTTGAAAATAACCATGTCTAAGTTCAACTTGATTAGTTGTGAGACAGATATTATAATAAAAAAATAAGGAACTTCCATACATTTATGCGATCGTGTATAATCATTTAAATATATGCTGTATATATGTTGTTCTCTATAAACGATTAAAATAAAAAATAGAAGAAATAAATCAGTGATACTTGGAATATAATAGTTCATCTTGATTAGTTGTGTGACAAATATTATAATAAAAAACTTCCATACATATATGCGATCGTGTATAATCATTTAAATATATGTTGTGTATACGTTGTTTTTTTCAAAAACAATTAAAAAATAATTAAAAAAAATAGAAGAAATAAATCAGGGATACCTTGAATACGTAAGCGAGTAGCAAGAAAGAGTGCTGTTGGACCGTTGGTTTCGCTTTCAGCTGTGGGCGTGACGTAAGCTACGGGATTACTTTTGCTGTCGTTTCCACGTTCGAAGTCAAGATGACGTCAGATGCCATTATGATTGGGTCCCACCATTACCATGTGATCGGTTTTAACGTCAAATTTTTACCCGGCAAAACTCCGCTATTTCTGGCCCTACCCCTTCAATATTAACGGTCCTCACGCGCCCTTCCCCTCATATGCATTTCACGCGCTCTTAGATTCACATGATTTATATTGTGGCAACATCGTTTTTGTATCAGTCACACTAAAAATCGAGACATGTTTGTCATGTTTCGGGTTTATTGGTTAATTGTTGGGAAAATTACCAAAATGTCACTTGACCAATTAACATTACCAAATTGTCACCCTTAAACCGGCTGCACCATGGGAGAAGTTCGTTTGTCACCTTGAAGAGTCCATGTATGAGGAGCTGACACGTGTCCGACAAAGCTGATGCGTCGACGACCGACTCCTCCCATATATTTGGCAGACTCCTCCCATCGGTTTGGCTGACTCCTCATGTTTTGGCCGAAACCTCCAATTGCTCGGCTGACTCCTCATGTTTTTTGCTGACTCCTCCCACTGCTCTGCGGACTCTTCTCATTTATATATAACATAAAACATTACAATATAACTTAGACATTACAATTTACAATATAACTTAAAAATTACAACCTAAAACATTACAACATAACTAAAAAAAATTACAACATAACTTAAAAGTAGAAGATATTGCGGTTGTCGTCTCATACGTGACAGTTCGTGGGCTAGTCATCTATACCAGTTACGATGTAATTCATTCTGGGTTGCATTCACCTTGTAACACCCCAAAAAATGGGTTTGGTAATTTAAACCCGGTTAATATAAAGGAACGGGTAAAATACCGTTAGGGGATAAAAGTGAACCCGTAAATAAACATTAGCTAGAAATAATTAACCTAGTTGATTGTTAATATCGTTGGTATTAAACGAAGGGTTGTAGCCTTATTTAATTAAAACGAAACATGAGGGACCAAAGTGAACAACTTGAAAGTTGTAATATTAAAAGAAAACACACACACATGTGTGTGTTCTGGATCGATGTCCAGGAGAAAGAACCAAGGGTTCAAACCCTAGTTCTTGAAGAATCTTCAAGTTGAAGGGCCAAATGAAGTCTAAATTCATAATCGAACATGAATTAACGATCACCTTCACAAGGGGATCATAAGGTATGTCTTAAAACTTAGATTTGATTATCTTGTTTGAAGTGGGTTATGATCAATCCATGAATTTGTATGAAATTAAGCATGTAGAGGTGTTAGAAACACCAAATAGAACTTGTGTTTTGAATAATTTCAAGTAATTGGGTGATTTAGAATGAAACCCATTGCATGAGTGTGAAGATGATGATCATGATGAACTTGTAGATGTTATAAGTGTGATCTTGTGATGTATAAGGTGTTATATGATAGACTGAGATAGATAAACTTGATGTGGAATTTATGATTATGAGATGTTGCTTGAATGTGATAGTTCATAAGATGAAATAGGGAAGAACATGCTTAAAGCACTTGTACCTTATGCTTAGAAAATGATATACACACCAAGTGTTTGATGAAATGCTTAGGAGAAAATGATAAGTGAGATTGTATGCTAATAATGAATAAATGTATGTAGAATGTGATGACGATGTATTAGATAATAGAATTGTATAAGGAATGTGCTTTGAATGGATTACAAGTGAGAAATTAGTTTGATAAGATGATATGGCAAGAAACCTTCATTAAAAGGTATGTATGCTCATGTATGCTAATCATGTTATGATGAATGTGATGACATGTACGGATAGGAGTCATGTCAACATGGACACAAGCATGGAAGGGCAACGGGCCAAGGATAAACACGGAAGCTATGCTTGAACTCGGACATACGAGGTAAGTGAATCCCAAACTTACACTTTAGATGTAAAATGTATTGTAGTATGATAAATATTGTGAATCAGGTGAGAAAGTATGAAGCAATGGAAGTAATAAGGTAAGTTTACAGTAAATGAGTCGGAAGTGGTTAAGGAAGAGATTCAATTAAGTTTGGGTAAGAAAGGGAACTTACATAATGAATTATGCATAAAGACGAATTAAGGAGATATACATTTAGGATGTAAATTGTAAGTAAGTGTATGAATAAAAAGTGAGTGCATGCTTGAGTGAGTATTTAATTATATGCTTGAATGAATAAGACGAGTTATGTGTATTTGAGGACATGTTCATATGAAAGGGAGCTAATGATACTAACCGTTTTTTTTCTATTAAGAATTAATGTGAAGCATAGGCATGTTAATAATGGAAGTAAAGGTTGACTCCGCAATCCGATGCGAGTGGTCGAATGGATGGATGAAGGGGCTAGTATAAGAGAAAGCATGATATGTGGACGCTTTATTATGCATGTGTTAATATTTTGTATTATGTCACCGGTTGCTAATGATGAGATTGAATGTGGTGACTGCAGGTTGTACAGGGTTATGGACGTTTCATCAAGAATTGTACGCGGTTGAAGATCGAGTCTAGACATGGATTGTACGTGGGTGCGTATGTGGTCACTTAGTTCGATATATGTATGTTAGTTTTTAATTAAGTTATAAAAAGGGATTAATGTATTTAAGTAAAAGAAAGAATATCATTAAAGGAATTTTAGGTATGTATTTTCCGCTGCGAATCTTGGGTTAAAACGTGTTAGGGTGTAAAACACCTACAATAGACAACTCGTACGTTAGAGGTCGTGAGGACTCATTGTGCTTTTATGCGCTTCAAATGCGCCCGTTTTCTAGGAAGATACAAAAACGTGAATAACGAGGATAACAAGACGGATGAAGAAGAGTTCATTTAAGAGGCCCTGCTCGACTATGCTATGCTTTATGGGGAGGACTTGGAACACCTTTTTGTGGTTGAGACTTCGAAGAATTATATTTAAGTGTCTTGTTTTTTAAAGTTATATTGTAATGTTTTATGTTATATTAAATAGAATAACGTGAATATATATATATATATATATATAGCCGAGCAATGGGAGGAGTCAGCAAAAAACATGAGGAGCTGCCGAGCCAATGGGAGGAGTCTACTAAGTATATGGGAGGAGTCGGCCGTCGACGCATCAGCTTTGTCGGACACGTGTCCGCTCCTCATACATGGACTCTTCAAGGTGACAAACGGACTCCTCCCATGGTGCAGGAGTCCGTCCAAGGGGGCTTGAGGGTGACAATTTGGTAATGTTGGTTGGTCAAGTGACATTTTTGTAATTTTCCCTAAAATTTTTAGTTTGAGTAATAGTAATACTTAAAGACTTAATAAAACTTTAATCAATCAATAACTCAAACTCAAATAAATGTTTTTGTAATTGTTTTTCTTAATGTCTTTAAATCATTCTCTCTCGTTCTGAATCAATAAACCTGGTTGTACGAGCTAAATGAAATTTACCTGAGAGTCGATAGTTAAAACTAATGTCAAAAAGCTATTACAAATGAATAGTTGATGAAAAATTTAAAAGAGTAATTTACGTTTTTGGCCCCTGTGGTTATATCACTTTTACTATATTAGCTCAAAATAAGAATTTTTAACATATCTGCCCATATGATCTCTATAACTAACCATTTTGGCCCCTAAGTCTAACCATTTTGGCCCACATGGTCTCTATAACTAACCATTTTGGCCCCCATGGTCTCAATAAACTTGGTTGTATGATGAACTGAACGAAATTTACCTGTATAAAGTTTAAAATCAAAATATCCAGTTTTAATTTTAACACTTATATAATTAAAACCGAAATATGAATTTTCTTAAACTACAAGGGTTTACACATTATGTTTTGGTTAACCTATTTATTTTACACGTTATGTTTGGGTTAACCTATTTATTAAATGGATCGTGTTTGGATTGGTATGTTAAATAAAAGGTTATGTTAGTTGACAAAAACCTATTTACTTTCATTTGGTGTTTGGACTGTCTCAAAAATTATCACCTCTAATGTTTATGTGTCAGAAGTATCATTCTTAATCCAACCTCACTTAATATCATATCATGTCTAAAACAACTTTTAGTGATCAAACAATATAGTGGTGATTAATTTTCCATTAAAAACTACTAAAAGATATTAGCATTAACTATTTTCTTACATGATATTAACATAAACTTTTAATCAACGCTAGCTAGAAGGATCAAATATGTTATGTACAAATTTTTAAGCTCGAGGACCAAATCTATAACATGTGCAGGGGCGGATCTAGCAATAGTTATTAGATTTCCATGAACCTACTTGATTTGCCATTTTTAATAAGAAACTATATAAAATTTTTAGTGAAAACTTATATAGAAACCTACTGGAAAAAAAAATCATGAAATTGCCATTGAACATATGGACTGTCGGTGTAACAATTTCTTATATTAAACAACTTTAAATTACTTATAAATTATAAGTAATTAAACATTTCAAGTTTGAAGTTGACAAGTTTTTTTCATCCCATTGGTAATTGACATTTGCCGATATATCACAACTAAAACGTTCATCGGACAACTCATGTCTTCTTAAAATAATTTAATAACTATACAACAACAATAACCATGCCCAGTAAATCTCGCACAAAGCAAAGCTAATGGTAGTGTTTGGTGAGAGTGAGATGTAGGCAAACCTTATCACTATCCTTCAGGATAGAGAAACTCCTTCCTTAGACTATAGGGTATGGGGCGTGGGTTGGCTGAAAACGCCCAAGCCACCACCCCGGGTGGGCTTGGGTTTGGGCGTGGCCCAAGGGGCGGGAGTTTAAAGCCGGGCGTGCGGCATGCTAGCGATCCTATGTGGCCGGCTTCTATTCGCTTGTTGGCTAGGTCATAGCGGGCTACATTTAAAATTCAAATTATAACTGTTTGGCCAAGCCAAGCGGTTCACCCACCCAACAGTCAACATCGCTATATATATTAACCCCCAACCCCACCGGCTGTCCACCGCTACCCCAACCCAAACACACTTGATCGAACCCGCTACCCACACACACTTGATCGATGGCCTCTTGGACACACGAGGAAGAGCTAGCTCTTATCACGAGCATCGTTGACGCAATGAAGGGCCGCCAACCCGGTGAGGCCCGTTACTGGCCGGAAGCTTTTGCTAGCTACCGGCATAACGTCAGAAACGACCGGCACAATTTAAACGCGTGCCAACACAAATGGCGTGAGCTAAGACCGAAGCTCGATCGGTTCAAAGCCTACTACGACAGCGTCCCAGGCGGGGAGATAAGCCACGACGACCGGATTAGGTGGCGAACATCGAGTTCCGGGGCAAGGAGCGGAAGCCGTTCGACAAGCTCGCCCTTTTCGAAATTTATCTAACGCTCTAGTTTTTTTTTTTTTTTTTTGTAATCCTATTTAGGCTTTTTTTTAATTTTTATGAATTTTGTAATTTTTAGGAATTTAATAAAATTTTAGACTTTTTTTTAATGTTGTGTGTATTTTTTAATTTTTGGTTTATTTTTCTTTTTATTTTAATAAACTGCCAAGCCACGTGGGCTAGCCACGCCCCGCCATACCCCACGGACACGTCACTCACTCACCGGCCGGGGGGGGGGGGGGGGGGCTCGAACTCCACGTGTCAACCCATGCCCCCAACCCTCCGCCCCACTATACCCCACGGTCTTAGAGACCCTTAGATCTATAACAAAGTACATGATATAACCAATGAGGTGGTGATCCATTGGTAAAAACAAAACATTTAAATACCTAGGTTTGGGAGAAGAAAGTCTTGAGTTTAAGGTCCACATAATAAGGATTAAAAAAATTCGGTTGAAAAAACTATACATTTATACGATTTTTTAAATATATTAAAGACTAAAAAATCCCATTTACTTTTATTTATTTATTATGGCAATAATTTGATATACTTTTTTGGGTTAAATGCCCGGATAGTCTCTGTGGTTTGCCCTTTTTTCACCTTTAGTCCCTAACTTTTTAAAATTACAGCTATAGTCCCCAACTTTTCAATTTTCGTTTCCGGATAGTCCCTGAGCCTAACATCAGTTAGTTTTCTCAGTTAAGAGGGTGTGAATTGACATAAATTCCCACACTATAAAACATGGATTACTGAGGTGCAATTTTTGACTTTTTCCTATGTAACTTTCGTTCTTTCTTTCCCCTTTCATCTATTCTTCTTACATAGAATCTTATATCCATACAGATTTAGGGTGTGTTTGGGATTCCTTTTCAACTTCTCATTCTTCAAAAGTCCTTTTCAAAACAATAAGCAAGAAATTCTTACTTCTCCATTTTGACTTATTGAAGGCATAATTGGAGCTATAAGAACTTATTTCATGGTGTTTGGGATTCATTTTCTCTTCAAAAGGACTTATCAGATGTTGTTTGGGATTCCTTCTACTTCTCAAAAGGACTTTTGGGGCTAAAAGGACTTTTGAAAAGGAATCCCAAACACCACTTATACATACATAATAAATCCACCTATCACTTATTCTTCTTGTAGTAATTAATCATCCGGAAACCGCCTCTGATTCTTCATCCAGAGGTGATTGCACCATGGTTGAGACAAGGTATGGCTCATCTTCATCCAAACGCACACTCTCCTCTTCTTCGCTACCACCTACAACCAATAGGTCCAAGGTATTCTTACCTTTCCCAATTTTCAACACCTAGGGTTTCCAAAACCCTAAAATCACTTTATTTGTCTTTTGAATTGCTTTAATTTTCGATTCATCCAGACTTCGAAGAAAGCGTCTACAAAATGCTTACCGCTGGAGCCACTTGAGGCGGTGGTCAAGGAATCAGGTAGGCGCCACTCTCAACAACAGGAGCTTCCATTGGCTGATCAGCTTAAGAAAGATGTAGATTTGAAGGCGGTGGTCGGTCGGTTGTGCGGCTGTGTGGTTTGAATATGGCTGTGGTGCGGTGGTGGTTTGAAGACAGTGGCGGCGGTGATGTTTGATTGAAGAGGATGGTGGTGGTTGTTCAATTTAGGTGGAAACGGTGATAAAATTTCTAAAATACCTCTCTTAGTTACATAGGCAAAAGTCAAAAGTGTCTCTCATTAATCCTTGTTTTATAGTAAGGGTATTTATGTCAATTCACACCATCTTAACTGAAAAAACCAACTGATGTTAGGCCCAGGGACTATCCGGGAACGAAAATTGAAGAGTACTCACGATATAGTATCACGCTGCCTTCATTCTGATATATAAAAAATACCGAACTACTTAAAGAGTACTCACGATATATATGTCGTGCATTTGAGAAACGTTGAACTTTAAAAAAAACACAAATATCAGTAGTATATAATGCGTCTCGTTTGGTCACGTATAATGCATACATGGCACATTAAATATAAATCCCTAGTAAAGTAGAATCTTACTGGGAAGCAATCAATATCATGTTACTACAAAATACAAATTAGGGGTGGGGTTTGATTAGGTATTTTGTGTAAAAAGACATCACCTAAGGGCTTTTATGGGTTCTTCATTATTAAAACCATTCTTAAAACGTTCCTTTCAAATTTTATGCACATAAGAGCAGTTACAATAGCTAGAAGTTCTACAAAAGCTTGGTTAATTTGTTTCCTTCATGCATAAAGCGACCAAGCTTGTAGTCCTGACATTCACATTTTATGATCTTCTTGTTTATCCAACGCATGGTCCAAAAAGAAACATTATATGTTTCTAGTGACGGACCCAGGAATTATTTTCTGGGGGTGCGAACGAAGCGTTCAACTAAATTTTCAAGGGGTGCAGTCGGGATTTTTACTTCGAAATTAATACACTAAATTTCTTTTTTCAAAGGGGACTCCCGCCCACCCAAGTCAAAGCTTGGGTCCGCCCTTGTATGTTTCCCATATGAACCAACCATGACACCTTAGTGAGTAAAGGCATCTCAGGTTATTATATAGCAACTTACTGCTTATATTTTTTTTGAACGGAACTTACTGCTTAATGCTTATATAGATAATACATATGCTCCATGCCTATACACTCATTATATATTATACTTGAGCTATTCTTAGAGGACTTCACACCCAATCATATTAGTTAATATTTATGATCACCTAAAACATAGAGTAAATTACATTTTAAGTCATTGTGTTTTAGTGATTTTAACCATTTATGTCCAAAATCAAAATGTTTAACGATGTATTATCTACAACACAACCATCCAGTTCAACATCTGTACGGTAACCAGTCCTAAGAGATTTGATTCTGATATCATAAAACCAAAAAACGGGACCACCTGGAAAGACCAACACTTCAGTATATTTGATTTCACAGATTATATATGTTACATTGGGTTAACTGATTTCACAGATTAGATTGTAGTTAGACAACATATATCAAGGGGTTCGTACTGTTTTTTTTCCCTAAAATATACACTAATTTTTTTTCAAGGGGTGCGCCCGCCCTCCTGTCCACGACTATGGGTAGGTCCGCCCCTGATCGCATGTTAAAAAAAATGAAAATCGCATGTTTAAAAAAAACATATTTCGCATGTTATTAAAAAAAAACAAATTCGCACGATGTTAAAGAATACCAATTTTCGCATGTTGATACTGAATCTCATACGCTTCGTGCGTTAAGTCATTTTGTACAATAACCGGCCTTTAGATTTGTGTGTGTGAGTATGTAATTACTTATACAATATGAACATAAAAACCTCATTTTCATCACGACACTAAAATTTAAGCCGACTACATAAATGTCACCATTTTTCTAAAGCAAAATGAAGCAATAGAATATATGTGTGTGAGAGAGAGAATTGAAGTCAAGGAACCACATAACATGCAAAACGGAGGGCTGAGATTGCATCGTCAACTTCAAGACAAAAAGACAAACGAACGGTTCACAACACAGCATCTGATAATATCATAATAATCCAACTTAATCTTGCATTTTTTACAATTAGGAAATGAAATTGGTGCATAGAAAAGAATTGCAAACCCCATAATAAACTAAAATAAACCAAAACAAAACAAGACGACAAATATATATATAAATTTATAAATATATAAATATATAAAATGACCACAATACCCTTGTCTGAGGTTGTTACAACGGCAGAACACCAACTTCCACAAGCTTTGGAACAAGGTGACCACTCAAGTGAAGTCCAACAAGACCCTCTAATCCACCAACACGCGCTCCACCGATGAACACCGCGGGAGCCACCGTCTCTCCGCCGTCTTGCTGAGACGCGGAGAGCGCGTCGATCTCACCCTCCTCCAACTCGATGACGGTAGGGTGGACACCGAGTGATGACAAGAGTCGTTTCATTACGTGGCACATGCAGCAACCTGATCGGCTGAATATTATTACCGGATTCTCGGTTATAAGGCGTTGGATCCTCATTTCTGTGGATTCGGAGACGTCGATGGCGAGTGGGGAAGTGGTTGTGGGGGTGAGTTCGAGGCGGAAACCGGCGGTGGGGCGGAGAGGGTAACGGTGGAGGTCTTGCATTTAGAGAGAGAGTAGAGAGAGAGAGAGGGGGGAGTGGGGCGGTGGTGCGTCAACGGGTGGGTGTGTGGTTGTGGTGAAGGGAAGGGAGGAGTTATAAATGGAAGGATTGGGGTGATTTGTTATGTCATAAAAGTAAACGTATTACGTAGACTCTACGCTTTCCGCACTTTTTACCTATGGTGTGTGTTTCTCACGCGCTTCCACTACATTCATTCATTTGGAGGTATTGCAATGATAGTAAATTGGATTCGGTTTAGTTTTTCAAATTATTGTAGTAATGAATAAGTAGTAAATTGTATTCATTAGGGAAGATATTTTGGGAGACAGCAAGTCTTTAACTAAGGCTATAGGGTGTGGTCATGACCCTCATAACAACCATGACCCTCCATGTTAGTTCCATGTAACCCACCTCTAATCCACCATCGAAAACCACTACCCTAAGGGTGTGGTCATGACCCAAACCACTATCCTTTTTATTATTTTAATTTATCTTTGTCTAAAAAAAAAGGAAATGATTTGTTGAAAAATGAAAAGGAAGACCATGGTTGCCATGGTTTAATCCACGCAAACCATGGTGGATCAATCAAGGGGGTGGTGTAGTCTTCCATTCATGTTCCTAAGTGGCAAATCATGTCCCAACCATGACCCCCACACCCTATAGCCTAATTCGATTGAAAGTTACTAGGATTATCCACAATACAAAGGTTACGAATGTCTATGGCCAGTGACGGACTCAAAAAAAATTTCTACGGGGTTGCTTTTGGTAGATTCTCACTAATTTTTCCCAAATCATACAAGGTTTCCACTACTTTTTTCCAAACCGAGGGATCTGCCACTGTCTATGGCAGACGTACATGGTTCCAAGCTGACAAAGGGAAGGAGATAGACGACATCATTTCCTGGACCATTTCTATGAGAGGGGATGGCCAGTTAGGGAAGATATTTTGGGAGACATCAAGTCTTTGGTTATCTATGATTAAAGAATAGATCTAATCACAATATTAGGGTGAGGGTATGGTTCAATCACTTTAGGGTGTTTGAGTTATTCTCTACCCAATAATAGCATGCCATGTCAAGTCCCCATTCCACTCCCCATTTTGCACTCAATCAGAGGGTATAGTTCAAACACCTAGAGAGTGGTAAAGAATTTAAAAAAAAAAAAATTTGATTGGTTGAAAGGGGTTGGAACCCACCATTAAACCCCTATCCCTCCTCCTTCCCTCCTCTCCTCACATCGGTGACTATACACCGAAAAAAGCTATCACCGACCCCGAATGTTCCTCATCGATTTAGCAGCAACCATTCACCAATCGGTGAATGGCATACCCCGATCACTTCACCGAAACCATACCGAGTGCCCTTATTGAGTGGATAGAATGGTGTAAATATCTGATATATGTGGTGTAGTTTGGTTATTTTTTCGGGCCTTCTGTTTTTGGGTTGGTGGCGGGCTCTTTCAATGAAATTTTCCTTTCAAAAAAAACCAACCATGTCTCGCTATGACGGTGTTGCATGTTAGTGTTCATATACGTGAAACCAATAGGTTGTGTAATACTCAATGTAGAAAGTGGCAATTCTTCTTGTACAAGCAATAAAAAGTTAGGATGATCTTTAATAGTAGGACTATAAAGTCGAAACTAATTTACCCTACATGTTCAAACATGTCTAGTTAAGTTATGAGAAATTGTATGTGTACTTTTGTTTTCTCCCATCTCTCTCTTCACTTTTTAAAGGGATGAGTTATTCTTGTTTTTGTATTTGTGGAATTTTATTTTTACAGCTCAAATCTAGACTATCTAGTTGATGATTGTAAGGTTGTGACATTTTCAAATGTACGTGCTTAGTGTGTGGTAAGCATACACGTCCCTTGAATTTGTAGAAGCGAAAAACTCGTCATGGGTTATAACCTTCTTGTCATGTTTCTTCAACCGGTTCTCGTGTTATCATAGTTGGGTGTTCTTTTTTTTCTTTGTAATGGACAAACTAGACATGCATTTCCCATGTTGAGGGTAGCCATCATTCATCATGCTAATATATGGTTTTGTGGCCAATGATGCCATGGTAACATGGTTGAGGCATCCTAGTTTTTCCCCTGATACCTGGGTTCGAGTCACACCCATTGCAGTTTGGGTGGGAGCACTCAACTGGCTAGGAGGTTCTTATGTGGTTTTCTCCAGTTGAATGTTGTGTCACTCTCTGTGCTAGCGTGGGCCCTGTTGTAATGAACGACTGTCTGGCCTTAATGGGACCGAGCTTCCAATGGGGAGGTGCGATGAGTTGATGTAGATAATTTGCCGTTCAGAAAAAAAATTGGTTTTGTGACCAAGAATGGTAAATAAGTGGCTTAGTCCAAGTCCAGCCTTTATTTAGCAACCCGATATGCAATACAAGTTGTAAATAGCCCAATACGAAATACAAATTGTAGCAGCCCAATTCCGCTTTGAAACCCAACTCTAGGCTTGACCCAAAAGTGGCCCAATCTTCTCCATTGGCAGTTTGTTTGACACAATGGGTCCTCTCATGTTCTCGAAAGTGTGCTTTTTAGAATCGTGTTATCGACTTTGCTCATTGTAAAGTTGTTAGGTATATTATTATCATTATTCACTAAAGTTTAAAAGGCATCTGATTATATCAATTTCCATTTTCCTCATTTTATGTTGAAATTGCAATCGTTCTCTTTTTGCTATCTGTGTATGTCATTTTTTTATTTTTTTTTAGTTTTCTTTTTAATATGAAAGCTTAAATGATTATTCAAAGCGTGCGTTTCTTCGTGTTCTCTTTTGTTAAGACCATTTGTAATGCCATCTTTTGCCACCTCAGTGCAAAGGGGCGTGGCACACCGCCCTGAAGGGCATGAATCTCATGATCAAAGGCGTGAGAGGTTTACTATGGGACAATTTACGACGTAATCCAACACACAAACCTTTTTTTCCTACTTTTAGCCAATCATAATCAACCAAAATAACAAACCTTTTCTTTTATTTTTGTTCTTTGTATAATTTTCATGTGAAACCTTCTAAATTTAGTGAAAATAGCGAGTAGAATCAATCATGTTTGCGTGACAATGACATAGCACCAACTTTTTCATTTTTTAATGAAACCATTACACATAGCCTAATTATTAAATCCAAGATTTGAAGTTTGTAAAGCATACTTTGAAATTTAGACAATTTCAAGTTTTAAAAAATGATGACTTCGATTTATCTAGTTGAAAACTTAACCGAATTATAATTTTGTTTTTAGTCCACTTTTTAAATTGCCTGAATTCAGTTCGTTTTGATTTTCGATTTTGACCAAATAGAATTTCAACCTGCAGACCAAAACTGTGAGACTTGAGTTCGTATAACTTTTGGAAGATATCTACTACTATTGATTCAGTGGATTATAAAGATCACTTATTGGTGGATCTGGAGGCTAGGGATGAGACGCACTTCTCTAATAATCCAGTTAGAATAGAGAAAATCGCAGAAAAGAGAGAAAAAATATCCCACAAATATAAATTAATTAAGTTTTATTTAGAGTAAACTGCAATTTTACCCCCTGAGGTTAGGGGTCATTGGCATGTCTACCCCCTAAGGAAATAATTGCAATTTTACCCCCCACTGTTTGCTGTTATGTCGCAACCTTACCCCCCGGCGTCAAAGTCAATAACAGATCTGTTAACTCTAAGTTGAAATGACTATATTACCCTTCCATTTTACCCCCCAACATTCGTGTTAAGTCGCACAATTACCCCCCACTGGTAAATTACTAATTTGTCCTTTGTTATTACCCCTTGTACTTTATGTTAAGACACAACATTACCCCCTGCAACCACTGCCACTGCCACCGCCATTCACCGCCACAACCACCACTGCCACCTCCAGCCACCACCCTCAACCACCTCCAGCCACCACCCTCCAACACTCTCAACCGGGTACCACCACTGCCACCGCCATTAACCTCTCAAGATCCAAATCTCACCCTTCCACCTTTCATTACACATAAATCTAATGAATCTGTTATTTTTCCACCCATGGATGAAAAACATAGAAATAAAGAAGACGAAGGCCCTGCAACTTCATTGATAACACGATTAGTTATCATCTTCAGGTGTTGTCAATGATTCTTTTCTTCGTTATTCAACTAAAGATACACAATTGAATGGTACTAAACAAACCTTTATATTCAGGGGTGTGTCACAAACACTAGAACACACCCCACAAAACCCCCAATTCAGTACATTACTGCAATCATTCCAGCAAACCACATCTTCTCTAACAGAAATTAAAACACACACACACACCCCACAAAACCCCCAATTCAGTACATTACTTCAATGTCTCAATCAATCTACCCTTCTTTTTCTTCTGTAACCCTAGCCTTTCTCCAATCTAACTTAACCTCTAAGCCTAATTGTTTCTTAAATCAAATCAATATTTCAATGCATTAGTTTCAAAATTTGCAGATCTGATCGTTTTATCATTTGATCTACAGTAGCCATAATTCATAAACATTACATACAATCACCACATATAAACCTAAAAAGTGTTATCTAGAGAGCTAATTTAAGCTTATTAACACAAACAATCAAAGTGTATTACAGATTTAATAAGTGAACAAAAGGTGCAACATAAATAAACATATACACAATCACTGCAACTAAACCTAAAATGTGTGATCTAGGTTTTCACAACAGAATCTCAAATCATCACCTGATCAATCGAATTAACATCCATTTGAGAAGAATCAACTGACTCAACATGAACAAATTCTCTTGTATATCTCTTGTATTCGCTCTCGTCTCTCAAACCTCTTCCGTTTCTCGCAACGACGTAAATGTCTTCACACTCACCATAACTTTTTATATTATTCTTCAATTTTCATGTCTAACATTATCTTTAACTTCATCTGGTGGTGACGGTGGCAGGTGGGTTAACGGTGGTGGCGGTAGAGTGGTGGCGGTGGCGGGTTGATGGTGGTGGCGATGGCAGGTTGATGGTGGTGGCGGTGGCAGGTAGGTTAATGGTGGTGATGGTCGGTTGATGGTGTTGAGAGATGGAGATGAAGATGAGATCTGTGTGTGTGTGAGAGAGAGAGAGAGTGGCAGAGAGAGAGAGAGGTATAGAGAGAGAAAGAGAGTTAATAATAATAATAATAATAATAATAATAATAATAATAATAATAATAATAAATATAGGGTAAGATTACCAAAATACCCCTGCTTATAACAGTCAAATAACTGTTGACTGACGGCAGGGGGTAAAGTTGCAACATAACAGCAAACAGTAGGGGGTAAAATTGCAATTATTTCCTTAGGGGGGTAGACATGCCAATGACCCCTAACCTCAGGGGGTAAAATTGCAGTTTACTCTTTTAGTTATTAACGCTCCTTCCTACTGACAAAATTAAATTATTTGTGAATGTGGGGCTAGCCCATTTGGTAGAGGTTTGATTTATGCATCTTAAAGGAGATGTTACAAGTTCAATCCTGGGCAAACGTAAATATTTTATAATTATTGGTGTAATAGAGTAAAAGTAACCGTTGTCATTCACCTTCGAAATTGTTTTGCAGGAGTATGAGCTTGGACTTGGTCTTGGCGATATTCCTGGAGCATATTCTATGTTTATTGTAACGACCCTCATTAAAAGTCCTAATTATTTTATTATTTTATCCAATAGGAAACCCTAATTGAGACACCCAAGTAATTCTGCACAAACCCTACAAATTTCAGAACAATCAGAATCAGGATCAGGGCCCCTAAAACTCAGGGGGGGTATTTTCTATTAACGATTATCCATTTAAATTCGTTGTCAAAATAGAATTTTAAGAAACTGTTGACTCAACAGGCCTAGTCCCAAACGTGGCAAACCTATAGTGCTTAGGTGTTCCTTACGCACCGTAAGGAAATTAGTGTTACGGTGCGCAAGGGTTGTTACGCACCGTAAGGGTTAGAGTGTTACGGTGCGCAAGGGGTGACAAATTTTGGGTATAAATAGAGGGCAGTGGGACTCGATTTCTGGCGTTCATTCGACGAAGAAATTCGTTTCAGGCACCGAGTTATGTTCTGTTTACCACAATTAACACACACGAAACACTAATTAGTATAGCGGGGTGCTGTCGCAAACAGGGTATTAACTCGATCGCTGCTACGATTCAATGTCCGATCGATAGAAACTATCTAATGGATGTTTAAGCGCTATCCTTTGTCATTAGTTGTGATTCCGACAGGATGTTGAGTACCACCCGAATTGGGGGGAAACTCTGTCCTTCGTTGTGAATCCGATAGATGTTTAAGTGATTGCACTTTGTCATTCGTTGTGAGGGTTTTAATCTCGTAAGTTATCGTAAATGTTGTATTAAGTTACCTACCTAGTTCATGTGCACGAGGTTACAAGGTTAAATCAATAGGCTAAGCTCTGCCTGTATAAATCTACAATATATCAAGGCTTATCTGTAGACTAAACTTTGGTCGTATGAATCTGCATGATTATAATGTGAGTCATTCTCTTTTTATCAAATTTGTTTACAAAAGCATGTTTATCTTCAAAGATTATAATTACAGTGATTAAGTTTATGTAATCACCAAGTTACAGCCGGTATGTAGGGTTTTGTATACATAACTTGATAACCGTCACTATTGGACAACGAGTTAGCCAATGAGTGATATGACCATAGTCACAGACACCATCGGGCAAAGAGGCTATCGATGGATGTTCGAGTGACAAGTACTGTGGGTAGTTGGTTTGATATCTGGAAACATTGTAATCTCTCTTAATACTGTGAATTATAATAAATGAGTCGTTTTTATAAAAGAATGATTCACTCAGTATTTCCCGCTGACAAAACCTTTTTAAAACGCGTTTCAGGTTATTACAGTAGATTGGAGTAAGAGATGAATACGGCACTGAAAGGCATCAAGAAGTGGCTTATTTTATTAATTAAATCAAATTAAGAAATATTGTTTTATGTAATTAAATTTATCTTTATTAAAGCTACCTTTGTAAAACATGGATTATTCCATCTATTTAATAAATAAAATCCGGTGTTTCTAAACTCTGATATTTTTCCTAACTCACGATCCTGATGAAATTTCTGCTGCAACGTTTTCAAAATAATCACCGGTACCACTTGGCTGTTCGCGACTCCCGATTCCATCCAGGGTGGGTCGGGGGCCGTGACATTTATTCCGCACGTGCCTGGCCAAAAGTGGCGTTATGGAGTCGTGGAGGACTTGCACCATTTGCGGAATGTTAGTTCGTGTAGATTTATTCTATTTTTAAAGGGGTAGCGAGCTAATTAGAAAACACTTGGCTATTTTTGGCTACACACACACTCTTACAACTGCTCTCACCAGCTCTCGTTAATTCACTTGGCGATTATACACTTTTCTACACAATACACTATAGTGATCCTTGTACTTAGCTCGCTATCATCCGAAGTTGTAATACATTTCTTATTTAATTTGAGTTGGTGATCGGTAGTTTCCATCACCCGAGGTTTTTTATGCCGGAGATCATTCATTGATCAAGGGCTTTTTCCTCGTATAAATCTTTGTGTCACTTGTTCATTACATTTCAGAGTGATCCTTAGTGTTGTTCATTGATTCAAGCATCATACCTCACAACAGAATGTCACACTCCTATTTTCCACGTGTCACTGGTGGGCCCGGTGGAGAGTATAGTGACGTAGTTGGTATCATCATAGTCAACAACACAATATATAAATGCACAGCGGAAGCAAAGATAGATTCATTTCAACTTTAATAAAATGTAATATTAAATATCACGAGTAGTTGAAACGGATCCACAGGCGGATCAAAATAAAAGAAGATATTGTTCAACAGTTTTATTGACATCCAAGCTTGCGAGACTTATTGTGGACGCTTAGAAGACAGCCAGCCTAGTACGAGTAGTACCTGCACTTAACCTTTTGGGAAAATACGTCAGTTTACACTGATAAATACAATTTAACTGACTCATTTTGAAAAGGGTTGAAAATTGATTTGAATGCACGTGGCACAAAACATTTTATAACTTGGGATAATTATGTAATATAATCTTGTAAGGGATTTACATGTTACTTATGCGTTCAGTAGCCCGATCCGTAGACCGGGTTAAAGATTAATAGACACACCACAATATTGAGTTATGCACTGAAAGGTGTACGCCTACACCCCGTGCTCAGGTCGTGACCATCTCGTAAGATGATGCCAAGGATATCCGGGACATGGTCATTAACCCCCCAAAGGCTTTAAGCAAACAAAACACATTCAAAACAAAGCATATCAATAAGTTAACCTCTATTCGATTAAAAATTCAATGCCGGACCAAGCGGTATTTTATATACCGTACTGTAACACCTCAAAAATTTACGTCCTATAATGTGTTGACACGTGTCATAAGTTTGAACGTGTGTAAGAATGTTCTTGAAGGACTAAAGTTGACAAACCTGAAAAGTATGTATATACGGGTTCAAAATGTCAACAATGAATAAATATACTTTACAATAACCCTACATGATGTTTATAACCTTAAACGAATAGATCATGGATCATACGAAGCGAATTGTGAAAGAAAGTGAGAGATTACAAACTACAGGGGTTAAATGTGTCAACATGTTTAAGTTATACCTTTGAGTGACCTTTTTGACAAACCCGAAGCTTTGTAACGGTTAATTATGCTCACTAGAATGCACCATAAAAATTTCACCAAGTTTCGTTATCGTATGAGAAAGTTATGATAAAATTCGTGTGAGAGGGGTTAAAAGCGTTAACACTGAAAATTATGACTTTTCGGGTAAACACCAGGTGTTCAAGGACTTCACAAAGAGAGTATAAGTCTCAAAGCCCCTAAATGTCAATTTAAAAGCCTTACAATGCAAGAAATAGTATGAAAGCGACGTTTGGAAGGACCAGGGACCAAAAGTGCAAAAATGGGAAGCCTGATGACTAGCTTGCGCACCGCAACACTATGGACCTTACGGTCCATAAGAAGGCTTGCGCACCGCAAGACTTAAACTTTTACGGTGCGCAAGCAGTGCCCAGCGACCAGAAGACTGCCAGCTGCCTGTTCAGTCCCATAACCGACTTCAAATGACTTGTTCCGATTCTGTGGGCTGCCTATGATGGTTTTGAGACTCTAGGGGGCACTTGGATGCATCTTATATCACTAGTAGCCTTGCATGTCATCAATCAAAGGAGTTTAGAAACATATATAAAGTCCTACAAGTTGTCAACTTTGTGTTCATTCTTTCCTATCATCAACTGAGCATTTCTGGAGCATAAGGACAATTCTCAAGCCTTCCTAATCATCCATTAGACAAGTGTAAGTATGTTTAACCTTCTTGTTTTGAGTTTAGCTTAGTTATTTAGCTAAAAGTCAAACCGTCGTAACTACGGTTTGACTTCGAGATTATTTATAATTGGCTCAGTCTTATCTCGATTTAAAAGTACCGTTAAGTAGGTAATTATATGGGTATTAAACCCTTATAAGGGTACTCACTGATTCCAAACCTAACTAGGTCGTTTGTCGAGTCAAACGTTGCCCGAAAAAGTCAACTGAAATGCTAAACTTTGATTAAACGCGTAATTAACGATATAAAAGGGCGTGTAAACTGGTTTATCATTCATATAACCTAATAATAAGTATAAGAACTTGTCTAAGCTTGTTTGATTCAACAACTTTCTGTTTTGAACCGATTCGGAACCGAAAGACGCAAAAGTTTGACTTTTGCTTTGACTTCAGTTCTGCCCCGGTTTTGATAGGTTTAGACATGCCTTAAAGTTCCATTAGGACCTAGTTACATGTGTGTATAACCCTCTGCGTTTATACCACTTAAATCCTTATTTGTCCGACGTTTCCGTTAAGTGCTTAAATATTGACCATAATGCCCTTATGACCATACAACGAGAATTTTGGAAATATGAAAGTACAATAATCTTTTTTACTGATTATTAAACATGTCTGTAAATTTTCACATCAGTTGGACGTATAGATTAGGAGTTATGCTCAATGACGTAATTAGAACGCCTCTTAGTGATTAAACGGCGTCATTAGCATAAAGTCTATCTAAACCCAATTTTTGACACCAAACCTTTTACCCACTAATGTAATATAATATTTTGGGATTTTTGAAGATTTTTAATTATTTTTAAACTTATCATAAGCTAGGATTAGTGCCTTGATTCGGTAAATACCGAATATACCCTTTTCGGCCATAAAATGAGTTTTACAAATCCTTTTGATACCAATCCAATTGCTACTGATTTTAAATAATAAATGAAGTGTTTTGAACCTTATGAACTGACCTGGAAACTCAGAATACTATTTTAACCCGTAAATCGCTTAAAACGACGTTATACGCGCATTAAGCGCATAGTAAGGGTTTAAAAACATTTTGCCACATAGGACTTAACACCAACTGATATACCAAGTTAAAATAAACTATTTTACTGATTTATTCAGACCCGGATCACAGAAGCTTAATTGATCCCTTTTATAATCTTTAAAATGACCAAAATACCCCTACGGGGCTTAATATGAGATTAAACTCGTTTTGGGCATAATGGAAGGTATCCTACTAATATCACAACATATTTAAGGCATGTTAACTTAGGAAATCTGTTTAGGACTCTTAAGGTTACCCGTTACGCTTCTTGCGCGTTCGGTTAGATTTATGTAACTAGTTTGCATAAATTAGCCGAAACGGGTCAAACCTTATCGCTTTTATCTCAAATCCAGAATGTGTTTAGATTACCCATATTATACAAGTATTTAAACTTGTTGGGTCTAAATCACACTCTGTTCCAGTCTTCGCCTTATCATGCGTTTGAACCGTATCTTCCTTTTGAAAACTAACCGGTCTAAGTCAAGACTTAATTAAAGACCCGTTAGGATTCTAATAGGTTATTAAAAACCTTCGTTCCAGATTTAGGAGCCCAGTAAAAGCTATCTGTACTTGCTGATTTGATACGGCTGGGATTGAATTTATATTTAGCTCAGGTAAATACTTTTAACTTATTTTCCCTATATGGGCTTGGGATACGGTATATAAAATACCGCTTGGTCGGGCATTGAATCTTTAATTGTATGATGGTTAAAGTATTGAGATGTCTCGTTTAATTTGTTTTGTTTGCTTAAAGCCTTTGGGGGGGTTAATGACCGTGTCCCGGATATCCCTGGCATCATTTTACGAAATGGCCACGACCTCAGCACCGGGCGTAGGCGTACGCCCGTCGGTGTCTCATTTAAATAATGTGGTGTGTCTATTGATCTTTAACCCGGCTCGATCCGGGCTACTGAACGCATAAGTAACATGTAAATCCTTTACAAGTTTATATATTTAAATAAGTATCCCAAGTTATAAAATATTATTTGTGCCATGTGCATTCAAATCAATCATATTAAACCCTTTTCAAAATGAGTCAGTTGATTGTATTTACCAGTGTAAACTGACGTATTTTCCCAAAAAGGCTAAGTGCAGGTACTAATCGGAATTGGCTGGTTACTCCTAGCATCAATAAAGAGTCTCGCAAGCTTAGATGCCTAAAGTCTGTTGAACAATGTTATTTTATTTTCGATCCGCCTGTGGATCCTTCACTTCCATTGTAGTACTTTGATGTTACATTATTTGGGATTGTAATATATTTATCCTTTTGCTTCAGCTGTGCATTTATATATTGTGTTGTTTGACTATGATGTTGCCAACCACGTCACGTTACTCCCCTACCGGGCCCACCGGTAAAGTGTGGAAAAATAGGGGTGTGACAGGTTGGTATCAGAGCCAACATTGAGTGAATTAAACACTATCTTTTTGTGTTTAATCTCAATGACACATTAGCACATTCCTTGACCCTGAGTCTAGACTTAACATAGGAATATTCTCAATCCTCATATGGAAATTCTGCTTCCAATTTTTTTTTTTATATTGGATACGTCGCCAAGCGAAGAAGCCGTAATAGGAATTCTCCACACCCGGAGCCTTAAATTGCTGACCTTCGTACAACGGCTAGGATGAAACGTGCAACCAAGGAGAAAGCATTCGGAAATAAAATAAAGAAGAAACTCCTTTTGCTAAAGATCGTTTCCTTAAAAGTCCTTATAACGATATTTATCTTTTAGTCCCTTCGAGGACAACATTATTCCTTTGAAGTCCCGTTTAGGGCAACCCTATACTTGTTTAAGTTTTAAAGGAACGATTATGTTTAAAATATCATTCCTATATTATAAGATCTACCATTATAATAAAATAGCAAAATCTAAAAAGGGACAAGACCTAGCCTCGTGTCATTATTAAGACCTGGCCAAGATGGCAGTTCCTCAATTAGATTCGGATCCTTATTAATATTTCGATTTAGAAATTGTTCTGCGTTAGTTGTTAAAAAGAATCTTAAAGGTAAACCTAGCCTATATTACAAGGCCAAGATGGTAGAACCTATTTAAGAGATTCAAACCCCTGTTAACACCTGCAACATGTTAACATTCCTGGCAGACGTGGTTTGATAAAACCGCATGAGTCATCCTTAAATTGGATTACTCCACTTTTCCTTATTAAAATAATCATCCCTTAGGAGGGAAGTGCCCACGGGCTATAATTAACGTCCTCTGAGACTAAAAACAGTGGTAGCCTACAACTCCCTGTCAAGAAAAAGTAATGAACTTTGATTCACACCTTAATGCCACGATTCTCTGAAATCATGGCTTATAAATTAAACTTGTCTACGCGACTAGGCCATTTGTGCTATTATTAACTTGTAAATCGGGATTTATGATAGAAATCCTGAATAAAATAAATATCATTCCTTTCCTGCTAGTATAAATATTAAAAGAGAATCTTAAAAGGTTTGACCTAGCTTGAATGTCATGGAAGACCTAGCTAAGATGGTAAAACCTGTTTAAAAAGAGATTCAGATCATTGTTAACATTTGAAAATGTGTTAACACTCCCGACAACAGTGATGCGATAAAATCACACTTGTCATCCTTATATTAGGAATTTCCACATCCTTATTTAGCTTAAATGATCAATAGGAACCATGGCTGGTAAACGTCAAGCATGATGTACGCATCAAAACATCCATTTGGGATGTATACCTACGGGAAAAGGTGTATACATGAAAATATAGTTTTATTTCATAAATTCTTGTCAAGACAATGAACTATGGAATTTTCCGATCCAAAGGAATCATCGATTATGTTTTAGATTTTTCCCTAGTGACAAGGCCCTGTGCCATCAAGAGTCCTTGGGAACAAGCTCTTGTGCTATATAAAATGTCAGTACGACATTGACAGTCGTGATTTATGTCCCCTGTCTAATAAATATGAAGGATTATATTCTGTTACACGCCAAGGATGGTTTATTTAAAAACCTAGGCAGAACATAATCAATTAACTTAAATACTATCTTTTGGCCTATATGGTTTATTTACACCATAACTATTTAATCAACAAATTCGACAATTCACCATGTAATTAAACCAATTATTACTACTTGGTTTGTAGCCTTCAAAGCTTCACCATGGTTGACTCCTCTGAAGCTCACAATCATCCAGTTAATCAGAATGATGATACAAGACTGAAGTTAACGGGCGCCAAGTTACAGGCTATGTTAGATACAGCCATAAATAACGCTGTGGATCGTGTACTGAAGGATCACAAGCGAAAGTGCATTAATACCCCAAATAAAAGTTGTAAAAAGGGTAAGACCGGTTCAGGCCGTAACCAGTCCAAGCCAAAGGAGGCAAAACCCAAATGTAAAACCTGCAAAAGAAGACACTGGGGCCAGTGTCGATCAAATCAAAAGATAAAGCAATGTGGCATCTGTAAAAAGACAGGCCACCAATCCCACGAATGTAGGGACATAAAGAATGCAAACTGTTTCAGCTGTGGCAAAAAAGGCCACATCAGTACCAATTGCCTTAAGGCTGCCAAGGAAGGAGCAGCTAAGTCTGGCAAGGATTTAAAGGACAACCAGCAGTCAGGTGAAAAACCCAGATGCAAAATCTGCAAGAAACAGCACTTCGGGAAGTGCAGGTATGGATCGAACTCGCATACACAGGCGAGAACTTTTGCATGTGGGATATGCAAGTCCAAGGGGCATAAGACCTTGGACTGCAAGAAGATGGAGGATGCAACCTGCTATGGTTGCAATGAAATAGGGCACATCAAAACTAATTGCCCTAATAAAACCAAGAAGTCTGGCGAGGCTAAGAAGACCAAAACCGGAAACTCCCAAATGGATACTCAAGAGACTGTTCAGGATAACAATGTCACAATAGGTACTTTCTTTACCAATAACGCTCATGCTAGAGTATTAATTGATTCAGGTACAGATAAGTCTCTCGTAGACAATAGATATTGTAAATCATTAAATCTGCCTGTTAAAACTCTAAGCGTTAAGTATGAAGTAAAATTGGCCGATAGTACCTCAGAAACTGCTTCAGCAATATTAGATGGATGTTTTATATCCATTAGGAATCATTTTTCCGATGTCCTATTTTCCGTTAAAATATAAGGACTCAATATAGTGATAAAAATCGATTGGTTGCCTTGAAAATCAAGCTCATATTGTGGGTGATAAGAAGCAATTAATTATCAAGACTCCTTATGAGACAACCCTCATAATTACATGTATCCGTACGATTAATTAATATTAAACATAAAGAAAAAAAAAGGTGGAACCGGCCGTCCCCGGAATCGAACCTGGGTCTAGGCCACACCCTTTCGCGCGCCTAGCCAACCGAGCTAGGTGCCTAGTTTGTGAAATTTCCATTTTGATTAAATATAAGCACATGTACAATAACTTCCTTACTTCTTCTATAAGTCATCTACTTATCCTCATTATGTGGACTAAGTATTAGAATCCAAGATTTTACCTCTATGTTTTAGTTACTCTTGGCTTGCTTATGTTGATTAAACATTAGAAAGGATGAAGTAGAAACCATTAAGTATATCAGTGGTCATGCTAGAAAGGACATGGTAAGGTATACATCACAGTCATTGGACGGCAATACTCTTAATTAGTAAGGGCATTAATGAAATCCTCAAGAAGGATCCTCTTATACATTGTGGAATGGTCCAAGTTTTAAGGACCTTATTAGAAAAACCTAGTATCCGTTTCGCGAAAAGGGAAAAGACGAAATAAGAATTTTCTGACTCTCGCCATAAAAGTTCTAGGCTGTCGACAGTATGTCGCAAATTTTAATTCATTGGCTGAGATAGTACCCTATTCAGTATACCCAAAAATCTAAGCTTAAAACACATAATTATTAGTGGTTAGCATTGACAATAAGAGGGCACACTAAGGTTTCAAAACCTACTCATTAAAAATCCATTATGGATCTACCTCAGCTACCCACGTTATAATGATTAAGAAGTAATCAGTCAAAGCTGAGACTGCCCTAAAGTTATCTAAGATTTTACAGCTAAGTTTAGAAGGATTAATAATGGAGGCGTTTAACCCTCCTGTTGAATAATTAGAGACAGCTCACATTAGGAATTTCACCAGATAAACCCTTATTTGTGAATTTATTGCTATAAATTACATGTGGTTTCGGGTGCTGTTAAGTCTCTCACAAGACCATAAACTTAGCAAACTTTTAGAAAATTTTCCCTGTAAGAACCCCAGATGTTAAGTGTAAGGTAGAACCTTCAGGCAAATCATAAGAACCATTTCTTCTGTTCTTATCAGAAACCTTTAGGTATAAAATTTTAGAAGTATCCTCTCTCTAAGAGGAAGTGCGAAAGCATATATAGTTGATATCTCTTTAATCTCTATCGATTCCGAATACCAGATGGTATGATAAAAGCGCCATATGAAGATTTGTGTATCTTAATAAGTTCCATAGATTGCTTCCATGCCTGATCAGTATGGAGGTTTAATACATGGGACCACAAAGATATTCCGAGAGGTCATATGGTACTAAAGTCAACTAATGGTATTCAAAGGAGATGTCCAGGATGGAATTGTCCAAGTAAATGTTTCCGAGTAAGGAGTTCTTGGACTCATAACATAAATGTGTCACTTAATTGACACAAACAATGGTGGATGAATTGGAGCCTGAGATTTGTAAAAATCTCTGTAACCTCCTTGTACCTTGATTATCTTCTCCTAATATTACCCTGTTTGCCCCTGAGAGGCAGGTAGAGTTAAGGTTTAAATTCCGTTTAAGGCTGTGTTATTATGAAATCTCCAAAACGGCTAGTACCATCATTGGAAGAATCGAAACCCTGATTAACTAAGTTAAAATAGAGGGTTCATATAGCCTAACTCAATATCCTGGGAATCCGGTATAGTTAACTATGAAAGACGGTTCATTTTGCTTATGCATTATCACCGCAACCCTAATTAGGCAACGATTAAGAATTTGCCATCAGCTGCCCAGGAACGTCGATTTGTTCGACTAACGACAAGGATTAACTATCCCTTAAAATTAGTTAAGCAGTGGTTGGAATAACCATCTCACCTTAAAATAAGCTTTTGTAGAATAGTTGTTATATAAGTATCAAGGTGGCTCCTTTGGAGACCTTGTACAGATGAAATATCAAAACATCCGTTGGATGGACGAGACTTCGGGAAGTCCACTTATCAGGATCTGAAAGTTGCATTGGAAACAACGAATAAGATCATACAAATCCCTAATCATCTGTAAGTTGCCAGTTTTCGACAGAAAATCAAGAATTAATAAAAGTAGCAACCTTCCTCAGTTCTTGTTAAAGAATAAGGTTCAACAAAAGATATCACCCTGGAAGGGTGTGCCAATTTGTTAAATTATCAGGCTAGTTAAGCTCTGAATATATAGAATTATTCGAAGGAAAACGAAAATATCAAGATCAAGTAGCTTATAAGCTAAAACCTATTTAAGGAGCTTGGCGGAGCTCGCAATACATTGCACACTAGTGACTGAAGGAGGTGTTTCGCCAATAAGTTAAGGAACACTATCACAATATGGTATGCGGATTTATGATGTGATAAACATCCTATATCGATTGAGGATCGATAGGTTAAGAAGCTTCGAAGGAAGCATGTACCGATTGTAAAGGTCAAATGGGATACCCGTAGAGGTCCAGAGTATACGTGGGAGGTTGAGTCCACGATGAAAGAAAAGTACCCTTATCTGTTTCAGTAAATCTCGAGGTCGAGATTTCTTTTAAGGAGGTGAGGATGTAACACCTCGAAAATTTACGTCCTATAATGTGTTGACACGTGTCATAAGTTTGAACGTGTGTAAGAATGTTCTTGAAGGACTAAAGTTGACAAACCTGAAAAGTATGTATATACGGGTTCAAAATGTCAACAATGAATAAATATACTTTACAATAACCCTACATGATGTTTATAACCTTAAACGAATAGATCATGGATCATACGAAGCGAATTGTGAAAGAAAGTGAGAGATTACAAACTACAGGGGTTAAATGTGTCAACATGTTTAAGTTATACCTCTGAGTGACCTTTTTGACAAACCCGAAGCTTTGTAACGGTTAATTATGCTCACTAGAATGCACCGTAAAAATTTCACCAAGTTTCGTTATCGTATGAGAAAGTTATGATAAAATTCGTGTGAGAGGGGTTAAAAGCGTTAACACTGAAAATTATGACTTTTCGGGTAAACACTAGGTGTTCAAGGACTTCACAAAGAGAGTATAAGTCTCAAAGCCCCTAAATGTCAATTTAAAAGCCTTACAATGCAAGAAATAGTATGAAAGCGATGTTTGGAAGGACCAGGGACCAAAAGTGCAAAAATGGGAAGCCTGATGACTAGCTTGCGCACCGCAACACTATGGACCTTACGGTCCGTAAGAAGGCTTGCGCACCGCAAGACTTAAACCTTTACGGTGCGCAAGCAGTGCCCAGCGACCAGAAGACTGCCAGCTGCCTGTTCAGTCCCATAACCGACTTCAAATGACTTGTTCCGATTCTATGGGCTGCCTATGATGGTTTTGAGACTCTAGGGGGCACTTGGATGCATCTTATATCACTAGTAGCCTTGCATGTCATCAATCAAAGGAGTTTAGAAACATATATAAAGTCCTACAAGTTGTCAACTTTGTGTTCATTCTTTCCTATCATCAACTGAGCATTTCTGGAGCATAAGGACAATTCTCAAGCCTTCCTAATCATCTATTAGACAAGTGTAAGTATGTTTAACCTTCTTGTTTTGAGTTTAGCTTAGTTATTTAGCTAAAAGTCAAACCGTCGTAACTACGATTTGACTTCGAGATTATTTATAATTGGCTCAGTCTTATCTCGATTTAAAAGTACCGTTAAGTAGGTAATTATATGGGTATTAAACCCTTATAAGGGTACTCACTGATTCCAAACCTAACTAGGTTGTTTGTCGAGTCAAACGTTGCCCGAAAAAGTCAACTGAAATGCTAAACTTTGATTAAACGCGTAATTAAAGATATAAAAGGGCGTGTAAACTGGTTTATCATTCATATAACCTAATAATAAGTATAAGAACTTGTCTAAGCTTGTTTGATTCAACAACTTTCTGTTTTGAACCGATTCGGAACCGAAAGACGCAAAAGTTTGACTTTTGCTTTGACTTCAGTTCTGACCCGGTTTTGATAGGTTTAGACATGCCTTAAAGTTCCATTAGGACCTAGTTACATGTGTGTATAACCCTCTGCGTTTATACCACTTAAATCCTTATTTGTCCGACGTTTCCGTTAAGTGCTTATATATTGACCATAATGCCCTTATGACCATACAACGAGAATTTTGGAAATATGAAAGTACAATAATCTTTTTTACTGATTATTAAACATGTCTGTAAATTTTCACATCAGTTGGACGTATAGATTAGGAGTTATGCTCAATGACGTAATTAGAACGCCTCTTAGTGATTAAACGGCGTCATTAGCATAAAGTCTATCTAAACCCAATTTTTGACACCAAACCTTTTACCCACTGATGTAATATAATATTTTGGGATTTTTGAAGATTTTTAATTATTTTTAAACTTATCATAAGCTAGGATTAGTGCCTTGATTCGGTAAATACCGAATATACCCTTTTCGGCCATAAAATGAGTTTTACAAATCCTTTTGATACCAATCCAATTGCTACTGATTTTAAATAATAAATGAAGTGTTTTGAACCTTATGAACTGACCTAGAAATTCAGAATACTATTTTAACCCGTAAATCGCTTAAAACGACGTTATACGCGTATTAAGCGCATAGTAAGGGTTTAAAAACATTTTGCCACATAGGACTTAACACCAACTGATATACCAAGTTAAAATAAACTATTTTACTGATTTATTCAAACCCGGATCACAGAAGCTTAATTGATCCCTTTTATAGTCTTTAAAATGACCAAAATACCCCTACGGGGCTTAATATGAGATTAAACTCGTTTTGGGCATAATGGAAGGTATCCTACTAATATCACAACATATTTAAGGCATGTTAACTTAGGAAATCTGTTTAGGACTCTTAAGGTTACCCGTTACGCTTCTTGCGCGTTCGGTTAGATTTATGTAACGAGTTTGCATAAATTAGCAGAAACGGGTCAAACCTTATCGCTTTTATCTCAAATCCAGAATGTGTTTAGATTACCCATATTATACAAGTCTTTAAACTTGTTGGGTCTAAATCACACTCTGTTCCGGTCTTCGCCTTATCATGCGTTTGAACCGTATCTTCCTTTTGAAAACTAACCGGTCTAAGTCAAGACTTAATTAAAGACCCGTTAGGATTCTAATAGGTTATTAAAAACCTTCGTTCCAGATTTAGGAGCCCAGTAAAAGCTATCTGTACTTGCTGATTTGATACGGCTGGGATTGAATTTATATTTAGCTCAGGTAAATACTTTTAACTTATTTTCCCTATACGGGCTTGGGGTACGGTATATAAAATACCGCTTGGTCGGGCATTGAATCTTTAATTGTATGATGGTTAAAGTATTGAGATGTCTCGTTTAATTTGTTTTGTGTGCTTAAAGCCTTTGGGGGGTTAATGACCATGTCCCGGATATCCCTGGCATCATTTTACGAAATGGCCACGACCTCAGCACCGGGCGTAGGCGTACGCCCGTCGGTGTCTCATTTAAATAATGTGGTGTGTCTATTGATCTTTAACCCGGCCCGATCCGGGCTACTGAACGCATAAGTAACATGTAAATCCTTTACAAGTTTATATATTTAAATAAGTATCCCAAGTTATAAAATATTATTTGTGCCATGTGCATTCAAATCAATCATATTAAACCCTTTTCAAAATGAGTCAGTTGATTGTATTTACCAGTGTAAACTGACGTATTTTCCCAAAAAGGCTAAGTGCAGGTACTAATCGGAATTGGCTGGCTACTCCTAGCATCAATAAAGAGTCTCACAAGCTTAGATGCCTAAAGTCTGTTGAACAATGTTATTTTATTTTCGATCCGCCTGTGGATCCTTCACTTCCATTGTAGTACTTTGATGTTACATTATTTCGGATTGTAATATATTTATCCTTTTGCTTCCGCTGTGCATTTATATATTTTGTTGTTTGACTATGATGTTGCCAACCACGTCACGTTACTCCCCTACCGGGCCCACTGGTAAAGTGTGGAAAAATAGGGGTGTGACACGTACCCCAAGCCCGTATAGGGAAAATAAGTTAAAAGTATTTACCTTTGTAAGTATAAATCACAATTAGCGAGTGAAGGTAGCTTTTACTGGTTCTTCTATTCTGGAACAAAGGTTTATAATAACCTATTAGATTTCTAACGGGTCTTTATTTAAGCCTAAGCTTAGACCGGTTAGTTTTTAAGGACGATACGGTTCAAACGCACGATTAAGCGAAGACCGGATAGAATGTGATTTAGACCCGACAAGTTTGAATACTTGTATAATATGGGTATACTAAACACATTCTGGATTTTGAGACAAAAATGATAAGGTTTGACCCATTTCGGTCAATTTATGCAAACTAGTTACATAAACCGAACCAAACGCGAAAAGGGCGTCACGGGTAACCATGAGAGTCATATGCAAGTTCCCTGAGTTAATATGCCTTAAGTATGTTATAATATCAGTAAGATATCTTCTATTATGCCCCAAATGAATTTAAACACAACTTATGCCTCATAAGGGCATTTTGGTCATTTAAAAGATTATAAAAGAGTTTAATTTGTAATCTGAGTTACAGGTCTGATTTATACAGTAAATATACTTAATTTAACATGTTATAACAGTATTGTATGACCTATATGTGAAACTTATCATCTAAAACCAAACTATGCTCCTTAGGGGTATTTTGGTAATTTCACAAGGGCTAAAAAGGTCAAAACTGGAAACCTGAGTTCAAAAACTTTTACTTACTGTTGTTATCTCAAAATATACTAAAAACATCAGTAGGTAACAACCTTATATGTTTAATATAGTTTTAGTACATACTATGCGTTAAAAACGCTTAAAAAGGCGATTTGGAGCCATTTCCGGGTTTTTAAAAGAAAGCTGATATTTTTATAATTCCAGAAGGATCAAAATATTTTATTTAACAAATAAAATCAGTAGAAAAAGGTTTGGGGTCAAAAGGATTTGTAAAACTCATTTTATGGCTTAAAAGGGCAAAATCGTCATAAACCGAATCAAACTTAGAGACCTATGTTATGCTCAGCCAAAAATTAAATAAAAATCTTTAAAAATCCCAAAATATTATATTACATTATTGGGTAGAAAGTTTGATATCAAAAAGTGGGTTTAAATAGGCTATACGCTAATTACGCCTTTTAATTAACGTAAAGCTTTCAATTTACGCTAATGTGCATATCTCTTAATCTAGACCTCAAACTGATGTCAAATTTTTGGTGCAAGTTTATAAATCAGTAACTAATGTTTCTACTCTTTCACTTTTTCAAAAATCATGTTTTATAGCTAAAAGGGCATAATAGTCAACTTTTAAGCATTAATCGGAAACATGCATGTGAATCGGATAAGTATTGAACCAAGTTGTATAATCTAAGAGAGTTATACTTATATGAAACCTGGTCCAAAATAAGCTCTAAGGCAGATCTTAAACATGCATGAACGGGTCAGAACTGAAAGTCAAAGCGGAAGTCAAATTATGCGACTTTCGGTTCCGATCCGGGTTTAAACTGAAAATTGTCGAGTTGAACATGTTGGGACATGTTCTTACATTAATTACCATGTTATATTAATGATCAAACAGGTTGCATGTACCCTACATTGCTAATTATGCTTAAATTTGAAAATACACATTCTGTTGACTTTTTAAAGCAAGCTTTGACTCGACAATTAACATAGTTAGAGTGGGAATCTGAAAGTACCCTTTTAAGGGTTTGTTACCCACATAAATACCTACTTGTAGGTACTTTCAATTCGAGAAATGACTGAGCAAATTTCATTTAATCTCAAAGTCAAACTTAAATTACGATGGTTTGACTTTTGGTTAATTAACTAAGCTAGAACGAATTAAAGAGGGTTAGGAATACTTACAAGAGTCCTAATTATGATTAGAGATCACTAGAAAGCCTGAGGTTGATCAGAGGAGCTCCAGAAGTGGTCTTGTGAATTTTTGTAAATGCAAGAACAATGTTGCTACACTTCAAGTTCCTTTTATAACAACTTTGATCTCATTAGGTGCTGCCACAAGGGTCTATAAGTGTTATCAGATGTGTCCAAGTGCCCCTCTATGCATGTAAAACCATTGGAGAGCCCCAGGTATCGAACAACAACTGTTAAGCATCGAAATCAGACCTGCAACTGACATCTGCGCGCTGTTTGTCGCTGGCAGGTCGTAGGCGGGCCGCGAGACCCCTTACGCGGGCCGCATACAAGTTGGCAACCAGCCAAACAAGTTTTCATGAATTGCAATTCAGTCCTTGGTCCTTTGTAACGTGGTTTTGGCTATTTATCTTGCACTCTTGACCCTCAAACCTGATTTTTAAGGGCCTTAGGACATCTACAAACTTGGGTAGGTCCTTGGTTAACTTTGTGCTTACCCGAAAAGTCACGAATTTCAACGTTAACGCATTTAACCCTTCGTGCACGGTTTTGATCATAACTTTCTCATACGATAACGAAACTTTATGAAATTTTTACCACATATTCTAGTGAGTATATTTTACCATTACAAAGCTTCGGGTTCGCCAAAAGGTCACTCAGAGGTATACTTTCAACATGTTGACACATTTAGCCCCTGTAGTTTGTAATTCCTCACTTTCTTTCATTTTCCGCTTTGTATGATCCATGATTTAATCGTTTAAGATTATAAACACCATGTAGGGTTATTGTAGAGCCTATTTATCCATTGTTGACACTTTGGACCCTTATATTCACATAGTTTCACTGTTTGTCAACTTTAGTCCCTCTAAAGTGCTTTTTCACATATTCAAAGCCTATGACACGTGTCAATACATTATTGGACGCAAATTTTCGAGGTGTTACACAGAAAGTTTGGTTACATTGTCATTGCTTGATTTTTGACCAAAACAGTTTGGCACCCACCGTGGGGCAATTGGTGCTTCATTCCTAGAAAGATTCGTATTTTCGTGGTCATTTCGGTTCGTTACAACCAAGCAGATGGCTTCCTCAGCGAAGAATACTTCAAGTTTGATGCCCTCATTCAGTTCTTCACAAGGCGTTCCTCCTTTGCCTCCACCACCTTCTGGATCCCAGAAGAATGCTGAGAATGTTGCGAAGAAACAAACCCCCATTTTCCAAAAACCACCAACTTCTTCTGTTTCAACTAATCCTACTACTAATGATCTTTATGCTCTGATTTTGCAGATGAGGAATCATGCACAAGAGCAGGACAAAACCAACGAAAGGATCCTCCGGGAGATCGATGAGATCAAGAAACAGAAGAAATCAGTGGAGGATCACTCCCCTCTGATGCCAAGGTCGCTGAACTTCGACACTCCGGTCATAACTTCCCAACACTCAGCAGTTCCGGACGTGCAATACTTGGGTGAATTACCAGGAAGGCGTTATGGAATAGCAACTATGAGTCAGGCATTTGGCTCCCACTTCCAGCCTCAAGGATCCTCTTCTCAGCATCAGGGATACTTCACGTCAGGAGGATATTTGGGAATGCCTGCGGTCCAAGGATCCTCCCAGGTCCAAGGATCCTCCCAGGTCCAAGGATCCTCACAGGTCCAAGGATCCTCCCAGGTCCAAGGATCCTCCCTTGTCCCAGGATCCTCTCTGGTCCCAGGATCCTCTCTGGTCCCGGGATCCTCTCTGGTTCCAGGATCCTTTCAGGTTCAAGGATCATCTCAATTTCAAGGATCCAACGTCCTTCAGGATCAAGGATTCTTGAGAAGTATGCACCCTCAGAGCTCGGACGTTCATCAAGGAGACTTCATACCTGTTAGGGGTGGATTTCTAAATGACCCGTGATCCTCAAATATTATCCTGTTTGGTGATCCTTACTTCTGTGTCAGTTAGTGATCCTCAGAAGTGCTTCAGGATCAGGATCATGGATCATCCTAAGGATCCTTATACTAATGATTGTTCACTTTGAATTCGTAACTGTTTTGCAGGAATATCAATTGGGACTTGGTCTTGGTGATATTTCTGGAGAATATACTAATTCTATTCCGCACGTGCTTGGTCAGAAATGGACGTTGTGGAGTCGTGGAGGACTTGCACCATTTGCGGATAGTTTGTTACTTAGATTTTTATTAGATTTAAATGGGGTAGCGAGCTAATTAGACACAACTTATGCTATTTTTGGCTACACACACTCTGAAAACCGCTCACAACAGCTCTCGTTCATTCACTTAGCAATTTCATACACTTTTTACACATTACACTATAGTGATCCTTGTACTTAGCTCGCTATCATCCGAAGTTGTAACACATTATTTGTTTAATTTGAGTTGGTGATCGGTAGTTTCCATCACCCGGGGTTTTTTGTGCCGGAGATCAACTCTTGATCAAGGGCTTTTTCCCCGTATAAACCTTGTGTCACTTGTGATTTATCTTTCATAGTGATCCTTATTGCTATAAATCAATTCAAGCATCATACCCCTTTACAGAGAGTTTGGTTGCATTATCCTCATCAGATTTTTTGACCAAAACAGTTTGGCGCCCACCATGGGGCCATTGGTGCTTCATTTCTAAGAAATTCTCATCTTTGTGATCATTCCGGTTCATTGCGTACGAACAGATGGCTTCATCATCAAAGAATACATCCAGTGCGATGTCTGCAGTCAATTCGTCCCAGGGCATTCCACCTTTGCCTCCACCACCTTCTGGACCTCAGAAAAATGCCGAGAAGAAACCAACTCCTATTTTCTCAAAACCTCCAACTTCTTCTGCTTCTTATACTCCTACTACTAGTGACTTGTTTACTCTGATTTTGCAGATGAAGGAGCATATCCAGCAGCAGGACAAGACCAATGAAAGGATCCTTAGAGAAATTGGAGACATCAAGAAACAGAAGAGATCGGCAGAGGATCATTCCCCACTAATGCCCAGATCTTTGAATTTTGATACTCCGGTTGTAACTTCTCAGCCTTCAGCGGTTCCAGACGTTCAATATGTTGGAGGACCAAAAGGAGTGCATTACGGGTCGTCAGCAATGACTCAGGCTTTAGGGTTACACTTTCAACCATCAGGTTCCCATCCTCAGCACATAGGATCCTTTGCAAGCTCAGGAGGATACTCGGGAGCGCAGCAGATTCAAGGGTGTTGGCCGTTTCAAGGATCCTCCCAGGTTCAAGGATCCTCCCAGGTTCAAGGATCCTCCCAGGTTCAAGGATCCTCCCAGGTTCAAGGATCCTCCCAGGTTCAAGGATCATCCTATGTTCAAGGATCCTCCCAAATTCAAGGATCCTCCTATGTTCAAGGATCCTCCCAGGTTCAAGGATCCTCCTATGTTCAAGGATCCTCCCAAGTTCAAGGATCCTCCTATGTTCAAGGATCCTCCCAAGTTCAAGGATCCTCCTATGTTCCAGGATCCTCCCAGGTCCAAGGATATTCACAGTTTCAAGGATCCTTCCCGATTCCAGGATCCTTAAGGAGTTTGCAATCAGGAAGTTCCGACATCCATCAGGGAGATTTCATTCCAATGCAAACTGTTGCTTCTACTGGTCCATCGGCCATTCCAGAGCCCCAACAATATGGATTAACATCCATTCTTCCTAATTTGAATCCAATGGGAGGTAACACTTTTAACAATTCTTATACTACTAACCATGGCCTTATGCAGGATACAGGTATCAATCATGCCATGGCCAGAGAATTGCAAAAGTTAAAGGACATGATATCAAGTGTCCCAGGAGTGGTCAAGCCTATCCCAGAGATTGCAGATGGGAGCCACAAGATATCTCGTTTTGCACCACCAATCTGTGATGCTGAGATACCCAAGAGGTTCCATGTACCTACCATGAAGTTGTATGATGGTTCAACGGATCCTGAGGAACACATAGCTCAATACAGGGAAAGGATGGAGATCAATCCCATCCCAGAAAGGTTAAAGGAAGCATGTCTGTGCAAGGGATTTGGATCCACTCTTACTGGATCGGCTCTTAAATGGCTGCTAAGTCTTCCTCCTTACTCTATTACCTCATTTGCTAATCTAGTTAACCTATTTAATAACCAATTTTCTTGTAGTAGGAAATTTGAGCGTTTAACTAGTGATCTGTATAGGATAACCCAGGGTCATAATGAGTCATTAAGGGATTATATCACTAAATTTAGTAAAGAATCCTTAGATATTCCTAACCTGGACATAGCTACAGCTGTTGAAGCCTTTAAAATGGGACTACTTAGGGATTCGTTATTTTATGATGATCTTGTTATGACACCATGCAGGAATCTAGATGAGGTAAGAACCCGGGCCCTTAGGTTCATCCGGCTAGAGGATGACAAAAGGATCCAGGAGAGGTTAGCCGGATCCTCAAAGCAAGAGAAGCAAGGATCCTCATTCAGGAACAACAAGTTCAGATCTTATAATAAATCCGACAACCAGAATGTGCATGCTGTTGAACAAGAAGAGGATGATGAGGATTATTCTCCAATCTCTGAATATTGTTTTTCTGTTGATAACAATGAACTAATCCTTGCGATGCAGAATTTAGGTGATAAAGCTAGATGGCCCAGAAAAAATGATAGACCAGCTGCAACTAAAGATAAATCAAAGTGGTGTGCATACCATGAAGATTTTGGGCATCTCACAGAAGAATGCATCGCATTGAGAAAAGAAATTAGATACTTGTTGAGCAAGGGGCACTTGAAAGAATTATTGGGGAGAAAGAAGTCAAGGACTCAGGATCCTGAAAGGATCCCAGAGAAAGCTCCAGCCCCTCCAGCAGATGCACAAATTATAAACTTTATATCAGGAGGATCAGACATTTGTGGAACATCCTTCTCTGCAGCCAAAAGACATGCGAAGGAAACCAAGATGGATAATGGAGATAGACCCATCCGAACATCCAGCGTCTCCGAAGGAAAAGTTATAACCTTCGATGAGGATGATCGTGTTGACATCCAGGATCCTCATCATGATGGTTTGGTTATCACTCTTTTTATTTCTAACCATTTTGTTCGCAGGATCCTTATAGATGGAGGAAGCTCTGTGAACATTATCCAGCTTGATGTTCTCAAGAAGATGAACATCCCGGAATCCGACATTATACCAAGATCCTCTGTGCTCGTGGGATTCAGTGGCGAGACTAAGAATACTCTGGGGGACATTAAACTCCTAATCTATATCGAAGGCCTACATTCTTACCAAAAGTTTTGTGTTATTGACTGTTTATCTTGTTGTAATGTGATCCTTGGCAGGCCTTGGATACACGACATGAAGGCAGTCCCATCCACCTATCATCAATGTGTGAAGCTTCCTAGTCCTTGGGGAATAGTGAAGATTGATAGTGATCAGCAAGAGGCTAAGAACTGCTACACCTAATCAATGAAACCAGCATCAAAGTCTAGGGAGCAATAGCAATCAAAGTGTCCTCCAAGGGATGTCTTGGAGGCAAGAGAATAGGATATAGTCGAAATCCTTATGGATCCTGGTGATCCTGAATCTATAGTTTATATAGGATCAGGGATCCTTGGCGAAATGAAGGAAGACCTCATATCCTTCCTCAAAAGGAGAAAGACTACCTTTGCATGGAAACACGAAGACATGACAGGTATATCTAAAAATATAATCACTCACAAACTTGGCATTGATAGGTCCTTCAAACCAATCCATCAAAAGAGGAGGAAATTTGCACCAGAAAGAAATGCCATTATCCAGGAGGAGGTAGAGAAATTACTCCGAGCAGGTATGATTAGAGAGGTCAAGTATCCAAGATGGTTGGCCAATGTGGTTGTTGTTCAAAAGAAAAACGGAAAGTGGAGGGTATGTGTCGATTTCACTGACTTAAATAAGGCATGTCCCAAGGATCCTTTCCCATTACCCCACATTGACTCCATGGTGGATGCAACTGCGGGTCATGAACTGTTAACTTTTATGGATGCTTCATCTGGATTTCAACAAATTCAAATGGAACCATCCGATCAAGAGGATACAGCTGATGGAGAGTGTCAAACCCGAGTGTTTAAGTGTGTTATATCGTGTGTTTTATGGCATTTCAAGTGATAACATGACGTGAATGTGATAACTACGTATAATTGTGATATTGCAGGTTAATTGCTTAATTCGGTTAAATTGGAATGCTTAGTGATGAACGGAACAAGCAAGGAAGAATAATCAAGTGAATCACATCATTCAAGAGAGGTTTCGGGTCAAAAGATAGTTCGAATGTGCGAGAATTACGAATGAATGAAGTCTAGGGACTTGATTGTCATTCTATGAAAGTGTGTGTTGAACAAGAAGGCTCCGGCAGACGACAACCGTAGCGTACGGTTTGATTTCGTAGTCAACGGTTTAGTGGAATTGGCTAGAAAATGAAAGAAACAGCAACATTTGATCATAGCCTACGGTCGTATGCTTAGGTTACGGTTGATATATAAAAAAGGTAAAGAACAAAATGGACAGAAGATGAAAACCGTAGGCTACGCTTTGGTTGCGTAGATTACGGCTGAATGTATATGGGCGGCGTGCATGTTTGATGATTGGATGGTAATTAAAGGGTTTCAAAAACTCTAAAATCAATTCATGCATACACATGTGGAACTATTGATGGCAGCCGACATCTTGAAGGAGGATCTTGGACTTTGTGAAGGAATTATTACTTTAATTATGTCACAAACAAAATATCAATCCTCATCATTGATTTTCAAGAAGGCTTCACATGACTTATTGAGTGGAGTTAATTATTGTGATTTTCAACATAACAATTATCCATCATTTTCATGGGCTTTGACGGTAAGGAGCATCATGGACTCTTTGGATTGGGCCGCTGAATCTCATCAAATCATCATGGGATCCACGCAAGTCAAGGAGATTGGCGGCAGACTTCTTTGGTTTTGTGAGGCACAAAATAAAAGCAAAACGCACATGGGCTTGGACTCTCTTGGACGCACATGAGGTAAAAATGGACGGCAAGGTTAGGGGTGATTGGGCCGAAACTTATCAGGAGAGGCGGCACATATTGTCACGTGAACAAGGGTTTGGGGGGTCATCATACAATCACCATACATCATCTTCGACGGCAGACAAGGAGGGGAAGATAGAGAAGGCTATGAAGATCAATCAACCGACATGAGCGGCTAAATCTCTTGTGGACACTTCGGGTGAATGATTGTGTAAGACACTATTGATTTGGTTTATTGTTTTATGTATTGAGTTTGGATTGTAACCGTGTGACAGACGGTCTTTACCTGCGTTTTTATAATTCGTTTGACAAACGAATCCTGTTTTAGACAGAGACATAAATACGTTTAAATCCGATTATACTTTGTTGGTTGAATAATTATTCATTGCATGAATAGTTGATAATTATATCGTTTAACCAATAGTATCCAATATGACAATCAGCTAAGTTATTAGTTAATCACACAATCTGAATCCCGGAGTGATCACCTTTCCTTATCATTGTTTATTACAACTCAACCTTTTTCTTAGTTTTTATTTGTTAATTTAGATAATTCTCACAATCAAACAAACTGATTTTCCAATTCTGTAATACTTTTCATTCGACACTTTCCACAATCCTCCTCTGGTTCGATACCCTGCTTACCCTAGCTAACTAGGTTAATTAGGTTTTTGCATGTCACTAACGACAGACATCAAAATGGCGCCGTTGCCGGGGAGGCGTGCGCAAAGTGTTTAGTGTTAAGTTTTAGTTAAAATAAAAAAAATAAAAAAAATAAAAAAAAATAAAAATAAAAAAAAAAAGAAATCCAAAAATAGTGTCAGTTTTGTTTTGTTTTGTTTTGTTCAGTTTTATGCGTGGTGCTTGTGTTTTTGTGTTTGTGCAGGATGACAGATCTTACAATATTCTGCAGCTCTCTTACATGCATTTTGTGCAAGGAACCACTTTACCCGTGTATCGGTTTCCACGAGGCCCGATTTAGACGGGAAAAAGCAAAATTGGAAGAACCACTGATGCCTTGCTATAATAATCCTTCCCCTCCACTATATTTCTATGATTCTGATACAACGGTGGAGGATGGTTATTACTTTGACGGATGGGATCGGGACGAGGATGCTTATTATGAACCAAGGACGGATGGACAATGTTTCTGTTGCGGTCGTAATCATACTTATGATTATGATGATGTGTGCGCGGTGTATTTGGAAAATCCAGAGTATTGGAATAAAAAAATGATGGATGCGTACATCTCAACACCGTATCAGGGATACCGACAGTATCATCCCGAGGAATATTCTAAGCCCGAGGGTGTATATGCTTATCAGACCGAGGAGGAGAAAAAGCTTGCTATGTTGGAAGCGAGTTTGTCCAAACTCGAGCAGTATTTATCAGCACCCAACCTTTCCGATGAAGATCGAATCAGCTGCCTAGTTTCCAAGTGTCAGAAGTTAAAAATGAAGATAGAAATAGAAGAGCGTCTCTCACCATTACCTGATGATATTAGAGATTATTCTCACATGGAGGAGGAGGTTGTGGAGGATAATACCACACCAATGAATCCTTTATCTGATGAAGAGTCACTGGTGGATCAGATGGTGTGTGAGGATGAGGAGGCAAAGCAGTCTGATGAGATGAATGTGTGTACCGAACCTCTCCCCATATCAATCATTCAAATTAATAAGTGTGGGGAAGAGGGTTCGAGGAAGAAGATGAGAATGGTGAAAGTACAAGACATCAGGGTGTATATCTCGTGAAGTGGATCAGCGAAACCCGCAGGGGCAGTCTGAAGATGCCAATTATACTTACAAACCTATGGAGATGGCATGTAAATTTCCGGGCATTCGTTGGAAATGTTTTGGGTAAGTGTGCATTGAGACCACCGTAGCGCATAGCAGGTACGGTCTGGCTGAAGACCTTTAAACTTAGCGCTCTCGGGAGGCAGCCCGAGGATGTAGAGTTTGTATTGTGTTTTGGTCTCGTTTTGGTGTGTTTGTGTTTTGACAGGTTTCTATGTTCCATCTCCACGGATGCAATGAATCAAGGTGAGATCTCAAAGAATCTATGAGGGGCGTATGTTCCGGTTAGATCGCAGCAGCTACACCAATACAGACACTCACTTGTTTTCTGATCAGGTGCATGTGTTTATCTATCCTGTGTTTTATTTTGTTTTCGTATACTTGGTGGTGTGAAATTTTTGTGTTGGGAGTGGTTTTGTTTGTGAGTCGTCTAGTTGTTAGCCGTTCATGGTTTGCGGGTGGTATCTCTCGAGTTTAGATTATAAATTGCACTATACATTGGGGACAATGTATCCCAAGTGTGGGGATGCGGTAACTCGAGAGAGGGTTGGTATAATTGTTGATCTTAAATGCTTGAATTGGTTGAAATTAGAAAAAATTGAAAATTTTTGTCTCAAATATGCTTGAACTACATGAAAACCAACATTTTCAATCGCTAAAGGGTTCCTACTGACATTAAACTAACTTAGATCCCTAGTCATGGTTGTCCCTTTAAGTTTCATGAGAGTATTTCTGACAAGTTTTAGAGAATAGTTGAAAAGAGATGCCTAACTAGGGGTAACATGCTTTAGGAAGTACACATGCTACGTGTTGGCAACCCAATTTCCTTTTGTTCGGTGAGATATTTGAGCCTACATTGTTAGATGAATTTCAATAAATGTTCAATTGTTGAGTGTAGGCCATATGTTGCTTTGTGTTAGAACTTGTGTGGTTTGATACGTGCCGAGACTGTGGTTTAGCGTGTGCACATAGATGATAAAGGCATTAGGATCACTTCATTGTTTCATATGTTGATTGTTTATCCATCTCTCCTTAGTTAACCATGTTGAGCCTTTTACCCTTCGTTTGCTACACCTTGTTTGACCCGTTTAATTACCAACCATAAATGACAATTGCGTGTTAGATATTTGTTGAAAAAAAAAGATAAAGAAGAAGAAAAAAAAATGAAAAAAAAAGAGAAAAAAAAAAGAAAGAAAAAAAACCATTGTTATATCGTGTTAAATAAATGGGTCGAAAAATCACCCAAGTGTTAGTAATTATTGTGAATAAGTTGTCATGGTTTGGTATGTTCGTTTGTGCTCGCCATATAAACATAAAAACCCAAAAATATTTCCCTACCTTTACCCTTAACCCAAAACCCGAAAAGTCCTTTTGATATGTGTTACGTTATTTGATACAGTGGAGGTGTGATTGCTATACAAGCTTATGATTGCAAGGTAGCGTATTTGGTTTTGAGCGAGATATATACTAGCACATTACACGCTAGTCTTGATAAAACCGAGAGGAGTTTTTATTGTGAGGGGCGTGTGGCATGTGTGTAGTATCATAAGCATGTTAGTTTTAGTTAGGCAAGTCTTAAGTTGTTTTAAATGCGTATCAATCATCTGTCAGATTGTCAATCTCGATTGTGTCAGTCTATGGGACGGGTATGACTTGGGACCTTAAACTGTTGATTCGGTAAGGGATTTAATGGTGTTTTGTTAATAAGGTGAGTAATGTTTGTGATGGTTGCTTGAGGACAATCAAGGTTAAGTGTGGGGATGTGATGGAGAGTGTCAAACCCGAGTGTTTAAGTGTGTTATATCGTGTGTTTTATGGCATTTCAAGTGATAACATGACGTGAATGTGATAACTACGTATAATTGTGATATTGCAGGTTAATTGCTTAATTCGGTTAAATTGGAATGCTTAGTGATGAACGGAACAAGCAAGGAAGAATAATCAAGTGAATCACATCATTCAAGAGAGGTTTCGGGTCAAAAGATAGTTCGAATGTGCGAGAATTACGAATGAATGAAGTCTAGGGACTTGATTGTCATTCTATGAAAGTGTGTGTTGAACAAGAAGGCTCCGGCAGACGACAACCGTAGCGTACGGTTTGATTTCGTAGTCAACGGTTTAGTGGAATTGGCTAGAAAATGAAAGAAACAGCAACATTTGATCATAGCCTACGGTCGTATGCTTAGGTTACGGTTGATATATAAAAAAGGTAAAGAACAAAATGGACAGAAGATGAAAACCGTAGGCTACGCTTTGGTTGCGTAGATTACGGCTGAATGTATATGGGCGGCGTGCATGTTTGATGATTGGATGGTAATTAAAGGGTTTCAAAAACTCTAAAATCAATTCATGCATACACATGTGGAACTATTGATGGCAGCCGACATCTTGAAGGAGGATCTTGGACTTTGTGAAGGAATTATTACTTTAATTATGTCACAAACAAAATATCAATCCTCATCATTGATTTTCAAGAAGGCTTCACGTGACTTATTGAGTGGAGTTAATTATTGTGATTTTCAACATAACAATTATCCATCATTTTCATGGGCTTTGACGGTAAGGAGCATTGTGGACTCTTTGGATTGGGCCGCTGAATCTCATCAAATCATCATGGGATCCACGCAAGTCAAGGAGATTGGCGGCAGACTTCTTTGGTTTTGTGAGGCACAAAATAAAAGCAAAACGCACATGGGCTTGGACTCTCTTGGACGCACATGAGGTAAAAATGGACGGCAAGGTTAGGGGTGATTGGGCCGAAACTTATCAGGAGAGGCGGCACATATTGTCACGTGAACAAGGGTTTGGGGGGGGGGGTCATCATACAATCACCATACATCATCTTCGACGGCAGACAAGGAGGGGAAGATAGAGAAGGCTATGAAGATCAATCAACCGACATGAGCGGCTAAATCTCTTGTGGACACTTCGGGTGAATGATTGTGTAAGACACTATTGATTTGGTTTATTGTTTTATGTATTGAGTTTGGATTGTAACCGTGTGACAGACGGTCTTTACCTGCGTTTTTATAATTCGTTTGACAAACGAATCCTGTTTTAGACAGAGACATAAATACGTTTAAATCCGATTATACTTTGTTGGTTGAATAATTATTCATTGCATGAATAGTTGATAATTATATCGTTTAACCAATAGTATCCAATATGACAATCAGCTAAGTTATTAGTTAATCACACAATCTGAATCCCGGAGTGATCACCTTTCCTTATTATTGTTTATTACAACTCAACCTTTTTCTTAGTTTTTATTTGTTAATTTAGATAATTCTCACAATCAAACAAACTGATTTTCCAATTCTGTAATACTTTTCATTCGACACTTTCCACAATCCTCCTCTGGTTCGATACCCTGCTTACCCTAGCTAACTAGGTTAATTAGGTTTTTGCATGTCACTAACGACAGACATCAACAGCCTTCATGACTCCAACTGGTATATACTGCTATATTGCCATGCCATTCGGACTAAGAAATGCAGGTGCAACTTATCAAAGACTAGTGAATATGATGTTCAAGGGTCAGATTGGACAAACTATGGAGGTTTACATAGACGATATGGTGGTAAAATCAATAAAGGCTGAGGATCACCTAAGAGACTTGGAGGAAGCATTCAATATCCTTGATAAATATAATAGTGAACATCAAGTCCCCTACCAATGCTAAGGATGTTCAGAGATTAACAGGCAGGATTGCAGCTTTAAACAGATTCATATCCAAATCTTCAGAAAAGTGCAAGGAATTCTATGATATCCTAAGGAAGAACAAGAAATTCGAGTGGACTGAGAAGCATGAAAGTGCCTTAAGAGCTCTTAAGGATTACCTATCCTCGGCCCCGGCTTTAATGAAACCAGAAAAAGGAGATGTGTTATCCTTATATCTTGCGGTATCCTCAAAAGTAGTAAGTGTCGTCCTTGTTAAGGATCATGAAGGTACACAACATCCTGTCTATTATGTAAGTAAGAGTTTACTTGATGCTGAATCCAGGTATTCACACTTAGAAAAACTTATCCTTGCATTAATTATGGCATCTACCAAATTAAGACATTATTTTGAAACTCATGTTATTATCGTCAAAACTAATTTTCCAATCAAGAATGTCCTCAGGAAACCTGAAATGTCAGGAAGGATGGCTAAATGGGCAGTGAAGCTTAGTGCATATGATATAAGATATGAGCCCAGGACAGCCATTAAATCCCAAGCATTAGCTGACTTTGTGGCAGATTTCAGTAGTGATTTACAAAAGGAAGCTGAATTAGAAGTCCAGCAGCTAGAAGAGACCAAGGATCCTTGGATACTCTACACTGATGGATCCTCAAACGTCAAGGGAACAGGGCTTGGAATACTACTAAAATCGCCACAGGGGGACATAATACCCCACTCTATAGCTTGTGAGTTCCAAACCACTAACAATGAGGCCGAATACGAAGCCTTGATAGCTGGCTTGCAAATTGCTAAGCATATAAGGATCAGGTATCTTGAGGTAAATGTAGATTCTTTGTTAATCACTAATCACTTTAATGGATCCTATGCTGTTAAAGGTGAAAAGCTAATCAAATATCTGGAGTTAGTCAAAGAATTGGCACTCTCTTTTGTATCCTTTAGTTTGACACAGGTACCAAGGGAAGAGAATGCAGAGGCAGATGCACTAGCCAATTTAGGATCATCCTTGAAGATCCCCGAGGATATCAAGATCCCTATTATCCATATCCTGACCCCGGCTATCGAGGATCATGTGGCTATGGAGATAGGAGAGAATTCTGCAATTATCCCTAGTGAGGATACTCAAACTCATTCAGGATCATGGATCCTCCCAATCATGAGATACTTACAACATGGAGAGATTCCTACAGGAGAAAACCCTAGGGCTTTCAAAATTAAGGTATCTCAATTCATAATTTTAAATAATACATTGTATAGACGATCTCTTGCAGGACCATACTTAAGATGCATTGAGGATCCTGAAATCCAAGAAGTTTTAAAAGACTTCCATGAAGGAGATTGTGGAAACCACACCGGGGGCAGGGCGTTATTCTCAAGGATCCTGAGGACAGGATACTACTGGCCAACCATGAAGAGATATACTATGGAGTATGCTAAGAGATGTGATCCTTGTCAGAGACACGGCAATATCCTTCATCAACCAGCTGAATTTTTGCATCCTATATCCTCCTCTTGGCCATTTATGAGATGGGGTATGGACATAGTTGGTAAGCTCCCTAAGGCACCTGGTGGAAAAGTATTCATGCTCGCTATGACTGATTACTTCTCCAAGTGGATAGAGGCTGAAGCTTTTGCCCAAGTCAGAGAAAAGGAAGTTATATCCTTCATTAAAAGAAATATTATAACTAGATTCGGTATTCCTTCTGAAATTATATGTGATAATGGTTCCCAATTCATTGGGGGCAGAACCACTAACTTTTGTGACAGCTGGGGGATTAAGATGATAACATCAACACCAGTCCACCCGCAAGCTAATGGTCAGGCAGAATCCTCCAATAAGATCATCATCAACAATTTGAAGAAGAAGCTTGGATCCAAGAAAGGGAAATGGGCAGAAGAATTACCTTATGTGCTTTGGGCTGATAGGACAACTCCTAAGAATGCTACAGGCCAAACTCCATTCTCTTTGGTATTTGGGGCAGAATCAGTGATCCCTACAGAAATGGTGGTTCCAACTGCTAGAACCAGTATTCGTGATCCTGAGGAAAATGATGAGAACTTGGTTCAAGACCTGGATACTATAGAAGAAATCAGAGATTTGGCAAGGATAAGGATGGCCAGTTATCAGCAAAGAATGGCCGGTGCATACAACAAAAATGTGAGGATCAGGAAATTCCAAATTGGTGATATGGTACTAAGGAAAGCATTTCAGAATACCACCAATCCTGCTGATGGAAAGTTGGCACCAAAATGGGAAGGCCCTTACTTGATTGAAGCTGAGGCAGGAAAGGGGGCATATCGATTGCTAACAATGGAAGGTGACTTACTACCAAGAGCTTGGAATGCTGTCCATTTGAAGAAATATTTCTTGTGATAAGGATCCATGATCCTCACATGATAAATATCCTTAAAGGATCCCTAAAGCACAGATGATCCTCATTTTTGGTAACATTCTAATCTTAAACTATTTCATTTCCTTACTTTTTCACATAAGGATAAGGATCTTGCATCCTTTATCCCCATTTCACGAGATTTTGAGTTTTGAAGGTTCAGGTACTCTTAGCAAAAGCATGATTATCCACACAAGCAACCAGTTACTTGGGTTTGACCCCAGTTATCCTTGGGTTTGACCCCAGTTCCGCCAGTAGCGCACGATGATCCTGGTATAGTTCATGGCAGTGGGACTAGTACTCATTTTAGGGGCTGATAATTCCATTGTACTGGCTATACCTAGGATCCTACGTATAATGGTAGACGTACCATACATCCGTTCTTAAGGTTTCTAGCGTTTTCACGCTAGCTAAGGTTTTGGCATTTTCATGCCACTAAGTTTGGATAGTCCCCAGTTAGGGCCATACTCCAGTTAACACACGATCCTTTGGGCTTGTCCCCAGTTATCCTTTGGGCTTGTCCCTAGTTATCCTTTGGGCTTGTCCCCAGTTATCCTTTGGGCTTGTCCCTAGTTATCCTTTGGGCTTGTCCCCAGTTATCCTTTGGGCTTGTCCCCAGTTGCTAACCTTTATCTTATAATGGCTTAGTCCCAAGTTATGTTTTATTTCAGGTTTTCGAAGTTAAACAACCAAGGATCCTTGATCCTTACCTTTTTACTAAGGTTTGTTGCGTGATTATCTTGGTTATAATAATATTAAGAGTTAGGATCCTAACTTGGATTCTCAGGTATGATCCTTAACTATTTTGATTTTATTCATTGATTATTTGAATAACCCTAATACTTTGACAACTGAACTCAGGATCCTTAAAATATACCACTTTTTGGAATTTTTCAACTATAGGATATTTGATCTTGCATTATATCCTAAATTTTTTATCTAAGTTGTTCAATTTTTTTTAATCAGACAAGTGTAAATCAAAACAATTGAAAAATAAAACAACAACAAGGATATCAACACACGATAAGCCAAAAAAGATTAAGGTTATTTTATTAACAAAAGTTTAACCATCAAAGGTTGTCAAAATTACCTACCCCGAGCATCTACCAGCAATACGTGGCCCGTCCGCTGGGGTAGGTAAAGGGTGTCCATTGTCTAAAGGTCTCAGTAGTGCAGGAATTAAAAAGATGGCAGGATCACAATGGCTTCATCCCCCAAACAGAGGATCCCTCCTCCAGTTGTAATCCTACCTATTGTCCAAAGGATCATTCATGATCCTTAACCCTAATAGCTATTGTTTAGTTATTACAGACCATCATAGTTTTAAAAACATCACAACCACAAAAAACTACTACCAAATTTAAAAATTGGGCTCCGGCTGCGTCTAAGAATGTCCATCATCGCCCAATTGTGCAGCCTACACCTTCGCTGCATCCTCATCCCCTCCAGCTTCGGTATCCTTAACCTGATCCTTCCCACTGCCTCCAGCTTCGATCGCCAAAACCTCCTCAGCCTCTTCATCATCTTCAAGATCAGCCAACCTTGCTTTCCAGCCCTCAACATCCCAGCTGCTTCTGTCGAAGTTAGGATCTTGAGCTTCCTGGGCCATCTTTAGTTTTGTCTGATACATTGTAATGGCAGCAGAGACCTTTGCACCTTCTCTGAGATCATGCTTCTCATAGTCATTGTCGATCAGGATTTTAGCTGTCTTAGTCTTGGCATCCTGAAGGGCTTTTTCAAGATCAGCAATCTTAAGATCTTTAAGCACTGCAACTTGTTGAAGGTCAGCAATCTTCTTATCCTGCTCCTCGACGCTTCCCACATAATCTTCAATCTCAGCAAATTTCTGCAAAGAAAAAGACAAAGCAATTCAAGATCAGATGATCCTCAAATAAGTAGGATACCTAGGCAGAATAGATGATCCTCACCTCATTGAAGTATTCAAGGAACTGGTGGCGGATCAGTGGTAGGCCTTGTAGGTCCTCTGTGTCAGAAGTTTTCCTCTTCTTGCCACCCCTTCCTTTAGTGGGTGCCTTGGGAATGGAGATGCTAGGACTGGTAGTGGACCTCTTCTTCCTGGATCGAACAACATCAAGGTCGGCCGTATTGAATTGGGAGGCAGGCTTGGAAGATTTTCTGGCACCTACACATTTAAAGCAAGATAAGTATCCTTATCCTATTTCAATATAACTATTTATTTTAATGTTCAACTATACAAAAAGCAGGATACTTACTTGACATGGTGATGGAACCTGAGGATACTTCCTGTGAGTCTTGGGTGTCTATCTTGAATGACCTTATTTCAGGATCAAGCTTCCAAAAAGCAGCAAGCCTATCCTTGGTTGTAGGTGTTGTGATGAGGTGTGAAACAGAAATAGCTGCATAACACAAGACAAAAAGTGGTTAGTGATCCTTTCACAAGAGCCAGATTACCTGATGATCCTTCTCAGGATCCTCTGTCCTACCATTGGTGGACCACTTCCTGGGTAAATGCTTTCCGTTTGGAATGGTATCCCTCCTGACAAAGAAGAAGCGTCGTTTCCAATTTGTGTCGTTCTTGGTGGCTTTAAAAATGGGATGTTCTTCGCCGGGTTTCCGCTTAAACAGATATCGGTGTGATCCAAACGTAGTAAGATCATACATCTGTGTCAGCTCTGACATTCCTAAATCAACCCCTTCCTGCTCTATGATCCTCTCCAGGGTATACAAGACCCTCCAAATCATCGGCATAGCTTGGATGTAAGAGATGCCGGTAAGGGAAAAGAAGTATTGTGCAAAGTCTGGAAAAGGATAGGTGTATCCTATGGTGAATGGAGTAACTGGAAAGGCAACCCATGTTTCAGAAACATAGTCGCTCAGAATAGTGGGATCGAAGGGTTTGAAAAAGGCGTTCGCCGGAAAGCAGTGACGGATCTTATCTATTTGAGCATCGTTAAAGCAACATCTCTCATGTACAGAGTCTTTGATAATCCCTTGACTCTTCAAGGGGCTATCCTTCTGGTGATCCTTGGCGGGGGAAGATCGGAGCATCATTCTTAACGAGAGGATGAACAGAGAAAGTAAAACAGAGTAAGAGAAGGAGAAATAAGAGAAGAGATACCTGATTGATCTTCGACTGAGAATTTAAAGGGAGTTTCTTCGGATTTAAATGCATATTGATCCTATCTCTAACTCTTATTTATAATGATGATTTGCAGGATTGTCACTTCAGTGACGTCATGATCGCAACGGCTAGTTCGATCTTAACGGCTATATATCCGTTAGTTTGTTACGGATAAGATCGATAAAATATAACTCGTTTATTTACGATATAACTCCTTATATTTTGGGGGCAATTGGTAGGGGTGGATTTCTAAATGACCCGTGATCCTCAAATATTATCCTGTTTGGTGATCCTTAATTCTGTGTCAGTTAGTGATCCTCAGAAGTGCTTCAGGATCAGGATCATGGATCATCCTAAGGATCCTTATACTAATGATTGTTCACTTTGAATTCGTAACTGTTTTGCAGGAATATCAATTGGGACTTGGTCTTGGCGATATTTCTGGAGAATATACTAATTCTATTCCGCACGTGCTTGGTCAGAAATGGACGTTGTGGAGTCGTGGAGGACTTGCACCATTTGCGGATAGTTTGTTACTTAGATTTTTATTAGATTTAAATGGGGTAGCGAGCTAATTAGACACAACTTATGCTATTTTTGGCTACACACACTCTGAAAACCGCTCAAAACAGCTCTCGTTCATTCACTTAGCAATTTCATACACTTTTTACACATTACACTATAGTGATCCTTGTACTTAGCTCGCTATCATCCGAAGTTGTAACACATTATTTGTTTAATTTGAGTTGGTGATCGGTAGTTTCCATCACCCGGGGTTTTTGTGCCGGAGATCAACTCTTGATCAAGGGCTTTTTCCCCGTATAAACCTTGTGTCACTTGTGATTTATCTTTCATAGTGATCCTTATTGCTATAAATCAATTCAAGCATCATACCCCTTAACAGAGAGTTTGGTTGCATTATCCTCATCAGATTTTTTGACCAAAACAATACCAATGCAGACCATTGCTCCCTCTGGTCCTTCAATCATGCCAGAGTCTCGTCAATATGGATTCACATCCGCAATTCCAAACACGAATCCTGTGGGAGGTAACATTTTTAATAATTCATATAACACTAACCATGGCTTAATGCAGGATACATGTATTAATCAGGCTATGGCTAGAGAGCTACAGAAGCTTAAGGATATGATATCCAGTGTACCGGGAGTGGTTAAACCCATTCCTGAAATTGCAGATGGTAGCCATAGGATATCTCGTTTTGCACCACCCTTATGTGATGCTGAGATACCTAAAAGATTCCAGATACCATCTATGAAGCTGTATGATGGTTCAACGGATCCAGAGGAGCATGTAGCTCAGTACAGGGAGAGGATGGAGATCAATCCAATTCCTGAAAGGTTAAAAGAAGCATGTCTATGCAAGGGATTTGGATCCTCACTCACAGGATCTGCTCTTAAATGGCTGCTAAGTCTTCCCCTTACTCTATTACTTCATTTGCTAATTTAGTAAACTTGTTCAATAGTCAATTCTCTTGTAGTAGAAAGTTTGAACGATTAACTAGTGATCTATATAGGGTAACACAAGGTCAAAATGAATCACTTAGAGATTACATCACTAAATTTAGTAAAGAATCCTTGGATATTCCTAACCTGGATATTGCTACGGCTGTAGAAGCCTTTAAAATGGGATTACTTAGGGATTCATTATTCTATGATGATCTTGTCATGACACCTTGCAGGAATCTTGATGAAGTAAGAACCAGGGCCCTTAGGTTCATCCGCCTAGAGGATGACAAAAGGATCCAGGATAGATTAGCAGGATCCTCAAAACAGGAGAAACAAGGATCCTACTTCAGGAACAACAAATCCAAGTCCTACCACAAATCTGATAACCAGAATGTGCATGCAGTGGAACAAGAAGAGGATGATGAGGATTATCCTCCTATTTCTGAATACTGTTTTTCTGTTGATAACAACGAACTAATCCTTGCAATGCAGAATCTAGGTGAGAAAGCTAGGTGGCCAAGGAAAAGTGATAAACCAGCTGCTACAAAGGATAAGTCCAAGTGGTGTGCATATCATGAGGATTTCGGGTATCTCACTGAAGAGTGTATTGCACTTAGAAAGGAAATTGGTTACTTGTTGAGCAAGGGGCATTTGAAAGAGCTTTTGCGACGAAAGAAGTTAAGGGTCCAGGATCCTGAAAGGATCCCGGAAAGGGCTCCTGCTCCTCCAGCTGATGCACAAGTCATAAATTTCATATCCGGTGGATCAGATATCTGTGGTACATCCTTTTCAGCAGCAAAGAGACACGCTAAGGAAACCAAGATGGATAATGGAGATAGACCCCTCCGGACCTCCGTTGTCACTCAGGATAAAGTCATAACTTTTGATGAGGATGATCGTGTTGACGTCCAGGATCCTCATCATGATGGTCTTGTAATTACACTGTTTATTTCTAACCACTTTGTTCGCAGGATCCTTATAGATGGAGGAAGCTCTGTGAACATCATTCAGCTTGATGTCCTCAAAAAGATGAATATCCCGGAGTCTGATATTATCCCAAGATCCTCAGTACTTGTGGGATTCAGTGGAGAAACTAAGAATACATTGGGGGACATCAAACTCCCAATCTATATTGAAGGATTGCATTCTTATCAAAAGTTTTGTGTTATAGATTGTTTATCATGTTGTAATGTTATCCTTGGCAGGCCATGGATACATGACATGAAGGCAGTCCCATCCACTTATCATCAATGTGTAAAGCTTCCAAGTCCTTGGGGAGTGGGGAAAATTGAGAGTGATCAACAGGAGGCTAAAAACTGCTATACCTCATCAATGAAGCCAGCCTCAAGACCAAATGATCCTGAATCCAAGATCTTCATAGGATCAGGGATCCTTAGCGATATTGAACAGGAGCTAGTATCCTTCCTTAAAAGAAGGAAATCCACCTTTGCCTGGAAACATGAAGACATGACAGGTATATCTAAGGATATAATTACTCACAAACTTGGCATTGACAGGTCATTCAAGCCTATCCATCAAAAGAGGAGGAAGTTTGCACCTGAAAGGAATGCTATTATCCAGGAGGAGGTAGATAAGCTACTTCGGGCAGGTATGATAAGAGAGGTTAAGTATCCAAGATGGTTAGCCAATGTGGTCGTTGTTCAAAAGAAAAATGGAAAGTGGAGGGTATGCGTCGATTTTACTGATTTAAACAAGGCATGTCCCAAGGATCCTTTCCCATTACCCCACATTGACTCCATGGTGGATGCTACCGCGGGTCATGAGTTGTTGACTTTTATGGATGCTTCATCTGGATTTCAACAAATTCAGATGGAACCATCTGATCAAGAGGATACAGCCTTTATGACCCCAACTGGTATATACTGTTATATTGCTATGCCATTTGGACTAAGGAATGCAGGTGCTACTTATCAAAGGCTAGTTAATATGATGTTCAAGGAACAAATTGGACACACTATGGAAGTCTATATTGATGACATGGTGGTTAAGTCCAAGAAGGTTGAGGATCACCTTAAAGACTTGGAGGAAGCATTCAATATCCTTGATAAATTTAATATGAAACTTAATCCTTCCAAGTGTCATTTTGGTGTTAAGGCAGGTAAATTCTTAGGGTATATGGTGACAAAGAGGGGCATTGAAGCAAGTCCAGAGCAAATCAAGGCTATTGTGAATATCAAATCTCCTGCCAATGCTAAGGATGTACAAAGATTGACAGGCAGGATCGCAGCCTTGAACAGATTCATATCCAAATCCTCAGAAAAGTGTAAGGAATTCTATGACATCCTGAGGAAGAACAAGAAATTTGAATGGACTAAGAAGCATGAAAGTGCCCTTAAAGCTCTTAAGGATTACCTATCCTCAGCCCCAGCCTTGATGAAACCAGAAAAGGGAGATGTATTATCCTTATACCTAGCAGTATCCTCAAAAGCAGTAAGTGCGGTCCTTGTTAAGGATCACCAAGGTACACAACATCCTGTTTATTATGTAAGTAAGAGTTTACTTGATGCTGAATCCAGGTATTCACACTTAGAAAAACTTATCCTTGCATTAATTATGACATCTACTAAATTGAGACATTATTTTGAGACTCGTGTCATTATTGTTAAGACTAATTTTCCAATTAAGAATGTTCTCAGGAAACCTGAAATGTCAGGAAGGATGGTTAAGTGGGCAGTGAAGCTTAGTGCATACGATATAAGATATGAACCAAGGACTGCCATCAAATCCCAAGCCTTAGCTGACTTTGTGGCAGATTTTAGTAGTGATTTGCAAAAGGAAGCTGAGTTAGAAGTCCAACAACTTGAAGAGACTAAGGATCCTTGGATACTCTTCACTGATGGAGCCTCTAATGTGAAAGGAACAGGGCTTGGAATACTACTAAAATCGCCATAGGGGGACATAATACCCCACTCCATAGCTTGTGAATTTCAAACTACCAACAATGAGGCTGAGTATGAAGCCTTGATAGCTGGTTTGCAAATTGCTAAGCATATGAGGATCAGGTATCTTGAGGTACATGTAGATTCTTTACTGATCACTAATCACTTTAATGTATCCTATGCTGTTAAAGGTGAAAAGCTAATCAAATATTTGGAGATAGTCAAAGAATTGGCACTCTCTTTTGTATCCTTTAGTTTGACACAGGTACCAAGGGAAGAGAATGCAGAAGCTGATGCATTAGCTAATCTAGGATCATCTTTGAAGATTCCTGAGGATATCAAAATCCCTATTATCCATATCCTGACCCCTGCTATCGAGGATCATGTAGCTATGGAGATAGGAGAATATTCTGCAGTCATCCCTAGTGATGATACTCAATCTCATTCAGAATCATGGATCCTCCCAATTATGAGATACATACAACATGGAGAAATTCCTACAGGAGAAAACCCAAGGGCTTTCAAAACTAAGGTATCTCAATTTACAATATTGAATAATATGTTGTATAAACGATCTCTTGCAGGACCATATCTAAGATGCATTGAGGATCCTGAAATCCAAGAAGTCCTAAAGGATTTCCATGAAGAAGATTGCGGAAACCACACTGGGGGCAGGGCATTATTCTCAAGAATCCTAAGGACAGGATACTATTGGCCCACTATGAAGAAGGATGCTGTGGAGTATGCCAAGAAGTGTGATCCTTGTCAGAGGCATAGTAATATCCTTCACCAACCAGCAGAACTCTTGCATCCTATATCCTCCTCCTGGCCATTCATGAGATGGGGAATGGATATAGTTGGAAAGCTTCCTAAGGCACCTGGTGGAAAAGTATTCATGCTTGCTATGACTGATTACTTCTCTAAGTGGATAGAGGCTGAAGCCTTTGCTCAAGTCAGAGAAAAGGAAGTTATATCCTTTATTAAAAGAAATATTATTACCAGATTTGGTATCCCTTCTGAGATTATTTGTGATAATGGATCCCAATTTATTGGGAATAGAACCACTAACTTTTGTGACAGCTGGGGGATTAAGATGATAACATCAACACCAGTCCACCCACAAGCTAATGGTCAGGCAGAATCATCCAATAAGATCATCATCAACAATTTGAAGAAGAAGCTTGGATCCAAGAAAGGAAAATGGGCAGAAGAACTACCTTATGTGCTTTGGGCTGATAGGACAACTCCCAAGAATGCTACAGGCCAAACTCCATTTTCTTTGGTATTTGGGGCAGAATCAGTGATCCCTACAGAGATGGTGGTTCCAACTGCAAGAACAAGCATTCGTGATCCTGAAGAAAATGCTGAAAACTTGGTTCAAGACTTGGATACTATAGAAGAAATCAGGGATTTGGCAAGAATAAGGATGGCCAGTTATCAACAAAGGATGGCTGGAGCTTACAACAAAAATGTCAGGATCACGAAATTCCAAGTTGGTGATATGGTGTTAAGGAAAGCATTTCAGAATACCACCAATCATGCTGATGGAAAGTTGGCACCAAAATGGGAAGGTCCCTATTTGATTGAAGCTGAAGTAGGAAATGGGGCATATCGATTGCTAACAATGGAAGGTGATTTGCTACCAAGGGCTTGGAATGCTGTCCATTTGAAGAAATACTTTATGTGACAAGGATCCATGGTCCTTACCTGACCAGTATCCTTGAAGGATCCTTACAGAATGGATGATCCTCATTTTGGTAACATTCTAATCTCAGACTATTTCATTATTTTATTCTCTTATATAAGGATAAGGATCCTGCATCCTTTATCCTCCTTTCACTTGATTCTGAGTTTTGAAGGTTCAGGTATCCTTAACTAAGGATTGAGTATCCACAGAAGTATCCAGTTATTTGGGCTTGACCCCATTTTGGGCCTGTCCCCAGTTTCGCCAGTAGCGCACGATGATCCTGGTATAGTTCATGGCAATGGGACCAGTACTCGCTTTAGGGGCTGACAATTTCATTGTACTGGCTATATTCAGGATCCTACGTATAATGGTAGACGTACCATACATCCGTTCCTAAGGTTTCTAACGTTTTCACGTTAGCTAAGGTTTTGGCATTTTCATGTCACTAAGTTTGGATAGTCGCCAGTGAGGGCCATACTCCAGTTTACACACGATCCTTTGGGCTTGTCCCCAGTTATCCTTTGGGCTTGTCCCCAGTTATCCTTTGGGCTTGTCCCCAGTATATTGGGCTTGTCCCCAGAATTGTTGGGCTTGTCCCCAGTTGCTAACTTTCATCTTATATTGGCTTAGTCCCAAGTTATATCCTATTTCAGGTTTGTAAAGATACATGACCAAGGATCCTTGATCCTTACCTCCTACTAAGGTTTGTATTTTGGTTATCCGGATTATAAAGTGTTAAAGGTTAGGATCCTAACTTGGATTCTCAGGTATGATCCTTAACTATTTTGGTTTTATTCATTATTTATTTGACCCTTATCCTTTGACAACTGAACTTATGATCCTTAAACTATGTTACTTTTCAGAACTTATCGATTATGGGATATGTGATCCTTGATCATATCCTAAACTTTTTGGGATGTTTCTTAAATTTTTTCTTTACTTGATAAGTTTAAACAACACGAACATCACAACAGTTGGAAAGTAAAATATTAACAAGGATATCAACACATGATAAGCCAAAAAGTTAAAGTTATTTTATCCACAAAAGATCAAACCCTTCAAGGTTGTCAAAATTGTGACAACCCGCACAAAACCAGGTATCCGTACGACTTAATTAATGATTAATTACTGCTTAATTACTGTGCTTAACTGAAATTGCTGATAAACTGCTACCTGCATACGGATACATGCACTTACTTGCATCATACTTTATTTGCTGTCACTACAATAATTACATGCTGAACCCTAGTGACAAACATGATGCACAAAAAGCACAGTAGCACTATAACGGATAACCTATTGAACATGCTGATAAAGCCAGCATCAGGCAAACACTGCCTCCAAGGCCTATAAGAGCCTGAAATATTTTGCTACACTAGTAGTGAGTGTAGGGATACAAGGGTTGTGGAACTGCGTCTCTAGGAATAAGATACACTGATTGGATGTGCCTAAAACGTACTTTAAGTACAAAAACACAGCACTTTAATAAATAATCCAGCTTCTAGCTGACTAGTAAAGTGCCAAAACATGGGGAAAATAATACTAGACACTTTCTAAAGTGTCAGGAAAACAAATTGTGTCACTAAAAGTAACAATAACGACACTTTAAAGCTTTTGTAACGCTTTAACGGATTACTATCCAACCGAACAACCGGACTTTACCCGGAACGTGAAGATATTATTATTTTCACTATTTATATTTTTCTGAGCCAGTTAGGGTCCCTGATTACCCTAACACCCGCCATAACACATAACATACAAGTAACGGGGTTAAACACTTAACTTAACTTAGTTTAACATAACTAACTATCAAACTACCTAGTTGAGATCGAACCAACCCCCCCCCCCCTTCTCTAACCGGCCCCAAACCATGGGGAACACAAGGGTACACTACTTGATTATTTTAATTGTCTTTGTTTAATATCTACATGACATAAAAACCTTTGCATAATACCCCCTTAATTTGCCTATAAGAACAAGGGTTTACACAACATAATCATCCATCATATTTCACCACCCAATACTCTCTCCCTCTCTTACCCACTCTCGGCCGAACCCCACTCTTGCAACCATCATACTTTCGGCTCTTGATCACTACATTCCATCATCCTACAAGTGTTAAAGGTCACGTATTAGGAGCCTCGGAGCAAGCGGAACACGAAGGACCTCTTTCGTTAGCTTTTATCCACGCGTTTTTCATCAAGAATCTTCCCTAGCCTTGAGCTAGAGGTATAACACTTAAAACTCTTGTTTGAACTTATCTAAAGTGGTTAAAAGGATTTTTGTCGGTTAAATATCGTCAACATACAATTTGGTGCTTAAAAGTCTAGTAAAAACTCTAAAAATGGTGGTTAATAGCTTACAAGTTGTGTAAAAGTTGTAGTATTTGAAAGTGGTGATTATCTAGACCCGATCTATGATTGTGGTAGCTCGGATCATCGTTTAACCCGGTTTGGTAAGATCACGGATCTTAACATAAGCTATTTTTGAATGATACAAGGGTTAAAAGGTGAAACTCTACCACACATGAAACATGAACTTGTGTAAAAATGTTTTAACATGTACAGTAGTGTTTAAAACTAGCAGATCTACGTATCTGCAAGTGGTATTTTCAAAGGACCAAGCGTTAAAGAAATCATGTTTTCCAAAAGATGGATCTTACAATAACAAGTATGATTTTATAACCCACAAGTGTGTAAACACTTGTGAAATGAAAAGATTCGACAAAATAACTATTTTTGGGAAAAATGACAAGAAGTTGTAAAGACGGATTTCTCTAAAAACGAGGTTTTTACGAGGTTAAAATTTCCTTATATAAAGATCCATAAAATATAATGGGATTTACACTATAGATTCGGAAAAACTACAAGTTCATGCGATTATGCGATTTACATACTTGTTGACTAGTTAAAATGTTGAAAAGTTGTTTGTTAATGTTGAGAACATTGATTGATTGATTTGTTAAAAAGAAAATGATACGCTTGAAAGCGTGGCCACCTCCAGTTACAGAGGAAACTCTGGCGAAATTTTCCTAAAAACCTAACACTTAGACTTATTTACACTACAAGTGTTAGAATCATTTTTGACATGTTTTCAAAGCATAAATTTCGCCATGACTTTATTTACTAAATATTCGGAGGTGGGATTTTCACAAAATATTAACGTGATAAATATATATTTTCACACACTGTTTATGATTATTTTGTGAAATACATAAATATTATTTTTAGAGTAAAAATAATATTTACGAAAGTTAACAAATCCAAAATAATACAAACGCATCCACCATAAATATTTAAGTTACATCGGTAATTATATTACCACTCGAATGTTAAAACGTAACTTACACAATTACGGAAATATTTATGAACGCGTATTTTAACAACGTATTTTGGATAAATACTTATGTTCTGGAGTTGAAAATATATAAAGATTAAGTGAGACTTAATGATATAATTCGAAAGCACATGTATTAAATCCCCCATCCTTGGGAAGGAGATTAACTACCAAGTATACATATACAAAATGTAAACACGAAATAGTTGTCTAACTATTTCCCAAAGATGTAACTATAAAGCTAAGGCACGGCCGTCCGTCTAATAGAATTAGCACTTGTAGGTCGTCGCACAGCTTTCTGATTTGGAGTACTTGGTAGAGACGCATTCACGGTGAGTTCATGTCCCCCTTTTCTCTAACTGTTTTCAGTTTTCTTAACTGCGGGGGTGAAATACATGTTACTTTGTTTACAAGTACTATTATACACGGTATGTTAACGTAAGGAGGTTTACTACTTAGATCATGTGAATGGGTAGGCAGAACACCGAGGGACGTAAGCGGTAGATCTATCTGGGTGTAGCGAGCCCAACTCTAGGCCCAACAGAACGGACCTCTAAAGAGGACCAACAGAACGGACCTTGAGTGACTTTGTACCCGACGCGAAAATCTGCTAGGTTGAGTCTTTCTACTTGCATTTCACACATGCTAATGGCCTTGCAAACCATTGGTGATCTCTTTTCCTTACACTGCTACATACCAGGGAACTTTTATACTTACAAGTGTTTTACATACTCACTTGCACATGAACTCGCTCAACATTATTGTTGATTTTTCAACTTACATGTATTTCAGGAAATTAACGAGATCTGGCACGGTATGGCATGTTTTCCGCTGCACTAGTTTCCGAGGTCATCCGGGGTTTAGGGGATGTGTCTCTTTCCTGGACAAGACACAATCCTTAAACCATGTTTATGTTATGTTTAAGTTTGTAATGTTTGTTGAACAAGGTTATGGTTGTTAGGGTATGTTCCCGTTAAAACAATGGTATTGTATTTGGTTTTCAAAACTTAATGGATGATCTTGCATGTTTTTAACTCATATAGCTTGGTTATGATTAAGCTATGGTATTAAGAAGTCACACCAAAATTAACCACGCTTCCGCAAAGCCAGGGTGTGACAGCTTGGTATCAGAGCTCTGATCATAGTGAACTAGGATTCTTTCTCGAGTCTAGACTATGATCACTAGGGCTCTCACGAAAACATTTTTCTGCATACCACTTAAGTCCAGATCCAAAACTTTTACAAACAAATGTTGAGCACATATTACTCTTTATTATAGGCTCGGTCTGAGAGGCCGAGGCTCGGTCTGAGAGAACGAGGAAGTTGGCTAGTGAGACTAGGAGAATTGGCTAGTGGGACTAGGAGAATTGGCTAGTGGGACTAGGAGAAATGGCTAGTGGGACTAGGAGAATTGGCTAGTGAGACTAGGAGGATTTGCTAGTGGGACTAGGAAGAGCAGTCTGAGAGGCTGGGAGGCTAGTGGGACTAGGAGAATGATTTGAATGCTTGCTTGATGACTTATGTGATTATTTGATTATATGAGGGGGATTCCGATCCTATGTTTCCCCCAGGGTTCGACCCTGATCGTGACATAGAGTTTGTTCCGATGGACCAGTTTATGGAGGATCCAGTAGACGCTGTTGACCCATTTGATCCTATCGACCCAGATTTTGGTTTCGAGATGGCTTTTGATGACCTCGAGCCTGCCATTGCTCCAGAGCAGGCAGCCGCTCTAGACCCCATACCTGAGCATGACCCAGTACATGCTGACATCCCTTTTGAGCCTGTTGCTGATGATCTCCCCGTGGATGTTCCTTTGATGGAGGGCGATCATGTCGTTGTTGATCCTGTACCCGTTGAGCACATTGCACCTGTTCACCCTGTTGTTGCTCCCCCACTTGATCCCGTTCCACTAGAGCCCGAGCACGCACTATTTGCGGCACAGATGGATCCCCCAGATGAGCATGCACAGCACGGTTGGATACCTGCTGATGAGGATGTTCCACCTTTTCCACCACTGATCCCTGACGCACGACATGTTGGTTTTTCCTTTCAGATTCCACAGTTTGTGCCTCCAGCGAGGCCTGGAGAGGGTTCTTCAGCCCATCCTGTTGGGCATGTACCGATGCCTGTCCCTTTCATGCCACAGATGTCATCTGTTCCACCCACTGCTGCTCCATTTCATGTGGCACCTTTCGACCCTACTAGTGAGCCGTTTCTTTGGGCACCAGACTCTGGTATGCCACCCACTGACCCCTACCATTCTTTTCACAGGGGGTACACTATCGAGGACGTCTTGATGTCTTTTGTAGCTCAGCATGAGTCACATACACAGCGCATCCAGGAGCTCGAGAGAGCTCAGCTGCCACCGTGTCCATGCCTTGGTCAGACACACTCTCCTCTGCAGCCGTTTCGACCTTTACCTCCAGATTATGCTGCCCGTCTCTCTACATTAGAGCAGCAGATTGCTTCCATCATTCGTACTCAGCAGGCTATGGAGGCGGACTGGCTACAGTTACGCCGTTTGTTTTACACCCACTTTCCCCCTCCTCCACCACCATCTGTATAGAGCTCATCAGTGCTGTTTGGGTAGACGAGGATGAGAAGACGGCGATTGTTGGATTGCACAGTATTTTTGGAGACTACTTTATGATCCTGACTTTTGTTGACATGTATTTGACACTGATTTGTTATGGTTTTTGTACAGGGGTGATGTAGCCCCTAGTTGATTGATGATTGTATGATACAGGGATGTACTGATACACTATGTAGTCTCGATATATGGCAATCGCAGTATTCTCATCATATTTGATTCGCTTGATTGCTTATTTGTATTTTATGACATTGGATGTTGTGTGAGTGATATTTGTGATGTATTGATAACATGAGATGTTATGTGCTATTACTATTACTATATACGTACGTTTTACTATGGCCTGACCAACGTGAACACATCTTTTAGAAGATGCCGCCGAAACGCCCAACGCCAATGCCTACTAATGAGGCAGAGTTACAGCAAGTCATTGCAGCTGCCATAGCACAGTACGCAGCATCTCAGCCAGGAGCGAGCGGAAGTGTTAACCAAGGCAATAACAATCCACCTCACGGTAATACTAAGTCATTAAGACATACCGTGACCTAATTGGATATCTTTAGCAATGATGCTAATGCCGTTCATATGTTGTAACGTATGTGCAGGGTGCACCTACAAGCAGTTCTTAGACTGCAAACCAGTCAACTTTGATGGCACAGGAGGTGCCGTCGCCTTTGTTCGCTGGGCTGAGAAAACCGAGTCTGTACTTCGCATGAGCAAATGCGCACTGGATCAGCAAGTCACCTATATCTCAGGGCTATTGTTGGATGGAGCCCTCTCTTGGTGGAATCTACAAGTACAGACACTAGGCGAAGCTGCTGCCTACGCGCTGACCTGGACCGAACTAAAAGAACTTATGCGCAAAAAGTACTGTTCCCGCGCAGAAATCCAGCGATTGGAGACCGAATTCTGGCACTTGAAAACGGACGGTCCAAAGGTAGCGGAGTACGTTCAAAGATTCCATGACTTATCTCAAGTGGTTCCCTACATGGTCACACCAGAATACAAGCGAATCGAGCGCTTCATTTGGGGATTAGCTCCTCAAATCATAAGCATGGTGACCTCATCCAAACCTGCGACTATTACTGAAGCCATCGATTTGAGCGTGGCTCTCACTGAAGAGGCGATTCGCCTGAACAAGTTTGATGAGATCAAGACCAAGAAGGCAGAGACTCATGTCGAGTCATCAGGAGATAACAAACGGAAGTTCTCAAACTTCAAGCAGGGCGCCAGTGTGGCGGTTAAGAAAGGAGGAGCAGACGCACCAGCAAAGGTTACTGCTGGTAGAGGAAGGAAAGGGAAAGGATACATGGGCACCCAACCCAAGTGCAACGTCTGCCAACGCCACCATTCTGGTCATTGCGGGTTAAAAGTATGCGAAGCATGTGGGAAACGTGGTCACTCGAAGGATTCTTGTTGGGCTAGTGCTGGCCGGGGAGGCCAGGAGGATATGGAAACAAAGACAATAGCCGTGGTGGTTTTGGAAGTCGCCCACAGGGGAACGATCGAGGCAATGCCGATCAAACTGGTGGAAACGGGCGAAAACTTGGATGTTTTAACTGCGGTGATGTTGGGCATTTTAAGAAGAACTGCCCAGATTTAAACCAAGCCCGTGGAAGAGTGTTCCAACTGGAAGCAAGGGAAGCACGCCAGGACCCCAATGTCGTCACTGGTACGTTCCCTGTGAACCAACGCTATGCATCCGTTTTATTTGATACTGGTGCCGATTATAGCTTCGTGTCGTTAGAATTTAAGAATATGCTTGGGTTAGCCGCTAATAAGTTAGATATTCCCTACTCGATCGAGTTGGCTAATGGGAAGTTAGTAGAAGCCAATGAAGTGATCAGAGGTTGTGTGATCGAATTAGGAGAACGTGAGTTTGCTTTGGATCTACTACCAGTCCAATTGGGAAGTTTCGACGTGGTAGTAGGAATGGATTGGTTATCAGGCAACAAAGCCGAGATAGTTTGTCACGAAAAGGTTGTTCGTATCCCAACCGATGATGGTGAGACCATTGTTGTTCATGGAGAAAAGCGTGAGACGCCGTTGAGGATTATCAGCTGCTTGAAAGCAAGGAAGTGTTTGCAGAAAGGATGTGTTGCCTTCCTGGCACACATTGTGGATAAGAAGGCTGCTGAACCAAGAATCGAAGACATCCCTGTCGTAAGGGAATATCCAGAAGTCTTCCCAGAAGACTTACCTGGACTACCACCTCAGAGGCAAGTAGAGTTTCACATCGACTTAGTACCAGGCGCCGCGCCTGTGGCTAAGGCACCGTACAGACTTGCTCCGTCTGAGATGCAAGAACTGTCAACACAACTTCAAGAGTTGTTAGACAAGGGTTTTATCCGACCAAGCTTCTCACCTTGGGGAGCTCCGGTCCTGTTTGTCAAGAAGAAGGACGGTAGTTTTCGAATGTGCATTGACTACCGAGAATTGAACAAGCTGACGATCAAGAATAGGTATCCTCTGCCAAGAATCGACGATCTGTTTGACCAACTTCAAGGTTCAAGCTTTTACTCTAAGATCGATCTTCGATCTGGATACCATCAGTTGAGGATTCAAGAGGAAAGTATCCCAAAAACAGCCTTCAGAACTCGTTATGGGCACTACGAGTTCTTAGTTATGCCGTTTGGTTTGACAAACGCACCTGCAGTCTTTATGGATTTGATGAATAGAGTTTGCAAGCCGTACTTGGACAAGTTCGTGATTGTATTCATCGACGACATCTTGATTTATTCAAAAACGAAGGCTGAACACGAACAGCATCTCAGAACTATTTTGGAGCTGCTGAAGAAAGAACAGCTGTATGCCAAACTTTCTAAGTGCGAGTTCTGGCTACGCGAAGTCCAGTTTCTTGGACATGTGGTTAATGGAAATGGAATCCATGTTGATCCCACAAAGATCGAAGCGATCAAGGATTGGGAAACGCCAAAGACGCCAACCGAGATTCGACAATTCTTGGGTTTGGCTGGCTACTATCGAAGGTTCATCGAGGATTTCTCGAAAATCGCTCAACCGTTAACGCTCCTCACGCAGAAGGATAAGAAGTTTGATTGGGGAATCGAACAGGAAGAAGCGTTCCAGATACTAAAGGATAAGCTCTGCAATGCGCCAATCCTAGCTCTACCGGAAGGTACTGACGATTTTGTGGTATACTGCGACGCATCGCGACAAGGATTGGGTTGCGTGTTGATGCAACGCCAGAAGGTTATTGCTTACGCATCGCGTCAGTTGAAAGTGCACGAAAAGAACTACACCACACACGATTTAGAGCTTGGCGCAGTGGTATTTGCTTTAAAGATCTGGAGACATTACCTATATGGTACGAAGTGCACAATCTTCACAGATCACAAGAGCCTACAGCATATATTCAACCAGAAGGAGTTGAATATGAGGCAAAGACGATGGGTTGAGTTGCTAAACGATTACGACTGCGAGATAAAGTATCACCCAGGGAAGGCGAATGTAGTCGCCGATGCCCTAAGTCGTAAAGAGAGAATCAAGCCCATAAGGGCTAGGGCTTTGGAAATGATTATACGGACCGATCTTTCCTTGCGCATTCGTGCCGCACAAAAGGAAGCTCTCAAGGAAAGGAATCTTGAGGAGGAATATCTCCGTGGGATGGAGAAGCTTTTGGTACCAAACGAGGAAGGAACGTTATGTTTTGAGAAAAGGATTTGGGTTCCTCTGTTTGGTGAATTGAGGAAGGTTATTTTTGATGAAGCTCACAAATCACGGTACTCTATCCACCCTGGAGCGGATAAGATGTACCAGGATCTCAAAGATTATTACTGGTGGCCTAGGATGAAAGGCGATGTTGCTGTTTACGTGAGCAAATGTTTAACGTGCGCTAAGGTTAAAGCGGAATACCAGAAGCCTTCAGGGCTGCTGCAACAACCTGAGATTCCCAAGTGGAAATGGGAACAAATCTCAATGGATTTTGTTACAAAATTGCCAAGAACGCCGAGAGGCCATGATATGATTTGGGTAATAGTTGACCGCCTAACAAAGACCGCACACTTTCTGCCAATCAAAGAGAAAGACAGCACTAGTAAACTCGCGGAAATTTACATGAGAGAGATCGTCGCACGTCATGGAGTGCCTCTCTCAATCATCTCTGATAGAGACGGAAGATTTGTGTCAAGGATATGGCAATCCTTCCAAGAAGCTTTTGGCTCACAATTAAATTTGAGCACTGCGTTCCATCCGCAAACTGACGGCCAGAGCGAGCGAACGATACAGACTTTGGAAGACATGCTGAGAGCGTGTGTTATGGATTTGGGCGGTAGCTGGGATAAACATTTACCTTTGGTCGAATTTTCATACAACAACAGCTACCACACCAGTATTGGTGTCGCGCCATTTGAAGCCCTATACGGACGCAAGTGCCGATCACCACTATGTTGGGCTGACGCTGGTGATAGGCAGCTTGCTGGTCCCGAAGTCGTCCAAGAGACGACAGACAAGATTGCGCAAATTCTTAAACGCATCGGAGCAGCTCGCCACAGACAAAAGGCCTATGCGGATCCAAACCGAAAACATGTGGATTTTCAAGTTGGAGAAATGGTGTTATTGAAGGTATCACCCTGGAAGGGGGTGGCACGCTTTGGGAAGCGTGGGAAGTTAAATCCGCGCTACATTGGTCCTTTCAGAATTTTGGACAAAATAGGACAAGTAGCATACAAGTTGGACCTACCTGCTGAACTAAATGGCGTTCACGATACATTTCATGTATCCAATCTAAAGAAAAGTCCAACTCAAGTTGACGTTGCCATTCCCATCGACGAGATTCATATTGACGACACACTCCACTTCGTTGAAAAACCTGTCGAGGTCACAGATTGGAAAGTTAACAAGACCCGCCGGAGCAGTGTCAAGCTCGTCAAGGTTCGTTGGAATGCCAGACATGGTCCTGAGTTCACCTGGGAGCGTGAAGACCGGATGAAAGAAAAATACCCCCACCTTTTTCCTAAGAACTCTGCATCTACAAGCAGAACTTAAATTTCGGGACGAAATTTATTTAACGGGGGGAGAATGTGACAACCCGCACAAAACCAGGTATCCGTACGACTTAATTAATGATTAATTACTGCTTAATTACTGTGCTTAACTGAAATTGCTGATAAACTGCTACCTGCATACGGATACATGCACTTACTTGCATCATACTTTATTTGCTGTCACTACAATAATTACATGCTGAACCCTAGTGACAAACATGATGCACAAAAAGCACAGTAGCACTATAACGGATAACCTATTGAACATGCTGATAAAGCCAGCATCAGGCAAACACTGCCTCCAAGGCCTATAAGAGCCTGAAATATTTTGCTACACTAGTAGTGAGTGTAGGGATACAAGGGTTGTGGAACTGCGTCTCTAGGAATAAGATACACTGATTGGATGTGCCTAAAACGTACTTTAAGTACAAAAACACAGCACTTTAATAAATAATCCAGCTTCTAGCTGACTAGTAAAGTGCCAAAACATGGGGAAAATAATACTAGACACTTTCTAAAGTGTCAGGAAAACAAATTGTGTCACTAAAAGTAACAATAACGACACTTTAAAGCTTTTGTAACGCTTTAACGGATTACTATCCAACCGAACAACCGGACTTTACCCGGAACGTGAAGATATTATTATTTTCACTATTTATATTTTTCTGAGCCAGTTAGGGTCCCTGATTACCCTAACACCCGCCATAACACATAACATACAAGTAACGGGGTTAAACACTTAACTTAACTTAGTTTAACATAACTAACTATCAAACTACCTAGTTGAGATCGAACCAACCCCCCCCCCTTCTCTAACCGGCCCCAAACCATGGGGAACACAAGGGTACACTACTTGATTATTTTAATTGTCTTTGTTTAATATCTACATGACATAAAAACCTTTGCATAATACCCCCTTAATTTGCCTATAAGAACAAGGGTTTACACAACATAATCATCCATCATATTTCACCACCCAATACTCTCTCCCTCTCTTACCCACTCTCGGCCGAACCCCACTCTTGCAACCATCATACTTTCGGCTCTTGATCACTACATTCCATCATCCTACAAGTGTTAAAGGTCACGTATTAGGAGCCTCGGAGCAAGCGGAACACGAAGGACCTCTTTCGTTAGCTTTTATCCACGCGTTTTTCATCAAGAATCTTCCCTAGCCTTGAGCTAGAGGTATAACACTTAAAACTCTTGTTTGAACTTATCTAAAGTGGTTAAAAGGATTTTTGTCGGTTAAATATCGTCAACATACAATTTGGTGCTTAAAAGTCTAGTAAAAACTCTAAAAATGGTGGTTAATAGCTTACAAGTTGTGTAAAAGTTGTAGTATTTGAAAGTGGTGATTATCTAGACCCGATCTATGATTGTGGTAGCTCGGATCATCGTTTAACTCGGTTTGGTAAGATCACGGATCTTAACATAAGCTATTTTTGAATGATACAAGGGTTAAAAGGTGAAACTCTACCACACATGAAACATGAACTTGTGTAAAAATGTTTTAACATGTACAGTAGTGTTTAAAACTAGCAGATCTACGTATCTGCAAGTGGTATTTTCAAAGGACCAAGCGTTAAAGAAATCATGTTTTCCAAAAGATGGATCTTACAATAACAAGTATGATTTTATAACCCACAAGTGTGTAAACACTTGTGAAATGAAAAGATTCGACAAAATAACTATTTTTGGGAAAAATGACAAGAAGTTGTAAAGACGGATTTCTCTAAAAACGAGGTTTTTACGAGGTTAAAATTTCCTTATATAAAGATCCATAAAATATAATGGGATTTACACTATAGATTCGGAAAAACTACAAGTTCATGCGATTATGCGATTTACATACTTGTTGACTAGTTAAAATGTTGAAAAGTTGTTTGTTAATGTTGAGAACATTGATTGATTGATTTGTTAAAAGAAAATGATACGCTTGAAAGCGTGGCCACCTCCAGTTACAGAGGAAACTCTGGCGAAATTTTCCTAAAAACCTAACACTTAGACTTATTTACACTACAAGTGTTAGAATCATTTTTGACATGTTTTCAAAGCATAAATTTCGCCATGACTTTATTTACTAAATATTCGGAGGTGGGATTTTCACAAAATATTAACGTGATAAATATATATTTTCACACACTGTTTATGATTATTTTGTGAAATACATAAATATTATTTTTAGAGTAAAAATAATATTTACGAAAGTTAACAAATCCAAAATAATACAAACGCATCCACCATAAATATTTAAGTTACATCGGTAATTATATTACCACTCGAATGTTAAAACGTAACTTACACAATTACGGAAATATTTATGAACGCGTATTTTAACAACGTATTTTGGATAAATACTTATGTTCTGGAGTTGAAAATATATAAAGATTAAGTGAGACTTAATGATATAATTCGAAAGCACATGTATTAAATCCCCCATCCTTGGGAAGGAGATTAACTACCAAGTATACATATACAAAATGTAAACACGAAATAGTTGTCTAACTATTTCCCAAAGATGTAACTATAAAGCTAAGGCACGGCCGTCCGTCTAATAGAATTAGCACTTGTAGGTCGTCGCACAGCTTTCTGATTTGGAGTACTTGGTAGAGACGCATTCACGGTGAGTTCATGTCCCCCTTTTCTCTAACTGTTTTCAGTTTTCTTAACTGCGGGGGTGAAATACATGTTACTTTGTTTACAAGTACTATTATACACGGTATGTTAACGTAAGGAGGTTTACTACTTAGATCATGTGAATGGGTAGGCAGAACACCGAGGGACGTAAGCGGTAGATCTATCTGGGTGTAGCGAGCCCAACTCTAGGCCCAACAGAACGGACCTCTAAAGAGGACCAACAGAACGGACCTTGAGTGACTTTGTACCCGACGCGAAAATCTGCTAGGTTGAGTCTTTCTACTTGCATTTCACACATGCTAATGGCCTTGCAAACCATTGGTGATCTCTTTTCCTTACACTGCTACATACCAGGGAACTTTTATACTTACAAGTGTTTTACATACTCACTTGCACATGAACTCGCTCAACATTATTGTTGATTTTTCAACTTACATGTATTTCAGGAAATTAACGAGATCTGGCACGGTATGGCATGTTTTCCGCTGCACTAGTTTCCGAGGTCATCCGGGGTTTAGGGGATGTGTCTCTTTCCTGGACAAGACACAATCCTTAAACCATGTTTATGTTATGTTTAAGTTTGTAATGTTTGTTGAACAAGGTTATGGTTGTTAGGGTATGTTCCCGTTAAAACAATGGTATTGTATTTGGTTTTCAAAACTTAATGGATGATCTTGCATGTTTTTAACTCATATAGCTTGGTTATGATTAAGCTATGGTATTAAGAAGTCACACCAAAATTAACCACGCTTCCGCAAAGCCAGGGTGTGACAAAAATTACCTACCCCGAGCATCTACCAGCAATACGTGGCCCGTCCGCTGGGGTAGGTAAAGGGTGTCCATCGTTAATAGGTCTTTCAAGTGCAGGAATCAAAAGACGGCAGGATCACAATGGTTTCATCCCCCAAACAGAGGATCCTTCCACCATTTGTAATCCTACCTATTGTTCAAAGGATCGGTGATCCTTAGCCCTAATTACTATTGTTCAAATACAACCCATCATTGTTCAACAAGAAAACACCATAACCAAAACAAACTATCAAACTAGAAAATGGGCTCCGGCTACGTCTAGAAATGTCCTTCATCGCCCATTCATGCAGCCTATGCCTTCGCTGCATCACCATCTCCTCCAGCTCCCATATCCTTCACCCGATCCTTGCCACTGCCACTAGCTTCGATTGCCAGAACCTCGTCAGCCTCATCTTCATCATCCTCCAACTCAGTCAACCTAGCCTTCCAGCCCTCCATGTCCCAGCTGCTCCTATCAAAGGCAGGATCCTGAGCTTCTTGAGCCATCTGTAGCTTGGTCTTGTACATGGCAATGGCAGCAGAGACCTTAGCATCCTCAGTGATCTCGTGCTTCTCATAATCGGCATTGATCTGGGCTGCAACCATCTGAGTTTTGACATCATTGAGATCCTTTTCAAGGGAGGCAATTTTGTGATCCTTAAGCTCCGCCACTTTTTGGAGATCAGAGTATTTCTCCTCAAGCTCCTCAACATTTCCAACATAGTCCTCGATCTCAGCAAATTTCTGCAAACAAGACAATGCAAAGTCAAGATCACATGATCCTCAAGTGGGCAGGATAATCAAGTTAAGTCAGTGATCCTTACATCGGCAAAGTACTCGAGGAATTGATGGCGGATCAGAGGCAATCCCTGTAGGTTGTCAGCTTCAGAAGTTTTTCTTTTCTTTCCACCTCTTCCCTTTGAAGTGGTGGCCTTGGGGATTACGATGGAGGGACTAGCAGCAGACTTTTTCTTGGATCGGACGGTGTCAAGCTCAGTGACACTGAATTTGGAGGCAGATCTTGATGACTTTCCAGCGCCTACACACCCAAAACAGATAAGTATCCTTATCCTAATTCTGTTTAACTATTTATTTAAACATTTAAATATAAAAAGAACAGGATACTTACTCGACATAGTGACAGAACCTGAGGATACCTCTTGAGAATCCTGGGTGTTTGTTTTAAATGATCTTGTTGCAGGATCAAGTTTTCTGAAAGCAGCAAGTCTCTCCTTGGTGGCAGGTGAGGGTATAATATGTGAAACTGTGATAGCTGTACAAAAGAAACAGAAGCATATTAGTAATCATCATCAGGAAGGAGCTTACTCAGAGATCCTTCTAAGGATCCTCTATCCTACCATGGGTGCTCCACTTCCTTGGCAGATCCTTTCCATCCGGGATAGAATCCCTTCTGACAAAGAAGAATCGCCGTTTCCAGTTGGTATCATTCTTAGTGGATTTAAAGATGGGATGTTCTTCACCGGGTTTACGCTTGAATAGATATCGGTGGGATCCAAATGTTATGATATCATACATCTCGGCCAATTCCGACATTCCTAGGTCAATTCCTTCTTGCTCAATGATCCTCTCAAGGGTATATAAGACCCTCCAGATCATTGGCATAGCTTGAATGTAGGAGATGCCGGTGAAGGAGAAAAAAGACTGGGTGAATTCAGGGAAAGGATATGAGTATCCTATTGTGAAAGGAGTGACTGGGAAAGCTACCCAAGTTTCAGAAACATAATCACTTAAAACGGTGGGATCAAACGGTTTGAAATCAGTGTTTGCCGGAAAGCAATGTCGGATCCTGTCTATTTGTGGGTCAGTAAAGCAGCATCTTTCTTTCGGCGAATCTTTGATGATCCCCTGGCTCTTAAGAGGACTGTCCTTCTTATGATCCTTAGCCGGTGAGGATCTTAGCATCATCTTGATTATGAAGAAGGTGAAGAAAGAAGGAGCAGAGAAAGAAAACGTAAAGGAGGAAGAGGAAGAGAAATACCTGCTTGGTCTGCGGATGTGAATTTAAAGGGAGTTTCTCTTGAATTTAAATGTGAAATGATCTCTATCTGTAACTCCTATTTATAATGATGATTTTGCAGGATAGTCGCCTCAGTGACGTCATGTTCGTAACGGCTAGTCCGATTACAACGGTTAGTTATCCGTTGGTTGATTGCGGATAAGAACAAAATACAACTCGTTTATTTACATAATTACTCCTTATATTTTGGGGGACAATTGTTAGGGGTGGACTTCTCAATGATCAGTGATCCTCAATTGCTGTTGGGCTTAGTGATCCTCACTTCTGTTTGAATTGGTGATCCTCAGAAGTGTTTCAGGATCAGGATCATGGATCATCATAAGGATCCTTGTACTAATGATTGTCTACTTTGAATTCGAAATTGTTTTGCAGGAGTATGGGCTTGGACTTGGTCTTGGTCTTGGCGATATTCCTGGAGCATATTCTATGTTTATTCCGCACGTGCCTGGCCAAAAGTGGACGTTATGGAGTCGTGGAGGACTTGCACCATTTGCGGAATGTTAGTTAGTGTAGATTTATTCCATTTTTAAAGGGGTAGCGAGCTAATTAGAAAACACTTGGCTACTTTTGGCTACACACACACTCTTACAACTGCTCTCACCAGCTCTCGTTAATTCACTTGGCGATTATACACTTTTCTACACAATACACTATAGTCATCCTTGTACTTAGCTCACTATCATCCGAAGTTGTAATACATTTCTTGTTTAATTTGAGTTGGTGATCGGTAGTTTCCATCACCCGAGGTTTTTTATGCCGGAGATCATTCATTGATCAAGGGCTTTTTCCTCGTATAAATCTTTGTGTCACTTGTTCATTACATTTCAGAGTGATCCTTAGTGTTGTTCATTGATTCAAGCATCATACCTCACAACAGAAAGTTTGGTTACATTGTCATTGCTTTATTTTTGACCAAAACACTTAGCGAAGTCCGGATTAGAATGTGGTTTAGACCCGACAAGTTTGTATACTTGTATAATATGGGTAAGCTAAACACATTCTGGATTTTGAGATAAAAATGATAAGGTTTGACCCGTTTCGGTCAATTTATGCAAACTAGTTACATAAACCGAACCGAACGTGAAAAATGCATAACGGGTAACCATAAGAGTCATATACAGGTTTCCTAAGTTAATATGCCTTAAATATGTTGTGGTATCAGTAGGATATCTTCCATTATGCCCAAAACGAATTTAAACTCAAACTATGTCCCGTAGGGGTATTTTGGTCATTTTAAGCTTATAAAAGAGTTTAAATATAAATCTGATATATTCAGTAAAAATACTTATTTTTATAAGTCATAACAGTATGGTATGGCATATATGTGAAATTTACTTTTTATAACCAAACTATGCACCGTAGGGGCATTTTGGTAATTTCACATAAGCTTTAAAGGTCAAAATTTGAAATATGAGTTTAAAACTTTTGCTTACTGTTAAAATATAAAAATTTTCTTAAAACATCAGTAGGTATAAAGTCTTATATGAGAAAAATGGTTTTAATACATACTATGCGTTTTAAACGCGTAAAAAGACGGTTTTAAGCGATTTCCGGGTTTCTAAAGAAAAGCTGATATTTTTATCATTCCAGAAGACTCAAAATATTTTATTTATTATATAAAATCAGTATCAAAAGGTTTGGTATCAAAATATTATGTAAAACTCATTTTATATGCCAAAAGGGCAAAACCGACAATTACCGAATCAAAGCTATAACCCTATGTTATGCTCAGCCTAAAAATAAATAAAAATCTTCAAAAATCCCAAAATATTATTTTACATCAGTAAGTAAAAAGTTTGGTATCAAAAATTGGGTTTAGATAGGCTTTATGCTAATTACGTCGTTTAATTAATAAAAAGCTTTCTAATTACGCTATTGAGCATAACTCTTAATCTAGACCTCAAACTGATGTGAAAATTTAGGGACATGTTTATAAATCAGTAATAAAGATTATTGTCCTCTCACATTTTCAAAATTCTCTTTTTAAGGTCAAAAGGGCATATTGGTCAACATTTAGGCATATAACGGAAACATGCATATGAATCGGATAACTAATGAACCAAGTTGTATAATCACAGAGGGTTATAATAACATGTAACCTGGTCCTAATAAAGCTCTAAGGCATTTCTAAAATATGCTCTAATGGGTCAGAACTGAAAGTCAAAGCAAAAATCCATTTATGCGACTTTCGGTTCCGAACCGAGCTTATACAGAAAATTATCGGGTTGAACATGCTTAGACATGTTCTTACATTAATTACCAAGTTATATGAATGATAAAGCAGGTTGCATGGTTTCTACATTGTTAATTATGTGTTTATTTGAAATAGTGCTTTCTGTTGACTTTTTATAATCAAGTTTGACCCGACAATTGACCTAGTTAGAGTGGGAATCAGAGAGTGCCATTTTAAGGGTTTATTACCCACATAATTACCAACTCATAGGTACTTTCAATTCGAGATTTTACTGGACAAATTGTGATTAATCACGAAGTCAAACCTTAATTACGACGGTTTGACTTTAGGCCACTAAACTAAGTAAAACTGAATTAAGAGAGGTTAAGGACACTTACTGAAGTCCTATGCACGACTAATGATCTCTAAGAAGTGGCCTTGAGCTCCAGGAATCTCCAGAATTTGAGTTATGAAAGTTTTCAAAGCGCAAGTTCAATGTTGCAACTTAGAATTTCTTATATAGGGGATTAAATGCAACAAGATGGTACCAAACAAGTCTATGAGGTGATTCCAGATCATTACAAGTGCCCCTAATGCATGTAATACCATTGGAGGAGTCCCTGGAATCGAAATCAGGCTTTGAAAGGCGGTGGAACAGGTTTTACAGGCACCTGCCAATGTTTTCTGTCGCTGGCATGCTCAGGCGGCCCGCGTAAGCTCCCCATGAAGGCTTACGCGGCCGGTATCAATCCCATAAACGGTAAAAAAGTTTCAAAAATTGCAATTTAGGTCCCTGGTCCTTCTAAAGGTGGTTTTAACTTCCAATTTTGCATATTTAACCCTCTAACTTGACTTTTAAGGGCCCCAAGACATAACCAAACTTCGTTAAATTTCAACGTTGACGCTTTTAACCCCTCATATACGAATGTTAGCATAACTTCCTCATACGGAATCGAAACCTTGTGAAATTTTTATCACTTATACTAGTGAGCATAAATAATCGTTACAAAGCTTCGGGTTCGCTAGAAGGTCACTCAGAGGTATAAATTAAATATGTTGACATATTTAACCCCTGTAGTTTGTAATCTCTTACTTTCTTTCACAATTGGCTTCGTATGATTCATAATTCATTTGTTTAAGGGTATAAACATCGTGTAGGGACGTTGAAAGGTATAATTATCCATTGTTGACACTTTGAATCCTTTTATACACGTACATTCTTCGTTTGTCAGCTTTAGTCCCTCATAAGTAATCTGTTACACGTTTAAAGCTTATGACACGTGTCGATATTATATTGGACTTGAAATTACGAGGTGTTACAGTTGATTTCGTTGACTGTGAACAAGCAAGAGGTGGGGCGTTGATTCCGGGATGGATGTCGTGAAGAAGGCGACGATGGGTGTACGATAAGTGGGTCGGGTACCACGGTGGTGGTCGTGGTGGCGCATGGTGACGGTGATGGCTGATCCGTTTAGAGAGAAGAGGGATTAAAAGAGATGAAAATTTGCTTTTGAATTTTCATAACCTGCAATGCAAATGGAGCACATGGTTTTCATTTGTGGTATTAAAGGCTTAAAGTTATCAAAAGAACCCTCTGTAATACATTTATAACAAAAAGAACCCCTCAACTAACATGACTTTTTACTCATGGTATAACTTTCCCTACAACTACAGTTATATAGATATTAGAAATGTTAAACAATTAAACAAACAAGTATTGTAGTTGAAAACATAAAAATGACATATTTTGTTTTCATCTATATTATGCTCAAAGTGTGATGATACTTTTGAGTTAATTACTATTTCGTCCATGTGGTTTGTCAAAAATCACTATTTCAGTCAATTAGTTTAAAAATTACGATTTCAGTCCCTGTGGTTTCACTTTCATAACCATTTCAGTCCACCTCCGTTAACCCCATCCATTTATTCTGTTAACTACACGTGAATTGACCATAATGCCCTTATTACTAAAAAACAAAAAGATATCTAAATGAGTTAATTACTGTTTTCGTCCCTATGGTTTGTCAAAAATCCCTATTTCAGTCCCTGTGGTTTCACTTTCGTAACCATTTCAGTCCAGTCTCCTAACACCGTCTATTTACCGTTAAGTTTTTAATGAAATACCTAAATTACCCTTGTATTAATTAAATAAAAAAACCATGGAAATTTAAAATATTGTATTCTAGGACCCTCTTGCTAAAACACAAACCCACGCTACCCCACCTCACCCCACTCCATCCCTGCTCTCATTTCCGGCAAAAGTTTTCGGTCATCTTCTCCGGCATCACAACCCCACCCTCTTAATGTCCGGCGACCCATTACCCCACCCCAATTAATATCTTCCTAGCAGGATCAATTAACATAATAACTTTGAAAAATAATGCTTACCTGGACATTTTCTCATTCTGAAATCCAAAATTAAAATTTTGGAACCATATATGTAAAAATAGTGCCAGACTTCTACTTCTACTGAAGCCATGGTGGGTCAAACCCTACAATCCAATTTAAAGGCATGTTTGGCTAAGCTTTTTGAAAAAACTTATTGACATATTGGCTTTTTGAAAAGTCATAAGCTCCAAAATAATGTTTGGCAATGAGGGTGTATGTGAGGGGAAAAAACCAATAAGTCAATAAGTCACTCCATACTGACTTTTGCAAAAAGCCAATAAGTCAATAAGTTGTTTCAAAAAGCTTAGCCAAACATGCCCTAAGTCCATATGTCATACAACAATAAAACATATAAATCCAATAATAAAATCATATAAGTCCATATTTAATTAACACAAGGGTAATTTAGGTATTTCATAAAAAACTTAACGGTAAAATAGACTGTGTTAGGAGACTGGACTGAAATGGTTACGAAAGTGAAACCACAGGGACTGAAATCGCAATTTTTAAACTAATGGACTAGAATAGTGATTTTTGACAAAACATAGGGACGAAAACAGTAATTAACTCCTTACAAAATTAAATTACATAATCACCTTTTCCACTTACGTGCAAAAATATTATAATATTATTTATTTCCGCACTTCTATAAAGAATATAACTAATATTTAGCATTTTATAGCGGTGTATCATTCGATTATTTTAAGCTATTCAAATGAATAAATATTTTATACTAGATAAAGCAAGTTTTTTTGTTACGCTGAAAGCGTGATACAAGTCGTAACGTGTGGGGAATTGACATACTTATTTTTTAAATGTTTTTACAATTCAATGTTGTTGCTGTTGTCGCAACGTGCGGGTCTTCACACTTGCTCATCTTTGCAACCCCTTCACTTTGACAAATGGAACCTTTAGCCTTTACTCCATTTTACATATAATATACGCTTTTAACCTTTTAATTTTTTTACTAACTTAATTTTCCTTAATAGGGAAAAGATCAAATAGGAAGTTTATTTTGGCTAGGAAGTCTAGGAAGCAATAGGATTAGGACATGTGGCAACATTTAAAATAAAGAAAAAGGGTATTTTAGTCAATCCAACCCTTTTCTTCTTCCTTTTCAAAACCCAGTAACTTCAAAACCCACCATTTTCAAAACCCACCATCTTCAACCATTTCTTCACTTTCTATCTCAATAATCACTACATTATATTGCGATTTTCATCACCAATCAATGATTCAAACACCTGATCAACGTGTTCTTCAGCTTTTTTTGAAGAAAACATAGTTTAATTTCATACAAAATCTCGTTTTTTCCGGTGATTTTGAAGATAATCACTCGATCCGTTCGATTCAAGCGCTGATAAGTGTTTCAATCATTCAAAAATCGTCAATTGTTGAAGAAATCACTTCGATCCATGTAAGAAATTCTTTAATTTCATTTTTACGATATGGGTTTTTGATTTAGTCATTGCGTTTTACGATCTTGGTGGGGGTCCGAGGGCAGCGCCCCTGGTAGCGGGGTCCCAGGGGCGGCAGCCCCCTGGCGGGGTCCAAGGGGCAGAGCCCCTGGCTGGGGTTGAGCTGTAATAAATTGCTGTAATAAAAATGCATCAGAAAAATTAAATTTCTGTAAATTGCCTCTGGAAACTGCATTGGTCCAGACAGTTCACAGCACAGACAATTCACTTTCTTTGGTGTTTTCTGGCAATTGCGTTTTAGAAAAACACATTCTTGAAGTGTTTTTGGTGCATTGCGTTTTAGGTAAAACACTTTTTTAGGTGTTTTCAGTCCATTGCGTTTTACAGAGAACACTTTCTTTTGTCTTTTAGGCAATTGCGTTTTAGAATGAGTCATTTTTAAGTGTTTTCTGGCCATTGCGTTTTACAAATAAGACATTTCTTTGTGTTTTTTTGTGCATTGCGTTTTAGGTAAAACACTTTTTTATGTGTTTTCAGTCCATTGCGTTTTAGAAAACAGACATTTTAAGTGTTTTCTGGCCATTGCGTTTTACAAATAAGACATTTCTTTGTGTTTTTGGTGCATTGCGTTTTAGGTAAAACACATTTTTATGTGTTTTTAGTGCATTGCGTTTTAGAAAGTACATTTTCTTTTGAGTTTTTAGGCTATTGCGTTTTAGAAATAAGACATTTCTTTGTGTTTTCTGGCCATTGCGTTTTACAAATAAGTCATTTATTTGTGTTTTTGGTGCATTGCGTTTTAGAAAAATATCATTTTTTAGGGTTTTTTTTTTCATTGCGTTTTACGTAACTGGGGGTTTTTCTATTGCGTTTTACGCAACTGGGTTTTAATTTTTTTTTTTAAATATAGCAATAGTATACTCGTTTTAAAGATAAAAAAACGCTCGTTTTTTTGGTGCAATTTTTATAAAAAAATAATGTCGTATGAAAGAGTTATTAACGTTAAAAAATGGGGGGGAATTGGAGGAGAGAGAAATTATTGGCTTGGATTGACTAGAATGCCCCTAAACAAACTCACGCGCCTCTTTTCTTCTTTTCAATTTCCCTGATTTAATCTTAGCCCTTGATTAACTAAATGGATGGTTAAGATCACTTCCTAGCCTTCCTAGCAAAATTAACTTGCTATTGTATCTCCACCCTCGATAACTTTTGTTCGCTAATATCGTTTTAGAAAAAGCTAATTTGTCGCGTTGCATATATAGGTTGCATTGAATTCAATCGGATACATCTAAACAACGCTTTCATATGATTAACGCATCACATAATGCTTGGATTAATCCATTCGATGTTTGCGATGTACCCACGCTGTAGTTCTTGCTTCGTTTTAAGTCACTAAGGCACAGGTGGATCTCATTACTAGTGGGCATGTTTGGGGTTCCTTATTTCCAACTTTTGGAAAAGGACTTTTAACCAAAAAAAGTCAGGAAATCCTGACTTCTAGAAATCCAAAGGACTTTTTTCCTCTAAAAGGAAAGCCAAACAGTTTTTAGAAGTCCTTTTTGCCTTGAAAAGTCCTTTTTTTCCCAAAATAAGCTAAGCCAAACACGCACATACCTGAAACTTCCACAAGAAGGAGAAAACCATTTCCCCCCAAAATTTTTCATCCTAAAACCCCAAAAGTAAACCCTTGCTACCAGACGGTTGCTGCCGGATTCCTCCGGTATAATCTCACTCTTTCATCCATACATAATATTCATTCATTCTTTTAGTTATTTAGAGTTTCTTTTTTAACATGCAGTTGTCAGTCAGTCAGTCAGTCAGTCAGTCGGCCGCTAGGTTTAATGGATATGGATCCTGATGATGTTTTCCGAGACGATGAAGACGATCCTGAAAATGATCTGCTTCAGGTTTTCATTCGCGACTCCGTTTTATAATATGTTTGTTCTTGTATTATTATTGAATGAATATGATTTTGATTAGACTATATTGGCCACCAGGATAGACAGTCAAGCAAAGAACTAGTGGTGTTCTTGGTGGATGCTTCACCCAAAATGTTCAACATCACTTGTCCTGGGGTTTGATTTCATCTTTTCTACGCATACACAATTGCTACATATTTTTTGTTTTAATATCGTTAGTAATTACCGAGGTTTAAAAGAACGGAAACGAGTTTCGAGGCGTTTTCCCTTCGCCTGAGGCGAAACGAGGCGTAAGGTCGAGGCGGTATTAATAAATAAATATAAAAATTACATATATTATAAAAATAATAATACTAACTAATTTCATCATCAGATTCATCAAAATCATCAAAAACATACAAAAAAAGACATGAAATGCTTGAAATTGACACAAAAAGTCTTAAACATCAAAAACAACTATGAAAATCCCATGAGGCGCAGCCTTTCTTAGCGCCTCAGCCCCTCTGAGGCGCATATGCAGTAAAAACCCCATGAAGCGCGCCTCAGACTCTTTTTTTGGCCGTTTCGCCTCGAGGCGCACGCCTCAAGTGTTTTTTAAAACCATGGTAATTACCATTAGGGATGAGAAATTTTGGACTAAATATCCGTACGTTACTGATACCGTACCGGTACCGGTACCGACCAACCATATAATGTATGATTTTAGGTTTTTGATATAACTCAATTTTAGTAGCCGTACCGCAGGGTACTGTTTTGGTTTGGTTTGGTACGGTACCAGTACCGATCTCATTCCTAGTTAACATGCCTCTTCATTATTATAGTGGGTAAAACTGTTTAGTTAAGTTAACTTTTATCATGCCTCTTATTTATCGATGTGATTAGAGTGAGGACGACAAGTGATTCTTAGAGCCTTGGTGTGATTAAGATAGTCGTGTATGTTTCCCCTTTTCCAGGAAGTTGCAATGTTTTGACTTTACAAGTAGTTTTATGTAATTATTTGACTCTTCACCAAATAGCTAGTAATGCTTCAATAGTTCCAATTACGTTTATTATATTTGTATAATGGACAATGTAATGATGATAATGAATAAATATGTAATTCTGGATTCAGAAGTTATAAATGTGGCAACCTTCATGTTCTAAAATGGAAGTTGTTGCAGTTTCATGGACAAAAGGAGGATTTTTTTTTTGTTTAATGTGTAGCAAGACTGTTAAAGGTTCAAATATCTATTCAGTATTCACACCTTAGCTCACTTGGACAGATGATTTTATGTTATCTATTAGTAGGCATAGCCATTTTTAACCTTTAGATTCGTGTTCTTTTAGCTTCTAAGTATTAATTGAAACTATAGGTTTTCGCCATTTAAGTTTGTAAGATAATCAGTGTTTTTGTTGATGGACGCTCTACAGGAAGATCAAGAGAACACGTCTCATTTTCATGTTGCTGTCAGTTGCATTGCACAGTCTTTAAAAGTTCAGATCATCAACAGGCCATATGATGAAATTGCAATATGTTTCTTTAATACCGTAAGAACACCTCCCACTAATTCTTTTTTCATTATTAATTTTTTTATTATTTTATACACCAACTTCTTTTTTTAATCTTTACGGCCTGAAGTAATTAGCGTTTTATGTATTTCAACGGGTATTATTGGCAGAGAGAGAAGAAAAATCTGCAAGATCTTAATGGTGTTTATGTATTTAACGTTGCTGAGAGAGAATATCTGGACAGCCTTACAGCGCGGTTCATAAAAGAATTTGATCGTGTAGAAGGTATGCTTGTGGTGTAATCTTACTAAATTCAAATGATCATGCTTTAGGATTCCAAAGTCTTTTATACAACCTGTTTGTTATTTTACATTATGTTTGTTATATGAATGCAGAATCCTTCAGTAAAGTTATCGGGAGTCAGTATGGTATTGTTCCTGGATCTAGGGATAATTCTTTGTACAATGCAATCTGGGTTGCACAAGCACTATTGCGTAAAGGGTTTGTTTTTTATATGTTTTTACTCCTACGATAGTACGATACGAGTTTCCACTTTATATAATAACAATTTGATGAATTCTTCAGATCTGCTAAAACAGCTGATAAACGCATCTTGTTGCTTACAAATGAAGATGATCCGTTTGGAAGTATCAAAGGAGTGACAAAACTAGACATGGCTAGAACCACATTGCAGCGGGCTAAGGTGATCGTTAATTATTATAAAAGGTTTAATTAAGACAGTTATCATAAAATGAGGAGTAAAATGTCATTTTCGTCTCTGAGGTTTGGCCAGTTTTGCGACTTTCATCCCAAGGTTTGTTTTTCGGCATTTGGATCCAAAAGGTTTGAAATCATTCGTTAACTCCATCCATGTTTCTCGGGGGTATTTTCGTCTTTTTTGTTAACTTAAAGGGCAATTCGGTCCTTTTCAGGGGTATTTGGTCTTTTTACATAAAGTGAAAACGACTGAATTGTCCTTTAAGTTAGCAAAAAAGATGGAAATACCCCTGACTTAACAGAGAAAATGGATGGAGTTAACGAGCCGAATGAAAATGACAAGATTTCAAACCTTTTGGATCCAAATGCGGAAAAACAAACCTTTGGACGAAAGTCGCAAAACCGGCCAAACCTCATGGAAGAAATGGCATTTTACTCTATAATGAAAATAAGATAATAATCAGAGTTTTGTTTAGTACATACAAGATTCTTATTTTCAACTGTGGCAGGATGCACAAGACCTTGGAATTGCCATTGAACTTCTTCCTTTAAGTAGGCCAAATGAAGAATTTAACGTCTCGCTTTTTTATGCTGTAAGTTGACTCTATGAATATATGTTTTATATTATAGATTTATAGTTATCAGTTATATAAATATCATTGCGTTAATTTTAAATATATCAGGATTTGATCGGATTAGATGGTGATGAGCTTGCTCAGTTTATGCCATTGGCTGGAGAAAGGTAATGCACGGTTTATATTATAACAGAGAAAACAATGAAAAAGATATTATCACGTGATTCACATATACATTGTTGTATGCATTCTATGATAATTCTTCATGGTTATTATGTCTAAATACTTTTTATAAGAAAAAGGGTTTATTAAATTTCAGATTTGAAGACATGAATAAACAATTAAGAAAACGCATGTTCAAGAAGCGTAGAGTTCGTAGGATCAGTTTTATGATTCCAGGTGGATTATCAATTGAACTCAATACATACGCTCTCATTCGTCCCAGTGTTCCAGGTCAGCAAAGTGTCTTCATTTTTCTTTCAACAAAAATTACAAAATGGAAATTACGGGCCTTGAGGATTCCTTTTACTGTCGTTTCAGGAAAAGTTACATGGCTCGATTCCGTCACTAATCTTCCTCTAAAGGTAATTAAATAGTTGTTTTCTTTTTTTTGATCGTTGAAGTCATGTTGGTACCGCATTTTGCAGGCTGAAAGATCACTCATTTGTGCTGACACTGGAGCAATTGTGAAAGAAGCTAATAAGCGTTTTCAAACTTACAAGAAGTAAGTTACAATTTCTGTGACCTGTTAACTTTATAGCAACTAGGGTCGTAGTCACCCGCGCGTTGTGCCAGGACGCCATTGGAATTCGCTACGTATTGCACACCATGATAACCAATGAATAAATTCGTAAAATTAAACAAAATGATATCTAAATATGTTAATGTTATTTGCGTCGTAGCTCGGATCTGAACATCAACATAATAATTAATAAGAAAACATAAAACAATAAGGTAAATAACAAAGGTAAACATAAAAGAAAACGATAGGAACTCGGTCGGCTTCGGTGCACTCGTTATAGTAAATGGAAAAAAAAATCAAAAAATATGTCCTAAAGGGTTTATGCGCGTATCTTAACTGACTGTCTTACACTTTTATAGTAAGGATATCACGTTTACCACAGACGAGCTGTCAGAAATCAAGAGAGTATCAACAGGAAATCTACGGCTTTTAGGGTTCAAGCCGCTAAGTTGCTTGAAGGATTATCACAACTTGAAGCCGTCACTATTTGTCTGCCCTAGTGATGAGGTTGTTTTCACTTTTCACACCTAAAATTTCATTTATTTTAATCAAGTAGATGTTAAGCTCTGTTATTATTATTTTTTTATGTAAGTAGTTTTTATGTTTTTGCAGGAAGTCATGGGAAGCACATGCATTTTCATTGCTCTTTACAGATCTATGATACGCCTCAAACGGTTAGTGTTCAAAATTACTCAATTAGTATTTTATTATCTCAAGAAAATTCTGTAATTGATCACGTTAATTAGATAGGTCTGACAGATATTTATAGTTAACATATGTATGTTTTTTGGGATTTTGTCGAAGTCTTTTATATATTTTGTGATTTCAGTTTTGCAGTTGCGTTTTACGGGAGTTCATCTCGACCTCAGTTGGTTGCTCTGGTTGCGCAAGTAAGATATGGTCAAATTCATGGGTCAAACAGGTTACTTTTATTCTTCATCTTATTTTCTTGTGATTATTTTCAATTTTATTTCTTAAATCACAGGAGGAAATCATTGACGGTGGTGGTCAGATTGAGCCGCCAGGAATGCACATTATATATCTTCCGTATTCAGATGACATAAGACCCATTGAAGAGGCAAGAAAAAACTTTAGTTTAGATGCGATAATGTTAATGCTTTTATCACGTTTTCAACTTTTTAACTTTATTAACAGTAAATATGACAGCAATATACTTTTTGGAAATTAATTATCAAAATTATTAAGGAACAACATAAGCATGTTATTCACATCATTATCTTAGGTTGAATGTTATTAATGGTGTTTTTTACTTATGGCAGCTTCACGCAGATACTAGTGGCGTGCCTTTGGCCACTGATGATCAAATCCAAAAGGCTGCTGCTTTGGTCAAACGTGTTGACTTAAAAGATTTCTCTGTCTGCCAATTCTCCAATCCCGGTAGCTCCTTTGGTTTAGAATGTTATGTAAAACAATTTAAAGAAAAAGTTAATATTATTTTTTAGACATGTTAGTATTAGGTTGCCTTTTCTCTATATATATAAGAGTAAAATGCCATTTTCGTCATGGCATTTTACTCTTGTATATAGAGAGTTAATTACAGTTTGCCTCCCTGTGGTTTGGGGCACTTTTCAACTTGCCTCCCTCCAGCAAAGACTTTTTTTTTGTGCTGCATACATAAACTCACCATACGTTTCACTTTGCCTTCCTGTGGATACTTTCATCCAAAGGTTTGTTTAAAAGGCAATACTGTAGATTATGCCAAATGCTTGTACGTAAAGTGAAAAAGACGATATTGCTCTTTAAGTTAACAAAAAGACAAAAATATCCCTGACTTAACGGAGAAAATGGATGGAGTTAACGAGCCGGATGAAAATGGCAAAATTTCAAACCTATTGGATCCAGATGCGGAAAAACAAACCTTTGGACGAAATTCGTAAAACTAACCAAACCTCAGGGACAAAAATGGCATTTTACTCTATATAATAATAAAAACTTAAATGTAACTGAAACGCTTGGTGCAGCACTGCAGAGCCACTATGCGCTAGTACAAGCTATGGCTCTTGATGAAGATGAGATGCCTGAAATTATTGATGAAACTCTTCCAGATGAAGAAGGCATGGCTAGGTAATATCTATGCTATACACACAACACATACATGCATGATGCAACCTCATACGCATACACATGTACATACACTTATATGCATACCTCAGCATATACATGCTTATAGGATTTGCTGTGTGATTGCAGGCCAGGGATTGCTAAAGCATTGGAAGAATTCAAGATTTGTGTGTATGGAGAAAACTACGAAGAAGAAGATGAAAAGGCAAATAATGCTGGCAAGAAAAGGAAACAAATTACCGAAGAAGCGGTTAACAAGGCTTCATATTATGATTGGGGCAAACTTGCTGATGACGGAAAGGTGATCTTCAACTTTGCTGTAATTGTTTCGACTTTCGAGGGCATTCTTAACGTTTAACAAATAGAAATATATGTTCTTAAATTGTTCTATTTTATTATGCAGTTGAAGGATTTGACTGTACAAGAGCTGAAGACCTACCTAACAGCGAATAAGCTTACTGTTGCTGGGAAAAAAGAAGTTTTGATCAATAGGATCTTAACCCACATGGGTAAATGACACGTCAGCATGTCTTCTTATGTAATCCTTAACTGTGTTTTTTGCGTGTGCGGATGAAGCTGATTGTTATGATCTGTGTAACGTACAGAAACCGACCGACTTTTGGTATATTGAATTTATATTTTGTTCCGACTTAAAGGATTGACAAAGGTCAAGAATAGGAAAGGAGTTTAGTATTTTGCATGACATTGTGGTGATAACCTGTTTGAAATGCTTACTTTTGGAAACCTTTATATATCCGTTTGATAAGCAATCATAGAGAACCGCTATAAGGCTACTCGGTACGGGGGACGTCCTCGCCCTGTCGAGCCACGTCGCCGGCCCTCCACACCGTTTCCACAAGGACGTCGGCGTCGTGAACGTCCTCTCCAAGACGACGTTGCCGGTCCTCTCTCTTCTTCATTATACGCACACAAACCTATACATACACACACACATATATATATAGAGGCCCATCCTTAATTTCCCTAGGTCCTTCCCCTTTCGGCTCATCCTCACACCCATCCTACGTGATGGAGCATCCTTTGAGGACTACCCTCCTTCACACCGAATAGCCTAATTATATAAAGTAAAATGCATCTGGCTATCTATAAACCATCATATTTGCCTATTTTACGTTAGATATTTTAGTATTAAAAATACAAATATTTTGTAAAATATATTATGCAAAATAAAGTTTAAAATAAAAAAAAATTTGAAGTTGTATATGTTTGAAAATCAATTTTATCAACCTTTATATGTAGATTCTCAAGAAAATGAGCAACAATATAATGTTCTTATTGTAAAGTACTTACAAATATAATTTATCATTTTGATATGAATAACCTCGTATTTGAATTTTGCTAAAATTCATTTTGTAGTTTTTAGACTTTTAAATTTATTAGTAAAATACATTACAATATCATTACATTAAAAAAGAACTCTACATAAATCTTTAATACAATACAGGGAAGAGCTCGGTACCAACCGGTACCGAAAATACCGAAAATCCCAAAAAAGGGTACCGAAAGCACTAAATGTCGGTACCGAAAATCAACTCGGTTCCGAAAATTCATTACCGGTACGGGTTCCAAACCGATACCCTGTACCATTTGCTCATCTTACGAAGCAAGCCGTGAATATGTGCTACAAAGTACACACCACTAAAATAAGCTGTTCAAATTAGGTAACCCAACGACGATCTTAGTTGGTTTTCGGAAAATAACACAGGTTGTGATTATTACTAATATTATTTGCAATCTTATTTTATACTAGCGATTCCTATATAAACCCTTTGCCATATTTCAAAGAATATATTAAAACTTGATTCAAGAAAACTAAAATCGATCCTATTTGTTACTCTTCTATGTTTTTAATGAAATGGACTGCATAGTTTGATTAAAGAAATTATTTAATTACAATTGAACAATATTACAACTAAGTTACTATTTCATCATGGGACAAATTAATATTCTTCCAATAAAGTCATTCATACTTTAACCTTAAAAGACTCTTTAAGTTTCATTTTAGCGTTTCATTATTCTGATTCTTTTAGAATCGAGTGATTTAAATAGGATATACATAACTTCTAATTACTATTTTTAGTAATTATTTTTTCATTTGGACTATGAAACTTCATTATTATTTTAGTGATACTTGTCACAGGTATTTTAATTTTTAAAAGCTTAACACTTAGGCCTCAGGGTGTGGTTTAGCGCCACCCCGCCATGTCAGCCATTTTAGCGCCCCGGGACGCCATCAACCACACCATCATTGTTAACAAGGGCGCTCTATGGCATCCCCGTCACGTGCTAACGAGTGTTAAAGGGAAAAGCTGGTGGGGCCCATATGATATCAACCAATCAAATCTTTTCTCTTTATTTTTTTTTGTATTTTGTTTAATATGGGGCTTTAAACCATTGTATGCAAGTTAAAGGGATGGACTTTAAAGCTCTCTATGTGACATGACACTGATGTGGCGTGATAAAGCCCCAAAAGGCTTTATACCACACCAGTGGCGAAGCTTGAGATTTTCGACCGGGGGGTCGAAAACGTATATACCTAACAAAATATAAAACCGGGGGGTCAAAATCGTATATATCTAAAATATTCTATACGAAAACTATATACTGGACACTACTGAGCGAAAAGTTCGGAGGGTCGGGCACCCCTCGGGCCATAACAAAGCTGCGCCCCTGTACCACACCCTCCAACCTTATGAAAGATTTTATACAATATGAAAATTTGTTAATTTAAAGTGTGAATAAAAAACTTTATAATCTTTAGATATATATTTTTATTAATGTAGGTGATCTTGATCCAACGTACTTAATGAGGTGATGCATGTGGATACCGGCATCGTGTTGATTGGTGGGTCAAGTGTAACCTTCCCCAGAGCAAGTGACCAACGTTGACATTAATTGTTACTCCCTCCGTCCCATTAAAAGTGTCATATTTTGAATTTTCAAAGTCTTTATTTATAAACTTTGACTTTAATTATATATTTTTTTGTGTTATATAAAACTTGATGAAAATTAACCCGATAAAAACACTTGTAAAACACACTCAAATCATATAACTTTCATCAAGTATTATCTAACACAAACAAAATTATTTAAGGTCAAAGTTTATAAATAAAGACTTAGAAAATTCAAAATAAGACACTTTTAATGGGACGGAGGTAGTACTTTTTTTTTTGAACGGCTACCCATGATAATAATGTCTCTCCCGGATGAAAGAGAGAATTCGTGTAAATGCAACATGTTTTTTTTACATTGCATTTTTTTAAACGAGAATTTCATTAAAACAGCGGAAACGAACCCGAAAATCGGGCCGCCCAAAAAAAAAAAAAAGCAACACACTAGATAATTACAAAATTACACCAAGCCTTTCAACCGATATTCTTGAACTTGACACCAAGCCTCCCAACTGATATTCTTGAACTTGTATCTATTTTTAAACCAATGGAACTCAACCTTTTTACGACAATACAAGTCTTAACTTTGCTAATCACATTCGACTCTCACCTTTTTATTTGAGAAAGTGAGCGTATTCCTAGCTCTCCAAAGGGCCCAACAACCGATTATGACAATACAATGCATCGTTTCTTTCAGGCCTGAAAAAATTGTGTAGTTCCATCAGGTCCTTGAACGAGAAAATAATTTTTTTTTGAACCCGGCACCAAGAGCTAATGTGCTGCCATAAAATCAAAGCAAACACACAATTTGTGAAGATATGCTCCACCATCTCTTCATCACTTCTACAAAGCGGGCAAATTGTTTCTTCTACCATAATGTTTCGGTCTTTTAGAGCAACTAACTTCGGAAGCAGTGGCGGACCCAGGATTTTTTTCCTAGGGGTGCGGAAATTTTTTAAAGATTTTAGACCTCTAGCTATATAAAAAAAATCGGTTCATAGCGGGTCGGATCGGGTCGGGTCATGTAAAACAAGTAAACACAAACAAACAAAGTTTCATAGCGGGTCGAATCAGATCGGGTCGGGTCGGGTCGGGTCGAGTCCATTTCAATTTTCAAACAATTAAACCTTAGTTCCTAACTTCTTATCACATTAACAATAAGATCGGGTCGGGTCCATTTCAATTTCAAGCCCTAGTAATTGTTATTTACCAACCAACAATCATATAATCAACAAAACCACCCAACTAAAGACTAGAACAACTCAAAAATACATAAAAACATATAAAATTTTAAACCTTTTTAACAAATATATATATATATCTGTTTCTATTGAAAAAACCCAATAAAATATCAAAACAAATCGAATTACCTATTTAAGTTCAATTTTTGAATTTCATCTTTTCAAACCCTATACTAGAATCATATAATCAATAAGAAATTAAGAAACAACAAACCCATACTATAAAGACTATAACAACCCCAAATAACCTCAAAACACATAAAAGTTTAAACTTTTTTAACCCATCCTAAAATCATATGATCTCATGACTCTTGAACAAAATCACATAACATCAAAATAAAAAAACAAAACAAAACTTGTACCTGTCAGGGGCGGCCTGAATTAACCAGTTTGCAGCCGGAATTTTGTAGTCGTCGGCTGGAATTATGCTGATGAGGCAGAGGGAGGGTGGGAGTCGCTGGCAAGTGGCAGCGATTTGGGTTTTTTTTTTAATTATGTGGACTGATTTTGTTTAACAAAACTAGTAGTTGGGTTGGGCTTGAATGGGTTTTAAGTTATTGGGGTTGATGGATTAAATTTAAGTTTTATTAAAGAGGTTAGTGGGCTAACTTGTTTACATAATTTGATCGGGTTACAATCCGTGTTCACAATTTTTTTTTATATAAATTCCTAACATTTTTTTCTAAGGGGTGAGGACGAAAATATTCAAGGGGTGCGGTCGGAATTTTTCAAGGGGTGCGAACGAAAATTTCCAAGGGGTGCGGTCGGAATTTTTTGCGAGAAATACCACTAATTTTTTTTCAAGGGGTGCGGTCGCCCACCCACCCCATAAGGTGAGTCCGCCACTGTTCGGAAGTGTTCGCATCACCGCCCTGTAAGATTAAATATATTCTTATGTTATATTTAATCTAGTAGCCATTATAATCATTTACATTATATAGATCAAAATATATAACAACCTATTAAATAATTAGTTGGTAATTGTTGATGGGCCTAATTACCCTTATTAACTAATTAGGGTTCCATCTTGGGTGCATATATAAGGAGACTTATGTAGAGGTTCTAGGGTTAGACACATAATCTAATTACTCTCATAACATCAAATCGCCTCCTCTCCTATACCGATTACCCTTTATCGGTTTTTCTTCATCACCATCATTAGATTGCACCCTAAGGAGGAACCAGATCAAGCTGACAATCATGTCAAACACTGTTGCTGCATCTCCATCTGGATTCTCTGCTGGCCTGTATTGATGCAATCAAATGTATGTTTTCATATTTCCCATTATGTCTAAACAGAACTGATCAACACGCCCTCCAAGCGAAAAGATTACACTTAATCGGGACCCATTTGCACCACTTTCGAACATAATCATTACTGTTATCGACCCCTTTTGTCAATATCTCTTCACCGCCCCAACACTGAATTCGCCCGAAGACTCTCCGATCCAAGTCCATTCGTCCTCTTTGTTGATCAATCAAACCAATCCAAAACGTTAGCTAATCCTCCCAACTCTTCGATCTCCTGCTCCGATGAAGGACTTCTCTTCCATGCCATCGCCCGAGACCCGCTTTATCATCCTGCACTTTTTATTACTTTCAAGCTGAAATAAATAAGGAAACAAATCTTTAAGAGGAACATTAGAAAACCAAGGAACCAACCAAAAGGATATATGATCGCCACGACCTATTTTTCCTTTGAAAAATCTTCTCAATGGAATATCTTCTATCATGGTTCTGGATAAGATCTTGACAATATTGCTCCATGTTCCGCTCAAATTTTGGTGCCCTCGTGTCAGTGTTTGGCGTCGATAATTGGTGATGTGATGTGGGGCCTTAATCAGGCCACAATGCATAATCTTACAGTTCACAAAATTGTTTTAAGTAAACATACGTGTGAAATTAAAAATATTTCTTAAAGAGTTTTAAGTGTGCAACATGTTAACAGTAATGCTTTTGTGACCATATAAAGAGCATGCATATGTGTTCAAAGCTTCAAAAATTGATGAGGTGTTCTCCACCATCAAATCAAACAAGACTAGATGACATTTACATAAACAAAAATATCTACATACCCATATTTGTAATGTGAGTGATGTTAACCGACTTTAACCTTAAATGAAAAAAGTTATACTACCCAAAGATAAAACTAAATTAGGTGTTTTTATCTTCTCAATGATCTCTAGATCAAGTGATGAAATGCTAGCATTTCTTTTAAGAGATTCAGGTTTAACTCTCACTTGGTGCAGAGTGAGACACTGGTGGGCAATGATAGGAGACCTAGGGAAACCTGTGTTAGATCCTTGCGCCAAACCGGCTTTACCGGTTGGTGATGGACTCGGGTTACTCTCGGAGTTTTTTGTTTGTTCAGTAGGTGTCCCGAGAGTGCTCAGTGTTGATTCTGCTGGCCGTTGAAAAAAAAAAATCTAACACATAGGGCATGTTTGGCTAAGCTTTTCAAAACAACTTATTGGCTTATTGACTTATCAAAAAACCAATAAGTTGTTTTTGTGTTTGGCTAAGCCAAAAGTCCTTTTAGAAATGGCTTTTTGCAAAGAAAAAAAAGGAGGTTTCAAGAAGTTACAATATTGTGACTTGTTGGCCAGCTTTTAACTTTTCAAACTACAAATTACCAATATACCCTTTCTTTACCCCCTTATATCTAAAAGAATGCCCATTTTAGTCATTTTACATCAATAAGCTAATCCAAACACTTTTTTTTAAAAACTTCTTTTTAAAAAGTCATTTTCACAAAAGTCCTCCTCCAAAAGTCGTTTTATAAGCTTAGCCAAACATGCCCATACTCATTTATTTAAAAATTATCAGTTTGTATCACTTTCAATGGTTTAAAATCAGGAAAAAAGCAAACAGTGTTCTTTTTGCCGGCAAGCAAAAAACCCCACCGCATCACCACCAATGAACTTCTTTCAATCCGTCTTCTCCGACGATCCACAACCTTCTACTCCACAACCGGAGCCACAAACTCCTGAAAACCCTAACCCTAGCATCCCATCCATCACTTCCGCATGGACCTTCGGCAACAACCTCATCAAAACCCTAGCCTCCAAATCCGATTCCGTCATCCAAACCTATCGCCGTGACCTCCACGACTTCACCTCCGGCATCAAGCAAGAAACCGCCGTCATCCGCGAAGCCGCCGTTAAAGCCGTTAACAACCTACCGTCATCACTCGAAGCCGGCGCCGGCTTCGCTCAGAACTCGCTCGAATCCGTCGGTCAAGCCATCGAAGATATCGGAGCCACCGTCACCGATATCATTACTCACGGTAAGGATTCAATTCTAGCCGTTGATTATTCTGATTCTGATAATAATAATATTATTGATGATAGTAAGAGAATTAGTAATAGTAGTAGTAGTGTAGATCTAGGGTTTCCGAAGCCCTATAGTAGACTAGATGCACAAATTAGAACGATTCAGAGTGATATGAACACGTATTTGAATGAGCCTGAGGATGTTGTAGAGTTTAATGAGTGGAAGTTAGGGTTTGATGTTGGTGAGAAGTTGCAGGAGATTGATGATGTTATGAAGGAGAATGATGGAGTGGTTGGGGAGATATATAGAGAGATTGTTCCGGCGAGAGTTGACGAGAGTTCGTTTTGGATTCGGTATTTTTATAGGGTGAATAAGGTTAAGAAGGCGGAGGAGGCTAGGGTTAGGCTGGTGACGCGAGCGATTGCGGGGGAGGATGATGAGGAGTTGAGTTGGGATGTAGATGAAGACGAGTATGAAGAAAACGCGGAAGAAACTGAAAAGGAAACGAAGATATTGGAGAAGGAAGATTATGAGAAAAAAGGTGTTTCCGAGTCAAAAAATGAAGATCAGAATGAAGCAGAAGCTCATAAGTTGGAAGCAAATTCAGATGTGAAAACGGCATCGGAAGTTAAGACGGATAGAGATAGTGATATTTCAATCATTTCTAGTCAACCGTCACCTGAGGAAGACGGGTGGGATGAAATTGAAGATATAGGGAGCAGTGATGAGAATAAGGATAAAACGGTCTCTCATGGCAGCCATGGAAGCGCTGATAGAGCGGAGTTGCGTAACCGATTGAGTGTTGCGGATGAGGAAGAAGATCTTACTTGGGACATCGAAGATGACGATGAGACTGTTAAAGCGTAAAAGTCGTTTAAGTATTTTCAAATTTGATTTGTCAATATGAGCCCTTATTCAGGGTAAATTTATCTGGTAAGTATGCACATGTTTTTCACTCTTTGATATGTACATAATGTCTCTGTATCTTATAAATCATAACTTGATATGCATAGCACACAATTATGGTGACATGTTTTTTAAAGCATACAAATTATACAATTGCATTCACAGGCATTTTGAATATCTATATGGGGAATCAAGAGTTTATAAAGAGAATGTTGCAAATGTTAATTACACACATAACATATTTAGAAACAATTAAGTGGGGCTAAAACAGTACAAAATAAAACCATGTATCTTTTATTACCATCTTTGTATTTACAGGCCACTTCAACAGTTGGGACCTTTCTACAAGTTGCAACTGATTAAAGTAGCCCAGGTTGTACACCAGGAACTCTTGGAGGTTCAGGCACGCCTGGCGGTCCATATGGGTGGGTAGGTCCAGGGTGAACCATAGAACCATGCTGGATAGGAGGCCTATGTAGGCCTGGAGGAGCGGGTGCAGCGGACATCCCAAATGGTGTGTGAGGACCTCCTAAGTTAACAAGACGGTCATCAACTGGGCCTGGATGAGGGGGTGGCTTAGTCGCTCCGAATGGACTGTGCGGGCCTCCTAAATGTGTAAGGCGATCATCCATCCGACCAGGATGACCGAATGGGTTAGACAGCCCATATGGACTGTGGTGACCTCCAAGACGATCTTCCATCCGGCCTGGATGACGGGGTTCAAATGGACTATGGGGACCTCCTAAATGTGCAAGATGATCATCCGCTGGGCTTGGAGGTGGAGCCAATAAAGGAGTAGTTGGTCTTCGTTCGCGGCCCAAACAGTCTCGCAAGAGCCAACAGCAACATAACAAACCAAGGCTACAACAAACGTAAAACATTAAAGAAGTTAAAAAAAGTGCATGAGAACATGAATTATCTTTCAAATTACAAATTTTCATTTTAAACCAAGAGTATTTAATCCAACACTCACACTAAAGTCATTCACATTATTATCTAAATAAAATTCACTCGAGATTCAATATTGATTTAAGTCCTCACATTATTATCTAATTAAAATTCACTCAAGATTCGATATTGATTCAAAGGTATATATGATATTTAGATTTTTTATTTTTAAAAATCAAGTGATCTAAATTATGTGATCCTTACAATTTAGTGAATTCTTTTAAGTTACTGTATGTCTTTCTTTATTTCTCAACTAGTTTTATGCCTGTCCGTGTTACAGGGTGCTAAGCCGGATATTTCTTAGTTTGATAACATGTACGCATGTGTTTCGGTTACTTGTACATACTGCTCATAATACGATCTCAAAACAAATTACATCGAGTCGACCAACTTAAAAAAATACTACCATAGTTTTGCAAAAAAAAAAAAAGTATAATGATGACAAGACTATAATTTTAAACTGGAAGCAAAATCACAATTTGTCAGGGTCAATGAGGAAGGGCGAGATAACTCCTAACACTACCAATAGCAAAGCTGTAATTTTAAACTAGGGGTAAAAGCTAATTTTTCAGAGCTAATGAGGAAGTGTCAGATAACGCAACTGCCTGACATTATTCCCCCACATCCTTTGTAGGCTCACCACTTCTTTGTGAGTCATCCATTTTAATTTCCACATAGCCCTGTCATGTTTTATTTTTTTGGTTGATGTTAAAACATGGATCCAAGCAGGGCCGTCTTCGGAAATACTAAATTTTTTTTTGGCCCTGTGCGAGATAAAAAACCGGGCCCTACCCGCACAATAATATAAACTCATTAATTAGCCAATCACATATATAAAATGTAAAAAATCATAGTCTGATGATAATTGTTATAAAATTAATAAAACAAAAGTAGTGTAGCAAAATGATTCAACCTACTTACTTAATTGAACCGTGTGGCTTCCTAGCGTTTTTAGAATCAAAGCTCGATATTTGTATAACGTACTCTACATTTTATGATAAAAATCACTATTAGATGAACATATATCTATAGCTAGGTAAAAAATTAGAAAACTAAAATGATAATATGAAGATATTAATATTCCTTGTGCATGATTTCCGCAAGTCGTATACACAGGTAGAAGATATAACTAATGTGGAAAAGGAAAAAAAAAAGACGATTGGAAATAGTCGGATGGAATCGAAAGTGAGCCTCTTTGATTCTGTGCGCAAAAAAGAACAAATGAACCAACCAATCGTCTCTTATTTATTGTTACTAATTACTCTCGGTCATAAAAGATTTGACCATATGCTGAATACAAATAAAAAGCAAAATGTGGGAATCGAGGAATCGAACCGGAGACCTGACAGGTAAAATACAACACGTTAACTAAGTGAGCTATGGACAGTTTGGTGATAAACTGATAATTAGATATTATATATACACATAATTATATATATGTAAAAGTTAAAATAATTACGGGCCCTCTTGCATTTTTGGCCCTGAGCCGGCGCCCACCCCGCACATGCTCAAAACCGGCCCTGGATCCAAGAGGCCTATTATTAAAATAATAAGCTAATTAAGCACGTTAAACTCTTTAACTCTATTAAAAAAATCATTAGTATATTTATTTTTTCCGTCATGATCTCATCCTTTGTGACCTTATACAAGCCCGTTGGTATTTAGGTCCACTTGACTTTAAAAAGTTTCCAACATTTATATTTTTCTCATTATAGCTACAAACTCGTTGGTATTTAGGTCCACTTGTTTAAAAAGTTTCCAACATTTATATTTCTCACGAGAATGGGATGATAATTAAATTTGAGTGGTTTTTGTTGTTAGCAAAAGTGTGTGAATTTATTAGAACTTTTTTTTAATATTTTTTAGTTTTTAGAAAAAGTAGATTTTTTAACATGTTAAGTTGAATTTTTAAAAGTATTTTCCGGTTCCCCACTTTTTTAGTGTTTCCCAATGAACTCTCCCCTATACCTAAAAAATGTTTAATTTATTTAAACTCACAATTTAAATAAACTAGTTTAAAACTTTATTTAAACTCACAATTTAAAAACAATTATAAAAAAAATACTGATAGCCCATTTCTTCAAGTTTTTTTAACTCAATACGAAAATATGTATAATTTTTTTGGACAACAAACTTGGTAGGGGCAAGGAAGTTTTAAGCAAAATGATTGGCATATAATTTTAAAAATTTCGAACGAAAAAACAGAAAAATTACACTACTGACTCAAATATTGGCAGAGGCGGGTGCACCCCTTGCCCCTTAAAAGTTGCACCCCTGTTTGTTGGCCCGCTGCCGGCAACGTTTCAATTTCCGGTCGTTAGCCAGTTTGAAGAGTCAAAAAGAGCAGAGTACACAGGAAAATAAAAATATATTGTAGCTAAGAAATTGGTCTATTATTATATTATATAAATATAAAAGCATAATTCTTCCGTGATTAATGGGAAACAACTAAAGAAATAATTTAGCAAGAAAAAAAGAAGCAGAATTGAAAGAAAGTGAAGTAACTAACCAAGAAGAGATTGCGTTGCAAAAGCTACCAAAGAAACCTGTGGGGGCAGCATAACTGTCTGCTTCATTTCTCGGCCACATCTTGTCACCACCGCTTTTTTTTAGTAAGGAAGCTATTACATTACATTACAAAGGGTATTTATTATTTATACTATACTTGAGCGGCAATTTTTGTTTTCATTCACACACATAACACAACCCATTTGTACTTATCTTTTATTTCCAGCCCAGTAACCAACCCTACTTAAACCAACTCCTATGGCCTTACACTGACTGGACGGGCCCAGCTTTTGGGCCACCATGTAGGCTTATTAGCAGACCCTGACCAAGATTGATGGATTAAAGAACCAAAAAAGTGCTCAATAATTATGTTTACTTTTGTCCTCCCAGGTTCGATTCCGTTTGAGCCATTTCCGAAGGACATCTGGATGAAGGGACGGATTGGGGCTTTAATTCCAGGTTTGAAGCTGACAGAGGCGAGGGTTTACGGATTTCATCCGGTTCCCACGCATCAGAAGGGCACGATCTCATGGCAGTTGAAGAGTCGACCTTGGACATAGCCCCGAGCAGGGTGGGTTTACATGTGAGATTCTTTGTCGTTCGAAAAGAAATATGTTTATTTTTAAATTTAAAGTAGGCCACCTGAGTAACATTTACATTGCTTTGCTTTGGGACTAACAGGGTCTTCTCTTCTCATCATATTCCAAAAAAAAAAAACAATACAAACAATGGAAAAATAACAAAACGCTTTACCTCACCTCCTCATTTTAAAAACTTTTAAAAAATGTTTTGAATAAATAGCATTTGCATGTTTCTGACTTGTGTTTTGATTCACTTCTCCTTTGACCGACCCGACGTCTTGCTCTTTGATGACTTCCTCATTGGGCCCGGTTCCACCAATGGGCCGGACCAAGTCTGGATGGGTTCTTTACCATATGAAAAGTTTGCACTGAATGGAACATCTGGTGGATCAAAAGATGGATCCATGTGCATGTGGTTTGAAGAACTCAATGTGTAGCCGAGTGTTCCGTCTTGATGAGGTGGCGGAAATTTCTCACTCTTGCTCTTTGCATTTGCGTGTGTGATCAACCGCCGCCTCTGTTGAAGAATCACGAAAACAGGTCAAAAGTTGCCGAAATTAAAGTATAAAAAAATTAAAGCTAATTGACATACATCAAGGTTTGTTTGCAGTTCGGCATTGGCTTCAGGAGCAGCGATTGCCCTAGCAGATCGTTCACGTGTGCGTGCTTTTTTCGCACCATCAGCATTTGACTTAGCAGCAGCTCTCAGTCTACCATAAAAAGAGGATCGAGTTGCAATCGGAGTTGATTAATAATCTATGCAGTTAATATCGTCGATATATCACTGACATATCAATGAAGTATCGGTTATCGGTCCCCTAGTGAGATATCGGTGCAAAATATTGGTCAGAATATTATTGGCGATATTGACCAATATTGGACCGGTATTTGACTGATATATGACCGATTTTCCCAATATCACTTATTGCTGCTATTAGTGTTTTAAGTCTTAATTGTTAACTGTTAGTGTTTTAAGTCTTAATCAGTTCCTACTTGCTACAATTGTTAGTGTTTTGTAAGTTGCAAAAGGTTAATTTGTTAATGTTAGGAGAGATACTGAATTGTTAAATTGCTATATATATAAATTCAGCGTGATATTAAAATTACCGATATCCCACTGCGATAACCGATATCTCAAATATCGGTCCTTGACTGACATCCGATTTTTTACCACATTAACTGCATATAATATCTTAAACACAAATGTATTTCTTACGACTTAGATTTACTGCTTACCTTCTAGCTTCTTCATCGCGTAATTTGGCGTCCATTTCCTTGCTGGGTGGATATTTCGGAAGACTCGAAGGATCACAGGCATAAGGTTCTGTTGTAAAGAACTAAAAAACAATGCGTAATGGATATCAGTACAAGATAGAATTATGAGGAACTTGTGTTGCAAGAAAAGAGAAGATATCAAGATACACTCACCTCGCTTCCCAAAGCAGCTGTTGCGGTTAAACGTTCAGCTGGATCAATCGCTAGAAGGGTATCAATTGTTGGTAATGATGACGGTGGAAAATCTTTAAACGTTTCTCTTATGCATCGTCTATACGACTGTTGAGGCTTAAATATCGTTGCATGTGGAAGCTTTGACTTTTTCCAATATTCTTCAGATGGAGATCCGCATAACCTGAAAATCTTGTGAAGCTGCTCTACCTTGTAAAGGGGTAAAGAGTAATTTCACATGCAGCAGCAACAGAAAATCAAAGAACCGAATAGAAAATATTATTAATTATGTCTTAAGTTGCAAAAGATTATTAATTATTACCTCTGTACGACCAGGCATGATAGGTTTTCCGGCCAGTAACTCCGCTAATATGCACCCTGCACTCCAGAGGTCAATGCCGACACCGTAATCAGTAGCCCCGAGAAGAAGTTCTGGCGGTCTATACCACAGTGTGACCACCCTGCTAGTCATCGGCTGCTTGTGATTCGGATCGAAAAAGGACGCTAAACCAAAATCAGCAATCTTCAAACCCCCATCATTATCAAGAAGCAGATTTGACCCCTTGATATCCCGATGCAACACATGGCGGTTGTGACAATGTTCAAGGCCAGACAACAATTGATGCATGTAACACTTGACCTATAAACATTCACGGATACTTAAAAGTTAAAATTAAGAATATTTATACAACAGAATCAGTTGACTTAATGATAGTAATAGAATTTGACCTGAGGCTCTGTAAATTTGATTGTAGGACTAGCAGCAAGTCCAGCAAGATCATGCTCCATGTACTCGAAAACAAGATACAAACTACACGACATTCTTGATGTCACTAATCCTTCCAATTTCACGACGTTTGGATGATCGAGACGCCTTAAGATTAAAATCTCACGGGCCATGAACTTCACACTCTCGGGTTCCAAATTGTCAAACCGAACCTTTTTCAATGCGACGATTTTTCCTGTCATTGTGTCCTTGGCTTTGTATACATTGCTGTATGTACCTTGTCCAATCTAATCACAACATCAAAACATATATTATAATCAAATAAACAATAAATACCACAAATCTAGTTTATCGGAAGGATGCTACTATAGATATACAAGCAATAAAATACACACACCACGTGACGTCATCATACGGGCAGTATGACAGGGTGAATATGGTCTTACGGGCCGTATGACTTTGTCAGTGGTCCCATTAGGCCCTTTTCACTTTTTGTGTCAATGTACCATATCATACGGAAGCATAATTTGACCATACCAACTCATACGGCCAGTATCAAACATTATGGCCCGTATGATGTACGAGTCTAACACGTTATACATGCCATATGAGCAATTTTCCCATGTCATACGGCCCGTATAGTGTGTCAGTGGTGTTCCTAGACTAAACCTTAATGGAAATGTCATTTTCCGTATTTTAAATGTCACAAATCTTACTTATGACATCAAATAGTTTCCTGTCAATGTACCATACATCACAAGGGCCATATAATTTGACCACATCAACTCATATGGCCCATACAAAACATTACAACACCTTATAACAAACATATCAGATTATCAGTGGTATCTATATAGAGTGTCAGCTCGACGAAACCTAATTAAAAACGGCTCTTTCCCTATTTAAACGTCACAAATCTTTCTAATGATATCAAATAACCAACCAAACAAACTTCAATTTCAACAAAAAAACATTCAAACAAAACAAACATAGCCAGGCAGCAAGCAGCAAACCCTCACCTTATCAATTTTCTCAAAAGTATCAGCTCGGCGCGGCGTCCAGCCATTAATCGCCTCTCCGGCTACAGCCGATAACCAAGCCGGCCAACCAGCAGCCACCTGTTCACCCTGAACATTCTTAGGTGGATTACTGAGTCTAGGATTCGGTTTCGACCGCCTCCTTCTCGAACTCCGATCCTTTTCCCCTCTCTGATCCACTCCAGATTCCCCCGCCGCCGCCGCCGCCGCATCGCCACCACCAGTATTATTCACTACCACTTCACCTCCACCACCAGAGCGAACACTTAATCCACTATCTCTATCTCTCTTGCCGATCTCAGAAGTTGCAGCAGGTGCAGAAGACGACGTCGTTTGTTTAGCAAACACACAGCCCATAGCTCAAGAGTCTAGAAACCCTAACCCTAGCTCTAACACTAACAGAAACAGTCATTTCTCATGAGATTCAGAGACTATCTGTATCATACACACCTGAACAATAATAATGATAATAATGGATAGGAGCATAATAATAATAATATTGGAACAGCAATGAATGAAGTGGAATAATGAGATTTGATTAGGATGTGGTGAACCCTAAAGCAAAAGCAGCAATGATTTGAGGTGGAAAGGCCACAATTAATGGCGGTGAAAAACAAAACGGATGATGGAAGAGTGGCTTTAATGGTGGGTTTGTTGTTAATAAGGAAGTGTGAATGAAGATCTGTGAGTGTGTGATTACAACAACTGTAGACGACTTTGGGTTGTTAAGAAGAAGAGGGTTTGGTGGATTTATTTGCAGAGTGACAGACAGATAGACAGAAAAGGGTTTCTCTCTCCTGGGCTTCAGCAATTGATCGCTCGATTTGATTTGTAATATGTAATAAGTTGCAACATTCAACGACCCCTGTCGATATCAGCCGCTCCTATCCTATGTATTTATTTCGTTTTCCACTAGTATATTCAAAGATCTCACTTTTGTTTAAACCAATAATATATATATATATATATATAGGATAAGGATCATTACAGAACACTAATTATTGCGATAACAAAAAGAACAACTCTAAATCACTAAATTTTCGAATTCAAGGTTCAATTTTTTTAAATTTTATATTTCATACATTCATATATGTATTATATATACAAAAAAAACCCATATATTTTTACCAACACATAGCCTACATACATGTACGAAATTTAACCTACACATAGCCTACAGATATGTAGGTTATATAAAAACTGAAAGTTTTCCATATTTTGTTTTGAATTTTAATGTGAGAAACAATAAATATTACATTTTCAAACATTTTCATTTACTTTTTAGGTTTTTAGGATTGTAAAAATGAGTGATTCATTTTGTTCTGCGTGTTCTCGCAATATTTAGTGTTCTGCATAGAACCTTCCCCTATATATATATATATATTTTTAACGGTAAGATTGTATGATAAACAGAACAGGGCCATTATGTGCTGTAAAAAGCCGAAAAAGTATAGTACAAAAGAAAAAACGGAACAGCGTACGACCCCAATTACATCAGATTATCTCACTATATCTCTTATGTTAAAATCCACTCATCTCTCCCATACAATATCGTGAAACTTTGATCTACTTTTTAAAATTATGAAAATGGATCGAAGGGAGCGCCGGATCAGCCTGCGTATGGGAACAGAAGCGTAAGTCCTCTAAAGTGCTGAAATGGTCAAAAAACGAAGTGTCGGGTGGGAAACAGAGGCTTCGTACGAAGTTGTGCCTTCGTACGAAGGGGGTCTTCGCACAAGTGATGCTTTCGTTGTCCAAAATCGAGTGTTCTTCGCGTCTGTCTTTGGAAAATCGAGTGTTCATCCCTCCAACCTTGAGCTACTAATTAACTTAGAGTCGGAAAAGTCTTTGTCTGAGTCACGGATGAGAATCGGGCTGTGATGTGTGAAACCAGTGCCTTTGTATGACGAAGGCACTGCCGAGCTTCGCACAGAACAGCCCAGCTCGCATTCGTGGTTGTTCTTGGCGTTCGGAGCTGTGTTTTCGCCTGAATCAGATGTATTTTCGAGTCCTATTCAAGGCGGTTTCGACACTACTTCGTTCCACTATCCAGTGGACGAAATACATGTCGTTTTAGGTCCGTTTTAGTGTGAAAATCAAGTTTAAAAGGTTTTTAAAAGTTTTCACTTAGATCTAACACTTGGTGAGTGTGAAATCTATAGATTTCTAACTTGGGAAGCCGAAGCTAGGCCCAATACACTCGATTAAGTGTAGATCCGTTGTAAAACAGAAGATTTTGGTGAAAAAGATGAAGGTTTTTCATAAAAGTATGAAGTTAAGGTGAAAAGATGAAGTTTAAGAGAAAACCCTGAAGTTTGGATGAAATCGAAGTGAATCTTCTAGGAAAATCGTAGTGGAAAACGTTGTGTAATCATGTAAAAATGATAAATCTTACTTGAAAATAATCAGACATCAATTTGGCAGCGTTTCAGTATGAAATGGCAGCAATGAGTGAAATGGAGAAGGGTGGCTAGGTATTTATAGAGGAGTGGGTTTGAAGCTGCTGCCCTTGTTCGAAGTTGGCTGCCTTCGTTCGAAGGGAGCAGTTTGGTACACAAGCCCCTTCGTTTCGCGTATTGGATGCCCGTTTAATGCGTTTTGTTGCGTTAGTTAGTGCCAACACTTTAAGTATTTTTGCGAGGGATTAAGTGTTGCGTTGCGTTGCGTTTCGTTGTGATCAATCAAGTTATGAGAGTGAGCGTTTGAGCGTTTCAAGCGATGCGTTAATAACCACATAAACATATATAAAGCACACACAAGTAAGATAACAACCCTCCTAAATATTTTCGAAACCCTAATATATTTTAAAATATCCCTATATGTCTTAAAATACACCCCGTATGTGAAAACCGAGCCCAAAATACCTTATATAATTAAAAATTAAATAAAAATCAGAAAATGGAGTCACTCGCGGGCCGCATAGCCTTTGGCTACATCTTACGCGGGGCGCGACAGTCAGTCACCAGGGCTGCACCCGGTGCTGAAAATGGATTGAAGGGAGCGCCGGATCAGCCTGCGTACGGGAACAGAAGCGTAAGTCCTCCAAAGTGTTGAAACGATCGAAAATCGAAGTGTCGGGTGGGAAACAGAGGCTTCGTACGAAGTTGTGCCTTCGTACGAAGGGGGTCTTCGCACAAACCAAGCAGCTCAGGCGCTCACGCATTCCCATTGTGAAGGTTCGCTGGGAAGGCAAGTGTCACGGCCCCCGTCCCGGTGTTACCCGGTCCAGGAGCCGCGGGACAGAAACCCGTGGTATTTATTATTTGAGTTGACAGCGGAAGTTTAACAGGATCTTTTAAACTTGAAAATGCCCAATTATTTTATTTCATAATTTGGTGCAAACCCCGTAATTTACAATAGAGGAATTTCACGAGGAAATTCCATGTTTTACAAAACATGTTTATTTATTTTACTGAGCCACCACTTCAAGCTTGTTAGTGCTCCGTAGCACGTTTTCCTTGATTCACAGTAAGTCACCTGAAACATGTTTTAAAAATATTTTATCAGCGGGGAAATACTGGTGAGTCACTCAAGTTATATAAAATGACACATTAGTTATAAATTACAGTATAAGAGCGATTACAATGGCTACTATCTTATTGTTATCTGGCGCCGTGTCACACCCTGGTGACGATGGTCATACCACTATTGGGTCCTTTCACCCAAGTAGTGATGATTATCACAGTTAGGTTTGTTTACCTAACCGTGAGAAATTAGTAATGTGCACAATACCCCACTAGCCAGTGATTCAAGATAACCACGACTTAATCTCTGTAATTATAACTTTTGAGAATAATTTGAGTATTGTAAAATAGTTGATAAAAAGAGAATGACTCACATTGCAAGTTTAGTTGGGCAGAGTTTAGCCTACTGATAAGCCTGATAACCTAATTAAAATAACAATGCATACGAAACTAGGTCAGTAACTTAATACAACATTTACGATAAGCTCACGAAATCAAAACCATCACGACGAATGACAAAGTATATCCCTGATTTGGGTAGCACTTAAACATCCATCGGATTGGTTTCAATCAATCGGACATTGTATCATAGCAGTGATCGAGTTAATACCCTGTATTCGTAGCAGCGTTTCCCTAAGTAAAATCACGAATTTGAGCAGTATACTTCGTCTTTTGAAAAGTTTTTCGAGTGTAGATGAACTGCTCATGTCTGACCCTTTTATAGCTGATTTTTAGGTTTTACGTGGCCCGCGTAAACCCTTGCTTGAATCTTACGCGGCCCACGAGGGCCCCCTAGTCTACGTGTAGGGCTAGCGTGTCACGAGTAGGGTTGCCACGTGCGCGACACGTGGCCCGGAACGCTTATCCGGTCAACTTTAAGTTGACGCGGTCCGCGTAAGCCGAAGCTTACGTTTTACGTGGCCCGCGTGAAAACCAATTTTCTCAATTTCTTGGTTTTTCATGAACAGTAGGGTTCCAGGGGTCCGGGTTTTTACTTACGGGTCTTTTAGGGACATTTTTGCAGATCCTTACAGCAAGCGAGGCGCAGAGTTCACTTGGGAACTCGAAAGCGACATGAAGGCGAAGTACCCGCAGTTGTTTGTTAAGGCTAAAGCCTAATTTCAGGAGGAAATTCCCTTAAGAGGGGGAGGCTGTAACACCCCGTGTTTCGAAAGTCAAAGTCAAAGTCAAGATTGAAGTCAAAGGAAGAAAAGATTGCTAATTGTGATCTGTCACTCCTTGCTCAACTCCTGTTTTGACTTCTTTGACTTGTAGATAATCTATTTATTTTATCGCATTAGTTGTATTATGTGGAGTACTTGTTAATAATCGAGGTGTAATCGCTATTTATTACATGTTTTATCGCTTATCGCTTATCGCGTCGCAATCGCATTCGTAACTCGATTTATGCGTTTTGGATATTGTTTTACGTGTGTGTGCTATTTATGTGTTGCTAGTGCATGTTTAATTATGTTTATGTTGTGGTGATTAATCAAAACGCAATCGCAACTCTATCGCAATTGAATCGTAAACGCTAAAGCAAGTTATTTATAGTGATTGTATGTTAGATATAGTGGATAGGTTATTTGTGTAACTAATGGGTTATTCTATCACATCGCTCGCTCGAAACGCATCGCAAAACTCAACGCATGAAACAAAACGCCGAAACTCAAATCGTTGGAACCACTCGATCGAGTGACCGCTCGATCGGATGGTCAACCGATCGGATTGCCACCCGATCGGACAGTCATCCGATCGGTGACCCACTCGACCCCTTGCACTTTCCTTTTTGGGAAACCCTATAAATACCTACCTGTCACATCTTTTGTTATGTGACAGCTCTCACTCAAACCAGCCGCACTCAAGCTCTCCTTTCTCTTGATTTCTCGCGATTCTTGTAAGTTTTCAACCTAAATCTTGTACTTCTATGATCTACACGCACTCCTTCACCTTTCTATCTTTTGAATCTTAACTTTTAACCGTAAAATCAGTGGATTTGAGGTGTTCTAGGGTGATGTCATCATGGAGTTCTTATGAACTTCATGTTTTGGCTTCAACCCACCAAGAACAACTTAGATCTGGCCGATTTCCACATGAATGAACAAAGATCTTGCATAGATCTGAACATATCCATGGTGAAAAGGATTGAAAGATGGTTTCTAACTTTCTTTCAACTTTTTTACACTCAATGCACTCAAAACCTATAGAATCGGAGCTCGTTTTGATCTTCCACTCTTTCTTAGTGATGTGTCGGTTCTAGATCTGAATTCTACCCGAGAGACTACCGATTTCGGGTTAAACATGAATAACCACCTCGAACTGTTGACTGGTTGGACTTGGGTGATTCCTGTCCGATCGGGCCACTTGGGTCAAGATGGGGTTTCTGTTGTTTAGCACGTTATCACACCGTCTCGATCAAAACTGCAAAACTTTCAAAACAATCAAGTGTCAAGACGATCAGGCCGTCAGGACGGATTGCCGTCCGATCGGATTGCCATCCGATCGGATTGCCACCCGATCAGACAACCGTCCGATCGGCTTGCACTTGGTTCCACACTTAAACTATATTTCAACTCTTTAAAATTTTTGAACGTCGAACGGGTTGCCGTCCGATCGGATTGCCATCCGATCGAACGACCATCCGACCATGTGATCTTTTGAACTTCAGCACTTAAACAATTTTCAACATGTTCAATACATAGTCAGTTCCAAACGGATTGCCACCCAATCGGATTGCAATCAGATCGAGTGACAAACTGCTGTGAACTTGTTCTCACTAAGTGTCCAACCAATCGGATCGTTACTCGATCGAACCACCATTCGATCGATCGACCTGAAGGGTAGGGATACTTCTTTGTTTTCAAAATGCTACAACAAAAACTTCAAAAGGCAAAACATCATACATAAACACATCCTCACCAAATGAGGTGTCAATCCAATAGAATGGCCATCTGATCGGATGACCATCCGAACGGATTGACATCCGATCGACTGGCCATCCGATCGGATTGTGGAACACCCCAAAACCCGAATGTTTATATTCGTTAAATGTTATGATATGGCACATCAAGAAATAAATAACTAGGTTATTTATCCTAGTTAAAAGTATGGTAGAAACAATTAAAGAATAAGAGTTGTGCCAATTATAAATAAGAGAGAGAACATGAGGGACTAAGATTGCCAAACTTGAATCTGAGTTTAATTAAAACAAAAATCTCACACACACTAGGTGTGTGTGTGCGTGAGATCGATCAGGAGGAAGAGAAATGGGTGTAAACCCTAGTTCACAAGAAAGCTTCAAATTGACAAGGAGATTAGGCTCAAATCCGATGCATGAACTCGTTTTCTTGATGATCTAGCCCTAGCAAACATGTGGTAAGTTGTAATTTAAGATTTGATGACCTTGTATGAAGTGGGTTATGATCAATCCACGAATTTGTTTGAAATTAAGCATGAATATGTGTTAACATCATCACAGGGAACATGTGTTATGCATAATTTTGACTAATTTGATGTTAAGGATGTAAACCCACTAGTTGGGTGATTAAGATGACATGGGTGTTCATCATGTCCAATTCTTGTTAAATATTCATGAATTATGTTGTGTTATGATGAACTATTGTTAGATGAATTGAAAGAAATGTGGTGTTGATATGTTTGATGTTTATGTGTTAATGATACTTGTTGATTAGTAAGAAGATTTGATGAAATATGAATGAACTTGGAAGATTATGCATAAACTAGTTGTACATGGTGCCTAGGAAGTAGTACGCACACCACGTGTTTGATAAAATGTCCAAATGACAATAATATGTGAAGGTTATGTTATGATGATGTTGAGTATGCTATATGCTTGTTTGAATCGACTAATGAAATACATATGTGAGATATGAACTTGATATGATCGTTAATATGAATAATCATGTATGCTAATAAGGATGTAAATGTAATGACATGAAAGTATAGGAATCATGTCAAGATGGATAGGAGCGTGGAAGGCTAACGGGCCAAGAAGACTCAAGTAAGCGAATGCAAATACGGACGCGTAAGGTAAGTGAATCCCGGACTTACACTTTAGATGTAAAATGTATTGTAGTATAATAATTATTGTGAATCATGTGAGAAAGTATGAAACAATGGAAGTAATAAGGTAAGTTTACGGTAAATGAGTCGAAAGTGGTTAAGAAATAGTTTCTATTAAGTATAGGTAAGAAAGAAGCTTACATGATGGTATTATGCATAAGGATGAAATAAGTAGTTATACGTGTAGGTATGGATTAGTTTGAAAGTAAGTAATTGGGATTCATAGGAGAGTACGACTATAAACTCGCAAGTATGAAAGAATTATGTGTATACGATTTACATGTATAGACGTGTGTGTTTAGGACTTGCAAGTAATATTGTGTAGAATGTAAGTTGTACGTACATGTACAAATAAGAAGGGTATGTATGCATGAATTGGAATTTAGTTATATGTACAAATGAATGAGACTTGTTATGCGTACACATGGATATGTTCGTATGAATGAAATCTAATGATGCTAACCGTTTTCCTATTTAGAATGAAATGGGAATGCATGTATACTAGTGATGGAAGTTGAAGGTAGACACCGAAATCCAATGCGGGTGGTTTGAATGGATGGATGAATGGACTAACATAAGCGAAAGCATGATATGTTGACGCCTAATTATGCATGTTTAAATTTTATATATGATGACACCGGTTGCTAATGATGTGATTGTACGTGGTGTCTGCAGGTTGTACAGTATGTGGATTCTCATCATGGAGTGTAAAAGGTTAAAAATCGAGTCAAGACATGGATTGTACGTGTGGGTGCATGGTCACGTAATTTAATATAAGTATGTCAGATTTTATAAAGTTATAGAAAGCATTAATGTATTTAATGTAAAAGAGTGAAATAATGTATTTCTAAGTATGTTGGAATGAATATGATGAAAGAAAATTTTTAAGTTCGTATTTCCGCTGCGACTTTTGGTTAAAACGTGTTAGGGCATTACAGATTGCCATCCGACACTTGGTACTATTGCACCGTTTTACGCGCCGCTTATCGTTATGCTATTGTTAACTGTTCAGGCTAATCACTCTCAGCGCTCCCTTCAATCCAAGGCTGTGTTTACTTGTTAAACGCTATCTGTGAGTATACTCGAACCCTTTTTGCTTTACGCACTTTTGGGTGTTACATACGTTATCTATATTCAAATCACATCGATCACACAATGCAACACTAATTATACGCTGACCGTTATTGCATGCTACATGTTTCCGATGAATGCATGTATGTTATGTTAATACAGTGATTGTTGCCTGACACCTCAGCAACGATAGTACTATAGTTTGGACTCAGCACCTGTCGTGGACAGGGGTTGTTAAGGGCTTTACTTCACGTGTCCCAGTGGGGATATGTGTTGCGCATTCTACAACTCGCAGTCATGTCTGTGCATATTTCTCTATCGATAACCTACTTGCCTTCACTTTATACATGTTACATGCTGGTTACGCGTAAACTATTTCGAACTCTATTATGCTATATCAAACTTGTATGCTCACCTTTACATTTTATGTATTGACCTTTATTTTAACGTATGTGACAGGTGTTTAGGATGCTATCTGCTAGGATGCTTGCTATGTGGAACCGAGTTAGGAAGAGTCTAGAAACAAACAATTTATTTTTATTTAAAATCTGAGTTGTCGAGACATGTTATTTGTTTTAGAGATATCGTTGTCTGTAATAACTTAACTTGATTGATGGGATATGGTATGGGACATGTTATTAACTATCTGGTAATGTAGTTGTTATGGAATTTCTCTTGAACAATCTGTTTCGCTCAGTGCCATGCCCCGAGGTTTCCGCCTTCGGTTGGGGTGTGACAGATTGGTATCAGAGCCATAACTATAGGGAATTAGGCGAGACTCGACCTAGTCCGGGTCGATGTCTTAGAAACGACCTAGTCTATAGTCTAAGTACCAACGGACCGACTTGTGCGTACCCTGTAGGGGTTCTGTGCAAGCTTACTTGCTATACTCGCTCGCACTCACGCTATACTACCACAACTGCCTTTCCTAAGGTAGTCGCACTGCACTATTTTCAAAATGAATCAAGTGATTGGATCGAGATTAGGTGTGAAAACCGCAAACTCTCGATTAGATCGCTTGTTCGACCCGTATTTTTATCCATAAACGGGAGAATTCGCGTTGAATCAGGAGTGAAATCCATACTTTAACGCAGATTTTCTTTTCTACTTGCTTCAAAACAGGAACGAAGTTGTTAAGTCAGGGGTGAAACCCGAACCTTGACGACTTGTTCTGCTATCATTCTGGTTTTACAAAACTCTCACCAAAGTCTCGACGGACTCCAACGACTTACAGTCACACTGTAACTCGAGGGATGCGTGTCGATTGCCCAAATCGAGGCGAGAGCACAGTCCCGAAAGCCAAGGTATGTACCAAAAGTCCTTAAGAATAGTCGAATCACTTTGGGTAGTCGACGTCTATCAGCCTAAGACAATCTATATTCGATTTCAATCTCGCATTTTCGCCGATTTTATGTGTTTTCGATTCTGAGCCCGCAACTGCTGACTCTGATATTCGTCGTTTATGTGGAATTTTGTGTGTTTTATGTGGCTTTTACCTGTTTATATGTTTCGATTTTTGGTGATTTATTCGCTTTCGCTTTGATCAACACACACAATTCGCACTGCACATCTATCTCAACACGCTAACAAATCGATACTACTTGTGGATGCTCGCATGCCATGTTGCTCGCTTATGCTATATTACTCGTTGTATACCCGTTAATCGCTATCGCTATTCGCGAACGCGCGACCTTGAATGATAGGTTTCTGTATTCTGACTGCCTCTTGTGCTTATGTGTTCTATGCCTTATGTGCTTCTGTGATTTATGTGCTCCTACGTGCTTATGTGTTCCGTGATTATGTGATTATGTGCTTGTGTGGTAGACGTGTTCCTGTGCTTTATATAAGGTAGCTTATGGTGTTTCGCTAGACTATGTTAGGCTTAATCGAAATAGCGTTTTGAATCCATGGCGCTGTCTATTGCAGACAATGTCGTCATTTAGATCATTTCACTCACGCGCTACCCGCCGCAAGCATGATGACAAACGCATCTCTTCACTGGTTGCTAATCAGATAGCGAAAGTCATCCCCCAGATCGTCAGTGAATTGAACGAAAATGCTAGCAAATCATCCGAAGAGTCCAGGACCAATTCGCCAAAGTCTACTTTCAGCTTCAAGCAATTCAAAGCTTGCTGTCCAAAAGAGTTTACCGGAGAAGATGGTCCTACGGCCATGTTTCAATGGTTCGATTCGATTGAGGTCACCCTGCATCAGAGCAACTATCCTGACAACCTCCGAACTGTTAACGCCACCGGCGTCTTCCAGTCCCGCGCATTAGACTGGTGGACGGCCGAGAGAAACAAAATGGGAAACGATGCAGCTTATGGTTTAACGTGGGATGAGTTGAAGGACCTGATGATGAAAGAGTTCTGCCCTCCCCATGAACTCCAAAAGCTAGAGGATGAGTTCTGGCATCTGAAGCAGAAAGAGGGTGATAACGCTGCTTTGACTGCTCGCTTTAAGCAGCTCAGCATAATCTGTCCTGACCAGGTGAAGACGCCCGAGATCACCATCAACAAATACATCCGTGCTCTGCCGGATTGTGTGGCTGATTTCGTCCAGGCTGCCAAGACAACGAAGATCGAGGAAACGTTTCTACTTGCTGCTGAAATCAATGATAAGCGAGTCAAAGCTGGGTTTTGGGATAAAGCTTCGAAGAATCTGCACCAAGCAACAACCGCTGCCATCGCTGAAACCGCCACCGCCACTGAAACCGCCACCGCCGCTCCGCAGTCATCATCAAGATCCTCTCGTCGCAAGAGGAAGAACAATAGAAACTCCAGCAACAAGAACTGTGCTGTTACAACCGCTGCCCCACTCCAAGCTGTACCAGCTCAGCAGCCGCAACACTGATAAGTTGCACCAGTTACCTATGCACCCCCTGCAAAGCATGCATATACTGGTCCTCACCCTGCCTGCCCAACATGTACTTATTATCATCCGGTGGGTATAGCCTGCAGATACTGCGTGCATTGCAATATGTACGGCCACTTCACCGCCAATTGCCGTACTGGCCCCCGTCACACCGCATCTCCAGCTCAAGCCCCAGCTACTACTCATCAAGCTCTCCTTCCCGCTCCTCAAGGACAGCAAGCGGCTCCTGCACCCGCAATCCATGCTAGAGCTTGCTTCGCATGTGGTGATCCTAACCATTTCGCCAACATGTGCCCTAACCGAGTGGTGAAACAAGAGCCTCAGCAGCAACAGCAACCTCAGCAACAGCAACAACAACAGCAGCAAGCACCACGCGGGCGCACCTTCAACATCAACGTTCGTCAAGCTCAAGCCGACAACAATGTGGTTAATGGTACGTTCCTTGTGAATGGTATATATGCTTCGTGTTTATTTGATACTGGAGCCGATAAATGTTTTGTGTCGTTGGAATTCGAAAAACTCCTTAATCGTAAGCGCGCCCATCTCCCTTCGTCATTCGATGTTGAAGTTGCCACTTGAAGAACCGTCGCCGTTAATTCTGTTCTTCGTGATTGTACTCTCGAACTCAACAATCACATCTTTCCTATCGACCTTATTCCGATGCAGCTCGGTAGTTTTGACATCATAGTAGGCATGGATTTTCTTCGTGAAAATCGTGCTGAAGTTGTGTGTTTCGATAAGATGATTCGCTTTTCGCTTGCTAATGGTGATCTATTGTGTGTTTATGGTGAAACTGCTTCGAAAGGTCTTAAGCTCATGTCATGTATCCAAGCTAGCAAGTATCTCCGCAAGGAATACAGAGCTTTCTTGGCTAACATTGTAGTAGCGGAGAAGGAAAAGAAAGTTAAGGAGGTAGACCAGGTACCCGTTGTACGTGAATTTCCAAATGTTTTCCCTGAACACCTCCCGGGGTTACCTCCAAGTCGTGATATCGACTTTCGTATCGACCTCATTCCTGGAGCAGTTTGGTACACAAGCCCCTTCGTTTCACGTATTGGATGCCCGTTTAATGCATTTGTTGCGTTAGTTAGTGCAAGTACTTTAAATATTTTTGTGAGGGATTAAGTGTTGTGTTGCGTTGCGTTTCGTTGTGATCAATCGAGTTGCGAGAGTGAGCGTTTGAGCGTTTCAAGCGATGCGTTAATAACCACATAAACATATATAAAGCACACACAAATAAAGCATATAAGAACACACAACATAACATTACTACTATTAACAGCGTTTGCGATTTAGCGATTTAGCGCGATAAGTGAGTGCGAAGGCGAGAGTGGTTACCGAACACACAAACACACTTGGCAAGTAAAGTAGCATAATTCTCTGTTATTCATGTTGCGTTAGCATTGAGCGTTTGCGAATATAAATCGTTTAAGCGTGCAGTGGTGCTGTGTGATGAAAATGTATTTAGTATAACATAAACCTTTATTTATATCGAATCTCGGAGTACAAGATGGTTACAAATCGAAGCAAGTAGCAAACGGATAACAATCCGAAAAGTCGGGTTGTTACATTAACTAGTGATTTTAATGGGTTTAATGCGAATCTCTTCTTTACAAACACAACAATAATGATAACCAACCAATAATAATCAGAAAACAATAACATACATGATCATATTCAGCAACAATCAAAACTATTTTAAATTAAACATAAGAACTTGAATAAAAGTCAACCAAACAAAAGTCAAAACATGCAATTAGTTCATTAAACCTAAGTAGCTATGATTCTATTCATGTTTAAAAGATCAAAACTCAGTTTTAGAAGCAGCAAACATCAAGTTCATCAACTCAATAACAAGAAAGCAAGAAAATTTATCGAATCTAATCACTTTGCAACTTGAATCTTCAAAGTTTTAGCTTCCAAAGCTTCTAATCAGCCTTCTACTCTCTCTCTCTCTCTGCAGCTCTAAGTTCGTCAATTGAGTTTTGTATGCGAATTAGGGTTGTGTTTATGCTTAAATACTCAAAACTTATCAAAATCTTAGTTTTTCCCGACTTTCGCTTCTCCCGAGTGTCACGGGAGAACCTCTTGTGCCCTCCGTGTGGCGCGGAGGGTTATTGTTATAAAATTTGACGCGGTGGCATTCTTGTAAATATTCACCTTGGAAAACCTCCTCCTCACGTCGCGTGGGGTTCATTTCTCCCTCCCGCGTGGTGCGGGAGGTTCCTTTTTCTAAAGTTTTCATTTTAGTCCCTCAGACTTCATCCTTAGTTCCCAGTTCTTCGTTCCTAGATCGTTTCAGCTCATTTTCAGTTCCTTTTCCTCCTGTGACCTTCATTTACATAAACTAATAAGATATACAGTAAAACCCCATGGAATAACTCCAAAAATATAAAAACTATACAAAATATACACAGTAAAAGCATGTGTTTTGCAACACATCAGTGGGCATGCCATTCCGATAACAGAACTGTAGATACTCCTCTTGAAACTAATGAGCGATAATCTCCCACTGATGGTGTTCCCTTGGCTGATCTGAGTCTGTATCGTACTATTGTAGGCAGCTTAGTTTATTTTACAATTACTCGCCTAATAACAATTACTCGCCCATATATTGCCTATGATGTTCACGTGGTTAGCCAGTTTGTTACTGCTCCTACCTTTGTTCATTGGGGACCTATTCTTTGTATTCTAAGATATCTTCGTGACTTAAATTCAGAGTGTTTTGTTTCCCTCAACATCCTCTCTCAAATCCGCCACTAGTTTAGGTGTTTTGCTTGGAGATTCACTAATCTCATGGAAAAGTAAGAAACAAGATGCAATTTCAACATCTTCTACCAAGGCTGAGTATCGTGCTACGTTTGTGACTACATGTGAGATTGTTTGGTTATGATGGTTTCTTGCGGATATCGGTGTTACCATCTCTTAGCCTACTATAACATCCTTTCCATTATTTAACGATTTCCATACGATAATCAACAATAAAATGGGTAATTAAGCATATCCATTCATATAAAAATGCGGGTTTATTAAAACTTTTACAAATAAAAGTTATACAACATAATTCGATTAGGTTCGTTGTTAAAAGAACGTAGTAGCAATGTGCAGAAGCTCGAATCTTGAACGTGTTCGGTTCTTTGTTGAACTTGATCGTCCTCCGGTACAAGAATTTTACCTGCAACTCATGAAACATGAGTTAGATTAGTCATACGTAGCTTAAAACGTATATAAATGGGTTCGCAATGCATATACGGTTAAATAAACAATTTTTCGCGTATCTGGCACCCCGTCGCGTCGCGCGACGGCCTAAGGCCTTCACCGTCGCGCGGCGTGACGCCTTGATTTATTCAGAATGTTGCAGCATTTGCCCAGCTCCGATTTCGATCGAAATTCTAACTTCAAAGCTTCATAACTTTTGATCGAGATGTCCGTTTTACACAATTCTTTTTCCTACGCGTTCGTAATTTAATTCTCCATCTCATGGAGTAAAAATCCGATATCTGAATTCACAAAATCTTAGATTTCAAGCTCTTGGCTTGAAATTCAAGTTTTAACACTTTTGACCCGTTCGTAATTTTATCAAACAAACTTGTTTATTTCCCTTAAAATACTATGGACATCATGTTATATCCGTTTACCAAAATTCAAGGCTCCAATTACAGGTTTCTTATGCAATCTTACCCGTTTTACATATTTACTCATTTTGACCCATTTAGAGCGATTTTCATGCATTAAAGCATCAAACTCGCACTTCTCTTTCTACCCTTCGTATTCCCATTTTTAAATAGCCTCTTATATTCCACCACAACTAATTTGTGATGGATTTAACATAATTGACCATTATTTAAATCTTACCCTTAGGTTAGTTATTCTACGTAATTGACCTGTTCTTAGGTATATGACCCTCAAGGTTTATACTTACAACTCTTACATACTTCTAAGAGTTACATAATCATAATACTGGTATCGAAACGACCTCTAAGGGCCGTTTGCCCGATTTACCTATCAAGGGCATTTTGGTCAACTTATTTACTCTCCTTTTAATTAACATCTAGTTTATTTATTCAAATTCTAATATTTACCGGGTTAATTTTTACCACTAACGGTATTTTACCCATCTTTACTATTAATGTGGTTTGATCACCAAACCCGTTTTTGGGGTGTTACAAGTCTACCCCCCTTAAAGAGATTTCGTCCCCGAAACCTTTTCCATGTAGTCCATTAGGTTTATACCTAATGCATTTGGTCTCAATAATCTTTCGAGCGTTATTCATTGTCACACCCCAACCGATGGCGGAATCATCGGGGCGCGGCACTGAGCGAAACAGATTGTCCAGAAGTTTCCATAACAACTATCATTACCATTTAATTAAAGCAATACGTCCCATACCATATCTTAAATAGTCAAACAAGTTATTACAGATAACATCAAAACAAATATTCTGTTCCGACAACTCAGATTTAACATAACTAGTTTATTCGTTGGTTTCTAGACTCCAATTCCTAGCTTCAAGTTCATCACAGCCCGAGAAGCATATAAACAACCTAGGCACCTGTCACATACGTTAAAATAAAGTCAATACATAAAATGTAAAGGTGAGCATACAAGTTTGGTAATAGCATATAGAGTTCGAATTCGTTTACGCATAACCAGCACGTACACATAGTAAGATGAAGCACGTTAGTTATCGACATAGATCCATCGATACCAATGACTGCGGGTTGACTGCCCGAGGCAGTTCGCAATACATGATTACCACTGTAATCCATGCAAGTAAAAGATCCTTAACAACCCCCGTGTGAACGGGTGCTGAGTCCAAACTATAGTACTATCGTTGCTAAGGCAGGTAGACAGCATTCCATGTGTAAACATAACAAACAAGCATTCATAAGCCACGTATAACATGCATAAACGGTTTAGCGTTAAAACAGCTTGAGTAGTGTGATTGTTGTAGTTTGAATATTCGTAACGTATGTAACACCCAAAAGTGCTAAAGCAAAAAGGGTTCGAGTATACTCACAGCGATTATGGATTGAAGGGAGCGCTTTATAGCGAGCACAGTTAGCCTGAATAGATTCGATAACGTAAGGATAAGCGGCGCGCAAAACAGTACAAAGTGAGAGTGGATAGGATGGCTGATCGTGCGGGGCAGCTATCCGTGAGAGGAAGTCATCCGTGCGCATGAACTATCCGTGCGGATGGTGATGCGTGCGGAGGGTGATCCATCCGGATAAGCTATCCGTGCGTGCGATCTGTCCGTGCGGATGGTAATCCGTGCGGATTAGTTGTGCGTGCGGATGGCTTATCCGTACGGACAAGTCGTTTGTGCGGATAAACGTTCAAGTGGATTGTTTCTTCCTACGGATATGTTTGCGTATGATGGCTTGTGCTTTGGAGTTTTCGTTGTAGCATTTAGAAAACATTTAAGTGTTTCTACCTTTCAAGCCGGTCGCGCGGACAGCAATCCGTACGGATGGCAGTCCGTGCGGACAATGGTAATCCGTGCGGACAATGGTAATCCGTGCGGACGGTCTGTGCGCGCGGGCAGAGACAATCCGTCCGGATAGCCTGTCCGTGCGTACGACTTGGCCGTGCGGATGAACATTGTTTGAATTTCATTTTAAGGCCTTAGTATCTCATGATCCGAAGAGTAATCCATTCAGAGGTCGTCCGTCCGAATTGCTCATTCGTCGATACTCAAACCTTGTTTGGAAAGTGGGTCCCAAGGGTAGCTCGTCCGGGTGACAACCCGTCCGGATGACCTGTGCGTGCGGACAACTAGTCCGTACGCACAGCTTGTCCGTGCGGACAGTCTCTGGTCTGATTGTTCCGTTCGTCTACTCTTGGTTTCTGTTGTCGTTTATCGAGACGTTCTGATTACGTGGCAACCACTTGGAGTTGTATTCTCACTCGCACGACTAGACCGGTCAGGAATCACCCTAACTTGGCCTGTCGGCGACTCAGAACGGTCGTTCCGGTTGACCCCGAAATCAGGTGTCTGATGGGTAAAACTCAGATCTAGGACTAGTGCATCACTATTAACGAGTAGAACACTAGAACCGATCAGATTCGTACCGATTTTAAGGGTAAAAGAAGGAGAGAACTTAGGTTTATTTCTTTCAACTCTTTTATCCTTAGAAAAGTTTAGATCTAGGTGAAGTTGTTGTGAAATCTTGTGGAAATCGTTCAGATCTGAGTTACTCTTGGTGGAATGAGGTCAAGCTTGAAGTTCATAAGAACTTCATGATGACGTCACCCGAGAATACCTCAAATCTGGATGATTTCATGATTAAAAGTGGAGATTTGAAAGATGGAAAGGTGTAGAATTGTGTAGTGATCAAGAATGTACAAGAATTAGTGCAAGATCTTACCTGGATTGAGAGAAATCTGAGAAAAGGTGAAGAATGCGTGCGGTTCGGACGTCACTTGCCAAAAGTGGAAAAGTTGGAGAGTGACCCGTGTATTTATAGGATGCCAAAAAGGGAAAGGGTGAGCCGTGCGGATGGCACGTACCCGGGTAGGCTATCCGCGCGGATTGGTCATCCGTGCGGATTGGCAATCCGTGCGGCTTGACCATCCGTGCGGATGCCGCCTGCTTTGGTGCGTTCGGTGCGATGTTGCCTCGGTTTTCGATTTGCGAGCGATTCGATAGGGTTTCTTAGTCAAATTATTTTCAGTCCTAACTACTTCTTATATGGTTCGACTCGGGATTCGGGTTCGGGTTCCTTTACGTTCGAGTTAGACTTCGAGTTCGATTGAGTTCGCTTGATTATCACAACATAACATAAAATAAAATAAACATGCACAGGTAACACGTAAAGCACACACACACGTACATAGTTCGAGTTACGGTTCGATGTCGATTTGATTAACATAGCTTGATTAACTTTATCGCATTGTTACTTCCTATCATTCACAGTCGTAGGTCGATTGAAATACGGTTAGCATGATTCGATTATTGTAACGAACGACATTTACTCCACATAATATAAATAAAATAAAAACATTTCTACGGGTCAAGTCGCGCGAAATCGGTCGTTGACTTTGACTTTGACTTTCACTCGTGAAAACACGGGGTGTTACAGCCTCCCCTTGTTTAGGAAATTTCGTCCCGAAATTAAGCTGAAAGCTGTAACTAGGTCGTGAATCACGTGTGAGAATTGCTGATTTTTTTTATATGATATGCGAAATTGTCTGATCTAAAAGCCTACAAAGTTTCAAATCTAAATTTCGAAGCCGTTTGGGAGAAATTTGAATTTTTGTTAAAAAGATGTTGAATGTTGCTGTTGATGTTGATGTTCACCGCACGCATGACATATCCGTATTGGCTTTGTTGACTAGCTTAATCGCATGGGTAATTGTTGACTCTAAGGCGTGCGGAATCCGTGAACGTGCTTGACTAAACATAATCGTAACGGAGTCAAAATCGGTCTTACAAGTGGTATCTGAGCAGGTGATCGATTGCGTAGATCAAACGCACTAGAATGTTAGCAAGATCGAACACACGAACAGTAATATAAACTGTGATTCTTTGATAGATTTGGTAACGTACAAGAACCTTGAATCACCTTTTGCCTTTCTCTCTCTAAGCACCAAGCTCCAAACTCTCTAAAATGGAAAAAGTCTCTAAAACTAACCCTAAAGGTTCTATTTATAGGCCAAGGATATAAGGAATCTTTCCTTATTTACAATTATGCCACCTTGCCTTTCTTAACCGAACATTACTCACTCGTTAAACAACTGTGGGTACTTTGCCTTCATGTCGCTTTTGAGTTCCCAAGTGAACTCCGCGCCTCGTTTGCCTTCCCATCTGACTTTCACGATAGGAATGTTTGAGCGCCTGAGTTGCTTGGTTTGGCGATCCATGATTTCGACAGACTTCTCCACGAAGTGTAATGTTTCGTTCACTTGTAGATCATCTAGAGGAACATGTAAGTCGTGGTCGGCGATGCACTTTCGGAGGTTTGACACGTGGAAAGTCGGATGGACATTGCTAAGTTCCTCCGGTAATTCAAGTCTGTAGGCGACTTTTCCGATCCCTTCCAGAATCTTAAAAGGTCCAACATATCGAGGCGCGAGTTTCCCTTTCTTGCCGAATCGGACTACACCCTTCCAAGGTGATACCTTTAGGAGTACGTAGTCACCAACGCCATATTCACGGGGCTTGCGCTTTTTATCGGCGTAAACTTTCTGTCGATCCCGAGCTTTCGCTAGGTTGTCCCGAATTTGGAAAATTTTGTCTGTCGTTTCTTGTAGCAGCTCCGGACCGGTTAGTTGCGAGTGACCGATCTCGTGCCACACAATAGGCGATCGACATCTTCTTCCGTACAAAGCCTCGAATGGTGCCATCTGGATGCTAGCCTAGTAGCTGTTGTTGTACGAGAATTCGACTAACGGAAGGTGTCTATCCCAATTACCACCGAAGTCTAGGACACACGAACGGAGCATGTCTTCGAGAGTACGAATCGTTCTTTCAGTCTGACCGTCGGTTTGTGGGTGGAACGCAGTACTTAGATTAAGCGTTGTACCGAGTGCCGTTTGGAATGTTTCCCACAATCGTGAAGTAAACCGAGCATCACGATCAGAGATGATGTCACGAGGCGTCCCATGTCGACAAATGATCTCGTCGGTGTAGATTCGGGCTAATCGTTCTACCTTGTAGTCTTCTCGTATTGGCAGAAAGTGAGCTGATTTAGTCAAGCGGTCAATAACAACCCAAATGCTGTCGTGACCTGACGACGTGGTTGGAAGCTTGGTTACGAAATCCATAGCTATGCTCTCCCACTTCCACATGGGGATTGGAGGTTGTTCGAGCAAGCCAGAGGGCCTTTGATGTTCGGCCTTGATTCTAGCACAGGTTAGGCATTTTTCGACGTAGAGAGCAATATCCCATTTCATACCCGGCCACCAGTACCTATAGCGAAGATCATGGTACATTTTGTCAGCACCGGGATGGATAGAGTATCGGGATTTGTGGGCTTCATCCATGATAATCTGTCGCAGGTTGGTTCGTTTGGGAATCCAAATTCGGTCTAAGAAATGGAATATCCCATTTGATTTGCTCACAAGCTGGGCTCCATCGTGGTAGATTCTTTCTTTCTTCAAGGTGCGTTCGTTGAAACATGCATGCTGGGCGTCGCGAATGAGAGCTTCGAGGTTGTGCTGGGCTTGAACATTTCGAGTGCTAAGTAGATAGCTCCGTCTGCTAAGTGCGTCGGCAACAACATTTGCTTTGCCTGGGTGATAACGAATCTCACAGTCGTAATCGTTGAGAAGTTCTACCCACCGGCGTTGACGCATATTTAGTTCCTTCTGATTAAAGATGTGCTGTAGGCTCTTATGATCGGTGAAGATCATACACCTTGTACCATACAGGTAGTGTCACCAAATCTTTAATGCAAAAACAACTGCGCCTAGCTCGAGATCGTGGGTTGTATAGTTCTTCTCGTGGACTTTGAGCTGACGAGATGCGTAAGCTATGACCTTGTCCCGTTGCATTAGGACACAACCGAGACCAAGGTTGGAAGCATCACAGTAGACAATGAAATTATCGTTTCCGTCGGGTAGCGTGAGAACATGAGCATTGCAAAGCATGTGTTTGAGGGTTCGAAAGGCAGACTCTTGTTTGGTTCCCCAGACAAAAGGCTGATCCTTGTGAGTGAGAGAGGTAAGTGGTACAGCAATCTTCGAGAATCCTTCGATAAATCGTCGATAATAGCCCGCTAGCCCGAGGAAGGAGCGGACTTCAGACGGGTTCTTAGGCGTAACCCAGCTCTTAACAGCTTCAATCTTCGCAGGATCGACGTGAATACCCTGACTATTTACGATGTGACCCAGAAACTGAACCTCCCCCAACCAAAACTCACACTTGGAGAATTTGGCGTAGAGTTGGTTCCCCTGGAGTAACTCGAGAACCAAACGTAGATGTTGAGCGTGTTCGGCTCTTATTTTGGAATAGATCAAGACATCGTCGATGAACATGATGACGAAACGGTCGAGATATGGCTTACACACTCGATTCATCAGATCCATGAAAACTGCTGGTGCGTTTGTTAGGCCAAAAGGCATGACAACGAATTCGTAATGGCCGTAACGAGTGCGAAACGCGGTTTTGGGTATATCCTCCTCTTGTAAACGCAGCTGATGATATCCTGAACGTAGGTCGATCTTCGAGAAACACGTAGCGCCTTGTAGCTGATCAAACAAATCGTCGATTCGAGGCAGAGGGTAGCGGTTCTTGATAGTCAACTTATTCAATTCCCGGTAGTCGATGCACATCCGGAACGACCCGTCCTTCTTTTTGACGAAAAGGACTGGTGCGCCCCAAGGAGAGGTGCTCGGGCGAATAAAGCCTTTTTCAAGCAATTCCTGGAGTTGGGTTGAGAGTTCGCGCATTTCGGACGACGCGAGTCGATAAGGAGCTCTGGCAATAGGATTAGCTCCAGGAACGAGATCAATGCAAAAATCAATATCGCGCTTTGGAGGTAGTCCGGGAAGATCCTCTGGAAAAACACTAGGAAATTCTCGAACCACAGGAACGTCTTTCACTTCCTTCTTCTCTTTCTTTTCCTTCTCCGCTGCTACAACGTTAGCCAAGAAAGCCCTGTATTCCTTGCGGAGATACTTGCTAGCTTGTAGGCATGACATAAGCTTGAGACCCTTCGAAGTAGTATCACCATAAAAACACAACGAATCACCGTTTGCCAGCGAAAAACGAATCATTTTAATGAAGCACACAACTTCGGCATGGTTTTCGCGAAGAAAGTCCATGCCTACTATGACGTCGAAACTTCCGAGTTGCATCGGAATGAGATCGATTGAGAAGATGTGATTGTTGAGCTCGAGAGTGCAATCACGAATAACAGAGCTCACAGCGACGGTTCTTCCGGTAGCGACTTCAACATCGAATGCAGAGGAGAGTCGGGAACGTTTACGACTAAGGAGTTTCTCAAATTCGAGTGACACAAAGCAATTATCGGCTTCAGTATCAAACAAACATGAAGCATAAATACCATTCACAAGGAACGTACCATTGACCACGTTGTTGTCGGCCTGGGCTTGACGCACATTGAGATGGAAAGTTCTGGCACGTGCGGCCTGTTGTTGCTGCTGTTGTTGTTGCTGTGGTTGCTGCTGCTGCGGTTCTTGTTTCACCACCCTGTTCGGGCACATGTTGGCGAAATGATTCGGGTCGCCACACGTGAAGCATGCTCTGGCTTTGACTGCGGGTGCCGGAGGAGCTTGTTGACCCTGTGGGGCAGCGAGTAGAGCTTGATTGGCAGGAGCTTGGCGAATACGGCAGTTAGCAGTAAAGTGGCCGTAGACATTGCAGTGAGCACAGAAGCGGCATTGAATAGCTGTCGGGTGATGATAGGTGCAAGTAGGGCAGAGCGGGTGTGGTCCAGTATATGCACGCTTTGCAGGCGGTGCATTGGCCACAGGCGCCGCTACTTGACGCTGTTGGGCAGGTACAGCTTGGATCGGTGCAGCAGTAATCGCACAGTTCTTGTTGGTGGAGCTGTTCTTTCTCTTGTTGCTTGACAAGGTGGTTTCAGCAGTTGGTGCAGCAGTAGTGGCTTGATGCAGATGCTTGGTGGTCTTATCCCACACCCCAGCCTTAACCCTTTTGTCATTGATTTCAGCGGCCAGCAGATAGGTTTCTCGATCGTGGTAGTCTTAGCCGCTTGCACGAAATCAGCAACGCAGTCGGGCAAGGCTCGGATGTACTTCTTGATGGTCATCTCAGGGGTCTTGACCTGGTCGGGACAGATAATGCTGAGCTGTTTGAAGCGAGCAGTAAGACCAGCATTGTCTCCATCCTTCTGATGTATGTGCCAGAATTCATCTTCGAGCTTTTGACGTTCGTGAGGAGGGCAGAATTCCTCTAGCATGACTTCCTTGAGCTCATCCCACGACAAACCGTAAGCTGCATCATTCCCTCTCTTGTTCCTCTCGGCCGTCCACCAGTCCAAAGCACGGGACTGAAAGATGCCGGTAGCGTTCAGAGTTCGAAGGTCATCAGGGCAACCACTTTGTCGCAGAGTAACCTCGATAGAGTCAAACCAGTGGAATAGTGCAGTAGGACCTCCTTCGCCTGTGAATTCTTTCGGCCCACATGACTTGAATTGTTTGAAACTGAAAGGTCTTGCGACAGCTCTAGGACCTTCAGTCCTCGATTCCTCGGATGATTTGCTGGCATTTTCATAGGCATCGCTCACCGCCTTTGCTACGGCTTTCGCGACGATGGAAGCAAGGCGGCTGTCCTTCTTTTCCTGGCGAGAGAGTGGATGACGGGATCCAGACGACATTGTCTGCAATAGACATCGCCATGGAACTCAACACATGTATTCGAATCTCACCTCACACGTCTACTACTACTAAAGCTCAGTAACACGTACCATGTAAACGCATATAGTCACAAAATCACAGAATTGCACAAAATCACATAAACACATAGAGCACATAATCGCAATATTCCTAAACACGTAAGCATAACAGCAAGAAACACATATAACTTAATCACTAAAAGCAGTCAGAAAACAGAAACCTAGTATTCAGAGTTTGCGAGTGTTCGAAAGCAGTGTAGCGCGAGCGATTTGTCAATGTCGTGTCGTGTGAGTTTTGTGTTTTAGCAGAAGCAGTAGTGTTGGGTCGAAACCAATAGTACCTCAAAACGTTAACAAATAATAGAAAATGCATAAAATTTTCATAAAGATCGATAAATCGAAGGTAGATTGTCTGTGGCTAATAGACTTCGACTAACCAAAGTGGCTCGACTATTCGCAAGGATCCTGTGTGCACAATTACCTCCAGGACTATGCCTTTGCCTCGATTCTTGGGCGTTGGCGCAATTCCCATCGGTTATATTGTGTCTTTAGATCGTTGGATTCCATCGGACTTTGGTGGGAGTTTTTGTATAAAAGCGGGACGAGTCGTCAAGGTTAGGGTTTCACCCCTTTCTTGCAACTTCCGTCCTCGTTTTTGATAAAAATTAAGGAGATTATTCATCAAAATATGGATTTCACTCCTGATTTGGTATGATTCTCCTCGTTTGTAGCTAAAACGCAAGCTGATTAGGCAACTTTAGTCGAGAGTTTGCGGTTTTCACACCTATTCTCGGCCTCATTACCTGTTCACAACTTGAAAATTCGAGTGCAGTGATAGAAAAGAGTGAGTGATAGTGGCGAGTTTACGCATACGCGTGAGTTGGTCTGTTGGTTCTTAACTATAGACTAGGTCTCTAAGACTTCGACCCGGACTAGGTCGAGTCTTGCCTAATTCCCTATAGTTATGGCTCTGATACCAATCTGTCACACCCCAACCGATGGCGGAATCATCGGGGCGCGACACTGAGCGAAACAGATTGTCCAGAAGTTTCCATAACAACTATCATTACCATTTAATTAAAGCAATACGTCCCATACCGTATCTTAAATAGTCAAACAAGTTATTACAGATAACATCAAAACAAATATTCTGTTCCGACAACTCAGATTTAACATAACTAGTTTATTCGTTGGTTTCTAGACTCCAATTCCTAGCTTCAAGTTCATCACAGCCCGAGAAGCATATAAACAACCTAGGCACCTGTCACATACGTTAAAATAAAGTCAATACATAAAATGTAAAGGTGAGCATACAAGTTTGGTAATAGCATATAGAGTTCGAATTCGTTTACGCATAACCAGCACGTACACATAGTAAGATGAAGCACGTTAGTTATCGACATAGATCCAACGATACCAATGACTGCGGGTTGACTGCCCGAGGCAGTTCGCAATACATGATTACCACTGTAATCCATGCAAGTAAAAGATCCTTAACAACCCCCGTGTGAACGGGTGCTGAGTCCAAACTATAGTACTATCGTTGCTAAGGCAGGTAGACAGCATTCCATGTGTAAACATAACAAACAAGCATTCATAAGCCACGTATAACATGCATAAACGGTTTAGCGTTAAAACAGCTTGAGTAGTGTGATTGTTGTAGTTTGAATATTCGTAACGTATGTAACACCCAAAAGTGCTAAAGCAAAAAGGGTTCGAGTATACTCACAGCGATTATGGATTGAAGGGAGCGCTTTACAGCGAGCACAGTTAGCCTGAATAGATTCGATAACGTAAGGATAAGCGGCGCGCAAAACAGTACAAAGTGAGAGTGGATAGGATGGCTGATCGTGCGGGGCAGCTATCCGTGAGAGGAAGTCATCCGTGCGCATGAACTATCCGTGCGGATGGTGATGCGTGCGGAGGGTGATCCATCCGGATAAGCTATCCGTGCGTGCGATCTGTCCGTGCGGATGGTAATCCGTGCGGATTAGTTGTGCGTGCGGATGGCTTATCCGTACGGACAAGTCGTTTGTGCGGATAAACGTTCAAGTGGATTGTTTCTTCCTATAGATGTGTTTGCGTATGATGGCTTGTGCTTTGGAGTTTTCGTTGTAGCATTTAGAAAACATTTAAGTGTTTCTACCTTTCAAGCCGGTCGCGCGGACAGCAATCCGTACGGATGGCAGTCCGTGCGGACAATGGTAATCTGTGCGGACGGTCTGTGCGCGCGGGCAGAGACAATCCGTCCGGATAGCCTGTCCGTGCGTACGACTTGGCCGTGCGGATGAACATTGTTTGAATTTCATTTTAAGGCCTTAGTATCTCATGATCCGAAGAGTAATCCATTCAGAGGTCGTCCATCCGGATTGCTCATTCGTCGATACTCAAACCTTGTTTGGAAAGTGGGTCCCAAGGGTAGCTCGTCCGGGTGACAACCCGTCCGGATGACCTGTGCGTGCGGACAGCTAGTCCGTACGCACAGCTTGTGCGTGCGGACAGCTTGTCCGTGCGGACAGTCTCTGGTCTGATTGTTCCGTTCGTCTACTCTTGGTTTCTGTTGTCGTTTATCGAGACGTTCTGATTACGTGGCAACCACTTGGAGTTGTATTCTCACTCGCACGACTAGACCGGTCAGGAATCACCCTAACTTGGCCTGTCGGCGACTCAGAACGGTCGTTCCGGTTGACCCCGAAATCAGGTGTCTGATGGGTAAAACTCAGATCTAGGACTAGTGCATCACTATTAACGAGTAGAACACTAGAACCGATCAGATTCGTACCGATTTTAAGGGTAAAAGAAGGAGAGAACTTAGGTTTATTTCTTTCAACTCTTTTATCCTTAGAAAAGTTTAGATCTAGGTGAAGTTGTTGTGAAATCTTGTGGAAATCGTTCAGATCTGAGTTACTCTTGGTGGAATGAGGTCAAGCTTGAAGTTCATAAGAACTTCATGATGACGTCACCCGAGAATACCTCAAATCTGGATGATTTCATGATTAAAAGTGGAGATTTGAAAGATGGAAAGGTGTAGAATTGTGTAGTGATCAAGAATGTACAAGAATTAGTGCAAGATCTTACCTGGATTGAGAGAAATCTGAGAAAAGGTGAAGAATGCGTGCGGTTCGGACGTCACTTGCCAAAAGTGGAAAAGTTGGAGAGTGACCCGTGTATTTATAGGATGCCAAAAAGGGAAAGGGTGAGCCGTGCGGATGGCACGTACCCGGGTAGGCTATCCGCGCGGATTGGTCATCCGTGCGGATTGGCAATCCGTGCGGATTGGCAATCCGTGCGGCTTGACCATCCGTGCGGATGCCGCCTGCTTTGGTGCGTTCGGTGCGACGTTGCCTCGGTTTTCGATTTGCGAGCGATTCGATAGGGTTTCTTAGTCAAATTATTTTCAGTCCCATCTACTTCTTATATGGTTCGACTCGGGATTCGGGTTCGGTTTCGTTTACGTTCGAGTTAGACTTCGAGTTCGATTGAGTTCGCTTGATTATCACAACATAACATAAAATAAAATAAACATGCACAGGTAACACGCAAAGCACACACACACGTACATAGTTCGAGTTACGGTTCGATGTCGATTTGATTAGCATAGCTTGATTAACTTTATCGCATTGTTACTTCCTATTGTCACACCCCAACCGATGGCGGAATCATCGGGGCGCGGCACTAGGCGAATCAGATTGCTCAAGAGAATCCATAACAACTATATTGCGAAAATATTTAATACATTCGTTATCCCATACTAACAAATAATACAATCACATAAGTTATCACAGATTTCTTGTCCTCTCGAACAATACAAATCCGACAACCTAGATTTTTGTTGAGTTTCTAGACTTCCTAGCTTGTTTGATATAGTCTGCGATCTAACCTGCAACATACGTTAAAATATTTGTCAATACAAAAGTATTGACGAGTATACAGGTTTGATAAGTAGCATAATAGATAAAAGTGTAGCGAATTTCCATATGCATAAACGTAATACACGACATATATACTCACAAAACTGATACTACCAACTAAGTCCTCGATGCTCGAATGTACGATGGCATAACTAGACCCCGTCGGGCGCAATAGTACTATACTAGTCGTGGTGGGACGTCGCGAGTATAAGCCCTAGCACATATGTAACTAGCATCACGTATATCTATGCATAACAGTGATTCGCAAGGGATAATTCGATTGATTGAATATATTTCGTTTGATAAGTTCGATTGGTTAGAAACGTATGTTACACCCAAAATTCGATTAAAAAGGGGTCAAGTATACTCACAGTGCGTATTTAGCGGGAATACAACTTGTTTGGGTCGGTTGCGAGTATGTCGGTATTGATCCTTGAAGAATAGAGTAAACGATATACGGTTAAGCGAGAATAGCCTTGAAAAGTTACTCATTAGGTCGAATGGTTCTAATCCGTGCGGATTGACATGTTATCCGTCCGGATAACAGGTGATCCGTGCGGATGATGTGTGATACGTGCGGATAGATGTAATGCGTGCGGACTGATGTAATGCGTGCGGACTGACATGTCATCCGTGCGGATAAGTGCCATCCGTGCGGACTGGCATGTCATCCGTGCGGATAAGTGTCATCCGTGCGGACTGACATGTCATCCGTGCGGACTGGCATGTCATCCGTGCGGACTGACATGTCTGTGTCGCACTCTGAACACTGTTTCCGAGTGTTTAACGGAAGGAATACGTTCGTTTTTACTAGGGTAGTGTGATTTCGCGCTAACACTTGAAATTTCATCAGTCCCGACTCGTTCTAACGGCCGGAAATCACCCCGTTCCATCAGATCTGGTCGTTCTTGGTAGTTTTTCATGGTTAACTCGAAATCGCACAGATTTAGGTGAGATTTGTCATTAAATCATGCGGAAATCACCCGGATCTGAGTCGTTTATAGTGAAAAGAGACCCCAATCTGAAGTTCATAAGAACTCTTGGTAACATCACCTCAAAACGCCTCAAATCCGCAGATTTCACGGTTAGAAATTGAGTTTCGAAAGATAGAATGATGTAGAATCGAGTGTAGATTGGAGAAGTACAAGTTTTAGGTTGAAATCTTACCGGAATCGCGAGGAATCGAGAGAAAAGGGTCTTGGAGCATGTTTGGTCGCGTAGGAGCTGTCACATCACTGTTCAAGTGATGTGACATGGTATTTATAGGCAACAGTGGAGAAGAAGGGGGTTCTGGCCCGGATGGCCCATGCGTGCGGATGGCCCATGCGTGCGGATGGCCCATGCGTGCGGATGGCCCATGCGTGCGGATGGCCCATCCGTCCGGATGGCTATCCGTCCGGATGGCTATCCTGACGCGTTGGACTTCTCCGTTTTGATCGTTTTGATAGATTTCGAAGTACGTACTTTCCACAATTAATTTATATTATCATTATATTGTTATTATATATATATATATATATCACGAGGGGTCGTATTTACGTATCCATAATCCAAAGTTTCGATAATTAACAATCGGTTTTCGATTCGAGTGTGCGATTATTAGCGACGTTTCACGGTCATCAATGAGGGTAGTATAGGTCCTTTCTTGATGTCATCGTGAACGTTATTTCGTGTAGTGCCACAAAGACTGACGGGGTACCGTTTACTCGTGTTGTCATCATCGTCATGACGACTAGAGCTACAGCACTCACCCGAGGGTCCTTGTTAGCGTTAATTGTTTACGTTCGACACATCACAGCCACTGAGGAGGGTAGAATAGGTCCTCACTCAGTGCCTCCGTAAGTGTTAGTGTGATAATAGTGTAGTATAGTGATATTGTATTTCGAAAATATGCGATCATCCTTCGAATAGCGATATATACGATATGGTTACATTATGATCCGAATCTCCGGTGCTAGGCGTAACGAGTATAACGAGTAGTAACAACGCACAAAAGTGCGGGTTGTTACAGTCTCCCCTACTTTAGGAAATTTCGACCCGAAATTAATCCAATAGGTAGGCTTCTAAGAGTTGGTCTCGTATGAGTAGCGATACAGCGAGCGATTTGATCGTAAGTTGACAGCGAGAACGTTTCGAATAATAGGGATCGACTGCGATAGCGAGAAAGCGACATAAAGATGAAAGTATTAATCCCACGAGTTGGCATTCCAGAGTACCTTGTCTTGTGTAGAATTCGTTAGTTCGATGCGATTGTAATTTGAAAGGTTTCTCATGACGTAGAGTTAACTGAGTCGATCGTTAACCAACGTTACAAGAAGCGTTAGTTTTAGATATTAAAAAGGGATTTAGGATGAAAATCTTTGAAAATTCTCCTTTTAACGTGCGGTCAACAGAGTCGATGTTAACCGATGTTGCAAGGGAGTTTAAGTTTCTAACATTTTAAGGAATTCGAAGATGAAAACAAGGGTCACGAAAACTCTCCTATGACATGGGTTCCAGCTGAACTCGATGTTGAACCAACATCTCAAGAAAGTCTTGTTTTTGATCTTGAAAAAGGTTTTAAGGAAAAATTGAACTCATGAAGCTCCCTTTGAACATGGAGTTAAGCTGATTCGATGTTACCTCCATATTGTGAGGAATTTCACTTGTTCCATGGTTTTAATAAAAGTTTTATAAAAATCAGTTTTAACCTTTTGAAAAGGACGATTTAGCATCAAGCCCCACTTGGCACCTTCCCACGGAAGTTCGTTAACATGATTAAAACACTTATATATAGGAAGTACCAGCGGCGTATCCACCATGCTTTGCCCATATTACTTCCGTTTCGTGAGGCTGTGTCAGGTGTGCCGATATGACTCGGATAGAATTGCGTTTACTCGGCCCAATCGATAGAAAGTCGGACCGAGCATAAGATAGGATCGAATAGATTAATCCAGCGAGTTGATAAGCGAGAAGCGAATAGTGCGTTTTCGATTAGATCCTTTATTACACCCACATGGCATGTTTCCATGGGAGTTTGCTAACATGGCGAAACACCATGCTTAACCAAGTTAGCTTTGCCTCGTGAAGCGGTGTCATGTGTACTTAATACCATACAGACTGCACTGAACACCAAGCGAGCGATACGCGGTACGCGAATAAGCGGTAGGCTATAGACGATAAGCGATAAGCGATTAGGTGATTAAACGAATAATACAAACACAACACTAGTAATGATAATCGAATTACGATAAGCGGCAGTTTTGGCGTGCAAGCGATAAAGGCATGCGATTCGAGTTACGCGGTTCGGTTCGATTGATTAACACCACAGAGTTTGACTAACATTAGACCCCACATGGCCTTTTTCCACGAAAGGTCGCTGATATGACTAAAACGCCCTGCTTTAGTCATATGAGTTTCATCTCGTGAAGCAAGGTCATGCGTGCTAACTTAACACGAATATCACAGCTAACGGTATAGCGATAGATTGATACACAACAAGCGATATAGTTCTCATATTAAGCGACAGAGATTGCGAGATACATATGATAAGCGATTGGAATTAGTCGAGTTCGATTCCTGTTTCGAATAAGCTTAACGTTTCGTTGCGACGCATCACGGCTATCGAGGAGGGTAGAACAGGTCCTCACCCAACAATACCGTAAGCGTTTATTTGCTTGATTGAGATTCGTTGCAACAGACTTACGACCAGTCTTGCGTCGATGCAATTGTCCTGCGAGGTAGACTCCCCAGAGTCCATCGATGAGGCGATTGCATTGCGTTTGCAGACTTACGACAAGTCTTGCGATGATACGGTTTGTTACGCCTTGCGATTGAGTGTAGTGTGTTGAAAATAATTACCATAGTATTTAGGTCTAATAACGTACAACTCCACGTGGCACTTTCTTCACGGAACTTTGGTAGTATGATAAAGCACACCTTGCTCGACCCCTACTACTTTCATCCCGTGATTTGGTGTCACCTTTTGTCAAAACGCTATGGCACCTTTAGAATTCACTACGATCACCGTGCGCTGATCCAAATAATCCCGTGTGCACCCGTGATTATTTGTTACTTGCACGTTTATCGTACCTCGTTCTAAGAGTGTAGTGAGGGTAAAACACATTATTTCGTGATATAGTATATAGTATATAGTATGTGTGTGAATCTAGTCTAAGTGCGACGATTAGAGAGTGAAAGAGAATACGTGGGCAACATTGAGTAATAGAGTAGGTTCAAAGCTTAGAAATAAACGTCAAAAATCGTATCATTACAACTTTATCTTACGCTTGCTAGGTGTCTGATGCTGAAGACTTTTGCTGGAGCTGTTGTTGTTGTACTCAAGTTCACGGTTTGATGCAGCAGTTGCGGGTGAAGTGACCGTAACGGTTGCAGTTATTGCAATAGCGACAGTCAGCCCCAACTGGATGATGATAGGTACACGAGTAACACTGAGGATGAGCTCCAGTGTAGGCTCGTTTTGGAAACATCGGAACGGTTCGAAGAGGTTCCGGTTGCAGCAGTTCGGTTGTTGATGAGCTCGGGCTTGAAGTCTTTCGCTTGTGGCTGGGTTTGTCGGTGTCTTGCGAAGAAGTGTCGTCGTTGGAGGATTCGTCTGAAGACTCACTTGCAGAGTCTTTGGCTGATTTGTCGGAGGATCCATCGGCAGATTTGTCAGAAGGATCGGCAGCAGATCCGTCCGAAGAATCGTTAGCAGATCCGCCAGAAGAATCGTTAGCTGATTCGTTAGAAGAATCGCCAGCAGAGTTGTCAGAAGATTCGTCAGTAGATTCATCAGAGGATTCGTCAACATGTTCGCCTGAAGGATTACTGGTGATTGCTTGATGAGCTTGCTTGACAGGATTCTTGGAGAAAAACCCTTCCACGAGTCGTTTGTTGTTGATTTCTGCGGCTAAGCGATAGGCTTCTTCGATGGTAGCAGGTCTCGCAGCTTCGACAAAATCACCCACACACTCAGGCAAGCCACGAATGTACTTCGAGATGGCTCTTTCTGGTGTGTTGACTTGACTTGGGCAGATTATGCTAAGCTGTTTGAACCTTGCGGTGTAGCCAGCATTGTCATTTTCGAGTTGCTTGATTTCCCAAAACTCGTTTTCTAGTTTCTGGATTTCATGAGGGGGGCAGTACTCTTTCTTCATGAGCTCTTTCAGCTCATTCCAAGAGAGAGCGTATGCTGCGGAGATCCCACGTTTGTTACGTTCGGCGGTCCACCAGTCGAGTGCTCGTGATTGAAATACTCCGGTAGCGCAAGTAGTACGGAAGCTATCAGGACACCCGCTTTGACGAAGGGAAACTTCGATAGAATCGAACCACTGGAGTAGTTGAGTCGCACCTCCTTCACCCGTGAACTCCATCGGGTCACAGGCTTTGAAGTGCTTGTAGAGAAAGGTAGATTGCGGCGCTTCCGTCTTGGAGTCTTCCGAGGCTCGAGAGTTGCTGAGAGAGTGCACTTGAGCGGCAATTCGAGGAATAAGCTTACTCACTTCCTTAGTCACAAGTGATGCAATCCTCTTGTTGACACTTCGCTTGGCTTTCCTCTTAGCTACTCGTCTCGAGGTAGAGTTGTTGGAAGGCATCTAGACAGGAAGAGACTTGGAGTGAGATTCGATCATAATGATTCTTGAGTTTTGCGTTGCGATTGAGCGCGTTTCAAGACTTGGTGCGATAGTAATATGAATCACATAGGAGCCACATAGGAGACACGAATTTACTAAGTTCTCACACAATGACTTGTTGTTTATACGTATATATATATAGGTATTTATATAACTGAAATTTGTATTCATACACATACAGGTCGATTTAGAATAAGGGAGGACGCGTTGAGGTGAGAAAACGATAGCGAAGGCAATAGATCATGCATTAGTTTTGTTGCGAACATTCGGGTTTCGTTTTAGATTGCGATGGCTGTGCGAATCGTGCGTTTATAAAGTAGGGAGTGAAATCGTTAAATCGAGAAATCGATAAAGCGTAGAGTTTCAAAACATAAATAAGTTTCCAACCAGTTGTAAGATTGGCAGATCGTATGATAAGAGTGCCTTGGGTGTTTAGGCGTCGACTACCCAAGGTAACCCAACTATGTTTAACAAGTTCGGGCGCGCGTGTTGACCTAGAAGACTCCATGCTTCCACTGGGATGCAGCTCATGGCATTCGTCTTCCTAGTCATCGCGTGGCTCGAGTTATTGCAATAGTCGCGTCCTTGGTGAGAGCTTTTGAAAACCAGTTTATAAAGAGTGGAACGACTTATTAAGGTAAGGGTTTCACCCCTGTCTTAACAGTTTCGTTCCTAATTGTGGTTATGCTCTGAATAAATTCGTGAGTTCCACTAGATTTTGAAATGGAGATTTTCGTCGAGATGTGGATGTCACTCCTAGCTCGATGAAAGGTTCTCGTGCTAGAAAAATGCGCTGAGTGAGCAATCCTATCAAGAGTTCTAGGTTTTCACACCTGATCTTGACTAGATCGCTCGGTTTCGTTATGCGAGTACTTTCGAAACACGTGTATTGTGTCGGCCTTAGGAAAGGCTAAGTAGTATTTCAGCCTTAGGAAAGGCTCCTTCGTGTGAAGTTGTAGTATGCGGTGTTCACACAAAGTTGTAGCTTTTAGAAATTTCGATCGAGAGTATCAAGTAAGCCCAATACAAACCCCACCGAGTTTGTATGAGTCGGCCTGTTGGTACTTAGACTATAGACTAGGTCAATTTCTAAGACGTCGACCCGGACTAGGTCGAGTCTGGCCTAATTCCCTATAGTTATGGCTCTGATACCAATCTGTCACACCCCAACCGATGGCGGAATCATCGGGGCGCGGCACTAGGCGAATCAGATTGCTCAAGAGAATCCATAACAACTATATTGCGAAAATATTTAATACATTCGTTATCCCATACTAACAAATAATACAATCACATAAGTTATCACAGATTTCTTGTCCTCTCGAACAATACAAATCCGACAACCTAGATTTTTGTTGAGTTTCTAGACTTCCTAGCTTGTTTGATATAGTCTGCGATCTAACCTGCAACATACGTTAAAATATTTGTCAATACAAAAGTATTGGCGAGTATACAGGTTTGATAAGTAGCATAATAGATAAAAGTGTAGCGAATTTCCATATGCATAAACGTAATACACGACATATATACTCACAAAACTGATACTACCAACTAAGTCCTCGATGCTAGAATGTACGATGGCATAACTAGACCCCGTCGGGCGCAATAGTACTATACTAGTCGTGGTGGGACGTCGCGAGTATAAGCCCTAGCACATATGCAACTAGCATCACGTATATCTACGCATAACAGTGATTCGCAAGGGATAATTCGATTGATTGAATATATTTCGTTTGATAAGTTCGATTGGTTAGAAACGTATGTTACACCCAAAATTCGATTAAAAAGGGGTCAAGTATACTCACAGTGCGTATTTAGCGGGAATACAACTTGTTTGGGTCGGTTGCGAGTATGTCGGTACGGTTAAGCGAGATTAGCCTTGAAAAGTTACTCATTAGGTCGAATGGTTCTCATCCGTGCGGATTGACATGTTATCCGTTCGGATGACAAGTCATCCGTCCGGATGACAAGTCATCCGTCCGGATGACAAGTCATCCGTCCGGATAACAGGTGATCCGTGCGGACAGATGTGATGCGTGCGGACAGATGTGATGCGTGCGGACTGACATGTCATCCGTGCGGACTGACATGTCATCCGTGCGGACTGACATGTCATCCGTGCGGACTGACATGTCATCCGTGCGGATAAGTGCCATCCGTGCGGATAAGTGCCATCCGTGCGGACTGGCATGTCATCCGTGCGGATAAGTGTCATCCGTGCGGATAAGTGTCATCCGTACGGACTGGCATGTCATCCGTGCGGACTGGCATGTCATCCGTGCGGACTGGCATGTCATCCGTGCGGACTGACATGTCTGTTTCACACTCTGAACACTGTTTCCGAGTGTTTAACGGAAGGAATACGTTCGTTTTTACTAGGGTAGTGTGATTTCGCGCTAACACTTGAAATTTCATCAGTCCCGACCCGTTCTAACGGCCGGGAATCACCACGTTCCATCAGATCTGGTCGTTCTTGGTAGTTTTTCATGGTTAACTCGAAATCGCACAGATTTAGGTGAGATTTGTCATTAAATCATGCGGAAATCACCCGGATCTGAGTCGTTTATAGTGAAAAGAGACCCCAACCTGAAGTTCATAAGAACTCTTGGTGACATCACCTCAAAACGCCTCAAATCCGCAGATTTCACGGTTAGAAATTGAGTTTCGAAAGATAGAATGATGTAGAATCGAGTGTAGATTGGAGAAGTACAAGTTTTAGGTTGGAATCTTACCGGAATCGCGAGGAATCGAGAGAAAAGGGTCTTGGATCGTGTTTGGTCGCGTAGGAGCTGTCACATCACTGTTCAAGTGATGTGACATGGTATTTATAGGCAACAGAGGAGAAGAAGGGGGTTCTGGCCCGGATGGCCCATGCGTGCGGATGGCCCATGCGTGCGGATGGTCCATGCGTGCGGATGGCCCATGCGTGCGGATGGCCCATCCGTCCGGATGGCTATCCTGACGCGTTGGACTTCTCCGTTTTGATTGTTTTGATAGATTTCGAAGTACGTACTTTCCACAATTAATTTATATTATCATTATATTGTTATTATATATATATATCACGAGGGGTCGTATTTACGTATCCATAATCCAAAGTTTCGATAATTAACAATCGGTTTTCGATTCGAGTGTGCGATTATTAGCGACGTTTCACGGTCATCAATGAGGGTAGTATAGGTCCTTTCTTGATGTCATCGTGAACGTTATTTCGTGTAGTGCCACAAAGACTGACGGGGTACCGTTTACTCGTGTTGTCATCATCGTCATGACGACTAGAGCTACAGCACTCACCCGAGGGTCCTTGTTAGCATTAATTGTTTACGTTCGACACATCACAGCCACTGAGGAGGGTAGAATAGGTCCTCACTCAGTGCCTCCGTAAGTGTTAGTGTGATAATAGTGTAGTATAGTGATATTGTATTTCGAAAATATGCGATCATCCTTCGAATAGCGATATATACGATATGGTTACATTATGATCCGAATCTCCGGTGCTAGGCGTAACGAGTATAACGAGTAGTAACAACGCACAAAAGTGCGGGTTGTTACACCTATCATTCACAGTCGTAGGTCGATTGAAATACGGTTAGAATGATTCGATTATTGTAACGAACGACATTTACTCCACATAATATAAATAAAATAAAAACATTTCTACGGGTCAAGTCGCGCGAAATCGGTCGTTGACTTTGACCTTGACTTTGACTTTCACTCGTGAAAACACGGGGTGTTACATTCATACCTTAACCATTTGTTAGTATTACCATAATAGTATGGTAATATCTTTTGGGTTACAGAACATATGCGTATAACCTCATACCTTATAGCTTTACCCTTCAATCGTGCTTTTGCTCGATGTGACTTCCCGACACTTTGTTTATGTTACCTTATGATCGCCTAGTATAGGCGATTAATGCTCTTCGTTAGTAAGGCCTCATGGACCGTCACTTTCGTTTCATACTCATTTACCTTTATTATTTTACTTAACCAAGACGCCATTTGGTCACTCGGTCATATAATTTGTCACTAATCTCTTTTCCACGCGAATCTTATAATGATAAGCGCATTGGACAAGTTGTTAAATTTTAAAAGTTGACCTTAACCGGTCTTGCTGGTTAGACTTACCGATCTCCGGTTATCTTATACCCCGCTGTTCGGGTATACTATCATTGCCTTTCCCTGAGGCTTACAAGTAGTTATGACCCCTAATTCCGTAGCTCGTGCTACAATGGGGTCCTGCTTTCAGATATGTTTAAGTTCATAACAATCTTTTTTTTTGTTTTCGAAACTTTCCTTTCGAATTTACCGTCTTACACCTATTGGTGTCAAGACCTGTTCCTTTCTAATGGTAATCGTTTCCCAATCAACCTCATATTGTTTATGTTTAGTAAAATGTTGTTTTTTTAAACTAAAACTGAATTTTAGTTAACATTTTATCTTTAATTTATGTCAAACAGTTCTGTCAACTTGACATTTATTCTTTTACAGTCCTTATTTTACGCGGGGTCTCTTAAATGTTTTCTTCGCTTTACACTATTGACCCATAGATTCTTTCACTTAGCCTCATTGGCTATTTCTTTTGATTTTCACCCTTTTAAGGTGAGACCTCAACAGTTCGTTTCTTTCCGTTTATGACCCAAGGGTCTTCTTGGTCCCGTAGACCTTAATTCTACTTTTCAATCCCGTAGGTTATGATGATCCCGTAGATCATCTTTTATTCGTGTTTATATTCAAATGTATATATACATATATAGCTTCAAAACATCCTTTGTTATGTTTGGAATCATTTATTTTCGCTTTTGAACTTTAGTTGACCTTGGCCGTAGTCTAAGGTTTCGTTCGTTTACTTCCCGGACTAATTTTCCGATTTTATTACTCTTTACGTCATCTATACGTCGATTTGTTCTACGCTTACCATTGTCTGGTTCTCACATGTATTTCCTTGCAACCCACTACCCGGGTTCTTTTACCTTAAGGTTTTTAGCGCATATAGCCCCTTGCGTAGGTTTACTAATATTTCATGCTTACTTATGTTAGCAAGCGTTATTCTTTATTTAATTCGTTTGACTTGTTCATGTGAAATTTCATTACTTATGAATGTCCAACTTCATTCTTTATTCGACCCGTTCAACTTTAAAATAGTTGAACGTAATTTATCAAAATTTCCATTTACAGTATCTTATCGTCTTTTAGTCATGACTCGAAACCCGAGTCTTTTGACTTTCAATTCGCGTTCCCGTCTCTTGGTTTAAACATTCACTCAAAATCCTACCCATCAATTGGGTGTTTTACCGAAGTCGTTATCATTGCAACCCTTCCGGTATGCATTAAGACTTCGCTTCGATTGATTTGGTCGTCTTAGCGAAATCCATCGCTTTTATTCAACCATGTCTTTTATTCCTTATGTGACCATCCTTGACGGCCTTATAGATTCTGAGTGACGATTATCATCGTCATCCTTGCTTTACTACGACTAAAGTTAACAACCTTGATTATCTTTTTCGTATGGGCAATACCTTCGTTTTTATGATCCGGCGGATCATCTATACTTTGGTTTTACTTGTCCATTTTGTCAACCATGGCTCTTTCGTCCAAAATGACTTATTTTTATGAATTTTCATCAGGTTATTCATTTATATCATCATTTACATTGGTCTTTGTCCCTTCTCTCGGGCTCATTATTCTAATGTAATACGCTTCCGTCACCCGGCTGTGCGTTTACATTATTATCAAGTATTTTGATCATTTGTTTCATTTGGGTACTTTTTAATTTGTCTCATTCACCCCGTCCTTACTACATCGGATGTAAGTATGTCCATCATAAAAGTTCTTGGTACCACGTGTTCACTACTTACTTGGCCAGAGTAAGCGATCAACACCTGATATACATGACCTTTTATAATTTTCACATTACACCCCATGTAAGTAACGCATCTACTTAGTTTTCTTGGAAATAATATTCTGGATAGGTATTCTATTCAGGTTTTCCAAGCTTTTAATTTACATGTGCAACAATCATTCTCTACATGTTTGTTGCATATTACTATTTGTGCAATTAAATTTAAAATGTGCACCTGGTAATGCTTGCCCTAACGGGCTTCTTTTGCCGTTAACCTTGTTCGCGATCACTACGCGATTTAGATCCTTGATGAGTATGCTCTGCTTGTCATACATCGGACCATTCCACTGTCATATTCGTAATTCGTCCAACTCTCTTCATCTTCAGATGCGAGTGTCCTTCAATTAAAACTTTCACAAAAGTTAGTAATGTCGACATCAATAATCGCCCGTATTACAAGGCTTTTCCACTACACACGTAATTTCGTTGACTATATCTATCCTTTATCGATTTGATTGGTGTAACGTGTATTACACGATAACCCTATGTGTTGTTCTCAACACTTTAATCATACTAAACCATTACTATATACATGTACTTACCGGATTTGCGATCAAGCCTCGAACCGAACACTTTACCCTTCAACCTTGGGCTCTGATTACCAACTTATAACATCCTTTCCATTATTTAACGATTTCCGTATGATAATCAACAATAAAATGGGTAATTAAGTATATCCATTCATATAAAAATGCGGGTTTATTAAAACTTTTACAAATAAAAGTTATACAACATAATTCGATTAGGTTCGTTGTTAAAAGAACGTAGTAGCAATGTGCGGAAGCTCGAATTTTGAACGTGTTCGGTTCTTTGTTGAACTTGATCATCCTCCGGTACAAGAATTTTTCCTGCAACTCATGAAACATGAGTTAGATTAGTCATACGTAGCTTAAAACGTATATAAATGGGTTCGCAATGCATATACGGTTAAATAAACATTTTTTCGCGTATCTGGCACCCTGTCGCGTCGTGCGACGGCCTAAGGCCTTCACCGTCGTGCGCGCGCGACGCCTTGATTTATTCAGAATGTTGCAGCATTTGCCCCAGCTCCGATTTCGATCGGAATTCTAACTTCAAAGCTTCATAACTTTTGATCGAGATGTCCGTTTTACACGATTCTTTTTCCTACGCGTTCGTAATTTAATTCTCCATCTCATGGAGTAAAAATCTGATATCTGAATTCAAAAAATCTTAGATTTCAAGCTCTTGGCTTGAAATTCAAGTTTTAACTCTTTTGACCCGTTCGTGATTTTATCAAACAAACTTGTTTATTTCCCTTAAAATACTATGGACATCATGTTATATCCGTTTACCAAAATTCAAGGTTCCAATTACAGGTTTCTTATGCAATCTTAACCCGTTTTACATATTTACTCATTTTGACCCGTTTAGAGCGATTTTCATGCATTAAAGCATCAAACTCGCACTTCTCTTTCTACCCTTCGTATTACCATTTTTCAATAGCCTCTTATATTCCACCACAACTAATTTGTGATGCATTTAACATAATTGACCATTATTTAAATCTTACCCTTGGGTTAGTTATTCTACGTAATTGACCCGTTCTTAGGTATATGACCCTCAAGGTTTATACTTACAACTCTTACATACTTCTAAGAGTTACATAATGTAACACCTCGAAAAATTCACGTCCTATAATGTGTGACACGTGTCATAAGCTTGAACGTGAGAAAGTATACTTTAGAGGGACTAAAGTTGACAAACATAGAAAGTATGTGAAAATAAGGGTTCAAAATGTCAACAATGGATAAATATACTTTACAATAACCCTACATGATGTTTATACCCTTAGACGGATAAATCATGGATCATACGAAGCTAAAAGTGAGAGATTTCAAACCACAAGGGTTAAATGTGTCAACATGTTTAAGTTATACCCTGGGTGACCTTTTAGCAAACCCGAAGCTTTGTAACGGTTAATTATGCTCACTAGAATGCATGATATAAATTTCATAAAGTTTCGTTATCGTATGAGCAAGTTGTGATCAAATTCGTTTACAAGGGATAAAAGCGTTAACGTTGAAAGTTTGGACTTTTCGGGTGACAATAAAGTTAACCGGGGGCTAAACAAAATAGGTAAATGCCTTGGAGCCCTTATATGTCAAATTAGAGGGTCCAAATTGCAAAATAAAGGTTACTTGACCTTTCGGAAGGGCCAAGAGACACTTATGCAAAAATTGGAAACTTTTTGGAGGCTGATTAGAGCCTTGCGCATCGTAGGCATACAACCCCTACGATGCGCAAGCATGTGCCAGCGACCAGATTTCGCCTGTTTGATGTTTCAAAGCATTTCTGACCTTTCAATCCGATTTTCCTCATCTTACTTGGCCCCTAAACACTCCCTAAACATCTAGGGACACTTGTTAAGATGTTGTGGTCACTCATAGACTTGGGTGTCAAGAATTTGTGGTGATCTAAACACTATATAAAGCCACTAAGTTGCAACACATTCTTCACCCTTCACTTGTGCAATTCTGGAGCTTTTGGGAGCTTAAGAGCAGACACAAGACCTTCCTAATCAAGCTTAGGACTTCAGTAAGTTTTCTAATCTTTCCTTAGTTTAAGTTTTAGCTTAGTTTAGCTTAAAAGTCAACCGTCGTAATTAAATGTTGACTTAACGATTAATCACTAATGGTCCAGTGATTAGTCGAATCAAAGGTAGTTATAGGTAATTATGTGGGCTTTAAACCCTTAAAAGGGCATCCACTGATTCCCATCCTAACTAGGTCATTTGTCGAGTCAAAGATGATTAGAAAAAGTCAACAGAAATGTAATCTTTCGTTTAACGCATAATTAACAAGGTAAAAGGCGTGTAACCTATTTTATCATTCATATAACTTGGTAATAAGCATAAGAACTTGTCTAAGCTTGTTTGATTCGACAACTTTCCATTTTGAACCGATTCGGAACCGAAAGTCGCAAAGCTTTGACTTTTGCTTTGACTTCAGTTCTGACCCGCTTTAGTATGATTTGGAAATGCCTTAGAGATTCCTTAGGACCAGGCTACATGTTAGCATAACCCTCTGTGGTTGGTTCATTGATTGCCCCATTCATTTACGCGTTTCCGTTAATTGCTCATATGTTGACCATTATGCCCTTTTCACCTTAAGACGTGATTTTTGAAAAAGGAAAAGAGTAGAAACCTTAATTACTGATATATAGACTTGTATGCAAAGTTTGACATCAGTTTGAGGTGTAGAATAAGAGTTATGCTCGTTAGCGTAAAACTAAAGCTTTATGTTAATTTAACGGCGTATTTAGCGTATAGCCTACTTAAACATACTTTTTGATACAAAATCTTTTACTCACTGATGTAATATATTATTTTGGGATTTTTAAAGATTTTTAATAAATTTTAGGCTGAGCATAACTTATAGTCGTAGGCTTAATCCGGTAATTGTCGGTTTTGCCCTTACGGGCCATAAAATGAGTTTTACATATCTAAACGACTCCAAACTTTTTGCTACTGATCACATATGATAAATAAATTATTTTAATCCTTCTGGAAATATAAAAATATCAGATTTAAGTATCAAACCCGGAAATGGCCTTTAATAGCCTTTTTAAGCGTTTTTAACGCATATTATGTACTAGAAGTATTTTAAACATACAAGGGTTGATACCTACTGATATTTGAGGCAAATTATAATATTTTAACAGTAAGCAAAGATTGTTAAACTCAGACTCCAGTTTTGATCTTTTCGGCTTATGTGAAATTACCAAAATACCCCTACGGGGCATGGTTTGGTTATAATTGATAAATTTCACATATGTACTTTACCCTACTGTTATAACTCATTAATTTGAGTATGTTTACTGATTACATCAGACCTGTAACTTAGTTAAACACTTAAACTTTTTTTTCAACCTTTAAAATGACCAAACTACCCCTACGGGGCCTAGTTTGTGTTTAAACACGTTTCGGGCATAATGAAAGACATCTTACTGATGTCACAACATATTTGAGGCATAATTAACTTAGGAAACCTGTATATAGCTCTCATGAATACCCGTCACGCTTATTACGCGTACGGTTCGGTTTATGTAACAAGTTTGCATAAATTAGCCGAAACGGGTCAAACGTTATCGTTTTTATCTCAAAATCCAGAGTGTGTTTAGTTTACCCATATTATACAAGTCTCCAAACTTTTCGGGTCTAAATCACATCCTATTCCGGTCTTCGCTTAATCATGCGTTTTGAACCGTAAACCTTTCCTTAAAACTAACCGGTCTAAGTTACGACTTAAATAAGACCCGTTAGGAATTTAATAGGTTAATAAAACCTTCGTTCCAGATTGAGAGCCCCAGTAGAAGTACTTGTGCTTGCTGATTAGAATATACGGCCGAGTATAAATTGCATTGCTAGCTCAGGTAAATACTCTTAACTTATTTTCCCTTATACGGGCTTGGGATACGGTATTATAAAAATACCGCTTGGTCGGGTGTAGAAACCTTTTAATCGGAGATGATTAAATTGCATAATCCCGTTTTAATCTGTATTGATTGATAACAAATAACATTGGGGGTTAATGACCGTGTCCTGGATATCCTTGGCTCATTTTAAAAAGTGAATGGCCACGACGTAAGCACAAGGTGTAGACATAACACCTCCTGTTGCATATGTATAACTTATACTCACCCGTAAGGGTGTCTTCTTGTGAGATTATATTTGTGGTGTGTCGATTAATCTTGTCCGGCTTGTATTGTATAATCACCGGCCCTAAATGTTGGACAACCATGTAAATCGGATACAAGATTTTTATTAATAAAATTGTCCCAAGTATAAAAGATTAATTTTGCCTCTGTGCATTTTAATCAATGTGTCAAGATATTTTGTGCCGTTTGCACTCGAATCACTTTTCAAACTCTTTTTCCAAAATGAGTCAGTTAATTGTATTTACCAGTGTAAACTGACGTATTTTCCAAAAGGTTAAGTGACAGGTACTACGCATAATTGGCTGGGAGCTCAGGGCGTCATTAGGGAATCTTGCAAGTTCTAGATGCCTAAAGTCTGTTGAACAGTTTTAGCTTCTTTTATTTGATCCGCCTGTGGATCCTTTACTTTCCGTTGTAATACTTTGATATTACTTTATATTCGGAATGTAATAATAATTATCTTTTGCTTCCGCTGTGCATTTATATAATTGTGTTGTTTGACCATGATGTTACCAACTACGTCACGATACTCCCCTACCGGGCCCACCGGTGACACGTGGAAAGTCGGGGTGTGACACATAATCATAATACTAGTATCGAAACGACCTCTAAGGGTCGTTTGCCCGATTTACCTATCAAGGGCGTTTTGGTCAGCTTATTTCCTCCTTTTACGACAAAGGTCCTTTGTTACGGTATTTGACCAACTTTGCATTTTTAATTATAAATCTATATATGCGTACCTGGCTCGAGTCAACCTATAGACCCGTTTTATACCTCGCATTAATTAACCAATATTCCGTGGCGTAGCAATTATCCAAATTGCTATTCGCTCCTGTTACATACGACTTGACAACCACATTAGTCGATATTGTCAAATGGTGTTATCATCACCATTTGATCCGTTTGGACTATAAGACCAAACATTTACATAAATTAGAATGAAAACATGGTTTTTAATTTCCAATTCACCCATCCGACCCGTTTTCGGATTTTTACCACTAGATCCTTTTTCTCTTAGTTTCTTTTCTCATTATTAATTACACTATAAGGTAATCTTAACGAAAATTCATAAATTCTTAGTCATACTATGACTAAATTACCGTTTCGCCCCATTTACCATAAACCATGGTTTTCATCATTCTTATTTATTCCGACTTGTATCCATCGTGTCGGAACCTTTATTTCGGATATTACTTTAGTCACATTATAGTTTATAAAATAAACACGTGTCCTACAAAAGAGGTGTAAGTTTTTACTTACCTTGCATTCTGAAACACGCTTTTCCTTCATACTTGATTCATTTGACCCGCTTCGTTTCTAAGCCTCCACCTAGCTTGTTAAGCGTCAAACTATCATTGTAATTCGTAAGACGGTTAGATTGGTCATTATCAATTATGACTACCCCACCTTACGGGTTTTATGTCAAATTTATCACTCGATCTAGTCATTGGTCGGTTTGACTTTTAAAAATCAATTGACTTATCATCATATTCAAATGCACATTTGTTTCATTGAACTCACTTAGGAATTTCATCCGATTACTTAATGAAATCAAATTTTACTTACTAACTAGTAGGTAACATGATTTCAAGCATCCACGACATGAATTTAGCACCAAATTTCTTTTTGTTTTACGAAAACCCATCTTATGACAAGTATGTTTACATACTCGAATTCATAATTGTTCAAGTACTTCTCTATTACTACCATCCATGATGGTTTCGAACCCTGGTCTATTATAAACTTACTCAATTTGTCAAGTTTATCACCAATTTATCACTCTAATTCAAGACTTCATCATATTTTCATAAACCCGTTTACCTAATACAAGGTAAATACTTCAATTACAAGTTTATGGCACACATTTAACAAGTTTGCACCTAGGGTTTTGTTTCTAGACTTAAACCCACATCAATTTCACTAAAACATTAAATTTCATACAAGAATTTCATTCATGCATGATTATCAAAATTCCAAAATATCACCAAATCATAATTTTCGACATACCGTACGATCCCCTTGTCTTGGTGATCGCGAATTTAGTAAAAGCCCCAAATTCCTAGCTTGTTTTCCCTCTGATTTTGATCAAATTGTGAGTTTAGGGTTCAAAAGAAGGAATCCCTTTCTTGCTTTGTGTAAACATCGACCAGAACACACACACCTTGTGTGTGTTTTGAGTCAAATTTTCTTTTTATTAATTTCACTTTCAGTTTTGTCCATTATAGCCCCTCTATTTTCCAAAGTTTATAAAAGAAAAGTTAATTAGTCAAGTTCCTTTATTGTCTACAACATATAATTAACTAGGTTAATTATTCCTAGTTACTGAATGGGTTTGGGAAGTTATAACCCATTTTACTTTAAGTCCCGTTAACTCTGGACTTCTATATACTTTGTTTTTCCCAAAGTATTTACTCTCCTTTTAATTAACATCCAGTTTATTTGTTCAAATTCTAATATTTACCGGGTTAATTTTTACCACTAACGGTATTTTACCCATTTTTACTATTAATGTGGTTTGATCACCAAACCCGTTTTTTGGGTGTTACACCTACCCCTTTACATTGTGATAACCAAAATGCTATGCAGATTGCTAAAACTCTGTTTTTTTTTTGGGCAAACAAAACATATTGAATTTGATTGTCATTTTACTCGTTATCATCTGCAGCTTGGGATGATCTCCCTCCCCCCCTCCATTCTACCGACCTTGCAGAACACGGATGTGTTCACCAAGACTCAATTAACATCACGATTTCGATTCTTATGTGACAAACTCTAAAGACTAATATTGTTTCATTGTGAGTATGGGAGGGGGGGGGGGGGGATGTCAGCATAATAAATAAGTTTAGTTTATTGTGGGCTTTGCCCCTTTAGCCAGCAAGCCTATAGCCCGACTATATAATATGTATTTCTCTTACACTTGTATTTAAACACTTTTCAATATAATAAACCCTAGTCGTTTTCCTTTGTACATGTATGCTAATTAACAATTCGCTTACCGTCCATCATGTGTGACGAGTTTTAGTTGGGTTTATTGACTATAATTGAACTGATTTTTTTAATTATCATTAATGATGTCAAATTAGTGAAGATTGAGTTAGTGAAGATGAGTTTTTTGAGTTGAAAATGTTGGCGGTACATGTTCTTGGAAGTATCGAGTGAATTATCAATTATAGCGTAACTTCTCAATGATGGGAAGTTACCACTGGACAACCTATGTCAGTTTGAAGATTGGGTTGCCACTGACGCGCGTCTTCAAGCTAAGATGCAAGTTGCCATTGAAATGGCATTTGTTGTTGACTATGCAAGTTTCCTTATCATAAGAAACTTACCATGGTTGAAGAACTAAGTGGAAACTTGTCACTAATGACAAAGTTTCCACTGATGATGAATGGGACTTGATGTTAATGACTAGCCACCTAATGAAGAAGGTCGTGACGGAGTCATCTCAATGATGGACAAGTTTGCTACAAGGCGATGCTACATGACAACTACTCACTAGTTAGAGACACTATGTTAGAATATATTAGACATCATTATCAATATGACAATGTTGTGCCTCTAAAATGGCTATAATTAGAAAAGGGTCTCAATTAAATTCTGAGTAAATTTGATCCCAGTTATATGTGTCTTGGTTTGTTCCAAGTCAAGTTCAACAGATTCAACTGTTAGCATGTGCAATTTCCATTGGTAGCTTGCTAGATCACCGCTTTTGATTAATTGTTAATCATTTGTTATTGTGTGGTGTAATTTGTAAATCAAGTAACTTTGGTTGATGAATTGTCAAATACATGTATTAATGCAATGTGATTTCTGGATGATAAATCATTTGTTGATCAACTTTGGTTATTCTTCATTTATTTTTCGTATTATGATGTTTTGATGATCACCAATCGCAACCCCTGTAGTTTAACCATTTTAGTATTTTGTTATTTTCTTTAAACAATTTACTTTTCTACCCCTAAATTCTAATAAAGTTATCATAAAACTTTTAAATTTTAATAAAGTTGTTGGTATAAAACGTCGTCTATGTGTTAGTTCACATAAGTCACTTGGTATTAGAAATTCGTGTTTTTGATTTACACTTTTTACTGGTTTTGGTCATTGTTCGGTTAGCCCTGTCTTACGCCCCCGCACCCCCCCTCAAAACAAAGATACACCGGTTGTACGGTTTTGCACCCCTTGTCCCGCAACGTGGGGGCTTAAGACTAGTTGTACAAATATACAAAGGAAGTTTGTTTTACTCTTCTCTTACCATTGTCGTAATCATAGCTCCTCCCTCCACATTCATAGCTTCATATAAAATAAATTAAAATGACACTTTTAAATTGTATAACATAGAATAAAAAAAAAAACTATTAATCGTAAAAGAGCAAATAACAAGCTAGACAAGTTAATGAAACAACTCCTATCACTTTTTTAAAGCTTCTTGTAAACATTGAAAATAGCTAACACGACGAGTAGAAGATAGGCCAAGCAGGCGACGAAAGACAAGGCCATTGCCGCCATGACTTGGTGGCAAAACTTATCAAACGTATTGCACACCTTCTCCCATCGTACATGTGAGTTGCCTCGGTAGCCAATAAGACCAACAGCACCGCTAGCGCCAATGGCTGAGAAGAGGAGCGCCACCACCATTAGATCTAAAATGGTTACCATTATCGATACCTTCTTTATTCCACCTTTAGTTGCTAATGATGTTAGGATCAAAGAGATTGCCGTATAAGAGCATGCTATTACATTTGCAATCACAAAATACCTGTAACAACATTTTTCAAAACTATAAAATGATGATTTCATCTATCACTTGTTCCAAACAATTTTTATCCCAAATTCCCAATGCGACGGATACTCTATGGTGTAGCGCATAAGCGAATCTAAGTAGAATAAATCGGCGGTCACATGACACTAAAAGTTTATTTTATATGTTGTGCTATATAATATTCGATATTCGTTGCCTGTTTATTTTATATGTTGATACTGGTAAAAAACGGGTGTAACAATATTAATGTATACAACTTGTCATGTTAACTGTTTTTAGGTATGTTAGGAAACACCAATACATGTGACCGGTGTTTCTTTTTTTTAACGGCTAATTTCTTTAATCTTCTGTCGTCTGTGGGACTTGAATCTAAGAATTTCCCCTTCCCAACCTAGGTGTTTTAAAAGTTTTGCCTTTGCCAATGGACCACCACCCATTGGTGTGACCGGTTTTTCTATAGAATTGAAATAAGAAAAGAAAAAAGGTGGGGATGTCATAACTAATAAGTTATGTTTGTGGGGAATCGAAGTTCATAAATCTTTGCATCAGTCAACGTATTTATGCACATTTGGATAATATATATTTTGTTATCTTTATCTAAAATAGGATTTCAACGCCTTTCAGTGTTTCCTTTAAGAAATTAATATATAGAATGAAATTTTAATTGAACACAAAGTAAAATGGAGATATGGTTGCAAAAGTCGTTAGGCGCTCTCTAGTCGATCGAGCGGGGAGTTGAGAGTATTTGGTTTAGGTGGTGAGTACTCGGGGAGTATTCAGACATATTAAATTATAAAAAAATTAGTTTTTGGAAATTAAATATATGTCAAAGAACATAAATTTAGTAATAATTATAACAAAATATGTGAAAATGATATTCATTCTTTAATATGATAGGCGTAGAAATTATGTTTTTTTTTAGTCAAACTTGGCCTGAGTCGACTCACTAGATCCGATTCTGGCCGAGGTTGACTGCGTTTAATCGATTCCGAGTAATTATAAAAATATAAACTAAGATTTAATTAACACGTATAGCTCATAAAGCTACGGTTAACAACTATTTAATATTAGCCTTTTGATTTGAGGAGGAGGCACTCCTTTCTCCTACTTTAAAATCTATTAATCATGTGTTGTGACTTCATTTACTAACAACATTCCTTTCATCTACCGTAGTATCACTAACGACTCCTTTCATCTACTGTAGAATCACTAACGACGGTGTACCCGATTCTGGTACATACCCTCAAACCCTTGCCCATAGTTTTTGTCAATCAACCCAGTGGCGAAGTATAGAAGGGGCGGGGAGGGGCGTCCGACCCCTCGAACTTTTCGCCCAGTAGTGTTATATATGTAGTTTTCGTATAGAAATTTTTGGGTATATACGTTTTCGACCCCCCGTCGTTCGGGTCAAGCTTCGCCACTAAATCAACCTACGCCTATAGTAAAACTATATTCACATAAATCGGTAATACTAAATCCAATATGTTATATCAACTTGATAACTAATCTAGCTAGCTTATAATATTAATAATAATATCGTTTTCAGTTAGTTTTACCCGCGCAAACCAACGGTGGTTGCAGTTGCAAGTGAGAGGAAAAAGAAAAATACATACACAAAAGCAGACATGTGAAGCCATTTAGCAGTGACCGGCAAGTCAACCGGCGGCAGCGAGGCAACAATTGTGATGGGTACGGTTGTTGACTGCTTATTCACTCCCACAACAACGGCTGCCGCCAGAGTTACCACCAACGCTAACACCCTCACCGCCATATCCCTACGCCCACCGTTGATCATCGCCACCTTGTTCTGCCTCTCCATTTTACTGTAAGGGATGATTTAAGAGGGGAAGAGAAAATTTGTGTGAATGCTGGTCTATAGATACATACATGTACATATAATAAGGGGATTTGAGGGTGGTGTAGTTAATGCCGCCGACTATCATTTCTCAGCATTTTGACTGCTGAATAGCATTCACATTTTGCTCTTTATCTTGTCTCTAAAATTTAAAGATATTAATATATTCTCAGTTTTGCATGTTAATCATAATCTTCATCTTCATTTCTATTTTTAAAATTGAGTAAACTCCCATTTTGGTTCCGGTGGTTTGGGCACTTTTGTCATTTTAGTCTAAATCTCAAAATTTTTAAATATGGGTCCCTGTGGTTTCACTTTTATTGCCATTTTAGGCCAAAATTCAAAACCCCCCTTTTTTGACTGTTGCAACCTGCCTATTTTGTCTTTTTGTTCAGGGGCATTTTTGTCCATTTGATTTTAATATAACATATTAATAATTAATAAACTAAATTAAATATATTTAATTCCTTTATACCCTAATATAAACATACATTTACATACAGATCATCATCTTTATTGTCATCCTCCCCCGAATCATCACCCCCCAAATCATCTTACCCCAAATCACCGCCGACATCTTGCCAAGACCAGTGACTTACAGTGATTTTCAGTTAACTTGGAGATCAGAAAATGGTGGGTGTGTATTTCTCATAAAACTCAACCTACAAGATCCATATGGTCAACAATCCCTGGTCAACCATTCATTTCTGCTGCAATGGCTGAAACAGAGGTTGCAGAAAGCAGGGGATCATTCATGATCAAAGATCGAAATGTTCGATTTTTATGTAATCATCAAACTATTGAAGATATTAAGGTTTTGAAAGAAAATGAACAAGATTTTGAATCTGGGTATGTTGAATTTGGATCCGAATACCATGTTGTTAAGGTTTTTGAATCTGGGTATGAACAAGATATTAAGGTTTTGAAAGAAAATGAACAAGATTTATGTAATCACCTTCATCTCCACCGTCACTCACCTCCGGCAATCCACCATATTCACTCACTCACCTCCAGCAATCCACCATCGTCGTCATCATCGTTCTTCATCATCAGCATCATCTTCCCTAAAAAAACCCTAATCCTACACATCGTCCATCACCTTCATCTCCACCGTCACTCACCTCCAGCAATCCACCATAGTCACTCACTAACCTCCGGCAACCCACCATAGCCACTCAATCACCTCCAACAATCCACCATCGTCATCATCATCGTTCTTCATCATCAACATCTCTTATCATCATCACTGTTCATCATCTCCGATCTTCACCACTGTGCATCGTCAACGTTCATCATCATCAGCCCTGGTCATCTTCCATCACCATACAATCTTCATCTTCGTTCGTCACAGTCACCTTCAACACTGAACACCACCACACATCGTCCATCACCTTATTTTTGGGGAAGATTATCTGCTTCGATTTTGTGGATTAGGGTTTTTTTTTGGAAGATGATGGTTAAATGGGGGAAGATGATGGTTAAATAAGGGTATAAAGGAATTAAATATATTTAATTTAGTTTAATAATTATTAATATGTTATATTAAAATCAGATGGACAAAAATGCACCTGAACAAAAAGACAAAATAGGCAGGCTGCAACAGTAAAAAAAAGGGGGGTTTTGAATTTTGGACTAAAATGGTAATAAAAGTAAAACCACAGGGACCCAGATTTATGTAACACCTTGTAAAATCACGACCAATATTATAAGGACACGTGTCATGAGCTTTAAACGTGTAATGAATTGAATATGAAGGACTAAAATTGCCAACCGATGTAAATATGTGAATAAAGGGATCCAAAGTGTCAACATACCATTCTTGTGCCTCTGATTGACCTCATACAACGTTTGTATTCTTTAAAAGAATAATTTATCGAACATTGGAAGTCGTTTGTGTTAAAAATAAGGATCTTGTAAAGCATAGGGGTTAAAAGTGTCAACATGTTAAAGTTACCTCTGAGTGACCTTTAACGAACCCAAAAACATTGTAAATAAATTAATATTCCGTCCACAAGAATAACGAATATTAAATTCGTAGAGTTTCGACGCGTTTAAATAATCAAAGTATCAATTCCAAGAAATAAGGGTCAAAAGCGTCAACGTTGAAATTCAGGACTTTTCGGTGATCGTATAACTAACCGGGAGCTTAACGAAGTTTGTTTATAACTTAGAGTCCTTAAAAGTCAAGTTTGGGGGGTTAAAAGTGCAATAAATGAAAGTTAAAACATGTTTAGAAGGACCAAGGACTGATATTGCAATTTCTGAAACTTTGTTGACCGGATCTGGCATTCATACCGGCCGCGTAAGACTCTCTTGTATCTTACGCGGGCCGCCTAAAAGCTGCCAACTCCCAAAAAGATGACAGTTGCCTGTTACAGCAGGTTCCACCGCCATATATGCATGGTTTTCGAATTCAGGGGCTGTACCAACAGGTTTTCATGCATAGGGGACACCTGGGATGATCAAGGAACACTTGTAGACTTGTGTGTAATGATCTTGTGCAATTAAAATCACTATATAAAGAACATAAGTTGCAACATTTTTCTTGCTCATTTGAAAATCATTCTCATACACTCTCTGGAGCTCTCTGGACTTCAAGCAAGCTTTCATCAGCTCCTAATTCATGCTAAGGACCATTGTGAGTGTTCTTAGCCTTCCTAGTTCATGTTTTATTAGCTTAATGACCAAAAGTCAAAGCCGTCGTAATTAAGCTTTCACTTAGTGATTAATCACTAATGGTCCAGTCATTTTTCGAATTGAAAGTGGCTATGAGTTGGTAATTATGTGGGTAATAAACCCTTAAAAGGGCACCCTCTGATTTCCACTCTAACTAGGTCAATTGTCGGGTCAAACTTAATTATAAAAAGTCAACAGAAAGCTATTTTGCAAATAAACTCATAATTAACAATGTAGAAGCTATGAAACCAGTTTTAACACTTATATAACTTGGTAATTAATGTAAGAACATGTCTAAGCATGTTCAATCCGACAATTTTGAGTTTAGGCTCGGTTCGGAACCGAAAGTCGCAAAAGTAGACTTTTGCTTTGACTTTCAGTTCTGACCCGATTTAGTTTAGTTTAGACATGCCTTAGAGTTCCATTAGGACCAGGTTATAGGTTAGTATAACCCTCTGAGGTTATACAACTTGGTTCCTAATTAATCCGATTCATTTGCATGTTTCCATTAATTGCTTAAATGTTGACCATTATGCCCTTTTGACCTTAAAACGAGATTTTTGAAAATGTGAGAAAACAAAAACCTTTGTTACTGATTTATAAACATGTCCTAAAAATTTGACATCAGTTTGAGGTCTAAATTAGGAGTTATGCTCAATATCGTAATTTGAAAGCTTTTTCTTAATTAAACGGCATATCTAGCATAAAGCCTATTTAAACCCAAATTTTGACACCGAACCTTTTATCCACTTATGTAATATAATATTTTGGGATTTTTAAAGATTTTTATTTATTTTTAAGCTGATCATAACATAGGGTTATTGCTTTGATTCGGTAATTGTCGGTTATACCCCTTTTTGCTTATAAAATGAGTTTTACATAACATTTTGATACCAAACCTTTTGCAACTGATTTCATATCTTAAATAAAATATTTTAAACCTTCTGGACTGATAAAAATCTCAGCTTTCCTTATATAACCTTAAAATCGCCTAAAACCGACTTTTTACGCGTTTTAAACGCATAGTATGGATTAAAACTATTTTTGACATATAAGACTTAATATCTTCTTATGTTTTAAGTAAATTTTTATACTTTAACAGTAAACAAAAGTTTTGAACTCAGATTTCCAAATTTGACCTTTAAAGCTTATGTGAAATTACCAAAATGTCCCTACGGTGTATAGTTTGGTTATAAATGATAAATTTCACATATATGCAATACCCTACTGAAATGACCTGAAAAAATAATTATTTTTATTGATCATTTCAGACCAGAACTTCATATTTATATTTAACCTCTTTTATAACCTTTAAAATGACCAAAATACCCCTACGGGGCTTAATTTGAGTTTAAATTCGTTTTGGGCATAATGGAAGGTATCCTACTGATATCACAACATATTTAAGGCATATTAACTTAGGAAACCTGTTCATGACTCTTTTGGTTACCCGTTATGCATTTTTCGCGTTCGTTACGGTTTATGTGACTAGTTTGCATAAATTGACCGAAACGGGTCAAACCTTATCATTTTTATCTCAAAATCCAGAATATATTTAGTTTACCCATATTATACAAGTCTTCAAACTTGTCGGGTCTAAATCACATTCAAATCTGGTCTTTGCTTAATCTTGCGTTTTGAACCGTATATCTTCCTTTAAAACTAACCGGTCTAAGTTTAGACTTAATTAAGACCCGTTTGGAATCTAATAGGTTATTAAAACCTTCGTTCCAGATTTAGGAGCCCAGTAAAAGATATCTGCATTTGCCAATTGTATACGGCTGGGATAAATTGTATAATTTGCTCAGATAAATACTTTTAACTTATTTTCCGTTATACGGGCTTGGGATACGGTATTATAATAATACCGCTTGGTCGGGTGTGTAATTATTTAAATCGGATTGTGATTAGTATATTTACATAACCCGTTTTAATCTGTTTTGTTTGGTATATGGCTTTTGGGGGGTAATGACCATGTCCTGGATATCCTCGGCTCATTCATTGAAATGGCCACGACTTAAGCACGGGGTGTAGGCATACACCTGACAGTTGCGTATGTATAAATGGTAATCCACAATAAGGAGTTCTCCTTGTGGGCATTATACCTGTGGTGTGTCAGTTAATCTTGTCCGGTTCTTCTAACATGCCCTGACGGACGGCAAACATATAAATCTGTATACAATATTATTTTTAAAATAATTGTCCCAAGTTATAAAACATTATTTGTGCCTTGTGCATTTAAATCAATTTTTCTTAAAACATTTTCAAAAGAGTCAGTTAATTGTATTTACCAGTGTAAACTGACGTATTTTCCAAAAAGGCTAAAGTGAATAAATAAGAGTCTTGCAAGCTTTGTCACTTAAAATCTATTGAACAATTATCATCTTTTGTTTGATCCGCCTGTGGATCCTTTACATTCCGTTTGTAATACTTGGATACTTTTAGACTTCCGTTGTGCATTAAACTGTGATTATTGACTATGATGATATCAACTACGTCACGATACTCCCCACCGGGCCCACCGGTAATACGTGGAAATATCGGGGTGTGACAGGTTGGTATCAGAGCCAACATTGAGGGAATTAAACACTAGCCTTTTTGTGTTTAATCTCAATGACACAGTTACACATTCCTTGACCTCCGAGTCTAGGCAAAGGACTTAGGACTAATTATAAATCCTTATTTTGTCCTTTATTGTTTTCTTGGTTGTTTCTTTTGTTCTGTTGACAGGATCAGAAAATGCCACCACGATTCAGAAGAGGAGGACGAGGCAAGGCACCATTCACCAGCCATGATCATGAAGCCGGACCTTCCCATCGGCGAACTCCGTCTGCAACAATGAGCACAAGTCCTCAAGAGGATTGGAGGATATATTTGGAGCCCGCGAGGCGATCTGTCTCGCTAAGTTCATCACTCCCCAAACTAACTTTAAACTTATTGATCGATGGCATCCCCAAACTAACTGAACCCTAACCCAGCTAGTTTTTTTGCTGACGTGGCACTTGTGTGGTGATGTGATGTCTGACGTGGCAGCTGACTTGGCTTTTTTGATGACGTAACAGTCGACTTTGCTTTTTTCTGTCGTGGCACCGGTTAGGATTAGTGTGAGAGTGTTTTCGGCCAATAAGTTGAAAGTTGGGAGTGGTGTGGTACAAATCGAAAGTTGGAAGTGTTATCGGCTAATCGATGAAAATTGAGGTTATTTAAATCCAATATCCCAATATATAAATATTTGTAAGTAATTACAAGTGGTATCAAACACCATCTAAATCATAAATAAATGAGTTAAATGCTTGGTTGTAATTTTTGCACTCGTGTGGTCCTTATCACTAACTCATGTTAAGTTTCTCAGTTAAATTGATGTTAAATGACTAGATTACCCCTAAGTAATTAAAATAAATAAAACTATCTTCTTCCTCCACTCTCTCCCACCCTCACAAAAACCCTACCACCACACCTGCAAATCTCCACTTCAACAATGTCTCCATAGCTTCCCACCCTCCTCCGTCGCACTCCCTCTCTCCACCGCCACCACTCTCCACCAATCCGCCATCGATTGGGCCTGTGGAGCCGGTGGAGCCGATTGTTCCCCGATCCACCATACACAACATCCGCGATGTTGGATAACGTATCAGAAGGTCTTGTTTTGTGATGGGTTGTTACAGAGCCAACATTGAGGGAATTAAACACTGGCCTTTTGTGTTTAATCTCAATGACACAGTTGCACATTCCTTGACCTCCGAGTCTAGGCAAAGGACTTAGGACTAATCATAAATCCTTATTTTGTCCTTTATTGTTTTCTTGGTTGTTTCTTTTGTTCTGTTGACAGGATCAGAAAATGCCGCCACAATTCAGAAGAGGAGGACGAGGCAAGGCACCATTCACCAGCCATAATCATGAAGCCGGACCTTCCCACCGGCGAACTCCGTCTGCAACAATGAGCACAAGTCCTCAAGAGGATTGGAGGACATATTTGGATCCCGCGAGGCGATCTGTCTCGCTAAGTTCATCACCCTCTTACCATCATTCTTTTGGGCCGCAATCGGAGAACGAGCCCAACGATTCGCACCATTCTTACATACCAATGCAGCGGTCGGGGTCACACCGCGCGTTTCAAGACCCGACCCCATATTTCCAGAGCCAGTTTAACCCGACAAATCAGATTGAAGAACCAATGGGTCATAACCCATTGGGCCCCGAAGACCATTTTCCTGAAGCTCAGGACATGGAGATGGATGATGACCCGGATTCTGCCGAACCACCATCTGGGACACCGACTCACCCCATCGAGATTTCGGATGGGTCGTCTTTTCATGGATCACCTTATCGTGGTCCAGACAGCTATGAGGCAAGGTTTGCCCAATACGACTGGGTGTTTACTCCCTCTTACAACCCGTCTCAGCAGCAGCAACAGCAGGATCCCTCGGAGGATTCACGTTTTGTAGCAGTCATTTCCCGCCACTATATGAAGACCCACAGATGGGTGGGCCTTCAAACCCCGTTTCCGAGGTGGAATCTGCGCCAGTCGCACCACCACCATCACACGTGGGTTATGATAACTCGATTCCTTCATACGCCGGTGCAGCGGCGTATAACCCTTTTGAGCAGCCAACCCATACTAACTACAACTACGCCGAAGTTGACCCATACCTTGTAGCGGCAAACTACAATGCTCTTCATCCCGAGGGGCCCTATGGAGCTCCCTGGCAGACCGGATACCCGGCCTATGGGTACCAATACCCGCCACCTCCTCAACCTCCGCAGCAACAGCAGCCGCAGCCGCCACAGATCCAACCACCGCAGAAGTAAGAGATCGTTCAAAGGTTAAGTCAGGTGGAGCGTGAGGTTCGAGAAGAGCGTAGAAGCCACCAGGGATTTCTTAAGGGTTTGACAAGTTTAATCAAGGGGAAGAGCAAGAGGGATTTTGAACTCCTTGTTTGTTTGTTTGTTTGTTTGTTTTGTATTTATTTAATTTTCAATTAAGTCCCTGCGTGGACATCTATTTATGTACCTAGTCCCTGCGAGGACTTGTATTTTCAGTTTAGCCCCTGCGTGGGCAAGTTATTTTTGTTAAAGTTCTATTTAGGGCAATTATGTACTCTTTTAATTATTAATGGAATGTTGAATTTAAAATTTCATTTTTGTCATCATATGTATGAATATAATATATGAAATAAATAAAAATATCATTCCTTTTATAAGATCTGCCATTATTAAACAAAATCTTAAAGGCAAAACCCTAGCCCATGTGTTATTTTAAGACAGGGCCATGATGGTAGTTCCTTATTAAGATTCAGATCCTTGTTGACATCTGAAAACATGTTAACACTCCTGGCAAATGCGATTCGATAAAAATCGCATAAGTCATCCTTATATTGGATCCTTCCAATTCCTTCCTGTATTAATTATACATCCTTTTTGATGAAGTGCCTACGGGCCATGTTTATTGTCCTCTGAGACAAGAAGACAGTTGTAGTCTACGACTCACTGTCAAGAAAAGGTAATGAACTATGTTCCAGCCTTAATGCCTTGATTCTATAAAATCATGGCTTATGAATTTAAATTGTCCATGTGACTAGGCCTTTTGTATGCCACCCTATTATCCCCAAAAGTTTATAACTGGGGTAAAATATAATAAAAATTTAAATAAATTAACCCATATGGCTTAAATTTTACCATGGTTACAAGATTGCCATAAAAGACAATCCCATAATAGACTTTTGAATAAATCATTGTCATTATTTTATGTAGCAATCAAGCTACATGGCAGAATCTGAAGAAATCAACAGTCATCCGAGAGAGAATCATGATACCACCAGAATCAACATAGCTGGTGCAGAACTGCAGGCATTAATAGACATTGGCGTTACTCGAGCTCTGGACAGACGAGATAATGAATCAAGTGGAACTCGAAGCAAGACCCTATCTACACCTCATTCTAAATCACACCCTAAGACTCACTCTGTGGCTCATAGCAAGCCACCATCTAAAACTCATGAGTCGAAGAAGGATGATGACTGACACTCCTCAAATCAGCATAGTGTTCCACCTAAGAAGATTGTATTTGATCAAGAGCCACGTACAAAGACCTGTTCATATAAGTATTTTATCTCCTGCAAGCCCAGGGATTTCACTGGGGAAAATGAGCCATTGATTGCATGACGTGGCTAGACGAGATGGATACCGTGGTTGATATCAGTGGTTGCGCTGATAGAGATATTGTGAAGTTTGTGTCTCAGTCATTTAAAGGAGAAACTCTAGCTTGGTGGAGGTCTATAATCCAAGCTACTGGGAAGATCTCGTTGTATAATCTGTCGTGGGATCAGTTTGTTGCTTTGATCAAGGAGAATTTATGTCCTCGACATGAAGTTGAGAAAATTGAGTCCGACTTCTTGACATTGGTTATGAAAAACTTAGACTGTCAAGAATACCTTACCAGCTTCAATACCATGTCTCGATTGGTTCCATACTTGGTGACACCGGAACCAAAACGTATAGCCCGTTTCATTGGGGGTTTAGCCCCGGAGATTAAAGCTAGTGTGAAGGCGTCTTGACCTACTACTTTTAGATCAGTGGCTGATTTGTCGTTATCCCTTACTCTGGATGCGGTCAGGCTAAGATCGCATAAGAATTCTGAAGAAGGAAAAAGGAAACGTGAGGATGATAACTCACGACGTTCTGATAAGAAGCGTAATGGGAACACATACCACAAGAAGAGTTCTGGGTCTAACAAGGGTAACCAGCAAACGGATGAGAAGCCTAAATGCAAAACTTGCTAGAAGCATCATTTTGGAAAATGCAGGTTTGAATCAAAGTCGCAGTCAAAGTCGATTGCATGTGGGATATGCAAATCCAAGGAACATAAGAATTTAGATTGTAGAAAGATAAAGGATGCAACGTGTTACAACTGTAACGAGAAGGGGCATATTAAGACAAACTGCCCAAAATATGCGAAGAAACCTGAAGAAGGTAAGAAGACCAGTGCTAGGGTCTTCCAGATGAATGCACAGGAAGCGATTCAGAATGATAATGTGATAACAGGTACCTTTCTTATCAATGATGTTTATGCAAGGGTATTATTTGATTCGGGTGCAGATAAGTCGTTTGTTGATAATAAGTTTTGTAAGTTATTAAATATGCCTGTTAAAACCCTGAGCATAAAATACGAAGTAGAATTGGCCGATGGTACCATAGAAACTGCTTCGACTGTGTTAGATGGATGTTTTATATCCATTAGGAACCACTCTTTTCCGTTATCGTTGCTTCCTTTGAAATTAGCTCGTTTTGACATAGTGATAGGCATGGATTGGTTATCTCATAACCAAGCCCAGATCGTATGTGACAAGAAACAAGTGGTTATCAAGACTCCGTATGGTGAGCCACTTACCATACAAGGAGATACTCAGTATGGGTTGCCTAAGCAAGTGTCTATGCTTAAGGCGTCAAGGTGTTTGAAGAAAGGTTGTGTCATCTACATGGCACAAGTAACTATTGATGAACCAAAGCCCAAGGTTGAAGACATCCCTGTTATTTTTGAATATCTCGAAGTATTCCCTGAAGAACTACCTGGTTTACCACCAGATAGGCAAGTAGAGTTCAAAATTGACATTATTCCTGGAGCAGCGCCAGTGGCAAGAGCACCTTATAGGTTGGCACCGACTGAGATGAAAGAGTTAAGGACTCAACTAGATGATTTGTTGGCCCAAGGTTTTATCCGACCTAGTTCATCCCCCTGGGGAGCACCGATTCTGTTTGTAAAGAAGAAGGATGGATCAATGCGTCTATGCATCGATTATCGAGAATTGAACAAGGTCACAATCAAGAACAGATATCCATTGCCCAGGATCGACGATCTGTTCGATCAATTGCAAGGGGCAAGTTACTTTTCCAAGATTGATTTGAGGTCAGGTTACCATCAGCTGAAGGTTAGAGATGAAGATGTGCACAAGACTGCATTTAGGACTCGTTATGGTCACTACCTGGACAAGTTTGTCATCGTCTTCATTGATGACATTCTTATTTATTCAAAGAATCAGGCTGACCATGAAAAACACTTCGTTGTATTCTTAAACTTCTTCAGCAAGAGAAACTCTACGCCAAATTTTCAAAATGTAAGTTTTGGCTTCGTGAAGTCCAATTCCTTGGACATGTGGTTAGTGAGCGTGGTATCCAGGTGGATCCCACTAAGATTGAAGCTATCATGAATTGGCAAGAACCGAAGACGCCCATAGAGATTCGTAGTTTCTTGGGTCTGGCAGGATATTACAGGCGTTTTATTGAGAATTTCTCAAGGATTGCAGCACCCCTAACCTCACTAACTCGCAAGAATATCAAGTTTGACTGGGGTCCTAAGCAGCAAGAATCCTTTGACATTCTTAAGCAGAAATTGAGCAATGCACCTGTGTTGACATTGCCTGATGGAATAGAGGAATTTGTGGTTTACTGCGACGCATCACACACTGGCATGGGATGTGTGCTAATGCAGAAGGGAAAAGTTATTGCCTATGCTTCCCGACAATTAAAAGTTCACGAGAAGAGTTACACCACCCACGACTTGGAATTGGGTGCCGTTGTGTTTGCACTAAAACTTTGGAGGCATTATTTGTATGGTACCAAGTGTGTGATCTATTCTGATCACAAGAGCCTTCAACATCTGTTTAATTAGAAGGATCTGAACATGAGACAGCGTCGATGGATGGAGACACTGAATGATTATGATTGTAAAATCTGATACCATCCAGGTAAGGCGAATGTGGCCGCCGATGCTTTAAGCAGAAAGGAAAGGGTTAAGCCCATTAGAATCAATGCCAAGAGCATTGAATTGAAAAACAGTTTGAATGAAAGATTGTTAGCCGCTCAAAAGGAAGCTGTATTAGAAGCCAACTATCCGAATGAAAAGTTGGGAGTCACTGCTGAACAATTATCATATGGAAAGGATGGAATCCTAAGATTGAATGGACGACTATGGGTTCCAATCCATGGAGGACTTCGGGACGTTATCATCCAAGAAGCCCACAGTTCCAAGTATTCTGTTCACCCTGGTAGTGACAAAATGTACCAGGATTTAAAGGTAAATTACTGGTGGATAGGTTTGAAGAAATATATAGCCACTTATGTGGCCAAATGTCTGACGTGTGCTCACGTAAAGGCAGAACACCAGAAGCTGTTAGGTTTGCTACAACAGCCTGAACTTCCCACTTGGAAATGGGAAATGGTGACTATGGATTTTATCATTAAGTTACCAAAAACAAAGCGTGGAAATGATACTATTTGGGTTATAGTAGATAGACTGACTAAGTCAGCCCACTTCTTACCTATTAAGGAAACACATAGCTCAGATAAGTTAGCCCAGCTGTATGTGGACGAGATCGTATCTCTCCACGGGGTGCCAGTGTCTATCATCTCTGATAGGGATACGTGGTATACATCGCATTTCTGGAAAAAGTTTTCAGCAATCCCTAGGCACTCGATTAAATTTCAGCACTACGTATCATCCTCAGACGGATGGTCAAAGCGAGCGTACAATACAAACACTCGAGGATATGCTACGAGCTTGTGTTATCGATTTAGGTGGAAGTTGGGATGATCATCTTCCATTGATTGAATTTTCATATAATAATAGCTATCATTCGAGTATTCAAGCTGCACCTTTTGAAGCTTTGTATGGAAGAAAGTGCAGGACGCCCGTTTGTTGGGCAGAAGTTGGAGATGTCCAACTGACAGGACCTGATATAGTCCTGGAGATGACAGATAAGATTGTGCAGATACGTGATCGTCTCAAAGCTGCCAGGAATAGGCAGAAAAGCTACGCAGATAAAAGGCGTAAACCTCTGAAATTCGAGGTAGGTGACAAGGTTCTACTTAAGGTATCACCCTGGAAAGGGGTAATACGGTTTGGAAAGAAAGGCAACTTGAGCCCCAGATACATAGGACCATTCGAGATCATCGAATGTGTCGGAACAGTGGCTTACAAGTTAAACCTGCCTTAAGAGCTCAGTGGCATTCATAATGTGTTCCACATCTGCAATCTAAAGAAGTGTCTAGCTGATGAATCGCTAGTCATGTCACATAAAGATGTGCGTATTGATGAGAGCTTAAAATTTGTTGAAAAACCTTTGTCAATCGAGGATTGACAGGTTAAGAAGCTTAGAAAGAAGCACGTACCGATTGTGAAGGTTAAATGGGATGCCTGTAGAGGTCCCGAGTACACGTGGGAGGTTGAATCCATAATGAAACAGAAGTACCTTCATTTATTTCAGTAAATCTCGAGGTCGAGATTTCTTTTAAGGGGGTGAGGATGTAACACCTCGTAAAATCATGACCAATATAATAAGGACACGTGTCATGAGCTTTAAACGTGTAATGAATTGAATATGAGGGACTAAAATTGCCAAATGATGTAAATATGCGAATAAAGGGATCCAAAGTGTCAACATGCCATTCTTGTGCCTCTGATTGACCTCACACGACGTTCGTATTCTTTAAAAGAATAATTTATCGAACATTGGAAGTCGTTTGTGTTAAAAATAAGGATCTTGTAAAGCATAGGGGTTAAAAGTGTCAACATGTTAAAGTTACCTTTGAGTGACCTTTAATGAACCCAAAAACATTGTAAATAAATTAATATTCCATCCACAAGAATAACGAATATTAAATTCGTAGAGTTTCGATGCGTTTAAATAATCAAAGTATCAATTCCAATAAATTAGGGTCAAAAGCGTCAACGGTGAAATTCAGGACTTTTCGGTGATCGTATAACTAACCGGGAGCTTAACGAAGTTTGTTTATAACTTAGAGTCCTTAAAAGTCAAGTTTGGGGGGTTAAAAGTGCAATAATTGAAAGTTAAAACATGTTTAGAAGGACCAGGGACTGATATTGCAATTTCTTAAACTTGTTACAACTGTAACGAGAAGGGGCATATGGGATATGCAAATCCAAAGAACATAAGACTTTGGATTGTAAAAAGATAAAGGATGCAACTTGTTACAAATCTAACGAGAAGGGGCATATTAAGACAAACTGCCCAAAATATGCGAAGAAACCTGAAGAAGGTAAGAAGACCAATGCTAGGGTCTTCCAGATGAATGCACAGGAAGCGATTCAGAATGACAATGTGATAACAGGTACCTTTCTTATCAATGATGTTTATGCAAGGGTATTATTTGATTCGGGTGCAGATAAGTCGTTTGTTGATAATAAGTTTTGTAAGTTATTAAATCTGCCTGTTAAAACCCTGAGCATAAAATACGAAGTAGAATTGGCCGATGGTACCATAGAAACTGCTTCGGCTGTGTTAGATGGATGTTTTATATCCATTAGGAACCACTCTTTTCCGTTATCATTGCTTCATTTGAAATTAGTTGGTTTCGACATAGTGATAGGCATGGATTGGTTATCTCATAACCAAGCCCAGATCGTTTGTGACAAGAAACAAGTGGTTATCAAGACTCCGTATGGTGAGCCACTTACCATACAAGGAGATACTCAGTATGGGTTGCGTAAGCAAGTGTCTATGCTTAAGGCGTCAAGGTGTTTGAAGAAAGGTTGTGTCATCTACATGGCACAAGTAACTATTGATGAACCAAAGCCCAAGGTTGAAGACATCCCTGTTATTTCTGAATATCCCGAAGTATTCCCCGAAGAACTACATGGTTTACCACCAGATAGGCAAGTAGAGTTCAAAATTGACATTATTCCTGGAGCAGCGCCAGTGGCAAGAGCACCTTATAGGTTGGCACCGACTAAGATGAAAGGGTTAAGGGCTCAACTGGATGATTTGTTGGCCCAAGGTTTTATCCGACCTAGTTCACTCCCTGGGGAGCACCGATTCTGTTTGTAAAGAAGAAGGATGGATCAATGCGTTTATGCATCGATTATCGAGAACTGAACAAGGTCACAATCAAGAACATATATCCATTGCCCAGGATCGACGATCTGTTCGATCAATTGCAAGGGGCAAGTTACTTTTCAAAGATTGATTTGAGGTCAGGTTACCATCAGCTGAAGGTTAGAGATGAAGATGTGCACAAGACTGCATTTAGGACTCGTTATGGTCACTACGAGTTCTTAGTGATGCCTTTTGGGCTCACTAATGCACCAGCAACATTCATGGATCTCATGAATCGCGTTTGCAAACCCTACCTGGACAAGTTTGTCATCGTCTTCATTGATGACATTCTTATTTATTCAAAGAATCAGGCTGACCATGAAAAACACTTCGTTGTATTCTTAAACTTCTTCAGCAAGAGAAACTCTACGCCAAATTTTCAAAATGTAAGTTTTGGCTTCTTGAAGTCCAATTCCTTGGACATGTGGTTAGTGAGCGTGGTATGCAGGTGGATCCCACTAAGATTGAAGCTATCATGAATTGGCAAGAACCGAAGACGCCCATAGAGATTCATAGTTTCTTGGGTCTGACAGGATATTACAGGCGTTTTATTGAGAATTTCTCAAGGATTGCAGCACCCCTAACCTCACTAACTCGCAAGAATATCAAGTTTGACTGGGGTCCTAAGCAGCAAGAATCCTTTGACATTCTTAAGCAGAAATTGAGCAATGCACCTGTGTTGACATTGCCTGATGGAATAGAGGAATTTGTGGTTTACTGCGATGCATCACACACTGGCATGGGATGTGTGCTAATGCAGAAGGGCAAAGTTATTGCCTATGCTTCCCGACAATTAAAAGTTCACGAGAAGAGTTACACCACCCACGACTTGGAATTGGGTGCCGTTGTGTTTGCACTAAAACTTTGGAGGCATTATTTGTATGGTACCAAGTGTGTGATCTATTCTGATCACAAGAGCCTTCAACATCTATTTAATCAGAAGGATCTGAACATGAGACAGCGTCGATGGATGGAGACACTGAATGATTATGATTGTAAAATCCGATACCATCCAGGTAAGGCGAATGTGGCCGCCAATGCTTTAAGCAGAAAGGAAAGGGTTAAGCCCATTAGAATCAATGCCAAGAGCATTGAATTGAAAAACAGTTTGAATGAAAGATTGTTAGCCGCTCAAAAGGAAGCTGTATTAGATGCCAACTATTCGAATGAAAAGTTGGGAGTCACTGCTGAACAATTATCATATGGAAAGGATGGAATCGTAAGATTTAATGGACGAATATGAGTTCCAATCCATGGAGGACTTCGGGACGTTATCCTCCAAGAAGCCCACAGTTCCAAGCATTCTGTTCACCCTGGTAGTGACAAAATGTACCAGGATTTAAAGGCAAATTACTGGTGGATAAGTTTGAAGAAATATATAGCCACTTATGTGGCCAAATGTCTGACGTGTGCTCACGTAAAGGCAGAACACCAGAAGCCGTCAGGTTTGCTACAACAGCCTGAACTTCCCACTTAGAAATGGGAAATGGTGACTATGGATTTTATCATTAAGTTACCAAAAACAAAGCGTGGAAATGATACTATTTGGGTTATAGTAGATAGACTGACTAAGTCAGCCCACTTCTTACCTATTAAGGAAACACATAGCTCAGATAAGTTAGCCCAGCTGTATGTGGACGAGATCGTATCTCTCCACGGGGTGCCAGTGTCTATCATCTCTGATAGGGATACGAGGTATACATCGCATTTCTGGAAAAGTTTTCAGCAATCCCTAAGCACTCGATTAAATTTCAGCACTGCGTATCATCCTTAGACGGGTGGTCAAAGCGAGCGTACAATACAAACACTCGAGGATATGCTACGAGCTTGTGTTATCGATTTAGGTGGAAGTTGGGATGATCATCTTCCATTTATTGAATTTTCATATAATAATAGCTATCATTCGAGTATTCAAGCTGCACCTTTTGAAGCTTTGTATGGAAGAAAGTGCAGGACGCCCGTTTGTTGGGCAGAAGTTGGAGATGTCCAACTGACAGGACCTGATATAGTCCTGGAGACGACAGATAAGATTGTGCAGATACGTGATCGTCTCAAAGCTGCCAGGGATTGGCAGAAAAGCTACGCAGATAAAAGGCGTAAACCTCTGAAATTTGAGGTAGGTGACAAGGTTCTACTTAAGGTATCACCCTGGAAAGGGGTAATGCGGTTTGGAAAGAAAGGCAACTTGAGCCCCAGATACATAGGACCATTCGAGATCATCGAATGTGTCGGAACAGTGGCTTACAAGTTAAACCTGCCTGAAGAGCTCAGTGGTATTCATAATGTGTTCCACATCTGCAATCTAAAGAAGTTTCTAGCTGATGAATCGCTAGTCATGTCACATAAAGATGTGCGTATTGATGAGAGCTTAAAATTTGTTGAGAAACCTTTGTCAATCGAGGATCGACAGGTTAAGAAGCTTCGAAAGAAGCACGTACCGATTGTGAAGGTTAAATGGGATGCCTGTAGAGGTCCCGAGTACACGTGGGAGGTTGAATCCATAATGAAACAGAAGTACCTTCATTTATTTCAGTAAATCTCGAGGTCGAGACTTCTTTTAAGGGGGTGAGGATGTAGCACCTCGTAAAATCATGACCAATATTATAAGGACACGTGTCATGAGCTTTAAACGTGTAATGAATTGAATATGAGGGACTAAAATTGCCAAATGATGTAAATATGCGAATAAAGGGATCCAAAGTGTCAACATGCCATTTTTGTGCCTCTGATTGACCTCACACAACGTTCGTATTCTTTAAAAGAATAATTTATCGAACATTGGAAGTCGTTTGTGTTAAAAATAAGGATCTTGTAAAGCATAGGGGTTAAAAGTGTCAACATGTTAAAGTTACCTCTGAGTGACCTTTAATGAACCCAAAAACATTGTAAATATATTAATATTCCATCCACAAGAATAACGAATATTAAATTCGTAGAGTTTCGACGCGTTTAAATAATCAAAGTATCAATTCCAATAAATAAGGGTCAAAAGCGTCAACGTTGAAATTCAGGACTTTTCGGTGATCGTATAACTAACCGGGAGCTTAACGAAGTTTGTTTATAACTTAGAGTTCTTAAAAGTCAAGTTTGGGGGGTTAAAAGTGCAATAAATGAAAGTTAAAACATGTTTAGAAGGACCAGGGACTGATAATGCAATTTCTGAAACTTGTTACAACTGTAACGAGAAGGGGCATATGGGATATGCAAATCCAAGGAACATAAGACTTTGGATTGTAAAAAGATAATGGATGAAACTTGTTACAACTGTTTCAGTAAATCTCGAGGTCGAGACTTCTTTTAAGGGGGTGAGGATGTAGCACCTCGTAAAATCATGACCAATATTATAAGGACACGTGTCATGAGCTTTAAACGTGTAATGAATTGAATATGAGGGACTAAAATTGCCAAATGATGTAAATATGCGAATAAAGGGATCCAAAGTGTCAACATGCCATTCTTGTGCCTCTGATTGACCTCACACAACGTTCGTATTCTTTAAAAGAATAATTTATCGAACATTGGAAGTCGTTTGTGTTAAAAATAAGGATCTTGTAAAGCATAGGGGTTAAAAGTGTCAACATGTTAAAGTTACCTCTGAGTGACCTTTAATGAACCCAAAAACATTGTAAATATATTAATATTCCATCCACAAGAATAACGAATATTAAATTCGTAGAGTTTCGACGCGTTTAAATAATCAAAGTATCAATTCCAATAAATAAGGGTCAAAAGCGTCAACGTTGAAATTCAGGACTTTTCGGTGATCGTATAACTAACCGGGAGCTTAACGAAGTTTGTTTATAACTTAGAGTTCTTAAAAGTCAAGTTTGGGGGGTTAAAAGTGCAATAAATGAAAGTTAAAACATGTTTAGAAGGACCAGGGACTGATAATGCAATTTCTGAAACTTGTTACAACTGTAACGAGAAGGGGCATATGGGATATGCAAATCCAAGGAACATAAGACTTTGGATTGTAAAAAGATAATGGATGAAACTTGTTACAACTGTTTCAGTAAATCTCGAGGTCGAGATTTCTTTTAAGGGGGTGAGGATGTAGCACCTCGTAAAATCATGACCAATATTATAAGGACACGTGTCATGAGCTTTAAACGTGTAATGAATTGAATATGAGGGACTAAAATTGCCAAATGATGTAAATATGCGAATAAAGGGATCCAAAGTGTCAACATGCCATTCTTGTGCCTCTGATTGACCTCACACAACGTTCGTATTCTTTAAAAGAATAATTTATCGAACATTAGAAGTCGTTTGTGTTAAAAATAAGGATCTTGTAAAGCATAGGGGTTAAAAGTGTCAACATGTTAAAGTTACCTCTGAGTGACCTTTAATGAACCCAAAAACATTGCAAATATATTAATATTCCATCCACAAGAATAACGAATATTAAATTCGTAGAGTTTCAACGCGTTTAAACAATCAAAGTATCAATTCCAATAAATAAGGGTCAAAAGCGTCAACGTTGAAATTCAGGACTTTTCGGTGATCGTATAACTAACCGGGAGCTTAACGAAGTTTGTTTATAACTTAGAGTCCTTAAAAGTCAAGTTTGGGGGGTTAAAAGTGCAATAAATGAAAGTTAAAACATGTTTAGAAGGACCAGGGACTGATAATGCAATTTCTGAAACTTGTTACAACTGTAACGAGAAGGGGCATATGGGATATGCAAATCCAAGGAACATAAGACTTTGGATTGTAAAAAGATAATGGATGAAACTTGTTACAACTGTAACGAGAAGGGGCATATTAAGACAAACTGCCCAAAATATGCGAAGAAACCTGAAGAAGGTAAGAAGACCAATGCTAGGGTCTTCCAGATGAATGCACAGGAAGCGATTCAGAAGGACAATGTCATAACAGGTACCTTTCTTATCAATGATGTTTATGCAAGGGTATTATTTGATTCGGGTGCAAATAAGTCATTTGTTGATAATAAGTTTTGTAAGTTATTAAATCTGCTTGTTAAAACCCTGAGCATAAAATACGAAGTAGAATTGGCCGATGGTACCATAGAAACTGCTTCGACTGTGTTAGATGGATGCTTTATATCCATTAGGAACCACTCTTTTCCGTTATCGTTTCTTCCTTTGAAATTTGCTGGTTTCGACATAGTGATAGGCATGGGTTGGTTATCTCATAACCAAGCCCAGATCGTATGTGACAAGAAACAAGTGGTTATCAAGACTCCGTATGGTGAGCCACTTACCATACAAGGAGATACTCAGTATGGGTTGCCTAAGCAAGTATCTATTCTTAAGGCGTCAAGGTGTTTGAAGAAAGGTTGTGTCATCTACATGGCACAAGTAACTATTGATGAACCAAAGCCCAAGGTTGAAGACATCCCTGTTATTTCTGAATATCCTGAAGTATTCCCGGAAGAACTACCTGGTTTACCACCAGATAGGCAAGTAGAGTTCAAAATTGACATTATTCCTGGAGCAGCGCCAGTGGCAAGAGCACCTTATAGGTTGGCACCGACTGAATTGAAAGAGTTAAGGACTCAACTGGTTGATTTGTTGGCCCAAGGTTTTATCCGACCTAGTTCATCCCTCTGGGGAGCACCGATTCTGTTTGTAAAGAAGAAGGATGGATCAATGCGTCTATGCATCGATTATCGAGAACTGAACAAGGTCACAATCAAGAACAGATATCCATTGCCCAGGATCGACGATCTGTTCAATCAATTGCAAGGGGCAAGTTACTTTTCCAAGATTGATTTGAGGTCAGGTTACCATCAGCTGAAGGTTAGAGATGAAGATGTGCACAAGACTGCATTTAGGACTCGTTATGGTCACTACGAGTTCTTAGTGATGCCTTTTGGGCTCACTAATGCACCAGCAACATTCATGGTTCCCATGAATTGCGTTAGCAAACCCTACCTGGACAAGTTTGTCATCGTCTTCATTGATGACATTCTTATTTATTCAAAGAATCAGGCTGACCATGAAAAACACTTCGTTGTATTCTTAAACTTCTTTAGCAAGAGAAACTCTACGCCAAATTTTCAAAATGTAAGTTTTGGCTTCGTGAAGTCCAATTCCTTGGACATGTGGTTAGTGAGCGTGGTATCCAGGTGGATCCCACTAAGATTGAAGCTATCATGAATTGGCAAGAACCGAAGACGCCCATAGAGATTCGTAGTTTCTTGGGTCTGGCAGGATATTACAGGCGTTTTATTGAGAATTTCTCAAGGATTGCAGCACCCCTAACCTCACTAACTCGCAAGAATATCAAGTTTGACTGGGGTCCTAAGCAGCAAGAATCCTTTGACATTCTTAAGCAGAAATTGAGCAATGCACATGTGTTGACATTGCCTGATGGAATAGAGGAATTTGTGGTTTACTGCGACGCATCACACACTGGCATGGGATGTGTGCTAATGCAGAAGGGCAAAGTTATTGCCTATGCTTCCCGACAATTAAAAGTTCATGTAAAACCCGAGAGGATCCTTTAATGATATCAATGTTAACTTGTGTGAGTGCGGAATCCAAACACAAGTGGATTCAAGAAAACAATAAGAATAATAAACACAATGATCGAATCAAAACTATCTTGCATTCACCTTGAATTCGATGACAGATACAAGAGAAACAACTGATCTCGAGTGGCCTTGAAACTTCTAACCCAGGGATCAACCTTCTAAACATTACTAAGGTTTACTTATATAGTACCTATGATGGATCGAGACCACCTAGGCCCACTCGAGATCTTACTAAAACCCAATACACATAACCGACCCAAAACAACTTAGTTAAACATTACAAGATCAACCCTAAACTTTAGTATCTCTCAATGTATAAACCTCAAGGTTCCAACAATCTTCCCCTAGGTTTATGCATGGAGATACTCAAGAATTCAACTATCACTTTCATCACGCGGACGATCTTTGAGTCCACCAAAACCTTTTGTACGAATATGTATCGCTGAAGCAACATCACCAGTCCATGCTTTTGCAACCTCTTCATATTTTTCAGTAGCTCTAATTTGATGACGAGCTAATACTTCCAGGTCTTCATGAGCAAGAGTCAGCAAATCAACTTGATCCACCAAGCGAAAATCCACATTATCATCACAAACAATTACTGCCTGCCCTAGACGCTCATCATAAGTCCAAAACTGCAAGGACTTCAAAGCACCTTTTGGAATCTTTTTCACCAAAGGAATCACCTTTTCCTTATCAGTTACCGGCCAATGCACAATCTTCATTCGCTTGCGTGTATATGAATCTCTAACTCCTTTAGCTGGATTAACAATGGACTCTGCCGTACGCATTGAAGGAAAACCCTTGAGAACCTCCCTCTTCAATCTCTAGAAAAACATATATCCAGGACCTCCAAGCTTATCATCTACATAAGGTGCTTTAGACAGATCAGTCAAATCAATCTTAGTGAAAGACTGAAACTGGCCTGGATTTTTGTACCACTCAACAGGTCCAACCTTCCTTTTTATCCACCATCGTTGACGATCATGATCAAAACCCCAGCTGACCACACCAGATCTATTTCCAACTTGATCATAGAGAGTTTCACCAACATCCATTAAATGATGTGTTGCTTGAGCATCATCATCATCTGGATTAAGATTCCTGTTCTTCAAAATTACAAACTCCCTTTTCATCTTAATTCTTTCAGCCTTCTCTTTATCTGCAACAGGATCAATAACTCTTTTAAAGTAATGTTCCATAGCAGCACTTCTCTCAGCATCATCCTTTTCAAAGGCTTTTCTTCTATTTTCCACATCAGTAGGATCAGAGAATTCATTCCCAAATTTCTTCTCAAGCTTTCCACGTAAATCATACACCATATTGAACAGTAAAGTAACATCTCCTTGAAGCTGTTCAATTTGTTGATTCTTCTGCACTAAAGTATCTTCAAGTTGGATGATCTTGGCATCTTTATGAATAGAATCTTGCTCAACCACAATTAATCTTTTCTTCATTTCTCTCATGCTAATGAAATCATCATCATCGCTTGAATCATCATCAAATGGCATTCTAAACGGCTCTTCAGGTCTTTTACCACTTGAACTACTAGGTACATCAAGAACAACTCTAGAAGGACCAGCAGATTCAGAAACACCAAGTGGCATTGTCTCAACAACAATATCAGTATCAACATTTGTAACCTGAACATCTGCAGTGGTGGACTCTAAAACATTCCTTTGAGTATCAGTGTTGAACTCAAAGATATCTTCAGTTGAGGTGGTGATGTCAGTGACATTCTTCTCAAAATCGAAATCATATAATCCCTCATCATCTTCAGAAACATTCATGGATTGATCTTTATTTTGCTCAACATACATTCCGAGTCGAGGATCCCGCCTTTTTCGTTTCAATGGCAATGAATCAGGATCCTTTGGGTTTTCACTAGGCTCTTCAGTAGATACTGTAAGATTGGAAGGAGGATTTCCCATCTTATCAGTTACAGACTTTAATAACGAAGCCAAATTTTCAGCAGTTATTATGGAAGGAACAGTTGAAACAGCAACATCATCTTCCTTTTCAGGAGGAAGCTCTTCATCATCTCCTGAATCACACATAATCTCTACGCCCTCATCGTCAGAGTTAATTGTCACAATCTTTGTCTCAGGCTCATTTACTGTAGCCCCCTGAACATCATGTTCTTCAGCAACCATTGCATTCACTTGAACTGGTTGAACTATCACTGGATCAGCAGCTACAACTTCAGTTTCTGCAAACCGACCAAATTTCTCCAAAGAAATACGTCCCACAAACTTCTTTTCTGTACCCTTCTTGGTAGTGAGAGCACCAAAACAAGCAGGACCCATCGGTTTTAGCTCCAAGGTATCACCGGATCGCGTCAAATCAGAATAGCGAGCATTGAAAATCATCTGCAAAAACCTTGGATACATAATAAATTTATCCTTTCGAACTCCAGTAACATTCCTCTTCATCCCTTCAAAAATGTACTTCGAGTAGTTGAACGACTCATTTGTAATAAGTGCAACAAAAGCAGCCGTTTGCATAATGTTCAGTTGATCTGTTCCCCCTCGATTTTCTGTCATACACAAGATAAACATATGTGCCAACAAGCGCCAATACGGATGCAAAAACTTCTTAACGAGTGATGGATACTTTCCTTCGTAACTCAAACGAGGTAAAACGGCCTCTATAGTATCACTTGGAAGCTCAATCGGATCAGATTCAGTATCACCAAACTGTAGAACTTCCCTTATCATTTGCTCAGTAATAATGATCTTCTTCTTCTGAATTTCAGCTTCTATCATTTCCTTTCCATCAGCTCCTTGTGCTTCAAATCTTGCTGTCTTCCAAAAATCTTGAACAAGACTTTCATAAACAACTGGATTCTCTCGCAGAGCATGAACGAGTCGGCAGCTATTTAATCCTTTGATCAGCGATGTATATAGTCTCTTGTGCTTCTCTGGTGGGGTAGCTAAGTATCCTGCCTGATTGTGAGTTGAAATAAATTTTAGATCCATAATCTGCACAAAACAGACACATTTAGTAAAGAATCATATTCAAAACCGAACATCTGGTTACCTTTATGAGATGAAATAACAATTAAAACAGTTAACAGTTAACAAAGTTGTTAGTCAACAGTCAACAGTTCAGCATTATGGTCAACAACTCAGATTGAGTCGAGACCATGAGGTTTCGAGTCGAAATCACAGCCGAGACTATGTTCTGACACGAGACCAAGATATCCTTGACTCGAGACCTCACTCGAGACTGATGAGATTGCGACTCGTTAAACACAGATCTCGAGTCCCAAAAGCATATTCTTCAATCTGAGTCGAGACCACTCAAAACACCTTTTGATCTGCTTTAATTTGGATCAAACCCCCAAACATCATTAAAACCATTTGAAGACCAAGATATATCCAAATTAGGGTTCATGAACATTCTTCAAACATTCATAGAATGTTCAAGCTATCTTCATCGAATCTTCAAAAATCCTGCAAATCTACAACTGAAACATCATCAAATTTATCAAATTTATCAATTTACCTTTCAAAAACAGATCGAGACCGGAGAAATTGTCGGAAAAAATCAAGAAGTCACCGGAGAGTAGAGAGAGTTTTTAAAGTGACAGCCTTTTGTTTCGAGTGCACAGTGAGGGTCTCGAGTCGAGATCCCTTTATATATTCCAAATATGTGGGCCGGGCCTTCAATGACATGGGCCGAGACCACAGTCTCGATTCGAGACTACTCAACAATTTTAAAACTTGGATTTATTAAAAAAATTACTTATTTCAGCAATCCAATTTTTTAAATTATTTTCTTATCTAACCCTTCAACTTTCTGAGCATGCTTTATTAGACCACAAAAACCTACAAACATAAAATTAAATAATATCGAAATATTATTTACAAAAATAAAATAAGGAAATATCATAATTTGCTCAGGGATCAAATCACGGGTTTTGGGCTTGACTACACTTATCAACACTGATCTACTTACTGAATGATCTAGACGATTGCCAGTACATTTGTCCTTCTAAACTCATCTCCCTAGACCTTTTCCATATAACTGCCTGTAACACATTTTATCATGTTTTGATTTCTTAACAATGAACACCCAAACAAATACTAATCAAATCCTGGAGTTATATACAGCACACTCTATCATGCAAGTAGTTTCCCTACCACATATTTCACAAGTCCAATCCAGATCTCTGAAATCTTAACTGGGAATAGATTGAGAAGAGAACAGAATAGATCTTAAGCAGAGATGGTACAATATACAGATCAAATGAGTTTTTCTCAATTTGATATAGGTTTCTAGGGTTTCTTTTGGGCACTTGAGGGACTCTTTCGGGTGTATAAATGATCTACAGAGCGACAACGTACAGCTAGGTCAGCATGTATCTGGATGCAGCAGAAGCTGACGTTGCCTAGCACCTCCAGGTCAGCATATATCTGGATGCAGCAGAGGAGATACACGACTTTTTTAGACAAGATTTCAGAGTCAGACCAAAATTGTGTGTATCGGGACAACATACAGACATTCAAATAGTCATGAGCTAATTCCAAGTGATTTTCTTTCCTGAGGTCATGTACTAATTTAGTTCTAAACAGACACAGCCAATGTTTCCAGTCTTTAAAGGATAGAGCCTACCAACACATCATGCTAGAGTCAAACTATTTCGATACTGGTCTTACATGAGTCAGCCCTCGACCATAATGTGAAAATTCATTTCATTTCCCAGTCATGCAACACCTCTTTTTGTATTTTTCAATTTTTTTAATGTTTTTGTATTTTTCAATTTTTTAATGTTTTTGTATTTTTTTTTAATTTTCTCCCCCTAAATTTGTGCATAAATAAAAACTACGTAAGAATAGAAAACTTTATGAACAAATTTACGAAAACAAAAACAACCATGCTCAGTCAGTATACCGGATCATTTTCAGAAAATCAACAAGCACTTTGAATTTTGAACTGCTGACAGGTTTTGTAAACAAATCGGCAGCATTGGCATTTGTGTCGATTTGTTCAAGTTTAATAAGACCTCTGTCAAAGCAGTCTCTAATGAAATGAACTTTTATGTCTATGTGCTTGGTTTTGGAGTGAAAAACAGGATTTTTAACAATTTGTATTGCAGCATCATTATCGCAGTAAATAGTAGTATTGAGATAAGTCAAACCGTAGTCCTGCAATTGATGTTGCATCCACACCACTTGAGAGCAAGATGCAGAAGCGGCAACATACTCAGCTTCAGCTGTGGAAATCGCCACCGTTTGTTGTTTCTTGCATTGCCAAGAAATTGACATCCAGCTGATGTAGATTTCCTGTCACTATCAGTACCTCCAAAGTTGCTATCAGAAAACGCAAACAAGTCAAAATTGGAATCCCTTGGATACCACAGACCAAACCGAGGTCGGCCTTTAAGGTACCGAAAGATTCGTTTAACAGCAGTAAGATGAGAAGTTTTAGGATTAGCCTGATATCTTGCACAGTTGCAGACAGCAAACATGATATCTGGACGGCTAGCTGTCAGATACATCAACGACCCGACCATAGACCTATACAGACGTTGATCAACAGAAGAACCTTCTTCATCTTCAGTCAATAACGGTCTCTCTGCCATTGGTGTTTCTGCTGACTTTGAGTCTGAAAGCTTGAATTTTGCTAGCACATCATCCACATACTTCCCTTGATGAATAAGAATGCCTTGGGAATTCTGTTTGACTTGTAAACCCAAAAAAAGTGTCATTTCTCCGAGAGCACTCATCTCAAACTTCTTTTTCATAACTCTCTCAAACTCCTTGCAAAGCTCCTCACTTGTAGATCCGAAGATAATATCATCGACATAAATTTGAACCAAGATCTGATCCTTGCCCACTCTCTTGATAAACAGAGTCTGGTTTATCGTGCCACGTGTGTACCCATGATCCAAAAGGTGTTCAGTTAGTGTAGCATACCAAGCTCGTGGTGCTTGGTGTAATCCATACAATGCCTTGTCTAGCTTGTAGGCATATTCTGGATGATCTGGATGCACAAAACCCGGTGGCTGCTCAACAAAGATTTCTTCCTTCACGGCTCCATAGAGAAACGCTGTCTTGACATCCATCTGATATACAGTGAATCCCATATATGATGCGTAGGCTAAGAAGATCCGAATGGCTTCAAGTCGAGCAACCGGAGCGTATACTTCATCATAATCCAGACCTTCTATTTGTCGAAAACCCTGAACCACCAGTCTTGCTTTATTTCGAACAATAACCCCTGCAGAGTCTTGCTTGTTTCTGAACACCCATCTAGTTCCAAGTTTGCGCTTTCCCTTTGGCAACTCGACAAGTTTCCATACTCCAAGCTTCTCAAACTAGTTTAGCTCTTCATGCATAGCATCTACCCAGCCTGGTTCCTGCAAAGCTATATCAACAGTTTTAGGTTCTATATGTGAGATGTAGCAAGAATATAAACATGTATTGATGGTTCCTGATTGGCTCCTGGTTAGAACTCCTGCATTAACAGGACCAATCACATTCTCTATAGGGTGATTTCGTTGGACACTTGTAGGTATTGCCATGTCAGGTACGGTCTTGTCTTCAACATTTTGGTTATTATCAGTGATGTTGCTAGACTCCCCCTCATTAGATGCAATAGTGTGACGAACTAATGGAGTTGTAACAATGCAATCTTCAGGAATGGATTCAGGAAATAGTGCAGATCCTGAACCATTAGGTACAGCACCACTTGAAGAAGCACCTTCAGGGGAATGATGGGACATGTGCTGAGGCGTAGGATGCCGAGTGAAAACCATTCCCGGTGGGTCAATGGTATGATTTCTTGATCTTCCTTCAGCTTGTTCTTCCTCTTCAGTATCACCAAAAGACAGCGGTTGTTTTGGTATAGACACACCTGCAACTGTAGGGACACTTGACAAAATGTTAAACGATTTAAATAATTCAGCATAATCATATAACCAATCTGGTCCAACTCTAGCGTCCGTAGCATTTTCTTCGAGCCATTCAATGTTGCACGACTCGACGACCTTTTTAGTTACCTTGTTGTATACTCTATAGGCTGAACCTTTAGCATATCCAACAAAGTAACACTCGTCCCCTTTGACCTCAAACTTTCCATTAGCGTCCATAAGTAGTAACACACATGAACAACCAAAGATGCGAAAGTGTGAAACCGAAGGTTTACGTCCTTCCAGAATCTCATAAGGAGTTTTCATATGTCGTTTGTTTACTAAAGCATGATTCTGGACGTAACAAGCCGTGCTAACAGCTTCGGCCCAAAAGAAACTAGGAAGCTTCGAATCAGCCAGCATAGTACGCGCAGCCTCTATAAGAGTGCGATTTCGTCTTTCTGCTACTCCATTTTGTTGTGGAGTGCGAGGTGCACTGTACTGTTGCTCAATTCCCTTTGCAGCACAAAATGTGTCCATGGTGACATTTTTGAATTCCGTCCCATTGTCTGATCGAATAGCCTTTACATTTGTACTGGCTTGATTTTCCACCAAAGTAATGAATTGTTTGATCAAACCCGCAGCCTCATTCTTGTGACTTAGAAAGTACACCCAGGTGTAGCGCGAGAAATCATCGACTATCACGAGACAATAAGCCTTTTTGCCAATACTTAACACATTCACCGGACCAAAGAGATCCATGTGAAGTAATTCAAGCACAACTTTAGTTGAGGGTGTGGACTTAGATTTATGAGGCTTTCGATGTGCTTTTCCCTTTGCACAAGCAACACACTTTTCTACCAACATAAAGTCTTTGATTAGTAGATCACAGACCAATTGACCTTTGGCAAGTCGATTCAAATTTTTCATGTTCACATGCCCAAGACGACGATGCCACAGTAGACCATCATGTTCTGAAATCTTTGAGAATAGGCAAGTAATTTCTTCACACGGTTTCTTGTTCATATCAATCACATAAGCGTTTCCTCGTCTCTCTGCTGTCATTAAGAACCAATCTTCTGGAATTACAATACCCGGTTTAAGTACGTGACATCCTTTCTTTGTAAAGTGAACTGAATTTCCTCGATCACAAATCTGAGAAATGCTCAACAGATTATGCTTCAGTTCTGGAACATAGTTAACATTTTCGAAGCTTAACACGCCGTTTCTTACAGTTCCTTTCAATGTAATCCTTCCTGATTCTCCTCCCGCAAATGAGACATATCCACCATTAAATTCCTTGACATTCACCAGTTGGGATAAGTCTCCTGTCATGTGCCTGGAACAGCCACTATCCATGTACCAGAGGCGCACGGTAGTCCTCCACAGCTGTTCCTGCACGATTAGCGGGATTAGTTAGATTTAGGAACCCAGCCCATAGTGGATCTGGGTTTTCCTTGTGCATCAATGTAAGTCACTCTCTGCCACACTAAGTTGTCTTTATTTAAAAACTTCGAAGTGTTTCTAATAGCAGAATTTCGATAACATGTATGAGACGGATTGGATTGCGTGGCCTTAGCTTTAGGTTTCCAATGCTTGTTTGACCAGTTAGAATTGTAGTTACCAAAAGCATTATGTTGATTTCTTCGAAAATCATTTTGTTGATTTTGATTTTTGCGTTTGGCTGCATTCCAATCTTGATCAGAAGGTTTAGTCTTGCGATAGTTGTTTTTCATTGTCTTAGTCTTTTCAGTCGTCATTGACTCTGAACAACGATATCGGTTAGACTTGACCTTCTGATCTTGCACAAACTTCCTCTTGTACGTTGCTCTTGGGAGTTGAACACAATTTCTGGCAATGTGGCCCGCGATGCCATAGTTAAAACATGTTTGGCGTTTCATTTTGTGAGCATTTTGAAAATTTTGACAAGATTTGCTTGATGTTTTAGGTTTCTGAACAAGTTTTGGCGTTTTAGGTTTCTGAACATGTTTTGCTTGTGGTTGTTCTAATGACTCCTCATTTATCTCAATTTCCTTTTCTTCATTTTTAAATTCAGATTCATTATTTGAACACGTAGACGTCTCATCAATATGCATTTTCTCAATGCATTTATCATGTGAAACTAATTCAGGTTCATTATTAGAACATGTAGAAGTCTCATCAATATGCATTTCCTCAACGCATTTATCATGTGAAATTAATTCAGGTTCAATTTCAACTACAGTTTCCAATGGGGTCCCACTAGATTCGACATTAGGGACACCCACTGAGACAGTTTCAGAAGAAGAATCAGGATACTCTTGATTTTCTAGAGAAGTCGTTTAAGTGGTTTCACTGAATGCGTCCTGAGGGACCTCACCAGTAACACTTTCATCAACCAAAGAGTTAGAAACATCAGATTCACAATCATTAACTGAAGAAAAACCATCATCAGACAAATTGTTCAAAGGTTCAACACAAACATTATCAGTTTTGCCCAAAACATCAGGCTCACAAGATGAAACATAAGCAGAAAATGACGCAAATAAAGAATGACCAAAAGCAATAGCAGATTCAGTTTGTTCAAAATAATTTTCAGAAACATTAGTATGAACAACTGGTTCACTCCCAAGAACTTCTTCACATTTTACTTCAGATACTTTATCTGCACATGAAGACGACATGTTAGGATCAATTGAGCCTTTAGAAACAAAATTTATAGGAGCAGACTTCTTTTTCTCAATTGGTCAGTCATTGAACGATGACTTATTATTTTTGGGACCATAAGTCATTTTACTTTCATTAGTCATCTCCTCCTCAGTCATGGGTAGATAAGTATAATTAACATTATAGGGAGGAGGAGCCTGATTAAAACCCAAACCAAGCCCTTTCTTTTCCTTGTATTCGAGCTGTTTATCACACAAGTTTTTGACTAATTTACTGGAAGAATCGAATTTCTTAATATTAAGCTCATTTATTTTATATCGATCTCTGATATCTTCCAGTTCCTTAGTCACAACACACAGTTTCTCCTGAACATATAAGAGTTGAGATGATTTCACACTTACATCATCTTTGAGTTTGATGATGTCTTTTCGCTGAGCTTCAATTTTTTCTTTATAAAGTTTTTCATTTTTTGATAAAGTAAAGTTTTTATTTTTTATATCTTGATAATCTTGAATTAGCTCAGCGTTGTGTATTCTATAAACTTCAACTCTTTGTCTACATTCAGGAGTACAGAAAGCAGAAAGTACCTCTTCTTTGGTGAGACCTTTAACTGGAGCTGAAAGAATCTGAGTCATAAGAGCTAGATTTTCAGCAGTAGTCTCCTCCTCAGGTGCTGGAGCCTCATTCTCAGAAACGGAAACTTGATCATTTGAAGTCATGAAAGCAATGTTATTTGAAGCAGCTTGATTTTCTGGAGCTGAAATGTTCAGTCGCTCAATTTCCGAATTCCAATCAAAGTTGATGTTTGGCTGAACCACCAAGGCTTGTGCTAATCCCTATGGTTGAGGACTTCCAGTAGCAGCACTATCAGTTAAACTTGATGTGGTCACAAGAGCTCTTTCACGATTAGGTGTTACGGGCTGGGCAGGAGTCTGTTCTCTATTAATTGGAGGCTTTGTGCAGTTTCGAGCATAGTGTCCTTCTTCGTGACAGTTGTAACAACGTAGTTTAAAAGGCACTGTAGACGCTCCTGTGAATGATGCACCCCATCTATTTTTACCAGTTCTTTGCATAAACCTTGTTGCCCTGAATGCAGCCATAGCCATCTGCCAAGTGATATCCATTTCTTCAACATCATCAGGATGAATTTGATGTAAGTCATCACCACACCATTTAGGAGGGTCAATTTTTCTGGAGGCATTCACAGCAGAAGCAGAAGCAGCTGTTGGATGTGAAGGAGTAACCTGATTAGAGGACCCAGAGCAATAGACATTTGCTGAAGTGGGGGCAGTCTTAGCAGATGCTGCATTACTAAACATTTGAAAACCTCCTTGAGACAAAAGAGCTGTGTTATTGTCATTTGATGAAGTGGGAGCAACAGAGAATCCTGCGGCTAGCATGCTGTTTTTATAGTTGGTTTCTCTTTGTTTATCATCTAATTCACAGGCTTTAATATGAGAGATCATCTCTGACAAGCTGCACCTAGCAAGATCTTTAGTTTTCTTGATCATAGCAACATGATGATCCCAGCTTTTTGGCAATGCATTTAGAAGCTGTCTATTTGTAGATGCATTTGATGTATGAATTTCTTCCATTTGCATTTGTGTGACTATCTTCACGAACCTCTGAATTTGATTGTCAACAGTTTCACCATAAATATGGTTGAAGTTGTTGAAATTTTGTCTCAGCAGATTTCTTCGACTCTCCTTCATATCTTCATTCCCTTCGTAGACGTCGATCAAAGATTCCCACAGTTCTTTGGCAGATTTGCAGGTGCGAAAACCAATAGCAATGTCTGGACCTAATCCCATGGTTAAGTAGGACAGTGCTCTTTCATCTTCTTCAATTATAAGCAGATCATCTTCAGTATATTCACTTTTGGCTTTCTTTACTTTTAAACCTGGTTCAGTAGGACTATCAGTCATAATCTCCCTTGGTCCCCTTAAAATACTTCGCCAAAGTTTATAATCTTTGACCTTCAAGTGTTGTTCAAAATGCCATTTCCACTCTGGGAAATCATTTGCATCAGTCAACCTTGGAATGCGTGTTGTGGTTCCAAGCTTTGAGTCCAGTTCTTGTTGTTTGTTAAGAGCAGCCAGGTCAACACTTTGATTATTTGTAGTCATGGTTACTCAATTAATTAATTTGCTGATTAATTAATTATATAAGTTCAAGAGTCTAAGAGTCGAAAAGTCCAAAGTCTAAACAACGTTGCCGGAGTTGTTGCGAGTCGAGACTGAATCAGTAAGCTTGCACAATCCTGAGTCGAGACAGTTGTTGCGAGTGAACTGAATACTGAGTCGAGACCGAGATTGCGAGTCGAGATCAGGAACAATCAAACTTGATGCCAGTCGAGACAAATGGTTTCGAGTTAAAGATGCCAACTCGAGACCACAGCAGTTGCTAGTCGAGACAAGATCGCGATATCCACTCGAGACGAATGAACTTGAGTTGAGACTAAGCTGAATGTGAGTCGAGACCAAGTTGAAATTGTGTCGAGACCCCGCAAAACAGATTTGTAAGATAAAAAATAATTACGATTCCTGATTTTCAGCAGCTTCCAAAATTCAAAGATTTGAGATCTTTGAATTTTTATCCTCAACAATCCTTCGATAATTCAGCAAACACCTTATTCACGAATCACAAACCAAAATCAGTAACTTTATGCCAGAGTTTGTGAAGAACAGTTTGAAGATGCAACTTCCGAAATCAGAATTACACCAACAAAACTGAAAATCTGTAGAACACACTTAGCAAAAACGATCAGTAACAAATAAAGCCTTCTTGAATCCGAATGATATCAAAACCGAACCAAGAATTGGTTTCTTGGCTCTGATACCAATTGTAAAACCCGAGAGGATCCTTTAATGATATCAATGTTAGCTTGTGTGAGTGCGGAATCCAAACACAAGGGGATTCAAGAAAACAATAAGAATAATAAACACAATGATCGAATCAAAACTATCTTGCATTCACCTTGAATTCGATGACAGATACAAGAGAAACAACTGATCTCGAGTGGCCTTGAAACTTCTAACCCAGCGATCAACCTTCTAAACATTACTAAGGTTTACTTATATAGTACCTATGATGGATCGAGACCACCTAGGCCCACTCGAGATCTTACTAAAACCCAATACACATAACCGACCCAAAACAACTTGGTTAAACATTACAAGATCAACCCTAAACTTTAGGATCTCTCAATGTATAAACCTCGAGGTTCCAACAGTTCACGAGAAGAGTTACACCACCCACGACTTGGAATTGGGTGCCGTTGTGTTTGCACTAAAACTTTGGAGGCATTATTTGTATGGTACCAAGTGTGTGATCTATTCTGATCACAAGAGCCTTCAACATCTGTTTAATCAGAAGGATCTGAACATGAGACAGCGTTGATGGATGGAGACACTAAATGATTATGATTGTAAAATCCGATACCATCCAGGTAAGGCGAATGTGGCCGCCGATGCTTTAAGCAGAAAGGAAAGGGTTAAGCCCATTAGAATCAATGCCAAGAGCATTGAATTGAAAAACAGTTTGAATGAAAGATTGTTAGCCGCTCAAAAGGAAGCTGTATTAGAAGCCAACTATCCGAATGAAAAGTTGGGAGTCACTGCTGAACAATTATCATATGGAAAGGATGGAATCCTAAGATTGAATGGACGAATATGGGTTCCAATCCATGGAGGACTTCGGGACGTTATCCTCCAAGAAGCCCACAGTTCCAAGTATTCTGTTCACCCTGGTAGTGACAAAATTTACCAGGATTTAAAGGCAAATTACTGGTAGATAGGTTTGAAGAAATATATAGCCACTTATGTGGCCAAATGTCTGACGTGTGCTCACGTAAAGGCAGAACACCAGAAGCCATCAGGTTTGCTACAATAGCCTGAACTTCCCACTTGGAAATGGGAAATGGTGACTATGGATTTTATCATTAAGTTACCAAAAACAAAGCATGGAAATGATACTATTTGGGTTATAGTAGATAGACTAAGTCAGTCCACTTCTTACCTATTAAGGAAACACATAGCTCAGATAAGTAAGCCCAGCTGTATGTTGACGAGATCGTATCTCTCCACAGGGTGCCAGTGTCTATCATATCTGATAGGGATACGAGGTATACATCGCATTTCTGGAAAAGTTTTTAGCAATCCCTAGGCACTCAATTAAATTTCAGCACTGCGTATCATCCTTAGACGGATGGTCAAAGCGAGCGTACAATACAAACACTCGAGGATATGCTACGAGCTTGTGTTATCGATTTAGGTGGAAGTTGGGATGATCATCTTCCATTGATTGAATTTTCATATAATAATAGCTATCATTCGAGTATTCAAGCTGCACCTTTTGAAGCTTTGTATGGAAGAAAGTGCAGGACACCCGTTTGTTGGGCAGAAGTTGGAGATGTCCAACTGACAGGACCTGATATAGTCCTGGAGATGACAGATAAGATTGTGTAGATACGTGATCGTCTCAAAGCTGCCAGGGATAGGCAGAAAAGCTACGCAGATAAAAGGCGTAAACCTCTGAAACTCGAGGTAGGTGACAAGGTTCTACTTAAGGTATCACCTTGGAAAGGGGTAATGCGGTTTGGAAAGAAAGGCAACTTGAGCCCCAGATACATAGGACCATTCGAGATCATCGAATGTGTCGGAACAGTGGCTTACAAGTTAAACCTGCCTGAAGAGCTCAGTGGTATTCATAATGTGTTCCACATCTGCAATCTAAAGAAGTCTCTAGCTGATGAATCGCTAGTCATGTCACATAAAGATATGCGTATTGATGAGAGCTTAAAATTTGTTGAAAAACCTTTGTCAATCGAGGATCGACAGGTTAAGAAGCTTCGAAAGAAGCACGTACCGATTGTGAAGGTTAAATGGGATGCCTGTAGAGGTCCCGAGTACACGTGGGAGGTTGAATCCATAATGAAACAGAAGTACCTTCATTTATTTCAGTAAATATCGAGGTCGAGATTTCTTTTAAGGGGGTGAGGATGTAACACCTCGTAAAATCATGACCAATATAATAAGGACACGTGTCATGAGCTTTAAACATGTAATGAATTGAATATGAGGGACTAAAATTGCCAAATGATGTAAATATGCGAATAAAGGGATCCAAAGTGTCAACATGCCATTCTTGTACCTCTGATTAACCTCACACGACGTTCGTATTCTTTAAAAGAATAATTTATTGAACATTGGAAGTCGTTTGTGTTAAAAATAAGGATCTTGTAAAGCATAGGGGTTAAAAGTGTCAACATGTTAAAGTTACCTCTGAGTGACCTTTAATGAACCCAAAAACATTGTAAATAAATTAATATTCCGTCCACAAGAATAACGAATATTAAATTCGTAGAGTTTCGACGTGTTTAAATAATCAAAGTATCAATTCCAATAAATAAGGGTCAAAAGCGTCAACGTTGAAAGTTTGGGGGGTTAAAAGTGCAATAAATGAAAGTTAAAACATGTTTAGAAGGACCAGGGACTGATATTGCAATTTCTGAAACCTTGTTGACCGGATCTGGCATTCATACCGGCCGCGTAAGACTCTCTTGTATCTTACTCGGGCCGCCTAAAAGCTGCCATCTCCCAAAAAGATGACAGTTGCCTGTTACAGCAGGTTCCACCGCCATATATGCTTGGTTTTCGAATTCAGGGGCTACACCAACAGGTTTTCATGCATAGGGGACACCTGGGATGATCAAGGAACACTTGTAGACTTGTGTGTAATGATCTAGTGCAATTAAAATCACTATATAAAGAACATAAGTTGCAACATTTTTCTTGCTCATTTGAAAATCATTCTCATACATTCTCTGGAGCTCTCTGGACTTCAAGCAAGCTTTCATCAGCTCCTAATTCGTGCTAAGGACCATTGTGAGTGTTCTTAGCCTTCCTAGTTCATGTTTTATTAGCTTAATGACCAAAAGTCAAAGCCGTCGTAATTAAGCTTTGACTTAGTGATTAATCACTAATGGTCCAGTCATTTTTCGAATTGAAAGCTTTGACTTTCAGTTCTGACCCGATTTATTTTAGTTTAGACATACCTTAGAGTTCCATTAGGACCAGGTTATAGGTTAGTATAACCCTCTGAGGTTATACAACTTGGTTCCTAATTAATCCGATTCATTTGCATGTTTCCATTAATTGCTTAAATGTTGACCATTATGCCCTTTTGACCTTAAAACGAGATTTTTGAAAATGTGAGAGGACAAAAACCTTTGTTACTGATTTATAAACATGTCCTAAAAATTTGAGATCAGTTTGAGGTCTAAATTAGGAGTTATGCTCAATATCGTAATTTGAAAGCTTTTTATTAATTAAACGGCATATCTAGCATAAAGCCTATTTAAACCCAAATTTTGACACCGAACCCTTTATCCACTGATGTAATATAATATTTTGGGATTTTTGAAGACTTTTATTTATTTTTAAACTGATCATAACATAGGGTTATTGCTTTGATTCGGTAATTGTCGGTTACACCCCTTTTTGCTTATAAAATGAGTTTTACATAACATTTTGATACCAAACCTTTTGCTACTGATTTGATATGTTAAATAAAATATTTTAAGCCTTCTGGACTGATAAAAATCTCAGCTTTCCTTATATAACCTTAAAATCGCCTAAAACCGACTTTTTACGCGTTTTAAACGCATGGTATGGATTAAAACTATTTTTGACATATAAGACTTAATACCTACTGATGTTTTAAGTAAAATTTTATACTTTAACAGTAAGCAAAAGTTTTGAACTCAGATTTCCAAATTTGACCTTTAAAGCTTATGTGAAATTACCAAAATGCCCCTACGGTGCATAGTTTGGTTATAAATGATAAATTTCACATATATGCAATACCCTACTGAAATGACCTGCAAAAATAATTATTTTTACTGATCATTTCAGACCAGAACTTCAGATTTATATTTAACCTCTTTTATAACCTTTAAAATGACCAAAATACCCCTACGGGGCTTAATTTGAGTTTAAATTCATTTTGGGCATAACGGAAGGTATCCTACTGATATAAAAACATATTTAAGGCATATTAACTTAGGAAACCTGTTCATGACTCTTTTGGTTACCCGTTATGCATTTTTCGCGTTCGTTACGGTTTATGTGACTAGTTTGCATAAATTGACCGAAACGGGTCAAACCTTATCATTTTTATCTCAAAAATCCAGAATTTGTTTAGTTTACCCATATTATACAAGTCTTCAAACTTGTCGGGTCTAAATCACATTCAAATCCGGTCTTCGCTTAATCTTGCGTTTTGAACCGTATATCTTCCTTTAAAACTAACCGGTCTAAGTTTAGACTTAATTAAGACCCGTTAGGAATCTAATAGGTTATTAAAACCTTCGTTCCAGATTTAGGAGCCCAGTAAAAGATATCTGCATTTGCCAATTGTATACGGCTGGGATAAATTGTATAGTTTGCTCAGGTAAATACTTTTAACTTATTTTCCATTATACGGGCTTGGGATACGGTATTATAATAATACCGCTTGGTCAGGTGTGTAATTATTTAAATCGGATTGTGATTAGTATATTTACATCACCCGTTTTAATCTGTTTTGTTTGGGATATGGCTTTTGGGTGGTTAATGACCATGTCCTGGATATCCTCGGCTCATTCATTGAAATGGCCACGACTTAAGCACGGGGTGTAGGCATACACCTGACAGTTGCGTATGTATAAATGGTAATCCACAATAAGGAGTTCTCCTTGTGGGCATTATACCTGTGGTGTGTCAGTTAATCTTGTCCGGCTCTTCTAACAGGCCCTGACGGACGACAAACATATAAATCTGTATACAAGATTATTTTTAAAATAATTGTCCCAAGTTTTAAAAGATTATTTGTGCCTTGTGCATTTAAATCAATTTTTCTTAAAACATTTTCAAAAGAGCCAGTTAATTGTATTTACCAGTGTAAACTGACGTATTTTCCAAAAAGGCTAAAGTGCAGGTACTAGGCGGAATAGGCTGGCTACTCCTGAGTGAATAAATAAGAGTCTTGCAAGCTTTGTCACTTAAAATCTATTGAACAATTATCTTCTTTTGTTTGATCCGCCTGTGGATCCTTTACATTCCGTTTGTAATACTTGGATACTTTCAATTCGGTTTGTAATATTTTACTTTTAGACTTCCGCTGTGCATTAAACTGTGATTATTGACTATGATGATATCAACTATGTCATGATACTCCCCACCGGTAATACGTGGAAATATCGGGGTGTGACAGGTTGGTATCAGAGCCAACATTGAGGGAATTAAACACTAGCCTTTTGTGTTTAATCTCAATGACACAGTTGCACATTCCTTGACCTCCGAGTCTAGGCAAAGGACTTAGGACTAATCATAAATCCTTATTTTGTCCATTATTGTTTTCTTGGTTGTTTCTTTTGTTCTGTTGACAGGATCAGAAAATGCCGCCACGATTCAGAAGAGGAGGACGAGGCAAGGCACCATTCACCAGCCATGATCATGAAGTCGGACCTTCCCACCGGCGAACTCCGTCTGCAACAATGAGCACAAGTCCTCAAGGGGATTGGAGGACATATTTGGAGCCCGCGAGGCGATCTGTCTCGCTAAGTTCATCACTCCCCAAACTAACTTTAAACTTATTGATCGATGGCATCCCCAAACTAACTGAACCCTAACCCAGCTAGTTTTTTTTGCTGACGTGGCACTTGTGTGGTGATGTGATGTCTGACGTGGCAGCTGACTTGGCTTTTTTGATGACGTAACAGTCGACTTTGCTTTTTTCTGTCGTGGCACCGGTTAGGATTAGTGTGAGAGTGTTATCGGCCAATAAGTTGAAAGTTGGGAGTGGTGTGGTACAAATCGAAAGTTGGAAGTGTTATCGGCTAATCGATGAAAATTGAGGTTATTTAAATCCAATATCCCAATATATAAATATTTGTAAGTAATTACAAGTGGTATCAAACACCATCTAAATCATAAATAAATGAGTTAAATGCTTGGTTGTAATTTTTGCACTCGTGTGGTCCTTATCACTAACTCATGTTAAATTTCTCAGTTAAATTGATGTTAAATGACTAGATTACCCCTAAGTAATTAAAATAAATAAAACTATCTTCTTCCTCCACTCTCTCCCACCCTCACAAAAACCCTACCACCACACCTGCAAATCTCCACTTCAACAATGTCTCCATAGCTTCCCACCCTCCTCCGTCGCATTCACTCTCTCCACCGCCACCACTCTCCACCAATCCGCCATCGATTGGGCCTGTAGAGCCGGTGGAGCCGATTGTTCCCCGATCCACCATACACAGCATCTGCGATGTTGGATAACGTATCAGAAGGTCTTGTTTTGTGATGGGTTGTTACAGATTTGCGAATACTGTCGATGCAAGAACAGGTTGGGAAATATCGATTGAGTTGCAGATAAGAGGTTGATTGGGTCGATTTGGAAGAGGGGTGCGAGTTCGGAGACTTTGAGCAGGGTTTGATTGTTGATTTGGGGGTTATGAATCTTACGATAGACGATGTATTGGTGGTGGAGGGGAGTGTTCAGTGGTGGAGGAGGGAAGGTGGTGGTGATGGTGGGTGTTCAGTGGTGGTGAAGGTGAGATGGTGGAGGGTGTTCGGTGGTGGTGCAGGAGAGATGGTGGTGGTGGTTTAGGGTAGAAGAAGAAGAATAAGAAGAAGGTAGGAGATATATTGTTTTATTTTTTGTTTTCTTAACAAGTAAGGGTATTATAGTCATTTCACAAAGACTTAACTAGAAAATTTAACATGGGTTAGTGATAAGGACCACACGAGTGCAAAAATTACAAAAACTTGGACCAAGTGTGTAATTAGTGAACCACTGGGACCAAGTCTGCAATTTTCGCAAACCACAGGGACCAACCATGCATTTAACTCTACATAAATATATAAAGTATTGTGTTTTCATTAGCTTAAAGAATGAATTTTTGTTTGTGTGTTATAAACGGAATTTAAAAAGCATATCTATTATATATAATAAATGAAAGTGATTTGGGCCACGTGTCACTTAATTAGGGCATCGTTTTCCCCTTTTCTCGCCCAACAGTAACCACTACCCTTTATTCTCACATTTTCACAAACCCTATTTCATTCTTCTCCTTCACCTTTCCATACAAGATCCCCTTTCTCTCTGATGTTCATCCTTCTCCTTCTTCACATTTTCATCTCCTCAACAACGTCCGACAGAGGTTACTTCTATTTGATACATCCGCGCTTGAAACCCTAAATCATGTACCGTTGAGTAGTTGAAGAACAGAATAATCATGTAAGATCTATTTCTTCATTCAGAAATTTAATTTCGTTTTATCTATTTTCTCATACTGAACACGATGAACCCTTTTGTACCCTCAGAAGAAGAAGCAGATCTCCTAGGTTTTTTTATCGTACTCGATGAACCCTTTTGTACAAGCTCCTGTTAATCGGTGACACTGGTATGTTGTAATAATGTTTTTATTATTGTATATATATGAAATATATGAATAACTCTGTTTGTAGCTTTTGATTTTGTCTTTCCTTTGTTATTGTTTATTCAGATGCTTGCTTTGTTGTATCATGTGATTACGAGTAGACTGATTTTGATATGTTTGTAGTTTATGTCTTTCACAAGCTGTTTTGTTGATTTATTCATCCATGTTAGTAATTTTTTATGCTCCTATGTTTCTTGATCCTCTATTTTTATTTCAACTTTCATATTATTATTCTAGCAATCCAAGCAGAATACATAGATTTTATGCTTATTTTTTATTATTATTATTTTATAGAGTTTCTTGATTAGAAGCAACATCTGCCGGACCGTTGTTGAGGAGATGGAAATGTGAAAGAGAATGAGAAGGAGGACGGTAAATTCATTGGTGGATTGTTTATGTAGTTAACTAAATTGAGTAGCTTAACTACTTAATTACAGAGAAGTTTTTGAGATTGTTTTTACACTTTATTATTTTTGCAGCAAGTTGTACTTCATTTGTTCATGTGGCAATTTTATATTTGCAGGCTTTTGAATTAAGGTTGGTTGTTACTTAATTTGTGTTTGCTTTAATGATTTTCAGTTTCATGAAGTCATTGTTTAGAAACTGATTTTGTTTTCAGGTCTGTTGATAGGTGATACCAGCCCAAAAGTTTAGGCTTCATCCCTTTTTGTTATTCGGTATGGTACTCATATACAGTCCCACTTTCAATGAGGTTGTGTTAGTCATGTATTTGATTTTTTCCCTTTTCTTTACAATTGAAGTTGTGGAGAGACGAATTAAGATGGTGGAGCGGAAGACAATCTCAGATAATTATAGGAATTTTAGTGCATGATTGAGATCATTTGGACCCATGTACTGTAAGTCATTGAATGTTTTAATCTTACAATTAGTTTTACTTTGTTTTTTATGAAGGTGCTGTTGTCATGGACATCAAAGTGATTGCACAACACCAAGGTAACCTCAATTGGTCTGATTTATTTTTTGGTATTCGTAACCTTTTGATTTACCGTTTATTGATGCATTGATTCATTTGTAATCGCTTGCAGATCACCCGTCATCTCAATTTGAGCAATTAAACGGAGTTTTCTTAATCAGCACCGTAAGTTTCATTCACTGATCTATGCATTGTTAATTACACATGTTTTTTTTTTATTCTTAATCGACGATTCTGTTTCAGGAGTACTTTTTGCTGTTAGTTCCACGTGTTTTTTTTCAGATTAATTGTTTTGATGAAAAGGGAAATCGTTCGAGATGTTTGATCCAAGAACTGAATAAAACATAGTGGATATTGCTGAAGGAGATAAAGATGATGTTGATTTGGCTGTTGAAGCTGCACGTTGATCCACAATAAGCACTGCCCAGCTAAGTTTCCTACAATGACAATGGTTATAACAAGTTAATAAGGCAAAACACTGATCTGCCTAACAACTGTTAGATATAACGACGGTTGTACACAAAGACTGATGAACATCATCCTTTGTTGAAGACCAAACCACTGATGAAGACCAAAGTCCTGTTGAAGACAAGCACTGATGAACCAAAGGCCTGATCAACCAAAGGTGAACCACTGTCCAACAACAACAGTGGTTCGGCATCAACATTAGTTATTCTACCTTTGTTTCTGTTAACAGTGTTTATATGTAACAGTGTTTTTCACATCAGTGTTTTATAGTCTGTTAGGTTGTTAGATGTCATCACCTCTGTGTTTTATATGTAACAATTTTTATGACATCAGTGTTTATATGTAACAGTGTTTATCACAACAGTGTTTATATGTAACAGTATTTATCACATCACTTCAGTGGTTTGATCTGTACTATAAATTAAACAGTTGTTTCATCTTTATACTAATAAATAAAGATCTGTTTAAGGTCAAACTTCTGTTTAAGTCCAGACAACTGATATATAAAGCAAAACATCTGTTTAAGCCTTAACATTCGTTTAAAAGCCTGTTACAACCACTGTGTTGGTTCAAACATTTGATTGTTAAAAGTTATCCACTGCTGAAATACAACCTCTGTTTCTTCAATCTTCGTGTTGACCACTGACTGTCCAAACATCAGTGTTTCAATTCAACTAATCATCCACTTTACTCTTGTATCTCAATGTAAATGTAAATAACAAATTCAATAAGGGGTGTATGTGTAAATATTTTTCATCAGTTGAAAATATGGGAAGACAAAAACACAACCGTCATTATTTCTTCATCATCATTACACATCAAACATCTATCATCTCTTCTTTCAAAAATCTCTTCTTCCCAGTCATTTTCTAGGGTTTCAACTTTCTTATTCTCCGTCTTCTACACTTCAATCACCTGAGGTTTTATTGTTTTTTCTTCGGCAACTAGTATGTACATTCATATTGTAATGAACTTTATATTGTTTAACCGATCTTAATTCAAATCCTATCTTGCTACTAATAAGATTTTAAACGTTTATTGCTATACATTCAAGAAGGGTTTACTTAGGTGTTTGAATCATTTGTTTGAGAACATGTTAAAATAGTTATTATTTGCAGAAAAATTTTAACTCATACTTTGTTTCTATGATTAATTTTACTACATACTCTGTTAATACAAAAAGTTAATGTTCATTTTCGAAGCCAACTTTTTAATTACAATCTTTTAACATCTTTACTGATTCAGGTTTGATGATGTATACTACATTTGTCAAGTTTCTTGATAACCCAGAATCTTTGAAACTAGTATGACATGTTTTTACATACATAATTTATTGTTATTGAGATATATATTTAACAGTTCTTATGGTTTATATTTTCTTACACTACCTAAAAATTATATACAGGATGTACCTATAGCCTTTGCTAATCAAAAGTGGGGAGATTGTTGGCAAAAAAAAATAGGTTGCGAATCTATCATGAGTCTGGTAAAAAATGGGTTGTGAGGGCCAGAACAGAAAATTCAACGCCAATAATAACTGACGGTTGGGACAATGTTGTTAAAGATCTCAATATGCCGAGGGATACTTTGTTGGTTTTCAAACCGTTAGGTGATTTTGGACTTGAACTTTCATGTTTTGTTGATGACATGTGTGGTGATTCTTATTTCACGTTTAATCGTTATGCAAGATTTGGTTTTACGGTATGAGTATTGATCTTAACTTGAATTCTTTTGCATCTTTAACGTGTCAACACTTATTCTCATAAGTTACATACTTCACGTATAGTATTCATTGTTTTTAATTTTATGCAGGTAATCGAAGACTGCTTCATTAAACAATTTTACGTAAACAGCCCACCAAGTGGCAAATTTCAAATCTGTTATAAGGGTTCCTATTGGAATGTTGAGGCGTCTAAGGTTGATACCAACTTTGTATTTGCTAGAGGATGGCCGGAAATGTGCAACGATGTTGGGATACTGGAGGATGATTTGCTTGTGTTTAGCAGAATTGATGATGTTGTTTTTGAGGTAGTAGTTTATAGAGATGAGACTGAGATTTGCTTTTTGAAGAAACCTGAATCTGACGATGATAATGTACTTGAGATATCGAAGGCTGATTATGTTGAGAATGCATTCAAGGTACGTAAGTATTTAGCATTAGCAGTAAAAGTTTTAATTTTTTAGCATTATATTAATTATTTCATTTCATTAATGTTGACCAGGACATCTATGAGGATGAAGAAGTTGTGTCTGTAGGTGAAGGTACAACCGTTACTCAGGTACTTACTAAATTATTAAAATTATTTATTTTTAATTTAACACATATAAGAATTTAATGTTTTTACAACTATTAGTAATGTTGTTTACTAATGTTATATTTATCCAATAATGTATTATTTAGAAGAAGTTACCAACCAATGCCGAATGCACGTCGAAGAGACACATGTCTTCACGATTGAACAAAACCCAAGATGTAAGTTTACCATCTTAAAGATTGTTATATTACTATTTTTATTAAAGTTACTCCATGACAACAGGTTAAGAAGAAAGGTAAAGTTACTTCTAAGAGAAATGAGATGGTCAAGAATAGGACTAAGGGAAATGCTGCCTTACCTGTTGACACAAGTGATCATATTGGATGTTCTTCATCTGCTCATAAAGTTAAGGTATCTATACTTGCCAGTTAATTAGTATATGTTATATAAACTGTTTTTTTGTGCATATATTCAACATTCCTTTAATTCACATGTATATGTTTACTTTTTCATCAAGGGGAATAGAGCCGCCAACGTTCAGAAAAAGCTTAACAGTAGAAATAAGATTGCAAATGTTGGACTCTGTATGCCCAAGACACATATTAAATTGATGTGGCTAGTACGTTATGATCCAAGTCGAGTCATACCTAATAACAAGCTAGACAAACACTTATATTATTTGTGATATGATCAAACAAATAAATATTAACACTTACAATATTTAGAAATTGGTTTTCTAAATGATTACACTTGATAAACTAATAAATTATATGGATAATTTATTTTGAGAGAATAATTTATTTTGTTATTTAATGGGTTAAATAACATTTTAAAAGGTTTTATAAAGTCTTGCATTTATGTAGTGTTATATTTATAAAAGTTATAAATATATATAAACTAAGACTTGAATTTTATAAAAGAAATATTTTTTTTTATAAATAAGTGCCCCCCCCCCCCTTTTGTCTTACCAAGATGAGATCTTGATCCAATCATGATTCATGCTTTTGCATGTGTTAGAGAGGATGTGATTGGGTGGTCTAACCAAGACTTTTGGTCCAATGGGGTTTCATGCACTTGCATGTGTAGGTTGGCACATGATTGGTCATGGTGGGTGGCAATTCTCTCTCATGGCTCTATAAATACTTGTATGTCAAATGCAAGAATGTGCAAGACTTATGAACTTGCAAGAACTAGAGAAATAGCTCTCTGATTTTCGGTCATCATAAGTATCATTCAAGTGTTCGGTTTTGAATTTTAGTGTTGAAATCCTAGCTACAATCGTAGTGTTTGTTGGAAGGCTTGGGGTATACAAGCTTGAGGTCTTCTACACTTGAAGGCAACCGTTCAAGAAGCATCATCATCTTCATGTCCTTTACTCCTTGGAAGGTAGTATTCTAAACACTCTATGGTTGTGTTTTTTTTATAGCATGCATGTTCGTATATGGATCCGGGATTGGGTTTTACATATAAAATGAGTTTTATATCTAGTAAGTAACATGTTTTAAATAATTACTTCCGCTGCATTTTTATTTTATATGGATAAAATACTTTGATAAACATGTGAAAAACCCAACAGTGGTATCAGAGCCGCTTATATGAATGCATGCTTCATAGGATATGAAATTTTCGGGTTTCGGGTTTGGTTAAAACCCTATGGCTGAAATTTTATATATGGTTATCCTTTTGTTTTTCAAGATTATGTTAATACATGCATAAAAGTATCTTGAAAAATTATGTCATTTGGATGATTTGTTTGTTTGGACAAAAACCCACTTTTTCGGTTTTTTCATTCTTGACCGAAAAGTAGGTTGTAAAAAGGAAACCATTATGCTTCTTGAAATTAATATACATGTATATGTTTGGATATATATTTTGGTGCATATGACCTAGCCATGACCTTGTGTGAATATGTTGAATATTTGTGTTTGTGATTTATATTTGATTATTTCAATGGGTTGTAATAATTAATTATCTTTGTTCTTCCATTTGTGAAATATGTAATTTATTTATTTTCATTTGGTATGTAAGTAAATAGATTAGGTGCATTTTATTTTTACTAGAAAAATGTATTAGGATATTTTTTGTAAAAGAAGATGCACACAAAATGCGATTTTGGTTTTGGCTAATTTCGGGCCAAAAGGACTTCATAGTTCTTAACGGGATTTTAGCCCGATAACCAAAACACATTTTTGAAGTCCAAAGGAGTTTGGACCTGAATATAAAAGACATTTGGAAGCCCAAAGAATGTAAAGAAATCACAACACAAGATGGAGACTTGAAGCATTCGGATGCGGGATCAAGTGGGAGTTCAACGACACATTATTTGTGTCAATATTCACCCTTTAGGAAGGACCTTTTGGCACACTTGTTTCGGCTAACAAGTGTGGTCAAAATAGTTGGCTATGGTTATGCACCTAATGATATGTGTGTTGTGCTTGTGTGGTTGTTTATTTTGTTGTTTGATGATATTTGGATATGCATGCTTAACAAACTAATAATCAACAACAAGCTTAAAATTGGTTCTTTAAAAGATCATTAAAATTGGTTAATAAAAGGTTATTAAAAATTAATGATTTTATAATAAAATGGGTTTTATTAAAAGAACCTTGAAAATTTGTTTTCACAAAAGTACCAAGGATTTGAATGCATGCAAATGTATGGTACATAATGTTTTCTAAACTAGAATTTTTTGAAAACTCAAAAATCCCTTTTATAAAACAAGTCAAACACCATCCTTTTATACAACACTCGAATCACTTGGGAACTCTTTTGTGGGATAAAGGTCACCTAACCACATTTGAGGGAACTTGTATATTCGAGGTGGGTTTACCATGTTTGTGGGATAAAGGTCACCTAACCACTTATGTGAATAAACTCACACGTGTGTGTAAGTTGGACGACTTGATTTGGAAACCATGAACTTAGGGTCACCGAAGCATGGGGAACAAAGGTGTTGATGGGATTAAACATGCCAACTAAACATAAAGATGTTTAATCGATCCCATATGGCTAGAAGTTGCAAAGGGTTGCAATCGTCAAACGTTGACTACCTTGTTAATTTAAATAGAGGGATAAAGGTCACCTAACCAATATTTAAATGTAACGTTGGATTCTAGATTTTAATTATTAATTGTCTATGAGACACAAAGGGTATTAATGATTAAAATATAATAATATCGAAAATACTAAAATTGAACCTTGTTAAATTTTGTAGATGGCCGCTAACAATATTACCCAAACCGTCCGTAACCTATCACTAAAAACAATCCTTGAAAAGGATCGTCTCAATCATAACACTTTATGGATTTATATCGAAACTTAAGAATCCTATGTGTTGAACGATCCTAATCCCGATGAACATCTTATGGAAGATAAGGATGCCTATAACGATTGGATTAAGTATATCAAGGATACTATGCAAACCTCTTGTCTCATGTTAGGAATTGTGATTCCCGAGATTCAAAAGGATTTTGAACATCATGAGCATACGACATGATTAACCAATTGTAGGAAATGTTCCTAAGGGTAGAACGCTTCAAAACGGTTAGAGCGCTTCATGAATGTCGAATGGAGGAAACCCAATCGGACTCATCTTATGTCTTTAAGATGAAAAGCCACATTGATCACCTCGAAAGGCTCAACATGGGTAAAAAGGGCTTTACCCATTCTAACGATTAATGAGGGTGGGAACTAGAAAGGGCATCACCCCGACACCAAAGCAAATGTTGAAAATGGAAACGGGTAATTCAAAGGGAAAAGATTAGAAAGACTAAAGCGAAACCACCGAAACCAAAAGAGAAGAAGGCAAAGGTTGTCATGAACGATCCATACTTTGAGTGTGGTGAGATAGGGCATTTAAATAGGAATTGTCCAACCTATCTCAAAGAGTTGAAAATGAAGAGGGATGCCGGGCAAACCTCAGGTACAATATTTATGAAACATATTGACCTTAATGTTATTTCTTCTAACACATAGGTACTAGATACCGGATGTGGGACTCATGTTTGCAATCCATTGCAAAAGGTTCAAAAGAAATAAGCATTACAAGAAAGGAGACTATGTTTTGAAACTTCCAAATGGTTTGGAAATTGTTTTAAACATATTATATATGCTCCTAGTTTGACTAGGAACATTATTCAAGTTTCCCTTATAAGACAATATGGTTTTGATTTAAAGTTTTTGTAAACAATGACATTTATATCGATGAATGACATGTTTTACTTTAAACCTATGCCTTCAAATGGTATTTATGAATTGGTTCATAATAATACATCATTTGATAGTTTAATGTACCAATCAATCACCAAGAAACTCAAAATAGATTTGAGTAAAACCTATCCTTGGCATTATCGCCTTGGTTATATAAACAGATGTCGCATGTAAACACTTCGAAAGAATTGTCTTTTGGAAACAAATGAAATTGGTTCATTTGATACATGCGATTCTTATTTACAAGGTAAAATGACCAAGTAACCCTTTAGTGGAAAGGGAAAAAGATTTATTAGATATCATATATTTGGATGTATGTGATCCTTTTAAGCCAATGACTAGGAATGGTGATAGATACTTCATTACCTTTTACCAATGACTATAGTAGTTATGGTTATGTGTACTTGCTAAGACACAAAGTTGAAGTTTTGAAATGTTCGAAGTCTTCAAAAAGTGAAGTACAATATCACCTCAATTAAAGTTCTTCGTTCCAATAGAGGAGGAATCGAACTCTATTTGGATATGGTTCGATCTATGATGGCTAGGATCGTATTATCTATATCATTTTGGGGTTACGCTTTGCTCTCCGTGGCCCGTATGGTCCAACCAAGAAAGTGGATAAGACACCTTTTGAAATATGGCATGGAAGGGTTCCATCATTATCCTATTTAAAGGTATGGGTTGTGAAGCTTCTGTGAAGCAATACACCCCAAATAAAAGTACAATCCACTAAGTGTATTTTTGTAGGATATCCTAAAGATAGTATAGGATATTATTTCTACGATCCAACAGAGCAAAAGGTATTTGTTGCTCGAAAGGCTGAGTTCTTGGAAGCTAAGTTCTTTGTGGAAGGAATTATTAGAACAAGTGGAACTTGATAAGGATCAAGAACCACAAGCCGATACACGTTTGGTTAAAACTAGCACTCAACAAAAGGTTGTTGAAAAACGATCAAGTGGTTGATCAACACACACAAAGCGTTCGCAGATCTGGTAGAATTAGTAGTCCACCTGAAAGATATGGATTTTTCATAGATGGATGCTACGTGGTAGATTCAGGTGAATCAACCACATACCATGATGCAATGTCAAAATTCGATTGTAACAAATGGCTTGAAGCCATGAACGTAAAGATGCAGTCCATGTATAACAACCAAGTATGAGAATTGGTTGTAGCACCTCTTAACTCCAAAGTAGTTGGAAGTAAGTGGGTTTTCAGGAAGGAAACCGATATGCATGGTAACTTGGATACTTGTAAAGTGAGACTTATAGCAAAAGGTTTCACTCAAACTCAAGTGGTTGATTAGGACGAGACCTTTTCGCCTGTGGCGATGCTAAAGTCAATAAGGATATTATTTTCCATACCTGCATAATGTAATTATGAGATTTGGCAAATGGATGTCAAAACGACTTTCCTTAATAGATATCTTGAGGAAGATGTCTATATAGTTAAGCCTAAAGGTTTTGTCGATCCAAAAACATCCTAACAAAGTATGCAAGTTAAAGAAATCAATCTAGGGATTGAAACAAGCATCAAGAAGTTGGAATCAACGTTTTGATGAAGAAATTGAGAATTTTGGATTCATCAAGAACGTCGATGAAGCTTGTGTGTATAAGAAAGCTAGTGGGAGCAATATTACTTTCTTAGTATAGCATTATTACTTTCTACTATTTGGAAATGACATTCCAGCCATGGAAGGTGTAAAAGCCTGGCTTGGAAGTTGTTTTTCCATTAAGGATTTTGGTGAAGTCGCCTATATTTAGGAATAAAGATCTATAAGGATAGGTCAAGGCGCTAGATAGGTTTAAACAAAAATTGCATACATTGACAAAGTCTTGAAAAGTTCAAGATAGAAAACTCTATGAAAGGTTTGGTACCTATTCAAGAAAGGACAATATTGAAAGCGTTTCAATGTCCAAGCTCAAAGGATGAGCAAGAAAGAATGAATGGAATCCCATATACGTCAGCTATAGGATTCATTATGTACGTAATGATATGCACTAGACCGGACAAGTTATGCGCCTTAAACATGACAAGAAGATACCAGCGAGAAACGGTCATTGAGTGACTGTTATAAATATATATTGAAATACCTCAGAAGGACTAAGGATATATTTCTAATATATAGATCTGGTGGAAAAGAACTCGTTGTAAAAGGTTACAGGGATGCGAGTTTCGGAATTCGTTGTAAAGGGTTACATGGGTACGAGTTTCCAAACTGATCGAGATGGTTCTCGATCACAATCAGGGTAGCATTGTCCACTACAGAATCAGAATACATCGCCGCTTCATTGATCGAGATGATTCATGTGGATCTGCCACTTGAATTATTGTCGATCTAGGGGTAGTCCCTACCATTCAGGACCCTAGAGATCTTTGTGATAACGATGGTGCGATTGCTCAAATCAAGGAACCTCATGTACATCAAAAGACTAGATACATTGAGCGGAGTTTCAACTACATAAGGGATGAAGTTGAAAAAGGGAAAAATATGTATTCGCAAAGTTCACACTGATCAAATTATTGCGGATCCACTCACGAAGCTCCTTGAATGGGCAAAGCATGAAAGGGTCATACTTGTGCCTTAGGACTTCGATATTCTAGTGATTGGATTTGATCTATTTTGTATTTGGATATTGGAACAATTGTTAATATAACTCTTTATGGTATTTTGAGTTATGTTCCTTTTAGCATGTTTAAATCCGTGAATAAGTTTCTTATTCTAAATGTCCTTAGTCGATCATACTTGTGGGAACAGATATGAATGTAAGACTATTATGAACTTGGATTGGTGGATATTCATTAGGTATGAATATAGAGCAAAGTGTTGCTGCCAAAGTTCATAGATATTTGTGGGATACAAATATTGGACTGGCTCGCTCTCAAATATTACTGCATGGAATCATTTGTGATTGATCATAAGTAAATTTGAGTAAAGGAGAATATCGTAGTATCCTCTGACCTGAGATACATATTGGGTCTTGATATTCACCAAATATTGTACCTTGACTTTTTTCTTCGCTGTTAGTAATATGACAGTACATAAGGCTAAGCTCAGGTGTGGTACAAGGTGATTGTGAGAGACGTATGTAGTCAAGAAGGGATTTGTTCCTCTTATTCATTGAGAGTAAGATGTCTAAGGCCTGCTAAAGTTAAATCAACAGAGAGTGATCACTCTATGTCTCTGGATTTAATATGACATCTGTAACGAAAGGATAAATGATAGATTCACCTAAATCATTTTCAAGTAAGGGACTTGAAGGGGATGATGTTATTGAATGGCAAATATAGTCATACGTATTAGGGGTAGTAAACCGTAGTTAGGGGTCATTTACTACTTGCATCAATCTTCTATGTATCTTGTGCAAGTGGGAGATTGTTGGACTCTGTATGCCCAAGACACATATTAAATTGATGTGGCTAGTACGTTATGATCCAAGTCGAGTCATACCCAATAACAAGCTAGACAAACACTTATATTATTTGTGATATGATCAAACAAATAAATATTAACACTTACAATATTTAGAAATTGGTTTTCTAAATGATTACACTTGATAAACTAATAAATTATATGGATAATTTATTTTGAGAGAATAATTTATTTTGTTATTTAATGGGTTAAATAACATTTTAAAAAGTTTTATAAAGTCTTGCATTTATGTAGTGTTATATTTATAAAAGTTATAAATATATATAAACCAAGACTTGAATTTTATAAAAGAAATATTTTTTTTATAAATAAGTGGGCCGCCCCCCCCCCCCCTTTTGTCTTACCAAGATGAAATCTTGATCCAATCATGATTCATGCTTTTGCATGTGTTAGAGAGGATGTGATTGGGTGGTCTAACCAAGACTTTTGGTCCAGTGGGGTTTCATGCACTTGCATGTGTAAGTTGGCACATGATTGGTCATGGTGGGTGGCAATTCTCTCTCATGGCTCTATAAATACTTGTATGTCAAATGCAAGAATGTGCAAGACTTATGAACTTGCAAGAACTAGAGAAATAGCTCTCTGATTTTCGGTCATCATAAGTATCATTCAAGTGTTCGGTTTTGAATTTTAGTGTTGAAATCCTAGCTACAATCGTAGTGTTTGTTGGAAGGTTTGGGGTATACAAGCTTGAGGTCTTCTACACTTGAAGGCAACCGTTCAAGAAGCATCATCATCTTCATGTCCTTTACTCCTTAGAAGGTAGTATTCTAAACACTCTATGGTTGTGTTTTTTTTATAGCATGCATGTTCGTATATGGATCCGGGATTGGGTTTTACATATAAAATGAGTTTTATATCTAGTAAGTAACATGTTTTAAATAATTACTTCCGCTGCGTTTTTATTTTATATGGATAAAATACTTTGATAAACATGTGAAAAACCCAACAGCAAAGACTGCAAAAAAAGCATTCTGGACATCTTCTCGGCCCTGAGTTCTTTCATTTTGATCGCAAAGGAGACTATAGGCTGGTATACCATTTTTTTTAACAAACTAATGATTTATGTTTATTTGTCTAACTATTATTTTTTTCCACACAATACATGTAGTGTCTTCCTGCTGAAGTTGCCAGACGAGCAGGTCTTTCTCTTGATCTTCATCCTTTGAAAGTTCAAAACATGGTTGGAGTTGTGGAGGTTTATGATGTTAAGTCGGAGTTAAATGAATTGAACCCACGTTATGCGTTGGACGGTTGGCGAAAGTTTATGACTGATAATAACTTGAGGTTTGGTGATATGTTGCACTTCACATACGTGTCTTCGCAACAGAAGATCGTATTAAATCAAGTTACGTCAGTTTAGCAAACACATTTAAGTATGTTCTGATATCAGATACTATAACTATGAATTTTTTGATGGTGATGTTGTATGTTTTTTTTTAAATTATTAACTTGATGGTTTGTTGCTATGTATGGCTAACATGATAAAACACTGTTATTAGCACTTTATGTTTTATATATAGATAATATGATGTTTCTTTTTGCTAATAGTAACTGCAATTAGTAGAAACTTGGTTTATTAATTGCAAATGTGACATTCTTCTGCATTTATGGGTTTATGAATTCAGAATAATGGATGGATATATATGACTGTATTTGGCATGATGATGTTGTGTTTCATGTTGTAAAAACCACGGAATTGTCAGATAATAGATTGCTTTGGCCGATTAGATTATGTGTAAAATTATAGTTATTTAAGTCATTGTTTCATTTTCTTGAATTCTATGTAATTTTGTAAAGAAGTTCAATAACAAACAGTGGTTTGAACATTTGTTTGCCTTTTGGTCAATAGTTAATAGAAACTCATGTTAGGTTGAACAGTGTTTTGAAGAGGAAAACAGTGTGAGAAGACAGTAGATCTTATTAAGTTAAACATTTGTTCAGGCTTAAACAGATGTTTGGCCTTTAACAGATGTTTGGCCTTTTATATCAGAGGTTTGACCTTAAACAGATGTTTGGCCATAAACAGATGTTTGACCTTAAACATATGTTTTGCCTTAAACAGATGTTTCGCCTTCTATATCAGATATTTGGACTTAAACAGGTGTTTGACCTTAAACAGATGTTTGGCCATAAACAGATGTTTGGCCTTAAACCAAACATCTGTTTAAGGTCAACATCTGTTTGACTATTGGTCAACATCTGATTGACTTTTGGTCAACATCTGTTTGAATTTTGGTCAACATCTTATTTTGTAAAGAAGTACAAAAACAAATATTTTTACAAAATCCCAAATCATCCTATCATGTAAGTGCATTGAAGTAAAAGTGGAAATGATATTATTCATGTGGTCCTGTTGCGCTTTTGTTTTACCTCTAATATGGGTTCATGATCTAATCCGGTGATTTGAAGACATTGTTGTTGAATCGAATGAGATGGTTGATGTAATATGGTCGTATTAATAACAAATAGTAATTAATATAACTAAGTTTCCCGAGCCCGGGAAGCAATCCCGGGTAAAAACCTAGTATGTTATATACATCATCATCATCATCATCATCATACTCAGTAAATCCCACCAATAGCAAAGCAAAGGTAGGGTCTGAGGAGGGTAAGATGTAGACAACCTTACCTCTACCCTGTAGGAATAGAGAGGCTGCTTCCAGTGAGACCCCCGGCTCGATAGTAGTTTTGCATCAAGCCTTGGACATAAGGCACATAACACTCGGCAATCGGGACAAAGACCGATTAGTGCATGTACCCTTTTGTCTTTCAGTATGTTATATACATGAGGATTGAAATATAAAAACGAGCATCTAAGAGGCAGATGATCGAAGAATATGAAGAATAAGGTTAGCTTCTAAGACGAATATAAACAAAAGTAAGAGCATCAGTAACACCTATACTAATACATTACTAAGGATACCAATTGTTGTATGACTTTAAAATTTTTTTATTGTAATTGAATTAATATGTAAATTTTGTACATGAGAAGTCAACCCAAAAATACTATTTTGGTAATGTTATTTATAGAATACAGAAAAGTCTACCATCAGATTCTTGCTCTTCAGTTTCCTTGACTTGAACACATTTTCCGATGATGACTTTGATTCCTTCATTCCTTGTGTGTCCTCTCTGATCGTGTTCAAAACCTACGGTGTAGCAGGACAAAATTAGTAACCCATGTCATAAGTGGGATGGATTGGTAGACACTCGAGCAACCAGGCGTGCCACACATGGCCTTTAAAGATGACCCTGTGACAATATGATATGTTAAAACAAAAGTTACAAGTAATAACCGTATGAAATTTCTAGTATTCTCATTATTTGAGCACCTTTCATTCCATGAAATGGAGATATATTGATCACTAGGTTATTTAAAGAGTGAGTTTGAGTTGAAGTAATATAAATTTAGGCTTGATTAAGTGATAATACGAGTCGATCCATGTCGACTCGATATCTTAACCAAGTCAGAAGTTAACAATAATATCAAATTATACAAGTCTCAAATAATATAGCGTTAAGCACTTAAGCAACCAACATACAAGGAATTGAGCTAAAATCATACGAGCCAACATGCAAGTTAATAGAGCCGAATTAGTTCGCGAGCTAAATCAACTTGAGCATTTATACGAGTAAGCTATCTCCAACTCAGACTCAGCCTGTAAATTCAAGCTAGATCAAGTCAAATCAGTTCTGAGGTTTTGATCGGTTAATTTTGAATGAGCTAGCAATAAGTTACAAGCTACATGTGGTTTTCCATTTTTCACAACCTCAAATGTAGGGGGTGTAAATGAGGCAGCCAGCTCAAGAGCTACTCTGAATCAGATAGGTAAAAAGCTTGAACGAGTCGAGCTTTAATGAGCTAGAGCAGCTGAGCCTTAAATATGACATGTTTAGTTATCGAGCCTGAGCTCGAGCTTTACATACGAAACTCATTTAGACTCAGCCTAAACGAGCTCAGACAAATTTTATTTTGATTTTTATATATAATAGGGTTAAGTTATTCTACAAGGGCTCCTAAAAATAAGAAATGTACAAAGACACAATGGATCACACAAGATGACACAATGTCGAACAAAATATAACACAATGCCGAAAAATGTAACACAATGTCGAGGAAAAAAGACACAATGAGTATCAAAAAAGACACAATGACGCAAATATAGAAAAGACACGATGATAAATAAAGAACACAATGATCTTTAAATCCAAAAGTGAATACCTAAAATCTCACATCATAGAGTTCGATAAGACAATTCCAATGTTGCTTGAATGAGGTCAATCGGAGTCCGTTTGATACCCTTTTGTACAACTTATTTTAGGAACCTTTGTATTTGATCCTAAACCTATATAATTATATACCTACTAATTGGCGAGCCGAGCTGTAGACAAGCTTTGGTTGGTTTAAGTTATCGAAATGAGCTTGAGCCAAGCTCTTAGCTCGCTTAACATTGTTCTCAAATTACCTAGAACCGAACTTAAGCTCTTAGGTTTTACTTTTGAGCTGCGCTCGATCTCAAATTAGTAGGCTCGAACCAAGCCAAGCTTCATGAAAGCATGATGAGCCAAGTTCGGCTCGATTACACCCCTACTAAAATTTAATTCATAAGAGGCAGTTTGAGAAAAATAAGTTCAACCTAAACCCTTATTTCATCTGTTAATTTCCTAGGGAATTAGATTATTACAACTTTAAACATATGAAACACCATCTCCTACAACCCATTTTACTACCAAACCTAAAGAGTTGAGGACATCCAAACACAATCAAACTCAATAACTATCAATGAGCCAACCAAGCAACCTGTGTACAACAAAACCAGTAATTTGACTGGGCCAGTTTGATTCAATCCACACAAGTGGAGAAAGAATTACATAAAAATAAATGAAGTTTCTGAGACCACCAGCTTATGATGAATCTCTTACTTCCACATAATCATGGTGCACGCCACCATTAGGCGTGTTCCACATTATCATACTTCAGGAAGAACAGGCGGGGAAATGCTCCGAGTATTATATGAATTGCAGTGGCTACATTTCTGCCCGATTATATGAAACATAACTTCTGAAGTGTCGTTGCAGTCGTTACATAGGATCCAAACCTTCTTCTGCCTGTAATCTTCAGGCATGGCGGTAGCTTCAATCTGAGAGAGAAAACGAATGGAATTATAGAAAAAGACGATTGATAAATCTTGTTATAACTTGCGACAAACTACAGCAATTATAAGAAGATATCCCATAAAAATGATTAACTAGACTCACCTCCTCATCTAGTCTTCTCCAAATCATAGACATATCCATTACTGACTTGGAGCATATAGGACAGGAGAATCTGTTGAAAAAAAAGGAATTAATTTTCAGTAAAAATGCAAAAAAAATAAATACATGAACCAAAGAATCATAGAAATACTTACTTATTACGGCTTGTCATCTCGTTACAGCATTCAGAGTGCATTGTGTGTCCACATTTCATGACAGTAGTGTCTTTCAGTGAGTCGAATAGGTACTGTAAATGCAGTGGTGGATATATTATAGCTTCGAATGTCCGTTCAAAACGCAATGAATGGTTACAACTTACAAATAAATGTAAAACGGGAAATGAAAAGGAAAAGAACCTCATAACATATAGGACAGTGATGGTGCATAGAATTTTCAACACATAAATGATTATTACGCAGTTGTACAGAATAGCAAGATCCTGAGAATTGAACAGCATAAACAGATAACAAAACCCAAAAGACAATCAGAAGTCAAATATGAAAATCAGCTGATTAAACCATAGTTAGATGCATACCACACTTCTTGCAATGGAAGAAATTCTCACGACCGCCAACTCTAAACAATATAAATTCATCAAAACTTGTACACGAAACAAATAAAAATAAAATCAAATTAATTCGATAAACATAATCTTCTTGTGCAAAGCTCACACTAACCTGCATATGCCGCAATCGTCACAATGAAACTGACCCTTGTTGGTCTGCAATGTGAAAGTTAGCATCAGTGAAGCAAACACACACACAATACAGAATTCAAATGGTGAATGAAATGACTTATTTATACATCATCGTCAAAGAATTTGCAAATGTCACAATAATACTCCCCCATATTGACACCACAGTTCGTGCAGACACGAGCAACCTGGATGACGATAGAAACACTCATAAACGATAAACACAGTAAAAAAAATAAAACTCAACAATCAGTTCTACTTTAAACCACAGAAACATACCGGCTGCTCGGTGTCACAAACAGCACAAATAACCTGCAACAATCATGAATTTCAACACAACAGAAAAAGTACACAACTCTTAAAACCGTCAATTTCGAGTCCAGATTCATAGGCCTGTAAATGAACCGAACGAACACGAACAGAGGCATGTTCGTTTTAGCTTTAACCGAACACTAACACAAACATATAATCGAACACATATTTTTGTTCATGTTCGTTTATTACGAAAATGGGCATGTTCGTGTTCGTTCATATAACTTTAACCGAACACAAACACATAATCGAACACATTTTTTTGTTCATGTTCGTGTTCGTTTATGTTCGTTCGTTTAAAACCTAAACGAACAGTTCACCAACATAGACAAACAAACTTAAATGAACATAATTTAACAAACAGTAAACAACACAAATGAATATAATTGAATGAACACAAATGAACATAACTGACTAAACATAAACGAACATAAAGTAATTTTCTAATATAAATTAGTGATTAATTATGATAAATTCTGTTGGAAACCCCATTTTTATTACTATAAAGCCCAATTACCAATTAGTTATATAAGTAGTTAGAAAGTTCCTTTTATGCTTTAATATTTATATACATATAACTACTTAGGGTGGAGGGAGTGGTCACCAAATGGTGAGTGTTTAACTTATTTTCTAACCAATAATGTCATGCCATGTCAAGTCCCCACTCCACTCCCCATTTTGCACTCAATCACTAGCAATGGTCAAACACATGGAGAGTGGTAAACAATTTAAAAAAAATGTGATTGGTTGAAAAAGGGTGGGGCCCACCATTAACCCCCTCTCTCTCCTCTTTATCTTCTCTTCTCTTTCGGTTTCTCACTCGGTGAGTATACACCGACTTGGACAATCACCACTAGCCGATTAACCGCCGGCACCACATCACCACGCGGTAAAGTGACCTCCCCGATTGAGTCACCGAGAGCATACCGTCCACCCGTATGTATTTAAATTGAATCGAACAAACTTAAATGAACGAACATATACAAATGTAAATAAACGAACATAAACTGGAGTTCACAAACAAAGCATGTGTTCATGTTCGTTCGTCTAATTAAATGAACAAAAAATTGTGTTCGTGTTCATGAACACAAACGAACTTCCCGCCGAACAAGTTCACGAACAGTTTCGGTTCGTCTACAGGCCTACAAATTCAGCATTTATTAAAATTACAAAAAAAAAAAAAAAAACTGAAACAGTGAAACGTACTTGCTTTATATCATACCGAACAAGATCATGCCGATCAGAAGGACTACTCAACATATTCTAAACAAGATAACAACAATTAACCGTCAATTAGCAACAATTTAATCATAAAAAATATAGATCTACAAAACGGAACTGATTCAAATAGACATAATTAGGTCAGAAACGAACAAAACTGATAACATATTTTATAACATCAAATGGAACAAAAAGTAGAAGCAGATTGAGGTGAAATCAGTACCGTAGCTTCATTGTGACAATGGCGACAACCGTAGATCTCGTTGCAACAGGGAGCACGAATCAAACATCGTCTTCGATAGTGCTTGCATCTGCAGAAACGAATATGTTTAGTAGAGAATTGTTCAGGATTATTATTATTATTAATCAATCGGAAGGTTGATTGTGAAGAAGAAGAAGATTGTACCCGTAACTCATCTTCCCAAAATCTAGGCGTTCCATTGGGAAGGAAGTAAGATTGGGGTTTGCAGGTTGGCTATGCAAGGGATGTGATTGTTGTGAATTGTACGAATTCAAGACTTTGTTGCCATATGTTTTTTTTTTTTTTTTTTTTTTTTTTGAAAAAAAAAGGAGTTAAATGGATTCTAAACTATGAGGTCTGAGTCATTTTCTCAGTTTATTTCAAATGTTTTATTTTATTCGTATGTGGGTACAAAAATGTTTTACTGTTGTCATTTTAGTCTATTGGGTTAACATCATTCATTTTTTCTGTTAACGATAAGTGCAATTAGGTCATTGTATATGTAATTTTGTGAACTAGAAGGGTAATTTTGCCATCTAAAATGACCGAATTGTCGTTCTCGTTAACAAAAATAATGGATGAAGTTAATTCAGAAAACTAAAATGGCAACAATGAAACATTTTTAGACCCACAGATGAAAAATGAAACATTTGGACTAAACTGATAAAATGACCCAACCCACATAGACTAAAATGGCATTTAACTTGGAATAAATATACAAGTTTGATCATCTTGGTAAACCTAATAATAAAGGGCTATCTGTGTTTGCAAATATTGCTGATGACCCGACCCAACACTGTTTCAAAGAAATCCACCGCTTAACAATTTGTTATGCTAAAACATTTGGCTCAACCCAAGAGACTTGAACTTATAATCTTCATTTTGAAAGGTTATGTGACTACCAATTAACCAGATTGTCATTGACCCATATGTATTAGAAAGTTATAAAATATATATTTACATATATTCCTTTAGTCTACATTTACTTTTTAATTAATGTCAAACCCACAAAAACCATGTATTATGAAATGATATTTTTATTCATTGAAAAACTTAATATTTTAGAAAATTAGATTTTAACAATTCGAATTATAACCTCTTGCTGATGTAAATATAAACTAACAATTAGACCACTGATATTCCTAACTTTTAATTTCGTTGTCTTAAACACTCTCGCTCTAATAGAATGTTAACTCTTTTTTTTTGTATTTGATGACGTGGTGTGTGATATAAGAACTATTTGGTAATGAGTTGGATTGAGATCTACCTAGGTTAGCAAAAATTCAAGTCATTACTCATCACATGCCACGACATCGAGAACAAACTGGGTTAATAATTTGTTAGCGTGTGACTGTTTGGTGTAGCAAAATTGAAAATTGTGAGTGCAATGATAAGATTATTAAAGCATTAGCATCCCATCCTTTATACTATCTTATTCTCAAGAATTTAAAGAATAATTGAAAGTTATCATCCAAAAGACCATTATATCTCATCCTCTGAAATAGAGAACACTTTAAAGAAAACATAAACTATATATTTAGAGGTTCAAATCCAAACCTCTAGAGAAGGAGAATGCAATGTGAATGTTTTTAGTTAAATTGTGGGTGTATAAGACTATGGGGCTTGGGTTTGGGCTTGGGTTTCAAGCCACGCATGGGGCGGGGGAAGCAAGCTGACATGGCGGGCTGTGAATGGCCAATTCAAACTAGCTGTTGGGCTAGCCGTTGGGGGCATGTTTTTTTAAAAAAAATTCCTTTATAAATACCTTACCATATTTAACATTTTTCTCACACAATATCAAACACATAAAACACAATCTTGCCATGAGTTCTTCAAGTTATAGTAAATCGTCATCATCATCTGACGATGGTGCGGAAATATTTCTACAAACGATCGCGGCGGTGGTGAAAGCTATCGTGGAAGACGAAGACGATGAGGAAGAGACTCAACAACCTAAACGGAGGAGAAGGTACATCGCTCGTGAACGGCACACCGCTAACAATTTGTTGGTAAGCGATTATTTCTCAGCGGAACCTAAATATGATGAAAAAATGTTTAGGCGTCGTTTTCGTATGAGTAGAAACTTATTTTTAAGGATATCTAGATATCTTGAGGAGAAGTATGTTTATTTCCAATAAAAACCCGATGTAACCGGGCAATTAGGATTTAGTACGTGGCAAAAGGTCACGGCCGCACTTAGGCAGTTAGCGTACGGCAATAGTTCGGACATTATGGATGACTATTTAAAAATGTCTGCACGTGTAGCTAGAGAAAGTCTTCACAACTTTTGTTCGTGTATTCTAGAACTTTATAGGAAAAGATATTTGAGAAAGCCCTCCTTCAGTGACATGCAACAAATATTGGAACATCACGCAAATTATCATGGGCTACCCGGGCTGCTAGGTAGTTTAGATTGTATGAAATGGGCTTGGGAACTTTGTCCTACCCAATGGCAAGGCGCTCACACTAGTGGATTTCACGGGATGCCAGCCATCATGCTTGAAGCGGTTGCGTCCCAAGATCTTTGGATATGGCATGCGTTCTTCGGTATGGCAGGTTCACATAATGATTTTACCATCATAAACCATTCGCCCCTTTTCAATGATCGGGTAAATGGTATAGGACCCAAATGAACTTTCTTTGTAAACGGGGTTGAGTACGTTTATGGGTACTACCTAGTTGATGGGATTTACCCAGAGTGGGGGGTTTTCGTAAAATCGTTCACAAGACACGGTACCACAGATCCAAAGAGATTAAAGTTTAACAGGGTCCAGATGGCTGCACGTAAAGACATCGAGCGAGCATTCGGTGTTTTGAAGAAAATGTGGCGAATATTGGCAATGCCTTGTCGAGTATGGGACAAGGATCAGATTGGAAACGTGATGTACACATGTATCATTCTTCACAACATGATTTTGGAGGATGAAGGTAGAGCGGTCGTTACCTACTATGATGACGATGACCCCCAACCAGGTAACGTAACAGATGAAGATAAAGCGGCAAATGAATTTTTGATAAAGTCAAGGGATATACATCACAACCTTCGATCTGATTTGGTGGATCATGTTTCAACGATTCCTGGGTTTGAAACCGACGAAGACGACGAAGAATGATAGTTTTTTATTTTGATAATTATTTTGTATGTTTATTTTAATAATTATTTTGTATGTTTATGTAGTTTTTATTAATGGTTATAAATATATATATATATATATATATTAAAAAAAAAAGCTGATGTGGCTTGGCCACGCCAGCCAAGCCACGCCCACCATACCCCATCCAAAGTGGGTTTGTGAATTGAGTTTTGAAATTACACGTGTCAACTCATGCCCCAACCCAAGCCCCATCATACCCCCACGGTCTAAGAAAGAGAAACAAATATAAAATAATTGTTTGTGAGTAAAATTTAGATAAAGATAGAGAATGAATGTGTGTGTGTTTTTTTTAAATAGTCAATTTTTTATAAAAAATGTGTTTTTAATTAAATTATATAGATAGAGAAGGAGAATGGGATGTGAATGCTTTTTAGTATGAAAACATAGCGTCCAATACGTCATAGTTTTAACACTTTTGAAACGTTACTTAATACAGTTTTGACGAGTTATTTTCAATATTTTAAAAATAATTATTGTTTAAATATTTCTTTTTATAATAAACATCAATAATCCTTTAATTTTGAAGATTAATAATGTTTATATTGATATAATATTTGTGATTTATAATTTTGTTTAAACATAAATAACAAAAAAGGAAAAAGTGTGTTTGTATTGACTTGCTATAAACGTAAGGTGTTGTGTAAAATACGGATAAGCTATCTGACTTGACTTGGGACCCACAAACCGCCCGGATCAGCCAATGAGATTGAGGGGAAGAGTGAAGTCAATATACTTGAACTACTGGATAATGTACAATTGGCGTTTTTCTTTATTTGTCCTTTTTTTTTTTTTTTTTTTTTTTTTTTTTTTTTTTTTTTTTTTTAAGGCCATGGGGTATGGGGCTTGGGTTGGGGCGTGGGTTGGGGGAAAACGTCAAAGCCACCACCCCGGGGGCTTGGGTTGGAGCTTGGGTTTGGGCGTGTCCCCTTGGGGCTTGGCTTTCAAGCCGGGCGTGGGGCGGGCTAGTAAGGTGATATGGCGGGCTCTCAATGGCTATGTGTCAACTCAAGCCACCAACCCAAGCCCCCAACCCAAGCCCCACCATACCCCATGGGCGTGGGTTTTTTTTCCCATTACACGTGTCAACCAATGCCCAACCCAAGCCCCACCATACCCCACGGTCTAACAAAAATAAACCCATAAAAAAACAACTAAATTTATATGAAACCTATACAAAATAATACTTGGTATAAGTGATAATTTGCTAAAAAAAAAACTCTTACACAGATGGTTATTTGAAATTAAAATCACAAAAAAATGTCAGCTAAAATTCTCCCAATATTTTCTTTTTCTTTTCGTATAATGTTAATTTGTAAATGATGAGAAAAATAAAAGCTTAGGGTAGTTTTATACAAATAAATGTGAATTTGCACACTTAGAGTGTAAGGGGTGCATACCTAATGAGATTAGGCAAACGTTCCAGTCACCCAGTCATATTTTCTCTCTCATTCTTGTCTAATGTCAGAACAAAATAAGGAGTGCATGTCTAAAATGAGATTAGGCAAACTATTTTTTTTAAACTACATAATTAATAAATGAAACTTAATTTTAACAAAATAAAAGTACATTAAATTAAAAAAAACATTACATTAAAATAACCAAACTAAAATAACATTAACTAAATTAAAAAAAAAAAGACATTACAAAAAATTAAACCTTCTAAAAAAATAAAACCATAAAAAATTTAGAAACTACATGGCCATCCATATTTTTTTGCGATCTCGCGTTTTCGAGCTAGTGTGATTTCCAACATCTCCGGTGGAACATTGTCGTGTGGCCTGTTAAACGTCTCCAGATCCTTATCAAACGGAATCGATCTCAACGTCTCTCGATGTTCATCCGCCAACTCGATATATTTTTCCTCTCGTTTCTTTTTAATTTCTACCAACTCTTGTTTCACATATTTGTATTCTTGGAGCTTGTCGGACATACCAACTGACTTTTCGCTCGACGTTGTGGGTCCTTTATCTTTTTTCTCTTTCTTTTTTTTCCTTGTTGGAGAGGGGTCTACGATTATGTCAGGTATATCACTACCCGCTTGATAGTTACCTGAATCGGATGACTTTCTTTTTTGCCCGGAAGCACCATTATCCTCACCCACCAATGGTACCAGGGTCCATTTCTCATGCTTTCTAACCACCTCCCACGCCTCAATATGAGAAAGCCACCCGAATGTCGTTTTTGGTAATCTTTTAGCACTTGTTTTATAACATGAGCATCGTCACTCCCGCTAGTACGTAAACGATCCTATAATAAAAATATAAATTATATTAATGTAAAAAATAAGAATATATTTTATGGTAAAAAAACAAAAACTATGTAAACGTTAAAAGTTATACCGCTTGATGCCAAAAACCGTTGAATTCGTTCAACTTTGATTGCATGTTTTTCCATTTCAAACGGACTTGATGAATGGTCCGTGAGCTTCCTCCAACGGTTGCATTGTAGTGTGCGAGAACATTTCTTCCAAAAACTTTCCGTTTTTTTTGGCATTTCCTTTTTTCTTGGTAAGACTACAATGCACATACGCCATCGCTAAAGCCTTTTATTGCTTATTCGTCCATCTTTGTGGATCCATCCTATTCCCTTTTCCTTTCCATTTCCCTTCTTGTTCGGCTTCTACTTCACCTTGAAGATCTTCCTCTCCGTCGACTTCTTCATCTTCATCTAAGTGTTGAGTATCGGGTACAAATTCTTCATCTTCGTTGTCATCATATATGGGAAGCATGTGTTCAACATTATCTCTTGGAGATTGAGATGGTGGACTCCGATAAGCAAACGGGTCAAAAGCGTTTTGGGCTTCCGTAGGATACTCGTATACACCCGGTGCAACCATCATGGGACATTGTGGTAATGAAAAAAATTATGGTGGATAGTTGGGTTGGGGTTGGGTGTTGTAAAAACTCGTTTGCGGAAAAATTGTGGTGGGAAGTTGGGTTGGTACACACTTGATCCGTCTCGTCTACTTTGCGAGCCACTCCCTCTCGCACTCGAACCCGAACCCGATACTTTTTTTCTTGCCATCGCTCTTGTTTTAACTATCCATGGGGTGCTTGAGTGTCACAACCCCCGCCCCCTATCTGTCCCGGGAACGGGCGGCCGCGAACATCAGTTGTGGTGGTATCATTTTGTTTATTAATTTGACAGAGGTAATTCATCAGGACCGTAGTTAGGAAATGTTTATCAGAGTAAAACCGCCATATTTTATTAATAACCACATGGGTAAAACCCAAGTTTCTTATTACAACATAGGGATAAACTCTATTTTATTGAATTTAAAACATCGTCTTTTAGGTAACTTTTATAGCCACATTTTTCCAAGCCGTCAGTGCTTTCAAGCTGGCTTTCTTCTAATTTGGCTGTCACATTTTGTTACCTGGAACTCATTTTAAAAACATTTGTCAGTGGGAAATACTGGTGAATGAATCCCAGTTTAATCAAGAAAAGTTTTATCAATTAACACAGTATTGAGAGCGATCACAATGTTTATTTCTACACAATTACTCATTCAGTACTGTCAATCCTGACTGGTGGGTCATATTACACATTGGCTAACTCGTTGTCCAATTGTAAGGTGTTCCACATTTTGTATACAAACCCCAACATACCGGCAGTAATTGAAGAACTACAAAGACTCAATCACTGCTTAATCATATTGTAAAGCATTTAAGGTTTTGTAAAACAGTTCACAAAAGGTTTACAAAAAGAGGATAAACTCACATTGCTGTCTTAGACTTCTTTTAAGGTTTCCTGGTGATTTATCTATAATTTACACAAATGTATATATATTAGTATAATAACCCTTTATTTATATTAACGATACCCTCCCCAAGACGACATTCCAACAACTACGTCGGGCAGAACCACGACAGTCGTTACGGAATCCTGGATCAATCGGGCAGCGTATCTAATATGTAACCGGGGTTATAATACTTACAATGGGGCAGAACTTCGTTAATTAGGGGGGTATAATACCCGAGTATTACTTATACTACGTAGAAATCCGTTTAGAAAGAAAAGATTTGAGCGAGTTTCACAGAAGATCCGATGCCTGCTATTTATAGGGCCTGATTTTCACTTGCTCGCGGCCCGCGTAAGGTTAGGCTAAGGCCTACGCGGCCCGCATACTAGGGGGTCTAGGCGTAGGTGATCCGGGTCACGAACTAGGTTCAACACATTGCTGACACGTGTCAACACCGGGGCTCGCCGGATCTTGAAGCTGTCGCGGCCCGCATAATATGTAGTCAAGGGTTACGCGGCCCGCGAGCGCCCCTAAAATTTTGTTTTTTATTTATTTTTAATGATATTTCATATTTTGGGCTCGGTTTTCACATACGGGGTATATTTAGAGACATATAGGGGTATTTTAAAATATATTAGGGCGTCGAAAAAATATTCAGGAGGGTTGTTATATCCTCCCCACCTTGTTTTAGAGCTCATCCTCAAGGTCTACTGGAACAAGTGTGAATATTTCCTTTGCATTTTTTATTCAAGCTCCCATGTGTATTCTGGTCCTCTTTTGGAGTCCCACTTCACTTTGACCAGAACTAATCTCTTGTGCTTGAGGTTCTTAACTTTCCTGTCTTCAATTTGTAGAGGTCTTTCTACAAATTTTAACTGTTCATTTACCTCTATATCCTTATGTCACGGCCCCCGACCCCACCCTGGACGGAATCGGGAGCCGCGAGCCAGCCAAGTGGTACCGGTGGTTATTTAGAAAAATAGTGCAGCGGAAATTTCATCAGGACCGTGAGTTAGGAAAAATATCAGAGTTTGAAACACCAGATTTTTATTTATTAAATAAATGAGATAAAACCATGTTTTGAAAGGTAGCTTTAATATAGAATAAATCCGAATACATAAAACAACTTTCCTTAATTTAATTTAATTGATAAAATAAGCCACTTCTGTAAGCCTTGTTGGTGTCGTATCCAACTCTTATTCTGTTCTACTGTAATTACCTGAAACACGCTTTTAAAAACATTTGGTCAGCAGGAAATACTGGTGAGTTCATTCATTTTTGAATAAAACATATTTGGTATAATTCACAGCATTAAGAGTTTTTACATTTGCTTCTTTAAGATTGGCAAAGACTTAATCACTGCAAAGTATAACTAGAAAACAGTGTTATAAGTTACAGTATTAAGAGCGATTACAATGTTTATATATATCAACCATTTACCCAACGGTATTTGTCACTCGACCACCTATTGGCTATCTCGTTGTCCAATGGTGTCTGTGACTATGGTCATATCACCCCTTGGCTAACCCGTTGTCCAATGGTGACGGTTATCAAGTAATGTATACAAAACCTCACATACCGGCTGTAATTTGGAGATTACAAAGACTTAATCCCTGTAATTATAAGTTTGAAAACAAACATGATTTTGAAAGAAATTTTGGTAAAAAGAAAATGACTCACATTATAAGCATGCGATATTGATTTAACAAGCTTCTTGATTCTACTTCTTCTGAGGATCACGCATATACTTTATTATTCTGAACCTTCTGATGATTAAGCATCCATTTTGATTGTAAGATTATGGTGTAGAGTTTCGGGTAGTTAAACATTTAGTTTAACAGAGTGGAATACGTATTAGTGTAAAACCACATCAAACCTAACGATGGTCACGAGATCCGAACCTTAACGAACTCACAAAGTATAGTACTTTGGCATCCGTTTAACAAACTCACAAAGTGCAGCACTTTTGGCATCCGTTAGTTGGTTCCCGAATCGATCAGACAGAACATCGCTTTGGTGATTATTGGTTAGATTACCAACGTATAGAGAGAAGAATAGAAGGAATGAGCAAAGGAAAAATGAATCCTAAGTTTCCTATTTATAGCTAAGGGATAAGTCCTACCCATATATAGAATTTCCCTAGGTGTTATCTTCCTTAGTTGAACTTTCCCTAGGTAAAAGCTTCCCTAGATACAACTTTCCTTAGATAAAATCTTTCTTAGATAATATTTACCCTATATATATATATCTATTTTTCATGTATATCTATTTAGGTGTTTAATAAATCTTACTTAACTGATTAATTAATCTTACTTAGCTTAATTAATCTTGCTTAGCTTAATTAATCTTGCTTACTGATTAATTAATCTTGCTTAACTTAATTAATCTTGCTTAACTGCTAAGTATACTTATCTATTAAGGTTTCTTAACCGCTAAGTTTATTTAACTAGTAAGATTACTTAATTGCTAATTATTCTATTTTAGCATCTCCCTGGTTACGAGTTCTACTTTCTAGCTACAGCGGAACTCGTATTAGTGTATTAACTCAATTCAACTTTAACGATAATTACGAGATAAAACCCTCACGACGAATGACAAAGTGCAATACTTAAACATCCATTGAATTCACGACGAATGACAAAGTATAACCCGAGTTTGAGCAGCACTTAAACATCCATCGGATTGGTTTCAATCGATCGGACATTGAATCGTAGCAGCGATTAGAGTTATTACCCTAATAACGGGTAGAGTTTCGGGAATTAGAAGGTATAATCCCGAGCTACTATTTACTATAATAAAAGCTGAAGGAAAGAAAAGAATTGTAGCAGTGATCGAGTTAATACCTTGTAGTCGTAGCAGCGTTCCCCTATGCGGAAATTCGATATTTAGCAGAAAGAAACGATTTTGAAGGAAATTTTCGAGCACAGAGGACAGCCCCAGGTCCAGGCAATTTATAGCATGAAATTGGGTTTTACGCGGCCCGCGTAAACCCTTTGATGTATCTTACGCGGCCCGTGAGGGTCATAAGGGCGGCAGTAGAATTGCTGAGTCGATTTGTTCGACTAACGGCAAGGATTAGCTAATTCCTTAAGATTAGTTTTAAGCAATGGTTGGAATAACCATCTCACCTTAAATTAAGCTTTTCTATAATAGTTGATATATAAGTATCAAGGCTACTCTTTTGGAGACCTTGTATAGATGGAATGTTAAGCATCTACTAGTAGACAGAAGATTGGTAAGTCCAATTATCAGGATCTGAAAGTTGCCTTGACGAGTAAGATCAAACAAACCCATAATCATCGGTAAGATGCCAGTATTCGGCAGAAAATCAAGGATTAATGAGAATATCAACCCTCTTGAAATTCTTGTTGAGGAAGAAGGTTCAACAAAAGATATCACCCTGGAAGGGTGTGTCAAATTGTTAATTATCAGGCTAGTTAAGCTCTGAATATATAGAATCATTCGAAGGAAATTGAATGTATCAAGATCGAATAGCTTATAAGCTAAAACCTATGTAGGGAGCTTGGCGGAGCATATAATGCATTATACACTAATGGATTGAGGATGTATTTCACCAATAAGTCAAGGAGCATTATCACATATTGATATGCAGATCTATGATATGATGAGCAACCTATATCGATTAAGGATCGATAGGTTAAGAAGCTCCAAAAGGATACATGTACCAAATATAAAGGTCACTTTGGGAGCTTGGAGAGACTCCAGATATGCGATAGGAGTTGAGTCCATTATGCGACAAAAAGTACTTCCAGCTTCTTAGCAAATCTCGAGGTCGAGATTTCTTCTAAGGGGGTGAGGATGTAACACCTCATAAAATCACGTCCAATGATGTATTGACACGTGTAATAAACCCTAATAAAGACCAATGTTGAATTTAAGGGACTAATTTTTTCGAAAATCGAAAACTTTGATAATAAAAGGACTGGAAGTGTTAGCATACCTAAAATAAGTTTCCAAACAACCTCTCACGATGATTATATTCACAAATGAGCCACTTGTCAATCAAGTGTAGCCGTTTGCGCAATTAATTGGAAGTTTGCGCAATAAAGGGTTAAAAGTGTCAACATGTTAATTCTTACCTCTGAGTGACCATTCAACAAACCGGGAGCTTCATGATATTTGATTATACTCTCAGGAATGCCAAGCATTGGTCGTTTAAGGTTTTTATGCCTATAAGTAAAGATACGCGCAACTTTGCAAGTTAGAGGGACTAAAAGTGTCAATATGTTTAATTATACCTCTAAATGACCTTTTAGCGAACCCGAAGCATCGTGATGATTAATAATACTTTCAAGAATGTCTAATATGGATTAGATGAGGCTTCAATGCTATTAAATGATGAAATGCGCAAGTTTGCGCAATAGAGGGACCTAAAGCGTCAACTTTTGAATCTACGCCATTCGGTGACCATTTAAGCAAACAGGAGTGTAGTAATATTTAAATATATGCTTGGTAATGATTATTATGGGCCATGGAAGGCTTAGATATCATTAAACGGCATTTCGCGCCACTTTGCGCAATTAAGGGACTAATGACGTCAAACTGTAAAAGGAGGTCAAATCGTATGGTAACGGACCTTCCGGAATGTGTCCATAAGTTAAACATACCCTATTTATCCCTTATATAGCTTAGATATAGGTTTAGAGGTGTTTGGTGCACAAAAATAAACTTTTATGTCATTCAGGGACTAAAAGTGTCAAAAAGGGCACAAGTTTGCACTTTCGCGCATATCTCACATTCTGATTATCCCCGGACACCCAAAAATTTATGTAAGCACTAAAATATTTTATTTTAGTGATCGCCTTGATAAAATTCCATCCGTCGTGTAATTTGGATCGTTTTTCGCGTCCGTTCGTGTTTCGTCGTAATTCGACGCTCAACGTGACCGTACGGCCAAACGAACCGACATCCGACATGTTTCTGAGCATGTTTCATGTCCACTATGTTTAAACTTCATGATGGAGCCTTAAATTGAGGTTAACGGGACATAAACGTGCCTTAAATGACCTTAAAGACTCACAGGGACCATTTATGTCAATATATGAAAGCTGTTTGCTGATATGGACTGTTAGGCGGGCCGCGAAGACCTCAGGGGTCCCCTACGCGGGCCGCGAGACCTGCCCAGATGTGGAAAATAGCTGCAAATAGCCTGCTTATTGCTGGATGTTGTTCAATACTGGTTCCTAGCTCACAAAACCGACTCTAGGGGCAGCCCACAGGTTTCAAAAGTGGTTTTTACACCTGCCATGATCTGGTCATGACCTCCCGACACTTGTCGCGATCTCGTGAGGTCCCGAAATGTATATATAGGAGGTGAGTTCACTTGTTTCATTCACACCTCCATCCATTTCTGCTTTGGCTCTCTGAATTCAAGGGGATCCTGATCATATTAGGAACCTCCTTCAGTCTTTTGAACCCTTTGTAAGTATCCTTCGTGCTTAGTTTTAATCGTTTAGCGGTTAAAGTCGAAAAGTCAAGCGTTTTGATAAACGTTTGACTTTTAAACGGCTAAGCCATGGTTCGCAACGAACATGGCTACGTGACCGTAATTAGGTAGGTAATTAACCCTCAAAAGGGCACCTCCTAATTACCACGTTTACTTAGTTTAATTGTCGGGTCAAATAAAAGTCAAACGGGTTGTTTTGAATAAAATTCATATCTATTAATATAAAAGTCATAAAATCAGTTTTCTAACTTTAATAACTTGGTAAATATTAGTTGAACATGTCTAAACATGTTCAACCCGACAATTCTAAGTATAGGCTCGGTTCGGAACCGAAAGTCGCAAAAGTTGACTTTTTCTTTGACTTTCAGTTCTGACCCGATTTAGCTTAGTTTAGATATGCCTTAGGATTCCATTAGGACCATATTATAAGTTAGTATAACCCTCCAAGGTTATACAACTTGGTACCATAGAAATCCTAGTTTATGCATGTTTCCTTTAAAATGCCTAAATGTTGACCGTTATGCCCTTTTGACCTTAAAACGTGATTTTTGAAAATGTGAAAGAGTAGAAACCTTAGTTACTGATTTATAAACTTGCACCCAAAATTTGACATCAGTTTGAGGTCTAGGTTAAGAGTTATGCTCAATAGCGTAATTAGAAAGCTTTTTGTTAATTAAATGACGTAATTAGCGTATAGCCTATTTAAACCCACTTTTTGATATCAAACTTTTTACCCACTGATGTAAAATAATATTTTGGGATTTTTAAAGATTTTTATTTATTTTTAGGCTGAGCATAACATAGGATTCTAACTATGATTCGGTAATTGCCGGTTTTGCCCTTTTAGGCTATAAAATGAGTTTTACAAATCCTTTTGACCCCAAACCTTTTTCTAATGATTTAATATAATAAATAGAGTATTTTGAACCTTCTGGAATTATAAAAATATCAGCTTTCTTTTGAAAACCCGGAAATAGCTCCAAATCGCCTTTTTAAGCGTTTTTTAACGCATAGTATATACTAAAACCATATTAAACATATAAGGTTGATACCTACTGATATTTTTAGTATATTTTCATATGTTAACAGTAAGTAAAAGTTTTTAAACTCAGATTACTAATTAAACTCTTTTATAACCTTTTAAATGACCAAAATGCCCTTACAAGGCATAGTTTGAGTTTAAATCCATTACGGGCATAATAGAAGACATCTTACTGATGTCACAACATATTTAAGGCATATTAACTTAGGAAACCTGTTCATGACTCTTATGGTTACTCGTTACGCATTTTTCACGTTCGGATCGGCTTATGTAACTAGTTTGCATAAATTAGCCGAAACGAGTCAAACCTTATCCTTTTTATCTCAAAATTCAGAATGTGTTTAAGTTACCCATATTAAACAAGCATACAAGCTTGTCGGGTCAAAACCACATTCTAAACCAGTCTTCGCTTTATCATGCGTTTGAACCGTGTCTTCCTTTTTAAAACTAACCGGTCTAAGCTTAGGCTTAATTAAAGACCCGTTAGGAATCTAATAGGTTATTAAAAACCTTCGTTCCAGATTTAGGAGCCCAGTAAAAGCTATCTGTACTTGCTGAATTGATATACGGCTGTGATTGAATTTATATTTAGCTCAGGTAAATACTTTTAACTTATTTTCCCTATACGGGCTTGGGGTACGGTATATAAAATACCGCTTGGTCTGGCATTGAATTCTTTAATCGAATAGAGGTTAAATTTATTGATATGCTATGTTTTGAATGTGTTTTGTTTGCTTAAAGCCTTTGGGGGGTTAATGACCATGTCCCGGATATCCTTGGTATCATCTTACGAGATGGCCACGACCCGAGCACGGGGTGTAGGCGTACACCTTTCAGTGCATAACTCAATATTGTGGTGTGTCTATTAATCTTTAACCTGGTCTACGGATCGGGCTACCGAACGCATAAGTAACATGTAATTCCCTTACAAGATTATATTACATAATTATCCCAAGTTATAAAATGTTTTGTGCCACGTGCATTCAAATAAATTTTCAACCTTTTTAAAATGAGTCAGTTAAATTGTATTTACCAGTGTAAACTGACGTATTTTCCAAAAGGTTAAGTGCAGGTACTATTCGTACTAGGCTGGCTGTCTTCTAGCGTCCGTAATAAGTCTCGCAAGCTTGGATGTCAATAAAACTGTTGAACAATGTCTTCTTTTATTTTGATCCGCCTGTGGATCCGTTTCAACTATTCGTGATATTTAATATTACACTTTATTAAAGTTGAAATGAATCTATCTTTGCTTCCGCTGTGCATTTATGTATTGTGTTGTTTGACTATTATGTTACCAACCACGTCACGATACTCCCCACCGGGCCCACCGGTGACACGTGGAAAGTCGGGGTGTGACAGGTTGGTATCAGAGCCAACATTGAGTGAATTAAACACTAGTCTTTAGTGTTTAATCTCAATGACACAATAGCACATTCTTTGACCTTCTGAGTCTAGACTTAACATAGGAATACTCTCGTCTCTATTCGGAGGATTATTACTTTCGATTATATATTTTAATGTGTCGCCAAGCAAGAAGCTGTAATGGAGATTCTCCTCATTTGAAGCCTAGGAAAGGCCAAGCTTCATGTTGCGACTAGGATTAACGTACAACCAAGGAGAAGCATTCAGAAATGAAATGAAGAAGAAACTCCTTTTGCTGAAGATCGTTTCCTTAAAAGTCTTTATAACGATATTTATCTTTTAGTCCCTTTGAGGACAACATTATTCATTTTCAAGTCCCGTTTAGGGCAACCATATACTTGTTTAAATTTTAAGGGAACGATTATATTTAAAATATCATTCCTATATTATAAGATCTACCATTATAATAAAATGGAAAAATCTAAAAAGGACAGGACCTAGCCTTGTGTCATTATTAAGACCCGGCCAAGATGACAGTTCCTCAATTTAGGTTCAGATCCTTATTAATATCCCGAGTTAGGATTGTTCTGCGTTAATTATTAAAAATGAATCTTAAAGGTAAACCTAGCCTATATGACGAGGCCAAGATGGTAGGACCTATTCAAGAGATTCACATCCTTGTTAACATCTGTAACATATTAACTTTTCTGGCAGACGTGGTTCGATAAAGTCATATAAATCATCCTTATACTGGATTCTCCCGAAATCCTTTCTTATTTTGTTATTTAAACATCCATTAGGGATATAATGCCTACGGGCTATAATTAACGTCCTCTGAGACTAAAGACAATCGTAGCCTACAACTCCCTGTCAAGAAAAGGCGTGAACACGTTCAAGCCTAAATACCTTGATTCTACAAAATCATGGTTTATAATTTAAAGTTGCCCTTGTGACTTGACTTTTTGTGCTATAGTTATATTTTAATTAAATCCAGGATAATTATGATAAAAATCCTGAATAAAAAATAAATATCATTCCTTTCTTGCCAGTATAAATATTAAAAGAAAATCTTAAAAGGTTTGACCTAGCTTGAATGCCATTGAAGACCTAGCTAAGATGGTAAAATCTGTTTAAAAGAGATTCAGATCCTTATTAACACTTGAAAACGTGTTAACACTCCCGACAACAGTGATGCGATAAAATCACGCTTGTCATCTTTATATTAGGAACTTTCAAACCCCTTATTTAGCCTAAATGATCAATAGGAATCATGGCTAATAAACGTCGATCATGATGTACACATCTAAACATCCATCTGGGATGTATACCTACGGGCAAAGATGTATACATGAAAAAGATAGTTTTATTTCATAACTTCTTGTCAAGGCAATGAATTATGAAATTTTCCGATCCAAAGGAATCATTGATTATGTTTTAAAATTTCCCTAGTGACGAGGCATCTGTGCCATCGAAAAGTCCTTTGGAACAAGCCGTTGTGCTATATAAGATGTCAGTATGACATTGACAGTCTTGATTTATGTCCCCTGTCTAGTAAATATGAAGGATTATATTCCGTTTAAACGCCAAAGATGGTTTATTTAAAAACTTAGGCAAAACATAATCAAATAAATTAAATACTATCTATTGGTCTATATGGTTAATTACACCATGGCTATTTATTCATCAAATTCGACAATTCACTATAATTAAACCAATTATTACTACTTGGTTTGTAGTCTTCAAAGCTTCACCATGGCTGACCCCTCTGAAGCTCACAATCATCCAGCTGATCAAAATGATGATGCAAGACTAAACTTAACAAGCACCAGGTTGCAGGCTATGATAGATACAGCCGTAAACAAAGTCGTGGACCGTATATTAAAGGAGCATAAGAGAAAGTGCGATAATACCCCAATTAAGGGTTACAAAAAGGGTAAGACCGGTTCAAGCTATAACCAGTCCAAACCAAAGGAGGCAAAACTCGAATGTAAAACCTGCGGGAAGAAGCACTTCAGAAAATGTTTCTATGATCAGACCGGGGGATGTGTCATCTGTAAGGAGACGGATCACAAGACCCATGAATGCAAGTATTTGAAGGACAAACAACAGACCGGTGGAAAGACCAGATGCAAAACCTGTAGGAAATACCACCTCGGGAAATGCAGATATGAATCTCAGCCTCTACCCTGTGGAATCTGCAAGTCCAAGGAGCATAAGACCTTGGATTGCAAGAGAATGGGAGACGCAACCTGCTATGGTTGCAATGAGAAAGGGCACATTAAGACCAACTGCCCTAAATACGCTAAAAAGCCTGAGGAGGCTGAGAAGATCAAAGCTGGAAGCTCTCAAGTGGATACTCAAGAGGCTATTCAGGATGAAAATGTCACAACAGGTACTTTCTTTATCAATAACGCTCATGCTAGAGTATTATTTATTTCAGGTTCAGATAAGTCTTTCATAGACAATAGATTTTGTAAATCATTAAATCTGCCTGTTAAAACTCTAAGCGTTAAGTATAAAGTAGAATTGACCGATAGTACCTCAGAGACTGCTCCAGCAATATTAGATGGATGTTTATATCCATTAGGAATCATTCTTTTCCGATGTCCTTATTTCCATTTAAATAATAAGGGACTCAACATAGTGATAGGAATGAATTGGTCGTCCTAGAAGTCAAGCCTATATTGAGAATGATAAGAAGCAAGTAGTAATCAAGACTCCTTATGGTGAGCCTTTGACAATTCAAGGAAACACTAGGTATGGGTTACCTAAGCACTTGTTGAAATTGGTATTTAACAGCAAGGCTTTGAGTATGGAAAACTCAGAAGAAACAAACAACAGTCGCGGTGCTAGAAATGCGACAAATATTAATGGTGCATCAAGCGTGAACCTCAATATTAATGGAATTAATCTCCAAAACTGAAGTTAACCCAGTTGTTAGAAAGGTTATGAGAAAAGCCACGAGAAGATTCAAGAAGCCAAATGGTGTTTGCTCAAAAACACATGTCGCTGCTCATAATAAGAGCCTTACTCATACTTCATATGCGAAGAATAAAACAAATAAAATCATATGTGGCAAGGAGCCCATTCTTTAGGATGTACTTAAAAGTGCTCGTCTCTTGGAAGTCAAGAGACTTCAATAGTAAAAAGGGACCATCGATTACAAGAAATTGTTGGATGTTGTAGGAACCATTAAGTATGTCAGCAGTTATGCTGGAAAGCACACGGTAAGGTATGCATCACAATCATTCGATGACAATACTCTTGATTAGTGAGGACATTATTGAAGTCCACAAGAAAGATCCCCTTATGCAATATGGGATCGTCCAAGTTTTAAGGACCTTATTAGAAAACTATTAGCCGCTTCGCGAAATGGAAAAAGATGGAATAAGAATTTTCCGACTCCCCCATAAGAGTTATAAACTATCGGCAGTGCGTTGCAAACCTTGGCTCATTGTTTGAAATAGTGCCCTTATTCGGTTAACCTAGAATTTAAGCATAATGCACTATATAAATATTATGATTTAGCGTCGGCAATAAGAGGGCACATTAAGGTTTCAAAGCCTGCTCATTATAAATCCATCATGGATCTGCCTCAGCTACCCGCATTTTATAGATTAAGAAATAACCAATCAAAGTTGAGACTGCCCTAAAGTTTGTCAAAGATTTCGCAGCTAAGTTTAAAAGGATTAAGAATGGAGGGGTTTGACCCTCCTGATGCGTGATTAGAGGCAGTTCACATTAATAATGACACTAGATAAATCCTTTATTGTGATTTCATTGCTAAGAGTTATGTTTGGATTCAGATACCGCTAAGTCTCTCATAAGACCATAAGCTTAGCAAACTTTTAGAAACTTTCCGTAAGAACCCCAGATGTTAAGTGTAAGGTAAGACTTACAGGCGAAATCATAAGAACTTTTTTTTTCTTCTGTTCCCGTCAGAAACCTTCAATCGTAAAATTCTAGAAGTATCCTCTATAGAGGAAGTGCGTCAGCATATATGATTGATATCTCTTTGATCTCTATCGATTACGAATACCAAATGGTATGACAAAAGCGCCACATGAGGATTGATGTATCTTAATAAGTCCCATAGATTGCTTCCATGCTTGATCAGTATGGAGGTTTAATGCATGGGACCACAAAGATATTCCGATGGTCATATGGTACTAAAGTCAACTAATGGTATTCAAAGAAGATATCCAAAATGGAATTATCCAAATAAATGTTCCTGATTAAAGAATTCGTGGACTCGTAACATAAATGTGTTACCTATCTGACACAAACTACGATAGATGAATTGGAGTCTGAGATATGGAAAATCTCTGTAACCTCGTTGTATCTTGATTGTCTTCTCCTAAGATTACCCTGTTTACCCCTGAGAGGCAGGTAGAGTTAAGATTTATATCCCATTTAGGGCTGTATTATTATAAAATCTCCAAGACGGCTAGTACCATCATTGGAAGAATTAAAACCCTGATTAAATAAGTTTTGAAATAAAGAATTCATATAGCCTAACCCTATATTCTAAGAATCCGCTTTTGTTAATTAAAAAAGACGGTTCATTCTGCTTATGCATTGATTACCGCAACCCTGATAGGGCAACAATTAAGAATTGCCATCAGCTGCCCAGGATCGTCGATTTGTTCGACTAACGGCAAGGATTAGCTAATTCCTTAAGATTAGTTTTAAGCAATGGTTGGAATAACCATCTCACCTTAAATTAAGCTTTTCTATAATAGTTGATATATAAGTATCAAGGCTACTCTTTTGGAGACCTTGTATAGATGGAATGTTAAGCATCTACTAGTAGACAGAAGATTGGTAAGTCCAATTATCAGGATCTGAAAGTTGCCTTGACGAGTAAGATCAAACAAACCCATAATCATCGGTAAGATGCCAGTATTCGGCAGAAAATCAAGGATTAATGAGAATATCAACCCTCTTGAAATTCTTGTTGAGGAAGAAGGTTCAACAAAAGATATCACCCTGGAAGGGTGTGTCAAATTGTTAATTATCAGGCTAGTTAAGCTCTGAATATATAGAATCATTCGAAGGAAATTGAATGTATCAAGATCGAATAGCTTATAAGCTAAAACCTATGTAAGGAGCTTGGCGGAGCATATAATGCATTGTACACTAATGGATTGAGAATGTATTTCACCAATAAGTCAAGGAGCATTATCACATATTGATATGCAGATCTATGATATGATGAGCAACCTATATCGATTAAGGATCGATAGGTTAAGAAGCTCCAAAAGGATACATGTACCAAATATAAAGGTCACTTTGGGAGCTTGGAGAGACTCCAGATATGCGATAGGAGTTGAGTCCATTATGCGACAAAAAGTACTTCCAGCTTCTTAGCAAATCTCGAGGTCGAGATTTCTTTTAAGGGGGTGAGGATGTAACACCTCGTAAAATCACGTCCAATGATGTATTGACACGTGTAATAAACCCTAATAAAGACCAATGTTGAATTTAAGGGACTAATTTTTTCGAAAATCGAAAACTTTGATAATAAAAGGACTGGAAGTGTTAGCATACCTAAAATAAGTTTCCAAACAACCTCTCACGATGATTATATTCACAAATGAGCCACTTGTCAATCGAGTGTAGCCGTTTGCGCAATTAATTGGAAGTTTGCACAATAAAGGGTTAAAAGTGTCAACATGTTAATTCTTACCTCTGAGTGACCATTCAACAAACCGGGAGCTTCATGATATTTGATTATACTCTCAGGAATGCCAAACATTGGTCGTTTAAGGTTTTTATGCCTATAAGTAAAGATACGCGCAACTTTGCAAGTTAGAGGGACTAAAAGTGTCAATATGTTTAATTATACCTCTAAATGACCTTTTAGAAAACCCGAAGCATCGTGATGATTAATAATACTTTCAAGAATGTCTAATATGGATTAGATGAGGCTTCAATGCTATTAAATGATGAAATGCGCAAGTTTGCGCAATAGAGGGACCTAAAGCGTCAACTTTTGAATCTACGCCATTCGGTGACCATTTAAGCAAACGAGAGCGTACTAATATTTAAATATATGCTTGGTAATGATTATTATGGGCCATGGAAGGCTTAGATATCATTAAACGGCATTTCGAGCCACTTTGCGCAATTAAGGGACTAATTACGTCAAACTGTAAAAGGAGGTCAAATCGTATGGTAACGGACCTTCCGGAATGTGTCCATAAGTTAAACATACCCTATTTATCCCTTATATAGCTTAGATATAGGTTTAGAGGTGTTTGGTGCGCAAAAATAAACTTTTATGTCATTCAGGGACTAAAAGTGTCAAAAAGGGCACAAGTTTGCACTTTCGCGCATATCTCACATTCTGATTATCCCCGGACACCCAAAAATTTATGTAAGCACTAAAATATTTTATTTTAGTGATCTCCTTGATAAAATTCCATCCGTCGTGTAATTTGGATCGTTTTTCGCGTCCGTTCGTGTTTCGTCGTAATTCGACGCACAACGTGACCGTACGGCCAAACGAACCGACATCCGACATGTTTCTGAGCATGTTTCATGTCCACTATGTTTAAACTTCATTATGGAGCCTTAAATTGAGGTTAACGGGCCTTAAACGTGCCTTAAATGACCTTAAAGACTCACAGGGACCATTTCTGTCAATATATGAAAGCTGTTTGCTGATATGGACTGTCAGGCGGGCCGCGAAGACCTCAGGGGTCCCCTACGCGGGCCGCGAGACCTGCCCAGACGTGGAAAACAGCTGCAAACAGCCTGCTTATTGCTGGATGTTGTTCAATACTGGTTCCTAGCTCACAAAACCGACTCTAGGGGCAGCCCACAGGTTTCAAAAGTGGTTTTTACACCTGCCATGATCTGGTCATGACCTCCCGACACTTGTCGCGATCTCGTGAGGTCCCGAAATGTATATATAGGAGGTGAGTTCACTTGTTTCATTCACACCTCCATCCATTTCTGCTTTGGCTCTCTGAATTCAAGGGGATCCTGATCATATTAGGAACCTCCTTCAGTCTTTTGAACCCTTTGTAAGTATCATTCGTGCTTAGTTTTAATCGTTTAGCGGTTAAAGTCGAAAAGTCAAGCGTTTTGATAAACGTTTGACTTTTAAACGGCTAAGCCATGGTTCGCAACGAACATGGCTACGTGACCGTAATTAGGTAGGTAATTAACCCTCAAAAGGGCGCCTCCTAATTACCACGTTTACTTAGTTTAATTGTCGGGTCAAATAAAAGTCAAACGGGTTGTTTTGAATAAAATTCATATCTATTAATATAAAAGTCATAAAATCAGTTTTCTCACTTTAATAACTTGGTAAATATTAGTTGAACATGTCTAAACATGTTCAACCCGACAATTCTAAGTATAGGCTCGGTTCGGAACCGAAAGTCGCAAAAGTTGACTTTTTCTTTGACTTTCAGTTCTGACCCGATTTAGCTTAGTTTAGATATGCCTTAGGATTCCATTAGGACCATATTATAAGTTAGTATAACCCTCCAAGGTTATACAACTTGGTACCATAGAAATCCTAGTTTATGCATGTTTCCTTTAAAATGCCTAAATGTTGACCGTTGTGCCCTTTTGACCTTAAAACGTGATTTTTGAAAATGTGAAAGAGTATAAACCTTAGTTACTGATTTATAAACTTGCACCCAAAATTTGACATCAGTTTGAGGTCTAGGTTAAGAGTTATGCTCAATAGCGTAATTAGAAAGCTTTTTGTTAATTAAATGACGTAATTAGCGTATAGCCTATTTAAACCCACTTTTTGATATCAAACTTTTTACCCACTGATGTAAAATAATATTTTGGGATTTTTAAAGATTTTTATTTATTTTTAGGCTGAGCATAACATAGGATTCTAACTATGATTCGGTAATTGCCGGTTTTGCCCTTTTAGGCTATAAAATGAGTTTTACAAATCCTTTTGACCCTAAACCTTTTTCTAATGATTTAATATAATAAATAGAGTATTTTGAACCTTCTGGAATTATAAAAATATCAGCTTTCTTTTGAAAACCCGGAAATAGCTCCAAATCGCCTTTTTAAGCGTTTTTTAACGCATAGTATATACTAAAACCATATTAAACATATAAGGTTGATACCTACTGATATTTTTAGTATATTTTCATATGTTAACAGTAAGTAAAAGTTTTTAAACTCAGATTACTAATTAAACTCTTTTATAACCTTTTAAATGACCAAAATGCCCTTACAAGGCATTGTTCGAGTTTAAATCCATTACGGGCATAATAGAAGACATCTTACTGATGTCACAACATATTTAAGGCATATTAACTTAGTTATCGACATAGACCCATCGATACCAAAGACTGCGGGTTGACTACATGAGGCAGTTCGCAATACATGATTACCACCGTAATCCATGCAAGTAAAAGATCCTTAACAACCCCCGTGTGAACGGGTGCTGAGTCCAAACTATAGTACTATCGTTGCTAAGGCAGGTAGACATCATTCCATGTGTAAACATAACAAACAAGCATTCATAAGCCTCGTATATCATGCATTAACGGTTAGCGTTCAAATAGTTTGAGTAGTGTGATAGTTGTAGTTTGAATATTCGTAACGTATGTAACACCCAAAAGTGCTAAAAGCAAAAAGGGATCGAGTATACTCACAACGATTAATGGATTGAAGGGAGCGCTTTAGCGAGTACAGTTAGCCTGAATAGATTCGATAGCGTAGCGATAAGTGGCGCGTAAAACAATACACAATGAGAGTGAGTAGGATGGCTGGTCGTACGGATGGTTATCCGTGCGAACAGTAATCCGTGCGAGTGGTTAATCCGTTCGGTTGGTCATCCGTGCGGACAGCTTGTCCGTGCGGATGACTATTCGAGTGGATTGTTTCTTCCTATGGGTGCGATGTGTTTGTGTATGATTGCTTGTCCTTTGAAGTTTTCGTTGTAGTATTTAGAAAACATTTAAGTTCTCTTACCCTTCAAGTCGGTCGCGCGGATGACGATCCGTGCGGATGGTAATCCGTGCGGACGACGACTTTCAATGGTAAACCACTTGGTGAAATTCGTCCGGATGGCAGTCCGTGCGGATACGATGATCCGTCCGGATGGTAGTCCGTGCGGATGAACATGTTGGAAATTGTTTATGGTCTTAGTATCTCATGATCCGAAGAGTAATCCATTCAGAGGGTTATCCGTGCGGATTATTCCTTCGTCGATACTCATACCTTGTCTGAATATGGGTCCCAAGTGTAGTCCTTCCGGATGGCAACTCGCCCGGATAGACCGTCCGTGCGGATGGCCTGTCCGTGCGGACGGTCTGTCCGTGCGGATGGACTGTCCGTGCGGATTGGCGCCTGGGTGTGGTGTTTGGTGAGATGAGTTTTGGCGTTTCAGTTCCGATTGCGAGCGATTCGATAGGGTTTCCTAGTCAAATTACCTTTAGTCCCAACTACTTTGTATCTAGCGTAATCTCTTCTCCACTAACTATCATGATCATGATTCGAGTTCGAGTTCGATTGCATTCGAGTCAGATTTCGAGTTTCGGTTGAGTTCGCTTGATTATCATAACACAATCATAAATAAACATGCACAGTTAACACGTAAGGCACACACACACGTATGAACAATAAGTACAACCACGTAGTTCGAGTTACGATTTGATGTCGATTCGACTAACATAGCTTGATTATCAGTTGATTAACTTTATCGCATTGTTACTTCCTATCGTTCACAGTCGTAGGTCGATTGAAATACGTTTAATACTCATCGATTATTGCAATGAACGACACTTACTCCACATAATACAAATAAAATAAAGTAATTTCTACAAGTCAAGTTGCGCGAAAACGGTCGTTGACTCAGACCTTGACTTTGACTTTGACTTGTGAAAACACGGGGTGTTACAGCCTCCCTTTGTTTAGGAAATTTCGTCCCGAAATTAAGCTGGAAGCTGCTACAACCACCATGAATCACGTAGAAGACTTTCTCTTTCTAGACTTTCTCTTCGAATAACTGCGGGTACTTAGCCTTCATGTCGCTTTCAAGTTCCCAAGTGAACTCCGCGCCTCGCTTGCCTTCCCATCGGACCATCACAATAGGAATGCGTGAGCGCCTGAGCTGCTTGGTTTGGCGATCCATGATTTCGACAGGCTTTTCCACGAAGTGTAATGTTTCGTTCACTTGTAGATCGTCTAGAGAGACATGTAAGTCGTGGTCGGCGACGCACTTTCGGAGGTTCGACACGTGGAAAGTCGGGTGGACGTTACTAAGTTCCTCCGGTAGTTCGAGTCTGTAGGCGACTTTTCCGATCCTTTCCAGAATCTTAAAAGGTCCAACATATCGAGGCCCGAGTATCCCTTTCTTGCCGAATCGGACCACACCCTTCCAAGGTGATACCTTTAGGAGTACATAGTCACCAACGCCAAATTCCCGGGGTCTGCGCTTCTTATCGGCGTAACTTTTCTGTCGATCCCGAGCTTTCACTAGGTTGTCTCGTATTTGAAATATTTTGTCTGTCATTTCTTGTAGCAGCTCCGGACCGGTTAGTTGCGAGTGACCGATCTCGTGCCACACAATAGGCGATCGACATCTTCTCCCATATAATGCCTCGAACGGTGCCATTTGGATGCTAGACTGGTAACTATTGTTATACGAGAATTCGACTAACGGCAGGTGTTTATCCCAATTACCACCGAAGTCTAAGACACGCACGGAGCATGTCTTCAAGAGTACTGATCGTTCTTTCGGTCTGACCGTCGGTTTGAGGGTGGAAAGCGGTAGTTAGATTAAGCGTTGTACCGAGTGCCGTTTGAAACGTTTCCCACAATCGCGAAGTAAACCGAGCATCACGATCAGAGATGATGTCACGAGGCGTCCCATGATTACAAATGATCTCGTCGGTGTAGATTCGGGCTAATCGTTCCACTGTGTAGTCTTCTCGTATTGGCAGAAAGTGAGCTGATTTGGTCAATCGGTCAACTACAACCCAAATGCTGTCGTGACCTGATGACGTGTGCGGTAGCTTGGTTATAAAGTCCATGGCTATAATTTCCCACTTCCACATGGGAATTGGTGGTTGTTCAAGTAAGCCAGAGGGTCTTTGGTGTTCGGCCTTGATCCTAGCACAAGTTAGGCACTTTCCGACTTAGAGAGCGATATCTCTTTTCATGCTCGGCCACCAGTACGTATAACGAAGATCCTGGTACATTTTGTCAGCACCGGGATGAACAGAGTAGCGGGATTTATGGGCTTCGTCCATGATAATCTGCCGCAAATCGGTTCGCTAGGGAATCCAAACTCGGTCTAAATAGTGAAATATCCCATTCGATTTGCTCACAAGTCCGGCTCCGTCGTGGTAGATTCTTTCTCTCTTCAAGGTGCGTTCGTTAAAACATGCGTGCTGAGCGTCGCGGATGAGAGTTTCGAGGTTGTGTTGGGCTTGAACATTACGAGTGCTAAGCAGATAACTCCGTTTACTAAGTGCGTCGGCAACAACATTCGCCTTGCCTGGGTGATAACGAATCTCATAGTCGTAATCGTCGAGAAGTTCTACCCATTGGCGTTGACGCATATTAAGTTCCTTCTGATTAAAGATATGTTGTAGGCTCCTATGATCGGTGAAGATCGTACACTTGGTACCGTACAGGTAGTGTCGCCAAATCTTTAATGCAAAAACAACCGCGCCTAGCCCGAGATCATGGGTTGTATAGTTCTTCTCATGGACTTTGAGCTGACGAGATGCGTAAGCTATGACCTTGTCCCGTTGCATGAGGACACAACCGAGACCAAGGTTGGAAGCATCACAGTAGACAATGAACTCATTGTTTCCGTCGGGCAGTGTGAGAACAGGAGCATTGCAAAGCATGTGTTTGAGGGTTCGAAAGGCAGACTCTTGTTTGGTTCCCCAGACAAAAGGCTGGTCCTTATGCGTAAGAGAGGTAAGTGGTACAGCGATCTTTGAGAATCCTTCAATAAATCGTCGATAATAGCCCGCTAGCCCGAGAAAGGAACGGACTTCAGACGGATTCTTAGGTGTAACCCAGCTCTTGACAGCTTCAATCTTCGCAGGATCGACGTGAATACCCTGACTATTAACAATGTGACCCAGAAATTGAACCTCCCCTAACCAAAATTCGCACTTGGAGAACTTGGCATAGAGTTGGTTCCCCTGGAGTAACTCGAGAACCAAACGTATATGTTGCGCGTGTTTGGCTTTCGATTTGGAATAGATCAAGACGTCGTCGATGAATACGATGACGAAACGGTCAAGATAAGGCTTACACACGCGATTCATCAGATCCATGAAAACCGCTGGTGCGTTTGTTAGGCCAAAAGGCATGACAACGAATTCGTAGTGGCCGTAACGAGTACGGAATGCGGTTTTGGGTATATCCTCCTCTTGAATACGTAGCTGATGGTAACCTGAACGTAGATCGATCTTCGAGAAACACGTAGCTCCTTGTAGTTGTTCAAACAAATCGTCGATACGAGGTAGAGGATAGCGGTTCTTGATAGTCAACTTATTCAATTCCCGATAGTCGATGCACATCCTGAACGACCCATCCTTCTTTTTGACGAAAAGGACTGGCGCGCCCCAAGGAGAGGTGCTCGGGCGAATGAAGCCTTTTTCAAGTAATTCCTGGAGTTGGGTTGAGAGTTCACGCATTTCGGACGGCGCGAGACGGTAGGGAGCTTTGGCAATAGGATTGGCTCCAGGAATGAGGTCAATACGAAAGTCGATATCACGACTTGGCGGTAGCCCGGGAAGATCCTCTGGAAAAACATTAGGAAATTCTCGAACCACAGGAACGTCTTTCACATCCTTCTTCTCTTTCTTTTCCTTCTCCGCTACTACGATGTTAGCCAAGAAAGCCCTGTATTCCTTACGGAGATACTTGCTGGCTTGGATACATGACATCAGCTTGAGTCCCCTTGAAGTAGTATCGCCATATACACACAATAAGTCACCATTTGCGAGAGAAAATCGAATCATCTTGTCGAAGCATACAACTTCAACATGGTTTTCTCGAAGAAAGTCCATGCCTATTATGACGTCAAAGCTTCCGAGTTGCATCGGAATAAGGTCGATCGAAAAGATGTGATTGTTGAGCTCAAGAGTACAATCACGAAGAACAGAATTGACAGTGACGGTTCTTCCGGTAGCGACTTCAACATCGAATGTCGAGGATAGTTTGGAACGTTTACGACTAAGGAGTTTCTCAAATTCGAACGACACAAAGCAATTATCGGCTCCGGTATCAAACAAACATGAAGCATAAATACCATTCACAAGGAACGTACCATTGACCACGTTGTTGTCAGCCTGGGCTTGACGCACGTTGAGGTTGAAAGTTCTGGCGCGTGCGGCCTGTTGTTGCTGCTGCTGCTGTTGTTGCTATTGTTGTGGCTGCTGCTGTTTGGGTTCTTGTTTCACTACCCGGTTTGGGCACACGTTGGTGAAATGGTTAGTATCGCCACACGCGAAGCAAGCTCTGGCTTTGACTGCGGGTGCCGGAGGAGCTTGTTGACCCTGTGGGGCAGTGAGTAGAGCTTGATTAGCAGGAGCTTGACGAATACGGCAGTTGGCAGTAAAGTGGCCGTACACGTTGCAATGAGCACAGAAGCGGCATTGAATAGCAGTCGGGTGATGATAGGTGCAAGTAGGGCAGAGTGGATGTGGTCCAGTGTATGCACGCTTGGCAGGCGGTGCATTGGCCATAGGCGCCACTACTTGACGCTGTTGGGCAGGTACAGCTTGAATCGGTGCAGTAGTGATCGCACAGTTCTTGTTGGTGGAGCTGTTCTTTCTCTTGTTCTTCCTCTTGTTGCTCGATGAGGTAGGTTCAACAGTTGGTGTGGTAGCGGTAGCTTGATGTAGATGCTTGGAGGTCTTATCCCATACCCCAGCCTTAACCCGTTTGTCATTGATTTCAGCGGCCAACAGATAGGTTTCCTCGATCGTCGTAGTCTTAGCCGCTTGCACGAAATCAGCAACGCAGTCGGGCAAAGCTCGGATATACTTCTTGATGGTCATGTCGGGAGTCTTGACCTGGTCGGGACAGATAATGCTGAGCTGTTTGAAACGAGCAGTGAGACCAGCATTGTGACCATCCTTTTGCTGAATGTGCCAAAATTCATCTTCCAGCTTTTGACGTTCGTGAGGAGGGCAGAATTCCTCTAGCATAACTTCCTTGAGCTCGTCCCATGACAATCCGTAGGCTGCATCATTCCCTCGCTTGTTCCTCTCGGCCGTCCACCAGTCTAGTGCACGGGACTGAAAGACGCCGGTAGCATTCAGAGTTCGAAGGTCATCAGGGCAACCACTTTGTCGCAGAGTAACCTCGATAGAGTCAAACCAGTGAAATAGTGCAGTGGGACCTCCTTCGCCAGTGAATTCCTTTGGCCCACACGACTTGAATTGCTTGAAACTGAAGGGTCTGGTGACAGTTTTTGGACCTTCAGTCCTTGACTCCTCAGATGACTTGCTGGCGTTCTCGTAAACATCACTCACGGCTTTTGCTACACTCTTAGCGATGATGGAAGCAAGGCGTTTGTCCCTCTTTTCCTGGCGAGAGAGCGCATGACGGGACCCGGACGACATTGTCTGCAATAGACATCGCCACGGAATCTTAACACATTGTATTCGAATCTCACCTCACACATCTACTACTACTAAAGCTCAGTAACACGTACCATGTAAGCACACAGACATATAACCATGCGAGTTACAGAACTATTTAATCACATAACCACGTAAACACTCAGGGCATAAATCACGTAGGCATGTAGAGCACGTAATCACACAATTCCTAAGCATGTAAAGCAAGGAAACTAAGGAACACTTGCGCACTTAATCACCAGAGGAAATCAGAAAACAGAAACCTATCATTCCAAGTCTGAGATCGTTCGAAAAGAGCGTAATGTAAGCTAGGGAGAGAAACTAGTGTGAAAGGCAAAAGGTGATTCACGTTTCTTGTACGTTTTCAGATCCACCAAAGAATCATAGTTATCATTACGTCTCGTGTGTTCGATCTCGTTCGTGTACGGATTCCGCACGTCACACGTTCGGTTCGCAATTGTTTTGGAGTCAAAACCGGGATATAGCAAGAATAATGGTAAATTGTACATCTAGTGTGTTTGGTCACGCACGTTCACGGATTTCACACGTTACACGTTCGGTTCGCAATCGTTTCGAGTCAAAATAAGCATAACATCACAAGATGCAGTGTGAGTCGTGTGTGTCGATCGTAGTGGAAACAAAATCGAGTAATTCCCAAATTTTAACAACATATAAACAGGAAAGCATAAATAAGCACATAAAATCGTCAAATCGTCAGAGTCAGCAGTTGCGGACTCAGAATAAAGACACATAAAATTCGAGAAATGGATTGTCTGCGGCTAGTAGACTTCGACTAACCAAAGTGGTTCAACTATTCACAAGGACCCGTTGCGCACATTAACCCCCAGGACTGCGCCTTTGCCTCGATTCTTGGGCATTTGGCACGCATCCCGTTGGTCATATCGTGACTTTAGGTCGTTGGAGTCCATCGAGACTTTGGTGAGGGTTTTGTATGAAGGGTGGAACAAGTTGGCAAGGTTAGGGTTTCACCCCTGGCTTAACAACTTCGTCCCTATTTTGATAAAGTTGAGGAGATTATTCATCAAAATATGGATTTCACTCCTAATTTGGCATAATTCTCCTCGTTTGTGGTTAAAATGCAAGTTGATTAAGCGACTTTAGTCGAGAGTTACGGTTTTCACACCTATTCTCGACCTTGTTGCTTGCTCATAGTTTAAAATTTCGAGTGCGGTGATAGTGTGGAATAAGTGAGAATAAGCTCGTACATAATCTCTACTGGTTATGCATAAGTCGGTCTGTTGGTTCTTAACTATAGTCTAGGTATCTAAGACTTCGACCCGGACTAGGTCGAGTCTCGCCTAATTCCCTATAGTTATGGCTCTGATACCAATCTGTCACACCCCAACCGATGGCGGAATCATCGGGGCATGGCACTGAGCGAAACAGATTGTCCAGAATTTTCCATAACAACTATCATTACCATTCAATTTAAATTAACATGTCCCATACCATGTTTCAAACAGTAAACAAATTATTACAGATAACATCAAGACAAATATTCTGATCCGACAACTCAGATTCAAAAGCAAATAGTTTATTTATTGGTTTCTAGGACCCCATTTCCTAGCTTCGATTTCAACACAGCGCAGAGAGCATCCTAGACCTTTCCTAGCCTCAAGTTCACAGCATGCTAAACATGTAAACTTCCTAAGCACCTGTCACATACGTTAAAATAAAGTCAATACATAAAATGTAAAGGTGAGCATACAAGTTTGATAATAGCATATAAAGTTCGAATTCGTTTACGCATAACCAGCACGTACACATAGTGAAATGAAGCACGTTAGTTATCGACATAGACCCATCGATACCAATGACTGCGGGTTGACTGCCTGAGGCAGTTCGCAATACATGATTACCACTGTAATCCATGCAAGTAAAAGATCCTTAACAACCCCCGTGTGAACGGGTGCTGAGTCCAAACTATAGTACTATCGTTGCTAAGGCAGGTAGACAGCATTCCATGTGTAAACATAACAAACAAGCATTCATAAGCCTCGTATATCATGCATTAACGGTTAGCGTTCAAATAGTTTGAGTAGTGTGATAGTTGTAGTTTGAATATTCGTAACGTATGTAACACCCAAAAGTGCTAAAAGCAAAAAGGGATCGAGTATACTCACAGCGATTAATGGATTGAAGGGAGCGCTTTAGCGAGTACGGTTAGCCTGAATAGATTCGATAGCGTAGCGATAAGTGGCGCGTAAAACAATACAGAATGAGAGTGAGTAGGATGGCTGGTCGTACGGACGGTTATCCGTGCGAACAGCAATCCGTGCGTGTGGTTAATCCGTTCGGTTGGTCATCCGTGCGGACAGCTTGTCCGTGCGGATGACTATTCGAGTGGATTGTTTCTTCCTATGGGTGCGATGTGTTTGTGTATGATGGCTTGTCCTTTGAAGTTTTCGTTGTAGTATTTAGAAAACATTTAAGTTCTCTTACCCTTCAAGTCGGTCGCGCGGATGACGATCCGTGCGGATGGTAATCCGTGCGGACGACGACTTTCAATGGTAAACCACTTGGTGAAATCCGTCCGGATGGCAGTCCTTGCGGATACGATGATCCGTCCGGATGGTAGTCCGTGCGGATGAACATGTTGGAAATTGTTTATGGTCTTAGTATCTCATGATCCGAAGAGTAATCCATTCAGAGGGTCGTCCGTGCGGATTATTCCTTCGTCGATACTCATACCTTGTCTGAATATGGGTCAAAAGTGTAGTCCGTCCGGATGGCAACTCGCCCGGATAGACCGTCCGTCCGGACGTTAGTCCGTCCGGATAGTCTGTCCATCCGAATAGCTTGTCCGTGCGAACAGCATCTTGTTCGGGTTGTTCCACTCGTCTACCCTTGGTCGCCTTTGTCGTTCTATCGGGACGTTCTGATTACGTGTCAACCAATCGGAATTGTATTCTTTACCCGCATGACTAAGCCGGCCAGGAATCACCCTAGCTTGACCGGTCAGCGGTTCAGGACGGTCATTCTGGTCTAACCCGAAATCAGGTGTCTCGTGGGTAGAATCCGGATTTAGGACTAGTGCATCACTAATATCGAGTAGAAGACTAGAACTGATCCGATTCTTATCTTTTTTGAGTGTGAAGGAAGGAGAAAACTTGCATTTATTTCTTCCAACTCTTTTATTCTTTTGAAAAGTTCAGATTTATGCGGAGTTGTTGTGAAATCTTGTGGAAACCGTCCAGATCCGAGTTATTCTTGGTGGAATGAGGTCAAACTTGAAGTTCATGGAAACTTCATGATGATGTCATCCTGGAATACCTCAAATCTTGATGATTTCACGGTTAAAAGTTAATATTCGAAAGATAGAAAGGTGTAGGAGTGCGTATAGATCAAGAAAGTACAAGATTTAGGGCGAATACTTACCGGAATCGAGAGAAATCGAAGAAAAGGTGAAGAACACGAGCTGGTCGGACATCACTTGCCAAAAGTGGAAAGTTTGGAGAGTGACCCGTGTATTTATAGGATGCTAAAAGAGGAAAGTATCGTTCGTCCGGATTGCACATCACCCGAATTGGTTATCCGTGCTGATAGCCAGTCCGTGCGGATGGCCTGTCCGTGCGGACGGTCTGTCTGTGCGGATGGACTGTCCGTGCGGATTGGCGCCTGGGTGAGGTGTTTGGTGCGACGAGTTTTGGTGTTTCGGTTCCGATTGCAAGCGATTCGATAGGGTTTCCTAGTCAAATTACCTTTAGTCCCAACTACTTCGTATCTAGCGTAATCTCTTCTCCACTAACTATCATGATCATGATTCGAGTTCGATTGCATTCGAGTCAGATTTCGAGTTTCGGTTGAGTTCGCTTGATTATCATAACACAATCATAAATAAACATGCACAGTTAACACGTAAAGGCACACACACACGTATGAACAATAAGTACAACCACGTAGTTCGAGTTACGATTTGATGTCGATTCGACTAACATAGCTTGATTATCAGTTGATTAACTTTATCGCATTGTTACTTCCTATCGTTCACAGTCGTAGGTCGATTGAAATACGTTTAATACTCATCGATTATTGCAATGAACGACACTTACTCCACATAATACAAATAAAATAAAGTAATTTCTACAAGTCAAGTTGCGCGAAAACGGTCGTTGACTCAGACCTTGACTTTGACTTTGACTTGTGAAAACACGGGGTGTTACAAGTTGCTTTTCTCCAATTTCTGCCCAACAGACTGGCGTTCGGCACTTTCGTCCATAAAGTGCTTCGAATGGTGCAGCATTGATACTTGTGTGATAACTATTATTATAAGAAAATTCTATCAAGGGTAAGCAGGGGCGTACCCACCCTATGCCAAGGGTGGGCGGGCGCACCCTATGAAAAAATATTTTTTAGTGTTATTTTTCGCCGGAAATCCCGACCGCACCCCTTGGAATTTTTCACCCGCACCCCTTGAAAATTTTCAACCCCCCCACTTAGAAAAAAAAAATTACTAACCACTTATTCACTTAATTATTTAATCAAATCAAAGCCCAATCTACAATTATTTTTTATTAATACAAGCCCAAACCCAACCTAAAGAAATTTGAACTAAATAAAATAACCCAAACCCATCCATCCATTCCATTTCCAAATCCCGCCCCCAAAAAACTCCCAGCGACTTGACGCCACTGCTCACGACCTGGTGGCTTTTTTTACCGGAAAACCAAAATTCCGGTTTGACCGACCAATATTACGTCAGAATTCCAATATAGAACTAGTATGGTTTATTTATTTATTTATTTTGTTTTATGTGATGATTAGAAGAAAATATAGATTTGTAAGGGTTTAATTTTTTTACTTTTTTTTTTATTTTTTTGTTGTTCTAGACTTGTAATTAAATGATTTTGTTGTTTTATTTATAGCTTTGTTAGTTTAAATGATTAGTTACAAGTACTCAACATTTAATATTAGGGCTTGATTGTTTAAAAATATAATTGAAAGTTATGGGCTATGGTTGAACATGATTGTTTATTTTGTTTAAGTGTTTAGTGTTGTTTTATGAACTTATGGAGCAAATTATATGTGTTAGGAACAATGAGTAAGAATGTAATGAACTTATGGCGTGTTTAGTATCATTAGATGATATTTTGGATATGTTTCAAAAAAAAAAAAAAAAAAACCTGTAGGGCACAATTTTAAATACGTTTGTAATTTGTAATGACGTTGGACGAGTTTTAGATGATTTATAAATTTTAGTTTGATGTTCTTTTGTTTTACATGACCCGACCCGCTATGAACCGATTTTTTATACAGCTTGGGGCCTAAAATCTTTGAAAATATTTCGCACCCCCAGGAAAAAATTCCTGGGTCCGCCACTGAGGGTAAGTGATCGTCCCAATTACCTCCGAAATCAATTACACAAGCTCTAAGCATGTCTTCCATGGTCTGAATTGTTCTTTCGCTTTGTCCGTCCGTTTGAGGATGATAAGCGGTGCTTAGATTTAACTTGGTTCCCATTGCTTTTTGGAAACATGTCCAAAAATGTAAGGTAAAACGACTATCTCTGTCAGAAATAATTGATAGAGGAATTCCATGTAAAGAAACTACTTCATTTACATATAATTTAGCTAATTGTTCCATACTGAAAGTTTCCTTCATTGGTAGGAAATGAGCTGACTTGGTTAGCCTGTCTACAATCACCCAGATTGTATCATTACCTTTTCTTGTTTTGGGTAATTTAGTAACAAAATCCATTGTTATTAATTCTCATTTTCAAACAGGCATTTCTAACTGTTGCAATAAACCTGAAGGTTTCTAATGTTCAGCTTTGACTTGTGAACTGGTTAAACACTTGGCAACATATGTTGCTATATCCTTTTTCATTCCTATCCACCAAAAATTCTTTCTTAAGTCTTGATACATTTTATCATTTCCAGGATGCATCGTATACTTAGACTTATGGGCTTCTTCTAATATACGGTGGCGTAGGTTTCCTAATTTAGTTATCCACATCCTTTTCTTATGGAATCTCCAAATTCCATCTGTTCTTTGTTCTAATTCCTTAATCATTCCTTTTAACTTCTCAGTATCATCCTTGATTACTGATTCTTGTGCCATTCTAATCTGTTCATTTAAATCTACTTGCAGATTTAATTTAAGTGAACGTACCCTTTTTGGCTTTTCATGATACTTTCGCCTTAAAGCATCAGCAACTACATTTTCCTTTCCTGCATGATACTGGATATCACAATCATAATCACTAAGAAATTACATCCAGCGTCTTTGTCTCATGTTCAACTCCTTTTGCCCGAAGACATACCTTAAACTCTTATGGTCTGTGAAAATGGTAAACTTACTACCATATAGGTAATGTCTCCAAATCTTAAGGGCAAAAACTATAGCTCCTAATTCTAGATCATGGGTTGAATAATTCTCTTCATGATTCTTAAGCTGTCTAGAAGCGTAAGTTATAACCTTTTAACGTTGCATCAGTACACATCCATAACCTAATTTAGAAGCGTTACAATAGATTACAAAATCTTCAGTTCCTTCTGGTAACGCTAGTATGGGTGCATGGGTTAATCTTTGCTTAAGGATTCTAAAGGCTTCTTCTTGTTTTGGTTCCCATTTAAACTTAACAGATTTACAGGTTAGCTTAGTTAAGGGAATGGCTATTCTAGAAAAATCTTGAATAAATCTTCTATAATAACCGACTAATCCTAAGAAACTTCTAACCTCGGTTGGTGATTCAGGGGTTTTCCAATTGGTTATCGCCTCGATCTTGGTGGGATATACATGAATTCCTTCATGATCAACTAGATGTCCAAGAAATTGTACCTGTTCTATCCAAAACTCACACTTCAAAAATTTAGCATAAAGCTTCTCTTTTCTCAATAAACTTAGAAGTGCGTGCAAATGCTTTGCATGTTCCTCTTTACTCTTAGAGTAAATGAGAATATCATCTATAAAGACAATTATGAATTTATCCAAATATGGCTTACATATTCAGTTCATCATGTCCATGAATGCAGCTGGGGCATTGGTTAAACCAAATAGCATGACAGTAAATTCATAATGGCCATACCTTGTTCTGAAAGCGGTCTTAGGAATGTCCTCTTCCTGTACCTTTAATTGATGATATCCTGGCCTTAAATCGATTTTAGAGAAAAATCGTGCTCCTTGCAACTGATCAAATAGGTCATCAATTCTTGGTAATGGATATCGATTCTTAATTGTGACCTTGTTCAATTCAAGATAGTCAATGCACATACGCATTGATCTGTCCTTCTTTTTAACGAATAGGATCGGCGCTCCCCAGGGTGATGAACTTGGTTGTATGAATCATTTCTTTAACAATTCATCTAATTGTTTCTTTAGTTCTTGCATTTCTGCGGGTGCCAAACGGTAAGGTGCTTTGGCAATTGGTGTTATCCCTGGTATTAGGTGGATTCTGAATTCAACTTCCCTATCTGGAGGTTGTCCTTGTAGCTCTTCTGGGAATACATCTGAAAACTGGGATACTACCGGAATATCCTTTAATTATTTTCCTTAGTGTTAGTGATTATGGAAATCAAATACACTAATGATCCTTTCCTTATATAACTTGCTGTTTTCATCACAGAGATGAATTTTATCGATTTAGAGAACTTATTTTCTTTAATTGTGATCTTTTCACCCATTGGTGAATTTACTTGAATTGACTTTTGATCACATAAAATACTGGCTTTATTGGCTATTAACCAATCCATTCCTAACACAACATCAAATCCTGCCATATTCATGGGGTAAAGGTTTGCAATAAATTTTTGATTTAGAATTTCTATTCTTGCTCATTGCAAGATCTCAGAAATCTTAATAGTATCCCCATTGGTTGTCTCTACCAGACATTCTTGTGGAAGTTTAGTTAATGATTGATTAAGAATTTTGCAAAATGAAGTATTAATAAAACTTTGGTTTGCACCAGAGTCAAATAATACTTTAGCAAAAACATCATTAACTAAAAACGTACCAGTGATCACATCCGGGATCATCTTTGCTTCTTATGCAGTCAGAACAAATGCTCTAGAATTTTTAGTATTCTTGGTGTTCGTAGCTGGAGCTAGCTTTGGACAGTTAGGCTTGATGTGGCCTTGTTCTCCGCAGTTGTAACATATCTTGTTGCTAATCTTTTTCCTGCAATCTTCCTCCCTGTGTCCCGATATTTTGCAGAAGTTACAATATATGGAGCATCTTCCGGAATGCTTCCTTTTGCAATTCTTACAGTAGGGTGCAGATGTAGAACCTACATTTCTCCCACGGTTAGAATTTCCAGAACGAAATTCTTGTGTAAGCTTTCGGGTTAGGTTCCTCCTTTGATCCTCTTCTCGTGTACGGACTGATGTGTGCAAAATGCAACATATAAATTACATCAAATGTGGCATAAAACTAACCCTTTTTAGTACTAATGTTGGAAAAAGTGTGTTTTTGTCTTCCTTTTGTATTTTCAGGATTAAATAAGCTCAAATGAACAAAAGAAGCAAAAAGGCAGCTAAATCTAACATAAATACAAGAAAAGGAAAAAATGTGGCATTCCCGACCCCCCGACAGCATCTTCCCAAGCAAAAATAAGAAAACAGAAGGATGAACATGCCCCGTGCTCAATGAGCACGTGGGCGTGCCCAAGTGTCTGCAGAAAAGACAAAGTTGTAGAAGCTTCTATCACCCACCACGGGGGCGTGCCCAGCGGACACGGGGCCGTGGTCAACTCTAAGATTCGCAGAATCTGGGGAAATCTTGATAGTACAGATACACTTCTGCACACGGGGTCGTGCCCAGCGGACACGGGGGCGTGGTCAACTAATGCAGACAAACTGCAATTAATGAAGAAAGAGAAGAAGGGTGGACACGGGGCCGTGCCCGAGCTGCTGTTCAGGCTATAAATAGGGGTGCTTGGCTCATTTGCAAACCATCCCTTGGCACACCACCTCTCTCACACTTCACCCACACTCCACCACCACAACACCATCATCCACCACCATCATCCATCATAGAGTGTGTGAGTCGTCTCGGGATCCAAGATTGATCGTAAGAGTTCTTGACAATCAAAGGCCATGTTTGCCTAAGTCTCCTACATCACTTGGTGAAGACAAGTGTCAAGTGTAATACTTTTTATTTTTAATCTTTTCGCACTTTTTATTTGGTTATGTATTAATGACTTTAATAACTAGTTTCTTATGTTGAAGGTGATTCTTCCTTATCGTTTGTCCGTGGTGTCTTGGCATTATTTTACTATCTATATAAAATAAAAGATTTTCACCATTCATATCTCCACGGTCTATATGGAGGTATGTTGGCTACCTGGTCGGGGGTTAAGGGAACGGTTTGGTAAGAGTCTTGCCTTGTTCAGTGTATAGATCTTGCAAGGACCTGGGTCAAATTTAGTAGGACCTCCTTCAATACCCACCGGTATTGGATGGCGGGGGTCCAAACTCTTTGATCCCCTCATATGTAAGCTACTATTAAAACTTTAACCCGGCTACTTAGGACTGTATCCCTGCTGACTCAGACTACTTAGCCGAGGGTAACGTCACCTTCAAAAGAGGGGCCTACCATATTATGCATTAATAACTTAATTAATTATCTTTCAATAATCCGACCATTTAGGATTGTATCCTTGCTGACTCAAACTACTGGGTTGAGGGTAACGTCACCTTCAAAAGAGGGGCCTACTACAATAACTAAGATAATCTCTTAAAAAGTGCAAAAGTGCTAAAATAATCAAAGGTTACACTACACACGAGTCGGATCCAAGTGATTCATCTTGTCTATCTGTTTTTATTTTATTTTATTTTTCAGCACTTTAGTTAGTTTTATTTTTCTTGTTTAAAACCCTTTTTTCTAACTTTTGATTTGATTAGACGTTGAGGATAAACCGGTATTAAAAGCTCTTGTGTCCTTGGACGACCTCGGTATCTTACCAACACTATACTACGCTCACGATGGGTGCACTTGCCCATATGTGTGTTTAGTGTTAGTAAATATCGTGTTTTATAAATTTAAAACTTGGCTAAAAAGTGTAAAAGGGCTTAAATTATACATTAAAAACTATACACACTTACGCACATCACGGACCAATTCATCTGTCGAGGTATTGGCTAGTTCTACAGCTTCTTCTATAGTTTGAGGCCTAGCTGCCTTGACTACATGCCTCATCTCTCCAATTAATTGTAAGGACTCTCAAAATTATCCTAAAAATACTCGTAAGTATAAACCCGGACCCCTGAAACCTTAAACCATATTAAAAAATCAAGAAAAACAAAATCTTGGTTCTCAGGCGGGCCGCGTAAGAGTAAGCATGGTCTTACGCGGGCCGCGTCAAACCTGTGTTGACCGGATAAGTGTTCCGAATCCATGTAGCAACCACCTGGCTAACCTACTTGTGACTGGTCAAGCCTATTCGTAGACTGGGCGGCCACGCGGGCCGCGTAAGGTTAGGCTAAGGGTTTACGCGGGCCGCGTGAAACCCTAATTTTACCTATAAATAGCTTGTTGCATGCACAGTCTGATGGTGTCAAAACAAACTTTCAAAAACGAAGTTATAATACTCTGAAGTCGAAAATACTTTCAATATTAGCGAGGTGCTGCTCCGATACCGGGTATTAACTCGATCACTGCTACGATTCAATGTCCGATCGATTAAACTATCCAATGGATGTTTAAGTGCTGCCCACATTTAGGGTTTATGCTTTGTCATTCGTTGTTAATTCAATGGATGTTTAAGTATCGCACTTTGTCATTCGATTTGAGGGTTTAATCTCGTGAGTTATCGTAAATGCTGTATTAGTTACTAACCAAGTTCGTGTGCATGTTATTTAATTTATGTTAAAAGGCTAATCAGTAGGCTAGGCTCTGCTCATATAAATCTGCAATGTGAGTCATTCTCTTTTTATCAAATTTGATTTCAAAAGCCTGTTTATTTTCAAGGTTATAATTACAGGGATTAAGTCTTTGTAATCACCAAATTACAGCCAGTATGTGGGGTTTTGTATACATTACTTGATAATCTTCACCATTGGACAAACGGGTGGCCAATGGGTGATATGACCATAGTCACAGATCCGGTCGAGTGACAAATACTGTGGGTAGTTGGTTGATATTCCGAAACAATGTAATCACCCTTAATACTGTAAATTATAACAAATGTGTCGTTTTAGTAAAAAGAATGATTCACCAGTATTTCCCGCTGACAAAACCTTTTTCAAACATGTTTCAGGTAATCTGTTGTGATCCAGGAAAAGTGCCGTGAAGCACTACAAGCTTAAGGAAGTGGCTCAGTATAAAATAAAGAAACATGTTTTGTAAAATAAAGATTTATCAGTAAAATCATGTGATTGTAAATTACCGGGGTTTTTATCCCGAGTCGTGAAATAAATTAATCGGGAAAAGTTGCAGTTTTAAAAAGATCCTGAAGAAAACTTCAGCTGGCAATTAAATTAAATAAATACCACGGAATTTATGTCCCGCGGCTACTGAAACGGGTCAAACCGGGTCGGGGGCCGTGACAGAAAAAGGTGGTATCAGAGCCACTGATTTAAGCCAATTAAGTATTTAGAAAATACATAATATTTTTTTTACTTATTAACATTTTGTGATTATGTGTTTTATTAATTGAATATTTGTGTACAGTATGGGTAAGCAAAAGCTTTCAAACATCTATCTTAAATTAGATAGGTCATCCACTGAGAAAGGAAGTTCATCCCAAATAAAATCCTCAAATCACTCTGTAATTCCTGATGAAGGAATATTTGTGCAAAAGGCACAATATGAGGAACCACTTTCTCCTAATAAAAGAAGTCTGATTATTAGGAAAAGTAAAGAGAAAATAAAGAAATCCCGAGAAAAGAAAATTAACCAGGAATTAGCCAGTAAACCACCTTGGGAAGACAAGTTAGATGAAAAATGGACAGATCTTTATATGCTAGCCACTGTAGCAGTAACTGCAAATTTTTAAATGTTTTGATCAAGTTTTAGCACCCTTATTAATTATAAGCCAGAAACCTGATCCAGTAAATAAATAAATTTACAAATAAACCCTAATGTGTTTTAGTTTTTCAGTTGTTTTTGTATTAAGTGATTCACACGGTATGCAATAATATTTAAAGGTTATTTATGAAATTTGGTATAAATTTTTAACTTAGCAATTTTTGTGTAATTTTGTGCTAAACAGTATGAATGACTTGTCTGAAGCCCTTCACAATCTAAATCTCTATCCGGTAAAAATAGAGGTTTCCAAAGATTTCAATAGGTATATACCAGACATAGAAGAACCTATGGAATTCAACGCTCCACCTCCGGAGAAACCCAAGCCCAAGAAAAGGAGGAGATTGGTGGGATGGAGGCGTGTGCGCAGAAGGAAACCCACAACCAGGAGAATTCCCAAAATAGAAAATCCCTTAGACAAAGGAAAAGGAATTGAAGCCGGGGAAGGTTCTAGACAGATGGAAATGCAGTTTGAGGAATATTCTAGGCAGATGGAAATGGAATTTGGAAAAAGTTCTAGGCAACCCAAGATAGAAATTGGGGAAAGCTCTAAACAAATTAAGGAGTTACCATTTCAGGAGGAATTAGATCAAGCATTGGCAAGCTGTGATGTTGTCAGGTCTATTAATAATAACCTATACCCTTATCCTGCTGAAACACAATTACCAATAAACTTGGAACTAGCAATCCCAGAACCTATAATTCACACCCAACCATTAGGAATGGACGAGTGGTGGACCAATGATTGGCAGTTCCAAAACTTACTCAACAGTCCTTACTCCTTTCTCCCTCAGTTCGACCCAGAACCTATACCAAATCCACCCATGAGTAATGAAAATTTAGCTGAACTCCGCCACTTTGGCGAGGAACTAATGGATGCAGGAAATAGGATAAGGGAGGTAGGAGAGCAGATCTCCTGGAAATATGACGAGAGGGAACGTCGTTACTAAAATATTAACTGACGAAGGGATAATGGGTTTGTAAAATTGTGGTTGAAAAATAAATAAGTAGAATATAGTCTGTAAAATAACCTAAAATAAAACTTTGTAAGATAAAGGTGTGTATGGACGCATATTATAAAATATATAAAAATGGGAATCAAGAAACTGATAGTTTTGGCTATATTTGTGTTATGAACTTTGTATAATTGTTTTGTATGATTATTATTTATGGATACTAATTATATATATTAATTATCAGATGGAAAACGCTAATAATGAACCAGTTAATGAGATTAATCATTCTGAGCAACAACCGGGGGATCAATACATGACTAGGCAAGATATAGAAAATATCGTTGCTCAAGGGATAGCCAATGCTATTCCAGCAATAGTTGCTGCTGTTAGAAATCCAATCGAACCACAACAAATTGTTCCTAGCAAACGTATTTCTGAAGATAACTTCAGTAATAGCGTAAACGGAGGCAATAATCATACTAATCATGATAATGAACCACGGCAAGCTCCGCTCCCTAAGAAAATGAAAGCTGCAACACCTGGTTGCACTTACAAGGAATTTCTTGCTTGTAAACCCGCTGAATTTGCAGGCAATGAAGGAGCGACTGCGGCACTGCGTTGGTTAGAGAAAACCGAGGTAGTGATTGCAATAAGTAAATGTGACAAGGATGACAAGGTCATGTACGCGTCAAATCTTTTCAAAGAAGGGGCGCTAGAATGGTGGAATACAGTACTACAAGCCAAAGGAAGCAGCCTATGCCATGAACTGGGAAGAATTTAAGAGTCTTGTAGAAAGAAAATTCTGTCCCGAATATGAAAAAGATCAAATGGCAAATAAGTTCCTAAACCATTGAATGATAGGTGTAGATTGTCGAGGGTATACTTCGACATTCTTTGAATATGCTAGGGTGGTACCAACACTGGCTTCGCCAGAACCGGTACTCATTTCTCGCTATATTTGGGGACTGATTAGTGAAATCCGTAACATCGTTAAAGCTGCGAGACCTTGTACTATTGACGATGCGGTGGAATTAGCTAATACCCTAACTGACGAACTGGTACGCACACAAGATGAAAACAGGAAGAAGGAACTGGCTCAGAAAATTACCCAAGGATTTCGTACGGGTAATAATAACAGCTTCAAGAGAAGAGGAACAGGGCAATCCTCAAACCCACCTTTCTGCAAGAATTGCAAAAAGAAACATTATGGAAGATGTAATGTGATCTGCAACTTTTGCAAAGCCATAGGACATCGTGAAGAAAACTGCAGAAGGAAAACAAGGATCTGCTATAACTGTGGAGAAGTGGGTCATTTCAAAACAAAATGTCCTAAATTGGTCAAACCAGCAGACAACAAAGCTAAGATGGCCGATGGAGCTACTAAAAAGAACGTCAGAGCATTTCAGCTGACCACTCAAGAAGCAGAACTCATTCCAGATGTGATAGATGGTACGTTCTTAGTTCACAACATTTACGCCAAAGTATTATTTGACTCTGGTGCAAACCAAAGTTTTATAAATACTTCATTCTGCCAAGCTCTTAATTTACCTTTGACCAATCTTAGGCAAATTTTTACAGTCGAAACGGCAGACGGAAATTCTATTAACATAGATAAGATTTTGCAAAAAGAAAATATAGAACTTTCAGGTCATAAATTTCATGCAAATTTATTACCAATGAATTTAACTGGATTCGATGTCTTATTAGGAATGGATTGGTTAGTAGCTAACCATGCTCGAAGCCTTTGTGATAAGAACTCTGTAGAAATTCAGGCACCTACTGGAGAAATAATCACGATTACAGGAGATAAACCACGTAAACCCATGAAGTTCATATCAGTAATGAAAGTTGCTAGTTATGAACGAAAGCAAGGAATAGTATATATGATTTCAGTAATCATTAATACTAAGGGTAAAGAACTTACAGAAATTCCTGTAGTCTCAGAATACCCAGATGTATTCCCAGAAGATTTACCAGGATTACCACCAAATAGGGAGGTAGAATTTAGAATCCATCTAATTCCAGGAACTACACCGATAGCCAAGGCACCCTATCGGTTAGCACCTACAGAAATGTTAGAACTGAAAAAGCAATTAGATGAATTACTAAGTAAAGGTTTCATACAACCTAGTTCATCTCCATGGGGAGCACCAGTGTTATTTGTAAAGAAAAAGGATGGTTCAATGAGAATGTGTATTGATTATAGAGAATTGAATAAGGTGACAATTAAGAATCGATACCCATTACCTAGGATTGATGATCTATTTGATCAACTTCAAGGAGCTAGATATTTTTCTAAGATAGATTTACGCTCCGGATATCATCAATTAAAGGTACAAGAAGAAGATATACCTAAAACTGTTTTCAGAACTAGGTATGGTCACTACGAGTTTACAGTCATGCCATTTGGGTTAACGAATGAACCTGCAGCATTCTTGGACATGATGAATAGGATCTGTAAACCGTACTTGGATAAATTTGTAATTGTTTTTATTGACGATATACTTATTTATTCCAAAAGTCAGGACGAACATTGTCAGCACTTGCATACACTCTTAACCTTGTTAAGAAAAGAAAAGCTGTACGCCAAATTCTCGAAGTGTGAATTTTGGTTGCAAGAAGTGCAATTCCTAGGACACATGGTAAATCATGAAGGTATTCATGTAGATCCTACTAAAATAGAGGCAATTACCAAATGGAAGGTTCCGCAATCCGCAATGGAAATTAGAAGTTTTATAGGTTTAGCCGGATACTATAGACGGTTTATTAAGGATTTTTCCAAGATAGTTGTACCATTAACTAAGCTAACCTGTAGAACAGTTAAGTTTGAATGGGGACCTAAACAAGAGGAAGCTTTTAGGATTTTAAAGCAAAAGTTAACCAATGCTCCAATCCTAGCTTTACCAGAAGGAACTGAAGATTTTGAAGTTTACTGTGATGCTTCAAAACTAGGATTAGGATGTGTGCTTATGCAACGCAAAAAGGTAATTGCGTATGCTTCAAGACAATTGAAAAAGCACGAGGAAAATTATACAACTCATGACTTAGAGTTAGGAGCCATAATTTTTGCTCTTAAGATTTGGAGACATTATCTGTACGGAAGTAAATTTACTGTCTATACAGATCATAAAGGTTTAAGATATATATTCGGGCAAAAAGAGTTAAACATGAGGCAAAGGAGATGGATGGAAATCCTAAGTGACTACGATTGTGATATCCAGTATCACGAAGGAAAGGCAAATGTAGTTGCAGATGCCTTAAGTCGTAAATACCATGAAAAACAACGGCAAGTTCGTGCTCTCAGATTAAATCTACAGTTAGATTTAATGGAACAAATAAGGAATTTTCAAGAAACAGCAATCAAGGATGATGCTGAAGGAATGAAGGGACGAATAAAAGAATTAGAACAAGGAGCTGATAGAATTTGGAGATTCCACAAAAGAAGAATTTGGGTACCTAAGCAGGAAGAATTAAGAAATAAGATTTTAGAAGAAGCCCATAAATCTAAGTACACTATGCACCCAGGAAACAATAAAATGTACCAAGATTTAAGAAACAACTTTTGGTGGATAGGAATGAAAAAGGATATAGCTCGATATGTTTCTAAGTGTCTTACTTGTTCACAAGTTAAGGCAGAACACCAGAAACCTTCAGGTCTATTACAACAATTAGAAATGCCTGTATGGAAATGGGAACTCATAACAATGGATTTTGTTACTAAGTTACCCAAAACCAGAAAAGGGAATGATGCAATTTGGGTAATTGTGGATCGATTAACCAAAACAGCTCACTTTCTACCTATGAAAGAAACCTTTACCATGGAAAGGATGGCAAAGTTGTATGTGGATGAAATAGTATCCTTACATGGAGTTTCACTCTCCATTGTTTCAGATAGGGATAGTCGTTTCACTTCCCATTTCTGGAAAAGTTTTCAAGAAGCAATGGGAACTCGACTAAATCTAAGCACTGCATATCATCCTCAAACAGACGGACAAAGTGAAAGGACAATTCAAACTCTAGAAGACATGCTCAGAGCATGTGTGATAGATTTTGGTGGAAATTGGGATGATCATTTACCGTTAATTGAATTCTCCTATAACAATAGTTATCATTCAAGTATTGAAACTGCTCCATTCGAGGCACTGTATGGAAGAAAGTGCAGAACTCCAGTTTGTTGGGCAGAAATAGGAGAAAGTCAATTGTCAGGTCCTGAGATAGTACAAGAAACTACCGACAAGATTACTCAAATCAAGGAAAGATTGAAGACGGCTCGAGATCGCCAGAAGAGTTATGCAGACAATAGACGGAAGCCTTTGGAATTTCAAGTTGGAGACAAAGTACTATTGAAAGTTTCTCCTTGGAAAGGAGTAGTTCGATTCGGAAAGAAAGGAAAGCTGAGTCCACGATACGTAGGACCATTTTCAGTGATCCAACGTATAGGACCAGTTGCTTATTGTTTACAACTACCAGAAGAACTAGCGGGAGTACATGATGTATTTCATGTATCCAACCTCAAGAAATGCTTATCAGATGAATCTTTAGTAGTACCTCTTCAAGATATAGAAGTAAACGAAAAGTTAAAATTTGTTGAAAAACCTCTTCAAATAGAAGACAAAAAGGTGAAGTTTCTCAAACACAAACGGTTAGTAATTGTCAAAGTCAAGTGGGATTCAAAGAGAGGACCTGAATACACTTGGGAACTGGAATCAGAGATGAAGCGAAAGTATCCTCACTTATTCCAATGAATCTCGAGGACGAGATTTTAAATAAGGTGGGGAGGATGTAAGGACTCTCAAAATTATCCTAAAAATACTCGTAAGTATAAACCCGGACCCCTGAAACCGTAAACCATATTAAAAAATCAAGAAAAACAAAATCTTGGTTCTCAGGCTTACGCGGGCCGCGTCAAACCTGTGTTGACCGGATAAGTGTTCCGAATCCATGTAGCAACCACCTGGCTAACCTACTTGTGACTGGTCAAGCCTATTCGTAGACTGGGCGGCCACGCGGGCTGCGTAAGGTTAGGCTAAGAGTTTACGCGGGCCGCGTGAAACCCTAATTTTACCTATAAATAGCTTGTTGCATGCACAGTCCGATGGTGTCGAAACAAACTTTCAAAAACGAAGTTATAATACTCTGAAGTCGAAAATACTTTTAATATTAGCGAGGTGCTGCTCCGATACCGGGTATTAACTCGATCGCTGCTACGATTCAATGTCCGATCGATTAAACTATCCAATGGATGTTTAAGTGCTGCCCACATTTAGGGTTTATGCTTTGTCATTCGTTGTTAATTCAATGGATGTTTAAGTATCGCACTTTGTCATTCGATGTGAGGGTTTAATCTCATGAGTTATCGTAAATGTTGTATTAGTTACTAACCGAGTTCGTGTGCATGTTATTTAATTTAGGTTAAAAGGCTAATCAGTAGGCTAGGCTCTGCTCATATAAATCTGCAATGTGAGTCATTCTCTTTTTATCAAATTTGATTTCAAAAGCCTGTTTATTTTCAAGGTTATAATTACAGGGATTAAGTCTTTGTAATCACCAAATTACAGGACAAACGGGTGGCCAATGGGTGATATGACCATAGTCACAGATCCGGTCGAGTGACAAATACCGTGGGTAGTTGGTTGATATTCGAAAACAATGTAATCACCCTTAATACTGTAAATTATAACAAATGTGTCGTTTTAGTAAAAAGAATGATTCACCAGTATTTCCCGCTGACAAAACCTTTTTCAAACATGTTTCAGGTAATCTGTTGTGATCCAGGAAAAGTGCCGTGAAGCACTACAAGCTTAAGGAAGTGGCTCAGTATAAAATAAAGAAACATGTTTTGCAAAATAAAAATTTATCAGTAAAATCATGTGATTGTAAATTATCGGGGTTTTTATCCCGAGTCGTGAAATAAATTAATCGGGAAAAGTTGCAGTTTTAAAAAGATCCTGAAGAAAACTTCCGCTGTCAATTAAATTAAATAAATACCACGGGATTTTTGTCCCGCGGCTCCTGAAACGGGTCAAACCGGGTTGGGGGCCGTGACATTAATCCCCAGATATGACGGGAGATTAATACTGGTTTAGGTGAAGCAAGGGTTGGCACTATTCTAGCATATTCGAAGAATAACTTAGTGTACCCCTTACTATCCACGCCAGTCATTCTTAGGTTTAAGAACTTGTTTGCTATCTGTTCTTTTTCATTAGAAGGGCAGAATTTCCTTTCTACCATATTTTTAAACTCTTCCCATTCCATATTGTAAGTTCTATCACTTCCTCTAGTCTGGAGGATAGTGTTCCACCATTCTAGTGCTGAGTTCTTAAACAAATTAGAAGCAAACATTATCTTATCCTTTTCCGCACATTTACTTATTCTTAAGACTGCCCCAATCTTTTCTATCCAGCGTAGAACTGCAACGGCCCCTTCATTGCCCGAGAATTCCATTGGTTTACAAGACCAGAATTCTTTGTAAGAACAACCGTAAGACACGGTTCTTCTTCTTTTGGGAATGGGCACTTGAAGTACGGGTCCATTGTTTATGCTGTTTGCAGGTTCAGAGGGTCGCTTGCTATCATGTTTACTTTTATTTTCGGCTTCCCTAACTGTTTGAACAATATATGGCATTGCATCTATTATTCCTTGTGCCACTATGTGTTGGATGGCACTATTATCCACTTGGTTTCCATTATTGTTATTTGGATTTCCGTTATCCGGGTTAATGTTACTCTGGTTATTGTTATTCGGATTTTCCTGATTCACTTCGTCGGCCATCTGAATTTAAACATTTACCAATTATTAATATCACAAAATAATTAACAATTTGAGTAACAACCACACAACACACATATTAACCAAAAGCGTCGAGCATTGCGACTTTACTCTTTTCTATTATAATATGCTCCTAATACAAACCAATACTAGAAATTAAAAATTACAATACAATACTACTATGCATCGCTAACCACAAAGTGGTCTATACTACAACATATATTGTTATTACACATATTATTATTATTATTATTATTTCTTATAATTTTTTTCATAAAACATATTATATATTATTATATTATTATTATTATTACCAACTCCACCATTACATTACTGGTCTGGATTCATCCAGTAATCCATATTGCGCTCGTCGTACTTCCAGACGAGTCACTCTCCTACCTGCCTCATCCTCTCGCTACTCTCTAAGATTTCTTCTCCGAAAGTTCGGAGCTCATGCACATTTTCTGCACTCTTTGGGGGTGCAGGTGTTGGTACTGGGTCTGGGCACTGGGGCATTGGATTCTCCTGAGGGTACGGATTCTCTAAGATCTCCCTAATATATTCATCGTTGTCATAGTAGGGATCTAGAGGGTCCAGACCTGGATATGCTGCTAAGTTCGGCAAGGTTTCATCGTTTAAGTGGTAGCGTGGCACATAATCCCTATGATCATCGAACCATGGATCGTAATTTGGATCTAAGGGATTAGGGGCTGGTATCCTAGGTATCTCCTAAGGGTTGAAATCATGCATTTCTATCTCCATCGGCTGAGTGGGGAACAAAGGTAAGGGTTGTAGGGCTACTAATTGTTCCAGATTTGGGTCGGCCGCAGTTGTTGCTAGGATATGAAAATTGGCTAAGCTCCTATTAAGCATATCCTGTGTATGGGCATCTGACTCTCGCTTAGCGGCTGCTAGGACTCTTTGCTGTTGCAACTTTCGCATTCTTTTCCTACGCTTGAACGCTCCCTTACAGAACCATCCTCTCTTTTTCTGAGGGAATGGCTCTTCAGGCTGAGCCTTAAAGACAAACATCCCTTCTTCCTGATCAGCAGAATACCCAGAGAGGGTAGGCTGGGAAGAAGTTCCTTCGCTCCTAGGTGAATCAGACAACAGACGATACACGTCCGAGGGTCCTTGATCACCCATACTGTAAACTAACAAATAGTCAAATAACACATAACAATAAAATACAGATATACACGTATTTTCATGATTTATTTCCTAACAATTTGAATAATATATTGATGTCAGCAGAACACTTCTCTGGCTGAATCAGTGGCTTAGCTCTGATACCACCTTCTGTCGCAACCCCCGCCCCCTATCTGTTCCGGGAACGGGCGGTCGCAAACATCAGTTGTGGTGGTATCATTTTGTTTATTAATTTGGCAGCGGTAATTCATCAGGACCGTAGTTAGGAAATTTTTATCAGAGTAAAACCACCATATTTTATTAATAACCACATGGGTAAAACCCAAGTTTCTTATTACAACATAGGGATAAACCCTATTTTATTGAATTTAAAACATCGTCTTTTAGGTAAATTTTATAGCCACGTTTTTCCAAGCCGTCGGTGCTTTTAAGTTGGCTTTCTTCTAATTTGGCCGTCACATTTTGTTACCTGAAATGCATTTTAAAAACATTTGTCAGAGGGAAATACTGGTGAGTGAATCCCAGTTTAATCAAGAAAAGTTTTATCAATTAACACAGTATTGAGAGCGATCACAATGTTTATTTCTACACAATTACTCATTCAGTACTGTCAATCCTGACTGGTGGGTCATATTACACATTGGCTAACTCGTTGTCCAATTGTAACGTGTTCCACATTTTGTATACAAAACCCCAACATACCGGCAGTAATTGAAGAACTACAAAGACTCAATCACTGCTTAATCATATTGTAAAACATTTAAGGTTTTGTAAAACAGTTCACAAAAGGTTTACAAAAAGAGGATAAACTCACATTGTTGTCTTAGACTTCTTTTAAGGTTTCTTAGTGATCTATCTATAATTTACACAAATGTATATATATTAGTATAATAACCCTTTATTTATATTAACGATACCCTCCCCGAGACGGCATTCCAACAAGTGCGTCGGGCAGAACCACGACAGTCGTTACGGAATCCTGGATCAATCGGGCAGCGTATCTAATATGTAACCGGGGTTATAATACTTACAATGGGGCAGAACTTCGTTAATTAGGGGGATATAATACCCGAGTATTACTTATACTACGCAGAAATTCGTTTAGAAAGAAAAGATTTGAGCGAGTTTCACTGAAGATCCGATGCCTGCTATTTATAGGGACTGATTTTCACTTTCTCGCGGCCCGCGTAAGGTTAGGCTAAGGCCTACGATGCCCGCGTACTAGGGGGTCTAGGCGTAGGTGATCCGGGTCACGAACTAGGTTCAACACGTTGTTAACACGTGTCAACACCGGGGCTCGCCGGATCTTGAAGCAGTCGCGGCCCGCGAGCGCCCCTAAAATTTTGTTTTTTATTTATTTTTAATGATATTTCATATTTTGGGCTCGGTTTTCACATACGGGGTGTATTTAGAGACATATAGGGGTATTTTAAAATATATTAGGGCGTCGAAAAAATATTTAGGAGGGTTGTTATATCCTCACCACCTTGTTTTAGAGCTCGTCCTCGAGGTCTACTGGAACAAGTGTGGATGTTTCCTTTGCATTTCTGATTCAAGCTCCCATGTGTATTCTGGTCATCTTTTGGAGTCCCACTTCACTTTGACCAGAACTAATCTCTTGTGTTTGAGGTTCTTAACTTTCCTGTCTTCAATTTGTAGAGGTCTTTCTACAAATTTTAACTGTTCATTTACCTCTATATCCTTAAGAGGTACTATCAGTGATTCATCATCTAAGCATTTCTTGAGATTAGATACATGAAATACATCATGTATTCCTGCCATTTCCTCTGGCAGTTGTAGCTGATAGGCTACAGGTCCTATTCTTCTAATAATCTCAAAAGGTCCAACATACCTGGGGCTTAGCTTTCCCCTCTTGATGAATCTTACTACTCATTTCCAAGGAGAGATTTTTAATAATACTTTATCTCCTACTTGAAATTCCAACGACTTTCGTCTGTTATCAGCATAACTCTTTTGTCGATCACGTGCTGCTTTCAGTCGTTCCTTGACTTGAATGATTTTGTTTGTTGTTTCTTGTACTATCTCAGGTCCAGATAGTTGCTTTTCTCCAATTTCTGCCCAACTGACTGGCGTTCGGCACTTTCGTCCATAAAGTGCTTCGAATGATGCAGCATTGATACTTGTGTGATAACTATTATTATAAGAAAATTCTATCAAGGGTAAGTGATCGTCCCAATTACCTCCGAAATCAATTACACATGCTCTAAGCATGTCTTCCATGATCTGAATTGTTCTTTCGCTTTGTCCGTCCGTTTGAGGATGATAAGCGATGCTTAGATTTAACTTGGTTCCCATTGCTTTTTGTAAACTTGTCCAAAAATGTGAGGTAAAACGACTATCTCTGTCAGAAATAATTGATAGAGGAATTCCATGTAAAGAAACTACTTCATTTACATATAATTTAGCTAATTGTTCCATACTGAAAGTTTCCTTCATTGGTAGGAAATGAGCTGACTTGGTTAGCCTGTCTACAATCACCCAGATTGTATCATTACCTTTTCTTGTTTTGGGTAATTTAGTAACAAAATCCATTGTTATTAATTCCCATTTTCAAACAGGCATTTCTAACTGTTGCAATAAACCTGAAGGTTTCTAATGTTCAGCTTTGACTTGTGAACATGTTAAACACTTGGCAACATATGTTGCTATATCCTTTTTCATTCCTATCCACCAAAAATTCTTTCTTAAGTCCTGATACATTTTATCATTTCCAGGATGTATCGTATACTTAGACTTATGGGCTTCTTCTAATATACGGTGGCGTAGGTTTCCTAATTTAGGTATCCACATCCTTTTCTTATGAAATCTCTAAATTCCATCTGTTCTTTGTTCTAATTCCTTAATCATTCCTTTTAACTTCTCAGTATCATCCTTGATTACTGATTCTTGTGCCATTCTAATCTGTTCATTTAAATCTACTTGCAGATTTAATTTAATTTAAGTGAACCTACCCTTTTTGGCTTTTCATGATACTTTCGGCTTAAAGCATCAGCAACTACATTTGTCTTTCCTGCATGATACTGGATATCACAATCATAATCACTAAGAAATTACATCCAGCGTCTTTGTCTCAGGTTCAACTCCTTTTGCCCGAAGACATACCTTAAACTCTTATGGTATGTGAAAATGGTAAACTTACTACCATATAGGTAATGTCTCCAAATCTTAAGGGCAAAAACTATAGCTCCTAATTCTAGATCATGGGTTGAATAATTCTCTTCATGATTCTTAAGCTGTCTAGAAGCGTAAGTTATAACCTTTTAACGTTGCATCAGTACACATCCATAGCCTAATTTAGAAGCGTCACAATAGATTACAAAATCTTCAGTTTCTTCTGGTAACGCTAGTATGGGTGCATGGGTTAATCTTTACAAAATCAATATTTGTTGTTCAAAACCAAAGATTTGTAGCAAAACCGATGGGTTGTTCTTGATTTGGGGGAAACAAAGGGAAAAAAGAAAGATAGAGAAGAAGAACATGCTAAAAATGCGCTAACGGATTTGTAGTTGTTTGGGTAGAGTCGCGGTGGTTCAGGAGAGGGTTATGGTTGCTGGTGGTCGGAATTAATGGTAGTGGTGAGTGGCAGGAGAGCAAAAGTGTGTTATTATATATAATTTTGTAATTAGATTACCAAAATGCCCTTTATGTAAACGGTCAAACACACGGTCAACAGATGGAATGGTTCAAAGTGATGGAAAATGGAAACGTGAATGACTTAGGTGTCCACGCTTTCCTTAGAGGCGTACAAAGTGATTTTTGGGTCTTACCACAAGGGTGTAAATTGACATATACTCATAATTTGAGAAGATGATGGATGAAGGAAGCTTTTGTGTTGACTAAAATTCTCTCAATAAGAAGGAAGGTTTTCTAGAAGACTAACATACTAATCAATAAAAAGATTATTTAGAAATTTAAATTAGAGCCACAATCAGATTATTTTTAATTTCGATTCAACTATGGCAATTCAATATGTTAAGCTCCATGAAACTTGATAACACATTGATATTATGCAAACATTCAAGATATCTTATAAAGTCATTAATTTAGATATTTTAAATTAGTCACAACCCGATTATTTTTAATTTTGATTCAACTATGGCAATTCAAGATGTTAAGCTCCATAGACCTAGGGGTTCTCTCTAGTTGTGCCTATGTTTCGATACAAAAGGTGATATGACAAGAGTTAATAAACAAGAACATACATAGCCAAACACTAAAAATGTTCAAGTTTGTTTTTAAAATTTACATACAAACATGAAACATATATCATTATCGATTTATCGTACAATATATTTTATACTTCAATGAAACGTAAATGGAATACAATCATCTATACAATTACAAGTTCATATGTTTTTTGATTAGATACATGAGTACACCCCACTCCACATGAGGATATATACATATACCTAAACGTGCTTTTTGGGTTTTTGGTATTTCCATCAATTATTCCCCCTATCTAAGTTATACAACAATATATTTGTCTCATTTTCTTTTTGTTGATCTACCTTATTATTCAAGAAAGCCTACTTGCTTTCTCTACATCTAAACTATCCTAACCTAACAAAAAAAACATATTACACAGATGAAAATTTGCTCCTACTTTCTTTATGTTCTCCGAAGATGCGTTGCCGGAAATCCGACACCATCATAGGCAGCCCTTCCTGCAGCGGCACAACCGGCTGCCACCCTAGAAGCTCATTAGCTTTTGAAATGTCCGGTTTCCTCTGGTGAGGATCATCTTCTGTGTTTGGCCTGAATTCTATCTTTGCACTTGGATCGATCGTATCTTGCACCACCTACAATCATAGCCATTATCATGATTTTTTTGAATTCATAGAAACCATTATTAAGTTTATGTATATAATTATGGCGATCAAGGTTACCTTTGCGAGTTCGAGCATGGTGAATTCGCCTGGGTTACCTAGATTAAATGGTCCAACATGATCTCCTTCCATCAGTCTCATTAATCCTTCCACCTGTTCTTCATTGTGTATTCATTTTGTTTAAGTATTTGATGGATGTTATATAAAACTAGAAGAAGAATTAAACAATTTTTTTATGTTTAGGTGGTTTGGAGTTTTCGACGTGGTTTCTAGTCAATTTTTGAAACATCTTTGGCTAGTTGATCTAGTAGATCAACTAGTAGATTAGGTACGTTTCTTACATTGTAACATGGTTCTTTGAGGAGTCGGTAGCGTTATGTACTAGTTCACATAGAAGTTAAACATGTTTCAAAAATTGACGAGAAGCCATGTTAAAAACTCTAAACCATCTAAACAAAAAAATTCCCAGTTAAACTAGATTTTACCAGGTCTGAAACGTATTGGAAACTTCTGGTTTGCTTTCCGTCGCCATAAATTGTCATTGGTTCCTTCCTCAAGGCCTAATTGATGTACATGACACAAGAAAAATTAACTAACTTCATATGGACTGTCAACGTCAATACCTTGCTAACTAACATGGTCACGTAAATTGCAATTAACATTGGGCGGGTGACCCTCAGGAGGTTATGGTAAAAACTAGTGGAAACAAGATTCGACCTGAAACCTCTGCTAGAGGGGAATCAGGTGTTTACCATTCCATCACCCCTTGAAGGTTTCACACACTCTTAACATTGTAGGCATATGAACTTCATGGGTATCTAAACGCGCACCTGGGCCACAAAATTGCTAACAACACGTCCGTCATCAAGACACATTCGTGGTCCATATGTGTTGAAAATCCGAGCAATCCTAACCTGCTAACAATATCATCAAAAAAGTATATGAAGTGAGGAAGGAGCTTGCGAACGTAACTACTACACGTACATTAATATAAGCTGACTAAAATGCCTAACATAGCGCGTGCGCTATCTCGAAGATGGCAAAAACAATTCTTCTTATTGTTAAAAATTTAACGGTTATGGAAAGGAAATTGGGTTCCTAATGAAGAAACTAATGGAACTCATTTTAAGTTATACATATGAAATAGAGTTTGATTTGCTACTTCTAACCTTGTTCTATTAGTTTCTCCATAACAATATAACTTTCTTGAACATGAAAAGAGGTTATATAAGTCTTTTAATTTTATAAGAAAAGTGGATTTATATCAAGAAGGACGTATATGTGTTTTCTTAGGTAATAGTGAGCTTAAAAATGATATTATAAACTTATAAAGTAATGAACTTTCACCATAAAATTGTTCATTTTAAAGATTTTATTATAGCCTTGCTACTATGGCTAAGTATTGGAAGACCATTAGAACCTCGATGTTAAGTCCTCTATGGTAGTCCATGGTGAGAGTCTCAGCAACACGCTTTCCTTCATCATAACAACTTCTAACACCTGCCCACAAATGTACCCAAACTTAATCAACCCATTTGGTGGTTGTATGTAGAAAAGTGAAAGGGTGAAGCTACATAGCCTACATTTACTCAAGATCAATCATCAACAGGACTAAAGACTCACCGATGGGGTTAACGTTGCCCCAGTAGGTTTCGACTTGAGGGTGTTCAAGGGGGTCCCCATAGACCTCACTAGTACTCGTTAACAAGAATCGTGCATTGATCCTCTTTGCTAGTCCTAGCATGTTCAACGTTCCCACCACGTTTGTCTTGTGATCTCTATCTCCGTCAAGGATTTTTAATGCAACCCAAAGCAACAAACTAAGTAATATTCAAACAATATTGCAATGTGTAGACAATGAATGTATACAAAAATATTGGTGATTTTATTTTAGTATAATTGGATTTTCATTATACCAAATAACATATTGGAATAAACATTGATACGAGTTAGAATGTGTAGAATATACATTTGGTCAGAACCATTCAAATTTCAAGAACATGAAACCTCAAGGGTTCCAAGGGGGCTCCGTCCCTTGATGGGTCCAAGGGCAGCCCTGTTGGGTCCAAGGGGCAAAGCCCTTGGTGTGTGTGTGTGGGGGGGGGGGGGGGGGGGGGGGGGTAGTCACATAGGATACTTTAATCTCACAGTGGAATAATACACGACTTAGAAAGCTATCTAGAAATCTAAGATACAAAACCTACGTAAAAAAGGATATGATCGTCTTGACAGGGTTGTATTTATAATGGACAGGCGAAGCGGGGCAAGCAAGATGGTAGATTTGATCGACTTCTAACAAGACGGGCTCAACCACATCGTGTCGAATGAGCTCAAACCTAGGGTTCCTAAGATGGTGGAGAACATTCTCTTTCCGACCAGTAAAAAAGTTATCAACCACGATTACGCTGTCACCACGAGCCATCAAACGGTCCACCAGATGGCTTCCCACGAACCCGGATCCACCTGTCACTAACACCCTCAATCTCTTCGACTTCAACCCAAGAGGGATCCTCCGACCTTGCATATCATCAAAAATAAACCTCAACAAATGTTTAATATTTTCAAAAAACAAAACAACCAAAGACTTTTGTTTTTTTTTTTTTTTTTTTTTCATATATTTTTCCTATGTTATATTGTTATATATATATATATACTTATTGACAAAACGATCTTATATGATTATTGTCAAGAATGTATACCATAGGTCCATAACAACATAAACCCTAGACATGAATAATATTTATACAAAACCGAAATGAAAAGGCAGACCGGCATTAGCGTGATCAGAATGGAGCTCGAAGGCTATCCTTCGTGGTACGAAAGCTGGCTCGACGATGTGAAATGAATTGTCGATGGGCTGGGAATGCCAGGTGGACGAGGGGCGAATGAGAACGACATTGGATATGAGAGCTGCAATGCCGATTCCTACGAGCACAAACAGGAGACGTTGTTCTCTGAACACGTACTTGATCGAATCTGGGATTGAAAACCTTCTAGGGTTGATCTCATTTTGATTGGTTTCTGGAGTCATTTTCAAAAATCAAAACCTACGTATGTGGAGAGATTGACCCACAAATACAAATTTTGTTCATGCATATGTTTTTTTGCTTTATGTGAGAGGAACTGAGAAAATGAAGGATGGTTAGAAATTGACGGTGATATATGAATTTATATTTATGGTTTGTGCATGAACCCTCCCTCAACCTTATGGAGGTGTCATTGGTCTTTGCTACCACCTCAAGGGATGAATTTATATTATGCAATATAACTTGTATGAAAACTTATAATAATTAATGGTAAAATGGTTAAATGTTTAAAAATCGTGTTTACTCCGAAATACACGTGGTTTCCGTATGTGTAGCTCCCAAGTATTTAACACTTATAAAACCCGCGTTGGGAACCGAACCAATTTTTACTCGAGCCAAAACCAATTCCAAAACCGGTTTGGAACCCACCCAAACCATCAACAGTTGGTTTGCAAATCTGTACTTTTAAATAGGGGTGTGTAAAAAACCGAATTAATTGAACCATAACCGAATTAACCGATAAAACTGAACCAAATCAAAAATCGGTGGGTCGGTTAATGGTTTTTTGAAAACTGAAAGTAGCGGGTCAGTTATGGTTATCAATGTTTCCATAACCACCATAACCGAACCGAACCAACATGTAATAAATCTTTGTAGGAGTAGGACTTTTCACTAGTTTTTTAATATTTAATGTTTTTTATTAAAAAAATCGTATTTATCGTTTTACGATTTTGGTTGAATGTTAAATTTGAATTTATGGAATATATCAGATCACTTTATTTGAATACTAGGTTAGAACCCCGTGTATTACACGGGTTGAATAAATGTAATTTTATATACTAAATTAAAACAGTTATTCTTTAAAAATCTCGTTTATTACACGAGTTGAACAAATGTAATTTTATATATTAAATAAAAAAATTATATCTCTAAGAACCACATGTATTGTACTGAATAAATGTAATTTTATATACCAAATAATAAAAACTCGTGTATTGTACGGGGTGAATAAATCTAATTATATATACTAAATAATAAAAAAAATTATATATTTAAAAACACTGTGTATTACACGGGTTAAATACATGTAATTTTGCAACCGTGTATACCGCAAGCGGGGCGAATATATTCTAAATAATAAAAAAGTTATATCTTTAAAAACACCATGTATTACACGGGTTAAATAAATGTAATTTTGTATAGTAAATAATATGCTATTGGATTCGTTTAAAAAATCATAAATTTGGTTCGGTTTAATTCGAATCAAATCACAAACTTGGTTAAGTTTAATTTGAATTGATTAGAACCCCAATTTGAAAAATCAAAAACAGAATTATATTGTTAGCTTCTCTTTCTAATTAGTGTTTTTTTTAAGTTTGATCTAACGTCTAATAAGTTATTTTATATATTTTGTTTGTACTTTAAATTTTTTATATGAGTGTATTATTGTTTTTTTTAAGTTTAAGATTATTGTTTTGTGTTATTATTTAAAAAATATCTTTTATTTATAACTTAAATTTGAAGATAATATATTATTAGAAAAAATAGAATGATTATATCCGACGTTCAAAGTAAGAAAAGATTTAATATTAATTGATTATTTATTATTTAATTAATTGATATAAGATAAGTATGAAAAGGAAGGAAATTACAAATATAGACGCCTTCAATGAATGACACGTGTCACTTATTGGTTTCTTTTATTATAGTAGATAGATTCGGTAATAATCGGTATTAATATTATAGATTATATGTATTTTTTAATACTATGTAATATATTAATATCTACAAATATGCAATAACAATTTATTGCATGTTAAAAAACATTAAGCTATTTTTAGCTAGGCTAAATACACGGTTAACCATCCACAACCGACCCGCTATAACCATCAAAACCGATTAACCATACGCCATAATCGATCGGTTATGGTTATTGTTATCCATTAACCGATATCGTGGTTATGGTTATGGTTTTAGACTAAAACCGACCCAAATTGACCCATGCACACCCCTACTTTTAAATTGGTTTAAAACTCGTTAAACTGAAGGCGGAATCAGGCAAAGTCGCTAAACACGAGAAAGCTTGTTTAGAGAATCAACATGTGTTTATACCATCTGCTTTTGATACATTTAGTTCCCTAGCCCTGGAGGCCGTGGAATTTTTAAACAGGGTCCAGCGGGTCATGAATAGTAATTTCTCGACCCTTAAGAGTCGATTCGTCTTTAGTAGGATCGGTTTTGCAATTCAAAAGGGAGTTGTGGCGCAACTTGTTGCCCGTTTACCTGTCATTTGCTTGTAATTTGTTGTTTTGGCATTTTAATGAGAATTAATAGGAAAAGAAAATACTAAACCAGACCAGTTAAAACCTGGTTTCAAACCCGAACCCAAACCAAACCGATCCTCTCAACTCACAAAAACAGGTTTTAAACCTAACCGGGCTAGAGAAAAACCAGTTTTGACTATCTTTGACCAACCCCAAATTGGTTTGAGCCAAGAACCCGATTTGTGCACTTCTATTTATCAAGGTTGTAAGAATCGCTAGGCACTAATTGGCTGGTGAGGTATCGACTAGCGATTAATCGAGATTAATATTTATTAATCGGATCGAGATTTTATATGTAATTTTCAGTTTTATATGTATAGACACACATTTTTTATGTATTTTTTAAATATGCATATTTTAACACCTTATTCGACCCATATTTTCAAGTAAATAAGATTAATTACCGAAGTTTACAGATTTTAGTCAAAAGAATCTAGCCTAAATTTGGTCGGAATTGCTAGACTACCACCAATTTTTGTCCAATTAGGACTGGATTTGACCACCGTTGACTGCCCACTAATTGATTAACCGATTAGATAAAAATTACTCGGTGAACCAGAAACTAATGACTAATCAGCATCTTATCATAAACTAATCGGGATTTTTACAAGCATATAGAAAAATATAAGGCCCAAGCAACTTATAATGACCCAAAATAAAAGTTAGGAGGCTAGGCCCATAATCAAACACAGAGTGGTGTAGGGGCGACAATTCACATCATCTTCAACCTCGGTTAGGTTCAGAAATATCAAAATCAGAATCAATGGCGTCAGGATGGGGGATAACCGGAAACAAGGGAAGATGCTACGACTTCTGGATGGATTTCAGCGAGTGTATGTCTCGTTGCAGAGAACCCAAAGACTGCTCTCTTCTCCGTGAAGACTATCTCGAGTGTCTTCACCACTCTAAAGAGGTACAATACACTTCATTCCAATCAGATCCGATCTAATTGAATATTATATGTTTGTTTTATATGTATTCTAGCTTTATTTGCAAATTCAAATGATTGATACTGTAATAAAGCTGTTATGTATATATTTTAAACCCTAATTGATGATTTGCATTATTTTGCTACGGAAATTGTTAGGGTTACAATTGGATTTGCAAATAAGCTATGTAGTTAATATCCAGATATATCATTGATATATCGGTTATCGGTCCCCTACCGAGATAACGTTGCAAAATATTGGTTAGAATATCGGTACTGATAATATCGGCGATATTGACCGATATTGGACCAATATTTGACCGCAGTACCTTTCTTCTTATTGCTATTAGTGTTTTAAGTCTTAATTGTTAGTTGTTATTGTTAAATGTTAGTGTTTTAAGTCTTAATCGGTTCCTACTTGCTTCAATGGTGTTTTGCAAGTCGCAAAAGGTTAATTTGTTAATGGTAGGAGAGTATACTGAATTGTTGGTGTTAAATTGCTATATATATAACTTTAGCATGATATTAAAATTACCGATATCCCACCGCAATAACCGATATCTCAAATATTGGTCCTTTACCAAAATCCGATATTTTGCCGCATTGACTACTTAGCAAATAAGAAGAGGAAGTAGAAACAAAAGAGAGATTTTATAAAACATTTGATTAGGAGCCAGGCCTTAAGTAGCCCTGCTACAATAGTTCCAGTTACCAATTAGTTATGGAAGTTAATTACTTTTGTTCTAATCTTTATACTTAAAATATGTGCATTACTGCACTGATAGAAATCTGCAACTGCTTTGGGTTTCTTGGTACGTGTTGTTGCGGAACTATATGGTTCTACTAGGTGATCATCCTAGTTCATTGCCCTATCGAACATATAAGACACAAATTTCTGCTTGCTTGTGCGATGTACATATACAGGATGGATATATAATTATATAGTGTAATATTTCTTTCAGAAAGGAAATGTGCTATAGAAATGCTAAACTAGATCTAGATTAAGGTAAATCTAGAGGGAGAAAGTGTATTTTGAAATGTGTTTTCTTTTCCCAAACTGGAGAGTTTTTTTATGATTACCTGTATAAAAAATGAATGCTAACTTCACAAGTAATATAAGTGCATAATAAACTACTCACTATTAGGAACCCACTACTCTTAGCATGTCCCCTCAAACACAATGTTTAGCTTGAAATAAATAATAGATTCGAAAGATAATGAAAAGTTAAAAGATGCCAACATCAGCTGCAAAGTGGCTGCCTTGCCTTTTGTCTCGTGCCCAGAAAGGCAGTCCTGCTGACTCGAAAACTGTTCTTATGGTCAACAGTCAACACCTTGCTTGTCTTTGCTCGGTTCTCATGCAGCCACAACAGCCAAGGCTGTTGTTGCTTTTTTGCGTTGCCTCGGCTTTAGCCAAGTTGAGAAATTTCTTTTTAGATAAATTTATTCTCTTTGTTGTTAGTGATGCCATGGCGAACAATTCATTGTTAACAACTTCTAATCTGTTCTTCTTTTCTTTTCTTTTCTTTTCTGGTTGCTTGTTACTTGATCTAAATTCTGCTATTCGTGGCAAATTGTTGCTGTGTTTCTCTGCAGATCTTTGCTGCATTTTCTCTGGTTTTTAAAATTCTGGATCGGTGTTTCGAATTTATAAAAAAAATTTATACAGACAACTGAAATGATTTGGTCATCAGGATCGTTGGATGCTGTGATACCATATAGAATAGTGAATTAGAGAAGAAAATTTAAATTAGCCTAGGGAGAAGGTATACGATTGTGAAACTGTGCATGACTGTATACCTGTATGCCTTTTTCAAATCTTGATATAGGCTTACATTAGGTCATATAGAAACATGACAGAATAAATTAGACATGTGATCTATCTGTAATGTGTAAATAAGTTCATTGAATCAGTTTGATTTTGACAAACTAACACACAACACAAGTCATTTAATAGTATTTATTATGTTGATTATGCAATTGAACATGCCTTAACATAAGTATATTGTGAATTGAGTTTTTTTTGGACGGCAAATTTCTTTAATCATGTCGTCTGTGGGACTTGAACCCAAGACCTCACTCTCCCAAGGTGTTTAAAGACTTTGCCTTTGCCAATGGACCACCACCCCATTGGTATTGTGAATTGAGTTAACATTGGAATTTTGTATCTTGGCCTGTTGGCCCCGTAAGTTATCTCTATAACATATATATTTTCTAGTAGTTAATCATTTGGTTTTGTAATTTTACATTAAGAGCCTGCTATACACTCTCCTCAGCTACCCATTATCTTGTTGGTGACATGTATTTTCCATTATATATGTTAATATACAATAAAAAGTTAACCTAAGTGTTTGTAAAGGTGTTTCTTATAAAAGGAACATGTACAGTCTGTTTTTCGGTTTAGACTGAGGGAGAGGTGCATTTTAGCATGTAAAATTGTTGGTGTAATTTTGAATCTTTACTTGAAATATAAATGATGTTGACTTCTGTTGGTCAACTTACTCATCTTATAATCATTTTGAGAATGTCTAATTCGTCACTAATATATTCAAATTTGATTGTGAAACAGTTTCAACGACGAAACCGGATTTACAAAGAGGAACAACGTCAGATAAGAGCTGCTGCACAGAAGGCAAAAGGTGGGGATGGAGATGGAGTTCCTCATCATTAGTGTAAAATTATCAAATTTTCCGGTTTACAATAATGGTTGAAGTGTGCAATCTATTTTATTTCTTGAAAGTTGGCGCAATTTTGTGTGCCTCTTTGTTGTTTCAAGTGATTCAGTACTTGTCAATTTTCATCAGCAACATCCTCATGATATTGTTAAATTGAGTGTTTGAGCACATTATTTTATAATCTTAATCATAGCCCTTTTTTGTGTTACATATTAGACGACGTTATCTTCTTGGTATACAGAGGGATGCTGATTTCAGAACCCATAATATGTTGAGAACTACAAGAACTTGTTTAACCGTTTTGTGCTATTTATTATATAACACTAAAATGTAAGTGGATTTCATTTCAGTATGTTTGAGATTTATTTTTAAAAAATATGGTATTGATAGTATTTTGTCTATATACGTATACAAGAATCGTGAGAGAAGTACCATTTTTTGTTTTACTGTTTTACCATTATTTTCATTAAAGCACTATGTACATGTGTTTATGTGGTTCTCAACATATTATTGGTTATGAAACAAACGCGTCCCTAGGGGCGCATTCGTATAAGAACTAATATCATGTAGAGAACCTTGAGAACCGCATGATGCACTTATACACAGTGCTTAAAAGATAATCAAGCGTAGTGGGAGAGAAATGTAACGTAACGTTTTGTGTATCAGATTCAAAATAAAAAGGTACAAGAGCATTGTAACCCCCACTCTCTATATGTGTGTAAAGTTATGTTTTTTTTCTTCTTCTCATGCTTCTGTTTTCAAACTGCTGATCTCACTAGTCCCACACTTATTCTTGTGCTATTAGTTAATTATAATATTATCATACCTTAGCTACTGCAGCTTTAGAAAATTGAGCAGTTAGTAGATGCTCATTGACTTATGAACACTTAAGTGATAACACATAGCATGTTTTATTGATTTCATTTGTTTATATAACCCTGTCACATTCATATATTACATGTTAGGTCGATTGTTGCGTAACCCCGAAATAATAAACGTTTTCTTGCTTACCAGCTCTCTATATCTATGTTCATCTCATCTTATAACCTGCTTCCATTATTAGTGAAATATCATTCGGTTTTCATCATCATCATCCATGCATGCTTTGTTCATACCCTTCTGGCCATTGGTTGCTGTTATTGTGTCTCTTGGTATTCGGAAATCGAATAGCTTCTGTTTCTAGCGTTCAAACGCACTCAAACTTTTTTCGAGCTCTCTCGAGGGGTAGACAGAGAGTTTCATGGTGTCAAAACGATCCTGACTTTTGCTCCAATCCCGAGAAGAACCCATGGGGCGGTTCAGTGTGTTGTTTCGGCAAGTTTTGTAAAGATGTTATGGCGGATCGCAACCATTGTGGCGGGTGTGGACATGTTTGTGGTTATGAGTTTGTTTGTTGTGATGGGAAATGTGTAGACATTAGAAACGATCCTCGACATTGTGGAGGGTGTTTTGAGGGTTGTTCTAGCCCAGGTAGGTGCGCTTATGCGATGTGTGATTATGGTTGATTTGGAATAAAGTTGGTATTATGATTTTGTTTTGGTGATTTATATCACTTTTGTTAAGGTTTGGTCATGATTCATGAAAGTGGATGTTCACAATGTGGGCACCATTCTTGTGGTTTTAGTGATAAAGACTTCACAAATTGCTTACATGAGTGGCTTACATTATTATTTGCTTATTGTTGGTTTTCCACTTTTCCATGCTTTTGTAAAGGGGATTTTGAATCTACCATCTTGTGTTAAAGATAGTTCTTATATGTAACTTTTTAACTTGATATGGGTTTAAATTGACCACCCCTCCCACCGGAAATGTCTATTACCACCGCCTACTTCTTGTCGGTAGTCCAACACCACCACGGTCACCACAAACCACCGCTGATGCCACAAGCCCCATCGGTGTCGCCATCATCACTGTTGCAATCTCCACCGTCATAAAAACCTACACCATCGCCACCATCAATGTTACCGCCGAATTTGTCATTGCCACTGTCACCGCCGCCCCCACACATTACCTATTTGATAGCCTCTAAATGATTAGGTGACTACCCGTAAATCGGTCAGAGACACTAAAAGGAAACCTCTGGATCGGTCAGAGCCTCTAAATTGGTCAGATTTATAAACATGCTGAATGGAGCCTCGTATTCGGTTAGAGGTATCAACTGCTCAAATGGTGGGTTACAAAGAGCCCCTAGTTGTCTTAAAAATCTTACACTGGGAAAATTAAAAAAAAAATGGTAGCAACTCATTTTGGCCAAAATCGACCTGACACATCTATTTCGCTCGGGTTGCCAAGCAGGCTCATCTGTAATGGCTAAGGAAACTCAAAACACAAATAAGAACCAAAACAAATACCACTCTATTGGTTTCGAGTCCATTCGGTCTTTTAGTTTCCGACAAAAACCACCATTACACCCAATTTTCAGTTGAGATTAAAAAAAATTCAAATCAAAGGAGACAACCAAACACTCTGAATATCAAAGTTTTACTTAATTCCAATTTCCAATACCAATTCTAGTCCAAAAATGAAACCGAACTTCAACACAAGAAAAATAGATCCATACTTAATAGAACAAAAACCAAACATTTTAAAGCAACAGCTACAGCAAGTGCCAAACTCTTTGCTGGCTTGGGATGATAATCCTTCTTAACACTTCACCTCCTTCAACCCCACACCAATGTACAAAAATGTCGGGTCAGTAGCACCTTCCTTGTAGTAAGCAAACACCATGGAACTGTCATCATGCATGCTCTCCCCAACAAAACTGCAAAACAATCCCGTACAGTTAGCACTTTCTATATATATAAAGAGAAAGTGTAAAATACAAGAGTGGTTATTGTGCAAAGCGTACGCGAGAACAGAAGGAGATTGCGCCGCGTGCCATTCCTTATTTTTTTTATAACATGCGTAATTAAGGTTTGAAACAACTGATGCGTAATTTTGAGTTTAACATGCGTAATTTTCATGTTTGGTGGCATGTGGGTTTTTTTTATAACGTGCGTAATTATGCAAATAACGTGTGTGATTAGGGTTTATCCCAACCCATGGATAATTATGCAGTATCACGCGCGTAATTCATCATCATCATACTCGGTAAATCCCACCAATAGCAAGGCTAAGGTAGTGTCTGAGGAGGGTAAGATGTAGACAGCCTTACCTCTACCCCGTAGGAATAGAGAGGCTGCTTCCAGTGAGACCCCCGGCTCGATTATCACGTGCGTAATTATGTCAAGTTAATTACTATTGTGCCACCGCGTTCAATTTAAAGCAAAGGGTAGGTCAGATGTGCGATTGAGATCCTGGCATACGCTTTGCACGATAAGCACTCTTGTACGTCAACCGGCCTCTCTCTCTCTCTCTCTCTCTCTATATATATATATATATATATATATATAGGATATATAGGATTAAGTTCATTAGTGAAAAACCCCCTAGATTGTGAACAGTAGTGAACTAATCCTAGCCCTTGATTATCAAAACACAAGTGTAAATCATTGGCCAAGATTTGATGATGTTACGATTAGATGATTTAAATCAATGGTCAGGATTTGTTCACTCAGTTCACAAATACACTAGTGTTCACTCTAGAACCCCACCCTATATATATACACACACACATATATACATATACATGCAAAGTAACAAAAGAAAACATGACTTACAATTGGAGGTCGCTAAGCTTGCCAAGGAGAAATTTTGTTGCAGCCTCAATGTTCTTTTTGAAGAATTCTTGTTTCTCTTCATCAAGCTTGGGGGTAATATTTTTGATGTAATTCTTGATGTAAGCAACAAATTGCTTCTTGTTGAAAGGGGGTTGTTCCTACAAATGCAATGTTTTATAAGTACTCATATATAAACTGTTTGAAACTTACTTAGGTGTTATAATTGGATGATATTATTTACCTGGAGTCTAAAGGTGTCAACAATGTCAACCACCTTCACGGCTTGATCATCAACGCCCTCGTCGTCATCGGCTCCTTCAGCAGAAGGGTTTGCACCAATGTCAACATCCACTGCTCCTTGTACCACCCACTATAAAACCAAGTTTTAATATTACAGATTACTAAAATCCTTGCGGCTAATCATACATTTACAAAACATATGATGGTATACAAGAAACAAGATATACCTTTCCTTCAACTTCCCATAGGATACCATTCAAGATCTCCTTGTAGGGAAACGAATCAGAAAGAAGCTCGTCGCCTAAAATTACATGTACAATTTGAGCTAAAGAAACAATCGGCATCACATAATAATCAACGTATTTGAAATAAGCATTCTATTAAATTTATAAGTCCACAAATGTCGCCCTTTTTCTTGGTATGCGTTCATTAATTGGAAGATTTTGGAAGCCAAAATTTTAACTATGTTTATAACATACAGATAAAAAAAAGATAGTTTCACACACAATAAACAACATTCAAATAGCAGAGAATCCAGCATCCCTTTGTTCTGTTCATCCCACTTCATAGCAATATTTTTATTAGAACACCATAACTGAAAGGTCACTAAAGGCTATATTTACAAAAAGATTAAACACAAAAGGCAATCCGTTATGCTAAAAGGAAGATAAAGAACAGATTTATGCAGAGACTAGAAACTGAAAACAATCATCCAAAAAAAGTTGCAAAGATTTGCAATTAGAAAGATACAAAATTTTCAACTCTATAACTACAATTTGATCAGTTAAAAGATTAAAAGAACACACACAAAGATTTTCAGCTAAAAAGATACAAAATTTTCAACTCTATAACTACAATTTGTTAAATTAAGAGAAAAAGAAAAAACATACACAAAGATTTGCAGCTATAAAGATACAAAACTTTCAACTCCATAACTACAATTTGATAAACTATAAAAATAAAAACAAACACAAAGATTTGCAGCTAAAAGATAAAAAAATTCAACTCTATAACAACAATTTGTTAAATTAAAAGACTAAACAAAAACATACACAAAGGTTTGCAGCTAAAAAGATACAAAATTTCCAACTCTATAACTACAACTTATTAAATTAAAAGATTAAAAAACATGCACAAAGATTTGCAGCTAGAAAGATACAAACTTTAAACTCTAAAACCACAACTTGATAAATTTAAAGATTAAAAAACAAACACATATAAAAACAAGTAAATAAAAAAAACCCTAACGCAAACCAATAATCAGATCTAAAATAACTACAAATCAAAGCATCAAATAAAAACCAACAAATTCATCCATCCAACATACAACAAATCAATCCTAGATCTACACAATTCCATAACAATTAACCACAATCAATAACCAAAAAAACCCTAAAATTCTCAATCAAAAAGCTATGTTACTAAAAAAAGTAAAAAAAAAAAAAAAAACTTTATAATAGAAATAATAAAAGAAAAGATTACCAGAAATCAAATCTTGATAGACCAACATGTTTGCAAGATGCTTCTCGAATGGATTGAAATAAAAGGAACAAAGCAACTTGCAAAGGGGAGAGGGTTTGGAGAATAGATATACAGGTTGTATATATAGGCGAGGGTTTTGGGGATGGAGAACAGAATTTTTTATGTGAAATTACGAAAGTGGTCCTTCAGCTTTTTGGGATTTTCGTTTGTACCCTTTTTAATTATTCATTTATTTGCTTGTATGTATGTATGGTTGGTTTAAAAGCACTAGATTCCCTCACTCTTTCTTTCGGCTTTTGACTAACCATCTTTTTCATTTATGCCTTTAGCATCTTTTCAATATTCATTTTTTTTTACCAATTATTAAAAAATTTATAGATTTCAGAAAAGTATGTGATGGTATTTAATTAAGATAAAGGTTAATATAAAAAGTTTAATGTATTGTAAATAAAAATGTAATTTGTGTTTTTGTGGTTTGGTAGCGGGATGTAGGGTGGTGCAACGGTTCAAAACCAAACTGAACTGAAACAGTTAAATGTTAAATATAAGAACCGGAACTGAACCGTATTTTAACGGTTCTAGTTTGGTTCGGAACCGGGTTAAACGGTTCTTTTGTAAACGGTTCTCCCCATAACTCATAAAATTAACAATGAAATAAAAACAATTAAAACAATCAAACCATTTAAAACATATAATTAAGGGTTGCAACATCCAAAATTCAAACCATCCAAAGTAAAAGTAGCAACAGTAAAATGTTTCAAACGATAAAACTAAAGTTAACTAAAAAATATTTAGTGAACCATCACAAAAACTTAATTCAAACATTTTGTAGAAACTATTTCTATATTCTTTAATCGTAAAAACATATTTTTAAATAGAGTAAAGTCCTATTTGAGTCCCTGTGGTTTGTGCAGTTTAACCATTTGAATCCAAAAACCAAAACTGTCTTGATTTGAGTCCCTGTGGTCTCTAATTTTAACCATTTGAGTCCAGGTGGTCTCTAATTTTAACCATTTGAATCCAAAAACCAATGTTTCTAATTTGGATGTTGTTTACTTTTGGATTCAACTGGTTAAAATTAGAAACCACAGGGACTCAAATCAAGACAGTTTTAGTTTTTGGATTCAAATGGTTAAACTGCACAAACCACAAGGACTCAAATAGGACTTTACTCTTTTAAATATAACTTTTAACGTTTAAATAAATTAGTTAATAGGGTTTTTGAATATAATATTTAAAGTTAAAACCCAAACCGGTTCTAGCGGTTCTTTAAACGGACCCGTCGGTTATAACCGGAACCGAACCAAGGACCGTTTTCTCCCAAATTTAAGAACCGGACCCTAAATACAACAATATGGTTTGGATCTGGCGGTTCCGGTTCAGTTCCCCAATTCTGACGATTCGGAACCGGAAGTTGATCAGCCCTAGTGGGATCAACTTGTGTCCCCCAACTTTTTTTCGCCACCTATGTGCTTGTGGTTTCTAAATTTAACACTGCATCACTCTCGTCGACTATTTGTTAACTCAGTGTATTAGTTGCTTATATTTAAAACTGTAAAATACTATCAACCGATTAGATCCTAATCGCATGGTGCTATCAAATTCGAGTTGGAAATGGTTGTTTTTGGTGCTTTGTTCGTTTTTATGGTTGGTTTTTAGCTTTGATGGATCGGTATCCAGGGTTTTTTCTCATCTCCCGCTAGCCTTTTATATGATAATATTATTGTTGTTCAATAAAAGGCTGGAATTGGATTTGAAATTTGATAAAATCTTATGTTTAACAAACAAATTAGCTAGGATCTTAATTAGTTCAAATTAATAATAATTAGTTACAATTGTCATTGCAACCATGGGATTGTTGATAACATTTTTGATCCTTCAAACAACAGTAACATCGTCTCGAAAACCAACACCTCGGCATGCAATAGCCAACATCGATCTTCTCATTTTCGACATTGTTCTTAACAAAACCCCATTTTCTACCAAATGATTCTTCTGATATACAATCCTTACAACAACCATCACAGTTTCTAGCACCACCTGACCATACAAATGCCAGTTACAAGTTACAACAAGCTCAACTGTATGCATGTATGTATATGTAAGTACAAGAGAGAGAAAATAAACCGCGATTCATAGATACTGAAAGAATCAAAAGGAGTAAGAAAGAGTGATATGCATGATTGATAGCCATTGAAATTAGAATTGAACCGAGTAATTTATATATCGTCGATGAGAAACCTTTTATAGTAATTATTAGTAGTAGTAGTAGTTTATAAACTATATCTTTTAAGTGAAATCGGTTCACAAAGTTGGCGTGATATTCAGGTTTGTTGTCGACTTGGTCGGTTATCCAGTTGCCACAACCCTCATATTTAGGAAAATTTATTTGTCATGAAGTACTTTCTCCTCCCCTAAATCCTTTTGTCTTCATCATATGGTGTTTGAAGCATAAATCTGTTGTTGGTTGGGCTGGAGTGATGATTACCTAAACGGATTTTAAAAATAAGATTTCATTCCAGACTTTTCACACGTTGTCAGTGAGTTTGTATTTGCGATGGATGGCCGCCGGTGACCTGCCAGAAAATTTGAAGATAATAAATTTGAAGAGTTTTCTTTGACAGGCTTTACAGGTGTTGTCGGTGATCCAACAACGAAGGGCAGTCAGTGATACGCCATTGATCCAAGATATCCACCGCTATTCTAAAAACAATGTAGCAGTCAGTGTTACAATTATTTCAATAGGTGAACACTCTGTATTCATTGTCATTAATCCGTCAGTGAAGTCTATGTACACACCCTTTTCCTCACAGATGTTCACCAAGGGATTGCGGGTGGAATCGTACATTCAAGCCTCCTAAACCAATCTTGAAAATTCTTATTTGGTTGTCTTTAGGCAAGTGTTACTTACCATAGTAAGAGCTTCAATTCGTGTCCTTGGATAAACTCTCTTGAAGCTAGAAATATTTGATGAGCTTCAATTTGTGTTTATAGAAGCACTTTCTCATTTAAAAGGAAAGTGGGGATCGATACACATCAGGACTAGGATTGGATACGGACGATAATCTACTGAACTTTGAAGGAATAAATTTAAAGTCCGTCAAAACATATTAAAATCTGTAACGAGTTTAGTTGACAAAACAACCATAGAAGATTTGTAACGTTGTTAAATAAACGGTAAGGTGGTTGTGACGGACTGACGGTGAGCGCAACAATGGGGAGATGAAAGATTGAAATCTCCTTGCTTGTCCAATCAAGAATGAAATTACATATGGTTAGATTCCTAATCTGGTAATTATGGCTAGAAGACCATTCACTATTTTTATGCTTTATCTATTGGACTTCAACCACCCAAACCGCAAACCGTTTTAAGTTTTAACCATCAAAACAACCCCACCATAGCCCTTTATCATTTTCCTAACAAAAACAACAAAAAAAATACATAAAAACAGTATCTGATATTCTATTCAAAAGCATCAATGGCTGCAAAAAGGGCCACTGCAACTTTTGCAAAAAGGTTCCCATAATTCAAAATTTCAAAACCGATAGATCATCTAAATAACCAAACATTATTAACCCACAAAACAAACAAAACTTATAACTAACTACATTTCTGGCTGCTTTGATGAAGCCTCAACGAAGTCGAAAAATGGAAAATTATGGAAGTATGTTACCTCAACCTCATGCTTTGCCTTATAGAGATTGTTATATACACCACATGCTTACAACACAGCACAAAAGATGTTTAGTCAGCTCTTAGTTTCAATATCTCCTTGGCAGTCCTCAACCTAAAATACGGCATATGTTCCTATAGTAAAGCATGATTACAAAGATTTAATTAACGTCTGAAATCATCGCAAATAATGAGATCATGCAATTAATGCAAAATACTTAATATATTTAGGGAAAGAAGAGCGGGATTGTCATCTAACTCACTTGTTTGAAGCAGAGGCCAAGTCCCCTGCTATAAAAGTCGGCATATTTAATCATAAATACACCACAGTCAAACCTGGTAAAAAGAAAAAACTAATCATGATCAAAAGAGAAACAACATAGGCTGTAAACTAGCAGAATTGCATTGATTGATAAGGTTTGAAGTAAAAAAAAGAGTAAAATGTTTTTCGCCTCTAAGGTTTGGCCAGTTTTGCGACTTTCATCCAAAGGTTTGTTTTTTCGCATTTGGATCCAAAAGGTTTGAAATCTTGTCATTTTCATCCGGCTCGTTTACTCCACCAGTTTTCTCCGTTAAGTCAGGGGTATTTTCATCTTTTTTGCTAACTTAACAGGCAATTCGGTCTTTTTTAGTTTATGTAAAAAGACCGAATACCCCTGAAAAAGACCGAATTGCCCTTTAAGTTAACAAAAAGACGGAAATACTCCTGAGTTAACGAAGAAAAATGGATGGAGTTAACGAGCCGGATGATAATAGCAAGATTTCAAACCTTTTGGATCCAGATGCAAAAACAAACCTTTGGACGAAAGTCGCAAAAGTAGCAAAACCTCAGGGACGAAAATGGCATTTTACTCAAAAAAAAAAAAAAAAAAAAAGCAGTAGAAGGATTGCACACCCGTTCTGCTGGTTAGGAAGGTCTGTAACATATTCTTGCTGCCAAGAACTAACATCAATGTCTTCCCCGTTCTTATCTTTGAACTCATCTACAACGTATCTGGCCTGGAGAATATTAGCCAACAGTAAGCTACACGTATCATGTATGGAACTATGGTTGGGGAATGTATACGCATATAAACAACTAACTGTAAGTAATGATCTATACTATGCAGTTATAGAGGTCCAAAATCAAATAGCGGTCAGGGTCCGCTATATGACATATAGGTTATAGCGGTGGTATAGAGGTGTTATAGCGGTACTTTTTATATCATGCATGTTTTATGTATATAAATATATATTGAAAAATATTAATAATAATATCAAAATTTATAGTAATATTAGTAGTAATATCAAAATCCAAAACATTAAATGGGGAAGTCCAGCGATTTAGAAATTTAGGTTTAATTTTGTTGAATGAAGAACCAACGAATGAAGACTTTTGGTCTCGATTTAGGTTTGATTTTGGGTTTGGGCCTTTACTTTTGGGTTTATTTATAAACAAAAAGTTAATTAATGTGGGCTTTACCTTATTTTGGGGCTGAAATAAGAAAAACCGCTAAAAGCAGTGCTACGACCGCTATACGGGTTCAAAATAGCGGTCCAATAGCGGGATTTAGCACCGCTAATAGCGGGACCGCTATTTGGACCGCTATGGGTTCGTATGTCCGCTAAGCACTATAGCTATAGCACGCTATTGACTGCATAGGATCTATATGTATACAAATTAAAACAGATAAAATGTGTTTGTGGGTCAACCCAACCCATTTCAACCTGCACTAAATTTGCTATGTTTCACATTGAACTGTTTTTGACCCATCAACTGACCATCTTGACACTAATTAAACCTAAAAAAGCAGGTAATTGATGTGATGACACTTATACGCATACGTGCCAAACAAGAAGTCACTGTGATACATACCAATACTCTCATTACTTGTTTATCAACTCCTCCAAGTGAGTCGAGATACTGGAACTTTTCTTCTTTTTTGTTGATGACAGCCAAACACCAATGTATTTCTTTATGAACAGGGACAAATATCTGCTTATAAGATATGGACAAGATACCGTACTCAAGCAAGATTAGTACGATAACTAAGAAATACACGAAAACAAATTATTTAATATTACCTTGTCACATTCAAGGAGACTGTATCCCAACTTCCTCTGAGTAGTCCATCTTCTAACTGACTTGTAATCATAGCCCGTCCTTCCACTTATCAACTATAGTAGCAACAAATATATTAAATAAGAATCATGAACAATCCCAAATTTTATCTGAATTAAGTTGTATAAACCATGGTGACAAAGAAACGGTAAAAAAAGGAAGGTAATTAATTAAGAAGGGAGGTATGAAAAGAAACGGTTCGATTTGGATGCACGCATTTTAAATTTTAAAAAGGGACATTTAATATTTTGGACCGATTTGTAAATTTTAGAAAAAAATTATTTACTAATCCTAGTTATCCGTTATGCAATTTTTCTACAACTAATTTTGAACTGTGCTTACCTATTCTATCAAGCATTTCCTATTACCTTCATCCTTCACTTTTTGTTCATGTTTGCAATTTATACATAAATGGTTCCAAAATCAAAGAATCCACTCATAGTCCTCGTCAGCACTAAGCACATTTATAAAAGGCGATAACTTGCTTTCATATCCTCCATATAAACCAACATAAAAGTTGCAGACCAAAATGAATCACCGTATCAGGGTCAGGTGGTAAATTAACTCTCAAATTTCCCAAAGAAAAAAAAAATCTTGAGAACGAGAATACTCCAAAATATGTGTCACATAAGGATGATGCGAATAACGCCAACAAGGAGACGGAAAGAGATTAATTTAACTAACCTTCTTGTAGAAAAACGTGTTGAAGAAATGGCATTTTAGAAACTTTTTCGGTTCCTTCTTTTCCCTCTCTTTCAGCAACTCAAGATAAAGATTAATAACCTATAATATGAAAAAACTCAACGTTAAAGATCTTGCTTAACAAGTTATGTTGCAACCAAATATTACATGTGAAATCAATAACTACCTCGTCATTTAACCATGCACCAGGCCTTAAACACCTTAGAACTTCTCCGGAAATTGTAATATTTGAATTCTCATGAGTGACCAAAACCTTCCTTCTACAAGTTTCAAGCAACATTTTATTTCCAAAACCATATAGCAAAACACACAAAGAATTCATTAATCATTAATATACGTCTAACACACACAAACTGCACGCGCATACACACAAGTACTAACTCCATACATACAAACACTTATACTTCATACCTGCTAGAATTAGAAAATGCATTAGCCACCTTTTCCAGGTCATCATCGGCAAGTGGTCGAAAGGGCTCAATCAACATGTCCTAAAACACAAATCACATTAACACGAGACAAACAACAATAACAACTTATATAAGTATAAATTTCAAAGATACATAGCATAAACAGCTCACCTCATCTTCCTTCGCCTCATCTTTCTTCGCAAGAAACAATTGTTTATAAAAATCTCTCTTTTCCTCCACTAAACTGATATCAAACTTCAACCTACTTAACTGCACGTCCCGCTCAGACGAATCATACAACAACTTTTTATAATAAGGCAAACCATCCACCTCCGGCCTCCGGTTCAACGATAACGACTCCAACGGCTTCCCATCTATCAACTCTGACACCATTCCTAAATCATTCGAAACCTGAAACCGACGATTTTCTTCCGCCTTCACATCTAACTCCCTGTATTTATCTCTAATAGCCTGCACCTCCACTAACTTATTAACCTCTTCTTTCTCACTCTCCACCATTGCAATCTCCTCAACACCTGAATCCCCTGAAGCATCATTGCCACTATTAACCACATTATTAACCACATCAATAACCTCTACAACATCATCCTCCATCTCAGAATCAACAAACTTACACTCTGAAACCACACAATTCCCATAAAGATCCAATCTTTTTCCACTTTTTCCACTATTTTCACTGCAACTACCGTTAAATCTTTTCAAACTTGCGGTAAATCCTCTAACAACTACACAAGGAGCTTGAATTTCTCTGACAATTGGGGATACATGCTGTGGATATAAACGGAGGCGTGAAACGGCACTTGAAGCGACAGGATTCGATACCGGATGAGATGATTTGAGCTTTTTTGAAACGTGTGGATGATCATAATCGAAGGTAGATGGTGATGAGGATTGAAATTGTGCGTTGCGCTTGAAGCGATTGTTCGCCATAGCGCCCATTTACGATTGGGGAACAATTTAGGGTTTTTCAAAACCCTAGAATGTGAAATTTGGAATGAAGGTTGAATGTTGGGGGAACGAATCACTCGAGCATTAAATCCCTAGATTCAAAGAGGGAACTAATTACCTATGAAGGGTTCAGTGGGTCTTCAAGCAGGTATGTTTGTTTTTTTCGTTTAAGGTTGTAGTCATATTAACAATATTTAATCTAGGTTGTGAATTTCTTACACGAAATTTACGGATTTGGTTTAGTTTAATCAGGTTGAACTCGTGAAACCGTAAAGTTAAACGGGTCGGGTTCGGATCAACGGGTTCTGATTCTGGTCAGGTTCAGATTCATATATATGACACGATTTTTGGGTCAGCTTTGGGTTCGTCTAAATTTTTCGGGTCAAGTTGAACCTATCAACCCACGTACACGACCTGTTAGCACCCCTAATATAATCATAGGGTTGCGTTATTTCAACCTTCTAAATTTGCAAAAGGGTATAAAAACACAATAGATCAGATAATATAACACAATGCCAAACAAAATATATCATGATGCTGAAGTAAAAAAGATAACGAATCGCAAAAAAGCACAATGACGAAAATAGAATAAAACAATACCAAATAAAAACACAATGATCTCAAACAAATATTCTAGAATCTACAAGCTAAAATCCAAAAAGCGAAAAGCTAAAATCTAAGACCGTATAGTTTGATGAGACGATTCCAATTCTACTATAATGAGTTCAATTGGAGTCCGCTTAGTACCCTTCCTACGACTTCCTAGTTTTATGAGACTATGTATTTGAACTCAACCCATATATCATATTATTTATATTTATATTTATATTTGAGTAAACTGGCATTTTGGTCCCTGTGGTTTGGGCAGTTTTGCCATTTTAGTCCAAATCTCAAATTTTTTAAATCTGGGTCCCTGTGGTTTCACTTTTATTGTCATTTTAGTCCAAAATTCAAAAAATCCCATTTTTGACTGTTAACACCTGCCTATTTTGTCTTTTTGTGCAGGGGTATTTTTGTCCAAATGCTTAATTCCTTTATATACCCTTTTAATATTCATTCCCCATTTATATCATCTTCAACCCCGGGATCAAAACCCTAACCAGAGACATCTTCAACCCCCTAGTAAAACCTTAACACATAGTAGATCGAAAGACGGCGTACCCTGTGTGTTACATTACTCCAGTTGCGGAACATCCAACACCAAGATTCAGTTCCTGTTTTCCCTCTCTCTCATACTTTCTCTCTCTAGGGATTCCAGAATTCCAAATCTTCTTACACACACAACTGCAATTAACCTCCATCAATGGCGGTGAGACTAACGGCAGACGCAATATCTTCTCCACCTTCACTGCACCACCACCATCCCCACCGCACCCCCATTGCACCACCACCATCCCCACTACACCAAAACTTCGATTACGCCCAAGGAACAGCGGTGGCACCTGCAACCACCCTTCACAACCTAACCACCTGCAATGACTCGTCACACCAACACCTCAGATTTGACACCAACACCTCCGCGGCCGTCACCGGGGAAGTTGGGGGTTAGGGTTAGGGTTTCGACGCCGGTGATGAGGATGATGTCGATGATGACGCCGGAGAAATCTCTGGTTTTGGCAAGATGATGATCTGATCAAAATAGAAGGCGATAGTGGTTGCCGATGAACCTCCGATCAAGACCGTTGAACCTCCCTCTCCTTTTCTCTCTTTTGGATTCTCTGTGTAACTCCTTTCTCTCTCTCTTTCTGAGTAACAATGGTGGTGGTGCGACGATACTGAAGGCTGTGGTGGTTTGGTTATGGTGGTTGAAGATTGAAGATAAAGGGGTGGTTGTAACACCCCGTGTTTTCACAAGTCAAAGTCAAAGTCAAGGTCAAAGTCAACGACCGATTTCGCGCGACTTGACTTGTAGAAATTTCTTTATTTTATTTATATTATGTGGAGTAAGTGTTGTTACTTGCAATAATCGAATCATGTTAATCATATTTCGATCGACCTACGACTGTGAACTACAGGAAGTAACAATGCGATAAAGTTAATCAACTAATAATCAAGCTATGCTAATCGAATCGACACCAAATCGCAACTCGAACTATGTATGTTACTTGTTGTTTATACGTGTGTGTGTGAGTGCCTTACGTGTTACCTGTGCATGTTTATTTATGTTATGTTGTGGTAATTAAGCGAACTCAATCGAACTCGAAATCTAACTCGACTGCTATCGAACTCGAACTCAATCCACGATCGAACTAGGATAGATAGTGGAAAATAGACTACGCAAATTACGAAGTAGTTGGGACTGAAAGTCATTTGACTAGGAAACCCTATCAAATCAAACCGCTCGCAACCTGAATCGAAACACCGAAACTCGTCGCATCAAAATCTTGAATCAAGCGCCATCCGTCTGGATTGCCACTCGACCGGATTACCATCCGAACGAATAGCAACCCGACCGGATAGCCACTTAAGGAAGGATGACAGGTGCAATCCAAACGAATCGCCATTCGACCGGACAGTCACCAGGCGATATGCCATTCGACCGAACAGCCCTTTCCTCTTTTGGCATCCTATAAATAACCCTGTCATTGTCATTCTTTCCACTTTTGGAAATCCCAGTTCGACCAGCACGCTTAACTCAACCTTTTCTCAGATTTCTCTCAATCCAGGTAAGATCTCGCCCTAAATCTTGTACTTTCTTGATCTACACGCACTCCTACACCTTTCTACCTTTTAAACCTTAATTTTTAACCGTGAAATCACCAGATTTCGGGTGTTCTAGGGTGACGTCATCATGTGTTCTTCGAGAACTTCATGTTTGACCTCAAACCACTGAGAACAACTTAGATCTAACTGATTTCCACTAAGATCTTGTAAGGATCTCGACACAAGTGTGGTGAAAAAGGATCGAGAGATGGTTTTAACTTTCTTTCGACACTTTTTACACTTAAAACACTCAAAACCGGTAGAATCAGATTCTGACCTAGCCTCCTACTCTCCCTTTGTGTTGTGCCGACTCAGATCTAGATTCCACTCACGAGACTACCGATTCCGGGCTAGTCAAGAACAACCGTCTCGAGCCGGTAACCGGCAGGACTAGGGTGATTCCTGGTCAGGTTGGTCAACTGGGTCGAGCGAAGGGTTCTGTTGGCTAACACGTTGTCAAAGTGACTCGACATAACGACAAACCTTCAAAACGACCAAGTGTAGAACAAACAGGGCAATCGGAACGGATTGCCATTCGACCGGATTACCATTCGACCGGATTGGCGACCCGAACGAATTGCCACTCGAACGGATTACACTTGGGTCCCACTTTTAAAACAATCTTAATTAAAGTTTGGGTATTGAACGAATTGCAATCCGATCGAACGACCCTTTGAAAGGATTACTCTTCGGATCATGAGATACTAAGACTTTAAAAGACTTAACAATTTTTCAACATGTTCATAGCATGAATTGACATTCGATCGAATTGCTATTCGATCGAATGACACGTATGTAATGAACTTGTTTTCAATGAGTGACCCCATCCTCAAGTTACCAATCGACCAGATTACCATTCGAACGAATTGCCATAAGCACGGCGGGTCATCCGATCGATCGACTTGAAAGATAGAGATACGTAATTGTTCTCAAAATGCTACAACGAAAACTTCAAAGGACAAGCCATCATACACAAACACATCCTTAGCATAGGAAGAAACAATCCACTCGAATCGTCATCCGAACGGATTGCCATCCGCACGAATGACCACCCGAACGGATTGCCATCCGCACGGATTACTGTCCGATCGGATTACCATCCGATCGAACTACCATTCGACCCACCTTCACTTGTTTTCGTTTCCTTATCGTTATACTATCGAATCTATTCAGGCTAACCGTACTCGCTAAGCGCTCCCTTCAATCCATAATCACTGTGAGTATACTCGATCCCTCTTTGCTTTGAGCACTTTTGGGTGTTACATACGTTACGAATATTCAAACTACAACTATCACACTACTCAAGCTATTTGAACGCTAACCATTAATGCATGTTATACGTGGCTTATGAATGCTTGTTTGTTATGTTTACACATGGAATGCTGTCTACCTGCCTTAGCAACGATAGTACTATAGTTTGGACTCAGCACCCGTTCACACGGGGGTTGTTAAGGATCTTTTACTTGCATGGATTACAGTGGTAATCATGTATTGCGAACTGCCTCGGGCAGTCAACCCGCAGTCATTGGTATCGATGGATCTATGTTGATAACTAACGTGCTTCATTTCACTATGTGTACGTGCTGGTTATGCGTAAACAAATTCGAACTCTATATGCTATTATCAAACTTGTATGCTCACCTTTACATTATATGTATTGACTTTATTTTAACGTATGTGACAGGTGCTTAGGTTGCTTGTATGCTCTCCTTGCTGTGATGAAATCAAAGCTAGGAACTAGAGTCCTAGAAACCAACAAATAAATTAGTTATGTTTAAATCTGAGTTGTCGGAACAGAATATTTGTCTTGGTGTTTGTCTGTAATAATTGTTTAACTATTTGAGATACGGTATGGGACGTATTACTTAAATTGAATGGTAATGATAGTTGTTATGGAAACTTCTGGACAATCTGTTTCGCTCAGTGCCATGCCCCGATGATTCCGCCATCGGTTGGGGTGTGACAGTGGTGGGGGTGAAGAGGGTGAGGGTTGTGGCAGTTTGGTTATGGTGGTTTAAGGATGAAGATGAAGGAGTTCCTGGTCGGGTGGTGTTATAGAGAGAGAGAGAAGAGAGAGAGTCAGAGGTGAGGTATGTTTAGAGAGAGAAAGAGTGCAGAGAGTTTAAAGAGAGAAAGATGTGTTTTGAGGTTTTTTTTTAATTTTTATTTGTTATAATAACTCATAAAGTGACCAATTTGCCCTTAAACAAGAAGACAAAATAGACAGCTTTCAACAGTTAAATAAAGGGTTTTTTGAGTTTTGGACTAAAATGGCAACAAAAACGAAACCACAGGGACCCAGATTTAAAAAGTTTGAGATTTGGACTAAAATGGCAAAAGTGCCCAAACCATAGGGACCAAAATGGCAGTTTACTCTTTATATTTATATTTAGAGTAAACTATCATTTTGGTCCCTGTGGTTTGGCCAGTTTTGCCACTTTAGTCCAAATCTCAAACTTATTACATCTGGGTCCCTGTGGTTTGCATTTTGTTGCCATTTTAGTCCAAATCTCAAAATCTCTGATTTTTTACTGTTTTAATGTCCCTTTTTTTGTCTTTATCTGAAAGGGTCATTTAATTTTCATTAAATGCAATTCATTTATTAAAAAACCCCAATAATATAAATACCCCTTATATTAGCAGACAATTACTTCATCATCTTCAACCTCCCCCTCTCTCTCTCAACATACAACTCTGCTCTTTCTCTCTAAAATTATAGAACCTGCATCCCCTCTCTCTACCCCACTCTCTACATTTTTCCACCACCAACAACATCCATCCACCACCACCACCCGCCGCACCACTCCCAACCACCACACACAACACCACCTGCGACGGCACCACTCCCAACCACACCTACCGCATCACCTGCCACCGCCCCAGATCTGATGAAGAGAACTCCACCACCACCCATCTCTCTCTTCTCTCTATCTCTTCTATGTCGAACACCACCACCACCCATCTTTCTGCCCAAAATCCCTCACAAAATCCCTTTATAAACCCTAATCGCCCTTCTTCAAACCCAGTACCCTCATTCCTTCTTCAAACCCAGATTAATCGGCCTACATGGTGTACAAATCTCATCCAAAATTAAACTTGTAATCAGACTTGTATTAGGTTGTAAAATGTGTGTTTAGGGTTACATGAGGTAGGTGTTTATATAGAACACCATATTACACATTTAGTCCCTATACTATAATAGTTTGTCTAATACTCCCTCGCAAACTATGCGCGGGAGCGACTTTGTTTGAAAAATAAAAACGTAAAACATAAAGATAGTAGGTCTTCATTCTTCTCCACCTTGCTTCCACCGTCACACGACACGAACTATCACCAATTTTTTTTTTTTTTTGTCTTTTCTCTGTTTACGAGACCATATCTTCACCCTTTTATTTTGCTTTTCATCAACCACACCCTTGCTCATTTAAACACTTCCATCACCCCTTTTTTTTTTTTGGTGACACCTCGTGTTCTCTACCGGTGACACAAACTAGGGTTTGTTCCCCTTCTTTAAACGACACATTTCCTTGGGGTTTTGTTTCCCCTTGTCGTTCTTCTCCCGGATTGTAGAAACAGCCACCGTTGTACGGTGGCAGGGAGGAAAATAGTAGGGCTGCTTGTTGCAGTTGATGTTGCTGCTGTTGTTGTTGCAGGTGTTGCTGCTGCTGCTGTTTTTGTAGTTGTTGTTGGATGAGGCGGCTAGGGTTTGTGGTGATAACGGCGGCTGCGGCTAGGGTTAGCGGTGGCAGCTAGGGTTTAGGGTGGTGGTTGTAGGTGTGGCGGCAGCTAGGGTTTAGGGTGGTGGTTGTAGGTGTGGCGGCGGCTAGGGTTTTGTAGTGTAGCGGCTGGAATAGGTGGTGTTTCCTGGTGGTGAAAGGCAGGTGTACAGAGGAGGAAGAAGAAGCCGTGCGCAATAGTTGTGCGGTGGTGGTAGGGCGGCGGCGGTGGCCGCCACCCCTCCGGTGATGTTTACCTAAGCTCTGATACCAAATTAAACTTGTAATCAGACTTGTATTAGGTTGTAAAATGTGTGTTTAGGGTTACATGAGGTAGGTGTATATATAGAACACCATATCCCCGTAGATATTTGCAGAAGGTTTAGTTTGAATACCTGGATTGACCACCGAATTAGTAGCAAACGAAACCCATTACCTGATGTAGCGACAAATAGATTATCACAGGCCTTGTTTTGATTCGAAATTCATTTGCACTAAGACCCTAGCACCGCAACAAAGTTTGACTTTGCTGTTTCATGAGCCGATTGAAGTGATTCAGGAGCTTCCTTGTTCTATTCTCGCACAGAATCTTCCAGGTGAAGACTAACCACAACCCTGTTACCAAATTTAGGATTATTAGGAGGATTCAAGCCAACCCCAACCTCCCCCGAGGTCAGATTTGTGTGCGAGAATCAGACGAGTTTAATGATTTTTAGAGAGAGAAAAAATTTGGGCAGAGAGAGATGGGTGGTGGTGGTGGAGTTCACGGTGGTGGTGTTCAACAGAGAGGAGAGAGAGAGAGATGAGAGAGATGGGTGTTTGGAGAGAGAGATAGAGAGAGAGAGAAGAGAGAGATGGGTGTTTGGAGAGAGTGTGTGTGTGTGCACAGTGGGTTTTAGGAGTGTTTGGGTTTATTAATAGTTAAAATGACCAAAATGCCCTTCAGAAAAGGACAAAAAATCAGTTTTTTTTAGAAATCTGAACTGGTTTTGAGATTTGGACTAAAATGGCAACAAAATGCAAACCACAGGGACCCAGATGTAATAAGTTTGAGATTTGGACTAAAGTGGCAAAACTGGCCAAACCACAGGGACCAAAATGGCAGTTTACTCTTATATTTATATTCTCATAGTTTGGTTTAGCTACAAAGTGTGGTTTAATAATCTTCACTTTGTTATATGTGTTTTTGTGGTGTTTTATGATGATGTTTTACCTACTCATATTATAACTTCTCACACTTTTTAAGAGTTTTGCACTTTGTAGTAGTGGTGTGGACGGTTCGGTTATTAGCTTTAACAGAACCGTAACTAAAGTTATCGGTTTATCGGGTTGCTTCATTCGGTTAACTTGTCAGTTTTCGGTTCAGTTCAATTCGGTTAATAACCGGACCAAACTTGGGCTAAAATTTTTACGTACAAATACATGGACTGGGTGTATAAATATATAGAATGTAGATAAAATATATAAAAACTGAGGTATAAAAACAAGAGTTGGATGTATAAATATATGAAATGGATGTATAATACATAAAATACATGAAATAAAAGTATAAAGCCAGATATATAAAAAAACATGAATGCTTCGGTTAACTGAGGGTACAAAAGATGACCAATAACCGATCTTCGATTAATTTGGTTTTCGTTTAATTTCGGTACAATTTTATCAGTTTTCAGTTGAGTTTCGATTAACGGTTTAGTTTTTACTCACCCATACTTTGTAGCCAATTTCTAACCTATATCTTATCTATCATATATTGTGTTACTAGATTATAGACCCCGTGTAATACACGGATTCAAAGATAGAATTATGTAATTTTATAATAAGGTGTACAAAAATTTACATAAGTACTTTATTTTTATGACATACTTCAAACTATAATGATTTAAATTACATATTTAAATCTATAAATATATTCCCATGCTTATTCCATGAAATTCTAGACCGTTAATAATTCTAAGACGATGAATAGTAAACATAAGAATTAAAATAAATTTCCTATCTAAGTGCTTTAGACCTCTAAATAAATGTTACTTTTGATTAATATTGTTACATGATTGGATAATCTTACGAAAATTAGAATTCATAAGATATACATTTAATTAATTATGATGACAAATAAAACTATATATTTATTTAGGTGATTTTTTCTATATCTCAAGTATTGAAAGATTATTAATGGTTATGATGCATAATTCTTACATATATATATATATATATATATATATATATATATATATATATATAAAGATAATACTATAAATAAAATTATATATTTATGAGTAGGAGTTTGCTACAAAGCCAATTTTTCCTATAAAGTGTAGGAAGCCACCACATAATAACATGTGGCAAGTAGTTATTTTAATGAAAAAGGCAAGAAGATAATTTAATATTTATTCTATTTATGGTATATATTTATTATAACTAACTCATGAGTAATTTAAGGAAACCAAATATCACATTAAAATCGAATTCACGGTTATATTAGGAGCATTTCATTGTTTATCATTCAAGTCGCAATTCTTCTTCTTCTTCTAAAGTGGTTCGTCGAAAAAAACCATGGCGTTACAGTGTGTTTTATCACTAAAACACACTGCTATGAACACATCTATGTAGCAGTCAGTAACTGGTTTTTCTGTTATGTTTTATCAGCCAGTAACTGGTTCGTCATTGTGTTTTATCACTAAAACACATTACTATGAACACACCTAGTATCCAACATCAAGTGCAGTAAAACACAGTACTATGATCAAACTTTAAAAAAAAAACACGTCTTCAACAAAACATACTGAATACATGTATATACATGATCTAATCATAATGTAGCTTTAACACATCAATCCTTAAAACAATATCAATGTAAAAAACAACACATTTACCAAGTTAGTCACTTTGTTCATCACATTGTGTTCTATCACTAAAACACACTATTATGAACACATCTAGTATCTAACATCAACTATAGTAAAACACAGTACTATAATCAAACTTTAAAAAAACACACTTTCTTTAACAAAACACACTGAATAGATGTATATGCAGGATCTAATCACAATATAGCTTTAACACATCAATTCTTAAAACAATATTGAAGGGGTATGGTCCCAGATCTCGGGTCTGCATGACCGCGAATGACCATTATCCTTATCAAAACCCCCACCAGCAATAAACTTACCTGTGTCCGTGCGGGCACGCGCGAACACAGCAATCCAATATGTCCAGTGATGAGAAGACTTACCTTAAGTACGGAAACTAATGTTACACATAGCGATGCGGCCTGGCACCGCATCCTATGAACATTTTCATCACGACAAGGGATCTGGACAACAGTAACAGTCACGTAGTGTCACACCCCGATTTCCAACGTGTCACCGGTGGGCCCGGTGGGGAGTATCGTGACGTGGTTGGCAACATAATAGTCAAACAACACAATATTTAATATGCACAGCGGAAGCAAATTGTAAGATATAAATCCAACCGAATATAATATTGTAATATCGTGTATCACAATTGTCGATTGTTTATCCACAGACGGATCGAAAATAAAATATGAAACAATAGTTCAACAGACTTTTAGGCATCTTAAGCTTGCGAGACTTCTAGCGATGCTAAGGAGAAATCCCAGCCAATTACGCTTAGTACCTGCATTTAATCTTTTTGGGAAAATACGTCAGTTTACACTGGTAAATACAATCAACTAACTCATTTTGGAAAATGATTGAAAATTGATTTGGATGCACGTGGCATAAACATTTTATTTAACTTGGGAGAATTATTTAATATTATAATCTTGTGAACGAATTACATGTTCCTTGTGCGTTCAGTAGCCCGGATCGTGTCCGGGTTAAAGATCAATAGACACACCACATTATTCTTTTGTGCACTGACGGGTGTACGCCTACACCCCGCGCTTAAGTCGTGGCCATTTCGTAAAATGATGCCAAGGATATCCGGGACATGGTCATTAACCCCCCAAAGGCTTTAAGTAAACAAGACTGTTTAAACGAGCCAATCAAATTATTCAATTAACCACCCAACGATGGAAGATTTGATGCCCGATCAAGCGGTATTCTATATACCGTAACCCAAGCCCGTATAGGGAAAATAAGTTAAAGGTATTTACCTGAGCAATGTATAAATCACAATAAGCAAATTGCAAGTAGCTTTTACTGGTTCTCCTAATCTGGAACGAAGGTTTATAATAACCTATTAGAATCTAACGGGTCTTTAATTAAGCTTAAACTTAGACCGGTTAGTTTCAATGATACGGTTCGTACGCACTATTAAGCGAAGACCGGATAGAATGTGATTTAGACCCGACAAGTTCAGAGACTTGTTTAATATGGGTATTTTATGCACACTCTGGATTTTGAGATAAAACCGATAAGGTTTGACCCGTGTCGGCTAATTTATGTAAACTTGTTACATAAACCGAACCGAGCGCGTAATAAGCGTAACGGGTAATAATGAGAGCCATTTACAGGTTTCCTAAGTTAATATGCTCCATATATGTTGTGACATCCGTAAGATATCATTTATTATGCCCGAAATGAATTTAAACACAAACTATGCCCCGTAGGGGTAGTTTGGTCATTTTAAAGGTTGTAAAAGAGTTTAAGTGTTAACCTGGGTTACAGGCCTGATGTAATCAGCAAATATACTCAATTTTCTAAGTTATATCAGTAGGTTAAAGTATATATGTGAAATTTATCAATTTTAACCAAACTATGCACCGTAGGGGCATTTTGGTAATTTCACATAAGCCGAAAAGCTCAAAACTGAAGTCTGAGTTTAACAACTTTTGCTTACTGTTAAAATTTTATAATTTACCTCAAATATCAGTAGGTATCACCCTTAGTATGTTTAAAATAGTTCTAGTACATACTAGGCGTTAAAAACGCTTAAAAAGGCGATTAGAAGCCGTTTCCGGGTTCTGTATAGAAATCTGATATTTTTATTATTCCAGAGGGTTTAAAATAATTTATTTATCATTTAGAATCAGTAGCAAAAGGTTTGGAGTCGTTTAAATATGTAAAACTCATTTTATGGCCCGTTAGGGCAAAACCGACAATTACCGGATTAAGCCTACGACTATGAGTTATGCTCAGCTTAAAATTAATTAAAAATCTTCAAAAATCCCAAAATAATATATTACATCAGTGGGTAATAAGTTTGATACCAAAACGTAGGCTTAACTAGGCTATATGCTAATTACGCCGTTTAATTAACATAAAGCTTTCAATTTACGCTAATGAGCATAACTCTCAACCTACACCACCAATTGATCTCAAATTTTTGGTGCAAGTTTAAATATCAGTAATTAAAGTTTCTACTCTTTTACATTTTCAAAAATCATGTTTTAAGGTGATAAGGGCATAATGGTCAACATATGAGCAATTAACGGAATCATGCGAATTAATTGGTTAACTAATGAACCATGGTGTATAATCACAGAGGGTTATACTAGCATGTTACCTGGTCCAAATTAAGCTCTAAGGCATTTCTAAATCATGTCTAAACAGGTCAGAACTGAAAGTCAAAGTAAAAGTCAAACTATGCGACTTTCGGTTCCGAACCGGGTCTTTACAGGAAATTGTCGGGTTGAACATGTTTAGACATGTTCTTACACTTATTACCAAGTTATATTAATGATCAAACAGGTTGTATATGTTCTACATTGCTAATTATGCATAAATTAGAATTTAAGTATCCTGTTGACTTTTTCTTAGCAAGTTTGACCCGACATTTGACCTAGTTAGAGTGGGAATCAGGGGGAACCCTTTTGAGGGTTTATTACCCACATAATTACCAACTTATAACTACTTTTGATTCGAGATTTGACTGAACCATTATTAATTAATCTCGAAGTCAAACCGTAATTACGACGGTTTGACTTTTAGCTAAATAACTAAGCTAAACTCAATTAAAGAAGGTTAAGCAAACTTACAAGTGTCTAATGATTGATGAGGAAGGCCTGGAAGGTGCTCTTGTGCTCCACAATTGATCAGAAGATGTTTGAGGGATGAATGATCAAAGTGTTGCACTTGGGAGCTTTATATAGTAACCAAGGCTCCACAAAATGTTGACAAATCAGTCTACTACTGACCATAACATTCCCACAGGTGTCCTAGATGTTTAGGGGTTGTTTAGGGGTCAAGAAAGATGTGGAAAACCGTTTAAAATCAGTTCCATGCGTTAAAACAGCAAACAACAAAAATTATGTCGCTGGGTAGCTGCTTGCGCACCGTAAGGGTGCATGCTTGCGGTGCGCAAGCCTCGGGCAGAAACAAAAAGTGTTTGTTCTTTCAGGATTTCGAAGGGGCAACCATCTTTTCCGAATTTGGGACTTCAATTATCAGTTTGGGGCCTCTAAAATGTGCCTTGAACAGTTACATACCCTACCATTATGTTATGTTTGCTTGGATCCTTTTCAAAAGTGCCGAACAAGAAGGTTTACCGTAGAAATTTCCATACGAACCTATCATGCACTTCGAATTCAATTATTGTCAACACATTTCTGGATTTAAGATACATTGGATGTTTAAGATATATATATTTGGGTCTTGGGATTTATAAATGAGGTCGTTCAGAGGTGAAAATTAACATGACGCCACTTTTAAATCCTGCCAAAACATCTTTATTAAATCCGGGTTTACAATGCTTTTTGTCTTACATGACACGTGTCGTTATATCATTGAACACGAATTTTTCGAGGTGTTACATCCTCACCCCCTTAAAATAAATCTCGACCCGAGATTTACTGAAATAAATAAGGGTACTTTTCTTTCATTGTGGACTCAACCTCCCACGTATATTCGGGACCTCTACGGGCATCCAATTTGACCTTTACAATAGGTACATGCTTCCTTCGAAGCTTCTTTACCTGTCGATCTTCAATCGACAAAGGTTTTTCCACAAATTTTAAGCTCTCATCTATATGCACATCTGTATGCGGTATTACCAGTGATTCGTCAGCGAAACACTTTTTCAGATTGCAGATGTGGAACACATTGTGAATTCCACTGAGCTCTTCAGGTAAGTTTAACTTATATGCAACTGACCCGACACGTTCGATAACCTCGAAAGGTCCTATGTATCTCGGGCTTAGCTTGCCTTTCTTACCAAATCGCATCACCCCCTTCTAGGGTGATACCTTAAGTAATACTTTGTCACCTACTTCGAAGTGAAAAGCTTTACGCTTTGGATCTGCGTAACTCTTCTGCCTATCACGGGCAGCTTTGAGACGGTCATGAATCTGGACAATCTTGTCCGTTGTTTCGAACACTATCTCCGGTCCTGATAACTGGACATCTCCAACTTCCGCCCAACAAACGGGCGTTCTACACTTTCTACCGTATAAGGCCTCGAAAGGCGCAGCCTTTATGCTGGTGTGGTAGCTATTGTTGTAGGAGAACTCAATCAAGGGTAGGTGGTTATCCCAACTACCACCTAAATCAATTACACATGCACGTAGCATGTCTTCCAACGTTTGAATAGTACGCTCACTCTGACCGTCTGTCTGAGGATGGTAAGCCGTACTAAAATTCAAACGCGTGCCCAAAGATTGTTAGAAACTTTTCCAAAAATGTGACGTGTATCTAGTATCTCGGTTAGAGATAATAGACACAGGTATGCCATGTAAGGCTACAATCTTATCAACGTACAACTGGGCTAACATGTCGGAGCTATAAGTCTCCTTGATGGGTAAGAAATGTGCTGACTTAGTCAGTCTATCAACTATAACCCATATTGTATCATTTCCTTTCCTTGTCTTAGGTAACTTGGTGATAAAATCCATAGTTACCATTTCCCACTTCCACGTAGGAAGTTCAGGCTATTGTAGCAAGCCTGACGGCTTTTGATGTTCTGCTTTGACTTGCGCACAAGTCAAGCACTTAGCTACATAGGCAGCTACAGACTTTTTCAAGCCTATCCACCAATAATTTGCCCTTAGATCCTGGTACATCTTATCAGCTCCAGGATGAACGGAATATTTGGAACTATGGGCTTCCTGGAGGATGACATCTCGAAGTCCTCCATAAACTGGAACCCATATCCGTCCATTCAATCTCAGAATTCCGTCTTTGCAAAGAGATAACTGCTCCTCGGTTACTCCTAGCTTTTCATTAGGATAATTAGCTTCCAACACAGCTTCCTTCTGTGCAGCTAACAACCTTTCAATCAAACTGTTCTTTATCTCCATGCGCTTGGCATTGATTCGGATGGGTTTCACCCTTTCCTTTCTGCTCAAGGCATCAGCGACTACATTCGCCTTGCCGGGATGGTATCTGATTTCACAATCATAATCATTTAAAGTCTCCATCCAACGGCGTTGCCTCATGTTTAAATCCTTCTGATTAAACAGGTGCTGGAGGCTCTTGTGGTCAGAATAGATCAGACATTTGATCCCATACAAATAATGCCTCCACAGTTTTAGTGCGAATACAACGGCACCCAACTCCAAGTCGTGGGTGGTGTAATTCTTTTCATGCACCTTTAACTGTCGTGACGCATAGGCAATAACTTTGCCTTTCTGCATAAGCACACACCCCATGCCAGTGTGAGATGCATCGCAGTAAACTACGAATTCTTCGATTCCATCAGGTAACGTCAATACAGGAGCATTGCTCAACTTCTGTTTAAGTATATCAAAGGATTCTTGCTGTTTAGGGCCCCAAACGAACTTTACTTTCTTCTTAGTCAAGGAAGTTAGGGGTGCAGCAATCCTTGAAAATTTTTCAATGAAACGCCTGTAATATCCTGCCAATCCCAGGAAGCTACGAATCTCTGTAGGCGTCTTTGGTTCTTGCCAGTTCATAACTGCTTCGACCTTAGCGGGATCCACTTGGATACCATGCTCACTAACCACATGTCCAAGGAATTGGACTTCTCGAAGCCAGAATTCACACTTAGAGAATTTGGCTTAGAGTTTCTCATGATGTAGGAGTTTGAGAATACAGCGAAGGTGTTTCTCGTGGTCAGCTTGGTTCTTTGAGTAGATAAGAATGTCGTCGATGAAAACGATGACGAATTTATCTAAGTACGGCTTGCAAACGCGATTCATGAGATCCATGAACGCGGCCGGTGCATTAGTGAGCCCAAAAGGCATTACTAGGAACTCGTAATGACCATAACGAGTCCTAAATGCTGTTTTGTGTACGTCTTCATCTCTAACCTTCAATTGATGGTAGCCTGACCTCAAGTCAATCTTCGAGAAATAACTTGCCCCTTGCAATTGATCGAACAAATCGTCGATTCTGGGCAAAGGATACCTATTCTTTATCGTGACTTTATTAAGCTCACGATAATCGATGCACAGACGCATCGATCCATCCTTCTTCTTGACAAACAAGACAGGTGCTCCCCAAGGAGACGAACTAGGTTTAATGAAACCTTTAGCTAGCAATTCATCCAATTGCGTCCTTAATTCCTTCATCTCCGTGGGCGCCAACCTATAAGGTGCTCTAGCAACTGGTGCTGCTCCAGGGATGATATCAATTCTGAATTCGACTTGTCTATCTGGTGGCAAACCAGGTAGATCTTCAGGAAACACTTCAGGGTATTCAGAAATGACGGGGATGTCTTCGATCTTCGGTTTTGGCTCATCAAAAATCACTTGTGCCATGTAAATGACACAACCCTTCTTTAAACACTTGGAAGCCTTGAGCATAGTCACTTGCTCAGGCAGTCCATATTGGGTATCTCCCCGAATGGTAAGTGATTCACCAGAAGGAGTCTTAATCACCACTTGCTTTCTGTTACAGATAATTTGGGCCTGGTTGTGAGATAACCAGTCCATACCCAAAACTATGTCAAAACCGGCTAGCTTAAATGGAAGTAGAGACATAGGAAAAGAGTGGTTCTTAATGGATATAACACATCCATCTAACACAGTTGAGTCGGTTTCTAGGGTGCCATCTGCTAACTCCACCTCATAATTCACACTTAAGGTTTTGACAGGTAATTTCAGCAATTCACAAAACTTATGATCTACAAACGACTTATCAGCGCCTGAATCAAAAAGTACTCTTGCATAGACATCATTTACAAGAAAAGTACCTGTAATCACATTGTCGTCTAGAACCGCTTCCTTTGCGTCCATTCTGAAGACTCTAGCATTGGTCTTCTTGGCCTCTTCAGGCTTCTTGGTGTATTTCGGGCAGTTGGTCTTAATGTGCCCCTTTTCATTGCAACGGTAGCACGTTGCGTCTTTCAGCTTCTTGCAATCCATGGTTTTGTGATCCGTGGACTTGCATATACCACAAGCATAGGTTTTTGACTGAGTCTGCGAGTTCGACTCGAGTCTGCACTTTCCATAGTGCTGTTTCTTGCAAATTTTGCATTTGGGCTTCTCACCAGACTGATGCCCATCTTTCCTTGACTCAGATCCCTTCTTGTTGTCACCGTTTCCACGGTGCTTCTTGTTCGGCCTCTGTGAACTATCATCTTCACGTTTTCTCTTCTCCGCCTCCTTATTCCTCAGCGATCTCTGCCTGACCGCATCCAAAGTGAGGGACAAGGATATGTCAGCTACAGATCTAAAAGTAGCTGGCCGAGAAGCTTTCACACTTGCCTTGATTTCCGGGGCTAAACCACCGATAAAACGAGCTATTCTTTTTGGTTCCGGGGTAATCAGATACGGAACCAACCGGGACATCGTGTTGAAGCTCGTGAGGTAAGCTTGACAGTCAAGGTTTGTCATCACCAATGATAGAAAATCAGATTCTATCTTCTCCACCTCATGCTGAGGGCAGTAATTTTCCCTGATGAGGGCAACAAATTGATCCCATGACATGTTGTACAATGGGATTTTCCCGGTGGCTTGAATCAGAGATTTCCACCAGGCTAGAGCTTCACCCTTAAATGATTGCGACACAAACTTGACCACATCCCTCTCAGCGCATCCGCTGATATCCGCAACCGTATCCATCTCATCTAGCCACGTCATACAGTCAATGGCTCCTTTCTCCCCAGTGAAATTCCGGGGTTTGCATGAAACGAAGTATTTATAGGAACAACCCTTGTCCTGGGTCCCCTGTTTCGGTACGATCTGCAGAGATGGAGCACTGTTGTGGTTTGAGGAGGGTCTATCATCATCCTTCTTGGGTTCATCCTTCTTGGACGGTGGCTTCGAATGCGGCGTAGAGAGGGTCCTACTCCGAGTCCCACTATACTCTTCGTACTGCCGTTCTAAGGCCTTTGTAACAGCGTCGTCAACCAACGCTTTTAATTCAGCACCCGTTAAATGAACTCGGGCGTTGTCAATATTCTCCACTGGATGGCTATTAATTTCGTCTGAGTTAGCCATTTTAATTGAACTGTTACAGAAAACAAGGACAATAGTTTATTTGGGAGTTTATTATGGAATTGCCCCTTAGGGTAAATTCATTAACCATGGTAAACAGAGACCATATTTGGTTAATTTATTAATCGTATTTAATTTAGGATTTCAATTATAATTTATCCTAATTATAGACAATAACAATATATATTAGCACATAAGGCCTAGTCACATGGACATTTTAAATCATAAGCCATGATTTCAGAGAATTACGGCTTTAAGGTTTGAATCATAGTTCATTACCTTTTCTGACAGGGAGTCATAGCTACCACTGTCTTTAGTCTCAGAGGACATTAACTATAGCCCTTAGGCACTTCCCTTCTAAGAGATGTTTATAATATGATCATCTTATAGGATGATATAAGCCATGATTTCAGAGAATCAAGGCATGAAGGTTTGAACCTAGTTCATTACCTTTATCCGACTAGGAGTCATCGCTACCACTGTCTTTTGGCTCATATGGAAATGAGCAGGGCCCGTAGGCACCATAATACCACGTATGGTTAAAATATGATCATCTTAATTGATGATTTAACCCATGATTCAGAGATCATTTAGTTGGGTTAGGAATCTTCTAAAGAATCCTTTTTTTTATAAATGACGTGTGTGATTTTAACAATTCACATATGCCAGGAGTGTTAACATGTTTACAGATGTTAACAGGGATTCGAATCTTTTAAACAGGTCTTACCATCATGGCCAGGTCTTTATAAGGACACTCAGGCTAGGTTTCACTCTTAAGATTCTTATTCAATATTTATATAGGCAGATTATTTTAAAAAAGGAATGATTTTGATTTATTTATTTCATATAATATATTTATGCAAATAATAACGAAATGAAATTTATAAACTTACATTCCATTAATTTATTAAAAGTTTATACGTCGCCCTAAACGGGACTTTTTAAATAAACAAACTTACCCACGCAGGGGTTTAAACAAGGACTTACCCTCGCAGGGGTTTAGCAACAAACATCATAATAGTCCACGCAGGGACTTACACAAATAACATAATAGTCCACGCAGGGACTTAAACAATAACATACCCTAGTAGGGGTTAACAGAAAGATAGACCCACGCAGGGGTCAAAACAAACAAGCATACCCTCGTAGGGGTTTATACAGCAAGACAGGCCCACGCAGGGGCTTAACAACAATTGGAAGGATTCAGTGGTCCTTCTTGCTCTTCCCTTTGATCAAGCTTGTCAATCCTTGGAAGAAAGTCTGTCGTTCCCTGCGTTCGCGGTGAAAGTCTCGCTCAACCTGGTCCAGTCTCTGAAGGATTTCCTCCCGTTCTGGGGGAGAAAACCGCGGCGGCTGTGATTGCGTCCGTATAATTGGTCTGGCAGGTATCTGGTACCCACGAGTTGGGTACCCTACTTCCCAAGGAGCGCCATAGGGTCCTTCCGGGTTAAAGGCGTTGTAATTCGCCGCTACCATGTAGGGGTCAGCTTCACCGTAACCGTAGTTGGTGTGAGACGGTGGTTCAAACGGGTTGTACGCCATCGAACCCGTGTATGCTGGGATCGGGTTATCAAAACCCATAGGTGGTGGTTGCTGAGCAACTGGTTGCGAAGGTCCACCCATTTGTGGATCTTCTTGGTGTGGCGGATAATGGCTGCCACTTGACTGACGAGGAGAACTAAAATGAAAGTCTCCTGCTCGTGACGACATACGCGCTCCAGTTCTCCTACGCCTCGGCGGTTGTGGAGGTGTCGGTTGCACTGGTGGCGGTGGAGGCGGTGGCGTGACTGCCACAAATCTTGAATCCACAGAGGGATCCTGCTGCTGCTGAGGCGGTGAATGGCGAGGAGGTGTATAATACCATTCGTGCCTGGTAAACATAGCTTGAAAGCTGTCTGGACCACCATAGGGTGATCCGTGGAAAGAAGATCCATCTGAGATCTCGATGGGATGGTTCGGAGTACCACTCGCTGGCTCGACGGGGTCCGTGTCCTCATCCATATCCATAGAGTTGTCTCCCGAGAAGTGGTCCTCCGGTCCCAATGGGTTAAAACCCACTGGTTCTTGTATATAATTCGTCGGGTTGAACCGGCCCCTAAAAGCAGGTGTAGGGTCACCAAAGGAATTGTGCGATAAGGATCGCTGTAAAGGTATGTAGGAAGGTTGAGGGTTGTTGGGCTCATTTTCTGAATGTGGCCCATAGGAGTTGTGAACAGGAGGTGTTGAACTGTGCGAAACCGACCGTCTAGCCGGCTCGAAGAGGTTCCTCCGGTTTTGTCGGGTATCGTCACTCTCTGTGGTCGAAGGAGCTCGCACATTCGAAGGTCCTGCCTCGTTGTCATTGGGGGCGGTGATTGGCCCCTTTCCTCGTCCTCTTCTTCGGAAGAATCTTGGCGGCATTTTTAAATCCTGTCAATATAGCATGAGATAACAACAACAATATATATAAATTAAAGGACTAAGTTAAAATAATTTGAAACAAATTTGGATTATTCCTATGTTCTTTGTCTAGACTCGAAAGTTTAGATATGTGCAATTGTGTAACTGAGATTAAACACAAAAGGCTAGTGTTTAATTCACTCAGTGTTGGCTCTGATACCAACCTGTCACACCCCGATTTCCAACGTGTCACCGGTGGGCCCGGTGGGGAGTATCGTGACGTGGTTGGCAACATAATAGTCAAACAACACAATATTTAATATGCACAGCGGAAGCAAATTGTAAGATATAAATCCAACCGAATATAATATTGTAATATCGTGTATCACAATTGTCGATTGTTTATCCACAGACGGATCGAAAATAAAATATGAAACAATAGTTCAACAGACTTTTAGGCATCTTAAGCTTGCGAGACTTCTAGCGATGCTAAGGAGAAATCCCAGCCAATTACGCTTAGTACCTGCATTTAATCTTTTTGGGAAAATACGTCAGTTTACACTGGTAAATACAATCAACTGACTCATTTTGGAAAATGATTGAAAATTGATTTGGATGCACGTGGCATAAACATTTTATTTAACTTGGGAGAATTATTTAATATTATAATCTTGTGAACGAATTACATGTTCCTTGTGCGTTCAGTAGCCCGGATCGTGTCCGGGTTAAAGATCAATAGACACACCACATTATTCTTTTGTGCACTGACGGGTGTACGCCTACACCCCGCGCTTAAGTCGTGGCCATTTCGTAAAATGATGCCAAGGATATCCGGGACATGGTCATTAACCCCCCAAAGGCTTTAAGTAAACAAGACTGTTTAAAGGAGCCGATCAAATTATTCAATTAACCACCCAACGATGGAAGATTTGATGCCCGATCAAGCGGTATTCTATATACCGTAACTCAAGCCAGTATAGGGAAAATAAGTTAAAAGTATTTACCTGAGCAATGTATAAATCACAATAAGCAAATTGCAAGTAGCTTTTACTGGTTCTCCTAATCTGGAACGAAGGTTTATAATAACCTATTAGAATCTAACGGGTCTTTAATTAAGCTTAAACTTAGACCGGTTAGTTTCAATGATACGGTTCGTACGCACTATTAAGCGAAGACCGGGTAGAATGTGATTTAGACCCGACAAGTTCAGAGACTTGTTTAATATGGGTATTTTATGCACACTCTGGATTTTGAGATAAAACCGATAAGGTTTGACCCGTGTCGGCTAATTTATGTAAACTTGTTACATAAACCGAACCGAGCGCGTAATAAGCGTAACGGGTAATAATGAGAGCCATTTACAGGTTTCCTAAGTTAATATGCTCCATATATGTTGTGACATCCGTAAGATATCATTTATTATGCCCGAAATGAATTTAAACACAAACTATGCCCCGTAGGGGTAGTTTGGTCATTTTAAAGGTTGTAAAAGAGTTTAAGTGTTAACCTGGGTTACAGGCCTGATGTAATCAGCAAATATACTCAATTTTCTAAGTTATATCAGTAGTTAAAGTATATATGTGAAATTTATCAATTTTAACCAAACTATGCACCGTAGGGGCATTTTGGTAATTTCACATAAGCCGAAAAGCTCAAAACTGGAGTCTGAGTTTAACAACTTTTTCTTACTGTTAAAATATTATAATTTACCTCAAATATCAGTAGGTATCACCCTTAGTATGTTTAAAATAGTTCTAGTACATATTAGGCGTTAAAAACGCTTAAAAAGGCGATTAGAAGCCGTTTCCGGGTTCTGTATAGAAATCTGATATTTTTATTATTCCAGAGGGTTTAAAATACTTTATTTATCATTTAGAATCAGTAGCAAAAGGTTTGGAGTCGTTTAGATATGTAAAACTCATTTTATGGCCCGTAAGGGCAAAACCGACAATTACCGGATTAAGCCTACGACTATGAGTTATGCTCAGCTTAAAATTAATTAAAAATATTAAAAAATCCCAAAATAATATATTACATCAGTGGGTAATAAGTTTGATACCAAAAAGTAGGCTTAACTAGGCTATATGCTAATTACGCCGTTTAATTAACATAAAGCTTTCAATTTACGCTAATGAGCATAACTCTCAACCTACACCACCAATTGATCTCAAATTTTTGGTGCAAGTTTAAATATCAGTAATTAAAGTTTCTACTCTTTTACATTTTCAAAAATCACGTTTTAAGGTGATAAGGGCATAATGGTCAACATATGAGCAATTAACGGAATCATGCGAATTAATTGGTTAACTAATGAACCATGGTGTATAATCACAGAGGGTTATACTAGCATGTTACCTGGTCCAAATTAAGCTCTAAGGCATTTCTAAATCATGTCTAAACGGGTCAGAACTGAAAGTCAAAGTAAAAGTCAAACTATGCGACTTTCGGTTCCGAACCGGGTCTTTACAGGAAATTGTCGGGTTGAACATGTTTAGACATGTTCTTACACTTATTACCAAGTTATATTAATGATCAAACAGGTTGTATATGTTCTACATTGCTAATTATGCATAAATTAGAATTTAAGTATCCTGTTGACTTTTTCTTAGCAAGTTTGACCCGACATTTGACCTAGTTAGAGTGGGAATCAGGGGGAACCCTTTTGAGGGTTTATTACCCACATAATTACCAACTTATAACTACTTTTGATTCGAGATTTGACTGAGCCATTATTAATTAATCTCGAAGTCAAACCGTAATTACGACGGTTTGACTTTTAGCTAAATAACTAAGCTAAACTCAATTAAAGAAGGTTAAGCAAACTTACAAGTGTCTAATGATTGATGAGGAAGGCCTGGAAGGTGCTCTTGTGCTCCACAATTGATCAGAAGATGTTTGAGGGATGAATGATCAAAGTGTTGCACTTGGGAGCTTTATATAGTAACCAAGGCTCCACAAAATGTTGACTAATCAGTCTACTACTGACCATAACATTCCCACAGGTGTCCTAGATGTTTAGGGGTTGTTTAGGGGTCAAGAAAGATATGGAAAACCGTTTAAAATCAGTTCCATGCGTTAAAACAGCAAACCGCAAAAATTATGTCACTGGGCAGCTGCTTGCACACCGTAAGGGTGCATGCTTGCGGTGCGCAAGCCTCGGGCAGAAACAAAAAGTGTTTGTTCTTTCAGGATTTTGAAGGGGCAACCATCTTTTCCGAATTTGGGACTTCAATTATCAGTTTGGGGCCTCTAAAATGTGCCTTGAACAGTTACATACCCTACCATTATGTTATGTTTGCTTGGATCCTTTTCAAAAGTGCCGAACAAGAAGGTTTACCGTAGAAATTTCCATACGAACCTATCATGGACTTCGAATTCAATTATTGTCAACACATTTCTGGATTTAAGATACATTGGATGTTTAAGATATATATACTTGGGTCTTGGGATTTATAAATGAGGTCGTTCAGAGGTGAAAATTAACATGACGCCACTTTTAAATCCTGCCAAAACATCTTTATTAAATCCGGGTTTACAACGCTTTTTGTCTTACATGACACGTGTCGTTATATCATTGAACATGAATTTTTCGAGGTGTTACACGTTGCGGCGATGCGGCATGGCACCGCATCCCGCATGCATCTTGGATAGAACAAAGAACGCGGGAACAACGTCTGTGACCGCAAGCAGCGATGCGGCCTGGCACCGCATCCTGCCTACAAGGCAAGTGGGTCTGACACCACAGTGCAAGTGGCACTAGGAACAGTCGCCTACCAGCCCACATGTGTACAACAGTCTGACACCACAGCAGGACGTGGCATCACCTCCGTAACCGACAAGTCTGACACACCTGCGACTAGCTGTGCGATGTCAGACTAGCTACTCAACTACCCTCATTCACTCCTCGGCTATAAATACCCACCCCAAACCAGGTTTGAGGTATCACTTCTCAACTCTCTCACTACTACTACTATTACACTTTGCTTCCCAAGCAAACTACTGATTCTCACGCCGGAGAGTGGTAACAAGGAGCACCCCCCACCCCATCCTCCTTGTTACGAGTCACGGCTTGTTTCCTTGTGCAGGAAACAAACCAGCGGACGATTCAGCCAAGGATCCTCGGAAAGAAGGGATTAACCCTACTTGACGAGACCAGTGAGTTAACCCCACCCGGTTAACCATTGTTTCATCATTGGCGCCCACCGCTACTCTTAGCACTTTTTTCAACCATCTTTTTCTTTCTGAAAAACCATGTCTGATCGTCTAAACAAAACTACCGGGGATAACCTAAACCCCGTAAACACAGGGCCTACGGGGACTATTCCCATAACCCCAAATGTTGAACATGTCGGCACATCAACGCAAGGGGGCGCATCCCTTACGTTCGGACACGATTTATCACAGTATGCTTCTGTGATACCTCCAGGCATGAACCTTCATACCTGGTATGACCAGCAACAAGCTCTGTTGGCCGCAACATACAACAGAGCTTGCGCAGAAGCGCAAGTATCTGCGGGGCCTACTCCAGCACCGCATACCCCTGCGGGTCGTATTCTACAATACGACGGCAAGGCCCCAACACATCCGGCCTCCAGAAGCAGGCAAGAAGACCGCGGTTCCTCTTACTGCGACGTCCGCACACTTGATGAGGACGATTATTTGTATGGGTCCCGCCGCAGGGGCCATGTACATAGTCGCCTAGGCCCGCATGGCGAAACTAGGTGACAGTCTACCGCCCACCATGGCCCCGGTATCCATAGCCGGCTGGGACCTCAGTCCCACCATGAAGGGCAAGACCGTACCGATCCAGACGACGCTACATATGGCGGGGAGTCTCACGCTACTAGCAGTAGACCGGGAGGACGAAACTATGTCCCTCCCACTCAAACCCGCAACACATACCTCCGCGCCGCAAAGCGCCACCAACCCTACAGGCCGAAATCTGCGGCCGAAAACTCCAAATTTGTCCTACATATTGCAAACGCCGATGTCACCACCACCAAATTCCCATTAAACATTGGGAAATACAACGGTTCGGCCGACCCAGATGACCACATGAACATCTTCACAGGCGCCGGGTGCAACGGCAGGTGGGACGAACCCACTTGGTGTCAATTTTTTCCGCAGACCCTAACAGGTCTGGCCAGGGCATGGTTCGACTCTCTACCACCAGGGTCACTAACCTCATTCGAGGACTTAAAAGCAAAGTTCCTCGCGCATTTTTGCCAGCAACGACGTCATGAACGCGATTCTTTGGACGTCATGAACATCTGGCGCAGAGACAACGAATCAATTGAGCCGTTCGTTGTCCGTTACAATAAAGAATGCCTGGAGATAGGCGACGTGGCAGACCAAATGGCGCGCAACCATTTCATTGTTGCTGTAAAGGACGAACAAATGGTTATGACTATCTCCGGCAAGGACGGCTTGCCTAAGAAATGGGAAGATGTCATGGCTGCGGTCAAGACATACGCCCAGACCCAGTGGTCCCTCAAGCCGCACGTATCAAAGGCACAGCCCCAAACGGAAGGCCAGTCCTCCCACCAAGAACACAAGCGCAACAACAAGCGCAACCGGGACACATGGAATCGCGGCAGCGATTCCAGACCGTATGTCCCGCGAAACAACCAGCCCGACGCAAGGGCTACAATCAACGCCCAGCGTGAAAACCAGGCGTCAAAGAAGGAGTCTCGGGACCGTAGCTGGACCGAGATCAACCAGTTGCCAAGCGACGTCCTCCTAACGGACGCGCAATTCCTGCGACCGGCCCAACCAACGAAGACCAAGAAAAACCAAGATCCCGCACTCTATTGCGAGTATCACAAGGACTCGGGCCACACAACAAACAGCTGCATCAGTCTCCGACTGGAGATTGAGCGAGCCCTAAAGGAGGGGAAACTGCAACACCTGTTGACAGGGGCGCAAAAACCTACAAAGCGCATCACTCCCCACAACGAGGGCACCTCCACGGGTAAAAGGACCATGTACGTGGCCTCAACCCACATGATCAATGGAGGGCGAGGAAGGCCGCGCAAGGCGGCAAGAAGACCGGACAATGACTGGAAGGACGAACAAGTTGTCTTTCCAAAAGTCCGAGGCGGACCGCGCGACAGGCGCGCCGTGGTTATCACAGGCCACCTGGCTCACTACTGCACCGAGCGATTATTCATCGACCCGGGCAGTACATCTGATATTATATACGAGCAGTGCTTCAACCAATTCGATTAAGAAGACAAAGATCGGTTGCAGCCGGTGGACTACCCGTTGGCCGGGTTTGCAGGGGAAACCGTATTCCCCTTGGGCCAAATTACTTTTCCTGTGCGCCTCACCAACGGGAGGCACACAAGAACGGAGGAGGTAAACTTCATGGTTTTACCTCACACCTCTAAGTATGACGTACTTCTCGGAAGAGAGTCCCAGGGCGACTTCAACATGATCACATTCGTCCCCCACTCCGCCATCGGTTTCCCAACCGCTACGGGGGTCGCGATAATATACGCCCGAAGAGAAGTTATGTCTACAGACGAGCTGCGTCCGACCAAGATAGCAAGGCCCACCCCCCCAACACTCAACCAGAAAAATGGGTTCTTAACGCAAGACACCCGGAGCAAACAGTTATGTTGGGCCACGCCTTGTCCCCTACCATCAAAGCGCACCTGAAGCAGCTCCTCTTCAGGAACCAGGATATTTTTGCGTGGAGACCCGCAGATATGACAGGGGTACCACGTGAAATCGCGTAACACTTCTTGAATACCATGCCAGGTATCAAGCCAGTGATCCAAGGCCAACGCCACCTTGGATCAGCAAAAAACCAGGCGATGCATGAGCAGGTCCAAGAGCTGCTCTCCGCAGGTATCCTGCGGGAAGTCAAATACCAGACTTGGTTGTCAAACCCAGTCATGGTAGAAAAACCATCCGGGGGCAAGCGCATGTGCATCGATTATAAAGATCTTAACAAAGCCTTCCCCAAGGATTGTTACGCACTTCCGAAGATCGACGAAAAGGTCGATAACCTCGCACCATTTCGATGGAAGTGTTTCCTCGATTGTTACAAAGGCTACCACCAGGTGCAAATGGCAATCGAGGACGAAGATAAAACGACATTCCGCACTCCTACCGGGAACTACTGCTACACCAAAATGCCGTTCGGGTTGCGCAACGCAGGCGCAACCTATCAAAAGTTGATGAACGACACTTTTCGCGGTCAAATCAGCAAAAGTGTCGAAATCTATATGGACGACCTGGTCGTCATGAGCATGGAGGAAGACACCATGCTCAACGATATCGAAAGAACATTCCAAACTCTGCGAAGCGTCAACATGAAGCTTAACCCAGGGAAATGCTCGTTTGGAATGGAAGAAGGCAAATTCCTTGGATTCATCGTAACCAAAGATGGATTCAAGGTGAACCCGGAAAAAGTTCAGGCGATTGAGCGCATGCCATCGCCTTCTACGATGAAAGAAATGCAACGACTAGCCGGCAGGCTAGCCGCACTAAATAGATTCTTAGCCAATCACGCAGCTAAGTCTTACCCTTTCATCAAGACCCTGCGGAGCTGCTTAAAAAAGGAACAATTCCAATGGACCGCAGAGGCCGAAAAAGCTTTCCGGGAGATGAAAGAGTGTTTGATTCAACTCCCAACTCTAACCGCACCACGCAAGGATGAGCCACTTATCTTATACTTATCTACCGCGGACAACGCGGTAGGCGCGGTACTCATTGTGGAGCGAGAAGGAGTACAAACACCCATCTACTACATCAGCAAAATGCTCAACGACCCAGAGACAAGGTACTCCATCATGGAGAAGTTGGTATTGGCGCTAGTACACGCGTCAAGACGGTTGCGACGATACTTTGCAAACCACGTCATCACGGTGCTAACCAACTATAGGATCGGCCCGATCCTATCAAAACCCGACATCTTCGGTAGATTAGCAAAATGGGCAATTGAGCTGGGCGCACTTTCACTGAACTATAAGCCGCGCCCCACAATCAAAGGCCAAGTCTTAGCTGATTTCGTTGCGGAAGTACCAGCAAATCGCATTCAAGAATGCGAAGAAGAGCAAAACCCTGCATCGCCACCATCCTCCGCAGAAACTTGGTGTAACACCCCGAAAATTTCATTGCGGACCACATTTCCTTACTCTTAAGGAGGATCTTGTTCATGCCTCTGATGCAAAGGATGAACTAAAAAGGAAAAGGGAGGTAGATAACTCCCAGAGTTCTAAGAAAAAGAACAAACAAAAGTCCGACCAGAAACCAGTATGTGAGACCTGCAAGAAGCGCCATTATGGGAAATGCAGGTTCAAACCAAAATCCAAATCGCAGCCCAGGGCTTGTGGGATCTGCAAGTCTAAGGGACATAAAACGTTGGACTGTAAGGACATGAAGAATGCAGTCTGCTTCGGCTGTAATGAGAAAGGCCACATCAAGACTACGTGCCCTAAATCTGTCAAAGGAAATGCGGCTAAGGAAGAAAGCCTAAAAATGGAAGCGCCTAAAATGCCTGAGCTAGTCCATAAATAATGGCATCAGGTACATTCCTTGGCATTTTATCAGTGATTTAAATACTAAAAGTTTTTATTTATTTATTTATTTATTTATTATTATTTTTTTTTTTGGTTAGTATACCAATAAATCCTTCATAAACTATAAGTGTAGCAAGCTTTTAATACCATTCATAAGAAACCTATATATAATATGTATAAGGTAAAACTTACAGGTAGAAAATTCACAGGAACTATTTCTTCTATTCCTGTCAGAAATCTTCAGTCATAAAATTCTAATGTACCCCCTCTACAGATAAAGTACATTCGCTTGTAATTGATATCTCCTTAATCCCTATTGATTACGAATACCAAATGGTATGACAAAACCGCCGTATGAGAATTGATGTATCTTAATAAGTTCCATAGATTGCTTCCATGCCTGATCAGTATGGAGGTTTAATGCATGGAACCACAAGGATATCCCAATGATCATATGGTACTAAAGTCAGCTAATGGCATTCAGAGAAGATATCCATAAAATAGAATTTCCAAATAAACGTTCCTGGTAAAGGAATTCGTGGACTCACAACATAAGTGTGTCACTCATTTGACACAAGCGAGGATGGATTAACTGGAGCCTGAGATTTGGAAAATCTCTGTAACCTCCTTGTACCTTGATTATCTTCTCCTAAGACTACCCTGTTTACCTCCCGAGAGGCAAGTAAAGTTAAGATTTACATCCCGCTTTGGGTTAGAGTGTTGTAAGAACTCCATGCTGATTATGGAATAACCGAAAACCTGATTAAGTAAATTTTAAAATACGAGATTCATATAGCCTAACTCGATATTCTGAGAGTTTGATATTGTTGGGTAAGAAAGACGGTTCATTTTGCTTATGCATACATTACCGCAACCCTAATTAGGCAACGATTAAGAATTTCCATCAGCTACCCAGGATCGTCGAATTGTTCGACTAACGACAAGGATTAGCTATTCCTTAAAATTAGTTAAGTAGTGGTTGGAATAACCATCTCACCTTAAGATAAGCTTTTCTATAATAATTGATATGTAAGCATCAAGGCTGCTCCCTTGGAGACCTTGTAAAGATGGAATGTTAAACATCTATTGTTAGGACAATAGATTGGTAAGTCCAATTATCAGGGTCTGAAAGTTGCATTAGAAACAACAAATAAGATTACGCAAATACATAATCATATGTAAGATGCCAGTATTCGGCAGAAAATCAAGGATTAACGAAAATAGCAAACCTCCTAAATTTTTGTTAAGGATAAGGTTCAACAAAAGATATCGCCCAAGAAGGGTGTGCCAAATTTGTTAAAATTATCAGGCTAGTTAAGCTCTGAGTATATAGAATCATTCGAAGGAAATCGAATGTATTAAGATCAAGTAGCTTATAAGCTAAAACCTATTTAGGGAGCTTGACGGAACTCGCAATACATTGCACACTAGTGACTGAAGGATGTGTTTCGCCAATAAGTCAAGAAACACTATCACATAATGATATACAGAATTTTGATGTGATGAGCATCCTGTATCGATTAAGGATCGACAGGATTAGAAGCTCCAAAAAGATACATATACCTATTATAAAGGTCAATTGGAGTGCCATAGAGGCTCAAAAGGTACTGGGGAAGATTAAGCCCAATATAAGGCAGAAAATACTTCCTTTACTTTAACAAATCTCGAGGTCGAGATTTATTTTAAGGGGGTGAGGATGTAACACCCCGAAAATTTACGTCCTATAATGTATTGACACGTGTCATAAGCTTGAACGTGTGAAAGTATACTCTAGAGGGACTAAAGTTGACAAACATGGAAAGTATGTGAATATAAGGGTTCAAAATGTCAACAAGGGATAAATACACTTTACTATAACCCTACATGATGTTTATAACCTTAAACGAATAAATCATGGATCGTACGAAGCTAATTGTGAAAGAAAGTGAGGAATTACAAACGACAAGGGTTAAATATGTCAACATGTTTAAAGTGTACCTCTGAGTGACCTTTTAGCAAACCCGAATCTTTGTAATGGTAAATTATGCTCACTAGAATGCGTGATAAAAATTTCACCAAGTTTCGTTATCGTATGAGAAAGTTATGATAAAATTCGTATTCGAGGGGTTAGATGCGTCAACGATGAAATTTATGACCTTTCGGGTAAACACAAAGTGATCAAGGACTTCACAAAGTGGGCATAAGTCTTGGAGCCCTTATAAATCAATTTAGAGGGCTAATAATGCAAGAAACAATGTGAAAACGATGTTTAGGAGGACCGGGGACTAAAAGTGCAATAAATGAAAATTAGAAAACCTGAACACAAGGCCCAAGCGGGCCGCGTAAGACTTAACAACATCTTACGCGGGCCGCGTCAGTCGCCCAGAACCAGAAAACATGACAGGTGCCTGTTTCAGCCTTGTAACCGACTCTAATGCATTGTTTAGCATACCATGGGCGACTATAACTGGTATTTAGACTCTAGGGACACTTGTGTTGATCATGAATCATGCCTAGACTTGTTTGGCAACATCTTGGGCAATTAAAGAACACTATATAAAGACCCACATGTTTCAATCTTTGATCATACCATCACCACTCAACTTCTGATCAATTTTGGAGCTCAAGACCATTTTCTAAGGTTCCCTAGTCGTGCATTAGACACTTGTAAGTATACTTAACCTTCTTTAATTAATTTTTGCTTAGTTTATAGCCTAGAAGTCAAACCGTCGTAATTAACGGTTGACTTATTAATAAATCGCTAACGGTCCAGCGATTAGGCAAACTTAAGGTAGTTATAAGTTGGTAATTATGTGGGCTTTAAACCCTTAAAAGGTCACCCACTGATTCCCATCCTAACTAGGTCATTTGTCGAGTCAAAGACGATTAGAAAAAGTCAACAGAAATCTAATCTTTCGTTTAACGCATAATTAATGATGTAAAAGGCGTGTAACCTATTTTATCATTCATATAACTGGATAATAAGTATAAGAACTTGTCTAAGCTTGTTTGATTCGACAACTTTCTGTTTAGAACCGATTCGGAACCGAAAAGCGCATAGTTTGACTTTCTGCTTTGACTTTGGTTCTGACCCGGTTTTGATAGGTTTAGACATGCCTTAAAGTTCCATTAGGACCTAGTTACATGATTGTATAACCCCCTGCGTTTATACCACTTGAATCCTTAATTGTCCGACGTTTCCGTTAATTGCTTAAATATGGACCATAATGCCCTTTTGACCATAAAACGAGAATTTTGGATATGTGAAAGACAATAACCTTTGTTACTGATTTATAAACATGTCCCTAAAATTTTACATCAGTTGGAGGTCTAGATTAGGAGTTATGCTCATTAGCGTAATTATAACGCCTTTTAGTAATTAAAAGGCGCAATTAGCATAAAGCCTATCTAAACCCAATTTTTGACACCAAATCTTTTACCCACTGATGTAATATAATATTTTGATATTTTTAAATATTTTTAATTATTTTTAAACTGATCAAAACCTAGGGTTATCGCCTTAATTCGGTAAATACCGATTATGCCCTTTTAGGCCATAAAATGAGTTTTACAAGCCCTTTTGATGCCAATCCAATTGCTACTGATTTTATATAATAAATAAAGTATTTTGAACTTTATACCCTGATCAGAAAACTCATATTTCCAGAATAACCCGGAAATCGCTTAAAAAGGTTTTTACGCGTATTAAACGCATAGTTTAGGTTTAAAACCATTTTGTCACATAAGACTTATTATCAACTGATATGACCTATTAAAATAAGTTATTTTTCTGATGTATTCAGACCCGAATCTCATAATTTTAATTAACCTCTTTTATAATCTTTAAAATGACCAAAATACCCCTACGGGGCTTATTTTGAGATTAAACTCGTTTTGGGCATAATGGAAGATATCCTACTGATATCACAACATATTTAAGGCATATTAACTTAGGAAACCTGTTTAGGACCCATATGGTTACCCGTTACGCCTCTGGCGCGTTCGGTTCGGTTTATGTAACTAGTTTGCATAAATTAGCCGAAACGGGTCAAACCTTATCGTTTTTGTCTCAAAATACAGAATGTGTTTAGTTTACCCGTATTATACAAGTCTCCAAACTTTTCGGGTCTAAATCACATTCTATTCCGGTATTCGCTTAATCATGCGTTTGAACCGTAAACCTTTCTTTAAAACTAACCGGTCTAAGTTACGACTTAAATAAAGACCCGTTAGGAATCTAATAGGTTAATAAAACCTTCGTTCCAGATTGAGAGCCCCAGTAGAAGTACTTGTGCTTGCTGATTAGAATATACGGCTGAGTATAAATTGCTTTTGCTAGCTCAGGTAAATACTTTTAACTTATTTTCCCTTATACGGGCTTGGGATACGGTATTATAAAAATACCGCTTGGTCGGGTGTAGAAACCTTTTAATCGGAGATGATTGAATTGCATAATCCCGTTTTAATCTGTATTGATTGATAACAAATAACATTGGGGGTTAATGACCGTGTCCTGGATATCCTTGGCTCATTTAAAAAGTGAATGGCCATAACTTAAGCACAAGGTGTAGGCATAACACCTCCTGTTGCGTATGTAAAAGATATACTCACTCGTAAGGATGTCTTCTTGTGAGTTATATTTATGGTGTGTCGATTAATCTTGACCGGCTTGTATTGTATAATCACCGGCCCTAAATGTTGGACAACCATGTAAATCGGATACAAGATTTTTATTAATAAAATTGTCCCAAGTATAAAAGATTAATTTTGCCTCTGTGCATTTTAATCAAGTTATAAAAGATATTTTGTGCCTCGTGCATTCAAATCAATTTTTATTAAACCTTTCCAAAATGAGTCAGTTAATTGTATTTACCAGTGTAAACTGACGTATTTTCCAAAAAGGTTAAGCGACAGGTACTGAACGTAATTGGCTGGAAGCTCAGGGCGTTAATAAGGAATCTTGCAAGTTCTAGATGCCTGAAGTCTGTTGAACAGTTTCTTCTATTTGATCCGCCTGTGGATCCTTTACTTTCCGTTGTAATACTTTGATATTACATTATATTCGGATTGTAATATATTTATCTTTTGTTTCCGCTGTGCATTTATATATTGTGTTGTTTGACCATGATGTTACCAACCACGTCACGTTACTCCCCCACCGGGCCCACCGGTGACACGTGGAAATCGGGGTGTGACACTTGGGCACTATATACAGATGGTGCATCCAACGAAGATGGTGCAGGTGCAGGCCTGCGACTCGTCATCCCCGATGGCCAAGAACTTACCTATGCAATCCGCCTCGATTTCAAGAGTACGAATAACGAGGCAGAATATGAGGCTCTACTGGCAGGGCTGCGTCTGGCAGTCAAACTCGACGTCCAACATTTGGAAGCACACGTCGACTCACTATTGGTTGCAGGGCAGATACGCGGCGACTATGCCGTAAAAAGGGATATCATGATCCTCTACCTCGAACAAGCCTTGCAACTAAAATCAAAGTTCACCTCCTTCAATATTCACCATATCAACAAGAGTGATAATAAACCCGCGGATGCACTATCAAAACTCGCATCCACCAGCTTCCAACACCTGGCAAAAAAGGTACGCATCGAAATTCTGCAAAATCCCTCCATACCCCTGTGCCAAGTCAATGTCATCCAGTACAGTACAACATCCTGGATGACACCGATCATTGCATACTTGCAATTAGGTGTTACTCCCGAAAGCAAGGCAGAGGCACGCAAGCTACAATACAAAGCGTGTCATTACCAAATGGGAGACGGTATCTTATACCGTAAATCATACCTGGGGCCACTACTACGATGCGTCGACCCTCAAGATGCCACGTTATCAGAGAAATACACGAAGGAATATGTGGCATACACACAGGACCACACATGGTGGTGGCCAAAATCATGAATGCCGGGTACTACTGGCCCGGCATGCACCTGGACGCAGTTAAAGTCTTGCGCAAGTGTTTCAATTGTCAGCGGCATTCTCCCAAGACCTTGCGGCCCAAGAATAACCTGATCCCCGTCACCACTGCGTGGCCATTTCAAAAATGGGCAATCGATGTGGTAGGACCATTTCCAGACGCACCAGGTGCAGTGAAATTTATCATAGTGGTTGTTGACTACTTTACAAAATAGGTAGAGGCAAAACCGCTCGCCTCAACCACCGCTATGATAACAAGGAAGTTCGTCTGGGAACATATCATCTGCCGTTTCGGTCTACCAATGTGCATTGTTACCGACAACGGTACCAACTTCGCTGCCGATGACTTTCAAAAATGGCTGAAGGAGCTAAATATTGAACACATATTCTCCTCGGTGGCGCATCCGCAAGGGAATGGCCAGGTCGAGAGTATCAATAAAAGCTTAGTCGAAGGCATCAAAGCACGGTTGGGAACAGCCAGACGCGGCTGGGTTGATGAACTCCCAAGTATCTTATGGGCACACAGGACAAGCCCAAAGACAAGCAACGGTGAGACACCCTTCAGCCTGGTCTATGGCACTGAAGCGATGATCCCCGCAGAAGTTGGCCTCCCTTCACCTAGGATGTTGGCTATCAACAAGATAGACAACAATGAGGAGCGCAGGGTTGACTTGGACCTCCTGGAAGAAAGGCGTGAAAACGCTTCCATCAATGAGGCCAAGTATAAAACCAAACTCGAAAAGTACTACAATGCACGCGTCCGCATTTGTACCTTCAATCCGGGAGACTACGTCCTTCGTGACAATGAAGCAACTAACGCGGAACGCCCAGGGAAACTCGCCCCCAAGTGGGAAGGACCCTACCTCATCCAAGAGGTCCTGGGCAAAGAAGCATATAAACTGAAAAAATTAGAAGGCGAAACTATCGCACGCACATGGAATGCACAACAGCTTCGACACTGTTATATGTAAGCCACGTTTTTTACATTTCCATGTAACCTATCGGGCCGTAGGCCATTTGCAAATAAATAAATAAACGATTCAATGCAATATTGTTTATTTACTCCTATTACCAATGCGTGTTCCACTCTGCGGTATCTACAAAAACAGATTGGCAAAATCTTCATTCGCGATACCCACACAGAGTGATGACCTCACGCAACTATTGTAATAGGCCAACAATGGCAAAACATTAACCGCCTATCCGACTGGACAGGCGACTACGGTTTTCACAAAACCTACACAATTCCTACACCCTAACGGGATAAAAACAGGAATCGACTAGTACTCATACGACAAAGGTATAGAGTATACTTAACCGCACTTTACAACGAGTAAAGTTCTTCATACTTGCATATCATCTAGATATGCAAAAGGCAATTACAAACTTAGTGTTATTCACAATAACATTAAACTCATACAGGTTCAAACATGCAAGTAATAAAAACACTTGTACAAATTGAACAAAGTGGTTAAAACTTTATATTCAAAAAATTTCTACACCTACGCGGTGCACAAGGGATTTACATAGAGTTCTTAACATTTACATGAGGAAACAAAAAAGGCACGCAGGCCAGCCTAGTCTTTCTTTGTACCGCTGGAACCCGCACCATCCTTGCCCTCAACAGCAGGCTTTTCCTCATCTTCCTCATCCGCATATAACACTCGCAAGCGGTCCACATAGTCCTCCGCCTCTAGGCATCCTTCAAGATCCTCAAGAGCGGCAATGGTTGTTTCGTTATACGCCGCAACCGTAGCAGCAAGAAGCGCTTCAGTATCCACACCGTGGAACCCGGATCGCTCATCAGTATATTTGCCCTGGGCCATAACATTCATATGAGCAATGCAACGATTGTAGCCAGCTTTAAAACCAGCATCCCGGGCGCGCTCCCTAATCTCATTGACACCTGATACATTCTCAGGTGCGTCAAGAATGGACGTAACAATCTGCGAAACAAGAATACTACGGTTACCAAATGCAAACCTAAAAAAGATGGCAAAAGCAACGGATACTTACATGTCCGATACCGTGCATACGCATCCATTCGCGATCAGCCTTGAGCAGATCAAGTGAAGAAGCAAGGCTATCTCTAGCCTCTTCAGCCTCTCTTGCCCGCGCTTCAGCTTCAGCAGCACGGCCAGAAACCTCCTCAATAGCGGCCCCCGGGTCCGCACTTCAGCCTTTTAACAAGGGAAACACAAGTATACAAAAATAATCAACATACTTGTGAGACATGTACAAATTCAAAAGCAAGAGACTTATACCTGGAGGCCCAGGATAGTTTTGGTTAAGTTGGTGCGGTCAACATTTGCCCCTTCAAGAGCCCTTGCAGCGCGGGCCTCTGCCTCCTTGGCCTCTTCAAGAGCCTTGCAAGGCGAGCTTCTGCTTCCTTGGCTTCTTGGGTAGCCGCAACAGCTGCGGCTTTTTCTTTAACCAACGCAGCGTTCGCTGCCTTGGCATTGGTAAGCTCCCGACGAACATGAAAAAGAATTTCATTCTGTTTGGCCCAAGATTCTTTCCAAGTCTTGCGCTCATCAGATAGCGTCTTGCGCTCATTAGAAAGAGTTTCTTTCCAACTCTTGCGCCCATCAGAAAGCAGTTTTGCAAGGGTACAAACCTGTTTAAGCTCAGCAGTTGCAGCCCACTCCTCAGTCTGCTTACGCTTTTCAAAGGCAGCCTTATCCTTTTCAAGCTGCTCCGCGCCATCATGAGCAGCCCTCACCAACTGTTTGGCCTCAGCCCGCAAGCGCGTATTTTCCTCCTCCTTGCGTCCCAGCACCTTATAGTTTTCCAAAATGGCATTCGCCATTATGGAACTCCCCACAAGCATGGATGAGAGTTGGTTAATCTGGACCTCAGTTGGCAAGGCACGGGCCCGATTGACTTCAAAAGGGGTGCCCAAACCACCCAAAATCTCCCTACACGCGGAGGGGTCAGCAGAAATATCATCCCCTTGCATTACAATCCATGGGGGGGCGGTGATAGGTCATGGCCCGGTCTTCAGTATAGGTGCGGTAATAAAACTCCAACTCAGACTCTTCGGGCTGAATGGGAGTCTCTGTAAAACCCGCACCCCCAGAAGCGGAACCAGAAGCCTTCTCAGCAGCGGGAGACTTCTTCCCCTCAGTATAAGCAAACTTCAGGTTCAAATCATCAGTGTCCTGCGGGGAGATCAGATTATCAGCAGAGTCCACCGTATCATAGATCTGAGCCGCAGGCCCCTTCCCAGTATCCTCCACCCGCGCAGAGGGCTCAGGCACTACTTTAACCCCCGCATCCGCAGCTATGTCACGCGGAGGGGAATGAGGAGCATCAAAGACGGAGAAACCTTCATCTTGCGGTTCTATAATCAAAGCAAAAAGACATTAAACTACAAGTACAAAGGCAAAATACTTGTAAAAGTTATGAATTACTTACCAGAAGCAACCACAGGTTTAACAGACTTCAGAACAGCCGTCCGTCGGGTCTGAATTTTCGGTTTCTTTTTCTCACCAGCATCAACAGCCTTATCTGCCTTTCTCTTCTTCTCATCAGCAGGCTTGGAACCCGCAGAGGTCCCACCTGCAACCGCACCACCACCTGGAACACCCAAACCCTCAAGGGTGTCAGATACTACCACGTAATCGGTATATCTGCGGAAATGAGAACGAGAGATACCTGCCACCTGCGGTACCAAAGGCGGAACAGCAGGAGCCTCAGGTTTTTTCTTGCCCCGACCCCGTGGAACTTTCTCCGCCTGCTTCTTCGGAGCACCCTTCGCCTCAAACTTACCCAGGGCCCCAAGAGCACCTGCGTGTAAATCACAAAACTGGCAAATAAGAAACATGAACTTCTTTACAAAAAAGTAAGAAGATTATATAATATACCTTCGCCTTGCGGCAGGGGTGCGTTTAACGCATCGCGAGCAGGAACGCGGAAGTTCCTAACAATGGTTAAGTTAAAACCTTCACCTTCCGCAGTCTCAACAATTTCAAGCTTGCCTTCGAAAGACGGATCAAATATTTTCCACAGCTCAGCATCCTCTGATAAGTACTTTTACAAATCAGTAACAATGGTTAAGAAAAGAAACCGCAAAAGAGTTAAACACATACCTCCACTTTTCTCCCGTACAACGGGCTTTGCATGCCTATCAGCCCTGGTCAGCATCATCCGCAGTACCCACAGCTGCGTGTTGTCCAGCTTCAGATGCTCAATGGTCCTTAACCTTGGGAACCATTCCACCGTTCCCGGACCGGGAAGATCAATATCCTCTACAGGGATCACCTCATTAACATCCCGCAAGGTCATACTGGCAACAACCGCGGCAGCCTTAACGTAGAAGAACTTTCTCTTCCACATCGAGATACCCTTGGGTGGGGTCATTAGCTTGGTGCTTCCATACCGTTGGCTAAAAGAAAAAAACCCAGTATTTACAGTTAACTGGTAGAACCGCCGGAAATTCTCAACGGTAATCGGCAAACCAAGAGCACGAAAGGTGTACTCAAAGTTTCTAATACGAATCATCCCGAAAGGACTCATCTGGGAGATATGAAGTTTGTAAAACTCCAAAACTTCGGCAACAAACACGGTTAATGGTAAACGAAGGTTACCATCACCGAATGAATCAGCCCACATAGTGACATAACCGGCCGGAGCATTAGCACCGGTGTCACCCTCCTTGGGGTAAAGAGCCCCAAACTCCTTGGGCATTTTTATACTGGTCATCAGTCGGTTAAACAGCACCGTGGACCACTTCAAAGGTGGTAGGCCCCCACCGGGGGCACTACCACCGTCGTCTTCTTCTTCCCCAGCCACCGGAGAAGCAGGTACAGGGTTTTCACCCTCCACATTGTGTGGATTGGATGGTTCAGCCATCGAGAAATATAAAGAAGAGAAGTATTGAGTTTACAAGAAATACTCAGAAAATCACCAGAAATACAGACAGATTGGTCGGAGCAGATGAACGGAATACTCTTTTCTTTCAACAGAATTTTCAAAAAATTTGAACAAGTAAGGAAACCAAAAACGATTTCCCCTTATATACTCATCGCAATTAATGCGATGCAGGAAACCGACTTATCACGTTCAAAATAGACCAATCACGAGACGCCACGTGTTCAGCGACGTTTCCGCTGACGGTTATCAGGCGCGCGTGGCCACCCACGCGCCTGACAGAAAAGACCTTTACACTACTTGCTACAGTGCAGTTATGACCTCGGGCAGTGCAAACGTCCTTTCAGATCATCACATGTCAGAAATCCTACCAACTTTCAACAACCCACACGTGCGTTCAGCCACGTAAGCAGCACAAAAGCGACAAACATTATCCAAACATAAGCGGCATGCGGTTTCTCTGGTTTACCGCACCATAACCCATACCGCATGTCGTTTTTTACATACCCCTCAAAAAAGGCAAAAATATATATATCTAAATTATATAAGGGGGTATAACCAATCTCCGCACATACCCACGAGCACACGTGGCATATGCGGAGATGACACACGCGAACCCGCACCGGTGTGTCAGATACTCAGAACCAGCGTTGTTCTTTGGACTGCAATAACCGCTTCTCATAATGCGACGAACCGCATTCCCTGCAACCTTCTTCAAGGTTCAAATCCCTCGTGTTCGATTCACAACCACAGAGGGAACGCAAACAGCTTCTCCTTAGGATGATGGACAGGTACGTTGAGCAACCGCACATCAGCAACCCTGTCTCCTGAACCTTCAAGAGCCACATCCAGGCTACAAGACTTCTAGAAGCGAGTTCTTTGCTGCAAACCGCAACCACTCATGAGTAGTTGCTACAAACCGCAACTATGCGAACGGTAGCTACGGAAGAGCCACAACTAAACCACCACGCGGTGGAGCAAAGCTACTTCAAAGAAAACTACTTTTCAACTAAGCATGAAGGAAAGTGGCTACAAAACGAATGCGGAAGAGTTTCAACCAACTTCCCAAGTATCTAAGGTGATCTCCTCCGGCAACACTACTTAAAGGAAAACTAATTTCCACCAAAGCGTGAAGTAAAGTAGCTCCAGAACAGTGGTAACAAGTTTGCTTATGACTAGTTACCCACCTATGGACCGCATAGAATAAACAATGGTGGGCACAACCCTGCCTATGACCATGTTTATCTGCCCATAGTCCAGATTCACATTGTTCGACCAAACACGGCCAATAATGGCGCAACTACCCCACGTTTCTCAAACAAACATGGCCAACAAGGTGCAGCAACTAGGTAACCGCAAAGGACGTGCGGTTACTAGAGAGCTAAACCTCAGAGGACGTGCGGTTACTTGAAAGATAAACCGCAGAGGACGTGCGGTTACTAGAAAGCTTAACTGGAGAACACGAACGCCCCACAAAACAGGGATCACCGTTGCATGTCCAGTTGCTGAACATAGAGCTTGAGCAAAGTACTTACAACTTTGCACTAGCTGACGCAGAGGTTACAACTAGAGTGGCGGAGACGGACATCTTCCGTCACGATCTCAAAAGTTGGTTCGAACCCTGCTAACACCTTCAGTCACCGTTTCAAATATTGGTTCGAAACACCAACAGGTGGCTGATGACATCAGGAAAAGGTAGACCAAGAGTCAAGTCCTTGGCTGAGAATTCCGCATCAGACGGAACTTGCTCACCGGACATCCTTCTCAAAGGAAGAAACAATCCACTCGAAAGGCCTACCGACCTAACGGACTGACAACCGAACGGTCAAACAACTTGAAGGAGGAGCTATCCAAATGGCCCATATTCTACCTTCTAGACACCATAGTCCAGTATTCCTCCCACATGCAATTTGCATAAGGAAGAAACACTAGACTGGGGGGACTTGAAGGGGTATGGTCCCAGATCTCGCGTCTGCATGACCGCGAATGACCATTACCCTTATCAAAACCCCACCAGCAATAAACTTACCTGTGTCCATGCGGACACGCGCGAACACAGCAATCCAATATGTCCAGTGATGAGAAGACTTACCTTAAGTACGGAAACTAATGTTACACATAGCGATGCGGCCTGGCACCGCATCCTATGAACATTTTTGTCACGACAAGGGATCTGGACAACAGTAACAGTCACGTAGCGGCGATGCGGCATGGCACCACATCCCGCATGCATCTTGGATAGAACAAAGAACGCGGGAACAACGTCTGTGACCGCAAGCAGCGATGCGGCCTGGCACCGCATCCTGCCTACAAGGCAAGTGGGTCTGACACCACAGTGCAAGTGGCACTAGGAACAGTCGCCTACCAGCCCACATGTGTACAACAGTCTAACACCACAGGAGGACGTGGCATCACCTCTGTAACCGACAGGTCTGACACACCTGCGAGTAGCTGTGCGATGTCAGACTAGCTACTCAACTACCCTCCTTCACTCCTCGGCTATAAATACCCACCCCAAACCAGGTTTGAGGTATCACTTCTCAACTCTCTCACTATGATGCGTGTGAAGTGTTATATATATTAGGTGTATATTTTAAGCCCTTTTTTAACACTTATTTTAGCCAAGTTTTAAATTTATAAAACACGATATTTTACTAACACTAAACACACATATGGGCAAGTGCACCCATCGTGAGCGTAGTATAGCGTTGGTAAGATACCGAGGTCGTCCAAGGACACAAGAGCTTTTAGTACCGGTTTATCCTCAACGTCTAATCAAAATAAAAAGTTTAGAAAAATAATGTTTTAAACTAAGAAAAGATAAAAACTAACTAAAATGCTGAAAATAAATAAAAAAGAAAAAACAGATAGACAAGATGAATCACTTGGTTCCGACTCGTATCTAGTATAACCTTTGATTATTTCCGCACTTTTGCACACAATTAAGAGATTATCTTAGTTATTGTAGTAGGCCCCTCTTTTGAAGGTGACGTTACCCTCACCCCAGTAGTTTGAGTCAGCAAGGATACAATCCTAAAAGGGTGGATTATTGGAAGATAATGAATTAAGTTATTAATGCAGTATTGTGGTAGGCCCCGCTTTTGGCGGTGACGTTACCCTCGGCTAAGTAGTCTAAGTCAGCAGGGATACAGTCCTAAATAGCCGGGTTATAGTATTAATAGTAGTTAACTTATGAGGGGATCAAAGAGTTTGGACCCCCGCCATCCAATACCGTGAAGCATTGAAGGAGGTCCTACTAAATTTGACCCAGGTCCATTGCAGGACCTCTAAACGCTGAACAATGGCAAGACCTTTTCCAAACCGTTCCCTTAACCCCCGACCAGGTAGCCAACATACCTCCATATAGACCGTGGAGATATGAATGGTGAAAATCCTTTATTTTATATAGACAGTAAAATAATGCCAAGACACCACGGACAAACGATAAGGAAAGATCACCTTCAACATAAGTAACTAGTTATTAAAGTCATTAATACAAAACCAAATAAAAAGTGCAAAAGATTAGAAATAAAAAGTATTATACTAGACACTTTGTCTTCACCAAGTGATGTAAGAGACTTAGGCAAACATGGCCTTGATTGTCAAGAACTCTTACGATCAATCTTGGATCCCAAGACGACTCACACACTCTACGATGGACAATGGATGATGGTGGTGGATGATGGTGTTGTGATGGTGGTGGGTGGTGGATGAAGTGTGAGAGAGGTGGTGTGCCAAGGGATGAGTTGAAATGAATCCAAGCACTCCTATTTATAGGCTGAACAGAGAGCTGGGCACGGCCCCGTGCCTGTCTGACACTCTCTCTCCTCATTAATTGTAATTCGCAATTACAATAAATGCGCCTGCTGTACTTTCGACACGCCCCCGTGTCCGCTGCGCACGGCCCGTGGTGGGCAATAGAAGCTTCTATAAGTTTGTCTTTTCTGCTGCTTCTTGGGCACGGCCCCGTGCTGGCTGAGCACGGGGCGTGTTCAGTCTTCTGACTTCTCTATTTTGCTTTGGAAGGTGCCGTTGAGGGGTCGGGCAGCCCACTAATGTTCCTTTCCTTGTATTTATGTTGGAATTAGCTGTCTTTTTGCTTCTTTTGTGTTTTTGAGCTCATTTAATCCTGAAAATACAAAAGGAAGACAAAAACACTCTTTTTCCAATATTAGTACTTAAAAAGGGTTAGTTTTATGCCTCATTTGATGTAATTTATATGTTGCATTTTACACACATCAAATACCCCCACACTTGAACTTTTGCTTGTCCTCAAGCAAAACTCTTTAATATGTGGCTTACACTCCCAAATGGAATAAGTAGAAGAGAAGGTTTTGGGCTTGTCGTAGAGTGTCGGGAATCCAAGATCTTTTTGGGTTTTATCTTTATTTATTTACAATCCTATTCGTAATGATTTATGTAGAACTTTTCATAGGAGAAATTACTTATTTGGGCATAACATGCCTTTTTAAAATTCTATTTATATACAAGTTCACATACCTCACGGGAGAAATCACTCACACTCGGCCGAAGGTGTATTTTTAGTGAATCACTCGAGAGCGGCATGGAACTTATTCCTACCATAGGCTTGCCAAGCAATCAATCCTTCTCCTTTTTAACTTTTATACCTTTGTAGATATCAAGAGGACTTTGTGGGTTAAGGGTTAGGCTTGGGTTAAAGGTAGGTGGTTGGGATAGTGGTTAGTGGTTAGTAGAAAAAGGGCGAAAAGCGTAACAAGTGTCGGTTTTCGTAAGACTTTTTATTTTTATGAAGCTTTTATTCAAACAAAGTTATTTTTGATGAACTTGTTTGTTTATTTTCTTTTTGCTTCATCATCAACATTTTTTTTTTCATACGAAAAACCGAACTTGTTACTAAAACAAAGGGTTAAAAATAAAAAAGGTTTTGGTGGGTAAAAGGGTTTTTGGTTTGGGTGATGAAATGAAAAGGTTTAGGCTCAAAGACGTTAACTCGGGGGATTTTTGGGTAGGTGGTAAAAGAAAAAGAAAAAATAATGGTGTAGAAATAAAAAGGGGTTAGTCCTAATGCCTCCATCATTTACTTACTCGGGTTTAAGTTGATAAGGACCGGGAATGTATCGTCATGGCAAGTTCTAGAGTTGTAAGAACCAAGCAGCTATTCACACAAGAAACGAAAAATGAGCATTTAGTCTTAATGATATGTAATTGTGCTCAATAAAGGCTCAAAACTCACTTTTGTGGGAATGGGTTTTTATGTGATCAAGTATATATAATCAAATTTTAACTAAGTTTGCCATGCCTTTTCATAATTTTCTTATGTTGGTTCTTTTTATCACTACGCTATCGGTTGTAAATTTGTAAAAATATAACCTTTTTGAGAACTTGAATTTCCCGATTTAAACCTAGACAAGTAAAAAAAATGAAATTTTTGAAAAAATTTGGGGTGATTAGCGGTTCCAATAGAGTTTTGTGTAAGGCCTGTATTTAGGACTTGCAAAATTCAAGGTTTTAGCATCCCCCCCACACTTAAATTACACATTGTCCTCAATGTGTCCCAAAAATAAATTTTTTAGGTTGATTAGATGTGTAAAATGGTGTAAAAAGCAAAAAATTTCTGTTACTGGGCGCTGAACACGGCCCCGTGTTGTCCGGGCACGGCCCCGTGTTCAAGTGCCAGTAACAAAATTAAAACAAGAGAAACAGAAGTCTGGACACGGGGGCGTGTTGGGTGAACACGGCCCGTGTCCAGTTACCTGAACTGGGCGTTTTCTGCAGGTGGTTCAGCACGGGGCCGTGTTGGTTGGGCACGGCCCGTGTTGAACCTTCTGAAATGGAGAGAATTGTCGGGTTGCCTTGTTCTTGTGCATGAGTTCATTTTTCTCGTTCCCCTTTTCATCCTTTACCACCATGAGTGTGTTTTATTCATTAAAAACCATCCAAACTTCAAAACCATCATTTCATTTCATCATAGAGAGAACTTACATAATCCTAAATTAAGATAAAATTAAAACTTAACTAATTAGGTCAGCAGGTACACGAGGTTATCATAAGGAGTTCTACTATTTTAAGAAAATTTCGAGAATAGTTTCCCGATATAGTAGGACTTTTAGCCGAATGAATTCTTCCCTAAATGTTGTTTAAAGCCATTCTTCAATCTCCCTAGGAAGGAAGAATGCGGCTTCATTTTCCTCCGCAGCTGGTGTTTGAGGGGGAACATTCACCGGGACTCCTTGCACCACTCTTCGCGGAGGCTCTTGGTGCATGGCGTACCATTCGGCTGGAATGACAACTTCGGGTACCATGTTCCACGCCCTTTGGGTTATTATAGGTACCAAAGGCGGGGAGGCGAGAAGGTTCAACCTCTGGTGCAAGAGGTTTACTTCATGGAGACAGCCCTCCAGCCCCACTGTAAGATGGTTGATACGGTCGACCAATGCTTCCTCCACTCCCGTCATTTCATCAATAGCCTCCCTTAGAGCGTAAACATAGTTTACAAGAGAGTCTTCTGCTGTTGAAGATCTCCTCCCTTGTCGGTTACTTCTTGAAGATGATCCGCTTGTTCTGCTTGCCATTTTCTGTGAAGGAAACCGAAGAAAGCTAAATTTTTACAAAACAGAGCCCCGGACACGGCCCCGTGCTCGCTGAGCACGGCCCCGTGTCCATTTGTCTGCAGGATTTTATGCTAAGGAGTCTTGGAGTTTTAAATTATTCTCATGATTTTTAGCTAGTTTTTAGGCTTAGATAATTTAAAATAAAGTTATACAACTAACTTTAAACAAGAATCATTAGCAAATAATCTTACAAACTTCACATAGAGGGTTGGAATCAAGGGATTTCCAAGCTTCCATGGAGGAAATTTTGAAAAATTTTGAAAGAGGAGGAAATGAGTAAAAGTGGAAGGGACAAGAGGTTCCTTTGGAACCTTCTTTTAGCACTTACCTAGGATGGTATGAGTGAAAATCCCAGGAATCTCTGTCAATTGAAGTGGTCAAAAATGAGCAGGAATCAGGCTGCATTTAAAGAAAACGACAGCGCACTGGGCACGGCCCCGTGTCCACTGGACACGGCCCCGTGTGCAGAGAAAGTCCTAACATATTTTGTCCGTATTCTGACCAAATCAGCAGAGAATCTTTTTGGTGAGCACGGGGGCGTGTTGACCTGGACACGGCCCCGTGTCTGGAGGCTGTCTTATGAAGTTTCGTTACTTCTAAGGATCTCATTGACATCGGGTGGTTCCTTACTGGTTGGAACAACCCCAAAGTGCCTAAGATACCTTAATTGTCCTAGACTAAGGCGAGAACGCAAGAGGTTGTCGGTGAGGGTAATTCCTATTTTCATTCTAGGTGGACAAGTCCAACCCTTTCCCGGGCTCTTGTTAAAGAAGGTGTATGCCGAATCGCTCAGGTCTATGTATGCACCGAACGAAGTCGATGGAGAGTCCTTCACGGCACAATCGACACAGGGACGACTATCGTCCAAGTCTTTGCTAGGTACGAAGGTATTTTCGGGAGCAACGAGGTTGTCGGAATGCGGTTCCAGCATTTCGTCATGGTCATCGTCTTGGGTTGGATTAATAAAATCCTTCCTAAGCTCTTCTAACCAATTCAGAATTAGCTTTTCTAGTTGAAATAACTCATCAAGGAGCATTTCCCCTAGAATATCTGGCTGGGCGCATTCGAGGGAGAAATAGTGCTTATTTTTACTTTCGCCCCTCTTAAGGTTGTAAGAAGTCGGTGGGTCCATGTAGTGGGGCCTATAATTTAGAAAGTAGCATTCTACTTCTTCATGTTTGCCACCACATAATTGACACCACGTACCATAAGAGTGCCGAAAGTAAAAACAATTACTATCACTCATGTTTATGTCAGAAATTACCAACCGCTGGGATCTAACGGTTCTGTTTTCAGTAAGTGAATCTTGGGCACGGGGGCGTGTTGGGTGAGCACGGCCCCGTGTTCAGCTTACTGTCTGACGTAAAACAGGATTGCCAGTTCCAATGATTGAGCACGGGGGCGTGTTCAGCGGGCACGGCCCGTGCTGAGCTCTGCAGAAGCTGAAAAACTAAGAAAATCCTAAAAAATATTAAAAAGAAAAATAAAAGATGATTAGGCCGTTGATTCCTAACTTTCTTAAAATCCTTGTGTCCCCGGCAACGGCGCCAAAAAACTTGATGCGTGTGAAGTGTTATATATATTAGGTGTATATTTTAAGCCCTTTTTAACACTTATTTTAGCCAAGTTTTAAATTTATAAAACACGATATTTTACTAACACTAAACACACATATGGGCAAGTGCACCCATCGTGAGCGTAGTATAGCGTTGGTAAGATACCGAGGTCGTCCAAGGACACAAGAGCTTTTAGTACCGGTTTATCCTCAACGTCTAATCAAAATAAAAAGTTTAGAAAAATAATGTTTTAAACTAAGAAAAGATAAAAACTAACTAAAATGCTGAAAATAAATAAAAAAGAAAAAACAGATAGACAAGATGAATCACTTGGTTCCGACTCGTATCTAGTATAACCTTTGATTATTTCCGCACTTTTGCACACAATTAAGAGATTATCTTAGTTATTGTAGTAGGCCCCTCTTTTGAAGGTGACGTTACCCTCACCCCAGTAGTTTGAGTCAGCAAGGATACAATCCTAAAAGGGTGGATTATTGGAAGATAATGAATTAAGTTATTAATGCAGTATTGTGGTAGGCCCCGCTTTTGGCGGTGACGTTACCCTCGGCTAAGTAGTCTGAGTCAGCAGGGATACAGTCCTAAATAGCCGGGTTATAGTATTAATAGTAGTTAACTTATGAGGGGATCAAAGAGTTTGGACCCCCGCCATCCAATACCGTGAAGCATTGAAGGAGGTCCTACTAAATTTGACCCAGGTCCATTGCAGGACCTCTAAACGCTGAACAATGGCAAGACCTTTTCCAAACCGTTCCCTTAACCCCCGACCAGGTAGCCAACATACCTCCATATAGACCGTGGAGATATGAATGGTGAAAATCCTTTATTTTATATAGACAGTAAAATAATGCCAAGACACCACGGACAAACGATAAGGAAAGATCACCTTCAACATAAGTAACTAGTTATTAAAGTCATTAATACAAAACCAAATAAAAAGTGCAAAAGATTAGAAATAAAAAGTATTATACTAGACACTTTGTCTTCACCAAGTGATGTAAGAGACTTAGGCAAACATGGCCTTGATTGTCAAGAACTCTTACGATCAATCTTGGATCCCAAGACGACTCACACACTCTACGATGGACAATGGATGATGGTGGTGGATGATGGTGTTGTGATGGTGGTGGGTGGTGGATGAAGTGTGAGAGAGGTGGTGTGCCAAGGGATGAGTTGAAATGAATCCAAGCACTCCTATTTATAGGCTGAACAGAGAGCTGGGCACGGCCCCGTGTCCGCTGGGCACGGCCCCGTGCCTGTCTGACACTCTCTCTCCTCATTAATTGTAATTCGCAATTACAATAAATGCGCCTGCTGTACTTTCGACACGCCCCCGTGTCCGCTGCGCACGGCCCGTGGTGGGCAATAGAAGCTTCTATAAGTTTGTCTTTTCTGCTGCTTCTTGGGCACGGCCCCGTGCTGGCTGAGCACGGGGCGTGTTCAGTCTTCTGACTTCTCTATTTTGCTTTGGAAGGTGCCGTTGAGGGGTCGGGCAGCCCACTAATGTTCCTTTCCTTGTATTTATGTTGGAATTAGCTGTCTTTTTGCTTCTTTTGTGTTTTTGAGCTCATTTAATCCTGAAAATACAAAAGGAAGACAAAAACACTCTTTTTCCAATATTAGTACTTAAAAAGGGTTAGTTTTATGCCTCATTTGATGTAATTTATATGTTGCATTTTACACACATCACACTACTACTACTATCACACTTTGCTTCCCAAGCAAACTACTGATTCTCACGTCAGAGAGTGGTAACAAGGAGCACCCCCCACCCCATCCTCCTTGTTACGAGTCACGGCTTGTTTCCTTATGCAGGAAACCAACCAGCGGACGATCCAGCCAAGGATCCTCGGAAAGAAGGGATTAACCCTACTTGACGAGACCAGTGAGTTAACCCCACCCGGTTAACCATTGTTTCATCAAATATCAATGTAAAAAACAACACTTTTACTAAGTTAGTCACTTGTTCGTCACGTTGTGTTTTATCACTAAAACACACTACTATGAACACATCTAGTATCCAACATCAAGTGCAATAAAATACATTACTATGATCATCTCTTACACTTGTATTTCATGCTGAATTTGTAATCTTGATCCATGATTCTAGCTAATTTTGGTATGCAATATGGTTATTGATAGTGGGCTTTAGATAGAGAGAAGGAAATGTGCGAGATTATAGGAGGTGTGTTATTTTTGGCAGTTATTTGATTGATTTAAAACATGGTAAATGACCAGCCTACCCCTAACCTATTATAACAATTAATTAATGACACACAAATATTACAAAAATACCACCAACTTGATCTCAGCCATTAAACACACGCATCCAATGGCCAGGATCGCTTCATACACTTTGTAGGAAAAACACACTTTGCGCAGGAACCCCACTCATATGTTTATATAGATAAATAAACTAAAAATCTTAAGATTATGAATTAAGAAAAAGGTGAATTGAGATTCTGATTGATCCATGAGAAGCTCATAAATATATAATCTTATTGAAACTAAAAGTTGTTACATAGATGAAAAAACCCTTAATTTTAATGAAAAATGAATTTTAAGTGAACTAATTGGAACACTTTTGAAACCTGAATTACCTAATTGGAACACTTTTAAAAGTTAGTTACTATCCACAAAGTTACCCCAAAAAAATCCTGTTACACTTATCCATAAGTTATGTGAAGCTTATTTATGAAAATTGTTGCAAATATATATATATAACAATATTTATGAAACTAAAGTAACATCAATATTTTGAAATAAAAAGTAACAAGTGAATTATCGCGGAGAAATTGCAATAATATAATTTATATTAACCGTTTTTATCGTTAATACTAATTCGGAATATTTTGTTATTCATTGTGAATATCTTAAATATTTTGAGTATACGAATAAAAAAAATAAAAAATATACATGTTCATAATATGTATTATAATGGAGATATTTATATATAAAATGAATATTAGGAGAAGAGATTTGATGATATTTTTTAAAACATTTATTATAGTATAATATGGATTAAGATAAGTCTTAAGTGTTATCTATAAATTAAATTAAAAAAAATATAAGACTAAGGGTATACGGTGTGGTAGTCGGCAAAGGGTGGAAAACGTGTTTGCCGATCGGCAAACACCGCCGCCGACCCAATGCCGGCGCGGCAAGGCAAACGGATCGGGGACAGCTTGCCGACTCGGGAACATTCAATTTTTGACCGTTCTGATTTTTCCAACGGTAATAATACCGTTCAAAGTAAAAAAAAAATTATTTTTTGTTTTAAACCATTACAGTATAAATACTAAACCAAATATCTTCATTCTCATCCAATTTTACTACATTCCACTCTATAACTTTCAAATATTTTGAAAAAAATGGAAGGCTCAAACAAGGGTGAAGGCAAGAAGAAAATGGTAGGGTCCGGTTCGAAGTCGAGGGCTCAAGATAAACGTGGTTCGGGTGGTACTAGTGTCCCGTTTCATCCGCACCTTGGGTTTGCGAATCAAACCCAACCTCCATTTTATTTTAACCAACCCATGCATCAACCTTTCGGTTATTGTAACATTCCCATTTTTATCATATAAGAATTATAGGTTTGTTTAAATTTATTAACCACTAGTAACTAGTTTTATATAATTATTCGACCCAGATAGTTTTAAAAACTATTTTATATATAGTTGGTTGAAATATTATACTAATTAATTGGCTTGTATATGGGTGACATTTCTAAATAAAATAAAAGTATATAAAAACTTATATTATTAAACGGGTAGATTACGAGTAAATTGACTGTTACAAATATGAAGTACCTAGACGGGCCTAGTGACCGTATACTAATTAAATTATAAAAATACAATATATTTGAACCTACTTATTTTTTTAATGAAACTTGGTTCAAAATGTAGATAAGATTATTCTCGTTCTAATGACATATTCATTGTTTTATAAAACGTAATATTTTAGAAGTTATAAGCGTTAAATAAGTGAAGCAGTTGAATTAATTATAATAATAAAATAATAATAAAGTTAACTTTTGATATTTGAGATTTGTAAATACGTATCAATTAGAAATGAATATAATAATAATTTAAAATTTAAAACCTCTATAAATTGAAATGATGCATGCAACTTACGTGTCTGAATGCATGCAACTCTACATTTGGGCAGTGGCGGATCTAGGATTCCGACCAAGCGGGAACGTTTTATAAATAAGCGGTAACGAAATCGAAAAAACGTCAAATTTTTCCAAAATTTACACTAAAAACGTCAAAAATTTTCCGGCCAAGCGGTAGCGGAGGCTACCCCTTACATCAAGGTAGATCCGCCCCTGCATTTGGGATTGAGATTTGTGTGTACGTGTCTGAATGCATGCAACTTATGTAAAGCCATGTGTAGCCTCCCAGATCCTTGGAGATTAGTATAAAAAGAATACCTGACTTCAAAGAACAATGGCTTTCTTTTCTTTCACCTGTATGTCGCCCCTTTACCATACATATAACTTTATTTTATTGATCCCATAATAAAGCCCTGTCCCGTTTTAAGTGTTTTAACTCCCGATCACCGCTACCCTTTCCGATTGATCTGGAGCCCCATAACGCATGTCAAGTGTAAGGACTTTCAAAAATTTTCCCAAACCGACCCATAAGTAAAAACCCGGACCCCTGAAACCCCAATCCATATCAAAAAACAAGAAATCAAGATTTGTGGTCTTCAGACGGGCCGCGTAAAGATTCAACATAGTCTTACGTGGGCCGCGTCAATGTGGAGTTGACCAGATAAGCGTCCAGATCCACGTGGCACCCACGTGGCACACCTATTCGTGACCCAGCAAGCCTACATGTAGACTAGACCTCCACGCGGGCCGCGTAAGGATCGGCTTAGGGTTCACGCGGGCCGCGTGAGACCCATATTTCACCTATAAATAGAAGGGGTTACGAGCATTCATCTGATGTCGAAATATTTTCACAAAAACGAAAGCACACTGCTCAAAATTCGAATTTAAGATAGCGAGGCGCTGCTACGATACAGGGTATTAACTCGATCGCTGATACGATTCAATGTCCGATCGATTGAAACTATTCAATGAATGTTTAAGTGCTGCTCAAATTAGGGTTATACTTTGTCATTCGTCGTGAATTCGATGGATGTTTAAGTATTGCACTTTGTCATTCGTCGTGAGGGTTTTAATCTCATGAGTTATCGTAAATGTTGTATTAGTTACTGACCTAGTTCGTATGCATTGTTGTTTAAATTAGGTTATCAGGCTTATCCGTAGGCTAAACTCTGCCCGTATAAATCTACAATGTGAATCATTCTCTTTTATCAAATGTTTTACAATACTCCATTTTCAAATGTTATAATTACAGTAATTAAGTCGTGGTTATCTTAAATCACTGGCTAGTGGGGTATTGTGCACATTACTAATTTCTCACGGTTAGGCTAATAAATCCTAACAGTGATAAACGTCACTACTTGGGGAAAGACCCAATAGTGGTATGACCATCGTCACCAGGTGACACGGTGCCAGATAAAAATAAGATAAAAGCCATTATAATCGCTCTTATACTGTAATCTATAACAAAGTTATAATTACAGGGATTAAGTCGTGGTTATCTTAAATAAGATAGAAGCCATTGTAATCGCTCTTATGCTGTAATTCATAACTAAGGGTCATTTTATAAAACCTGAATGAACTCACCAGTATTTCCGGCTGACCAAATGTTTTTAAAACGCGTTTCAGGTAATTACAGTAGATCGGAATAAGAGTTGGATGCGGCACCAACAAGGCTTATAGACGTGGCTCATTTTATCAATTAAATTGAATTAAGAAAAATTGTTTTATGTATTCGGGTTTACCCCATATTAAAGCTACCTTTCAAAACATGGTTTTATCCCATCTATTTAATAAATAAAATCCGGTGTTTTCTAAACTCTGATATTTTTCCTAACTCACGGTCCTGATGAAATTTCCGCTGCACTACTTTTCTAAATAACCACCGGTACCACTGAACTGGTTCGCGGCTCCCGATTCCGTCCAGGGTGGGGTCGGGGGTCGTGACAGAAGGTGGTATCAGAGCCACTGGTTTAAGCCAATAGGTGTTGTGATAATAATACCTAAGTTTAAGTAAAAGAGTTAGGAAATTACTATTAACTGGTAGCACACATGATAGCATTTAGACTTGAACATAAGAAAAGATGCCTTAGTATAAGCTTCGAGATAAGCTAAATACTTGTGTAAATAAAGTATGATGGATTTTGGTCTGCCGTGAGCATGATAACTAGAATATTGCAAGTATAATAAATAAGCAATAACACTTGATCACTGTTATTTCTTATTTATTGATACAACTTTGTTCTAGAATATGATCTGTCATGTGAAGACTAAATTGCTTAGTCTTTGTTGAAAGTCATAAAGCACTTTCCAAATCATGATTTAAGAAAGATCTATTTATGGGAAATCTAAATTTCTTCTCCGGCAAGACTGGGTATGGTGTAGCAGACTCTCCAGCTTGTCCGGATATAATGGGGTTACCTCTCCGGCAAGAACCAGATAAAACGGGGTATATAATATGTCAAACAAATGACAAGATTTCCCTAAATAATATCATGACCTGATATCTGACTTCTTTTTGGAAATAATAATCTGTTAAATACATTGACCTTATGAAAGGTATGTATATTACAACATGTGAAATATATGATTATATAGATATGTATATCTATAAGAAATTCCAAAAGTCAATTAAGAATAAAGCACAAGCATATGTGTCAATAATAAATCTAGATTTCTTTATCAGGAATCTCTTGCATATATCTATAATTCCGATATCAAACATTATTTCGTTTGATCATCTGCCTCGTAACTCGTTCGACAATATAAACAATGGAAACCCTTTAAGTTGGGACGCCATCAAAAGTATAAGAATTTCCAATGCGTTACCATATGCTATTAACGCAAGTGGAAAACATGTAAAGTTGTGCTAGTACACAAAAATACACATGAATCTTAAACTATACGCAAGCAGACGTCGAAGTATATCACACTCGACTTTCGAGGCAAGGCCTTTTGAAAACATGATTGGGCACGACAACAACAATGCTAATCCTGGCAGTGGGAGAACTACTGATTAAAAAAAGCGGCACTTTGCCACATGATCCTACAACCGATATGAATCTCGCTAAGGTACGTTAGAACAAGATTTCACAACAATCGATGCATAGTCTAATCAGACTCATAATTACTGGTGCTGCAAAAGTAGTCACATACCTTTGCAATCCCCCTATTTCAAATACGCAATATTCGACATTCCTTGGTAATGTCACTTAACCACATTTATCACACGAAATTTCAGATAAAATTCTTAAATTTCTTTTGTTAGAATTCTGACTTCTGCATATAGTAAGTAAACTTTCGCAGTTCTACTCCCCCTAATGGTCATCATGAGGATTTCTTTCATAGTCGCAAATAGTTATTTGTTTCATTTCTTGGTAAAACCACACTGTTTGTTGCGCATGTGGTTAGTTTGAATTATGAAGGCCATTATAGGGCTTCATTCCAATTTGTTGTTTTATCAAAACTCAAAATATCGTTTCGCTATACTTGATCTTTGCATTGTAAACCGCATTTTTGCAAAACAATGACTCTTTGATATCGAATCGACGAATTTCTTGAAAAACTCGATTTTCTTTTGAATGGTATACATGGTTTTTGTTGTGACCATGTCAGAACTTTCTTATTGATACATGAACTCGGTGTGTTTAAACCAAGTTCAATTGTTTGAACTTGCTTGCATTACGTGTTCAATTTAAAGTCCCATATGATGAATTGAAGTCATCATCTTCGAAATAATCCCAACAAGCACTTCAATTCTCTTGAACCATAACATGCTTGTTTGGTCTTCGACTTCATTGAATCGTTTCTTTGATCACGATCACCTTGTGGTGATGTTTTCATCAAATTGAAGCTTGCGCTAATCTCGTTTGCACACATCATATACGGATTTAATTATTTATTTATTTATATTGAATCCACTTTATTGGTTTATCATATTCAAGCAATCTTAACACAATCATGTGTTAAGATAATGATACACAAATTCATGTCCTATTTCAGTGTATCTCTTAATGGTTCTTACAGCATCAATCGAGCCTTTCGTGATAATTATTGCTTCGAAAAACATTATTCAATTGTTTCAATTTCAATCGAAAATCCTACTAGATTTGTTTGAAACAAACATTCAAACTTACTTCGTTGAACTTTCATTTGATTTAAAACACAGTGAACTCGTCCGGTCACCGCTATTATTATTTCGATCACTACGACACCTTGTGGTGTCAGTATAGACTTGTAGCTTGAGCTAATCTATATATACCTTTCGTTTGACTCATCCTTGAAAATAGTCTTAATACAACTATGTGTTAAGACAAATGATACATTAAACTCTGTTGTATATCGGTGTATCCTTGCTATTCAATAAAATGTCCACATATTGATTTTTCTCATATCATAATTTGATAGTTGACAATCATTTTTCGTGCTTCTATTTCATCTGAGTTTATTAATTCTGAGTCTTCCTCAGTTGACAATCAAAGTAAGTTTTATTTTGACAATAAATTTTATTGATTCTAAAAAAAATCATTCACAACTTGTAAACATTCAATTTAGATATCTATTTTGATCATATATCTCTTTTGGCTTGAACCTAGTCATTATATTATTTCATCTCATTCGTTTGACATCGATTTCTGAAACTAATTCAGTTGAACCATTGAGTCCAATTTATGGTACAACTCATATTCACAAAATTTGATGTTTTGATTCTGTATCATTTACCTTAATATTGTTTTTATTGACTAAGACGTGACACAACTCTAAAAAGAGATATCGTAGCCCAAATCTCGAGGATGATATTTAAAACAAGGTGGGGAGGATGTAACATTCCCATTTTTATCATATAAGAATTATAGGTTTGTTTAAATTTATTAACCACTAGTAACTAGTAACTAGTTTTATATAATTATTCGACCCAGATAGTTTTAAAAACTATTTTATATATAGTTGGCTGAAATATTATACTAATTAATTGGCCTGTATATGGGTGACCTTTCTAAATAAAATAAAAGTATATAAAAACTTATATTATTAAACGGGTAGATTACGAGTAAATTGACTGTTACAAATATGAAGTACCTAGACGAGCCTAGTGACCGTATACTAATTAAATTATAAAAATACAATATATTTGAACCTACTTATTTTTTTAATGAAACTTGGTTCAAAATGTAGATAAGATTATTCTCGTTCTAATGACATATTCATTATTTTATAAAACATAATATTTTAGAAGTTATAAGCGCCAAATAAGTGAAGCAGTTGAATTAATTATAATAATAAAATAATAATAAAGTTAACTTTTGATATTTGAGATTTGTAAATACGTATCAATTAGAAATGAATATAATAATAATTTAAAATTTAAAACCTCTATAAATTGAAATGATGCATGCAACTTACGTGTCTGAATGCATGCAACTCTACATTTGGGATTGAGATTTGTGTGTACGTGTCTGAATGCATGCAACTTACGTAAAGCCATGTGTAGCCTCCCAGATCCTTGGAGATTAGTATAAAAAGAATACCTGACTTCAAAGAACAATGGCTTTCTTTTCTTTCACCTGTATGTCACCCCTTAACTATTGATCCCATAATAAAGCCCTGTCCTGTTTTAAGTGTTTTAACTCCCGATCACCACTACCCTTTCCGATTGATCTGGAGCCCCATAACGCATGTCAAGTGTAAGGAGCTTCAAAAATGTCCCAAACCGACCCATAAGTAAAAACCCGGACCCCTGAAACCCCAATCCATATCAAAAATCAAGAAATCAAGATTTATGGTCTTCAGACGGGCTGCGTAAAGATTCAGCATAGTCTTACGCGGGCCGCGTCAATGTGGAGTTGACCAGATAAGCGTCCAGATCCACGTGGCACACCTATTCGTGCCCCAGCAAGCCTACATGTAGACTAGACCTCCACGCGGGCCGCGTAAGGATCGGCTTAGGGTTCACGCGGGCCGCGTGAGACACATATTTCACCTATAAATAGAAGGGGTTATGAGCATTCATCTGATGTCGAAATATTTTCACAAAAACGAAAGCACACTGCTCAAAATTCGAATTTAAGATAGCGAGGCGCTGCTACGATACAGGGTATTAACTCGATCGCTGCTACGATTCAATGTCCGATCAATTGAAACTATCCGATGAATGTTTAAGTGCTGCTCAAATTAGGGTTATACTTTGTCATTCGTCGTGAATTCGATGGATGTTTAAGTATTACACTTTGTCATTCGTCGTGAGGGTTTTAATCTCGTGAGTTATCGTAAATGCTGTATTAGTTACTGACCTAGTTCATATGCATTGTTGTTTAAATTAGGTTATCAGGCTTATCAGTAGACTAAACTCTGCCCGTATAAATCTACAATGTGAATCATTCTCTTTTATCAAATGTTTTACAATACTCCATTTTCAAATGTTATAATTACGTGGATTAAGTCATGGTTATCTTAAATCACTGGCTAGTGGGGTATTGTGCACATTACTAATTTCTCACGGTTAGGCTAATAAATCCTAACAGTGATAAACGTCACAACTTGGGGAAAGACCCAATAGTGGTATGACCATCGTCACCAGGTGACACGGTGCCAGATAAAAATAAGATAAAAGCCATTGTAATCGCTCTTATACTGTAATCTATAACAAAGTTATAATTACAGGGATTAAGTCGTGGTTATCTTAAATAAGATAGAAGCCATTGTAATCGCTCTTATGCTGTAATTCATAACTAAGGGTCATTTTATAAAACCTGAATGAACTCACCAGTATTTCCTGCTGACCAAATGTTTTTAAAACGCGTTTCAGGTAATTACAGTAGATCGGAATAAGAGTTGGATGCGGCACCAACAAGGCTTATAGACGTGGCTCATTTTATCAATTAAATTGAATTAAGAAAAATTGTTTTATGTATTCGGGTTTACCCCATATTAAAGCTACCTTTCAAAACATGATTTTATCCCATCTATTTAATAAATAAAATCCGGTGTTTTCTAAACTCTGATATTTTTCCTAACTCACGGTCCTGATGAAATTTCCGCTGCACTACTTTTCTAAATAACCACCGGTACCACTGAACTGGTTCGCGGCTCCCAATTCCGTCCAGGGTGGGGTCAGGGGTCGTGACAGTTATGATACCCAACCCACCCAAAATTGGATGCAACACGGTTCGAGGATGACTCAACCCGGTTATTATGAATACTCCCCAGAAGCGCAAAATGCTTTTGACCCGTTTGCTTTTCAAAACCCAATGTCACAATCACCGAGAGACGTACAACATGACTCCGATGAGGAGTTCGTACCGGAAACCCAAGAACAAGAGTTAGATGATGATGATGAAGATGTTGCTGTTGAACCGGAAAGAAAAGGAAAAGCCAAACGGGAAACTTGGACGCCTAGACAAGAAGAGGCGTTGGTAAAGGCTTTTGTTCATTGCACTTTGAATAAAAAGAAAGGCAATCAACAAAAGGCGGATGGGTTTTGGAAGAAAGTTCTAAACCACTACAATGAAACGGTCGGAGGAAGTAACCAAACCCACCATCAAGTTCGCTCAAAATGGATGACGATGCAAACAAAAATTAACACATTCAACGGTCTATATCATCAAGCGGTAATTTTTTTATACGGTTTATTTTTTAACGAAATATTTGGATTTAGTTGTTGATAATTTATTATTTTAGGATCGTTTACGTCCTAGCGGGAGTGACGATGCTTATGTAATGAAGCAAGCGCTAAAGGATTACAAAAGCAAAGAAAAAATTGATTTCGCTCATGTTGCGGCGTGGGAGGTTGTTAGAACAAATCAAAAGTGGTCGCCGGTACCTTTGTTGAATGAAGAAAGCTCCGGCTCGGGTCGAAAAAGAAAGTCTTCGGATTCGGGAAATTATACATGAGGATCACCGAATGTCGAAATCTCGAGCGGATTCGATATTCCCGACATAAACGAGGATCCTTCACCACCACCAAGACGACAAACGAGGAAAGAGAAAAAGGACAAAGGGTCGTCTTCAAGAAACGAAGATCCAAGAGATATAACACACAAATTCGAAGAGTACAAGGCCATGAAAAAAGAGATAATGGAAATTAAACGTATACGAGAAGAAAAATACTTGACCTTGGCGGATGAGCAGCGAGAGGCGTTGCGACAAACAGTGTTCGACAAGGACTTGGAGACGTATAATCGGCCTACCGACAATGTTCACCCTGCTATGTTGGCAATCACACTCGCTAGAAAACGTGAGATCGCAAAAAAATATGGATGGTCTTGTGATTTTTAGTTTTTTTTTTAAGTTAGATTTTATTTAAAATGTAATGTTTTATTTTTATTTAAGATGTAATGCTTTATTTTTATTGAAAATGTAATGCTTTATTTTTATTTATAAAAAGTTTATGTTTTTTCCATTTTATCTTAAATAAAAAAAAGAGTAAAATGCACGGATAGTCCCTGTGGTTTTGCAAAGTTTCAGCTATAGTCCTCAGATTTTGGAAATTACACTCATAGTCCCTGTGGTTTGACAGTTTGTTACGCTGATAGTCCCTGGAGTGGATGTGGGTTAGTTTTCTCAGTTAAGTCCATGTGAAATTACAAAATTACCCTTGCTTTTATTATATTCATCAACATCATCATCATTCAACAGACTCATTCATCAGTTCACTCATCTTAGCAAGAACACATTAATCATTCATCCAAAAATCCAATTCTAAGAACACATCTTCAAAATTCACCAACCGTATATCGAAACAACAATCTGAATCAAAACAACAAATCACTCCTTCGAGCAAAAACAAACCGTATATCGATTCAGATACAACCTCATCGATCAAACAACAACATTCAGCAATCCTTCATCTATCAATGATCATCAACAAGCACAGGGGCAAATACTAAACGAATCCTTCTTCTTCGATACAGCCGAACAACAATATTCAGTTTCTTATCTTTAATTCAGATCTGAAAAACCTGCAGCTGTATGTCCGATTCAAATCTAAAAGTCGACTCAACTAAGGCTTTCTTCTTTGTTTCAGATCCAAACAAACTACAAAAAATTGATTCTTTTATGCGAACAACTTTGTCACTTACCTTTCTTCTTCTTCGAACAAACAAGCAACAATCTTTCTTGTTTTAATTCAAATTCAAACAACAATCTGAATCAAAACAACAAATCACTCCTTCGAGCAAAAACAAAACGTATATCGATTCAGATACAACCTCATCGATCAAACAACAACATTCAGATCTGTTTACAAATCCAAACAAATCCATTTGTACAAATCCAAACAAAATTCCAGATCTGTTTATGATCATGTGTTGCTTTAGGCCACTCCGGTACAAACTCCAGATCTGTGTTGTTTGATTCATGCCCAAAACAACAACCGTAACTTCGGCACCACCCCCACCACAGTCGCACCATGTAACGAAGACGACAGGGGTGGGAGGCGGCTGTAGAGGGTGACGGTGTAGAGAAGATGACAGGGTGGTGGGGTTGGTGAAGGCGACAGGGTGAGGTGGATAGGGGTGGTGGGGTTGGTGAAGGCGACAGGGTGAGGTGGATAGGGGTGGTTGATTTGGGGATGGGTGGTTGATGGTGGAGGCGGGTATGGGTTTAGGAGGCGGAGGTGTGGTGGTGGAAGGGGATGGCGGTGGTGGGGAGTGGTGATGGCGGCAGGGGAGGTGACGGTGGTGGTGGTTTTTAGTGAGAGAGAGAGAGAGAGAGAGAGTAGAAAGAGAGATACATATTGTTCAGTAAGTGTGTGTATATACATACATATATGTTTTATATATTTAAATACTTGATTTGTTTATTTTATTTTATATTAAGTGTATTATAGTCATTTCACACCAACTTAACTGAGAAAACTAACCCACATCCACTCCAGGGACTATCAGCGTAACAAACTGTCAAACCACAGGGACTATGATTGTAATTTCCAAAATCTGGGGACTATAGCTGAAACTTTACAAAACCACAGGGACTATCCGTGCATTTTACTCTAAAAAAAACAGAAAATAAAAAAGAAAGTTTGCCACTTAGCAAGTGTTTAAACCATTGCCAACAATTTTCAGCAAAGTTTAAACACTTTTGACTGATTGACATGGTGCGCTCTGATTGGTCGGTTTTTTGGTTTGTCACTCCAAAGTGTTTAACCACTCCTTACACCCTAAAGGAGCAAATGTCATGTGACATTATTTATAATCTTTTTTTTAGTGGTGGATGACATGTGGCATTATTTATACTCTTTTATTAGTATTAGATATGATATAATCTTATTTTATCTATCATATATTGTGTTAAACTAGGAGAGATACTCCCCGCTTCGCGACGGGAATTCGATTGGTATCTTTTCGCTTCTTTAAGGTACCGTCACTCGATATAGCAATCGAAAGAAAAAACCCATGCCTAGAATATTTTTGGATTAAAAGAACAAATAAATAAAAAAATACATTCATATAACTAAATATAAAAAGTTTCCTAATAATATCTAGATATAAATATAGAAACTAAAGTAACTTATGAGATTTATAATTACACAAATATAATAAATATAAAGAATACTAATTTAATAAATCAAAACTGATCACAAAAGAGAATAAGGTTTAAATGGTATAAATGTAATTAATATCAACTTAATGTCCAATCAATTTACTATTCATAAGAACCTTCATCAAATGTTATATTATAGAATGACTAGTGATAATACCCGCGAATTTCGCGGTGTTGATAAATGATATGTTTCTTATTTTTAGAAAAAAAAATAACGTTTATACTGATTATAAATAAATTGTACGCATGGACTTATTATGGTAATCTGAAGTTGAAGATTAAAATATAACGAAGCATCGTACTATAGGTCTAACAAAAGTATAAAAATAACACTTTTAACATTTAAAGTTTCCTCTTTTCCTTTTCTCCACCATAAATTTTTAATTCGGTTTCTTAAACTTTTTCTTGTTGTAAAGAGCAATAAAAACATACAAAAGTACATATCTATATTTAAAGCATTTACATTGGAGCCTCTATTCTATATTACATTTGAATCTCTATAATAGAAAAAAATTAAAGAATGTAAAGTACACCTCTATATTTATAGTGTCACATTCAACCCTCTATATTGTTATTGTGAGTGTGTAGGAAAGATAAAAATATATTTATAGGGTCACATTCAACCACCACCGACGACCACTTTCAATTTTACAATCTTCGCACGAAAGCCGACTTTCATAAACATATACAATCTTCATCCAAGCAAATATGTCCAGTTAACTTTAATTTCATATGGAAAACAGCAGATACCTTGCATACATTTAAGAAGATATATCGAAGCTTATTAAGTACACGACACCAATATATCTTTCCTACTTCATAGTTCATAGATCGTAAAACAATGAAAATCAATTTAAAGCCAAAAATTGACTTACCTTGAAACCATCCACCGAACCCCAGATCTCCGAAATCATCATGTGGAGTATGCTTCTTCAATGAACCCTAGTTTGGCAACCACCATATAACCCAAAGACGTTATTGATGAATGCATAAGTTGATGAATGCATAAGTTAGAAAGTACACCCACTGAAAAAGACCTCATACCAATTTACCTGTTTCTGTTTTTATGAAAATAGATGGGCCTAAAAAGATTAACCCAGAAAGTAAGAGCATATAAAAATTGAATCTAAATTGAAGGAGTGGGTCAGGCCAAGCATTAATGCAAGACCAAGGCAACGCTCAAAGACTCCAATAGCAAGCTAGTGTCATGGGCATTTCCCCATAAAAAATAATACTTGAACGAAATCAGTGTTCTTGTTCTTGAAAGTCCAAAACAAATTTAAAGTTTATTTAAAGTAGACCAAAATCGTGTTCATGAAACTCCAAAATAAATGTTCGACTATTTGTCAGTGGTCTAAAACACTAAACAAAATTAACGAAAAGAATCAGAAAAGGAAGTTAAGTAACTTTCATGATGTCTTTTAAAAGTCTGATAACATCTCTAGAACATATGTTCCTTTACCTGTCCCCAAGTTATAAACTTCGCAACCTAGAATTTAAAAAAAAAAGTAAGATTATATAACTTAAGGATGAGCTGAGGCTTGTATAATGTTGGCACGATTCAACCTTTTAGGCAGTCGATCCTAAGTAGCTCATGATTGGCTCGGACCATACGCGCTATGTCACTTAAGCTTTGCTTATCGGGCATAAAATGGAGAAAATGATCTACCTATGATATGATCAGAAAGTTTTGCCAACGCAGCAGTATTTCCATCTACTAAATGTACAAAATGGATGTAATTGCGCATGTGATTATACAGAAATTAAACAACTATAAGAAAACTTAGAGAACGACATCAAAGAATCATTTCAAGAAATCAACAATCCAATACCTTGGCGAAAATGACCCACTTATAACCACTGACAAATGACCGCTTTAGGGTGTATGTTAACTCACTGGTTATTAAAGGCAGGTTAACATGTTCAACACATTAGCAATGTAACATGGGATCACCATACAGGGCCTCGGTATATGTATATATCATCTTATATAATTGTTTTGATTTTCAAACCAGAAGCACTAAAGAATTCTATAATGTAAATAAAGAAGCTGATGAAGATTAGAGATTATAGCTTGGCCTCTATAAAAAACAATAATGCAACTGCTACACCACCAATTAGAGATTATGTGTTTTCATATACCCTTTGGATCCCACTTGAGACATGAAATTAATATTATTAGTGATAAACATGTTACAAAACAAAAATAAACTAAAAGAACAAATACTTTTGATCTTACAGTGAATTCGACTTCAGCATGTTCTTTGTTTTTATACACTCTAGCAATCCCACGCGCGATTGTTTCTACTCCACTGAGTTTGTTTCCTGTTGGAACAAACGCTGCGGTTTTTAACCCCTAAAAGTGCAGTTTTTTACCCAAAAAAGTGTAGAATTTTGAAACAAATGCTGCATTTTTAACCCCTAAAAGTGTAGTTTTTTTAACCTTAAAAGTTCAGTTTTTTGACCCATAAAAATGCAGTTTTTTTGTCCAAAAAATGCATAAATTTGAAAAAAAAAACGATGTTGCTTTTTAACCCTTAAAAAGTGCAGTTTTTTGACCATTAAAACTGCAGAATTTTAGTTAAAATTCTGCAGTAGACAATCTTTTATCATACATAAAAAGCTAGCATACAAAGAAATGTATTGATTATGGTCTTACAAAGATTTAAGGTACCAAAGCTTAATAAACTTTCATAGGAGAGCACCTGACATATTCATGAATTGTAAGGGAAAAATAAGCTTCAAATGCATTTGTCTTAATATTAGAATATTAGGAAACTATTGTAAACGGGGGGATTGTTAGGTTAAGCTTAAGTTTCATGTTATCAGATAAGATCGGGAAACACACACAACACGGCAGGTGGTATGACCTTCAAAAGAGCAATCACAGTTGACCCACCCCCATTTGACAATGCACGAATCCAATTTTGACTAACCAAGAAGCAGAACTTGCTGTACTGGATGCAAATCAATACTTTTGACTACAGACCCTCGTTTAGTTAAACCTGTCTCTCTTCTCGATTCCAATATCTCGCCATGGATGGCGTGCTTGGTGCGGCCATGATAAAACTCGTGAGGAATACTTTCATGGACATCGCCGTTCACATACGTGTATATAAATAAACACTAAACATTCAACATTAACATTCTCAAATAAGGATAGAGTAATTTGATAGCTAAAAAAATAAAAGAACCAAGCAAACGAAATTAAGAACATACATATCCGAATTTTGATGGATGAAAGCTTCCGCTGCATATACATAAAACATAAAAAGACTCAACTTTAGTCCACCCAGCGATGAATTCCTAAAGCTACTGGGTCACACCACACGCCACAAATAGATGGCTAGCCGACTCATCATTTGAGCGATTGAAATTATAAACATATAAATTAGACACAAAACAATAAAATTAAAGGTTACAATAGAGAATCAGTATGTCACACCCCGACTTTCCACGTGTCACCGGTGGGCCCGGTGACGGAGTATCGTGACGTGGTTGGCAACATAATAGTCAAACAACACAATATATAAATGCACAGCGGAAGCAAAAGATAAAATATATTACAATCCGAATATAAAGTAATATCCAGTATTACAACGGAAAGTAAAGGATCCACAGGCGGATCTTAAAAATATAAACATTGTTCAACAGACTTTAGACGCCTAGAACTTGCAAGATTCCTTATTAACGTCCTGAGCAGCTTCCAGCCTATTACGTACTTGTACCTGTCACTTAGACTTTTGAAAATACGTCAGTTTTCACTGGTAAATACACTCAACCGACTCATTTGAAAAGAGTTTGTAAATTGGTTTGGATGCACTTCGGCACAAAATATGTAGACACATTGATTAAGATGCACAAGGCAAAATTAATCTTTTATACTTGATTAAAATGCACAGAGGCAAAATTAATCTTTTATAACTTGTATACTTGGGACAAACTATATTTCATGTTATCAGTTTTACATAACTTGCTCTACATACGGGGCCCGGATCTATGCCGGTTCATGATTAATCAACACACCACTATTCCCTTATTGGGAATCCCTTATTGGGTATAATTAATTAATAAGCATATAGCATCTGTCAGGTGTATGCCTACACCCCGTGCTTAGGTCGTGGCCATTGCATTTAATGAGTCAAGGATATCCAGGACACGGTCGCATTAATCCCCAATGTTTCAGTCAAGCAATACGAATTAAAAACAGGTTATTTGGATTTCCCGACTTATTGGTCTTTGAATCCCATACCTGACCATGCGGTATTTATATTACCGTATCCAAAGCCCGTAATAGGGAAAATAAGATAAGAGTATTTACCTGAGCTAGCTCCTGTCTTAAATAGCAAGAATTTAATAACTCAGCCGTATTCACTTAAGTAAGCGTAGGTACCATTTACCGGAAGGCTCTAGTCTGGAATGATGGTATAAATAACTAATTAGAATGCTAACGGGTCTTTAATTAAGCCTAAGCTTAGACTGGTTAGTCTTACGGGAAGATACGGTTCGTACGCACGATTAAGCGAAGACCGGAATAGAATGTGATTTAAACCCGACATGTTCTGAGACTTGTCTTATATGGGTATTTCATACACATTCTGGATTTTGAGATAAAACCAATAAGGTTTGACCCGTTTCGGCTAATTTATGTAAACTTGTTACATAAACCGAACCGTACGCGTAATAAGCGTGACGGGTATTCATGTGAGCCATATACAGGTTTCCTAAGTTAATTATGCCTCAAATATGTTGTGACATCAGTAAGATGTCTTTCATTATGCCCGAAACGAATTTAAACACAAACTATGCCCCGTAGGGGTAGTTTGGTCATTTTAAAGGTTGTAAAAGAGTTTAAGTGTTAACCTGAGTTCCAGGTCTGATGTAATCAGAAAATATACTCAATTTGCTAAGTTATATCAGTAGCTTAAAGTATATATGTGAAATTTATCAATTATAACCAAACTATGCCCCGTAGGGGTATTTTGGTAATTTCACATAAGCCGAAAAGTTCAAAACTGAAGTCTGGGTTTAACAAACTTTGCTTACTGTTAAAATATCATAATTTTCCTCAAATATCAGTAGGTATCACCCTTGGTATGTTTAAAATAATCTTAGTACATATTATGCGTTAAAAACGCTTAATTAGGCGATTAAAAGCCGTTTACGGGTTCGATACATAAAGCTGATATTTTTACTATTCCAGAAGGCTTAAAATAATTTATTTATCATTTAAGATCAGTAGCAAAAGGTTTTGAGTCCTTTGGATATGAAAAACTCATTTTATGGCCTGTAAGGGCAAAACCGACAATTACCGGATTAAGCCTACGACTATAAGTTATGCCCAGCCTAAAATTTATTAAAAATCTTTAAAAATCCTAAAATAATATATTACATCAGTGGGTAAAAGATTTGATATCAAAAAGTAGGCTTAACTAGGTTATACGCTAATTACGCCGTTTAATTAACATAAAGCCTTCAATTTACGCTAATGAGCATAACTCTCAATCTACACCTCAAACTGATGTCAAACTTTGCATACAAGTTTGTATATCAGTAACTAAGGTTTCTACACTTTTACATTTCAAAAAATCACGTTTTATGGTAATAAGGGCATAATGGTCAACATATGAGCAATTAACGGACTCATGCATATTAATTGGATAACTAATGATCCGAGGTGTATAATCACAGAGGGTTATACTAGCATGTGACCTGGTCCAAATGAAGCTCTAAGGTATTTCTAAAATATACCGTAACGGGTCAGAACTGAAAGTCAAAGTGAAAGTCAAACTATGTGACTTTCGGTTCCGAACCGGGTCTTTACAGGAAATTGTCGGGTTGAACATGTTTGGACATGTTCTTACACTTATTACCAAGTTATAACAATGGTCAAACAGGTTGTATATTATCTACATTGCTAATTATGCATAAATTGTAAACTAAGTATCCTGTTGACTTTTTAAATACAAGTTTGACCCGACATTAGACCTAGTTAGAGTGGGAATCAGGGGGAACCCTTTTGAGGGTTTATTACCCACATAATTACCAACTTATAACTACTTTTAATTCGAGATATGACTGAGCCATTGATGACTAATCTCGAAGTCAAACCGTAATTACGACGGTTTGACTTTTAGCTAAATAACTAAGCTAAACTTAATCGAGGAAGGTCAAGGGTACTTACAAGGGTCCTATGCACGAGTAGGGATGTCTTGGATCTGCTCCTAAGCTCCAGAAATGCTCCACAATTGCAGATGAAGGTGTGATCAAAGTTGTTGCATATGAGGGCCTTTTATAGTGATTTAATCACCACAATTTGTTGACACATGGTTCTACTAGTGACCACAACTGATCAACACATGTCCCTAAGGTTCTAGGAGTCACTTAGGGGTCGCCCATGTTGTTAAACAACTGATTAAAATCGGTTATAGCGCGAAATCAGGCTTCTGTCCGAAGTTTCTGCATCTGGGCGGGCCAGGCGGCCCGCGTAAGATGTTGTCTTCGGTTACGCGGCCCGCATGGGCCTTCTGATCAGGCAAAAATGTTTTCTAGTTTCCGCATAAGTGTCTCTTGGCCTTTCGAAAGGGCAACTAACTCAATTCTTGCACTTTGAACCCTCTAATTTGACATACAAGGGCTTCAAGATATTTACCCACTTTGTTAAGTCCTCGGTTAACTTTATTGTTACCCGAAAGGTCCTAACTTTCAACGTAGACGCTTTAACCCCTTGTAAACGAATTTGATCACAACTTGCTCATACGATAACGAAACTTTATGAAATTTGTATCGTGCATTCTAGTGAGCATAATTAACCGTTACAAAGCTTCGGTTTTGTCAAAAGGTCACTCAGAGGTATAACTTAAACATGTTGACACATTTAACCCCTGTAGTTTGAAATCTCTCACTTTTAGCTTCGTATGATCCATGATTTATTCGTTTGAAGGTATGAGCATCGTGTAGGGTTAATGTATAATATATTTATTCGCTGTTGACATTTAGAACTCGTATATTCACATACTTTTCATGTTTGTCAACTTTAGTCCCTCTAGAGTATTCTTTCACACGTTCAAGCTTATGACACGTGTCAATACATTATAGGGCGTGAATTTTCAAGGTGTTACATCCTCACCCCCTTAAAAGAAATCTCGACCTTGAGATTTGTTAAAGTAAAGGAAGTATTTTCTACCTTATATTGGGTTTAATCTTCCCCAGTACCTTTGAGTCTCTAAGGCACTACGATTGCCCTTTATAATAGGCACATGTATCTTTTTGGAGCTTCTAATCCTGTCGATCCATAATCGACACAGGTTGCTCATACTATCATAGTTCTGCATATCATTATGTGATAGCGCTTTTCGACTTATTGGTGACACGTCGTTAAATCATTAGTGTGGGTCACATTGCGTGTCCCACCAAGCCCCTTAATTAGGTCTTAGCTCGTAAGCTATTTAGTCTTGATACATTCGAATCCTTCGAATGATTCTATATACTCGGAGCTTAACTAGCCTGATAATTTAATAAATTTAGCACACCCTTCCTGGGTGATATCTATTGTTGAACCTTATTCCTTAACAAGAATTTAGGAGGTTTGCTAACTTCATTAATCCTTGCTTTTCTGCCGAAATAATGGCAACTTATAGATAATTAGGGGTTTGTATGATCTTATTCGTTGTTTCTACTACAACTTTCAGATCTTGATAATTGGACTTACCAATTCTCTATTTAAAAATAGATGTTTAACATTCCACCCATACAAGGTCTCCAAAGGAGTAGCCTTGATACTTACATAATAATTGCTATCGAAAAACTTATTTTATGGTGAGATGGTTATTCCAACCACTGCTTAACTAATCTCAAAGAATAGCTAATCCTTACAGCTAGTCGAACCAATCGACGATCCTGGGCAGGTAATAGCGATTCTTAATTGTTGCCTAAATAGGGTTGCGGTAATCAATGCATAAGCAAGATGATCCGTCTTTCTTATTTATATAAATCGGAGTTCTTAGAACTTCGAATTTTGGCTTTATGAAATCTTCTCTAAAAACTTATCGATTTGGATCTTAGTTCTTCCTATTCCGTTGATACTAACAGATATAAGGCTTTTGAAATAATTGTAGCCCTAAGCGGGATGTTCGTCCTAACATCCACTTGCCTCTCAGAAGGTAAACATGGAAATTCTTATAAAGGAGATAATTATGACACACTGAGATGTCAGAGGTGTCCGTATTCTCAGGCTTTGATTCATCTATCGATGTCGGTGTCAGATAATGACACATTCTCTTTACAAATGTAAGGATGTCCTAAGTAGAGATACTTATAAGGACATTTTTATATTGGATATCTTCTTTGAATACTACTAGTCGACTTTAGTACAATATGACCATTGGGATATCTCAGGGTTCCATGCATTAAACCTCCATACTGATCAGGCATGGAAGCAATCTATGGGACACACTAGGATACGCCAATCCTCATATGGTACTCTTATAAAACATGGTTTGGCATTCGTAGGCGATATAAAATAATGAGAAAATAATAAAATAAAGTAATATATATTGTCGTACTCTTTCTGGGGAAAAGTATTCCAGATTCTTTAAAAAAAAAATTATCTTCGAGGGTGGGAGGGATGGACATTAAAGATTCCCTTGGTAAGTTATACCTTACATTAAATATCTGGAGTTCTTATGAATGAACTCAAAAGTTTGCTAAGCTTATGGTTTACAAAAGGTTTATTATCTCTTGCATTAACGTAAGATACTTAGTAGAAATTTTCAATGCTAAATGGTACGGGACGTACCTGATGCTATGGTTGATATGTACAGTCTCTGTCATTCAATCGGTAGTTCAGGCGTTTCCTTTCTTATCCATCCCAGACTTAGCTGCTCCTTCCTTGGCAGCCTCAGGGCAATTAGTACTGATGTGGCCCTTTTCGCCACAGCTGAAGCAGTTTGCATTCTTTATGTCCCTACATTCATGGGACTGGTGACCAGTTCTTTTGCAGATGCCACATTGCTTTATCTTTTGGTTTGATCGACACTGTCCCCAGTGTCTTCGGTTGCAGGTTTTGCATGTAGGCTTCTTGTTGGAATCCTGTTGGTTATTATTGAGCTCGGATTTGCTCTTCTTAGGATTCTGGGAGTTATCCTCCTCCCTTTTACGCTTCCCATCTTCCGAGGCCTTGGCAGCCTTGTTTCTAACCACATCGAGTGTGAGAGATAGCGACAGATCTGCCGCTGACCTGAATGTAGTAGGTCTCGATGCTTTCACACTTGCCTTTATTTCTGGGGCTAGACCCCCAATAAAGCGAGCTATTCACTTTGGTTCCGGTGTGATCAAATAAGGAACCAATCGAGACTTGGTATTGAAACTTGTGAGGTATGCTTGACAATCTAAGTTCTCCATGACTAATGTCAAGAATTCAGTCTCAATCTTCTCAACTTCATGTTGAGGACAGAAATTTTCTTTGATAAGAGCAACGAACTGATCCCAAGTCATGTTATACAAAGAGATCTTCCCGGTGGCTTAAATCAACGATCTCCACCAGGCTAGGGCCTCACCCTTAAATGATTGTGACACGAACTTGACCACATCCCTCTCAGCGCATCCGCTGATATCCACAACTGTATCCATCTCATCTAATCACGTCATACAATCTACAGCTCCTTCCTCTCCAGTGAAATCCCGGGGTTTACATGAAACAAAGTACTTATAGGAGCAACCCTCATCACGGGGTCTTTGGTTCAGTATGATTTGTTGAGATGGATCACTGTGATGATTAGAAGAGTGACGCTCGTCATCTTCCTTCTTGGGTTCATCCTTCTTGGGAGGTGGCTTTGAGGGTGGTGAAGATAGGGTCCTACTACGAGTCCCGCTATACTCTTCATACTGTCGTTCTAAGGCCCTTGTAACAGCGTCGTCTACCAACGCTTTCAATTCAGCACCCGTTAAATTAATCCGGGCGTTATCAATATTCTCCACTGGATGGCTATTAATTTCGTCAGAGTTAGCCATTTTAATTGAACTGTTGCAGAAAACAAGGACAATAGTTTACTTGGGAGTTTATTATGGAATTGTCTTTTATGGCAATTCATTAACCACGGTAAGCAGAGACCATATTTGGTTAATTTATTAATCATATTTATTTAGGATTTCTATTATAATTTATCCTAATTATAAAACATTAATAGTTTTATTAGTGGCACCCAATGGCCTGGTCACATGGATATTTATAAATTATAAGCTTATGATTTCAGAGAATCAAAGCAACAATAACAGTTTTATTTAATAGCACAAAAGGCCTAGTCACAAGGACAATTTTTTTTTTTTAAACCATAAGCCATGATTTCAGAGAGTCAAGGCCCTTAAATATATTAGCACAACAGGCTTAGTCACAAGGACATATATAAATTTATATGCTATGATTTCAGAGAATCAAAGCATTTGAGGTTTGAACCTAGTTCATTACCTTTTTCTGACAGGGAGTCATAGCTACCACTGTATTTTGGCTCATGTAGAAATGAGCAAGGCCCGTAGGCACTATTTTACCACGTATGGTTAAAATATGATCATCTTAATTGATGATGTAAACCCAGGATTCAGAGATCATTAAACTGGGTTAGGAATCTTTTGAAGAATCCTTAATAACGTGTGTGATTTCCAACGAATCACATCTGCCGGGAGTGTTAACATGTTTTCAGATGTTAACTGGGATACGAATCTTTTAAACAGATCTTACCATCTTGGCCAGGTCTTTATAATGACACTTAGGCTAGGTTTCACTCTTAAGATTCTTTTAATATTTATCGCAGAAAAATTTCTAAATTGAAATGTTAATAAGGATCTGAATCTAAATTGAGGAACTGCCATCTTGGCCGGTCTTAATATGACCCGAAGCTAGGTCTTGTCCTTTTTAGATTTTGCCATTTTATTTATAATGGTAGATCTTGTAAAAGGAAATGTTATTTTCCATTTATTTAATATTTCTTGTTTAGAATGAAGGTTTAAACTTAATCATTCCACTATATAAACTAAAAGTATAAAGTTGCCCTAAGCGGGACTTGAAAGGAATAGTGTTGTCCTCGAAGGGACTGAAAGGATAAATATGTCCTTATAAGGACTATTGAGGAAACGATTTTCAGCAAAGGAGTTTCTTCTTCATTCAATTCCTGAATGCTTTCTCCTTGGTTGCACGTCTCATTCTGGTCGCGGTACGAAGCTCAGCATTTCAGGGCTCCAGATGTGGAGAATTTCTAATACAGCTTCTTCGCTTGGCGACGTATATATAAAAGTTTGGAAGCAAAAATTTCCAGATTAGGATTGAGAATAATCCTATGTTAAGTCTAGACTCAGAAGGTCAAGGAATGTGCTATTGTGTCATTGAGATTAAACACATAAGGCTAGTGTTTAATTCACTCAATATTGGCTCTGATACCAACCTGTCACACCCCGACTTTCCACGTGTCACCGGTGGGCCCGGTGACGGAGTATCGTGACGTGGTTGGCAACATAATAGTCAAACAACACAATATATAAATGCACAGCGGAAGCAAAAGATAAAATATATTACAATCCGAATATAAAGTAATATCCAGTATTACAACGGAAAGTAAAGGATCCACAGGCGGATCTTAAAAATATAAACATTGTTCAATAGACTTTAGACGCCTAGAACTTGCAAGATTCCTTATTAACGTCCTGAGCAGCTTCCAGCCTATTACGTACTTGTACCTGTCACTTAGACTTTTGAAAATACGTCAGTTTTCACTGGTAAATACACTCAACCGACTCATTTGAAAAGAGTTTGTAAATTGGTTTGGATGCACTTCGGCACAAAATATGTAGACACATTGATTAAGATGCACAAGGCAAAATTAATCTTTTATACTTGATTAAAATGCACAGAGGCAAAATTAATCTTTTATAACTTGTATACTTGGGACAAACTATATTTCATGTTATCAGTTTTACATAACTTGCTCTACATACGGGGCCCGGATCTATGCCGGTTCATGATTAATCAACACACCACTATTCCCTTATTGGGAATCCCTTATTGGGTATAATTAATTAATAAGCATATAGCATCTGTCAGGTGTATGCCTACACCCCGTGCTTAGGTCGTGGCCATTGCATTTAATGAGTCAAGGATATCCAGGACACGGTCGCATTAATCCCCAATGTTTCAGTCAAGCAATACGAATTAAAAACAGGTTATTTGGATTTCCCGACTTATTGGTCTTTGAATCCCATACCTGACCATGCGGTATTTATATTACCGTATCCAAAGCCCGTAATAGGGAAAATAAGATAAGAGTATTTACCTGAGCTAGCTCCTGTCTTAAATAGCAAGAATTTAATAACTCAGCCGTATTCACTTAAGTAAGCGTAGGTACCATTTACCGGAAGGCTCTAGTCTGGAATGATGGTATAAATAACTAATTAGAATGCTAACGGGTCTTTAATTAAGCCTAAGCTTAGACTGGTTAGTCTTACGGGAAGATACGGTTCGTACGCACGATTAAGCGAAGACCGGAATAGAATGTGATTTAAACCCGACATGTTCTGAGACTTGTCTTATATGGGTATTTCATACACATTCTGGATTTTGAGATAAAACCAATAAGGTTTGACCCGTTTCGGCTAATTTATGTAAACTTGTTACATAAACCGAACCGTACGCGTAATAAGCGTGACGGGTATTCATGTGAGCCATATACAGGTTTCCTAAGTTAATTATGCCTCAAATATGTTGTGACATCAGTAAGATGTCTTTCATTATGCCCGAAACGAATTTAAACACAAACTATGCCCCGTAGGGGTAGTTTGGTCATTTTAAAGGTTGTAAAAGAGTTTAAGTGTTAACCTGAGTTCCAGGTCTGATGTAATCAGAAAATATACTCAATTTGCTAAGTTATATCAGTAGCTTAAAGTATATATGTGAAATTTATCAATTATAACCAAACTATGCCCCGTAGGGGTATTTTGGTAATTTCACATAAGCCGAAAAGTTCAAAACTGAAGTCTGGGTTTAACAAACTTTGCTTACTGTTAAAATATCATAATTTTCCTCAAATATCAGTAGGTATCACCCTTGGTATGTTTAAAATAATCTTAGTACATATTATGCGTTAAAAACGCTTAATTAGGCGATTAAAAGCCGTTTACGGGTTCGATACATAAAGCTGATATTTTTACTATTCCAGAAGGCTTAAAATAATTTATTTATCATTTAAGATCAGTAGCAAAAGGTTTTGAGTCCTTTGGATATGAAAAACTCATTTTATGGCCTGTAAGGGCAAAACCGACAATTACCGGATTAAGCCTACGACTATAAGTTATGCTCAGCCTAAAATTTATTAAAAATCTTTAAAAATCCTAAAATAATATATTACATCAGTGGGTAAAAGATTTGATATCAAAAAGTAGGCTTAACTAGGTTATACGCTAATTACGCCGTTTAATTAACATAAAGCCTTCAATTTACGCTAATGAGCATAACTCTCAATCTACACCTCAAACTGATGTCAAACTTTGCATACAAGTTTGTATATCAGTAACTAAGGTTTCTACACTTTTACATTTCCAAAAATCACGTTTTATGGTAATAAGGGCATAATGGTCAACATATGAGCAATTAACGGACTCATGCATATTAATTGGATAACTAATGATCCGAGGTGTATAATCACAGAGGGTTATACTAGCATGTGACCTGGTCCAAATGAAGCTCTAAGGTATTTCTAAAATATACCGTAACGGGTCAGAACTGAAAGTCAAAGTGAAAGTCAAACTATGTGACTTTCGGTTCCGAACCGGGTCTTTACAGGAAATTGTCGGGTTGAACATGTTTGGACATGTTCTTACACTTATTACCAAGTTATAACAATGGTCAAACAGGTTGTATATTATCTACATTGCTAATTATGCATAAATTGTAAACTAAGTATCCTGTTGACTTTTTAAATACAAGTTTGACCCGACATTAGACCTAGTTAGAGTGGGAATCAGGGGGAACCCTTTTGAGGGTTTATTACCCACATAATTACCAACTTATAACTACTTTTAATTCGAGATATGACTGAGCCATTGATGACTAATCTCGAAGTCAAACCGTAATTATGACGGTTTGACTTTTAGCTAAATAACTAAGCTAAACTTAATCGAGGAAGGTCAAGGGTACTTACAAGGGTCCTATGCACGAGTAGGGATGTCTTGGATCTGCTCCTAAGCTCCAGAAATGCTCCACAATTGCAGATGAAGGTGTGATCAAAGTTGTTGCATATGAGGGCCTTTTATAGTGATTTAATCACCACAATTTGTTGACACATGGTTCTACTAGTGACCACAACTGATCAACACATGTCCCTAAGGTTCTAGGAGTCACTTAGGGGTCGCCCATGTTGTTAAACAACTGATTAAAATCGGTTATAGCGCGAAATCAGGCTTCTGTCCGAAGTTTCTGCATCTGGGCGGGCCAGGCGGCCCGCGTAAGATGTTGTCTTCGGTTACGCGGCCTGCATGGGCCTTCTGATCAGGCAAAAATGTTTTCTAGTTTCCGCATAAGTGTCTCTTGGCCTTTCTAAAGGGCAACTAACTCAATTCTTGCACTTTGAACCCTCTAATTTGACATACAAGGGCTTCAAGATATTTACCCACTTTGTTAAGTCCTCGGTTAACTTTATTGTTACCCGAAAGGTCCTAACTTTCAACGTAGACGCTTTAACCCCTTGTAAACGAATTTGATCACAACTTGCTCATACGATAACGAAACTTTATGAAATTTGTATCGTGCATTCTAGTGAGCATAACTAACCGTTACAAAGCTTCGGTTTTGTCAAAAGGTCACTCAGAGGTATAACTTAAACATGTTGACACATTTAACCCCTGTAGTTTGAAATCTCTCACTTTTAGCTTCGTATGATCCATGATTTATTCGTTTGAAGGTATGAGCATCGTGTAGGGTTAATGTACAATATATTTATTCACTGTTGACATTTAGAATTCGTATATTCACATACTTTTCATGTTTGTCAACTTTAGTCCCTCTAGAGTATTCTTTCACACGTTCAAGCTTATGACACGTGTCAATACATTATAGGGCGTGAATTTTCGAGGTGTTACACAGTAAGACAATGTTTAGAATGAACCTGGATTCTAGAAAAGGGCAATTTAGGGTTTTGCGAAGGGAAGAGGATCTTGCTTACAACCTGGCCAAAACCATGTTTCTGAATTCTGAATCAAAACCTGCAATTATTTGAACATTTATTGTAGGATCTGAAGCACCAAAAAATGATTCCAAGAGTCGACGTTCCAGGCTTCTGTTTCTCGTCTCTCTCTACATCATGAAGCACTCTCATTTTCCCTTTAATCTGTCCCACAAATAACAACACCTTAATTAAAAAAACCTTAACAAACAATGTTTGCGAATAAGCCATGTTCAGGCTCACACAAATGTGACATTTTACCTCAAGAATAACTGAACTGGCCTATAAATATCTAAATAATTAAGCTAGAAAAGATGTTTGTGAATGCTAAATCATAACCCGAGTCTCAATTTATAAAAAAACAACCAATGTAATATTTATCAAAATCCAATCAAAGTCACAACCAAACAGTTAATATTGTTGACCCATTAGCATTCAGATGTTATCTGCAAATAAAAACATGATAGCGTAACCACTTACCGACACGCAACAAAGAGGCAAGCACCTGCAACTTGTGGCATTCTACGTCCTCTTATGAACCCACGCTCAACAGCTATCTACAATTACGAACGAATCAATATGCAGATATAAATCTAGAAAACTAAAATATATGAAAAGCACGAACACAAACCTTGTAATACTTAGTAGCATGATTAACATCGTTGATCCCGTATTTATCTATGAGCCAAAATATTACATCATTCCCTGCAGCATAAGAAAATATCGTTGCGATCGAGTATGCAATGTAACAATATACCATCAAGCAAAAACACAAAATGTAGTACCTTTGTTCAATGTCCTTCTATGTGAGTCTGCAAAAGAAGTTGTAGCCGATCTAACAATACTGCCATCCATACGGGCCTGCGATTATATACAAAATGCAGTACCTTTGTTCAATGTCCTTCTATTGCCATCGTCTGTGAATGCTAAATCATAACCCAGGTCTCTATGGGTTAAAAGAAAAAATATATAAATATAATAACCATAAGCTTTGAGCACCTGAGCAAAGTTACCCTTCCAGTAGCCTTTAATGCCTTCTTGCTTCCCTACAGATACAAAGGCCTGCCAAAACCAAACATAGGTTATAAGTTGAACAATTGCAAGTCTCTTAATTACATGATGTATTGAATGAAAAGAAATAATGAACCTGTATAAACCCAATAGCTTTCTTAGGCCATGAGTCTGCAATCAAATCAAATCAAAGATATGAATATTATATTTATATTCCCTGAAGATAAACAGAGCATCTATCCTACATATGCATTTCATTGTTTCCAGTCACTCAAAATCCATATAACAAAAACAATCAAGTAAATAACAACACAACAACAATGTAACTGAATCAAACTTTTCTACCAAATCGACGAATTTAAAAAAATTACTGAACAAAAACATGACAAAAAAAGTTAAAAAAAAATAATAAATAATCTCAAACATGTGATATATCATTTCCCTCTCCACTATATGTTTCGATTTCAATTAGAATTGCTGACATAAGATGGTCTCAGGAATACACCACTCTGCTGTAGTTCTTTTGAGCCAAATACCACTAAGTCTCGGATGCACCTATACGCATCATCGTCGAGTTGAAAATGGAAACAAAACATCAATCTTAAATAGTTGGAATCATTATATACATACAACTGGAAAGGGATGAAGAACAACAAATCGAAAACTGTTGAAAAGTCGATTAATGATATTAATAGACTTCATCGACATATCAAAAATATCAAACGACTTCAATGTTCAAAACCGTATAATATATACAAAACCAAACAACCTAAAAAACATATCGGTAAAAAATATAGCAAATACCAGATCTGTAACAATTATTAAACATAAAATCATCGCAAGAAACAACAAAGTTCAAAACTGAAAATAAGATACAATCGATCTATATTGCGTATGATATAAACACTAAATCAGAATAATAGATGAAAATCGGATTCATACCTTCTTGGAGACGACATTTATGTGGTAGAGAAGTAAACAAATCGAATGAAGATGGAACTCTTGAGAGCCTTAGGTAAAACACAGAGCTAATAAGATGAAAACAATTCAGTAATCCCATTTGGAACCTAATTTTTTATCAAAAAAAAAAAAAACAATACCCACCACTCGATGTTAGACCATCGGCGTTCTTACACCATACGAACCCTAGCCACCACCAAGAACCTGCAACATCTCCGTACACCTTCAACAACAAAGCCTCATTAGGCATGCACTTGAGGATGACCTAAATACGATCAATCTCAGAAAAAAAAACGTAGATCTTAAATCGTTTCAGATGAAATCAAAAAACCTATATCATATGCAATTTAGATGTAATTGAACGAAATCATTGATGAAAGATAGATGAAATCATAGGAAAATAAGAATAAATACATGCACTTACCAGATGCTAATGAAATCGAAAGAGATGGTGGTGGATTTGCTTGATCGGCGGCGACCGAAATTAGGGTTCTCGCGTGGGGTTCTCTGCGTGAAGGAGAAGGCTAGATGGAAAAAAATATCGGATACTTGCTTTATATATGGAACGACAAAACAGGACCCGGATACATCATATGGATCCCGAGTCGGATTTCACATCAGGGAAATTAGAGGAATAGAAAATGGCGGGAAAATGTGTTATAGAGGCTCTAGATGGGACATGTCTCCCCTAGGTATGGCTTTTAGGGTATCCGGGGCACCCATCGGGGACCCCTTCGGTGACCACTTTCCCCGATCGGGAACACCGCCGCCATCCAAGCGGGAACCCGAATCGGGGAGGGTGAGCGGTGGGGAGTGACCGAAGAGGGAGAGAGATGGTGGTGGGGCCAGCCGCTATTTCAACCAATGAAAACTTTGTTTTTTTTTTTTTTTTTTTTTCTTTTTGAATAAAAAAAGCAATTCACCTAAGAGGGGAGTGGCGCCATCAAATTGGGGTGTGAGGGGAGTTTAAGAGGGGAGTTGACGTGGCACACGAGGATTGGGTGTGCGTAAGAGAGGGGACTCCCCTCTTAGGGGAGTGCCCCGGACACCCTTATTAGTTTTAAAAGATATAATCTTATTATAGTGTGAATAGGTTTTCGAATCATGATAATTTAATTCTTACCGTTTATGGTATTATGTGGCTGATAAAAATAATGGTGCATTAATAATTTCCCTTAAAATCATGTCTTAAATGAAATTTTAAAAACATAAAACAAATCATTTAAAAAACATGCAACAAATTACCTATAAGGGGAGTGGGGGTGGTCACTAGTGATAGAATTTCATCACTCACAAGCATCCAATCAACTCCTGCCATGTCATCAGCCACTGTTCTATCACTCACAAGCATTTTGTAGTGGCGGTGGTCATCACTAGTGACGGAATTCCATCACTCACAATTTTTTTAATTTTTATTTTAAAATTAGAAATTAACAATAAAACACTAAAATTATAAATTTCATTAAAATTAAAACATGCTAGTTCAATTTAACATATTAGAAATATTTTAGGCTACAATTTAAAAAAAAAAAATACTAAAAAAACTCTACTCCTCGTCCGACTCATGAAACTCCAAACCTAAATAACCTACTAGTTCGATTAAATCGTATCTCAAAATAATCGTTCATTAACACTTCGTTGGCACGTATACGATCACGGTCTACCATCTTCTTCTTTGGGCGGGACGAACTAGTATCAAGTTCGTTATACACCGACAAAAAATATTTTAGTGTCTCATTGTCGGAATACGACTCGGTATCGCTATCGCTATCCATCGGAAACGTCGAATCCGTAGGAAACTCCATTTGAGAAAGATGTAGATTGTGTGAAATGTGTTTGTGTTTTGGTGTGGGTGAAATGGTTTAAAATGGAGAAGTATATATAAAAGGTTTAAAGGTTTTTTTTTTTAAATTAAGTTTACCGTTGAATAACGGTCAAAAAACATCAAACAACGTTCAAATTTCACAAGGTTCAACGCGTGATATTATCAACGCGTTAAAACTTCAACGCGTTATACATATTGGTGGTGGCGGTGTGCTAATCTCCATCACGCGGGGGGCTCCATCACGGACCACCCCAGTCCCCTAACAACAAATTACATCGCAGCGAATAATGTTTCCCTGCCATGGGAGGAAATGGGTGGTCAGCTGGCAGTCTGACGCTTTTCTGTTGGTCAAGCCAAATTACGATTTTACACCGTTTAAATTTACAGTTTTGCCCTCGTTTTGTTTTGTTTTTGTTTTTTTTTTTTTGCAAAACTATAGTAGTATTTTTTTTTAACTGGTTGAGTCGATGTAATTCTTTTTGAGATCTTGTTATAAGTAGTATGTATAAATAACCGAAACACAGACGTACATGTTATGAGAGAGAAATATTCGGCTTAGTGCCCTACAACGTGGACGGGGCAAAAACTAGTGATTTAAAAAACACACTTAAATTTTGGGCATGTTTGGCTTAGCTTATTTTCAACTTTTGGAAAGTCCTTTTGGCTAAAATAAGTCAGGAATTCCTGATTTTTGGCAAATCCCTCTCACAAACAAAGAAAAGCCAAACACTTTCAAAAGGACTTTTGCCCTTTAAAAGTCCTTACCCTCAAAATAAGGAACCCCAACACCCTCTTTAAAGACAAAAAACACACTCACACCATCAGAAAACCCTTAACGTGTGTTAAATCACCTGCAAATTGCAATCACACCATCACATTTCCATCACCTACACCGCCGTAAATTCTCTCCGATCCGATCAAACTCATGGCATCCGAAGACTCCATCGAAATCCCACCGGAGATCATCACCAACATCCTCCACCATCTCCCATCAAAACCTCTAACCCGGTTCAAAACCGTTTCAAAAAACTGGCAATCTCTAATCTCAAACCCCCAATTCATCAAACACCATCAAAAAACCCTCAACCGCCGTCACCTCATCTGCGACATCCACAACACCCCACTCTACTCATTCCCCATCAACCCACACCACCAAACCCCACAAAACCTCACCCGCCATTTACCCCACACCGATAAATTCACCTTTCACGGCTCCTGCAACGGCCTCGTGTTAGCTTCCGTTGACGACTTCAATGGCGCACATTCGCTCGTTGTGTTTAACCCAACAACTAGAGAGCTTGTAACAATACCGGAATCGGTTTTTGATGTGATTAATAATTTCTTGGGGATTGATATTATGTATGGGTTTGGTTATGATTCGGTTACTGATGATTATAAGGTTGTTACGGTTTCGTACTTTCATTATAATTATTTGGTTGCTCCGGGTGATATGTGTGTGTGTGTTTATAGTCTTGGAGATGGTAATTGGAGGCGGGTGGATGATTCGGTTTATGATCATTCTCATGGGAGGAGTTTGCCTGGTGTGTTGGTTAATGGGGTGCTTCATTGGGTTGCTAGTAGAGGTTCGGATGGTTTACGGGTGATTGTTGGTTTTAGTTTAGCGGATGAGACGTTTAGTGAAGTGGCATCGCCCGAGTTTGGTGATCGGGGTGATGTTTTGTCGAAGAGGGAGTGTAGGCTTGTTGTTGTTGGTGAAAAGCTTGGTGTGTTTTTTGGAGATGTGGGTGTGGTTGATGAATGAGTATGGGGTGAAGGAATCTTGGGTTAAGATTGTAATGTGTGGGATTGATGAGATTCCGGTTGTTGATCCGGAGATTTTTTATGAAGATGGAAGAATTGTGTTGGTGAGTGGTGGTGTAATGTGGATATATGATGTTGAAGAAAAGTCTTTTTGTGAAAGTATTGATATTCGTGGGGGGTGTTGGCGGGTTGATGGTTAGAGGTAGTTATGTTGAAAGCCTTGTATCGCCGAAATTCAGATGAAACGGTTATAAATCATCAATTGAAGTGAATGGGAGTAAGTTTGATTTTTATTTTCAACTATTTTATTACTTAAAGCTTGCATTTTTATATATTGCCGGTGAAATGATTGTCAATCTTTTTCAGTATCGGTCGTAATAAGTTGTTTTTGAATATTTTAGATCGTTGGTAGCAATAGCGTTGATTATGTATCTTGAATATGAGTCTTTCAAGATGTTGTGTTGTGCTTTCTTATGCTTTTCTTGATCCCTTGTTGAGTTCTTGTACAATTGTTTTGACATGATCGGGTGAGTATTTTGAGACTTACGTAGAGAATTATATGTTCGTGTATGTGTTGACTCTCTCAAACCTATTTTAACCACATCTTTATATAAGGTAAAGATTCTTAATCAACATAACGGGGAAGCTATTGAATGTTATAGGAATTTGTTTCAAACAAAATGGCAACTGACATTGAAGTGAACTTAATGAACTTTGATTTTAATCTGGTTGTGCAATTATGCTCTAATCTAGTATAATTAAGTTTCGGGCTTGTGTTGATTGTTTTTTATTAACTAGCCTACTAATGTATGCTTTCTGCGTATTCTTGTTGAAGTTTAAAACTTGTATGCAGCAGCAATAAGACTTGTATTTCAGTTATGGTTCTAAATAGTGTTTTTTTTTTTGTGTGTGTAGGATGGTGATGTTGCGTACAAAAGAAGACTGAAAGTGGTGGCAAAGTGGGCGGTTTGGATCAAGTATGGTACCCGGTGGGTTGGATGGATAGGGTATCGGGTCAGGGTTGTATTCGACTTGCTGAAAATTGGTTAGCTTTTTAAATGGTCAACAGCTCAAGAGTGTTGGGCGGTTGACCCATTGGGAGTACCCTTTTGGTCACTTGCATAATAGATATATTATCGTTGCTTTTGTCTCGTTTTTGCTTGTGTGCTCTCTATCTTTCGGTTCAAAATTGATTTTTCTTGATTTAAGTTTTCATTTCCACTCATAAATTTGGGTTGGAGTTGAATCTTATTAAAAGTTTTTCAGCCATGGAATCAAGAGGTTCACTAATCACTACCCTTCTCCAGACATAATATTTTTTTTTGTTTCTTGTAAAAATGTTCCATTTTGGTCACTTTGAAACTGGGTGATTGGTAGGGATGGAAAAGCCGAACCCAACATATAAATTGGAAACCTGGAAATTTATTAGTTGGATCAGGGATGCCTTATCGGTCGGTATTGGGGATTTTCATCGAATTAAGGGTCCCTTTATTCACTTGAACCGTTTCGTTTATATTCAATGCTTTTAATATGGTATGTGTATCTTGTTTAAGATAACATGCAACCGAAATTAAGACTTAAGTAATGGATTAGGATCAAATACAAAGGATCCTAATTGTAAGAAGTGTAAGAAGGATTTATAGAGTGACAAGTGTCCAATAACCTAAAAAACCCACTACACAAAAAAACCCACTAAAAAAAAAAAAAAAAAAAACCTTAAACATCCACCACCACCAACCCCCCCCCCCCACCCACCCCGCCCACCCCCCCCCCCCCACCTCACCCACCAAAAAAATAAAAAATAAAAAAATTTTTTTTTTTTTGCCGAGGGGGTGGGGGGTTTAGGTTTTTGGGTGGGGGTGGGGGTGGTGTTTAGTTTTTTTTTTATTTTTTTTTAGGTTTTTTGGGGGTGGGGGGGGGGGGGGGGGGGGTTTAGGTTTTTTGGGGGTTTTTTTGGTGAGGTATAGTTTTTTTTTTTGTTTTTTTTTTTTTTGCGGGGGGGGGGGGGGGGGGGGGGGGGGGGGGGGGGGGGGTTTAGGTTTTTGGGTGGTGGTGGGGTGGGGTGGGGGTGGGTGTTTAGGTTTTTGGTTTTTGGTGGTGATGTAGTGGGGTTTAGTTTTAGGTTATTGGACACTTGTCACTCTATAAATCCTTCTTACACTTCTTACAATTAGAAGTCTTTGTAGAATAACTTGACCCCTTAAGTAATATTTAACATTCTTGTAAACGGTTTCTATGACCGAGTATTGAACATAGTAACCTAACATTTGCTTTCATATACTTTGTGAATTTGGTACAAATATAATGAAAGGAAATATAGTAAACCTATGTTAAAATCACAAGCAACCGATACCGCTTTAAATGCATATATGATTAGAATTCACAGTAACCTGCGTAAATCCCAGGGTTAATATGTGTCATCATCACCTGGAAACTCAGATTTTAGCTTCATTAGTATAATATGTGTCATCATCACCTAGAAACTCAGATTTGAACTTCGTTAGTAATCGCCCTAAATAACGCATTCACCATCACGCTCCGTCCCAAAAAGAGATCATTAGAAGCTTCAATTAGCACACAATCTACTGTTGATAAAAGCAATGACTCCATGTATGGAAAAAATCAGTAATAACTTGGAAGTAAACATGAGCTTTAATTGTACTTATAGATTTATGAGTAAATTACAAAAATCGTCCTTTATGTATGTGGCTTATTACAAACTATGTTCTTTATCTTTAATATTTACAAGAAACGTACTCGATGTTTGCAAACCCTTACAAGTTACGTCCTTTAGTCCTAACACAGTTAGTTTTCATGGTTAAATTTGATCAGGTAGATCCCACAGTGGGTATTTTGGTCATTTTCCCCAAATACTATAAGGCTAGAGGGTGTGGGATAACCCCCTTGGGGCTTTATAAGCGCCACCTCAGCACCACGTAGGCGCCACGTCAGCCAAGGGGGCTTTATAACCCCCCCCCCCCCCCCCCCCTTTAACATGGAGGGTGTGGTGATAACCCCTAGGGGCGCTATAGAAAAAAAAAAAAAAAAAATTTTGATTGGTGCAAACAAGTGGGCCCCCACCTGATAACCCCCTCCTCCCTCGTTATCATGTTGGCTGAATGTGTATGACGCCCCCTCCTTAACATGGAGGGTGTGGGTGTATAGCGCCCGGGGCGCTATAGAGGCTGAGGTGGCGGGTATGGCGCCCCCCACACCCTCCGGCCTAATAAATACTCACTCTCTACCTTAACTCCCTCTCTCTCTCTCTCTCTCTCTCTCTCAAGAATTTGCCTCAACACTCACTCTTTCTAAATCTGGTGCATCATGTAACACCCCGAAAACGGGTTTGGTAATCAAACCACCTTAATATTAATGAACGGATAAAATACCGTTAGTGGTAAAAATTAACCCGGTAAATATTAGGATTTAAATAATTAAACCTAATATTAAATAAAACGTGAATAAAAGCTTTTAAGGAAGTAAAGTTTATAAGAGGTCCGAGTTAACGGGACTTAAAATAAACTAAGTCATAACTTTCCCGAATTCACCAAGTAGCTAGGAACATCAACCTAGTTAAAAAAGGTGTCTTAAAACAATGAAGAAAATATGGGTAATAACCTTTTTTATAAAGTTACAAAACATGAGGGACTAAAGTTACTAACAAAGAAATTTGTTTTATTAAAAACAAAACATAAAACACAACACACACATAGAGTGTGTGTGTGTGTGTGTGTGTGCGTACGCCCAGGAGCAAGAACAAGGGCTCCAAACCCTAGTTCAACAAATTGATCAAATTGAAGCCCAAATCAATAGCCAAATCAATGCATGAACACAAATTCGTGATCACCAAGTCAAGGGGATCGTGAGGTATGTTGAATTTCTAACATTCGTGAAGTTGTAAAAATTTGATAATCATCCTAATCGCGAATTAGGCATGAATTAGAGAATCTATGGCTAGATTAGTGATGTATACTTGCTTAGGAACGAAACCCTAAGTGAAGATCATACATAACATGCTATGAATTGAATGATTGAATGAATTCCCACACTAGGCTAAGTGGGTATTAGTCATAAGATGGAATTGATGATATGATTATGATTAGAATCATCATGCATGTTAAGTAATCGGGAAATACTTAAACAATTTGCAAGTTTGAGTATTTGATCATAAGTGATAGTGGTGAATTTTGATGTTAATCTTGGTAAAAATAACTAGTTATGAACTAGTTGTAAATGTGTAAAAATGTATGCACATTAGGTGTTTGTTAAAATGCCTAAATGAAAACTAAAGTGTTGAAATTAGAGTGAAAATGTGTATTTGAATAATATGGCAAGTTATATGAAATATGAAACAAGAAGAGTTCTAATCATCATGTTGATTTGAACTAATGTTGTAAATCATGTGATCGAAAGTAGTTAACTTTAATAAGCTAAGTTAACTAATCATGAAGTCGAATAGTAGTTTCGACTTATGAAATAAGTGAGATGGAATAGTCGTGAATAATTATGACTAATCTAACCATCTTACAATTTACAATGATAGTTTGACGATTAACAAGCTAGGTGAAAGCTTGGGAACGAAGCGGGTCAAACGAAGCAAGAATGACGGAAAAGCATAATTTGGAAGTAAGGTAAGTATGGCTTACACTAGTCTTATATTTTAGAATATTCTCTTATCGTATTAGTTACGAATAAGATAAATACATAGTTGAGGTATGATGTTTCGGCGTGTAGACGTACGGAACAAGATAGTCGAGCATGACAAGAAACCATGTTGATGGTTTAAAAGGAGTTAAATCGGTAATTCGGTCATTTTATGACAAATGGAAAATGAACTTTTAAATGGTTACCTTATAGGGTAAACCAAAACAAACAATAAGGGTAAAACGGTAAATTGGTCACGCGTCGACCATAACTATTGGTTTTAAAAGACACTTATGAAGTAAGCCTTAATAGGCCGAAAAGTGTTAAGAAATGAATTATAAGTAAAACGACCGCACGATGTAAATCGGAGCGAGTCATATAGTCGAGATGAAAATACATGTCATCTCGCTAATATAATCGGTCATTTAGACCAAACGGGTCAAAGGGTGAAGATACCACCTTTTGATAATAGCGACTAATGATTCTTGTCGAGTTATATGATTTCAGGAATAAATGTAGAAATGATATTTGCATCGCTATTATTTAGCGAATATTATAGCAAGGCATTAAAACAGGTCAATACATTGACCCGAGCCAGGTATGTGTAATAGAGTAATTATTCATTTAGAACGTAAGGTTCAATGAGCATTAAATGAAGTCTTAGATAGACAATGGGTTACTTAAATGGGTAAACCGAATGTTTTAAAAGAGGGTCGTGGCGTTTCGAAAAGCATAATGACTTTTCGAACAAGATCATAACTCAAAAGAAGAATTATGGGTCAAACATGCTCTCAAAAGACCTTGTCGTAATTGAAAGACTAAAAAGGACCAAAACGCCCTTGTTAGCTAATTCGAACAAACAACCTTTAAAGGTTGTTTGGAAACGAGTTTTATGATTAGGTAAATACTTAGAATAAGTATAGAAGCTGAAAGATGTATTATATTAGTCAAATGGCACTATTTGAGTTTTTGCCATAAAATAATGATTCGAGAGGTAAGATTGGTTTATATAGATCACCACATTAAACCCACCATAAATACAGTTGTGGTGGGAGATTATAGGATAAGAAATGTGGTGATGGAATGCTAGAAGCAATCAAAAGCGATTTTAGGCTCGAAAGTGCTTAAATACCCTTAACGGGTCCAAATAAGCATACGAGCGAAAACGGGTTTAAATTGTGTAATAAACCTGTGATTAGAACCTAAAATGGTAGATAACATTAATTTGAAGAAGTGTATGTGATATAGGAATCAAACAAATACGTTTGTTTGATAAAATGCATAAACGGGTTAAAATTCGGTAAAAAGGTAACGAGTCGAAGGCTTAGAAGTCTCAAAATTTATTATGTTGGAAGTTGGATTTTCACTCCATATGATGAAGAATTAAATTACGGATGCGTAGGAAAAAGAATCGCGTGAAACGGATCAATAACGAAGAAGTTATGGTCGTTTTCGTAAAAACTAGTATTGCTGAAAAATGCAGGACCCAGCTCCAGAGCTGCTGGAAAACGGTCTCCCTCGCGTGGCGCGAGGGAGCAACTGGGTGCCTTCGCGTGGCGCGAAAGAGCACTGTTTTAGTGAAAAAAATTTATTTTAATCAGTTTCGCTTCCCGGACTCGTTTAAATACGTTTTAAGTTACGTATGACTAATCCAACTCATGTTTTATGAGTTTCAGGTATAATTTTAGCACCGGAGGACGATCAAGCACAACGAAGAACCGAACACGGTCAAGAAATAAGCTTCCGCACTATGTATCGTTGTTATGTTAAATGACGAACTCACACATGTTATGTTATATAGTTTTAATTCTGTAAATAAAGCCTAATGAAACCCGTATTTTCATTATATATGAAATCATAATTACATGTTTTATTTCGTATTTTATACGAAATTAGTAAAATTATAGCTAGGGTGTTACACATCACCTCCAATGCATCAACATCACGATGCAACCACCACCGCCATAGCAGCAACACCACCATCATCGTCTGTCTCCGCCGTCTGCCACCGATCACCTCTCCACACCCCAACCCATTCCCCCATATTAATTCCACCAAAAAACCCCAATTCCCAACATATTCCCACCATATTCTTATGCTAGGGTTTCAAAATGAACAATTTCAACGACACAGACTACTCGGGCACCAAATCAATCAACAAATGAGTAAAATGAACTTTGCTTGATTAGAGTGGGAAAGGGAAGCATTAACAGAGAGAGTTTGAGGCAGATTGTTTTGGTGGTAAGAGTTTGTAGAGAGAGAGAGAGAGAGAGAGTTGAGACAATCTTGATTCAAGCATCCGAACCCCCAAGAAAGAATGCAGGTGTACTTTCGCTTATAATGAAGTTTGTCCCTCTTTTCCTTTTGCTGATTAAAACCTTTTCGATATCCCCAAGCATGTCGGGGGCTGAGAGGGTGTGGCTATGGCAACAGTTATCTCGGTGGGGTTAATAGGTGCAGGAACTAATAACGCTAGAATCATCGGCATGCTTAGAAATCTTTCAAGTTATTATTACAAAGAAGCCAATCTTCTCTTATGTGTAAATCTCTCTTTGATAGTAATCAACAAATTGCAAATTAATAACAACATTATTTAGTATTTATATTTACTATTACTACATGTGCGCATTGCTCAAGGTTTTTTACATATGGGAAAGGGTCTGTTGACTCTTTCATTTGAATTTGGGGTTTTGATGCTTGAATCCAGATTTGGGGTTAGTAACTGAATCTGGATTCGCAGTGGTGGTGGTGGTCGTGCGGTGGGAGAGGTGAGTGGTGGAAGGTGGTGGTGGCGGCAGCAGGTGGGTGGTGGCAGGTGGTTGTGGTGTTGGCTGGTTAGAGTGAGAAAGAGTGTAGAGACAGAGAGAGAATGTGTGTGTCAGTTTGCATATGCATAATATTATAAACAAAATTCTTTTATTTATTATTTTTATAATTGTTTATTTTTTAATTAAGGTAAAATGACCAAAATACCTTTATGTGGGGTCTACTATTTCAGATTTAACCATGAAAACTACTGTGTTATGGCTAAAGGACATAACTTGTAAGGGTTCGCAAACATCGAGTATGTTTCTTGTAAATATTAAAGATAAAGGACGCAGTTTGAAATAAGTGACATACATAAAGGACGAGTTTTGTAATTTACTCTAGATTTATACAAGATATTACGTTATCACTTCATGTTTAAAGCACTAAATATTTATATAATATTAATAAGTGTGATCTGTCAATCCGACCCGTTTTACATTCACACAAAATACTCATTTGATACAAACCCATTTTGACATTTTATTCGATTCACCCGACCCGACCCCGCCCTTAATCATAATGGGTATTTGTACTTATCTTTGGTGTTGACGTGACATTTCTAGCATTTACTACATATACATTTATAAGTTGAGGGAATAGTGCCAGACAATTACTACATATACATTTATAAGTTGAGGGAATAGTATAGGACCAACACATTTTTAATTTAATTTTATTATCAGTTTAAAATTACACTTTCATCCTTCGTTTAAAATTACGTTTTTACTCGCAGCTCGAAATAAAATTATAATTTTACCCCTAGCTCAAAATTACGCTTTTGCCCTCGGATCAAAAACTCATTTTTTATTTTGTTCCCAGTTTAAAATTATGTTTTTGCCCCCAGTTCAAAATAAAATGTTGTTTTTCCCTCTAGCTCAAAATTACGATTCTGCCCTCAGCTCAAAATTACGTTTTTGCCCACAGTTGAAGTATTTTCAAGTTGAGGGAATAGTGTCAGGCAGCTTGTCTGGCACTTCCCTATTGGACTAACCCATTTTTTATTTAATTTTATTCCCAGTTTAAAATTACGCTTTCGTCCTTTGTTTAAAATTAAGTTTTTGCCCACAGCTCAAAATAAAATTATAATTTCGCCCATAGCACAAAATTACGCTTTTGCCGTCGGTTCAAAAACTCATTTTTTAATTTTGTTTCCAGTTTAAAATTACGGTTTCACCCTCCGTTTAAAATACGTTTTTGCCCCCAGTTCAAAATAAAATATTGTTTTTTTCTTTAGCTCAAAATTATGATTCTGCCCTCAGCTCAAAATTACGTTTTTGCCCACAGTTTAAAATAAAATCATGTTTTCCCCCCTAGCTCAAAATTATGATTTTGCTCTTAGTTTAAAATTATAATTTCAACTCCAGTTCAAAATACGATTTTGCCCTCTGTACAGACATACATGTTATGAGAGAGAAATATTCGGCTTATTGCCCCAAAAACTAGTTTATGATACAATTGTCGTGCCACGTTATCAACTACCATTAGACAATGTGTAGTGGAAGACACAAATAATGCCCCCACCCTTGGGCGTTTTGCGCCATGTGGCAGTCTAGTCAGTAATGGGGCATTGTGAGACATTATGTTAAAAAGGGGTGTAGTAGGGCTTGAAATCTTATGGGGCATTATATTCTAATAGAATTTAATAAAAAATAAAAATAAAAACCATAACAAAATGCTATTGGCCAAAGATTGGGAAGGTGTGTGGTTAATGGCCAAAAAAATTGAAGGGAGGCGTGAAAAAAAGAACGACTGGGACAAAATTTGAAAAAAAGGCCCAATGGGGCTGCGGGTAAAGGGCGTGTTTAGGCGTTTTTTTTGGGAGAAAAAAAGCCAAAACCCCCCACTACGGGTGGTCTTACCGTAACACGTTTTTTTGAGACGTTTGGAGCAAGCCACGTCTTAGCAAACAGTAGCAGGATGATCTCGTACCGTATTGGTCCGAACTGAAAGTACTGATCCCCAAAAACACAAAAGTGGGTATTGGTACCGAAAGTAGCTACTATAGTACGGTACCCAACCGACCCAAAAGTACCGAGCCCGAAAAACACAAAAAGTGGATACCAGTACTGAAAGTGGCTCGTACGGTACGGTACTGGTATTTGAAAGGTAAATTAACCCAAAATACCGTACCGTACCGAACCAAAACTACCAATCCCAAAAAACATAAAAAGTGAGTACCGAATTAGTACCAAAAATGACTCAATACGGTACACTACCGATAACCCAGGTACCAAATACTCATCCCTAAACAATAGGAACCATATATGTAGTTTTTCAAAAGTTAAGAATCAAACTTGCAATACAAGTATACCACAAGCACCATCCACACGTGGCAGGCCTTTGGTCGCATATTGTTATAAACGGTTACACTCACACCAAACCTCTGACATCTTCCACCATAAATTCTCTCAAATCAAACTTCTCGCCGGCGGCATGGAACTCCCACCGGAGATCATCACCGACATCCTCTACCGTCTTCCCGCCAAATCCCTCGCTCGCTTCAAATCCGTTTCGAAAAACTGGCTATCACAAATCTCACACCCCCAATTCATCAAACACCACCAAAACACCCTCAACCACCACCACCTCATCTGCAATTCCCACAACACTTCACTCTACTCACTCCCAATCAACCCAGATAACCAATCAGACCAAACCCCAAAAAACATCACCTGTCTTTCACCTCACACCGACATATTCATCTTCCATGGTTCTTGCAACGGTCTTGTTTTATGCTCTACCGATGACTGTATAAACTGTCACTCGCTGGTTGTGTTTAACCCAACAACTAGAGAGCTTGTGACAATACCGGAATCGGGTTATGATGTGATTAGTAACTTGTTGGAGATTGATATTATGTATGGGTTTGGTTATGATTCGGTTACTGATGATTATAAGGTTGTTACGGTTTCGTACTTTCATTATAATTATTTGATTGCTCCGGGTGATATGTGTGTGTGTGTTTATAGTCTTGGAGATGGTAATTGGAGGCGGGTGGGTGATTCGGTTTATGATCATTCTCATGGGAGGAGTTTGCCTGGTGTGTTGGTTAATGGGGTGCTTCATTGGGTTGCTAGTAGAGGTTCGGATGGTTTACGGGTGATTGTTGGTTTTAGTTTAGCGGATGAGACGTTTAGTGAAGTGGCATCACCCGAGTTTGGTGATCGGGGTGATGTTTTGTCGAAGAGTGGTTGTAAGCTTGTTGTTGTGGGTGAAAAGCTTGGTGTGTTTTTTGGAGATGTGGTGTGGTTGATGAATGAGTATGGGGTGAGGGAATCTTGGATTGAGATTGTAATGTGTGGGATTAATGAGATTCCGGTTGTTGATCCGGAGATTTTTTATGAAGATGGAAGAATTCTGTTGGTGAGTGGTGGTGTAATGTGGATATATGATGTTGAAGAGAAGTTTTTTTGTGAAAGTATTGATGTTTCTAGGAAGGTTAAAGGTTTGACGGTCAAAGGTAGTTATGTCGAAAGCCTTGTATCGCCAAAATTCATTTGAGTCAGTTGGAAATCGACATGTTCGAGTGATGGTTCCTGCGTGGAAGTAAGGTTCGAATTGTTTTTTTAAGCAAGTTTATTATGCTTTTAAGTTTCTATCTTAGAATTTGTTTGAGTTGCATACATAGACCATATGATGATTGTTAGCTTTTTTCGGTATTGTTCCTAGTAAGCCGCCGCCTTAGACTATTTTAGATTGTTAGTAGCAGTAGCAGTGGCGTCTCTGAGAATCATGTACCCTGTTCGAGCTCGAGAAAATGTGCCCTTCCGTAATGTTTTATTATGATTATTATCATTATTATTTTTAAAATCAAATGGGTATTGGGCTCACTAAACCTATGCCAATAGGCTAAGTTCTAAACCATAAAAACTGTTTTGTAAATGGGCCTATCTTGGAGTTGGTATGGGTATACTATTTAAAAAAATAACATATATATAACGGATTTAGAAAAAAACACGTGCCCCTTGAAATCACGGTGCGGTGGTCCTCTCCGCACACCCTCATCACCGCCTCTGAGCAGTAGTTTTGGTTATGTTTTCCTCTATGAAGGTGTGTTGTACCTTATTATATGGCTCTTGATCCTTTTTTGTACATTGTTTTGGCATGATTGTGTGTATATTTTGAGACTTGTGGACAGAACTGTATGTTTGCGTATGTGTTATTTATTTAGCGTAAAGATTCTTAATCAACATAATGGGATCCTGTTGAATGTTATATGAAACCATTTGTAACAAAATGGAAATCGGCATTGAAGTGAAACTAATGAACTTCGGTTTTAGTCTGTTTGTGGGATTATTCTCTAACCTAGTATGTTGCATGTTTATGATTATGCTTTCTGTGTATTCTTGCTGAAGTTTAAAACTTGTATGCGGCTTGCTTAACTGGTTGGATGTGATCTTCATGATTACATTTATTATACGACTTTCTAATCGTCTTTTTTGTGCAATCAGTTCCAAAGAATGGTGGCAACGCTTAAAAAGAAGACTGTATAGAGAGGTGGCAAAGTGGGTGGTTTGGATCAAGTATGGGTTCAACAGATAGGGTTGAAATGGACGTGTTGAACTTGGTTAGCGTTTTCGAATGGGTCAGCAGCTCAGAGTGTCGGGTGGTTGACCCGTTGGGATTTCCCTTGTTTGTTTTACCTTTTAATAACTTGCAAAATCGATATATTGAACTCTGCCTATCGTTGCGTTTGTCTGAACTTAAGAGGTTCGTACTTTCTCATTTTCACTTGTGTTTTGGGGTTTAAAATTGATAGTTCTTGATTTAATCTTTCACATAAATTTGGGTTGGAGTTGAACCAAGTTTTGGTTAACACGATGAAACAGAGACAAAATGCACTTCTATTTCACAAAGAATGTCATATATATGAGGGTATTTATACCCATTGATATAACCGTTTTAATATACTAAACGGTGGATTTCAATTCTAAATATCGGGTCAAATTTACCCGGAGCTCGAGCATCTTTTACATAATAAAACAATATGTGATAGCAGTCTAGACTTTTAACATAAACTCACACCACTCATAAACAAACCTATATAACAAAACAATTAGCAACATCACTACCAGGATCGGCATCGGTGTCATGACCGGACATAATGTTACCATCACACGACCTTGATTTGGTGGAGACGGGTGAGACCCAGCAAGGTTGCCTGCCTGACATAGTCCCACCCTACTTCTTGTCGAACCCACCAGTTCTAAACCTGAAACAATAGCAAGAAAAGGAAGTTAGTAGGAGACAAACTTGGTACAAATATAAAGCAAGAAAATGCACTTACGTTAAAAAGACAAGCTACACCCACATTACAATTGATACACATGATTAGGATTCACGGTAACCTGCAGAAACCTCAGCATAATATGTGTCATCATCACCTAGAAACTCAGACCTTAACTTCATTAGTAGCCTCCCTAAATAATTTAAACCTTCACCATCGCGACCCCCGCCCCAAAAGAGATCATGAGGAGAAGCTTCAACTAGTACACAACCCGCCGTTGATAAAAGCATTGAATTCAAGTGTGGGTAAATTGAGAACTTGCATTTTAACGCTTTATACATCACCTCTGTCTTAACACTTTCCCAATCGCCCCTAACCTGCATACCAAACTTGTTCTATTAACTTGTTGACCACCTTTATTTTTAGTCAGAAACTAAAACTGTTTTGAAACGCGTACCATATCGGGGTGTTCCCTTTGTATTTTCCTTCCCATAATTGCTGCTTCTTCAGGACTTTTTGCTGAATGTATTGCTTCAACGTAGCTTCTTGCATCCGGATTGCTTGAGCCCACAAACTTGTGTGCCTGCATTTGAATAAAATAAAAAAGGAAAAACTTTATTGGCATCATATGCATTATAAGTACAGGTTGCAGTTTCGGCCCGTTTACTATTGAATGGTTGATTCAAGTTATGTTTCAACTCGATTGGGTAAAATAACTGCAAAAAGAAGAGTAATAACTTCGGAGGAAACTGTCAAATCATAGTTGTCAATAGCGGTCGCTATGGTCGCTATAGCGAATAGCGTAGCGTATAGGTCGAAGGTCGCTACAGGGTATGTAGCGATTCATAGCGGGATTTCAACTTTTTTTTTAAATTTAAATAGCGATTAAATATAGCTGGATTTTAAGTTTTTGTTATATATACATGTAAACTAGCGTATATACCAGGGTATTTAGATATAATATACATATAAAAAAAAATTATTTTTTCTAGTGTATCGCTATTTATAAAATAGCGGTGCTATTTATAAAATAGTGCCCCCTATCTACGCTATTCGCTATGTAGCATATAGGTACCTTATCGCTATTTGTAGCTATTCGCCATTAACGACTATGGGTCAAAAGTTGGCCAAATTATATTTTTAATTCATACACCCTATGGGTTAAAATGTGTCAAAAGTTGGCCAAATTATATTTTTAATTCATACACCCTATGGGTCAAAACTATGGATCATATACGTACCTTATCGCTATTTGTAGCTATTCGCCATTAACAACTATGGGTCAAACGGAAAAGTGTCAAATACCAAGATTTTGAAAGTATTTTTAATTCACACACCCTTTCAAACTAATTTATTCAAGATACTAGATTATAATTGAAACAATATACAATATAATTCTTATATTCGTATTTGACACTTTTCCACCTCTAATCATTAATGTAAGCTGCTAAAACGGGTTTAGAATATAACCTGATAATAGTGCTCTACACTTGACCAAGTGACATAATCACCATTTTCATCAGGCAGTCTAATAGGATGATGTGAAAAGTTAGAGAAACTGCCGTATGAGTCCCATGTCTTATAGAAGAATATGATCGGTGAATCATAAGGAGATAAAGATGGATCAATGGCTGAGGTTTCATCAACCGAAGGAATAACAGGCCTCATATCAGGAATGGGTTGCAAATATCCACTAATAAGCATATCACGTTCTATCTGCCATTTTAGTCAACACTTAACATTTAAGATATATAAACATTTAGTGTTCAGAATTTACGGTTTATAGTTTATACTTTATACCAACCTGCTCATAAGAAACATCATTTAACTCCAAAGCTTGTGTCATTTCAACCATTCCAAGCTCCCCTACTGGCGAAGGCGCATTCTTTCCGCCAATTATTTTAGGAGCAACAAAAGCATGCACCTAAATAAGTAATACATGTACATTTAGGTGGCTTTTGGTTTGCAGTCGGAAATCACAATGGGTATGGGTTTGAATTTAGGGTTGTAAACGAACCGAACGTTCAGTGAACAGTTCGTGAACCGTTCGACGGGAAGTTCGTTTATGTTCGTTCGTTTAGTTAATGAATGAACACGAACAAGTTATTCCGTTCAATTAACTAAATGAACGAACACAAACAAAGGTCTCGTTCGTGCAACTGTGTTTGTGAACGCTCAGTAATAAGTTCGTTTACGTTAGTTCATCATCGTTCGTTTACGTTCGTTCGTGTTCGTTTGTTTATGTTTAATAAAAGTTTTTAATTTATCATTTGATGGTTGTACTTGACTACTTGTGTCGGATGTTTAAGGTTAATGGTGTTTTTTTTAATTTCAAGTTTAATGTTCGTTTGTGTTCGTGAGCAGTGTTCACGAACCGTTCGCGAACAATTGAAATTCCTTAACAAACTAACATGAACATAAACTTTTGTTCGACATGTGTTCGCGAACAGTTCACAAACATCTGCATTCCTTAACGAACAAACACGAACATGGTCTCGTTCGTGTTCGTATACAGCCCTAGGTTTGAAAGCAATCTGGTACGAGAATCAATTCCTAAATAACATTGGGTATGGCGCCTACATAAGTAAAACACTAAAACATGTACCTTATGTATGACACCAGAGGAAATAGCAGATGCGGATAATGTCCCGCCACATTCCCAAAAAATTGACAGATAGCCACGGTCAAAAAGGTAATTCACGACATCTTTGGGATTCAAGATATCAAACTCCACTACTTCAACTCCTTTAGATGCAAGAAGCTTCTGGAAACTTCTTCTTGCACCTCTTTGAGTGGCAACTATTGTCGGTACTTCTCTGACATCCCAAAGATTTGCAACCTCGGGAAGATCAAGAGTTTGTGACATAACAATTCTCGTAGGTAAATGTCCACCACCATGTCTTGGAGTTAAACGTGGATCTATATTTAAAAACGAAACGAGATTCAGTAAAAGAAGTCCAGGTTCCAGCATTGGTAGAAATCAAAAAGTGGCTGACTATAAAGTTGCATACTATCTTTGCGTACAGTATTTCCACCTACAATAACCGCATCACTTCTACCACGTAGTTCAAAAACACGAGATCTTGACTTTTTGCTGCTTATCCATGATGCATGACCACTACTTGCAGCAATTTTTCCTGTCGGAATATAGAGAGTCAATGAATATGTTTAGTTTAAGGTCAAGTTAATATTTATAGAAGTGCATGATACTAACCATCAAGGGTCATTGCGTATTTCAGAACCGAGAATGGAACTCGAGAAGCTGATCTATATAGCAAAGGAGCATTGACAACGCGACAGGCTTTCAAAGCATCCTAAAAAAACATAAAAATATAAATAATAGACGTATGAACGAGTCGATTTGGGTTTGTGTTCTCTATCAAAGGATTAAAATGGGAACAAGTTGAAAATTAGCCAAAATCACATTTATGCATACAACATCCTAAATGATTTTCTTCAACCAGTTAGATAATCACTAATTCACTATAACAACAATGTTTTTGTAATCCAAACTCAACCAGTCGATTTTGACCCATGCTATAATCACACACCTTTCAACCATAGTTGTTAAAAGCCATCGCCTCTTGCGCAGTTGCGCCTAGGCCCATTTTTCAGGCGAGGCAAGGCAATTACGCTTTAAGTCGAGGCAAAAGCGCTTTAAATCTCTAGGTGATGGTTCAGTCGCAGATTCTGGCAAGATTCCTAGATTCCGGAGAATTTCCGCCCAAATTTTCTAATTTCCGGCAAGATTCCATCTAGATTTCTACTTTTATCTAAGGGAAACTACTTTTCTACACTATTACACTAATGTTTTAGTACTTTCCGTACTAAAGATGATACTAAATGTTATATAATAGCTTTTATCTGTTGTATTTGCAGAATATTATTATTTTTCTAATACATAAGATATTTTTAGTTTATTTTTTTCCCTCATGCCCTCGCTTTTTTTGCGCCTAGGCCCCAAGCAAGGCCTATGCACCTTGAGTGCGCCTGGCGCCTTTATTTCAACCCGAACCCATCTTCACCTGTTACTCAACCTGCCCATAGTGCCACATCTAATCAAACCATACCTCGATGGAGCCGCTTCGTATATCTTCCCCAAGAACATCAACTTGCAGCCCTTCATTTCTCAAAGTATGTATAGCTTTCCCCCTAAGATGCTGTAATGGATGCCTCATCCCAATAACAACTCTACTGATTCCTGCCTAAGGATTAAACATCAATTGCATATTAAAAAAAAAAAAACCGAAATAAAAATTTTAAGTAAATACATTCCATCAATTTAAGTATAAGTATAATCACAGTTTCAAACCATAAGATTCTATGTAAAATGAAAAAAAAAAATTAATAAAATAAAATAAAAATAAAAATAAAAATTAAACCTTTATAAGAGCAGATACAGCAGTGTAATCACCATGGCAGTCTCCAGGCTCCATGTTGACGTAAGCAGTGGCGCCACGGCAGTACTCTCCGGCGGCCTCCACCGCGTGAACCTCTGCCGGCTTTGCTCCTTCTGCATAAAGGTAGCCTTCTCCGAAAACCTTGCCGGAGGTGGTAGTTGTGGCGATCACGCAACCAAAATTAGGGTGTGGTGCGGTGAAACAGGCGGACTTGTCGGATAACTCGGCGGCGCGTTGGATATAAGATGCGTCAAGCGCTTGGTGATGGTCATTGGTGGAATTGAAGATTTTAGGGGATGTGTAGCATTTGATTGGAGTAGCGAACCGCATTGGTATTGCCATTGCAGATCGGAGATAAACAGCGGTCGGAGAGATTAGCCCAGTTCTGTTCTGTTCTAGTGTTTACTTTTTACCATATCATCCTCAATTTATTATCCTAAGGGTGAGAGGGGCACTCCCCTCCTCTCTTACACACACCCAATCAGGTTATGCCACGTCAACTCTCCTCTTAAACTCCCTTCACACCCTCAATTTGATGGCGACACTCCCCCCACACAATTATTTTTTTATAAAAAAAAGAAGAAAAAAATATGATTGGTGAAAAAAGAGTGGACCCACATTAACAACCAATCACCCCTCTCTCTCTCCTCTCTCTCATGCGGTAACTACACCCCGAGCTCGGTCACCGAATTCACTCACCGCGGGGATGGCGGCGGTGTTCCCGCTCGGGGAATGGGGTCACCACTTGCCTCCCCGCATGGTGCCCCGTACAGCCTAACTATTAAAAGAAAATAATCCCCCACCCGTCTGACTGGTTACAAATAGCGATAGATAAGGTACCTAGATGTTGTCGGGCTATCCGAAGGCAGTCCGTCCACACTCAACCCTATATATGTAAACTCAAATACCACAAACTAGCTCTTGACTTTTTGGTTTTAACTTTCAAAAGTTGAATGTATACCCTAAACGGGAACTTAGGCTATGTTTTGTCTATTGTGTGGATCTGTGCTCCATATGAGCATGCTACACAACACATGACATTTTTTTAACGAGAACGTTTACCATGTGATGTTCTATGCGTAGGTAGGTTTGTATGACATTTTTTTTTGTCTTATCATACAATTCGTAATCTCGTATGATGGGATAGGAAAGTCGTAATCTCGTATGACTTGTAATCTCTAGGATGTTTGTATGATATCACCTTTTCATCATTTATATTATACTACTCAATATTTTAGCACATACTCTTAATCCCTTTTGGGTATATTTAATATTAATTCTGTAGCTGATTATAAAATTATGTTTCATGTCTGATCTTATATTCATTGAGTATCCATTACTTAACACCCATCGAGTACATGAGTAATATATCTTTATCATCTTATGTGGTTAAAAAACATACCATTTGGAGTATACATTAGCTGATAAACTAATTATGGATTCTCCTCAACAACAAACTTGAAAAGTTATATACTCAACTACCTTTTTTAACACTATAATATTTGAATTTGCATAATTGTATACTACTTATTGTATATTTTATAATCAATATAACATTTTAATATATTAAGGACAAGTATGCCCATGACAAGTATGCCCATGGCATCATAGCCTAGTGACATCTTAGGATGTGATAAGACTTAGAGATCAATAGGTTATGGGTTCGATTCACATAAGGGGATTTCCCCAGATTTATTGGGTTTCCTTCTGAATTGGTGTATAAGCATTATTGCCTATGATTGGGTGGTTCCGCTGGTTAGGGGAGTGCAAAAGGACGAATTAACCGAACCATAACCGAATTAACCGACAAAACCGAACCAAATAAAAAACAGGTGGGTCGGTTAATGTTTTTTTTGAAAACCGAAAGTAGCGGGTCGGTTATGGTTATCATTTTTTTCATACCCACCATAACCGAACCGAACTGACATGTAATAATTTTTTGTAGAATTTAGGACTTTTCACCATATTTTTAATATTTTATGTTGAGTAAACTGCAATTTTACCCCCTGGGGTTTAGGCCAATTGGCACTCTTACCCCCCCCCCCCCTAACGAAATAATTGCAATTTTACCCCCCAACGTTTGGTGTTATGTCGCAAGTTTACCCCCTGCCGTCAGTCAACAGTTATTTTACTGTTATAGGCAGGGGTATTTTGGTAATCTTACCCTATATTTATTATTATTATTATTATTATTATTTATAAAATCAAATTATCATCATCATCTTCAAATAACCAGATCCATCATCATCATCATCTTCTAATTACCCAGATCCATCATCATCTTCTTCAAATAACCTAGATCCATCATCATCATCTTCAAATAACCCAGATCCACTTCTACGATTCTTCTTCTCTAGTCACTTGAAATCGATCTTTTGCAAAATTTGGAGAGCTGACCTGTTCGATCCGGTGTAAGTTTTCCGGCGAAACGCAGCACCGGCGGGCAACAGCTGATACTGTGGGTGATGGTTCTGTCGAAATGTGGTGATGTAGATGGAGATGGTGTTCGATGTCGGAGGTGATGCACGGTGGTTGTTCAGAGGTGGTTGGAGAAGAAAATTACAATTAATACACACCATTTCCATATATCTTCTCCCCCACAACGTGTTCTCCCCCAAAACCTAGTGAGAGGCTTTGTTCTCTCTCACACAAAAAGCTTCGATTCTTCATCTCAGGTATCCATTTTCACCACTAACCGAAGCTTATTATCCTTCTATTTTGACTTATTTCTTTTGATTTTAACTTTGAATTTGCACATGATTTGGAATATTGTTGACTGAACCACACATTTCACTTTGAAAATGACATCACGCGTTGCTGATTTGACCTAATTTCAGTTGACTGAAGTTTAGTTTCAGTGATGTTGATTGTAGACCATTCATGATTGTTGTTTGTGCCTTTTGAGTTCTCATTGTTAAAAATGTTACAGTTTTCACTGATTTTGATTGGAGATTTAGTTGTTATTGATCTAGGGTTGAAGATTGAGTAATTTTGGAGATATTTATTGAATTGATTTGTGTTTTGGATGCTCAAATTGTTTATTATGTCATAGTTATAGTATTCATAGGGTTTTTTTTTTTTTTTTTTTTTTTTTTTATCTTTTTTGTGCTTATAGATTTGGCTCAAATGTTGTTCGGTTGAATCGATGTTTCGTTTCGTTTGATTTTACTTCAATACATTGCGAACTTCTGTTCTGAACTTGTTTAATTTAGTTTTTAATGTCATGATTAATTATTCTTCTGCTAGTTGCTGTTCATTTTGAGGTATTCATCGTTATATGTTTGGTTAATGTAGTTGTATCGATGTTGTTTCGCAGTTTCGGTACTAGTGATTTGTGTTCTTCTGCTACTTGATTGTTAATGTTGTTTTTAATAATGTAGTACGAGAAGGTTGAGAAGATTGGTGAAGGAACATACGGTGTGGTCTACAAGGCTCGTGACAAAGCGACCAATGAAACAATTGCTTTGAAAAAGATCCGTCTGGAACAAGAAGATGAGGGTGTCCCGAGCAGGGCTATCAGAGAGATTTCACTGTTGAAGGAGATGCAACATGGAAACATTGTCAGGTAGTTTCAATTCTAGAACCATCTTAGATGCAGTAAATGATTTCATATGTATGTGTTCTTAGTTTATGTTCAGTGTTCTACAAGGTGATTATGATTTATGAAGCAAATGGTGACATTTTGGTGACAGGTCACAGGATGTTGTGCACTAAACGATTGTATCTAATTTGAGTTGACTGAAGTTTATGAGAGAATTCCTTCATGTTAGTGTTTTTCAGTGATGATGATCCATGAATGATTCGATACATATACTCACTAATTTCTTGGATAAGTGTATAATGATAAGGAATGATGTGTGATAATGAGTGAATCTGTTCAAGTGATAAGAATAACAGTGGACTTTACTATTAGTTGTTTGATAACATAAATGATGGAGATAAATAAAATGTGTGCCATGAGTGCTGTTATGTGAAAGCTTCGCTTTGTGATTAAAATGGTGGGTACAATTATATATGCATAAGGTACAAGTAGCGCTACATGTCTGATTATTTGGGGGAAATGATGGGAAGTCACGAGATGGGTTTTGATCATAGGCAAAATCTTGGTTCTTTCTTTCACATGAGGGGTTTGTTGTGGAACTTGAAATTTCTTTTCTTTTGAAAGCTTGATACTGGTTTCCATGGTGATTTGAAAGTTGCAAGGGGTAATGTTGCTTCTAAACTCAAAGTATAGGGGGTAATAAGAAAGGGCATTTTAGTAATTTACCTGTGAGGGGTAATTATGCAACATAACAAGAATGTTGGGGGGTAAAATAGTCATTTCACCGCCAAGTCAACAGATCAGTTAACAAATTTGATGCCAGGGGGGTAAACTTGCGACATAACAGCGAACGTTGGGAGGTAAAATTGCAATTATTTCGTTAGGGGGGGGGGGTAAGAGTGCCAATTGGCCTAAACCACAAGGGGTAAAATTGCAGTTTACTCTTTTATGTTTTTGACTGAAGAGTTTTAGTACTTAACAGTTTTTCATATCATTTTGTGGTTTTGATTGAATGTTTACTTGAATTTATGGAATGTATCATATATCACTTTATTTGGATATTCGATAATAATTGGTATTAATATTATAGATTATATGTATTTTTTAATACTATGTAATATACTAATATATACAAATATGCAATAACAATTTATTCCATGTTAAAAAAAATGAAGCTATTTTTAGCTAAGCTAAATACGCGGTTAACCACCTATAACCGACCCGCTATAACCAGCAAAACCAAATAACCATAACCACCATAACCGATCTGTTATGGTTATGGTTATCCAATAACCGACATCGCGGTTATGGTTATGGTTTTTGGTCAAAACCGACCCAAACCGACGCATGCACACCCCTACCGCTGGTGACACGATGATACGCCAGTGGCCTGTCAGTGATCCAAAATCTCCGTTTAAAAAAAATTCACGACAAAATGTAATCTCAAATCTTCGTAAAAATTTCTAAAACTAATCAAATACCTCATCTCATATTCGAATACACGTTACTTCATGATGATAATTAATCATATACCCCATCTCATATTCAAATACACGTTACCCCATCATGACACTTTTAGTTTTGATTTACAATAAACATCGTAACTCTCTTTCTAATTTTAAGGATGGAAACTTTAAAGTCTTAAGTTTCCCTAGTTAAATCAAATGAAAGTGATTTTCTACCTCTTTAAAAGTTGGATTGTGATTAGGCTAATGAAAAGTAATGAAAATGATTTTCTATTTCTTTAAAAGTTGGATAGTGATTTGGCTAAACTCAAATATTAGGCTATTCGGTGTGAGGAGTCAATTTCTTGGAGGATGCCTCTTCATATCAACGTCACATCAACATTCAAGTAGGATGCCCCTCCAAGGATGAATCAAGGGAAATGGAGGATATGCCCAGCACAAACGTCCTGCCCAAGATGTTGAGGACGACGATGGGGGTAAGGAAATGGTGTTGGGAACCGGCGTCAAGGCTGGACTGGCCAGGGCCGTCCCCACACCGACTAGCCTTATATCACAAGGGGCCCTTATGCCACGTGTTCCATAATTTTGTAACTCTCAACAGCAGCCACGTTTCCGATCACACAGATTCATTCGCTTGCAAACTACTCACCCAAATCCAAACCCACCCACCACTGATTTCTTTCTCCGCACTTTTGCAATCACTCCCCATCTAATAATATCTATGGCGACCTCAAACCTCCACATCTTCCTTCTTCTTTCCCTCTTTTTTGCCCTAATTTTCACAACAACTCAAGCTGATAGCCCCGTTGAACAACCTGCACTTCGATCCGACAACTCAGACACTCTCCGATCCGAATTGGATAAACTCAGTTCGAAGATCCACTCACTCGGTTTGTCCTATTCTTTTACATCTCTAATTTCGTGTTAATATCGTGTTAAGCTAGTTTACTTGTTGCGTACGTTAGTCTGTTAACCCTAGTTTCGTACTTGTGATCACTGATACCCGAATTATGAGGAATTTTGAGTAGTTTATGACATAGTGATTACCAAATCATCGGTTAGGTTTAGCGTTTTGCGTTGCTTAATTTGTTAAAGAGGATATGGTTATTAACTTTATTAATTATAATTATTATCATTTATCAGTTTTAAAGTGATCTCGTAACGTATTTAATTTTGTAGAATTACTTGTTGAGGAGAAGAATCACGAGTTGAAAAGTAAAGATGAGACGATTGCTTGGACGGAGAAGGAAATTGCAGAGAAAGAGAAGATTATTTTAGAAAAGTCGGATAGTATTACATCGTTGAAAAACGAAGTAGCTTCACTTGAGGTAATACTTTTAGTGATTTTTGTTAAGGAGTCGACTGTGATTTTTTTTTTTTTTGTACAGAAGTTAATGAATGGTGTTGTTTTAACAGGTTGAAGTGGCATCGCATGCTAATGAGCAGGTTAAAAAGGCGCATACGCGCGTTCATGAATTGGAGAAGGGGGTTTGTCATTTGTGTGATATATTAATCTAGTTTAATTTGTTGAGATGAGTTTTATTAAGGAAGTGTAAAATTATCGTAGTTGGAAAAACTTCAAACGGAGATAAAGTTGAAGAATGACTTAAGGGAGACCTTGGAAACTCACACAAAAGAGTTGGAGAAGAAAACGGTTGATCTAAACTCAAAGCTTAACGATGTAAGTTGTTTGGTGATTTAAACTTTTGAATGTGGAGATCTGCATTAATGTTTCTGATATGCGTATTATTCGAAAACGAAAGTATAGTCTTCTTGGACGTGAGTTTTAAACACGTGATGGCTTCTAGTTGTTAAAATCTATATGGGTATTATTCGAAAACGAAAGTATAGTCTTCTTGGACGTGAGTTTTAAACACGTGATGGTTTCTAGTGTTAAAATCTATATACCATAATTCAAAGTCAGTTTCCACTCAACTTCAAGAAGAATACAAGACTTACCAGCATATATATGGTAGCTGCTATACCTATGCAGTTTAGAAGAATTGTAAAATCGAAACCCAATTTTTGAAAATCTTTACATAAACCGATAAACGAGCCCTGCGCAACGCGCGCGGGTGGATAAAACGTAGTTTGGACCATCTGTGGTTGCATTGCGCATTAATTCGTTACAATTATATGCCTTAGTTTATGGCAATTAATGCAAATTTATCATGAACAACTTATGTTTTTTTTTTTTGTTAATTATTTCAAATACTTAAGAATAAACTATTTAATATTGTTTGCTTAAAGCATCTTGTGATGGTCTTCTTGCCAAACCACCTTTTCTGTTAATGGTCCTTTTAGTTCTGAATTTGTAAACATTCTTTTTTTTTTTTTTTTTTTGTGATTAAGACATAATTAGTTTGGTGGGTTGTGTTAAGTTGATGCCTTATGCATTTTTGTTTTGTTATTCTATCGTTTGTTTCAGCTTCAACAAGTCGCTGATGAACAGAAGAGAAAACTTCATAAAACTGAGCGTGCTCTAAAAATTGCCGAGGTTTGTCCAGATCAATGGGGTTAATAAATTCATGTGAATATGAAAAGATGCATTATCTTTACATGTATACTCATACGCAGGAGGAACTTAAGAAGGCTAAATTTGAAGCGACATCGAAAATTAAAGAACTGACTGAGGTAAAACCTGAAACTTAGCTATACCACAATGTGATTAGCTCTTTCAAATGTACATGTTCTTTTACTATGTTTCCTAAACAGATTTGAGTGATTTTACTTGCATTTTAGAAACCTTATTCATTCTGCGTTCTGTAAACTGTATTCAGGTCCATAGTGCATGGCTGCCACCTTGGCTTGCAGCCCGTTTGGCTGGTTTTCAGGTAGTTTTTTTTTTTTTTTAAATTTGCCATTTGTGGCTAAACAATCAGGTCTGATTACATTAGTATCATGCAGTCTTATGCGGATAGTCACTGGAAAGAACATGGAAAACCTGCTTTTGAATCACTTAAGCAAAAGGTAATATTTGTATATGTAACAGGCACTATTGCATGTGCCCGTTATTAAAATGTGCTACACATATTTTGGATAACTGTTCATTGTCCTTATGCCTTATGAGAAACATGTAACGTACTAACGTCTCATGAGAAACATGTAACGTACTAACGTCTCATTTTTCTTGTGGCAGGCCTTTGAGAAAAAGGCACAAGCTGAAAAATGGGCCGAACCTCATGTTCAGACAATCAGAACTGTAAGTGACTTTCAAAATATGAATATCATATTGTTCGATCAGTTAAGTTTTTTAATTTTTCACTCGATTTGATTTTCTAATTCTGAATATACGCAGAAATGGATCCCAGCTGCTAGGGAACAATGGGTGTTGGTGGTAACTAACGTCGAACCGCAACTACAATCATTAACCAAAAAGACCAAAGAGGTTTATATTCAGTCTAAGGATGCTATAACTCCACATGTGATCAAAATTAAGGAAGTTGTAGACCCTCACTTTCAGGTATTTATTTATATGTTCGCATGACTGTGTAGATATTTTAGTGTGTTCTAATTATTAAACTATGCGGTGACAGACTGTCAAGAAGGTCTCCAAGCCGTACATTGACCAGATTGCCACTGCAACAAAGCCTCATCTTGATAAAGCTCGGGAAACAGTGGCACCTTACACAAAGGAGGCGGTTATTGCTTACGGGAAGTTTCTTGAATCAGCTACTAAATATCATCATCAGGTATTTGCTGCTTGTTTAGTTTTTTTTTTTTTTTTTTTTTGAATTTTGGCAGTCTTGACCCGTTTATATACAAATGGGTCGGTTTATGTTATGCTCTATCTCATTGGGTCAAATGAGTTGAGCTAAATTATTTATAACTAAAGGAAACGTGCTACATGGGATGGGCGGGTCAAACGGGTGAAAACCCTTTGAAATATAACCAAAATGCATAAATCCTTTTGAACCCTTTGAAATATAACCAAATGCATAAATCCTATTGTAAGTATATAATTTTTTATTATAATCAACTCATTAACTTATGTATATATCTTTAAAAGAAGTAAAGATGGTTCAGCAGAACCCACACTGAAAGTTGCCTGTTTGATCAAAACCCATTTTGATCTTTTTCAAGTTTATCTGCATATATTTTAGAGGTGTACAAATCGTTTTTTTTTTTCAAAAACCGGTTTCGGTTATTAACCGAACCGGTTTTTTCATCCAAAATGAAAATCGGTTTTTTAATAACCGGTTTCGGTTACTAACCGGTTTTTCAAGTCCAAAACAATAACCGGTGTAACCGGTCTAAAACAATAACAGTTTCGGTTATTAACCGAACCGGTTTTTTTCATCGTATGCATTTTTTTATATCTGTATCTTAGGGCATATCATTTGTCTTCATTAAGTGATACATAAGTTGCTTATTGTTTTAATCCTGTTCAATATCTACTGTACTACTGAAGGTTCAAGGTGCCGTTGAAGAATCACTGAAAAAGCATGCTATTAGCAGTGCTCTTGCAACTAAGGAGTTGGTTTGGTTTACTGTACGTCTCTCTCCTCTACATATGTGTGTGTGCACGCGTGCGCGTGGATCATAGAAAGAACTAAAGAAGTAAAAGTTGAATGACTGTTTCTTTGTTGCAGGCCTCTGCATTGTTGGTGCTGCCTATTTTAATCCTGTTCAAAACTTTGTCAGCAATCTTTTTGTAAGTCCCATTTTTTTTTAAACATCCCTACTAAAAGTTGACGGAATAAAGAACTTATATTAATATCTTCCGACTTAAGAATATAAATCATTTTTCAATTCTCTTGAAACGACAGCAAAAAGGCTAAAAGACCAACTCGCAATCCCAACCAACCACGTCGCAAGGCCAAACGTGCACATCCCGACAAGTAATAATAATACACAGAAGACCAATGCTTTTCTTCACACGTGAATTTAAGGTATGAGCTCCTAAACTTGAAAACGAGACTACATTGTCAGCAAATAGCTCATCTGTTTTACCGGTTGATTACTGACGGACGGATTGTTGTCGAATTGGCAGATAGAAGTGATGGTTTCTGCACGGAGTGTCTGTAAAGGCTGTTGTTGTATGTTTTTGTAATGCATAGGGAAATCCAGAAAGGAAGGAAGAATAGCGAGTATAATAGAGGTGTGTATCATAGTAATTGTGGTTGGTGTTGGTAACTTATTAATTTGCTTCAAATGTGGGTTATAGTCATTCTGGTTGGTGTTAGTAACTTATTAATTTGCTTCAAGATGTCGGTTTAGGTGATTTGTTGAGACTACTAGAATGACTCTTTATTTTTTTTACTTGAAGCTTTATCCAGTTAAAGCCCAATATTCCAATGGTACTTGTCATTCCTTCTGCTTCATCTTTTCTGGGCTCCACAGTTAGAAAAGTTCCCAATCTTTTAACTTCTTTCTGGGTTCCACTATGATAAGGTTACTCGGTGTGGAGGAGGGTAGTCCTCAAAGGATGCTCCGTCACATACACGTAAGCGGGTGTGAGGATGGGCCTAAAGGGAATGGACCTATGGTGTGAAGGATGGGCCTATATATAATGTGTGTGTGTATAAAGAAGAGAGAGAGAGGCCCGGCGAGAACGTCTTCGGGAGGACGCCACCGACGGGGACGGACCTAGGGGGCCGGTGTGCTGGGGCGTGGCCGCTCCCCACATCGTCTAGTCAAAGAGGTTCGTTGATTTTCTTCGGGTACACGTAATCTTCTATCTTCATCATCCCGAAACCAAAATCATGGTCGTCAAACTTGTTGATCTTTACTTTACCACATTCATGGTTGCAAAAGTCGTTAGGCGCTCCCTAGTCGGTCGATCGGGGAGTTGAGAGTACTGGGCCTAGGCGGAGAGTATTCGGGGAGTATGTCAATTTAAAAAAATAAAATAAAACCCGAAACTCCTTCTGTAACTCTCAGATAGCATGTCGTGTTAACAGGTAATTTTCGTGTATATCAGTCGAACAATCGTGTTAATAGGTATTGACAGGTAATTTTCGTGTATATCGTGTCGTGTTCGTGTTTGAAAAAAGGGCACGATAAGTTATCGTGTTCGTGTATCGTGTCTTATCGTGTCGTGTCTTATCGTGTACGGGTATACACGATATGCCGACCCTAACTCTGAGTAATTAGGCGGAGTTGAAAAATGTCGTCTCGGCAGCCTACCTTGTAGTGACTACTCAGGGGGTACTCGGACTTGGAGACCTTGTTTTACAACCATGCCACATTACCGTTGCTCCCAAAAAACAATTCCAAAACCAAGAAGGCTCTGGTACCCCTTTGTTGGGGCAAACATTCAACCCATGAAACATGACATCAATAACAAGACTACTTAGGAGGTGTTTGTTTTTTGTGAAAAGCACTTCAGAACCTCTTATGTCTGCCCCATGCAGACCACGCGCAGACGTTTGAGTCTGCACCTTGTTTGTTTTTTGAAAGTGATTTCATTAAAAAAATTTATTCCAAACCTCTTCCCCAAACAGACCTGGCCTCACATCTTCACACCTCTTCTAAACTCTGCTCTTTTAAAACACATCTCAAAACCCTAGGATACTCCACAGCCGACCTGCATCTTCTTCCCCACAGCGACCTCCATCGATTCTCCACAGCCTGTCACCTCCATCGAGATCTCCGTCAGCCGTCACCTCCATCGAGATCTCCGTCAGCCGTCACCTCCGTCAAGATCTCCACAGCAGCGACACCTCCACAGCGGGTAACTTTGTTTCGTTTGTGAATTTTGTTTCGTGATTTTGCCCTAATTTTTCGATTCTCGTTTTTTCTTGATTTTGCCCTAATGTTCGTTTGGCTGTGAAAGATGAAACTATGTTGCTGTTTAACACGAGTTTTATTTTTGTAAAGTTCAAAAAAAATGAACAGAAACCTAACCTTATTTTGACCGCCCTGCACATGTTGCAACTTTTGATATGATTTATAATTTCTTAAACATATATAGCATCTACAAAAATATTTCGTGTTGGTTAATCTAACACCTTTTACATAGCCATGTTGCTGTTTGTTTTAGTGCCATCAGAATCATTCCATTTCATGTTGCTGTTTGAGAGAGGCGTGAATGGCATTGCCAGAAATTCCCAAGGTCTTAAGAGGGTGGATCGGGAAGACGGCTAAAAGTTTAGGCCTAATAACGTAGTGAAGAACCTTATCTGCTTAACACGACTATTAGGTTTATGTTTGAGACATTGATTGCTTTTGGTTTATGTTTGACATTGTATGCTTTTGGTTTATGTTTGACATTGTATGCTTTTGGTTTATGTTAAAGACATTTTATGCTTACGCTTTTGGTTGTTTATAATTGTTAAAACAGGATCAAGGATTCTAATAAGAAATTACTTCTCGTTATCTTATGTACTTGCATGTCCGGTTTTTTTGGAAGAGAGGTTTAATACGAATGTGAGACAATGATTCGTGTATGACGGGACATAAATACACGATAGAGTTATTGACAGGAAATCCCAAACAATGCATTGAACTTCTATGTATGTCTCGTGAATCATTTGTCCGACTATGTGCACATTTTAGAGTAAATTATTCGTTAGAGGATAGTAAACATGTATCGATTGAGGAGAAGATGGCTGTGTTTTTGATGATAATCGGTCATAATCAACGATATGTAGTTATCAAGCATAGATTTCAACACTCAAAGCAAACAATTCATAAATATTTTTATGAAGTCTTGGATAAAATGATGCTTTTTGCAAAAGAAATGATAGTACCAACTTCTTTCAATCCTAATCCAAACATACTGGGACATAACAAGAGGCTACAACGGGTTTCTAAAGGAGCGGTTGGTGCACTAAATGGAACTTTAATACATGTTGTTGTCCCTACTAGTAAACAAGATTTATATAGAGGAAGAGGAAAAGGGGATTGTTATCAAAACGTATTAGCAATTTGTGACTTCAACATGATTTTTACGTTCGTCGTGGCCGGCTAGGAAGGTGTAGCACATGATGCTAGAATATTATCAGAGGCATTATCAGATCCAAATGCACCATTCCTGTTTCCACCACAAGGTATGTTTATGTTTTGTTAAATATTTATAACTTTGTTTATATTTTATAATTAATTGTATATCATTACAGACAAGTATTATCTTTGTGATGTCGCGTATGCACACATACGGGGATTTATGGCCCCATATCGTAATGTGAGGTATTGGCTAGGAGATTTTCGCCGAAGACGTGCATTGACTAATAAAGAGAAATTTAACCATGCTCATGCAAGACTTCAGAACATAATTGAGCGTGTTTTTGGTGTCTTGAAAGCAAGATTCCCTATTTTAAAGAGGATGGCACCATTTCCATTGGTTACACAAAGGAACATTACCATTGTATGTTTCGTGCTACATAATTTTACAAGAAAAGAGGGTTTGAGCGATGAATTTGTTTACAGAATACAATCAACCCAATGTTTCGTTGCATAATAGGCAAGTGCACGTTGATGCTTATGAAGATGAGGTTGTAGCACATGGTACTGCATCGGATCGGGAATATATGACTCAGTTACGGGATGAGATTGCTGAGCAGTTAATGCAAAGCATGGATTCAATGATATAAAAAAATGTTGTTGTCTTTTTATGAATATTATTTCAGTATTGTATAACTATTATTTATGTTTGAATGTTAAAAAACTCTTTTAAGTTAAATAAAATCAGTTTATTTATATTTCAGTTTATTTCAGCAGCTTGCAGAAGTTAAAAAACAAACAGTCTTCTTCTTGCAGACTGCAGAGATTTGGTCCACCTTTTCAGCTGCAGATGTCTGCAGACGTGGTCCGCACACTGCAGACGTTTTACCTCTGAAAAAACAAACAACACCTTAAAGAATTGTTGCACCATATTAAGGTTAATAAATTGATGTTTAAGCTTGCATAACCACTCCTGGCATAGGTTTCACAAGGCAAAAGTCCATAATGCTAATTTTTGTGTGTGCCACTGTTCATTAGTGTTTATTAATCGCCATAGAGGAAAACAACACACATGAGCTCCACACTTACTCGAGCTGACCAAAGAAATGTAATGCCCACAATTACCAACTAATGCCTTTGAGTTGACAAAAGCTGAACCTGCCTTGATGTATATGTACAACACTGGTCTGAGCTAACCTTGTGCTATAAGCGGTCTGTCGAATCCCAGAAGTTCTCAAGCCTTGCTATGGAGATTCGTCTACGTCCAAATTAGCCTTCGAGGTAACTACAAAAAAGAACACCGTTAGCCTCGCCACGGAGGACCCGGGGGGGGGGACCGTGTGGAGATTCGTCTACGTCCAAATTAGCCTTCGAGGTAACTACAAAAAAGAACACCGTTAGCCTCGCCACGGAGGACCCGGGGGGGGGGGGGGGGACCGTGACCAAGCTTTGGCGTGAGAATAAGAAAACTTGCCGGGTGGTAAATAGGGTTCTGACTCGACGGATCGGTCGGAATGAATGGTGTGGATTCCTGATTAAAGTGTTCAATGAGTTTTCAGAGAATGTTATAAGAGTAAATGCTTGTGATGTGTATGAGGGTTTTTTTGAATGCTTCCTCCTTGACTTATATGGAGCTCTCTGCTTATCAAGCGGGTCTAGGGTTGTTCACGAGCCGAATCGAACCGATCAGACCTTTGCTTGTGCTCGGTTCGTTTACAAACCGAACCGAACATTTTTTCAACCGAGCCGAAGTCGAGCGAGCGTCTTTCGATCCGAGCATTTTTCGAACGAACGTCGAGCGAGTATCGAGCGTCGCAGAATAAACAAGGAAAGTGACGATGGGGTGCTAGTTATTAGAATAAAGTGCGCTTTTCGTCCTTGATGTTTCGTCCGATAGAAAAAAAGTAAAAATCGTCATACTAAAGGTAAAGATATAACAAAAGACTTCAAAATTAATTGTAAACATGGAGAAGATAATGATACTGTAATAAAAAATAATTATACTCGAAGTAATTTTTGTATACACAAAGTATATTTATTTATTCTTTTCCATGATATACTTAGATCACTATAACAATATTATGTTGCTAATGCTAGACTTCTTTTACCTATTAATAATTGTTTCGAGTATATTTTTTAATAAAAACATTAAATTTTATAATGTATTCAATAGAATTGTAAGTAATTAAATAAAATACAAACAATAAGAAAACAAAAAAAAAATTACATATACTTTTAGTTCTTAATCAAATAAATAAATACTTAAAAGTTGAAACTTATTTGACATGTGTGTATTGGGTTTTCCAATGAGACTCAAGTTAAATTCCCACTTGTGTTATATTGGGCAATGATGGTGACAAACCCACCGAGGGGGGTTCGATCCTTAGCCGCACCCCGGTTTTCATCCGGCTGTTACTTCAGCGAGGCATCTCGTGTGGAGGCAGTACGGTTTTCGGGGGAACGCTGTAACCAAGTTTGACCAACCTAGCGCGGCCCCGGTTAAGACAACGTAGTCTGGGCAGATCTTGACTAGAGCCGTCGTTTAACCGGTGTGACATTGGATCACTGAAAAAGAAAGTTACCGTTCAAAAAAATATGATGTTCATGTTTATACCAAGAAAATAGATCGGTGATGTTGTTGAGTTTTTCAAATTTCAAGTAGGCTTCCAAGCTGAAAAAGAAGAAAACACATTTAAGTAAATAATTGGGCCACATACTAAGTTTTAAAAAGCCCACTAATAAAAAATAGGGTTGCGCTTTTGTTATATTTTCATCCTATCTTTCCAACTTAAAAGCACACCCAATGATAAGTCCGTTAGAGGTGCTTACATGACGTGGTTCGGAGGTAGGGTGGTCCGCTCAAATGGACCCGTCCGGTTGTTGTTGGGGTGGGCCCCAAGTGGGGTATTCGATTAAATAAAAAAAATCTATTTTCTAATGTTTTTTTAAATAAACTCTTATGTTTCTTAAAATTAAAAAATTAAACCAAATGAATTATATAAAACAAATAAAAAATTTACATAAACCAAATTAAACAATTACACAGACCTAAAATTAAATTATTACCCAAACACAACTAAACTATTACATAATCCTAATTAAGCATACAATATTAATTCCTAATTAAACACATAAAAACCCTAAAAATCCCAACGAAAAAGGTCGTTCGGTGGAGGAGACACACTACGATCTCTATCACGATTGTTCAACCTATAATCTTAAGGTATGTGTCCCCAGTCAGAAGTTGGAGAGGATGGTTCATCGTGCACCGGTGATAGGTATTCCTCACCCGAGTCTGTTTCGTACCCTTCAGCCCAGTTGGGTACACTTGTGTTAGATAGAGGTTTGTGGATGGAGGGTTTGTGTTAAAGTTTGTTTGAAACCCCCCAAGTCGTAGATCAAATTGCAGTTGAGCCATGGTGTAGTCATACACCAAGATTAACTCCTCATCTGTTAAAGGATTTGGCTCATCAAACCCTTCCGGAGGTGGTGGGTTTGAAGGTCGAGGAGGGGAGATTGCAGCAGGTGGAGGGTTTACGAGATTAGGATTTAAACGGAGGGATCACCTAGGCCTTTGTGCCGATGGAGGGTAGACTGTTGTCAGTTGAGGGTTTACGAGATCATGATTTAAATAGAGTGATCGCCTGAGGCTCGACGGTCTGGCTGCATCGCTTTGATTAAAACTGCCACCCATAACTTCGAATTAGTTTGGTATTTGTAGTGAATTGTGAAGTGAGATATGCAAATATGGGAAAGAGATGTATTTATAGGAATTGAAAAAATAGTAGTTTAAAACTAGCCGTTGGAACGACAACGGTTTGAAAATATAACCATTGAAACAATAACCGTTTGAAATATAGCCATTGGAACAATAATCGTTTGATAATAAGAAATTAAAATTAAATAAATTAATTTTTTATTATCAAATATTCATACTTTAATAAATAATTAATATTTATATAGAGTTAATAGCCAAAATGGTCCCTGAGGTTTGACCACTTTTGCCACTTTAGTCCAAAATCCAAATTTTTTACATCTGGGTCCCTGAGGTTTACATTTTGTTGTCATTTTGGTCCAAATCTCAAATCAGGTCAGATTTTCAAAAAAAACCCTGTTATTTTGTCCTTTTCCTCAGGGGTATTTTAGTCATTTTAAGTATTAATATACCCAAACACCCCTAAAATCACTCTGCACACACACACCCTCTATCTCCAAACACCCTTCTTTCTCTTCTCTCTCTCTCATCTCTGTCGAACACCACCACCACCGCACCGCAACCACCACCATCGCCACAGCACCTCCACCACCGCAACCATCTCTGTCTCTCTCTCTTCTCCCTCTCTCTCTCTTCCGCAACCACCACAACCAACCACCACAAATCAAAAGAAACCCCCCACTCTCAAGATTAGAACCAGTTAACTGCAATACTTATACAGTAATTAACCTTAACATGTAATCACAACAACCACTGAATCATCACAAAAAAATCTAATCAGTTATAAAATCAAACACACACACATAAAAGAATTAAGGATTCATACTCTAAATATAGATGGGCAAAATTCACCAGCAGTCTTTAAATTCTGTGGAGCAATACTACTACTACTAGTCTACTACTGTACTACAACACACAGGTCTCCTTTTAAAGATTGAAAAAGTTTCAATCTTTTTTCCAGATTTACAATACCCAGATAAGGGGTAACACACATTCCGCTGATTTAGAGGAAAAACAGAAGAGAAATACCCACTACCACCACTCACTACAAGCACCTACTAAACTTCCAGATCTGCCTTCAATCACCTCACCCCAATCCCTAACCGCTTTATCAATCTGTTCTTTCGCCAGATCAAAGTATCCTTTCAGCTTATACGCCGCCCGTTCGTTTTCCACACCTTCCATTGCTGCTCGATCGCGCTGCTGTTGTTCGATGAACTAGGGTTTTGATTTGAGGTGTCGGATGGTGAATTAATGAAATATGAGTTGTAATTGTCGATTAGATCTTTAAAGAAACTCATGTTTTGAAGAATTTAGAGTGTAATTTGACATCTGGATGATGATTATTGTTGAAATTTCATGTGATCGGTTTTGGTTGGTGGAACATGTGGTTGACACTTCGATTTAGGGTTTAAAGAGAGAGAGATGAGAGAGATGATGGCAGTGGGATGGTGGTGCTGGCGGCAGTAGGATGGTGGTGGTGGGGATGATGCGGTGGTGGGGTTGGTGGTGGGGATGATGCGGTGGTGGGGATGGCTGTGTTTTAGTGGGAGAGAGAGAGAGAACTGAGAGAGAGAGAGAGACTTGAACAGGTGTTTGTTGCAAAGAAGAAGAAGAATTTTTATTCAAGAGAGAGAGGTAAAATGACTAAAATACCCCTGAGCATAAAGACAAAATAGCAGGGTTTTTTTTGAAAATCTGACCTGATTTGAGATTTGGACCAAAATGGCAACAAAATGCAAACCTCAGGGACCCAGATGTAAAAAATTTGGATTTTGGACTAAAGTGGCAAAAGTGAGCAAACCTCAGGGACCATTTTGGCTATTAACTCTATTTATATAATTTATAAGTGAAAAATATATTTTTTAATATAAATGAATTACAAATTCTTTTTATATGATTGATAAGTAAAAGAGTTTATTACACATATATGTAACAAGTTTGGGTATTAACGTCAAATTCTGTTAATTTTTCTATTAAATTCAAGGGTATTTCAGTCTTTATACGTTTAAAGAACTAACCGTGTAACTTAGTGGAGTGGATGGACCATTTATGTGATACTATCCGTCTTCTATTAGAGAGGATAATCTAAGTTAAAAGAGTGTATTGTTATATCGTTGGAATCTAATTATCAGACGAATCTAAATATCTGTGAAACAATATCATAAGAGAATGTTCAAGACATTATTTGAGCTACCCAAATGACGAATCATACATATTAGATCCAAATGAAGCGGAAGACAAAACTATTCCCAAATTTCAATTAAACTTACACATAATCAGTTACCAAAATTCAGAAAATCTGTTAATTCTTCTGTTACAACTAAATCTGTGACACTTATTATTATTATTATTATTATTATTATTTTTTTTTTTGATTAAGTGATGATCATTAATCATACATAAAATGAACAGAAATCCAAATCATGAAATATACAATGAATAAAAACTATACATAAAACGAACAGGATCCAAATCATGACATATGCAATGAATCAAAAACTGAAAAGAGTAGACTAGATGATTTTAGGACTCAGATGTGGACCGTGATTTTTTATTTACATAAATTACAAATGTAGTCCCTTTCATTAAATTAGCCTTAACTACAAAAGTAGTCCCTCTAGTTGGTCATGGGTAGATTAGTCATTTTGGTTATATTTAACAGAAAATTTAACGGACGTTAGTCTTAGTACCTCAACTAGTTACAAATCGAAACCATAGAACCTTAACCTGTTACAAAAAATAAAAATAAAAAAAATTATTACTCAAAGATGTTACTTTCAATAAACAACATGGACTTTCTGTGTTATTAACTCTAAAGAAAATATAAAATAAAAAAAAGGAGTTAAATGCCCGGATAGTCCCTGTGGTTTGCCATTTTTTCGCCTTTAGTCACTGACTTTCTAAAATTACAGCTATAGTCCTCAACTTTTCAATTTTCGTTCCTGGATAGTCCTTGTGCCTAACATCAGTTAGTTTTCTCAGTTAAGCAGGCGTGAAATGAGAAAAATACCCTTTTCTTAAAAAGGCAAACCACAGGGACTATCCATGCATTTAATAAATAAGAAAAATAAAAATCTAATTAATAAATCAAATTTCAAGTGGGCCCCACACCCTACCCCCTATCATCTTCTGCTTCTTCCCCACATCCATCACCCACCTGCGATGAGATTATGTGTTTACAGTTGTCTCACAACAATGTGGATTAGACATATCAAAGAGAAGCTGAAGTGCCTTCAGAAGTAAACTTGATGGAGATACACAATGCCTTTCATCTTTAGGTGTTTTAAACCCCTCACCTTTAAACACATGGCCTAAGTGTAGAGGTGTACAAAAAAATGGTTTTAGAACCGAAACCGGAAAAAAAAACCGAAACCGGTTTTTTTATAACCGGTTTTTTTTAACCATCGATTTTTATACCGGTTACTATTCTTGACTTCAAAAACCGGTTATTAACCGAACCGGTTATTAAAAAACCGGTTAAAACCGGTAAAAAACCGGTCCCAACCGGTTATACCGGTTATTGTTTTGGACCTCAAAAACCGATTAGTAACCGTAACCGGTTATAAAAAAACCGGTTTTTATTTTGGGTGAAAAAACCGAAACCGGTTTTTGAAAAAAACCGATTTGTACACATCTACCTAAGTGTCCCCCACATGCAGTGCAAGTAATTTCGGTCCTCCTTATCAGATGGGTATTTCTCAATTTGAAGAAACAAAATCTTAATTTAGCTATATTTGTCACTTGGGTTAGACAAAATATTGGATAAAGTTCTGACCTTGACAGCTGCAAACAGATCGGGTGGTTGCTTGTCTGTTCAAAATTTTTCTGGTTTGGAACGGTGGTGGTTGATGAAGATGGGTGGTGAGAGTGGAGGTAGTTGGTGGTCACGAGTGGGTTGAGGGAGGTGGCAGAGGGTGGTGGAAACGACTGGGTGGGTTGAAGGGCACCTCCGACGAACTGTCAGACCAAACCCCCATCTCCGGCGAATCAACATCTCCGGCAAACTGCCTCCACTCTCACCACCTAATTCACATCTGAATATACAGTAGGGGAGAGGGGTGGAGGTGGGTATGTTGGTGAAAGGTGGGCCCCCACTTTATTAAATAATTAAATAGATATTTAATAATATTTTTATTAAGTATTTATTAGTAAGGGCATTTTGGTCATTTCATACCCATTTAACAGAGAAAAGTTGGGGACTATAGCTATAATTTTAAAAAGTTAGGGACTAAAGGTGAAAAATGGGCAAACCACAGGGACTATCTGGACACTTTTCTCTAAAAAAGGTATAAATAAAATGAAAAAGTAGGTGATGAGCCGGATAATGAGGTGAAGCTCTGGAGTGGTTTATGGTTGAAAGAAAAGTGGGGGTTGGAGCGATGCGGGTTTGAAATGATATGACATGGTGACTAGACAATTTGGAGTTTGGACCGGTGTTATAGTTGTAGATGCTCTAAGAGCATTCATAATACTAAACTGATCCAAGATTCAGGACTTGTCACATCAACATGTTACATCATTCCAAATCATAACCATTCTTAACCCCACTTTTTTTTTCAACACTAAACCACTTCAAACCTCCATCCCATTATCAATCTCATAATACCACTTATTTTTATTTTATTTAAACTATATCTAATTTATATAATATAGAGTTAATTGCCATTTTAGTCCCTGAGGTTTGTCCAAATTTGCCATTTTAGTACAAACAATTTTTTTCGCCTCTGGGTCCTGACTTTTTCCTTTTGTTGCCATTTTGATCACATACCCTAACTCCATCCAAAAACCCCATTTTTTAACTAGGGGTATTTTGGGGATTTTCATTTTAAATCTTTTCAATTGCCATTTTGATCTAATTCTAAAAATTCTAAAAAATCAAAAAAATTCTAAAAACTCTAAAAAATCAAAGAATTCTAAAAAATCCAAAAAATCAAAAAAATTCTAAAAAATAAAAAAATTCTAAAAGTAAAAAAAAATTATAAAAAACAAAAAAAATTCTAAAAAATCTAAAATTTCTAAAAAATAAAAAAAAAATCTAAAAATCATAAAAATTCTAAAAAATAAAAAAATCTAAAAAAATAAAAGAATCTAAAAAATTAGAAATTTTTATGATTTTTTTATTTTTACTTTTTTAGATTTTTTTTATTTTTTAGTTTTTTTTTGGATTTTTTAGAATTGGATCAAAATGGCAATTGAAAAGATTTAAAATGAAAATCTCCAAAATACCTCTGGTAAAAAATGGGGGTTTTTGGATGGAGTTAGGGTATGTGATCAAAATGGCAACAAAAGGGAAAAGTTAGGGACCTAGAGGCGAAAAAAAAAAACTATTTGTACAAACCTCAAGGACTAAAATGGCAATTAAATCTATAATATATTTGTGATTTATTTTTATTATTTCGTTAACTAGTATATTTATTTAGATTTGATTACTGGTTTTTATAATGTTTTTAATTTTAATAAATTTGTTTTTTAGTTGTTATTATCTTTATTTTATATATTTGCTTTTTAAATTTATGTTATTTTATTTTTTGATGTTATTTTAATTTAAACAATTTTATTTTTTTAATAATATTTATCGTTTTAGCAAAGTTCTATAATAAGTACTTTTAAAAACATTTTTAAGTGTCGTATCGGCCAATGTGGGGTAGCCCACTTGGTAGAGACTCTTGTCTGTTGGAGAAAAGACCAGGATTCAAATCCTAGCATGGGGCGTAATGTAGTATTTATTGGTGTAGTATAGGAAATGTAAACTTTGTCATTCGGAAAAAAATATTGTATCGTATAGTGTAAGTCTCGTATAAACCTCGTATCGGCCTTGTATAAGCCTATGGATGTAGTATCGTATCGTATCGTATAGTGTATAGTATAAGTCTCGTATAGGTCTTGTATATATGCCTATAGGCCTATACGAGTGTTGTATGGTATCCTATACTATCGTATCATATCATATAGTATCATATCGTATAGTGTATAGTATAAGTCTCGTATAGGTTCCCTATAGGTATTGTATGTGCCTATAGGCCTATACGGGACCTAAACCACACCTATAGGCCTATAAGGACCTATACTACACCTATAGGCTTATACGGGTGTTGTATGGTATCCTATAGTATCGTATTGCATTGTATAGTGTATATTAGAATAAAGCTAAATCATAGCAATTGATTTGTATCTCATTATTGTAAATAATTAACTACAGCTTAATTAGAGGAAGTCCATTGACTAGAGGAGACATTCTAGGAAGACCATTGACTTGTAAATGATTATATATATCTTGTAAATGAATGATAGAAGCAGACAAGAAATTACAAAGTCCAACATGGTATCAAACCTCCTTGTCCAATTGGTCGGAGATTATCTTTACCTCTTGGCAATACGCGGACATGTTGGGGAAGGAAGAAAGTTTGAGGTTAGCAAATTTTTGTTTAAGCAAAACGGCTCGTGTGGCTTGATTATCATGAAAAATGCGTTGCAAGGCGACCCAAGCATAGCAAGCGGTGGAGTCGGGTCGTATGATAATGCTCAAGAGATCGCTGGAGATGGTGCCATAGATCCATTGAAGGACTATGGCATCCAGACGATCCCAAACATCATCAGCAGAAACGTTGGAAGTTGTTGCGTCAGTAGAGGCGGCAGCGGGAGGGTTAATAACACGAGGGGAGAGGTGATCGAGTACTTGAAACGCACGACAATGGATTTTGAATAGTTCAGCCCAAGATGAATATTGGCTGGTTTCCATCTCTAGAGTGATAGGGATGAATGTTTTGATGTTGGAAACGGTAATAGCAGGGTGTGTTTTTGGGTCCATGGTGTCGGTAATGTGAGGCAGGAAGAAACAGAGGGCTGAAAAAAAAAAAACAAATGTGCGATGAATATGAAGAACAGGAGAGAGGATCGAAAGAAATTAGAAAAGGAGGTTTGATACCATGTTGGACTTTTCTAATTTCTTTTGATCCTCTCTCCTGTTCTTCATATTCATCGCACATTTGTTTTTTTTTCAGCCCTCTGTTTCTTCCTGCCTCACATTACCGACACCATGGACCCAAAAACACACCATGCTATTACCGTTTCCAACATCAAAACATTCATCCCTATCACTCTAGAGATGGAAACCAGCCAATATTCATCTTGGGCTGAACTATTCAAAATCCATTGTCGTGCGTTTCAAGTACTCGATCACCTCTCCCCTCGTGTTAAACCGGAAACAATTAGAACCGTTTTATCTTTGGCTTTGTCTAAATCTTGGCCTATACATCAACTCGATGTCAAAAACGCATTTCTACATGGTCACTTAAATGAAACGGTTTTTGTCACACCCCCAAAATCCACACGCGGAGTACCACCGTTTGGAGGTGTGACATGACCAGGATCAAGCCACCAATCATATTGAACATAAGTATATAGTAAAAGTCATTCATCAATACGATAGGTGTTTCCAAAAACCAAATATAAACAAGTGTGTAGCGGAAGCAATAATGTAAAAACCCAACATAAGTATTCAGTACAAAATATCATAATGTTTAACAACACGTTCATGATCCAAGTCCACAACGACCGTGCCTCCCGTGCAAGCTCCAAAAGTACCTAAGGTCCTGCAAGGCATGTAACAGAGAGTCAACAACTAGTTGAGCGAGTTCACAGTTGGTTATTTAGTTATAATGTTCGTATCGTAAATCGTATGTTCGTTTAGCAATCATGTATCGTATGTAATGGTATCGCGGCCCTCTAGGCATGTTTGCGAAGTTTAGTGGGGGTTTCCCATGTTTTCTAGACTAGGTATATTTGTATCGCGGCCCTCCAGGCATGTTTGCGAAGATTAAAGTATAGTTCGCGGCCATTCCAGGCATGTATGCGAAGATTGTTCTATTATCGCGGCCAATCCCGGCGTGTGTGCGAAGAGAAGTATATGTATCACTAGTCTAGCAGCGTATACCAATAACCTTCCTTTCCCGAGGCCTATGGTATGTAATCCCAATAACAACTCAAGCATAAGTAATCATCTAAAACCCATTCCCAACCCCGGGAATCCCATGCCTTGGTAAGAGTGTGAACTCACCTTGTTTTGCTCGGTATGCTAAGTATGTGCTCAAAGTAAGTCAATCGCGTCCTAAAGTATGCACGTATACTAAATCAGTTTGTATTTATGGAGTTGGCACGTAAGTATAACCATAGTGGACAACGCATCAAAAATCACCAAGTAGCACATATTTAAGATCATACAAGCCAGGCATAGCATCTAACAGCAGTTAGTTAACTCAGTTAAGTCTTAACAGAATCAAATTACCAAACAGTTTACCCAGTCGGCGAAACACCCCTGTTTCGCCGTGAAACCCTTTGACGAAACACTTCTGTTTCGTCGACTACATTCTTGGCGAAACACCCCTGTTTCGTCGTTAACCCTTTGGCGAAACACGAATTCTGTTTCGCCGCACAATCCATTTCGTGACCCAATTCAGTTTCGTCGAGACTCAGTTACGTACATGAACCTAAATCGCCGATACAACAGTTTACAGAAAACATTCAAATCCTCGCTCAATATAATGAGTCTTATGTTACAAATCATTAATCTATGCATCACAACCGAACCATCAATGAAACAGGGATCATATCATCATCATCATCAATTAAATCATGTAATCATCACAAAACAACACTCATAAAATCCATACTCTATGCATACCCGCTAACATGCATAATCATTGAGAGGTTCATGAAACCCTTAGTATTCATCAAACACATATACTCCTATAATCCAGAAATCAAGCATATACACAACATGTATAAAGAAATCAAAGGACAAAGAAACCGATTGGACGAGCACGCACTAACCGAGATATCCGGGATGAACAAGGGAGGATTCGAGAGAAAAAGATGATGGTTGAAGATGGTTATCGCCTTCACAGAGTGGAGAGTTCTAGGGTTTCGATTTTTGTTAAAAGTGTGAAACAGGAAGTCGGTTTACGTTAATATACACGAATTACCGTTCTGGGCCCTTAATGGGCTTTGCGAAACTGGGCTTGGCGAAACAGACTTCTGTTTCGTCGAGATGCTTATGGCGAAACAGTCTGTTTCGTCGGGTCCTGTCTGTTTCGTCGAGTCCTTTTATGTGTTAACAGTTTAAGTTTCAACAGGTTTCATGCTATACAGCCAAACACAAAATCATGCAGCCACAATGCGTTCATTATAAAATAACGTGTACAACTACAAGTTAAACAAGTCAAACAACTACACAGTCAAAGTCAACGTGCACTTAATGCGAAAGTGAAAGTATGAAACTCGAGTTGTCACATTATCCCCAACTTGAAAGAAATTTCGTCCTGAAATTTAGCATGCGGTTACCGAGGAAGCTAAGTAAGTTGTAACGTTTACTGGTTTTCCTGGGGTGTCACATCTTCCCCCTGTTGAGTTGGAATTTCGTCCCGAAATTCCGTAGTAGCTTCAGCCTCAGTAGTAGTGGCATTGTTTTCGAACAACTGGGGATATTTGAGTTCCATTTGGTCTTCTCGTTCCCAGGTATACTCTGGGCCACGACGGGAGTTCCAACGAACTCGAACAAGAGGTATTCTAGTGTTCTTGAGGACCTTAACATCCCGGTCCGTAATTTCAACAGGTTCCTCGACGAAATGCAACTGTTCGTCGATAGTGAGCTCCTTCAGAGGAACTACGTGGGTCTCATCTGACAGAAACTTCTTCAGATTTGACACGTGAAAGACGTTGTGAACTGCACTGAGTTCAGCTGGTAAGTTCAGTCTGTAGGCCACTTTGCCTATCTTTTCTATGACTTCAAATGGTCCAACGTATCGTGGATTGAGTTTGCCTCTTTTGCCAAAACGAACAACACCCTTCCAGGGTGAAACTTTGAGTAGTGCTCGATCCCCAACCTGGAATTCGAGTATTTTCCTGTCTTTATCGGCGTATACTTTCTGACGGTCACGAGCTGCCGCCATGCGTTGTCGTATTTGAGTAATCTTCTCAGTAGTATCAACTACCATTTCTGGACCTGTGATCTGACTGTCACCCACCTCTGCCCAACAAAGAGGTGACCGGCATTTACGCCCGTATAATGCCTCAAATGGAGCAGCTTTAATGCTGGTGTGGTAGCTGTTATTGTATGAAAATTCCACAAGTGGCAGATGTTTTTCCCAGCCCTTGCCAAAGTCAATTACGCACGCCCGAAGCATGTCTTCTAGAGTTTGAATAGTGCGCTCAGATTGCCCATCTGTCTGAGGGTGATAGGCTGTGCTCATGTCTAAACGAGAACCAAAAGATTTGTGCATTGCTTGCCACAGTTCTGAAGTAAAACGTGCATCACGATCAGAGATAATAGAGGTGGGCACCCCGTGCCTCGAGACAACTTCCTTAAGGTATACGTCTGCTAGAGTGGAGAACTTATCCGTTTCCTTGATAGCCAAGAAGTGTGCAGACTTAGTGAGTCGATCCACGATCACCCAAATAGTGTCATTTCCGCGCTGAGATCTAGGCAGGCCAGTAACAAAATCCATGGAAATTTGCTCCCATTTCCATTGTGGTATCTCAGGTTGTTGGAGTGGGCCTGAGGGTTTCTGATATTCCGCTTTGACTCTCGCACAAGTCAAACACTTGCTAACGTAAGTTGCTATGTGGGCCTTCATGCTAGGCCACCAATATGTAGTTCTGAGGTCGTGGTACATCTTATCTGAACCAGGATGTACTGAGTAGCGAGACTTATGAGCTTCATTCATTACAAGCTCGCGCAAGTTGCCATAGAGTGGGACCCAGATGCGTCCTGTTACATAGTAGGCTCCGTCTGCCTTTTGTTCTAACCTTTGCCTTGAGCCGCGTAGGGCTTCAGCCCTGACGTTTTCTGGTTTCAATGCTTCTACCTGAGCATCTCGTATCTGAGAAGGAAGGCTAGACTGAATAGTGAGTTGCAATGCTCGTACACGCCTAGGTGTAGTATCCTTTCGACTGAGGGCATCGGCCACCACATTGGCTTTACCCGGATGGTACTTAATGGCACATTCATAATCGTTCAGTAGTTCAACCCATCTACGTTGTCGCATGTTCAATTCTTTCTGCTTGAAAATATGTTCGAGACTCCTGTGATCAGTGTAGATGGTGCACTTAGTGCCATACAGGTAATGTCGCCATATCTTGAGCGCAAAAACAACGGCTCCCAGCTCTAAATCATGAGTAGTGTAATTCCGTTCGTGAATCTTAAGTTGGCGTGAAGCATAAGCAATGACTTTATCCCGTTGCATCAACACACATCCAAGACCTTGGATAGATGCGTCGCAGTAGACTATAAAATCGTCCGTGCCTTCAGGTAACGAGAGGATAGGTGCGCTACAAAGTCTATCCTTTAAGTGCTGAAACGCTGTTTCCTGTGTATTACCCCAACGGTAAGCAACACCTTTCTGTGTCAGTAATGTAAGCGGCTGTGCAATCCTTGAGAAGTCTTTGATGAACCGTCTGTAATAACCCGCCAAACCCAAGAATTGGCGTATTTCGGTTGGTGTACGAGGTGCAGGCCAGTTCTTGATCGAATCTACCTTGGATGGATCGACATGAATCCCATCCTTGGTTACCACGTGGCCTAGAAAGTGGACTTCACGAAGCCAGAAGTCACATTTTGAAAACTTAGCGTACAGCTGTTCCGTTCGAAGGAGTTCCAGAATAAGTCGTAAATGCTGCTCATGTTCCTCCCGATTCTTCGAATAAATCAGGATGTCATCAATAAAAACAATAACAAACTTGTCAAGGTAGGGTTTGCACACCCTGTTCATAAGATCCATGAAAACCGCAGGCGCGTTCGTTAATCCGAATGGCATGACCAGAAATTCGTAGTGACCGTAGCGTGTTCTAAATGTTGTTTTGGAGACGTCCTCGTCCCGGACTCTCAGTTGATGGTAGCCTGACCTCAGGTCAATCTTCGAGTAATAGCTCGACCCTTGCAACTGGTCGAATAAGTCGTCGATGCGTGGAAGTGGATAGCGATTTTTCACGGTCACCTTGTTCAGTTCGCGGTAATCTATGCACATACGAAAGGTACCGTCTTTCTTCTTCACAAATAATACTGGAGCTCCCCAGGGCGAAGAGCTAGGACGTATGAAACCCTTTTCCAAGAGTTCTTGCAATTGCTTAGACAGTTCTTCCAGTTCAGTTGGAGCTAAGCGGTAAGGCGCTCGAGCTATGGGTGCTGCTCCTGGAGCTAGCTCGATCTGAAATTCGACCTGGCGATGAGGCGGTAACCCAGGTAACTCTTCAGGAAACACTTGAGGAAAATTGCGTACTACAGGAATATCCTCTAACTTCTTCTCTTTCGTCGATGTATCAGTAACGAGTGCTAAAATAGCTATGTGGCCCTTTCGCAGACACCCAATAGGAAACCTTAATTGAGAAACCCAAGTGATTCTGAACAAACCCTAAAATTTTTAGAACAATCGGAATCAGGATCAGGGCCCCTAAAACTCAGGGGGGGGGTAAACCCTAATTGATAATATCCTTACAGTTTGCTGTAGGAATTGAATTACGTCGAAATTTGACTCACCAAAGCTATAAAAGACACAAGCCTACTCTACCCTAGAAGTAACCTGTCGCGCCACGCGACAGGAACAAGAGGACCCCTCGCGTGGCGCGAGGGGGACGATTTTCCAGCTATAAATAGTAGGCTGTGGGACTGAAACTTCTGCGTTGATTTGACTTTTAAATTCGTTTCGTACACAAAGTTATAGTGAAAACTGTCCAAAAACACACACCCGAATCACGAAGTACTGCCACAATTCAGGGTAATAACTCGATCGCTATTACGATTCATTTTCCGACCGATCAATATATCCAATGGATGTTTAAGTGCCGCCCACATTAGGGTTATACTTTGTCATTCGTCGTTAATTCGATGGATGTTTAAGTATCGCACTTTGTCGTTCGTTGTGAGAATTTGATCTCGTGAGTTATCGTAAATGCTGTATTGATTACTAACCCGGTTTTGTGTGCATTTTTATTTAAATTAGGTTAACAAGGCTAATCCATAGACTAGATTCTGTCCGTATTAAATCTACAATGTGAGTCATTCTCTTTTTATCAAAATGCTTTACGAATTCTTAAATGTTTTTCAAAGTTATAATTACAGGGATTAAGTTTATGTAATCACCAAATTACAGCCGGTATGTGGGGTATTGTGCACATTACTATTTTTATCACTTTAGGTGGGCGAACCTAATTAATGATACTCGTTACTATTGGGTGAACGGACTCAATAGTAATATGACCACAGTCACGAAACGAGTCGATGACAAATACTGTGGGTAGTTGGTTGATATCTGAAACATTGTAATCTCTCTTAATACTGTAAATTATAACAAATGTGTCGTTTTAGTAAATAGAATGATTCACTAAGTATTTCCCACTGACAAAACCTTTTTCAAACATGTTTCAGGTGATCTGTTGTAATTCAGGAAAAGTGCTGTGGAGCATTTCAAGCTTAGGAAAGTGGCTCATTATAAAATAAAGAAATATGTTTGTAAAATAAAGATTTCCCAGTGAAATCATATGATTGTAAATTACCGGGGTTTTATCCCGAGTAGTGAAATGAAATAATCGGGAAAATTTTAGCTTTAAAAAGATCCTGATGATAAACTTCCGCTGTTCAACTCAATTAAATAATACCATGGGATTTCTGTCCCGCGGCTCCTGAAACGGGTAAAACCGGGTCGGGGCCGTGACAGAAAAAGGTGGTATCAGAGCCACTGAGTTAAGCTAATTAAGTATTTTAGAAATACTTAATTTTTCCTGATTACTATTATGTGATTATGTGTTTTATTAACTGACTATTTGGTAGTTACAGTATGGGTAAGAAAAAGCTTTCCAGCATCTATCTTAAATTAGATAGGTCATCCAACGAGAAGGGAAGTTCATCCCAAACCAAATCCTCAAAACTTCCTGCAATTCCTGAAGAAGGAATATTTGTTCGAAAAGCCCAATACGAGAAACCACTTTCTCCGAATAAAAGAAGTTTGATTCTTAAGAAAAGTCAGGAGAAAATAAAGAAAGCCCGAGAGAAGAAAGTTAAACAGGAAACCCAGGAATTAACCAGTAAAACACCTTGGGAGGACAAATTAGATGAAAAGTGGGCGGATTTTTATATGCTAGCCACTGTAGCAGTAAATGCTAATATTTAGAATACCATGACTTCGTAATAGCAACCTTATCACTTATAAATCCAAAATATCATCTAGTAAATAAAAAAAAAAACTAGTATGTTTAAATTGTCCATTTTCCTTTGTATAAATTAGTCACAGGGTATGCAATAAAAATTTAAAGGTTATTTCTAAAAATTTATTTTAACTTAGCATTTTTGTATATTAAACAGCATGAATGAGTTATCGGAAGCCCTAGAGAATCTCAACCTATACCCTGTAAATCTAGAAGTTTCTAAAGAATTTACTGGGTATTTTCCTGATGTGGAACAACCTGTAGAATTCAACGCTCTACCTCTGAAAAAGCCAAAACGAAAGAAAAGAAAGAATTACGTGTGGGGAAGTCGTATACGTAGGAAAAAGCCAGCTACGAAACTTCCTAAAATAAACAATCCCTTAGTAAAAGGAAAAGAAATTGAAACCGGTGAAAGTTCTAAGCAGGAGATGGAGACTGAAGTCAAGGAAGATTCTAGGCAAATGGGAATGCAATTTGAGGAATATTCTAAGGAAATAGAAATGAAGGTTGGAAAAGGTTCTAGACCAACTCAGATGGAAATTGGAGAAAGCTCCAAACAAAACCAGGGAATGACTTTTCAGGAGGAAATAGATTTGTTATTGGCAAGCTGTGATACTATTCAGCCCGTCAATACAAATATTTTTACTCGTCCTATGGAAAATCAACTCCATATAAATCTTGAACCAACAATCCCAGAACCAATAGTCCACTCCCAGCCTTTAGGAATGGACGAATGGTGGACGAATGATTGGCAATTCCAAAACATTGTCAACGATCCTTATTCCTTTCATCCCCAGTTTGATCCAGAACCTCTACCCAATCCACCAATGAGTAACGAGGATATGGCTGAACTTCGCCATTTTGGTGAAGAGTTGATGGATGCGGGAAATAGAATCCGGGAGATAGGGGGACAAATTGCCTGGAAATATGATGAAAGGGAGCTTCGTTTTTAGGAAAACAAGTGACAAGAGAGAAGTGGGTGGTGAAACTGTGGTTGTGTAATAGTAATAGCAAAATCAGTCTGTAAAATAACTACGAATAAAACTTTGTAAGATAGTGTGTATTGATGCATACTATAAAATATAAAAATAGAAATCAAGAAATTGATGGTTTTGGATATATATATGTGCGTATTTGAAATTTGTATAATTGTTTTATTATTATTTATCGGATACTAATAAATTATATTAATTAATCACCAGATGGCAAACGTGGGTAATGAACCAGTTAATGAAGTAAATCAATCCGAGCAAATTCAGGAAGAACAATTATTAACTAGGCAAGATATAGAAGATATCGTTGCACAAGGAATAGCCAATGCCATTCCAGCATTCGTTGCTGCTGTTAAAAATCCAATTGAACCGCAACAAATCGTTCCTAGCAAACGTATTTCTGAAGATAACTTCAGTAATAGCGTAAACGGAGGCAATGATCATGTTAATCATGATAATGAACCACGGCAAGCTCCGCTCCCTAAGAAAATAAAAGCCGCAACACCTGGTTGCACTTTCAAAGAATTTCTTGCCTGTAAACCCATTGAATTTGCAGGCAATGAAGGAGCAACTGCATCACTGCGTTGGTTAGAAAAAACCGAGGCAGTAATTGCAATAAGTAAATGTGACAAGGATGACCAGGTCATGTACGCGTCAAATCTTTTCAAGGAAGGGGCGCTCGAATGGTGGAACACGGTGTTACAAGCTAAAGGAAGAAATAGGGCTTATACCATGAACTGGGAAGAATTTAAGAGTCTTGTAGAAAGAAAATTCTGTCCCGAATATGAAAAAGACCAAATGGCAAATAAGTTCCTAAACCATCGTATGACGGGTGTAGATTGTCGAGGTTATACTTCGACATTTTTCGAATATGCTAGAGTGGTACCAACACTGGCTTCGCCAGAACCGGTACTCATTTCTCGCTATATGTGGGGATTAATTAGCGAAATCCGCAATATCGTTAAAGCTGCGAGACCTCGCACTATTGACGATGCAGTGGAACTAGCCAACACCCTAACTGATGAACTAGTACGCACAAGAGATGAAGACAGGAAAAAGGAATTGGCTCAGAAAATTACCCAAGGATTTCGTATGGGTAATAGTAATAACTTCAAGAGAAGAGGAGCAGGGCAATCTTCAAATCCACCTTTCTGTAGAAATTGCAAAAAGAAACATTATGGAAGATGTAATGTAACATGCAATTTTTGCAAAACCATAGGACATCTTGAAGAAAACTGCAGAAGGAAAACCATAGTTTGCTTCAACTGTGGAGAAAAGGGGCATTTTAAAACAGAATGTCCTAAATTGGTCAAACCAGCAGACAACAAAGCCAAGGCGACCGACGGAGCTACTAAGAAAAATGTCAGAGCATTCCAGCTGACCACTCAAGAAGCAGAACTCATTCCAGATGTTATAGCTGGTACGTTCCTAGTTCACAACGTATACGCAAAAGTATTATTTGACTCTGGTGTAAACCAAAGTTTTATCAATACTTTATTCTGTCAAGCTCTTAACTTACCTTTAACCAGCATTAGGCAAATTTTTACAGTAGAAACGGCAGATGGAAATTCAGTTAAAATAGATAAGGTGTTGCAACAAGTAAACATAGAACTTTTAGGTCATAAATTCTCTGCAAACCTATTGCCTACGAAATTAGCTGAATTTGATGTTGTGTTAGGAATGGATTGGTTGGTAGCCAACCATGCTCGAATTCTTTGTGATAAGAACTCTATAGAAATTCAGGCACCCACCGGAGAAGTAATTGTGATTACAGGAGATAAAGCACGTAAACCCATGAAGTTCATATCAGTAATGAAAGTTGCTAGTTATGAACGAAAACAAGGAATAGTATATATGATTTCGGTAATCATTAGTACTAAGGGTAAAGAACTTAAGGAAATTCCTGTAGTCTCAGAATACCCAGATGTATTCCCAGAAGAGTTACCAGGGTTACCACCAGATAGGGAGGTAGAATTTAGGATTCATCTAATTCCTGGAACTACACCGATAGCTAAGGCACCTTATCGGTTAGCTCCTACAGAAATGTTAGAACTGAAAAAGCAATTAGATGAATTACTAAGTAAAAGATTCATACAACCTAGCTCATCCCCTTGGGGAGCTCCAGTGTTGTTTGTAAAGAAGAAGGATGGTTCAATGAGAATGTGTATTGATTATAGAGAATTGAATAAGGTTACAATTAAGAATCGATACCCATTACCTAGGATTGATGATCTGTTTGATCAACTTCAAGGAGCTAGATATTTTTCTAAGATCGACTTACGTTCTGGATATCATCAATTGAAGGTACAAGAAGAAGACATACCTAAGACTGCTTTCAGAACTAGGTATGGTCATTACGAGTTTACAGTTATGCCCTTTGGGTTAACAAATGCACCTGCTGCATTTATGGACATGATGAATAGAATCTGTAAACCGTATTTGGATAGATTTGTAATTGTTTTTCTAGACAATATACTTATTTATTCCAAAAGTCAGACAGAACATTGTGAGCACCTGCATGCACTCTTAACTTTGTTAAGAAAAGAAAAGTTTTACGCCAAATTCTCAAAATGTGAATTTTGGCTAAAGGAAGTGCAATTTTTAGGACATATGGTGAATCATGAAGGTATTCATGTAGATCCTGCTAAGATAGAGGCGATTACCAATTGGAAGGTTCCACAAACAGCAATGGAAATTAGAAGTTTTATAGGTTTAGCTGGCTACTATAGACGATTTATTAAGGATTTTTCCAAGATAGCTGTACCATTAACTAAGCTAACCTGTAAAGCAGTTAAGTTTGATTGGGGACCTAAACAAGAAGAAGCTTTTAGGATCTTGAAACAGACATTAACAAATGCTCCAATCTTAGCCTTACCAGAAGGAACTGAAGATTTTGAGGTATATTGTGATGCTTCAAAACTAGGATTTGGGTGTGTGTTAATGCAACGCAAGAAGGTAATTGCGTATGCTTCAAGGCAATTGAAAAAGCATGAAGAAAACTATACGACTCATGACTTAGAATTAGGAGCCGTAATTTTTGCCCTTAAGATTTGGAGACATTATCTTTACGGAAGTAAATTTACTGTCTATACTGATCACAAAAGTTTAAGATATATATTTGGGCAAAAAGAGTTAAACATGAGGCAAAGGAGATGGATGGAAATCTTAAGTGATTACGACTGTGATATTCAGTATCATGAAGGAAAGGCAAATGTAGTTGCAGATGCCTTAAGTCGTAAGTATCATGAAAAGCAAAAGCGAGTTCGTGCTCTCAGATTAAATCTACAATTAGATTTAATGGAACAACTGAAGCATTTTCAAGAAACAGCAATAGAGGATGTTGCTGAAGGAATGAAGGGATGAATAAAAGAATTAGAGCAAGGAGCTGATGGAATTTGGAGATTCCATAAGAAAAGGATTTGGGTACCAAAGCAGGGAGAACTAAGAAATAAGATCCTAGAGGAAGCCCATAAGTCTAGGTATACCATACACCCAGGAAACAATAAAATGTACCAAGATTTAAGAAAGAATTTTTGGTGGATAGGCATGAAAAAGGATATAGCAAGATATGTTTCTAAGTGTCTTACTTGTTCACAAGTTAAGGCAGAACACCAAAAACCTTCAGGTCTACTACAACAGTTAGAAATGCCTGTATGGAAAAGGGAACTCATAACAATGGATTTTGTTACTAAGTTACCCAAAACCAGAAAAGGTAATGATGCGATTTGGGTAATTGTGGATCGATTAACCAAATCTGCTCATTTTCTGCCTATGAAAGAAACCTTTAGCATGGAAAGATTGGCAAAGTTGTATGTAGATGAAGTTGTGTCTTTACATGGAGTTCCACTCTCCATTGTATCGGATAGGGATAGTCGGTTCACTTCTCATTTTTGGACAAGTTTCCAGAAAGCAATGGGAACCCGACTAAACCTAAGCACGGCATATCATCCACAAACAGACGGGAAAAGTGAAAGGACGATTCAAACTCTAGAAGACATGCTCCGATCATGTGTGATAGATTTTGGTGGAAACTGGGACGATCACTTACCTCTGATCGAATTCTCTTATAACAATAGTTATCATTCAAGTATTGAAACTGCCCCATTTGAGGCACTTTATGGAAGAAAGTGTAGAACTCCAGTTTGTTGGGCAGAAATAGGAGACAGTCAATTGTCAGGTCCTGAAATAATGCAAGAGACGACTGATAAGATTACTCAAATCAAGGAAAGGCTGAAGACTGCTCGAGATCGTTAGAAGAGTTATGCAGACAATAGATGCAAGCCGTTAGAATTTCAAGTTGGAGACAGAGTGTCACACCCCAACCAATGGCGGAAACATCGGGATGAGACGAAGTGTGAAGATTGCTCGAGACATCATAACGCTAATTGTGACAATAGAATTAAAGATAAATTGACTTCTTTCATAAATAAATGTTACAATACATGAAATTTGAAATACAACATGTTAAGTACAAGAAAAACAATATGACATTTATACAATGTATTTGACCTAAACGTCTATATGTGTATCTAGGTATCAACGCTACTTCATTTCATGGCATCATCATCCTCAACCTGTAACATGTTTAAAATAAAGTTCAATGCAAAAGCAAAGGCGAGTATACAAGTTTGGTACATACATAGCAAAAGATAAGTTTCGAACAATTCCTCATAGCAAGCATGTGATTCAAGATAAACGTAAAAACATGGCATGTGTCTAACATATCAAACCAAAAGAGACGCAAGATACTCATGACATAACCACAAGTTACGGGCGGCGGGTCGTCAATCCTATAGCGCTACATATGTCACGGTTAGGCTCGTACGAAGTTAATGATAAGTTCAACACATAAGTTTCACCCAAGTTTAAAGTATCAAGCCATCACGTATACAAGCATGTTATAGGAATGTTCATTGTGTTTAAGCAAAATGTTCATGTGTAAGTTTTGATAAGTAAACATGTTACACCCCAAAAGTGGTAAAAGTAAAAAGGGGAAAAATACGAATATACTCACATAATTGCTAAGTCTTCCGATTATTCCAAAAGTTGACGAGCGTAAGAGATTAGGAGGATGGAACACCGAGGTCACCCTATAGGGGCAAACGATGGTGCATGAGTAAACGGAATTACGACGGAGGATTTGAATTGGAATTAAAGTATCTAGTGATGTATATGTATATATATATATATATTATTTAGTTTAAGTAATATACCAAAATTAATTCTATTAAAAGTATTGTTGAAATATTGACCAAAATAAATATACATTTATATCTATTTTTATAAGAAGTAAGCGAATTGATAGGTTTCACTTTAAGAGTTTAACACATTTCGTTTTACCGATTTTTACAAAAAAAAAAAAAAAAACGGGCAGAGTTTCCTCTGTTTTTGGACGATCCCGACAACACAAGTTGTCGATAAATTTGTCAAAATTCAATAAGTAATCAATGTTATATATTACAAGTTGTCGATAAAAATGAATATGTAACATTTTGTTACATGTTACATAGAGCCGGTTCCGCGACTAAAACAATAACTAAATCCAAAACAATATAACTAATATTCGCGTCATTAAAACACCAAGGCTCGCGTTTATAAAATATCGTTAACATAAATAATATGACGAACTTCAAGACGTTAGAATTTACCGAATATCGAATCTGACCGTTTTGACTGTTTGACCAGGTTTGACCAGTCAACCTGTTGTGTTGATTGTTGTTGACCACGGTTGACCCGACGAAACCCTAACCAAATCTGAAACGAAACCCGGATTAAAATAGACCGAATGAGAACCGAATAAATCAAAATGAACCGAACCGAAACTTGAAACAAACTGATGTCGAAGACGGAGAGGCGTGACCCGAACAAGAACAGGCCCGATCCCCAAACCGGAAACTTAAGCTCGATCCCGAGTTGTCGTCGTTGTGGCACGGCGCTGCTGTCGTCGTCGGTCACCATAACCACCATCGTCTTCATCGTCATTCTGCCGGAACCAAAACTTGAATCGAAGCAATCCGTACCGAAGCTGAATCGGCTGACATAAGACCGAACCACCGACGAAACAGACTCGACTCGAACCGGAACTCGAAACAACTGACCGAAATCGAGCCGAATCGGGGCTGAGCGACTGTCGCCGCCGCTGGTTGTCGGAATCGGAGGTCGAGAGGAGTAGGTGTCTTATTGTTTGGGTTTAATTGAAGGAGACAAGAAGATGAACAGTTATGCGGGTTGGGATCATTTGTAGGGTTTTCTAATTTAGATGGAGATGAGATCCTTCATGTTTGTATTTGTGGTAAAAGAGCAGAGAAGACAAAAGAACCTTCATATGCGGCTGATCCAAATGAGTTAGGGTTTAGCCATTTTTTATAATTTCCATTACTTATACAAATGGTCCCTAAACTTACCCACTTAACTTATGTTATAAAAAGAACTATCTTTATAAAACAACTAACTAGGTTAGTTTACTAATTTTAAAATTTAACGAGACTAACTTAGTTTATTATAGAAATAACTTTTAAATAGTAAATTAAATAAATTTAATTTAGTTAACCATTGGTAAATAAACATATCTATAGCGGATTAATTAAAGGAAAAAAAAGTGATTTTCGACGATTACCCTTTTCGGGTGGGACAAGTTTCTAAAAAGATTTTCAAGACTCGCTTTCTAAATTGGGAAGGTTATGAAAACGCGGGGCGTTACAGTCTCCCCTCCTTTAGAAAATTTCGTCCCGAAATTTATTCAAGAGGCAGACCTCGGAGGACAAACATTTTGGCTAAAAAGAGTCGAGACGTAGCATAAGCAAAAGCGTATACATGTGTGAGTTTAAACAGTTTTGAATCAATCGAAGTGGAGATATACATAAATAATATAAGGTAGTTTTAAAAGTAACGTGGTAGATTGGGATTCGAACGTTTAAACAGAGTAGGTTGTAAACGGGGTTCGTATAAAGACAAAGAATAATGGAGAATAATTGGAGGTAAAAGTGAGCGACTGATCGAACAGACGAATACGAGTATAAGGATGGCTTAAGTATTGGATAAACGAAAGTAGTGTGTTAAGAATGAAGTCTCGTCGTGGATAATCGGATATAATGCGTTTGAGAGTTGCTTAAAGTCTGAATTAGGTCCAAAAAGGTCTGCAAGACACCGAATTTCTCATGGCGCGTTTTACGAAAGTTTGGTAACATGGTGAAAACACTTATATATAGGAAGTACCAACGGCGTATCCACCATGTTTTGACCACGTTACGTCCGTTTCGTATTCGGTGTCATGTTACATCCCGTGTCTTACCATACACTGTAGTACACTCTATGGTTCTCATACGCCTATCACTATAATCCCGTGTGCACCCGTGATTATATTGATCGTCGCCTGATCCGCATAGCTTGTACTAGTTGTGTATGAATTAGGGTATCCATAATTTGAAAATTAAGAATGTGCACGTGTAAGAACGTAGTATGTAAGCAAGTCCATGCTTAAGTATGTATAGGACCCACGTAAGCGAATCCCTCGGATTACGCTTGCGTACGGGTATGAATGTATGAATGAAAGTATGAACATAAGTATAAGTTTAAGTATGAATATGTACGCAAGTATGTGTATCAACATAACACGTACAAGTAGTATGTGTATATGTATAAGCACGCAACGTATGAGTATAAGTGAAAACATGAAATATATGAGTATAGGTAAAGTCATGAAACATATGAGTATAAGTAAAACATGAAACGTATGAGTATAAGTATGAATACGATTATAAGTATAGGCATAACATCACGGATTTAGGTGTATAGGATCGTCCAAAAGGTTAAGTATGTAAATACGAATGATTATAAGTGAATTGTTGCGTAAAAACGACTAAAACGTGTAGGACGATACGTGGGTATAGTTGTTTAAATGAAACGTTGAGTTTATCGTATCAAAATTAGATTGAGCTTGGTTTGAAAGGTAGAATATAGTTGCATATGTAAAAGGACATAAGGTACTCATTGGTTAAGCTTAATGCATTTTGTAATAAATGGAAATGCTACTTTTGTTTAAAAAGAGTTTACGAAGTCCAAGGATGGTCGGTCTCCAAGAAGTCTTCTTGCCCACGTGTTTTGTAAATTGGTGAAAAAAAAGGTTTTCAATCAAAAGTAATTTCATTTCATTAAACAAGAAGTTATGAATTTAGGAGGTTCTTGTGAAAACGAGGATCCTTGGAAAAGAATTTTAGCAAAAGGACTTTGTGATTGTTAAAAGTTCTAACAAATGCTTTGTTGATGTGAAAAGGGTCTTTGGTAAAACGATCATATAACATCCATAAGATCTTATAGGTGTAAAAGGAAGGTTGGTTTGATCCTCCGATTGAGAATGAAAGTCTTTAGTTTGGTGGTATATATCATGAGTGCGTTTTAGTGATTAAGTCGAATATGGAGTTTATGGGCAAAAGATTCCTTGGATCGATTAAATTGATAGGTAGCATTTCGTAAGGTTTGAAAATTTGTGTAGTAACACGTTTAAGATATGCTTAAGAATCTCGTGTATATGAGTTAAGTGATAATAGGTTGTAGGGTAGAAAGTACGCTTGATAAAACAATGTATTTTGAAATCGTATACGTATGTATTTTGAATAATGATAAATAATTTAGGTATAAACATGACCGAGTTTGCATAATAAGATATTTTGAAGAGGCGTTTTGGTAACGATCACCTAGGTAAGAGAATCACCCCAAACTCGTTGGTGAGGTCGTTTTAGGAAAAAAAGGGAGTGGAGTTAATCGTCAAGGTAAGGAAATCACTCCTATCTCGAGGATATGTCTCCACTTGTCTTTACAAGGAATATGAATTTAAATTACATGAAATCATGCATATGTATAAATTTATGGAAAAGATTCAACATGTTGTGTGTGTGAGAAGGAAATATCGAAAGTAAATTCGAATTTGAAAGATTGCATCGTATAAAATAAATAGTAAAACACGTTTGATTAAAATTCGGATGGTTCCAAAACGGAACCTTTGACTAACCAAAGTAGTCGAAAAGTCTTTCGAACTTGAGGAGCATGCTTTGGCCTAATAGGTGAAATACTCTCGCCGACAAGTCGGTTGACGGTATTTACCCTTCCAGTTACTACATGTCCCCAATTCAATTGAAATTTCGAGACTTGGCGGGATTAATGAAAATTCAAGGAGTGGAACTAGTCGACAAGGTGCGGGTTTCACCCATAACTTGGCGATTTAGTATCCTAAGTGTGGTTGGTACTCGTCGGGTCAAAAGTTAATTTCGACACTTTGGCGAGGGTCCACTAGAATTTGAAATTTGAATTTCTCCATCAAGGTGTGGATTTCACTCCTAACTTGGTGGTGAATTTCGTGTAAGAAAGAAAAGTAGAAGGATCGAGAGTCATTCACCAAATTGTGGGTTTCACGCCTATTTTGGTGAAGTCGTCTCATTTTTGTAATATGAGTGTTGTCGGATTTAGAATAAAAGTAAAATGCATGAGGGAAGTGCATGTCAAAGGAATTACATGAACAAGTATAAACACATAAGAAGGCATATCAAGAATGGTGCTTGGATAATGAAATGACAAAACATGTATTAACACATAGAGAAATATGTTTAGAGTAACACGTAAAGAATCGAACAATGAAGCAAGTATTAACACATAATAAGACAAGCATTAATGCATAAGAATAACATGTTGAATATTTCTCACGTGTGATACATATGTCTAAAATAGCATAAATAAGAAACAAATAAAGTATCATGTAGTTGTTCAAGCAAAACATACGAATAAGGCTCTAAAAACTATAGACTAGGTAAAAGCATGGCATTTCTACCTAATTCCCTATAGTTATGGCTCTGATACCAATCTGTCACACCCCAACCAATGGCGGAAACATCGGGATGAGACGAAGTGTGAAGATTGCTCGAGACATCATAACGCTAATTGTGACAATAGAATTAAAGATAAATTGACTTCTTTCATAAATAAATGTTACAATACATGAAATTTGAAATACAACATGTTAAGTACAAGAAAAACAATATGACATTTATACAATGTATTTGACCTAAACGTCTATATGTGTATCTAGGTATCAACGCTACTTCATTTCATGGCATCATCATCCTCAACCTGTAACATGTTTAAAATAAAGTTCAATGCAAAAGCAAAGGCGAGTATACAAGTTTGGTACATACATAGCAAAAGATAAGTTTCGAACAATTCCTCATAGCAAGCATGTGATTCAAGATAAACGTAAAAACATGGCATGTGTCTAACATATCAAACCAAAAGAGACGCAAGATGCTCATGACATAACCACAAGTTACGGGCGGCGGGTCGTCAATCCTATAGCGCTACATATGTCACGGTTAGGCTCGTACGAAGTTAATGATAAGTTCAACACATAAGTTTCACCCAAGTTTAAAGTATCAAGCCATCACGTATACAAGCATGTTATAGGAATGTTCATTGTGTTTAAGCAAAATGTTCATGTGTAAGTTTTGATAAGTAAACATGTTACACCCCAAAAGTGGTAAAAGTAAAAAGGGGAAAAATACGAGTATACTCACATAATTGCTAAGTCTTCCGATTATTCCAAAAGTTGACGAGCGTAAGAGATTAGGAGGATGGAACACCGAGGTCACCCTATAGGGGCAAACGATGGTGCATGAGTAAACGGAATTACGACGGAGGATTTGAATTGGAATTAAGGTATCTAGTGATGTATATGTATTTATATATATATATATATATATATATATATATATATTATTTAGTTTAAGTAATATACCAAAATTAATTCTATTAAAAGTATTGTTGAAATATTGACCAAAATAAATATACATTTATATCTATTTTTATAAGAAGTAAGCGAATTGATAAGTTTCACTTTAAGAGTTTAACACATTTCGTTTTACCGATTTTTACAAAAAAAAAAAAAAAAAACGGGCAGAGTTTCCTCTGTTTTTGGACGATCCCGACAACACAAGTTGTCGATAAATTTGTCAAAATTCAATAAGTAATCAATGTTATATATTACAAGTTGTCGATAAAAATGAATATGTAACATTTTGTTACATGTTACATAGAGCCGGTTCCGCGACTAAAACAATAACTAAATCCAAAACAATATAACTAATATTCGCGTCATTAAAACACCAAGGCTCGCGTTTATAAAATATCGTTAACATAAATAATATGACGAACTTCAAGACGTTAGAATTTACCGAATATCGAATCTGACCGTTTTGACTGTTTGACCAGGTTTGACCAGTCAACCTGTTGTGTTGATTGTTGTTGACCACGGTTGACCCGACGAAACCCTAACCAAATCTGAAACGAAACCCGGATTAAAATGGACCGAATGAGAACCGAATAAATCAAAATGAACCGAACCGAAACTTGAAACAAACTGATGTCGAAGACGGAGAGGCGTGACCCGAACAAGAACAGGCCCGATCCCCAAACCGGAAACTTAAGCTCGATCCCGAGTCGTCGTCGTTGTGGCACGGCGCTGCTGTCGTCGTCGGTCACCATAACCACCATCGTCTTCATCGTCATTCCGCCGGAACCAAAACTTGAATCGAAGCAATCCGTACCGAAGCTGAATCGGCTGACATAAGACCGAACCACCGACGAAACAGACTCGACTCGAACCGGAACTCGAAACAACTGACCGAAATCGAGCCGAATCGGGGCTGAGCGACTGTCGCCGCCGCTGGTTGTCGGAATCGGAGGTCGAGAGGAGTAGGTGTCTTATTGTTTGGGTTTAATTGAAGGAGACAAGAAGATGAACAGTTATGCGGGTTGGGATCATTTGTAGGGTTTTCTAATTTAGATGGAGATGAGATCCTTCATGTTTGTATTTGTGGTAAAAGAGCAGAGAAGACAAAAGAACCTTCATATGCGGCTGATCCAAATGAGTTAGGGTTTAGCCATTTTTTATAATTTCCATTACTTATACAAATGGTCCCTAAACTTACCCACTTAACTTATGTTATAAAAAGAACTATCTTTATAAAACAACTAACTAGGTTAGTTTACTAATTTTAAAATTTAACGAGACTAACTTAGTTTATTATAGAAATAACTTTTAAATAGTAAATTAAATAAATTTAATTTAGTTAACCATTGGTAAATAAACATATCTATAGCGGATTAATTAAAGGAAACAAAAAGTGATTTTCGACGATTACCCTTTTCGGGTGGGACAAGTTTCTAAAAAGATTTTCAAGACTCGCTTTCTAAATTGGGAAGGTTATGAAAACGCGGGGCGTTACACAGAGTACTGCTGAAAGTTTCCCCTTGGAAAGGAGTTGTTAGATTCGGTAAGAAAGGAAAGCTAAGTCCAAGATACGTAGGACCATTTCTAGTGATCCAACGTATAGGACCAGTTGCTTATCGTTTACAACTACCAGAAAAGTTATCTGGAGTACATGATGTATTTCATGTATCCAATCTCAAGAAATGTCTATCAGACGAATCTTTGGTAGTACCTCTCCAAGATATAGAGGTAAACGAAAAGTTAAAATTTGTTGAGAAACCTCTTCAGATAGAAGACAGAAAAGTGAAATTTCTCAAGCACAAACGACTAGTGTTAGTTAAAGTAAAATGGGATTCAAAGAGAGGAGCTGAATACACTTTGGAGCTGGAATCTGAAATGAAGAAAAAGTATCCTTACTTATTCCAATAAATCTCGAGGACGAGATTTTTATTAAGGTGGGGAGAATGTAACAACTCTTATCAAAAGTCATATTTATTTAATTAATTTGTCCAATAGGAAACCTTAATTGAGAAACCCAAGTGATTCTGAACAAACCCTAAAATTTTCAGAACAATCGGAATCAGGATCTGGGCCCCTAAAACTCAGGGGGGGGGGGGGTAAACCCTAATTGATAATATCCTTACAGTTTGCTGTAGGAATTGAATTACGTCGAAATTTGACTCACCAAAGCTATAAAAGACACGAGCCTACTCTACCCTAGAAGTAACCTGTCGCGCCACGCGACAGGAACAAGAGGACCCCTCGCGTGGCACGAGGGGGACGATTTTCCAGCTATAAATAGTAGGCTGTGGGACTGAAACTTCTGCGTTGATTTGACGTTTAAATTCGTTTCGTACACAAAGTTATAGTGAAAACTGTCCAAAAACACACACCCGAATCACGAAGTACTGCCACAATTCAGGGTAATAACTCGATCGCTATTACGATTCATTTTCCGACCGATCAATATATCCAATGGATGTTTAAGTGCCGCCCACATTAGGGTTATACTTTGTCATTCGTCGTTAATTCGATGGATGTTTAAGTATCGCACTTTGTCGTTCGTTGTGAGAATGTGATCTCGTGAGTTATCATAAATGCTGTATTGATTACTAACCCGGTTTTGTGTGCATTGTTATTTAAATTAGGTTAACAAGGCTAATCCATAGACTAGATTCTGTCCGTATTAAATCTACAATGTGAGTCATTCTCTTTTTATCAAAATGCTTTACGAATTCTTAAATTTTTTTCAAAGTTATAATTACAGGGATTAAGTTTATGTAATCACCAAATTACAGCCGGTATGTGGGGTATTGTGCACATTACTATTTTTATCACTTTAGGTGGGCGAACCTAATTAATGATACTCGTTACTATTGGGTGAACGGACTCAATAGTAATATGACCATAGTCACGAAACGAGTCGATGACAAATACTGTGGGTAGTTGGTTGATATCTGAAACATTGTAATCTCTCTTAATACTGTAAATTATAACAAATGTGTCGTTTTAGTAAATAGAATGATTCACTAAGTATTTCCCGCTGATAAAACCTTTTTCAAACATGTTTCAGGTGATCTGTTGCAATTCAGGAAAAGTGTTGTGGAGCATTTCAAGCTTAAGAAAGTGGCTCATTATAAAATAAAGAAATATGTTTGTAAAATAAAGATTTCCCAGTGAAATCATATGATTGTAACGAGTTGTGAAATGAAATAATCGGGAAAATTTTAGCTTTAAAAAGATCCTGATGATAAACTTCCGCTGTTAAACTCAATTAAATAATACCACGGGATTTTTGTCCCGCGGCTCCTGAAACGGGTAAAACCGGGTCGGGGGCCGTGACACATTCATATTATTATATGTCGATGATATATTGTTGATAACATCTACAGATGACTTACGGGCAAAATTCATGGCTCGCCTTTCAAAAGAGTTCGCAATGAAGGATCTAGGGCCAGTTAGCTACTTTCTTGGTATTTCGGTCACACGGGACTCAACTTCGAACTCTTTATTTCTCTCACAAGAAAAATATACCCTCGAAATCCTTGTGTCACACCCCGATTTCCGCGTGTCACCGGTGGGCCCGGTGGGGGAGTATCGTGACGTGGTTGGCAACGTAATAGTCAAACAACACAATATAATAATGCACAGCGGAAGCAATTTAAAATAAGATACAACCGAATTTATTTATTGTAATCAAAGTCACAATATCCGGTGTTTATCCACAGTAGGATCGAAACAAAATAATATTAATTGTTCAACAGACTTCTGGCATCCTAAGCTTGCGAGACTTTTAATGATGCTTAGGAGACAATCCAGCCAAATTTCGTTTAGTACCTGCATTCAGTCTTTTGGGAAAATACGTCAGTTTACACTGGTAAATACATTCAACTGACTCATTTTGGAAAATGATTGAAAATTGGTTTGGATGCACATGGCATAAACATTTTTATTTAACTTGGGAGAATTATTTAATATTATAATCTTGTGAACGAATTACATGTTACTTATGCGTTCAGTCGCCCGGAACTAGTCCGGGTTAAAGATCAATAGACACACCACGTTATGGAGTTATACACTGCCGGGTGTACGCCTACACCCCGTGCTCAGGTCGTGGCCAATCTCGTAAGATGATGCCAAGGATATCCGGAACATGGTCATTAACCCCCCAAAGGCTGTAAAGTAAACAAGACTGTTTAAACGAGCCGATCAAATTATTCAACTACCCACTAAGCGTGGAGATTTGATGCTCGATCAAGCGGTACGCTATGTACCGTAACCCAAGCCCGTATAGGGAAAATAAGTTAAAAGTATTTACCTGATGCAAGTATAAATCACAATAAGGAGAATGCACGTAGCTTTTACTGTTTCTCCTAATCTGGAACGAAGGTTTATAATAACCTATTAGAATTCTAATGGGTTTTTTATTAAGCTTAAGCTTAGACCGGCTAGTTTCAAGATACGGTTCGTACGCACGATTAAGCGAAGACCGGATAGAATGTGATTCAGAACCGACAAGCTTGAAGACTTGTTTAATATAGGTTTATTATTCACATTCTGGATTTTGAGATAAAACCGTTAAGGTTTGACCCGTTTCGGCTAGTTTATGTAAACTTGTTACATAAACCGAACCGTACGCGTAATAAGCGTGACGGGTAGTCATGAGAGCCATATACAGGTTTCCTAAGTTAATTATGTCTCAAATATGTTGTGACATCAGTAAGGTGTCTTTCGTTATGCCCGAAACGTGTTTAGACACAAACTAGGCCCCGTAGGGGTAGTTTGGTCATTTAAAAGTTTATAAAAGAGTTTAAGTGACAACCTGAGTTACAGGTCTGATGTAATCAGCAAATATACTCAATTTTCTAAGTTACATCAGTAGGTTTAAGCATGTATGTGAAACTTATCATTTTTAACCAAACTAGGCCCCGTAGGGGTATTTTGGTAATTTCACATAAGCCGAAAAGCTCAAAACTGAAGTCTGAGTTTATCAACCTTTGCTTACTGTTAAAATATGATAATTTGCCTCTTATATCAGTAGGTATCAACCCGGATATGTCCAATATGATTTTAAAACATACTATGCGCTAAAAACGCTAAATAAGGCGATTAAAGGCCATTACCGGGTTCGATACTTAAATCTGATATTTTTATATTTCCAGAAGGCTTAAAATAATTTATTTATCATAACTAATTAGTGGAAAAAGGTTTGGGGTCGTTTAGATATGTAAAACTCATTTTATGGCCCGTAAGGGCAAAACCGACAATTACCGGATTAAGCCTACGACTACGAGTTATGCTCAGCCTAAAATTAATTAAAAATATTTAAAAATCCCAAAATAATATATTACATCAGTGGGTAAAATATTTGATACCAAATAGTATGCTTAACTAGGCTATACGCTAATTACGCCATTTTATTAACATAAAGCATTAGTTTTGCGATAATGAGCATAACTCTTAATCTACAAGTCAAACTGATGTCTAACTTTGCATACAAGTCTATATATCAGTAACAAAGGTTTCTACACTTTTACATTTTCGTAAATCACGTTTTAAGGTAATAAGGGCATAACGGTCAACATATGAGCAATTAACGGAAACATGCATATTAATTGGATAACTAATGAACCAAGGTGTATAATCACAGAGGGTTGTTCTAACATGTAACCTAGTCCAATTAAAGCTCTGAGGCATTTCTAAAATATGCCTAAACGGGTCAGCACTGAAAGTCAACGTGAAAGTCAAACTATGTGACTTTAGGTTCCGAACCGGGTCTAAACAGGAAATAGTCGGGTTGAACATGTTTGGACATGTTCTTACACTTATTTCTAAGTTATAACAATGATCAAACAGGTTATATATGTTCTAGATAGCTAATTATGCATAAACGACATTTTAAGCATTATGTTGACTTTTTATTTAAAGGTTTGACCCGACATTTGACCTGGTTAGGATGGTGATCAGGGGAAACCCTTTTGGGGTTTTATTACCCACATAATTACCAACCTATAACTACTTTTAATTCGAGATATGACTGAGCCATTAGTGACTAATCTCGAAGTCAAACCGTAATTACGACGGTTTGACTTATAGCTAATTAACCTAGCTAAACTCAATTAGAGAAGGACAAGAATACTTACTGAAGTACTATGCACAAGATATGATCACTTGGAAGCAAGCTTGAGCTCCAGAAATGATCCAAGAGTGCAGGAGAAGTTGTGAGGAATGTTTGAAACCTTGAAGGCCTTTTATACTTGTTGCAATCACCATAACAAGTTGACAACAAGGTCTAGGATCCATCCACAACTGATTAACACTTGTTACTAGTGCCTAGGGATGTCTAGGGGTCGTCCACAAGTGAGAAAAACCGGCTAAGTGGGTCGAAATCGCGCATAACAGGCAACAGCTTGTTTCTGGTCGCTGGCAGTATGGTAGCGCACCGTTACATGTTTGTGGTAGCGGTGCGCTACCTCTTCTCAGAAGCTGAAATGTTGTTGTTTGTTGAAGGTTCGAAAGGGCACCCACTTGTTCGACTTTGGGACATTATTTTGTCAGTTGAGGGCCTCCCAAAATGCCTTTGTACAGTTCTAAACCCCACCATGAAGTATTGTTTCATTTGAATCCATAAACAAGACCCGAAAATGAAGGTTTATCATTCATTTCTTCGTGAGATCATATCATGCACTTGGAATTCTTTTGTTGACAATAATTCCCTGAATTGAGGCATAAAAGATGTGTATTTTAATCGGGTCTTGGGATTTATACTTGAGGTCGTTCAGAGGTAACAATTTAACATGACGCCACTTTAAATCCCACCGAAACATCTTTATTAAATCCGGGTTTACAATGCGTTTTGTCTTACATGACACGTGTCGTTTTATTATTGAACCCGAAATTTTCGAGGTGTTACATCCTCACCCCCTTAAAATAAATCTCGACCCGAGATTTATTGAAACAAGTAAGGGTACTTTTCTTTCATCGTGGATTCAACCTCCCACGTGAATTCGGGACCTCTACGGGCATCCCATTTGACCTTTACAAAAGGTATATGCTTCCTTCGAAGCTTCCTTACCTGTCGGTCTTCAATCGACAAAGGTTTTTCAACAAATTTTAAGCTTGCGTCTATATGCACATCTGTATGTGGTATAACCAGTGATTCGTCAGCGAAACACTTCTTTAGATTGCAGATGTGGAACACATTGTGAATTCCACTGAGCTCTTCTGGTAAGTTCAACTTATAGGCAACTGTCCCGACACGTTCGATAACCTCGAAAGGTCCTATGTATCTCGGGCTTAGTTTGCCTTTCTTACCAAACCGCATCACTCCTTTCCAGGGTGACACTTTGAGTAGGACTTTGTCACCTACTTCGAAGTGAAAATCCTTACGATTTGGATCAGCGTAACTCTTCTGCCTATCCCGGGCAGCTTTGAGATTGTTACGAATCTGGACAATCTTGTCCGTCGTCTCGAACACGATCTCTGGTCCTGATAACTGGACTTCTCCAACTTCCGCCCAACAAACTGGCGATCTACACTTTCTACCGTATAGTGCCTCAAAAGGCGCAGCCTTTATGCTGGTGTGGTAGCTATTGTTGTAGGAGAATTCGATCAATGGTAGGTTCTTATCCCAACTACCTCCCAAATCGATCGCACATGCACGTAGCATGTCTTCCAACGTTTGAATAGTACGCTCACTCTGACCGTCAGTCTGAGGATGGTAAGCCGTACTAAAGTTCAAACGTGTGCCCAAAGATTGCTGGAAGCTTTTCCAAAAATGTGACGTGTACCTAGTATCTCTATCAGAGATAATAGCTACAGGTATGCCATGCAAGGCTACAATCTTATCAACGTATAACTGGGCTAACATATCGGAGCTATAAGTCTCCTTGATGGGTAAGAAATGAGCTGACTTAGTCAGTCGGTCAACTATAACCCATATCGTATCATTTCCTTTCCTTGTCTTGGGTAACTTGGTAATAAAATCCATAGTTACCATTTCCCACTTCCACGTAGGAAGTTCAGGCTGTTGTAGCAAACCTGACGGTTTCTGATGCTCGGCTTTGACTTGCGCACATGTCAAGCATTTTGCTACATGGGCGGCTACAGACTTTTTCAAGCCTATCCACCAATAATTTGCCTTTAGATCCTGGTACATCTTATCAGCTCCAGGATGAACGGAGTATTTGGAACTATGGGCTTCTTGGAGGATGACATCACGAAGTCCTCCAAAAATTGGAACCCATATTCGTCTATTTAATCGCAGAATTCCGTCTTTGCTAAGAGTTAACTGCTCCTCAGTTACTCCTAACTTTTCGTTAGGATAGTTAGCTTCCAACACAGCTTCCTTCTGTGCAGCTAACACCCTTTCTATTAAACTGTTCTTTATCTCCATACGCTTGGCGTTAATTCGAACGGGTTTAACCCTTTCCTTTCTGCTCAAGGCGTCAGCGACTACATTCGCTTTGCCGGGATGATACTTGATTTCACAATCATAGTCATTCAAGGTTTCCATCCAACGGCGTTGCCTCATGTTTAATTCCTTCTGATTAAACAGATGTTGGAGGCTCTTGTGATCAGAATAAATCACACATTTGATACCATAAAGATAGTGCCTCCAAAGCTTTAGTGTGAATACAACGGCACCCAGCTCCAAGTCATGGGTGGTGTAATTCTTTTCATGCACCTTCAGTTGTCTTGATGCGTAGGCAATCACCTTGCCTTTCTGCATAAGCACACACCCCATGCCAGTGTGCGAAGCATCACAATAAACCACAAACTCTTCTATTCCATCTGGCAATGTCAGTACCGGGGCGTTGCTCAACTTTTGCTTCAGTATATAAAAGGATTCTTGCTGCTTAGGGCCCCAAACAAACTTAACCTTCTTCTTAGTTAAGGAGGTTAGGGGTGCAGCAATCCTTGAAAAGTTTTCGATGAAACGCCTGTAATATCCTGCCAATCCCAGGAAGCTACGTATTTCTGTAGGCGTCTTTGGCTCTTGCCAGTTCATTACGGCTTCAACCTTAGCGGGATCCACCTGGATACCACGCTCACTAACCACGTGTCCAAGAAATTGGACCTCTCGAAGCCAAAATTCACACTTGGAGAATTTGGCATAGAGCTTCTCCTGGTGTAGGAGTTTGAGAATACATCGAAGGTGTTTCTCGTGGTCAGCTTGATTCTTAGAATAAATAAGGATGTCATCGATGAAGACGATAACAAATTTATCTAAGTAAGGCTTGCAGACGCGATTCATGAGATCCATGAACGCGGCTGGTGCATTAGTGAGCCCAAAAGGCATCACTAGGAACTCGTAGTGACCATAACGAGTCCTAAATGCAGTCTTGTGAACGTCTTCATCCTTAACCTTCAACTGATGGTAGCCTGACCTCAGATCAATCTTTGAGAAGTAACTTGCCCCTTGAAGCTGATCGAACAAATCGTCGATCCTGGGCAATGGATATATATTCTTGATCGTGACTTTATTAAGCTCGCGATAGTCGATGCACAGACGCATCGATCCATCCTTCTTCTTGACAAACAGGATTGGCGCTCCCCAAGGAGATGAACTAGGTCTGATGAAACCTTTAGCCAGTAATTCATCTAACTGCGTCCGCAACTCCTTCATTTCTGTGGGTGCCAATCTGTATGGTGCTCTAGCAACTGGTGCCGCTCCTGGGATGATATCGATCCTAAATTCAACTTGTCTATCTGGTGGCAAACCAGGTAGATCTTCAGGAAACACTTCTGGGTATTCAGAGATGACAGGGATGTCTTCTAACTTCGGTTTGGGCTCATCAATAATCACCTGTGCCATGTAGATGACACACCCCTTCTTCAAACACTTTGAAGCCTTGAGCATAGTCACGTGCTCAGGTAGTCCATACTGGGTATCTCCCCGAATGGTAAGTGACTCACCAGACGGAGTCTTTATCACTACTTGCTTCATGTTACAGACAATTTGGGCCTGGTTATGAGATAACCAGTCCATACCCAGAACTATGTCAAAACCGGCTAACTTAAACGGAAGTAGAGACAGAGGAAAAGAATGGTTCTTAATGGATATAACACATCCATCTAACACAGTAGAGACGGTTTCTATGGTACCATCTGCTAACTCTACCTCATAGTTTGCGTTTAAGGTTTTGACAGGTAAATTCAACAATTTACAAAACTTATGATCTACGAAAGACTTATCTGCGCCTGAATCAAAAAGTACTCTTGCAAAGACATCATTTACAAGGAATGTACCTGTTATGACATTATCGTCCTGCACAGCTTCTTTTGCGTCCATTCTGAAGACTCTGGCATTAGTCTTCTTAGCCTCCTCAGGCTTCTTGTTGTATTTCGGGCAGTTGGTCTTGATGTGCCCCTTCTCATTGCAACGGTAGCACGTTGCGTCCTTTATCTTTTTGCAATCCAGGGTTTTGTGATCCGTGGACTTGCAAATTCCACAAGCAAAGGGTTTTGACTGAGTCTGAGAGCTCGACTCCAGTCTGCACTTTCCATAGTGCTGCTTCTTGCAAATTTTACACTTGGGCTTCTCATCAGACTTATGCCCATCCTTCCTCGACTCAAATCCCTTCTTGTTATCACCGCTCCCACGGTGCTTCTTGTTCGACTTTCGCGAACCATCATCTTCACGCTTCCTCTTCTCGGCCTCCTTATTCCTCTGTGATCTCTGCCTGACCGCATCTAGAGTGAGGGATAAGGAAATGTCAGTTAAAGACCTGAAGGTAGCTGGCCGAGAAGCTTTTACGCTTGCCTTGATCTCGGGTTCTAAACCACCAATAAAGCGAGCGATTCTTTTTGGCTCCGGGGTTACTAGGTAGGGAACCAACCGGGACAGCGTATTGAAGCTTGTCAGGTAAGCTTGACAGTCGAGGTTCTTCATCACCAACGATAGAAAGTCAGATTCTATCTTCTCCACCTCATGTTGAGGGCAGAAATTTTCCTTGATTAGGGCAATGAATTGATCCCACGACATATTATACAACGGGATCTTTCCGGAGGCCTCCATCAGAGATCTCCACCATGCCAACGCTTCACCTTTGAAGGACTGTGACACAAACTTAACTATATCCCCTTCAGCGCACCCGCTGATATCTACCACCGTGTCCATCTCGTCCAGCCCAGTCATACAGTCGACGGCTCCTTTTTCCCCAGTAAAATCCCTGGGCTTACAAGACACGAAGTACTTATAGGAGCAACCCTTGTTACGGGGTTCTTGATGCAGTACTATATGCTGAGATGGGATACTTTGATGGTTGGTGGACTGACGGTCATCACCATCTTTCTTGGGTCCATTCTTCTTGGGAAGAGGCTTGCTATGAGCCTCAGAATGTGTCTTGGGCTTTGAATGTGATGCAGAGTGGGTCCTACTTCGAGTACCACTGTATTCCTCATACTGTTTATCCAAAGCCTGAGTAACAGCGCCGTCTATGATCGCTTTTAACTCGGCACCCGTTAACGTAATCTGGGCGTTCTCATTTGGCTCCACTGGATGGCTATTGACTTCACTTGAGTTAGCCATTTGTATTGAACTGTTGCAGAAAGCAAGGACAATAATTTATTTGGGAGTTTATTATGGAATTACCCCTTAGGGTAACTCGTTAACCATGGTAAACAGAGACCATATTTGGTTAACTTATTAATCGTATTAATTTAGGATTTCAATTAAAATTTATCCTAAACATAAACAATAACAATATATATTAGCACATAAGGCTTGGTCACATGGACAATTTAAATTTTTAAGCTATGATTACAGAGAATCAAGGCTTTTAAGGTTTGAACCTAGTTCATTACCCTTATCAGACAGGGAGTCATAGCTACCACTGTCTTTTGGCTCATATGGGAGTGAGCTAGGCCCGTAGGCATCGTATTACTACGTATGTTAAAATATGATCATCTTAATTGATGATCTTAACCCATGATTCAGAGATCATATAACTGGGTTTAGAATCTTCTAAAGAATCCTTATACATATAAATGACATGTGATTTTAACGAATCACTTCTGCCAGGAATGTTAACATGTTTTAAGATGTTAACAGGGATTTGAATCTTTTAAACAGGTCTTACCATTTTGGCCCGGTCTTATATTTGACACGAGGCTAGGTTTCACACTTTAAGATCCTTAATTAAATAATTACATAGGCAGATTAATTTAAAAGGAATGATTTTAATTTATTTGTTTCATTTGTAAATTATTTATGCACAAAATGGCAAACATGAAATTTATAAAAACAACATTCCATTAATCATACATAGGTTACAAGTTGCCCTAAGCGGGTCTTTTCAAACAAACCAATACCCACGCAGGGGTTTTAAACCAGTACTTGCCCACGCAGGGGCTTTAAACAACAAACTAGTCCTCGCAGGGACCTTAACAACTAAACATCATACCCACGCAGGGGTTAACGAAAAATAGAGAGATAGGCCCACGCAGGGGCTCAAAACAAACATACAACACACATACCCACATAGGGGCTTATCAACCAAATACACCCACGCAGGGGCTTATACTGAAAATGGGAGGATTCAATGATCCTTCTTGTTCTTCCCCTTGATCAATCCTACCAATCCCTGGAAGAATGTTTGCCTCTCCCGGCGGTCCTCGTGAACTACCCGTTCAACTTGATTCAACCTCTGCAGGAGTTCTTCATGTTCGGGTGGTGAGAATCTAGGTGGCTGCGATTGAGCCCGGATGATGGGTCTAGGAGGTATCGCGTATCCCTGAGTCGGGTAACTCACCCCCCATGGATCCCCATAGGGTCCTTGGGTGTTGTAGTTCGCTGCTAACATGTACGGATCAGCCTCCGCGTACCCATAGTCGTGATGCGTTGGGGGTTCAAACGGGTTGTATCCCATGCCACTCGTATACGCCGGGATTGGGTTATCAAATCCCATCGGCGGTGGCTGTAGTACAGCAGGGTTGGAGGGTCCACCAAATTGCAGGTCCTCCTGGTGCGGTGGGTAGTGACTAGCACTTGACTGTCGTGGGGAACTGAAATTGAAGCCCCCCGGTCGTACTGATATGCGGGCACCGGTTCTCCTACGCCTTGGCGGTTGGGGAGGTGCCGGTTGAACTGGTGGCGGTGGAGGTGGTGGCGTAACTGCCACAAATCGGTGATCCTCGGATGAATCTTGATGATGCGGCTGTGGCTGTGGCTGCTGTTGCTGAGACTGCTGCTGCTGATGCTGCCCATGAGACGACGAGTGGTGAGAAGGCGTATAGTACCACTCGTGCTGATTAAAGAAGGCTTGGAAACTGTCTGGACCACCATAGGGTGATCCGTGAAAAGACGATCCATCGGAGATTTCGATCGGATGGTTTGGAGTACCACTCGCCGGCATGACGGGGTCCGTATCCTCGTCCATATCATCTGCGTGATCTCCTGAAAAGTGGTCCTCTGGACCCAGTGGGTTAAAACCCATGGGTTCTGGTATGAATCCTACCGGGTTAAACTGTCCCCGAAAAGTAGGTGTAGGGTCCCCATAGGAATGATGGGACAAAGACCTCTACAGCGGTATGTATGAAGGCAGAGGGTTGTTGGGCTCATCTTCCGAGTGTGGTCCATATGAATTGTGGACCGGAGGGGTAGAGCTGTGCGAAACAGATCGTCTCGCTGGTTCGAACAGGTTTCTCCTGTTCCGTCTTGGACCTTCGCTCTCCGTAGCGGGTTGGGCTCGTACATTTGACGGTCCAGCTTCATGGTCATTGGGGGCGGTGATTGGCCCCTTGCCTCGTCCTCGTGTTCTGAAGAATCTCGGAGGCATTTTTGTCAAGAGTCCTGTCAATACAGCATAAGATAACAATAACAAAAATATAAATTTAAAGGACAAAACAAAAACCGAGTAAGGTGGAATTTGTCCTATGTTATAAGTCTAGACTCGAAGGTTTAGATATGTGCAATTGTGTAACTGAGATTAAACACAAAAGGCTAGTGTTTAATTCACTCAGTGTTGGCTCTAATACCAACCTGTCACACCCCGATTTCCACGTGTCACCTGTGGGCCCGGTGGGGGAGTATCGTGACGTGGTTGGCAACGTAATAGTCAAACAACACAATATAATAATGCACAGCGGAAGCAATTTAAAATAAGATACAACCGAATTTATTTATTGTAATCAAAGTCACAATATCCGGTGTTTATCCACAGTAGGATCGAAACAAAATAATATTAATTGTTCAACAGACTTCTGGCATCCTAAGCTTGCGAGACTTTTAATGATGCTTAGGAGACAATCCAGCCAAATTTCGTTTAGTACCTGCATTCAGTCTTTTGGGAAAATATGTCAGTTTACACTGGTAAATACATTCAACTGACTCATTTTGGAAAATGATTGAAAATTGGTTTGGATGCACATGGCATAAACATTTTTATTTAACTTGGGAGAATTATTTAATATTATAATCTTGTGAACGAATTACATGTTACTTATGCGTTCAGTCGCCCGGAACTAGTCCGGGTTAAAGATCAATAGACACACCACGTTATGGAGTTATACACTGTCGGGTGTACGCCTACACCCCGTGCTCAGGTCGTGGCCAATCTCGTAAGATGATGCCAAGGATATCCGGGACATGGTCATTAACCCCCCAAAGGCTGTAAAGTAAACAAGACTGTTTAAACGAGCCGATCAAATTATTCAACTACCCACTAAGCGTGGAGATTTGATGCTCGATCAAGCGGTACGCTATGTACCATAACCCAAGCCCGTATAGGGAAAATAAGTTAAAAGTATTTACCTGATGCAAGTATAAATCACAATAAGGAGAATGCACGTAGCTTTTACTGTTTCTCCTAATCTGGAACGAAGGTTTATAATAACCTATTAGAATTCTAACGGGTCTTTTATTAAGCTTAAGCTTAGACCGGCTAGTTTCAAGATACGGTTCGTACGCACGATTAAGCGAAGACCGGATAGAATGTGATTCAGACCCGACAAGCTTGAAGACTTGTTTAATATAGGTTTATTATTCACATTCTGGATTTTGAGATAAAACCGTTAAGGTTTGACCCGTTTCGGCTAGTTTATGTAAACTTGTTACATAAACCGAACCGTACGCGTAATAAGCGTGACGGGTAGTCATGAGAGCCATATACAGGTTTCCTAAGTTAATTATGTCTCAAATATGTTGTGACATCAGTAAGGTGTCTTTCGTTATGCCCGAAACGTGTTTAGACACAAACTAGGCCCCGTAGGGGTAGTTTGGTCATTTAAAAGTTTATAAAAGAGTTTAAGTGACAACCTGAGTTACAGGTCTGATGTAATCAGCAAATATACTCAATTTGCTAAGTTACATCAGTAGGTTTAAGCATGTATGTGAAACTTATCATTTTTAACCAAACTAGGCCCCGTAGGGGTATTTTGGTAATTTCACATAAGCCGAAAAGCTCAAAACTGAAGTCTGAGTTTATCAACCTTTGCTTACTGTTAAAATATGATAATTTGCCTCTTATATCAGTAGGTATCAACCCGGGTATGTCCAATATGATTTTAAAACATACTATGCGCTAAAAACGCTAAATAAGGCGATTAAAGGCCATTACCGGGTTCGATACTTAAATCTGATATTTTTATATTTCCAGAAGGCTTAAAATAATTTATTTATCATAACTAATCAGTGGCAAAAGGTTTGGGGTCGTTTAGATATGTAAAACTCATTTTATGGCCCGTAAGGGCAAAACCGACAATTACCGGATTAAGCCTACGACTACGAGTTATGCTCAGCCTAAAATTAATTAAAAATCTTTAAAAATCCCAAAATAATATATTACATCAGTGGGTAAAAGATTTGATACCAAAGAGTATGCTTAACTAGGCTATACGCTAATTACGCCATTTTATTAACATAAAGCATTAGTTTTGCGATAATGAGCATAACTCTTAATCTACAAGTCAAACTGATGTCTAACTTTGCATACAAGTCTATATATCAGTAACAAAGGTTTCTACACTTTTATATTTTCGTAAATCACGTTTTAAGGTAATAAGGGCATAACGGTCAACATATGAGCAATTAACGGAAACATGCATATTAATTGGATAACTAATGAACCAAGGTGTATAATCACAGAGGGTTGTTCTAACATGTAACCTAGTCCAATTAAAGCTCTGAGGCATTTCTAAAATATGCCTAAACGGGTCAGCACTGAAAGTCAACGTGAAAGTCAAACTATGTGACTTTCGGTTCCGAACCGGGTCTAAACAGGAAATAGTCGGGTTGAACATGTTTGGACATGTTCTTACACTTATTTCTAAGTTATAACAATGATCAAACAGGTTATATATGTTCTAGATAGCTAATTATGCATAAACGACATTTTAAGCATTATGTTGACTTTTTAATTAAAGGTTTGACCCGACATTTGACCTGGTTAGGATGGTGATCAGGGGAAACCCTTTTGGGGTTTTATTACCCACATAATTACCAACCTATAACTACTTTTAATTCGAGATATGACTGAGCCATTAGTGACTAATCTCGAAGTCAAACCGTAATTACGACGGTTTGACTTTTAGCTAATTAACCTAGCTAAACTCAATTAGAGAAGGACAAGAATATACTTACTGAAGTACTATGCACGAGATATGATCACTTGGAAGCAAGCTTGAGCTCCAGAAATGATCCAAGAGTGCAGGAGAAGTTGTGAGGAATGTTTGAAACCTTGAAGGCCTTTTATACTTGTTGCAATCACCATAACAAGTTGACAACAAGGTCTAGGATCCATCCACAACTGATTAACACTTGTTACTAGTGCCTAGGGATGTCTAGGGGTCGTCCACAAGTGAGAAAAACCGGCTAAGTGGGTCGAAATCGCGCATAACAGGAAACAGCCTGTTTCTGGTCGCTGGCAGTATGGTAGCGCACCGTTACATGTTTGTGGTAGCGGTGCGCTACCTCTTCTCAGAAGCTGAAATGTTGTTGTTTGTTGAAGGTTCGAAAGGGCACCCACTTGTTCGACTTTGGGACATTATTTTGTCAGTTGAGGGCCTCCCAAAATGCCTTTGTACAGTTCTAAACCCCACCATGAAGTATTGTTTCATTTGAATCCATAAACAAGACCCGAAAATGAAGGTTTATCATTCATTTCTTCGTGAGATCATATCATGCACTTGGAATTCTTTTGTTGACAATAATTCCCTGAATTGAGGCATAAAAGATGTGTATTTTAATCGGGTCTTGGGATTTATACTTGAGGTCGTTCAGAGGTAACAATTTAACATGACGCCACTTTAAATCCTACCGAAACATCTTTATTAAATCCGGGTTTACAACGCGTTTTGTCTTACATGACACGTGTCGTTTTATTATTGAACCCGAAATTTTCGAGGTGTTACACCTTGAACGGGCCGGTCTCTCCAATTGCAACCCAGCGGCCACTCCGGTTGACACACAACACAAATTAAGCAGTTCTCATGGAACACCCATCGACAATATCACCGAATAACGAAGCTTCGCCGGTGCCTTACAATACCTCACCTTTACTCGACCGGATATTTCATATGCCGTCCAACAAGTGTGCCTCCATATGCATGACCCAAAGACCACCCATTTCAATGCTCTTAAAAGAATCATGCGATATATTAAAGGCACCATCTCCTATGGTCTTCACATTCAACCTTCTTCGACCTCCTCCCTCACGGCTTACACAGATGCCGATTGGGGAGGGTGTCCCGACACAAGGAGGTCCACGTCCGGTTATTGTGTATATATGGGCGACAACCTCCTCTCATGGTCTTCTAAGCGTCAAGCTACTTTATCACGCTCTAGTGCCGAAGCGGAGTACCGGGGCGTCGCTAATGTGGTGTCCGAAGTTTGTTGGCTACGCAACTTATTACTAGAAATTCATCATCCTCTTCAACGTGCAACCTTAGTTTATTGTGACAACGTCAGCGCCATTTACCTATCCGGTAATCCGGTTCAACATCAACGCACAAAACACGTTGAAATGGATATACACTTTGTCCGAGAAAAGGTCGCCAAGGGTGAAGTCCGTGTTCTACATGTACCATCACGATACCAAATAGCCGACATCTTTACAAAAGGATTGCCAAAGGTTCTATTCGATGATTTTCGCACCAGTCTCAACATCCGTGATCCTCCCGTTTCGACTGCGGGGGAATATTAGAATAAAGCTAAATCATAGCAATTGATTTGTATCTCATTATTGTAAATAATTAACTACAGCTTAATTAGAGGAAGTCCATTGACTAGAGGAGACATTCTTGGAAGACCATTGACTTGTAAATGATTATATATATCTTGTAAATGAATGATAGAAGCAGACAAGAAATTACAAAGTCCAACAGTGTATACAATATAAGTCTCGTATATGTTTCTTATAGGTCTTATACGGGACCTATATTACACCTATTAGCCTATACGGGTGTTATAACGTATCCTATAATATCGTATAGTATTTTATTGTATCGTATAGTGTAGTATAAGTCTCGTATATGTTTACGATACATCTGTAGTTCAATACGAGGCTTATACAGGACCTATACTATAAGATACTATACCTATACGGGACCCATACTACACTATACGATATCACACTTATAGGCTTATACGAGGTCAATACGTGACCTATACGATACGATATTTATTTAAAATGATTAATGATGTATAAAAAAGTTTGTAAGACATACTTTTTTATTTATTTAAAATAGAAAACTTTTTTTTTAATAAAACTTTGCTAAAACGATTAATATTGTATAAATGTTTCTAAAAAAAACTACCTTTTACATACGCTGCGTATAGACCTATACGCAATGTACATAAAGGGTCAAAAAGACAATTTTACCCCTGGTTTGGGCTACGTATCGCCCCCAATCCAGGGTTAAAATGGTCTTTTTTTACCAAACTTGCCCCATAAATACGCCACATACACGGCTATACGCGGCCTATAGTAAAAAAAAACCATTTTACCCTTGGATTGGGGGCTATACGAAGCCCAAACAAGGGGTAAAATTGTCTTTTTAACCCTTTATATAAGCTACGTATAGGCCTATACGCAGCATATATAAAGGGTTGTTTTTTATAAAACTATTAATAATGTATAAATGTTTCTAAAAAAAACACTTATATACGCCGCATATAGGCCTATACTCTGCCTATAAATCTATACGCAGCGTATATAAACCTTAAAGTGTGCAAATAGGCACCTTAGACGTGCCAACAGTTTGAGCCAAATAAAAACACACCCACGCAGAATATTAAGGATTGCATCACGTCAGGTGAGGCTTCTTTCACCACTAAAAATTTCATTTTCAATGGGTTAAAGTTTCCTCTAAACATCAATTGATAACATAATAAGAATCAGAACTAAAATAACAAAATCCAATACGTTTATTTGGTTTATTTGTGAAGCACAGAATCTTATCCATTGAAAAGGTGGAGTGTTGTAAGTTGGGGTGAATTGATCTGGTTATTTACAAGGTCTTTATGACCGCTACCTCCATCATCAACATCATTCTCCTCTGCTGCAGTAACCTGTAAGTCAAAGATGTACAAAGTTTTGTTACTTATGTTTTCCTATTTCATTCCAGCTTATAAAAAGCAAGAAATTAGCAAATATATGAGCTTTTGGTAATCTTTATATAAAAAACTACAAAATACATAAAAGGGAACTTGTAGGAAATATATAGGCAAACAAGATCAGGAAAATGATGCTACTTTCTCTCTCTCCCTCTCTCTCTATAATATATATATATATATATATAAGGTAAGGTTCATGCGAGAACCACCTTTATTGCGAGAAACAATGTGAACACAGCCTAAAATAGCTAAAAAAACCTAAAAAAAAACTAACCCCCCCCCCACCCCCCAAACCCAAGCTAAAATGCTAAAAACTAAACCCCCAAAAACCTAAAAAAAATAAAAAAATAAAAAAAACACACAATTTTTTATTTTTTTTAATATTTCTTAAGTTAAAATCGCTACTTTTAGTAGCAAAATTTTTTTTTTTTTTGTAAAATTCCCCAAAACACCCCCCCCCCCCACCCAAGCTAAAATGCTAAAAACTAAACCCCCAAAAAACCTAAAAAAAAATCAAAAAAACAAACAAATGTTTTTTTTTTAATATTTTTAAGTTAAAATCGCTACTTTTAGTAGCCAAAAAAAATTTTTTTTTTTTTGCTACTAAAAGTAGCGATTTTTTTATAAAAAAAATTGTGTGTTTTTTAGCTATTTTTAGGTATTTTTGGTTGTGTTCACATTGGTTCTCACGGTTCTCGCAATAAAGGGTGGTTCCTAACGGATCCTTGTCCTATATATATATGGGAAGGATCCACTAAAAAGTGGATTTTGCCTAAGTAGCCCAAGAATTATTGTGATGATGACATGTGGCACTCCTAATAAGTAGGAATGAAGGATATTTTGGTCCTTATATATAGGAGTGAAAATGGCATGTGACACCTCTTTTGTTTTTTAAAAATACAACAAAAAATATAGTACAAAAAATATAACACAAAAAAATATAGCACAAAAATATGTAGTACAAAAAAACATTGCACGAAAAAATTCAGCAAAAAAAATGTAGTACAAAAAAATCCAGGACAAAAAATTGAGAAAAAAAATTTAAGACAAAAAATTTAGCACAAAAATATAGTACAAAAATCAAGCACAAAAAAATGTTATACAACATTGAAATACAACACATTTTAGTGGGTTTTTTTAGTCTTCATATTTTATATAGCAATATGGTACTCAAATTAAAGATAAAAGACGCTCGATTTTATGGTGAAATTTTTATGAAAAAATAATGTCGTATAAAAAAGTTATGAACGTTTAAAACATGGGGGTGGAATATGCATGTGCCTTGCATGTGGAGAGAGAGTCTATAAATAGGATTTTCCCAAGATACCCTTGCACTCCTACACTTTCATCTTAACCATTGATTTGAAAAATGAATGGTTAAGATTACTTCTCATCCTACTTAGGCAAAATGAACTTTTTATTTGATCTTACCCCTATATAATATATATATAGGATAAGGATCATGTGAGAAGTAGTAAGACTAATTGAGAAACTTGAGAAGCATTCTGGATCACACATTTTCCCTAAGCAAAAAAATGCAAAAAAAAGGTGAAAAAAATGCAAAAATTTTTTTTTTGGAAAATCGTAGCTTTTTCTTTAAGGATTTAATTTTTTTTTTATTTAAAATTTTTTTTTTTTTGGATTTATACACATGTGTATATTGTTAATCTTTTAACTACACATATATGTATATTGTCAATTATACATATATGTATATACATGTTTAAAATTGAAAAACAAGTGTTATTTAGGGTTTAGCATTAGTATTTAGGGTTTAGCATTAGGGTTTACGGTTCAGCTTTATGGTTTAGGGTTTAGCTTTAGAGTTTAGCATTAGGGTTTAGCAATAGTATTTAGGGTTTAGCTTTTAGCTTTAGGGTTTAGCATTAAGGGTTTAGCTTTAGCTTTAGGGTTTAGCATTAGGGTTTAGCTTTAGGGTTTAGAATTAGGGTTTAGCTTTATGGTTTAGAATTAGGGTTTAGCTTTAGTGTTTAGGGTTTAAGGTTTAGGGTTTATAACACATATTTTTTCAATTTTAAACATGTATATACATATATGTATAGTTAAAAGATTAACAATATACACGTGTATAAATCCCAAAATAAAAAAAAAATTAAATCCTTAAAAAAAAGCTGCGATTTTTCCAAAAAAAAAATTATATATATATATATTTTTGCATTTTTTTTCACTTTTTTTTGCATTTTTTGCTTAGGGAAAATGTATTGTCCAGATTGCTTCTCAAGTTTCTCAAATTTTCAAAGCCGATAGATAGATGCCTAATAGCTAGATGCCTAATAGCTAAATATATGTGTTGTCCCGCGCCTAGGCACACTTTTTAAAACCAAGCCGATAGATAGATGCCTAATAGCTAAATATTGTTCACAATTTTCAAAGGGCACAGGAGTAAAAAACTTACCTGTTTTTTCAATTCTTCTATTTCTTCACTTAGCTTGTTTTCCTGCTCTCACAAATATAAAACTAGATTAGATTAGATTCGTATCACTGTACTTTGTCATGTGTTGGAATAAAAAAAAAAAACTTTAAAAAGAAAATTGTGGCACCAAAGTGAAATAATCTTTTAATGACCTTGCAAATAACTAGAAGAATTAGCCCCACATAAAATAAATCAACCGGCGAGACTCCGTCAGCAATCAAGTTATCACCAAATAAGCATAACCTTGGTCGCTATTTTGAATTACGACCACGAAGTCATCATATTAGTTGCTTGTATATAATTTAGGATAAAGAAGGCAGCATAGTCACATGGTTTGCAATACGCTCCGGTATGGGAACGTAAAACAGGATCGCAATTCGGTAGGTCCCTAAAATTCGGTACGAGGAGGGGTAGGCTCATTTCGGATCGCTTCGGTACATGTACCATATAATGTGGTACGATTACAACATAAAGAAGCACGAAAACTCTTTTAATACATTCAATGTACAACTAACCAAGCTATATGTACAATAAATAAACTCAAAAAAGAAGAAAATAAACAAATTAGAAAATATTAGGGTCAAATTTGACCAAAACTGTAACATTAAGGATTAAACTGTAACATAAAGGAAATAATAGGATGTATTGTAAACCCTAAAAAAAACAACTGCCGTCACTTTCACATTCCACCTTCTGGTTTCCTTTCCACATACAATGGTTCAACATTTCAATAAAAAAAATCAAAATTGCGAATTGAGAATGGGAATGGGAATGAGGGAAGTCGGAAGTCAGAATACTCAAGAAGCGTGTTTCGCAAATTAGGAATTCGTGATTCCTATACCAACCGGTATGACTCAATTATTTGTTCGGAATGCTAATTTCACTGTCGAATTCGCGATTTGGAGCGTTCCCGGAACGCGTTCGTACCGCGAATCGGTATGCTCGATCCGGATCGTAGATCATGGCCTCTTGAGCGATTTATGTGACTATGGTTCTTCGTGGGCCCAGTAACATTCTTCGTGATGTTACTGGGCTGAGCTTATATATAACAGCACATTCTCCTCAGAACAGTTAAGAGAGCTTTGGTTTGAGCCTGTAAACCCTGTATGTATGTGTTTGTAATTGTTCTCTTCCATTTAATCAAGATAGTGAATCTTTGGTTACTTGTGCGTAACAAGCTAGGATCATAACTGAATATTGTTTTAACTTTTAACTTTTCATAATCTAAACTATCAACAGTCAACAATAGATATATAATGTAGTAGTCAAAATGTTGCATTACATTGCGAGGTTGCACTTTGGATTGTTGGTACAGTTTTTGTGTCTGTCGCTTGTTCTTATTATGTAATGTAATGTACGGTCTTTTGGTTATCGAGTCTGTACGTTTTGGTCGAGTCGACCAAGTCAAGATATCCTCCTATCTTGACTAGTTACGACATTTACATAGTTGTGTATGTAATGCAGTTGCAAGCATGTGCATTCTGCAAGTTAGTTTTTGGTTTTTCTTTACTGTTCTGCATTCTGCACAATGTGTTAGTGTTTTGCTGTTTGCAACCTCCCACGAAGAACCATTCTTCGTGGGATATGAACATCATAAAGAACCTTCTTCGTGGTTAATCTGGATTTTCGTAGAGATGTTTCACGAAGAACCTGATTCTTCTTGGGCTGAGGTTCTTCGCATAGTCACATGGTTCACAGTACGCTCTGGTACGGGAACGTAAAACAGGATCGCAATTCGCTAGGTCCCTAAAATTCGGTACGAGGAGGGGTAGGCTCATTTCGGATCGCTTCGGTACATGTACCATATAATGTGGTACGATTACAACATAAAGAAGCACGAAAACTCTTTAATACATTCAATGTACAACTAACCAAGCTATATGTACAATAAATAAACTCAAAAAAGAAGAAAATAAACAAATTAGAAAATATTTGGGTCAAATTTGACCAAAACGGTAACATTAAGGATTAAACAATAGGATGTATTGTAAACCCTAAAAAAAACAATTGCCGTCACTTTCATCGTCTTCCACATTCCACCTTCTGGTTTTCTTTCCACATACAATGGTTCAACATTTCAATAAAAAAATCAAAATTGCGAATTGAGAATGGGAATGAGGGAAGTCGGAAGTCAGAATACTCAAGAAGCGTGTTTCGCAAATTAGGAATTCGTGATTCCTATGACAACAGGTATGACTCAATTATTTGTTCGGAATGCTAATTTCACTGTTGAATTCGCGATTTGGAGCGTTCCCGGAAGGCATTCGTACCGCGAATCGGTACGCTCGATCCGGTTCGTAGATCATGGCCTATTGAGCGATTTATGTGACTATGGTTCTTCGTGGGCCCAGTAACATTCTTCGTGATGTTACTGGGCTGAGCTTATATATAACAGAACATTATCCTCAGAACAGTTAATAGAGCTTTGGTTTGAGTCTGTAAACACCGTGTGTATGTGTTTGTAATTGTTCTATTCCATTTAATCAAGATAGTGAATCTTTGGTTACTGGTGCGTAACAAGCTAGGATCATAACTGTATGTTGTTTTAACTTTTCATAATCTAAACTATCAACAGTCAACAATAGATATATAATGTAGTAGTCAAAATGTTGCATTACATTGCGAGGTTGCACTGTGGATTGTTAGTACAGTTTTTGTGTCTGTCGCTTGTTCTTATTATGTAATGTAATATAATGTACGGTCTTTTGGTTATCGAGTCTGTACGTTTTGGTCGAGTCGACCAAGTCAAGATATCCTCCTATCTTGACTAGTTACGACATTTACATAGTTGTGTATGTAATGCAGTTGCAAGCATGTGCATTCTGCAAGTTAGTTTTTTGGTTTTTCTTTACTGTTCTGCGTTCTGCACAATGTGTAAGTGTTTTGCTGTTTGCAGCCTCCCACGAAGAACCATTCTTCGTGGGATATGAACATCATGAAGAACCTTCTTCGTGGTTAATCTGTTTTTTCGTAGAGATGTTTCACGAAGAACCTGATTCTTCTTGGGCTGAGGTTCTTCGCATAGTCACATGGTTCGCAGTACACTCCGGTACGGGAACGTAAAACGGGATCGCAATTCGCTAGGTCCCTAAAATTCGGTACGAGGAGGGGCAGGCTCATTTCGGATCGCTTCGGTACATGTACCATATAATGTGGTACGATTACAACATAAAGAAGCACGAAAACTCTTTTAATACAATCAATGTACAACTAACCAAGCTATATGTACAATAAATAAACTCAAAAATGAAAAAATAAACAAATTAGAAAATATTAGGGTCAAATTTGACCAAAACTGTAACATAAAGGAAATAATAGGATGTATTGTAAACCCTAACAAAAACAACTGCCGTCACTTTCATCGTCTTCCACATTCCACCTTCTGGTTTTCTTTCCACATACAATGGTTCAACATTTCAATAAAAAATCAGAATTGCGAATTGAGAATGGGAATGAGGGAAGTCAGAAGTCAGAATACTCAAGAAGCGTGTTTCGAAAATTAGGAATTCGTGATTCCTATATCAACAGGTATGACTCAATTATTTGTTTGGAATGCTAATTTCACAGTCAAATTCGCGTTTTGGAGCGTTCCTGGAACGCGTTCGTACCGCTAATCGGTACGTTCGATCCGGATCGTGGATCACGGCCTATTGAGCGATTTATGTAACTACGGTTCTTCGTGGGCCTAGTAACATTCTTCGTGATGTTACTGGGCTGAGCTTATATATAATAACACATTCTCCTCAGAACAGTTAAGAGAGCTTTGGTTCGAGTCTGTAAACACTGTGTGTATGTGTTTGTAATTGTTCTCTTCCATTTAATCAAGATAGTGAATCTTTGGTTACTTGTGCGTAACAAGCTAGGATGATAATTGTATATTGTTTTAACTTTTCATAATCTAAACTATCAACAGTCAACAATAGATATAAAATGCAGTAGTCAAAATGTTGCATTATATTGCAAGGTTGCACAGTGGATTGTTGATACAGTTTTTGTGTCTGTCGCTTGTTCTTATAATGTAATGTATTGTACGGTCTTTTGGTTATCGAGTCTGTACGTTTTGGTCGAGTCGACCAAGTCAAGATATCCTCCTATCTTGACTAGTTACAACATTTACATAGTTGTGTATGTAATGCATTTGCAAGCATGTGCATTCTGCAAGTTAGTTTTTGGTTTTTCTTTACTGTTCTGCGCTCTGCACAATGTGTTAGTGTTTTGCTGTTTGCAGCCTCCCATGAAGAACCATTCTTCGTGGGATATGAACATCATGAAGAACCTTCTTCGTAGTTAATCTGGTTTTTCATAGAGATGCTTCACAAAGAACCTGATTCTTCTTGGGCTGAGGTTCTTCGCATAGTCACATGGTTCGCAGTACGCTCAGGTACGGGAACGTAAAACGGGATTGCAATTCGATAGGTCCCTAAAATTCGGTACGAGGAGGGGTAGGCTCATTTCGGATCGCTTCGGTACATGTACCATATAATGTGGTACGATAACAACAAAAGAAGCACGGAAACTCTTTTAATACATTTAATGTAAAACTAACCAAGCTATATGTACAATAAATAAACTCAAAAAAGAAGAAAATAAACAAATTAGAAAATATTACGGTCAAATTTGACCAAAATTGTAACATTAAGGATTAAACTGTAACATAAAGGAAATAACAGGATGTATTGTAAACCCTAAAAAAACAATTGCCGTCACTTTCATCGTCTTCCACATTCCACCTTCTGGTTTTCTTTCCACATACAATGGTTCAACATTTCAATAAAAAAACAGAATTGCGAATTGAGAATGGGAATGAGGGAAGTCGGAAGTCAGAATACTCAAGAAGCGTGTTTCGCAAATTAGGAATTCGTGATTCCTATATCAACCGGTATGACTCAATTATTTGTTCGGAATGCTAATTCCACTGTTGAATTCGCGATTTGGAGCGTTCCCGGAACGCGTTCGTACCGCGAATCGGTACGCTCGATCCGGATCATAGATCATGGCCTATTGAGCAATTTATGTGACTTTGGTTCTTCGTGGGCCCAGTAACATTCTTCGTGATGTTACTGGGCTGAGCTTATGTATAACAACACATTCTCCTCAGAACAGTTAAGAGAGCTTTGGTTTGAGTCTGTAAACACTATATGTATGTGTTTGTAATTGTTCTCTTCCATTTAATCAAGATAGTGAATCTGTGGTTACTTGTGCGTAACAAGCTAGGATCATAACTATATATTGTTTTAACTTTTAACTTTTCATAATCTAAACTAACACCAGTCAACAATAGATATAAAATGCAGTAGTCAAAATGTTGCATTATATTGTGAGGTTGCACAGTGTATTGTTGGTACAATTTTTGTGTCTGTCGCTTGTTCTTATTATGTAATGTAATGTACGGTCTTTTGGTTATCGAGTCTGTACGTTTTGGTCGAGTCGACTAAGTCAAGATATTCTCCTATCTTGACTAGTTACGACATTTACATAGTTGTGTATGTAATGCAGTTGCAAGCATGTGCATTCTGCAAGTTAGTTTTTGGTTTTTCTTTACTGTTCTGCGTTCTGCACAATGTGTTAGTGTTTTGCTGTTTGCCGCCTCCCACGAAGAACCATTCTTTGTGGGATATGAACATCATGAAGAACCTTCTCCGTGGTTAATCTGGTTTTCCGTAGAGATATTTCACGAAGAACCTGATTCTTCTTGGGCTGAGGTTCTTCGCATAGTCACATGGTTCGCAGTACGCTCGGTACGGGAACGTAAAACGGGATCGCAATTCGCTAGGTCCCTAAAATTCGCTACGAGGAGGGGTAAGCTCATTTCGGATCGCTTCGTCACATGTACCATATAATGTGGTACGATTACAATATAAAGAAGCATGAAAACTCTTTAATACATTCAATGTACAACTAACCAAGCTATACGTACAATAAATAAACTCAAACAAGAAGAAAGTAAACAAATTAGAAAATATTTGGGTCAAATTTGACCAAAACTGTAACATTAAGGATTAAACAATAGGATGTATTGTAAACCCTAAAAAAACAACTGTCCTCACTTTCCTCGTCTTCCACATTCCACCATCTGGTTTTCTTTCCACATACAATGGTTCAACATTTCAATAAAAAATCAGAATTGCAAATTGAGAATGGGAATGAGGGAAGTCGGAAGTCAGAATATTCGAGAAGCGTGTTTCGCAAATTAGGAATTCGTGATTCCTATATCAACAGGTATGACTCAATTATTTGTTCGGAATTCTAATTTCACAGTCAAATTCGCGTTTTGGAGCGTTCCTGGAACGCGTTCGTACCGCGAATCGGTACGTTCGATCCGGATCGTGGATCATGGCCTATTGAGTGATTTATGTGACTACGGTTCTTCGTGGGCCTAGTAACATTCTTCGTGATGTTACTGGGCTGAGCTTATATGTAACAGCACATTCTCCTCAGAACAGTTAAGAGAGCTTTGGTTTGAGTCTGTAAACACTGTGTGTATGTGTTTGTAATTGTTCTCTTCCATTTAATCAAGATAGTGAATCTTTGGTTACTTGTGCGTAACAAGCTAGGATCATAACTGTATATTGTTTTAACTTTTAACTTTTCATAATCTAAACTATCAACGGTCAACAATAGATATAAAATGCAGTAGTCAAAATGTTGCATTATATTGCGAGGTTGCACCGCGTATTGTTGGTACAGGTTCTGTGTCTGTCGCTTGTTCTTATTATGTAATGTAATGTACGGTCTTTTGGTTATCGAGTCTGTACGTTTTGGTCGAGTCGACCAAGTCAAGATATCCTCCTATCTTGACTAGTTACGACATTTACATAGTTGTGTATGTAATGCAGTTGCAAGCATGTCCATTCTGCAAGTTAGTTTTTGGTTTTTCTTTACTGTTCTACGTTCTGCACAATGTGTTAGTGTTTTGCTGTTTGCAGCCTCCCACGAAGAACCATTCTTCGTGGGATATGAACATCATGAAGAACCTTCTCCGTGGTTAATCTGGTTTTTCGTAGAGATGTTTCACGAAAAACCTGATTCTTCTTGGGCTGAGGTTCTTCGCATAGTCGCATGGTTCGCAGTACGCTCCGGTTCGGGAACGTAAAACGGGATCGCAATTCGCTAGGTCCCTAAAATTCTGTACGAGGAGGGGTAGGCTCATTTCGGATCGCTTCGGTACATGTACCATATAATGTGGTACGATTACAACATAAAGAAGCACGAAAACTCTTTAATACATTCAATGTACAACCAACCAAGCTATATGTACAATAAATAAACTCAAAAAAGAAGAAAATAAACAAATTAGAAAATATTTGGGTCAAATTTGACCAAAACTGTAACATTAAGGATTAAACAATAGGATGTATTGTAAACCCTAAAAAAACAACTGCCGTCACTTTCATCGTCTTCCACATTCCATCTTCTGGTTTTCTTTCCACATACAATGGTTCAACATTTCAATAAAAAATCAGAATTGCGAATTGAGAATGGGAATGAGGGAAGTCGGAAGTCAGAGTACTAAAGAAGCGTGTTTCGCAAATTAGGAATTCGTGATTCCTATATCAACAGGTATGACTCAATTATTTGTTCGGAATGCTAATTTCACTGTCGAATTCGCGATTTGGAGCGTTCCCGGAACGCGTTCATACCGCGAATCGGTACGCTCGATCCGGATCGTAGATCATGGCCTATTGAGCGATTTATGTGACTATGGTTCTTCATGGGCCCAGTAACATTCTTCGTGATGTTACTGGGCTGAGCTTATATATAACAGCACATTCTCCTCAGAAGAGTTAAAATAGCTTTGGTTTGAGTCTGTAAACACTGTGTGTATGTGTTTGGAATTGTTCTCTTCCATTTAATCAAGATAGTGAATCTTTGGTTACTTGTGAGTAACAAGCTAGGATCATAACTGTATATTGTTTTAACTTTTCATAATCTAAACTATCAACAGTCAACAATAGATATAAAATGCAGTAGTCAAAATGTTGCATTATATTGCGAGGTTGCACAGTGGATTGTTGGTACTGTTTTTGTGTCTGTCGCTTGTTCTTATTATGTAATGTAATGTAATGTACGGTCTTTTGGTTATCGAGTCTGTACGTTTTGGTCGAGTCGACCAAATCAAGATATCCTCCTATCTTGACTAGGTACGACATTTACATAGTTGTGTATGTAATACAGTTGCAAGCATGTGCATTCTGCAAGTTAGTTTTTGGTTCTTCTTTAGTGTTCTGCGTTCTGCACAATGTGTTAGTGTTTTGCTATTTGCAGCCTCCCACAAAGAACCATTCTTCGTGGGATATGAACATCATGAAGAACCTTCTCCGTGGTTAATCTGGTTTTTCGTAGAGATGTTTCACGAAGAACCTGATTCTACTTGGGCTGAGGTTCTTCGCATAGTCACATGGTTCGCAGTACACTCCGGTTCGGGAACGTAAAACGGGATCGCAATTCGCTAGGTCCCTAAAATTCGGTACGAGGATGGGTAGGCTCATTTCGGATCGCTTCGGTACATGTACCATATAATGTGGTACGATTACAACATAAAGAAGCACGAAAACTCTTTAATACATTCAATGTACAACTAACCAAGCTATATGTACAATAAATAAACTCAAAAAAGAAGAAAATAAACAAATTAGAAAATATTTGGGTCAAATTTGACCAAAACTGTAACATTAAGGATTAAACAATAGGATGTATTGTAAACCCTAAAAAAAACAACTGCCGTCACTTTCATCGTCTTCCACATTCCACCTTCTGGTTTTCTTTCCACATACAATGGTTCAACATTTCAATAAAAAATCAGAATTGCGAATTGAGAATGGGAATGAGGGAAGTCGGAAGTCAAAATACTAAAGAAGCGTGTTTCGCAAATTAGGAATTCGTGATTCCTATGTCAACAGGTATGACTCAATTATTAGTTCAGAATGCTAATTTCAATGTCGAATTCGCGATTTGGAGCGTTCCTGGAACGCGTTCATACCGCGAATCGGTACGCTCGATCCGGATCGTAGATCATGGCTTATTGAGTGATTTATGTGACTATGGTTCTTCGTGGGCCCAGTAACATTCTTCGTGATGTTACTGGGCTGAGCTTATATATAACAGAACATTATCCTCAGAACAGTTAATAGAGCTTTGGTTTGAGTCTGTAAACACCGTGTGTATGTGTTTGTAATTGTTCTATTCCATTTAATCAAGATAGTGAATCTTTGGTTACTGGTGCGTAACAAGCTAGGATCATAACTGTATGTTGTTTTAACTTTTCATAATCTAAACTATCAACAGTCAACAATAGATATAAAATGCAGTAGTCAAAATGTTGCATTATATTGCGAGGTTGCACAGTGGATTGTTGGTACTGTTTTTGTGTCTGTCGCTTGTTCTTATTATGTAATGTAATGTACGGTCTTTTGGTTATCGAGTCTGTACGTTTTGGTCGAGTCGACCAAATCAAGATATCCTCCTATCTTGACTAGTTACGACATTTACATAGTTGTGTATGTAATACAGTTGCAAGCGTGTGCATTCTGCAAGTTAGTTTTTGGTTCTTCTTTAGTGTTCTGCGTTCTGCACAATGTGTTAGTGTTTTGCTATTTGCAGCCTCCCACAAAGAACCATTCTTCGTGGGATATGAACATCACGAAGAACCTTCTTCGTGGTTAATCTGGTTTTTCGTAGAGATGTTTCACGAAGAACCTGATTCTTCTTGGGCTGAGGTTCTTCGCATAGTCACATGGTTCGTAGTACACTCCGGTACGGGAATGTAAAACGGGATCGCAATTCGCTAGGTCCCTAAAATTCGGTACGAGGAGGGGTAGGCTCATTTCGAATCGCTTCGGTACATGTACCATATAATGTGGTACGATTACAATATAAAGAAGCACGAAAACTCTTTTAATACATTCAATGTACAACTAACCAAGCTATTTGTACAATAAATGAACTCAAAAAAGAAGAAAATAAACAAATTAGAAAATATGAGGGTCAAATTTGACCAAAACTGTTACATTAAGGATTAAACTGTAACATAATGGAAATAATAGGATGTATTGTAAACCCTAAAAAAACAACTGCCGTCACTTTCATCGTCTTCCACATTCCATCTACTGGTTTTCTTTCCACATACAATGGTTCCACATTTCAATAAAAAATCAGAATTGCGAATTGAGAATGGGAATGAGGGAAGTTGGAAGTCAGAATACTCAAGAAGCGTGTTTCGCAAAGTAGGAATTCGTGATTCCTATATCAACAGGTATGACTCAATTATTTGTTCGGAATGCTAATTTCACTGTCGAATTCGCGATTTGGAGCGTTCCCGGAACGCGTTCGTACCGCGAATCGGTACGCTCGATCCGGATTGTAGATCATGGCCTATTGAGCGATTTATGTGACTATGGTTCTTCGTGGGCCCAGTAACATTCTTCGTGATGTTACTGGGCTGGGGCTTATATATAACAACACATTCTCCTCAGAACAGTTAAGAGAGCTTTGGTTTGAATCTGTTAACACTGTGTGTATGTGTTTGTAATTGTAATTGTTCTCTTCCATTTAATCAAGATAGTGAATCTTTGGTTACTTGTGCGTGTTTTACTTGGCTTTGGTTGCATTCTTACAAGGATTCTGCACTTGTAATTGTGTTCTAACAACAAGAAAGTAGGTTTCTTGATCCTCCAAGTGGACCTACATGGATAACAAGCTAGTATCATAGCTCTATGTTGTTTTCACTTTCCATAATCTAAACTATCAACACTCAACAATAGACATAAAATGCGGTAGTCAACGTCAAAATGTTGCAATATATTGCGAGGTTTAGTATGCTATAACTCTTAAGAAGAATATAAAAACGAGCATTTCTCAAGCTTGACTTGTAAGAACTAATCGAGTTTGAGTTGGGTTAGTTTGTTTATTATATTGTTTATGTTGATGAGGATTAAGAGTTGTTATGCGGAGTTCCAGTCTAGTTGGAGTCTAATGAGTTGTCTTGGTTAGAAAGTTATTGTAGTTATGAGGAGTTAGAAGTCCAGTTGGAGTCTAATAAGTTGTCTTGGTTAGCAAGTTATTGTAGTATAAGTAGAGGGTTTGGGTCATTGTAGTTTGGGGCTTTCGTTCCATGCATTTCAAAAGCTACATGTTTTTTTTCTAGATATATATTTTGGGAGTTGGGATGGATCACTTATCCAGGGGTCTAACATACTCATGTATACAAAATTTTGCAACAGACCTCAAGAGTATTATATAGAAAAACCGAACTAGTAGAAGCATACCTTTTCTTTAAGGGTTGATATGTACTCCATCATTAGCTGTGTCTGCATCAAAAACCAAACTAAAGTCAATTTATAAACCCTTACCAAAAACCAATTTTGTCCTCGTTTAATGACAAACCACCCCTCTAATGTAGATGCTTTTGTAAGTTGTGAAGATAACATGGTACCAGATGGTCTTAAGTGCTTTTGTGTGTGCGTTGGAGTTTTTTGGCCCGGGGGGTTGTTATAGGGGAGCATCCCTAGAGCAAAAAATAGAATATGAGCACATCACATACGGGACTTTATTCTAATCGGTCTTTATAAGAATATCGCATCTTGTCGAAACCCCAAGGAGAGTCTAGTGTTGTAACTAATCAAAGTGGTCAAAGTCACAAGGTGCAAAGGGCCCTCCGTGTGCCTACCTTAAGGAACAAGACCCATTGAAAGTGCACATCCTAGACAAGAAGTGTAATAACAGGGGAAGTAAAAGATGCAAAGGTCTCGCCATGTACCCATATGCGAAAAATTCCCAATAAAAATCAATGTTGCAGAAGGCGTTCTAGGCGGCCGATTAATCGGCGCCTAGGCGCTAATCGGTTACTTGTCGCCTAAAAATGAGCAAATCGGCCAAAAAAATCGGTCCTGGTCAAAGTCGGTCTAAATCGGACCAAGGAGGACCTAGTCGGAGTTAATCGGGTTAAATCGGACTAATCGGACCTGGAATTTTTACTCATTTAAGCCGATTTTAAGATCCGATCGATGGTTTTAAAGGGTTACACGCTATAAGTTATAACCCTAATTTATTCAGCAGTCAAGATTCTAAAGAAACTTACCTAAATCAATGTCCGACACTTACAAATTCGACCGCCGTCCATCGCCAACGTCGGAATGACGGGACCTTGAGTCGTCTTCTCTGACGGGACTGCAACATTCATCGAAGGTCTGATGAACAATGGACAGGGGAGACGCGTATGAAGAAAGAGGGTGGGATTAGGTTTAATAATGTTTGGGAGTTTTAACATTTAGCCCCTCTCTATTTTCAGTAGTTTACACATGGTCCCTAAACTTTCAATTTTGTAGATAAAAAGTATAAAACTAATGTTTTTTATATATAAAATTATACATAAAAAACCCAATCCGATTAATCCCTATTAATCCCGAGGCGGTACCCCACCGCCCGACTAGCGCCTGACGCCTTCTACAACATTGATAAAAATATCCACAATAGAAAGCCAAGTTAGAAAAGATTGATGAATACATGTTGACATCCATTTTCTATAACTGATTGAAGCGACGATTCAATGGTATCTTCCATGAACGATCTTGATCCACTCAAGTATGATGGATATACCAAACACTTGGTCTGATTAACCAATGTGAAGCATTGGAAACAAAAAAGAAATATGTACGTATGATAGTAGTAAAAAATAACTAAACATTTAGCCTGTTATCAAATGTGATACTTTGAAACCAATGAAGAATATGTAGATAGGAATCAACGAAGCATAGGCCATTATAAATTCAATCGTATCAAACATAAAAAGACTAATTCAATCGTAGCACTACCTTCAGTACACTAAAACAATTTCAATGAACATGTAGCACAAGCTCAACTACTAGCAGCAAAAGCGCAGAATATCCGTCAACCAAAATCCTAACTTCATATACATATTACCCCAGTGTTGCTTCGTGCAGAATACTTTTGAATCTTTTAGTGAAGCAAATTTCACGTATATACAATGAATACTTAATTTAGAACTTAACCTTACAAGGAGTTTAGAATATTTCTACACCTTCAACATCCATTGACAGGTTAATAGAACCTTAAAAACTATAAATATACCAACAAAAAGAAGACCATGATGGATGATTTCCCAACATTCTGTAAAAATTAATAGAATAACTAGATGTAACAGTTAAACACAAGTACTATAAAGATTATTAAAAACCGAGATATGCAACAATAAAATAGCTTGGGAACATAATTGAATATAATCACCTTTCTTAATCGTATTTGAGTGAGAGCAGCATCAAGTTCTTGTTCTAGTTGTGTCATGTCATTCACAGAGAGCTCTTCTGCATTACTCTCTTCAGTAAGCCTGTGAAAAGAGTTTAATTACTATTCTGTTTGATACAAACTGGTGGTCCCATTTGCATACCACTATGATCTTGCATTTCGTTATTTGTTCGAACTTGTTACTTATTTATATGTTTTGTGTGTACAAGCTAATGTAGACTATGTTACCTGTCCACTGTCTGTAGAAGCTCTTTGCATGTTTGGAATCTATTGCACTCCAGGAGAAATTCCTGTTGCAATAATTGCCAACTAGCTCATTAAATCATTAACCCATTACACATATAACATTTTGTTTAGCATGATAACGACAAAATAGTTATTCAAAATATTAGTCCTTACTAGATCTTTGAGCGCTCCATTGGTGGTTGTCTCTCCAGTTCCACGGCAGCATCTCTGGTATCTAGAAATAATACGATCCATACTGAAACGTAGGTGGTTATTATATGGTTAGATTGTGCATTAAGATACAAAGTGCACGAATTCAAATATATATCTTCAAGCTGGTCATATGCATTGATTAGAATATTTGCAAGATTATTACACATTCTGAAATAATTGAGTGCGGATGAGAACGTAATAATGACATACCGAAAGTTTTGTATTTAACCAGACTTAAAACCGATGATATATTGAAACTAATGGAAAATCTCAAATAGATTTCCTTTTACCTGTGCATAGAAAAATTGAAAATATCAATAGTGGGTTTGGGGCCCTTGATCGATATTTGACGGCATGCATCATATTGGTCCATATCCATAAAGTTAGGGAATATGACCATTGTATATCAGGTGAATGGGACTATTGCAACACTTGTTACATTAGAATGTGTATTTAAGAGGCTACAAGTTTCGAGCTTCTCTTTAATAACAAGTTGGAATAAAGAAGTATTGATGACCTAGCTAGGTAATCCAACAATATGAGCCCACCTTACATTCCTAAAATCTATATCCTTCCACATTTGAATTGTTAAATGATGTCATCAAGTCTCGAGCCAGTATGTTGAATTTGAATATGTAGCATCAAAGGGGGCCACTGGGTACGTATTAGCAGACCACTAAGACTCGTCTTTCTCGGGCATTCAGATGGATTCTTAAATTTTAATTATTCCCTCTATATCATCTATCTGCCATCTCAAAAACTAGGACAAACGACTCCGTGGTTTTATGTAAGAAAAATGTTCCATGTGTGATTAGCCATTAAGGCAAGGTTCGGATGGATAAGTTTAATACACAACCCATCTTAATGTTCCAAAAGTTCCTTCCATGCCATCTTAGCTTTAATTAAGCGTACTTGATTAAAAAAATAAGCATAGAAATGGATTTTAGTATTTCAGTTAAAAACTCCTTAATTGTAGAGTCTCTAGAAAAATGATTTCCCCCTACCCACTATTTTAGCTCTTGCTTAGTTTTGGTAGTAAACTTATAGTAGATTCCAAGTCCCCAAATCTCGAGCGTTAGGTAAATTGATGCATGGGACAACCGCTGAACCACTTATGCATAGAGCTTTTAATTTTAATAGGCATTACGAAGATGCTTAACTTGATTCTCTTCTACACATTCATGCATTGAATCTGGAGAGAATGTGAGAATCAAATGATTATTTGTAAACATAATCTATTGTCAGGCAAAACACAATAAAACGAAGGAAGAGAAACAAACACAAAAATAAGAATCTTACATAGTTGGAAAAGTTAAGTGTTAGGCTAAATACCAAACGCAAGAACCGAGATGACCTAAGGAGTAAAAGACACAACGAGCAAAGGGATCGCATATTACCTAGGCGCAAAAAAAGATTATTATTAAGTGATACATCTTGGAACAACACCTAGAAAATTAGTTACTAATGGGAGGGGCCCTATACAATATATATCGCTAAGTCCCCAACTCTCATGACTATATGTATCTACTTATCCCTTTGTAATCTCTAAATACCGTGTTGGTTCATTAAATCCATCCACCATAGAAATCCATGTCACACTTCTACTTATCATTAATTTCTTATATGTTCCCAATTTCCCATGTTGTTGACTAATGTCAAAGATTAATCCTAGAGAGTATGGGATTCGTCTACTGTTAGTAGATCGTGACATCTAACGAGGGCTACGTTCTTGTAAAAGCTGGAGTTAATCCTAATTTACTAAAACAAGTTGGATAATGAAGAGGTTGATCAAGTTAGTTTGAGTTCATTTAGCATTTATATATCTAGTTGTTTGAATTTTAAAAAAGGTTTGAATAAGTATGAGTTTGTTGATTGTGTTTATTATTTGATAAAATTCGAGTCCAAATAGGTTAAGGATTGTGTTTAGTATATAAATAGATGGTTAAGTGTCACAACTCAAATAAGAGAACTCAACTTAAAAGACTAGTCTGGTGGGTGAGAGAGCCCATTTGATCTATAACCTCCACATTTGTTGCCTATACAACCAATGTGAAACGAGTTTCATACCTTGGGGTGTTTTCAGTTCGTAACAGTTAGGGTTCGGGACTTAGGGCTAGCGTAAATTATGTGGGTTTTTTTTTTCCTAATTCATCATAATAAAAGAGTCGAACAAGTCATATATTTGTGTGATCGATCAAGGGCCTTTTTTTCCATAAGTAGATTAAAACCCAACTTGTCTTGTAGGGGAGACAATGAAGCAAAAAAAATTACCCCTATTTTTGTGTTATGACTTATGAGTTTAAATCCTTACAAGTGCATATTTAGGTGTAAAAAATGTTACTAAAAAAAGGTTATGAGGTGAATGTAAAACAATATTGATGAGATCTTTGCCACCTTAATCCCAAAAAGTACAAAAGCACCTCCTTAAAATTATGTTTCTCAAACTCCTAATAAAATGGGTGATAGGATCAAGGTGTATTCTATCTACATCACCCTCTTATCTTTGTCTTAAATCAGTAAATCTCAATAATGAGTACAAATAATAGCGTACCTGTCAAGGCCAATAACCTAGAAACCCCGTACCCTTATTACATAAAAAATATAAGCTCCGTACAGAACATATATATAAATTATTCTGAAACATACATTAGCAAATGTTTGTAGAAAGAAATTGCGAAACGACATCAAATAACATATAAAACGCTGATGAAATTCACCTGTTACTAGTACTGCTGCCGCTAGAAAACTCATAGAGCTTTCCTCTGGCGGAGAAGACGATGACGGCGACGTCGGCGTCACAGAGGACGGAAAGATGGCGAGCTTTCTTAAACAACCCTGATCTCCTCTTGGAGAAAGTGACTAACCTGCTGCTCTTGTCTTCGATCCGCTTCATTTCGAGCTTTCTCCGACCCATTCTTCTTTTTCCGGCGATGTGTGTAGAGCTAACTTTTCAACTTCCGGTGGTGTCTTCTATCCTATCTTATCTATATCTATATCATAATATCTCTTTATTGTTATTTATTGTGCTACCAATCACAATATTGGTTAACGATGTCCTCTTTAAATATTGTGGACTGTAACCCTACTCACACCGCCAATTTAAACCAATGCTTTCCACCGTATATTTTAGACACGTGCTATATCAAAACACACCGCCACATGATGCCACATGATGATTAGATTAAATTACATTTTTGTCCTCTAGATATAGATATTGACAAAAGTTAGGGTTTTAATTACTCTTGGTCCCCATTTTAGTTTTTAGTTAAATACAAAAACATTTTCATCACCTTCACTATTTTCTATCCCATATCTTAATTGAAAGTTATATTTTACAAAACTTATAAAGTAAATTACGTTTTTGGTCTCTGTGGTTATATCACTTTTACTATATTAGCCCAAAATAAGAATTTTTAACATATCTGCCCCTATGATCTCTATAACTAACCATTTTGACCCCTAAGTCTAACCATTTTGGCCTCCATGGTCTCTATAACTAACCATTTTGGCCCCAATGATCTCTAGACTTAGGGGCCAAAATGGTTAGCTATAGAGACCATATGGGCAAATATGTTAAAAATTCTTATTTTGGGCTAATATAGTAAAAGTGATATAACCACAGGGGTCAAAAACGTAATTTACCCAAACTTATATCTTATTTTAAAAATCCGTACACATCTCATCCATCATTTTTATTTTATCTTAATCATAAACGCTTATTTTATCATACTTCTTCTTTTGATTTGATGGAGAATGAATAAAAGTTATTTTCACGGATATTGAATTTATTATAAATAACTTCAGTTTTTACAATTTGGTCGATGCACTTCCAACTTATGAATTGTACCACGCCATTCCCAACTTTCAACTTATTTTCCTCTGACACTCCCAAACTAACTGAACCCTAACACATTTAGTTTTTTGTTGATGTGGCACTTGTTTAGTGATGTGGCATCTAACGTCGAATTCGTTAAGTTTTGGAGTGCCAGGGTAAAACAAGTTGAAATTTGGGTGGCGTGGTATAATTCGTAAGTTGGGAGTGCTATTGTCCAAATGATGAAAGTGAATGTTATTTAAATCCAATATCCATTTTTATATATAAAGTTAGTGTGTCATCTTTTTTATAATTTAAGCTTGGGGTAGAGAAATGATGGATGAGATGGAGTGAGTTTTTAGTAGATTTAAAAAAAATAAAGATGGCGGAGGGGATGATGGATGGGATGGGAATGCTCTTAGATGTTTAAATTATGTGAAACCAATGGAATTTCCTGTGCTATATGATGGGTTTTCGGTCGGTATTGGTTTGGTTTGGTGTGATGTAATCGGTACGATACCAGCGCACGGTATATAACAATCGGCACATGTTTTACATTGATGGAAATAAGATAAGATAAAATGAATACTAGTACTGGTACCGATGTTGTTCGGAGTCCTGGTACGGTACAGGTTCAATTCATCACAGTCCTGGTGCGGCACATGTTTTACATTGATGGAAATAAGATAAGATAAGATAAGATAAGATAAGATAAAATGAATACTAGACTGTAAAGGTTCAATTCATCACAGTCCTGGTACGGTACAGGCACTAAGTATAGTTTACGATACAAAAGAAACAGTTAACAATCAACAATACATACATAAATATACATATATTTTCAACAACTACAAACATTAATGTCGGCGGGCATAGTTCTGGCTTTTTATTGGGTCACATGGGCGCAAAATGAATAGTGCCAGACAGCTGTCTGGCACTCCCCCATTGGCCCAACAAATTTACGCTTTTATCCCGCTTTAAAACTACGATTTTGCCATCAGTTCAAAATTTTGTTTTTACCCCCACTTAAAAACAAATTTACGCTTTTGCTCCCAGCTAAAAATTTCAATTTTTCGCTGGGTTCAAAATTACGTCTTTTCCCTGTTTAAATTTACAGTTCTACCATTAGTTTTTTTCCCATTATAATTAGGATTTTGCCATCAGTTCAAAGTTATGTTTTTTCCCCAACTTAAAAATAAATTTATGCCTTTGCTCACAGCTAAAAATTTCAATTTTGCCATCAGTTCAAAATTACGATTTTGCTCAGTTTAAATTTACATTTTTGCCATTAGTTTTTTTTCTCACAACAAAGTTACGATTTTGCCCTCAAATTAAATTTACATTTTCCCCGCCGTTTTTTTTTGTTTCCCTGGTTAAATTACAAATTTGCTCCCAGTGTAAAATTACAGTCATGCCGGCAGATGCCTGACACTCCCCCATTGCTCCATTTAATTTACGATTTTATCCCTGAAAAAAAATTATGATTTCGCTCTCAGTTCAAAATTACGGTTTCCCTATCGTTTAAATTTTTTTTTGCAAAAGTATAAAAGTTTTTTTTAATTGGTTGACTCGATTTAATTTTTTCCCGTATCAAGGAGCTGCCTAACACTTGCTCATTAGTCCTGAAAAATTACAGTTTTGCCCTGCGCCGAAAAATACGGTCTGATCATCGTTTTAGATTGATTTAGAATTATTCGGCCATCGCCCCGCAAAGCGGGAGGGGCATCAACTAGTATATATATACATACATACATACATATGAGAAGGATCCGTTAGGAACCACCCTTTATTGCGAGAACCAATGTGAACACAACAAAAAATAGCTAAAAAACAAAAAAAAAAAAATAATATTTTTTACATCAAAATCGCTAATTTTCGTTACAAAAAAAAAATTACAAAAAAAAATTAATTTTTTTTTTGTTACTAAAAGTAGCGATTTTGATGTAAAAAATATTAAAAAAAAATTGTGTGTTTTTTAGATTTTTTTAGGTTTTTTGGTGGTTTTAGTTTTTAGCATTTAAGCTTGGGTGGGGGGGGGGGGGGGTTAGGTTTTTTTGGGGGGTTTAGCTTTTAGTATCTAGCTTGGGGGGGGGGGGGTAGGTTTTTTTTTTTCTGGGGGTGGGGGGTTTAGGTTTTTTTTTTAGGGGGGTTGGAGGGTTAGGTTTTTTTGGTGTGTTTGTTGGTGCACTTGTGTCTGTACTTTGTCTGTATTTTGTCATGATACCAAACGATGTCTTTGTTAGTCTTGTAAGTTTGACCAAGTCAACCATCCTCCTGGTTTGACTTGACCAAACAGTTAGAACATTGTTTGTAAGATGTGTGTGTCGAAGGATGAGTCATCGAAGGATTGTTTATATCCTTCGATGAGCTCGAAAGATAAACCTTCGATGGATGTTGATGGACCTCGAAAGATGTCATCCTTCGAGGTATATGTGGATCCTTCGACAGGTTTCAGGTCGATAGATGATCCTTCGATCAGTCTATCTGATCCTTCGACCAGACGATCTGTGTTTGGGTATATATACCCATGTAATGTGTTCACTTCATTTAGAGACAAGGAGTGCAAAAGTGTGAGAAAAGAGAACAGAGAGCATTCTGTTGAGAGCACATACACACGAGTGTTTTAGAGAGTTTGCAAAACACATTTGTAAACATAGCTTTGTAACCGAACCTTTCTTCGTATTAATACAAGTGGTGTTAATCGGTGAAGATTGTGTGTTGTGTTTGTGCTTGTTCTATCTCGGTTTGCATGCTAGCTTGGATTCCGCACTTGCTAGTGTGTTAGACATAACAAGGAATAGGTTTAACCTCAACCTCCGAGGGACTTACAAGTGGTATCAGAGCCGTGGCTCTTTTCCTTGTTAAAAACCGAGTTTATACAAGACTTTGGAGTGTTTTGGACAAAAACTCACATGGTTTAGCAACCGTTTTTAGTGCTTTTCTTGCATTTCTTGACGTTAAAACGTGTTCTAAACTAACCGGGTGTGTTAAAGGAAGGGTTGGGTAACTTAAAAACTTGTTTTTAAGATATTTGGTATTTTCCGGCCAAATTCCGGCTTACTCCGGTGACCGGTTTCTGGGTCAGAACCTTGTTTTTCTTGGTAATATTTTTCTGTTGTTCAAATCTGTTTTGGCAGAAAGTATGGTCTGAACATACCTTCTGCCGAAAGTTTCTACCAACCCATCAACTTTTTCACCAACCTGTCACTTTTGTCAACTGTGTCAGTGCAGATCGAAGGATATCCTTCGAAGTCGAAAGATCATCTTTCGATCAAAGGAGGTTCGATAGATAATCATCCTTCGAACATCCTTCGAAGTCTGTAACTTATCCTTCGTTCCAAGTAATCTTTTCGAAGCATACATCTTTCGGTCTACAGTTCTTTTTCGAAAGATAAGGATCCTTCGTTTGGAGAATCTTTCGAAATCATTGTTCGAAATTCAACAGTGATCTTTCGAACACTGTTGATCCTTCGAACAAGTCTTGATCCTTCGAACTTAGTCTGTTTATGTTTAACAAGTTTGTGATTTTCAGGTATTATTATTCTTGATCAAAAATGAATCCAAGATGGGGTACTCCGGTAAATACAGAGATGTATTTTGGTACTCCGTCTCCGGATAGTTCTCAAGCTAATGCAATTTCTACCGGTCAATGGGCATTCGTATCAAATCAAACTCCAAGTATTCAAAGCATTCTCTTAAGCGAGAGCGAAACCGGAAGTTTGAATCGGCCTCCAAAGTTGATGCACTTATACGAATATCCAGGATGGATTGACAGATTTCATACATACGTCCTTGGACAAAATACAGAATTGTGGTTGCGGTTCATCACAGATTTCGATCAAACAATAGAGGTTGCCGCATCATCTGCTGCTACGTTTGCAGATCTTACGGAAGATCAGAAGAAGGTCTATGATTTGGAAAAGAAGGCATATGCCATTCTTACTCAGGCGTTAAGTAAAGATATTTATCATCAATTTGTCAGTTACAAGACAACGAAGAGGTTGTGGGACGCATTGAAGACAAGGGGCGTAGGAAATGAAGCGACACGTCAATTGAGACGTGAGTTGTTAAAGAAAGAGTTTGATGGTTTTACTTGTATGGAGAATGAATCTTTAGGAGATTTGACAAGTCGATTTAATCATTTGCTGACTGAATTGGCAAATTTTGAGGTTGTTACAACTCCAGCAGAGATTGTGAAAAAGTTTGCAGATGCGTTGCCACCTCAATGGAATACTTTCTTGGAAATCATGAAGTACAATGGCACTTTAGCTACAACAAGCTTCAATGACTTTGTTCAACTCCTGGAAAACAAGAATCAGGAAGAAACTCTCAAGGCAAAAAGAGTTCCCGTGCCACAAAATCCTGAAATGTATTATGGAACTTCTAGCACTTCTACAAAACCTTCTTCACACGCTCCAATTCAAACAGCGTTTGTGTCTACCACTGACATGTATGGCAATACTATCCAAGTTCCGGTCAAGCCTGCTCGAACAGACATGTATGGAAATCCGCTTGAACCAGTTCCTCAACAGCAGCAAAGCCAACAACCTATCAGAGCAACTGATATGTTCGGAAATCCATTACCTGTTCGATCTACCGGACCAACAGACATGTATGGGAATCCACTTCCTCCTCAATCTACTGGACCAACAGACATGTATGGGAATCCACTTCCTCCTCAACAGCAAGCGTGTTATGGAAGCACATCATCTGCTGGTCAACAATCAAAGCCAAATACAGTACGGCTCGACACCTCAAGCTTTTCTAAAGTCAGTGTGGAAGTAGCAAAGGAACACATGGAGCTGCTAAACACTTTGGTGAGCGCATACTGTGGATTAGTGGAAGGTCAGATTGGTAACATTAATCTGACACAAGAAGACTATCAGCAGATCGATAAAGAGGAGATGGAGATGATGGACATCAAGTGGGCCTTTGCCAGTGCTGTTAGGCGAGCAAAGGATTTCATGGAAAGAACTGGCAGAACCAGCTTGGAAAGCAAGAAAGACACCAAGTATGGGTTTGATAAGCAGGCTGTCAAGTGTTTCAATTGTGGTGAACGTGGTCATTTCAAACGTGAATGTACGAGGCCATCTCAACATGGGAACCAAAATCCTTTCAGAGGTCAAGGCAACAGGGCAAATCAGAACCAAGTAAGGAACAATGAGCGCACACTGGTGCCTGTCAACAACCAGAGTCAAGCAGGACCATCTAATGCCAACCAGGCACTTGTGGTTCAAGTAGATGAAGGTTGTGATTGGTCAATTCAGTTGGGAAATGATGCTCCAGATGGAACAGCTTGTTTTGCTGAAATTGTCAAGGATCTTAAACACGCCAGTGGTGGAGAATCTTCCACCAATGGTGATGAATCTTCTGAAGATGAAGACAGCTCCGGTTATAGTGGAAGCTCAGATGAAGAATCCTCCACTTCAGGCAATGATCATGTAGATGAGACATCAAGTGCGTCAGTTGATGCAGATATTGATGAGCTTTTGGAAGAAGCTACAGCAGGAATTGAAAGAAGATCTATCTTGGTGGATCAAGCTGCTTATTCTTCGTCTTCTCTCCATTCAGCCTTTATGGCTAATGTCGACAGTTCATCAAGTCAGGTATGTGTCGATGAACCCACTGCTGTTAGTTGTGATAACTGTGATAGTTTGCGTGTTAAATGTGCTGATTTAGAGGCAAACATGTCTGAGTTGCAAGGCAAACATGATGCTTTACAAGCTAGTTTGTTTGACTTGCAAGACAAACATGTTTCTTTGAATGATAAGTGGTGTGAGTTGCAAAGCAAACACGAGGCTTTGCAAGAAAAGTATGATGTGACATTCATCCACAACCAGAAGTTAACCGTGGATCTTTCTAAGTGCACAGAAGCCAACATGTTTTATGAAAACCATGAAAAGGAATTTAAATCGATGATTGAAAAATTAAAGAAAGATAAAACCGAGCTGACAAAAATGGTTTCCAGAAAACAAACTGACATTAATTTGTATATAACTCGTCTTGAGGTAATGCAAAAGGAAATGGCTTGTGTAAAAACTGAAAGTGAGGCGATCCAACTTAAGCTAGACAGTTATTTGAGCTCTAGCTATGTGTTGGATCACATCATTGACGTACAGAAAGAGAAACAGGATGTCACATGCATTGGATACAAGCAATGTCCACCACCTGTGAGACACAATTATGATGCCATGCCTGATGAGGAGTATAGAACTCACTTTGAACCATCTGTTCCTTTAGACGTTGAGGAATTTGCAACAGGACTCGGATACAAGAAAGAAGTATCATCCGATTCAGATGTGTCAGCAGATACATTTGTAACTGCTGAACAGAATCAGGATCCTCCAGTTGTGATTGAGGATGCTGATTCTTCTGATGATGAATCTGATGATACTGATTCAGCAAAGTCTGATGCGGTAATCAAAGAAGAGGACATACCTCTTGAGAATCATATTCTATGTGATCCTCCGGCAAAACCCGCTAAGACTGTTGCTGTCAAGTCCTTGTCTGCACAAGAGTCGGAGAGTGTGGATTTGCTGTACACTCTTGTTGGTGATAATAAAATTTATTCTGACAAAGATTTTCCGATTAAGAATGTAAATCAATCCTTAATCAGTAAAGTTTTTGAAAATTCGACAAGTAAATTTCTGGGTAAGAAAGGATCACACGTTGTGGTAACACAGTGCCCTCCTATCCCAAAGGCTGAAGTTAGAAAACAATTTGGCAATCAGAAATTACCAACAGAGAAAAGGCAGCAAAATCATACCAAACCAAAAGGTAAAACACCGACTCAAAGTCAAAGGAAGCCGAATCAGAAGAAGAACAAGAATGTGAACTTTGTGAAATCAAAGGGAACGGACAAAATTGAAAAGTTTGAAAATCAATCTAACTTAGATTTTGTCAAGAAAGCAACAGTGATGAAAAGGAATGAACCAAATAGTTCAAAACCTAGTACCTCGGGATCACAAAGTTCATCATCGGCAAGACGATCACATGATACTTCGGGGTTTGTTGAACGAAGATCATGTTTTGAATGTGGTACAATTGGACACATAATTCGAAATTGTCCGTATCTTCATAAATTAAAAGCCAAAGAAGATGATCCCCGTGAACACAATCACCAAAAGCGATCTGTTTCTGTAAAACAAGATCCCCGACTTGTAAGAGAAAGGGAAAAGAAACAGAAACGCCAACAAGTCAAGGTGATTGAAAACGCACTTAAAACTGATGTGGTTCAAAAACAATCTGTTTCAGTTAAGCCAGAAAACTCAAAACTTTCAAAAACTTCAAACAATCACGAAGTTAAATTGTTAAACAATCAAACTGGTAAAACTCAACAGACATGGAAACCTAAATTGACCACAAATTCAGGGGGACCATCACAATTCTTGAATCATCAAAGAATAGAAGTTATTGTTGTTGATGAAAATGGAAGACCCAAGACCACAATGGCTTGGGTCCCCATCTCCAACTAATTATGTGAGTTCATGTGCAGGGTGTTCCAGGAGGAACTATCAGTAGTCATTGGATTGTTGATAGTGGGGCATCCAGGCACATGACAGGCGACATGAAGCTTCTCTACGACGTTAAATCTATTAGAGGAGGTTATGTTGCTTTTGCTGGAGATAAAGGCGGATATATTACGGGTGAAGGAATGATTTCCAACGGGGTTGTTAGCTTTGATAAGATCAACTTTGTACAACAACTTGATCACAATCTTCTTAGTGTTTCTCAAATTTGTGATAAGCAGTTCTCAGTACACTTTGATGCAAATGGATGTTATGTGCTGAAACCCGGCTTCAAAATTCCAAAAGAATGGATTCTCTTATCGGCTCCAAGGATAAATGATCTGTATGTCCTTGATATGAGCCAAGCTATCACAACGTCTGCACAAGCAACTTGTTTCGTTTCTAAAGCCACAGAAAAAGACACAATCTCTTGGCACAGACGAATGGGTCACATTCACTTACGCAAAATGAATCATTTGGTGTCAAATGAATTAGTGAATGGTGTTCCTCTTAAAAACTTCCATCTTCAAGACGTCTGTGTCTCGTGCCAGAAAGGAAAACAAACGAAGAAGCGACACCCTACAAAGAAAATCAACACGGTGGCTGTTCCTCTTGAACGTTTGCACATGGATTTGTTCGGTCCTGTCAAGCACAAAAGTATTAGGAATGATCAATATTGCCTCGTGATAACTGATGATTATTCAAGATTTTCTTGGGTGGCGTTCATGGCACATAAGAGTGAAACCTTCGGTATTATCAAAAATTTGATCATTCAGATTGAGAATCTATATAATTTGAAGGTTAGGCGGATACGTAGCGACAATGGTACTGAATTCAAAAATCATGCAATGGCGGAGTTTTGCACTTCAAAAGGTATTCTTCACGAATTTAGTGCAGCTTATACTCCTCAACAAAATGGCGTCGCTGAACGTAAGAACCGCACATTGATCGAGACTGCTAGGACTATGTTGGTAGAGTCACAATTGCCGATTCCATTCTGGACTGAAGCTGTGGCCTCTGCATGTTACACGTTGAACCGAGTCCTTACAGTCAAAAGGCACAACAAGACCTGCTTTGAGCTTATTAACAAACGGAAACCAGATTTGTCATATCTTGAACCGTTTGGAGCTCCGTGCACTATAATCGATCCTAATGGAAAGTTTGGGGTAAAAGCAATTGAATGATACTTTCTTGGGTATTCCACCCCGAACTTAAGAGTCTGGAATCTAGAGACTAAAAGGGTCGAGGAATGGTCTGAAGTCAGAGTACAAAGGCACACTTTACCAGTCAAATGTCCTGGTCAGCCTTGGATGTTCGAGTACGATGACTTTTTCAATTCGATCAATGTTGAAGCCGTTGAAGAAAATGCTGCGGCAAGGATGTTTTTCGAGAGTGACAACGCAACAGATTCACCGTTGGTTCGTCCAATTATTGTCAATTAAGAACCATCTTCAGTGAACAATAATGCTCTCGACAATGAGGATTTTCACGATGCTACCGAATTGAACGAATCTTCAGAGGATGATGAATTTCTAGATGCAGATCAAGAAGCTCCAACAACAGCAGTACATGGTACTTCAGAAGGTACACCTCCAGTGGATGTCCCTAGAACAGCTGAAGCTACTGCATCATCCTCTTCGTCAATTCCGGGTATTGAATTGGTTGTTGATCTCAATCTCAACAATCTGGGTACAAATATTCCAGTTCAAGATAATCCAGAAACAAGGATTCACAATATCCATCCTCAACAAAACATCATCGGAAATGTACAAAGTGGCATTCAAACAAGAAACATGTTGCGAAACAACAACAATGCAGGCTTGTATGCATCTATCCGAGAATCTGGTCAACAAAATGATTGGTCTTTCGCGTGTTATGTCTCACAGGAAGAGCCAAGAACTTGGAAAGAAGCTTTGAAGGATAGCTCTTGGGTTGAAGCAATGCAGGAAGAACTGCAACAATTCCAGAAGCTTGGTGTCTGGAAACTCGTAGAGAAACCTGCTGGTTACAAGAAGATTGGTACCCGTTGGGTGTTTAAATGCAAAAAGGATGACCGTGGAGTCGTTATTCGAAACAAAGCAAGGCTAGTCGTTCAAGGTTTTCGTCAGATAGAAGGGATCGACTACAACGAAGTGTATGCACCTGTTGCACGTCTAGAAGCAATTCGAATCTTTCTGGCTTATGCCTCATTCAAAGGTTTCAAGGTATACCAGATGGACGTCAAAAGTGCATTCTTACATGGTGTGGTGGAAGAAGAGGTGTACGTTGAACAACCTCCAGGTTTTGAAGATCCTATCCATCCCGATCGGGTTTGGTTGCTCAACAAAGCTCTATATGGTCTACATCAAGCACCGCGAGCTTGGTATGCAACCTTATCTAATTATCTGCTGGAGAATGGATTTCGCAGAGGTCTTATCGATTGTACTCTTTTCATCAAAGAACAAGATGGAGATCTTCTACTGGTTCAGGTATACGTTGATGATATTATTTTTGGTTCTACTAATGATGCTTTGTGTAGGAATTTCGAACGCATTATGCAGGATAAATTCGAGATGAGTGCTATGGGGGAAATGACCTTCTTTTTGGGCCTACAAGTGCAACAAACTGAGTCTGGGATATTCATCCATCAGACTAAATATGTTGGTGACATCTTGAGCCGGTTCCAGATGTCTGATGCAACGCCCATCGGTACCCCATTGCCGCAAAATCACGGAATTACTCCAGACTTGAAGGGTGAAGCTGTTAGCCCCTCGTACTACCGCGCGATGATCAGATCTCTTATGTACCTCACAGCATCAAGACCAGATATAATGTACCCAACGTGCCTCCTTGCCAGATATCAAGTCAACCCGAAGGCCTCACATCTTGCAGCTGTAAAAAGGATTTTTCGTTATTTGAAGGGTTACCCTGACACCGGTCTATGGTACCCTAGGGATAATAACTTTGACTTGATCGCTTTCAGTGATTCTGATTTTGGCGGATGCAAAATCGATGGCAAATCCACAACGGCTGGATGTCAGTTTTTGGGAAATCGCCTAGTCACATGGCAGTGCAAGAAGCAGACGTGCGTCGCTACATCAACATGCGAAGCTGAATACATTGCTGCCTCAAGTTGTTGCTCCCAAGTCCTATGGATCCAACAACAAATGCGCGACTACGGTTTTGAATTCCTAACTACTCCTATTTACGTTGATAATTCTGCTGCCTTACAGATCACTAGAAATCCTGTGCAGCATTCAAAGACTAAGCACATCGAAATTAAGTATCACTTCATACGTGATTGCTTTGAGAAAAGGCTAATCGATGTTGCTTACGTCCACACCGATGACCAACGTGCCGACCTTTTTACCAAAGCATTTGACAAATCAAGATTTGACTATTTATTATTGGTAAACGGCATTAAGGTCAAGCAAGAGTAAAACCAACATCGGAAAATCATTTTTGTAAATACCTTTGTGTTTTAAATTTTATCTTAGTTTGTTGATTTTAGGGGGAGTAAATCCAAAATTTGAAAATCCAAAAACATCGAAAAATTTCAAAAACACAAAAACAATAGAAAAGCAAAAATGAGTTTCCTGGCGAGTAAAAGAGAAAATGATAGTACATCGGTGGTCTGTCTAAACCTCTTTAAACCTTAAATGAAAAATGATAAGCAGCTCTATATAAGATGTATCGGTAGGCTCACAATCATTTTAAAGTGTGCAGGGTGATATAAACCTAAATCGACTGAAGACTGGGTGGGAACCATTCATTGGCATATGGTCTTGGTACCGAAATTTCGTTTGAGAGATTGCCGAGGTTCTGAGATATTCGGTCTTTATGCTGCTTATCATCTGGGTATCATGGTTGTATCTTTTACCGAAAAATAACGGGGACGCAAGTCTAGATCTTCCATGATACCATACATACGTGTACATATTGCATTCGACCTCAATAAGTGATCAACAATCACATGTCCAAACAAATAAGTGATAAAATATCACATCTATCCGGGAGTCAAGTTCGTCTCTCTGCTGTACGAAAGTACTGACCTGTTCACGGACTTGCTCCTGTGCCTTCATGCATCGAAAATCAAGTTCCTCATCAATAAGTGATTATATCACATAGGGCTTGTTTTCAAATCAAAATAAGTGAGTTTCTCACATCATATACGGTCAAACAGATGATAATCGGTATACTCACCGGTAAGATGAACCCTCGTGCATACCTTGATACGGGAATGTGTCGTGATGTGGATGAACACCAGTCGGTAAGTATAAATCATACCTTAACGTATCCCCTCGCCATGATTACATCTGATAAGTTGAGCTTAAGTGGACAACAATACCGATAATCGTTATAGGATGCTTATCTTAATGTTAACTAATTGAACAACAAGAGCGTTTTGGCATGACCGTACACTGATATGATTCTCTTACCCTCGAAACTCACAAAAAGAATGTCTATAAATATTTATTTAATGCTTTCAGTTTCTGCATCTCTGTATATATTTATTTACTGCTTTCAGTCTTTAAATTTGAAATATTCAAAAAGTCCAAAAAGATTTTAGGTGTGTTTTAATATAAACTTTCTAAAAGCCAAAAAGATTTTATTTCTATTTTATTTTTGATCGTACGATGTTGGATCTCGAGTCTTCGTTACCTGAAACCTGGACGAAAACCAAAACGACTAAATCTTCATAAACGGTCGAAATTTGCAAGTTTTGAAAGTTAAAGACTAAAACTGATAAATTTTGTTAAACTTTCAAACTGTCGGACGGTGTTTGACTGAACAATGGTCACATGTGTGTCGTTTGCTTATGATATTCCAAGCAGTTGTTTTCATTACGCGTTTAGATTTCTTGCATGTGCAGATTCTAAAGGCAAGGAGAACATGGTCGATGACAAGCCTCGGAATGAAGACACGACGTGAAGGCACTCAAAAGACAAAGATGATCGAGTTGCCGCTGGCCATCATCAACACCACAAGGATCTCAAGTTGTAAAGATCAAGACTTTCACGAGCATAACTCAAGGGGGAGCTTATGTTAAGGGGGAGTTTGTCAACACACTTCCTAGATGAAACGGGGAGTTTGTTGGTACACTTTCTGCTTTCAAGACGTGAAGACTTTAAAGATCCTCCGACATTGAAGACTTGAAAGGACGTCAAAGACTTGAAGACACGAGGGACCTACAAGAATTAAGATCGAGACAAAGCTACAGCCAAGGGGGAGTTTGTTGGTGCACTTGTGTCTGTACTTTGTCTGTATTTTGTCATGATACCAAACGATGTCTTTGTTAGTCTTGTAAGTTTGACCAAGTCAACCATCCTCCTGGTTTGACTTGACCAAACAGTTAGAACATTGTTTGTAAGATGTGTGTGTCGAAGGATGAGTCATCGAAGGATTATTTATATCCTTCGATGAGCTCGAAAGATAAACCTTTGATGGATGTTGATGGACCTCGAAAGATGTCATCCTTCGAGGTATATGTGGATCCTTCGACAGGTTTCAGGTCGATAGATGATCCTTCGATCAGTCTATCTGATCCTTCGACCAGACGATCTGTGTTTGGGTATATATACCCATGTAATGTGTTCACTTCATTTAGAGACAAGGAGTGCAAAAGTGTGAGAAAAGAGAACAGAGAGCATTCTGTTGAGAGCACATACACACGAGTGTTTTAGAGAGTTTGCAAAACACATTTGTAAACATAGCTTTGTAACCGAACCTTTCTTCGTATTAATACAAGTGGTGTTAATCGGTGAAGATTGTGTGTTGTGTTTGTGCTTGTTCTATCTCGGTTTGCATGCTAGCTTGGATTCCGCACTTGCTAGTGTGTTAGACATAACAAGGAATAGGTTTAACCTCAACCTCCGAGGGACCTACAGTGTTCACATTGGTTCTTATAGTTCTCACAAAAAAAGTGGTTCTCAAATGAACCTTACCCTACATACATATGTATAGGGTCAAGATTTAGGGAAAACAGTGAAAAATGTGAGAACAATGAGAACGCTTATGGATCGTCAGATCAAAACAATATATGGACAAGATTGACGCGGTGGCGTTTTCGTAAATAACATCAATTTTATTGCTTGGAACATGCTTCATTAAGGGTAAAAAGGGTAAACATCGTTTCTCCATAAAACACCATTAAATATAAAACGCCAACTAATAAAAAGTATTTTTCCTGCGTGGTTTTTTCTATGTTTTAGTTGGTGTATTTTATGATCTTATCCTACAAAAACGTCATTAAATATAAAACGCCAAAATTGAAAGATGGTACGTGTTACAGACTTAACAGATAAAGCTGAGCAAAACAGTAACTGAAACGACAGATATTTTATTAATTACACTTATTAATAATGTCTCGCCTAAACTACACAGCAAAGACATCCTATAAACAGAAAAGGCTGCACCTTTCAGTGATCAAAACAAAAACAAACGCCATGGTTCCTAAATACCACTTACTGTAAACACCAAAAAGTTGAAAAATTCAAAGATGGCAAACATCGTTTCTTGGATATTCAATATTGTTCTGCGTGAAGTTTCAGTGAATGGATTGTTAGCTGAGGGGCGTAACTCAATAACATTTTGCTGCATGAGATGGACAAATCTTCAAGAAAAAGAGACTGATGACAGACATATATCATTTTGTGTGCTTTGTTCTTGATGAATATTCGAATGACATGAAGAGACCGGTGACACTGAAGAGTGGGATGAAAATAAAGATGAAGACCAAACAAAAAACTCACGTCATTTTGTGTTCAACATCCACAAAAAGCCACTTCAACAACAAAAAAACAATAAAACCAAAGTAAAAAAACGCCATATATTTGTGACGGTTCTTGTAGTTTCAAAGAAGAAATAGACCGATGACAGTGAAGATTTGGAAAAGAAATTCGATTAGGATTTTTAATTTATTTTTTTCGCTTCCATTTTTTTTTTATTTCTGTGGTTTGTTTTCTAATTTTCCAATAAAAAATACATTATTTCTCTAAAAAATTGCTTATAAAACGCCAAGATGCCACAAACGCCAAAGTCTACAATTATAATAAAATTTGTGGCATCTTGGGGTTTTACAAGCATTTTTTTAGAAAAAATGTATAAAACAATGTGCCATCTTTGTCTAAACGCCACTAAAAATACAAGATGCCAAAATCTAAAAAAGATGGGACGTGTTACAACCATTAAACAGATGAAGCTGAACAAACAGTAACTATAAACAGTAAACTAAAACGACGGAAAATTTATTACTAAGATTATAATTAAAACCCACTACATCGGTACTTGAATTTATTTTTCTTTTCAAAAACGCCATAATTGCCCGGCGTTATAGGACTGCATCCTACATGGCGGCAAAAAAAAAATCATTATATAAGTAAAACATGTAAACAAAACTTAACACTCCACACCTTGACTAAAACGCCAGAAAAACTTAAAAAAACGGCTCAAGTTATTGCATGGAGGTTTGATAGGTCGGAGAAACGTTTCGTCCTAAAGTTCTCTAACAGGATAAGGGTGAAAATCAAGACAATCAAGGCCATACTTAGCATGGATGAAGCCGTTCAGAGGGATATTCTGGCCCTTGGGGTTCCAATGGCCGACGATTGTGAAAGAACTCGAAAGGTAATAAGAAGATTGAAGAGAAAATTTCCAGCAGATGATGATGATGATGATGATATTGACGATACTGGTCTACCAACACTTAGCACTTGGGGTTTGGATGAAAAAACAAGAACGGTTAAAGTGACTTATCAACACGGGGTGGAATATTCATTGTCGATGGAAGAAATGCTGAAGACAGAGAGACTACATCTTCTTGAATAACTCTGTGATTTAGCACCTTCGAACGATGCAAGATCCAGGGTTGTTATGATATTTAAGTATAGGCTGCAACAAAGTCGAGACGACATAATGACGTTATACGCCAATGCACAACATGATGATGATGAATTTGAAGAAAGTGATGAACAAAGCGCTGGGTACATCTCTGATGTAATCCCATACACAGAAGACCTATTAGTTTGTTTTGATTTCGTCTTATTGTAATCTTTTGAATTATTAAGAACGCTATGAACGCCATTCCGAGTTGGAACCAAGTGGTTGCGACTCGCAACCCTGGTCGAAACCTTATAAGACATAACTGATCAAAACCCTATAAGATATATGGGATTAATTCAACTGGTAAAATATACAAAACGCCAAAAAAATGTATAGTTTGAATTATTAAATGTATATAATGATTTTGGTAACACCATGGATGCCAAGATGTTAGAATTATTAATTAATCTTATTGAATTTGGGAACGCCATAAACGCCAAACTGTTATCCATGTGACACAAAAACGATTAATTGAATGAGACAGATCTAAAAAGACCTGTAAAATGCAAGATAGTTATTGAATCTAACTAAACGCTAAAAGTCATGCAGTATTGTGATACACGAAAAATGGAAAAAGGGGAGATAAAAAGACAAAAAAGCCCCACCACCCTGATAATATCGCGCGCCACGTGTTCGACCAGGATTCGTTCTCATCATTCTCACACTTTAGGGCGTTCTCTACTGATTATATATACATATATATATATATATATAGGGAGCCGCTAGAATGAGAACCACCACGAGTTATGAGAACCGCGAGAACCAAGTGCCACGGAGGGCCGTTGACCACGAAATTTTTTTTACACCTAGATCCGTATATTTTAAGACCGGGTGTAAATTTTGGGTTCAAACGGCGCGCCCGAGGGGGTAGTTTTTTACGCCCAAAGTTTGGTTAAAAAAAAAAGAAAAATTAAAAAAATTAAAAAAACCCAAACTTTGGGCGTAAAAAACACCCCCCTCGGGCGCGCCGTTTGAACCCAAAATTTACACCCGGTCTTAAAATATACGGATCTAGGTGTAAAAAAAATTTCGTGGTCAACGGCCCTCCGTGGCACTTGGTTCTCGCGGTTCTCATAACTCGTGGTGGTTCTCATTCTAGCGGCCCCCTATATATATATACATATACATATATATATATAAAAGTTAGATCTTCCGCATTACGCGGTGGAAATTCAACCAGTGTTGGTTCATTAAGTTTCATGCACTCACTATAGCAGCCGAAAGAGAAAAAAAAGTTGTAATATGTTTAAAAGATGCCGACATGTGCTTTATATCGATTGAAAAGGATAAAAGTAAATAGGGTATCGGTGCCATTGTAGTTTGGTTAGAATTGGGTCCGCTGTTTAGGATGCGAGACACTTGTATAGCCGACGATAAAAGAACACAAAAACAAACCTCTATCTACGGAACACTGATAAAATAAATTAAGCACAAATGCGTATTTAGTTTTTTTTTTTTTCTTTTTTTAAAGTTAATAAACGCAAGTGATCGCAGAAAAATTAATTAAGAAATCGGAAAAAATTAAGACATACCTTATTAAAAATATAAATGGTAAAACTGAAACTAAAAAATATATATATAAAATACATTATTATTATTATTATTATTATTATTATTATTATTATTATTATTATTATTATTATTATTATTATTCATATCCTGTGCAATAGAATAGTTTTAATGTAGAAATAGCAATTGGTAAATTACAAGGAAGAAATTGTGTGGTTATAGGGTTCTGAAGAGATGGTTTAAATGTAAAAGCTCTGCTATTCATAATACATGAGAAATAGAGAGAAAATACAAAACCTGTCATTTTTCTCCAAATCGAGGTATTGGGCAAAAGATTTTTTTCCGAACAGCGCTGCCAAAGATGAAAATATGTTAAATATAGTATTCCATTAGGCTTTCTCCTACTTTTAGATTTTGTTATATTTCTCTGAGTAAATAATTTTTAAATGTCATACTTGTAATCTTCTTATAAAAAGGACTATTTTATAAAAAAGAATAACATAATAACCGTAGCTATTTTTGTTAGAGTAACAAGATAGTGCCTGCGGTTGTAGATAATCAACCAAAAGAGTTATTCTAGTAGCAAAGCATGTATTTAATTTTTATGTATACACATGGTAACATTAGACTTTTTGGAGATATAGGCTAGTCGACATAAACGTATATATGCAATTTGCAAGTATATGATAAGCACATAAATTTATTTTTATCGAATAATCAAAATTATTCGAATACATATCATCATTTGAAAACCCACACGTTATCAGTATCACTCAAACATCAGACATCAAGTTAGGTTACTAGCAACACGTTATAAGTCCACACGTTATCAGTATCCACACAAGGTGGCCTAGAAAAGGTAGGAAGTCTGTGCGTGTTACTTAAGGGGGAAGCAAAGGTAGATGCTTATAGTCTATATATAGGACGGTGGGTGTATATCCATGGAACCCAAGAGCAGTATTTTTTTTGAACGGCGAAACTTCTATAAAAAAATATAGAAACCGGGTCAGCTAGGCGCTCGAACCCGAAAGTTACAAAATTACATCACGAATGTTAAAATCGACCCATCTATCCCAATCAATATTACAATATTTCGATCTACTCGTTATCCAAAGATAGGAATTTTCTTTAATGATGTCCGCCGTTTTGTTGAAGTGAACGTGATGATTGTTGAAAGTCTTCTCGTTCCTAGCCTTCCATATTTCCCAAGCTTTCCCAAGCTGCCACCATTAGCACCGCCTCGATGATCTTCCATTCTTTCGATCCTCTATGTTCTATAACCGAGCCGAGAATTTGGTCAATCGATTGGTCGGTCGAAGGGAAAGGAAGTTTAAGCCACACCAACACCGACCACCTGATTGATTTCACAATCCAACAATCCCATAGAATATGGTTTACCGTCTCTTCCCTCAACCCGCATCGCTCGCACAACTGGTCCGGAATAACGACCCCCCTTATAGCAAGATTAACTTTGGACGGTATGCGATTTAGGCAGGCTCTCCAATTAAAAAAAAAAAAATCTTCGGTGGGAGCCATATCTTCCGATTTGCTTGCTTCATGTATCAAATATCAAAGTCCAGCCACGTTTAAGGGGTGTTGGGCTGCACCCTTCCAAGCCCAATAATCTTTTCCATCATTCACATTTATGTTGTGATAAGCAAGTTGTACCAACATTTCCATTTGTTCTAGTTCAACACCACCATTAGGCATATGAGACCAAACCAAATCCTACTGACCCCCGTGCCATTTCCACCATATCCCTTACCTTTGCTTCCTTGAAGTTGGTAATTTTATACAGATCCTTTAGAGCCTCTTTAATCGGTCCGATTTCCTGCCAATTATCTATCCAAAATAAAATCTCCTTGCCCGAACCAACTACTCCTAACAAATTTTCGTGATTAGGTAAACCGAATTTCAAGAAATCTTTTCCCACTGCGCCGATGTCTTTCCAAATGCCCACGATACGCTTATTAAACGGGTAAGATTGAGACCCTTTTTTGTAACATGAATAGCGCGAATGACTTTAACCCAAAGAGCGGACTCACTAGCTTTAAATTTCCACCACCATTTTGCAAGAAGAGCTAAGTTGAGACTCCGAATGTCGCCAATACCCAAACCCCCATGTCTTCTAGGGCCCAACATCTTGTCCCAGCAATTCATTTTATCTTTTTGTTGCCATTATTATTTCCCCAAATATAATTCCTCCTATTTTTCTCAAGCGCTTTCCACAAACAAACTGGGGCTTTGAAAAGCGAAAAGAAATAGTTAGGGAATGCACCAAGAACCGCTTTCGCCAATGTAACCCGACCCGCCAAAGAAAGATTTTTCGCTTTCCATCCAGAAAGCTTAGAATTGAGTTTATCGATCATGGGCTTTCAAAATTTGACGCGTTTCATGTTAGCTCCTATAGGAAGGCCCAAGAAAGTAAACGGAAACGAACCCGCTTTGCAATGTATGAGATTAGCCATATTGTGTACCTCCTCTTCGTTCACCCCTGTCCCATAATGACAACTTTTATCTAAGTTAACTTTCAGCCCCGAGCAAAGATAAAAGCACCTAAGAATGCGATTAATATTCCCTATGTTTTCTTCCGTCCAAGCCCCAATGAATACCACATTATCGGCGTAAAATAGATGCGTTAAAGTGGGACCTCCGTTAGGAAGATCCCACCCCCCCTGAAATTGACCCGCCTCCACGCCCTATCCATAATTTTGTTCAAAGCTTCCAACATTAAAACGAATAGAAAGGGAGATATAATGTCGCCTTGTCGGAGAAGCCTATAAAGCTGAAATTCCGAAGTCGGGGAACCATTTACAAGCACCGAAGATCTCCCCGACTTGAGGCATGATTTGATCCAGTTACACCAAAGATTTGGGAAGTTCATACCTTAAAGCACATCCAAGAGAAAATTCCAATTTACGGAATCATACGCCTTTCAAAAATCAACTTTAAAATCAAGAACTCGTTGTTTAAGGATATGTTGAATATTATTAAGGATAGAGAGAGAATATGTTAAACATTATTAAGGAAGATGCATTAACTAATTCACAGTCATGGGTTCGTGTATTCATTGGTATAATTTGCTTCAGTTGGGTAATGGGCTAAGAGTTTTACCATAGTGGGGGATCTAGCCCTGTTTCGTGGGTTCACATAAACCCACTCGGTTTGAAAAACATTGGAAAAAATAGTAAGAACCTTATATGATTTGAAAAAAAGTTAGTGAGAACCTACCAAAACAAACCCACTAGAAAAAGTTCCTGAATCCGTTCTGCATGAGACCAAATACATATAAACTCTACCTCAACCTGGGTTTGACCTTACAAGCCTATGTGGCTATGCCCCCATCCATTGTCGACCCATTAAGTTTAGGCCCAATATTTCTCTCCGTGAATCAGTGGCGGAACTAGAACATTAATTCAGGGGTATCCCAAATTTTTTTTTACCGTGCAATCATACAATATTAAAAAAAACAATAATACATAAATAAAGTAAAACAAATACCTAATAGATTTGTCCTCTTCTTTTTTCATAGCTTGAAATCGATCCATCACATCGTCGTCTTTTACTTCACTTAAAAAATCCTTTTCGACCGCACAAACCATAGCATTGTTCAAGAATTCCGAGCCGATTCGATTGCGTAAATCCGTCTTCACAAGCTTCAATTTCGAAAAACATCTTTCAACGGTTGTGGTTGCCACCGGTAAAAGCAAAGCTAGCTTAACAACCCGATAACAGTCTTTAACGTCTTTTTTTTTTTTTCCATAACAGTCTTTAACAGGAAACTTATGACTACGCGGTTGAAAAGCCCCTTTAACAAGATACGACCTTCTTATGTCATCTATTTGATTTGGGTGATAACTAGCAATAGGTGGCCTATCAAATGGATCCGAAGGAAGATCATTCAAATCAATAATACCTCGTGTTGTTGGAATTGAAGTTGTAGGATTATCATTATCAACATTCGGACTTGCATCAACGTCATCATTTGCTTGATCAACATTCGGACTTGCATCAACGTCATCATTTGCTCGGATATTATCATTATCAACATTCGGACATGAATCAACGTCAACATTCGGAGGAGTTGTTTCATCATCATTAATTTCTTCGTATTTTCGTTTGAAAAAGTTCCCAATTAAAGCTTGTTTTTTGGATTTTGGTTTCGTCATCACTTCAAAGAATTCAAACAATCACACAATCAATTCAAACAATCAAAGTCTTTATTAAACCAACTAATAAAACTGATCAAAGAATTCAACAATAAAAAAACTAATGAAAGTATCAAACAATTTATTAAACCAACTGATAAAACTGAAACAATAAAAAAAAAACTAATCAAACTAGAACATTAACTAATATTAATAAAACTAATCATTAATCAAAGTAGAAAACTAATGGAAGTATCAAACAACCTCCTGCAAATCTGCGATGGCCGATGAGAGGAGGCGGACAGCCGGAGCCGATTGCCAGTGGCGGAATCAGAACTTTTAAACCGGGGGCTCAGAGTAGAATTTTATTATCACTCAACGATTAATATAATTGTATAACTATTTGCCGTAGTACAAGCATGAGAACAATAGTATGTCAGTCTCAGTTGTAATCTTTTTGTACCATTCTATACAATACAAACCGAACCCTTTTAGCAATACTTTCTTAAGAATTTAACATATATATCATTAATGAAAACTTGATACTTTTCACTTGTATGTTCACAAATACATCTCTAACGGATAAAATTCATACAAATACACAGATGAATAACTAAAAATCAAATTAAAAACAAACTAACAAAACAATAAGAAAGCTAGGTATTTTCAAACTAAATCAAACAAATCAATAATGTGAAACCAAAAACTAATCATACATATTTATTTAATAACAAAAAAAATCAAATCAAAATGAATAATAATAAACTAGAATGGTAAAATATTGCAACAATTAGAAATCTAGTTACTCCAAGACTAATTAAAAAAGTACACGTTAAATTAAAAATTAAATACACTTTCTCTGGACCATTGATGTCACATCCTTAGGGAATTAATGGATTATCTTTATCTGTGAAGATAAATCAACGGTGAAGATAAAATATTAAAGTTATTATATTAAAGTAAACACAGTATGGGCCAAAATTCAAGAAAAAGCCCAAAACGACAAAATAAAAGACACGTGACTTCCGATCTCCTTCTTCTTCCCTTTATGAAAAAAAAAACCCACCGGAAACCTGCAATCCAAAGCCTTAGACCGTCGTCATCGGGCGCCGAAAATTATTCGAAAAAATCGAAAAAAAAAGCCTTGAGGGGTGTCCTAGTTGATGTTGAGGGGTGTCCTTAGTATAAAAATCGGAAAAAAAAAAATTTACACTAACGGATAAAAGTTGAGCCGTAGCCCGGGCTACGCCTCGGACTACACTAGGTCCGCCCCTGCCGTGAATAGAGAGCTGCGAGCTCAATTTTAGTACCTAGCTTACTCAATGCTAGATAACAATAAGCAACCACACTCAAGTTTAGTACCTAGCTTAAAGGAACTATGTTTTTCAGGTTGCCCAAGATTTGGATAGCGACTAATTATACACTTCTTACATGAGTCTTGTGCTTAATTGCTTAAAATTGGTCGAAGGCGTTGTGATCTATTTACCCTTTTTCAACTTGATAGGTCAAAGACATTATCACAACCATTGGGTCTCATTTAAACTATGGAACGGTTTCGGCTTTTTGTGGTAGTTTGGTTTGATAGGAGATTTAGAAAGGTATATCATTCTCGGTTATAAGTCATAACCAAAATTTTGGGCTTTAGCCCAAGTCATTACCAAAGTTTGAAAAAACCACTAAAGAAGCTATAAACAAAATTAGACATGGCCTTTTTCGGCCCAAACTAAAACTAAGCATAATTTAATAATGTAGGCCTAAAAATAACAAAAAATCACATTTAAAAGAAATTAATTAACGAAGCCGAATTTGGGAAATAGATATCCTTAAAAGATAACCATCACTAGTGCTCGAGTGGTGGCCACGAGTATTTAAGTTCCACCTATGGTGGGTCCGGGTGAGTTTTCCTCTCCAAGTCTCAAGTTCGAGTCATAGGAGTTTCTCATTGAGGGGTTTAAATTGAGGATCTATTGTCCGAGGGGCTTTCTAACGCGGACCCGGTCAAGACAACGTATGCTAGACCTCATGACGTTCGCGAATAATTCACACCTTTCAAAAAATATCCTTAAAAGATGCACGTTTTTTAATACTTTGATTTGTAAAAACTACGTATAAAATAAATGTGATAGCATCTATAGTCTATCTATACTTTCTATAAAAGGAGAAAACCAAGTGACATAAGAAAAGCTGTGGTGGCAGCCATAGAGGCTGTCCAACAAGTCTTTTCTTATGTTATTATCACATCATAATCCTTAATATATAAAATCACTTCAATTTTCAAAGGTCTGGCCCACATATATAAAATCACTTTAAAATCACTTTAAACATCTGCCCACATACAAAAGGTCTGCTGTTCAACGTTAACGCTTCAAACCTCTGCCCATATTCAAAATTTAAAATCCTGGCTCCAAATTCAAAATTCAAACTACATATGAATCTGGCTCCCTATAAATAACATATATGAATTTGGATCCACATTCAAATTTCAATTTATCTCTCTCACGCGTATTTGCGATTATATCTCTCTCACTCAAATGCATAGCTCTCATGACTGAGCCGGTTAATTTCCAATATCATTGTTCCAACATCGTTGTTTCATTGAAGCTCTGTTGAAACGCATCAACGTTTCACCTCAGCTTTTCTTATGTCACTTGGTTTTCTCTTTTTATAGAAAGTATAGATAGATTGTTGCAGAATGCAGAATTTCCATACTCTCCGATTGCATATTTTTGTGCTTCACATAATTTTTCCAACATCATTGTTGCAACATCGTTGAGAGTATGTTTTTTTTCTGTAATTTGAATCTTAAATTTTGAACTGATCTATTCTAATTCTTGCTTTATCATTTAGCCTAATCAGAGTTGTTTAAGATTCAAACAATCAGTTGCGGGTGATTTTAGGTTTGTGGATTCTTTTAAACTGTTGATATATGTTGATAATATTTATTTTAAGGTGTTGATATATTTCAGCTTTGTTTTTTCCGAGCGAGCAGTGGGGAGTTCTTCTGCACTGTTTTTGAAGTCTGAAGTGCAGAAAGTGGAGTACTTCATGAAGCGCCGATGCTGTTCCAGGTTTTCTTGTATTTATTATCACTGATGACGTCCATTTTATATACTAGTTCTTCAATCAGTCTAATCATCAGCCTGTTAGCTATTTCACTATATAGTATGATTGTCAGTTCAGAAGTTTTTTCACTATATGGTATGATTGTCAGTTCAGAAGTTTTTCATCACCTTTTACTACCATTATATCCTTCTTTTACATCAGACTTAAAGAAATATACAAGTTAAAAATGTCATCATACCCTTCTGTAGGTTCTTATGATTTAAAGTATCGCTTTATCAAGCAAGTTGAGGATCAAGTATATGAGGATAGGGCTACTGTTCAACAGCTGAAGAGGTGTTTTCATGGACTGCATCTTGGTCTGTTTACGAGAGACCAAGTGTCCAGAAAGCTGATGGTGATGTCTTTCTGCACTTCAGACTTCAAAAATAGTGCAGAAGCTTTTCATTACATTTTACTACCATTATATCCTTCTTTTACATCAGACTTGAAGAAATACACAAGTTAAAAATGTCATCATACCCTTCTGTAGGTTCTTATGATTTAAAGTATCGCTTTATCAATCAAGTTGAGGATCAAGTATATGAGGATAGGCTACTGTTCAAGAGCTGAAGATTATTAAATTTCGTTGTTCAGTTCTCAATGTAATTGTTGATCTATCGTCATATGTGATATGTAATTTTTAATTCTATTAATCTTTGTAGAGCATTTTATTTTCACTAATTTGAGCATCAACAGTTGTTAGAGTTGATACCTGCTATTGTAAATTTTGAGTTGCTACTGTTGCTAACATCTGTTATTCCCAACAACAGTTTCCAAAGAATTGTCAACCATTAACACAATAGAAGTTCTGAACATTCTTAAAAAATAGGTATTTTTTTAAAAATTTGACAAAAATCTTTAAAAGTCTGTTGAAAACAGCTGTTTTTAAAACATTTGTTTGGCAAAAGATTCATCCACTGTTTAAAGGTATTGTCTTTTCTCATAATTTCTGTTTTTTTTGTAACGACTGTTAAGTTGCTACTGTTGCCAACATCTGTCATTCCCAACAACAGTTTACAAAGAATTGTCAACCATTAACACAATTGAAGTTCTGAACATTCCTAAAAAATAGGTATTTTTAAAAATTTGACAAAAATATTTAAAGTTTGTTGGAAACAGCTGTTTTTAAAACATCTATTTGGCAAAAGATTCATCCACTGTTTAAAGGTATTGTCTGTTCTCATAATTTCTGTTTTTTTGTAACGACTGTTGAGTTGCTACTGTTGCCAGCATCTGTTATTCCCAACAGCAGTTTCTAAAGAATTGTTAACTATTAACACAATAGAAGTTCCGAACATTCTTAAAAAATAGGTATTTTTAAAAATTTGACAAAAATTTTTAAAGTCTGTTGGAAAAAACTGTTTTTAAAACATCTGTTTGGCAAAAGATTCATCCACTGTTTAAAGGTATTGTCTGTTATCATAATTTCTGTTTTTTTGTAACGACTGTTGAGTTGCTACTGTTGCCAACATCTGTTATTCCCAACAGCGGTTTTCAAAGAATTGTCAACCATTAACAAAATAGAAGTTCTGAACATTCTTAAAAAATAGGTATTTTTAAAAAATTTGACAAAAATCTTTAAAAGTTTGTTGGAAACAGCTATTTTTAAAACATCTGTTTGGCAAAAGATTCATCCACTGTTTAAAGGTATTGTCTGTTCTCATAATTTATGTTTTTTTGTAACGACTGTTGAGTTGCTACTGTTGCCAACATCTGTTATTCCCAACAGCAGTTTCCAAAGAATTGTCAACCATTAACAAAATAGAAGTTCTGAACATTCTTAAAAAATAGGTATTTTTAAAAATTTGACAAAAATCTTTAAAAGTCTGTTGGAAACAGCTGTTTTTAAATATTGGAAAACTCCATCAACAATGTTTTTTTAGGTTATTATTGCATCATAATCATAAGTCTTAATATATAAAATCAATTTAAAACTGATTTATCAGTGTTTTCATAGTATTTGTTGATGTTTTGAATCAACTTCTATTTGGATAAAAATTCATTCACTGCTGAAAGGTATTGTCTGTTTTAATAAGTGCTGTTTATCCTAGCGACTGTTGATTTACCACTGTTTAAAACATTTGTGTCCGATGAAGTGGTAGTAGCTTTTGTTTGTCATGTAAATTATTGTTGGTGTTTAAATGAAAAAGTTTTTATTTTATAAATTTTTTTATGGCAGAGGTTTAAAATTTGTCCTTTCTGTTTCTTGATATTTAATTTTATAGTTTTCCCATGAAAATTTATTTTTTAAATGTTTTGCATTAAATGGCTGCTGATATTTAATATCAATTTATTTGTTTATATTAAAATTCTGTTGAAAACAACTATTGTTGCATAAGATCTGTTGTTGCCCAACAGTAGTTTCCAAACACTGTTGAAGGGTATTGTCTGTTCTCATAGTTTATGTTTAATCTAAGGACTGCTGAGTTACTAATGTTGCCTAACATCTGTTGTTGGCCAACAGTGGTTTTCAAACAACTGTCATCCATTATCAGAGAAGAGGTTCTGACGTGGACAGATGTTAGCCATCAGATCTTTGTAACTTCTGACACGTCAGCATTCACTTTTTCACTTTATAAACCCCTGTTTCATCCCCAAACAGAGGTTTTACTTTCATCTCGAGTTTAAAATTCATCAGAGCGGTTTCCACCTTCTTCTTCAACACTTCTTCGTCAACCTCTCGCAACTTTCAATTCTGATCATGGCTTTGATGATGAAAAATTCGCATAACTATCTGGCTATTTTTGAGAAATCCGAGAACAATACTCTCTATCATTCAATGATTGATGTTCTTACATCATCTAAATATAAGGTCATTCTTACCGCCGACGCACCCATTTACCAAGAGACGCTCCGCGATTTTTGGGCAAATGCGAATATTGAAGAACAAAACGATGTGGCCGTGAGTATAACTTCAAAAGTTGGAGGTGAATCGGTTGCTATTACCCCCAGTATCATATCAACAACATTTGATATAACAACCCTCCTGAAATTTTTCTGACACCCTAATATTTTTTTAAATATCCTAATATGTCCTAAAATACACCCCGTACGCGAAAACGGACCCCGAATACCTTTATTTTTATAAAAATAAAATAAAACAAGAAAAATGAGGCTCACGCGGGGCGCGTAGCCTTTGGCTACTGCCTACGCGGGCCGCGAGCGATCAACAACGAGGCCTTACCCGGTGATGACACGTGGCAACATGTGTTGGACCTATTCGTGACCCGGATCAGCTACGGCCTAGACCCCCTACTACGCGGGCCGCGTAGCTCGAGGTCTAACCTTACGCAGGCCTCGAGGAAACCAATTTCAGGCCCTATATAAGAGGGCATCGGGCCTTCAGTTGAAACTCGCTCATTTCCTTTTCTTTATCTCGAATTTCTGATAGTAGACACTATAATCGGGTATAATATCCCCCTAATTAACGAAGTTCTGCCCCGATGTAAGTATTATAACCCCGCTTACGTATTAGATACGCTACCCGATTGATCCATGGTTCCGTAACGACTGTCGTGGTTCTGCCCGACGTAGTCATTGGAATGCCGTCTCGGGGAGGGTATCATTAATATAAATAAAAGGGTTATTATACTAACATATGTACATTTTTGTAAATTATAGATAAATCACCAGGAAACCCTAAAAGAAGTCTAAGACAGCAATATGAGTAATCTCCTTTTTGTAAATTATTTTTACAAAACCTTAAATGCTTTACAATGTGATTAAGCAGTGATTGAGTCTTTGTAGTTCTTCAATTACTGCCGGTATGTTGGGATTTTGTATACAAAATGTGGAACACATTACAATTGGACAACGAGTTATCCAATGTGTAATATGACCCGCCAGTCAGGATTGACAATACTGAATGAGTAATTGTGTAGAAATAAACAATGTGATAGCTCTCAATACTGTGTTAATTGATAAAACTCTTCTTGATTAAACTGGGATTCACTCACAAGTATTTCCCACTGATAAATGTTTTTAAAACGCATTTCAGGTAACAAAATGTGAAAGCCAAATTAGAAGAAAGCCAGCTTGAGAGCACTGACGGCTTGGAAAAATGTGGCTATAAAAGTTACCTAAAAGACGATGTTTTAAATTCAATAAAATAGGGTTTATCCGTATGTTGTAATGAGAAACTTGGGTTTTATCCATGTGGTTATTAATATAAAATATGGTGGTTTTACTCTGATAAACATTTCCTAACTACGGTCCTGATGAAATTTCCGCTGCCAAAATAATAAACAAAATGATACCACCACAACTGGTCTCGCGGCCGCCTGTTCCCGGGACAGATAGGGGGCGGGGGTTGCGACAAAAGGTGGTATCAGAGCTAAGCCACTGATTCAGCCACAGAAGTGTTCTGCTAACATCAATATATTATCCAAATTGTTAGGAAATAAATTATGAAAATACGTGCATATCTGTATTTTATTGTTATGTGTTATTTGACTATTTGTTACTTTACAGTATGAGTGATTAAGGACCCTCGGACGTGTATCGTCAGTTGTCTGATTCACATAGGAGTGAAGGTACTTCTTCCCAGCCTACCCTCTCTGGGTATTCTGCTGATCAGGAAGAAGGGATGTTTGTCTTTAAGGCTCAGTCTGAAGAGCCATTCCCTCAGAAAAAGAGAGGATGGTTCAGTAAGGGAGCATTCGAGCGTAGGAAAAGAATGCGAAAGTTGCAACAACAAAGAGTCCCAGCAGCCGCTAAGCGAGAGTCAGATGCCCATACACAGGATATGCTTAATAGGAGCTTAGCCAATTTTCATATCCTAGCAACAAGTGCTGCCGACCCAAATCTGGAACAACTAGTAGCCCCACAACCCTTACCTTTTTCCCCACTCAGCCGATGGAGATAGAAATGCCTGATTTCAACCCTGAGGAGATACCTAGGATACCAGCCCCTAATCCCTTAGATCCAAATTATGATCCATGGTTCGATGATCATAGGGATTATGTGCCTCACTATCACCTAAATGACGAAACCATGCCGAACTTAGCTGCATATGCAGGTCTGGACCCTCTAGATCCTTACTATGACAACGATGAATACATTAGGGAGATCTTAGAGAATCCGTACCCTCAGGAGAATCCCATGCCCCAGTACTGTCACACCCCCAAAATCCACACGCGGAGTACCACCGCTTGGAGGCGTGACTGACCAGGATCAAGCCACCAATCATATAGAACAATGTGAAAAGTAAAAGTAATTGCAATTCAGCCAAGCCAATCCATATGAAAGGTGTTCCAAAACATAAATATGTTATCACTGTTTAGCGGAAGCGTATAATTAAACCCAACATAATAAAGTATGAAATGTCATAATGTCTAATCAAGCATTCATGATCCATGTCCACAACGACCGCGCCTCCCGTGCAAGCTCCATAAGTACCTAAGGTCCTGCAAGGCATGTAACAGAGGATCAACAACTAGTTGAGCGAGTTCACAGAAAGTAAATGCGTAATAGTAAATTCGTATGTAACATGTGGCTCTACTGGGCCGATAGTACGTTCTATTGGTGGGGGCTTCCCATGTTGTATATATATCCACTAGACTATTTGTAACCATAGGTATCCTTCCCAATCCGAGGATAGTAATAAGTATAAGTTCACGTAGGTTTTATGTAAGTGCCCTTCCCAACCGAGGACAGTACGTAGCGAGTACGTAGGTTTAGCGCTGGCGTCCTTCCCAATCCGAGGACGGTAGTACGTAGGTTTAGCGCTGGCGTCCTTCCCAATCCGAGGACGGTAGTACGTAGGTTTAGCGCTGGCGTCCTTCCCAATCCGAGGACGGTAGTACGTAGGTTTAGCGCTGGCGTCCTTCCCAATCCGAGGACATTAGTACCTAAGATTTTTGTATGTGTTAACACTAGTATCCTTCCCAAACCGAGGATAGTACGTATGTTATACGTAGATTTTGGCACAGGCATCCTTCCCAATCCGAGGACCGTGGTAAGTAGTCTAGTAGTGATGTAAGTACAAGCAATCATTCAATCCCATTCCCAACCCACCTGGGGAATCCCATGCCTTGGTAAGAGTGTGAACTCACCTTGGTTTGCTCGGTATGCTAAGTATGTGCTCAAAGTAACTCAATCACGTCCTAGAGTATGCATGTATAGAATAATCAGTTTGAGTTCAAGTTGTTCACTTGTAAGCAGGTAGCACGTATTCACAATCGTATACAAGATGGTTACACTTAACAGCAGTTAAATATTCCAGTTAACTTTTAACAGAATTAACTCAAGTTCCTGCACAGATCAGCTATTCGGCGAAACACACATGTTGACGAAACACAGATATTGACGAAACACATAAGTTGGCGAAACACACGCTTGACGAAACACGTTCTGTTTCGTCATGGTCTTAATTGGCGAAACAGAATTCAATTTCGTCGATTACTCTTGGCGAAACACTTTCTGTTTCGCCGAGAGTTCTGTTTCGTCGGATGTCAGTTTCGCAGACATCAGATGCAGTAGTTACGAATATACACAGAACCCTAATCATGCTAGCAGCCGTCATCAATATCAGAAATCATACGAAGGTCAATGTGCACAACGAATCATCATAACTCAATCATCCAAGAATCATTGTCTAGCATAAACCCTAGTTTTTGTGTATAACATATTAATTTAACATACAACAATCATATCATTGAACCCTATCAAGATGCTAACTTATATTCAGAATCAGAACATAATAACAATATCCAGAACCGAGCATTCGATTGTATTAAGTTTCGTATAGAATGATTTATGTCCAACTACAACCTACATATCAAAATCTATAACATCAACATATTCTTATAATCACAGCAGTAACACACATCAACTATAAGCACAAGCACGGATCGAGATATCACAGAAACATGAACCGATTAACGAACACATACTAACCGAGATATGAGAAAAACACAATCGATCGCTAGGGATATCTTCGAGAAGCTCCTACTGCCGTCACAAAGGAGAGGAGGGCTCTAGGGTTTCGGTTGTTATGATAAATGTGTGAAACTAAGGCTGTTACACGTTTTAAAACCCGAAATAACAAGCTGGGCCCGAACTGGGCTTTTGGCGAAACTGGGCTCGGCGAAACAGCCTGTTTCGTCGAGAAGCTTGTTGACGAAACTGACCTGTTTCGTCGAGATTGATCTTGGCGAATCTTACTTATGTTTCGTCGAGTTCTTTGATAGTTTAACAGTTTAAGTTTACAAACAGCACACAAGCTATCATATTACACAATAACCATGCAAACACACTACGTTTTATCATATCACAACTATATAGTCAAAGTCAACGTGCATTCAATGCGAATAAAGAATGTCGGAAATTCGAGTAGTCACAAGTACCCAGACCCAGTACCAGCACCTGCACCCCCAATGAGTGTAGAAAATGTGCATGAGCTCCGAACTTTCGGAGAAGAAATCTTAGAGAGTAGTGAGAGGATGAGGCAGGTAGGAGAGCGACTCGTCTGGAAATATGACGAGCGCATTATGGATTACTGGATGAATCCAGACCAGTAAAGATGATGGTGGAGTTGGTAATAATAATAATATAATAATATGTTTTTAAGAAAAAAAAAATTATATAATAATAATAATATGTGTAATAATAATATATGTTGTAGTATAGACCACTTTGTGGTTAATGATGCATAATAATATTGTAATTTTAATTCCAGTTTTAGTGTGTATTTGACGCATACTATAATAGAAAAGAGTAAAGTCACAATGCTCGACGTTTTTGATCAAAATGCGTGTCATGTGATTGATCATATTAAGATATTATCTTGTGATATTAATACGTGATAATTGTTTAAAATTCAGATGAACGACGATGTGAATCAGGAAAATCTGAATAACGATAACCAGAGTAACAATAACCCGGGTAACGAAAATCCGAACAACAACAATGGAAACCAAGCGGATAACAGTGCCATCCAACACGTAGTGGCACAAGGAATAATAGATGCAATGCCATATATTATTCAAACAGTTAGGGAAGCAGATAATAAAAGTAAGCATATCAGTAAGCGACCAACTGAACCTGAACACAAGTGAACAATGGACCTATACTTCAAGTACCCATTCCCAAAAAATGAAGAACCGTGTCTTACGGTTGTTCTTACAAAGAATTATGGTCTTGTAAACCAACGGAATTCTCGGGCAATGAAGGGGCCGTTGCAGTTCTACGCTGGATAGAAAAGACTGAGGCAGTCTTAAGAATAAGTAAATGTGCGGAAGAGGATAAGATAATGTTTGCTTCCAATCTGTTTAAGAATTCAGCACTAGAATGGTGGAACACTATCCGCCAAACTAGAGGAAGTGATAGAACTTACAATATGGAATGGGAGGAATTTAAAAACATGGTAGAAAGGAAATTCTGCCCTCCTAATGAAAAAGAACAGATAGCAAACAAGTTCTTAAACCTTAGAATGACTGGTGTGGATAGTAAGGGGTACTCTAAGTTATTCTTTAAATATGTTAGAATAGTGCCAACCCTTGCTTCACCTAAACCAGTATTAATCTCCCGTTACATCTGGGGATTAATTGGAGAGATAAGGCATGTAGTCAAGGCAGCTAGATCCCAAACTATAGAAGAAGCAGCAGAACTAGCCAATACCTTGACAGATGAATTAGTCCGTACACGAGAAGACGATCAAAGGAGGAACCTAACCCAGAAGCTTACACAAGAATTCCGTTCTGGAAATTCTAACTGTGGGAGAAATGTAGGTTCTACCTCTGCACCCTACTGTAAGTATTGCAAAAGGAAACATTCCGGAAGATGCTCCATATACTGTAAATTCTGCAAAATATCGGGACATAAGGAGGAAGACTGCAGGAAAAAGATTAGCAACAGGATATGCTACAACTGTGGAGAACAAGGCCACATCAAGCCTAACTGTCCAAAGCTAGCTCCAGCTACAGACACCAAGAATACTAAAAATGATAGAGCATTTGTTCTGACTGCAGAAGAAGCAAAGATGATCCCAGATGTGATCACCGGTATGTTTTTAGTTAATGATGTTTTTGCTAAAGTATTATTTGACTCTGGTGCAAACCAAAGTTTTATTAATACTTCATTTTGCAAAATTCTTAACCAATCATTAACTAAACTTCCACAAGAATGTCTAGTAGAGACAGCAAATGGGGAAATCATTAAGATTTCTAAAATCTTGCAGGGACAAGAATAGAAATTTTAAATCAGAAATTTATTGTAAACCTTTACCCCATGAATCTGGCAGGATTTGATGTTGTGTTAGGAATGGATTGGTTAATAGCCAATAAATCCAGTATTTTATGTGATCAAAAGTCTATTCAAGTAAATTCACCAAGGGGTGAAAAGATCACAATTAAAGGAAATAAAACCCTTAAATCCACAAAGTTCATCTCTGTGATGAAAACAGCAAGTCACATAAGAAAAGGGTCATTAGTGTATTTGATTTCCATAATCACTAACACTAAAGGAAAAGAATTAAAGGATATTCCAGTAGTATCCCAGTTTTCAGATGTATTTCCAGAAGAGCTACCAGGACAACCTCCTTTCACGGCCCCCGGCCCGGTTTGACCCGGTTCAGGAGCCGCGGGACAGAAAATCCCGTGGTATTTATTTAATTGAGTTGACAGCGGAAGATTTTAGCAGGATCTGTTTAAAACTGAAAATTTCCCAATTATTTTATTTCATAATTCGGGATAAAACCCCGGTAGTTTACAATAAAGTGATTTCACTGGAAAATCTTTGTTTTACAAAACATGTTTCTTTATTTATATTGAGCCACTTCCTTAAGCTTGTAGTGCTTCACGGCACTTTTTCTGGATCACAACAGATCACCTAAAACATGTTTGAAAAAGGTTTTGTCAGCGGGGAAATACTGATGAATCATTCTTTTTACTAAAAACAACGTGTTGTTATAATTTACAGTATTAAGAGCGATTACAATGTTTATACATATCAACCATCTACCCACGGTATTTATCACTCGACCACCTATTGGCTATCTCGTTGTCCAATGGGGTCTGTGATTATGGTCATATCACCCCTTGGCTAACCCATTGTCCAATGGTGACGGTTATCAAGTATTGTATACAAAACCCCACATACCGGCTGTAATTTGGAGATTACAAAGACTTAATCCCTGTAATTATAACTTTGAAAACAAACATGATTTTGAAATTTAATTTGATAAAAAGAGACCAGAAGGAACTGAAGATTTTGTAATCTATTGTGACGCTTCTAAGTTAGGTTATGGATGTGTATTGATGCAATGTCAAAAGGTTATAGCTTACGCTTCTAGACAGCTTAAGAATCATGAAGAGAATTATTCAACCCATGATTTAGAGTTAGGAGCTATAGTTTTCGCCCTTAAGATTTGGAGACATTACCTATATGGTAGTAAGTTTACCATTTTCACAGACCATAAGAATTTAAGGTATGTCTTCGGGCAAAAGGAGTTGAATATGAGACAAAGACGCTAGATGGAATTACTTAGTGATTATGATTGTGATATCCAGTATCACGCAGGAAAAGCAAATGTAGTTGCTGATGCCTTAAGCCGAAAGTGTCATGAAAAGCCAAAAAGAGTACGTTCACTTAAATTAAATCTGCAAGTAGATTTAAATGAACAGATTAGAAAGGCACAAGAATCAGTAATCAAGGATGATACTGAGAAATTAAAAGGAATGATTAAGGAGTTAGAACGAGGAACAGATGGAATTTGGAGATTCCATAAGAAAAGGATGTGGATACCTAAATTAGGAAACCTACGCCACCGTATATTAGAAGAAGCCCATAGGTCTAAGTATACGATGAATCCTGGAAGTGATAAGATGTATCAGGATTTAAGAAAGAATTTTTGGTGGATAGGAATGAAAAAGGATATAGCAGCGAATGTTGCAAAGTGTTTAACCTGTTCACAAGTCAAAGCTGAACATCAGAAACCTTCAGGTTTATTGCAACAGTTAGAAATGCCTGTTTGGAAATGGGAATTAATAACAATGGATTTTGTTACTAAATTACCCAAAACAAGAAAAGGTATTGATACAATCTGGGTGATTGTAGATAGGCTAACAAAGTCAGCTCATTTCCTACCGATGAAGGAAACTTTTAGTATGGAACAATTAGCTAAATTATATGTAAATGAAGTAGTTTCTTTACATGGAATTCCTCTATCAATTGTTTCTGACAGAGATAGTCGTTTTACCTCTCATTTTTGGACAAGTTTCCAAAAAGCAATGGGAACCAAGTTAAATCTAAGCACAGCTTATCATCCTCAAACGGACGGACAAAGCGAAAGGACAATTCAGACAATGGAAGACATGCTTAGAGCTTGTGTAATTGATTTCGGAGGTAATTGGGACGATCACTTACCATTGATAGAATTTTCTTATAATAATACTTGTCACACAAGTATCAATGCTGCACCATTCGCAGCACTTTATGGACGAAAGTGCCGAACTCCAGTCTGTTGGGCAGAAATTGGAGAAAAGCAACTATCTGGACCTGAGATAGTACAAGAAACAACAGACAAAATTATTCAAGTCAAGGAACGAATGAAAGCAGCACGTGATCGGCAAAAGAGTTATGCTGATAACAGACGAAAGCCGTTGGAATTTCAAGTAGGAGATAAAGTATTATTAAAAGTCTCTCATTGGAAAGGAGTGGTAAGATTCATCAAGAGGGGAAAGCTAAGCCCCAGGTATGTTGGACCTTTTGAGATTATTAGAAGAATAGGACCTGTAGCCTATCAGCTACAACTGCCAGAGGAAATGGCAGGAATACATGATGTATTTCATGTATCTAATCTCAAGAAATGCTTAGCTGATGAATCACTGATAGTACCTCTTAAGGATATAGAGGTAAATGAATAGTTAAAATTTGTAGAAAGACCTTTACAAATTGAAGACAAGAAAGTCAAGAACCTCAAGCACAAGAGATTAGTTCTGGTCAAAGTGAAGTGGGACCCCAAAAGAAAACCAGAATACACATGGGAGCTTGAACCAGAAATGCAAAAGAAATATCCACACTTGTTCCAGTAGACCTCGAGGACGAGCTCTAAACCAAGGTGGGGAGGATATAACAACCCTCCTGAAATTTTTCTGACACCCTAATATTTTTTTTAAATATCCTAATTTGTCCTAAAATACACCCCGTACGCGAAAACGGACCCTGAATACCTTTATTTTTATAAAAATAAAATAAAAACAAGAAAAATGAGGCTCTCACGGGGCGTGTAGCCTTTGGCTACTGCCTACGCGGGCCGCGAGTGATCAACAATGAGGCCTTACCCGGTGATGACACGTGGCAACACGTGTTGGACCTATTCGTGACCCGGATCATCTATGGCCTAGACCCCCCTACTACGCGGGCCGCGTAGCCCGAGGTCTAACCTTATGCGGGCTGCGAGGAAACCAATTTCAGGCCCTATATAAGAGGGCATCGGGCCTTCAGTTGAAACTCGCTCATTTCCTTTTCTTTATCTCGAATTTCTGATAGTAGACACTATAATCGGGTATAATATCCCCCTAATTAACGAAGTTCTGCCCCAATGTAAGTATTATAACCCCGGTTACGTATTAGATACGCTGCCCGTCCATAACGACTGTCGTGGTTCTGCCCGACGTAGTCTTTGGAATGCCGTCTCGCGGAGGGTATCATTAATATAAATAAAAGGGTTATTGTCACGACCCCCGTCTCGGTGTGACCCGGTTCAGGAGCCGCGGGACAGAAAGCCCGTGGTATTTATTATTTGAGTTGACAGCGGAAGTTTAACAAGGTCTTTTAAAACTTGAAAATGCCCAATTTATTTTATTTCACATATTTGGGATAACCCCATAGTTTACAATAAAGGAAATTTCTCAAGGAAATTCCCTGTTTTACAAAAAACATATTTATTTATTTTATTGAGCCACTTCTTCAAGCTTGCAGTGCTACATGTCACTTTTTCCTGGATCACAGCAGATCACCTGAAACATGTTTTAAAAAGGTTTTATCAGCAGGGAAATACTGGCGAGTCATTCAAGTTGCACAAAACAACATACTGTTATAAGATACAATATTAAGGGTGATTACAATGTTTTTATCATCCAATTACCCCAAATCGGTATTTGTCACTTGACAGTATTTGTTACTATGGTCAGATCACCCATTGGCTAACCCGTTGTCCAATGGTGACGGGTATCAAGTATTGTATACAAAACCCCACATACCGGCAGTAATTTGAAGACTACAAAGACTTAATCCCTGTAATTATAACTGGAAAACATTTAGGGTTTTGTAAAGCATTTTGATAAAAAGAGAATGACTCACATTGCAAGTTTAGACAGGCAGAGTTTAGCCTACTGATTTAGCCTTGTTAACCTAATTTAATTAACCATGCACATGAAAACTAGGTCAGTAACTTAATACAACTTCTACGACAACTCACGAGATCAAAACCCTCAAAACGAATGGCAAAGTATAGCCCAAATACGGGCAGCACTTAAAAATCCATCGGATAGTTTCAATCGATCGGATATTATATCGTAGCAGTGATCGAGTTATTACCCTTGATTGTAGCAGCATTTTGCTATTGTGAATGTGAATTTCGAGCAGAATATGAGTGATTTTGAAAGTTTTCTTGAGCACAGATGAAAGTCCCATGCACAGGCTACTTATAGCCACTTTTTGAGTTTTATGCGGCCCGCGTAAGTGTCCTCTTATGGTTTACGCGGCCTGCGTGAAAACCAAAAATCTTGTTTTCTTGGTTTTCATTCTCATTAGGGTTTCAGGGGTCCGGGTTTTCACTTACGGGTCGTTTTGAGGCGTTTTTGCAGGTCCTTACATCCTCCCCACCTTATTTAAAATCTCTTCCTCGAGATTTATTGAAATAAGTGAGGATATTTTCGTTTCATCTCCGATTCCAGCTCCCAGGTGTATTCGGGTCCTCTCTTTGACTTTGACAAGTACCAATCTTTTATGCTTGAGGAATTTAATCTTTCTGTCTTCTATTTGAAGCGGTTTCTCCACGAACTTCAACTTTTCATTCACTTGTATGTCTTGAAGAGGGACTACCAGCGATTCGTCCGATAGACATTTCTTGAGATTGGATACATGAAATACGTCATGTACCCCGGCTAACTCTTCTGGTAGTTGTAAGCGATAAGCAACTGGCCCTATTCGCTGGACTACTGGGAATGGTCCTACGTACCTTGGACTTAGCTTTCCTTTCTTTCCGAACCGAACTACTCCTTTCCAAGGAGAAACTTTCAAGAGTACCTTATCTCCAACTTGAAATTCTAGTGGCTTGCGTCGATTGTCTGCATAACTCTTCTGGCGATCTCGAGCCGTTTTTAGTCTTTCCTTGATTTGAGTGATCTTATCGGTGGTTTCTTGCACGATCTCAGGACCTGATAATTGGCTTTCTCCTATTTCTGCCCAACAAACCGGAGTTCTACACTTTCGTCCATACAGTGCTTCGAACGGGGCAGCTTCGATGCTTGAATGATAACTATTGTTATAGGAGAATTCAATTAAAGGTAAATGGTTGTCCCAGTTTCCTCCAAAATCTATCACACATGCCCTGAGCATGTCTTCCAGGGTTTGGACTGTCCTTTCACTTTGTCCGTCTGTTTGGGGATGATAGGCTGTACTTAAATTTAATCGGGTCCCCATTGCTTCTTGGAAACTTGTCCAGAAATGTGAAGTGAAACGACTATCCCTATCCGATACAATGGAGAGTGGGACTCCATATATGGATACTACCTCGTCTATGTATAATTTGGCTAATCTTTCCATGCTAAAGGTTTCCTTTATGGGTAGAAAATGAGCTGATTTGGTTAATCAATCCACAATTACCCAAATCGCGTCATTACCTTTTCTGGTTTTGGGCAACTTAGTAACAAAGTCCATGGTTATGAGTTCCCATTTCCATACAGGCATTTCTAATTGTTGGAGTAACCCTGAAGGTTTTTGGTGTTCCGCCTTAACTTGTGAACAAGTTAGACACTTAGATACATATCTAGCTATATCCTTTTTCATTCCTATCCACCAGAAGTTATTCCTTAAATCTTGGTACATCTTATTATTACCAGGATGCATGGTATACCTAGATTTATAGGCTTCCTCTAAAATCTTATTTCTTAACTCTCCCTGCTTAGGTACCCAAATTCTTTTCTTATGGAATCTCCAAATTCCATCACTTCCTTGCTCTAGCTCTTTTATTCTTCCCTTCATTCCTTCAGCATCATCCTTGATTGCTATTTCTTGAATGTTTTTCAATTGTTCCATTAGATCTAACTGCAAACTTAATCTAAGAGCACGAACTCGCTTTTGCTTTTAATGATACTTACGACTTAGGGCATCGGCGACTACATTTGCTTTTCCTTCGTGATATTGAATATCACAGTCTTAGTCACTTAGAATTTCCATCCATCTTCTTTGCCTCATGTTTAATTCTTTTTGCCCAAATATATATCTTAAACTCTTATGATCTGTATAGACTGTAAACTTACTGCCATACAGATAGTGTCTCCAAATTTTAAGGGCAAAAATTATGGCTCCTAATTCTAAGTCATGAGTTGTATAGTTTTCCTCGTGCTTTTTCAATTGTCTTGAGGCATACGCAATTACCTTTTTGTGTTGCATTAGCACACATCCTAATCCTAGCTTAGAAGCATCACAATAAACTTCAAAATCTTTTGTTCCTTCTGGTAAGGCAAGAATTGGGGCATTTGTTAACCTTTGCTTTAAAATTTTAAAAGCTTCTTCTTGCTTAGATCCCCATTCAAATTTCACTGCTTTACAGGGTAGCTTAGTTAATGGAACAACTATCTTAGAAAAATCCTTAATAAACCGTTTATAATATCCGGCTAATCGTAGAAAACTTCTAACTTCCATAGCTGATTGCGGGACCTTCCATTTGGTGATCGCTTCTATTTTGGAGGGATCTACGTGAATACCTTCGTGATTCACCATGTGTCCTAAAAATTGCACCTCTTGTAGCCAAAATTCACACTTCGAGAATTTGGCGTAAAGCTTCTCTCTTCTTAACAAACTTAAGAGTACATGTAGGTGTTCACAGTGCTCGTCCTGACTTTTGGAATAAATGAGTATATCGTCGATAAAGACAGTTACAAATTCATCCAAGTATGGTTTACAGATCCTATTCATCATGTCCATGAATGCAGCAGGAGCATTCGTTAGTCCAAAGGGCATGACTGTAAACTCGTAATGACCATACCTAGTTCTGAAGGTAGGTTTAGGTATGTCTTCTTCTTGTACTTTCAACTGATGATATCCGGAGCGTAAATCTATCTTAGAAAAATATCTAGCTCCCTGAAGTTGATCAAAAAGATCATCAATCCTAGGTAATGGGTATCGATTCTTAATTGTAACCTTATTCAATTCCCTGTAATCGATACACATTCGCATCGACCCATCTTTCTTCTTTACAAACAACACTGGTGCTCCCCAAGGGGATGAACTAGGTTGTATGAATCCTTTATTGAGCAATTCATCTAATTGCTTTTTCAGTTCTAACATTTCAGTGGGTGCTAATCGGTAAGGTGCTTTGTCTATGGGTGTAGTTCCAAGAATCAGATGAATTCTAAATTCTACCTCCCTATCTGGTGGTAATCCTGGTAGTTCTTCTGAGAATACATCCAAGTATTCTGATACTACAGGAATTTCCTTAAGTTTCTTACCCTTAGTGGTAATGATTACCGAAATCATATACACTATTCCTTGTTTTCGTTCATAACTAGCAACTTTCATTACAGAAATGAACTTCAGTGGCTTGTGTGGCTTATCTCCTGTAATCATTACTACTTCTCCTGTGGGTGCATGAATTTCTATGAAATTCTTATCACAGAGAATTCGAGCATGATTGGCTACTAACCAATCCATTCCTAACACCACATCAAATTCGGCTAATTTCAGAGGTAACATGTTTGCAGAAAATTTATGGCCTAAGAGTTCTATCTTTTCTTCTCGCAAGACCTTATCTATGTTAACAGAATTACCATCTGTGGTTTCTACCGTAAAAACTTGTCGAAGTTTGTTTAAGGGTAGTTTAAGAGCTTGGCAGAATGAAGTATTTATAAAACTTTGGTTTGCACCAGAGTCAAATAATACTTTTGCATAAACGTTGTGAACTAGGAACGTACCAGCTATCACGTCGGGAATCAATTCAGCTTCCTGTGTGGTCAATTGGAAGGCCCTTGCGTTCTTCTTATTAGTTCCTTCAGCAGGTTTGGCCTTGTTATCTGCTGGTTTGACCAATTTAGGGCATTCTGGTCTGAAATGCCCAGCTTCTCCACAGTTATAGTAGATCTTTGTTTTCTTTCTGCACTCTTCTTCACGATGTCCTAGAGCTTTGCAGAAGTTGCATGTTTCATTGCATTTCCCAAAATGTTTCTTTTTACAGTTCCTGCAAAACGGCGGAATAGAAGATTTCCCAGTTCCCTTTTTCTTGAAATTATTACTATTACCCACACGAAATCCTTGGGTAATCTTTTGGGCCACTTCCTTCTTCCGATTTTCTTCTCTTGTGCGTACCAGCCCGTCAGTTAAAGTATTGGCTAACTCCACCGCATCATCGATTATGCGGGGTCTCGCAGCTTTGACAATATCACAGATCTCGCTGATCAAACCCCAGATGTAGCGAGAAATAAGTACCGGTTCTGGCGAGGCCAAAGTTGGTACCACTCTAGCATACTCGAAGAAGGTCGAAGTATACCCTCTACAATCAACATCCATCATCCGGTGGTTTAGGAACTTATTTTCCATTTGTTCCTTTTCATATTCGGGACATAATTTTCTTTCCACCAGACTTTTAAATTCTTCCCAATTCATGGCATAAGCCACATCGCTTCCCTTAGCTTGTAGTACCATATTCCACCATTCTAGTACCCCTTCTTTAAAAAGATGCGACGCGTACATGACCTTGTCTTCTTCGGCACATTTACTTATTTTAATTACTGCTTCGGTTTTCTCTAACCAACGCAGTGCAATAGTTGCCCCTTCATTGCCTGCAAATTCGATTGGTTTACAGGTAAGAAATTCCTTGTAAGTGCAACCAGGCATTGCAGCTTTCATCTTCTTAAGAAATGGGGCTTGCATCACATCATTATCATTATTATTAATGTTGCCGCCTCCATTTACACTATTACTGAAATTGTCGCCGTGAGTATGTTTGCTGGGAGTAGTTGGTTTAGGTTCAACTGGATTTCGGGCAGCAGCAATGATTGCTGGAATAGCATTTGCTATTCCCTGGGCAACGATGTTTTCTATATCTTGCCTGTTAAGAAAGTGATCTTCATTGTTTTGCTCAGATTGGTTAACTTCATTAACTGGTTCATTAACAATGGGTTCCATCTGATAATGAACAATATATATAAGTTATTGGCATAACCAAATATCAATCAAACATAATAAAGCAATCGCACATAATCACGTCAACACGTATAGCCAAAATTGTCGACTTTGCGACTTCCATATTTTATATATTAGTATGCATCATTACACACCCATTATATTAAAAAAGTTTTATTTTAAGTTATTTTACACGATTATATTTTTGTTAATATTATTATTAAACACACATTCCCACAACCACATACGATCCTCATCCGCTGGTACTTCAGAAACGACGTTCCCTCTCATCGTATTTCCATGATATTCTCTCCCCCACCTCCCGGATTCGATTTCCTACGTCCACCAACTCCTCGCCAAAGTGGTGGAGTTCAGCCAAGTTCTCGGTGCTCATTGGTGGGTTTAGTAGAGGCTCAGGGTCAAACTGGGGGAAAAAGGTATTAGGGTTATTCAAGAGATTCTGAAATTGCCAGTCAGTTGTCCACCATTCTTCTAGCTCTCCTGGTAGAGGTCGGGGGTGGATAATAGGATCGGGGATAGCAGGTTCCAGATTAACTGGAAGTTGTGTTTCAACTGGGTAGTTGAAGAGATTTTCATCGGCAGGTCCGATGAGATCACTAAGTGCCAGTTTACGATCCAGCTCCTCCCATGATGGCATTTCCTGGGCTTGCCCGGAACTTTCTTTGATTTCCTTTCCTTTGCCTTTATTCTTTGGATCCTCAGTCTTTATAACTTTCTGTACTGCTGGTTTCTTCCTACGCACACGCCTCCAGCCTACAAGTCTTCTTCTCTTTTTCGACTTTGTTTTCTCCTAGGGTTGGGATTGGAATACCATTGGCTTTTCAGTATCAGCCGGGTAGCCAGTAAAGGTGCTGGTGGTATCCAAATCTGTGGTATGGATAGTAAAGTTTTGAGGTGCTTCTGATAGTTCATTCATGCTGTTAGCATACATGAAGAAACACACAAAATTCTAAGTTAATTTTTGTAAATTAAATTTTCACATAATCACAGAATAGCAATCAGAAAAATTAAGTATTTCTAAATACTTAATTGGCTTAAATCAGTGGCTCGGATACCACCTTTTTCTGTCACAACCCCCGTCTCGGTGTGACCCGGTTCAGGAGCCGCGGGACAGAAAGCCCGTGGTATTTATTATTTGAGTTGACAGCGGAAGTTTAACAGGATCTTTTAAAACTTGAAAATGCCCAATTTATTTTATTTCACATATTTGGGATAACCCCATAGTTTACAATAAAGGAAATTTCTCAAGGAAATTCCCTGTTTTACAAAAACATATTTATTTATTTTATTGAGCCACTTCTTCAAGCTTGCAGTGCTACATGGCACTTTTTGCTGGATCACAGCAGATCACCTGAAACATGTTTTAAAAAGGTTTTATCAGCAGGGAAATACTGGTGAGTCATTCAAGTTGCACAAAACGACACACTGTTATAAGATACAGTATTAAGGGTGATTACAATGTTTTTATCATCCAATTACCCCAAATCGGTATTTGTCACTTGACAGTATTTGTGACTATGGTCAGATCACCCATTGGCTAACCCGTTGTCTAATGGTGACGGGTATCAAGTATTGTATACAAAACCCCACATACCGGCAGTAATTTGAAGACTACAAAGACTTAATCCCTGTAATTATAACTGGAAAACATTTAGGGTTTTGTAAAGCATTTTGATAAAAAGAGAATGACTCACATTGCAAGTTTAGACGGGCAGAGTTTAGCCTACTGATTTAGCCTTGTTAACCTAATTTAATTAACCATGCACATGAAAACTAGGTCAGTAACTTAATACAACTTTTACGATAACTCACGAGATCAAAACCCTCACAACGAATGACAAAGTATAGCCCAAATACGGGCAGCACTTAAACATCCATCGGATAGTTTCACTCGATCGGATATTATATCGCAGCAGTGATCGAGTTATTACCCTTGATTGTAGCAGCGTTTTGCTATTGTGAATGTGAATTTCGAGCATAATATGAGTGATTTTGAAAGCTTTCTCGAGCACAGATGAAAGTCCCATGCACAGGCTACTTATAGCCACTTTTTGAGTTTTACACGGCCCGCGTAAACCTTAACATGGGTTTTACGCGGCCCGCGAGAGCCCCTAATCTACATGTGTAGGGCTGAAGTGTCATCAGTAGGTCTGCCACGTGACTGCCACGTGGACTGTAACGCTTATCCGGTCAACTTAAGTTTGACGCGGCCCACGTAAGTGTCCTCTTATGGTTTACACGGCCCGCGTGAAAACCAAAAATCTTGTTTTCTTGGTTTTTCATGCTCATTAGGGTTTCAGGGGTCCGGGTTTTCACTTACGGGTCGTTTTGAGGCGTTTTTGCAGGTCCTTACAGTTATTATACTAACATATGTACATTTGTGTAAATTATTGATAAATCACCAGGAAACCCTAAAAGAAGTCTAAGACAGCAATGTAAGTAATCTCCTTTTTGTAAATTCTTTTTACAAAACCTTAAATGCTTTACAATGTGATTAAGCATTGATTGAGTCTTTGTAGTTCTTCACTTACTGCCGGTATGTTGGGATTTTGTATACAAAATGTGGAACACGTTACAATTGGACAACGAGTTAGCCAATGTGTAATATGACCCACCAGTCAGGATTGACAATACTGAATGAGTAATTGTGTAGAAATAAACAATGTGATAGCTCTCAATACTGTGTTAATTGATAAAACTCTTCTTGATTAAACTGGGATTCACTCACCAGTATTTCCCACTGATAAATGTTTTTAAAACGCGTTTCAGGTAACAAAATATGAAAGCCAAATTAGAAGAAAGCCGTATTGAGAGCACTGACGGCTTGGAAAAATGTGGCTATAAAAGTTACCTAAAAGACGATGTTTTAAATTCAATAAAATAGGGTTTATCCCTATGTTGTAATGAGAAACTTAGGTTTTATCCATGTGGTTATTAATATAAAATATGGTGGTTTTACTCTGATAAACATTTCCTAACTACGGTCCTGATGAAATTTCCGAAGCCAAAATAATAAACAAAATGATACCACCACAACTGGTCTCGCGGCCGCCTGTTTCCGGGACAGATAGGGGGCGGGGGTTGCGACATTTGAGGTAAACGATTTGGAAGGTAAGACATCTTTCCCAAAAATGAGGTTCAAACATACTTGATTGGGAGGGGATACGATGGACAGTTGAATCAGGCAACTATGTTTAAACGTAATTTTCCACCACAAATGAAATTCCTGTTCCATACTCTCTTAATCTGTCTCTCAAATAAAAATACTTCTTTTAATGAAATACCTTTGAAAATTCAGTCATTGGGGTATGCAATTTTGACAAATACTGATTTTAACTACTCCCAGGCACTGTTTGTTGATTTGGTTGCAAATTTAGAAAACATTAAAAAGGGGAAAACTGCTGCTATTAAAAAGGGAAAAACTGGTGCTATTAAAAAGGGAAAAACTGGTGCTATTAAAAAGGGGAATACTGTTGGTTTTCTTATGTTTCCTAGACTATTAAGCTACTACCTGTAAAAGAGTCAGATGTTTCCAAAATTGAAGCAGAGGGGAATGAGGAAATTTAAGATGAGTCCACAACTGCTCCTCAAACTTCTGTTGCTGAGCCTATTGCTCTTGGTGATCACAGCACTACAACCACTGTTGTGAAACCCCCACCAACAAAACTCAAAAAGACCAAAAAAAAAAAAAAAAAAAAAATCCAAAAAGCCCACTGAAACCAGCAAAATGGGTCCTCTGGAAGATGAGATCCCAGAGGTTAACCCTGTGACAACACAGATGTCACTACAAACCACTGTTGCTACTTCCTCACAACATGTGGAAAGATCTCAACCCATAAACCAAACTCCTCATGATTCCTCACAAAAGGAACATGTTGTATTCACACGGACACCACAATATGATGTCATACCCTCATATGAGAGTATACTTAAAAGCCCTTCCCCTGGGGCAATGTCTCTTTCGACAACAATCCCTTCATCTTCTATTCCACCAAAGTTTGTAACACTGCTTCAAGCTATTGATATTCAGACTGATAGCAATCCCCCCCACGAACACTTTACTGAGAGTTTAACTTCGACAATAGCTATGTCTGAACCTTATCAATTACCTAACCCAGAAATAGTTGAGGAGGCTACACATCTTGAATTTCAGCAAATTCTTGATGGTATTTCAAGTGGGGCAGCTACTACAAATGTCAAATCCACTGATTTACATTTGGACAGTAGTTTCATCATACAGACTCCCTTGAAGGCAACCACTGTTATGTCTATCAAGGTATCCACTGGTGAGTTCAAGTTAACCACGGGTGACATCACTAAGGTAACCACTGATGCAGAGGGAAGTCCCCAGAACCAAGAACAAGGGACATGTGCTAATGAAAATTTGGAGATACCTCCTCTTTCAAAAGCAGATACAACCACCTCTGGTGGGAATTCAGATGATCCTATTAGGTTAGGTGATGGATTAAAATACCAGGATTTGACTGACAGTATATCTAACTTGGAAACAACTGTTGCTGATATGAAAGATCAATTGAAGCAGTTGGTGGATGCTTTCAAAAGTCGACCTTCTCATCAGCAGTTATGCCAAGAGCTTTGGAATTCGGTACAACCCATTCTTGCGGCTCAAAGGGAACTGGCTGAGATTCAACTTAATTCTCACATGAAGCTATAGAGTTATGGTTGAAGCAAGATACAAAGACACACAGGCTGACATTAATGGCATAAAAGAATGCATTGAAAAGTTAACTGGTACTACCCCTGCACCTGTGTTTGAAAAAGATGATGAAGATGATGCTGAAAAGAGGGAAAAGGATTCCATGAAAAACTTTGGCAAACCAACACCAAGGAATCAGCCAAAACAAAATCCAAAGCCTGCCAAGCAAACTTCTGCAAAATCTCCTGGAAAATCTGATACTGGTAAGAAAAATGGAATTGATGATACCGTTAACAAACAGACAGATAAGTAGATTGAACGAAACCAGAAGAGGAAGCACACAAAAGAGGAAGATGAAGTGCTCAACATTGGAATGTCAAATAGAAGAAAATCACACAAACACAACGAATCTCCTATTTTCATGTTTCCTAAACCAATATCACCACCAGAAAAACCAACCACTTCTGCGAAACTTAAAAGCACTGCTGAACCTAAGAGTCAGATGTTTTCAAAACTGAAGCAGAGGGGAATGAGGAAATTTTAGATGAGTCCACAACTGCTCCTCAAACCTCTGTTGCTGAGCCTACTGCTCTTGGTGATCACAGCACTACAACCACTGCTGTGAAACCCCCACCAACAAAACTCAAAAAGACCCCAAAAAAAAAATAAAATCCAAAAAGCCCACTAAAACCACCAAAACGGGTCATCTGGAAGATGAGATCCCAGAGGTTAACCCTGTGACAACACAAATGTCACTACAAACCACTGTTGCTATATAACAACCCTAAAGAAAACCGACACCCTCATAAATTTTCCGACACCCTAAAAATATTAAATATTAGGGATGGCAATTGGGTACCTGTTAAGACACGATTAGACCTATTTGACTGAAAAATACACCCTTTGACTTTTTTAATTTTTAAAATAATTAAAATTACAATGTTAGGATCTATCATTTATTCATCTTTGTACATAAAACATAAAACTGTTTTATAAACATGAGGTAGAAAGTAGTTAAACGAGTCGTAATCGTGTTTGAAACTTATGTTGTGCACGCCGTCAGAAACCTGTTAAACCTGTTAAGACACGATTTGCCAGTCTTATTTAATATATCCCAATATGTCCCTAAAAACACCCCATACGTGAAAACGGACCCCGAATACCTTTTATATTATTAAAATTAATTAAAAATGAAATTTTTGGGACTCTCGCGGGGCGCGTAAGCCACCCTTTGAGCCTACGCGGGTCGCGAGCGATCGAAAACGCGGCGACACCCGGTGATGACACGTGTCATCATCGTGGCGAAGCTAGTCGATGACCCGGATGAGCTAAACCCTACCTGACCTAGTACGCGAGCCGCGTAGGCCTTAGCATACTCTTATGCGGGCCGCGTAAAACTCAAAATCAGCCCCTATAAAGCAGGAGCTCGGGCCTTCAGTCGAATTCGCTCAAATATTTCTTTCTTTCTCTAAATTTCACGTAGTATACTCTACACTCGGGCATAATACCCCCTAAATAACGAAGTTCTGCTCCATTGTAAGTATCATAACCCCTGGATATGTATTAGATACTCTGCCCCATGGATACGTATTAGATACTCTGCCCGATTGATCTAGGGTTCCGTAACGGCTGTCGTGGTTCTACCCGACGTAGTCGTTGGAATGCCGTCTCGGGAGGGTATTACTAATGTTAAAATGGGTTATTATACTCACACGCGTGCATTTGTGTAATTTATAGATTATTCCCAGGAAATCCTTACAGAAAATCTAAGACAACAATGTGAGTAATCCTCTTTTTGTGTAAACCTTTTTGTGAGTAATCTCCTTTTTACAAATTGTTTTTACAAAACCTCACACAGTTAATTATATATTAAACAGTTATTGAGTATTTGTAAGGATACAATTATCATTGGTATGTTGGGGTTTTGTATACAAAATTAGTTACTGCCTTGCGAGGAGTAACTTTTCCACAAGTCGGGTTTGACAGTACCGTGGGTGGTAATTGATATGACTTGGAAACAAATGTAATTGCGGGACCGCCCTCAATACTGTACAATGGTTTTTATTTAAACTTGATTGAACTGGGATTCACTCACTAGTATTTCCCACTGAAAAAATATTTTTAAACGCGTTTCAGGTAACAAAATGTGAAAGCCAAATAGAAGCCAGCTGGACAGCACTGAAGACTTGGAAAAGTGGCAATAAAGTTACCTAAAAAGAAATAGATGTTTTTATTAAATAAAATAGGATTTACTCCTATGAAATTGTGTGTACTGAAAACTTGGGTTTTTCCCATGTGTTTAATATTATGAAAATGTGGTATTCTACTCTGATAAAATATTTCCTAACTACGGTCCTGATGTAATTTCCGCTGCCAAAATTAGACAACACCAGATACCACTGAACTGGCCGCGGCCGTCCGTTCCTGTATTTGTATAGGGGGGGCAGGGGTTGCGACAGAAGGTGGTATCAGAGCTAAGCCACTGATTCAGCCACAGAAGTGTTCTGCTGACACCAAAATTCAAATTGTTAGGAAATAAATTACGGGAATACGTGCATAATTGTATTTTCTTGTTATGTGTTATTTGACTATTTGTTAGTTTACAGTATGAGCGACCAAGGACCATCTGACGCGTACCGTCAATTGTCTGGTTCGCCTAGAAGCGAAGGTGCCTCTTCTCAGCCTGCCCTCTCGGGGTACTCTGCTGATACGGAAGAAGGAATATTCGTATTTAAGGATCAATATGAAGAGCCATTTCCTCAGAAAAAGAGGGGATGGTTCAGTAGGGGAGCACATGAGCGTAGAAAGCGTATGAAAAAGTTACAAGAACAGAGAGCACTATCCGCTGCCAAAAGAGAAACCGATGCTTATGCCCAGGATATGCTTAATAGGGTTATAGCCAATATCCACATCCTAGCAACCACTGCAGCTGACCCTAACCTGGAGCAAATGTTAGCACCCCAACCCCAACCACCAATTCCTGACCAACCGATGGAGATAGAAAACCCTGAAAATCAAGTAGAAATACATGATTTTAATCCAGAAGAAATACCTAGGGTACCCACACCAAATCCCTTAGATCCAAATTACAACCCATGGTGGGATGATAATAGGGACTATGTGCTACGTTACCCGATACACGAAGACATGCCCATGCAGAACCTAGGAGCCTACCCAGGGTTAGATCCTCTAGATCCCTATTACGATAATGATGTATTCATTAGGGAGATTCTAGAAAATCCTTACCAGGCCCCTATACCTCCGTACCAGGAACCCGCACCCCAAATTCCGAACCCAGTCCTAGAACCTGCACCCCGAATGAGTGCAGAAAACGTACAAGAACTTAAGGACATTTGGTGAGGAAATTTTAGAAAATAGTGAAAGGATAAGACAGGTGGGAGAGTGACTCGTCTGGAAGTACGAAGAGCGCAATATGGATTTCTGGATGAATCCATATCCGTAAAAGTGATGGTGGAGAAGGTTATAATAATAATAATAATATAATATAATAATAAAATATGTGTGTATGTGTATGAAAAAAAAAAAAAACTACGGATGCCTATTACTAGTAGTGTAACTTTAAATTTCGGTCGGTATTGTAATTTTAATTTCAGTACTGGTGTGTAATAGATGCATATTATATGAATAGAGTAAAGTCGCAATGATCGACGCTATTGACCAAAGTGCGTGCGTGACATGTGATTGACTATATTAAATATTATTTTGTGATATTAATGAGTGGTAAATGTTTAAAACTCAGATGGACAACGAAGTGAACCAGGAAAACCAGAGTAATAACCACCCGAATAACGATAATCTGAATAATGAGGATCCGAACAACAATAACCATGGAAATCAAGTGGATAATAGTGCCATCCAACACATAGTGGCACAAGGAATCATAGATGCAATGCCATTTATTATCCAAATTGTTAAAGAAGCAGATAATAAAAGTAAGCATAGCAGTAAGCGACCAACTGAGCCAGAACATAGTGTAAACAATGGACCCGTACTTCAAGTGCCCATTCCCAAAAGAAGAAGAACCATGCCTTATGGTTGTTCTTACAAAGAATTCTGGTCCTGCAAACCAATAGAATTCTCGGGCAATGAAGGACCCATTGCAGCTCTACGCTGGATAGAAAAGACTGAGGCTGTTTTAAAAATAAGCAAGTGTGCTAAAGAAGACAAGATAATGTTTACTTCTAATCTGTTTAAAAAATCAGCCTTAGAATAGTGGAACACTATCCTCCAGTCAAAAGGAAGCGATAGGGTTTACAACATGGAATAGGAGGAATTTAGGAATATGGTAGAAAGGAAATTCTGCCCTCCTAATGAAAAGGAACATATAGCAAATAAGTTCCTAAACCTTAGGATGACCGGGGTAGATAGTAAGGGGTATACTACCACATTCTTTGAATATGCTAGAATAGTACCAACCCTTGCATCACCTGAACCGGTATTAATCTCCCGTTACATCTGGGGATTAATTGGAGAGATTAGACATGTAGTCAAGGCAGCTAGACCCCAAACTATAGAAGAAGATGTAGAACTAGCAAATACCTTGACAGATGAATTAATCCGTACTAGAGAAGAAGACCAGAGGAGAAACTTAGCTCAAAGGCTTACCCAAGAATTCCATTCTGGGAATTCCAACCGTAGGAATATAGGTTCTACCTCTACACCATACTGCAAGGCCTGCAAGAAAAAGCATCCGGGAAAATGCTCCACTCACTACAATTTTTGCAAGGCCCCAGGACACAAGGAAGAAGATTGCAGGAGAAAATCCAGTAATGGACTGTGCTTCAACTGTGGAGAAAAAGGTCACATCAAGCCGAACTGTCCGAAATTGGCTCCAGCTACGAACAACAAGAATACTAAAAATGCTAGAGCATTTGTTCTGACTGCAGATGAAGCCAAAATGATTCCGGACGTCATAGCTGGTACGTTTTTAGTTAATGATGTTTTTGCTAAAGTATTATTTGACTCTGGTGCAAACCAAAGTTTTATTAATACTTCATTTTGCAAACTTCTCAATCAACCATTAACTAAACTCTCACAAGAATGTCTAGTCGAGACAACGAATGGAGAAACGGTTAGGATTTCCGAAATCTTGCAGGGAGCCAGAATAGAAATTTTAAATCAAAATTTTATTGCAAACCTTTACCCAATGAATCTGGCAGGATTTGATATCGTATTTTTCACACCCCCGATATTTCCACGTATTACCGGTGGGCCCAGTGGGGAGTATCGTGACGTAGTTGATATCGTCATAGTCAAACAACACAATTTAATGCACATCGGAAGCAAAAGATATAAACATTACAAACCGAATGAAAAGTAATATCATAGTATTACAAACAGAATGTAAAGAATCCACAAGCGGATAAAATAAAAGATAATGTGTTCAACAGATTCTAAGTGACCAAGCTTGCAAGACTTTTATTTATTCACTCAGGAGTAGCCAGCCTATTCCTTCTAGTACCTGCACTTTAACCTTTTGGAAGATACGTCAGTTTACACTGGTAAATACAATTAACTGACTCATTTTGAAAAGAGTTTAAGAAAATTTATTTGAATGCACAAGGCACAAAATATCTTTTATAACTTGGGACAATTATTTAAAAATAATCTTGTATACAGTTTTACTTATTTGTCGTCCGTCAGGGCCGGTTAGAAGAGCCGGACAAGATTAACTGACACGACACAGGTATAATGCCCACAAGGTTAATTCCTTAAAGTGGGTTACCAGTTTTTACACATGCAACTGTCAGGTGTATGCCTACACCCCGTGCTTAGGTCGTGGCCATTTCAATGAATGATGCCAAGGATATCCGGGATATGGTCATTAACCCCCCAAGGGCCATATACCAAATAAAACAGATTAAAAACGGGTTATGTAAATATATTAATCACAATCCGATTTAAACAACTACATACCCGACCAAGCGGCATTATTATAATACCGTATCCCAAGCCCGTATAAGGGAAAATAAGTTAAAAGTATTTACCTGAGCAAATATTCAAATTTATCTCAACCGTATTCAATCAGCAATTGCAGATAGCTTTTACTGGTCTCCTAATTTGGAACAAAGGTTTTTATAACCTATTAGATTCCTAACGGGTCTTAATTAAGCGTAAACTTAGACCGGTTAGTTTTTAAAGGAAGATATACGGTTCAAAACGCACGATTAAGCGATGACCGGATTAGAATGTGGTTTAGACCCACAAGTTTGTATACTTGTATAATATGGGTAAACAAAACACATTCTTGATTTTGAGATAAAAATGGTAAGGTTTGACCCGTTTTGGCTAATTTGCGCAAACTAGTTACATAAACCGCACTGAACGCGAATAATACGTAACGGGTAACCAAATGAGTCATGAACAGGTTTCCTAAGTTAATATGCCTTAAATATGTTGTGATATCAGTAAGATACCTTCCATTATGCCCAAAACGAATTTCAACTCAAACTATGCCCCGTAGGGGCATTTTGGTCATTTTAAAACTTATAAAAGAGATTAAATATGAATCTGAGATTCAGGTCTGATATATTCAGTAAAAATACTTAATTTAATAAGTTATATCAGTAGGGTATTGCATATATGTGAAATTTACTATTTATAACCAAACTATGCACCGTAGGGGCATTTTAGTAATTCCACATAAGCTTAAAAGGTCAAAATTAGAGAATCTAAGTTTAAACTTTTCTTTACTGTTAAAATATATAAATTTACTTAAAACATCAATAGGTATTAAGTTTCATATGCCAAAAATAGTTTTAACTCATACTATGTGCTTAAAACGCGTAAAAGTCGGTTTTAAGCGATTTTCGGGTTTAAATAGGAAATCTGAGTTTTTGATTAGTTTATAAAGTTCAGAATATTTCATTTATCATATAAAATCAGTAGCAAAAAGTTTGGTATCAAAATATTATGTAAAACTCATTTTATTCAAGAAAAGGGAATAACTGACAATTATCGATTTAAAGCAAGAACCCTATGTTATGCTCAGCTTAAAAATAAATAAAAATCTTTAAAAATCCCAAAATATTATATTACATCAGTGGGTAAAGTGTCAAAATTTGGGTTTAGATAGGCTTTATGCTAATTACGCTGTTTAATTAATAAAAAGCTTTCTAATTACGCTATTGAGCATAACTCTTAATCTAGACCTCAAACTGATGTCAAATTTTTAGGACAAGTTTATAAATCAGTAATAAAGGTTTTTGTCCTCTCACACTTTCAAAAATCTCGTTTTAAGGTCAAAAGGGCATTATGGTCAACATTTAGGCATATAACGGAAACATGCACATGAATCGAATAACTAATGAACCAAGTTATATAACCTCAGAGGGTTACACTAATCTATAACATGGTCCTAATAGAGCTCTAAGGAATTTCTAAACTATGCTACAATGGGTCAGAACTGAAAGTCAAAGCAAAAGTCTATTTTTGCGACTTTCGGTTCCGAACCGAGCTTAAACTCAGAATTGTCGGGTTGAACATGCCTAGACATGTTCAATTAATATTTACCAAGTTATTAAAGTGATAAAACTGATTTTATTGCTTTTACATCACTAGTTATGAATTTTAATTATAAACAAACTCGTTTGACTTTCATTTTAATTACTTTGACCCGACAATTTAACTAAGCAAACGTGGTAATTAGGAGGTGCCCATTTGAGGGTTTAATACCTACCTAATTACGATCACGTAGCCATGTTTGTTGCGAACAATGGCTTGATCGCTTAAAAGACAAAGCGTTTATCGAAAACGCTTGATGTTTTGGCTATAAACGCTAAATAAAACAACTAGTCACGAAAGGACACTTACAAAGGTCCAATGGACTGAAGGAGGTTCTCAAGAAGCTCAAGATCCTCTCAAAATTCAGAGAATAAGCAGATTGAAGGAAATGGTGTGAAGAAACAAGTGCAAACCCACTTCTATTTATAGTTTTCGGGATTGCACGAGATCGTGACAAGTGTCGGGAGGGATAACCAGATTAAAACAGGTGTCAAGTGGTCTTAAATTTCAGTGGGCAAGGCCCTAGATTGAATTATGTGAGAGTGGAAACCATTTTCAGTAAAACCAGCAACAGACAACAGCTTTCTGCAGCTGCACAGACCTACGCGGCCCGCGTAGATGATCTGTGTGGGTTACGCGGCCCGCCTACAAGCCCAGCCCAGCCAAAACTTTCAGAATATGCAGAAATGGTCCCTGTCATCACATAAGTGTGTTTCTGACACATCTAAGGCCTGTTAACCTCATTTCAAGGCCCTAATATGGTTCCTAAACATAGGGGACATGAAACATGCTCAAAAACATGTCGGATGTCGGTTCGTTTGGCCGTACGGTCACGTTGTTCGATTAATTACGACGAAACACGAACGGACGCGAAAAACGTTCCAATTTACGCGACGAATGGAATTTTATCATTCCGAACACTAAAAGAAAATATTTAGTGGTGACAAAATTTTTTGGATGTCCGGATATATTCAGAATGCAAGATATGCGCGAAAATGCAAACTTGTGCACTTTTTGACACTTTTAGTCCCTCTTGACATAAAAGTATATTTTTGCGCACCAAGCACCTCTAAGCCTGTATCTAAGCTATGTAAAGGATATTTAGGGCATGTTTAACTTATGATCATATTCCGGAAGGTTCGATACCATACGAATCGGTGTGCTTTTGCAGTTTGACGCAATTAGTCCTTTAATCGCACAAAGTAGCGCGAAATGTCATTTAATGATATCCAAGCCTTCCTTGGCCCATAATGGGTATTCCTAAGCATGTGTATAATTATTACTATGCTCCCGTTCACCGAAATGGTCACCGAAAAGCGTAGATTCAAAAGTTGACGCTTTTGGTCCTTCTAATGCGCAAACTTGCGCATATCATCGTTTAATAGCATCGAAGCCTTATCTAATCCATATTAGGCATTCTTGAGATTATTTTAAAACATCATAATGCTTCGGGTTCGCTAAAAGGTCATTCAGAGGTATAATTAAACATATTGACACTTTTAGTCCCTCTAACTTGCAAAGTTGCGCGTAACTTTACTTATAGGCATAAAAGCCCTTAATGGCCAATATTAGGCATTCCCGAGAGTATAATAAAATATCATGAAGCTCCCGGTTTGTTAAAAGGTCACTCAGAGGTAAGAATTAAGATGTTGACGCTTTTAACCCTTCATTGCGCAAACTTTCAATTAATTACGCAAAAGGATACTCTCAATCAACGAGCGGCCCAATTGTGAATATGAATACCGTAAGAGGTTATTCAAAAACTTATTTCAAGTATGTTAACGCTTCCAGTCCTTCTATAATCAAAGTTTTTGATTTTTCGCAAAATTAGTCCCTCAAATTCAACGTTTGACTTTATTGGGGTTTATTACACGTGTCAATACATCATTGGACGTGATTTTATGAGGTGTTACATCCTCACCCCCTTAAAAGAAATCTCAACCTCGAGATTTGCTACAGTAATGGAAATACTTTCTGACGTATCATGGATTTACCCTTCATAGCATATCTGGGCCTCTAAGGCATCTCAATTGACCGATACGATAGGTATGTACTTCCTTTCGGAGCTTCTTAACCTGTCGATCCTTTAATCTATACAGGTTTCCCATTAACCCATAAATTTTCATTGGTCTGCATATCATTCTGTGATAATGCTTCTTGTCTTATCGGCGAAACATATCCTTAAATCACTAGTGTGGAATACATTGATTTCCATCAAGCTCCTCAGGTAGTTTTAGCTTATAGCTTACCAAATCTTGATATATTCGATTTTCTCGAATGATTCTATATATCAGAGCTTAACTAGCCCGAATATTAAAAATTCAGCACACCCTTCTTGGTTGATACCTTCAATTGATCCTTATTCCTTATTAAGGACTTAAGAAGGTTGCGAATTTCATCAATCCTTGATTTTCCGCCGATTACTGGCAACTTTCAGACGATTATGGATTCGTATGATCTTATTCGTTGTTTCCAAGGTAACTTTCAGATCCTGATAACTGGACTTACCAATCTATTGTTCTAACAATAGATGTTTAACATTCCATCTATACAAGGTCTCCAAAGGAGTAGCCTTGATACTTACATAACAACTGTTATAGAAAAGCTTATTTTAAGGTGAGATGGTTATTCCAACTACTGCTTAAAATCAATCTTAAGGAATAGCTAATCCTTACAGTTAGTCGAACAAATCGACGATCCTGGGCAGCTGATGGCGATTCTTAATTGTTGCCTAAATAGGGTTGCGGTAATCGATGCATAAGCAAAATGAACCATCTTTCTTAATTAATAATACCAAATTCTTCGAATATTGAATTAGGCTTTATGAACCTTTATCCTAAAATTCACTTAATCGGGGTTTCAATTTTTCCAATAATGATGGTAATAATTGTCATGGAGATTTCACAATAATGCAGCCCTAAATGGGATGTATATCTTAACTCTACTCGTCTCGGGAGGTAAACAGGGTAGTCTTTGTAGAAGATAATCAAGACACAAGGAGATTACAGAGATTTTCCAAATCTTACGCTCCGGTTCATTTATCCTTGCCGGTGTCGGATAAATGAAACATTTCCTTTATGAAGCATGGATATCCTAATTAGGGACACTTATATGGACATTTCTATTCTGGATATCTTCTTTGAATACCATTAGCTGACTTTAGTACAATATGACCATTGGGATATCTCAGTGGTTCCATGCATTAAACCTCCATACTGATCAGCCATGGAAGCAATCTATGGGACACTTTAAGATACGCCAATCCTCATATGGCGCTTTTATCATATAGTCTGGTATTCTCAGTTGATAGAAATCAATGAGATAATAAAATAAAATAACATATATTGAAGTACTCCATTTGGAGAAAGAGTACTCTAGAATTTTACGAATGAAGATTTTTGACAATTTTACGGCAACTAATTCTGGTGCGGCCCTTAACGCCACAACTGAAACAGACTGTTTTCTTATGTATTTACACTTAGGGCACTACAGATGCCACACTACTTTGATCTTCAGTCTGTTAGACACTGTCCCAGTGCCCTTTGTTGTAGGTCTTGCATACAGGCATTCTCAGATTTCTGGGAGCTATCCTTCTCCCTTTCTTCCTTTTTCCGTCAGTCTTAGCTTTGACTGATTTACTTCCTAACTCATCTAATGTGAGTGGTTGAGATAGATCCATAGTGGATTTACAAGAAGCAGGCTTTGAAGCTCTAATTTGCACTCTTATTTCCGATTCCAACACCAATAATTAACGCAGTAAGCTTAGATTCTAGGTTAAACGAATAGTGCACTATCCCAGATTTTAACTTAAAGTCTGCAACATACTGTTGGCAGTCTAGAACTTTTATGGTGATAGTCAGAAAATTTTGATTTCACCTTCTTCCATATCGTGTTGCGGACAACAGATTTTTACTGGTAAGGTCCACAAACTTGGACGATCCCATAATATATAAGAGTATCTTTCCTGTGACTTTAGTAATGTCCTTACCATCTAAGGTCATTGCCACTAAATGACTGTGATACTTACTTTGCAATATCTTTTCCAGCATAACCGCTGATACACCTAACGGTTTCTATTTCATCCAATAATCTCATGCAATCAATGGCCCCCTCTTAATTTGCAAGAGACAAAGTACTTTTCAAGTACATCCTTTAGAGGAATGAGGCTTCTTACTATATATCATTTTACTTGGTTTGTTCTTCGCATTCTAAGTATGCATAAAGCTCTTTTCATGAGCAGAGGAATGTGTTTTAGAGCCAGTAGCATTTGGCCCCTTTGAATCTTTTCATGTCCTTTCTCATAGCCTTCTTAATAGCTACGGTAGTTACAACCTCTTTAGAGTTTTCCATACTCAAAGCTTGGTACTAACACTAAGTTTGAACAATTTCTTGGTTGCATTTCAACAGCTAGTCATCACCCTGATGACCTAATATACATTAATCATGGTATTATTAAACCATATAAGTTAATGGGGTATGAACATTCCTAATGAATGTTATTTGAACGTACATCAGTTTCATTCCGCCTAGGTCACAAAAGGACCATCAATGGCCTTTAGGGTTTGGACCGAGTCCATCCATCACTCTTTTGACAGGGGATCAAAATGTCACAATTGTCTTTGTCATATTGATGATTTTAGATAGCTCGAAGGCTTGCTACAATGGCTTTCTAAAATATGACACATGAATCCATCAGGAAGGACATAAATAATCATATGGCACGAAGGCCTTGTTGCAAAGGACCTTATAAGATATGGCAATAAAATCTTGTTATGAAGGACATTAATTTATAAGCCGCAATCTCATTAGATTAGAGGCTTTAAGATTTGAGCCTAGATTTTTTTTCACCGTTGAACAGGGAGTCATAGACTACAACTATCATCGTCTTGAAAGACGATTCATTTCGGCGCATAGGTAAGTCATAGGACATCATTAATGGATGTTTACATCTATACATATGTGTATATATATATATATATATATATATAATTATCGTCATTGAGTATATCAGTCATGATCTTATCGATCTTATAGACTTTAAGGCTTGGGCATTGCCCACAATCTTCGACGATGTACCATAATGGTCACATTTGACGATGTCCCTAATGGACAATATAGTATATAACCCGTAGGCGATATAGATCCTATCGGTGATTCAGGATAACGCCACGAAGGGTAATACAATAAACACACTTATATATAGGAAGTACCACCGGCGTATCCACCATGCGTTTATTGTATTATTCTAGTTTCGTTATCTAAATCACCATCAAGATACATATAATCATAACCATCGATTCGGAAAGTACTTCTTGAAATCTCATTATGAAGATAGGAAGACTTAAGACTGTACTGCAAATATTCTATAAAATAATATGATCATCGCATCAGACGATTTTAGTCACGATCGCACTGATCATATAGACTGTTAGGGTTGGGTATAACCCACCACTTTGAACAGGGGATCATAAAGACCACCTCTAACTTTGTCTTATTTCCAATAGAATAGAGTATAGCCCGTAGGCATTTCATCACTAGGGATGTTAATATTATGATCATCATACTGATGATATTAATCAGGATCACATTGATCATGTAGACTATGGGATTTGAGCATAGATCACCCCCTTTGGGCAAAGAATTATAGAAGATTACAATTGCCTTGTCACGATTGGACAATATAATATAGTCCATTGGCAAAACGTCATTAAGGATGTTAAATTTAATCATCGTATTGATGATTTTCAGTCATGATTTCATTAATCATATCGACTGTTAGGCTTGAGCATAGCTCACTACCTTAGATAAGGAATCATAAAGATCACAATGTCAATGTCACAAATGGACAATATATTATAGCCCATAGGCAAAAACATCGCTAAGGGATGTTAATTAACATGATCATCATTTTAGATGATATTAGTCATGATCGCATTGATCATATAGACTATTATGTTTGGACATAGTCCAACATTTTTAGACAGGGAGTCAAAGACCACCACTGTCGTTGTCTTAACGGACAACAAGTTTAGCCCGTAGGCACTTCATCTCTAACAGATGTTTATATTATGATCATGATATTGGTGATACTTGCCATGATCTGCCTTGATCATATAGGCTTTTAAGGATTGGACGCAGTCCAATTACCTTGACGGCTGGTGTGGTTTCTCAAGTCACACTGTCAGGGACGTTAACATGTTCTTAGATGTTAACAAGGATTATTTTGTCTTAATGGCTACACAATATTACCATGATCATATTGATCATATAAGCTTGGGGGCTTGAACATAGTTCACCACCCTTGGATAGGAGGGGTAACTCCTTTAATTATCATAGTAGAAGGAATAATTATCCTTAACTACCGAAAGTTTTGCCAATTAATGTGGACTTGCCACTTGGCGGGGGTAACCATTAAGAATATCTTTTTGAAACTTTTATAGCAGATCGATAAAATTCGAATAAAATTTATACTAATGGTTGATAAAGGACGAAATGAGTACCTATATAAAATCTTCAAAACTTTCAATAAATCATTAGGAAATTTGGCATAGTGCCTCAAACAGGACTTTAATAATTTATTTGTCTATACGGGGACTTTAAAGCAACTTTAGTCCATGCAAGGACTAAAAAGAAAGTATAAGTCCGTAAAGGGACTATAAGACAGGTCCGTATTGGGATTTTTATGATATCACATGTCCATGAAAGGATGTTAATAAACAATTGCCCTTGTAGGGACTTTATGTCAAAAGACACGTCCTCATTGGGACTTACTGGAAAAATAATATGTCCTTAAACAGACTTATAATAAAATATCATGTCCACAAGGGATCTTATTGTAATAAATGTCCATAAAAGGGATTAAAATAGCAAATGCCCTTACAGGATCTTAAGTTGAAAGATATGCCTACACAGGGACTATATAGAAGAGATGGGTCCTTATAGGGACTTAAAGGATAATGAATATTATGAAAAAAAAAAAATTCTCTTATGCCTTCCTTGCCCCATTTCGATTCTCTCTTCTTTGTTTACCGTACATGGTAGGGATACTGGAGATATCAGTGAAAAATGAACATTTCAGATCAGGATTTCTTGCAGAAGCAGAAACAGAATCCACGGATTTAACGGTTAAATAAATGACATGGATTACTGATTAGGTTTTGACTGGCATAGTCCAAGTCTGAAATTCCAAAATTTTGGAGATAGGAATATAGGGATTAAAAGCATCCACATGTATCATCTTCAATATGGGAGTCTCAGGGACCTCCTGGTAAGGACTTCACTAGTACAGACTTTGAGATTTGAGCCTCAGGGACCTCCGGTATGGACTCTGTAGTCTGATTAAAATTTCAATTGGTTTTTGGGAATAGGTCCATATGGGTCTTTCCTTCAACCGGTCGCACGCTTATCCTAGCCGTGGTATGAAGCTTGGCATTTCTTGGCCTCGGACGTGGAGAATTTTCCATCAACGGCTTCTTTTCCTGGCGACTTATTCAAAATACATAAAACTGAAAACAATGTATATATATATAACAGGGATGAGATCATTCCTAGTTAAAGTCTAGACTCGGAAGTTCAAGGAATGTGCTACTGTGTCATTGAGATTAAACATAAAAGGCTAGTGTTTAATTGTCACACCCCGATATTTCCACATATCACCGGTGGGCCCGGTGGGGTATCATGACGTAGTTGATATCATCATGGTCAAACACACACAGAATAGCACAGCGGAAGTCTTGGAATATAAAGTAATATTACAAACTCAAATGTCTAAAAATATCAAAGTATTTATTATAGACGAGTCTGTAATATAAAATCCACAGGAGGATCATTACAAAATGTTTAAAATGAAGCTTAGCAGACTTTATGGCATCTTTAAGGATTTGCAAGATCCTCTTTTTCGACACCGAGCAACTCCCAGCCTATTACGAGTAGTACCTGCCACTTAGCCTTTGGAAAATACGTCAGTTTTCACTGGTAAATACAATTTAACCGACTCATTCGAAAAGAGTTTATGAAAATTGATTTAAGTGCACAAGGCACAAAACCTTTTATAGCTTGGGACAATTCTTAATAAAATATTGTATACTGAATTACATGTTTACCGTACATCTGGGGCCCAGTACAGAGACTGAGACATGATTAAACGACACACCACTTTTAAAACCCATAAAGGAGTTATCCCCAACTTGTGGGTAATTAATAATTTATTATTGGCATCTTTTCGGTGTATGCCTACACCCTGCGCATAAGTCGTGGCCATTTACAAATGAATGAGCCAAGGATATATCCAGGACACGGTCGTTAACCCCCAACGTTTAAGTCGTCAACAGAACAGTATCAAAACAGGTTTTGTGGATTTACTAGCCACAATCCGGCATTTGATTGATCCACACCCGACCAAGCGGTATTAATCTTACCGTATCCCAAGCCCGTATAAGGGAAAATAAGTTAAAAGTATTTACCTGAGCTAATACTTGATTCACAGCAATATAACTCAGTCGTATCCAATCTATCTAAATGCAGGTAGCTTTTACCAGGTGGCTCTAGTCTGGAGTGATGGTAATATATAACCAAATTCAGAATGCTAATGGTCTTTATTTAAGTCATAGACTTAGACCGGCTAGCTTAAAGTATCTAAAGCGGTACGACACGCTTAGATCAAGCGATGACCGGAATAGAATGTTATTCAGACCCAACAAGTTTGGATACTTGTAGAATATGGGTATACTAAACACATTCCGGATTTTGAGACAAAAACGTTAAGGTTAAACCCGTTTCGGCAAACATACGTAAACTAGTCACATAAACCGATCCGAACGCGTAAAATGAGTAACGGGTAACCACATGAATCATATACAAGTTCCATATGTTATTATGCTTAGAATATGTCAATACATCAGTAGGATGTCAACATATATGCCCAAAAAGTAATTAAAACCAAATTAAGTCCCATAAGGGCATTTTGGTAATTTTAATACTTAGAAAAGAGATTTTATATCAAACTGAAGTTCTGGTCCTTTACAATCAGTAAAAACATTTAATTTACCTCATTACATCACTAAGATATTACACATATGTGAAATTTACTATTTACGGCCAAACTATGTCCCGAAAGGGCATTTTGGTCATTTCACATAGGCTTTTACGGACATCTTTGGAAGTCTGAGTTCACGACTTATACCTACTGCAATAATATTTAAAATTTTAATTATAAATCAGTAGGTAACAAGTCTTAGATGCTAGATATGGTTTGAGAACCATACTATGCATCTAAGTAGCATAAAATCGCTAATTGACGATAATTAAAGGGTTTTATGGTAATCTGAGATTTTGATCATTTTTTTGAATGCCCAAAATAATTTATTTAATATATGAAATCAGTAGGAAAAGGTTTGGCATTCAAATCATTTGTAAATCTCATTTTATGCTTGAAAAGGGTATTATCGTCCTTTACCGAATAATACGAGAACTCTATGATATGATCAGTTTATAATCTGATCAATAACTCCAATAATCCCTAAAAATAATATCTTAACAGTAGGTAATGAGTTTCGGGTCAAAATCCAAGTTTAAACATGCTTTATGCAAGATATCGCAATTTACTTAGTTAAAAGTTTCTAATTACGATATCGAGCATAATTCCTATTTGGGACCAAGAACTGATGTCAAATTTTCGGGACAAGCTTATATATCAGTGACAAAGGTTTTTGTCCTCTCACATCTCAAAAATCTCATTCAAATGTCAAAAGGGCAAAATGGGCGTTTATAAGCATAATAACGGAAACTAGTGTATAATTCCAACTACTAAGGACCGGGTAATATAACCTTAGGGGGTTATACTACATCATAATACGGTCCTAATAGAAGCTTAAAACATGGAAGAATCAAGCTTAATCGGGTCAGAACTGAAAAGTCAAAGCAAAGTCAAGCTTTTGCGACTTTCGGTTATCAACTGACCTTAGACCGATAATTGTCGGGTTAGGACAAGTTAAACATGTTCTAATATTAATTACTAAGTCATTAGAATGATAGAATATAATCTAGAACCTCTGGTTTATTAATTTGCATCATTCTTATAATTTCTGTCCAGTTTGACTTTTTGTCAAACTACTTTGACCCGACAATTGACCAGTCAAACGAGAGAATTAGAAGGTGCCCTTTTAAGGGTTAATCACCTACACTAAGGTGGTTCTATAACCACTTTCAATTTGATCAGTGGTTAAGCCACATGTAATTAAAACGAAAGTCAAACTAAATTTACTATAAGTTTGACTTTAGAGTAATTAAGCTAATTAAGATGACTAAACAAGAAATTAGAAGCTTACTTAAGGTCCTAGCAAACTTTTCTACACTTGATGATCCTCTTCTTACTGATGGAAGATCCAGAGTAAGTCCCTCAAGTGAAGTGTTGCAAATGTGTGTCAAGAACACATGAACTTAATCCTTTATATAGTCCAATGCATGATCATGGATCACTTCCAGGTGTAATGGGGGGCTCTAAGATCATCCCAAGTGGCCTAGCTAGTATATTAAACCGACTTACAGCTCCTAAGATCGAGAAATTCGAAGTTAAGGCGGTGGAACGGGTTAGAACAGCCAGCTGTGGGTTTTTCAGCATCTGACACTTGCTAGCGCACCGTTACATTAAAAGTGTAGAGGTGCGCTAGCCTTCTGCAGCACAAAATCTTTCAAATGTTGACAGTTTTGACCCCTGGACTTCCAAACTTGATTTTTACCTTTATTTCTTGCACTTTGGGCCCTCTAAATAGAATTCTAAGAGCTTCAAGACTTATACCAACTTTGTTAAGTCCTTGGTTAACTTTTGATTACCCGAAAAGTCATAGATTTCAATGTTGACGCTTTTAACCCCTCGTATACGAATACTATCATAACTTTCTCATACTTTAACGAAACCTTGTGAAATTTTTATCGCGCATTTTAGTGAGCATAATTAATCATTACAAAGCTTCGGGTTTGCTAAAAGGTCACTCAGAGGTATACTTTAAACATGTTGACACATTTAACCCCTGTCGTTTGTAATTCCTCACTTTCTTTCACAATTAGCTTCGTATGATCCATGCTTCATTCGTTGGAGGCTATAAACATTATGTGGGGCTATAGTAAAGTATATTCATCCATTGTTGATACTTTGAACCCTTATATTCACATAGTTTCTTTGTTTGTCAATTTTAGTCCCTTAAATGCGTAAACTTGCACATAACGTCATTGAATAGCATCAAAACCTTATGTAGCTCATGTTAGGCATTCTTGAGAGTATCATAATACATCACGATGCTTCAGGTTCGTTACAAAGGTCATTCAGAGGTGTAATTAAACATGTCGACGCTTTCAACCTCTCCGACTTGCAAACTTGCGCGTAACCTCGCTTATTGGCATAAAAGCCTTGCATATCCAATATTAGGCATTCCCGAGAATATGATGAAACATAATGAAGTTCTCGGTTTGTTAAAAGGTCACTCAGAGGTAAGAATTAACATGTTGACACTTTTAACCCTTCGACGCGCAAACTTCCACATAATTACGCATACGGCTCCTCTCGTCCAACAAGTGGCTCGTTTGAGAATACGGACACCGTATAAGGTTACTCAGAGACCTAGTTTAGGCATGTTGACGCTTCCAGGTCTTCCAAAATTAAGGTTTTCGATTTCTATGAATTTAGTCCCTCTTAGTCAACGTTTGACTTTATTAGGGTCATTACACGTGTCGCCACACCATTGGACACGATTTTACGAGGTGTTACATCCTCACCCCCTTAAAAGAAATCTCGACCCCGAGATTTGCTCAAAAAGATGGATGTACTTTCTGTCGTATAGTGGACTTAACTTCCATAGTAATTTAGGGACCTTTACAGGTATTCCAGTTGACCTATTCCATAGGTACATGCTCCTTTTCGGAGTTTCTTAACCTGTCAATCCTTGATTGATATAGGTCTTTCAATAAACCTCAGGCTCTCATCAATCTATACGTCCTTACCAGACATTGCTAGTGATTCATCAGCTAGGCATTTCTTTCAGTTAAAGATGTGGAACACATTGTGAATTCCACCGAGTCCCTTAGGCAAGTTTAGCTTATGAGCTATACTGCCATCACATTCGATGATCTCAAATGATTTCATATATCCAGGGCTTAACTTGCCCTTTATTCCGAAGCGTATGGTACCCAACCATGTTGGTATTCTCTATAGCGTCTTGTTCCCCAATTGGAACTTCAAGAGATTTGTGCCTCTTCTTTTGCATTGCTTTTCTGCCGATTACTGGCAGTTTTCAAACAATTACGGATTCATATTATCTTATCCGCCGTCCTTAAGATAAATCTCAGATCCTGTTAATTGGGTTTTTCCCAATTTCCTACCCATCAAATGGGCGTTGGCTATTTCTCCCAAACAAGGTCTCAAAAGGAGTCGCCTTGATACTTATGTAATACTATCAGTTATAGGAGAACTTAATTAGGGTGAGATAGTTATTCCACTACTATCCGATTCAATCTTAAGGAATCAACTATCCTCATGGTTAGTCGAACAAGTCGACGATCCTGGGCAGCTAATAACGATTCTTAATCGTTTCTTAGTTAGGTTGCAATAACCAAGGCACAAGCGTATTGCATTGTGCTTTCTTTCATCCATCATAATCGGAGTTCTCATGATGATGAGCTAGACTGTTCAAGCCTTTTTCTCATAACTCATCTGGTTAGCCCTCAGTTCTTCCATTTCTATTGATACCGACTGATATAGGGCTTTTGTAATAGATACAGCTCTTAATAGGGTGTAAAACCTAATTCCATCTTGCCTCTCAAGAGGTGAAACAGGGTAGTTCTACTGAGAAGATATCAAATTATCCAAATATGATAGAGGTAACTCAATCTTTGACTTTGGTCCACTTACTGTTGCTTGTGCCATGCAAATGACACATCTGTTTTACGAGTGCATGGATGCCTTAAGTAGAGACGCCTACTCAGACATTTCTATTATGGATATCTTCTTTGAATACCACTAGCTGACTTTAGTACTATATGACTATTGGTATATCTTGGTGGCCCCATGCATTAACCTTCCATACTGATCAGGCATGGACATAATCTATGGGATTCACTGAGATACGCCAAATCTCATATGGCGCTTTTGTCAAGCATAGTTGGCACTCGCAGTTGATAGAAATCAATGAGAAAAGAAAATAGTTAAAATAACATGTATTGTCGTACTCTATTCAAAGAAAGAGTACTCTTAGATTATTCAGAAAGATCATTGCCGATAATAGAAGAATCGGCCTCCCAGATTTCATAGGTAAGTTCTACCTGACTAAGAATCTGGAGTTCTTATGCATATTATCAAGGTTTTGCTAAGCTTATGGTCTATGAAAGACTCATTATTGCCTGTATTAAAACAGGACACTTAGCAGAGATTATAATTGGTACATAATAAGGAATGTACTTGATGACATCATGTACTGCCTTTTGGCATTCATCAGGTGAGTTCAGGTATTTCCTTTCTTAGCCTTTCCAGACTTAACTGCACCTTCTTGGCAGCTTTATGGCATCTAATCCTGATGTGACCTTACTCACCATAGTCGTAACAGACTGTTATTCCACATGTCCCTACATTCATGGGACTGATGACCAGTTCCTTTGCAGATGCACAATGCTTTGGTCTTTATCCTATTCGACACTGTCCCTAGTGTCTTTTATAGCAAGTCTTACATACAGACTTCTTACTGAACTTATGTTGGTTCTTAATAAGCCTGTAATTGCTCTTTTTCTTAGATTTCTGGGAGTTATCCCTCTCCCTTGGTTCATCCTTCACATTTTAAGTGTGAACAAAGCTCTTTTTTTATGAGCAATTGATTGAGGTTTTGAATGAAATTCAGAGCGAGAAGTATTCGACTCTTTGAATTGTTTCATGACCTTTTCCATGGCCTTTCAAACTGCTGCGTCAATCACAGTCTGGAGACTAACTCCATTAATATTGAGGCTTACGCTTGTAGCATTATTAGCTTTTGTCGCCTTAATAGTATCGCGACTGCTACTCACCTCATTCGAGTTTTCCATACTCGAAACTTGGTATTAACCATTATGTTAAGCAATTTCTAGTCATCATCTTGATGACCTGGTATAGATCATCCACGGCATCCAAAAACCGTAGAGGCTATTACTTTCCAAGCATTCCTAATGAATGTTATTTGAATGTATATCCATTACATTCAGCCTAGGTCACCAAAGGACCATTAATGGCACTTCAGGTTTAGAGCGAGTCCATTACCTGTTCGGCAGAGGATCATAATGTCACTACTGTCTTTGTCACAAGGATGATTATGAATAGCTCGAAGGCAAGCCTTACATGACTTTCATTATATATATACATATGGCATAGAAGCCCGTCGCGAGGGACGTAGAAAATATGTCATAAAGTCCAGTCATGAAGGACGTAAAGGATTATATGGCACGAAGGCCTTGTCGCAAGGGACATTTAGATATGGCTCAAAGTGGCCTCGTCACAATGACGTTATAAAATATGGCACCAAGGCCTGATACGGAGGACAAATGCCAATGTTGGCACAAAAAGGCCCGTGACTAGGAATGTTAACATTTAATATGTTAACTTGTCACGAATGTCATACTATAGTACATTGACTTGTCATGGATGACTTTAAACATATCTTATTGTTTTGTCACCAAGGACATTAGTTTATAAGCCGCAATCTTATCGGATTAGGGGCTTCCAGGTTTGAACATAGTTCTTCACCTTTGGACGAGGAGTCATAAACTACAACTGTCATTGTCTCTAAAGATGACTTATTTGGCACAAAGGTAAATTAAGTGACATCACTAATGGATGTTCATATATCATCATTGCATTTGATGATATCAGTCATGATCACGCTGATCATATAGACTGTTAGGGTTGGGTATAACCCACCCTTTGGATAGGGGATTTTGAGGATCACCACTATCTTTGTCTTATTGATAGTAGAGTAAAGTGTAGCCCGTAGGCATTTCATCTCAAGGGATGTTAATATTATGATTATCATATTAATGATACTAGTCAGGATCGCAATGGTCATACAGACTATGGGATTGGAGCATAGCTCACCCCCTTGGGCAAAGAATCACAAAAGATTACATTTTCCTGGTCTCAGATGGACAATATAATATAGCCCTTAGGCCAAACATCATTAAGGATGTTAGATTTAATCATCGCATTGATGATTTTAGTCATGATCGCATTGACCACGTAGACTATTAGGCTTGAGCACAGCTCCTTACCTTGGACAGGGGATCATAAAGATCACAATGTCAATGCCATAGAGACGTCCTCTTATAGCGCAAGGCTTGTCTCGAAGGGCAGTTAGATGGCACAAAAGGCCTTGTCACAAGGACAATTTAAAACAAAATCAACGATCTCTTGGATCAGTGATCTTTAAGGGTCGAACATAGTTCATCGCCTTTTAAGAAGTTTATAAAGTAAAACTATCATTGTCATGAATACATCTTTGCCTAATGGCATACATCTTAATTGGATGTTTTGATGTATACATCATACTGTTGTTTAATAGCCATGATTCGTATTGATCATATAGGCTATGAAGGTGGCTTGGAAAGGTCCAAGTACTTTTGGAAGCTAGTGTGGTCTCTCAAGTCACACAGCCAGGAATGTTAACATGTTCTCAGATGTTAACCAAGATTAATTATCTTAAGAGGGTTTTACCATCACAGCCATGTTCATAGACATATAGGCTAGGTTATACCGTTAAGAGGATCTTTTGAAATTTTCAGCTGATCGATAAAGTTCGAGTAAAATTTGGAACTATCGCGGAATAAAGGACGAAATGAATACCTACATGAAATTTTCAAAACTTTCCTAAATCGTTTAGGAATTTTCAATAGTGCCTTAATCAGGACTTGTAGTAATATATTTGTCCATAAAGGACTAAGATGAAAAATTATAAGTCCGTATAAGGACTGCAAAATATTACAATTCTATATAAGGGTCATGATGAAATATCAATGTCTTCAAAGGGACTATTTCAGAATAGCATATCCCCAAAGGGATTCTAATGAAATAACATGTCCATAAAAGGACTATATTGGTATAGCGTGCACACAAAAGGGCTTTGCTGTATAGGTGTCCTCACAGGGACTTTTAAATAATTCTAGTCCACATAGGGACCAAAAGGGAAATATAAGTCCGAAATGGGACTATATAATACGTCCGTAATAGGACTTTTATGATATAACATTTCCATGAAGGGACGTCAATATACAATTGCCCTCGAAGGGACTTTATGATGAAATAATATGTCCGCGAAAGGACTATGATGAATTATTATGTCCATGAGAGGACTATATTGAAATATCAAGTCCATGAGAGGACTATTTTAAAATAGTGTATCCACAAAAAGGGATTTTTAATAGAATCATACGTCCATGAAAGGACTGTATTAAAATATTATGTCCACCAGGGGACTTTATTGAAAATATAATGTCCATAAGGGAATATATTGAAAGATAATGTCCATAAAAGGACTAAATAGTAAATGCCCATAAGGGGTCTTAAGTCGAAAAAGGTATGTCCTCACGGGGACTAAATAGAAAAGATAGGTCCTTACTAGTGTTTAGTCAACATAAGCAAGCCAAGAATAACTAGAACATAGAGGTAATACCTTGGATTCTAATACTTGGTCACCATAATGAGGATAAGTAGATAATCTTATAGAAGAAATAAGGAAGTTATTGCACATGTGCTTATATTCAATTAAAATGGAAGTTTCACAAACTAGGCACCTAGCTCGGTTGGCTAGGCGCGCGAAAGGGTGCGGCCTAGACCCAGGTTCGATTCCGGGGACGTCCAATTCCACCATTTTTTTTTTTCACTATATTGAGTCTTTATGTATGCAACCGAAAGTTTGCTAAGCTTATGGTTTACTAAGGGTCTATTAATGGTATTCAAGGTTTCAAAGGTTAAGGAATGATATGGATCACGAATTGGGTTTGACTGATATAATCCAATTCTGGAATTTCAAAATTTAAAGGTAAGAAATAGGGATCATTAGGATCCACTGGTATTATTTTCAATACAGGAGCCTCAGGGACCACCTGGTATGGACTCCACTGATGCAGACTTTAAAATTTGAGCCTCAGGGACCTTCGGTATGGACTCTGAAGTCTGATTCCAATTTATATGGGTTTGGTTTTAGGAATGAATCCATAAAGGTCTTCCTCCACACCAGTCGCACGCTTATTTTAGCCGTATTTGTGAAGCTTGGCATTCCTTGGCTTCGGATGAGGAGAATCCCTATCAACGGCTTCCTTGCTTGGCGACTTATTCAAAATATATAAAATCGAAAACAATGTTTACTTAATAGGGATGAGAGTATTCCTAGGTTAAGTCTAGACTCAAAAGGTCTATGGAATATGCTACTGTGTCATTGAGATTAAACACAAAAGACTAGTGTTTAATTCGCTCAATGTTGGCTCTGATACCAACCTGTCACACCCCGATATTTCCACATATCACCGGTGGGCCCGGTGGGGTATCGTGACGTAGTTGATATCATCATGGTCAAACACACACAGAATAGCACAGCGGAAGTCTTGGAATATAAAGTAATATTACAAACTCAAATGTCTAAAAATATCAAAGTATTTATTATAGACGAGTCTGTAATATAAAATCCACAGGAGGATCATTACAAAATGTTTAAAATGAAGCTTAGCAGACTTTATGGCATCTTTAAGGATTTGCAAGATCCTCTTTTTCGACACCGAGCAACTCCCAGCCTATTACGAGTAGTACCTGCCACTTAGCCTTTGGAAAATACGTCAGTTTTCACTGGTAAATACAATTTAACCGACTCATTCGAAAAGAGTTTATGAAAATTGATTTAAGTGCACAAGGCACAAAACCTTTTATAGCTTGGGACAATTCTTAATAAAATCTTGTATACTGAATTACATGTTTACCGTACATCTGGGGCCCAGTACAGAGACTGAGACATGATTAAACGACACACCACTTTTAAAACCCATAAAGGAGTTATCCCCAACTTGTGGGTAATTAATAATTTATTATTGGCATCTTTTCGGTGTATGCCTACACCCTGCGCATAAGTCGTGGCCATTTACAAATGAATGAGCCAAGGATATATCCAGGACACGGTCGTTAACCCCCAACGTTTAAGTCGTCAACAGAACAGTATCAAAACAGGTTTTGTGGATTTACTAGCCACAATCCGGCATTTGATTGATCCACACCCGACCAAGCGGTATTAATCTTACCGTATCCCAAGCCCGTATAAGGGAAAATAAGTTAAAAGTATTTACCTGAGCTAATACTTGATTCACAGCAATATAACTCAGTCGTATCCAATCTATCTAAATGCAGGTAGCTTTTACCAGGTGGCTCTAGTCTGGAGTGATGGTAATATATAACCAAATTCAGAATGCTAATGGTCTTTATTTAAGTCATAGACTTAGACCGGCTAGCTTAAAGTATCTAAAGCGGTACGACACGCTTAGATCAAGCGATGACCGGAATAGAATGTTATTCAGACCCAACAAGTTTGGATACTTGTAGAATATGGGTATACTAAACACATTCCGGATTTTGAGACAAAAACGTTAAGGTTAAACCCGTTTCGGCAAACATACGTAAACTAGTCACATAAACCGATCCGAACGCGTAAAATGAGTAACGGGTAACCACATGAATCATATACAAGTTCCATATGTTATTATGCTTAGAATATGTCAATACATCAGTAGGATGTCAACATATATGCCCAAAAAGTAATTAAAACCAAATTAAGTCCCATAAGGGCATTTTGGTAATTTTAATACTTAGAAAAGAGATTTTATATCAAACTGAAGTTCTGGTCCTTTACAATCAGTAAAAACATTTAATTTACCTCATTACATCACTAAGATATTACACATATGTGAAATTTACTATTTACGGCCAAACTATGTCCCGAAAGGGCATTTTGGTCATTTCACATAGGCTTTTACGGACATCTTTGGAAGTCTGAGTTCACGACTTATACCTACTGCAATAATATTTAAAATTTTAATTATAAATCAGTAGGTAACAAGTCTTAGATGCTAGATATGGTTTGAGAACCATACTATGCATCTAAGTAGCATAAAATCGCTAATTGACGATAATTAAAGGGTTTTATGGTAATCTGAGATTTTGATCATTTTTTTGAATGCCCAAAATAATTTATTTAATATATGAAATCAGTAGGAAAAGGTTTGGCATTCAAATCATTTGTAAATCTCATTTTATGCTTGAAAAGGGTATTATCGTCCTTTACCGAATAATACGAGAACTCTATGATATGATCAGTTTATAATCTGATCAATAACTCCAATAATCCCTAAAAATAATATCTTAACAGTAGGTAATGAGTTTCGGGTCAAAATCCAAGTTTAAACATGCTTTATGCAAGATATCGCAATTTACTTAGTTAAAAGTTTCTAATTACGATATCGAGCATAATTCCTATTTGGGACCAAGAACTGATGTCAAATTTTCGGGACAAGCTTATATATCAGTGACAAAGGTTTTTGTCCTCTCACATCTCAAAAATCTCATTCAAATGTCAAAAGGGCAAAATGGGCGTTTATAAGCATAATAACGGAAACTAGTGTATAATTCCAACTACTAAGGACCGGGTAATATAACCTTAGGGGGTTATACTACATCATAATACGGTCCTAATAGAAGCTTAAAACATGGAAGAATCAAGCTTAATCGGGTCAGAACTGAAAAGTCAAAGCAAAGTCAAGCTTTTGCGACTTTCGGTTATCAACTGACCTTAGACCGATAATTGTCGGGTTAGGACAAGTTAAACATGTTCTAATATTAATTACTAAGTCATTAGAATGATAGAATATAATCTAGAACCTCTGGTTTATTAATTTGCATCATTCTTATAATTTCTGTCCAGTTTGACTTTTTGTCAAACTACTTTGACCCGACAATTGACCAGTCAAACGAGAGAATTAGAAGGTGCCCTTTTAAGGGTTAATCACCTACACTAAGGTGGTTCTATAACCACTTTCAATTTGATCAGTGGTTAAGCCACATGTAATTAAAACGAAAGTCAAACTAAATTTACTATAAGTTTAACTTTAGAGTAATTAAGCTAATTAAGATGACTAAACAAGAAATTAGAAGCTTACTTAAGGTCCTAGCAAACTTTTCTACACTTGATGATCCTCTTCTTACTGATGGAAGATCCAGAGCAAGTCCCTCAAGTGAAGTGTTGCAAATGTGTGTCAAGAACACATGAACTTAATCCTTTATATAGTCCAATGCATGATCATGGATCACTTCCAGGTGTAATGGGGGGCTCTAAGATCATCCCAAGTGGCCTAGCTAGTATATTAAACCGACTTACAGCTCCTAAGATCGAGAAATTCGAAGTTAAGGCGGTGGAACGGGTTAGAACAGCCAGCTGTGGGTTTTTCAGCATCTGACACTTGCTAGCGCACCGTTACATTAAAAGTGTAGAGGTGCGCTAGCCTTCTGCAGCACAAAATCTTTCAAATGTTGACAGTTTTGACCCCTGGACTTCCAAACTTGATTTTTACCTTTATTTCTTGCACTTTGGGCCCTCTAAATAGAATTCTAAGAGCTTCAAGACTTATACCAACTTTGTTAAGTCCTTGGTTAACTTTTGATTACCCGAAAAGTCATAGATTTCAATGTTGACGCTTTTAACCCCTCGTATACGAATACTATCATAACTTTCTCATACTTTAACGAAACCTTGTGAAATTTTTATCGCGCATTTTAGTGAGCATAATTAATCATTACAAAGCTTCGGGTTTGCTAAAAGGTCACTCAGAGGTATACTTTAAACATGTTGACACATTTAACCCCTGTCGTTTGTAATTCCTCACTTTCTTTCACAATTAGCTTCGTATGATCCATGCTTCATTCGTTGGAGGCTATAAACATTATGTGGGGCTATAGTAAAGTATATTCATCCATTGTTGATACTTTGAACCCTTATATTCACATAGTTTCTTTGTTTGTCAATTTTAGTCCCTTAAATGCGTAAACTTGCGCATAACGTCATTGAATAGCATCAAAACCTTATGTAGCTCATGTTAGGCATTCTTGAGAGTATCATAATACATCACGATGCTTCAGGTTCGTTACAAAGGTCATTCAGAGGTGTAATTAAACATGTCGACGCTTTCAACCTCTCTGACTTGCAAACTTGCGCGTAACCTCGCTTATTGGCATAAAAGCCTTGCATATCCAATATTAGGCATTCCCGAGAATATGATGAAACATAATGAAGTTCTCGGTTTGTTAAAAGGTCACTCAGAGGTAAGAATTAACATGTTGACACTTTTAACCCTTCGACGCGCAAACTTCCACATAATTACGCATACGGCTCCTCTCGTCCAACAAGTGGCTCGTTTGAGAATACGGACACCGTATAAGGTTACTCAGAGACCTAGTTTAGGCATGTTGACGCTTCCAGTTCTTCTAAAATTAAGGTTTTCGATTTCTATGAATTTAGTACGTTTGACTTTATTAGGGCTCATTACACGTGTCACCACACCATTGGACACGATTTTACGAGGTGTTACATCAATTCACTCAATGTTGGCTCTGATACCAACCTGTCACACCCCGATATTTCCACGTATTACCGATGGGCCCGGTGGGGAGTATCGTGACGTAGTTGATATTGTCATAGTCAAACAACACAATTTAATGCACAACGGAGGCAAAAGATATAAACATTACAAACCGAATGAAAAGTAATATCAAAGTATTACAAACGGAATGCAAAAGAATCCACAGGCGGATCAAATAAAAGATAATGTGTTCAACATATTCTAAGTGACCAAGCTTGCAAGACTTTTATTTATTCACTCAGGAGTAGCCAGCCTATTCCGTCTAGTACCTGCACTTTAACCTTTTGGAAGATACGTCAGTTTACACTGGTAAATACAATTAACCGACTCATTTTGAAAAGAGTTTAATAAAATTTATTTGAATGCACAAGGCACAAAATAACTTTTATAACTTGGGACAATTATTTAAAAATAATCTTGTATACAGTTTTACTTATTTGTCGTCCGTCAGGGCCGGTTAGAAGAGCCGGACAAGATTAACTGACACGCCACAGGTATAATGCCCACAAGGTTAATTCCTTAAAGTGGGTTACCAGTTTTTACATATGCAACTGTCAGGTGTATGCCTACACCCCGTGCTTAGGTCGTGGCCATTTTAATGAATGATGCCAAGGATATCCGGGACATGGTCATTAACCCCCCAAGAGCCATATACCAAATAAAACAGATTAAAAACGGGTTATGTAAATATATTAATCACAATCCGATTTAAACAACTACATACCCGACCAAGCGGCATTATTATAATACCGTATCCCAAGCCCGTATAAGGGAAAATAAGTTAAACGTATTTACCTGAGCAAATATTCAAATTTATCTCAACCGTATTCAATCAGCAAGTGCAGATAGCTTTTACTGGTCTCCTAATCTGGAACGAAGGTTTTTATAACCTATTAGATTCCTAACGGGTCTTAATTAAGCCTAAACTTAGACCGGTTAGTTTTTAAAGGAAGATATACGGTTCAAAACGCACGATTAAGCGATGACCAGATTAGAATGTGGTTTAGACCCGACAAGTTTGTATACTTGCATAATATGGGTAAACTAAACATATTCTGGATTTTGAGATAAAAATGGTAAGGTTTGACCCGTTTCGGCTAATTTATGCAAACTAGTTACATAAACCGCACCGAACGCGAATAATGCGTAACGGGTAACCAAATGAGTCATGAACAGGTTTCCTAAGTTAATATGCCTTAAATATGTTGTGATATCAGTAAGATACCTTCCATTATGCACAAAACGAATTTAAACTCAAACTATGCCCCGTAGGGGCATTTTGGTCATTTTAAAACTTATAAAAGAGATTAAATATGAATCTGAGATTCAGGTCTGTTATATTCAGTAAAAATACTTAATTTAATAAGTTATATCAGTAGGGTATTGCATATATGTGAAATTTACTATTTATAACCAAACTATGCACCGTAGGGGCATTTTAGTAATTCCACATAAGCTTAAAAGGTCAAAATTAGAGAATCTGATTTTAAACTTTTCTTTACTGTTAAAATATATAAATTTACTTAAACATCAGTAGGTATTAAGTTTCATATGCCAAAAATAGTTTTAACTCATACTATGCGCTTAAAACACGTAAAAGTCGGTTTTAAGCGATTTTCGGGTTTAAATAGGAAATCAGAGTTTTTGATCAGTTTATAAAGTTCAAAATATTTCATTTATTATATAAAATCAGTATCAAAAATTTTGGTATCAAAATATTATGTAAAACTCATTTTATTCAAGAAAATGGCATAACCGACAATTACCGATTTAAAGCAAGAACCCTATGTTATGCTCAGCTTAAAAATAAATAGAAATCTTCAAAAATCCCAAAATATTATATTACATTAGTGGGTAAGAGTTTGGTGTCAAAATTTGGGTTTAGATAGGCTTTATGCTAATTACGCCGTTTAATTAATAAAAAGCTTTCTAATTACGCTATTGAGCATAACTCTTAATCTAGACCTCAAACTGATGTCAAATTTTTAGGAAAAGTTTATAAATCAGTAATAAAGGTTTTTGGTCCTCTCAGACTTTCAAAAATCTCGTTTTAAGGTCAAAAGGGCATTATGGTCAACATTTAGGCATATAACGGAAACATGCACATGAATCGAATAACTAATGAACCAAGTTGTATAACCTCAGAGGGTTACACTAATCTATAACCTGGTCCTAATAGAGCTCTAAGGCATTTCTAAACTATGCTACAATGGGTCAGAACTGAAAGTCAAAGCAAAAGTCTATTTTTGCGACTTTCGGTTCCGAACCGAGCTTAAACTCAGAATTGTCGGGTTGAACATGCCTAGACATGTTCAATTAATATTTACCAAGTTATTAAAGTGATAAAACTGATTTTATTGCTTTTACATCACTAGTTATGAATTTTAATTATAAACCGACTCGTTTGACTTTCATTTTAATTACTTTGACCCGACAATTTAACTAAGCAAACGTGGTAATTAGGAGGTGCCCTTTTGAGGGTTTAATACCTACCTAATGACGATCACGTAGCCATGTTTGTTGTGAACAATGGCTTGATCGCTTAAAAGTCAACGCGTTTATCGAAAACGCTTGACTTTTTGGCTATAAACGCTAAATAAAACAACTAGTCACGAAAGGACACTTACAAAGGTCCAATGGACTGAAGGAGGTTCTCAAGAAGCTCAAGATCCTCTCAAAATTCAGAGAATAAGCAGATTGAAGGAAATGGTGTGAAGAAACAAGTGCAAACCCACTTCTATTTATAGTTTTCGGGATTGCACGAGAACGTGACAAGTGTCGGGAGGGATAACCAGATTAAAACAGGTGTCAAGTGGTCTTAAATTTCAGTGGGCAAGCCCCTATATTGAATTATGTGAGAGTGGAAACCATTTTAAGCAAAACCAGCAACAGACAATAGCTTTCTGCAGCTGCACAGACCTACACGGCCTGCATAGATGATCTGTGTGGGTTACCCAGCCCGCCTACAAGCCCAGCCCAGCCAAAACTTTCAGAATATGCAGAAATGGTCCCTGTCATCACATAAGTGTGTTTCTGACACATCTAAGGCCTGTTAACCTCATTTAAAGGCCCTACTATGGTGCCTAAACATAGGGGACATGAAAAATGCTAAAAAACATGTCGAATGTCGGTTCGTTTGGCCGTACGGTCACGTTGTTCGATTAATTACGACGAAACATGAACAGACGCGAAAAACGATCCAATTTACGTGACGAATGGAATTTTATCATTCCGAACACTAAAATAAAATATTTTAGTGGTTACAAAAATTTTTGGATGTCCGGATATATTCAGAATGCAAGATATGCGCGAAAATGCAAACTTGTGCACTTTTTGACACTTTTAGTCCCTGCTTGACATAAAAGTATATTTTTGCGCACCAAACACCTCTAAGCCTGTATCTAAGCTATGTAAAGGATATTTAGGGCATGTTTAACTTATGATCATATTCCGGAAGGTTCGATACCATACGAATCGGTGTGCTTTTGCAGTTTGACGCAATTAGTCCTTTAATCGCACAAAGTAGCGCGAAATGTCATTTAATGATATCCAAGCCTTCCTTGGCCCATAATGGGTATTCCTAAGCATGTGTCTAATTATTAATATGCTCCCGTTCACCGAAATGGTCATCGAAAGGCGTAGATTCAAAAGTTGACGCTTTTGGTCCTTCTAATGCGCAAACTTGCGCATATCATCGTTTAATAGCATCAAAGCCTTATCTAATCCATATTAGGCATTCTTGAGATTATTTTAAAGCATCATAATGCTTTGGGTTCGCTAAAAGGTCATTCAGAGGTATAATTAAACATATTGACACTTTTAGTCCCTCTAACTTGCAAAGTTGCGCGTAACTTTACTTATAGGCATAAAAGCCCTTAATGGCCAATATTAGGCATTCCCGAGAGTATAATCAAATATCATGAAGCTCCCAGTTTGTTAAAAGGTCACTCAGAGGTAAGAATTAACATGTTGACGTTTTTAACCCTTCATTGCGCAAACTTTCAATTAATTACGCAAACGGCTACTCTCAATCAACGAGCGGCCCAATTGTGAATATGAATACCATAAGAGGTTATTCAGAAACTTATTTCAAGTATGTTAACGCTTCCAGTCCTTCTATAATCAAAGTTTTTGATTTTTCACAAAATTAGTGCCTCAAATTCAACGTTTGACTTTATTGGGGTTTATTACACGTGTCAATACATCATTGGACGTGATTTTATGAGGTGTTACAGTATTAGGAATGGATTGGTTAATAGCCAATAAAGCTAGTATTTTATGTGATCAAAAGTCAATTCAAGTAAATTCACCAAGAGGTGAAAATATCACAATTAAAGGTGATAAAATTCATCTCTGTAATGAAAACTGCAAGTTATATAAGAAAATGATCTATAGTTTATTTGATTTCTATAATCACTAACACTAAAGGAAAAGAACTAAAAGATATTCCAGTAGTGTCTCAGTTTCCAGATATATTTCTAGAAGAATTGCCATGACTACCGCCAGACAGAGAAGTTGAATTCAGAATCCATCTGCTACCCGAAACAGTACCAATTGCCAAAGCACCTTACCGTTTGTGTCGCAACCCCCGATCCCTGATCCCGGGAACGGGCGGCCGCGAGCCAGTGTCGGTGGTATCGCGTATTGTCTAATTTGACCGCGGAATTTTTCATCAGGACCGTAGTTAGGAAATATTTGATCAGAGTAAAATACCACATTTTCATGATATTAAACGTATGGGATAACCCGAATTCGTAGTATAGACGTTTTCATAGGAATAAATCCTATTTTATTTAATAAAAACATCTATTTTATTTTTGGTAACTTTATTGCCACTTTTCCAAGCCTTCAATGCTGTCCAGCTGGCTTCTATTTGGCTTTCACAGTTTTTTACTTGAAACGCGTTTTAAAAACATTTGTCAGTGGGAAATACTGGTGAGTGAATCCCAATTTAATCAAGTTTAAATAAAACTCATTGCACAGTATTGAGGGCGATCTCGCAATTACATTTGTTTCCAAGTTATAACAATTAACATCCATGGTACTGTCAGACCCGACTTGTGGACATGTTACTCCTCGACCAGGTGGTAACAAATTTTGTATACAAAACCCCAACATACTCATGATAATTGTATTCTTACAAATACTCAATAACTGCTTAATATATAATTAATTAAGTGAGGTTTTGTACAAACAATTTACAAACAGGCTTATAAAAAGCGGATAAACTCACATTGCTGTCTTAGATTTTCTGTAAGGGTTTCCTGGTGACAATCTATAATTTACACAAATGCACACGCGTTAGTATAATAACCCATTTTAACATTAGTAATACCCTCCCCGAGATGGCATTCCAACGACTACGTCGGGCAGAACCACGACAGCCGTTACGGAACCCTATTTCAATCGGGCAGCGTATCTAATACGTATCCAGGGGTTATAATACTTACAACGGAGCAGAACTTCACTATTTTAGGGGGGGTATAATACCTGTAGATTATGCCTATTATTCAGATTTGAGAGAAAGAAAATAGTTGTGAGCGAGTTCGACTGAATATCCGAAGCATTCTATATATAGGGTCTGACTTTCACTTTTACGCGGCCCGCGTAAATGTAGACAAGGGCTTACACGGCCCGCGTCAAACCCGGTCAACCGCGTAGCTGATCCTGGTCAACGAGTAGACCTGCCACGATGATGACACGTGTTGTGACAACCTTCAAATTTACATGTAACCGTACAATCTATTAATGTTAATTGATGTACTTGATGACTGTGCTGAATCATTCAACTGCTCTCTGATTACTGTGTTATACTTACATGTACTTGTTAACATGCTAGTAGTATACAGAAAAGTTACTAAATAGTCCGGTATGCCTTCTTGAGTGTTGAAAATTAAAAACGTTACAAAAATATATATATATATATATATATAAGACACTTTACGGATTGATTAAGCACTTTAACGGAACAGTGTCAAACCGAACACCCGGACTTTACCTGGAACATAAAAATATTGTCAATAACATTGTTTATCCTTTTCTGAGCTAGTTAGGTCCCTGAACACCCTAACACCCGTTATATTACATAACACACTAGTAACTAATTAAATTCCTAACTAAACAAACTGAACACTTAACTATCCATTCAAATCAAACCATAACCCCCCCCCATGATCCGATCGGTTTCCCCATGTGGGACACACCCCACCATTTTTGATTATTTTAATCCTAATTGCTTGATATCTAGACTACACATTATACATTGGGTATTAGTGATTAATGGTTTATAAAAAGGTTTAGTGGATCATCATTCTCTTTCATCATCACACCATCAACAAGCTTCCTCTCTTCTTTCCTTGCCCACCTTCGGCCGAACACCATCACCCCTACACATCCATCATCAAGTTCTTGTACAACCATTTATCATACATCCCAAGGTGCTAGAGATCATACAAGGAGGCTCGGTGCTTTCGGAAACTCAAGAACCTCTCTACATTTCTTTTATCCACCTCGTTTACGTCTTGTTTCTTCCCTAGCCTTGAGCTAGTAGTAAGTGCCTCTAAACATCATCTTGATCTTATTTATGGTGGTTAATAAGTGATTTAATGGTTGAAAGTTGAGAACACTAAATAACATAACATAAAGTCTTGAAAATAAAGAATGAAAGATGGATAAAGAGAAGTTATGTGTGTAAATCATGTAGATCTTGTGTGGTTATAATTCTTGGTTGATTATCTGATGTTTTGCTGGTTAATGTTGATGTTTGATGTTGTTGTGATCACTAAACATGTTAATGGAATCAATCGAACGCGCTTTAGAAGGTTAAAGACTGAAAACAGAAAGCTGTCTAGTGATTACAGCCAACTTCAGTTGGCTGTAACAGGACCGTAACTTAACGAAAAATGTAATTTCTGAAGTCTAGGTTTATGTGTTATGAAATACGGTTCTAATGGCACCAGAATCATAATTTTTGGACTTCGTTTACTATTTTTAAAGCGTTATTTTGTAACAGCAGCTAGAGCTGCATTTTTCTGCTGAAAATATGCGTTTTGTTTTCTGTCATAACATGAATCCTGTGTAGAGTTAGATCATGAAACTTGTACTGTAAATGACCACTGATGTATTTGTAATCTTCCCATTGGAATTTCGTAAATCGGACTCTCGATGAATTTTAAATAAATTATTCCGTGGACTGTGGTCAGAAAAAGATAAATCTGAGTTCAGTCCAGAAAATGAATTTTTATAAAATATTAGTAATGAACTGGACCCCGATATTTTTACACAATAAAATTTGGAATGTTTAAGACATTTTGTAAAAATTTGGGAATTTTTGAAATAATTTAACTATTTTATTAAAATGTCCGAAAACAGCCGGTTTTGAATATTAATGCTGAAACGACACAAGTTGTAATTTGCGTGTCTAAATGTCGAGTATGCTATCTGTGAATAATCTAACATGTTATATGTGTTATGTGCATTATCGTATGTTTGCTTATGAGTGGGGAATGGATGGGAAGTATATATGGGCATAAACTGTTAAAGTGATGCATGTTATGTGATAGATACGTGTAGGAACTTTGTGCTCTATTTAAAAATCACTAAATGACTAACTGATAATCATATTAGGACGTGATTGACCGACCTTGACTGTTAGCTATATTTGAGAATCGAACCGAGCAAACCGAGGTGAGTTCACACTTTCTACAAGGCATGGGATTCCCGGTGGTTTGGGAATGGGTTAAAGAATTTAAAACTAAATCTACATATCCCCTTGGGAAGATATGTACGGCCATCCTCCATAGATAGGATGCCATTATTAATCCTACGAATTCTCCTGGTGCAGAATACGTACGTTCTTCCTCCTGGTGTAGGACAACAACCTTAAAAACTAGCTAGACAAAACTCTATCAATAAGTCCCTCTTCATTATATCGACTTAATCGCCGAGGCCAATGGCGAGCGGGTCATTAGTTAATAGCGCTATTAGGTTTAACAAACCTCACACCGTGCCGGTCGGACGGGCGTGTACTAATGGACTATGGCAGACTATCAGTGATGATAGACGCTGATATAGGGCACAACTTATTTGCTTAGTAGTCGATATCATGCCGTCTAGTAGTTCACACGGGGAAAGCCCCCACTGATTATGGTTATGGTTTGGGTAATGAAAAAGGAACTGGTTAAACATACTTTCAACTACGGGGTAACCCCCACGGCAATTAAGCCAACGAAAGTCAAACCACGTTTTTCAGAAACAACTTAAAACTAAACAACCAAACGTGAACTCACTCAACTTTGTTGTTGACTCGTTGTTACATGCCTTACAGGTCACTAGATGGAGCTTGCACGAGGAGGAGGTTGTTGTGGAATACGGATTGTTAAGTCCCGTACTAAACTTCTAAATCTTATGAACTTATTAAACCTACGTTATGGACTTTAAACTTATGAACTACGGAACTTATGTTTCGAACTTACGTTTTATGCTTCCGCTGTTTAAATCTAAACTTGGTTAACTTAAAGTCGGTTTACTTTCCTTTGGTCACCAATCGTATTGTGGTTGGTTTTATTTACTTAATTGTGTTGTTCAATATGATTGGTGGCTCGATCCTGGTCATGTCACGCCTCCAAGCGGTGATACTCCGCATGGTGGATTTTGGGGTTGTGACACGTGTCATCACCGAGCTGCGCCATACCTTTGATCTCACGCGGCCCGTGTAAGACCCTTAAGAGGTCTACGCGGCCTGCGACAAACCTAAAAACTCAATTTTTAATTATTTTTGATAATATTTAGGGTATTCGGGGCCCGTTTTCACATATGGGGTGTATTTTTGGATATATTGGGACAATTTAAAATATATTAAGGTGTTGGAAATATTTCGAGGGTGTCGGTTTTCTTGAGGGATGTTATAGTTTGGCACCCGCAGAAATGCAAGAACTGAAGAAATAGTTAGACGAGTTGTTGGAGAAAGGATTTATACAGCCAAGCTCATCGCCATGGGGAGCAACAATTTTATTCGTCAAAAAAGAAGGATGGATCAATGCGTATGTGCATTGTGTAGGATCGTTATTCGACCTAACGAGTCGATCAGAAGAGTGCTCAGACTGAATCAGAGGCGGAATTCATTGATTCAGTCTTTGTTTAGCTTGATTTCACTAATTTGTCTCAGTTTATTGATCTTCTAACAGTTTACAAGCTCTGGAAACGATTTGGCAGGGCTTCGCCGTACCATACAAGACCTCAACCCTCCTTATTTTTATGTGATTTCACTTTTATGTCCTATTTATAGATGTCATGATTCCGCTCATACGGACATGACACAAAAGCGGAATCACCTGTAACTGATTCCACTCTTATGTACATGACATATAAGCGGAATCACCTGGAACTGATTCCACTCTTATGTACATGACACATAAGCGGAATCAGATCTTGACACAAAAGCGAAATCACCTCTAAAACATGTTTCTTGGATTTTGTGCCATTGTCTAACCTAAATTCTACTAGACTCGATACAAGACGAAGTCGACAGATGTAGTGCACCAACAGACTCCCCCTCAGATGTTGACGGAGTCGACTATCGAGTCACGACAATGCTATGTCTTCACTTCTTCAATCTTGATCAGTCTCTGGGCTTTTCTCTCTCTATCGGTCTTCTTCAGGAACTCTTCCTGGAATCATGTACCTGGATCTTTCTCTGGTTCTAACTCTCGTCAGACTCCCCCTATCATCGAACTAGGATCGCTGTCTGGAATTTGTTATCACCATTGAAATCAAATCTGTAAAACCTTAAGGATCTTGCAATGATATCAAAGTTGACTTGTGTAAGTGCGGAATCCAAACACAAGTGGATTCAAGAAAAACTATTAAGAATGATAAGAACAATTATCAAAAACAAATCAATCTTGCATTCACCTTTAGTTCGATGACTGATACAAGATGACTTCCTGATCTCGAGTGGCCTTACAGACTTCTATCAAAGCGATCCACCACTAATGATTACAAAAGTTAACTTATATACTAACTAAGGTGGGTCGAGACCACCTTGGCCCACTCGAGATCTCTACATAAACCCAAAACACATATTGACCCAAAACAACTAAGTTAAACAATACAAGACCAATCCCAAACTTTAATGTCTCTCAATGTATAAACCTTTAGGTTCCAACAATCTCCCCCTAGGTTTATGCATAGAGAGTCTTGAACCTTCAATTATCACCAGCACCACCCAACCGATCTTTGAACCCACCAAAACCTTTTGTGCGAATATGTATCGCTGAAGCCACAGCACCAGTCCATTCTTTTGCAATCTCCTCATATTTCTCAGTAGCTCTAATTTGATGACGAGCTAACACTTCCAGGTCTTCATGAGCAACATTAAGCAAATCAACTGGATCCACCAAGCGAAAATCCACATTATGATCACAAACTATTACAGCCTGCCCTAAACGCTCATCATAAGTCCAAAACTGCAAGGACTTCAAAGCACCTTGTGGAATCTTCCTCACCAAAGGAAGCACCTTTTCCTTATCAGTTACCGGCCAATGCACAATCTTCATTCGCTTGCGTGTATAAGAATCTCTAACTCCTTTAGCTGGCTTAACAATGGACTCTGCTGTCCGCATTGAAGGAAATCCCTTAAGAACCTCCCTCTTCAATCTCTCGAAAAACAAATATCCAGGTCCTCCAGGCTTATCATCAACGTAGGGTGCTTTAGACAGATCAGTCAAATCAATCTTAGTAAATGACTGAAACTGGCCTGGATGTTTATACCATTCAACAGATCCAACCTTCCTTTTTATCCACCACCTTTTACGATCGTGATCAAATCCCCAGCTAACGACACCAGATCTATTTCCAACTTGATCATAGATAGTTTCACCAACATCCATTAAATGATGTGTAGCTTGAGCATCCTCATCATCCGGATTAAGATTCCTGTTCTTTAAAATCACAAACTCCCTTTTCTTCTTAATCCTTTCAGCCTTCTCTTTATCAGCAACCGGATCAACAACTCTTTTAAAGTATTGCTCCATTGCAGCACTTCTCTCAGCATCATCTTTTTCAAAGGCTTTTCTTCTATTCTCCACATCAGTAGGATCAGAGAATTCATTACCAAATTTCTTCTCAAGCTTTCCACGTAAATCATACACCATATTAAACAGCAAAGTAACATCTCCTTGAAGCTGTTCAATTTGTTGATTCTTTTGCACTAAAGTGTCTTCAAGTTGGATGATCTTGGCTTCTTTATGAATAGAATCTTGCTCAACCACAATTAATCTTTTCTTCATTTCTCTCATGCTAATGAAATCATCATCATCACTTGAATCGTCATCAAAAGGAAGTCTAAACGGCTCTTCAGGTCTCTTACCACTTGAACTACCTGGCATATCAACAACTGCTCTAGAAGGACCTGCAGATTCAGAAACTCTATGTGGCATTGTCTCCATAACAGTATCAGCATTAACATTAGTAACCTGAATATCTTCAGTGGTGGACTCTAAAACATCCCTTTGAGTATCAGTATTAAACTCAAAAATATCTCCAGTTGTGGTGGTGGTATCAGTGACATTCTTCTCAAAATCAAAATCATACAATCCTTCATCATCTTCAGCAATGTTTAAAGATTGATCTTTATTTTGCTCAACGTACATTCCGAGTCGAGGATCCCGCCTTTTTCGCTTCAATGGTAATGAATCAGGATCCTTTGGGTTTTCACTAGGCTCTTCAGTAGATACTGTAAGATTGGAAGGAGGATTTCCCATCTTATCAGTTACAGATTTTAATAACGAAGCCAAATTTTCAGCAGTAATTATAGAAGGAACAGTTGAAACAGCAACATCAGCTTCCTTTTCAGGAGGTAGTTCTTCATCATCTCCTGAATCACACATAATTTCGATGCCTTCATCGTCAGAGTCAATAGTTAAAACCTCTGTCTCAGGCCCATCATCAACAATATTCACTTGAACATCATGCTCCTCAGCAACCATAGCATTCACTTGAACATTTTGTACTATCACTGGATCATCAGCTACAACTTCAGTCTCTGAAAATCGACCAAACTTCTCCAAAGGAATACGTCCCTCAAACTTCTTTTCTGTTCCCTTCTTAGTTGTGAGAGCACCAAAACAAGAGGGTCCCATCGGTTTTAATTCCAAGGTATCACCAGATCGCGTCAAATCAGAATAGCGAGCATTGAAAATCATCTGCAAAAACCTGGGATACATGATAAACTTATCCTTTCGGACTCCAGTAACATTTCTCTTCATTCCTTCAAAAACATACTTCGAGTAGTTGAACGACTCATTTGTAATAAGTGCAACAAATGCAGCCGTTTGAGTAATATTCAGTTGATCTGTTCCCCCTCGATTTTCCGTCATACACAACATGAACATATGTGCTAACAAGCGCCAATAAGGGTGCAAAAATTTCTTAACAAGTGACGGATACTTTCCTTCGTAGCTCAACCGAGGTAACACATCTTCTATAGTATTACTTGGAAGTTCAATTGGATCAGATTCAGTATCACCAAACTGTAAAACTTCTCTTATCATTTGCTCAGTAATAACAACCTTCTTCTTCTGAATCTCAGCTTCTATCATTCCCTTTCCATCTGCTCCTTGTGCGTCAAATGTTGCTGTCTTCCAAAAATCTTGCACGAGACTTTCATAAACCACTGGATTCTCTCGCAGAGCATGAGCGAGTCGGCAGCTATTTAATCCTTTGATCAGTGATGTGTATTGTCTCCTGTGCTTCTCTGGTGGTAAGGCTAGATAACCAGCTTGATTATGTGTTGCAATAAATTTTAGATCCATCTCCTACACCAAACAGAAACATTAAGCACAGAGACATAAATTCAAAACAAATCATCATACCAAATTCAGCAGTCCAACATCAGTTGATACACATGAAGAACTCGAGACTATGAGGTTTCGAGTCGAAACCAAAAGATTTCGAGTCGAGACCTTAGTCGAGACTGAGTCAAATTGACTAAGACCTCAGCCGAGACTAATTAGCCTTGAGTCGAGACCCCCAATCGAGACCAACAAGGTTGCGACTCGCAACATTAGGTCTCGAGTCTTCACATGTATTCAGTCGAAACCCTAGTCGAGACTCCACAAACACCATTGATTCACTGAATTTTGGATCAAACATCACAAACACTCAATGATTTCTTTGAACACCAAAATATCATCAAGATTAGGGTTTATGATCATCTTCAAATATTCATCACATCTTCAACAAACCTGCAAAACTTCAATTAAAACATCATTAAACCTATCAAAATACCTTCAATGAACTCAAAACCTCAAGTCGAGAACAGAGTATCGCCGGAAAAGTAGATAATATCACCGGAGAATGAGAGAGAGTTTGAAAATGACAGATGAGTTGTTTCGAGTGCACAGTGATGGTCTCGAGTCAAAAACCATTTAAATATCTTAACCTTGTGGGCCGGGCCTTTAACAACATGGGCCGAGACCACTGTCTCGAATCGAGACCACTCAATAGTTAGAAAATCGGATTTATTAAAAATAATTTCACTTATTTTCAGAATCCAATTTTTAAACATTTTCCTATTTAATCCATTAAACCGTTTGAGCATGTATTATTAGACCAAAACCTATAAAACACAAAAATAAATAATATTGAAATATTATTTATAAAATAAATAAAATACGGAAAAATCATAATTTGCTCAGGGATCAAATCACGGGTTTCGGGCTTGACCACACTTATCAACACTGATCTACTACTGAATGATCTAGACGATTGCCAGTATATTTGTCCACCTAAACTCATCTCCCTAGACCTTTTTCATATAACTGCCTGTAACAAATTTATCATGTTTTAATTTCTTAACAATGAACACTCAAACAAATACTAATCAGATCTTGGAATTATAAACAGCACACCCTATCATGCAAGTAGCTTCCCTACCACATATTTCACAAGTCCAATCCAGATCTCTGAAATCTTAACTGGGAATAGATTGAGAAGAGAACAGAATAGATCTTAAGCAAAGATGGTATAATATACAAAATCAAATGAGTTTTTCTCAATTTGATATAGGTTTCTAGGGTTTCTTTTGGGCACTTGAGGGCCTCTTTCGGGTGTTTAATAGATCTACAGAGCGACAACGTACAGCTAGGTCAGCATGTATCTGGATGCAGCAGAAGCTGACGTTGCCTAGCACCTCCAGGTCAGCATATATCAGGATGCAGCAAAGGAGATACACGACTTTTTCAGAGAAGATTTCAGAGTCAGATCAAAATTGTGTGTATCGGGACAACAGACAGACATTCAAATAGAAATGAGCTAATTCCAAGTGATTTTCTTTCCTGAGGTCATGTACTATTTTAGTTCTGAACAGAAACAGCCAATGCTTCCAACCTAAAGGATAGAGCCTACCAACACATCATACTAGAGTCAAACTATTTCGATACTGGTCTTACATGAGTCAGCCCTCAACCATAATGTGAAAATTCATTTCATTTCCCAGTCATGCAACACCTCTTTTTGTAATTTTCTATTTTTTTTTGATGTTTTTTTTTTTAATGTTTTTGTATTTTTCAAAATTTCTCCCCCTAAATTTGAGCATAAATAAAAACTACCTAAGAATAGAAAACTTTATGAACAAATTTACCTACGAAAAACAAAAACATGCTCAGTCAGTAAAGCGGATCATTTTCAGAAAATCCACAAGCACTTTGAATTTTGAGCTGCTGACAGGTTTGGTGAACAAATCGGCAGCATTTGCATCTGTGTCGATTTGATCAAGTGTAATAAGACCTCTGTCGAAGCAATCTCGAATAAAATGAACTTTTATGTCTATGTGCTGGGTTTTGGAGTGAAAAACAGGATTTCTAACAATTTGTATGGCAGCATCATTATCGCAGTAAATAGTAGTGTTGAGATAAGTCAAACCGTAGTCCTGCAATTGATGTTGCATCCACACCACTTGCGAGCAAGATGCAGAAGCAGCAACATACTCAGCTTCAGCTGTAGAAATCGCCACCGTTTGTTGTTTCTTGCATTGCCAAGAAATGAGCCTGTCACCCAGAAATTGACATCCAGCTGATGTAGATTTCCTGTCACTATCAGTACCTCCAAAGTTGCTATCAGAAAAAGCAAACAAGTCAAAATTTGAATCCCTCGGATACCACAGACCAAACCGAGGTCGGCCTTTAAGGTACCGAAAGATTCGTTTAACAGCAGTAAGGTGAGAAGTTTTAGGGTTAGCCTGATATCTCGCACAGTTGCAGACAGCAAACATAATATCCGGTCGGCTAGCTGTCAAATACATCAACGACCCGATCATAGACCTATACTGACGTTGATCCACAGAAGAGCCTTCTTCATCTTCAGTCAATAATGGTCTCTCTGCCATTGGTGTTTCAGCTAATTTTGCGTCTGAAAATTTGAATTTTGCGAGCACGTCATCCACATACTTCCCTTGATGGATAAGAATCCCTTGAGAATTCTGCTTGACTTGTAAACCCAAAAACAGTGTCATTTCCCCAAGAGCACTCATTTCAAATTTCTTCTTCATAACTCTCTCAAACTCCTTGCAAAGTTCCTCACTTGTAGACCCGAAAATAATATCATCGACATAGATTTGAACTAAGATCTGATCCTTGCCCACTTTCTTGATAAACAGAGTCTGGTCTATCGTGCCACGTGTGTACCCATGAGCCAAAAGATGTTCAGTTAGTGTGGCATACCAAGCTCGTGGTGCTTGGTGTAATCCATACAATGCCTTATCTAGCTTGTAGGCATATTCTGGATGATCTGGATGCACGAAACCTGGTGGCTGCTCAACAAAGATTTCTTCCTTCACATCTCCATATAGAAACGCTGTCTTGACGTCCATCTGATATACAGTGAACCCCATATATGACGCGTAAGCTAAGAAGATCCGAATAGCTTCGAGTCGAGCAACCGGAGCATATACTTCATCGTAATCCAGACCTTCTATTTGTCGAAATCCCTGAACCACCAGCCTTGCTTTATTTCGAACAATAACCCCTGCAGAATCTTGCTTGTTTCTGAACACCCATCTAGTTCCAAGTTTTCGCTTTCCCTTTGGTAACTCAACAAGTTTCCATACTCCAAGTTTCTCAAACTGGTTCAGCTCTTCATGCATAGCATCCACCCAGCCTGGTTCCTGCAAAGCTATATCAACAGTTTTAGGTTCGATTTGTGAGATGTAGCAAGAATATAAACACATATTGATGATTCCTGATTGGCTCCTGGTTAAAACTCCTGCATCTATAGGACCAATCACATTCTCTATAGGGTGATTTCGTTGGACACTTGTAGGTATTGCCATGTCAGGTACAGTCTCGTCTTCAGTGGTGTTGCTAGACTCCCCCTCATTAGATGATGCAGTATGATGAACTACTGGAGTTGTAACAATGCAATCTTCAGGAATAGATTCAGGAAATAGTGCAGATCCTGAACCACTAGGTACAGTACCACTTGATGAAACACCTTCAGGAGATGAATGGGACATTTGCTGAGACGTAGGATGCTGAGTGAAAACCATTCCCGGTGGGTCAATGGTATGATTTCTTGATCTTTCTTCAGCTTGTTCTTCCTCTTCAGTATCACCAAAGGACATCGGTTGTTTTGGTGTAGACACACCTGTAACAGTAGGGACACTTGACAAAATGTTAAATGACTTAAATAATTCAGCATAATCATATAACCAATCTGGACCAACTCTAGCATCCGTAGCATTTTCTTCGAGCCATTCAACGTTGCACGACTCGACGACCTTTTTAGTTACCTTGTTGTATACTCTATAGGCTGAACCTTTAGCATATCCAACAAAGTAACACTCGTCCCCTTTGACCTCAAACTTTCCATTAGCGTCCATAAGTAGTAACACACATGGACAACCAAATATACGAAAGTGTGAAACCGAAGGTTTACGTCCTTCCAGAATCTCATAAGGAGTTTTCATATGACGTTTGTTTACTAAAGCATGATTCTGGACGTAACAAGCCGTGCTAACAGCTTCGGCCCAAAAGAAACTAGGAAGCTTCGAATCGGCCAGCATAGTACGCGCAGCCTCTATAAGTGTGCGATTTCGTCTTTCTGCCACTCCGTTTTGTTGTGGAGTTCGAGGTGCACTGTACTGTTGCTCAATTCCCTTAGCAGCACAAAATGTGTCCATGGTGACATTTTTGAATTCCGTCCCATTGTCTGATCGAATAGCCTTGACATTTGTACTGGCTTGATTTTCTACCAAAGTAACAAATTGTTTAATCAACCCAGCAGCCTCATTCTTGTGACTTAAAAAATACACCCAGGTGTAACGCGAGAAATCATCGACTATCACGAGACAATAAGCCTTCTTGCCAATACTTAACACATTCACTGGACCAAAGAGATCCATATGAAGTAATTCAAGCACAGCCTTAGTTGAGGGAGTAGACTTAGATTTATGAGGCTTTCGATGAGCTTTTCCTTTTGCACAAGCAACACACTTTTCTACCAACATAAAGTCTTTGATTGGTAGATCACGGACCAGTTGACCTTTGGCAAGACGATTTAAGTTTTTCATATTCACATGTCCAAGACGACGATGCCACAATAAACCATCATGTTCTGATATATTCGAAAATAGACAAGTAATTTCTTCACACGGTTTTTTGTTCATATCAATCACATACGCATTTCCCTTTCTCTCAGCTGTCATCAAAAACCAATCTTCAGGAATAACAATCCCTGGTTTCAAAACATAGCATCCTTTCTTTGTAAAATGGACAGAATTTCCTCGATCACAAATTTGAGAAATGCTCAGCAGATTGTGTTTCAGTTCTGGGACATAATTCACATTTTCGAAGCTTAACACGCCGTTTTTCACTGTTCCCTTCAACGTGATTCTTCCAGATTCTCCTCCCGCAAAAGAGACATATCCACCGTCAAATTCTTTTACATTGACCAGTTGAGACAAGTCTCCCGTCATATGCCTGGAACAGCCACTATCCATGTACCAGAGGCGCACGGTAGTCCTCCACAGCTGTTCCTGCACGATTAGCGGGATCAGTTAGATTTAGGAACCCAGCCCATGGTGGATCTGGGTTTCCCTTGTGCATCAAAGTAAGTCACTCTCTGCCATATCAAATTATCTTTATCTAAGAATTTCGAAGAATTTTTAACAGCAGAATTAAGATGAGATGTATGAGACAAATTGGAATGCATGGTCTTAGTTTTCGGTTTCCAATGCTTATCTGACCATTGAGAATTATAATTACCAAACTCTTTAGATTGATTTTTTCGAAAATCCTTTTGTTGATTTTGATTTCTATGTTTGGCCGCATTCCAATCTTGATCAGAAGGCTTAGCCTTACGATAGTCATTCCACATTGTCTTAGACTTTTGAGTTGTCACTGACTCTGAATAACGATATCGGTTAGGCTTGACTTTCTGATTTTGTGCATATTTATTTTTTGACTGCACACTTGGGAGATGAACACAGTTTCTGGCAATGTGTCCGACAATTCCACAATTGAAACATGTTTGACGTTTCAATCTGTGGAAGTTTTGATGCTTCATAGCAGGCATGTATCTTTTGGGTTTATGAGAATGAGCTTGATTCATGTTCTTTGCTTGATTAACTTGTGCCTTTTCTGAGCATTTAGGTACCTGTTGATCAGATGTAGAACTGGCACAAGTATGAGATTTAGATGGATTAGATTTATCTTTATCTGTATCATTATGAAAAGATGTTTCAGACTCAGTGTCAATTTGCTTTTTAGAAAACTTTTCTTGTAAATTTTCATTCAAAACAATCACTTCTTCCTGTTGAAAATCAGATTCAGTTTTAATCTCAGAAGATGTAGGAACTTCATCAACATGTATTTCATCAACACATGTACCATCTGAGTTTGACAAGGGTTCCTTTTCATCCTCGGTTTTTAATGGGGTCCCACTAGGTTCAACATTAGGGACTTCCTCTGAGACTGATTCAGAAGAAAAATCAAAACATGATTGATTCTCTTTAGAAGGAGTTTCAGTGGTTTCACTGAATGCATCCTGAGGGACCTCACCTGTCATACTGTCATCAGTAGAGAAGTTAGAGACATTAGAATTAGAATAACAAGTTTTATCTACTGAAAAACATCCATCGTCATGCACATTATTCAAAGTTTCATCACAAGCATTCACAGTTTTGCCCAAAACAGCAGGCCCAAAAGAAGACGAAACATAACTACGAAACGAGTTCAAAAAACGATTGACCAAACACACAACCAGAATTAGTTTTATCAAAAGTAGGTTTAGAAACATCAGAATCTAAAGACGGTTCATCCCCAAACACATCTCCCCATACTACTTCAGGTACGTTATCTGCACATGATGAAGAAACGTTAGGATCAAAAGTACCTTTGGAAACAAAACTAACTGGTTTAACCACTGGTTTTTCATCAGGTCTGACATTTACTGATGACTTAAAGTTTTTGGGACCATAAGTCATTTTGTTTTCGTTCAGCATCTCCTCCTCTGTCAAGGGTAAATATGTATAGTTGTGATTGTAAGGAGGAGGAGCCTGATTAAAACCCAAACCCAACCCTTTTCTTTTCTGATATGCCAGCTGTTGATTACACAAATTCTCAACCAATTTGCTGGAGGAATCAAATTTTTTAATATTTAACTCATTTATTTGATACTTATCTCTAACATCCTCCAGCTCTTTAGTCACATTGCATAATTTTTCTTTGACTATGATGAGCTGGGCTGTTGCTACACTAACATCATCCTTGAGTTGGATGATGTCTTTTCGCTGAGCTTCTATTTTCTCTTTAAAAAGTTTTTCGTTGTTAGCTAAAGTAAAATTTTTTCTTTTAATTTCATTGTAGTCTTCAATTAGCTCAGCATTGTGTATTCTATAGGCTTCAACTCGTTCCCTACACTCAGGAGTACAGAAAACAGAAATTACCTCTTCCTTGGTAAGACCTTTGACTGGAGCTGAAAGAATCTGAGTAATGAAAGCCATGTTTTCAGCTGAACCCTCCTCTTCAAGTGCTGAAGTCTCATTTTCAGGAACAGAAGCTTGATCATTTGAGGCCACAAAAGCAATGTTGTTTGAATCAGACTGATTTTCTGGAGCTGAGATATTCAGTCGCTCAATTTCCGAGTTCCAATTGAAGTATGAATCAGGCTGAACCACCAAAGCTTGAGCTAATCCCAGAGGTTGAGGACTTCCACTGGTAGCAGCATCAGCAGACATACTCGATGTGGTTACAAGAGCTCTTTCTCGATTAGGTGTAGCAGGAGCAACAGGTTTGGCTGGAGTTTTCTCACTATTTACCCTCGACTTGGTACAGTTTCTTGCCACATGTCCTGGTTCATGACAATTGTAGCAACGAAACTCAAAAGGCATTTTTGTGGGTCCAGTAAAGGTAAGATTTTCCCATTTGTTTCTCCCGGTTTTATTCACAAAGTTTTTGGCTCTAAACGCTGCCATAGCCATCTGCCAAGTTATGTCCATTTCTTCTACATCTTCAGGATGAATTTGATGTAAGTCATCCATGGAAAACTTAGGAGGATTGATTTTACCGGCAGTGAAGGCATTTAAGCAATTTATGACAGAAGCAGCTATGCTAAGATTTTCTTTCGACTGTTGTGAGAAGAAAGCAATCATCTCATTATTGGCAGTGGTAGTTGACGAAGCAGCAGCAGTAGCGTTAGCAGAAGATGGTGCAGCAGCAGCAACAGCAGGTGCAGAAGTTCTAGAGTAGTAAACATTTGATGAGGTAGGAGCAGTTTTAGCAGAGTTGCTGAACATTTGAAAACCAGCTTGAGACACAAAAGCAGTATTATTGCTTGAAGTTGAAGATGTTGCAGAGAATCCAGCAGCCAACATGCTATTCTTGTGATTTGTTTCTCTTTGTTTATCATCTAGCTCGCAGGCCTTAATGTGTGAAATCATTTCAGATAAGCTGCATCTTGCTAGATCCTTAGTCTTCTTGATCATTGCGACGTGATGATCCCAACTCTTTGGTAAGGCATTAAGAAGCTGTCTATTAGATGAAGCATTAGACGTCTGCATTTCCTCCATCTGCATTTGAGTAACCAACTTAACAAATCTCTGAATTTGATTATCCACAGTCTCTCCATATATATGATTAAAATTATTGAAGCTTTGACTTAGCAGATTTCTACGACTCTCTTTCATATCTTCATTGCCTTCATAGACATCAATTAGTGATTCCCACAATTCTTTAGCAGATTTGCAAGTGCGAAAACCGATAGCAATGTCTGGTCCCAATGCCATGGTTAGGTATGAAAACGCCATATCATCTTCCTCAACAATCTTAAAGTCTTCTTCAGTATATTTATCAACAGGCTTCTTTATTTTCACATTTTCATCAGTAGGACTATCCATCATAATCTCTCTTGGGCCCCTAAGAATGCTTCGCCAGATTTTTGCATCCTTAACTTTAACATGTTTTTCGAAACGCCACTTCCACTCAGGAAATTCATTTCCATCTAACAACCGGGGAACACGAGTGGTGGTTCCAATGATGGAATCCAATTCTTGATGCTTGGACATAGCAGCCAGGTCAACACTTTGATTATTGGTAGTCATGGTTACTCAATAACTTAATTAATTAGTAGATTAATTATTTAAGTTCAAGAGTCCAAAAGTCCAAAAGTCCTAAAGTCCAAAAGTTACGTTGCAGAAATCGTTGCGAGTCGAGACAGGAGTCGAGACTAAACCAGCAAATGAGTGAACTGAAGACTGAGTCGAGACCGAGATTTCGAGTCGAGATTAGGCACAACGAATCTTGGAGCCAGTCGAGACAATGGTTTCGAGTTAAGGATTCCAACTCGAGACTACAGCAATATTGAGTCGAGACAAGATTGCGATATCCACTCGAGACGAAAGAACTTGAGTCGAGACTACGCTGAGTAAGAGTCGAGACCAAGTTGAAATTGTGTCGAGACCCTGCAAAACAGATTTATGAGATAAAAACAACTACGATTCCTGACTTTTAGCAGCTTCCAAAATTCAAAGATTTGAGATCTTTGAATTCTTATCTTCAACAATCCTCCGAAAATTCAGCTAACACCTTTATCACGAATCACAAACCAAAATCAATAACTTTATTCCAAAAATTATGATGAACAGTTTGAAGATGCAACTTCCAAACTCAGAATTACACCAACAAACTGAAGATCTGTCAAACACACTTAGCAAAACGATTAGTAACAAAAACAGTCTTCTTGAATCCGAATGATATCAAAAACCGAACCAAGAATTGGTTTCTTGGCTCTGATACCAATTGTAATACCTTAAGGATCTTGCAATGATATCAAAGTTGACTTGTGTACGTACGGAATCCAAACACAAGTGGATTCCAGAAAAACTATTAAGAATGATAAGAACAATTATCAAAAACAAATCAATCTTGCATTCACCTTTAGTTCGATGACTGATACAAGATGACTTCCTGATCTCGAGTGGCCTTACAGACTTCTATCAAAGCGATCCACCACTAATGATTACAAAAGTTAACTTATATACTAACTAAGGTGGGTCGAGACCACCTTGGCCCACTCGAGATCTCTACATAAACCCAAAACACATATTGACCCAAAACAACTAAGTTAAACAATACAAGACCAATCCCAAACTTTAATGTCTCTCAATGTATAAACCTTTAGGTTCCAACAAAATCCTGGCTTTATCAGATTAGGCTCTTCTCAGGTTCTGATGTATCTCCTGGCTTTCCGTAGCAACAGGAACAGAAACCTACACAACTCAAACACTCTATTACAAACAAACAATGTTGTGATTCAACTAAATGAATCAACTAAACATTTAAGAATCATTTAACCAACCCAACTGTTCATCTTGTTTAGCCTTTGAGATTTTGAATATCAGCTTTTCATCATCAGTTGTCAAAAATCTTTTTGGATTTTTCAAATATGAAACACAAATGCAATAACAGAAATTAAATGCAGAAATGAAATATGTACAAACATATTTTTGTGAGTTTGCAAAAGAGGATCATATCAGTTTTTGAGACACATCACAAGCACCGTTAAGCTTTTAGACATTTTAAGTTCTAAACGATTCACATTGATTGACGATATAGTTGTCCTTTTAAACTCAATCTAAAAACTTTCGAAATGCTTACCGATACGTTTAGGTATATTTAGATAGCACTAAATTCTTATGGACCCCACGATCTCAGCATATCCCCTCATCATGCAATACACTGACTCAAGTAATGCCTTTAAACTTTATCAACTGTGATTTGTGCGAAAACAAAGCAGAATGTTTAAACATTAACAATCAGGTCGATACTTCCGTATACGCAAAGAAAGTCCAATGTTTAAACAAAATAAGAAAAATAAAACAAGTTGAAGTTGTTTAGGCTTTAACCACCAGGTCGATACTCCCGTATACGCAGAGGTGATCCAAAGCTTAAACGAAACACCAAAGAAAATAAAGCAGAACGTTTAGGCAACAACATCCAGGTCGATACTTACGTATACGCAGAGGATGTCCGATGCTTAAACAAAATAAAGAAATAAAACAAGTTTAAATCTTTGCAAAATGAAATGCATAATCACAGCGACTTTTCAGCAAAGTTGTGAAAGTTCACAAACTTAACTAGTTTTATGTCTTTCGACAATCAGCGATTACTGAGTAGGCACACAATCAAGAAGGACAAAACTAAGTACTATGCTTTCAACCGTGTTCCCTACTAGAACTAGGCTTTTTCATTTAAGTTTGTATCGTTCTCGCAAATCTACTAGTCTAGCTGAGCCTATCGTCACATCTTTAGTGAGATCATTTATCACATTTTATCTCTCCATTTCTTTAGCATGCTATGACAGTCCAACTGATCTACTATCATTTCCTCTTTTTTCAGCAAAACTCATTTTTAAATTTTTCATGTTTTTGTATTTTTCAAATTTTCTAATTTTTTTAAAATTTTTACTCCCCCTAAAATCAAAATATGTCTCAATTTTGATTTTCTGGGAAAATTTGAAACAAACTGTACAAACTTGACAACTTGATGAGAATCACTTTAATTCGCCATCCACTTGGCATAAACAATCAGAACTCCCCCTCACAACAAACTATTTTCCCATTGATTTCAAAACACTTAAGTTTGTTTTAATCAAATGGTTTTTCCGGAAAATAAGTTTTGTTGACTGATTTTAACCATTTGTGGGTTAGGGGATAAACTCATCATTTTGTTTCTTAACCACTTGTAGAAAATCAGATACAACTTAATGTCCCTGATTTACCACTTGTAAGTCGAAATCACTTTCGTGAATTTCTCAAGAAATGTGCCGATTCATGTTCCACGCTTACCAACCTGGGAACTCCGGCAAGTCAGGTTTTTCATTTGAACAGATTCACCCAAGCCTGATGGTCCTTGGGTGATTTCGAATTCTTGTTCAACAATGGTGGAAAATTTGCATCATCCATTGTTAAACCTGAATTCTTCATTTTTACCTCAACCAATGGCTCATCTGGCTTTACCACACCAGATTCATCGCCTGAACGTGGCTTGTCTGACTTTGATGAGCCAGATTCATCGCCTGAAGGTGGCTTGTCTGACTTTGATATGTCAGATTCATCGCCGACCATTTTCTTCTTTTTCTTATCTTCTTTCGTCCTCAGATTTGTATCTGATGAACTCGTCTTGCTTGACTTTGCCATCGAGGGAGTCGATTCATCAGAACTCTTATTTTTAACAGATGAACCCGAGGACAAAATCTTCTCCAGATACTCTCTCGCCTTCTTTCTCTTCTTCCTCAGTCTGTCTTTCTGCCCCTGAGAAAGCTTCACTTTCGTTTCTTGAACTTTAGGTTCTTGAACCTTCTGTTCTTTGGGCTTGACATTGACTGATTTCTTCACTTGCTTCTGAGATTCAGCCCTCGATCTTCTCATTGATCTCATTGAGCAATCTCTAGCAATATGGCCAATGATGTTGCAGTTAAAGCATCTCCTCGATTCAAACCTCCAACTCTGGCAGTTAACAGCAATGTGTCCTTGATAGCCGCATCTGTAACACACTCTGTTATCATACCAATCACCATTTTCAGTCCAAACATTCAGATCATAGCACTGTTTGGCTTGGTGATAATCCTTGCTCCTCTTGTTTGCTGGATTTGACTTTTGAGCACTGTGGTCCGACCTGCACCACTTATTTCCAACAGTTTTTGAGTTTTCATTTTTTACTTTTTGTAATTTTTGATTTTGATTGGATGATCGATCTGATGAGCTTTTATTATCTTTTTGAACATTTTTCTCATTTTTAATTTTTTGTTTCTATTCCACTTTCTTCTTCAAAGGTTTTTGCTTAGAGCATTCTCCCTTTTCAGTTGATTGCAGAACAGTATTTTGAAAATTTTCTTTTAATTTCAAAAACAATTTTTGTTTTTCAATTTTTTCATTTTCATCATCAGATTTCTCATCACAATCTTCAACTTTGACATTGTCACTTATTGGAACAGAATTGATCGGTTTTGGACAGGGGAACTCAGATGAAGTCACAAAACCTTTCAATTTCTTTTCAAGTTCATCAATTTTGTTCCTTGAATTCTCAGCTTCATTTTCAAGCTGAGATATTCGTTCAAAATGAGACTTGATTGATTTTTCATTCTCAATCTTAATGTTTTCAAGAACAGATTTTTCATTTTTCAAAACTTTTAGCTGTTCTTGAAATTTTGTTTCATTTGCTTTCAAATTCTTGTTTTCCAGCTTTACCCAGAAATCTTCATTTTCTGAAGATTTCTTTTTGCTTTCAAAATCTTTTTCTTTCTCTCTCAAAACCTTGTTTTCAGATGTCAAACTGTTCAAATTAATTAACAGTTTGTCATTTTCAACTTTCAGCTTTTCACAATTTTCCTGTAAATCCAGAATCTGTTTATCATCAGCTTGCTTATTAACATTCAGCTTTTTGATTTCCAAAGTCAAACTTTCCGCATTTTTCATGAGTTTGTCATTTTCCGTCTTAAAGCTGTCACATGTAAAACACACTGAAGCAGAACTTGAAAGTTCATTCTTCACAGATTCTTCATTCTCTGACATTTCCTTTGTCTCTATCTTGTATGTTCCTGCACAAACAATTTTCACAAAATCAAGAGGATTTAAATTTGTATTAATATAACACCCCCTTTTAAAGTCACATTTCATGTTCTGTTTTGCAGCGAAACACATACATATTCTCCTATCAATTTCAGTAATTACATCCAAATTGATTTTATCTAGATTTCCCAAATTCAATTTATCTAGATTCTCTTTGATTTTATTCATCAATATTTTCTTCTTATCAGAATTTTCAAAACTATGCTTTTGAAGTTTATTGATGAAATCAGATGGATGTAATTTTGAAAATTTAGGCTCTTGTTTTAATATCTTTAAAACATCATCCCATTCGGCAGGTAAAGCATCTGCAAGCTTTGATATCTTTTCAGTATCTGTCAGTTTTATTCCAAACAATTTTAACTTGTCCATCAAGTAATCAAATCTCCTTTCCATCTCTTTCACGGTCTCATCCTTTTGACATGCAAACTTTTCAAGTCTAAGAATCCAAATCTTCTTATCATCTTGTTCATATATGCTCATTTGATACCAACCATATCTATTTAACCTTTCTATAAACTCATTCTCCTTTTCATCAAACATCATTTCCATTTTTCAAATAATCCCGACACGTTTCTTTGTTGTTCACAAAAGCGAAATCTCAAAGTTCACTGGAGCGAAATCAACTTATGTCACTGGAGCGAAATCACAAATATTGTGACCTAACAGCGAAATCACAAGTTCTGATGTCCACAAAAACGAAATTAGATGGTCACTGGAGCGAAACCTATCAATTTTGTGACACAAAAGCGAAATCACTTGGTATGTATGTCACAAAAGCGAAATCAGGTGACATATAAGCGAAATCAGAATCTTATGGTGACATAAAAGCGAAATCACTTGGTCCTTGGAGCGAAATCAGATATTAATGATGGTCACAAAAGCGGAATCATCAAATGTCCATAAAAGCGGAATCACTTCGGGCATCAATTTGGTCCATTTTTACTTCGAATTTCAGTTCCAAACTTTCCAGGGTTTGTTAATGTTCAATTCTCTGTAATCTGTGAAATTTTGAACCAATTCCGACCGGTAAAATTTTCGAAAATGATGAAAGAAGGCGTAGAAATCAGAATTTTTGAGCGAAAAACTAGCTAAACGGTAAGAACTCTTCTTCCTGAGCTCTGATACCACTTGTAGGATCGTTATTCGACCTAACGAGTCGATCAGAAGAGTGCTCAGACTGAATCAGAGGCGGAATTCATTGATTCAGTCTTTGTTTAGCTTGATTTCACTAATTTGTCTCAGTTTATTGATCTTCTAACAGTTTACAAGCTCTGGAAACGATTTGGCAGGGCTTCGCCGTACCATACAAGACCTCAACCCTCCTTATTTTTATGTGATTTCGCTTTTATGTCCTATTTATAGATGTCATGATTCCGCTCATACGGACATGACACAAAAGCGGAATCACCTGTAACTGATTCCACTCTTATGTACATGACATATAAGCGGAATCACCTGGAACTGATTCCACTCTTATGTACATGACACATAAGCGGAATCAGATCTTGACACAAAAGAGAAATCACCTCTAAAACATGTTTCTTGGATTTTGTGCCATTGTCTAACCTAAATTCTACTAGACTCGATACAAGACGAAGTCGACAGATGTAGTGCACCAACACATTGATTACCGTGAATTGAACAAGGTCATAATTAAGAATCGGTACCCATTACCAAGAATCGATGATCTGTTCGATCAGTTGCAAGGAGCTCGATTTTTCTCTAAAATCGCTTTAAGGTCAGGATATCATCAATTAAAGGTACAGGAAGAGGACATTCCTAAAACCGCATTTAGAACAAGGTATGACCATTATGAATTTACTGTCATGCCATTTGATTTAACCAATGCCCCAGCCGCATTTATGGACATGATGAACCGAATATGTAAGCCATATTTGGATAAATTCATAATTGTTTTCAAAGATGATATTCTAATTTACTCAAAAAATAAAGAGGATTACGCAAAGCATATGCACGCACTTCTAAGCTTACTAAAAAAAAGAAAAGCTTTATGCTAAGTTTTCAAAGTGCAAGTTTTGGTTAGAACAAGTACAGTTTCTTGGACATTTAGTCAACCATGAAGGAATTCATGTAGATCCAACCAAGATCGAGGCGATTACCAAATGGAAAACCCCTGAGTCGCCAACCGAGGTTAGAAGTTTCTTAGGATTGGCTGGTTATTATAGAAGATTTATTCAAGATTTTTCTAGAATAGCCATTCCCTTAACTAAGCTAACCTGTAAATCCATTAAGTTTGAATGGGGACCAAAACAAGAAGAAGCATTTAGAATTCTTAAGCAAAGATTAACCCACACACCCATACTAGCGTTACCAGAGGGAACTGAAGATTTTGTAGTATATTGTGACGCTTCTAAATTAGGTTATGGATGTGTATTAATGCAACGTCAAAAGGTGATAGCTTAAACATCCAGACAACTTAAGAATCATGAAGAGAATTATTTAACCCATGATCTAGAGTTAGGAGCTATAATTTTTGCCCTTAAGATTTGGAGACATTACCTTTATGGTAGTAAGTTTACCATATTCACTGATCATAAAAGTTTAAGGTATGTTTTCGGGCAAAAAGAGTTAAATATGAGACAAAGACGCTGGATGGAAATTCTTAGTGATTATGATTGTAATATCCAGTATCATGCAGGAAAGGAAAATGTAGTGGCTGATGCTTTAGGCCGAAAGTATCATGAAAAGCCAAAATGGGTACGTTCTCTTAAATTAAATCTACAAGTAGATTTAAATGATCAAATTAGAAAAGCACAAGAATCAGTAATCAAGGATGATACTGAAAAATTAAAAGGGATGATTAAGGAATTAGAACAAGGAACATATGGAATTTGGAGATTTCATAAAAAGAGAATGTGGATACCTAAATTAGGGAACCTGCGCCATCGTATATTAGAAGAAGCCCATAAGTCCAAATATACGATGCATCCAGGAAGTGATAAAATGTATCAGGATTTAAGAAAGAATTTTTGGTGGATAGGAATGAAAAAGGATATAGCAGCCTATGTTTCTAAATGCTTAACCTGTTTACAAGTTAAAGCTGGACACCAGAAACCCTCAGGATTGCTGCAACAATTGGAGATGCCAGTGTGGAAATGGGAATTTATAACAATGATTTTTGTTACCAAATTACCCAAAACAAGAAAAGGTAATGATACAATCTGGGTGATTCTAGATAGACTAACCAAGTCAGCTCATTTTCTACCAATGAAAGAAACTTTTAGTATGGAACAATTAGATAAATTATATGTAAATGAAATAGTTTCATTACATGGAATTCCTTTATCAATTGTTTCTGATAGGGATAGTCGTTTTACCTCTCATTTTTGGACAAGTTTCCAAAAAGCAATGGGAACCAAGCTAAATCTAAGCACAGCTTATCATCCTCAAACAGACGGACAAAGCGAAAGGACAATTTCGACAATGGAAGACATGCTTAGAGCTTGTGTAATTGATTTTGGAGGTAATTGGGACGATCACTTACCTTTAATAGAATTTTCTTATAATAACAGTTATCACACAAGTATCAATGCTGCACCATTCGAAGCATTTATGGACGAAAGTGCCGAACCCCAGTCTGTTGGGCAGAAATTGGGGAAAAACAACTATCTAGACCTGAGATAGTGCAAGAAACAACAGGCAAGATTATTCAAGTCAAGGAATGACTGAAAGCAGCACATGATCGACAGAAGAGCTATGCTGATAACCGACGCAAACCATTGGAATTTCAAGTAGGAGATATAGTATTGTTGAAAGTCTCTCCTTGGAAAGGAGTGGTAAGATTCATCAAAAGAGGAAAGCTAAGTCCCAGGTATGTTGGACCTTTTGAAATTATTAGAAAAATAGGACCTGTAGCCTATCAGCTACAACTGCCAGAGGAAATGGCAGGAATACATGATGTATTTCATGTATCAAATCTCAAGAAATGCTTAGCCGATGAATCACTGATGGTACCTCTTAAGGATATAGAGGTAAATGAACAACTCAAATTTGTAGAAAGGCCTCTACAGATTGAAGATAGGAAGATTAAGAATCTTAAGCGCAAGAGATTAGTTCTGGTCAAAGTAAAGTGGGACTCCAAAAGAGGACCAGAATACACATGGGAGCTTGAAACAGAAATGCAAAGGAAATATCCACACCTGTTCCAGTAGACCTCGAGGACGAGCTCTAAAACAAGGTGGGGAGGATATAACAACCCTAAAGAAAACCGACACCCTCATAAATTTTTCGACACCCTAAAAATATTTAATATATCCCAATATGTCCCTAAAAACACCCCATACGTGAAAACGGACCCCGAATACCTTTTATATTATTAAAATTAAATAAAAATGAAATTTTTGCGACTCTCGCGGGGCGCGTAAGCCACCCTTTGAGCCTACGCGGGCCGTGAGCGATCGAAAACGAGACGACACCCGGTGATGACACGTGTCATCATCGTGGCGAAGCTAGTCGATGACCCGGATGAGCTAAACCCTACCCGAGCTAGTACGCGGGTAGCGTAGGCCTTAGCCTACTCTTACGCGGGCCGCGTAAAACTTAAAATCAGCCTCTATAAAGATGGAGCTCGGGCCTTCAGTCGAATTCGCTCAAATCTTTCTTTCTTTCTCTAAATTTCACGTAGTATACTCTATACTCGGGCATAATACCCCGTAAATAACGAAGTTCTGCTCCGTTGTAAGTATCATAACCCCTGGATACGTATTAGATACTCTGCCCGATTGATCTAGGGTTCCGTAATGGTTGTCGTGGTTCTGCCCGACGTAGTCGTTGGAATGCCGTCTCGGGGAGGGTATTACTAATGTTAAAATGGGTTATTATACTAACACGCATGAATTTGTGTAATTTATAGATTATTCCCAGGAAATCCTTACAAAAAATCTAAGACAGCAATGTGAGTAATCCTCTTTTTGTGTAAACCTTTTTCTGAGTAATCTCCTTTTTGCAAATTGTTTTTATAAAACCTCACACAATTAATTATATATTAAACAATTATTGAGTATTTGTAAGGTTACAATTATCGTCGGTATGTTGGGGTTTTGTATACAAAATTAGTTACTGCCTTGCGAGGAGTAACTTTTCCACAAGTCGGGTTTGACAGTACCGTGGGTGGTAATTGATATGACTTGGAAACAAATGTAATTGCGGGACCGCCCTCAATACTGTACAATGGTTTTTATTTAAACTTGATTGAACTGGGATTCACTCACCAATATTTCCCACTGACAAAATGTTTTTAAACGCGTTCCAGGTAACAAAATGTGAAAGCCAAATAGAAGCCAGTTGGACAGCACTGAAGGCTTGGAAAAGTGGCAATAAAGTTACCTAAAAAGAAATAGATGTTTTTATTAAATAAAATAGGATTTATTCCTATGAAATTGTGTGTACTGAAAACTTGGGTTTTTCCCATGTGTTTAATATTATGAAAATGTGGTATTTTACTCTGATAAAATATTTCCTAACTACGGTCCTGATTTAATTTCCGCTGCCAAAATTAGACAATACCAGATACCACCGAAACTGGCCGCGGCCGTCCGTTCCTGTATTTGTATAGGGAGACGGGGGTTGCGACATGCTACTTCCTCACAACATGTGGAAAGATCTCAACCCATAAACCAAACTCCTCATGATTCCTCACAAAAGGAACATGTTGTATTCACAGGGACACCACAATATGATGTCATACCCTCATATGAGAGTATACTTAAAAGCCCTTCTCCCGGGGCAATGTCTCTTTCGACAACAATCCCTTCATCTTCTATTCCACCAAAGTTTGTAACACTGCTTCAAGCTATTGACATTCAGACTGATAGCAATCCCTCCCACGAACACTTTAATGAGAGTTTAACTTCGACAATAGCTATGTCTGAACCTTTTCAATTACCTAACCCATAAATAGTTGAGGAGGCTACACCTCTTGAATTTCAGCAAATTCTTGATGGTATTTCAAGTAGGGAAGCTACTACAAATGTCAAATCTAGTGATTTACATTTGGACAGTAGTTTCACCAGTCAGACTCCCTTGAAGGCAACCACTACTGTGTCTATCAAGGTATCCACTGGTGAGTTCAAGTTAACCACGGGTGAGATCACTAAGGTAACCACTGATGTAGAGGGAAGTCCCCAGAACCAAGAACAAGGGGCATGTGCTAATGAAAATTTGGAGTTACCTCCTCTTTCAAAAGCAGATACAACCACCTCTGGTGGGAATTTAGATGATCCTATTAAGTTAGGTGATGGATTAAAATACCAGGATTTGACGGACAGGATATCTAACTTGGAAACAATTGTTGCCAATATGAAAGATCAATTGAAGCAGTTGGTGGATGCTATCAAAAGTCGACCTTCTCATCAGCAGTTATGCCAAGAGCTTTGGAATTCGGTACAACCCATTCTTGCAGCTCAAAGGGAACTGGCTGAGATTCAACTTAATTCTCACATGAAGTTAATTAGAGTTATGGTTGAAGCAAGATACAAAGACACACAGGCTGACATTAAGGGCATAAAAGAATGCATTGCAAAGTTAACTGGTACTACCCCTGCACCTGTGTTTGAAAAAGAAGATGAAGATGATGCTGAAAGAGGGTAAAGGATTCCATGAAAAACTTTGGCAAACCAACACCAAGGAATCAGCCAAAACAAAATCCAAAGTCTGCCAAGCAAACTTCTGCAAAATCTTCTGGAAAATCTGATACTAGTTAGAAAAATGGAATTGATGATACCGTTAACAAACAGACAGATAAGAAGATTGAACGAAAGCAGAAGAGGAAGCATACAAAAGAGGAAGATGTAGTGCTCAACATTGGAACGTCAAATAGAAGAAAATCACACAAACACAACGAATCTCCTATTTTCATGTTTCCTAAACCAATATCACCACCAGAAAAACCAACCACTTCTGCGAAACTTAAAAGCACTGCTGAACCTAAGAAGCCAGATTCTGATACACCTAAAACAAAGCTCTCACCAGAAAAACCACCTGTCAAAAAGCAGAATACAAAATCCTCATCACCACTGCCAACCTCCACTGAAACAATTGTTGATTCAACAAATGTTTCAACACATGTTAAGACAACAGCGGTTAAGACACCAGTTGTTTCAACAGTTGTTAGTCAATCCACTGATTCTACCCAATTTCAATTCCCATCACAATCAACCCTTACACTCATAGCACCTTTTTCTTCCCTAACTCCTCCTTCTCCAAAATTTGTTTACATAAGAAAGAGAAAATTCATGGTGCATGAAGAAGAGAAGGAAGAAAAAGATATACCCGCACCAATTCCGTTATCAGCTACTCCATTCATTCAAACTTCACCCAAACCATTCGTCCCACCTCCATCAACAAAGATCAACCCATTGGCAGTAACTTTCCCTCTGGAACTGCTTGCAGTTCAAGATGAAATGACTTAATTTTACACAGAGGATGATCCATCGAAAAGAACATTCCCATCTCTTCATGGATTCGAAACTCCAAAGAATATTTATGAATATCTGAAGCTAAAGGGCAAACAAGCAAAAGATAAGGCAAAAGAAGAGTGTAAAGGGCTAGGAGACATTAAGTTATCAGCTCGCATGCAACATTGGCTTGGTGAAGTCAAGAAGTTGGAAAATTTTGCTAGAGACCTGAGTAAGAATATGTCAAATCTGTCACCAAATGCTGAGCTACAAAAGACATTAAGGAATGATTTCTTGAACACCATCATGGATACCAAGCCCTACGAAGCCTACAGGTCTGATTTCAAAGACTGGCCCCTTGAAGCTCTTAATGAGGAAGTTAATAGAATTGAAAAGATGAATAAAGATCCTCAAATGTAAAAATCTGCTCCCAACTGGAAACAATACAAAAAAGTTGAAGTGGATGAAGTGTTGAAGTACAAGAGAATGAAGGCAGAACTTGTAGCAGCTAAGATTGGGACTGCTAGACAAATTGAAAAATGGTCTAGGCAGTATATTGATCGAGCTTACAATAAGTTAGAAGAGCGAAGAAAGACAGATCCATCCCTTCCTAAAAAGCCAGTATACAAAGATGAAACCACAGTTAGACGTCGAGACAGATCATTACATCTAAAAAGTTGTTCTCATCAGCAGATGTATCCACCGCTGCCTTAAACCAAAGAAAAAGACAACAACTGATGGATGAGGAAGATGAAAATAGGTATGCTGAGTACAGAAAAGAGTCTATCAGAAATCAGTTACGATATGGATTGGATGATGGTTCGTTGCAATTACAAGCTCAAGTTGCTCAAGTACTTCAGAAGTTGGCAAGCAGGCCTCAATCGCCAAACTCCTCTCAAATAAAACTTCTCCCAAGAAACCCATCAGATCCAAAAATAGTAAAGTGGAAGTCTGACAAACCGACCCATGAATTGACTTTGATCAAGTCTGATGGTAGTGTTGAAAAGATATCAAGGGAGAATGCACTTGGTCTGAATCCAATTGACCTCCAAGATCTTTTTAACCTTCAGCTTGATAGGGATGAAGATGATACTGATTCCTTGGATTTTGAGCTCCAATTCAAAGGGCAAATCCAGGAAATGTTGATGAGAGAATAAAGATCTGCTGATTTCTAAAGTCTGCTGATTCCTTCATTTAGTTTTGCTGAAAGTTGTTGAGGCAGGTGATTGTGTGTTTGTAGTTAACGTTTGTTGAACTTTAAGTTGTATTCAAATTCTATTAAGTACCTATGTCTATAAACAGTTTATATTGTCTTTTTGGGTAAACAGTTAAATTGTATGTAACTGATATATTAACCGATAATCTATGTTTATAGTTGTCCTTTAGCTATAATAGATAACACGTTTTGGTACAATATCTACACACGTATCTATATGTTTTATTAATATGTGTTATGCATGGTTGTCTAAGAAACGACTCGTGTTTGCAGCTCTCATTTTTAATGAGAGTACTAAATTCTTTGTTAATAACATTATTCTCTTAACATCTGTTTACTAACCTTTGTAATTTCTGTTGATTGATCTTTTTAACATGGGTTGAGTAACATCTGATACTTACTATCTATCCATCCGGCAAGCTCTGTTGGAGATAATGGATGACAGTTTTTAGGAAAGTCTGTTGGAATGCAACAGAGGTTTTTAACAGTTAATAGACAACAGTGGTTTGCTATCAACATAATGGAATTGCTGTTGAATAAACCTATTGACCATTAGTTTATATCAATTTCGTAAGTCTGCACTAATTATTTTTTTACTCTCTGTCAATATGTGTTATGCATGGTTTTGTAAGAAACGACCTGTGTTTGCACACGGGTCTTACCGCTAGTAATATATAATAAAAGAAACTATTTAGAGGACACTTGTCATCATATTAAGCCATGTATCTTTTGATTTTCCCACCAATCTCTTATGGATAATTATTATTTATAGATAACCCTCCTGTCACACCCCAACCGATGGCGGAAATATCAGAATGAGACGATGATGGATTGCTCGTTGCACACAACACTAAAAGTGACAACAGAATTAACGTAAACTGATTTCATTTCATTTCAAAAGTTGGATTATAAGACAAGAATCTCAAATACAACATGATCCAGTACAACATAACATGATACAAAATTCATACAAGTTAAAATATATGATTTCTAGGTGTGTATCTTAAGGCCTCATCACTACGCCCATTTAATCATCAGCATCATCCTGCAATATGTTATAAAGTATAGATCAACACACAAGGCATTGGCGAGTATACAAGTTTTTGATACATATGTCACACCCCGATATTTCCATGTATTACCGGTAGGCCCGGAGGGGAGTATCGTGATGTAGTTGATATCATCATGGTCAAATAATCACAGTTTAATGCACAGCGGAAGTCTAAAAGTAATTTATACAAACCGATTTGAAAGTAACATAAAATATTACAAACGGGTTGTAAGATGGATCCACAAGCGGATCAAAACAAAAGAAATATTGTTCAACAGACTTAAAGTGATAAAAGCTTGCAAGACTCTTTATTTAATCACTCAGGAGTTCCAGCCCATTACGCTTAGCACCTGCACTTAACCTTTTGAAAGTACGTCAGTTTACACTGGTAAATACAATTAACTGACTCTTTTAAAAAGTGTTTATAAAAATTGATTTAAATGCACAAGGCATAAATATTCTTTATTAATTTGGGACAATTATTTAAAAATAATATTGTATACAATTTTACATGCTTGTCGTCCATTTAGGACTCGGTTAGAAGAGCCGGTTAAGATTAATAGACACACCACTTGGTATAATACTCACAAGAAGTTTCCTTACGAGTAGGGTACCTTTTTACATACGCAACTGTCAGTTGATGCATACACCCCGTGCTTAAGTCGTGGCCATTTCTAATGAATGAGCCGAGGATATCCAGGACATGGTCATTAACCCCCCCAAAGGCATTGCATCAAACAAGACATATTAAAATGGGTTATGTATCTTTTTAATCACATTCCGATTGTACGATTTCACACCCGACCAAGCGGTACTATTATAATACCGTATCCCAAGCCCGTATAAGGGAAAATAAGTTAAAAGTATTTACCTGAGAAAAAATTATAAATTTATCCTCAGTCGTACATCAATTGGAAACTACAAATATCTTTTACCGGGCTCCTAAATAAGAGTCCTTAGCACGAAGATTAAGACTAAGAGAGCTTCCTTCTTAGGTAGGATGCTCCAGAGAACGATTTAAAAGCTTCAAAGCTTGAGAGATGCTTGAGAGTTTTGTAAATTTGAACTTGCAACTGAAAGTGCTGCCAATTCTCCACCTATTTATACTAATTGAGGGTGCCACCAGATCAATACAGGTGTTATGGCTCTTTCTTGATCATTACATGTGTCCAAAATGGTTTTTAAAACCATCAAACAGTCCCTTGTATCGAATTAAAGCTGGTATGTGTGAAGAGAAGGGCATAACCTGCACCTGTGCATGGATTCTGCCCAGATCTTGCTGTCGCGCTGCACCACGGCAATAAGGGACCCCTGTGGCGCGACGCCACCACCCTGGTTACCAGCAAATCAAGTTTCCAACTTGACACTTTCACCCCCTGAACCTTCTAAAGCGTAATATCTTTCATTTTAGGCACATTTAACTCATAAAATTTATATTTCCATGATCCTTGAGATATAACCAAACATCGTTAGGTCCGGTTTCATTAATTTATAACCGACAACACAAGTTTTGCCCCGTTGACGCTTTTAACCCCATTAATTACGGAAGTTAACTTATTTATCTCATACGATATCGAAACCTTGTGAAATTTTTATCACTTATTCTTGGGAGTATAATTAATCGTTATGAAGCTCCGAGTTCGTTAAAAGGTCACTCAGAGGTATTATTTTAACATGTTGACACATTTAACCCCCGCGTCTTGTAGACTTTCACTTTCCTCCACAAACGGTTTCATACGTTTCATAATTTACTTGTTTGGGGGTATAAACATCGTGTAGGGTCGTTGGATGGCAAAATTTTCAAATGTTAACACTTTGGATCCTCTTACACACATATTTCCTTCATTTGTCAACTTTAGTCCCTCGTAAACAATTCGTTATATGTTTAAAGTTCATGACACGTGTCGTTACTATATTGGACATAATTTTGCGAGGTGTTACATCCTCACCCCCTTAAAAGAAATCTCAACCTTGAGACTTACTGAAATAAATGAGGGTATTTCTACTTCATTGTGGATTCAACCTCCCACGTGTATTCAGGGCCTCTACGGGCATCCCCTTTTACCTTTACAATTGGCACATGCTTCTTTCGAAGCTTCTTAACCTGTCGATCCTCGATCGACAAAGGTTTTTCAATGAACTTCAAGCTCTCATCTATCTGCACGTCCTTATGCGACATTGCTAGCGATTCATCGGCTAGACATTTCTTTAAGTTGTAGATGTGGAATACGTTATGTATTCCACTAAGTTCTTCTGGCAGATTTAGCTTGTAAGCCACAGTTCCGACACATTCGATAATCTTGAATGGTCCTATATATCTTGGGCTTAGCTTGACCTTTTTGCCAAAACGCATCACCCCTTTCCATGGTGACACCTTGAGTAACACTTTGTCACCTACCTTGAATTTTAGATGTTTACGCCTTTTGTCCGCGTAGCTTTTCTGCCTATCCCTGGCAGTTTTGAGAGGATCACGGATCTGTACAATCTTATATGTTGTCTCCAGGACTATATCAGGTCCTGATAGTTGGACGTCTCTAACTTCCGCCCAACAAACTGGCTTTCTACACTTTCTTCCGTACAAGGCTTCGAAAGGCGCTGTTTGAATACTTGAATGGTAACTATTCTTGTATGAAAATTCAATCAATGGGAGATGGTCATCCCAACTCCCTCCTAAATCAATAACATAAGCTCGTAGCATATCCTCAAGCGTTAGAATCGTACGCTAGCTTTGCCTATCCGTTTGAGGATGATATGCACTGCTGAAATTTAATCGAGTGCCTAATGATTGCTGAAAGCTTTTCCAAAAATGCGACGTGTACCTTATATCCCTATCAGAGATAATAGACACTGGCACTCCGTGAAGAGATACAATCTCATCCACGTACATCTGAGCTAACTTGCCAGAGCTGTGGGCTTCTTTAATCGGCAAGAAGTGAGCTGACTTAGTCAGCCTATCAACTATAATCCAAATAGTATCATTCCCATGCTTTGTCCTTGGTAACTTAGGGTCTGTTTGGTATGAGGTAATGGAATTGACGAAGGAATGGAATGGACGAGGTAATGGAATGGACGAAGGAATGCAATGGATCATTACCATTCCATGTCTTGTTTGGTTACCATGTGTGAATGGAATGAATTGTTATTGTGTATTGTTCGGTAGGAAAGAAAAAAGGAGTAATAAAATAAGCGGTTATAGGTGGCAGTGGTGGGTGTTGGCGGCGGCGATAGGTGGTGGTGGTGGTGGTGGCGGAGAGTGGCGGTGCGGCGGTGACGACGAGTGGTGGTGGCGGCAAGGTGGCCGTTGGTGGTGGGTGGAAACAGAGGTGGCGATGGGTGGCAGCAGAGGTGGCCGTGGGTGGCGGCGGCGGTTGGTGGTGACGGTGGTGGTGGCGTCGACGATGGTGGTGGGCGGCGGCGTCAAGTGGCGTTGGCGGTTGGTCACGGCTGTGGGTGATAACGGTGGCGAGTGGGTGGCGGCGGTGACGGTGGCTGTTGGGGTGAGGTGGTGGCGGGTAGCGGCGATGGTGTCGGTGGTGGGTGGTGGTGGTGGTGGGTTGTGGCGAAGGTGGTGTGTTGTTGTGTTGTTGATGAATGGTGGAAGAGGGGATGGAATGGAAAAAAAACATGGGGGGTGGAATGAATGATTTTGAGGGAATGGAATGCCTTTTGGAATGGGTGATTCCATTCCATTGACCAACCAAACACCATTTTCTTCATTCCCTCGTAATCATCCATTCCATCGTAATCATCCATTCCATTCCACCTCTCATTCCTGCATACCAAACACTACCTTAGTAATAAAATCCATAGTTACCATTTCCCACTTCCAAGTGGGAAGTTCAGGCTGTTGTAGCAAACCTGACGGTTTTTGATGATCGGCTTTTACCTGCGCGCATGTTAGACATTTAGCCACATAAGTGGCTATAGATTTCTTCAAACCAATCCACCAGTAATTTGCCTTTAAATCCTGGTACATCTTATCACTACTAGGATGAACTGAATATTTGGAGTTATGAGCTTCTTGAAGAATCACATTTCGAAGTCCTCCATGAATTGGAACCCATATTCGTCCATTCAATCTTAGGATTCCATCCTTGCCATAAGATAATTGTTCAAAAATTACGCCCAACTTCTCATTCGGATAGTTAGCTTCTAATACAGCTTCCTTTTGAGCGGCTAACAACCTTTCATTCAAGTTGTTCTTTAATTCAATGCTCTTGGCGTTGATTCTATAGGCTTAACCCTTTCTTTTTTACTCAAGGCATCGGCGACTACATTCGCTTTGCCTGGATGATATCAGATTTCACAATCATAATCATTCAGTGTCTCCATCCATCGGCGCTACCTCATATTAAGGTCTTCCTGATTAAACAAATGTTGAAGGCTCTTGTGATCAGAATAGATCACACACTTGGTTCCATAAAGATAATGCCTCCAAAGCTTCAGTGCAAATACAACGGCACCCAACTCTAAATCGTGGGTGGCGTAATTCTTCTCGTGCACCTTTAATTGACGTGAAGCATATGCAATAACTTTGCCCTTCTGCATAAGCATACATCCCATGCCGGTGTGCGATGCGTCGCAATAAACCACAAGTTCTTCAATTTCTTCTGGCAATGTCAATACAGGAGCATTGCTTAATTTCTGCTTAAGAATATCAAAGGATTCTTGCTGCTTGGGACCCCAATCAAACTTTATATTCTTGCGAGTCAACAAAGTCAAAGGTGCAACAATTCTTGGAAAGTTCTCAATGAAACGTCGATAGTATCCTGCTAGACCCAAAAAGCTGCGAATCTCTGTAGGAGTCTTGGGTTCTTGCCAATTCATAACCGCTTCAACCTTAGCGGGATCCACCTGGATACCACGCTCACTTACCACATGTCCAAGAAATTGGATTTCTCGAAGCCAAAACTCACATTTAGAAAACTTGGCGTAGAGCTTCTCTTGCTGTAGAAGTTTAAGGATACATCGAAGGTGTCTTTCATGATCGTCTTGATTCTTTGAATAAATGAGTATGTCATCGATGAAGACAATGACAAACTTGTCTAAATACGGCTTGCAAACGCGATTCATGAGATCCATGAATGCTGCAGGTGCATTAGTGAGCCCTAAAGGCATCACTAAGAACTCATAGTGGCCGTAGCGCGTTCTGAATGCAGTCTTGTGCACGTCTTCATCTCTGACCTTCAACTGGTGGTAACCTGATCTTAGATCGATCTTTGAAAAGTAACTTTCTCCTTGAAGCTGATCGAATAGATCATCGATCCTGGGTAGTGGATATCTGTTCTTGATTGTAACCTTATTTAACTCGCGATAATCAATACATAAATGCATTGAGCCGTCCTTTTTCTTCACAAACAGAATCGGTGCTCCCCAAGGGGACGAGCTAGGTCGAATGAATCCCTTCTCTAAAAAATCATCCAACTGAGTCCTTAATTCTTTCATCTCAGTCGGAGCCAACCGATAAGGTGCTCTCGCAATTGGTGCTGCTCCAGGAATGATATCAATTCTGAACTCCACGTGCCTATCTGGAGGTAAACCAGGTAGTTCTTCAGGAAAAACGTCTGGATATTCAGAAATAATGGGGATGTCTTCAATCTTGGGCTTTGGCTCATCAATGGTTACCTGTGCCATATAAATGACACAACCCTTTTTCATACACCTTGATGCCTTAAGCATAGACACTTGCTTAGGCAGTCCATACTGAGTATCTCCTTGAATCGTAAGTGGCTCTCCATAAGGAGTCTTGATAACTACTTGCTTCTTATCACATACAATTTGGGCTTGGTTATGAGATAACCAATCCATGCCTATCACTATGTCGAATCCTGCTAATTTCAACGGAAGCAAGGATAGCGGAAAATAGTGATTCCTAATGGATATTAAACATCCATCTAGAATAGTTGAGGCAGTTTCTATAGTACCATTGGCCAATTCTACTTCATACTTTATGTTTAGAGTCTTAACAGGCAGGTTTAACAATTTACAAAACTTATTGTCTACAAAAGACTTGTCTGCACCAGAATCAAACAATATTCTAGCATAAACATCATTGATAAGAAAGGTACCTATTATAACGTTGTCATTCTGAATGGCCTCCTGAGCATTCATCTGAAAGACCCGAGCGTTGATCTTTTTAGCCTCCTCAGGCTTCTTCGCATATTTTGGGCAGTTAGTCTTGATATGCCCCTTCTCGTTACAATTGTAACAAGTTGCATCTTTTAATTTCTTGCAATCCAAAGTCTTATGCTCTTTGGACTTGCAGATGCCACATCCAAAAGTCTTTGATTGCGACTGCGACTTCGATTCCAACCTGCACTTTCCAAAGTGATGCTTCTGACATGTTTTACATTTGGGTTTCTCACCATCTGCTGGCTTTCCTTTTTAAACTCGGAACTCTTTTTGTGATTAGAGTTCCCCTTATGCTTCTTATCAGAACGACGTGAGTTCTCATCCTCACGTTTCCTTTTCCCTTCTTCAGAATTTTTGAGCGATCTCTGCCTAACCTCATCGAGAGTAAGAGATAAGGATAGATCAGCCACTGACCTAAAGGTAGTAGGTCTAGATGCTTTCACACTTGCTTTGATTTCCGGAGCTAAACCTCCAATAAAACGAGCTATGCGTTTTGGTTCCGGTGTGACCAAGTAAGGAACCAATCGAGACATGGTGTTGAAACTCGTAAGATACGCCTGGCAATCTAAGTTCTTCATGACCAAGGTCAAGAAGTCAGTCTCAATTTTCTCAACTTCATGTTGAGGACAGAAATTTTCTTTGATCAACGCAACAAACTGATCCCAAGTCATGTTATACAACGGGATCTTCCCTGTAGCTTGGATTAGGGACCTCCACCAAGCTAAAGCTTCTCCTTTAAAAGATTGTGAAACAAAATTCACAATGTCCTGCTCTACACAACCATTAATATCAACCACTGTATCTATCTCATCGAGCCAAGTCATACAATCAATGGCTCCTTTCTCCCCTGTGAAGTCTCTTGGCTTGCAGGAGACGAAATATTTATAAGAGCAAGTCTTAACACGTGGCTCTTGATTGAGCACAATCTTCTTAGACGGGATACTTTGCTGATTCGACGAGTGACGAGCATCGTCCTTTTTTGACTCGTGTGTTTTAGAAGGGGGCTTACTATGAGCCACAGATTGAGTCTTAGAGCATGTACCACTTGATTCCTTGAACTGACTATCAAGAGCTCTAGTAACGGCATTGTCTATTAATGCTTGAAGATCTGCACCAGCTACATTAATTCTGGTGGTATCATTATTCTCTCTCGGGTGACTGTTAACCTCTTCTGATTCAGCCATGTAGCTTGCTACAAAACAGGTAACAATATTTTATTCAGAGGTTATTATGGAATCATCATTTTTGATGACTCATTAACCATGGTAATATAAACCATATTGGTTAATTTGTTAATCAAGCTTTTATTTTAAACTTTTTGTTATAATTTATCTCTAGTTATAAAATATTAAGGGTATTATTAATGGCACATAAGGCCTAGTCACAAGGACAGTTTTAAGCCATGATTTCATAGAATCGAGACATTAAGGTTTGAACGTAGTTTATTACCTTTTCTTGACAGGGAGTCGTAGACTACAACTGTCTTTTATCTTATTTGACAATTATTATAGCCCGTAGGCACTGCATCACTAATGGATGTCTCATATATGATCATCTTAATTGATGATTTGAACCCATGATTCTAGATCATTAGGCTAAATAAGGGATTGGAAAATCCCAATGTAAAGATGACATGTGTGATTTTACCGAATCACATCTGCCGGGAGAGCTAACATGTTTTCAGATGTTAACAAGGATTTGAATCTTTTTGAATAGGTTTTACCATTATGGCCAGATCTATAATGACATTTAGGCTAGGTTATACCTTTTAAGATTCTTTTTAATATTTAATGGCAGATCACTTTCAAAAAGGAATGATATTTTGATTTATTTCATATATTATATTCATGCATATGATGACAAGTGAAATTTAAATAAAACATTCCAATAAATTGAAAAGAAGTACATAATTGCCCTAAACGAGACTTTAAAGAAATACATTGTCCACATGGGGACTAAAACAAGAAATACTAGTCCTCGCAGGGACCTATTTCATAAATAAAAATGTCCACGCAGGGACTTGATTGAAATTAAAAATTACAAAACAAACAAATAAGGATTTTCAATAATCCCTCTTCTTCTTCCCCTTTCTTAGGTCTGCCAAACCTTTAAGTAGTCCCCTGCGGCTTCTACGCTCCTCCTGAACCTCTCGTTCCACCTGGTTCAACCTCTGAAGAATTTCCTGCTGCTGCAGCGGTTGGATCAGTGGTGGCTGTGGCGGCTGCTGCTGCGGAGGTTGAGGAGGTGGTGGGTATTGATACCCATATGCTTGGTACCCAGACTGGTATGAAGCTGCGAAAGGCCCTTCAGGGTGAAGAGCATTGTAGTTGGCCGCCTCTAAGTACGGGTCGACGACAGGGCATTGTAGTAATTGTAGCCAGGGTAAGCTGGCTTCTCAAAAGGGTTATACGCCGTTGCACCGACGTAGGAAGGAATTGGGTTATCATAACCCATGTGTGGTGGTGGTGGTGCGACTGGCACAGAGTCGACTTCTGAAACTGGGTTTGAAGGCCCACCCATTTGCGGGTCTTCATACAGTGGCGGGTAGTGGCTGCCACTGGAGTGTTGGGGGGTGCTGAAGTGAAAATCCCCCCTTCGCACGGACATTCGTGCACCTGATCTTCTTCGCCTAGGTGGTTCCGGAGGCAGCTGCTGCTTTAGCGGCGGTGGTGGCGGTGGCGTGACCGCCTCAAAATGTGGGTCCTCAGAGGGGACCTGCTGGTGTGGTGACGAGTGGTGGGAATGTGTATACTCCCAGTGATAATTTCTCCACCATTGAGCAAATGAATCGGGGCCTCTATATGGCAAACCATGAAAAGATGATCCGTCGAAAATCTTGATGGGATGCGTGGGCATCCCAGTTGGTGGTTCGGCAGGTTCTGGATCTGGATCCTCGTCCATATCCATATCCTGGGCTCCAGGAAAATGGTCTTCTGGTCCCAATGGGTTATGGCCCATTGGTTCTTCACTCACGTTTGCCGGGTTGAACCGGCTCTGAAAGTACGGGGTCGGGTCCTGAAAGGCACGGTGTGAACTCGACAACTGTAATGGGATGAAGGAGTGGTGAGAATCATTGGGCTCATTTTCTGATTGTGGCCCAAAGGAGTGGTGATACGAGGGCGAATAGCTAAGTGAGATAGAACGCCTCGCGGGTTCCAAATATGTTCTCCAGTCTTCTTGAGGACTGGAGCTCATGGTTGCTGAAGGAGTTCGCCGGTGAGAAGGTCCGGCCTCATGGTCATTTGGAGCAGTGATTGGCGCCTTGCCTCGTCCACCTCTTCCTCTGAATCGTGGCGGCAATGTCTTGTTCCTGCCAAAACAAACAAAAGAAATCAACAAAAAGAAAATAATAAGATTAGGATTAGTCCTATGTCGTTAGGCTAGACTCGGAGGTCAAGGAATGTGCAAACTGTGTCACTGAGATTAAACACAAAAGGCTAGTGTTTAATTCACTCAATGTTGGCTCTGATACCAACCTGTCACACCTCGATATTTCCATGTATTACAGGTGGGCCTAGAGGGGAGTATCGTGACGTAGTTGATATCATCATGGTCAAATAATCACAGTTTAATGCACAACGGAAGTCTAAAAGTAATTTATACAAACCGATTTGAAAGTAACATAAAATATTACAAACGGGTTGTAAGATGGATCCACAGGCGGATCAAAACAAAAGAAGTATTGTTCAACAGACTTAAAGTGATAAAAGCTTGCAAGACTCTTTATTTAATCACTCAGGAGTTCCAGCCCATTACGCTTAGTACCTGCACTTAACCTTTTGAAAATACGTCAGTTTACACTGGTAAATACAATTAACTGACTCTTTTGAAAAGTGTTTATAAAAATTGATTTAAATGCACAAGGCATAAATATTCTTTATTAACTTGGGACAATTATTTAAAAATAATCTTGTATACAGTTTTACATGTTTGTCGTCCATTTAGGACCCGGTTAGAAGAGCCGGTTAAGATTAATAGACACACCACTTGGTATAATACCCACAAGAAGTTTCCTTACGAGTGGGGTACCTTTTTACATACGCAACTGTCAGGTGTATGCCTACACCCCGTGCTTAAGTCGTGGCCATTTCTAATGAATGAGCCGAGGATATCCAGAACATGGTCATTAACCCCCCCAAAGGCATTGCATCAAACAAGACAGATTAAAACGGGTTATGCATCTTTTTAATCACATTCCGATTGTACGATTTTATACCCGACTAAGCGGTATTATTATAATACCGTATTCCAAGCCCGTATAAGGGAAAATAAGTTAAAAGTATTTACCTGAGCAAAAATTATAAATTTATCCTCAGCCGGGTAATTGGCAAGTATAAATATCTTTTACTGGGCTCCTAAATAAGAGTCCTTAGCACGAAGATTAAGACTAAGAGAGCTTCCTTCCTAGGTAGGATGCTCCAGAGAACGATTTAAAAGCTTCAAAGCTTGAGAGATGCTTGAGAGTTTTGTAAATTTGAACCACCTATTTATACTAATTGAGGGTGCCACAAGACCAATACAGGTGTTATGGCTCTTTCTTGATCATTACATGTGTCCAAAATGGTTTTTAAAACCATCAAACAGTCCCTTGTATCAAATTAAAGCTGGTATGTGTGAAGAGAAGGGCAGAACCTACACCTGTGCATGGATTCTGCCCAGATCTTGCCGTCGCGCTGCGCCATGGCAATAAGGGACCCCTGTGGCGCGACGCCACCACCCTGGTTACCAGCAAATCAAGTTTCTAACTTGACACTTTCACCCCCTGAACATTCTAAAGCGTAATTGATGTGTGCAAAATGCAACATATAAATTACATCAATTGTGGCATAAAACTAACCCTTTTTTAGTACTAATGTTGGAAAAAGTGTGCTTTTGTCTTCCTTTTGTATTTTCAGGATTAAATGAGCTCAAATTAACAAAAGAAGCAAAAAGATAGCAAAATCTAACATAAATACAAGAAAAGGGACAAACGTGACATGCCCGACCCCACGACAGCATCTTCCCAAGCAAAACAAGAAGACAGAAGACTGAACACGCCCCGTGCTTAGCCAGCAAGGGGGCGTGCCCAAGTGTCAGCAGAAAAGACAAAGTGGTAGAAGCTTCTATTGCCCACCACGGGGTCGTGCTCAGTGGACACGGGGCCGTGGTCAACTATAAGATTCGCACAATCCAGCCAAATCTTCATAGTACAAAGATTCTTCTGCACACGGGGTCGTGCTCAGCGGACACGGGGGCGTGGTCAACTAATAAGACAAGCTGCATTAAATGAAGAAAGAGAAGGATGTGGACACGGGGCCATGCCCGAGCTTCTGATCAGCCTATAAATAGGAGTGCTTGGCTCAAGCTCAAACCATCCCTTGGCACACCACCTCTCTCACACTTCACCCACCACCCACCACCACCATAACACCATCATCCACCACCATCATCCATTGTCCATCATAGAGTGTGTGAGTCATCTCGGGATCCAAGATTGATCGTAAGAGTTCTTGACAATCAAGGCCATGTTTGCCTAAGTCTCTTACATCACTTGGTGAAGACAAGTGTCTAGTGTAATACTTTTTATTTCTAATCTTTTCGCACTTTTTACTTGGTTTTGTATTAATGACTTTAATAACTAGTTTCTTATGTTGAAGGTGATTCTTCCTTATCGTTTGTCCGTGGTGTCTTGACATTATTTTACTGTCTATATAAAATAAAAGATTTTCACCATTCATATCTCCACGGTCTATATGGAGGTATGTTGGCTACCTGGTCGGGGGTTAAGGGAACGGTTTGGTAAGAGTCTTGCCATTGTTCAGCGTTTAGAGGTCCTGCAATGGACCTGGGTCAAATTTAGTAGGACCTCCTTCAATACTTAACGGTATTGGATGGCGAGGGTCCAAAATCTTTGATCCCCTCATAAGTTAACTACTATTAATACTATAACCCGGCTATTTAGGACTGTATCCCTGCTGACTCAGACTACTTAGTCGAGGGTAACGTCACCTCTAAAAGCGGGGCCTACCATAATTTGCATTAATAACTTAATTAATTATCTTTCAATAATCCGACCCTTTAGGATTGTATCCTTGCTGACTCAAACTACTGGGTTGAGGGTAACGTCACCTTCAAAAGAGGGGCCTACTACAATAACTAAGATAATCTCTTAAATAAGTGCAAAAGTGCGGAAATAATCAAAGGTTACACTATACACGAGTCGGAACCAAGTGATTCATCTTGTCTATCTGTTTTTCTTTTATTTTTATTTTTCAGCATTTTAGTTAGTTTTTATTTTTTTCTTAGCTCAAAACATTTTTCTAAACTTTTTGATTTGATTAGACGTTGAGGATAAACTGGTACTAAAAGCTCTTGTGTCCTTGGACGACCTCGGTATCTTACCAACACTATACTACGCTCACGATGGGTGCAATTGCCCATATGTGTGTTTAGTGTTAGTAAATATCGTGTTTTATAATTTTAAAACTTGGCTAAAAAAGTGTTAAAGGGCTTAAAATATACACCTAATATATATAACACTTCACACGCATCAAGTTTTTAGCGCCGTTGCCGGGGACACAAGGATTTTAAGAAAGTTAGGAATCAACGGCCTAATCGTTTTTCTTATTTTTCATTTTTTTTAGGATTTTTCTTAATTTTTCAGCTTCTGCAGAACTCAGCAAGGGCCGTGCCCGCTGAACACGCCCCGTGCCCAATCATTGGAACTGGCAATCCTGTTTTAAGTCAGACAGTAAGCTGAACACGGGGCCGTGCCCACTCAACACGCCCCCGTGCCCAAGTTTCAGTTACTGAAAACAGAACCGTAAGATCCCGACGATTGGTAATTTCTGACACAAACATGAGTGATACTGATACTTTTTACTTTCGGCAGTATTATGGTACTACGTGGTGTCAATTATGTGGTGGTAACCATAAGGAATTAGAATGTTATTTTCTAAATTATAAGCCCCACTATATAGACCCATCGTTTCCTAGTATCCTTAAGAAGGGCGAAAGTAAAAATAATCCCTATCTCTCACTTGAATGCTCCCAACCGGATTTTCTAGGAGAAATGCTTCTCGATGAATTATTTCAATTAGAAGATCTAATTCTTAATTGGTTAAAAGAACTTAGGAAAGATTTCAATGATCTTTTCCAAGACGATAACCAAGAAGAAGGGTTGGAAATGCATTCGAACAACTTCGTTGTTTCCGACGATACTTCTAACTCTAGCGAGGACTTGAGCGATAGTCGTCCCTGTGTCGATTGTGCCGTGAAGGACTCCCCATCGACTTCGTTCGATGCATACATAGACCTGAGCGATTCGACATACAACTTCTTTAACGAGAGCCCGGAAAAGGGTTGGACTTGTCCACCTACATATAGCATAGGAATCACCCTCAACGACAACCTCTTGCGTTCTCGTCTTAATCTAGAGCAATTAAGGTATCTTAGGCACTTTGGGGTTGTTCCCTCCAGTAAGGAACCACCCGATCTAGAGAAGGTACTTGAAAATAGACGAATTCCTTAAGACAACTTCTAGACACGGGGCTGTGTCCAGGTCAGCACGCCCCCGTGTCCACCCAAAGATTCCCTTCTGATTTTGTCAGAATGCGGACAAAAATATGTCAGGATTCCATCTGCACACGGGGCCGTGTCCAGCCGACACGGGGCCGTGCGCAACATACTGTCGTTTTCTATAAATGCAGCCAAGAATCCTGCACATTTGAACCATTCCAGGGACAGAGATTTGGGGAATATTCTCACATACCACCCTAGGTATTTTCTAAAAGAAGTTTCTCAACTATCTTCTTGTCCTTTCCTCTTTTATCCACTATCATCTTCTTCAATTTTCCTTATACCTCCATTAAAGCTTGAAACTTCCATAATTTCAAGCTTTGTTGAGATGTTTGTTAGATTTTTGTATATGGAATCTTGTTAATAATAAGTTCTATAACAATGTTTTAAGTTGTTTCTGTTCAAAAATGCTTTAAAAACACAAAAACAATTTAAAGCCTCAAGATTCCTTGTTCCTAAATCTTGTAAATATCTGAACACGGGGCCGTGTCCGAGGTATTGGTCCCATAAAATTGAACTCTTTTCGGTATGTTTTCTCAGAATGGCAAGCAGAACAAGCGGAAACTCTTCGTCGCATTCCAGAAACAACCGGCAGGGGAGAAGATCATCAACGGTTGAAGATTCTCTTGTAAACTATGTTTACGCCTTAAGAGAGGCCCTTGATGAAGTGACAAGTGTGGAAGAGGCATTGGTTGACCGTATTAATCATTTGACGTGGGACTAGAAGGATGTCTTCGAGAGGTCAACCTTTTGCACCAAAGGTTGAACATTCTCGCCTCTCCTCCTTTGGTGCCGATTATCACCCAAAGGGCATGGAATGTGGTACCGGAAGTCATCATTTCGGCCGAATGGTACGCCCTACATCCGGAGCCTCCTCGAGACATACTACAAGGGGTTCCGATTGGTGTCGCTCCTCCTCCACAAGATGTTGAGGAACATGAAGCCGCCTCCCTTCTCCCGAGGGAGATAGAAGAATGGCTCTAGAAACATCTAAGGGACACCGCTCGGCTTGGAGTTCTACAAGGCTTTTAGACCGGAAATCTATTTCCAGAATTTTGGTTCTTATTGTAGAAGTAGAGCTCCTTAGGAAGATTTTACGGATCACTTGACCTATCTAATATTAGGACTTTTAACTTTTATTTTCTGCTTTATTTTTCATTTTTAGGACTAATATGTAATTCTCTCTATGACTTAATGAATGATGGTTTTTGTTAATTTGGTGTTTGGGTGGTGTTGAAATGAATAAAACACACTTGAGATGGCAAAGGATACAAGGGAAGCTTCCCATGCAGGAAAACAGGACCATCCGACAAAATTCTTCGTTTACAGTAAGCTTGGCACGGGCCGTGTCCGCCCAACACGGCCCCGTGCTGCACAGTCTGCAGAAAAGACCCAGTTCAGGTAACTGGACACGGGCCGTGTTCACCCAATACGCCCCCGTGTCCAGGCTTCTGTTTCTCTTGATTTAATTTTGTTACTGGCACTTGAACACGAGGCCGTGCCCGGACAACACGGGGTCGTGTCCAGTGCCTAGTAACATAATTTTTTGCTTAAATCACACCTTTTACACATTCAATCAACCTAAAAATTTATTTTTGGGACACATTGAGGACAATGTGTAATTTAAGTGTGGGGGGGATGCTAAAACCTTGAATCTTGCAAGTCCTAAATACAAGCCTTACACAAAACTCTATTAGAACCGCTAATCACCCCAATTTTTTTTTAAAAAAAATTTCAATTTTTTTTTTACTTGTCTAGGTTTAACTTGGGAATTTCAAGTTCTAAAAAGGTTATATTTTTACGAATTTACAACCGATAGCGTCGTGATAAAAAGAACCAACATAAGAAAATTATGAAAATGCATGACAAACTTAGTTAAAATTTGATTATATATACTTGATCACATAAAAACCCATTCCCATAAAAGTGAGTTTTGAGCCTTTATTGAGCATACAATTACATATCATTAGACTAAATGCTCATTTTTCGTTTCTTGTGTGAATAGCCGCTTGGTTCTTACGACTCTAGAACTTGCCAAGACGATACATTCCCGGTCCTTACCAACTTAAACCCGAGTAAGTAAATGATGGAGGCATTAGGACTAACCCTTTTTTATTTCTACACCATTATTTTTCTTTTTTTTACCACCTACCCAAAATCCCCCTAGTTAGCCCTTTTGAGCCTAAACCTTTTCATTTCATAACCCAAACCAAACACCCTTTTACCCACCAAAACCTTTTTCATTTTTTACCCTTTGTTTTAGTAACTAGCTCGGTTTTTCGTATGACTTTAAAAAAAATGTGTTGATGATGAAGTAAAAAAAAATAAACAAACAAGTTCATCAAAAATAACTTTGTTTGAATAATCGCTTCATCAAAATAAAAGTTACAAAAATAAAAAGTCTTACGAAAAAAGACGCTTGTTACGCTTTTCGCCCTTTTTCCACTAACCACTAACCCAACCACCTACCTTTAACCCAAGCCTAACCCTTCACCCAAAAAGTCCTCTTGATATTTACAAAGGTATATAAGTTAAAAACGAGGAGGATTGATTGCTTGGCAAGCCTATGGTAGGAGTAAGTTCCATGCCGCTCTCGAGTGATCCACAAAAATACATTTTCGGCCGAGTGTTGAGTGATCCCCGTGAGGTATGTGAACTTGTATATAAATAGAATTTTAAAGAGGCATGTTATGCCCTAATAAGTAATTTATCCTATGAAAAGTTTTAAATAAATCATGACGAATAGGATTGTAAATAAATAAAAATAAAACTTAATAAAGAATCTTGGAAATCCCGACACTCTATGACAAGCCCAAAAACGTTCTCTTCTACCCATTCCATTTGGGTGTGTAAAGCCACATTATAAAGAGTTTTGCTTGAGGACAAGCAAAGATTCAAGTGTGGGGGTATTTGATGTGTGCAAAATGCAACATATAAATTACATCAATTGTGGCATAAAACTAACCCTTTTTAGTACTAATGTTGGAAAAAGTGTGCTTTTGTCTTCCTTTTGTATTTTCAGGATTAAATGAGCTCAAATTAACAAAAGAAGCAAAAAGACAGCAAAATCTAACATAAATACAAGAAAAGGGACAAACGTGACATGCCTGACCCCACGACAGCATCTTCCTAAGCAAAACAAGAAGACAGAAGACTGAACACGCCCCGTGCTCAGCCAGCACGGGGGCGTGCCCAAGTGTCAGCAGAAAAGACAAAGTGGTAGAAACTTCTATTGCCCACCACAGGGCCGTGCTCAGTGGAAACAGGGCCATGGTCAACTATAAGATTCGTACAATCCAGGCAAATCTTCATAGTACAAAGATTCTTCTGCACACGGGGTCGTGCTCAGCGGACACGGGGGCGTGGTCAACTAATAAGACAAGCTGCATTAAATGAAGAAAGAGAAGGATGTGGACACGGGGCCGTGCCCGAGCTTCTGATCAGCCTATAAATAGGAGTGCTTGGCTCAAGCTCAAACCATCCCTTGGCACACCACCTCTCTCACACTTCACCCACCACCCACCACCACCATAACACCATCATCCACCACCATCATCCATTGTCCATCATAGAGTGTGTGAGTCGTCTCGGGAACCAAGATTGATCGTAAGAGTTCTTGACAATCAAGGCCATGTTTGCCTAAGTCTCTTACATCACTTGGTGAAGACAAGTGTCTAGTGTAATACTTTTTATTTCTAATCTTTTCGCACTTTTTACTTGGTTTTGTATTAATGACTTTAATAACTAGTTTCTTATGTTGAAGGTGATTCTTCCTTATCGTTTGTCCGTGGTGTCTTGACATTATTTTACTGTCTATATAAAATAAAAGATTTTCACCATTCATATCTCCACGGTCTATATGGAGGTATGTTGGCTACCTGGTCGGGGGTTAAGGGAACGGTTTGGTAAGAGTCTTGCCATTGTTCAGTGTTTAGAGGTCCTGCAATGGACCTGGGTCAAATTTAGTAGGACCTCCTTCAATACTTAACGGTATTGGATGGCGGGGGTCCAAACTCTTTGATCCCCTCATAAGTTAACTACTATTAATACTATAACCCGGCTATTTAGGACTGTATCCCTGCTGACTCAGACTACTTAGTCGAGGGTAACGTCACCTCTAAAAGAGGAGCCTACCATAATTTGCATTAATAACTTAATTAATTATCTTTCAATAATCCGACCCTTTAGGATTGTATCCTTGCTGACTCAAACTACTGGGTTGAGGGTAACGTCACCTTCAAAAGAGGGGCCTACTACAATAACTAAGATAATCTCTTAAATAAGTGCAAAAGTGCGGAAAAATCAAAGGTTACACTATACACGAGTCGGAACCAAGTGATTCATCTTGTCTATCTGTTTTTCTTTTATTTTTATTTTTCACCATTTTAGTTAGTTTTTATTTTTTTCTTAGCTCAAAACATTTTTCTAAACTTTTTGATTTGATTAGACGTTGAGGATAAACCGGTACTAAAAGCTCTTGTGTCCTTAGACTACCTCGGTATCTTACCAACACTATACTACGCTCACGATGGGTGCACTTGCCCATATGTGTGTTTATTGTTAGTAAATTTCGTGTTTTATAAATTTAAAACTTGGCTAAAAAAGTGTTAAAGGGCTTAAAATATACACCTAATATATATAACACTTCACACGCATCAGTAATATCTTTCATTTTAGGCACATTTAACTCATAAAATTTATATTTCCATGATCCTTGAGATATAACCAAACATCGTTAGGTCTGGTTTCATTAATTTATAACCGAAAACACAAGTTTTGCCCCGTTGACGCTTTTAACCCCATTAATTACGAAAGTTAACGTATTTATCTCATACGATATTGAAACCTTGTGAAATTTTTATCACTTATTCTTGGGAGTATAATTAATCGTTACAAAGCTCAGGGTTCATTAAAAGGTCACTCAGAGGTATTATTTTAACATGTTGACACATTTAACCCTCGCGTCTTGTAGACTTTCACTTTCCTCCACAAACGGTTTCATACGTTTCATAATTTACTCGTTTAGGGGTATAAACATCGTGTAGGGTCGTTGGATGGCAAAATTTTCAAATGTTAACACTTTGGATCCTCTTACACACATACTTCCTTCATTTGTCAACTTTAGTCCCTCGTAAACAATTCGTTATACGTTTAAAGTTCATGACACGTGTTGTTATTTTATTGGACATAATTTTGCGAGGTGTTACAACATAACATAATTAAATAAGTTTGAACTAATCCACATGGCAAACTAGTTATTCAAGATAAACAATAAACTGGCATGTGAACAAACTAGTCAACCTAAAGTTAAATGCAAAAAGACTTAACATGACCCAACATTCACAGGCCGTGCGTTACTCCTATAGCGCTATACATGTCAAGGGTAGGCTCGTACGACGTTAATGACAAGTTTAACACAAAACATACAAACCCAGATTAAAGTATCAAGTATAATGTATGCATGCATGTATAAGGATGGTTCGTGCATTTTGTATAAAAGTCTAAGTGTAAGTTTAATATGATAACATATTGCACCCCGAAGTGTAAGAAATACAAGGGGGTTCGAGTATATTCACAGTTTTGCTAATTCTTCATTAGAATCCTAGTGAGCGTAGTTTGGCAGGAGTAGGCGGACGTAGTACAGGAACACCGAGGTTATTCTACCCTGCAAGCAAAGGGATGAAGGTATTAGTACAGGAACACCGAGGTTACCCTACAGGGCGAACAAAGGTGTGAGTTGGGGTTGGAGAATTAAGTTACGAAATTTTAAATATTTAGTATAATATGAAATTAATAGGTAAAATAAACAGTAAGTGTACTCTGATTATCAGTGATTGGGAACACGGCATCAGAATGACGAGATACGAACAGTTCGTAAGTGGTTGTCTGGGACGGATGTGCCATTCGTGCGGATGTGCCATCCGTGCGAATGTGAATGTTGTTGGACAGAGTCTTGTTTTGAAAGTTTTAACTATTACTCAGTTAAGTTCGTGTTTCTGTTGAGTTTATTAGTTATAGTATTAGTTTATTATCAGGCCAATAATATCAGGAGTTTCGTAGAGGTCATGCATGGAGGTTAATACCTCATTATTGATCACCAAAGCACAAATCAGTTAAACTGATCGGTTGGTCATGATTTACAGAAAGGAAATGACAGAATGTAAAGTTAACCGAACAATGTACAACCCAGGTGTTCCAACACGACATAGAAAGAGTTAACTAAGTGTCGGAGGCTGGACGGGGTTCACTTGTTCTAGGTCTAGGAAGTCATTTGGGTGTTCGTTTTCGAGTTTAAGTGAGGTGGTGGTTTTTGATTGGAAACCAAAGTTCCCCCAGACACACATTGATGCTCCAGAATTAACCATACGAAGAATAACAATCTGGAAATCATTCAACACTTGAAAATCGTCGGAACATGAAGAACAATGCATTCGCACGGATGCGCCTGCCATTTCGGGCAGATGTTGCTGTTCTTGAGGTAAATCATTTCAGTTTTGTTTGAACTGACCACCTACTCAAGTGGAATTGGTTACATCTTGAACCTACAACTATTTCTTCAGCTTGTGAGCTCGACGAACCTCAGATCCAGTCAAGTTTAAGTTAAGAAAGTTTGTAAAATGGTTTTGGAAAAGTTCCACTTCATTTCCAGCTTGGTCCTCAACATTTTGAGAGTTTATATCAGATTGCCCAAGCAAATCTGAGAACCAAGTGAAAGATGAGGAAGAATCTAAGTAAAACTTGTAAAATTAGAAAGAGTAAAAGATTAAGATGAAGAACAGAAGCTATCTGTCACACCCCAACAGATGGCGGAATCATCAGGGCGCGACACTAGGCGAATCAGATTGCTCAAGAGAATCCATAACGACTATTTATTACCAATATTTAGCAAGTTTAATATCCCATACTATTAAACAAACATTCCAACAAATGTCATAACATAGATCATGTCTCTTAAACAAAACAAGTCCGACAACCTAGATTTTATTTGGTGAGTTTCTAGACTTCCTTTCCATTTTATATGATAATCATCAACCTGTAAGATACGTTAAAATAAAGTCAATACAATAATGTAAAGGTGAGTACACAAGTTTAGCATAGATATAGTATAAAAAGCGTTTACGCATAACCAGCATGTAACACGTAACGGGCGAATCAAGTAACTACCACAATGATACAAGCGAACCACATGACTGCGAGTAGAGTATGCACGACACATGTTCACCGAAGCGAACAAGTGAAGTAAAGTGTGTGATCCTTAGCAACCCCTGACTAAACAGTTGTTGAGTCTAAATTATAGTACTATCGTTGCTAAAGGCAGTAGGCAAGTCATCACTATATAAAATAGCTACAAGCATTCAACTAATCACGTATAACATGCGAGTGCGATTAGCTTTTATAAAGCATTTAAGTGTTGTGTTTTTTTGATAGTGAACGTATGTAACACCTAAAAGTGCGTTAAGCGGAAAAGGGTTCGAGTATACTCACAGTGCGTGTCTAGAAAGTAAACACGATCTGAAGTGGATTGAAGGGAGCGCCGGATCAGCCTGCGTATGGGAACAGAAGCGTAAGTCCTCCAAAGTGCTGAAACGGTCGAAAATCGAAGTGTCGGTGGGAAACAGAGGCTTCGTACGAAGCTGTGCCTTCATACGAAAGGAGTCTTCGCACAAATGATGCTTCCGTTGTCCAAAATCGAGTGTTCTTCACGTCTGTCTTTGGAAAATCGAGTGTTCATCCCTCCAACCATAAGCTACTGATTAAACTTAGAGTCGGAGAGGACTTTGTCTGAGTCATGGATGAGAATCGGGCTGTGATGTGTGAAACCAGTGCCTTGCCTTCGTACGAAGCCATGTGTGCCATCGTACGAAAGCAGTGCCTTCGTACGAAGCCGGGCTTCGCACAGAACAGTACAGCTCGCATTCGTGGCTGTTCTTGGCGTTCGGAGCTGTGTTTTCACCTGAATCAGATGTATTTTCGACACTACTTCGTTCAACTATCCAGTGAATGAAATATGTGTCGGTTTGGTCTGTCTTTGTGTAAAATCGAGTTTAAAAAGGGTTTTACTTAGATCTAACACTTGGTAAGTGTGAAATCTGTAGATTTCTAACTTGGGAAGCCGTAGCTAGGCCCAATACACTCGGTTAAGTGTAGATCCGTGATAAAATGAGAAGATTTGATGAAAAAGATGAAGGTTTTCATGAAAAAGATGAAGTTAAGATGAAAAAGATAGAGTTTTAGGTGAAAAAGATGAAGTTAAGATGAAAAAGATAGAGTTTTAGGTGAAAAAGATGAAGTTTAGTTGAAAACTAAAGAGTTTTGATGAAATCGAAGTGAATATTGTGGAAAATCGTAGTGGAAAACGTTGTGTAATCATGTAAAAATGATAAATCTTACTTGAAAACAATCGGACAGCAATTCGGCAGCGTTTCGGTGTAAATGCAGCAAGTGAATGAAATGGAGAAGGGCTTGGGTATTTATAGAGGAGTGGGTTCGAACAGAGGTGCTCGTTCGAAGTTGGCTGCCTTCGTACGAGGCAGGCTGACTTCGTTCGAAGGGTGCTGTTTTGTGTTATAAATTCCCGTTTTGCGTATAGGATGTTCGTTTAATGAGTTTTGTTGCGTTAGTAGTGTAAGGACCTACAAAAATGTCCCTAAACGACCCATAAGTGAAAACCCGGACCCCTGAAACCCTAACGTGCATGAAAAACCAAGAAATAAGAAAATTGGGTTTCACGCGGGCCGCGTAAAAGTTAAGCTCCTGCTTACGCGGCCGCGTCAACTTAAAGTTGACCGGATAAGCGTACCGGGCCACGTGTCGCACACGTGGCGACCCTACTCGTGACATCCCAGCCCTACACGTAGACTAGGGGCCCTCGTGGGCAGCGTAAGATGCAAGTAAAGGTTTACGCGGGCCGCGTAAAACCTAAAAACTTGCTATAAGTAGCCTGTGCATGGGGCTTTCATCTGTATTCGAAAGTTTTGATCAAAAACGAAGTATACAGCCTAAATTCGAATTTCCAAGTAGTGAAACACTGCTACGACTACAGGGTATTAACTCGATCACTGCTACGATATAATGTCCGATCGATTGAAACCAATCCGATGGATGTTTAAGTGCTGCCCGTATTTGGGCTATACTTTGTCATTCATCGTGAGGGTTTTGATTTCGTGAGTTATCGTAAATGTTGTATTAAGTTACTGACCTAGTTTTGTATGCATTGCTGTTTAAATTAGGTTACAAGGCTAAATTAGTAGGCTAAACTCTGCCCATCTAAACTTGCAATGTGAGTCATTCTCTTTTATCAACAATGTTTTATAATACTCAAATTATTTTCAAAAGTTATAATTACAGGGATTAAGTCTTGGTTATCTTGAATCACTGGCTAGTGGGGTATTGTGCACATTACTAATTTCTCACGGTTAGGTTCAACAACCTAACAGTGATAATCATCACTACTTGGGTGAAAGGACCCAATAGTGGTATGACCATCGTCACCAGGGTGTGACACGGCGCCAGATAAAAATAAGATAGTAGCCATTGTAATCGCTCTTATGCTGTAATTTATAACTAATGTGTCGTTTTGTTTAACCTGAATGACTCGCCAGTATTTCCCCGCTGATAAAATATTTTTAAACATATTTCAGGTGATTTACTGTGAATCAAGGAAAAGTGCTACGGAGCACTAACAAGCTTGAAGTGGTGGCTCAGTAAAATAAATAAACATGTTTTGTAAAACAAGGGATTTCCTCGTGAAATACCCTTCACTGTAAATTACGGGGTTCGTCCCAAATTATGAAATAAAATAATTGGGCATTTTCAAGTTTTAAAAGATCATGCTAACTTCCGCTGTCAACTCAAATAATAAATACCACGGGTTTCTGTCCCGCGGCTCCTGGACCGTGTCACACCGGGACGGGGGCCGTGACAGAAAAAGGTGGTATCAGAGCCACTGATTTAAGCCAATTAAGTATTTAGAAATACTTAATTTTCTGATTGCCATTCTGTGAATTTAAGTTGATAAATGAAATTTTAATTTAGAATTGTGTATGTGTTTCTTCATGTATGCTAACAGCATGAATGAGTTGTCTGAAGCTCTTCAGAATCTCAATATCCATTATGTCGGTATGGAAGTTTGCAGATACTTTTCCGATTATCTGGCCGACACTGAAGAACCTATGGAATTCCAAGCTCAAGCCCAGGAGAAACCCAAGTCGAAAAAGAGTAGGAGATTCGTAGGCTGGAGATGCGTAAGGAGGAAGAAGCCAGCTGCACAGAGGATTAAAAATACTGAGGATCTCAAGGATAAAGGGAAAGGAAAAGAAATCGGGGAAAGTTCAGTGCAAACCCAGAAAATGCCACCCTGGGAGGCGCTTGATCGTAAACTGGCAAATTGTGACCTCATTGGACCTGCCAATGAAGACCTCTTCAATTACCCAACTGAATCACAACTTCCAGTTAACTTAGAACCTGCTATCCCAAATCCCATTATCAACCACCAACTTCTGCCCGGAGAGCTGGAGGAATGGTGGACAAGTGATTGGCAATTTCAGAATCTCTTAAATAACCCTAACACCTTTCCCCCCCAGTTTGACCCAGAGCCTGCACCAAACCCACCTATGAGCACTGAAAACTTGGCTGAACCCCGCCACTATGGCGAGGAGCTGGTGGAAGCAGGAAACAGAATCCGGGAAGTGGGGGAGAGGATATCTTGGAAATACGACGAGAGGGAACGTCGTTTCTGAAGTGCCAGCTGATGGGATCGTATAGGGTTGTGTGGTTACGTGTTTAATGATAATAAAATAATAATAAATATTAGTAAAAATATAAACGTGTAAAATAACTAAAAATAAAACTTTTGTAATATAACTGGTGTGTACGGATGCATACTAAAATATATAAAATATGAACGTCGCAAGGTCGACAATTTTGGCTATACGTGCTTATGTGTGATTGTTTTATTATGTTAGATTATTATTTATTTTATTTTATGCCAATAATTTATATATTGATGATTATCATATGGAACACGCCGTCAATGAGCCAGTTAACGAAGTTAATCAATCCGAACAAAACCATGAAGATCAATTTCTTAATAAGCAAGATATAGAAAACATCGTTGCCCAGGGAATAGCAAATGCTATTCCAGCAATCATTGCTGCTGCCCGAAATCCAGTTGAACCTAAACCAACTACTCCCAGCAAACGTACTCACGGCGACAATTTCAGTAATAGTGTGAATGGAGGCGGAAACATTAGTAATAAATATAATGATGTGATGCAAGCCCCATTTCTTAAGAAAATGAAAGCTGCAACGCCTGGTTGCACTTACAAGGAATTTCTTGCCTGTAAACCAATCGAATTCGCAGGCAATGAAGGGGGGACTGCAGCACTGTGTTGGTTAGAGAAAACCGAAGCAGTAATTAAAATAAGTAAATGTGCCGAATTGGGAAGAAGGGGCACTTGAATGGTGGAACACGGTATTACAAGCCAAGGGAAGCGAGGTGGCTTATGCCATGAATTGGGAAGAATTTAAGAGACTAGTAGAAAGAAAATTATGTCCCGAATATGAAAAGGAACAAATGGCAAATAAGTTCCTGAACCACCGGATGGTGGATGTTGATTGTCGAGGGTATACTTCGACATTCTTCGAGTATGCTAGAGTTGTACCAACCCTGGCTTCGCCAGAACCGGTACTTATTTCTCGCTATATTTGGGGTTTAATTAGCGAAATTCGTGATGTCGTTAAAGCTGCGAGACCCCGCATAATTGACGATGCAGTAGAATTAGCCAACACCTTGACCGACGGACTGGTACGCACAAGAGAAGAAAACCGGAAAAAGGAAGTGGCCCAAAAGATTACCCAAGGATTTCGTGTGGGTAATAGTAGTAATTTCAAGAAAAAGGGAACCGGGCAATCTTCCACTGCTCCATTTTGCAGTACCTGTAAAAGAAAGCATTTTGGAAGATGCAAAGGGTATTGCAATTTTTGCAAAATTCCGGGGCATCAAGAAGAAGATTGCAGAAGGAAGATATCAACAATCTGCTTCAACTGTGGAGAAGCTGGACATTTTAGACCAGACTGCCCTAAATTGGTCAAACCAACCGGCAACAAAGCCAAACATGCGGAAGGAACTATCAAAAAGAATGCAAGAGCATTCCAGTTGACTACCCAAGAAGCAGAACTCATCCCAGATGTGATAGCTGGTATGTTCCTAGTTCACGACGTTTATTCAAAAGTATTATTTGACTCTGGTGCAAACCAAAGTTTTATAAATACTTCATTCTGCCAAGCTCTTAACCTACCCTTAACCAAACTTAGGCAGATTCTTACTGTAGAAACGACAGATGGAAATTCTGTTCACATAGATAAGGTTTTGCAAAAAGGAAAGATAGAACTCTTAGGCCATAAATTTTCTGCAAACCTGTTACCTATGAATTTAGCCGGAATTGATGTTGTGTTAGGAATGGATTGGTTAGTAGCCAACCATGCTCGAATCCTATGTGATAAGAAATCCATGCACCATCAGGAGAAATAATCATGATTACAGGGGATAAGCCGCATAAACCAATGAAGTTCATTTCTGTAATGAAAGTTGCTAGTTATGAACGAAAGCAAGAAATAGTGTATATGATTTCAGTAATCATTAACACTAAGAGTAAGGAACTTAAAGAAATTCTTGTAGTATCAGAATACTCAGATGTATTCCCAGAAGAACTACCTGGATTACCACCCGATAGGGAAGTAGAATTTAGAATTCATCTAATTCCTGGAACTACACCGATAGCTAAGGCACCTTATCGGTTAGCACCCACCGAAATGTTAGAATTGAAAAAGCAATTAGATGAATTATTAAGCAAAGGATTCATCCAACCTAGTTCATCCCCTTGGGGAGCACCATTGTTGTTCGTAAAGAAGAAAGATGGTTCGATGCGAATGTGTATCGATTATAGGGAATTGAATAAGGTTACAATTAAGAATCGATACCCGTTACCTAGGATTGATGATCTTTTTTATCAACTTCAGGGAGCTAGATATTTTTCTAAGATAGATTTACGCTCCGGATACCATCAGTTGAAAGTACAAGAAGAAGACATACCTAAAACTGCCTTCAGAACTAGGTATGGTCATTACGAGTTTACAGTCATGCCCTTTGGGTTAACCAATGCTCCTGCAGCATTCATGGACATGATAAATAGGATCTGTAAACCGTACTTGGATAAATTTGTAATTGTCTTTATCAACGATATACTCATTTATTCCAAAAGTCAGGACGAGCATCGTGAACACCTACATGCACTCTTAACTTTGTTAAGAAAAGAGAAGCTTTACGCCAAATTCTCAAAGTGTGAATTTTGGCTACAAGAGGTACAATTTTTGGGACACATGGTGAATCACGAAGGTATTCACGTAGATCCCTCCAAAATAGAAGCGATCACCAAATGGAAGGTCCCACAATCAGCTATGGAGGTTAGAAGTTTTCTAGGGTTAGCCGGATACTATAGACGGTTTATTAAGGATTTTTCCAAGATAGCTGTTCCATTAACTAAGCTAACCTGTAAAGCAGTGAAGTTTGAATGGGGATCTAAGCAAGAAGAGGCTTTTAAGATTTTAAAGCAAAGATTAACAAACGCCCCAATTCTTGCCTTACCAGAAGGGACAGAAGATTTTGAAGTTTACTGTGATGCTTCTAAGCTAGGATTAGGATGTGTGTTAATGCAACACAAAAAGGTAATTGCGTACGCCTCAAGGCAATTGAAGAAGCATGAAGAAAATTATACGACTCATGACTTAGAATTAGGAGCCATAATTTTTGCCCTTAAGATTTGGAGACACTATCTGTATGGCAGTAAGTTTACAGTCTATACAGATCATAAGAGTTTAAGATACATATTCGGGCAAAAAGAATTAAACATGAGGCAAAGAAGATGGATGGAAATTCTTAGTGACTACGACTGTGATATCTAATATCACGAAGGAAAAGCAAGCGTAGTTGCAGACGCCTTAAGTCGTAAGTATCATGAAAAGCAAAAACGAGTTCGTGCTCTTAGATTAAATCTACAGTTAGATTTAATGGAACAACTGAAATACATTCAAGAAACAGCACTCAAGGATGATGCTGAAGGAATGAAAGGACGAATAAAGGAACTCGAGCAAGGAAGTGATGGAATTTGGAGATTCCACAAGAAAAGGATTTGGGTACCTAAGCAGGGAGATTTAAGAAATAAGATTTTAGAAGAAGCCCATAAATCTCGGTATACCATGCATCCTGGTAATAATAAGATGTACCAAGATTTAAGAAATAACTTCTGGTGGATAGGAATGAAAAAGGACATAGCTAGATATGTTTCTAAATGTCTTACTTGTTCGCAAGTTAAGGCAGAACACCAGAAACCTTCAGGATTACTCCAACAATTAGAAATGCCTGTATGGAAATGGGAACTAATAACCATGGACTTTGTTACTAAGTTACCCAAAACCAGAAAGGGTAATAACGCAATTTGGGTAATTGTGGATCAATTAACCAAATCAGCTCATTTTCTACCCATGAAGGAAACCTTTAGCATGGAAAGATTAGCCAAGTTGTATGTAGACGTGGTAGTATCTCTACATGGAGTCCCACTCTCCATTATATCGGATAGGGATAGTCGTTTCACTTCACATTTCTGGACAAGTTTCCAAGAAGCAATGGGAACACGATTGAATTTAAGTACATCCTATCATCCCCAAACAGACGGACAAAGTGAAAGGACGATCCAAACCCTGGAAGACATGCTCAGGGCATGTGTGATAGATTTTGGAGGAAACTGGGACAACCACTTACCTTTAATTGAATTCTCCTATAACAATAGTTATCATTCAAGCATCGAAGCTGCCCCGTTCGAAGCACTGTATGGACGAAAGTGTAGAACTCCAGTTTGTTGGGCAGAAATAGGAGAAAGTCAACTATCAGGCCCCGAGATTGTACAAGAAACCACCGACAAGATCACTCAAATCAAGGAAAGACTAAAGACGGCTCGAGATCGCCAGAAAAGTTATGCAGACAATCGACGTAAGCCATTAGAGTTTCAAGTTGGACAAGGTACTCTTGAAAGTTTCTCCTTGGAAAGGAGTAGTTCGGTTCGGTAAGAAAGGAAAGCTAAGTCCAAGATACATAGGACCATTCCCAGTAATTCAGCGAATAGGACCAGTCGCTTATCGCTTGCAACTACCAGAAGAGCTAGCAGGAGTACACGATGTATTTCATGTATCTAACCTCAAGAAATGTCTATCGGACGAATCACTAGTAATCCCTCTTCAAGACATACAGGTGAGTGAAAAGTTGAAGTTCGTAGAGAAACCACTCCAAATAGAAGACAGAAAGATCAAGTTTCTCAAACACAAAAGATTGGTACTGGTCAAAGTCAAGTGGGATTCAAAGAGAGGACCCGAATACACCTAGGAGCTAGAATCGGAAATGAAGCGAAAATATCCTCACTTATTTCAGTAAATTTTGAGGACGAGATTTTAATTAAGGTATGGAGGATGTAAGGACCTACAAAAATGTCCCTAAACGACCCGTAAGTGAAAACCCGGACCCCTGAGACCGTAACGTGCATGAAAAACCAAGAAATTAAGAAAATTGGGTTTCACGCGGGCCGCGTAAAAGTTAAGCTCCTGCTTACACGGGCCGCGTCAACTTAAAGTTGACCGGATAAGCGTTCCGGGCCACGTGTCGCACACGTGGCAACCCTACTCGTGACACCCCAGCCCTACACGTAGGCTAGGGGCCCTCGCGGGCCGCGTAAGATGCAAGTAAAGGTTTACGCGGGCCGCGTAAAACCTAAAAACTTGCTATAAGTAGCCTGTGCATGGGGCTTTCATATGTGTTCGAAAGTTTTGATCAAAAACGAAGTATACAGCCTAAATAGAATTTCCAAGTAGTGAAACGCTGCTACGACTACAGGGTATTAACTCGATCACTGCTACGATATAATGTCCGATCGATTGAAACCAATCCGATGGATGTTTAAGTGCTGCCCGTATTTGGGCTATACTTTGTCATTCATCGTGAGGGTTTTGATTTCGTGAGTTATCGTAAATGTTGTCTTAAGTTACTGACCTAGTTTCGTATGCATTGCTGTTTAAATTAGGTTACAAGGCTAAATCAGTAGGCTAAACTCTGCCCGTCTAAACTTGCAATGTGAGTCATTCTCTTTTATCAACAATGTTTTACAATACTCAAATTATTTTCAAAAGTTATAATTACAGGGATTAAGTCTTGGTTATCTTGAATCACGGGCTAGTGGGGTATTGTGCACATTACTAATTTCTCACGGTTAGGTTCAACAACCTAACAGTGATAATCATCACTACTTGGGTGAAAGGACCCAATAGTGGTATGACCATCGTCACCAGGGTGTGACACGGCGCCAGGTAAAAATAAGATAGTAGCCATTGTAATCGCTCTTATGCTGTAATTTATAACTAATGTGTCGTTTTGTTTAACCTGAATGACTCGCCAGTATTTCCCCGCTGATAAAATATTTTTAAACATGTTTCAGGTGATTTACGGTGAATCAAGGAAAAGTGCCACGGAGCACTAACAAGCTTGAAGTGGTGGCTCAGTAAAATAAATAAACTTGTTTTGTAAAACAAGGGATTTCCTTGTGAAATACCCTTCACTGTAAATTACGGGGTTCGTCCCAAATTATGAAATAAAATAATTGGGCATTTTCAAGTTTTAAAAGATCCTGCTAAGCTTCCGCTGTCAACTCAAATAATAAATACCACGGGTTTCTGTCCCGCGGCTCCTGGACCGGGTCACACCGGGACGGGGGCCGTGACAAGTAGGTACTAGTATGTTAAGTATTTTAGCGAGGTAGTGTGTATTGTGTTGTGTTGTGTTGTGTTGTGTTGCGCTTCGGTGTGATAATCGGGTTGCGAGTATAATCCATAAACATATAAAGCACACACAAGTAAGGCATATAAGAACACACAGCATAACATTACTACTATTAACAGTGTTTGCGATTTAGCGATTTAGCGCGATAAGCGAGTGCGAAGGCGAGAGTGGTTACCGAACAAACAAACACACTCGGCAAGTAAAGTAGCATAATTATTTGTGATTCATGTTGCGTTAGCGTTGAGCGTTTGCGAATATAAAGCGTTTAAGCGTGCAGTGGTGCTGTGTGATGAAAATGTATTTAGTATAACATAAACTTTTATTTATATCAAATCTCGGAGTACAAAACGGTTACAAATCGAAGTAAGTAGCAAACGGATAACAATCTGAAAAGTCGGGTTGTTACAGTCACCCCTACTTTAGGAAATTTCATCCCGAAATTAAGTAGTAGACGTAACAAAGAGTTATGGATATTTAGCTTTCATATAACTTTCGAGTTCCCAAGTGAACTCGGCGCCGTGTTTGCCTTCCCAGCGAACCTTCACTATGGGAATGCGAGAGCGTCGAAGTTTCTTAGTCTCTTGATCCATGATTTCTACTGGCTTTTCCACAAAGTGCAGAGTTTCGTTTACTTGCAAGTCTTCGAGAGGTACGCGAAGATTTTCTTCAGCTAGACACTTCTTGAGGTTTGAAACGTGGAAAGTCGGGTGTACGTTGCTGAGTTCAACCGGTAATTCGAGTCGGTAGGCCACTTTGCCAATTCTTTCCAGAATCTTAAAGGGACCCACGTATCGTGGCGCTAGTTTCCCTTTCTTGCCGAATCGGATCACCCCCTTCCAAGGTGAAACCTTTAGGAGTACGTGATCACCAACTTCGAACTCTAGGGGCTTGCGGCGTTTATTGGCGTAGCTCTTTTGACGACTCCGAGCTTTCAGGAGATTGTCTCGTATCTGGAGAATCTTGTCTGTCGTTTCATGTATTAACTCGGGACCAGTGATATGTGCATCTTCGATCTCGTGCCATACAATAGGCGATCAACATCTTCTACCGTATAGTGCCTCAAAGGGTGTCATCAGAATATTAGCGTGATAACTGTTATTGTATGAGAATTCTACTAAAGGTAAATGCGAATCCCAGTTACCACCAAAATCTATAACGCACGATACTAGTGGTCGTAATTGATAGAATTCCTCGGTAGAAAAGGAGTTAACCGATGATTTGTTTAAAGAGAATGGCCATCCATGGGGTGTGGGGGTAGGGGTGGGTGGTAGTTTGATGATGGTGGTGGGCAGATTGAGTGGTGGAGGTGGTCATCGTCATCGTTCAGGTATATGTGTGTAGTAGTGAGAGATATTGAAGATGGATGAAGTAGAGAGGGTGTGGAGCCGGAGCAGGTGACGTTCTGGCCGAATCTAAAGAAACAGAGAGTGAAGAGTAGAGTAAAAATTAATAGACAGATGAAGCTATTAACCCCCATTGTTTGTGAGTTGAAGGTGGAAGTTGTAAAAGTACTGGTACTGTTTTTGCAATTTTTAAACTAATAGATTGTAATAGTTATTTTCAACAAACCACATGGACGAAAAGCGTAATTAACTCTTTATTTGTTTAAATTGTAGTTTTAATAAGGGTGGGGTTCGGCTACAAAGTCCATTTTTCCTACAAAGTGTACAAAGTCATAAAACACCACAATTTCAGCCATAAAACACACTCAACCCCACAAATAACAAAGTGAAGATTACTAAAACGCCATATTTGTGGTTTTGTGTTGTGTTTTGGATGATAAGGCTTTGATTATCGAATGACTAACATTAGTGTGTTTTTTATTAATTATCATGTTGTGTTTTAAATTCATAGTTCTACGATGGTGTGTTTGAAGTTTTTATGGACTGATAAGGTTTGGATATTGTGTTTTAGTGATCTTCACTCTGTTATTTGTGGGTTTTGAGTATGTTTTATGGCTGAAATTGTGGTGTTTTATGACTTTGTACACTTTGTAGGAAAAATGGACTTTGTAGCCAACTCCCACCCAGAGGAGCATTATGGTCATTTTAAATAAACTAAGAGAATAACTAGATGACGTTAGTAAAGGTGAACTGTGTTACAAAAATGAAAATACAGGAACTATTTTAGAAATTTTTAAACTAATAGACCATAATGGTTATTTTCAACAAACCACATGGATAAAAACGTAATTATTCTATTTTTAAAATACACTTTAGTTTAACCAACATGTCGTCACACCTATTACATCATCCACCAGCATCTAACAATTATTTTTCATGTAAACATACAACATAGAGCAGTGAACAGTACATAATCTTTATCATAGAATACAATTCACAGCCACGTAGCTTGCTTTGAGTGGTTAGAAAAAAAACATTAAAAATTGAAAATAAAGGCTTCCTGTTGGTGAAGCTCTTGATGATAGTGGTGCCTCCGTACCTCATCTTGATAAACACCCATTCATCCTAAAAACCACACATACACAACAGGATTACATAAAAACAACCACAATCATATAAAGGGCCTATTTTCTCCAAACACCAAATGATAAACACAAGAATGATAGTTAGTGTAGAAGCATGAAGCAATGTTTTTATCTAGTTTATTGGCTCTTTTGATTTGCCAAAGTACAGATCTTAGCCTTTAATAAAAGGGAGAGTGTTGTAAGTTGAGGTGAATTGATCTGGTTAGTTGCAAGGTTGTTAAGACACCACAAACATCATTCTCCTCTACTGATGCAACCTGTAAGTCAAAGATCTACTCAGTTTTGCTGCTAATATTTTCTTATTTCATTCCAGCTTCAATTTTATTAATATATATAGTTTATATAGAAAGCAAGAAATTAGCAAAGATATGAGCTTTGGGAAATCTTTGTATAATTAGACATGGTGAAACAAGGTAATAACAAAAATAAGCACATCCCCTGGCTTAGATTTAGAAAGTATGTTTGTTTCAGCTTCAGATCTTTCCAAAAACTAATTTGGTAGGCGTTTTGGATAGTTTATATAAACATACTGATCAAATAAGATCTTGGAATTTATATTTAAAATTTACATCGAGATAGTTGGTAAACTGGCAACAAGCTGCGCCGCTACCCTTTTTTTGAATAGCAAAACTAAGTCTTTTAAAAGAAGTAAAATAAGAAATAAGATGGATGTCTTACCTGGATGAAAATTATTGGAAATTTCAAGGCAAATAAAAAGCTTAGCAGCTTCTCCAATCAAGCTTTTGTTTCACTTAGCTTATTTTCCTGTTCTCACAAATAGAAAAGTAAATTAGATTCATATTTTTTTTTTTTTTTTTGTGTTGATTCAGGCTCTAATCATTGTTATGCTTTTGAACAGGATGGAGGGATATGGTCTCATGGTACCAAAATGAAAGTCTTTAACGACCTTGGAACTAGCCGGATCAATTAACCTCCGCATACACAATAAATCAACTGGCTGGAATCCATAAGCAATCAAGCTATCACTAAACACAGGTAGTTTTGGTCAATTTTTTTCGAGTTATGACTAACAAATCTTCATATAAGTTGCTTATATATACATAAAAAGAATAGCATGTGTTGAGGTCACCATGTATTCGACATTTGAGTTTTTTGCATAAATAGGGGAGTTGAACCCCAAAAGAGTGAAACTAGGTGGGCTGCAAATTTTTTATTGTTTTTAGAAAGTTCGCTGTTTGAATCAGCGTGCTTCTACCAAGATTATGCATGATCTGCAGGTTTCCTGAAAAGTTTCTGAAACCTCGCTGTTACAGACTTATACTTTATGAAGACCGCTCTTTCAAACTAAGACATTATTTATGTTCGCTGTTTGGATCCAATACGTTATTTAAGTCCGCTGTTTCAAAGTAAGATGTATAAAAGTCCACTGTTTCAAAGTAAGAAGTATAAAAGTTCGTTGTTTGCATCCAATACCTTAGATACAGACGACTTCGACTAATAATAAAAATATCATATATTTACGACTTCTTACGTTTTGACGCTCGTTACGGACCTACGCGCGTTACGGACAACTTCGACTAATAATAAAAATATTATCTATTTACGACTTGTTACGGAATCGACGCTCATTACGGACCTACGCGCGTTACGGACGACTTCGACAAGTAATAATATTATATATTTACGACGTGCTATGTTTCGGCGCTCGTTACGGACCTACGTGCGTTACGGATGACTTCGACTAATAATAAAAATATTATATGTTTACGACGTGTTATGTTTCGACGCTCCTTACGGACCTACGTGCGTTACGGACAACTTCGACTAAATAAAAAAACTATTATATATTTACGACTTCTTACGTTTTGACGCTTGTTATGTACCTACACGCGTTAAGGACGACTTTGACTAAATTAAAAAAACTATTATATATGTACGACTTGTTACATTTCGACGCTCGTTACGGACCTACGCACGTTACGGAAGACTTAGACTAAATAAAAAAAAAACTATTATATATTTATGACTTCTTACGTTTCGAAAATCGTTACGGACAACTTCGACTAATAATAAAAATATTATATATTTACGACTTGTTACGGAATCGACACTCGTTACGGACCTACGCGCGTTACGGACGACTTCGACTAAATAAAAAACTATTATATATTTATGACTTCTTACGTTTCGACGCTCATTACGTACCTACGCACGTTATGGACGACTTCGACTAAATTAAAAAAAAAAACTATTATATATTTACGACTTGTTATATTTCGACGCTCGTTACGGACCTACGCGCGTTACGGACGACTTCGAATAAATAAAAAAAACTATTATATATTTACGACTTCTTACGTTTCGACGATCGTTACGGACCTACGCACATTACGGACGACTTCGACTAATAATAAAAATATTATATATTTACGACTTGTTACAGAATCGACGCTCGTTACGGACCTATGCACGTTACGGACGACTTCGACTAATAATAAAAACATTATATATTTACGACTTCTTACGTTTCGACGCTCGTTACGGACCTACGCGTATTACGGACGACTTCGACTAATAATAAAAATATTATATATTTACGACTTCTTACGTTTCGACGCTACGCGCGTTACGAATGACTTTGACTAATAATAAAAATATTATATATTTACGACTTGTTACGGAATCGACGCTCGTTACGGACGTATGCGCGTTACGGACGACTTCGACTAATAATAAAAATATTATGTGTTTACGACTTCTTACGTTTCGACGCTCGTTACGGACCTACGCGCGTTACGGACGACTTCGACTGTCCGTAATGCGCGTAGATCTGTAACGAACGGTGCAACCCGCATTGCATAAAAGTTTGATAGAATTTGAACAGGGCGTTCTATATTTTTATTGCCATATACATATAAGGTTGCATATTTATTTTCCTGACCTATCCTTTGTTTCAAACAACGAAGTTTATTACTTCTTCATAATAAACAGCGAACTTCTATTATGTATTTCTTTAAAATAACGAACTTCTGCTATGTATAGGCTGGAAGCAGCTATCTTCTACAAGGTATAACTTCCAAACAGCGGAGTTCTTTTAGATCCTGTTTTGAAACAACGAAGTTCTGTGGTTATGCAGGAAACCTACAGCTTTTGCAGGAAACCTGCAGGTTGTGCAGATTTTTGGTAGAAGCACGCTGATTCAAACAGCGAACTTCCTAAAAACAATCAAAATTTTGCAGCCCACCTAGTTTCACTCTTTTGGGGTTCAACTCCCCTATTTATGCAAAAAACTCTCGACATTTCCCATTAAGGACAACCAAGAGTGTATTTGGTTCCGTTTTTGGCCCAAAACATGATGAAGAAAAATACCTTTTAATATTTTCTGAAGATAAAAATATCCTTGTTTTTATTTAGTAAGAATTACGATTTGATACATGAAGAACTTTAATTTATATATGAATGAAACTGAATACATACCTGGGTGAACTAAGATTGGACAAAATACTTATGATTGGATAAACTCCAATAACATAAGAAATTAAGTCCAAAGATAAACTCCAATAACATAAGAAGTTATGTCCAAACCGTGGTGTATCGTTGGAGTTGCTAACACCATTGATAATTACAGTCCCTTTCTATTTAAATTTGTCAAAAACATTTTGAGCGATCAAGTCGTCAATGTTAATTTGTAATTCAAAAATATATGAAACAATTTTTTTGTGAATGGTTACATCCTACCTTTGTTTTGTTATCTATCAAGTCCTTAAAAGTTCATTTGGTTTACTTAGAAACTGAGGGACTAAAGCGATACCTTCAAGCGTTGACGACCTAATAAATCACATAACTGCACTGTGAAAGTATGCAGGGCTGACTCAAAGACAACCATATTTCAAAGAAAATTGCTGCAAACAATGTTTGGATGTTTTCCATATTGTAGTTGTGTACAGCACCATAGTTTGCTGCACCTAACACACTCCCAAATATGTTTACTATCTCAGCTTTACATAATACTCAATATGATTTATTATCTAACTGGCTATGTAGCAAGCTGCAACAGGAATGTGGCATCAAAGGTGCAATGGGGCCAAGTCTCCTAGTGTTGTTGCTTATCATCTCCCAGACCGGCATGACTGGCATGCCATTTGACTGTGCTAGTTCAAGTGTCAATGGGTATGTTTGGCGTAAAGCAGTTAATGCTTATGCTTTGTTTCTAAAAAGCACTTACTAAAAGAACAAACCTTTGTTTGGGTAGAACTTTAGTTTAAATTTTCCCTACAAAACAAGCTATTCAAACTAGCAATAAACATAAGCGTAAGATTTTTAAAAGCAAAACTACTCTGCCCTTCCATAATTATCACGTCATGTGCCTAATGATATTGATGTACATGTTCTTTATGTCATTTTGTGTTGTACACCCTCTGCAACCACTTTTGCCAAATACTTACTTATCATCGACAGCTGCAGCTAAAGCAACAACTCCAAGCGAGCCACCGTTGCCAAACATTCCTTAGCTTTAACGTATAGCTGGCTCCTAGGGATAGCTGTCTACAGGGCGGATCTAGGCCACATTTGTGGCTTCCCAGGAACCCATTCAATTTAGAAAAAATGGGAAAAATTAGTGAGAATCTTGTATGATTTGGAAAAAAATAGTGAGAATCTACCAAAAGGAACCCAGTGAAAAAAAGTTCTTAGATCCGCCACTGTCTAAATCATTTATTTTCGGACCGTCCGCATCCACAAGGGTCAAATAACATACTCATATTTACAAAGTTATACAATGGACCTCAAGAGTATATGCAGAAAATCATAGTAGAACCATACCTTTTCTTTTTAGGGATGATATGTACTTCATCATTATCTGTGCCCTGCATTAAAAAAAATAAAAAAATAAATAAATAAACCAGAAATACAGTCAAATTATTTTTAGGATCTCGGTTCTAAACACACAAACAAACAGCAGAAAAGTAAAAAACACGAGAATTTACGTGGTTTTGGCGAAGCTGGGCCTAATTTCATCATGAGATTCATCAAAAACACAAATAAAAAAGACATTAAATGCTTAAAATTGACACAAAAAGTCAAAAACATCAAAAACAACTATGAAAATCCCCTAAGGTGCACCTGAGGCGCAACCTTTCTAGCCCCTCAGCCCCTCTGAGGCGCATATAAAATAAAACTCCATGAGGCGCGCCTCGGACTCGTTTTTTGGCCATTTCACCTCAAGGCGCGTCTTGAGGCGCCTCAAGCGTTTTTTAAAACCATGTATGAATCTAAAGTTTTTTTTTCTTAATCCACATAAATTGGCATCATACTAGAGTTGGGTAACACGCTCCTCTGGCAACGTTTAAATAATTTGGTGATAATTTATTTTTGATACTATGTCTAATTGTAGGGACGAACTTTGGAGCAACGCTAAGGTTAATGACATGTGACCTGAATGTCACATGTTCGAGTCATCAAAAGAACCATTTAAGGGTCCATACTCCATATACACCATACTAGGGTCTAGTGTTTTTAACTGTTTAATCATCGACACCGGGAGTCTTTAAGTCATAACAAGAAAACATAAGTTTGGTTTAGGCCTTTCTTTTGCGTTGGCTATGTTGCCTAATTCCCGGGTTCCACTCACCTTTATCCTCCACTCACTTTTGTCTTCCACTCACTTTTGTCTTCCACCCACTTGCTTTACCACATTTCCTGGCAGATTGTATGGGATACCAACAAGATGGTTGGGTCTTGAGTTTGTTTATTATTATAGGTTTGGAAGTGTTTGAAGTCCAGCCTATAAATCTGGCATATATCGAGTCATGATGTATGGATATACCTTACTAAGTTTTTGAGCTATTTTTCTTAGTAATAAGATTGGGAGTTATCTAGTCTTAATTGAGTGTGTTATCAATTTCATATCCTGCTTTGAATTGGTATCAGAGCAGGTTCAATTCCACTTCGATTAAGTTGATCTTCTTGGCAGCTAGGAGCGTTTTCAGTGAGACAATAACAGCAGCAAGGGCCTGCGTAGATCCGATCAGCAGCTAGCAACGAGTTTGCTGATCTGGGTTGTTTTTCTTCTCTGTTCTGTTCAACCAAGAAGGGTAACAGCAGCAGCAGGCAGATCAGTTTTTAAAGACTTGAACCAGGCGGGTTCGAGTTATTTGCAACAGCAGCAAACCGGACTCGAGTACAGGGGTTTTTACGGTTGAAGGTTGCAGTTTGGTTCTGTTCTGAGAGACTATTCAGAACTAACTAGATTGTGTTTTTGGTTGCAAAGGGCTGGAACATCAAGGTAGTACACCTTTGCTGGTTTACAAGAAGAAATCGAAGATGGCAGACATTGAAGGTAGTCAATCAGGGTCAATTAAAGAACCAGGTGGTGCTTCTACTTCCTCACTCGCGTGCCCCATGTTGACTCAAACAAATTATACAATATAGGCCATGCGGATGAGAGCTATCTTTAATGTACACGGAGTTTGGGAACAAATTGAACCTGGTACAGCAGTTGATGTGAAGAAAAACAACATGGCAATCGCTTTGTTGTTTCAATCCATTCCGGAAAATCAGATTCTTCAAGTCGGAAATCTGAGTAAGGCTAAGGAGATGTGGGATACGTTGAAGACCCGGAATCTCGGGGCAGATAGGGTTCGAGAGGCACGGCTTCAAACCCTAATGTTTGACTTTGAAAATATGAAGATGAAGGAACAAAGCACGGTGGACGAGTTTGCTTCATTATTATCAGGTTTTTCATCGAAGGCGGAATCCTTGGGTACTAAGATCGATGAACCCAAGTTAGTCAAGAAGTTTTTAAATGGCTTACCGAGAAAGTTTATTCACATGGTGGCCTCGATCGAGCAAGTGGTCGTCTTGAAAACTATTACCTTTGATGATGTGGTAGGTCGTTTGAAGGCATACGAGGAACGAATTAAGGAGGAAAAAGATCCGGCTGGTAGTCAAGGACAGTTACTATTTTCTCAAGGGGAATCGTCCTCAAACCACAAATACAATAATGGAGGTCGTGGTCGTAATGGTCCTGGAAGGAGGGGACGAGGTCGTGGACGTGGTTCGGGTCAGGGACAATACACCAACCAAAACCGAGACAATGGTAAAGGTAGTGGGTCAAAGGGCTCGGGTCAAAGAAACAACGACAACTGACAGAAACCGAAGAAAGATAAGTCTGAAATTCAATGTTTTAGATGTGACAAGTTTGGTCACTACGCTTCAACTTGTCCAGAACGGAAGCAAGAACAAGAATCAAATCTTGCTGAAACGGAAGAAACTGATGCGACCTTGTTTATGATGTGTTCAAGCGAGACAGTATACTTGAATGAAGAGAATGTGAACCCGAAAAAATTCAAATCCAAGCATGGGGAAGAGAATATATGGTACTTAGATAACGGAGCTTCTAACCACATGACAGGGAACAAAGAATTCTTTTCGAAGCTAAACGAACGAGTAACCGGCAAGGTACGTTTTGGTGATGATTCTTGTGTTACTATTGAAGGAAAAGGCTCAATCTTGTTCACAACTAAAACCGGTGAACATAGAATACTAACGGAAGTTTACTATATTCCGAGCCTTCGTTCCAACATCATTAGTTTGGGACAACTTACCGAAACGGGATGCAAGGTCGTGATGGAAGACGATGTTTTACTAGTGTATGACAAAGCAAGAACTCTTATGATGAAGGTGTTTCGTGAAATTAACCGGATGTATAAAATCAAGCTCGTGGTTAGTTCTCCGGTATGTTTACTCTCTAAGCTTGATGATGTTTCTTGGCTTTGGCACGCCCGTCTAGGGTATCTTAACTTTGATTCAATGAGGAAGATTGGGTCAAAGAACATGGTTCGTGGTATGCCCGTTATTAACCACCCATCAAACATATGTGATTATTGTTTGATTGGGAAACAGACTCAAAAACCGTATCCGACCAAAGCCATGTTTCGGGCCACTAGACCACTCGAGCTTCTACATGGTGATCTCTGTGGTCCTATCATACCATCTACACCAGGAGGTTATAGGTATATGTTCTTAATTGTAGACGATTTCTCACGCTATATGTGGTGTTTCTTTTTGAAATCCAAGGATCAAGCGTTCGAGACATTCAAACGGTTTAAAGCATTGGTTGAGAAAGATTTGAGTCTAAAGATTGGCACGTTTAGAACTGATCGCGGGGGTGAGTTCACATCAACTGAGTTCAATGATTGGTGTGAAAACAATGCTATCCGAAGGCATCTTACGGCTCCATATTCGCCACAACAAAATGGGGTCGTTGAACGACGCAATCGAACTGTAATAGGTATGGTGAGGTGTATGCTAAAACAAACCAAGGTGCCACAAAGATTTTGGGGTGAAGCGGCTAAACATTCAGTTTATGTACTCAACCGAAGTCCTACGAAAGCGGTTGATACAAAAACACCATACGCGGTATTATTAAAAAAGAAACCGAATTTAGAGTTTTTGCGCGTGTTTGGTTGTGTGGGTTTTGCAACGGAACCCAAAGTTGATCAACATAAACTTGATGATAGAGGAAGACCGATGGTATACTTTGGTTCGGAACCGGGGTGTAAAGCCTTTCGGATGTATGACCCGGTTGAGAACAAAATTTGTATCCGAAGATCGGTTAAATTTGATGAAAAACGTGGCTGGGAATGGAAACAAAACAGGTCTGACCCAGAATTCTGTACAGTCGTTCTTCACTCGGATCAAGACGGACGCTCATCCGAGACGGCTACCGAGTCAGACCCTGACCCGTACACTCCAGAAGGTGCATCTGGAACAGTAACTCAGCAGCAAAGTGGACTAAATCAGCAGCAAAACACTGCTGCGTTTCAGCAGCAAACTGCTATTTTAGGCCGCAGTTCAGCTAGCTCAGAAGCTGCGCACAGCAGCCCTCTGTCATCAGCAGCTTTGGCTGCCAGTTCAGCCTCATTGGAGACAGGTTCGGGTGAGCCTATGCCCGACTTTGTTGAGGTTGAAACTCTCCTACGACAATCGACGAGACAGAAACGGATGCCGGTAAAGTTTAAAGATTTTCATGTCCAAGATGGGGTTAATCGAGAAGAACCGGAAGAATTATTACTTGCAACAGAAGATGAGCCGACAAATTATTCTCAAGCTAAAGGAAATAAGTTTTGGGAAAAAGCAATGCGAGTAGAGTTAGAGTCCATTGAAAAAAATAAAACTTGGACTTTAACAAAACTCCCGGGTAATATTAAACCAATCGGTTTAAAGTGGGTTTATAAAGTTAAGCGTAATGCATCCGGGGAGATCATAAAATACAAGGCAAGACTCGTCGCAAAAGGTTATGTTCAACAATTTGGTATTGATTTTGACGAGGTCTTCGCACCAGTGGCTCGAATGGAAACGGTGCGTTTGTTACTTGCACATGCGGCTTGCAAAGGATGGCAAGTTCACCACTTAGATGTCAAATCGGCGTTTTTGCACGGTGATTTAAAAGAAGTGGTTTATGTTAGTCAACCGGAAGGCTTCGTTAAGAAGGGCCATGAAGAAAAAGTCTACCGGTTAACTAAGGCATTGTATGGGCTTCGACAAGCGCCACGAGCTTGGAATCTCAAGCTCGATGGTACATTGAAGATTCTTGGTTTTAAGCGGTGCTCGAAAGAACAAGCAATTTACACTAAACATGAGGGAAATGAATTAATTATTACGGGTGTTTATGTAGATGACTTAATCGTGACAAGCTCGTGCACTAAGAAAATCGAAGAATTTAAGAAGCAAATGAAGGAGAAATTCGAGATGAGCGATCTCGGATTACTATCTTATTATCTCGGTATTGAAGTCAAGCAAACCGAGAAAGGCATTACAATCAAGCAAGAAGGGTACGCGAAGAAGATTCTAAAAGAAACAAGCTTGCTCGAGTGTAATCCGGCTAAATGTCCTATGGATCCAGGTTTAAAGTTATCAAAGGACGAGAAAGGTGAATCGGTTGATCCAACGAATTATCAAAGATTAGTTGGTTGTCTTCGTTATTTATTACATACAAGACCGGATTTATCTTATGCGGTTGGAATTGCGAGTCGTTACATGCAATCTCCAATGGTTTCTCACCTAGTTGTGGTTAAGCAAATTCTTCGTTATATTGCCGGCACTACAAGTTATGGGTTACGGTACAAACGGGGAGGAAGTCACAAGATCATGGGCTATAGTGATAGTAGTCATAATACCGATAAGGATGACGGGAAAAGTACTACGGGGCACATATTTTATTTTGGTGAAACACCCATTTCATGGTGTTCTCAAAAACAAAATACGGTAGCATTGTCATCTTGTGAAGCCGAGTTTATGGCAGCAACTTCGGCGGCATGTCAAGCGATTTGGCTTCGAAGTTTATATGGTGAAATCGTAGGTGGTGAGATGCAAAAGATAGTGATTTGGGTGGATAATAAATCAGCTATAGCATTAATGAAAAATCCTGTGTTTCATGGTCGGAGTAAACACATCGATACACAATATCATTTTATTCGTGAATGCGTTGAAAAGGAGTTGGTGGAAATTGAGTATGTAAGTGGAGACGAGCAAAGGGCAGATATTCTCACCAAAGCACTTGCGCGAGTCAAGTTCATGGAAATGCATGGGTTACTTGGTATGAATTGCTGCCTATCCCGGTTCGGGAATTAAGGGGGTGATTGTTGCCTAATTCCCGGGTTCCACTCACCTTTATCCTCCACTCACTTTTGTCTTCCACTCACTTTTGTCTTCCACCCACTTGCTTTACCACATTTCCTGGCAGATTGTATGGGATACCAACAAGATGGTTTGGTCTTGAGTTTGTTTATTATTATAGGTTTGGAAGTGTTTGAAGTCCAGCCTATAAATCTGGCATATATCGAGTCATGATGTATGGATATACCTTACTAAGTTTTTGAGCTATTTTTCTTAGTAATAAGATTGGGAGTTATCTACTCTTAATTGAGTGTGTTATCAATTTCATATCCTGCTTTGAGGCTAATCCCAATTAAGGCTGGTTTAGGCTTGTTTTTGGATGTTTCAGACCCATTCTCAATTGGAGAAAGGGCACATTGGAAAATATTATTAAGGAAAAAGAAAGAACATAAAATTTCCCTAACAAAAAAATTCCTGACCAATGAGAAAACAACATGAACTCGATAGGAATGCCCGAAATGTTTGCGATTGGGACAAGTATTCGATGTATAAAACGGGTTATGGAATCAGTTTACAAAATTTGCATGGATTTGGAACGGGTATAGTTACAATATTAGGTGATACCTACTCGACTGCCTGTGTTTACCCACATTAAAATCGAATATATTAATGTATTTTATAATATGGGGAAGGTTAACGTATAATAGCCCCTTAACGTGTGATGGTACGCGACTATTCGAAGTGAATTACGCATGTTCATTTTTAAAATACGCATGTTATTTGCATAATTACATATGGGTTGGGTTAAACCCTAATTACGCACGTTATTTTGGTGGTCGCGTACGGTCGCATGTTAGAGCCTTTTGTCTTTTAAAACTTTCACTATATAATAATATGATAAAAATAATACAAGTAGTATGCTAAAGTTGTTAGAATTTGAAATCACTAAAGTTACATAATTGTAAAAAGTGTAATTGAATATTTTATCAGTAAATGAGTTATGAGTTTATGATCGGGTTTCGAGTAATGGATCCCAACGGCAATTTTAAACACACAAGTCACGACCATTAATGAGTATACCCACAAACTCAATGGATAAACGGTAAAGAGTGCCGACGATTTGGCTAGAGGATTACCGAAAGGCCTCCCATACATGACCTATTGCCATCCCAAGACCATATGTTAATAAGAAAGGAAAAGCATTATGCTAATAAAACTTGTAAGCGGAAAAATGTGCCCGAACAAAGCTCACCAAGGTGTAAGATCTAATATATCAATCTTTAGAACTCCTCTAAGTAGCAATATTTCGTACAACCAAAACAGTATAGATCATATGGTACGCTTGAGCATTCGTATAGTCGGTCCTTAAAAGCCCTTATTGGAAAACCAAACCCCTAATCAATGGTGAACTAGGTTTACGATAACATTAGCTAAACATTGTTTTTCTTCCTTTCTTGACTCTTTATTAGGAAATAGTGAAGCGTTCAAATGAGAAGAATTTTTTTGTAAGAAGAAACAAGAAGAAATTTCAACCAATAAGAATGTTTTATTTTACTTCATTTAATATAAGCATTTAATGTTACTATAAGGGTACATTGGTAAATCTACATAGATCATTAATTTGTAGTCTTTCTCTTTAATAGCTAACTACAGTAAATTTTTTGTAACTTATCTTCAAAATATATATATATATTTTTTAAAAATAGAATAAAATAATTTAAAGTGTAGGATAAATTACAAGTTGTGTAGGATAAATTTCAACGTGTAGGATGAATTTCGAAATATGTAAGACAACTTTTGATGTGTGTAGGTAAAAAAAGTGAGTGTGGAGAATACTAGTCTTTATGACTAATTAATTAGTAAAAAATGATAATAAATGAGATAAGTGAAAAAACTATTTAATGTTTTACAAAATTACCCTTTGTTCTTTTTCTTCTCAATTAAATTTTCTTCTCAAATGAACCTTCCCCTGTGGATGGTTCAAATGAGAAGAAAAAATCTATAAGAATAAAAAGAATAAGTTTTAAACCAATATAAATGCTCCATTTACTTCATTTAATAAGTGTATTTAATGTTATTGAAAATGACATATAGGTAAATTTATAATTGTAATTAATTAGCTAACTAATTAAACTTGTAACTCACTTTTAAATATACACTTTCAAAATAAAATAATTTATGATGAAGGATAATTTTCGACATTTGTAGCATAAATTTCAGTATGTGTAGGATAAATTTTGAAATGTGTAGGATAAATTTCGATGTGTGCAGGGTAAATTCCGGTAAGTGTAAGATATACATAGGTTAAATTTGAAATGTGTAGGATAAAAAGTTTTTGTTTTATTAATGAGAGATAATATAATTAATGAGAGGAGTTATAAACTATTAGATATTTTACCATTATGCCCTTTCTTCTTTTTCTTCTCACATTAAATTTCTTTTCAAATGAACATTCCTCTATATATATATATATATATATATATATATATATTCTTTTTCTTCTCACATTAAATTTCTTCTCAAATGAACCTTCCTCTATATATATATATATATATATGTTATTTAAAAAAAATTATAAACACATACCAATTCCAATATAGGCTCATTATCAAATACTTTTTAATGGTTTATAATTTAGCACACTACACATTAGGTTTATTGACCTAATACTAATATGATTTTAACAAAAATTATAACACACGACAGCAGTTTCATGGACTCCTGGAATCTGAAAGAACGAGATGAACAAACTCATAAGAGTAACGAACAGTCGAACATCATCACTTCATCAGAACTTCGCTGAATCGCTCAGAGACGCAAACAAGAACATCGAATAGAAGATTCAGAACTCAAAAGGTCTGTTCGTCGGTTTAGTGTTAAACTGTTAGTCTGTTAATTGTTGTTAACATTAGAACCATGTTGCCCGTATTTGCGTACGGCGTATCGTATTGAATTGACTATTGAGTATTGAGCTATATTGGTAGATCGCGGTAATCTGCAAATAACGATGTAAATTGTATATTAATCTTACTTACGATCTACAATGTCTCAAAATAGATTTAGTGGGTTGGCGATGATAGCTATCGAAAACAAAGTCTTAGATAATATAAATTGTGAAGAGTTGATCTAGCAACTTGCTATGAAGAATGCAAGGAAGGCTGCATGAATCATTGGTTAGCTATTAACTTATTAATTATTATGGTATGTAACTCGTTAGAATAGTATGATTTTGTCACTATCATAATTGCATTGTTTATCAAATGCTACAAATTATTAACTCATTGTACCGGTGCCACCAAAAATAAACCGACTAGAACGTACTTCAGATCTGGATCCTAATCGTAGAGTATATCAGCAAGCTCTGGAGCTATAGATCAAATCGATGATGTATATACGTAAATTAACCCTAGAAACTTCTTCCAGTGTATCTAAAGAATTAAGGTCTCACTACCTCAAAAAAGGCTTACGGCCACAAAAAAAGTGTGACCATATGCCTTTTGCTACACTTTTTTTTTTCAACTCAAGTGTGACCAAAGGTCGAGTCATCGTAGATATCATACGGCCACATTCATGTTTAGTGGCCGTAGCAACTTAAAAGTGTGGCCAACGGCTACCATTATTTCTTGCTAGAATCAGACATTTTGTAAAATAAGTGTGGCTAAAGGGTAGCAACAGCCACATGAATTTATTGTAAGTGTGGTCCTTTCTATTATGTAGTCACTTAAAAGTTTGTTTTAGCCACATCAATTAAAATAAATGTGGCAAAAAGAGTTGTTGTAATCAAGCATTTCATTTACAGAAGAGTACAAGTCTAGAAATGATTCATCAGGAAGGAACAATGTATATATATGAGGAGATAGAGAAACTGAATAACATATATATATATATATAGTGGAGAGTTCAAATGAAAAGAAATTTTTTGTAAGAAGAAAAAAGAAGAAATTTCAACCAATAAGAATGCTTTATTTTTACTTCATTTAATATAAGTATTAATGTTACTATAAGGGTACATTGGTAAATCTATATAGGTCATTAATTTGTAGTCTTTCTTTTTAATAGCTAACTACATTAAATAATTTGTAACTTATCCTCAAAATATATATATTTTTTTAAAAATAAAATAAAATAATTTAAAGTGTAGGATAAATTACGAGTTGTGTAGAACAAATTATGAGTTGTGTAGGATAAATTTCAACGTGTAGGATGAATTTCGAAATATGTAGGATAACTTTTAATGTGTGTAGGCAAAAAAAGTTCATGTGGAGGATAATGGTCTTTATGACCAATTAATTAGTCAAAAATGATAATAAATGAGATAATTGAAAAACTATTTAATGTTTTACATAATTACCCTTTGTTCTTTTTCTTCTCAATTAAATTTTCTTCTCAAATGAACTTTCCCCTATATATATATATATATATATATATATAATGACGATGAAATTAATTCACCTGTTAGTACGGCCGTTGCAAAATTCATAGCGCTTGCCATGGGCGGAGAAAACGACGTCGCAGAAGACGGAAAGATGCACCGTTCTTCTCTCTCCCAGCTACCAAACTTTTCAACTTCCGGTAAACCCTACCCCATCTGTTGTATCTGTATCAATATCTGTTAGGAAACTTTATTTGTAAGTATTGAAGAAAATCACAATCAACTGGATCTATGAAGAGATCACAGTCCTGAAGATCACAAACAAGAAAAAGAAGATCAGATGGGACAACTGGAATGCACAGCATCTACTTCAAAGAATCACAAGTTGATCAAGAGTTGAATTGGATTATCAGAGAAGGTCATTTCTGATGGATCTGATGATATTTCTGATGAAATATCATCAGTTTCTAACGATTCTGATCATCAGGATTTTTCTGATGATTTGTTCAACAGAATTTCTGATGAAGTGGTTTATCAGAAATTCTGATGAATTACCCCACTTGTCTGAAATCAGCTCTATCCTGCCACACTTACCGAAGCAAGTTGACATTATTGGATATCATGATGAAAAAGGCAACTTGAACGTTGGATTCAATGAATAAGTCAATTGGGCACTTTTTGCAGGACTTATTGCATGAATAAACTATTGTTTATTCATGCACCCAGCCTTCTATAAATAGAAGGCTCAACCAGTAGAAGCAAAGTGAGTTTGAAGCTTAGCATTCACACATACATCAAAACTCCATTGCCCTCTCACCCACAGAATTCAAGATTCATTTGTATTAAATAATAATCTTACAATCACCTTGTAAACCATTTTGTTTCAAAGTGATATAAACTTGATAATTCTGTAGGTCTTGTTTCTAGAAAGTCTGATTTCCATTTCCGCACATCTTTTTCACATCTACTGAAATCACTTGCCATATTACGTGAAAAGAAGTTGTTTAAAGCCATACTGGGTCCAACAATTGGTATCAGAGCAGATTGAATAAATTATTTTCAAACGATCAATCGCTCATCTTCTTTTCTCTAAATATGGCCAGCTTTTAATCATGGAATAATGCTTTTAACATTGGTTCTATGTCCAAACCTCCGACTCTGGTCAGAGAGGAATACCCCCAATGGAAAATCAGGATGGTCAATTTCCTTAATAGTCATGACTGAGCTCTGTTTCAATCCATTGTAAGGGGTCCACATATACCAATGACTGTAATACCAGCTATTCCAGCAACTGACCAATCACCTGCTATCCCTGCCTCCCAAGCTCAAAAAAGTGAAATACTTTGGAGTGAGGAAGACAAGGAAAAGGTGGCTGGGGATGAAAGGGCAAAGTCACTTTTAATAATGGCCATCCCCAATGGAATATTTTCACAAGTTGATGCATGTGCATCAGCCAAGGAAATATGGGATCAGTTGGAAAATCTTTATGAAGGAGGAGAAAGGATGAGAAGAAACAAAAGAACAAATAATGTCTCATCTTATGAGAGGTTTAAAAGTTTGCCAAATGAAAGATTAAATGATACATATCAAAGATTTACAAAACTTTTAAACGAGCTAAAGAAATTTGGAATAACAAAGTCAAACGATGAAAGAAACATAAAATTTCTTGATGCCCTTCCTAGAGAATGGAGAAGTCTAACCATGACTTTGTCCTCAACTTTAGAACTAGGAAACATGAGTCTCCATGACTTATACAGCATCTTGGTCCCCAGAGAGGAAGAAATATTTGAAGAAAGTATTCAAAGAGGGGGATCTGTAGCTCTTATCTCAAACTCACAAAGATCAACAACTTCCAATGATCCACAACCATCAAACAGCCAAAATCTTGAAATTTCTGATACATCATCAGACTTTTCAGCTTTTGCTGAAGTAATAGCACTGCTCACCAAAACATTTGAGCAGAGGTTGAGGGGAGGAAGCCAGAGGTACCAGAGAAGTGACAGAGGAAGGATGGATGGGAGATCTAAAGAGGAATTTAGATCTAAGGATAAAAGGGAAGTCTGAAGTTGTGTGTTACAAGTGCAAGCAGAGAGGTCACTATGCATCAGAATGCAAGACCAAAAAGCTCAAAGATGTTGCTTACTATGAGAAAAAGCTTGAAGAAGCAAAGAAGCAGCAACAAGTTAGCTTAATTGCAGGAACAGATACATGGTTATCTGATGATTCTTCTGATGATGAAGAAGAAGAATTGGCAAATTTCTGTCTCATGGCACTTTCTGAAGGTCTACCAGAAACTTCAGAACAAAAGGTAAATTTAGACAATCTTGATCTTGAACACAAGCTAAACAAGCTCATGTCAGATATTCTAAATCTACAAGAAAAACATCAATCAGATATTAGAAAATCTGATGAGTTGCAAAGGACCTTGAATAAAATCATTCTTGAAAACCAACTTCTTATAGAGGAAAGTTTAGATCAAAGAGCTAAAATTGAGTTTTATGAAAATGAAAGAAAAGATCTTTACAAGAAAATCAATGATAAAGAAATCAATGTAAGAGGTTTTCAACAAGCCAAAGAATTCATAAATTTCATCGAGTCCACACCAAAGAACAAAGGAGAGGGTTTAGGATATAAAAACACAAAAGGAAATAAACCCACTGTCTTTGTAAAAGCAACTCATCAGATTTCTGATAAATTTACATCAGAATCTGAATCTTGCAAAACAACCTGTTCTGAATACTCTTTTAATAAACCAAACTTCAAAACAAACATAAGTGAATGCAGTCAAGAATATGTAAAGACTCCAGAAGCAGTTCACTCATCTTTTCAAAATTATCCCATCATTCCATCACAAGAAGAAATATCAGAAAATTCTGATAACTCTTGTATGTGTGTTGACATACTGAAGCTTATCCAACACCATCTTCAAAAGAAAACTATAAAATCTGTTAATGGATCAGCATATAACAGAGTTTCTGATGCAAAACCAAGAAGAAGAAAAAATAAGTTGATTAAAATTCCATCAGAAACAGTACCCAAGCATGCCTGGGTACCAAAAACCCTCTAATCATTCCATTTCAGGACCATCATGTGCAGCAGATCTGGTACTGCGATTCAGGAAGCTCCAAGCACATGACTGGGGATAGGAGCTTACTCAGCAACTTTGTTTCAAAGCTGGGTAGAATGGTAAATTTTGGGAATGGAGTTAAAGGGAGGATCATGGGATATGGATGCATAAGGTATGGATGTTTGACCATAGAGAAAGTAGCCTATGTTGAAGGCTTAAAGTATAATCTGCTAAGTTGTGGTCAATTCTGTGACAAAGGTTTTTAGGTAACCTTTTTACCAGAAAAATGCTTGTTAATAGGAATAGATGATAATAAAATCTATTTAAGTGGGAAAAGGATAAGAAGATCAATTTACTATTTTGATTTCAAAGAAGAAAGTGAACATCCTAAACTATGTTTATTTTCAAAAATCAACAAAGGTAGTAGTTGGTTATGGCACAAAAGGCTAGCCCACTTAAATTTCAAAAACCTAAGTAAACTAGCAAGCAAAGGTCTGGTGAAAGGATTACCTTTAATATCCTCAAAGAAGGATAAAATTTATGAAGCATGTGAGATGGGTAAATCCAAGAGAAGCTCACATAAATCAATTTCTGAGTCTTCTATTTCACAAAATTTGGAACTTTTACACATGGATTTGTGTGGACCCATAAGTACAAAAAGTTTTTCTGGAAAGAAATACATACTAGTAATAGTAGATGACTTTTCCAGGTACACATGGGTAGAATTTTTGAGAAAGAAAAGTGAAACTCCTGATCTGATCATTAATTTTATCAAGAAAATTGAAAATCTGTTAAAACTAACAGTCAGAAGGATCAGATCAGACAATGGAACAGAGTTTAAAAATTCAAAAATTGAGAATTTTCTTGTAAGTAAAGGAATTTCTCATGATTTTTCTGCTCCAAGAACACCTCAACAGAATGGGGTGGTTGAAAGAAGGAATAGGACCTTGGTAGAAGCCGCCAAAACTATGCTTGCTTATGCCAAGCTGCCCACTCATTTTTGGGCAGAAGCTATAGCAAATGCATGTTTTACCCAAAACAGAACCATCATCAACAAAAGGCACAACAAAACACCATACAACATTATCAATGGAAGAATTCCAAGTGTAAAATTTTTGCATACATTTGGTTGTAGATGTTTTGTTTTCAATGATTTTGAAAGCCTTGAAAAAATTTGACAGAAAAGCAGAAAAAGGTATTTTTCTTGGTTACTCTTTGTCCTCAAAAGCATATAGAGTTTTTATTCTCAACACAAGGACAATCAGAGAAAGTCTGTATGTCTCATTTGATGACTCATCAGAAACAGAGGTTTCTGATGCATACATGAAAGAAATAAACTTTTCTGACAAACAAGAAAATTATGAACATCTCTTTGAAATGATAACTGAAGATTTCCTAGAACATGATAATTCTTTCAAAAACAAATCAAAAGATTCTTCATGTACTAACTCTGCAGAACAAAGGTGTAGTACATCAGAACCTCAGAATTCTGATATCTTACACATAATTGAAGCACCTGTTCAGGGGGAAACTTCAAATCCATCAGAACCAACAACTTTTCGCAACAAGTTAAGATGGATCAAAGGACATGTTCATTCTGACATCATTGGCAATCCTGCAGATGGTGTCAGAACAAGATTTGCAACTGCACATGAGTGTGCATTTTCTGGGTTATTAAGCAAAGTAGAACCTAAATCTGTCAAAGAAGCTCTAAGTGATCCAGACTGGATTCAAGCTATGCAAGAAGAGCTTGATCAATTTGAAAGGAGCAAGGTATGGGATCTGTTACCCAAGCCAAAAGACAAGTTTGTCATAGGCTCAAAATGGGTATTCAGGAATAAATCTGATGAGAATGGCATAATCACCAGGAACAAAGCAAGGTTAGTAGTCAAGGGTTACTGTCAACAAGAAGGTATTGATTATGATGAAACCTTTGCACCAGTAGCTAGATTAGAAGCTGTAAGAATTTTTCTTGCTTATGCTGCATCCAAGGATTTCAAAGTTTATCAAATGGATGTAAAATCAGCTTTTCTGAATGGTAAAATTGAGGAAGAAGTTTATGTGCAGCAACCAGAAGGCTTTGTTGATCCAAAATTTCAAAATCATGTTTACAGATTAAACAAAGCCTTGTATGGGTTGAAGCAAGCTCCCAGAGCCTGGTATGAAACTTTATCAAACTTCTTACTCAATTCTGGGTTTACCAAAGGCACTATTGACACAACACTTTTCCTCAAAACACACAAAGGTCATACTTTACTGGTCCAACTATATGTTGATGACATTATATTTGGATCAACAAATGAAAAATTTTGTAACAAATTTCAAAAATTGATGACCAGCCACTTTGAAATGAGTATGATGGGTGAGTTAACCTTTTTTCTTAGGGTTACAAGTTAAACAAAGAATTGATGGAATATTTTTGAGTCAATCAAAATATGTGAAAACAATTCTACAAAAATACTCACTTGAAAACTGCCCTATTTCAAAAACTCCCATGGCAACAGGGAACAAGTTAGATTCTGATAAGGATGTAATAAGTGTAGATATTAAAACCTATAGAGGGATGATAGGATCATTGCTATATTTAACTGCAAGTAGACCAGATATTATGTTTGCAACATGCTTTCTGGCCAGATATCAATGTGATCCCAAAGAATCCCATCTAAAAGCTGTAAAAAGGGTTTTCAAATATCTAAAAGGCACATCAGAACTTGGTCTCTGGTATCCTAAGGATACAAACCTTGAATTAATTGCATTCACAGATGCAGATTATGCAGGGTGCAAAATTGACAGGAAAAGCACATCTGGTTCTTGTCAACTCTTGGGAGAAAAATTGGTATGTTGGGCAAGCAAGAAACAAAACTGTGTTGCCACATCAACAGCAGAATCAGAATATGTAGCAGCAGCAAGTTGCTGTTCACAAGTACTGTGGATGCAAACTCAACTGGAAGATTATGGAGTAACTCTGACAAAAATACCTATTCTATGTGAATCAAAGAGTGCTATTGCAATAACAGAAAATCCAGTTCATCACTCAAGAACAAAACACATAGATGTCATATATCACTTCATAAAAGATCATGTAGAAAAAGGTAACATAGAAATGTATTTTGTTCCAACTGAAAACAAAATTGCTGATATATTTACAAAACCTCTTGATGAAAAGAGACACAATTTTTTTATCAGCAAACTTGGCATGGTTAATTTAAATGATGAAGATTTTTCAGAAAACACAAAGACACAAATTGAAAACCAACTTGATGAACATCAAAGTTCTGATAATCATAGAACAAATCAACTGGCTTCTGATAAAGCAATCCATCATCTGATGGAACATCAGAAAATCTGATGAATCATCAATAAATGATAATTTATCAGATAATCTGAAGAAATATCAGAATATCTGGTGAAATCACCAGAAGTTCTGATATAAAATCAGAAACCAGGTTGAAACATCAGAATAATTTGTAATCATCATAATGTTCCATCTTCATGCATATCCCACACATTGTATATAGTCACATTTGTGTATATTTTGTTTTTGTATTTTTTTTCTTTTTATTTAATTAAAAAAAGAAAAAGGGGGAAAAGTAACATGCATAAAGATAAAATTCTATATTGCTGAGAAAATCAACCGTCTCTAGAAATTTTTTTTTCAGATTATTGAATTTCATTTTTTACTGCCAATGCATGCAACGTCATTTTTTCATAAGAAACTTAAGTGACACGTAGGCACTAAAATGATTAGGAGCTATGAAAGTAGCCGCCTAGTCATTAAATGCTTACTCACACATGGGGCTTAGTAGACTGTCACATTCACTGCAACAGATATCGTCTTAATTGAAGAGATGAAAAAAAAAGGGGTTGGCTGTTAGTATCATTCATGAATGAACTATCACTTTCATCTATATATATTAACAACCTGAAAAGAAATTTCTTCACAAAAATCATCTCTTCAAAAGCCCTTCGACAGAACTTTTCTTATCTTAAAATGAGTCGCCCAAAATTGATGAAAGCCATGAAATTCCCTCTCCCATTTCACAGACTTCATAATCTTAGATTAAGATCCAACTGGGAAGGACCTGCATGGGAGGACTGCAGGTTTGTGTACAATATGATCATGCAAAGTCCTTTGGGCTTTGCTGTATCATCACATGTCACCATTTATCCAAAACTTCTTCAAGAGTTCTAGTGGAACTCTGAAATCATCTTTAGTGGTACTTCCATGTGGATTGAAAGTGAGTTATGGGGGTCAAAATTACCCTAAAAGAGGAAACAATCAGGAATGTCCTCAAACTGGGTAATGATCATGAAATCAAATTCCTGGATAAGGCAGATGTGCAACAGACCTTGACTGAAATGGGCTATCATACATTCAACTCGTCAAGGGCGATTAGCAAATCTGGGTTTATACCACCTTTCCAGTTTTTGGTAACACAGCTAAGTGTCTGCTTCTCCAAGAAGATTGGACACTTCAACGAGCTGTCCAATAGGATGATGGAAGTGGTTCATGCTGTTGTACAGGAAAAACCTTACAACTATGCTAAGTTTCTCATGAGAGACCTAGTAGCAAACGTTCACGACTGTCAACCTTTTCTGATCTACCCTCGATTCGTAACCAAGGTGATCACCAGTCAGCTAGACTTTGGAGGAATGAGAAGCTGCTATCCAAGGGCCGAGCTGGTACTTCAAGAAAACATAAGTGAGGCCACCCTGGTGCCATCAACGAATCACACTGGTCGAATAACCAGTCTTTGGTTATATGTGAAGTGCATGTACAACGTGTTGGAAGAGGAGGAGGAGGAGGAGTAGTTGTTGTTTGTTTTTCTTTGTTGTGTGTTTTATGTTCTTTCTTTATCAAAGTTTGCTTTAATTTTTTTTTAATTTTTTTAACAAAAATTGTCCATAGATCTAGGGGGAACTAACACAACATATCTGATAAAAAAAAAACAAAGAAAATCTGGTGAGAATTCATAGGAAATCTGACAGTATTTAATGGAACTCAGAAAATCTGATGATCAATCAGAAAATCTGGTAATTATTCAGAAAACTCATCTTGCCATACGAATCTGTTCATTCACTAGAAAATTTTCAAAACTAACAAGAAAATCTGACAATAAATCAGAAAATCAAATTTTTATCAGAAAAAATCTCTTGAAAACCAGGAAGTTTAACATATCATCAGAAAAACATTGTCTTTAACCAGATTTACAGAAACTTATGATCATTTAAATTTTTGAAATAAGTTTCTTTCAAAATATTTTTTTTTCTGAGGACTGAAACAAGCTGTATGAAATATACTTCCTGTATATCAGAACAAAGGTGTGGAGTTCAGAACTGCAGAACAGCAATGTAAGCAAAAATCTCAGAACTCTACTCATTCCCCCTCATCTCAAAAAAAAAAAAAAATCTGATGATTCATCCTCTATAAATGAATCAAATGCATTCTGATGATATATGAAGAAAATCCAACTCTCAAAAGTTTTATTCAAAATTTTCTGATATATATCATCATGAGAAAAACCTGGGAAGATACACAAACTGAGAAAAGGTTTCTATTGGACCTTTTTGAAACAAAAGGGGTCCCACATGGAGAAAAAGGGCAAGTTGGACATTAGTATTTATCCGCAAAATCATTGGAATCTCTAAATCTCTTTAAAGAATTTACATTAAATTAGAGATAAACCAAAGGTTTTTCAAAAACGATTGTTTCCTTAAAAGGATTAAAACATCATTAAGGTGTCATTAACTACCTTGAACACAAACAACCCACGATAAACACTCAAAAATCTCTGTCTATGTACACTATAAATACCTCATTCAAAAACAGAGACTTTCATCTTCAACCTTCAAATTTAAAACCCTAAAACCCTTTTCCGAAACCAAAACCCAAATTCTCAATGGCAGCTATCAACATCAACATACCACCAGTTGAACACACTATTCCCTTCATCACTGAAGCTGAATTTCTTCCATTAAAGAGCAACAATGAAGCAATGAATGATAACATCGAAGAGTATGATATGAAGTGTCAAATTCTCATTGAATTTCTAACCAGATGGCCGATAGATCAAGCTCTCACAAAGACCAGAGAGGTACCGGAAGAACTCATACAACAAGTTGTAAAAACTCTCAAAATCTCAAGTCAAACCGAGCTAACAGCACATGTGTGGGGAAATATCTTTATTACAATCTCACCGGAGAAGATAAGGGAATGTTTGGAACTACCCTTAAATCATAGCTATGAAGAAGCGCCAGAAAAAGAAGATATGTTCTCACAACTTGGTGCTGTAATGGGTTACAAGACAAAGATTTCAAAAATCAATGAATTCAAGAGAAACAAGCTACCTGCCTTCTTGCAAGTTTTAATGGAAATTCTGAACAAGTGTCTATCATCAAAGATTGGAGGTACAGATCAGATAAATATGAACATTCTAACAATCATGTTCAGTCTCATTAATGGGTTGAACATTGACTTTGGAGCAGAAATATTTATTCTGATCAGAAGATCAATTCTGACCAATGTTGGAAGGATTGATTCACATCTACCCTTTCCAAGATTTCTGTCAATCATAATTTCTGATGCTTTTTCTAAAAGGAACATAGAAATTCCAGCATCAGAAAATATGTGGAAGACAGAAATTATGAGACTTTGGACTGCTGTAGGGTCTTGGAAGTCAGATTATGATGTACCTGTTCTGTCAGAAAAGATGATGAATCTGATACCAGAAGATTCACCATACAGAGTAGAGTACTTGAAAATGTTGAATAAAAAGCCAGAAAACAAAGAGTTTTTGAAAGTGTGTCCCCCATGGAACATGATGCACAAGAGTCAAGCACACCAAGAATGGAACAGCAGGGTGAATCTGATCCTCATCCAGCTGATGAAGATGTGAATATGAGTCCTGTGACAGAAGAACATCATGCTGAAGACTCGCATATAGGAGAAACAGGTGCACAACATTCTAAAATAAACATATTTTATGATTCTGAGAGTGATTCTGATGAATCAATTCAAGGAAAACATGAAATCTTACATAGAGGCACTATTTCTGCAAAACAAGATGTGAGTAAAACTAAAGACCCATTTTCTGAATCAGATTCTGAGGAGGAAAATGTGGTGGCAACAGGTGGAGATCAGTCTACTGATCAAGGAAACATGGATGAGAAAACTAAGAGTTTCTCAACAACTCATGGAGAACCTAAAAAGGTTCAAGGATATGAGGAAATCCAGAGCTTGAATGTGTTTCAAATTTCTGGTGAGGGGATAGAGAATTTGGAATGTTCCAATCCTCTTAACCTCAAAACAGCAGAAAATGTGTTTTCTGCTGGTATTGGAGCATCTGTTGTTCCTCTTATTACCCAAAGACATAAATCTATATCAACTGAACAACTACACAAGGAGCCTGAAGAAACAACTGCTGATAGTACTGAAGAAACAGTCACAGAAGATAAGCTTGATCTGATATTGAAAGAAATCAAAAATCAAAGATCAGACATCAAAATTTTATCAGAAACTGTCAAAGTTGTGAAGAAGCAAACAGAAGACAATGCTGCAGCCCTCAAGAAACTGCAAGAGTCGTCACAAAACAGAGAAAGCTCATCAGAATTTGAGAAAGCTCTCAAAGAACTGCATGATATCAAGAAAAAGATGGCTGAGGTTGCAACTGCAGGAGAAAGCTCAAGTTCAGGAAAGATTCTTGAAGAAATACAGTTTCTCAGAGCAACAACAGCAGCATGGCTGAGGCTTTTGAGAAGCTGTTGATGGAATTAACTGCACAAAGAAATCAAGAAAACCAGGAGTTTCAGAAAATGAAGAAACAAGAAGAAACAAATACTCAAACTCTCACTAATGTTCATTTGTTAGTAAAGAGATTGCAGTATAACATTCCTAGATTAGCAAAAGTTGATCTTCATGAACTGAAAGCCCCAATTCCACAAGAAAGACAAGCAAGAAGATCAGAAACTCCTCAACAACAATCAAAAACCATTCAACAAGATCAAAACAAACAAACGGAAACTTCAACAGCTCAAAAACAGAAGCAACCCATGGGTCCACCGCCAGATAAACAAAAGTTACTCATGGGTCCTCCACCAAATGTCCCAAAGCCAGACACATCAAGGGTCCAGCAGAAAGACCATGTTCTAGTTCAGTCATCTTCTATAGCCATCACAGGAGAAACAGAGTTCAGCATAAAGATGGATACAAAAGAGAAGAATGGAACATGAAGTGACTTCCTCAAAAAGGCCAAGAAAAGAAATGATAGAAGATTCAGAAGGGAACATCAGAGAAATGGATGTGCTGAAAGGAGATTTACACGCTATTATGTACCCTGAAGAACATCTAAAGCATTTCTACTGGAAAGGTCCAGAAGACAACCCAAAGAAACCACTCTCTCCATTGAGTAAAGGTGTTGTTGAAAATAGAAACAATGGAGGTTGGGTAATTCTACACAAGCACATGACCAATCCAATAGTATCTATTGAAAGAATTGATACTTTGACCACTGGAGGAGGTGTCTTAGGTTATGAAGCACAAAACAAGTACACCCTGATCAGAAAAGATAACAGTGAACAAAAGGTTACTGATGCAAATCTGGCTGATGATATTCACCCAATGGGAATAGTCAAAATGAAGAATATCATTGATGAAGAGAAAGGTAATTCAGTTGTGATCAGAAGAGCCCTTGACAGCCTCAAAAGTGCAGGAGCAAAGCTATACAAAAGAGCTGCACTGGCAGACTTTGATCTATGCATCAATTTTGAATATAGCAACAAGGTGCTAATACCTCCTCCCAACACCAGTATTCCAGCTGAAATTCCTTCTAAACTTGTGAGAACTGGAACAATCTTTGACAAACTAGAAATGTGTGTAGTCTTCAAAGATGCTAATAATGAGAAAGCTATGTTCAGAATCAGTGAAATATGCAGGTATTCAAATCAAACGTTGAAATATATAAGAAACTGCATGAATGAAAAACAAGAGCATCTCAAGAAGAAGGGAAAGAACAATGAACAGCTGAGAAAAACAATTGAAGAATGTATTGAAAACTGGATGGAGTCAATAGGATGGTACAAAGAGATGTACAAGGAAACTCAAAAGGCAATTGATCACAAGAAAAGGCTAAAACCAGGAGACAAATACAGAAGTGGAGTGAAGATCAATTAATGAATTGATAAGATTAAATTCCTGTTTTTAAACAATATTTTTTTTGTCTGATTTATGGTTGGTTTGACTATGTTCTATGTTCCTGAACTTAGTTGTTTTGAATTTTTCTTTCAAGAAGCAGTTGAAAGTTGTTTATGTTAGATATAAGGTAGTTCATTTTCTTACAATACTTAGGGGGAAACTGTTAGGAAACTTTATTGGTAAGTATTGAAGAAAATCACAATCAACTGGATCTATGAAGAGATCACAGTCCTGAAGATCACAAACAAGAAAAAGAAGATCAGATGGGACAACTGGAATGCACAGCATCTACTTCAAAGAATCACAAGTTGATCAAGAGCTGAATTGGATTATCAGAGAAGGTCATTTCTGATGGATCTGATGATATTTCTGATGAAATATCATCAGTTTCTGACGATTCTGATCATCAGGATTTTTTCTGATGATTTGTTCAACAGAATTTCTGATGAAGTGGTTTATCAGAAATTCTGATGAATTACCCCACTTGTCTGAAATCAGCTCTATCCTGCCACACTTACCGAAGCAAGTTGACATTATTGGATATCATGATGAAAAAGGCAACTTGAAAGTTGGATTCAATGAATATGTCAATTGGGCACTTTTTGCAGGACTTATTGCATGAATAAACTATTGTTTATTCATGCACCCAGCCTTCTATAAATAGAAGGCTCAACCAGTAGAAGCAAAGTGAGTTTGAAGCTTAGCATTCACACATACATCAAAACTCCATTGCCATCTCGCCCACAGAATTCAAGATTCATTTGTATTAGATAATAATCTTACAATCACCTTGTAAACCATTTTGTTTCAAAGTGATATAAACTTGATAATTCTGTAGGTCTTGTTTCTTGAAAGTCTGATTTCCATTTCCGCACATCTTTTTCACATCTACTGAAATCACTTGCCATATTACGTGAAAAGAAGTTGTTTAAGGCCATAATGGGTCCAACAATATCTCTATTCACGGTGGTTAACAAAGGAAGCATGGCTCTCTTGTTGACAATTTACAATATTTTTTTTTGAACGACAAGGGACGATGTGCCAATCACCATGACATCAGGCGTTGTGGCCAAGGTCGACTACTAGACCGCCACCAGCCCCTTGGCTCTCCCATATGCGCGGAAACCTGACCTCCGGTGGAACAATCGGTAAAACCTCGTGTAACATTCCTATTTTTATCATATAAGAATTATAGGTTTGTTTAAATTTATTAGCCACTAGTAACTAGTTTATTTTTAATATAATTATTCGACCCAAAATAGTTTAAAAACTATTTAATATATAGTTGGTTGAAATGTTATACCAATTAATTGGCCTGTATATGGGTGACCTCTGTAATAAAATAAAAGTATATAAAAACTTATATAATTAGACGGGTAGATTACGGGTAAGTTGAATGTTAGAAATATGAAGTACCTAGACGAGCCTAGTAACCGTTTAATAATTAAATTATAAAAATACAATATATTTGAACCTACTCCGTTTGTAATAAAACTTGGTTCAAAATGTAGATAAGAATATTCTCGTTTTAATGACATATTCATTGTTTTATAAAACGCTATATTTTAGAAGTTATAAGCGCCAAATAAGTGAAGCAGTTAAATTAATTATAATAATAAATAAAAACAAAATTTAAAATGTAAGTAACAAAATAATAAAATAACATTAAAATAAAAATCTAAACTTTCTTATCTTGAAAGTTTACGTGGCTTTAACATAAAGGAATAAAATAATAAAAAAATTAAATTCTACATTAAATGCCAACCCTTATGTGTCTTTTTGAATGTATACGTGGAGGTATGCATGATTTTGATGGGATAGTATAAATAAGAGGGCTTCATGACAAACTTTCTCATGCCTTCGTTCTTTCGTCGCCCTCTCTCTCTAAATTTCTATTTTATTTTTCTTATTATTACACTATAATAATAATAATAATAATAATAATAATAATAATAATAATAATAAAGCCCTGCCTCGTTTTAAGTGTTTTAACTCCCGATCACCGCTACCCTTTCCGATTGATCTGAGCCCCATAACACATGTCAAGGCTTTGCCTGACTAAGTTCATTAGGGTTCTGTCTCGTGACATAGGGACAAGGTTGAGTTAGGGGTACTACACTTAACACGATTACAAATACATACATATATATATATATATATATATATATATTTTTAAAATAGCTCAGAAATTATACCCAATATTCTACCAGGAGACTTTCTAGTTGAACCCTAAAGTTACAAAGTGGGTCCATTCTCTTTTCTCACTATTTTATTCCCTTTTCTTTGTGATATAATTATATTAAAAAATGTCCCAAATTGATCCGTAAGTAAAAACCCGGACCCCTGAAACCCCAATCCATATCAAGAATCAAGAAAATCAGATATTTGGTCTTCTAGCGGGCCGCGTAAAGAATAGGCAGAAGGTCACGCAGGCCGCGACAGCTTGTAGGTCTCCGGATATGCATGAAGGCCACGTGTCGTCACACGTGTCGCGACCACCGGTGACTCAGCAACCTCCGATCTGATCCACACTTCCACGCGGGCCGCGTAAGGTTTGGCCGGAGGCTTATGCGGGCCGCGAGAGAACCCAATTTCAGCTATAAATAGCTTGGCTCCTGAGCAGTTCGATGGTGTCGACGAAACTTTCAAACTCTTTATAATTCTGTTCGTATATTACTCTCAAATTAGTGAGGCGCTGCTACGATATCGGGTATTAACTCGATCGCTGCTACGATTCAATGTCCGATCGATTGAAACTATCTGATGAATGTTTAAGTGCTGCTCAAATTGGGTTTATACTTTGTCATTCGTCGTGAATTCGATGGATGTTTAAGTATTGCACTTTGTCATTCGTTGTGAGGGTTTTAATCTCGTGAGTTATCATAAATGTTGTATTAGTTACTGACCTAGTTCGTGTGCATTATTATTTAATTAGGGTATAAGGCTAATTAGTAGGCTAAGCTCTGCCCGTATAAATCTGCAATGTGAGTCATTCTCTTTTTATCAACTGTTTTACAATACCTCAAATTATTTTCAAAAGTTAAAATTACAGGGAGTAAGTCGTGGATATCTTGAATCACTGGCTAGTGGGGTATTGTGCACATTACTAATTTTCTTACGGTTAGGTTCATTGACCTTACAGTGATAATCATCACTACTTGGGTGACAGGACCAAATAGTGGTATGATCATCGTCACACAGTGTGACACGGCGCCAGATAAAAATAAGATAGAAGCCATTGTAATCGCTCTTATGCTGTAATTTATAACTAAGGGTCATTTTATAAAACCTGAATGAACTCACCAGTATTTCCTGCTGACCAAATCTTTTTAAAACGCGTTTCAGGTAATTACAGTAGATCAGGAATTAGAGTTGGATGCGGCACCAACAAGGCTTACAAGAAGTGGCTTATTTTACCAATTAAATTAAATTAAGAAAAGTTGTTTTATGTATTCAGATTTATCCTATAATAAAGCTACCTTTCAAAATATGGTTTTATCCCATCTATTTAATAAATAAAATCCGGTGTTTCTAAACTCTGATATTTTTCCTAACTCACGGTTCTGATGAAATTTCCGCTGCACTACTTTTCAAAAATAACCACCGGTACCACTTGGCTGCTCGCGGCTCTCGATTCCATCTAGGGTGGGGTCGGGGGTCGTGACAGAAGGTGGTATCAGAGCCATTGATTTAAGCCAATAGGTGTTGTGATAATAGTACCTAAGCTTATATAAAAGAGTTAGGAGATTGCTATTAACTGGTAGCACATAGGATAACATTTAGACTTGAACTTAAGAAAAGATGCCTTAGTATAAGCTTCGAGATAAGTTAAATATCTGTGTAAATAAAGTATGATGGGTTTTGGTATATCGTGAGAATGATAACTAGAACGTTGCAAGTATAATAAATAAGCAATAACACTTGACCACTGTTATTTCTTATTTATTGGTACTACTTTGTTCTAGAATATGATCTGTTATGTGAAGACTAATTTGCTTAGTCTTTGTTGAAAGTCATAATGCACTTTCCAAATCATGATTTAAGAAAGATCTATTTATAGGAAAATCTAAATTTCTTCTCCGGCAAGACTGGGTATGGTGTAGCAGACTCTCCAGCTTGTCCGGATATAACAGGGTTACCTCTCCGGCTAGAACCAGGTAAGAAGGTATATAAAATGTCAAACAAGTGACAAGATTTCCCTAAATAGTATCATGACCTGATATCTGCCTTGTTTTTGGAAATATGAATCTGTTAAATACATTGACCTTATGAAGGGTATGTATATTACAGCATGTGAAATATATGATTATATAGATATGTATATCTATAAGGGAATCCAAAAACCATAAGGATTGATAATTTGGAATAAAGCACAAGCATATGTGTCAATAATAAATCTAGATTTCTTTATCAGAAATCTCTGGCATATATCTATAATTCCAATATCAAACATTATTTCGTTTGATCATCTGCCTCGTAACTCATGCGACAATATAAATAATGGAAACCCTTTAAGTTGGGACACCATCAAAAGTATAAAAATTTCCAATGCGTTACCATAGACTATTAACGCAAGTAAAAAGCAAGTAAAGTTGTGCTAGTGCACAAATTATACGTCCACAGACGTCGAAGTATATCACACACGACTTTCAAGGCAAGACCTTTGGAAAAGATAATTGAGCACGACAACAACAATGCTAATTCCGTTAGTGGTAGAACTACTAAAGCGGCACTTTGCCACGTGATCCTACAAATGACATGAATCACTGAGGTACGTTGGAACAAGATTTCACAACCATCGGTGCACAGTCTAATCAGAGTCATAATTATTGGCACTGCAAAAGAAGTCACATACTTTTGCAAATCCCCTATTTCAATATTATTCGACATTCCCTGGTAATGTCAATTAACAACGGTTATCACACGAAATTCCAGATAGAAGTTCTTATATTTCTTTCGTTGAAATTCTGACTTCTGCATATAAAGAGTTGACTTTCGTGTTTCTACTTCCTCTAATGGTCATCATACCATGAGGATTTCTTTCATAGTAGCAAATATTGATCTGTTTCATTTCTTGGTAAATCCACACATTACACATGCACTGTTTGTTGCGTATGTGGTTCGTTTGATTTATGAAGACCACTGGAGGGCTTCATTCTAATTTGTTATTTTATCCAAACTCAAATATCATTTCGCTATACTTGATTTTTGGCACTGTGAACCGCATTATTGCAAAACGATGACTCTTTGATATCGAGTCAATGAATTTTTGAAAAAACTCAATTTCCTTTGGCATACATGGTTTTTGTTGTGACCATGTCCGAACTTTCTTATTAAAACTCGTTTTGTTTAAACCAAGTTCAATTGTTTGAACTTGCTCGCGTTACATATTCAATTCAAGGTCCCATATGATAAATTGAAGCCATCATATTTGAAATAATTCCAAAAACACTTCAATTCTCTTGAACTATAACATGCTTGTTTGGTCTTCAACTTCATTGAAACATTTCTTTGATCACGATCACCTTGTGGTGACGTTTTCACAAATCTGAAGCTTGCGCTAATCTCGTTGCACACATCATATACGGATTTAATTATTTATTTATATTTCCGCTTTGTTGGTTTATCCTATAAAAGCAATCTTAACACAATCGTGTGCTAAGATAATGATACACAAATTCATGTCATATTCCGGTGTATCTTTTAATGATTCTTACAACATCAATCGAGCCTTTCGTGATAATTATTGCTTTATCATCTTCAATCGAAAAACATTATTCAATTGTTTCAATTTCAATCGAAAATCCTACTAGATTTATTTGAAACAAACTTTCGGATTTACTCCGTCGAACTTTCATTTGGTTTCAAGCATGGTGAACTCATTTCAGTCACCGCTATTATTATTTCGATTACTACGACACCTTGTGGTGGCATTTTCTTTAATTTGAAACTTGAGCTAATCTCATTTTCACATCTGATGTACGGATTTTAATTTCTGTTGGTTCATTATCTTAAACAATCTTAATACAATTATGTGTTAAGATAAGAGTACACAAATTCATATCATATTCCGGTGTATCTCTAAAGTTTCTTTCATCATTAATCGAAAAATCTATGATATTCATTTGGTCTTTCATCATCAGTTGAAAATCCTATAATATTTATTTGAAATTTTCTTCATTAAAGCTTTCAGTTGATTATACGGTGAATTTATTCGGTCACTGTAATTATTGAATTATTTCAATCATTACGACACCTTGTGGCGTCGATATAAACTTGTAGCTTGAGCTAATTTATACATATATATCATTCGCTTGACTCATCCTTGAAAATAATCTTAATACAACTATGTGTTAAGACAATGATACACTAAACTCTGTTATATATCGGTGTATCCTTGCTATTCAATAAAAGTCCACACATTGATTTTTCTCATATCATAATTCGATAGTTGACAATCATTTTCGTACTTCTCTTTTATTCGAGCTTTTTGATTCTGAGACTTCCTCAGTTGACAATCAAAGTAAGTTTCTTTTGACAATGAATTTTATTGATTCTAAAAATCATTCACAACTTGTAAACATTTGATTTAGACATTTATTGATTATATATCTCTTTTGGCTTGAACCTAGTCACCTTGAAAATTATATCATTTCATCTCATTCGTTTGACATCAATTTCTTGAATTGATTCAGTTGAACCATTGAGTCCTATTTATTGTATGACTCGTATTCACAAAATTTGATGTTTTAATTCGGTGTCATTTACCTTAATATTGTTTTTATTGACTAAGACATGACATAACTTTAAAAGACATCGTAGCCCAAATCTCGAGGACGAGATTTAAAACAAGGTGGGGAGGATGTAACATTCCTATTTTTATCATATAAGAATTATAGGTTTGTTTAAATTTATTAGCCACTAGTAACTAGTTTATTTTTAATATAATTATTCGACCCAAAATAGTTTAAAAACTATTTAATATATAGTTGGTTGGAATGTTATACCAATTAATTGGCCTGTATATGGGTGACCTCTCTAATAAAATAAAAGTATATAAAAACTCATATAATTAGACGGGTAGATTACGGGTAAGTTGAATGTTAGAAATATGAAGTACCAAGATGAGCCTAGTAACCGTTTAATAATTAAATTATAAAAATACAATATATTTGAACCTACTCCGTTTGTAATAAAACTTGGTTCAAAATGTAGATAAGAATATTCTCTTTTTAATGACATATTCATTGTTTTATAAAACGCTATATTTTAGAAGTTATAAGCGCCAAATAAGTGAAGCAGTTAAATTAATTATAATAATAAATAAAAACAAAATTTAAAATGTAAGTAACAAAATAATAAAATAACATTAAAATAAAAATCTAAACTTTCTTATCTTGAAAGTTTACGTGGCTTTAACATAAAGGAATAAAATAATAAAAAAATTAAATTCTACATTAAATGCCAACCCTTATGTGTCTTTTTGAATGTGTACGTGGAGGTATGCATGATTTTGATGGGATAGTATAAATAAGAGGGCTTCATGAGAAACTTTCCCATGCCTTCTTTCTTTCGTCGCCCTCTCTCTCTAAATTTCTATTTTATTTTTATTTTTCTTATTATTACACTATAATAATAATAAAGCCCTGCCTCATTTTAAGTGTTTTAACTCCCGATCACCGCTACCCTTTCCGATTGATTTGAGCCCCATAACACACAAGGCTTTGCCTGACTAAGTTCATTAGGGTTCTGTCTCGTGACATAGGGACAAGGTTGAGTTAGGGGTACTATACTTAACACGAGTACAAATACATATATATATATATATATATATTTAAAATAGCTCAGAAATTATACCCAATATTCTACCAGGAGACTTTCTAGTTGAACCCTAAAGTTCCAAAGTGGGTCCATTCTCTTTTCTCACTATTTTATTCCCTTTTCTTTGTGACATAATTATATTAAAAAATGTCCTAAATTGATCCGTAAGTAAAAACCCGGACCCCAGAAACCCCAATCCATATCAAGAATCAAGAAAATCAGATATTTGGTCTTCTAGCGGGCCGCGTAAAGAATAGGCAGAAGGTCACGCGGGCCGCGACAGCTTGTAGGTCTCCGGATATGCATGAAGGCCACGTGTCGTCACACGTGTCGCGACCACCGGTGACTCAGCAACCTCCGATCTGATCCACACTTCCACGCGGGCCGCGTAAGGTTTGGCCGGAGGCTTACGCGGGTCGCGAGAGAACCCAATTTCAGCTATAAATAGCTTGGCTCCTGAGCAGTTCGATGGTGTTGATGAAACTTTCAAACTCTTTATAATTATGTTCGTATATTACTCTCAAATTAGTGAGGCGCTGCTACGATACCGGGTATTAACTCGATCGCTGCTACGATTCAATGTCCGATCGATAGGAATGGCAATGGGCCGGGTTTGGGCCGGGTATTAGTAATCCCAAGCCCGTACCCGGTTGTAATTCTTTAGCCCGTACCCGGCCCATTACCCGTCAGGTATTTGTCGGGTATTTACCCATCGGGTATCGGGTATACCCGCGGGTAACGGGTATACCCATTAATTTGTTTAAAATATCATTGAAACTCTCATGTGCATTTTTTACTCTAATGTTTATATAATTTACTACTTTAATAACTACAACAAAGGAAAATATGACCAATAACATACAAACATATCATATTCAAATGCATATTTGAAACATATATCTGCATAATTAATTAATTAATGTACTACTACTTTGAAACACATAATGTCAGTTTATATAATTTGCATTTAATTGAACACCAAACATGAAAAATAATAGCATTAATCAGAACCCAAGTAATCTCCCTAACAACTTGAAATGTGTTTAGAAAATTCCAAAACTAACACACATTTTTAATTTGCATAGAAACAACATAACTAAACATAAAATCTTGTGTTTGTATGTTAAAGTCTTGAAGACAAACAACAAAGCAAAATAATATGAATAAGTGTATGTACTAAAGTTTATATAAATGGAAAATTAAATTTAAAATAATATGCTTTTCGGGTATTATTCGGGTAAACGGGCCGGGTATCGGGCGGGTATCGCTAAATCCTATACCCGTACCCGTACCCGAATATTTTTATATTTTTAAGCCCATACCCGGGCCATACCCATCGGGCTTCTGGTATACCCGACCCGTATGTTTCGGGTTTTGGGTATACCAGTCGGGGTTGGGCTTTTTTGCCATCCCTACCGATCGATTGAAACTATCTGATGAATGTTTGGCTGCTCAAATTGGGTTTATACTTTGTCATTCGTCGTGAATTCGATGGATGTTTAAGTATTGTACTTTGTCATTCGTTGTGAGGGTTTTAATCTCGTGAGTTATTGTAACACCTCGAAAATTCACGTCCTATAATGTATTGACACGTGTCATAAGCTTGAACGTGTGAAAGAATACTCTAAAGGGACTAAAGTTGACAAACATGGAAAGTATGTGAATATAAGGGTTCAAAACGTCAGATACATATAATTTACAGTAACCCTACATGATGCTCATACCCTTAAACGAATGAATCATGGATCATACGAAGCTAATTGTGAAAGAAAGTGAGAGATTACAAACTACAGGGGTTAAATGTGTCAACATGTTTAAGGTATACCTCTGAGTGACCTTTTAGCAAACCCGAAGCTTTGTAACGGTTAATTATGCTCACTAGAATGCACGATAAAAATTTCATAAAGTTTCGTTATCGTATGAGAAAGTTATGACCAAATTCGTATACGAGGGGTTAAAAGCGTCAACGATGAAGTTTATGACTTTTCGGGTAATAACAAAGTGGCCAAGGACTTAACAAAGTGGGTATAAGTCTTGAAGCCCTTATAAGTCAAATTGAAGGGCTCAAAATGCAAGAAATAAAGGTTGGGTGACCTTTCGAAGGACCAAGAGCCAAGGATGCAAAAGCTAAAAACTTTTTAACCTGACAGCATGACTCAGGCGGGCCGCGTAAGCCTTAACAGAAGCTTACGCGGGCCGCGTCCGATCCCCAGATGCAGAAAAGTGAGACAGCAGCCTGTTTAAGCGCAATAACCGACTTAAAACAGATATTTCCACTCCATGGGCGACCCCTACATGCTTTTTAGACCTTAGGGAACATATGTGGATGATCCATGACCAATGGTAGACTTAGTTGTCAATAATCTAGTAAGATTAAAGCACTATATAAAGGGCCATTAGTTACAACTTTTGATCACACCTTCCATCTGCATTCTTGAAGACTTCTGGAGCTCCAAAGCAGACCCAAGTCATCCCTAGTCGTGCATAGGACTTTGGTAAGTACCCTTGACCTTCCTTAATTGAGTTTTTACTTAGTTTTAGCTTAAAAGTCAAACCGTCGTAATTACCATTTGACTTAGCGATTAATCATTAATGGTCCAGTGATTAGTCGAATTGAAGGTAGTTATAAGTTGGTAATTATGTGGGCAATAAACCCTTAAAAGGGCACCCTCTGATTCCCACTCTAACTAGGACTTTTGTCGGGTCAAAGTTGATTAGAAAAAGTCAACAGAATGCTAATCTTCGAATTAACACTTAATTAACAATGTAGAAGGCATGTAACCTATATTATCACTCATATAACTTGGTAAAAAGTATAATAACTGGTCTAAGCTTGTTTGATCCGATAATTTTCTGTTTAGACCCGGTTAGGAACCGAAAGTCGCAAAACTTTGACTTTTGCTTTGACTTCAGTTCTGACCCGATTTAGTATGGTTTGGAAATGCCTTAGAGCTTCCTTAGGACTAGGCTACATGATAGTATAACCCTCTGTGATTATACACCTTGGTTCATTAGCTATCCAATTAATATGCATGATTCCGTTAATTGCTTAAATGTTGACCAATATGCCCTTTTGACCATAAAACGAGAATTCTGGAAATATGAAAGGACAATAATCTTTGTTACTGATTTATAAACATGTCCCTAAATTTTCACATCAGTTGGAGGTCTAGATTAGGAGTTATGCTCATTAGCGTAATTAGAACGCCTTTTAGTAATTAAACGGCGCCATCAGCATAAAGCCTATCTAAACCCAATTTTTGACACCAAAACTTTTACCCACTGATGTAATATAATATTTTGGGATTTTGAAGATTTTTAATTATTTTTAACCTACTCATAACCTAAGGTTATGACCTTGATTCGGTAAATACCGATTATACCCTTTTTTGGTTATAAAATGAGTTCTACATAATATTTTGACACCAATCCAATTGATACTGATTTTAAATAATAAATGAAGTATTTTGAACTTTATAGCCTGTTCAGAAAACTCAGATTTCCTGTATAACCCGGAAATCGCTTAAAACGGCTTTTTACGCGTATTAAACACCTAGTTTGGGTTTAAAACCATTTTGTCATAAAAGACTTATTACCAACTGATATGACCTATTAAAATAAATTATTTTACTGAGGTATTCGTACACGAATCACATAATTTCATTTAATCTCTTTTATAACCTTTAAAATGACCAAAATACCCCTACGGGGCTTAAATTAAGGTTAAACTCATTTTGGGCATAATAGAAGATATCCTACTGTATCACAACATATTTAAAGCATATTGACTTAGGAAACCTGTATATGACTCTTACGGTTACCCGTTACGCTTCTTACGCATTCGGTTCGGTTTATGTAACTAGTTTGCATAAATTAGCCGAAACGGGTCAAACCTTGTCGTTTTTATCTCAAAATCCAGAATGTGTTTAGATTACCCATATTATACAAGTCCTCAAAGTTGTCGGGTCTAAATCACATCCTATTCCGGTCTTCGCTTAATCACACGTTCGAACCGTATCTTTCCTTAAAACTAACCGGTCTAAGTTTAGGCTTAATTAAAGACCTGTTAGGATTCTAATAGGTTATTATAAACCTTTGTTCCAGAATAGGAGACCCGGTAAAAGCTACATGCACTTGCTATTTGTGATTGATACTTGCAAAGGTAAATACTTTTAACTTATTTTCCCTATACGGGCTTGGGGTATGGTATATAAAATACCGCTTGGTCAGGGCATTGAATCTTTAATCGAATAGAGGTTAAATCATTGACATGCTCCGTTTTGAAATGTTTTGTTTGCTTAAAGCCTTTGGGGGGTTAATGACCATGTCCCGGATATCCTTGGCATCATTTTACGAAATGGCCACGACCTAAGCACGGGGTGTAGGCGTACACCCGTCAGTGCCAAAATAAATAATGTGGTGTGTCTATTGATCTTTAACCCGGTCTACGGATTGGGCTATTGAATGCATAAGGAACATGTAATTCTTTTACAAGATTATATTCAGATAATTATCCCAAGTTATAAAAATGTTTGTGCCACGTGCATCCAAATCAATTTTTAATCATCTTTAAAATGAGTCAGTTGATTGTATTTACCAGTGTAAACTGACGTATTTTCTCAAAAAGGTTAAGTGCAGGTCCTACGCGAACTTGGCTGGCTTTCTCCTAGCGTCCACAATAAGTTTCGCAAGCTTGGATGTCAAACTGTTGAACAATGTTTTCCTATTTATTTTTGATCCACCTGTGGATTATTGTCAACTGTTGTGATACTTGATATTACAATTTATTAAAGTTGAAATATATCTATCTTTTGCTTCCGCTGTGCATTTAAATATTGTGTTGTTTGACTGTAATGTTACCAACCAGATCACGATACTCCCCACCGGGCCCACCGGTAATACGAGGACATATCGGGGGTGACAGGTTGGTATCAGAGCCAACATTGAGTGAATTAAACACTAGCCTTTTGTGTTTAATCTCAATGACACAATTGCACATTCCAAAATTTTCGAGTCTAGACAAAGAACTTAGGACAAATCCAAATTTGTTTTGTTTTTATCTTAAATTTGTCCTTTATATCTCTTGTTGTATCTTTTATTTGTGTTAACAGGATTAACAATGCCACCAAGATTTAGAAGAGGAGGACGAGGCAAGGGGCCAATCACCGCCCCCAATGATCACGAAGCCGGGCCTTCGCACAGGCGAACTCCTTCCACTACAATGAGTGCCGATCCGCAAGGAGTCGGGAGGAACTATACAGAGCCCGCTAGACGGTCTGTTTCGCACAGCTCAACACCTCCCTACCGCCATTCCTTTGGGCCACATTCTAAAAACGAGCCCGACAACCCACAACCTTCATATATACCTCTCCAGCGATCTCTTTCGTACAATTCCGTTGGCAACCCCACTCCTGTTTTCCAGGGCCGGTTTAACCCGGCAAACTATATTCAAGAACCAGTGGGTTTTAACCCATTGGGACCGGAGGATCACTTTTCCAGCGATAACGCCATGGATATGGATGAGGACACCGACCCTATGGAACCACAGACTGGAACCCCCACACACCCTATTGAGGTCTCTGATGGTTCATCCTTCCATGGATCACATTACGGTAGTCCAGACAGTTATCAAGCGAGGTTTAACCAGCATGAATGGTACTTCACACCTTCTCACCATTCATCACCTCACCAGCAGCAGCAGCAGGATCCCTCTGGGGATTCACGATTTGTGGCAGTTACGCCACCGCCTCCTCCGCCGCCAGTTCATCAAGCACCTCCAGAACCACCAATGCGTCGGAGATCAGGCGCAAGAATATCCGCGCGAGGAGGGGATTTCCACTTTAGCACCCCTCGACACTCCAGTGGCAGTCATTACCCACCACTGCATGAAGACCCACAAATGGGTGGGCCCTCAAACCCAATTCCAGAGGTGAGTTCTGTACCAGTTGCACCACAGCCGCCACCGATGGGTTTTGATAACCCGATTCCTTCATACGCCGGTTCAATGGCGTACAATCCGTCTGAACAGCCGGTTCACACTCACTATAACTATGCAGAAGCCGACCTGTACCTAGTCTTGGCAAACTATAACGCCCTACATCCGGAAGGACCGTATGGAGCTCCTTGGGGAGTGGGATATCCAACTCATGGATATCAAGTACCTACACGACCTCCGATTCGGCAACAGTCGCAGCCACCACGATTTTCCCCACTAGAGCATGAGGAAATTCTTCAAAGATTGGACCAAGTTGAGCGGGTAGTTCACAGAAATCGCAGGGAACGACAAAGTTTCTTCCAGGGATTGACAAGTTTAATAAAAGGGAATAGCAAGAAGGACCATTGAATCCTTCAATTGTTTGTTGTATTTTCCTTGTTTCAGTTGAGCCCCTGCGTGGGCCTGTCTTGCTGTTTTGACCCCTGCGTGGGTAAGTCTTTGTTTAAACCCCTGCGTGGGTATGTTTGTTTGGTTAAGCCCTTACGTGGGCAAGTTGTTTCTATTAAAAGTCCCGTTTAGGGCAAAGTGTACTTCTTTTGAGGTTTAATGGAATGTTAAGTTTATAAATTTCATTTTTGTAATTATATGCATAACTATATTATACATGAAATAAATGAATTTAAAATCATTCCTTTTAAAATAATCTGCCTATTAAATATTAAATAAGAATCTCAACGGTATAGCCTAGCCTGCATGTCATTATGAGACCTAGCCAAGATGGTAAGACATGTTTAAAAGATTCGGATCCCTGTTAACATCTGAAAACATGTTAACACTCCTGGCAGATGTGATTCGTTAAAATCACACATGTCATTTTTATAATAGGATTCTTTAAAAGATTCCTAACTAACCTGATGATATACAAATCATAGGTTTAAATCATCAATTAAGATGATCATATATTAAACATCCATTAGTGATGTAGTGCCTAAGGGCTATACTCATTGTCCTATAAGACAAAAGACAGTAGTAGTCTACGACTCCCTGTCAGAAAAAGGTAAAGAACTATGTTCAAACCCTCATGCCTTGATTCTCTGAAATCATGGCTTATAATTTAGGATGTCCCTGTGACTAGGCCTTTTGTGCCACCATTAAAACTGTTATTTGTTTTATAATTATGAAATTAAAATAAAAATCCTAAATAATTATGATTAACAAATTAACCAAATATGGTCTATGCTTACCATGGTTAATGAATTGCTATAAAAGACAATTCCGTAATAAACCATTGTCAATATCTTATGTAGCAGTTCAAGATACAATGGCTGACTCAGATGAAATTAATAGTCACCCAAGGGAGAATCAGAATGATGCTCAGATTAATATAGCGGGTGCTGAACTACAAGCGTTAATAGACAACGCTGTTACAAAAGCAATAGAGCGGCAGTATAATGAATATAGCGGGACTCGAAGTAGGACCCTATCTGCACCGCACTCAAAACCTAAGACTCATTCTGAAGCTCACAACAAGCCACCACCCTCTAAGAAGGAAGAACCCAAGAAAGTTGATGACGATCGTCAGTCCTCAAATCAACAAAGTGTTCCATCTCAAAGGATCGTGCTGAATCAAGGACCCCGTGATAAGGGTTGCTCCTACAAATATTTTGTTTCATGCAAACCCAGGGATTTTACTGGGGAGAAAGGAGCTATAGACTGCATGACATGGTTGGATGAGATGGACACCGTGGTTGATATCAGCGGGTGCGCTGAGAAGGATGTGGTAAAGTTTGTGTCTCAATCGTTCAAAGGTGAGGCCTTAGCCTGGTGGAGATCGTTGATCCAAGCTACTGGGAAGATTCCACTGTATAACATGACATGGGAACAGTTTGTTACCCTCATCAGGGAGAACTACTGTCCTCAGCATGAGGTGGAAAAGATTGAGTCAGATTTTCTGTCATTGGTTATGAAGAATCTGGATTGCCAAGCTTACCTTATGTAACAACTCTCACTAAAACTATTATTTATTATTATATTTAGTTCAATAGGAAACCCTAATTGAGACACCCAAGTGATTCCGCACAAAACCTAAAATTTTCAGAACAATCGGAATCAGGATCAGGGCCCCTAAAACTCAGGGGGGGGGGGGGGTAAACCCTAGTGACGATTATCTTAAATTCTCGTTGTCAAAAATCGAATTTACAAAACAGTCAAGTCAGCAAAGCTAGTCCCAGACGTGGCTACTCTATAAGTGATTTCGTGTCCCTTACGGACCGTAAGGGTTGATGCTTACGGTCCGTAAGCTAGTCCAATTTCACGTATAAATAGTAGACATTGGCACTTGAATTCTGGAATTAAAACGACGTAAGTTCTCGCTACATGCACTGAGTTATGATCAGAATACTACAAAAACACACACGAATCCCGAATTGCTGCCGCAAAACAGGGTAATAACTCGATCGCTATTACGATTCATTTTCCGATCGATCAATGTACTCAATGGATGTTTAAGTGCTGCCCACATTAGGGTGATGCTTTGTCATTAGTCGTTAATTCGATGGATGTTTAAGCATAGCACTTTGTCATTCGTTGTGAGGGTTGATCTCGTGAGTTATCGTAAATGCTGTATTGATTACTAACCCAGTTTTGTGTGCATTATTATTTAAATTAGGTTAACAAGGCTAATCCATAGACTAGACACTGTCCGTGTTAAATCTGCAATGTGAGTCATTCTCTTTTTATCAAATTACTTTCAAAATCATGTTTATTTTCAAGATTATAATTACAGGGATTAAGTTTATGTAATCACCATATTACAGCCGGTATGTGGGGTTTTGTATACATTACTTGATAATCTTCACCATTGGGCCAGCCAAGGGGTGATATGACCATAGTCACAGACACCATTGGACGAATGGGGCAATGGGTCGAGTGACAAATACAGTGGGTAGTTGGTTTGATATCAGAAACATTGTAATTTTCCTTAATACTGTGAATTATAACAAATGTATTGTTTAAGTAAATAGAATGATTCACTCAGTATTTCCCGCTGACAAAACCTTTTTCAAACATGTTTCAGGTGATCTGTTGTAATTCAGGAAAAGTGCTATGGAGCATTTCAAGCTTAAGAAAGTGGCTCATTATAAAATAAAGAAATATGTTTTGTAAAATAAAGATTTCTCAGTGAAATCATATGATTGTAAATTTCCGGGGTTTTATCCCGAATTGTGAAATAAAATAATCAGGAAAATTTTAGCTTTAAAAAGATCCTGATGATAAACTTCCGCTGTTAAACTCAATTAAATAAATACCATGGGATTTCTGTCCCGTGGCTCCTGAAACGGGTAAAACCAGTCGGGGGCCGTGACAGAAAAAGGTGGTATCAGAGCCACTAAGTTAAGCTAATTAAATATTTAGAAATATTTAATTTTTCCTAATTACTATTATGTGATTATGTGTTTTATTAACTGACTATTTGTTAGTTACAGTATGGGTAAGCAAAAGCTTTCAAACACCTATCTTAAATTAGATAGGTCATCCAACGAGAAGGGAAGTTCATCCCAAACCAAATCCTCAAAACTCCCTGCAATTCCTGAAGAAGGAATATTTGTTCGAAAAGCCCAATACGAAAAACCACTTTCTCCGGATAAAAGAAGTTTGATTCTTAAGAAAAGTCAGGAGAAAATAAAGAAAGCCCGAGAAAAGAAAGTTAAACAGGAAACCCAGGAATTAACCAGTAAAACACCTAGGGAGGACAAATTAGATGAAAAATGGGCGGACCTTTACATGCTAGCCACTGTAGCAGTAAATGCTAATATTTAAGAATACCATGACTTCGTAATAGCAACCTTATCACTTACAAGCCCGAAATATTATCTAGTAAATAAATAAAACCTAGTATGTTTAAATTGTTCATTTTCTTTTGTGTAAATTAGTCACAGGGTATGCAATAAAATTTAAAGGTATTTCTAAAAATTTTTGTTATAAATTTTAACTTAGCATTTTTGTATTTTACCTATATGTTAAACAGCATGAATGAGTTATCGGAAGCCCTAGAGAATCTCAACTTATGCCCTGTAAACCTAGAAGTTTCTAAAGAATTTACTAGGTATTTTCCTGATGTGGAACAACCTGTAGAATTCAACGCTCCACCTTTGAAAAAGCCAAAACCAAAGAAAAGAAGGAAATACGTATGGGGGAGTCGTATACGTAGGAAAAAGCCAGCTACGAAACTTCCTAAAATAAACAATCCTTTAGAAAAAGGAAAAGAAATTGTAACCAGGGAAAGTTCTAGACAGCAGGAGATGGAGACTGAAGTCAAGGAAGATTCTAGGCAAATGGGAATGAATAAGGAAATAGAAATGGAGGTTGGAAAAGGTTCTAGACCAACTCAGATGGAAATTGGAGAAAGCTCCAAACAAAACCAGGGAATGACATTTCAGGAGGAAATAGATTTTATATTGGCAAGCTGTGATACTGTTCAGCCTGTCAATAGAAATGTTTTTACTCAGCCTCTTGAATCTCAATTACCAATGAATTTCGGAACCAATAATCCACTCCCAATCTTTAGGAATGGATGAATGGTGGACAAATGATTGGCAATTCCAAAACATTGTCAACAGTCCTTATTCCTTTCTTCCCCAGTTTGATCCAGAACCTCTACCCAATCCACCGATGAGTAACGAGAATATGGCTGAACTCCGCCATTTTGGTGAAGAGCTGATGGATGCTGGGAGTAGAATCCGGGAGATAGGGGGACAAATTGCCTGGAAATATGATGAAAGGGAGCTTCGTTTTAAAGAAAACAAGTGACGAAAGATAGGAGGTTTTTGAAACTGTGGTTGTGTAATAGTAATATTAATGAAAACCAGTATGTGTAAAATAAATAATAAAACGGATGTATATAGAAGCATGATATAATCTATAAAACAAATGAAATTTTAGAAAATTTACAATTTTGTTTGTATATTCGTTTACGTGATTATGTGCAATTAAATGTGACATTGGATTATTTCTTTTATACTAATAAATTATATATATTAATTATCAGATGGCAAACATTGGTAATGAACCTGTAAATGAAGTAAATGAATCCGAGCAAATTCAGGAAGAGCAATTATTAACTAGGCAAGATATCGAGGATATCATTGCACAAGGAATAGCCAATGCTATTCCAGCAATCGTTGCTGCTGTTCAAAAACCTGCCGAACCTCAACAAATTATTCCTAGTAAACGTATTTCTGAAGATAACTTCAGTAATAGCGTAAATGGAGGCGATAATCACGATAATGAACCACGACAAGCTCCACTCCCTAAGAAAATGAAAGCCGCAACACCTGGTTGCACTTTCAAAGAATTTCTTGCCTGTAAACCCATTGAATTTGCAGGCAATGAAGGAGCAACTGCATCACTGCGTTGGTTAGAAAAAACCGAGGCAGTAATTGCAATAAGTAAATGTGACAAAAACGATCAAGTCATGTACGCATCAAATCTTTTCAAAGAAGGGGCACTTGAATGGTGGAACACGATGTTACAAGCTAAAGGAAGAAATAGGGCTTACGCCATGAACTGGGAAGAATTTAAGATTCTTGTAGAAAGAAAATTCTGTCCTGAGTATGAAAAAGATCAAATGGCAAATAAGTTCCTAAATCATCGGATGACGGGTGTAGATTGTCGCGGTTATACTTCGACATTTTTCGAATATGCTAGAGTGGTACCAACACTGGCTTCGCCAGAGCCGGTACTCATTTCTCGCTATATTTGGGGATTAATTAGTGAAATCCGCAATATCGTTAAAGCTGCGAGACCTCGCACTATTGACGATGCAGTGGAACTAGCCAACACCCTAACTGATGAGCTGGTACGCACAAGAGATGAAGACAGGAAAAAGGAACTGGCTCAGAAAATTACCCAAGGATCCGTATGGGTAATAGTAATAACTTCAAGAAAAGAGGAACAGGACAATCCTCAAACCCACCTTTCTGCAGGAATTGCAAAAGAAAACATTTTGGAAGATGTAATGTAACCTGCAACCTTTGCAAAGCTGTAGGACATCGTGAAGAAAACTGCAGAAAGAAAACCATAATCTGTTTTTAACTGTGGAGAAGCGGGGCATTATAAAACAGAATGTCCTAAATTGATCAAACCAGCAGACAACAAACCCAAGGCGACCGACGGAGCTACTAAGAAGAATGTCAGAGCATTCCAGCTAACCACTCAAGAGGCAGAACTCATTCCAGATGTTATAGCTGGTACGTTCCTAGTTCACAACGTATACGCAAAAGTATTATTTGACTCTGGTGCAAACCAAAGTTTTATAAATACTTTATTCTGTCAAGCTCTTAAGTTACCTTTAACCAACATTAGGCAGATTTTTACAGTCGAAACCGCAGATGGGAATTCAGTTAAAATAGATCAGGTTTTGCAAAAAGTAGAAATAGAACTTTCAGGTCATAAATTTGCTGCAAATCTGTTACCTATGAAATTAGCTGAATTTGATGTTGTGTTAGGAATGGATTGGTTAATAGCCAACCATGCTCAAATCATTTGTGATAAAAACTCTATGGAAATTCAAGCACCTACTGGAGAAGTAATCATGATTACAGGAGATAAACCACGTAAACCCATGAAGTTCATATCAGTAATGAAAGTTGCTAGTTATGAACGAAAGCAAGGAATAGTATATATGATTTCAGTAATCATTAATACTAAGAATAAAGAACTTAAGGAAATTCCTGTAGTCTCAGAATACCCAGATATATTCCCAGAAGAGTTACCTAGATTACCACCAGATAGGGAAGTAGAATTTAGGATTCATCTAATTCCTGGAACTACACCGATAGCTAAAGCACCTTATCGGTTAGCTCCTACCGAAATGTTAGAACTGAAAAAACAATTAGATGAATTACTAAGTAAAGGATTCATACAACCTAGCTCATCCCCTTGGGGAGCTCCAGTGTTGTTTGTAAAAAAGAAGGATGGTTCGATGAGAATGTGTATTGATTATAGAGAATTGAATAAAGTTACAATTAAGAATCGATACCCATTACCTAGGATTGATGATCTGTTTGATCAACTTCAAGGAGCTAGATATTTTTCTAAGATCGATTTACGCTCTGGATATCATCAATTGAAGGTACAAGAAGAAGACATACCTAAGACTGCTTTCAGAACTAGGTATGGTCATTACGAGTTTACAGTCATGCCCTTCGGATTAACAAATGCTCCAGCAGCATTCATGGACATGATGAATAGGATCTGTAAACCGTATTTGGATAAATTTGTAATTGTTTTCATAGACGATATACTTATTTATTCAAAAAGTCAGGACGAACATTGTCAGCACTTGCATGCACTCTTAACTTTGTTAAGAAAAGAAAAGCTGTACGCCAAATTCTCAAAATGTGAATTTTGGCTAAAGGAAGTGCAATTTCTAGGACATATGGTGAATCATGAAGGTATTCATGTAGATCCTGCTAAGATAGAGGCAATTACCAATTGGAAGGTTCCGCAAACCGCAATGGAAATTAGAAGTTTTATAGGTTTAGCTGGGTATTATAGACGGTTTATTAAGGATTTTTCCAAAATAGCTGTACCATTAACTAAGCTAACCTGTAAAGCCATTAAGTTTGAATGGGGACCTAAGCAAGAAGAAGCCTTTAGAATCTTGAAGCAGAAATTAACAAATGCTCCAATCCTAGCTTTACCAGAAGGGACTGAAGATTTTGAAGTATACTGTGATGCTTCAAAACTAGGATTAGGATGTGTGCTAATGCAACGCAAGAAGGTAATTGCGTATGCTTCAAGACAATTGAAAAAGCACGAGGAAAATTATACGACTCATGATTTAGAATTAGGAGCTGTAATTTTTGCCCTTAAGATTTGGAGACATTATCTTTACGGAAGTAAATTTACTGTCTATACAGACCACAAAAGTTTAAAATATATTTTTGGGCAAAAAGAGTTAAACATGAGACAAAGGAGATGGATGGAAATCTTAAGTGATTACGATTGTGATATTCAATATCACGAAGAAAAGGCAAATGTTGTGACAACCCTCAAAATTTCAGGTACTGTACAAATTAATTAATCTTAATTACGTGCTTAATGACTGTGCTTGATTACAACCGATAATTTAAACTGCTCTATGATTCTATATCATATATACATGCATCACATTTTATACAGTCACTCCATTCATTACACACCTACATTAGTGGCATACTTGATGCACTTAGCACAGTTGACACGCTGAACGGTTGATTCAGAAATAATGCTGACAATGCCAGCACTTAGACAGACAATATTATTATGGCCAGTATGAGCCAGGGATAGAATACTACACTGGGTTGTAGTGTAGGGAAGTGAGGACCACAAGACTGCGTCATTAGGTGATAGATATAGTGCCGGGAAGTGCCTAAAACACACTTTAAATATAGAATTCAGCTTTCTTTTATTAAATTCAGCATTTTTATATACCAGTAAAATATACAAATATAGCAGAGTGGTCCTGTATACTTTCCTAAGTGCCAGGAATGTTTTCGTTGCAAAAAGACGCGTAAAAGACGCTATACGGTGAAATTAAACGCTTTAACGGAACGATACGTAACCGAACAACCAGACAATACCCGAGACACGAAAATATTGTCAGAAATATTATTTTATCTTACTTAATTATTTATGGTCACAATAAATCCCTACGCACTATAGAAACATGTCACACACCCACTATACTTGGAAATACCCTTAACCTTCTAACTTAATACCTATTAACTAACAAAATCTACACTTTACCCCCCCCCCCCCCCCCAACCGATTTCCAGCCATGGGACCCACCCTAATCATATTCTTCTTGCCTCATTACTCCATTGGTGGGAAAGTTGTGCAATGCTTAAGGGACTTGTCAAAGATTTGTAAGGAATCTTACAATTTCCAAAGGAAAATCATCATCACCTCCAAGCTTGCACTCAACCTCTTTCCTTCCCCTATTATTTTCGGCTCACACCCCCCCCCCCCCTCTCTCCATAACCGATTTCACCACCACCATTCTTCACATCCACCATTTTCTTCTCCAAAAGCTCTCATTCAAGTTTGAGGATTCATCCATAGGAGTACAAGATTGAAGGGTCTTCACGGAAGCTTGATTCAAGCCTTTGTCACCAACATTTCACCATCATCTTGTCCTAAGATTACTACCCTAGCCTTGTGCTAGTAGTAAGTCCCTTCACACTCTTGTTCCACCTTGATTCTTGCTATGTTTTGTTTGAATGTTCTTGTCACCCATAAGCTAAAACACTAAATTTGTGAACTTAAAATTCTGCATAAAAACCATAGATAAAAGGGTTGTATGAAGTTGAAATCTGGGTGGTTTAGGGTTGGTTAATGCATGATTGAGGTTTGAACATTTTTTCAGCGATAAAACATGGTTAAGGTCTTTGTTTATGCGTTTTAGTCACTTCTACATGTAAACAGCTTGCTGATAGAAATTTCCAGCCTGCTTCAACGGGCTGTAACTGATTCATTTTTAAGCGAAAAACTGAATTTCTGGAGTCTAAATTGTGTAATTTTGAATAACCGAACAAATGAAACTGGAATCGTGACCGTTTACTATTTTTAAAGAATTATTTTTAGACAGCAGCTCAAGCTGAAATATTTCTGCTGAAAAAGTGCGTTGTAATCAGAGTCAAAACTTAAAACCTGAGCAGAATCGGCTCGTGGGATTTTTACTGTAGATTGTCACGGTTGTTCCCGTGACCCTCCAACTAGAATTTTGTCGATCCAACTTACGGTTGATTTTTAGTGAATTTTTCCGTAAAACTGCAATCAGAAAGTAACAAATCTGATTGCAGTCGGGTAAAAGAATTTTTATATAAAATTGGTAAGGAACTGATCTCCGAAATTTTTACACAATAAATCATGGATTATATATGACCTTCTGTAAAAATTTGAGAATTTTTGGAAAAGGTTAACTATTTTATTTAAATACTCGAAAACAGTCCTGTTTGGTTTAATAAAGCTGAAAAGACGTAATAAGGGCATTGCATGTATGATTGTCGGGTTGGTTTTGTGGGAACACTATACGAGATATTTGTGAAAGAAAATGATATGTTTTTATGCATGGACACCTCTATTTACAGAGGAGGCTATGGCGAAATTTTCGGGAATTATAACACTTAGTAAATCTTTACTTTCTAAGACTATAATCTACTAGAACATTAAACGAACAAATATTTATCACACGAATCTTTATAAGTAACACAACTCTAAATATTAAACTCTAAGCCAAGGCACGGCCCGTTCGTCTAATGGACATTAGCACGTGTAGGTTGTCGTGTAGCAGTCAGACTTTGAGATTTCGGTTCAAGACGCATTACTGTGAGGTCATGTCCCCCCTTTTCTCTTAACTATTTTCAGTTTTACTTTTCGGGGGTGAAATACATGTTACAGATATTTACAGACATTTACAGACTTTTATTATGGTATGATTAGCTTAAGGAGGGTTTTTATTACGCGATCATGTGAGTGGTGGGCACAACACTTAAGGCCATTAATCCTCGTAGAAGGACCAAGGGACATGAGTGATAGATCTATTTGGGTGTAGCGAGCCCACACCCATGAGGCCGGGGCGGCCCATAGTGGTGACTATGTCTTCATACCAGAGACAAATTTGCTAGGGTTGAGTCTTCCTGCACCATTTCACACATACTATTGGTTTTGCAACCCAATGGTGATCAGGTTTTTCCTTATTGCTACATACCAGGGACTATTTTATTTACAGACATACTAAACGATTTTATACACACAGTCTTACACATGAACTCGCTCAACTTTTTGTTGACTTTTTAAACTACATGTATTTCAGGGAATTAGTTTGGATCTGGCAAGTGATGCATGATTAGCTGCGTACCAAATAAGGATGTCATCCGGAGTCGTAGGTTTGGGAAGTGTAACTCTTTCCTGGACGAGTTGCATGTCTCAATCCTTGTGTCGTTGGTAGCTTATCGTCGAGTCTTATGAATTCTCTTTAAACTAGTCATGTTTTGTAACGCATATTGTGGTTGACGTTTTTAGACAATATGTTATGCATTTTCAACTATTTTAATGGATGAACATCCCGTATTCTATCATATAGCATTGTTGTGATTGTTGCTGTGGTATTAAGAAGTCACACCAAATAAACCCACGCTTCCGCAAAAGCCAGGGTGTGACAGGTTGGTATCAGAGCCTCGATCATAGCGAACTAGGATTCATTCTCGAGTCTAGACTATGATCACTAGGGCTCTCACGAAAAGGTTTTCAAACGTTTTTACATTTGCATACACTAAAAGTCCAGATCCAGGGCACAAACATTTTTACAAACAAAAAGGCACAAATACACTTTTCAAAAATTATATTTCGGTCTTAGAGACTGAGGGAGTTCGGTCTTAGAGACTGAGGGAGTTCAATCTTAGAGATTGGGAAAGATTTAGTCTTAGAGACTGGGAGGTTGGTCTTAGAGACCAGGGTAGTCTGAGAGGCTAGGGGGGTTCAGTTTAGAGATTTGGAGGAATAGTATGGAAAGACTAGGATGCATACATGATTTCATTGTTATTTGTTTACATGCTTACCTTATTTGTGTGCATATGTTGTGGATGTGTTACAGACACCATGGCATCTTCCGGCAGCGGAGTATCTAACACGAGCGACCCGATGGCCTTTACTTCCGATGACGAGATGGCCATAGACTCAGGAGTTTACACTTCAGACTACACGAGCACTGATGAAGACGACTTTCAACCCTTCGCCCTACCGGACTTCGGTGGCGACATGCCCTTAGCTGATGGCCCGCCAGGAGAGGATCTACCCCTCGTCCCGATCCCTGCTCCTCTTCCTTTTGCTGAAGTTCCCTTTGAGGAACAGCCTCTCGACGTGTTACCCGATGATGATGTCGTTCTACCCATCGAGGGTCCCCCGGAGGGAGACCAGGATGGTGGGGCCCCGGTGGAGGACGGCGTTCCATTTGTTGATGTTCCAGTTGTTGATCCTATTGTTCCCATGGTCGAGCTTCCTGATAGGGAGGTTCAGTCTGATTCGTCCGCTTCAGGTTCCTTTGAGTCGATAGCTTCTCATATCCCACCATTGGGACTCGGTTACATTCCTCGCATGGACGCTGATGAGGAGATGGAGTTGGAGCAGCCTGCTGAGGCTCCTGTTCATCCAGATGATCCGATTCCTGCCATACTTGTTGATTATCAGCCCGCTCCAGTCATTTCCGAGCCCGCTCTTGCCATTGACCCTGTTACTGTCACTGATACACCCGTTGTTGCACCATCAGCCGTCGAGATACCAGATGTAGCACCCATACCCGATCCTATGGATATTTTTGACGACCTTGCACCGTTCGCTACCCACATGGACCCGAGGTACACCCACTCCAGCAATGGGTGGATTGAGGAGGATGACTACCCTCCGTATGTAGTCCCAGTCACTCCCCCTCCCGCACCCATCGCTGTACCCCTCGATGCTCCCTTGTTTCCTCCATCCACGTCCGATACCCATCGTACCGACCTTCCTATCACGTTCCTTCAGGACATTCCTCCGCCCCAACCTGGGGAGGGATCGTCGAGTCAGCTTTTCGGCCACACCCCATTCATGCCAGAGGATAGCCAGTTCTTACCGCAGGTCCCTTATCCTGATTTTGTTCCACCAGTGTCATTTTCTGCACCCTTCGTGACCCAGTTTCCCCATATCACTTCACAGTTTGCATTTACCCCACACACTACACTCCCTGTTTCAGCCCCGATGGGTGAACCATCCCCATGGTCAGCACCCCATGTCATGCCTGTATCCGACCCTTATCATCCCTTCCATGACGGATACTCTGTAGAGGACACGCTCACGTCACTACAGTTACAGCGGGACGCCTTGAGGCGATGTGTCCAGCGATTGGAGAGAGCTCCACATCCTCACTGTCCCTGTCAGACTCAGTTTCCAGCATCGCACACTTCCTTTCCATCGTTTCAGGATTCAGACGTTCAGTTCCTCCCTCTCGATCGACAGGTTGCTTTCGTGTTGCGTTTTGCCTATGCACTTGAGGAGGACTTGGTGCAGTTGCGCCGATTGATTTTCTCTCATTTTCCACCTCCTCCTCCACCGTCAGCTTAGGGATATTCGAGGCAATAGGGATTCCAGATCTTCTACAGACAGGCTACTCCTAGTGAGAAGACAGTGCTCGAGCCATGATTATGAAGACCTTTTGAGACCACGTTTTGATTTTTGATTTATTGGTTATTGTACTCAGACAAGGGTGATGTAGCCCTTAATATATTCTGATGCATGATGTAATTGTGAGACTATATTGGTGGTTTTGTTTATGAAACTTAAGTCACAAGTCTTCAAATTTCATGCATTGTTGATTATTTGTTATGGTTATGACATGAGATGTTATGTAAATAATGAATGTTACTACATTTACGTATGATTGTATGCTTACTATGGCCTGACCAACGTGAAACATCCTCTAGAAAATGCCTCCACGACGTGAAGCACGCATGCCGACTAACCAGGCGGAACTACAAGGGATCATCGCGGCTGCTATTGCACAATACGCTGCTTCTCAAGGAGAAACAAGCGGAAACATCTCGAACAACAACAACAACCCCCCGAATGGTAATGATCAGTCATAGGAGACACATTACACTATATTTGGATGATTCATGTGCGACTACTAATAATGACATTGCTTGTACAGGGTGTACTTTCAAGCAATTCTTAGATTGCAAGCCACTAAACTTCGATGGCACTGGAGGTGCCGTGGCTTTTACCCGCTGGACCGAGAAGACTGAAACAACAATAAGAATGAGCAAATGTGCACCGGGACAACAAGTTACATACATCTCTGGGCTCTTCACTGACGGTGCCCTCTCATGGTGGAATCTCCAAGTTCAAACCCTAGGAGAGGCTGCAACGTACGCCATGACTTGGGCTGAACTGAAAGAGCTGATGCGCAGGAAGTATTGCTCCAGAGCTGAGATCCAGAAATTGGAAACAGAGTTTTGGCATTTAAAGATGGACGGTCCCAAAGTCGCAGAATATGTTCAGAGATTCCACGACTTGTCACATGTGGTACCTTATATGGTTACACCGGAATTCAAAAGGATCGAGCGCTTTATCTGGGGATTGGCGCCCCAAATTCTGAGTATGGTGACCACGTCCAAGCCAGCAACAATTACGGAAGCAATTGACGTTAGTGTGGCACTTACGGAGGAGGCTGTAAGGTTGGGCAAGTTCTCGATTTCTGAAACAAAGAAGAAGGAGACTCATGCGGAGTCAGCTGGTGATAACAAATGGAAGTTTTCTAACTTCAAGCAGAGTACAAGCAATGTGAGCAAGAGGGGCGAGTCGAGCACACCGGCCAGAGCCAAAACCGGTGATGAAAACAGAGGAAAGGGTTACATGGGCACTCTGCCCAAGTGTGGTATTTGTCAGTTCCATCACCCCGGTCCATGCCGATTTAGAAAATGCGAATCCTGCGGGAGGACGGGCCATTTAAAGGAGACATGCTGGGTTAGATCAGGCCAAGGTGGCCAAAGGAGTTTCAATAACAACAACCGTGGTAATGGAAACCGGCCACAAGGAAATAATGGGGGAAATGGTAACCGTGGGAATATCGCAAATCAAGCTGGAAATAGAGGAACCAACGGAAATCGAGGCGGGAATGGTAATGGAAATGGCCGAGGGCCAGGATGCTTCAACTGTGGTGACACTGGGCACTTCAAAAGGGAATGCCCGAAGCTAAATCAGGCGCAAGGCCGAATCTTTAACATTGGTGCGAGGGAGGCGCGCCAAGATCCAAACGTTGTCACCGGTACGTTCCCTATAAACCAACGCTTTGCATCTGTTCTTTTTTATACTGGTGCCGATTATAGTTTCATATCGTTAGAGTTTAAGAATATACTTGGGTTGGCCACTAGTAAACTAGACGTTCCATACTCGATCGAATTAGCGAATGGGAAATTAATTGAAACGGGAGAAGTCATCAGGGGATGCATGATAGAACTGGGAGGACACGAATTTAAGCTAGATCTACTACCAGTCGAGTTGGGAAGCTTCGACGTGGTAGTGGGGATGGATTGGTTATCGAGCAACAAGGCCGAGATCGTTTGTCACGAGAAGACCATCCGCATCCCAATGACGGATGAAGAGACGATCGTTGTGCATGGAGAGAAGCGTGATACGCCACTGAGGATTATTAGCTGCCTGAAAGCTAGAAAGTGTTTACGGAAAGGGTGTGTTGCCTTTTTGGCACACATCGTGGATAAAGAAGCTGCTGAGCCAAGGATTGAAGACATTCCAGTCGTAAGAGAATATCCTGAGGTCTTTCCAGAAGACTTGCCAGGATTGCCGCCACAACGGCAAGTCGAATTCCACATTGACTTGGTTCCAGGCGCCGCACCTGTAGCCAAGGCACCCTATAGACTTGCTCCATCTGAGATGCAGGAGTTGTCGACACAACTCCAGGAGCGATTGGATAAAGGATTCATCAGACCAAGCTTCTCGCCTTGGGGATCTCCGGTTCTGTTCGTTAAAAAGAAGGATGGTAATTTTCGTATGTGTATAGACTACCGCGAGCTTAACAAGTTGACTATCAAGAACCGTTATCCTTTGCCGAGAATTGATGACCTGTTTGATCAACTACAAGGTTCAAGCTTCTATTCAAAGATCGATCTTCGCTCAGGATACCACCAACTAAGGATACAAGAGGAAAGTATCCCGAAGACGGCCTTTAGGACTCGTTATGGACATTACGAGTTCTTGGTTATGCCATTTGGATTGACAAACGCGCCGGCAGTTTTTATGGACCTGATGAACCGAGTTTGCAAGCCGTACCTGGATAAGTTTGTGATCGTGTTCATCGATGACATTCTAATCTACTCGAAGACAAAGGACGAGCATGAACATCACTTAAGAGCTATTCTAGAGCTACTCAAGAAGGAGAAGTTATACGCTAAGTTCTCAAAGTGTGAGTTTTGGCTGCGCGAAGTCCAGTTTCTTGGTCACGTGGTAAATGGAAATGGAATTCATGTTGATCCCACAAAGATCGAGGCAATCAAGGATTGGGAGACTCCAAAGACGCCAACTGAGATTCAACAGTTCTTAGGTTTGGCTGGCTATTATCGAAGGTTTATTGAAGATTTCTCAAAAATAGCTCAACCCCTGACCGCACTCACGCAGAAAGACAATAAGTTTGATTGGGGCGACAAGCAAGAAGAAGCGTTTCAGTTATTGAAGAACAAGCTTTGTGACGCACCGATTCTATCTCTACCCGAAGGCACGGAAGACTTCGTGGTATATTGTGACGCCTCGCGTCAAGGTTTGGGTTGCGTGTTGATGCAACGCCAGAAAGTTATAGCCTATGCCTCACGCCAACTGAAGATACACGAGAAAAATTACACCACCCATGATTTGGAACTGGGCGCGGTGGTGTTTGCATGAAAGATCTGGCGACATTATTTATACGGCACACGATGTACGATCTTCACTGATCATAAGAGCCTGCAGCACATATTCAATCAAAAGGAACTTAACATGAGGCAAAGGCGCTGGGTTGAACTGTTGAACGACTACGATTGTGAGATCAAGTATCATCCATGGAAGGCGAATGTGGTCGCCGATGCCCTAAGTCGGAAGGAAAGGATCAAGACCATAAGGGTTAGGGCTTTGGAAATGATCATCCAGACGGACCTCCCTTTGCGCATTCGTGCCGCGCAGAGGGAAGCTCTCAAAGAAAGGAACATCAAGGATGAATACCTCCGCGGGATGGAAAAGCAGTTGGTACCAAACGAGGAAGGAACCTTGTGCTTCAGGAAACGAATTTGGGTTCCTCTGTTTGGTGGATTGAGGAAGGTCATTTTCAATGAAGCTCACAAGTCGCGATACTCGATTCATCCAGGAGCGGATAAAATGTACCAAGACCTTAAGGATTTCTATTGGTGGCCTAGGATGAAAGGCGATGTTGCAGTATATGTTAGTAAATGCTTAACATGCGCCAAGGTAAAAGCCGAATACCAAAAGCCTTCAGGTCTCCTGCAGCAACCTGAAATACCCAAATGGAAATGGGAACAAATTTCTATGGACTTCATAACGAAACTGCCGAAGACACCCAAGGGCCATGACACGATCTGGGTAATAGTAGACCGTCTAACAAAGTCTGCACACTTCTTGCCAATCAAAGAGAAAGACAACACGAGTAAACTTGCGGAGATTTACATGCGAGAGATTGTGGCACGTCATGGAGTGCCTCTCTCAATTATCTCAGATAGAGATGGGAGATTTGTATCTAGGGTTTGGCAATCCTTCCAAGAAGCTTTTGGATCGCAGTTGAATCTGAGCACGGCATTTCATCCGCAAACTGATGGCCAAAGTGAAAGAACTATTCAGACATTGGAGGACATGCTGAGAGCATGTGTAATGGATCTAGGTGGTAGCTGGGATAATCATTTACCATTGGTCGAATTTTCGTACAACAACAGCTACCACACAAGTATTGGAGCCGCGCCATTTGAAGCTCTTTACGGACGCAAGTGTCGATCACCACTATGCTGGGCTGATGCAGGTGATAGGCAGCTCGCTGGTCCCGAAATCGTCCAAGAGACGACGGACAAGATTGCGCAAATTCGAAAACGCATCGAGGCGGCTCGCGACAGACAAAAAGCCTATGCAAATCCAAACAGGAAGTCCGTGGAATATCAAGTTGGGGATATGGTTTTGTTAAAGGTTTCACCCTGGAAGGGTGTGGCACGCTTTGGGAAGCGTGGGAAATTGAATCCACGTTACATTGGCCCTTTCAGAATCCTGCAAAGGATTGGGCTTGTAGCATACAAGTTGGACCTGCCTGCTGAACTCAATGGCGTTCATGATACATTCCATGTATCGAACCTGAAACGGAGTCCAACTCAGCACACCGTTGTTATTCCTGCTGACGAAGTTCACATCGACGACACACTCCACTTTGTTGAAGAACCTGTTGAGGTCACTGATTGGAAGATTAACAAGACACGCCGGAGTAGTGTCAAGCTCATCAAAGTGCGATGGAACGCTAGACATGGGCCAGAATTCACGTGGGAACGTGAGGATCGCATGAAGGCCAAGTACCCACATTTATTTCCTAAGACCCCTGCAACTAGGCGTAGGACCTAAAATTTCGGGACGAAATTTTCTTAACGGGGGGAGAATGTGACAACCCTCAAAATTTCAGGTACTGTACAAATTAATTAATCTTAATTACGTGCTTAATGACTGTGCTTGATTACAACTGATAATTTAAACTGCTCTATGATTCTATATCATATATACATGCATCACATTTTATACAGTCACTCCATTCATTACACACCTACATTAGTGGCATACTTGATGCACTTAGCACAGTTGACACGCTGAACGGTTGATTCAGAAATAATGCTGACAATGCCAGCACTTAGACAGACAATATTATTATGGCCAGTATGAGCCAGGGATAGAATACTACACTGGGTTGTAGTGTAGGGAAGTGAGGACCACAAGACTGCGTCATTAGGTGATAGATATAGTGCCGGGAAGTGCCTAAAACACACTTTAAATACAGAATTCAGCTTTCTTTTATTAAATTCAGCATTTTTATATACCAGTAAAATATACAAATATAGCATAGTGGTCCTGTATACTTTCCTAAGTGCCAGGAATGTTTTCGTTGCAAAAAGACGCGTAAAAGACGCTATACGGTGAAATTAAACGCTTTAACGGAACGATACGTAACCGAACAACCAGACAATACCCGAGACACGAAAATATTGTCAGAAATATTATTTTATCTTACTTAATTATTTATGGTCACAATAAATCCCTACGCACTATAGAAACATGTCACACACCCACTATACTTGGAAATACCCTTAACCTTCTAACTTAATACCTATTAACTAACAAAATCTACACTTTACCCCCCCCCCAACCGATTTCCAGCCATGGGACCCACCCTAATCATATTCTTCTTGCCTCATTACTCCATTGGTGGGAAAGTTGTGCAATGCTTAAGGGACTTGTCAAAGATTTGTAAGGAATCTTACAATTTCCAAAGGAAAATCATCATCACCTCCAAGCTTGCACTCAACCTATTTCCTTCCCCTATTATTTTCGGCTCACACCCCCCCCCCCCTCTCTCCATAACCGATTTCACCACCACCATTCTTCACATCCACCATTTTCTTCTCCAAAAGCTCTCATTCAAGTTTGAGGATTCATCCATAGGAGTACAAGATTGAAGGGTCTTCACGGAAGCTTGATTCAAGCCTTTGTCACCAACATTTCACCATCATCTTGTCCTAAGATTACTACCCTAGCCTTGTGCTAGTAGTAAGTCCCTTCACACTCTTGTTCCACCTTGATTCTTGCTATGTTTTGTTTGAATGTTCTTGTCACCCATAAGCTAAAACACTAAATTTGTGAACTTAAAATTCTGCATAAAAACCATAGATAAAAGGGTTGTATGAAGTTGAAATCTGGGTGGTTTAGGGTTGGTTAATGCATGATTGAGGTTTGAACATTTTTTCAGCGATAAAACATGGTTAAGGTCTTTGTTTATGCGTTTTAGTCACTTCTACATGTAAACAGCTTGCTGATAGAAATTTCCAGCCTGCTTCAACGGGCTGTAACTGATTCATTTTTAAGCGAAAAACTGAATTTCTGGAGTCTAAATTGTGTAATTTTGAATAACCGAACAAATGAAACTGGAATCGTGACCGTTTACTATTTTTAAAGAATTATTTTTAGACAGCAGCTCAAGCTGAAATATTTCTGCTGAAAAAGTGCGTTGTAATCAGAGTCAAAACTTAAAACCTGAGCAGAATCGGCTCGTGGGATTTTTACTGTAGATTGTCACGGTTGTTCCCGTGACCCTCCAACTAGAATTTTGTCGATCCGACTTACGGTTGATTTTTAGTGAATTTTTCCGTAAAACTGCAATCAGAAAGTAACAAATCTGATTGCAGTCGGGTAAAAGAATTTTTATATAAAATTGGTAAGGAACTGATCTCCGAAATTTTTACACAACAAATCGTGGATTATATGTGACCTTCTGTAAAAATTTGAGAATTTTTGGAAAAGGTTAACTATTTTATTTAAATACTCGAAAACAGTCATGTTTGGTTTAATAAAGCTGAAAAGACGTAATTAGGGCATTGCATGTATGATTGTCGGGTTGGTTATGTGGGAACACTATACGAGATATTTGTGAAAGAAAATGATATGTTTTTATGCATGGACACCTCTATTTACAGAGGAGGCTATGGCGAAATTTTCGGGAATTATAACACTTAGTAAATCTTTACTTTCTAAGACTATAATCTACTAGAACATTAAACGAACAAATATTTATCACACGAATCTTTATAAGTAACACAACTCTAAATATTAAACTCTAAGCCAAGGCACGGCCCGTTCGTCTAATGGACATTAGCACGTGTAGGTTGTCGTGTAGCAGTCAGACTTTGAGATTTCGGTTCAAGACGCATTACTGTGAGTTCATGTCCCCCCTTTTCTCTTAACTATTTTCAGTTTTACTTTTCGGGGGTGAAATACATGTTACAGATATTTACAGACATTTACAGACTTTTATTATGGTATGATTAGCTTAAGGAGGGTTTTTATTACGCGATCATGTGAGTGGTGGGCACAACACTTAAGGCCATTAATCCTCATAGAAGGACCAAGGGACATGAGTGATAGATCTATTTGGGTGTAGCGAGCCCACACCCATGAGGCCGGGGCGGCCCATAGTGGTGACTATGTCTTCATACCAGAGACAAATTTGCTAGGGTTGAGTCTTCCTGCATCATTTCACACATACTATTGGTTTTGCAACCCAATGGTGATCAGGTTTTTCCTTATTGCTACATACCAGGGACTATTTTATTTACAGACATACTAAACGATTTTATACACACAGTCTTACACATGAACTCGCTCAACTTTTTGTTGACTTTTTAAACTACATGTATTTCAGGGAATTAGTTTGGATCTGGCAAGTGATGCATGATTAGCTGCGTACCAAATAAGGATGTCATCCGGAGTCGTAGGTTTGGGAAGTGTAACTCTTTCCTGGACGAGTTGCATGTCTCAATCCTTGTGTCGTTGGTAGCTTATCGTCGAGTCTTATGAATTCTCTTTAAACTAGTCATGTTTTGTAACGCATATTGTGGTTGACGTTTTTAGACAATATGTTATGCATTTTCAACTATTTTAATGGATGAACATCCCGTATTCTATCATATAGCATTGTTGTGATTGTTGCTGTGGTATTAAGAAGTCACACCAAATAAACCCACGCTTCCGCAAAAGCCAGGGTGTGGCAAATGTAGTTGCAGATGCCTTAAGTCGTAAGTACCATGAGAGACAACAAAGGGTTCGTGCTCTCAGATTAAATCTACAGTTAGATTTAATGGAACAACTGAAGTATTTTCAAGAAACAGCAATAGAAGATGTTGCTGAAGGAATGAAGGGACGAATAAAAGATTTAGAACGAGGAGCTGATGGAATTTGGAGATTCCATAAGAAAAGGATCTGGGTACCAAAACAGGGAGAATTAAGAAATAAGATTTTGGAAGAAGCTTATAAATCTAGGTATACTATACATCCAGGAAACAATAAGATGTACCAAGATTTAAGAAATAATTTCTGGTGGATAGACATGAAAAAGGATATAGCTAAATATGTTTCTAAGTGTCTTACTTGTTCCCAAGTTAAGGCAGAACATCAGAAACATTCAGGTCTATTACAACAATTAGAGATGCCAGTATGGAAATGGGAACTTATAACAATGGATTTTGTTACTAAGTTGCCCAAAACCAGAAAAGGTAATGACGCGATTTGGGTAATTGTGGATCGATTAACCAAATCAGCTCACTTTCTACCTATGAAAGAAACCTTTAGCATGGAAAGGTTGGCAAAATTTTATGTAGATGAAGTAGTCTCCTTACATAGAGTTCCACTCTCCATTGTTTCAGATAGGGATAGTCGTTTCACTTCTCATTTTTGGACAAGTTTCCAGAAAGCAATGGGAACTCGACTAAATTTAAGCACGGCATATCATCCACAAACAGACGGGCAAAGTGAAAGGACGATCCAAACTCTAGAAGACATGCTCCGAGCATGTGCGATAGATTTTGGGGGAAATTGGGACGATCACTTACCATTAATTGAATTCTCCTATAACAATAGTTATCATTCAAGTATTGAAACTGCCCCATTCGAAGCACTGTATGGACGAAAGTGCCGAACTCCAGTTTGTTGGGCAGAAATAGGAGAAAATCAATTGTCAGGTCCTGAAATAGTGCAAGAGACGACTGATAAGATTACTCAAATCAAGGAAAGGTTGAAGACTGCTCGAGATCGCCAGAAGAGTTATGCAGACAATAGATGCAAGCCGTTAGAATTCCAAGTTGGAGACAGAGTACTGTTGAAAGTTTCCCCTTGGAAAGGAGTTGTTAGATTCGGTAAGAAAGGAAAGTTAAGTCCAAGGTACGTAGGACCATTTCCAGTGATCCAACGTATAGGACCAGTTGCTTATCGTTTACAACTACCAGAAGAGTTAGCTGGAGTACATGACGTATTTCATGTATCTAATCTCAAGAAATGTCTAGCAAACGAATCTCTGGTAATACCTCTTCAAGACATAGAGGTAAACGAAAAGTTAAAATTTGTTGAGAAACCTCTTCAGATAGAAGACAGAAAAGTGAAGTTTCTCAAGCACAAACGACTAGTGCTAGTTAAAGTCAAGTGGGATTGAAAGAGAGGAGCTGAATACACTTGGGAGCTGGAATCAGAAATGAAGCGAAAGTATCCATACTTATTTCAGTAAATCTCGAGGACGAGATTTTTATTAAGGTGGGGAGAATGTAACAACTCTCACTAAAACTATTATTTATTATTATATTTAGTTCAATAGGAAACCCTAATTGAGACACCCAAGTGATTCCGCACAAAACCTAAAATTTTCAGAACAATCGGAATCAGGATCAGGGCCCCTAAAACTCAGGGGGGGGGGGGGTAAACCCTAGTGACGATTATCTTAAATTCTCGTTGTCAAAAATAGAATTTACAAAACAGTCAAGTCAGCAAAGCTAGTCCCAGACGTGGCTACTCTATAAGTGATTTCGTGTCCCTTACGGACCGTAAGGGTTGATGCTTACGGTCCGTAAGCTAGTCCAATTTCACGTATAAATAGTAGACATTGGCACTTGAATTCTGGAATTAAAACGACGTAAATTCTCGCTACATGCACTGAGTTACGATCAGAATACTACAAAAACACACACGAATCCCGAATTGCTGCCGCAAAACAGGGTAATAACTCGATCGCTATTACGATTCATTTTCTGATCGATCAATGTATTCAATGGATGTTTAAGTGCTGCCCACATTAGGGTGATGCTTTGTCATTAGTCGTTAATTCGATGGATGTTTAAGCATAGCACTTTGTCATTCGTTGTGAGGGTTGATCTCGTGAGTTATCGTAAATGCTGTATTGATTACTAACCCAGTTTTGTGTGCATTATTATTTAAATTAGGTTAACAAGGCTAATCCATAGACTAGACACTGTCCGTGTTAAATCTGCAATGTGAGTCATTCTCTTTTTATCAAATTACTTTCAAAATCATGTTTATTTTCAAGGTTATAATTACAGGGATTAAGTTTATGTAATCACCATATTACAGCCGGTATGTGGGGTTTTGTATACATTACTTGATAATCTTCACCATTGGGGCAGCCAAGGGGTGATATGACCATAGTCACAGACACCATTGGACGAATGGGCCAATGGGTCGAGTGACAAATACTGTGGGTAGTTGGTTTGATATCAGAAACATTGTAATTTTCCTTAATACTATAAATTATAACAAATGTGTTGTTTTAGTAAATAGAATGATTCACTCAGTATTTTCCGCTGACAAAACCTTTTTCAAACATGTTTCAGGTGATCTGTTGTAATTCAGGAAAAGTGCTATGGAGCATTTCAAGCTTAAGAAAGTGGCTCATTATAAAATAAAGAAATATGTTTTGTAAAATAAAGATTTCTCAGTGAAATCATATGATTGTAAATTTCCGGGGTTTTATCCCGAATTGTGAAATAAAATAATCGGGAAAATTTTAGCTTTAAAAAGATCCTGATGATAAACTTCCGCTGTTAAACTCAATTAAATAAATACCACGGGATTTCTGTCCCGCGGCTCCTGAAACGGGTAAAACCGGTCGGGGGCCGTGACACCTTACGAGCTTTAATACAATGTCGAGGCTGGTTCCTTATCTGGTGACCCCGGAACCCAAAAGAATTGCTCGTTTCATTGGGGGCTTAGCCCCAGAGATCAAGGCAAGTGTAAAAGCCTCTCGGCCAGCTACTTTCAGATCTGTAGTTGATATATCTTTGTCCCTCACACTGGACGCGGTCAGGCAGAGATCGCTGAGGAACACGGATGCCGAGAAACGGAAGCGTGAAGACGACAATTCACGACGGTCAGATAAGAAGCACAGGGGAAACAATGACCACAAGAAGGGGTCTGGTTCTAAGAAGGATGGGCATCAATCTGGAGATAAGCCCAAGTGTAAGATTTGTCAGAAGCACCACTTTGGGAGGTGCAGACTTGACTCAAAATCCCAATCTCAGCCGAGGCCATGTGGGATTTGCAAATCTTCGGAACATAAGACCCTAGAGTGCAAGAAACTGAAGGATGCAACGTGCTACAGTTGCAACGAAAAAGGGCACATTAAGACAAATTGCCCTAAAAATGCAAAGAAAGCTGATGAAGGAAAGAAGACCAATGCAAGGGTCTTCAGGATGGATGCAAAGGAAGCTGTGCAGGACGACAATGTTATCACAGGTACCTTCCTTATAAATGATGTTTATGCGAGAGTGCTATTTGATTCAGGAGCTGATAAATCATTTGTAGATAATAAGTTTTGTAAATTATTGAATTTACCTGTTAAAACCCTAAGTGTAAAGTATGAGGTGGAATTAGCAGATGGCACCTTAGAAACCGCATCAACCTTATTAGATGGATGTTTTATATCCATTAAGGACCACTCTTTTCCTTTGTCCCTGCTACCTTTGAAGTTAGCCGGTTTCGACATAGTTTTGGGTATGGACTGGTTATCTCATAACCAGGCCCAGATTGTCTGCAATAAGAAGCAAGTGGTGATCAAGACTCCGTCTGGTGAGTCACTTACCATTCAGGGAGATACCCGGTATGGACTGCCTAAGCAAGTGACTATGCTCAAGGCCTCTAAGTGTTTAAAGAAGGGTTGTGTCATCTACATGGCACAAGTGACTATTGATGAGCGGAAACCCAAGATTGAGGACATCCCCGTCATTTCTGAATACCCTGAAGTTTTTCCTGAAGAACTACCAGGTTTACCACCAGATAGGCAAGTGGAATTCAGAATTGACATCATCCCTGGAGCAGCACCAGTAGCAAGAGCACCTTATAGGTTGGCACCAACAGAGATGAAGGAATTGAGAACGCAACTTGATGAATTTCTATCCAAAGGTTTCATTAAACCTAGTTCGTCTCCATGGGGAGCGCCAATCTTATTTGTCAAGAATAAGGATGGATCGATGCGTCTGTGCATCGATTACCGTGAGCTTAATAAGGTTACTATCAAGAATAAGTATCCTTTGCCCAGGATCGACGATCTGTTCGATCAGCTTCAAGGGGCAAGTTACTTCTCTAAGATTGACTTAAGGTCAGGCTATCACCAACTGAAGGTTAGAGATGAAGACGTACACAAGACTACATTTAGGACTCGTTATGGTCATTATGAGTTCCTAGTGATGCCTTTTGGGCTCACAAATGCACCAGCGGCATTCATGGATCTCATGAACCGTGTCTGCAAACCATACTTGGACAAATTTGTTATCGTCTTCATTGACGACATTCTGATTTATTCAAAGAATCAGGTTGACCATGAAAAACATCTTTGATGTATTCTTTCACTACTTCAGCAGGAGAAGCTCTATGCCAAATTCCCTAAATGTGAATTTTGGCTTCGTGAAGTCCAATTTCTTGGACATATAGTTAGCGAACGCGGAATCCAAGTAGATCCCGCCAAGGTTGAAGCTGTCATGAATTGGCAAGAGCCAAAGACGCCAACAGAAATTCGCAGTTTCTTGGGATTGGCAGGATACTACAGGCGCTTTATTGAAAATTTTTCAAGGATTGCTGCACCCCTAACTTCCTTGACTAGGAAGGATATTAAGTTCAACTGGGGACCCAAGCAACAAGAATCCTTTGATATCCTTAAGCAGAATTTGAGCAACGCGCCTGTACTGGCATTGCCTGAAGGTACCGAAGAATTCGTAGTTTACTGCGATGCATCACACACTGGCATGGGGTGTGTGCTTATGCAGAAAGGCAAGGTTATTGCCTATGCTTCACGTTAGTTAAAGGTGCATGAAAAGCATTACACCACCCATGACTTGGAGTTGGGTGCCGTTGTATTCGCACTAAAACTTTGGAGGCACTATTTATACGGTATCAAGTGTGTGATCTATTCTGATCACAAGAGCCTCCAGCACCTGTTTAACCAAAAGGAATTAAACATGAGGCAACGACGTTGGATGGAAACTTTGAATGATTATGATTGTGAGATAAGGTACCATCCAGGCAAGGCGAATGTAGTCGCCGATGCTTTGAGTCGAAAGGAAAGGGTGAAGCCCATCAGAATCAATGCCAAGAGCATTGAAATAAAGAATAGTTTGAATGAAAGGTTGTTAGCTGCACAGAAGGAAGCTGTGTTGGAAGCTAACTATCCTAATGAAAAGCTAGGGGTAACCGAGGAGCAGTTATCTCTTGGCAAGGACGGAATTCTGAGATTGAATGGACGAATATGGGTTCCAGTTTATGGAGGACTTCGAGATGTTATCCTCCAGGAAGCCCACAGTTCTAAATATTCCGTTCATCCTGGAGCTGACAAGATGTACCAGGATTTGAAAGCAAATTTTTGGTGGATAGGCTTGAAGAAGTCTATAGCTACCTATGTAGCAAAATGTTTGACGTGCGCACAAGTCAAAGCTGAACATCAGAAGCCGTCAGGTTTGCTACAACAGCCTGAACTTCCCACGTGGAAGTGGGAAATGGTGACAATGGATTTCATCACCAAGTTGCCAAAGACAAGGAAAGGAAATGATACGATATGGGTGATAGTAGATAGACTGACTAAGTCAGCACATTTCCTACCCATTAAGGAGACCTATAGCTCCGACATGTTAGCCCAATTATACGTCGATCAGATTGTAGCTCTACATGGCGTACCTATGTCTATTATCTCTGACAGAGATACTAGATACACGTCACATTTTTTGAAAAGTTTCCAACAGTCTTTGGGCACGCGCTTAAATTTTAGTACGGCTTACCATCCTCAGACGGACGGCCAGAGAGAGCGTACTATCCAAACTCTGGAAGACATGCTTCGTGCATGTGTGATTGACTTAGGTGGTAGTTGGGATAACCACCTACCATTAATCGAGTTCTCATACAACAATAGCTACCATTCCAGCATTAAGGCTGCGCCTTTTGAGGCATTGTATGGTAGGAAATGCAGAACGCCCGTTTGTTAGGCGGAAGTAGGAGATGTCCAACTGTCAGGACCCGAAATAGTCTTTGAAACGATGGACAAGATTGTCCAAATTCGTGACCGCCTGAAAGCTGCCAGGGATAGGCAGAAAAGCTACGCAGATTTAAAGCGTAAACCTTTTAACTTCGAGGTGGGTGACAAAGTGTTGCTTAAAGTATCACCCTGGAAGGGAGTGATGCGATTTGGTAAGAAAGGCAAATTAAGCCCAAGGTACATAGGACCATTCGAGGTCATCGAACGTGTCGGATCAGTTGCCTATAAGTTAAACTTACCTGAAGAGCTCAGTGGTATTCACAATGTATTCCACATCTGCAATCTGAAGAAATGTTTCGCTGATGAATCACTAGTCATACCACATACAGATGTGCACATAGAAGAGAGCTTAAAGTTTGTTGAAAAACCTGTGTCGATCGAGGATCGACAGGTTAAGAAGCTTCGAAGGAAGCATGTGCCTATTGTAAAGGTAAAATGGGATGCCCGTAGAGGTCTCGAGTACACGTGGGAGGTAGAGTCCACAATGAAGGAAAAGTACCCTCATTTGTTTCAGTAAATCTCGAGGTCGAGATTTCTTTTAAGGGGGTGAGGATGTAACACCTCGAAAATTCACGTCCTATAATGTATTGACACGTGTCATAAGCTTGAACGTGTGAAAGAATACTCTAAAGGGACTAAAGTTGACAAACATGGAAAGTATGTGAATATAAGGGTTCAAAACGTCAACAAGGGATACATATAATTTACAGTAACCCTACATGATGCTCATACCCTTAAACGAATGAATCATGGATCATACGAAGCTAATTGTGAAAGAAAGTGAGAGATTACAAACTACAGGGGTTAAATGCGTCAACATGTTTAAGGTATACCTCTGAGTGACCTTTTAGCAAACCCGAAGCTTTGTAACGGTTAATTATGCTCACTAGAATGCACGATAAAAATTTCATAAAGTTTCGTTATTGTATGAGAAAGTTATGACCAAATTCGTATACGAGGGGTTAAAAGCGTCAACGATGAAGTTTATGACTTTTCGGGTAATAACAAAGTGGCCAAGGACTTAACAAAGTGGGTATAAGTCTTGAAGCCCTTATAAGTCAAATTGAAGGGCTCAAAATGCAAGAAATAAAGGTTGGGTGACCTTTCGAAGGACCAAGAGCCAAGGATGCAAAAGCTAAAAACTTTTTAACCTGACAGCAGGACTCAGGCGGGTCGCGTAAGCCTTAAAGAAGCTTACGTGGGCCGCGTCCGATCCCCAGATGCAGAAAAGTGAGACAGCAGCCTGTTTAAGCGCAGACTTAAAACAGATATTTCCACTCCATGGGCGACCCCTACATGCTTTTTAGACCTTAGGGAACATCTGTGGATGATCCATGACCAATGGTAGACTTAGTTGTCAATAATCTAGTGAGATTAAAGCACTATATAAAGGGCCATTAGTTACAACTTTTGATCACACCTTCCATCTGCATTCTTGAAGACTTCTGGAGCTCCAAAGCAGACCCAAGTCATCCCTAGTCGTGCATAGGACTTTGGTAAGTACCATTGACCTTCCTTAATTGAGTTTTTACTTAGTTTTAGCTTAAAAGTCAAACCGTCGTAATTACCGTTTGACTTAGCGATTAATCATTAATGGTCCAGTGATTAGTCGAATTGAAGGTAGTTATAAGTTGGTAATTATGTGGGCAATAAACCCTTAAAAGGGCACCCTCTGATTCCCACTTTAACTAGGACTTTTGTCGGGTCAAAGTTGATTAGAAAAAGTCAACAGAATGCTAATCTTCGAATTAACGCATAATTAACAATGTAGAAGGCATGTAACCTATATTATCACTCATATAACTTGGTAATAAGTATAATAACTGGTCTAAGCTTGTTTGATCCGACAATTTTCTGTTTAGACCCGGTTCGGAACCGAAAGTCGCAAAACTTTGACTTTTGCTTTGACTTCAGTTCTGACCCGATTTAGTATGGTTTGGAAATGCCTTAGAGCTTCCTTAGGACCAGGCTACATGATAGTATAACCCTCTGTGATTATACACCTTGGTTCATTAGCTATCCAATTAATATGCATGATTCCGTTAATTGCTTAAATGTTGACCAATATGCCCTTTTGACCATAAAACGAGAATTTTGGAAATATGAAAGGACAATAATCTTTGTTACTGATTTATAAACATGTCCCTAAATTTTCACATCAGTTGGAGGTCTAGATTAGGAGTTATGCTCATTAGCGTAATTAGAACGCCTTTTAGTAATTAAACGGCGCCATTAGCATAAAGCCTATCTAAACCCAATTTTTGACACCAAACCTTTTACCCACTGATGTAATATAATATTTTGGGATTTTTGAAGATTTTTAATTATTTTTAACCTACTCATAACCTAAGGTTATGACCTTGATTCGGTAAATACCGATTATACCCTTTTTTGGTTATAAAATGAGTTCTACATAATATTTTGACACCAATCCAATTGCTACTGATTTTAAATAATAAATGAAGTATTTTGAACTTTATAACCTGTTCAGAAAACTCAGATTTCCTGTATAACCCGGAAATCGCTTAAAACGGCTTTTTACGCGTATTAAACACCTAGTTTGGGTTTAAAACCATTTTGTCATAAAAAACTTATTACCAACTGATATGACCTATTAAAATAAATTATTTTACTGAGGTATTCGGACACGAATCACAGAATTTCATTTAACCTCTTTTATAACCTTTAAAATGACCAAAATACCCCTACGGGGCTTAAATTAAGGTTAAACTCATTTTGGGCATAATGGAAGATATCCTAATGATATCACAACATATTTAAAGCATATTGACTTAGGAAACCTGTATATGACTCTTACGGTTACCCGTTACGCTTCTTACGCGTTCGGTTCGGTTTATGTAAGTAGTTTGCATAAATTAGCCGAAACGGGTCAAACCTTGTCGTTTTTATCTCAAAATCCAGAATGTGTTTAGATTACCCATATTATACAATTCTTCAAAATTGTCGGGTCTAAATCACATCCTATTCCGGTCTTCGCTTAATCACGCGTTCGAACCGTATCTTTCCTTAAAACTAACCGGTCTAAGTTTAGGCTTAATTAAAGACCCGTTAGGATTCTAATAGGTTATTATAAACCTTCGTTCCAGAATAGGAGACCCGGTAAAAGCTACACGCACTTGCTATTTGTGATTGATACTTGCAAAGGTAAATACTTTTAACTTATTTTCCCTATACGGGCTTGGGGTATGGTATATAAAATACCGCTTGGTCAGGGCATTGAATCTTTAATCGAATAGAGGTTAAATCATTGACATGCTCCGTTTTGAAATGTTTTGTTTGCTTAAAGCCTTTGGGGGGTTAATGACCATGTCCCGGATATCCTTGGCATCATTTTACGAAATGGCCACGACCTAAGCACGGGGTGTAGGCGTACACCCGTCAGTGCCAAAATAAATAATGTGGTGTGTCTATTGATCTTTAACCCGGTCTACGGATTGGGCTACTGAACGCATAAGGAACATATAATTCTTTTACAAGATTATATTCAGATAATTATCCCAAGTTATAAAAATGTTTGTGCCACGTGCATCCAAATCAATTTTTAATCATCTTTAAAATGAGTCAGTTGATTGTATTTACCAGTGTAAACTGGCGTATTTTCTCAAAAAGGTTAAGTGCAGGTACTACGCGAACTAGGTTGGCTTTCTCCTAGCGTCCACAATAAGTTTCGCAAGCTTGGATGTCAAACTGTTGAACAATGTTTTCCTATTTATTTTTGATCCACCTGTGGATTATTTTCAACTGTTGTGATACTTGATATTACAATTTATTAAAGTTGAAATATATCTATCTTTTGTTTCCGCTGTGCATTTAAATATTGTGTTGTTTGACTGTAATGTTACCAACCACGTCACGATACTCCCCACCGGGCCCACCGGTAATACGTGGACATATCGGGGTGTGACAGTTATCGTAAATGCTGTATTAGTTACTGACCTTGTTCGTGTGCACTATTATTTAATTAGGGTAAAAGGCTAATCAGTAGGCTAAGCTCTGCCCGTATAAATCTGCAATGTGAGTCATTCTCTTTTTATCAACTGTTTTACAATACCTCAAATTATTTTCAAAAGTTAAAATTTACAGGGAGTAAGTCGTGGATATCTTGAATCACTGGCTAGTGGGGTATTGTGCACATTACTAATTTTCTCACGGTTAGGTTCATTGACCTAACAGTGATAATCATCACTACTTGGTGACAGGACCCAATAGTGGTATGACCATCGTCACACAGTGTGACACGGCGCCAGATAAAAATAAGATATAAGCCATTGTAATCGCTCTTATGCTGTAATTTATAACTAAGGGTCATTTTATAAAACCTGAATGAACTCACCAGTATTTCCTGCTGACCAAATCTTTTTAAAACGCGTTTCAGGTAATTACAGTAGATCAGGAATTAGAGTTGGATGCGGCACCAACAAGGCTTACAAGAAGTGGCTTATTTTACCAATTAAATTAAATTAAGAAAAGTTGTTTTATGTATTCAGATTTATCCTATAATAAAGCTACCTTTCAAAATATGGTTTTATCCCATCTATTTAATAAATAAAATCCGGTGTTTCTAAACTCTGATATTTTCCCTAACTCACGGTTCTGATGAAATTTCCGCTGCACTACTTTTCAAAAATAACCACCGGTACCACTTGGCTGCTCGCGGCTCTCGATTCCATCCAGGGTGGGGTCGGGGGTCGTGACACCTCGCCTCCCATCCAAGACGAACCGGCGCCACCCGTATTCGCCCTTCACCTGAATGCCGGAGAAAGTAATGGGGAGGGTGGGAGTCGAACTTGGTCATAAGGAACACCAAATCTTTCCCCAACCACTCCACCACTACCTCATTGGCTGACAATTTACAATATACTTCAACAATTTTGACACGTGAGTTATCAAAACACACCGCGAAATAATTGTTCGTATTTCAAGTGTATCCTTACGCTCGGTCTTGTTTGTTTTCAAGGATGATTTCAATTCTCTAGCATATTGTTCGAAACTAGTACGCGTTTCCATGCCACTTTTTATGTATCTATTTTGCTTTCTCAGTCAATTCATTGAAGTATTAGTATCGTACATATACTTGGTTTAACAATCAAAAGAGGTAAAAATCATTGTCATTACTTTAAAGCAATCAAACAAAAATCATAAACAAATAACACAATAAGTATAAACCTTAATGGAAGTGAGATCAAACACATTTAAACACATGGGAATAGTTCTAGTCTTCTTCTTTCTAGGAATAATCCTATAAAACATCTTGGTTCCACCACATATATAAATTCTCGTAACCGAATTAGACCAAATATCAGAATCTTACATAAACCCACAAAAATCAAGACAAATATTTTGTCTAAAATGATGGATCTTCAAATAAACGGAATAACAAAAAAACAAGTGTGGAATGTAAAAGAAAGTAACTAAAAAACAACTTTATTAGTGTTTAGGGATTGTATAGTAAATTGTAAAGTTTAAGGGTATTAACAGTAACTATTAAAGTTTAGGGTTATTTATTAAACATTTCTAAATCAAAGAAGTAAAAAAACCATAAGAAATGGGGTTGCAATGATTTGAACTTGTGTCACAATTACCTCAAAACTAAGCATACTTTCCAGTTTTCACTACACCATTAATAATCTTTATGTTAAAACTTCTTCCTATAAATGTATATATTAACACTGCAATCAGGAAAAAAAAAGAAAAAAAGCAAACCAGTTGCTAACCGCTAAAAATAACCAACGATTGCTAAGTACTATTCCCCTCCATAGGGAATGTAATATAAGGAATATAAAATGAAAATAGGTTAAATGGTTCCTTTATTACACATGATCAAACATAATTCTAAAATTTAAACATAACTTTAAAATTTAATTGAGTTAGGTCAAAAGAACACTGTATGTAATCATGTGCAAAGGACATCATGATCCTCCTCTTTGTTTTCGGTTCGCAAATCATGTGAGATGCCTTGAGTCACGACAATATCCACATGACTTTATTTTATGGGGACACGCATCCGTGTGGTGTCTCCAGGGGACATCCGCGGTGAAGGAATGGGCTGAACAAAGAGGAATATTATCAGGGTTTAAGACATTAAGCTTTTATGGTCCAAAAGGATATGAGTTTTCAATTATTCTTTTAATATCTTTAGAAAACAAGTTTTGTTTTTATTTTAATTTTTTGTAAATTAAATTAAATATGTCAAAATTAAAAAAAAATTAACATGTATAAAAAACAATGAATATATGCGCTTTTAAATTAAAGCCAATGTGGGTTAGCCTACTTCTTAGAGGCACATGCCTCTTAAGGAAGATGTTTAATATTCAAACCTGAGCAAGAGAATATTTTAGAATATTTGATGTAAAGTAGAGAGAGTAACATTTTCCGTTTAAAAATAAAATAGAACAGTAATTATATGAAAATTAAAAAAATGTTTGTGACGTATGTTTGAGAGGGGAAATAGATATTCTCAAAAGCTACACGTTTTGAATCATATTTTAAACGACCCACTTGTCATAACACCTTATTACACACGTTTTTTTAATCGTTTTTAGGCTATCCACTAGACATCTTAACATTTATTTTTCATGCAGACATACAGCATAGAGCAGTGAAGAGGACAGCACCTTAACCATAGAATACAATGTCACAACCACGTAGCTTGCTTTGAGTGGTTAGAAAAAAAAAAATTAAAAATTGAAAATAAAGGTTTCCTGTTGGTGAAGCTCTTGATTATAGTGGTGTACCTCATCTTGATAACAGACCCATTCATTCTAAAAACCGCACATACACAAAAGGACTACAATAGATGAGGTTTCTTTCACAACCATACAATCAGATTCAAATGGGTCGAGTTTTCTCCAAACACCAAATAATAAACACAAGAATGTAGCATAGTTAGTTTAGAAACATGAAGCAGTAGACAAGAATCTGTAATAAGATTACAAAATCCAATGTTTTTATCTAGTTTATTGCCTCTTTTGATTTGCCAAAGTAACAGATGTTAGCCTTTAAACAAGGGAGGAGTGTTGTAAGTTGAGGTGAATTGATCTGGTTAGTTGCAAGGTTGTTAAGACACCACCTCCATCACTAAACATCATTCTCCTCTGCTGATGCAACCTGTAAGTCAAAGATCTACTCAGTTTTGCTACTTTTTTTTTCTAGCTTTAATTTTAACAATGTTTAGTCATATAGAAAGCAAGAAATTAGCAAAGATGTGAGCTTTGGCTAAATCTTTGCATAAAAACTTCAAAAGGAATATATAGGCAAACAAGATCTAGAAACTGATGCTAGTTTTTCTATATTTACAAGATCCAATATCTATATAAACAGTCAAACAAGATAATGTATGAGAGTTTTTCAATATATTAGACATGGTCAAACAAGGTAATAACAAATACAAGGATATTATACCCTCGCTTAGATTTAGCTAGTATGTTAGTTTCAGCTTCAAATATTTCCAAAAATCTAATTTAGGAGGTGTTTTGGATAGTTTATCTAATCTGCTAAACCAATCATTAAAAAGTAGGATAAAATATGAAATAAGAATGAAACGATGAGCAGATTTATCAAGTAATCCACCTAGTCACCTAGATGGAAGGACACCAAATAAAAAGTAGTTTAGATTTGTATTTTCTGTGTTTATTCAAACTCTAATTGTTATGCTTTTAAACAGGATGGAGGGATATGGTCTCGTCTCATGGTACCAAAATGGAAGTCTATAACGACCTTGGAACTAGCCGGATCAATTGGCCTCCACGTACACAATGAATCAACTGGCTGGAGTCCATAAGCAATCAAGTTATCACCACACAGGTAATTCGGGATGTTTTCCATGAAACATTTCCGTAGAGGACCTGTAGGAACAGGTTTGATAACTTTTGTGCTGTTCACGAAAATTTTTCTGAACAGCACCCTAGTTTTTTTTTCTGCAGCTAACACTCTTAAATGCATAATGCATTTACTATCTCGGCTAGTTGGCTTTGAATATTACTCTATATGATTTAAATGTTTTTATCTAACTGGCAATGCAGCAAGCAGCAAAAGGACTGTGGTATCAAAGGTGCAATGGGTCTAATAACATACTCTTGTATACAAAATTATGTAACGGGCTTCATACGTAGAAAACTCATAGTAGAAGCATACCTTTTCTTTAAGGGTTGATATGTACTCCATCATTAGTTGTGTCTGCATAAAACCAATATTACGGTTAATTTATAATCCCTTGCCCACAACCAACCAAATCCTCCATCAAGAACAAACCAATACTTTGTGTGCCATATAAGTAGGAAACAAGTTGTAACTACGCAATGCCGTCACACAAGCTGTGCACGCATCACCAATTAGGATGTTTTCGCTACAAAAACCACTGGAAAGTATGTTTAAGGCAAAAGTTGTTGATTTAGAGGGTAGGGGTTTGTGAGAGATCGCAAATCTCAAGGTACTTATACATTATGTTAGATCTGCTTTTATGCAAATACAACAGTCGACTCTCGGCAAGAGGCGAGAGCTTCACGTATTCGAGGCGCCATGTATTTTATTAATATTAATAATTTAATAAGAACTAGGCGAGCTGCTAAAGGATGAATAGAATAAAATAGAATAGAATAATACTAATAACTAGACTTAAACACTCTTATATGTACCAAAATGGCTCAAAAAATAAAACAAAAGGAATAAAAAACAGATAAAAATATAGAAAGAAAAAAAAATCAACGCTCCTGTAAAACAGAAGAAAAAGAAAGAAAACTCGATTTGTAAAAAATAAAAAATAAAAAATAAAAAGGGGGTTATGTCATATGTGGTGTATAAAACAAAAAACACTATATATTCAAAAAATTAACTCTACAGCCTGCAAGTATGTCTACAGCGCTGCCCCTCTCTCCTCTCCTCTCCTCCCCGTCTGCTCTCCCTTCTCCCTCACTAGCCTGCAACTCCAGTCTCAAGTAATCTGCAACTATCGCCTCCGGCAACCACCAGCTGTTGTTGTCTACGACCCATTCAAAGCGCCGCCTCTGGCAGCTTCATGTGGTCCCAGCGCCTCACCATCAGGGGCGGACCCATGTATAGCGGAACGGGGTCCCCGGACCCCAATCTTTTTTTAAAAAGTAGTAGGAGCGGTATATAAAATTTGCTATGGACCCCATAAAATTATTAAGTTGGACCCCATAACAATGAAAGTGAGCCTGGTGTAGTGGTAAAACCCCTTGTTTACACACAAAAGATCCTAGGTTCGATACCTGTTTGTTTCATTTTTTTGTGTTTTTTTTTTTAACCTGGAAAATTTGAACACCGGAAAAATTGGACCCCATTGTTCCAAAATCCTGGGTCCGCCACTGCTCACCATGCATTTTCCCCGGCGCCTTGACAGCCTCACCCTCAAGCGCCACTTTTTTAAAACAAGCTTGAGGGCTTATGGCTTCTGTTTGCCTCGCGCACACCATTGCCTCGAGACTGGAAAGGGAGCCAGCTCATCCGGTCACCGCGCCAAACAAAGAGAATACTTTCTATAAATATACTTTGTATTTGATCTTTTGTCTATTTTTTTATATTTCATATCGTTTCTTTATATCACACATAATAAGTATAAATTTTGATATGAATACATATAACCCTAATATGTATTCATACAAAATTAAAGAGAATATAACATTATTCATTTTAAATAATGATTGAAAGAAGAAAAGGAAGTCATCTCGAGCCATCACTCCCATCTCAGCTTATAAAGTAAGACACACAACCCTTCTTTTAACACCCTTTAAGCTTGGGCTAGAGCATTGTTTAACGTCAGGCCATACCTGACTTTTTGTCACCTTACATGGGTGTAAGGGGCTGTTTGGTAGCATCTGAATGGTCATTAAGAGGCTACCTCTTAATGGAACCATTAAGAATTTTACCAATGAAAAGGTAGAAGAATGTGACATGTGATGATTTACCATTCAGAGGTCACCTCTTAACCATTCAGACTTGAGGTTACCTCTTATTCATTCAGAGTTTTTAAACCATTAAGATGTAGCATCTGAATGGTCATTAAGAGGCTACCAAACAGCCCCTAAGACTATTACACACGGTCTTAAGGATGATTTTGATTCGCTAATACTGTGGAAGGTTATATGATATGAATAATTTATTAATTTTAAGTTTTTTATAATCATTTTTGTTTTTTTTTTTTATTATCATGTTCATAGAGCCAGATCCTATTTAAGTAATATTAAAAACTAATGTAAGGCTATCTCACTTGGTAAAGACTATTGTCTCTTGAGAGGAGGAATTGGGTTCAGTCCTAAGCAAGAAGTAGTTTAGCATTAATTTGATGTAAATTAGATAAGCATTGTCATTAAAAAAAAGTAATCTTAAAATTTTTGTTGACTTATTCGTAAGCATTAGTTGTAAGTATGCTTAAATAAAATTTTACTCTGATATATCGTACTTGTATTTTTGTTATAAATACCATTCAAGGAAGTTAACATTTGCGTTGAATCATGATGAAACAATAGTTAACCGGGTGAGGTTAACTCACTGGTCTCGTCAAGTAGGGTTAATCCCTTCTTTCCGAGGATCGCTGGCTGGATCGTCCGCTGGTTGGTTTCTTGCACAAGGAAACAAGCCGTGACTCATAACAAGGAGGATGGGGTGGGGGGTGCTCCTTGTTACCACTCTCCGGCGTGAGAATCAGTAGTTTGCTTGGGAAGCAAAGTGTGATAGTAGTAGTAGTGAGAGAGTTGAGAAGTGATACCTCAAACCTGGTTTGGGATGGGTATTTATAGCCGAGGAGTGAAGGAGGGTAGTTGAGTAGCTGGTCTGACATCGCACAGTCTTTTGTAGGTGTGTCAGACTTGTCAGTTACGGTGGTGATGCCACGTCCTGCTGTGGTGTCAGACTGTTGCACACATGTGGACTAGTAGGCGACTGTTCTCAGTGCCACTTGCACTGTGGTGTCAGACCCACTTGCCTTGTAGGCGGGATGCGGTGCTAGGCCGCATCGCTGCTTGCGGTAACTGATGTTGTTCCCGCGTTCTTATTCTGGCCAAGATGTATGCGGAATGCGGTGTCGTGCCGCATCGCCGCTTAGTGACTGTTACTGTTGTCCAGATCCCTTGTCGTGACGAAAATGTTCATATGATGCGGTGCCAGGCCGCATCTCTATGCGTAACATGTGTTCTCGTACTTAAGGTAAGTCTTCTCATCAATGGACAGATTGGTTTTAACCGCTGTGTTCGCGCATGCCCGCACGGACACAGATAAGTTCTTACTGGTGGGGCTTTTTGATAAGGGTAATGGTCACTCGCGGTCGTGCTGACGCGAGATCTGGGACCATACCCCTTCAAGTCCCCCCAGTCTAGTGTTCCTTCCTTATGCAAGTTGCATGTGGGAGGGATACTTGACTATGGTGTCTAGAAGGTAGAATATGGGCCATGCAGATGGCTCCTACTTTCAGTAATTCAATCCGGTGACGTCTCTTTCGTACCGGTGTCCGGTTGGTTGGTAGGTCGTTCGGGTGGATTGTTTCTTTCTTTGAGAAGGATATGACGGTTTTACTTTTGAAGTTTTCGTTGTAGCATTTGAAAACATTGAATTCCGCACTGGTGAGCAAGTTCCGTCTGATGCGGAATTCTCAGCTAAGGATTTGATGCGGTAATATGGTCTACCGTTTTCTGATGTCATCAGCCACCTGTTGGTGTTTCGAACCAACCTTTGAGATGGTGACTGAGGATGTTAGCAGGGTTCGAACCAACCTTTGAGATGGTGACGGAAGATGTCCGTAATCGCCACTCTAGTTGTAACCTCTGCGTCAGCTGATGCAATGTTTGTAAGTACTTTGCTCAAGCTCTATGTTCAACTGGACATTCAACGATGATCCCTGCTTTGTGGGGTGTTCGTGTTCTCCAGTTTAGCTCTCAAGTAACCGCACGTCTGTTGCGGTTTAGCTCTCTAGTAACCGCACGTCCTCTGTGGCTTAGCTCTCAAGTAACCGCACGTCCTTTGTGGTTACCTCGTTACTGCACCTTGTTGGCCATGTGTGTTTGAGCCACGTGGGGTAGTTGCGTCATTGTTGGCCGTGTTTGGTCGAACAATGTGAATCTGGACTATGGGCAGATAAACATGGTCATAGGCATGGTTGTGCCCACCATTGTTTATTCTAGGCGGTCCATAGGTGGGTAACTGGTCATAAGCAGACTTGTTACCACTGTCCTGGAGCTACTTTCCTTCACGCTTTGGTGGAAAGTAGTTTTCCTTTAAGTAGTGTCGCCGGAGGAGATCACCTTAAATACTTGGGAAGTTGGGTGAAACCCTTCCGCATTCATTCTGTAACCACTTTCCTTCACGTTTAGTTGGAAAGCAGTTTTCCTAGAAGTAGCTTTGATAAACCGCGTGGCGGTTTAGTCATGGCTCTTCCGTAGCTACTGTTAGGGTAAGTGTATTCCGCCGCAGCTACTCGTGAGTGTCTGCGGTTTGCATCAAAGAACTCGCTTCTAGAGAGTTTGAAGCATGGATGTGGCTCTTGAAGGATCAGGAGTCAGGGTTGCTGATGTGCGGTTGCTCAGCATACTTGTCCTTTATCCTAAGGAGAAGCTGTTTGTGTTCCCTCCGTGGTTGTGAACCGGACACGAGGGATTTGAAACTTGAAGAAGCTTATCTGGAACGCGGTTGGCCGCATCCTGAGAAGCGGTTTTCGCAGTCCAAAGAACCACACTAGTTCTGAGTATCTGACACACCTGTACGGGTTCGTGTGTGTCATCTCCGCATATTCCACGTGTGCTCGTGGGTATATGCGGATATTGGTTATACCCCTTATAATGTAGAGATATTTATTTTTGCCTTTTTTTGAGGGGTATGTAAAAAAACGACATGCGGTATGGGTTATGGTGCGGTAAACCAGAGAAACCGCATGCCGCTTATGTTTGGATAATGTTTGTCGCTTTTGCGCTGCATACGTGGCTGAACGCACGTGTGGGTTGTTGAAAGTTGGTAGGATTCTGTCATGTGCTGATTTGAAAGGACGTTTGCACTGCTCGAGGTTATAAATGCACTGTAGCAAGTAGTGTAAAAGTCTTTTCTGTCAGGCGCGTGGTAACCGTCAGCGGAAACGTCGCTGAACACGTGGCAACACGTCATTGGCCCTTTTTTGAACGTGATAAGTCGGTTTACTGCATCGCATTAATTGCGATGAGTATATAAGGGGAAACCGTTCGTGGTTTTCCCATTTATTCAAATTTTTCAAATTTTTTCCGGTGAAAAGAGTGTACTCTCTTTGTCTTCTCCGATAAGCTCTCTGAATTTCCGGTCAAGTTTCTGGGTTTTTTTTTTTTTTTTTTGTAAAACTCATTCTTCTATCTTCTTTATTCCTGATGGCTGAACCATCTGATCCACACTGTCACACCCCCAAAATCCACACGCGGAGTATCACCGCTTGGAGGCGTGACTGACCAGGATCAAGCCACCAATCATATTGAACATAATTGTAAATAATAAAAGTCATCCATCAATACGAAAGGTGTTTTCAAACTAAACATCAACAAGTGTGTAGCAGAAGCATAAGTAGGTAAACCCAAGGTAAATCATAAATTCAAATGTTAGATAATTAACATGGCATCATCGATCCATGTCCCACAACGACCTGCTCCTCCCTGTGCAAGCTCCATATGTACCTAAGGTCCTGCAAGGCATGCAGCAGAGAGTCAACAACTAGTTGAGCGAGTTCACAGTTAATAGTTCAGTAATAGTAATAGTATGAGTAGCATTATGTTCATTCGTTAAGCCATGTATCGTATTATTTTCCATCGCGGGCCTCTCGGCATGTATGCGAAGATTTGGGGTAATACTCCCAAATATCCTAGACTTTGTATATTTGTATCGCGGCCACCCTGGCATTACTTGCGAAGTTTTAGTATCTATAGTTCGCGGGCCTTCCCAAGGCATGTGTGCGAATGATTAGTCATAATATCGCAGCCAATCCCTGGCATGTGTGCGAAGATCAGTTCGAATGGGTATACAAGTCTAGCCGTATCTTATCTTTACTCTTCCTCTCCCGAGGACCATATCATTAGGTTCGATTAACTAAGTACGTACGAATAAATCATTCAATCCCATTCCCACCCTGGGAACCCCATGCCTTGGCTGTGTGAACTCACCTTGGTTTGCTCGGTATGCTAGGTTATGTGCTCGCAAATAAATCAATCACGTCCTAGAGTATGCACGTATACAAAATCAGTTTGTGTTCAAGTTGTTCACGTATAAGCAGGTAACACGCAATCACAATCATACTAGTCATGCTTGACATTTAACAGCAGTTAGATATTCCAGTTATCACTTAACAGAATTAACCCAAGTTACTGTGCTGATTACACCTTTGGCGAAACACACATTCGGCGAAACACATACTTTGGCGAAACAAGTTCTGTTTCGTCGAGGTCTTGTTTGGCGAAACAGAGGTCTAATTCGTCGACTGCCCTTGGCGAAACACTTTCTGTTTCGCCGAGAGTTCTGTTTCGTCAAACAGATCAGTTACGTCACCTACACATCAGTTACATGCAGCAAAACCCTAACTGCCGTCAGCACTAACATCGATTATACAGAGATCAAGTAGCACAGAAATCATCATGATTTAATCAACGGAAATCATACGGTATTCATCAAATCAATAGACATAGTTCCCTCACTTAACATACGGTTGGTAAGAACATCAAACCCATTCGCATGCTATATCGTATCAGATTCATCAATATCAGTAAATCAATTAACATTCCATTCTGACAACAACAATCATCCTGATTAATCGCTAAACAAATCGTTATGATTACAAACATTAACCATTGCCGATAAACCCTATTCTATACCAACGATTTACAAGAATCATGATAGTCACATATTCACATCCAATCCAGAAATCACATAAGCATATACACAGACATATAACGAGGAAAACAAGACATCAAAGAAACCGAGTTACGAACACGCACTCACCGAGATGAACGGAATAATAGCTAGATCGATTACGGGGAGATTCGCGAACACGTAATTGCCGTCACAGAGAGAAGGGAGCTCTAGGGTTTCGGTTGTGGTGATGAGTGCCACGAATGAAACAGTTTTGTGATATAAAACTCACGTAACAAGGTTGGGCCCATAACTGGGCTTCGGCGGATCTCGGCTTGGCGAAACACACTGTTTCGTCGAGATGTAGATGGCGAAACAGGTTCTGTTTCGTCGGAACTGGTTATGGCAAATCACAACTCTGTTTCGTCGAGTTGTTTGATGGTAATCATTCTAAGTGTTCTTATAATAATCCATATTATATTTTACAACAACAATAAATCACATATATGCACAAACGTAGCACGTTTCACTAAAACATAACATGTATGGTTACAAATCAAACAAGTCAAACAACTAAACAGTCAAGGTCAACGTGCATTAAATGCGAATAAAGAATGTCGTAATTCGAGTTGTCACATTATCCCCAACTTAAAAGAAATTTCGTCCCGAAATTTAGCATGCAGTTACTGAGGAAAGCTAATGGTGTGACGTTGTTTACTTGTATTGTATCGCGGCTCCCCGAGCAGGTTTGCGAAGATTACTGGTTTTCTTGGGGTGTCACACACACCATTCTGAGGGTGAAAACCCTGAACATTCTTCTTCGGTGGCTGGGGAAGAAGAGGAAGACGGTGGTAGTCCCCCTGGTGGTGGCCTACCAGTATTGAAGTGGACGAAGGTGTCGTTTAACCAATTGATGACCAGCATCCAGATGCCCCAAGAGTTTGGGGCTGTTTATCCCAAGGAGGGTGACACCGGTGTCGATGCTCCGGCCGGTTATGTCACCATGTGGGCTGATTCTTTCATTGACGGTAACCTTCGTTTACCGTTAACTGTTTTTGTTGCTGAGGTTTTGGAGTATTACAAACTCCATATTTCCCAGATGAGTCCTTTCGGGATGATTCATATTAGAAACTTTGAGTATACTTTTCGTGCTCTTGGTTTGCCCGTTACCGTTGATAGTTTTCGGCGGTTCTACCAGTTGACGGTGAACACCGGGTTCTTTTCTTTTAGCCAATGGTACGGAAGCACCAAGCTGATGACCCCTCCGAAGGGTATTTCGAAGTGGAAATACAAGTTTTTTTATATTAAGGCTGCCGCGGTTGTTACTGAGCTGACCTTGCGGAATGTTAATGAGGCCATCTCGGTGGAGGATATTGCTCTTCCTGATGCGGAGACTATGGAGTGGTTCCCAAGGTTGAGGACTATTGAGCATACGCAGCTGGACAACAATCAGTTATGGGTGCTGCGGATGATGTTGAGCAGGCCTGACAGGCATGCAAGGCCCGTTGTGCGGGAAAAAAGTGGTGGTAAGTGTTCTTACTCTTGTGCGGTTTCTTTATCACCTTGCTTGTTACTGATCTGTAAGTGTACTATCAGAAGTTGCTGAGCTGTGGAAGATATTTGATCCGACCTTTACAGGCAAGTTTGATATTGTTAAGTGTGCGGAAGGTGAAGGTTTTAACTTGTCCATTGTCAACAACTTCCGCGTGCCTAAACGAGATGCACTGATCGCACCCCTGCCGCAAGGCAAAGGTATAATCCATAACCTTCTTTCCTACCTTATGGGGTTCACCTTGCTGATCTTCATGTTTGATGATCTGAACGCAGGTACTCTTGGGGTCTTGGGCAAATTTGAGTTGAAGGGAGCTCCCAAGAAGCATGCGGAGAAAAAGCATGTAGAGAAGGTTGTGCGGGGTTGCGGTAAGAAAAAACATGAGGCTGTCGTTGTTCCTCCGTTGGTGCCGCAGGCGGCAGGTATCTCTCGTTCTTGTTTCCGCAGATATACCGATTACGTGGTAGTATCTGACACCCTTGAGGGTTTGGGTGTTCCAGGTGGTGGTGCGGCTGCAGGTGGGACCTCTGCGGGTTCCAAGCCTGCTGATGAGAAGAAGAAGAGAAAAGCGGAGAAGGCTGTTGATGCCGGTGAGAAGAAGCGTCCGAAAATACAAACCAAATGGACAACTGTTGTGCAACCTATGAGACCGGTGGTTGCTTCTGGTAAGTGATTCATAACTTTTACAAGTATTGTCTTTGTACTTGTATTTAAAGTGTTTTTGCATTGTTTACAGAACCGCAAGATGAAGGGTTTTCTATGTTTGATGCTCCTCATTCTCCCCCGCGTGACACAGCTGCGGATGCGGGGGTTAATAAAGAATTTACCAGGAGCCCTTCGATTAAAGTGGTGCCTGAGCCCTCTATGCGGGCGGAGGATACTAGGAAGGGACCTGCGGCTCAGATCTATGACACGGTGGACTCCCATGATAATCTAATCTCCCCGCAAGACACTGAAGATCTGAACTTGAAGTTTGCTTATACTGAGAGGAATAAATCTCCCGCTGCTGAGAAAGCTTCAGGTTCTGCTTCTGGGGGTGCGGGTTTTAAAGGGACTCTTATTCAGCCGGAAGAGTCTGAATTGGAGTTCTATTACCGCACCTATACTGAAGACCGGGCCATGACCTATCACCGCCCCCCATGGACTGTAATGCAAGGGGATGATATTTCTGCTGACCCTTCCGCATGCAAGGAGATTTTGGGTGGTTTGGGCACCCCCTTTGAAGTCAATCGGGCTCGTTCTTTGCCAAGTGAGTACCAGATTAATCAACTCTCCTCCATGCTTGTGGGGAGTTCCATAATGGCAAATGCCATTATGGAAAACTACAAGGTGCTAGGGCGCAAGGAGGAGGAAAATACGAGCTTACGGGCTGAGGCCGAACAGTTGGTGAAAGTTGCTCGTGATGGTGCGGAGCAGCTTGAAAGGGATAAGGCTGCCTTTGAAAAGCGTAAGTAGACTGAGGAGTGGGCTGCAACTGCTGAGCTTAAACAGGTTCGTACCCTTGCAAAACTGCTTTCTGATGAGCGCAAGAGTTGGAAAGAATCTCTTTCTAATGAGCGCAAGACACTTTCTGATGAGTGCAAGACTTGGAAAGAATCTTGGGCCAAACAGAATGAAACTCTCTTTCGTGTTCGTCAGGAGCTTTCCAACGCCAAGGCAGCGAATGCTGCTTTGATTAAGGAGAAAGCCGCAGCTGATGCGGCTGCCAAAGAGGCCAAGGAGGCAGAAGCTCTCCTTGCAAAGGCTCAGCTCGCCTTGCAAAGGCTCTTGAAGAGACCAAGGAGGCGGAGGCCCGTGCTGCGAAGGCTCTTGAAAGGGCAAATGCTGACCGCAGCAACTTAGACAAAACTGTTCAGGGCCTCCAGGTATGAATCTCTTTTGCTCTTGAATTTGTATATATATCTCAAGTATGTTTATTATCTTTGTACTTGTGTTCTCCTTGTTAAAAGGCTGAAGTGCGGAGCCGGGTAGCCGCTATTGAGGAGGTCAGTGCCCGTGCTGCCGATGCTGAATCACGGGCGAGGGAGGTTGCAGAGGCTAGAGATAGCCTTGCTTCTTCACTCGATCTGCTCAAGGACGATCGCGAATGGATGCGTATGCACGGTATCGGGCACGTAAGTATCCGTTGCCTTTACTATTTTGTTTAGGTTTGCCTTTGATAACCGTACTATTTTTATTTCGCAGATTGTTACGTCCATCCTTGACGCACCTGAGAACGTGTCAGGTGTTAATGAGATTAGGCTGCGCGCCCGGGATGCTGGTTTTAAAGCTGGCTACAACCGTTGCATTTCTCATATAAATGTTTTGGCCCAGGGCAAATATACTGATGAAAGGTCTGGGTTCCATGGTGTGGACACTGAAGCGCTTCTTGCTGCCGCTCTTGCGGCTTATAACGACACGTCCATTGCCGCTCTTGAGGAACTTGAGAAATTCCTGGAGGCGGAAGACTATGTAGACCGCTTGCGGGTGTTATATGCTGATGAGGAAGATGAGGAACAGCCTGGTGTTGATGGCAAGGATGGTGCGGGTTCCAGCGGTACAAAGAAAGACTAGGTTGGCCTGCGTGCCTTTTCTGTTTCCTCAATGTAAATGTTAAGAACTTTATGTAAATCCCTTGCACACCGCAAAGGTGTAGAAATTTTTTTTGAATATAAAGTTTTAACCGTTTTGTTCAAGTTGTACAAGTGTTTTTATTACTTGCATGTTTGAACTTGTATGAATTGATGTTATTGTACATAACACCGTCTGTATTTGCCTTTTGCATACCTTGGTGATATGCAAGTATGAAGAATTCTACCCGCTGTAAAGCGCGGTTAAGTATACTCTATACCTTTGTCGTATGAGTATTAGTTCATTCCTGTTTTTGTCCCGTTAGGGTTTAGGAATTGTGCAAGCTTTGTGAAAACCATATTTGCATATCCAACCGGATAGACAGTTGATGTTTTGCCATTGTTGGCCTATTACAATAGTTGCGTGTGGTCACCACTCTGTGTGGGTATCGCGAATGAAGATTTTGTCAATCTGTTTTTGTGGATACCGCAGAGTGGGACACGCATTTGTAATAGAAGTAAAATAAACAATATTGCATTGAATCATTTATTTATTTATTCGTAAATGGCCTTGGCCCGATAGGTTACATGGTAAATGTAAAAAAGATGGCTTACATATAATAGCGTCGAAGCTGTTGTGCATTCCATGTGCGTGCGATAGTTTCGCCCTCTAATGTTTGCAGTTTATACGCGCCTTTACCCAGGACCTCTTGGATGAGGTAGGGTCCTTCCCACTTGGGGGCAAGTTTTCCTGGGCGTTCCGCGTTAGACGCTTCATTGTCACGAAGGACGTAGTCTCCCGGGTTGAAGGTACAAATGCGGATGCGTGCATTGTAGTACTTTTCAAGTTTGGTTTTGTACTTGGCCTCATTGATGGCAGCGTTTTCACGCCGTTCGTCCAGGAGGTCCAAGTCAACCCTGCGTTCCTCATTGTTGTCTATCTTGTTGATAGCCAACATTCTAGGTGAAGGGAGGCCTACTTCTGCGGGGATCACCGCTTCAGTGCCGTAGACCAGGCTGAAGGGTGTCTCACCGTTACTTGTCTTTGGGCTTGTCCTGTGGGCCCATAAGATACTTGGGAGTTCATCGACCCAGCCGCGTCTGGCTGTTCCCAACCGTGCTTTGATGCCTTCGACTAAACTTTTATTGACACTCTCGACTTGGCCATTCCCTTGCGGATGCGCCACTGAGGAGAATATGTGTTCAATGTTTAGCTCCTTTAGCCATTTTTGAAAGTCATCGGCAGCGAAGTTGGTACCGTTGTCGGTAACGATGCACATTGGTAGACCGAAACGGCAGATGATATGTTCCCAGACGAATTTCCTTGTTATCATAGCGGTGGTTGATGCGAGCGGTTTTGCCTCTACCCATTTTGTAAAGTAATCAACAGCCACTATGATAAACTTCACTGCACCTGGTGCGTCTGGAAATGGTCCCACCACATCGATTGCCCATTTCTGGAATGGCCATGCGGTGGTGACGGGGATCAGGTTTATCTTGGGGCGCAAGGTATTGGGAGCATGTTGCTGACAATTGAAACACTTGCGCAAGACTTTGACTGCGTCCAGGTGCATGCCGGGCCAGTAGTACCCGGCATTCATGATTTTGGCCACCACCATGCGTGGGCCTGCGTGTATGCCACATATTTCTTCGTGTATTTCTCTGATAAGGTATGTGGCATCTTGGGGGTCGACGCATCGTAGGAGTGGCCCCAGGTATGATTTACGGTATAAGATACCGTCTCCCATTTGGTAATGACACGCTTTGTATTGCAACTTACGTGCCTCTGCCTTGCTTTCGGGAGTAACACCTGATTGCAAGTATGCAATTATTGGTGTCATCCAGGATGTTGTACCGTATTGGATGACATTGACTTGGCACAGGGGTACTGATGGATTTTGCAGAATCTCGATACGTACCTCTTTCGCCAGGTGTTGGAAACTGGTGGATGCAAGTTTTGATAGTGCATCCACGGGTTTGTTATCACTCCTGTTGATATGGCGGATATTGAAGGAAGTGAACTTTGATTTCAGTTGCAAGGCCTGTTCGAGGTAGAGGATCATGATATCCCCTTTTGCGGCATAGTCGTCGCGTATCTGGCCTGCAACCAATAGTGAATCGACGTGTGCTTCCAAATGTTGGACGTCGAGTTTGACTGCTAGACGCAGCCCTGCCAGTAGAGCCTCATACTCTGCCTCGTTATTCGTGCTTTTGAAATCGAGGCGGATTGCATAGGTAAGCTCTTGGCCATCGGGGCTGACGACTCGCAGACCTGCACCTGCACCATCTTCGTTGGATGCACCATCTGTATATAGTGCCCAGGTTTCTGCGGAGGATGGTGGCGATGCAGGGTTTTGCTCTTCTTCGCATTCTTGAATGCGATTTGCTGGTACTTCAGTGTCACGGCCCCCGACCCACCCTGAATGGAATCGGGAGTCGCGAACAGCCCTGTGGTACCGGTGATTATTTTGAAAACATTGCAGCGGAAATTTCATCAGGACCGTGAGTTAGGAAAATTATCAAAGTTTAGAAAACACCGGATTTTATTTATTAAATAGATGGGATAAACCCAAGTTTTACAATGGTAGCTTTAATAAAGATAAATTTGATTACATAAAACAATATTTCGTAATTTGATTTAATTTAATAAAATAAGCCACTTCTTGATGCCTTTCAGTGCCGTATCCATCTCTTATTCCAATCTACTGTAATTACCTGAAACACGTTTTAAAAAGGTTTTGTCAGCGAGAAATACTGAGTGAGTTCATTCATTTTAAAATATATTTGTTATAATTTATAGCATTAAGAGTTTTTACATTTGCTTCTTAAAGATTGGCAAAGACTTAATCACTGCAAATTATAACTAGAAAACAGTGTTATAAATTACAGCATAAGAGCGATTACAATGGCTTCTATCTTATTTTTTTTATCTGGCGTCCTGTCACAATGGTGACATGTCACAATGGTGACGATGGTCATACCACTATTAGGTCCATGAACCTAAATAGTAATGATTATCCCTAGTAGGTCAATGAACCTAACTGGGAGAAAATTAGTAATGTGCACAATACCCCACTAGCCAGTGATTCAAGATATCCACGACTTAGTCCCTGTAATTATAACCTTGAAAATAATTTGAGGTATTGTAAAATAGTTGATAAAAAGAGAATGACTCACATTATAATCATGCAGATTCATACGGGCAAAGTTTAGTCTACAGATAAGCCTTGATATATTGCAGATTTATACAGGCATAGCTTAGCCTATTGATTTAGCCTTGTAACCTAGTGCACACGAACTAGGTAGGTAACTTAATACAGCAATTACGATAACTCACGAGATACCCTCACAATGAATGACAAAGTGCTATGCTTAAACATCCATCGAATTAACGACTAATGACAAAGCATCACCCTAATGTGGGCAGCACTTAAACATCCATTGAGTACATTGATCGATCGGACAATGAATCGTAATAGCGATCGAGTTATTACCCTGTATCGTAGCAGCACACCCCTACTAATTAGTGTTTTTGAGACTGTTTCGACTATTTCTCAGCGTACGTTTGGAATTTGATCGTCGCTCAAATGTAATAATTCAAGTGCCAATGCCTGCTATTTATACATGATTTTGACCTGGCTTACGGACCGTAAGACTTATCCCTTACGGTCCGTAAGGGACACGTAATGATCGAAACTAACCAGGCTTACGGACCGTAAGACTTATCCCTTACGGTCCGTAAGGGACACGTAATGACCATAGGTTTGCCGCGTGTGGGAGTAGGCTAGCTGAGTCGACGGAATAATTAAATTCGATTTTTATAGTAATTTATAAGGATAATCGTTAAGTATGGAATACCCCCCCCCCCTGAGTTTTAGGGGCCCTGATCCTGATTCTGATTGTTCTGAAAATTTTAGGGTTTGTGCAGAATCACTTGGGTGTCTCAATTAGGGTTTCCTATTGGATAAAATAATAAAATAAATAGGACTTTTAACGAGGGTTGTTACATTCTCCCCACCTTAATAAAAATCTCGTCCTCGAGATTTACTGGAATAATTGAGGATACTTTTGTCTTCATTTCAGATTCCAGCTTCCAAGTGTATTTGGGTTATGATATTTCTTTTAGACTTATGTCACATTTTAGTTAATAAAAATAATATTAGGGTAGATGACACAGATTTAAATCGAATTTTGTGAATACGAGTTGTATCATAAGTAGGATTCAATGGTTCAACTGAATTGGTTCAACTGAATTAGTTCAAGAAATCGATGACAAATGAATGAGATGAAATGATATAAATTTCCAAAGTGACTTGGTTCAAGCCAAAAGATATATAATCAATAGATATTTAGAATGAATGTGAATGACTTTTAGAATTTAATAAAATTCTTTGTCAAAAAGAAAACTTACTTTGATTGGTAACTGAGGAAGACTTAGAATTGACAGGTTCAAAATAAAATAAAAGTATGAAAAATGATTTGTCAATATTAAATTATGATATGAGAAAATCAAAGTGTTAAGATGAGTGATTTGCAAAGATACACTAAAAGACAATAGAGTTAGTGTATCATTGTTTAGAATTTCAAGTTATTTTAATTGCGAAACAATGTAATAGTACACTATTAGTGACCATATTTTTCATACTATGTACTAGAGATCAAAATATAATAAGAACAAGTTGTTTTGGCATTACCAACTATTATATTATATTTTGTAAAGCAAAATGTAATATATATTATTTGTGTTCCTGACTGAACCGTATCTTACATATCAAATATAAATACTATGTAATATATATTTATTTGTTACATATTTTTACTATATGTAAATGGTCACTACTTTTAAATAAATATTGTTTTAGTAGTTTACTATACTATATAAAATAACTTATATTTACTAAGTAATATATATTACAAGATACTGCAATGAAGTTACTTCTTTACAAATATTTTAATATTATTATTTTGTAAAAGAAATCACTTATTATTTATAACGTTAAATAAAAGTTAAAGGTGTAAAAATATTTATTGTACAAAATATTCGTAAAATATTTTGTAAATATATAACACTTAATGAGTCGATTCTATGTGATTACTTATTTTTATTTTGAATCATATAATATTGTGAATGTATTTACAAATATTGAAAACGGGGACTATTCTTATATATTATATTATTCCTTAACTCAATGTAGTTGATGACTACCATATTATTCTCATATGGTCATTTTCTTGCTAGAGTGTTACCTAGTTACCACAAAATATGTGATACTTTAATTTATTAAATATCTTTTCCTTTTCTGTTATCATAAATACTAAATTAATATAGATAGTTTTTTTTTTTTTAAATATCAAAACCCGTGGTAATTTTGACAAAATAATGATATATTTATTAATATGTTGATCCAAATATCCTAGAATTCACGATCATTATTTTTAAAATCAAATATGTTTAACTATAAGATTTTTACAATAAGATATTTTAAATCATAAAAGTAAAATAGTAAATGTTTATTTTAATATCAAGCATACTTAAATATTGGCTTGAGTAAATAACATTTGATATTTTAATATATATTAAAATACATATATTATAAAAGTATTGTAGAATATTTAAACAAGATGAACAATTACATATAAGTATAAATGTCTTATTCATGAATACTTAGACAGATTATTTAGATAATTTTATTCGTTCCTCTAATTCTTGTATGAAAATATATCTTTTTCTTACAGTACAAAGTAAAAATATTTGTACATATATTTAAAAGAGTAAACTGCCATTTTGGTCCCTGTGGTTTGGCCAGTTTTGCCACTTTAGTCCAAATCTCAAACTTATTACATCCAGGGCCCTGTGGTTTGCATTTTGTTGCCATTTTAGTCCAAATTTCAAATTTGACCAGATTCTCCTACTTAAACCCTTCTATTTTGTCTTTATTCTCAGGGGCATTTTGGGTATTTTGTAATTATTATAACTCAATTATGTATATAAAATACCCTAAATCATCATCCTCATCTTTCTCTCTCTCATACAGAACTCTCTCTCTCTCTCATCTTTCTTACTCAGACCTCTCTCTCAGATCCTCAAACAATTCAATCGAGCACCCATTCAATCGAGCACTCAGATCCTCTTCATATACAATCTGCAGTTGGGTTTCGGTTCTAGGGTTTCTAATATGACGAAATCGACTTGTACAATGGCAGATCTACATGAAAGAGGAGAGAGAGAAGAGAGAGAGTCAGTTAGGGTTTTGAGCTTTGAGTTTCATATCTGAATCGAAATCTGGGGTTTGAGCTTTGAGTTTCAGCTTTGAGTTTTGAGTTTGAGTTTCAGATCTGAATCGAAATATTTTGATCGAAAGAGGAGAGAGAGAAGAGAGAGAGTCAGTTAGGGTTTTGAGCTTTGAGTTTCAGATCTCTTCCTCTCTCTTCTGATCTCGTCGCCGCCACCACAGTGGTGGCCGGCCATATGTGCAGAAATGGAGGCATGTGGGTGTGGGTGTGAGAGTGTAAGGAGAAGAGGGGATTGAGGGATCGTTGTGTGGGATCGTCACCGACAAAACGAGGCGCCGGAGTGCCGGCTCTGGTCGTCGGCTGAAAGGGGAGAAGGAAGTGACGGTGGGGGTAATGGCGGTGGAGGTGGAGGTTGTTGATCTGGGGTTGATTCCTTGTGTTAGTTCTTGATCTGGGTTTTTACTTTGAGTTCTTAATTTGGGTTTTTTTTTGTTCAAAGCACTACAATTAATTTGTTCAAATCTCATTTAATTTAATGTTGTTTTGATTGGATTTGTTTAGGTGATGATGATTCAAGTAAAAAAACTGAAAATCTGAAAATTACCTTTGGATGCACGAAAATTAATTCGTTTAATATTAAAATCTCGCTGAATTAATCAAATGTTGTTTTGATCTGTTCTTGATTTTATGGGTTTTGATGATGATGTTCTTGAAGATACAGATGTTCTTGATGATGGGTTTTCTGGATTTTCTGGGTTTTGATTTTCTCGATTTTCTGGGTTGATGATGATGTTCTTGATGATGATGTTCTTGATTTTCTGGATTTTCTGGGTTGATGATGATGATGTTCTTGATGATGATGTTCTTGATTTTCTGGATTTTCTGGATTTTCTGGGTTTTGATGATGATGATGTTCTTGATGATGATGTTCTAATAATCTGCTGCTGTTTTGATCTGTTCTTGATTCTACATGTTCTTGATATTCTGCTGCTGATGATGATTATTTGGGAGAAGAGAGATGACCAAAATTTTAATTAATAAAATGTTAAATGAAAAACAAAATGACCAAAATGCCCCTGCACTACAGGACAAAATAGGAGGTTGCAACAGTAAAAAAAATGGGGTTTTGGAGTTTTGGACTAAAATGACAACAAAATGCAAACCACAGGGCCCTGGATGTAATAAGTTTGAGATTTGGACTAACGTGGCAAAACTGGCCAAACCACAGGGACCAAAATGGCAGTTTACTCTATTTAAAATTTACTAAATAAGTATGATGACTTAATTTATATTAACTAGTCATTATCCTGGTTGGATATTGATTAGTGCTGCCTTGTTTAAGCATAGGTGGCCAGTCCATGCCTAACTAAGGCTAGGCTATCCAATACCTGCTCTTGATAATAACCTTAGTACTTAAAAATAATATTAACACTTCTGTTTTTAATTTATTACTAATAATAAAATAAATAACTTAAACATAAATTTAAATGAGAGTATATCTCATTCATACTTTTATAAAAATATAAATTCTTCACCTCAATGGTTTAACAAGAATTTTAAATATAGTAATACTATATTGTAATTTAGGTAATTACTTATGTATATATAATCAATTAAATTTATTACGAAAGGCTCGATTAATGCTATAAGAACCATTAAGCGATATACTGAAATATGACATAAATTTGTATATTATGATCTTAGCACACAATTGTTTTAAGATTGCTTTTATAGAATAAATCAACAAAGCGGATTCAATATAAATAAACAAATAATCAAATCCGAGATTTAGAGCAATCTTCAGATTTTGTGAAAACGTCATCACAAGGTGATCGTACTCAAAGAAACGATTTAATGAAGTCAAAGACCAATTAAGTATGTTATGTTTCAAGAGAAATGAAGTGATTGTTGGGATTATTTTGAATATGATGGCTTCGATTTATCATAAGGGACTTTGAATTGATTACGTACTGCGAGCAAATTTAAATAATTGAACTTGATTTAAACAAAACAAGTTTTAATAAGAAAATTCGAACATGGTCGCAACAGAAATTATGTATGCCAAAGAAAATTGAGTTTTTCAAGAAATTCATTGACTTGATATCAAAGAGTTATCGTTTTGCAATAATGAGGTTCATAGTGCAAAAAGCGGAATGATATTTGAGTTTGGATAAAATAATAAATCGGAATGAAGTCCTCCAGTGGTCTTTATAAAGCAAGCGAATCACATGCACAACAAATAGTGCATGTGTAATGTGTGGATTTACCAAGAAATGAAATAGATTAATATTTGTTTTTATGAAAGAAATCCTCATGGTATGATGACCATTAGGGGAAGTAGGAACACAAAAGTTAATTTATTATATGCAAAAGTCAGAATTTCAACGAAAGAAATATAAGAACTTTTATCTGGAATTTCGTGTGATACCCGTTGTTAAGTGACATTACCAGGAAATGTCGAATAAAATGAAATAGGGAATTTTGCAAAAATATGTAACTTCTTTTGCATTGATAATAATTATGACTCTGATTAGACTGTGCAGCGATGGTTGGGAAATCCTGTTCTAATGTACCTCAGCGATATTTATTTTGTAGGATCATGTGGCAAAGTGCTTCTTTTTTATTAGTAGTTCTTCTACTGACGGAATTTTAACATTGGTGTTATCGTGCCCAATTTATATTTTCCAAAGGTCTTGCCTTGAAAATCATGTGTGATATACTTTAATGTCTGTGAACGTTTAATTTTCATGTGTTTTCTTTGTGTACTAGCACAACTTTACATACTTTTTACTTGCGTTAATAGTTTATGGTAACGTATTGGAAATTCTTTATACTTTTGATGGTATCCCAACTTAATGGGTTTCCATTGTTTATATTGTCACACGAGCTACGAGACAGATGATCAAACGAAATAATCGAAAAAGAGTTTCTTAATAAAGAAATCTAGACACAGATGCTTGTGCTTTATTCTTAATTGACTTTTGGAATTTCTTTATAGATATACATATCTATATAATCACATATTTCACATGCTGTAATATACATACCCTCTATAAGATCATGTATTTAACAGATTCATATTTCCAAAAACCAGTCAGACATCTGGTCATAATACTATTTAGGGAAATCTTGTCACTCGTTTGACATATTATATACCCCGTCTTATCCGATTCACGCCGGAGCGGTAACCTCAGTATATCCGAACAAACTGGAGAGTCTGCTACACCATACCCAGTTTTGTCGGAGAAAAATTTCTATTTCCCATAAATAGTATCTCTTCCAGATTTTAAAAGTGCCTCTTTTATTAGGGCTTTTATCCAGAATCAAGGAAACTTGTATTTCCCGTAATATATCTTATTCTAGCCCAAGTAATATCAATAATCAAGGATTAATAGCTTATTTATCGTATCTTGCAATATTCTAATTACCATTCTTATGGCATACAAAACTCATCATAATTTATTCACATAAGTACTTAGCTTATCCTGAAGTTTATACTAAGGCATCTTTTCTTAAGTTCAAGTCTAAATACTATCATGTGTGCTACCAGTTAATAGCAATCTCCTAACTCTTTTATATGAACTTAGGTATTATTATTACAACACTTATTGGCTTCAAGCAGTGGCTCTGATACCACCTTCTGTCACGGCCCCCGACCCACCCTGAATGGAATCGGGAGTCGCGAACAGCCCAGTGGTACCGGTGATTATTTTGAAAACATTGCAGCGGAAATTTCATCAGGACCGTGAGTTAGGAAAATTATCAGAGTTTAGAAAACACCGGATTTTATTTATTAAATAGATGGGATAAACCCATGTTTTACAATGGTAGCTTTAATAAAGATAAATTTGATTACATAAAACAATATTTCGTAATTTGATTTAATTTAATAAAATAAGCCACTTCTTGATGCCTTTCAGTGCCGTATCCATCTCTTATTCCAATCTACTGTAATTACCTGAAAAGCGTTTTAAAAAGGTTTTGTCAGCGGGAAATACTGAGTGAGTTCATTCATTTTAAAATATATTTGTTATAATTTATAACATTAAGAGTTTTTACATTTGCTTCTTAAAGATTGGCAAAGACTTAATCACTGCAAATTATAACTAGAAAACAGTGTTATAAATTACAGCATAAGAGCGATTACAATGGCTTCTATCTTATTTTTTTTATCTGGCGTCCTGTCACAATGGTGACTTGTCACAATGGTGACGATGGTCATACCACTATTAGGTCAATGAACCTAAATAGTAATGATTATCCCTAGTAGGTCAATGAACCTAACTAGGAGAAAATTAGTAATGTGCACAATACCCCACTAGCCAGTGATTCAAGATATCCACGACTTAGTCGCTGTAAATATAACCTTGAAAATAATTTGAGGTATTGTAAAATAGTTGATAAAAAGAGAATGACTCACATTATAATCATGCAGATTCATACGGGCAAAGTTTAGTCTACAGATAAGCCTTGATATATTGCAGATTTATACAGGCAGAGCTTTGCCTATTGATTTAGCCTTGTAACCTAGTGCACACGAACTAGGTAGGTAACTTAATACAGCAATTACGATAACTCACGAGATCAACCCTTACAATGAATGACAAAGTGCTATGCTTAAACATCCATCGAATTAACGACTAATGACAAAGCATCACCCTAATGTGGGCAGCACTTAAACATCCATTGAGTACATTGATCGATCGGATAATGAATCGTAATAGCGATCGAGTTATTACCCTGTATCGTAGCAGCACACCCCTACTAATTAGTGTTTTTGAGACTGTTTCGACTATTTCTCAGCGTACGTTTGGAATTTGATCGTCGCTCAAATGTCAGAATTCAAGTGCCAATGCCTGCTATTTATACATGATTTTGACCTGGCTTACGGACCGTAAGACTTATCCCTTACGGTCCGTAAGGGACACGTAATGATCAAAACTGACCAGGCTTACGAACCGTAAGACTTATCCCTTACGGTCCGTAAGGGACACGTAATGACCATAGGTTTGCCGCGTGTGGGAGTAGGCTAGCTGAGTCGACGGAATAATTAAATTCTATTTTTATAGTAATTTATAAGGACAATCGTTAAGTAGGGAATACCCCCCTGAGTTTTAGGGGCCCTGATCCTGATTCTGATTGTTCTGAAAATTTTAGGGTTTGTGCAGAATCACTTGGGTGTCTCAATTAGGGTTTCCTATTGGATAAAATAATAAAATAAATAGGACTTTTAACGAGGGTTGTTACATTCAGCAACGAAATCAGCCAAGACCTGGCCTTTGATCGCGGGGCGCGGCTTATAGTTCAGTGAAAGTGCGCCCAGCTCAATTGCCCATTTTGCTAATCTACCAAAGATGTCGGGTTTTGATAGGATCGGGCCGATCCTGTAGTTGGTTAGCACCGTGATGACGTGGTTTGCGAAGTATCGTCGCAACCGTCTTGACGCGTGTACTAGTGCCAATACCAACTTCTCCATGATGGAGTACCTCGTCTCTGGGTCGTTGAGCATTTTGCTGATGTAGTAGATGGGTGTTTGAACTCCTTCCCGCTCCACTATGAGTACCGCGCCTACCGCGTTATCCGCGGCAGATAAGTACAAGATAAGTGGCTCATCATTGCGTGGTGCGGTTAGAGTTGGGAGTTGAATCAAACACTCTCTCATCTCCCGGAAAGCTTTTTCGGCCTTTGCGGTCCATTGGAATTGTTCCTTTTTTAAGCAGCTCCGCAGGGTCTTGATGAAAGGGTAAGACTTAGCTGCATGGTTGGCTAAGAATCTATTCAGCGTGGTTAGCCTGCAGGCTAGTCGTTGCATTTCTTTCATCGTAGAAGGCGATGGCATGCGCTCGATCGCCTGAACTTTTTCCGGGTTCACCTTGAATCCATCTTTGGTTACGATGAATCCAAGGAATTTGCCTTCTTCCATTCCAAACGAGCATTTCCCTGGGTTAAGCTTCATGTTGACGCTTCGCAGAGTTTGAAATGTTCTTTCGATATCGTTGAGCATGGTGTCTTCCTCCATGCTCATGACGACCAGGTCGTCCATATAGATTTCGACACTCTTGCTGATTTGACCGCGAAAAGTTTCGTTCATCAACTTTTGATAGGTTGCGCCCGCGTTGCGCAACCTGAACGGCATTTTTATGTAGCAGTAGTTCCCGGTAGGAGAGCGGAATGTCGTTTTATCTTCGTCCTCGATTGCCATCTGCACCTGGTGGTAGCCTTTGTAACAATCGAGGAAACACTTCCATCGAAATGGTGCGAGGTTATCGACCTTTTCGTCGATCTCCGGAAGTGCGTAACAATCCTTGGGGCAGGCTTTGTTAAGATCTTTATAATCGACGCACATGCGCCAGCCCCCGGATGGTTTTTCTACCATGACTGGGTTTGACAACCAAGTCTGGTATTTGACTTCCCGCAGGATGCCTACGGAGAGCAGCTCTTGGACCTGCTCATGCATCGCCTGGTTCTTTGCTGATCCAAGGTGGCGCTGGCCTTGGATCACCGGCTTGATACCTGGCATGGTATTCAAGAAGTGTTGCGCGATTTCACGTGGTACCCCTGTCATATCTGCGGGTGTCCACGCAAAAATATCCTGGTTCCTGAAGAGGAGCTTCTTCAGGTGCGCTTTGATAGTAGGGGACAAGGCGTGGCCCAACGTAACTGTTTGTTCTGGGTGTCTTGCGTTAAGAACCCATTTTTCTGGTTGAGTGTTGGGGGTAGGCCTTGCTACCTTGGCCGGACGCAGCTCGTCCGTAGACATAACTTCTCTCCGGGCGTATATGATCGCGATCCCCGTCTCGGTTGTGAAACCGATGGCAGAGTGGGGGACGGATGTTATCATGTTGAAGTCGCCCTGGGACTCCCTCCCGAGAAATACGTCGTATTTGGAGGTGTGAGGTAAAACCATGAAGTTTACCTCCTCCGTTGTTGTGTGACTTCCGTTGGTGAGGCGCACAGGGAAAGTAATCTGGCCCAGGGGGGATACAGTTTCCCCTGCAAACCCGGCCAACGGGTAGTCCACCGGCTGCAACCGATCCTTGTCTTCTTGATCAAATTGGTTGAAGCACTGCTCGTATATAATATCGGATGTACTGCCCGGGTCGATGAATAATCGCTCGGTGCAGTAATGAGCCAGGTGACCTGTGATAACCACGGCGCGCCTGTCGCGCGGTCCGCCTCGAACTTTTGGAAAGACGACTTGCTCGTCTTTCCAGTCATTGTCCAGTCTTCTTGCCGCTTTGCGCGGCCTTCCTCGTCCTCCATTGATCATGTGGGTTGAGGCCACGTACATGGCCCTTTTACCCGTGGAGGTGTCCTCGTTGTGGGGAATGATGCGCTTGGTAGGTTTTTGCGCTCCTAGCAACAGGTGTTGTAGTTTCCCCTCTTTTAGGGCTCGCTCAATCTCCAGTCGGAGACTGATGCAGTTGTTTGTTGTGTGGCCCGAGTCCTTGTGATACTCGCAATAGAGTGCGGGATCCTGGTTCTTCTTGGACTTCATCGGTTGGGCCGGTCACAGGAATTGCGCGTCCGTGAGGAGGACGTCGCTTGGCGACTGGTTGATCTCGGTCCAGTTACGGTCCCGAGACTCCTTCTTCGACACCCAGTTTTCACGCTGGGCGTTGATTGTAGCCCTTGCGTCGGGCTGGTTATTACGCGGGACATATGGTCTGGGATCGCTGCCGCGATTCCATATGTCCCGGTTGCGCTTGTTGTTGCGCTTGTGCTCTTGGTGGGAGGACTGGCCTTCCGTTTGGGGCAATGCCTTTGAGACGTGCGGTTTGAGGGACCGCTGAGTCTGGGCGTATGTCTTGACCGCAGCCATGACATCTTCCCATTTTTTCAGCAAGCCTTCCTTGCCAGAGATAGTCATAACCATTTGTTCGTCTTTAACGGCAACAATGAAATGGTTACGTGCCATTTGGTCTGCAACATCGCCTATCTCCAGGCACTCTTTGGTGGTGGTGACATCGGCGTTGGCAATCTTTGGGACAAACTTGGAGTTTTCGGCCCCAGATTTCGGTCTGTAGGGTTGGCTCTGGTGGCGCTTTGCGGTGCGGAGGTATGTGGTGCGTAGTTGAGTGGGAGGAACATAATTGCGTCCTCCCGGTCTACTGCTAGTAGCATGAGATTCCCTGTAATATGTACCATCGTCCGGGTCGGTACGGTCCTCCCTTTCATGGTGGGACTGGGGTCCCAGCCGGCTATGAATGTCGAGGCCGCGATGGGCTGTGGATTGCCGTCTGTTCTCGCCATGAGGGCCCAAGTGGCTTTGTACCGGGCCCCTAGTTCGGGACCCGTATGAGGAGTCATTCTCATTAATCGTGCGGACCTCACAGTAAGAGGAGCCGCGGTCTTCATGCCTGCTCCGGGAGGCTGGATGTGTGGGGGCTCTGCTGTCGTATTGTAAAATACGACCCGCAGGTGTGTGCGGTGCCGGGGTAGGCCCCGCAGGTACTTGTGCTTCTGCGCAAGCTCTGTTGTATGTTGCGGCCAGCAGAGCTTGTTGTTGGTCGTACCAGGTATGGAGGTTCATGCCTGGAGGTATCACAGAAGCGTACTGTGATAGATAGTGTTCGAACGTAAGGGATGCGCCCCCTTGCGTTGATGTGCCGATATGTTCAACATTTGGGGCTGGGGGAATGGTCCCCGTAGGCCCTTGGTTTGTGGAGAAAAGTGCTAAGAGTAGTGGTGGGCCGCCAATGATGAAACAATGGTTAACCGGGTGGGGTTAACTCACTGGTCTCGTCAAGTAGGGTTAATCCCTTCTTTCCGAGGATCGCTGGCTGCATCATCCGCTGGTTGGTTTCCTGCACAAGGAAACAAGCCGTGACTCATAACAAGGAGGATGGGGTGGGGGGTGCTCCTTGTTACCACTCTCCGGCGTGAGAATCAGTAGTTTGCTTGGGAAGCAAAGTGTGATAGTAGTAGTAGTGAGAGAGTTGAGAAGTGATACCTCAAACCTGGTTTGGGATGGGTATTTATAGCCGAGGAGTGAAGGAGGGTAGTTGAGTAGCTGGTCTGACATCGCACAGTCTTTTGTAGGTGTGTCAGACCTGTCAGTTACGGTGGTGATGCCACGTCCTGCTGTTGTGTCAGACTGTTGCACACATGTGGACTAGTAGGCGACTGTTCTCAGTGCCACTTGAACTGTGGTGTCAGACCCACTTGCCTTGTAGGTGGGATGCGGTGCTAGGCCGCATCGCTGCTTGTGGTAACTGATGTTGTTCCCGCGTTCTTATTCTGGCCAAGATGTATGCGGAATGCGGTGCCGTGCCGCATCGCCGCTTAGTGACTGTTACTGTTGTCCAGATCCCTTGTCGTGACGAAAATGTTCATATGATGCGGTGCCAGGCCGCATCTCTATGCGTAACATGTGTTCTCGTACTTAAGGTAAGTCTTCTCATCAATGGATAGATTGGTTTCAAGCGTTGTGTTCGCGCGTGCCCGCACGGACACAGATAAGTTCTTACTGGTGGGGGTTTTTGATAAGGGTAATGGTCACTCGCGGTCGTGCTGACGCGAGATCTGGGACCATACCCCTTCAAATCAAAAACATGAAACCGGATTTAGAAAAGAGTATATTGAGAGCGATTTTCTCACTTTTCACGATTAGCACTCACTTTTCACAATTAATACTTATTACAGTTAATACTTATTTTTCTAAAATTACATGTATGTTCACGGTAGTTTACAATTTGGTTACGCTAGTGCTTCCTAGCATGAATTAACGTTAGTTTACTCAGTTAACTTCATGTAAAATAATAAAACTAACTTACTACTAAATGTAAAAACAAAAAAAATTACAAATTAAAGTAGTGGGCCCTACAATATATATAATAAATTTAAATATGTAAATAAAGAAACTCCTTCACAATCACCGACAAAAAATCTAAATTGCCATTTGACGTTAAGGCACCGTTGTTAACGTACCACATCTCTGTATCACCTATTCACCCACATAAATACACAAAAGGATTACATTTACATAAACAAAACAGCAGATGAGATAATGTTTCTTTCACAACCAACAGCTAACACAACATTATCACAGTTGGTGTAGAAGCTTGAAGCAGTTGACAAAAATCTATAATAACAATATTACATAACACAATATTTTTATTTGGGTTACTGTCTCTTTTGATTGGCTGAGTACAGATCTTTGCCTTTAGAAAAGAGTGAGTGTTGTAAGTTGAGGTAAATTGATCTGGTTAGTTGCAAGGTTGTTAAGACCATCACTAACAACATTTTCCTCTGCAGATGCAAACTGTAAGTAAAGATCTGCTCAGTTTTGCTTTGCTGCTTACTTTTTTCCTATTTCATTCCAGTCTCAATTTTAACCACATTTAGACATATCGAAAGGAAGAAATGAGCAAAGATATGAGCTTTGGGCAATTTTTAATAAAAACTACCAAAGGTATATATAGGCAAACAAAATCAATAAACTGATGCTAGTTTTTATATAAACAGCCAAGCAAAAACTACAAAAGGGATATATAGGCAAACAAGATCTATAAACTGATGCTAGTTTTCCTATATACAACCAAGCAAGATTAGATGATGTATGCTAGTTTTTCTATATATTAGACTTATTAAACAACGGCATAACAGACACACGGATATTTTTTTGGCTTAGATCTAGCAAGTATGTTTGTTTCAGATCTTTCCAAAAACTAATTTGGAAAGTGATGCAACAATAATGTTGGTGCATATGTCTATCGACTTCGTCTTGTATCATGTCTTGTATTAGATTAGATAGATCAGGGCACGTTTTACGAGAAATATATAGGTTGGATCCATTTCGCACGAAATGGACTGGGCCATTTCGTACGAAATGGTGCTTGGTCAATCCGCACGAAATGGTGTTTGTCATTTCGCACGAAATGAGCATTTCGTATGAGACTGTTTCATACGGAATGAGATGCCTATAAATAGTAGCCTTGTTCAAATCATTTGTAACGTTCTGATTCCGGTAGCGAAGCTCTGCCGAAGTGTCTCCAGCGTTGTAAAACGATCTGATATCAATACAGAGACAGTTTAAAGTGAATCTTAGAGCAAATCAGCTGAAATAACTTTGATACGTTTGTTTCCGCCACTCGTATTGATTAAAACTCTTTTGAATGACTCGTTTTGGTCGTGCAAACGATCCTACAAGTGGTATCAGAGCCCAGGAGGAAGAGTTCTTACCATTTCAGCTGAAAATTCTGATTTCTACACCTTCTTTTCAAAATTAACTAAGTTTTCAAAGATAAAATGGCTTGATTTTCAAATATAACGTGCGAAACAGTGTTTTAACAAACCCTTGAAAGTTTCAGACTTTAATTCGAAGTAAAACTTGATCAATTTGTTCAAAAACTGTCCGAAAAGGTGACATCATCACCATTTCGTACGAATTGGTATCATTTCGTTTGAAATTGCTCCATTTCACATGAAACAGTACTTCATTTCGCACCAGTGATCCATTTCGTTTGAAAGAGGACTTCATTTCCCTTGGAAGTGTCATTTCGCACCAAAAGATTGTCATTTCGCACGAATTGAGCATTCATTTCGCACCAGTTGGCATTTCATGTGAAACATCATCATTTCATTTGAAAGTCTAAGTTTGTGAAACTTTTGATACCAAATCATGGATAACGAATTCAATAACGCCTTTGCTACTCCGATGAATGTGACTCAGAGTATGATGCTAGAAAATGAAACGGGCACTACGCAAAAACCGCCTAAGCTGATGAGTATTGAGGAGTGTAGTGGATGGGCCGAACGTTTTGAAAATTGGGTTCAAGCATATTACCTAGATGCATGGGATTATACTGAATTTTGATATATTAGACCGGTTAAGGACAACGGACAGAAAGTTGACATTAGAGATCTAGATGTTGATGAGAAAAAGAAATGCAAAAATGAAAAGTTGATGGTTAGTCTCTTGCAGCAAGCTATTAAGGAAGAAATCTTGATTTTACTTCAACACAACAGAAGTGCTCATTCGATATGGAAAGAATTAAAATCAAAGTTTGTTGGAAGTAAAGAGATGATCAAGAATAAAATGTCGCTCTTGAAGAAAGAATTTGATTTATTCCGTGGATTAAGAACTGAAAACACCAAGCAGATTATAGAAAGATATTGCAATTTGGTGAAGAATATGCAAAGATTGAACATCAATAAAGATAAAGAAGAATTGATTGAAAAGTTAGCCGATGCGTTGCCACATGATGTTTGGGGGACGTATCTTATGATGTTGAAAAATAAACCTGAATTTGACAATCTATCGCTAAGTGATTTTATTAAACAACTTGAAGCTCAAGAGATGGAACAAAGAAAGATAGCAAGAATGAAGAACTATGATGGTGAACAAGACATTGGTATGTATTACAAAGGATGTGTTAGTGATAAGAACAACAGTGCACCAAAGATCGAAACTGCTTTCAATGCTAAAAGTTCTTCTGAAAGTTCATCTCAAGGATCAAGTAGCAAAACGGGATTTTCTTCATATCCATCGCTTGATCCAAATTTTTCAGCAACCAAGAGTGGCAAAGTTCTACAATGCAACATTGCACTAAATCTTGAGAATGATCAAAATTACTCGGAAGAAGTTGCAAAAAGTCACATGTCTTTGTTGGTGACTGTGTTAGAGTCTTATGGGAGTTTAGTTGCAGGAAGGATCGGAAATCCAATGCTGAGGAGATGGAATTGATGGATATAAAGTGGTGTTTGGTGAGCGTGTTGAGAAGAGCTGAGAAATTCAAGCAGATCACAGGAAGAGATGATTTCCGTGATGCTAATGTTTCTACTTTAGGTTTTGATAAATCTAAAGTTACTTGTTTTCGTTGCAGGGAAAAAAGGCATTTCAAATGAGAGTGCACAAACCGCGAAGCAAGTGGAGCTCAAAATCCTTTCAACAACAATGATTATTATCGGAAAGCAATTTATCATCAAGTTGCTCAACAGCCGTATCAACAACAAACACAAACTACTTATGCTAGAAAGGAGATTGAAGAATCAAAGAAAGATTATGTTGTCAATCAAAAAGATGAAAGTTCGTCAAAAAGTTTCAGTTGGGATAAATATATTTCAGCCAACAGTAAAGCATGTTTGATAGATCAAGATGACGAAAGGCTTCCAAAAGAGTTTAGTTGGGATGATTATGATCCTAACAGAATTGCAGATCAAAAAGCTTTGTTGCTCAAATTGTTAAAGACAGTGATGATGATAATTTGTACTGGGCAGATAGTATGAGAGATCACTTAAAATATCTAGCTGAGAGAGATGCTGAAAGGGCTCGAATGGCAAAGAAGAAGGTTGAAAAACAAGATGATCGTGATGAAAATTATTCGTATGAGGCAGAAAGAATGAAAGAGCTTTTAAAATTTCAAGTTGAGAGAGACGAAGAAAGAAGGAAAGGTAAGAAAGATGAAGAAGAAGAGGTTCGTGTGATAAAGCAGATAGAAATTCCAGTTTTCGAGATTAAAAAGGAAGCTGTTGCTGAAAAAGTGTCTGAAAATTGTAAAAACTGTGAGACTATGAAAAAGCAAAACAATGAGTTGATTCACAACATGAACAGGTTGAACAAGCTACAGCAATGAAGACGCTCAATGGAGCATATATGATAAAGCAGGAAATGATTAATTACTACACTAGTTTAAGAACCCGCGAGGTTCGCGGGTGGACTAAAACACAAATGAATAAGTTTAATTTATTGAACTAATCGTTTGAATTAAATAACCGTTCAAGTAATAATAAATTAGTAAACTACAATGAGACAAATAATTTAATATCTCGAGATACATGATGATGCAAATTTGTGTAATATTGTGTTTATGGAAGATAATGGATAGCGAATTATAAGTCAACGTACTGTTTATTTATGTAGAATTTTAGGTTAATATTTAAGTGTGTGTATGAGTATACATGTTTTGTATTACGTTAACAAAATTCATTAAAAAACAACAAAAAATAAACATTAAATGAATTCAAAAAAATGTTATGGATCATTTTAGAGAACAGTTACAATGAAATTAAATATTACATTATAAAGTAAGTGGATTGCAATTATAAGCACAAATCTAACTACAAACAATTCATAAATTTCTAAATATCTACTTGTATTAGTAATTTTATCGTATATTAGTAATTTTAATCAGTCATGTGTTCATTCTTCCTCTAATTTGGGTCCCTACTTAATTCTTCACCTTCTCAATTCTTCTTCTACAAAACAACAGATATCATCAAAAGTATGCATATTGTAATAAAATCTTTAAGATGTTAACAAATAACAAACTTGACACTAAAAGATGATTACGTTACCTCTAGAATTGTATTCTTGAATTCACTACACACCTCAATGCCATTATATATAGAAATAGAACCACCATTTCGAAACTCGAATCCAGCCATTGCAAGGAGCATAATCGATCTCTGGCTTCTTTGTGATAGCAAAGATTTTAAGAAAAGAATGACAGTTAAACTATTAGCACAAAATTATTATAAGAAAACAATTAGCATTAATAAAAGACCTATTGACATAAAACATGAACTACTGAAACGTAATAAGATAGAAATTTCCTTTTTACAAAAGTTATTCAAGATATTGGAAACATTTTTTTTTTTTTTTTTGTAAAAATAGTGGTACCTCATGTAGCAGCCACCACTTCTTTCTTTTGTAAGACCAAAGCAAACAAACATAGCTTGCAAATAGGCTTTAAACTAAAAAAACAATGTACTTTGAAAAATAAAACATGGCAATCGAATAATGACTTCTACACCATTAAATTATGAAAAAATAGCTACTTACCTTTGCATGACCTATATGCATATACCCATTAGGTTCTGGTGTAACATTGTCAAAACTTTTCCACCTTTTTTCTTCAGATGTTGTTCCAATATTTCTTTTATATTGCAAGCTCTAAGCACAGGTCCATCATGTAAACTTGTAAGATGGGAAACGTATGTGTGTCAAAATTATATCTTGCATTTTTACTACACGAAAACAATATTGACGATAAATATTAACACAGAAACCTAATTTTGCTGACATATAAAAATTGAGGAAAACATATGACACAAATTTACTAAGAAAAATAGTTGATTAATAAGATGAATTGACGCAATAATGAGAACTTAACATGATTCACCAGACAATTACATTCATATTGCTTAGCATCTTTTACAGTTGAAGGATTAAAATAGAGCTGCAAAAATGTTGTTATGTTAGATAACATGCTCCAAGTATATGAGGTGATTGTCAGCAAAACACACAACCAGCAATCAGCAATGTGATTTCACTTGATCAGTTAAGTTTCAAGTATAATTTGTGCTCCACGTTTAAGTTACAAAAAGTGTAAATATGTCAACATTAAGTTTATCAAAACATTTGGTTTACTTGAATTTACTATTCCAGGATAGTCATGCAATTAGAAGCTCAAATATCAACTACGCAGAGTAATTTTACAGGTTCCTGACAGTGCTAAAAGAAGTGAATATATATATTAGATAGAACTTAAAGATTTTGAGTTGATCATGGTTTTTATCATATTTCAAAATCAAATCCGATTCAAACTAAAAAACCTAAATTAATCATGTAATAAGTTACGATAGTTACCTTAATGAAACAGTCTGGTGTTGAGAAAGCCTAATCATTTCTTTGATGCGACAATCTGGTGAAACAGTTGTGATGTGCCGGCAGTGGTGAAGATAGGAGACGCCAACACAGTGACGAAGAACGCCTAGCCAGTGAAGCGTAAAAAGTTGTTCGTAAACATTTCAAGACCTTCTCTATATCCATCTCTGCTTGCATAGATACAATAAGTATATTATTAAAATCGATAACTATAGATATGTAGAAAAATAAGAAACTTCTGTCATTTGATACTCGATATCGATATATAGTTATGCATCCTTATTCAATGGTACCTTAATAATATTTCACACACATTTATGAGCCTCTAAAGCTACTGTGTAATATGTACACAAATTATGTAATTCAATAGAACTTATCAACATCAACATAATTTATCATCATTCTATCTTTACTGTACAAACAAAGTGGAGGATTGCATGAGAATTAAAGTAACAGACAATTAGTTACAATTGGTGTGCAACAAAAACAAACCACTATTAGATGCTGGTTTGAATTTTAGGACCCATTTGCATGTATGGATACTTATAACAGAGAGATGGCAAGTATACAGATCAAATATATTGCTCTATGATTTGATAATAATAACCACATGTTACATCGTACTTGAAGAATATGACGATATAAAAAATGGAAAACAAAAAATACGATGCTAGAATCATGAAACTATAACTTGTTACCATCTACGATTACAACAAAAGGAGAAGATACGATAATGTGTCACTATTTATTGCTTCAACAAAGAGTTCATCAAAATTGGTCAATTAGCCCAAACAACTTCAATAAACAGTTCAATTCAAGCATAGCATGTAAGTGAAACATGAAATTCACGAACCTGATTTCTTCAAACGATAGCAAAGCTTCTTTCAATAACCAACACCCTGTACATACACTTCACAAATTCACTTCATAAACGACAGAATATCAAAATCTCTCTATAAACTATAATAAATCCACTTACCAGAAAATACAACCATATCAACGATGGAGAGTGAAAGGGATATTGTATGCCTTTATAGACTTCACCCTAGTCTCAATGTGTAGAAGAGGATGCCAAATTCAAAGAGCAACCTGTCTAGATGATTATGTGAGCAGAAGAGTACCAGTGGTGGCTTCTGTATCAGCAGCAACTCCCAAGTCCCAAGTCCCAACTTGATCCAGACCACTCACAGATCTCTATTGAGTATTCCTAAAAATAATATGATATGTGAAGCGTTCTCATAAAGCCTAAACGACCAATTCCTCCCGTTCTTTTTTTATAATTTCAACCCAACTGGACCCGTCATATATCTCTATGGTTATGTTATTAACCTTGTTTCAGATTTTATAAAATTCATTTCTAATTTAACTATGCTTTTATTCACCAGAATACCCAGATCTTCTTGGAATCTAGAGTAAAATAAATTAACATGCTTACACCAAAATACCACTTGTAGTATCCAAGCTATTATCAATAAAACCGGCTAGACTTGTGCAAAGCTCATGAAGTTTGTCTGCAACTTCTACCTTTGTGACACGCACGTCTTTGTTTATTTCCTCCTCCAGCCAAGACAAAAATTCAGCAAGAGCAGCTGCATCCCTAATACAAAAAAAAAAATTTAAAAATTATAGCATTTTGACTTACTTAGTTACTTATATCATGGAAACAATGTGCTTAAAAAAATTAGTAAATAACTAAATACTTGATACACACTTTTTGCTCTAGATCTGTTAAATGTGCTTGTGTTTTCCTTCTTGAGCGCTTCGCAGATTCTTGAATTGAAACCATAATGAAATCATAGTCAATCATATTGAAGTAGCTTTTACTAACCTTTCATTTAATTTAAGAATCTCTTGAAAAAAATCTTACCTATTAATCCTTTTAATAAGAAAACCACAGTACCCGTCGATTAGACCTTAAATTTGACACAAATTAGCATACATTCTACCCCGCGCTTGAATCCGTCAATTGTTTGCTGTAGAAATCTATGAATAAGAGTTCAATGAACAACAAACACGAAGTTAGAAATCAGATACTATATGTGATTTAAAACAAACTGAACCGACCCTATAGCTTAATTTCATATGAACTCATAAAGAAATAAAATACAATCCAGGTTTGAAAGATAAGACAAATAAATTATTGTAATCTATAACATCATATAAAGAAATCTCATCTCAAACTAAACAAACAATGGATTTATTATTATCCCCAAATCAGGCAAAGTTCGTAAAGAACAATTTAGTGAAAACCAAACAGGAATTTCAAAATTATATATTATCCTATAATTCAAATAAGAAATCGATAATACAATATTCCTTAACGCCTCAAAATACATGTTTCAACTTCAACATTAAGAAAAAAAAATCAAACCTGCACTTCACTTTCGGATGAAATTAATACAATTAGGGTGTATAATATACAAAATCAAATCAAACAACACAGATGTTTTCAAAAAAACAACAAAACTGGGTTTATAATCTACACAATAAACAATTGATTTTTATTACCGAACTTAAAATCCCCAAATTATAATTAACGATTTAAACAAACAACCTCATATCGGAGATTTTTATTAACAAACAAACATCAAACATTGGGTTATTAGGTTAACAGATCTGATCGAAAACCCTAAACGCTACAAATCGATTCAAGATCCACAATAAATCTATATATACAATCTACAATAATCTACAATCTAAAATACAATGGACTGTTAAAAGAAAATTACCTCTTCAAAAGTCATTCCAGAAACCAAAAGCATCCAGAGATCGTCCATGTTTATGCGACAGGGGATTGAACAAACAAACATCAAACATTGGGTTATTAGGTTAACAGATCTGATCGAAAACCCTAAACGCTACAAATCGATTCAAGATCCACAATAAATCTATATATACAATCTACAATAATCTACAATCTAAAATACAATGGACTGTTAAAAGAAAATTACCTCTTCAAAAGTCACTCCAGAAACCAAAAGCATCCAGAGATCGTCCATGTTTATGCGACAGGGGATTGAAGAAGAAGATCTAGCGATGAGGATGCATTCAAAGAAGATGTAGAGATTGAGCGGCGTGAAGGAGAAGAATGAGACATTTAGGTTTTGAGAACAATTATATATGACCCAAAATCCAACCCGAAGAATTATGGATCCCGCGTCCCATCACGTATTGCCGCTCAAATGAAAAAAAAAGAAACCATCAGATGCCACGTGGCAATTAGTGGATTAAAATTATGCCAAGTGGCACCAAAATGTATTGTTTTAATATAGATAATAGATTGATATGTGTGCTGAGCTTGAAAAGAAGTTGGAAATTCAGAGGATAGAAACAGAAAGAGTAAACAAGTTGTTGAAAAGTTACTCATGTTCTTCTTATGTGATTGACAAGATTTATCCTATAGTGGCAGGTATGAAGACATTTGAAGAAGAAACGTCTGAATTGAAGAATTCCGAAACAAAAGAGGATACAGAAGTGAAGAATTCTGGTAAGAAACAAGGTGTTAATTATAACAAGTGTCCACCTCCGTTTGAAAATGCATATTCTCCACGAAATGCTAATTCAGAAAGAGTCAAAAAGGCAACCAACTTACAGTGGGAATCTGAGCCTTCAGATAATTTGCCAGACAGTATTGATGTCACTTTCACATCATCCGACACTGATTATGAGTCCGAGTTAATTAAGAAAGTGGTCGATCAGGTGTTGGATTAAGATGATACGGAGGAGTCAAAGTCGGAGTTAAACTCAAAGTCAAAGTCCAAAATGTCAAGTTCAACAGTCAAAAAGGGCAAACGGGTTTACAATAAAGATTTTATGATGTCAAAGAATAATTTGAATGACAAAACATTCAAAGTAGCATATACATTGAATGATTCTGACAAATTATTTTCTGATGAAGAATTTCCAATAAGAGGTGTTAAAAATGAAATGATCAAAAAGGTTTTCAAACTAACAGAAATTAATATTTCTGAAATACAAGATGTAAATCTTTCTGAAAAACCTAAAAACTACACCTCAAGAGATCAACAAAGGTTAAACAAGAAAAAGGGTTACAGTTCTGGTTCAGGTTATCGAAAGAAACCAAACCATAACGGTAATTTCAAAAAGAAGGGATTGGGTTTTATTTCACCAGAAAATAATAAAAATGAGAAAACTTATAAACCAAAAACTGTATTTGTTTCAGGATCAAGCTCGAAAGAAGAGGAAAAGAGTTCATTCTGAAAGCAAACGAACAAAGAATTCCTTGCGAAGAAGCAAGAGGGAATGAAGAATGAAGCTGTTCAGAAGAAAAAGGAGACAAGAACCTGTTTTCAATGCAAAACAGTTGGTCACATTGCCAGGAATTGTCCAAAGGCAATCCAAACAAAACAGGGAGTCTCTAATAAGCTGAAAGAAAAAGTTGTTGAGAAAAGTAAACCACCAACAAAAAAATTTAAAGTTTTTGAAAAATCAACATTTGAGGTTGGAGAATGTTCAAAAAGGGTTTACAAGAAGAAAGTTAATCTTGACAATCACAAGTGGATTGTTAAGAAATCAGATGATAGTTTTGGCAATGAATCTGATTCCACAAAGTCAGATGAGCCACAAGTTGAATCAAAAGTTGAAAAGTCAGTTCCGCCAATGGATGATGCAAATTTTCCACCATTACGGGCTGATCTAAAAGTTGGAAAAGTTGAAATTTCAAATCAATTTTTTTCTGAAAAAAAGGAATTTGATGTTGAAAAGGCCTTTAACCCTAATGTGAAACATATCTTTCGTAAAATGGTTGATGGGAAGGTCAAAGGGGTAAAGGAATTTTATGAAAAGAAAACGAAGAAACCAGATGAAGATGGGTCATCCCAGGTTAGCAACTGGGATAGAACCTATCATGACTAAAACTCTGGACTTGCCGGAGCTCCCAAGTTGGTAATCGTGGAGCAGGAATCGGCATCTTTCTTGAAAAATTCACATTTGTGGAATTTCGACATACATGTGGGAATGTTGTGAAGAACCTACAAGTGGTTATTGGTTGTTCCTACAAGTGGTTAATCAAGGTCATTAAGTTGAACTTGAGTTAACTTTCATACAAATGGATGAGAAAACAAAGTGATGAATGAATCCCCGATCTTACAAGTGGTTTCAACAAAACTAATTTTCCGGAAAAACCATTTTTGATTAAAACAAACTTAAGTGTTTTGAAATCATAATGGGAAAATAGTTTGTTGTCAGGGGGAGTTCTGATTGTTTATGCCAAGTGGATGGCGATTTGAAGCAATTCACATCAGTTTGTCAGTTTATTTGTACAGTTTATTGCATTTCATTTTTTTAAAATTTTCTCAGAAAATCAAAATTGAAACATATTTTTGATTTTAGGGGGAGTAAAAATTTAGAAATTTCGAAAATTTGAAAAATACAAAAACATGATAAAATCTAAAAGGTCAAAAACATTGAAAAATAAAAAATGAGTTTTGTTGTGAAAAAGAGGAAATGATAGTACATCAGTTAGACTATCACAGCATGCTAAAGAAATGGAAAGTTAAAATGTGATAAACGGTCTCACTAAAGATGTGACGATAGGCTCAACTAGACTAGTAGATTTGCGATAACGATACAAACTTAAATGAAAAAGCCTAGTTCTAGTGGGAAACGCGGTTGAAAGCATAGTACTTAGTTTTATCCTTCTTGATTGTGTGCCTACTCAGTAATCGCTGAATGCTAAAAGAGCATAAAAACCGGTTAGTTTGTGAACTTTCACAACTTACTGAAAAATTCACTGTGATTATGCATTTCATTTTGCAAAGATTTAAACTTGTTTGATTTCTTTATTTTGTTTAAGCATTGGACATCCTCTGCGTATACGTGAGTATCGAACTGGATGTTAGTGCCTAAACATTCTGATTTATTTTTCTTTGTGTTTCGTTTAAATCTTGGATTACCTCTGCGTATATGTGAGTATCGAACTGGTGGTTAAGATCTAAACATATTCAACTTGTTTTTTTATTTCTTATTTTGTTTAAACATTGGACTTTCTCTGCGTATCGAAAGATCGACCTGATTATTAATGTTTAAACATTCTGCGTTGTTTTCGCATATATCACAGTTGATGAAAGTTTAAAGGCATTACTTGAGTCAGTGTATTGCATGTCGAGGGGATATGCTGAGATCATGTGGTCCATAAGAATTTAGTGCAAAATTAATATACCTTAATGTATCGGTAAGCATTTCGAAAGTTTTTAGATTGAGTTTAAGAGGACAACAATATCGTCAATCTATGTGAATCGTTTAGAACTTAAAATGTTTGAAAGCTTAACAGTGCTAGTGATGTGTCTCAAAAACTGATATGATCCACTTACACAAACTCACAAAAATATTGCTTGTAAATATTTCTTTACTGTTTTTCATTAAAAACAAAATCCAAAAAGATTTTAGTGTGTTTTAGCATAAAATTTTGAAAAATACAAAAAGATTTTCGACAACTGATGTTGGAAAGTTGATTTTCAAAATTCCAAGTGCTAAACATGATGAACAATGGTTTGGGTGAATTTGTTTGAGAAGTGAGAAATAATTTTGAAATGTTTAGATGGTTCATTAATTTGAATCAAAATTTTGAATATTTCAAATTTGAAAAGTTTATCAAATGTCAAAATTTGTTTATCTTACAAGTGGTAGAGGATTGTGCAGGATAACGGCTATGGGAGAGCTAGGTTCCGATACCTGAGGACTTTCCGCATAAAACCTGAGCAATGTTTAGAGCCAGATTTTCAATCCGAAATCTGTTAGAATGTTATTCCAGACTGCGATCCCAGCTGATTGATAGGGGGAGTCTGAAGATGCAAGAGCCAGCATCAGATCCTGAATTTGAGATCAACATTTAAGGGGGAGTTTGTATAGTTGACAGCCAGGTTTAAATCCTGATGTTCACGCAAGCTGCTGATGCTGAAGAACTTAAGGAATCAAGAGATCTGATCAAGAGAGAATAGCGTCAGGTTGCGATTCTGAAAGTGAAAAAAGAAAGGAGAGAAGATTGAAGATGCTTACAATGGAGAATCTTTGGAGAAAGAGCATGAAGACTGATAAAGACTGAAGACTCGTCATACTGAAGACGTGTACTGAAGACTCGCTGACATCCAAGGGGGAGTCTGTTGGGGCATATGTCTGTCGACTTCGTCTTGTATCATGTCTTGTATTAGATTAGATAGATCAGGGCACGTTTTACGAGAAATATATAGGTTGGATCCATTTCGCACGAAATGGACTGGGCCATTTCGTACGAAATGGTGCTTGGTCAATCCGCACGAAATGGTGTTTGTCATTTCGCACGAAATGAGCATTTCGTGTGAGACTGTTTCGTACGGAATGAGATGCCTATAAATAGTAGCCTTGTTCAAATCATTTGTAACGTTCTGATTCCGGTAGCAAAGCTCTGCCAAAGTGTCTCCAGTGTTGTAAAATGATCTGATATCAATACAGAGACAGTTTAAAGTGAATCTTAGAGCAAATCAGTTGAAATAACTTTGATACGTTTGTTTCCGCCACTCGTATTGATTAAAACTCTTCTGAACGACTCGTTTTGGTCGTGCAAACGATCCTACAAATAAGCTTTAGGAGTCTTTATGAGTCATCTAAGAGTAAAAATATGTAATAAACTGATAAGCAGATTTCACAAGCAATCCACCATAGATGGATGTAGGGGTGCAAACAAGCCAGCTGCTCGTGTAGGGGTGTTCAAAAATATCCGTATCCGAAAATCCGATCCAAACTATCCGATATCCGAATCCAAAATATCCTAAAATGGATATCCGAATTTTCGGATATCCGAATTTTCAGATTCGGATAGTGATTTTGAAAATTTTCGGATATTTCGGATATCCGAGAATTTAACTTTTATTTTTTATCGGATATCCGAATGTCCGAAATATCCGAACAATATCCAAAACTATCCGAAAAATGTCCGAAACTATCCGAAATATCCAAAACTATCCGAAATATCCGAAAAATATTCGAATATCCAAAACTATCCGGAATATCCGGTTCGGAATACTAAAAAATAATAAAAAAATAAAAATTAAATAACTAATGGATATTCGGATATCCGATTCACTATCCGATCGGATATTCGAAAATTCGGATACGGATTCGGATAGTGAAATCAGGTATCCGAAAATTTCAGATATCTGAAATTCGGTTATCCGAATTATCAGAAATCCGGTTTTGAACACCCCTACTCGTGAGCTACTCTAGATTGACTCGAAACAAGCCGAGCTTATACGAGCTCGAGCTAAAAGCTTGTTTAGTAAACGAGCCCGAGCTTCACTTATTGTAACAACCCTCAAGAAAACCAACACCTCGAATAATTTCCGACACCCTAATATATTTTAAAATATCTCTATATGTCCCTAAAAACACCCCATACGAGAAAACGGGCCCCAAATACATTAAATAGTATTAAAAATAATTAAAAACTGAATTTTTTAAGTTGAGGCGGGCCGCGTAAGGTACCCCATAACCCTTACGCGGGCCGCAAGAGGCTCAAAACATGGCGCAGCCTAGTGTGGCCACGTAGCCTAACACCCGGCAGACCTATGTGATGACCCAGCCCAGCTACGAGTTAACCTGGAGTCAACGCGGGCCGCGTAGGCCCTGCCCTTGTGTTACGCGGGCCGCGAGGGAACCAAACTCAGCAACTATAAATAGAATGCATCAGATCTTCAGTCTGTTCGTCCATTTTTCTTTTCTCGATCTCAATTTCTGATAATAGGCATAATACGCGGGTATTATAGCCCCCTAATTAGCGAAGTTCTGCTCCGTTGTAAGTATTATAACCCCTGGATACGTATTAGATACGCTGCCCGATTGATCTAGGGTTCCGTAACGGCTGTCGTAGTTCTGCCCAACGTAGTCGTTGGAATGCCGTCTCGGGGAGGGTACTACTAATGTTAAAATGGGTTATTATCCTAACGCGTATGCATTTGTGTAATTATAGATTATTCTCAGGAAACCCTTACGGAAAATCTAAGACAGCAATGTGAGTTGATCCGCTTTTTGTTAACTGTTTTTACAAAACCTCATTTAATTAATTATAAATTGAGCAGTTATTGAGTATTTGTAAGAATACAATTATCATGAATATGTTGGGGTTTTGTATACAAAATTTGTTACCACCTGGTCAAGGAGTAACATTCCACAAGTCGGGTTTGACAGTACCATGGATGTTAATTGTTATATCTTGGAAACAAATGTAATTGCGGGATCGCCCTCAATACTGTACACAGTGACTTTTTATTTAAACTTGATTAAACTGGGATTCACTTACTAGTATTTCCCACTGACAAATGTTTTTAAAACGCATTTCAGGTAATAAAATGTGAAAGCCAAATAGAAGCCAGCTGGACAGCACTGAAGGCTTGGAAAAGTGGCAATAAAGTTACCTAAAATAAAATAGATGTTTTTATTAAATAAAATAGGATTTATTCCTATGAAAACGTGTGTACTATGAACTTGGGTTTATCCCATTTGTTTAATGTTATGAAAATGTGGTATTTTACTCTGATCAAATATTTCCTAACTACGGTTCTGATGAAAATTTCCGCTGCCAAATTAGACAATACGAGATACCACCACCACTGGCTCGCGGCCGCCCGTTCCCTGGGACCTGGGATCGGGGGTGGCGACAGGAGGTGGTATCAGAGCTGTGCCACTGATTCAGCCACAGAAGTGTTCCGCTGACATCAAAATTAAATCTGTTAGGAAATAAATTACAGGAATACGTGCATAAATGTATTTAATTGTTATGTGTTATTTAACTATCTGTTAGTTTACAGTATGAGTGACCACGGACCATCTGACGCGTATCGTCAATTGTCTGGTTCGCCTAGGAGCGAAGGCACCTCCTCTTCTCAGCCTGCCCTCTCGGGGTACTCTGCTGATACGGAAGAAGGAATCTTTGTGTTTAAGGCTTAGTCAGAAGAGCCATTTCCTCAGAAAAAGAGGGGATGGTTCAGTCGAGGGGCACACGAGCGTAGAAAACGTATGAAAAAGTTACAAGACCAGAGAGCACTAGCAGCAGTCAAGAGAGAGACAGATGCCTATGCCCAGGATATGATAAATAGGGGTATAGCCAACATCCACATATTAGCAACCACTGCAGCTGACCCTAATCTGGAGCAAATAATAGCACCTCAACCACAGCCACCAATCCCTGACCAACCCATGGAGATAGAAAACCCTGAAAACCAAGTAGAGATGCATGATTTCAATCCAGAGGAAATACCTAGGGTACCAGCACCAAACCCCCTAGACCCAAATTACGATCCCTGGTGGGATGAAGTTAGGGACTATGTGCAACGTTACCCGATACGTGAAAAGACGCCCATGCAGAACGTAGGAGCCTACCTAGGATTGGATCCTTTAGATCCCTATTTTCACGACGAATACATTAGGGAAATTTTAGAAGATCCTTACCGACTCCAGGCACCTAGATATCAGGAACCTGCACCACAGATTCCGAACCCAGTCCTAGAACCTGCACCCCCAATGAGTGCAGAAAACGTACAAGAACTTAGGACTTTTGGTGAGGAAATTTTAGAAAGTAGTGAACGGATGAGACAGGTGGGAGAGCGTCTTGTATGGAAATACGATGAGCGCAATATGGATTTTTGGATGAATCCATATCCGTGAATGTGATGGTGAGACGGTAATAGTAATAATAATAATAATAATAAAATAATAGAATATGTGTGTACGGATGCCTACTATTATTTATTTCAGTCGGTATTGTGATTTTTATTTCAGTGCTGGTGCGTAATAGATAATATATGAATAGAGTAAGTCGCAATGATCGACGCTTTTGGCTAAATTGCGTGTCATGTGATTGACCATATTAAATATTATTCTGTGATATTAATACGGGGTAAATGTTTAAAATTCAGATGGCCGACGAAGGAAATCAAGGAAATCTGAATAACGATAACCAGAGTAACATTAACTTGGTTAATGAGAATCCGAGTATCAATAACAATGGAAACCAAATGGATAATAGTGCTATCCAACACATAGTTGCACAAGGAATAATAGATGCAATGCCATTTATCATCCAAACTGTTAAGGATGCTGACAATAAGAGTAAGCATAGTAGTAAGCGACCAACTGAACCAGAAAACAGCGTGAACAATGGACCCGTACTTCAAGCGACCATTCCTAAAAGAAGAAGAACCATGCCTTATGGTTGTTCTTACAAAGAATTCTGGTCCTGCAAACCAATAGAATTCTCGGGCAATAAAGGACCCATTGCAGTGCTACGCTGGATAGAAAAGACTGAGGCTGTTTTAAAAATAAGCAAGTGTGCTGAAGAAGATAAGATAATGTTTGCTTCTAATCTGTTTAAGAACTCAACCTTAGAATGGTGGAACACTATCCTCCAGTCAAGAGGAAGTGATAGGGTATACAACATGGAATGGGAGGAATTTAAAAACATGGTAGAAAGGAAATTCTGCCCTCCCAATGAAAAGGAGCAGATAGCAAATAAATTTCTGAACCTTAGGATGACCGGGGTAGATAGTAAGGGGTATACTACTACATTCTTTGAATATGCTAGAATAGTACCAACCCTTGCATCACCTGAACCAGTATTAATCTCCCGTTACATCTGGGGATTAATTGGAGAGATTAGACATGTAGTCAAGGCAGCTAGACTTCAAACTATAGAAGAAGCTGTAGAACTAGCAAATACCTTGACAGATGAGCTAATCCGTACTAGAGAAGAAGACCAGAGGAGAAACCTAGCTCAAAGGTTTACTCAGGAATTCCGTTCTGGGAATTTCAACCGTATGAATATAGGTTCTACCTCTGAACCATTCTGCAAGGTCTGCAAGAAAAAACATTCGGGAAAATGCTCCACTCTTTGCAATTTCTGCAAGATGCCAGGGCACAAGGAAGAAGATTGCATGAAGAAAACCAGTAATGGACTGTGCTACAACTGTGGAGAGAAAGATCACATCAAGCTGAATTGTCTGAAATTGGCTCCAGCTGTGAACAACAGGAACACTAAAAATGCTAGAACATTTGTTCTGACTGCAGATGAAGCCAAGATGATTCCAGATGTGATAGCCGGTACGTTTTTAGTTAATTATGTTTTTGCTAAGGTATTATTTGACTCTGGTGCAAACCAAAGTTTCATTAATACTTCGTTTTGCAAACTTCTAAATCAGTCATTAACTAAACTACCACAACCCTCAAGAAAACCAACACCTCGAATAATTTCCGACACCCTAATATATTTTAAAATATCTCTATATGTCCCTAAAAACACCCCATACGAGAAAACGGGCCCCAAATACATTAAATAGTATTAAAAATAATTAAAAACTGAATTTTTTAAGTTGAGGCGGGCCGCGTAAGGTACCCCATAACCCTTACGCGGGCCGCGAGAGGCTCAAAACATGGCGCAGCCCGGTGTGGCCACGTGGCCCAACACCCGACAGACCTATGTGATGACCCAGCCCAGCTACGAGTTGACCTGGAGTCAACGCGGGCCGCGTAGGCCCTGCCCTTGTGTTACGCGGGCCGCGAGGGAACCAAACTCAGCAACTATAAATAGAATGCATCGGATCTTCAGTCTGTTCGTCCATTTTTCTTTTCTCAATCTCAATTTCTGATAATAGGCATAATACGCGGGTATTATACCCCCTAATTAGCGAAGTTCTGCTCCGTTGTAAGTATTATAACCCCTGGATACGTATTAGATACGCTGCCCGATTGATCTAGGGTTCCGTAACGGCTGTCGTGGTTCTGCCCGACGTAGTCGTTGGAATGCCGTTTCGGGGAGGGTATTACTAATGTTAAAATGGGTTATTATACTAACGCGTGTGCATTTGTGTAATTATAGATTATTCTCAGGAAACCCTTACGGAAAATCTAAGACAGCAATGTGAGTTGATCCGCTTTTTGTTAACTGTTTTTACAAAACCTCATTTAATTAATTATAACTTGAGCAGTTATTGAGTATTTGTAATAATACAATTATCATGAGTATGTTGGGGTTTTGTATAATAAATTTGTTACCACCTGGTCAAGGAGTAACATTCCACAAGTCGGGTTTGACAGTACCATGGATGTTAATTGTTATATCTTGGAAACAAATGTAATTGCGGGATCGCCTCAATACTGTACACTGTGACTTTTTATTTAAACTTGATTAAACTGGGATTCACTCACCAGTATTTCCCACTGACAAATGTTTTTAAAACGCGTTTCAGGTAACAAAATGTTAAAGCCAAATAGAAGCCAGCTGGACAGCACTGAAGGCTTGGAAAAGTGGCAATAAAGTTACCTAAAATAAAATAGATGTTTTTATTAAATAAAATAGAATTTATTTCTATGAAAACGTGTGTACTATGAACTATGGTTTATCCCATTTGTTTAATGTTATGAAAATGTGGTATTTTACTCTGATCAAATATTTCCTAACTACGGTCCTGATTAAAATTTCCGCTGCCAAATTAGACAATACGAGATACCACCAACACTGGCTCGCGGCCGCCCGTTCCCTGGGACCTAGGATCGGGGGTGGCGACACTTATCGAGCTCCAGCCGGTTAACGAGCTTAAACAAGCCTTTTATTTGTATAAATTTTATTTACTTTGTTAAATATAAACATATATGTGCGTGTTTAATAATTATTATTGATAAAATTATGATCAATATCATAGTTATTAAATGCGAGCGCCTCCTGCGCCTAGGCGAGATTTTTAGGCGAAGCGCATTCAATGCGCTTATGGTACCAAGCAATTAAAGCGTTCCTATGAGCAGTTAATATTAATTCATTACTTTTTTAATGATATTCTTTAATATTTAAAGTCTCGACATAACCAATTCTAGGCAGATAAAGCTGTAATTATAACCTTTAATAAGTGCTTTTTCTTCAATGTTTAATATATACCAGGGTTTTCGATGTTGCATAAAGGCCCTTTGTTTTTTAAATCCATGTCATTAATGCTTTAAAACTTCAGTCTCAGTGGCGGATCTAGAAAATCCGCCAAGCCGTAACGTTTTATAAATAAGCCGTAACGAAATCGAAAAAACCTCAAATTTTTCCAAAATTTACACTAATTTTTCCAAATTTTTCCGCGCCAAGCCGTAGCGGGCGTTGCCCCCCGGCATAAGGTAGCTCCGCCCCTATTCAGTCTAGTCCCTGCACTTTAGTTGTTGTCAGCTTGAACACAATATGTTCATTTAATTTTAAAACCAGATGTTTGTTCAATTTGATATTGTGTGGTCAGCTTGAACACAATATGTTCATTAAATTTTAAAACCAGATGTTTGTTCAATTTGATATTGTAAAATGAAAGTATGAAACTAAACAAACAGGTTAAACTTTATAGTTCCTAAAAATTATAAATTAACATTATGTTATTCAATTTTTTATCACTACATTCAAGTTTTGCTTATTTAATTTATAGAAAGTATTACTTTGTATTTTAATTTTTGTTTTATACAAGTGCGCTTTATTTTTCTCGGGCCCTCGCGTGTTTTGCGCCTAGGCCAGCGCTTTTGATAACTATGATCAATATATACATATATTATGTTATATAAAAATAATTATAGATAATATAGTTTAATTAACACATAATAAATGAGACAAGCCGAGCCCGAGCCAAGTTCGAACTTCGAACTTGAAAAACTACTCACTAGCCGAGCTAGAGCTTTAGCAGCAAAGCTCAAGCCAAGTTTTTTCCAGCTCTCATAAGTTAAATAAGCTCGAGCTCAGGCCCGACTCGTTTACACCCATAGATGGATGTCTTAAATTTCACTTTTTGTCCTTTATGTATTATCTGAATTTTGAAACGTGCCCTTTAAAAGTTTTAATTTCAGTTTATGTCCTTAAATCACATGTTTTATATCACTTTAAGTCCTTTGCACCAAATTGAGTTAAATTACTCAGTTAGGTTTATTTAATGCAAGGGTATTATTGGTATTTTAGTGAAATTTACTTTAATTAATAATACAAAAGATAAATTATTAATCTTTGACTAAAAAATACAGAATATTCAAAAAAGAACCTTCATTGCTGATTCTCATTTGATATCACAGAAAACATTAAAACAAATCACTTGTGCAGGTTTGATTAAACCTGTAGACACTCAAATCAAGAATGATATCGAACGTATACTATTAATTTCATGACTGATACAAGATCTTGTTGCAATTTCAGTTGTAAATGTGCACTACCTTAGTATCTGTTACACATATGAACTCAATTCCAAAAAAAATTCTCAGAATTTACAAAACCTTGTCATTTTTGAAACTAAAATGCAACCCTTTTGACATCCAAACTCAAATTGTACCCTTTATCCTAAATCGAAGATACTAATCACTCATACCGACACAAACAAGAAGAATCAGAAAGAAAAAAAAGAAAACCCACATCAATTATTGGGACTAATTGCAATAAGAACACACAGATCGACAAAAAGTTGATAACTTTTACCAAGTATAATGCTTAGGGTTTACAGGGAGAATATCACACACAAGACACTCCCCAAACTCCACTCTCTCAAATAATCTCTCACACACGAATCCTAGAATGGAATAATTAAACGATCGATTACCGGATTGATGCACGCTAACCTGACCTTGATTAAATAGTTTTGTTTGGAATACCAAAACCCTAAATCCCAGATCGCTCGCTCGGGTCGGGTCGGGTCACACTCCACTCTCGGATCTCTCTCTCGCCTCCAGCTACCCTTCTCTATTCTGAGATCATTGTACAGTTGCCGGTCGACGTTATTGGTGGCAGGATTTCGGTGGTGGGACGGCGAATTAGGGCGGAGATCTTCGCCGGAAAGCCATGAAGTTTGTTCTCCACCATTAACTCCTGTAGTAGTATTGTCTTGTTCCAAATCGAAGTGCAGAGATGACTGGTGATACATGTTTGATTGGTTTGGTCTGAAGTTGAATCTGTGGATTTGAATTTTAGGGCTTGGATCAAGAGATGATGGGTTGCAGAAACTAAAATTGAAAAAGGAAATTGGGTTTGAAAGAGAGAGAGAGATACAGAGATAGTAAATTTCATTAATTGTTTATCTTTTGGCCCATGGCTTTATAGCCTAGTGGCATCTTGGGGATGAGATAAGACTTTGGGACCAATAGGTCCTGGGTTCGATTCCCACAAGGGGGTTTTCCCATATTTATTGGGTTTTTTTTCTTTTTTTCTGAATTGGTGTATAGGCATTATGCCTTGTGGAGATGGATATGATCGGGTGGTTCCGCTGGTGACACGATAATACTCCAGTGGTCCGTCAGTGATCCAAATTTGCCGTTCAAAAAAAAAAAGTTTATCTTTTGTATTATTAATTAAAGTAAATTTCATTAAAATACCAATAATACCCTTGCATTAAATAAACCTAAATGAGTAATTTAACTTAGTTTGGTGTAAAGGACTTAAAGTGATATAAAACATGTGATTTAAGGACAAACTAAAATTAAAACTTTTAAATGGCACGTTTCAAAATTCAGATAATACATTAGAGGCAAAAAGTGAAATTTACTCTTCAAAAATATCTTGTATTTTTCTAAGGACACAAGAACAAGAAACTTACCAGCTTTTCCAATTCTTCTGTTTCTTCACTTAAGCTTATTTTCCTGTTATCACAAATATAAAAGCTGGTTAGCTTTGTATTATTGTGTTTATGCAAGCTCTAATCATTTTTATGCATCCACACAGGACAAAGGCATATGGTCTCATGGTACCAAGGTGAAATAATCTTTAACGACCTTGCAACTTTCCGGATTAATTAACTTCCGCATACAGTAAATCAACCGGCTGGAGCCCATAACATTGGCGAAGCTTCCCCCCCCCCCCCCAAATTTTCCGGAACCGGGGGGGGGGGGGGGGGGGGCGGAAACGTATGTACCTAAAAAATTTCTATACGAAAGTACCATTCATAACACTACGCAGGGCCGGTTTTGGGCCTGTGCAAGTCGGGCGACGGCACAAGGCCCAAATCGTCAGAGGGCCCGAAGTTTAAAAAAAAGTATATATTAAATATAGATAACAGAATAGTTAGAACATTAGTAAAAAGTGTTGCAATGGCTTCTATGCTCTTTGGTGAGTTATCCCTCTCAAGTTAGATCCCAGCATCCTCCATTTTAGTTTTTCTTTTTCTCTATGTCGACTGTTGAACTCTCTTGGGCTAGCCAACTTTAATATATATTGTTGAACTCTCTTGGGCTAGCCAACTTTAATATACAAGACTTCTCATGGCACCCCACCTCCACGATTGATCCAGATTATTTATTTTATTTTATTTTAATAAAACTTAATATTTTAATTTCTATAATACCGTTAATTTGCTAGATTCCAGATTATTTATCTTATTTTAATAATACTTATTATTTTAGTTTCTTTAATACAATTACTTTGGTACTGTTTTATAGTCTAACCATTAAACAAGTTGATTTAACATTTGGTATTGGTTAAAAGGAGCAAAAGTTAAACACTTGGAAAAAAATTAGTATTATATAACATTTAATTTGACTACGATTAAAATACATAGATAATTCAAAATAAAACATCATCCACAAAATGCCGACCCATAACTAAATGTTATTTTTTTTTGTTGCACACATGTTCTTTGCTGTTCGTTATACTTTTTGTTTACTACTTTCACATTTGCTAAGTTGGATTAGATGAATACTGGAGTTTGTGTTTTGTAATTCAAAATAAAAAAATGACTTACATCCCGAGGTTGAGATATCCTCAATACGTGTTAGATGTCGCTTTTAGCGAGGTGGACTGACGTGATGTCGTGGGTACACGCAAATTTAATCCAAATAACAACTATAGATAGTGGTAAATGGGTATCGAACTCAGGGAGTATGTGGAAAATGTGTTGATTTTATAGCTTTGCAACTTAACTAAAATTAACCTAATTTGCAAAAAGTAAAGATCAATAATTTGGATAGTTTGGTTTTAAACTAAGATTAACTAAATAACTTCAAATCAAAGGTTGGTTGTAAAGCAGATTAGGAGAAAACAATGACCATCTTAGGATTCAGTTTCTTTAAACAATTGTGTGAAATTCCAACTAGAAAGAGTTACATAGACATAACTCGTGCATAAATAATCGAAGTGATAAAAGGAAACAAAGTACTCGGATTTTATAAACGCGAGGTTGTTTCCCGATGATCAATTAATCAATAACGAACCCTAACCCTTCCCGTGATATCTCGATTGCCAACGGCACCAAGAACGTACGATTGAGACTAGAAATTGCACTATCAATTAACAAACTACAATCAATTACTCATACACCATGATAATCAAAGCAACACAATGTTATCATTCTAGAAATTCAGAAATAAACACACAAAAGTTCAAGAGAAACCTTCACCTAAGATGATCACCGAAAGTTTTAGCCAGACATAGCTTGGTGAATCATCATAACAATAAATTTAGTGTTCATACCAATCGAAAACATAAACCGAATGTTAGAAATTGTTTTGAACCAAGCTAGAACAGCCAAAATCGCCCCCTAGTTGCTTAGAAACTATCCAATCATGAGATAAACCCAAAAGACACCATCAAAACTGTTTTAATGAGCAGTTACAAATCTGTCCGCAGCTTCCACCGTAAATTACGGTATCACCGTAACTTACGGTGGACCAAGAGTTGTTACGGTGCATCTTTCCTGTTTTACGGTGGAGATCCAGGCATATTTCAGGGCCACCGTAAATTACGGTGGCCACCGTAAATTACGGTGGCCACCGTAATTTACGGTGGCACCCTGAATGTTGTGCTTTGCTTCTTCATTCGTTCCGCGCACGACCCGTTCAACTCCAAACCGTCCAAAGCTGCGTTTTCTCCTCTTTTAGCTCCCAAAGCATACCTGAAACATAAGCAACTGCAGTTATCTAATTCAAGATAATTACGCGATTAAGTGAAGGATAAACTCGTCTTTTAACATCATTAAGGGTTGTCCTATGGACCACCCGTCACATCCCCGCACTTAACCGTTGCTTGTCCCAAGCAACTCATCAAATCAATTTCAAAACAAGTGATCAATGTAAACCAAGCAGAAACATGTAGTCCTTTTACTAACCCCTTTTTAACACCCAAAATAACGCACCCCTCACTATATCTCTCCTCTCGGTTACAAGTAAGCACTAGCAATATGAGCTAGACACACAAAGGCTAACGGGCGGTTGCACAACTATAGGCTTGTACCTAAATCAATTCTTCTCCTAAAATGTGTCAAACATGAATGCAAATCAAAGGGACTTTCAAGGTTGTAACGTGGCTAGGTGTATGGGTAGGAAATGGAATATATATGAAGTAGCAAAAACTTAACCTGGTCTTTTTATTACACAAATAAACAAACTAACAACTAACAATTTAACTAATATATACAAGATAACTAAACATCATTTTTTTTTTCATTTTTCATTGTTTTTTCTCTTCTTTTTTTTTCTTTTCTTTTTTTTTCGGATTTTTTTTTCAAAGCAAACAACCATACAATAAAGCATCAACATATCTACATCATACTACTAAAACTACTACTAACACTATAAGACCGGGTCAAATTGGATAAATTTTTAGGTAAGTAGCTAGGGGGTAACAAATGATAGGCTTTTAGGCACAAAATTGGGCAACTAAATGTCCAAACCCCCGCCCCTCTCGTAACCATGCTCATATATATAACTTATGAGGTCCAACCCCCCAAATCCCACACTCACACACACTAAAGACGAGGCTACCTAGATGCCCTTATCCTTTTCACATTCATGTCCAACTAAAGATTCAAACCGTATCAAGGCACAAGTTCTAACGCACCCCCACCCGTAGCCACTCTCATCAAAAATAAGAATTATTTATTTACAAATGTGGCTTCAACTCTCACCAAGAATAAAAGGGTATCAAGGGTTGCCGGTGCATCACTTGGGATTAATCTAGGGTGTTCAAATTCTCACATCGTTTCGCTTGATTTAATTTTTTTTTCAAAATCTTCAAAAAATTCCCCCCATCCCCACACTTGGGATACATTGACCCCAATGTATGGTTTTAGGAGGCTTTGATCGCTTAAAACTCTTTCACACCGACTAAAAGCTTCTTCACTCAAACCACAAATTTCTTTTTGAATTTTTTTATTTTATATTTTTTTATGATTTTCTTCTTTTTAAAACATGACACCACCAACTCGCACCAACCCAAACAAAACAACACAATTCAAACTAACACCACCCAACCATAAACAAAACAACTAATTAAATATACACAAAATACACAAAGAAGGAACACAACCTGACTAGTAATAGCGTGGTCCCGGAGGTCCAAAAATGGAAGACATCATGTCATTCCATTCTCCAAATGCAAATGAACCGCTACTACTCCCTCCTTGTTGTTGAGCTCCTTCTTGTTGGCGTGGGTCAATCCATTGTGAATGATGGAGCGGCGGGGTCGGATACGAAATACTACCATCATAAGGTGGTAGTGACGCATAATCCACATGTTGTGGATCCACAACCACCGGCCGCCCGGCGTGCCAGTCTGCATGCAATCTTCTCGCTTGATCATCATTGTATCGACTATTCATTTCCAATTCATGGGAATACGCGTGTGTGCGATTCCACGCCTCTTGACGATCAAAGCTATGTTTCAACGACCGCTCCAAGCTTGCACTCATCCTTGTATTTTGATCAAATAACGTCCGCTCCGAACCCGACCATGTCTCAAAAATGGATGTCGGAGGACGTTGATTCTCGATCACTTCTTGCATCGTGCCTTCATAAGCCCAACCCGGCTCATAGGACTGCGCCGTGTAATCGTAAAAGGCACCACCATAACCCCCTTGGCCCAAATTTCCACCATGCTTACCACCATGCGGCTCGTCCGCATAATCATCATCACCACTTTGGATCTCTGCATCACTTTCCGGCTCATCTTCTTCACCCGGCAAAAGATCTCGTGCACCCACCTTTAATGCTCTCCACCTTTGCCCTTCTGACTTAAGCTTATGATAACGCTCCGATTGTGTGTATGTCCAACCAATCCCCAACTTGTCTAAAGTAAAAGGCTGATGCCTTTTTCTTGCCCCTCTATCTTCAGACGTTATTGCCTTTTGCTGTTTCATCAGTCCCGTGATTATTCGGCAATACGGGACGATATCTCTTCCTAACTTATTTCGGCAAATCCATAAGTGGTTCATGATCAGATATCGTATCGAAAAACGCGGAGACCCATGAAGTAGCGAATAGAGGACGGGTACTTCCGGGTACCTCACTTGCTCCTTGTCCCCCATTCGTGGTATGACATTCAAGAGGCAAATCGCCAACAACAACTTTGCTTCGATTCTTAAATTCTTCCGATACAAGACTCCATGATAAGTATTAGGCAAAAACAACGTCGCCAACATATCGTTCCAACGGGGATGCTTTTCCGGCTTTACCAAAAGGTTATCAAGAGTGGGAATCATATAGTCACGAGCTGGAAGACTATCATATTTCCCAAGCTTCTTCAACGTGTCAAAAGACATCTCCACCGGAATCCCATGCACTATACCCGTTAGCTTCATTTGTGATGGCTTTTCATATGTGTTGCACTTAAGAGTTGCCATCCATTCTTGTATTTCGGTTATGAACAAGTTGTTTTTATCCTTATCAAAGCAACTTAGCGCCCCCTCCCATCCTAGAGCGCGGAATTTATCAAACACACCAAACGGGCTGAATTGAACCTCATTAACTTCTCTCTCGCAAATAAATGCGGCAGCCTTGTTTTTCAATTTATTCATACTGTCGTGGTAGAGTGTTGGTTGCCAATGCTCCGGTTGGTCATCCAATGGACCCGAATCCCATTTTGGCTTTTCAGCCGGGTCCAACTCCATCTCTTCCTCACTTTCACTTTCATCCACTCGACCCAAATATTGTCTCTTTTTCGGTTGTTGTTCCGGCCGCTTGCCCTTATCTTTAGACGAAGAAGACGAACTTGCTCCGGCTTTTTCCTTTGTTTTAACCATTTTCCTACACACATTAAGGCAAGCAACACATCCAAACAAAACAAAATTAGACTCTTTTCTCCCAAATATCCCCACACTTGCTTGTTACTATGGTTGTAGATGTTAGTGAACCAAGAGTTTATAAATTTTTCAAAAATTTTGCATGGTGTCTCTACAATGTAGAGATTCCCAAAAGTTCACTACTTTACTATCAATCCTACATCTACAAACCATAACCATGTTCAAGTAACAAATAACAAGTCAAAACTATGAACAAGCAAGTGGGTATGAACTATTAACCTAAATAACCTTACTTTTCACAATGTATCATCAAAATATAACAAATAAGCTTCCATACCTTGGTTTAAAGATGCTAACACACTTGTGAAACAAAAACTTCAAAAACCCCTAAAATTTTCAGAACTAGGGTTTAGAATTCGAACCCAAAAACTTCGTTTTTTCACCAATCTCTTCTCAAAATCAGAAAGTGCGTGAAAAATTAGCCAAGATAGACTCCGATTTCACTTGATTTGTTGAGAATTGAGAAAGTTATGAGTGATTGAAGGTTGAAGAAGCTATGGAGTTCTTGTGGATTTTGTGCCTCTTGGAAAGTGATAGGTGAAAAGTAATGAATGAGAAAGATGAAGGGGAATTGTGTGGATGGGGTTGTTCACGTAATCTGATGTTTTATTATTATTATTATTATTATTATTATTATTATTATTTTTTATATATGTGTATGTACCTGCAGAAACCGGATTGACCCTTTGACTCGCCAGGTCCACCGTAAATTACGGTGGGACCGTAACTTACGGTGGATGCTGGCCAACAATTCCTACCGTAACTCAGTAGGGTTACACCGTAAAGCTCCAACATTTTTGTTCCCCACCGTAAATTACGGTATTACCGTAAATTACGGTGGTATCTGGGAGTTTCTGGTTCGCTGAAAATGTGAGTTTTATGCATATTTTTTATATTTTTCAGTTTTTTTCGATTTTTTTATGTTTTTAAATTTTTTCAAAAACGTGTAAAAATCTCCCTACCCCCTCGAAAGGCCCGTGTTGTCCTCAACACAATGTTAGAGTAATTCGTGACCCGAATGTCCCCACACTTGTTTCAAACATGGATTCAAGGAAGTACGGTAATTGTGCAAATTATACAAAACAAAACAAAATGAAATGCTACTATTTACACTACCAAACCTGGGCCTCTCACGGTTGTTCCTCATCGACCGGGCGTAGAATGTAGCCCACTTTGTCAAGCTCCAAGTTGTTTATGTCGTGCCCCTCCAAGTATGGTTTCAACCGGTGACCATTCACCGTTTGTTGTTTAAGTGTTTGCTCGTCTTGGATGTCTACGTCACCAAACCTTCCAACTCGCCGAACAACAAACGGGCCCATCCATTTATTTTTAAGCTTGCCCGCAAACATCTTAAGTCTTGAGTTGTACAACCAAACTTTTTGACCCACTTCAAATGTTTTCTTTCTCAATTTTGCATCATGTACCTTCTTGAGTTTATCTTTATACGCCGATGCACATTCATACGCCTCGTCTCTAAGCTCTTCAATTTCACACAATTGTAACTTCCTCATCTTTCCCGCTTCATTGTAATCCGCATTGACCGTAGTGATTGCCCAATAAGCCCGATGCGCTAACTCCATTGGCAAGTGACAACCCTTTCCATACACCATCCGGTAAGGTGTTGTGCCAATCGGAGTCTTGAAGGCCGTTCGGTATGCCCACAACGCATCATCCAATTTACTCGACCAATCCTTCCTATCCGTTCTTACCGTCTTCATGAGAATTTCTTTGATTTGACGATTGGACACTTCAACTTGTCAACTCGTTTGCGGATGGTAAGGTGTGGCAATCCGGTGATTCACGCTATACCTCTTCAATAATTTCCCGAAGTTAAAGTTCTTGAAATGCGAACCTCCGTCACTTATGATAACCCTCGGAATACCAAAACGAGAAAAGATGTTGGATTGAACAAATTTACAAACAACCGAATGGTCGTTTGTGCGTGTTGCAATAGCTTCAATCCACTTTGAGACGTAATCCACCGCTACCAAAATATATAGAAAGCCATTCGAATTCGGGAAGGGACCCATAAAGTCTATTCCCCAAACATCAAATATTTCCACAACCAAGATTGGTTGTAATGGCATCTCATCCCTCTTCGATATGCTTCCCATCTTTTGACAATTTATGCAATTTCTAGCAAACTCACATGCATCCTTGAAAATTGTGGGCCAATAAAACCCACATGAGAGAACTCGGTAGCCTGTTTTGTGCCCACTAAAATGACCTCCACATGCGGACGAATGAGCATGGGTCAAAATTTCCAACACTTCTGTCTCCGGCACACACCTTCGTATAACTTGATCCGGTCCAATCTTGAAGAGATCCGGTTCATCCCAAATGTATTGCTTCACTTGAACCATAAATTGTTGTCTTCGTTTCTTGGTCCAATGACTTGGGATGGCACCCGTGGCTAAGTAATTTACATAATGAGCATACCACGGTGCAACAAAGGTGGAAACGGCTAAGAGTTGCTCGTCGGGAAACGTTTCATTTATTTCACTATCATCATCAATTCCTTCCACCGGAATCCGAGACAAGTGATCCGCCACTACATTCTCACTTCCCTTTTTGTCTCGGATTTCTAAATCAAACTCTTGCAACAACAACACCCACCGAATTAAGCGGGGCTTCGCATCCTTTTTCTCCATCAAATATCGGACCGCACTATGATCCGAATAAACCACCACCTTGCTCCCCCAAATATAAGCACGAAACTTATCCAAAGCATACACCACCGCTAATAACTCCTTTTCGGTTGTGGTGTAATTGAGTTGCGCTTCGGATAAAGTTTTGCTTGCATAGTAAATCACCACCGGCTTTTTATCAACCCGTTGACCCAAAACTGCACCGATAGTAGTATCACTTGCATCACACATTATCTCGAACGGCTTTGACCAATCCGGTGGTTGCAAAATAGGAGCTTTGACCAAGTGTTCCTTCAAAACAGTGAAAGCTTGCATACACTCGTTAGTAAAATCAAATGAGACATCTTTTAATAACAAGTTGCATAAAGGTTTGGTGATAACACTAAAACCTTTTATGAAACGTCTATAGAATCCAGCGTGTCCCAAAAATGACCTTACACCCTTAACATTTTTCGGAGGTGGCAAGATGCTATTACCCGTATTTTTGCCTTATCCACCTCCATTCCCCTTTCAGAAATTACGAGACCCAACACAATGCCCTCTTGCACCATGAAATGACTTTTCTCCCAACTAAGCACTAAATTTTTCTCAACACATCTTTTTAAAACTTTTTGTAATTCGTTGAGACAAGATTCAAAACTAATGCCAAAGATTGAGAAGTCATCCATAAACACTTCAAGCGACTCTCCAACCATGTCCGAGAAGATACTCATCATACATCGTTGGAAAGTTGCCGGGGCATTGCACAAGCCAAATGGCATTCGCCGAAAGGCAAAGGTGCCATATGGACAAGTGAAGGTGGTCTTGTGTTGGTCATCCGGGTGTATTGCTATTTGATTGTAACCCGAATAGCCGTCCAAAAAGCAGTAATATTTTTGACCCGATAATTTTTCAATAATTTGGTCAATGAAAGGTAGCAGGAAATGGTCCTTAGAAGTGGCGGCATTCAATTTTCGGTAGTCAATACATACACGCCACCCGGTGACCGGTCGGGTGGCAATTTGTTCACAACTTTCATCTTTGACTACTTGAATGCCGGCCTTCTTAGGCACAACTTGGGTGGGACTCACCCAAGCACTATCCGAAATCGGATAAATGATTCCCGCATCCAACCATTTGATTACCTCCTTTTTTACTACCTCCCTTAGGTTCGGATTCAATCGCCTTTGAGCTTCTCGTGTCGGTTTGGCATCTTCAGTGGTAATAATCTTGTGCATGACAATTGATGGACTAATTCCTTTGAGATCGGCAATCGTCCATCCAATAGCTCCCTTGTTCTCCTTTAACACTTCCAATAAGGCTTGCTCTTGTGCCAACTCCAAATTAGAGGCAATAATGACCGGTAGAGTGTCATTATCCCCTAGAAAAGCATACTTCAAATGGCTCGGCAAGTCTTTAAGTTCCAACTTTGGCGGTTCCTCTAACGATGGTTTAGTACCTGAATCTATTTCCGCCGGTAAGCCCTCGAATTGATGAGTCCATGGCGGTCGACCTTCTTTCAAGGCCATGACATCTTGTTTTTCCTCTTCAACCCGTAGTGCATAAGCATGTACCTGTTCAGAAAAATCACACAAACAAATATCCATACCACCCTCCTCATACTCATGCGGGTTGCATCCATCAACTATATCTGCCATGAAACACTCATCAACACCATTAGCATTAGAATTGTTAGTAAAAACATTCAAACGCATTTTTCAATTCCCAAAAGTCATATCGACTGTACCAAATCTACAATCGATTACTGCATGTGCGGTGCTAAAAAATGGCCGACCCAAAATTACGTTTTGTTGTTGTTTTGGGTCCGCGGACGAGTAGTCCAAGACTAAAAAGTCAACCGGGTAATAGAACTCATCAATTTTAACAATTACATTTTGAACCATACCCCGGGGTAACTTATGAGACAAATCGGCTAAAACAACCGTTGTCTCCACCCTTGCTAACGGACCAAAGTCATATTGATCATATAAGCCCCCCGGTAAAATGCTAACCCCGGCTCCAAGATCTAGCAACGCCTTAGCCATTTGAAAATTACCAACTTGTATGTTAATCAATGGCGTGCCCAGATCTTGGAGCTTAGGAGGAAGCTCCCCATTTAAAACTGCACTTACATTCCTGGTTAAGTCCACCCGCTTAGGCATTTTCTTCTTTTGTTGCCTCTTTTGTGTACATAATTCTTTTAGAAATTTTGCATAGGCGGGTACTTGTTTTATTGCATCAAGGAGTGGAAGGTTAATTTTAACTTGTTTAAACATGTCCCACAACTCTTCTTTTTGGGGACCTCTTGGTGCAATAAAATTTTTTCTACCCGGGTCAAGTACAGCCGATGGAAACGGGACTTGACTCGGTTCACCCTCAACTTTTTCATTCTTTTCGTTTTCACCCAACCCCGGTTTGTTAACATTTGTTTCTTTAGGTTTAACCGGTGAAACTTCATCATCACTATCATTACCCGTGATGTCCTCAACTACCCCCTCAACCAATTCGGGTGACAAATTGGCTTTAAATTCTTTTCCACTTCTTAAAACACTAACATGATGAACATTAACATTACCTCGTGACGAACCGTGTGATGGATTTACCTTGGTGTCGCTAGGAAGTTGACCCTTGTTTTTCTTCAACTCCGCCACATCGGTTGCCAATTGACCCATTTGGGTTGTTAGTGATTGGATGCTTTTGTCACGAACCTCATCTTTTTGCATTCTAACTTCATCGAGTTGGTTCCGTTTTTGCATCTCCGCTTGCATGCTTTTAAGCATTTCCATCATCTCATTTCCACCCGAAGACCCCCTTGTTCTTGACCCGTTTGATATTGCTTTTGATACCCTTGGTTGTTCCCACCTCGATATCCACTTTGGTTGTTGTAAGGTTGGCGTGAACCAAAGTTACCTTGGCTACCTTGAAAGTTCGGGTTAGCTTGATTTGAAGGGTTCCCATACCAAAAATTTGGGTGGTTCCTCAACCCGGGGTGGTATGTATTAGAATTCATGTTGTTGTAATTTCTACCACCCCCTCCTGGACCTTGAACCGCATGAACTTCTTCATATTGCCCTTCCACCATTCCTTGGCAATTTTCAGCCGCATGACCTATTTCATTACACAAGGCACAAACATCATAAATTTGGTTAGTAGTTTGAACATTACCATCATCTATTGCGTGCACTTGAGGTTGGGCAATGGCCGGTCGCGCTCTCCTCGATGCTTGAGCTTTTCTTTTTGATGTAATTGCCATGTTCTCCAAAAACTCCCAATCATCATTCTCGTAGTTTGTACCAAAAGTCCCACCGGTAATAGACATTAAATCGCGAGCATCCTCGGCACTCAACCCCTCGTGGAATGCATTCATCAACTCCCAAAGTTCAATCCCATGGTGAGGGCAATTTTTAATCATCATGTTAAAACGTTCAAATGCCTCATGGAATATTTCACCATGTTATTGTTGAAAACTCCTCAACCCCTTCCTAGCATCGTTAGTCTTTTGAGCGGTATAAAATTCGTCTAGGGAAATTTGTTGCATCTCCGCCCAAGTATAAATAGATGCTGAAGGCAAAGTGTAGAACCACTTCTTTGCCTTGTCCTCCAAAGAAAATTGAAACAAGACTAACTTGACATCATCAGCCGAAAAACCTTGACTCCCAAGAGTATTGCAAATTGAGTCATAGGCCTCCAAATGGAAATAAGGCTCCTCCGTTGCTAGCCCTTTATATTTCGGCAAACTTTGCAAAGAATTTGTTCTCACTTCAAAAGTTCTTCCTTGGTTGTTGTGAGGGATAACCACCGGTGAAGGGTTTTGAGTAATTATCGGCCTAAAATGCGCTTCAATTCCCCGTGCATGTTCCCTAAGATGCCTTCTTGGTACACCCAATCGACCCCTTGGACGAATAGGACCCATTGGTCTTGGTATATGCCCTTGTGGTGCGAACGGTTGTTGAAATTGTTGTTGTGGGATCGATGGGTGTTGAATTGGCCTTTGAAATTGTGGTTGTACATTTTGTGGCCGGACTTGTTGCAATGGTGTAGGGCGTTGCATTGGTGGTCCTTGTGGCCTCGGCCGAATATGTTGTGGTATGAGTTGTTGTTGTTGTGGCATTCCACCGACACTTGCCATCCCTTGAGATTGGCTTTGCACATAACCGAACTCTCCTTGATCACCATCACCCCCATAAGCATAAGCATACCCGTCTTCATCATAACCCTCAAAATCTTCGTATCCTTCCTCATATCCATCTCCCCCTATACCCGAAGTTTGCCCAAATGGAAGGGTCGAGTATTGAAAGCCCGATTGGTTCGATGGTCTAAATGTTGAAGTTGCATGAACAACAGTTGAACCTTGGGGTATTGAATAATGGGAAGGTGATTGACCGAAAACTTGGAAGAAATGAGTGAGTGGTGGAATCGTAGTGGAAGGGTTAAAGGAAAGATTGGGTTCAACTTGAGTAGTAATCGGTTGTGTGGTGTTAGATGGTGTAGTGTCATGAGGTGGAGTAGGAATTGTAGTGGAATTTGGTATGGTTGTGTTTGGTGATGGTTGTGTGGAAGTAGGTATAAATGATGAGGTTGTTTGACCCGTTGTGGGTGGTACTTGTGTTTCTTCCATGATGTTTCTTGGTGTAATGGGTGAAGTGGGTGAACCAATGATTCTGTTTTCCCTTAGTAAAACTCTGTTTTGCCTTAGCGTTCTTTCGATCTCCGGATCAAATGACAATGGTGACGCTTTGTGAGAGCCTCTAGTATGCATGAACCTATAGAACCTGCACACAAAACACACCAGTGTAAACCCGAAAATAACAAAGCAAAACTAACAAACTGACACACGTTGCGCACTACTCCCCGGCAACGGCGCCAAAATTTGACGTGATGTCGTGGGTACAAGCAAATTTAATCCAAATAACAACTATTGTAAATGGGTATCGAACTCAGGGAGTATGTGGAAAATGTGTTGATTTTATAGCTTTGCAACTTAACTAAAATTAACCTAATTTGCAAAAAGTAAAGATCAATAATTTGGATAGTTTGGTTTTAAACTAAGATTAACTAAATAACTTCAAATCAAAGGTTGGTTGTAAAGCAGATTAGGAGAAAACAATGACCATCTTAGGATTCAGTTTCTTTAAACAATTGTGTGAAATTCCAACTAGAAAGAGTTACATAGACATAACTCGTGCATAAATAATCGAAGTGATAAAAGGGAACAAAGTACTCGGATTTTATAAACGCGAGGTTGTTTCCCGATGATCAATTAATCAATAACGAACCCTAACCCTTCCCGTGATATCTCGATTGCCAACGGCACCAAGAACGTACGATTGAGACTAGAAATTGCACTATCAATTAACAAACTACAATCAATTACTCATACACCATGATAATCAAAGCAACACAATGTTATCATTCTAGAAATTCAGAAATAAACACACAAAAGTTCAAGAGAAACCTTCACCTAAGATGATCACCGAAAGTTTTAGCCAGACATAGCTTGGTGAATCATCATAACAATAAATTTAGTGTTCATACCAATCGAAAACATAAACCGAATGTTAGAAATTGTTTTGAACCAAGCCAGAACAGCCAAAATCGCCCCCTAGTTGCTTAGAAACTATCCAATCATGAGATAAACCCAAAAGACACCATCAAAACTGTTTTAATGAGCAGTTACAAATCTGTCCGCAGCTTCCAGTTTTGATGGTGTCTTTTGGGTGATACCGTAATTTACGGTGGAAGCTGCGGACAGATTTGTAACTGCTCATTAAAACAGTTTTGATGGTGTCTTTTGGGTTTATCTCATGATTGGACAGTTTCTTAGCAACTAGGGGGCGATTTTGGCTGTTCTTGCTTGGTTCCAAACATTTCTAAACGATTGGTTTATGTTTTCGATTCGTATGAACATTAAACTTATTGCTACAATGATTCACCAAACAATGTCCGGCTAATCTTGTGGTGATCATCTTAGGTGAAGGTTTCTCTAAACTTTTGTGTGTTTATTCCGTTATTTCTAGAATGATAACTTGTGTTTGCTTGATTATCATGGTGTATGCATAATTGTTTGTAGCTTGTTAATTAATAGTACAATTTCTAGTCTCAATCGTACGTTCTTGGTGCCGTTGGCAATCGAGATATCACAGGAAGGGTTAGGGTTGGTTATTGATTAATTGATCATCGGGAAACAACCTCGCGTTTATATAATCCGAGTACTTTGTTCCCTTTTATCACTTCGATTATTTATGCACGAGTTATGTCTATGTAACTCTTTCTAGTTGGAATTTCACACAATTGTTAAAAGAAACTGAATCCTAAGATGGTCATTGTTTTCCTAATCTGCTTTACAACCTACCTTTGATTTGAAGTTAATTAGATAATTTTAGTTTTAAAACCAAACAATCCAAACTATTGACATTTACTTTTTGCAAATTAGGTTAATTTTAGTTAAAGTGCAAAGCTATATAATTGACATATTTTCCACATACTCCCCGGCAACGGCATACGTGTTAGATGTCGCTTTAAGCGAGGTGGACAAGCATCGGTTCAAAAGTTTTGCACACATAACATAAGTAATATTGAAGTAGCATTGCAACCGTTCAACTTTTTGCAGGTTGAAGGAATATTGATGCAGCATATATATTTTAATAACTTTCTACTATTCATTCCTTACATAATACTCTTTAAATTTAAATGTTTTCATACAGCAAGCTGCAAAAGGAATGTGGTATCAAAGGTGCAACGGGGCCAAGTCTCCCGGTGGCGAAGCTTGAGATCTCCGACCGAGGGTCGAAAACGTATAGTTGAACCACTTTTTTTCGCCGGATTATTCCAATTAAAGATCAAGGTATGTTTTAGATAAGTTTTTTGTTCTTTTATTTAATGATTAAGAGAAATAGAAGTAGGGATGGTTTGAACTTTGATGCTTTTTGTTTGTTAATGTGATATGAAGTTAGGAACTAGGGTTTGATTGTTTGAAAATTGAAATGGACCCGACCCGATCTAATTCGACCCGCTATGAAACGTTGTTTGTTTGTGTTTGCTTGTTTTACATGACCCGACCCGCTATGAACCGATTGTTTTTATATAGCTTGGGGTAAAATCTTTAAAAAAATTCCGCACCCACAGGAAAAAAAATTTGGGTCCACCACTGCCTGATAGTGGTCCAAGATATCGACAATAAGTTTCTAGCAGGAGGAGCTGTGGAAGAAGCTAAAGCTGAAGCATCTATTCATGAATTAAATTTTAACTCTTTAAAAAACAAAGAAGGCATACGAAAAAAACTAAGTTGTGAATGTGGGGCTAGTCTACTTGGTAGAGGCATATACCTCTTAGAGATGAGGTCCCATGTTCAAATCTGGGTAAGGAAGATCAATTTAGGATTATTAGAGTAATATGGTATAAGCAAGCGTTGCCATGATGAGATCCCATGTTCAAATCTGGGCAAGGAAGATCAATTTAGGATTATTAGAGTAATATGGTATGAGCAAGCGTTGCCATTCAAAAAAATAAAACAAAAAAGCTAGTTAAAAGTTGAGTAGTTTTGATTATTTAAAGTTATAGTAAAAATACGGGTGATATAGTCATCTTAAAAGATGCTAAACCGAAGTAAATTTAGAATTTTAAAGTTTTAGTAAAAATAATGGTAAAATAGTCATTCTATAATTTGTTTTTAATAAAATAAATGCAAGTGAGTAATTTACAATATTTTTTAGTAAGGAGATAATATATGCAATTTATTGAGTAAATGTGCAACTAATAAAGTTATATAGGGGAATATATACAATTGTCCATGTACTTTTAACATAAGTTTACCACTTAGTATCGTAAGTGAATATTTACGAAAAACCACTACAATGATTTTTGTAACGGATTATGCTATGAGGTTTTTTTAATCATAAATAAATAAAACTATTGAGGATTTTCTATTTCCAAACATAATAAAAATCATGTAACTAAATATAGAAAATGTTAATAAACCAACTACATGGGGAAAGTGGTGGTGCTAGTCCAAAAATTCAGGAGCATCCCAACTTTTTTTTTTTTTTGGATCATGGAGTATCCTTTGTTTAAAACCTTTTTTTTACACTACGAAGACGGGATTGAGGGGTGCCCGTGATACCCTTCCAATACACTAGCTCTGCTCTGCATGGGGAAGGGGTATGTATGGGTGCTTGCATCTAGAGGTGTGCAAGATTCCATGCCATTGTAAGTTTGTAACGCTTTTATGTGTGCAAGATTCCATGCCATTGTAACATTCTTGTGATCTATCATCAGTTCCTTTTAGGGGCATGTTTGGATAAGCTTTTCAAACCAACTTATTGACTTATTGGCTTAATCAAAAAGCCAATAAGTCATTTTAGTGTTTCGCAAATGGAAAAATGCTTTTTAAAATGACTTTTTGAGTTGAAGGAAATGGAGTTTTCAAGAAGTTAGTATATTGTGACTTCTTGGCCAGCTTATAACTTTTCAAACTTCAAATTACCAATATACCCCTTATTTACCCCCTTGTATCTTATAACTTATTGACTTATAGAAGAATGTTCATTTTAGTCATTTTACATCAATAAGCTAAACTTATTGGCTTTTCCCACCCCATAAGCTAATCCAAACACTTTTTTTAAAAACTCCTTTTCAAAAAGTCATTTTTCCCAAAAGTCCTTTTTAACTCTAATAAGCTTAGCCAAACATGCCCTAGGTAAATATTTCATATGCGACTTATGTACTGGACTTGAAGAAATGTGGCTAAGTAGCGATCCTAACACAAACTTTGTTGGCAAGATGACGTACAACTGCCAAAAACGTTAAACATGGCCGTTGTACTCATCAAAAGTAAGTTTTGAGTCGTTAAAAAAATGCATAATTCATGCAGTATTTTTAGTATGATTATGGACAATCTGGAAAGCAAGTAACATGAAGAAGTTCCAAGGCATGAATGTAAACAGCCATAAGGTAATAGAAGAGATAAAGGAAACTGCGTATGATTGTATGAAGATCGAAGTTCAAGGAGATAACATGGGAGGAATGGCGTAGGTTCGAAATTCAAATTTAAAGAGTATAAGGAGATAAAATAGTCTAGTGTAACATGTATGTTTTGTTTTGTTTTTGTTCTTTCGTTTGTAATCGGATCGGTAGCATCTTGCTTTGGATCGTTTTTGTGGAATAAAATCAGCGTTATCTTTCAAAAAAATTATATTACAGCTAGTTTTCTCCATATACACAATGTGTGTTCATAGATGATGTTATTAGTTATTACTCTTTTTTCTTCTTTTTTTTTTTTTTTAACAAAAATGATTATAACAATAAGGATCTTAACTTCTTAAGTTCCAAATTGACGAGTTGCAATAAAATAACACTCGAGTTACATTGACACAAACCTATTAAAAATAAAATAAAAAATATATTATTCAACACTTGACCTACCCATCCAATGAACAAAACATTTGATCATGACTACATTGCAAAAGACACAAAATAGCCAGCTATGAAGATAATAACCCTAGTGATGAAACCAACAATGTAGTTTTTGTCACTTTTGGGTGTTTAAGAATAAATATTTGCCAACTAGTCATTATATAAGGATTGTGTCTCGATGATTTGCAAACAAGACACCTATATTTTACAGCCCCAGTTGACCTTCCTTAATTTTTATTAATTTGCTACAAACTTATTGTCAAATAATAAGGTAGATACCAAATGTAGGAAAATAAGATGCCAAATGAAAGAAACAAATGTGATAAGGTAGATACCAAATGTAGGAATGTTAAGATGCCAAATGAAAGAAACAAATGTGAAGCTGTTTTGGCGCAATGCACGATATTGGGATGCAAAATGTGTAAGGAAGTGACATTAACATCTCTCAACTATTGGTCTAGTCACATGCGCGAAGCTTTTAAGGGGCGGGAGGGGGCGGCCGACCCCCCGAACTTTTCGCTCAGTAGTGGAGAGTATGTAGTTTTCGTATAGAAATTTTTGGTTATATATGTTTTCAACCTCCCAGTTTTATAGAAATTTTTAGGTCCGGTAACTCCCCCCCCCCCCAGTCAGAAATCTCAAGCTTGATCACCGTAGTCAGGTATTAGGTGGCTACACGAAAAGTTTCCTATAAAAAGTGTGACAAAGTGATGAGCTTAATTGGTCACAAAGCACACACATACACAGAGATATCATATACATATGGCGACAACAACATGCCTACTTTCCTCCGCACGGTGTTCTGCTGATAAGCATCCCATCAATTTTAAAGCACATGATCTTAAGACTGCACTCGCAAGTGTTGTCAAGGTATTTATTAATAAACTCTGGCTTAGATTTCATTTTTCTAAGTTATAAGGATATGCGTTATGGTTATGGTTTCATTCACTTCCTTCATATTTCACTATCATCTCACCATATCTAATCCTATGTTATTCACTCATCATATTTATATTTGTTGACATTAAAGAGAGAGAGAGAATGGAGCATGGTGAGCGGTCTTCCCCTTCATCCATATCCAATGTGGCACCTCCCCAAACCCACCCTCGATTCAAAAGCGCTTAGCCTAACATGCAGGGCCGACTCTGAGAATTCGTGTACCCTGTTCGAGCTCAAAAAAACGTGCCCTTTGGCCTTAATGAAATTGGGTATAGGACTCACTAAAAGTCTAAACCTAATGCCAATAGGTTAATAACTAATCTAAACCATAAGAATTGTTTTGTAAGTGGGTCTATGTTGGTGTTTGTATGAGTATAGCATATTAAAAAAATTACATATACATATCGGGTTTTTTTAAATAACGTGCCCTGACCGGTGGTCCTCCCCGCCTACCCCTAGGTCCGCCCCTCCTAAGGCTATAGGGTGTGGTCATGACCCTCATGACCACCATGCCCTCCACGTCAGTGCCATGTCACCCACAATCCAAAATCACTACCCTAAGGGTCAGTGGCGGAATTAGTCCATTAAATCAGGGGTATCCCAAAAAATTTTTTTACCGTGCAATCATACAATATTAGAAAAACGACAATAAATAAATAAAGTAAAGCAAATACCTAATAGATTTGTTATATTCTTTTTTTCATAGCTTGAAATCGCTCCATCACATCGTCGTATTTTACTTTATGAAAAAATCTTTTTCAACCGCACAAACCATGGCATTGTTCAAATGGATTATTTAATTATTTGGGCTTTATTAATTATTATAATTTGGGCTTAATTATAATAAAACTAATTATTTGGGCTTAGTTACTAAAGGTTTTGGGCTTAATGAATAATATCAAGTTTCATAATCTTCTCTTAGGGGTATCCTCGTATATGTTTAGGGGTATCTTATGTATAAAACCGAAAAAAAATTACATTGCGAATACGGGGTTGTGCCGTAGCTCATGCTACGGCTAAGGGTACATTGGTTCCGCCCCTGCTAAGGGTGTGGTCATGACTCAAACCACTATCCCCTTAAATTATTTTTTCTAAAGAAAAAGGAAATGATTACTTGAAAAATGGAAATCAGGACCATGGTTGTCATGATTTAATTCATGTTCTTACGTGGCAAATCATGTCTGAACCATAACTCACACACCCTTTAGCATAACAAACTTCTGCATCAAAAGCATCAGATCAACATGAAAGACCATGTGCAATAGTCATAGAGTGAGAACTATTATTCATTGCTACCTCAACTTCACATTACCACACTCGTACTTCACTCACTCAACCTTGCTATGGCCTCACTCACCTTTTTATTTAATTTTTTTTAATACGGTTAATATATATTATTTTAAAACAATTGCTTAATAAAAATATAAGATCAATATTAACTATTTTTTAAAGACATTAAAATGCCATACACTTAAAGTTGAAAAAAAAAAAACATAAAAGTATATTAAATGCCATTATATATATGTTGTTGACGAAGCTCGATGAATAGTAACTTTATTTTTATAACAATATATAGCTTTTTATTATTATTTTTATTTAGTATATTAAAATAGTTTATTATTATATTTGTCTTTAATAACATATTTTTTATTTTTTCTCTTTCTAAAACCGTACATTTCCTTTTCCTTTTTTAATAATATTTTTTTCTTTATTTAGAATATATATTAATTTATTAATTAATTTGATACTTCTTTAATAATTTATGTATATAACTTTTTTCTAAAAACTTAAGTACGTACTTGTGCTTAATTTTTCCACTCGACATTCCATTATAAGTTTTGTTAAAAACGAAGTTGTACTCAAAATAAAGTATTTATTTTGGTATCACAAAACGGTACAATGATAAACTAAACCGTTCTAATGGTTTGACTTTCTAGACAACATGCTTTATTTTCGAATCACGTTTGTTTTACATTATCATTTGCTCGGTCTCGCCGCAACGCGTGAAATAAAAAAAAACTAGTATCACTTAAAGTTGAAGCCCATGGCTTTATAGCCTAGTGGCATCTTGGTGGTGGGATAAGGCTTTGGGACCAATAGGTCCTGGGTTCGATTCCCACAAGGGGGGTTTTCCCATATTTATTGGGTTTCCTCCTGAATTGGTGTATAGGCATTATGCCTAGTGGAGATGGATATGATCGGGTGGTTCCGCGGGTGGCACGATGATACTCCAGTGGTCCGTCAGTGATCCAAATTTGCCGTTCAAAAAAAACTTAAAGTTGAAAAAAAAACATAAAAGTATTTGACTAAATTACACTTTGTGTGCTTTATGTATTACCAGAAATATATTTTTTTTTGAAAAGTAAGTTTCATTCAAAAACGCCACAATAAGTCCTCAAAGCGAGGACCCAATGGCACTAAAAACGACATTACAACAGTTTCAAAGGAGAAATACACCAATCATTCCACTCTATATCTTTCATTTTGGATCTATTGCGGATCCAGAAATACGAAGTTGTTTTTATGATCTCCACGACTTCAATCGGTCTCCGGCTTTTACCTTCGAAGCTCCTATTATTCCTTTCATTACAAATCGCCCACATGGTGGTAATAATAATCCCTTTCAATACGTATGAAGCTTTGCTCGAAAACGTCTGTGACTCCACTATTTTCAGAAGATCCGAAACCTCAAACACAATCATAGGGGCCATACTACACCAAGCCTGAATTCTAGACCAAATCTCCGCCGTGTAAAAGCAACCAATAAATAAGTGAAGAGACGTCTCTTCATCCGAGTTGCAGAACACGCATTCCTTATTTTGTAAAGGAACTCCCCGTTTGAGCAGTTCCATCTTCGTTGGAAGGCGATTAAGAGTGGCTCTCCATGCCATAATTTTGCATTTCAAAGGGACCCAGCCCGACCAGCTCATCTTCCAACTGTTTATTTCTACCGAGACGTTTGACATCAGTGGCACTGTTCACCGAGAATAAACCGTTAGGATCAGCGGTCCATTTCCATCTGTCTGCACCTCCTTTCCAATCAAAATCATGGATGTCCGATAATAAACTGAACAGCTCAGTAACCTGCTGGGGCGTGGAGGGAACTGCAAACCAGTCCCACGTTAAAGTTTTGCAGCCGTTAATAACCTGCAGTCTGTCCGAAATAGTCGCCCATTTGTTCTTTTCAATTCTGAACAGCTGCGGGTAGATAATGCAGAGTGGTTCATCATAAATCCAGGCGTCTATCCAGAAATTGATATTCGTCCCATCGCCCACTGTTCCAACAAAGTAACTATTAAGAGATTTGCCATTCCAAAGTTTCTTCTCTCCTGTTTTAGCGATGAACTTCCAACACCCAGTTGTTGATGGAGAATAAGGAAGCAAAGACCATGAAGTGCTCGAACCATGGCAACCCAACACCACTTTCTTCCAAAGACTTGCACCTTCTTTCTTAAAACGCCAAGACCATTTAAGAAGAAGGGCGCCATTAACATGAAGCAATTTAGATAGACCCAAACCCCCGGACTTCTTAGGGGTAGTAACAACATCCCACGCCACCCAGTTTATCTTTTCGTCGACACTAGATCCGGCCCAAAGAAAACGTCTCATTATCGCCTCAATATTGTCAATAACCGTCTTAGGGGCTTTATACAAAGAGAGATAGTAGATAGGCAAATTCTCAAGAACATAAGGACTAACCGGCCCCCAATAGAAAGATGTTTAGCTTTCCAAGAAATCAACCGATTCTTAACCACTTCAATCACCGAGTTCCAATTACTGATTTTAGACATCTTAGCTCCCACTTTAATACCCAAATAAGAGAAAGGAAAAGCTCCTCGCTTACAACCCAAAACCTCCATCATGTTATCGACCTCAATGTCATCCGTGCCAACCCCTAATAAATTAGATTTGTGAATGTTTATACGTAAACCCGAACAAAGATAAAAAAACTCTAAGGATTCGAGCCGTACATTGAAGATTATCACGAGACCATTCACCCATAATAAGGGCATCATCCGCGTAGAAAAGATGATTGATGTTCACTCCATTGGACGAAAGAGTAATGCATTCATGTACTCCAATATTTTTAGCTTTATCCAACATCCAAGAAAGGCATTCCATCACAATCAAGAATAGAAAAGGCGATAAAGGGTCCCCTTGGCAAAGGCCCTTTCCGCTAGTAAATTGGAAAGTAGGAGATCCATTGACTAGAATAAAAGCCCGACTTGAGACGAGAATGCCTTTGATCCAAGTACACCATTTAACCGGAAAACCCATTTGAGTCATCATAGATAGCAAAAAATGCCAATTGACATTGTCATAGGCTTTTTCGAAATCTATCTTCAAGAGAAAAGCCTTTTTCTTTCTTTTTTTCAACCACTCCATAATTTCATTCACCACAAGCGGTCCGTCTAATATAAAACGATCGGATAAAAACGCCGATTGAGATTCCGAAACCACTTTACCTAAAATCTTTTTGAGACGATTAGTAAGAATTTTAGAGATAACCTTACTGATCATCCCAATAAGAGTGATAGGTCTATAGTCTTTGAGACCCACAGGCGATTTAACCTTAGGGATCAAAGTAATGAACGCCGAACCACAACCCGAATTTATGATACCTGTGTCATGGAATTCCTCCAAAATATTGCAAAAATCATCTTCAAGAAGATTCCAGAATCGTTTAACGAAACGGAAATTAAAGCCATCTGGTCCGGGTGCCTTATTAGCACCACAATCGAAAACCGTATCTCGAATTTCTTGTTTGGAGAAAGAGCCCGTCAAAAATAAGCTATCTTGATCTGTTATACACTTTAAACCCGTACATAGGATAGTAGGCCGTATAGGGACATCTTCCTTGAAATGGTCTCTGTAAAATCTAAGGACTTCACGCTTGACCAGAGCTGGTTTAGAAATCCATTCACCTTGAACTTGTAGTCCCGGAATCGCATTTCTCGCATGTCTACCCTTAACAATGTTATGGAAAAAACTCGAATTTTCATCGCCAAGAGTAGCCCATTTAATCCGTGATTTTTGTCTGATGTCACGAGATTTCATGAGCTCAATCTCTTGAAGGCATTTAACACATTCCGTCCAAACCCAAACGTCCGACTCTTCCAAATCTTGATGTTCCATTAAGACTTCTAAGCTTTCCTTCTCTTGTTTTAATCTGCTTTCATCTTGTTTTTCTTTGATTCTGCTATCTATAATCCAAACCTTGAGTTTATCCCTCAAAACTTTTAGTTTGTTGGTCAAATTCAAATCAGCAGGGCCCGTGTTAATCCAATCACCCAACACCGAGTTAATCACCTCCAAACACCCCGGTCTATCAACCCAAGAATCATACCATCTGAAAGGCTTCGGGCCAAAATTAGTATCAATAAGAGAGAGGAGTAACGGAGAATGATCCGACTTCTCTCTTTTAAGAGCCCTAACAAACCCATTCGACCACTTATTAAAAACATTTTCGCAAACAAAGACTCTGTCGATTCGACTACGTTTACAAACACCACGCCGATTGACCATATATGTATATTTCATGCCTTTCAAATCGTATTCCCTAAGACCCGCTTCATCCACAAAATAATTAAAATCACGAGCACAAACAGGATCGAAAACAGAGTTTTTTCTCTCATCTGGATCTCTAACCGCATTAAAATCTCCGAAAATAATCCACCAACCAAAACCCGTTTGAATAACCCGAAGCAACCTATCCCACAGATTTCTCTTTAAAGTGTTATTTTGCGGAGCATAAACGTTCAGAAAATTAATGCGGCTCTTACCATCGGATAATAAACCGGAGACAAGTAAGAAGTTAGAATCTTTAACAACCGAATCTTTAGAGAAAAATTTTGGGTCCCAAATACTAAGGATCCCTCCTGAATTACCATCAGCATCTACACTTTCAAATTCGTGACCCAAACCACCCCAATAACTCGAAACCAAACCCGACAGAATATTACTCGACATAGTCTCTTGTAGCCCAATAAACGCCACCCCGTAATCATTCTTTAAACGATTAATCCAACCCGCTTTACCCTGAGACCCAACCCCTTGAATATTGACCGAAAGACAATTCATTGTTTACCACCTTGTAACCCTTCTTGAAGAATTGACTTCTGAATTAAAGAATCATGCTTCCCCAAATGAACTCCCAACTTCTCCCCCAAAGACTTGGTGGCTTCAATCTCCTCTGTAAGAAAAGGAGCTCCATTGGGTGCATTCGAAAGTTCAGCTTCTTCATTAGCAACGGGTGCAATAATAGTATTCTCTTCAATGGGAGGAATAGGTTGAGAATTCAGGTCAAACGTTGCGTTAGTAACAGAAACAGAGTTCTCGTCCATCGATTTTGGGTTGTTGTTATCCAGGCCCAGTAGTGGATTAAGCCCAAAAATATCTTCCTCCAAATAATCTTCTAAAATGTTTTTGGGCTTCTTACCAAGCTTTTGGCTCTCATTACTGCTGATGTAATTAAGACTAGACCGGCCCACTTCATTTTTTTTTCTTTCTTTTGACTACTTTTGAACTCAAAGGGCTATTATGGAATTTTTCATTTGGGTGACCAAAGTCAAATTCTGCAGCAGGAATAAAACTGTCAACCGAAATATCCTCCATCACATCACCTTCCTTAAACAGCAATGATTGATCATTATTAATTTCATTTAATGGGCATTGAATACATTCCTTTAATACCGGGTCAACAACCGGGTCAACCAACAGGTCAGCAACCGGGTCAACGACCGGAGAGACTTCATCATCGCTATCATAACTTTCCGATGAGCGTTCCGATTGGTTTTCCGGCGTATCCTCCTCTGTCGACTCCTCACTATCCATGGTCTCGTCAACCTGATCTGTAGAAACAACAGTGAAATCGGGCACCCAGTCACCTGCTTCCTCCACAATCCAAATCCGAAACTTCCGGTTCCTCCAGTTAAGCGTAATCTCTTCAGATATTCTCTTACCAACTCCGACCAAGACACCCACGTATTCGAAGGATAAATCATGATCAAATTCAGACCTATTTGCTTTATGAACTACCTTTCCAATCAAGCCTCCTACGGCATCAATAACTACATTCGAAACCAGATGAAGGGGAATACCTTGTACCTTCAACCACGCCACTCGTTCGAAGCCCAAAGATTGCCCTTCCCAAGTGCTAACAGAGGAAAAACTTTCCTTCAAAGCTTTAGCAGCGAAACGAAACGTTTGTGCCGTCTCAGCGTCTTCAAAAGAGATCAAGAGATCCAGACCTCCCAAATACTGGACCTTACCAAAACCTGGACAAATATCATGAAGAAACACGTAAATGTTCTTCAACGCTGTGACGTCTATCATCCTCGTAACAACGGCTTTCCCGTGCAGCGACGAAACAGCATTGACATTGCTGTCTACGTTAATCGTTTTCCCCACTAGCATGTCTTTAAAAGACCAATCCCCTGACACAGTTGGTCTAGCATTTGATGTCGAACCTTCCCCAACATTAGCTTTAGGTACCGACTTCTTGTTAGGCACCTGCTTGGGGTCGGCTGTATAGATTTCACCGTCCTCTAGAACATAGCGTGCAACATTGAACCAGAGTTTGTTATCACCCAAACGAATTCCCCGAAGGTTCTTCAATAACTCTCCTTTGTCCATGACATCTAGCATCGAAATAAAACCGAAACGGTTTCCTCCCCTATCTCTTTTTCTTGCAATGTACAGATCATAGATCTGTCCGTATGACCTGATTTGGGACGCTAAATCTGTCCCACTACAGCCCTCCGGAAGATTGGTAACGAAAATCTTTGTAATACGACGTTGGACCTCTACCGGTATAGGAGTTTTCCGGCGGTGGTCCATTAGTTCAACTTTAAGTTCACCTTGTTTTTGTATTACCAGAAATATAAAACGCACCTTTTCAAAAAAAAAATTAGAAATTATGTCCAAAATTACTATGTTTTGTAACAATTTATTTACTTTTAAGCAAACTGAGTTAGTAAAATCAGGTATCTCCAAATTAACCAAGGGCAAACTGGCAAAGTAGTCTATTCACACATAGTCTCTCTCCTTACAGAGCCTAGTCCACCACTATGACTAACCCACCAACTGGCTAACCCTTCTCTCTCCCCCCTCTCTCTCAATAAATGGATCTTCATGATCATACATGTAGAACACATTGATAACCCGACCTGTTTAATCGAACCCACCCTCACAAAGTCCGTGACTCAAACCTTATTATCATATATTGAAGGTTCCTTCAAAGACTACAAATGAACATTTGTTTATAGGTTATTCTAGTAACCCACTAATTAAGTTGGGTCAAAGTAACCGAATATTGACTACTCTTAAATGAAATAGAATATTGACTAGACTCGTAATTGAAATAGTAAACATGACTAAAATAATAATTTCTCTCATTGAGGTCACAAGTTCAACTCCCAATAGTATCACTTTGAAGGACATTAGTGGTGGCAATTAAGTTTAGAACTAGGCATCTCTGGAGGTCGCCAATTCGAAACCGAGCCAAACCGGGTTTTACCACAGTGGGCCTTCGGGCAGGCGGGTTTTACCACAGTGGGCCTTCGGGCAGGCGGGTTTTACCCGGAACTAGTGGCTTGGTTGCTCGAGTATGCATCCAACTCTAACCATCATGGAGGAGAGGATGCATTTGCTCGATTGAGAGCATCCCATGATGTTTATCCGGTTATTTAATTGGTCGTTCAAAAAAATAAAAGATAAAACAAATAATAAAAAACTAAATTATAAAATAAAAACTAGATTATTAAAAAAGATTTTCTGATTATTATTTTTTGAGTTATGAATCTTTTTCCACCCTTCTTTCACATTTTCATTGGTTCACAAACGAGTCGCTCATTCGAGTTATTGACCCCACATCATTTTTCCTCATATAAAAAGAACTCATCCGCGAGTTCTTGAAATGGAGAGTTTTAGTTGTGAGTTGCTTTGCTTCTCTATTGTCACCAGCATCTTTGGATTCATATATGTTGCTGGTTCAACAATCCCGACCTTAGGAAAATAAAGTGTTGTATATTTGGTCTAGAACAGTGAAATCAAATAAATAACAAACCTGTAACCCGAATTGAAATTGCAAGTTTTGTGATTGAAACCTGGATTAATCTCTGAATCGTATGAGAACTATCAGATAAACCTATTTGCGGGTTACACGCAATGATTTGTCGGATTAGACAAAGACCACTCTTGTTGGAATTGGATTTGATGATTATGTGATATTGAATGAAAGCACTTCCAAGTTGTAACCGTTGTTTTCTTATTTTGTGCGTGTGAAATTTTTTGATCGAGAGCACAGAAGTATTTCTCACTTCATATATTTGCGGCCTTTTATTTTTATCCCTCATAAAGTCATCCGCCAAAGTTCTTTTCTTTCGTCCTTTAAATCATCAGCCCAAAACAAAAACAATTTTAATGGACTGAATCATCATTTAATTTACATTAACAATCTCAAGGACATTATCCATTTAGTGGATCGTTAATAAAATAATAATATTAAATATGTTAAGCCCAAATAATTATTAGATTAATCAAACTAATAATTAAATAAGAGACCCAAATAACATTCGTGTTAAACGAGCCCGCACTCCCGCGTCGCCTAACCCGTTTAATCTCTAACGTTATTTCCTCGATCAACAAGTTAATCCAATACCCTAAAATACATGTTGATAACACTAAAATAACCAACATAAAGTTATTAATTTCGTATCATCTTTCTTCTCTTCATTTGTTTTTTTGGTTTCTGTTATGGTTCATGATTAATTCACCAAAGAAAATAGATAGAAGCCAGACTAGAAAATAGAGAGATAGTTAGACTTTGAAAACTTTCATTCATAATCCAAAATGAAAACGTACAGGACTATATATAGTTAACACTCATGCCACTAACCCTAATAAGATGTACCCACTACTCACAAATTAGTTACCAACTACTCCTAACAATATGGAAAAATACGTTACATGGAAAACATGGCATTCCCTTATTGTCCTTTATTTTAACACATGAATAACAACTTGAACATTCAAAATAAAGTGAGTGGACTACACGTGCTTTACTCATGCACATATGCATGGGCTTCACTTGAAATGCATCTCTTGGACTCGGTAACGGACTCGGAGGGTGACTTGGGCTTCGGTAACCATGCTAACATCTTTTGTGATACATTTAATTTTTTGAAATATCATTTTTGCCCTTGGTCTAATTTAACTTAACTGGCTTTACTAACTCAGTTTGCTTAAAAAGACAAAAATTGTTGCAAAACATAATTATTTTGGACATAATCTGTAATTGTTTTTTTTAATGGCACGTTTGATAATTTTTCTGGTAATACATAAAGGACACAAAGTGCAATTTACTCAAAGTATTTTGTGTTGAAAACAACTAGGTTGCGTAAAAATGTAATTTACTCACAAACTACAACAGAGTTATATGATATGTAGGACTTTATTTATATGCTCTTCGGGTAGGGATAGTGTATATTAATTCAAAAGTGTGAGAAAATTATTTGTTTACCCTTTTGAATTAATTTAGATTGAGGACACATGTCATCTCCATAATATTTCTCACACTGCTCATACTTTTGAATTAGTGTACAGGATCTTCAACCTATGCTCTTAAGAATATATATTACACACTAACATAACCCAGTTGAAATTTAGATGGAAGTTGCATTACTAACTTCAAATAACCCCATTATTGGTGTATGAACATATTTAAAGTTTGTGATTAGGGATGACAATGGGTCGGGTTCGGGTCAGGTATTGGTAATCCCATACCTATATCCGGTTCTAAAATCGCGTCCAATACCTGACCCAATACCCGTCAGGTAATTACCCGTCGGGTATCAGGTATACCCATTAGTTCATTAAAAGATATACATTGGCATTCACTACAAGAAATTTGGTTCTTTACCAACACAAAGTATATGTGGGAAAAAGCCTATAATGTGTTAGTAGTTGTCTTTACCTACACATAAATTAAGTGTTATGATGTGTTGGCTCATGACTGTAGATATAGATCATTACCCACACATAAGTTATGTGTAGGTATATATTAAGCTATACCTACACATATATGTGTGGCTAAAATCCTATTATATGTGTGGGTAGAAGTACAACAACTTGTTTAGACAAGATCTGACGTGGCAGCTGACGTGGCATCCAACGTGGCATCTCACATGGCAGCTGACGTGGACTATAGTAATGGCACGTGTCATGAATATATGTGTGGGTAAAGGTAATACTATGTGTAGGTAAAAGCAATATTATGTGTAAGTAAATGTAGAAGATGTGTAGGCATTGATCTTAATTTGTATAGAAAAAAACATTGATGTGTTGGTATTTATATTGTAAAGTGTAGGCACTGACCATACTAAATGTAGATGATAATCTTTAAATATATACAAACAAATACAAAAGCAACATGAAAACATACATCACCAAATAAAGATTCTTAATTAAAACTAATTAAACAAGCATTCAAACAACAAAATAAAGTACTAGTTATAGAAATTTAAATACTAAAACAAACAAAACAAAAATTGTTCTAAAGTTACTAACGAGTTATAGAATCTACTACTTCACTCGTCGATGTTTTCAACACCCTCTAATGCATCATATGGAGATTGCTCTAGTGTGCTTGATGGACGAGGCATAATATTATTCTCAATCAATGCTTGTTCCATAATTGCACATTTACCTTTCACCCTTTCAAGTTCTTCCGCCAGCTTATCGTAAGCAAGACACTTTGATTTTTTAGTAGCACCCCTTGTGCTACTAGAACTAGCTGGATCACGTCCCCACCCATGCAAACGAACAGAGCTTCTTCCAAGTACAGTCTCAATAATCGACTTATCGCTCATTAATTCCACAGGATGCTCATTTCTCAGCTTCATCATTTCTGCCTTTTAGAAAGAAAAAGAAAAGAAGACATGTACACTAAATTAATTACATACCTAATAAGTGATATTTAGCGTAGAAATAAACAAGTAAACTTACATATTTTGTAGCCGCATCAATAGATAGCCAACCTTTTTTTACGTCCCAATGTGTTAGCCGCCAAGTCTCAAGTTGCCCGGATGAAGATTCCAAATCCAGTCCACGTTCAACATGATAGCGAATTGTACTTTTCGAGCCATTTTTGCTATTAAATTTTCGTTGTGCACGTGCCGCAACGTTCTTTTCTGCTTTTTCCTTCAAGTTCATACAACCAAGTAAAACATAAAATATTAGACCGAATTTAATAATATCAAGGTTTAAAAAAACGGAAACGAGTTTCGAGGCGTTTTCCCTTCGCCTCACGAAGCGTAAGTATCGAGGCGAAACGAGGCATAAGGCCGAGGCGGATTTAATAAATAAATATAAAATTATATATATCATAATCAAATAATTACTTAACATCAAAATAAGAGTTCTCATAAAATACCATTAGATTCAGTAGTTAAAAATAAGTACTTAACATCAAAATAAGTATTATCTAAATGAATAAAGTGAATACTCTATAATTAACAGCAAGTATTATTAACAGGCAACAGCAAGTTTATTACAGCAAGTAATATATTAAGTATTAACAGCAAATATTATTTCTGCTGTTAATATAGGATTATAAAAGCATTAAGAATCAGATTAAAACAAGAACAACAGCAAGTAATATTAACAGCAGAATCAGATTCAAAAATGGACATCATCAAGTAATATTAACAGCAAAATCAGATTCAAAAACGGACAGCTCAAGTAATATTAACAGTTATAATCATCATTATGAATTAACAGAATCATGATAATAACAGCTCAAGTAATATTAACAGTTAATAACAGTTTATTGTTGCCGCCAATAAGTTGGCGCCTAAAAAAACCCTAAAGAGACAAAAGTGTACGCCTCAGTATTATAGTTCCGCCTTGGCACAAAATGTACGCCTCACCCCACTAAGGCGTGCGTGTAATATCTGAACTTGAGGCGCCGCCTCATATGCGTTTTTGTTCCGTTCCGCCTCAGCCGTTTTTTTAAACCATGATAATGATTAACAAAGTAATAATATTATTAAAGCATTACCTTGTATTTTGTCTCTGACCACATATCACAAAGATATTCCCAGTCTTCTTTGCTAACATTAGAAGGAGGTGTGGACTTTGCCCTAGTTGGATCTATCAATCCTCCAATCTCTTTGAAGTAATCATGCAACTTACTTTTGTAACCTCTCCATGCTTTCGCCAAATGGCTATCAATAACTTTGCAAATATCTGAATCCTCCACATCAATTTCAAAAAGTGTCTTCAAGTAACAAATGTAACAAATACAAATAACTCGTTAGTAAATGTAAATATTAAAAATCATATTGAATTATAAGAAGAAACTTACGGTTAGCTTGTGGCGTAACGGCAACCTAACTTCATTCGGTACATGTCTCCACTCTTTATATTGTAAGCTACAATTGTTACGCAAAATATAGCCACACTCATACATGAACGCTGAGGCATTTTCACATATTGCTTGCATTGTTTCAAAATTAAACTCCACTGGCAATCTCTTCTTATTAGCCTTCATTGCCTTTCGAGCTCCTTTCCCACAAGTAATGCCACGTTTTCTACCTGTCATACTATCACCAACTTCTTCCTCGGTCTCATAAGTTGTGTCTACAAACAAGTAGAAGAACATTTACATTTATAACACTACTTACAAAAAACATTAACATGTTTTGTGTGCTTGTCATACCATTAACAATTTCTTTATCTGGTCCTTGAGATTGCTTTGCATTAATAACCAAGTTTCTTGGAGATGGATCTGTGTACAATGCAGTTTACAAAGAGTATGTTAATGGTGTGTCGTGTAAAGTTCAGAAGTTGGGGAGTGCGTATAATGAAAGCTATTGAACACAAACAGATCAAATGTAAGCTAATTAATTAATAAACTGGTGTTGAAAAGTTATATCATGTTAATTTAATAATATATTACAATACAAAAATTAGTGTACTCAATAATAATAAAAAAAGCAAAGCGATATATACGCACACAATCACATACCAACACGTCGTCCATCTTCTCTAGGTTGCCCCGCTCGGCCACTTTGTCTTCTACCTTGGCCACCTTGACTTGTCATTATGCTCTTTAAGAATATAAAGAAAAAGAAAGTATTTTACAAGTCAATATCTAGATAAATAAAATGCAAGAATAGTAAGCAAGTACCATCTTTTTAGATGCACATATTTCATCTCGTTTATCTGGTCCGCTTGAATAACTTGATTCCTCATCGGTGGAAAATGGCATAAGCTCCTCATTGTCTTCCAAACCCCCCTTCTTTTTACTTTTACTCTTCTCATTTTGTGACATCGGAATTGTACCCTTATACGGATACGCCTTTTCATCAAGACCCGCTGCTTTCATTTTCGCTTTGTTCTCTTCAATTGTTTTCATTCTTTGTTTCTCGTACACCGTCATTTTCCTTTATTAGATTCAAATACAAAATCTGATTATAATTATTTGACCAGTTCTTTTGTATTTAGCAGTCAAATAAAAAAAATTGTAAATAACTATTATTGAAGGGTGTAACAATAAACTAATCGGAGCCAGAGATTTCACTAATTGTGCTTCTGGTTCAGGAAGATGTGATAGTCAAGGGTGTAACTCGAAGCTGACCGGAAAGACTGATTTTACTAATAGTGTTTCTGGTGCGTTTAGTGCTATTCAGAAAGGAATCTTTGTAAGTTGTTCAGCAGGGAATGTTGGTCCAGTGAACTCATCATTGTCAAATGAGGCACCATGGATTCTCGCCGTCGGTGCTAGCACCGTCGATAGAAACATAAGAGCAATTGTTCGGGTCGAAACGGGTTAGTGTCGGAATGGGTTCGGGTCGGAACGGGTTAGGGTCGAAACGGGTTCGGGTCGAAACGGGTTCGGGTCAGAACAGGTTTCAGGTCACATGCACAGAAGTTATACAAGAGGCACAACTAAACAATCCTTCATTCGCAATTACTTTAGGACCTGGTGATATTAAAAATTTTACAAGGACAGTGACTAATGTTGTTGGTCCAGTGAACTCATTATGTGGTCTCGGATATACAAGCAAACAAGTTGGGGTCATTTTACAGAAACTGGTCATATGCACAGAAGTTATACAGGAGGCACAACTAAACTATCCTTCATTCGCATTTACTTTAGGACCTGGTGATATTAAAATTTTTACAAGGACAGTGACTAATGTTGTTGGTGAAGCAAATTCAACTTACAGAATACAGGATTACAGGAACAACATGCATTATACAGTAAACATACGACAAGTATTATTAACAGCAGCAAAATCAAAATCATTAGCAGCAACAATAATCAGAATCATTAACATCAGAATCCGATTAAAACAAGAACGGCAAGAATAATCGAAATCATTAACATCAGAATTAGATTAAAACAAGAACAACAGCAATAATCGGAATCATTAACATCAGAATCAGAATAAAACAAGACCCGCAACAATAATCGGAATCATTAACATCAGAATCAGATTGAACTTTCTTTACACACGAATTAGGGCTACTTATAATGAGCCGATCCAAAACATATGCTCCCAGATCAAAATTCATAACAAATATTCGAATTGAATGATGGCTACTAACCTCTCCATTCAAGTGGGCGAGTGAATGATAGCAAATGAGGGTTTCTTGAATCGAGGTTTCTGTTGTTGTACAAGAGGCAGAATCGCTCTGATGGGAAAAATATGTAACCACTTTTGCTCAAGATCCCATCCTTGTTTGGAAGAAACAAAACCGTTCAGGAGATCGTGATCAATTTGAAAGAGGGAAACTAGTTGGAGCGGGAAAATCAAAGCGCGGAAGGATGAGGTAGCCGTTCAGTTTTCTTCATCTCAAATAAACTATCCACTTTCTTTATTTTTTTATATTTATATAGCTAATGTTGGCATTTTGTATTTATATATTCTCCTGTATGATTTCTTTAATTTATAAGAAACTAAGAATACAAGGTTGTATCATTTTTTTTTTGAGCTATACGTGAGAAAGCCAAATAAAAAACTTATGAATATTAATAACTAGGGTCGTAGCTACCCGGGTGTTGCGCAAGGACGCAGTTGAAATTCAGAACCTATCGCACACCATGCAACTAGACCTGGCAAACGGGTCGGGTCATGGGTCAAAACGGGTTCGGTTCAAAATGGGTCAATTAAAAAGGGGGTTGTTTTGGTTCGGATCGAAACGGGCTAGGGTCGGAACGGGTTCGGGTCAGAACGGGTTCGATTCGAAACGGTACTGAACTCACAAGTGGTATCAGAACTCGGGAAGCTCTGCGAGTAATCGTGTCCGAATCGGATGAGTTTCGGTGTAATCGAATCTGATTTCGGTTGAGTTCGGATTGTTTCGGTTAATTTTCGATCGGTTTCGGACTGATTTCGGTTTACTTTTGGTTAAATTGATTGATTTTCGGTGCAATTTTATGTGCTTCGAACAGTTTATTTCAGATTTCAAACTGTTTATATCGATTTCGAACTAATTCGGTCGACGTTCGGTTTGATTCGATTGATTTTTGATGTATCATTTGTGAGTTTCGATTGACTTTTCGAACATTTGTAACATCATAAATTGATTTTGAAACTGTTTTAGTGGCTGAAATTTGTTAACAATGCTCTCATAGTCATGGATGATGCAGACATTAAACTCGCTGTTCGTTCAGTCTTGTTTGCTGCTGTTGGAACAGCTGGCCAACGCTGCACAACATGTCGTAGACTAGACTGGTAAGCTTTATCATAAACTACTGGAAGAATATAAACCCGCTTGACCGATCTGCACTTTTAACGCATATAAACCCGCTTGACCGATCTAAACTCGTTGTTCGTTTTGTCTTGTTTGCTGCTGTTGGTACAGCTGGCCAACGCTGCGCAACATGTCGTAGACTAGACTGGTAAGCTTTATTATAAACCACTGGAAGCATATAAACCCGCTTGACCGATCTGCACTCTTAACGCATATAAACCCGCTTGACCGATCTAAACTCGTTGTTCGTTTTGTCTTGTTTGCTGCTGTTGGTACAGCTGGCCAATGCTGCACAACATGTCGTAGACTGGTAAGCTTTATTATCAACTACAACGCTGCACAACATGTCGTAGACTAGACTGGTAAGCTTTATTATAAACTACTGGAAGCATATAAACCCGCTTGACCGATCTGCACTCTTAACGCATATAAACCCGCTTGACCGATCTAAACTCGTTGTTCGTTTTGTCTTGTTTGCTGCTGTTGGTACAGCTGGCCAATGCTGCACAACATGTCGTAGACTGGTAAGCTTTATTATCAACTACAGCAAGAAGTTACAGCCATATATGAGGTTGTATGACTGATAATACACTCTGAACGCTTTCAACCCGCTTGACCGATCTGACTTGTTCTCTTTTTACCTTTATTTTTTTGTTAAAATACAAGCCAAACTATAAAAGGGTGGGGGCATGTAATAACCTGTTAAAAAAAAGTAAACTAAATAAATTAAAAGAATGACTAAATTACCCCTCTATCAACTTAGTATTGTTAGAGTATTAGTCATTTTGGATGGATTTAGCAACTTTTTTGAAACTTCAGTGGTTCCTATGAGAAAAAAACCTTTTTTGGATGAATCTAGCAAATGTGAACAAATGTCAGGGACGATTTTAGCAATTTACTCTATTTAGTCGAAGTCGTCCGTAATGCGCGTCGAGTCCATAACGAGCTGTAATTATATAATATTTTTATTTTTTAGTCGAAGTCGTTCGTAACGCGCGTAGGTCCGTAACGCGCGTAGGTCCGTAACGCGCGTCGAATCCGTAACTAGTCGTAAATATATATCGATTTCGAACTAATTCGGTCGACGTTCGGTTTGATTCGATTGATTTTTGATGTATCATTTGTGAGTTTCGATTGACTTTTCGAACATTTATAACATTATAAATCGATTTTGAAACTGTTTTAGTGGGTGAAATTTGTTAAAAATTCTGTATATTGCAGAAAATCATAAAAATGATGAAAAGATGAACTTAGATACACATCACGTTTGATATATTTGTGAGTTTATATTGCTGTTTCATATACCTGTTTATAACCAAAAAAAAAAAAAAAGGTATGCACAACTACAACCCATCACCACTGGTCAGCTGATGTTTTTTGGTGTTAGACTGCATCTCTTCTTAAACTTATATAGACACTATGGTTTTCATATATTGATTTTAAAAGGAAAAACAGAAGTGCAGCGAAAAACACGCGTAGGTCCGTAACGAGCGTCGAAACGTAACTAGTCATAAATATATAATATTTTTATTATTTAGTCGATGTCGACCGTAACGAGCGTAGGTCCGTAACGCGCGTCGAATCCCTAAGAGCCGTAATTATATAATATTTTCATTTTATCATTCGAGTCGTCCGTAACGATCGTATGTCCGTAACGAGCGTCGAAACGTAACTAGTCGTAAATATATAATATTTTTATTATATAGTCGAAGTCGTCTGTAACGAGTTCAGGTCCGTAACGCGCGTCGAATCCGTAACCGTAACTAGTCGGAGATATATAATGTTTTTATTATTTAGTCGAAGTCGTCCGTAACGCGCGTAGGTCCGTAACGAGCGTCGAAACGTAACTAGTCGTAAATATATAATATTTTTATTATTTAGTCGATGTCGACCGTAACGAGCGTAGGTCCGTAACGCGCGTCAAATCCGTAAGAGCCGTAATTATATAATATCTTCATTTTATCGTTCGAGTCGTCCGTAACGATCGTATGTCCGTAACGAGCGTCGAAACGTAACTAATCGTAAATATATAATATTTTTATTATTAGTCTAGGTCGTCCGTAACGAGGGTAGGTCCGTAACGCGCGTAGAATCCGTAAGAGCCGTAATTATATAATATTTTCATTCTATCGTTCGAGTCGTTCGTAACGATCGTATATCCGTAACGAGCGTCGAAACGTAACTAGTCGTAAATATATAATATTTTTATTATTTAGTCGAGGTCGTCCGTAACGCGCGTCGAGTCCGTAACGAGCCGTAATTATATAATATTTTTATTTTTTTTCGAAGTCGTTCGTAACGCGCGTAGGTCCGTAACGAGCGTCGAAACGTAACTATTCGTAAATATATAAATCTTATTTTTTTAGTCTTTGAGCCAAAAGTGTGGTCAACCAGAACCGTACAAAAATACTTTTTGACCCATTAGCAAACCCGCTTGACCCGCCAATTTTGCAACCATTCTATTGCCCTTTGGCTGCAAATATCGATTACATTGTAATGAACCATTGTAATGCAATATTGGTTGGTCTTTCGCTGCAATATTACACGCGATTTTAATGCACTTTGGCTGCAATATTGGTGCGTTGTTGCTGCACTTTGGCTGCATATATTGCTGCACTTTGGCTGCAATATTGGCTGCATTATTGGCTGCGTTATTGGCTGCATTATGGCTGCACTTTGGCGGCATTATTGCTGCACTTTGGCTGCAATATTGCTGCACTTTGGCTGCAATATTGGCTGCATTATTGCTGCACTTTGGCTGCAAGCGACTTTGGCTGCAGAACTGAACCAAACAACCTAACCTGCTACATTCATATACAGAATTGTAATGTTTAAATAGTCCATACATATTTTACATGTCGTAACGTAACTAGTCAACAAATTTTATGTGATTAACAAGTCATTTAAAAACTGATACTCAACAAATTTAAAAAATCAATATGAAATCCATTTATGTGATTAACAAGTCATTTTTTTTCTTTGTGTAGCCTTCTGTAAGGAAGCAACACAGTGTAGGATACAGACACAAGGGACCCAAATTTGAACAAAGTCAAACACCAACTAAAGCAAACAATAAAACATCCATACTTATCTAACCCAATTTATTTAACATTCAAACATATAAGAGTAATCTCTTGCTAGAGAACTCTGCCAACTCAACTTTAAAAAGAAACCACTCAGTATAGCAAACATAAAAACCCAACTAAAAAATTTAACTACCCCTGACCCAATTAACAATTAACTCCATCCCACGATTAACTCCGTCCGAAACTGTCATATCTCCACAAAAAGTAGCTCTTGCATGTTTGAAGCTGCAAAACATCAAATAAAATCTTATGAACCACAAATTTAAAATTTAAAAGATAAGAAGAACTAACTGAAAACACATATGTTCACCTGTAAATCTCTGTCATTAAACTTTAGGTTGTCCTAGAACAAAAACGACATAAGTTGCAGTAAGTTATTTTTTTTAAACAACCAATATTTGTATTAACCTAACAAGCACAGAGCAGAAAAGAATAACATGGACTTACAAGTATATCAAGAAAATCATGCTAAAGAGTCATCATCATCACTGTTACAATTTGGCTCATCAGAATCATGCTCGGTCTCAAAATCAAGTACAGGTTCGTTATTAAAAAACATTTTACCCACGTCATCATATTCATCATCAATACCTTCTAAGTCATCCACAGGGGCATTTACATTACGCATTGCAAGAACTTCCTCGTATGGTAATGTTACAGGTTCTACATCATTTCGAACTACTAGAGATGTTTCAGGTAATTCTTCGGTTGGTTGAAAAGGTGGCAACTCACTAGATTCCTCTTCTTGAAATATATCATTCATCAATACTTCATCTTCATCATGCTCAAGTATATCATATATGTTGCGATGGTGTACTTTCTGTACCACCATCCAGTTCTTCCCACGTGCATAATCATTCAGATAAAAAACTTGTTGAGCTTGATTAGCAAAAATAAATGGCTCCTCTACATACCACTTAGATGTAATGTCAATTGATGTCAATTTGTGATTAACCACCATCCTTTTTCCCTTTGGATCAGTATTATACCACTTGCAACGAAACATGAATACCTTTCTACCGAGTATAAAATCCAACTCCAAAACTTCAAGTAAAACACCATAGTAAATCATTGCTTCATCTTCACCCCCTACAGAAACTCCACTACATTGTGTAGTGAACTTGTCATCACGCTCCTTGCAACGAAATCTAACACCATGGACGATGCAACTTTGCCAACTAGTGTAGCGATCATCAGGAAATTGTGATAAAGCATACAAATCGTCGGTAGCTCGAGGATCACCATTGACTCTCAGCAAAGCCATCTATAAACACCTAAGTTTAGTTAGCAATGTGCTTAAAATCAGTTACTAAAAGTAATACATTTTTAGTTTTACCTTGTTCTTGAACCAAAAGGGAAACTCTTGTTTCTGTATAGTATCTAAATTTGTTTCCCTTATACCTCTTGAGGATAAAGCTTCTTTGTGCTCCCTAAATCAAGAACAAATGAGTTATGATTTTAAATTAACTATTAAATACAAAATAAGGGTATACCTAAATATGTTCAACTCACTTTAGGTAACTATCAAGTTCAACTCCACAATTATTGTAGATATACCATTGCACCACCTCAAGATATTCCCCAAGTTGTCCGAATTTCGAAGCCCCCAATGTACGAACTTTATTATTGAATAAATCCATCTCATGTTTAGTGGTCGTTACATCCCAATTGCGTTCTGCACGGTTGAATCTTGTCTCGATATCATCTACATAACGAGATAAAAATGTGACAGCCTCATCGACAACATACGCTTCAGTAATAGAGCCATCAGGACGTGCAAAGTTACTAATATATCCCTTGTACGTACCCATACGACGTTCAATCCCAAACATCCATCTTTGACTTACCGGGCCTCCTAATAATGCTTCTTCAGGCAAATGTACACACAAGTGAACCATGATTGTAAAAAATGAAGGAGGAAATATCTTCTCAAGTTTGCATAATATAATAACAATCCCGGTCTTCATATCCTCAAGTTCTTTGGCATATAGAGTTTTAGAGCATATTTTTTGAAAGAACTGGCAAAACTCAATTAAAGTTTCACGTATATCCTTATTTAAGAAAGGGAGAATGGCTACCGGGAGTATTTTCTGAAGCAATACATGACAATCATGTGTTTTCATCCCACCAAGTGTATTGTGGTCCGTCACACATCGACTGATGTTGGACGCATAGCCATCGGGTAGGCGAACAGACTTAATAAATTTGCAAAACTCCACACATTCATCTTTAGTCAATGTGAAATTAGCATGAGGTTTCTCAAATCTTCCATTTCTCTCTTTCAACCATTGTTCCTTGCGAATGTTAAGATCCTCCAAGTCTAAACGTGCTTTTGTAGTATCTTTTGATTTCACAGGATCATTTAACAATGTCCCTACTATATTATCACATACATTTTTTTCTATATGCATGACATCAAGATTATGACGTACCAATAATTTAGACCAGTATGGAAGTTCAAACACTCTTTTTTGACCAGTTCAACTCATCAGAACCTCGTTTACGCTTCCTATCCTCATTACTAGGTGCTTTTCCGGTAGTGCATGTAGGTATATCCGCCACCTGTCGCAAAATATCATCACCTGTAAATTGACGAGGTCGTTGTCTTTTCTCTTGCTTTCCGTCAAACTCTAAGTTCTTTCTCCACCTGTGTGTTTTACTTAAAAAACATCGGTGCCCTGTATAACATTGTTTACCACGAATCCTGTTAGAACGAGTATCCTCTAAGCATATTGGGCATGCCAATTTGCCCATAGTGCTCCACCCGGACAAGTAAGCATAAGCTGGGAAGTCACTAATCGTCCATATTACTGCGGCATAAAGAGTAAAAGGAGCTTTTGAATATCCATCATATGCTTCAACCCCATCACGCCATAAAACTTTTAGTTCATCTACAAGCGGCCTTAAGAAGACATCAAAGTCTTTACCAGGAGATTTTGGCCCAGGAATCAATAAACTTAAAAGGTAATTGCTCTTATGCATTGTACACCAAGGTGGCATGTTATATGGCATCAAAATGACTGGCCACATACTATGTGTTGTTGTCATATTACTAAAAGGGTTAAACCCATCTGAAGACAACCCCAATCGTACACTCCTCGAATCATCTGCAAATTTAGGATACATGTCGTCAAAATGTTTCCAAGCCCTTCCATCAGCGGGATGGCGCAACACTCCCTGCTCATCCTTGCGTACTTCTTTGTGCCACCGCATATCTTTAGCTGTGTGGCGTGATGCATATAGGCGCTTCAAACGAGGTGTTATCGGAAAGTAACGCAGCTTCTTATATGCAATTTTGTTGCGCACATAACGACTACTTTGACAAACTGGACATGTTATGGCATCTTTGTTGTCCCCGTAGAATATAGCACAATCATATTGACACACATCAATAAGCTCGTAACCTAAACCAGCTTCACAAAGCAGCATTCTAATATCATAATAGCTCTCTGGACAATTATTACCAGCAGGAAGTACCCCATGCAATATCCTCAGTAACATCTCAAAAGAATTATCAGTCCATTTGTTCATCACTTTCAAATTCATCAACTTCACAACAAATGTCAAGGTAGAAGAACTCGTGCATCCTTCATACACGGGATTATTTAGCGCTTCATGCAGTTTCTGATAACGATTATTTCCATCAACTGGTTGTTGATTTCCAATCAAATCATTGGTAGTGCCAATATCAAAGAATGGATGACCAGTCGCATCCTCTAATCCCGCTCTTAAGCCAGCAGATTCCTCATTAACAAATTCATCAGGTCCCTCATCCTCTTCATCCTCACCGTGGTACACCCAGCATGTATACGACTTATCAATTCCTACATTAATCAAATGGGCAGCAATGACATCTATCTTTTGCAGTCTCGTATTGAGGCAATTAGCACATGGGCATAAAGTTAATCCGTTGGAGTTCAAAGTTTGTCGGGCAACATTTAGAAATTCTTTTACCCCATCTACATACTCGGTCGATACCCGGTTCCCATTCTTTACCCACTGATGACCCATATCTATATATAAATAAGATGCAAGAATATCAAATTCAATTTACAATTAGAAATTAATAAACAACTTAATACTTATTTGGATTCACACTTCAAAATCAATAACATAGGGGATCGTAGCCTCCCAATCACTTCTTGAAACTTAATATTTAATACATAAACTATACACATTTATCTTTGATATCGTTAAACACTTGCATCATAATATCCAAATTCCACATTATCACAAAAAGCCGACATAAAACTAAGAAAAGTGCAATACTAATTACCTTCAGGGCAACCGTAAGTGTGGCAGAGCCTGTGTGGTCGTGTGTGTTAGTGTGGTAAATCACTAACCCTAATTTGTTTTTGAGTAAAAAAAAAAGAATAAAAAAAAAACGCAAATAAAAATCGGAAAAAAGAGTTAACCGGACTCGAACTCAAGACCTCAATTACACTCAGCACACATTTTACCAGTAAGCCAATCTATAACTTTGCTTGCAAGGTTACCCTACAAAATATTAAAGGGTTCCTTCAATATTTTCTATATAACTTAACACTATAACTTACGAACCGAACGGGTTTCTATGAACCCCTTCATGGCTCTAGATACGCCCCTGTCCTTTACTCAAGTCTTATTCGATTCTTTGGAAAAAACATAAATGGGTGGATATTGTTTTTGGGTTAAGGCTGATCCTTATTAATAAAAGGCTGCTATTGTGTTTGTTTGTTTTTTTTTTTTTTGTTTGATTGATTTCGTTTGATAATAAAACGTAAAATGGTAATTTTAATTTTAATTAAACTAGGCTTATACCCTTGCGCGCGTTGTGGCACGCCAATGCGACTCCGATGAAGGTTTGCATGTTTCCAAGTGAGACCTCCAGCTCGATAGTTTAACAAACCAACGATGATTACTTTTATACATTTTTCTAAAGACTTTTGGAACAATTCAAGATAACACACCAGCTCGATAGTTTAACAAACCAACGATGATTACTTTTATACATTTTTCTAAAGACTTTTGGAACAATTCAAGATAACACAAAATATTTTCTAGCATCTATAGGTAAAATCATGTACAACATAAACATCACCGTAGAAACATACCCCAAATAATATAAATATATATGGCCATATTTATTGTCCATTCAAGTCAATTTATGAATTATTGACTTAAATAAGAACAAACTATAAATTACCTGATACATACTTGAACAAGAAAAACTCAAAACTACAAATGAACTTCATCAACATACACCAAGCACTCACTTTAGTGCTTGATGTCCATATCATCTGGTACCCAAACAAATGTCCGCTAATACAACATACACATTGGTAGTTACAAAGTAATGACACACCATCCGACAGACACAACATTACTAAAGAATATTGTAATAATTATTGAGAAAACATCTCAGCAATTCGGTTGCAACTTGATGCGCTAAATAACTCATGTATATACAAGCATCCATCAGCAGCTGTTTATATGATCTTGTTGACTTCCATTTGACTTGAAAAATATCTTAATTGGCTTTTGTCGGTTGTGAAACCTTGCTATTTGAGCTCCCAACACCTTTCCATGTTTTGCCTGTCCATATGTTTTGACCCATTAACTTAAGAGCGAGTCGAATCGGATTATGTTTTATTTATAACGGATCAAATAGACGAAGCTTAAGAGACATGAACTCAAATATCACCAACGTGTTTTGGACGCAATGGGTGTGGATTAGGGCAAAATGTTGTGATCCACGATACGAGTCCAAACCTGAACTGGAAAGTGACGACTGAGTTGGCAACTAGATTCGACTAGCCAAAGTAGATACCTGCATAAATATGACCAACACCTCAAAAGCTTCACACACCATTGCTTGCATATCACATTTTGAAGCACTGAATGCCTTCACCAACTACGATTCGCGGACAAGGAAATTAACTGCACAAATTAGAAATGTAATCGTTAAGTTTAGTTTAAATTTGAAATGAAAAACAAAACTTCTATTGACAAGTTAGATGGAAATCACACCCGTTGGCCCCAAAATGTTGGAGATTCTATACTTCAATCTAATTGTAGTCATTAAATGGATTGAATGTTAAGTCTATCTAGTTCTGACCATAAAACGGATTGTGCACCAGGCAATCAGAGGACAAGACTTGAGGCCCGAAACTATACTGGTCAAAATATGCTATTCTTATCACACAAATTTATAAGAATCCCAGCAATGAACATTATGGTGCATCTGATCATCGATTCTAAAACATATGACTTACTTTAAGGGGTGAATAACTTCAATTATGGTGTTGAAAGAAATTTGGTGAAGAGAAAACTAACCTGGCAAGCAATGTCCATCATGTTTTGGCTATCGCTAGATGAATCTTCAATCAGATCAGGCTCCTTGTTTTCATGGTTACAACTGTTTCCATGAGAAGAATAGTTCTCAGATTTAGATGATAAAACCTTCTTATGCCGCCTGCTGAACGTATACGTCAGACACCTGTTGTTATATGTATTACAAGCAACTCCATCAGATTCTTTTGCAGCACTTTCATGTTTTTCAACCAGTGAATCACTCGCTACGTTGGTGTCCTCAGACTTGGTTTCTTCAAACTTCACACCGTCGTTGACCAAGTGTTTCTTGCAATGGGAAAGTGAGGCACGTGACTTGAACAATGAAGATATTTCATCCCAACACCTAACTTTCCTTTTTCTAATGCTTCTACGGAGAGTACTTGCACTATTTTCACTAGTTTCTGTCAGTTTTGCATCGTTACCACTATATTTATCTTTGAGATTCAACTTCTCACGACCAAAGCGAGAAAGTTTGTGGCTTGATTGCACATACCCAACACTCTTTGGAAGTCTTTTAACAGTTTGATCTTTGGAAACATCAATTCCAGTAGAACACGCAACCTAAATTAAGCTTCATTTCAACTCGCATAAACAATCAAACAACGAAACACATCATAATCACGTTCACAAACACAAATCTCAGTACAACACTGAACCTAAATCTCTAATTTCAGATCAGAAACAAACAATTAAGCTTCAATTAGTGCTTTCATACTCAATTATTACAAAAAAAAGTAAACAAATCTCTTTTCAGAAACAGAAATTCCAGTAGAACACATAACCTAAATTTATGTTTTTGATTAGAAACAAACAATTGAGCTTCATTTCATATCATATAAACAAGCAAAAACAATGAATCAGATCATAATCACGTCCGATTCACGTTCACAAACACAAAACTTCAATAGAACACATGAGAAACAGATCATAATCACGCTCAATTCACGTTCAGAACATCAATTCCAGTAGAACACGTAACCTAAATTTCTGTTTTCTGATCAAAAACAAGCAATTAAACTTCATTTCAACTCGATTATTACAAAAAATAAATATAAACAAACTACTCACATAAACAATCAAAACAAAGAATCATCACAAATTTACGTACAATTCACCTTCAAAAACAGAAATCCCAGTACAACACGTAAGCCTAACTTGTGTTTTCTAACCAAAAGCAAACAATTGAGCATCAACTAGTGCTTATCACACTTGATTATTACAAAAAAAAAAAAAAAAAAAAGTAAACAAATCGAAGATTAACGGAGAAAAACCTGTCGACGAGAGGAGATAACGACTGAAGCACCTTCTAAACCTAACCGGTGAGCGATACTGAAACCTATACCTTGAGTTGAAGCTGTAACGACCGCAACTTTGCCTTCGAATCGTCTTCCGATCTTCGATTTGTCCATTGTTGATGATGATCAAGTGTTGTTGCAAAGTTGAAATTAGGGTTTGGAAGTTGTGATGAAACTGGTTTGTTGATTAACGGTCAAAAGTGAAGGGGGCCACCAACTTAGGGTACAAGGGGCACTCACCTAATAGGTGAGTCCCTCTCTTACACACCACCAATCAGATAGTGCCATGTCAACTCCCCTCTTAAACTCCCCTAACACCACATTTTGATGGCGGCACTCCCCTAATAGGTGACTTGGGTTTTTTTTATTTTTTTATTTTTATTTTTATTTATGCATGTTTATAAATTAAAAAAATATTAATAAAAATAAAAATTAAATAAAAGACATTTCATTAAATTAAAAAAAAAAACAACCTAGAAAAATAAAAATTACATTCAAACTAGAAAAATAAAAATTACATTCAAACTAGAAAAATATAAAAACAAACTACTCGTCGTCGGAACTCACTTCAAGGTGAGGTAGATCTAAACATCCGAGATGCTCAACGAGATCATGTTTTAGTCTCCAATGCGTGTCTTCGTCAATGAGCTCGCTATAAGCTGTTTCAGCGAAGACGGGTTCGACTGGAGGATCTTGAATGTGTACCGGTGCTATCGCCCTTCCGTCGTCTTTTATAATCATGTTATGTAAAATAATGCACGTATACACGAGTAACCTTATCTTTTTCACCGTTTTGGAACGCATTGGACGCTTTAGTATTCCCCACTTCGCCTTTAACACACCAAACGCCCGTTCCACATCTTTTCTTGCGGCCTCGTGTTGCCTCTTGAACTTTTTTTCATTCGGGATGTGAGGATATGGAAAAGACTTCACAAACACGGACCAGCTAGGGTAGATCCCATCAGTGAAGTGGGTGTGGTTATTTATATTTGTTTAAAAAGTGAATTTTTTTTTTTTTTTTTTAAATCGACCGTTCAAATGAGACCGTTCATCAATATGCGTGCAAAATTCAATCGGTGGACATGGGCCGAAACCACCCCCCGAATCGGGTCCCCGCACCGATGGCGGCGGTGTTCCCGATCGGGGACAATGGTCACCGAAGGGGTCCCCGATGGGTGCCCCGGATACCCTTAGGATCGTCGCCAACTTGTGTGAATGGACGGTGGATGAGATGTTTGGGATTGGTATCTGTGTGCTTTGTTTGCCAATGATGTCTAGATCAAGTGGTGGAGGACTTGCATTTCTCTTGAGAGATGCAGGTTTGACTCCCACTTGGTGCAGAGTGAGGTACTGGTGGGGCAGTGATAGGAGACCCAGGGAAACTTAGGTTGGATCCTTGAGCCAAACGAGTTTTACCGGTAATTTCACTGTCATGCCTACGGCGCGGGTGGGTTACCGGGTTTTCCCTGGAATTGGTGGTGGACTCGGGTTACTCTCGGAGTACTCCGTTTGTCCAGTGGATGCCCCGAGAGTGCTCGGGATTGAGTTTGTTGGCCGTTCAAAAAAAAAAAGAAACTTGTGTGAAGGGAGAATGATAGCCGTCTAATTGTGATTTGAATTGACGGTGGATGAGATGTTTGGGATTGGTATCTGTGTGCTTTGTTTTCTGGCTGAGTTATGTTGATGGGAGTTGCACCAAAAGCTTTATGTATAGATGTGCATAATGAGTTTGAGTTTGTACATTATGCGTTAAGGGTAGCCTCTTAATGACCATTCAGATGCTACCCCTTAAGGCTGGTGGGTATGGAGAGCCTCATCCCCAAGGGGATGGGCCGCCACGTCACCGCCACGTAGGAGGGGCTTAAAGGGGATGGATATATAAATCAAATAGGAGCCAAGTCGAAGCCTAGCTTGAAAAATTACCAACAAACCAAGCTTAAGCTTTAGATGAAGCTTGGAGCCATCATAAGTTATTTTATATGTATCCAATATCAATACATATTGTACATTTCTAAATATATGTAGGTATTTGTTTTGCCACATCACCTTATAAAGAAGAGTTAAATATGTATTTTATATGCATTCAATATCTACACATATTGTACATTTCTAAATATGTGTAGATATTTGTTTTGCCACGTCATAAAAAATATATATTTACTTATTTTATATATATCCAATACCTACACATATTGTACACTTAAACATGTGTAGGCATTTAATTTGCCACGTCATTTTTAAAAAAATAAAATAAATATATATTAACTTAGTTTATCTACATATTTTTTTTTTTAAATTATGTGTTGGCAAACATAATCATTTACCTACACATATATTAGTTTTTTACATATGTGTAGATAATTTACCTACACATGAAGAAAATTTGCCACATGTGTAGGTAATTTAATATTTAATCGATTGCCAATTTTGGGGGGAAATTTTCCCACCAACACCAAGTGTGGCTAAAATCCATTACCAACACATATTAAGTGTTAATCATTATGAAAATATATTATCAACCATTACCCACACATATACAAACATGTGTAGGTAAATACCCACACATTTACATGTGTAGGTAAATTATGTGTGGGTAAAACCCTAATTTCTTGTAGTGATTTCTAAATACATTTTTTTAGTATTGTAATTATTATATTATTTTATTTATACAGCAACTATTATAAACTAGTATTAAACCCCCGCGTTGCGGGGCGTAGGTCGTAAACCGTGCTAAGTAGTAAGCAAACACCAACCAAAACCCGGAAAACCATAGAACAAAAACGCAAATTTATACCTTCACGTTACGTCAAACATAGGCAAAAAAAATACAAACTTATGTCGTGAGCTAGTGTAAAACGTAAACGAACTCGAATTTATAGCGAGACAACTTTAACTTTAAAGTCCAAAGAAAAAGATAGAACTTACAAAGCTAAAAATAAAATATAGAAATTTATTGGCTTAAAAATGTAAACCACAATAAAAAAAACTAACTCCAATACAAAAACAAAAAAAAGAAAAAAATACCACCCTCATCAGTCACCGATTAAGAGGTTGTTTGGCAACTTCTGAATGGTTAAGTGTTGAGCCAATAAGAGGTCTGAACCATTAACTGTTGAACCAGTAAGAGGTCTGAACCATTAAGAGCCAGTATAATGCTTAACCCTTCAGAGCCAAATGTCTGACCAATTCAGATTAGAGGTCCTTAACCATTCAGACTCTGTATAATACTTAACCATTCAGAGGCAAATGTCTGAACCACTCAGACATCTGCTCACGAAACAAATAGTCTGAACCATTAAGTGCTGAACTAGTAAGAGGTATAAACCATTAAGAGGCTCATTAAAAGGTAAACAAACAGCCCTTAACTTTATGGTGCAAAAATAAATGAAAAACAAAATGATGCCATTTTGGTATAAAGTCTCAAAAGAGGGTTTCTATATGTACTGCATATAAGAAACTACTCTAAATGTATATAGTAACAGTAATACTTAAAAATTTACATTACCTACATATAAGTTTTATCATAAAATATAGAGGGAGATTCATTTGAGAAGAATCTTCTTAAAAAAAGAAAAATAAATTAATCTAGACCTTATATTTTTTTTTTTTATCAATAATTGTGAATCAAGATATCATTTTTGTCTATTTTTAATTAATGTTTTAATTAATAAGGGTAGTATAGACAATTTGATGTAGAATATTAATAAATATTTTAAAGAGTTACTCAAGTCTCATTAATGCAACCATAATTTCATCCTTGACCGCCATTAATGTGTTGGCTCCTACACCAATTTTATTAGAAGTGAAAAAATATTTAAAAATGTTGTGGCCTACACATATTTTATTATGAGTTGCAAAGTTATTTAAAAGTGTTTGAGTCATACGCATTATGTATCTTACACCAAAATATTGTTTTAATGGTGTAGGACATGTTGAATATGTAAGATCATGTGCGGGATTTTTTTTATAGTGTAAGGTGCACAACTATTTTATAAGATAGACTCATTAAGTGATTATAGTTTATTAATTTGATTAGCAAAAATAAATAATAGACTCATTAAATGATTTGTTCAAATTACCTTTGTATCCTTTATTCTTTTTGTTCTTAATTTGTAATTTCTTCTCATTTGAACTCTCCACAACTTTGTAATACTTATACACTTACAAGTATATACTTCACAACATATAAAATATAAATACTATTATCAAATGCATATACTAAAAGAAAATGTATTTTTTTCCACATTATGAACATACTAAAATAAATCACTAATAGACAAGGGTTAATGGAAAATAAAAATAAAAATTAATAAAATCGGGTATATGATCAGTAAACGGGTATGTGGTTTCGGGTAATCGGGTCGGGTATGAAAGTTATAATCCCTACACATCCTTAAAGTACAAGGGTTTATTAGTTATATAAAGTTAGTTATATGGCGGTTAAAAGGTAGTTATATGGCGGTTACAAAGTTCGGGGACTGAAGGTGTAAAACTGAAAGAATATAACCGGTTCACTAAAGGAAAAGACATGTCTCCATAGAGACATGCCTGTTCGATCAAAGGGTCACAAGGAAGACAAGGGGGGCGCGACTTTTTGGTTTATGGACACACCTCTTCAAGATTCATTCTCATCCACAAGATCCTAGAGACACGCCCGTTCATGAAGAGACGCGTCCATTCACTCGCACCCATTAGAAACTATAAATATGGCTTAGATTTCATTTGTAAAATTCAATTCTATTCCGTTTCATTGTATTGTATTCAAACTCTAAGTTTATATATTCAAGTTATTCGATTGTCTAGAGATCAAAGATCCATTGGGGCCAACAATTGGTATCAGAGCGTCAGGCTCTAGGCATCGCAGGGAATTCGCGATCAGGTTTTATTATTCTTTCTCAATTCGCAAGTTAGTTTTATTTTCGGTTCAGGGTCGAACTAGGGGATAGGAATCTAGGGTTTTGATTCTAGTGTTTAGTGCGAATTAGATTGATTGGTTATTACGCGTTGGGGTTATACGCGGGTTAAGAATTGAAGGTCTAGAAAGTCAAAGTTTACCGGTACAGTGGTATGTATTGGTGGTCAGAAAATTATAAGAAACAAGATAAGTTGTTTGTTTGCAAATTTTGTGAAAGTCAAAATCGTTCGGAAACATGTCTGATACATCGAGCGGTTCAGGTCAACAAATTGTAATTCACAAGGATGTGGGATCTCTGACTCACTACCAATGTCCAATTTTAAAACCTACAAATTATACGGTATGGGCAATACACATCAAAACCATACTAGAAGCAAATGGACTTTGGGAGATGATAGAACCCACAGAAGCTACGCAACAAGATGTGAAAAAGGACAAAGCAGCGATTGCATATTTGTTCCAGGCAATATCGGAAGATATGGTTTTGCAAGTGGCAAATTGCAAAACAGCAAAAGAGATATGGAACACATTGAAGACCAGACATGTTGGTGTAGACCGAGTGCAAAAGGCGCGTTTACATACACTCATGTCATAATTCGAGTTAATGCAAATGAAAGAAGACGACACTGTGGACACTTTCACCGCAAAGATAAACAGTGTTGTTACACGGGCAAGTGAATTAGGGACAACACTGAGTCAACCGACTCTGGTACGCAAACTCCTAAATGCCGTGCCAGATAAGTTCACTTAGATTGTCGCCTCCATGGAACAATACTCCGATCTAGAAACAATGACGTTAGAAGAAGCAGTCGGAAGGTTAAAAACTTATGAAGAAAGGTTAAAGTTGAATAAAAAGGAAAGCCTCGTAAACAATCTAGAAGAACTCTTGTATTCGGGTCATGGACAACATGTTGGAAATCATGGACGAGGGAGATTCCGTCCGTCACGAGGCCGAGGGATAGGTAATTATCAACATAGGGGTGAAGGACAACCACTTACGAATCGGAAGGAACTGACGAACCACAAAGGATGATAGCAAGCAAGAAATAACGGCTATGAGAGATAAGTCAAAAATCACTTGCTACAGATGTGAGAAACTTGGGCACTATGCCTATGAATGCCCAACCAAGAAAACCAAGGAAAATGAGACACTCTTGGTCGAAATGGAAGATGATGATGAACCAGCACTTCTGTTGTGCCTTGACGATGAAGAGCATTAGAAACATGGAATTTGGTCGTGTGAAACAATCAAAGGGAAGAACCGTGTGATGCTGTGAGAGAGATAACCTATGAAAGGTACAACAAAACAATCTAGTGAATGGATCAGGAAAAGGTGAAGAATACATGAGGGAAGCAATCAATGATGAAGAACCCGTTGTGAGAGACAACTGTGATGACGAGATTAAATCTGTGATAGACCAAGAAGAAGGCACGCGTGTGAAGGAAACAAGTAATCTTGTGACTGGGACAGAAGAAGGAATTGTTGTGTGATACAACCTCAAGACAAATCTAAGTGAGTTAGATTGTTTAAAATCTATGCGAGATGGATTTAATTCATGTGATATGATGGTGGGCAAGTTAATCAAGACCGTTGGAGTTCGTGTTGAGACAACTACATAAGAAAAGGTTTGTGTGATACAAATCAAGTGCGGTCAAGACAAGTGTGAAGCAAAAATGTCCGTGTGAAGCAAGGTTCGTGAGGAACATGGTTAGTAAGGAACAAGGTTCGTAAGAAGCAAGGATTGGTGAATAAGAAGATCCATGTGAAGTGTTGAATACAGAGGAGAGACTCGAGAAGATAAAACTACTCGGAGTTCAAGATCTACAACAACTCAAGGATGTTCGTGATTAGGGGGGTGAATGAAAGTTATAATACCTACACATCCTTAAAGTACAAGGGTTTATTAGTTATATAAAGTTAGTTATATGGCGGTTAAAAGGTAGTTATATGGCGGTTACAAAGTTCGGGGACTGAAGGTGTAAAACTGAAATATTATAACCGCTTCACTAAAGGAAAAGACATGTCTCCTTAGAGACATGCCTGTTCGATCAAAGGGTCACAAGGAAGACAAGGCGGACGCGACTTTTTGGTTTATGGACACACCTCTTCAAGATTCATTATCATCCACAAGATCCTAGAGACACACCCGTTCATGAAGAGACGCGTCCATTCACTCGCACCCATTAGAAACTATAAATAGGGCTTAGATTTCATTTGTAAAATTCAATTATATTCCGTTCCATTGTATTGTATTGTATTCAAACTCTCAGTTTATATATTCAAGTTATTCGATTGTCTAGAGATCAAAGATCCATTGGGGCCAAGAGGGTATCACCTAATCTCATACCCAACCCAACCCATACCCATGAAATTTTTTTAAAAGTAATCCTATACCCGGCCTAATACCCTTCGGGTATCAGGTATACATGTCCCATTTGTGTCGGGTTTCGAGTATATCTGTCGGGCTCAGGTATTTTTGCCATTCCTATTTGTGATGGAATGTTTAGGTTATAAAAAGAAACGTGACACTTATTATAAATCATTCTTTGTTGATGTTTTAATATCATTTTTCTATCATTGCTTCAAATTATGAGCACAGCCAGCAACACAAAAAGTGAAGAACTCATCCCTCAAAGTTGAAGCTGTTAAAGCTCTCAAGATGGTTTCAAACACGATATTAGATACCATGGCAGATTTCATCTTTCAATTTGTTGACCAACCAATGATTCCATCTCAGGTATACCAATCCATTCTCCACATATGAGATTTCATGTATTTTGAGTTTTTATATAAAACAAAATTAATTTTGGTGACTAAATTTTCCAAACTTTTATTTTTAATACGAGTAAAATGTCATTTTCGTCCCTGACGGTTGACCACTTTTGCGACTTTTGTCCCTGAGGTGCCATTTTCATCTAAAAAGTTTGAAATCTTGTAATTTTCATCCCTGGGACCATTTTTCGAGGGACGAAAGTCGCAATAACTTGTCAACCTCAAGGATGAGAAAGAAAAAAAAAAAACCGAATGTGAAGGGCTGCAATAAAAGTCGTTTTGGATGAAACAGACAAATACACCCAAACCTTGGGGACGATTTTGGCAATTTACTCTTGTAATATATACTTTTTTAAATATATGGATAAAATGACTAAATTGTCCAAACTTAACTGGAAATTTTAACTGGGTTAGAGCCAAAGGACATACAATGTAAGATTTTTAAAACTGATGATTCTTGTAATTTCGAAAGATAAATGACATCTATTGCAATTTGGTATTAACATAAAGGACGAAAAGTGTAATTTCCCCGATGAATTATGAACCAAATGAAACTGACAATTGTTGACAAAGGCACCAAAATAACATACCAAAAATAAAAGGATTGATTAAACATACCCAATTATATATCACTAGTTCACTACTTGCCATTGTTCTAATATTAGCAAATCCTTTAGGCTTCGGTCCTTAAGCCTTACATGATGCACCATTTTAATGTTTTTGGTATACCCTTTTAATGGTTAATTTTTCATGCACCATATTAATGGTTTATGCTATATATTCACCGTCTTTATGCACTATTTTAAACCAACAGTTCGATCATCAAACGCCAAGTCCTTATGTGTGGGTTAGATGTGAGCTAAGCTCCTATCTTGGGGTCTATAATTACTATCCATATTCTTAAACACACTAATGTATTTTAGAATATTCTTTGTCACACTTATTTAAATTCAGAAAAACTTCGCGCCGGTTGAGGAGATCGGGGAATTGATCAAAGTCGATTGTTGTCAAGGCAATATCCCTGAAGACTTTCCAGAGGGTGTTTACATTCGAAATGGTGATTACTTATTTTTCAATAACTTTGTCAACAAACGCCTGTGCATTATACGATTTACAACATCTACACGTACGATTCTCAAATATTAAAGTTGTACGCAGGACCAAATCCGTTATTTGGAGGTTTAAAACTTTCAGTTTCGGCGTTTGGAAAAACGGATAGTTTGTGGATTGAAGGAGAAGGGATGCTTCATGCACTACATTTTAAAAAAGATGAACAAGGAAAATGGAGCTTTTACTACAAAAATAGATATGTGGAAACAGATACATATAAGATGGAATCAAAAAGGAAGAAACCAGCTTTCCTTCCCATTGTAGAAGGAGATCCCTTAGCAACATTAGCTGCATCATTTTTCAATGTGGTAGGCTTTCCTATATCTTGTGAAAGTTTCATGTATGAAAACTTAATCTAACAAAAATATTGAGCATTATATAAGAAAAGGTAATTAATACCATTTTTTGCTTTTATCCACAATTCATCACACCTTTGATGAATAATAATTCTTGTTAATTGACAAACATGTATATAGAAAAGGAGAGCAAAAACGGCTAAGGTTTATTATTATGAAAAGTGCATACAATAAAATAAGTGTTTGTGAGTAAGATAAAGATAACAATACTACCCTGAAATGCAACTTAGTATAATAAAAGACAAGAATGGATCCCTATAAGACCACAACTGTCACAGTATTGTTTTGCTAATGGTTCAGTTTTGTGACTTTGGCAGTTAAGATTTGGCCAGGAGTACAAAATCATGAGTAACACCAATGTCTTTGAGCATGGAGGAAAACATTATTCTACTGCTGAGAACTATATACCACAAGAGATAGATTTAATTAGCCTTGAAACTTATGGCAATTGGAACCCGGGTAGTTGGTCTCGACCTTTCACTTCACACCCAAAGGTTTTTTCTTAGAACGACGACACACACTTCTTAATTCTACACCACTTAAAAAATTTATCTAAACACCTACAACGGGGTTTGAACTTTGAACCCACCCCTTTTACTTGATAGGAATTCTCCAATGCCGTTGGGCTAATGGCCTCTTGGCTCACACCCGAAGATTAATTAATTAGCGATGTTCTATGTTAACTTTCCATATAACGGGACCAACATTCCAAAAATGTGTTTTTTTTTCAAGGTCTCGTTAGAACTTTAATTTTCTGTTATGTGTAGAAAGCACCAGGAACTGGAGAACTGGTTACAGTAGGGTTTGAGCCAAAGAAACCTTATTGCATTGTGGGTATAGTATCAGGTACTTCAATAAATGTATACTAATATATTATCCTTTTATTATCAATATTTTTTAATCAAGCTGCTTTGATAGCTGATGGAAAAGAACTTGTCCACAAAGTGGACCTGCAACTGGATCAATGCTCACTTTTCCATGATGTGGGTGTTACAAACAAGTGAGTTCCATCAGTTGGTATTATCAATTTGGGTTGTATATATATATATATATATAGATGGTATAATAATATGTATTTTGTTTTTTTTATTAATGTACAGGTACACCATATTGGTTGATTTTATGCTCACAATAAGCCCAGAGAGGGTAATGAAAGGAGGCTCGTAAGTATATACAACCTTTCCTCACAAGAACATATTAGAAAGTAATGAAAACCCCGTGAGTTATGGCGTATTAATCAACTATGTATAGAAAATTTGTTCACAAGAACATACTATAGAATAATGAAAACCTTGTGAGTTATTACGTATTAATCAGCTATATATAGGATATAACAAGGATAATTACAAAGAAAACCTAATCAAATGAAATCATATCTCCTGATTATGGTAATTACAATAAACCGTTATCTAATACATACTAGCTAGTTTTAACTACCATTCATTAAACGGAACAGAAAGAAAAAAGAACATAAAAGGTGTAGTGGTAACGTGTCTCCTCTCTATTAAAGAGGTGGATGGTTCAAATCGTGCATGGTACAGGTATAAGTGTATGTTAGTTTGCCGCTAAAAAAAATAATAAATGAAAGTTATGTTTATTGCGGTTTAGGTTATTCAAGTACGAGAGGGAGAAAGATGCAAGGATCGCAGTGATTCCTCGATACGGTGATGCAGATTCAATTAAGTGGTTTCATATCGAACCATGTGTTTCTTATCATCTAATGAACACCTTCGAAGATGGTGACGAGGTGCGTATCTTATATCATTATTATAATTGTCATTGAGCTTCCCAACTCTTTGTTTCAGTATAAATCCTTCATATTCTTCTAGACCCTAACATGATGTGATTTTATCATAGGTTGTTGTAAGAGGATGCAAGGCTAATGCAGCCATTATTCCAGGCCCTGAATGGGGTGAGAATAAATTTGAATGGTTCTCTAGAGGATTTAATTTTAAAAAGATTAACTCAAGTAAACGGATTGATCAAAGAGTGAAAGAAGAGGGGATGTTGTTTACATCTGTTAGGGAGTGGAGATTGAACTTGAAAACAATGGAGGTTAAGGAGAGAGATGTAACTGGAACAGAATACTCGATGGACTTTCCAACGATTAATGCAGACTTTACAGGTCTTAAACATAATTACGGTTACACGCAGGTCATTGACTCCTTTGCAAGCGCTGAATCAGGTGATTTTATTCAAAGTGTTATCTACACATAGAAAAATTCATCAGCGTAGACAATACGATTTTTCTTAAACTGGCAGTGAAACCCAAAACTAATATATTTTACCCGCCTTTTCAGTTCGATTTTTCCTTTGGATTTGTAGGTGGTTAGAGGTTTGGTAAGTATGTCTGGGCGCTTTTTAAAAGTTGTACAAATCGACCGAACCCTTACAAAGATTTTGAGAGTTCGCTGAGGTAGCAAGCAAACCTTGTTGAATTTGTTGGTCAAACGAGCGGACTCTCTTTTCTATGCACGGATTCCATGCCAAGTCACAAGATTTATTGTTGGCTTGAGTTTGCTAGTCAAAGTAGCAAACTCCACTTTTTGTCCATATCCAAGTTTGTTTGCCACACTAGCGAACTAAAAAAAACATTGTCACGTTTTCCTTGAGTTTGCTCAATAGGTGTAGCGAACTGCTTATTTGTACAAAAATTTTCAAATATGCCTAGAAGTACTTCCCGCGTCTTTAAAACGCCAACAACAAATCCATAAAAATCTTTTATGTTTAGGTAAATAGTAAGACTTTACAACATCTTTTAGAAATGTGTCACGAAACCCCATAGTGACACTTTTGTGTCACTAAATGACACTTCCCTTGTAGTGAATATGTTATAGGTTCCTAAGCATCTATAAATAATATGTTGCAGGGAAACCTAAATATGGAGGGCTAGCTAAACTATACTTTGAAGAATCAAATAAACAAGGCACACATGATGACGGAACTGTAAAAATCAAGTATCACTGGTTACCAAAAAACAACTTTTGCACAGGACTAGTTTTCGTGGCTAAGCCAGAATCCATAGAAGAAGATGATGGTTGGGTTGTTACATTTGCTCATGATGAAGAGAATGACACTTCTTATGTATGTATTAGATTTCTCTATCAGTACTACTTAAGAAACACACATATTGACAACTATGTCTCTTTACATGTGCGTTTTTTTTTGTGTGTGGTCACAGGTACTAGTAGTTGACGCTAAGAACTTCGGGGAGGAGCCCATAGCTAAAATAAAGCTCCCTCAACGCGTGCCATATGGTTTTCATGGGTCTTTCTTTACATCCAGATAAACAGGCACCGGAACCTATAAAATGTGGTTGAAGTTGAATACCTGCTAGCAATATTAGATCAAACTGGATATGCTTATACTGTTTATTTGTCAATTTCTTTTGATGTGTGATCATCGATATGTTTGTGTCTGATGAGGTATGACCCGAATCGGTTAACCCGACCCGGTCATTACCTATTATTTTATTATAAATAAATGATCATAGACATTTATTCTAGAACATTCCATCTTGCACGGATAAGTCACGCAACCAAATCTCCAACTTTTTGGGAAGATTATGTAAATCCCTAACTTATCGGAGCCCATCCTAAGTTAAGGGAAACCCTAATGGTAAACTATAAATAGAGGTAAACATCTAAGGTATGGATCATCTTACTCTCGTATAACCTTCTTCTATACACATATTCTTTTCTCCCAAAACCGAGACTTATTCTCACGCCGGAGGGTGGTTACAGGGATAACCCCATTCCTGTAACGAGTCCTAACGGTGTTTTGTTTTGCAGCTAACAGTTCGGGTCGCCAAGAGCTGAAGTCCTAGTCGGATACTACCGCAAAGGTTAGTGTTTCTTCATTGGCGCCATCCGTGGGACCTTTCCGGTAGCAATCAGGCTGAACCCCATGGCAAGCGATCAGAACGTAGCAGTTACCCCAAGCCAAGCGATAGTAGATAATAATCCGGTGGTAGGAACAGGCCCTATTACCACCGTGCCGGCCTCGCCGGCTGTAACCAGGTCGCTCGACCTGGAGTTCGAAGCAGAAGGACCTCCACCAGGTTTTACGGACACTACCGCCGTTTCTTCTAGAACCGCGGGGGCAGACTTGTTTTCCTACACTTCTCTGCAGTTCCAGTCAGTTGAACCAGGTACAACGGGTGTTAACGTGTTCACCCCAGTAGCAACCACTGGTGCACAGATAACGCGCCTTAACTCTATGTCAGTTATTACATCGGCAAGCCCAAGCACTGTGATGCCACAGGTGAGCATGTCTTAGTATTATCAACCTTCGGTTACGTACGCCATGCCACCCTTGTATTCCGCAGCGTTAACAGCGGCACTGTCTACGTCGCCTCACCAACCAGTGGTCATGCCAGCAGGAATTATGAACGCTCCAGTCACACCGGGAAATCAAGCTTATTTCCCAGGGTACTATTATGCACCTCCATATGGGTATTTACCCCCATACGGCAATTCAATATACACTCCCCAAGGAGCCACACAAGGCCATACTCAGCAATCGCCACACGCGGCTTATATGCCGCCTTGGTGGACTTTTCCAACGTCGCAACCGGTCTATGCTCAGACCCCGCCGACAGCGGAACCTGCTTACGACAGAGGAAACACGTCCAGACCTCGATTTTCTCCAGGCGGAGGCCCCAGCTCCATGCTGAACATCACTTCGGCTCAACTCCCTGTCACTCAGGGTACTAGCCAGAGCGGGGTCACCCCTCCCGTACAACCTATCAATATAGAAGAAGACGAACTCACCAGACCTTACAAGCCAGTGGATGCAACCTTCAAGTCCAAGTTCACTAGAAGAATAGCGGAAGCTCCTATCAAGGAAAAGCCCAAGATGCCTCAAACCGTAGGCAAATACGATGGTCTAGGTGACCCTGACGACCATCTTAATCTATTTAAAAGCGCAGGGGAGGTAGCCTGCTGGTCTATGCCCCTCTGGTGCAAAATGTTTGTGCAAACTCTGGTAGGCGCGGCACGGGTCTGGTGGGACAGTCTGCCCATCGGGGAGATTGACAGTTTCGAATATCTGGAATCCAAATTCATCTTGCAATTCAGCCAACAGCGCCGGCACACTAAAGATCAAAACGAGCTCCTTCACATCCGCCGACGAGATAATGAGACGGTGGAAAGTTTCATTGTTAGGTTCAATAAAGAAAGCCTGGTAATCCCGGGTGTCACGAACGTTTTAGCGTGTGGAGCTTTCCTACAAGGAGTAAATGATGATGAGATATTAAGAACACTTCATGGAAGAGATGGTGTGCCTCCTACCATCGATGAAATCTTGAGAATAGCTAAGGTGTACGTGATACAAGAAAAGGCGGTAGCTGCCAGTCACGCGGCTAATAGAAAAAAGGAGGCTCAGAAAAGCCAAGAGGAGAGGGAACAGCGGGGTTCTAAAAGTAAAAGCAGAGGAGACCGATACCAAAGAAGTGACAGAACGGACTCGTGGTATGATAGGTCTAGAAACACCTACTCAAGGATTGAACCCTCTAAGCCGCGATCCGATTATCCTAACTTAAGCAAGACGCCAGCAGAGATCCTAGCCTCCGAGAACTTCAAGTTCAACCCTCCGAAGCCGCTAAAGGACAACCCCAACAAAGACACAAGCAAATATTGTGAATACCACAAAGGGAGTGGCCACGATACTAATGATTGTTTTCAACTAAAGAAGCAGATTGAGTACTTTGTAAAGGCGGGTAAATTGGCACACCTAGTGCGAGATATCAAACAGGGCCCGCTACCCGTTAAAGAAGAGAATGATAAGGCAGCGGGTAAGAGGCCACGGGAGTTAAACATGGTACATGCGGATAAGGGAAAAGGAGCCAAGCGGAGTTTCTCCATGCTCGAACCTTGGATGCTGGCTACCATGACAATAGAGCCCCGCGTGGAAGATTTGCACCTCACTACTGACGCCTTAATCATATCTGCCGCGGTAGGTGATTATCACATGAGAAGAATCTTGGTAGATACCGGGAGTTCAGAGGATATCATCTACGAGCATTGCTTCAACAGAATGCAACCAGAAGATAGGAGACTGCTTGAGTCAGTACACGCCCCTATTAAAGGCTTCACAGGGGAAAAGGTTGATACCATCGGCCAGATTACTTTCCCAGTCACCTTTGGACAAGCTCCCCGGGAAAGAACCATACTCCTTACATTCCTTGTGGTACGCGCTGAGTCTTATCACAATGTAATCATCGGAAGGTTCACCTTGGGGAAATTGGATGCTATCGTATCCACAACACGAGGGTTCATGAAATTTCCCACCTCGCGGGGTATTGCTACTGTATGTCGAGATAAGGTGGGAGAGGTATTGGACACTAAAAGATGCCGACAGGGGCCTACTGGCGCCATCGGCCCGGAAATGTGGGTATTAAGCACGCGCCATCCGGAGCAGACAGTAACAATAGGGGATAGTCTTTCCCCAGAAGTCAAAAATAACCTGAAACAACTACTGAGAAGAAACGCCGAAATTTTTGCTTTCGAGCATTCTGACATGACCGGGATACCCCGGGAAAAGGCAGAGCACAGGCTAGCAACACTCACGGGCGTTAAACCTGTTGCACAGGGCAAGCGGAGTATGGCTCCAGATCGAAAAGCGGCGGTAGTCAAAGAAGTTTGAAAGTTGGTTGAAGCTGGAATACTCAGAGAAACAAAGTACCATACATGGGTGTCGAACCCAGTGATGGTCAAAAAACCAGACGGCACGTGGCGGATGTGCATAAATTTCAAAGATTTGAATAAAGCATGCCCCAAAGATGCGTACCCGCTGCCTGAGATGGATTTTAAAGTTGATTCCCTGGTCCCGTATAGGTACAAATGCTTCTTAGATGCCTATAAGGGTTACCACCAAATCAAAATGTCTAGAGACGACGAAGAGAAAACAGCGTTTCATACTGATGTAGGTATCTTCTGTTATACCAAGATGCCTTTTGGCCTGCGAAACGCCGGGGCAACATACCAGCGCCTCATGGACAAAGCTTTTGAGAAACAGATCGGCAGGAATTTAGAAGTGTATGTCGACGATTTAGTAATCAAGAGCAGGGAAGAAAAACAAATGCTGGCAGACATCGAAGAAACCTTCCAAAGGCTCAGGGAGTATAATAACATCAAGCTCAACCCCAAGAAGTGCTCATTTGGGGTCGAGGAAGGAAAGTTCTTAGGAGTAGTAATTACCCGGGACGGTTTCAAAGACAACCCGGAAAAGGTAGCCGCCATAACGCGAATGCCCTCCCCTAGGACTCTGAAAGAGGCGCAAGCATTAAACGGGCGTCTGGTGGCCATCAACATATTTTTGGCAAGACACGCCGAAAGATCTTTGCCATTCATAAAAACGCTGAAGAATTGCCTTAGCAAGAAAAATTTCAAATGGACCAGCGAAGCGGAAGAAGCCTTACAAGACATGAAGCGTTTCATCGAGAAACTACCCATGTTAACCGCGCCATATCCGGAAGAACTACTCAAAATGTACCTGGCAGCGGCACATAACGCGGTAAGCGCGGTACTCATGGTGGAAAGGGATGGGAAACAAACACCCATTTATTACATCAGTCGGGTCTTGGCGGGACCCGAAACGAGGTATCCAACTCTTGAGAAATTGGTGCTTGCTCTAGTTCACGCTACCCGGCGGCTACGAAGATACTTTCAAGGACACCGCGTACAGGTTTTAACAAACTACCCGTTACAGCAAATCTTGCACAAGCCTGAGATCTCCGGAAGATTGGCTAAGTGGGCAATTGAGTTAGGAGCATTGGATATCGAATACCGAAAACGAACAGCAGTTAAAGGGCAGGTAATCGCCGACTTCCTGGCCGAAATTCCTGAGGGAGAAGCTATACAGGACCCATCTATCCGGGACCTCCCAGAATCCAGCACAGGTAGACAAACATGGAAGCTTTATACCGATGGATCATCCAGTGGGAAAGGCTCTGGAGCAGGTCTAATGTTGATAAGCCCGAATGAAATAAAACTAATGTACGCTTTACGATTCGGCTTTGAATGCTCCAATAATGAAGCAGAATATGAGGCGCTACTCGTGGGTTTAAGGATGGCCCAATCCATGGGAGCCACAAGAGTGGATGCGTATGTTGATTCCTTACTGGTTAATAACCAGGTAAACGAAACGTATGAGGCCAAGGACGAATCAATGGCGAAGTATCTAGCTAAAGCGAAAGAACTCATAGCTTCTTTTGACAGCGTCGCACTCAATCACGTTCACAAAGGAAAAAATCAAATAGCAGACGCTTTGAGCAAACTCGCCACTTCTGGCATGGAAAAAGAAGTAAAGGTAGAAACATTGCAAACGTCTTCCATTGAACCTCGGGATGTCTCCGCCGTTACAGCGGAAGAACCCTGTTGGTATACTCCCATGTTAAAGTTCCTTACAAGGGGAGAATTACCTTCCGCCAGGGGCGAAGCTCAAAAGATACAAACTAAAGCGTTGCAGTGCGAAGTGAACGGTGGCGTCCTATATCGAAAATCATATTTGGGACCACTGCTGCGATGTGTATCCCCAACAGAAGCTAAGTATCTAATTCAAGAAATACATGCGGGTATATGTGGCATTCACGCTGGACCCCGGGCAGTGGTCGCCAAAATTCATAACGTCGGGTACTATTGGCCCGGTATGCATGAGGACGTGGTAGCAGAACTCAGAAGGTGCCATAGTTGCCAGAAGTTTGCTCCCCAGATGCTCCGTCCAAAAAACAACTTAATCCCAGTCACGGCTGTCACACCCCCAAAATCCACACGCGGAGTATCACCGCTTGGAGGCGTGACATGACCAAGATGTAGCCACCAATCATATTGAACAATATAGTAAGTAATTAAAAGTTCAACCACACAATATAATTGGTATCCAAAAACAATTAACCAAATTCAAGTATCAGCGGAAGCATAAAGTGTAAAACCAAATTATAAGTTTTAAAAGTTCAAATGTTCCACATGGAACTCAACATTCCATGTCCCACAACGACTCTTCCCCATGCAAGCTCCAGCTAAGTACCTAATGACCTGCAAAGCATGTAGTAACGAGTCAACAACAAAGTTGAGCGAGTTCACAGTTGGGTGTTTGTTTAAGTTATTCCAAAAATATACTTTCCTTTAACTGGCACCCTTGCCGTGGGGGCTACCCCATAGTTGAAAACATGTTTTGTTTAATCCCGTTTACTCTGGCAATCCAGCCGTGGGGGATACCCCATGTTTACACTACTAGACTCGTTACCATATCGACCACTGACTTTAGTCATGTTTATGTGCCCTTAGCGTCAATGTCTATCATCATTGACGTGCCCAGATCCATTAGTTCACGCCCGTCCTCTGCGGCACGGTGTGAGGCTTGTCAGACCTAAATAGCGCTATCTAACTAATGACCCGCTCGCCATTGGCCCGGCGATTAAGTCGATATAAAAGGAGGGACTTCGTGATAGAGTTTTGGTCTAGTGAAATTTAAACTGTCCAAGAGGATGAGGAATTACATTCCTTAACCCGTACTGTCCTACCCAAGAAGGACGAGGAATCCATATTCCTTAACCCATTCCCAACCCACCGGGAATTACCATGCTTTGTAGAAAGTGTGAACTCACCTTAGGTTAGCTCGGCAGACAAACGAAAGGTCAATCGGGCTGCTAGGGGTCAACCACGTCCTAACATGGTTACCATACAAGTCAGGTCTAGGTTCAAGTAGTGCACATAAGTTTACACAGAACTAACAGGCTACTAGCACATAACGATCATGGCATACCCAAAGAACACGTTAAACGATAACTGTTTAGCATACACATGAAGCCCAAACATAACTCGGCCCAACATGTTGTGCGATCAGCACAACCTTGTGCGATCCACAGCATGTTGTGCGATCCAACATAAGCCCGGCCCAATAACATAAGTAATCCAATATCATACGCGGCCCAAACAATAACAGAAATCACCTTGTGTGATTCAGGTGCACTTGTGGGACTCAAAGGTTCTTGTGCGATGGAGTTGGGCCATTCGGTCCAATAATATGTTAAGTCCAAACACTGTGTAGGGCCCAAGACTTATGCGATCGACACTGTCTTGTGCGATCCACAAGTCTTGTGCGATCATGCATTGCTGTGTTGTACACTGAGTTCTAACTAATTGTACATCAGTCTATCTTGTGCGACTGCCTTGTGCGATCAGATTAGATCTTGTATGATCTGATCTTGTGCGATCAGGGAGTCTTGTGCGATCGGTTGTCTAATATCCTAATTTCAAGCAATCGGTTTTAATCATTCATCAGTTTCCTTTTTACACGAAAATCAATTAACAACATCAACAGTTTCCATCTCTACCATCATCGATCAAACATAATTTTATAAATTAATTTCTTATGAACCCTAACCATATTTCAAGCATAAACAACGTCTTATAACATTTCAACTATTAGATTAAAGCTTTCAAAAATCATCTTGCAAGCAAATCCGAAAACAGAACATGATAGCCGATTAACATCTCTTCATTAATCCCTAAATCATTATGTAAAACCATGTAGATCATAATATCACTAAACATACAATCATCAATTAACATCTTGCTAATCAAACAACAAGCATCGATCATATATGAGATCAAACAACGATATAACACTAACCGGCTAGAAGAGTAAAACAAAAGTTTATCCGAGCAAGAAAGCTTCGAGAGAGAAGGGATGTTGTTGCCGTCGGCTTCAAGAGATATGTCACACCCCTATTTTCCACGTGTCACCGGTGGGCCTGGTGGGGAGTATAGTGACGTAGTTGATATCATCATAGTCAAACAACACAATATTTAAATGCACAGCGGAAGCAAAAGATAAATATATTACAAACCGATATAAAGTAATATCAAGTATTACAAACGGAATGTAAAGGATCCACAGGCGGATCGAAAGTAAAATGAACCATTTGTTCAACAGACTTTAGGCATCTAAGCTTGCGAGACTCTTTATTGATGCTAGGAGTAACCAGCCTATTCCGATTAGTACCTGCACTTAACCTTTTTGGAAAATACGTCAGTTTACACTGGTAAATACAATTTAACTGACTCATTTTGAAAAGGTTTGAAAATTGATTTGAATGCACGTGGCACAAAACATTTTATAACTTGGGATAATTATGTGAATATAATCTTGTAAGGGAATTACATGTTACTTATGTGTTCAGTAGCCCGATCCGTAGACCGGGTTAAAGATTAATAGACACACCACATTATTGAGTTATGCACTGAAAGGTGTACGCCTACACCCCGTGCTCAGGTCGTGGCCATCTCGTAAGATGATGCCAAGGATATCCGGGACATGGTCATTAACCCCCCAAAGGCTTTAAGCAAACAAAACACATTCAAAACATAGCATATCAATAATTTAACCACTATTCGATTAAAGATTCAATGCCGGACCAAGCGGTATTTTATATACCGTACCCCAAGCCCGTATAGGGAAAATAAGTTAAAAGTATTTACCTGAGCTAAATATAAATTCAATCCCAGCCGTATACCACCACGCAAGTACAGGTAGCTTTTACTGGGCTCCTAAATCTGGAACGAAGGTTTAATAACCTATTAGATTCCTAACGGGTCTTTAATTAAGCCTAAGCTTAGACCGGTTAGTTTTAAAGGAGGATACGGTTCAAAACGCGTGATAAAGCGAAGACTGGTTTAGAATGTGGTTTTGACCCGACAAGCTTGTATGCTTGTTTAATATGGGTAACTTAAACACATTCTGAATTTTGAGACAAAAACGATATGGTTTGACCCGTTTCGGCTAATATATGCAAACTAGTTACATACGCCGATCCGAACGCGAAAAGTGCGTAACGAGTAACCAAATGAGTCATATACAAGTTTCCTAAGTTAATATGCCCTAAATATGTTGTGATATCAGTAGGATACCTTCCATTATGCCCAAAACGAGTTTAAGACCAATTTATGCCCCGTAGGGGTATTTTGGTCATTCTAAAGATTATAAGAGAGTTTAAATATCATTCTGAGTTACAGGTCTGATTAAATCAGTAATTATACTTAATTTAATAAGTCATATCAGTACGGTATGTCCTATATGTGAAACTTATCATTTAAAACCAAACTATGCACCTTAGGGGTATTTTGGTAATTTCACTTAGGCTAAAAAGGTCGAAACTGGAAACCTGAGTTTAAAAACTTGTACTTACTGTTAATATATAAAAATATGCTAAAAATATCAGTAGGTATCAACCTTATATGTTCAATATGGTTATAGTACATACTATGTGTTAAAAATGCTTAAAAAGGCGATTTGGAGCCATTTCCGGGTTTTCAAAGGAAAGCTGATATTTTTATAATTCCAGAAGGCTCAAAATATTTTATTTATCAATTAAATCAGTAGAAAAAGGTTTGGGGTCAAAAGGATTTGTAAAACTCATTTTATGGCTTAAAAGGGCAAAACCGGCATTAACCGAATCAAACTTAGAGACCTATGTTATGCTCAGCCAAAAATTAAATAAAAATCTTCAAAAATCCCAAAATATTATATTATATCAGTGGGTAAAAAGTTTGATATCAAAAAGTGGGTTTAAATGGGCTAAATGCTAATTACGCCGATTATTTAACATAAAGCTTTCAATTTACGTTAATGAGCATAACTCTTAATCTAGACCTCAAACTGATGTCAAATTTTAGGTGCAAGTTTATAAATCAGTAACTAAGGTTTCTACTCTTTTACATTTTCAAAAATCACGTTTTATAGTCAAAAGGGCATAACGGTCAACGTTTAGGCATATAACGGAAACACGCATGAACTAGGATTTCTATGGAACCAAGTTGTATAACCTTGGAGGGTTATACTAACTTATAATATGGTCCTAATGGGATCCTAATGCATACCTAAACTAATCTGAATCGGGTCAGAACTGAAAGTCAAAGCAAAAGTCAACTTTTGCGACTTTCGGTTCCGAACCGAGCCTATACTTAGAATTGTCGGGTTGAACATGCTTAGACATGTTCAATTAATAATTACCAAGTTATTAATATGAGAAAACTGATTTTATGGCTTCTATATTAATAGTTATGTATTTATTTAAAACTAACACGTTTGACTTTTATTTGACCCGACAATTTAACTAAGTAAACGTGGTAATTAGGAGGTGCCCTTTTGAGGGTTTAACACCCACCTAATTATGGTCACGTAGCCATGTTCGTTGCGAATAATGGCTCAGCCATTTGAAAGTCAAAGCGTTTATCGAAAACGCTTGACTTTTCGGCTATAAACGCTAAATAATTAAACTAAGCACGAAAGGGGACTTACAAAGGGTCCAAAGGACTGAGGGAGGTTCTCAAAAGAGTTCAAGATCCTCACAATTCAGAGAGTTTATCAGATTGAAGGAGAGGTGCAAATGAGAGCCAAACATTCAATGGGTATTTATAGGATTTAGAGGACCGTTAGGATCGTTCCTCGATAAATGTGATCAAATCTGGACCGTACACCTTTACCCCTTGTTTTAGCAATCTATGGGCTGCCCAAGGACTGAAGAAAACCATTTGCAATTGATTAAAACAGCTGTAACAGCTGGTAACAGCTGGAAATCAAGTTTCTAAAATGGCAGTTTTGGTCCCTGCATGCTTCTAGCCCCTTTCTGATGCGTTTGAGGCCCGTTAAACCATTTTTAAGGCTATAAAATGATGCCTAAGCATAGGGAATATGAAACATGCTCAAAAATATGCCGGATGTCAGTTCGTTTGGTCGTACGGTCACGTTGTTCGGCTAATTACGACGGAACACGGACGGACGCGAAAAACGATTCAAACGACGCGACGAATGGAATTTTATCAAGGCGATCACTAAAATAAAATATTTTAGTGCTTACATAAATTTTTGGGTGTCCGGAGATATTCAGATTGTGAGATATGCGCGAAAATGCAAACTTGTGCACTTTTTGACACTTTTAGTCCCTGGTGGACTTGAAAGTTTATTTTTGCGCACCAAACACCTCTAAGCCTATATCTAAGCTATAGAAATGATAATTAGGGCATTTTTAACTCATGGACAATTTCCGGAAGGTCCGTTACCGTACGAATCGACATACTTTTGCAGTTTGACGCAAATAGTCCTTAAATTGCGCAAAGTAGCGCGAAATGCCGTTTAATGTTATCCAAGCCTTCCATGGCCCATATTTATCCTTCCCAAGCATATACTTAAATATTAATATGCTCTCGTTCGCTTAGATGGTCACCGAAAGACATAGATTCAAAAGTTGACGCTTTAGGTCCCTCTATTGCGCAAACTTGCGCATCTCATCATTTAATAGCATTGAAGCCTCATCTAATCCATATTAGGAATTCTTGAAAGTATTATTAAACATCACGATACTTCGGGTTCGTTAAAAGGTCACTCAGAGGTATAATTAAACATATTGACGCTTTTAGTCCCTCTAACTTGCAAAGTTGCGCGTAACTTTACTTATAGGCATAAAAAACTTTAGAGGGCCATTATTTGGCATTCCCGAGAGTATAATTAAATATTATGAAGCTCCCGGTTTGTTAAAATGTCACTCAGAGGTAAGAATTAACATGTTGACGCTTTTAACCCCTTTATTGCGCAAACTTTCAATTAATTATGCAAACGGCTACACTTAATCATCAAGTGGCACATTTATGAATATAAACATCATAAGAAACTTATTTTAGGTATGTTAACACTTCCAGTCCTTTTATTATCAAAGTTTTTCGATTTTTCAAAAAAATTAGTCCCTTAAATTCAACATTGGACTTTATTAGGGTTTATTACACGTGTCAATACATTATTGGACGTGATTTTACGAGGTGTTACAAGAGAGGAAGGAGAGAGCTAGGGTTTGGTGTGTTTTTGTGTATGCAAATTATGAGAGACAAACCCCAATGATGGGTGTTTGTATGCGTATAAAAGGGAGTGGGCCGAACCCTTTACATGGGCTACCCTTTGGTTTGATTACAGATGAGTGTGGGCCGAGAGTAGCTTGTGCGACCAGCCAAAAGTTATGCGATCGGTTCGTTTTGTGTGATCATATTACATACATACATGCATTACACATAAACACGTAACATACTAACATAATATTCAATTGATCATCAAAGTTCACATAATCACATAACGTTCACACCGGTTACATCAAAGTACAAAGAGGTTTGAAATACGAGTTGTCACAACGGCTGCTTGGCCTTTCCAGAAATGGGCAGTTGATATTATGGGGCCATTCCCGCTAGCTCCCGGAAGGCTAAAATACCTAATTGTGGCAATTGATTACTTTACCAAGTGGGTTAAAGCCAAGCCTTTGGCTAAAATCATCGCAGAGAACGCAAAAAAAGTTCCTTTGGGAACACATAGTATGTCGATTCGGATTGCCGTTATATTTGGTGAGCGACAATGGAACGCAGTTCACCGATAAGGTTTTGCAAGAATGGTGCGCAGAACTCCAGATTCAACAAATCTTCACATCGGTGACGCATCCCCAAGGAAATGGCCAGGTAAAGCGGGCGAATAGGAGTTTGTTGGATGGCATAAAAAGAAGGTTAGGTTATGAGGGAAGCTCCAGGGTGGAAGAACTGCCAAATGTCCTCTGGGCACACCGAACAATGCCTAAGACAAGTAATAATGAAACCCCCTTCAGCCTAACCTACGGCGCGGAAGCAATGATACACGCGGAAGTGGGATTGCCATCGTTTCGTCGCCTCAATGCGGGCGACAATAATGATAGGCTCCTAAGGGAAGGCTTGGATCTACTCGAAGAAAGGCGTGAGGCCGCCGCTATCAACGAAGCAAAATACAAGAAGACATTAGAGAAATACTACAACAAACGCGTGGCTCAGCATACTTTCAAGAAAGGCGACTACGTCATGCGGGATAATGAAGCCAGTAGAGCGGAACCCTCAGGCAAACTGGGACCCAACTGGGAGGGCCCCTACGTCATTCAAGACGATCTGGGCAAAGGGGCCTACAGCTTATCCAGGCTAGATGGTTCCGCTGTACCGCGTAGCTGGAAAATGGCCCAATTAAAAAAATGTTATCTGTAATGCCTTGCTCCTAACAGAGGGGTTGGACTTTTCTTTTTCTGGCAAACAAGTGTAATTCATCCATAGCGATGTCGCTTCCTTTTATCTAAGTTTTGTGTTTAATAAAAGTTATTCCTTTTTGTTTTTTCTCATTACTTAAACAGACAATACAAATTTACCATCGCACTTACACTGCACTATATGGTACAAGTAATTACCATCGCACCTTAACAACACATAATGGTAAAAAACAAAAGTACCCTTAACACGGAATATTTTCCATACATATAAGTTAAAGGGTCAAAATATACAGCGCTAAGAGCGGGTATCTTGGTAATAGATACGATAACCGCTACAAAAAGATAGGTATTTTGGTAATAAATACACGCGACTATCTTACAAAAACCAAGTACTTGTCCCTGTTGTTAAAAACCAACATACGGGAACCAAAAACGAACATGTTCTAATACCTACTCTTTGGAACGGGTTGCCATCACCTCTGCAGGGGTATGCAACACCTCACCACCATATCCCAGCAAACAGGGATCAACGGCCAAGTCATTGGTGTGTCCTCCAACCACCGGTAGAGCTACCATCCCTGGATCATCAACAGGATTCTTAAAATAACGACCACCACGGCGACGTTCATACACCAAGCGGCAACATTGAACATGATCAGCTGGGATGATTTTCATCAAAGTATCAGCTGATAATGAAGTCACATTCATGTCAGATGGCAAAGGGTCTTCATAAATGATACTCTTGCACGACCGGCTCACCCGCGGCAAGACAGCATCAGAAGGCGACCCTTCTTTCCTGATCATCGTCTCCGTCACCGGAATTTGCAGACGGACTAGACCATCGGCGGCATCTAGACGCCGGAAAATGTCAGAAAGTCTCTGTTTATAACTCCTCCGACTCATCTTTTTAAATTACCAAATCAGGAAAAAGAAGCTCAATTTATAGAAGGACAAACAGTTTTGACAGTGATGACGACAGCAATATTAATGAAAAATAATCATCACACGTCAAATCGCCACATTTCAGAAGAACGGCAGCGTTATCAGTCATGACATTAGCATTAAATGTCTGACAAACCAATCAGATATTTTCGCAAAAACCAAGTCAAACAGTGTCATTACAAATGTTTTGAGGAAGTAAAATACATGATAAACAAAATAAACTACTCATTCCTCCTCTGACCCTTCCGCGGGGTCCAGCATCAGGCACAAGGAATCTATGCCATCCTCATTCACCTTGTCCATCAGGCCTGCATACGCGGGCAATGGGTCGTTGTATGCCGCCTCAAGTGCATCAGCCATGTCACCTTGGAATTTGCCCCTCGTCGTGTGAAAATCGGAAGCAATCTTCTCCGACTGTTGACAATCAAAGTATCCTTTATAAACACCATCATGGTGACCAGATTGATACGCGGCAGCGGAAAGGCGATCTATTAGCGCCGTAAAAGGCGCCGATTGACGAAGATATTCAAACGCTCCTACTAGTCCGTTTGTTATCAACCAATTCCTATCACCCCGCAAGGCAGCCAGTTGGCTAGTTAAGCTATCCACTTCAGCGTTCGCTTGCTCCAGGGCACTTTCCACTTCCTTCAGGCGCGCGGCAGAGGATTGGGCAAGCGTATTCCTTTCAGAGACAAGGGAATCGCAATGGTGCTGAAGTTTCCTAAGCTGCTCTTCCCGTTCCTCCAACTCCGCTTGTTTCGCCTGGGCTTTAGCATGTGATGCCTCTATCTCAACAGTTCAAGCCTGATAGCGCTCTTGCACCTGAGACACAAAGTCAGTGTCAATTCGGAATCTTGCCACCTAAGCAGACATTTTAGATCTCACCTTTTGGGCTTCGGTAATAGCTTTGCGCTCCAGCTTTTCCTGCACACCCTTAGCGTGAGCAAGGACCCGGTCCTTCTCCGCTATGTCACGAGCCCATATAAGCCGCTCCTCGGCAAGGTGGGCAGTCACCCTTTTTAAGTCATCCTCAACCTTGATCTTCTCCGACAGAAACCTGTTCTCCCTCAACCCAGCAGCTTGGAGTTGACTCTCCAAGCGGTACTTCTCATCCTTAAGTTCTTCGATAGTAGCCCGCGCTTGGTGGAGCTCATTGTTGTCGTGCATCCACCTGCGTCGGATCTCTGCAAGCCTCCGGGGCTGACTAATAGAATCCACAATTGTGGAATTCATCAGATTCTCATTATTTAGGCCTTCAACATATGCCGTTTCGGCCGGAGGATAAGCCCGATCAACCCAGTGCTGAACCACTTGGGGGAAGATAAGCCTAAAAGACTCTGCAATTTTCCACTGTGGCTGGTAGCGCTTATCTCGAGCACTGGAATCCCAGTTGATAGTAGGCAAACAAAGGTCATCACCCAAACGGGCTCCATCATCAGCAATACCGCCGCTGGATCCCCCAGCATCGCTGGCAGCAGGACCCCCAGCACTAGTCGCCTCGTGAGCGAGGGACACAGCGGGCATCTCTTTCTCGGTAGAAGAAAAGATGCTCACTGGAGAATCAAACAAAGAGGAAGGAACGACACTGGAGGTCAGTGGTGTGGAAACCGGACTAGCTGTTACAGTCACAGCAGCGGTAAGCATAGGCGGCGGCATGGCACAACTAACAGCGGCGGTAACACTCTCCTGAGATATGAGCTCTGAAAGGCTATGGCCGCCAGCAGTGGGAAGCACTACCCCCGCAGATGACAAGGGGGTGGGTGTCACATTTTCAGCTTGAGCCCCGCCAGTAGTACCTGTATCAAAGACAAGCTTCAGTAACACGAAGCTCATAATTCATAATAACATTTGAAAGCAAAAACGTTTTTCGTTTCTTCGCCACATGAACGGGGCTTGTCATTTCAGCAGTAGCAGAAGCATCACCCATAGTGAATGCCGCCCCACCAGCGGAAGACGTGGCCGCCCCAGCTGCCATATATTTCCTCCCGGTAACCTTTATCCGGGTGGGTTTCTTCTCTGGAGCGGCAACACTACTTCCACCACTGAGGGAAAGGGAGGATACATACACAGCAGGGTCCACGGGCACAGCGGGTAACAAAAACTGCTCTAGGTGAACTCTCAAAACATCTGGCTCTTGTTCATCGAGCACGCGGTCCGCAGCCCTCAACGCAAGATGCCGCGGAGGGTCAACAAAGTCAAATAAGCTCCATTCCCCTGCAACGTACATACATGTTATTTTTGGGATAGCAGCATATATGACTGGCAAAAAATATGCATACCTTCATCATTCCTTCGAAACGAAGGATACTGCTTGATGTCGCGCCACAGCAGACTCATCCCCGCCATTACCAGGGCTCCTTCTGGGATTACTGTGCACTCAAAAGGGCGGCCACACAACCTTGTATACAGGGCGTTTGAAATATAAGCATCTTCTGAAGGACTATCATCTTTAACCTTGTCTTTCGGCCCCATATCTCTCCAGTGCATCTCGCCAGGAATCACACAGGCATCGATATAGAAAAATTTCTTCTTCCAATCTTTGTCTTTGGAACTGGTAGGAATGTCCCTCAAGCAAGACACATCGGTATCTCTCCGGTCGAAGGTAAAAAAGGGGGATTTCCACACAAGAACAAAGAAAGCCCTAAACACGATAAGTTCAGGAATGTGCCCTAGGGCCGCACAAGCAAATTCGAACTGTCGGAGTTTCACTAATCCCAGTGGATGCAGTTGGGAAATGTGGATACGATAATGGTCAAGAACCAATTTGCAAAACTTGGTAATGGGCAGTCGGAAATTGCAAAATTTGAAAAAATCACTAAACAACGTGATTTTACCCTCCTTAAACGGAAATGCCATGTCCGTTTTTTATGGTAACACCGGATTCCACTCAGCCCTGATGCCATAATCTTGCACAAGGTTGTTGTACGACACAACTCCCCATTTGCAGACCAGGGCATCAGAGCTAGCTGAGGCAGTGGAAGAGGATTCGCCGGTCTTAGAGGCCATTTGTTCGAAATAGGAAAGTGAAAGAAATGGTTGTGAGAAAAAAGGGAAATGGAATTCAAAACTCACAAACGGGAGCACTATTTAAACAAAAAGGCAACTTTTCAAATTCGAAAAGACGAACGGACGGGAACATGCGTCAAAACAGGGTAAATACAGTTGTCATCCCAATGATGACTTAACTGTCACGTCCTATCCCATCGCCGCCATTTTTTCATAACACACAACGGTACTTCAATCGATAAAATTTGCCCTAAACAGGGTATACTGACTTTTCCTTCTTTTAGTCCGATCTCATGAATTTCATTTCATAACTTCGGACTGGGGGGACATGACGATGTATGACCCGAATCGGCTAACCCGACCCGGTCATTACCTATTATTTTATTATAAATAAATGATCATAGACATTTATTCTAGAACATTCCATCTTGCACGGATAAGTCACGCAACCAAATCTCCAACTTTTTGGGAAGATTATGCAAATCCCTAACTTATCGGAGCCCATCCTAAGTTAAGGGAAACCCTAATGGTAAACTATAAATAGAGGTAAACATCTAAGGTATGGATCATCTTACTCTCGTATAACCTTCTTCTATACACTTATTCTTTTCTCCCAAAACCGAGACTTATTCTCACGCCGGAGGGTGGTTACAGGGATAACCTCATTCCTGTAACGAGTCCTAACGGTGTTCTGTTTTGTAGCTAACAGTTCGGGTCGCCAAGAGTTGAAGTCCTAGTCGGATACTACCGCAAAGGTTAGTGTTTCTTCAGTGTCCGAATCTATTTATGGATAAATGTGAGCCGTTATCTCTTGAGATACTACTACTACTAAGGGTGCAGGGTATAATCATCCGGGAGTGATGCAGGGAGTATAAGTCACCGATCGGTGACTATACCGTGTTATTGTGGGTGTTCGGTGAGTTGGAGAGAGGGTGGGGAATTCGGTGAGTGTTTACCGAAAATGGGTAAGAGAGAGTGATTGAGAAAATGGTGGGTCCCAGCCCCTTTTAACCAATCACAATTTTTTTATATTTTAACCTACTCAAACACCCTAGGGTGATTGACTATACCCCCTGATTGAGTGCAAAATGGGGAGTTGACATGACATAATATTATTGGGTAGGATTTCACTCAAACACCCTAGGGTGATTGACTATACCCTCCACCCTAACTAACAAACTGCTAGGAGATATTTAGTGTTATCATGATCATTTTAGTATAACTGGATTTACTTGAAACCAAAGGGATATTAGAATATATATTGATTCAAAAATAATGTGTAGAGTGCAATGTACACGCTCGATATGATTATCCTTGTTTCATCCACCTAGGATCTATGGAGTAGTGGCAGACCAATGCTTTTTTATCACCGGGGGCAAAATATGGGCATACAAAATATGGGTCAAATAATGATAAAATTACCCGCATCCTAAAGCGATAAAACTAACACATCAAAATATGTATACCGAGCAAATGAACAAGAAGAAAGAATACGATTTGCTAACCTTTTTACGCGAGTATAACAATTGCTCAATATTTCATGGACATAATAAGCACTTGATAAATTCTTTGAATGCCCAACTTTTCTATTTGGGGATAGTTTGGGTTCGTCAAGTATTCTGGCGTTTGACCTATTTTTCAGATTCCAATTTTATATTTTGCCATTACATCTTACATTGCAAAAAGAAATGAGATATTTCACTAACAAGTTAACAACCATGAATATATTAAATATTTTTAAATCCTCAGTGTATCTAAAGTCAAATAATGAAATAAATGGACATGAAAAAAAAAATTGTTTGTGGGGTTCAAAAGCGGCGTGGAAGCTGTCACGTAGGCTCAATTGATAAATGTGATATGTGACGTTAATGCAAATTGGTTTGATTACCATTTAACAATGTGTGTCCACAAAAATTGTGTCATTTGTCATTTACCAATTCTTGCAACATGTCTTATTCACTGATTTCTCCATCACATTGAATTGATTTTAAAGGTTGGGGTTTGGCAAATGGGTTGTGACAGATAATGAAATAGATAATGGTTAGAAAGACGATGAAAAATAAAGGGAAAAGTACCAAGTGGTCAAGTTTAACCTTGACTTTTTCAAAATAGAAAACAAGCGGCTAAACCAACAATTGAAAGCTTAGACTAAAGGGAGTGGGGCGTCTCCCCTACCCAAGCCGCCTAAAGCCGCCCCACACACCGCCCCCCATCGGCGTTCCCCTAGGCGTCCCCCTCCTTGGCGTCTCCCACGGAACGCCCAAAATGTTTCTTTTCCCCAATCCCACTATGCCAACTCACCATGCTTTTATAAAAAAATTAGGACATTTTATATTTACATAAAAAAGACAAAATAAATCAATGTCACGTGTCGCAAGACGCCCTAGCCAGCCAAGTTGCTCCACTCCCCTTTTTTTGCCCAAAATCCTCTAATCTGACGTGGCGCCACGTGTCAGAAGACGCCCTCTCAAAAGAATGTCCCACTCCCTTTAGTCTTAGTCAGCCCCATTTTCTGTTATAATGATTTGACTCATCTAATGATTATTTTAGTAATTTTCACTAAAATAAAACATCCACAATTAAGTCGTTGGAAAGAAAAGAAAATGCAATCTTGGGACGAAAGGTAGAATTACTTTCCTATTGGAGGACTAATAGTGTAACATTTCTGAAACTTTATATTAAAAAAAATATTAGAGGGTTATTCGTGACCCGTTAGTCAAAATCTAAAAAGGTAGGGGTGTGCAAAATAGGTTAACCGTGGGTTTGATTAACCAAGGGTTCAATTAATTGATAAGTATTAACCGTAACTGTAATTGATGGTTAGTTAACCGTTGTTCGGTTAACCATTGATTATGGATCGGTTTCGGTTAATTTTGGTTAATTATCCAATGTATATAAAACTTGAAAACTATAAACTCATGAATATTAAACTTGCAAAATTATATAGATAACACATGTATATTGGACCCTCAATTGAACTAAAATATTAAGAAAAATCTAGTGGGCTGTGAACTTATAAATTGATTATATATATATACACGTATATGTTTGGCTAATTGGTTCGGTTCGGTTATTTTCGGTTTTAGATATATGATTCCCCGAAACCGAAAATTCAGTTATTCATAAAACAAAAACCGAACCAACGGTTATTGTTTCTGTTTGTTTTTTTCAATTCGATTAATTCAGTTATTCGGTTTCGATTAGTTAGGTTTTATGCACACCCTGTAAAAAGGTAGAATCCCTGAATGATTCTAAAACCCAACTAGAAATCCGATTTATACGGCAATATAAATTTAACGATTTATATGTATTTTTGCTTATGGCTTCTACTATAATCAACTTACATAAAAAAACATCTCAATTGGCTGATTTCTTTGATCATTCATCCCACCCAATACGATCCCTTATCTTCTTCGCTTGTTAAGAGGTAGGCATCTTACATTACTGATATTTTGTTAAAATTCTTAAATTTTTTCCATAAAAATCTCTGGGTTTTGTAAACCCTGATCAGTTCATAGAAAATAGTTGTGTCAATTTAACTTTGGTTTGATTTGATCTTTTTTGCGGGTGTGAATTTGAATATATAATTAGGGTTTTTTATGTTTCTAATACTCTCTAAGATCCGAATGCATCTTTTGAGTTTTGGTTTTGGTTTTGGTTTTGGAGTTCTAATTGGTTGTTGCCTTGCTTCTGTGTGTGTTCATGTGAATGCATCTTTCACTTCTGGTATATGCATATGTACCATATCTTCGTACTGCTTTGATCGTTAGACTATACATTGTTGATTAACTAAAAAGTGCAAAAGTTTACCCCTTCGGTTTAAGTGTTTAACTAAACAACACTTGCCTTCACACGGGTTTAGTGGTTTAACTGAAAAAACGTGGGTGATGTGGCACCACGTGATTGGCTCAAAAAAATATGTATTTTTTTAGGTTAAGGGGGTAATGGGGCAACGAAGAAGGGGGGGGGGGGGTCGTCTCATGGGATTAATGGCCACAACGTTTAGTCTTAGTATGCAACATTTGGGGGAGAAAATACGTTTACATCTTGCTTTCTGGTGACGGTTCGAGCCTGGGGTTTCACTGGAAGCAGCCTCTCTATTCCTACGGGGTAGAGGTAAGGCTGTCTATATCTTATCCTCCTCATACTCTACCTTAGTTTTGCTATTGATGGGATTTACTGAGTATGATGATGATGATGATCTCTGGTGACGGTTGCATTCTTTTTAGTGTATATTATTTGTATCTTACTATCTTTACTCGTCTTATCTTGTTTGATGATTATTACTTCATGTTGATGATATGGATCTTCTTCATTCAAATTTTTTTTCAAAAAGTAGGTACCTTTTGATTTCGAATTTTACATTATGTTTCAGTAGCACATTTAGTGACTTGATTTGGGTACTACTGACACATGCTTTGCTACATTTATGTGTTCTTGTATATATAAATGAGTTACAACTTACAACTTCTTTTCATCATTATTTGATTGACTGGCAGTGAATTAAATTACTTAACCTCCGATGGAGATTACCACCAAACAAATGGCTGTAGTTGTTGGAGCCCTCGGAGTTGTTTCCTTCATACTCGGCGTTATCGCTGAAAACAAGAAGGTATTAAATTTCCAACCTTACTCCTCCAGCCGTCTAATTTCATATGTTCATAAAAAAAATCAGTCGGCTATTGGCATAACCATGGTTTTAAAAAACGGTTGAGGTGTGCGCCTCGAGGGGCACTTCGAGGCAAAACGCCCAAAAAACGATTCTGAGGCGCGCCTCAGGGGTTTTATATTGTATGCGCGCCTCAGAGGGGCTGAGGCGCTAAAAAGGTTGCGCCTTAGGGGTTTTTTATATTTGTTTTTGATGTTATTGACTATTTGTGTCAATTTCAAGCAATTTATGTCTTTTTATGTGTGTTTTTGATGATTTTGATGATGAATTTAGTTAGTATTATTATTTTTATAAGATATATAATTTTTATATTTATTTTTTAGTTCCGCCTCAGGCTCACGCCTCGGTTCGCCTCGAGGCTTATGCCTCGTGAGGCGAAGGGAAAACACCTCGAAACTCGTTTCCGTTCCTTGAGCATAACACAGAACAATTTGTTTTTTATGACAATGGATCTTTTCTTGTATTTCCAGCCTGCATCCGGAACCCCGATCACAGGGAAGGATGTTGTTATCTGCAAGTATCCAGCGGACCCCACAGTGATATTAGGGTATTTGTCATTTGGATTTCTTGTTATCTCAACTTTGGCTGGTGCGTTTTCGTTGTTTTACCCTTACAAAGGGAAGTCTATTCCGTGACCTGCGTTATTTCAAAGCACAAGTTTCTTCATATTCTTCTTGGTTGCTTTGTAAGTACACACATCACCTTAATCTTGAATACTGTTTCAATTCTACACATAGCTGTCAATAGAGAATAGCGGTAAACAGCGACAAGCTACCTATATGCTACGTAGCGATAATGACGAAATAGTGCCCGCTATTTCAATTTTAGCGATAAAGTAGTAGAAAATTTAAGAAATATTTACACGTATATTTTATCAAAATACGCTATTTTTACATGTGTATTTTATCTAAATACGCTTCTTTTTTCAATCGTGAAACAAAAAACCATAATGGGCATCACTATTTATATTTATAAATAAAAAATAAAAAAGTAAAAAGAAATTACAGAAAAAAGTCGCTATTTGTCGCCAAACGCCCAATAGCGCCATATGGGCACATCGCTACGTAGCGCGCTATAGCCGCTATTGACAACTATGATTCTACATGTTGATCATTATAGAACATAGCGAACCAATGAGAAAAAACTTGAAATGGCCGTTTCTTCACTTATAGAACATAATGAACATGTGTAATTATCTTGCCGATGGCCCATTTCAACCTGACACCTCTGTCGACCCGTTATTAAACTGGCCCGACCTGCTTATCTTCCAACCTCTACTGATATTTTGATATGTGTACCAAAATTGCAGGGGTTCGACTGGACTAGCGGCAGCGATGCTTTTGTGGCCCACGATTACAGAGCACAGACACCTTTTGAGTAATGTCCATTACAACCTTGAAACAACTTGCCCAACTGCAAAACCTGGGCTGCTTGGTGGTGGTGCGTTTTTAGCCCTTGATGCAGCTCTTTTCTGGCTGCTTTCCCTCATGTTGGCCGATAATGCACGAGAAGATTACTTTGATGATGTTAAAGGCGCTGGCGATGATGCTAAATATCATGATGACAGCGTTGTTAAAGGCAGTGCTTAAGTTTAGCTATCATTAACCACTGTAAATACTTTTATAGTTTTATCATATACATTCATGAAAAACATGTTTATGATAAAGTTTTAAGTCATATTATGCTTGTTAAATGAGTAGTTTTTACATGGGATGTTGTTTCTTGTTCTGTGTAGGTTGCAAGTTCTTCTGCGCGTTACTTATTTATCTGTCGATTTTAGAATTTACTTTATCTTTTAACAGGTCAAACAAGATATTCTTAAAAGGAAACGGGTCGAGTGAGTCAAATGTCACTTTATTTTTAGTGTATAAAACTTTCTAAATTGAGTTTTCAAAAACCTTATTTACTACTAATACAATTAAGATAACTATTTTTGTTAACTGGTACACACAAAATGCACTATGGAGAATGTCAAACTACTTGTAGGATAACTTTGGATGCTTGTAACACTAACAAGCTTGAAAAACAAACCACTCTTACATATGCCTTAACAAAAAACAAAACAAAATAAAGCGCTTACAAGATCCGTTTTCCATTGTTTCAACTCTTTAAACTTTGGAACAACGATTTACAAAGGAAATAAAAAACCGACGAATATCATATCATATCCAACGTTTGCGATTTCGCGAAGAAGATTGATTCGCTCTTTGAAACCATCGATCCCATCCGCCATCCGCTGGCCCTCTTGTCCTGTTCATCTTAATTTATCAGTACCAATGTTCAACTCAAATTCACCTAAATCAATCATTTGCAGCATCTTGCAACTATAATCTATGCAGTTATATCGATCCCCTAGTAAAATATCGGTCAGAATATCAGTACTGATATTATCGGCGATATTGACCGATATATCACTGAATTGTTACTGTTAGATTGCTACATATATAAATTCTGCATGATATTAAAATTACCGATATCTCACCGAGATAACCTATATCTCAAATATCGGTCCTTGACCAATATCCGATATTTTACCGCATTAACTACATAGAGTATAATAATATATTCTATACTACGGCAAGGTTAAATACACGATACTCTTAACCTAAAAACAGTGAGAAACAAGGTGTTGACATGTAAACAACGCGGATGTGTTGTTACATATCTACACCTTGTTATTTACATATGAGCCCTTTACTTTTTACCGTTTTTAGGTTAAGAACATTATGTACCGGAACACAGTATGCTATAAAATAATAATTTTAAAGAAGTGACAAAAAAGTGGATATGGGGGATGTAAAAAGAAGACAAAGAGTCTTACACAGGTAGCAGAGCATCTGTACTTGATTCAACACTGGATACCAGCCTACACACATAATCAAATTCAACTAAAAAACAATTAATCAATCATTACTAAAATTAATAAACAAATTTCAATTCACATACTGTTGACACACAAGTGATGATTCACCAAGTGTTTCCAGCTGATCCAGCTCTTCCTGAATCATAACTCAACAATTAATATTATTATTATTCAATGAATGATGATCTAAAAAACAGGCTTCCTGATCCTGATCCTGACCCACCAACTGTTTGTTACCTGAATAACCTGAATTTGTTGAGTCTGTTGAGATATGATGGCAGCTAATCTGTGCTTGCCAATGAAGTTGGAAGATTTCAAACCTGAAAATGTTTGATGGGTGTGACCATTGTTGACAACATTGGGTTGTGTTTGTGATGAGGATCCATTAGGTTGAGAGGGTGAATCCATGAATATGAATATGAATATGAATATGAATATGAATATGAGTTGGGTTGTGTTGTGTTGTGTTGTGTTGGGTTTGAAAAGAAAAGAAAAGAAAAGAAAAGTAAAGTTGGAAAGGGAATAAAGAAAGGATTAGGATGAAGCACATAAACCCATCTAGTTTCTATTGGTTGGTCAACAACTTGTGAAGGGGTTGGTCTTTGATATCAACAAGTGGATGTGTATGGATATACAAAGAAAGGAAAATGAAAAAAAGAAAAAAGAAAAAGAAAAATACTTTTTTATTTAAAAAATGATTAACCACTTTATACTCTATGGGTTAACTTTACAACTAGACACTTAAAAACTTGTACTTGAAAAACATGGTCTTTAATGATTGAGATTAAAAACAAGGTTAACCACTATTTGATTTTACTTTACAAGTTATTTCTGAAAGAGTTGTGGGGTTAATTTCTGAAAGAGTCTGGATTAGTTAAGTTTTTATAGTGTACATAACATACAAATTTTATAGAGTTGTGGGGGTCCACTCATGTATACATGTTAGTTTATGTATAATATGGTTATTTTGTGCGAAGCATATGAAGTATCTTTGATATACGTGTATTTTAGCAAGAGTGTATGTGTCAGTATAATTGCAAGAACATTTTACATATTGTTGTACTGGTTTAGATGCGATATTGTAATTGCACTTTTACTCATCGTTGTTATTCCACTATTTAAACGGTTTAGATGCGCCATTATTAAACGAAATAAATTCACTTTATTTGTTTCAAAACTACATTAATGGAATAAAATACACTTTCTAGAATTTGTATGCCATTAGTTATAAATGGTCTTTTTATGGAATATATTTTGTTGTGTTGGAAAGGGAAAGTTAAATGTTTATCAAAGGTTCTTTGCCAGTTAATAAGGTATGTCAACAATAGTTTGCTTTGTTTGTCGTTATTACCACTTGATAATATATTTTTATCATAGAGTATTATATACTCCGAGATTCTTTAATCATGTTCACACATGCAGAAAGTGTGTTGAACTTTCTTGACTTTACAATTTGTTACCTTCATCAAGGTGACTTTTTAATAATAATAGTTGGTAACAAAAACACCCCTTCGGGCCTTCATTTGGTCAACACCACCAGCCACCCATACATAGGCTTGTCTTATAACTTGAAGGTCGCTCGAATAAAGCTTGTTTAATATAGCTTGGTTTAAAACTGAGCCGAGCCGGCTCAGCTTGGTTAGAAAGTGAGCCTAGCTCGGTTCGGTTCGGTTCGTAATGAGTCAGATTGGCTCATTTGGCTCGCTCATTAACTCGGCTCGATTTAGCTCGGATTATTTTACTTTTCGTATACTTAATTTTAATACACACATAATATATTACAGAAAATCAGTTATTATTTGTAGGAATATATGAGTGTAGTTGGATATTGGTGGCATATTTCGAGGTTGATTAGGAAGATAATGAAGTTATATTGTACTTTAAATTTTGAAACTTATTTTGTATTTAGTTGAACTCGATTGTGACTTGTAATGTATAAGGTTGAATTTGAAAGCTATGTATTAAATTCTCTTTTTAAATTCAAGCCTAAGCGAGCCAAGCCAAGCTCAAGCTTAGACTTTCAGTTTGGATTCAAATCCAAGCCGAGCCGGCTTGGTTTATAATCAAGTCAATCCCGAGCATGCCTTGGCTTGGCTCGGCTAGGCTCGTGAACAGCCTTACACATACACCCATCAACGGTGTGAGGCTATGATCAGAACTGATTCTAGCACACGTTAACACCATCAATGACTACCACCCACGATATTGACAAGCACATTTGAGATTTAAAACTAGCATTTTCAAATGCGAGTACCCTACAACCTATTCAAAATCCCTTGTAAAGCATGATTGTATATCGAAACAATCACACTAATACACACATGAAAATCGAGGATGCATATGGTGGTTTGTGGTTCATCGCCAATTTGCAACGAAAACTAATGAAACAAGAGCCATTTTTACAGGTCGTTAACATTTGGCTATCAAGAGTTATGATAAATATATGTTTTGTTTTTCTTTGGAACTGGGTCATATGAATAAAGAATGGTGCATTTTCATTAAAATATATATATATATATATATATAGGATTAGGATCATGAGTGAACAACTTTTTGAGAGTGAACTGAGTGAACTAATCTTGACCCTTGATCATTTTTTAGATTAGAAGGGTAAGATTGACATTAGCCAAATACTTTTAATTAAAATCCCTTAATTTTCTCCTCTCTTAACTCTCTCTCCCTCTCTCTCTCTCTCTCTCTCTCTCATTTTTAATTATTTCTCCATTATTAATTAATTATAAGAGATTGAAGGGATAATGTTTTTTTAAATAAACTCTTATGTTCCTTTTAAAATTAAATATTAAACCTAATTAAATTATGTTTTTTAACATATGTGTATACAGGTCAGTATATACAAGACTTATACACTTGTGTATTATTAAATCTTGTTTCCACGGGTCGGTATAAACCAGATTTATACACTTGTGTATTATTCAAGTACATATGTGTATACAGGTCAGTATACACCTGTGTATTATTCAAGTACATAGTGTATACATGTCAATATATACCAGACTTATACATATTGTTTCCACTGTACATCTTTTCATCAAACGTTGATCTAATACATATATGTATAGAGAATGTAATTAAATATTTTTAATCGTGTTCTAGATGGAACAATATTTGATAATGTTTGTATTTTTTTAAATTATCAAATATTAAGTTAGGTAATATGTGAGAGAAAAAAAAAATAAAGAGAATGTAATTAAATATTCTTTTAATTGGAAAGAGAAATCAGGAGAGAGAAAAAAATCAATTAATTAAATGAAGATAGAAAAATACAATTATACCCTTGTGTCTATTAAAATACATGTAAGTTACAAAAGATAATTATAATCTTGCCACTAAAGAAAAAATCTAGATCTCCAAAATCAATGGTCAGGATAAGTTCATTTTGTTCACAAATAAACCATTGTTCACTCATGAACCCTACCCTATATATATATATAGGGTCAAGTTATTCTACAAAGGCTTCTAATTGTAAGAAGTGTAAGAAGGATTTATAGAATGACAAGTGTCCAATAACCTAAAACTAAACCCACTACATCACCGGCAAAAACCTAAACACTCACCCCCACCCCACCACCACCCAAAAACCTAAACCCCCCACCCCCCCCCCACCGGGCAAAAAAAACTATACCTCACCAAAAAAACCCCCAAAAAACCTAAACCCCCCACCCCCCCCCCCAAAAAAACCTAAAAAAAAACCCTAACCCCCCCCCCCCCCCCCCGCGGTCACCCGGGCAATAAAAAACAAAAAAAAAACTATACCTCATAAAAAAAACCCCAAAAAATCTAACCCCCCCACCACCACCCAAAAACCCCCACCCCCCCCCCCCCCCCCGTGATGTGGGGGGGGGGGGGCTGGGGTGGGGGTTTAGGTTTTTGGTGGTGGTGGATGTTTAAGGTTTTTTTTTTTTAATGAGTTTTTTTGTGTAGTGGGTTTTTTTAGGTTATTGGACACTTGTCACTTTATAAATCCTTCTTACACTTCTTACAATTAGGATCCTTTGTATTTGATCCTAATCCTATATATATATATATATATAGGGAGGAGATCATGCGAGAACCACCCTTATTGCGAGAACCGCTAGAACCAATGTGAACACAACCTAAAATAACTAAAAAATCCTAAAAAAACCTAACCCCCCCCCCCCCCCCCCAAAACCTAAACCCCCACACCCAAGCTAAAATGCTAAAAACTAAACCCCCAAAAAACAAAAAAAAAATCTAAAAAAATAAAAAAAAATCTAAAATTTTTTTTTTTAATATTTTTTATGCTTAAATCGCTACTTTTAGTTGCCAAAAAAAAATTTTTAATTTTTTTTTTTCGAAAAGTAGCGATTTTTATATAAAAAATATAAAAAATAAATAAAAAATTTGTGTGATTTTTAGCTATTTTTAGGCATTTTTGTTGTGTTCACATTGGTTCTCGAAATAAGAGGTGGTTCTCGCATGATCTTCTCCACATTTTTTTTTGAATTTTTTTTACATATGTGTTTGTAATACACACATCTACGTTTATGAAAAAAAATTTGGTCCAACTCGCCCCGTACGGTGTAGTTCTCATGGTTTTTACAACTAGAGGTGGTTCTCATTCTAGCGGCCCTATATATATATATATATATATATATATATATATATATATATATATAGGTTAACGTACATTACGGCTTAACGTACATCACGTACGACAGGTAATTACGCATGTTCATTTTAAAATCACGCACGTTATAACTCAAAAATCCAAAATCACGCATGTTGAAACACAATAATCACGCATATTGAAAACATTAATCACGCATTTATATAACAAATCACGCACGTTGTTGTACGTGAAGTACATTAAGCCGTAATGTACGATATACTTTTTGTATAGGGGAAGGTTCTATGCAGAACACAAAATATTGCGAGAACACACAGAACACAATGAATCATGTATTTTTTCAATCCTAAAAACCTAAAAAGTAAATGAAAATGTTGCAAATGTAAGATTTATTGTTTCTTACACTAGAATTCAAAACAAAATATGGAAAATTTTCACTTTTAGTATAACCTACACATATGTAGGTTATGTGTAGGTTAAAATACCAACATGTATGTAAGCTATGTGTAGGTAAAAAAAATATGGTTTTTTATGTATATATAATACACATATGAATGTAGGAAACATAAAATTTTAAAAAACATGAAACTTAAATCCCAAAATTTAGTGTTTTAGAGTTGTTCTTTTTGTTCTCGCAATAGTTAGTGTTCTGTAATGATCCTCATCCTATATATATATATATATATATATATATAGTGTGAGGTTCATTGGGGAACACTAAAAAAGTGGGGAACCGGGGAACACTCTTAAAAATTTAACTTAACATGTTAAAAATTAATTTTTTAAATATCTTTTTCGGCGCTTCTCCTTATATATACTTGTAGAAGCATTTTTAATAAAAAAAAATAAAAAACGAAAAATATTAAAAAAAAACAATTAAAAAAAGGCTAAAATTTTTTTTTTAGAAAAAAATATTTTTTTTATCCGACTAGTTTCTCCTCCTTTTTATAAAGAAAAGCGCTGAAAATTTAAAAAAAAAAATCTATTTTTAACATGTTAAGTTAATTCTATAAGATATAACTGTTTTTTAAACATTTTTTTATATTTTTAGTTTTTGATTTTTTTTATTAAAAATGTTTCTACTTGTATTTATATGAAAAAGCGCCGAAAAAAATTTAGAAAATGATTTTTTTTAACATGTTAAGTATAATTTTTAAGTGTGTTCTCCCGTTCCCCACTTTTTTAGTGTTCCCCAATGAACCCTCCCCTATATATATATATATATCTCATCTATTATTTTTGAATGTTTGAAATACATCAAAAGTCGTTAACATTCAAATTGTTGTTATTTAAACCAAGCTTGACCAAAGTGAATTCTTTTTAACCATAATACCATAACTAGGGCTGTCCAAACTGCTCGACGATCGAGGATCGCTCGACGATCGCTCGAAAAATGCTCGAAAATTGCTCGTTCGATTCCCGCTCAGTTTGTAAATGAGTCGCTCGGATCGGTTCGATTCAAATTCAATCCAAGCATGAGCACAGGTACGCTCGCTCGTCGATCGCTTGGTTCCGCTCAAATTATTTTTATTAATAATATATATATCTATCTATATATACATATATATATTATAGATTTTAAAGATTAAAAGCCCAAAAAATATACTAGTCCAAAAAATTAAAAGCCCAAAATATATACTAGCCCAACTTAATAGTTGATATCAAAATCTAACCCTAAATCCCTAATTCCTAAAACAATACTCATAAACTGATTGTTTGAACTTCGAAGATCTACATATCGCCGCTGCTAGTTAGTAAAGCGTATTGCTTTTGTTAGTAAAGTGTTGGACATGTTTTAATTAAGTTAGGATTATTTTTTTTGTTGAACGCAGCCTTATAATTCAATCGAGCGAAAACGATCCGCTCGATTTTAGTTAGGATTTGATAAAAACCGAGCGAAAACGATCCGATCGATTCAAATTCAATCCGAGCATGAGCATCACTTTTGTGCTCGGTTTTGCAAATTCGATCCGATCGGATCGGATCGGTTGTAATTCAATCCGAGCATGAGCATACCCTCGATCGGATCGGATCGGTTCATGAACACCCCTAACCATAACCTAGATATTTAACATTATCATATATAATAATATAAAATTTGTATCGGGCAATGGAACTGAATATAAGAGTTGCAACGATGCTTAGAGGGGAGCTTTTCTCATGAAATTCATCCAATACCCAAATATCATGGGGTGGTGATCCTGCCCCTCCCGTGAATCCTTTCCCATTGCATCTTCTCGTGGTGCTGATTTTATTATTTGTGGCACATTCAAATCGGGATGGCCATCCCACTTTGATGTTTATCTCCCAAAGGTCGAGGCGGTGTGCCTACGCGTACCGCCCTACTACCGAAGCCAAAGTTGAATCTACTCCTTTCCCACTTCTTAGTATGACCATTCCATCCACCCTTAGAGCATACGTAGTGGGGCGGTATGCCCTTTGATAGCGCCGGAATAGCGCCGTGAACACCAAAACCACCGGCGCCATGTTTCAGAAATTTGGGGGAGGCGCCATTATCATCGCGCTGTGAGGGAGGGAGGTTATCAAGGTTGGACCAATCAAAAAAAGGTTAATGTTTTTTTAATTATTTAATAAAAACGAAAATTAATAATTAGGTATTGATGGGTAGGGGCTTTATGACTACGGGCTTAAATGCATAACGCCCCATAACGCCCACCCGTACACGTGGCGCGCCACGTGTCGCATAACGCCCACAAAGGGGCGTCATGACTACGCATGGCCTTAAAAGGAAGAGAGGAGGATTTGCGAACGTAGAGAGAGAGTGTGTGTAAGGAATATTTATGGTCATTGATGATAATGCTTTCATAATTTGATTGGTCATCAAGCTGACCACATGAAGTCGACAACAATCATGAAGAAAAAAAAATGATTGCTCATCCGTCACTGCAACCACTTAATGAGAGTTTGGGTTATTTACGAGAATTTAAGTTTTTTAGTATTAAGCGGAGATGTTTTCGTTGCAACGAATTGAAAATACGGTTAATTTATTTCGTACGTTGTATTTAGAGGGTGTTTGACATTACGTTTTGAAGTGATTATTTGATTATTACATTTGTAAAACATAAATAATCTAAAAAAGTGTTTGGATGAAAAAGTGATTATCTGCCTCCAAAACGCAGTTTTGGAGAAGCATGTACCTATATGCTTTTTCAAAACGTAGTTTTAAAAACCAATGTTTTAAATACCGGTATGAACCGGCCGGTTATACCAGTTAAACCGGATATCGGACACGAGTCCGGTACGATAAAGGCCGGTAAAACCCGAATACGGTATGTCTTATGTACCGACGGTAAATCCGGTTCTACCGGTTCAAACCATTGAACCGGTTTGCGTTATCTTAAGATTTGATTTCTTAATTTTAATAAATACAATATTAAGGTAATATTGATCTTCCATATTTCCGGTAATTAACCTAGTGCCTTCTATTCCAATATTCCGTCGTTGTTGAAATTGTTACTCACCTCGTACAATGCAATATTGTTTATAACTAATAAAAATATTCTTAAAATGCATAATAGTTTACAATAAAAATAGTTATTTTAGATAAAACTATGAACATACGTAAATCCTAGTTGAGATTGGATTGTTTTTTGAGACGAATTTGTATTTTATGGAATTTATAGGGTTAGCTAGTAACCCGGTTCAACCGCCTGATACAACCCGGTTCAACCGATTGAACCATTTTAGAGCACAACCCGGTATGACTTAAAAACCGGTTTTTAAAACATTGTTAAAAACGCAAAATCTATTTTGAAAACGCATATTCTATTTTGAAAACGCACAATATATTTTGAAAACACAACACCAAACACCCCCTTAATATATAATAAATTATAATTTTTTAACCCTTCAAATATAATTTAGTGTTTTTGTTAAATATCTTTAAAATTATAAAAAAAAGAGTTAATTGCCAAAATCGTCCCTGAGGTTTGGGCAGGTTTGCCATTTTCGTCCAAAATGACACTTTTGTACCAAATTGCCCCCAACGTTTGTAACTTTTTGCCATTTTTGTAACACCCCGAAAACGGGTTTGGTAATTAAACCCCGTTAATACTAAAGAGCGGGTAAAATACCGTTAGTGGTAAAGGTTTACCCGAAAATTATTAGGATTTAAATAAATAAGCATAATAATAAATAAAAAGAGAGCAAACGTGTAGGATCTTTGTACGACCAAAACGAGTCGTTCAGAAGAATTCTCGATCAAAACGAGAGGCGGAAACAGACGTTTTGATGTTGAATCAGCTTGATTTGCACTTGAAAGTAGTTTAATTGTCGTTTGTATTGATTTGACAAAGTTACAGATCGATCCGACACCTCGGCAGAGCTTCGCTACCGGAATTGCAAAAGTTACAAATGAGAACCCAAGCACTAGTATTTATAGTTGAGGTATTTCGCACGAAATGGTAACATCCATTTCGTACGAAATGGGCAAGGTCCATTTCGCACGAAATGGTCATTTCGTGTGAAATGTCTATTTCAGCCTTTATCTCAATTTCCTCGTACTACGTGACCTAGATCTATCATTTCTATTACAAGACACGATACAAGACGAAGTCGACAGACATATGCACCAACAAAACGACTTGAGAAGACAAAGTTTATAAAAAGGGACCCGAGTTAACGGGACTTAAAATAAACGGGTTATAACTCCCGGAACCCACTAAGTTAACTAGGAATAATCAACCTAGTTAGTTAAAAGTCTTGTAATGATATGTGAGTGGGCTAAAAACACCTAAAATAAGAACCTGATAATAGTTGAGGGGCCAAAGGTGTTAAAAATCAAACTAGTTTTTAATTAAAACAAAAAAAATAAATTCCAAACACACACTTGTGTGTGTGGATCGAACAGAACACAGGATGGGGCGACCAAGCTTGCTCTCAAACCCTAGTTCATACAAATTGTACAAATTGAAGGCCTAATTCTATTCCAAATCGAAATCCAAGCAAAGATTGGTGATCTCCTTAGTAAAGGGATCATAAGGTATGTAAAAATTCACTATTTGGTTTCATCTAAAATTCTGGATGAACCCTTATGATTCGAAATTGAGTTTGCATGATTGTTGTTTGGATGACTTTGGAATGAAATTGTATCTAGGAGTAAACCCTAGTCAATAGCTTGTTAAATTGGTGTTCAAAATATGAGTTTCATGATTATCCATTTATGTGTTAAATGGGTTTTGTAGAAATAAGATAAACCCTAGAATTACGACTATCAAAATGGTGTTAACTGATTTACACAAGATGAATCTGAGAATAGCATGCATGCTAGACATAATGGAAGTAAAACTTATGTTTATGTTTGGTAGAAATAACTAGTTATGAACAAGTTTGTAAATATGTGAAAATTATGCCCACTAGGTGTTTGTTAAAATGCCTAAGTGAAATCACGGTCTACTCGGTTGTGTGTAAAACTTGATTAATATAGGTATTCGGATGAATGCTGGTGATATGATGAAACGGGTCTCACTTATAGAGGAGAACCCTTAATTCTAGTGAAATGAATGAATAAGAATAGTTTTGATGATCACTTGAACTAGTTAAAGTGTTGGAAACTTGAAAAACTCGGTTAGAACTTTGGTTAAAACGGTGGACAAGAGATAACGCCTACCGGATAATTAAGAAATGCCGAAACTAGTTGATGGGTTTGATTATGCATTTCATGTACTAATGGGCGTTTGACTTTTAAAAGGTCAAACTGACCTAGAATACAATGAATGATAATTTTGGATATAAAATGCGTAAGGTGGAATAATCGTATTAAATTATGATTTAAGTAACCACCTTGAAAACGATGATGATAGTTTGACGCGTAACAAGCTAGGTGGAAGCTTGGGGAAGGAAGCGGGTCAAACGAATTAAGAAGGAAAAGAGAAGCATAGTTCGGATGCGAGGTAAGTAAAACTTACACCTTTTGCAGAATACGTGTTTATTCTATAAGTTATGAATATAATAAAGATAATATAACAACCCTCCTAAAATATTTCCGACACCCCTAATATATTTAGAATGTCCCTATACATCTTAAAATGCACCTCGTATACGAAAACCAAGCCCAAAATACTTTAAATAATTAAAAATAAAATAAAAACAATAATTTGGGGACGCTCGTGGGGCGCGAAGCACCCAGGCAACTCAGTCGCGGGGCGCGACAGCTGGTCACTAGGGCGAGCCCCCAGGCTGCCACGTGTCACCACTCGTACCGCACCTATACCAACGAATCAGCAAAGCTAAGGTCTACACCCCTACGTCGCGGGGCGCGAAGACCCCTTAGGGATCGCGGGCCGCGAGAAACCAGTCGATCAGACCTATAAATAAAGGCCTCAACAGTCCATTTTCAATTCGTTCAACTCTCGATCTTTCTCTCACAATTCTACATAGCAATTATTATAATCGGGTATTATACCCCCCCTAATTAACGAAGTTCTGCCCCGTTGTAAGTATTTTAACCCCCGATTACGTATTAGATACGCTGCCCGATTGATCTAAGGTTTCGTAACGGCTGTCGAGGTTCTGCCCGACGTAGTCGTTGGGATTTTGTCTCGGGAAGGGTATTACTAATGTAAATATTGGGTTATTATATTAACACGTGTGCATTGTGTAATTAATAGATAATCACCAGGAAATCCTAAAGGAAAACCCTAAGACAACAATGTGAGTAATCCTTCTTTTTGTGTAAATCTTTTTGTGAGTAATCCCCTTTTTGTAAACCTTTTTGCAAACTGTTTTTACAAAACCTCAATGTTTTAAATTATAATTAAGCAGTGATTGAGTATTTGTATTCTACAATTATCGTCGGTATGTTGGGGTTTTGTATACAAAAATTGTTACTACACTGTGAGTAGTAACATGACCACAAGCTGGGGTGACAGTACCGTGGGTGGTAATTAAAGTAGATGGAAACAAATGTAATTGCGCGGCCGCCCTCAATACTTTAAAACGGTTTTACCTATCTTGATTAAAGTGGGATTCACTCACCAGTATTTCCCACTGACAAAATGTTTTTAAACGCGTTGCAGGTAACAAAATATGAAAGCCAAGTAGAAGCCAGCTGGACAGCACTGAAGGCTTGGAAAAGTGGCTATAAAAGTTACCTAAATAAAGAGATGTTTTATTTAAATAAAATAGGGTTTATCCCTATTAAAATGTGTGTACTTGAAATTTGGGAATTTCCCACGTGTTTAATGCTATAAAGGTGTGGTATTTTACTCTGATAAAATATTTCCTAACTACGGTCCTGATGTAAATTCCTCTGTCAAACTGATAAACACCGATACTGTAACAACTCTCATTAAAATTACTATTTCTTATTTTATTATGTCCAATAGGAAACCCTAATTGAGACCCCCAAGAAGTATGGCATGACCTCTAAAATTTTCAGAACAATCGAAACTAGGATCAGGGCCCCTAAAACTCAAGGGGGTATCCCCTAATAGACAATTATCCTCACAGTTTGTTGTCAATTGCGAATTTCGTCGAACGGTCGACTCACCCAGGCTAGGATTACACGAGGCTACCCTATGCTAGAAGTGACCCGTCGCGCCACGCGCCAGGACCAGGTGGGTCTGGCGCGCCACGAGGGGGAACCCATTTTTCAGCATATAAATCAGGAGTATGGCACTTGCATTTTGGCGTTGGTTCGACGTTAAAATTCAATTCCTACGTTGAGATATCCTCTGTTTAGTGCAAAAACACACACAAGCACGAAGCTCTGCCATGATAACAGGGTAATAACTCGATCACTGCTACGATTTAATGTCCGATCGATAAAAACCAATCCGATGGATGTTTAAGTGCTGCCCGTATATTTGGGCTATACTTTGTCATTCGTCGTGAGGGTTTTGATCTCGTGAGTTGTCGTAAAAGTTGTATTAAGTTACTGATCTAGTTTTCATGTGCATTGTTATTTGAATTAGGTTAACAAGGCTAAATCAGTAGGCTAAACTTTGCCCGTCTAAATTTGCAATGTGAGTCATTCTCTTTTTATCAAATTGTTTTCTTAAAACTCTACTTGTTTTCAAAGTTATAATTACAGGGATTAAGTCTTTGTAATCTTCAATTACTGCCGGTATGTGGGGTTTTGTATACATTACTTGATACCCATCACCATTGGACAACGGGTTAGCCAATGGGTTATCTGACCATAGTCACAGATACAGTCGAGTGACAAATACCGATTTGGGGTAATTGGTTGATAGAAACAATGTAATCACCCTTAATACTGTATATTATAACAATGTGTCGTTTTGTGCAACTTGAATGACTCGCCAGTATTTCTCTTCTGATAAAACCTTTTTAAAACATGTTTCAGGTGATCTGCTGTGATCCAGGAAAAAGTGTTGTGGAGCACTCCAAGCTTGAAAAAGTGGCTCAATAAAATAAATAAACATGTTTTTGTAAGATAGGGGATTTCCCCGTGAAATCACCTTTATTGTAAATTACGGGTATTATCCCCAATTTATGAAATAAAATAAATTGGGCATTTTCAAGTTTAAAAGATCCTGTTAAAATTCCGCTGCCAACATAATAATTACCACGGGTTTCTGTCCCGCGGCTCCTGAAACGGGTAAACCCGGGCCGGGGGCCGTGACAGAAAAAGGTGGTATCAGAGCCACTGATTTAAGCCAATTAAGTATTTAGAAATACTTAATTTTTCTGATTGCCATTATGTAAATATGTGAAAATCCAATTTACAAAATTTTAACTTAGAATTTTGTGTGTTTCTTCATATATGCTAACAGCATGAATGAGTTGTCTGAAGCTCTTCAGAATATCACTATCCATTCTGCTGACATGGAAGTTTCCGAGGGCTTTTCCAGTTATTGGGCCGACACTGATGAACTTATGGAATTCCAAGCCCAACCCCAGGAGAAACCCAAACTGAAAAAGAGAAGAAGATTCGTGGGCTGGAGGCGTGTGCGTAGGAAGAAACCAGCAACATGGAAAGTTATAAAGACGGAGGATCCAAATGATAAAGGCAAAGGAAAGGAGATAGGGGAAAGTTCAGGGCAAGCCCAGGAGATGCCATCATGGGAGGAGCTGGATAGTAAACTGGCACTTAGTGACCTCATCGGACCTGCCGATGAAAACCTCTTCAATACCCAGCGGAAGCACAACTTCCAGTTAATCTGGAACCTGCTATCCCAGATCCTATTATCCACCCCCGACCTCTACCAGGAGAGCTGGAAGAATGGTGGACCACTGACTGGCAATTTCAGAATCTCTTAAATAACCCTAATACCTTTTTCCCTCAGTTTGACCCCGAGCCTGCACCAAACCCACCGATGAGCAATGAGAACTTGGCTGAACTCCGGCATTTTGGCGAGGAGCTGGTGGATGCAGGGAATCGAATCCGGGAGGTGGGAGAACAGATCTCCTGGAAGTACGACGAGAGGGAATGTCGCTTCTGAGATGGCAGCTGGCGGTGATGGGGTGACTGTGTGGTTGTGGTTGTATAATAATAAAATAATAATAAATAATAAAAATATAATTATGTAAAATAACTAAAAATAAAACTTTTTTAAGATAACTGGTGTGTATGGACGCATATTAAAATATATAAAATATGGAAGTCAAAAAATCGACAATTTTGATTATACGTGTGACGTGATTTTTGGTGCGATTGTTTTGCATTTAGTTGTTATTTACTTTATACTAATAACTTATATATACTAATTACCAGATGGAACACGCTGTTAAAGAGCCAGTTAATGAAGATAATCAATCTGAGCAAAACAATGAAGATCATTTTCTTAATAGGCAAGACATAGAAAACATCTTTGCTCAAGGAATAGCCAATGCTATTCCAGCAATTCTTGCTACTGCCCGAAATCCAGTTGAACCTCAACCAATTATTCCTAGCAAGCGTACTCATGAAGACAACTTCAGTAATAGTGTAAATGGAGGCGGCAACAACAACAACAACAACAATAATAATAATAATAATAATAATAATAATAATAATAATGGGATGCAAGCCCCATTCCTTAAAAGAATGAAAGCTGCAACGCCTGGTTGCACTTACAAGGAATTTCTTGCCTGTAAACCTGTTGAGTTCGCAGGCAATGAAGGGGCGACTGCTGCACTACGTTGGTTGGAGAAAACCGAGGCAGTAATTAAAATAAGTAAATGTGCCGAGGAGGATAAAGTCATGTATGCTTCTCATCTTTTCAAGGAAGAAGCACTAGAATGGTGGAATACGGTATTACAAGCTAAGGGAAGTGACATGGCCTACGCCATGAGTTGGGAAGAATTTAAGCGTCTAGTGGAAAGGAAATTATGCCCCGAATATGAAAAGGAACAAATGGCGAACAAATTCCTGAGTCACCGAATGGTGGATATTGATTGTCGAGGGTATACTTCGAAGTTCTTCGAATATGCTCGAATAGTGCCTACTCTGGCTTCGCCAGAACCGGTACTTATATCTCGCTACATTTGGGGTTTAATTAGCGAGATCCGGGATATTGTCAAAGCTGCGAGACCCCGCACGGTCGATGATGCGGTAGAATTGGCCAACACTCTGACTGACGGACTGGTGCGTACGCGAGAAGAAAGCAAGAAGAAGGAATTGGCTCAGAAAATTGCCCAAGGATTTCGTGTGGGTAATAGTAGCAACTTCAAAAGAAAGGGAACTGGATCATCTTCCACTCCGCCGTTCTGCAGGAACTGTAAAAAGAAACATTTTGGAAAATGTAATGAAACCTGCAACTTCTGCAAAGCTATAGGACATCGTGACGAAAATTGCAGAAGGAAAATAAAGATCTGCTACAACTGTGGAGAAGCTGGACATTTTAGACCAGAATGCCCTAAATTGGTCAAACCAACGGATAACAAGGCCAAACCTGCAGAAGGAACTACCAAGAAAAACGCAAGAGCCTTCCAATTGACCACGCAGGAAGCTGAACTAATTCCTGACGTAATAGCCAGTACGTTTCTGGTACACAATGTTTATGCGAAAGTATTATTCGACTCTGGTGCAAACCAAAGTTTTATAAATACTTCATTCTGCCAAGCTCTTAAGCTACCCTTAACCAAACTTAGGCAAATTTTTACAGTAGAAACGGCAGACGGGAACTCTGTTAACATAGATACGGTTTTGCAAAAAGAAAATATAGAACTTTCAGGTCATAACTTTTCTGCAAACCTATTACCCATGAATTTAGCTGGATTCGATGTCGTATTAGGAATGGATTGGTTAGTAGCCAACCATGCTCAAATCCTTTGTGATAAGAACTCCATAGAAATTCGTTCCCCCACAGGAGAAGTAATTATGATTACAGGGGATAAGCCATGTAAACCAATGAAGTTCATTTCTGTAATGAAAGTTGCTAGTTATGAACGAAAGCAAGGAATAGTGTATATGATTTCGGTAATCATTAATACTAAAGGTAAGGAACTTAAGGAAATTCCAGTAGTATCAGAATACTCGGATGTATTCCCGAAGAACTACCTGGATTACCACCCGATAGAGAAGTAGAATTTAGAATTCATCTAATTCCAGGAACTACACCGATAGCTAAGGCACCCTATCGATTAGCACCCACTAAAATGTTAGAACTGAAAAAGCAATTAGATGAATTGCTCAATAAAGGATTCATACAACCTAGTTCATCCCCTTGGGGAGCACCAGTATTGTTCGTAAAGAAAAAGGATGGTTCGATGCGAATGTGTATCGATTATAGGGAATTGAATAAGGTTACAATCAAGAATCGATACCCATTACCTAGGATTGATGATCTTTTCAATCAACTTTAGGGGGCTAGATATTTTTCTAAGATAGATTTACGTTCCGGATATCATCAGTTGAAGGTACAAGAAGAAGACATACCTAAAACTGCCTTCAGAACTAGGTATGGTCATTACGAGTTTACAGTCATGCCCTTTGGACTAACAAACGCTCCTGCAGCATTCATGGACATGATGAATAGGATCTGTAAACCGTACTTGGATAAATTTGTAATTCTCTTTATCGACGATATACTCATTTATTCCAAAAGTCAGGACGAACATTGTAAGCATTTACACACACTCTTAACTTAGTTAAGAAAGGAAAAGCTTTACGCCAAATTCTCAAAGTGTGAATTTTGGCTACAGGAGGTGCAATTTTTAGGTCACATGGTGAATCACGAAGGTATTCACGTAGATCCCTCCAAGATAGAAGCGATCATCAAATGGAAGGTCCCGCAATCAGCTACGGAAGTTAGAAGTTTTCTAGGATTAGCTGGATACTATAGACGCTTCATTATGGATTTTTCTAAGATAGTTGTGCCATTAACCAATCTAACCTGTAAAACGGTTAAGTTTGAATGGGGACCTAGGTAAGAAGAGGCTTTTAAGATTTTAAAGCAAAGATTAACAAACGCCCCAATTCTAGCCATACCAGAAGGAACAGAAGATTTTGAAGTTTATTGTGATGCTTCTAAGCTAGGATTAGGATGTGTGCTAATGCAACGCAAAAAGGTAATTGCGTATGCCTCAAGGCAATTGAAAAAGCACGAAGAAACTTATACGACTCATGACTTAGAATTAGGAGCGATAATTTTTTCCCTTAGAATTTGGAGACATTATCTGTATGGAAGTAAATTTACCGTTTATACGGATCATAAGAGTTTAAGATACATTTTTGGGCAAAAAGAATTGAATATGAGGCAAAGAAGATGGATGGAAATTCTAAGTGACTACGACTGTGATATTCAATATCACGAAGGAAAGGCAAATGTAGTCGCAGATGCCCTAAGTCGTAAGTATCATGAAAAGCAAAAGCGAGTTCGTGCTCTTAGGTTAAGTTTACAATTAGACTTAATGGAACAATTGAAAAACATTCAAGAAACAGCAATCAAGGATGATGCTGAAGGAATGAAAGGAGGAATAAAAGACTTGGAGCAAGGGGCGGATGGAATTTGGAGATTCCATAAGAAAAGGATTTGGGTACCTAAGCAAGGAGAATTAAGAAATAAGATTCTAGAGGAAGCCCATAAATCTAGATATACCATGCATCCTGGTAATAATAAAATGTACCAAGATTTAAGAAATAACTTCTGGTGGATATGAATGAAAAAGGACATAGCTAGATATGTATCTAAGTGTCTAACTTGTTCACAAGTTAAGGCAGAACACCAGAAACCTTCAGGGTTACTCCAACAATTAGAAATGCCTGTTTGGAAATGGGAACTAATAACCATGGATTTTGTTACTAAGTTGCCCAAAACTAGAAAAAGTAACGATGCAATTTGGGTAATTGTGGATCGATTAACCAAATCAGCTCATTTCCTACCCATGAAAGAAACTTTTAGTAAGGAAAGATTAGCAAAGTTGTACATAGACGAGGTAGTATCCTTACATGGAGTCCCACTCTCTATTGTATCGGATAGAGATAGTCGTTTCACTTCGCATTTCTGGACAAGTTTCCAAGAAGCCATGGGGACGCGATTAAATTTAAGTACAACTTACCATCCCCAAACTGACGGACAAAGTGAAATGATGATCCAAACCCTAGAAGACATGCTCAGGGCATGTGTAATAGATTTTGGTGGAAATTGGGATGACCACCTACCCTTAATTGAATTCTCCTATAACAATAGTTACCATTCAAGCATTGAAGCTACCCCATTTGAAGCACTGTATGGACGAAACTGCAGAACTCCAGTTTGTTGGGTAGAAATAGGAGAAATCCAATTATCAGGTCCCAAAATCGTACAAGAAACCACCGACAAGATCACTCAAATCAAGGAAAGACTAAAGACAGCTCGAGATCGTCAGAAGAGTTATGCAGACAATAGACGCAAGCCGCTAGAATTTCAAGTTGGAGACAAGGTACTCTTGAAAGTTTCTCCTTGGAAAGGAGTAGTTCGGTTCGGTAAGAAAGGAAAACTAAGTCCAAGGTACGTAGGACCATTTCCAGTAATCCAGCGAATAGGACCAGTCGCCTATCGCCTACAACTACCAGAAGAGCTAGCCGGGGTACATGACGTATTTCATATATCCAATCTCAAGAAATGTCTATCTGATGAATCCCTGGTAGTACCTCTTCAAGTCATAGAGGTAAATGAAAAGTTAAAATTTATGGAGGAACCACTGCAGATAGAAGACAGAAAGGTCAAGTTTCTCAAGCACAAACGACTAGTGCTGGTCATAAGTCAAGTGGGATTCAAAGAGAGGACCGGAATACACTTGGGAACTGGAATCAGAGATGAAGCGAAAATATCCCTACTTGTTCCAATAAATCTCGAGGACGAGATTTTTATAAGGTGGGGAGGATGTAACAACTCTCATTAAAATTACTATTTCTTATTTTATTATGTCCAATAGGAAACCCTAATTGAGACCCCCAAGAAGTATGGCATGACCTCTAAAATTTTCAGAACAATCGAAACTAGGATCAGGGCCCCTAAAACTCAGGGGGGTATCCCCTAATAGACAATTATCCTCACAGTTTGTTGTCAATTGCGAATTTCGTCGAACGGTCGACTCACCCAGGCTAGGATTACACGAGGCTACCCTATGCTATAAGTGACCCGTCGCGCCACGCGCCAGGACCAGGTGGGTCTGGCGCGCCACGCGGGGGAACCCATTTTTCAGCAAATAAATCAGGAGTGTGGCACTTGCATTTTGGCATTGGTTCGACGTTAAAATTCAATTCCTACGTTGAGATATCCTCTGTTTAGTGCAAAAACACACACAAGCACGAAGCTCTGCCGCGATAACAGGGTAATAACTCGATCACTGCTACGATTTAATGTCCGATCGATAAAAACCAATCCGATGGATGTTTAAGTGTTGCCCGAATATTTGGGCTATACTTTGTCATTCGTCGTGAGGGTTTTGATCTCGTGAGTTGTCGTAAAAGTTGTATTAAGTTACTGACCTAGTTTTCATGTGCATTGTTATTTGAATTAGGTTAACAAGGCTAAATCAGTAGGCTAAACTTTGCCCGTCTAAATTTGCAATGTGAGTCATTCTCTTTTTATCAAATTGTTTTCTTAAAACTCTACTTGTTTTCAAAGTTATAATTACAGGGATTAAGTCTTTGTAATCTTCAATTACTGCCGGTATGTGGGGTTTTGTATACATTACTTGATACCCGTCACCATTGGACAACAGGTTAGCCAATGGGTGATCTGACCATAGTCACAGATACAGTCGAGTGACAAATATCGATTTAGGGTAATTGGTTGATAGAAACAATGTAATCACCCTTAATACTGTATATTATAACAATGTGTCATTTTGTGCGACTTGAATGACTCGCCAGTATTTCTCTGCTGATAAAACTTTTTTAAAACATGTTTCAGGTGATCTGCTGTGATCCAGGAAAAAGTGATGTGGAGCACTCCAAGCTTGAAAAAGTGGCTCAATAAAATAAATAAACATGTTTTTTTAAGATAGGGGATTTTCCCGTGAAATCATCTTTATTGTAAATTACGTGTATTATCCCCGATTTTTGAAATAAAATAAATTGGGCATTTTCAAGTTTAAAAGATCCTGTTAAAATTCCGCTGCCAACATAATAATTACCACGGGTTTCTGTCCCGCGGCTCCTGAAACGGGTAAACCAGGGCCGGGAGCCATGACAGATACCACTGAAACTGGCCGCGGCCGCGCGTTCCCGGGTAGTTAGGGGATGGGGGTTTCGACAGAAGGTGGTATCAGAGCTAAGCCACTGATTCAGCCACAGAAGTGTTCTGCTGACACCAAAATATTATTCAATATGTTAGGAAATTATTACGAAACTATGTGCATATCTGTATATTACTGTTGTGTGTTATTTGACAATTTGTTAGTTTACAATATGAGTGACCAAGGACCTTCAGACGCTTACCGTCAGTTGTCCAACCCACCTAGGGACGAAGGCACCTCTTCACAGCCATCCCTCTCAGGGTATTCGGCTGACAACGAAGATGGGATATTCGTGTTCAAGGCCCAATCTGAAGAGCCATTCCCTTCCAAGAAGAGAGGATGGTTCAGCAGAGGAGTTCATGAACGTAGAAAAAGGATGAAAAAATTGCAACAGCAGCGAGCTTTAGCAGCCGTTAAGAGAGAAACAGATGCCCACACTCAAGATATGCTCAATAGGAGTCTAGCAAATTTTCATATCCTAGCAACTACAACTGCAGACCCTAATCTAGAACAATTCATAGCACCCCAGCCATTACCACTGTTTCCCACACAGCCAATGGAAATTGAAGCTGACCTAGAAAACCAAATCCCAATGCCTGAGTTTAACCCAGCTGAGATACCTAGGATACCAGCACCCCATCCTTCAGACCCAGGCTATGACCCGTGGTTTGACGACCATAGGGATTACCAGCAACGCTACCCAATACCCGAAGACGAACCCATGCCAAACCTAGCAGCTTACCCAGACCTGGACCCTCTAGATCCCTACTATGATAATGACCAATACATCAGGGAAATTCTAGAGAACCCTTATCCTTACCAAGAACCCATGCAGCAGTTCCCAAACCCAGTACCAGCCCCTGCACCACCAATGAGTGCTGAAAATGTGCAAGAGCTTCGAACCTTTGATGAACAACGAATTGACCCAGGAAAACCAGAATAACAATAATAATGGAAACCAAGTGGATAACAGTGCCATCCAACACATAGTGGCACAAGGAATTATAGACGCGATACCATATATTATCCAAACGGTTAGGGAAGCTGATAATAAAAGTAACCATGGCAGTAAACGACCTACTGAACCAGAAAACATCGTAAACAATGGACCCATACTGTCACAACCCCCGACCCCTATCCCGGGAGCGGGCGGCCGTGAGCCAGTTTCAGTGGTAGCGGTGTTTATCAATTTTGGCAGCGGAAAATTTCATCAGGACCGTAGTTAGGAAATATTTTATCAGAGTTAAACACCAAAAATGTTTAAAATAAAGAAATGGGATAAAACCCAAATTTCTCTAATAATACATTTATAAGTGGGACAAAACCCGATTCTTCATTTTGATACAGCTATAGGGAATAACCCCAATTATTGAAAATAATTCTCTATTTTAATTAGGTAACTTTTATTGCCACTTTTCTAAGCCTTCAGTGCTCATCAGTTGGCTTTTATGTGCTTCACACTAAGTTACCTGAAACACGTGTTTAAAACATTTTATCAGCAAGAAATACTGGTGAGTGAATCCCAGTTTAATCAAGTTTAATAAAACCCATTGTACAGTATTGAGGGCGATCTTGCAATTACATTTGTTTCGAAGTTATATCAATTAACATCCATGGTACTGTCAGACCCGACTTGTGGAAATGTTACTCCTTGACCAGGTGGTAACAAATTTTGTATACAAAACCCCAACATACTCATGATAATTGTATTCTTACAAATACTCAATAACTGCTTAATATATAATTAATTAAGTTAGGTTTTGTAAAAACAATTTACAAAAAGGTTTACAAAAAGCGGATAAACTCACAAAAAGGTTTACACAAAAAGAAGGATTACTCACATTGCTATTATAGGTCTTTCCTTTATGACTTCCTGGTTATGATCTATTAATTTAAACAATGCACACGTGTTAGTATAATAACCCAATTTACATTAGTTATACCCTTCCCGAGACAGAACTCCAACGACTACGTCGGGCAGAACCTCGACAGCCGTTACGGAGCACTAGATCAATCGGGCAGCATATCTAATACGTAACCGGGGGTTATGATACTTACATCGAGGCAGAGCTTCGCTATTTAGGGGGATAATGCCCGGGTATAGCGCCTACACTGCAGAAATTGAGAGAGATTTGAGAATTGTGAACGAAATGGGACTTAAGGCTCGACTGTTCTATTTATAGGGCTGCTCAGGGGCTTTCTCGCGCCCCGCGAAAGCTGAGGAGCAGGTCTTCGCGGCCCGCGAGGTCCAAAAAGGCGGCGGTAGGGTTGCTGATTCACCGGGCAGTCTCGACGCGTGTCACGCCACGTGGCACGATGTGGTGCGGCCTGATGTCCAGCTGTCGCGGCCCGCGACAGCCCCTGCTATCTCCGTCGCGCCCTGCGAGCGAGTGGGAAATTTTGTTTTCTTTGATTTTTATTAAAATAAAGGTATTTCGGGCCTACTTTTCGTATATGGGTGTATTTAGGACAATTGGGGGTGTCTAAAATATTTTAAGGAGGGTTGATATATCTTGGTATAAATCCTAGGTTATTTAATAAAATATATAGTGCACTCACATTAAGTATAGTAACCTAATTCCACTTTATTCCTACGTCACGAGACAAAACCCCAACGAATTTAGGCAGAGCCTTGATATACGTTACGGGGCCCTACGTCAATCGGACAGTGTATCAGTGATCAAGGGTTAAAACACTTAAAACGGGGCAGGGCATTATTATTATTATTATGGTGTGAAAATAAAAATAGAATTTAGAATTTATCAAGAGAGATCGAGTAGTAGAAAAACAAGCAGCGTGCAATTTTTCGTTGAATCATTCTTTGCCTATATGGCTATATATATAGAAAAGATGGTGTTCCTTGGAAGCTAAGCTTCCTTCCACGCATACATACATATTAAATGTTGAGTTTTGCATTGATGTACACGTAGCATTCATTTTGAATGTTTTAACTTTGATTATTTATATTTAATAATTTATAATTAATTCAGCTGCTTCACTCTTTTGGCGCTTATAACTTATAAAATATGACGTTTTATAAAATAATGAATATGTCATTAGAACGAGAATATTGGTGTCTACATTTTGAACCAAGCTTCATTAAAAATGGAGTAAGGTTAATTATAACGTATTTTTATTATTATGGTTCCTACGTTCTCCAAAGTACCTCATATTTTTAGTGGTCAACTTACCCATGATCTACCCGTTTAATAACATAAGTTTTTATACTCTTTATCTTATATTTTATGAATACAAATTTTGGGAATGTTACATCCTCCCCACCTTGTTTTAAATCTCGTCCTCGAGATTCACTGAAATGTGGAGGAATACCTTTAGTTTGTCACTGATCCTAGTTCCTAAGTATATTCTGGTCCTTACTTTGAATTTCACTTTACTTTGGCCAGAGTTATTCTCTATGTTCTGAGACTCTTATATTCTCAAGAGTTCTTAATGAAAGTAAAATTATTATTATTATTAGCGTAAGTTTTTATATATTTTGTGTCTTAGCACAACTTTTAGTTAAAGGTTTCCTAATGCATTAATAATCGTAAGGGGAATTCTTATACTTTTGATGGCGTCCCAACTTATAGGGTTCCCGTCGTTCAACTTGTCACACGAGTTACGAGACGGATGATCAAACGAAATAATGTTTGATATCGGAATTATAGATGGATACGAGAGATTCCTGATAATTAAATCTAAAATTATCATTGACACACTTGTTCGTGATTTATCCCTAATTGTCAATCATTATAGTCTTTGGATTTCCTCATATATATATAATCATATATTTCACATATTGTAATCTACACATCATTCATTAGGTCAATGTATTTAATAGATTCATCTTTCCCAAAACAGGTCAGACATCAGGTCATGGTACTATTTAGGGAATTCCATTAACATAACATATATCCCATCTTACTCGGCCTCGCCGGAGAGGTACCCTCATCTTACCCGGACAAGCTGGAGAGTCTACTACACCATACCCAGTATTGCCGGAGAGGTAATTATCATTGTATTTCCCATAAATAGAATTTTTCTCAGATCATGATTTTAAAAGTGCATCATTCATTAGGGCTTATATCAAGAAACAAGGAAATTAGTATTCTCATGATGGATCATATGCTAGAACCGAGTAGTACTAATAAACAAGAAATAACAGTGGCCAGGTGTTATTGCTTATTTATCATACTTGCACTGTTCTAGTCATCATCCTCACGGCATACCAATATCCATCACACCTTATCTACACAAGTAATTAGCTTATCTTGAAGCTTATACTAAGGCATTTTTCTTAGGTTTAAGTCTAAATACTATCCTGGGTGTTACCAGTAAATATCAAAATCCTAACTTTTTTTCGTTTAAGCATAGTTATGGTTGTAACTTTCTTTTGATTGAAAAATGGAGTTTTGACAAAAATATCATTGTCTCCATTGATACTATAGCTAGGTTCGATGTGATGAGTATGCTTACAGCTAACTCTATTCATGTTTATATTGGATTCTGTTGCAAGGAATGTTTTATGTGGCATTTTCAAAACATAACACATTTCATAACTCATATTTATAATGACTTTATGTTTTTATATGAATTATCAGTGATATTTTCTCTTATGCTTATTTTCAGAAGATATTTGATTACTATATTGTGTATATCAAGAAATTCTATAATATATATACATATATGTGTATATTTACTATTTAGAAACATAAAATTTCAAATCTCTTACGTAATATATACACACACACACACATATATATATATATACATATATAATACTAGATTATTTTGTAATATCTTTAATTTATAAAAATACACTATATATTCGATGGTACCAATCATCAAGCTTATTTTCATAACTTTATTTTATCCTTTTTATAAAAGTAGTATATTGGAATAAACTTCTGTTAAATTTATTGAATATAATATTTTTAAAGGATGGATAAATAAAAGTTTAAATAAATAAATTATTCAAAATATAAATTTTCTGGACTCATGAGAATAAAATTCATTTTTGTTTTCAAAGAAGTATTATAGTGAGTAATACAAGGTTTGATGTTTCAAAAATTGATTCTAAATATATTGAGTAATTAAGTAAATACATGTATATGCATATATATCTCAAACAATAATAATAGTAATTTATTTAACGATGTTATAATATTAATACTATGATTTGATCTTTAAATAAACTATATAAAGGATAAGTGTATTAAATACACATTGGAGTCAATTATCTTTATGTGGGACATTCATTTTAATTCTAGCTTGAAAATGAACCGATAACTAGAATGTTTAGGAAAATTTAACATGCCAGAAAAAATAAATACTAAATTATTGATTTATATTGGGTAAGAAGAGATGTTTTTATTCTGTAATATCTTTACTTCTAAAACTAATTATCTAATCTTTTTTATACGTACCGATTGTACAAACCCATCAGACTTCTCTTTTCTTTTTCTTTTCTTTTATAATATACTAGTGGGAGACCCGCGCGTTGCGGCGGAGTAAATAATACGAGGCCTGAACATATCACAAACTTACCCGCAACACTTCACATCTACTATACCCGTAAGGTAGATTACCATATTGGTATATTTCTAAAAAAAAAACCTTACAAAAACAATAGATTTTTCATTCAAAGAAAACACCACACTTAAAACGTGATGTACAAGTTAATACGTTTACACCAAGGGATATAGCAAAGCTTGAAAAAACTTGGTAGGACTTTGAGGATAGGTGCTTGTTAATCACCAGGGTTACCGAGTTGACAATAGGCAACCATTTGACCATCAATTCTACTCAGTCTCCTGAACACAGGACAACCACTTTCAGTCAGCGTGTTTCTAAACTCGATCATTATCTGTTGAGGGTTGGAAGCGGGACCCACTATGCGGGTTGAATGTGCTGAGGTTGATTTTGCAAGGAATGCCTTTAACAAGATCAATTATCCTCTTTGCATCATCAATGCTGCAAAATATAAGACCAAAAGCAAGTATTAATGCAACCCAAAATGAGCCAAATTACACACATAACCCCAATATTAGAGGTCGCAAGATGGTCGAGTTGGGTAATAGGTCGAATCAGGTTGACCAAAATTGTTTATATAAAATGATCAAGGAGGTTTTATGCATTATGAAGATATAAAAATCATATTTTGAGAAGCTTATTGAGATGAACCAAGATGATAAGGAGAGAGCAAAGTTAAATGGGTCAAACCTGTAGCTGTCGCCAGCAAGCAACACATATTCAAATAGGACTTTGTATTCATGTTTCAAGCTGAGTTCTTCAGTAAGGGTATCAAGAAGTAATTTCAAATTATACTTCCTAACCTATAATTTATAAAAATGTAAGTCCAACCTAAAACACACATATCTCATAAACGATACTAACAATTAAAAGAAAAAAAATTAAAAAGAAAAAATATAACACTAAAAAACTCACACATAACTTATTATAATCCTTATGCAAAAAGCCCATCGTTTATCTTATTATATTGGAAAATTCAACAAAACAAATAAAAAAAATCAATTTAGTTACAGATGAATGTGCTTTTTAACTAAAAGAAGAAGATAATAAAGTAATTAACGAATGAAATATTAAGATCAACTGCATGTAAATGCTTGTATCATGTTTGACTCTTGAGTGCATATTCGTTGAAAACTGATGCTATAGATGGAACAGTGACATGTATATTCCACTCGTCAAGTTAGATAAACGATACAAACTTAAAAAAAGACTAAAATGATCAGACACTAACTACATTAGAAGCCACTAACTCCAGATATAAACAGAGAGTTCCAAAATTCAAATTTTAACATATTGAAATGAAATGCAGATGACGATTCACCTAGATTTGATTCAGAACAGAATTTGTAAGAGTTCCAAAATTAGAAGCCACTGACAACATCAAACTAAAGAGAGTTGTGCAAGCTGCTATTGAAGGATTTTGGTGGAAAGCACAGTCCATACTGAAAAATAATAAAAATGCAGCCATTAAGGTAATCACCACAAATGCCAACATAATCCTTGACTTATCAGTCGAAATGGGTTGGTGAACTTTACCCTTTCTATTAGCTCTTTGTTGAGGAAATATGCTTGGAGAAGAGGTTTTCCGATTGTCATTGTACGGCTGTCATGCTTGATGCTCAACAAAGCCTATTAACTGAAAACAAATTTAAACAACATATGTTTTAATATTATTGAGATCATAATTAAAGTTGCTCGCATCTAGATTCCTGAGATACCCTACCATAATTGGAGCAAATATATGGTAACAAATATATCCAAGTACCTACATTATCATTATCATTTTCATCAGTTCATTTCCTATCCTTCAAAGCCTTCAAAGGCAACCTAAGCTTTAACTGAAATTGTAATGAAATAAAATAAACTTACGTAGGCGTAGTCACAATAAAATTTGGATAGCAAAGAACCTCTTGCTTGATAACCAAAAAAATGACAAATAAACTTACATCATGAAGAAAAGGTTGTTCATGGCTCATAATCCTACCGGTCGCTTGCTTATTCTGCCTCCACAAGTTCCCAAGAAGTTTCTCTGTTTCAATCTAAGACCATCGAATATTCAAGTTAGAATCACATAATACATGTGAAATATGCATTTCATGGAACCTTCCACAATGTTATGAAAGTGGTGTACCTGTGACAATTGGGCAGATCGTCAGATTCAGGATACATGAGAAGTTGCAGGATGGTGAAATACATATCATCTTACATGAGCACTACAGTTATCACCTCGAAAAAAATTCCATGTAACAGACCTTCCAACGGCACAAGAGATGCCTTCCAACCCGAATCCCGAATTCGTAGATTTCGTATAGTTTAGCATAAAGTTTGACCTAAATCGTACAGTTCTAAAGTCCTACTGATCAAAGGTCCACAAATACTACCAGCTGCAATCCGTTGAAAAAACGATATAATAAGAATCATCTGATACTACTTTCTACTAACATTCTGGTCCTGAAATCATTTCAGTGTTACTCCTTACATTCAATATAAACAACTTCAAATTCAACATAATCCTAAATGCCGAATCCTCGGGTTTAAGTAACCAAAACTTACACTCAAATCCACCACATACACAACCATATTTCTATAGCAACCAAATTACCAACAAACAAATAATTTCCAAATAGAAATAATAAAAAAAAGCTTCTACCACAATAGTCCAGATGGTACAATTCATCCCTGTCAGCTTCAAGATATTCACCGATGTTCATCCGATTACTTTGGCAGGAACTATCGCATGCCAGCATTGGATTGTTAGGCCATAGCTTCTCAATTGTTCTGCCAATCATGCCTTCAACAAACTTGTATGGTGCAAGTTTCTTCCAAAATATTGGGTTAAACAAGAGAAAATGCTAAGATCTAGTCTAATGAACTCTTAACTAAAACTATTTAAAATAAATTTTTATTACTCACTCTGTCATATGCATCCTTAAAGTATCGAGTCGCGTCATCAATGACATCGCCAAAACCAAGATCCATTGTTAGTAAACCTGCTTCAAATATAAATTACTCAAATAATTTTATATTTTTAATAGAAAGCCCATTAATCCGTTGAAAAAACGATATAATAAGAATCATCTGATACTACTTTCTACTAACATTCTGGTCCTGAAATCATTTCAGTGTTACTCCTTACATTCAATATAAACAACTTCAAATTCAACATAATCCTAAATGCCGAATCCTTGGGTTTAAGTAACCAAAACTTACACTCAAATCCACCACATACACAACCATATTTCTATAGCAACCAAATTACCAACAAACAAATAATTTCCAAATAGAAATAATAAAAAAAAGCTTCTACCACAATAGTCCAGATGGTACAATTCATCCCTGTCAGCTTCAAGATATTCACCGATGTTCATCCGATTACTTTGGCAGGAACTATCGCATGCCAGCATTGGATTGTTAGGCCATAGCTTCTCAATTGTTCTGTCAATCATGCCTTCAACAAACTTGTATGGTGCAAGTTTCTTCCAAAATATTGGGTTAAACAAGAGAAAATGCCAAGATCTAGTCTAATGAACTCTTAACTAAAACTATTTAAAATAAATTTTTATTACTCACTCTGTCATATGCATCCTTAAAGTATCGAGTCGCGTCATCAATGACATCGCCAAGACCAAGATCCATTGTTAGTAAACCTGTTTCAAATATAAATTACTCAAATAATTTTATATTTTTAATAGAAAGCCCATTGGTGCATTTCATCGAACACTTCATAGACACAAACAAAAGTTAATCACAAACGATAACAAATATAGAAGTTTCTTTGAAATCAAGCTCACAACTCATCCAATCTGTAACAGATATATAAGACTGCCCCTAGAAACTCGATCAAACGAAAGAGAAATCAATGATTTAACATGGTCTCTACTTAAGAACTGTGTTCATTCTTCAATGCATGAACTAAAACCCCTTCAAAACCATTTCCAACTAAATCAACAACAATGGATGCGAAATAAAAGGCAGATTCAAGTAGGTATTGATTAAAATCACAAAAGATTTAATGCAATATAAAAATAGTAGAAAATTATACATTAATTACCCGAAGATTATAAAGTTGATTTGATCAAGTGCACCGATCAGATCAAATTAATCAACACTAAAAGAACTTACCAGCATGTGAATCCATTTTTAAATTCAAAGCAGGAGAGCTTCGTTGTTGACCCTGTTGACTTGATTCTTGATATGTCTTTGGAAATAGATATCGGTGATGGTAGATTTATGTGTGGTGCAAGAATCAAATGAAAGGGATGAAACATTCAATCGGCGTTTCAATTGATTTTAATTGATGAATCTTGGGTTTCGATCATCAATAATGAAGCAATCATCAATAATGAAGCAGTGAAACCTAATTGACTTCATGATTGATTGCTTCCCACCGTTTCACTGTTTCATTTGCGTCTTGATTTATGAGGAATGGCGTTTAGGTTTCTTAAAGGGCAACGATGGAAAGGATTTTGTGCGTGTGAGTATGGGTGTAGTTGGAATTTACTATTATACCCTCGTACTGTCTTAAAATATTAACCTCTTTACCATTTTACCCTCATAAAACAAGCATTCATTAGTTGTACATATTGCCTTAAGAATTGGACGCAATGTAAAATTACATCTTTATCCATCACTTTTCCTTTATAATATATTATATGTTTTGGTCAAAAATCAGACGAGGATAATGCAACCAAACTCTCTGTTAAGGGGTATGATGCTTGAATTGGTAAATAACAATGAGGATCACCATGAAATGAATTGCACAGAAGACACAAAGATTTATACGAGGAAAAAGCCCTTGATCAATGAATGATCTCCGGCATAAAAAACCTCGGGTGATGGAAACTACCGATCACCAACTCAAATTAAACAATAATTCTTTTACAACTTCGGATGATAGCGAGCTAAGTACAAGGATCACTATAGTGTATCGTGTAGAAATGTATGAAAAATGCTAAGTGTTTTGCCGAGAGCCGGTGAGTGCAGTTGTACGAGTGTGTGTAGCCAAAAAATAGCCAAGTGTTGTCTAATTAGCTCGCTACCCCTTTTAAATTTAGTAAAATATCTAAATAACTAACTATCCGCAATTCATGCCTTCTCCCCACGACCTCCATAACGTTCACCATGGTCAAGCACGTGTGGAATAAACGCGGAATATTCTCCAGGAACGTTACCAAGACTAAGTCCAAGCTGGTACTCCTGCAAAACAATATCGAAATCATAGCAGACAATCATTAGTATAAGGATCCTTAGGATGATCCATGATCCTGATCCTGAAACACTTCTGAGGATCACTAACTGACACAGAAGTAAGGATCACCAAGCAGGATAATAATTGAGGATCACGGGTCATTAAGAAATCCTCCCCTAACATTATAGATTATAAAATAAAAATTATTACTTTTATAATATTCTAAATGATAGGGAATAAAAACATAATCATGATTATACTTAATATAAAATAATCTTTTAAACATACATTTTTTTTCTTTGCTAGAGAACTTTAATTTTAAGCTCAAAGGTGTCGGTTTAATAATAGCTTTTATGGAATGATATAAGGATCAATCGCGCGCTTCGCGGCGCACTACAACAAACTATGCGAAACTTTATTTGAAAAAGGCTAAACATAACCCACGTGTTACAGCAATTGCCTTCAAAAATTTTATGTAAAAATATAAAATGATTTAAATAATAAATGTCCCTTTTTTAAAACTTTTATATAAAATTTAAAGCATTTAGAGAAAAAAAAACATTATTTTGTAAAAGAGAACAACGTTTATTAGTGAACAAAGTTTAGTAAAAACAATTAATAATAACCCCATATATACATATAATAAAATGAAACTAACAGAGTAAAACATAATCATCATACTTTGTCTGATGGTAAAAAACCTTTTGGAACCAAACTTTTGTATACCTTTTCCAAGTTTGAAAGAAAATCATTATATATATAGGGAGCCGCTAGAATGAGAACCACCACGAGTTATGAGAACCACGAGAACCGCGTCCCGCGGGTGGCCGTCGGCGACGAAATTTTTTTTACACCTAGATCCGTATATTTTAGCGGGGGGTTTAAATTTTCGGTTCAAACGGCGCGCCCGAGGGGGTAGTTTTTTACGCCCAAAGTTTGGTAAAAAAAAAAAGAAAAATTAAAAAAATTAAAAAAACCCAAACTTTGGGTGTAAAAAACTACCCCCTCGGGCGCGCCGTTTGAACCGAAAATTTAAACCCCCCGCTAAAATATACGGATCTAGGTGTAAAAAAAATTTCGTCGCCGACGGCCACCCGCGGGACGCGGTTCTCGTGGTTCTCATAACTCGTGGTGGTTCTCATTCTAGCAATCCCCTATATATATATATATATATATATATATGTGACAGTCGTTGTTATACATTATTTATTAATATTTATAAAAAAGATGTGCTGGAAAAAAAACAACATAAAGATAATAATGATGTTGAGTGGGAGTGGGAGACAATTACTAGAACAAACTTCAGAAAACAATGTACATAGTGTATTTCTATCAACGAAAAGTATGCTCATGATTTCAAAAAGACAAGCCTTTTTCTATTTTATGCAACAAAGAGTACAACCTTACTTACAAATTAGGGTGAGCGGAGTAGAGTTTGGTATCACGCGGTAAACGTCTAGTAATGTCCATTATATATGTAAATATTAATAATTGTATTATATATATTATATTACAGTATGTGTTTAACCTATACAATTTATATATATATATTTATTAATATATATAAATAATACGTCAAAATAATACTTATTTCCTAGGAAGTCTATGGGTACATCTAATCATATTGGTCGTTCATACTGTGGACTTAATTTGTTAAAATAACCTAAAAATCATAATATAAATATTAAGATTTATCTATACAGAGTAACACATAAATTGTCACATTAATTTCCTAACATAAGGTTTAAGTTTTAGGTATTAAAAGAACACCTAGATGGCTTAAACCAGTGGCTCTGATACCACCTTCTGTCACAACCCCCGACCCCTATCCCGGGAGCGGGCGGGCGTGAGCCAGTTTCAGTGGTATCGGTGTTTATCAATTTTGGCAGTGGAAAATTTCATCAGGACCGTAGTTAGGAAATATTTTATCAGAGTTAAACACCAAAAATGTTTAAAATAAAGAAATGGGATAAAACCCAAATTTCTCTAATAATACATTTATAAGTGGGACAAAACCCGATTCTTCATTTTGATACAGTTATAGGGAATAACCCCAATTATTGAAAACAATTCTCTATTTTAATTAGGTAACTTTTATTACCACTTTTCTAAGCCTTCAGTGCTCTTCAGCTGGCTTTTATGTGCTTCACACTAAGTTACCTAAAACACGTGTTTAAAACATTTTATCAGCAAGAAATACTAGTGAGTGAATCTCAGTTTAATCAAGTTTAATAAAACTCATTGTACAGTATTGAGGGCGATCTCGCAATTACATTTGTTTCCAAGTTATATCAATTAACATCCATGGTACTGTCAGACCCGACTTGTGGAAATGTTACTCCTTGACCAGATGGTAACAAATTTTGTATACAAAACCCCAACATACTCATGATAATTGTATTCTTACAAATACTCAATAACTGCTTAATATATAATTAATTAAGTGAGGTTTTGTAAAAACAATTTACAAAAAGGTTTAAAAAAGCGGATAAACTCACAAAAAGGTTTACACAAAAAGAAGGATTACTCACATTGCTATTATAGGTCTTTCCTTTATGACTTCCTGGTTATGATCGATTAATTTAAACAATGCACACGTGTTAGTATAATAACCCAATTTACATTAGTTATACCCTTCCCGAGACGGAACTCCAACGACTATGTCGGGCAGAACCTCGACAGCCGTTACGAAGCACTAGATCAATCGGGCAGCGTATCTAATACGTAACCGGGGGTTATGATACTTACATCGAGGCAGAGCTTCGCTATTTAGGGGTATAATGCCCGGGTATAGGGCCTACACTGCAGAAATTGAGAGAGATTTGAGACTTGTGAACGAAATGGGACTTAAGGCTCGACTGTTCTATTTATAGGGCTGCTCAGGGGCTTTCTCGCGCCTCACGAAAGCTGAGGAGCAGGTCTTCACGGCCCGCGAGGTCCAAAAAGGCGGCGGTAGGGTTGCTGATTCACCGGGTAGTCTCGACGCGTGTCACGCCACGTGGCACGATGTGGTGCGGCCTGATGGCCAGATGTCGCGGCCCGCGACAGCTCCTGCTGTCTCCATCGCGCCCCGCAAGCGAGTGGGAAATTTTGTTTTCTTTGATTTTTATTAAAATAAAGGTATTTCGGGCCTACTTTTCGTATACGGGTGTATTTAGGACAATTGGGGGTGTCTAAAATACTTTAAGGAGGGTTGATATATCTTGGTATAACTCCTGGGTTATTTAATAAAATATATAGGTGCCGGAAAAGCTTCCAAGTCTGCCTCCCAGTTCAACATTGTCGACCTTGACACTGTTCGATCCAGAAAGAAGAAGGCCATTGCCAGCCCTAGTGTCTCCATCCCCAAGGCACCCACTAAAGGAATGGGTGGCAAGAATAGGAAAAACTCTGAGATAGAGGATCTACAAGGCCTGCCACTGATCTGCCACCAATTCCTTGAATACTTCAATGACGTGAGGATCACCAATTCTGTCTAGGTATCCTACTTATTTGAGGATCACCTGATCTTGAACTGCTTTGTTTTTTTTGCAGAAATTTGCTGAGATTGAAGACTACGTGGGGAGCGTTAAGGAGCTGGATAAGAAGATTGCTGACCTCCAACAAGTTGCAGTGCTCAAGGATCTTAAGATTGCTGATCTCGAAAAAGCCCTTCAAGACGCCAAGACTCGGACAGCTAAAATCTTGATCGACATTGACTACGATAAGCATGATCTCATAGAAGGTGCAAAGGTCTCCACTGCCATCACAATGTATAAGACAAAACTGAAGATGGCCCAGTAAGCTCAAGATCCTGACTTTGACAGAAGCAGCTGGGATGTTGAGGGCTGGAAAGCGAGGTTGGCTGATCTGGAAGATGATGAGGAGGCTGAGGAGGTTTTGGCGATCGAGGCTGGAGGCGGTGCGAAGGATCGGGTGAAGGATACCGAAGCTGGAGGGGATGAAGATGCAGCGAAGGTGTAGGCTGCATGATTGGGCAATGATGGACATTTCTAGACGTAGCCGGAGCCCAATTTTTTAAATTCGGTAGTAGTTTATTTTGTGGTTGTGCTGTTTTAAAACAATGATGGTCTGTATTTGAACAATAGTTTTAGGATTAAGGATCTAGGATCCTCTGGATAATAGGTAGGATTACAAATGGTGGAGGGATCCTCTGTTTGGGGGATGAAGCCATTGTGATCCTGCCGCTTTTGATTTCCTGCACTTGCTATAACCGCATAAACAATGGACACCCGTTGCCAACCCATGTGGACGGGCCACGTTTTGCTGGTAGAAACGTGGGTTGGCAACTTTGACAACCTTTGACGGTTAAACCTTTGTTAATAAAATAACTTTAATCTTTTTTGACTTATCTTGTGTTGTTATCCTTGTTTGTCATTTTAATTTTCAATTGTTTTGATGTACACTTGTCTGAGTAAGAAAAGTTGAACAAATTAGATAAAGAAAATATTTAGGATATGATCCAGGATCAAATATCCTATAGTTGAAAAATTCCAAAAAGTGGTATATTTTAAGGATCATAAGTTCAGTTGTCAAAGTATAAGGGTTATTCAAATAATCAATGAATAAAATCAAAATAGTTAAGGATCATACCTGGGGATCCAAGTTAGGATCCTAACCCTTTATACTATAACCAGGATAACCATAGGACAAACCTTAGTAAGAAGTAAGGATCAAGGATCCTTGGTTGTTTAACTTCGAAGACCTGAAATAGAACATAACTTGGGACTAAGCCATTATAAGATAAAAGTTAGCAACTAGGGACAAGCCCAAAGGATAACTGGGGACAAGCCCAAGGATAACTGGGGACAAGCCCAAGGATCGTGTGTGAACTGGAGTATGGCCCTAACTGGCGACTATCCTAACTTAGTGGCATGAAAATGCCAAAACCTTAGCTAACGTGAAAACGTTAGAAACCTTAAGAACGGATGTATGGTACGTCTACTATTATACGTAGGATCCAAGGTATAGCCAGTACAATGGAATTATCAGCCCCTAAAGCGAGTACTGGTCCCACTGCCATGAACTATACCAGGATCATCGTGCGCTACTGGCGAAACTGGGGTCAAGCCCAAATAAGTAATTGCTTCTGTAGATAATCAACCCTTTGCTAAGGATACCTGAACCTTCAAAACTCAGAATCACGTGAAAGGTGGATAAAGGATGCAGGATCCTTATCCTTATATGAGAAAATAAGAGAACGGAATAGTTTGAGATTAGAATGTTACCGAAATAAGGATCATCTGTGCTTTAAGGATCCTTTAAGGATACTTATCATGTGAGGATCATGGATCCTTATCACATGAAGTATTTCTTCAAATGGACAGCATTCCAGGCTCTAGGTAGCAAATCACCTTCCATTGTTAGCAATCGATATGCCCCCTTTCCTGCCTCAGCTTCAATCAAGTAAGGTCCTTCCCATTTTGGTGCCAACTTTCCATCAGCAGGATTGGTGGTATTCTGAAATTCTTTCCTTAGTACCATATCACCAACTTGGAATTTCCTGATCCTGACATTTTTGTTGTAGGCTCCAGCCATTCTTTGCTGATAACTGGCCATCCTTATCCTTGCCAAATCTCTGATTTCTTCTATAGTATCCAGGTCTTGAACCAAGTTCTCATCATTTTCCTCAGGATCACGAATACTTGTTCTAGCAGTTGGAACCACCATTTCTGTAGGGATCACTGATTCTGCCCCAAATACCAAAGAGAATGGAGTTTGGCCTGTAGCATTCTTAGGAGTTGTCCTATCAGCCCAAAGCACATAAGGTAGCTCTTCTGCCCATTTCCCTTTCTTGGATCCAAGCTTCTTCTTCAAATTATTGATGATGATCTTATTGGAGGATTCTGCCTGACCATTAGCTTGTGGGTGGACTGGTGTTGATGTTATCATCTTGATTCCCCAGCTGTCACAAAAGTTAGTAGTTCTGCCCCCAATGAATTGGGAACCATTATCACATATAATTTCAGAAGGAATACCGAATCTAGTTATAATATTTCTTTTAATGAAGGATATAACTTCCTTTTCTCTGACTTGGGCAAAAGCTTCAGCCTCTATCCACTTGGAGAAGTAATCAGTCATAGCAAGCATGAACACTTTTCCACCAGGTGCCTTAGGGAGCTTACCAACTATATCCATACCCCATCTCATAAATGGCCAAGTGGAGGATATAGGATGCAAAAATTCAGCTGGTTGATGAAGGATATTGCTGTGTCTCTGACAAGGATCACATTTCTTAGCATACTCCACAGCATCTCTCTTCATAGTTGGCCAATAGTATCCTATCCTCAGGATCCTTGAGAATAATGCCCTGCCCCCAGTGTGGTTTCCACAATCTCCTTCATGGAAGTCTTTTAAAACTTCTTGGATTTCAGGATCCTCAATGCATCTTAAATATGGTCATGCAAGAGATCGTTTATACAACATATTATTTAAAATTGTGAATTGAGATACCTTAATTTTGAAAGCCCTAGGGTTTTCTCCTGTAGGAATCTCTCCATGTTGTAAGTATCTCATGATTGAATGAGATTGAGTATCCTCACTAGGGATAATTGTAGAATCCTCTCCTATTTCCATAGCCACATGATCCTCGATGGCAGGAGCCAGGATATGGATAATGGGGATATTTATATCCTCCGGGATCTTCAAAGATGATCCTAGATTATCCAATGCATCAGCTTCTGCATTTTCTTCCCTTGGTACCTGTGTCAAACTGAAGGAAACGAAAGAAAGTGCCAATTCTTTGACTATCTCCAAATATTTGGTTAACTTTTCACCTTTAACAGCATAGGATCCATTAAAGTGATTAGTGATTAACAAAGAATCTACATGTACCTCAAGATACCTGATCCTCATATGCTTAGCAATTTGCAAACCAGCTATCAAGGCTTCATATTCAGCCTCATTGTTAGTAGTTTGGAACTCACAAGCTATAGAGTGGGGTATTATGTCCCCATGTGGCGATTTTAGTAGTATTCCAAGCCCTGTTCCTTTGACATTTGAGGATCCATCAGTATAGAGTATCCAAGGATCCTTGGTCTCCTCTAGCTGTTGGACTTCTAATTCAGCTTCTTTTTGCAAATCACTACTGAAATCTGCCACAAAGTCGGCTAATGCTTGGGATTTAATGGCTGTCCTGGGCTCATATCTTATATCATATGCACTAAGCTTCACTGCCCACTTAGCCATCCTTCCTGACATTTCAGGTTTCCTGAGGACATTCTTAATTGGAAAATTAGTTTTGACGATAATGGTATGAGTTTCAAAATAATGTCTCAATTTAGTAGATGCCATAATTAATGCAAGGATAAGTTTCTCTAAGTGTGAATACCTGGATTCAGCATCAAGTAAACTCTTACTTACATAATAGATAGGATGTTGTGTACCTTCGTGATCCTTAACAAGGACGGCACTTACTGCTTTTGAGGATACCGCAAGATATAAGGATAACACATCTCCTTTTTCTGGCTTCATCAAGGCCGGGGCCGAGGATAGGTAATCCTTAAGAGCTCTTAAGGCACTTTCATGCTTCTCAGTCCACTCGAATTTCTTGTTCTTCCTTAGGATATCATAGAATTCCTTGCACTTTTCTGAGGATTTGGATATGAATCTGTTTAACGCTGCAATCCTGCCTGTTAACCTCTGAACATCCTTAGCATTGGCAGGGGACTTGATGTTCACTATAGCTTTGATTTGTTCTAGAGTGGCTTCAATGCCTCTCTTTGTCACCATATATCCTAAGAATTTACCTGCTTTAACACCAAAGTGACATTTTGAAGGATTAAGTTTCATGTTATATTTGTCAAGGATATTGAATGCTTCCTCCAAGTCCCTTAGGTGATCCTCAGCCTTTTTTGATTTTACCACCATATCGTCTATGTAAACCTCCATAGTCTGTCCAATCTGATCCTTGAACATCATATTCACTAGCCTTTGATAAGTTGCACCTGCATTTCTTAGTCCAAATGGCATAGCAATATAACAGTATATACCAGTTGGAGTCATAAAGGTTGTATCCTCTTGATCGGATGGTTCCATCTGAATTTGTTGAAATCCAGATGAAGCATCCATAAAAGTTAACAGTTCATGACCCGCAGTTGCATCCACCATGGAGTCAATGTGGGGTAATGGGAAAGGATCCTTGGGACATGCCTTATTTAAATCAGTGAAATCGACACATACCCTCCACTTTCCGTTTTTCTTTTGAACAACAACCACATTGGCCAACCATCTTGGATACTTGACCTCTCTAATCATATCTGCTCGGAGTAATTTCTCTACCTCCTCCTGGATAATGGCATTTCTTTCTGGTGCAAATTTCCTCCTCTTTTGATGAATTGGTTTGAAGGACCTATCAATGCCAAGTTTGTGAGTGATTATATCTTTAGATATACCTGTCATGTCTTCGTGTTTCCATGCAAAGGTAGTCTTTCTCCTTTTGAGGAAGGATATGAGGTCTTCCTTTATTTCGCCAAGGATCCCTGATCCTATATAAACTTTAGATTCAGGATCATCAGGATCCATAAGGATTTCTACTACATCCTATTCTCTTGCCTCCAAGACATCCCTTGGAGGATGCTTTAATTGCTATTGCTCCCTTGACTTTAAGGCTGGTTTCATTGATGAGGTGTAGCAGTTCTTAGCTTCTTGCTGATCACTATCAATCTTCACTATTCCCCAAGGACTAGGAAGCTTCATACATTGATGATAAGTGGATGGGACTGCCTTCATGTCATGTATCCAAGGCCTGCCAAGGATAACATTACAACAAGATAAACAGTCAATAACACAAAATTTTTGGTAAGAATGTAGGCCTTCAATATAGATTGGGAGTTTAATATCCCCCAGAGTATTCTTAGTCTCACCACTGAATCCCACGAGCACAGAGGATCTTGGTATGATATCGGATTCAGGAATATTCATCTTCTTGAGGACATCAAGATGGATAATGTTCACAGAGCTTCCTCCGTCTATAAGGATCCTGCAAACAAAATGGTTAGAAATAAAAAGAGTGATAACCAAACCATCGTGATGAGGATCCTGAATGTCAACACGATCATCCTCATCAAAAGTTATGACTTTTCCTTCGGAGACACTGGATGTTCGAATGGGTCTATCTCCATTATCCATCTTGGTTTCCTTTGCATGTCTTTTAGCTGCAGAGAAGGATGTTCCACAAATGTCTAATCCTCCAGAAATAAAGTTTATAACTTGTGCATCTGCTGGAGGGGCTGGAGCTTTCTCTGGGATCCTTTTAGGATCCTGAGTCCTTGACTTCTTTCTCCCCAATAATTCTTTCAAGTGCCCCTTACTCAACAAGTATCCAATTTCTTTTCTCAGTGCGATGCATTCTTCTGTGAGATGCCCAAAATCTTCATGATATGCACACCACTTTGACTTATCTTTGGTTGCAGCTGGTCTGTCATTTTTCCTGGGCCATCTAGCTTTATCACCTAAATTCTGCATCGCAAGGATTAGTTCATTGTTATCAACAGAAAAACAATATTCAGAAATTGGAGGATAATCCTCATCATCCTCTTCTTGTTCAACAGCATGCACGTTCTGGTTATCAGATTTGTTATAGGACCTGAACTTGTTATTCTTGAATGAGGATCCTTGCTTTTCTTGCTTTGAGGATCCTGCTAACCTCTCCTGGATCCTTTTGTCATCCTCTAGCCGGATGAACCTAAGGGCCCGGGTTCTTACCTCATCTAGATTCCTGCATGGTGTCATAACAAGATCATCATAGAATAATGAATCCCTAAGCAATCCCATTTTGAAGGCTTCAACAGCCGTAGCTATATCCAGGTTAGGAATATCTAAGGATTCTTTACTAAATTTAGTGATATAATCCCTTAATGATTCATTATGACCTTGGGTTATCCTATACAGATCACTAGTTAAACGCTCAAATTTTCTACTACACGAAAATTGGTTATTAAATAGGTTAACTAGATTAGCAAACGAGGTAATAGAGTATGGGGGAAGACTTAGCAGCCATTTAAGAGCCGATCCAGTAAGAGTGGATCCAAATCCCTTGCACATACATGCTTCCTTTAACCTTTCTGGGATGGGATTGATCTCCATCCTTTCCCTGTACTGTGCTATGTGTTCTTCAGGATCTGTTGAACCGTCATACAACTTCATGGTAGGCACGTGGAACCTCTTGGGTATCTCAGCATCACAGATTGGTGGTGCAAAACGAGATATCTTGTGGCTCCCATCTGCAATCTCCGGGATAGGCTTGACCACTCCTGGGACACTTGATATCATATCCTTTAACTTTTGCAATTCTCTGGCCATGGCATGATTGATACCTGTATCCTGCATAAGGCCATGGTTAGTGGTATAAGAATTATTGAAAGTGTTACCTCCCATTGGATTCAAATTAGGAAGAGCGGATGTGAATCCATATTGTTGGGGCTCTGGAATGACCGATGGACCTGTAGAAGCAATGGTCTGCATTGGAATGAAATCTCCCTGATGGATATCGGAATTCCCTGATTGCAAACTCCTTAAGGATCCCGGAATATGAAAGGATCCTTGAAACTGAGAGGATCCTTGAACCTGGGAGGATCCTGGAACATAGGAGGATCCTTGAACCTGGGAGGATCCTGGAACATAGGAGGATCCTTGAACCTGAGAGGATCCTTGGACCTGGGAAGATCCTTGAAACGGCCAGAACCCTTGAATCTGCTGCGCTCCTGAGTATCCTCCTGAGCTTGCGAAGGATCCTATATGCTGAGGATGGGATCCTGCTGGTTGGAAGTGTAACCCTGAAGCCTGAGTCATTGCTGATGATCCGTAATGCACTCCTTTTGGTCCTCCCACATATTGAACGTCTGGAACCACTGAAGGCTGAGAAGTTATAACCGGAGTATCGAAATTCAAAGATCTGGGCATCAGTGGGGAATGATCCTCTGCCGATCTCTTCTGTTTCTTGATGTCTCCAATTTCTCTAAGAATCCTTTCATTGGTCTTATCCTGCTGCTGTATATGCTCCTTCATCTGCAAAATCAGAGTAAACAAGTCACTAGTAGTGGGAGTATAAGAAGCAGAAGAAGTTGGAGGTTTTGAGAAAATGGGAGTTGGTTTCTTCTCGGTATTTTTCTGAGGTCCAGAAGGTGGTGGAGGCAAAGGCAAAGGTGGAATGCCCCGGGATGAATTGACTGCAGACATCGCACTGGAGGTGTTCTTTGATGATGAAGCGATCTGCTTGAATGTAACGAACCGAAATGATCACAAAAATGAGAATTTCTTAGGAAATGAAGCACCAATTGCCCCACGGTGGGCGCCAAACTGTTTTGGTCAAAAATCAGACGAGGATAATGCAACCAAACTCTCTGTTAAGGGGTATGATGCTTGAATTGGTAAATAACAATGAGGATCACTATGAAATGAATTGCACAGAAGACACAAAGATTTATACGAGGAAAAAGCCCTTGATCAATGAATGATCTCCGGCATAAAAAACCTCGGGTGATGGAAACTACCGATCACCAACTCAAATTAAACAATAATTCTTTTACAACTTCGGATGATAGCGAGCTAAGTACAAGGATCACTATAGTGTATCTTGTAGAAATGTATGAAAAATGCTAAGTGTTTTGCCGAGAGCCGGTGAGTGCAGTTGTACGAGTGTGTGTAGCCAAAAAATAGCCAAGTGTTGTCTAATTAGCTCGCTACCCCTTTTAAATTTAGTAAAATATCTAAATAACTAACTATCCGCAATTCATGCCTTCTCCCCACGACCTCCATAACGTTCACCATGGTCAAGCACGTGTGGAATAAACGCGGAATATTCTCCAGGAACGTTACCAAGACTAAGTCCAAGCTGGTACTCCTGCAAAACAATATCGAAATCATAGCAGACAATCATTAGTATAAGGATCCTTAGGATGATCCATGATCCTGATCCTGAAACACTTCTGAGGATCACTAACTGACACAGAAGTAAGGATCACCAAGCAGGATAATAATTGAGGATCACGGGTCATTAAGAAATCCTCCCCTAACATTATAGATTATAAAATAAAAATTATTACTTTTATAATATTCTAAATGATAGGGAATAAAAACATAATCATGATTATACTTAATATATAATAATCTTTTAAACATACATTTTTTTTCTTTGCTAGAGAACTTTAATTTTAAGCTCAAAGGTGTCGGTTTAATAATAGCTTTTATGGAATGATATAAGGATCAATCGCGCGCTTCGCGGCGCACTACAACAAACTATGCGAAACTTTATATGAAAAAGGCTAAACATAACCCACGTGTTACAGCAATTGCCTTCAAAAATTTTATGTAAAAATATAAAATGATTTAAATAATAAATGTCCCTTTTTTTAAAACTTTTATATAAAATTTAAAGCATTTAGAGAAAAAAAACATTATTTTGTAAAAGAGAACAACGTTTATTAGTGAACAAAGTTTAGTAAAAACAATTAATAATAACCCCATATATACATATAATAAAATGAAACTAACAGAGTAAAACATAATCATCATACTTTGTCTGATGGTAAAAAACCTTTTGGAACCAAACTTTTGTATACCTTTTCCAAGTTTGAAAGAAAATCATTATATATATATATATATATATATATATGTGTGTGTGTGTGTGTGACAGTCGTTGTTATACATTATTTATTAATATTTATAAAAAAGATGTGCTGGAAAAAAAACAACATAAAGATAATAATGATGTTGAGTGGGAGTGGGAGACAATTACTAGAACAAACTTCAGAAAACAATGTACATAGTATATTTCTATCAACGAAAAGTATGCTCATGATTTCAAAAAGACAAGCCTTTTTCTATTTTATGCAACAAAGAGTACAACCTTACTTACAAATTAGGGTGAGCGGAGTAGAGTTTGGTATCACGCGGTAAACGTCTAGTAATGTCCATTATATATGTAAATATTAATAATTGTATTATATATTATATTACAGTATGTGTTTAACCTATACAATTTATATATATATATTTATTAATATATATAAATAATACGTCAAAATAATACTTATTTCCTAGGAAGTCTATGGGTACATCTAATCATATTGGTCGTTCATACTGTGGACTTAATTTGTTAAAATAACCTAAAAATCATAATATAAATATTAAGATTTATCTATACAGAGTAACACATAAATTGTCACATTAATTTCCTAACATAAGGTTTAAGTTTTAGGTATTAAAAGAACACCTAGATGGCTTAAACCAGTGGCTCTGATACCACCTTCTGTCACAACCCCCGACCCCTATCCCGGGAGCGGGCGGGCGTGAGCCAGTTTCAGTGGTATCGGTGTTTATCAATTTTGGCAGTGAAAAATTTCATCAGGACCGTAGTTAGGAAATATTTTATCAGAGTTAAACACCAAAAATGTTTAAAATAAAGAAATGGGATAAAACCCAAATTTCTCTAATAATACATTTATAAGTGGGACAAAACCCGATTCTTCATTTTGATACAGTTATAGGGAATAACCCCAATTATTGAAAACAATTCTCTATTTTAATTAGGTAACTTTTATTACCACTTTTCTAAGCCTTCAGTGCTCTTCAGCTGGCTTTTATGTGCTTCACACTAAGTTACCTAAAACACGTGTTTAAAACATTTTATCAGCAAGAAATACTAGTGAGTGAATCCCAGTTTAATCAAGTTTAATAAAACTCATTGTACAGTATTGAGGGCGATATCGCAATTACATTTGTTTCCAAGTTATATCAATTAACATCCATGGTACTGTCAGACCCGACTTGTGGAAATGTTACTCCTTGACCAGATGGTAACAAATTTTGTATACAAAACCCCAACATACTCATGATAATTGTATTCTTACAAATACTCAATAACTGCTTAATATATAATTAATTAAGTGAGGTTTTGTAAAAACAATTTACAAAAAGGTTTACAAAAAGCGGATAAACTCACAAAAAGGTTTACACAAAAAGAAGGATTACTCACATTGCTATTATAGGTCTTTCCTTTATGACTTCCTGGTTATGATCGATTAATTTAAACAATGCACACGTGTTAGTATAATAACCCAATTTACATTAGTTATACCCTTCCCGAGACGGAACTCCAACGATTACGTCGGGCAGAACCTCGACAGCCGTTACGAAGCACTAGATCAATCGGGCAGCGTATCTAATACGTAACCGGGGGTTATGATATTTACATCGAGGCAGAGCTTCGCTATTTAGGGGTATAATGCCCGGGTATAGGGCCTACACTGCAGAAATTGAGAGAGATTTGAGAATTGTGAACGAAATGGGACTTAAGGCTCGACTGTTCTATTTATAGGGCTGCTCAGGGGCTTTCTCGCGCCTCGCGAAAGCTGAGGAGCAGGTCTTCACGGCCCGTGAGGTCCAAAAAGGCGGCGGTAGGGTTGCTGATTCACCGGGTAGTCTCGACGCGTGTCACGCCACGTGGCACGATGTGGTGCGGCCTGATGGCCAGATGTCGCGGCCCGCGACAGCTCCTGCTGTCTCCATCGCGCGCCGCAAGCGAGTGGGAAATTTTGTTTTCTTTGATTTTTATTAAGATAAAGGTATTTCGGGCCTACTTTTCGTATACGGGTGTATTTAGGACAATTGGGGGTGTCTAAAATATTTTAAGGAGGGTTGATATATCTTGGTATAACTCCTGGGTTATTTAATAAAATATGTAGTGCACTCACATTAAGTATAGTAACCCAATTCCACTTTATCCCTACGTCACGAGACAGAACCCCAACGAATTTAGGCAGAGCCTTGACATACGTTACGGGGCCCTACGTCAATCGAACAGGGTATCAGTGATCAAGGGTTAAAACACTTAAAACGGGGCAGGGCATTATTATTATTATTATGGTGTGAAAATAAAAACAGAATTTAGAATTTATCAAGAGAGATCGAGTAGTAGAAAAACAAGCAGCGTGCAATTTTTCCTTGAATCATTCTTTGCCTATATGGCTATATATATAGAAAAGATGGTGTTCCTTGGAAGCTAAGCTTCCTTCCAAGCATACATACATATTAAATGTTGAGTTTTGCATCGATGTACACGTAGCATTCATTTTGAATGTTTTAACTTTGATTATTTATATTTTATAATTAATTCAGCTGCTTCACTCTTTTGGCGCTTATAACTTATAAAATATGACGTTTTATAAAATAATGAATATGTCATTAGAACAAGAATATTGGTGTCTACATTTTGAACCAAGCTTCATTAAAAACGGAGTAAAGTTAATTATAACGTATTTTTATTATTATGGTTCCTACGTTCGCCAAAGTACCTCATATTTTTAGTGGTCAACTTACCCATGATCTACCCATTTAATAACATAAGTTTTTATACTCTTTATCTTATATTTTATGAATACAAATTTTGGGAATGTTACACATACTTCAAGTGCCTATTCCTAAAAGAAGACGAACCATGTCTTATGGTTGTTCTTATAAAGAATTCTGGTCTTGTAAACCAATGGAATTATCGGGTAATTGTTAGGGATGGATTTTCACATCTTATGGATCACGGATCCTCAAGTGCAACCAGGATCGCGGGTCCTCAGTTCAGTTTGAATTAAGGATCCTCAGAAGACGTTGCAGGAATAAGGATCCAGGATCCTCATTATTATCCTTATACTAACAATTGTTTCCATTATATTTGAACTTGTTTTGCAGGAGTATTAGAGTGAGATTTGGTCTTGCCGAGATTCCAGGGGAATATGCTCCATTATTCTGCACGTGCATGGCCTTTGTGACCGTTATAGAGGTCGTGGGAAGCTAGCATCTTTTGTGGATTGTTAGTTAGCAAGTTTATTTCTATTTTTATAAGGGGATAACAAGCTTGATTAGATAGAACACAAGAACGATTAGCAAACACACACTGCTCGAGAACTCTCTGCAACTTATTGGCGATTACACACTTTTTGCACACTAGTGATCCTTGTAACAAGCTTGTTATCATCCCGATTTGTAACTTCATTTGTTTAATATAGTTGGTGATCGGTAGTTTCCATCACCCGAGGTTTTTTGTGCCGGAGATCATATATCGATCAAGGGCTTTTTCCTCGTATAAATCCTTGTGTCCCACATTCATTTCATTCGTGCATTATTCATACATTTGTTCATCAATTCAAGCATCACACCTCACAAAATCAGATTTGGTTGTATTGTCCTTGTGTGATTTTTGACCAAAACAGTTTGGCGCCCACCGTGGGGCAATTGGTGCTTCAACTCTGAGAAATTTTATTCATTTCAATCATTTCGGTTCATTACCTTCAACTACATGGCTTCTCAAGCGAAGAACACTTCAAGCTCCATGCCGGCGATCACTTCTTCACAGGGCATTCCACCTTTTCCTCCAGCACCTTTTGGATCCCAAAAGAATGCTGAGAATGCTCCGAAGAAACAAACCCCCGTTTTCCCAAAACCAACTTCTGCTGCTTCTTCTGGTCCTACTAATAATGATCTTTATTCTTTGATTTTGCAGATGAGGGACTACATGCAACAGCAGGACAAAACCAATGACATGATCCTTCGAGAGATTGGTGACATCAAGAAATTGAAGAGACCAGCAGAGGATCACTCTCCTTTGATGCCGAGATCACTGAATTTCGACACTCCAGTCATAACTGCCCAACACTCTGCAGCATCAGATGTCCAGTACCAGGGTGGATTATTGGGAATGCGTTTTGGATCATCGGCAATGACTCAGGCTCAAGGATCCTACTTTCAGCCTTCAGGATCCTCTTTTCAGCCTCAAGGATCCTCCTCCCAGCATCAAGGATCCTTCTTCAATTATGGAGGATATATGGAAGCACAGACGGTTCAAGGATCCTCACTCCAGGGTCAAGGATCATCTTCTTAGGTTCACGGATCTTCTCAGGTTCAAGGATCCTCCTCTCAGGTTCAGGGATCCTCATCTTAGGTCTATGGATCCATGGATTATCCTCCAAGGCCCCTAGTCTCGGTGCATCAGGGATCCAACATCTTTCAGGATCAAGGATCCTTAAGAAGTGTTCAACCAGGAAGTTTAGATATTCATTTGGGAGACTTCATCCCTATGCAGACTATTGCTTCATCTGGTCCCTCAATTATACCAGAATCTCGCCAATATGGATTCACATCCGGAATTCCAAACCTGAATCCTTCAGGAGGTAACACTTTGAATAATTCTTATAATGCTAACCATGGCTTTGTGCAGGATACAGGTATGAACCAAGCTATGGCTAGGGAACTGCAGAAACTTAAGGATATGATATCCATCGTTCCAAGAGTGGTTAAGCCCATTCCTGAAATTCCAGATGGGAGTCACAAGATATCTCGTTTTGCACCACCTATTTGTGATGCAGAGATACCGAAGAGGTTTCAAATACCAACCATGAAGCTATATGATGGCTCAACGGATCCAGAAGAGCATGTAACTCAATACAGAGAAAGGATGGAGATCAATCCCATTCCTGAGAGGTTAAAAGAAGCATGTCTATGCAAGGGTTTCGGATCCACACTGACAGGATCAGCTCTTAAATGGCTGCTAAGTCTTCCCCCTTACTCTATTACTTCATTTGCTAATCTAGTTAACATGTTTAATAGCCAATTCTCGTGCAGTAGAAAATTTGAACGTTTAACTAGTGATCTATATAGGGTAACACAAGGTCAAAATGAATCACTTGGAGATTATATCACTAAATTATGTAGAGAATCCTTAGAGATTTCCAATTTGTATATTGCTACGGCTGTAGAAGCCTTCAAAATGGGTTTACTTAACGATTCATTATTCTATGATGATCTTGTCATTACCCCTTGCAGGAATCTTGATGAAGTAAGAACCAGGGCCCTTAGATTCATCCGACTAGAGGATGATAAAAGGATCCAAGAGAGACTGGTAGGATCCTCAAAGCAAGAAAAGCAAGGATCCTACTTCAGGAACAACAAGTCCAAATCATACAACAAGTCTGATAACCAGAACGTGCATGCAGTGGAACAGGAAGAGGATGATGAGGATTATCCTCCCGTTTCTGAATATTGCTTTTCTGTTGATAATAATGAACTAATCCTTGCAATGCAGAATCTAGGTGAAAAAGCAAGATGGCCCAGAAAGAGTGATAAGCCAGCTGCAACAAAAGACAAATCCAAGTGGTGTGCATATCATGAAGATTTCGGTCATCTCACTGAAGAATGCATTGCACTCAGAAAAGAGATTGGTTACTTGTTAAGCAAAGGGCATTTTAAGGAGCTGTTGGGAAGAAAAAAGTCAAGGATCTAGGATCCTGAAAAAGTTCCGGAAAGAGCTCCAGCTCCCCCAGCAGATTAACAGATTATCAACTTCATATTCGGAGGAACAGACATATGTGGCACTTCCTTTTCAGCAGCCAAGAGGCATACCAAAGAAACAAATATGGACAATGGGGACAGACCCGTCCGGACCTCGATCTTTACATAGGAGAAAGTTATATCCTTTGATGAGGATGATCGTGTGGATATTCAGGATCCTCATCATGATGGTCTTGTTATTACTTTATTTATATCTAACCATTTTGTTCGCAGGATTCTCATAGATGGAGGAAGCTCAGTGAACATCATTCAACTTGATGTCCTCAAGAAGATGAACATCCCTGAATCAAAAATTATCCCAAGATCATCAGTTCTTGTGGGATTCAGTGGAGAAACCAAGAACACATTGTGAGACATTAAACTTCCCATTTATATAGAGGGAGTGAATACTTTTCAAAAATTTTGTGTTATAGATTGCTTATCCTGTTGAAATGTTATCCTTGGCAGGCCATGGATACATGACATGAAAGCGGTCCCATCTACATAACATCAATGTGTAAAACTCCCTACTCCATGGGGTGTGGTAAAGATTGAAAGTGACCAACAGGAAGCCAAAAATTGCTACACTTCAATGAAGCTAGCCTCAAGACCCAGGGAGCAATAGCAATTAAAGTATCCTCCAAGAGATGTCCTGGAGGCAAGAGAACAAGATGTGAAAGATATCCTGATGGATCCTCAGGATCCTGAATCCAAGGTCTTCATAGGATCCGGGATCCTCAGCAACATCGAACAGGATCTAGTATCCTTCCTCAAGAAGAGGAAAACTACCTTTGCCTGGAAGCATGAAGACATGACATGTATCTCTAAAGATATTATTACTCATAAGCTTGGCATTCACAGGTCATTCAAACCCATACATCAAAAGAGGAGGAAGTTTGCACCTGAGAGGAATGCCATTATCCAGGAGGAGGTAGATAAGCTGCTCAGAGCAGGCATGATTAGAGAGGTTAAGTATCCAAGGTGGTTAGCCAATGTGGTTGTTCTTCAAAAGAAAAATGGAAAGTGGGGGGTATGTGTCGATTTTACTGATTTAAACAAGGCATGTCCCAAGGATCCTTTCCCATTACCCCACATTGACTCCATGGTGGATGCTACCGCGGGTCATGAGTTGTTGACTTTTATGGATGCTTCATCTGGATTTCAACAAATTCAGATGAAACCATCTGATCAAGAGGATACAGCCTTTATGACCCCTACTGGTATCTATTGTTATATTGCTATGCCATTTGGACTAAAAAATGCAGGTGCTACATACCAAAGGCTAGTCAATATGATGTTTAAGGAACAAATAGGAAACACAATGGAAGTCTATATAGATGACATGGTGGTTAAGTCCAAGAGAGCTGAGGATCACCTTAGAGATTTGGAGGAAGCATTTGATATCCTTGATAAATTCAATATGAAATTGAATCCTTCCAAGTGTCATTTTGGTGTAAAAGCAGGCAAGTTTCTAGGATACATGGTGACAAAAGAGGCATAGAGGCAAGTCCAGAGAAAATCAAGGCGATTGTGAATATTAAGTCTCCTGCCAATGCCAAGGATGTGCAAAGAGTGACAGGGAGGATCGCAGCCTTGAATAGGTTCATCTCAAAGTCATCGGAGAAATGCAAGGAATTCTATGACATCCTGAGAAAGAACAAGAAATTTGAGTGAACTGAAAAGCATGAGAATGCTCTCAAGGCCCTTAAGGATTACCTATCCTCAGCTCCTGCCTTAATGAAACCAGAAAAAGGGGATATATTATCCTTTTATTTGGCAGTCTCTTCTAAGGCAGTAAGTGCGGTCCTTGTTAAGGATCATGAAGGTACACAACACCCTGTATATTATGTAAGTAAGAGTTTGCTTGATGCTGAATCCAGGTATTCACATTTAGAAAAACTTATCCTTGCTTTGATTATGGCATCAACTAAATTACGCCATTATTTTGAAACCCATGCTATTATTGTTAGAACTAACTTTCCAATTAAGAATGTTCTCAGGAAACCTGAAATGTCAGGAAGGATGGCTAAATGGGCACTAAAGCTTAGTGCCTATGATATAAGATATGAGCCAAGAACTGCCATTAAATCCCAAGCCTTAGCTGACTTTGTGGCAGATTTCAGTAGTGATCTACAAAGGGAAGCTGAGTTAGAAGTTCAACAGTTTGAAGAGACTAAGGATCCTTGGATACTCTTCACAGATGGGGCTTCAAACATCAAGGGAACTGGACTTGGAATACTACTAAAATCGCCACAGGGGGATATAATACCCCACTCAATAGCTTGTGAGTTTCAAACTACTAATAATGAGGCTGAGTATGAAGCCTTGAGAGCTGGTTTGCAAATTGCCAAGCACATGAGGATCAGGTATCTTGAGGTACATGTAGACTTATTGCTAATTACTAATCACTTTAATGGTTCTTATGCTGTTAAAGGTGAAAGACTAATCAAATATCTAGAGATAGTCAAGAAATTGGCGGACTCTTTTGTTTCCTTTAGTTTAGAGAAGAAAATGCAGAAGCTGATGCTTTGGCCAACCTTGGATCATCAATGAAGATTCCAGGGGATATTAAAATTCTCATAATCCATATTTTGACTCCTACTATTGAGGATCACACAGCTATGGAAATAGTAGAGGATTCTGCAATCATACCTAGTGATGATACACAATCACATTCAGGATCCTGGATCCTCCCAATCATGAGATATATACAACATGGAGAGATTCCTACAGGAGAAAACCCCAGAGATTTCAAAGTCAAGGTATCTTAATTTACAATACTAAATAACATGTTATATAAACGATCTCTTGCAGGTCCATATCTAAGGTGCATAGAGGATCCTGAAATTCAAGAAGTCCTGAAGGATTTTCATGAAGGAGATTGCGGAAACCACACTGGGGGTAGAGCACTGTTCTCAAGGATCCTTAGGATAGGATATTATTGGCCTACTATGAAGAAGGATGCTGTGGATTATGCCAAGAAATGTGATGCTTGTCAGAGACATAGCAATATCCTTCATCAACCAGCAGAGCTCCTGCATCCTATATCCTCTTCTTGGCCATTCATGAGATGGGGAATGGATATAGTTGGTAAACTTCCCAAAGCACCAGGAGGAAAAATGTTCATGCTTGCCATGACTGACTACTTTTCCAAGTGGATAGAGGCTGAAGCCAATTTATTGGGAGTAGAACTACTAACTTTTGTGATAGTTGGGGGATTAAGATGATAACATCAACACCAGTCCATCCACAAGCTAAGGGTCAAGCAGAATCATCCAACAAGATCATCATTAACAACTTGAAGAAGAAGCTTGGATCCAAGAAAGGGAAATGGGCAGAAGAGCTACCTTATGTGTTATGGGCTGATAGAACAACTCCCAAGAATGCTACTTGCCAGACTCCATTTTCTTTAGTGTTTGGAGCAGAATCAGTGATCCCTACAGAGATGGTGGTTCCTACTGCTAGAACAAGCATCCGTGATCCTGAAGGAAATGCTGAAAACTTGGTTCAAGACTTGGATACCATAGAAGAACTCAGGGATTTGGCAAGGATAAGATTGTCTAGTTATCAACAAAGGATGGCTGGAGCTTATAACAAGAATGTCAGGATCAGAAAGTTCTAAGTTGGTGACATGGTGTTGAGGAAGGCATTCCAAAATACCACAAATCCTGCTGATGGAAAGTTAGCACCAAAGTGGGAAGGACCCTATCTTATTGAAGCTGAGGCAGGAAAGAGAGCATATCATTTATTAACAATGGAAGGTGATTTGCTACCAAGAGCTTAGAATGCTGTCCATTTGAAGAGATACTTCATGTAAGAAGGATCCAGGATCCCTAATCATCCTCATGACCGGTATACACAAAGGATCCTTAGAGGATATATGATCCTCATTCTGGTAATAATGTGATTCTAATTTTCCTAACCCTTTAATTTATTTATTTACAAGGAAAAGGATTTAGGATCCTTTATCCTTCTTCACTAAAATTCTGAGTTTTGCAGAAGTTCAGGGATCCTTGAAAGAGGATCAAGTATCCACAGAAGTCTCTTAGGTTTTATGGGCTTGTCCCCAGTTTTATGGGTTTATCCCTAGTTTTTGAGCTTGTCCCCAGTTTAAGGTATCCACTACCTTCACCAGTAGCGCACGATTATCCTGATGCAGTTAAAGGCAATGGGACCAGTACCCGCTTTAGGGGCTGACAATTTCATTGTACCGGCTGTATTCAGGATCCTAAGTATAATGGTAGACATACCATACATCTGTTCCTAAGGTTTCTAACGTTTTCACGTTAGCTAAGGTTTTGGCATTTTCATGTCACTAAGTTTGGATAGTCGCCAGTAAGGGGCATACTCCAGTTTACACAAGATCCTTTGGGCTTGTCCCCGGATTGTTGGGCTTGTCCCCAGTTACTAACTCTTCCTTTTGTAGTTGGCTTAGTCCCAAGTTATGTCTTATTTCAGGTTTCTAAAGCTAAACAGTTAAGGATCCCGGATCCTAACTTCATACAAGGGTTTGTTTTTTTTTTTGGTTATCACAATTGTAAGTATTAAGGATTTAGGATCTTAACTTGGATTTTCTGGTATGATCCTTATTTACCTTAACTTTATTCTTGATTTATCTATGTTACCCTTATACTTTGACAACAGGATATATGATCCTAAAATTATATCACTTTTTGAACTTTTTGATTATAGGATATTTGATCCTTGATCATATCCTAAAATTTTTGACTTAAACTAATTTCTATACTTTCATTATTAACTTGTAAGTTCAAAGGAATATGCAATAACAATTGAAAGGTAAATAGACACAGCATGAATAACATAAGATAGCCAAAAGATTAAGGTTTTATTTATTTATCAAAAGTTAAACCCTTCAAAGGTTGTTAAAATTACTGTTAGGGGTGGATTTCTAAATGACCCGTGATCCTCAATTATTATCCTGCTTGGTGATCCTTACTTCTGTGTCAGTTAGTGATCTTCAGAAGTGCTTCAGGATCAGGATCATGGATCATCCTAAGGATCCTTATACTAATGATTGTCTGCTTTGAATTCGTAATTGTTTTGCAGGAGTATCAATTTGGACTTGGTCTTGGCGATATTCCTGGAGAATATTCTAAGTCTATTCCGCACGTGCTTGGTCAGAAATGGACGTTGTGGAGTCGTGGAGGACTTGCACCATTTGCGGATTGTTAGTTAGAGTAGATATTTTCTAATTTAAAAGGGGTAGCGAGCTAATTAGACAACACTTTTGGCTATTTTTGGCTACACACACACTCATACAACTGCTCTCATCAGCTCTCGCTAACACACTTGGCGATTACACACATTTTCTACACGATACACTATAGTGATCCTTGTACTTAGCTCGCTATTATCCGAAGTTGTAAAAGGATTATTGTTTAATTTGAGTTGGTGATCGGTAGTTTCCATCACCCGAGGTTTTTTATGCCGGAGATCATTCATTGATCAAGGGCTTTTTCCTCGTATAAATCTTTGTGTCCCCTGTGCAATTCATTTCATAGTGATCCTCATTGTTGTTTACCAATTCAAGCATCATACCCCGTAACAGAGAGTTTGGTTGCATTATCCTCATCTGATTTTTGACCAAAACAGTTTGGCGCCCACCGTGGGGCAATTGGTGCTTCATTCCTAAGAAATTCTCATTTTTGTGATCATTTCGGTTCGTTACATCCAAGCAGATGGCTTCATCATCAAAGAACACCTCCAGTGCAATGTCTACAGTCAATTCATCCCAGGGCATTCCACCATTGCCTCCACCACCTTCTGGACCTCAGAAAAATGCCGAGAAGAAACCAACTCCCATTTTCTCAAAACCTCCAACTTCTTCTGCTTCTTATACTCCCACTACTAGTGACTTGTTTACTCTGATTTTGCAGATGAAGGAGCATATACAGCAGCAGGATAAGACCAATGAAAGGATTCTTACAGAAATTGGAGACATCAAGAAACAGAAGAGATCGGCAGAGGATCATTCCCCACTGATGCCCAGATCTTTGAATTTCGATACTCCGGTTATAACTTCTCAGTCTTCAGTGGTTCCAGACGTTCAATATGTGGGAGGACCAAAATGAGTGCATTACGGATCATCAGCAATGACTCAGGCTTCAGGGTTACACTTCCAACCAGCAGGATCCCATCCTCAGCATATAGGATCCTTCGCAAGCTCAGGAGGATACTCAGGAGCGCAGCAGATTCAAGGGTTCTGGCCGTTTCAAGGATCCTCCCAGGTTCAAGGATCCTCTCAGGTTCAAGGATCCTCCTATGTTCCAGGATCCTCCCAGGTTCAAGGATCCTCTCAGTTTCAAGGATCCTCCCAGGTTCAAGGATCCTCCTACGTCCCAGGATCCTCACAGGTTCAAGGATCCTCTCAGTTTCATGGATCCTTAAGGAGTTTGCAATCAGGGAATTCCGATATCCATCAGGGAGATTTCATTCCAATGCAGACCATTGCTTCTACTGGTCCATCGGTCATTCCAGAGCCCCAACAATATGGATTCACATCCGGTCTTCCTAATTTGAATCCAATGGGAGGTAACACTTTCAATAATTCTTATACCACTAACCATGGCCTTATGCAGGATACAGGTATCAATCATGCCATGGCCAGATAATTGCAAAAGTTAAAGGATATGATATCAAGTGTCCCAGGAGTGGTCAAGCCTATCCCGGAGATTGCAGATGGGAGCCACAAGATATCTCGTTTTGCACCACCAATCTGTGATGCTGAGATACCCAAGAGGTTCCACGTGCCTACCATGAAGTTGTATGACGGTTCAACAGATCCTGAAGAACACATAGCACAGTACAGGGAAAGGATGGAGATCAATCCCATCCCAGAAAGGTTAAAGGAAGCATGTCTGTGCAAGGGATTTGGATCCACTCTTACTGGATCGGCTCTTAAATGGCTGCTAAGTCTTCCCCCTTACTCTATTACCTCGTTTGCTAATCTAGTTAACCTATTTAATAACCAATTTTCTTGTAGTAGAAAATTTGAGCGTTTAACTAGTGATCTGTATAGGATAACCCAAGGTCATAATGAATCATTAAGGGATTATATCGCTAAATTTAGTAAAGAATCCTTAGATATCCCTAACCTGGATATAGCTACGGCTGTTGAAGCCTTTAAAATGGGATTGCTTAGGGATTCATTATTCTATGATGATCTTGTTATGACACCATGCAGGAATCTAGATGAGGTAAGAACCCGGGCCCATAGGTTCATCCGGCTAGAGGATGACAAAAGGATCCAGGAGAGGTTAGCAGGATCCTCAAAGCAAGAGAAGCAAGGATCCTCATTCAAGAACAACAAGTTCAGATCCTATAACAAATCTGACAACCAGAATGTGCATGCTGTTGAACAAGAAGAGGATGATGAGGATTATCCTCCAATTTCTGAATATTGTTTTTCTGTTCATAACAATGAACTAATCCTTGCGATGCAGAATTTAGGTGATAAAGCTAGATGGCCCAGGAAAAATGACAGACCAGCTGCAACTAAAGATAAGTCAAAGTGGTGTGCATATCATGAAGATTTTGGGCATCTCACAGAAGAATGCATCGCACTGAGAAAAGAAATTGGATACTTGTTGAGCAAGGGGCACTTGAAAGAATTATTGGGCAGAAAGAAGTCAAGGACTCAGGATCCCGAAAGGATCCCAGAGAAAGCTCCAGCCCCTCCAGCAGATGCACAAGTTATAAACTTTATTTCTGGAGGATCAGACATTTGTGGAACATCCTTCTCTGCAGCTAAAAGACATGCAAAGGAAACCAAGATGGATAATGGAGATAGACCCATTCGAACATCCAGTGTCTCCGAAGGAAAAGTTATAACTTTTGATGAGGATGATCGTGTTGACATTCAGGATCCTCATCACGATGGTTTCGTTATCACTCTTTTTTATTTCTAACCATTTTGTTCGCAGGATCCTTATAGACGGAGGAAGCTCTGTGAACATTATCCAGCTTGATGTCCTCAAGAAGATGAATATTCCTGAATCCTATATCATACCAAGATCCTCTGTGCTCGTGGGATTCAGTGGCGAGACTAAGAATACTCTGGGGGACATTAAACTCCCAATCTATATCGAAGGCCTACATTCTTACCAAAAATTTTGTGTTATTGACTGTTTATCTTGTTGTAATGTTATGCTTGGCAGGCCTTGGATACATGACATGAAGGCAGTCCCATCCACTTATCATCAATGTGTGAAGCTTCCTAGTCCTTGGAGAATAGTGAAGATTGATAGTGATCAGCAAGAAGCTAACAACTGCTACACCTCATCAATGAAACCAGCCTCAAAGTCAAGGGAGCAATAGCAATTAAAGCATCCTCCAAGGGATGTCTTGGAGGCAAGAGAACAGGATGTGGTAGAAATCCTTATGGATCCCGATGATCCTGAATCTAAAGTTTATATAGGATCAGGGATCCTTGGCGAAATAAAGGAAGACCTCATATCCTTCCTCAAAAGGAGAAAGAGTACCTTTGCATGGAAACATGAAGACATGACAGGTATATCTAAAGATATAATCACTCACAAACTTGGCATTGATAGGTCCTTCAAACCAATCCATCAAAAGAGGAGGAAATTTGCACCAGAAAGAAATGCCATTATCCAGGAGGAGGTAGAGAAATTACTCCGAGCAGGTATGATTAGAGAGGTTAAGTATCCAAGATGGTTGGCCAATGTGGTTGTTGTTCAAAAGAAAAACGGAAAGTGGAGGGTATGTGTCGATTTCACTGATTTAAATAAGGCATGTCCCAAGGATCCTTTCCCATTACCCCACATTGACTCCATGGTGGATGCAACTGCGGGTCATGAACTGTTAACTTTTATGGATGCTTCATCTGGATTTCAACAAATTCAGATGGAACCATCCGATCAAGAGGATACAGCCTTTATGACTCCAACTGGTATATACTGTTATATTGCTATGCCATTTGGACTAAGAAATACAGGTGCAACTTATCAAAGGCTAGTAAATATGATGTTCAAGGATCAGATTGGACAAACTATGGAGGTTTATGTTAGGGGAGGATTTTCTAACAATTAGTGATCCTTACTCGTTATCCTAATTAATGATCCTTTCTTCTGTGACAGATAGTGATCCTCAGAAGAGCTTCAGGATCAGGGTCATGGATCACTTTAAGGATCCTCGTACTGATGATTGTTTGTTTGTGTTTTGTATTACTTCGCAGGAGTTACGAGCTTGACTTGGTCTTGGCAACGGTACTAAGGAATATTCCACGGGCATTTCGCACACGATTGACCAAAAATGGACGTTGTGGAGAACGTGGGAGCTTGGCACAAAAGTCGGATAGTTAGTTATTGTAGTTAACTTCTATTTTAAAAGGGGTAACGAGCTAGAATTAGAAGACTTAGTCATTTTTCAGCTACACACACACTCTCATATACTCGCACACTTGAAGCTCTCGACGAACATTCATTCGTTTTCACTCACTTTTACACATTTCACGATAGTGATCCTTGTACCTAGCTCGTTATTATCCGAAGTTGTAAACATTTATTGATTTATTTGAGCTTGGTGATCGGTAGTTTCCATCACCCGGGGTTTTTTATGCCGGAGATCAACTCTTGATCAAGGGCTTTTTCCCCGTATAAATCCTTGTGTCATTTGTGCAATTTACATTGAAGTGATCCTTGTCATTGTTCTACATTTCAAGCATCATACTCCGTAACAGAGAGTTTGGTTGCAATATCCTCATCAGATTTTTTGACCAAAACAGTTTACATAGATGATATGGTGGTAAAATCAAAAAAGGTTGAGGATCACCTAAGCGAATTGGAGGAAGCGTTCAATATCCTTGATAAATATAATATGAAACTTAATCCTTCTAAGTGTCATTTTGGTGTAAAGGCAGGTAAATTCTTAGGATATATGGTGACAAAGAGGGGCATTGAAGCCAGTCCAGAACAAATCAAAGCTATAGTGAACATCAAGTCCCCTGCCAATGCTAAAGATGTTCAGAGGTTAACAGGCAGGATTGCAGCTTTAAACAGATTCATATCCAAATCCTCAGAAAAGTGCAAGGAATTCTATGATATCCTAAGGAAGAACAAGAAATTCGAGTGGACTGAGAAGCATGAAAATGCCTTAAAAGCTCTTAAGGATTACCTATCCTCAGCCCCAGCCTTGATGAAACCAGAAAAGGGAGATGTGTTATCCTTATACTTGGCGGTATCCTCAAAAACAGTAAGTGCAGTCCTTGTTAAGGATCACCAAGGTACACAACATCCTGTCTATCATGTAAGTAAGAGTTTACTTGATGTTGAATCCAGGTATTCACACTTAGAAAAACTTATCCTTGCATTAATTATGACATCTACTAAATTGAGACATTATTTTGAAACTCATGCCATTATCGTCAAAACTAATTCTCCAATTAAGAATGTCCTCAGGAAACCTGAAATGTCAGGAAGGATGGCTAAGTGGGCAGTGAAGCTGAGTGCATATGATATAAGATATGAGCCCATGACAGCCATTAAATCCCAAGCATTAGCCGACTTTGTGGCAGATTTCAGTAGTGATTTGCAAAAGGAAGCTGAGTTAGAAGTCCAGCAGCTAGAGGAGACCAAGGATCCTTGGATACTCTATACTGATGGATCCTCAAATGTCAAAGGAACAGGGCTTGGAATACTACTAAAATCGCCACAGGGGGACATAATACCCCACTCTATAGCTTGTGAGTTCCAAACCACTAACAATGAGGCTGAATTTGAAGCCTTGATAGCTGGCTTGCAAATTGCTAAGCATATGAGGATCAGGTATCTTGAGGTACATGTAGATTCTTTGTTAATCACTAATCACTTTAATGGATCCTATGCTGTTAAAGGTGAAAAGCTAACCAAATATTTGGAGATAGTCAAAGAATTGGCACTCTCTTTTGTTTCCTTTAGTTTGACACAGGTACCAAGGGAAGAAAATGCAGAAGCTGATGCATTGGCTAATCTAGGATCATCTTTGAAGATCCCGGAGGATATAAGTATCCCCATTATCCATATCCTGGCTCCTGCCATCGAGGATCACGTGGCTATGGAAATAGGAGAGGATTCTGCAATTATCCCTAGTGAGGATACTCAAACTTATCCAGGATCATGGATCCCTCCAATCATGAGATACTTACAACATGGAGAGATTCTTACAGGAGAAAACCCTAGGGCTTTCAAAATTAAGGTATCTCAATTCACAATTTTAAATAATATGTTGTATAAACGATCTCTTGCAGGACCATATTTAAGATGCATTGAGGATCCTGAAATCCAAGAAGTTTTAAAAGACTTCCATGAAGGAGATTGTGGAAACCACACTGGGGGCAGGGCATTATTCTCAAGGATCCTGAGGATAGGATACTATTGGCCAACTATGAAGAGAGATGCTGTGGAGTATGCTAAGAAATGTGATCCTTGTCAGAGACACAGCAATATCCTTCATCAACCAGCCGAATTATTGCATCCTATATCCTCCACTTGGCCATTTATGAGATGGGGTATGGATATAGTTGGTAAGCTCCCTAAGGCACCTGGTGGAAAAGTGTTCATGCTTGCTATGACTGATTACTTCTCCAAGTGGATAGAGGCTGAAGCTTTTGCCCAAGTCAGAGAAAAGGAAGTTATATCCTTCATTAAAAGAAATATTATAACTGGATTCGGTATTCCTTCTGAAATTATATGTGATAATGGTTCCCAATTCATTGGGGGCAGAACTACTAACTTTTGTGACAGCTGGAGGATTAAGATGATAACATCAACACCAGTCCGCCCACAAGCTAATGGTCAGGCAGAATCCTCCAATAAGATCATCGTCAACAATTTGAAGAAGAAGCTTGGATCCAAGAAAGGGAAATGGGCAGAAGAACTACCTTATGTGCTTTGGGCTGATAGGACAACTCCTAAGAATGCTACAGGCCAAACTCCATTCTCCTTGGAATTTTTCAACTATAGGATATTTGATCCTGGATCATATCCTAAATTTTTTTTTTATCTAATTTGTTTAACTTTTCTTACTCAGACAAGTGTACATCAAAACAATTGAAAAATAAAATAACAACAAGGATATCAACACAGGATATAGCCAAAAAGTTAAAGTCATTTTATTCACAAAAGCTTAAACCCTTTTAAGGTTGTCAAAATTACCTACCCCGAGCATCTACCAGCAATACGTGGCCCGTCCGCTGGGGTAGGTAAAGGGTGTCCATTGTTCATAGGTTTTTCAAGTGCAGGAATCAAAAGACGGCAGGATCACAATGGTTTCATCCCCCAAATAGAGGATCCCTCCACCATTTGTAATCCTACCTATTGTTCAAAGGATCATCCATGATCCTCAACCCTAGTTACTATTGTTTAAGTACAGACCAACCATTGTTCATCAAAACATCATCAAAAGAAAAACCATAACCAAATTAAAAAATGGGTTCCGGCTATGTCTAGAAGTGTCCATCATTGCCCATTGTTGCAGCCTACACCTTCGCTGCATCACCATCTCCAGCTCCACTAGCTTCACCACCATGATCCTTGCCACTGCCTCCAGCCTCGATTGCCAGAACTTCCTCAGCCTCCTCCTCGTCATCCAGCTCAGCCAGCCTTGCCTTCCAGCCTTCTACATCCCAGCTGCTCCTATCAAATGCGGGATCCTGAGCTTCTTGAGCCATTTGTAGCTTGGTCTTGTACATGGCTATGGCAGCGGAGACCTTAGCATCCTCCGTGATCTCGCTCCTCTCATAATCAAAATTGATCAGGATTGTAGCTGTCTGAGCTTTGGCATCTTTGAGATCCTTTTGGAGGTCAGCAATCTTAAGATCCTTGAGCAATGCGACTTGTTGGAGGTCACAAACTTGGCATTGATAGGTCCTTCAAACCAATCCATCAAAAGAGGAGGAAATTTGCACCAGAAAGAAATGCCATTATCCAGGAGGAGGTAGAGAAATTACTCCGAGCAGGTATGATTAGAGAGGTTAAGTATCCAAGATGGTTGGCCAATGTGGTTGTTGTTCAAAAGAAAAACGGAAAGTGGAGGGTATGTGTCGATTTCACTGATTTAAATAAGGCATGTCCCAAGGATCCTTTCCCATTACCCCACATTGACTCCATGGTGGATGCAACTGCGGGTCATGAACTGTTAACTTTTATGGATGCTTCATCTGGATTTCAACAAATTCAGATGGAACCATCCGATCAAGAGGATACAGCCTTTATGACTCCAACTGGTATATACTGTTATATTGCTATGCCATTTGGACTAAGAAATGCAGGTGCAACTTATCAAAGGCTAGTAAATATGATGTTCAAGGATCAGATTGGACAAACTATGGAGGTTTATGTTAGGGGAGGATTTTCTAACAATTAGTGATCCTTACTCGTTATCCTAATTAATGATCCTTTCTTCTGTGACAGATAGTGATCCTCAGAAGAGCTTCAGGATCAGGGTCATGGATCACTTTAAGGATCCTCGTACTGATGATTGTTTGTTTGTGTTTTGTATTACTTCGCAGGAGTTACGAGCTTGACTTGGTCTTGGCAACGGTACTAAGGAATATTCCACGGGCATTTCGCACACGATTGACCAAAAATGGACGTTGTGGAGAACGTGGGAGCTTGGCACAAAAGTCGGATAGTTAGTTATTGTAGTTAACTTCTATTTTAAAAGGGGTAACGAGCTAGAATTAGAAGACTTAGTCATTTTTCAGCTACACACACACTCTTATATACTCGCACACTTGAAGCTCTCGATGAACATTCATTCGTTTTCACTCACTTTTACACATTTCACGATAGTGATCCTTGTACCTAGCTCGTTATTATCCAAAGTTGTAAACATTTATTGATTTATTTGAGCTTGGTGATCGGTAGTTTCCATCACCCGGGGTTTTTTATGCCGGAGATCAACTCTTGATCAAGGGTTTTTCCCCGTATAAATCCTTGTGTCATTTGTGCAATTTACATTGAAGTGATCCTTGTCATTGTTCTACATTTCAAGCATCATACCCCGTAACAGAGAGTTTGGTTGCAATATCCTCATCAGATTTTTTGACCAAAACAGTTTGGCGCCCACCGTGGGGCAATTGGTGCTTCATTCTTAGAAAAATTCATATTGCCGTGCTCATTGCAGTTCACTACAACCAAGCAAATGGCTTCCTCGGCGAAGAATGCTTCAAACTTGATGCCCTCATTCACTTCTTCACAAGGCGTTCCTCCTTTGCCTCCACCACCTTCTGGATCCCAGAAGAATACTGAGAATGCTGCGAAGAAACCAACTCCCATTTTCTCAAAACCACCTACTTCTTCTGTTTCAACTAATCCTACTACTAATGATCTCTATGCCTTGATTTTGCAGATGAGGAATCATGCACAAGAGCAGGATAAGACCAACGAAAGGATCCTCTGGGAGATTGACGAAATTAAGAAACAGAAGAAAACGGCAGAGGATCGTTCCCCACTGATACCCAGATCTTTGAATTTTGATACTCCGGTGATTACTTCTCAGCCATCAGTGGTTCCAGATGTTCAATATGTGGGTGGACCAAAAGGAGTGCACTACGGAACAACAACAGTGACCCAGGCATTAGGTCCATACTTCCAGCCAGCAGGATCCTATCCTCAGCGTATGGGATCCTTCATGACTTCAGGAGGATATTCAGGATCATCCCAGGTTCAAGGATCCTCCTTTGTTCCAGGATCATCCCAGGTTCAAGGATCCTCCTTTGTTCCAGGATCATCCCAGGTTCAAGGATCCTCCTTTGTTCCAAGATCATCCCAGGTTCAAGGATCCTCCTTTGTTCCAGGATCATCCCAGGTTCAAGGATCCTCCTTTGTTCCAGGATCATCCCAGGTTCAAGGATCCTCCTTTGTTCCAAGATCATCCCAGGTTCAAGGATCCTCCTTTGTAGGATCCTCCTTTGTTCCAGGATCGTCCCAGTTTCAGGGATCCTTCCAGATGCCAGGATCCTTGAGGAGTTTGCAAACAGGAAGTTCAGATGTCCATCAGGGAGATTTTATTCCAATGCAGACCAATGCTTCTACTGGTCCCTCGATCATTACAGAGCCCCAACAATATGGATTAACATCCATTCTTCCTAACTTGAATCCAATGGGAGGTAACACTTTTAATAATTCTTATACTACTAACCATGGTCTTATGCAGGATCCAGGTATCAATCATGCCATGGCCAGAGAATTGCAAAAGCTAAAGGATATGATATCAAGTGTTCCGGGAGTGGTCAAGCCTATCCCAGAGATTGCAGATGGGAGCCACAAGATATCTCGTTTTGCACCACCAATCTGTGATGCTGAGATACCCAAGAGGTTCCATGTGCCAACAATGAAGCTGTATGATGGTTCGACGGATCCTGAAGAACACATAGCACAATACAGGGAGAGGATGGAGATCAATCCAATCCCAGAAAGGTTAAAGGAAGCATGCCTGTGCAAGGGATTCGGATCCACTCTTACTGGATCAGCTCTCAAATGGCTGCTAAGTCTTCCCCCTACTCTATTACCTCATTTGCTAATCTAGTTAACTTGTTTAATAATCAGTTTTCTTGTAGTAGAAAATTTGAACGATTAACTAGTGATCTATATAGGATAACCCAGGGTCATAATGAATCATTAAGGGACTACATTACCAAATTCAGTAAAGAATCCTTAGACATTCCCAACTTAGATATAGCCACGGCTGTTGAGGCCTTTAAAATGGGATTGCTTAGGGATTCGTTGTTCTATGATGATCTTGTTATGACACCATGCAGGAACTTAGATGAGGTAAGAACCCGGGCACTTAGGTTCATTCGGCTAGAGGATGACAAGAGGATCCAGGAGAGGTTAGCAGGATCCTCAAAGCAGGAAAAGCAAGGATCCTCATTCAGGAGCAACAAGTTCAGATCCTACAACAGATCTGATAACCAGAACGTGCATGCTGTTGATCAAGAAGAGGATGATGAGGATTATCCTCCAATTTCTGAATATTGTTTTTCTGTTGATAACAATGAACTAATCCTTGCGATGCAGAATCTAGGTGATAAAGCTAGATGGCCTAGAAAGAATGACAGGCCAGCTGCAACTAAGGATAAGTCGAAGTGGTGTGCATACCATGAAGATTTCGGGCATCTCACAGAAGAATGCATTGCACTAAGGAAGGAAATTGGATACTTGTTGAGCAAGGGGCATCTGAAAGAGTTGTTGGGTAGGAAAAAGTCAAGGACTCAGGATCCTGAAAGGATCCCTGAGAAAGCTCCGGCCCCTCCAGCAGATGCACAAGTAATAAACTTTATTTCTAGAGGATCAGACATTTGTGGCACATCCTTCTCAGCAACAAAAAGGCATGCAAAGGAAACTAAGATGGATAGTGGAGAAAGACCAGTTCGAACATCAAGTGTCTCTGAAGGAAAAGTCATAACCTTTGATGAGGATGATTGTGTTGATATCCAGGATCCTCATCACGATGGTTTAGTTATTACTCTTTTCATTTCTAACCATTTTGTCCGCAGGATCCTTATAGACGGAGGAAGCTCAGTGAACATTATCCAGCTTGATGTTCTAAAGAAGATGGGAATTCCTGAATCAGATATCATACCAAGATCCTCCGTGCTTGTGGGATTTAGTGGCGAAACTAAGAATACCCTGGGGGACATTAAACTCCCAATATATATCGAAGGCTTACACTCTTATCAAAAATTTTGTGTTATTGACTGTTTATCTTGTTGCAATGTTATCCTTGGCAGGCCCTGGATACACGATATGAAAGCAGTCCCATCTACCTACCATCAATGTGTGAAGCTCCCTAGTCCTTGGGGAATAGTGAAGATTGATAGTGATCAGCAGGAGGCTAAGAATTGCTACACTTCATCGATGAAACCAGCCTCGAAGTCAAGGGAGCAATAGCAATCAAGGTATCCTCCAAGGGATGTCTTGGAGGCAAGAGAGCAGGATGTGGTAGAAATCCTCATGGTTCCCGATGATCCTGAATCCAAAATCTATATCGGATCAGGGATCCTTGGCGAAATGAAAGAAGACCTCGTATCCTTCCTCAAAAGGAGAAAGACTACCTTTGCATGGAAACACGAAGACATGACTGGTATATCCAAAGATGTAATTACTCACAAACTCGGCATTGACAGGTCCTTCAAACCAATCCATCAAAGGAGAAGAAAGTTTGCACCGGAAAGGAATGCCATTATCCAGGAAGAGGTAGAGAAATTGCTCCGGGCAGGTATGATTAGAGAGGTCAAGTATCCAAGATGGTTGGCCAATGTGGTTGTTGTTCAAAAGAAAAACGGAAAGTGGAGGGTATGTGTCGATTTTACCGATTTAAATAAGGCATGTCCCAAGGATCCTTTCCCATTACTCCACATTGACTCCATGGTGGATGCAACTGCGGGTCATGAACTGTTAACTTTTATGGATGCTTCATCTGGATTTCAACAAATCCAAATGGAACCATCCGACCAAGAGGATACAGCCTTCATGACTCCAACTGGTATATACTGCTATATTGCTATGCCGTTCGGATTAAGAAATGCAGGTGCAACATATCAAAGGCTGGTGAATATGATGTTCAAGGATCAGATTGGACAAACTATGGAGGTTTACATAGATGATATGGTGGTGAAATCAATAAAGGCTGAGGATCACCTAAGAGACTTGGAGGAAGCATTCAATATCCTTGATAAATATAATATGAAGCTTAATCCTTCAAAATGTCACTTTGGTGTTAAAGCAGGTAAATTCTTAGGATATATGGTGACAAAGAGAGGCATTGAAGCTAGCCTGGAACAAATCAAAGCAATAGTGAACATCAAATCTCCGGCCAATGCTAAGGATGTTCAAAGGCTAACAGGCAGGATAGCAGCTTTGAACAGATTTATATCCAAATCCTCAGAGAAGTGTAAAGAATTCTATGATATCCTAAGGAGGAACAAGAAATTTGAGTGGACTGAGAAGCATGAAAATGCTTTAAGAGCCCTCAAAGATTACCTATCCTCAGCCCCAGCCTTGATGAAACCAGAAAAAGGCGATGTGCTATCCTTGTATCTTGCAGTATCCTCAAAAGCAGTAAGTGCGGTCCTTGCTAAGGATCATGAAGGTACACAACATCCTGTCTATTATGTAAGTAAAAGTTTACTTGATGCCGAATCCAGGTATTCACACCTTGAAAAGCTTATTCTTGCATTAATTATGGCATCTACTAAGTTAAGACATTATTTTGAAACTCATGTTATCATTGTTAAAACTAATTTCCCAATTAAGAATGTCCTCAGGAAACCAGAGATGTCAGGAAGGATGGCTAAGTGGGCAGTGAAGCTAAGTGCATATGATATAAGATATGAGCCTAGGACAGCCATCAAATCCCAAGCATTAGCTGACTTTGTGGCTGATTTCAGTAGTGATTTACAAAAAGAAGCTGAGTTAGAAGTCCAGCAGCTAGAAGAGACCAAGGATCCTTGGATACTCTATACTGATGGATCCTCAAATGTCAAAGGCACAGGGCTTGGAATACTACTAAAATCGCCACAGGGGGACATAATACCCCACTCTATAGCTTGTGAGTTCCAAACCACTAACAATGAGGCTGAATATGAAGCCTTAATTGCTGGTTTGCAAATTGCTAAGCATATGAGGATCAGGTATCTTGAGGTACATGTAGATTCTTTGTTAATTACAAACCACTTTAATGGATCCTATGCTGTTAAAGGTGAAAAGCTAACCAAATATTTAGAGATAGTCAAAAGTTTGGCACTCTCTTTTGTTTCCTTTAGTTTGTCACAGGTACCAAGGGAAGAAAATACAGAAGCTGATGCATTGGCTAATTTAGGATCATCCTTGAAGATCCCGGAGGATATCAAGATCCCTATTATCCATATCCTGACCCCGGCTATTGAGGATTATGTGGCTATGGAGATAGGAAATGATTCTGCAATGATCCCTAGTGAGGATACTCAATCCCATTCAGGATCAGGATCATGGATCTCACCAATTATGAGATACTTACAACATGGAGAGATTCCTACAAGAGAAAACCCTAGGGCTTTCAAATCTAAGGTATCTCAATTCACAATTTTAAATAATATGTTGTATAGACGATCTTTTGCAGGACCATACTTGAGATGCATTGAGGATCCTGAAGTCCAAGAAGTTTTAAAAGACTTCCATGAAGGAGATTGTGGAAACAACACTGGGGGCAGGGCATTATTCTCAAGGATCCTGAGAACAGGATACTATTGGCCAACCATGAAGAGAGATGCTGTGGAGTATGCTAGAAGATGTGATCCTTGTCAGAGACACAGCAATATCCTTCATCAACCAGCCGAATTATTGCATCCTATATCCTCTTCTTGGCCATTTATGAGATGGGGTATGGATATAGTTGGAAAGCTCCCTAAGGCACCTGGTGGAAAAGTATTCATGCTAGCTATGACTGATTACTTCTCCAAGTGGATAGAAGCTGAAGCTTTTGCCCAAGTCAGAGAAAAGGAAGTTATATCCTTCATTAAAAGAAATATTATCACTAGATTTGGAATTCCTTCTGAAATTATATGTGATAATGGTTCCCAATTTATTGGGGGCAGAACCACTAACTTTTGTGACAGCTGGGGGATTAAGATGATAACAACAACACCAGTCCACCCACAAGCTAATGGTCAGGCAGAATCATCCAACAAGATCATCATCAACAATTTGAAGAAGAAGCTAGGATCCAAGAAAGGGAAATGGGCAGAAGAACTACCCTATGTGCTTTGGCCTGATAGGACAACCCCCAAGAATGCTACTGGTCAAACACCATTCTCTTTGGTGTTTGGGGCAGAATCAGTGATCCCAACAGAAATGGTGGTTCCAACTGCAAGAACAAGTACCCGTGATCCTGAGAAGAATGACGAGAACTTGGCTCAAGACCTGGATACTTTTGAAGAAATCAGGGATATGGCTAGGATAAGGATGGCCAGTTATCAACAAAGAATGGCTGGTGCTTACAACAAAAATGTCAGGATCAGGAGGTTTCAAGTTGGAGATATGGTATTAAGAAAAGCATTCCAAAATACCACCAATCCTGCTGATGGAAAATTGGCTCCAAAATGGGAAGGCCCTTATTTGATTGAAGCTGAAGCAGGAAAGGGGGCATATAGATTGCTAACCATGGAAGGTGATTTGCTACCAAGAGCTTGGAATGCTGTCCACTTGAAGAAATATTTTATGTGAGCAGGATCCTCATAGCACAGATGATCCTCAGGATAGGGGTATCCTTAAAGGATCCTCAAAGTATCGATGATCCTTACTTAGGTAATATCCTAACTTGAATTATTTCATTTCTTTATTTTCTCATATAAGGATAAGGATCATGTATCCTTTATCCATCTCTCACGTGAGTTCAAGTTTTGAAAGTTCAGGTATCCTTAGCATAACGTTGGTTATCCGCAGAAGCAATCCGTCCTTTGGGTTTAACCCCAGTTATTCGGGCTTGACCCCAGTTCCGCCTGTAGCGCACGATGATCCTGGTATAGTTCAAGGCATTGGGACCAGTACTCGTTTTAGGGGCTGATAATTCCATTGTACTGGCTATGCTTAGGATCCTACGTATAATGGTAGACGTACCATACATCCGTTCCTAAGGTTTCTAACGTTTTCACGTTAGCTAAGGTTTCTAACGTTTTCACGTTAGCTAAGGTTTTGGCATTTTCATGCCACTAAGTTTGGATAGTCGCCAGTTAGGGCCATACTCCAGTTTACATACGATCCTTGGGCTTGTCCCCAGTTATCCTTGGGCTTGTCCCCAGTTGCTAATTCTTATCTTATGTTGGCTTAGTCCCAAGTGATGCTCTATTGCAGGTTCTTGAAGATAGGCAACTAGGGATCCTTGATCCTTACTTTATTCTAAGGTTTATCTTATAGTTATCCTTATTAAGGTTAGGATCCTAACTCGGATCCTCAGGTATGATCCTTAACTATTTTTAATTCTATTCATTATTTATTTGAATAACCCTTATGCTTGACAACTGAACTTGTGATTTTTAAACCATATCACTTTTTAGAACTTATCGGTTATGGGATAGGTGATCCTTGATCATATCCTAAGCTTTTTGGATATTTTTTTTAATTGATAAGTATAAACAGAATGAACATTACAACAGTTGGAAAGTAACATATTGAAAAGGATAACAACACGAGATAAGCGACAAAAGGTTAAGTTTTTATTTATAAACAAAAGACTAACCCTTAAAAGGTTGTCAAAATTACCTACCCGAGCATCTACCAGCAAAACGTGGCCCGTCCGCTGGGGTAGGTAAAGGGTGTCCATGATAATAAGTTCAAGAGTAGTGCAGGAATATAAAGGCGGCAGGATCACAATGGCTTCATCCCCCAAACAGAGGATCCCTCCACCATATGCAATCCTGCCTATTGTCCAAAGGATCATACATGATCCTTAATGCTAAAACCTATTGTTCAAGTACCAACCATTAAATTGTTTTAAACATCACAACCACAAAAAACTACCACCAAACTAAAAAATTGGGCTCCGGCTATGTCTAGAAGTTTCCATCATCGCCCAATTATGCAGCCTATGCCTTCGCTGCATCATCATCCCCTCTAGCTGCGGTATCCTTCGTCAGATCCTTCCCACTGCCACTTGCTTCAATTGCCAAGACCTCAGTAGCCTCCTCCTCATCATCCTCAAGATCAGCCAACCTTGCCTTCCAACCCTCAACATCCCAGCTGTTTTTGTCAAAGCTAGGATCTTGAGCTTCCTGGGCCATCTTCAATTTTGTCTGATACATCGTGATGGCGGCAGAGACCTTAGCATTTTCAATGAGGTCATGCTTCTCATAGTCAAGGTCGATCAGAAGTTTGGCTGTCTTAGTCTTCTCATCTAGGAGTTCCTTCCGAAGATCAGCAAGTGCAAGGTCCTTGAGCACGGCAACCTGTTGGAGGTCAGCAATTTTCTTGTCCTGCTCCTCAACATTCCCCACGTAATGCTCAATCTCAGCAAATTTCTGCAAAGAAAAGGATAAAGCGGTTCAAGATCAGGTGATCCTCATACGAGTAGGATACCTAGGTAGAATAAAGGATCCTTACATCATTGAAGTATTCAAGGAACTGGTGGCGGATCAGTGGTAGACCTTGAAGATCCTCAGCATCAGAAGTTTTCCTCTTCTTGACACCCTTTCCTTTAGTGGGTGCCTTTGGAATGGAAATGCTAGGACTGGTGGTGGATCTCTTCTTCCTGGATCGTACGACATCAAGGTCAGCCGTGTTGAACTGGGATACAGGCTTGGCAGATTTTCCAGCGCCTACACATTCAAAGCAAGATGAGTATCCTTATCCTATTTCAATTTATTTGTTTATTTTAATATTCAAACTATATAACAGGCAGGATACTTACTTGACATGGTAATGGAACCTGAGGATACTTCTTGTGAGTCTTGGGTGTCTATCTTGAATGTCCTTGTTTCAGGATCAAGCTTCCAAAAAGCAGCGAGCCTATCCTTGGTTTCAGGTGATGTGATGATGTGTGAGACGGAAATAGCTGCATAATACAAGACAAAAAGGGTTAGTGATCCTATTACAAAAACAAGACTACCTGATGATCCTTCTCAGGATCCTCTGTCCTACCATTGGTGGACCACTCCCTTGGTAAATGCTTTCCATCTGGAATGGTATCCCTTCTTACAAAGAAGAAGCGACGTTTCCAATCTTTGTCATTCTTGGTGACTTTAAGAAGGGGATGTTCTGCACTGGGTTTTCGTTTGAATAAATAACGGTGGGATCCAAAGGTGGTAACATCATACAATTGTGTCAGCTCTGACATGCCTAAATCAATACCCTCCTGTTCGATGATCCTCTCCAGGGTATACAAAACCCTCCAAATCATCGGCATGGCTTGGATGTAAGAGATGCCGGTAAGAGAAAAGAAGGATTGTGTAAATTCTGGGAAAGGATAGGTGTATCCTATGGCAAATGGAGTAACTGGAAAAGCAACCCATGTTTCTGAAACATAGTCACTCAGGACAGTAGGATCGAAGGGTTTGAAAAAGGCACTCGCCGGAAAATGGTGACGGATGTTATCTATTTGTGCATCGTTAAAGCAACATCTCTCATTCGCCGAGTCTTTGATGATCTTTTGACTCTTCAAAGGGCTATCCTTCTTGTGCGCCCGGTGAACTTCGGAGCAACATTTTCGAAGTGACGGAGAAAAAGAAAGCAAAACAGATTAAGAAGGTAGAAAGAGGAGAGAGAATTACCTGGTTGATCGTCGACTGAGAATTTAAAGGGAGTCTCTTTCAAATTTGAATGCATGATGATCCTATCTATATCTCTATTTATAATTATGATTCTGCAGGGTAGTCACTTCTGTGACGTCATGATCGCAACGGCTAGTTCTATTTTAACGGCTATATATCCGTTAGTTTGTTGCGGATAAGATCAGAAAATATAACTCACATATTTACAATTTAACTCCTTATATTTTGGGGGCAATTGTTAGGGGTGGATTTCTAAATGAGCCGTGATCCTTAGCTATTATCCTCTTTAGTGATCCTTACTTCTGTGACAGATAATGATCCTCAGAAGAGCTTCAGGATCAGGATCATGGATCACCTTAAGGATCCTCATACTAACAATTGTTCATTCGTGTTTTGTATTATTTTGCAGGAGTAACAAGTTGGACCAAGTCTTGGCGACATTCCTGGAGAATATTCCCAAACTATCCCTCACGTGCTTGGCCAAAAATGGACGTTGTGGAGAACGTGGAAGCTTGGCACGAAAGTCGGACAGTTAGTTAGAGTAGATTATTTCTAATTTAAAAGGGGGTAACGAGCTAGTAGAGAAACACTTAGTCATTTTTACAGCTACACACACTCATATACTCGCACACTTGAAGCTCTCGACGAACATTCATTCATTCTCACTCACATTTACACATTTCACGATAGTGATCCTTGTACCTAGCTCGTTACTATCCGAAGTTGTAAACATTTATTTATTTATTTGAACTTGGTGATTGGTAGTTTCCATCACCCGGGGTTTTTTGTGCCGGAGATCAACTCTTGATCAAGGGCTTTTTCCCCGTATAAACCCTTGTGTTGTTTGTGCAATTTTACATTAAAGTGATCCTCATCATTGCTCTACATTTCAAGCATCATACCCCGTAATCTAGAGTTTGGTTGCAATATCCTCATCATATTTTTGACCAAAACAGTATAGACGATCTCTTGCAGGACCATACTTGAGATGCATTGAGGATCCTGAAATCCAAGAAGTTTTAAAAGACTTCCATGAAGGAGATTGTGGAAACCACACTGGGGGCAGGGCATTATTCTCAAGGATCCTGAGGACAGGATACTACTGGCCAACCATGAAGAGAGATGCTGTGGAGTACGCTAAGAGATGTGATCCTTGTCAGAGGCACAACAATATCCTTCATCAACCAGCTGAATTATTGCATCCTATATCCTCCTCTTGGCCATTTATGAGATGGGGTATGGATATAGTTGGTAAGCTCCCTAAGGCATCTGGTGGAAAAGTATTCATGCTAGCTATGACTGATTACTTCTCCAAGTGGATAGAGGCTGAAGCTTTTGCCCAAGTCAGAGAAAAGGAAGTTATATCCTTCATTAAAAGAAATATTATAACTAGATTTGGAATTCCTTCTGAGATTATATGTGATAATGGTTCCCAATTTATTGGGGGCAGAACCACTAACTTTTGTGACAGCTGGGGGATTAAGATGATAACATCAACACCAGTCCACCCACAAGCTAATGGTCAAGCAGAATCATCCAACAAGATCATCATCAACAATTTGAAGAAGAAGCTTGGATCCAAGAAAGGGAAATGGGCAGAAGAACTACCCTATGTGCTTTGGGCTGATAGGACAACCCCTAAGAATGCTACTGGTCAAACACCATTCTCCTTGGTATTTGGGGCAGAATCAGTGATCCCAACAGAAATGGTGGTTCCGACTGCTAGAACAAGTACCCGTGATCCTGAGGAAAATGATGAAAACTTGGCTCAAGACCTGGATACTGTTGAAGAAATCAGGGATATGGCTAGGATAAGGATGGCCAGTTATCAACAAAGAACGGCTGGTGCTTACAACAAAAATGTCAGGATCAGGAAGTTTCAAGTTGGAGATATGGTATTAAGGAAAGCATTTCAGAATACCACCAATCCTGCTGATGGAAAATTGGCTCCAAAATGGGAAGGCCCTTATTTGATTGAAGCTGAAGCAGGAAAGGGGGCATATAGATTGCTAACCATGGAAGGTGATTTGCTACCAAGAGCTTGGAATGCTGTCCACTTGAAGAAATATTTCATGTGATTAGGATCCTCATGGCACAGATGATCCTTAAGTCAGGGATATCCTAGAAGGATCCTTAAAGTATCGGTGATCCTCACTTTGGTAATGTCCTAATCTTGAACTATTTCATTTCCTTATTTTCTCATATAAGGATAAGGATCATGTGTCCGTTATCCACCTCTCACGTGATTTTAAGTTTTGAAAGTTCAGGTATCCTTTAGCAAATATTGGTTATCTGCAGAAGCGATCCGATCCTTCGGTTTAACCTCAGTTATTTGGGCTTGACCCCAGTTCCGCCTGTAGCGCATGATGATCCTGGTATAGTTCAAGGCAGTGGGACCAGTACTCGCTTTAGGGGCTGATAATTCCATTGTACTGGCTATACCTAGGATCCTACGTATAATGGTAGACGTACCATACATCCGTTCCTAAGGTTTCTAACGTTTTCACGTTAGCTAAGGTTTCTTACGTTTTCACGTTAGCTAAGGTTTTGGCATTTTCATGTCACTAAGTTTGGATAGTCGCCAATTAGGGCCATACTCCAGTTTACATACGATCCTTGGGCTTGTCCCCAGTTATCTTTGGGCTTGTCCCCAGTTATCCTTGGGCTTGTCCCCAGTTATCCTTGGGCTTGTCCCCAGTTATCCTTGGGCTTGTCCCCAGTTATCCTCGGGCTTGTCCCCAGTTGCTAATTCTTATCTTATATTGGCTTAGTCCCAAGTTATGCTCTATTTCAGGTCTTTGAAGATAAGCAACTAGGGATCCTTGATCCTTACTCCTTTCTAAGGTTTATTTTGTAGTTATCCTGATTATGGTTAGGATCCTAACTTGGACCCTCAGGTATGATCCTTAACTATTTTTAAATTTTATTCATTATTTATTTGAATAACCCTTAAAGTTTGACAACTAGACTTATGATCCTTAGAATATATTATTTTTGGGATTCTTTAACTATAGGATATTTGATTATGGATCATATCCTAAAATATTTTTAATCTGACTTGTTCAAAATTGTTTATTTAATAAATGTGCATCAAAACAAAGGATAACAACACAAAATAAGCGACAAAAGGTTAAGATTTTATTTATTAACAAAAGACTAACCCTTGAAAGGTTGTCAAAATTACCTACCCGAGCTTCTACCAGCAAAACGTGGCCCGTCTGCTGGGGTAGGTAAAGGGTGTCCATGATAATAAGTTCAAAAGTAGTGCAGGAATATAAAGGCGGCAGGATCACAATGGCTTCATCCCCCAAACAGAGGATCCCTCCACCAACTGCAATCCTGCCTATTGTCCAAAGAATCATACATGATCCTTAATCCTAAAAACTGTTGTTAAAGTACAAACCATCAAATTGTTTGACATCACAACCACAAAAGACCTACTACCAAATTTAAAAATTGGGCTCCGGCTGCGTCTAAGAATGTCCATCATCGCCCAATCATGCAGCCTAAACCTTCGCTGCATTACCACCTCCAGCTCCACTTGTTTCACCACCTGCATCCTTGCCTCCGGCTTCAATCGTCAGGATCTCTTCAACCTCCTCAGCCTCTTCATCGTCCAGTTCGGCTAGCCTTGCCTTCCAGCCTTCAACATCCCAGGTGCTCTTGTCAAAAGCAGGATCCTGAGCTTCCAAGGCCATTTGCAGCTTGGTCTTGTACATTGTTATGGCGGCAGAGACTTTGGCGTCTTCGGTGATCTCACGCTTCTCATAGTCAACATTGATCAGCACCTTGGCCGTCTCTTGTTTGGCAGCCCGGACTTCCTTCTGAAGATCAGCAATTGCAAGGTCCTTAAGCACTGCAACCTGCTGGAGGTCGGCAATCTTCCTATCCTGATCCTCAACGTGGCCAACATAATCCTCAATCTCAGAGAATTTCTGCAAAAAGGATAAAAGATAAGGTCAGGACTAAGTGATCCTCAAATCAGCAGGATATGTCAACAGGATATACGAGCAGAGACAGTGATCCTTACCTCATTGAAGTACTCGAGGAATCCTTACCTGATTGTCTTCGGAATGCAGTTATAAAGGGAGTCTCTCTGAAAATTTAAATGCATTTGATCCTATCTCTATCTCCTATTTATAATCATGATCGTGCAGGGTTGTCACCTCTGTGACGTCACGATTGCAACGGCTAGTTCAACAATAACGGCTATATTTACGATAGTTAGTTGCGGATAAGATCAAGAAAACATAACACGCTCATTTTACATATCACTCCTTATATTTTGGGGGCAATTGTTAGGGGAGGATTTTCTAACAATTAGTGATCCTTACTCGTTATCCTAATTAATGATCCTTTCTTCTGTGACAGATAGTGATCCTCAGAAGAGCTTCAGGATCAGGGTCATGGATCACTTTAAGGATCCTCGTACTGATGATTGTTTGTTTGTGTTTTGTATTACTTCGCAGGAGTTACGAGCTTGACTTGGTCTTGGCAACGGTACTAAGGAATATTCCACGGGCATTTCGCACACGATTGACCAAAAATGGACGTTGTGGAGAACGTGGGAGCTTGGCACAAAAGTCGGATAGTTAGTTATTGTAGTTAACTTCTATTTTAAAAGGGGTAACGAGCTAGAATTAGAAGACTTAGTCATTTTTCAGCTACACACACACTCTCATATACTCGCACACTTGAAGCTCTCGACGAACATTCATTCGTTTTCACTCACTTTTACACATTTCACGATAGTGATCCTTGTACCTAGCTCGTTATTATCCGAAGTTGTAAACATTTATTGATTTATTTGAGCTTGGTGATCGGTAGTTTCCATCACCCGGGGTTTTTTATGCCGGAGATCAACTCTTGATCAAGGGCTTTTTCCCCGTATAAATCCTTGTGTCATTTGTGCAATTTACATTGAAGTGATCCTTGTCATTGTTCTACATTTCAAGCATCATACTCCGTAACAGAGAGTTTGGTTGCAATATCCTCATCAGATTTTTTGACCAAAACAGTTTACATAGATGATATGGTGGTAAAATCAAAAAAGGTTGAGGATCACCTAAGCGAATTGGAGGAAGCGTTCAATATCCTTGATAAATATAATATGAAACTTAATCCTTCTAAGTGTCATTTTGGTGTAAAGGCAGGTAAATTCTTAGGATATATGGTGACAAAGAGGGGCATTGAAGCCAGTCCAGAACAAATCAAAGCTATAGTGAACATCAAGTCCCCTGCCAATGCTAAAGATGTTCAGAGGTTAACAGGCAGGATTGCAGCTTTAAACAGATTCATATCCAAATCCTCAGAAAAGTGCAAGGAATTCTATGATATCCTAAGGAAGAACAAGAAATTCGAGTGGACTGAGAAGCATGAAAATGCCTTAAAAGCTCTTAAGGATTACCTATCCTCAGCCCCAGCCTTGATGAAACCAGAAAAGGGAGATGTGTTATCCTTATACTTGGCGGTATCCTCAAAAACAGTAAGTGCAGTCCTTGTTAAGGATCACCAAGGTACACAACATCCTGTCTATCATGTAAGTAAGAGTTTACTTGATGTTGAATCCAGGTATTCACACTTAGAAAAACTTATCCTTGCATTAATTATGACATCTACTAAATTGAGACATTATTTTGAAACTCATGCCATTATCGTCAAAACTAATTCTCCAATTAAGAATGTCCTCAGGAAACCTGAAATGTCAGGAAGGATGGCTAAGTGGGCAGTGAAGCTGAGTGCATATGATATAAGATATGAGCCCATGACAGCCATTAAATCCCAAGCATTAGCCGACTTTGTGGCAGATTTCAGTAGTGATTTGCAAAAGGAAGCTGAGTTAGAAGTCCAGCAGCTAGAGGAGACCAAGGATCCTTGGATACTCTATACTGATGGATCCTCAAATGTCAAAGGAACAGGGCTTGGAATACTACTAAAATCGCCACAGGGGGACATAATACCCCACTCTATAGCTTGTGAGTTCCAAACCACTAACAATGAGGCTGAATTTGAAGCCTTGATAGCTGGCTTGCAAATTGCTAAGCATATGAGGATCAGGTATCTTGAGGTACATGTAGATTCTTTGTTAATCACTAATCACTTTAATGGATCCTATGCTGTTAAAGGTGAAAAGCTAACCAAATATTTGGAGATAGTCAAAGAATTGGCACTCTCTTTTGTTTCCTTTAGTTTGACACAGGTACCAAGGGAAGAAAATGCAGAAGCTGATGCATTGGCTAATCTAGGATCATCTTTGAAGATCCCGGAGGATATAAGTATCCCCATTATCCATATCCTGGCTCCTGCCATCGAGGATCACGTGGCTATGGAAATAGGAGAGGATTCTGCAATTATCCCTAGTGAGGATACTCAAACTTATCCAGGATCATGGATCCCTCCAATCATGAGATACTTACAACATGGAGAGATTCTTACAGGAGAAAACCCTAGGGCTTTCAAAATTAAGGTATCTCAATTCACAATTTTAAATAATATGTTGTATAAACGATCTCTTGCAGGACCATATTTAAGATGCATTGAGGATCCTGAAATCCAAGAAGTTTTAAAAGACTTCCATGAAGGAGATTGTGGAAACCACACTGGGGGCAGGGCATTATTCTCAAGGATCCTGAGGATAGGATACTATTGGCCAACTATGAAGAGAGATGCTGTGGAGTATGCTAAGAAATGTGATCCTTGTCAGAGACACAGCAATATCCTTCATCAACCAGCCGAATTATTGCATCCTATATCCTCCACTTGGCCATTTATGAGATGGGGTATGGATATAGTTGGTAAGCTCCCTAAGGCACCTGGTGGAAAAGTGTTCATGCTTGCTATGACTGATTACTTCTCCAAGTGGATAGAGGCTGAAGCTTTTGCCCAAGTCAGAGAAAAGGAAGTTATATCCTTCATTAAAAGAAATATTATAACTGGATTCGGTATTCCTTCTGAAATTATATGTGATAATGGTTCCCAATTCATTGGGGGCAGAACTACTAACTTTTGTGACAGCTGGAGGATTAAGATGATAACATCAACACCAGTCCGCCCACAAGCTAATGGTCAGGCAGAATCCTCCAATAAGATCATCGTCAACAATTTGAAGAAGAAGCTTGGATCCAAGAAAGGGAAATGGGCAGAAGAACTACCTTATGTGCTTTGGGCTGATAGGACAACTCCTAAGAATGCTACAGGCCAAACTCCATTCTCCTTGGAATTTTTCAACTATAGGATATTTGATCCTGGATCATATCCTAAATTTTTTTTTTATCTAATTTGTTTAACTTTTCTTACTCAGACAAGTGTACATCAAAACAATTGAAAAATAAAATAACAACAAGGATATCAACACAGGATATAGCCAAAAAGTTAAAGTCATTTTATTCACAAAAGCTTAAACCCTTTTAAGGTTGTCAAAATTACCTACCCCGAGCATCTACCAGCAATACGTGGCCCGTCCGCTGGGGTAGGTAAAGGGTGTCCATTGTTCATAGGTTTTTCAAGTGCAGGAATCAAAAGACGGCAGGATCACAATGGTTTCATCCCCCAAATAGAGGATCCCTCCACCATTTGTAATCCTACCTATTGTTCAAAGGATCATCCATGATCCTCAACCCTAGTTACTATTGTTTAAGTACAGACCAACCATTGTTCATCAAAACATCATCAAAAGAAAAACCATAACCAAATTAAAAAATGGGTTCCGGCTATGTCTAGAAGTGTCCATCATTGCCCATTGTTGCAGCCTACACCTTCGCTGCATCACCATCTCCAGCTCCACTAGCTTCACCACCATGATCCTTGCCACTGCCTCCAGCCTCGATTGCCAGAACTTCCTCAGCCTCCTCCTCGTCATCCAGCTCAGCCAGCCTTGCCTTCCAGCCTTCTACATCCCAGCTGCTCCTATCAAATGCGGGATCCTGAGCTTCTTGAGCCATTTGTAGCTTGGTCTTGTACATGGCTATGGCAGCGGAGACCTTAGCATCCTCCGTGATCTCGCTCCTCTCATAATCAAAATTGATCAGGATTGTAGCTGTCTGAGCTTTGGCATCTTTGAGATCCTTTTGGAGGTCAGCAATCTTAAGATCCTTGAGCAATGCGACTTGTTGGAGGTCAGCAATCTTCTTGTCCTGCTCCTCCACATGCCCAACATAGTCTTCAATCTCAGCAAATTTCTGCAAAGAAGATAAAGAACAGTTCAAGAACAGGTGATCCTCAAATAAGCTGGATACCTAAAGCAGGGACAAGGATCCTTACATCGTTGAAGTATTCAAGGAACTGGTGGCGGATCAGGGGCAGACCTTGCAGATCCTCAGCTTCAGAGGCTTTTCTTTTCTTGCCACCCCTTCCTTTAGCGGGTGCCTTGGGGATCGAAGCAGTTGGGCTGGCAGGAAGCTTCTTCTTGGAGGATCGTACGGTGTCAAGCTCAGTGACACTAAATTTGGAAGCAGATCTTGATGACTTTCCAGCGCCTACACACCCAAATCAGATAAGTGTCCTTATTCTATTTATATATAACTATTTATTTAAACATTTGAATATCAAAAGAACAGGATACTTACTTGACATGGTGACAGAGCCTGAGGATACCTCTTGAGAATCCTGGGTGTTTGTTTTGAATGACCTTGTTGCAGGATCTAATCTTCTGAAAGCGGCAAGTCTCTCCTTGGTGGCAGCTGAAGGAATAATATGCGAGAATGTGATAGCTGTACAAAAGGAACAAAAGCATGTTAGTAATCATTATCAGAAATGAGCTTACTTAGTGATCCTTCTAAGAATCCTCCTATCCTACCATGAGTGCTCCATTTCCTTGGCAAATCCTTTCCATCCGGGATAGAATCCCTTCTGACGAAGAAAAAGCGTCGTTTCCAGTTTGTATCGTTCTTGGTGGCTTTCAAAATGGGGTGTTCTTCACCAGGTTTTCGTTTAAACAAATATCGGTGGGATCCAAATGTTGTGCGATCATACATCTCAGCCAACTCCGACATTCCTAAGTCAATCCCTTCCTGCTCGATGATCCTTTCAAGGGTATATAAGACCCTCCAGATCATCGGCATAGCTTGGATGTAAGAGATGCCGGTAAGGGAGAAAAAGGATTGGGTAAAGGCTGGAAAAGGATAGGTGTATCCTATGGTGAATGGGGTAACAGGAAAGGCAAGCCAAGTTTCAGAGGTATAGTCACTCAAAACCGTAGGGTCAAAGGGTTTGAAAACAGTGCTCGCCGGAAAACAATAGCGAATTTTATCAATTTGTGGGTCAGAGAAGCAACATCTTTCTTTCGGTGAATCTTTGATGATACCTTGGCTCTTGAGAGGACTGTCCTTCTTATGATCCTTGGCTGGTGAGGATCTTAGCATCATCTTGATTTCGAAGAAGGTAAAGAAAGAAAAGCAGAGTAAGAGAAGGAAGAAAAGTAAAAGAGTTACCTGCCTGATCGTCGGATAAGAATTTAAAGGGAGTTCTCTTGAATTTAAATGTGAAATGATCCCTATCTGTAGGTCCCCTATTCGTATGGATCTTCAACAGAATTGTCTTTCCAATCAAGAGTGCGGAATCCTCTTGATCAGAATATCACAGAAACAAGTAGAAGAACAGAAACAGCAAATCACTTTCAAACCCGGGTTTCTATTGATTATCGATTACAAGAATTACAATCAATCAAACCCTAACCAACTATCAATTTCGTCCAAGACTCTAAGCTCTCACGAAATTGCTCTCAAACAATGTTCTGGCTGATTAACCTAAACCCTAAAGCCTAACCTTGTTTATATAACACAAGGTTACTACTTGGGCCAAGGTTAAACATCATGGACTGCGAATTGGACAAGCCCAATTCGCCCCACATCCCCATAAGTATGGGTTTGTTTAGCCCAAACATTACAACTCACTAATACAAAGCTAAACCCGCTAACTGTTTATCGTTTAACTAATTACAAGATATCCAAAGACCAAATCTAAGCTGTTGTCACAAACATGCACCAACAAACTCCCCCTTGACAATAGCTTCATAAAATAACTTTGTCTTTAGTCTTCTTGCAATCATCATGTAGTCTTGCACTGTCTTTGGTCTTTGGATAGCTTCAGCTTCAATAGCTTTGTCAGCAACAGACTCCCCCTAAGCTGATGCATCCAATCACCAAATCTTCAAAAACTTTAGCGTTTGAGTAAACTCCAGTTCAGCATATGTATAGCAATCTTCAAACTCTTCAACTTTGTCTGCAATGTAGAAAGGAGGTTCTACCATGCATCCAATCAAACTCTCATCTTCACAGCAACTCATCACTTTAACTTCTTAGCAACACATTGCTTCAATCTGTTTACTATAAAACAAAAATCTCGAGAAACCATAAGAATTTTTCAACATAAGTTAAACAAACTATTATTATTCAAGAGATTTGTTAAACTGTATAACAGATTAAGCCTTTTCCAATTTATCACCAACATCCAAAACTTTTTAATCACACCCTAGAACCCGCATGATTTAAAATTTTGAACTCACTTTCTAACACCGTCTCCCCCTATCAGTAACAATTCCTCCAAGAATAACAGTTTTTCGTACGTTAAGAATTTTAAACAGAAAAAGACATTATTTTTGTATTTTTGTATTTTATGAAAGCAAATAAATACGAAAAGCAATAAACACTCTATTTTCGTGAGAATCACTGGTAAGAAGATCATATCAGCATAATCAAACTGTTTCACACTATTAGATAATTCTTTATTTAATTTTTCGTGAAAAGCAGTCCAAGACGATTACCAGTATGTTTGTCCTCTTAAACAAAATGCATGAACATTTCAAGTACCATTACCGTATGATACGTTAAGATAATATTAATTACTGATATATTAGCGTGTCCCACTTCAGGATATACCCCCGCGATCAAGGTATGCACAAAGATTCATCGTAGTAGGTGAGTATACTGATGTCATCCTTTAAGATATCATGACAATGTCTAGGTCTGCATATAATCTGTTTTATCATGTTTTGATTGCTTAACAATGAACACCCAAATAAATACTAATCAAATCCTGGAAATATAAACAACACACTCTATCATGCAAGTATCTTCCCTACCACATATTTCACAAGTCCAATCCAGATTTCTGAAATCTTAACTGGGAATAGGTTGAGAAGAGAACAGAATAGATCTTTAGCAGAGATGGTATAATATACAGATCAAATGAGTTTTTCTCAGTTTGATATAGGTTTCTTGGGTTTCATTTGGGCACTTGAGGGCCTCTTTCGGGTGTATTAGATCTATAGCGCGACAACGTACAGCTAGGTCAGCATGTATCTGGATGCAGCAGAAGCTGTCGTTGCCTAGCACCTCCAGGTCAGCATATATCTGGATGCAGCAGAGGAGATACACGACTTTTTCAGAGAAGATTTCAGAATCAGATCAAAATTGTGTGTATCGGGACAACATACAGACATTCAAATAGAAATGAGCTAATTCCAAGTGACTTTCTTTCCTGGGGTCATGTACAATTTTAGTTCTGAACAGAAAAACAGCCAAGATATCCCCAGATGAAATAACAGTATAAAGACCCAAAACTTCAGATTTTGGCAATCTATCAACGCAAGATTTAAGGTCATTAAACCATACACCACTGATGTGTTCCCCACTCATACACAATTCATTTAGGTTTATATCACATTGGTAAGTTGATTATTTCATGCTTTTTGCCTACTGGTACATCATATGATGAAGCTGCTATCACACTTAAGCAATTTAATTTCAGTTTCAGTGTGACAGTCTAACTTGCTGATGTACTATCATTTCTTCTTTTTCACACAGTGATAACTCATTTTTGATTTTCTATTTTTTTATGTTTTTGATTTTTCAAATTTTTTTTTATTTTTGATTTTTAAGAAAAGCAGTAAACTATTTACAAAAATTCTTATGAAAAACCAGTTATTCAGGATTCCTCATCCCGTTGAGTTCGACTAAGTGTTCAAAGCGAGCCCTGTCAAAAACTTTAGTATAAAGATCTGGCAGGTTATCTAGTGTGTGGAATCAGGACTTTGAACTTCAAATTAAATCAATCAATATAAATATATCAACAATCTCACATCCCCCTTCATATGCCTAGAGCAGCCATTATCAACATAAGTTGATAATCCTCCTTAGCAGCTCCTGCACACACCAACTAAGAAATTAGTTAGATTGGGGGACCCAAGCCTTAATGGTCTTGGGTGGTCCAAATTCACCAACTACTGGAACATCCATCCAATATCCATTACTCCTAACTGGAGTCTTGGATCTCAGACCTGTTGATGGAATTTGATTTCCAAAAGGTCTTTGGTCCTGAGGGTTCCTATACGTATTTGGACTATTTGACCTTTGAAAATTTTGATTTTGGTACCTCGAATTTTGATTCCAAGAAGCTTGATTGTTATAATTTCTAAAGCCATTGTTATAAAAATTTCGACAACCATTATTTTGGTATCGATTTTGATATTGACCTTTGTTAGGGGAGGATTTTCTAACAATTAGTGATCCTTATTTGTTATCCTAATTAGTGATCCTTACTTCTGTGACAGGTGGTGATCCTCAGAAGGGCTTTAGGATCAGGATCATGGATCACTTCGAGGATCCTCATACTGACGATTGTTTACTTATGTTTTATAACATCTCGCAGGTATAACAAGCTTGACCAAGTCTTAGCGACATTCTTGGAGAATATTCCCGAAGTATTCTGCACGTGCTAGATCAAAACTAGACGTTATGGAGAACGTGGAGGCTTGGCCCGAAAGTCGGAGAGTTTGTTAGCTAGATATTTTTCTTATTTTAAAGGGACTAACGAACTAAGTTAAAAAGTTAGTGACACTTAGTCATTTTGGCAGTTACACACACACTCGCAAACACACTCATACAAGCTCTCGCTCAAACACCAAGCAATTACATACACTTTTCACACCTTTTACACATTCCACTGTAGTGATCCTTGTACCTAGCTCGTTACTATCCGAAGTTGTAAACATTCAATCATTTATTTTAGCTTGGTGATCGGTAGTTTCCATCACCCGGGGTTTTTTGTGCCGGAGATCAACTCTTGATCAAGGGCTTTTTCCCCGTATAAATCTTTGTGTTGTTTGTGCACTTTGCATTGAAGTGATCCTCATCATTGTTACATATTTTAAGCATCATTCCCCTGAACAAAGAGTTTGGTTGCAATATCCTCATCAGATTTTCTGACCAAAACAGTTTGGCGCCCACCGTGGGGCAATTGGTGCTTCGTCCTTAAGAAAATACGCATTTCTGTGCTTAATTCGGCTCACTACAACCAAGCAGATGGCTTCCTCATCGAAGAATGCTTCAAACTTGATGCCCTCATTCACTTCCTCACAAGGCGTTCCTCCTTTGCCTCCACCACCTTCTGGATCCCAGAAGAATACAGAGAATGCTGCGAAGAAACCGACTCCCATTTTCTCAAAACCACCTGCTTCTTCTGTTTCAACTAATCCTACTACTAATGATCTCTATGCCTTGATTTTGCAGATGAGGAACCATGCACAAGAGCAGGATAAGACCAACGAAAGGATCCTCCGGGAGATTGACGAAATTAAGAAACAGAAGAAAACGGCAGAGGATCGTTCCCCACTGATGCCCAGATCTCTGAATTTTGATACTCCGGTGGTTACTTCTCAGCCGTCAGTGGTTCCAGACATTCAATATGCGGGTGGACCAAAAGGAGTGCACTACGGAACAACAGCTATGACCCAGGCACTAGGTTCATATTTCCAGCCAGCAGGATCCTATCCCCAGCATATGGGATCCCTCACGAGTACAGGAGGATATTCAGGAATGCAGCAGTTTCAAGGATCCTCCTTCGTTCCAGGGTCATCCCAGGTTCAAGGATCCTCCTTCGTCCCAGGATCATCCCAGGTTCAAGGATCCTCCTTCGTTCCAGGATCATCCCAGGTTCAAGGATCCTCCTTCGTTCCAGGATCATCCCAGGTTCAAAGATCCTCCTTCGTCCCAGGATCATCCCAGGTTCAAGGATCCTCCTTCGTCCCAGGATCATCCCAGGTTCAAGGATCCTCCTTCTTTCCAGGATCATCCCAGTTTCAAGGATCCTTCCAGATGCCAGGATCCCTGAGGAGTTTGCAAACAGGAAGTTCAGATGTCCATCAAGGAGATTTTATTCCAATGCAGACCAATGCCTCTGCTAGTCCCTCGATCATTCCAGAGCCTCAACAATATGGATTAACCTCCATACTTCCTAACCTGAATCCAATGGGAGGTAACACTTTTAATAATTCTCATACTACTAACCATGGTTTTATGCAGGATCCAGGTATCAATCATGCCATGGCCAGAGAATTGCAAAAGCTAAAGGATATGATCTCGAGTGTTCCGGGAGTAGTCAAACCTATTCCAGAGATTGCAGATGGGAGCCATAAGATATCTCGCTTTGCACCACCAATCTGTGATGCTGAGATACCCAAGAGGTTCCATGTGCCTACAATGAAACTGTATGATGGTTCGACGGATCCTGAAGAACACATAGCACAATACAGGGAGAGGATGGAGATCAATCCAATCCCAGAAAAGTTAAAGGAAGCATGCCTATGCAAAGGATTCAGATCCACTCTTACTGGATCAGCTCTCAAATGGCTGCTAAGTCTTCCTCCCTATTCTATTACCTCATTTGCAAACCTAGTTAACTTGTTTAATACTCAGTTTTCCTGTAGTAGAAAATTTGAACGATTAACTAGTGATTTATATAGGATAACCCAGGGTCATAATGAATCACTAAGGGATTACATTACCAAATTTAGTAAAGAATCCTTAGACATTCCCAACTTAGATATAGCCACGGCTGTTGAAGCCTTCAAAATGGGATTACTTAGGGATTCCTTATTTTATGATGATCTTGTTATGACACCGTGCAGGAACCTAGATGAGGTAAGAACCCGGGCCCTCAGGTTCATCCGGCTAGAGGATGATAAGAGGATTCAGGAGAGGATAACAGGATCCTCAAAGCAGGATAAGCAAGGATCCTCATTCAGAAACAACAAGTTCAGATCCTACAACAAATCTGATAATCAGAACGTGCATTCTATTGATCAAGAAGAGGATGATGAGGATTATCCTCCAATTTCAGAATATTGCTTTAGTGTTGATAACAATGAACTAATCCTTGCCATGCAGAACCTAGGTGATAAGGCTAGATGGCCAAGAAAGAATGACAGGCCAGCTGCAACTAAGGATAAATCAAAGTGGTGTGCATATCATGAAGATTTTGGGCACCTCACAGAAGAATGCATTGCATTAAGAAAGGAAATTGGATACTTGTTGAGCAAAGGGCATCTAAAAGAGTTGTTGGGAAGAAAAAAGTCAAGGACTCAGGATCCTGAAAGGATCCCTGAGAAGGCTCCAGCTCCTCTAGCAGATGCACAAGTGATAAACTTTATTTCCGGAGGATCCGACATTTGTGGCACATCCTTCTCAGCAGCTAAAAGGCATGCGAAGGAAGCTAAGATGGATAATGGAGAAAGACCAGTTCGAACATCAAGTGTCTCTGAAGGAAAAGTTATAACCTTTGATGAAGAGGATCGTGTTGATATCCAGGATCCTCATCACGATGGTTTAGTTATTACTCTTTTCATATCTAACCATTTTGTCCGCAGGATCCTAATAGACGGAGGAAGTTCGGTGAACATTATCCAGCTTGATGTTCTAAAGAAGATGGGTATCCCTGAATCAGAGATCATACCAAGATCCTCCGTGCTCGTGGGATTTAGTGGCGAGACCAAGAACACCCTGGGGGACATTAAACTCCCAATATATATTGAAGGCTTACACTCTTATCAAAATTTTTGTGTTATTGACTGTTTATCTTGTTGTAATGTTATCCTTGGCAGGCCCTGGATACACGATATGAAAGCAGTCCCATCTACTTACCATCAATGTGTGAAGCTCCCTAGTCCTTGGGGAATAGTAAAGATTGATAGCGATCAGCAGGAAGCTAAGGATTGCTACACTTCATCGATGAAACCAGCTTCGAAGTCGAGGGAGCAATAGCAATCAAGGTATCCTCCAAGGAGTGTCTTGGAGGCCAGAGAGCAGGATGTGGTAGAAATCCTCATGGATCCTGATGATCCTGAGTCCAAAATCTATATCGGGTCAGGGATCCTTGGCGAAATGAAAGAAGACCTCATATCCTTCCTGAAAAGGAGAAAGACTACCTTTGCATGGAAACACGAAGACATGACCGGTATATCCAAGGATGTTATCACTCACAAGCTTGGCATCGATAGATCCTTCAAACCAATCCATCAAAGGAGAAGGAAGTTTGCACCAGAAAGGAATGCCATTATCCAGGAAGAGGTAGAGAAATTGCTCCGGGCAGGTATGATTAGAGAGGTCAAGTATCCAAGATGGTTGGCCAATGTGGTTGTTGTTCAAAAGAAAAACGGAAAGTGGAGGGTATGTGTGGATTTTACCTTTACCCCACATTGACTCCATGGTGGATGCAACTGCGGGTCATGAACTGTTAACTTTTATGGATGCTTCATCTGGATTTCAACAAATCCAAATGGAACCATCTGACCAAGAGGATACAGCCTTCATGACTCCAACTGGTATATATTGCTATATTGCTATGCCTTTCGGATTGAGAAATGCAGGTGCAACATACCAAAGGCTGGTGAATATGATGTTCAAGGATCAGATTGGACAAACTATGGAGGTTTACATAGATGATATGGTGGTAAAATCCTTAAAAGCTGAGGATCACCTAAAGGATTTGGAGGAAGCATTCGATATCCTAGACAAATATAACATGAAGCTTAATCCTTCAAAATGTCATTTTGGTGTTAAAGCAGGTAAATTCTTAGGATACATGGTGACTAAGAGAGGCATCGAAGCTAGCCCGGAACAAATCAAAGTAATAGTGAACATCAAATCTCCGGCCAATGCTAAGGATGTTCAAAGGTTAACAGGAAGGATAGCAGCCTTGAACAGATTCATATCCAAGTCCTCCGAGAAGTGTAAAGAATTCTACGATATCCTAAGGAAGAACAAGAAATTTGAGTGGACGGAGAAGCATGAAAATGCTTTAAAAGCCCTCAAAGATTACCTATCCTCGGCCCCGACTTTGATGAAACCAGAAAAAGGTGATGTGTTATCCTTGTATCTTGCAGTATCCTCAAAAGCAGTAAGTGCGGTCCTTGTTAAGGATCACGAAGGTACACAACATCCTGTCTATTATGTAAGTAAAAGTTTACTTGATGCCGAATCCAGGTACTCACACCTTGAAAAGCTTATCCTTGCATTAATTATGGCATCTACCAAGTTAAGACATTATTTTGAAACTCATGTTATCATTTTTAAGACTAATTTCCCAATTAAGAATGTCCTCAGGAAACCAGAGATGTCAGGAAGGATGGCTAAGTGGGCAGTGAAGCTGAGTGCATACGATATAAGATATGAGCCTAGGACAGCCATCAAATCCCAAGCATTAGCTGACTTTGTGGCTGATTTCAGTAGTGATTTACAAGAAGAAGCTGAGCTAGAAGTCCAACAGCTAGAAGAAACCAAGGATCCTTGGATACTTCATACTGATGGATCCTCAAATGTCAAAGGCACAGGGCTTGGAATACTACTAAAATCGCCACAGGGGGACATAATACCCCATTCTATAGCTTGTGAGTTCCAAACCACTAATAATGAGGCCGAATATGAAGCCTTAATTGCTGGTTTGCAAATTGCAAAGCTTATGGGGATCAGGTATCTTGAGGTACACGTAGATTCTTTGTTAATTACAAATCACTTTAATGGATCATATGCTGTTAAAGGTGAAAAGCTAACCAAATATTTGGAGATAGTCAAAAGTTTGGCACTCTCTTTTGTCTCTTTTAGTTTGTCACAGGTACCAAGGGAAGAAAATACAGAAGCTGATGCATTGGCTAACTTAGGATCATCTTTGAAGATCCCAGAGGATATCAAGATCCCTATTATCCATATCCTGACCCCAGCTATTGAGGATCATGTGGCTATGGAGATAGGGAATAATTCTGCAATGATCCCTAGTGAGGATACTCGATCCCATCCAGGATCAGGATCATGGATCTCACCAATTATGAGATACTTACAACATGGAGAGATTCCTACAGGAGAAAACCCCAGGGCTTTCAAATCTAAGGTATCTCAATTCATAATTATAAATAATATGTTGTATAGACGATCTCTTGCAGGACCATACTTGAGATGCATTGAGGATCCTGAAGTTCAAGAAGTTTTAAAAGACTTCCATGAAGGAGATTGCGGAAACCACACTGGGGGCAGGGCTTTATTCTCAAGGATCCTGAGGACAGGATACTACTGGCCAACCATGAAGAAAGATGCTGTGGAGTATGCCAGAAGATGTGATCCTTGCCAGAGACACAGCAATATCCTTCATCAACCGGCTGAACTATTGCATCCTATATCCTCCTATTGGCCATTTATGAGATGGGGTATGGATATAGTTGGAAAGCTCCCTAAGGCACCTGGTGGAAAAGTATTCATGTTAGCTATGACTGATTACTTCTCCAAGTGGATAGAGGCTGAAGCTTTTGCCCAAGTCAGAGAAAAGGAAGTTATATCCTTCATTAAAAGAAATATTATAACTAGATTTGGAATTCCTTCTGAGATTATATGCGATAATGGTTCCCAATTTATTGGGGGCAGAACCACTAACTTTTGTGACAGTTGGGGGATTAGGATGATAACATCAACACCAGTCCACCCACAAGCTAATGGCCAAGCAGAATCATCCAACAAGATCATCATCAACAATTTGAAGAAAAAGCTTGGATCCAAGAAAGGGAAATGGGCAGAAGAACTACCCTATGTGCTCTGGGCTGACAGGACAACCCCTAAGAATGCTACTGGTCAAACACCATTCTCTTTGGTGTTTGGGGCAGAATCAGTGATCCCAACAGAAATGGTGGTTCCTACTGCTAGAACAAGTACCCGTGATCCTGAGGAAAATAATGAAAACTTGGCTCAAGACCTGGATACTATTGAAGAAATCAGGGATATGGCTAGGATCAGGATGGCCAGTTGTCAACAAAGAATGGCTGGTGCTTACAACAAAAATGTCAGGATCAGGAGGTTTCAAATTGGAGATATGGTATTAAGGAAAGCATTTCAGAATACCACCAATCCTGCCGATGGAAAATTGGCTCCAAAATGGGAAGGCCCCTATTTGATTGAAGCTGAAGCAGGAAAGGGGGCATATAGATTGCTAACCATGGAGGGTGAATTGCTACCAAGAGCTTGGAATGCTGTCCACTTGAAGAAATATTTCATGTAAGCAGGATCCTTATGGCATAGTTGATCCTCATGATAGGGATATCCTTAAAGGATCCTCAAAGTATCGGTGATCCTTACTCAGGTAATATCCTAATCTTGAACTATTTCATTTCTTAATTTTCTCATATAAGGATAAGGATCATGTATCCTTTATCCATCTCTCACGTGAGTTCAAGTTTTGATAGTTCAGGTATCTTTAGCACAACGTTGGTTATCCACAGAAGCAATCCGTCTTTGGGTTTAACCCCAGTTATTTGGGCTTGTCCCCAGATTCCGCCTGTAGCGCACGATGATCATGGTGTAGTTCAAGGCTTTGGGACCAGTACTCGTTCTAGGGGCTGATAATTCCATTGTTCTGGCTATGCTTAGGATCCTACGTATAATGGTAGACGTACCATACATCCGTTCATAAGGTTTCTAACGTTTTCACGTTAGCTAAGGTTTCTGACGTTTTCACGTTAGCTAAGGTCTTGGCATCTTCATGTCACCAAGTTTGGATAGTCGCCAGTTAGGGCCATACTCCAGTTTACATACGATCCTTGGGCTTGTCCCCAGTTATCCTTGGGCTTGTCCCCAGTTATCCTTGGGCTTGTCCCCAGTTATCCTTGGGCTTGTCCCCAGTTGCTAACTCTTTTCTTATATCGGCTTAGTCCCAAGTTATGCTCTATTTCAGGTCCTTGAAGATAGGCAGCTAGGGATCCTTGATCCTTATTTCACTCTAAGGTTTATCTTATAGTTATCCTTATTATGGCTAGGATTCTAACTTGGATCCTCAGGTATGATCCTTAACTCTTTTGATTTTATTCATTATTCTTCTAAATAACCCCTATACTTGACAACTGAACTTGTGTTTCTTAAACTATATCACTTTTTAGAACTTATCGGTTATGGGATATGTGATCCTTGATCATATCCTAAACTTTCTGGATATCTTTTCTAATTTTTCAAGGCTTGATAAATATAAACAGAATGAACATTACAACAGTTGGAAAGTAACATACTAAAAAGGATAACAACACAAGATAAGCGACAAAAGGTTAAGTTTTTATTTATTAACATAAGGTTAACCCTTTAAAGGTTGTCAAAATTACCTACCCGAGCTTCTACCAGCAAAACGTGGCCCGTCCGCTGGGGTAGGTAAAGGGTGTCCATGATAATGAGTTCAAAAGTAGTGCAGGAATATAAAGGCGGCAGGATCACAATGGCTTCATCCCCCAAACAGAGGATCCCTCCACCGATTGCAATCCTGCCTATTGTCCAAAGGATCATACATGATCCTTAATCCTAAAGTCTATTGTTCAAGTACCAACCATTAAATTGTTTTAAACATCACAACCACAAAAAACTACCACCAAACTAAAAAATTGGGCTCCGGCTATGTCTAGAAGTTTCCATCATCGCCCAATCATGCAGCCTAAGCCTTCGCTGCATCCTCTTCCCCTCCAGCTGCAGTATCCTTCATCAGATCCTTTCCACTGCCACTTGCTTCAATCGCCAAGACCTCAGAAGCCTCCTCTTCATCATCCTCAAGATCAGCCAACCTTGCCTTCCAACCCTCAACATCCCAGCTGTTTTTATCAAAGCTAGGATCTTGAGCTTCCTGGGCCATCTTCAATTTTGTCTGGTACATCGTAATGGCGGCAGAGACCTTAGCATTTTCAATAAGGTCATGCTTTTCATAGTCAAGGTCGATCAGAAGTTTGGCTGTCTTAGTCTTCTCATCTAGGAGTTCCTTCCGAGCATCAGCAAGTGCAAGATCCTTGAGCACGGCAACCTGTTGGAGGTCGGCAATCTTTTTATCTTGATCCTCAATGTGGCCCACATAATCCTCAATCTTAGCAAATTTCTGCAAAAGAAAAGGATAAAAGCAGTTCAAGACCAAGTGATCCTCATACGAGTAGGATACATAGGCAGAATAAAGGATCCTTACATCATTGAAGTATTCAAGGAACTGGTGGCGGATCAGTGGTAGACCCTGAAGATCCTCAGCATCAGAAGTTTTCCTCTTCTTGACACCCTTTCCTTTAGTGGGTGCCTTTGGAATGGAAATGCTAGGACTGGTGGTGGATCTCTTCTTCCTGGATCGTACGACATCAAGGTCAGCCGTGTTGAATTGGGATACAGGCTTGGCAGATTTTCCAGCGCCTACACATTCATAGCAAGATGAGTATCCTTATCCTATTTCAATTTATTTATTTATTCTAATATTCAAACTATGTAAAAGGCAGGATACTTACTTGACATGGTAATGGAACCTGAGGATACTTCTTGTGAGTCTTGGGTGTCTATCTTGAATGTCCTTGTTTCAGGATCAAGCTTCCAGAAAGCAGCGAGCCTATCCTTGGTTTCAGGTGATGTGATGATGTGTGAGACATAAATAGCTGCGTGATACAAAACAAAAAGGGTTAGTGATCCTATTACAAAAACAAGACTACTTGGTGATCCTTCTCAGGATCCTCTGTCCTACCATTGGTGGACCACTCCCTTGGTAAATGCTTTCCATCTGGAATGGTATCCCTTCTCACAAAGAAGAAGCGACGTTTCCAATCTTTGTCATTCTTGGTGACTTTAAGAAGGGGATGTTCTGCACTGGGTTTTCGTTTGAATAAATAACGGTGGGATCCAAAGGTGGTAACATCATACAATTGTGTCAGCTCTGACATGCCTAAATCGATACCCTCCTGTTCGATGATCCTCTCCAGGGTATACAAAACCCTCCAAATCATCGGCATGGCTTGGATGTAAGAGATGCCGGTAAGAGAAAAGAAGGATTGTGTAAATTCTGGGAAAGGATAGGTGTATCCTATAGCAAATGGAGTAACTGGAAAAGCAACCCATGTTTCTGAAACATAGTCACTCAGGACAGTAGGATCGAAGGGTTTAAAAAAGGCATTCGCCGGAAAACGGTGACGGATGTTATCTATTTGTGCATCGTTAAAGCAACATCTCTCATTCGCCGAGTCTTTGATGATCTTTTGACTCTTCAAAGGGCTATCCTTTTTGTGATCCTTGGCCGGAGAACGTCGGAGCAACATTTTTGAAGTGATAAAGATAAAGAAAGAAAAACAGAGTAAGAGAGGAAGAAAGAGGAGAAAGAAATACCTGATCGATCGTCGACTGAGAATTTAAAGGGAGTTTCTTTCGAATTTGAATGCATAATGATCCTATCTATATCTCTATTTATAATTATGATTCTGCAGGATTGTCACTTCCGTGACATCATCATCGCAACGGCTAGTTCTATTTTAACGGCTATATATCCGTTAGTTTGTTACGGATAAGATCAAGAAAACATAACTCGCTAATTTTACAATTTCACTCCTTATATTTTGGGGGAAATTGTTAGGGGAGGATTTTCTAACAATTAGTGATCCTTATTTGTTATCCTAATTAGTGATCCTTACTTCTGTGACAGGTGGTGATCCTCAGAAGGGCTTTAGGATCAGGATCATGGATCACTTCGAGGATCCTCATACTGACGATTGTTTACTTATGTTTTATAACATCTCGCAGGTATAACAAGCTTGACCAAGTCTTAGCGACATTCTTGGAGAATATTCCCGAAGTATTCTGCACGTGCTAGATCAAAACTAGACGTTATGGAGAACGTGGAGGCTTGGCCCGAAAGTCGGAGAGTTTGTTAGCTAGATATTTTTCTTATTTTAAAGGGAGTAACGAGCTAAGTTAAAAAGTTAGTGACACTTAGTCATTTTGGCAGTTACACACACACTCGCAAACACACTCATACAAGCACTCATACAAGCTCTCGCTCAAACACCAAGCAATTACATACACTTTTCACACCTTTTACACATTCCACTGTAGTGATCCTTGTACCTAGCTCGTTACTATCCGAAGTTGTAAACATTCAATCATTTATTTTAGCTTGGTGATCGGTAGTTTCCATCACCCGGGGTTTTTTGTGCCGGAGATCAACTCTTGATCAAGGGTTTTTTCCCCGTATAAATCTTTGTGTTGTTTGTGCACTTTGCATTGAAGTGATCCTCATCATTGTTACATATTTTAAGCATCATTCCCCTGAACAAAGAGTTTGGTTGCAATATCCTCATCAGATTTTCTGACCAAATCAACCTTGACTTCTGAAATTACTTGTATTTCCATTAAAATTGTTCATTCTAGGTGAACTGCTTCTAGGTCTCTCGTATCTGCCTGGTGGAGATCTAGGCTGAAATCTTTGTTGATTTCTTTGAAAACGAGGAACTTGTGGAGTTCCTTTTCCAGCCTTATCTACACCAACAGCAACATTCTCTGGTTGCTTAGGAGCAGATTTCTTTGGAGAATTTGAGCCTTTCTCCTCACTATCACCTTCCTTCACTGGTAATTTCCCTCTCTGTTTTTCACTAAGTTGTGCTTCACTCTTTTTGTTAGGACAACAGCTAGCTACATGTCCTTTAATGTGACATTTGAAGCACGATTTCCTTTTTGAAGACTTCTTAGCTGGAGTCTCTGAGGTAGATCCCTTATCAGATGGTGATGATCCCTTGGATGAACCTTGTTCAGTTTGCTTAATTTTAGATTTTTCTATGCTCTTATTTTTAGCAAACTATACATTTGATTCATTTTCAATAACAGTTGTTTCATTTTTCATATCACTACCTTGAACAAAATTAATCTTTTTAACAAAAGCTTGATTTTTATTCTTAGGCGGTGAATTTTTCTTTTTCAAAGGTTCCCTGTTATTGTTTTCCTTAGCCTCATCACTCTCAGATCCATCACCTTGACTTGATGTGGATGCGAAACTACTAGGTGTAGATGCCATAAAGTCTGCTAGCTCATCTTCACTAGGCAGGAATGAATAGTTATGACTAAGAGGATGTGGGACTTCATTAAAGCCCTGGAAGCCCACACTTGTCTTGTCATTACTCTTCTTTAACCCACCCATCATGTGTTTCATTACAAAAGATGAATCTCTGAATTGACTCAATTTCTTTTCAAGTTCAACAATTTTGAGTTGTGCATCTGACAACTCTTTGCATTTTTCAGAAATTTCTTTTGTTTTCTCAGCCATCATGTCATGAGCTAAGTCTATGACTTGAAGTTTTTCATTTAGTTTGCAAGTTAAAGCTTCAATTTCAGCTTCATAACCTTTTATCTTCTTCAAGTATGACGATTCATTTCTTTTAGCAAAAAAAGTTTGCTTCTTTTATGTTAGACATCACACTTACCAGACTTTGGTTCTGTGTTGTCAACCTGGCAACCTCACCCTGTAGTTCACGACATCTCAAACATACTGAATTAGATTGTACCTCTTTCTCATGAACTTCTGAGGTTTCATCATCAACAACCTGTTCAGCTTCACTCTCTTTCTCTACTTCAGCATCCACTTTTGCTTCAGCATTCTCCACTTGAGCTTCAGCATTCTCCACTTGAGCTTCAGCATTTTTCACTTCAGATTCAGCATCACTCACACTAGTTTCAGCCTCATCAACTGGCACTATCTCTGCCATGAATGCCTGAGTGGCACTCTCATTTCCCTGATATCGCTTTTGTAATGCATCCCACATATCCTTTGAATTTGTGTACTTTGTGAAGGTATGCTTGATGCTATCAGGTAAGGACATCTTTATTGCTGCCAAGGCTCTCTTTTCAGCATCAACCACCTGTCTCTCAGATTCATCCATCTTGTCATAAGACAGCACTAAAACCCTTCCTTCAATACTACGCGTAGGAGCAACATAGCCATCCATCATACAGTACCACATTCTGGTATCTTCACTCTTCACAAATGCCTCAAACTCCTCTTTCCAGTCAGCATATTCTTTGACATTTTTCAGCTTTGGCCAATGTTTAACAGTCTCACTGACCTTGTCCATTCTGACCATCTTTAAACACGTTTTAACGTAACCGTACCGATAAAAACCGTACAAAATATCTCCGAAAACAGTGGTTACCAAATTACACCTTTAGAATCGTCTCGAAAAGACAAATCCAATGATATTTTTTTTTACCCTAAAAATGCAAGGAATCTAACAGTCCAAACGGTTCTGTCAAACGAGCTACGAATCAATTTCTATTTGCAAAACACTGAAATTTTATCGACGCTTAGCAACTGAAATTCCACCACTTAATTTTAATTTCTCTATTAATTTCGCTGAAGACAACTTAATTTCGCTGATCAAGGTTCAACTTCGCTGATAAATTTGCTGCCAAATTCGCTGCTTATTTTCGCTATTACGACGACAGGTAAAGTCGCTGAAACCGTGATAATTTCGCTGTGGAAAATTATACGGTTACCAAAGTCGCCTTTGGATTTCAAATTCGCCGGGTCAAACAATTTCGCTGTCCACCGAGATTTCAAGTCACAAATTCGCTGATATCCAAATTCGCAGGATCTGATCAAATATTTTCCTAATTCATCAGATTTTTCCAAGATTTCGTAACAACTTCCTGCAAAATCAAACAAGCAAATCAGCAAACTTTTGACAAACTTTTGATGAACTTGATGAAGAACACCAAAACAGTTTTCAAATCTTCAAGTTTTTTTTTTCAGCCAAAAATTCGTCCTAGAAACCCTAAAACCTGCAAACCAATCAACAATCAAAGCAGAAAGTCAAACAGCCAAATATGATTAAACAAAAATTTCGAAAATTATCAAACCCACAAAATTTCGAAACCCTAGTTTTCAGGTTTCAAAATTTTCGAAATTTCTCAGTCTTCCACCCGAATCTGCAGTCTGCAATTCTGAACCGAGCCTCCAAGAGCCTAATGTTCTGATACCAATTGTAGGTCCCCTATTCGTATGGATCTTCAACAGAATTGTCTTTCCAATCAAGAGTGCGGAATCCTCTTGATCAGAATATCACAGAAACAAGTAGAAGAACAGAAACAGCAAATCACTTTCAAACCCGGGTTTCTATTGATTATCGATTACAAGAATTACAATCAATCAAACCCTAACCAACTATCAATTTCGTCCAAGACTCTAAGCTCTCACGAAATTGCTCTCAAACAATGTTCTGGCTGATTAACCTAAACCCTAAAGCCTAACCTTGTTTATATAACACAAGGTTACTACTTGGGCCAAGGTTAAACATCATGGACTGCGAATTGGACAAGCCCAATTCGCCCCACATCCCCATAAGTATGGGTTTGTTTAGCCCAAACATTACAACTCACTAATACAAAGCTAAACCCGCTAACTGTTTATCGTTTAACTAATTACAAGATATCCAAAGACCAAATCTAAGCTGTTGTCACAAACATGCACCAACACTATCTCTAACTCCTATTTATAATTATGATTCTGCAGGATAGTCACCTCAGTGACGTCATGATCGCAACGGCTAGTTCGATCTTAACGGCTATATATCCGTTAGTTTGTTACGGATAAGATCGACAAAATACAACTCGTTTATTTACAATATAACTCCTTATATTTTGGGGGCAATTGTTAGGGGTGGATTTCTAAATAACCCGTGATCCTCAATTATTATCCAGCTTGGTGATCCTTACTTCTGTGTCAGTTAGTGATCTTCAGAAGTGCTTCAGGATCAGGATCATGGATCATCCTAAGGATCCTTATACTAATGATTGTCTGCTTTGAATTCGTAATTGTTTTGCAGGAGTATCAATTTGGACTTGGTCTTGGCGATATTCCTGGAGAATATTCTAAGTCTATTCCGCACGTGCTTGGTCAGAAATGGACGTTGTGGAGTCGTGGAGGACTTGCACCATTTGTGGATTGTTAGTTAGAGTAGATATTTTCTAATTTAAAAGGGGTAGCGAGCTAATTAGACAACACTTTTGGCTATTTTTGGCTACACACACACTCATACAACTGCTCTCATCAGCTCTCGCTAACACACTTGGCGATTACACACATTTTCTACACGATACACTATAGTGATCCTTGTACTTAGCTCGCTATTATCCGAAGTTGTAAAAGGATTATTGTTTAATTTGAGTTGGTGATCGGTAGTTTCCATCACCCGAGGTTTTTTATGCCGGAGATCATTCATTGATCAAGGGCTTTTTCCTCGTATAAATCTTTGTGTCCCCTGTGCAATTCATTTCATAGTGATCCTCATTGTTGTTTACCAATTCAAGCATCATACCCCGTAATAGAGAGTTTGGTTGCATTATCCTCGTCTGATTTTTGACCAAAACAATTACCTACCCCAAGCATCTACCAGCAATACGTGGCCCGTCCGCTGGGGTAGGTAAAGGGTGTCCATATTAACAAGGTCTTAGTGCAGGAAATAAAGATGGCAGGATAATAGTGGCTTCATCCCCCAAACAGAGGATCCCTCCACCCGCTATCATCCTACCTATTGTCCCAAGGATCCGTGATCCTTAAACCTAAATACTATTGTTCAAAGAACAGACCAACATTGTTTCAAAACATCATCAAACAAAAAACCATTAAACTATAAAAAATGGGCTCCGGCCGCGTCTAAATAAATCCATCATCGCCCATTGTTGCAGCCTAAACCTTCGTTGCTTCCACCACCTTTTCACCGTCACCACCTGCTGCCACTGGATCCTTCACCCCGCTGCTCCCGACTCCATCAGCTGCTGCTTCTTTAGCATCTTCTTCATCATCCAGCTCCGCCAGCTTCAGCTTCCAAGCCTCTTGATTCCAGGCAGACCTGTCAAAAGAAGGATCCTCAACCTCCTTTGCCATTTGAAGCTTGATCTTGAGCATGGCGATTGTAGTAGAGAGCTTTGCCCCTTCCATCACCTCCTCCTTCTCCTGCTTGGCTTTGATTTGAGCCAAGACCACCTCCTTCTGCAGCAGATTGATGTCCTTCTCGAGGGAGGAGATTTTCTTCTCTTTGGCCAGGAACAATTGCTGGAAGTCCAGGTTCTTCTGTTCAGCCTCGGCCAGACTGTGATCAAGGAGAATTTGGATCTCGGCAAATTTCTGCATAAAAGAAGCATGAGATCAGGATCCGTTATCCTCAGAAAGTGAAGATCAGACATAAGGATCCAGTATCCTTACCTCAGAGACATACTCCTCGAACTGGTGTTGGATGAGGGGGAGGCCTTCAAGGGATTCAGAGGATTTTCTTTTCTTGGCACCCTTGCCCCGTGTGCTCATGCCTTTAGGGTTAGGGATGCTGGGACTGGCAGCAAGTTCCTTCTTGATGGACTTAGAGGAAGCAATTGCATCAAGGTCACTGACACTGAACCTGGAGGCAGATCTTGAGGATTTTCCAGCGCCTACCAATGCAAAACACAGATAAGTATTCATATTTTACATTTATTTAAATATTTATTCATATATAGATTCGAATACTTAATTGACATTGTGAAGGAACCGGAGGATGCTTCTTGTGAGTCCTTTGCTTTGATTTGAAACGTCCTTACAGCAGGATCAAGTTTCCAGAAAGCAACAACTCTTTCTTTTGTTGCAGGTGTTTCTTGAATATGAGAAAGTGAGATAGCTATTCTTGTACTAACGGTTGTCTACTTTGAATTCGAAATTGTTTTGCAGGAGTATTAACTTGGACTTGGTCTTGGCGATATTCCTGGAGCATATTCTATGTTTATTCCGCACGTGCTTGGCCAGAAGTGGACGTTATGGAGTCGTGGAGGACTTGCACCATTTGCGGAATGTTAGTTAGAGTAGATATTTTCCATTTTTTAAAGGGGTAGCGAGCTAATTAGAAAACACTTGGCTATTTTTGGCTACACACACACTCGTACAACCGCTCTCACCAGCTCTCGTTAACTCACTTGGCGATTACACACTTTTTCACACAATACACTATAGTGATCCTTGTACTTAGCTCGCTATCATCCGAAGTTGTATTACATTTCTTGTTTAATTTGAGTTGGTGATCGGTAGTTTCCATCACCCGAGGTTTTTTATGCCGGAGATCATTCGTTGATCAAGGGCTTTTTCCTCGTATAAATCTTTGTGTCACTTGTTCATTACATTTCATAGTGATCCTTATTGTTGTTCATCAATTCAAGCATCATACCTCACAACAGAAACTTTGGTTGCATTATCATTGCTTGATTTTTGACCAAAACAGTTTGGCGCCCACCGTGGGGCAATTGGTGCTTCATTCCTAAGAAGATTCGTATATTCGTGATCATTTCGGTTCATAACAACCAGGCAAATGGCTTCTTCAGCAAAGAACACTTCAAACTTGATGCCGTCATTCAGTTCTTCACAAGGCGTTCCTCCTTTGCCTCCACCACCTTCTGGATCCCAGAAGAATGCTGAGAATGCTGCGAAGAAACCGACTCCCATTTTCCAGAAACCACCAACTTCTTCTGTTTCAACTAATCCTACTACTAATGATCTTTACACTCTGATTTGCAGATGAGGAATCAAGCACAAGAGCAGGACAAAACCAACGAAAGGATCCTCCGGGAGATCGATGAGATCAAGAAACAGAAGAAATCAGTGGAGGATCACTCTCCTCTGATGCCAAGATCGCTGAACTTCGACACTCCAGTCGTAACTTCCCAACACTTAGCAGTTCCGGACATGCAATACTTGGGTGAATTACCAGGAAGGCGTTATGGAACAGCACCCATGAGTCAGGCCTTTGGCTCTCACTTCCAGCCTCAAGGATCCTCTTCTCAGCATCAGGGATACTTCCCGTCAGGAGGATATTTGGGAATGCATGCAGTCCAAGGATCCTCCCAGGTCCAAGGATCCTCCCAGGTCCAAGGATCCTCCCAGGTCCAAGGATCCTTCCCGATCCAAGGATCCTCCCTTGTCCCAGGATCCTCTCTGGTTCCAGGATCCTTTCAGGTTCAAGGATCATCTCAACTTCAAGGATCCAACGTTCTTCAGGATCAAGGATTCTTGAGAAGTATGCAGCCTCAGAACTCAGACGTTCATCAAGGAGACTTCATACCAATGCAGACCATTGATCCCTCTGGTCCTACAATCATGCCAGAGTCTCGTCAATATGGATACACATCTGGGATTCCAAACACGAATCCCGTGGGAGGTAACACTTTCAATAATTTATACAACACTAACCATGGCTTAATGCAGGATACAGGTATCAATCAGGCTATGGCCAGGGAGTTACAGAAGCTCAAGGATATGATATCCAGTGTTCCAGGAGTGGTTAAACCCATTCCTGAAATTGCAGATGGTAGCCATAAGATATCTCGTTTTGCACCACCATTATGTGATGCTGAGATACCCAAAAGATTCCAGATACCATCCATGAAACTGTATGATGGTTCGACGGATCCAGAGGAGCATGTAGCTCAATACAGGGAGAGGATGGAGATCAATCCAATTCCTAAAAGGTTAAAAGAAGCATGTCTATGCAAGGGATTTGGATCCACACTTACAGGATCTGCTCTCAAATGGCTGCTAAGTCTTCCCCCTTACTCTATTACTTCATTTGCTAATCTAGTTAATTTGTTTAATAGTCAATTTTCTTGTAGTAGGAAATTTGAACGATTAACTAGTGATCTATACAGGGTAACACAAGGTCAAAATGAATCACTTAGAGATTACATCACCAAGTTTAGTAAAGAATCCTTAGATATTCCTAACTTGGATATTGCTACGTCTGTAGAAGCCTTTAAAATGGGATTGCTTAGGGATTCATTATTCTATGATGATCTTGTCATGATACCTTGCAGGAATCTTGATGAAGTAAGAACCAGGGCCCTTAGGTTCATCCGTCTAGAGGATGACAAAAGGATCCAGGATAGATTGACAGGATCCTCAAAACAGGAGAAACAAGGATCCTACTTCAGGAACAACAAATCCAAGTTCTACAATAAGTCTGACAACCAGAATGTGCATTCAGTGGAACAAGAAGAGGATGATGAGGATTATCCTCCTATTTCTGAATATTGTTTTTCTATTGATAACAATGAACTAATCCTTGCAATGCAGAATCTAGGTGAGAAAGCTAGGTGGCCAAGGAAAAGTGATAAACCAGCTGCTACAAAGGATAAGTCCAAATGGTGTGCATATCATGAGGTTTTTGGGCATCTCACTGAAGAGTGTATTGCACTAAGAAAGGAAATTGGTTACTTGTTGAGCAAGGGGCATTTGAAGGAACTCTTGGGTCGAAAGAAGTCAAGGATCCAGGATCCTGAAAGGATCCCGGAAAGGGCTCCTGCTCCGCCAGCAGACGCACAAGTCATAAATTTCATATCCGGTGGATCAGACATCTGTGGTACATCCTTTTCAGCAGCAAAAAGACATGCTAAGGAAACCAAGATGGATAATGGAGAAAAACCCATCCGGACCTCCGTTGTCACCCAGGATAAAGTGTTAACCTTTGATGAGGATGATCGTGTTGATGTGCAGGATCCTCATCATGATGGTCTTGTAATTACGTTGTTTATTTCTAACCACTTTGTTCGCAGGATCCTTATAGATGGAGGAAGCTCTGTGAACATCATTCAGCTTGATGTCCTCAAGAAGATGAATATCCCGGAGTCTGATATTATCCCAAGATCCTCCGTGCTTGTGGGATTCAGTGGAGAAACTAAGAATACATTGGGGGACATCAAACTCCCAATCTATATCGAAGGATTACATTCTTATCAGAAGTTTTGTGTTATTGATTGCTTATCATGTTGTAATGTTATCCTTGGCAGGCCATGGATACATGACATGAAGGCAGTCCCATCCACCTATCATCAATGTGTAAAGCTCCCAAGTCCATGGGGAGTGGTGAAAATTGAGAGTGATCAACAGGAGGCTAAGAATTGTTATACATCCTCAATGAAGCCAGCCTCAAGACCAAGGGAGCAATAGTAATTAAAGTATCCTTCAAGAGATGTCTTGGAGGCAAGAGAGCAGCATTTGAAAGAAATCCTCATGGATCCTGAGGATCCTGAATCCAAGATCTTTATAGGATCAGGGATCCTTACCGACATTGAACAGGAGCTAGTATCCTTCCTTAAGAGAAGGAAATCCACCTTTGCCTGGAAACATGAAGACATGACAGGTATATCTAAGGATGTAATTACTCACAAACTTGGCATTGACAGGTCATTCAAGCCAATTCATCAAAAGAGGAGGAAGTTTGCACCTGAAAGGAATGTTATTGTCCAGGAAGATGTAGATAAACTACTTCGGGCAGGTATGATAAGAGAGGTTAAGTATCCAAGATGGCTAGCCAATGTGGTTGTTGTTCAAAAGAAAAACGGAAAGTGGAGGGTATGTGTCGATTTTACTGACTTAAACAAGGCATGTCCCAAGGATCCTTTCCCACTACCCCACATTGACTCCATGGTGGATGCTACCGCGGGTCATGAGTTGCTGACTTTTATGGATGCTTTATCTGGATTTCAACAAATTCAGATGGAACCATCTGATCAAGAGGATACAGCTTTTATGACCCCAACTGGTATATACTGTTATATTGCTATGCCATTTGGATTAAGGAATGCTGGTGCTACTTATCAAAGGCTAGTCAATATGATATTCAAGGAGCAAATTGGACACACTATGGAAGTTTATATTGATGACATGGTGGTTAAGTCCAATAAAGCTGAGGATCACCTTAAAGACTTGGAGGAAGCATTCAATATCCTTGATAAATATAATATGAAACTTAATCCTTCTAAGTATCATTTTGGTGTGAAGGCAGGTAAATTCTTAGGATATATGGTAACAAAGAGGGGCATTGAAGCAAGTCCAGAACAAATTAAGGCTATTATGCATATCAAATCTCCTGCCAATGCTAAAGATGTTCAAAGATTGACAGGCAGGATCGCGGCCTTGAACAGATTCATATCCAAATCCTCATAAAAGTGCAAGGAATTCTATGACATCCTGAGGAAGAACAAGAAATTTGAATGGACTGAGAAGCATGAAAGTGCCCTCAAAGCTCTTAAGGATTACCTATCCTCAGCCCATGCCTTGATGAAACAAGAAAAAGGGGATGTATTATCCTTGTACCTAGCAGTATCCTCAAAAGCAGTAAGTGCGGTCCTTGTAAGGATCACCAAGGTACACAACATCCTCTCTATTATGTAAGTAAGAGTTTACTTGATGCTGAATCCAGGTATTCACACTTAGAAAAACTTATCCTCGCATTAATTATGGCATCTACTAAATTATGACATTATTTTGAGACTCGTGTCATTATTGTTAAAACTAATTTTCCAATTAAGAATGTTCTCAGGAGACCTAAAATGTCAGGAAGGATGGCTAAGTGGGCAGTGAAGCTGAGTGCATATGATATACGATATGAACCAAGGACTGCCATCAAATCCCAAGCCTTAGCTGACTTTGTGGCAGATTTTAGTAGTGATTTGCAAAAGGAGGCGGAACTAGAAGTCCAACAGCTTGAAGAAACCAAGGATCCTTGGATACTGTTCACTGATGGATCCTCCAATGTAAACGGAACAGGGCTTGGAATACTACTAAAATCGCCACAGGGGGACATAATACCCCACTCCATAGCTTGTGAATTTCAAACTACCAACAATGAGGCTGAATATGAAGTCTTGATAGCTGGTTTGCAAATCGCTAAGCATATGAGGATCAGGTATCTTGAGGTACATGTAGATTCTTTACTGATCACTAATCACTTTAATGGATCCTATGTTGTTAAAGGTGAAAAGCAAATCAAATATTTAGAGATAGTCAAAGAATTGGCACTCTCTTTTGTTTCCTTTAGTTTGACACAGGTACCAAGGGAAGAGAATGCAGAGGCTGATGCATTAGCCAATCTAGGATCATCTTTGAAGATCCCGGAGGATATCAAGATCCCTATTATCCACATCCTGGCCCCTGCTATCGAGGATCATGTGGCCATGGAAATAGGAGAGGATTCTGCAATCATCCCTAGTGGTGATATTCAATCTCATTTAGGATCATGGATAAATCCAATCATGAGATACATACAACACGGAGAGATTCCTACAGGAGAAAACCCTAGGGCTTTCAAAATCAAGGTATCTCAATTTACAATATTGAATAATATGTTGTATAAACGATCTCTTGCAGGACCATATCTAAGATGCATTGAGGATCCTGAAATCCAAGAAGTCCTAAAGGATTTCCATGAAGGAGATTGTGGAAACCACACTGGGGGCAGGGCACTATTCTCAAGGATCCTGAGGACAGGATACTATTGGCCCACTATGAAGAAAGATGCTGTGGAGTATGCCAAGAAGTTTGATCTTTGTCAGAGGCATAGTAACATCCTTCATCAACCAGCAGAACTCTTGCATCCTATATCCTCTTCCTGGCCATTCATGAGATGGGGAATGGATATAGTTGGAAAGCTTCCTAAGGCACCTGGTGGAAAAGTATTCATGCTTGCTATGACTGATTACTTCTCTAAGTGGATAGAGGCTGAAGCCTTTGCTCAAGTCAGAGAAAAGGAAGTTATATCCTTTATTAAAAGAAACATTATTACTAGATTTTGTATCCCTTCTAAGATTATTTGTGATAATGGATCCCAATTTATTGGGAATAGAACTACTAACTTTTGTGACAACTAGGGGGTTAAGATGATAACATCAACACCATTCCACCCACAAGCTAATGGTCAGGCATAATCATCCAACAAGATCATCATCAACAACCTGAAGAAAAAGCTTGGATCTAAGAAAGGAAAATGGGCAGAAGAACTACCTTATGTGCTTTGGGCTGATAGGACAACTCCCAAGAATGCTACAGTCCAAACTCCATTTTCTTTGGTATTTGGGGCAGAATCAGTGATCCCTACAGATATGGTGGTTCCAACTGCGAGAACAAGCATTCGTGATCCTGAAGAAAATGCTGAAAACTTGGTTCAAGACTTGGATACTATAGAAGAAGTCAGAGATTTGGCAAGGATAAGGATGGCCAGTTATCAACAAAGGATGACTGGAGCCTACAACAAAAATGTCAGGATCAGGAAATTCCAAGTTGGTGATATGGTATTAAGGAAAGCATTTCAGAATACTACCAATCCTGCTGATGGAAAATTAGCACCAAAATGGGAAGGCCCCTACTTGATTGAAGCTGAGGCAGGAAAGGGGGCATATCGATTGCTAACAATGGAAGGTGATCTGCTACCAAGAGCTTGGAATGCTGTCCACTTGAAGAAATACTTCATGTTGTTGGTGCACTTGTGTCTGTACTTTGTCTGTATTTCGTCATGATACAAAACGATGTCTTTAATGTAAGGTTGATGTAAGTTTGACCAAGTCAACCATCCTCCTGGTTTGACTTGGTCAAACAGTTAGAAAAATGTTGTAAGCTGGTAGGGTCGAAGGATGTGCCATCGAAGGATTGCCTATATCCTTCGATGACCTGCTCGAAAGATGTCATTCGATAGATGGACCACGAAAGATCCCATCTTTCGTGGTACATGTGTATCCTTCGAGCTGTTTCTGGTCGAAAGATGATCTTTCGATCAGACTGTTTGATCCTTCGACCAGACCTGCTGTATTGGGTATAAATACCCGTGTGTTGTGTTCATTTAGTGAGTTAGACAAAAAGACAAGGCAGAGAGAGACTAGAGAGCACACACACACTCTGAGAGTTTATAGAACATATCTGTAAACATTGAGCTTGTAACCGGACCTTTCATACGTATTAATACATGTGGTGTTAATCGGTGAATCTTGTGTGTTGTGTTTGTGCTTGTTCTCGTATAAATTCTCGGTTGCGTGCTAGCTTGGATTCCGCACTCGCTAGTGTGTTTGATATAACAAGGATAAGGTTTTATCTCATCCTCGAGAGGGACCTACAAGTGGTATCAGAGCTTTGGCTCTTCTCCTTGTTAAAACCGAGGTGTTCTTGGGTGTTTTTCGGGTTTTGAAAAGTTGTATTTTTCTGAAAAACTTTGTTTTATCCGGTTTAAATCTTGTTCGGAAGTTTGTAGTTTTACCGGAAAACCCTTAGTGTTCATAATATCTTCAAGTGTTCTTCAAAGTTTACATCTTTTGATCTTAATAATTTTAAATTACAAAGTGTTTGTTTGTGTTGGAAGTTGTTTACTGATTAAAATATTGATCATTACCCGGTTGGTGAAAAACCTGCATGTTCAGACCTGAAAGATATGGTCTGAACATACTTTCTGCTTAAAGTTCTCACCAACCCGTCAACTTTTTCACCAACTTGTCACCGATTGTCAACTGTGTCAGAACCGTTCGAAAGATATCCTTCGAACTTGAAAGACCATCTTTCGATCAGTGGAGGTTCGATAGATCATCATCCTTCGAACCAAGGAATCATTTCGAAACATTCATCTTTCGGTCTACTGTTCATTTTCGAAAGACAAGGATCCTTCGACTGGGGAGTCTTTCGAAGTCATCTTTCGAAATCATCTTTCGGTGTACAGTACTTTTTCGAAAGATAAGGATCCTTCGGTTGGAGAATCTTTCGAAAAACATTGTTTGAAATTCAACAGAGATCCTTCGAACCCTGTTGATCCTTCGAACAGGTATTGATCTTTCGATCTTTAATCTGTTTGTGTTTAACAGTTTGTGTTTCAGGTCTTTCGATCAAGGATCTTTCGGCTGTTTGTTATCTCTCGATAAATTAACATAGTTTGTGAAAATTAAATTTTTAAAGAGAAAACTTGTTTTCATTTTTAAATCAATTTTCACTTAATATATTAATTTTTATAAAATGGGAACAAATGGTCAGTGGGATCCAACCGCGTGGACTCTAACATCTATGACTCCACAAACATCAGCTACTCAATCATCAGCTACGCAATCTGCGTCAGATTTCAACAAAGCATGGATGCAGGCTATTGCCCCACCTCAAGCTGCAATGATAACTGCAAATCAATGGGCATTAGTCACAAATCAAAGCAACAGCATTCAATCTATGATGCAGAACGACAGTGAAACTGGTACAAGCACGAAACCACCAAAGCTAAATCATATCAATGATTGGGGATGGTGGAAAGAAAGGTTGAGAACTTATGTTCAGGGGCAAGGTCAAGATCTATGGATGTGCTTCTTCACCGCATTTGACCATGATTTGGAAGTTGCAGGATCTAATCTAGAAACTTACAGCACTATGTCTGATGATGATAAGAAGAAATTTGAGTTAGAAAAGAAGGCATTCATGATTCTCACACAAGCTCTTCACAAAGACATTTACCACCAGTTTGTCTACTGCACGACTACTAAAAGCTTGTGGGATATGCTCACGTTACGGTGTGAAGGAAATGCTCAATCTAGAAAGATCAAGCAAGAATTACTGAAGAAAGAGTTTGAAGGTTTCACGTGTATGGAGAATGAGACTTTGGCAGAGTTATCTACAAGGTTCCATCACTTGTTGAGCGAGATGTTTGGTTTTAGAGTCACTGCCACTCCACAAGAAATGGTGAAGAGATTCGCTGATAGCTTACCAGCAAAGTGGAGCAGTTATCTTGAAATTCTCAAAGAAAATGGTGTTCTAGACACAATCAACGTTTATGAGTTGATTCAAAAACTGGAGAACAAGGATGTAGAAGAAAAGCTTAAGGCAAAACGAACACTAACTCCTCAAAATCCAGAGATGTACTTTGGGATTGCAGGAGGTATCAGTGGAGAAAGACCAGCCTCTCAACATGCGAAGCTTCAAACAGCCTTCATCTCAAACACCGGACCTTCAACAACAGATCAGTTTGATCCTTCAGCTTACACGATGTTTTCAAGACCGAATGCACAACCGACAGCTCAGCAGCAACAACCGCAACAGCAAGGGTTTTATGGAAGCTCCTCAAACTTTCAAGCCACTTCCAATCCTAACACAGTCAGACTAGACACTTCCAACTTTTCCAAAGTCAGTGTCGAAGTAGCCAAGGAGCATATGGAGATGTTGAACACCTTGGTTAGTGCTTATTGTGGATTAGTCGCAGGTCAGATTGGGAATATCAATCTAACCAATGAAGATTATCAGCAAGTGGATAAGGAAGAGTTTGAAATGATGGATATCAAATGGGCTCTTGCTAGTGCAATTCGAAGAGCAAAGGAGTTTATGGAAAGGACGGGAAGAACCAACTTGGAAAGCAAGAAAGACACCAAGTATGGGTTCGACAAGCAAGCTGTAACGTGCTTTAACTGTGGTGAACGGGGTCATTTCAAAAGGGAATGCACAAGACCAGCTCAGCATGGAAACCAAAACCCCTTCAGAAATCAAGGCAACCAGCAGAACCAGAACAGGAACAATGTTCGTACGTTGATACCTGTCAACAACCAAGGCCAAGCAGGGTCATCAAATGCCAACCGGGGGCTGGTGGTTCAAATAGACGAGGGTTGTGATTGGTCGCTTCAGCTTGGAGAAGGAGGAAATGGTGGAACCGCATGTTTTGCTGAAGTAGTAAAGAATTTAAAGCACGCCAGTGGTGGAGAATCTTCCACCAATGGTGTCGCATCTTCTGAAGATGAAGATAGTTCTGGTTATAATGGAAGCTCAGATGAAGAAGCCTCCACTTCAGGCAATGATCATGTGGATGAGACATCTAGTGCGTCAATCGATGCAGATATTGATGAACTTTTGGAAGAAGCTGCAGCAGGAACTGAAAGAAGATCTAATTTGGTGGATCAAGCTGCTTATTCTTCGTTTTCTCTCCATTCAGCCTTTATGGCTAATGTCGACAGTTCATCAGGTCAGGTATGTGTCGATGAACCCACTGTAGTTAGCTGTGAAAAGTGTGATAGTTTAAATGTTAAATATGCAGAAAAGGAAAGTCAGTTTGAAATCACACACAAACACAATCAACAATTGATTGTAGATCTTGCTAAAGCAACTGAAGCTAACGTGTTTTTAACCAGAAATGAAAAGGAATTTAAAGCAACAATTGCGTCATTAAAACATGATGTTTCAGAATTACAAAAGGCTGTTTTGCGAAAACAACATGCTAACAATAATCTTATTGACACAATTGAAAAGCAAATGGTAGAATTGGCAACAGCTCGATGTGAATGTGAAACAATTAAGCAGAAACTGGAAAGCTATTCCAATTCCCGCTTTGTATTGGATCACATCATTGACGTTCAAGAGAGAAAGAAAAAGGGGGATAAACCATGTATTGGATTCAAATCATGTCCTCCTCCAATGAATCACAATTACTCCAAATCGCCTGATGACGAGGATATGCCCCGTTTTGAACCTACTGTGCCACTCGGTCTAGATGACTTTGCAGCAGGCCTCGGGTTCACAACTGGTACATCATCCTCGGGTCAATCAGAATCTGAGAATGAGACAGATTCATCGAGTGTTAAGGAACAGAGTCCTCCCATTGTTGAGGATGCTGATTCTTCGGATGATGAATCTGAAGAAATTGTGAAACTACAGTCTAACTCGGTTACAACAGATATTCCAATTGAGAATCACATCCTGTGTGATCCACCAGTGAAACCGAGTAAGACTGAGATGTCAAAAGGAATGGAGTCCCTTGTTTCTACCAGTGAAGAGAATAACTTGTTGTACACGCTCAAAGGAGATAACAAAATCTACTCTAACAAAGATTTTCCAATTAAAAATGTAAATCAAGATTTAATTGAGCAAATTTTTGAAGGATGCACTGATAAGTTTTTGGGAAACAAAAGTGGTGAAGTTACCGTCACTCAATGTGATCCACTTCCGTGTGAACAAATTAGAAAACAATACGGAAACCAAAAACCACCAATTGAGCGAAAACAACAAGTCAACTCCGGAAAAGGTAAGGGACAGGGAAAGAAGGCTCAGAACAAGAATGTTCAAGCACCTAAGGTTCAACAACAATGGGTGCAAAACAAAAGAGCTCCTGTTAAGAAAAGAGAACCGAAAGTGAACTTTGTTGGATCCACGGGTTCAGACAAACTTGAAACATTTCAGGATAAATCTAACCTTGATTTTATAAAACAAGTTAGAATTTTAAAACGAAATGAACAGAATAATTACACCCAACACACCAACGGATGTGATTTAGGTCCAAGCACGTCTAGATCACAAAGTTCATGGTCTGGTTCTTCATCTGGTCATCAACATGTTTCTCCGAGGTTTGTAGAGCGGAGAATGTGCTTTGAATGTGGCACTATTGGGCATATTGTAAGATACTGCCCATACCTGCAAAAGTTGAAGGCAAAAACAAGTGCTCCCCAAGAAATCAATTACCAAAAACGTTCATTTTCCCCGAAACAAGACCCACGTGTCTTGAAAGAAAGGGAAAAGAAATTAAAACAAAAGAATCAAAAAGTAATTGAGAAGGCCTTAAATTCAGAGGTCAAAGAAGAAAAACCTGTTCAAGCAAAACCTAAAACTGTAAAACCGGTAAATGCTAAAACAATTAATGCAAATACTGGTAAAGGACAAACAGCTTGGAAACAAAAACAGGTAATTCAGTCAGGGGGAGCACCACAGGTTCTTTTTCCTAATCATCAAATGATTGAAATCACTTTTCTTGATGATCAAGGACGACCCAAGTCCACAAAGGCTTGGGTCCCTCTCTCCAACTAATTGTTGAGTGAGTGTGTAGGATATTCCAGGAGGAACTTTCGATAGTCGTAAGATTGTTGTTAGTGGAGCATCCTTGCACAAAATAGGCAACAGAAGAAATTGCTGCCTTTGATGGAGAGAAAAAGTAAAGGGAAACAGAAATGTCTGTTGAAAGAGTTTGAAAAGCTTCGACAAAATGAAAATCATTTCAAAAGTGAATGTTCAAGGCTTTGATCGGGTCCCCGGGATAGATTCAAATCAAAATGTACGCACCTGCAGCACGTCTGAAGTTCACAATCGACAAGATGAACGTGCAGTGTACATTTCTTTGCGGTGTGATTGAAGAAAATGTGTTTGTTGAACAAACCAACCGGGTGTGCGGATGCCTTGGAGTGGATTGAACAACCGCACACTACTTCTGAAAGAGAAAGACTAAAACCTTCGCTGGTGCAATGTGGAAGACCAGCCGGACCCAAAGGTTTCTGATCTTGTTGCTGTCAAGAGATTTCTAAGTAGCTACAAAGAATCGACTTTGAAATCCACACCGGGTGGATATCCAGTTTGGGAGAGCTCTCAGATTCCTTGCAATGCACGATGCAGTTGCAGGATACGGTTTTAAATTTCTAATCTCTCCTACACTTGTCGATATTTAAGCTGCTTTGTGAATTATTATCTCGTTCAGCACTCTTTGGCCAGACAATGTTGTCATGGTCCGCACCGCAAACCGACATGCCAACTGATTTTTCCAAAATTCGATACATCATTTCTGATTAAAACTTAATTTTGGTAAACGGCATTGAGGTAAAACATGAGTTAACCAACATCGGAAAATCATTTTTGTAAATATCTCAGTGTTTTTAAATTTGTCATAGCTTGTTGATTTTAGGGGGAGTAATCCAAAATCTGAAAATCCAAAAACATCGAAAAATTTCAAAAACACAAAAACAATAGAAAAGCAAAAATGAGTTTCCTGGCGAGAAAAAGAGAAAATGATAGTACATCAGTGGTCTGTCTAAACCTCTTTAAACCCAAAATGAAAAACGATAAGCAGCTCTATATAAGATGTATCGGTAGGCTCACAATCATTTTAAAGTGTGCAGGGTGATATAAACTTAAATCCGACTGAAGACCAGGTGGGAACCATTCATTGGCATATGGTCTTAGTACCGAAATTTCGTTTGAGAGATTGCCGAGGTTCTGAGATATTCGGTCTTTATGCTGCTTATCATCTGGGTATCATGGTTGTATCTTTTACCGAAAAATAACGGGGACGCAAGTCTAGATCTTCCATGATACTATACATACGTGTACATACTGCATACGACCTCAATAAGTGATAAACAATCACATGTCCAAACAAATAAGTGATAATATATATCACATTCATCCGGGAGTCAAGTTCGTCTCTCTGCTGTACGAAAGTACTGACCTGTTCACGGACTTGCTCCTGTGCCCTCATGCATCGAAAATCAAGTTCCTCATCAATAAGTGATTATATCACATAGGGCTTGTTTTCAAACAAAAATAAGTGAGAATCTCACATCATACACGGTCAAACAGATGATAATCGGTATACTCACCGGTAAGATGAATCCTCGTGCATACCTTGATACGGGAATGTGTCGTGATGTGGATGAACACCGGTCGGTAAGTATAAATTATACCTTAACGTATCCCCTCGCCATGATTACAAATGATAAGCTGAGCTTAAGTGGACAACAATACCGATAATTGTTATAGGATGCTTATCTTAATGTTAACTAATTGAACAACAAGAGCGTTTTGGACATGACCGTACACTGATATGATTCTCTTACCCTCGAAACTCGCAAAAAGAATGTCTGTAAATATTTATTTAATGTTTCCTGTTTATGTATCTTGGTATATATTTATTTATTGCTTTCCGTCTTTACATTTGAAAAATGAAAATTTCAAAAAGATTTTAGGTGTGTTTTAATTTAAACTTTATAAAATCCAAAAAGATTTTTCTTCTAGTTTATTTTTGATTGACCGATGTTGGAACTCGAGTCTATCCTACCCAAAATCCTGATCGTAAGCTGGAAAACAATTGCATCTTCATAAACAGTCGAAGTTAACGAGTTTTGAAAGTTAAAGGATTAAAATGTATATTTTTCTAAACTTTCAAACTGCTGTCGGTTGGTGTTTGATTGAGATTTGATCTCATATGTGTCGTTAGTTTAAATGTTAACTATATTCCAAGCGGTTGTTCTCATTATGCGTTTAGCTTTCTTACATGTGCAGATGCTAAAGGCGAGGAGAACATGTTCGATGAAAAGCTTTGGAATGAAGACACGAAGTGGAGGCACTCAAAGGATAAACTGATCGAGTTGCTGCTGTCCCTTCATCAACACCACAAGGATCTGAAGAATTGACAAGTCAAAAGATTCACGAGGATGACTCAATGGAGAGTTCAATCTAAGGGGGAGTTTATTGACACACTACCTAAGTTAAATGGGAAGTTTGTTGATACACTTTCTACTTACGACGCGTGAAGACTTTGAAGATCCTCCGACCTGAATGTGACAGAAGACGAACCATCGCGAGTAGCGTCCAAGGGGGAGTTTGTTGATGCACTTTGGGTGGACGCGACTCGGCTCGGTTCGACTCGGCCTTGAAGACTTGAAGACACGAAGATCGAGACAAAGCTACAGCCAAGGGGGAGTTTGTTGGTGCACTTGTGTCTGTACTTTGTCTGTATTTCGTCATGATACAAAACGATGTCTTTAATGTAAGGTTGATGTAAGTTTGACCAAGTCAACCATCCTCCTGGTTTGACTTGGTCAAACAGTTAGAAAAATGTTGTAAGCTGGTAGGGTCGAAGGATGTGCCATCGAAGGATTGCCTATATCCTTCGATGACCTGCTCGAAAGATGTCATTCGATAGATGGACCACGAAAGATCCCATCTTTCGTGGTACATGTGTATCCTTCGAGCTGTTTCTGGTCGAAAGATGATCTTTCGATCAGACTGTTTGATCCTTCGACCAGACCTGCTGTATTGGGTATAAATACCCGTGTGTTGTGTTCATTTAGTGAGTTAGACAAAAAGACAAGGCAGAGAGAGACTAGAGAGCACACACACACTCTGAGAGTTTATAGAACATATCTGTAAACATTGAGCTTGTAACCGGACCTTTCATACGTATTAATACATGTGGTGTTAATCGGTGAATCTTGTGTGTTGTGTTTGTGCTTGTTCTCGTATAAATTCTCGGTTGCGTGCTAGCTTGGATTCCGCACTCGCTAGTGTGTTTGATATAACAAGGATAAGGTTTTATCTCATCCTCGAGAGGGACCTACACATGTGATAAGGATCTATGATCCTCACCTAACTAGTATCCTTGAAGGATCCTTACAGGACCGATGATCCTCACTCTGGTAATATTCTGATCTCTTACTACTGTATCCTTTATCCTCCTTTCACTTGATTCTGAATTTTGAAGGTTCAGGTATCCTTAATTGAGGATTGAGTATCCACAGAAGTATCCAGTTATTTGGGCTTGACCCCAGTTATTTGGGCTAGTCCCCAGTTTGGGCCTGTCCCCAGTTTCGCCAGTAGCGCACGATGATCCTGGTATAGTTCATGGCAATGGGACCAGTACTCACTTTAGGGGCTGACAATTTCATTGTACTGGCTATACTCAGGATCCTACGTATAATGGTAGACGTACCATACATCCGTTCATAAGGTTTCTAACGTTTTCACGTTAGCTAAGGTTTTGGCATTTTCATGTCACTAAGTTTGGATAGTCGCCAGTGAGGGCCATACTCCAGTTTACACACGATCCTTTGGGCTTGACCCCAGTTATCCTTTGGGCTTGTCCCCAGTTATCATTTGGGCTTGTCCCCAGTTATCCTTTGGGCTTGTCCCCAGTTTTCCTTTGGGCTTGTCCCCAGTTATCCTTTGGGCTTGTCCCCAGTTATCCTTTGGGCTTGTCCCCAGTTATCCTTTGGGCTTGTCCCCAGTTATCCTTTGGGCTTGTCCCCAGTATATTGGGCTTGTCCCCAGAATTGTTGGGCTTGTCCCCAGTTACTAACTTTCGTCTTATATTGGCTTAGTCCCAAGTTGTATCTTATTTCAGGTTTGTGAAGATAAATGACCAAGGATCCTTGATCCTCACTTTCAACTAAGGTTTGTATTTTGGTTATCCTGATCATAAGTGTTAGAGGTTAGGATCCTAACTTGGATTCTCAGGTATGATCCTTAACTATTTTGATTTCATTCATTATTTATCTAATTGACCCTTGCCCTTTGACAACTGAACTTGTGATCCTTAAACTGTATAACTTTTCAAAACTAATCGGCTATGGGATATGTGGTCCCTCATCATATCCTAAACTTTTAGGGGATATTTCTTAAATTTTTCCTTTACTTGATAAGTTTAAACAACATGAACATCATAACAAGTTGGAAAATAAAATACCAATAAGGATATCAACACAGGATAAGCCAAAAAAGTTAAAGTTATTTTATTCACAAAAGATTAAACCCTTTTAAGGTTGTCAAAATTGCCAACCCACGTTTCTACCAGCAAAACGTGGCCCGTCCACATGGGTTGGCAAAGGGTGTCCATTGTTCATAGGTCTAATAAGTGCAGGAAATTAAAGACGGAAGGATAACGAGTGGCTTCATCCCCCAAACAGAGGATCCATCCACCACCCATTATCCTACCTATTGTTCAAAGGATCAACCACGATCCTCAACCCTAATTACTATTGTTTGAGTACAGACTAACCATTGTTCATCAAAACATCATCAAAATAAAAACCATAACCAAACTAAAAGATGGGCTCCGGCTACGTCTAGAAATGTCCTTCATCGCCCATTCATGCAGCTTACACCTTCCCTGCATCATCATCCCCTCCAGCTCCAGTATCCTTCGCCTGATCCTTGCCACTACCACTAGCCTCGATTGCCAGAACCTCGTCAGCCTCATCCTCATCCTCCAACTCAGCCAGCCTGGCCTTCCACCCTTCCATGTCCCAGCTGCTCCTATCAAAGGCGGGATCCTGAGCTTCTTGAGCCATCTGTAGCTTGGTCTTGTACATGGCAATGGCAGCGGAGACCTTAGCATCCTCCGTGATCTCGCTCTTCTCATAATCAAAATTGATCAGAATGCCAGTTGTTTGAGCTTTGGCATCGTTGAGATCCTTTTCATGGGAAGCGATCTTGAGGTCTTTGAGAATTGCTACTTTTTGGAGGTCAGAGTGTTTCTCCTCTAGCTCTTCAACATTCCCAACATAGTCCTCGATCTCCGCAAATTTCTACAATGAAGACAATGCAAAGATCAGGATCAAGTGATCCTCAAATGGGCAGGATAATTAAGTTAAGTCAGTGATCCTTACATCATTAAAGTACTCGAGGAATTGATGGCGGATCAGAGGCAAGCCTTGAAGCTTGTCAGCTTCAGAGGTTTTTCTTTTCTTTCCACCTCTTACCTTTGAAGTGGTAGCCTTGGGGATTACAATGGAAGGGCTAGCAGCAGACTTTTTCTTTGAGGATCTAACAATGTCAAGATCAGTTACACTTAATTTGGAGGCAGATTTCGAGGATTTCCCAGCGCCTACACATTCAAAACAGATAAGTATCCTTATCCTATTTCTATTCAACTATTTATTTAAATATTTGACTATACAAAATACAGGATACTTGCTTGACATAGTGACAGAACCTGAGGATACTTCTTGTGAATCCTGGGTGTTTGTTTTAAATGACCTTGTTGCAGGATCAAGTCTTCTGAAAGCAGCGAGCCTTTCCTTGGTGGCAGGTGAGGGTATAAGGTGCGAAACAGAGATAGCTGCACAACAGAAACAAAAGGGTGTTAGTGATCCTTATACAAAAACAAGAATATCTGGTGATCCTTCTCAGGATCCTCTATCCTACCATGGGTGGTCCACTTCCTTGGCAGATCCTTTCCATCAGAGAGAGAATCCCTTCTGACAAAGAAGAATCTCCGTTTCCAGTTAGTATCATTCTTAGTGGCTTTGAAGATGGGATGTTCTTCACCGGGTTTACGCTTGAATAGATATCGGTGGGATCCAAATGTTGTGAGATCATACATCTCTGCCAACTCCGACATTCCTAGAGCGATTCCTTCTTGCTCAATGATCCTTTCCAGGGTATATAAGACCCTCCAGATCATTGGCATGGCCTGAATGTAGGAGATGCCGGTGAGGGAGAAGAAAGATTGGGTGAATTCCGGGAAAGGATACGAGTATCCTATTGTGAATGGTGTGACCGGGAAAGCTACCCATGTTTCAGAAACGTAATCACTAAGAACGGTGGAATCAAATGGTTTAAAAACAGTATTTGCCGGAAAACAGTGGCGGATTCTATCTATTTGCGGATCAGTGAAGCAGCATCTTTCACTCGCCAGATCTTTGATGATCCCCTGGCTCTTAAGAGGACTGTCCTTCTTATGATCCTTCGCCGGTGAGGATCTTAGCATCATCTTGACTGTGAAGAAGGTGAAGAGAGAAGGGGCAGAGAAAGAAAACGTAAAGGAAGAAGAGGAAGAGAGATACCTGATTGATCTTCGGATATTAATTTAATGGGAGTTTCTCCTGAATTTAAATGCAGATTGATCCCTATCTCTAACTCCTATTTATAATGATGATTTTGCAGGATAGTCACCTCAGTGACGTCATGTTCGTAACGGCTAGTCCGACTCCAACGGCTAGTTATCCGTTGATTTGATTGCGGATAAGAACAAAATACAACTCGTTTATTTACATAATTACTCCTTATATTTTGGGGGCAATTGTTAGGGGTGGATTTCAATATGATCAGTGATCCTCATTTACTGTTGGGTTTAGTGATCCTCAATTCTGTCTGAAGTAGTGATCCTCAGAAGTGTTGCAGGATCAGGATCATGGATCATCGTAAGGATCCTTGTACTAACGGTTGTCTACTTTGAATTCGAAATTGTTTTGCAGGAGTATCAACTTGGACTTGGTCTTGGCGATATTCCTGGAGCATATTCTATGTTTATTCCGCACGTGCTTGGCCAGAAGTGGACGTTATGGAGTCGTGGAGGACTTGCACCATTTGCGGAATGTTAGTTAGAGTAGATATTTTCCATTTTTAAAGGGGTAGCGAGCTAATTAGAAAACACTTGGCTATTTTTGGCTACACACACACTCGTACAACCGCTCTCACCAGCTCTCGTTAACTCACTTGGCGATTACACACTTTTTCACACAATACACTATAGTGATCCTTGTACTTAGCTCGCTATCATCCGAAGTTGTATTACATTTCTTGTTTAATTTGAGTTGGTGATCGGTAGTTTCCATCACCCGAGGTTTTTTATGCCGGAGATCATTCGTTGATCAAGGGCTTTTTCCTCGTATAAATCTTTGTGTCACTTGTTCATTACATTTCATAGTGATCCTTATTGTTGTTCATCAATTCAAGCATCATACCTCACAACAGAAAGTTTGGTTGCATTATCATTGCTTGATTTTTGACCAAAACAGTGACCGTATGGAGGTCGTGGGAAGCTAGCATCTTTTGCGGATTGTTAGTTAGCAAGTTTATTTCTAATGTTATAAGGGGATAACAAGCTTGATTAGATAGAACACAAGAACGATTAGCAAACACACACTGCTCGAGAACTCTCTGCAACTTATTGGCGATTACACACTTTTTGCACACTAGTGATCCTTGTAACAAGCTTGTTATCATCCCGATTTGTAACTTCATTTGTTTAATATAGTTGGTGATCGGTAGTTTCCATCACCCGAGGTTTTTTGTGCTGGAGATCATATATCGATCAAGGGTTTTTTCCTTGTATAAATCCTTGTGTCCCACATTCATTTCATTCGTGCATTATTCATACATTTGTTCATCAATTCAAGCATCACACCTCACAAAATCAGATTTGGTTGTATTATCCTTGTGTGATTTTTGACCAAAACAGTAATGAAGGGGCCGTTGCAGCTCTACACTGGATAGAAAAGACTGAGGCAGTCTTAAAAATAAGCAAGTGCGCAGAAGAGGATAAGATAATGTTTGCCTCCAAACTGTTTAAGAACTCGGCTTTAGATGGTGGAACACTATCCTCCAATCTAGGGGAAGTGACAGGATTTATAATATGGAATGGGAGGAATTTAAAAACATGGTGGAAAGGAAATTTTGCCCTCCCAATGAAAAGGAACATATAGCAAATAAGTTCCTAAACCTTAGAATGATTGGAGTGGATAGTAAATGTTATACTACACTATTCTTCTAATATGCTTGGATAGTGCCGACCCTCGCATCACCAGAACCAGTATTAATCTCCCGTTACATATGGGGATTAATCAGCGAGATTAGACATATAGTCAAGGCAGCTAGACCCCAAACTATAGAAGAAGCTGTAGAACTAGCAAACACCTTGACTGATGAGTTGGTACGTACACGAGAAGAGGACCAGATGAGGAACCAAGCTCAAAGGCTTACCAAGGAATTTCGCTATGGTAATTCCAACTGTGGGAAAAATATAGGTTCTACCTCTACACCTTACTGCAAAGCCTGTAAGAAGAAGCATTCAGCAAGATGCTCAACCTATTGCGATTTTTGCAAGATACCGGGACACAAGGAAGAAAACTGCAGGAAGAAACCTAGCAATGGAGTATGCTTCAATTGTGGAGAAAAAGGACATATCAGGATGAACTGCCCAAAACTGGCTCCAGCTACAAACAACAAGACTACTAAAAATGCTAGAGCATTTGTTCTGACTGAAGAAGAAGCCAAGATAATTCTGGACGTGATAGCCGGTACGTTTTTAGTTAATGATGTTTTTGCTAAAGTATTATTTGACTCTGGTGCGAACCAAAGTTTTATTAATACTTCATTTTGCAAAGTTCTCAATCAACCATTAACTAAAATCCCACAAGAATGTGTAGTAGAGACAACAAATGGGGAAACCATCAAGATTACCGAAATCTTACAGGGAGCAAGAATCGAATTTTTAAATCAAAAGTTTATTGCAAACCTGTATCCAATGAATCTGACAGGGTTTGATGTTGTATTTGGAATGGATTGGTTAGTAGCCAATAAAGCCAGTATTCTATGTGATCAAAAGTCAATCCAAGTAAATTCACCAAGGGGGGAACAGATCACAATTAAAGGAGATAAGCCGTCTAAATCCACAAAATTCATCTTTGTAATGAAAACAGCTAGTTATGTAAGAAAAGAATCATTAGTGTATTTGATTTCCATAATCATTAACACTAAAGGAAAAGAACTAAAAGATATTCCAGTAGTATCTCAGTTTCCAGATGTGTTTCCAGAAGAATTACTAGGACTACCACCAGACAGGGGAGTTGAATTCAGGATTCATCTGCTACCAGGAACAGCACCAATTGCCAAAGCACCCTACCGCTTAGCACCAGCAGAAATGCAAGAGTTAAAGAAACAGTTAGACGAACTGCTAGAAAAAGGATTCATACAGCCAAGTTCAACGCCATGGGGAGCGCCGATCTTATTCGTCAAAAAGAAAGACGGATCGATGCGTATTGTTTTGGTCAAAAATCAGACTAGGATAATGTAACCAAATCTTCTTTTGTGAGGAATGATGCTTAGATCAATGAACAAATGTATGAACAACTTGTAGATGAAATGAACAAGTAACACAAGGATTTATACAAGGAAAAAGCCCTTGATCAATGTATGATCTCCAGCATAAAAAACCTCGGGTGATGGAAACTACCGATCACCAACTACAATTAAACAAATGATCGTTACAACTCGGGATGATAGCAAGCTTGATACAAGGATCACTAGTGTGCAAAATGTATATAATCGCCAATGAGTTGCAGAGAGCTTGCGAGAGTGTGTGTGTTTTCTAATTGTTCTTTTTTCAAGCTTGTTATCCCCTTTAAAAATAGAAATAAACTAAGTAACAAACTATCCGCCAAATGTGCAAGCTACCCACGACTTCTAAAATGGACATTCCAGCCATGCACGTGCAGAATATTAGAGCATATTCCCCAGGAATATCGGTAAGACCAAGTCCCACTCGTTCCTTCCTGCAAAACAAGCTTAAATGTAATGGAAACAACCTTTAGTGTTAGGATAACAATGAGGATCCTGGATCCTTAAATCTGCAACGTCTTCTGAGGATCCTTAATTCAAACAGAATTGAGGATCCGTGATCCTAGCTGCACTTGTGGATCCGTGATCCTTAGTGTTTTGGTCAAAAATCAAGCAATGATAATGCAACCAAACTTTCTGTTGTGAGGTATGATGCTTGAATTGATGAACAACAATAAGGAGCACTATGAAATATAATGAACAAGTGACACAAAGATTTATACGAGGAAAAAGCCCTTGATCAACGAATGATCTCCGGCATAAAAAACCTCGGGTGATGGAAACTACCGATCACCAACTCAAATTAAACAAGAAATGTAATACAACTTCGGATGATAGCGAGCTAAGTACAAGGATCACTATAGTGTATTGTGTGAAAAAGTGTGTAATCGCCAAGTGAGTTAACGAGAGCTGGTGAGAGCGGTTGTACGAGTGTGTGTGTAGCCAAAAATAGCCAAGTGTTTTCTAATTAGCTCGCTACCCCGTTTAAAAATGGAAAAATATCTAAGCTAACAAACATTCCGCATTTCATGCAAGTCCTCCACGAACTCCATAACGTCCACTTCAGTTAAGCACATGCGGAATAAGCCATGGAATATGCTCTAGGAATATCGCCAAGACCAAGTCCAAGCTCGTACTCCTGCAAAACAATACCATATTCAAAGTAGACAATCGTTAGTATAAGGATCCTTAAGATGATCCATGATCCTGATCCTGCATTACTTCTGAGGATCACCAATTCAAACAGAAGTAAGGATCACTAAACCCAACAGTAATTGAGGATCACTGATCATTGGGAAATCCTCCCCTAATAATTGCCCCCAAAATATGAGGAATAAAATATAACTTAAAGATTCATATTTTTGATCTTATCTCCAACGAACTGACTAACGGATATAGCCGTTAAAATTGAATTAGCCGTTGCACATCATACATCAGCGACGTGACAACCTGCAAAATCATCATTATAAATTTGAGATTAGAGATAAGGATCGATAGTGTTTTGGTCAAAAATCAAGCAATGACAATGTAACCAAACTTTCTGTTATGAGGTATGATGCTTGAATTGATGAACAACAATAAGGATCACTATGAAGTGTAATGAACAAATGACACGAAGATTTATACGGGGAAAAAGCCCTTGATCAAGAGTTGATCTCCGGCACAAAAAACCCCGGTGATGGAAACTACCGATCACCAACTCAAATTAAACAAACAATCTGTTACAACTTCGGATGATAGCGAGCTAAGTACAAGGATCACTATAGTGTAACGTGTAGAAATGTATGAAAAATGCTAAGTGTTTTGTCGAGAGCCAGTGAGAGCGGTTGTGTGAGTGTGTGTGTAGCCAAAAATAGCTAAGTGTCTCTAAAATAGCTCGCTACCCCTTTAAAAATAGAAAATATCAAGCCTAACTAACATTCCGCAAATCATGCAAGTCTTCCACGACTCCACAACGTCCATTTCTGACCAAGCACGTGCGGAATAGACTGAGAATATTCTCCAGGAATGTCGCCAAGACTAAGTCCAAGTTAATATTCCTGCAAAACATTTACGAATTCAAAGTAGACAATCGTTAGTACAGGGATCCTTATAGTGATCCATGATCCTGATCCTGCAACACTTCTGAGGATCACTACTTCAGACAGAATTGAGGATCACTAAATTCAACAGTAAATAAGGATCACTGGTCATTTAGAAATCCACCCCTAACAATTTCCCCCAAAATATAAGGAGTAAATATGTAAATAAATGAGTTATATTTTGTTGATCTTATCCGTAGCAAACTAACGGATAACTAGCCGTTGAAGACGGACTAGCCGTTGCAAACCTGACGTCACTGAAGTGACAATCCTGCAAATCATCATTATAAATAGAAGTTAGAGATAGGATCAATTCACATTTAAATTCAAGAGAGAGACTCCCTTTAAATTTAAGTCCGCAGATCAAACAGGTAATCCTCTTTCTCTTCTTCCTTTACGTTTTCTTTCCTTGCTCCTTCTTTCTTTACATTCTTCACAGTCATGATGATGCTACGATCCTCCCCCGCCAAGGATCATAAGAAGGACAGTCCTCTCAAAAGCCAGGGGATCATCAAAGACTCACTGAAAGAGAGAGATGCTACTTCAATGATGCACAAATAGACAAAATTCGCCACTGTTTTCCGGCGAACACCGATTTCAAACCATTCGATCCCACTGTTCTGAGCGACTACATTTCTGAAACATGGATTGCCTTTCCTGCTACCCCATTCATCATAGGGTACACCTATCCTTTTCCAGCCTTTACCCAATCCTTTTTCTCCCTTACCGGTATCTCCTACATCCAGGCTATGCCGATGATCTGGAGGGTCTTATATACCCTTGAAAGGATCAACGAGTAGGAAGGGATTGACCTAGGAATGTCAGAGTTGGCTGAGATATATGATCTCACAACGTTTGGATCCCACCGATATTTGTTCAAACGTAAACCCGGAGAAGAACATCCCATCTTTAAGGCTACTAAAAACGATACCAACTGGAAACGGCGGTTCTTCTTCGTCAGGAGGGATTCTATTCTGGATGGAATGGATTTACCGAAGAAATGGAGCACTCAAGGTAGGATAGGAGGATCCTTAGAAGGATCACTAAGTATGCTCATTCTGATAATGTTTACTAATATGTTTTCATTTCTTTTTGTACAGCTATCACATTCTCGCATATCATTCCTTCAGCTGCCACCAAGGGGAGACTTGCTGCCTTTAGAAAGCTTGATCCTGAAACCAGATCATTCAAGACAATCACCCAGGACTCACAAGAGGTATCCTCAGGCTCTGTCACCATGTCAAGTAAGTATCCTGTTCTTTTTATATTCAAATGTTTAAATAAATAGTTATATATGAATAGAATAAGGACACTTATCTGTTTTGGGTGTATAGGCGCTGGAAAATCATCAAGATCCGCTTCCAAATTCAGTGTCACTGAGCTTGACACCGTATGATCCTCCAAGAAGAAGCTTCCTGCCAGCCCATCTGTTTTGATCCCCAAGGCACCCGCTAAAGGAAGGGGTGGCAAGAAAAGAAAAGCCTCCGAAGCTGAGGATCTGCAAGGTCTGCCCCTGATCCGCCACCAGTTCCTTGAATACTTCAATGAGGTAAGGATCCTTATCCCTGCTTTAGGTATCCAGCTTATTTGAGGATCACTTGTTCCTAAACTGTTCTTTATCTTCTTTGCAGAAATTTGCTGAGATTGAAGACTATGTTGGGCATGTCGAGGAGCAGGACAAGAAGATTGCTGACCTCCAACAAGTCGCATTGCTTAAGGATCTCAAGATTGCTGACCTCCAAAAGGATCTCAAAGATGCTAAAACCGAAACGGCCAAGATTCTGATCAACTTTGATTATGAAAAGCAGGAGATCACAGATGACGCCAAAGTGTCCGCTGCCATTGCCATGTACAAGACTAAACTCCAGATGGCCTTGGAAGCTCAGGATCCTGACTTCGACAGGAGCAACTGGGATGTGGAAGGCTGGAAGGCAAGGCTGACTGAACTGGATGATGAAGATGAGGCTGAGGAGATCCTGACGATCGAGGCTGGAGGCAGTGGCAAGGATCATGGTGGTGAAGCTAGTGGAGCTGGAGGTGGTGATGCAGCGAAGGTGTAGGCTGCAACAATGGGTGATGATGGACATTTCTAGACGTAGCCGGAGCCCATTTTTTAGTTTGGTTATGGTTTTTTTTTTTTTTTTGATGGTGTTTTGGTAAACAATGGTTGGTCTGTATTTGAACAATAGTAATTAGGGTTGAGGATCATGGATGATCCTTTGAACAATAGGTAGTATTACAAATGGTGGATGGATCCTCTGTTTGGGGGATGAAGCCATTGTGATCCTGCCGTCTTTAATTTCCTGCACTTGTTAGACCTACAAACAATGGACACCCTTTGCCAACCCATGTGGACGGGCCACGTTTTGCTGGTAGAAACGTGGGTTGGCAATTTTGACAACCTTAAAAGGGTTTAAACTTTTGTGAATAAAATGACTTTAACTTTTTGGCTATATCCTGTGTTGATATCCTTGTTGTTATTTCATTTTTCAATCTATTGTGATGTTCATGTCGTTTAAACTTATCAAGTAAGGAAAAAATTTAAAAAAAAATTATCCCTTAAGAGTTAAGGATATGATCAAGGATCACATAAAAAATAATTTAAGGATCATAATTTCAGTTGTCAAAGGATAAGTGTCACTTAAATACGTAATGAATAAAATCAAAACAGTTTAGGATCATACCTGAGAACCCAAGTTAGGATCCTATCCTTCAACACTTAAAATTAGGATAACCCAAGATACAAACCTTAGTTGAAAGTAAGGGTCAAGAATCTTTGGCCATTTATCTTCACAAACCTGAAATAAGATATTACTTGGGACTGAGCCAATAAAAGATGAATGTTAGTAACTGGGGACAAGCCCAACAATTCTGGGGACAAGCCCAATATACTGGGGACAAGCCCAAAGGATAACTGGGGACTAGCCCAAAGGATAACTGGGGACTAGCCCAAAGGATAACTGGGGACTAGCCCAAAGGATAACTGGGGACTAGCCCAAAGGATAGCTGGGGACAAGCCCAAAGGATCATATGTAAACTGGAGTATGGCCCTTACTGGCGACTATCCAAACTTAGTGACATGAAAATGCCAAAACCTTAGCTAACGTGAAAACGTTAGAAACCTTAGGAACGGATGTATGGTACGTCTACCATTATACGTAGGATCCTGAATATAGCCAGTACAACGAAATTGTCAGCCCCTAAAGCGGGTACTGGTCCCATTGCCATGAACTATACTAGGATCATCGTGCGCTACTGGCGAAACTGGGGACAGGCCCAAACTGGGGACTATCCCAAACAACTGGATACTTCTGTGGATACTCAACGCTTAGTTAAAGATACCTGAACCTTCAAAACTCAGAATCAAGTAAAAGGAGGATATAGGACGTAGGATCCTTATCCTTGTAAGAATAAAAAGATTGAAATAGTTTAAGATTGGAATGTTACCAAAAAGAGGATCATCTGTCAGCGGGGATCCTTCAAGGATACTTGTCTGGTAAGGATCATGGATCATGATCACATGAAATATTTCTTCAAATGGACAGCATTCCAAGCTCTAGGTAGTAAATCACCCTCCATTGTTAGCAATCGATATGCCCCCTTTCCTGCTTCGGCTTCAATCAAATAGGGTCCTTCCCACTTTGGTGCTAGCTTTCCATCAGCAGGATTGGTGGTGTTTTGAAATAGGGATCTCAATATCCTGAGGAATCTTCAAAGATGATCCTAGATTGGCTAATGCATCAGCTTCTGCATTCTCTTCCCTTGGTACCTGTGTCAAACTAAAGGATACAAAAGAGAGTGCCAATTCTTTGACTATCTCCAAATATTTGATTAGCTTTTCACCTTTAACAGCATAGGATCCATTAAAGTGATTAGTGATCAATAAAGAATCTACATGTACCTCAAGATACCTGATGCTCATATGCTTTGCAATTTGCAAACCAGCTATCAAGGCTTCATATTCAGCCTCATTGTTGGTAGTTTGGAATTCACAAGCTATGGAGTGGGGTATTATGTCCCCCTGTGGCGATTTTAGTAGTATTCCAAGCCCTGTTCCATTCACACTGGAGGATCCATCAGTAAACAGTATCCAAGGATCCTTGGTTTCTTCAAGTTGTTGGACTTCTAGTTCAGCTTCCTTTTACAAATCACTACTGAAATCTGCCACAAAGTCAGCTAATTCTTGGGATTTAATGGCTGTCCTAGGCTCATATCTTATATCATATGCACTCAACTTCACTGCCCACTTAGCCATCCTTCCTGACATTTCAGGTTTCCTGAGAACATTCTTAATTGGGAAATTAGTTTTGACAATAATGGCATGAGTCTCAAAATAATGTCTTAATTTAGTAGATGCCATAATTAATGCAAGGATAAGTTTTTCTAAATGTGAATACCTGGATTCAGCATCAAGTAAGCTCTTACTTACATAATAAACAGGATGTTGTGTACCTTGGTGATCCTTAACAAGGACCGCACTTACTGCTTTTGAGGATACCGCCAAATATAAGGATAACACATCTCCCTTTTCTGGTTTCATTAAGGCTGGGGCTGAGGATAGGTAATCTTTAAGAGCTTTAAGGGCACTTTCATGCTTCTCAGTCCATTCAAATTTCTTGTTTTTCCTCAGGATGTCATAGAACTCCTTGCACTTTTCTGAGGATTTGGATATGAATCTGTTCAAGGCTGCGATCCTGCCAGTCAACCTTTGCACATCCTTAGCATTGGCAGGAGATTTGATATTCACAATAGCCTTAATTTGCTCTGGACTTTCTTCAATGCCCCTCTTTGTTACCATATATCCTAAGAATTTACCTGCCTTTACACCAAAATGACACTTAGAAGGATTTAGTTTCATATTAAATTTATCAAGGATATTGAATGCTTCCTCCAAGTCTCTAAGGTGATCCTCAGCTCTTTTGGACTTAACCACCATGTCATCAATATAGACTTCCATAGTGTGTCCAATTTGTTCCTTGAACATCATATTGACAAGCCTTTGGTAAGTAGCACCTGCATTTCTTAATCCAAATGGCATAGCAATATAACAGTATATACCAGTTGGGGTCATAAAGGCTGTATCCTCTTGATCGGATGGTTCCATCTGAATTTGTTGAAATCCAGATGAAGCATCCATAAAAGTTAACAACTCATGACCCGCGGTAGCATCCACCATGGAGTCAATGTGGGGTAATGGGAAAGGATCCTTGGGACATGCCTTGTTTAAATCTGTGAAATCGACACATACCCTCCACTTTCCATTTTTCTTTTGAACAACAACCACATTGGCTAACCATCTTGGATACTTAACCTCTCTAATCATACCTGCTCGAAGTAGCTTATCTACCTCTTCCTGGAAAATAGCATTTCTATCAGGTGTAAACTTCCTCCTCTTTTGATGAATTGGCTTGAATGACCTGTCAATGCCAAGTTTGTGAGTAATTATATCCTTAGATATACCTATCATGTCTTCATGTTTCCAGGAAAAGGTAGTCTTCCTTCTTTTGAGAAAGGATACTAGCTCTTGCTCAATATCGCTAAGAATCCCTGACCCTATGAAGATCTTGGATTCAGGATCATCAGGATCCATGAGGATTTCTTTCAAATCCTGTTCTCTTGCCTCCAAGACGTCTCTTGAAGGATACTTTAATTGCTATTGTTCCCTTGGTCTTGAGGCTGGTTTCATTGATGAGGTATAGCAATTCTTAGCCTCCTGTTGGTCACTCTCAATTTTCACCACTCCCCATGGACTTGGAAGCTTTACACGCTGATGATAGGTGGATGGAACTGCCTTCATATCATGTATCCATGGCCTGCCAAAGATAACGTTACAACATGATAAGCAATCGATAACACAAAACTTTTGATAAGAATGCAATCCTTCAATATAGATTGGGAGTTTGATGTCCCCCAATGTATTCTTTGTTTCTCCACTGAATCCCACAAGCACTGAGGATCTTGGGATAATATCGGACTCTGGGATATTCATTTTCTTGAGAACATCCAGCTGAATTATGTTCACAGAACTTCCTCCATCTATAAGGATCCTGCGAACAAAGTGGTTAGAAATAAACAATGTAATTACGAGACCGTCATGGTGAGGATCCTGGATGTCAACACGATCATCCTCATCAAAAGTAATGACTTTATCCTGGGTGACAACGGAGGTCCTGACGGGTCTGTCTCCATTATCCATCTTGGTTTCCTTAGCGTGTCTTTTTGCTGCTGAGAAGGATGTACCACAGATGTCTGATCCACCGGATATGAAATTTATGACTTGAGCATCTGCCGGAGGAGCAGGAGCCCTTTCCGGGATCCTTTCAGGATCCTGGGTTCTTGACTTCTTTCGTCCCAAGAGTTCCTTTAAATGCCCCTTGCTCAACAAATAACCAATTTCCTTTCTAAGTGCAATACATTCTTCAGTGAGATGCCCAAAATCCTCATGATATGCACACCACTTGGATTTATCCTTTGTAGCAGCTGGTTTATCACTTTTCCTTGGCCACCTAGCTTTCTCACCTAGATTCTGCATTGCAAGGATTAGTTCATTGTTATCAACAGAGAAACAATATTCAGAAATAGGAGGATAATTCTCATCATCCTCATCTTGTTCCACTGCGTGCACATTCTGGTTATCAGATCTGTTATAGGACTCGGATTTGTTGTTCCTGAAGTAGGATCCTTGCTTATCCTGCTTGGAGGATCCTGTCAATCTGTCCTGGATCCTTTTTTCATCCTCTAGGCGGATGAACCTAAGGGCCCTAGTCCTTACTTCGTCAAGATTCCTGCAAGGTGTCATAACAAGATCATCATAGAATAATGAATCCCTAAGCAATCCCATTTTAAAGGCTTTAACAGCCGTAGCTATATCCAAATTGGGAATATCTAAGGATTCTTTACTAAACTTAGTGATATAATCTCTAAGTGATTCATTTTGACCTTGTGTTACCCTATATAGATCACTAGTTAATCATTCAAACTTTCTGCTACAAGAGAATTGACTATTGAACAAGTTAACTAAATTAGCAAATGAAGTAATAGAGTAAGGGGGAAGACTTAGCAGCCATTTAAGAGCAGATCCTGTAAGTGTGGACCCAAATCCCTTGCATAGACATGCTTCTTTCAACCTTTCCGGAATTGGATTGATCTCCATCCTCTCCCTGTACTGAGCTACATGCTCTTCTGGATCCGTTGAACCATCATATAGCTTCATTGATGGTATCTGGAATCTTTTAGGTATCTCAGCATCACATAAAGGTGGTGCAAAACGAGATATCCTATGGCTACCATCCGCAATCTCAGGAATGGGTTTAACCACTCCTGGTACACTGGATATCATATCCTTAAGCTTCTGCAGTTCCCTAGCGATGGCCTGATTGATACCTGTATCCTGCATAAAGCCATGGTTAGTATTATATAAATTATTAAAAGTGTTACCTCCCGCAGGATTTGAGTTTGGAATTGCGGATGTGAATCCATCTTGTCGAGACTCAGGCATGATTGAAGGACCAGAGGAGGCAATGGTCTGCATTGGTATGAAATCTCCTTGATGGACGTCTGAGTTCTGAGGTTGCATATTTCTCGAGGATCCTTGATTTTGAAGGGGGTTGGATCCTTGGAATTGCGATGATCCTTGAACCGGAAAGGATCCTGGGACCAGGGAGGAACCTTGAACAAGGGAGAATCCTGGGACCAGAGAGGATCCTAGGACCTGGGAGGATCCTTGGACCTGGGAGGATCCTTGGGCCTGGGAGGATCCTTGGGCCTGGGAGGATCCTTGGGCCTGGGAGAATCCTTGGGCCTGGGAGGATCCTTGGGCCTGGGAGGATCCTTGGGCCTGGGAGGATCCTTGTACTGCATGCATTCCCACATATCCTTCTGACGTGAAGTATCCCTGATGCTGAGAAGAGGATCCTAATGGTTGAGAAGAGGATCCCTGAGGCTGGAAGCAAGAGCCAAATGCCTGACTCATTGTTGTTGTCCCGTAACGCCTTCCTGATAGTTCACCCAAGTATTGCACGTCCGGAACTGCTGAGTATTGTGAGGTTATGACCGGAGTGTCGAAGTTCAGCGACCTTGGCATCAGAGGGGAGTGATCCTCCACTGATTTCTTCTGTTTCTTGATTTCGTCAATCTCCCGGAGGATCCTTTCGTTGGTCTTATCCTGCTCTTGTGCATGATTCCTCATCTGCAAAATCAAGGCATAGAGATCATCAGTAGTAGGATTAGTTGAAACAGAAGAAGTAGGTGGTTTTTGGAAAATAGGAGTTGGTTTCTTCGCAGCATTCTCAGCATTCTTCTGGGATCCAGAAGGTGGTGGAGGCAAAGGAGTAACGCCTTGTGAAGAACTGAATGAGGGCATCAAACTTGAAGTATTCTTCACTGAGGAAGCCATCTGTTTGGTTGTAGCCAACCGAAATAACCACGAAAACACGAATCTTTCTAAGAATGAAGCACCAATTGCCCCACGGTGGGCGCCAAACTGTTTTGGTCAAAAATCAAGCAATGACAATGTAACCAAACTTTCTGTTGTGAGGTATGATGCTTGAATTGATGAACAACAATAAGGATTACTATGAAGTGTAATGAACAAATGACACGAAGATTTATACGGGGAAAAAGCCCTTGATCAAGAGTTGATCTCCGGCACAAAAAACCCCGGGTGATGGAAACTACCGATCAACAACTCAAATTAAACAAACAATCTGTTACAACTTTGGATGATAGCGAGCTAAGTACAAGGATCACTATAGTGTAACGTGTAGAAATGTATGAAAAATGCTAAGTGTTTTGTCGAGAGCCAGTGAGAGCGGTTGTGTGAGTGTGTGTGTAGCCAAAAATAGCTAAGTGTCTCTAAAATAGCTCGCTACCCCTTTAAAAATAGAAAATGTCAAGCCTAACTAACATTCCGCAAATCATGCAAGTCTTCCACGACTCCACAACGTCCATTTCTGACCAAGCACGTGCGGAATAGACTGAGAATATTCTCCAGGAATGTCGCCAAGACTAAGTCCAAGTTAATATTCCTGCAAAACATTTACGAATTCAAAGTAGACAATCGTTAGTACAGGGATCCTTATAGTGATCCATGATCCTGATCCTGCAACACTTCTGAGGATCACTACTTCAGACAGAATTGAGGATCACTAAATTCAACAGTAAATAAGGATCACTGGTCATTTAGAAATCCACCCCTAACAGATAGGCATTTAAATTCGTGTATTACTTCCCTTTAAATCCTCATCCCAAGACCGATCAGGTATCTCTCTTTCTCCTTCTCTCTTCATTTGCTTATTTTGATCGTTATTTTTCTGAACACCCATGACGAAGATGGTTCTTAGATCCTCACCGGCCAAGGATCCAAAGAAGGATAATCCCTTGAAAAGCCAAGGCATTATCCAAAATCCTTCAAACGAACTTTGCCGCTTCACCGACCCAGAGATTGACCGGATTCGCCATTGTTTCCTGGTGGACACCGTCTTTAAACCTTTTGACCCTACTGCTAAAAGTGATTCTGTCTCCGATACTTGGGTTGCTTTTCCGGCCACCCCATTCTTGATAGGATTCTCCTATCCTTTCCCTGCCTTCACTCAATCTTTCTTTGCACTCACCGACATGTGCTATATCCAGGCCATGCCGATGATGTGGAGGATTCTACACACCATAGAGAATATCATAGAGCAAGAGGGTATAGAAATAGGAATGTCTGAGTTGGCCGGGTTATATAATCTTGTCAGCCATGGTTCACACCATTTCTTGTTTAAGCACAAACCTGGTGATCCTCACCCAATCCTCAAGACCACAAAAAACGATACCCACTGGAAAAACCGATTCCTCTTTCTTAGGAGGGATTCTATCCCAGACGGGAAGCATCTCCCCAAAAAGTGGGCCACCCATGGTAGGATATAGGATCCTTATAGAAGGATCATAGGATGACTCTGTTTTTGTTGAGGATAACTGTTCTTCTTCTGTTTCTATTGTGCAGCTATTTTAGTTTCTCATTTCATCGAGTCACCTGCAACAAAAGAAAGGATCGCTGCCTTTTGGGACCTTGATCCTGCTGTTAGAACATTCCAGGCCAAAACAAAGGATTCACAAGAAGTATCCTCTGGTTCAGTCACCATGTCAAGTAAGTATTCTCGTTTATGCATAATTAAATATTTAAATAGATATAGAATAAGGATACTTATCTGTTATTTGTCCTTTGTAGGTGCCGGAAAGTCTTCAAAATCAGCCTCTCGCTTTAGCGTCAGTGATCTTGACGCATTTACTTCCTCCAGGTCCAGCAAAAAACGACTTGCTGCTAGTCCCAGCGTCCCAGTTCCTAAGGCTGTCAGCACCAAAGGCAAGGGTGGAAAGAAGAGGAAAACCGCTGACACTCTTGAAGGCCTGCCTCTCCTCCAGCATCAGTTTGAGGAATACGTCTCTGAGGTAAGGATCCTTGATCCTTAAATCTGTTCTACCCATATTGAGGATAATGGATCCTGATGCATGTCATTCTTTTACAGAAATTTGCTGAGATCCAAATGCTCATGGATTCCTATGCTGAAGAGGCTGAGCAAAATGAGCTGGACTTCCAAAAGTTGTACCTGGCTAAGGATCAGACCATCTCTTCCCTTGAGAAGGAGCTCAACTTGGTGAAAAAGCAGCTGGTCATGGCCCACATCACTGCTGATCAGGAGAAGGCTGAAGTGATGGAGGGTGCTAAGCTTTCTGCCACCATTGACATGCTCAAGAATAAAATGCAGATGGCAAAGGAATCTGAGGATCCTAGCTTTGACAGGACCACCTGGGACCAGGAAGGTTGGAAGGCTAAGCTGGCTGAGCTTAACGATGAAGAGGAGGCTGGAGAGGTCCTGATGATTGAAGCCAGTGGCAGCAGGGTGAAGGATCAGGCTGAGGATGCAGAGGCTGGGGGAGATGGTGATGCAGTGAATGTGTGAGCTGCAAAAATGGGCAATGATGGAAATTTCTAGACGTGGCCCGAGCCCATTTTTTATAGTTTGGTAGTTTTTTTTTTTTTTTTGGTTGTTGATGTTTTGATGATAAACAATGCTAGTCTGTAATAACTCTAAACAATAGTTCTTAGGTTTAAGGATCACTGATCCTTCAGACAATAGGTAGGATAACAAATGGTGGGGGGATCCTTTGTTTGGGGGATGAAGCCATTGTGATCCTGCCGTCTTTCTATTCCTGCACTTATTTAGAACTCATTATCATGGACACCCTTTACCTACCCCAGCGGACGGGCCACGGATTGCTGGTAGATGCTTGGGGTAGGTAATTTTGACAACCTTTAGAGGGTTAACCTTTTGCTAAATAAATAAAAGTTTAATCTTTTGGCTTATCATGTGTTGTTATTTTTGCGAATACTTTATCTTTCAATTGTTATGATACACTTTGTTTGAATTCATAAGTTAAGAACAAAAGTTTAACAGATCTTGTCAAAAAGTTTAGGATATGATCAAGGATCACATATCCTATAATCGAAAAATTCAAAAAGGTGACGTAATTTAAGGATCATGTATCCCGTTGTCAAAGAATAAGGGTCACTAAAATAAATAAAGAATAAAAGTAAGGTGATTAAGAATCATACCTGAGAATCCAAGTTAGGATCCTAAACCTTCAATACTTACAATTAGGATAACCAAAAGACAAACCTTAATAAAAGGTTAGGATCAAGGATCCTTAGTTATTTAGCTTCAAAAACCTGAAATGGAACATAACTTGGGACTAAGCCAATATAAGAGAAGAGTTAGCAACTGGGGACAAGCCCAACAATCTGGGGACAAGCCCAACAATCTGGGGACAAGCCCAATAAACTGGGGACAAGCCTAAGAAACTGGGGACAAGCCCAAAAAACTGGGGACAAGCCCAAAGGATCTTGTGTAAACTGGAGTATAGCCCTCACTGGCGACTATCCAAACTTAGTGACATGAAAATGCCAAAACCTTAGCTAACGTGAAAATGTTAGAAACCTTAGGAACGGATGTATGGTACGTCTACCATTATACATAGGAGAAATAGGGTAGGTTTTAGATGTGATTGAGCTAATTCCGTTTGAGGAGTGCCATTCCGTTTGAGGAGTGCCATTTCGTTTGAAGCATGCCATGCCACTTTCAAACGGAATAGCTTCACCTATAAATACCTCTTGTGCCATTTCATTTGTAACTTTCCGGTCAGAGCAACGAAGTGCTGCCGAAGTGTTGTCAGGTGATACAGGTGCTTCACGAGGTGAATTATTTCGTTTGAAAGGTTGTTTTTATGATTCTTGAAAAACGAAAAAATGGAGAACGGGTTTTACAATGCTTTTGCTAGTCCGATATCAATTACGCAGAACACGATGCTTGAAAATGAAACTGGAACAACTCAGAAACCATCGGAGCTTATGGATATTGATGCTGAGGAGATGGAAAATTTCAACTGGGAAAAATATATTTCAACCGACAACAAAGTATGCCTAATTAATCAAGATGATGAAAAGTTACCTGAAGGATTTAGTTGGGAAAATTTCAACTGGGATGATTATGATCCGAACAAATCTACAAATCATTAATGTTGTGTTCCTAATAATTATACTGATGAATATTGGGCAGAAAAATACAGAAAAATTAGGGAAGCTGCAGAAGAAAAATTGAAAAGAGAAGAAGAAGAAGAAGAAGAAGAAGAAGAAGAAGAAGAAGAAAAGAGAAAAGCTGAAGCTGAGAAAAAGAAAAGAGCAGAAAAGGTTCAACTGAGAGTAGTCAAAGAAATTCCAGAATTTGAAATCAAAACAGATGCTGATGCAGTCAAGGTTGCTGAGAAGTGTATGAATTTATGATTCTTTGATCAAGCAAAACAATGAGTTGCTACACAACATAAAAAGGTTGAAAGAATCATATGATACCTTGAACAGAGAAATGAATAAGTACAACAATTCAAGTAGTGAACAAGATGTAGCAATGAATACACTCAAAGGGGCATACATGAGACAGCTTGACAGTGTCAACTATTACACTGAAAAGTGTGCTGAGCTTGAGTTGAAACTGGAAACTCGTAGAATTGAAACAGAGAGAGTTAACAGATTATTAAAAAGTTACTCATGTTCTACTTTTTTTGTTGACAGGATTTATCCTATAGTGGAGGGATTAAAGACATTTGAAGATGAGAAGACTTCGGAAGAGAATAAGTCTGAAACAAAAGAAGATGATGAAGTGAAGATTTCTGGTAAGAAACCAAGTGTTGTATATAACAAATGTCCACCTCCGGTCAAAAATGCATATTCTCCGCGAAATGCTAATTCTGAAAGTGTCAAAAAGGCAATGAACTTACAGTGGGAGTCTAAGTCGTCAGATAATTTGCCAGAAAGTATAGATGTCACTTTCACGTCGTCCGATACTGATCATGAGTCCGAGTTAATAAAAAAGGTGGTCGATCAGGTGTTGGATAAGGATGAATCAGAGGAGTCAATGTCAGAGTCGAAATCAGAGTCCAAGTCAAAGTCCGACATGTCAAGTCAAAAAGTCAAACAGGAAAACGGGTGTATAATAAAGAGTTTTTGTTATCAAAATCTAATTTGAATGACGAACCGATCAAAGTAGCATATACTTTGAAAGATTCTGACAAATTATATTCTGATGAGGCTTTTCCAATAAGAGGTGTTAAACCAGAAATGATTAAAAAGGTTTTCAAACTAACAGAAATTAATATTTCTGAAATAAAAGATGTAAATCTTTCTGAAAAAGCAAATTATTACACCTCAAGAGTTCAACAACGTTTAAACAAGAAAAAAAGTTACAGTTCTGGTTCAGGTTTTCAAAAGAAACCAAACCATAACGGTAATTTCAAAAAGAATGGTTTGGGTTTTATTCCACCGAAAAATTATAAAAATGGGAAAATTTATAAACCAAAAACTATTTTTGTTTCAGGAACAAGTGCTGAGAAAGAACAGAAGAGTTCATTCTGGAAACAAACGAATGGAGAATTCCTTGCAAAGAAGCAAGAAGAGATGAAGAAAAGTGTTGTTCAGAAGAAGACAGAGACAAGAACCTGTTTTCAATGTAAAACAGTTGGTCATATTGCCATAAATTGTCCTAAGACAATACAAACAAAACAGGGAGTCTCTGGTAAACAAAAGGAAAAAGTTGTTGAAAAAACTGAACTTAAAACCAGAAAATTTACAGGTTTTGAAAATTCAATTTTTGAAGTTGGTGAATGTTCAAGGAATGTTTTAAAAAGAAAAGAAAATCTGAAAAATCAGAAGTGGGTGGTTAAGGGTTCAGGAAGTAGTTCTAGTGATGAATCTGATTTGTCAAAATCAGAGGAGCTATCTATTAGTGATGAATCTATCTCCACAAAGACAAAGGAGCCACAGGTTGTTGAGAAAAATGAGAAATCTGTTCCGATTGTGAATGATGAAATTTTTCCATTACTAAAGGCTGAAAATTTTAAAAAGAAAGTTGGAAAAGTGGAAATTTCAAATCAATTTTATTCTGAAAAGAATAAGTTTGATGTTGAAAAGGCTTTCAACGGAACTGTGAAACACATTTTTGGAAAAATGGTTGATGGTAAGGCCAAAGGAGTGAAAGAATTCTATGCTTCCAAAAGGAGTGTTCACAGGTCGGTTGAAAGTAACAGTGAAGAAGTGGTTACACCCAAGGATGGTCAGGCCTGGGTGTCTATATTTTTCAAAGAATAAAAACCTGACTTGCCGGAGCTCCCAAGTTGGTAATCGCGGAGCATGAATCGGCATCATTCATTGTTTATGAAATTTGTTTTTGTATAAGTGTGACTTGCCGGAACTCCCAGGTTGGTAAGTGAGGAGTAGGAATCGGCATCTTGAGAATTCAACTTACATGTGATATTGGTTGGTAAGCCATGTGGTTGAAAAAGAGTTTGTAATTGAAGGTTAATCAAGGTCATTAGGTTGAACTTGATTGAACTATTTTTACAAGTGGCAAATCAGGGACATTAAGTTGTATCTGATTTCCTACAAGTGGTTGAAAAACAAAATGATGAGTTTATCCCCTAACCTACAAATGGTTAAAATCAATCAACAAAACTTATTTTCCGGAAAAACCATTTGATTAAAACAAACTTAAGTGTTTTGAAATCACAATGGGAAAATAGTTTGTTGTGAGGGGGAGTTCTGATTGTTTATGCCAAGTGGATGGTGATTTGAAGCGATTCGATATCAGTTGTCACGTTACTTGTACAGTTTGTTTTCAAATTTCTGTTAAATGTGTTTGAATTTTAGGGGGAGTAAAAAATTTTAGAAAATCCAAAAACATTTGAAAATTTGAAAAATCCAAAAACATGATAAAATCAAAAATGAGTTTTGTTTTAAAAAAGAGGAAATGATAGTACATCAGTGGACTGTCACGACATGCTAAAGAAATGGAATGATAAAATGTGATAAACGGTCTCACTAAAGATGTGATGATAGGCTCAGTTAGACTAGTAGATTTGCGATAACGATACAAACTTAAATGAAAAAGCATAGTTCTAGTGGGAAACATGGTCAAAAGCATAGTACTTAGTTTTGTCCTTCTTGATTGTGTGCCTACTCAGTAATCGCTGATTGTCGAAAGACATAAAACTGGTTAAGTTTGTAAATTTTCACAACTTTGCTAAAAAGTCGCTGTGTTTGTGCATTTTATTTTGCAAAGACTTAAACTTGTTTTATTTCTTTATTTTGTTTAAGCATTGGACATCCTCTGCGTATACGTGAGTATCGAACTAGATGTTAGTGCCTAAACATTCTGCTTTATTTTCTTTGGTGTTTCGTTTAAGCTTTGGATCACCTCTGCGTATACGGAAGTATCGACCTGGTGGTTAAAGCCTAAACAATTTCAACTTGTTTTATTTTTCTTATTTTGTTTAAACATTGGACTTTCTCTGCGTATCGAAAGATCGACCTGATTGTTAATGTTTAAACATTCTACTTTGTTTTCGCACAATTCACAGTTGATAAAAGTTTAAAGGCATTACTTGAGTTAGTGTATTGCATGATGAGGGGATATGCTGAGATTGTGGGGTCCATAAGAACTTAGTGGAAAATTAATATACCTTAACGTATCGGTAAGCATTTCGAAAGTTTTTAGATTGAGTTTAAGTGGACAACAATATCGTCAATCTATGTGAATCGTTTAGAACTTAAAATGTTTAAAGCTTAACGGTGTTGGTGATTAGTCTCAAAAACTGATATGATTCTCTTACACAAACTCACAAAAATATTGTTTGTAAATATTTCTTTACTGCATTTCATTACATTCAAAAATCCAAAAAGATTTTCAGTGTGTTTTAGCATAAATTTTTGAAAATTCAAAAAGATTTTCGACAACTGATGTTGGAGAGCTAATTTTCAAAATTCCAAGTGCTAAACTTGATGAACAGGTTTGGGAAAGAATGTTTGAAAAAGTTGTATTTTCAAGTGGATATCAAAGATTAAATCATTTTTGAATGATACATGCAAGTGGTTTCTAAATTTGCAAAATTTTAAATTTGTGAAACTTATTGTTGGGTAGAGATGTGTGCAGGTTATCCAGGTTCCGAAACCTGAGTAAGATGAGTGCCAGGTTACGATCTAAGAACCTGTGGAAAGTGAATTCCAGACTGCGATCCCAGCTTAGTGAGAGGGGGAGTCTGAGGACATCAAGAGAGAGTCTGAAGATAGTAGAGCCAAATTCGGATTCTGAAGATACTTGTGAAAAGAGCTCAGAGTTAGTTTGCAATTCTGGAAGAAAGAGAAAGAGATTGTTTGTGGATGCTTACAATGGAGAATTTTGGAGATAGTGAGCAGACTGATAAAGACTGAAGGTTTGACAACCGAAGACTCGACACTGAAGACTCGTCAACATTCGAGGGGGGGTCTGTTGGTGCATACGTCTGTCGACTTCGTCTTGTATCGAGTCTTATTTGTATTCAGAAGGTTTAGGGCACATTATATGAGAAATAGGGTAGGTTTTAGATGTGATTGAGCTAATTCCGTTTGAGGAGTGCCATTCCGTTTGAGGAGTGCCATTTCGTTTGAAGCATGCCATGCCACTTTCAAACGGAATAGCTTCACCTATAAATACCTCTTGTGCCATTTCATTTGTAACTTTCCGGTCAGAGCAACAAAGTGCTGCCGAAGTGTTGTCAGGTTGTAAAACGTTATCAAATCAATCGTACAACAGTTTAAAGTGTAAATCTTGCTGAATTGAACTCTACACGTCTGTTTCCGCCTTTCGTGTTGAGATAAACTCTTCTGATCGACTCGTTCGGGTCTGAAAACGATCCTACAATCCTGAATACAGCCAGTACAATGAAATTGTCAGCCCCTAAAGCGAGTACTGGTCCCATTGCCTTGAACTGCACCAGGATCATCGTGCGCTACTGGTGAAACTGGGGACAGGCCCAAAAAACTGGGGACAAGCCCATAAAAGTTAGGAGACTTCTGTGGATACTCGATCCTTCGTTAAGGATACATCAACCTTCTACAAAACTCAGAACTAAGTGAAAGAAGGATAAAGGATCTAGGATCCTTCTCCTTGTATATAAGTTAATTAAAGAAGTGGATAAATTGAGGTTAGATCATTACCAGAATGAGGATTATTTGTCCTCTAAGGATCCTTCGGTTACATCGGACACAAAAATAGCTAAGGATCCTGGATCCTTATTACATGAAGTATCTCTTCAGGTGGATAGCATTCCAAGCTCTTGGTAGCAAATCACCTTCCATTGTTAGCAATCGATATGCCCCCTTTCCTGCCTCAGCTTCAATCAGGTAGGGGCCTTCCCACTTTGGTGCCAACTTTCCATCAGCGGGATTTGTGGTATTCTGAAATGCTTTCCTCAATACCATGTCACCAACTTGGAATTTTCTGATCCTGACATTCTTATTGTAGGCTCCAGCCATCCTTTGCTGATAATTGGCCATCCTTATCCTTGCCAAATCCCTGAGTTCTTCTATGGTATCCAAATCTTGAATCAAGTTTTCGGCATTTCCCTCAGGATCACGGATGCTTGTTCTTGCGGTAGGAACCACCATCTCTGTAGGGATCACTAATTCTGCTCCAAACACTAAAGAAAATGGAGTTTGGCCAGTAGCATTCTTGGGAGTTGTTCTATCAGCCCATAGCACATAAGGTAACTCTTCTGCCCATTTTCCTTTCTTGGATCCAAGCTTCTTCTTCAAATTGTTGATGATGATCTTGTTGGATGATTCTGCTTGACCATTAGCTTGTGGGTGGACTGGTGTTGATGTTATCATCTTAATCCCCCAGCTGTCACAAAAGTTAGTAGTTCTATTCCCAATAAATTGGGATCCATTATCACAAACAATTTCAGAAGGGATACCAAATCTAGTAATAATATTTCTTTTAATAAAGGATATCACTTCTTTTTCTCTGACTTGAGCAAAGGCTTCAGCCTCTATCCACTTGGAGGAGTAATCAGTCATGGCAAGCATGAACATTTTTCCTCCTGGTGCTTTGGGAAGTTTGCCAACTATATCCATTCCCCATCTCATGAATGGCCAAGAAGAGGATATAGGATGCAGGAGCTCTGCTGGCTGATGAAGGATATTACTATGTCTCTGACAAGCATCACATTTCTTGGCATAATCCACAGCATCCTGCTTCATAGTAGGCCAATAATATCCTGTCCTAAGGATCCTTGAGAACAATGCCCTGCCCCAAGTGTGGTTTCCACAATCTCCTTCATGAAAATCCTTTAGGACTTCTTGAATTTCAGGATCCTCTATGCACCTTAGATATGGACCTGCAAGAGATCGTTTATATAACATGTCATTTAATATTGTAAATTGAGATACCTTGATTTTGAAGGCCCTGGGGTTCTCTCCTGTAGGAATCTCTCCATGTTGTATATATCTCATAATTGGAAGGATCCATGATCCTGAATGAGATTGTACATTATCACTGGGAACGACTGCAGAATCCTCTTCTATTTCCATAGCTATATGATCCTCAATAGCAGGAGACAAAATATGGATGATAGGAATTTTTATATCCTTTGGGATCTTCAATGATGATCCAAGATTGGCTAATGCATCAGCTTCTGCATTTTCTTCCCTAGGTACCTGTGATAAACTAAAGGAAACAAAAGAGAGTGCCAATTCCTTGACTATCTCTAGGTATTTGATTAGGCGTTCACCTTTAACAGCATAAGATCCATTAAAGTGATTAGTAATTAGCAATGAATCTACATGTACCTCAAGATACCTGATCCTCATATGCTTGGCAATTTGCAAACCAGCTATCAAGGCTTCATATTCAGCCTCATTATTAGTAGTTTGAAACTCACAAGCTATTGAGTGGGGTATTATGTCCCCCCTGTGGCGATTTTAGTAATATTCCAAGTCCTGTTCCTTTGACATTAGAGGCTCCATCAGTGAAGAGTATCCAAGGATCCTTAGTCTCTTCAAGCTGCTGAACTTCTAACTCGGCTTCTCTTTGTAAGTCTCTACTAAAATCTGCCACAAAGTCAGCTAAGGCTTGGGATTTAATGGCAGTCCTTGGTTCATATCTTATATCATAAGCACTAAGCTTCACTACCCATTTAGCCATCCTCCCTGACATTTCAGGTTTCCTGAGAACATTCTTAATTGGGAAGTTAGTCTTAACGATAATGGCATGAGTTTCAAAATAATGTCTTAGTTTAGTAGATGCCATAATCAAAGCAAGGATAAGTTTTTATAAATGTAAATACCTGGATTCAGCATCAAGCAAACTCTTACTTACATAATAGACAGGATGTTGTGTACCTTCGTGATCCTTAACAAGGACTGCACTTACTGCTTTAGAGGATATCGCTAGATATAAGGATAATATATCCCTTTTTCTGGCTTCATCAAGGCAGGAGCTGAGGATAAGTAATCCTTAAGGGCTTTGAGAGCATTCTCATGCTTTTCAGTCCACTCAAATTTCTTGTTCTTTCTCAAAATGTCACAGAATTCCTTGCATTTTTCTGATGACTTTGATATGAACCTGTTCAAGGCTGCGATCCTCCCTGTCAATCTTTGCACATCCTTAGCATTGGCAGGAGATTTGATATTCACAATTGCCTTGATTTGCTCTGGACTTGCTTCTATGCCTCTTTTTGTTACCATGTAGCCTAGGAACTTGCCTGCTTTAACACCAAAGTGACACTTTGAAGGATTCAATTTCATATTGAATTTGTCAAGGATATCAAATGCTTCCTCCAGGTCTCTAAGGTGATCCTCAGCTCTCTTGGACTTAACCACCATGTCATCTATATAGACTTCCATAGTGTGTCCTATTTGTTCCTTAAACATCATATTGACTAGCCTTTGATAAGTAGCACCTGCATTCCTTAGTCCAAATGGCATCGCAATATAACAATAGATACCAGTTGGGGTCATAAAGGTTGTATCCTCTTGATCAGATGGTTCCATCTGAATTTGTTGAAATCCAGATGAAGCATCCATAAAAGTCAACAACTCATGACCCGCGGTAGCATCCACCATGGAGTCAATGTGGGGTAATGGGAAAGGATCCTTGGGACATGCCTTGTTTAAATCAGTAAAATCGACACATACCCTCCACTTTCCATTTTTCTTTTAAACAACAACCACATTGGCTAACCATCTTGGATACTTAACCTCTCTAATCATACCTGCTCGGAGCAGTTTATCTACCTCCTCCTGGATAATAGCATTCCTCTCAGGTGCAAACTTTCTCCTCTTCTGATGTATGGGTTTGAATGACCTGTCAATGCCAAGCTTATGAGTAATTATATCTTTAGAGATACCTGTCATGTCTTCATGCTTCTAGGCAAAGGTAGTTTTTCTCCTCTTGAGGAAGGATACCAAATCCTGTTCGATGTTGCTGAGGATCCCTGATCCTATGAAGACTTTGGATTCAGGATCATGAGGATCCATAAGGATATCTTTCACATCTTGTTCTCTTGCCTCCAGGACATCTCTTGGAGGATGCTTTAATTGTTATTGCTCCCTTGGTCTTGAGGCTGGCTTCATTGATGAGGTATAGCAATTATTTGCTTCTTGTTGGTCACTCTCAATCTTTATCACCCCCCATGGACTAGGAAGCTTTACACACTGATGATATGTAGATGCAACTGCCTTCATGTCATGTATCCATGGCCTGCCAAGGATAACATTGCAACAGGATAAGCAATCTATAACACAAAATTTTTTATAAGAATGAAGTCCTTCTATGTAGATGGGAAGTTTAATGTCCCCCAATGTATTCTTGGTTTCTCCACTGAATCCCACAAGAACTGAGGATCTTGGGATAATATCTGATTCAGGGATGTTCATTTTCTTGAGGACATCAAGCTGAATGATGTTTACTGAGCTCCCTCCATCTATCAAGATCCTGCGAACAAAATGGTTAGATATAAATAAGGTAATAACAAGACCATCATGATGAGGATCCTGAACGTCAACACGATCATTCTCATCAAAAGTTATAACTTTTTCCTGTGTAACAGTAGAGGTTCGGATGGGTCTATCCCCATTATCCATCTTGGTTTCCTTGGCATGTCTCTTGGCTGCTGAAAAGGAAGTACCACAAATGTCTGATCCACCGGATATAAAGTTTATAACTTGTGCATCTGCCGGAGGAGCAGGAGCTCTTTCTGGAACCTTTTCAGGATCCTGGATCCTTGACTTTTTTCTTCCCAAAAACTCCTTCAAGTGCCCTTTGCTTAACAAGTAACCAATCTCTTTTCTCAGTGCAATACATTCTTCAGTGAGATGACCAAAATCTTCATGATATGTGTAACACCCGTTCTTATAAATCAAGGTTTAACGTAATTTTTACGTCAAAAAATCATGTAATTAAGATTACATAACATTTGGAAATACGAGTTTATTAAAACTTTTACAAATCATAAGTTATTCTACTTAACGTGGTTGAATTCGTTGTTTAGAATTTACAATGTATCAAAGTGCGGAAGCGTGTGTCTTTATCGTGTTCGGTTCTTCGTTGAGCTTGATCGTCTTCCGGCATCCAAGGTGTACCTACATTTCATAAACATGAAATGCTTTAGTCATACGGAGATTAAAATGTGTCTAAACGAGTCCGGAAAGCGAAACTTGATAAAAAAAAATACATTTTATACAGGGCCCACCGTAAATTACGGTGGGTACCGTAATTTACGGTAGCCCCTGAAACTTATCCTTCCACCGTAAATCAGAAGAGATCCACCGTAGCATTTTTCAACTCCACCGTAAATTACGGTGGACACCGTAATTTACGGTGGCACCTGCATTCAGCTTCTCCAATTTGCCGCTTATTGACACGAAAACTTTCGTATCTTTCAATCCGCTTATCCGTTTGACCTACCGTTTCTTCCTACGTGCTTGTAATTTAATCCCTCATCAAATGGAGTTAAAATCCCACATCCGGATTAACAAAATTTAAGACTTTTAAGTCTTCGGCTTATTACCCTTTTTACCAAATTTTGACCCGTTCGTGATTTCATCTAACAAACTTGTTTGTGACCCTTGTTTCGTTTATAAACAAATTACCATGATTATTTCCTATTGCACAAGGTTCAAATCACGGGTTATTACACATTCTTAACCCGTTTCGCTAATACTTCTATTTTGACCCGTTAAGGGTATTTAAGCACTTTTCGAGCCTAAAATTGCATTCGATTGCTTCTAGCATTCCATCACCACATTTCTTATCCTATAATCTCCCACCACAACTGTATTTATGGTGGGTTTAATGTGGTGATCTATAAAAACCAAATTTTACCTTTCAAATCTTTATTTTGCGACAAAAACTCAATTAGTGCTATATGACTAATAAAATACCTCTTTCAGTTTCTATACTTATTCTAAGTATTGACTTGATTATAAAACTCGTTTTCAAGCGACTTCTAAGGGTTGTTTGCTTAATTTTACTTACAAGGGCGTTTTGGTCACTTTTAACCCTTCTTTTACGATGAAGGGCTTGCTTAAGCCAAGCACACCCAAAATTTCATTTTTTTAGCAAATCTTGTTTTCAAAACACACTGTCTATAATTTAAATCCTTCAGTTTACCTTTTAAGGTAACCGAATATCCCATTTTACTTTGCCTAATTCACATAGATCTCCAAGTTCTAAATGAGGAGTTGATCTATTATACATACCTGGCCCGGTTCAACTTATTAACCCGGTTTTAATACCTTGCTTTATATTCGCTAATTAAGAATGATGCGAATATCCATTGGATATCTATTCCTGTAAGCATATAACTCGACAAAAGAATCATTAGTCTATATAGTCAAAAGGTGTTGTCCACACCTTTTGACCCGTTTGGCCGAATTGACCGTTTATCTTTGCGAGATGATATTTATTATCATCTCCTCTACATGACTCGTTCCGTTTAACACCGTACGGTCATTTTAACTTATAAACCGTTTATTACTTTCGACATAATATAACCGAATTATCGATTTACTTCTTTTTAACCATTATTACGGTTTCTTTCATCTTTGATTATCTTGTTCCGTTTGACTACACGACGGAACATCATATGTCAATTGTTTAGATATCTCATTCGTAAATTATATAATGAGAAAATATTCCACAATTTAAGACTAGTGTAAGCTATACTTACCTTGCATCCGCATTATGCTTTTCCGTCATTCTTGCTTCGTTTGACCCGCTTTGTTCCCAAGCTCTCACCTAGCTTGTTAATCGTCAAACTATCATTGTAATTGTAAGATGGTTAGGTTAGTCATAATCATTTACGACTATTCCATCCTACTCTTCTTATATCGAATTTTACCATCCGATCATACACTTGGTCGATTTGACTTTTTAAAGTCAATCGACTTATCAACTTATTCATTGCACATTTTCACTCTAATTTCAACACCTTAGTTTTCATTTAGGCATTTTAACAAACACCTAAGGTGCATACATTGTTTTTTACACATTTTACAACTAGGTAACATGATTTCAAGCATCTATATCACGATCTTAACATCAATTCTTCTATATCATATAACAACCCATTTCATGGTAAATATTATTTATGCACCCAAACACCTAAATGGTTCAAGTACTTTGTCTTACTAACTAATATGATGATTCTAATCACAAGTTTGACACTAACATCATCATATCATAAAAACCCATCTCAAGTTATGTATGTTAAACACTCAAACTTGCAAATTGTTCAAGTATCTTGTTTCTACTAGCAACTATGATGATTTTAAACATGTGTAAACCATCATCTTCACTACATAATCAAAACCCACTTAGCACAAAATAGGTTAATTATCAAATCCCTAGTTTTGACAACAATTCATCAAGTTTTCTACTAGGGTTTGTTTCTAGACTAAGATATAATCACAACAACACTCATGGATTCAACATTCATTCCAGAATTTCGATTTTGATTATTCATCATAATCTCAAAGTATCACCAAATCGTAAAATTCGACATACCTTGTGATCCCCTCGACTAGGTGATCATTAATATGTGTTCATGCATCCGATTCGGGTTAAATTTGACCTTCAATTTGCTGGATCTTGTTGAGTTAGGGTTTTTGGCTCCTGGGAGCCTTTTCTTGGTCGACCAGAACACGCACCACACACACTTGTGTGTGTGTTGTGTTATTTTATTTGGTTTAATTAAAACCATTTTCAGGTTATCCCATTTTGGTCCCTCATGTTTGGTTAGTTAATTTAGTAGGGCATAACCTACTTATTTCTAACATTATTCCCCACTTACTAACTAGGTTAAGCATTCCTAGTTAACTTAATGGGTTCGGGAAATCATAACCCGTTTTATTTTAAGTCCCGTTAACTCGGGCTTCTTATAACATTGTTTTCTCCAGCATTTATTAAATTTTATAACTAATATTAGGATTGTTCGTCTAAGTCCTAATATTCACCGGGTAAATTTTACCACTAACGCTATTTTACCCGTTCATTATTATTAACGTGGTTTAATTACCAAACCCGTTTTCGGGGTGTTACAAGTCTACCCCCCTTAAAGAGGTTTCGTCCTCGAAACCTTTTCTTACATAATTCATTGAGTTTAACTCAATGCATCTGTTCCGAGAATCTTTAAAAACATTACTTATACTTTAACCAATTATTGGTATTACCAGAGAAGTATGGTAATATCCTTTTTGGTTAATAATCATCTACGTATCTTATATGACACAATGCAACTTGAAATAACGTAATCTCGTTATTTCTACTAGTTTAATTAACTTAGCCATATTCATCGCCTTCCTATACTATCGAATTCTTTATGAATCCGTGACTTTGACCCGTTTAAAGGTCTTTAGTGAAATCTTTCACTTTTCGCAACGATTTCTTTTGTTTTCAATTTTATTTATTCGGTTCATTTATACCGAATCCACCGCTTACAAGCAAACCAAATTTATTTAAATGACCTTGACGTGTCTCACTAATTAGACTTATTAGTCCAGTTACTTTTACCGCTTGCTTGGTTATAATGTGATTCTACTTCACATTACATTTCTTGACCGTGATTGTGTTACATCATGTTTAATTTAAATCAAAATTTCATTTTCGAAAATATCACTTTTCGAATATATCGTCTTGCGCCTGTCAGTGTCAAGACTTGTATCTTTCATGCTTACTATTCAATTTTCCTATCAGGATTCTCATACGTAAAAACGTTATTTCTTACTAAAACCAAGGTTTTAGTTTAGGATCTTCTCTTTATCTTTCGTAAATTTTTTCGTAACAGGACATTGACAGTCTGTAATTTATTCTTTTACAGTCTTAGTTTTATGCGGGGATTTTCAACTGGTTCTCTCGCTTTGTTAAGTAACCCGCAGGCTCTTTCACGTAGCCTCGTCGGCTATTTCCTTAGGTATTCACCCCCCTTTTACTGAAAACACTAAGGTTTATTTCCTTTTTCTTTTCGTGACCCAAAGGTTATTCTGGTCCCGTAGACCTTAACACTGTGTTTAACCCCGTAGGTTATGATGATCCCGTAAATCATCTTTTATTTGTATCTACATTCAAATGTATATATATATTCCTGTATAGCTTCAAAGCATGTCTTGCTATGTTTAAAATCGTATATTTTCGCTTATGAGCTTTAGTTGACCTTGACCGTAGTCTAAGGCTTCATTTGTTTATTTCCGGCGAAATTTTCTGACTTTGTCCTTACGTTTGACGTTTTACAAAAACGACCCGTTAAGGGACATATTCGCATTTTCCGGGTTCGAGTGTAAGTACACTACCTCCCAATGCTTGTCTAAATCACTTTACATGTTTGCGTTTTCTGGGTTCGAGTGTAAGTGCACTCCCTCCCAATACTTGTCTAACTCATTTTACATGCTTGCGTTTTCTGGGTTCGAGTGTAAGTACACTCCCTCCCAATACTTGTCTAAATCATTTTACATGCTTGCGTTTTCTGGTTTCGAGTGTAAATACACTCCTTCCCAATACTTGTCTAAATCATTTTACATGCTTGCGTTTTCTGGGTTCGAGTGTAAGTGCACTCCCTCCCAATACTTGTCTAAATCATTTTACATGCTTGCGTTCTCTGGGTTCGAGTGTAAATACACTCCTTCCCAATACTTGTCTAAATCATTTTACATGCTTCTTTGTCCCTTCACTCGGGCTCATTATTCTGATGTAATGCGCTTCCGTTCCCGGTTGTGCGTTTACATTATTATCAAATATTTTGCTTATCTGATTCATTTGGGTACTTTTAAGTTAATCCCATTCATCCCGTCCTTACTACATCGGATGTAAACGTGTCCGCCATAAGAAGTTCATGGTATCATATGCCACTACTTACTTGGCCAGAGTAAGCGATTAACACATGACACACATTATCTTTTTATAGTTTTCACATCACGCCCTATGTAAGTAACGCCTCTATTTGTTTCTCTTGGAAACAATATCCCGAATACATTTTCTATTCGGGTTTTTCCATTTTTTTAATCTACATATGCAACTTTCAATTTCTACTTGTTTGTTGCATATTACTATTTGTGCGATTATTTAAAAAGTGCACCTGGTAATGTTTGCCCCAACGGGCGTTCCTTGCCATTAACCTTGTTCGCGGTCGTTACGCGATTTAGTCCTCGGTAAGCATACTCTTTGGACCGTTCATCTGTCAAATCTGCGATTTGTTAAACTCTCGCTATCCTCATATGCGAGTGTCCTTCAATTAAAACATATACAACAATTAGTAATTTCAACATTAAAGGATGCCCGTATTATAATACAAGGCTTTTCTACTATACGCATCAACGCATGTAATTTCGTTGTCTATATCTATTCTATATCGTTTTTTTTTTATTGGTGTAACGTGTATTACACGATAACCATATGTGTTGTTCTCAACACTTTAATCATACTAAACCATTGGTATACATGTACTTACCGGATTTGCGATCAAGCCTCGAACCGAACACTATTCTTTGTCAAGAGCATAAGGTTTAAGTCCAAGCATGGTTCCTCCCCACCATACTCGAATCTCTTAAACCAAGGCTCTGATACCAACTTGTAACACCCGTTCTTATAAATCAAGGTTTAACGTAATTTTTACGTAAAACAATCATGTAATTAAGATTACATAACATTTGGAAATACGAGTTTATTAAAACTTTTACAAATCATAAGTTATTCTACTTAACGTGGTTGAATTCGTTGTTTAGAATTTACAATGTATCAAAGTGCGGAAGCGTGTGTCTTTATCGTGTTCGGTTCTTCGTTGAGCTTGATCGTCTTCCGGCATCCAAGGTGTACCTACATTTCATAAACATGAAATGCTTTAGTCATACGGAGATTAAAATGTGTCTAAACGAGTCCGGAAAGCGAAACTTGATAAAAAAATACATTTTTATACAGGGCCCACCGTAAATTACGGTGGGTACCGTAATTTACGGTAGCCCCTGAAACTTATCCTTCCACCGTAAATCAGAAGAGATCCACCGTAGCATTTTTCAACTCCACCGTAAATTACGGTGTCCAATTTACGGTGGCACCTGCATTCAGCTTCTCCAATTTGCCGCTTATTGACACGAAAACTTTCGTATCTTTCAATCCGCTTATCCGTTTGACCTACCGTTTCTTCCTACGTGCTTGTAATTTAATCCCTCATCAAATGGAGTTAAAATCCCACATCCGGATTAACAAAATTTAAGACTTTTAAGTCTTCGGCTTATTACCCTTTTTACCAAATTTTGACCCGTTCGTGATTTCATCTAACAAACTTGTTTGTGACCCTTGTTTCGTTTATAAACAAATTACCATGATTATTTCCTATTGCACAAGGTTCAAATCACGGGTTATTACACATTCTTAACCCGTTTCGCTAATACTTCTATTTTGACCCGTTAAGGGTATTTAAGCACTTTTCGAGCCTAAAATTGCATTCGATTGCTTCTAGCATTCCATCACCACATTTCTTATCCTATAATCTCCCACCACAACTGTATTTATGGTGGGTTTAATGTGGTGATCTATAAAAACCAAATTTTACCTTTCAAATCTTTATTTTGCGACAAAAACTCAATTAGTGCTATATGACTAATAAAATACCTCTTTCAGTTTCTATACTTATTCTAAGTATTGACTTGATTATAAAACTCGTTTTCAAGCGACTTCTAAGGGTTGTTTGCTTAATTTTACTTACAAGGGCGTTTTGGTCACTTTTAACCCTTCTTTTACGATGAAGGGCTTGCTTAAGCCAAGCACACCCAAAATTTCATTTTTTTAGCAAATCTTGTTTTCAAAACACACTGTCTATAATTTAAATCCTTCAGTTTACCTTTTAAGGTAACCGAATATCCCATTTTACTTTGCCTAATTCACATAGATCTCCAAGTTCTAAATGAGGAGTTGATCTATTATACATACCTGGCCCGGTTCAACTTATTAACCCGGTTTTAATACCTTGCTTTATATTCGCTAATTAAGAATGATGCGAATATCCATTGGATATCTATTCCTGTAAGCATATAACTCGACAAAAGAATCATTAGTCTATATAGTCAAAAGGTGTTGTCCACACCTTTTGACCCGTTTGGCCGAATTGACCGTTTATCTTTGCGAGATGATATTTATTATCATCTCCTCTACATGACTCGTTCCGTTTAACACCGTACGGTCATTTTAACTTATAAACCGTTTATTACTTTCGACATAATATAACCGAATTATCGATTTACTTCTTTTTAACCATTATTACGGTTTCTTTCATCTTTGATTATCTTGTTCCGTTTGACTACACGACGGAACATCATATGTCAATTGTTTAGATATCTCATTCGTAAATTATATAATGAGAAAATATTCCACAATTTAAGACTAGTGTAAGCTATACTTACCTTGCATCCGCATTATGCTTTTCCGTCATTCTTGCTTCGTTTGACCCGCTTTGTTCCCAAGCTCTCACCTAGCTTGTTAATCGTCAAACTATCATTGTAATTGTAAGATGGTTAGGTTAGTCATAATCATTTACGACTATTCCATCCTACTCTTCTTATATCGAATTTTACCATCCGATCATACACTTGGTCGATTTGACTTTTTAAAGTCAATCGACTTATCAACTTATTCATTGCACATTTTCACTCTAATTTCAACACCTTAGTTTTCATTTAGGCATTTTAACAAACACCTAAGGTGCATACATTGTTTTTTACACATTTTACAACTAGGTAACATGATTTCAAGCATCTATATCACGATCTTAACATCAATTCTTCTATATCATATAACAACCCATTTCATGGTAAATATTATTTATGCACCCAAACACCTAAATGGTTCAAGTACTTTGTCTTACTAACTAATATGATGATTCTAATCACAAGTTTGACACTAACATCATCATATCATAAAAACCCATCTCAAGTTATGTATGTTAAACACTCAAACTTGCAAATTGTTCAAGTATCTTGTTTCTACTAGCAACTATGATGATTTTAAACATGTGTAAACCATCATCTTCACTACATAATCAAAACCCACTTAGCACAAAATAGGTTAATTATCAAATCCCTAGTTTTGACAACAATTCATCAAGTTTTCTACTAGGGTTTGTTTCTAGACTAAGATATAATCACAACAACACTCATGGATTCAACATTCATTCCAGAATTTCGATTTTGATTATTCATCATAATCTCAAAGTATCACCAAATCGTAAAATTCGACATACCTTGTGATCCCCTCGACTAGGTGATCATTAATATGTGTTCATGCATCCGATGCGGGTTAAATTTGACCTTCAATTTGCTGGATCTTGTTGAGTTAGGGTTTTTGGCTCCTGGGAGCCTTTTCTTGGTCGACCAGAACACGCACCACACACACTTGTGTGTGTGTTGTGTTATTTTATTTGGTTTAATTAAAACCATTTTCAGGTTATCCCATTTTGGTCCCTCATGTTTGGTTAGTTAATTTAGTAGGGCATAACCTACTTATTTCTAACATTATTCCCCACTTACTAACTAGGTTAAGCATTCCTAGTTAACTTAATGGGTTCGGGAAATCATAACCCGTTTTATTTTAAGTCCCGTTAACTCGGGCTTCTTATAACATTGTTTTCTCCAGCATTTATTAAATTTTATAACTAATATTAGGATTGTTCGTCTAAGTCCTAATATTCACCGGGTAAATTTTACCACTAACGCTATTTTACCCGTTCATTATTATTAACGTGGTTTAATTACCAAACCCGTTTTCGGGGTGTTACAATATGCACAGCATTTGGATTTGTCTTTTGTTGCAGCTGGCTTATCACTTTTTCTGGGCCATCTTGCTTTTCACCTAGGTTCTGCATTGCAATGATTAGTTCATTGTTATCAACAGAAAAGCAATATTCAGAAATTGGAGGATAATCTTCATCATCCTCTTCATGTTCGACTGCATGCACGCTCTGATTATCAGATTTATTGTAAGACTTGGACTTATTGTTCCTGAAGTAGGATCCTTGCTTTTCCTGCTTCGAGGATCCTGCCAGTCTTTCTTGGATCCTTTTATCATCCTCTACTCGGATGAATCTAAGGGCCCTGGTTCTTACTTCATCAAGATTCCTACAAGGGGTCATGACAAGATCATCATAGAACAGTGAAACCCTAAGTAAACCCATTTTAAAGGCTTCCACAGCCGTAGCAATATCCAAATTAGGAATATCCAAGGATTCTTTACTAAACTTAGTGATATAATCTCTAAGTGTAACACCCCGTGTTTTCACGAGTGAAAGTCAAAGTCAAGGTCAAAGTCAACGACCGGTTTCGCGCAACGTGACTCGTAGAATTGTTTGTATGATATTTAGATTATGTGGAGTAAATGTTGTACATGACAATGATCGAGTCATACTAACCACATTTCAATCGACCTACGGCTGTGAAGGATAGGAAGTAACAATGCGATAAAGTTAATCAAGCTATGCTAATCAAATCGACATTAAATCGTAACTCGAGCTGTGTATCTTACTTGTCATTATACGTGTATGTGTGCCTTACGTGTTACCTGTGCATGTTTATTTTATGTTGTTTTGTGATTGGAAAATCAAGCGAACTCAATCGAACTCGAAGTCTAACTCGGATGTAAACGAACCCGAACCCGGATTCCAAGTCGAACCTTATAAGAAGTAGTTGGGACTGAAAGTAATTTGATTAGGAAACCCCATCGAATCGCTCGCAAATCGAACCCGAATCAATATCGTACCGAACTCACCAAAGGAGGTGGCGTCCGCACGGATGGCCAGTCCGCACGGATTGCCAATCCGCACGGATTGCCAATCCGCACGGATGACCAGTCCACGCGGATAACCTATCCGGGTGCGTGCCATGCGCACGGCTCACCCCTTTCCCTTTTTGGCATCCTATAAATACACGGGTCACTCTCCACTTTTTCCACTTTTGGCAAGTGACGTCCGAACCACACGCACTCTTCACCTTTTCTCAGATTTCTCCCAATCCAGGTAAGATCTTGCACTAATTCTTGTACATCTTTGATCACTACACCATTCCACACATTTTCACCTTTCAAATCTTCACTTTCAACCATGAAATCATCCTGATTTGAGGTACTCACGGGTGACGTCATCATGAGGTTCATAAGAACCTCATGCTTGGCTTCATTCCACCAAGAATATCTCAGATCTAAGCGATTTCTACGAGTTTTTACAATAATTTCACCTAGATCTGAACTTTTCTAAGGATAAAAGAGTTGAAAGAAATAAACCTAAGCTCTCTTCTTCTTTTGCCCTTAAAACTGGTACGAATCTGATCGGTTTTAGTGTTCTACTCGTCAATAGTAATGCACTAGTTCTAGATCCGGAATCCTACCCATAGACAACTGATATCGGGGTTAACCGGGATAACCGTTCTGAGTCGCCGACAGGCCGAGTTAGGGTGATTCCTGACCGGTCCAGTCACGCGGGTAAGAACACCACTCCAGTGGTTGCCACGAGATCAGAACGTCTCGATAAACGACAAAAACCAAGTGTAGACGAACGGAAAAACCAGGCCAGTTACCCGCACGGACAGGCTGTCCGCACGGACTAGCTGTCCGCACGGATGAGCCGTACGTACGTACAGGTCATACGCACGGGTTGTCATCCGCACGGACTACCCTTGGGACCCACTTTCCAAGCGAGGTTTGAGTATTGACGAACGAGCAATCCGAACGGACGACCCCTGAATGGATTACTCATCGGATCATGAGATACTAAGGCCTCAAGATGACAATCCAACAACCTTCATCCGCACGGGCAGGCTATCCGGACGGATTGTCTCTGTCCGCGCGCACAGGCTGCCCGCACGGACCACCATACGCACGGACCACCGTCCGCGCGGCCGGCTTGAAAGGTAGAAACACTTTGGTGTTTTCGAAATGCTACAACGAAAACTCCAAAGCACAAGCCATCATACACAAACACATCTTAGGAAGAAACAATCCACTCGAGCATTTATCCACACAAGCAATCTATCCAAACGGATAAGTCGCCCGCACGTGCAACTAGTCCGCACGGGTTGCCACCCGCACGGACAGTCACACGCACGGATAACCCATCCGGATGGAACACCATCCGCACGCATCACCACCCGCACGGATAGGTCATGCGCACGGATGACTTCTATTCACGGATAACTTATCCGCACGATCAGTCATCCTACCCACTCTTACTTGTACTGTTTTACGCGTCTCTTATCGTTACGTTATCGAATCTATTCAGGCTAATCGTACTCGCTGTAAAGCGCTCCCTTCAATCCATATCGCTGTGAGTATACTCGAACCCTTTTTGCTTTAGCACTTTTGGGTGTTACATACGTTACAATTATTCAACTACAACAATCACACTACTCAAGCTATTTTAACGCTAAACCATTAATGCATGTTATACGTGGCTTATGAATGCTTGTTTGTTATGTTTACACATGGAATGCTGTCTACCTGCCTTAGCAACGATAGTACTATAGTTTGGACTCAGCACCCGTTCACACGGGGGTTGTTAAGGATCTTTTACTTGCATGGATTACAGTGGTAATCATGTATTGCGAACTGCCTCGGGCAGTCAACCCGCAGTCATTGGTATCGATGGATCTATGTCGATAACTAACATGCTTCATTTCTCTATGTGTACGTGCTGGTTATGCGTAAACGAATTCGAACTCTATATGCTATTATCAAACTTGTGTGCTCACCTTTACATTTTATGTATTGACATTATTTTAACATATGTGACAGGTGCCTAGGTTGTTTATATGCTTCTCGGGCTGTGATGAAATCGAAGCTAGGAACTGGAGTCCTAGAAACCAACGAATAAATTGTTATGTTTAAATCTGAGTTGTCGGAAAAGAATATTTGTTTAGTTTTGTCTGTAATAACTTGTTTGCTGTTTGAGATATGGTATGGGACATGTTAACTTAAATTGAATGGTAATGATAGTTGTTATGGAGACTTCTGGACAATCTGTTTCGCTCAGTGCCGCGCCCCGATGATTCCGCCATCGGTTGGGGTGTGACAGATTGGTATCAGAGCCATAACTATAGGGAATTAGGCAAGACTCGACCTAGTCCGGGTCGAAGTCTTAGAGACCTAGACTATAGTTAAGAACCAACAGACCAACTCACGCGTATGCGTAATTACGCCACTATCACTCACTCTTTCCTATCATTACACTCGAAATTTTCAAGTTGTGAGCGGGCAATAAGGCCGATAATAGGTGTGAAAAACCGCAAACTCTCGACTAAAGTTGCCTGATCAGCTTGCGTTTTAGCTACAACGAGGAGAATTATACCAAATCAGGAGTGAAATCCATATTTTGATGAATAACCTCCTCAATTTTTTTATCAAAAACAAGGACGAAAGTTGCAAGATAGGGGTGAAACCCTAACCTTGACGACTCGTCCCGCTTTTGTACAAAACTCCACCAAGGTTCGATGGACTCCAATGGTCTAAAGACACAACCTAACCAAAGGGAATTGCGCCAACGCCCAGGAATCGAGGCAAAGGCATAGTCCTGGAGGTCGTTGTGCAGGATCTTTGTGAATAGTCGAGCTACTCTGGTTAGTCGAAGTCTATTAGCCGCAGACAATCTACCTTCGATTTATCTATCTTTATGAAAATTTTATGCTTTTCCTGTTATTTGTTAACGTTTTGAGATACTATTGGTTTCGACCCAACGCTATTGCTTCTGCTAAAACCCACAACTCATCGCTAGTGCATCGACAGTAGAGCAGTTAGAATACTTTGTACGCTCATAGGTGCTTTTAGTGACTGAGTTTATGTGATCCTTGCTTATTGTGCCCATGTGATTAGGAATACTGTAATTATGTGCCCTATATGTCTATGTGATTTTGTGCGACTCTGTGAAATTGTGACTATATGCGTTTACATGGTACGTGTTACTGAGCTTTAGTAATCCTAGACGTGTGAGGTGAGAATTCGAATACATATGTTGAGTTCCATGGCGATGTCTATTGCAGACAATGTCGTCTGGATCCCGTCATCAACTCTCTCGTCAGGAAAAGAGGGACAGACGCCTTGCTTCCATCGTCGCGAAAGCGGTAGCAAAGGCTGTGAGCGATGTCTGCGAGAATGCCAGCAAGTCTTCCGAGGAATCGAGGACTGAGGGTCCCAAAGCTGCCGCAAGACCTTTCAGCTTCAAACAATTCAAGTCATGTGGACCGAAAGAATTCACAGGCGAAGGAGGTCCTACTGCTCTATTCCACTGGTTTGACTCTATCGAGGTTACTCTGCGACAAAGTGGTTGCCCTGATGACCTTCGAACTCTGAACGCTACCGGCGTCTTTCAGTCCCGTGCCTTGGACTGGTGGACGGCCGAGAGGAACAAGAGAGGGAATGATGCAGCTTATGGCTTGTCGTGGGATGAACTCAAGGAAGTCATGCTAGAGGAATTCTGCCCTCCTCACGAGCGTCAAAAGCTTGAAGATGAATTTTGGCACATACATCAGAAAGATGGAGACAATGCTGGTCTCACAGCACGCTTCAAACAGCTCAGCATTATCTGTCCTGACCAGGTCAAGACTCCTGATATGACCATCAAGAAGTACATCCGAGCTTTGCCCGACTGCGTCGCTGATTTCGTGCAAGCGGCTAAGACTACCACGATCGAAGAAACCTATCTGTTGGCCGCTGAGATCAATGACAAAAGGGTTAAGGCCGGGGTGTGGGATAAGACCTCCAAGCATCTGCATCAAGCCACTGCAACTGCACCAACTGCTGAACCCACGTCGTCAAGCAACAAGCGAAAGAACAAGAGAAAGAACAGCTCCACCAACAAGAACTGTGCGATTTCTGCTGCACCGATCCAAGCTGTACCTACTCAACAGCGTCCAGCAGTGGCACCTGTGGCCAATGCACCGCCTGCAAAGCGTGCATACACGGGACCACACCCACTCTGCCCTACTTGCACCTATCATCACCCGGCTGCTATTCAATGCCGCTTCTGTGCTCATTGCAACGTCTACGGCCACTTTACTGCCAACTGCCGTATTCGTCAAGCTCCTGTCAATCAAGCTCTACTCGCTGCCCCTCAGGGTCAACAAGCTCCTCCGGCACCCGCAGTCAAAGCCAGAGCATGCTTCACATGTGGCGACCCGAACCATTTTGCCAACATGTGCCCAAACAGGGTGGTGAAACAAGAACCCCAGCAGCCACAGCAGCAACCACAGCAGCAACAACAGCAGCAGCAACAGGCCGCACGAGCCAGAACTTTCAATCTCAACGTACGTCAAGCCCAGGCCGACAACAACGTGGTCAATGGTACGTTCCTTGTGAATGGTATTTATGCTTCATGTTTGTTTGATACTGGAGCCGATAATTGCTTTGTGTCACTCGAATTTGAGAAACTCCTTAGTCGTAAACGTTCTCGACTCTCCTCTGCATTCGAAGTTGAAGTCGCTACCGGAAGAACCGTCGCTGTAAACTCTGTTATTCGTGATTGCACTCTCGAACTCAACAACCACATATTCTCAATCGATCTCATTCCAATGCAACTAGGAAGCTTCGATGTCATAATAGGCATGGACTTTCTTCGCGAAAACCATGCCGAAGTCGTGTGCTTTGATAAAATGATTCGCTTTTCGCTCGCCAACGGAGATTCTTTGTGCGTTTATGGTGATACTACTTCAAAGGGTCTCAAGCTTATGTCATGCCTACAAGCCAACAAGTATCTCCGTAAGGAATACAGGGCTTTCTTGGCTCACGTCGTAGCAGCGGAGAAGGAAAAGAAAGAGAAGAAGAAAGTAAAAGACGTTCCAGTGGTTCGAGAATTTCCTCAAGTTTTTCCAGAGGATCTTCCCGGACTACATCCAAAGCGTGATATCGATTTCCGCATTGACCTTATTCCTGGAGCAAATCCTATCGCCAGAGCTCCTTATCGACTCGCGCCGTCCGAAATGCGCGAACTCTCAACCCAACTCCAGGAATTGCTTGAAAAAGGATTTATTCGCCCGAGCACCTCTCCATGGGGCGCACCAGTCCTTTTCGTTAAAAAGAAGGACGGGTCGTTCCGGATGTGCATCGACTACCGGGAATTGAATAAGTTGACTATCAAGAACCGCTATCCTCTGCCTCGAATCGACGATTTGTTTGATCAGCTACAAGGCGCTACTTGTTTCTCGAAGATCGATCTACGTTCCGGATACCATCAGCTGCGTATACAAGAGGATGATATACCCAAAACCGCGTTTCGCACTCGTTACGGCCACTACGAATTCGTTGTCATGCCTTTTGGCCTGACCAATGCACCAGCAGTTTTCATGGATCTGATGAATCGAGTGTGTAAACCGTATCTTGACCGCTTCGTCATCGTGTTCATCGACGATGTCTTGATCTATTCCAAAACGAGAGCCGAACACGCGCAGCATCTACGTTTGGTTCTCGAGTTACTCCAAGGGAACCAACTCTACGCCAAATTCTCCAAGTGTGAGTTTTGGTTGGGGGAGGTTCAGTTTCTGGGTCACATTGTAAACAGCCAGGGTATTCATGTCGATCCTGCGAAGATTGAAGCTGTTAAGAGCTGGGTTACGCCTAAGAACCTGACCGAAGTCCGCTCCTTTCTCGGACTAGCGGGCTATTATCGACGATTCATCGAAGGATTCTCGAAGATTGCCGTACCACTCACTTCTCTCACCCATAAGGACCAGCCTTTCGTCTGGGGAACCAAACAAGAGTCTGCCTTCCGAACCCTCAAGTACATGCTTTGCAATGCTCCTGTTCTGACGCTACCCGACGGAAACGATAATTTCATTGTCTACTGTGATGCTTCTAACCTTGGTCTCGGGTGTGTCTTAATGCAACGAGACAAGGTTATAGCTTACGCATCTCGTCAGCTCAAAATCCACGAGAAGAACTATACAACCCACGATCTCGAGCTAGGCGCAGTTGTTTTTGCATTAAAGATCTGGCGACACTACCTGTATGGTACCAAGTGTACGATCTTCACCGATCATAAGAGCCTACAGCACATCTTTAATCAGAGGGAACTGAATATGCGTCAACGCCGGTGGGTAGAACTTCTCAACGACTACGACTGTGAGATTCGTTATCACCCAGGCAAGGCAAATGTTGTTGCCGACGCTCTTAGCAGACGGAGCTATCTGCTTAGCACTCGTAATGTTCAAGCCCAGCACAATCTAGAAGCTCTTATCCGCGACGCCCAACATGCATGTTTCAACGAGCGCACCTTGAAGAAAGAAAGAATCTACCACGATGGCGCCCAACTTGTGAGCAAATGAAACGGGATATTCCACTTCTTAGACAAAATCTGGATTCCCAAGCGAACTAACCTGCGACAGATCATCATGGACGAAGCCCACAAATCCCGATACTCTATTCATCCTGGTGCTGACAAAATGTACCATGACCTTCGATATAGGTACTGGTGGCCGGGCATGAAACGGGATATCGCTCTCTACGTCGGAAAATGCCTAACCTGTGCTAGAGTCAAGGCTGAACATCAACGACCCTCTGGCTTGCTCGAACAACCTCCAATCCCCATGTGGAAGTGGGAGAGCATAGCTATGGATTTCGTAACCAAGCTTCCAACCACGTCATCAGGTCACGACAGCATTTGGGTTGTTATTGACCGTTTGACTAAATCAGCCCACTTTTTGCCGATACGAGAAGACTACAAGGTGGAACGATTAGCCCGAATCTACACCGACGAGATCATTTGTCGACATGGGACGCCTCGTGACATCATCTCTGATCGTGATGCTCGATTCACTCCGCGATTGTGGGGAACGTTTCAAACGGCACTCGGTACAACACTTAATTTAAGTACTGCGTTCCACCCACAAACCGACGGTCAGACTGAAAGAACGATTCCTACGCTTGAAGACATGCTCCGTTCGTGTGTTCTAGACTTCGGTGGTAATTGGGATAGACACCTTCCGTTAGTCGAATTCTCGTACAATAACAGCTACCAGGCTAGCATCCAGATGGCACCTTTCGAGGCCTTATACGGAAGAAGATGTCGATCGCCTATTGTGTGGCACGAGATCGGTCACTCGCAACTAACCGGTCCGGAGCTGCTACAAGAAACGACAGACAAAATTTTCCAAATTCGGGACAATCTAGCGAAGGCTCGAGATAGACAGAAGCTTCTCGCCGATAAAAAGCGCAAGCACCGTGAGTATGGCGTTGGTGACTACGTACTCCTAAAGGTATCACCTTGGAAGGGTGTAGTCCGATTCGGCAAAAAGGGGAAACTTGCGCCTCGATATGTGGGACCTTTTAAGATTCTGGAAAGGATCGGAAAAGTCGCCTACAGACTCGAATTACCGGAAGAACTTAACAATGTCCATCCGATCTTCCACGTGTCGAACCTCCGAAAGAGCATCTATGACCCCGACTTACATGTTCCTCTAGATGATTTACGAGTGAACGAAACATTACACTTCGTGGAAAAGCCTGTCGAAATCATGGATCGCCAAACCAAAGAACTCAGGCGCTCACGCATTCCTATTATGAAGGTCCGGTGGGAAGGCAAACAAGGCGCAGAGTTCACTTGGGAACTCGAGAGCGACATGAAGGCAAAGTATCCACAGTTATTCAACGAGTGAGTAATGGCTAGGGAGAAAAGGCAAGGTGGCAATATTGTAAATGAGAGAAACTAGAGAGAGAAAGCTCTTGTACGTTATCGGATCAATCAATAGAATCACGTCATTAGTACGTTCTTGTCTGTTCGATCTCACTCGTGCACGGATTCCGCACGTCGCACGATCGGTTACGCAATCGAGTCGGTTCGAAACCGACCCTACAAAGATGAAGAAATTGCTCAAATCTGAGCGTGTTTGATCTCGCAACCGAACACCTGCTCGGATACCACTTGCGGGACCGATTTGACACCGTTACGACTGTGTTGACCCTGATCGCGCAAGGATTCCACACGATTCAGAGCCAACAAGTCAACACGGATTGTTACCCATGCAGTGAACATCGACAACAGTTTTCAACATTTTCTAACAAGATCTTAGATTTCCCCCAAACGACTTCGAATTAAAATCTGAAACTTTATAGGCTTTTAGATCACGTCTATTCGCAAATCATATACAAAAATGAGCGAATTTTAACCGTAAAATCCTGGTTAACTTGACGATTTCCCATGATCCAAACAAGAGACTCTCACACGTGATTCACGAACTAGTTACAGCTTTCAGCTTAATTTCGGGACGAAATTTCCTAAACAAGGGGAGGCTGTAACACCCCGTGTTTTCACGAGTGAAAGTCAAAGTCAAGGTCAAAGTCAACGACCGGTTTCGCGCAACGTGACTCGTAGAATTGTTTGTATGATATTTAGATTATGTTGAGTAAATGTTGTACATGACAATGATCGAGTCATACTAACCACATTTCAATCGACCTACGGCTGTGAAGGATAGGAAGTAACAATGCGATAAAGTTAATCAAGCTATGCTAATCAAATCGACATTAAATCGTAACTCGAGCTGTGTATCTTACTTGTCATTATACGTGTATGTGTGCCTTACGTGTTACCTGTGCATGTTTATTTTATGTTGTTTTGTGATTGGAAAATCAAGCGAACTCAATCGAACTCGAAGTCTAACTCGGATGTAAACAAACCCGAACCCGGATTCCAAGTCGAACCTTATAAGAAGTAGTTGGGACTGAAAGTAATTTGATTAGGAAACCCCATCGAATCGCTCGCAAATCGAACCCGAATCAATATCGTACCGAACTCACCAAAGGAGGTGGCGTCCGCACGGATGGCCAGTCCGCACGGATTGCCAATCCGCACGGATTGCCAATCCGCACGGATGACCAGTCTGCGCGGATAACCTATCCGGGTGCGTGCCATGCGCACGGCTCACCCCTTTCCCTTTTTGGCATCCTATAAATACACGGGTCACTCTCCACTTTTTCCACTTTTGGCAAGTGACGTCCGAACCACACGCACTCTTCACCTTTTCTCAGATTTCTCCCAATCCAGGTAAGATCTTGCACTAATTCTTGTACATCTTTGATCACTACACCATTCCACACATTTTCACCTTTCAAATCTTCACTTTCAACCATGAAATCATCCTGATTTGAGGTACTCACAGGTGACGTCATCATGAGGTTCAGAAGAACCTCATGCTTGGCTTCATTCCACCAAGAATATCTCAGATCTAAGCGATTTCTACGAGTTTTTACAATAATTTCACCTAGATCTGAACTTTTCTAAGGATAAAAGAGTTGAAAGAAATAAACCTAAGCTCTCTTCTTCTTTTGCCCTTAAAACTGGTACGAATCTGATCGGTTTTAGTGTTCTACTCGTCAATAGTAATGCACTAGTTCTAGATCCGGAATCCTACCCATAGACAACTGATATCGGGGTTAACCGGGATAACCGTTCTGAGTCGCCGACAGGCCGAGTTAGGGTGATTCCTGACCGGTCCAGTCACGCGGGTAAGAACACCACTCCAGTGGTTGCCACGAGAACAGAACGTCTCGATAAACGACAAAAACCAAGTGTAGACGAACGGAACAACCAGGCCAGTTACCCGCACGGACAGGCTGTCCGCACGGACTAGCTGTCCGCACGGATGAGCCGTACGTACGTACAGGTCATACGCACGGGTTGTCATCCGCACGGACTACCCTTGGGACCCACTTTCCAAGCGAGGTTTGAGTATTGACGAACGAGCAATCCGAACGGACGACCCCTGAATGGATTACTCATCGGATCATGAGATACTAAGGCCTCAAGATGACAATCCAACAACCTTCATCCGCACGGGCAGGCTATCCGGACGGATTGTCTCTGTCCGCGCGCACAGGCTGCCCGCACGGACCACCATACGCACGGACCACCGTCCGCGCGGCCGGCTTGAAAGGTAGAAACACTTTGGTGTTTTCGAAATGCTACAACGAAAACTCCAAAGCACAAGCCATCATACACAAACACATCTTAGGAAGAAACAATCCACTCGAGCATTTATCCACACAAGCAATCTATCCAAACGGATAAGTCGCCCGCACGTGCAACTAGTCCGCACGGGTTGCCACCCGCACGGACAGTCACACGCACGGATAACCCATCCGGATGGAACACCATCCGCACGCATCACCACCCGCACGGATAGGTCATGCGCACGGATGACTTCTATTCACGGATAACTGATCCGCACGATCAGTCATCCTACCCACTCTTACTTGTACTGTTTTACGCGTCTCTTATCGTTACGTTATCGAATCTATTCAGGCTAATCGTACTCGCTGTAAAGCGCTCCCTTCAATCCATATCGCTGTGAGTATACTCGAACCCTTTTTGCTTTAGCACTTTTGGGTGTTACATACGTTACAATTATTCAACTACAACAATCACACTACTCAAGCTATTTTAACGCTAAACCATTAATGCATGTTATACGTGGCTTATGAATGCTTGTTTGTTATGTTTACACATGGAATGCTGTCTACCTGCCTTAGCAACGATAGTACTATAGTTTGGACTCAGCACCCGTTCACACGGGGGTTGTTAAGGATCTTTTACTTGCATGGATTACAGTGGTAATCATGTATTGCGAACTGCCTCGGGCAGTCAACCCGCAGTCATTGGTATCGATGGATCTATGTCGATAACTAACGTGCTTCATTTCTCTATGTGTACGTGCTGGTTATGCGTAAACGAATTCGAACTCTATATGCTATTATCAAACTTGTGTGCTCACCTTTACATTTTATGTATTGACATTATTTTAACGTATGTGACAGGTGCCTAGGTTGTTTATATGCTTCTCGGGCTGTGATGAAATCGAAGCTAGGAACTGGAGTCCTAGAAACCAACGAATAAATTGTTATGTTTAAATCTGAGTTGTCGGAAAAGAATATTTGTTTAGTTTTGTCTGTAATAACTTGTTTGCTGTTTGAGACATGGTATGGGACATGTTAACTTAAATTGAATGGTAATGATAGTTGTTATGGAGACTTCTGGACAATCTGTTTCGCTCAGTGCCGCGCCCCGATGATTCCGCCCTCGGTTGGGGTGTGACACTAAGTGATTCATTTTGACCTTGTGTTACCCTATATAGATCACTAGTTAAACGTTCAAATTTTCTACTACATGAGAATTGGCTATTAAACAGATTAACTAGATTAGCAAATGAAGTAATAGAGTAAGGGGGAAGACTTAGCAGCCATTTAAGAGTTGATCCTGTTAATGTGGATCCAAAACCCTTGCACAAACATGCTTCTTTTAATCTCTCCGGGATGGGATTGATCTCCATCCTTTCTCTATATTGAGCTACATGTTCTTCTGAATCCGTCGAACCATCATGGTTGGTATTTGGAACCTCTTTGGAATTTCTGCATCACAAATGGGTGGTGCAAAACGGGATATCCTGTGGCTTCCATCTGCAATTTTTGGAATGGGCTTAACCACTCTTGGAACGCTGGATATCATATCCTTCAGTTTCTGTAATTCCCTAGCCATAGCCTGATTGATACCTATATCCTGCACAAAGCCATGGTTAGTGTTATAAGAATTATTCAAAGTGTTACCTCATGAAGGATTCAAGTTTGGAATTCCATATGTGAATCCATATTGACGGGATTCTGGTACAATTGAGGGACCAGATGAAGCATTAGTTTGCATAGGAATGAAGTCTCCTTGATGAACATCTGTACTTCCGGGTTGCACATTCCTTAAGAATCCTTGATCCTGAAAGATGTTGGATCCTTGATGTGCTGTGACTGGGGGTCTTGGAGGATAATCCATGCATCCGTAAACCTGAGATGAGGATCCTTGAACCTGAAAGGAGGATCTTTGAACCTGAGAGGATCCTTGAACCTGAGAGGAGGATCCTTGAACCTGGGAGGATCCTTGAACTGTGTGCGTTCCCATATATCCTCCTGAGCTAACGAAGGATCCCTGATGCTGGAAAGAGGATCCTAAAGGCTGAAAAGAGGATCCTGAAGGCTGGAAGTGGGACCCTAAAGCATGACTCATAGTTGTTGATCCATAACGCCTTCCCAACGGTCCACTCTGGTACTGGATATCCGGAGCTGCAGATTGCAGGGCGGTTATAACTGGAGTGTCAAAATCCAATGATCTAGGTACCAGTGGAGTGTGATCCTCTGCTGATCTCTTCAATTTTTTGATGTCATCAATCTCTCGAAGGATCCTATCATTAGTTTTGTCCTGTTGCTGCATGTAATCATTCATCTGCAAAATCAAAGAATAAAGATCACTGTTAGAAGGGCTAGAAGAAACAGCAGAAGTTGGTGGTTTTGGGAAGATGGGGCTTTGTTTCTTCTCAGCATTTTCAGCATTCTTCTGGGATCCAAAAGGTGCTGGAGGCAAAGGTGGAATGCCCTGTGAAGAAGTGACTGCCGGCATAGAGCTTGAAGTATTCTTCGCTGAGGAAGCCATATGGTTGAAGATAATGAACCGAAATGAACACAATGAACAAATTTTTTCAGAAATGAAGCACCAATTGCCCCACGGTGGGCGCCAAACTATTTTGGTCAAAAATCAGACTAGGATAATGTAACCAAATCTTCTTTTGTGAGGAATGATGCTTAGATCAATGAACAAATGTATGAACAACTTGTAGATGAAATGAACAAGTAACACAAGGATTTATACGAGGAAAAAGCCCTTGATCAATGTATGATCTCCGGCATAAAAAACCTCGGGTGATGGAAACTACCGATCACCAACTATAATTAAACAAATGATCGTTACAACTCGGGATGATAGCAAGCTTGTTACAAGGATCACTAGTGTGCAAAATGTATATAATCGCCAATGAGTTGCAGAGAGCTTGTGAGAGTGTGTGTGTTTTCTAATTGTTCTTTTTTTCAAGCTTGTTATCCCCTTTAAAAATAGAAATAAACTAAGTAACAAACTATCCGCCAAATGTGCAAGCTACCCACGACTTCTAAAACGGTCATTCCAGCCATGCACGTGCAGAATATTAGAGCATATTCCCCAGGAATATCGGTAAGACTAAGTCCCACTCGTTCCTTCCTGCAAAACAAGCTTAAATGTAATGGAAACAACCGTTAGTGTTAGGATAACAATGAAGATCCTGGATCCTTAAATCTGCAACGTCTTCTGAGGATCCTTAATTCAAACAGAATTGAGGATCCGTGATCCTGGCTGCACTTGTGGATCCGTGATCCTTAGTTATGGAAAATCTATCCCTAACACGTATGTGCATTGATTACTGTGAATTAAATAAAGTCACGATTAAGAATGGATATCCATTACCAAGAATCGATGATTTATTTGATCAATTGCAAGGAGCTCGATTTTTCTCTAAGATCGATTTACGTTCAGGATATCATCAATTAAAGGTACAGGAAGAGGACATTCCTAAGACCGAATTCAGAACGAGGTATGGCCATTATGAATTTACTGTCATGCCATTTGGTTTAACCAATGCCCCAGCTGCATTTATGGACATGATGAACCGAATATGTAAGCCATATTTGGATAAATTCATAATTGTCTTTATAGATGATATTCTCATTTACTCTAAGAATAAAGAGGAACATGCAGCACATCTGCATGCACTTCTAAGTTTATTGAGAAAAGAAAAGCTTTATGCAAAATTTTTGAAGTGCGAGTTTTGGCTAGAACAAGTGCAGTTTCTTGGACATTTAGTCAACCATGAAGGAATTCATGTGGATCCCACAAAGATTGAGGCAATTACTAAACGGAAAACCACTGAGTCATCAACAGAGGTTAGAAGTTTCTTAGGATTAGCCGGTTATTATAGAAGATTTATTCGAGATTTTTCTTGAATAGCCATTCGCTTAACTAAGTTAACCTGTAAATCTATTAAGTTTGATTGGGGACCAAAACAAGAAGAAGCCTTTAGAATTCTTAAGCAAAGATTAACCAACGCACCCATACTTGCGTTACCAGAAGGAACAGAAGATTTTGTAGTCTATTTTGACTATTCCAAATTAGGGTATGGATGTGTGTTGATGCAACACCAAACGGTTATAGCTTACGCCTCTAGACAACTTAAGAATCATGAAGAGAATTATTCAACCCATGATTTAGAATTAGGAGCTATAAATTTTGCCCTGAAAATTTAGAGACATTACCTTTACGGTAGTAAGTTTACCATTTTCACAGATCATAAGAGTTTAAGGTATGTTTTCGGACAAAAGGAGTTGAATATTGATGTCTGTCGTTTGCGACTTGCAAAAACCGAAATAAACTAGTAGCTAGAGTAAGTCGGATATCGAACCAGATGAGGATTGTGGAAAGTGTGTAACGTTAAGTATTTACTAACAACTATAAAAAAATAAACTGATGATTGTAAAACTAATATGGAATTAAAAACACATGAAACAAGTTGCAATTAAGAAAAAGATTGAGTTGTAATAAACAATGATGAGAAAAGGTGATCACTCCGGGATTCAGATTCTGTAATTACTAATAACCTAGTTCTGATTTTATTGGATGCTATTGATTGAATAGTAAATCTGTCACATCTACCAATTACCTATGCAGTTCAAAATCTTAATATTAATTGATCAGATAAATATTAACACAACCATAAATAGGAATCATTCAATCAACAAAAGCATAATTGGATTCAAAACATAATTATAACTCTGACTGTCACTCAGGATTTGTCTGTCACACAAATTATATAATCACGCAAATAGTCGGCTGTCACCCGACTACAAATCCAAATCTCAATACAAAACAGAAACTACAATTAAAAGTATCTCACAAGAATCATTCACCCGAAGTGTCCACGAGAGATTTAGCAGCTCATGATGGTTGGTTGATCTTCAAAGCTTATGTGTTTTTGTGTGAATCGAACTTGTTGCTTCCTGCCGTCAAAAGTGAGAATGATATTGTATAAGATGATATTAGTTACCCCAAAAGTCCAATCCCCTAACGTGTGCTGCTTCCTTGTTTCTCCAAGTCGGCCCAACAAAAGAAGTCCACCAAGCCCAAAAATCTCAAGTGCACGTGAATATTAATGACATATTGTGATCATGGTGTTGTTGACTTGTGTGCAAATACCCCCAATATGTCAGCTGCCGTCACTTATTTTGTGTAGGATATAGATGATGTGATGATGATGAAAATTATAATCCAATTGTCACATGGATCCTAGGCCAAGAGTCTCGTATGTCAGCCCATCTCAGAAGTCCTTTTATATATTAACTAGGATTAAGACCCGCCCGCGTTGCGGCGCGGGTACATCGTAAACATTGAATGGATTAGTCCAAACGTTATATGATGCATTAACCATATGAAACCACGTATTTCGACGTATCCAGTTGAACTCAGTGTAACTTGTATAAGCATTGTGATTGGATCAAACATAAAGTAAATCAAATTCATATCAAACAATCATAACGTATTATGTGTGACCCAACTCATACATAAAAAACGTAACAGGCATAAAGGAAAACCTGACACATGTAATCGAAAGGGATTAATTAGAGTTTTCGAATAAAAGGGAAAAAAAGAAACCATAATTTGACTCCACTCAGTTCGAAACAAACTTTACGAAACATATATAAAATAAACACATAAACATATTATATTTGACCTGAATCATTTCCCAAAAAAGTTTACGTCGAAACGTAGAACAACTTAAATTTATACCGAAACGTACATAAAAATATGCACGTAAAAATGGTTTCTTTAAACGAAAACATATTATATTTGACCTAGAGTTGTTTATAAAAAAAAGTTTACGTCGAAATGTATAACAAATCATATTTATACCTACCCGTACATAAAATATGCACGTAAAAAATAGTTTTTATGTAAAGAAAGTATAAGGGTAAACTGAAACAAAATATTAGTAAAAAAATTTAATAGGTTAAAAACGTTCGTAAAACCATGCCAAGTTGCACCAATGCCACACCGGCATCGACTCCCAACATCGGAAAAACTCGTAAAAATAAAATAGATAAAATGGAAAAAATTTCACCGAACGAAAAGCAGACTTAAAATCGTTGAACCACGCACACCCGTTACAGTGTGTTAATGCGAAGAAATTAAACAGAAACGTAAAACGTAGAAATTAATAACTTAGTCGATCAAGGACCCGCTTGTTGCGGCGAACTTGTCAAAAGGGAAAAAATGGACACGTTGCGACGGGCCTATCAAATTCGAAAAAATAGAGCAAAAAACGTTGAACCTCACATGCACGCTACGACGTGTTAACTCGCAAAATTTAGAACGAAACGTAAAACGGAAAACTTGCGAAAGATAAAAAGTATGAGGGACCAAAGTTGTGTATAATAAAGTGTTGGGTTAAATTATAAAAGATGAAAAACTTTGTGTTAAAAGTAAAAAATTAAAAGGGGTTAAAATACAAAATATGAAAATACTTGGGTTAAAAGTGAAAAACCAATTTTTTTTTTTAACTCACCCTAAGCTAGGAGTACAACTCCTAATGCACAAAATAGTTGGTAATTTATATTGTATAAATATGTTGTCTAAGATCTTGTGATGTGTTGGCCCAATGATTATGTTCTTGTGAATATGGCGGCCCACTATGCAGCCTTCACGTAATGTAGCTAATCTCTATTGAAAATCATGTTGATGATCTTTTTTATGGAATTTAATAATCCCCTCCAAAGTTCACAATTTCTCTTTGTTCCTTTCTTTTTGTCGGCCCAGCCCATGCTGTATGATAAGAGTTTTTTTTCTTTTAAACCCATTTAATTCTTTTCCCCAGAATAAAACATCACATTCGCTTTCAACCTTCAGCTACGTTACAAAACGTAGGTTACGAAAGAGTTTTTCTGTTTCTTTATATCTGTTGCCACCGTAAGCTACACTTTTTGATCCGTAGCCTACACCACAAATATTAGTTCCGTCTTTTGGCTTGGTTACAACTTTCACTTAATTACCGTACAGCCTCTAGACTTCCTTACTTTCACGTTTCTTGTATATTCAAGCCATCTCTCGACCCAAACAAATCCCGAATGATGTGATATGTCTCGGTTATAACCCACAGTCGTTCCACTTCATCACTAAACCCTCCAACTTTACCGGTTTAGACGGTTAACCTGTAAAACCATAAACTCTCGTAGTTATCACATTCGAAAGATATACTCGCATAAAACACATTAACTCACACAAGATAATACACTTAAGGCTCGTGTTTCTCACTCCCCATCACATCCCCACACTTATCATTGATTGTCCTCAAGCAACCATTACAAACATTACTCACCTTATTAACAAATCACCATTAAATCCCTTACCGAATTAGCAATTTAAGGTCCCAAGTCATACCCGTCCCATAGACTGACACAATCGAGATTGACAATCTGACAGATAAATGATACGCATTTAGAACAACTTAAGACTTGCCTAACTAAAACTAACATGCTTATGATATTACACACATGCCACACGCCCCTCACAATGATCGCTCCTCTCGGTTTAATCAAGACTAGCGTGTAATGTGCTAGTATATATCTCGCTCAAAACCAAATATGCTACCTTGCAATCATAAGCTTGTATAGCAATCATACCTCCACTGCATCAAATAACGTAACACATATCAAAAGGACTTTTGGGTTTTGGGTTAAAGGTAAAGGTAGGGAATTATTTTTGGCTTTTTATGTTTAATGGCGAACACAAACGAACATACCAAACGATGACAACTTTATTCACAATAAACTACTAACGCTTTGGGTATTTTCGACCCATTTATTTAACACGAAGATAACAATTATTTTTTTCTTTCTTTTCTCTTTTTTTTCATTCTTTTTTTCTCTTTTTTCTCTTTTTTTTTCTCAACAAACATCTGACACATACTTGTCATTCATGGTTGGTAGTCAAACGGGTTAAACAAGGTGTAACAAACGAAAGGTATAAGGCTCAACATGGTTAACTAAGGTGGGTGGATAAACAATCAACAAATAGAACAATGAAGGGATCCTAATGCCTTTATCATCTATGTGTATACGCTAAAGCTCAGTCTCGGCACGTATCAAACCACACAAGTTCTAACACAAAGCAACATATGGCCTACGCTCAACATTTGAACATTTATTGCAATTAAACTAACAATCTAGTAGGCTCAAATATCTCACCGAATAGAAGGAATATGGGTTACCGACACGTAGCATGTGTAATTCCTAAAGCATGTTACCCCTAGTTAGGCATCTCTTCTCAACTATTCTCTAAAAACATGTCAGAAATACTCTCATGAAACTTAAAGTGACAACCATGACTAGGGATCTAAGTTAGCTTAATATCAGTAGGAACCTTTTAGCGATTGAAAATGTTGGTTTTCATGTAGTTCAAGCATACTTGAGACACAAAAATTTTCAATTTTTCATAATTTCAACCAATTCAAGCATTTAAGATAAACAATCTTACCAACCCTTTCTCGAGTTACCGCATCCCCACACTTGGGATACATTGTCCCCAATGTACGGTGCAATTTATACTCTAAAGTCGAGAGATACCACCCACAGACCATGAACGGCTAATACCTAGACGACTCAACACAAGGAAACCACTCCCAACACAAAATTTTCACACCACAAAATACATGAAAACAAATAAAACACAAGATAGATAAACACATGCACCTGATCAGAAAACAAGTGAGTGTCTGTGGTGGTGTAGCTGCTGTGATCTAACCGGAACATACGCCCCTCATAGATTCTTTGAGATCTCATCGGGGATGTTGCCAAACATCCCCACACTTGATTCATTGCATTCGTGAAGATGGAACGTAGAAACCTGTCAAACACAAACACACCAAAACGAGACCAAACCAAAATACAATACTCTACATCCTCGGGCTGCCTCCCGAGAGCGCTAAGTTTAAAGGTCTTCAGCCAGACCGTACCTGATTTCCGCTACGGTGGTCTTAGTGCACACTTACCCAAAACATTTCCAACAAATGCCTGGAAATTTACATGCCATCTCCATAAATTCGTCAGTATAATTGGCATGTTCAGACTGCACCTGTAGGTTTCGCTAATCCATTTCATGATATGTACCCTGATGTTTTGTAGTTTCACCATTCTCATCTTCTTCCTCGAACTCTCTTCCCCACACTTGTTATTTTGAATGCCTGATATGGGAAGAGGTTCGGTATACATATGCATCTCGTTAGACTGATCTGCCTCATCATCTGCACACACCATCTGATCCACCAGTGACTCTTCATCAGATAAAGGATTCATTGGTGTGGTATTATCCTCCACAACCTCATCCTCCATGTGAGAATAATCTCTAATATCAACAGGTAATGGTGAGAGACGTTGTTCTATTTCTATCTTCATTTTTAAATTCTGACACTTAGAAACTAAACAGTTGATTCGATCTTCATCGGAAAGGTTGGGTGCTGATAAATACTGCTCGAGTTTGGACAAAGTCACTTCCAACATAGCAAGCTCTTTCTCCTCCTCGGTCTGATAAATATAAACACCCTCGGGCTCAGAATATTCCTCGGGATGATACTGTCGGTATCCCTGATACGGTGTTGAGATGTATGCATCCATCATTTTTTATTCCAATACTCTGGATTTTCCAAATACACCGTGCACACATCATCATAATAAGAAGTATGGTCACGACCGCAACAGAAACATCGTCCATCCGTCCTTGGTTCATAATAAGCATTCTCGTCCCGATCCCATCCGTCAGAGTAAGAACTATCCTCCACCATTGTATCAGAATCATAGAAATATGGTGGAGGGGAAGGATTATCATAGCAAGGCATCGGTGGTTCTTCCCATTTCGCTATTTCCCGTCTAAATCGGGCCTCGTGGCAACCGATACACGGGTGAAGTGGTTCCCTGCACAAAATGCATGTAAGAGAGCTGCAGAATATTGTAAGATCTGTCATCCTGCACAAACACAAAAACACAAGCACCACGCATAAATCTGAACAAAACAAAACAAAATAAAAAGACACTATTTTTGGTTTTTTTTTATTACTAAAACTTAACACTAAACACTTTGCGCACGCCTCCCCGGCAACGGCGCCATTTTGATGTCTGTCGTTAGCGACATGCAAAAACCGAAATAAACTAGTAGCTAGAGTAAGTCGGATATCGAACCTGAGGAGGATTGTGGAAAGTGTGTAACGTTAAGTATTTACTAACAACTATAAAAAAATAAACTGATGATTGTAAAACTAATATGGAATTAAAAACACATGAAACAAGTTGCAATTAAGAAAAAGATTGAGTTGTAATAAACAATTATGAGAAAAGGTGATCACTCCGGGATTCAGATTCTGTAATTACTAATAACCTAGTTCTGATTTTATTGGATGCTATTGATTGAATAGTAAATCTGTCACATCTACCAATTACCTATGCAGTTCAAAATCTTAATATTAATTGATTAGATAAATATTAAAACAAGCATACATAGGAATCATTCAATCAACAAAAGCATAATTGGATTCGAAACATAATTATAACTCTGACTGTCACTCAGGATTTGTCTGTCACACAAATTATATAATCACGCAAATAGTCGGCTGTCACCCGACTACAAATCCAAATCTCAATACAAAACAGAAACTACAATTAAAAGTATCTCACAAGAATCATTCACCCGAAGTGTCCACGAGAGATTTAGCAGCTCATGATGGTTGGTTGATCTTCAAAGCTTATGTGTTTTTGTGTGAATCGAACTTGTTCTTTCCTGCCGTCAAAAGTGAGAATGATATTGTATAAGATGATATTAGTTACCCCAAAAGTCCAATCCCCTAACATGTGCTGCTTCCTTGTTTCTCCAAGTCGGCCCAACAAAAGAAGTCCACCAAGCCCAAAAATCTCAAGTGCACGTGAATATTAATGACATATTGTGATCATGGTGTTGTTGACTTGTGTGCAAATACCCCCCAATATGTCGGCTGCCGTCACTTATTTTGTGTAGGATATAGATGATGTGATGATGATGAAAATTATAATCCAATTGTCACATGGATCCTAGGCCAAGAGTCTCGTATGTCAGCCCATCTCAGAAGTCCTTTTATATATTAATATGTTGTCTAAGATCTTGTGATGTGTTGGCCCAATGATTATGTTCTTGTGAATATGGCGGCCCACTATGCAGCCTTCACGTAATGTAGCTAATTATACATATATTAAATTTTGACTGAAATGAACAGTAACAAAATCTTTTGTCTTCACTTACAAAAAGAGACTAAGAGAGAGAAAGTGATAAACCACAGAAAAAGAGAGGTGTCCGAGCATAAAGGGTCTTGGACAAAGAGAGGTGGTGGCTCTAGGGTTCCGGCTTTTGGACCCGGCAACGACCACAACCGACGGTCCCGCGAGGCCAGTGGTGGTAGCGATTTGGGTTGATGTACAACAGTGGAAGTGTTCGGGCTTTGACAGAGGAGTGACGACTTCCTTTTGAAGGGTTGGTATTCCGGCGAGGTGTTTTCCGATCTAACTCCGGACAATATTTCGGTAAGCCTCGATTCGATCGCATGTCCTATAATTATTTAAATCGATCTCTATTCTTATGGTTGAAGTTGTTTAGGGTTATTCTAGACTCCGACCAAAATCCGGTGAACAACGACGGTGGTTGTAACGGTGAGTGGCGAAGATGACACAAACATAATCCGACGAGTATCATTGACAAGGTAAACTTTTAAAACCCGTACTTTTAGAAAACGTAGATGTTAACGTTTGTCCCGGAATTGGTAAACCGTGATGACTGTTACCAGTGGTATTTTGAGATGTTTAGAGAGGGCCCTGTGGTGTTAGGCCAAATATATTTTTTATAATGATAAAACTTTTATACATTTCTATGAAACTGAAGTTTTCAAGTATTTTTGTTGTAGATTTTATGTATTATACCTAATGCTTTAATTTTAAATTTGATGCATTTTTGTGTTAATCTGATCTAATTAGATGTATTTTCATTGCAAGTTTTGTGCTAATTTGATCTAAATTTGGGTTAACTTCATAAAATAACATGTATCAGAGGATACTTTCTTGTAGATAATAATGAACACAATTCAATTCCTTAGTAGCAAAGAGCATTCGTCAATTAGCATGTGTACTAAAAAATTACTTTATGCATGTTATATATGACCAAGTTAGTGGAAGAAGCAAAGGTTTTGGCTTTGTTATAATGTCATCAGTCGAGTAAGCTGTTCATAAATTCAACGGATATGTAAGTTTGTATAAAGTTCAGTTAGGATATAAAAAGTTGAAAGCTTTATCACTTTCAGGATTGTTTAATGCGTGCGTGCCAAGCGAACTTTGTTTAGATTTTGTATTTGAGTTTTGAACCTTTGGAAACTTGCAGGAGCTTGATGGGAGAGCACTGAGGGTGAATGTAGGTCCTCCACCACCAAGGAGGGAGGAATCGTCGTATGGTGGGCCAAGAAAAGGCGGCGGTAAGCGAAGTTTTGACAACACGAACAGGGTTTATGTTAGAAATCTTGATTGGAGTGCTCTCGAATTTTTGTTTAGAGAGCAAGGAAATGTTTTGGATGCTAAGGAAGTTTAGGATAGGTCGGGTTTGGTTCACATTTGTTTGTCTCATTTGCCGTTTCTTATTGTATTAACAATTTGTTAGTATTTTAACGCATATATTTCAGACGTTTTTAGTAAATCAGAAAGCCAGTTGGCTAGGTCAGATCATAAGATGCTCTTAAAGACCCGTCTTTGGTAGAATCAGAGCAAGGTAACGTTGAGCACAACGCCTTTGAAGTCAATGCAGTAAAAGTGTAAAAAAGCCGATCACCGAAATCTGAGGCTAATGAAGCAGCAATCCCAAAAATTACCAACTTTAACACAATGGACATATCACTACTACTCTCTTAAGAAAGCTTATGAATGAAGTAGCAATTGCGAAAGTTACCTGCTGGAACACAGTGGACACATATCGCTACTACTTCCTTAAGAAAAGTGATGAATGAAATAGCAAAAATTGGGATGTTGTGGCAAGTAGTCAACCTGACCAAAATCTACTTGGTTACATTTTAGTATCTTTTGCATAGTTGTACACTCAGAAGTGTAAAACTTGATCTCCAAAGAATGACTTAACATAGTTTTGTGTACATGCTTTCTGGCCATTGCCTATATAAAGGGTACAAGTGATAGATTATTTCTCTATTGTCGTGGTCTTCCTACATCACATTTACTTTAGTAGATTCTTAATTACATCTAAATATCGCAACCCGCAGCGAAGCGCGGTTTGCATTTTACTAGTCTCTATTGAAAATCACGTTGATGATCTTTTTTATGGAATTTAATAATCCCCTCCAAAGTTCACAATTTATCTTTGTTCCTTTCTTTTTGTCGGCCCAGCCCATGCTGTATGATAAGAGTTTTTTTTCTTTTAAACCCATTTAATTCTTTTCCCCAGAATAAAACATCACATGCGCTTTCAACCTTCAGCTACGTTACAAAATGTAGGTTACGAAAGAGTTTTTCTGTTTCTTTATATTTGTTGCCACCGTAAGCTACACTTTTTGATCCGTAGCCTACACCACAAATATTAGTTCCGTCTTTTGGCTTGGTTACAACTTTCACTTAATTACCGTACAGCCTCTAGACTTCCTTACTTTCATGTTTCTTGTATATTCAAGCCATCTCTCGACCCAAACAAATCCCGAATGATGTGATATGTCTCGGTTATCACCCACAGTCGTTCCACTTCATCACTAAACCCTCCAACTTTACCGGTTTAGACGGTTAACCTGTAAAACCATAAACTCTCGTAGTTATCACATTCGAAAGATATACTCGCATAAAACACATTAACTCACACAAGATAATACACTTAAGGCTCGTGTTTCTCACTCTCCATCAAATATGAGACAAAGATGCCGGATGGAATTTCTTAGCGATTATGATTGTAATATCCAGTATCATGCAGGAAAGGCAAATGTAGTAGCCGATGCGTTAAGTCGAAAGTATCATGAGAAGCCAAAAAGAGTACGTTCTCTTAAATTAAATCTACAAGTAGATTTAAATGAACATATTAGAAAAGCACAAGAATCAGTAATCAAGGGCGATACTGGGAAACTGAAAGGAATGATTAAGGAATTAGAACAAGGAACAGATGGAATTTGGAGATTTCATAAGAAAAGAATGTGGATACCCAAATTAGGAAACCTACGTCATCGTATATTAGAAGAAGCCCATAAGTCTAAGTATACGATGCATCCTGGAAGTCATAAGATGTACCAGGACTTAAGAAAAAAAAATTGGTGGATAGGAATGAAGAAGGATATAGCGGCTTATGTTGCCAAGTGTCTAACCTGTTCACAGGTTAAAGCTGAACATCAGAAACCCTCCGGCTTATTGCAACAGTTAGAAATGCCAGTTTGGAAATGGGAATTGATAACGATGGATTTTGTTACCAAATTACCCAAGACACGAAAAGGTAATGATACAATCTAGGTAATTGTAGATAGGTTAACTAAGTCAGCTCATTTCCTACCAATGAAAGAAACTTTCAGTATGGAACAGTTAGCCAAATTATATGTAAATGAAATAGTTTCATTACATGGTATTCCTTTATCAATTGTATCTGATAGAGATAGTCGTTTTACCTCTCATTTTTGGACAAGTTTCCAAAAAGCAATGGGAACCAAGCTAAATCTAAGCACCGCTTATCATCCTCAAACGGACGGACAAAGCGAAAGGACAATTCAAACAATGGAAGATATGCTTAGAGCTTGTGTAATTGATTTTGGAGGTAATTGGGATGACCACTTACCATTAATAGAATTTTCTTACAATAACAGTTATCATACAAGTATCAATGTTGCACCATTTGAAGCACTTTATGGACGAAAGCGCCGAACCCCAGTTTGTTGGGCAGAAATTGGAGAAAAGCAACTATCTGGACCTGAGATAGTACAAGAAACAACCGACAAGATTGTCCAAGTCAAAGAAAGACTAAAAGCAGCACGTGATCGACAAAAGAGCTATGTTGATAACAGACGAAAGCCGTTGGAATTTCAAGTAGGAGATAAGGTGTTATTAAAGTCTCACCTTAGAAGGGAGTTGTCAGATTCATCAAAAGAGGAAAGCTAAGCCCCAGGTATATTGGACCTTTTGAGATTATCAGAAGAATAGGACCTGTAGCTTATCAGCTACAACTGTCAGAAGGAATGGCAGGAATACATGATGTATTTCATGTATGCAATCTCAAAAAATGTTTAGCCAATGAATCGTTAATAAGACCTCTTAAAGATATAGAGGTAAATGACAAGCTAAAGTTTGTAGAGAGGCCTCAACAGATTGAAGAAAGGAAAGTCAAGAATCTCAAACACAAGAGATTAGTGCTAGTCAAAGTTAAATGGGACTCCAAAAGAGGATCAGAATACACTTGGGAGCTTGAATCAGAGATGCAAAGGAAATATCCACACTTATTTCAGTAGACCTCGAGGACGAGTTCTAAAACAAGGTGGGGAGGATATAACAACCCTCCTAAAATATTTTCGACACCCCTAATATATTTAGAATGTCCCTATACATCTTAAAATGCACCCCGTATACGAAAACCAAGCCCAAAATACTTTAAATAATTAAAAATAAAATAAAAACAAGAATTTAGGGACGCTCGCGGGGCGCGAAGCACCCAGGCAACTCAGTCGCGTGGCGCGACAACTGGTCACCAGGGCGAGCCCCCAGGGTGCCACGTGTCACCACTCGTGTCGCACCTATACCGACTAATCAGCAAAGCTAAGGTCTACACCCCTACGTCGCGGGGCGCGAAGACCCCTTAGGGATCCTTCGCGGGCCGTGAGAAACCGGTCGATCAGACCTATAAATAGAGGCCACAGCAGTCCATTTTCAATTCGTTCATCTCTCGCTCTTTCTCTCTCAATTCTACATAGCAATTATTATAATCGGGTATTATACCCCCCCCCCCTAATTAATGAAGTTATGCCCCGTTGTAAGTTTTTTAACCCCCGGTTACGTATTAGATACGCTGCCCGATTGATCTAAGGTTCCGTAACGGCTGTCGAGATTCTGCCCGACGTAGTCGTTGGAATTTTGTCTCGGGGAGGGTATTACTAATGTAAATATTGGGTTATTATACTAACACGTGTGCATTGTGTAATTAATAGATAATCACCAGGAAATCCTAAAGGAAAACCCTAAGACAACAATGTGAGTAATCCTTCTTTTTGTGTAAATCTTTTTGTGAGTAATCCCCTTTTTGTAAACCTTTTTGCAAACTGTTTTTACAAAACCTCAATGTTTTAAATTATAATTAAGCAGTGATTGAGTATTTGTATTCTACAATTATCGTCGGTATGTTGGGGTTTTGTATACAAAATTTGTTACTACACTGTGAGTAGTAACATGACCACAAGTCGGGGTGACAGTACCGTAGGTGGTAATTAAAGTAGATGGAAACAAATGTAATTGCGCGACCGCCTTCAATACTGTAAAATGGTTTTACCTGTCTTGATTAAACTGGGATTCACTCACCAGTATTTTCCACTGAAAAAATGTTTTTAAACGCGTTTCAGGTAACAAAATGTGAAAGCCAAGTAGAAGCCAGTTGGACAGCACTGAAGGCTTGGAAAAGTGGCTATAAAAGTTACCTAAATAAAGAGATGTTTTATTTAAATAAAATAGGGTTTATCCCTATTAAAATGTGTGTACTTGAAATTTGTGAATTTCCCATGTGTTTAATGTTATAAAGGTGTGGTATTTTACTCTGATAAAATATTTCCTAACTACGGTCCTGATGTAAATTCCGCTGCCAAACTGATAAACACCGATACCACTGAAACTGGCCGCGGCCGCCCGTTCCCGGGTAGTTAGGGGACGGGGGTTGTGACAGATAATATTCGAAATATGGTTTCCGATGCGAAAATATACGGGTCAGAACTAATATAAATGATAGAAACCATGTATAATGGTAAAAAGGGGTGAAACAGTAAAGTAGTCATCAAAAGACTAAGATAAAATGGGTTTTCGAACGGCTACTTTATAAGTAAGCCAGGACGAGTAAAACGGGGGAAACGGTGATTTAGTCACAAACAAATAGGTAAAAGTTGAAATATAAAACGACACCAAGTGACATAAGCCATGTCGGGCTAAACGCGTAAGAAAAAAGGGTTTAAGAGACATAGCTAAAGAGGTGAGAAATCTGAATTGAGTTATTTAATGAATTGGTAAATAGATACCATACTAATATAAGCGCAAAGTATTTAATCGTTTAGACCAAACGGGTCAAATGGTAATGTAGATACCATTTGACAAATAATGACTAATAAGTGCTTGTCGAGTCTTATGCGCACAGGATAAAACGCTTATGATTTAGCGGTGCTATGAATTAGCATATCATGGACGCAAGGTAACAAACGGGTCAAAATGTTGATCCGAGCCATGTATGCATATTTTGTATTGTAGTTAGAAGCGATATTAAGGTGAATTATTGGCGAAAGCCCTTCGTCGCAAAATGAATGACTAAAATTGACCAAAAAGCCCTTGAGGGGTAAATAGGGAAAACAACCTTTAAGAGTTGTTTAGAAATAAGCGTTTTGTTAAATTGCGTCATCGGGATACGTATAAAATGGAGATAGGGTGTAAACTAAAAGAAGCGTGATTTAAGCTTAAAAGTGTTAAATACCCGTAACGGGTCAAAACGAGTATATATGCAAAACGGGTTAAGATCGCATGAGAAACCCGTAATTTGAAACTTGAAAATTAGTAAACTGATATAACATGATGTCCATGGTATTTTAAGGGTAATGAACAAGTTAGTTTGATAAAGTCGAGGAACGGGTCAAAAGTGTCATAATTGAATTTCAAGCCAAGAGCTTGAAACCTAAAATTTTGTGAATTCAGATGTCGGGTTTTTACTCCATAAGATGGAAAATTAAATTACGAATGCGTGGAAAAAAGAATCGCGTAAAACAGACTTGTAAATTGAAAGTTATGCACGTTTTTGTGCAACTTAGGATTGAATATTTTGGAGCTGGGAATCTGCAGCTCAAGGGAAACAACTTTCTGACGAAATTAGCTTGTCGCGTCGCGCGACAGCCAAGAGGAAAGGTAGTCGCGGCACACGACCACCCTTGCGGCCCGCAACGGATTTAGAAAACCCTGTCGCGGCACGCGACAGGGGTAAAATCTGCATTTTTTTCATTTATTTCGTTATTCAGGTCAAGGAACTTGATGGATTATGTTATATTAATGTCAAAACTAACATTTGAGTTGGTTTTGAATACAGGTATTTGATATCGGCCTTCCGGATGAAGATCAAGTGTCTAACAAGAACTGAACACAAGAAAATGAAGCTTCCGCACGTTGCCTCGTCGTTATTTCTAAACGACGAACTTGTATATTATGTTGTATAATTTTTTTTATAAGAAAAGTTTTTAATAAATTCGTATCTTCCCAAGAATATGTAATCATAATTACATGTTTATGTTTGTAAATTCAACGAAAACGTTAAATTTTAGTAAGGGTGTTACAATTTTCATCCAAACCACTAACTTAGTTTATTTTTCTGTTAAGTTGAGGATATTTGGATGAAACTGACAAATATAAAACCACAGGGACGATTTTGGCAATTTACTCAAACCCTTTTTAATTTCTTTTATTTAATTATTTTTGTTACATATATAATAAAAAAGAATATACATGGAGTTTTTAGAAAAAAAAAATTAATAGTTTTGTCACATAATTTTTATAAATTTTCATCCAAATCACTAACTCAGTTTATTTTTTCTGTTAAGGTGAAGGATGTTTTAAATTTTATAAATTAAGACAGAAATTAATTTACAGCTTCTTTATATAAATCAGTTTTATAAAGAGAAAACGTCATTGGTGTGCAACACATAACAATCGATTACAACTTTTAGCATTTATCAGTTGTAGAGGTAGAAAAAAATTGTAAAACGTTACATATTTTTTAAATGTGTTGAGCACCTAGGAAATATGTTGGTAGAAATAAAATATTTATTTAATTAAGATTATGAGAGTAACTAACTAACTTTTGGTTCATAGCATTATAATTACAATTTGGTGGGTAATTTTAAGGTTTGGTAACGATACGTTGTTTGATAGAGGGGGGGCACTGGCTTCTGTTTTTCCTTAGGAGCGAATTTAAAATAGTAGAAGATGAATTACAAACTTGGTACATATGATAAGATTTTTTTATTTGACCTTTTCGATAAGGTCACCAGCATTTTAGTTTTATAAAATTTAGAGATTTAAGTAGATTTTATTTTTATAAAACTGGTCTATATACAAAAATTAGAAATTAATTTATGTCTTAGTTTATAAACATCCTTCGCCTTATTAGAAAAACTATCTTAGTTAGTGGTTGGATGAAAATTTATAAAAATTACGTGACAAAGCTATTATTTTTTTCATATAAAAATTGCATGCATATTCTTTTTTATTATATGTGTAACAAAATTAATTAAATAAAAGAAATTTTAAAAGAGTTTGAGTAAATTGCCAAAATCATCCCTGTGGTTTTATATTTGCCAGTTTCATCCAAATATCCTCAACTTAACAGAAAAATAAACTAAGTTAGTGGTTTAGATGAAAATGACAAAAAGTTACAAACGTTGAGGGCAATTTGGTACAAAAGTGTCATTTTAGACGAAAATGGCAAACCTGCCCAAACCTCAGGTACGATTTTGGCAATTATATATATTATATTTATATATATTTATATATATTATTTACGAGTGATGATGAATAGTAACTTTCTTTTTATAATAATATAGAGTGATGATGAATAGTAACTTTCTTTTTATAATAATATATAGTTTTTTATTGTTTTTATTTAATATATTATAATAGTTTATTATTATATTTACTTTTAATAAATTATTTTTATTTTTTTTCCTTTTTAAAAACATATATTTCTTTTACCATTTTTTAATAATTGTTTTTCCTTTTTTTAGAACATATATTAATTTATTGATTAATTCGATACTTCTTTAATAATTTACGTTTATGACTTTTTTATAAAAACTTAAGTACATAGTTGTGCTTGTTTTTTTTCCCAGACATTTCGTTATAAGTTATGTTAAAAACAAAGTTGTACTCAAAATAAAGTATTTATTTGGTATCATAAAACGGTAAGATGATAAACTAAATCGTTCTAATGGGTTGGCTTTCTAAACAATATGATTTATTTTCAAATCACGTGTATTTTACATTGTCATTTGCTCGGTTTCGCCGCAACGCGCGACGTTAAGAAAACTAGTTAACTAAAAAAACAAAAACTCAACCCTTGGTGGACGGCGAAAAATCCCTTGTGGGTTACCGACCCGTAAAAATGAAATCAGTCCGCTTCCACCACTGATCCACCATGTCATCGCACGCTATTACAGCTGCTACGGCGGCGACCGCCACCGTTAAACAACTGTTACTCCACCGTTCATCCACCCTCCCTCTGCTACATTACAACCGCCGCCACATCTCCTCTTCTCTTCTCGCAGTCGCCACTTATTCAAGCGCCCTATCTTCCTCCACACGTAACAAGAAAAAGCTAAACAGAAAAGACAATTCTGCTAGTAATAGTCGTAGAGTATTAACAGATTCTGTAGTTAAGAGAAGAACTCGATCGGATAAAAAGTTCGATGAGGATAACTTTCGTCAATTTGGTGACACCGGCACTCATATTCCGGTCATGCTCGGTGAGGTTTTGGAGGTTTTTGATTCTCGAAAGCTTCACTCGTTTGTTGATTGTACGCTTGGAGCTGCAGGACATTCTTCTGCTGTATGTGAATTTCATTCCTATTTTATCTGTTTTGATTACTTGAATTTGATTTGTTTAAGTTAGTGTTGTTGTTTGCTTGTATGTAATTTTATCCCTAATTTTGGAATTAGGTTGCTTAGTTAGGTTTGGAATTATATAGATGTTTGTGGATATGAAAATGTTATGTAACACACTTGTTTAATCGTCATACTCGAGTTAAAAGATTGATTCTGCTAAAATTAGGAGCATATGATTCTGGCTCTGGTTAAACATGTAGCATTGTCTAAGACTAAGTATGTTTCTGATAGAGGCTAAGGTAAAATCGCTTTGTATTTGCACTCGTGTGGCCCGTAGGCTACTATGTACATTCATATAGGATAATGATGACTCTTGACTCTTGTTAATGACAAGTACACACTCGATATCTTGTAATCTAGGTACATAAGAAAACCTATGATAACAAATATCGACGTCGAGGAACCAGGGTTTTGTTTTCGGTAGAATTGGATTTGCCATTCAAAAGGGGGTGGCGGTGCAGCTTGTTGCCCGTTTACCAGCCATTTCTATGTAATTTTCTTTATTTTAAACGTATTTAAAGTAATGTTCGAAGTTCACTTAGACGATACGCCCAAGCCTCATTTATGTAGCCCAATTGATGATAAAGCATACGTTTCGGAGGTCTATGGCATTACTGCATTAGTGTAGAAGTTTATATGGTGCAGCCGTGTCATTTAGTAAATCTAGTATTCTAATGAGTCAATTATTAGTCATTTCTTTGTAATCCCATTCGTCAATAATATTAAACAGATATGTTACAACATTAAGTTATGTTTTTTTTTTTTCTAATTCTCCTCTTCTTTCTTGGGTTTTCCATAACATTTGTAGCAGATAAGTTAGTAGATGTCTCTTGGGATGCTTCTTTTAACTAAAAAATGATGTCTTTTCCCCTTGATGGAGATAACAGATAATTCAGGCTCATCCAGAAATGCAAACATATGTTGGACTAGATTGTGATCCTGTTGCCCACGAAAAGGCAAAAACTAAGATTGATACGATCCAAGCTGCCACCAATTCCCGTGACTCAACTTCCGACCTAAAAACACATACCTTCTTGCGAAACTTCAAGCACATCAGGTCCACATTATCCGAGGTTGATGAGAAGCTTCTGATTTCAGGAATCGATGGGATCTTAATGGACTTAGGAATGTCATCCATGCAGGTAACGTTTTATGCATGTTTCGGCTAGCTTGTCTTTAAATTTTGTAAAAATAGTTTTCTTAATATCTAGGATCTACAGTGTTGATGTTTAATTTACTGAAGTCGTACAGTCATGTATTTTTTTTCATTTAATAGCGCCTTCATTTTTTTTTCATATGCAGGTAAACAATGCCAATAGAGGGTTCAGTGTGATCTGTGATGGACCCCTAGATATGAGAATGGATCCTCAGGTCAGAACTGGCGTGCGTAACTGTAACTAGTATTTAAGAGTGAATTGTTTAATTTCAGATTAATATTTATAAGGAAAAAAATGTTCATGTGTGCCAGTTTGGAGAATGTTCATATATTTTGTTCACTTAAGTGACTGAAACAGGGATATTACAGGCCAGTTTGACAGCTGAAGACATACTGAATTCATGGCCAGAGGCAGAAATAGGACAAATTTTACGTGACTACGGGGAAGAAAACAACTGGCGCGCTCTTCAGAAAAGGATCGTTAAGGCCCGTTTAAGTGGTGGATTACATTCTACCACTGAACTTGTAGATCTAATTCGGAGTTGTACATCTGGTGGAAAAGGTGCCGTAATCTCTTTTGAAGTTCTTGGTTTTATTTAATCATATAAGTTATAGGTGGCATATTCAAACGGGTCGATATGCTTTATCTCTCTTCTTAAACGGGTCAAATGGTTTGAACTGAATAAAGAAAATAGCTAAAATGGAATTGGGTCAATCGGGTTGAAAGAAAATCATTCAAAGTGTGTTTCTTTTTTATAATGCAAGATTATTAATGCGGTAAAAAAATCGGATATTGGTCAAGGACCAATATTTGAGATATCCATAATCGCGGTGGGATATCGGTAATTTTAATATCATGCTGAATTTATATATATAGTAATTTAACACTAACAATTCAGTATACTCTCCTACCATTAACAAATTAACCTTTTGCAACTTGCAAACACTAACAATTGTAGCAAGTAGGAACTGATTAAGACTTAAAACACTAACATTTAACACTAATAATTAACAGTTAAGACTTGAACACTAATAGCATCAATAAGGAGAAAGACGAATGGTAGAACTAAGAAGAAAAGTACTGATATCGGGGAAATCGGTGATATATCTGTCAATATCACGGATAATATCGGTACCGATATTTTGCACCAATATCTCACCCGATATGTCGGTGATGTATTGCGATATTAACTACATTACTAATAATGCTGTGTTACAGGAGGGAGGCAGGGTTGGATAAAGACAGCAACACGGGTATTCCAGGCTTTAAGAATAGCTGTTAATGATGAACTGAAGACGCTAGAGTCTTCATTGTACGATTGCTACCGCTGTCTTGCACCTGGCGGGAGGCTTGCAGTCATATCGTTTCACAGTCTGGAGGACAGAATTGTAAAACAGACATTTCTTAACATCATTAACACCGGTTTAACTGATGAAAACAAAACTGTTGATTCTGAAAATGACGATGAAAAAGAAGCATGGGTCAAACAGATGATCCATGGGGCCGGTGGAGTAATCCTCACAAAGAGACCTGTTACGCCTTCTGAAGATGAAGAGAAACTGAATGTTCGTTGTAGGAGTGCTAAACTCAGAGTAATACAAAGACATTGAAGCAAAATCTGAGGGGAAGATTAGGAATAGATTATAATCTTATGAGGAGTTGAACATTTTGTTTTAGGTTTTATAATATATTTCATAAGTTCTTTTTAACTTTTTTCTACAAAAATCTTAAATACAAAATCATATCTAAAAGAACCCAAAGTATACTTCCCAAGATTATGCTTACTGAATGAACGTTAGCTGATATACAATTAAAACAAGTTGAAGTATTAATAAAAAAAATCTTATAAAAATTCCTATTATTTACTAATAGATTATAGACCTTGCGTTTTTTACCTGCTAATTCACACACCCTGTTAATTCTATCGTAAAATCTACACATTTGTCCACTATGAAACTTGAACCCTCAACCTTGTAGGGAGGAACACCTTTTCCATACACCTTGGTACCGTTAGACTACATGCCTAATAGTTAAATCAAACTATTAGGGGACTGGGGGTGGTCTGTGATGGCCACCCCATCACTCGTTAAAAAATAACGCACACCGCCGCCGCCTAATGTATCACGCGTTGAATTTGTAACGCGTTCTTTATATCACTCGTTGAAAACAATAGCCACAAAGATTGTTTTTGTCGTTTAGGCAATTGAATTGATAGCAACTTTGATGAAAAGTGCAAATTAGCCCCTCAACTTTTGTTAGATATTTTTAAATAGCTTTTCTTTAATTGCAATTCAGGTCCCTCATCTTTATATAAATTTTAATTGCCCATCTCGACGAACCGTTTAAGTCGGTTGTAATTCAACAAAAGCGCGAGATTTGCGAAATGTGGGGTTGGGAGATGCCACCAGTTTAATTTAAGTTTTTTTTTCCAATGTTTAGTTGTTTTTTATTTTGCTATGTAATTTATTTTTTAATTTTAATGAAATTTATAATTTAAAATAAATTTCCAAGTTCAAGTTCCACAAAATATCCAACAAGAATTGCGTGATGAAGAAACTCACTTTCGGTTGAGATACGATTTAATCGAACTAGTAGGTTCTTTAGGTTTGGAGTTTCATGAGTCGGACGAGGAGTAGAGTTTTTTTAGTATTTTTTTTAAATTGTAGCCTAAAATATTTCTAGTATGTTAAATTGAACTAGTATGTTTTAATTTTAATGAAATTTATAATTTTAGTGTTTTATTGTTAATTTTTAATTTAAAATAAAAAATTAAAAAAATTTGTGAGTGATGGAATTCTATCACTAGTGATGACCACCGCCACTACAAAATGCTTGTGAGTGATAGAATAGTGGCTGATGACATGGCAGGAGTTGATTGGATATTGTGAGTGATAGAATTCTATCACTAGTTGTCACGGCCCCCGTCCCGGTGAGACCCGGTCCAGGAGCCGCGGGCAGAAACCCGTGGTATTTATTATTTGAATTGACAGCGGAAGTTTAACAGGATCGTTTAAAACTTGAAAATGCCCAATTATTTTATTTCATAATCTGGAACAAACCCCGTAATTTACAATAGAGGAATTTCACGAGGAAATTCCCTGTTTTACAAAACATGTTTATTTATTTAACTGAGCCACCACTTCAAGCTTTATTAGTGCTCCGTAGCACTTTTCCTTGATTCACAGTAGGTCACCTGAAACATGTTTTAAAAATATTTTATCAGCAGGGAAATACTGGCGAGTCACTCAATTTTGATAAAACGACACATAGCTATGAATTACAGCATAAGAGCGATTACAATGGCTACTATCTTATTTTTATCTGGCGCCGTGTCACACCCTGGTGACGATGGTCATACCACTATTGGGTCCTTTCACCCAAGTAGTGATGATTATCACTGTTAGGTTGATGAACCTAACCGTGAGAAATTAGTAATGTGCACAATACCCCACTAGCCAGTGATTCAAGATAACCAAGACTTAGTCCCTGTAATTATAACTTTTGATAATAATTGGAGTATTGTAAAACATTGTTGATAAAAATAGAATGACTCACATTGCAAGTTTAGTTGGGCAGAGGTTAGCCTACTGATAAGCCTGATAACCTAATTTAAACAACAATGCACACGAAACTAGGTCAGTAACTTAATACAACATTTACGATAAGCTCACGAAATCAAAACCCTCACGACGAATGACAAAGTATAGCCCTGATTTGGGCAGCACTTAAACATCCATCGGATCGGTTTCAATCAATCGGACATTGTATCGTAGCAGTGATCGAGTTAATACCCTGTATTCGTAGAAGCGTTTCACTACTTGGAAATTCGAATTTGAGCAGTTTCTTTCGTTTTTGATTGAGATTTTCAAGCACAGAAGCAAGTCCCATGCACCAGCTACTTATAGCAACTTTTCGAGTTTTACGCGGCCCGCGAGAGCCACCTAGTCTATAACTAGGGCTTCCGTGTCACACCTAGGTCTGCCACGTGTGCGACACGTGGCCTGGGAAGCTTATCCGGTCAAATTTAAGTTGACGCGGCCCGCGTAGACTTCTCTTATGGTTTACGCGGCCCGCGTGAAACCCAATTTTCTTGATTTCTTGGTTTTTCATGCACCTTAGGGTTTCAGGGGTCCGGTTTTCACTTACGGGTCGTTTATGGACATTTTTGCAGGTCCTTACATCCTCCCCACCTTATTTAAAATCTCGTCCTCGAGATTTACTGAAATAAGTGAGGATACTTTCGCTTCATTTCCGATTCCAGTTCCCAGGTGTATTCCGGTCCTCTTCTTGAATCCCACTTGACTTTGACAAGCACCAATCTCTTGTGTTTAAGGAATTTAATCTTTCTGTCTTCTATCTGAAGTGGTTTCTCAACAAACTTTAGCTTTTCATTTACCTCTATGTCTTGAAGAGGTACTACCAGGGATTCGTCAGATAAACATTTCTTTAGGTTGGATACATGAAATACGTCATGTACCCCGGCTAACTCTTCTGGTAGTTGTAAGCGATAGGCGACCGGTCCTATTCACTGGATTACTGGGAATGGTCCTACGTACCTTGGACTTAGCTTTCCTTTCTTTCCGAATCGGACTACTCCTTTCCAAAGAGAAACTTTCAAGAAAACCTTGTCTCCAACTTGAAATTCCAATTGTCACACCCCTTTCTGCGACGGAAGCACGAGGTGTGATCATGAAAGGTTTTCATTACATACGATTAGTAAACATTCTACATGCTCATAAAAATATCTTCAAATACCAAACATTTCAAAATTTGAACACATAAGTTAGTGTTTACATCGCGAGATCGCATAAAACATTGTCTTAAAAAGTTTACAACTTTATTTAAAGTTAAACATAAGCGACATCCACAAGCATGAGTAAGGCCGCGCGCACATCCACTTCTAGTTACCTGAAATACATGTGAGTTTTGGAAAAACGTCAACATAATGTTGGTGTGAATTCATGCAGTTTTTGTATTTCACGTTTGTATACTTTGTATGAAAACATAGTTGGTATCTTGTATAAAATCCAGTATTCTTGTGTACACCACGTACTCATGCAAAATCAAGAATTCATGTATAAATCAAGTATTCTCGTGGTATGATTCTTGTATAAATAAAGTATTCTTGTATGTATCAGGGTTGTTAATGGGTTGCAAGGCCATTAACATGTGACACGACATAGGAAGTCACCAAACCATAAGCATTTTTCTAGTTGGCATATTCTGAGACACAAAAGCACTACTTGGTACTCGTTCTCACCAAGAGTGTGGCTGCCCGACACCCGTTAGATCTAACCTTTTGTTCTGCGGTCTAGGTATATTGTTGATTAATGGTGCTTATGGTACCCTATTCGTGACACGATTTCTCGTATCATTTCTCAAAACGCATCATACTTGGTACTCGTTCTCACCAAGAGTGCTTCTTGTTTTTGTATCATACCATTTATAAGCGTTGTAACATGTATTTCACCCCCGAAGTTATAAAACTGAAAACAGTTAAAGAAAAGGGGAAACATGAACTCACAACTTTGCGTTCCTTGCGTCGTAAACTTCACCGGGTTTTTGCTTATAATGCGTCGTGACCTAAACGTGTTTTATTATCGTTAGTCACTAGACTTGTATCGCACAAGTACAAGTCCCTATCTTTTGTATACGTATTCTTGTGTTAAAAATACTTTATATTTTTAACTAAGTGCTTTACTTATATTATTTTCTCAAAAATAAACAAAAGTTTCTTGTAGTTTGCACCCGAATTATGTATCTTGTATGTCGTATATGTATTTTTGTGTTTTTACTTCTCAAGAGTATTTAGTGTATTTTCAAGTCCTAATACACTATTAAGTATAATACATACTACATACACTTAGCACAAAATTTGATGATCAATATATATATTTTTCTCAAAAATATACATACTTAATATCCATTTTTATTCTTGAAGAAATCCTCATTTCTTAGCACAAAGGTTTGGGAAACCTTGGTAAATGTTTTTAGGTACATTTTTAGGGGATAAGTTTCTTAAAAACTTATATTTTTCTAAGTGTCAAAATTTATAGAAATTTTGACAGAGTTTCCCCTAAAAATGGAGGTTTCCCATGTTTTCAAAACATGTGTTTATTTTCTTTTAAATCATCAGCAATCAATTTTCAACAACAATCATCAATAACATACACTAATTTCTCTATTTCATGAACTTGGAAATTTATAAAAATGTGTAGTAACTTACTAGTGTATTTAGTAAGTCTTGTTACCCCTTTAAAGTATGATTGCTTCTTTAAAAACTCCATTTTTAAAGAATATGATTCTTTACAACTTATGTTCATATTTTCTAAAAATATTTCTTTGTGAACTTTTCTATTTACACAAGTGTTTCTACACTTGTTTGTTTACAAAAAATGTGATTAGTTTATGTAAGATCCAAGTTTTAATGAAACTTATATTTTTCACTTGGTTCTTTTGAAAAATCACTCATGGATCTTTAGATCTACATGTTTATAACCTACTTTGAGCTTTATTTTTCAAGAAAACATTTATTTATTCAAGTTCATAGTTTATGTGTGGATGGTTTCATCATCCTACACATTTCTATTTTCTCATCTTGCTAGATCATGTTTTTAATCATGATCTAGCAAGTCCATATGATGGTTAACATCAACTACATGTGTAAACATTAATCAACAAGCATCACAAGACATGAACATCATGATTTCTCATGGTTTTAAGCTTATGTTAAGGTTTCAAGTTCATGGTTCTTGGTGTTCTTCACATTTAACACTATGAATCATACTTTAACCACTTAAACAAGATGAGAAATACAAGGATCTAAGTTCTTACCACTAGCTCAAGGCTAGGGAAGTTCAAGAGGACAAAAGAGGTGGATAAAAGCAATCGATGAAGGTCCTTCAACTTCCGAACACACCGAGCCTCGTGAATCACCTTCAAGTGGACTTGGAATGGATGAACTTGGATTGAAGGTGGTGGTGGTGCCTTGGTGGTTCTCGGCCGAGGGTGTAGAGAGGAGGAGGGAGAAAGTGTGTTGGTGATATGTATTGATAATGAAGATGGTTTAGGTCTTGTGGTTTCTTAAATAAACTTCCTACACTTCTTGATCCATTGGTTCATATGTTTAGTAAAGGTTATACAAGATCCAATATAATATGCAAATAAAATCTCATGTGGGTCATGTATGTTGGCCGATCATAGGTGGGGGGGGGGGGGTAGTAGGCTTAGGTTGTAACCATATAGTTAGTTTATAGTTGAAATGTAAGTGTATTGTTAGGGATTTAATTACTAGGTATTTATATAGTGTGTTATGATGTTTGGGGACCATAACTAGCTTGGTAATGTTAAAACAATGCTTCTAATAATATTTTGATGTTTCGGGTAGTGTCCGGTTGTTCGGTTAGATACCGGTTCGTTAAAGTGCTAAATTGCACCGTTTAGTGTCTTTTAAGTATCTTTTTGTAACCCATACAATTCCCAACACTTGGGGAAGTATTCTGGATGATAAATCATAATTTCTGCATAATATTTATGTGTTCAAAGCTGATTTGAGCTGGATTTAGTAAAATTCTGCACTTAAAGTGCGTCTCGGGTGCTTTTTAGTGCGTATTTTAGCTTCCGGATGGTCTATATATAAACCCTTGTATGTACTCTTGGATTTTAATGTATTCTTGTCGTTGGACCTACACCTAGGCCTCAATTCTAATGTCTGATTGCTTTCTGCAGTTCTGTTGACACAATGTGTCTTACCGGTGAGTTTACTAGTATTTCTGACGCAACGCTCTTGTTAATGCATAATGCAATATTTTGTAGTATAAAACGTGCATGAATTCACTTGTGTAGTATGTAATCAGATAATGTTGACCCCAAAACACATAATTGCAGTCATTAAATAATAATTAAAGTGTACGGAAATTACCGGTTTGGTGCCAGTTGTCACACCAACGGCTTGCGTCTATTGTCTGCATAACTCTTCTGACGATCTCGAGCTGTCTTTAGTCTTTCGTTGATTTGAGTTATCTTGTTGGTGGTTTCTTGTACGATTTCGGGACCTGATAATTGACTTTCTCCTATTTCTGCCCAACAAACTGGGGTTCTACACTTTCGTGCATACAGTGCTTCGAACGGGGCAGCTTCGATGCTTGAATGATAACTATTATTATAGGAGAATTCAATTATGGGAAGGTGATTATCCCAGTTTCCACCAAAATCTATTACACATGCCCTGAGCATATCTTCCAGGGTTTGAATCGTCCTTTCACTTTGTCCATCTGTTTGGGGATGGTAAGCTGTACTTAAATTTAACCGCGTCCCCATGGCTTCTTGGAAACTTGTCCTGAAATGTGAAGTGAAGCGACTATCTCTATCCGATACAATGGAGAGTGGGACTCCATGTAAGGATACTACTTCATCTACATATAACTTTGCCAACCTTTCCATGCTAAAGGTTTCCTTCATGGGTAGAAAATGAACTGATTTGGTTAATCGATCCACAATTACCCAAATCGCGTCATTACCTTTTCTGGTTTTGGGCAACTTAGTAACAAAGTCCATTGTTATGAGTTCACATTTCCATACAGGCATTTCTAATTGTTGGAGTAACCCTGAAGGTTTCTGGTGTTCTGCTTTAACTTGCGAACCAGTTAGACACTTAGAAACGTATCTTGCTATGTCCTTTTTCATTCCTATCCACCAGAAATTATTTCTTAAATCTTGGTACATCTTATTATTACCAGGATGCATGGTATACCTAGATTTATGGGCTTCCTCTAAAATCTTATTTCTTAATTTTCCATGCTTAGGTATCCAAATCCTTTTCTTATGGAATCTCCAAATTCCATCACTTCTTTGCTCTAATTCCTTTATTCGTCATTTCATTCCTTCAGCATCATCCTTGATTGCTGTTACTTGAACATTCTTCAGTTGTTCCATTAAATCTACTTGAAGATTTAATCTAAGAGCACGAACTCGCTTTTGCTTTTCATGATACTTACGAATTAAGGCATCTGCAACTACGTTTGCTTTTCCTTCGTGATATTGAATATCACAGTCGTAGTCACTTAGAATTTCCATCCATCTTCTTTGCCTCATGTTCAATTCTTTTTGCCTAAATATATATCTTAAACTGTTATGATCTGTATAAACAGTAAACTTACTTCCATACAGATAATGTCTCCAAATCTTAAGGGCAAAAATTATGGCTCCTAACTCTAAGTCGTGAGTCGTATAATTCTCTTCGTGCTTCTTCAATTGCCTTGAAGCATACGCAATTACCTTTTTGCGTTGCATTAGCACACATCCTAATCTTAGCTTAGATGCATCACTATAAACTTCAAAATCTTCTGTCCCTTCTGGTAAGGCAAGAATTGGGTCGTTTGTTAACCTTTGCTTTAAAATCTTAAAAGCCTCTTCCTGCCTGGGTCCCCATTCAAACTTAACTGATTTACAGGTTAGCTTAGTTAAGGGCACAACTATCTTAGAAAAATCCTTAATAAATCGTCTATAGTATCCGGCTAATCCTAGAAAACTTCTAATTTCCATAGCTGATTGTGTCACACCCCAACCGATGGCGGAAACATCGGGGCATGGCACTGAGCGAAACAGATTGCCCAGAAGTTTCCATAACAATTATCATTACCAATCAATTTAAAATAACATATCCCATACCATGTCTCAAAAGATAATACAATTATTACAGACAAAATCTAGGCAAATAGTTCTGTTCCAACAACTCAGATTTCATTTGTACAGACAACTATTTGTTGGCCTCTAAGACCTTATTCTAGCCTCGATTTCCTAGCAGTTAAGCATCCTAAGCACCTGTCACATACGTTAAAATAAAAGTTAATACACATAGTGTAAAGGTGAGCATACAAGTTTGATAATAGCATATAGAGTTTGAAAGCGTTACGCATAACCAGCACGTACACAGAGTGAAATGAGGCATGTTAGTTATTGACATGAACCTATCGATACCAATGAGTGCGGGTTGACTGCCCAAGGCAGTTCGTAATACATGATCACCACTGTAATCCATGCAAATAATTGTCCTTAACAACCCCCGAGTGAACGGGTGCTGAGTCCAAACTAATAGTACTATCGTTGCTAAGGCAGGTAGACAGCATTGCATGTGTAAACATAACAAACAAGCATTCATTAAGTCACGTATAACATGCGGTAACGGTTAGCGTTTAAAGTATTGCGTAGTGTGTTCGATGTGATTTAGTATAAGTAACGTATGTAACACCCAAAAGTGCGTAAAGCAAAAAGGGATCAAGTATACTCACAGCGATGGATGGATTGAAGGGAGCGCTAGAGAGTAGGGTTAGCCTGATCAGAACGATAGTAATACGATGAGCGACACGTAAAACGATGCAAGATGTAAGTGGCTCGGACAGCAGTTCGGTCGGATGGTAATCCGATCGGACGGCCAGTCGTGCGGATGACAATCCGTTCGGATGGTTATCCGGTCGGACGGTAGTCCGGTCGGATGACTATTCGAGTGGATTGTTTCTTCCTTTGAGAATGATGTGTTTGTGTATGATGGTTTGACTTTTGAAGTTTTCATTGTAGCATTTTGAAAACATTGAAGTATCTCTACCGTTCAGGTCGGACGGTCGGACGGTTGTCCGGTCGGACGGCGACTCGAGTGGCGAGGTTACTTAGTGAGTAAAAATCCACAGCAGGGCAGTCACTCGGGCGGATGTCCATCCGAGCCGGTGGCAACCCTGTTGTTGAACATGTTGAAAATTGTTTAAGTGTTAAAGTCCAAGTATCTCTTGATCCGAAGGGTAATTCGGTCGGATGGTAGTCCGATCGGATAGTAACTCGTTCAACACTCAGACTTCAGATAAAATTGGTTAAGTGTGGGACCCAAGATGTAGGTCGTTCGGACAGCCGGCCGCTCGGATGGCTATTCGTTAGGACAGTAGTCCGGTCGGATAGCATTCTGTCCCGGTTGTTCCGTTCGTCTTTCACTTGGCCGTTTTGATTGTTTGTCATTTTATCGAGACGTTTTGACAACGTGTTAACCAACAGAACCCCATCTTGGCCCTAGTGACCCGATCAAACAGGAATCACCCTAGTTCGACCAGTTAATCGGTTCAAGACGGTTGTTCTTGGTTAACCCGAAGTCGGTGGTCTCGTGAGTAGAATCCAGATCTTGAGCTAGCACAACACTGAGATTGAGTAGAAGACTAGATCAAGGTCCGATACTATCCGTTTTGAGTGCATTGAGTGTAAAAGAGTTGAAAGAAAGTTAGAAACCATCTTTCAATCCTTTTTCACCATGAATGTGTTTTGATCTATGCAAGATCTTTGTTTACTTGTGTGGAAATCGGTTAGATCTAAGTTGTTCTTGGTGGGTTGAGGCCAAAACATGAAGTTAATAAGAACACCATGATGACGTCATCCTAGAACACCTCAAATCTAGTGATTTCACGGTTAAAAGTTAAGATTCAAAAGATAGAAAGGTGTAGGAGTGCGTGTAGATTAAGGAAGTACAAGATTTAGGACGAGATCTTACCGAAATTGAGAGAAATCGAAGAAAAAGCGAGGAACACGAGCTGGTCGGACGTCACTTGCCAAAAGTGGAAAGAATGAAAGTGACATGGGGTATTTATAGGATACCCAAAGTGGAAAGGGGCGGGTCGGTCGGATGGCATCTCGCCCGGATTACTGTCCGGTCGGATGTCACCTCGTTCGGATGGCAACCCGGTCGGATGGCAATCCGGCCGGATGGCACTTGGTTCGAGTGTTCGGAGCGACGATTTTTGATATTTCGATTTCGATTGCGAGCGATGCGAATGCGATAGAGTTTCCTATTCAAATTACTTTTAATCCCAACTATTCATATCTCGCGCTATATCTTCTCCACTAATTATCATAGTTCAATTTCGATTGCGATTGAGTTTGATTGCGTTTGAGTTTCGATTGCGATTCGATTGATTACCACACATAACATAAATAAACATGCACAAGCAACACATAAGGCACACACACACGTATAACAATAATCAAAATGCGTATTTCGAGTTGCGAGTACGATTGCGATAGCGATAAGGCGATTAAACATGATAAATAGCGATTAATATGCGATTATTAATAGATACTCCACATAATACAACTAATGCGAAAATAAAATATACTAATTACAAGTCAAGGAAGTCAAAACAGGAATTGAGCAAGGAGAGACAGATCGCATTTAGCAATCTCGTCTTCCTTTGACTTCAATCTTGACTTTGACTTTGACTTTCGAAAACACGGGGTGTTACAGATTGCGGGACCTTCCATTTGGTGATCGCTTCTATTTTGGAGGGATCTACGTGAATACCTTGGTGATTCACCATGTGTCCTAAAAATTGAATCTCTTGTAGCCAAAATTCACACTTTGAGAATTTGGCATAAAGCTTTTCTTTTCTTAACAAAGTTAAGAGTACATGCAAGTGTTCACAATGCTCATCCTGACTTTTGGAGTAAATAAGTATATCGTCGATGAAGACAATTACGAATTTATCCAGATACGGTTTACATATCCTATTCATCATGTCCATGAATGCTGCAGGAGCATTTGTTAGTCCAAAGGGCATGACTGTAAACTCGTAATGACCATACCTAGTTCTGAAAGCAGTTTTAGGTATGTCTTCTTCTTGCACTTTCAATTGATGATATCCGGAGCGTAAATCTATCTTAGAGAAATATCTAGCTCCCTGGAGCTGATAAAAAAGATCATCAATCCTAGGCAATGGGTATCGATTCTTAATTGTAACCTTATTCAATTCCCTGTAATCGATACACACTCGCATCAAACCATCTTTCTTCTTTACAAACAACACTGGTGCTCCCCACGGGGATGAACTAGGTTGTATGAATCCTTTGCTTAGTAATTCATCTAACTGCTTTTTCAATTCTAGCATTTCAGTGGGTGCTAACCGATAAGGTGCCTTAGCTATCGGTGTAGTTTCAGGAATTAGATGAATTCTAAATTCCACTTCCCTATCGGGGGGTAATCCAGGTAGTTCTTCTGGGAATACATCAGAGTATTCTGACACTACTGGAATTTCCTTAAGTTCCCTACCTTTAGTGTTAATGATTGCTGAAATCATATACACTATTTCTTGTTTTCTTGAATAACTGGCCATTTTCATTACTGAAATTAATTTCAGTGGCTTACGTGGCTTATCTCCTGTAATCACCACTATTTCTCCTGCGGGTGTATGAATTTCTATGGAATTCTTATCACAAAGAATTCGAGCATGGTTGGCTACTAACCAATCCATTCCTAACACAACGTCGAATCCGGCTAAATTTATAGGTAACAGGTTTGCAGAAAATTTATGGCCTAAGAGTTCTATCCTTCCTTCTCGTAAAACCTTATCTAATTTAACAGAATTCCCATCTGCCTTTTCGACAGTAAAGATTTGTCTAAGGTTGGTTAAGGGTAGTTTAAGAGCTTGGCAGAATGAAGTATTTATAAAACTTTGGTTTGCACCAGAGTCAAATAATACTTTTGCATAAACGTCATGAACTAGGAACGTACCAGCTATCACGTCTGGGATGAGTTCTGCTTCTTGAGTAGTCAGCTGAAAGGCTCTTACGTTCTTTTTATTAGTTCCTTCAGCTGGTTTGGCCTTGTTGTCAGCTGGTTTGACCAATTTAGGGCAGTCTGGTCTAAAATGTCCAGCTTCTCCACAGTTGAAGCAGATTGTTGATTTCTTCCTCCTGCAATCTTCTTCTTGATGCCCCGGAATTTTGCAGAAATTGCAATACCCTTTGCATTTTCCAAAATGCTTTCTTTTACAGGTACTGCAGAATGGAGCAGTGGAAGGTTGCCCGGTTCCCTTTTTTCTTGAAGTTATTACTATTACCCACACGGAATCCTTGGGTAATCTTTTGGGCCACTTCCTTTTTCCGATTTTCTTCTCTTGTGCGTACCAGTCCGTCGGTCAGGGTGTTGGCTAATTCTACTGCATCGTCAATAGTGCGGGGTCTTGCAGCTTTGACAATATCACGAATTTCACCAATCAAACCCTAGATGTAGCGAGAAATAAGCACCGGTTCTAGCGAAGCCAGGGTAGGTACAATTCTATCATATTCGAAGAATGTCGAAGTATACCCTCGACAATCAACGTCTACCATCCGGTGATTTAGGAACTTATTTGTCATTTGTTCCTTTTCATATTTGGGACAAAATTTTCTTTCCACCAGGTTTTTTAATTCTTCCCAATTCATAGCATAAGCCATATCAATCCCCTTGGCTTGCAATACTGTGTTCCACCATTCTAGTGCCCCTTCTTTAAAAAGATGCGACGCGTACATGACCTTATCTTCCTTGGCACATTTACTTATCTTAATTACTGCTTCGGTTTTCTCTAACCAACGCAGTGCTGCAGTTGCCCCTTCATTGCCTGCAAATTTGATTGGTTTACAGGCAAGGAATTCCTTATAAGTGCAACCAGGCGTTGCAGCTTTCATTTTCTTAAGGAATGGGGCTTGCATCCCATCATTATCGTTATTATTATTGTTACCGCCTCCATTTACACTATTACTGAAATTGTCGCCGTGAGTACGTTTGCTGGGAATAATTGGTTGAGGTTCAACTTGTCACGGCCCCAGCCCCGGTTTGACCCGGTCAGGAGCCGCGGGACAGGAACCCGTGGTATCTGTGATGCGACAGCGGAATATTTTTAACAGGATCTTTTAAAAACTCAAAATGCCCAATTATTTTATTCCATAATTTGGGATAAAACCTCGTAATTTACAATAGAGGAATTTAACTAGGAAATTCCCTGATTTATTAAAACATGTTTATTTATTTTTAACTGAGCCACCTCTTCAAGCTTGTTAGTGCTCCGTAGCACGTTTCCTTGATTTATAGCAGGTCGCCTGAAACATGTTTTTAAAAAATATTCTATCAGCGGGGAAATACTGGTGAATCATTCAAATTTGATAAAACGACACATAGTTATCAATTACAGCATAAGAGCGATTACAATGGCTTCTATCTTATTTTTATCTGGCGCCGTGTCACACTGTGTGACGATGGTCATACCACTATTGGGTCCCACCCCAAGTAGTGATGATTATCCCTGTTAGGTCAATGAACCTAACCGGGAGAGAAATTAGTAATGTGCACAATACCCCATTAGCCAATGATTTAAGATAACCACGACTTAATCCCTGTAATTATAACTTTTGAAAATGGAGTATTGTAAAAAAAAAAGAGAATGACTCACATTGCAGATTTATACGGGCAGAGTTTAGCCTACTGATTAGCCTTTTAACTTAAATTTAAACAATATGCACACGAACTAGGTTAGTAACTAATACAACATTACGATAACTCACGAGATTAAACCCTCACAACGAATGACAAAGTGCGATACTTAAACATCCATCGAATTCACGACGAATGACAAAGCATAACCCTAATGTGGGCAGCACTTAAACATCCATTGGATAGTTTCAATCGATCGGATATTGAATCGTAGCAGCGATTGAGTTAATACCCTGTATCGTAGCAGTACCCCACTAAAATTGAAAGTAATTTCGACTTTGGAGCAGCCTAACTTCGTTTTTGATATTTGATTTCGACACCACAGAACTGCTCAGGAGCCAAGCTATTTATAGCTGAAAATTGGCTTTGTCGCGGCCCGCGTAAACCATCAGCCAAACCTTACGCGGCCCGCGTGGACACCTATTTCGTAGATTAGGGCTAGCGTGTCACACCTAGGTCTGCCACGTGGCCTGGTTGTTGTTCCGGATAATTTATGAGCTGTCGCGGCCAGCGTAAAGATATGCTCAAATCTTATGCGGCCCGCCTGAAGACCAGAAATCTTGATTTTCTTGATTTTCATGCACAGCAAGGTTTCAGGGGTCAGGGTTTTCACTTACGAGTCGTATTGGGACATTTTTTAGAGTCCTTACATCCTCCCCACCTTATTTAAAATCTCGTCCTCGAGATTTACTGAAATAAGTGAGGATACTTTTGCTTCATCTTCGATTCCAGCTCCCAAGTGTATTCGGGTCCTCTTTTCGAATCCCACTTGACTTTGACCAGCACTAGTCGCTTGTGCTTGAGAAACTTGATTTTTCTATCTTCTATCTGAAGAGGTTTCTCTACAAATTTTAATTTTTCATTTACCTCTATATCTTGGAGAGGTACTACCAGAGATTCGTCAGACAGACATTTCTTGAGGTTGGATACATGAAACACATCATGTACTCCAGCTAGTTCTTCTGGTAGTTGTAAACGATAAGCAACTGGTCCTATACGTTGGATCACTGGGAATGGTCCTACGTATCTTGGACTTAACTTTCCTTTCATACCGAATCGAACTACTCCTTTCCAAGGAGATACTTTCAAAAGTACTTTGTCTCCAACTTGAAACTCGAGTGGTTTACGTCGATTATCAGCATAGCTTTTCTGGCGATCTCGAGCCGTCTTCAATCTTTCTTTGATTTGAGTAATCTTGTCGGTAGTTTCTTGCACAATCTCTGGTCCTGATAATTGACTTTCTCCTATTTCTGCCCAACATACTGGAGTTCTGCACTTTCTTCCATATAGTGCTTCGAATGGGGCAGCTTCAATACTTGAATGATAACTATTGTTATAGGAGAATTCAATTAAAGGTAGGTGGTCATCCCAGTTTCCACCAAAATCTATCACACATGCTCGGAGCATGTCTTCCAGTGTTTGTATCGTCCTTTCACTTTGCCCGTCTGTTTGTGGATGATATGCCGTACTTAAATTTAGTCAGGTTCCCATTGCTTCTTGGAAACTTTTCCAGAAGCGAGAAGTGAAACGACTATCTCTATCCGATACAATGGAGAGTGGAACTCCATGTAAGGATACTACTTCGTCCACATACAACTTTGCTAACCTTTCCATGCTAAAGGTTTCTTTCATAGGTAGAAAGTGAGCTGATTTGGTTAATTGATCCACAATTACCCAAATCGCATCATTACCTTTTCTGGTTTTGGGAAACTTAGTAACAAAGTCCATTGTTATGAGTTCCCATTTCCATACAGGCATTTCTAATTGTTGTAGTAGACCTGAAGGTTTCTGGTGTTCTGCCTTAACTTGTGAACAAGTAAGACACTTAGAAACATATCTAGCTATGTCCTTTTTCATACCAATCCACCAGAAGTTATTTCTTAAATCTTGGTACATCTTGTTGTTACCAGGATGCATGGTATACCTAGATTTATGGGCTTCCTCTAGGATTTTATTTCTTAATTCTTCCTGCTTAGGTACCCAAATACGTTTCTTATGGAATCTCCAAATTCCATCACTTCCTTGCTCTAATTCTTTTATTCTTCCTTTCATTCCTTCAGCATCATCCTTGATGGCTGTCTCTTGAATGCTTTTCAATTGATCCATTAAGTTTAAGTGTAAACTTAATCTAAGAACACGAACTCGTCGTTGTTTTTCATGATACTTACGACTTAAAGCATCAGCTACTACGTTTGCTTTTCCTTCGTGATATTGTATATCACAGTCGTAATCACTTAGGATTTCCATCCATCTCCTTTGCCTCATGTTTAATTATTTTTGCCCAAATATATATCTTAAGCTTTTATGATATGTATAGACAGTAAACTTACTTTCGTACAGATAGTGTCTCCAAATCTTAAGGGCAAAAATTATGGCTCCTAACTCTAAATCATGAGCCGTATAGTTTTCCTCGTGCTTTTTCAATTGCCTTGATGCATATGCAATTACCTTCTTGCGTTGCATTAACACACATCCTAATCCTAGCTTTGAAGCATCACAATATACTTCAAAATCTTTTGTTCCTTCTGGTAAGGCTAGAATTGGAGCATTTGTTAATTTTTGCTTTAAAATATTAAAGGCTTCTTCTTGTTTAGGTCCCCACTCAAATTTTGTTGCTTTACAGGTTAGCTTAGTTAATGGTACAGCTATCTTGGAAAATCCTTAATAAACCGTCTATAATATCCGGCTAAACCTATAAAACTTCTAATTTCCATTGCTGATTGCGGAACCTTCCATTTGGTGATCGCTTCTATCTTAGCAGGATCTACGTGAATGCCTTCGTGATTCACCATATGTCCTAAAAATTGCACTTCCTGTAGCCAAAATTCACACTTCGAGAATTTGGCGTAAAGCTTTTCTTTTCTTAACAAAGTTAAGAGTGCATGCAAGTGCTCACAATGTTCCTCCTGACTTTTGGAATAAATAAGTATATCGTCGATGAAGACAATTACAAATTTATCCAAATATGGTTTACAGATTCTATTCATCATGTCCATAAATTCTGCAGGTGCATTTGTTAATCCAAAGGGCATGACTGTAAACTCGTAGTGACCATACCTAGTTCTGAAAGCTGTTTTAGGTATGTCTTCTTCCTGTACCTTTAACTGATGATATCCGGAACGTAAGTCGATCTTAGAAAAGTATCTAGCTCCTTGAAGTTGATCAAAAAGATCATCAATTCTAGGTAATGGGTATCGATTCTTAATTGTAACCTTATTCAATTCCCTATAATCAATACACATTCGCATCGAACCATCCTTCTTTTTCACAAATAACACTGGAGCTCCCCAAGGGGATGAGCTAGGTTGTATGAATCCTTTGCTTAATAATTCATCTAACTGCTTTTTCAATTCTAACATTTCGGTGGGTGCTAACCGATAAGGTGTTTTAGCTATCGGTGTAGTTCCAGGAATTAGATGAATTCTAAATTCTACCTCCCTATCAGGTGGTAATCCAGGTAGTTCTTCTGGGAATACTTCCGAATATTCTGATACTATTGGAATGTCCTTAAGTTCCTTTCCCTTAGTGTTAATGATTACTGAAATCATATATACTATTCCTTGTTTTCGTTCATAACTAGCAACTTTCATTACCGAAATGAACTTCATTGGTTTCCGTGGCTTATTTCCTGTAATCACCACTAATTCCCCTGTGGGTGTATGAATTTCTATGGAATTTTTATCACAAAGGATTCGAGCATGGTTGGCTACTAGCCAATCCATTCCTAACACAACATCGAATCCGGCTAATTTCATAGGTAACAGGTTTGCATGAAATTTATGGCCTAAAAGTTCTATCTTTCCTTCTTGCAGAATCTTATCTATGTTGACAGAATTTCCGTCTGCCGTTTTGACTGTAAAAATCTGCCTAAGTTGGGTTAAGGGTAACTTTAGTGCTTGGGAGAATGAAGTATTTATAAAACTTTGGTTTGCACCATAGTCAAATAATACTTTCGCATAGACGTTGTGAACTAGAAACGTACCAGCTATCACATCAGGAATCAGCTCGGCTTCCTGTGTCGTCAGTTGAAAGGCTCTTACGTTCTTCTTGTTAGTTCCTTCTGCAGGTTTAGCTTTATTATCAGCTGGTTTAGCTAATTTAGGGCAATCTGGCCTAAAATGTCCAGCTTCTCCACAGTTGTAGCAAACTGTGAATTTCTTCTTCCTGCATTCTTCCTCTTGATGCCCTGGAATTTTGCAAAAATTGCAATATCCCTTGCATTTTCCAAAATTCTTTCTTTTGCAACTATTGCAAAATGGAATAGTGGAAGATTGCCCAGTCCCCCTTCTTTTGAAATTGTTACGGTTACCCATACGGAATCCTAGGGTAATCTTTTGGGCCACTTCCATTTTTCTATTTTCTTCTCGCGTCCGTACCAGTTCGTCAGTCAGAGTATTGGCTAAATCCACCGCATCATCAATCGTGCGGGGTTTAGCAGCTTTGACGATATTACGGATTTCGCCAATCAATCCCCAAATATAGCGAGAAATAAGTACTGGTTCTGGCGAAGCCAGAGTTGGTACTATTCTTGCATACTCGAAGAATATCGAAGTATACCCTCGACAATCTACACCAATCATTCGATGAGTTAGGAACTTATTTGTTATTTGTTCCTTTTCATACTCGGGACAGAATTTTCTTTCTACGAGATTTTTAAATTCTTCCCATTTCATAGCATACGCCACAGTTCTTCCTTTAGCTTGTAGAACTGTATTCCACCATTCTAAAGCTCCTTCTTTAAAAAGATTCGACTCATACATGACCTGGTCTTCTTCAGCACATTTACTTATAGTAATTACTGCCTTGGTTTTCTCTAACCAACGCAGTGCTGCAGTCGCCCCTTCGTTACCTGCAAACTCAGCTGGTTTACAGGCAAGAAATTCTTTGTAAGTGCAACCAGGCGTTGCAGCTTTCATTTTCTTGAGAATCGGGACTTGCAGAACATTATCGTTATTGTTATTATTGTTGTTGCCGCCTCCGTTTACACTATTACTGTAGTTGTCCTCATGAGTACGTTTGCTAGGAATCATTTGAGGTTCAACAGGTTTCTGTGCAGCAGCAAGGATTGCTGGAATAGCATTGGCTATTCCTTGAGCAACAATATTTTCTATATCTTGCTTAGTCATAAATTGATCCTCCTGGTGTTGCTCAGATTGGTTAACCTCATTAACTGGTTCATTATTAGCATTTTCCATCTGATAATTAATATATATAATTTATTAGTATAGAATAAATAACAATTATACACAAAACAATCATATAAATTTCATAACACACATATATATATCCAAAATTATCGATTTCTCGAATTTACCTTTTTATATATCATATTATGCATCCGTACACACTGTTATGTTACAAAGTTTTATTTTTATTTTACAGGGTTATATTGCTATTATTATTATACAATCACAGTTACATTCTCACACATCATCCCTTCTGCTGATATTTCAGTAACGACGCTCCCTTTCGTCGTACTTCCAGGAGATTTGCTCTCCCACTTCCCGAATCCTATTCCCTGCACCTATCAGTTCCTCGCCAAAATGGCGGAGTTCAGCTAAGTTTTCATTACTCATTGGTGGGTTTGGTATAGGTTCTGGGTCGAACTGAGGGAAAAAGGTATAAGGATTATTAAGGAGGTTTTGAAACTGCCAGTCGTTAGTCCACCACTCATCCATTTCTCCTAAAGGTTGGGTATGGATTAAAAGTTCTGGGATGGCTGGTTCCAAATTTATTGGAAGTTGAGTTTCAGCAGGATAAGGGTAAAGGTTAGTTTTGATAGGGCTAAGGATATCACAGCCTGCCAATATGCGATCCAATTCTTCCTGTAAAGGCAACTCCTCGACTTGCTTAGAACTTTCCCCTATTTCCATTTCTGCTTGCCTGGAATCTTCCCTAATTGCAATTCTTTTTCCTTTATCTATGGGATTTTCTATTTTGGGAATTCTCCTAGTTGCTGGTTTCCTTCTACGTACACGCCTCCATCCTACAAATCTTCTCCTTTTCTTAGGTTTTGGTTTCTCTGGTGGTGAAGCGTTGAATTCCATAGGCTCTTCTATATCGGGTATGTAACCAGTAAAGTCTTTGGAAACTTCTATTTTCACCGGATAAAGATTGAGATTCTGAAGGCTTCAGATAACTCATTCATGCTGTTTAGCATATATGCAAAATGCACACAAAATGCTAAGTTAAAATTTCATAACAAAATTTCATAGATAAATATTCAAGTATTATTACACACCGTGTGACTAATTATACCCTTATACAATTAGTAACTTGGGGTGCGACTTTGGGTTACCCTCCTTCATAAATGAACGTACCCTTTCGAAAAAAAAAAAAAAAAGTGACTTTTAAAGAAACGATTACTTGATTGTATTATAGCAACATGAGTTGCCTTAACCGACGCGACCAACCATAACAAATCTTCACCACCATCGTTTCAATTGACAGAATGAAATTGTAATTTACAATTATTTTGAACTGGCGCATCACCAAAAAATCGCACCGTCACGGAACAAAGACACCACCGTTTAAATTGATAAATGGATATTATAATGTACAATTGTGTGTGCAATTATTATCCATTCGATCAATAAAAATTATACCAACCGCCTCAACCGAAAGCCAATCGCCAAATCCTTTAATCCCTGAAATCCCGATCAGTGTTCCATCCCGGTATGTATTTCTTCCACCCATGGTTTGCTACTATGAAAATAATGTTCTTGGTTAATAGTGTTGTTCGATCTATATTATATATCCTTCAAACGTAAGTGTTCTAAATTTGTTAGGTTTATTGTTTGATTTTGATACTTACGTGATGCATGAATCATACACTATCTGATTATGAGTTTGTAAAGATTGTTAGGATTAATATTGAACTTATGGTCCGATTTCGTAAATATTTGGTCGTTTGAGTTTCATCATAGAATTGGTTTTTGTTCGGAATCATGAATAATATGATGTTGCTATAAAATAATGAAATTAGGCTCCGATTTCGGTATATATCTTATCTTGATGTTGTTAAGTTTTTTGTTAATTTGTTATTACATGCGTTTCATTGCCAGAAACTCGGTATATTTGGTATCGATAGTGAAATTAGGTTTCACTTTTGTTAATTTGTCATCCGTATATTAGGTTGTCAATTGGTGGGGTAAGAGACTATTTTGGAATCACAAACATTCAAAACAACAATAGGCGAGTGGGTTAAATCAAAATTTAACTTGCAGTTTTTGTTTGAATGATGAAGTTTTTTCACGAATAGCAGTTTTGTGTGAATCACTAAATCGGAAATTGGGTCAGCGAAGACATTTGGGTCGTTGAATCGGAATCTGGGGGAAAACACTTCGGAAACCATGATTTGGGGAATCTCTGTCTAAATTAAAAAAAAGGCAATTGAAGTTAATATTGTAGCCTTTAAAACTTCATTTGCACCTTTTGGAACTATCTTTGCATAAGGGGTTTGGAATGCATGGACGCATGGTTGCTTGATATTCTTTTTCTTAACATATATCAAATAGGAAATAAATGGACAAGAAGCCTAAAGTGGACTTTAGAGTTTGTAGGTCAAAATTAGTTGAAACTAGAAACCAACCTTTTGTTCTCTATCTATCCATATGCAGACATGGTTTTGAACGTTTGTATTCATTGGGTCAAGATCATCATATCTTTTGGTTAGAATAAATTTTTCTCTCTTGATGTTTTTTAGAGTTTTAATGCGATTCGCTAAAACATTAATTATTAGCATTCCGCGGCAACGCGCGGGCTGACGTCAACTCGTTTAATACAAAAGACAACTAATAATTAGAACATACTAGGGTTTATTGAAAACTTATTTATTTACTGGGAAAAGTTTTTAGAGTTTCTGGATTGTAAATGATATGGGTGCTACTACTAAGTCAAAGTATTAAAATTTTGCATTCACTGCTACAGTGGCTAGCATATAAAGATCAGCCCATTTTTCATCTAATTCGTCTTCCCAAGGTGAGTGATTATCTAGTTTCTGGGTTTCCTGGTTAACCCTCACTTCGTTTGGTTGTGATTTCTTTCTTTTCTCCTGACTTTTCTTAATAATCAAACTTCTTTTATTAGGAGAAAATGGTTCCTCATATTGTGCCTTTCGAACAAATATTCATTCCTCAGTATCTACTGAGTATCTTGAGGAATTTGATTGGGATGTACTTCCCTTATCTTTCGAGGAATTATCTAGCTTAAGATAGATATCCGAAATTCTTTGCTTACCCATTCTGTAAATTAACAGATAATCAAAATATAATCACATAATCACAGAATGGCAATTAGGAAAATTAAGTATTTTGAAATACTTAATAGGCTTTGAATCAGTGGCTCGATCAGTAGCTCTGATACCACCTTTTCCTGTCACGGCCCCAGCCCCGGTTTGACCCGGTCAGGAGCCGCGGGACAGGAACCCATGGTATCTGTGATGCGACAACGGAAGATTTTTAACAGGATCTTTTAAAAACTCAAAATGCCCAATTATTTTATTCCATAATTTGGGATAAAACCCCGTAATTTACAATAGAGGAATTTAACTAGGAAATTCCCTTATTTATTAAAACATGTTTATTTATTTTTAACTGAGCCACCTCTTCAAGCTTGTTAGTGCTCCGTAGCACGTTTCCTTGATTTACAGCAGGTCGCCTGAAACATGTTTTTTAAAAATATTGTATCAGCGGGGAAATACTGGCGAATCATTCAAATTTGATAAAACGACACATAGTTATCAATTACAGCATAAGAGCGATTACAATGGCTTCTATCTTATTTTTATCTGGTGCCGTGTCACACTGTGTGACGATGGTCATACCACTATTGGGTCCCACCCCAAGTAGTGATGATTATCCCTGTTAGGTCAATGAACCTAACCGGGAGAGAAATTAGTAATGTGCACAATACCCCACTAGCCAGTGATTTAAGATAACCACGACTTAATCCCTGTAATTATAACATTTGAAAATGGAGTATTGTAAAAAAAAAGAATAACTCACATTGCAGATTTATACGGGCAGAGTTTAGCCTACTGATTAGCCTTTTAACCTAAATTTAAACAATATGCACACGAACTAGGTTAGTAACTAATACAGCATTACGATAACTCACGAGATTAAACCCTCACAACGAATGACAAAGTGCGATACTTAAACATCCATCGAATTCACGACGAATGACAAAGCAGAACCCTAATGTGGGCAGCACTTAAACATCCATTGGATAGTTTCAAACGATCGGACATTGAATCGTAGCAGCGATTGAGTTAATACCCTGTATCGTAGCAGTACCCCATTAAAATTGAAAGTAATTTCGACTTTGGAGCAGCCTAACTTCGTTTTTGATATTTGATTTCGACACCACAGAACTGCTCAGGAGCCAAGCTATTTATAGCTGAAAATTGGCTTTGTCGCGGCCCGCGTAAACCATCAGCCAAACCTTACGCGGCCCGCGTGGACACCTATTTCGTAGATTAGGGCTAGCGTGTCACACCTAGGTCTGCCACATGGCCTGGTTGCTGTTCCGAATAAGTTATGAGCTATCGCGGCCCGCGTAAAGATATGCTCAAACCTTACGCGGCCCGCCTGAAGACCAGAAATCTTGATTTTCTTGATTTTCATGCACAGTAAGGTTTCAGGGGTCAGGGTTTTCACTTACGAGTCGTATTGGGACATTTTTGAGAGTCCTTACACAACTGGATTTCGGGCAGCAGCAAGGATTGCTGGAATAACATTTGCTATTCCCTGGGCAACGATGTTTTCTATATCTTACCTATTCAGAAATTGATCTTCATGGTTTTGCTCGGATTGGTTAACTTCGTTAACGGGTTCATTGCCAGCGTGTTTCGTTTGGTAATTAATATATATAAGTTATTAGTACAAAATAAATAACAACCAAACACACTACAATAATCGCACATAATCATATCAACACATATAGCCAAAATTGTCGACTTTGCGACTTCCATATTTTTATATATTTTAGTATGCATTCGTACACACCAAATATTTTACCAAAGTTTTATTTTAGGTTATTTTACATGATTATATTTTTATTATTATGATTATTATTATTTTATTATTATTAAACATGTAGCCACAACCACAAACGATCTTCATCAGCTGGCACTTCAAAAACGACGTTCCCTCTCGTCGTATTTCCATGATATCCTCTCCCCCACTTCCCGGATTCTATTTCCTGCGTCCACCAGTTCCTCGCCATAGTGGCGGAGTTCAGCCAGGTTTTCTGTGCTCATAGGTGGATGTAATGGAGGCTCAGGGTCAAATTGGGGGAAAATGAATTAGGGTTATTCAAGAGATTCTGAAATTGCCAGTCAGTTGTCCACCATTCTTCTAGCTCTCCTGGTAGAGGTCGGGGGTGGATAATAGGATCTAGGATAGCAGGTTCCAGATTAACTGGAAGTTGTGCTTCAGCTGGGTAATAGAAGAGGTTTTCATCGGCAGGTCCGATGAGGTCACTATTTGCCAGTTGGCGGTCCAGCTCTTCCCACGGTGGCATTTCCTGGGCTTGCCCGGAACTCTCTCCTATCTCCTTTCTTTTGCCTTTATCCTTCGGATCTTCCGTCTTGATAACTTTCTGTACTGCTGGTTTCTTCCTACGCATATGCCTCCAGCCTACTAATCTTCTTCTCTTTTTCGGCTTTGGTTTCTCCTGAGGCTGGGCTTGGAATACTATTGGCTCTTCAGTATCCGCCTGGTAGCCAGTGAAGGTACCGGTAGTATCCATATTTGTGCTATGGATAGAAATATTTCGGAGTGCCTCCGAGAGTTCATTCATGCTGTTAGCATACATGAAAAAACACATAAAATTCTAAATTAAAACTTTGTAAATTAAATTTTCACAGAATCACAGAATGGCAATCAGAAAAATTAAGTATTAAATACTTAATTGGCTTAAATCAGTGGCTCTGATACCACATTTTTCTGTCACGGCCCCCGTCCCGGTGAGACCCGGTCCAGGAGCCGCGGGCAGAAACCCGTGGTATTTATTATTTGAGTTGACAACGGAAGTTTAACAGGATCGTTTAAAACTTGAAAATGCCCAATTATTTTATTTCATAATCTGGGACAAACCCCGTAATTTACAGTAGAGGAATTTCACGAGGAAATTCCCTGTTTTACAAAACATGTTTATTTATTTAACTGAGCCACCACTTCAAGCTTTACTAGTGCTCCGTAGCACATTTCCTTGATTCACAGTAGGTCACCTGAAACATGTTTTTAAAATATTTTATCAGCGGGGAAATACTGGCGAGTCACTCAATTTTGATAAAACGACACATAGCTATGAATTACAGCATAAGAGCGATTACAATGGCTACTATCTTATTTTTATCTAGCGTCGTGTCACACCCTGGTGACGATGGTCATACCACTATTGGGTCCTTTCACCCAAGTAGTGATGATTATCACTGTTAGGTTGATGAACCTAACCGTGAGAAATTAGTAATGTGTACAATACCCCACTAGCCAGTGATTCAAGATAACCAAGACTTAGTCCCTGTAATTATAACTTTTGAAAATAATTGGAGTATTGTAAAACATTGTTGATAAAAATAGAATGACTCACATTGCAAGTTTAGTTGGGCAGAGTTTAGCCTACTGATAAGCCTGATAACCTAATTTAAACAACAATGCACACGAAACTAGGTCAGTAACTTAATACAACATTTACGATAAGCTCACGAAATCAAAACCCTCACGACGAACGACAAAGTATAGCCCTGATTTGGGCAGCACTTAAACATCCATCGGATCGGTTTCAATCAATCGGACATTGTATCGTAGCAGTGATCGAGTTAATACCCTGTATTCGTAGCAGCATTTCACTACTTGGAAATTCGAATTTGAGCAGTTTCTTTCGTTTTTGATTGAGATTTTCGAGCACAGAAGCAAGTCCCATGCACCAGCTACTTATAGCAACTTTTCGAGTTTTACGCGGCCCGCGTAAGCCGTAACAGGCTTTTACGCTGTCACACCCCGATATTTCCACGTTTCACCGGTGGGCCCGGTAGGGGAGTATCGTGACGTAGTTGATATCATCATAGTCAAACAACACAATATATAAATGCACAGCGGAAGCAAAAGATATATATATATTACAATCCGAATATAAAGTAATATCCAGTATTACAACGGAAAGTAAAGGATCCACAGGCGGATCTTAAAAACATAAATATTGTTCAACAGACTTTAGACGCCTAGAACTTTCAAGGTTCCTTATTAACGTCCTGAGCAGCTTCCAGCCTATTACGTACTTGTACCTGTCACCTAGACTTTTGAAAATACGTCAGTTTTCTCTGGTAAATACACTCAACCGACTCATTTGAAAATGTCTATGAAAATTGGTTTAGGTGCTCAAGGCACGAAGATGTTTTGACACTTTGATTAAAATGCACAAGGCAAAATTAATCTTTTATACTTGGGACAAACTATATTTCATGTTATCAGTTTTACATAACTTGCTCTACATACGGGGCCCGGTTCTATGCCGGTTCAAGATTTAACCGACACACCACTATTCCCTTATTGGGAATCCCTTATTGGGTATAATTAATTAATAAACATATGGCATCTGTCAGGTGTATGCCTACACCCCGTGCTTAGGTCGTGGCCATTGCATTTAATGAGTCAAGGATATCCAGGACACGGTCGCATTAATCCCCAATGTTTCAGTCAAGCAATACGAATTAAAACAGGTTATTTGGATTTCCCGACTTATTGGTCTTTGAATCCCATACCTGACCATGCGGTATTTATATTACCGTATCCCAAGCCCGTAATAGGGAAAATAAGTTAAGAGTATTTACCTGAGCTAGCTCCTGTCTTAAATAGCAAGAATTATAATAACTCAGCCGTATTCACTTAAGTAAGCGTAGGTACAATTTACCGGAAGGCTCTAGTCTGGAATGATGGTATAAATAACCAATTAGAATGCTAACGGGTCTTTAATTAAGCCTAAGCTTAGACCGGTTAATTATACGGTTCAAACGCACGATTAGGCGAAGACCGGAATAGAATGTGATTTAGACCCGACAAGATTGAAGTCTTGCCTTATGTGGGTAATCTAGGCACATTCTGAATTTTGGGGTAAAACCGATAAGCTTTGACCCGTTTCGGCTAATTTATGTAAACTAGTTATATAAGCCGAACCGAACGCGAAAGAGGCGTAACGGTTAATCATAAGGGTCCTAACCAAGTTTCCTAAGTTAATATGCCTCAAATATGTTGCGATATCAGTAGGATACCTTCCATTATGCCCAAAACGAATTTAGACACAAACTATGCCCCGTAGGGGTAATTTGGTCATTTATAAGGTTATAAAAGAGTTTAAGTATTAACCTGAGTTACAGGTCTGATATAATCAGCAAAGATACTTAATTTAATAGTTATAACAGTATGGTATGGTATAGATGTGAAATTTATCAATTATAACCAACTATTCCCCGTAGGGGTATTTTGGTAATTTCACATAAGCCGAAAAGCTCAAAACTGAAGTCTGAGTTTAACAACTTTTGCTTACTATTAAAATATTATAATTTACCTAAAATATCAGTAGGTATCAACCCTTGTATGTTTAAAATAGTTCTAGCACATACTATGCGTTAAAAACGCTTAAAGAGGCGATTAGAAGCCGTTTCCGGGTTCGATATACAAAGCTGATATTTTTATCATTCCAGAAGGTTTAAAATAATGTATTTATCATTTAAAATCAGTAGCAAAAGGTTTGGGGTCAAAAAGATATGTAAAACTCATTTTATAGCCCGAAAGGGCAAAACCGACATGTTACCGAATCATGCTTACGACTCTAAGTTATGCTCAGCCTAAAATTAATTAAAAATCTTCAAAAACCCCAAAATAATATACTACATCAGTGGGTAAGAAGTTTGATATCGAAAAGTGAGTTTAAATAGGCTATACGCTAATTATGTCGTTTAATTAACATAAAGCTTTCAATTTACGCTAATGAGCATAACTCTCATTCTGCACCTCAAACTGATGTCAAATTTTGGGTGCAAGTTTAAATATCAGTAACTAAGGGTTCTACTCTTTTACATTTTCAAAAATCACATTTTAAGGTGAAAAGGGCATAATGGTCAACATATGAGCAATTAACGGAATCATGCATATTAATTGGATAACTAATGAACCAAGGTGTATAATCACAGAGGGTTATACTAGCATGTAACCTAGTCCAATTAAAGCTCTGAGGAATTTCTAAAACATGCCTAAACGGGTCAGAACTGAAGTCAAAGCAAAAGTCAAAGCTTTGCGACTTTCGGTTCCGAACCGGGTCTAAACATAAAATTGTCGGGTTGAACATGTTTAGACATGTTCTTACACTAATTACCAAGTTATATTAATGATCAAACAGGTTGTATGTGTTCTACATTTCTAATTATGTATTAACTTGAAATTTAGCAACCTGTTGACTTTTTAATAACAAGTTTGACCCGACGTTTGACCTAGTTAGAGTGGAAATCAGGGGGAACCCTTTTAAGGGTTTATTACCCACATAATTACCAACTTATAACTACTTTCAATTCGACTAATCACTGGACCATTAGTGATTAATCGTTAAGTCAACCGTTAATTACGACGGTTTGACTTTTAAGCTTAAACTAAGTAAAAACTTAACTAAGAAAGGTTAAGCAAACTTACAAGAGTCCTATGAACGATTAGTGATCACTTGAGAGAAGTCTTGAGCTCCAGAAATGATCAGGAATGCAAGAGAAAGGTGTGAAGAACTTGTTGCAACTTAAGGGCTTTATATAGTGCCCACAATCTCATAGATTGTTGACAACAAGTCCTACAACTGATGTTTGATCACTAACAAGTGTCCCTAAATGTCTAGGGGTTGTTTAGGGGTCGTCCAATATGAGGAAAATCGATTATAAGGCGGTTACAAGGGCTATGGCAGACAAGAATCCAATAAAATCGGACCAGACAGGCCCTCGCGTGACGCTAAGACCCCCCCCCCCCCCTTGGGCCTCGCGTCGCGCTAAGCCCTTCTGCACCAAATCTGAATTTTCTGATTTTTGCGTTTTGATCCTTGGCTCTTCAAAACTTTGCTACGACTTTATTTCTTGCACTTTGAACCCTCCAACTTGACATATAAGGGCTCCAAGACATATACCCACTTTGTTTAGCCCTCGGTTAACTTTATTGTCTCCCGAAAAGTCCTAAACTTCATCGTTGACGCTTTGAACCCCTCGCATACGAATTTGATCATAACTTTCTCATACGATAACGAAACTTTATGAAATTTATGTCGTGCATTCTAGTGAGCATAATTAACCGTTACAAAGCTTCGGGTTTGTCAAAAGGTCACTCAGAGGTATAACTTAAACATGTTGACACATTTAACCCTTGTAGTTTGTAATCTCTCACTTTCCTTCATATTTAGCTTCGTATGATCCATGATTTATTCGTTTGAAGGCATGAGCATCATGTAGGGTTAATGTACAATATATTTATTCACTGTTGACATTTAGAACTCGTATATTCACATACTTTCCATGATTGTCAACTTTAATCCTTCTATAACATTCTTTCACACGTTTAATCATATGACACGTGTCAACACATTATAGGACGTGAATTTTCGAGGTGTTACATCCTCACCCCCTTAAAAGAAATCTCGACCTTGAGATTTACTGAAATAAATAAGGGTATTTTTCTTTCATTGTGGACTCAACCTCCCACGTATATTCGGGACCTCTACGGGCATCCCATTTTACCTTTACAATAGGCACATGCTTCCTTCGAAGCTTCTTAACCTGTCGATCTTCAATCGACAATGGTTTTTCCACAAATTTTAAGCTCTCATCTATATGCACATCTGTATGTGGTATGACCAGTGATTCATCAGCGAAACACTTCATCAGATTGCAGATGTGGACTACATTATGTATACTACTGAGCTCTTCAGGTAAGTTTAACTTATAGGCAACTGACCCGACACGTTCGATGACCTCGAAAGGTCCTATGTATCTCGGGCTTAGCTTGCCTTTCTTACCAAATCGCATCACTCCTTTCTGGGGTGATACTTTAAGCAACACTTTGTCACCTACTTCGAAGTGAAAAGATTTACGCTTTGGATTTGCGTAGCTCTTCTGCCTATCTCGGGCAGCTTTGAGACGGTCACGAATCTGGACAAACTTGTCCTTCGTTTCAAAGACTATCTCTGGTCCTGACAGTTGGACATCTCCAACTTCTGCCCAACAAACGGGCGTTCTACACTTTCTACCGTATAAAGCCTCGAAAGGCGCAGCCTTGATGCTGGTATGGTAGCTATTGTTATATGATAACTCAAACAATGGTAGGTGGTTATCCCAACTACTACCTAAATCCATTACACATTGCACGTAGCATGTCCTCCAATGTCTGGACGGTAAGGTGGTTAACAAATTTGGCACACCCTTCCTGGGTGATTTCTTTTGTTGAACCTTATTCTTTAACAAGAACTTAGGAGGGTTGCTATTTTCATTAATTCTTAATTTTCTGCCGTATACTGGTAACTTACAATCGACTATGGATTTGTATGATCTTATTTGTTGTTTCCTAGGCAACTTTCAGATCCTGATAATTGGGCTTACCAATTCTCTATTTAACAATAGATGTTTAACATTCCACCCATACAAGGTCTCCAAAGGAGTAGCCTTGATACTTACATAATAATTGCTATAGGAAAACTTATTTTATGGTGAGATGGTTATTCCAACCACTGCTTAACTAATCTCAAAGAATAGCTAATCCTTACAGCTAGTCGAACCAATCGACGATCCTGGGCAGGTAATAGTGATTCTTAATTGTTGCCTAAATAGGGTTGCGGTAATCAATGCATAAGCAAGATGATCCGTCTTTCTCATTTATATAAATCGGAGTTCTTAGAACTTCGAATTTTGGCTTTATGAAATCTTCTCTAAAAACTTATCGATTTGGCTCTTAGTTCTTCCTATTCCGTTGGTACTAACCGATATAAGGTTTTTACAATAATTGCAGTCCTAAGCGGGATGTTTGTTCTAACATCCACTTGCCTCTCAGAAGGTAAACATGGTAATTCTTATAAAGACGATAATTATGACACACAGAGGTGTTAGAGATGTCTGTATTCTCAGGCTTTGGTTCATCTATCGATGTCGGTGTCAGATAAATGACACATTCTCTTTACAAATGCAAGGATGCCCTAAGTAGAGATACTTATAAGGACATTTTATATTGGATATCTTCTTTGAATACTACTAGTCGAATTTAGCACAATATGACCATTGGGATATCTCAGGGGTTCCATGCATTAAACCTCCATACTGATCAGGCATGAAAGTAATCTATGGGACACACTGGGATACGCCAATCCTCATATGGTACTCTTATCAAACATAGTTTGGCATTCGCAGGCGATATAAAATAATGAGAAAATAATAAAATAATTAATATATATATTGTCGTACTCTTCCTGGGGAAAAGTACTCCAGGTTCTTATGAGAGGATTAACTTCGAGGATGGGAGAGATGGTCATTATTGATTCCATTGGTAAGTTATATCTTACATTTAATATTTGAAGTTCTTATGAATGTAATCAAGAGTTTACCAGGCTTATGGTTTACTAAAGGTTTATTATCCCTTGTATTAACGTAAGATACTTAGCAGAAACTATCAATGTTAAATGGTACGGGACGTACCTGATGCTATTATTGATATGTACTGTCTCTGTCATTCAATCGGTAGTTCATGCGTTTCCTTTCTTATCCTTCCCAGACTTAGCTGCTCCTTCCTTGGCAGCCTCAGGGCAATTAGTACTGATGTGGCCCTTTTCGCCACAGCTGAAACAGCTTGCATTCTTTATGTCCCTACATTCGTGGGACTGGTGGCCAGTTCTTTTGCAGATGCCACATTGCTTTATCTTTTGGTTTGATCGACACTGTCCCAGTGTCTTCTTTTGCAGGTTTTGCATGTAGGCTTCTTGTTGGAATCCTGTTGGTTATTGTTGAACTCGGATTTGCTCTTCTTAGGATTCTGGGAGTTATCCTCCTCCCTTTTACGCTTCCCATCTTCAGAGGCCTTGGCAGCCTTGTTTCTAACCACATCGAGTATGAGAGATAGCGACAGATCTGCCGCTGACCTGAATGTAGTAGGTCTCGATGCTTTCACACTTGCCTTTATTTCTGGGGCTAGACCCCCAATAAAGCGAGCTATTCGCTTTGGTTCCGGTGTGATCAAATAAGGAACCAATCGAGACTTGGTATTGAAACTTGTAAGGTATGCTTGACAATCTAAGTTCTCCATGACTAATGTCAAGAATTCAGTCTCGATCTTCTCAACTTCATGTTGATGACAGTAATTTTCTTTGATAAGAGCAACGAACTGATCCCAAGTCATGTTGTACAAAGGGATCTTCCCGGTGGCTTGAATCAACGATCTCCACCAGGCTAAGGCCTCACCCTTAAATGATTGCGACACAAACTTGACCACATCCCTCTCAGCGCATCCGCTGATATCCACAACTGTATCCATCTCATCTAACCACGTCATACAATCTACAGCTCCTTCCTCCCCAGTGAAATCCCGGGGTTTACATGAAACAAAGTACTTGTAGGAGCAACCCTTATCACGGGGTCCTTGATTCAGTATGATCTGTTGAGACGGATCACTGTGATGATTAGAAGAGTGACGCTCGTCATCTTCCTTCTTGGGTTCATCCTTCTTGGAAGGAGGCTTCGAATGCGGTGTAGATAGGGTCCTACTCCGAGTCCCACTATACTCTTCGTACTGCCGCTCTAAGGCCTTTGTAACTGCGTCGTCTACTAACGCTTTTAGTTCAGCACCCGTTAAATTAATTCGGGTGTTATCATTGTTCTCCACTGGGTGGCTATTAATTTCATCTGAGCCAGCCATTTAATTGAACTGTTACATAAAACAAGGACAATAGTTTACTTGGGAGTTTATTATGGAATTGTCTTTTATGGCAATTCATTAACCATAGTAACGGAGACCATATTTGGTTAATTTATTAATCACATTTATTTAGGATTTATATTATAACTTATCCTAATTATAAAACAATAACAGTTTTACCTGTGGCACGAAAGGCCTAGTCGCAAGGACATTTATGAATTATAAGCTATGATTCCAGAGAATCAAAGCATGAAGGCATATCAGCACAACAGGCCTAATCACAAGGACATTTATGAATTATAAGCTATGATTTCAGAGAATCAAAGCATTTAGGTATATCAGCACAACAGGCCTAGTCACAAGGACATTTATGAATTATAAGCCATGATTTCAGAGAATCAAAGCATTTAGGTTTGAACATAGTTCATTACCTTTTTCGGACAGGGAGTCAGCGCTACCACTGTCTCTTGGCTCATGTAGAAATGAGCAAGGCCCGTAGGCACTATATTACCAATGTATGGTCAAAATATGATCATCTTAATTGATGATTTAAACCCATGATTCGGAGATCATTAAGTTGGGTTAGGAATCTTTTGAAGAATCCTTATATAAGAATGACGTGTGTGATTTTAATGAATCACATCTGCCAGGAGTGTTAACATATTTTCAGATGTTAACAGGGATACGAATCTTTTACACAGGTCTTACCATCTTGGCCAGGTCTTTATAATGACACTCAGGCTAGGTTTCATTCTTAAGATTCTTATTCATATGTATACTGGCAGGGAAGGAAGGATATTTATTTTATTCAGGATTTTTATCATAAATCCTAATTTACAAGTTAATAGTAGCACAAATGGCCTAGTCACGTAGACAAGTTTAATTTATAAGCCACGATTTCGGAGAATCGAGGCATTAAGGTTTGAATCAAAGTTCATTACCCTTTTCTTGACAGGGAGTTGTAGGCTACCACTGTCATTAGTCTCAGAGGACATTAACTATAGCCCGTAGGCACTTCCCTTCCAAGGGATGTTTATAATATGATCATCTCATAGGATGATATAAGCCATGATTTCAGAGAATCGTGGCATTTAGGTTTGAATCAAAGTTCATTACCTTTTCTTGACATGGAGTTGTAGGCTACCACTGTCTTTAGTCTCAGAGGACATTAGTTATAGCCCGTAGGCACTTCATCCTTAAGGGATGATTATTTCAAATAAGGGGATTTAGATTAACCCCTCTTTTAAAAGATGGCATGTGTGACTTTAACGATTCACAGTTTACCAAAAATGTTAACATACTTACAGATGTTAACAGGGACTGGAATCTTTTGAATAGGTTTTACCGTCTTGGCCATGTCTGCAATGACATTTAGGCTAGGTTTTACCATCTTGGCCATGTCTGTATTGACATTTAGGCTAGGTTTTACCATCTTGGCCATGTCTGTATTGACATTTAGGCTAGGTTTTACCTTTAAGATTCCTTTAATATTTAATGCAGAACAAACCTAAATTGAAATGTTAACAAGGATCTGAGTCTAATTGTGGAACTACCATCTTGGCCTTGTCTTAATATGACACATGGCTAGGTCTTGTCCTTTTTTAGATTTTGCCATTTTATTATAATGGTAGATCTTATAATATAGGAATGATATTTTAAATATAATCGTTCCTTTAAAATTTAAACAAGTATATGGTTGCCCTAGACGGGACTTCTACAGAAAATGACTTGCCCATGCAAGGGCTAATCAGAAAAATAACAAAGGAACCAAATAAGGACAAAATAAAACGAATTAGGATTTGTCCTATGTTCTTGTCTAGACTCAAGAATGTGCAACTGTGTAACTGAGATTAAACACCAAAAGGCTAGCGTTTAATTCACTCAGTGTTGGCTCTGATACCAACCTGTCACACCCCGATATTTCCACGTTTCACCGGTGGGCCCGGTAGGGGAGTATCGTGACGTAGTTGATATCATCATAGTCAAACAACACAATATATAAATGCAAAGCGGAAGCAAAAGATATATATATTACAATCCGAATATAAAGTAATATCCAGTATTACAACGGAAAGTAAAGGATCCACAGGCGGATCTTAAAAACATAAATATTGTTCAACAGACTTTAGACGCCTAGAACTTGCAAGGTTCCTTATTAACGTCCTGAGCAGCTTCCAGCCTATTACGTACTTGTACCTGTCACTTAGACTTTTGAAAATACGTCAGTTTTCACTGGTAAATACACTCAACCGACTCATTTGAAAATGTCTATGAAAATTGGTTTAGGTGCTCAAGGCACGAAGATGTTTTGACACTTTGATTAAAATGCACAAGGCAAAATTAATCTTTTATACTTGGGACAAACTATATTTCATGTTATCAGTTTTACATAACTTGCTCTACATACGGGGCCCGGTTCTATGCCGGTTCAAGATTTAACCGACACACCACTATTCCCTTATTGGGAATCCCTTATTGGGTATAATTAATTAATAAACATATGGCATCTGTCAGGTGTATGCCTACACCCCGTGCTTAGGTCGTGGCCATTGCATTTAATGAGTCAAGGATATCCAGGACACGGTCGCATTAATCCCCAATGTTTCAGTCAAGCAATACGAATTAAAACAGGTTATTTGGATTTCCCGACTTATTGGTCTTTGAATCCCATACCTGACCATGTGGTATTTATATTACCGTATCCCAAACCCGTAATAGGGAAAATAAGTTAAGAGTATTTACCTGAGCTAGCTCCTGTCTTAAATAGCAAGAATTATAATAACTCAGCCGTATTCACTTAAGTAAGCGTAGGTACAATTTACAGGAAGGCTCTAGTCTGGAATGATGGTATAAATAACCAATTAGAATGCTAACGGGTCTTTAATTAAGCCTAAGCTTAGACCGGTTAATTATACGGTTCAAACGCACGATTAGGCGAAGACCAGAATAGAATGTGATTTAGACCCGAGAAGATTGAAGACTTGCCTTATGTGGGTAATCTAGGCACATTCTGAATTTTGGGGTAAAATCGCTAAGGTTTGACCCGTTTCGGCTAATTTATGTAAACTAGTTATATAAGCCGAACCGAACGCGAAAGAGGCGTAACGGTTAATCATAAGGGTCCTAACCAAGTTTCCTAAGTTAATATGCCTCAAATATGTTGCGATATCAGTAGGATACCTTCCATTATGCCTAAAACGAATTTAGACACAAACTATGCCCCGTAGGGGTAATTTGGTCATTTATAAGGTTATAAAAGAGTTTAAGTATTAACCTGAGTTACATGTCTGATATAATCAGCAAAGATACTTAATTTAATAGTTATAACAGTATGGTATGGTATAGATGTGAAATTTATCAATTATAACCAACTATTCCCCGTAGGGGTATTTTGGTAATTTCACATAAGCCGAAAAGCTCAAAACTGAAGTCTGAGTTTAACAACTTTTGCTTACTGTTAAAATATTATAATTTACCTAAAATATCAGTAGGTATCAACCCTTGTATGTTTAAAATAGTTCTAGCACATACTATGCGTTAAAAACGTTTAAAAAGGCGATTAGAAGCCGTTTCCGGGTTTGATATACAAAGCTGATATTTTTATCATTCCAGAAGGTTTAAAATAATGTATTTATCATTTAAAATCAGTAGCAAAATGTTTGGGGTCAAAAAGATATGTAAAACTCATTTTATAGCCCGAAAGGGCAAAACCGACATTTTACCGAATCATGCTTACGACTCTAAGTTATGCTCAGCCTAAAATTAATTAAAAATCTTCAAAAACCCCAAAATAATATATTACATCAGTGGGTAAGAAGTTTGATATCGAAAAGTGAGTTTAAATAGGCTATACGCTAATTATGTCGTTTAATTAACATAAAGCTTTCAATTTACGCTAATGAGCATAACTCTCATTCTACACCTCAAACTGATGTCAAATTTTGGGTGCAAGTTTAAATATCAGTAACTAAGGGTTCTACTCTTTTACATTTTCAAAAATCACATTTTAAGGTGAAAATGGCATAATGGTCAACATATGAGCAATTAACGGAATCATGCATATTAATTGGATAACTAATGAACCAAGGTGTATAATCACAGAGGGTTATACTAGCATGTAACTGTCACACCCCGATTTCCACGTGTCGCCGGTGGGCCCGGTGGGGAGTATCGTGACGTCATGGTTGGCAACATAATAGTCAAACAACACAATATTAATTTGCACAGCGGAAGCAATTGAAAATATAATACAACCGAATTTATTATTGTAATATCAAATGTCACAATATTCGGAAGTTTATCCACACTAGGATCGAACATAAAATGGAAACAATAGTTCAACAGACTTTAGGCATCTTAAGCTTGCGAGACTTCTATTGATGCTAAGGAGAAATATCCAGCCAATTACGTATAGTACCTGCATTTAGCCTTTTTTGGAAAATACGTCAGTTTACACTGGTAAATACAATTAACCGACTCATTTTGAAAATGGTTTAAGAAAATTGATTTGGATGCACGTGGCACAAAATATCTTTTATCATTTGATTAAAATGCACAGAGGCAAAATTAACCTTTTATAACTTAGGAGAATTATTTAAATATATAATCTTGTGAACGAATTACATGTTCCTTGTGCGTTCAGTAGCCCGGATCTTGTCCGGGTTAAAGATCAATAGACCCACCACAATATTCTTTTGTGCACTGACGGGTGTACGCCTACACCCCGCGCTTAAGTCGTGGCCATTTCGTAAAATGATGCCATGGATATCCGGGACATGGTCATTAACCCCCCAAAGGCTTTAAGTAACAAGACTGTTTAAACGAGCCGATCAAATTTATTCAATTACCCACTCAACGGTGGAGAATTTGATGCCCGATCAAGCGGTATGCTATATACCGTAACCCAAGCCCGTATAGGGAAAATAAGTTAAAAGTATTTACCTGAGCAATGTATAAATCACAATAAGCAAACGCACGTAGCTTTTACTGGTACTCCTAATCTGGAACGAAGGTTTTATAATAACCTATTAGAATTCTAACGGGTCTTTAGTTAAGCTTAAGCTTAGACCGGCTAGTTTCAAAGATACGGTTCGTACGCACGATTAAGCGAAGACCGGATAGAATGTGATTTAGACCCGACAAGTTCAGAGACTTGTTTAATATGGTAATTTCATACACATTCTGGAATTTGAGATAAAACCGATAAGGTTTGACCCGTTTCGGCTAATTTATGTAAACTAGTTACATAAACCGAACCGTACGCGTAATAAGCGTAACGGGTAGTAATGAGAGCCATTTACAGGTTTCCTAAGTTAATATGCTCCATATATGTTGTGACATCAATAAGATATCATTTATTATGCCCAAAATGAATTTAAACACAAACTATGCCCCGTAGGGGTAGTTTGGTCATTTTAAAGGTTGTAAAATAGTTTAAGTGTTTAACTGAGTTACAGGTCTGATGTAATCAGCAAACATACTCAATTTAATGAGTTATAACAGTAGGTTAAAGTATATATGTGAAATTTATCAATTATAACCAAACTATGCCCCGTAGGGGTATTTTGGTAATTTCACATAAGCCGAAAAGCTCAAAACTGAAGTCTGAGTTTAACAACCTTTGCTTACTGTTAAAATATTATGATTTGCCTCAAATATCAGTAGGTATCAACCCTTGTATGTTTAAAATAGTTTTAGTACATACTATGCGTTAAAAACGCTTAAAAAGGCGATTAAAGGCCGTTTCCGGGTTCGATACTTAAATCTGATATTTTTACATTTCCAGAAGGCTTAAAATAATTTATTTATCATATGTGATCAGTAGCAAAAGGTTTGGAGTTGTTTAGATATGTAAAACTCATTTTATGGCCCGTAAGGGCAAAACCGACAAGCACCGGATTAAGCCTACGACTATGAGTTATGCTCAGCCTAAAATTAATTAAAAATCTTTAAAATCCCAAAATAATATATTACATCAGTGGGTAAAATATTTGATATCAAAAAGTATGTTTAAGTAGGCTATACGCTAAATACGCCGTTTAATTAACATAAAGCCTTAATTTTACGCTAACGAGCATAACTCTTAATCTACACCTCAAACTGATGTCAAACTTTGCATACAAGTTTATATATCAGTAATTAAAGTTTCTACTCTTTTACATTTCCAAAAATCACGTTTTAAGGCAATAAGGGCATAATGGTCAACATATGAGCAATTAACGGAATCATGCGTATTAATTGGATAACTTATGATCCGAGGTGTATAATCACAGAGGGTTATACTAGCATGTAACCTGGTCCAAATGAAGCTCTGAGGCATTTCTAAAACATGCCATAACGGGTCAGAACTGAAGTCAAAGCAAAAGTCAAAGCTTTGCGACTTTCGGTTCTGAACCGGGTCTATACATTAAATTGTCGGGTTGAACATGTTTAGACATGTTCTTACTCTAATTACCAAGTTATATTAATGATCAAACAGGTTATAAATGTTCTACATTGCTAATCATGCATAAATCGCATTTTAATCTTTCTGTTGACTTTTTAATTACACGTTTGACCCGACATTTGACCTAGTTAGAGTGGGAATTAGGGGGAACCCTTTGGAGGGTTTATTACCCACATAATTACCAACTTATAACTACTTTCACCTCGACTAATCACTGAGCTAACAATGACTAATCGTTAAGTCAATCGTTAATTACGACGGTTTGACTTTTAAGCTAAAACTAAGCTAAAAATTAATTAAGAAAGGTCAAGCAAACTTACAAGAGTCCTAAGCTTGATTAGTGATCACTTGAGAGGGCCTTGGAGCTCCAAGAATGATCAGATTTCAAGAATGGATGGTGTGAAGAATGTTGCAACTTATGGTCCTTTATATAGTGGTTTTAGTCACCACAATTTGTTGACACACAAGCCTACAACCCACCTCAACTCATCAACAAGTGTCCTAGATGTTCTAGGGGTTGTTTAGGGGCCAAGCTTGAAGAGGCAAGTCGAAATAATGAGGTTACAAGGGCTGTGGCAGACAAAGATCAAAGAAAATCAAATTCTGTCCAGACATGGCAGTCGCGTAGCGCGACTGCATATGGTGTTAGGGCTCGCGCTACGCGAGCATGTATGCTCCAGCCAAACCAACTTTCATTAATTGCAGTTTTGGTCCCTGGTCCTTCTAAAGGTCGCTTTCATGTCTTGTTTTGCACAATGAGCCCTTGAAATTAACATATAAGGGCTTTAAGACATTTACCCACTTTGTTTAGTCCCCGGTTAACTTTATTGTTACCCGAAAAGGCCTAACTTTCAACGTTGACGCTTTAACCCCTCGTACACGAATTTGATCATAACTTTCTCATATGTTGACGAAACTTTATGAAATTTTTATCGTGCATTCCAGTGAGCATAATTAATCGTTACAAAGCTTCGAGTTTGTCAAAAGGTCACTCAGAGGTATAAATTAACATGTTGACACATTTCGTCCCTGTAGTTTGTAATCTCTCACTTTTAGCTCCGTATGATCCATGATTTATTCGTTTGAAGGTATGAGCATCTTGTAGGGTCAATGTACATTATATTTATTCACTGTTGACATTTAGAATACGTATATCCATATACTTTCCATGACTGTCAACTTTAGTCCTTCTATAATATTTCTTTCACACGTTTAAACATTTGACACGTGTCTACCCATTATAGGACGTGAATTTTCGAGGTGTTACATCCTCACCCCCTTAAAATAAATCTCGACCTGAGATTTACTGAAATAAATAAGGGTACTTTTCTTTCATCGTGGATTCGACCTCCCACGTGTATTCGGGACCTCTACGGGCATCCAATTTGACCTTTACAATAGGTACATGCTTCCTTCGAAGCTTCTTCACCTGTCGATCTTCAATCGACAAAGGTTTTTCCACAAATTTCAAGCTCTCATCTATATGCACATCTGTATGCGGTATTACCAGTGATTCATCAGCGAAGCACTTTTTCAGATTGCAGATGTGGAACACATTGTGAATTCCACTGAGCTCTTCCGGTAAGTTTAACTTATAGGCAACTGACCCGACACGCTTGATAACCTCGAAAGGTCCTATGTATCTCGGGCTTAGCTTGCCTTTCTTACCAAATCGCATCACCCCCTTCCAGGGCGATACTTTAAGCAACACTTTATCACCTACTTCGAAGTGAAAAGCTTTACGCTTTGGATCTGCGTAGCTCTTCTGCCTATCCCGGGCAGCTTTGAGACGGTCACGAATCTGGACAATCTTGTCCGTCGTTTCAAAGACTATCTCTGGTCCTGATAATTGGACATCTCCAACTTCCGCCCAACAAACGGGCGATCTACACTTTCTACCGTATAATGCCTCGAAGGGCGCAGCCTTAATGCTGGTATGGTAGCTATTGTTGTAGGAGAATTCGATTAATGGTAGGTTCTTATCCCAACTGCCACCCAAATCGATCGCACATGCACGTAGCATGTCTTCCAACGTTTGAATAGTACGCTCACTCTGACCGTCAGTCTGAGAATGATAAGCTGTACTAAAATTCAAACGTGTGCCCAAAGATTGTTGGAAACTCTTCCAAAAATGTGACGTGTACCTAGTATCTCGGTCAGAGATAATAGACACAGGTATGCCATGTAAGGCTACAATTTTATCAACGTATAACTGGGCTAACATGTCGGAGCTATAAGTCTCCTTGATGGGTAAGAAATGTGCTGACTTAGTCAGTCTATCAACTATAACCCATATTGTATCATTACCTTTCCTGGTCTTAGGTAACTTGGTAATAAAATCCATGGTTACCATTTCCCACTTCCACGTAGGAAGTTCAGGCTGTTGTAGCAAACCTGATGGTTTCTGATGCTCGGCTTTGACTTGCGCATATGTCAAGCATTTAGCTACATAGGTGGCCACAGACTTCTTCAAGCCTATCCACCAATAGTTTGCCCTTAGATCCTGGGTAGCTGATGGCAATTCTTAATCGTTGCCTAATTAGGGTTGCGGTATGTATGCATATGCAATATGAACCGTCTTTCTTATTTAATAACATAAAATCCTCAGAAGTTTGAGTCAGGCTATATGAGCCTATGTCTTAAAACTTACTTAATCAAGGTTTCGATTTTCCATAATTAATATGGAGTTTTCACAATACTCCAGCCCACAGCGGGAGGTTAATCTTAGTTCTACCTGCCTTCCAGGAGGTAAGCAGGGAAAACTTATGAGAAGATAGTCAAGATACAAGGAGGCTACAGAGATTTTTCCATATCTCAGGCTCCAGTTCATCCATCATTGCTTGTGTCAAATAAGTGACACATTTATGTTACAAGTCCACGAATTTCTTAATCGGGAACATTTACTTGGATAATTCCATTCTGGATATCTTCTTTGAATACTACTAGTCGACTTTAGTACAATATGACCATTGGGATATCTCAGGGGTTCCATGTATTAAACCTCCATACTGATCAGGCATGGAAGTAATCTGTGGGACACACTAGGATACGCCAATCCTCATATGGCACTTTTATCAAACATAGTTTGGCATTCGCAGGCTATAGAAAAACAATGAGAAAAATAATTAAAATAACATATGTTGTCGTACTCTATGCGAAGAAAGAGTACTCTTAGATTTTTCGGAAGGATTCCTTGCCGATACTAGAAGAATCGGTTACTATGGTTTCCTTGGTAAGTTATTGTTATGGGTGAAATTCTGAGCCCATATCCTGGAAAATATCTTGACATATATCTTGGTTATATAGTATCTGTTTACATCCGGGATGCTAATTCAGGATATTGGTAACATCCTGAATGGTATCCTCAGGATTACTAACGGATTATGTGCAGGTACGTGGGTTAGAAGCTATCAACGTTCACGAAGACTCATTCCGCGGAAGACTCGGTCCAAGTCGTTCAAATGAAGACGTTGAAGCCGTATTACTCGGTCAATAACGTTCACAATGGAATATTCGGAGTACCCCATATTTGTAGGGATTATTGTTTGTAGTTCATTACTATAAATAGGTGGGTATACCAGATCGAATAGGACATCACATTTTGCACTCGTTACACTCTAACACTCGCTCTCTAGCAAGCTTTCACTCTTACACAAAAAACATTGTAACACATAGCGATCTGGTCTATATCCTGCACTGTATCCTGAAGTTTAAGCAATAAGAAGAACAAGGCAGCTGCGATTGTCAGCTCCCGAGGTTTTATGCCGGCGATCTAGATTGATCAAGGGCTTTCCTCGTACATCTCGTGTCATTTCCTTTACTTTTTGCTCATCGTTTGCTCATTGTTTGATCGTAGATACAGCTCAATATCCTGAGCCGTATCCTGAATACTGATTTTCTAAATAACTCAACAAGCATATTTTCTATACACTTTCTAGCACACTACCTCACATTACTAATTTGATCACTTAATTACTTCGGTAATTTTTGACCAAAACAATTTGGCGCCCACTGTGGGGCAAGTGGTGCTCTCTTTACTAAAATTTTTTGTCAAATCGCTAATCGGTTTTCTATTTTCAAAACTTTTTGCCACATTGTCCATAATGGTCTCAAGATCAAACATGAGTTCCTCTACTGTGTCTGCTATGACTTCTGCTACTACCGGTTCGGTGCTTCCACCACCTCCTCCAAGGATGCCAGCCTCTACACGACCTCAGGATATTATCCCTACCCGCAGTGTTCAGGAATCTGCTCCCGTTTTAGCTTCTAACGATGAAATTTTAACCTTATTTGGAAGTGTGCAGGAACAAATGAGGCAGCAACAGGAAACAAACCAAATGCTTTTAAGGGAAATACAACTCCTGAAGTCTGGCTCGAGCAGATCTGCTGAGGATATTGTCACTCCATTACATCCCAGAACGTTGAACTTCAGTTCAGCTGTGTATACTGAGGATAACAGGGGGAATATCATGCCCAACCTTCCTCAGAATCATACTCCTGAAATACCCTCCTCGGTCAGGATGTCGACCATAAGGAGCTCAGGATATGCTTCAGGATATGGGCAAAATCCTCCAACGGGTAACATGTCAAATAATAATAATACTCATGCTACTAACAATAGTGGATCTTTGCAGGATACAGGTGTGACGTCAGCGCTTACTAGGGAACTTCAGAAGTTGAAGGACATGATATCTAGTGTACCCGGGGTGGTCCAGCCGATCCCGGAAGTGTCCCAAGACAGCCACAAGATATCTCGTTTTGCATATCCTATCTGTGATGCTGAGATCCCAAAGTGATTCCAAACCCCCAACATGAAGCTTTATGACGGAACTACGGATCCTGAGGAGCATATTGCTCAGCATAGGGAAAGGATGGAAATTAACCCTATCCCTCCGGATCTCAAGGAAGCATGCTTGTGCAAGGGTTTTGGTTCAACCTTGACAGGATCAGCCTTGAAATGGCTCTTGAATGTTCCTCCACATTCGATTACCTCTTTTGCTCACTTAGTAAATTTATTTAATAGTCAGTTTTCTTGTAGTAGAAGTTTTGAAAAATTAACAAGTGATCTCTACAGGATAACACAGGGGCCTCAGGAATCCCTTAGGGATTATGTGAACAAGTTCAGCCGGGAATCCCTAGACATTCCTCATCTTGATGTTGCAACAGCTGTGCAAGCTTTCAAGATGGGGTTGCAAAAAGATTCTCAATTTTATCAAGACCTTGTAATGAACCCATGCAGGAACTTGGATGAAGCTCGGAACCGGGCCCTAAGATATATTCAGTTGGAGGATGACAGAAAGATGCAAGAAAGGATGAACTCATCTAACACTTATGAGTCAACTAACAGGAAGTCAGAATCCTCATTCAAATCATATCGGCCTAAGCCATATGGTAGAAGTGAAAACAAGAGAGTGAATGCTGTCGAAGACGAGGATCCTGAAGAGTATCCTGAATTATCTGAATATTGCTTTTCTGTTAACATTCCTGAATTGATGTATGCCATGCAGGGTCTAGGAGACAAGGCTAGATGGCCTCGAAAGAATCAACAAAAAGCCGATTGGAAAGACAAATCAAAATGGTGTGCTTTCCACGAAGATTTCGGACATATGACTGAGGATTGCATCGCTTTAAGGAAAGAAATAAGCTATCTTCTAAGCAAGGGATATCTGAAAGATCTCTTGGGAAGAAAGAAGAATAAGGGTCAGGATACTGAGAAGGATCCTGAGCGAGCAGCATCACCTCCCGCGGATGCCAAGATAATCAACTTCATTTCAGGAGGATCCGACATTTGTGGGACTTCGTATTCGGCAGCAAAGAGACATGCAAAAGAAGCTAAGGCCGAAAGGGGGGATAAACCTGTCAGGATGACTACCCTCACAACTGACAAAGTGATCACATTTGACGCTGATGACAGGGATACTGTCCAGGATCCTCACCATGATGCTCTGGTAATAACTTTATATGTGGCTAACCATTTTGTACGCAGGATATTGGTTGATAATGGCAGCTCCGTCAACATAATCCAACTAGAGACGCTGAAAAGAATGAATGTATCTCCAATGGATATCACTTCAAACTCTACCGTGCTTGTTGGGTTCAGTGGAGAGGCTAGAAACACAGTGGGAGAGATAAAGTTGCCAGTATACGTTGAAGGAGTCAACTCGATACAACGTTTCTGTGTGATGGATTCTCTATCCTGCTATAACATCATACTAGGAAGACCGTGGATTCACGATATGAAGGCTGTACCATCAACGTATCACCAATGCATCAAGATACCTACCCCTTGGGGAGTTGTTGACGTGATTGTCGTGGGTCACGCAAATTTAATCCCAAAAACAACTATAGATAGCGGTAATAGGGTATCGAACTCAGGGAGTATGTGGAAAGTGTGTTGATTTTATAGCTTTGCAATTAACTACAATTAACCTAATTTGCAGAAAAATAAAGATCAATGGTTTGGATTGTTGTTTTAGAAAACTAAATTAAAAACTAATTTCAAATCAAATGTTGGTTTTAAAACAAATTAGGAGAGAACAATGACCATCTTAGGTTTCAGTTTCTTTAAACAATTGTGTGTAATTCCAACTAGAAAGAGTTACATAGACATAACTCGTGTATAGATAATTGAAGTGATAAAAGGGAACAAAGTACTCGGATTATATAAACGCGAGGTTGTTTCCCGATGATCAATTAATCAATAACCAACCCTAACCCTTCCTGTGATATCTCGATTGCCAACGGCACCAAGAACGTACGATTGAGACTAGAAATTGCAATATCGATTAACAAATTACAAGCAATTAAACATACACCATGATATTCAAGCAACGCAAGTTATCATTCTAGAAATTCATAAATAAACACACAAAAGTTCAATAGAAACCTTCACCTAAGATGATCACCGAAAAGTTTAGCCGGACATAGCTTGGTGAATCATCATAACAACAAGTCTAATGTTCATAGGAATCATAAACACAAACCGAATGTTAGAAATTGTTTGCAACCAAGTAAGAACAAGCAAAATCGCCCCTAGTGAGTGCCAAAACCGTCCAATGATGAGAACACTTCAAAAGACACCATAAAACTAACTTAAATGAGGCAGTTACATAAAATTCCGCAGATACCACCGTAAATTACGGCTCCACCGTAATTTACGGTAGACTTGATTTGTTTACGGTGCAGACTTCCTGATTTACGGTGAGCTTTAAGCCTATTTCATGTCCACCGTAAATTACGGTTAGACCGTAATTTACGGTGATAAGCTGATTGTTTTGCCTTGTTTCAATGCTGCCGCCAATAGCCCCTAATGCACGTGATTTGATCTTTTCCAAAACCAAATTGATGTGTTACCTTGTGCTTCCCAATGTCTCCTTGCATGAGATGTGTTGTGTGTGTATTACGGCTGCCAACTGTCCTCTATTTGTGCCAAAGAAGCCCACTAATATAATGATGATGTTCACTCTTGTGCACGTGATGTTTGTGATTTTCCTTCATGTTGGCGGCCCAATCATCAGTCCACATGTCTACCAACTGATGTTGATGATGATGATAATTAAAATTGTTGCTGACTTTTTATAACCCTCTCAAAAGAAGTCAGCCCATGTGCTATGTGATGTTGAGATCGGCCCATGTTCCACTCACCTCCAAAGCGGCCCAATCAAAGCAAAGTCCAAACCGATGTGATGTTGATGATAATAAGAATCTGTTGACCAGATGTCCGCTTATATGTCTGCCGCCAAAAACGAGATGTGATGATGTCAAAGATGATGACAATTTGATGTTGTTTTCATAGAACTCTCACATCCACATGATGGCTCCTAGAAACACTCAAAAGTCACGTGATTGTTGACTCCTTTTCCTCAATTGTTCCTCAAAGTTTATGATGTTATATTATTAAAAATAATAATCCTCCTTGCTTGTTTCATGACTGAGCGTTCTAAATACACCGAATTCAGCGATTTGCCTGTAAAACACACGAACACTCGTAGTTACTAAGTTCAAGCAAATAACCAAGTAAAGCATGGAATTTTAATCTTTTTAAACCATTTAAGGGTTGTCCAACAGACCACCCGTCACATCCCCACACTTACCCGTTGCTTGTCCCAAGCAACCGATTCAAAAACTATTTCAAAACCACAAGCGATCAACATGCAAACCAAGCTAAAATGTATCGTCCTTTTACTAACTTTCAATCATACCACAAGACACACCCCTCACAGAAATCTCTCGGTGACAAGAAATATTAGCACATAATGCTAAACCACTCAATGCGTGTGTGTGTGCGCGCGACAATAAGCTTGTATAAAAATCAAGTCTCCTCCTATTGAGTATTTAGCATGCTTATGAATCAAAAGGACTTATGGGTTGTAACGGGGCTAGGTGCAAAGGTAGGAAAATGGGGAAATATATATGCGAGAGCTAATTGATTTGACCCGGTTTTTATTTCTATCACTAAACAAAGCAACCATCAAATATATACACAACTTCTTCAACATTCTCAACTACTATTGCAACTAACTACTTCTTTTTTTTTGTATTTTTCTCATATCTTTCTCATATTATTTTTTTTTTCTTCTTTTTTTTTCTCTTTCTTTTTCTTTTTGTCTCATATCGAACTCAACAATATATACAAGAACATCAATACTACATACTAAATCTCCTAAACCGGGTCATCTCAATAGGTAAAATTTTGTAGGAAGTAGGTTTGGGTCACAACCGAATGGTATAAGGCTCAAACATGGCTTTCTAAAGACCAAACCCCCACCCCTCACAATACCAAGCTCATATATGTAAAGTATGAGGTCCAACCCACTAATCCCGCACTCTCACACATCTAAACGAGGCTTCCTAAAAGTCCCCCTATCATTTTCAAAAGCATGCTAATTCTAGGATTTAACAAGTATTCACACACAAGTTCTATTAACACACAACACACACCGCCACTCAAACAATGAAATATCAATAACAATCATGTGTGGCTCAAATCCTCACCAAGAAAAGACTAGGAATGGGTGTCGGTGTGTCAAATGGCACAATATCAAGTTTTCAAATTTTGACAATTTTGCTCGGATTTACAAAAATTTTTAAATTTCTCTCAAATTTCCCCCATCCCCACACTTGAGATACATTGTCCCAATGTATGGTTTTGAGGGAAGGATCGCTTTTAACCAACAACATTAGCCTTTGCTAATATTCTCAAATCCCATTTTTTTTTTTAAACAAAATCAAACAAACTAACTACCAATATTTCAAAGCTAAAGAACACAACAAGACTAAGGAAAGAGTACATCGACCTGGTGAAGTTCTCCACAACAGATGTTGTAGATAATCCGACTTCCAATCACCACCTTCACCCAAATATCCGTAAATCTTCCCCACACTTGAATGTCGCCATGGCCCTGAAACATAGAAAGATAAAAAGATCAATGAAAAACCTCGGGTTGCCTCCCAAGCAGCGCTAAGTTTTCAGGTCTTCAGCCAGACCGTACCACCCCCATTTATGGTGGCTCAAAGAAACGGTTCCTATCACTTCCATCACTTCCTTGTGCCATTGAGCAAAATGCATCCATCTTGTTTTGACTCGGTGGGTAATCAAATACATTCTTGCTCGCACCCATATATGCTTCTTCACGGTCCGGTGGGTGTTTTTTTCTCATTCGTGGTAACACCTTTTCACTAAACCTGCTATCCTTCGCCACAACAAAATCGTAACTAATCATCTTAGTCTGAACATCAAATGACAACTTACGGTTCCTTTCGGTCATGGTAATAATTCCTTCTCTACAATCAATTTGAGCATTTGCCGTATAGAGAAACGGTCGACCTAAAATCACCCTTTGTTCTGATGCCATGTTGGTAGAAGCATAGTCCAAAACTAGAAAATCCACCGGGTATTCAAATTCTCCCAACTGAATCTTAACATTCCTAACCATTCCCCGTGGACGCCTCCAACTTCCATCCGCCAAGCTCACCATGGTGTCTATACCTTCAAGTGGACCAAAGTCGTACATATCGTATAGATCGCTTGGTAGCACACTCACGCTTGCCCCGTAGTCCAACAATGCGTGAGGGATTTTTAATTTTCCCACACGGATAGGCACGATTGGCGCTTCATACTCTTTATCATTCTCAACTTCGGCATCTTTTTCTAAACCTGCATTCACTTGATACGAAGAAGTTAGCAATGTTTCATTAAATTTAGTATTTGGAACAGTGCTTACCACATTGATGTTAATGCTCTTTGTGTTCTTGGGATTTATCACCGTGTCACTTGGTAATTGACCTTTTGCTTTCTTCAATATCGCCACGTCACTTGCAAGTTGACCCATTTGAGTGGTCAACGATTGGATGCTTTTGTCACGAACCTCGTCCTTTTTCATCCGAACCTCATCACGTTGGTTCATTCTTTGCATTTCACTTTGAATCGCTTTCAACATCTCCATCATCTCATTTCCACCCGAAGAGCTTTGACCCGTTTGATATTGCCTTTGAAATCCTTGGTTTCCTTGGAAATTCGGGTTAGCTTGATTTGAGGGGTTCCCATAGCGAAAATTTGGGTGATTCCTCAACCCGGGGTGGTAAGTGTTAGAATTCATGTTAAAGTTCCTACCACCCCCTCCTTGACCTTGCACAGCATGAACCTCTTCGTATTGCCCATCACCTCCTTGGCAATTTTCAGCCGCATGACCTATTTCATTGCAAATAGCACAAACATCATAAATTTGGTTAGAGGGTAGAACATTACCATCATCAACTGCATGAACTTGCGATCTCGTGACAGCCGGTCGTGCTCTCCTTGATGCTTGAGCTTTCCTCTTTGAAGTAATGGCCATTTGTTCCAAGAACTCCCAATCCTCATCTTCATAATTTGTGCCAAAAGTCCCATTTGTGATGGACATTAAATCACGTGCATCCTCAGCACACAACCCTTCATGAAAGGCGTTCATCAGCTCCCAAAGCTCAATCCCATGGTGTGGACAATTTTTAATCATCATGTTTAAGCGCTCGAAGGCTTCATGGAACATTTCGCCTTGTTGTTGTTGGAAACTTCTCAACCCTTTCCTAGCATCATTGGTCTTTTGGGCGGTATAAAATTCGTCTAAGAAAGTTTGTTGCATTTCCCCCCAAGTGTAAATAGATGCCGAAGGAAACGTGTAGAACCACTTCTTTGCCTTATCTTCCAAAGAGAATTGAAATAAGACCAACTTCACATCATCGGCCGAAAAACCTTGACTCCCAAGAGTGTTGCAAATCGAGTCATAGGCCTCTAAATGAAAATAAGGCTCTTCTGTTGCTAGACCTTTGTACTTTGGCAGACTTTGTAACGAGTTGGTTCGAACTTCGAATGTCCTCCCTTGGTCATTGTGAGGAATAACTACCGGTGACGGGTTATGAGTAATCACTGGCCTGAAATGCGCTTCAATACCTCTTGCATGATCTATAAGATGCCTTCTTGGTACACCCACACGACCCCTTGGACGCATAGGACCCATTGGTCTCGGCATACGCCCTTGTGGTGCCAATGGTTGTTGAAATTGTTGTTGCGGCATCGGTGGGTGTTGAATTGGCCTTGGAAATTGTGGTTGAACATTTTGTGGCCGAATTTGTTGCAATGGTATAGGGCGTTGCATTGGTGGCTCTTGTGGCCTTGGTCTAATGTGTTGTGGTATGAGTTGTTGTTGTTGTGGAATCCCACCAACACTTGACATTCTTTGCGTTTGACCAGGTACATAAGTCAACTCCCCTTGATCTCCACTACCCACATAAGCATAACCCTCTTCCTCATAACCCTCGAAATCTTCATATCCTTCTTCATATCCATCTCCTTCTATACCCCCCGATGATGGCCCAAATGGAATAGATGAGTATTGAAAACCTGATTGGTTTGGTACTCCAAATGATGAAGTAGCATGAACAACAGTTGAGCCTTGTGGTAATGTATAGGTGGATGATGATTGACCTGAAGCAGGAAAGAAATGGGTGAGTGGTGGAATTGTAGAAGCAGGGCTAAAGGTAAGGGTAGGTTCAGTTTGAGTATTGGTAGGTAATGTAGTATTGGGTGGTGGGATATCAAATGGTGAAGTAAATTCAGTAGTAGAACTGGGCATGGTGGTATTTGGTGAAGGTTGAGTAGATGATGGTATAAATGGTGGTATGAGTTCACCCATAGTGGGTGGTGGTTGTGGTGGATCCATGTATCGAATTGGTGTGATTGGTGTAGTTGGTGTTGTTGGTGAACCGCTAATTGTGTTTTCCCTTAACAAAATTCTGTTTGCTCGCAAAGTTCGTTCGATTTCCGGATCAAATGCTAATGGTGAAAGCTTGTGAGAGCTCCTAGTACGCATGCACCTGTCAATACCTGCACACTAACACACCCAGCGTAAACCAGAAAAATAACAAACTTAAAAAGAAATAAAATAACACACGTTGCGCACTACTCCCCGGCAACGGCGCCAAAATTTGACGTGATTGTCGTGGGTCACGCAAATTTAATCCCAAAAACAACTATAGATAACGGTAATAGGGTATCGAACTCAGGGAGTATGTGGAAAGTGTGTTGATTTTATAGCTTTGCAATTAACTACAATTAACCTAATTTGCAGAAAAATAAAGATCAATGGTTTGGATTGTTGTTTTAGAAAACTAAATTAAAAACTAATTTCAAATCAAATGTTGGTTTTAAAACAAATTAGGAGAGAACAATGACCATCTTAGGTTTCAGTTTCTTTAAACAATTGTGTGTAATTCCAACTAGAAAGAGTTACATAGACATAACTCGTGTATAGATAATTGAAGTGATAAAAGGGAACAAAGTACTCGGATTATATAAACGCGAGGTTGTTTCCCGATGATCAATTAATCAATAACCAACCCTAACCCTTCTCGTGATATCTCGATTGCCAACGGCACCAAGAACGTACGATTGAGACTAGAAATTGCAATATCGATTAACAAATTACAAGCAATTAAACATACACCATGATATTCAAGCAACGCAAGTTATCATTCTAGAAATTCAGAAATAAACACACAAAAGTTCAATAGAAACCTTCACCTAAGATGATCACCGAAAAGTTTAGCCGGACATAGCTTGGTGAATCATCATAACAACAAGTCTAATGTTCATAGGAATCGTAAACACAAACCGAATGTTAGAAATTGTTTGCAACCAAGTAAGAACAAGCAAAATCGCCCCTAGTGAGTGCCAAAACCGTCCAATGATGAGAACACTTCAAAAGACACCATAAAACTAACTTAAATGAGGCAGTTACATAAAATTCCGCAGATACCACCGTAAATTACGGCTCCACCGTAATTTACGGTAGACTTGATTTGTTTACGGTGCAGACTTCCTGATTTACGGTGAGCTTTAAGCCTATTTCATGTCCACCGTAAATTACGGTTAGACCGTAATTTACGGTGATAAGCTGATTGTTTTGCCTTGTTTCAATGCTGCCGCCAATAGCCCCTAATGCACGTGATTTGATCTTTTCCAAAACCAAATTGATGTGTTACCTTGTGCTTCCCAATGTCTCCTTGCATGAGATGTGTTGTGTGTGTATTACGGCTGCCAACTGTCCTCTATTTGTGCCAAAGAAGCCCACTAATATAATGATGATGTTCACTCTTGTGCACGTGATGTTTGTGATTTTCCTTCATGTTGGCGGCCCAATCATCAGTCCACATGTCTACCAACTGATGTTGATGATGATGATAATTAAAATTGTTGCTGACTTTTTATAACCCTCTCAAAAGAAGTCAGCCCATGTGCTATGTGATGTTGAGATCGGCCCATGTTCCACTCACCTCCAAAGCGGCCCAATCAAAGCAAAGTCCAAACCGATGTGATGTTGATGATAATAAGAATCTGTTGACCAGATGTCCGCTTATATGTCTGCCGCCAAAAACGAGATGTGATGATGTCAAAGATGATGACAATTTGATGTTGTTTTCATAGAACTCTCACATCCACATGATGGCTCCTAGAAACACTCAAAAGTCACGTGATTGTTGACTCCTTTTCCTCAATTGTTCCTCAAAGTTTATGATGTTATATTATTAAAAATAATAATCCTCCTTGCTTGTTTCATGACTGAGCGTTCTAAATGCACCGAATTCAGCGATTTGCCTGTAAAACACACGAACACTCGTAGTTACTAAGTTCAAGCAAATAACCAAGTAAAGCATGGAATTTTAATCTTTTTAAACCATTTAAGGGTTGTCCAACAGACCACCCGTCAGTTGTCAAAGTTGATAGTGATCAGCAGGAGGCGAAAGAATGTTACTCATCCTCGATGAAATCCTCAACCAAGCCTAGTGCAGCATAGCAATTAAAGACGCGGGCCCAGGATATCGTGGAGGATCCGGAGCAGGATGTGAAGAAAGTTATCTTGGATCAGGATAACCCCGATATTTCGGTGCTCGTAGGAACCAATATCCCTCAGGATATTGAAGAACAGTTAATTAACTTTTTGAAATGCAGGATGTCAACGTTTGCATGGAAGCATGAGGATATGACAGGCATATCCAAAGACATCATCACCCACAAGCTTGGAATTGATAAATCATTCAAGCCTGTTCAACAAAAAAGAAGGAAGTTTGCTCCTGAGCGGAATACGATTATTCAAGAGGAAGTTGAGAGATTATTGAAGTCCAGAATGATTAGAGAGGTTAAGTTCCCAAGGTGGCTAGCAAATGTAGTTGTGGTACAGAAGAAAAATGGGAAATGGAGAGTTTGTGTAGACTACACAGACTTGAACAAAGCTTGTCCTAAAGACCCATTTCCTCTTCCCCACATTGATGCAATGGTAGATGCTACTGCCGGGCATGAAATGCTGACCTTCATGGACGCATCCTCAGGATTTCAACAAATCCAAATGGAGCCTTCTGACCAGGAAGACACTGCCTTCATGACACCAACAGGTATTTATTGTTATACAGCTATGCCTTTTGGTTTGAAAAATGCAGGTGCAACATACCAAAGATTGGTGAACATGATGTTCAAAGACAAACTGGGGGACACCATGGAGGTGTACATCGACGATATGGTGGTAAAATCAAAGAAAGCTCAGGATCACCTCCAGGATATTAAGGGAGCGTTTGATATCCTGGATCAGTATAACATGAAGGTGAATCCTGCTAAGTGCCATTTTGGAGTGGGGGCAGGAAAATTTCTAGGATATATGGTGACCAAAAGAGGAATAGAAGCGAGCCCGGAGCAGATTAAAGCCATCTTGGATATTAAATCGCCCTCAAATATGAAAGATGTTCAACGATTAACGGGGCGAGTGGCAGCATTAAACAGATTTATCTCAAGATCCTCAGAGAAATGCAAAGATTTTTATGATATCCTGAAGAAGAACAAAAAATTCGAGTGGGGTGAGAAGCATGAAGCGGCCCTACAGGATTTAAAGCAATATCTTTCAACCGCACCTCTACTGATGAAGCCTGAGAATGGTGAACCATTATCCCTATACCTCGCGGTATCAGGGAATGTTGTAAGTGCCGTCCTTGTAAAGGACCATGAAGGTCAGCAATATCCTGTTTATTATGTTAGTAAAAGCTTGTTAAATGCCGAAACTAGATATTCTCATTTGGAAAAATTAATACTAGCATTAGTTATGGCATCAACAAAACTTAGACATTATTTTGAGACTCATAGGATCCATGTTAAAACAAATTATCCTGTCAAAAATGTGCTTAGGAAACCAGAGATGTCAGGCAGGATGGCTAAGTGGTCAGTAAAGTTGAGTGCTTATGATTTAGTATATGAACCTAGGAATGCCATAAAGTCTCAGGCTTTAGCTGACTTTGTGGCTGATTTTAGTAGTGACATTCAGGATGAGGTAGACCTAGAAGTTCAACAGTTAGGAGAATCCTTAGGATCCTGGACATTATATACTGATGGTGCATCTAATATAAGAGGAGTAGGATTAGGAATACTACTAAAATCGCCACAGGGGGACATATTACCCCAGGCTATTAGGTGTGAATTTCCTGCTACTAATAATGAGGCAGAATATGAAGCTTTAATTGCAGGATTAGAATTGGCTAAGAGTATGAGTATCAAAAATTTACAAGTATATGTTGACTCTTTGTTAATTACTAACCATTTTAATGGATCCTATGCAGTTAAGGGTGAGAAATTGATTGAATATCTTGATATTCTCAAAAAATTAGCAGGATATTTCGATGTTTTTACACTTGAACAGGTACCAAGGGAGGATAATGCTGAAGCGGATGCCTTAGCAAATTTGGGATCATCAATCAGGATACCGGAAGGGACCCAAATACCAGTAATACATGTCTTATATCCTGCAACGAATCCTCAGGATAAAGAAGTAGCGGATATTCTGGATCCTGGAGTGGAATATCCTGAACAGGATCCTAAATCCTGGACAGCTCCAATTCTGAAATATCTTAAAGATGGACACATCCCCGAAAATGAAAATCCTAAGGCATTTAGGATGAAGGTATCACGATTCACTATTATAAATAATATTTTATACAAGAAATCTCTTGCAGGACCATATTTAAGGTGCTTGGAGGATCATGAAGCCAAAGAAGTACTTCAGGATATACATGAAGGGGACTGTGGTAATCACATTGGGGGCAGATCATTGTTCTCGAAAGTATTGAGGACAGGATACTTTTAGCCAACAATGAGGAAAGATGCTGCAGAATATGCTCGAAGATGTGATGCATGTCAAAGGCATAGTAACATACTACATCAACCAGCTGAACCACTATATCCTGTAGTTTCCCCTTGGCCATTCATGAAATGGGGGATGGATATAGTAGGAAAGTTACCAAAAGCTCCGGGAGGAAAAGTATTTATGTTAGCAATGCGGATTATTTCTCTAAATGGGTTGAGGCTGAAGCATTTGTTCAAGTTAGAGACCAAGAAGTAGTATCCTTCATAAAGAGGAATATCCTGACTAGGTTTGGAGTACCAGCTGAGATCATTTGTGATAATGGGTCCCAGTTTATAAGCAAAAGGACTACTGACTTTTGTAAGAGTTGGGGAATCAAAATGATCACATCTACTCCGGTACATCCTCAAGCGAATGGACAAGCCGAATCCTCGAACAAGATAATAGTCAATAACTTAAAGAAGAGACTTGGAGCCAAAAAAGGAAGATGGGCGGAAGAGTTACCCTTTGTTTTGTGGGCTGATAGGACAACGGTGAAGAATGCAACTGGCCAAACCCCGTTTTCCTTGGTATTTGGAGCGGAGGCAATGATTCCAACAGAAATGACGATACCTACTGCAAGATCTTTGCTACAGAATCCTGAACATAATCCTGAAGTCTTATGTCAGGATTTGGATACTATAGATGAAAAAAGAGACGCAGCAAGACTAAGGATAGCAGCATATCAACAAAGAATATCCAGAGCATATAATAAGAACATAAGGACTAGAAGATTTCGAGTTGGTGATTGGGTGCTAAGAAAGGCATTTCAAAATACCACTAATCCTGCCGATGGCAAGCTAGCTCCGAAATGGGAAGGACCTTATGAAGTCGAGTCAGAAGCAGGGAAAGGAGCATATCGACTCAAAAATATGGAAGGGGATATGCTACCAAGATCCTGGAATGCAGTACATTTAAAGCTCTATTTCAAGTAAGAGTAGAATTTAATGTCTATCTCAGAATGGTATGTATTCTATTTATTTTAAATATATTTGTTATTTTGAACCCAATACTGACTTAGGCATCGGAGGGGTGTTAGCCAAGCTAACACCCACCCTAGTTTACAATTGTTTTGCAGGATATGTTTCAGGATATAGCTCCAGGATATATACTCAGGATAAGTCGAAAGATTAGAGGATTGGCCCCCTCTCTCACGTTTAAGGGATCCTGGTCCCTTCAAAGGTTTAAAGGTATTCACCTTTCTTTCGAATTGGGTTTAAACACCTCGCCTGGAGCGCAAGTTATCTAGGTATAGTTCAAGGTAGCGGGACCAGTTCATGTAAAAGTGGCTGACAATTTCGTTACTGTTGGCTATATCCTGGATCCTAAAGGTATATGAGGATTGATCACCCTCTCTCACGAAAGAGTATTTTCATACTCTCTAAGGTTTAAAGGTTTTCACCTTTCTAAGAATTGGAGTTTATACACTCTCGCCTGTAGCGCATGAAATTTAGGGTTTATCCCCAGATATCAGGGTTTATCCCCAGTATGCTAAGGATTCATTTCAGGATATCAGGGGTTCTGCCCTTGGGCATTCGGAATTCATTCGAGTCAAAATATAAATACATTTGTGTTTTTGTCGAACACAGGGGACATATATTATACTGTTCAAAGGATGGATCCAAGTTTATAAGTATGCACTAGGGACAAACTTATGATAAAGGATTGGAACTGATTCTCTAAGAATCTCTGGTATGATCTCTCCTTTTTGTTTGGACAATTTATAGGTTATATTTCAATATCCTTTTCAAGATATCTTTCAGGATATCTCCCAGGATACATTTATGATATATGTTCCTAAGAATGTTCAAACCAAACAATTTTCACAAGTAAAATTTGTATGTTAATGACAAAGTCAAAAGAGTGGTTATATTATTAACATACCAAAAGATGTGCTCTTAGTTTCACCTCAAAACAAGGCCCATCCACTAAGAGCACTAATAGTTTCTTACCATATTTACCCAACAGTTGAAGGTTTCATCTCAAACCGAGACCCATCCGCCTCCAACTGTTGTATTGTTCAAAAAGCATGCAGGAAATGTAAATTGTTCAGGTGCAGGAAAGTAAAGTGCGGAAAAGTAAATTGTTTAAGGGACTACAAACCAACATTCAAATTCAAAAAGGTGGGCTCTGGCCTTGGCACGTATATCCGTCATCGCCCACCTAAATGCCCTCACACAGCGGCATCTCCTCCAACCTTCTCAGACTTCTCAGCATCAGCATCCTGACCAGCATCTTGAGCAGCATCCTCGCCAATGTCCATCCCAGTATCAGCTCCAGCATCCTTCTTGTCTCCAGCCTGGACCACCACCTCTGCTGACTTAGAAGACTCACCGGCTTCAGCAGGAAATGGCACAGCTTTGCCTCCGAGCTCCTTTAACTTGGCCACCCAGGATTCAACTGGCCAAGATGGACAAACAAGGCCCGTCTCCTTGGCCTCGTATGCCATCTTGATGCGTGCTTGTAACAGGGAGACGATAGCAGAAGCCTTGATTCCCTCCCGGAAATTGATCAAGGCTTGATCATGATCCATTTGAACGGTGGTAAGTTTGACCTCAGCGTCTTGGGTGACCTTCTTCAGCAGGCTTTCGTAGTGCCGGGTCTTCGCTTTAGCAATGGCACCTTGGTCAGCAACGGTGCTTTCGAGCTGTTTGATCCTGGCTTCATGAAGTGTCACAGTACCACAAGCGTCATTGTACAAATGGAGCAAATGCTGGAGGCCCTGCACATCAATTACAGGTATAAAGTTAGAATATATGTTGACCAAGATATCCTACCAGGATATCCTGTTAGGATATACGTGCAGGATATATGTGCAGGATATACATGAAGGATATGCGTCAGGATATTACCTTGTTAAGGAAGGATGTCATTGGCTCCAAGGAATCAGAGAAGCTGAGTTCGTCATAGGAGAACCCTTGTGAGCCTGGAGCACTGACTTCAAGACCCTTCCTCTTTTTCGCTGTGGAAGCACGGGTTCTTGGATTGGCCTTGGGAGCCGGGAGTGGCTTGGAGCTAGTAGCAGCAGGAGTCTCCTTCTTGACTGTGGCTGGAGTTGGATAGCTGTCGAGTTCATCAAGGTCTAGATAGACTGGAACTTTGCTGGAATCTGCACACAGGGAGTAAAATTCTGAATCTCTCCTAAGAATATCAAATAAAAACATGTGTGTACAGGATATCTTGCAGGATTCTTACCAGACATGTTTGCACTTGAAAGAGGGCTTGGAGTTGGTGGAGATGGATTAAAGCTTCTCTCTGTTTCTGAAAGCAGTCTGATGGCGTCTATTCTTTTTTGAGAATCAGCAAGGGGAGGTGCGATCTTCCTGAAATCAGCTGCATACACGGACAGAGATAATAAAATTCATTAGCTCAGGATATGAGACAGAATAAGAGACAGGATCATTCTTAAACCCTAAGTCCTACCCTTTCTCAACCATCTCATCGGATAATCCGTTCCACCAGGGATTGAATCCCTTTTTACAAAGAAAAATTTGGATTGCCAACCATCCTCGTTCCTGGTGGCACGAAGTATCAATGGGTCACCGGAAGTAGAATAAAATAGGAATCTAGATGAGCCATGGCATCTAAGCTTGTAGGCTAAAGGGAGATCATGGACGGAAAGGGCAGGTATGTGGTTTCTCTTGATTTGGTCAAGAACAGACAAAACACGCCAGAGCATTGGCATGGTTTGGCTGAAAGAAATTTTGGTGATATTAAAGAACTCGGTGATGAAGTCCGGAAAGGGGAATCGTAACCCTAAGGTAAAGGGGAAGGCATTGAAACATATCCACTCGTTGGAAACCATATCTGACCGGATTTCTCTATCAAAGGGTCGGAATATAGTTCCTTCCGGAAAGATACCGGAGGATTTCAAGGCTGACAGGTGGGCACTGTCAAAGGTGCATGTCTCATTCTCCGGTTCTTGGAGAAGATTCTGTTGGATGAATGTGGGAGCCGAGTCGCCTGAACTGGACCTTGTTTGCCTAGTGTAACAACTCTCATCTAAAAGTACTATTTATAATTTTAGTTATCCAATTAAGAAACCCTAATTGAGAAACCCAAGTGATTCTGCATAAACCCTAAAATTTTCAGAACATTTGGAATCAGGATTAGGGCCCCTAAAACTCAGAGGGGGGTAAACCCTAATTGATAATTATCTTCGAAAATGTGTTGTCAATAACAAGAATTAACGAACTGTCAATTCAGCAAACCTATACTAGTGACAAGGCTACTCTAGGCTAGATGTGCACCCCAGGCGAGTCGCGACAGGGGTCACGACTTCTTCCGCGACACGCGGGGGAGTCCAACTTCACGTATAAATACTTGGCCTTGGAACTTGAAATTTGTCTTTGAAACGACGTAAATTCAGTTTACGTAGACTGAGTTATAGTTCGATTAATACACAAACACACACTAATCTCGAAACGCTGCCGCAATCAGGGTAATAACTCGATCGCTATTACGATTCAACGTCCGATCGATTATAACTATCCAACGATTGTTTAAGTGCCGCTCAAATTGAGTTTATACTTTGTTAATTCATCGTGATTTCGACTTGAATGTTTGAGTACTGCTCGAATTCGGACTATACTCTGTCATTCGTTGTGAATCCGCTGAATTATTAAGTATTGTACTAATCAATCGTTGTGAGGGTTTAATCTCGTGAATTGTCGTAACTGCTGTATTAGTTACTAACATGTTGTGTGTGCATTGTTATTTAAATTAGGTTAATCAAGGCTAATCAGTAGGCTTATATTCTGCTCGTTAAATCTACAATGTGAGTCATTCTCTTTTTATCAATTGTTTTACAATACTCCAAATTATTTTCAAAGTTATAATTACAGTGATTAAGTTTATGTAATCACCAAATTACAGCCGGTATGTGGGGTATTGTGCACAGTATTGCAGTTTTATCACTTTAGGTGGGCGAACCTAAAATTAGTGATATTCGTCATTCATTGGGGCAGCCAATGGTGATATGACCACAGTCACCGTAAAGATTCGAGTGACAAATACTGTGGGTAGTTGGTTTGATATCAGAAACATAGTAATCTCTCTTAATACTGCAAATTATAACAAACGAGTCGTTTTAGTAAAACTGAATGATTCACTCAGTATTTCCCTGCTGACAAAACCTTTTTCAAACATGTTTCAGGTGATCTGTTGTGAGCACAGGAAAAGTGCCGTGGAGCACTACAAGCTTAGAAAAGTGGCTCAATGTAAATAAATAAATAAAGAAACATGTTTTAAGAAATAAAGGATTTCCCAGTGAAATCACTTATTTGTAAATTATGGGATTTATCCCTATATTATATATAAACGAGCAGTTTTACTATTAATCGATCCTGTTTAAAAAGACTTCCGCTGTCGCTAAATTAGATACCATCGGATTTCCTGCCTCGCGGCTCTGGACCGGGTCAAACCGTGGCCATGGGCCGTGACAGGAAAAAGGTGGTATCAGAGCCACTGATTTAAGCTTACTATTGATTTTAGCCTATTAAAATAATTGAGAAATTTAATTGCTATTCTGTGAAAATATGCTTTATTAACTGATTAATTGTTGAGTTACAGTATGGGTAAACAAAAGATTTCTGCTATCTACCACAAATTAGATACTGCACCCACAGAGAAAGGAACCTCTTCCTCCAAACTCCCAGCAGATCTGGAAGAAGTGATTTTTGTCCGTAAAGCAAATTATGAAAATCCTCTTACCCAAGATAAAAGAAATTTGATTCTTAGAAAGGGACAGGAGAAAATAAAGAAACCCCAAGTCAAGAAAGTGAGGTTTAATTCAGAAATCCAGGAGTTAGGAAATAGGTCACCTTGGGAAGACACATTAGATGAAAAATGGGCAAACCTTTATATGCTAGCTACCGTAGCAGAGAATGCAAACCTCTAAAATATCAATAAGCTTGGTCTAGTAGAAAAATTAATCTCCAGTAAATAAATAAAGTATAGTATGTTCTCTTTCCTGTAGTCCTTTGTACAAATCCGTATGCAATAAAACTTTAATGTTTATTGTAAAACTTTGTTCCAAAGTTTTAACTTAGCATTTTTGTGCATTTTGCATATATGCTATCCAGCATGAGTGAGATATCGGAAGCATTTCAGAATCTCAACCTCAACCCAGTACCAATTGAAGTCTCCCACGACTTTACTAGTTATATTGCTGACATAGAGGAACCTCTGGAATTCCAAGCTCCACCGCTGGAAAAAGCAAAACTTAAAAAGAAAAGAAGATATGTAGGATGGAGGAAAGTGCGCAGGAGAAAGCCAATTACTAGGAAACTCCCTAAAATAGAAAACCCTATAGACAAAGGAAAAGGAATAGAAATCGGAGAGAGTTCTAATCCGGCAGAGATAGAAATCAGGGAAGATTCTAAACAAAAAGGAATAGAAATTGGAGAGAGCTCCAGACAAACTGAAGAAATCACATTTCAAGACGAAATCGACCGTCTGCTGGCAAATTGTGATGTCATTAGCCCTATCCATAATAATCTATATCCTTACCTAGAAACCCAACTTCCTATGAATATGGACCCAGCTATTCCAGACCCACTAATCCATACTCAACCTTTAGGCCAAATGGAATAATGGTGGACAAATGACTGGCAATTCGAAAATATTATCAACAGTCCTTATTCATTTCTTCCACAGTTTGATCCAGAACCTATCCCCAATCCTCCTATGAGCAACGAAAATTTAGCCGAACTTCGTCTTTGGGGTGAAGAGTTAATTGATACAGGAAATAGGATTAGGGATATTGGAGAAAGGGTTACTTGGAAGTACGACGAAAGGGAGCGTCGCTACTAAACTATCAGTTGACCAAAGAATAGTGGGGTTGGGAAGAATGTCTGTATATTAATAATAATAGTAAATATAACTCTGTAAAATGGGAAATAAAACATTGTAAGATAAACAGTGTGTATGGATGCCTATATAATATATAAAGCAAAATAGAAGTCGAAACATCGACAATTTTTTATACATATATTTGTATTGTAAGCTTTTATGTGCTTTTGTGAAATTATTTTATTAACAATTATTTGATACTAATAGTTATATTTATAATAATTATCAGATGGAAAACGCTAATAACGAACCAGTAAATGAAGTTAATCAGTCAGAGCAACATTCAGGAGATCAATATATGACTAGACAAGATATTGAAAATATTGTTGCTCAAGGGATAGCTAATGCTATTCCAGCATTCGTGGCTGCTATAAAGAATCCAATCGAACCTCAACAAATCATTCCTAGTAAACGTACTCAGGAAGATAATTTTAGTCATAGTGTAAATGGAGGCGGCAATCATGACGAAAATAATCCACGACAGGCTCCACCTCCTAAGAAAATGAAAGCGGCAACACCTGGTTGCACTTTCAAAGAATTTCTTGCTTGCAAACCTGCTGAATTTGCAGGCAATGAAGGAGCAACTGCAGTACTGCGTTGGTTAGAGAAAACTGAAGCAGTAATTGCAATAAGTAAGTGTTCTGAAGAAGATCAGGTCATGTATGCATCAAATCTTTTCAAAGAAGTGGCATTAGAATGGTGGAACACCGTGTTACAAGCAAAAGGAAGAAGGATGGCTTATGCTTTAAAATGGGAAGAATTTAAAATTCTTTTAGAAAGAAAATTCTGTCCTGAATATGAAAAGGAACAAATGGCAAATAAGTTCCTAAACCATCGTATGGTAGGCGTAGAATGTCGCGGGTATACTTCGACATTCTTTGAATATGCTAGAGTGGTACCAACACTGGCTTCGCCAGAACCGGTACTCATTTCTCGCTACAATTGGGGACTGATTAGTGAAATTCGCAATATCGTTAAAGCTGCGAGACCTCGCACTATTGACGATGCTGTGGAATTAGCTAATACCCTAACTGATGAACTAGTGCGCACAAGAGAAGAAGATCGAAAGAAGAAATTGGCTCAAAAGATTACCCAAGGATTTCGTGTGGGTAATGATAATAATAGATTCAAGAAAAGGGGAAGAAGACAATCTGCACAACCGCCTTTTTGCAGCAATTGCAAAAAGAATCATTTTGGAAGATGCAATGTAAATTGCAACTTCTGCAAAATGGCAGGACATCGTGAAGAAAATTGCAAAAAGAAAACCATAGTTTGTTATAACTGTGGAGAAACCGGATATTACAAAACAGAATGTCCTAAATTGATTAAAACCGCAGACAATAAAGGCAAACCAGCTAATGGAACAACAAAGAAGAATGCCCGAGCATTTCAGCTAACCACTCAAGAAGCTGAACTAATCCCTGACGTCATAGCTGGTACGTTCTTGGTCTACGACGTTTATGCAAAAGTATTATTTGACTCTGGTGCAAACCAAAGTTTTATCAATACTTCATTTTGCCAAGCTCTTAACTTACCTTTAACCACCCTTAGGCAAATTTTTACAGTCGAAACGGCAGACGGGAATTCTGTTAACATAAATAAGGTTTTGCAAGAAGGAAAGATAGAATTATTAGGCCATAAGTTTTCTGCAAACCTGTTACCTATGAAATTAGCCGAATTCGATGTTGTGTTAGGAATGGATTGGTTAGTAGCCAACCATGCTCGAATTCTATGTGATAAGAACTCTATAGAAATTCAGGCACCTACCGGAGAAGTAATTGTGATTACAGGAAATAAACCACGAAAGCCACTGAAATTCATTTCAGTAATGAAGTTGGCCAGTTATTCAAGAAAACAAGAAATGGTGTATATGATTTCGGTAATCATTAACACTAAAAGTAAGGAACTTTCAGACATTCCTATAGTTTCAGAATACCCAGACATCTTTCCAGAAGAATTACCAGGATTACCACCAGATAGGGAGGTAGAATTTAGGATTCATCTAATTCCAGGAACTACACCGATAGCTAAGGCACCTTATCGGTTAGCACCCACCGAAATGTTAGAACTGAAAAAGCAATTAGATGAATTACTAAGTAAAGGATTCATACAACCTAGCTCATCCCCTTGGGGAGCGCCAGTGTTGTTTGTAAAGAAAAAGGATGGATCAATGAGAATGTGTATCGATTATAGAGAATTGAATAAGGTTACAATTAAGAATCGATACCCATTACCTAGGATTGACGATCTTTTTGATCAACTTCAAGGCGCTAGGTATTTTTCTAAGATAGACTTAAGATCCGGATATCACCAGTTGAAAGTACAAGAAGAAGACATACCTAAAACTGCTTTCAGAACTAGGTATGGCCATTATGAGTTTACAGTCATGCCCTTTGGACTAACAAATGCCCCAGCAGCATTTATGGACATGATGAATCGGATCTGTAAACCATACTTGGATAAATTTGTAATCGTATTCATCGACGATATACTTATTTATTCCAAAAGTCAGGAAGAACATTGCAAACACTTGCATGCACTCTTAACCTTGTTAAGAAAAGAAAAGCTTTATGCCAAATTCTCGAAGTGTGAATTTTGGTTAAAAGAAGTGCAATTCCTAGGACATATGGTAAATCACGAAGGCATTCATGTAGATCCTGCTAAAATAGAAGCAATTACTAAATGGAAGGTCCCACAAACAGCTATGGAAATTAGAAGTTTTATAGGTTTAGCTGGGTATTATAGACGGTTTATTAAGGATTTTTCCAAGATAGCCGTACCATTAACTAAGTTAACCTGTAAAGCCACTAAGTTTGAATGGGGACATAAGCAAGAAGAAGCTTTTAAGATTTTAAAACATTGATTGACGAATGCTCCAATTTTAGCATTACCCGAAGGAACAGAAGATTTTGAAGTATATTGTGATGCTTCAAAATTAGGCTTCGGATGTGTGTTGATGCAGCGCAAGAAGGTAATTGCGTATGCCTCTCGGCAGTTGAGAAAGCACGAGGAGAATTATACAACTCATGACTTAGAATTAGGAGCCGTAATTTTTGCCTTGAAAATTTGGAGACATTATCTGTATGGAAGTAAGTTTACTGTTTATACAGATCATAAAAGTTTAAAATATATATTTGGGCAAAAAGAATTGAATATGAGGCAAAGAAGATGGATGGAAGTTCTAAGTGATTACGACTGTGATATTCAATATCACGAAGGAAAGGCAAATGTAGTTGCAGATGCCTTAAGTCGTAAGTATCAGGAAAAACAAAAGCGAGTCCGTGCTCTTAGATTAAATCTACAAGTAGATTTAATGGAACAATTAAAGGAAGTTAAGGAAACAGCAATCAAGGACGATGCTGAAAGAATGAAAGGATATATAAAGGAACTAGAGCAAGGAAATGATGGAATTTGGAGATTCCACAAGAAACGAATTTGGGTACCTAAGCAAGGAGAATTAAGGAATAAGATTTTAGAAGAAGCTCATAAATCTAGGTATACTATGCATCCAGGAAACAACAAGATGTACCAAGATTTAAGAAAGAATTTCTGGTGGATAGGCATGAAGAAAGATATAGCAAGATATGTTTCTAAGTGCCTTACTTGTTCACAAGTAAAGGCTGAACATCAGAAACCTTCAGGACTACTACAACAATTGGAAATGCCTGTATGGAAATGGGAACTTATAACAATGGACTTTGTTACTAAGTTGCCTAAAACCAGAAAAGGTAATGATGCAATTTGGGTAATTGTGGATCGATTAACCAAATCAGCTCATTTTCTACCAATGAAGGAAACTTTTAGTATGGAAAGGCTAGCCAAGTTGTACGTAGACGAAGTAGTATCTTTACATGGAGTTCCACTCTCCATTGTATCAGATAGAGATAGTCGTTTCACTTCCCATTTCTGGAAAAGTTTCCAGCAAGCTATGGGAACTCGACTAAATTTGAGTACGGCATATCATCCACAAACAGATGGACAAAGTGAAAGAACCATCCAAACTCTAGAAGACATGCTCCAAGCATGTGTAATAGATTTTGGTGGAAACTGGGATGATCATTTACCATTAATTGAATTCTCCTATAACAATAGTTATCATTCAAGCATTGAAACTGCTCCATTTGAAGCACTATATGGACGTAAGTGCAGAACTCCAGTTTGTTGGGCAGAAATAGGAGAAAGTCAGTTATCAGGACCAGAAATTGTGCAAGAAACTACTGACAAGATAACTCAGATCAAGGAAAGACTGAAAACAGCTCGAGATCGTCAGAAGAGTTATGCAGATAATCGCCGCAAGCCGTTAGAATTCCAAGTCGGAGACAAAGTATTATTGAAAGTTTCTCCTTGGAAAGGAATTGTTCGATTCAGTAAGAAAGGAAAGCTAAGTCCCAGGTACGTAGGACCATTTTCTGTGATCCAACGTATAGGACTAGTTGCTTATCGTTTACAACTACCAGAAGAATTAGCAGGAGTACACGATGTATTTCATGTATCCAATCTTAAGAAATGCTTATCAGATGAATCACTGGTAGTACCTCTTCAAGATATAGAGGTAAACGAAAAGCTGAAATTTGTTGAGAAACCTCTTAAAATTGAGGATCGAAAGATTAAGTTTCTCAAACATAAACGACTAGTTTTAGTCAAAGTCAGATGGAATTCAAAGAGATGAGCTGAATACACTTGGGAGTTGGAATCAGAAATGAAGAGAAAGTATCCTCATTTATTCCAGTAAATCTCGAGGACGAGATTTTTATTAAGGTAGGGAGAATGTAACAACTCTCATCTAAAAGTACTATTTATAATTTTAATTATCCAATTAGGAAACCCTAATTGAGAAACCCAAGTGATTCTGCATAAACCCTAAAATTTTCAGAACATTTGGAATCAGGATTAGGGCCCCTAAAACTCAGAGGGGGGTAAACCCTAATTGATAATTATCTTCGAAAATGTGCTGTCAATAACAAGAATTAACGAACTGTCAATTCAGCAAACCTATACTAGTGACAAGGCTACTCTAGGCTAGATGTGCACCCCAGGCGAGTCGCGACAGGGGTCACGACTTCTTCCGCGACACGCGGGGGAGTCCAACTTCACGTATAAATACTAGGCCTTGGAACTTGAAATTTGTCTTTGAAACGACGTAAATTCAGTTTACGTAGACTGAGTTATAGTTCGATTAATACACAAACACACACTAATCTCGAAACGCTGCCGCAATCAGGGTAATAACTCGATCGCTATTACGATTCAACGTCCGATCGATTATAACTATCCAACGATTGTTTAAGTGCCGCTCAAATTGAGTTTATACTTTGTTAATTCATCGTGATTTCGACTTGAATGTTTGAGTACTGCTCGAATTCGGACTATACTCTGTCATTCGTTGTGAATCCGCTGAATTATTTAAGTATTGCACTAATCAATCGTTGTGAGGGTTTAATCTCGTGAATTGTCGTAACTGCTGTATTAGTTACTAACCTGTTGTGTGTGCATTGTTATTTAAATTAGGTTAATCAAGGCTAATCAGTAGGCTTATATTCTGCTCGTTAAATCTACAATGTGAGTCATTCTCTTTTTATCAATTGTTTTACAATACTCCAAATTATTTTCAAAGTTATAATTACAGTGATTAAGTTTATGTAATCACCAAATTACAGCCGGTATGTGGGGTATTGTGCACAGTATTGCAGTTTTATCACTTTAGGTGGGCGAACCTAAAATTAGTGATATTCGTCATTCATTGGGGCAGCCAATGGTGATATGACCACAGTCACCGTAAAGATTCGAGTGACAAATACTGTGGGTAGTTGGTTTGATATCAGAAACATAGTAATCTCTCTTAATACTGCAAATTATAACAAACGAGTCGTTTTAGTAAAACTGAATGATTCACTCAGTATTTCCCTGCTGACAAAACCTTTTTCAAACATGTTTCAGGTGATCTGTTGTGAGCACAGGAAAAGTGCCGTGGAGCACTACAAGCTTAGAAAAGTGGCTCAATGTAAATAAATAAATAAAGAAACATGTTTTAAGAAATAAAGGATTTCCCAGTGAAATCACTTATTTGTAAATTATGGGATTTATCCCTATATTATATATAAACGAGCAGTTTTACTATTAATCGATCCTGTTTAAAAAGACTTCCGCTGTCGCTAAATTAGATACCATCGGATTTCCTGCCTCGCGGCTCTGGACCGGGTCAAACCGGGGCCATGGGCCGTGACACCTATGCATTTGGTTGCCTGAATTTTCGCCAGAGAAAGATAAAAGATGAATATGAAGATGAGGGAGAGAATATTACCTTTTTCCTTGTCGATTGTGGTTAAAAAAGGAGATGAGGATGAGAAGATATAGGGCATGATGAGTAAATATAGGCCGGGTGGTTGAAAGTTGTCACATCAACAGTCTTATCTCTTAATTACCTCGGCCACCGTGAAAAATGTAACCGTTAGTGCAGGATATCAAACGGTAACATTTTTGGGGACAATTGTTATGGGTGAAATTCTGAGCCCATATCCTGGAAAATATCTTGACATATATCTTGGTTATATAGTATCTGTTTACATCCGGGATGCTGATTCAGGATATTGGTAACATCCTGAATGGTATCCTCAGGATTACTAACGGATTATGTGAAGGTACGTGGGTTAGAAGCTATCAACGTTCACGAAGACTCATTCCGCGAAAGACTCGGTCCAAGTCGTTCAAATGAAGCCGTTGAAGCCGTATTACTCGGTCAATAACGTTCACAATGGAATATTCGGAGTACCCCATATTTGTAGGGATTATTGTTTGTAGTTCATTACTATAAATAGGTGGGTATACCAGATCGAATAGGACATCACATTTTGCACTCGTTACACTCTAACACTCGCTCTCTAGCAAGCTTTCACTCTTACACAAAAAACATTGTAACACATAGCGATCTGGTCTATATCCTGCACTGTATCCTGAAGTTTAAGCAATAAGAAGAACAAGGCAGCTGCGATTGTCAGCTCCCGAGGTTTTATGCCGGCGATCTAGATTGATCAAGGGCTTTCCTCGTACATCTCGTGTCATTTCCTTTACTTTTTGCTCATCGTTTGCTCATTGTTTGATCATAGATACAGCTCAATATCCTGAGCCGTATCCTGAATACTGATTTTCTAAATAACTCAACAAGCATATTTTCTATACACTTTCTAGCACACTACCTCACATTACTAATTTGATCACTTAATTACTTCGGTAATTTTTTACCAAAACAGTTATACCTTGTGAATAATATAAAAGTTTGCTAAGCTTATGGTTTATGAAGATTTATTATTGCATGTATTAAATCAGGACACTTAGCAGAAAATTATCATTGGTAAATGATAATGTGAACTGCCTCTTGGCATTCATCAGGTGAGTTCAGGCATTTCTTCCTTTAGCCTTTCTAGGCTTAGCTGTACCTTCTTTGGCAGCTTTATGGTATCTAGTTCTGATGCGGCCTTGCTCACCACAGCCGTAATAGACTGCATTCTTTATGTCCTATATTCATGGGAATGATGACCAGTTTCCTTAGCAGATGCCACAATGCTTTGGTCTTTGTTCTAATCGACCCTGTCCCTAGTGTCTTTTATAGCAATTCTTACATACAGGCTTTTACTGAACTTTCGTTGCTTTTTATTAAGCCTGTACCTGTTCTCTTTCTTAGATTTCTGGGAGTTATCTTCTTCCTTTGGTTCATCCTTCATATACGAAGTGTGAACAAAACTCTTCTCATGAGCAATTGAACATGGTTTTGAATGAAATTCAGAGCGAGGAGCATTCGGCTCTTTGGATTGTTTCATGATCTTTCTATGGTCCTTCCAACTACTGCGTCAACCACAGCCTGGAGATTAACTCCATTAATATTGAGGTTTACGTTTGTAGTTTTATTAACTTTCGTCGCATTAATAGTATTGCGACTGTCGTCTACCTCATCCGAGTTTTCCATACTCGAAACTTGGTACCAATCACCAAGATTTAACAATTATTAGTCATCATCCTGATGACCTGACTTAGATTAGCCACGGCATTCATAAACCGTATGGGCTATTCTGTTCTGAACATTCTTAATGAATGCTATTTGAATGTATATCTATTACATTTAGCTTAGGTCACAAAAGGACTATCAATGGTATTTAAGGTTTGGAGCGAGTCCAATACCTGCTTGACAGGGGACCATAATGTCAAAACTGTCTTTGTCACAAGGACGATTATAAATAGCTCAAAGGCTTGCCTTGCAAGACTTTTATTATATATATATATATACATATATGGCATAGAAGCCTGTCTCGATGGACGTAGAAAGATATGGCATAAAGCCCAGTCATGAAGGACATAAATGATTATACGGCACGAAGGCCTTGTCGCAAAGGTCATTTAGCTATGGCACAAACGGCCTTGTCATAAGGACATTTATCAAATCTGGCACAAGGGCATGTCACCAGGAATGTTAACATTTAATATGTTAGTTTGTCACGAATGACAAATTATAGCACATAGGCTTGTCATGAATGACTTTAAACATAACTCGATGGTCTATCATCAAGGACCTTAATTTATTAGCCGCAATCTTATTAGATTAGGGCTTCAAGGTTTGAACGTGGTTTTTCACCCTTGGACAGGGAGTCATAGACTACAACTGTCATCGTCTTGAAAGACGATTCATTTGGCAGAAAAGTAAGCCAATCAACATCACTAATGGATGTTTATATATAACCATCGTATCTCATGATATTAGTCATGATCACATTGATCATATCGACTATTAGGTTTGGGTATAATCACACCATTTTGAACAGGGGATCATAAAGATCACTACTATCTTTGTCTTACCGACACCAGAATAAAGTATAGCCCGTAGGCATTTCATCACGAGGGATGTTAATATTATGATCATCATACTGATGATATTAGTCAGGATCACAATGGTAGTATAGACCATGGGATTTGAGTATAGCTCACCCCCTTGGGTAAAGAATCACAAAAGATTACAATTGCCTTGTCTCAATTGGACAATATAATATAGCCCTTAGGCAAAACATCATTAAGGATGTTAAAATCTTTAATCATCGTATTGATGATTTTTTTGTCATGATGACATTGATCATATGGACTATTAGGCTTGAGCATAGGTCACTACCTTGGACAGGGAATCGTAAAGATCACAATGTTTTTGTCACACATGAACGATATAATATGGCCCATAGGCGAAACATCACTAATGGATGTTTATAATAGGTTCATCCTATTAGATGATATAAGTCATGATTGCATTAATCATATTGACTATTTTGGCTTGAGCATAGCTCACCACTTCAGACAAGGAATCATAAAGATAACAATGTCAATGTCTCAAATGGACAATATATTATAGCCCGTAGGCAAAACATCACTAAAGGATGTTAAATAATATGATCATCGTATTAGATGATATTAGTCATGATCGCATTGATCATATAGACTATTATGTTTGGACATAGTCCAACATTTTAGACAGGAGGTCAAAGACCACCACTGTCGTTGTCTTATCGGACAGCAAGTTTAGCCCGTTGGCACTTCATCACTCACGGATGTTTATAATATGATCATCTTATAAGATGATATTAGCCATGATTTCTAGATCATAAGGCAAATTAGGAATAAAAAAAATTCCAATATAGGGATGACTGTTGTGATTTTATCGAATCACATTTGTCAGGAGTGCTAACACGTTCTTAGGTGTTAACAAGGATCTGAATCCCTTGAGTAGGTTTCACCATCTTGGCCGCGTAGGCTAGGTTTCACCTTTAAGATTCTTTTTAAGAATGCATACTGACAGGGAAGGAAGGATATTTATTCTATTCAGGATTTTTATCATAAATCCTAATTCATAAGTTAATAATAGCACAAATGGCCTAGTCGCGTAGATAAGTTAAATTTATAAGCCATGATTTCAGAGGATCGCGGCATTAAGGTTTGAATCAAAGTTCATTACCTTTTTCCTGACAAGGAGCTGTAGGCTACCACTGTCTTTAGTCTCAGAGGACATTAACTATAGCCCGTAGGTACTTCCCTTTTAAGGGATGTTTATTACGGAATTGCCCCTTAGGGAAATTCATTAACCATGGTAAGCAGAGACCATATTTGGTTAATTTATTAATCACATTTATTTAGGATTTCTATTATAATTTATCCTAATTATAAAACATTAACAGTTTTATTTGTGGCACCCAATGGCCTGGTCACATGGACATTTATAAATTATAAGCTTATGATTTCAGAGAATCAAAGCAACAATAACAGTTTTATTTAATAGCACACAAGGCCTAGTCACAAGGACAATTTTTAAACCGTAAGCCATGATTTCAGAGAATCAAGGCCCTTAAATATATTAGCACAACAGGCTTAGTCACAAGGACAATTTTAAATCATAAGCCATGATTTCAGAGAATCAAGGCCTTTAAATATATTAGCACAACAGGCTTAGTCACAAGGACATTTTTAAATCATAAGCCATGATTTCAGATAATCAAGGCCTTTAAATTATATTAGCACAACAGGCTTAGTCACAAGGACATATATAAATTATATGCTATGATTTCAGAGAATCAAAGCATTTGAGGTTTGAACCTAGTTCATTACCTTTTTCTGACAGGGAGTCATAGCTACCACTGTATTTTGGCTCATGTAGAAATGAGCAAGGCCCGTAGGCACTATATTACCACGTATGGTTAAAATATGATCATCTTAATTGATGATGTAAACCCAGGATTCAGAGATCATTAAACTGGGTTAGGAATCTTTTGAAGAATCCTTAATAACGTGTGTGATTTCCAACGAATCACATCTGCCGGGAGTGTTAACATGTTTTCAGACGTTAACTGGGATACGAATCTTTTAAACAGGTCTTACCATCTTGGCCAGGTCTTTATAATGACACTCAGGCTAGGTTTCACTCTTAAGATCCTTTTAATATTTATCGCAGAACAATTTCTAAATTGAAATGTTAATAAGGATCTGAATCTAAATTGAGGAACTGCCATCTTGGCCGGTCTTAATATGACCCGAAGCTAGGTCTTGTCCCTTTTTAGATTTTGCCATTTTATTATAATGGTAGATCTTGCAAAAAAGGAAATTTTATTTTCCATTTATTTAATATTTCTTGTTTAGAATGAAAGTTTAAACTTAATCATTCCACTATATAAAAATATAAGTATAAAGTTGCCCTAAGCGGGACTTGAAAGGAATAATGTTGTCCTCGTAGGGACTGAAAGATAATTGTGTCCTTATAAGGACTTATTAAGGAAACGATCTTCAGCAAGATGAGTTTCTTCTTTATTTTCTTTCTGAGTGTCCTCTCCTTGGATGCTCGTTTCATTCTAGCCGCGGTACGAAGCTCAGCATTTCAAGACTCCAGATGTGGAGAAATTTTTATTACAGCTTCTTCGTTTGGCGACGTATATATAAAAAGCAACATTTTCCAGGTTAGGATTGAGAATATTCCTAAGTTAAGTCTAGACTCAGAAGGTCAAGGAATGTGCTACTGTGTCATTGAGATTAAACACCAAAAAGCTAGTGTTTAATTCACTCAATGCTGGCTCTGATACCAACCTGTCACACCCCGATTTCCACGTGTCGCCGGTGGGCCCGGTGGGGAGTATCGTGACGTCATGGTTGGCAACATAATAGTCAAACAACACAATATTAATATGCACAGCGGAAGCAATTGAAAATATAATACAACCGAATTTATTATTGTAATATCAAATGTCACAATATTCGGAAGTTTATCCACACTAGGATCGAACATAAAATGGAAACAATAGTTCAACAGACTTTAGGCATCTTAAGCTTGCGAGACTTCTATTGATGCTAAGGAGAAATATCCAGCCAATTACGTATAGTACCTGCATTTAGCCTTTTTTGGAAAATACGTCAGTTTACACTGGTAAATACAATTAACCGACTCATTTTGAAAATGGTTTAAGAAAATTGATTTGGATGCACGTGGCACAAAATATCTTTTATCATTTGATTAAAATGCACAGAGGCAAAATTAACCTTTTATAACTTGGGAGAATTATTTAAATATATAATCTTGTGAACGAATTACATGTTCCTTGTGCGTTCAGTAGCCCGGATCTTGTCCGGGTTAAAGATCAATAGACCCACCACAATATTCTTTTGTGCACTGACGGGTGTACGCCTACACCCCGCGCTTAAGTCGTGGCCATTTCGTAAAATGATGCCATGGATATCCGGGACATGGTCATTAACCCCCCAAAGGCTTTAAGTAACAAGACTGTTTAAACGAGCCGATCAAATTTATTCAATTACCCACTCAACGGTGGAGAATTTGATGCCCGATCAAGCGGTATGCTATATACCGTAACCCAAGCCCGTATAGGGAAAATAAGTTAAAAGTATTTACCTGAGCAATGTATAAATCACAATAAGCAAACGCACGTAGCTTTTACTGGTACTCCTAATCTGGAACGAAGGTTTTATAATAACCTATTAGAATTCTAACGGGTCTTTAGTTAAGCTTAAGCTTAGACCGGCTAGTTTCAAAGATACGGTTCGTACGCACGATTAAGCGAAGACCGGATAGAATGTGATTTAGACTCGACAAGTTCAGAGACTTGTTTAATATGGTAATTTCATACACATTCTGGAATTTGAGATAAAACCGATAAGGTTTGACCCGTTTCGGCTAATTTATGTAAACTAGTTACATAAACCGAACCGTACGCGTAATAAGCGTAACGGGTAGTAATGAGAGCCATTTACAGGTTTCCTAAGTTAATATGCTCCATATATGTTGTGACATCAGTAAGATATCATTTATTATGCCCAAAATGAATTTAAACACAAACTATGCCCCGTAGGGGTAGTTTGGTCATTTTAAAGGTTGTAAAATAGTTTAAGTGTTTAACTGAGTTACAGGTCTGATGTAATCAGCAAACATACTCAATTTAATGAGTTATAACAGTAGGTTAAAGTATATATGTGAAATTTATCAATTATAACCAAACTATGCCCCGTAGGGGTATTTTGGTAATTTCACATAAGCCGAAAAGCTCAAAACTGAAGTCTGAGTTTAACAACCTTTGCTTACTGTTAAAATATTATGATTTGCCTCAAATATCAGTAGGTATCAACCCTTGTATGTTTAAAATAGTTTTAGTACATACTATGCGTTAAAAACGCTTAAAAGGGCGATTAAAGGCCGTTTCCGGGTTCGATACTTAAATCTGATATTTTTACATTTCCAGAAGGCTTAAAATAATTTATTTATCATATGTGATCAGTAGCAAAAGGTTTGGAGTTGTTTAGATATGTAAAACTCATTTTATGGCCCGTAAGGGCAAAACCGACAAGCACCGGATTAAGCCTACGACTATGAGTTATGCTCAGCCTAAAATTAATTAAAAATCTTTAAAAATCCCAAAATAATATATTACATCAGTGGGTAAAAGATTTGATATCAAAAAGTATGTTTAAGTAGGCTATACGCTAAATACGCCGTTTAATTAACATAAAGCCTTAATTTTACGCTAACGAGCATAACTCTTAATCTACACCTCAAACTGATGTCAAACTTTGCATACAAGTTTATATATCAGTAATTAAAGTTTCTACTCTTTTACATTTCCAAAAATCACGTTTTAAGGCAATAAGGGCATAATGGTCAACATATGAGCAATTAACGGAATCATGCGTATTAATTGGATAACTTATGATCCGAGGTGTATAATCACAGAGGGTTATACTAGCATGTAACCTGGTCCAAATGAAGCTCTGAGGCATTTCTAAAACATGCCATAATGGGTCAGAACTGAAGTCAAAGCTTTGCGACTTTCGGTTCCGAACCGGGTCTATACATTAAATTGTCGGGTTGAACATGTTTAGACATGTTCTTACTCTAATTACCAAGTTATATTAATGATCAAACAGGTTATAAATGTTCTACATTGCTAATCATGCATAAATCGCATTTTAATCTTTCTGTTGACTTTTTAATTACACGTTTGACCCGACATTTGACCTAGTTAGAGTGGGAATTAGGGGGAACCCTTTGGAGGGTTTATTACCCACATAATTACCAACTTATAACTACTTTCACCTCGACTAATCACTGAGCTAACAATGACTAATCGTTAAGTCAACCGTTAATTACGACGGTTTGACTTTTAAGCTAAAACTAAGCTAAAAATTAATTAAGAAAGGTCAAGCAAACTTACAAGAGTCCTAAGCTTGATTAGTGATCACTTGAGAGGGCCTTGGAGCTCCAAGAATGATCAGATTTCAAGAATGGATGGTGTGAAGAATGTTGCAACTTATGGTCCTTTATATAGTGGTTTTAGTCACCACAATTTGTTGACACACAAGCCTACAACCCACCTCAACTCATCAACAAGTGTCCTAGATGTTCTAGGGGTTGTTTAGGGGCCAAGCTTGAAGAGGCAAGTCGAAATAATGAGGTTACAAGGGCTGTGGCAGACAAAGATCAAAGAAAATCAAATTCTGTCCAGACATGGCAGTCGCGTAGCGCGACTGCATATGGTGTTAGGGCTCGCGCTACGCGAGCATGTATGCTCCAGCCAAACCAACTTTCATTAATTGCAGTTTTGGTCCCTGGTCCTTCTAAAGGTCGCTTTCATGTCTTGTTTTGCACAATGAGCCCCTGAAATTAACATATAAGGGCTTTAAGACATTTACCCACTTTGTTTAGTCCCTGGTTAACTTTATTGTTACCCGAAAAGGCCTAACTTTCAACGTTGACGCTTTAACCCCTCGTACACGAATTTGATCATAACTTTCTCATATGTTGACGAAACTTTATGAAATTTTTATCGTGCATTCCAGTGAGCATAATTAATCGTTACAAAGCTTCGGGTTTGTCAAAAGGTCACTCAGAGGTATAAATTAACATGTTGACACATTTAGTCCCTGTAGTTTGTAATCTCTCACTTTTAGCTCCGTATGATCCATGATTTATTCGTTTGAAGGTATGAGCATCTTGTAGGGTCAATGTACATTATATTTATTCACTGTTGACATTTAGAATACGTATATCCATATACTTTCCATGACTGTCAACTTTAGTCCTTCTATAATATTTCTTTCACACGTTTAAACATTTGACACGTGTCTACACATTATAGGACTTGAATTTTCGAGGTGTTACAGTAACCTAGTCCAATTAAAGCTCTGAGGAATTTCTAAAACATGCCTAAACGGGTCAGAACTGAAGTCAAAGCAAAAGTCAAAGCTTTGCGACTTTCGGTTCCGAACCGGGTCTAAACATAAAATTGTCGGGTTGAACATGTTTAGACATGTTCTTACACTAATTACCAAGTTATATTAATGATCAAACAGGTTGTATGTGTTCTACATTGCTAATTATGTATTAACTTGAAATTTAGCAACCTGTTGACTTTTTAATAACAAGTTTGACCTAGTTAGAGTGGAAATCAGGGGGAACCCTTTTAAGGGTTTATTACCCACATAATTACCAACTTATAACTACTTTCAATTCGACTAATCACTGGACCATTAGTGATTAATCGTTAAGTCAACCGTTAATTACGACGGTTTGATTTTTAAGCGTAAACTAAGTAAAAACTTAACTAAGAAAGGTTAAGCAAACTTACAAGAGTCCTATGAACGATTAGTGATCACTTGAGAGAAGTCTTGAGCTCCAGAAATGATCAGGAATGCAAGAGAAAGGTGTGAAGAACTTGTTGCAACTTAAGGGCTTTATATAGTGCTCACAATCTCATAGATTGTTGACAACAAGTCCTACAACTGATGTTTGATCACTAACAAGTGTCCCTAAATGTCTAGGGGTTGTTTAGGGGTCGTCCAATATGAGGAAAATCGATTATAAGGCGGTTACAAGGGCTATGGCAGACAAGAATCCAATAAAATCGGACCAGACAGGCCCTTGCGTGACGCTAAGACCCCCCCCCCCCCCCCCTTGGGCCTCGCGTCGCGCTAAGCCCTTCTGCACCAAATCTGAATTTTCTGATTTTTGCGTTTTGATCCTTGGCTCTTCAAAACTTTGCTACGACTTTATTTCTTGCACTTTGAACCCTCCAACTTGACATATAAGGGCTCCAAGACATATACCCACTTTGTTTAGCCCTCGGTTAACTTTATTGTCTCCCGAAAAGTCCTAAGCTTCATCGTTGACGCTTTGAACCCCTCGCATACGAATTTGATCATAACGTTCTCATACGATAACGAAACTTTATGAAATTTTTGTCGTGCATTCTAGTGAGCATAATTAACCGTTACAAAGCTTCGGGTTTGTCAAAAGGTCACTCAGAGGTATAACTTAAACATGTTGACACATTTAACCCCTGTAGTTTGTAATCTCTCACTTTCCTTCATATTTAGCTTCGTATGATCCATGATTTATTTGTTTGAAGGCATGAGCATCATGTAGGGTTAATGTACAATATATTTATTCACCGTTGACATTTAGAACTCGTATATTCACATACTTTCCATGATTGTCAACTTTAATCCTTCTATAACATTCTTTCACACGTTTAATCATATGACACGTGTCAACACATTATAGGACGTGAATTTTCGAGGTGTTACATACGCGGCCCGCGAGGGCCACCTAGTCTATAACTAGGGCTTCCGTGTCACACCTAGGTCTGCCACGTGTGCGACACGTGGCCTGGGAAGCTTATCCGGTCAAATTTAAGTTGACGCGACCCGCGTAGACTTCTCTTATGGTTTACGCGGCCCTCGTGAAACCCAATTTTCTTGATTTCTTGGTTTTTCATGCACCTTAGGGTTTCAGGGGTCCGGGTTTTCACTTACGGGTCATTTATGGACATTTTTGCAGGTTCTTACACTAGTGACCACCCCCACTCCCCTTAGAGTGTCCGGTCGTTAGACCTTATGGCCTTTCAATTAAAGGTTTTCTTCGTTCAACATGACATATTTTGCAGTTCCCAACTTAATATTGTGTGACCAATGGTAGAATCAACCATGTGATGCAAGATGTCCATGAAATTCATATCTCTGGGTATTTTTGGTGAAAATTTACATGGCTAGAAACGAAACCAAAACAGATTGTCACGTGCCACAAAATTCACCTATTTTTCAGACTTATAGGTAAAAATTACACAACATAGGTTAAACTAACGAAAGCTCACACAATTTCCGAACTAACTTCAAATCCTACGAAGCTTAAAATTGATAATAGCATATTGTTTAGACTATCTTTCTTAGATTTTGAAAATACTATTAGAGTTACATAAAAAAAGTGTTTATATAGTATACCATATTACACATTAGTCCCTATACTATATCACTTAGTCTAATAGAAAGTGAGGGCTCACGGAGTCACCGGAGCCTCCCCTTCCTCTCCCTCATAAGTTGCCCACCCTACATGACCCTTCACTCCTCATTTATCACCGATTAGAACGGATTGTCCCATCTAAAAGTCCCCCCTTGTATACGAAACTTAGGTATATTTTTTTGGTGTTCATGCTTTGCCATTTAGTGATCATTGAAAAACATTAGATATTTGAATTAGTTAGGTCCCCGGTCAGATCATGATCGTTTAGTTAACAAGTCACATTCATTCCATTTATTCCATTAAAAGTTGGGCTATGAGACACATTAGATTATTAGGTCCGCTAGTCAGGATGATTTTCATTAATGAAATATTTAGTTAACTACTTTATATATATGTCAATGTCATTTACATTATGATATGGTTTTGGTACAAGAAAATCCTATGGGCGGAGGCATGGTCGCTTTATAGGTCCCAGGGTCAGAATCCAGGGGGTTTCTTTTGTTTATTTTTTTAATTATTATTTTATAGATTAATATTGAAAAAAGTAAACAAATTTACTTATTTAGCTCTTCTTTTCATCTGATTTGTGAAGTTTTATTTTTGTTTACAAGTTTAGTTTTCGTTACTAGGAATCAGTTTTTATTCATATTTAATAGTTTCTCAAAATTCAAAAAAAAAAAAAAAAACTTAAATACTCCAACATTTAAATTAATCTTCAAATAATAATCTAATCTAATCTAACTACTATAATAAAAGAAACCAACTTTTGGACACGTGTCATTTATTAAAGGTATCCTCAAATTTATATTTATCTACATAAATAAATAATAAATTAATATTAAATCTTATCATACTTTAATAAAATATTATGCTCAAATCTAAATTGTTAATTTAATATATTTTTAAAACAAATACCTCTCTTATCTACTTATCTTATATTAAATATATAAATAATAAATTAATATTAAATGTTATCCTAATTATTTAAAAACATAACTTTTTTATTATTTGGTATACAAAATTATGTTTATTCAACTCAAGTAAAACGCGAGATTTTTAAGAATATATTTTTTTATTATTTGGTAGATTTTTCAACCCGACTATACACGAACTTTTTTTAAAGATACGACATTTTTAGCATTTAATATACAAAATTACATTTATTTAGGATATATTTTTTTTTATTATTTGATAGATTTTTCAACCCCACTATACACGGGTTTTTTAAAGATACGACATTTTTAGTATTTAATATACAAAAATACATTTATTTAATCTGTGTAATACACATGGTTTTTAAAGATATAACTTTTTTTATATCTATACAACACGTGTAATATACGGGGTTTTTAAGGATGTAATTTTTTATTATTTGGTAGATTTATTCAACCCGATTATACACAGGTTTTTTTTAAAGATACGACGTTTTTAGCAGGGGCGGACCTAGCATAGAACAAGGGGCAACCCCCGTTGCCCCTTGACGCTCCGGCGGTAGTGTAAAATTTGGAAAAATTTGGGTGGTTTTTCGATTTCGTTGCCCCTTTTTTTATAGAAATGTTGCCCCTTTAGGTTTTTTCTAGATCCGCCACTGGTTTTTAGTATTTAGTATACAAAATTACATTTATTTAATCTGTGTAATACACATGGTTTTTAAAGATATAACTTTTTATTATTTGATATATAAAATTACATTTATTTAACCCGTACAATATACAAGGTTCATAAAGATATAAGTTTTTATTATTTAATATATAAAATTAAATTTATTCAACCCGTGTAATACACGGGGTTCTAACATAGTATAATCATATTTAATAAATTATTGTTGGTTGATTGATTTAGGCAATCAATTCAATTAAGTTTTGTTAATATTTTAATGTAGTTGGGATTGACTTGGTGACCATGCCTTAGATAAACTCAATAATAAGTTTATATACACTAGACAAATTTAGTTACTCGCGCTTCCTCAGACTCTAGTGCAAGGGCGCCCATGCCTTAGACAGTGTATCCTCATTACTTATTTAAGTTTTGTTAAATATTTTAATGTAAATGGGATTGACTTGGTAACCGAAATAAATTGTAATACACATCAAGCAAGTTCGAAGGTGCGGAAGTGCACACTTGTTTGAGTTTGTTATAGTTCTAAGTATTCAGGGGAGCCCCTAATCAATGGGGGTTCCAAGGGGACAACGCCCCCTTGGCGAGGGCCCGGAGGTAGCGCCCCTAGTAGCATGGTCGCTAGGGGCGACAGCCCCTTGTTGGGGTCAAGTTGCCGGGGGGCAGTTTAGTTTTCCAGAACTTTGGGATTAATTTCAAAATGGAAATTTAGGTCCTTTTGGAAGCAATTTTATATTCAAAATAAAACTACCCGGATGCGGTTACTAGCAGTTTTGATCCCTTTTTCGAAATCATGCTTTGGTCATTCATTCTCTCGTTCACAAATTCACTCAAAATTTACATACAAAATTCTTATTCTCAATATCTGAGTTGCATCCGATTTGGTTTTTGAGTAAACCACCAAAATAATTCGATCTAAAAGTGAACTACACACCTCTTAGATCATCCGTTGAAATCTCTAATTTCCAACAAGTTTTAACGATATAACTTTCCAAAATATAATACCAACAAGAGGAAGATAATATTTAAAATCAAAGAAAAAGAAAGAAAAAAAAACTATAATATCCAAAGAAGTTGTTACTTAGCATAACATAATTGAGTCGACCTAACGAATCAAGTCACATACGAAAAAGCCTTGTAACACGGGCACTTGAATAGTCCGACTTGTATCAAGCAAGCAGGCGTCGGTCGCACGTATTTACTCTCCTTCTCACACGTGCGAGCCCACTCGACTCTCATTGGTGACACTGATGCTCATATTTATTATTTAATCCCCTCTCTCTCTCTCCTCAAGGGTTTGTTTATTTGTTTTCTCTACTTTACAGCTCAAACTTCCTGCTTCTGCTACTTCCTCAACCGCAGATCCAATTAACGGTGAATTTCACTTCAATACTCGTTTAATTTCTGCTTTTTAGCTTTAATTTCAACTACAGTAGTTGTAATTTAGTGGAATTAGGCGAAATTAGTTTCATACTAGTTCAATTTTTGTTTAGTAGGTTTAGTTTGATGACATTGTGTGAAATTAGTTGCTGTTTTGATGAAATTGTGTCAAGTTAGTTCGAGTTTTAGTTGCCGTACTTGCTTTCTGATGTTGTTTAGCTATAATGATGAATTGTGATCTGTTTATGGTGAACATTATCGAGGTTTGTTTGATGAAATTGTGTGAAATTAGTTCGAGTTTTAGTTGCCGTACTTGCTTTCTGATGCTGTTTAGGTATAATGATGAATTGTGATCTGTTAATGGTGAACATTATCGAGGTTTTTGGATTATGTTGTTGTTGTTGTAATAAGCTGAACTGTGGTGTAACTAAGGGACGATTGGTAGTAGTAGTAGTAGTAGAACATTGGCATATGGTTATACCGTTATACTGATATGTGAGATTGTGTACACGTATGTTCTTGATAATTGATTTGTATTTTCATGTTTTATTTAGTATTTATGTATACATGGAAATCATTAAATTTTTGTGGCATCATTAAGTAGAAGGATAAATGGAAGAGAAGAATCAGTGATGAAAGCAGGCTAGAAGTTGCAAGATATTTTTAACTTCCTTTTATCCTCATAGGTTAATCTTCAAGTTTTTGGTTTACTCTCATAAACATGGTCTCGTAGGTCATAGCATAAGTGCATAACCTTTTTTTTATATATTTATTTTGACTAAGTTATCTTCTAGGATAATATTGATCACTTGCTTATGTTGTAGACGCATACATTGTATTCGTAAAAACCTCCCAAGGTTTACGTAGAATGTTTTGTATTTACTTGTTTTATTAATTTGTGTATACTCTGTGAAAGCTGTTTTACATTGTATTAGATTTAGACATAGTTAGAAAGCTTTGTTTCCATACACTAAAAAGAAAAGGAAGAGTGTCCTTTCTTGATTTTTTTATTTCTTGTTTTTGTACTCTCTCAGTATTCTTTTGGTAAAATCTTATATACTGTTTTGTGTTATGTTGATATGCATCTTTCTTTCCTTTCAGGTTATAGTGAATAGTAGTCTACGAACCTTTGGTCCAAAATAGAACGTATATAGGTTTCACCAGATGGATACATTTAATCAGCATTTGCGTCCAAGGAAGGTTTTTTGATGCAGTAGTGTACCATATGATATGTAAAAACTTAATTATTATGCTTAATCAGCAAAGCAATGGCCTTTTTCCTGAAAAGTCTACAAAAGCCATTGCTGGTGTACATTCTATTGTTATGCTGTTTAATTAGCATCTGCCACGGTCTCACTGCTGATGGTATGTCAACTTTATTCTTGCTTAGCTGTCACTTAATCTATTTCTTGAAACACATTTATTGTGCTCATTATCCAGGTGAAGCTCTTGTTAACTTCCGGACAAGTATTATAAATTCGGATGATGTGCTTGGTCAATGGAGGCCCGAGGATCCCGATCCATGTGGGTGGAAAGGGGTAACATGTGATTCTACCAAGAGAGTTATATCTTTGTGAGTCATCTTACCTGAATAAATCATTGTTATTATTTATTTTTTTAATCTGTATATGTGTGTTGTAATCGCTATGGTGTTTTAACTTTTAATCTTCTCAGGAATGTTTCCAATCACAAGTTAAAGGGACCACTATCACCAGATATTGGAAAGCTAGATCAATTGAAATTCTTGTATGTGATTTTGAAATTATAGGTTTGCGCATGATACAACTACTAATGATGTTTAATTGTATGTGTAATGTGTTCTAGAGATCTTCATCACAACAACTTTTATGGAGCGGTTCCTCCAGAGTTAGGGAATTGTACAGAGCTGCAAGGATTGTAAGCCGTTTGGCAAGAAATAATTAGCTTCTTGTTTTTCTTTCAGTAAACTTTATGGGATATGCAGTTTGTGCTTTTGACCATCTTTGTTTGATGAAATTTTAATTTTTTATTTTCTTCTGTTTTTTATATCGACAGATTTATGCAGAATAATTACTTAAGTGGATTTATTCCTACTGGATTGGGAAATCTTTCAAACCTTCAAACATTGTGAGTTAGATTTTCTCTTTAGATTAGAAACATATATACCTATACAGAAGAGAAATTCATTTCCATTTTTAGTCATAAGAGATATCGATTGTCAAGACGGATGGAAAGTGATAAGATCCCTTACGAACATTATTTACATCGCTTTTGTCATTGTTATGAAAATCATGATCTTTTGTAAATATTATTGGAAACTAGCTCTCTCTCTCTCTCTCTCTCTCTGTATATATATATGTATGTATATGTGTGTGTGTGCTTCTAAATTTCGTAACATCATATTTACCCTTTCAAATTACTAAAAGTATTATACTTACTCATTCCCTGGTAATTTAAATAAAATCAGTTACTTGTAAGTTATAACAGTATGCTTCACACTTTCACCAAATCAATGAATAGGAAAAAGCACCATTTTTTGTGAATCAAATGGGCTTATAATGCTCTCTTTGTTTTTCAGTGAAAAAAGTTTTATAAGTTAAGTGATTTTGTTTTATATACTACGGATTGGGTAAAGATGACATCTTTAGTGTTTTGAGTGGGTAAACATGATATCATGAAATTTAGAAGAATGTATATCAAATTTTGAACTTCCACAAGGACATATATGAGATTGGTCCATTATTTAATGTATAAAAGTAAGCCATACCTAGAACTAATATAGGTTTTGTGTCGCTATGTTGTAGGGATGTCTCTAGTAATTCTCTTGATGGAAGCATTCCCGCTTCAATCGGTAATTTAAGGAACCTCGTAAACTTGTAAGCATCTTTCTTTTCGTTTTCCGTCTTTTTGGATTTTTATTTTATTTGTTTGGTGAAACTTTCGACTGACTTGTATTCTTTGTAATAATCCATGAAGCAATGTGTCATCCAATTTTCTAGCTGGCCCAATTCCAACCGTTGGTGTTCTTGGCCAATTTGGAAGTGACTCGTGAGTTCTGGATTTCTCGTTCCCTTATCACATTGTTTACGTAAACTAAGAAAACACATGTGTACTGTATACACATGCATATACGAAATCGTAACAGGTTATACCTTTTGGTTAAATCTTTGCAGGTTTGTGGGAAACAGCGACTTGTGCGGGGAGCAAATTAATAAGTTATGCAAAGATGATGTTGGAAGTCAACAGCCTACAGGTCTAATTGTCTTTCCTTCAATAAAGTTGTTGTTTTTTTATATAACAAATTAACAATATATTGGCTATGACAGTAATTGCTAATAGCTCTCTTTCTGTTTTATTCATCTCCTTGCGGGTATCTTCTGTTTTACAGTTAACTGATTTTTATTTTTATCTTTTTCGATGTAGGGGGCCAAAATGTGAAAAAGAATTCTGGACGGCTCTTAATCAGTGCTTCAGCTACTGTGGGTGCACTGTTGCTTGTTGCACTTATGTGTTTTTGGGGTTGTTTTCTGTATAAAAAACTTGGGAAAAATGATGTTAAAGGGCTCGCAAAGGATGTCATTGGAGGTGAGATTCTAATAATCGTTTGATGGCTATTAATAATTAGGGTAATGGAGAAATTTATAAGCTTAAAGTCTGAAAAGAGATTTTAAAGTTTAATAAGTATTGAGCTTATATCGGTTATAATAAGTTTTTATAATCTCAGGTGCATCCATTGTTATGTTTCACGGGGACTTACCATACTCATCAAAAGATATCATCAAGAAATTAGAAACTTTAAATGAGGAGCACATAATTGGCGTTGGCGGCTTTGGAACAGTCTACAAGCTGGCAATGGATGACGGGAATATTTTCGCCTTAAAAAGAATAATGAAATTAAATGAGGGATTCGATCGTTTTTTCGAAAGGGAGCTTGCGATTCTCGGAAGCATAAAACACAAATACTTGGTGAATTTGCGAGGATATTGCAACTCTCCCACATCCAAACTGTTGCTATATGACTACCTGCCAGGTGGCAATCTGGATGAAGTTCTCCATGGTAATAACTAATAAATATAGATTCTTAGCAAAACTGCATGAAATAGAAGCAAACTTTACTTTTCTTTTTTGTGCAGTTTACCCGTATTAAAATATTTTATAGAGTAAAATGTCATTTTCGTCCCTGATGTTTTGGCTAGTTTTGCGACTTTCATCCAAAGGGTTGTTTTTCCGCATCTGGACCCAAAAGGTTTGAAATGTTGCCATTTTCATCCGGCTCGTTAACTCCATCCATTTTTCTCCGTTAAGCCAGGGGTATTTTTGTCTTTTTTGTTAACTTAAAGGGCAATTCGGTCTTTTTCACTTTATGTACAAGCATTTAGCGTGATGTACAAGTATTCAAAACCCTTTAAGTTAAAAAAAGACAGAAATACCCCTGACTTAACGGAGAGAAATGGATGGAGTTAGCAAGTTGGATGAAAATGGCAAGATTTCAAACCTTTTGGATCAAGATGCGAAAAAACAAACCTTCGGACGAAAGTTGCAAAACTGGCCAAACCTCATGGACGAAAATGGCATTTTACTCTATTTTCTATGAAAAGTGTAGTGTATTTTCTCTTTGTTAATCGTTAAAAACAATAGCTATGATCTTTCCAGAAAATGGCAATCAACTAGACTGGGATGCAAGACTTAAGATTATCATGGGAGCTGCAAAAGGACTAGCGTATTTGCATCATGATTGTTCGCCTCGTATTATACACAGAGACATAAAAGCAAGTAATATTTTACTTGATGGAAATTTGGAGGCTCGGGTTTCTGATTTTGGACTCGCAAAATTGCTTGAGGATGAAGAATCGCATATTACAACTATAGTTGCTGGAACTTTTGGTTATCTAGCTCCAGGTAAGAAATAAGTATATAACCTCTATGGTTTTTAATCTTTGTTTGGGCAAACCGCACAACTGAAATGAAATTTATACTTTAAATTAGGTGCAAACAACTTAATCGATTTAGCAATCCATCTCATTTTATCTGATTATAGCTGATGTGGGATTGGTTTATTCCATGTGATACATTCGAAATGTATGGTTTGGTGAAAATAAAGTGAAAAACTAATTTGTTTACATGTTTGAAAGATATAATATATTATTTATAATTTAATATAGAGTAAAGTACATGGATAGTCCTTGTGGTTTTCCAAAATTTTGGATTTAGTCCCTAACTTTTCAAAAGTACACAGATGGTCCGTATGGTTTGCACTTTGTAACTCATTTAGTCCCCAGCCAACAAATCTAATGGTTTAAGGAGGGCTAGGTTAGAGACTAAATGTGTTACAAAGTGAACCATAGAGACCATCCATATACTTTTGGCAAAAGTTGGGGACTAAATTGTCACACCCCGATATTTCCACGTTTGACCGGTGGGCCCGGTAGGGGAGTATCGTGACGTGGTTGGCAACGTTACAGTCAAACAACACAATATTTAAATGCACATGTCAAGCATTTAGCTACATAGGTGGCTATAGACTTCTTCAAGCCTATCCACCAAAAATTTGCCTTCAGATCCTGTTACATCTTATCAGCTCCAGGATGAACGGAGTATTTAGAACTGTGGGCTTCCTGGTGGATGACATCTCGAAGTCCTCCATACACTGGAACCCATATTCGTCCATTTAATCTTAGAATTCCGTCCTTGCCAAGAGATAACTGCTCCTCAGTTACCCCTAGCTTTTCATTAGGATAGTTAACTTCCAACACAGCTTCCTTCTGTGCAGCTAACAACCTTTCATTCAAACTGTTCTTTATTTCAATGATCTTGGCATTGATTCGGATGAGCTTCACCCTTTCCTTTCGACTCAAGGCATCGGCGACTACGTTCGCCTTGCCAGGATGGTATCTGATCTCACAATCATAATCATTCAACGTCTCCATCCATCGGCGCTGCCTCATGTTTAAATCCTTCTGATTAAACAAGTGCTGGAGGCTCTTGTGATCAGAATAGATCACACACTTGATACCATATAAATAGTGCCTCCATAGCTTCAGCGCAAATACAACGGCACCCAACTCCAAGTCATGGGTGGTGTAATTCTTTTCATGCACTTTTAACTGACGTGAAGCATAGGCAATAACCTTGCCTTTCTGCATAAGCACACACCCCATGCCAGTGTGATGCATCGCAGTAAACTACGAATTCTTCGGTACCTTCAGGCAATGTCAGTACAGGAGCGTTGCTCAACTTTTGCTTTAGGATATCAAAGGATTCTTGTTGCTTCGGTCCCCAATCGAACTTAATCTTCTTCCTAGTCAAAGAAGTTAGGGGTGCAGCAATCCTTGAAAAATTTTCGATAAAGCGTCTGTAGTATCCTGCCAATCCCAAGAAACTACGAATTTCTGTGGGCGTCTTCGGCTCCTGCCAGTTCATAATTGCTTCCACCTTAGCGGGATCTACTTGGATACCACGCTCACTAACCACATGTCCAAGGAATTGGACTTCTCGAAGCCAAAATTCACACTTTGAAAATTTGGCGTAGAGTTTCTCATGATGTAGAAGTTTAAGAATACATCGAAGGTGTTTCTCATGGTCAGCTTGGTTCTTCGAGTAAATGAGAATGTCGTCGATGAAAACGATGACGAATTTATCTAAGTACGGCTTGCAAACGCGATTCATGAGATCCATGAACGCGGCAGGTGCATTAGTGAGTCTAAAGGGCATCACTAGGAACTCGTAATGACCATAACGAGTCCTAAATGCAGTTTTGTGTACGTCTTCATTTCTAACCTTCAGTTGGTGATAGCCTGACCTCAAGTCGATCTTCGAGAAATAACTTGCCCCTTGCAATTGATCGAACAAATCGTCGATCCTGGGCAAAGGATACCTATTCTTTATAGTGACCTTATTAAGCTCACGGTAATCGATGCACAGACGCATCGATCCATCATTCTTTTTAACAAACAAGACTGGTGCTCCCCAAGGAGACGAACTAGGTCTAATGAAACCTTTAGCTAGCAATTCATCTAGTTGTGCTCTCAATTCCTTCATCTCTGTTGGAGCCAATCTATAAGGTGCTCTAGCAACAGGTGCTGCTCCAGGGATGATGTCAATTCTGAATTCTACTTGTCTATTTGGTGGTAAACCAGGTAGTTCTTTAGGAAAAACTTCAGGGTATTCAGAAATGACGGGGATGTCTTCTATCTTAGGTTTCGGCTCATCAATAGTCACTTGTGCCATGTAGATGACACAACCCTTCTTCAAACACTTAGAGGCCTTGAGCATAGTCACTTACTCAGGCAATCCATACCGGGTATCTCCCTGAATGGTAATTGATTCGCCAGATGGAGTCTTGATCACCACTTGCTTTCTATTGCAGACAATCTGGGCCTGGTTATGAGATAACCAGTCCATGCCTAATACGATGTCAAAACCGGCTAACTTCAAAGGAAGTAGGGACAAAGGAAAAGAGTGGTTCTTAATGGATATGAAACATCCATCTAATATGGTTGAGGCGGTTTCTATGGTGCCATCTGCTAACTCCACCTCATATTTCACACTTAAGGTTTTAAAAGGTAAATTTAGTAATTTGCAAAACTTATTATCTACAAATGATTTATCTGCGCCTGAATCAAAAAGTACTCTTGCATAGACATCATTTATGAGAAAGGTACATGTGATCACGTTATCGTCTTGCACAGCCTCCTTCGCATCCATCCTAAAGACCCTAGCATTGGTTTTCTTTCCTTCATCAGCTTTCTTTGCGAGTTTTGGGCAGTTGGATTTGATATGCCCCTTTTCATTGCAACTGTAGCACGTTGCATCCTTCAGCTTTTTGCAATCCAAGGTCTTGTGTTCCTTGGACTTGCATATACCACAAGCAAAAGTTCTTGACTGAGTCTGCGAGTTCGATTCATATCTGCACTTGCCGAAGTGCTGTTTCTTGCAGATCTTACACTTGGGCTTTTCTCCGGATTAATGCCCATCCTTCTTAGACTCAGACCCTTTCTTGTGGTCATTGCTCCCTCGGTGCTTCTTGTTTGACCTACGTGAATTGTCATCTTCACGTTTCCTTTTATCGGCATCTGTGTTCCTCAGCGATCTCTGTCTGACCGCGTCCAGTGTGAGGGACAAAGATATATCAGTTACAGATCTGAAAGTAGTTGGCCGAGAGGCCTTCACGCTTGCCTTTATTTCTGGGGCTAAACCCCCGATGAAACGAGCTATTCTTTTGGGTTCCGGGGTCACCAGATACGGAACCAATCTGGACATTGTGTTGAAGCTCGTGAGGTAAGCTTGGCAGTCAAGGTTCTTCATAACTAACGATAGGAAATCAGACTCGATCTTCTCAACCTCATGTTGAGGGCAGTAGTTTTCCCTGATGAGGGCAACAAATTGCTCCCATGTCATGTTGTACAATGGGATCTTCCCAGTGGCTTGAATCAACGATCTCCACCAGGCTAAGGCCTCACCTTTAAATGATTGAGACACAAACTTGACCACATCCCTCTCAGCGAATCCGCTGATATCAACAACCGTGTCCATCTCGTCCAACCACGTCATACAATCTACAGCTCCTTTCTCCCCAGTGAAATCCCTGGGTTTGCATGAAACAAAATATTTGTAGGAGCAACCTTTGTCCTGGGTCCCTTGTTTCGGTACGATCTTCAGAGATGGAACACTTTGCTGATTCGAGGACTGACGATCGTCATCAACTTTCTTGGGTCCTTCCTTCCTAGAGGGTGGTGGCTTGCTGTGAGCCTCAGATTGAGTTTTAGGGACAGACTTAGAGCGGGGTACAGATGAGGCTTTACTATGAGTCCCACTATACTCCTTAAATTGCTCCTCTACAGCTTTAGACACAGCTGTATCGATCAGTGTACGAAGCTCTCCTATGGTTATATTAATCCTAGCACTGTCATTATTCTCCAGAGGATGACTGTTAATCTCGTCCGAGTCAGCCATTTATCTTGAACTGTTGCATAAAATATTGACAATAGTTTATTTGAGAGTTTATTATGGAATTGTCTTTTATGGCAATTCATTAACCATGGTAAACATAGACCATATTTGGTTAATTTGTTCTCACATTTATTTAGGATTTCTATTATAATTTATCCTAATTATAAACAATAACAGTATTATTAGCACACAAGGCCTAGTCACAGGGACATTTTTAAATTATAAGCCATGATTTCAGATAATCAAGGCATGAAGGTTTGAACATAGTTCTTTACCTTTTTCAGACTGGGTCGCAGACTACTACTGTCTTTTGTCTCATATGAAAATGAGCAGGGCCCGTAGGCACTATATTACCAATGGATGGTTAACATATGATCATCTTAATTGATGATTTAAACCCATGATTCATATATCACTAGTTTAAGTTAGGAATCTTTTGAAGAATCCTATTAAGAATGACGTGTGTGATTTTAACGAATCACTTCTGCCAGGAGCGCTAACATGTTTTCAGATGTTAACAGGGATTTGAATCTTTTTTTAAACAGGACTTACCATCTTGGCCAGGTCTTATAATGACATGCAGGCTAGGTTATACCTTTTAAGATTCTTAATTAACATTTAAAATAGGCAGATTATGTTTAAAAGGAATGATTTTGATTCATTTATTTCATATATAATTTATTTATGCATATAATGGCAAAAATGAAATTTATAAACTTACATTCCATTAATTTATTAAAAGATTACACATCGCCTTAAACGGGACTTTTTAATAGACAAATTACCCACGCAGGGGTTTAAACAAAGACTTACCCACGCAGGGGCTTAACAACAAACATACCCACGCAGGGGTCAAAACAAACACACATACCCACGCAGGGGTCAAAACAGCAAGACAGGCCCACGCAGGGGCTCAACTGATACAAGGAAATTACAACAACAATGGAAGGATTCAGTGGTCCTTCTTGCTCTTCCCTTTTATTAAACTTGTCAATCCCTGGAAGAAACTTTGTCGCTCCCTGCGATCTCTGTGAAAATCTCGCTCGACTTGGTACAATCTTTGAAGAATTTCTTCCCGCTCGGGTGGGGAAAACCGTGGCGGCTGCGATTGTTGCCGAATTATAGGTCTAGCAGGTATTTGGTACCCATGAGTTGGGTACCCTACTCCCCAAGGAGCTACATACGGTCCTTCAGAATGAAGGGCGTTATAGTTGGCCGCTACCAAGTTTGGGTCGGCTTCGGCGTAATTATAGTTGGTGTGAGCCGGCTGCTCAAACGGGTTGTACGCAATTGAACCAGTGTACGCAGGAATCGGGTTATCAAAACCCATCAGTGGTGGCTGCGGTGCAACTGGGTTTGAAGGCCCACTCATTTGTGGGTCTTCCTGAAGTGGCGGGTAATGACTGACACTTGATTGACGAGGAGAGCTAAAATGAAAATCCCCTTCACGCGCGGATATTCGCGCGCCTGTCCTCCTACGCCTCGGCGGTTCCGGAGGTGCTTGATGAACTGGTGGCGGTGGAGGAGGTGGCGTGACAGCCACGAAACGTGAATCCCCAGAGGGATCCTGCTGCTGCTGGTGAGGCGACGAATGATGCGAGGGTGTAAAATACCACTCGAACTGGTTAAACCGTGCCTGGTAACTGTCTGGACCACGGTAGGGTGATCCATGAAAAGACGAACCATCAGAGACCTCGATAGGATGGTTGGGGGTCCCGGTTGCAGGCTCGACGGGATACGTGTCCTCGTCCATGTCCTCTGTATGATCGCCGGAGAAATGATCCTCTGGCCCCGATGGGTTAAAACCCACTGGTTCTTGTATGTAGTTTGCCGGGTTAGACCGGCCCTGAAAGACGGGAGTGGGGTCTTCAAAGGAATGGTGCGATAGGGATCGTTGTAGAGGTATATAAGAAGGTTGTGGGTTATTGGGCTCGTTTTCCGACTGTGGCCCATACGAGTTATGATAGGGAGGCGTTGAACTGTGCGAGACAGACCGTCTGGCAGGCTCAAAAAGGTTCCTCCTGTTCTCTCGAGGATCGGCACTCGCGGTGGTAGAAGTAGCTCGCCTTTGTGAAGGCCCGGCTTCGTGATCATTGGTGGCGGTGATTGGCCCCTTGCCTCGTCCTCTTCGTCTGAAAAATCTTGGCGGCATATTTAGACCTGTCAATATAACATAAGATAATAACAAAATATAAAGGACAAGTTAAGATAGAAACAAAACATTTTGGATTATTCCTATGTTCTTTGTCTAGACTCGAAAATTTAGGAATGTACATAAGATAATAACAAAATATAAAGGACAAGTTAAGATAGAAACAAAACATTTTGGATTATTCCTATGTTCTTTGTCTAGACTCGAAAATTTAGGAATGTGCAATTGTGTCATTGAGATTAAACAAAAAAGGCTAGTGTTTAATTCACTCATTGTTGGCTCTGATACCAACCGCGAGTGCCGATCCTCGAGAGAACAGGAGGAACCTTTTTGAGCCTGCCAGACGGTCTGTCTCGCACAGTTCAACGCCTCCCTATCATAACTCGTATGGGCCACAGTCGGAAAACGAGCCCAATAACCCACAACCTTCTTATATACCTCTACAGCGATCCCTATCGCACCATTCCTTTGGAGACCTCACTCCCGTCTTTCAGGGCCGGTTTAACCCGGCAAACTACATACAAGAACCAGTGGGTTTTAACCCATTGGGGCCAGAGAATCATTTCTCCGGCGATCATGCAGAGGACATGGACGAGGACACGGATCCCGTCGAGCCTGCAACCGGGACCCCCAACCATCCTATCGAGTTCTCTGATGGTTCGTCTTTTCATGGATCACCCTACCGTGGTCCAGACAGTTACCAGGCACGGTTTAACCAGTTCGAGTGGTATTTTACACCCTGGCATCATTCGTCGCCTCACCAGCAGCAGCAGGATCCCTCTGGTGATTCACATTTCGTGGCTGTCACGCCACCGCCTCCACCGCCACCAGTTCATCAAGCACATCCGGAACCGCCGAGGCGTAGGAGGACAGGCGCGCGAATATCCGCGCGTGGAGGGGATTTTCATTTTAGCTCTCCTCGTCAATCAAGTGGCAGTCATTACCCGCCACTTCAGGAAGACCCACAAATGGGTGGGCCTTCAAACCCAGTTGCACCGCAGCCACCACCGATGGGTTTTGATAACCCGATTCCTGCGTACACTGGTTCAATGGCGTACAACCCGTTTGAGCAGCCGGCTCACACCAACTATAATTACGCCTAAGCCGACCCATACTTGGTAGCGGCCAACTATAACGCCCTTCATCCTGAAGGACCGTATGGAGCTCCTTGGGGAGTAGGGTACCCAACTCATAGGTACCAAATACCTGCTAGACCTATAATTCGGCAACAATCGCAGCCGCCACGGTTTTCCCCACCCGAGCGGGAAGAAATTCTTCAAAGATTGTACCAAGTCGAGCGAGATTTTCACAGAGATCGCAGGGAGCGACAAAGTTTCTTCCAGGGATTGACAAGTTTAATAAAAGGGAAGAGCAAGAAGGACCACTGAATCCTTCCATTGTTGTTGTAATTTCCTTGTATCAGTTGAGCCCCTGCGTGGGCCTGTCTTGCTGTTTTGACCCCTGCGTGGGTATGTGCGTTTGTTTTGACCCCTGCGTGGGTATGTTTGTTGTTAAGCCCCTGCGTGGGTAAGTCTTTGTTTAAACCCCTGCGTGGGTAATTTGTCTATTAAAAAGTCCCGTTTAGGGCGATGTGTAATCTTTTAATAAATTAATGGAATGTAAGTTTATAAATTTCATTTTTGCCATTATATGCATAAATAAATTATATATGAAATAAATGAATCAAAATCATTCCTTTTAAACATAATCTGCCTATTTTAAATGTTAATTAAGAATCTTAAAAGGTATAACCTAGCCTGCATGTCATTATAAGACTTGGCCAAGATGGTAAGTCCTGTTTAAAAAAAGATTCAAATCCCTGTTAACATCTGAAAACATGTTAGCGCTCCTGGCAGAAGTGATTCGTTAAAATCACACACGTCATTCTTAATAGGATTCTTCAAAAGATTCCTAACTTAAACTAGTGATATATGAATCATGGGTTTAAATCATCAATTAAGATGATCATATGTTAACCATCCATTGGTAATATAGTGCCTACGGGCCCTGCTCATTTTCATATGACACAAAAGACAGTAGTAGTCTGCGACCCAGTCTGAAAAAGGTAAAGAACTATGTTCAAACCTTCATGCCTTGATTATCTGAAATCATGGCTTATAATTTAAAAATGTCCCTGTGACTAGGCCTTGTGTGCTAATAATACTGTTATTGTTTATAATTAGGATAAATTATAATAGAAATCCTAAATAAATGTGAGAACAAATTAACCAAATATGGTCTATGTTTACCATGGTTAATGAATTGCCATAAAAGACAATTCCATAATAAACTATTGTCAATATTTTATGTAACAGTTCAAGATAAATGGCTGACTCGGACGAGATTAACAGTCATCCTCTGGAGAATAATGACAGTGCTAGGATTAATATAACCAGAGGAGAGCTTCGTACACTGATCGATACAGCTGTGTCTAAAGCTGTAGAGGAGCAATTTAAGGAGTATAGTGGGACTCATAGTAAAGCCTCATCTGTACCCCGCTCTAAGTCTGTCCCTAAAACTCAATCTGAGGCTCACAGCAAGCCACCACCCTCTAGGAAGGAAGGACCCAAGAAAGTTGATGACGATCGTCAGTCCTCGAATCAGCAAAGTGTTCTCTGAAGATCGTACCGAAACAAGGGACCCAGGACAAGGGTTGCTCCTACAAATATTTTGTTTCATGGAAACCCAGGGATTTCACTGGGGAGAAAGGAGCTGTAGATTGTATGACGTGGTTGGACGAGATGGACACAGTTGTTGATATCAGCGGATGCGCTGAGAGGGATGTGTTTGTGTCTCAATCATTTAAAGGTGAGGCCTTAGCCTGGTGGAGATCGTTGATTCAAGCCACTGGGAAGATCCCATTGTACAACATGACATGGGAGCAATTTGTTGCCCTCATCAGGGAAAACTACTGCCCTCAACATGAGGTTGAGAAGATCGAGTCTGATTTCCTATCGTTGGTTATGAAGAACCTTGACTGCCAAGCTTACCTCACGAGCTTCAACACAATGTCCAGATTGGTTCCGTATCTGGTGACCCCGGAACCCAAAAGAATAGCTCGTTTCATCGGGGGTTTAGCCCCAGAAATAAAGGCAAGCGTGAAGGCCTCTCGGCCAACTACTTTCAGATCTGTAACTGATATATCTTTGTCCCTCACACTGGACGCGGTCAGACAGAGATGCCCTTTGGACTCACTAATGCACCTGCCGCGTTCATGGATCTCATGAATCGCGTTTGCAAGCCGTACTTAGATAAATTCGTCATCGTTTTCATCGACGACATTCTCATTTACTCGAAGAACCAAGCTGACCATGAGAAACACCTTCGCTGTATTTTTAAACTTCTACATCATGAGAAACTCTACGCCAAATTTTCAAAGTGTGAATTTTGGCTTCGAGAAGTCCAATTCCTTGGACATGTGGTTAGTGAGCGTGGTATCCAAATGGATCCCGCTAAGGTGGAAGCAGTTATGAACCGGCAGGAGCCGAAGACGCCCACAGAAATTCGTAGTTTCTTGGGATTGGCAGGATACTACAGACGCTTTATCGGAAAATTTTCAAGGATTGCTGCACCTCTAACTTCTTTGACTAGGAAGAAGATTAAGTTCGATTGGGGACCGAAGCAACAAGAATCCTTTGATATCCTAAAGCAAAAGTTGAGCAACGCTCCTGTACTGACATTGCCTGAAGGTACCGAAGAATTCGTAGTTTACTGCGATGCATCACACACTGGCATGGGATGTGTGCTTATGCAGAAAGGCAAGGTTATTGCCTATGCTTCACGTCAGTTAAAAGTGCATGAAAAGAATTACACCACCCATGACTTGGAGTTGGGTGCCGTTGTATTTGCGCCATAGTTACCTAAATCGCTAGGGTTACCACGATCCACGTATTGGATCGCGGTGTACCCAATCGCAAATTGTAAACGATCCGGAACGTCATGGTTCGGCGATCCGAGTTGAATTGGTACAGCGTTCCAGATTGACAAGGTCTGGTGCTCCGATTTGTTAAGGTTCGGTGCTCTGATTTGTTATGGTACGGTGAATTTCTTACTAAATGGAGTGTAAAGTCGCTGGATTTGGAGTGTAAAGTCACTGAAAGACTTGACTGCACGGCTGCAAGAAAAGTGATGAAAAAGAAGACCTAATTCTAATCTATGAACGGCTGCAAGAAAAATTATGAAGAAAACCTAATTTTAATCTATGTTGTGTTGTAATGGGCCTTCTTAAAACGAACTACACAACCCAATATTTTAACAAAGGGCCTAATTGCCTAAAACACAAATAACTAAAGAGAAATTATGGAATGCCTAAAACACAAATTAGTAAAAGAGAAATTATGGAAGTCTACAAGCTGTAAACAATTAATATGGAAATTTATAATTTATCTAATTTTAATATGGAAATTTATATTTTATCTAATTCTGATTATAATATTTTATTTGTTAAGTAATGATTTTTGTACATTGAACCATATTTCATGGTACACCGTACCGGTTCGTACCGAAATGAACCTACCCCCTTCGTACCGAATACACCAAATCTAGCGAATCGCGTACCCGAACCGGAGCGTACCGCGATTTAGGTAACTATGATTTGCGCTGAAGCTATGGAGGCACTATTTATATGGTATCAAGTGTGTGATCTATTCTGATCACAAGAGCCTCCAGCACCTGTTTAATCAGAAGGATTTAAACATGAGGCAGCGCCGATGGAGGGAGACGTTGAATGATTATGATTGTGAGATCAGATACCATCCTGGCAAGGCGAACGTAGTCGCCGATGCCTTGAGTCGAAAGGAAAGGGTGAAGCCCATCCGAATCAATGCCAAGAGCATTGAAATAAAGAACAGTTTGAATGAAAGGTTGTTAGCTGCACAGAAGGAAGCTGTGTTGAAAGCTAACTATCCTAATGAAAAGCAAGGGGTAACTGAGGAGCAGTTATCTCTTGGCAAGGACGGAATTCTAAGATTAAATGGACGAATATGGGTTCCAGTGTATGGAGGACTTCGAGATGTCATCCTCCAGGAAGCCCACAGTTCTAAATACTCCGTTCATCCTGGAGCTGATAAGATGTACCAGGATCTGAAGGCAAATTTTTGGTGGATAGGCTTGAAGAAGTCTATAGCCACCTATGTAGCTAAATGCTTGACATGTGCATTTAAATATTGTGTTGTTTGACTGTAACGTTGCCAACCACGTCACGATACTCCCCTACCGGGCCCACCGGTCAAACGTGGAAATATCTGGGTGTGACATAAATGCGTTACAAATGCAAACCAACGGGACCATCCGTGTACTTTTGGAAAATTAGGGACCAAATCCAAAATTTTGGAAAACCACAGGGACTTTCCGTGTACTTCACTTTAATATAACATGTAAATGTCGAACTTGATGCTACATGCATTTACATATACATTAAAATGACAAATAAGTTATCGTGTCAGCATGGGCAAAGGATAGTGTGGGCGGCCGACCCCCCAACTTTTCGCTCAGTAGTGGAGAGTATGTAGTTTCCGTATAGAAATTTTTTGGTACATAAGTTTTCGACCCCCCATTTTATAGAAATTTTTGGGTATATACGTTTTCGACCCCCCGGTCGGAAATCTCAAGCTTCGCCACTGCGTATCAGCAAATTTGAAAAACAAACAAACAAATGACTGACTACGGACTGAACTTGGTAAATTCTTTGCTACAATCGGTAATAAAATTGTAAGTTGGTTTCTATTTTGTGCCAAATCTAAAGTTGGTTGTTAACTATGGGGAAAATTACTGAATTGACTTCTTCTATTTCCTGTGATTTTCCCTTAAAGAAACCATTCATTTGTATTTTTCTAATTCTCTATTATTAATTTAATGTACTGAACCAGATGTTTTTCTTTAACTTATTTGTGTAACTTGTGATGCAGAGTATATGCAGAGCGGTAGAGCAACAGAGAAGACAGATGTTTATAGTTTTGGTGTACTTATGCTCGAAGTTATAAGTAGAAAAAGGCCCACCGATGCTTCGTTCATAGAGAAAGGCCTTAATATTGTCGGCTGGGTATGTTATTTGAAGTATTGCAACCTAATCCATAACATCTTGCTACCAATCTAATCTTTTTTTGGACCTATTTTTGCAGTTAAATCAGTTGGTAACGGAGGGTAGGCAGCATGAGATAATTGATGGCGACTGTGAGGGTGTCGGACCCGAAACCCTAGACCCTCTGCTCTCGGTTGCAATCCAATGTGTTTCTTCAAGCCCAGAAGACCGTCCCACGATGCACAAAGTGGTGAAAACACTTGAATCTGACGTTATGACTCCATGCCCTAGTGACTTCTATGATTCATCATCAGATTAAGTTCATTTCCGTTCTTCTGCTTACATTTCATGCAAGTGAAAACAACCACCGGGAGATGGAGAAGAGCGTTATGGTCTGCAAATTCGGTTTTCAACTTGATGATCCGTTCTTCCAGTAAAAAGATCATCTTTTCTTTATCGTTGCAGCTAATTGGGAGTTTGTAAACGGTATTTTTCTTTTTTGTGTTGATCATAATTGCTTTTTTGGGTTGTGTGATATAAGAAAGTTACCCTTTTCCATGTGTATATGATGTTTAGTTGTCACATTTCACCAAAGGATCACGGAGCATTGCCATTTCTGTATCATTTACTCTTTGTTCTTTTGTTATAATGCAAGTTTTCATCGGTTGTGGTGACCTCTTTTTTAGTATATTGGATTGTAGTACTTGTTATATATATAGTGGAACATCTTTTTAGGTGGTATTTAGGCATAAAAAAATTGTTGTTTAAATTTAAAACAACTAAGTTGTAACGATCATCTCTCAAAGATCGACACCTAGCACAAACTTGTTAACTCTTTCCTTCTCATAAAAGATTTCCACTTTGTTATTCTTATTAGAGATGGGCATATCGGGTTTTTTTTTTTGTACCCGGACCCGGTTCTTGTTAGAGTGTGGGGGAACCGGTTCTTGTAGGAACCGGGTCCAGTTCCTAACCGGTACAAGTCTAGACGGTCCCTAAATGACCTCAAATCATACATAATAAATAGAGACACCAACCTGAACAGAATAGACCCATACCTAAATGACCTCAATCAAACATAATAAATAGAGACACCAACCTGAACCGAACAGACCTATATGGATATAATCACAACCCATACGAATACAAAGCCTAAATGGGCCAACACTGCTTAAAGGATCCTAAAGAGATCTAGTAAGAGGTCGAGGGTTCAAGTCTTGCGGTTGATAAATGGTGTTTGAAAGAATGAAAGTAATAGCAATGTACGAGATTTATACATAAATATCCATTTGGTTCTTCTGAAACAGGGTTGAAACTGTAATTGGATGAAATCACAAAGTGTGATTTTTAATTGAACCGTCATCAACAAAAAACCAACACTAGGAAAAAGATAGCACAAAATACATGTATATGTTTTTTTTTTATCAGAGAGGATTGGCGCAGGGTAAGCACACGATTATTTGGTTGCCTGCGCAATGATATTGCTTATAGAATTTGCTTCTTCTTTGGCTGCCTCCACCAAAGAGTCCTGCAAAACACCAAATATGGCACAAAATACATTATTAGCTATGTAGTTTTTAAAGTTACTCGTTTGACCTGTTAGATATGTAATATAACCCTAATCAACCCTTTGTACGTAAGCGGGTCAAACCTGCCACCTATAACTAAGGGTCTGTTTGGTATGGGGTAATGGAATGGACGAGAGAATGGAAAGGACGAGGTAATGGAATGGACAAAGGAATGAAATGGATCATTCCATTCCATGGTCTTGTTTGGTTACCGTGTGGGAATGGAATGAATCATTATCTTGTAGTGTTTGGTGGGCAGGAAAAGAAGAAGGCATAAAATTGGCGATGGGTGGCGGTAGTCGATGGCGGCGGTGGGTGGCGGCGGCGGTTGGTGGCAGCGGTGGTGTTAGTGGCAGTGGTAGGTTGTGGCGGCAGTGATGCTGGTGTTGGGTGGAGGAGGGTGGCGATGGTCGGAAGTGGTGCCGATGTTGTGGCTAAGGGTGGTGGCGGCAGGTGGGCGGTGTGAGTGGTGGTGGCCGGTGTTCGGTGGCGGAGGGTGGCGACGGTGGTGGCGGTGGTCGGTGGTGTTTAGTGGTTGATGGTGGCGTTGGTGCCGATGTTCGGTGGCGGAGGGGGTGGTTGCGGCGGCGGGTGGTGGCGGTGGCGCTGGTGTTCGGTGGCGGTGGTCGGCGGTGACACGACGGGTGGCGGCGCCGGTGGTCGACGGCGTAAGGTGGCGACGGCGGGTGGTGGTGGCATTTGTGGGTGGCTAGTGGTGGAGGTGGTGGGAGGTGTTGGTGATGAAAGTGGGAGAAGGAATGGAATGGAAAAAAACAAGGGGTGTGGATGGAATGAATTTGAGGGAATGGAATGCCATATGTAATGGGTGATTCCATTACCTTGACCAACCAAACACATTTTTTTCAATTCTCTCGTAATAGTCCATTCTATTCGCTCTCTCATTCCTGCATACCAAACACTACCTAAGGGATATGTACCTGTGTGGCTACTAGACGGGCCACAGTCTTCTTGCTTGATTCCTGAAGTTCCCCCGCTATCAGTACCTCATCCAGTATATAATAAGCCTGCAAAGATATTTGAAAAAAAAAAAAAACAAATTAATAAACAAAATGGAGCTATTTGGTTCGTTTAAGTCAAAGCTGAGAGAAGATAATGTACCTTGTGAAAATTGAAGATCAGGTCCAGCTCACAAACCTATCATATAGAGGTTCCAGTTAAAGTTAAAGTCTCGGTATAAATGAGGTCGAACTAACAATTTATTGTAGGTTTATATAGCTTACGCTGCCAAAGTAACGATCTAGAATCTCAACATAGTGATGAATGATTTCAAGGACTTCCAATTCATTGTCTTCTTGGTTAATGCACATACAGAAGTAGAGGCTCGCGTATCTGATAAGTAAAAAAAACATGTTGGTAAAGCAACCAGTTACAAAAGACGATTAACGTAAAAGTGTTTAAAAACAAAATAATGATGGCACTTTTTTAGGGAATACCTTTTATAAACAACTTTAAATCCCCTCCATTCGACAAAATTGCAAAGCTTCGGGCCGCGTGAAAGAATCGTCCCGCTGAGTTCCCGTATTACCTACGTACAGTTGGACACCATACCAGTAAATGTTAATGACCGTAAATGGTAATTTTTTTCCTCTCGAAAGGATGTACAAGAGATGTATAGCGTAATAGTTAATCATGCATACCTTATTTCTTTCTTTCTGAGTATAAGGCGAATACCACTTGGTTAACCTAACTTTTCCTTGTCGGCTTATTAAGAGAACGAAATGAATCTGCAATAAGAGATATGACCTTATCCACATGGTAATTAGAGAAAGGTGTATATGAAACAACTGAAGCACACCATATAACCCCAATTTCATTTACACTAGGAATTGCTTCATGAGAAGTGTAGCATCATTTTCAGTTTTCTACGTCATAACTAAGATTAACATGTGTTGAAATTGAATAAAAGGAGGAATATGTAAAATTCGTGATTAATTCCTAAGACACCCGGTTGTAGACCTAATTTTGAAGGTAGTGCAACTATATATATAGTCAATAATTCTCAAACATTTACTTGATCAACTCCAAGAACCAACTATGCAACATGATTGTATAAGTATAATCCTCGGTGTCCCTAAAAGACCCATTCTTGTCATCATGGACACATTGCAAAGGTACATTCTACCCATGTCATCTCAACCATAAGACGCCTTTGGTTTATCCCTCAATAATAACCAGAAACTCCGCTGCATAACCAAGTAACAATCGTAAATCCAAATTCCCGAATACCCAAACTTTATTCTCTAATACTGAGTCTCATTACATTTTAACTTGGTAGCTTTAAATGTCACTTAACAAAGGTCCACTAATGTCTCTCCTCACTATAAACCTAAAAAGTGAATATTTTTAAAACCCTTAAAAGTGAATATTTTTGCTAACTAGCATGAAAAATACAGTATCCTCAATCACAAGCACTTTAATCCTTGGTCTAGTCCAAGTGTAAATAATAATATTCTTATATTCAATAACAACATAAAAGGCAATCAATCAGTTTCAGATAGATATAAAACAGGAATAGTAATAGAAACCCTAATTAATTTCATGAATTGGTATGACAAGGTAATTAGCATATAAGGGATCTAACCATGGCTTGAGCAAAAAGAAAACAACTTCACGTCCACCTTCCGATCTGACTGATAGCTCTGTTCAACAACATGAATGAATTACAACGAAATTATTACGTGTTGTTGATCCAGAATAAACAGATCAGATATAAGCAAATTGGAAATTGAATGACAAGTTAACATATAGGTTTTGAATGATCAAACAACAAGTTTATAGAATGTTCGGATCAGCAGAGATGGAAGTGAAGAAAACCTTGCAGAGAGAATTCGAATTGCTCTGACTGATCGTCGCCGGTGAAACAGTAAAAGCTCTCTCTCTCTCTGGCTTGTCTAAAATAGACTTTGAAGTTTACTTTCACTCACAAATATCCTAAGGGCGTTTGGTTCGCGAAATAATTTGGAATTGAACTTGTATATGAATTAGAATCTTAAGGAAATGGATTTGGAATTTAAACATTCCAATTGCAATTGAACATTGTTGGAATTGGAATCTCAATTCTATTTTTGTGTTTGGTTGTCAAATGAATTGGAATCCATCACCCCGGTACCCACAACCACCAGTTCGGGTCGAAACGGTTGGCGTTGAAACGGTACGGATCGAAACGGTACGCATCGAAACAGTTCGAGTCAAAACGGTACGGGTCGAAAACGTTACGGATCGAAACCGTTTGCGTCGAAACGGTACGGGTCGAAACCGTTCGCGTCGAAACGGTACGGGTCGAAACCGTTCGCCTCAAAACGGTACGGGTCGAAACTGTTTCGACGACGGTTCGGATCGAAACGGTACGAGTTGAAACAGTGCGGATCGAAACGGTTGAAGATTCCAATGAATTTACTTTAATTCCTTCACATATAGGAAAGATTTTGAATTCCTTTAGTTAAAGGAATTTGAAGGAATTCATGTCTAATTCCAATTCCAATTCAATTGTCAACCAAACACATGAAGATTGGAATTGGGATTTCAGTTCCATCAAATTCTGTGAACCAAACATCTTGAGAGATGGAATTCAAATTCCAATTCCTTTAAATTCCATTGAATTCATGCGAACCAAACGCCCCCTAAGTGTTTGGGATTGCTTATAAAGCAAGACTTATAACTTTGGGTTAAAAAGGATGTTTTAAGGCTTTGAGAAGGAGAAATGGAAAAGTTACAAGGGAATGACTTTTGAAAAAGGAGATAAGATGTGGAAAAGTCAATAAGTTGTTTTTCATAAGCAATCCCAAACACCCTGTTAACGGATTGTTAGTTTACGCCTCCATGTTCGAAGTATTGCAATTTGTAGCTTCATTTGTGAAACAACGATGTATAACTCTGATTGATTAGACGAGATTTGCTAAGGGCACTCGGTATGGTTTCGGTGAAGTGATCGGGGTATGCCATTCACCGATCGGTGAATGGTTGTCGCTAAATCGGTGAGGAACATTCGGGGTCGGTGATAGCTTTTTTCGGTGTATAGTCACCGATGCGGGGAAAGGAGAGAAGGATGAGGGAGAGGGGTTTAGTGGTGGGTCCCAACCCCTTTCAACCAATCACAATTTTTTTTAAATTCTTTACCACTCTCTAGGTGTTTGAACCATACCATCTGATTGAGTGGAAAATAGAGAGTGGAATGGGGACTTGACATGACATGCTATTATTGGGTAGAGAATAACTCAAACACCCTGAAGTGATTGAACCATACCCTCCACCCTAAATTGCACCACATAAAGTTAAAATAGAACTAGTGAATACTATATTTTAGTACTTTTGTTTCCTGTTGTGTAGATTCCATTATAAGTACTTGATGTTTGTGATATACTTAAAATGTTTCCTGTTGTGTAGATTCCATTATAAGTACTTGATTTTGTGATATACTTATAATGTGTAGATTTGGTTTATGGAGTTGAGGGTCTTATTGGAGCAACCTCTCTATCCTTTGTGATGGAGGCATGATTTGTCAGTTGTCTACATCCCGCATTCTTATACCCTACCAATAGCTTTGCTATAGGGGAGCGTATTGGGTATAATTGTTGTTGCCTTTAATATAATGGGTTATTGGATTTTAATAATCCTAAGTTTCACCGGTTGGCCGATAATAATCCAACTTTAAAAATTCCCTCCAATAATCCCAACTTGTAAAATTTTGACCGCCATTGATCCTTTTTAAACATATAAGAATTTGGTCTCCTCAATAGATTCAATTACACCTAGAGACTTCTCAATTGATTTAAGTGCACCTATGTTAGAAAAGGATCAATGGCGGTCAAACTTTTACAAGTTGGGATTATTGGAGGGAATTTTTAAAGTTGGGACTATTATCGGCCAACTGGTGAAACTTAGGATTATTAAAATCCAATAACCCATTGGATTTTAATAATCCTAAGTTTCAATCCAATAACCCATTGGATTTTAATAATCCTAAGTTTCACCTGTTGGCCGATAATAATCCCAACTTTAAAAATTCTCTCATAATCCCAACTTGTAAAAGTATGGCCGCCATTAATCCTTTTCAAAGATATAAAAATTTGGTCTCCTCAATAGATTGAATTACACCTAGAGACTCCTTAATTGATTTAAGTGCACCTATGTTAGAAAAGGATCAATGGCGGCCAAACTTTAACAAGTTGGGATTATTGGAAGGAATTTTTAAAGTTGGGATCAGAGCCGGCCCAATGGGTATATGAACCTAGGCCCAAGCCACCAAATTTGAAGGGCCACCAATTTTCCAATTTGAAGGGCCACCAATTTTCTAATAGATCATGCACAAATCTCTCATTTGTAAACATTACATAAACCTAATAACCCAATTCTAATAGATCAGGCCCAAATCTCTCATCTGTTAACATTACATAAACCTAATAACCCAGCGGCACTAAGAGACGTTTGAAGGCACGTGCAGCGGTGGGTGCCGAATCCAAAGCGGCGATATATCACAGACCTTCTCTGTAGCGCCGTTTAGTTTTGCTCAGTTTTGCGATTTTATGATTGGCGATTTAATCTTGTGGCTCTCACTCAGGTTAGACATTCACATCCTCATTTGTTGAATAGGGAACTAGGGTGTATTTGCCAATTTGCATCTCTTGTTTAGGGATTATGCTTATTTCATTATTTGCTGATTTAAAGTTGTTGAATTAGGGCTAATTTGCTGATTTTAAGTTGTTGAATTAGGGCTAATTTGTTGATTTCATTTTGTTATTTAGGCCTTTAGGGCTTATTTGATTATTTTAAATTGTTGAATTAGGGTTGATTTTAAGTTGTTGAATTAGGGCTAATTACGATAATTTCATCAAACAATTTGCCTCGGTTAAAGCTAGAAAAGTAGATTTTATTTAAAGAAATACTATAATTGTAGAAAACATATGACTTTCAAAAAAAATAACTATGCGAATTTTAAACTTTTTAGTTTATAATAGCCGGTCCCAAGCCCAGATAAAGGAGTAGGGTTTTATCACTAAATATGTTGAAAATGATAATTTTGCAAAAGGGCCACCACTTCGTAGTTCGATCAGGGCCTCCGAAAACGTAAGAACGGCACTGGTTGGGATTATTATCGGCCAACATGTGAAACTTAGGATTATTAAAATCCAATATCCCTAATATAATTAAATAACTTGATGAAGCATATGATATAAGACTTATAGGTTGACTGTTACTTACAAATGAGATTATCACATTATCATTAAAACTGAAATATGCAAATACTCAACTACAAACTTATAAAACTTTTATAAATTAGTCATGATTAAAAAAGTAAAAGGAGGTTACATGATTTTCTATTAACGTCGTTTACATAAAATATGCCCAAAATAACTATCTGATATTGTCTCGTATTAACTTCAAATCACCTACCCAACCAACACTTTATCTATCACTTAAGAGTTGCAACTTGCAACTTCATCAAGTATTAGTTGCAATAGTGATGACAAAAACGCCTTATAGGCGTTTCTACAAGTATTCGTTTCATCGGGTGGTATTAATGGTGTATTATTCTTCTTAGTAGGAGCCTCAAGGTATTTGTACATGGAAGGCATGCTTCGAGCCTTCGACATTAGTTGCCTTTCCTAGCACAATTCCCATACAACAACCCACATCCAAACAACTACGATGCAATTTTACATCATGGATATGAATCACTTATCCAAAATTGCCGTGTTGGACGCCTTCCATCATGTATCTTGAACCTTAAAGAGGTTGCCTCATTTGATGTCAATTTGAAAGTTGAGTGAACTTATTACCCGCACGCAAAAATAAAATATATTTTACTCATACTTTATTATATATTTAATACTAGGTGTACACCCGTGTGAACACACGGGTTTGTTTTAATAACGATCGGAAGCAAATACTAAAAAACATATTATAATATATTATTTAAATTCTTTATGTTTAGTTACATATTATAAAACAATGTTAAAGACAATTTGTTTTAGTGTACATGTTTGATATAGAAATAAGGTAAATAATTGATAATATTTTGTCGAAAATGAAAGCATAACCTAATTTTATGTTGTCTAATAACTTCTTATATATGATGTTAATTTTTTTTGACACATTGTTAGTGTAAAATTCAGTAAAGGTCCATTGTTATTGTATAATTCAATAATACTAAAAACAGATTATAATATATGATTTAAATTCTTTGCATTTAGTTACATATCTTTATAAAACAATGTTAATGAAATTACGTGTTAGTGTACATGGTTGATATACAAATAAGCTAAGTACTTGGTAATATGTTGTCTAAAATGAAAACATGAACTAATATGTTGTTTAAAATGAATACATATCTTTATAAAATGTCTTTTTTATACCCTCAAATCTTAATGATAAACATATATGATTAGAACATTCACACTTCTCAATAAAATCATTTTCATCTTCTCTCAAGTCCCAAAACACAGAACTTCATCTTCATCTTCATCGGATCATCTTCATCTTCACCGAAATCATCTTCATCGAAATCATCTTCCTCTTCTGTAATCTCCACCGATCATCAGCTTCATCTTCATCTTCATCATCTTCATCTTCTATAACAATCGAAGGTAATATCACATACCTAAAACGCTTCCTGTTTGTAGGTTTGGGTTTTGTTTATTATGAGGTTTGTTTCAGGTTTTATATGAAAATATTGTTTGATTCTTGTGGGTTTTTGTCTCGGGTAGCAAAACAGAGGGTTTGAATGTGTTTTCGGTTCCTCATATGAGATCAACTGTGTTTTGGTTTTGATTCTTGTGGGTTTTTGTCTCGGGTATCAACTGAGTATATTGTTCAAAATGTATCATTGATTTCTATAGTTTAAGATCTCATGTGATCATTTGGCTGATTCTTGTGTGTTTTTCTCTAAAAACAATTAGAGCACAGATCTAGGTTGTTTATTGAAACTATGATACTTGTGGGTTTTAATTTCTGAATCAAATGCGAAGAAACAAATGATGGAAATTGATAAAGCGCATCAGTGTGTAGTTATTTGAACACATCAATATTGATACTTGAAATGTGAAAATTGATTTTTGGTTATTTGAGAATTGTTTAAAAAGATGAACTAAATCAGAATTAAATTTTATACAAATGAACTGATCGGATCAGTTTCGGATTGATGTGTTCGTCATATTGATTTTTGGTTTGATTCGATGATATGTGTTCCTCATATTGGTCATTTGAATGTGTTTATATTGGTCATTTGAGAATTGTTTAATAAGATGAACTAAATCAGAATTAAATTTTATACAAATGAACTGATCGGATCAGTTTCGGATTGATGTGTTCCTCATATTGATTTTTGGTTTGATTCGATGATATGGGTTCCTCATATTGGTCATTTGAATGTGTTTTATTGTACAGAATGGCTGCGGATGTAAAGATATGCAAAAAACCAAGCACGAAGGCGAGAACACTTGACAACCTCCTAGAAGATGGTGCGGTGCACATAAGGAAGTAATTGATCAGAACGATCAATTGTATATGAATGAATATAACCCCAGTGGCAGATATGTAATAAGCGAGTTCTGGAATTTCAAGGAAAATCGAAGAGCTACACTGGGGTTATATTCATTCATATATGAATGAATATAACCCAAGTGGTAGATATGTAATTACCTACACTGGGATTATATTCATTCATATCTGCTACATTCCGAAGTGCACCCATCAGCAAGGATCCACAATTGCTTGTGGTGATACGACATTTTGTCTCTGTATTGTATGTTACGGTCTTTTGTTATCGAGTCTGTAAGTCCTGTCAAGTCTACGAAGTTGGTATGACGTGTTTTCTCTATATTGTATGTATTAAAACTTTACATTTAATATACAATTTAGGCTTTAATAATTTGTTATATATAGTATACACATAATTATTAGATTGCATTTATTTAAAAAAGATTTGATTATTAGATTGCATTTATTAGATTTAATATACAATTTAAGCTTTAATTTTTCTCAAAAAATTATTTGTTCAGGTTTGATATAGAAATAATCTAAGTAATTGATAATATGTTGTCTACAAATCCGATTATTAATCATTTCTAAATGTTTTCTAACAATTTGTATCTAAAAATCAGATTATTAATCATTTCTTCATGTTTTCTAACCATTTGTGTCTAAGTAACCCGAACAACATGCCATATACTTGTATATAGACATGTATGCAAAGGCAATGTCATTTTATTGCCCACTATGCCGTCGATCGCCTAAAACCACTTGGAATGCCCTGCCAAAGTATAGATACAATGATTGCATATCGAGCAACAAACGCAAAGCTGATTTTAAGGAACCTTTGCTTTAGTTAATGCATCATCTTTTATCTTTTACGTTTTTAAAGACACTCGCATTCTAAGAAAAGCAGAACAATTATATTTCTTAAACTGAGTTTGTATTTTTTTTCATGTCTAACTGGGATATAAGGTGTGGCCATAAGCATCAGTATCACTAATAAGAAGAAAATAACCAAAATTCTGATAAAGTATAAAATTTCAAAATTTGACAAATCAAAACAAACTCTTAAATAATAAGTCAAGAAATCGAACACATACAAAAGAGAAATATTGATCATGGTGTTTTCACTTCCATGTTTATAAACTTGCATATTTTTTTCTATTACATATCAAATTAGACTCTACATACAAAACATGGAATAGAGATAACCTTTAACATACCCTAAAAATACCTTACGAACTCACAATTTGTAAACTATGATTCAACCCGAAAACCGACCCATAATCATTTAAGCATGGCTTCCTCTTTCTGAACTGTTTTGGCAGCCGCAACCATCGCTTATAACGGTTGTTTAGACACCATTACCAGTCCCAAAACTGTACCTAATTGCATGTTGTTAGTATTCCTTTTCTTGTTTTGTTACGGTACTCGTTACCCCTATTATCCAATGTTATTTGACCACTGTTTACAGCATCGAGGCACCACCCACGCAGCCACAAACAACCCAAATCGCTGCTGCCCCAACACAAGGATTTGCTCCAGAAACCGTAGGACGCATGACAATGTGGTCTGGTTCGCTGCACTTTTATAACAAAGTCCTTATGTTAGTTTTTCAATTATAATTAAATCTCCTTTTACTACACCATTACCTATAGAGTAAACTCAATAGGAAGTATCTAATCGTTAATACGAACTCAAGTTATCAGAGACTATCATAAATAAGCCTTGTGTAAATTTACCTGTTTAAATACGTTGATTTTTTTTGTCCAAATAAGCACCAAGCAATATCAAATCCATTCCACAATGACCATTTTTATACACTTGATTTTTAAGTCCAGTTGAATGTAAAAACACATCTGCATCAACATCAAAATCATCAAATAAAGTCTAAGTTTTTAGCACATGAATGAATAAAATTTCGTTCAAAAAGTTCAAAATAATACACTTAATACTCCAATCAATTCTTAATGTTAAACTATGTTTATAATAATAATAATCGATGTTAAAGCTATATATGGGGTATGTCAGTCAAAATTCAATAATCTCAGCATGTACGCTATGATAGAGATTCATTATCTCTATAACCTATCAGTTTATATTCTACAAACTCTTAGCGACCAATTGGGATGAATTTCATTTTAGAACGAACATAACTAAAAGGTTTAACTTTATCACAATTATAATTAACTCATGATTAATAACAGTTTTAAAATCTAACCATTACCTTGAACCTAATGACTTTCATGCCAAGATCCAGGGATGTTTGGGATACTTAGCAGCAACCTTTCGTACAATATCGTAGGAAAACCCAAACAGTGTTTCTGGCTTTGGTGCAGCCTTTTTTGCATTGTCAATGTCTGCAAAAAACCTAAATCAGAAAGGTTGGAAATAAAATTTGAAATCGGTAAATATAATAAACCTGCCACTTACGTAGATTCAGGCCATCCTCATTCATAATGCTTCTTCCTAATGTTTTCTTTGCTTTTTAGGGGGAAGATGGGTGCTTCTCTCCATAGGGCATACAAAGCACAGATTGTTGGCGGAAGCCCGCCACATTTAACATATAAAGTTTTTTTATATGTTAAATATGGCGGGCTGCCGCCAATAACCTGTGTTTTGTATGCCCTAGGAGAGAAGCACCTATGTTCCCCTTAAAAAGCAAAGAAAACATTAGATTTTTGGATTTGATGTTTTTCGATGCTGAAAGGTCATTAGTCATGACTGTGTGATCATGCTTTACCTGAGAACAAATGCACCAAGTTAAGCTCAAGGTTTTTCAACTTGATCAAATGTCACTTATACCCTTTAATAAAGACCTTGTTCGTTTTTTGCACGCCCTGTTCGTTTTTTTTAATGTTGAAACAACGTTAAAACCTAAAACCCTATGCTGAAGTGTTGTTTTTTGCACCTGATTGGGCCGAGGCGTCGCCTCAAAACGCTTCACGTGTTTTGACGCTTCAGAGCAAATAAAACGTTTTGCCAAACGGTTAACACTTTAAGCGAGCTTAAAGCGCGCTTTTTTAAACTAAGTTTCCAACACAAGAAAACTACACAATTGTTTTATTCTATTTTTTACTATTTTCTTCTTTAGCACATTAAATGTAATAATTGAATGTGATAAGAAAAGCAGTGTGACTTACAGGAAGTGACTCCCATATGGCTTCATCAGTCAAATGTTCTTCATTTACTGCAAATAACGCCTTGCACATTCTGTACACATTACAAATCTTGTTTTCAGATTATAGGGTTACTTATTTCAAGACACTTCACTGTTCTTTAACATTAACTCCAGTCTCTACTTCATTATTTTTTATAAGCGGTTCAAGATTACTAACCAATACCATGTGACTAAACCGTTCCTTGTCATCTTCTTTACTCATTGACAGAAATAAATTAGACTTTAGGGACAAACTTAATGTGATCTTTGCCCCAGGTTCACTGTCATCGAAAGTAGAAATATTTTTAACAAAACAAACAGAAAATTTTAACGAAACAACACGTCATAGAAACTGGTAAAACTAAAATTTTAACGAAACAACACGTAATAAACCCAAAATTTTAACCAACCAGTAGCAATCTTGGATAAAAGAAACTGGTAAAACTAAAATTGCAAAATTATGAAAGCAGTGAAACTTTGAATATTCAATAATAAACCATAGTATTACAAAATTATGATTTAGAAAAATAATAAAAATTAAAAATTAAACATTACAATTAACACTTAAAAGAATATCTTGTTCTCTCGCCTTCTTCCATGCAATTTCGTTTTTTGTTTTAATTTGTAGATCAGCTAGCATATCACAGGTCTTCTGATCCTGTTTCAAACTAAAATACACATAAGCGTCTATTGAGGTTGCGTACTTACCTTTTCTCCCATAAATGAAGGTTTTATACTCTAAATAACATGATGTCTTCATTAGGATAGATTTTTATAGAATAAAAGTAGAATGAAAACTGGAACATATTACCTACGCCCCTCTCATCATGTGCTCGAGATAAATAAGAGTAGTGCCTTATAGCTCCATATCAAATACCCTGCATCACAAAAAAAACTAAATCAAACGAAATCACAAATACCAACCTATTTACTAAATCAAACGAAAATGTGGAATAAGTTGTTATTCTAAGTATCCTTTATGCACATTACAATAATTCAAGTTATTGAGGTTTGGATTAATACATCGCCATCAGAAACGTCTTGTTTCTTAAGAGATCTAGATTTGAGTTAAATACTTGTAACAAATGTAGAAAAATGAAATGCATAAAAGAAACATAATAAACATGAATTATTGTAATGTGCATAAAGGATACTCTAGTACTTGTCTAACAGACTGCAAATCGGTGTAGAAATTGCCCGTGTTGGCGTACTACGAGTTTTATATCTTGGAAAACTAACCCATTTTCCGTCGTAACCTCTCGTTTGAAACGTGTGTCCTCCTCGGAAATGATCAGTCTTCCATCAGCATCTATCTCTGGCTCATCAGCAGCCTGTAGCTTCCTTTTCAGACTGTCGAAAGATCTAAGGGTTGATCTTGTCTTTTCACGGTCAAGCAGGTCAAGTGGTTCATCATCTAGCTGTTCATAACTGTCTTCTGCCAACCTCTTCCTTGCTCTCTTCGACCTGCACATTATACATATACATTTAAATTTAATATGTGTATAATAAATAAATACTCATATAGTTGTATCAAAGCACATACTTGATCGAAGACTTTTTGGAGTTGAACATATCTTCAGTTTCACCATCATCACCGAAATCCGAGAATATTTCCGTATGATTCCATCTGTTCAACCTGATCAAGAGCCAGAAGTATAATTTAATTAATTAACGATAATGTAGTCGAGTATTTGTAAGATGCGTTAAAGCGAAAGCGAATAGAACCTTCAGGTAGTTGCTTTCGTTAGACGAGATTTGGTTTCCTCAGTGTTAGCGGAATGTTTTCGCTCTTTTCGTTCATTTATCTGCACTCCAACAGTAACTGGTTACTGATATTATTCAGTTTAAACTAACAAAAAAATATATATTGAACCGTAAACAACAAACCTTTCGTATATTTGTGAGCAGCTTCATATGTTCTTCAGGCATTGCTTCCTTAACAGCATCAAGCCCGCATTTTTTACAAGCATTTCTAGGAGCTGCTTCACCTGTAGGTTTGGAACCTTCGCTTTGAAATGATTATTGTTGCTGCTTTGCCAGCTCAGCAACACCTCCACCATGTCCCGCACATGCGTTTGTAACCCTTCAGCTTGTGACTTGGCAACCAACACCTATTTGGACGATAATCTCATATGCTCTATTTCTCGTTTTCTTGTTAGACTGCAAACCATAGATTCAGATTTAATGAAAACAATAATTCCCAAAAATATCCAACATGACTTGTATAGTACCTCTTTAAGGCCGAGTATAACTTCGGTCAAGAAAGAAGCAACGATTTCACATTTCATATGCTCTGCCAATAGGTTTGGAACGTTTGGTTGAACTGAGGTCATTTTTCTCTTCTTTGAAGAAGGCATAGGCTTAACCAAATCAATCTCTGCATGAACCGTCTACTGTTGAGAACCGTTTACTGGTAGTTTTTCTTTGAAGAAGGCATAGGCTTAACCAAATCAATCTCTTCATGTACAGCTGCATAGTTGAGTTGCTAAGCCCTGATTCATTCAGAAGCTGCATTCAAGATATAAATATGATAGTTTGAGGATATCATGAATTCATGACATACGCTATAATCTTCTATTGTGGATGAAGGGTTAAAAAATACCTCAATAACACAAGGGTCTGCTTTGGCATGACTTTGTTTCTCTCGGATACGGTCATCCAACATCTTACGCAATTCAAAAACAGTCTCGTTATTAAGATTGTCAATATCGAACTCGATCTCATCCTCTGTAAATCACATATACAGACAGAACGATATAATAAAAAAACGAAATCAACAAAACAAACAATAAACAAATAAACAGACCTCAAGGTTCTGCTTTGGCATGATTTTGTTTCTCTCGGATATGGTCATCCAACAACTTACGCAATTCAAAAACAGTCTCGTTATTAAGATTGTCAATATCGAACTCGATCTCATCCTCTGTAAATCACATATACAGTATTCACGATACAATAAAACAACGAAATATGATAGTTTGAGGATATCATGAATTCATGACATACGCTATAATTTTCTATTATGGATGAAGGGTTAAAAAATACCTCAATAACACAAGGTTCTGCTTTGGCATGACTTTGTTTCTCTCGGATACGGTCATCCAACATCTTACGCAATTCAAAAACAGTCTCGTTATTAAGATTGTCAATATCGAACTCGATCTCATCCTCTGTAAATCACATATACAGACAGAACGATATAATAAAACAACGAAATCAACAAAACAAACAATAAACAAATAAACAGACCTCAAGGTTCTGCTTTGGCATGATTTTGTTTCTCTCGGATATGGTCATCCAACATCTTACGCAATTCAAAAACAGTCTCGTTATTAAGATTGTCAATATTGAACTCGATCTCATCCTCTGTAAATCACATATACAGTATTCACGATACAATAAAACAACGAAATATGATAGTTTGAGGATATCATGAATTCATGACATACGCTATAATTTTCTATTGTGGATGAAGGGTTAAAAAAATACCTCAATAACACAAGGTTCTGCTTTGGCATGACTTTGTTTCTCTCGGATACGGTCATCCAACATCTTACGCAATTCAAAAACAGTCTCGTTATTAAGATTGTCAATATCGAACTCGATCTCATCCTCTGTAAATCACATATACAGTATTCACGATACAATAAAACAACGAAATCAACAAAACAAACAATAAACAAATAGACAGACCTCAACGTTCTGCTTTGGCATGATTTTGTTTCTCTCGGATACGGTCATCCAACATCTTACGCAATTCAAAAACAGTCTCGTTATTAAGATTGTCAATATCGAACTCGATCTCATCCTCTGTAAATCACATATACAGTAAGAACGATACAATAAAACAACGAAATCAACAAAACAAACAATAAACAAATAGTCAGACCTCAAGGTTCTGCTTTGGTATTTTTTTGTTTCTCTCGGATACGGTCATCCAACATCTTACGCAATTCAAAAGCAGTCTCTTTATTAAGATTGTCAATATCGAACTCGATCTCATCCTCTAAACGGGATTTTGTATATAAAAAACAGCTTGCCTTTCTTTCAAGAGTTGAAACCCTTTGGTGATACTCTTCTCGTAGGGACTCGACCTCAGCTTCATTTGATTTTCTCTGTTAAAATAATAACACAGTTAATAAAGCAACAATAAGAGAACAAATCATCTTATGTGATGTGGATAAGCAGTCTCTTTATTAAGATTGTCAATATCGAACTCGATCTCATCCTCTAAACGGGATTTTGTATATAAAAAACAGCTTGCCTTTCTTTCAAGAGTTGAAACCCTTTGGTGATACTCTTCTCGTAGGGACTCGACCTCAGCTTCATTTGATTTTCTCTGTTAAAATAATAACACAGTTAATAAAGCAACAATAAGAGAACAAATCATCTTATGTGATGTGGATAATGCAAAAGAGTTCACCCTCATGAAGATAATCTCTTTTACCACGTGCATACTTTGATCCATCTTTTAATAAATAAAAAATTATATTAATAATAAAGTATGGGACTTTACTGTTAAGGTTTAAAAGTTTAAGAAAGTAATCATGCAAAACCTTTTTTAATCAAGAACCAGGCTACGAAGCCTTCATTGTCATCATCTTCCCACAGATATACTGATGAAATACCGCCTTCATAATACCTAACAGATAATTAAATCAACAATGACATAAAAACAGTAAATATTTCAATAATGAAATACCGCCTTCATAATACAACTTATATGCAGAATATATGCACTGATGCATATTTTTTTATGCCAAAAGGCATCTTGAACTGAAACCTGCACTATTTTCCTTTTCCAGAATCTCAAACTTCATGCACATAACTATTCATCATACGGATCCCTAACTAAACTGAAATTGATTAAATCTTTAACCCTAGGAACTCCTATTTTGAATCTCAAACAACACATAACAATAAAATCGATTAACAAATCAATAATTTCGAGCTACAATTACAGAATCGATGTATAATATTGCAAATTAGGGCTTGAAAAAGAAAAAAAAGGTGAAAAGAACCAGAAGAGGCTGATCGATTTGAAAGAGTAGATCGGAGGAGTAGTCCGGCGGGAGGTTGAGGAGAGCGGAGAGAGTGGTTGTTGCATCGATTTGAGAGAGTAGATCGGAGCTCTAGATTTGATAATCATCTGAAGATTTGAGAGAGATGCATTGAATTTTGCTCTTCTTCCCGTCTCTCTTTCTACTCTTGCAACTCCAGACAACACCATCTAGTGAGAGAGAAAGAGAGCATGAATCACCATCGCAGAAGGATTTTCAGAGAGAAAGAGAGCATATGAGAGAGATGCTTTTTAGGTTTTGAGAACATTTATTGAGTTTATTGAGAGAGAATTATATTAGATTGTTTGAATTTGAAATTTAAAAGACCCGCTTTTTTTTCAACTTACCTTTATTAGAGTTATATATTATATTAGATTGTTTAAATATAGATTTATGACATCAGCGGAGTGACATCAGCGGAGTCTATGTGGCATCCAATGTGGCATATCTAAGAAGATGACAAGTAAGCAAAGTGAGGTCAGCCTTTAAGCTCCTTTTATAGATAGTATAGATTTGTTTTCCAGTGCTCTTCTATATTTAGAGCATCTTTAATGGCACAAAGTGGACCAGAACATGTATGCCAAGTGGTGTCCAATGGCATTGTCCGGACTCCGAAGATGCATTTGTAACGCCCTGCTATTTCATACTTTCTATATTTGGAAACCTTTGCCTGTAATTCTATTTTTGGAAACTTTGTATTCTTGTAATTGTTCTTTCCTTATAATCGTTGTAAAATCCGAGACTTGAATCATAATGAAATTCGTGTTTTTGTTACATTTGTGTTATATACGTTCTATACATGTTCATACGTTCAAAAATATCATTCATACGACACTTTATTCATACTTTGTGCTAAAAATGTCAAACTTGCAAACTATTGATCTATATGCTAAATTACGCGAATTCGATACTATTTCTCGACAAATAAACATAATTATACTTTTTTTATGTTTGATTTATGGTTTATTTACATAACATACCTTTACACATGAGTCTTGTACCAAAAAACCCTAATTTCAACTTAAAACAACATATTACGAAAGTCTAGGGGCCAAAACTGAACAAAAATAAAAAATTCAGCCATCAGACCTCCTGGCGGCCCGCGACCCGGCCCAGGATAGTCTTCGCGGCCCGCAAGAGCAGCTCAGTTCGCAGATTTGTGATCAGACGCGATTTTGAGCGGGATTTGGTGTTTTATTTGGGTTTTAAACTCATTTCTAGCATTAATTACCCACCAACCTCAACCCTAAACACTTCCCTATAAATCCCACATCTAATTCAAGCATTTTCCACTTTGCAACTTGTTCTAAACTCTCTCAAATCATTCCATAATCAACTGTTAATCAGAAATTCGAGCAGAATCATCATACTTCACTAAAGTGAGCATAACTCACTCAATACTTAGTCTTTTTCATCCATTCCTTTTTACCACTTGTTTGGAACAACCTTAGGAACATTTCCACAAGTTTTCCAAAGAAAACCAAGCTCTGGAATGTCACAAAAAAGGCTCCAAAGTGGACTGTTACTTTCTGTTTTCACTTAAACTTTGTTAAACTTAGTTAAACTTGAGTTTTCTCATCTCAAACCTATGTCCTAATGCTCATAATCAATTGAATGGTTAGTTGGGCTTAAAAAACAAGGCTGAGAAATGTTAAATCAGAGGTTAAAACCTCACAAACATTCTATTTTAGTTAGGGTTTTACCCACAAGTAGTGTTCAAGCATGAAGCTTGATGAATGTGTGATAGTTTGACTAGCTTGGGCTATCCTTCATAGAAATCCACTTACTACTTGATGTTTTTCCATAGATTAGTTGTTATTATTTCCTTAATACTTGTAAGTTCATGACCCTCCTTGTTGTTTATGACAACAAGTGTAGTGGTGAACAATGTAGGTACCTAAATGGGAGCTTTGTTGTTCCTACCTCATGTATGAATTATATGACTCTAAGAGGTGCCTAAATGGAGACTTTAATCTCCTACCTCATGCTTGATCTATAGGACTTGTAATCTTTATAATATATTTATATGTTATCTATATAATCCATATAAATATAAGTAGCTAGACTTGATGATAACTTAATAGTTAATTGTCAAGAATATGTTACATCACCTATGACCATACACATGTTACGATTTTAATAGACTTTAATCTATGAAAACATACAAACTCTTTTGAGTTTCAATAGTGTTAAGAACATGTGTTATGTGTACAAGGTGATTATTTTCATATGTTATTTTCATGTTATTTAAATTCCGAATCTAAATCTTTCAATTTCCCCGAACTCACACACCTATGTTTTTCTTCATGTAGAAGGACAAGGTGCTCCAAACTAATCCATCAACCAACATCACTCACGGGATTTCAAGTAGGAAAGCTTGCAAAACCATGAGTATACTTCACCCCGTTTTCCTTTTTATCACTTTTGGGTGCAACATGTATGTTATACAAAATTACACATCACTTGAAACTATTTTAAACTATATCCATGATTAACATGAAACTATATGATGCTTGTTTAGACTTGTATGCTAATGTAAACTATTTGTGTCGATTATATGCTTTATTAACTTTGCTAGCCTACCTTAACAATTATAGTGTTATAGGATTAACGCACCACCGACGAAACTTGGGGTATTGTTAAGTTAAACATGTTAACCTCCCTTTATTCTACTTGGGATAGGTTATTTTAACGCGTTGGATTCTTGGGTTTGAACATATAAGTACACCGTTTCGGCATGCTAGTAAACTCGCTTAATATGATTCATGTTGGATATGAGAACTTTAAACTATTTTATGCTATATTATGCTATGTAACAAAACTTGTGTCACACCCCGATTTTCCACGTGTCACCGGTGGGCCCGGTGGGGGAGTATCGTGACGTAGTTGGCAACATCATGGTCAAACAACACAATATAATAATGCACAGCGGAAGCAAAAGATAAATATATTACATTCCGAATATAAGTAATGTCAAAGTATTACAACGGAAGGTAAAGGATCCACAGGCGGATCAATAAAAGAAAAACTGTTCAACAGACTTTAGGCATCTAGAACTGGCAAGATTTCCTAGTGACGCCCTGAGCTCCCGGCCAATTACGCATAGTACCTGTCACTTAACCTTTTTGGAAAATACGTCAGTTTACACTGGTAAATACAATTAACTGACTCATTTTGGAAAAAGAGTTTGAAAAGTGATTCGAGTGCAAACGGCACAAAAATATCTTGACACGTTGATTAAAATGCACAGAGGCAAAATTAATCTTTTATACTTGGGACAATTCTATTAATAAAAATCTTGTATCCGATTTACATGGTTGTCCAACATTTAGGGCCGGTGATTATACAATACAAGCCGGACAAGATTAATCGACACACCACAAATATAATCTCACAAGAAGATACCCTTACGAGTGAGTATACGTTATACATATGCAACAGGAGGTGTTTTGCCTACACCTTGTGCTTACGTCGTGGCCATTCACTTTTTAAAATGAGCCAAGGATATCCAGGACACGGTCATTAACCCCCAATGTTATTTGTTATCAATCAATACAGATTAAAACGGGATTATGCAATTTAATCATCTCCGATTAAAAGGTTTCTACACCCGACCAAGCGGTATTTTTATAATACCGTATCCCAAGCCCGTATAAGGGAAAATAAGTTAAAAGTATTTACCTGAGCTAGCAATGCAATTTATACTCAGCCGTATATTCTAATCAGCAAGCACGAGTACTTCTACTGGGGCTCTCAATCTGGAACGAAGGTTTTATTAACCTATTAGATTACTAACGGGTCTTATTTAAGTCGTAACTTAGACCGGTTAGTTTTAAGAGAGGTTTACGGTTCAAACGCATGATTAAGCGAAGACCGGAATAGAATGTGATTTAGACCCGACAAGTTCGAAGACTTGTATAATATGGGTAAACTAAATACATTCTGGATTTTGAGATAAAAAGGATAAGGTTTGACCCGTTTCGGCTAATTTATGCAAACTAGTTACATAAACCGAACCGAACGCGCCAGAGGCGTAACGGGTAACCATAAGGGTCGCGAACAGGTTTCCTAAGTTAATATGCTTTAAATATGTTGTGATATCATTATGATATCTTCCATAATGCCTAAAACGAGATTAATCATTAATTATGCCCCGTAGGGGTATTTTGGTCATTTTAGAGATTATAAAAGGGGTTTAACGTAACCCCGACGTTCGGGACTGAAGTAATCAGTATACAACTTATTTTTAACAGATTATATTAGTTGGTAATAATCCTTATGTGTCAAAATGGTTTTAAGCCTAAACTACGCGTATAATACGCGTATAAACCCGTTTTAAGCGACGTACTATCAAAATACGATTTTGGGTTTTCTGATTAGTTAAACAGGCTCAAAACATTACATTTATTATTTAAAATTAGTAGCAATTGGACTCGCATCAAAATTCCTTGTAGAAATCATTTTATGACCGAAAAGGGTAAATTCGGTATTAACCGAATTAAGGCGATAAGCCTAGCTTAAGATCAGTTTAAAAATAATTAAAAATCTTCAAAAATCCCAAAATATTATTTAACATTAGTGGGTAAAAGTTTTGGTACCGAAAATCGGGTTTAGATAGGCTATGCGCTAATCGCGCCGTTTAATTAATAAAAAGTTTATTACATACGCTAATGCGCATATCTCCTAATCTAGACCTCCGATTGACGTGAAAATTTACGTACATGTTTAATAATCAGTAACTAAGATTATTGTACTTCCACATTTTCAAAATTCTCGTTGCATGGTCATAAGGGCATTACGGTCCATTTTAAGCATTTAACGGAACCGCGCGAACGAATCGGATAATCAATGAAACAAGTACGGAGACTTATACTATCATGCAACCCTACTCTAATGAAGCAATAAGGCATCTTCGAATCAAACTAAAACGGGTCAGAACTGAGGTCAACGCAAAAGTCAAACTTTTGCGTCTTTCGGCTCCGAATCGGTTCTAAATAGAAAGTTGTCGAATCAATCAAGCGTAGACAAGTTATTATACTTATTTTCATGTTATATGACTGATAAAACAGATTACACGCCTTCCGTATCATTAAATATGCGATTAACATTTCTGTTGACTTTTTCGGACAACCTTTGACTCGATAAACGACATGGTTAAGATTGGAATCAGTGGGTGACCTTTTAGGGGTTTATTACCCATATAAATACCAAATTATAACAACTTTTGATTCGACTAAACTCTGGACCGATTGTGATTTATCGGAAAGTCAAACCGTAGTTACGACGGTTTGATTTCTAGGCCATAATCTAAGCATAAATGAATTTAGAAGGATCAAAGGCACTTACACACGTCTAATGGATGTTTTGGAAAGCTTGGATCAGATCTTGAGCTCTTGAAAATGTCCAGAAGATGAAATGTGCATGTATGTGGAAAATGTGACTTCTTATAACAACTTCAAACCTCATGGATGATCAACAACTAAGTCTAGGGATGTTACATTATCATCCACAAGTGTCCTACAAGCTATAAATCATGTAGGGGTGCTCACACATGCAGATAAGATCCAAGTAAGTCGGTTAAATGGCTGAAACAGCCAACTGTCATGTATCTGGTCGCTGGGCATGCCTAGCGCACCGTTACGCTAACAATGTAGCGGTGCGCTAGCCCATCATCCGGCCAATTTTCATTTCAGTTTTGGTCCCTGGTCCTCCGAAACATCGCTTTCACCACCCAACTTGCTTATGAAGCTTTGTTATTTAACATATGGGGCTTTAAGACTTATACCCACTTTGTTAAGTCCTCGGGTAACTTTGTGATTACCCGAAAACCCCTAAATTTCAACGTTGACACTTATAACCCTTGTACACGAATTTTATCACAACTTGCTCATACGATATCGAAACTTTATGAAATTTTTGTGGTACATTCTAGTGAGCATAATTAATCGTTACAAAGCTTCGGGTTTGTCAAAAGGTCACTCAGAGGTATAACTTAAACATGTTGGCACATTTAACCCCTGTAGTTTGTAATCTCTCACTTTCTTTCACAATTCGCTTCGTATGATCCATGATCTATTCATTTAAGGTTATAAACATCATGTAGAGTTATTGCAAAGTCTATTTATTCATTGTTGACACTTTGAACCCTTATAATTACACAGTTTCACTGTTCGTCAACTTTAGTCCTTCAAGAACATTCCTTCACACGTTCAAACCTATGACACGTGTCAACACCTTATAGGACGTAAATTTTCGGGGTGTTACATCCTCACCCCCTTAAAATAAATCTCGACCCGAGATTTACTGAAACAAAGGAAGTATTCTCTGCCTAATAATGGCAACTTACAGATGATTAGGAATTTGTATGATCTTATTTGTTGTTTCCAATGCAACTTTCAGATCCTTAATATTGGACTTACCAATCTATTGTCCTAACAACAGATGTTTAACATTTCACCTATACAAGCTCTCCAAAGGAGTGGCCTTAATACTTACATATTCATTATTAAAGAAAAGCTTATCTTAAGGTGGTTATTCCAACCATTACTTAACTAATATTTAAGGAATAGCTAATCCTTGTCGTTAGTCGAACAATTCGACGATCCTGGGTAGCTGATGGCAAATTCTTAATCGTTGCCTATTTAGGGTTGCGGCATGCATGCATAAGCAATATGAACCGTCTTTCTTATTTAATAATATAATACCCTCAGAATATTGAGTCTGGCTATATGAGCCTATGTCTTAAAACTTACTTAATCAAGGTTTCATTTATTCCGAATTAATATGGAGTTTTCACAATACTCCAGCCCACGGCGGGCTACCTATCTTAATTCTACCTGCCTTCCAGGAAGTAAGCAGGGACATCTTTTGAGAAGATAATTAAGATACAAGGAGGCTACAGAGATTTTCCATATCTCAGGCTCCAGTTCATTCATCATTGTCCGTGCCAAATGAGTGACACCTTTATGTTATAAGTCCTCGAATTCATTAATCGGGAACATTTACTTGGAAATTTTTTTTTTCCATTTTTGGATATCTCCCTTGAATACTACTAGTCGACTTTAGTACAATATGATCTTTGGGATATCTTAGGGGTTCCATGTATTAAACCTCCATGCTGATCAGACATGGAAATAATCTATGGGACACACTAGGATACGCCAATCCTCATATGACACTTTTATCAAACATAGTTTGGCATTCGCAGGCGATAGAAAACAAAGAGAAAAGGAAATAATTAAAATAACATATGTTGTCGTACTCTATGCGAAGAAAGAGTGCTCTAAGATTTTCGGAAGGATTCCTTGCCGATACGAGAAGAATCGGTTACTAAGGTTTCCTTGGTAATTATACTTTGTGGGTATAATAAAAATTTTGCTAAGTTTATGGTTCATGAAGATTTATTATTGCCTGTATAAAAAAAAACAGGACACTTAGCAGAAATTATTTTTGATAAATGATAAGGAAGTTTATTGTACAAGTGCTTATAATTAATTAGGATGGAGATTTTCACAAACTAGGCACCTAGCTCAGTTGGCTAGGCGCGCGAAAGGGTGCGGCCGGCCTAGACCCGGGTTCGATTCCGGGGACGGCCAGTTCCACCATTTTTTTTTTAATAGTAATTAATCGTACGGACACGGGTAATTACGAGGGTTGTCTCATAAGGAGTCTTGATAATTAATTGCTTCTTATCAGTCACAATATGGACTTGATTTTTAAGGCAACCAATCGATTTTTATCACTTATATTGAGTCCTTAAGTATGCAATCAAAAGTTTGCTATAAGGATATTAGAAAAATGATTTCTAACAGATATTAATATCAATATAGGATTTGTTGGAGCATTTTCGACGTAACATCGTCACTTTCTACCGGGCATTAAATGACCGGAGTCTTAATCAGGTGGAGATAACAGTTCTCAACCTTTATCATTCATAATATATTTATACGTGCCAGTATTAATTAAGTTTCTACATAAACTGTTTGATAACGAAAGGTACATATTATACTATTATTATTCTGCCCCATCTCTTGGGCGTTCATCCTGACAACTCGTGCGTTTGTCAACTTGGCCTACTCGGGCTTCTTCTGTTTCCTAGGGCAGTTGGTCTTGATATGCCCCTTATCGTTGCAACCATAACAGGTTGCATCCTTCAACTTCTTGCAATCCATGGTTTTATGTCCTTTAGACTTGCAGATCCCACAAGCCCTGGGCTGTGATTTGGATTTTGGTTCGAACCTGCATTTCCCATAATGGCGCTTCTTGCAGGTCTCACATACTGGTTTCTGGTCGGACTTTTGTTTGTTCTTTTTCTTAGAACTCTGAGAGTTATCTACCTCCCTTTTCCTTTTTAGTTCATCCTTTGCATCAGAGGCATGAACGAGATCCTTCTTATGAGTAAGGAAATGTGGTCCTAGATAAAATTTGGACTGAACAGCATGGGTCTCCTTTAACTTTTTCACAGCTCTCTTCACAGCTTTTCCAACGGCTGCGTCTATCATAGTTTGAAGAACATCTTTGGAAATTCTAAGGGTTACAATTTCAGCATCATTAGAATGCGTCGCGTCATCCATGGCGCGATCGACTGTTGTCTTATCCGAGTTTGCCATTACTTTCTATTGGTTCCTAACACCAATAAAAACAATTTCTTAGTTGAAATCCAACAACTACTATATTTTTATTCTGATGGCCTTAATATATACTAGCCATGGTGTCAATAACCTATACAGGCTATTATAACACTAACATTCTTAATGAACGTTATTTAAAATATATTAATATTACTTAGCCTAGGTCGCAAAAGACCATCAATGGCATTAAAGATTTGGACCTAGTCCGTCACTTTTCTGACAGAGGATCAAAACGTCACATCTGTCTTTATTATATTAAAGAATTTAGGTAGCTTGAAAGCTTGCCATAGGGATATCAGAAAAGAGTGATTCCTATTAGATATAAAATATCCATCTAAGGTTTGTTGGAGCATTTTCTCTAAAGTATTATCGGTCAATTTATATCTCGTATTAAATGACCGAAGTCCTACTAAGACGGAGACAACGGTTCTCACCAGTGATCGTTCATTATTGAATCACATGTGTCAGCATCAAATGAATTTCTGCATAAACTGCTTGATAAGGAAAAGTACCTGTTATATAGTTATCCTTCTGCACCATCTCCTGGCGTTCCTCCAGAAGACTCATGCGTTTGTTTTCCTGTTCTCTCCAGGCTTCTTTATAAGCTTTGGACAGTTGGTTTTGATGTGCCCTTCCTCGTTACAATTGTAACATGTGGCGTTTTTCATCCCCTTGCAATCTAAGGTTTTGTGACCCTTGGTCTTGCAAATTCCACACAGTTTAGCGCGTGGGTCTATTGTACATTTTCCAAAATGTTGCTTTTTGCAGTTATTGCATTTGGGTCTGTTATCAGACTGACTCGAGTTCTTCCTAAACTCGGAATCCTTCCCGCGCTCCGAGCTTCCCTTCTTCTTCTTGTTAGTTTGATGAGAGTTTTCCTCCTCTCTTTCACTTCTTCTCTCGCCAGAAGCCTTAACAGACTTAATTCTGATTGCGTCTAAGGTTAGAGATAAGGATAAGTCCACCGTGGACCTATATGTGGTTGGCCTATATGCTTTAACATTCCCTTTTATCTCTGGTGCTAGGCCTCCAATGAAACGCGCTATGCGTTTAGGTTCAGGTGTGACTAGATAAGGAACCAGGCGGGACATAGTGTTGAAACTTGTCACATATGCCTGACAATCCAAATTCTCCATGACCAGAGTCAAGAAGTCTGATTCTATCTTTTCTACTTCATGCTGAGGGCAATAGCTTTCCTTGACTAATGCAACAAATTGACCCCAAGATAAGTTGTAGAGTAGAACTTTCCCCGTGGCTTGGAGCAGTGATCTCCACCATGCCAACGCTTCTCCTTTAAATGATTGTGAAACAAATTTCACAATATCTTGCTCCGCACAACCGCTGATGTCAACAACAGCGTCCATCTCATCGAGCCATGTCATGCAATCGATGGCTCCTTCTTCTCCTGTGAAGTCTCTGGGCTTGCAGGAGACAAAATATTTATATGAACAGGTCTTAACTGGTGCCTCTTGATGAAACACAACTTGTCTAGACGGAATACTCCTTTGATTTGACAAGTCATGAACATCGTCCTCCTTTGACTCATGTGTTTTAAGAGGGGGCTTACAACTAGCCGCAGATAGAGTCTTAGAGTGGGTATCATTTGACTCATCATACTGTCGATCAAGTGCTCGAGCAACTGCATAATCTATTATTGCCTGTAGTTCTGCTCCGGTTACATTAATTCTGGTAGTATCATTGCTCTCTTTCAAGTGACTGTTAACTTCATCAAATCCAGCCATGTAGCTTGATTGCTACATAAATATTAACAATGATTTATTCAGAGATTATTATGGAATCATCATCTTTGACGATTTATCAACCATGGTAATATAAACCATATTGGTTAACTTGTTAGTTATATTAAATTAGTATTTTCCATTATAATTTATCCTAGTTACGAAACATTAAGGATATTAAAGTGGCGCAAAAAGGCCTAGTCACAAGGACAGTTCTAAATTTTATAAGCCATGATTTCAGAGAATCGAGGCATTAAGGTTTGAATCACGTTCATTACCTTGACAGGGAGTTGTAGACTTCAACTGTCTTTTGTCTTTTAGGACATTAGATATAGCCCGTGGGCATTTCCCTTCTGAGGGATGGTTATAATATAATCATCTTCTCAGATGCTATTAGTCGAGATCGTATGGATCATACCGACTATTATGTTTGGACCTAGTCCAACATTTTTGGATAGGAGGTCAAAGACCACCACTGTCGTTGCCTTATCGGACAACAAGTTTAGCCCGTAGGCACTTCATCACTAATGGATGTTTATAATGTGATCATCTTATAGGATGACACAAGCCATGATTTCTAAATCAATAGACTAGATAAGGAAAATTGGAAGAATCTAATATAAGGATGACTGTTGTGATTTTATCGAATCACATTTGTCAGGAGCGCTAACACGTTCTTAGGTGTTAACAAGGATTTGAATCTCTTGGGTAGGTTTCACCATCTTGGCCGCATAGGCTAGATTTCACCTTTAAGATTCTTTTTAAAATGCCTACTGGCAGGGAAGGAAGGATATTTATTTTATTCAGGATTTTTATCATAAATCCAAATTTATAATTTAATAATAGCACAAATGGCCTAGTCGCGTAGACAAGTTTAATTTATAAGCCAAGATTTCAGAGAATCAGGGCAATTCATGAATTAGTAATGGCACAAAAGGCCTAGTCACGTGGACAAGTTTAATTTATAAGCCATGATCGTCTGGGATCGAGGCATTTAGTAATAGCACAAAAGGCTTAGTCACGTGGACAAGTTTGATTTATAAGCCATGATCGTCTGGGATCGAGGCATTTAGGTGTGAATCAAAGTTCATTACCTTTTCTTGACAGGGAGCTGTAGGCTACCACCGTCTTTAGTCTCAGAGGACGTTAATTATAGCCCGTAGGCACTTCCCTTCTAAGGGATGTTATTTTCCATTCATTTCCTATTTCATGTTTAGACTGAAAACTTAATTTAATCAATCCATTATATGAAAATAGAATTACAGAGTTGCCCTAAGCGGGTCTTTGAAGGGATAATGTGTCCTCGAAGGGACTGAAAGATAAATATGTCCTTATAAGGACTAATAAGGAAACGATCTTCAGTAAAAGGAGTTTCTTCTTCATTTTATTTCTGAATGCTCTCTCCTTGGATGCTCGTTTCATCCTGGCCGCGGTACGAAGCTCAGTATTTCAGGGCTCCAGATTGTGGAGAATTTCTAATACAGCTTCTTCTTCGCTTGGCGACGTATCCAAAAATTTGGAAGTAAGGATTTCCAGATTAGAATTGAGAGTATTCCTATGTTAAGTCTAGACTCAGAAGATTAGATTGTGCAATTGTGTAACTGAGATTAAACACAAAAGGCTTGTGTTTAATTCACTCAGTGTTGGCTCTGATACCAACCTGTCACACCCCGATTTTCCACGTGTCACCGGTGGGCCCGGTGGGGGAGTATCGTGACGTAGTTGGCAACATCATGGTCAAACAACACAATATAATAATGCACAGCGGAAGCAAAAGATAAATATATTACATTCCGAATATAAGTAATGTCAAAGTATTACAACGGAAGGTAAAGGATCCACAGGCGGATCAATAAAAGAAAAACTGTTCAACAGACTTTAGGCATCTAGAACTGGCAAGATTTCCTAGTGACGCCCTGAGCTCCCGGCCAATTACGCATAGTACCTGTCACTTAACCTTTTTGGAAAATACGTCAGTTTACACTGGTAAATACAATTAACTGACTCATTTTGGAAAAAGAGTTTGAAAAGTGATTCGAGTGCAAACGGCACAAAAATATCTTGACACGTTGATTAAAATGCACAGAGGCAAAATTAATCTTTTATACTTGGGACAATTCTATTAATAAAAATCTTGTATCCGATTTACATGGTTGTCCAACATTTAGGGCCGGTGATTATACAATACAAGCCGGACAAGATTAATCGACACACCACAAATATAATCTCACAAGAAGATACCCTTACGAGTGAGTATACGTTATACATATGCAACAGGAGGTGTTTTGCCTACACCTTGTGCTTACGTCGTGGCCATTCACTTTTTAAAATGAGCCAAGGATATCCAGGACACGGTCATTAACCCCCAATGTTATTTGTTATCAATCAATACAGATTAAAACGGGATTATGCAATTTAATCATCTCCGATTAAAAGGTTTCTACACCCGACCAAGCGGTATTTTTATAATACCGTATCCCAAGCCCGTATAAGGGAAAATAAGTTAAAAGTATTTACCTGAGCTAGCAATGCAATTTATACTCAGCCGTATATTCTAATCAGCAAGCACGAGTACTTCTACTGGGGCTCTCAATCTGGAACGAAGGTTTTATTAACCTATTAGATTACTAACGGGTCTTATTTAAGTCGTAACTTAGACCGGTTAGTTTTAAGAGAGGTTTACGGTTCAAACGCATGATTAAGCGAAGACCGGAATAGAATGTGATTTAGACCCGACAAGTTCGAAGACTTGTATAATATGGGTAAACTAAAGACATTCTGGATTTTGAGATAAAAAGGATAAGGTTTGACCCGTTTCGGCTAATTTATGCAAACTAGTTACATAAACCGAACCGAACGCGCCAGAGGCGTAACGGGTAACCATAAGGGTCGCGAACAGGTTTCCTAAGTTAATATGCTTTAAATATGTTGTGATATCATTATGATATCTTCCATAATGCCTAAAACGAGATTAATCATTAATTATGCCCCGTAGGGGTATTTTGGTCATTTTAGAGATTATAAAAGGGGTTTAACGTAACCCCGACGTTCGGGACTGAAGTAATCAGTATACAACTTATTTTTAACAGATTATATTAGTTGGTAATAATCCTTATGTGTCAAAATGGTTTTAAGCCTAAACTACGCGTATAATACGCGTATAAACCCGTTTTAAGCGACGTACTATCAAAATACGATTTTGGGTTTTCTGATTAGTTAAACAGGCTCAAAACATTACATTTATTATTTAAAATTAGTAGCAATTGGACTCGCATCAAAATTCCTTGTAGAAATCATTTTATGACCGAAAAGGGTAAATTCGGTATTAACCGAATTAAGGCGATAAGCCTAGCTTAAGATCAGTTTAAAAATAATTAAAAATCTTCAAAAATCCCAAAATATTATTTAACATTAGTGGGTAAAAGTTTTGGTACCGAAAATCGGGTTTAGATAGGCTATGCGCTAATCGCGCCGTTTAATTAATAAAAAGTTTATTACATACGCTAATGCGCATATCTCCTAATCTAGACCTCCGATTGACGTGAAAATTTACGTACATGTTTAATAATCAGTAACTAAGATTATTGTACTTCCACATTTTCAAAATTCTCGTTGCATGGTCATAAGGGCATTACGGTCCATTTTAAGCATTTAACGGAACCGCGCGAACGAATCGGATAATCAATGAAACAAGTACGGAGACTTATACTATCATGCAACCCTACTCTAATGAAGCAATAAGGCATCTTCGAATCAAACTAAAACGGGTCAGAACTGAGGTCAACGCAAAAGTCAAACTTTTGCGTCTTTCGGCTCCGAATCGGTTCTAAATAGAAAGTTGTCGAATCAATCAAGCGTAGACAAGTTATTATACTTATTTTCATGTTATATGACTGATAAAACAGATTACACGCCTTCCGTATCATTAAATATGCGATTAACATTTCTGTTGACTTTTTCGGACAACCTTTGACTCGATAAACGACATGGTTAAGATTGGAATCAGTGGGTGACCTTTTAGGGGTTTATTACCCATATAAATACCAACTTATAACAACTTTTGATTCGACTAAACTCTGGACCGATTGTGATTTATCGGAAAGTCAAACCGTAGTTACGACGGTTTGATTTCTAGGCCATAATCTAAGCATAAATGAATTTAGAAGGATCAAAGGCACTTACACACGTCTAATGGATGTTTTGGAAAGCTTGGATCAGATCTTGAGCTCTTGAAAATGTCCAGAAGATGAAATGTGCATGTATGTGGAAAATGTGACTTCTTATAACAACTTCAAACCTCATGGATGATCAACAACTAAGTCTAGGGATGTTACATTATCATCCACAAGTGTCCTACAAGCTATAAATCATGTAGGGGTGCTCACACATGCAGATAAGATCCAAGTAAGTCGGTTAAATGGCTGAAACAGCCAACTGTCATGTATCTGGTCGCTGGGCATGCCTAGCGCACCGTTACTCTAACAATGTAGCGGTGCGCTAGCCCATCATCAGGCCAATTTTCATTTCAGTTTTGGTCCCTGGTCCTCCGAAACATCGCTTTCACCACCCAACTTGCTTATGAAGCTTTGTTTTTTAACATATGGGGCTTTAAGACTTATACCCACTTTGTTAAGTCCTCGGGTAACTTTGTGATTACCCGAAAACCCCTAAATTTCAACGTTGACACTTATAACCCTTGTACACGAATTTTATCACAACTTGCTCATACGATATCGAAACTTTATGAAATTTTTGTGGTACATTCTAGTGAGCATAATTAATCGTTACAAAGCTTCGGGTTTGTCAAAAGGTCACTCAGAGGTATAACTTAAACATGTTGGCACATTTAACCCCTGTAGTTTGTAATCTCTCACTTTCTTTCACAATTCGCTTCGTATGATCCATGATCTATTCATTTAAGGTTATAAACATCATGTAGAGTTATTGCAAAGTCTATTTATTCATTGTTGACACTTTGAACCCTTATAATTACACAGTTTCACTGTTCGTCAACTTTAGTCCTTCAAGAACATTCCTTCACACGTTCAAACCTATGACACGTGTCAACACCTTATAGGACGTAAATTTTCGGGGTGTTACAACTTGTATACTCGCCTTTGCTTTTGCATTGAACTCTATTTTAATACATGTTGCAGGTTGAATGATGAGATGATGTTACAAGATGAAACAAGATTTAGGTGGACTTAGATACACACCTAGATTAATTTATCTATTTTGATGTTATGTTTGTTTTGTTTTGAGACAATGTTATTTCTTGTATTTGAATCTTGTATGACAATCTAGTTTTGAAATGAAATTTAAATTAAAATTATTTTTGTCACATAATGTTATTAAGTCTCTTGCAATCTCGTTTTCGTCTCATCCCGATGTTTCCACCATCGGTTGGGGTGTGACAACATTGGGATTTCTAAACACGACCAAATGGACACGGTCATATCAAAAATGTAAGGCGAGTTATGGCATTAATTTATAGTAAAAAATGGTATCCAAACATAAAATGCTTACATGTCTAGATTTAACAGTCTTAAGATTTTGGTTTAGTGGTTAAAAGGTCTTCTCTCTATTGGAGACTCTATTGGAGACGCATGGTTGATTCTAGCTTGGGCCATTTCGACGGATATCTGAATGAAGGGATGAATAGGGGCGTTAATCACTGGTTCGAGCCTAACGTGGAACAAGGTTTACGAATTCTATCTAGTTTTCTTGCATTAGAGAGATTGGGGTGTTCAAGATCGGATTATCTTGTTTTCAGACACGGATTCGAATATCCAAACGGATATCCGAATTCATAAAAAATTCCAAAAAAATTGTTTCGTGCATGGACTAAAATTAAACCTATATTCGATTTTCTAAATTTTCAACGTTAAAAAAACGAACTATTATAAATTCACATCCGAATCCGATTATTTATTATATTTCAAACTAAACATAGTACTCATATGCTATATATATTTAAAAAAAATTATTGGTTATCGGATATCGGATAATCCGATTATCCGAAAATTTTAGAAATCCAACCGAAAATTCGGATTATCCGGTTTTCAGATATTTCGGATTCGGTTTCAGATCCTAATTTTTTTGAACACCCTATAAAGGCATAATCTCATGACGATCGATTAGTCAACCTTGGACATAGTCTCAAACATGATGAGTTTACGCGTAAGATTCATTAGCGTTAAAAAAAAATCACATTAAACAAACTTACCACATATTAATTCTACCAAACCCACCCGCTCAGTGAAGTCAAATTGTTTCACTTCTCACTTTCCCCCTTTCCAAAACGCACTGAACACACACACTCTCTCTTCCCCAAATCTCGCAACCATGGCTCCCGGTGGCGATGCTCCGGCCGCCAGATCCGGCGGAAAAATCTTGAAAGAGAAACGAATTGCCGCCAGAAAGACCCCCTACGACCGCCCTACTCCGCCCCAGCCCCAGCATCCACCAGAAAGCCCTAATTGGCTCACTGGACTCGTTTCGCCTGCTAAATTTGTTGCAGGCGGTGCTTCTAAAATCCTATCTTCCATTTGGAACCCTACAAGTTGGGGTGCGCGTTCAGTTACTTCTTCAGATAGTGATGATGAGTCAGGTAAATAATGTTATTATTTTGGGGGTTTTGTAATGTGACTTGGTTGAATTAATTGTTTTGAATTGGAGTTTTGTTTATTGTTGAATAGTGTAATTCATGGAGTTTGTGTTTAAGTGTTTCTGAATTTTGAGAAATTATAGTTAGTTAGTTGTGTTAGGGTTTGTTACAGGAGTACAAGACCTTAGAACACATTTCTTGATGAAGCTTTGATTAAAGTTTATTTTTGAAGATGAATGAGTGAAATTAAAGTTAATTTAAGTAGATTTACTGTTTATTTGATGAAGACTGTACATTGACAGTATTTCTTCATGCAATATTTGTAACCAAAAGAGGTGTATGAGGTTTTTTTTTTTTTTTTTTTTGTAAAATCATGTATTACATATTTGGTATCCATTTACCCACCAACTTTATTAGGTTGTAAGATAGTATTTACTTTTTGTTCTGATCATCTGGTATGATATTGGGCTTAGTATTTCAAATTCCAATGTAGACTTTTTGTTTGTTGGCGGTTTTACTTGCATCGCATTGACCGTGAGTTAATATGGGGTTGGTGGGGAAGGAATGAAGGATGATCTGTCTTTTTAATCTTAAATAGCTATGGTATATGTATTTGAAACGATTTAAGCCCATCGAAAATGGACAGTTGTATTAGATATGAGAAATTAGAAGAAACTGGAATAACACTGTTTTCATGATCTGGAAAATTTGATTTGAGTACTTGGGTAGTTACTAGTTTGTTAATTTCGTATTGTTTCCATTTGCTATCCTTTGCAGAAGATGACTCTGGAGATGATGAAAATCCTTCTGATGGGGTAATTGAGTTGAGTAAGGTAATTTCTCGTTGCTTTTTTCTCATATTTTGTTTCATATGCGGTGTTGACTTTTGATCATAAACTATCTGTTTATATACTGATATTTAAAATAGTTGCGTACGCTTCTTTGTGAATGGTAGGAAGCTGTTAGATGGCAAGCAGCTCCTCATTCAAAGTTATAGAGTATAGTTAATACATATTATGAGGCCATTAACATATAAGAATTGAAGTTTGATAGTGTTTATACTTTTCTAAATGATATTATTCCCTATAATTCAAATATTAATGGACTGAAAAAATTCCCTTGTAAACGCAAAAACTTTTGACTGTTACTTGCACATTCTTTAGCTAGTTTTTTTTCGATACAATATAAAGTGAAGGCGAATCTAGATAGTAGATAGCACGTGCTTGTTAGCTATGAATTTTTTCGCGCAATATAGAAGTTTTAACTTCGTATCTTTTACTGTAGCAGAAGCTGTCTCAGAAGCAAGACACTTTGCACTTAATCGAGCAGCTACTTGTTCATGAACATTTTTCGAGGTATCGTTTGGTTTATTTTCTTAAATATTACTTTCCAATGGTAGTTTCTATTTTCTGTTACAATCTATTAATTATTACTTTCTAATAGTATTGCCCTAAAGTTTCCCACCTCATTAATGTTAATGTTTTGTGCTCACAATGTTTTTCAAATTTTTTAACAGGGAAGAGCGTGATAGACTAATAGAGATTATCAATTCACGAGTTGTAGATGCAGGACCGAGTATGATTCATAGCAGTGCTAACAATGGTATATCCAAGAACACGCGACATGTTTTTTCGTACCGAAGTTTTCTTAATATGGACAAATGACATTTTTTTTAATGTAAAACAGAGACTTCTGATATCCACAGCCAAGCTATTATGGAAGCAAAAAAGTGGGTCGCGGAGAACAAAGTTAGATCCGGTTTAAGATCCGATTTCGACAATGGAATCTTTGCTCTTAAATCTATTACGACACCACAGGTTAGGTTTCTGTCTGTCTATTTATAACATTTATAACTCTGTAAGTATATCAACTTGAAGTTCTAGAACTTATCGTTCCGTCTCAAATTAGTTTGTTTTATGAAACATGAATAGTATGATTTTTCTAACAGTAAAATGCCATTTTCGTCCCTGAGGTTTGGCCAGTTTTGCGACTTTCGTCCAAAGGTTTGTTTTTCCGCATCTGGATCCAAAAGGTTTGAAATCTTGTCATTTCCATCCGGCTCGTTAACACCATCCATTTTTCTCAGTTAAGTCGGGAGTATTTCCGTCTTTTTTGTTAACTTAAAGGGCAATTCGGTCTTTTTCACTTTATGTAAAGGATTTAAAATAATGCTGACCGAATTCATTAGACTGAATTGCCCTTTAAGTTAACAAAAAGACGGAAATACCCCTGACTTTACAGAGAAAATGGATGGAGTTTACGAGTCGGATGAAAATGGTAAGATTTCAAACCTTTTGGATCCAGATGCGGAAAAACAAACCTTTGGACGAAAAGTCACAAAACTGGCCAAACCTCAGGGACGAAAATGGCATTTTACTCTTTTCTTTTAATTTGGATCAAGTAATGTTCCAAGAGAATTGTTTTCTGAATATATATATTTTATCCAGGCTGCGGACGTGGGCTCACCAATCGATGTGGCGAAATCATATATGAAAGCTCGTCCTCCATGGACATCTCCTATAAATCATGATACTTCACTAACCAGCCCGTCACCGTTAGCTGCAGATTTGTTTAAGGAAAGAACACCATTTTCTTCTGGTGCTGGTATTTCTTTCTCATCAGCAAAGGTGATAATCTCAAATCATGATATTTTAATTCATTCTGAAAATAAGAGTAAAAGATGGTCCCTGTGGTTTGCACTTTGTAACACATTTAGTCCCCAACTTCTTTATAAAAGTACATGGATGGTCCCTGTTGTTTGCATTCTGTAACGCATCTAATCCCTAACTTGGACAGGGACCATCTGTGTACCTTTGGAAAGCTAGGGTCCAAATCCAAAATCTTGGTAAAGCACAGGGACCGTTCGTGTATTTTACTCTTATTTTTAGAATGACTTAATATAGAATATCTTATGCAATGAAAATTTTGGTAAACCACAAGGACCATCCGTGCACTTTACTCTTATTTTAGAACGAAAATTTTCTTTACTTTACTCCCATATATTGTAATCTTATCAGTATCTTGTTCTTAATATAATCATTAGATGCTACGAGATATATCGTTTTTTTCTTCTTCTGATTTGTCAATATCTTAATGATACAGAAGGATTATCTTTCTGCTGGATCATGGAACATTCAAGAAGAAATTCGCCGAGTGCGCACTAAAGCAACTGAAGATCTGCTAAACAGCCATCGATCTGTGAAACTCGCATTATCTTCACTAGAACATGACACTCCAAAGCATTCATCAGCAAATGAGACATCAATCATTGTTGCCGGAAGAACCGAGCAGATCATTTTGGAAACACCGAAATCAGTGGATGAAGTTGTCAACCTGGCTGCAGAAGGTAGTAATCCGATTCTCTCAGGTTGTATATAAAATGTTTAAAACTAGGAGAATTCCCGCTCGCGCGCTGCGCGAGGGGCACGTCACTATTTTTCTCTTCCATGGCCGGGGAAGGGAGTTGCTGCTGCCTGTTGCCAATCCATGTCCTCTGTTAACACGGGGTTCATGCCTTCATGGTGATGTCGCTTGACCCCGGACCTTGCTGCCTGGGGTCTTGCACCTGCATAAGCAAGAGTTAGAAGAAAAAAAAATAAGGAATCATCATAACACACATGAAAGGGTAAACCAAAATGGAACTTTCAGAAAAATAATAAAAGCATACTCAATTTGCGAAAAAACTCAGAGTTGCCAGATAACAACTTAGAAGACATGCTTGTCTTTGCACAATTCACAAGAGAATCCTTTCCAAGCTTGTCAACCTTGACAAAAAGAAAACAAAAGAACCCTTAAGATCATCATAAGAGAACGTAAAATCTATAGCCTCTTCAACATAAATGTATGAAAATCCAATTCTAGTAGACATACTTTTGCTGTATTTGAACCTTGTCAATCACACCAACTTAAGCCTCTAGATACCTATTAACATACTTGCAATCGTCTAAAAGATTGGTCTTAAATTTACAAATCAAATCAACCCCATTTAAATGTAAATAGTATCCATCATGCATGATATGTTAAATTAAGCACACATGAAGCTGAAGACATAGGTACATCTGCAGATGCAAAATCAAATTTCAATCAACACAATGCACATTAGAAACATCACAATAATTAGTTTATTAAAGTTGACCTTTTCTCATAGTGGGACCTCATCGTCTACTAAACACCGCCCTTAATGTCGATTTGAGCTTACAATAAAAAAAGCCAATTTTTAAAACTGGCAGAAATAGCGATCTTCAACTGTAGTGTAGACGCATCTGTCGATCTGAGTTTACAATAAAAAAAAGCCAATTTTTAAAACTGGCTAAGATAGTGATCTTAACTATAGTGTCAACGCATCTGTAAGTAACTAATTCAGCAACAATCTGCGCTATACCATATTCTACAAAGAAAAAACAAAGACCAAAATTCATTTTGCCCAAGTCACTAAAGAAGGTATAGCATCTATACAAAGCAAATCCAATTGGGAAAACCCAAATACAAACTGTAGACACCATTATTGAGAGTGAACCATGGTTTTGAAGTTGGAACCTCTTTCACACGGCACAAATTTATCACTATAAGAAGTTTTAGACACCGATTTTCTTAAAATCAAATGACTAGCAACTCCTAAATGGAGATTGATTTCAGATAAATTGCGAAAATGCAGACAATAAACATACCTTCAAGGCCTTCTCAGATCCGGTCGTAACACCGTTTCCGGTTCATTACCCCGCCTGAATCACCTTCTCTTCTTTTCGCCGTCCCAACGTAGTTCATAACCCCATGGAGGTGTGTCTTAGATAGCCAGTTCATGTGACTGAAAATGGAAAGTTAAATTTGAAATTTTATATAACCCACTTTCTTGCATAAAGACATATATATAAGTTTAGTTGACCTGAGTTTAATTCACAGAGATATCCCAAATGAAAACATCATGTGCTATAAGTGCTGTAGTTGAATTGTGCATGCAATATGCAAATGTTTCTACTGTGCAAAATAATTTATACATAAACAGATAAAAAAACAAATGAATATACGGAGAGAAATGATTTGTTGGGTTACCATGCAAGTGTAAAATTTGGGCACTCTCCATGGATGTTCTTCGTGCAAGCCTTCTTCTTCTTCCGTGAGCTAATGACCCCTTTGTATTTCTCCTCAAATTAAAAGATGAGTTTCATAAAATTTAAAAATCAAAGATAATTATAAACAATAAAAATCATGGTGCTCATACACATAATTGCAGATATAGAAGAATCAAATTCTCACAAAACCCTAGAAAAAAATGAACAGTAGCAAACCTGGGTGAACGCATTCGTGTTTCAAAGCGAAATCGAAAGGGGGATCGGTTGCAAAGTCACTGGTCCGTGGAATTCAGCGGTCAACCAAAGCTCTTTGTCTCCTCTCTCTCTCTGTTAGATGAAAAAGAAATCATCGCAGGATTCAGGGATCAATTGCCGCAATTGACTTGCCGATGGGTGTGCCTCCGAGATCAATTTGGGGGAGAGCGACGATTCAGGGAATCAGTTGCCGCATTCGATTTCATTTGTCGCAGGAGCTGGATTTAGGGCAGGGCAGTAGTTATCGGTGGGTGGATGACGTGTGTGTTGTTGTTCCAAAGAAACTACCGTATACCAGTGGTGATGACCGGCAGATATAGGTGACCAAAAACTGGAAACCGGAACTGTAGCCAAGATCGACGCAAAATGTTATTATAGATAATATTAGTCGCCTTGAAACATTTTCAATTTCTAAAATACATACATATTAAAATAATAAAATCACCATGTCAGACAACAAGCAAAACGGTGCAGAGAAGGAAGAAGACACCAGGCAACCCAATGACGGGAATCCAGACCACGAAAACGATACTATGGCTAATGACATAAATCAAGCAGAAGACAACAATTGTTTCTTCTTGACCGAATCACCTGACATTCCCGTCAGTAATTCTCAGGACAGCTTCAACACCGACGATCAAAGTCAGACTACAAAGAAGAAAGACGGCATAACCGAAAACCAAGTGGTGACCAGGGCTAGTAGAAGCACCCGTAGAGGGAGAGGAAGAGGTAAATGACTGGGGCGACGAGGGTAGTTCGGTAACTTTGCTTTATTACATGCTGCATGAAGGAATACTGTTAGTTCAAATGCCATGTTATCGTAACCTTATTTAATAGCATGTTCATGTTTAAAAACTGATGACCGAGACCGAGTTTGTGTTTATGTTTAGTGTTTAGAGTAGGTAGTGTTTGACTAACCATCTGTAATTCATGAGCATATACTTTGTGATTGATGTATTGTAATTTCCGTAGAGTATTTTTAATTTTATGTTGTGCCTGAAAAGCCCCAAAATACAACCATAAACACTTGGCATACATTGTTTTATGAGTAAAATGCCATTTCGTCCCTAAGTTTTGGCCAGTTTTGTGACTTATATCCAAAGGTTTGTTTTTCTCTATCTGGATTCTTGCCATTTTCATCCGACTCGTTAACTCCATCCATTTTTCTCCGTTAAATCAGGGGTATTATTGTCTTTTTTGTTAACTTAAAGTCGGAGGACTTAACTTTTATTTAGTAAGGGTATTTTAAATGCTTGTAGATAAAGTGAAAAAGACCGAATTGCTCTTTAAGTTAACAAACAAAAAAAAAAAAACCGGAAATATCCCTCACTTAACGGAGAAAAATGGATGAAGTTAACGAGCTGAATATAAATGACAAGATTTCAAACCTTTTGGATACATATGTGGAAAAACAAACTTTTGGACGAAAGTCGCAAAACTGGTCAAACCTCATGGACAAAAATGACATTTTAAACTTGTTTTATCAACAAAAATTTAAGGGTCAAGAAATTCCATTTATTTAGGATTGTTATAGCGACTGAAATTGAATGGTAAACCATGCAAATTTCTCCGGTGATCAAACTCCTTTCAAATGAACCATCAAATTTTATTCATGTCAACCTATATATAGAAGCTTGGCAACAGGCTTAGTTTCTTGTCTCCTCTGCGGGCTTTCTTCCGAAGTCACAACTTCCATCGTCGTTCTTCTACCACGGTACTATCGTTTAGCGTGACCCAAAAATCATGTCCATCTCTTGTATGCATGTATTACGATTACGACGTGAAAACCATGTTTTGTTTGAATATTGCAGGTCCTCAGTAACTGGTGATCTTGATTGATCAATGCCGACAAAAGGAAGGGATAGTAGCGTGAAGGAGAGACGGGGGCGGTCTCCTTTGTTTCCTCGAAAAGTTGAGCCCGGGTCGCAAACGAGAAGCCTCGTTAACCCTCCAAGTCTAGAGAGAAAACATGCCTTGACCGCGGTGGAATATAGAAAAATTCCTATTTATGATAAGCCTACAGTGAGTTCAACCCTTTATGCTCTAAATACTATAAAACCACCTTCTGTTGGCAATGCCAGACTTGTACCACAATCCAAAGTTATGTCTCTCAAATCAAAGTTTAATGAAAGTAAAGTTACAAATTCATACATGAACACGGACGGTTTAACTAGAAAGGATATCGTTCACGGTAAGAAGCAAACGAGGCAACCGGCAAAGTTGCTAGATGCCCTTTCATCGTCTAAAGACGATCACAACATTGTAACTCACTACGAAGATGATAAAACCAATCCGATTGTGAACCGTGACATTCTAACGTTAGAAAACTGCGATAAACAACGTATGGATCGTGAGGATGATGATCATGATGTCTTAACCTGTGAAGTGGATGAACGTATCAGCATCGAACATACCGATGATGAGATCAACCAACAAGATCAATCAAATACGACTCCTGATGGTTGTAACGATCAGCATCCTCGTATTGATGTTGACCAAGAAAGATCTAATGACGTAGAATGTCACGAAGAGCCGGACCGAACGGAAGTAAACGAGGTACCAAAAGAAGAAGATCAAAGACCAAATGAGGTTGTAGATCATGGGAAGAAGGAAACCGCAGCATGTGAGAATGTGATAGAGGATGACAAAAAGGAGCAAAGAAGGAAAGGGGTCAAAGCATTAGTTGGTGCATTTGAAAGTCTTATTTCACTTGAGTGTAACGCCTTGCAAAATAATTATCAACGTAATAAAATGATTTATTTTTGAATTTGTTTTCAGTTTTGACCTTGACATTGGTAGCGTTAATTTCACGGAAAGGAATGAAACAAATACATCTAAATTCCAAATCAAATTTCAATTCCAACGCAAATTCCAATTTCAATTCTATTACATTCTACGAAATGACGCTACCTTAATGCATTGTATTAACAAATGTAATTTAACATAATCTTAGGAACATCATAACATCATATTATCTTAACTTTGTCTTGGAACTTTTAAACAATTACTAAACTTTGTCGATTCGTGTATATCTATGATTTACGTAATATATAATATATGTTATACGTGTGTATACACATGTGTTTTGTTTTTATGGTTTCCATGGTGGTGAAGGTGCTGCAGCCATAGGATACAACGGTGAGATAGCTGAAAATATAGAGTTCTTGTCGACACCATCACCTGCAGCTGCAGTGAGCGACACAAGTGCAGCAACCAAACCTGCATTACCAGCTAAGGTGGGTTCGGTATAGCTAGAATTCGTACGCACATCTATAAACTTATCAAATTGGTCTGGACCTCCATCCATGGCACCCGTGATGTTGTGTGGGTTAGGTTTATCAGAATACAACCATTGAACCCCGTCTTTGCATGAGTATGTAATATTGTCATTTGGTATTGATGCCCCTCGATGGTGAACATGTGTCGGGAATTTATCGCCGTGTCCCACCACATAGCTAATGTTCATCGGATTTTTACCCAAAATATAGTCCATCTACAAACATAAAATACGTTAACAAGTTATTAGACATATACTCCATCAAAGTGTTAAGTTTTCAACCTGAGAAGTGGCAAATTCCCGGAGCGTATTCAATGGAATAAATGTGGCGCCACAATACGAGCCAGGAGAATTAGCAGCTTCCAAATAATCCGCATAAAGTGACGCCAAAAGCACAGCATTGACGACGAATTGTAGATTTTGAGACCCTCCTTGGCTGAGTTCAATTAGCCCCCCTACACATATGCATATTACATGTTTCAATTCGCGACTCTCCTTTGAGTTTTTATAGTTAAAGCTTTGGTTTAATTATGAAAATGTGTTAAATATGCGTACCTTGAGTCCGGTCAAAGACTTGGTATCGTTGAAGGTACGAGCACATGGTGATTGAGGTAGCGTTGTGATATCTACGTAACAAGTCCTCATAAGGGTACCCAGGGTTCAAGAACAAGCGAACCCTTGTTAACAAGAGCATAGCGGCAGGTGACTTGTTATCCCAACTAAAAACCCGTTGTGTAGGGTCATCAGTCAAAGCTTTCGCATGTTTAGCTGTCCCTATATATGTAGCTAAGCGTAGGTAGCTAGAGTTGCCTGTGGCGCAGAACATCCAGGCACTACCCCACATGTACTCGTCATGGTACCCTGTGGAGTTATAGTAAGGTGCTATGAAAAGGTTGCCTCTAGAGTATGTGCTACGCTTGCCAGCATTTCTAGCAAATGTCCATACTCTAGAGGCACCTTGCACAAGCTTCTTAGAGTATGCAACGTCGTCTTTAAACACTATGGACGCTGCGGCCAATGCAGCTGCCATTTCTCCAGCAAGATCGGCGCCAGCTGTAATCATTTGTATGGGCCGTTTGTAATCCATGTCTTCAGGTCTTTCCCAACACGTTTGATCATTGGGTGTAGTTGAACCGTTTTGAGATCCCCCCACCTGGGCATAAATGTGGTCAATGATTGAAGCCGAGGAGTCGAAAGTACGAAGCAAGTAATCAGTTCCCCATCTAATAAGTTCACTGGCGTGATCATACTCTTTGATGGACTTGTACTTGTGCTGGTACTCGATCACACTCCAACTCAACATTGTCATGGCGAATGACATCGGGAAATGGAACTTAGTGTTGTCACCGGCATTGTAGTACCCACCGACTAAACCCCCTTTGACATTTGTTGCATCGGCTCCGTCTTGTAGCCCTGAATCCCCTCTCCATTCAATCCCATTGTTCTCCGGTAGCTTCCCGGCTGCATCATTTATCCCTAATGTTAGAATATTGTACAAAATATGCAACACCACAAGTTTATTACATATACAAAACAACCTTAAGTTTTTTTAAAATGGGAAATCATCAAAACAACCATCTTGACTAATGCTTTTGATAAAACACCCTTGAGTTTTAAGAATGTTCAATCAATCAGTATTTGACAAGTATTCCTTGTCGCAACAAAGTTCACACTTGGCGCAACAAATTTCTATCTGGCGAACCACATCCATTCTCCTACGCCAGACAAAAATTTGTTGCGCCAAGGTAGAATATTGTCTAAAGTATGCAACACAACTATTATATTTGCTTGGCTTCACAAGTTTCCTACATAAATAACCTTAAGTTTTTTAAAAACACAAAACTCTTTATAAGAAATTGAGATTCAACACATGATATACAAAGTCAAAATCAATATCTTAACTTTTAAGCATGGAAATAAAATTGTAGAAAACATGGTTAAAGATATGTACATTTTTGGGCGTTGAAGAACAATAGAGCCTTATGCAGTGCTTCTGTGTACTGATCCTGCGGCGTAGGCGGTGATGTGTAGTGATCTGCCGGTGGAGGCTGTGATTTATGATTCTGTAACGACTTTATAATTATGATCGGAAGCCCGATCACCAGAAAAGCAATGAAGACTATAATTACCACCCATTTTAATGCTTTTCGTCTCATGAAGTTGCACTCTAACAAAGAACTGACCATAATCTGTTGATTTTTATGGTTAATTATGATGCTAATATCACTAACAAAGACCAGATAAACTGCACCAATGGAAGTTAATTAATCAAGCAAGAAACTAAAGCATCTAGCAATCAAGATCAAGTTCAAATTAAAGCATTTAACTGGGATGTTCATTTCAAGTCAATGTATGTAATATTAACATGGAGGTTTCTTGCCTCTTTATAATTGAATTAAATCTATAGGGGAGGTAAACCACATGTCTCAGAGTAAATCGGGTGGTGTTGAGGTCCCAAACCTCCACAATAGATTCCCACCTTCTTATCACCGAGGCATCGTGGGAACATTAGATCTACATTTGACCCCTTCTACTAAGGTTTTGTAAGTTTTATACTTCGCAGGGATATATATCTCTTATGAATTGCGTTGAGTTCGCTTATGGATTGAAATATTTCATTGGTACTCACAAAAAAAATAATTGGATAATTTAATAAGAATTATGCTAAAGTTAGGGGTTGAACATTTATTATGAAAAAAAAAACGTGCCGGAATTAGACTAAAAGTCGTATATATTAAGGACAAACCATCACAACGTTTCAGTTGTCGATTAACTACTATAAGACAATTGGAAACTTAAGGAGAACCTCTATTAGTAATAACTCACTTACTGCTAATAACCATGTTACCGCTATTCAAAGTCACCACTCATTAGTGGTAACTTACTTTAGATAAGCAATGCAACCCCCGCTAGAGGCTCTACCTCTTGGACCCCGCCTGGCGCCCCTTTGGTATAGGGGACATAGCCCATAGAACTGCCGAGGTTCTTATGTGCCCGAAAATCAAAATAGTCTTCACTAAGTGTCTATCCCACATCTTCTAACTTGTATCAATGCTTATTTTATTTCTATTTGGTCTTAAGGAAATTCAGTTATACTAAAATGATCATGATAAAACATTCATGGCATTGCTATTGCTAATAGAAAAAAATATAAACAAACAATGGAATGATGCCAATGAATTGATGCATGTTGTTTATCGTCTTGATCATAACAAACATTGCCATAAACACGTTTGTAAATACGCGAAATCAATATGATGCAGATTGAAAGAACATTGGTACCTTAAATTGTAAGTATGAAAGAAGGAAGGCTTCACAACTTGAATACCATAGAGTCCCTCTTGAATAATACACATTCCATTTTGTAAATGATGAACTAGTGGGGTTATATATTAATAGTCTGTATGAAGCCATATTGACTTTTAGAAGGTTGACATGCATAAGACATATATTATTATTATTATTATTATTATTATTATTATTATTATTATTATTAATGATTTGATAATTATGAGATGAAAGCTGAATTTAGATGAAAAATGCATGTTGAGGTATCCACTTGGTTATTATTTATTTTTTATATTTTTTTTAGAAACAGCTAACTCACAAACACACTAGTCCTACATCTATATATATACACCTTTGTTGGTGAAACTAGAATTCTCAACCGCTAGGGTAGGAAGTAGGAACACCTTTGATACCGCTAGGCTATAAGTCGTTTGTTGTTTCATATTTGCTTGGAGGTGTATATCAAGTAATGTATTAGAAATTTTCTCATTATCAATAGGTTATCATGTGATTTCTCATAACAAAATAAAAAGAAATATGTTTAGAAAAAAAACATTTTTGACAAAAATTTGAGAAATAGATGCAAGTCACCCAACAATTCAAAATTCCCATTACATCCTTTGCGGTTCGAAAATAAATCATTATACTTTCTTTGTTACTTGATGTAACTTGTAACAAATATTCTGACATTCAAAATTAAATACTTTATTATTAAACTAGTTTAAGATCTCGTGTGTTACACGGGTGGTCTCACAATAAATTATATTATTTAACAGTTTTGACATAAACTTTTAATCGAAAACAACATTCCATTACTAAGGTAAATATTTTAATTACAATGCAGGAAAGAAATGACTACGAAAAAATCACAACTTGTAAAGGATTTCTTAATACAATACATTTGAAGCACTTTGCACCATTGACTCACTGCTTGGCAAACCACAACTACCATGCTGTGAGTAAATGGTCTGTAGACTCCACATCACAGTCGCGCATAAACTTGGATTTTCCTTTTAGCCAACGTTCAACTCCGCCCTCCACATAAAAATAGTACACTTTAAAGGCACCCACTTGCCACATTTTATAACATAACTCTGGCTATAATTCTTATTCTAGATTAGCAGCTTTCTTACCGATTTAACAGAATCCAAACCCATGTGTCCTTAGACCTTTTCCAACCAGTCACAGTAATCACTTTAATACACTTTTCCCACTCTGTGACCTCCTCAAGCGTGCCTGGGGTCTCCTCCAATCCCACTTCCATTAGATGCCGAAGTTAATCCATCTAAACCAATCTATAATTTTGCACCTTTTGTTCCTTCCTAACATAAACAAAAATAGCCTAACATGCATTATTAGCAACAGAGATGATCACAATTTTGTTAATTATGTTTAAAACTCATATTTAAATCTATTCGATCTCAAAAATCAAACTTAAACCATTTATGTGTGTATTTATGTGTGCAAAATATACCAAGTACAACTGTTCATTTTGCATTGATTTCAGTAACAAAGTTTAGTGTTTTCTACTTTTTATTTTTCTGAATTTTCAAAAACAACTAACTTACTATGGAAGACTCGTCCAATCAGGCCATGTATTTTTTATTACTTAGTGTTAGTTAGATAATATAAAACATATATTTATGTTTTCATGATGTATCATAGTAATATCCTATGCGTGAATATTCGAAGCCCTATACATGCTTAATTCACAACCCTATGCAGCTGTGTTTTTTCGGCCATATAGGGCTATATAACAGCCCCATTTACAGCCATGTACAACTGTATTTTCCAGCCATAAAATACAACATAACAGTCCCATTTTTACAGCCCTAATTGTTGCATTTTCCAGCTATAAACCACTACTTTACAGTCCCATTTTTAGCCATATATTGTTATATTTTCCAGCCAAATCCTCTGCATAACAATCCACATCTTGATTCGCTCGTATTGAAAAATTATTTGTTTTAGGCTAAAAACCACTTTGACCCATTACCTAGCAAGCCCTTGAGTTGACAGGTGGCATAATCCAACCCCTTCGATTTCATGTACTTTATAGAGGTGTTTATAATCATAAAGTCCCAATATTATAAAACTTCCTCTTATTTAAATAATAATAAAACACAATCCAAAATAGTAAAAGTTTTTGTGAAGATAGCTTACCTGTGTCGCCATGAATCCTGCATATTGTGCTTCATAGTGGAAAGAAATTAAAGAGACCGCTACTTTGCTTTTTTGTTGTATCACCGGTGCGAACATAGTGATCTCTGCAGCCAATTTGAACTTTGATCTTGACACGTCGGTGGTTAAAACGTTGGGGAACACCGCCGCGCTAAGAGCTTAACTCTTGAGCTTAATTGAGTTGTTTTCGTTAAATAATTCGGCACCACCGCTCTAAGAGCTTAACTCTTGAGCACAATATACATCTTCAAACACAATATGTTCACAAAGTCAGCAATTTAGTAATGCAGTACATCAATTTGCAATATGAAAATCAAACTAATACATTCATATAAGATATTATAGTAATAACTTGCAGAAAAGTATCAAGAGTGTAAAGTACTGATGGCTAAAAAGCATAATCAAAACATAATTTTTCACTTAAAACAGGTGTGTATGGTGTTTGTCTTGGAAGCGTCGACAAATGCCATACGTGATCCCAAATTCCATAATCTAAACCCCCAATTTTTTGACCTTACGATTATTAAAGTTGTAAAGTACCTTTCTAGATCTCTGAGCTTAGCCACAGCTCCTAAGTTTGTTGGATCTTGTCATCTAGTAATTGTTGGGGATAGATTTTTCATAACTAAGGATCACGGATCCTCAAGTGCAGCCAGGATCACGGATCCTCAATTCTGTTTGAATTAAGGATCCTCAGAAAACGTTGCAGGATTAAGGATCCAGGATCCTCATTGTTATCCTAACACTAACAGTTGTTTCCATTATGTTTAAGCTTGTTTTGCAGGAAGGAACGAGTAGGACTTGGTCTAGCCGATATTCTTGGGGAATATGCTCTCAATATTCTGCATGTGCATAGCTTGGTGCCCGTTATGGAAGTCGTGGGTAGCTAGCACCATTTGCGGGATGTTAGTTATTTAGTTTATTTCTATTTTTAAAAAGGGGATAACAAGCTTGAGTTAGAACAATGAGAAACACACACACTCTCGCAAGCTCTCTGCAACTTATTGGTAATTTTATACATTTTGCACACTAGTGATCCTTGTAACAAGCTTGTTATCATCTCGAGTTGTAACTATCATTTATTCAATTATAGTTGGTGATCGGTAGTTTCCATCACCCGAGGTTTTTTATGCCGGAGATCATACATTGATCAAGGGCTTTTTCCTCGTATAAATCCTTATGTCACTTGTTCATTTCATTTGCAAGTTGTTCATACATTTGTACCTTGATTCAAGCATCATACCTCACAAAAGAAGATTTGGTTGCATTGTCCTAGTCTGATTTTTTTGACCAAAATAGTTTGGCGCCCACCGTGGGGCAATTGGTGCTTCATTTCTGAAAGATTTTGTTCATTGTGATCATTTTGGTTCACCACCTCCAACCATATGGCTTCTTCAGCGAAGAACACTTCAAGCTCTATGCCGGCAGTCACTTCTTCACAGGGCGTTCCACCTTTGCCTTCACCACCTTTTGGACCTCAGAAGAATGCTGAGAATCCTGCGAAGAAACCGACCCCCGTTTTCTCAAAACCACCAACTTCTGTTGTTTCTTCTAGCCCTACTAACAGTGATCTTTATTCTTTGATTGTGCAGATGAAGGGTTACATGCATCAGCAGGACAAAACCAACGAAAGGATCCTCCGTGAGATTGATGATATCAAGAAATTGAAGAGATCAGCGGAGGATCACTCTCCTTTGATGCCGAGGTCGCTGAATTTCGACACTCCGGTCATAACTTCCCAGCATTCTGCAGCTCCAGATGTTCAATACCAGGGTGGATCAACAGGAATGCGTTCTGGATCATCGGCAATGTCTCAGGCTCAAGGATCCTCTTTCCAGCCTTCAGGATCTTCATTTCAGCATCAGGGATTCTTTACCAGTTTAGGAGGATACATGGGGACGCAATCAGTTTAAGGATCCTCCTCCCAGGTTCAAGGATCCTCTCAGGTTTAAGGATCATCTCAGGTTCAGGGATCCTCCTCTCAGGTTCAAGGATCCTCTCAGGTTCAAGGATCCTCCTTTCAGGTTCAAGGATCCTCATCTCAGGTTTACGGATCCATGGATTATCCTTCAAGACCCCCATTCACAACACATCAAGAATCCAACATCTTCCAGGATCAAGGATTCTTAAGAAGTGTGCAACCCGGAAGTTCGGATGTCCATCTAGGAGACTTCATTCCAATGCAGACCATTGCTTCCTCTGGTCCTTCAGTCATACCAGAATCCCGTCAATATGGATTCACATCTGGAATTCAAAACTTGAATCCTTCGGGAGGTAACACTTTGAATAATTCTTATAACACTAACCATGGCTTTGTGCATGATACAGGTATCAACCAAGCTATGGCTAGGGAATTACAGAAACTGAAGGATATGATATCCAGGGTTCCAGGAGTGGTTAAGACCATTCCTGAAATTGCAGATGGAAGCCACAGGATATCTCGCTTTGCACCACCCATTTGTGATGCAGAAATCCCAAAGAGGTTTCAAATACCAACCATGAAGCTATATGATGGCTCGACGGATCCAGAAGAACATGTAGCTCAATATAGAGAAAGGATGGAGATTAATCCCATCCCGGAGAGGTTAAAAGAAGCATGTTTGTGCAAGGGTTTCAGATCCACATTAACAGGATCAGCTCTTAAATGGCTGCTAAGTCTTCCCCCTTACTCTATTACTTCATTTGCTAATCTAGTTAACCTGTTTAATAGCCAATTCTCATGTAGTAGAAAATTTGAACGTTTAACTAGTGACCTATATAGGGTAACACAAGGTCAAAATGAATCACTTAGAGATTATATCACTAAGTTCAGTAAAGAATCCTTAGATATTCCTAATCTGGATATAGCTACGGCAGTGGCATCAGCTTTTCTCTACGGAAAGGTAAAAGAGGAGGTATATGTCGGACAGCCACCAGGCTTCACCGACCCAATCCACAAAGACAAGGTTTATTTACTGGATAAAGCGCTGTATGGTTTACACTAGGCCCCGAGAGCCTGGTACGAGACATTGTCTCAACATTTGCTTGCCAACAGTTTCATCCGTGGAAAAGTGGATGCCACTCTCTTCACCAAAGAAGTCGATGGACATCTTCTGATAGTTCTGATATACGTGGACGACATCATATTTGGGTCAACAAATGAAGATTTGTGCAAAGATTTTGAAAGAGTTATGAAGCAAAAATTTGAAATGTCATCGATGGGTGAGATGAAGTTCTTCTTGGGGCTTCAGGTTGATCAACTGCCCGAGGGAATTTTCATACATCAGACGAAGTATGTTCATGATATCTTAGAGAAATTTGGGATGTCCGGGACTACTCCAGCTTCCACCCCATTAGCGACGAACCATGGGATAAATCCTGATCTCACCGGAGAAAAGATAGATGAAACGATGTATCGCTCAATGATCGGATCGCTGATGTACTTGACAGCTTCAAGACCCGATATCATGTATCCAACCTGCCTCGCAGCGCGGTTTTAGTCAAGCCCCAGAGCTTCGCATATGGTGATTGTGAAACGGATATTGCGCTACCTGAAAGGAACTCCATCACTGGGGTTGTGGTATCCAAGAGAAGGCGATTTCATGCTCGAAGGGTATTCTGATTCCGATTTCGGATGCTGCAAAGTTAATGCTAAGTCAACAACTGCGGGATGCCAGTTTTTCAGACCACAATTGGTCACCTGGCAATGTAAGAAGCTGACCTCTGTCGCTTTATCCACATGTGAAGCCGAGTATGTATCTGCTAACAGCTGCTGCTCTCAGATCTTGTGGATCCAGCAACAGATGCGAGACTATGGTTTGCAATTTCTTAACTCCCCTATCTTTGTTGATAATGAGGCAGCTATAAACATAACAAAAAATCCTGTTCATCACGCTAAAACGAAACACATTGAAATTCGTCATCACTTCATTCGAGATTGTTTCGAGAAGAAGTTGATACGAATTGAGAAAATCCACACTGATGAACAAAAAGCTGATTTACATACCAAAGCTTTTGACAAAACTCGTTTTCAATATCTTTTGAAACTTAATGGTATGAAATTACTATCGGTTGCGGAGGAGATTCTTGGCGTAGATGAAGATACCACTGTAGATGATGTTGAAAAGCAATCTGCAATGGTTTGTCAATTTTTTTACTTGTTTTGGTATTTAGGGGGAGGTAGGTTATATTTTTTCAGAAAATACAAAAACAATAAAAAAAATTTCAAAATCCAAAAACAATAGAAAACCGAAAAAAAAGTTTGTGTAAAAAGGGAAAATGATAGTACATCAGCTTGACAGTTGCAGTATGCTAAAGAATTGTAAAGTTTAAATGTGTTAAGTAGTCTGGCTGATGATATGCCGATATATTTTTACACATTTAGTAGGTTTGTTCGGGATATAAACCTAAATCACAACTTACTTTTACGTGGGGAACATCTCTCGGATATATAGGTAACCCCTGAAATCCTGTTTGAAAGGCTCTATTTCTGACATACTAGGTCTTTGTACGTGGTGATATCTGGGGTATTATACCTGGACTTTTGATTTTACGGGAGCAATAGCCTAGTCCTCGTATAATACTTTGCATTGCTTTATTCGTAAAGCTTGCCCTCAGCATAAAAAATGATGAAACATTGAAAAATGCTAATCATGTGCTGTTATAAAAGAAGATCCCCAAAGGGGACCCACCTAAATTCGAACCATCATCTCTCTGATTTTGCGGAAGCAATAGCCTGAGCTCTCATGGTCTCGCATTTAACCCCTTACAGATATTACTAGTGTGCACTCACCTGTAAGACTGAATATAGTAGTCTGGATACGGGAGTATATTCTGAGGTGGTACACTCGTAAAAGTTAAGATCTTAAAACACTAAAGTCGTATCCTGAACAGATTGAAATTTGTGTGAAATTTTAAGAGGATCAGTATATTGGCAATCTAAGCGAATTGTTTAATTCTGAGTATGAAATCAAAGCTTAACGGTACTTGTGATTTGTCGACAGCTGATATGATTCCCTAACACGCTCACCAAAAATATGTTTGTAAATAGATTTACTACATTTCATTTCTGTTTAACATTTTATAATCCAAAAAGATTTCTTAGCTTTCTAGTCTAGAAACTTTATTTTCTGCTTTATTTTTCTGACAAACCAAAGTGGAAAGCTGATCTTCAGACTCGCGGTTTGAAGTAGATGCAGGAAGTTTCTGAGCTGGACAGGAGAGTTGGGAGCTTATCATGTTAAACCTGTGAAAATGAAAAGTCAAAACAAGTTCATTAAGTTGAAACTTGTAATTTCAAAATATTGTGTTGAAAAAATGTTGAACAAAAGTCAGTTTTGCTTTGTCTCAGGTCAACCAAGGTCATTAAGTTGGACTTGGTAGACAAATTAAGTACCCAGGATCATTAACTTGGACCTAGATACTTAAGTGGATTATTAAAAACTGATAAAACAACAAAAGAAGTCGAAAAGTGAATAGATTGTAATGTCAGATTTCTGAGTAGCAGGAAACAGTTTTGAACCCGTGAAAGCAGCAAAGCGAGATTCCCGTAGCTAAGACTGAATAAAGTTTGAGCCAGAATACGATTCAAGAAAGACTGAGATCCCAACTTATTGAGAGGGGGAGTCTGAAGACGTAAGAGTCAGATATAGATTCTGGATCAAATTCAAGGGGGAGTTTGAAGATTGTAAAAGCCAGGTTTGAGTGCTAGTTGCTGATGCTGTTAAAGTTAAAGAATCAAGAGACCTGATCAAGAGAACTAGAAGAAAGATAGAGATTGAAGGATGTTTACAGTGTCAAACAATTTGGAAAGAGCGAAAAGACTGATCAAGACTGAAGACTCGATGCCGTAGACTTCGTCAACAACCAAGGGGGAGTCTGTTGGTGCATAAATGTCTGTTAACGTCGTCTTGTATCGAATCTTGTACCTAGATAGGATAAACCAGTGCTCAATAGGTTAGAAAGTTGGGTTTTAGTGTGGAATGACCAATTCGCACGAAATGGAACAAGTCATTTCGTACGAAATGGAACAAGTCATTTCGTACGAAATGGAACAAGTCATTTCGTACGAAATGGATCAAAGCCATTTTGCACGAAATGATCAGGTTCATTCCGTGCGAAATGCCACCACTATATATAGTTGAGCTTGGTTGTCATTTGTAACGATCCGGATTTTAGAGCCGAGGTGCTGCCAAATTGTCAACTGATCTGTAAAGCTTTGAAATCAATAAACAAGTGATTATAATCGAACGCCGAAACCCTCACGGCTGAACAAACACATGATAAAACAAGATTGAAAAATGGTTTTAAAACGTTATAATCAAGTGGTTTGTAAATCATGGGGGTGAATGTGAGCTAAACAGAGAATGTGAAGCAGAAATGGATGGCGAGATGAAGCTATCTACATCGGTTTGTCAAATTTTATTAAATGTTTTAGATTTTAGGGGGAGTAAAAATTTTGAAAATACAAAAACATTTAAAAATTTTGAAAAAGTAAAAAACATGAGAAAATTCAAAAATGAGTGTTTTGTGTAAAAAGAGGAAATGATAGTACATCAGTAGACTGTCACAGTATGCTAAAGATTTGGAAAGTTAAAAAAGTGATAAACAGTCTCACTAAAGATGTGACGATAGGCTCAGCTAGACTAGTAGATTTGCGATAACGATACAAACTTAAATGAAAAGCCTAGTTCTAGTGGGAAACGCGGTTGAAAGCATAGTACTTAGTTTTATCCTTCGTGACTGTGTACCTACTTGGTAATCGCTGAATGCTGGTCAGTTTGTGAACTTTCACAACTTGCTGAAAAGGTCACTGTGACTGTGCATTTCATTTTGCAAAGATTTAAACTTGTTTGATTTCTTTATTTTGTTTAAGCATTGGACATCCTCTGCGTATACGTGAGTATCGAACTGGATGTTAGTGCCTAAATGTTCTGCTTTATTTTTCTTGGTGTTTCGTTTAAATCTTGGATCACCTCTGCGTATATGTGAATATCGAACTGGTGGTTAAGATCTAAACATATTCAACTTGTTTTTATTTCTTATTTTGTTTAAACATTGGACTTTCTCTGCGTATCGAAAGATCGACCTGATTGTTAATGTTTAAACATTCTGCGTTGTTTTCGCACATATCACAGTTGATGAAAGTTTAAAGGCATTACTTGAGTCAGTGTATTGCATGATGAGGGGATATGCTGAGATCGTGGGGTCCATAAGAATTTAGTGCAAATTAATATACCTTAACGTATCGGTAAGCATTTCAAAAGTTTTTAGATTGAGTTTAAGTGGACAACAATATCGTCAATCTATGTGAATTGTTTAAAACTTAAAGTGTTTTAAAGCTCAACGGTACTAGTGATTTGTTATAATCTGATATGATCCTCTGACACGAACTCAAACAAAAATTATTGTCTGTAAATATTTCTTTACTGCTTTTCATTAAAGAAAAATTACAAATAGATTTTCGGAGTGTTTTAGCATAAACTTTGTAAAATACAAAAAGATTTTGTTTCACGTTATGTTTCGACAACCGATGATGGAAAGCTGAATTTCAAAATCTGAAGATGCTGAACATAAACAAGTTCATTAATTTGAAACTTGAATTTCAAAATGAAAAAAAAAATCAATAAGTTGGATAATCAAGGTCATTTATTTGAACTTGATCATCTGTGAGGGTTACTGAATTTGATCATGCTTAAATGTCAAATATGATAATAGACATTTATATGTTTAGAAAACTCTCACCAGTTAAATCTAAACGTTTGATTAATGATAAGATTTGATAGGAAGCTAAATGAAAGGGGGAGCAAGATTAATTGTCAAATCTAAGATTCGGAGCATTATTCAAGGGGGAGCTTACAGTTTTACTTTGTTTGCTTGAATATGCAATACGAGGCAGATCTAGACTAAACTTCGCATATTTCTAAGCTATGTCCAAGAGGGAGTTTGTGGTTGCTGATGATATCAAACCTTCAAGAAGACTCGAGAGAGAGAGAAAGACAAGACACTACGAGATTGACTGCGGCAATATCCAAGGGGGAGTCTGTTGGTGCAGTAATGTCTATCGCCTCCGTTAATACGAGTCGTAGCTGAAACAGTTTAAATCTAGTGCTTATATTGTAATATGTAATAAAAGGCAAGGTGGCAATTCTGTAAATAATGAGTTCTCTCATTATATTCCTTGGCCTATAAATAGAGGAGTTAGTGTTAGAGATTAAGACTTTTGGCCATTTGAGACTTGGAGCTTGGTGCTTAGAGAGAGAAAGTCTAGAGAGAGAAAGTGTTCGTAGGTGATTCTTGGAGCTTGTATTTGTCATACTGATCAATAAGAATCACGTTAAATTGTACGATCTTGTGTTTGGTCACGTTCGTGTACGGATTCCGCACGTCACACGTTCGGTTCGCAATCGTTTCAGAGTCGAAAACCGGTCCTACAATAATCACAAAGTCAAAGCAGAATTACGCTAACTTTGACTTTCGGTCATTAAACTAATAAAACCTTAATTACAGAAGCTAAGGGTACTTACAAGAGTCTTTAGCACGAAAATTTGAACTAATAGAGCCTCCTTAAAGACCAGGTTGCTCCAGAGAACTCATTTGAGTGTGTGTTTGTGAATTTCTTTGAATGGTGCAAGAATAATGAGCAACAAAAGGCCCCTATTTATAGCAAATGGAGGTGAATTGAGATGATTCCATGTGTCCTCAGGTGGTTTATGATGCTAACATGTGTATAGTGGTTTCCCAAAACAGTTAAATGTGCTGCTGATTTCGAAACCAGGTTGCAAAGATCTTCCAAAGATTGCAGGTTGCAGAGCTGGGCACCTGCCAGTTCTGCTGGAAAATGACCTCCGTCGTGCCACGCGCCAGGGGAAGGAGACCCCGACGCGCCACGCGACGCAACAACTTTTAAAATTGTTTTGTTTTGTTGCATGTTCAGTCCATGCACTCCAATTACTCGATAATCTGACATTTTCAGCATGCATGATCAGTGTAAACAGGTTAGGGGTGTCCTAGGGAGTGTAGCCATGCATTTGTAAGTCTTGGACACATTGTAAATAGCTCCCGTATAAAGAATTTACACTTTTAACCCCTATTCTTGGAAACTTCAATTTACATCATAATTTTGAATCAGATCCTTATGAAACTTTTATCAAATATTCTTGAGGGTGTAATAATGTATTACAAAGCCTTGGGAATGTTAATAGGTCACTCAGAGGTAAAAATTAACATGTTGACACTTTTAACCCCTGTGTTTTGTAACTTTCGATTTTTAAGCGCAAACGGCTTCTCTTGTCTGATAATTTATTCAATAATGAATATGGACGTTATACAGAGTCATTCAGAGGCACAAGTTTGGCATGTTGATGCTTTGGTCCTTCTAATTATATCTTTGCACTGTTGACAGTTTTAGTCCCTCAATATATCTTTAATCATAATCAGGGTTTATGACACGTGTCACTATTGAATTGGATGCGATTTTACGAGGTGTTACATTGTTCAGCCTAATGTTTATTCTCAAATTCATCTTTGGAATCCTTGTAATGATATGGTAATATCCTGGATCTTGAATAGCTTGTCACGAGAAATTGGTGCAAGTGTATTGTATGTTGAATCTGCATATCAGATGTGGATGGAGTTGAATGATCGTTACGGTTAAGTGAACGGCGCCAAATTTTACCAGCTACAGAAGAATTTGTGTGAAATTGTTCAAGGAAATTGCGATGTTGCAACATATTTCACTAAACTCAAGACAAATTGTGATGAATTGAATGCCATTAATGTGATTCCACCATGTACCTGTGCTACGGCTCATCTGATTGCTAAACGAGATGAAGATCAGCATTTGATGTAGTTCTTAATGGGGCTGAACTCATGTTATGACACAGTTAGAGGTAATATCCTGATGAGCAGCCTTTACCTTCACTAAATCAAGCGTATTCACTTGTTATTCAAGATGAGAAGCAATGTGAAATTCATGTTGCTTCTATGTTTCATTCTGAATCCGCCTCTATGAATGTTATGAAGTACTCAATACGGAAGATATGATAACAAGAAATCTATTATTTGTTCAAATTGCAAAAAAATGGGCATCATGCAAGTAAATGCTATAGGCTTATTGGTTTTCCTAAAGATTTCAAGTTTACAAAGTCTAGACGTGGTGCTGCTAATATGGTGGGGGATGAGAAGGATCTGTCTAATCAAGAATTGACACAGGGGCTAGTGATCATATGTGTCATAACGCAAAATTGTTCACAAATCTTAAACCTGTTCCAAAACCATTCTTAATCAGTCTTCCTAATGGTCATGTTATCACAATTCATCAATATGGGACTGTAAATCTCAGTCATGAACTATCTCTTCATAATGTCTTGTTTGTCCCAGATTTCAAACATAATCTTCTTTCAGTGTCTAAACTTTGTGCTGACACCCATGGAATAGTGTATTTTTCTAACAAGTGTTGCTTGTTACAGGCCCCTTCAATGAAGAAGCCACTGGCACTTGGTAACCTTCTTGATGTGCTGTACATCCTCAAAGCAAGCAATATCTCATTCATTTGTCATTCTTTGTTTAGCACTTCTAAATGTAATTCTGTTGTTACGAATTCTGTTTGGCATCATAGACTTGGCCACTTGCCATCTTATAAGATGAAACAACGGAATGTTCTTTCAAATAAATCAATGGATTATATTGATCATTGTACTATTTGTCCTAAGGCTAGGCAACATCGTTTGCCATTTCCTAATAGTACTAGATCTACATCTGCAATTTTTTATTTAATTCACATTGACATTTGGGGTCCTTACAATACATCAACCTACAATGGTTATAAGTATTTTTTAAACCATTGTGGATGATTTTAGTCGTGCTACTTGGACCCATCTGTTAGCAACCAAGGGAAATGCTTTTTCTGTTCTTCAAGGTTTTATAGAAATGGTTGCTACACAGTTTCATGCCAAAATTAAATGTATTAGATCTGGTAATGCATTTGAATTAGGCACTGGTCATAAACATGTAGAATATCTTATGAGTAAAGGTATTCTTCACCAGACTGGTTGTGTTCATGTCCCTCAACAAAACGGTGTTGTTGAGAGGAAACACAAATGTAACACCACGTAAAAACGTGTCCAATTATGTAAAGACACGTGTCCTAAACTTTATATATGTGAAAGTTCGAGTTTGAAGGACTAAAGTCATCAAACAGTGAAAACATGAAACCACAGGGACTAAAAGTGTCAACATGCCAAAATTGTGCCTCTGAATGACCATACATTAAGAATATATTCTTAAACGAGTGATTAATTGGATATAAGAAGCCGTTCATGAAAATAATCGGAAGATTATAAATTACAGGGGTTAAACTTATCAACATGTTAAATTCTTACCTCTGAGTGACCTTTTAATGAACCCGAGGCTTCAAAATATTCAAATATACTCTCAAGAATAAGTGGTATAAATTTCACATGGTTTCGAGATCGTTAAGCAAGTTTTCAAGACTTTGGGTGAAAAGTGTCAATATGATGAAACTTGCATTTATAGTGATATTTAACGAAACCGAGCCTAACGAAGTTTGATTATACATCCTTGAGCCTCTACAAACTAACTACAAGGGCCTTACATGACAAAAATCAAGTTATATAAGGTTTATAATGGCCAGGGACTGATTCTGCCATGTTTGAAAGTATTTTAACCTGAACAGTAGGTTCAGGCGGGCCGCGTAAGCCCCTTATCAATCCTACGCGGACCGCGTAGAAGTACCCAGCGCAGAAAAATGAGGACGGGTGCAGGTTTCAGCTGTAGAACCGACTTAAACTCATTATAATCAATACCATGGGCTGTTAAACGGATTTATTTTACTACTAGGACACCTGGGGTGATCCTAGGAGGCCCCATTACAGCTGCAACTGATCCATGAGTTTGGAATTTAGTATATAAGGAGCTCTAGTTTATGTTCTTATGCACACTTCATTTGCAACATCATTCAAATCACACTTCTGGAGCTTGCAAACATTAGGAGAAGACTTTCAAGTGTAGAAAAGATAGCAAGGACCATTAGTAAGAGTTTTAATCCCTGCTTAGTCCTTTTAATTAGTTTAAAAACCGAAAAGTCAAACATATCGTAATTAAGCTTTGACTTTCGTTTTAATCACAAATGGTCCAGCCACTGATGGAAACAAAAGTGGTTATGGAACCATATTAAGGTAGGTGATTAACCCTTAAAAGGGCACCTCCTAATTATTTCGTTTGACTAGTTAATTGTCGGGTCAAACTAGTTTGACAAAAAGTCAAACTCGACAGAAAGTTTAAAAATGAATTAAATTAATAAAATAGAGGTTCTAAATTATATTTTAACATTCTAATGACTTGGTATTTAATATTAGAACATGTTTAATTAGGCCTAACCCGACAATTATCAGTCTAAGGTCAGTTTATAACCGAAAGTCGCAAAAGCTTGACTTTTGCTTTGACTTTCAGTTCTGACCCGTTCAAGCTTAATTCTCCTACGTTTTAAGCTCCCATTAGGACCATATTATTCACTAGTATAACCCTCTGGAGTTGTATTGCTTGGTCCTTAGTAGTTTGAATTATATGCACTTATTTGTTAATATGCTTATAAATGCCCTAAATGCCCTTTTGACACATAAATGAGATTTTTAGGAATGTGAGATGGTAAAAACCTTTGCTACTGATATTTAAACTTGTCCCAAAAATTTGACATCAGTTCTTGGTCCCAAATAGAAGTTATGCTCGATATCGTAATTAGAAGCTCTTTATTAATTAATTTGCGATATCTTGCATAATGCACCTTTAAACTTGGATTTTGAACCAAAACTCATTACCTACTGTTAAGATATTATTTTTAAGGAATTTTAGGATTTTGGTCAGATTATAATCTGTCTAAAACATAGAGTTCTTGTGTAATTCGGTTAATGACGATAATACCCTTTTTAGGCATAAAATGAGATTAACAAATGATTTGAATGCCAAACTTTTTCCTACTGATTTTATACATTAAATAAATTATTTTGAGCATTTAAAACTGATTAAAATCTCAGGTTTACATAAACATCTTGATTATCGTCAATTAGCGAGTTTTACACTAATTAGGTGCATAGTATGGTTTAAAACCATATTTAACATCTAAGACTTGTTACCTACTGAGTTTTTAAACAAATTTAAATATTATTACAGTAGGTATAAGTTATGAACTCAGGTTTCCAAAAATGTCCTTAAAAGCCTATGTGAAATGACCAAAATGCCCTTTCGGGGCATAGTTTGGTCATAGATAGTAAATTTCACATATGTATGTTATCTTACTGATGTAATGTGATAAACTAAATATTTTTACTGATTTCAAAAGACCAGAACTTCAGTTTATTATAAAATCTCTTTTATAAGCATTAAAATTACCAAAATGCCCTTATGGGACTTAAATTGGTTTAAATTACTTTTTGGGCATATATGTTAACATCCTACTGATGTATTAACATATTTTAAGCATAATAACATTTGAGACATGCATATAATTCATTTGGTTACCCGTTATGCGTTTACGCGTTCGGATCGGTTTATGTGACTAGTTTACGTAAAATAGCCGAAACGGGTTTAACCTTATCATTAAATCCTCAAATTCCAGAATGTGTTTAGTTTACCCATATTATACAAGTATCCAAACTTGTCGGGTCTAAACCACATTCTATTCCGGTCTCCGCTTAATCTAGCGTTTAGAACCGTAAAGTTTTTTTCTAGCTAGCCGGTCTAAGTCCTTGACTTAACTAAAGGCCCGTTATCATCCTAATAGGTTATTAAACCTTCTACACAAATTAAGTAGCATCCAGTAGAAGGTACCATCATAAAGCCTTAGGATTTACGGCTGAGTTATCTTCACTTTTAAGCTCAGGTAAATACTTTTAACTTCTTTTCCCTTATACGGGCTTGGGATATGGTATTATAATAATACCACTTGGTCGGGTATGAAATCATTTAATCGGATTGTGATTAATAAATTTACATAACCCGTTTTAATCTGTCTCGTTTGATAACATAAACATTGGGGGTTAATTCGACCGTGTCCTGGATATCCTCGGCTCATTTCATTGGAAAATGGCCACAACCTATGCACGGGGTGTAGGCATACACCTGACAGATGCAAATGCTAAAATATAAGCCCACATGTTGGGGATAACTCCTTTGTGGGTTCTATAAGTGGTGAGTCGGTTAATTAAGACCGGCTTCCAACCGGCCCCAATTGTAAGACAAACATGTAAATCTGTATACAAGATTATCTTTAAATAATTGTCCCACGTTATAAATGATTTGCGCCTTGTGCACTTAAATCAATTTTCATAAATGTTTTCAAAAGAGTCAGTTAATTGTATTTACCAGTGTAAACTGACTTATTTTCTTAAAGACTAATTGACAGGTACCTCTCGTAAATAGGCTAGAGCTATTAGGTGTCGTATAAGAGGATCTTGCAAATCCCTAAGATACCTGAAGTCTGTTATTTTGTTTCTTTGTGTTTTGATGATCCTCCTGTGGATCTTATTACAATCCAGTCTGTATATTCTTTCATTTGGACACTCAGACATTATGGTTTGTAATAGTTTATTTCCCAAGCCTTTCGCTGTGCTATTATATTGTGTGTATTGACAATGATGATATCAACTACGTCACGATACTCCCCGCCGGGCCCACCGGTAATATGTGGAAATATCGAAGTGTGACAATAAACATCTGTTAGAAACTTCAAGAGCGTTGTTTTTTAGTCCAATCTTCCTTTACAATTCTGGGGAGACTGTGTTTTGACAGCCACATATCTCATTAATAGATTTCCCACTACTTTACTTGATGGGAAGACTCCATATGAAGTTTTAACAAATAAACCTCCCACTTATTATAACAACTGTTATGGGTGAAATTCTGAGCCCATATCCTGGATAATATCCTAAGTTATATCTTGATTATGTGAAGTGTGTTCATGCCCGGGATGCTGATTCAGGATATTGGTAACATCCTGACATGGTATCCTGAGGATCACTAACGGATTATGTGCAGGAGCGCGAGTCCAAGCTTGCAACGTTCATGAGAACCTTTTCCCTGGAAGACTCGGTCTAAGTTGTTCGAAGAAGGACGTTGAACCCGCTTTACCTGGTCTCCAACGTTTACTAAGGAATATTCGAAGGCATCCCCCATTTATAGGAGATTTTGTTTTCGTTTCTTAGCTATAAATAGATGGATAAATCAGATCGAATAGGACACAACACTCACTGCTCTCTAACACTTCAACTCTCTCGCAACTCTCACTTTCACAAAAAGCATTGTAACACTTAGCGATCTGATCAATATCCTGCACTGTATCCTGGCATTTGAAGTAATAAGAAGAACAAGGCAGCTACGATTGTCAGCTCCCGAGGTTTTGTGCCGGTGATCTAGATTGATCAAGGGCTTTCCTCGTATATCTCGTGTCACCTTTTTTACTTTTTTCTCATTGTTTAATCGTAGATATAGCTCAATATCCTGAGCTATATCCTGAAACTGTTTTAACAAACAATCAATTCAGCATATTTACAACACACATTCTTAGTACACTACCTCACTTAACTAATTTGATCACTAAATTGCTTAGGTAATTTTTGACCAAAACAATTTGGCGCCCACCGTGGGGAAAGTGGTGCTATTTCTACTAGAAGCTTTTGCAAAATCATTACTTGGTTTTCTATTTTCAAAACTTTTTGCTACACTATTTTCAATGGCCTCGAGATCAAACATGAGCTCCTCCACCGTGTCTGCTACAACCTCTACAACAATTGGTTCGGTGCTTCCTCCACCACCTCCAAGGACGCAAGCCTCCACACAGCCTCAGGATATTATCCCTACTCGGAACATTCAGGGATCCGGTCCTGTTTTGGCTTCTAATGATGAAATTCTAACCTTGTTTGGTAGTGTACAGGAACAGATAAGGCAACAACAGGAGACCAACCAAATGCTGATAAGAGAAATACAACTCTTGAAATCCAACTCAAGTAGGCCCGCTGAGGATACTGTCACTCCCTTGCAACCCAGAGCCCTGAACTTCAGTTCTGCAGTATATACTGAGGATAACAGGGGAAATATTGTGCCTAGCCATTCTCAGAATCATACTCCTGAGATACCCTCTTCGGTTAGGGTGTCAACTGTGAGAAGCTCAGGATATGCTTCAGGATATGGCCAGAATCCTCAAACTGGTAACGTGTCAAATAATAATAATACTCTTGCTACTAACGGTATTGGATCTTTGCAGGATGCAGGTATGACATCAGCATTTTCTAGGGAGCTTCAAAAATTGAAGTATATGATATCTAGTGTACCTGGGGTGGTCCAGCCAATTCCGGAAGTATCCCAAGATAGCCACAGGATATCCCGGTTTGCATATCCTATTTGTGATGCTGAAATCACAAAAAGATTTCAAACCCCCAATATGAATCTATATGATTCAACTACGGATCCTGAAGAACATATTGCCCAGTATAGGGAAAGGATGGATATCAACCCTATCCCTCCAGACCTCAAGGAAGCATGCCTATGCAAGGGTTTTGGTTCTACCTTAACAGGATCGGCCTTAAAATGGCTCTTAAACGTTCCTCCTCACTCAATTACATCATTTGCTCATCTTGTGAATTTATTTAGTAGGCAATTTTCATGCAGTCGAAGTTTTGAAAAACTAATAAGTGATCTCTACAGGATAACTCAAGGACCTCAGGAATCCTTAAGAGATTATGTGAACAAGTTTAGCCGTGAATCCTTGGATATTCCACATCTTGATGTTGCGACAGCTGTGCAGGCATTCAAGATGAGGCTATAAAAAGATTCTCAATTTTACCAGGATCTTGTGATGAACCCATGCAGGAACCTGGATGAAGCTCGGAACAGGGCTTTAAGATATATTCGACTGGAGGATGACAAAAAGATGCAAGAGAGGATGAATTCGTCCACAACCTATGAGTCAACCAACATGAAATCAAAATCTTCGTATAAACCATATCACTCCAAGCCATATGGTAGAAATGACAACAAGAAAGTGAATGCTGTTGAAGACGAGGATCCTGAGGAGTATCCTGAATTATCTGAATATTGTTTTTCTGTTAATATACCTGAACTGATGTATGTTATGCAGGGTTTAGGAGACAAAGCCAGGTGGCCTCGGAAGAATCAACAAAAAGATGATGTTAGGGGAGGATTTCTTAATGACTCATGATCCTCAATTATTATCCTGCTTGGTGATCTTTACTTCTGTGTCAGTTAATGATCCTCAGAAGTGCTTCAGGATCAGGATCATGGATCGTTCTAAGGATCCTTATACTAATGATTGTCTGCTATGATTTCGTTATTGTTTTGCAGGAGTACCAGCTTGGACTTAGTCTTGGTAACGTTCCTGGAGAATATTCCACGTTTATTCCGCACGTGCTTGACCATGGTGAACGTTATGGAGATCGTGGGGAGAAGGCATGAATTGCGGATAGTTAGTTATTTAGATATTTTACTAAATTTAAAAGGGGTAGCGAGCTAATTAGACAACACTTGGCTATTTTTTGGCTACACACACTCGTACAACTACACTCTCCAGCTCTTGGCAAAACACTTAGCATTTTTCATACATTTCTACACGATACACTATAGTGATCCTTGTACTTAGCTCGCTATCATCCGAAGTTGTAAAAGGATTATTGTTTAATTCGAGTTGGTGATTGGTAGTTTCCATCACCCGAGGTTTTTTATGCCGGAGATCATTCATTGATCAAGGGCTTTTTCCTCGTATAAATCTTTGTGTCTCCTGTGCAATTCATTTCATAGTGATCCTCATTGTTGTTTACCAATTCAAGCATCATACCCCGTAACAGAGAGTTTGGTTGCATTATCCTAGTCTGATTTTTGACCAAAACAGTTTGGCGCCCACCGTGGGGCAATTGGTGCTTCATTCCTAAGAAATTCTCATTTTTGTGATCATTTCGGTTCGTTACATCCAAGCAGATGGCTTCATCATCAAAGAACACCTCCAGTGCGATGTCTGCAGTCAATTCATCCCAGGGCATTCCACCTTTGCCTCCACCACCTTCTGGACCTCAGAAAAATGCCGAGAAGAAACCAACTCCCATTTTCTCAAAACCTCCAACTTCTTCTGCTTCTTATACTCCTACTACTAGTGACTTGTTTACTCTGATTTTGCAGATGAAGGAGCATATACAGCAGCAGGATAAGACCAATGAAAGGATTCTTAGAGAAATTGGAGACATCAAGAAACAGAAGAGATCGGCAGAGGATCATTCCCCACTGATGCCCAGATCTTTGAATTTCGATACTCTGGTTATAACTTCTCAGCCTTCAGCGGTTCCAGACGTTCAATATGTGGGAGGGCCAAAAGGAGTGCATTACGGATCATCAGCAATGACTCAGGTTTCAGGGTCATACTTCCAACCAGCAGGATCCCATCCTCAGCATATAGGATCCTTCGTAAGCTCAGGAGGATACTAAGGAGCGCAGCAGATTTAAGGATTCTGGCCGTTTCAAGGATCCTCCCAGGTTCAAGGATCCTCCTATGTTCCAGGATCCTCCCAGGTTCAAGGATCCTCTCAGTTTCAAGGATCCTCCCAGGTTCAAGGATCCTCTCAGTTTCAAGGATCCTCCCAGGTTCAAGGATCTTCCTACGTCCCAGGATCCTCCCAAGTCCAAGGATCCTCTCAGTTTCATGGATCCTTCCAGATTCCGGGATCCTTAAGGAATTTGCAATCAGGGAGTTCCGATATCCATCAGGGAGATTTTATTCCAATGCAGACCATTGCTTCTACTGGTCCATCGGTCATTCCAGAGCCCCAACAATATGGATTCACATCCGCTCTTCCTAACTTGAATCCAATGGGAGGTAACACTTTCAATAATTCTTATACCACTAACCATGGCCTTATGCAGGATACAGGTATCAATCATGCCATGGCCAGAGAATTGCAAAAATTAAAGGATATGATATCAAGTGTCCCAGGAGTGGTCAAGCCTATCCCGGAGATTGCAGATGGGAGCCACAAGATATCTCGTTTTGCACCACCAATCTGTGATGCTGAGATACCCAAGAGGTTCCACGTGCCTACCATGAAGTTGTATGACAGTTCAACAGATCCTGAAGAACACATAGCACAGTACAGGGAAAGGATGGAGATCAATCCCATCCCAGAAAGGTTAAAGGAAGCATGTCTGTGCAAGGGATTTGGATCCACTCTTACTGGATCGGCTCTTAAATGGCTGCTAAGTCTTCCCCCTTACTCTATTACCTCGTTTGCTAATCTAGTTAACCTATTTAATAACCAGTTTTCTTGTAGTAGAAAATTTGAGCGTTTAACTAGTGATCTGTATAGGATAACCCAAGGTCATAATGAATCATTAAGGGATTATATCACTAAATTTAGTAAAGAATCCTTAGATATCCCTAACCTGGATATAGCTACGGCTGTTGAAGCCTTTAAAATGGGATTGCTTAGGGATTCATTATTTTATGATGATCTTGTTATGACACCATGCAGGAATCTAGACGAGGTAAGAACCCGGGCCCTTAGGTTCATCCGGCTAGAGGATGACAAAAGGATCCAGGAGAGGTTAGCAGGATCCTCAAAGCAAGAGAAGCAAGGATCCTCATTCAAGAACAACAAATTCAGATCCTATAACAAATCTGATAACCAGAATGTGAATGCTGTTGAACAAGAAGAGGATGATGAGGATTATCCTCCAATTTCCGAATATTGCTTTTCTGTTGATAACAATGAACTAATCCTTGCGATGCAGAATTTATGTGATAAAGCTAGATGGCCCAGGAAAAATGACAGACCAGCTGCAACTAAAGATAAGTCAAAGTGGTGCACATATCATGAAGATTTTGGGCATCTCACAGAAGAATGCATCGCACTGAGAAAAGAAATTGGATACTTGTTGAGCAAGGGGCACTTGAAAGAATTATTGGGGAGAAAGAAGTCAAGGACTCAGGATCCTGAAAGGATCCCAGAAAAAGCTCCAGCCCCTCCAGCAGATGCACAAGTTATAAACTTTATTTCCGGAGGATCAGACATTTGTGGAACATCCTTCTCTGCAGCTAAAAGACATGCAAAGGAAACCAAGATGGATAATGGAGATAGACCCATTCGAACATCCAGTGTCTCCGAAGGAAAAGTTATAACTTTTGATGAGGATGATCGTGTTGACATTCAGGATCCTCATCATGATGGTTTGGTTATCACTCTTTTTATTTCTAACCATTTTGTTCGCAGGATCCTTATAGACGGAGGAAGCTCTGTGAACATTATCAAGCTTGACATCCTCAAGAAGATGAATATTCCTGAATCCGATATCATACCAAGATCCTCTGTGCTCGTGGGATTCAGTGGCGAGACTAAGAATACTCTGGGGGACATTAAACTCCCAATCTATATCGAAAGCCTACATTCTTACCAAAAGTTTTGTGTTATTGACTGTTTATCTTGTTGTAATGTTATCCTTGGCAGGCATTGGATACATGACATGAAGGCAGTCCCATCCACTTATCATCAATGTGTGAAGCTTCCTAGTCCTTGGGGAATAGTGAAGATTGATAGTGATCAGCAAGAAGCTAAGAACTGCTACACCTCATCAATGAAACCAGCATCAAAGTCAAGGGAGCAATAGCAATTAAAGCGTCCTCCAAGGGATGTCTTGGAGGCAAGAGAACAGGATGTAGTAGAAATCCTTATGGATCCTGATGATCCTGAATCTACAATTTATATAGGATCAGGGATCCTTGGCGAAATAAAGGAAGACCTCATATCCTTCCTCAAAAGGAGAAAGACTACCTTTGCATGGAAACACGAAGACATGACAGGTATATCTAAGGATATAATCACTCACAAACTTGGCATTGATAGGTCCTTCAAACCAATCCATCAAAAGAGGAGGAAATTTGCCCCAGAAAGAAATGCCATTATCCAGGAGGAGGTAGAGAAATTACTCCGAGCAGGTATGATTAGAGAGGTCAAGTATCCAAGATGGTTGGCCAATGTGGTTGTTGTTCAAAAGAAAAACGGAAAGTGGAGGGTATGTGTCGATTTCACTGATTTAAATAAGGCATATCCCAAGGATCCTTTCCCATTACCCCACATTGACTCCATGGTGGATGCAACTGCGGGTCATGAACTGTTAACTTTTATGGATGCTTCATCTGGATTTCAACAAATTCAGATGGAACCATCCGATCAAGAGGATACAGCCTTTATGACTCCAACTGGTATATACTGTTATATTGCTATGCCATTCGGACTAAGAAATGCAGGTGCAACTTATCAAAGGCTAGTGAATATGATGTTCAAGGATCAGATTGGACAAACTATGGAGGTTTACATAGACGATATGGTGGTAAAATCAAAAAAGGCTGGGGATCACCTAAGAGACTTGGAGGAAGCATTCAATATCCTTGACAAATATAACATGAAACTTAATCCTTCAAAATGTCACTTTGGTGTTAAAGCAGGTAAATTCTTAGGATATATGGTGACAAAGAGAGGCATTGAAGCCAGTCCAGAACAAATCAAAGCTATAGTGAACATCAAGTCCCCTGCCAATGCTAAGGATGTTCAGAGGTTAACAGGCAGGATTGCAGCTTTAAACAGATTTATATCCAAATCCTCAGAAAAGTGCAAGGAATTCTATGATATCCTAAGGAAGAACAAGAAATTCGAGTGGACTGAGAAGCATGAAAGTGCCTTAAGAGCTCTTAAGGATTACCTATCCTTGGCCCCGGCCTTGATGAAACCAGAAAAAGGAGATGTGTTATCCTTATTGTTTTGGTCAAAAAATCTGTTGAGGATATTGCAACCAAACTCTATGTTATGGGGGTATGATGCTGATTATGTAATAGCGATGAGGATCACTTCAATGTAGATTTGCACAAACAACACAAGGATTTATACGGGGAAAAAGCCCTTGATCAAGAGTTGATCTCCGGCACAAAAAACCCCGGGTGATGGAAACTACCGATCACCAAGCTCAAATAAATGATTAAATGTTTACAACTTCGGATAGTAACGAGCTAGGTACAAGGATCACTATCGTGAAATGTGTACAAGTGAGTAAGAATGAATGTGTGTTCGTCGAGAGCTTCAAGTGTGCGAGTATACGAGTGTGTGTAGCTGCAAAAAATGGCTAAGTGTTTTCTACTAGCTCGTTACCCCTTTTAAAATAGAAATCTAACTACCAAACTAACTATCCGACTTTCGTGCCATGCCTCCACGTTCCCCACAACGTCTATTTTTGGTCAAGCACGTGCAGAATAGTTTGGGAATATTCTCCAGGAATGTCGCCAAGACTTGGTCAAGCTTGTTATACCTGCGAGATGCTACAAAACATAAGTAAACAATCGTCAGTACGAGGATCCTTAAAGTGATCCATGATCCTGATCCTAAAGCCCTTCTGAGGATCACCACCTGTCACAGAAGTAAGGATCACTAATTAGGATAACGAATAAGGATCACTAATTGTTAGAAAATCCTCCCCTAACAATTGCCCCCAAAATATAAGGAGTAATTTGTAAAATTAGCGAGTTATATTTTCTTGATCTTATCCGCAACTAACTAACGGATATATAGCCGTTAAAATAGAACTAGCCATTGCGATGATGATGTCACGGAAGTGACAATCCTGCAGAATCATAATTATAAATAGAGATATAGATAGGATCATTATGCATTCAAATTCGAAAGAAACTCCCTTTAAATTCTCAGTCGACGATTAATCAGGTATTTCTTTCTCCTCTTTCTTCCTCTCTTACTCTGTTTTTCTTTCTTTATCTCCATCACTTCGAAAATGTTGCTCCGAAGTTCTCCGGCCAAGGATCACAAAAAGGATAGCCCTTTGAAGAGTCAAAAGATCATCAAAGACTCAGTGAACGAGATGTGTTGCTTTAACGATGCACAAGTAGATAACATCCGTCATCGTTTTCCGGCGAATGCCTTTTTCAGACCTTTCGATCCAACTGCCCTGAGTGACTATGTTTCAGAAACATGGGTTGCCTTTCCAGTTACTCCATTTGCCATAGGATACACCTATCCTTTCCCAGAATTTACACAATCCTTCTTTTCCCTTATCGGCATCTCTTACATCCAAGCCATGCCGATGATTTGGAGGGTCTTGTATACCCTGGAGAGGATCATCGAGCAGGAGGGCATTGATTTGGGCATGTCAGAACTGACACAATTGTATGATGTTACCACCTTTGGATCCCACCGTTATTTGTTCAAACGAAAACCCAGTGCAGAACACCCCTTCTTAAAGTCACCAAAAACGACAAAGATTGGAAACGTCGCTTCTTCTTTGTAAGAAGGGATACCATTTCAGATTACCAAGAACATGGTCCACCCATGGTAGGCCGGAGGATCCTGAGAAGGATCAGCAGGTAGTCTTGTTTTCACAATAGGATCACTAACCCCTTTTTTGTCTTGTGTTATGCAGCTATTTCTGTCTCACACATCATCACATCACCTGAAACCAAGGATAGACTCGCTGCTTTTTGGAAGCTTGATCCTGAAACAAGGACATTCAAGATAGACACCCAAGACTCACAAGAAGTATCCTCAGGTTCCATTACCATGTCAAGTAAGTATCCTGCCTTTTACATAGTTTAAATATTAAAATTAATAAATAAATTGAAATAGGATAAGGATACTCATCTTGCTTTAAATGTGTAGGCGCTGGAAAATCTGCCAAGCCTGTATCCCAATTCAACACGGCTGACCTTGATGTCGTACGATCCAGGAAGAAGAGGCCCACTACCAGTCCTAGCATCTCCATTCCAAAGGCACCCACTAAAGGAAAGGGTGTCAAGAAGAGGAAAACTTCTGATGCTGAGGATCTTCAAGGCCTACCACTGATCCGCCACCAGTTCCTTGAATACTTCAATGAGGTAAGGATCCTTAATTCTGCCTAGGTATCCTACTCGTATGAGGATCACTTGATCTTGAACTGCTTTATCCTCTTCTTTGCAGAAATTTGCCGAGATCGAGGATTACGTGGGGAATGTTGAGGAGCAGGACAAGAAAATTGCTGATCTCCAACAGGTTGCCGTGCTCAAAGACCTTGCACTTGCTGATCTTCGGAAGGAACTCCAAGATGAGAAGACCAAGACGGCCAAACTTCTGATTGACCTTGACTACGAGAAGCATGATCTCATAGAAAATGCTAAGGTTTCTGCCGCCATCACGATGTATCAGACAAAATTGAAGATGGCCCAGGAAGCTCAAGATCCTAGTTTTGACAAAAGCAGCTGGGATGTTGAGGGCTGGAAGGCAAGGCTGGCTGATCTTGAGGATGATGAGGAGGAGGAGGCAACTGAGGTCTTGGCAATTGAGGCAAGTGGCAGTGGAAAGGATCTGATGAAGGATACTGCAGCTGGAGGGGAAGAGGAAGCAGCAAAGGCATAGGTTGCATGAATGGGCGATGAAGGACATTTCTAGACGTAGCCGGAGCCCATTTCTTAAGTTTGATAGTTTGTTTTGGTTGTGGTGTTTTTTGCTAAACAATGATGGGTTGTACTTGAACAATAGGTCTTAGGACTAAGGATCATGTATGATCCTTCGGACAATAGGCATGATTGCATATGGTGGAGGGATCCTCTGTTTGGGGGATGAAGCCATTGTGATCCTGCCGCCTTTATATTCCTGCACTACTTTCGAACTTGTTATCATGGACACCCTTTACCTACCGCAGCGGACGGGCCACGTTTTGCTGGTAGAAGCTCGGGTAGGTAATTTTGACAACCTTTAAAGGGTTAGTCTTTTGTTTATAAATAAAAACTAAACCTTTTGTCGCTTATCTCGTGTTGTTATCCTTGTATTTCTTTGATTTTCCTTTATTTCGATGCATATTTATTAGACAAATAATTTTGAATAAGTCAAATTGAAAATACTTAGGATATGATCCATGATCAAATATCCTTTAGTTAAAGAATCTCAGAAAGCAATATGTTTCAAGGATCACAAGTCTAGTTTTCAAACTTTAAGGGTTATTCGAATAAATAATGAATAGAATTAAATATAGTTAAGGATCATACCTGAGGATCCAAGTTAGGATCCTAATCATTATAAGGATAACTACAAGATAAACCTTAGAATAAAGTAAGGGTCGAGGATCCCTAGTTGCCTATCTTCAAGAACCTGAAATAGAGCATAACTTGGGACTAAGCCAATATAAGATAAGAGTTAGTAACTGGGGACAAGCCCAAGGATAACTGGGGACAAGCCCAAGGATAACTGGGGACAAGCCCAAGGATAACTGGGGACAAGCCCAAGGATCGTATGTAAACTGGAGTATGGCCCTAACTGGCGACTATCCAAACTTAGTGGCATGAAGATGCCAAAACCTTAGCTAACGTGAAAACGTTAGAAACCTTAGCTAACGTGAAAACGTTAGAAACCTTAGGAACGGATGTATGGTACGTCTACCATTATACGTAGGATCCTAAGCATAGCAAGAACAATGGAATTATCAGCCCCTAAAACGAGTACTGGTCCCAAAGCCTTGAACTACACCAGGATCATCGTGCGCTACAGGCGGGACTGGGGTCAAGCCCAAATAACTGAGGTTAGACCCAAAGAACGGATTGCTTCAGTGGATAACCAATGTTATGCTAAGGATACCTGAACTTTCAAAACTTAAACTCACGTGAGAGACGGATAAAGGATACATGATCCTTATCCTTATATGAGGAAATAAAGAAATGAAATAGTTTAAGTTTAGGGTATTACCTAAGTAAGGATCACCAATACTTTGAGGATCCTTTAAGGATATCCCTTTCGCTAGGATCACCTCTGCCATGAGGATCCTGGTCACATGAAATATTTCTTCAAGTGGACAGCATTCCAAGCTCTTGGTAGCAGATCACCTTCCATGGTTAGCAATTTATATGCCCCCTTTCCTGCTTCAGCTTCAATCAAATAAGGGCCTTCCCATTTTGGAGCTAACTTTCCATCAGCAGGATTGGTGGTATTCTGAAATGCCTTCCTTAATACCATGTCTCCAACTTGAAACCTCCTGATCCTGACATTTTTGTTGTAAGCACCAGCCATTCTTTGCTGATAACTGGCCATCCTTATCCTAGCCATATCCCTGATTTCTTCAATAGTATCCAGGTCTTGAGCCAAGTTTTCATTATTTTCCTCAGGATCACGAGTACTTGTTCTAGCAGTTGGAACCACCATTTCTGTTGGGATCACCGATTCTGCCCCAAACACCAAAGAGAATGGTGTTTGACCAGTAGCATTCTTAGGGGTTGTCCTGTCAGCCCAAAGCACATAAGGTAGTTCTTCTGCCCATTTCCCTTTCTTGGATCCAAGCTTCTTCTTCAAATTGTTGATGATGATCTTGTTAGATGACTCTGCTTGGCCATTAGCTTGTGGGTGGACTGGTGTTGATGTTATCATCTTAATCCCCCAGCTGTCACAAAAGTTAGTGGTTCTGCCCCTAATAAATTGGGAACCATTATCACATATAATCTCAGAAGGAATTCCAAATCTAGTTATAATATTTCTTTTAATGAAGGATATAACTTCCTTTTCTCTAACTTGGGCAAAAGCTTCAGCCTCTATCCACTTGGAGAAGTAATCAGTCATAGCTAGCATGAATACTTTTCCACCAGGTGCCTTAGGGAGCTTGCCAACTATATCCATACCCCATCTCATAAATGGCCAAGAGGAGGATATAGGATGCAATAATTCAGCTGGTTGATGAAGGATATTGCTGTGTCTCTGGCAAGGATCACATCTTCTGGCATACTCCACAGCATCTTTCTTCATGGTTGGCCAGTAGTATCCTGTCCTCAGGATCCTTGAGAATAATGCCCTGCCCCCAGTGTGGTTTCCACAATCTCCTTCATGGAAGTCTTTTAAAACTTCTTGAACTTCAGGATCCTCAATGCATCTCAAGTATGGTCCTGCAAGAGATCGTTTATACAACATATTATTCATAATTGTGAATTGAGATACCTTAGATTTGAAAGCCCTAGGGTTTTCTCCTGTAGGAATCTCTCCATGTTGTAAGTATCTCATAATTGGTGAGATCCATGATCCTGATCCTGAATGGGATTGGGTACCCTCACAAGGGATAATTGCAGAATCATTTCCTATCTCCATAGCCTCGTGATCCTCGATAGCCGGGGTCAGGATATGGATAATAGGAATCTTGATATCCTCCGGGATCTTCAAGGATGATCCTAAGTTAGCCAATGCATCAGCTTCTGTATTTTCTTCCCTTGGTACCTGTGACAAACTAAAGGAAACAAAAGAGAGTGCCAAACTTTTGACTATCTCCAAATACTTGGTTAGCTTTTCACCTTTAACAGAATATGATCCATTAAAGTGGTTTGTAATCAACAAAGAATCTACGTGTACCTCAAGATACCTGATCCCCATATGCTTTGCAATTTGTAAACCAGCAATTAGGGCTTCATATTCAGCCTCATTGTTAGTGGTTTGGAATTCACAAGCTATAGAATGGGGTATTATGTCCCCCTGTGGCGATTTTAGTAGTATTCCAAGCCCTGTGCCTTTGACATTTGAGGATCCATCAGTATAAAGTATCCAAGGATCCTTGGTCTCTTCTAGCTGCTGGACTTCTAGCTCAGCTTCTTTTTGTAAATCACTACTGAAATCAGCCACAAAGTCAGCTAATGCTTGGGATTTGATGGCTGTCCTAGGCTCATATCTTATATCATATGCACTCAATTTCACTGCCCACTTAGCCATCCTTCCTGACATCTCTGGTTTCCTGAGGACATTCTTAATTGGAAAATTAGTTTTAACAATGATAACATGAGTTTCAAAATAATGTCTTAACTTGGTAGATGCCATAATTAATGCAAGAATAAGCTTTTCAAGGTGTGAGTACCTGGATTCGGCATCAAGTAAACTTTTACTTACATAATAGACAGGATGTTGTGTACCTTGATGATCCTTAACAAGGACCGCACTTACTGCTTTTGAGGATACTGCAAGATACAAGGATAACACATCACCTTTTTCTGGTTTCATCAAAGCCGGGGCCGAGGATAGGTAATCTTTGAGGGCTTTTAAAGCATTTTCATGCTTCTCCGTCCACTCAAATTTCTTGTTCTTCCTTAGGATATCATAGAATTCTTTACACTTCTCGGAGGACTTGGATATAAATCTGTTCAAGGCTGCTATCCTTCCTGTTAGCCTTTGAACATCCTTAGCATTGGCCGGAGATTTGATGTTCACTATTGCTTTGATTTATTCCGGGCTAGCTTCAATGCCTCTCTTTGTCACCATATATCCTAAGAATTTACCTGCTTTAACACCAAAGTGACATTTTGAAGGATTAAGTTTCATGTTATATTTGTCAAGGATATCGAATGCTTCCTCCAAGTCTCTTAGGTGATCCTCAGCTTTTAAGGATTTTACCACCATATCATCTATGTAAACCTCCATAGTTTGTCCAATCTGATCCTTGAACATCATATTCACCAGCCTTTGATATGTTGCACCTGCATTTCTTAATCCGAACGGCATAGCAATATAGCAGTATATACCAGTTGGAGTCATGAAGGCTGTATCCTCTTGGTCGGATGGTTCCATTTGGATTTGTTGGAATCCAGATGAAGCATCCATAAAAGTTAACAGTTCATGACCCGCAGTTGCATCCACCATGGAGTCAATGTGGGGTAAAGGGAAAGGATCCTTGGGACATGCCTTATTTAAATCGGTAAAGTCGACACATACCCTCCACTTTCCGTTTTTCTTTTGAACAACAACCACATTGGCCAACCATCTTGGATACTTGACCTCTCTAATCATACCTGCCCGGAGCAATTTCTCTACCTCTTCTTGGATAATGGCATTCCTTTCCGGTGCAAACTTTCTTCTCCTTTGATGGATTGGTTTGAAGGATCTGTCAATGCCGAGTTTATGGGTGATAACATCTTTGGATATACCAGTCATGTCTTCATGTTTCCATGCAAAGGTAGTCTTTCTCCTTTTGAGGAAGGATACGAGGTCTTCTTTCATTTCGCCAAGGATCCCTGATCCGATATAGATTTTGGATTCAGGATCATCGGGATCCATGAGGATTTCTACCACATCCTGCTCTCTGGCCTCCAAGACATTCCTTGGAGGATACCTTGATTGCTATTGCTCCCTTGACTTCGAGGCTGGTTTCATCGATGAAGTGTAGCAATTCTTAGCCTCCTGCTGATCACTATCAATCTTTACTATTCCCCAAGGACTAGGGAGCTTCACACATTGATGGTAAGTAGATGGGACTGCTTTCATATCGTGTATCCAGGGCCTGCCAAGGATAACATTACAACAAGATAAACAGTCAATAACACAAAATTTTTGATAAGAGTGTAAGCCTTCAATATATATTGGGAGTTTAATGTCCCCCAGGGTGTTCTTAGTTTCGCCACTAAATCCCACGAGCACGGAGGATCTTGGTATGATCTCTGATTCAGGGATACCCATCTTCTTTAGAACATCAAGCTGGATAATGTTCACTGAACTTCCTCCGTCTATAAGGATCCTGCGGACAAAATGGTTAGATATGAAAAGAGTAATAACTAAACCATCGTGATGAGGATCCTGGATATCAACACGATCCTCTTCATCAAAGGTTATGACTTTTCCTTCGGAGACACTTGATGTTCGAACTGGTCTTTCTCCATTATCCATTTTAGTTTCCTTTGCATGCCTTTTAGCTGCTGAGAAGGATGTGCCACAAATGTCGGATCCTCCAGAAATAAAGTTTATCACTTGTGCATCTGCTGGAGGAGCTGGAGCCTTCTCAGGGATCCTTTCAGGATCCTGAGTCCTTGACTTTTTTCTTCCTAACAACTCTTTTAGATGCCCTTTGCTCAACAAGTATCCAATTTCCTTTCTTAATACAATGCATTCTTCTGTGAGGTGTCCAAAATCTTCATGATATGCACACCACTTTGATTTATCCTTAGTTGCAGCCGGCCTATCATTCTTTCTCGGCCATCTAGCTTTATCACCTAGGTTCTGCATAGCAAGGATTAGTTCATTGTTATCAACACTAAAGCAATATTCAGAAATTGGAGGATAATCCTCATCATCCTCTTCTTGATCAACAGAATGCACGTTCTGATTATCAGATCTGTTGTAGGATCTGAATTTGTTGTTCCTGAATGAGGATCCTTGCTTATCCTGCTTTGAGGATCCTGAATCCTCTTGTCATCCTCTAGCCGAATGAACCTAAGTGCTCGGGTTCTTACCTCATCTAAGTTCCTGCATGGTATCATAACAAGATCATCATAGAAAGACGAATCCCTAAGCAATCCCATTTTGAAGGCCTCAACAGCCGTAGCTATATCTAAGTTGGGAATGTCTAAGGATTCTTTACTGAATTTGGTAATGTAATCCCTTAATGATTCATTATGACCCTGGGTTATCCTATATAAATCACTAGTTAATCGTTCAAATTTTCTACTACAAGAAAATTGATTATTAAACAAGTTAACTAGGTTAGCAAATGAGGTAATAGAATAGGGAGGAAGACTTAGCAGCCATTTGAGAGCTGATCCAGTAAGAGTGGATCCGAATCCCTTGCACAGGCATGCTTCTTTTAACCTTTCTGGAATTGGATTGATTTCCATCCTCTCCCTGTATTGTGCTATGTGTTCTTCAGGATCCGTTGAACCATCATACAACTTCATTGTTGGCACATGGAATCTCTTGGGTATCTCAGCATCACAGATTGGTGGTGCAAAGCGAGATATCTTGTGGCTCCCATCTGCAATCTCTGGGATAGGTTTAACTACTCCCGGAACACTTAATATCATATCCTTTAGCTTTTGCAATTCTCTAGCCATGGCATGATTGATACCTGGATCTTGCATAAGACCATGGTTAGTAGTATGAGAATTATTAAAAGTGTTACCTCCCATTGGATTCAAATTAGGAAGAATGGATGTTAATCCATATTGTTGAGGCTCTGGAATGATCGAGGGACCAGTAGAGGCATTGGTCTGCATCGGAATAAAATCTCCCTGATGGACATCTGAACTTCCTGTTTGCAAATTCCTCAAGGATCCTGGCATCTGGAAGGATCCCTGAAACTGGGACGATCCTGGAACAAAGGAGGATCCTTGAACCTGGGATGATCCTGGAACGAAGGAGGATCCTTGAACCTGGGATGATCCTGGAACGAAGGAGGATCCTTGAACCTGGGATGATCCTGGAACGAAGGAGGATCCTTGAACCTGGGATGATCCTGGAACGAAGGAGGATCCATGAAACTGCTGCATTCCTGAATATCCTCCTGAACTCGTGAGGGATCCCATATGCTGAGGATAGGATCCCGCTGGCTGGAAATATGAACCTGATGCCTGGGTCATAGTTGTTGTTCCATAGTGCACTCCTTTCGGTCCACCCACATATTGAATGTCTGGAACCACTGATGGCTGAGAAGTAATCACCGGAGTATCAAAATTCAAAGATCTGGGCATCAGGGGGGAACGATCCTCTGCCGTTTTCTTCTGTTTCTTGATTTCGTCAATCTCCCGGAGGATCCTTTCGTTGGTCTTATCCTGCTCTTGTGCATGATTCCTCATCTGCAAAATCAAGGCATAGAGATCATTAGTAGTAGGATTAGTTGAAACAGAAGAAGTAGGTGGTTTGGAGAAAATGGGAGTTGGTTTCTTCGCGGCATTCTCAGTATTCTTCTGGGATCCAGAAGGTGGTGGAGGCAAAGGAGGGACGCCTTGTGAAGAAGTGAATGAAGGCATCAAGTTTGAAGTATTCTTCGCTGAGGAAGCCATTTGCTTGGTTGTAGTGAACCGAAATGAGCACAGAAATGCGAATTTTTCTAAGGATGAAGCACCAATTGCCCCACGGTGGGCGCCAAACTGTTTTGGTCAAAAAATCTGTTGAGGATATTGCAACCAAACTCTATGTTATGGGGGTATGATGCTGATTATGTAATAGCGATGAGGATCACTTCAATGTAGATTTGCACAAACAACACAAGGATTTATACGGGGAAAAAGCCCTTGATCAAGAGTTGATCTCCGGCACAAAAAACCCCGGGTGATGGAAACTACCGATCACCAAGCTCAAATAAATGATTAAATGTTTACAACTTCGGATAGTAACGAGCTAGGTACAAGGATCACTATCGTGAAATGTGTACAAGTGAGTAAGAATGAATGTGTGTTCGTCGAGAGCTTCAAGTGTGCGAGTATACGAGTGTGTGTAGCTGCAAAAAATGGCTAAGTGTTTTCTACTAGCTCGTTACCCCTTTTAAAATAGAAATCTAACTACCAAACTAACTATCCGACTTTCGTGCCATGCCTCCACGTTCCCCACAACGTCTATTTTTGGTCAAGCACGTGCAGAATAGTTTGGGAATATTCTCCAGGAATGTCGCCAAGACTTGGTCAAGCTTGTTATACCTGCGAGATGCTACAAAACATAAGTAAACAATCGTCAGTACGAGGATCCTTAAAGTGATCCATGATCCTGATCCTAAAGCCCTTCTGAGGATCACCACCTGTCACAGAAGTAAGGATCACTAATTAGGATAACGAATAAGGATCACTAATTGTTAGAAAATCCTCCCCTAACACTTATATCTCGCAGTATCCTCAAAAGTAGTGAGTGCCGTCCTTGTTAAGGATCACGAAGGTACACAACATCCTGTCTATTATGTAAGTAAGAGTTTACTTGATGCTGAATCCAGGTATTCACACTTAGAAAAACTTATCCTTGCATTAATTATGGCATCTACTAAATTGAGACATTATTTTGAAACTCATGCCATTATCGTCAAAACTAATTTTCCAATTAAGAATGTCCTCAGGAAACCTGAAATGTCAGGAAGGATGGCTAAGTGGGCAGTGAAGCTTAGTGCATATGATATAAGATATGAGCCCAGGACAGCCATTAAATCCCAAGCATTAGCCGACTTTGTGGCAGATTTCAGTAGTGATTTGCAAAAGGAAGCTGAGTTAGAAGTTCAGCAGCTAGAGGAGACCAAGGATCCTTGGATACTCTATACTGATGGATCCTCAAATGTCAAAGGAACAGGGCTTGGAATACTACTAAAATCGCCACAGGGGGACATAATACCCCACTCTATATCTTGTGAGTTCCAAACCACTAACAATGAGGCTGAATATGAAGCCTTGATAGCTGGTTTGCAAATTGCTAAGCATATGAGGATCAGGTATCTTGAGGTACATGTAGATTCTTTGTTAATCACTAATCATTTTAATGGATCCTATGCTATTAAAGGTGAAAAGCTAATCAAATATTTGGAGATAGTAAAAGAATTGGCACTCTCTTTTGTATCCTTTAGTTTGACACAGGTACCAAGGGAAGAGAATGCAGAGGCAGATGCATTAGCCAATTTAGGATCATCCTTGAAGATCCCGGAGGATATCAAGATCCCTATTACCCGTATCCTGACCCCGGCTATTGAGGATCATGTGGCTATGGAGATAGGAGAGGATTCTGCAATCACCCCTAGTGATGATAATCAATCTCATTCCGGATCATGGATCCTTCCAATCATGATATACATACAACATGGAGAGATTCCTACAGGAGAAAACCCTAGGGCTTTCAAAATTAAGGTATCTCAATTCACAATTTTAAATAATATGTTGTATAAACGATCTCTTGCAGGACCATATTTAAGATGCATTGAGGATCCTGAAATCCAAGAAGTTTTAAAAAACTTCCATGAAGGAGATTGTGGAAACCACACTGGGGACAGGGCATTATTCTCAAGGATCCTGAGGACAGGATACTATTGGCCAACTATGAAGAGAGATGCTGTGGAGTATGCTAAGAAATGTGATCCTTGTCAGAGACACAGCAACATCCTTCATCAACCAGCTGAATTTTTGCACCCTATATCCTCCACTTGGCCATTTAAGAGATGGGGCATGGATATAGTTGGTAAGCTCCCTAAGGCACCTAGTGGAAAAGTGTTCATGCTTGCTATGACTGATTACTTCTCCAAGTGGATAGAGGCTGAAGCTTTTACCCAAGTCAGAGAAAAGGAAGTTATATCCTTCATTAAAAGAAATATTATAACTAGATTTGGTATTCCTTCTGAAATTATATGTGATAATGGTTCCCAATTCATTGGGGGCAGAACTACTAACTTTTGTGACAGCTGGGGGATTAAGATGATAACATCAACACCAGTCCACCCACAAGCTAATGGTCAGGCAGAATCCTCCAATAAGATCATCATCAACAATTTGAAGAAGAAGCTTGGATCCAAGAAAGGGAAATGGGCAGAAGAACTACCTTATGTGCTTTGGGCTGATAGGATAACTCCTAAGAATGCTACAGGCCAAACTCCATTCTCTTTGGTATTTGGGGCAGAATCAGTGATCCCTACAGAAATGGTGGTTCCAACTGCTAGAACAAGTATTCGTGATCCTGAGGAAAATGATGAGAACTTGGTTCAAGACCTGGATACTATAGAAGAAATCAGAGATTTGGCAAGGATAAGGATGGCCAGTTATCAGCAAAGAATGGCTGGAGCCTACAACAAAAATGTCAGGATCAGGAAATTCCAAGTTGGTGATATGGTACTAAGGAAAGCATTTCAAAATACCACCAATCCTGCTGATGGAAAGTTGGCACCAAAATGGGAAGGACCTTACTTGATTGAAGCTGAGGCAGGAAAGGGGGCATATCGATTGCTAACAATGGAAGGTGATTTGCTACCTAGAGCCTGGAATGCTGTCCATTTGAAGAAATACTTTATGTGATAAGGATCCATGATCCTCACATGATAAATATCCTTAAAGGATCCTTAAAGCACAGATGATCCTCATTTTGGTAACATTCTAATCTTAAACTATTTCATTTCCTTACTTTCTCACATAAGGATAAGGATCCTGCATCCTTTATCCCCCTTCACGTGATTTTGAGTTTTGAAGATTCAGGTACTCTTAGCAAAAGGATGGTTATCCACAAAAGCAACTAGTTACTTGGGTTTGACCCCAGTTATTTGGGCTTGACCCCAGTTCCGCCAGTAGCGCATGATGATCCTGGTATAGTTCATGGCAGTGGGACCAGTACTCGTTTTAGGGGCTGATAATTCCATTGTACTGGCTATACCTAGGATCCTACGTATAATGGTAGACGTACCATACATCCGTTCTTAAGGTTTCTAACGTTTTCACGTTAGCTAAGGTTTTGGCATTTTCATGCCACTAAGTTTGGATAGTCGCCAGTTAGGGCCATACTCCAGTTCACACACGATCCTTGGGCTTGTCCGCAGTTATCCTTGGGCTTGTCCCCAGTTATCCTTGGGCTTGTCCCCGGTTATCCTTGGGCTTGTCCCCAGTTATCCTTTGGGCTTGTCCCCAGTTGCTAACTTTTATCTTATAATGGCTTAGTCCCAAGTTATGTTCTATTTCAGGTCTTCGAAGTTAAACAACCAAGGATCCTTGATCCTTACCTCTTACTAAGGTTTGTCCTATGGTTATCCTGGTTATAATATTAAGGGTTAGGATCCTAATTTGGATCCCCAGGTATGATCCTTAACTATTTTGATTTTATTGATTATTTGAATAACCCTTATACTTTGACAACTGAACTCATGATCCTTAAAATATACCACTTTTTGGAATTTTTCAACTATAGGATATTTGATCCTGGATCATATCCTAAATATTTTTTTATCTAATTTGTTCAACTTTTCTTACTCAGACAAGTGTACATCAAAACAATTGAAAATTAAAAGGACAAACAAGGATAACAACACAAGATAATCCAAAAAAGATTTAAGTTATTTTATTAACAAAGGTTTAACCGTCGAAGGTTGTCAAAATTGCCAACCCACGTTTCTACCAGCAAAACGTGGCCCGTCCACATGGGTTGGCAACGGGTGTCCATTGTTAATGCGGTTATAGCAAGTGCAGGAAATCAAAGGCGGCAGGATCACAATGGCTTCATCCCCCAAACAGAGGATCCCTCCACCATTTTTATTCCTACCTATTATCCAAAGGATCCTAGATCCTTAATCCTAAAACTATTGTTCAAATACAGACCATCATTGTTTTAAAACAGCACAACCACAAAACAAACTACTACCGAATTTAAAAAATTGGGCTCCAGCTACGTCTAGAAATGTCCATCATTGCCCAATCATGCAGCCTACACCTTCGCTACATCTTCATCCCCTCCAGCTTCGGTATCCTTCACCTGATCCTTCGCACTGCCTCCAGCCTCGATCGCCAAAACCTCCTCAGCCTCCTCATCATCTTCCAGATCAGCTAACCTTGCCTTCCAGCCTTCAACATCCCAGCTGCTTCTGTCGAAGTCAGGATCTTGAGCTTCCTGGGCCATCTTCAGTTTTGTCTTGTACATTGTGATGGCAGCGGAGACCTTTGCACCTTCTATGAGATCATGCTTCTCGTAGTCAATGTCGATCAAGATTTTAGCTGTCTGAGTCTTGGCGTCTTGAAGGGCTTTTTCGAGGTCAGCAATCTTAAGATCCTTGAGCACTGCAACTTGTTGGAGGTCAGCAATCTTCTTATCCAGCTCCTCAACGCTCCCCACGTAGTCTTCAATCTCAGCAAATTTCTACAAAAAAGACAAAGCAGTTTAAGATCAGGTGATCCTCAAATAAGTAGGATACCTAGGCAGAATTGGTGATCCTCACGTCATTGAAGTATTCAAGGAACTGGTGGCGGATCAGTGGCAGGCCTTGTAGATCCTCTATCTCAGAGTTTTTCCTCTTCTTGCCACCCATTCCTTTAGTGGGTGCCTTGGGGATGGAGACACTAGGGCTGGCAGTGGCCTTCTTCTTTCTGGATCGAACAGTGTCAAGGTCGGCAATGTTGAACTGGGAGGCAGGCTTGGAAGCTTTTCCGGCACCTACACATTCAAAACAGATAAGTATCCTTATCCTATTTCTATTTAACTATTTATTTAAGTCTTTAACTATACAAAGAACAAGATACTTACTTGACATGGTGATAGAACCTGAGGATACTTCTTGTGAATCCTGGGTGTCTATCTTGAATGATCTTGTTACAGGTTCAAGCCTTCTAAAAGCAGCAAGCTTTTCCTTGGTGGTAGGTGATGGTATGAGGTGTGAAACAGTGACAGCTGCATAACATAAAACAAAAGGGTGTTAGTGATCCTTATACAAAAACAAGACTATCTGGTGATCCTTCTCAGGATCCTCTGTCCTACCATGGGTGGACCACTTCCTTGGTAGATCCTTTCCGTTTGGAATAGAACCCCTTCTGACAAAGAAAAAACGTTGTTTCCAGTTTGTATCATTCTTGGTGGCTTTAAAAATGGGGTGTTCTTCACCGGGTTTTCGCTTAAACAGATATCGGTGGGATCCAAACGTCATGAGATCATACATCTCTGCCAGTTCCGACATTCCTAAATCAATCCCTTTCTGCTCTATGATCCTTTCAAGGGTATATAAGACCCTCCAGATCATCGGCATAGCTTGGATGTAGGAGATGCCGGTAAGGGAGAAAAAAGATTGGGTAAAGGCTGGAAAAGGATAGGTGTATCCTATGGTGAATGGGGTAACAGGAAAAGCTACCCATGTCTCAGAAATATAGTCGCTCAGAACAGTGGGATCGAAGGGTTTGAAAAAGGTGTTCGCCGGAAAGCAGTACCGGATCTTATCTACTTGTGGATCTGTAAAGCAACACCTCTCATTCGCTGAGTCTTTGATGATCCCTTGACTCTTCAAGGGGCTATCCTTCTGGTGATCCTTGGCGGGGGAGGACCGGAGCATCATTCTTAACATGATGTTGGTAAAGAAAGAAAAACAGAGTAAGAGAAGGAGAAATAGGAAAAGAGATACCTGGTTGATCTTCGGTTGAGAATTTAAAGGGAGTTTCTCTTGGATTTAAATGCAAATTGATCCTATCTCTAACTCCTATTTATAATGATGATTTGCAGGATAGTCACTTCAGTGACGTCAGGTTTGCAACGACTAGTTCGATCTTAACGGCTATTTATCCGTTAGTGTGTTGCGGATAAGATCAACAAAATACAACTCGTTTATTTACAATATTACTCCTTATATTTTGGGGGCAATTGTTAGGGGAGGATTTCTTAATGACTCATGATCCTCAATTATTATCCTGCTTGGTGATCCTTACTTCTGTGTCAGTTAATGATCCTCAGAAGTGCTTCAGGATCAGGATCATGGATCGTTCTAAGGATCCTTATACTAATGATTATCTGCTATGATTTCGTTATTGTTTTGCAGGAGTACCAGCTTGGACTTAGTCTTGGTAACGTTCCTGGAGAATATTCCACGTTTATTCCGCACGTGCTTGACCATGGTGAACGTTATGGAGATCGTGGGGAGAAGGCATGAATTGCGGATAGTTAGTTATTTAGATATTTTACTAAATTTAAAAGGGGTAGCGAGCTAATTAGACAACACTTGGCTATTTTTTGGCTACACACACTCGTACAACTACACTCTCCAGCTCTTGGCAAAACACTTAGCATTTTTCATACATTTCTACACGATACACTATAGTGATCCTTGTACTTAGCTCGCTATCATCTGAAGTTGTAAAAGGATTATTGTTTAATTCGAGTTGGTGATTGGTAGTTTCCATCACCCGAGGTTTTTTATGCCGGAGATCATTCATTGATCAAGGGCTTTTTCCTCGTATAAATCTTTGTGTCTCCTGTGCAATTCATTTCATAGTGATCCTCATTGTTGTTTACCAATTCAAGCATCATACCCCGTAACTGAGAGTTTGGTTGCATTATCCTAGTCTGATTTTTGACCAAAACAGCTGATTGGAAGGATAAGTCCAAATGGTGTGCCTTCCATGAGGATTTCGGGCATGTTACTGAGGATTGCATTGCTCTAAGGAAAGAAATAAGTTATCTCTTGAGTAAGGGATATTTGAAGGATCTTCTGGGAAGAAAGAAGAACAAGGGTTAGGATACTGAGAAGGATCCTGAACGAGCAGCATCACCTCCTGCGGATGCCAAGATAATTAACTTTATTTCAGGAGGATCCGACATTTGTGGGACTTCATATTCGCGGCCAAGAGACATGCAAAGGAGGCTAAGGCCGAAAGAGGAGAAAAGCCAACCAGGATGACGACCCTCACGACTGATAAAGTGATCACTTTTGACAATGATGACAGGGATACTGTCCAGGATCCTCACCATGATGCTCTGGTAATAACACTATATGTGGCTAACCATTTTGTACCCAGGATACTAGTGGATAATGGCAGCTCCGTTAACATAATCCAACTAGAAACGTTGAAGAGAATGAATGTATCTCCAATGGATATCACTTCGAATTCCACTGTGCTTGTTGGGTTCAGTGGAGAGCTAGGAACACAGTGGGGGAGATAAAGTTACCAGTATATGTTGAAGGGGTCAACTAAATGCAACGCTTCTGTGTGATGGACTCCCTATCCTGTTATAATATCATATTGGGTAGGCCATGGATCCATGACATGAAAGCTGTGACGTCAACCTATCATCAATGCATCAAGATCCCTACGCCTTGGGGGGTTGTCAAGGTAGATAGTGAGCAGCAGGAGGCAAAGGAGTGTTACTCATCCTTGATGAAATCCTCAACCAAGCCTAATACAGCATAGCAATTAAAGATGTGGGCCCAGGATATCGTGGAGGCTTCAGAGCAAGATGCAAAGAAAATTATCCTGGATCAGGATAATCCGGATATCTCGGTGCTCGTGGGAACCAATATCCCTCAGCTTATTGAAGATCAATTGACTAATTTTTTGAAATGCAGGATGTCAACATTCGCGTGGAAGCACGAGGATATGACAGGTATTTCCAAGGATATTATAACACATAAGCTCGGTATTGACAGGTCATTCAAGCCTGTCCAATAAAAGAGAAGGAAATTTGCTCCGGAGTGAAATATGATTATTCAAGAAGAAATAGAGAGGTTATTGAAATCCAAAATGATCAGAGAGGTCAAGTTTCCAAGATGGCTAGTAAATGTAGTTGTGGTGCAGAAGAAAAATGGGAAATGGAGAGTTTGTGTGGATTACATAGACTTGAACAAAGCCTGTCCCAAAGACCCATTTCCTCTTCCTCATATTGACTCAATGGTGGATGCTACTGCCGGCCATGAGATGTTAACCTTCATGGATGCATCCTCAGGATTCCAGCAGATCCAGATGGAACCTTCAGACCAGGAGGATACTGCCTTCATGACACCAACAAGTATTTGTTATTACACTGCTATGCCCTTTGGTTTGAAGAATGCAGGTGCAACATATCAAAGATTGGTGAACATGATGTTCAAAGACAAGCTGGGGGACACTATGGAGGTGTACATCGATGACATGGTAGTAAAATCCAAAAAGGTTGAGGATCATCTCCAGGATATTAAGGGAGCATTTGCTATCCTGGATCAGTATAACATGAAGCTGAATCCTGCTAAGTGCCATTTCAGAGTGGGGGCAGGAAAGTTTCTAGGATATATGGTAACTAAAAGAGGGATAGAAGCAAGCCCAGAACAGATCAAAGCCATCTTGGATATCAAATCACCTTCTAACATGAAAGATGTTCAAAGACTGACAGGACGAGTAGCAGCATTGAACAGATTTATCTCAAGATCCTCAGAAAAATGCAAGGAATTTTATGATATCCTAAAGAAGAACAAGAAGTTCGAATGGGGAGTGAAGCATGAAGAAGCCTTGCAGGATTTGAAACAGTATCTTTCAACTGCACCTCTATTGATGAAGCCTGAAAATGGTGAACCATTATCCCTATACCTCGCAGTATCAGGGAATGCTGTAAGTGCTGTCCTTGTAAAGGATCATGAAGGTCAGCAATATCCTGTCTATTATGTTAGCAAAAGTTTATTAGATGCTGAAACTAGATATTCTCATTTAGAAAAACTAATATTAGCCCTAGTTATGGCATCAACAATGCTTAGACATTACTTCGAAACACATAGGATTCATGTTAAAACCAATTATCCTGTTAAAAATGTGCTTAGAAAACCTGAGATGTCAGGTAGAATGGCTAAGTGGTCAGTAAAGTTGAGTGCTTATGACCTAGTATAAGAACCTAGAAATGCCATAAAGTCACAGGCTCTAGCTGACTTTGTGGCTGATTTCAGTAGTGATATTCAAAATGAAGTGGACCTAGAAGTTCAACCACTAGGAGAGACCTTAGAATCCTGGACATTGTATACTGATGGTGCATCTAATGTGAGAGGTGTAGGCTTAGGTAAACTACTAAAATCGCCACAGGGGGACATATTACCCCAGGCTATTAGATGTGAGTTTCCTGCCACTAATAATGAAGCTAAATATGAAGCTTTAATTGCAGGATTAGAATTGGCTAAGAGCATGAATATTAAGAGTTTGCAAGTATATGTTGACTCCTTGTTAATTACTAATCATTTTAATGGATCCTATGCAGTTAAAGGTGAGAAGTTAATCGAGTATCTTGAAATTCTCAAAAAATTAGCAGGATATTTCGATGTTTTTATACTTGAACAGGTACCAAGAGAAGATAATGCTGAAGCGGATGCCTTGGCGAACCTAGGATCATCAGTCAGGACACCAGAGGGAACACAAATACCAATACTTCACATCCTGTATCCTGCTGTAGATCTCTTCAAGGCTCAGGATAAGGAGGTAACAAGCATTCAGGATCCTGGTCATGATCCTGATGAGGATACTAAATCCTGGACGGCTCTAATCATGAGATATCTCAAGGAAGGACATATCCCTAAGGATGAAAACCCTAAGGCATTTAGGATGAAGGTATCGTGACTCATCATCATTATAAATAATGTTTTATACAAGAAATCTCTTGCAGGACCATACCTGAGATGCTTGGAAGATCCTGAAGCTAAAGAAGTGCTTTAGAAGATACACGAAGGAGATTGCGGTAACCACACTGGAGGTAGGTCATTATTCTCAAAAGTATTGAGAACAGGATACTATTGGCCGACAATGAAGAAAGATGCTACAGAATATGCTCGAAGATGTGATGCATGTCAAAGACACAGTAATATATTACATCAACCTGCTGAGCCATTATATCCTATAGCTTCCCCTTGGCCATTTATGAAGTGGGGAATGGACATAGTGGGGAAATTGCCAAAGGATCCAGGAGGAAAGGTCTTTATGCTGGCAATGACTGATTATTTCTCTAAGTGGGTTGAAGCTCAAGCATTTGTTCAAGTCAGAGATCAAGAAGTAGTATCCTTCATTAAAAGGAATATCCTGACTAGGTTCGGAGTACCAGCTGAAATAATTTGTGACAATGGATCTCATTTTATAAGTAAGAGGACTACTGACTTTTGCAAGAGTTGGGGAATCAAAATGATCACATCTACTCCGGTACATCCTCAAGCAAATGGACAAGCAGAATCCTCGAACAAGATAATTATCAACAACCTGAAAAAGAGACTAGGAGCTAAAAAAGGAAGATGGGCAGAAGAGCTACCCTTTGTTTTGTGGGCTGATAGAACAACAATAAAGAGTGCAACTGGCCAGACTCCGTTTTCCCTAGTATTTGGGGCAGAAGCAGTAATCCCAACAGAGATGGTAATACCGACAGCAAGATCTAACCTCCAGGATCCTTAGCAGAATCCTGAAGCTTTGTGCCAAGAATTGGATATTGTGGACGAGATAAGAGATGCAGCAAAGCTAAGGATGGCAGCATACCAACAGAGGATATCCAGAGCTTATAACAAAAATATAAGGACTAGAAGATTTCAAGTCGGGGATTGGGTATTAAGAAAGGCTTTTCAAAATACTACTAATCCTGCCGATGGAAAATTAGCTCCAAAGTGGGAAGGACCATATGAGGTTGAATCAGAATCTGGCAAAGGAGCATACCGACTCAAGAATATGGAGGGAGATATGCTGCCAAGATCCTGGAATGCTATACACTTAAAGCTCTATTTCAAGTGAGATTAGAATTTAATTTCTATCTCAGGATGGTGTGGATTCTATCTCTTTTAAATATATTTGAATTTGTTTATTATTTCGAACCAAATACTGACTTAAGCATCGGAGGGGTGTTAGCCAAGCTAACACCCACCTTAGTTTGAGGTTATTTTGCAGAATATGCCTCAGGATATAGCTCCAGGATACACGTTCAGGATATTTCGAAAGATTAGAGGATTGGCCCCCTCTCTCACGTATAAGGGATTCTGATCCCTTCAAAGGTTTAAAGGTATTCACCTTTCTTACGAATTGGGTTTAAACACCCCGCCTGGAGCGCAAGTTATCTAGGGATAGTTCAAGGTAGCGGGACCAGTTCATGTAAAAGTGGCTGACAATTTCGTTACTACTGGCTATATCCTGGATCCTAAAGGTATATGAGGATTGATCACCCTCTCTCACGAAAGGGTATTTTCATACTCTCTAAGGTTTAAAGGTTTTCACCTTTCTAAGTCTTGGAGTTTATACACTCCCGCCTGTAGCGCATGAAAATCAGGGTTTATCCCCAGGATATTAAGGGTTTATCCCCAGGGTATTCAGGATTTATCCACATGAAAGCTAAAGTACGACTATGTTTGCATTCCTAAATTTTCAAATATGTTGAACACAGGAGACATACATTATACAATTCAAAGGATGGATTCAAACTTATAAATGTGCATTGGGTACATTCCTAGGATGGAAGATTGGAATTGACTCTCTAGGAATCTTCGGTATGATCTCTCCTTTTTATAACTTAAGTTTTATGAGTTATGTGGCAGTATCCTGACCAGGATATCTCTCATGATGCTCTCAGAATAATGTTCCCGAGAATGTTCAAACAAAACTATTTTCATAAATAATAGCTATGCATAAAAAGTGTAACAACAAAGATAAAGCCAAAAGAAAGTTATATTATTAACATGGCAAAAGTTTGTGCTTTTGGTTTCATCTCAAACTGAGATCCGTCCACCAAAAGCACGATAAGTTCATAACAGTTGAAGGGTTCATCTCAAACCGAGACCCATCCACCTCCAACTGTTATATTGTTCAAAACAGATTATACTAATTGATGACCAAGGGCTTCATCCTGAAACCCAGGACCCATCCACCTTTGGTCATCATATTGTCTAAGTGCAGGAAAGTAAATTGTTTTAAAGACAAGAAAAGTAAATTGTTCAGACAACCACAACCATCAAAACTAAAAAAGTGAGCTCCAGCCTAGGCATCAACATCCATCATCGCCCATTCGAATGCCCTCACACAGCGGCATCTTCACCAGCCTTCTCCGTCTTCTCAGCCTCAGCATCCTGAGCAGCATCCTCCCCAGCATCCGTCCCAACATCCTTCTCTCCAGCCTTGTCTACCACCTCTGCTGACTTAGAAGACTCACCAGCCTCAGCAGGACACGGCACAGCTTTGCCTCCAAGTTCCTTCAGCTTTGCTACCCAAGAATCGACTGGCCAGGCTGGGCACTGAAGACCTGTCTCCTTGGCCTCATAAGCCATCTTAACGCGAGCTTGTAGCAGAGAGACAATAGCTGAATTTTTGATCCCTTCCCGGAAAGAGACCATGGCCTGTTCGTGCTCCACTTGAACGGCAGCCAGCTTTATCTCAGCATCCTGAGTGACCTTCTTCAACTTGTCCTCGTAATGCCGGGTCTTGACATCAGCAATGGCGCCTTGGTCAGCAACAGTGGTCTCGAGCTGTTTGATCCTGGCCTCTTGGAACTTGTTCGTGCTGCAAGCATCAGTGTAAAGGTGGAGCAGATGCTGGAGGCCCTGCAAGTCAAAATTCAGGTATAAGTCAAAATCCATTAACCAGGATATCCTGTCAGGATATTCTGTCAGGATATTCTATCAGGATATGTGTGCATGATATAGTATCAGGATATTACCTTATTGAGGAAGGATGTCATCGGCTCCAAGGAGTAAGTGAAGCTGAGTTCTTCATAGGAGAACCCTTCAGAGCCTGGGGTGCTAACTTCAGAGCCTTTCTTCTTCTTGGTGGTGGAAGCACGAGTTCTCGGGTTGGGCTTAGGAGCCGGGAGCGCTTTGGAGCTGGTAGTAGCAGGAGTCTCTTTCATGACGTTGACTGGAGTGGGGTAACTATCAAGCTCATCAAGATCCAGGAGGATTGGTACTTTGCTGGAGTCTGTGTACAGGGAGTGAAACTCTTTCCTAAATATATCAAATAAAAACATGTATGCAGGATATCGTGCAGGATCCTTACCAGACATGTTTGCACTGGAAAGTGGACTTGGAGATGGTGGAAATGGATTGAAACTTCTTTCAGCCTCTGGGAGGAGTTTGATGGCGTTGATTCTCTTTTGTGATTCGGCTAAGGGTGGTGCAAGCTGTTATGGGTCATTTTCTAAGCATACATATCTTGACCAATATCTTGCTTTTATTGTTTATTTGTGACCAGGATGCTGGACGAGGATATTGCTAACATCTTGGGCGATATCCTGAGGTTGATCGAATTAATCACGTGCAGGTTAAAGACTGGGACTTGCCAACGGTTAAATGGACTTCATCTCCTCAAGACTCGGGCGTATTTGTTATGGGAGAGACGTTGAACCCGAAAGACTTGGTCTACAACGTTCGACTGAGGAATATTCACTGGATCCCGGTTATTTAGGATAGTTTGTTACATTTGTTTTACTATAAATAGATGGGGGCGGATCAGATTAAGGCACGACGCAACTTTCACACACTCTCAAACACTTTTGCTTTTTAGCTCTCAGCAGTCACTACACACAAACACTTGTATTCAAATCACTCTGTAACACCTAGTTGATTCGCTCTACATCCTGCACTGTATCCTGATATTTGAAGCAATAGAAGAACAAGGCAGCTGCGATTGTCAGCTCCCGAGGTTTTGTGCCGGCGATCTAGATTGATCAAGGGCTTTCCTCGTACATCACGTGTCAACCTTTACTTTTCTGCTCATTGTTTGATCATAGATACAGCTCTACATCTTGAGCCGTATCCTGAAACTGTTTTTATAACTAACTTGGTTAACATATTTTTCACACATAATTTTAGCACGCTACCTCACTTAACTAATTTGATCACTAAATTGCTTCGGTAGTTTTTGACCAAAACAATTTGGCGCCCACTGTGGGGCAAGTGGTGCTCTCTTTACTAAAAATCTTTGTGAAATCATTAATTGGTTTTCTGTTTTCGAAACTTTTTGCCACATTGTTTACAATGGCCTCAAGATCAAACATGAGCCCCTCCACTATGTCTGCTGCAACCTCTGCTACTACCGGTTCGGTGCTTACACCACCTCCTCCAAGGATGCCATTTTCTTCACAACCTCAAGATGTTATCCCTACTCAGAGTGTTCAGGGATCTGCTCCCGTTTTAGCCTCTAATGATGAAATTCTAACTTTATTTGGAAGTGTGCAGGAACAAATGAGGCAGCAACAGGAAACTAACCAAATGCTGTTAAGAGAAATACAACTCTTAAAAGCTAGCTCGAGTAGACCTGCTGAAGAAACTGTCACTCCTATACAGCCCAGGGCTTTGAACTTCAGTTCCGCAGTTTACACTGAGGATAACAGGGGGAATATTGTCCCAAGCCATTCTCAGAATCATACTCCTGAGACACCCTCCTCGGTCAGGATGTCGACTGTGAGGAGTTCAGGATATGCTTCAGGATATGGCCAAAATCCTCAGACCGGTAATGTGTCAAATAATAATAATCTTGCTACTAACAATAATGGATCTTTGCAGGATGCAGGTATGACGTCAACATTTACTAGGGAGCTTCAGAAATTGAAGGACATGATATCCAGTGTACCTGGAGTAGTCCAGCCAATTCCGGAAGTATCCCAAGATAGCCACAGGATATCTCGCTTTGCATATCCTATCTGTGATGCTGAAATCCCAAAAAGATTTCAGACTCCCAACATGAAGCTGTATGATGGGACTACGGATCCTGAAGAGCATATTGCCCAGTATAGGGAAAGAATGGAGATTAACCCTATCCCTCCGGAGCTCAAGGAAGCATGCTTGTGCAAGGGTTTTGGATCTACCCTGACAGGATCAGCCTTAAAATGGCTATTAAATGTTCCTCCTCACTCAATTACTTCGTTTGCTCATTTGGTTAATTTATTTAATAGTCAGTTTTCTTGCAGCCGAAGTTTTGAGAAACTAACCAGTGATCTTTACAGGATAACTCAAGGGCCTTAGGAATCCTTGAGGGATTATGTGAACAAATTCAGTCGAGAATCCTTGGATATCCCACATCTTGATGTTGCAACAGTTGTGCAAGCTTTTAAGATGGGGTTATAAAAGGATTCCCAGTTTTATCAGGATCTTGTAATGAATCCCTGCAGGAATCTCGACGAAACTCGTAACAGGGCTTTGAGATATATGCGTTTGGAAGATGACAAGAAGATGCAGGAGAGGATGAATTCTACCTCAACCTATGAATCAACTAACAGAAAATCAGAATCCTCATATAAGCCATATCGCTCCAAGCCATATGGCAGAAATGATAACAAGAAAGTGAATGCTGTTGAAGACGAGGATCCTGAAGAATATCCTGATTAATCTGAATACTGCTTTTCTGTTAATATACCTGAGTTAATGTATGCTATGCAGGGTTTAGGGGACAAAGCTAGGTGGCCTCGAAAGAACCAGTAGAAAGGTGATTGGGAGGATAAATCCAAATGGTGTGCCTTCCATGAAGACTTCGGACATATGACCGAGGATTGCATTGCTTTAAGGAAAGAAATAAGTTACCTGTTAAGCAAAGGGTATCTGAAGGACTTGCTGGGAAGAAAGAAGAATAAAGGGCAGGATCCCGAGAAGGATCCTGAACGAGCAACATCACCCCCAGCAGATGCCAAGATAATTAACTTTATTTCAGAAGGATCCGATATTTGTGGGACTTCGTATTCAGCGGCTAAGAGACATGCAAAGGAAGCTAAGAGTGAAAGGGGAGACAAACCAGTCAGGATGACTACCCTCACAACCGATAAAGTGATCACTTTCGATAGTGATGACAGGGATACTGTTCAGGATCCTCACCATGATGCTTTGGTAATAACATTATATGTGGCTAACCATTTTGTACGCAGGATATTGGTGGACAACGGTAGTTCTGTCAATATAATTCAGCTGGAAACATTGAAAAGGATGAATGTATCTCCGATGGACATTACTTCGAAGTCCACTGTGCTCGTTGGTTTTAGTGGAGAAGCTAGAAATACTGTAGGAGAGATAAAGTTACCAGTATACGTTGAAGGGGTCAACTCGATACAACGTTTCTGTGTGATGGACTCCTTATCCTGCTATAACATCATACTAGGCAGGCCATGGATCCATGACATGAAGGCTGTGCCTTCGACTTATCACCAATGCATCAAGATTCCAACCCCTTGGGGGGTCTGTTAGTGCAATACGTCTATTGACTTCGTCTTGTATCATGTAATAGGATGTAATAGGATTATTAGTGTCCGAGGTGCAAGAAACAAAGTTTAGTGGGTTTACATGAGGTTTAGCTTGAAAGTGACATGTGACAGGTTCAAGCTAAACCAGATCAATCAGGGTTAGCTTGAACTTGTCATGCCCATTTCAAGCTAAACCCAAACACTATATATAGGGCACTTGTTGATTCATTTGGAAACACTTCAGAATTTGTAACGAAGTGCTGCCGAAATCTGTTCAGGTTGTAATTAGTGTTATAATCAATCAAAGTGACAGATTTAATAGTATCAAGCTGTTTCCACGCCCGTTTCACTGATTTCGCATTTGAATCGGATATAAAGCTCTTCTGAACGACTCGTTTGGATTCAACAACGATCCTACAAGTGGTATCAGAGCTCAGGACGAGGAGTTCATACCATAGCAGCTTGATTCTACCAGATTTTCTTATTTCTACTCACTTCTTCTCATATTTTTCTGATTTGAACGAGTTCTAACGGTTGAAATGGCCTGATTTTTTCATATATTGTGTAAAACATAGTATTAACAAATCCTACAAAGAATCAGATCAAAATTCGGTTTAAAACTAATAAAAATGGCATAAAAATGGGTTTAGTTTGAACTAATCTTCGAACTTTAGCTTGAAAAATTCAAGCTAAACCTCTTTAAAATACAGCTTTAGCTTGAAAAGTTCATATAATCAGGTTTAGCTTGAAAGTAATCAGGGCTTTAGCTTGAACTGTTCAAATCTGGCTTTAGCTTGAAAGTATTCAGGGCTTTAGCTTGAACTGTTCAAATCTGACTTTAGCTTGAAAGTAATCAGGGCTTTAGCTTGAATTGTCTAAACTTGTGTAGCTTTAGCTTGAAATCATTCTGTTTCAAGAGGTTTCATTTGAATTTGAGTTTTTCAAAATTAAGAAAATTCTAACTGTTTGTTGATTTTTCAGGTACGTATAAGATGGCAAAATCTGAACCTATTCCGTGGAAAGACGATAGAACTGAAGAACAGAAATATAGATACAGAAAAATGCTGGCTGAAAACAGAATAATTAGAATATCTCGTATCTATCTGGAAGCTAGGAGAGCAAATAGATGGGATCCGGACAGAGAGTGTTATCTTGATGAATATGGAAATATTGCGATCGATGACAAAACGCTTGATATCGAAGCCATAATCAAAGAGTATAAAGAGGAAGATGATTATTGGCAAAGAAAATGGTGGGGAGATGAAGAAGAGAAAAAGAAAAAGAAAGAGTTAATAAATGAAATAGAAAGAAACTCAGAAAATATAAGTTTGGTTGAGTTTCTTGAATTAATCAAAAGGATTAGAAAAGGAACTGGAGACGAGAAAAAGAAAGAAGCTGATGATGGAGAGATGAATGGAAAATGCTCGAAATGCGAAAAATCAGAAACAGACAATGACAAACTTCTGAAGAATGTAGAGAGTTTAACATTGGAAATCAAAAGCTTGAAGGATGAGAAAGAATCTGATAATAAACAGATTCTTGAAATGAGAGAAAATTGTGAGAATTTGACGTCTGAAAATGTCAAACTGTTGAGTAGTTTGGATAGTTTGACATTGGAAACCAAAAATTTAAAAGAAATTGAAAAAGATTTTGAAAATGAAAAATTAAAATTTGAAAAAGATTTTCAAAGTCAAATAAAGATTTTAGAAGATGAAAAATCTGTTATTTTTCAGAATAATCTTGAAAAACAAATTGAAATAAATTCTCATCTTCAGAAAATCATTCGGCTTGAAAATGAAGCTGAAATTGCTCGAAATAAAATTAACGAGCTTGAGAAGAAATTGAAAGGTTTTGTGAATTATACATCACATGTTTGTCCAAAACCGATCAATTCTGTTCCAATAAGTGACAATGTCACAAAATTTTGACAAAGTCAAAATTGAAGATTGTGATGAAATATCTGATGATGAAAAAGAAAAGAAAAGAAAAATATTTTTAGATTTACAAGAAAAATTTAAAAATACTGTATTGCAATCTACTGAAATAGGTGAATGCTCAAAGCAAAAACCTGTTAAGAAGAATGCAGAACAGAAACAAAAAGATAACAATTTGAAAAATTTTCAAAATGAAAATAAAAGCTCATCAGTTCAGTCATCCAATCATTTTCAAAAATCACAAAAATCTAAAAATGAAAACTCACAAAATGTTGGTAATAAGTGGTGCAGGTTTGACCACAGTGCTTCAAAGCCAAAACTAGTTTTCAAGAAGAGTGATGATTACCACAAAGCCAGAAAATGTTATGATCTAAGCATATGGTGTGAAAGTGGTGAATGGTACGATAACAGAGTGTGCTACACCTATGGTGTGAGAGGACACATTGCTGTTAACTGCCAGAATTGGAGTTATGAAACAAGAAGATGCTATAATTGTCATATCAGAGGACATATTGCCAGAGATTGCCCAAGGAGATCAATGGGAAGATCGAGGGTTGAATCTCAAAGAATGGCAAAGAAACCAGTCAATGTCAAGCCCAAAGAACAGAAGGTTCAAGAACCTAAAGTTCAAGATCAGACAATTCAAGAAAAGAAAGTTAAACTTTCACAGGGGCAGAAAGACAGACTGCGAAAGAAAAGGAAGAAGGCAAGAGAGTATCTGGAGAAGATTTTGTCTTCGGGTTCACCTGACATATTGAATAAGAGTTCTGATGAATCAACTAACTCGATTGCAAAGTCAAGAAAGATGAATTCATCGGATACAAATCTGAGGACGAAAGAAGAAAAGAAGAAGAAAATGGTCGGCGATGAATCTGACGTCTCAAAGTCAGATAAGCCACCATCAGGCGATGAATCTGGCTCATCAAAGTCAGACAAGCCACATTCAGGCAATGATTCTGGTTCGTCAAAGCCAGAAGAGTCTGTTGTTGAGGTAAAATCAGAGAATTCAGGTTTAACAATGGATGATGCAAATTTTCCATTATTGTTGAACAAGAATTCAAAATCACCCAAGGCTGGTCAGGCTTGGGTGAATCTTTTCAAATAGAAAAACCTGACTTGCCGGAGTTCCTAGGTTGGTAAGCGTGGAACATGAATCGGCACATTTCTTGAGAAATTTCATTCTGATGATTTTTCGCCTTACATGTGGTAAATCAGGGACATTAAGTTGTACTTGATTTTCTACAAGTATTTGTGTTGATAGAATCTTGAACTGTTAAATCTTTCAAAATGGTTAAAGGAGAACAAAGTGATGAAGTAATCCCCTAACCAACAAGTGGTTTGTTAATTCAACAAAACTAATTTTCCAAAAGAAACATTTGATTAAAACAAACTTAAGTGTTTTGAAATCACAATGGGAAAATAGTTTGTTGTCAGGGGGAGTTCTGATTGTTTATGCCAAGTGGATGTCGAATTGAAGTAATTCGATATCGGTTGTCAGTTTGTTTTCAAATTTTCCTTGAAAATCAAAATTGAAACATATTTTGATTTTAGGGGGAGAAAAATTTTGAAAAAAAATTAGAAAATTTGAAAATGTCAAAAACATTGAAAAAGCAAAAATGAGTTTTGTTGTGAATAAGAGGAAATGATAGTAAATCAGTGAACTATTACAGCATGCTAAAGATATGGAAAGTTAAAAAGTGATAAACGGTCTCACTGATGATATGCCAGTAGGTTTTTGCACATTCAGTAGATTGTGACGAGATATAAACCTAAATTCAAACTTGCTTATATCGTGGGTAACATCTCTCGGATATATAGGTAACCCCTGAAATCTCGTTTGAAAGGTCTCATAATCTGATATACTAGGTCTTTATACTCAATGATGTCTGGGGTATTATTCCGGGACTTCTGCTGAATGGAAGTTCTGACCTAGTCCCCGAATAATACTTTCTGCAAATGCTTGAAACATAGCATCACCCTCAGCATCAATGATAAGACAATAAAATTGCTTAGCAATGCTGTTGTAAAAAAGATCCTCTAAAGGGGACACACCCAAAAGTTGAGTCATGATCTCTCTGCTGAACGGTAGTTCTGACCTGAGCTCTCATGATTCTTCATAATTTATTAACCCCTTACAGATATCATTTGTGTTATAATTACCTGTAAGACTGAATATTGGGATCTGGATACGGGAGTATATTCTGAGGTGGGACACGTGATTAAGTTTAAGTATCTAAGACATTAAACTCGTATCTCGAAGTAGTTGAACTTTGTGTGAAAATTTAAGTGGACCAGTATACTGACAATCAAGGTGAATCGTTTAGAACTTAAAATGTCAAAAGCTTAACGGTGCTAGTGATTTGTCTCATAAACTGATATGATCCTCTTACACAAGCTCACAAAAATATTGTTTGTATATATTTCTTTACTGCATTTCTTTAAAATAAAAATCCAAAAAGATTTTCGACAACTGATGTTGAAGAGCTGATATTCAAAATTCCAAGTGCTAAACATGATGAATTGGTTTGGGAGAATATGTTGAAAACTTTGAATGTCATATACAAATGTTTTGAAAGATTGTGTGCTTAGTTAATCAAGGTCATTCATTTGAACTTGATGTAACTAGTATGTTTGTTGTTTAAATGATGTCTACCAGTAAGTTTCTTAAATCTAAGTGTTATAAATTTGTGAAACTTATGTTGTGGTAGAGGATATGCAGGTTTTAGGAATTCCCACGGAAGCTAAATGTCAAAGCTTGAACCAGATAAAGACCTCAGATTCTAGCATATTGAGAAGGGGAGTCTGTGAAAGGGGGAGTCTGGATCAACAATCAAAGGGAGTTTGAAGATGGAGCTAGTTAGATCTTCTAAACCTGTGAAGAAAAAGTTTTTACAATGAGAAGACAAAGTTGATAAAGACAAAGACTTGAAGCCAAAGACTTCGTCAACATCCAAGGGGGAGTCTGTTGGTGCACTGAATGTCTGTTGACTATATCTTATCAAGTCTTATGTCTAGATAGAATGAATGAGCACACACTAGATTAGAATTTAGGGTTTTATATGTTTTTCTAGGGTGTTTAGCTTGAAGGGGTTTCAAGGCTAGTTCAAGCTAAACCTACTGATCAGCTTTAGCTTGAACTGATATTGTGCATATTCAAGCTAAACCTAGGAGTGTGTCATCCTCAAGCTAAACCCAGAGTCTATAAATAGGGGATGTGGTCATTTGAAGCTAAACCAGAAGGTGTTTGTGTGTGAGTCGAGGTGCTGCCAAAATTTTGTTAGAAATTGATTGTAAAGACTCAGAATTGATTAATAGAGGAAGAATTGAAAGGAACAAAGCTGTTATGACTTTATATACGTTGATTCCGCCTTCGTATTTGAAGATGAACTGCCTTAACTGACTTTTAGGGTCACGCAAACGGTCCAACAGGGTCGTCAAAGTTGATAGTGATCAGCAGGAGGCGAAGGAATGCTAGACATCCTCGATGAAATCCTCGACCAAGCCTAATCCAGCATAGTAGTTAAAGATGCGGGCCCGGGATACCTTGGAAGCTTCGGAGCAGGATGTGAAGAAAGTTATCCTGGATCAGGATAATCCTGATATCTCGGTGCTCGTCGGAACCAGTATCTCTCGGGATATTGAAGAACAATTAACTGACTTTTTGAAGTGCAGAATGTCAACGTTTGCATGGAAGCATGAGGATATGACAGGTATATCCAAAGACATTATTACTCACAAGCTTGGAATTGACAGGTCGTTCAAGCCTGTTCAGCAAAAAAGAAGGAAGTTTGCTCCTGAGCGGAATATAATCATCCAAGAGGAAGTTGAAAGATTGTTAAAGTCCAAAATGATCAGAGAAGTCAAGTTTCCAAGATGGCTGGCAAATGTAGTTGTGGTACAGAAGAAAAACGGGAAATGGAGAGTCTGTGTAGATTACACGGACTTGAACAAGGCTTGTCCTAAAGACCCATTTCCTCTTCCCCATATCGATGCAATGGTGGATGCTACTGCCGGGCATGAAATGTTAACCTTCATGGATGCATCCTCAGGATTTCAGCAGATTCAAATGGAGCCTTCGGACCAGGAGGATACTGCTTTCATGACACCAACAGGTATATATTGCTATACTGCTATGCCTTTCGGTTTGAAAAATGCAGGTGCAACATACCAGAGATTAGTGAACATGATGTTCAAAGATAAGCTGGGGGACACCATGGAGGTATATATTGACGATATGGTGGTGAAATCTAAAAAGGCTGAGGATCACCTCCAGGATATCAAGGGAGCATTTGATATCCTGGATCAGTATAACATGAAGCTGAATCCTGCTAAGTGCCATTTCGGAGTGGGGGCAGGAAAGTTTCTAGGATATATGGTGACGAAAAGGGGGATAGAGGCAAGCCCGGAGCAGATTAAAGCTATCCTGGATATAAAATCACCCTCGAATATGAAGGACGTTCAACGGTTAGCAGGCCGAGTAGCAGCTTTGAACAGATTTATTTCAAGATCCTCGGAAAAATGCAAGGAATTCTATGATATCCTCAAGAAGAATAAGAAATTTGAATGGGGAGCAAAGCATGAAGCAACCTTGCAGGATTTGAAGCGATATCTCTCAACCGCACCTCTATTGATGAAGCCTGAAAATGGTGAACCACTATCCCTATACCTCGCTGTATCAGGGAATGCTGTAAGTGCCGTTCTTATAAAGGACCATGAAGGTCAGCAATATCCTGTTTATTATGTTAGTAAAAGTTTGTTAGATGCTGAAACTAGGTATTCTCATTTAGAAAAATTGATACTAGCATTAGTTATGGCATCAACGAAGCTTAGACATTACTTTGAGACACATAGGATTCATGTTAAAACAAATTATCCTGTCAAAAATGTGCATAGAAAACCAGAAATGTCAAGCAGGATGGCCAAGTCTTCAGTAAAGTTAAGTGCTTATGATTTAGTATATGAACCTAGAAATGCCATAAAGTCTCAGGCTTTAGCTGACTTTGTGGCTGATTTCAGTAGTGACATTCAGGATGAGGTAGACCTAGAAGTTCAACAGTTAGGAGAATCCTCAGGATCCTGGACATTATATACTGATGGTGCATCTAATGTAAGAGGAGTAGGATTGGGAATACTACTAAAATCGCCACAGGGGGACATATTACCCCAGGCTATTAGGTGTGAATTCCCTGCTACTAATAATGAAGCAGAGTATGAGGCTTTAATTGCAGGATTAGAGTTGGCTAAGAATATGAGTATCAAGAATTTGCAAGTATATGTCGACTCCTTGTTAATTACTAACCATTTTAATGGATCCTATGTAGTTAAGGGTGAGAAATTAATCGAATATCTCGATATTCTGAAAAAATTAGCAGGATATTTTGATGTTTTTACACTTAAACAGGTACCAAGGGAGGATAATGCTGAAGCAGATGCCTTAGCAAATTTGGGATCATCGATCAGGATACCAGAAGGGACCTAAATACCAATATTACATGTCCTATATCCTGCAACGTATCCTTAGGATAAAGAAGTATCGGGTATTCAGGATCCTGGAGCAGAGTATCCTGAAAAGGATCCTAAATCCTGGACGGCTCCAATCGTGAGATATCTCAAGGAAGGACACATCCCCGGAAATGAAAATCCTAAGGCATTTAGGATGAAGGTATCACGATTCACTATTATAAATAATGTTTTATACAAGAAATCTCTTGCAGGACCGTATTTGAGGTGTTTGGAGGATCCTGAAGCCAAAGAAGTACTTCAGGATATACATGAAGGGGATTGTGGTAACCATACTGGGGGCAGGTCATTATTCTCAAAAGTATTAAGGACAGGATATTATTGGCCGACAATGAGAAAAGATGCCGCAGAATATGCTCGAAGATGTGATGCATGTCTAAGACATAGTAACATATTACATCAGCCTGCTGAACCGCTGTATCCTATTGTTTCCCCTTGGCCGTTTATGAAGTGGGGTATGGATATAGTGGGAAAGCTTCCAAAGGCTCCAGGAGGGAAGGTTTTTATGTTGGCAATGACAGATTATTTCTCCAAATGGGTTGAAGTCGAGGCATTTGTCCAAGTCAGGGATCAAGAAGTAGTATCCTTCATAAAGAGAAATATCCTGACCAGATTCGGAGTACCAGCCGAGATAATCTGTGACAATGGTTCTCAGTTTATAAGCAAGAGAACTACTGACTTTTTGTAAGAGTTGGGGAATCAAAATGATAACATCTACTCCGGTACATCCTCAAGCGAATGGACAAGCATAATCCTCAAACAAGATAATTGTCAATAACTTAAAGAAGAGACTTGGAGCCAAAAAAGGAAGATGGGCAGAAGAATTACCCTTTGTTTTGTGGGCTGATAGGACAACGGTAAAGAATGCAACAGGCCAAACCCCATTTTCCTTGGTATTTGGAGCAGAAGCAATGATTCCAACGGAAATGGCGATACCTACTGCAAGATCTATCCTACGGGATCCTGAACAGAATCCTAAAGCCTTATGTCAGGATTTGGATACTATAGATGAAAAAAGGGATGCAGCAAGGCTAAGGATGGCAGCATATCAACAAAGAATATCCAGAGCATATAACAAGAATATAAGGACTAGGAGATTTCGAGTTGGTGATTGGGTGCTAAGAAAGGCTTTTCAAAATACCACTAATCCTGCCGATGGCAAGCTAGCTCCAAAATGGGAAGGACCATATGAAGTTGAGTCAGAAGCAGGGAAAGGAGCATATAGACTCAAGAATATGGAAGGGGATATGCTACCGAGATCCTGGAATGCAATACACTTAAAGCTCTATTTCAAGTAAGAATAGAATGTGATTTCTATCTCAAGATGGTATGAATTCTATCTCTTTTAAATATGTTTGATTTGATTTGTTCTTTGAAACCCAATACTAACTTAAGCATCGGAGGGGTGTTAGCCAAGCTAACACCCACCTTAGTTTAAGGATGTTTTGCAGTATATGCTCCAGGATATAGCTCCAGGGTGCTCACTCAGGATACTTCGGAAGATTAGAGGATTGGCCCCCTCTCTCACGTATAAGGGATCCCGATCCCTTCATAGGTTTAAAGCTATTCACCTTTCTTCCGAATTGGGTTTAAACACCCCGCCTGGAGCGCAAGTTATTCGGGAATAGTTCAAGGTGGCGGGACCAGTCCATGTAAAAGTGGCTGACAATTTCGTTATTATTGGCTATATCCTGAATCCTAAAGGTATATGAGGATTGATCACCCTCTCTCACGAAAGGGTATTTTCATACTCTCTAAGGTTTAAAGGTTTTCACCTTTCTAAGTCTTGGAGTTTATACACTCCCGCCTATAGCGCACGAAAATTTGGGATTTCCCCCAGAATTCAAGGGATTTATCTCCAGTACATTCTTGGGTTTTACCCCTGTAACATGAAAAATTGTCTATACAATGGGAACTGATATCCAGAAGATTTCTAAGTATTTGAAGACATTGTACACAGGGGACATTCCTACTAAGGCAATGGTGTAAAGCTCAAAGGATGAGGCTCGGAACTAATGCACTAAGTGTCTCAGAGAGGGGACATCTTCATTGGAAAGGTTGCAAAGGGATTGAGGTTTGATAATAGGGTTATACCCTATTCCTGGTATGATCTTTCCTTTGTAAACATCGTTTAAGTTTTTGACAATACTATGTTTGGTAAAAGGTTAAACATCCTGATTAGGGTAAATTCTCGAGATATATTCTCAAAATATATTTTCAAAATACTTTTCAGGATGATTGATTAAGATATATGAAACTGGTGCTAGTTTGAAACTTTAATTAAGCAAGTATCGTCATAATAGGTTTGAAAATGGACTATCTTTTAATTTTCTCTAAAGGTGATTGAATTTTTAGAAATTCTGTTTAATAAAAGTTTTCTTAATATACCACTGAGTATATTGATCAGGATATTTTCAAAAGATAACAATACAAAATTTTTACAAAGCTAAGAATTACATTAAGTAATGCAAGGCAACAACAAATAAGCCAAGAGATAGTTATATTATTAACAAGTCAAAAGTTGTGCTTTTGGTTTCACCTCAAACCAAGGCCCATCCGCCAAAAGCACGTTTAGTTTTTACCGTACCTACATAACGGTTGAAGGTATTATCTCAAAACGAAACCTGTCCACCTTCAACCGTTACGATATTCAAAATAGATTATACTAACCGATGACCAAGGGCTTCATCCTAAAACCTAGGACCCATCCACCTTTGGTCATCGTATTGTTCTAATGCAGGAAATATAAATTGTTCAAAGACAGGAAATGTAAATTGTTCTACAGACCATAACCATGAAATTTTAAAAAGTGGGCTCCGGCCTCAGCATATATATCCATCATCACCCACATCGCTGCATTTAAGGGTCAGCTCCCTCCTTCATCGTGACATCTCCACCAGTATCCTTTCCAGCATTCCTCTCAGCATCATCAGCAGCATCCTCTCCATCAGCATTTTCTCCAGAGTCACCACCAGCATCCTTTGAAGCTCCAGCATCATCCACCTTCTCAGTTACCTTGGTGGGCTCCTCTGCGACAGGTTTGGAAGGAGGCTCCACAGGATTGCCGCCAAGATCTTTCAATTTCATCTCCTAGGCTTTGATGTTCCATGAGGGGCATTCGACGCCCAGAGCCCTAGCCTCGTAAGCCATTTTCAGTCTGGCCTGGAGGAGGGAGATGATGACTGAATTCTTAAGGCTCTCCCGGTATGAAGCCATATCTTATTCATGCTGAACCTGGGCCGCGTCAGACTTAGCTTGAGCCTCTTGGGTGATCTTTTGGATGGCAGCCTGGTGATCTTGAGCCATGGCTTTATACTTAGCTTCGTAGTGTTCAGACTTGGCGGTGGCGATTGCTGCTTGGTCCGTGATGGTAGCTTCAGCCTTCTTTAGTTTGCTTTCCAGCATGATATTTAAACCACATGTGTCCTCATAAAGGAATACCAGGCGTTCAAGGCCCTGCAAGGTAAAGAAACAGGTGTTGTTCTAAATGTACATTTCTATTTAGCATATGATGCAGGATACGAGTCAGGATACTGTTATGGGTGAAATTCTGAACCCCTATATCCTGGAAAATATCTTGGTTTATATCTTGGTTATGTAGTATCTGTTTACATCCGGGATGCTGGTTCAGGATATTGGTAATATCCTGAATAGTATTCTCAGGATTACTAATGGATTATGTGCAGGTACGTGGGATGGAAGCTGGCAACGTTCATAAGACTCATTCCGCGGAAGACTCGGTCCAAGTCGTTCAAATTAAGACGTTGAAGCCATATTACTTGGTCAATAACGTTCATAATGGAATATTCGGAGTACCCCATATTTGTAGGGATTATTGTTTGTAATTCATTACTATAAATAGGTGGATATACCAGATCAAATAGGACATCACAATCACACTCTCTACACTCTAACACTTGCTCTCGAGCAATTCTCACATTCATACAAAGGCATTGTAACACTTAGTGATCTGGTCTATATCCTACACTGTATCCTGAAGTTTAAGTAATAAGAAGAACAAGGCAGCTGCGATTGTCAGCTCCCGAGGTTTTATGCCGGCGATCTAGATTGATCAAGGGCTTTCCTCGTACATCTCGTGTCATTTCCTTTACTTTTTGCTCATTGTTTGCTCATTGTTTGATCGTAGATACAGCTCAATATCCTGAGCCGTATCCTGAATACTGATTTTCTAAATAACTCAACAAGCATATTTTCTACACACTTTCTAGCACACTACCTCACATTACTAATTTGATCACTAAATTGCTTCGGTAATTTTTGACCAAAACAATTTGGCGCCCACCGTGGGGCAAGTGGTGCTCTCTTTACTAAAAATTTTTGTCATATCGCTAATCGGTTTTCTATTTTCAAAACTTTTTGCCACATTATCCATAATGGCCTCAAGATCAAACATGAGTTCCTCTACTGTGTCTGCTATGACTTCTGCTACTACCGGTCCGGTGCTTCCACCACCTCCTCCAAGGATGCCAGCCTCTACACGACCTCAGGATATTATCCCTACCCGCAGTGTTCAGGAATCTGCTCCCGTTTTAGCTTCTAACGATGAAATTTTAACCTTATTTGGAAGTGTGCAGGAACAAATGAGGCAGCAACAGGAAACAAACCAAATGCTTTTGAGGGAAATACAACTCCTGAAGTCTGGCTCGAGCAGATCTGCTAAGGATATTGTCACTCCATTACACCCCAGAACGTTGAACTTCAGTTCAGCTGTGTATACTGAGGATAACAGGGGGAATATTGTGCCCAGCCTTCCTCAGAATCATACTCCTGAAATACCCTCCTCGGTCAGGATGTCGACCATAAGGAGCTCAGGATATGCTTCAGGATATGGGCAAAATCCTCCAACGGGTAACGTGTCAAATAATAATAATACTCATACTACTAACAATAGTGGATCTTTGCAGGATACAGGTGTGACATCAGCGCTTACTAGGGAACTTCAGAAGTTGAAGGACATGATATCAAGTGTACCCGGGGTGGTCCAGCCGATCCCGGAAGTGTCTCAAGACAGCCACAAGATATCTCGTTTTGCATATCCTATCTGTGATGCTGAGATCCCAAAGAGATTCCAAACCCCCAACATGAAGCTTTACGACGGAACAACGGATCCTGAGGAGCATATTGCTCAGTATAGGGAAAGGATGGAGATTAGCTCTATCCCTCCGGATCTCAAGGAAGCATGCTTGTGCAAGGGTTTTGGTTCAACCTTGACAGGATCAGCCTTGAAATGGCTCTTGAATGTTCCTCCACATTCAATTACATCTTTTGCTCACTTAGTAAATTTATTCAATAGTCAGTTTTCTTGTAGTAGAAGCTTTGAAAAATTAACAAGTGATCTCTACAGGATAACACAGGGGCCTCAGGAATCCCTTAGGGATTATGTGAACAAGTTCAGCCGGGAATCACTAGACATTCCTCATCTTGATGTTGCAACAGCTGTGCAAGCTTTCAAGATGGGGCTGCAAAAAGATTCTCAATTTTATCAAGACCTTGTAATGAACCCATGCAGGAACTTGGATGAAGCTCGGAACAGGGCCCTAAGATATATTCGGTTGGAGGATGACAGGAAGATGCAAGAAAGGATGAACTCATCTAATACTTATGAGTCAACTAACAGGAAGTCAGAATCCTCATTCAAGTCATATCGGCCTAAGCCATATGGTAGAAATGAAAACAAGAGAGTGAATGCTGTCGAAGATGAGGATCCTGAAGAGTATCCTGAATTATCTGAATATTGCTTTTCTGTTAACATTCCTGAATTGATGTATGCCATGCAGGGCCTAGGGGACAAGGCTAGATGGCCTCGAAAGAATCAACAAAAAGCCGATTGGAAAGACAAATCAAAATGGTGTGCTTTCCACGAAGATTTCGGATATATGACTGAGGATTGCATCGCTCTAAGGAAAGAAATAAGCTATCTTCTAAGCAAGGGATATTTGAAAGATCTCTTAGGAAGAAAGAAGAATAAGGGTCAGGATACCGAGAAGGATCCTGAGCGAGCAGCATCACCTCCCGCGGATGCCAGGATAATCAACTTCATTTCGGGAGGATCCGACATTTGTGGGACTTCGTATTCGACAGCAAAGAGACATGCAAAAGAAGCTAAGGCCGAAAGGGGAGATAAACCTGTCAGGATGACTACACTCACAACTGACAAAGTGATCACGTTTGATGCTGATGACAGGGATACTGTCCAGGATCCTCACCATGATGCTCTGGTAATAACATTATATGTGGCTAACCATTTTGTACGCAGGATATTAGTTGATAATGGCAGCTCCGTCAATATAATCCAACTAGAGACGCTGAAAAGAATGAATATATCTCCAATGGATATCACTTCAAAGTCTACCGTGCTTGTTGGGTTCAGTGGAGAGGCTAGAAACACAGTGGGAGAGATAAAGTTGCCCGTGTACGTTGAAGGAGTCAAGTCGATACAACGTTTCTGTGTGATGGATTCTCTATCCTGCTATAACATTATACTGGGAAGACCGTGGATTCACGATATGAAGGCTGTGCCATCAACATATCACCAATGCATCAAGATACCTACCCCTTGGGGAGTTGTCAAAGTTGATAGTGATCAGCAGGAGGCAAAAGAATGCTACTCATCCTCGATGAAATCCTCAACCAAACCTAGTGCAGCATAGCAATTAAAGACGCGGGCCCAGGATATCATGGAGGATCCGGAGCAGGATGTGAAGAAAATTATCTTGGACCAGGATAACCCTGATATTTCGGTGCTCGTAGGAACCAATATCCCTCAGGATATTGAAGGACAGTTAATTAACTTTTTGAAATGCAGGATGTCAACGTTTGCATGGAAGCATGAGGATATGACAGGCATATCCAAAGACGTCATCACTCACAAGCTTGGAATTGATAAATCATTCAAGCCTGTTCAACAAAAAAGAAGGAAGTTTGCTCCTGAGCGGAATACGATTATTCAAGAGGAAGTTGAGAGATTATTGAAGTCCAGGATGATCAGAGAGGTTAAGTTCCCAAGGTGGCTAGCAAACGTGGTTGTGGTACAAAAGAAAAATGGGAAATGGAGAGTGTGTGTAGACTACACAGACTTGAACAAAGCTTGTCCTAAAGACCCGTTTCCTCTTCCCCACATTGATGCAATGGTAGATGCCACTGCCGGGCATGAAATGCTGACCTTCATGGACGCATCCTCAGGATTTCAACAGGTCCAAATGGAGCCTTCTGACTAGGAAGATACTGCCTTCATGACACCAACAGGTATCTATTGTTATACAGCTATGCCTTTTGGTTTGAAAAATGCAGGTGCAACATACCAAAGATTGGTAAACATGATGTTCAAAGAGAAACTGGGGGACACCATGGAGGTGTACATCGATGATATGGTGGTAAAGTCAAAGAAAGCTCAGGATCATCTCCAGGATATTAAAGGAGCGTTTGATATCCTGGATCAGTATAACATGAAGCTGAATCCTGCTAAGTGTCATTTTGGAGTAGGGGCAGGAAAATTCCTAGGATATATGGTGACCAAAAGAGGAATAGAAGCAAGCCCGGAGCAGATTAAAGCCATCTTGGATATTAAATCGCCCTCAAATATGAAGGATGTTCAACGATTAACAGGGCGAGTGTTATCTCAAGATCTTCAGAAAAATGCAAAGATTTTTATGATATCCTGAAGAAGAACAAAAAATTCGAATGGGGTGAGAAGCATGAAGCAGCCCTACAGGATTTGAAACGATATCTCTCAACCGCACCTCTATTGATGAAACCTGAAAATGGTGAACCACTATCCCTATACCTTGCTGTATCAGGGAATGCTGTAAGTGCCGTTCTCATAAAAGACCATGAAGGTCAGCAATATCCTGTTTATTATGTTAGTAAAAGTTTGTTAGATGCTGAAACTAGGTACTCTCATTTAGAAAAATTAATATTAGCATTAGTTATGGCATCAACAAAACTTAGATATTACTTTGAGACACATAGGATACACGTTAAAACAAATTATCCTGTCAAAAATGTACTTAGGAAACCGGAAATATCAGGTAGAATGGCTAAGTGGTCGGTAAAGTTAAGTGCTTATGATTTAGTATATGAACCTAGGAATGCTATAAAGTCTCAGGCTTTAGCTGACTTTGTGGCTGATTTTAGTAGTGACATTCAGGATGAGGTAGACCTAGAAGTTCAACAGTTAGGAGAATCCTAAGGATCCTGGACATTATATGCTGATGGTGCATCTAATATAAGAGGAGTAGGATTAGGAATACAACTAAAATCGCCACAGGGGGACATATTACCCCAGGCTATTAGGTGTGAATTTCCTGCTACCAATAATGAAGCAGAGTATGAGGCTTTAATCGCAGGATTAGAGTTGGCTAAGAGCATGAGTATCAAAAATTTACAAGTATACGTTGACTCTTTGTTAATTACTAACCATTTTAATGGATCCTATGCAGTTAAGAGTGAGAAATTAATAGAATATCTTGATATTCTCAAAAAATTAGCAGGATATTTCGATGTTTTTACACTTGAACAGGTACCAAGGGAGGATAATGCTGAAGCGGATGCCTTAGCAAATCTGGGATCATCAATCAGGATACCGGAAGGGACCCAAATACCAGTATTACATGTCTTCTATCCTGCAACGAATCCTCAGGATAAAGAAGTAGCGGGTATTCAGGATCCTGGGGCGGAATATCCTAAAGAGGATCCTAAATCCTGGACGGCTCCAATTGTGAAATACCTCAAAGAAGGACACATCCCCGGAAATGAAAATCCTAAGGCGTTTAGGATGAAGGTATCACGATTCACTATTATAAATAACGTTTTATACAAGAAATCTCTTGCAGGACCGTATTTAAGATGCTTGGAGGATCCTGAAGCCAAGGAAGTACTTCAGGATATACATGAAGGGGATTGTGGTAATCACACCGGGGGCAGATCATTGTTCTCGAAAGTATTAAGGACCGGATATTATTGGCCAACGATGAGGAAAGATGCTGCAGAATATGCTCGAAGATGTGATGCATGTCAAAGACATAGTAACATACTACATCAACCAGCTGAACCATTATATCCTGTAGTTTCCCCTTGGCCATTCATGAAGTGGGGGATGGATATAGTAGGAAAGTTACCAAAAGCTCCGGGAGGAAAAGTCTTTATGTTAGCTATGACAGATTATTTCTCCAAGTGGGTTGAGGCTGAAGCATTTGTCCAAGTTAGAGACCAAGAAGTAGTATCCTTCATAAAGAGGAATATCCTGACTAGGTTTGGAGTACCGGCTGAGATCATTTGTGATAATGGGTCCCAGTTTATAAGCAAAAGGACTACTGACTTTTGCAAAAGTTGGGGAATCAAAATGATCACATCTACTCCAGTACATCCTCAAGCGAATGGACAAGCTGAATCTTCAAACAAGATAATAGTCAATAACTTAAAGAAGAGACTTGGGGTCAAAAAAAGGAAGATGGGCGGAAGAGTTACCCTTTGTTTTGTGGGCTGATAGGACAACGGTAAAGAATGCAACCGGCCAAACCCCGTTTTCCTTGGTATTTAGAGCGGAGGCGATGATTCCAACAGAAATGACGATACCTACTACAAGATCTATGTTGCGGGATCCTGAACAGAATCCTGAAGTCTTATGTCAGGATTTGGATACTATAGACGAAAAAAGAGATGCAGCAAGGCTAAGGATAGCAGCATATCAACAAAGAATATCCAGAGCATATAATAAGAACATAAGGACCACTACCAAAAAAGTGAGTATTAAAGACTGAAAAATTAGTATTTGATACATCAAAATCAGTCCCTAATGGTTATCGGGGACTGATTTGCCAGTCCCCGGCCAGTCCCGGATACCTAGTACTAGATAGTGGCTTTAGGAACTAAAAATCAGTCCCCATTGTATGGCACCAATAGGAACTATCATTTAGTCTCTGATACATATAAATTCAGTCCTAAATGTATACCCTAGTACCACATCATTTTAGTCTCCGATGTATTTTTTCCATGACTAAAAATCAGTTTCTGGTACTACAATATTTCAGTCCCCTATACATTTCTTTAGGGACTGAAAATTAGTTATTTAAACCATGTGTATTTTGTCTCTAATATGTTTCATAAGGTTTATGATTCTATGTGAATTCTGTCCCTAATAAGATGTTTTAGAAACTTATAGTTAGTCTCTGAAATCACATCATTTCAGTTCTTAATATGTTTCTTTTAACGACTGAAAATTAATCTCAAATATCATGTCATTTTAGTTTCGGGTATGGTTTTTAGAGACTAGAAATCAGTATCAGCTAACATTTACTTTTAATGCCCAACATGCTTTAATATATAACCAATGAGTTTCAATGAGGACCAAATCTATTAAAAAGATGTCCCTAAACATATAGTTTACATATATTATATTCCAATAAATTTACAACAGTGTATAAATTCTACAAATATAGGGAGCTAAAATTGCATAAACAGAGCTGAAGAGACAACTTGACTTTGATCACCACATGTTGTGCGTTTGGGCGCACTAGTCCTAGGTTTGGCACAAGACTCATTGCAAGGTCCATAACTCTCAAGACGCGTTAATTTTATTTCTTTTTCAACACCAAATATTCCTTCTTTTAAGTTTAAAACCAGATTGTAACTTTGATCTTTGCCTTTGTGTAGCCCTCTGCATGAGTTTCTTACACCCTTGATGCCCAACCTGTTAAACAATGATTAAAACAAATAAAACGAGTTGCAGAAATCCTATCAAACACATTGAAATGCAAACTAATGTTAGACCCATGGGGTAACTCATAAGCCGGAGTATCTAACTTAAGAATGGTGGAATGCAATATTATAAGTAATATACCTTGATGACCATTTTAGTCTCCGCCACCCATGTTTTCATCAAACGGAATCAAAAAGTTTGCAGCTAACGCTTCTTCAGTAACTGGATTATCGTCGTTCAAGGTCAAACTTCCTACCCCTGCTAGAACAATGTTCTTGCAGAACTGCATCCATAATTCCAGAACCAATTCAAAACAATATAATATACTTTTAAAATTTAAACAACCCCAAATTAAAATGATAAACCATCAGGTAGCTCAAAGTAAGTTAAAACGAAGATGTACCATTGGCCATATATGATTCTAAGGTCCAATCAACTACTATTAGACATAACATAAACATGTATAATCTAACAACAGTTTAAATAGCTAAATTATCAACACTTCATAGCAACTGACCTGGGCCCTGTACCTGAGTCGAACCAGACCCGTTAACAACTCGGGACTAAACCTGCGGACCCGAACTGAATGCGGACCCAACCCTGCGATTTGACCTGACCCGATCTCGAACCACCGTCTCAGCCGACACCGACTGCCGCCTTGCGGGCTCCTGTTGTCGGCGACGCCACCGCCGACCATCCCTGTTGCCCCTCTCTCTCACTCTCCACGTCTTCTCTCTCTCTCTCTCTCTCTCTCTCTCTGCGCCGCCATGTGCCACCACCAGAATGGTGGTGGTCGGTCGTTCAATCGGAAAAGGACAGGGGGCTGCGTGAGAGACAGGAAGTGTGGTGTCGGGTTTGTTTGTGAGAGAGAGAGAGATTGTGTGGTTGGGTTGAGTTGTCGACGGAAAGCCGACCGGACATCCATTCCGGTGACCTGATTTCGCAGAGAAGAAGGAGGGGAAATGGTTGTCGGCTGAATGAGGGCTGAAGGGATTAGGGTTTAGTTTTAAAACAAAACATTGCTTTCAGTTATTAGCGCAAATAGTCCCTGCAAGTCTAATTTTTTTTTAAAATGCACAACCAACCCCTCGACCTTACAATTAATCAACTAAGTTTTGATATATTGCCTCTTAAAAGAAACCAGCTTTACATTTTATTTAACTAGGTTAGTTTGTATTTAAAATCTAATAAAACTTTTAAATTGAAAAAAAAAATCAATTAGTTTAATTAATTAAACAATGAATAAGTAACCATAATCATAACGAATTAAACTAAAGACAAAAGATATTTCGACAATGCAACGGATTATGATTTTGAAAGAGACAAGCTTCTAAAAAATGATTTTCAAGACTCGATTCCTAAATTAGGAAAGTTAGGAAAACAGCGTTACAAGTTTCCTCTCTCTCGACCGATCTCCTTGTTACTCTCTCTCACGGCTCTCACACTCTCTCTCTAGACTTGCAGGTTGTATGTGTTGTGTAGAGAGAAGAGAAAGTCATGGGGGCTAGGGTTTTGGTTTGTGTAGGAGAAAGTGAGAAGATGAAAGAATAATATGTTTAAATACCTACGGTTTGGGTAAGTGGGTTGGGCTTAAACTGCTCCTACGAGTCTGTTTATACTCACGTGTCCTGTTAGAATAAACCCGCTCGTTTAAATTAACCGATCATTATAACAGCTAAATTACCTTTACTCGTTTAATTCAAAACAAACATTCAGAATGTATTTTGTATGCCAACATACAATATATAAAAACATGTGAAAATAAATACGCTTGGCAAGAATTTTCGGTTAAACAACATGTTTCACTCACCGCAAGTCTTTATCATTTAACTTAATACTAATAAATATTTTCAAGACGTGTAAAGTTTCAATCAATAAATAATTAGCGACTAATATACACTATCAATCCTTAATATGGTCTCTTACAATAATTGTTAGGACTGAGTTTAAAGTTTCAATCAATAAATAATTAATCAAAATGATAGAGTATGCGTCGAGGATAGAGACTGAATATTAGTCGCTAATTATTTCATCTAGCAAATTCTTAGGTGACTGAATTTTAGTTTCGAATAGGGCCACTTACAAGATGTTGAGACTAATTTTTCGGTCTCGGATACTTCCTTTAGAATTGTAGAACTTGAGCCAAATAATTGAATATTAAGAACTGATCTTTAGTCTCTAATATGTCCACCCATAGTCTCTAATATGTCCACCCATATTAAAGACTGAAGATCAGTTGCCAATACATTTGCACCATTTTTTCATTAAAGAGGGTACACATTAGAGACTAAAATTCAGTAGCCTATAAATGTCCCTCCAAATTGTTATATGGTGCGAACATATTTGTGACTGAATTTTAGTCCCAAATAAGTTTTCAAGGTTTTAGCGACTGAATTTCTGTCACTAAGTTATGCCGTGTAGAAATCAGTCCCCGATATTATTGGTGACTGATAAATCAGTCCTAGATATTACGTATTTGAGACTGATATATCAGTCCCTAATAATTTAGTCTCTAATGGTCACTTTTCTTGTAGTGGACTAGAAGATTTCGAGTTGGTGATTGGGTGCTAAGAAAGGCTTTTCAAAATACCACTAATCCTGCCGATGGCAAGCTAGCTCCGAAATGGGAAGGACCTTATGAAGTCGAGTCAGAAGCAGGGAAAGGAGCATATCGACTCAGGAATATGGAAGGGGATATGCTACCAAGATCCTGGAATGCAATACATTTGAAGCTCTATTTCAAGTAAGAGTATAATTTATTTTCTATCTCGGAATGGTATGTATTCTATTTTTGAATATATTTGTTTATTGTCTTGAACCCAATACTGACTTAAGCATCGGAGGGGTGTTAGCCAAGCTAACACCCACCTTAGTTTACAGTTGTTTTGCAGGATATGTTTCAGGATATAGCTCCAGGATATATACTCAGGATAAGTCGAAAGATTAGAGGATTGGCCCCCTCTCTCACGTTTAAGGGATCCTGGTCCCTTCAAAGGTTTAAAGGTATTCACCTTTCTTTCGAATTGGGTTTAAACACCTCGCCTGGAGCGCAAGTTGTCCAGGTATAGTTCAAGGTAGCGGGACCAGTTCATGTAAAAGTGGCTGACAATTTCGTTACTGTTGGCTATATCCTGGACCCTAAAGGTATATGAGGATTGATCACCCTCTCTCACGAAAGAGTATTTTCATACTCTCAAAGGTTTAAAGGTTTTCACCTTTCTTTCGGATTGGAGTTTATACACTCTCGCCTGTAGCGCATGAAATTTAGGGTTTATCCCCAGATATCAGGGTTTATCCCCAGGGTATTAAGGGTTTATCCCAAGTATGTTAAAGATTCATTTCAGGATATCATGGGTTTTGCCCCAGGGTATGCGGAATTTATTTAAGTCAAGGTATAAATACATTTGTGTTTTTGTCAAACACAGGGGACATACATTATACTGTTCAAAGGATGGATCCAAGTTTATAAGTATGCACTGGGGACAAAGCTTATAATGGAGGATTAAAATTGGTTCCGTAAGAATCTCTGGTATGATCTCTCCTTTTTATTTGGACAATTTATAGGTTGTATTTTAATATCCTTATCAAGATATCTTTCAGAATACCTTCCAGGATACATCTATAATATATATTCCTAAAAATGTACAAACCAAACAGTTTTTACAAATACGATTTTTATAGCAATGACAACAATGATAAGGTCAAAAGAGAAGTTATATTATTAACATACCAAAAGATGTGCTCTTAGTTTCACCTCAAAACAAGGCCCATCCACTAAGAGCACTAATAGTTCATTACCATATTTACCCAACAGTTGAAGGCTTCATCTCAAACCGAGACCCATCCACCTTCAACTGTTGTATTGTTCAAAAAGCATGCAGGAAATGTAAATTGTTCAGGTGCAAGAAAGTAAAGTGCAGAAAAGTAAATTGTTTATGGGACTACAAACCAACATTCAAATTCAAAAAGGTGGGCTCTGGCCTTGGCACGTATATCCGTCATCGCCCACCTAAATGCCCTCACACAGCGGCATCTCCTCCAACCTTCTCAGACTTCTCCGCACCAGCATCCTGACCAGCATCCTGACCTATGTCCATCCCAGCATCAGCTCCAGCATCCTTCTTGTCTCCAGCCTGGACCACCACCTCTGCTGACTTAGAAGACTCACCGGCTTCAGCAGGAAATGGCACAGCTTTACCTCCGAGCTCCTTTAACTTGGCCACCCAGGATTCAACTGGCCAAGATGGACAAACAAGGCTCGTCTCCTTGGCCTCGTAGGCCATCTTGATGCGTGCTTGTAACAGGGAGACGATAGCAGAAGCCTTGATTCCCTCTCGGAAATTGATCAAGGCCTGATCATGATCCATTTGAACGGTGGCAAGTTTGACCTCAGCGTCTTGGGTGACCTTCTTCAGCAGGCTTTCGTAGTGCCGGGTCTTCGCTTCAGCAATGGCACCTTGGTCAGCAACGGTGCTTTCGAGCTGTTTGATCCTGGCTTCATGAAGTGCCACAGTACCACAAGCGTCATTATACAAGTGGAGCAAATGCTGGAGGCCCTGCACATCAATTACAGGTATAAAGTCAGAATATATATTGACCAAGATATCCTACCAGGATATCCTGTTAGGATATACGTGCAGGATATGTGTGCAGGATATACATGAAAGATATGCGTCAGGATATTACCTTGTTAAGGAAGGATGTCATTGGCTCTAAGGAATCAGAGAAGCTGAGTTCGTCATAGGAGAACCCTTCTGAGCCTGGAGCACTGACTTCAAGACCCTTTCTCTTTTTCGCTGTGGAAGCACGGGTTCTTGGATTGGCCTTGGGAGCCGGGAGTGGCTTGGAGCTAGTAGCAGCAGGAGTCTCCTTCTTGACTGTGGCTGGAGTAGGATAGCTGTCGAGTTCATCAAGGTCTAGATAGACTGGAACTTGCTGGAATCTGCACACAGGGAGTAAAATTCTGAATCTCTTCTAAGAATATCAAATAAACACATGTGTGTACAGGATATCTTACAGGATTCTTACCAGACATGTTTGCACTTGAAAGAGGGCTTGGAGTTGGTGGAGATGGATTAAAGCTTCTCTCTGTTTCTGAAAGCAGTCTGATGGCGTCTATTCTCTTTTGAGAATCAGCAAGGGGAGGTGCGATCTTTCTGAAATCAGCTGCATACACAAACAGAGAAAATGAAATTTATTAGCTCAGGATATGAGACAGGATAAGAGACAGGATCATTCTTAAACCCTAAGTCCTACCCTTTCTTAACCATCTCATCGGATAATCCGTTCCACCAGGGATTGAATCCCTTTTCACAAAGAAAAACTTGGATTGCCAATCATCCCCGTTCCTGGTGGCACGAAGTATCAATGGGTCACCGGAAGTAGAGTAAAATAAGAATCTAGATGAGCCATGGCATCTAAGCTTGTAGGCTAAAGGGAGATCATGGACGGAAAGGTCAGGTATATGGTTTCTCTTGATTTGGTCGAGAACAGACAAAACACGCCAGAGCATTGGCATGGTTTGGCTGAAAGAAATTTTGGTGATATTAAAGAACTCGGTGATGAAGTCCGGAAAGGGGAATCGTAACCCTAAGGTAAAGGGGAAGGCATTGAAACAAATCCACTCGTTGGAAACCATATCTGACCGGATTTCTCTATCAAAGGGTCGGAATATAGTTCCTTCCGGAAAGATACCGGAGGATTTCAAGGCTGACAGATGGGCACTGTCAAAGGTGCATGTTTCATTCTCCGGTTCTTGGAGAAGATTCTGTTGGATGAATGTGGGAGCCGAGTCGCCTGAACTAGACCTTGTTTGCCTAGGCATTTGGTCGCCTGAATTCTCGCCGGAGAAAGATAAAAGATGAATATGAAGATGAGGGAGAGAATATTACCTTTTTCTTGTCGATTGTGGTTAAAAAAGAAGATGAGGATGAGAAGATATAGGGCATGATGAGTAAATATAGGCCGGGTGGTTGAAAGCTGTCACATCAATGGTCTTATCTCTTAATTGCCTCGGCCACCGTGAAAAATGTAACCGTTAGTTCAGGATATCAAACGGTAACATTTTTGGGGACAATTGTTATGGGTGAAATTCTGAACCCCTATATCCTGGAAAATATCTTGGTTATGTAGTATCTGTTTACATCCGAGATGCTGGTTCAGGATATTGGTAATATCCTGAATAGTATCCTCAGGATTACTAATGGATTATGTGCAGGTACGTGGGATGGAAGCTGGCAACGTTCATAAGACTCATTCCGCGGAAGACTCGGTCCAAGTCGTTCAAATTAAGACGTTGAAGCCATATTACTCGGTCAATAACGTTCATAATGGAATATTCGGAGTACCCCATATTTGTAGGGATTATTGTTTGTAATTCATTACTATAAATAGGTGGGTATACCAGATCAAATAGGACATCACAATCACACTCTCTACACTCTAACACTTGCTCTCGAGCAATTCTCACATTCATACAAAGGCATTGTAACACTTAGCGATCTGGTCTATATCCTGCACTGTATCCTGAAGTTTAAGTAATAAGAAGAACAAGGCAGCTGCGATTGTCAGCTCCCGAGGTTTTATGCCGGCGATCTAGATTGATCAAGGGCTTTCCTCGTACATCTCGTGTCATTTCCTTTACTTTTTGCTCATTGTTTGCTCATTGTTTGATCGTAGATACAGCTCAATATCCTGAGCCGTATCCTGAATACTGATTTTCTAAATAACTCAACAAGCATATTTTCTACACACTTTCTAGCACACTACCTCACATTACTAATTTGATCACTAAATTGCTTCGGTAATTTTTGACCAAAACAGATACTAACCTGGTTAAGGAAGCCGGTCATGAATTTGCTGGATTCCATAAACCCGTGGTTCTCGAATGGAAACACGTGAGATGTAGCGGGAGGTTCAACATCTTTTCTCTTTCGGGAACTAGAGGCCCGGGTCCGGGATGCCGGAGGAGCTTTGGGAGCGGTGGTGGTCTTCGAGCTGGTAGGCTTCGGTGTGACGGATGACTTTGGATTGGATTCTTGCTTGGTAGGCGCGAGGCTAGAGTAGCTATCCAACTCGTCGAGTTGGAAGCCTTCGAGGTTAATAACTGGCACTGCACAAGGGAAGATGTTTTAGACTTGTTATATCTCTATACAATAAAATAATAAAAATAAATCCTGAAAATATGCTTACCAGACATGTTGGAACTTGATCTTTGACTTGAGCTTGCGAGTAGCAGGTTAAAGGTTCTTTCACCCTCTGGAAGCTTGTAGATCTCTTTTATTCTTCCTTCCGATTCAGCACTAGGGGGAGCTACTTCTTTAAAGTTTGCTGCAAGAAAAGAAATAAACGCATTAGGATGTCGGTTCAAGATGGAGGTTCGGGATATGATTGGGGATATTCCTAAAACCCTAAATCCTACCGGAAGTCAACCATGTTTTAGGCAGGTCAAAACCCTTATCAATGGAGTCTCTTTTCACAAAGAAGAATTTTCGTGTCCACTTATCCTCGTTCTTGGTAGCTTTGAGGATGAGAAGATCTTTGGAAATAGAGAATAGAAGGAATCGGCTGGAACCATGAGATCTCAAACGATAAGCCTTCGGCAAATCTTCGATGCACAGGTCAGGCATATGGCGAGCCTTAATTCCTTCCAAGGTGGCTAATATACGCCAAACCATGGGCATGATTTGGGCAAAGCTAAGGCCAGTAAGTTCAAAGAAACGAGAAATAAAAGGTGAAAACGGGTATTGAAGTCCTATGGAGAAAGGGTAGGAAAAAAAGCAGACCCATTCGTCGGAACAAAAATCCGATCGGACCTCTCGGTCGAATGGACGGAAGATTGTCTCGGCGGGAAAGGCACCGGAAGCTCGTAGGGCTGCAATGTCGGAATTATCGAAAGAACACACCTCCTTTGAAGGTTTCTGAAGCAAATTTTGTTTGTGGAAGGGGGAAACAGAATCCGCCATTTGCGATCTAGTACGGGTCGCCATGGAGGATCACAATCGGAGAACAAGAGATGTAAACAAGGAAAATAGAAAAGAGAGAGAAAGAAGTGCCTGATATTCGGTTGAAGATAAGGATAATCATAATGAGACGACCCTCGGTTATTATAGGCTAAATGTAGGGGGTAAAGAGTAAATAGCGCCTTGGAAGTTGCACATTGTCATTTCAAGGGGTCTAGTCATATTGATTGCCTTAAGTTATGAGATAAAACTTTTAAAATATATCCGTTGGATTGGTATACCAACCGATATATTTTGGGGACAATTGTTATGGGTCATTTTCTAAGCATACATATCTTGACCAATATCCTGCTTTTATTGTTTATTTGTGACCAGGATGCTGGACGAGGATATTGCTAACATCTTGGGCGATATCCTGAGGTTGATCGAATTAATCACGTGCAGGTTAAAGACTGGGACTTGCCAACGGTTAAATGGACTTCATCTCCTCAAGACTCGGGCGTATTTGTTATGGGAGAGACGTTGAACCCGAAAGACTTGGTCTACAACGTTCGACTGAGGAATATTCGCTGGATCCCGGTTATTTAGGATAGTTTGTTACATTTGTTTTACTATAAATAGATGGGGGCGGATCAGATTAAGGCACGACGCAACTTTCACACACTCTCAAACACTTTTGCTTTTTAGCTCTCAGCAGTCACTACACACAAACACTTGTATTCAAATCACTCTATAACACCTAGTTGATTCGCTCTACATCCTGCACTGTATCCTGATATTTGAAGCAATAGAAGAACAAGGCAGCTGCGATTGTCAGCTCCCGAGGTTTTGTGCCGGCGATCTAGATTGATCAAGGGCTTTCCTCGTACATCACGTGTCAACCTTTACTTTTCTGCTCATTGTTTGATCATAGATACAGCTCTACATCTTGAGCCGTATCCTGAAACTATTTTTATAACTAACTTGGTTAACATATTTTTCACACATAATTTTAGCACACTACCTCACTTAACTAATTTGATCACTAAATTGCTTCGGTAATTTTTGACCAAAACACAAGCTTCCTGAAATTGGCTGTATACAAGAAAGTAAAAAATTAATTAGTACAAGATATGAAACAGGATACAAGACAGGATCATCCTAAAACCCTAAATCCTACCCTTTCTCAACCACATCACCGGATAATCCGCTCCACCAGGGATTGAATCTCTTTTTACAAAGAAAAAATTTGATTTCCATTCCTCTTCGTTCCTGGTGGCTCGGAGTATCAGTGGATCGCTGGAAGTGGAATAGAACAAAAATCGACAAGAACCATGGCATCTAAGCCGGTATGCTAAGGGGAGGTCATGAATGGAAAGGTCAGGGATATGATTCTTCTTGATTTGATCAAGAACGGACAAGACTCGCCAGAGCATCGGCATTGTTTGACTGAAACAGATTTTCGTAGTATTAAAGAACTCGGTGATGAAATCGGGAAAAGGAAATTGCAACCCTAAGGTAAAGGGAAAAGCATTGAAACACAACCACTCGTCGGAAACAATATCCGACCGGATTTCCCGATCAAATGGCCGGAACACCGTCCCTTTCGGGAAGATGCCGGAGGTTTTGAGGGCCGACAAGTGGGCACTATCGAAGGAGCATATTTCCTTCTCCGGATCTTGGAGAATATTCTGGTGGATGAACGTGGGAGCAGAGTCACCGGAACTCGATCTTGTCTGTCTCGCCATATGGTTACCGGAATATTGGACAGAATGGAGGAGGAAGATGGAAATGAGAGAGAAATGTTTACCTTATTTCTCTTCGGTAAAGGTTAAATGATGATGAGGATGAGAAGTTATAGGGATGTAATGAGTAATTATAGGCTACGTGGTTACAAGTAGTCACATCGAGGTCTTATCTCTTAATTACCTCGTTATTCGTGAAAAAATGTAACCGTTAGTATCAGGATACTTAACGGTAACATTTTTGGGGACAATTGTTATGAGTGAAATTCTGAGCCCATATCCTGGATAATATCCTAAGTTATATCTTGATTATGTGAAGTCTGTTCATGCCCGGGATGCTGATTCAGGATATTGGTAACATCCTGACATGGTATCCTGAGGATCACTAACGGATTATGTGCAGGAGCGCGAGTCCAAGCTTGCAACGTTCATGAGGACCTTTTCCCCGGAAGACTCGGTCTAAGTTGTTCGAAGAAGGACGTTGAACCTGCTTTACCTGGTCTCCGACGTTTACTAAGGAATATTCGAAGGCATCCCCCATTTATAGGAGATTTTGTTTTCGTTTCTTAGCTATAAATAGATGGATAAATCAGATCGAATAGGACACAACACTCGCTGCTCTCTAACACTTCAACTCTCTCGCAACTCTAACTTTCACAAACAGCATTGTAACACTTAGCGATCTGATCAATATCCTGCACTGTATCCTGACGTTTGAAGTAATAAGAAGAACAAGGCAGCTGCGATTGTCAGCTCCCGAGGTTTTGTGCCGACGATCTAGATTGATCAAGGGCTTTCCTCGTATATCTCGTGTCACCCTTTTTACTTTTTGCTCATTGTTTGATCGTAGATATAGCTCAATATCCTGAGCTATATCCTAAAACTGTTTTAACAAACAATCAATTCAACATATTTACAACACACATTCTTAGCACACTACCTCACTTAACTAATTTGATCACTAAATTACTTAGGTAATTTTTGACCAAAACAACAACCCTAAATTAAACCAACACCCTCAAAATATTTTCGACACCTCTAAAAATATATATTAGAATATCCCAATATGTCTTAAATTACACCCCGTATGTGAAAACCGAGCCCAAATTATGATCTAACATTAAAAATAAAATATAAACAAAGAAATTCACCTTGTCGCGGGCGGCATAGCCCATGGCTACGTCTTACGCGGGCCGCGACAACTTAAAGACCAGGAGAGCTCCGGTGCTGACACGTGTCCGACGCGTGTTGAACCTACTATATGACCCGGATCAGCTACGTCGTTGTCCCCCTTTGACGCGGGCCGCGTAGCCCCTTGGCTACTCTTACGCGGGCCACGAGAAAAGCCAAATCAGCCCCTATATAATGGGAGCTCGGGCTTCAGTCTCAAATCGCTCACATCTTTCTCTTTCACTCGAATTTTCTGATAATAGAAGCTATAGTCGGGTATAATACCCCCCTAAATAACGAAGTTCTGCTCCGTTGTAAGTATTATAACCCCTGGATACGTATTAGATACTCTGCCCGATTGAACTAGGGTTCCGTAACGGCTGTCGTGGTTCTGCCCGACGTAGTCGTTGGAATGCAGTCTCGGGGAGAGTATTACTAATGTTAAAATGGGTTATTATACTAACACGTGTGCATTTGTGTAAATTATAGACATTCACCAGGAAACCCTAAAGGATAATCTAAGACAGCAATGTGAGTAATCTCCTTTTTGTAAATTGTTTTTACAAAACCTCACACGATATATTATATATTAAGCAGTTATTGAGTATTTGTAAGGATACAATTATCATGAGTATGTTGGGGTTTTGTATACAAAATTATGTTACTGCCTTGCGAGGGGTAACATTTCCACAAGTCGGGTCTGACAGTACCATGGATGTTAATTGATATAACTTGGAAACAAATATAATTGCGAGATCGCCCTCAATACTGTACAATGGATTTTATTTAAACTTGATTAAACTGGGATTCACTCACCAGTATTTCCCACTGATAAAATGTTTTTAAACACGTTTCAGGTAATAAAATGTGAAAGCCAAATAGAAGCCAGCTGGACAGCACCGAAGGCTTGGAAAAGTGGCAATAAAGTTACCTAAAATAAAATAGATGTTTTTATTAAATAAAAATAGGATTTATTCCTATGAAAATGTGTGTATTGCAAACTTGGGTTTTGTCCCATGTGTTTAATATTATGAAAATGTGGTATTTTACTCTGATCAAATATTTCCTAACTACGGTTCTGATGAAAATTCCGCTGCCAAAATTAGACAATACCAGATACCACCGAAACTGGCTTGCGGTCGCCCGTTCCTGTATTTGAATAAGGATCGGGGGTTGCGACAGAAGGTGGTATCAGAGCTAAGCCACTGATTCAGCCACAGAAGCGTTCTGCTGACATCAAAATTCAAATTATTAGGAAATAAATCATGGGAATACGTGCATAATTGTATTTCTTGTTATGTGTTATTTGACTATTTGTTAGTTTACAGTATGAGCGACCAAGGACCATCTGACGCGTACCGTTAATTGTCTGGTTCGCCTAGAAGCGAAGGTGCCTCTTCTCAGCCTGCCCTCTCGGGGTACTCTGCTGATACGGAAGAAGGAATATTCGTGTTTAAAGCTCAGTCCAAGGAGCCATTCCCTTAGAAAAAGAGAGGATGGTTCAGTCGAGGGGCACATGAGCGTAGGAAGCGTATGAAAAAGTTACAAGACCAAAGAGCACTAGCCGCAGCCAAAAGAGAAACCGATGCCTATGCCCAGGATATGATTTATAGGGGTATAGCCAACATCCACATCCTAGCAACCACTGCAGCTGACCCTAACCTAGAACAAATGATAGCACCCCAACCACAACCACCTATTCTTGACCAACCAATGGAGATAGAAAACCCTGAAAATCAAGTAGAAATGCATGATTTCGACCCGGAGGAAATACCTAGGATACCTGCACCAAATCCCTTAGACCCAAATTATGACCCCTGGTGGGATGACGTTAGGGACTATGTGCAACGTTATCCGATACTCGAAAACATACCTATGCCAAACCTAGGAGCCTACCCAGGGTTGGATCCTCTAGATCCCTATTATGATAATGATGTATTCATTAGGGAGATTCTAGAAAATCCTTACCCATACCAGGCCCCTACACCTCCATACCAGGAACCCGCACCTCAGATTCCGAACCCAGTCCTAGAACCTGCACCCCCAATGAGTGCAGACAATGTACAAAAACTTAGGACATTTGGTGAGGAAATTTTAGAGAGTAGTGAAAGAATGCGACAGGTGGGAGAGCGACTCGTCTGGAAATACGACGAGCGCAATATGGATTTCTGGATGAATCCATATCCATGAATGTGATGGTGGAAACGGTATTAATAATAAAATAATATGATATGTGTGTATATGTATGAAAAAAAAACTACGGATGCCTACTATTATTAGTGTAACTTTATTTCAGTTGGTATTGTAATTTTAATTTCAGTACTGGTATGTAATAGATGCATATTATATGAATAGAGTAAAGTCGTAATGATCGACGCTTTTGACCAAAATGCGTGTCATGTGATTGACTATATTAAATATTATTTTGTGATATTTGTCACGGCCCCCGCCCCGGTTTGACCCGCTCAGGAGCCGCGGGACAGAAACCCGTGGTATTTATTAATTGAGTTGACAGCGGAAGATTTAACAGGATCTTTTAAAACTTGAAATGCTTGATTATTTTATTTCATAATTCGGGATAAACCCCGTAATTTACAATAGAGGAATTTCACAAGAAAATTCCCTGATTTACAAAACATGTTTATTTGTTTAACTGAGCCACTACTTCAAGCTTTGTTAGTGCTCCGTAGCACTTTTCCTTGGTTCATAGTAGTCACCTGAAACATGTTTTAAAAAAATATTTTGTCAGCGGGGAAATACTGGTGAATCATTCATTTTGCACAAAATGACACATAGTTATAAATTACAGCATAAGAGCGATTACAATGGCTTTTATCTTATTTTTATCTGGCGCCGTGTCACCTCCTGGTGACGATGGTCATACCACTATTGGGTCTTTCCCCAAGTAGTGATGATTATCACTGTTAGGATTTATTAGCCTAACCGTGAGAAATTAGTAATGTGCACAATACCCCACTAGCCAGTGATTCAAGATAACCACGACTTAATCCCTATAATTATAACCTTTGAAAATAATTGGATTATTGTAAAACACTTTTGATAAAAGAGAATAACTCACATTGCAGAGTTTTACAGGCAGAGTTTAGCCTACTGTTTAGCCTTGTTAACCTAATTCAAATAACAATGCACACGAAAACTAGGTTAGTAACTTTAATCCAACTTTTACGACAACTCACGAGATCAAAACCTTCACAACGAATGACAAAGTGCGATACTTAAACATCCATCGATTTTACGACGAATGACAAAGTATAACCCAATTTTGAGCATCACTTAAACATCCGTTGGATTGGTTTCTATCGATCAGACATTAAATCATAGTAGTGATCGAGTTATTACCCTGTTATCGCGGCAGCGTTTCGTGATTGTGTGTGTTTTTATAGTAAAAAGACGGTATCTTGAGGTATAAAGCGAATTTTAACGTCGAACGAATGCACGAAATCAAGTCCCACACCCCTCTATTTATATCTGGAAAACAGCCCCCTCGCGTGGCGCGAGGGGCTGTCGCGTGGCGCGAGGGGTGCCACCCTAGCATAGGGTAGCCCCGTGTCCTGTTAGCTTCGCTGAGTTGGTCGTTTGTCGAATTTCAATTTCCACGTAAAACTGTTTAGATAATACTAACGGGAAAATACCCCCCCCCCCTGAGTTTTAGGGGCCCTGATCCTGATTCCGATTGTTCTGAAAATTTTAGGGGTTATGTAGGATTACTTGGGGGTCTTAATTAGGGTTTCCTTTTAGACAAATTAAGAGAATATTTAATACTTTTAAATGAGAGTTGTTACATCCTCCCCACCTTAATAAAAATCTCGTCCTCGAGATTTACTGGAATAAATGAGGATATTTCTGCTTTATTTCTAATTCCAGCTCCCAAGTGTATTCTGGTCCTCTTTTTGAATCCCATTTGACTTTGACTATACAAGTCTTTTGTGTTTGAGAAACTTAACCTTTCTGTCTTCTATTTGTAGTAGTTTCTCAACAAATTTTAACTTTTCATTTACCTCTACATCTTGAAGATGTACTACCAAAGATTCGTCAGATAGACATTTCTTGAGATTGGATACATGAAATACGTCATGTATTCCTGCTAACTCTTCTGGTAGTTGTAAGCGATACGCAACTGGTCCTATACGTTGGATTACTGGGAATGGTCCTACGTACCTTGGACTCAGCTTTCCCTTCTTCCCGAATCGAACTACTCCTTTCCAAGGAGAAACTTTCAAGAGTACCTTATCTCCGACTTGAAATTCCAGTGGCTTGTGTCGATTGTCGGCATAGCTCTTCTGGCGATCTCGAGCCGTTTTCAGTCTTTCCTTGATTTGAGTGATCTTGTCGGTAGTTTCTTGCACGATTTCAGGACCTGATAATTGACTTTTTCCTATTTCTGCCCAACAAACGGGAGTTCTACACTTTCGTCCATACAGTGGTTCGAATGGGGCAGCTTCTATGCTTGCATGATAGCTATTATTATAGGAGAATTCAATTAAAGGTAGGTGGTCATCCCAATTTCCACCAAAATCTATTACACATGCACGGAGCATGTCTTCTAGGGTTTGAATCGTCCTTTCACTTTGTCCGTCTGTTTGAGGATGATATGCAGTGCTTAGATTTAGTCGAGTTCCCATTGCTTCCTGGAAACTAGTCCAGAAATGGGAAGTGAAACGACTATCCCTATCCGATACAATGGAGAGTGGGACTCCATGTAAGGATACTACCTCATCTACGTATAACTTTGCCAATCTTTCCATGCTAAAGGTTTCTTTCATGGGTAAAAAATGAGCTGATTTGGTTAATCGATCCATAATTACCCAAATAGCATCATTACCTTTTCAGGTTTTGGGTAACTTAGTAACAAAGTCCATTGTTATAAGTTCCCATTTCCATACAGGCATTTCTAATTGTTGGAGTAATCCTGAAGGTTTCTGGTGTTCTGCCTTAACTTGCGAACAAGTTAGACACTTAGATACATATTTAGCTATGTCCTTTTTCATTCCTATCCACCAGAAATTATTTCTTAAATCTTGGTACATATTATTATTTCCCGGGTGCATGGTATATCTAGATTTATGGGCTTCCTCTAAAATCTTATTTCTTAATTCTCCTTGCTTAGGAACCCAAATTCTTCTTTTATGGAATCTCCAAATTCCATCACTTCCTTGCTCTAATTCCTTTATTCTTCCTTTCATTCCTTCAGCATCATCCTTGATTGCTGTTTCTTGGATGTTTTTCAATTGTTCCATTAAATCTAACTGTAGATTTAATCTAAGAGCACGAACTCGCTTTTGCTTTTCATGATACTTACGACTTAAGGCATCTGCAACTACGTTCGCCTTTCCTTCGTGATACTGAATATCACAGTCGTAGTCACTTAGAATTTCCATCCATCTTCTTTGCCTCATATTTAATTTTTTTTGCCCAAATATGTATTTTAAGCTCTTATGATCTGTATAGACAGTAAACTTACTTCCATACAGATAATGCCACAAAATTTTAAGGACAAAAATTATCGACCCTAGTTCTAAGTCATGCGTCGTATAGTTTTCTTCGTGCTTTTTCAATTGCCTTGAGGCATACGCAATTACCTTCTTGCGTTGCATTAGCACACATCCTAATCCTAACTTAGAAGCATCGCAGTAAACTTCAAAATCCTCTGTTCCTTCTGGCAATGCTAGAATTGGGGCATTAGTTAGCTTTTGCTTCAAAATCCTAAAGGCTTCTTCTTGTCTAGGTCCCCATTCAAACTTAACTGCTTTACAGGTTAGCTTAGTTAATGGTACAACTATCTTGGAAAAATCCTTAATGAATCGTCTATAGTATCCGGCTAAACCTAGAAATCTTCTAATTTCTATAGCTGATTGCGGGACCTTCCATTTGGTGATCGCTTCTATCTTAGCAGGATCTACGTGAATACCTTCGTGATTCACCATGTGACCTAAAAATTGCACCTCCTGTAGCCAAAATTCACATTTCGAGAATTTGGCGTAAAGCTTCTCTTTTCTTAACAAAGTTAAGAGTGCATGCAGGTGCTGACAGTGCTCTTCCTGACTTTTGCAATAAATAGATGAAGGCAATTACGAATTTATCCAAGTAGGGTTTACAGATCCTATTCATCATGTCCATAAATGCTGCAGGAGCATTTGTTAATCCAAAGGGCATGACTGTAAACTCATAATGACCATACCTAGTTCTGAAAGCAGTTTTAGGTATGTTTTCTTCTTGTACTTTCAATTGATGATATCCGGAGCGCAAGTCAATCTTAGAAAAGTATCTAGCTCCTTGTAATTGATCAAAAAGATCATCAATCCTAGGTAATGGGTATCGATTCTTAATTGTAACCTTATTTAATTCCCTATAATCGATACACATTCTCATTGAACCATCTTTCTTTTTTACGAACAACACTGGAGCTCCCCACGTAGATGAACTAGGTTGTATAAATCCTTTACTTTGCAATTCATCTAACTGCTTTTTCAATTCTAGCATTTCGGTGGGTGCTAACCGATAAGGTGCTTTAGCTACAGGTGTAGTTCCAGGAATTAAATGAATTCTAAATTCTACCTCTCTATCTGGTGGTAATCCTGGTAACTCTTCTGGGAATATATCTGGGTATTCTGAGACTATAGGAATTTCCTGAAGTTCCTTACCCTTAGTGCTAATGATTACCGAAATCATATACACTACTCCTTGCTTTCGTTCATAACTAGAAACTTTCATTACTGAAATGAACTTCATGGGTTTTCGCGGTTTATCCCCTGTAATCATAATTACTTCTCTTGTGGGTGCATGAATTTCTATGGAATTTTTATCACAAAGGATTCGCACATGGTTGGCTACTAACCAATCCATTCCTAACACGACATCGAATCCAGCTAAATTCATAGGTAAAAGGTTTGCAGAAAATTTATGACCTAAGAGTTCTATCTTTCCTTCTTGCAGAACTTATCTATGTTAACAGGATTCCCGTCTGCCGTTTCTACTGTAAAAACTTGCCTAAGTTTTGTTAAGGGTAGCTTAAGAGCTTGGTAGAATGAAGTATTTATAAAACTTTGGTTTGCACCAGAGTCAAATAATACTTTTGCATATACATTGTGAACTAAGAACGTACCAGCTATTACGTCAGGAATCAATTCAGCTTCCTGCGTGGTCAGTTGGAAGGCTCTTACGTTTTTCTTGGTAGTTCCTTCTGCAGGTTTGGCTTTGTTATCAGCTGGTTTGACTAATTTTGGGCAGTCTGGCCTAAAATGTCCAGCTTCTTCGCAGTTGTAGCAGATTGTTGCTTTCTTCTTCCTGCAGTCTTCTTCTTGATGCCATGGAATTTTGCAGAAATTGCAATACCCTTTGCATCTTCCAAAATGCTTTCTTTTACAGGCATTGCAAAATGGAACAGTGGAAGATTACCCATACGGAATCCCTGGGTAATCTTTTGAGCCACTTCCTTTATCCGGTTCTCTTCTCTTGTGTGTACCAGCCCGTCAGTTAGGGTGTTAGCTAATTCCACTGCATCGTCAATGGTGCGAGGTCTCGCAGCTTTAACGACATCACGGATTTCGCCAATCAATCCCCAAATATAGCGAGAAATAAGTACCGGTTCTGGCGAGGCCAGGGTTGGTACTACTCTAGCATATTCGAAGAATGTCGAAGTATACCCTCGACAATCTACACCCACCATTCGGTGGTTTGGGAATTTGTTTGTCATTTGTTCTTTTTCATATTCGGGATAGAATTTTCTTTCCACTAGCCGCTTAAATTCTTCCCAACTCATGGCATAGGCCACATCGCTTCCCTTGGCTTGAAGTACCGTATTCCACCATTCTAGCGCCCCTTCTTTAAAAAGATGTGACGCATACATGACCTTGTCTTCCTCTGCACACTTACTTATTTTAATTACTGCCTCGGTTTTCTCTAACCACCGCAGTGCAGCAGTCGCCCCTTCGTTGCCTGCAAATTCAGCCGGTTTACAGGCAAGAAATTCCTTATAGGTGCAACCAGGCGTTGCAGCTTTCATTCTTTTGAGAATTGGGGCTTGCAGTACATCATTATTGTTGTTAGTATGATTACCGCCTCCGTTTACGCTATTACTGAAGTTGTCTTCATGAGTACGTTTGCTAGGAATAATTTGTTGAGGTTCAACTGGGATTCGAGCAGCAGCCAGGATTGCTGGAATAGCATTGGCTATTCCTTGAGCAACGATATTCTCGATATCTTGCCTATTCAGAAATTGATCTTCCTGGTGTTTCTCAGATTGGTTAACTTCGTTAACTGGTTCATTACTAGCGTGTTCCATCTAGTAATTAATATATATATAAGTGATTAATAGAAATAATTAATAATCAAACATAACAAAATAATTGCACATAATTACACCAACACATATAGCCAAAATTGTCGATTTCTCGACTTCCATTTTTATATATTATATTATGCATCCGTACACACTGTTTATCTTACAAAAGTTTTATTTTTTTGGTTATTTTACAGACTTATATTTTTATTATTATTATTATTATTATTATTATTATTATTATTATTATTATTATACAACCACAGCTTCACAACCACACTATCCTTCGTCTGCTGGCACCTCAGAAGCGACGTTCCCTCTCGTCGTACTTCCAGGAGATCTGTTCTCCCACCTCCCGGATTCTATTCCCTGCATCAACAAGCTCCTCGCCAAAATGGCGGAGTTCAGCTAAGTTCTCACTGCTCATTGGTGGGTTTGGTGCAGGTTATGGGTCGAACTACGGTTCTGATGAAAATTCCGCTGCCAAAATTAGACAATACCAGATACCACCGAAACTGGCTTGCGGTCGCCCGTTCCTGTATTTGAATAAGGATCGGGGGTTGCGACAGAAGGTGGTATCAGAGCTAAGCCACTGATTCAGCCACAGAAGCGTTCTGCTGACATCAAAATTCAAATTATTAGGAAATAAATCATGGGAATACGTGCATAATTGTATTTCTTGTTATGTGTTATTTGACTATTTGTTAGTTTACAGTATGAGCGACCAAGGACCATCTGACGCGTACCGTTAATTGTCTGGTTCGCCTAGAAGCGAAGGTGCCTCTTCTCAGCCTGCCCTCTCGGGGTACTCTGCTGATACGGAAGAAGGAATATTCGTGTTTAAAGCTCAGTCCAAGGAGCCATTCCCTTAGAAAAAGAGAGGATGGTTCAGTCGAGGGGCACATGAGCGTAGGAAGCGTATGAAAAAGTTACAAGACCAAAGAGCACTAGCCGCAGCCAAAAGAGAAACCGATGCCTATGCCCAGGATATGATTTATAGGGGTATAGCCAACATCCACATCCTAGCAACCACTGCAGCTGACCCTAACCTAGAACAAATGATAGCACCCCAACCACAACCACCTATTCTTGACCAACCAATGGAGATAGAAAACCCTAAAAATCAAGTAGAAATGCATGATTTCGACCCGGAGGAAATACCTAGGATACCTGCACCAAATCCCTTAGACCCAAATTATGACCCCTGGTGGGATGACGTTAGGGACTATGTGCAACGTTATCCAATACTCGAAAACATACCTATGCCAAACCTAGGAGCCTACCCAGGGTTGGATCCTCTAGATCCCTATTACGATAATGATGTATTCATTAGGGAGATTCTAGAAAATCCTTACCCATACCAGGCCCCTACACCTCCATACCAGGAACCCGCACCTCAGATTCCGAACCCAGTCCTAGAACCTGCACCCCCAATGAGTGCAGACAATGTACAAAAACTTAGGACATTTGGTGAGGAAATTTTAGAGAGTAGTGAAAGAATGCGACAGGTGGGAGAGCGACTCGTCTGGAAATACGACGAGCGCAATATGGATTTCTGGATGAATCCATATCCATGAATGTGATGGTGGAAACGGTAGTAATAATAATATTAATAATATTAATAATAAAATAATATGATATGTGTGTATATGTATGAAAAAAAAACTACGGATGCCTACTATTATTAGTGTAACTTTATTTCAGTTGGTATTGTAATTTTAATTTCAGTACTGGTATGTAATAGATGCATATTATATGAATAGAGTAAAGTCGCAATGATCGACGCTTTTGACCAAAGTGCGTGTCATGTGATTGACTATATTAAATATTATTTTGTGATATTTGTCACGGCCCCCGCCCCGGTTTGACCCGCTCAGGAGCCGCGGGACAGAAACCCGTGGTATTTATTAATTGAGTTGACAGCGAAAGATTTAACAGGATCTTTTAAAACTTGAAATGCTCGATTATTTTATTTCATAATTCGGGATAAACCCCGTAATTTACAATAGAGGAATTTCACAAGAAAATTCCCTGATTTACAAAACATGTTTATTTGTTTAACTGAGCCACTACTTCAAGCTTTGTTAGTGCTCCGTAGCACTTTTCCTTGGTTCATAGTAGTCACCTGAAACATGTTTTAAAAAAATATTTTGTCAGCGGGGAAATACTGGTGAATCATTCATTTTGCACAAAATGACACATAGTTATAAATTACAGCATAAGAGCGATTACAATGGCTTTTATCTTATTTTTATCTGGCGCCGTGTCACCTCCTGGTGACGATGGTCATACCACTATTGGGTCTTTCCCCAAGTAGTGATGATTATCACTGTTAGGATTTATTAGCCTAACCGTGAGAAATTAGTAATGTGCACAATACCCCACTAGCCAGTGATTCAAGATAACCACGACTTAATCCCTATAATTATAACCTTTGAAAATAATTGGATTATTGTAAAACACTTTTGATAAAAGAGAATGACTCACATTGCAGATTTTTACAGGCAGAGTTTAGCCTACTGTTTAGCCTTGTTAACCTAATTCAAATAACAATGCACACGAAAACTAGGTTAGTAACTTTAATCCAACTTTTACGACAACTCACGAGATCAAAACCTTCACAACGAATGACAAAGTGCGATACTTAAACATCCATCGATTTTACGACGAATGACAAAGTATAACCCAATTTTGAGCATCACTTAAACATCCGTTGGATTGGTTTCTATCGATCAGACATTAAATCGTAGTAGTGATCGAGTTATTACCCTGTTATCGCGGCAGCGTTTCGTGATTGTGTGTGTTTTTATAGTAAAAAGACGGTATCTTGAGGTATAAAGCGAATTTTAACGTCGAACGAATGCACGAAATCAAGTCCCACACCCCTCTATTTATATCTGGAAAACAGCCCCCTCGCGTGCCGCGTGGCGCGAGGGGCTGTCGCGCGGCGCGAGGGGTGCCACCCTAGCATAGGGTAGCCCCGTGTCCTGTTAGCTTCGCTGAGTTGGTCGTTTGTCGAATTTCAATTTCCACGTAAAACTGTTTAGATAATACTAACGGGAAAATGCCCCCCCCCCCCTGAGTTTTAGGGGCCCTGATCCTGATTCCGATTGTTCTGAAAATTTTAGGGGTTATGTAGGATTACTTGGGGGTCTTAATTAGGGTTTCCTTTTAGACAAATTAAGAGAATATTTAATACTTTTAAATGAGAGTTGTTACATCCTCCCCACCTTAATAAAAATCTCGTCCTCGAGATTTACTGGAATAAATGAGGATATTTCCGCTTTATTTCTGATTCCAGCTCCCAAGTGTATTCTGGTCCTCTTTTTGAATCCCATTTGACTTTGACTAGTACAAGTCTTTTGTGTTTGAGAAACTTAACCTTTCTGTCTTCTATTTGTAGTAGTTTCTCAACAAATTTTAACTTTTCATTTACCTCTACATCTTGAAGATGTACTACCAAAGATTCGTCAGATAGACATTTCTTGAGATTGGATACATGAAATACGTCATGTATTCCTGCTAACTCTTCTGGTAGTTGTAAGCGATACGCAAATGGTTAACTTCGTTAACTGGTTCATTACTAGCGTGTTCCATCTAGTAATTAATATATATATAAGTGATTAATAGAAATAATTAATAATCAAACATAACAAAATAATTGCACATAATTACACCAACACATATAGCCAAAATTGTCGATTTCTCGACTTCCATTTTTATATATTATATTATGCATCCGTACACACTGTTTATCTTACAAAAGTTTTATTTTTTTGGTTATTTTACAGACTTATATTTTTATTATTATTATTATTATTATTATTATTATTATTATTATTATTATTATTATTATTATTATTATTATTATTATACAACCACAGCTTCACAACCACACTATCCTTCGTCTGCTGGCACCTCAGAAGCGACGTTCCCTCTCGTCGTACTTCCAGGAGATCTGTTCTCCCACCTCCCGGATTCTATTCCCTGCATCCACCAGCTCCTCGCCAAAATGGCGGAGTTCAGCTAAGTTCTCACTGCTCATTGGTGGGTTTGGTGCAGGTTCTGGGTCGAACTGAGGGAAAAAGGTATAAGGGTTATTTAGGAGGTTTTGAAACTGCCAGGCATTGGTCCACCATTCTTCCATTTCTCCGAAAGGTCGGGTGTTGAAAAGGGGATCTGGAATAGCCGGTTCCAAGTTTATTGGAAGTTGGGTTTCGGTAGGATAAAGAAAGAGGTTTGTATTAATAGGCCTAAGGATATCACAGCTTGCCAATATGTGATCCAATTCCTCCTGTAATGGCAATTCCTCGGCTTGCCTAGAGCTTTCCCCAATTTCCATTTCTGCTTGCCTAGAACTTTCCCCAATTTCCATCCCTTTTCCTTTATCCATGGGATTCTCTATTTTGGGAACTCTCCTAGTTGCTGGTTTCCTCCTGCGTACACGCCTCCATCCTACAAATCTTCTTCTTTTCTTAGGCTTTGATTTCTCTGGAGGTGGAGCTTGAAATTCCATAGATTCCTCCACATCGGCCAAGTAACCAATAAAGTCTCTGGAAACTTCCACTTTTACAGGATAGAGATTCTGAAGGGCTTCAAATAACTCATTCATACTGTTTAGCATATATGCAAAATGCACACAAAATGCTAAGTTAAAATTTTATAAAATTTCACAGACAAATATTTAGTATAACTATTTAAGTATTATTGCACACAGTGCGACATTCTAATACAAATTACAACTGAAATTCAAAATATACTAGGGTTGTGCATTCATAATTTATTGTATTTTCTTTTACTAAGTTGTTTATCTAATGGGCAAAGTTTCTTGTAGGTGATATAAGTGCTAGTACTGGGTCAGGGTATTTAAAAATTAGCATTTACTGCTGTAGTGGCTAACATATAGAGATCTGCCCATTTTTCATCTAATTCATCTTCCCATGGTGGGTTATTGCCTATTTTCTGATTTTCCTTATTGATCATCATTCCTTTTTGTTGTGACTTTTTGATTTTCTCTTGGCTTTTTCTAATAATCCAACTTTTGTTATTGGGAGTAAGAGGTTCTTCAAATTGTGCCTTACGGACAAATATTCCTTCCTCAGTATCTGCTGAGTATTTTGAGGAATTTGATTGGGATGAAGTTCCCTTATCTTTTGGCAAACTATCTAATTGACGATAGATGTCCGAAAGTCTTTGCTTACCCATACTGTAACTAACAAGTAGTCAGTTAATAAAACATGAAATCACAAAATGGTAATCAGGAAAAAATTAAGTATTTCTAAATACTTATTTGGCTTAAATCAGTGGCTCTGATACCACTTTTTTCTGTCACGGCCCCCGCCCAGGTTTGACCCGGTCAGGAGCTACGGGACAGAAACCCGTGGTATTTGTTAATTGAGTTGACAGCGGAAGATTTAACAGGATCTTTTAAAACTTGTAATGCCCAATTATTTTATTTCATAATTCGGGATAAACCCCGTAATTTACAATAGAGGAATTTCACAAGAAAATTCTCTGATTTACAAAAGATGTTTATTTGTTTAACTGAGCCACTACTTCAAGCTTTGTTAGTGCTCCGTAGCACTTTTCCTTGGTTCATAGTAGTCACCTGAAACATGTTTTAAAAAAATATTTTGTCAGCGGGGAAATACTGGTGAATCATTCATTTTGCACAAAATGACACATAGTTATAAATTACAGCATAAGAGCGATTACAATGGTTTTTATCTTATTTTTATCTGGCGCCGTGTCACCTCCTGGTGACGATGGTCATACCACTATTGGGTCTTTCCCCAAGTAGTGATGATTATCACTGTTAGGATTTATTAGCCTAACCGTGAGAAATTAGTAATGTGCACAATACCCCACTAGCCAGTGATTCAAGATAACCACGAGTTAATCCCTGCAATTATAACCTTTGAAAATAATTGGATGATTGTAAAACACTATTGATAAAAGAGAATGACTCACATTGCAGATTTTTACAGGCAGAGTTTAGCCTACTGATTAGCCTTGTTAACCTAATTCAAATAACAATGCACACGAAAACTAGGTTAGTAACTTTAATCCAACTTTTACGACAACTCACGAGATCAAAACCTTCACAATGAATGACAAAGTGCGATACTTTAACATCCATCGATTTTACGACGAATGACAAAGTATAACCCAATTTTGAGCAGCACTTAAACATCCATTGGATTGGTTTCTATCGATCGGACATTAAATCGTAGTAGTGTTCGAGTTATTACCCTGTTATCGCGGCAGCGTTTCATGATTGTGTGCGTTTTTATAGTAAACATACGGTATCTTGAGGTATAAAGCGAATTTTAACGTCAAACAAATGCACGAAATCAAGTCCCACACCCCTCTATTTATATCTGGAAAACAGCCCCCTCGCGTGGCGCGAGGGGCTGTCGCATGGCGCGAGGGGTGCCACCCTAGCATTGGGTAGCCCCGTGTCCTGGTAGCTTCGCTGAGTTGGTCGTTCGTTGAATTTCAATTTCCACGTAAAACTGTTTAGATAATACTAACGGGAATATACCCCCCCCCTGAATTTTAGGGGCCCTGATCCTGATTCCGATTGTTCTGAAAATTTTAGGGGTTATGCAGGATTACTTGGGGGGTCTCAATTAGGGTTTCCTTTTAGAAAAATTAAGAGAATATTTAATACTTTTAAATGAGAGTTGTTACAATATTAATACGTGGTAACTGTTTAAAATTCAGATGGCCGACGAAGGAAATCAAGAAAATCTGAATAACGATAACCAGAGTAACATTAACTTGGTTAATGAGAATCCGAGCATCAATAACAATGGAAACCAAGTGGATAATAGTGCTATCCAACACATAGTGGCACAAGGAATTATAGATGCAATGCCATATATTCTTCAAACTGTTAAGGATGCGGAAAATAAAAGTAAACATAGCAGTAAGCGATCAACTGAACCGGAAAACAGTGTAAACAATGGACCTGTACTTCAAGTGCCCATTCCCAAACGAAGAAGAACCATGCCTTATAGTTGTTCTTACAAAGAATTCTGGTCCTGTAAACCGATAGAATTCTCAGGCAATGAAGAACCCATTGCAGCTCTACGCTGGATAGAAAAGACTGAGGCTGTTTTAAAAATAAGCAAGTGTGCTAAAGAAGACAAGATAATGTTTGCTTCTAATCTGTTTAAGAACTCAGCCTTAGAATGGTGGAACACTATCCTCCAGTCAAGAGGAAGTGATAGGATTTACAACATGGAGTGGCAGGAATTTAAAAATATGGTAGAAAGAAAATTCTGCCCTTCCAATGCAAAGGAACAGATAGCGAATAAGTTTCTGAACCTAAGGATGACCGGGGTAGATAGTAAGGGTTATACTACTACATTCTTTGAATATGCTAGAATAGTACCAACCCTTGCATCACCTAAACCGGTATTAATCTCCCGTTATATCTGGGGATTAATTGGTGAGATTAGACATGTAGTCAAGGCAGCTAGACCCCAAACTATAGAAGAAGCTGTAGAACTAGCAAATACCTTGACTGATGAGTTAATCCGTACTAGAGAAGAAGACCAGAGGAGAAACCTAGCTCAAAGGCTTACCCAAGAATTCCATTCTGGGAATTCCAATCGTAGGAATATAGGTTCTACCTCTGCACCATACTACAAAGCTTGTAAGAAGAAGCATTCGGGAAAATGCTTCACCCACTACAATTTCTGTAAGTTGCCAGGACACAAGGAAGAAGATTGCAGGAGAAAATCCAGTAATGGACTGTGCTTCAACTGTGAGGAAAAAGGTCATATCAAGCCAAACTGTCCGAAATTGGCTCCAGCTACAAAAAACAAGAACACTAAAAATGCTAGAGCATTCGTTCTGACTGTAGATGAAGCCAAGATGATTCCAGATGTGATAGCCGGTATGTTTTTAGTTAATGGTATCTTTGCTAAAGTATTATTTGACTTTGGTGCGAACCAAAGTTTCATTAATACTTCGTTTTGCAAACTTCTAAATCCGTCATTAACTAAACTACCACAAGAATGTCTAGTAGAGACAGCAAATGGAGAAACGGTTAGGATTTCTGAAATCTTGCAGGGAGCCAGAGTAGAAATTTTAAATCAAAAGTATATTGCAAACCTGTACCCAATGAATCTGACAGGATTTGATATCGTATTAGGAATGGATTGGTTAATAGCCAATAAAGCTAATATTTTATGTGATCAAAAGTCAATTCAAGTAAATTCACCAAAGGGTAAAAAGATCATAATTAAAGGTGATAAACCATCTAGATCCACTAAATTCATCTCTGTGATGAAAACTGCAAGTTATATAAGAAAAGGATCTATAGTGTATTTGATTTCCATAATCACTAACACTAAAGGAAAAGAACTAAAAGACATTCCAGTAGTGTCTCAGTTTTCAGATATATTTCCAGAAGAATTACCAGGACTACCGCCAGATAGAGAAGTCGAATTCAGAATCCATCTACTGCCAGGAACAGCACCAATTGCCAAAGCACCCTACCATTTGGCACCCACCAAAATGCAGGAACTGAAGAAACAGTTAGACGAATTGTTGGAAAAAGGATTCATACAGCCGAGCTCATCACCATGGGGAGCGCCGATACTGTTTGTCAAAAAGAAGGACGGATCAATGCGTATGTGCATTGACTACCATGAATTGAACAAGGTCACAATTAAGAACCGGTACCCATTACCGAGAATCGATGATCTGTTCGATCAATTGCAAGGAGCTCGATTCTTTTCAAAAATCGATTTAAGGTCAGGATATCATCAATTAAAGGTACAGGAAGAGGACATTCCTAAAACCGCATTTAGAACAAGGTATGGCCATTATGAATTTACTGTCATGCCATTTGGTTTAACCAATGCCCCAGCTGCATTTATGGACATGATGAACCGAATATGTAAGCCATATTTGGATAAATTCATAATTGTTTTTATTGATGCTATTCTCATCTATTCTAAAAGTAAAAAGGAACATGCAAAGCATTTGCACGCACTATTAAGTCTATTAAGAAAGGAAAAGCTTTACGCTAAATTTTCAAAGTGCGAGTTTTGGTTAGAGCAGGTACAGTTTATTGGACACTTAGTTAATCATGCAGGAATTCACGTAGATCCAACAAAGATCGAGGCGATTGCCAAATGGAAAACCCCTGAGTCACCAACCGAGGTTAGAAGTTTCTTAGAATTGGCAGGTTATTATAGAAGATTTATTCGAGATTTTTCTAGAATAGTCATTCCTTTAACTAAGTTAACATGTAAATCCATTAAGTTTGAATGGGGACCAAAACAAGAAGAAGCCTTTAGAATTCTTAAGCAAAGATTAACCCATGCACCCATACTAGCGTTACCAGAAGGAACTGAAGACTTTGTAGTCTATTGTGACGCTTCTAAGTTAGGCTATGGATGTGTGTTAATGCGACGTCAAAAGGTTATAGCTTACGCCTCTAGACAACTTAAGAATCATGAAGAGAATTATTTAACCCATGATCTAGAATTAGGAGCTATAATTTTTGCCCTTAAAATTGGGAGACATTACCTTTATGGTAGTAAGTTTACCGTATTCACTGATCATAAAAGTTTAAGATATGTTTTTGGTCAAAAATAATTGAATATGAGACAAAGACGCTGGATGGAGATGCTTAGTGATTATGATTGCGATATCCAGTATCATGAAGAAAAAGCAAATGTAGTGGCAGATGCTTTAAGCCGAAAGTATCACGAAAAGCCAAAAAGGGTACGTTCTCTTAAATTAAATCTACAAGTAGATTTAAATGATCAAATTAGAAAAGCACAAGAATCAGTAATCAAGGATGATACTGAAAAACTAAAAGGTATGATTAAGGAATTAGAACAACGAACAAATGGAATTTGGAGATTCCATAAAAAGAAAATGTGGATACCTAAACTAGGAAACCTGCGTCATCGTATATTAGAAGAAGCCCATAAGTCTAAATATACAATGCATCCTGGAAGTAATAAGATGTATCAGGATTTAAGAAAGAATTTTTGGTGGATAGGAATGAAAAAGGACATAGCAGCCTATGTTTCTAAATGTTTAACCCGTTCACAAGTTAAAGCTGAACATCAAAAACCCTCAGGTTTGTTACAACAGTCAGAAATGCCAGTGTGGAAATGGGAATTGATAACAATGGATTTTGTTACCAAATTACCCAAAACAAGAAAAGGCAATGATATAATCTGGGTGATTGTAGATAGGCTAACCAAGTCAGCTCATTTCCTACCAATGAAGGAAACTTTCAGTACGGAACAGTTAGCTAAATTATATGTAAATGAAATAGTTTCATTACATGGAATTCCTTTATCAATCGTTTCTGATAGGGATAGCCGTTTTACCTCTCATTTTTGGTCAAGTTTCCAAAAGGCAATGGGAACCAAGTTGAATCTGAGCACAACTTATCATCCTCAAACAGACGGACAAAGTGAAAGGACAATTCAGAAAATGGAAGACATGCTCAGAGCTTGTGTAATTGATTTCGGAGGTAATTGGGACGATCATTTACCTTTAATAGAATTTTCTTATAATAATAGTTATCACACAAGTATCAATGCTGCACCATTCGAAGCACTTTATGGACGAAAGTGCCGAACCCCAGTCTGTTGGGCAGAAATTGGGGAAAAGAAACTATCTGGACCTGAGATAGTGCAAGAAACAACTGACAAGATCATTCAAGTCAAGGAACGACTGAAAGCGGCACGTGATCGACAGAAGAGCTATGCTGATAACAGACGGAAACCATTGGAATTTCAAGTAGGGGACCAAGAAAAGTCTCTCCTTGGAAAGGAGTGGTAAGATTCATCAAAAGAGGAAAGCTAAGTCCCAGGTATGTTGGACCTTTTGAGATTATTCGAAGAGTAGGACTTGTAGCCTATCAGCTACAACTGCCAGAGGAAATGGCAGGAATACACGATGTATTTCATGTATCTAATCTCAAGAAATGTCTAGCCAATGAATCACTGGTAATACCTCTTAAGGATATAGAGGTAAATGAACAACTCAAGTATGTAGAAAGGCCTCTACAGATTGAAGACAGGAAAGTTAAAAATCTCAAGCACAAGAGATTAGTTCTGGTCAAAGTGAAGTGGGACTCCAAAAGAGGACTTCAGTACACATGGGAGCTTGAATCAGAAATGCAAAGCAAATATCCATACTTGTTTCAGTAGATCTCGAGGACGAGCTCTAAAACAAGGTGGGGAGGATATAACAACCCTAAATTAAACCAACACCCTCGAAATATTTTCGACACCTCTAAAAATATATATTAGAATATCCCAATATGTCTTAAATTACACCCCGTATGTGAAAACCGAGCCCAAATTATGATCTAACATTAAAAATAAAATAAAAACAAAGAAATTCACCTTGTCACGGGCCGCGTAGCCCATGGCTACGTCTTACGCGGGCCGCGACAACTTAAAGACCAGGCGAGCTCCGGTGCTGACACGTGTCCGATGCGTGTTGAACCTACTATATGACCCGGATCAGCTACGCCGTTGACCCCCTTTGACGCGGGCCGCGTAGCCCCTTAGCTACTTTTACGCGGGCCGCGAGAAAAGCCAAATCAGCCCCTATATAATGGGAGCTCAGGCTTCAGTCTCAAATCGCTCACATCTTTCTCTTTCACTCGAATTTTCTGATAATAGAAGCTATACTCGGGTATAATACCCCCCCTAAATAACGAAGTTCTGCTCCGTTGTAAGTATTATATCCCCTGGATACGTATTAGATACTCTGCCCGATTGATCTAGGGTTCCGTAACGGCTGTCGTGGTTCTGCCCGACGTAGTCGTTGGAATGTCGTCTCGGGGAGAGTATTACTAATGTTAAAATGGGTTATTATACTAACACGTGTGCATTTGTGTAAATTATAGATATTCACCATGAAACCCTAAAGGATAATCTAAGACAACAATGTGAGTAATCTCCTTTTTGTAAATTCTTTTTACAAAACCTCACAAGATTAATTATATATTATGCAGTTATTGAGCATTTGTAAGGATACAATTATCATGAGTATGTTGGGGTTTTGTATACAAAATTATGTTACTGCCTTGCGAGGGGTAACATTTCCACAAGTCGGGTCTGACAGTACCATGGATGTTAATTGATATAACTTGGAAACAAATATAATTGCAAGATCGCCCTCAATACTGTACAATGGATTTTATTTAAACTTGATTAAACTGGGATTCACTCACCAGTATTTCCCACTTACAAAATGTTTTTAAACGCGTTTCAGGTAACAAAATGTGAAAGCCAAATAGAAGCCAGCTGGACAGCACTGAAGGCTTGGAAAAGTGGCAATAAAGTTACCTAAAATAAAATAGATGTTTTTATTAAATAAAAATAGGATTTATTCCTATGAAAATGTGTGTATTGCAAACTTGGGTTTTGTCCCATGTGTTTAATGTTATGAAAATATGGTATTTTACTCTGATCAAATATTTCCTAACTACGGTCCTGATGAAAATTCCACTGCCAAAATTAGACAATACCAGATACCACCGAAACTGGCTTGCGGCCGCCCGTTCCTGTATTTGAATTAGGATCGGGGGTTGCGACACTTATAAACATCTCAAAGCTTTTGGTTGTCTTTGCTATGCATCAACAATTACAAAAGCGCGTTATAAATTCCAACCCCGAGCTTTAGCTTGTTTGTTTCTTGGTTATCCTTTTGGTAAGAAAGGTTATAAACTTTATAATCTTCATACCAATTCTGTCTTTGTTTCTAGGGATGTTGTGTTTTTTGAACATCTTTTTCCCTCTATCACCTCTTCAAATCCTTCATCTATTTTTCCTCCACTTGAAATTTTTTTTCCTTTTTTGATGATCCACCTTCTCCATCTTTCAGTTCTTCTTCTTCTCCTAGTCTTTCTTCTTCTCTGGTTTCTGATCCCTTTTCATACGTTCCTGTTTCTGATTCTTCAGTTATTCCTCTTCGAAAATCTACTAGGCCTTCTGTTCCACCAGCTTATTTGCAAGATTATGTTTGCAATAATGTTCATAGTTCCTTTGACATGCCTGTGGATTGTTGTCATACTGTCACAAATGTTACTTCAGTCACAAATCATGTTTCTTCTCATGCTTTGTCTGCCTCAAGTCAAAATTTTGTTCACAGTCTTGATATTTTACATGAGCCGAACTCATACAAACAGGCCATTCAGTTTCCAGCCTGGAAAGAGGCCATGGATAAGGAATTCACAGCTCTTCAAAACAATAACACTTGGTCTATGGTAGCTTTGCCTTTAGGAAAGAAACCGATAAAATGCAAATGGGTTTACAAGATAAAATATAATGCCAATGGTAGTGTTGAGAGGTGCAAAGCTCGTCTAGTAGTCAGAGGTGACACTCAAAAACCGGGAATTGATTATAATGAAACTTTTTCCCCTGTTATCAAGATGACTACTGTTATGGGTCATTTTCTGAGCATACATATCTTGATCAATATCCTGCTTTTAATTGTTTACTTGTGATCAGGATACTGGACGGGGATATTGCTAACATGTTGGGCGATATCCTGAGGAATATTGAATTAACCACGTGCAGGTTAAAGGCTGGGGTTCGCTAACGGTCAGATGGACTTCTTCTCCTCAAGACTCGGGCATGTTTGTTATGGGAGAGACGTTGAACCCGAAAGACTAGGTCCACAACGTTCGAGTGAGGAATATTCGTTGGATCCCGGTTATTTAGGATAGTTTGTTATATTTGTTTTACTATAAATAGATGGGGGCGGATCAGATTAAGGCACTCAACTTTCACATTCTCAAACACTTTCTCTCTAGCTCACTGCAAACACTACACACAACACTTGTATTCGAATTACATTGTAACACATAGTTGATCCACATCACATCCTGCACTGTATCCTGATATTTGAAGCAATAGAAGAACAAGGCAGCTGCGATTGTCAGCTCCCGAGGTTTTATGCCGGCGATCTAGATTGATCAAGGGCTTTCCTCGTACATCACGTGTCAACCTTTACTTTTCTGCTCATTGTTTGATCATAGATACAGCTCTATATCTTGAGCCGTATCCTGAAACTGTTTTTATAACTAACTTGGTTAACATATTTTTCACACATAATTTTAGCACACTACCTCACTTAACTAATTTGATCACTAAATTGCTTCGGTAATTTTTAACCAAAACAACTACCATATGAAGTCTTATTGTTCTTGCTACCAAATTGAAGTGGCCATTATACCAACTTGATGTCAACAATGCTTTTTTGCATGGAGACTTAGATGAAGAAATTTATATGTCTCCTCCTACTGGTATGACCTTACCTTCTAATCAAGTCTTGAAACTTCAAAAATCGCTTTATGGTTTGAAACAAGCCTCTCGTCAATGGTATGGTAAATTGTCCACTGTTCTAAAATCCAAAGGATATGTTAGATCTTCTAACGATTATTCTTTGTTTACCAAATCTATGGGCACTTCTACTGTTCATGTGGTAATTTATGTTGATGATATTTTGGTCATTGGGAACAATCATGATGAAATATCTGCTCTTAAAGATTTTCTTCATTCTACTTTTCAAATCAAAGATCTTGGTTTACTTAACTACTTTCTTGGTATGGAAGTGTTACATCATTCTGGTTGGATTTTAATGACTCAAAGAAAGTTTGCAACTGATCTTTTGAAAGACTTTAATGCTTCACAGTTGCCTATCACACATACTCCTCTTCCTGCTCATTTACAGTTGAAAGCCAAAGAAGGTGATGCCCTTTCAGATCCTTTACAATTTAGACAATTGGTGGGCAAATTGAACTATCTTTCCCATACTTGAGGGGGGATGTTGACTTTATATAAGTCAATTTCTATTTTGACTAGCTTTATAGTGTTTTTACTATTTTACCCCTCATGTATTTAATTAGTTAGTTTGTTGATAAGTTGTTTAGTGAGCTGGTAATCTGTTAGAGAGCTAATGATGTGTATATATATTAGGGCTTGTATTGCTTGGTCATTCAATAAAAAATTGATTCAATCCTCTCCAAATTACAGTCAGTGTAGTGGTAACCCATCATAACCTATATTCATCTGCTGCAACCTCCGCTACCACCGGTTCGGTGCTTCCACCACCTCCTCCAAGGATGCCATTTTCTTCACAACCTCAAGATGTTATCCCTACTCGGAGTGTTCAGGGATCTGCTCCCGTTTTAGCCTCTAATGATGAAATTCTAACTTTATTTGGAAGTGTGCAGGAACAAATGAGGCAGCAACAGGAGACTAACCAAATGTTGTTAAGAGAAATACAACTCTTAAAAGCTAGCTCGAGTAGACCTGCTGAGGAAACTGTCACTCCTATACAGCCCAAGGCCTTGAACTTCAGTTCCACAGTTTACACTGAGGATAACAGGGGGAATATCGTCCCAAGCCATTCTCAGAATCATACCCCTGAGATACCCTCTTCGGTCAGGATGTCCACTGTGAGGAGTTCAGGATATGCTTCAGGATATGGCCAAAATCCTCAGACCGGTAATGTGTCAAATAATAATGTTCTTGCTACTAACAACAATGGCTCTTTGCAGGATGCAGGTATGACGTCAACATTTACCAGGGAGCTCCAGAAATTGAAGGACATGATATCCAGTGTACCTGGAGTGGTCCAGCCAATTCCAGAAGTATCCCAAGACAGCCACAGGATATCCCGCTTTGCATATCCTATCTGTGATGCTGAAATCCCAAAAAGATTTCAGACTCCCAACATGAAGCTGTATGATGGGACTACGGATCCTGAAGAGCATATTGCCCAGTATAGGGAAAGAATGGAGATCAACCCTATCCCTCTGGAGCTCAAGGAAGCATGCTTGTGCAAGGGTTTTGGATCTACCCTGACAGGATCAGCCTTAAAATGGCTATTAAATGTTCCTCCTCACTCAATTACTTCGTTTGCTCATTTGGTTAATTTATTTAATAGTCAGTTTTCTTGCAGCCGGAGTTTTGAGAAACTAACCAGTGATCTTTACAGGATAACTCAAGGGCCTCAGGAATCCTTGAGGGATTATGTGAACAAATTCAGTCGAGAATCCTTGGATATCCCACATCTTGATGTTGCAACAGTTGTGCAAGCTTTTAAGATGGGGTTACAAAAGGATTCTCAGTTTTATCAAGATCTTGTAATGAATCCCTGCAGGAATCTCGACGAAGCTCGTAACAGAGCTTTGAGATATATCCGTTTGGAAGATGACAAGAAGATGCAGGAGAGGATGAATTCTACCTCAACCTATGAATCAACTAACAGGAAATCAGAATCCTCATATAAGCCATATCGCTCCAAGCCATATGGCAGAAATGATAACAAGAAAGTGAATGTTGTTGAAGACGAGGATCCTGAAGAATATCCTGACTTATCTGAATACTGCTTTTCTGTTAATATACATGAGTTAATGTATGCTATGCAGGGTTTAGGGGACAAAGCTAGGTGGCCTCGAAAGAACCAGCAGAAAGCTGATTGGAAGGATAAATCCAAATGGTGTGCCTTCTATGAAGACTTCGGACATATGACCGAGGATTGCATTGCTTTAAGGAAAGAAATAAGTTACCTGTTAAGCAAAGGGTATCTGAAGGACTTGCTGGGAAGAAAGAAGAATAAAGGGCAGGATCCCGAGAAGGATCCTGAACGAGCAGCATCACCCCTAGCAGATGCCAAGATAATTAACTTTATTTCAGGAGGATCCGACATTTGTGGGACTTCGTATTCGGCGGCTAAGAGACATGCAAAGGAAGCTAAGAGTGAAAGGGGAGACAAACCAGTCAGGATGACTACCCTCACAACTGATAAAGTGATCACTTTCGATAGTGATGACAGGGATACTGTTCAGGATCCTCACAATGATGCTTTGGTAATAACATTATATGTGGCTAACCATTTTGTACGCAGGATATTGGTGGACAATGGTAGTTCTGTCAATATAATTCAGCTTGAAACATTGAAAAGGATGAATGTATCTCCGATGGACAATACTTCGAAGTCCACTGTGCTCGTTGGTTTCAGTGGAGAAGCTAGAAATACTGTAGGAGAGATAAAGTTACGAGTATACGTTGAAGGGGTCAACTCGATACAACGCTTCTGTGTGATGGACTCCTTATCCTGCTATAACATCATACTAGGCAGGCCATGGATCCATGACATGAAGGCTGTGCCTTCGACTTATCACCAATGCATCAAGATTCCAACCCCTTAGGGGGTCGTCAAAGTTGATAGTGATCAGCAGGAGGCGAAAGAATGCTACACCTCCTCAATGAAATCCTCGACCAAGCCTAATCCAGCATAGCAATTAAAGATGCGGGCCCGGGATACCTTGGAAGCTTCGGAGCAGGATGTGAAGAAAGTTATCATGGATCAGGATAATCCTGATATCTCGGTGCCCGTAGGAACCAATATCCCTCGGGATATTGAAAAACAATTAACTGACTTTTTGAAGTGCAGGATGTCAACGTTTGCATGGAGGCATGAGGATATGACAGGTATATCCAAAGACATTATTACTCACAAACTTGGAATTGACAGGTCATTCAAGCCTATTCAGCAAAAAAGAAGGAAGTTTGCTCCTGAGCAGAATATAATCATCCAGGAGGAAGTTGAAAGATTGTTAAAGTCCAAAATGATCAGAGAAGTCAAGTTCCCAAGATGGTTGGCGAATGTGGTCGTAGTGCAGAAGAAAAATGGGAAATGGGGAGTCTGTGTAGATTACACAGACTTGAATAAGGCTTGTCCTAAAGACCCGTTCCCCCTTCCTCATATCGATGCAATGGTGGATGCTACTGCTGGGCATGAAATGTTAACGTTCATGGACGCATCCTCAGGATTTCAGCAGATTCAAATGGAGCCTTCGGACCAGGAGGATACTGCTTTCATGACACCAACAGGTATTTATTGCTATACTGCTATGCCTTTCGGTTTGAAAAATGCAGGTGCAACATACCAGAGATTGGTGAACATGATGTTCAAAGATAAGCTGGGGGACACCATGGAGGTGTATATTGACGATATGGTGGTGAAATCTAAAAAGGCTGAGGATCACCTCCAGGATATCAAGGGAGCATTTGACATTCTGGATCAGTATAACATGAAGCTGAATCCTACTAAGTTCCATTTCGGAGTGGGGGCAGGAAAGTTTCTAGGATATATGGTGACGAAAAGGGGGATAGAGGCAAGCCCGGAGCAGATTAAAGCTATCCTGGATATAAAATCACCCTCGAATATGAAGGACGTTCAACGGTTAACAGGCCGAGTAGCAGCTTTGAACAGATTCATTTCAAGAACTTCGGAAAAATGCAAGGAATTCTATGATATCCTCAAGAAGAATAAGAAATTTGAATGGGAAGCAAAGCATGAAGCAGCCTTGCAGGATTTGAAGCGATATCTCTTAACTGCACCTCTATTGATGAAACCTGAAAATGGTGAACCACTATCCCTATACCTCGCTGTATCAGGGAATGCTGTAAGTGCCGTTCTTATAAAGGACCATGAAGGTCAGCAATATCCTGTTTATTATGTTAGTAAAAGTTTGTTAGATGCTGAAACTAGGTATTCTCATTTAGAAAAATTGATATTAGCTCTAGTTATAGCATCGACAAAGCTTAGACATTACTTTGAGACACATAGGATCCATGTTAAAACAAATTATCCTGTCAAAAATGTGCTTAGGAAACCAGAGATGTCAGGCAGGATGGCCAAGTTGTCAGTAAAGTTAAGTGCTTATGATTTAGTATATGAACCTAGAAATGCCATAAAGTCTCAGGCTTTAGCTGACTTTGTGGCTGATTTCAGTAGTGACATTCAGGATGAGGTAGACCTAGAAGTTCAACAGTTAGGAGAATCCTCAGGATCCTGGACATTATATACTGATGGTGCATCTAATGTAAGAGGAGTAGGATTGGGAATACTACTAAAATCGCCACAGGGGGACATATTACCCCAGGCTATTAGGTGTGAATTCCCTGCTACTAATAATGAGGCAGAATATGAAGCTTTAATTGCAGGATTAGAGTTGGCTAAGAATATGAGTATCAAGAATTTGCAAGTATATGTTGACTCCTTGTTAATTACTAACCATTTTAATGGATCCTATGCAGTTAAGGGTGAGAAATTAATAGAATATCTCGATATTCTCAAAAAATTAGCAGGATATTTCGATGTTTTTACACTTGAACAGGTACCAAGGGAGGATAATGCTGAAGCAGATGCCTTAGCAAATTTGGGATCATCGATCAGGATACCAGAAGGGACCCAAATACCAATATTACATGTCTTATATCCTGCAACGAATCCTCAGGATAAAGAAGTAGCGGCTATTCAGGATCCTGGAGCAGAGTACCCTGAAAAGGATCCTAAATCCTGGACGGCTCCAATCGTGAGATATCTCAAGGAAGGACACATCCCCGAAAATGAAAATCCTAAGGCATTTAGGATGAAGGTATCACGATTCACTATTATAAATAATGTTTTATACAAGAAATCTCTCGCAGGACCGTATTTGAGGTGTTTGGAGGATCCTGAAGCCAAAGAAGTACTTCAGGATATACATGAAGGGGATTGTGGTAACCATACTGGGGGCAGGTCATTATTCTCAAAAGTATTAAGGACAGGATATTATTGGCCGACAATGAGAAAAGATGCCGCAGAATATGCTCGAAGATGTGATGCATGTCAAAGACATAGTAACATATTACATCAGCCTGCTGAACCGCTGTATCCTATTGTTTCCCCTTGGCCATTTATGAAGTGGGGTATGGATATAGTAGGAAAGCTTCCAAAGGCTCCAGGAGGAAAGGTTTTTATCTTGGCAATGACAGATTATTTCTCCAAATTGGTTGAAGCCGAGGCATTTGTCCAAGTCAGGGATCAAGAAGTAGTATCCTTCATAAAGAGAAATATCCTGACCAGATTCGGAGTACCAGCCGAGATAATCTGTGGCAATGGTTCTCAGTTTATAAGCAAGAGAACTACTGACTTTTGCAAGAGTTGGGGAATCAAAATGATAACATCTACTCCGGTACATCCTCAAGCGAATGGACAAGCAGAATCCTCAAACAAGATAATTGTCAATAACTTAAAGAAGAGACTTGGAGCCAAAAAAGGAAGATGGGCAGAAGAATTACCCTTTGTTTTGTGGGCTGATAGGACAACGGTAAAGAATGCAACAGGCCAAACCCCGTTTTCCTTGGTATTTGGAGCAGAAGCAATGATTCCAACGGAAATGGCGATACCTACTGCAAGATCTATCCTACGGGATCCTGAACAGAATCCTGAAGCCTTATGTCAGGATTTGGATACTATAGATGAAAAAAGGGATGCAGCAAGGCTAAGGATGGCAGCATATCAACAAAGAATATCCAGAGCATATAACAAGAATATAAGGACTAGGAGATTTCGAGTTGGTGATTGGGTGCTAAGAAAGGCTTTTCAAAATACCACTAATCCTGCCGGTGGCAAGCTAGCTCCAAAATGGGAAGGACCATATGAAGTTGAGTTAGAAGCGGGGAAAGGAGCATATAGACTCAAGAATATGGAAGGGGATATGCTACCAAGATCCTGGAATGCAATACACTTAAAGCTCTATTTCAAGTAAGAATAGAATGTAATTTCTATCTCAAGATGGTATGAATTCTATCTCTTTTAAATATGTTTGATTTGATTTGTTCTTTGAAACCCAATACTAACTTAAGCATCGGAGGGGTGTTAGCCAAGCTAACACCCACCTTAGTTTAAGGATGTTTTGCAGTATATGATCCAGGATATAGCTCCAGGATGCTCACTCAGGATACTTCGGAAGATTAGAGGATTGGCCCCCTCTCTCACGTATAAGGTATCCCGATCCCTTCACAAGTTTAAAGGTATTCACCTTTCTTCCGAATTGGGTTTAAACACCCCGCCTGGAGCGCAAGTTATTCGGGAATAGTTCAAGGTGGCGGGACCAGTCCATGTAAAAGTGGCTGACAATTTCGTTACTATTGGCTATATCCTGAATCCTAAAGGTATATGAGGATTGATCACCCTCTCTCACGAAAGGGTATTTTCATACTCTCTAAGGTTTAAAGGTTTTCACCTTTCTAAGTCTTGGAGTTTATACACTCCCGCCTGTAGCGCACGAAAATTTGGGATTTTCCCCAGGATACAAGGGATTCGTCCCCAATACATTTTTTGGGTTTTACCCTGTAACATGAAGAATTGTCTACACAATGGGAACTGATATCCAAAGGATTTCTAAGTATTTGAAGGCATTGTACACAGGGGACATTCCTACTGAAGCAATGGTGTAAAGCTCAAAGGATAAGACTCGGAACTAATGCACTAAGTGTCTCAGACAGGGGACATCTTCATTGGAAAAGTTGCAAAGGGATTGAGGTTTGATAATAGGGTTATACCCTATTCCTGGTATGATATTTCCTTTGTAAACGTTATACTATGTTTGACAAAAGGTCAAACGTCCTGATTAGGATAAATTCTCGGGATATATTCTCAAAATATATTTTCAAAATACTTCTCAGGATATTTGATTAAAATATTTTGAAACTGATACTAGTTTGCATCTTTGATCATTCAAGTATTATCAAAACAGGTTTTGGAAAAGTGGACTGTCTTTCACTCTTTAAAAAGCATTCTACAAAGTTGAACGAATTTTTAGGAGTCCTATCTAATAAAATTTTTCATAATATATCTCTGAGCATATTGATCAAAATATTTTTGGAAGACAGTTGTACAAAATTTTGCAAAGCTAAAATATACATTAAGGAATGCATAACGAAAATTAAGAGGCAACAACAAATAAGTCAAAAACAAGTTATATTATTAACATGTCAAAAGTTGTGCTTTTGGTTTCACCTCAAACCGAGGCCCATCTGCCAAAAGCACGATTAGTTTTTACCATATCTACGTAATGGTTGAAGGTTTTATCTCAAAACGAAACCTGTTCACCTTCAACCGTTACGACATTCAAAATAGGTTATACTAACTGATGACCAAGGGCTTCATCCTGAAAACCCAGGACCCATCCACCTTTGGTCATCATATTGTTCTAATGTAGGAAATATAAATTGTTCAAAAACAGGAAAAGTAAATTGTTTGCACAACCACAACCAGGAAATTTAAAATGTGGGCTCCGGCCTTGGCACGTATATCCATAATCGCCCACTTCGCCGCCTAAGAAGCGGCACCTTCTTGATCAGCAACCTCTTTCCCAGCATTTGCACCAGCATCAGCCTCAGGATTCTTCTCGGCATCATCACCAGCATTGGCCACTTCCTCTGCCGCCTTAGAAGGCTCTTCACCAGCATGCTTTGCAGGATGAGCGACGGGATGACCTCCAAGATCCTGTAGTTTCACTTCCCAAGCCTTTACATTCCAGGAGGGGCATTCGAAGCCCAAATCCCTGGCCTCGTAAGCCATCCTTAACCTGGCTTGGAGAAGAGAGATGACCACGGATGCTTTGAGACTGTCCTGATATGAACTCATATCCTGCTGGTATTGGAGAAGGGCGGCATCTAGTTTGGCTTGAGCATCCTCATTGGCTTTGTGGAGGGCAGCTTGGTGTTCCTGGGTCATTGCCTTGTATTTGTCCTCATAGTGGTGGGACTTGGCAGCTGCAATTGTTCCTTGATCAGCTATGGTGGCTTCAGCTTTTTCGAGCCTGATCTCCAGCATCTTATTAAGCCCGCAGGCGTCTTCATACAGATGCATGAGACGTTCCAAGCCCTGCAGTTAAAGATACAGGTATCAGTGTAAAATGAACAGGATAATGACTAACATGCATGTTCAGGATATTGAAAGGGAATTTTTACCTGCTTGAGGAATGAAGTAGCTTCATTAAACCCATGATTCTCAAGAGAGAATGTCTTAGAGGCGGCTGGAGAATCCATTTCTTTCCTCTTCCGGGAACTAGATGCCGGAGGAGCTTTAGTAGTCTTTGAAGTAGTGGGCTTCGGCGTGGCAGATGGCTTCGGCTTAGGTTCTTGTTTGACAGGTACAAGGCTGGAGTAGCTATCCAACTCGTCAAGTTAGAAGCCTTCGAGGTTAATAACTGGCACTACATAAGGGAAGATGTTTTAGGCTTATTATACCTCTAAAAAATAATAATCAATTTAATATAAAGATGATTCCTGAAAATATGCTTACCAGACATGTTGGAGCTTGATCTTTGACTTGAGCTTGTGAGTAGCAGGTTAAAGGTTCTTTCACCCTCTGGAAGCTTGTAGATCTCTTTTATTCTTCCTTCTGATTCAGCACTAGGGGGAGCTAGTTCCTTGAAGTTTGCTGCAAGAAAGAAAATAAACACATCAGGATATTGGTTCAGGATGGAGGTTCGGGATATGATTGGGGATATTCCTAAAACCCTAAATCCTACCAGAAGTCAACCATCTTTTAGGAAGGTCAAAACCCTTATCAATGGAGTCTCTTTTCACAAAAGAGAATTTTCTTGTCCACTTATCCTCGTTCTTGGTAGCTTTGAGGATGAGAGGATCTTTGGAAATAGAGAATAGAAGGAATCGGCTGGAACCATGAGATCTTAAGCGATAAGCCTTTGGCAAATCCTCGATACACAGGTCGGGCATATGGCGAGCCTTAATTCCTTCCAAGGTGACTAATATGCGCCAAACCATGGGCATGATTTGGGCAAAGCTCAGGCCAGTAAGTTCGAAGAAATGAGAAATAAAAGGTGAAAACGGGTATTGAAGTCCTATGGAGAAAGGGTAGGCAAATAAGCAGACCCATTCGTCGGAACAAAAATCCGATCGGACCTCTCGGTCGAATGGATGGAAGATTGTCCCGGCGGGAAAGGCACCGGAAGCTCGTAGGGCCGCGATGTCAGAATTATCGAAAGAACACACTTCTTTTGAAGGTTTCTGAAGCAAATTCTGTTTGTGGAAGGTGGAAACAGAATCCGCCATTTGTGATCTAGTACGGGTAGCCATGAAGGATCACAATCGGAAGAACATGAGATATAAAGAAGGAAAATAGAAAAGAGAGAGAGAAAAGTACCTGATATTTGGTTGAAGATAAAGATAAATCGTAATGAGACGACCCTCGGTTAATAAAGGCTAAATGTAGGGGGTAAAGAGTAAATAACGCCTTGGAAGTTGCACATTGTCATTTCAAGGGTCTCATCATATTGATTGCCTTAATTGGTGAGATAAAACTTTTAAAATATATCCGTTGGATTGGTATACCAACAGATATATTTGGGGACAATTGTTATGGGTCATTTTCTGAGCATACATATCTTGATCAATAACCTGCTTTTAATTGTTTACTTGTGATCAGGATACTGGACGGGGATATTGCTAACATGTTGGGCGATATCCTGAGGAATATTGAATTAACCACGTGCAGGTTAAAGGCTGGGGTTCGCTAACGGTCAGATGGACTTCTTCTCCTCAAGACTCGGGCATGTTTGTTATGGGAGAGACGTTGAACCCGAAAGACTAGGTCCATAACGTTCGAGTGAGGAATATTCGTTGGATCCCGGTTATTTAGGATAGTTTGTTATATTTGTTTTACTATAAATAGATGGGGGCGGATCAGATTAAGGCACTCAACTTTCACATTTTCAAACACTTTCTCTCTAGCTCACTGCAAACACTACACACAACACTTGTATTCGAATTACATTGTAACACATAGTTGATCCGCACCACATCCTGCACTGTATCCTGATATTTGAAGCAATAGAAGAACAAGGCAGCTGCGATTGTCAGCTCCCGAGGTTTTATGCCGGCGATCTATATTGATCAAGGGCTTTCCTCGTACATCACGTGTCAACCTTTACTTTTCTGCTCATTGTTTGATCATAGATACAGCTCTATATCTTGAGCCGTATCCTGAAACTGTTTTTATAACTAACTTGGTTAACATATTTTTCACACATAATTTTAGCACACTACCTCACTTAAATAATTTGATCACTAAATTGCTTCGGTAATTTTTGACCAAAACAACTACCATATGAAGTCTTATTGTTCTTGCTACCAAATTGAAGTGGCCATTATACCAACTTGATGTCAACAACGCTTTTTTGCATGGAGACTTAGATGAAGAAATTTATATGTCTCCTCCTCCTGGTATGACCTTACCTTCTAATCAAGTCTTGAAACTTCAAAAATCGCTTTATGGTTTGAAACAAGCCTCTCGTCAATGGTATGGTAAATTGTCCACTGTTCTAAAATCCAAAGGATATGTTAGATCTTCTAACGATTATTCTTTGTTTACCAAATCTATGGGCACTTCTACTGTTCATGTGGCAATTTATGTTGATGATATTTTGGTCATTGGGAACAATCATGATGAAATATCTGCTCTTAAAGATTTTCTTCATTCTACTTTTCAAATCAAAGATCTTGGTTTACTTAACTACTTTCTTGGTATGGAAGTGTTACATCATTCTGGTTGGATTTTAATGACTCAAAGAAAGTTTGCAACTGATCTTTTGAAAGACTTTAATGCTTCACAGTTGCCTATCACACATACTCCTCTTCCTGCTCATTTACAGTTGAAAGCCAAAGAAGGTGATGCCCTTTCAGATCCTTTACAATTTAGACAATTGGTGGGCAAATTGAACTATCTTTCCCATACTTGAGGGGGGATGTTGACTTTATATAAGTCAATTTCTATTTTGACTAGCTTTATAGTGTTTTTACTATTTTACCCCCCATGTATTTAATTAGTTAGTTTGTTGATAAGTTGCTTAGTGAGCTGGTAATCTGTTAGAGAGCTAATGATGTGTATATATATTAGGGCTTGTATTGCTTGGTCATTCAATAAAAAATTGATTCAATCCTCTCCAAATTACAGTCAATGTAGTGGTAACCCATCATAACCTATATTCATCTGACATAACCTCCCATAACATTTGGGTTAAGTGGTAACCTCCTATAACCTCCACCACATACCCCACAAAACACATTCCCCAACCCACCTTCACCCACACTCATCCAACATCATGCCACTATCACCATCGTGGCCAACGAAATTCAAATTCCATAACACCGAGGGGAGGGAGGGGGTGTTCCCGGCGCTATGGGGGCATCCACCATTTTCACCACTTGATAACGCTCCACTACGCATGCACTTATATAAGACAGAAATAAGAAACAAGAGTGTTGCATGGAGCCAGATGAAGGTGGTGTTCGCTTTCACCAAGGTCTTATCAGTCGGTGGTCCTCAGTGAAGGTGAAGACTATTAGTAGTCCTCAACAAAGGTGAAGGCCGTCTCCCGTCTGTGATCTTACAGATACGTAACTCTAGTATAGAGTTCTTTATCAGATTTTACCAAGGGATCACCGCCAATTTTGGCAAGACTGGTAATTTCACCGATGGATTAGCAATGGAAAATCATCAACGAATTACACCGACGGACCAACGTAGGATTTGCTAATAAAAAAGAACACAAACGAACATTATATATTCATTTAAAAATACAACTTGCATTTTTCATCAAAAAGATTACGAAGAATCCATAAAAAATAAATAAATACAAAACAAAATTAACAAAAAAAATTACGAAGTTTGTCAAGTTCTAACACAAACTAAAATTGAAACGATTAAATAAGAGAAGTTGGCGGAGGTGTATAGTATAACTATGGTTTCAAATTTTAAAAACCGAAGTCAATGAAATAAAAAATACAACATTAAAAAAAACCTTTAAATGAATGGACACAAATGAACAAAAATGAGCGAACATAAATAAACACATTGCCAAACATTCACGAACATAAATGAACGAACGTAACCTCTGTTCATGTTCGTTTGTTTAACTTATCAAGCGAAATTTCTTGTTCGTGTTTGTTCATTTAGTAAGCGAACGAACATAAACGAACTTCCCACCGGACGGTTCATAAACTGTTTGCTGAACGTTCGGTTTGATTATATCCCTTCCAGTTACACTAAAATTATCAACATGGGCTTGGACATGGTCCCACACACCGAGGTTCATGGAAGATATTAAGATACACTTTAATCAACATGTCCAGTTACACTAAAATAATCAACATGGGCTTGGACATTGTCCCACGCACCGGGGTTCATGGAAGACTTACGTTCGTTCATCTGGATCTATAAAAGGGTGATGTGAGGATATTTTATTTAGTTCAGCATTATTAGTTATCTCGATTTTCTCTAGGTTCTTCGTATTGTTGATCGAGTCGTTAATCTGTTAGGTCACAGTGTTGAGTTGATTGAAGATCATCATGTTAATGATCTGACTGAGTGTGTTTGTATACTCTGATTCAAACAGATTGTTTTCTTCTTCGTGTTGTAGATCGATTCTGGGTTATAATCATTGATTTAGCAGTAGTTGTTCCTTTTTTTGTAACGACAAATTTCTTTAATTCCTTTTGTTTGTGAGACTTGAACCCAAGACCCCTCCCCCTCCCAAAGTATTTAAAGGTTTTGTCTTTACCAAAGGACCATTACACCATTGATTATCATGTTTTTTCACATAAGCGGTTACATGAATGTGAAAAATGAGAGATACTATACAATAATAAAACGCTCTTCGATAATTGGATCTTTAAATCATCATCATCATACTTAGTAAATCCCACCAATAGCAAAGCAAAGGTAGAGTCTGAGGAGGGTAAGATGTAAACAGTCTTACCTCTACCCCGTAGGAATAGAGGGGCTGCTTCTAGTGAGACCCCCGGCTCAATAGTAGTATTGCATCAAGCCTTGGACACAAGGCACATAACACTCAACAATCAGGATAAAGACCGACTAGTGCATGTACCCTTTTGTCTTTCAGCTATCAACGCCACCACATGATGCATAATTAACCGTCCTCAGCTTTTAACGTTATTTTCACGAAATTAGTAAAATAACGTTAAAATTAGTCCACTTTCACTTTTGCCCCCCCGATAACCCACACATATATACAATATATGCGCATACCGCAAACGAGGCTTGGATAATTGGATCTTTAAATCAAATGTTTTATTTTGGGGTGAATATTTGGACATTTGCTTGTTGATATCTTAAATTTCGATTCACGCCATTACTTTTTAAATTGTTATCAATTGTTCTAACTATTATCAACATGTTTGATGTTATTGGCACTTCACTAAATTAACATTTTTCTTATATGAATAATAGATTTCATAATTTATATTATGAATAAAAATTACTACATAAGTACCTAAGTATGTTATTTTGTGCAAACCACAGGGACTAACTATGTAATTAACTCTAATTTCATATTATGGATAATAGATTTAGTTAAACTTCATGGCAGCTTGTTGTTCGTTTATCTGCCATAATATTTTACTACAATTTTTCCTATGATATCTAATATGTATTAGATAAAAGAAATTAAAAAAATTGATTGTATTTAATTTATTTTGTTTTATAAAGTTATAATTTCATACTTCATGTGTCAGGCCGGGGAAAGAAGTTGCATGAGATGTGTGTGTTCGCGTATACAATGAGAAAGCTAATTTAGTGCAGTGCATATTATAAAAGCTAAATATTATTTAAATTAGATTAAAATAAAGAACTAAAATGTCAAAGTAAATTTGTTGCCGTCATGACTTAGTCTATATAAAAAAAAGCGTGATTAAGACGTGATCAAGAAACCACTGGCTCTAGCCCAGTGGCCAGGAAGCAATGAAGATTCGGAAACATCCCAACAGGCGTGGGTTCGAATCTGAGCAGCCGCCCGAGTTTTCGAGTAACCGCGCTCAGCCCCCGGCTGGGCAACCCACACCTATACGGATGTGGGGTGGTGAAGTTTCTCGGGGAAAGCCGAGTCAAACGGCACAGGGTCCTCTGCATGCAAGGCCCTGGAGTCCGTGGGGCGGTTGGGGCTCCCGACTTGGGGGCTGTGGATTCGTTCACAACCTAGATCGAAATTCACCTTTCAAAAAAAAAAAAGACGTGATCAAGAGTTGTTGTAATGTGGGTAGGTAAGAATAGGGGGAAGAAAGAAGCTTGAACACGTAAAAAAATAATTAAAACGAATGATAACTCGAAAAGCTCATTTATTTATTATAATTTAAGATATCAAGTTGCAAAATGTAACAAAGAAATCAGTTATACATTGTGTCCATATTAATTACAAAGATTTTCATGGTTTCCATGGTGCTGGAGGTGGTGGTGACGGTGGAAATAACGGTGGAATAGCTGAAAATATAGAGTTCTTGTCGACGCCATCACCTGCGGTTGCAGTGAGCGACACAAGTGCGGCAACCAAGCCTGCATTTCCAGCCAAGGTGGGTTCGGTATAGCTGTAATTCGAACGCACGTCTTTATACTTATCAAATCGGTCAGGACCACCGACCATGGCACCCGTGATGTTGTGTGGGTTACGTTTACCAGAAGACAACCATTGAAACCCGCCTTTGCATGAGTATTTGATGTTGTTAGTTGGTATCGATGCACCTCGATGGTGAACGTGCGTCGGGAATTTCTTGCCGTGTCCCACCACATAGCTCATTTTCATCGGATTATCACCCAATATATAGTCCATCTACAAACAAAAAATAAATTAGTTAGACATAGGACTGTAAACGAGTCGAGCCGAACCAAAACAAGACAAGATCAGCTAAGGCATATGCACCATCCAACAACCAATGTTTTTCTTTTTTTGGTCAAAACCCTTAAGTAGAAATGTGACTATTTTTATTTTACAAATGTGGGCCTAAGATGAGGACTTGTATGTTTTGCTATTTTAGATCTAACCCACAGTTTCAAAAGAAATTACTGAGGCATTTGTAAACACTACATTTTGAAAAACAATCTTCAAAAAATTGCTTAGAAAACATGAATACAAATTTAAGTTTTCTACCTGAGAAGTGGCGAAGTCTCGAAGTGTTTTCGTCGGAAAAAATGTCGTGCCACAATACCATCCAGGAAGATTAGCAGTTTCCAAATAATCCGCATAAAGCGATGCCATAAACACCGCATTCACGACATATTGAAGATTTTGTGGTCGGCCTTGGCCGAGTTGGATTAGCCCCCCTACAATGATACATATTGCACGTTATCGACTATGATCCTTTTGAGTTTTAAGTCCAGTACAGTACTTAATGAAAAATAATGTGGTATAGATATATATACCTTGAGTCCAGTTAAAGAATTGGTATTGTGGCAGGTACGCACACATGGTGAGCGAGGTGGCGTTGTGATAACCACGCAACAAGTCCTCATAAGGGTACCCAGGGTTCAAGAACACGCGCATCCTTGTTAACAAGAGCATGGCTGCCGGGGCCTTGTTATCCCAGCTAAGAACCCGTTGACTAGGGGTATCTGTAAAAGCTCTCGCATGTCTAGATAGCCCCGCTTGCGTAGCTAACCATAGGTAGCTAGAGTTACCTGTGGCGTAGTACATCCAAGCACTACCCCACATGTACTCGTCATAATACCCTGTGGAGTTATAGTAGGGTGTTATGAAAAGGTTGCCTCTAGAGTATGGGCTACGCTTACCACCGTCTCTAGCAAATGTCCATACTGTAGTGGCACCTTTCACAAGCTTCTTAGAGTAGTCAGCGTCGTCTTTAAAGACTATGGACGCTGCTGCTAATGCAGCCGCCATTTCTCCAGCAAGATCGGCGCCTGCTTGAATCCTTTGTGAGGGTCGCTTGTAGTCCATGTCTTCGGGTCTTTGCCAACACGTGTGATCATCATTTGTGGTTGAACCGTTTTGAGATCCACCCACCTGGCCATAAATGTGGTCGATTATAGTAGCCGAGGAGTTGAAGGTACGAAGCAAGTAATCGGTTCCCCATTTGATAAGTTCTCGAGCGTGATCATACTCTTTGATCGCTTTGTACTTGTGAGGGTACTCGATTACACTCCAACTCAACATTGTCATAGCGAATGACATCGGGAAATGGAACTTAGTATTGTCACCCGCGTCGTAGTATCCACCTACTAAACCCCCCTTGACATCGGTTGCATCGGATCCATCTTGAAGCCCTGAGTTCCCTCTCCATTTGATCCCATTGTTCTTAGGTAACCTCCCGGCTGCAAGATTTTCCCTAGTGTTAGATATTATTGTCTAAAACATAATATCCTATGAGTCTATTAGATATATATTGGTACAAGTTATGTGTACATCAAATTTAAATGTTGATAATTTATGTATTAAATTACTACGTTTAGTTTTGTATCTCTTTTTAGATCCTTTTGAATTTTAAATAAAATGAAATAACTAACATACAAACCTTGTACTCTATAAACATGTGGAGGTTAATTATATTGTTAATATCATATATGATATTATGAATGTCACACACGTATATATGTATTGTGCATCTTGTGTCAACAACATTTTAAATAACGCAAAAGATTTTTAGTTTTTATTATTTCTTGACATAATATTACCGTAAGTTGTTGCTTTTGAAAAGAATTTGAAGGGAATTTATCATTTACATTTTTTGTTAACGATAACATACAATAGGTGATATATTTAATAGTTTTTATATATAGATGGAATCATGTAATGGAAACTTAATAAAATAAAGTTAAACATAATTGACTTCCATATAAATTATTCGTAACAAAGTAAGATATTAATACCTCCAAGTGACACGTTCTATTAATTTATAATTTATAACATCATTACTTTTTTAACATTACATTACATCTAATTAATATATACACATACATCGGCGGATGTTGAACTAAATTTCCAGTAAAATAAGGACAAACTTTTAAATCCAATATTTTACACTGCATACACAAAAATAATTCGGATAGTTTTGATAAAACTTACACTACGAAACGAAACCAAAAAACAAGAGGAGCCGCATATAGATGTATGTATGTATGTAAACATTATGAACCGACAATATAATAAAAGGAGTAAATTACAAAAATCGTCCTTTATGTATGTTACTTATTGCAAACTGTGTCATTTGTCTTCAATTATTACAGAACACGTACGCGATGTTTGCAAACTCTTGCAAGTTATGTCATTTAGCCCTAACTCAGTAAATTTTTGTGGTTAAATATGAACAAATGAACCCCACATGAGGGTATTTTTGTGGTTAAATCTGACCAAATGGACCTCACGTGAGAGTAAAATGACCAAAATACCCTCATGTGGAGTTCATTTGGTCAGATTTAACCACAAAAAATTAACTGAGTTAGGCTAAAGGACATAACTTGCAAGGGTTTGCAAACATCGAGTATGTTTTCTGTAATTATTGAAGATAAAGGACACAGTTTGCAACAAGTGACAAAAATAAATGACGATTTTTGTAATTTACTCTAATAAAAGTTGATGAAAAATTGAAAAGTATTTGATCACTTTCTATACGTCTACATTTTCTTCAATAAAAGACATAAAGAAAAATTCTGATCCACTAGTTGATTCATGTAGAAAAATTCAAAGCATGAGATTCAACACATAACATCGAAAGTCGTCATCATCAAAATTAATATCAAATTAAGTAGAAAAAATTAATTTATGTGGAAAAAAGTGTTAGAAAATTAAATGGTTAAAGAAAACGTACATTTTTGGGCATTGAAGAACAGTAGAGCCTTATGCAATGCTTCAGTGTACTGATCCGGTGGTGGTGGCTTTGGTTTATGATCCGGCAACGACTTTGTGATTATGATCGGAAGTCCGATCACCACAAAAGCTATGAATATTGCGATCACTGTCCATTTCAATGCTTTTCGTTTCACTACGATGCACCCTAAGTCAACATACCTGTTTTTGTTCTTTTTTCTTGATGCATCATCTGGATTTAGTAGCCAACTTTGTTGAGTCTCATCCAAGGCTCCACTGTGTTGGCTTTGAATGTTGTATAATGATGCCCTATCGGTGTCGTCGGTGGTCCGGTTTCTTCGGTTTTGATCTTCATGATCATGTTCACTTGCTATTTCTAGTGATCCTCCCCAGTGGTTTGCGGCGTACATTCTTGATCTCTATCGAAGGGATTTCGTGGTTTTGTGTTTTAGAAAGAGACGGAGCGAATCGTCGCTTGATTCACCTGTTGGCATCATGAAAACTGATGTCATTAAGCAGTGGCAGAACTAGAACCTTTTAGTCTGGTCGTAAGGTTTTCTTACAACCAGGGTACGTCCAACGGGTCTAACTCATGATTTTGGAAGAAAGAAAAATTCAATGTTTATATATAAAATTCATAAAAGTTTGTTAACTGAGGTCAATGGACCCTCTTGACCCCTGGTTTCGCCTCTACAAAGAAGCATGCATCAATGGATGCTTATTAAGGAAGAAAATTAACCATCTAGCAATCAAGATCAACTTCATGGCATTGCCAATAGAAAAAAGAAACTGGATCGATTACCGTCTTGAATCAAAACAAATGTTATCGATCTAGAACACCCGATATATTATATACTAAGTGATATATATGTTATATGTATATATAGATTGATCCATGAAGATTGAAATAACAATGGTTTAGAGAGTCTTACCTTAAACAATATGAAAGAAGAAGAAGCATTCACATGTTGATTGCCATATGGAGCCCCTCTTGAACACACATGAATCTTTTTTGTGTTTGATGAAATAGTGGTGTTATATTAATAGTCTTTAACAGGCCGTGTTGACTTTTCTAAGGTTGATAGGTATTAACCTTTATTTTATTTTAATAATTTTGGTGATGGGATGAAAGCTGGATCGGAACGAAAGAAGCATGTTTGAGGCATGCAATTAAATATGATTTTTTTTTAAATGACAATGAAAGTTTAGCAACAAGGGTAGTTGATGCTTCACATCTTTTTGTTATTTATGTGGTTTTAGAATATAATAGATTTGATTGATAAAGTAAGTTTTTAGTTGTTTGCCTGCTATCAAGTAATTGAAAGGAAATTTATTCTCAATTTCTCAATATCATGTGATTTCTTTTTGTAAAAAAATAAAAATAAAATTAATCTTGTCTGGAAAATATTCTAATAAGACTTTAATTAATAATTTTTAAGTAGCTAGTTGCGCAACGTGTTACACTTTTGTAAGCTTATTTTTTTTACCGGTTCTTCTATTTCACTTATTCATATTATATTGAGTAAAATGAAATTTGTGTTCTTGTAGTTTGGTGATGGAATCAACCTGAGTTCCCCAACTTTTTTTTGCAACCTATGTACCTGTGTTTTCAATATTCAGCCATATGTGTCTTTACCTCTGTTGGACGTTGGATTTAATTTAAAAAGGGGGTGAAAAGGCGAAACTGCCCTTTATTATTGCAATATGTGTCCCGTGCTTTTAATATTATTCCAAACGTTTTAACCAATACTTTCCCTCGAAAATCCATACCCATCTTAGCAAACTCATTTCGTCCAAACCTTTGAAGCTCTTACATGCATGAAACCATACCCATTTAAACCAATCAGACATGAATCCGTCATGAATTCCAACCCATACCCAATATGTATAGGCTACACGCATTCAAACTAACCATTTGAATCGGATACTCTTACATAAATCGGCTAACCACTCAAACTAACCATGAATTCCAACCCATACCCAAGATGAATTGGCAACTCTTACATGCATGAAACCAAACCATTTGAACCAAACAAACAAAAACCATTTTGCTGACAAACCATATAAAACCACATACCAACAAACAAACATAAGCATGATCAGCTACACTCATTCCGACTATTGACCCAACAAACCATATAAAATTTTATGCCAACGAACAAACATAACCATGATCAGCTACACTCATTCAAACTACCATATCGGCTACACTCATTCAAACTACCATATACCCGTGAATCGGATACACTTATTCAAACTATAGTATACCAACAAACAAACATAACCATATATAACCTTATACCACAACCAAACCATATAGAACGTCAAACAAACCAAACCATTTACAAATTAACTTAAATAATTAGCATAATTAGGCATCAAAACTAACATTATCAGATGTTAGTTTTAACATAATTAGATATCAAATCATACAAAAGCATCTACTTATAATAAGATAATTAGGAGTCAACACTACTAGATCATATCTTCTTTTCCTCGTTCAAAGCGGAATTCAAAGTTCATGTTGTTGAAGAACCTCAGCACCACCTTCAAGTGCAATACGAGGTGGGTACCGATACCATTCACCCTAATGTCGGCTAAAAATGTTGAAATAAACTTGTATTATGTTCTATTTCACTTTTGAAGTAAACTACATTAACCAGAATCAAGTAAAATCGAAGTAAAAAAAGATTGTTCTTGTGTTGACCTTTGACCGCTTGTTTATCCATCACCGCTTCAATTGTAAAAGCCATGATCGGAGGTGGATCGAAGGTTGGTGGGTGTCGAGCAGGGGCGGATCTATTGTCGAAGAGGGGGTTCCTAGGAACTGTTGGTCAGTTCTGTTTAAACATAATGGAAAACATGAAAACATACATTTGATTGCATCAGCACAGGCCAGCAGAGAATCCAGATGGAGACGCAGCAACAGTGTTTGACATGATTGTCGGCTTGGTCTGGTTCCTCCTTAAGGTGCAATCTTATGATGGTGATGAAGAAACCGAATAGGGAGTTCGGCTATGGAGATGGAAGTCGATATTGATGTTATGATTATTAGGTTATGTGTCTAACCCTAGAACCTCAACATAAGTCTCCTTATATATGCACCCAAGAGGAAACCCTAATTAGTTAATAAGGGTAATTAGGCCCATCAACAATTACCAACTAATTATTTAATAGGATTGTTATATATTTTGATCCATATAATATAAATGATTATAATGGCTACTAGATTAAATATAAAATAAATATATTTAATCTTACATTCTCCCACTTAGCCGATTAATCATTTACTATGAGTATTAGATAAGCCTGATCAGGAGTTAACACTCATTTTAGCCTTAAACAAGAACTATAGCAGAGAAATGCAGCCGTTGAATCATTATGCGACTCAGGACCCCCATTAATCATACTACAGCCTTAATTTAAAACCTAATCGTCATGATCAAAATATGCATAAGTCCTTTGTTTGATTTGTAACTTTATTTGTCTATATGCCATTATGTCGACTTGACATATTCTTAGAGACGTACAAAATCAAACTGATGAGGAAAAATTAACTAATACTTAGTCATTCATAGTACGATATGCAATTGCGCACTGCCATTAATTAATACCCGTCTATGAGCTCTCTTAATAAGACTTATGGGTAACAGCCCTTCAGTTATAGGATCCTTAAGCATATCATGAATGTATTCGATACAAAACTTAGTTTCCTCAATTCGTTCATAAACGAATAATTAATTGTGTATCGAAATTTAATGCAGCACCTCTTGAACTGTTACTGTTCAAGGAGTCATGGTAGCTGACTTTATCACACTAAGTCTTCAAAACATTAATTATATGGAGTTAATAAACTTATGAGTCCACTGATAAATTTCCAACAACATTTAGTGACTATATTATGTCGTTATAACTTATGTTGTTAATATCAGTGCATTATGACTCCTCCATGAAATAGGTTTTGTCTGCTGACATAAAGATATACCCGAAATTACATTTTGTAATCTTTGAATATCTCAAAGTTAGAGTAATAAACCGGTTTTAATTCTCACTTCTTCTTCAAATTATAGCTTCTCGTTTCTTTTAAAGATATTGTAATACTCCATTAGATGCTTCACATTAATCTAGACATATCTAGTGTGTTGCAATGTGAGTAATATCTAAACGAGTATAGACTTAAACTTACATAAGGCTTCCAATTAATGAAGTGTAAAGAAATAATCTCATTTATCCTATTATCCTCTAAAGGAGAACAATATTGTTTGTTACATATGTAAGGACCCATTTAATGTTAAACTTATGGAACGAAACTAATGTCTCATTGGGTCTATCTCGGTATGTTATGATATCAATCACGTAAGAGATATCTCTGAGATCTATTATATCAAAGTTTTTGTTAACAATGCTTTGACTTATGTAACATATACTTGTCAAAAGAATATCATCTATATAGACAAGTTTAATTTAGTTGCTCCCACTCATCTTGAGGTAGGTACATTAATCCACTTGGTTGTTGATGAAAATAATTACGTTAAGATTTCATCACATTATGATGCTTGCATTAACTCACACATGGATTTTATTGGCTTACAAACAAAGTGTTCTTTAACCTTCAGTTTGGAACTTTCAGGTTGTTTTATGAACATGTAAATATGTCAGCCATTTGTTAGGGAAAATTGTTTTTAATGTTCATCTAATGTAGCTTTAAACTATTATAAGCTACTAGAACAGTGATGATCCTCAAAGAAATCTTTGAAAATTTATCTCTTCCTAAGTATAACCTTTGACAATCAATCATGCTCCTTTGTGTATTAACGCTTATATATAAGGATTTGGTTTAGTTATGAACACTCTTAGGTAATTCAATCAAATCCCAAACGTTATACGAACACATAAAATCAGTTTTACTAGAAAACTGTTTTATTCCATTTAAAAGATTAATTGACACTAATGGCTTAATTTGAAGAGATAGGATCAGTAAACATTTCCAAAATCCATTTTAACTTCAGTTAGGGAGGTTATGTAATCATCAAAGTTAGTAGGCTTTTAAACCTAGATGACCTCCTAAGTTGATTATTGGGTTCATTGGAAGTTTCAGTTTTATGGATTAGCTCTTGGTTAGGTTGCTATCATTTTCAGGATTCTAAGTCTGTAAGAGTTGGTGCAGTATGGTATACAAGAGGTGTAATCGGAGTTAAATTCGGAGTGAAATTTAATGACACTCTTCCCCCCGCCTCTTGTATTCCTTGCAAGTCATGATAAGGACTTTGACTGCTCCCACTGACCTTAGAAATCTTTAGGAACTCAGCATGCTTAGGGTCAATATTTAATGACCAATAAATTCTAATAGAGAAACAAGTTAATGACGTTAGTCGTTGTGATTTCTCTTGTTGAGGATTATGTTAGTTTAGGTAAGAAATCTAAGTGTGCCCACAATTAAGCAACAATGAAACTTTTGTAAGAGTAGCACTAGATTTTAAGGAGACAAGTTATGATAGAACAATGTCATGATGGAGCGGTGTCTTGTACAAGAGGTGCAAATTTAGCTAATGTAAAATTTTCACTCCCCCACCTCTTGCAACTATTGCAAGTTATTATTAAGACACTTAATGCTCCCATTGATCTTTAATATCTCTAGAAATGCTACAAGAGAAGTTTCAATGGGGTACGTGACGTGGGAACCTATCATATATATGTTAGACTTTATTTGATTTCTTTAATGTCCAGATATCATAAGAAACTTTAGGGACATATTTAATAGAAATCTTATAAAGTATGTATATGAATAGATTTCTTCTAAGACCGTGGGCCATATGCGACAAAATTTAAATACAAGTTGGTAGTCTTTCAAATGATAAATGAATTATGTCTGAATATTCCATTTGGAATAAGTTCCACGAATGTCAATGAATGACTTATGATGGACCCATACTTATTCCTTAAGCCAAGTAATATTTAGGGCTATAACGTCATGATTTAAAATCACTTAGAATGAGATTAGATAAAAAAAATCATCCTCATTAACCATGTCATGATTTCTCATGAATTTCGGTTATAATGGATGAAATTTATAAGTCTCATTTTTCCTTTTGTCAAATTCTCATTTGCATGATGACAAAAGTTGTGAAAGTGTTAGGTATCATCTAGTTTTATTTTAGTAATGTTTCAATCCAGATATTTGGAACAAATAAAATGAGAGTTTAAGGTAAGTGTGACTTTATGTTGACTATGCAAACCTCACAACATTCATAACATTGCTTAATTATGATACTATATTCTTATTAATCTTTAGAATATATAAGGTATCGAAAAGCGTTGTTAGAAGATTGCTTATTATGTTTCTTATAGTCTTGACATTTAATTTTGTCACTAACTCTCATGTTGTTTATTTGTTGACTTCTGGTAAGGAAACGTTTAAAACTAGAGTCAACTAATCATGTGTTAATAGGAATATTAAAATTATCAGACTTAGATATCATTAGTAAGTGACTAACTAATTAGCTTATCCAACCGTTCTTCTGAATAATGAATAGTCTCGTTGCTTATGCCTAGTCTAATGGCATAATTATGCAGTGAGATTTTCCCTTGAAGAACCTTAGAGTTGGGATTTTGTACTTATATTTTGTCTATGGACCTTAGAACAATCCTCTTTTAAAGTTTAAGTGGTTGTAAGGTGAGTAACAACTTATTTTCCAGTTTCAAACATTTATTTCTATGTACATATATTGCTTATCACCACACTCATTATACTTTGGTACTTTTGAGTGTTATAGTTGATTTATAAGGCATCAAATTGTACAAGTGAAAATCTTAATATGTAATGTACTGGAAAAAATGTACTTATTTCCATGCGTAAGCCCTTAACTTTATGGGTCATGGTATTGTACATTATTATGTATTCACATATACCACTTAGCTTTCTAGTTTATAATTTTAAATGAATGCATGCATCTTAGGAGTTCTAGTGATTATTCCACAATTATAGATTAGTCTTAGGAAAGACTTAATCTGGAATAACCTTTTAGTGACAACACTTATTCTTGATTATCATAAGAGACTTCATGTTCGATTTATCCTAATCATCATGCTCTACTTTTCTTCTGTAGTGCTTTATCAGAAGAGAGCAATAGGATTATCGTGTCTGAAGAGATAATCAAGGATTTAATTTAAGAGCTAATTCTTATAGAAACTTTAAATAAAGCAAAACATTTTAGGCTTAAGAATTAGAGTGGATGAGATATATATTTATAGAAGAAAATTACAGTGAGTAAAATTATGGGTACTAAGAAATAAGGCAGACGAAATGATCATAAAACAAAAATAAAGGATCATTAATCTAAGGATCATTATGTGAAGAGGTTGTGATATGTCTATTACTAACATCAAAATAATAGACTTATTTAAAATTCTACTTAAACAAAGACAAATCAGCTTTGGCCAGAAGTGTAATCATTTAAGCATGTGTGCAAAGTGGTTGTAACAAATCAGCTTTGGCCAGAAATTGTGACAATCACTTTATAAGTATGCCATCTATGAAGGAATTAAATCAGCTTTGGCCAGATATTAAGACATTCATGTTTATGATGCACACTTTACATAGCTTTCGTAATAGTTGGATGATAAGTAGATCTATCAAATCAGCTTTGGCCAGAAATGATACATCAGAAGCTCATTCAAGTTAAGCCATTTTGGGTTTTGTAAAACATTATTTGATCCTTATTAATTAACTAAGTAATTACAAAAACCAATTATTTAGTAGCAAACCACCTGTTAGCGCGGATCGAACTCCGCGGTGAGTTCGCTGGGGGTGCAGGGGAACAGCGTGCCCCCGCACGGGATTCGGGGCGGAGCCCCAAGCTAAATCTTAGTTCACATTAAACAGCCTAAAATAATGAGGTTTCGAGTGAGATCTCGACTTAGTTATGAGGTCTCGAGTGAGATCTCGAGTCAAGTCTCGACTCATTAATGGTCTCGAGTCGCAACCTCAGTGTCTCGAGTCGTAATCATGGTCTCGACTACTGTGTTTTATGAGATCTCGAGTGCATAATGAGATCTCGAGTCGCAACCATGGTCTCGAGTTGTGAAGATTGAAGCCCTTAGTCGAAACCTCAGTGGTCTCGAGTCGAAACTTTATGGTCTCGAGTCGAAATCGTTGTCTCGAGTTGTAAACGTTTGAGAACAGTTATGATTTCAAGTAGAGACCTTATGGTCTCGAGTAGAGACGATTTGAGAACCCTGATGGTCTCGAGTAGAAACCTGATGGTCTCGAGTCCACTGTTAACAGCTGTTGTTGTGAAAATAACTGAAAATTCGAATTTTTTGGGATTTCGAGATATGGTTTCATGTTATAGTGATGATCTAATTTTATCAAAATATTTCGAAAATTTTATCTGATTATCTATTAACAGATTTTGAAAATCTTTAGAATGCAAAACCGATCAAAACAGGAAATAACACTCATAAATCCTAATTACATTCCAAAACATAAGGGAATTTTCGAATTTTCCTAAGAACACATGATGAACCCTAAACATAAGAACAAAATTCTGGAACCCGAAACCTGAATTTTTTAAGGTTTTTATAAACAGACTTCGGACTTGATTTTAACCATTATGATTTCGAGTCATTTATATAACATTCTTTTTCCGAATAAATTGATTTCGGCACATCAGACCCGAAACCAGCCGTGATGTTCATTAAATTTTCAAAACTTATGTTTTCCAGATTTCAATCCCAGAATTAAGGATAGGAAAACAGAACCGACTAATCAACATATGCTCTGATACCACATGTTGGTCAGTTCTGTTTAAACATAATGGAAAACATGAAAACATACCTTTGACTGCATCAGCACAGGCCAGCAGAGAATCCAGATGGAAACGCAGCAACAGTGTTTGACATGATTGTCAGCTTGGTCTGGTTCCTCCTTAAGGTGCAATCTTATGATGGTGATGAAGAAACCGAATAGGGAGTTCGGCTATGGAGATGGAGGTAGATATTGATGTTATGATTATTAGGTTATGTGTCTAACCCTAGAACCTCAACATAAGTCTCCTTATATATGCACCCAAGAGGAAACCCTAATTAGTTAATAAGGGTAATTAGGCCCATCAACAATTACCAACTAATTATTTAATAGGATTGTTATATATTTTGATCCATATAATATAAATGATTATAATGGCTACTAGATTAAATATAAAATAAATATATTTAATCTTACAGGAACCCGTTCGATTTGTAATTTATAGTGTAAAGTTATATATAAAGTATTGAAGGAACCCTTAACTATTTTGTAGGGGAACCTTTAACCAAATGTGTGTAGTAGTCCACTGGTAAAGCGTGTGGTAAATCTGGTAAAGGTCCTGAGTTCGATTCATGGGGTATTAGGTTTTATCACTTTTTGCCTTTGCAGTTTAGATGTCTAGCAGTCTAGGTATAGGATATGGAAATGGACTCTAAAAATATGGAATTATAGTTAGTGAACAAAGAGAGATAAAACAAAATTAGAAATTTTTATGAACTTGTTGATATCTTATAACTTTATGTTAATATCCCATAAAAGTGGAATCTTGGCCTTTTTCATCAAAATTGGCCCAAGTTTCTGAATTTGATCAAGGTGGTTTATATGATTTTGATTTGTTTTGATATAGCTTATAGATTTTGTGGGTTTACTATCATGTTTTTGCCTTTATGTGATAATTGTGATATTGTATAATGAGGAATTGTAAATTTATAATAGCAAAAGAGTTTTAAGTAGGACAACATTATTACAAGGTATTTCTGATCTTTTTAATCGAGTTCATAGAATCTCACATCTTATGAATTTGTTAGTTTTCATGAACCGAATGGATGTTTGTGGTTTGTAATATTTATTTGGTAGCATGATTAGGTTACAGTTTGCATCTTTTTAACTAGCATGATTTGGTTACAATTTGCATCTTTTTTATTAGTCAAATTGATTATTATTTTTTTGGGATCAAGTTTAGTGATCAATTCTTTTGTTGTATAATATTTGTTCAAATATAAAAGAATTGCTAAAATCTTAATTAAATGACTATAGAGCTTTTGAGATGGTCGTGTGTGACACTTTTTATCAATATGTTTTGGACTCATGCTACAGGTTTTGAAGGTTCTCTCTGGTTCTCCATCAGCATATTCTGCTAATTAATGGGTAAGTTGAGGTTTTTTTGAGTTGACGAATAGTGGTTGATCAGGGCTAGGATACTTACCCTATAATGCTCCTTTTCCCTTAGTTCAGCTCAGGGTAGAAATCTCGTCACTATTTATCGAATATGCCCTTGAACACCTCTATACAAATCAAACTTTCTAGCAATATATTTAAACAATAAGCTAATCCATCTATGAAAAACAATTAAATAAAGCAATTTTCTAAAACCATTAAAACTAATTTTCAAATTCAACAAATCCCTTGCATGTAAAAGTCAATTATAAATTAAAAACTAGGGACGAAATATGACAACGATGGCAAAACAATCAAATGTAAATAGGGTTATTAGTTATTGACACTTTATTATTTATATACAGTTGTATATATAACAAAAATATAGCATTAATTTATACCTTTATATATGATAATATATATTATGTCAACTATATGTTTATCATATTAGATAAATATTTATAATATTTATATAAATAATAGGTTCACTTATGTATTATTTAGTCATAGGTGAAATGGGTCAAATGACAACATAATCAGATAGATCTAAAATGAATAACATGCATATAACAAAACTGAATAAATACTTTAATAATTTACAATTTTAATTTACTTATTATTATTATTATAATTATTATTAGAGTAAATTACAAAAATCGTCATTTATGTATGTCACTTATTGCAAACCGTGTCCTTTATCTTCAATAATTACAGAAAATGTACTCGATGTTTGCAAACCCTTGCAAGTTATGTCCTTTAGCCTGACTCAGTTAATTTTTGTGGTTAAATCTGACCAAATGGACCCAACATGAGGGTATTTTTGTGCTTAAATTTGACCAAATGGACCTCACATGAGAGTAAAATGACTAAAATATCCTCATGTAGGGTCCATTTGGTCAGATTTAACCACAAAAAATTAACTGAGTTAGGGCTAAAAGACATAACTTGCAAGAGTTTGCAAACATCAAGTACGTTTTCTGTAATTATTGAAGATAAAGGACACAGTTTGCAATAAGTGACATACATAAATGACGATTTTTGTAATTTACTCTTATTATTATTATGTTATTAACATCATTCGTTGCAATTTAGTTTTGTTTTGTTATTTTAGGTCCAACACATTGTCATTCATATTTACTTTTAGTTGGTTTTTCCTCGGCTATGTTTCTTCATATATGTCTAGTTATGTTTCGTTGTAAACTGTTCGTTTATACTATTAACGAATGCCTTGTTCGTTTGTAACGAACACGAATATGCTACATTCGTGCTTGTTTAGTTCATTTACAAGCCTTCTTGAAAAGATTCCTAAAATGTCATAGAATCTCTATATTATTGTTATTTTTTTTATCTAGAGCTTCTCTTAAGTGAAACAAGGGCTTGGTCTGTAGTGAGTTGGTCAAAGATATGTAAAATTAACTTGTCGTAAATTAAATGATCCGTATACAATATCATATCAACGTCTATTTATCCATTATTTCAATAGCACTAGCTAGTAGCCCCTATCTAACTTCTTGAACAAGTTCTAATAAACTTTAATACCCTTTGAAAATAATAAACTTATTCATAACTCATTACGGGTGAAGAAAGTTCTATGCATCTCCTTACGGGTGGCTACGGCTATTTCGCAATTTGTTAGCGGTTGGTGTTCTTTGCCTTCTTGATTGGTGCAAGTGTAACACCTCGCAAAATCATGTCCAATATAGTATCGACACGTGTCATGGACTTTAAACGTTTAACGAATTGATTACGAGAGACTAAAGTGGACAAACGAAGAAAGTATGTGTGTAGAAGGATTCAAAGTGTCAACATTTGATCATTTTGCCTTTCAACAACCCTACACGATGTTTATACCCTTAAACGAATAAATCATGAATCGTATGAAACCGTTTGTGGAAGAAAGTGAAAGTTTACAAGACGCGAGGGTTAAATGTGTCAACATGTTTAAATAATACCTCTGAGTGACCTTTTAACGAACCCGGAGCCTTGTAACGATTAATTATGCTCCCAAGAATAAGTGATAAAATTTTCACAAGGTTTCGATATCGTATGAGGAAAATACATTAACTTTCGTAATTAAAGGGTTAAAAGCGTCAACAAGGCAAAACTTGTGTTTTCGATTATCATTTAACGAAACCGGACCTAACGATGTTTGGGTATATCTCATGGATCATAAAAATATAAGTTAAATGGGTTAAATGAGCTTAAAATGAAAGATTTTACGCTTTAGAAGGTCCAGGGGGTGAAAATGTCAAATTTAAAACTTGCTGAGCTGGTTACCTCTATGGTGGCGTCACGCCACAACAAACACCCTCTGCCGTCGCGCGACGCGACGGCCTGATCTGGGCAGAAGCATGCACAGGTGCAGGTCACTACACCTCTCTTCACCCTTGCATGGTTTTAGGGCTGTAAACGAACCGAACGTTCAGCGAACAGTTCGTGAACCGTTCGACGGGAAGTTCGTTTATGTTCGTTCGATTAGCTTAACGAACGAACACGAACAAAAAATTTCGTTCGGTTATCTTAGCGAACGAACACGAACACATGTCTCGTTCGTTCAATTGCGTTCGTGAACGTTCGGTAATATGTTCGGTTACGTCCGTTCATGTTCCTTTGTTTATATTAAAAAAACAATAAATAATAAAGCTTTTATCTAAAGATATTGAAACCTTGAAACCATATTTTTTTCTAAGTTAGCTAAAATTTGGACATTCTAAGACATTTTTGGGGATAATTATGTCTAAGTTAGTTAAACTTGATTCATTGTTTGGTGGTGTAGCAGACTTCTTGTGTTTTGATTTATCATTTGATGGTTGTATTTAACTACTTATATCAAATGTTTAAGGATAACAATGTTTTTATGTTTTATTTTCAAGTTAAATGTTCGTTTCCGTTCGTTTTTATTTGCTTTCATTCGTTTGTGTTCGAGACCAGTGTTCACGAACTGTTCGTGAACAACTGAATTTGCTTAACGAACGAACACGAACACAAACTTATGTTCGGTATGTGTTCGTGAACAGTTCGCGAACATGTTAATTTCCTTAACGAACGAACACGAACATGGACTTCTTCGTGTTCGTTCGGTTCGTTTACAGCCCTACATGGTTTAATTTGAATCTAGGGACTGTTTGATGGTTTTAAAAACCATTTTGGACACATGTACTGATCAAGGAAGAGCCATAACACCTGTATTGATCTGGTGGCACCTTCAATTAGTATATATAGGTGGGTTTTTGGCTGCCATTCTCACTTGCATGATCAAATTCACACTCTCAAACTTACTCTCAAGCTTTGGAGCCTTTTAAATCATTCTCTGGAGCATCCTACATTGGAAGGAAGCTCTATTAGTCTTAATCTTCGTGCTAAGTACTCTTGTAAGTGTACTTAGCCTCTGTAATTAAGTTTTCTTTAGTATAATGATCGAAAGTCAAAGTTGACGTAATTCTGCTTTGACTTAGTGATTAATCACTAATGGTCCAGCCATTATTCGAATAAAAAGTGGCTATGAGTTGGTAATTATGTAGGTAATAAACCCTTAAAAGGGCACCTACTGATTCTCACTCTAACTTGGTCAATTGTCGGGTCAAACTTGTTATTAAAAAGTCAACAGAATCTGTTTTTACAAATAAATCCATAACTAGTAATGCAGAGGTTATGAAACATGTTTTAACATTAAAATAACTTGGTAAATGATATAAGAACATGTCTAGGCATGTTCAACCCGACAATTCTGAGTTTAGGCTCGGTTCGCAACCGAAAGTCGCAAAAGTAGACTTTTGCTTTGACTTTCAGTTCTGACCCGATTTAGCTTAGTTTAAATATGCCTTAGGGTTCCCTTAGGACCATATTACATGTTAGTATAACCCTATGAGATTATACAATATGGTTCCTTTGTAATCCGAATCATTTGCATGTTTCCGTTAATTGCTTAAAAGTTGATGAAGAAACACTAGATAAACGACCGGGATCGTAATATCTAGGGGGTTTGGATCTGCATAAAAGGGTTTGTTCTCTCTCGTTTGATTCGTTTATGATTGTCCTTCTTCTCCGATAACTCTGCAAAAAAGAAGCACCCTTAGCCTCGCCAAGGGGAGAAAGGGGTTCTCTCCTTGACCCGACTCCGGTGTGAGAATAGGTATGGGTTATGAAGAAGAAGATATATTTGAGAAGTGTGTGTAACTTGAATTCATACCTGAGTTGTTTCTCATATTTATAACCGGGAGTCTTTGGGCGGGAAAACCTGTTAGTGAAAAGTTGACGGGAGATGCTAACCCCGTAAGCGGTTACATTTCCTTCCGTCAAGCTTCTTAACCCGTCGTGAGTGCACACGGATCATGGATTAGATCGATGGCTGGGGATTTTCCACGTGTAAAGTGATCAAGTGGAGATTACTTTCCAATTACACGTTGTGATTTCAGGGATGCCTGAGATGGCGACACGTGTCCAGGCGGTTATAACCGTCTTAGTGGTGCACGATTGAATTCTTTCTAGAAGATTACTGTTGTAATCTGGTGTGACCCTTTATCGTGTGGAGTCAGCTGAATGAATAAATCCCAATTCTGGGTAAATAATATCCAAGTCTGGATATTAGGCGGAAGTGTTTATTTTAGGATTTTCATCCTTTGTTTATGGAAGAAAGCGCAAGGATTTATAATTTCCTTTTGGCGCGCAAGTGTTTGACTGTTGTTGGTACCTTAAGCCCTTCTTTTGTAAGACCAGTGCGCGGTCACGCAAGGTAAAAAGGCTGAACGGCAAGGTAGTGGTGTGGTCCCAAGTACCTATTATGAGGTTTTTGGGACCTTACCCCTTCAGTTGACCATTGTGCCCTTTTGATATAAAAACGAGAATTTTGAAAATGTGAGAGGACAAAAACCTTTATTACTGATTTATAAGCATGTCCTAAAAATTTGACATCAGTTTGTGGTCTAAATTAGGAATTATGCTCGATATCGTAAATTGAAGTCTTTTTATTAATTAAACGGCATTTTCGGAATAAAGCCTATTTAAACCCAAATTTTGACACCAAACTTTATACCTACTGATATAATATAATATTTAGGGATTTTTGGAAATTTTTATTAAATTTTAAACTGATCATAACATAGGGTTCTTGCATTGACTCGGTAATTGACGATTATGCCCTTTTTGCTAATAAAATGAGTTTTACACATCCTTTACATATCAAATCTTTTTCTACTGATTTTATACAACAAATAAATTATTTTAAACAGTAGAGGCTGATCAAAATATCAGATTTCCTAAATTAACCCGAATATCGTCAAATACCTAAAACTTGTTACCTACTGATGTCATGAACAAAATTTTTATATTTTAACAGTAAGTAAAAGTTTTGAACTCAGATTTCCAAATTTGACCCTTAAAGCTTATGTGAAATGACCAAAATACCCCTACGGGGCTTAAATTGGCTTTAAATCCGTTTTGGGCATAATGGAAGGTATCCTACTGATATCACAACATATTTAAGGCATATTAACTTGTGAAACCTGTTCGTGACTCTTTTGGTTACCCGTTATGCATTTTTTGCCTTCGGTACGGTTTATGTGACTAGTTTGCATAAATTGACCGAAATGGGTCAAACCTTATCATTTTCACTTCAAAATCCAGAATGTGTTTAGTTTACCCATATTATACAAGTCTTCATATTTGTCGGGTCTAAATCACATTCTAATCCGGTCTTCGCTTAATCTTGCGTTTTGAACCGTAAACCTTTCATTAAAACTAACCGGTCTAAGTTTAAACTTAAGTAAGACCCGTTAGGAATCTAATAGGTTATTAAAACCTTCATTCCAGATTTAGGAGCCAGTAAAAGATATTTGCACTTGCTGATTGTTATACGGCTGAGATAAATTTGTATTTTTGCTCAGGTAAATACTTTTAACTTATTTTCCCTTATACGGGCTTGGGGTACGGTATATAAAATACCGCTTGGTCGGGTATTGAATCTTTAATCGAATAATGGTTAAAACATTGAGATAACCCGTTTAATCTGTTTTGTTTGTTAAGCCTTTGGGGGGTTAATGACCATGTCATGGATATCCTCGCTTCATTCATTGAAATGGTCACGACTTCAGCACGGGGTGTAGGCATACACCTGCCGGTGCGTATGTAAAGATATATACTCGCTTGTTGAGAATAACTCGCTGTGGGTTATATCATGTGGTGTGTCTATTAATCTTTAACCCGGTATTTCTAACCCGTGCTACTGAACGTATAACAAACATATAATTCTTTTACAAGATTATTTTAAATAATTATCCCAAGTTATAAAAGAATATTTGTGCCTTGTGCATTTAAATCAATTTTCTTAAAATATTTTCAAAAGTGTCGGTTAATTGTATTAACCAGTGTAAACTGACGTATTTTCCAAAAAGGTTAAGTGCAGGTACTAAGCGAAATGGGTTGGCTACTCCTAGTATCAAATAAAGAGTCTTGCAAGCTTTTGATGCTTAAATTTGTTGAACAATATTTCTTTCTATTTTGATCCGCCTGTGGATCTTTTACAACCCGTTGTGTAATACTTTATGTTACTTTCGAATCGGTTTGTAATATTTTTACTTTAGACTTCCGTTGTGCATTGAACTATGATTATTTGACTATGATGATATCAACTACGTCACGATACTCCCCACCGGGCCCACCGGTAATACGTGGAAATATCGAGGTGTGACAGCAAGCGACTATCCTTATAGTGGTTTGGTGCATTTATAAAATGAGAAACGACATGATGTTTAATAAAAGAAAAGTCCCAATAAACAAGATTAAAGAAGATATTAAAACGATGGGTTTCCTTTGGATCAAGCATAGATCGTCTTTTAAATCTATAGGATGGAAGGATTGGTGTAATTTTGTTTTGTAATTTCCTTTGTTGTTTTGTGGTGTGGCGCTTGCGTTTTGCTTGTCGCCGTTTTTTTAATGAAAGTAGCCGTTCCAAAAAAATGTAATGAGTTATTTGAGATTAGCTCATTAAAATCTCGAATTAAGTTGAACTCCACCTAAATGGCAACTTATTTAATCAACGAGTTTGGACCCGATTCCGAGCTGTACACCTAGCTTGACTAGATTTTTGAACTTACACGAACATAAAATAATCTATACCTGATAAATAGGTAACTGGTTGCATCATATGTTACAATTATGTTAGTCCAACATTATTATTCCTACTTTTCTTATTTTACCTTTTCATATTCTATTTAATTGAAACAATTAATTAAAACACAATCATATCTAATCTCAAAATATCGTTTTATAACTATTTAATATTTCCTTCATCGTATTTCCTACGACCTCCGGATCGAGAGCAGACGGATGCTCCCAGCATTTGCTCCTGTTGGAGCTTCTCGTTTTCTGCACGGCCTATCTGTTGTTGAATTGTTGCAAGTCTTCTGATGATATCCATAAGAGTGTTTGTTGTTGGAATAAGACCATGGGTTTCTAACCCATAATAAATACTATTATATACACACTAGATAATGTATATTATGTTATGTGCTACTAAACGAGCCAAATTTGAACTCGTAAAGCTACACAACACATGTATGCCTTTGCAAGATAGACAAAGCCCAAAAGAGTTGGGCCTCAATGAGATACACACATTAAAGCTTATGACAAAGGAGTCAACTAGTCAAGCAATAGATTTAGCCCAATAAAACTACTGCCATAGAAAAAGTCCAAAGTTCCAAAGTTCATATTTAAATTTATTAGTGTCTTGTGGACTTGTGGTCATATGGATTGTGGTGTATATAGTAAAATTGTTCGCGAAAAATATTTTGTTATGATATTGCATTAGGATGAGCATATGGTGCCGGACAGGTACCGAAAGTATCGATACCGAAAAATGGAGAAAATGGGATCCGGTACTGATACGGGTATTTGCCGGTAAATAGACCAAAATATCAATACCGAAAAATGGAAAAAAAATGGGTACCGGTACCAAATGCTCATCCCTAGTACTGGTATATTTCCGAGCCTTTAAAGCTTTCCAAATGAATGTACAGATGATCTTTTAATTGAGACAACACAATTATTTCAAGATTTAATACAATATTTAAATCGATAAATGCTTAGTAAAGATTGTCGCTTAAACCTTAACTGTATCGTACAATCTACTCCATATACTTAGTTCATGCGTTTTTGTGAGAGAATCTTCGTCCGTTTTCGAATAATTTAATTCAAGTTTAGTTTGAGAAACAAAAAAAAAAAAAAAATCAAATCTACTGATACCAATCATACATATGTGGATTAAGGTCACATAGATGTGAACGTGAATCATGCTTTCATTATACACATTGTAAACGACACCCTAAAATGATAGGAAACCATCACCCATTAATTAAACGAACACTATTTGGGACCTAGTAAAGTGAGAGAATTTTGAAATTTATTTCCAACTTTGATTGATAGAAGAATGTTAAATGGACATATTGGACTATATCATTAAAATTGAATGAGTGAAATGGTTATGTAGTACAGAATAGATTTAAATGGGTGATAAATGATATAGTATGATTTTAATTAGGTTCACGTTCTACAAGCTTAAAATGGTTTTGGAGTTGGTAAAGAGTATTATTTGTCAGAATGAGCCATTTGCTACTTACATTATGCTTGGCTTTGGGTTGTGGATAGTCAAAACGGATTCTCGGTAAAGTCGGTCAAAAAGGCTATGATTCCTAACTTTGTATGGTGTAGATGGGTGTCCTTAAAGTGTAATACTCTGGCGTGGAGAGGCAACCTTAATAGGCTCCCTATGAGAGATAATTTAAGAAGAAGGAATATAAACATTAACTCGGACATGTGTCCGTGTTGCGACGAATTCGAGGAATCGGTGGAACATTTGTTCACCGCTTGCTCGGTGGCTTTCCGGGTGTGGTTGGCTTTCAGCAACTGGTGTAACATCCTGCCGCTTTTCCTTTTTGAGTTCAAAGATATCTTAGACATCCATAAGTACATTAAAAATGGCAAGAAGGCGGAAAAGATTATTTACGCTCTGGCTATTATCTCTTGCTGGTGCATATGGAAAGAAAGGAATGAGGTGGTCTTCAACCAGAAAAAGTGTTGTCCGCATGATATCATAGGGGAGATAAAATCTAGAGGGTATACTTGGGTTAAAAATAAGTATCCTTGTAATTATCTCAATTGGCAGATTGGTGTAAATATCCATTGTATATGTTGTAATTTTCGACTCTTTGCTCGTTTGGGTCGGGGGTTGTCTGCTTGTATGACCTTTTGCCCGGTTGGGTCGGATGTGTGTTTTTAATGAAGTTTATTTAAAAAAAAAAGTTAATTTACTTTTGAAATATTACGGTTTCCATCATAGTTCATAATTTTGTATACATTAAACATTATAAAAATGAATTTAATGCCTATATTTAGCTCTAATAATTTGTCGGTATCATTTTCGTACGGTTATTTTAAGAAGACGAGTCGACCAAAGAAGGCTAAATTGAATTTGTATTGGAAATTACAACTTGAAAGTGAATTGTACCACAATGATAAAGCTACTCGGTCTTATGGCCAAGGAAAAGGGAATAAATTCTACAACGTGTCTGTCGCTTAGACATTGGGGGCTTTGCCCTTTGAAACTCCAAAATCATGAGGTGGTGGGCAAGGACAAAGGGGCAAGTTTTTTTTTATTTATTAAATCTTTTTTTATTGTAATTATTTTAAAAAAGACAAAACAAACAAATAAAAAGGGACATTGTATACAATCTTAAAGGAGAAAGTCGTGGGTTTCCCACCGGCTTTCCTCCTTACCCCCTTACTTTTTTTAATATTGCATTTTAGCCCCTTGACTTTGTAATTTTTAAAGTTTCATAAAATATCAAATTTAATCCCTAAAACTTCCACTTTGAATTTTCAAAACCACAACCTCATCTTTCAAACTTTGCCAGCATCAACCTTTTACTTTAGTTTTCCACCATCACCCCATTAGCTCTTACATGGTTACGCACCAACCCTCTTCTTTTACATTTCTACCAACACCCTCTCATCTTTTACACATTTTCGCCACCACCCATATACTTTTATACTTTATCTTTTTTAGAATTTGTTTTTTACCCCATGTACTATTACTCCATTGTTACACCCGCCCAACTTTAAAAAAAATTGCACTTGTAACCCCTAGACTACAGCTCCTACTTTTGCAAATGCCAATGCATTGTGTTTTACGAAAATGTCTTACGCATTGTGTTTTACACTTTTTTGTAATTCTCTTTTACGCACTGTGTTTTACGAATCGTGTTTTGTCTTTCTATATGTTTCCACCCGTCAAAAGACAAAGTCGATGGAAACCTCACCGGCTTTGCCTCCCCATCCCCCATACCTTCACGATGTTGCAATTTTAGCCCATTGACATTGGTACCTTCAAAGTTTCATAAAATAGCAAATTTAGTCCCGAAACTACTACTCCATTTTACAAATAGTTTGCTTTTGACACCCCAACTTTGTGGTAGTTTCCTTTTCAGCTCCAACTTTGTTATAGTTTCCTTCTTACCCCAAAACTTTATCAAATCTTATCTTTACCCTTTCTTAGCCCTTAAGTTTAAGAAATGCAATTTTTAACCACTTAACTTTTTATGAACTTTGTAAATGCCACTTTGTCCCCTCTAGAGTTTTTGGCTTGATGATATAAATTCGAGTTAGTCGGGTCGCATATAATACGTTATGATTGTACGATATAAATTCGATTTACGTTACGCTTTAATCCAATCGCAATGCAACTATAGGATACATTGACTTCAATCGGATACGTCAAAACGTGCGTTTTCATATGGTTAACACATCACATAACACTTGGACTAATCCGTTCGATATTTGTGAAGTACCCGCGCTGCAACGCGCGCGGGTCTTATTACTAGTTTATATTAATTAAACAATAACATTACATAAAATTAAAAGAAATACGGAAAAAAAAAAACACAATTAAAAGACCTTAATAAACCATAGTGTAACTAAGATTATGTTGTTCTATGATTTATTTTTTCCATGTTCTTGTACATTTGTCTCTCAGATGGTAAAGTGATCGATGTTCATTCGAGGGGAATGGGTAGTTTTTATTTTTAGATAAGAAGAGTAAAGTAGTCATTTTAAATAGTTATTACATTTGTTAATTTATGTAGTAATAAGAACTAAACATCGAAAATGACAAAATCTGTAAGGCTGGATGGTATGGGGTTAGTCCCCAGTGCGTCTAGGTCCGGCGACGAGGCACACACCGTGCCCCCCCCCCCCCCCCCGCGTCCTCATCCTCCCTGTCCTCTGCCAAACGTTTGCGACAGTCCACAAAAGGACAAAAACTATCCCTCCCCCTCTCTCACACACCTATACATACAATATATACATATACTTTTTAGGTCTATCTCCCCATTTCCATACATCCATCCTCTTTGCTCCATCCTCATGCCCATCCTACGTGGCGGACCATCCTCCAAGAGAGGACCATCACCATACCGTGTAGCCTAAGAACTTACCACCTAAAATTCTCTTATTGTTCATCTATATCTATTTTTTATTCTTTATTTTTTAATTTCAGGTTGATCAATTAAAAAAATAAACAAATCAGATTTAATGATATGACTTTTTAGTTAAATATCTAAAGTATGATCAATCAAAAAAGTTGAGGGTAAAAAAATGTTTTGAGTTTACCGGAAAGATAATAAAATTAAAACGAAAGTCCATGGAAGTCTACGATGTATTGTAGTAACTTTGTTAATCATCCACTTTATAAACAAAATTAGCTCACTGTTTTTACTCACTTTTTAATATAGTCAATTGTACTATATCTATATCTATAATACTATATTAAAAGAACTGGGTTTTCAATACTTTTCGTAATTTTGTCATATGTACAAATTTTGAAGCACCATGTACAAATGAAGCAAACCATTTAGAGGGGGAAACTTGGACATTGTCCAAAGTTTTAAGACACTTTGAGGGCAATCTTGACATTTCATCCATAGAATCCATGCCCACTTATGTCTTTCATTAATTGAATTAAATTAAGAAATCAAATAAAAGTTTTATAATAATTAAGGGAATTAATTGATTAAATTAAAGGTTAGACATGCAACCTTTGAGATTTTCATGATTTAATAGACATGCAACCTTTTTACTCTTTTGGTAATTTTATATTGTGTACACATTTTGAAGCAACATGTACAAGAGAGCCAAACTTTTTTAGAGGGGGTAAACTTACGCATTTTCCAAAAATTTAAGATACTTTAGGGGCATTTTAGTGATTTCGGCACCTTTGTAACCTATAATTAAGATAAATGTATAAAATTTTTCATTAGTACTACTCATCAATGTTTTATGATTATCAGATAAATGTATAAAATTATTACTATTTCAAACATATATTTATATAACAAGTGATCAAAACCAAACTCCTCATGGAGTTGAAAACTTTAAAAGATAAACCAGGTGAAACAAACCATGCAAACTGCATGCCAACAACGATTACAACTTAACTTCAGGTTTCATTTATGATACTGATTTCCAGTTAGTTTTACTCAGTCCTAGGTGATATGCTATATTTGTTCTTTAATCCAACCATTGTTACGCATTTCAAGTTAAATTATCATAACTTACATGTTTCGTTTTGTAAGATAAGAGTGACATGTTGGGCTTTGTAACTAACAAACTTCATGCTAGTCAACATTTATAATACATATCATAAATGAATATGATATCAGTCGGGACACCCGTCGCAACGCGCGGGCTTTCCCACTAGTATATATATATATAGGGTAAAAGATAATTTCAGAACCATAAATATTTACAGAACTTGCAGAACTCCTAATAAACAATCTTTTTATTTATATTTTTTTATGTTTATGATAATTTTATCATTTATTATGTTTATTTTTATGATTACATACATGTTAAGAGTAATTTTATCATTTTTTAAATGTAATTTTATAATTATACATAGGTAAACTAGCTTTTTTACATATATGTAATTAGTTACGACACATATACACAATTTGGCTATTACACATACGTAAACTGTTTTTAAGATGTATGTAATCAAAGAAATATATGTAATAGATGATAAAAAGATCATAAACACCAAAAATATATATAAAATGATTGTTTATTAGGAGTTCTGAAAGTTTTGTAGTTATTTAGAGTTCTGAAATGAACCCAGCCCTATATATATATATATATATATATATATAGGAAAAGTGTAAAATACATTACGGCTTAACGTACATCACGTACGATAACGTGCGTGATTATGTGTATAACGTGCGTGATTAATGTTTTCCAACATGCGTGATTTGGGTTTTTTAGTTTATAACGTGCGTGATTTTGAAATGAACGTGCGTAATTACCTGTCGTACGTGATGTACGTTAAGCCGTAATATACGTTAACTGGCCTCTCTATATATATGTGTATATATATATATGGGCCAGTTAACGTACATCACGGCTTAACGTACGACCAGTACGCGACCAAATTACGCACGTTATTTTGAAAATCACGCACGTTATAAACTTAAAAACCCAAATCACGCATGTTAATAACATTTATCACGCATGTTGAAAACCATTAATCACGCATGTTATACACATAATCACGCACGTTGTCGTACGTGATGTACGTTAAGCCGTAATGTATTTTACACTTCTTATATATATATAAACGGGTTCAGGAGAAAACGCTCAAAAGTGTGAGAACGGTGAGAACGCTTCCTGGCCCAACACGTGTCACGCCGCTTAGAAAAGGGCGGATGGGCTTTTTTGTCCTTTCATATTTTCTTTTTTTAAACGCGTGTCACTTCATCTTTCCATTTTTTGGCGTTTAATAAATACGCGGCGTTTAATTGTTTTTAGATCAGAATCATAGTAAATATTTTGGCGTTTTAAGTATTGTTTTGGCGTTTTTATTTGTTTTTTTAGATCAGGATGCAGGCCTTTAATGTAAAAACATCAGTAATTTTCTTGATTTTTATTTTATATCAAGTTTTTTGTCATGTAGGATACAGGCCTATAATGTGGTAGGCAATTATAGCGTTTTGAAAAGATAAATAAATTTCAATTTTCCATGTAGTGGCATTAATATAACTATAATGTTTGGTAATAATGTTACCGTCTTTTTTATTTTTCTTTTTTACTTTGTTTACGTTTTTGGCGTTTTATATAGCAACATCGTGCTTTGCTAGCATTCCTTCTCACAGTTTTCACACTATCAGGCGTTTTGTTGTTTGAAGTTTTTGGCGTTTTATACTAATTTTTTTTTAAAATACTAGAGAATTAGATGATAAACAACAAACATTTAGATAACAAACCATATAAAATGAAAAAAATAAAAATAAAAATTATAATCTAATTTTTCATCCAAATCTTCACTGTTATCAGCCTCTTCTACTTTTAACTTTTTTGGCGTTTTGATCCTGTTTTTGAATACCTTATGTAGATCCTTATTTTCCTACATAACGACCGTCTTTAGAAGATGCTTATTTTTCGTGGCATCCTTTATTGTGGGTGGATATATACTTGTTTGATGATATGTTAAAGATCAACGCATGCTCTAATGTATTGATCCCTTCATGCCATCCATATATCCATCAAGAATAAATTTACATGATGTCATATCAGTGTCATCAGTCTCTTTACCTTGAATATTTGTCCATCTCATTCAGAAAAAGATTATAGAGATACCCAACTCAGAGAAGAATCCATTTAGTGAAACTTCATTTAGATCAATACTCAATATAGCAGAATCCAGGTTCTGCATCTGTAGCTTTTTTAACTATTTATTTTTTGGCGTTTTTTAAAGTGAATGCTTTCTAGGAAATATAGTGTTTGTTTCTGGGGTTGTGATCAGTTGATTGTGTAGAGACGTCTCTCTTATATGATGTTTTTGGAGCGTGGTTTAGGCGGAATTTTTTTTATAATATATGATATTAATAAAGTAGCTGTCTTTTCAGTTACTGTGTATATTTACTGTTTTAATATATGATATTAATAGACTTTTCAATCTCCCAAGTTTGGCGTTTTTGAATGGGTTTAAGTAGTTTTTGGCGTTTTTCCATTTTTATTTTTTATTAATTAATACTTCTGCAAATTACTTTCATTATAGATTGGGAGTTTTTGGCGTTTTACTCCATTTATGGCGTTTCATATGCATTATGACTGTTTTGGCGTTTTATTAACATGATGTATTTTTTTATTTCTAAGTTGAAAATTACATAGCAAACTACAGAAAAAGAAAATTAAAAAATAAAAATAAAAATAAAAACCATTCATCTTCCAAATCTTCACTGTCATCAGTCTCTTTCTTCTTTTGATTATTAACATGATTTGGCGTTTTATTAACATGATGTATTTTTTTATTTCTAAGTTGAAAATTACATAGCAAACTACAGAAAAAGAAAATTAAAAAATAAAAATAAAAACCATTCATCTTCCAAATCTTCACTGTCATCAGTCTCTTTCTTCTTTTGAATCATGTTCGCTGGTGGTTTGACTTAGCCATGCTTGTGTTTTTGTGGCCGTTTGGAAAGGCAAAATGACATGAGTTTTTTGTTTGAATATGTATCTTCGAACAACTCATTAGTGTCATTCGTCTTTCATGCCATTTAAATATTCATCAAGAACAAAACCCAGAAAATGACATAAGTCTGACCCCAGCATTTTTTTTTTATGATTTGTCCATCTCATGCAGCAAAATGTTATTTGAGTCACAGCACCTCAGGGAAGAATGCATTATCCGAAACTTTGGCATAGAACAATATATGAATATACAAGAAACGATATTTGGCATTTTTTGCGTTTTACTGAGGAAATAGTGTGACTGAGAGAACCGTAGAAAATATGGCGTTTTTTTAGTAGTTGTGTTTGATGTTTTGGGGGTTTTGGCGTTTGTAAGTTGAATGGTATATAGTAGAAAATATGGCGTTTCAGGTTCTGGGGGGTGTGTTTTTTATGTCTGTGATGTTTTTTGTTTATATAGCGATGTGTTTTGGTCCGTAATGGCGTTGTATTCATCAGTATGGCGTTTTGGTATAGAGGTGTAAAGACGCTTTTACCCTTAATGAGGCGCGTCCACGTAAGAAAATTGATGTTATTTACGAAAACGCCACCGCGCCAATCTAGTCTATAGATTGTTTTAATCGGACGATCGATAAGCGTTCTCACCGTTCTCACACTTTCTACCGTTTTCTCCAAATCCCGACCCTATATATATATATATATATATATATATATAGGGTAGGGATCCTACACTACAGAAAAACGGAGCATTAGGGTTTGGGGTTGGTGTGATTTGGGAGGGACTAGGTGAATCTCCTGCCCGCCAATGGTTTTGATAACCTTACATGCTCTAATGATCGAACGGCTAAGGATTGATTAAAAGGAGAGGACACGGATAGGACTTTTAGCGGCGACTTTTCAGAAGTCGTCGCTAAAGAGGTCGCCACTATTGCTAGTTTTTCTTGTAGTGCTAAGAGAAGTCCACCCTATTTGAGAAACTTGAGAAGCAATCTGGATCACACATTTTCCCTAAGCAAAAAATGCAAAAAAAATGTGAAAAAAATGCAATTTTTTTTTGTAGTGTAGTGCTAAGAGAAGTCCACCCTATTTGAGAAACTTGAGAAGCAATCTGGATCACACATTTTCCCTAAGCAAAAAATGCAAAAAAAAGGTGAAAAAAATGCAATTTTTTTTTTTTGGAAAAATCGCAGCTTTTTCTTTAAGGATTAATTTTTTTTTTAATTTTTTTTGGATTTATACATATGTGTATATTGTTAATCTTTTAACTATACATATATGTATATTGTCAATTATACATATATGTATTTTAAAATTGAAAAAATATGTCTTATAAATCCTAAACCTTAAACCATACACACTAAAGCTAAACCTTAATGCTAAACCCTAAACTCTAAACCCTAAAGCTAAACCCTAATTCTAAACCCTAAAGCTAAACCCTAATGTTAAACCCTAATGCTAAACCCTAAAGCTAAAGCTAAACCCTTAATGCTAAACCCTAAAGATAAAGCTAAACTAAAAAGTTAAAGCTAAACCCTAATGCTAAACCCAAAAGCTAAACCCTAATGCTAAACCTTAATGCTAAACCCTAAACCATAAAGCTAAACCCTAAACCCTAATGCTAAACCCTAAATACTAATGCTAAACCCTAAATAACACTTATTTTTCAATTTTAAACATGTATATACATATATGTATAATTGACAATATACATATATGTATAGTTAAAAGATTAACAATATACACATGTGTATAAATCCAAAAAAAAAATTTTGAGTTAATTGCCAAAATCGTCCCTGAGGTTTGGGTACGTTTGCCATTTTTGTCCAAAATGACACTTTTGTACCAAATTGCCCCCAACGTTTGTAACTTTTTGCCATTTTCATCCAAAGCACTAACTTAGTTTATTATTTCTGTTAAGTTGAGGATATTTGGATGAAACTGGCAAATATAAAACCACAGGGACGATTTTGGTAATTTACTCAAACCCTTTTTAATTTCTTTTATTTAATTATTTTTGTTACATATATAATAAAAAATAATATACATGGAGTTTTTAGAAAAAAAAAATAATAGTTTTGTCACATAATTTTTATAAATTTTCATCCAAATCACTAACTCAGTTTATTTTTTCTTTTAAGATGAAGGATGTTTTAAATTTATAAATTAAGACATAAATTAATTTACAGCTTCTTTATATAAATCAGTTTTATAAAGAGAAAACGTCATTGGTGTGCAACACATAATAATCGATTACAACTTTTAGTATTTATCACTTATAGAGATAGAAAAAAATTGTAAAACGTTACATATTTTTTAAATGTGTTGAACACCTAGGAAATATGTTGGTAGAAATAAAATATTTATTTAATTAAGATTATGATGGTAACTAACTAATATTTATTCTGAGTGACTTGAGTAAAGAAACTTTTAGTTCATAGTATTATAATTACAATTTGGAGGGTAATTTTAAGGTTTGGTAACGATGCGTTGTTTGATAGATTGGGGGGTGGTTTCTGTTTTCCTTAGGAGGGAATTTAAAAAAGTAGAAGATGAATTAAAAACTTGGTACATATGATCAGATTTTTTTATTTGACATTTTTCAATAAGGTAACCAGCATTTTAGTTTTATAAAATTTAGAGGTTTAAGTAGATTTTTTTTTATAAAACTGATCTATATAAAAAATTAGAAATTAATTTATGTCTTAGTTTATAAACATCTTTCGCCTTAATAGAAAAATTAACTTAGTTAGTGGTTGGATGAAAATTTATAAAAATTATGTGACAAAGCTATTATTCTTTTTCATATAAAAATTGCATGTATATTCTTTTTTTATTATATATGTAACAAAATTAATTAAATAAAAGAAATTTAAAAGAGTTTGAGTAAATTGCCAAAATCGTCCCTGTGGTTTTATATTTGCCAGTTCATCCAACTATCCTCAACTTAACAGAAAAAATAAACTAAGTTAGTGGTTTGGATGAAAATGACAAAAAGTTACAAACGTTGGGGGCAATTTTGTACAAAAGTCTCATTTTGGACGAAAATGACAAATCTGCCCAAACCTCAGGGACGATTTTGGCAATTAACTCAAATTTTTTTTTTAAAAATAAAAAATTAAACACTTAAAGAAAAAGCTGCGATTTTTACAAAAAAAAAATTGCATTTTTTTTACTTTTTTTTTTGCATTTTTTTTGCTTAGGGAAAATGTGTGGTCCAGAATGCTTCTCAAGTTTCTCAATTAGCCTACTACTTCTCACATGATCCTTATCATATATATATATATATATATATATAGAGAGAGAGAGAGAGAGAGAGACTAAAGACCAAATACAAATACCTTTAACTTACAAAACGTACGAAGTGAACGTTTTGCTGAAAAAACGCGGTGACATTTTTTCGTAATTATTAAAATTACTCTACAAATGATCTTGTAGGGTAATTTTGATATTGTAGGGTAATTTTGTAAAACTATCTTGTACGTAATTTTAATCTTTGTAGGGTAATTTCGAAGAGTATCATAATTACTCTACAAATGATCTTGTAAGCTAATTTTGATCTTGTAGTGTAATTTTGAATTATATGTTGTTTGATAAACAAGTAGCGTAATTTTGATACACTTGTAGAATAATTTTGATAATTACCCTACTAGCATATTTTACAAAATTATCCCACAAGATTATTTGTAGAGTAATTTTGATAATTACTCTACGAGCAAATAATTACGAAAATATCACCGTGTTTTTTTTTCATGTCTTTCGTGCGTTTTGTACGATAAGACACATTGTACTAGGGATGAGATTTTTTACCGAAATACCGGTACCATACTGGTACCGTACCGATCATAAATGGTACCGGTATCAGTAATAGATTTTTTGAAATTCGGTGTCGGTAAAAAACGGTAGCGGTACCGGTATTTTTCGGTAAATACCGGTATTAATACCGAATTTAATAACGACTTTATGTATTTTGCTATTATCTTAGATCCCACTATGAAGTTATATTTTCTTGAAATTGTTTTACAAAAAACCAATATCAAATTTCTTTTGTTTGGTTATTTTTAATCAGTTATGATGATTTTTTAGACATGTTGGAATTTGGATGTTAAAAGTCGAACCCATGGATGTTTACTTTTTGATTTTTTTTACTACTTAATATGTTTACCCTTTGTTTACATTCTTCTATATATTACTCTAGTTCAATTAATAATGGATGAATGAGTTCCACATGAATTTTTTTTAGGTAAAACAATGGATAACACCAAAGCGGTACCAATATGTTAAATTACCAAAATATCGGTACCGATACCGTTACCGTACCGGTACAAAATCTATAAATACGGTACGGTAATCGGTATCCACATTTCTTCAATTTCGGTAACAGTGTTTATGGTATCGGTACCGATACGGTACCGGTATCGTACCGATCTCATCCCTACTTTGTACGTTAACTTAACTCTCTCTCTATATATATATTCATATACTTATCTTTCCATTTATGCAACCCAATTTTATCCGCAATGTAAATAAAGACGATAATTTCTGACATCATAATTCATAAAAACCCGATAAAAAAACATTCATATTTGTAGTTCGACTCAAACGGGATGCGTGTGTACATACATTTACATATATTGTTAAAACAATAAAATAAGAATCATATGATATGACTGCCGACTGCGAGTCTGCGATATATAATATAAATGACGTCACCCATTAAAATAAGGTGACGTAAATGTAAACACAAATTCAAATATTCAATATTTCCTCCATGAAAACTCTGTTTGAAGGTCCCAATCTCTAAAACCGTGAATTGCGTGTTAGAAGAAGTCTACACAATCGATTAGCTGTAGACACGTATATTTTTTCGTCTTGTTTCGATAAGTATATTTATAATATTATATTGACTTGATTTCAATATTGGGTGTTACACGGTCCAAGTGATTTGCATATGCAACAATGCAAGACTATTTTGTCTTTTAAACAGATAAAAAAACAATACACATTTCGGAAACACGTATAATAATATTTCGGCAAAAAAAAAAAAAAAATACATGAAAGTTAGTATTAGGGTGTGTTTAGTATGAGGTAATAAAATGAACAAAGTAATGGAATGGACAACGAAATGAAATGGATCATTACATTCGATTGTCATGTTTGGTTACTAATATGTGAATAGAATGAATCATTAATTTGTACAATTTGATAGACAAAAGAAGACGATGTAATGAAACACAACTGAATTAAAAACGACAAGAATATAGTTGCCTAAATAATGATAATAATAATAATAATAATAACAACAACAACAACATAATTATAAATGTATTTACGCAAAAAAAAAATACTTTATAAACAAAGTTTATCAACTCAAACACAAGGTCGGTCCAAGCTTTTTGGAGAACACGTTGTATTTTGTAGTAGTCCGCGTTGGTTTTTAGTGTGTTAACTCGTTAATTCATATGGGGTTGTATACTTATAGCGTGTTTGGTGTTTTTGGCTTAACAGGTATTAAAAAGGGTAAACAAGAGAAACCGAGCTGAAAAACGGGTTTGACAGGTCAACACGAGGCTGGTAGTAGAAAAAGTCAACCTAGGCAGTCCAGGCGACACGCAACAGATGATCCATACTCACCCGCGACGTGCGGGAGAGTTCAGTTGCCGGAAAAAATTAGAAAACGGCCCAATTTGATTTTTAGGGTTATCATTCACCTTCCAGTCGTTCCATACGAATTCAAAGGCGATTCCCAGCGATTTTGACCATAACTTTCATCCGTTTAAGCTGATTTTCATGTCTAATCCATCCCCGATCAAGATTGAAGCTGCGATGACAACCATGAGCGGCTAAATGCGCCGTGGCTTCCGCTCGAATGAACAATTGCTTGTTTTTTTATATGAATACTTGTTTATGATTCTTTTAAACTGGTAAAGCTTGACTACTTGTGTTGACTTTGTGCAACGGTTATAATATTTGAATTATTTGTCGTTTATTAAGCATATTGGCGATATACTTGCATCGTTAGCAGGTTAATAAATTGGTGGGTAATTGATATTATCAAACAGGTTGTTAGGTTGTATGGTGAATCTTAAAAACTATCCTTAACAATTAATCAAAATCATTAATCCAAGGTCATGTCTATGTGGTGTTTTGAATCAGTAAACATGTGTTTGTGTTAAAAACGGGTAATTGGGATTCCAGGCGGAGGTTACTTTTTCTCTTATTGATCACAACTTTCTTAACAATTTCTGTGTTTTTTTAAACAATCATTAAAACCCCCAAATTTAGAATAGATTAGATCATAGTTAAAACTGAACATTAACCACAAATTCTCCGTGGATACGATACCCTAGTTATACTATCTACATAATTTATTTAGATTTTTGATTGACCTTGACGACAGTCATCAAAATGGCGTCATTGTCGGGGAGTTTGTGCGCTTAGTGTTAGTTTAATTAGTTGTTTTTATTGCTATCTAAAAAAATCTAAGAAACCCAAAAATATTTCTTTTTGTTTATTTTTGTTTCGTTCAGTATTACGCGTAGTTTCTTGTTTACTTGTGCGCAGGTGATTTCTAGTTGCATGCATACTAGGTTTTCAGGAAAGTCATCACTACTTCTTTTCGACCCCGAAATCGAAATGACCGCCAGACAGAACTTACTCCTTCGTTCAGCTTTGAGAGGAAAAGCAGCAGTTTCCACAATGAATCCTTCAGAAAATCAACCAAATCCGAAACGACAACCGTCACAACAAGAACTACTTCCTGATATGCACCACCCCCGTTTACAACTAAACCACAAAATCAAACCCAAACTCAAACTCAAACTCAACAAACTCCACCCATAGCACCGCAACCGAACACAACCACCCAACAAATACCTACCCCAATTGAAGAGTTTCGTTCGGTCGGTGGACCGTTTTACTCATTAGAAAGCCGATTACCAGCACAACCCAATCCGTTGCGGGCTGTAAATCGACAGACTCAAGTACCATACCCGAACCGATCGGTTGTCATGTTTGATCAAGAGGAAAACCGATCTAGGGCCGATGAGTTGGATGATGGGTATGGAGAAGAGGAAGATTAGGGTTACATGGATTATCGGGGTGGTCCCCAAAATTGGGCATTGAACCGTAACCAACTAGCATATCGATCGAGACAGCCGCGTGGTGGAGATGGTTACCAAACCCCACCATAGGTTCAAAGAGCACCTGCTATACCTCGCCCAAGGCAAAGAGATCCGAGATTTCTAGATCCTAATGTTAGGGGGATCGAGCAGAGGCGTCTCCGAGAATTCACGTACCATGTTCGAGCTTGAAAAAATATGCGCTTCCGTATAGTGACGAAGCTTGAGATTTCCGACCGGGGGTCGAAAACGTATATACCTAATAAAATTATAAAACCGGGGGGTCGAAAACGTATATACCTAAAAAATTATATACGGAAACTACATACCGGACACAACTTTAATGTTTTATTATTATTTAAAAAATAATAATCAAATTAGTATTGGGCTCAATAAACCTAATGCCAAGTGGACTAAATTCTAAACCATAAAAAATAAAAAATAATAATCAAATTAGTATTGGGCTCAATAAACATAATGCCAAATGGGCTAAATTCTAAACCATAAAAAAAGTATTTGTAAATGGGCATATATTGGAATTGGTATGTGTTTACTATTTAAAAAAAAAATAACATATACATATCAGATTTTTTTTTAAATCGTGTGCCCCTCGAAATCACGGGCCTTGTGCGGAGGTCCTCCCTGCACACCTTCAAAGCCAGCACTGGGAACGAGAGTCATTTTCGACCGCAGATTGCCGAACATGCATCACCGGTAGTGATGCCAGTAGCACAAGGGAATGGGGATCGTTCTTTCGAAGCAAAACCGCACATTTTGAACATGCTACCTATCTTTCACGGGAAGAGTATTGAAGAGCCATATGCACATATTGCGGATTTCGAGGCGGTATGTAGTATGATCGGTGGACATGGGTTTACACCGGATGAGGTGAAGCTGGTTTTATTTCAGTTCTCGTTAAAGGATTATGCGAGAGACTAGTTCACATCATTGCCCTATGCTAGTATTCATACTTGGCAGGAGTTACAACAACAGTTTTTAGAAGAATACTACATTCCTCAAAGAACAAAATTGGGTAGAGCGGCTCTTAGGGAGTTTCAGCAAATGCCGGGTGAACTATTATATGAAGCTTGGAAGAGGTTTAACCAACTGATCCGAAATTGTCCTCACCACGATATTCAGAAATGGGAGTTGACCACGGCATTTCATAATGGGATCTCCAATGAAGATAGGAGAGATATGTTTCAAACTCCCCACAAAGAACAGGCAGTAATGCACTAGTGTGTGTATATATATATCACCTTTCACCAACTCCTAATGAATAGTGACTTCAATATTTTTTAAATTAATTCTATTTATTATTATAGGGTTTTTAAACTTATTTTTAAGAGTTAATTACACAGATGGACCATGTGGTTTATAACTAGTTTCGTCTTTGGGTACTAACTTTTTTTTTAATAGGTTCAGGTTTATGGTTTCAATTTTGTAACACCTTTGGGTACTAACACCAAAATTAGTTAATTTTTTTCAATATAATGACTAAAATATTGTTCCATTTTTTTAAATTTTATCAATGTAACAACTTTGGGTATTAACACCTATTTTTATTTAAGTTTAAATCAATTTTACAAAGAATTTTGAATTAAGATTATTTTTGTATATACAATTTTAAAAGAGTAAACTTTCGTTTTGCTCCCTGTAGTTTGGTCACTTTAACGATTTTGCCCCAAACATTTCAAAATAGCCATTTTATTCCCTGATCTATGAAGGCCTTTATGATTTTGCTCTCCGCCCCTAAACGTCATCCATTTTAATAGTTAGGGTTTTAAGTTGGAATTGTAAAGGGAGGGTTGGGAAAATACATAATTGCCCCTCAGGTGTTTTGCACGTGACAGGCTTTAACTGTTAAAGTGGATGATGTTTAGGGGCGGAGAGAAAAATCATGAAGGCCTTCATAGATCAGGGAGTAAAATGGCTATTTTGAAAGGTTTGGGGCAAAACCGTTAAAGTGACCAAACCACAGGGAGCAATACGAAAGTTTACTCATTTTAAAATGTTTTCGTATGATCATAACATACAACCCATACTCAACATTTAAAATAAGTTGGTCGAATATGCAGAATTACATCGAAAAAATTATGAAATTAGTAAACTCCTTATTTATATCAAAACTAAAAATATATGTTTATAAAGTATGGGTTGTATATTATATTCATACAAAACTAACGTTTTCTTCCTTGTTAGATTTGAGAAACCAAGCTAGTTAATTTTCCATCAAATAATTTCAATTATGGTGACTGTTATAGACATTTAATCTATATATGAATATATGATTACACACGTAATTTATATTTTATATATGATTCTTCATTTTTTTTTTCATAAACATGATCATGTAACACACATAGTAATAATCTACTAGTATATTATATCTAGTTTATTTAATAATCATTGTTTCAAAACATATAGCTAGTTAAAATATTTTAAAATTGTTATAGACAAAAATAATTTTAGTTCAAAATTCTTTGTAAAATTGATTTAAACTTAAATAAAATTAGGTGTGAGTACCCATATGTGTTACATTGATAAAATTAAAAAAAATGAAAGGGTATTTTAGTCATTATATTGATAAAATTAACTAATTTTGGTGGTACTACCCAAATGTGTTACAAAATTTAAACCATAAAACCTAAACTTTTAAAAAAAATGTTAGTACATAAATGTAAAACTAGCTATAAACCATAGAGTCCATCTGTGTAATTAACTCTATTTTTAATTGACCACAAACGTTATTTAGGGCATGTTTGGCTAAGCTTTTTCAACCCAACTTATAACTTATTGACTTAATCAAAAAGCTAAAAAGGAGTTTTAGTGTTTGGCAAACCTAAAAATCCTTTTCATAATGACTTTTTGAAAAGGAGAAAAAGCTATCAAAAAGGAGTTTTTGAGAAGTTAGAGGCTTGTGACTTTTTTATCAGTTTTTAACTTTTCAAAGACCAAATTACCTGATTACCCCTCATTTATAACACTTCTTATGAAAGAATATCCCTTTTAGTCATTTTACATCAATAAGCTAAACCAAACACTTTTTAAAAAGCAACTTATTGACTTATTGGCTTTTCCCATCACATAAGCTAATCCAAACACTTTTTTAAAAACTCTTTTTCAAAAAGTCATAAGTTAATAAGTCATTTTCACAAAAAGTCATTTTTACCTTATATAAGCTTAGCCAAACATGCCCTTAATAAAAAAAACTTAATGTTATAGTTTTTCTTTTCTATGAATTGACCACAAAGTTTGTATTTTTAAAATTTGATGAATTGTGTTTCGGTATAAGTTTTAGTAAAAATCGAACGACTCAAATATAATTTATTTTATTTATCGTAACGTTCTGGTATGGATTTCGTTGAAAGTAGAGTTATATTCGTATATGTATTCGTCTTTAGGGGCGGACCCAAGTGATCCCTGGGTGGGCGGGCGTACCATTTCCCATAATTAGTGTATTTTTTAGGCTAAAATCGCTTCGCACCACTTGAAATTTTGGTTAGACCCCTTATTCGCACCTCTTGAATTAAATAATTCATGGGTCCGTCACAAAACACGAAGAATCCAATTAGTATTTTTAAGTCAACATATATATTGAGCAATTTTTCTCATAAGTTTGCTGAAGCAGATATTGAGCAATTTTTCTCTAAGTTAGCTGAACTACAGTATAGCAATTGCCGTGTTGACTGTAGCATGACAATTTTGAATAATGTAATTTTATTGACGTCATATATTCATATATAATGATGTCATATATAAATTATATAATGATGTCATATATAAGCACTTTGTATCATAGCAAAGATATTTGGTTTACGCATTTCTACAAAACAAAATTTCAATGTCCCACCTCATAAATTGTGATTCAACGTGTTACAAAAGTATGGTAGTTGTGAAAACAAATATATCTTATTTTATTTCTGCGTAAAACAAATATATTTATTTTATTTCATCCGTCTGCAAATATATAAGTATAGAAATAATGATATTCTGATTTACTAAATAACTTCCATTTATGAATATATCAAATCCACCGATGGCAATTATGTGCGATTTTTGGACCGGTATTGATAATTATATTTTTATATCTGATTGTAAAATCGTGTTTCATATGTGATTTTATACTTGAACCGTACCGGTTGGTTATAAAAATTACAAATTTAGAAGCAGAGAAAACAACATAAAAGTGAAAAAAATAAGAAATAAATCACGGAAAATATTATTAAGAATAATAGACAAAGAAAAAAAAATAATATATGAAACAATTTACTCAAACTTTTATTTGGCAGCAGGTAATAAAAAATCTTCTTTCCCATGAAGAGCTTCAAACCCAAGACACTCACTATATTTGAATGTTCATACAACCAAATGAATTGCAAATTTTTTTCATAGTAGTTTCGCGCAATAATAACTATAATATATACATGAAGTGGAAAAAGACAAAAAAAAAAGAGCAAAGAAAAGAAAAACGATGACAAAGATGTAAATTTAAATTTAGGGCAAAATCGTAATTTGACTGTGAAGAGAAAAACAAAACTAATTGCAAAACTGCAAATTTAAACCGGTCAAAATCGTAATTTTGGACCGAGGGAAAATTTGTTATTTTTAGTTGTGGGTAAAAATATAATTTTATTTTGAACTGGGGGGTAAAAACGTAATTTTAAACTGATGGTAAAATCGTAATTTTAAAGCGGAGATAAAATCGTAAATTGGTTAGGCCAATGGGGGGTTCCAGGCAGCTGCCTGGCACTATTCCCCCATCTTGTGTCTGTAGTTATATAATGGGGCAAAATCGTAATTTGACTGGGAGGAAGAAAACAAAACAAATGACGAAATTGTAAATTTAAACGGGGCAAAATCGTAATTTTGAACCGATGACAAAATTGTAATTTTCATCAGGGGTAAAAGCATAATTTTATTTCGAACTGGAGGCAAAAACGTAATTTTAAACTAATGGCAAAATCGTAATTTTAAAACGGGACAAAATCATAAATTGGTTTGGTTCAAATTTCACAACGAAGGTCATTCTTGTAATTTTGATTTTTAAAATATTATATATTTAGTGTACGTCAAATCCAAATGTAATAGATATAATTATTTATTATATCAGATAACATAGTAATATATAAATTAATGACTATAAAGCTTCCTCATAATTTCGACACTATTACGGCACTATTAGAAAAATATTTCTTGCATCGACTTTGAAAGTTATTTAAAGAGTAAATAAGAAAGTCTTTTTCATTAATTCCAAGTGGCCACAAAAAAATTCTTTTTTCTTTTGCTTTTCTATTGCTTCCAAGTGACGTCATCGATATGATGTGCTAACAATGACGTCATAATTTAAGGATACGTAGTCATTGTTTAATCACATTGAGGGGTAGATGACCAAAAGTTTGGATGCATTCTTACACTAAGCCATTAACAAACGGTTTTTTAAATAAAAAGTTTTACATAGTAAGACGACTACTTTGTCGTTTCATTTAGGAAAAATCTAACTAAACAGTAAGTCAGTGACAAACGTTTTTTTTTAAATAAAAAAATTTACATAGTAAGACGACGACTTTGTCGTTTCATTAAGGAAAAATCTAACCAAACAGTAAGTCAGTAACAAACGGTTTTTTAAATAAAAAGTTTTACATAGTAAGACGACAACTTTGTCGTTTCATTAAGGAAAAATCTAACCAAATTAAATATCGAGGAAAACTTAAATTTCTAAAACATTTTATTAAATAAAGACAAGTGTTCATAAGTGACATAGTTTGGTGATAATGCGACTTATACAAAATATATATAGTAAAGATAAAATAAAAATATATTTTAACATACTAAACATGAGAATTGAAAGAAGAGTATTTTTTTTCTATTTACTTAAACATGATTTTTAGTTGAAAAAATGTAAAAAAATAATAATAATTTTATTTACTCTAGTAGAGTAATTATGAACATTTACATTAGAGTGATACATAATAACTATATTAGTGTAAATACATGATTTTTTTTTAAATTCTGTAACTAAAATACGTGCTTGACAACATGAGAAAAAAAATTAAAAAAATTTCACTGTTCACTTTTATGTTAAACTCATTTGTACAATAATCTTACCCTATGTAAGCATGTTAGTTTATCGTTTAAAAAACTAAAATAACATAAAGAAATTAAAATTTCGTTCAACGAGGACCCGAATGAAAAATGACCCTGGGATACATTCCGTTGCATAGCGTAATGCGGCAAAAATATCGATTTTTTTTATAGATGGGTAAATTTGAAAGAGTGAGATGACATATGGATTATTAAACTTTTTTGATTTTGTTATTTTCTTTGTGAACAGCTAAATCATACACATATTAATTCTACTCTTAAATCTACACAATTTCCAAAACGGAAATAGATCTCTAACCTCATGGAGAGAGACACATTTTCAATATACTTTGGCAGCACTAGGCAATAAGGTAGTGATTGGTATGAGGTAATGGAGGATGGAATTGAATACTCCATTCAAGGCTAATGAAAAAAGAAGTGTTTGGTTGATCATGTGAATGGAATAAGGCATTACATACCCCATTCCATTCCATTCCTTCTAAAATTGTTGAAATCTATTCCTGGCCTACCCCAGCTTTTTTTTCATTCCGTTCAATAACAAAAGGTTGTTTCTCTATTTTGCCCCCTCCTCACCGATTATCCCTCTCTTTCCATCGATGTCGCCATCTTCATAGAGTAGAACGTCACTCCTCTGGAACCCTAAAATTTGCCAAGTTCGTCGTGATTTTCATCATCAGACACGAAATCAGGTAAATTGTTTATTTATGTAACACCCCGTGTTTTTACAAGTCAAAATCAAAGTCAAGGTCAAAGTCAACGACCAGTTATACGAATTTGACTTGTAGAAATTTCTTTATTTTATTTGTATTATGTGGAGTAAGTGTTGTTAATTGCAAGCCATCGACGTATTATTCAAACGACTTACGACTGTGAACTATAGAAAGTAACAATGCGATAAAGTTAACTAATCGATAATCAAGCTATGCTACTCGACATCGAATCGTGATACGAGCCGCAACTCGACTTAATTTGGTTATTGACCCGGTTTGACCCGTTTCAGGAGCCGCGGGACAGAAAATCCCGTGGTATTTATTTAATTGAGTTTAACAGCGGAAGATTTTAACAGGATCTTTTTAAAACTGCAAATTTCCCCGATTATTTTATTTCACAACTCGGGATAAAACCCTGGTAATTTACAATCATAAGATTTCACGGAGAAATCTTTATTTTACAAAGCATGTTTCTTTATTTTATATTGAGCCACTTCCTTAAGCTTGTAGTGCTACGCGGCACTTTTCTGGATCACAAAAGATCACCTGAAACATGTTTGAAAAATGTTTTGTCAGCGGGAAATACTGGTGAATCATTCATTTTACTAAAACGACACGTTGTTATAATCTACAGTATTAAGAGCGATTACAATGTTTCCATATATCAACCAACTACCCACAGTATTTGTCACTCGCCATTCATCGGTAGCCTCTTAGCCCGATGGTGTCTGTGACTATGGTCATATCACCCCTTGGCCCCGTTGTCCAATGGTGAAGTTTATCAAGTAATGTATACAAAACCCCACATACCGGGTGTAACTTGGTGACTACAAAGACTTAATCCCTGTAATTATAACCTTGACAATAAACATGCTTTTGAAATTAAATTTGATAAAAAGAGAATGACTCACATTGCAGATTTAACACGGGCAGAGTTTAGTCTATGGATTAGCCTTGTTAACCTAGTTTAATAACATGCACACAAACTAGGTTAGTAACTAATACAGCATTTACGATAACTCACGAGATTGAAACCTTCACAACGAATGTCAAAGTGCGATACTTAAACATCCATCGAATTAACGACGAATGACAAAGCATAAACCCTAATTTGGGCAGCACTTAAACATCCATTGGATAGTTTAAATCAATCGGACATTGAATCGTAGCAGCGATCGAGTTATTACCCTGTTTTGCGGCAGCACTTTGTGATCTGTGTGTGTTGTGGGACTGTTTACGTTATAACTCAACGTACAATTTGAATTTTTACGTCGAACTGAAGCCAGGAATCAAGTCCCAGACTCTACTATTTATACCCAAATTTTGCTCCCCTCGCGCCACGCGAAAGATCCCCTTATGCGTGTCGCGTGGCGCGAGAGACCCTATTCTACCCTAGGTTTGCTTCGTGTCCCAGTAGCTCAGGTGAATTGGTTTCGCGTTAAAATTCAACGTACACGTAAAACTGTTTAGATATTACCGACTAGGGTTTACCCCCCCCCCCCCCCCAGAGTTTTAGGGGCCCTGATCCTGATTCCGATTGTTCTAAAAATTTTAGGGTTTATGTAGAATCACTTGGGTTTCTTAATTAGGGTTTCCTATTGAATAAAATAATATAATAAATACGACTTTTGATGAGAGTTGTTACATTCTCCCCACCTTAATAAAAATCTCGTCCTCGAGATTTACTGGAATAAGTGAGGATACTTTCGCTTCATCTCTGATTCCAGCTCCCAAGTGTATTCAGCTCCTCTCTTTGAATCCCACTTGACTTTTACTAGCACTAGTCGTTTCTGCTTGAGAAATTTGACCTTTCGGTCTTCTATCTGAAGAGGTTTTTCCACAAATTTTAACTTTTCGTTTACCTCTATATCTTGGAGAGGTACTACCAGGGATTCATCAGACAAACATTTCTTGAGATTGGATACATGAAATACGTCATGTACTCCTGCCAGTTCTTCTGGTAGTTGTAACCGATAAGCAACTGGTCCTATACGTTGGATTACTGAAAATGGTCCTACGTATCTTGGACTTAGCTTCCCTTTTTTACCGAACCTAACTACTCCTTTCCAAGGAGAAACTTTCAATAGTACTTTATCTCCAACTTGGAACTCCAATGGCTTCCTTCTATTGTCTGCATAACTCTTTTGACGATCCCGAGCCGTCTTTAATCTCTCCTTGATTTGTGTAATTTTGTCTGTAGTTTCTTGCACAATCTCCGGACCTGATAATTGACTTTCTCCTATTTCTGGCCAACAAACTGGAGTTCTTCACTTTCTTCCATACAGTGCTTCAAATGGGGCAATTTCAATGCTTGCATGATAACTATTGTTATAGGAGAATTCAATTAACGGTAAGTGATCATCCCAGCTTCCACCAAAATCTATTACACATGCTCGGAGCATATCTTCTAGAGTTTGGATTGTCCTCTCACTTTGTCCGTCTGTCTGAGGATGATATGCCGTACTTAAATTTAGTCGGGTTCCCATAGCTTCTTGGAAACTTTTCCAGAAGTGGGAAGTGAAACGACTATCCCTATCTGATACAATGGAGAGTGGAACTCCATGTAAGGATACGACTTCATCTACATACAACTTTGCCAACCTTTCCATGCTAAAGGTTTCTTTCATGGGTAGAAAATGAGCTGATTTGGTTAATCGATCCACAATTACCCAAATCGCATCATTACTTTTTCTGGTTTTGGGTAACTTAGTAACAAAATCCATTGTTATGAGTTCCCATTTCCATAATGGCATTTCTAATTGTTGTAGTAGCCCTGCAGGTTTCTGGTGTTCTGCCTTAACCTGTGAACAAGTAAGACACTTAGAAACATATCTAGCTATATCCTTGTTCATTCCTATCCACCAGAAGTTATTTCTTAAATCTTGGTACATTTTATTGTTTCCAGGGTGCATGGTATACCTAGATTTATGAGCTTCTTCTAAAATCTTATTTCTTAATTCTCCCTGCTTAGGTACCCAAATTCTTCTTTGGTGGAATCTCCAAATTCCATCATTTCCTTGCTTTAATTCTTTTATTCTTCCCTTCATTCCTTCAGCATCATCCTCGATTGCTGTAGCTTGAACATTTTTCAATTGTTCTATTAAATCTAATTGAAGATTTAATCTGAGAGCACGAACTCGCTTTTGCTTTTCATGATACTTACGACTTAAGGCATCTGCAACTACATTTGCCTTTCCTTCGTGATACTGAATATCACAGTCGTAATCACTTAGGATTTCCATCCATCTCCTTTGCCTCTTGTTTAACTCTTTTTGCCCAAATATGTACCTTAAACTTTTATGATCTGTATAGATAGTAAATTTACTTCCGTACAGATAATGTCTCCAAATCTTAAGGGCAAAAATTATGGCTCCTAATTCTAAATCATGAGTCGTATAGTTTTCTTCGTGCTTTTTCAATTGCCTTGAAGCATACGCAATTACCTTCTTGCGTTGCATTACCACACATCCTAATCCTAGTTTTGAAGAATCACAGTAAACTTCAAAATCTTCAGTTCCTTCTGGTAATGCTAGGATTGGGGCATTTGTTAACTTATGCTTTAAAATCCTAAAAGCTTCTTCTTGCTTAGGTCCCCATTCAAACTTAACTGCTTTACAGGTTAGCTTAGTTAATGGTACAGCTATCTTGGAAAAATCCTTAATAAACCGTCTATAATATCCAGCTAAACCTATAAAACTTCTAATTTCCATTGCGGATTGCGGAACCTTCCATTTGGTGATTGCCTCTATCTTAGCAGGATCTACATGAATGCCTTCATGATTCACCATGTGACCTAAGAATTGCACTTCTTGTAACCAAAATTCACACTTCGAGAATTTGGCGTATAGCTTTTCTTTTCTTAACAAAGTTAAGAGTGCATGCAAGTGCTGACAATGTTCTTCCTGATTTTTGGAATAAATAAGTATATCGTCGATGAAAACAATTACAAATTTATCCAAACACGGTTTACAGATCCTATTCATCATGTCCATGAATGCTGCAGGTGCATTCGTTAATCCGAAGGGCATGACTGTAAACTCGTAATGTCCATACCTAGTTCTGAAAGCAGTTTTAGGTATGTCTTCTTCTTGTACATTTAATTGATGATATCCGGAGCGTAAGTCGATCTTAGAAAAATATCTAGCTCCTTGAAGTTGATCAAAAAGATCATCAATCCTAGGTAATAGGTATCGATTCTTAATTGTAACCTAATTCAATTCTCTATAATCAATACACATTCGCATTGAACCATCATTCTTTTTCACAAACAACACTGGTGCTCCCCACGGGGATGAACTAGGTTGTATGAATCCTTTACTTAGTAATTCATCTAATTGCTTTTTCAGTTCTAACATTTCTGTAGGTGCTAACCGATAAGGTGCCTTAGCTATTGGTGTAGTTTCTGGAATTAGATGAATCCTAAATTCTACTTCCCTATCAGGTGGTAATCCTAGTAATTCTTCTGGGAATACATCTGGGTATTCTGAGACTACAGGAATTTCCTTAAGTTCTTTACCCTTAGTGCTAATGACTACCGAAATCATATACACTATTCCTTGTTTTCGTTCATAGCTAGCAACTTTCATTACTGAAATGAAGTTCATGGGTTTACGTGGTTTATCTCCTGTAATCATGATTACTTCTCCGGTAGGTACCTGAATTTCTATAGAGTTCTTATCACAAAGGATTCGAGCATGGTTGCCTACTAACCAATCCATTCCTAACACCACATCGAATTCCGCTAATTTCATAGGTAACAGGTTTGCAGAGAATTTATGACCTGACAGTTCTATTTCTACATTTTGCAAAACCTTATTTATTTTAACTGACTTCCCATCTGCTGTTTTGACTGTAAAAATCTGCCTAATGTTGGTTAAGGGTAAGTTAAGAGCTTGGCAGAATGAAGTATTTATAAAACTTTGGTTTGCACCAGAGTCAAATAATACTTTTGCGTATATGTTGTGAACTAGGAACGTACCAGCTATCACGTCAGGAATTAGCTCAGCTTCCTGAGTAGTTAACTGGAAGGCTCGAACATTCTTCTTAGTAGCTCCGTCAGCTGGCTTGACTTTGTTGTCTGCTGGTTTGACCAATTTAGGACATTCTGTTTTGAAATGCCCATTTTCTCCACAGTTATAGCAGATCCTGGTTTTCTTTCTGCAATCTTCTTCGCGATGTCCGACAGTTTTGCAAAAGTTGCAGATTACATTGCATCTTCCATAATGTTTCTTTTTGCAATTCCTGCAGAAAGGCGAAGTTGAAGATTGCCCTGTTCCTTTTCTCCTAAAGCTGCTATTATTACCCGTACGAAATCCTTGGGTAATTTTCTGAGCCAGTTCCTTTTTTCCGGTTATCGTCTCTTGTGGGCACCAGTTCATCAGTTAGGGTGTTAGCTAATTCCACTGCATCGTCAATAGTGCGAGGTCTCGCAGCTTTAACGATATTGCGGATTTCACCAATCAATCCCTAAATATAGCGAGAAATGAGTACCGGTTCTGGCGAAGCCAGCGTTGGTACCACTCTAGCATATTCGAAGAATGTCGAAGTATATCCTCGACAGTCTACACCCATCATCCGATGGTTTAGGAATTTATTTGCCATTTGATCTTTTTCATATTCTGGACATAATTTTCTTTCTACAAGACTCTTAAATTCTTCCCAGTTCATGGCATAGGCCACATTTCTTCCTTTAGCTTGAAGTACTGTGTTCCACCATTCTAGCGGCCCTTCTTTAAAAAGATTAGACGCGTACATAACTTTGTCGTTTTCTGCACATTTACTAATTATAATCACTGCCTCGGTTTTCTCGAACCAACGCAGTGCTGCAGTTTCTCCTTCATTGCCTGCAAATTCAGAGGGTTTACAAGCAAGAAATTCTTTGTAAGTGCAACCAGGTGTTGCAGCTTTCATTTTCTTAGGGAGTGGAGCTTGCAGTGGTTCATTATCATGATTAGTATGATTACCGCCTCCGTTTATGCTATTACTGAAGTTATCTTCAGAAATACGTTTACTAGGAATGATTTGTTGAGGTTCAGCAGGTTTCTGGGCAGCAGCCAATATTGCTGGAATAGCATTGGTTATTCCTTGTGCAACGATATTTTCTATATCTTGCCTAGTCATAAATTGATCCCCCGGATGTTGCTCAGATTGGTTAACCTCATTAACTGGTTCATTATTAGCGTTTTCCATCTAATAATTAATATATATAATTTATTAGTATTGAATAAATAACAATTATACACAAAACAATCATACCAATTTCATAATGCACATATAGTTTAAACTTATCGATTTCTCGATTCCATTTTTATAATATATGCGTCAATACACACCATAATCTTACAAAGTTTTATTTTAGGTTATCTCACAAGCTACATTCTACTTATTTATTTTACAACCACAGTTTCACCTTCTTATATTACACTATCCCTCGTCAGTTGTTATTTTAGTAACGGCGTTCCCTCTCATCGTACTTCCAGGAGATCTGTTCTCCTACTTCCCTGATCCTATTTCCTGCATCCACCAACTCCTCACCAAAGTGGCGGAGTTCAGCTAAATTCTCATTGCTCATTGGTGGGTTTGGTATAGGTTCCGGGTCGAACTGAGGGAGAAAGGAATAAGGACTATTGAGCAGGTTTTGGAATTGCCAATCATTAGTCCACCATTCATCCATTCCTAAAGGTTGAGTGTGGATTATTGGTTCTAGGATTGCTGGTTCTAAATTTATTGGAAGTTGAGTAAAAACATTTTCATTGACAGGCTTAATAGTATCACAACTTGCCAATATAAAATCTAGCTCCTCCTGTAATGTCATTTCCTGGGTTTGTTTAGAGCTTTCTCCAATTTCTATCTTGGTTTGTTTAGAACTTTCCCCATACTCCAATTCCATCTACCTAGAATATTCCCCAAACTGTATTTCCATCTGCCTATAACCTTCCCCGTCTTGAATCCCCTTCCCTTTGTCTAAGGGAGTTTCTATTTTGGGAGTCTTCCTAGTGGCGGGTTTCCTCCTGCGCACACGCCTCCATCCCACGAATTTTCTCTTTTTCTTAGGCTTGGGTTTCTCTGGAGGTGGAGCGTTGAATTCCATAGGTTCTTCTATATCCGGGATATATCTATTGAAATCTCTGGAAACCTCTATTTTTACCGGATAGAGATTTAGATTTTGAAGGGCTTCCGACAGGTCACTCATGCTGTTTATCATATATGCAAAATACACAAAAATTGCTAAGTTAAAATTTTATAACAAAATTTCATAAATAACCTTTAAATATTATTTCATAGCGTGTAACTAATTTAATACAAAGACAACTGACAATTAAAACATATTTAAGTTTTATTGTAAACTTATTTATTTACTGGGTAAAGCTTCTAGCTTGTAGGTGATAAGAGTGCTAAATCTTGAGTCAAAGTATTTAAAGATTTGCATTTACTGCTACAGTGGCTAGCATATAGAGATGTGCCCATTTTTCATCTAACTTGTCTTCCCAAGGTGTTTTACTGGTTAATTCCTGGGTTTCCTGGTTAACTCTCTTTTCTCGGGATTTCTTTATTTTCTCCTGACTTTTCCTAATAATCAAACTTCTTTTATTAGGAGAAAGTGGTTCCTCATATTGTGCCTTTTGGACAAATATTCCTTCTTCAGGATTTGTATAGGGTTTTAAGGAATTTGTTTGGGATGAACTTCCCTTCTCGTTTGATGACCTATCTAATTTAAGATAGATGTTTGAAAGCTTTTGCTTACCCATACTGTAACTAACAAATAATCAGTTAATAAACACATAATCACATAGAAAATTTAAGTATTTCTAAATACTTAATTGGCTTAACTCAGTGGCTCTGATACCACCTTTTTCTGTCACGGCCCCCGACCCGGTTTGACCCGTTTCAGGAGCCGCGGGACAGAAAATCCCGTGGTATTTATTTAATTGAGTTTAACAGCGGAAGATTTTAACAGGATCTTTTTAAAACTGCAAATTTCCCCGATTATTTTATTTCACAACTCGGGATAAAACCCTGGTAATTTACAATCATAAGATTTCACGGAGAAATCTTTATTTTACAAAGCATGTTTCTTTATTTTACTTTGAGCCACTTCCTTAAGCTTGTAGTGCTACGCGGCACTTTTCTGGATCACAACAGATTACCTGAAACATGTTTGAAAAAGGTTTTGTCAGCGGGAAATACTGGTGAATCATTCATTTTACTAAAACGACACGTTGTTATAATCTACAGTATTAAGAGCGATTACAATGTTTCCATATATCAACCAACTACCCACAATATTTGTCACTCGATATTCATCGGTAGCCTCTTAGCCCGATGGTGTCTGTGACTATGGTCATATCACCCCTTGGCCCCGTTGTCCAATGGTGAAGTTTATCAAGTAATGTATACAAAACCCCACATACCGCCTGTAACTTGGTGACTACAAAGACTTAATCCCTGTAATTATAACCTTGAAAATAAACATGCTTTTGAAATTAAATTTGATAAAAAGAGAATGACTCACATTGCAGATTTAACACGGGCAGAGTTTAGTCTATGGATTAGCCTTGTTAACCTAGTTTAATAACATGCACACAAACTAGGTTAGTAACTAATACAGCATTTACGATAACTCACGAGATTGAAACCTTCACAACGAATGACAAAGTGCGATACTTAAACATCCATCGAATTAACGACGAATGACAAAGCATAAACCCTAATTTGGGCAGCACTTAAACATCCATTGGATAGTTTAAATCAATCGGACATTGAATCGTAGCAGCGATCGAGTTATTACCCTGTTTTGCGGCAGTACTTTGTGATCTGTGTGTGTTGTGGGACTGTTTACGTTATAACTCAACGTACAATTTGAATTTTTACGTCGAACTGAAGCCAGGAATCAAGTCCCAGACTCTACTATTTATACCCAAAATTTGCTTCCCTCGCGCCACGCGAAAGATCCCCTTGTGCGCGTCGCGTGGCGCGAGAGACCCTATTCTACCCTAGGTTTGCTTCGTGTCCCAGTAGCTCAGGTGAATTGGTTTCGCGTTAAAATTCAACGTACACGTAAAACTGTTTAGATATTACCAACTAGGGTTTACCCCCCCCCTGAGTTTTAGGGGCCCTGATCCTGATTCCGATTGTTCTGAAAATTTTAGGGTTTATGCAGAATCACTTGGGTTTCTTAATTAGGGTTTCCTATTTAATAAAATAATATAATAAATAAGACTTTTGATGAGAATTGTTACAAAAAGCAACCGAACTCGAATCCGAATCGAAATCCAACTATGATAATTAGTGGTTAGGACTGAAAGTAATTTGACTAGGAAACCCTATCGTGACGAGCCTCTCGCAATCCAAATCGAAACCCCATAAATCGTCGCGTCAAACAATCGAACCAAGTGCCATCTGGCCGGATAGCCATCCGACCGGATAGCCACTGCGCTACAGGTCAGGTGTCATCCGACCAGGATGTCATCCGACCGGATCGTCATCCGGGCGGTATGCCATCCGATCGGACAGCCCTTTCCTCTTTTGGAATCCTATAAATACCCCTTTCATTGTCATTTTTTCTACTTTTGGAAACCCTCTGTCCGAACCATTCGTGCTCCTCACCTTTTCTTCGATTTCTCTCAATCCAGGTAAGATCTCGCCCTAAATCTTGTACTTTCTTGATCTACACGCACTCCTACACCTTTCTATCTTTTAAATCTTAACTTTTAACGGTGAAATCACTAGATTTCGGGTGTTCTAGGATGACGTCATCATGTGTTCTTCAAGAACTTCATGTTTTGGCCTCAATCCACCAAAAACAACTTAGATCTAACCGATTTCCACAAAGGTCTTGTAAAGATCTCGACACAAGTGTGGTGAAAGAGGATTGAAAGATGGTTTTTAACTTTCCTTCAACTCTTTTGCACTCAATGCACTCAAAGCCGATAGGATCCGACCCTGATTTAGTCTTCTACTCGATTGTAGTGTTGTACTAGCTCTAGATCCGGATTCTACTCACGAGACTACCGGTTTCGGGTTAGCCAAGACCAACCGTCTCGAGCCGGTAACCGGCCGGACTATGGTGATTCCTGGTCGGGTTGGTCATCTGGGTCGAACTAGGGATTCTGTTGGCTAACACGTTGTCAAAGTGTCTCGACATAATGATAAACCATCAAAACGACCAAGTGAAGGATGAACGGAACAACCGTAACGGATTGCTATCTGACCGGATTACAATCTGATCGGATAGGTCATCCGAACGGATTGCCATCCGAACGGATCACACTTGGGTCCCACCTATAAAACAATCTTATCTGAAGTTTGAGTATCGAACGAATTACAATCCGATCGGACGACCATCTGACTGGATTACTCTTCGGATCATGAGATACTAAGACTTTAAAGACTTAAACAATTTTCAACATGTTCATTACCAGAGTTGCCACCCGATCGGATGAACATCCGATCGAGTGACACTTCAGCTTAGAGCTTGCCTTCACTAAGTAATCTCACCACTAAGTTACCGTCCGACAGGACCACCGTCCGATCGGATGACCATCCGAACGGATTGTCATCCGCACGACCCACCATCCGATCGATTGACTTGATGGATAGAGATACTTCAATGCTTTCAAATGCTACAACGAAAACTTCAAGAGACAAGCCATCATACACAAACACATTCTTCTTATAGGAAGAAACAATCCACTCGAATCGTCATCCGACCGGAAAACTGTCCGACCGGATGACCATCCGAACGGATTGTTATCCGCACGGATCACCGTCCGATCGGATTACCGTCCGATCGGATGATCGAACCACCATCCGACCCTTTTCCACCTTGCACATTTGACGCGTAAAACATCACTTATCGTTATGCTATAGAATCTATTCAGGCTAACCCTACTCGCTAAGCGCTCCCTTCAATCCGTTAATCGCTGTGAGTATACTCGATCCCTTTTTGCTTTACGCACTTTTGGGTGTTACATACGTTACAAATATTCAAACTACAACAATCACACTACTCAATACTATTTGAACGCTAACCGTTAATGCATGTTATACGTGGCTTATGAATGCTTGTTTGTTATGTTTACACATGGAATGCTGTCTACCTGTCTTAGCAACGATAGTAATATAGTTTGGACTCAGCACCCGTTCACACGGGGGTTGTTAAGGACCATTACTTGCATGGATTACGGTGGTAATCATGTATTACGAACTGCCTCGGGCAGTCAACCCGCAGTCATTGGTATCGATGGATCTATGTCGATAACTAACGTGCTTCATTTCTATTGGTGCATATTTGTGACAACAGCTTAGATTTGGTCTTTGGATATCTTGTAATTAGATACACAATAAACAGTTAGCGGGTTTAGCTTTGTATTAGTGAGATAATAGAGTTTGGGCTAAACAAAACCCAGTTGGGTCAAGGGTGGACGATTTGGGCCTTGCCCATGTAGGAAACTCTAGCCCAAGTAGCAACCTTGTGTTATATAAACAAGGTTAGGCTTTAGGGTTTAGGTTAATCAGCCAAAACAAATATTAGAGAGAATTCGTGAGAGTGCTTAAGGCTTGGACGAATTTGGAGTTGGTTAGGGATTTTGATTGATTGTAATACTTTGGTTTGATAATCAATAGAAAACCCGGTTTGAAAGTGAATTGTTGATTTCTGTTTCTACTCATTCTGTGATATTCTGATCAAGAGGATTCCACACTGTTGATTAGATTGACAATTCTGTGAAAGATCCATACATAAAGGGGACCTACAATTGGTATCAGAGCATTAGGCTCTTGAAGGCTCGGTTCAGAATTGTGTTCTGCAGAAACAGGGAGTTTTTCGAATTTTTTTTTAAATTGACAATTAGGGTTTCGAAATTGTTGGCTGTTTGGAAAAATTTTCAAAAATTTTTTGGCTGTTTTTGATCTTCTGCATTGATTGTTTGCTATTTTGCAGGTTTTAGGGTTTCCAGGAAAGTTTTTGGTTGATTCTGGAAGAATTTTTGGCTAAATTTCATGAAGATTCGAAGACTGTTCTTCGTGTTCTTCGTGGTTTTCCATCTGTTCTTCATAATTTTCAAAAATTTTGAGCTGATTAGGTTTTCTGATTTTGCAGATTTGTGTTGGAGAATCATCAGAATTTTGAAAAGATTAAGTTTCCATATTTACTGGTCCAGCGAAATTGACAAGCCAGCGAAGTTTTAACTAAATAACTCGGTGATCGGCGAATTTAAAATCCAAAGGCGACTTTGGTAACCGTGTAATTGTCCACAGTGAAATTACCACGGTTTTCAGCGACTTTACCAGTCGTCGTAATAGCGAAAATAGACAGCGAATTTGCTCAGCGAACTTGACCAGCGAAATTATTCTGATACTCAGCGAAATTAACACAGCAAATTTAAAAACCAGCAAATCTAAAAGGGTGGAATATTTTCTGGCAAGTGTAAGGAAAAATTCACGTTTTCGAAAATAGAAAGTGAACCGTAACTCATCTGAAGTAACCGTCTGCACCGTTGAATTCCTTGTATTTTTAGGACAAAAAAAAAGTGGACTCTGGAAAATCCTGAATTCGGTTTTTGACATTATATATCATTGGATTCGTCTTTTCGAGATGATTCTAAAGGTGTAATTTGGTAACCACTGTTTTCGGAGATATTTTGTACGGTTTACCAGTCTGTTACGTTAAAATGTCGAACATGACGAATTTGAATGCACCTAAGATGACGAAGGTGGAGAATTATCTTACATGGAAGGAAAACTTCCAATCATTCATTGAATCTCAGGATGCATGCATGTGGATCTGTATTGAAGATGGGTACACAAACCCAACACACGATTATGAGGGCAGACCGTAGAACAGACTATGTGAACATGCAAGAGGATGATAAAAAGATGTATGAGGCTGAAAAGAGAGCCTTGGCTGCGATAAAGACATCCTTACCTGATAGCATCAAGCATACCTTCAAGAAGTACACAAATTCAAAGGATATGCGGGATGCATTAGAAAAGAGGTATCAAGGAAATGAAGATGTCAAAAGGAATAAAGCTGTGATCTCTACAGTACGAGAAGGTTCAAATGATTGTAGTGTTCATCTGGAAAATAATGAGAATGCCACTCAGGCATTCATGGCAGAGATAATGCCAGTTGATGAGGCTGAAACTACTGTGAATGATGCTGAATCTGAAGTGAAAAATGCTGAAGCAAAAGTGGATGCTGAAGTAGAGAAAGAGAGTGAAGCTGAACAGGTTGTTGCTGATGAAACTTCAGAAGTTCATGAGAAAGAGATACAATCTAATTCTATATGTTTGAGATGTCGTGAACTACAGGGTGAGGTTGACAGGTTGTCAACACAAAACCAAAGTTTGATAAGCGAGATGTCTAACATTAAAGAGTCAAACTTTTTTGCTAAAAGAAATGAATCATCATACTTGAAGAAGATAAAAGGTTATGAAGCTGAAATTGAAGCTTTAACTTGCAAACTAAATGAAAAACTTCAAGTCATAGACTTAGCTCATGACATGATGGCTGAGAAAACAAAAGAGATTTCTGAAAAATGCAAAGAGTTGTCAGATGCACAACTCAAAATTGTTGAACTTGAAAAGAAATTGAGTCAATTCAGAGATTCGTCTTTTGTAATGAAACACATGGTGGGTGGGTTAAAGAAGAGTAATGACAAGACCACTGTGGGCTTCCAGGGCTTTAATGAAGTCCCACCTCCTCTTAGTCATGACTATTCATTCCTGCCTGATGAAAATGAGCTAATAGACTTTATGTCAACTGCACCAAGTAGTTTCGCATCAAGTCAAAGTGAGGGGTCTGAGAGTGATGATGCTAAGAAGAACAATAACAGGGAACCTTTGAAAAGGAAAAATTCACCGCCTAAGAATAAAACTCAAGCTTTTGTTAAAAAGATTAATTTTGTTCAAGGTAGTGATATGAAAAATGAAACAACTGTTATTGAAAATGAATCAAATGTAGAGTTTGCTAAAAATAAAAAAAAATAAAAATCTGAACCCAAGCAAACTAAACAAGGTTCATCCAAGGGATCATCACCATCTGATAAGGGATCTACCTCAGAGACTCCAGCTAAGAAGTCTTTGAAAAGGAGATCGTGCTTTAAGTGTCACATCAAAGGACATGTAGCTAGCTGCTGTCCTAACAAAAAGAGTGAAGCACAACTTAGTGAAAAACAGAGAGGGAAATCACCAGAGAAGAAAGGTGATAGTAAGGAAAAAGGCTCAAATTCTCCAAAGAAATCTGCTCCTAAGCAACCAGAGAATGTTGCTGTTGGTGTAGATAAGGCTGGAACAGGAACTCCACAAGTTCCACGTTTTCAAAGAAATCAACCAAGATTTCAGCCTAGATCTCCACCAGGCAGATATGAGAAACCTAGAAGCACTTCACCAAGAATGAACAATAATAATTCAAATAATTTCAGAAGTCAAGGTCAATATCAAAATCGATACCAAAATAATGGTGGTCGAACTTTTTATAACAATGGATTTAGAAATTATGATAATCAAGCTTCTTGGAATCAAAATTCAAGGTATCAAAACCAAAATTTTCAAAGGTCAAATAGTCCAAATACATATAGGAACCCTTAGGACCAGAGACCTTATGGAAATCAAAACCCTTTTCCATCAACAGGTATGAGATCCAAGACTCCAGTTAGGAATAATGGATATTGGATGGATGTTCCAGTAGTTGGTGAATTTGGACGACCCAAGACCATTAAGGCTTGGGTCCCCCAATCTAACTAATTTCTTAGTTGGTGTGTGTAGGAGCTGCTAAGGAGGATTATCAACTTATGTTGATAGTGGCTGCTTCAGGCACATGACGGGGGATGTGAGATTGTTGATATATATATGTTAAATGATTTAAATTGAAGTTCAAAGTGCTGAGTCGACACACTAGATAACCTGGCAGATCTTTATACTAAAGCATTTGACAGGGCTCGCTTTGAACATTTAATCGAACTCAACGGGATGAGGAATCCTGAATAACTGGTTTTTCATAAGAATTTTTGTAAATAGTTTACTGCTTTTCTTAAAAATAAAAAAATACAAAAACATTGAAAAATCAAAACATAAAAAAATAGAAAATCAAAAATGAGTTATCACTGTGTGAAAAAGAAGAAATGATAGTACATTAGCAAGTTAGACTGTCACACTGAAACTGAAATTAAATTGCTTAAGTGTGATAGCAGCTTCATCATATGATGTACCAGTAGGCAAAAAGCATGAAATAATCAACTTACCAATGTGATATAAACTTAAATAAACTGTGTATGAGTGGGGAACACATCAGTGGTGTATGGTTTAATGACCTTAAATCTTGCGTTGATAGATTGCCAAAATCTGAAGTTTTGGGTCTTTATACTGTTATTTCATCTGGGGATATCAGGGGTGTCCTTCTGCTGCATCCAGATACATGCTGACCTAGACACATCCAGGATATCTTAAAAGAGCTAAAAATGCCAAAACCTAAAAATGAAGAAGCTCTCATAGAGAGTCATTCAAATGTGCAAAATGCATAAATCGTACCAAAAAATGGTATTTGTCATAGCCCTCGTTAGATATTTTGGTCTCTTTGCTGTACGGAAGTACTGACCTGTTCACCAAGTATCTAAACGTTGAAAAATAAAACGGATGAATTCAGTATACTCACCTACTACGATGAATCTTTGTGCATACCTTGATCGCGGGGGTATATCCTGAAGTGGGACACACTAATATATCAGAAATAAAATTACCTTAATGTATCATACGGTAATGGTACTTGAAATGTTCATGCATTTTTTTTAAGAGGACAAACATACTGGTAATCGTCTTGGACTGTTTTTCACGAAAAATTAAATAAAGAATTATTTAATAGTGTGAAACAGTTTGATTGTGCTGATATGATCTTCTTACCAGTGATTCTCACAAAAACAGAGTGTTTATTGCTTTTGTTATTTACTTGCTTTCAGGAAAATATAAAAATCCAAAAATAGTGTCTTTTTCTGTTAAAATTCTTAACGTACGGAAAACTGTTATTCTTGGAGGAATTGTTACTAATAGGGGGAGACGGTGTTGGAAAGTGAGTTCAAAATTTTAAATCATGCGGGTTATAGGGTGTGATTAAAAAGTTTCGCGTGTTGGTGATGAAATTGAAAATGCTTAATCTGTGATACAGTTTACCTATCTCTTGAAAAATAATAATTTATTTAACTTTGTTGAAAAATTCTTATGGTTTCTCGAGATGTTTGTTTTATAGTATACAGATTGAAGCAGTGTGTTGCTGCGAAGTTAACGTGATGAGTTGCTGTGAAGAGGTGAGAGTTTGATTGGATGCATGGTAGAACCTCCTTTCTACATTGCAGACAAAGTTGAAGAGTTTGAAGATTGCTATTGAAATGCTGAACTGGAGTTTACTCAAACGCTAAAGTTTTTGAAGATTTGGTGATTGGATGCATCAGCTTAGGGGGAGTCTGTTGCTGACAGAGTTATTGAAGCTGAAGCTATCCAAAGACCAAAGACAGTGCACGACTACATGAAGATTGCAAGAAGACTGAAGACAAAGTTATTTTATGAAGCTATTGTCAAGGGGGAGTTTGTTGGTGCATATTTGTGACAACAGCTTAGATTTGGTCTTTGGATATCTTGTAATTAGATAAACGATAAATAGTTAGCGGGTTTAGCTTTGTATTAGTGAGATAATAGAGTTTGGGCTAAACAAAACCCAGTTGGGTCAAGGGTGGACGATTTGGGCCTTGCCCATGTAGGAAACTCTAGCCCAAGTAGCAACCTTGTGTTATATAAACAAGGTTAGGCTTTAGGGTTTAGGTTAATCAGCCAAAACAGATTTTAGAGAGAATTCGTGAGAGTGCTTAAGGCTTGGACGAATTTGGAGTTGGTTAGGGATTTTGATTGATTGTAATACTTTGGTTTGATAATCAATAGAAAACCCGGTTTGAAAGTGAATTGCTGATTTCTGTTTCTACTCATTCTGTGATATTCTGATCAAGAGGATTCCGCACTCTTGATTAGATTGACAATTCTGTGAAAGATCCATACATCAAGGGGACCTACAATTTCACTATGTGTACGTGCTGGTTATGCGTAAACGAATTTGAACTCTATATGCTATTATCAAACTTGTATGCTCACCTTTACATTTTATGTATTGACATTATTTTAACGTATGTGACAGGTGCTTAGGACGCACACTTTGTAGGAATTTGAAGCTAGAATAAAGCTTTAGAGCCCAACAATAGTTGTCTGTAGTGGTCAAACTAAGGGTCTCTAGAAGCAGATAAATAATTGCTGTCTATTTAAATCTGAGTTGTCGGAACAGAATATTTGCCTGGATTTTTGTCTGTAATAATTATTTTGCTGTTTGAGATACGGTATGGGACATATTATTTAAATTGAATAGTATTGATAATTGTTATGGAAACTTCTGGACAATCTGTTTCGCTCAGTGCCATGCCCCGATGTTTCCGCCATCGGTTGGGGTGTGACAGATTGGTATCAGAGCCATAACTATAGGGAATTAGGCAAGACTCGACCTAGTCCGGGTCGAAGTCTTAGATACCTAGACTATAGTTAGGAACCAACAGACTGACTTGAGTACATCCAGTAAGGATTATGTATGGGCTTATTTCTCGCTATCCTCGCCCATACTACACTATCACTACACTCGAATTTTCAACTACAAAAAAAGGATCAAGTCGAGATTAGGTGTGAAAACCGCGAACTCTCGACTAAATTGCTTAATCGATGCTGTTTTGTCCATTTATCAATGATTTCTTTTCAATAACGAACGCTTGTTCAGCGGGGGAATTATACCAAATATGTGTTTTATGTGCTTTTACCTGTTTATGTGTTCAATTTTGGGATGATTAATCGATTTGTGCCTTCGCTTTGATCGACACACACGACTCGCACTGCAACTCTACCCCAAAACGTTAGCAAATCGTTGGATTATGGGCAACTTTATACTACGATACACGCTTATACTATGCTATTCTCGAGCAATCGCAAACTTTGAACGATAGGTTTCTGTTTTCTGACTGCCTCTAGTGATTAAATGCGTAAGTGGTTCCTTGCTTCTTTGCTCTACGTGCTTAGGTGTTATGTGATTAGGTGCTCTACGTGTTTATGTGATTTTGTGCTCTATGTGTTAAGTGTTTACGTGAATATGCGTGTTCCTAAGCTTTAGTAAGTAGTAGACGTGTGAGGTGAGATTCGAATGCAATGTGTTGAGTCCTGTGACGATGTCTGTTGCAGACAATGTCATCTGGATCCCGTCACGCACTTTCTCCTCAAGAAAAGGGGGACAAACGCCTTGCTGCCATCATCGCAAAAAGTGTGGCAAAGGCCGTGAGTGATGTTTACGAGAATGCCAGCAAATCATCTGAGGAGTCGAGGACCGAAGCTCCTAAAGCTACCACTAAACCCTTCAATTTCAAGCAATTCAAGTCGTGTGGGCCAAAGGAATTCACTAGCGAGGGAGGTCCTACTGCACTATTCCAGTGGTTTGATTCCATTGAGGTCACTCTGCGACAAAGTGGTTGCCCTGATGACCTTCGAACTCTGAATGCTACCGGCGTTTTCCAGTCCCGTGCACTAGACTGGTGGACGGCCGAGAGAAACAAGCGAGGGAACGATGCAGCCTACGGACTGTCGTGGGACGAACTCAAGGAAGTCATGCTAGAGGAATTATGCCCTCCTCATGAACGTCAGAAACTAGAGGATGAATTTTGGCACATACAACAACATGAGGGCGACAATGCTGCTCTCACTGCTCGTTTCAAACAGCTCAGTATCATCTGTCCCGATCAAGTCAAGACTCCGGAGATCACAATCAAGAAGTACATCTGAGCTTTGCCCGACTGCATCGCAGATTTCGTGCAAGCGGCTAAGACTAAGACGATCGAAGAGACTTACCTACTGGCTGCCGAAATCAACGACAAGAGGGTCAAGGCTGGTGTCTGGGATAAAACTTCGAAGCACCTGCATCAAGCTACTACCGCCGCACCAATTGCCGAACCCACCACATCGAGCAACAAGAGGAAGAACAAGAGAAAGAACAGCTCCAGCAACAAGAACTGTGCAATCACTGCTGCACCGATTCAAGCTGTACCAGCCCAACAGCGTCAAGTAGCGGCGCCTGTGGCTAATGCACCGCCTGCAAAGCGTGCATACACTGGGCCACACCCGTTCTACCCTACTTGTACCTACCACCACCCAACTGCCATTGCTTGCCGTTTTTGTGCTCATTGCAATGTATACGGCCATTTTACTGCCAATTGTCGTATTCGACAAGCTCCTGCTCATCAAGCTCTGCTCACTGCCCCTCAGGGTCAACATGCTCCTCCGGCACCCGCGATCAAAGCCAAAGCCTGCTTCGCATGTGGCGACCCGAACCATTTCGCCAACATGTGCCCAAACAGGGACGTGAAACAAGAGCCTCAGCAACAGCAGCCTCAGCAGCAGCAGCAACAACAGGCCACACGCGCCAGAACTTTCAACATCAATGTGCGTCAAGCCCAGGCCGACAACAACGTGGTCAATGGTACGTTCCTTGTGAATGGTATTTATGTTTCCAGTTTGTTTGATACTGGAGCCGATAATTGCTTTGTGTCGTTCGAATTCGAGAAACTCCTTAGTCGTAAACGCTCCCGACTCTCCTCGACATTCGATGTTGAAGTCGCTACCGGAAGAACTGGCGCCGTCAATTCTGTTCTTCGTGATTGTACTCTTGAGCTCAACAATCACATCTTCCCAATCGACCTTATTCCGATGCAACTCGGAAGTTTTGACGTCATAGTAGGCATGGACTTTCTTCGAGAAAACCATGCTGAAGTTGTGTGCTTCGACAAGATGATTCGATTTTCGCTCGCGAATGGTGACTTATTGTGTGTATACGGTGATACTACTTCAAAGGGTCTCAAGCTTATGTCATGTGTGCAAGCTAGCAAGTATCTCCGCAAAGAATACAGGGCTTTCTTGGCTAACATTGTAGTAGCGGAGAAGGAAAAGAAAGAGAAGAAGGAAGTGAAAGACGTTCCTGTGGTTCGAGAATTTCCAAACGTTTTTCCAGAGGATCTTCCCGGTCTACCGCCAAGTCGTGATATCGACTTTCGTATCGACCTCATTCCTGGAGCCAACCCTATTGCCAAAGCTCCCTACCGCCTCGCGCCGTCCGAAATGCGCGAACTTTCAAACCAACTCCAAGAATTACTTGAGAAAGGCCTTATTCGCCCGAGCACATCTCCTTGGGGCGCGCCAGTCCTTTTCGTGAAAAAGAAGGATGGGTCTTTCAGGATGTGCATCGACTACCGAGAATTGAATAAGTTGACTATCAAGAACCGCTATCCCCTACCTCGCATCGACGATTTGTTTGATCAACTACAAGGCGCTACGTGTTTCTCAAAGATCGACCTACGTTCAGGATATCACCAGCTACGTATTCAAGAGGAGGACATACCCAAAACCGCGTTTCGCACTCGTTACGGTCACTACGAATTTGTTGTCATGCCTTTTGGCTTAACCAACGCACATGCGGTTTTCATGGATCTGATGAATCGCGTGTGTAAACCATATCTCGACCGTTTCGTCATCGTCTTCATCGACGACGTCTTGATCTATTCCCAATCGAAAGCCGAACACGCGGAACATCTACGTTTGGTTCTCGAGTTACTCTAGGGGAACCAACTCTATGCCAAGTTCTCCAAGTGCGAATTCTGGTTGGAGGAAGTTCAGTTTCTGGGTCACATTGTTAATAGTCAAGGCATTCACGTCGACCCTGCGAAGATTGAAGCTGTCAAGAGCTGGGTTACGCCTAAGAACCCGTCTGAAGTCCGCTCTTTTCTCGGACTAGCGGGCTATTATCGATGATTTATCGAGGGATTCTCAAAGATCGTTGTGCCGCTTACCACTCTCACGCATAAAGACAAGCATTTTGTTTGGGGAACCAAGCAAGAGTCTGCCTTTCGAACCCTCAAGCACATGCTTTGCAACGCTTCTGTTCTCACATTGCCCGACGGAAACAACGATTTCATTGTCTATTGTGATGCCTCCAACCTTGGTCTTGGTTGTGGTCTCATGCAACGGGACAAGGTCATAGCTTACGCATCTCGTCAGCTCAAGATCCACGAGAAGAACTATACAACCCATGATCTCGAGCTAGGCGCAGTTGTTTTTGCATCAAAGATTTGGCGACACTACCTATATGGTACCAAGTGTACGATCTTCATCGATCATAGGAGCCTACAACACATCTTTAATCAGAAGGAACTTAATATGCGTCAACGCCGATGGGTAGAACTTCTCAACGATTACGACTGTGAGATCCGTTATCACCCAGGCAAGGCAAATGTTGTTGCCGACGCACTTAGCAGATGGAGCTATCTGCTTAGCACTCGTAATGTTCAAGCTCTACATGATCTCGAAACCCTCATCCACGACGCTCAACATGCATGCTTTAACGAACGCACCCTGAAGAAAGAAAGAATCTACCACGATGGAGCCCAACTTGTGAGCAAATCGAATGGGATATTCCACTTTTTGGACCAAATTTGGATTCCCAAACGAACCAATTTGCGACAGATCTTAATGGACGAGGCCCACAAATCCCGGTATTCTGTTCATCCCGGTGCCGATAAAATGTACCAGGACCTCCGTTATAAGTACTGGTGGGCGGGTATGAAAAGGGATATCGCTCTCTACGTCGGAAAATGCCTAACTTGTGCTAGAGTCAAGGCTGAACATCAAAGACCCTCTGGCTTACTCGAACAACCACCAATTCCCATGTGGAAGTGGGAAAGTATAGCTATGGACTTTATAACCAAGCTACCGCACACGTCATCAGGTCACGACAGCATTTGGGTTGTGGTCGACCGTTTGACTAAATCCGCTCACTTTTTGCCAATACGGGAAGACTACAAGGTAGAACGATTAGCCCGAATCTACACCGACGAGATCATTTGTAATCATGGGACGCCTCGTGACATCATCTCTGATCGTGATGCTCGGTTTACCTCGCAACTGTGGGAAACGTTTCAAACAGCACTCGGTACATCGCTTAATCTAAGTACCGCTTTCCACCCTCAAACCGACGGTCAAACTGAAAGAACGATTCGTACTCTTGAGGACATGCTTCGCTCGTGTGTCGTAGACTTCGGTGGTAATTAGGACAAATACCTACCGTTAGTCGAATTTTCGTATAACAACAACTATCATTCTAGCATCCAAATGGCACCATTCGAGGCATTATACGGAAGAAGATGTCGATCGCCTATTGTGTGGCACGAGATCGGTCATTCACAATTAACCGGTCCTGAGCTATTACAAGAAACGACAGACAAAATTTTCCAGATACGAGACAACATGGTGAAAGCTCGGGAACGACAGAAAAGTTATGCCGATAAACGACGCAAGCCCCTTGAATTTGACGTTGGTGACTACGTACTCCTAAAGGTATCACCTTAGAAGGGTGTGGTCCGATTCGGCAAGAAAGAGAAACTCGCGCCTCGATATGTTGGACCTTTTAGGATTCTGGAAAGGATCGGAAAAATCGCCTACAGACTCGAATTACCGGAGGAACTTAGTAACGTCCACCCGACTTTCCACGTGTCGAACCTCCGAAAGTGCTTAGCCAACCACGACTTACACGTTTCTCTCGATGATCTGCAAGTGAACGAAACATTACACTTCATGGAAAAGCCTGTCGAAATCATGGATCGCCAAACCAAGCAACTCCGACGCTCTCGCATTCCTATCGTGAAAGTCCGATGGGAAGGCAAACGAGGCGCAGAGTTCACTTGGGAACTCGAAAGCGACATGAAGGCGAAGTACCCGCAGTTGTTTAAAGAGAAAGTCTAGAAAGAGAAAGTTCTCAAAACGTGATTCACGGCGTTGTACAGCTTCCAGTCTAATTTCGGGACGAAATTCCCTAAACAAGGGGAGGCTGTAACACCCCGTGTTTTTACAAGTCAAAGTCAAAGTCAAGGTCAAAGTCAACGACCAGTTATACGAATTTGACTTGTAGAAATTTCTTTATTTTATTTGTATTATGTGGAGTAAGTGTTGTTAATTGCAAGCCATCGACGTATTATTCAAACGACTTACGACTGTGAACTATAGGAAGTAACAATGCGATAAAGTTAACTAATCGATAATCAAGCTATGCTACTCGACATCGAATCGTGATACGAGCCGCAACTCGACTTAATTTGGTTATTATACGTGTGTGTGCCTTATGTGTTACTTGTGCGTGTTATATATATATATATATATATATATATATATATATATATATATATATATATATAGGGGAATGTTCATTTGAGAAGAAAATTTAATTGAGAAGAAAAAGAATAAAGGGTAATTTTGTAAAATATTAAATAGTTTTTCACTTATTTAATTTATTATCACTTTTGACTAATTAGTTAGTCATAAAGACTATTATCCACCACACTAACTTTTTTTTGCCTACACAGATCAATTGTTATCCTACATATTTCGAAATTCATCCTACACGTTGAAATTTATCCTACACAACTCTTAATTTATCCTACACACCTCGTAATTTATCCTACACTTTAAATTATTTTATTTTATTTTTTTGAAAAAATAAATATTTTGAGGATAAGTTACAAATTATTTAATGTAGTTAGCTATTAAAGAGGTAGACTACAAATTAATGACCTATGTAGATTTACCAATGTACCCTTATAGTAATATTAATACTTATATTAAATGAAGTGAAAATAAATCATTTTTATTGGTTGAAATTTCTTCTTGCAAAAAATTTCTTCTCATTTGAACTCTCCACTATATATATATATATATATATATTTCGATTCGGATTCGAGTTTGGTTGCTTTTCGAGGTGGAAATCAATCGAACTCAATCGAAACTCGAAAAGCAACCGAACTCGAATCCGAATCGAATATATATATATATATATATATATATATATATATATATATATATATATATATATATGTGTGGTGGAAATCAATCGAACTCAATCGAAACTCGAAAAGCAACCGAACTCGAATCCGAATCGAAATCGAACTATGATAATTAGTGGTTAGGACTGAAAGTAATTTGACTAGGAAACCCTATCGTGACGAGCCGCTCGCAATCCAAATCGAAACCCCATAAATCGTCGCGTCAAACAATCGAACCAAGTGCCATCCGGCCGGATAGCCATCCGACCGAATAGCCACTGCGCTACAGGTCAGGTGTCATCCGACCAGGATGTCATCCGACCGGATCGTCATCCGGGCGGTATGCCATCCGATCGGACAGCCCTTTCCTCTTTTGGAATCCTATAAATACCCCTTTCATTGTCATTCTTTCTACTTTTGGAAACCCTCTGTCCGAACCATTCGTGCTCCTCACCTTTTCTTCGATTTCTCTCAATCCAGGTAAGATCTCGCCCTAAATCTTGTACTTTCTTGATCTACACGCACTCCTACACCTTTCTATCTTTTAAATCTTAACTTTTAACCGTGAAATCACTAGATTTCGGGTGTTCTAGGATGACGTCATCATGTGTTCTTCAAGAACTTCATGTTTTGGCCTCAATCCACCAAGAACAACTTAGATCTAACCGATTTCCACAAAGGTCTTGTAAAGATCTCGACACAAGTGTGGTGAAAGAGGATTGAAAGATGGTTTTTAACTTTCTTTCAACTCTTTTGCACTCAATGCACTCAAAGCCGATAGGATCCGACCCTGATTTAGTCTTCTACTCGATTGTAGTGTTGTACTAGCTCTAGATCCGGATTCTACTCACGAGACTACCGGTTTCGGGTTAGCCAAGACCAACCGTCTCGAGCCGGTAACCGGCCGGACTAGGGTGATTCCTGGTCGGGTTGGTCATCTGGGTCGAACTAGGGGTTCTGTTGGCTAACACGTTGTCAAAGTGTCTCGACATAATGACAAACCATCAAAACGACCAAGTGAAGGACGAACGGAACAACCGTAACGGATTGCTATCCGACCGGATTACAATCCGATCGGATAGGTCATCCGAACGGATTGCCATCCGAACGGATCACACTTGGGTCCCACCTATAAAACAATCTTATCTGAAGTTTGAGTATCGAACGAATTGCAATCCGATCGGACGACCATCTGACTGGATTACTCTTCGGATCATGAGATACTAAGACTTTAAAGACTTAAACAATTTTCAACATGTTCATTACCAGAGTTGCCACCCGATCGGATGGACATCCGATCGAGTGACACTTCAGCTTAGAGCTTGCCTTCACTAAGTAATCTCACCACTAAGTTACCGTCCGACCGGACCACCGTCCGACCGGATGACCATCCGAACGGATTGTCATCCACACGACCCACCATCCGATCGATCGACTTGATGGATAGAGATACTTCAATGCTTTCAAAATGCTACAACGAAAACTTCAAAAGACAAGCCATCATACACAAACACATTCTTCTTATAGGAAGAAACAATCCACTCGAATCGTCATCCGACCGGACAACTGTCCGACCGGATGACCATCCGAACGGATTGTTATCCGCACGGATTACCGTCCGATCGGATTACCATCCGATCGAACCACCATCCGACCCTTTTGTACCTTGCACCATTTGACGCGTAAAACGTCACTTATCGTTATGCTATCGAATCTATTCAGGCTAACCCTACTCGCTAAGCGCTCCCTTCAATCCATTAATCGCTGTGAGTATACTCAATCCCTTTTTGCTTTACGCACTTTTGGGTGTTACATACGTTACGAATATTCAAACTACAACAATCACACTACTCAATACTATTTGAACGCTAACCGTTAATGCATGTTATACGTGGCTTATGAATACTTGTTTGTTATGTTTACACATGGAATGCTGTCTACCTGCCTTAGCAACGATAGTACTATAGTTTGGACTCAGCACCCGTTCACACGGGGGTTGTTAAGGACCATTACTTGCATGGATTATGGTGGTAATCATGTATTGCGAATTGCCTCGGGCAGTCAACCCGCAGTCATTGGTATCGATGGATCTATGTCGATAACTAACGTGCTTCATTTCACTATGTGTACGTGTTGGTTATGCGTAAACGAATTCGAACTCTATATGCTATTATCAAACTTGTATGCTCACCTTTACATTTTATGTATTGACATTATTTTAACGTATGTGACAGGTGCTTAGGACGCACACTTGGTAGGAATTTGAAGCTAGAATAAAGCTTTAGAGCCAAACAAATAGTTGTCTGTAGTGGTCAAACTAAGGGTCTCTAGAAGCAGATAAACAATTGCTGTCTATTTAAATCTGAGTTGTCGGAACAGAATATTTGCCTGGATTTTTGTCTGTAATAATTATTTTGTTGTTTGAGATACGGTATGGGACGTATTATTTAAATTGAATAGTATTGATAATTGTTATGGAAACTTCTGGACAATCTGTTTCGCTCAGTGCCATGCCCCAATGTTTCCGCCATCGGTTGGGGTGTGACAATTTATTTGTTCAATTCTTGTGATGTTATCATCCCAGACTTTCACTGAATTAATGGTGAACTTTAACTCTTTACATACTGAATCAATTGGTAATATCATCGGTTCTGTTTTGTGAGTTTTAACCAAAATCGAAGTTTTTGTTGGTATATTTAGTTTTTAATCTTCACCATGATAATTAAATTCATCGTTTTTTTTTTTCTTGGGTTTCTATTAGAAGTAGGGCTGTTCAAAAAGCTCGCGGCTCGGAGCTCGCTCGGATTTAGCTCGGAAAAAGCTCGCTCGGATTTAGCTCGGAAAAAGCTCGCTCGATTTGGCTCGGTTTAAAAGTGAGCCGAGCCGGCTCGGCTCGGCTCGGCTCGGTTTAGCTCGAATTATTTTACTTATAATAAGTTTTAATTTTATATACATTATAATATATTACAAAAAAACTGATTATTATTTACATATATATAGGTTTGTAATTTGATATTTATGGCATATTTGAAGATTGATTACCATACTAATGAACTAATATTGTATTTTATTGAAATTAAAACTTATTTTGCGTTGTTAAACTTGATTTTGGTTTGAATTGTATTAGGTTGAACTTATTTTGAATATATTCTTTTAAATTGTTGAATAATATTTTAGGCTATTAAATTTTAAGAGGTATATATTAGTTTTTTTATAAAATCAAGCCAAACCAAGCCGAGCCGAGCTAGCTCGGTTTATAACCAAGCCGAGCCCGAGCTTAGATTTTCAGCTCGGTTTCAAATCCGAGCCGAGCCGAGCCAGCTCGGTTTACAATCGAGCCGAGCCCGAGCTTGGCCTGGCTCGGCTCGGCTCGGCTCATGAACAACCCTAATTGGAAGTAACAAATTAAAAGAAAACACAAAGTAAAGTTTTTTCATTCTTATTCTAGTTGTTCGTTCCTTTTTCATATCACGATTCTTGTTGTTCTGTTTTGATATTTCATATTTTATATTCTATTTCGGTTCCATGTATTGAATTATCGGGTTTTTTTTGTGAGTTTTAACTAGGGGTGCAAACGAGCCGAGCGGCTCGCGAGCTACTCGAGATCGGCTCGAGAAAAAGCTTGAAATAAGCCGAGCCTTATCGAGCCCGAGCCGAGCTTGAGCCTAAACGAGACCAATTTTAATATTATATATATATATTATACGTATTATTTAATATTGTCGAGCCGAGCTCGATCGAAAAATAGTAGGCTCGAACTATGCCGAGCCCGAGCTTCACAATATCATGACAAGCCGAGATCGAGCCTAGTCTAGCTCGGGCTCGTTTACACCCTAGCATGGACATATAAATACTAATGTGTGTGTATTTGATTACTAGTTAGACAATTGATTAGAGATGATTTATTTAGGTCTTTTAACATGCTTTTGTTTATGATGTGTGTGGATTCTGTATTCTCGAAGTGCTAGTGTTATTAGATATTATTGTATATGGGTGTTTAGACAACTAGTTACACAACTATTCACTGAGAAATGATTTATTGAGGCCTTGTGCTTTTGGTTCAAACTACTGCCACACTTACATTTTGTTTATGATATCTTTTAATATTTAAGAATTAGGTTTGTTGATTATCACTCATATTAACATTCTAGACATTGAATTATGACATTCTGTATTGCTTAAGTGCCAGTGTTGTTTGATATAATTAGAGTATACCGTACTGCAGACAACTATATGCACAATTGATCACTGTAAAATGATTTATTGAGGTCTTATAACATAACATGCTTTTGTTTCAAACAACTACCACATTTGCACAAACAAGTGATATTGGATAACAATTGCCTAATTTAATAGACTTGAAAGTAATTGAAGTCCATGTTCTTTTGAATGGTTCTTCTACTTAAATTATTTTCTTTCACTGCTAGTTCTTCAACCAATTCCTTTCCACTTTGACCCATAACCAACTAAGTAGTTAGCCACTAACTCCATCGAATTGGATAAATATATAAATACTAATGTGTGTATTTAAATTATTTTCTTTCGCTGCTAGTTTTGCATTCTCTAATGGGTCAAACTTGGTTTGTTTTCTATATATTTTTTTCCATTCGTTGAGTAGCTTGAAAGAGTCAGAAGAAATAATTGGTGCGGAGATTAGGGAGGCTACAAATACTTTCAATAGTGTTTTTGGAACTGAGAGTAATAGAGAGGAACCATGTAACATTCTTTTTGCGGAGATGAACAAAGTTGTGGGTTTGACTACTCGTGAATGTGACAAGGTTGTATGTAAGCTCGCACAAAATGAAGAGTTGATGGTAATTTTTTTTAAGGTTGATGAAGAACACAAATTTGGATGGGTAAAGACTATGCTTGAAGATATTGCTTGGCGTGATATACGATGACTTTTGGATTATATTTATTTATTTATTTATTTTTCAGATCTTGGATGATTTTTAATTATTTTGGTTGGAAACTTTTGAATATATTTTGAATTATGTTAGTTAAATATATTATGTTTCTCATAATATATATTTATTATAATTTTTAATGGAAAATTTTGTGAAAATTAGTAATTTTTCTTTATTTTGAGACAAGGGTATTGTTGTCATTTTCAATGAATTGTATTCCATTCATTCGTCTTTTTTCGCATACCAAACAACACAAAGTAATGTATCATTCCATTCTCATAGGTTAACCAAACATGACCATGGAATGGTAATGACCCATTCCATTCCCTTGCCCATTCCATTCACTCGTCCATTCTATTACCTCATACCAAACAGACCCTAAGTCCTTTGATAGTTGTCTATTGGTAAAGACAAAACCTTTAAACACCTTGAGAGAGGGAGAGGTCTTGGGTTCGAGTCCCACAGACGACAGGAGTAAAGAAATTTGTCGTTCAAAAAAAAAAATTCTAATAACATGTAATATTTTTTTAATAATATAAGTACATAGTTTTATTTTATTCGTTTTTGTATATGTCTTTATATAAATTTTATTAAAAACCAAGTTGTATTTAACATAACATGTTGTTTGATACTACTGGACCAAAATACGTTATTTTGGATACACATAGTTTTGTTTTATTCGTTTTTGTATATGTCTTAAGAATAATTTTCTTAAAATCGAGTTGTATTTAACATAACGTATTATTTGATATTACGGGACCAAAAAAATACATTATTTTGGATAAACACGGTTTTCAATAAAATTTATACCAAAATGTGTATAAAATATAAAAAATTAATGAAAGCTGTGTGTTTGGATTATTAAAAAAGTTCTAGATTAAATTGAGAAAAAAAAGTTAATTTAATGCTAAATGAAAGCCGGGTTAGAGTGCGGCACAGTAGAAAAGTTTGTCTTCCCACTTTTTACAAATTTACTCATTTATAAAAATTAAAAAATCAAAATATCACCAGATGTATATTGTACTTTTCCGTATGATGTACTATGTACTTTTAAATAATCCACAGATACTTGAATAAATTTAATTTAATTTATGTACTTTTAATTTAATTTAATATCAACCATGACTTTATAGCCTAGTGGTATCTTGGGGTGAGATAAGGCTTTGGACCAATAGGTCCTGAGTTCAATTCTCACAAAAGGGGTTTTTCTCATATTTATTGGGTTTTCTCCTGAATTGGTGTATAGGCATTATGCCTAGTGGAGATGAATATGATCGGGTGGTTCTGCTGGTGGCACGACGATACTCCAGTGGTCCGTCAGTGATCCAAATTTGCTGTTCAAAAAGAAAAAAAATTAAAAAATTAAAATTAAAAATATCCGGTCTAGTTTAATAAATATCAAGAAATTTATGATAAGTTTTTTAACTATTTTTACCATGCTTTCATCATCCAATTGAATTATCATGACATCACTACACACGGAGACAATGCAATTAAATTAAATTATATTGTTTTGTTAGGCAGCCCCATGTTCTTTGAAATTTCCACATGCACCAAAACCAGAACAAGACTTTTTGACTTTCAAATGTCCTCTCACTTCTATAAGAGCCGTGACCCCTTGTGTGTTTCTACTTCAATTGTTTGAACACACACCCCTTCAAACTTCAAACCATCACCTAACTTTCTACTTCAATTGTTTTAACACACCTTCAAACTTAACAATGGTGGCCACATCACTTACCCTTGATCTCAACCTTAATCCCTTCTGCACAACTCTTGATGATCATGACACCCCAGTAAGTACATTAATACACACATAGTTTAGTACACATATACATATATAAGCATATGAGTTATAAACTTATAATTAAATGTTTACTTGTTGTAATTAAGGTCAGAGAAGTCGCCTATATAGATGACGACGATGATCATTCGTTTGAAAAAGAGGTTTGTGTTATTTATGCATTTGAAACTTATTTTACATGATAAATATATGAACATATTGCGATGAATTATGAATATATGAACATATTGTGTATGTATGGGCAGGTTGATGATCATACGGTTTATGATTTAAGTCGGGAAAGTAACGAAAATAAGAAGTTAAAGGAGATGCTTACTGATATATGGGACAAGTATAACTCTCTAACAACTCATGTCAAGAAACTAATTCAAGACAAAGAAGAATTAGAGTCGAGTCCAAAGAAGAGAAAATCTGATGAGACAGTTCAACAAAGCTTGTGGAAGAGGCCGAGAGAGGAACTACCGATATCAGGAATAAAAAGAGTTTATGTGAAAGTAGACCCATCCGATAAAAGCTTGGTAAGTTTTCGGTCCTTTTTGAAGGACATGAAACGACTATTATGAAGCTTGGTAATTTTATGTGAATATGGAAGTCAGAATTGTATTGAAAGAGTTGTTTTGTTGCATTTTAAAGGTAGTGAAAGATGGATATCAATGGAGAAAATATGGACAAAAGGTGACAAGAAATAACCCATCACCTAGAGCTTACTATAAATGCTCTTATGCACCACTCTGCCCAGTGAAGAAGAAGGTAATAACCCCATACCATAACCCCCTTCTACAAGATTAAAAAATAACATAATATTTACTTGAAATTTGAGTAACCTAATTAGGGTTTGATCCGATTTAGGTGTCAAACCCACTTGTCATATATCGGATTCATAGATAATTAAGATGATTTCGAAAGCCTCAAACCCTTGAGTCATTTGGCCTAGTAAACTTCAAATCAAACTAGCTAATGCAACTTAAAACTTATAAAGTAACCACTATTCTTACCCTCTATTGTTAGGTTTCCACATAAACCTACAAAGACCAAAAATCAATGTCCCTAGATGATTCTGTAGTACCTGGGTGACATGAATACGACCCGTTATACCACCAGACATCGTTATCTGATGCCATTTGTAGATTTCCGAAGATATAAGCTATGGATTAAAAAAAATAAATTAGTAGCTCATATTTTATGTAACTGGGAGATTGTAACACCTTGAAGGGCCAGAATTGTGATCTCTTTATAATTTTAGGTTGCTGGCTAATAATGATTTTGACCATCAATATTGTTTACAAACTTTTTAGTACCATAAGAATATTTTTAAAGAATATTTCCATTGAAGAAGTTCTCTAAAGACAAAAAGTTGTTTTCAGGTGCAAAGAAGTATGGAGGATGATGGTCTTCTAGTTGCAACCTATGAAGGAGAACACAACCATAGAAGCACTATGCAAGAGGTGACATACGCTTTAGCAAATGAGCGAGAGATTTCGACTAGCGAAAGCGGGTTCCACTCGCCAAAACTTGATGAAGTTTTAGTGGAACAGATGGCTACTTATCTATGTAAAGATCCAAATTTCACCTCACAACTTGCTGCTGCGATTACCTCCAAGGTATCAGAAATGGACTTTTTTAAAGTATGTTAATGGACTAGCCAGTCTTCCATTTAGAGCCAATTTTATGAATGAAGTTTTGTTTGTATGATATGAATATATTGTGTAAAAGAAGATTTTTGCACAGTTTAAGTTTTTATTTATACGGCCCCAAAATCTACTCTTAAAATCCACATATTGCTCATTTTGTGATACTTGAACCCACAATACTTTGGTGGGGATGAACACTCACACTAGTTTATTCGAGAGGACGCTTTGCATAAACCCTATGGATTGGTGATCCACAAAAGATTACAGAGATTCGGTTCAAAATAAGTTGAATTACATCTTCAATGATTGAACCCAGGGCGTGTAAGACCCAACTTGAACTAACAGAATGAATAATATATAGCTTGCATTTAGTACAAAATTTACGAGTTTACAAAAACTTTCCTGATTAAAAGACCATATTTGATCCTAATATTCTAGTTAAAAGCGAATCATTCATTAGTCATACAAAACATAACTTCAAGTGTCTACTAGATAATGTTTGAAGACATAGTTCAAGTATCTACATATTACTAAAACAAAATAGATCAAATGCGGAAGCTTTGTTTAGTGCGTTCGGTTCTAGACGTTTGCTTGATCACCATCCGGATTAGGTCCATCCTCACATACGGTCAAAACCATGGAAATAATTAGTTTTGACACTTTAATAATCAAGAATAAACGAGTTCCATACTCAAAAGTATCAAAAACAAACAAAATCCACGCTGTAAGTCGGTCGCGCCGCGCGACGGAGTTCAGGGTCGGCCGTCGCGTGACGCCACCACCCTCGCGTCGCGCGACGGGTGTGTGGTCTCGCCGTGGCGTGGCGCCAGTGGGTGTTTTCGACAGAATGTTGTTGTGTTGAGCTGCAATTTCGACCCAACACCATTTTTCTAAGTTTTAAACTTTAAATCGGCATAACTTTTGACTCGGGCGTCCGTTTTAGCCGATTCTTTTTCGTACGTGGACGTAATTTAATCACGGACAAGTTTATCAACACGATTTGCATAAAAATATCATTTCAAAAACAGTTGTCCTATAATTCGTCTCTTGTTTATTCGACCCATTTATCTACAAGTTCCACAATATGTATTATTATCATCACAAACTTTAGGCCAATGCACCCGTTTCTACGTTTACCAAATGTGAGCTTTTGCTCCCCTCCCGACTCCCGAGGATTGCTTATGCAATAACTGTCATGCTTAATTCCAAGAATTTAATCATGCTTTTCGGAAATCAACTGACAACCCAATGTTCCGAACTATAATCCCTCCACAAGGGCTCATGCTTTTACAACGAATTAGCATGTCCGTTACACGGCCTACGCTTAATATATTACCAATCACAAGTGATGATTATTAATTTACATGTTTGTAACTCAACTTTTTTTAACCCGTTTGGATGCCGAATGGGTGTCACCATTACAAGACTCATCCAAACTCTATTTCTAGCACATGTTTCGACCCGTTTTATTTGTCTAAGCCACTTTGTCAGTCCCGTGACTTAACGGGTTTTCCTTGTTTACCAAATTCAATATAACAAAGTAAGACTAACAATTAAACATAATGTAGCGAAACTATAAGTCGCGTACCTTTAAAGCACACCCTTCAAGCGCGTATCTCCTCCTCCGGCTTGTCCGCTCGACGATTCTGATTCTTTGCCTAAGAAGTTCAATTCAACTTCAATTTAAAACCCTTTTTGTAATTATAAACACATAATTTGCCATAGTAGTCAATTATGCGTTTTCATCCGATTTTTAACATATTAATCCCCACTTAGGCATTTCAACAAACACCTAGCGGGTCAGATTTCCACATAATCATTACCAAGTTCATGACTTGTTATCTTATCTAAATCAACTTTAATTAAGAAACTGTACACATATTTCAACATCAATTTTTCAGAAATTATCTCATAAATTCAGATTACACTAGAACAAGAATCTTAATCCTAGTGTTTATCAAGTTCTACTAACTTATTAATCACCCACTATGGTGATTATGAACCTTACAAGTATCATGCAAGATTTTGACAAGAAATCATCTAGGGTTTGTCCCTAAACCTCATATCACTTCCAATTTCATATATCCAACACATAATCAAGCTCAACATTCGATTTCTATCACATGCAAGGAATTTGAGTTGAATCAAAACAACCTAATTTGGCATACCTTATGATCCCTTTGACGAGGTGATCACGAATCTATGTTCAGATTTCGATTTTGACTTGGTTTGAGCCTTCAATTTGTGAATTTTGTGTGAAAACTAGGGTTTGGAGGAACCCCTGGTCGCTCCTGTCTTCTGTTCGATCCAAGCACACACTAAAGTGTGTGTTTGGTGTGTTTGTTTACTATTTTAGTAATTAAGTTTCAGATTTGGCTAGTTTGGTCCTCAATTTTTATTTAACCTTAAGTTTAAGTGTTTTAACCCTATTATGAGTTACTTCAAGACTTGTAGCTAACTGGGTTATAGGTTCCTAGTTAGTTGGTTCTTGTTTGATTAATACTTTATAATAAAATATAAAGTTTTATATTTTTGGGGTGTTACAGGGCCGCCCATGAGAATTCGTGTACCTTATTCGAGCTCGAAAAAATGTGCCCTTAGGCCTTAACGAAATTTGGTATTAGACTCACTAAAGGTCTAAACCTAATGCCAATGGACTACTAACTAATCTAAACCATAGAAGTAGTTTTATAAGTGGACCTTATGTTGGTGTTTCATTTGTATAGTTATACCATATTAATTTATTTTTTTACATATACATATCAGAAATTTTTTTTAAATAACGTGCCTTTTGAAATATCGGGCCCTGACCGGTGGTCCTCCCCGCCCAACCTCAGGGCCGCCCATGATTGAACCAATGAGACCGTGATCAAGGCCGTCTTCGAAAACCACAAAAAAAAAATGGCCGTGCGAGATAAAAAATTTAGGTCCTATTCGAAAATCTCCATTTAATATAAACTCATCAATCACTATTACTAAAATTTATGTGGATGGAATTTAAATAGTTTTTTTTAGCTAAGTTTAGAAAGTAATTTATTGATTAAAGGGAAAGATGCAGTTGACAAAATTAAGCATTAAAATATCACTAACAAAAAAAAAACCAAAAAAATAAGCTAAAATAAAGAATTTGGAGACGCCGGGATTAAAACCCACATCTCCTTGTTGCTTGGGAAAATTCATTATCAAGGATTTTACAAAGACAGACATTGATCAAGATAATCTGTTTTAAACATTCACTTATGAACTAATCACAAGTTGAGAAGTGGACACAAACTAGCACAATATGATCATTTATGAGTTTGAGGTGGATTTGTTACAACGCGAAACATGTCTACAGTCCCACTTAATGATGTTTGCTAGGTGAGGCCAACGTAAATGAGTCAAGTCTTGGATCTCCATTTTCTAACCATCTTAAGAGAGATCCAAGAGTATGTAAGCCAATTTCTAACCCATATAAAGAAAACAAATTGGGATCAAGACTAGTAAATAGTTGCGATAGGCAAAGAAAAATTGGGTGATGAATCTAGGCGGGGGTCAAAGATTTTTTCCGTAGTATTTTTCTATAATGAATTCAAGGAATCTATGTTGAGAAGCAAAAATTGGGGAGATGGCTTCAAAAGCTTACAGTTTCTCAAAGTGACTTCCTTGTAAGACCATTTACTAAAGAAGAATTAATGTTTGCGGTTTGGGATTGTGGGGGTGACAAAGCACCCAGACTAGACCAGGCGGTCTAACTTTTTCACTTCTGACTTTTCATTTGTTAGAAAATTGTGGGCGGACTCCGAGCCTATTCTATTCTCGGCAATGATGGAATTCTACACCCTTGGCTTAGTTTATAAGACTAAAGGGTATGGTTTGGCCCATCCCAAATGGGATGAGCCTCCACGTAGGCGGCTCGTGGGGGATGGGCCTCCATGAGTTTTGAGGGGGATGGAGGCTCGTGGGGGATGGGGCCCCACCTCATTATTTTATAATTTCCTAAGTTTTAATTTAATAAGTTAATAAAAACTTTATAAAAATTAAAAAATACAACATAAATAATTTCATTTCATAACATAAAAAAAATTACATTTCCTAAAAAAAAAAAATTACATTTCCTAAAAAAAAATTACCGAAAAATAAAAATAAAAAATTACATTTCCTAAAAAAATAATCCTGCACCAATTTCTCGTGCGCTCCTGTCGTAAAAAATATATAAATACGAGGAAATAAGGATAATAAAATTTATTAATGATAAACCTTGGCGGTCTCTGTTAACCCGTATTCGTGTGGTAATAACGCTTTGAGACGAGACGTCTTCCTCTTCGTCTTCCTCTTCCTCCTCGATAAGAATCTCCGCCGCCTGTAGCACAACGTTCGCGATAAACATCTCCTCTTCCTCATCCGAAGACGAGGACCACCAAGAATTAGATGGCATTGTGGATGAAAACGTAAATTTTTTTTATAAAAGTGGAGAGAAAATGGTATAAAAATGAGAGGGTTGTGGGTTGAAAGTGGGGAAAAATGGTGAAAATGGGAGAGTTTTATAGAAAAATGGATGAGATAGAGGGTTATTTAAATTAAAAAATGTTTTTTTTTTTTTTTTTTTTTAAGAAAATCGCCGTTCACAACGGCTAGTTTTTGAATGTGGGGCCTCGACTGAATCGGCGTGGGGGGGACGTTTGGGCCGGGCCGGGGCTAAGGGGGGCGGTGTGGGGGCTCGGCGCCGGACCAAGCCGGGGCTAGCCGACCCCCATACCCATTAGTCTAAGACTAAAGGGTATGGAGAGGATGGGCTCGGATGGGTTGAGCCGCCACGTAGGCGCCACGTAGGAGTGGCTTGGATGGGATGAACCTAGAGGGGTGGAGAGGGATGGAGGATGAGGCCCCACAACAATAAAAAAATATAAAATTTTAGAGAGAGATAGAGAGAGAGGAGAGACAAAGATAGAGAGAGAGAAGAAAGGAGGCTCGTCTGAATCGGCGTGGGGGAGACGAATGAGCCGGGCCGGGGCTAAGGGGGGCGGTGTGGGGGCTCGGCGCCGGACCTAGCCGGGGCTAGCCGACCCCCATACCCATTAGTCTAAAGCAAGTGGAGAATCTTTTATCTCTTTAATTCCGAAGACTAGGGGACCCCTAAACGCCTAATAACTATAGGCCGATATCCCATATAGGCATGGTGTAAAAGATTATTTCTAAGGTGCTTGTCAATAGTCTGGTTACACTCATGGACTATCTAGTTTCATCCTCCCAACTAACCTTTGTTGGTGAACGAAACATTACGTATAGAGTAAATTACTTTTTGAGTCCATGTATTTAGTAGTTTTAACCATTTGAGTACAAAATCAAAAAGTTTAACATCCTGAGTCCCTAACCGTTCATTTTTTAACGTTTTGAGTCCAGTTTTGTTAAAGAAAAAATGGACCCAAAAGGTTAAAATTTGGACTCAAATGCTTATAAAAAAAACGTATAAGGACTCAGGACGTTAAACATTTTAATTTTAGACTCAAATTGTTAAAACCACTAAAATACAAGTACTCAAAAAGTAATTTACTATAAATCCTTCCCACTTATGTATAACTAGAATTACGACCCGCCGCAATGCGGCGGGGATTATTTAGTTATAACTAAGTCGATTTAGGACGCGTACGTTATGTTGAACCTGTCAAACGGGAAAAAATAGACGATTTAAAAACGTTCACCCACACACGTACGTTGCGTCGTGTTAACTCGCAAAATTTAGAACGAAATGTAAAAACATTAAACCAAAGACGCACGTTGGGTTGTGTTAAGTCGCAAAATTTAGAACGAAGCATAAAGCGAAAAAATTGTGGAAAATGAAAACTATAAAGGACTAAAGTTGAAAGTAAAAAAAGTTGCGAGAATAGATTGTAAAAGATAAAAAGTTTTGTGTTAAAAGTAAAAAAAAACAAATAGTTTTAGGTTAAAAATAATTTATGAAATACTTTTGGTTGAAAAGTAAAAAAATCATTTTTTTTAAAAAACCCCCAAAGCCAAGGTTACAACAACCATATGCATAACATTTTTTTGTTTGAAAAATACCCCAAAGCCAAGATTACAACACATAAGTAAAAAAAAATAAAAGTGGTTAAATCGCAAAAGATGAAATCTTTTGAAATAAAAGTGAAAAATCAAATTAATTAAAGGGATTAAATTGTATCAGATGGAAACATTTGAATTAGAAGTGAAAAATCAAATTAATCAAAGAGGTTAAATTACCAAAGATTAAAACTTTAAAATTAAATTGTCAAAGATTAAAACTATAGGGTTAAAAAGGAAACAAAGATTAAAACTTTAAACTTAAATTGTTAAAGATTAAAACTTTATGGTTAAAAAGGAAAATTCTTTTTTTTTTTTGAAAAAACTCCCTAAGCAAAGGTTACAACACATATATGCATATATATCTTGCTTCTTTATAGGTTAACTAGGATTACGATCCGCCGCAATGCGGCGGTGATTCTTTATTTATAACTAAGTCGATCTACGACCCACACGTTATGTTAAACCTGTCAAACGTGGTAAAAATAGACGATGTAAAAACGTTCACCCACACACGCACGTTGCGTCGTGTTAACTCGCAAAATTTAGAACGAAACGTAAAAACGTTAAGCCAAAGACGCACGCTGTGATGTATTAAGTCACAAAATTTAGAACCAAGCATAGAGCGCAAAATTTGCGGAAAATGAAAACTATAAAGGACCAAAGTTGAAAGTAAAAAAAGTTATGAGGATAGATTGTAAAAGATAAAAAATTTTGGGTTAAAAGTAAAAAACAAATAGTTTTTGGTTAAAAGTAATTTATGAAATACTTTTGGGTGAAAAGTAAAAAAAATCAATTTTTTTTTGGAAAACCCCCAAAGCCAACGTTACGACAACCATATGCATAACAATTTTTTCTTTGAAAAATCCCCAAAGCACACCCTCCGTTGCGACGGGACGTAAAACGGTGTCAAATAGTACTAATGTCACACAACCGTCATCGACAACCAACACTGACTCGACCTATAATATGCGTATTGCGACGAACCTGTCAAACATAGAAAAATAGAGGTAAAAACGTTGAACCACACATGCACGTTGCGTCGTATTAACTCGAAAATTTTAAAACTATACGTAAAACGAAAATTTACGAAAGATGAAAAGTATAAGTGACAAAAGTTGTGAAGTTAAATTGCAAATAATGAAAAGTTTTGGGTTAAAGTTAAAAAAACAAATTATGTAGGTTTAAAATTGGAAAATGTACAAACCTTTGGGTTAAAACTAAAAAATCAAGTTTTTTTTTTTTGGAAAATACCCAAAGCACAACTTACAAGTCCTTATGCACAAAAAGTTTGCTAATTTATATAGGTTTTAATAGTAATAATAACTTGGGTGTCAAACACCAAATCCTAGGTGCTTATATTGTAAATGTGTCAAAGCTCAAGGGTTAGAATGGTAATTTCCAAATAAAAATAAGGAAAAATTACACTTTTCGTCCTTTATGTTTGTATGTAGTTGCAATGGATGACCTTTACCTTTGATAATTACAGCCACAGTCCTTTATTTGGAAAACTCAGTACGTCTTTCGTCCTTTAGCACTAACAAAGTTAAAATTTTCAGTTAAATTTATTCACTTAAGGGCAATTTAGTCTTTTTACTTAATTATTTATAGTTAAATAAAAGAAAAAAATCAAAAATAAATATATCTCCTCCCTCTCCCTCTGTCTCTCACCTAACCACTCATCCCTACCCTATCTCTCATCTTCCTCTCTCACCACTCCTCCTCTCTTCTCTCTCCGTCTCCTCCTCCGCCAGACCACCGTCTTCTCCGGTGACCTATTTATTTAAAAAAAAATTAATAAACAACACAAAAAAAAAATCTAAATCTAAATCTAATCTAAAACCTTTATAAACAAATCTCTCCCTTTCTTCCTCATAATTGTCCTCTCTCTCCTAACAGCCACCCACCACCACCGCCATCCTACACCACCCCCAACCACCTGTCACCACAACCTGCAACTATTTGCAACTTCAATTTAACAAAACAAATCTGCAACTTCGATTTTCATTGACCAAAAACAAATATGCAACAAAATCTCAAAAACAAATCTGACCATAGTCAAATCTTTACCGAAACAAATCTTTATTTAAACCACTGATTTTCATTCACCAAAAACAAACCTACAACTCCAACTGAACAATAGCCAGTCACAACGTATCTCCGTTTCAACCACATCGACTGATTCTAAACCTCATTTCGACTTTCACTTGCCTAATCTGAAACTTAAATCGATGGTTACCTTTTAATTAATCACTTGATGCAATGGAGAGAAATTAGGGCAGGAGTTGGAGAAGAAATCGATGGTTGCCTGTAAAGGATAGTGCGTGAGTTCGTCATCTCCATCATATTACTTGCCTATTAATTGATGCAATGGAGATAATAAATTAGGGCTTGAGGTTTGTTTTGTATACAAATCGATCTTCACGCGAGCCAAAACCGACCACCGATGAACGAATCGTCGGGTTTCCGTCTAATAATCTCTCCGGTGATGAGCTTTGAATTGTCGGGTTTCTGTCTGATTCCAGGCCAATAACCATCAGATCTGTGAGTCTTCACAACCGGAGAGCTTCGATTCCAATCCAAGAACCATTGATTCCAGTCTACCATCTGAAATCACTTTAGTTTCTTCGCCGGAATCGAAATCCACCAGATTTGGGGCTAGGGTTTGACGAAATCCTACCATATATGCGGCTGTGAGGTTACGAGTTTAGAGAGAGAGGGATAGAGAGTGTGGCGACGGTGTAGCTCCGATAATGATGATGGTGGTGGTGGTGATGTATCAGGTAGCAGTGGTGGTGGTGGTGGGCTTATGCAGCTATTTGAGAGAGAGAGTGTGTTTAATGGGGAATATATATGTTGGCATTTTGGTTTTATTTATTAAAAACAATTAAAATGAAAGCATGAAATGACCATAATACCCTCCTGTGACTAGACTTGGCTCAAAATTTTAACCTGGTTAGTGCTAAAGGACGAAAGACGTACTGAGTTTTCCAAATAAAGGACTGTGGCTGTAATTATCAAAGGTAAAGGTCATCCATTGCAACTACATACAAACATAAAGGACGAAAAGTGTAATTTATCCTAAAAATAAATAGCAGACGATTTCTTATATTCAAACACGCCGAAGAACACAAACTCATCACGGTACAAAATTTCAGTCACTGGTCAACGTCGGTCAACCTCTTCTCTAATGGTGAGATTTTACTTCATCTTCACATTTACTTGAAACTTTAATTATTACAATTATATATGTATTTGATTATTTACTTCGTTCATAAAAAATGGGATTGATTATTTACTCCTTTAATAGATATTATAGATTTTTTTTAGGGTTTATTTGATATTTTTTATGGGTTTTTTTTAAGGTTACAGAAAGTGAACAGCTTTAAGTTTTTTATGATCTGTGTTGTTTACAAGATGGAATTGGGGGGTTTTGCAATGGATAATAATCAAAGTATTTTGAATTAAGTGTTTGGTAAACTATGATTTTTAAGAAATTAATTCAAATAAGTTTCCCAAATTAAGTTAAAAAAAGGGTGTTTTTCTTTCAACCTATGATAGTTATTTTAGTTACAACTATGATTTAAAAAAAAAAAAACTGGTTTTTTTAAGGCTAATGATGTCATAAGCAGAATTTGTTTATCCAAACATTATAAACCGTTTAGGCGTTTATTGCAAGTACTTGTAATCGCGTAAACAGTGTTAACCGCACCCTCTAAATACGGAAGAAATTGCTCGGCTGTAACTTCAACTCTTCAAGAAAATGCTTGTTCTTTTGCTATTTTTAGAACTTGCTAGACCTGTTATGGTCTGATTTTTCAGTGTTGTCTGTGATAGATTTTGCTTTGTAACCAATATATTTGTAGTAGTAATTTATTCCCGTTTGAGTGCAGTCGAAAAGGCACACTATTATACTTATGCAGACTTCTCAAAACCGAGCAACAAGGACATTTATGGATTATGAGTCAGTAAGCCAAGCAATGGACGGTATGTTTACTTTATCTGTTCAACCATTACGAAAATAATACGATTTTTCTTCTGTTTAATATGGAGAGTTGGAGTCTTTGATGAATTCATCAATCTAACATATTCCATTAACCATTTTTTTTTTTTGGTAAAATTAAAAAAGAGAACAATTGTTTTATGCAATCGATATTATGTGTAATCTGCATAGGCCTAATCTTGCGTTTGGTTTCTATGTGAAGGTATATGTGCATTATATGAAAGGAAACTAAAGGATTTGAATCCAGCTATGAGAAACATAACTTATGACATCCAAGATCTCTATAATTTCATTGACGGCCTTGCTGATCTGAGCGCGTTGGTGTAAGTGTTCTTTCTGTTCCCACATCGAAAATATATATGTTTCTCGTTCTCCACCACCATTTTAAACATCAGTGGGTAAGGGTGTTTGGATGTCGTTTTTTCAAAAGCGATATCAATAATCAGAATCAGATAATAGTTGTAATGAAATAAGTTGTTGAAAATAGTGTGGGTGTTCGTTTATTGTTGAAACCAACCGAACCGAAGCAAATCTGCCCAAACATTAAAAACTGATTATTACAACTTCAAAACACATATCCAAACACCCACTTAAGTCTTAAGTTCAATTCTTGGATTAGATTGATCTCTAAAACCTTATGAACTGAACCTTATAAATTATAACACGTGATAAACATTCCCTCTTGCAGTTATGATCATTCTATTCAGGCATACCTTCCAAATGACCGCGAATGGATTCGAAACAAGATGTTTCATCACCTGAAGAAATTAGCTCATTAATCTCCAGTAATCTCGCTTCCAGTTTTGTGGTTTGTTCATCTTAATGTGTGATCTAGAATTTTAAGTTTTTATCGATTCCCGAATATTGTGTTTTCTAATGTGTCTCGAACGTTATTTAGTGATACAACATGAAGTACATGATTAAAAAATCTTTCAGTACTTCTTAATTAATATACAATCAAACCTCTTGTTGTTCCTTTAAAGGTACTAGTTGCAAACTATCGCTATTTGTTTCAAGATCTGTACTTTTGCTTCCCGACTGTAAAATATCGCTGGGATTTTGTACGTCAAAACGAGTTGTATTCAGGACAAGGAAAATGAAACCCAATGTAGCAAGTCTTAAGAGATTTCTAATAAGAATCACGAGCCATAAGTTTCGAAAATCGGTTCTCATGACGTGAAATACGTGTAATATTACCGCACCGCCCCACTTGGAAGAAAGTGAACCGAAGCTATCGATGCTCATTAACAGTGCAAAAAATGTGCCTTCGATACCTATTGGGCACAAACTTGTGCTGAGCACAATCATTGGCATCCACCGAACCCTGGATACAACGCGAGAAACGCATTCCTCCATGACTACAAACATGTAATCAGGAAGCCCAAGAACGAGATTCCACCGTAAGATGAACATGAGGTCGAGAAACCCAGAGAGACTGTACACGAGTTGAGCGTAAAAGAGCAGTTTTCTAAAGGGGTAATCTTTAAGAAGCTTGTGGTATATTAGAACCCCTACAATCGAAGCTAATGCTCCGATTGCGTGTACCATACCAACGAGTTCCTGCATCAAAAATCCCAATTGGTCATTTTCATTAGGGTATATGCACGCCCTTATATGTGCCAAGTAGATTATATGAAAATAAAAGTACCTGAGAAAATGCGGGACCCACCTTAGGGTCGGTGTACCAATAAAACTGGCCTTCGTGGGTACTAAAACTTAGAGCTATAGAAAGGTACATGTAAAGCGATGGCTTCCAGACTTCCGGGAACTGGATGGTCTCGTACATGCCTTTTAGTGCTCCTCCTAGGTTAGCTATTGCCTGTGATAAACGACGCAAAATATGACCATTACAAATGATTACATTCAATCAAATAGGCCTCTATCGCGGCTGTGATTGGTTTGTCACGCCATAAAAAACGGTCATAGGAAGTCATATGACTTTGTCAGTGGTAACATTAGTCACTTTTGTGTCAGTGTACTACATCATATATATGTACCTGTCTAAAACATTATATGACCTGTATAAATAATTTCACTACGTTATACAGCACGTATGACATGTCAGTGATGTCTAGATAACGCAGCCTTTTGAAATTATATTTAGTAGATCCATAAATGCAGAAACTAACCTGTCTTTTCTTGGTAGACAAGTCATCAGATGTTTTCTTTTCATAGATCACAAATCCTAAAAATATCTGTGATGCTGCTGGAACTGCCAAAATTCCCAATGCAATCTTTACACAATACCATAAAAACAATGCATCACTATTTAATCATTTAAACAAATTAATATTGTCACAAATCATAAACAAACTAACTTGAGGACCAAGATGATGAACAAAGAAACCGCTAGTCGCATAACCAACAAGCGCACCAGCCGACGAACACACCCCACAAAGACTTTGCATGTCCGGAGCTAACTCCTTCATCTCAATACTATTTCTTGCAATGCAAGCATCAATAGTAACATCCGCCATCGCCATTCCTGCTGCAACCGCTATCAAACACCACAATGCAGCAGCCACTCCCAACCTTACACCACCCTCAGCCACTGTAGTCGCCGCCACCACCCCCACCACGCCCGCCAAAATGAAGTAAGGCCGCCTGCGATATCCCATAACCGGAAACACATCAGTCATGAGGCCCCAAATGGGCTTCATGACCCATGGAATGTGGTACAAGCCTATGAACACTTGGACCTTTGATGGTTGTATCTTTTGAACATCTTTCCAATAATAATCGGTTACTACTTTAAAGAAAGAGCCCGAAAAGCCCTGGCTGAGGCCGTAAATGAGGAAGATACCGAGGATGAACGATGGGTTGAGCTTGGTTGATAGCATATTTAGCCATTGGAATGGTTGGAGTATGAGTGATGTTATTGAGTTGGATTGTTTTTTGGCGGGTTCCGGTGGCGGTGGTGGGTGGTGGTGAGTGGTGGCTGGAGGTGGGATGAGGTTTTGGGTCTCTAAGTTGGACATGTTGAGATCTGTTCTACCTGCAAGAAGATATGTTTTAGACTTTTGTTGGTGAAAATAATGTTTTTTAAGAGGGAATCAAGTTCAAGGACAATAAATTAAGAGTAAATTAGTAAATTACACTTAGGTCCCTCTAGTTTGGCCTAGAATTCGTCGATAACATTCTGGTGCATCGGCAACCCCATGACTTTTCAAAGTGGAAGTCATGGGTTTGAGTCTCGCCTGTAGCAAAAATGTTTTGGGTTAAGGCAGGAGTTTTACCACAGTGGGTTTCCTCTGGAATGGTGTCGTCGTGTTGGGAACTATCACCAGCGTCGTCTGCACGGGTGGCCTTTTACCTGGGTGATCGCGCTTTTGTTGGTCGTTAAAAAAAAAGTTTGGCTTGAAATTTGGATTTGTTATTATTCTTTAAATTCTAAAATTTGCTTATTCGGTCCTCAATTACCTTGTTTTCTTTTAATGTTGATCTAAATGGCTAAAGAAGTTAACATTTTCCGTTAAGCTAATGTAAAATTACCATTTTACCCTTGATCTTAAACCACCACCCGTCATCGAATCATTTGGGTGGTTTGTTTTTCCGTTCAATCATCCTCTCCGCCTTTCTCTTCTTCACACGTTATTGTCATCCTTATCTTCCCCAAAATGATGTTTGAAAGAACCAAAAATGATCTGAAATAGGAAATGTATATAGGATGAAACTCATTTTTGTTTGACAAATGAACTCATCAACTTATATACATCTTGTTGTTGGTTTACTTTTATTGATATTTGCCTTACATGTTTCATAACTATGATCATTCTATACAAGCATACCTTCCAAATGACCCCCACAATGGATTAGAAAGAGAATGCTTTATCACCTTAAGAAATTGGCCAAACAATCTTCATTTACCTTGTTTGTAAATCTAAATGTGTGATCTAGAATTTTTATTATTATTGATTCCCGAATATTGTGGTTTATAATGTGTGTAGGCCTTTATTTAGTTATATATTATATAATAAATATACAATATGAAATACATGATTTTATTTTATAATCTTTCATTGCTTCTTAACATACAATCAAACATTTTCTCTTTCCTTTAAAGGCAATAGTTGCAAACTATCGCGGTTTGTTTCAAGATCTATATTTTTGCTTCCTGACCGTAAGATATCGCCTGGATGTTGCATGTCAAAACGAGTTGTATTCGGAACAAGGAAAATGAAACCCAATGTAGCAATTCTCAATAGATTCCTAATAAGAATCACGAGCCACAAGTTTACAAAATCGGTTCTTGTGACATGAAATATGTGCGAAATCACCCCACCGCCGCACGTTGAAGAAAGTGAACCGAAGCTATCGATGCTCATTAACAGGGCAAAAAACGTCCCTTCGATGCCTATTGGGCACAAACTCGCGCTCAGTACAATCATAGGCATCCACCTAACTCTAGATACGGCACTAGAAACGTATTCCTCTATCACCAAAAATAGGTAATCTGGCAACCCCAAAATAAGATTCCACCGTAAGACAAACATGAGGTCAATAAACCCAGAGAGGCCGTACACAAGTTGAGCTAGAAAGAGCAATTTTCTAAATGGGTAGTCTTTAAGAACCTTTTGGTAGATAAGAGTTCCACCAATTGAAGCTAATGCTCCAATTGCATATACCATACCAATGAGTTCCTGCATTGAGAACCTTAACCGGTCATTTTTTATCAAGGTATATGCACGTCCTTATACGTGCATGATTTACGTCATATAGTTCTTATATGACGTAGATTATATGAAAATAAAAGTACCTGAGAAAATGCGGGGCCCGCATTAGGGTCAGTGTACCAATAAAACTCGGCTTCATGGATACTAATACTTAGAGCCATGGACAGGTACATGTAAAGCGATGGCTTCCAAACTTCTGGGAGTTGGATTGTCTCGTACATACTTTTTAGTGCTCCTTCCAGGTTAGTTATCGTCTGTAAAAAAAAACAAAACAAAACAAATGTTTGTTTTTAAGACACCAAAACCTACAACCAATTTCACTAAATATATTATTGAAATAGTTATTAACATTATTTAAAATATTATTAATCTGATCAAACTTATTTACAAAAATAGTCTTATTTATTTTCAAGACTTTTTGAGCCATATGTTGAAGTTTAATTATCTGATTTGCGGAAATGCATCCGTAACCATGTTATTAAGAAACTTAGCCAATCTTAATTGGTTTAAAATTGATATTTAAGGACCATTATTCAGCAAAAAATTCTCCATTCATATTTTTACTATGAATTGTTGGTTTAAAATTGATATTTAAGGACCATTATTTAGCAAAAATTGGTTTAAAATTGTTAGTTTTGATCGGTCCATGTCAACATTCTTGACTACTAGATGATCCATGCATACTAGAAATTGTACAGACACTTAAGCATATTCATATTAGTGAGATTTGCTATTCTTCTGTGAGTTTTAGTGGCTTTTAATTTTCTTTCTTAGAGTTTAGTAAGGTTTACTTTTCAACTTTTACTTTTACTTTTTTATCTCTTAGGCTATAGCGTATCGTCATGACCACCATGACCCTCTATATTAGCGTCATATCATCCACTTCTAATCCATCATCCAAAATCACTACTCTAAGGGTGTAGTCATGATCCAAACCACTATCCCCTTATTTATTTTAATTTAATTTTGTCTAAAGGAAAAGGAAAAAGGAAAATGAGGCTTGTGGTTGTCGTGGTTTAATCCACGTGAACCATAGGATTTATGTTGTATTTTGTCTAAAGGGGCGGTGTAACGATCCATTAATGGTCCTACGTGGCGATTGATGGTCCAACCTACGCCCCCACACCCTTCAGTCTTATAGTATTATTAAAAATACAACATAACTCCTATGGTTTAGTTTAAATTTTAATAAAACCCTATACTAACTCTTCAAAGTCATGCCCTTATTAGAGTTTTACAGCTCGTCGTAACGCGCAGATCCTCAATACTAACTTTTTGTAAGGCTATCACATACACCTCACTAAAAACTTCATGAATTACATACACACAGAGCACAAAATTTAACTTACATATGTCCTTCCTAAAAGCTAATTAAAAATATCAAATATACCTATTTTGTTGAAAATGGATTAGAGATGATTATTTTACCTTTATTTTTAGCTACGGAAGTGGATATATGTAATTTAAATTTGAGAAATTGGCCTATAATAATCCCTAGTAGAAGTCATTGGCCATTGGTAGTCTCACTTTTGAATATTTCTCCTGCCAGTCCAACACTTCACCTATTTTTCCTCCACCGGTCCCCCGTTAAGAAAACTTAACGGAGTTAAGTTTTTTTTCGAATTACAAACATATGTTTTAGGGCTTTTGATCATAACGACGATACGAGTCCATTGATGTAAAACTTACCTCAAAACGGTGCTCCAAACGACTTAATTTTTGTGAATTGGAAGTTTAAACATATGAATTGAAGCACCGTTTTCGTCGTTTGAAGCACCGTTTCGAGGTAAGTTTTACATCAATCGACTCGTATCGCCGTTCTGATCAAAAGCCCTAACACATCTGTTTGTAATTCGGAAAAAAACTTAACTCCGTTAAGTTTAACGGGGACCGGTGGAGGAAAAATAGGTGAAAGGTTCTACTGGCAGGGGGATATTCAAAAGTGGGACTGTCAATGGCCAATGATGTCTACTAAGGATTATTACAGACCAATTTCTCTTAAAGTTTTGGGTTAGATATATATGTAACTTGAAAATAAGGGGATACTAGGATTTTGACCTGACGCGCGTTGCGGCGACGTCGAAAGTTAAAGTAACTCGTATTTATACTGTATATTTGACCCAACTCTTTACTTAAAAAAATTACATCGCCATCGAATGAAAACGTAGTATATTTGACCCGACTTGCTTCCAAATACAGTTTACGAACGTACACAAAATAAGTAGAACATAGATAAAAAAAGTATAATAATTTGTCCACATTGCGGTGTAAAGTCGTAAAAGTCATTTAAACCAAAGAAGGTGTCAAGTTATTAAGTAGAAAAGGTTAAGAAGGTCAAAGTTGTCAATTACCGAAAGTTAGAAGTGAATGTGCAACTTACTTAAAGATAAGGGTTAATAGTGTTTCATGTCAAAAATTAAAGGTGTAAAGTGGGAAAACTTGAAAGTGTAAAGGCCTTTTTTATTGGTTCAAAACTTTGAAGAAAAGAAATGAAAAAGTCAAATACTTGACACCTTTCTCTTATATAAATAAAAATATAATATAATATGGTAGTAAATCCATTTGAGCATGTGAACACAATCTGGGTGGATATGGACACAATGAGAGAACGATATGATGACGTAGATTTTACCGACACATGGCGGTTTCCCAATGGTTGTACAAAAGTACAAAAAGCAAGTTTAGGTGATGGACCCACTGAAAGAATAAGGTCAAAGTTATATGTCGATGCAGGAGGGACCGAGGCTAACAATAAAGGAAAGTATGATAGCTAAAGTGTAAAAGCAAAAGGAGGATTAAAAGTGTAAAAGGGACGAGCTTTCACTTTAAGATTATATAAATATGTATTTTTTCTTTAATAAAATGGGTATGGTCATTTTTTTAATTTTTAGCATGGAAAAATTTTGGGTTTGTTAGTGTTAGAATTATTATTATTTTTTTTTTTAAGTGAATGACGTAAAAATCCTTGAATGCAGAAACTAACCTGTCTTTTCTTGGTAGACAAGTCATCATGAGATGTTTTCTTTTCATAGATCACAAATCCTAAAAATATCTGTGATGCTGCTGGAATTGCCAAAACTCCCAACGCAATCTTCACAATAAAAATAATATATCACACACAATCACTTTATTAAAACTAGTGATTTCAAACCTGGACCGACCGGTAGGACCGGGAACCGGAGGTTGAGCCGGACCGGGTCATGGTATCGGGCCAGTCGGACCGGGAACCGGAGGTTGAGCCGGGCCGGTCAGACAAGTCGGACCATTGAACCGGTAAGAAGACCGGTTCAACGTTCGGTCCGGTTCTGAAACATTGCTTAAAACCATAATAATAACAATTTCATCACAAACTTCAACTTAAAAACTTACCTGAGGACCAAGATGATAAACAAGCAAACCACTAGTGGCATAACCAACAAGTGCACCAGTAGATTTACACACTCCACAAAGACTTTGCATGTCAGGAGCCAATTCTTTCACCTCAATACTATTTCTTGCAATGCAAGCATCAATGGTAACCTCCGCAATCGCCATCCCAGCCGTGATCGATATCAAACACCATAATGCAGCTGCTACTCCCAACCTTACACCACCGTCTGCCACTGTAACGGCCCCCAACGCCCCCACCACGCCCGCCGCAATAAAGTATGGTCGCCTGTGGTATCCCATAACCGGAAACACATCAGTCATGAGGCCCCAGATGGGCTTCATGACCCATGGAATGCTGTACATGCCTACAAACACTTGGACCTTTGAGGGTTGTATTTTTTGAACATCTTTCCAGTAATAATCGGAGACTACTCGAAAGAATGAGGCCGCGAAGCCCTGGCTGAGGCCGTAAATGAGGAAGATGCCGAGGACGAACGATGGGTTGAGCTTGGTTGATAGCATATTTAGCCATTGGAATGGTTGGAGTATGAGTGATGTTATTGAGTTGGATTGTTTTTTGGCGGGTTCCGGTGGCGGTGGTGGGTGGTGGTGAGTGGTGGCTGGAGGTGGGATGAGGTTTTGGGTCTCTAAGTTGGACATGTTGAGATCTGATCTTCCTGCAAGTAGATATGTTGACTTTGGAAGTATTCAAGAAATTCACAATCTGAAGGATATGTTAAAAGTAAAATGCACGGATAGTCCCTGTGGTTTGGTGAAATTTCACATTTATCCCCAACTTTTCAAAATTACACTCTTAGTCCCTGTGGTTTGACAAAGTTGTTTCCTCGGCTATTAAATGGATGCTCAACCACTGGATTGATGGGTCCATTCCCAACTCAAATTTCAACATGACATTGATGCCATTATTGACTTTGTCTATTTCAATTTCATTCCATGACTGCTTCCTGGGTCCTCTAATAAAGATATTGGATTATAAATAAAGTGAATTCCCTTCGTTTTCTTGACTTCTAGTAACAATACAACATTAACATGATTATATGTATTGCTGAGAAGGTATCCTAAACTGTTTTTTTTTGTGTTTGGCATTAAAGCTTCTACCACCGAATCAATATTAGTCTTGTTTTAAGTGTGTTTGTATATTTCACATTGACATAACAAATTGTTGTGCATAAAGGAAAAGGGAAAGCAACCTGCCAAATTGCCAGCATGAAATTTAACCTTGAATTTGGTTCTACACGAGCACCAATAGCCCACCCGACCCGAGAAAACCTAGTAACCCATAACCGCCCCACCGGCCACCATATCTAATGGTCCGCTCCTTGGGTTCCATTTCCAACTTTTTTGGTTTTGGTCCCGGTTCGAGTTTAACCCTATGATCACCCCTAGGCGCTGGTAGGGCAGAGTGGCGACGACAACGAGTAGGCGGTGAAGAGACAATGGGCGTGGGTGTTGCTTACCTATTTGGACCTTTTTTAAGTTGATAGGTTTTTTTATAGTTGCCCGTTGACCCGTTGTCTAACTTGAGTAGACCAAAATTGACCCGTTAAGTAATTTAAGGATAACCCAAAATTGAGTCTGGATTGCCCACCTATAGTTTTTAAAATTGGTATAGGTTAACACATGACATGGATAAACACAAAACTTTAAAGTGCGACTTCAACACACTAATTCATAAGTTTAATAGTTATTACTGAAATGTGTCATTTTAACACTTATGTTACCTTTTCAATAATCATGCACTACTTCAGCATAGTCATGTAATCAAAATTATATAAACGTGCATTGTAATTCAAAAATACAGATTGTAGTTAAAACACTAAAGTGGTAAAGCAACATTTCACACACAATATTTGGTTGGCGTAATCAAAAACTGAAATAAACGACTGCATCAAGCACTGCAAAATTTATATTTTTACATTTTCGACAAATCAACTTCCATCTGGATCAAAGCTCTTAAATAAATTTGATAGAAACCCAACAAGAAAACATAAACATATATATTATATAAACAATATAAAAAGATCAAACTCAAATTAAGAGCTCCGTTTTCGTAGTTATTTACAAATTAATCAACCTTAGATTGATCATGGTGCCACACTCCCACTCCCCTGGTTACTCCCTAGAAAAACTATTTTCGCTATATCCACCCCTGTATATATAATAATTATAACATATAGTTTTTATAACTATATTGGAAAATAGTTTCTAATATGTTATAATCATGTATAAAATTAAACAGAAAAACAACGAACCCATTTGGAAACACCACTAAACCTTTCACCCAAATAAAAGTAAAGATTTGAAATGCACGATCATGATACATCCTACCAAAAGCAATTAACTAGTCAAAGTGTTTAGGGGCTTCTATTCATTATGAAACGACAATCTTTAAAACAAACGTCATATGCATGCATATTAACAGATTTGATTATACATGTAATATAAAGGCCGTGTCTGAAACTAACCAACCACCATGTTTACGACTGCACCGTTAGTGAACTCAAAACGTTCTCCCCGACTTCACTCTTACAGAGTGGGCATGAAGCATTAATCTTTAACCACTTGTCCACACAATCCTTGTGAAAGAAGTGAGTACACGGCAACTCCCGTAGTTCATCATTGTTTGCGTACTTTGCCAAACAAATGCAGCATACCTATGGAAAAAATACCAGTAAAACACTGCTTTTCCCAAAATTATTACGTTTTTACAAATAACCTCCCTTGTCAAATATGATGAAAACAAGTATGCAATTTCATTATAATCTAACTTTTTGAATCAAATGGCATAGGAAATTTTATACATTAAAATATACTAAAATGCTATGGGACCTAGGGCTGTCAATCGTGTCGGATTGCGGGTTGGTGGATTGAAATGTTCAACCCGAATCAGACCCATATTATTATCGGGTCAAAGATTTCAACCCTAAACCGCACACATATAAATTCGGGTCAACCCGAACACGACCCGTTTAACCCGTATTCCTACATGAGTCATACAAGTTGATGATTTATAAGTGAATTGTTAGGCTTTAAGCGGATTATCAGTAACATGTTTAATGGTGGGTATGAGTGTGACAAGTAAATAATATAATGTGTCAAAACTAACATTATTATGACCAAGTGACTAACCATGTAAAATAGAAACGGAAAAAAAAAACAAAAATATAAAAGTTTTTTTTTAAATACTTCAACGGGTTAATGGGTCAACCTGTTTTTAAACTGGTCACCCCGAACCCGACCAGTTTTTAATAGGGCCGAACCCGATCCATTTTTTAAACAGGTCGTGTTACTTGACCCAAACCTGTTTTTTTTTCATGTCGGGTTCGGGTTGGGTTTCCGGTACCCATTGGGACCCATTTGACCCGTTCCATTTTAAGCCAACTTCTTTGGATTTTACTTGTATGCCCCGCTTGAGACAAAACATAACTCGGATCTACACATTGATAAGTAAATGCGTCAAAACCGCCACGACTAGTTGCCAGCTAATTGTTTTATGTGAAAGCAAAAAAGCTAGAAATAAACAAGGGAAGAATGGACTATTTGACTTACAGCGTCTTCTCCAGACACAAAACGCTCGTTTTCTGTTCCTGCAGCCACGATCCCCCCGCCTTCATTAGCACCCGCATGGCTATCTTTATTATGTTTGTGTTTTTTAATTTTAAATTTATAGGTAGGCAGAGAATTAATAGATTCTGTAGTTGCCCCTCGGTTTTGCGATAAATCCTCCCTGAAGCCCAGAACGGAAATGATACAGGGAAGACAGCAGCAGATTGTGGCACACAAGATGAATGGCATTGCATACCCGATACAGCTGAACGTAAGAAACACTAAACATAACCTGTCAAGATTAATAACTTTTGTAAGTCAACATAATGATGAGGTGGCAGATGACATGGCTTTGACTTTTGACTTGTACCTGTATAGGTTGGGAGCATCAGCAGCAGAAGAATGACCTCCGAAGATCCACACGTTCCCGACAACAAACCACACTGCAAAGAAGCAATCCAAACCCATTTTGAAGTATTCAACAAGTACTTTGAGTCTGCAACAGTAACAACATTTTTGTTATTAGACATGTACATATTTAGGGCTGCAAATGAACCAAACGTTCAGCGAACGGTTCGTGAACCGTTCGGCGGAAAGTTCGTTCGTGTTCGTTCGTTTATTAACAAATGAACATAAACAGAGGCCGCGTTCGTTCATTTATGTTCGTGAACGTTCGGTAACATTTCGTTTATGTTCGATAGTTTATTAGTGTTTTTATATACTATTTAAATACTTCAAAATTTCAACAAATAAAATATTTAATAAGCATCAGTGTATTATATATTCTGTTCATGAACGGCAACGCTTGTTTGTGTTCCTTTGTTTCCGTTTGTGTTCATGAACATTAGTTTGTGTTCATGAACGTTCGTTTTCGTTCGTTGCTTAAAATTAACAAACGAACACGAAACAAGTTCATTTCCTTAACAAACGAACATGAACATAAAATCTCATTCGGTAAGTGTTCATGAACAGTTCGTGAACACATGTATATCTTAACAAACGAATTCGCTCAGTTCATTTGCAGCCCTATACATATTTAGTAACAGCATATTACTATATCGCACTTATTGGTATGTGTGAGGCACATACCTTGCAATCAGTAAACTCGCTATAGGTCTTGTTGTACCAGAGGTGTTGCGAGTGTCCGCTATTGAATTCGTAGCATTTGAAGAAGTTAAAGAAGTGGCAATAGCAGAAAGGCTGCCGGAAGAAGGCTGAGCTGGATCTTGGTCTGATGTTTGATTTCTAAAATAAAAACGCCAAAATAGCAACGGGAGAGTTGCAACACATCCAGAAGCATAACCAATAACCCATGTGAATAACGGAGCATGAGGATGCTCATGCCTTGATGAGGATAAAACAATAATTGCTGCTATTATTTGACTAATGGTTATAACTAATTCTATAGATATCCAGTAACCAGAATTCAATGGGCTCCTGCGTCTTCCAGGGCCATTCCCCCTTCTAGCAAACGGTGTTCTTCTCTCGTTTGTAAGTGAAAAAGGATGTTGGAAAACGGGAATATTGACACTAGTAGAAGGTTGTTCGTCGTGTTGCTGCGAGTTTGACTCGGTAATCGGTCTATCTTGGGTAATATCAATCACATGCCCGGCATATTCAACAGTTTGTGGTCGATCCATTAATAGTGGTGGTTATTTTGTTTGGATTTTAGAATGTGGGCCCAGTACACAAACACCGTATTCAAATAGTGATATACTGAACACATGAGATAGCAACACCAAAGAAGGCCTTCAAAACAAGTAAACGACACTGGACACCCTTCCGTCTTATGCTGCCAATCAACTTCAAAATTCACAAAACCAATACATGATGAGAATAATGAGAAGTTCAGCCTACCAAGATGGAAAATGCATATGATGAAAAACATAATGTTACATATAAATTGAAATGTCATCTTGTTCTAGTAAAGGTAAGTATAAATATCTATTAATAGAACTATTGAAGAGAACTTTTATTCTCATGTTCTTCACTCGCAGCATGGAATTAAATTTTATTCCAATTGTTGCTTGCATAGGGGAGTGTTCAAATCAGAAACAAGAAATACGTTGAGAACGGCGAGAACTGCATAATACACTTGTACATGGTGCATTGAATGTGATACATAAGATGATTACATAACCGCCACATTTTCTCTCACACACTACCTTGATCATCTCCAATGCATTATATACATATCATTATGCAGATCTCGCAGTTCTCACGTCATGTAAAGGCTAACCCCGCTAACTTAACAAGATTGTTCACATCCTGCTAATAGAGGGAAACATTGCGTAAATTCAAGTTCTAAGTACTTCAATCAGTGATAACTGATAACTTTTCGTGAATAATTGTTGGTAACAAAATAACAGTCCTCTTAATTCAAACTCAAAACCCTAACTACAGTACCGAAAACTCAAAATCATAAACAGAAAACACCAATTCATCATACTTTCAAACATATCCCTACTTGTCTACTAGCTACAACTTAACAAACAACAGTTTACAATCAAATCATCAATATATCAACATATACACCATCTATCCAAAAGCCCTATGAAAAATCAACCAATCCTCCATACCTAACATCACAATTTCAACTCTCTAACAATAAGTATCCACAGATCTCTACACAAACAATACCTAATTATTCAACAACGAATCAATACAACAGTAAGTTCTCAAATTCTCACAAAATCGCACAATTCGAAACCCTAACAGTTCAACATACCGATTGTGTAGCGTGTTTCAGCTGATTTCTCGCAACAACAACACAAGAAATCAAAGATGAACTGACCGGTGAGTATGCAGTTAAACTCGCAACGAATCGGTTGAATTTCTGGTGTAGCTGTGAAGATAATCGTTCGATTGATTTGCAAACACACACAGAGTAATGATTTTTTTTAACTTTTGTTATCGGGAGATAGGTACAGGTAGTGTGTAAGTATATTTATATTATAGAGTGTCAGGTTTGACTTTTCTATTTTGCTTGATGACTGTGACTTTGGATATTCTTATGCTGTGCGGCTACAAAGGTACAGATAGTAATGCACAACGTACAACAGTTTAAAGCGTCGTTGTAAGTTGTAACTTTAGCTTTTGGACACACGTTAATTTGATTTCAAGTTACGAATTACGATAGCCTTTTTTATATTCTTGTGGTAAAATATTCAATATTGGAATAAAAACTAGTAAGATATTCAATATAGGAATAAAACTATCATTTTCTAACGAAGATATTTATCATATTTTTGTTTGTTATATCTCAACCGTCAAAATAACCCTTAATATATTATTATAACTAACAAAATGGGTTAGGCTATTCGTAACGGGTCAACTGTTAAGGATTCTGGTATTTCTCATCACACATAAATACGAAGAAAACTATAAGAAAAAAAAAACAAAGATAACACACGAGATGTACGTAGTTTGGTCGATGTGTTAAACGCTGCCACAAGAATATTCTTTATTGCTTTCTGCCTCACACATGATAAGAATATTTATAATTACAAAGCATAATATATAGAGAACTAATATAGGGTTTACAACTTGTTGAACAAGAAAACATAAATGGGCTAGAATAAAAAGATATTGGGCCAGCCCAAGGCCTCTCATGTCTTCATCATCGTTAAACCAAATAATCTAAATCTTCAACTAAAAATCCGAGCCCATATCAAGACTCCAAAACCAGCAGCAACACCCCTTTGGGTGATGTGGCACAGTGAAATTTTTTAATGGGTATGGAATTAAACAGGCACACATTTCCACACCTTAACCAGTCACGCTCGTTATTCCTCTCACGGGCTTGCCCATCACGCCCCCTTGGGGTGGTGTTTCACGCCAAGTCATGCCCCAACCCATGCCACACGGCATGGACATTAAACCATTACATATAACCTTGTGAAAAGTATCGAGTTGCAAGTCAAAACAGTTAAACAGGTATTTTAGAAAGTATGGTAAACACATGCCGTTTTAGAAAGGAAAATATCTAGATAATAGATAGATTTACGCTAGAGTGGCGGTGACATCAGTGGTGGTGGTGGTGGTTGGTGCTGGCCCATTTGGTGCAGTTGTAAGTAAATTGAATACATTCCGGGATATATATGGTCACATGACTCACATACAATGTCTTTCAGTTGTGACATAATGGAAACAACTACAAAGTACCAGAATTGGTTACAACAGGTGGTTAATTACCACTTACAACATGGAGCTAGAAAATGAACGCGGCCGGCCAATAATTAATCTCATTGTACGTCAGCAACACGAATATTAGAACAGCGGTTTCACAGGTTTCTGGGAGATTAATGTTGCAACACTCTTGTACTGTCACAATGAAAACAATGGTTATCAGACCATAACATAATCAAACTAGATCATGATTCATGATGATAATGGTGATTGGTGAGTAATTTGCAAGGCATTTACCTTCTGTTGCTTGTACTTTTGGCGTATAGCATGGAGAGGACTGGCGTTGTTAAGTTGCAGATCTTGGAGGGCCAGAACCGTAACTTTTAGCTCGGGTGCCTTGTAACTAGTATAATGTTCTAACGTAGCATTCTGCAATCAGTACAAGAATATATGTTTTGGGTAAGTTGTCTGTTTTAACTCTTTATGTTCAATGGGGCGATATATAGTTATTTTTATATGTGTATATTTTGAGGATAAACATAAGCAGGAAATAGTAGATAAAAACAAACACTGACCCATGGATCTTCATCCTGATCAAGTGTCCATTTGGCCAAGTATACGGCCGAAGCAGCAATGAGGGACGGCAGGAACTTTACGAAACGGTACTCGATTTGACTTAGCTCGGCTAAATAGTTTGCCAGGAATTCCAACTCTATAACCGGAGCCTGCAATTGAAGGCAATATATGATTTTATTCCACTGTTCAAATTTTATCATTCTGTTGTTTCAAATAATTCCTAAAGATTATATTCACTTACCTTGTAAGAACTTTGTGCTGCCAAAAGGAATCTCCTGAAAAATGAAATTGAACAAATTTAGCATGGAAAGACCAAGTAAGTTTGCATACTCAGTTTCACTCATTTCCATTTTGTGGGCCCATCATTATGAATTTAGAGGTGTCAATTTTGTCGGTTCGGTGGGTTTCAGGTTGTTGAACCGTTCAACCAAAACACGACCCATATATTTATTGGTATCAAAGACATCAACCCTCATCCACATAAATTGTGTAGCCTGAACACGACCCGTTTAAATCATTTATCAAAACGGGTCAAACGAGTTGTAATCAAGTTGTTAACGAATTTGGCAGGTTGTTATAAATGCGTTAAACTAGTTGACATGTTTACCCTGTTTAATTAAACGGGTTAATCTTGTCAACCCGAACATGACCCATTTATAAACGGGTAAGATATGGTGACCCAAAACATGATTATTTCCGTGTTGTGTATATGAGACCCACAAAAATACTTGATATGTTACAGATGAAGACGACAACCTCAGGAACTTTTTGATAGTTGGAACAGAAAGCTGGAAGCTCAATACATCCAGTATGTGATGCTCCATCTCCAATACCTGCTCGTAACAACTTTAGTTATTAACTAATTTTTTAATGTGGACCCTATGATGCAAAGTAGAACATGTGCTTAACATACATCTGCCCTTGTGTAGGTGCTGTCAGTGATGAAACAGAATTCTTCAACCCGTGGAGCACAAATTTCTTCATACTTCCTTAAAACATATAAAGACTGTTTAAAAAAGTTTCTAGAAGTTTTATGTATCTTGATAAAGAAGAGAACTCACGAGGCAACAAGCATGCAGGTTATACCGAGCAACTGGAGTCTGCGTTTTCCAATGCATTTCTTAGAGAGATAAATATCTATGAGAGCAACCGTTAGGTAAAATGTTTCTGAAGCTAGTCCATATTCTTCACAGACCTAAATTCAGAGTTCAAACTCTAACAATTAACTACTGACTGAAGAATATAAGGTTAACTGCACTAATATAAACTTTAAGCCGATAGCCTGATACAATGGTAAGACACTAATGATAATATTAAAACTTGAGTGCTTCTAAAGTAATAACTAATAAATATAGAAGGCTCAAAAACTAACCTCCACAAGCCAATCAATAAGAATGCTCCGCATTTCTTGTGTGATTTCCAGTTGCACGGTTTTCATGTAATCAGTGGAGTGCCTCCACTTAAGCTGTAGATAAAACAGGTACTTCATGATAAGTAAAAAAGAAAAGAGATTTTCATAGTTACATAGAACCACACACACGCATGGATACATAGTTACATTCATATATATTTGGACCGAGATAGTGTGTTTACATAAATATAAAAGTAAATACACAGATGATCCCCGTGGTTTACCAAAATTTTGGATTTGGTCCCCAGCTTTTTCCAAAAGGACACGAATGGTCCCTCTGGTTTGCACTTTGTAATGCATTTAGTCCCTAGACAACAAATCTAAAGGTTTTAGTAGGTCCAAGTTAGGGACTAAATGCGTTAAAAAGTGCAAACCACCAGAACCATCCATGTACTTTTGGAAAAAGCTGAGGACTAAATGCATTACAAAGTGCAAACCACAGGAACCATCCATGTACTTTTAGAAAGCTAGGGAGCAAATCCCAAATTTTGGTAAACCACAGGGACAATGCGTGTACTTTATTCTATATATAAGAACTACAGATAAAACCTTATTCAGCTAGTTAAGTTTGTATAGAAGTTTGGTTGGTTTTTTGAGAACATAAAAACTTAAAGACAAAGGAGGTATTAACCAATGAATCGATGTCAACAGCTATTCAGATTTCAGACCTCGTTGGTGCATAAATTGGCATGTATTTCTGCAGCATACAAGCTGCACATTTGAGGACCCTTGTGCTTAGAATCAATGTCGATAACAGACTCATCATACGTAGCTTCCACTTCAACGGTAATTATGCTTTCTCCTGCATTATACAACAATAAAACATTCTGTGATGAGCTTCCATGCCCATAGTGTTTGTCGGATATCCAACTAGAAAGATTCAACTCTAGCATAGTACCAACGCTGATTGTTATATCATTTTCTGATGTTAGCTGTGAATTTGCTTCACAAAATTCATTTGCACTCTGTTTGGTTACGGTTTCTGCTGCTTTTGCGTTTCTCTTCTGAATCTGAGGGTCCACCGGAATAGATCGTGCCACTTTTTCGTTCTTCTTGACTGCACATCTTTTGACCCGCTTGCTAATCTGACAACAAGCAATACCAACAGAAAATAAATTTTGTATTCTAATTTACAAATATAAAAACTGAAAACTGCTACGAATATGTACCTGTGCTTTATTTCCATTGGGAACTTTTATGCTGGATTCATTAAATGAGTTGTTAGTGATGTCCTTAAGAACAGCTCTTTTCTTGGCTTGGACCGTAGGGGCAACAACAGTAAGAGGGGCCCTCTTATGATCCTGTTTCACCACAGGTTGTAGTGGTGGCAGGCCCGCTGATGCCCCAAATACTTTTGCACGTGCTCTAGTAACTCGTCCCGTTGGCCCTTGGATATTAGCAGCAGGTACGTTTTCTTTATTCATCTCTCTTTGCCTTGAAGAAGATTGGTGCATGATGTTATATTAACTTGTTTTCCATGAATGCTGCAGCTAAAGCATTTACATTAACGTTAGCAACTATAAACATCCTTATCGTGACAGAAATCGCTTGTTATGTGTAACTGTGTCTGTGTTAGAACTGCAAATTGTTTAAACAACCTAATGTTCAAAAGAGCAATGACCAAAATTTTACCATTATATACTAGTGTAACTGTGTAAGTATTAGGAACAGAACTATCAATAAATCCATTTTGTGTCAAGAACTACATAAACATGTTATTGGGCCAATTTTTGTCCAAAGCAGACACACTACATATTAATAATCAATACATCCAGATACAATAGCCAAGACATTATTAATATGCTTTCATCAACCAAGATATTGAGTTATTACAATCACCAAACACACTAATAATATAAATAACAAAGATGTATTTAAAATATTTTTACTATTCCCATATCAACTTTCTTCACCAAGAGTATAAATGAATCAGCATTACCAATTACTGATATCGAATTCCTGTAATATACTATTCGTCAGCGCAAAACTATTGAAAACCGACAATCCCAAGATATAAACAGAGATCAAAAACCTTGAAAGAACTCTTCTATGTATCATCACACTATCATAGGAACTCTTCTATCTGTATATACATGTACTAGTACTGTAGTACATCTGTTAAACCATTCTTATTTGCTTGTGACAAGCAAAATGTATATCAAATTAGCGAAAAAGGCAAAAGGACTTTGTAAATTCTATCCCTGCAGTGTTCCATTAGTTAATGAATGAATATTATAAAATCAAAACCCTAACATAAAGTAGATCTCAAGATACTAACAACTTAACAAACATATCTCATACATTATATTTAAAAGCTTCTTGAAACAGAATCCTAAGTATAACAAACCCTAAGGCCTCATTTGTTACAACAAAAGTCTAAAATAATCATCATATATTATAAACTAATTCTCCTGTTCAACAGGTATATTTAAATAATGAATCAAGTACAAAACAAAACAAAATAGAAGAGCAATCAAAATGTCGTTACCGAAATTCCAAAACAATAAATAAATATCAAAGGAGCGTCAGAACTCTGCTGTTGCTTTCTTCCAAAAAGTCAAATACGGTGTTCAGAATTCGTTTCGAATTCGAAAAATTCGAAATTCGATTCGATTATCAAGAATTCGTTTCGATTATAAAAATTCGAATTCGAATTCGATTCAATTCGAGTAAAGTAAATCGAATACGAATTTATAATTTCAAATTCGATTCGAAATTCGAATAAAAATTATATTTTTATTTATTATTTTATATATAATACAAATATAACTTTTATTGGGCTATAATATAAATTATTTCATAAATTATTCCATGTATTAAAATTACCGATCATCAAACCCACAACATGACCTATAACTAAAACCTAAGTAACAAATCTAGCAATAGATTTCAAACCTTAAAAATATTAACTTACAATGTGGAGTGGTAATTCCCGACTTCTCATTTTGAATTTTAGACTTATGGTACTTTAGCTGCTTTAAAATTTATGTTTCATTTTGATAGTTTTTTACATGTTTTAAAAGAATCCAGATCAAATCGAATTTATTCGAATTCGATTCGAATTTTTAATCGAATACGAATTGGGTTTTTTATTCGAATACGAATTCGAATCGAATTGGGTAGATTTTAATCGAATTCGAATCGAATACGAATTGAAGAAAAAATAAAAATTATTCGAATGATTCGATTCGAATAATTCGAAAATTCGATATTCGATTCGATGAACACCCCTAATACAGAGGTCGGTCAAACCAGCATAGAAATTAATAACTTATACTCTAATTATTAATCTTATAACACAAAACAATTCAACAATAAGCATTTCGATCTTATTTTGAAGACGTAAATCGATAACGAACGACCTAAAGTAGAGAAAACGATAAAATTAGAAATTCAAAACGTCAAACACACGAATGTTGCAGATCTATGCAGCTAATTGAACTTAAACGGATTCAAATCATACAAGTATAGTATATGAATATGCATTTTGAAGGTGAATTAAATGAAATGTGTAAGATGTATGAGCTCACTGTGCGTTTTAGAGCCTCAAGTCAACAATGGCGTGTGAATAGAGCAACCGAGCTAGGGCTCCATTGGAGTGTATCACGTAGAAGACATATAGATTGATAGATATATATATATATATATATATATAGAGAGAGAGAGAGAGAGAGAGTGAGAAGTGAAGAGTAGGGGAGCGGGATAGAGGGAGACGGTTCAAACTTGCAAAAATTGCTATCGGCACTCTTTGTTTTACTTCTTCCAGTATGCATAATCGCTTTTATTTTGTTCTGGATGCTACTACAAATATACTATGCTACTCATTATTGTCATCATTTAAATTTGAGTAAACTACCATTTTGGTCCCTGTGGTTTGGTCAGTTTTGCCACTTTAGTCCAAATCTCAAACTTATTACATCCAGGGCCCTGTGGTTTGCATTTTGTTGCCATTTTAGTCCAAAATCCAAAAACCCTAGTTTTTTGACTGTTGCAACCTCCTATTTTGTCCTGTAGTGCAGGGGTATTTTGGTCCATGTTAATTTATTATAACTTTTCAAGAACATCAAGAACATCATCAAACTTCATCATCAAAACCCAGAAAATCAAGAACATCTTCAAGAAAGTCAAGAAACCAGAACAAAACCCAGAATAAAAATATAATTTCATTAAAATTAAATCAAAACAAAAACCGATTTGTAAAAAGAAACGAGGCTCAGATCTGTATCTTCAAGAACATCATCATCAAAACCCAGAAAATCCAGCAAATCAAGAACATCGTCTTCAAGAAAATCAAAAACCGATTTGTAAAAAGAAACGAGGCTCAGATCTGTATCTTCAAGAACATCATCAAACATCATCATCAAAACCCAGAAAATCCAGAAAATCAAGAACATCATCTTCACAGCCTGCACATATGTATAATTGATTATACGAAATTCAGATCTGAAGTTACAAAACAAAAAACCGACTCAAAACACAACATCAGAACCGATCAAAATTCAAATCGAACACTCATCACCTTCAACATCAAAAGTATACAAAATGTATCATTGATTATATGAGATCCAGATCTGGAGGACTCAAAAACTCAACATCAAAACTGATCAAAATTCAAATCGAACACTCATCCGATCTACAAATGTCAAACAAACAATAACAAAATCAAATCAAATGAATTTGCAGTGACCAATATGAAAACACAAAGATCCAGATCTGAAGGACTCACGAACATAACCTGAAACCTCTGAAATCAAGTATAAATACCAACCACCACCATTTCTATTTTCAGATAACCTCCACCTCCATTCTCCGGCCACCACCACCAGCATAACCTGAAACCTCTGAAATCTTTTCCGACGACCACCACAACACCCCCACTACCTCTGATTCACTTCAACAGTGAAAATCCCACCAAATGCAGCCACCATCGCCACCATTTTCAACAGTGAAAATGGCACGAAGACAGCGGTGGTGTGATCTGGTGCTTCTTCGGTGCCGGATTTTTGGGGATTTAGGGTTTGAGGGGTGAGGTCGAGGAGAGTGAGGGTGGAGTAGTGGAAGCCGTAGTGGGGGTGGGGTCGAGGTGGAGGACGGATTTTCTGGCAGACCGATGCCGATGATGATGAAGCCGATGACGATGATTTAGGGTTTAAGGGGTGAGGAAGGAGGTGAGGTCTGGTAGGGTTTGAGGGGTGAGGAAGGAGGTGGCGGTTGTGGTGCTATAGAGAGAGAAGAGAGAGAGAGAGAAGAGAGAGAGAGAGTAAACTGCCATTTTGATCATCATCATCCCCAATATCATCATCATCATCCTCCTCATATATTTTTTCTAAAAAAAAAACTAAAACAAATGAAATTTAAAAAATGACCAAAATGCCCCTGCACTACAGGACAAAATAGGAGGTTGCAACAGTAAAAAAACTAGGGTTTTTGGATTTTGGACTAAAATGGCAACAAAATGCAAACCACAGGGCCCTGGATGTAATAAGTTTGAGATTTGGACTAAAGTGGCAAAACTGGCCAAACCACAGGGACCAAAATGGCAGTTTACTCTTTAAATTTTATTGTCAACATGTTAGTTAAAAGGTGGTGAAAAAGCTAAAAAAGAAAAGTTAATGAAAAAAATCTAAGAAGATAAGAGAATTCAAATTTTTTTGTTAATTTTTTCAAATATAACTTTGTTTTTTTCTTCTACAACTTTTAACTGAGCTAGGACGTTGGCCTAGCTAAGGTGGGCACGGCCCAAAACTCAAATTTTCAAATTTTTGGAAATATATTTTATGGGAAAATGTCACTAAAATAACTAAGTTTGTCAGTGTCTCAATTAAGTCATCCAAACTTTTTTTGTCTCTCTAAAGTCACTAAACTTTAATTTTGTGTTCTAATACTATGTAATTACCAGGTCATCAGGTTACCATATTTTTCTTTTATTTTTTATTTTCTTTTTAATGCTTATGTGGATATTATTATTTTATTTGGTGGAATTTTCAACAACAACAAAAATAAGTGTCAGCACCGACAGGGAATAGTTGTTGCCCTTTATTGGGCTAAATGGGCGGCCTTTTGGCGGTGACTTTTGTTTTTTTTTTCTTTTTTCATATTATAGTTATTTATAGGTCATGCCAAATTACAATTTTATCCCAAGTGTAAAATTACGATTTTTTCCCCAATTCAAAATAAAATTTTGCTTTGGCCCCTGCTTAAATTTACGCTTTTCCCCTCAGTAAAAAAAAATACAATTTTGCCCCCAGTTCAAAATAAAATTATGGTTTTGCCCTCAGCTAAAGTCTTGCCAAATTACGATTTGTTTCCCAGTTTAAATTTATGATTTTGCCCCCAGCTAAAAATTACGATTTTGCCCGCAGTTAAAATATTACGATTTTGCCCCCAATTTAAAATAAAAAAATGATTTTGCCTTCAGTTCAAAATATTATTTTACCTCCATTTTAAAATTACGATTTTACCTCAGCTAAAAATTACAATCCTGCCATCGTTTTTTTTTTTTTTTTGCAAAACTATGGTAGTGTTTTATTTTACTTTGTTGACTCAATTCACAATCTTACCACTTCACCATTTTAGAATTTTTCTGATTTTTAGAATTCTTTTTTTTTTTTTTTTTAGAGTTAAGTAATCTTTATATATAAGGCCAAACAAATTACACCAAGATAGCCGGTAAGCGGGCAACAAGCTGCGCCGCTACCCCCTTTTGAATAGCGAAACCTAACCTAGTAAAAACGAAACCCCGATCTCTAGGAGACGAAATGTTGCTGTGAACAACCCGTTGGACCCGTTCAAGAAATCGGATGGCTTCTGGAGCTAGCGCGCCAAAGGTATCAAAGGCAAAAGGGATAAAGGAATGTTGATTATCCTCGCAGGCTTTTGCGTGTTTGTCCATTTTCTTTGCTGCCGCCCTTGCAATCGCCTGACCAGGGACAAAACCTGTATCCCGTAAGCCTACAAGGGGGAAAACCCCAGTAAGATCAACACAAGCGTGTTTACCTGCATCCCACCCAAAAACTAAAACGTCCGCGGGGCGCAATGTAGATCTTCCTTCCCTCGGATCTGTCAAAAAGTTTACGGGGGCTTCTTTCTTCACCGAGATCCCCGCTCGTTTGAGGATGTCCCCCAAGACATCCCGCACCCAGTCGTGCCTATACTTAAAACCTGACAGTTCTTTACAGTGCAGAGCATGCTCCCCAAATTGGTCTAAGCAAGCTTTCTGGCAAATCGGGCATTGCTCATCATCAGGGAACATAGGAATCATGAGCCGATATTTTAAGATAGCACGATATTCAACAGCTGACATCTTTTGGCCTAAGCCCTCGATGGGGATGACCGATAGAAAATCTTGGGCGTGGGGGCCCCGCAAGCATTCTAGGACGGCGTTCTGACGGGGGGTCGTACAGAAATCTGATCCAATATTCTGGGCGATACGACAAAACAGAGCACTCGCCAAAGTCTTCTGGGTCTTCGGTGGGGCGGTGTCCCTGTTAGCGAAACCGCCAATATCCAAATCCGGGAGGTGTCTATGCAACTCCCCCAGAGCCATGTCATAATCCCCATCCATTCCAACAACTCCACTCTCGCGCAGGATGTGATCTTGCAGCCCCCATGATTGAGCTCGCGAGGCAACAAAACCGTAAATGGAGACATCCATGGCCGATAAAAGCCCCAACCCCCCCATCTTACAGGGTAGAGAAGCAACCCGCCACTGAAAATCCCCAAAAAACGGACCCCCACACACCACAATGTCCTCTATAGCCCCCCGTAGCCCTTTATCGAATACGGATACCGCCTCCTTTACACACACAGGTTGACAAGTTCGCAGACCAAAAAGGAGCTTGGCGACACCCATGCAAGAGCGCAGCAGGAGAAGCTCACTTTGCGGGTCTCGGAGTTGCGAATTCTTTTGATTTTTTAGAATTTTTTGGATTTTTTTAGAAATTTTTTGATTTTTTAGATTTTTTTTATTTTTTATAATTTTTTGATTTTTTTAGAATTTTTTAACTTTTTTGGAATTTTTTGATTTTTCATATATTTTGATTTTTTAGAATTTTTATGATTTTTTTAGATTTTTTTTATTTTTTAGAATTTATTTGGATTTTTTGGATTTTTTAGAATTTTTTTGATCTTTTAGAATTACATCAAAATGGCAATTGAAAAGATTTAAAATGAAAATCCTCAAAATACCCCTGGTTAAAAATGGGGTTTTTGGATGGAGTTAGGGTATGTGATCAAAATGGCAACAAAAGAGAAAAATCAGGGACCCAGAGGCGAAAAAAAAAGAGTAAATTACAAGTTTTGTCCTTTATCTTTACACAAAATTGCAGGCGCTGTCCTTTTTGCCAAAATCTTGCAGATGGTGTCCTTTGTGTTTCCAAAATCTTGCAAGTTATGTCCTTTAGGCCAAACCCAGTTAGATTTTTTGGTTAAATCAGATTACATAAGGGTATTTTAGTGTTTTTATAAATTTATTTAAAAATATTTATTAAATAAAACAAAACAAAATAAAAAAACTTAATATATATTTATAGTTTTATATAAAAAAATATCCAAACACCATTTCAGTATATTCATTCAACCCCCACCACCCACCACCACCACCACCACCACCACCACCGCCACCACCAAAAGACCACCGCTGACCACCAAATCCGGCAACCAAAAAAATCCCCACCATGTTTCCCTATGATCGTCATCACCAAACCCCCACCACCACCATTTATACCCCTCTTTCTTCAACATTAATGATCTGCATATTCTTAAATGGGACAACAATAAGAGCAGCAACAACATTATCATCAATCATCATCAATTTTAAACCCAAACATAAACATTTGCCCATACATATCCTCACAGATCCAAAAAATCACAAACAGATCCAAAAAATCACAAAAATATCATGAAACAATTGCCAATACATACCTCACACACGATCCATAATATCATTACACTAAATGCCGAAATGAAGAATCGGAGATGGCTGAGGACAATGGTGGAAGGCGGAGTTAGGTGAAATCGGGGTGTTGGCTGAAGAAATCGGGGTGGTGGCTGAAGGCGGAAGACGGTGGTGATAGCGGTGGTGGGTGATTGCAGAGATGGGGGAAGAATTTTGAGTACCAGCCAACTAGATGACAGTCTGTGAGGGGATTTTTAGGGTTTAAATCATTGAAGAAGAAGAAGGGAAAGTGTAGGGAAGGAAATTACCATCATCTCAGATCTGATTTTTTTTTTGTGTAGGAGATCCGTTGTCATTGAGCGTCTGTTCGAGAGAGAGAGAGAGAGAGAGAGAGAGTGGGGGCGGTGATAGATGGTGCTGTTGACTGTGGCGGTGGTAGGTGGGGTGGGGGCGGTGGTGACTTGTGGCGCCTGTGGTGGTTGGGTATAGAGACAGAGATAGAGCGGGGTGTTCGATGGTGGTTGCACGAGTGTCCGGTGGTTGATGGTGGTTGAGGCGGTGGTTGATGGTGGTAGAGAGGGGAAGTGGTAGAGAGCTAGAGAGTGAGTTGCAGAGAGAGAGAGAGAGAGAGAGAGAAGAGAATCAGATGTATGATTTCAATTTCATATATATATTTATATAGTATAGATATTTGTATGTATATATATAAATAAATAGTAAATAATAATAATAGTATTTTTTTAATAACAATATTAAATATATAGGTAAAAAGACAAAATTACCCCTGGGTGATCAGATTTAACCAAAATATCTAACTGGGTTTGGCCTAAAGGACATAACTTGCAAGATTTTGGAAACACAAAGGACACCGCCTGCAAGACTTTGGCAAAAAGAACAGCGCCTGCAATTTGGTGTAAAGATAAAGGACAAAACTTGTAATTTACTCAAAAAAAAAAAACTATTTGAACTAAAATGACAAATTTAGACAAACCTCAGGAACTAAAATTGCAATTAACTCTTTTACAAATGATACATGATAATGTCTTGAACCTTAATAGCATCATGGCACCTAGCATGATATTGATAGCAAAAAAACAGCTCTTTTGACATATCACCTAATACTGGTGATGAAAAAACCGTTTGGGATTCGGAACCTTTAATTGAAAACTGAACCAAACCGAGCGATACCGGTTCCATTCTGCCAGTTTATACCGGTTTGAGATTGTAGACGTTGAAATCAGATTAAATCCGGTTCAAACTGAACCGAGCCGGATTATTTCCCTTAAGAAAAACCGGTTTCAAACCGAACCCATTACCCCCCTTGAAAACTAGTTTGGCCCAGAATTATAGAGTTAAAGGTTGAACTAATAACTAGCTTACAAACATATTCACTAAACCATTGTCTACACCTATAAACATGACTACCTAATTTGCCTTTGCATTTGTAGTATTTTCTCCTCTCACAAAAGATTTGATTATTAGAACCCACCCTAGCTTGACTTTTCCAAACATAGAAAATATTTCCCCATGATGAATATGGTCGAAACATGTCACATAAACCATTTTTCTAGTAAAATTTTCAGTTTTTAACACACACACACACACACAAAAAAAAAAAAAAAAAAACATGATATTAACCTGAATTCATAGATAATACTTCATAAACCCAAGTCTTTACCGAGTCAAACATTGCATACCCACCTCAATTGTACCATTTCCTTTAAGCAGAACTACATTCTCGAGCCAAGTGACCTAGATTTCCACACCGATAACATTCATTCGAACCATAACGACACACACCCCCATGCTTTTTCCCACAATTGGTACACTTTCTACGTTTGCGTTCTCTCCTCTCTTCTATTAGCCTGTCGTTTATTTCTCTGGCAGTCTGCATAGCTTTATCCAATGTAGTAATATCATTTTCTGAGATAACAGCTTTTATCTCATCCATCAATGCGCGTACAAAAAGGTATATCAATCTCTTTTCAGCAGTAAGATGGTCCCAAAACCACCACAGTTTCCTAAACTTATCAATAAACTCTTGCAGACTTTCATTGCTTTCTTGTTTGAGTGCCCCGAACTGTTCCACTAATTCCAGCTCTATGCGTAGAGGATAAAACTCATCTTTGAACACTTCCTTGAATCGACTCCACGTCATTGTTGGAGTCGCGGCCCCACTCGCACCCTTGACCCTGTCCCACCAAACACGAGCTTCTGATCTCAACATAGAGACGCCATACTTTACCTTGTCCTCGTCAGCACACTTCATAAGTTCAAAGACGTTCTCCATCTGAGAAATCCACATCATCGCTGCAATGGGGTCCCATACTTCACTAAACTTAGCGAAACCATGTGAAAAGGCTACCTCATCGTCGTCACTAGATTCATCGGCTTCTTCTGAAACATGTCCATCATTTCTTGTTTTCATTCTGTTGGCTCTTGGCAATGAAATATAAGTAAAATTATACGCCTTAGCAATATAAAAAAACAAAATACATAAACAGACACGAAGCATTAACCAGTTTCTAAATTATTACTTGCTTGTATGATCTATTGACTAATTCACTTCAATATTTCAAGAGCATGCTCAGAATGTCTGATTTCGCTCACACTCTTTAAGCCTTATCTCTGACTTTTCAAGCTACCTAACTATATCTTTACTTTATATATGCAAAATCATGTGAGTCGACCTAAGAACTAAACGGTTCATGGTTTGGACTAACACATACACAATAATAACATACTATAAAAAGATTTCATCACATATTAAAAAAAGTTACCAACATGTTTCTTATGATCTCACTATTTTAATGGAATATGTTCATAGTATGATCTCACGACTAGCCAGCTTTGCAAAACAATCTACTGTGCATATTTCCACATCTTTTTGTTCATGGTAGCAAAATATACACCCAATACTTACACCAAAAACACATATACACAGCATGGACAAACAAACATGCCATAGAACAGTTTTTGATAAAGTTCCGTTAAACACACATCTGGCCCAAATCGTGACGTGCCAATTTTTATTAACTGGCAGAGCTACATACATGGTATCGGTGACAACGGGCACCATTCTTTTTCGCATTTCATATGGAAGAATGTATAAGAGCCAAATTCCGAACGACCCCAATCTTTTTTTTATGATTGACACCGTTGATATAATGAAAAAAGAGTTGATATAATGAAAAAAGAAATTTGTCTCCATTTTCCATTGATTTTATGAAAAGCTTATATATATTATTTACTAAACAAAAATACATATATAAACATCTTACCAGATTAAAAAAGTTATCATTTAGTGATTAGGCTGTTTGGCAACTTTTGAATGATTAAGTGTTGAACTAGTAAGAGGTCTGAACCATTAAGTGTTGAACCAGTAAGAGGTCTGAACCATTAAGTGTTGAACCAGTAAGAGGTTTGAACCATTAAGAGCCAGTATAATACTTAACCGTTCAGATACAAATGTCTGACCAATTCAGATTAGATGTCTTAACCATTCAGGGTCTGTTTGGTATGGGGTAATGGAATAGACGGGGGAATGGAATGGACGAGGTAATAGAATTGATCATTAACTTTCCATGTCTTGTTTGGTTACCATGTGAGAATGGAATGGACCATTACTTTTTGAAGTTTGGTATGCAAGAAAAGACGAAGGAATAAAATAGAATGGCGGTGGTCAGTGATGGGCGGTGATGGTGGGTGGTGATAGGTGGCAGTTGTAGCGGCGGCGGTTGGCGGTGGTGGTGGGTGGTGGCGGCGGCGACGGTGGTCGCAGGTAGTAGCGACGATGAGTGTGGCGGTTGATAGCGGCGGTGGGTGGTGGCGGTTGATAGTGGTGGCGGAGGTGGGTGGCGACGGCAGCGGTGATCGGAGGTGGCAGCAGCGATGGTGGCAACGGTGGCGCCGATGATCGAAGGTGGGTGATGGCGGTGATCGGAGGTGCCCGCGGCGATGGTGATTGGCGGCGACGGAGGCGGGTGGCGGCGGCGGCGGTGGTGGGTGGCGACGGAGGTGGGTGACGACGGCGGATGATGGTGGTGATGAGTGGTGGCAACGGTGGTGGGTTGTGGTGTTGTTAATGAAGGGTGAAGAGGGAATTGAATGGAAAAAAAAACAGGGGGGACGAATGGAATGATTTTGAAGGAATGGAATGCATTTTGGAATGGGCGATTCCATTCCATCGACCAACCAAACACTCTTTTCTTCATTCCCTCGTAATGGTCTATTCCATTCAATCTCTCATTCATGCATACCAAACGCTACCTCAGACTCGGTATAATGCTTAACCATTCAGAGACAAATGTCTGAACCATTTAGACATCTGCTCGCGAAACAAACAGTCTGAATCCTTAAGTGTTGAACCAGTAAGAGATTGAACCATTAAGAGCTAAACAAACAGCCCCTAAAGTCCTAAACCAGCTTTATCTTTGTTGTGAATCATTTTCAAAACATGAAAACCCTTGGTTTACACTTTTTGTAACTTTTTTTTTTTTTTGCAAATTAATTGATGATTCTTTTACCAAATACTAATTTAAGTCAAATATGCAACTAAACAACGCCTATACTATACCGATTCTGAGGTTGCACAGGAAGTTAAACTATTTGTATATTTAACGTGAAACATCAATCGGTTACAGAACTAGTAAATAAGTAACATGCAGCAAGAAATTGATAGTCTACAACGAAAATCGACATGAAGCATTTTCATAATTTGAGAGATTTCTTGACAAACCTTAGTCTCCGTTTCTTCTCTCTCGGCTTCTGCCTGCGTTCTGAAACAGGACGAGAACGAAACGTCAATTTTATTCCATTAAAACAGGCCTCAATATGCATTAGGCTTTGGCCCAAAGTTTGTTTTAAAGTTACTGGACTTAATTATGGTCTAATAACATTTTAGAGGTTGTTTCTTTAAGTTTTGAGTTAACTTTCGTTTTACCCCTATGGTTTGGTCATTTTAACGATTTTGCTCCAATAGTTTAAAAATAGTCATTTTCCTCCCTGATCTTTCGAGTTTGTCGCCAGTTTGCTCCCTGGCTCTAACTCAGTTATTACGTTCAATTAAAAGTAGGGGTATTTTGGTAGTAGTTTACTCCCTGGCTCTAACTCAATTAAAACGTTTAGTTAAAAGTCGCGGTAGTCGTGGTCGGCATGTGGTAGTTGCAGGTGGTGGTGGATGGTTGCGGCCGGTAAAAAGAGTGGTTGGAAAGATGGGGATCAGGAAAGGATTACTTATATACATGTAAATAAACAAGTTATAGGTTTATTTAGGTGAAAAGACGTACATGCCCTTGCTTTTATCTATAAATCTACCAAAATACCCTTCTAGTTAAATGGATTTTTTGGATGGAGTTAGAGGCGGGGAGCAAAATGACGATATGTAACACCCCAAAAACGGGTTTGGTAATCAAACTCCGTTAATATTACTGACGGGTAAAATACCGTTAGTGGTAAAAATTTACCCGGTAAATATTATGATTTAAATAAATAAATCTAATATTAATTAAAAGGAAGATAAATACTTTGAGAAAACAAAGTATATAAAAGGCCCGAGTTAACGGGACTTAAAGTAGAAACAGGATGTGATTTCCCCGAACACGGCAAGTAACTAGGAATATCAACCTAGTTAATTAAATGTTGTTAAAATGCCAATGAAACTTGATTAATAATACTCTTTATAAAAAGTTGAACAAGTGAGGGGACTAAACTTGACAAAATTGAAAATAGTTTTATTTAATTAAAACAAAACACCAAAACACACACTTCAGTGTGTGTTTGGTCGACATTTCCCAGGAGCCAAAAGGGGTTCTACCAAGTGAACCCTAAATCCACAAAATTGATCAAAATCAAGGAGAAATCAAGCCAAGAATTTGGGGCTTTTAATAAAATCGTGATCACCAAGCTTAGGGGATCACAAGGTATGTTGAATTTTGATGTTTAGTAATATTTCGAATTTGTGATGAACATGCATGAACGAAATTCTTGCATGAATGTTCAATGTTATAGTGATATTAGTGTGGGTACAAGTCTAGGAACAAACCCTAGGTGCAAACTTGTAGAATTGTGTCATAAACTAGTGATTAATCAAATAACCAAGTATGAGCTAAGTGGGTTTTGTTGATTTGATGAAATTGATGTTGTATTGATGTGTATAAACATCATATTCATTCATATGAATGAACTACTTGAAAAAATTAGAGATTTTGTTAAGAGTTCATAAGTGATTAGAAGTGGGTTTTGAAACAAGAGTTAAACCCATGGTTATGATGGTCAAAGTGTATATGTGCATACAATGACTAAAATTACATGTTGATTTATGGTTACTTGAGGTATGAAGTAGATAACATGTTAGTAGATGTAGCATCTCAAAAGATGACGCTCACTAAGTGGTTGATAATGTGCCTAAATCGAGTCATGTGAACTTGTTAGTGCATCCATATTTGTAAATTGGTGGTTTGACCTATGATAAGGTTCATTAAGAATAGTGGTAAAAGATTCATAAGGTGTGAAGGTCATGATCTTGAATGACTAATCTAACCACCTTGTGAATGATGATGATAGTTTGACTCATGACAAGCTAGATGGAGGCTTGGGAGGAAGCGGGTCAAACGAAACAAGGAAGAAGAAAAGACGTAACTTGGATACAAGGTAAGTTAAAACTTACACCTTTTATTTAATATCTATTGGTTTTATAGATTTTGAATAATCAAAAGTCACATTTGATTTATGATGTTTCGAACCGACATGTGCGGTTCGGAACAAAAGACAATAATGATAAACCATGTTGAATGGTTAAAAAGAGCTAATAAGGTCATTTAGTCATGTAATGACTAATAAATAACGAGTTTTGAATGATTTACCTTATAAGGTAAATCAATACAATTAATAAGGGTAAAACGGCAATGTGGTCACTTGTTGACGATAACCGTTAGTTTTGAATGACATTTTATGGCATAAGATACAAAGGGGTCAAATTAATCAAGAAATAGATTTATAAGTAAATTGACCGTGCGGTGTAAACTGGTACAAGTCATGTAGACGGGATGATAATAAATCCATCTCGCAAAAGTAAATGGTCATATAGACCAAACGGGTCAAAATGTGAAAATAACACCCTTTGACAATATTGGCTAATGTTTTGTCGAGTTGCATGATTACAGGAATAAGTATCGATTGAATGTTGACATCGCTATTACTTAGCGGCAACTAAGGCAAGGTATCAAAACGGGTCAATACATTGACCCGGGCCAGGTATGTGTAATAGAGTAATTATTCATTTAGAACGCAAGGTTCAATGAGCATTAAATGAAGTCTTAGATAGACAATGGGTTACTTAAATGGGTAAACCGAACGTTTTAAAAGAGGGTCGTGGCGTTCCGAAAAGCATAATGACTTTTCGTACAAGATCATAACTCAAAAGAAGAACTATGGGTCAAACATGCTCTCAAAAGACCTTGTCGTAATTGAAAGACTAAAAAGGACCAAAACGCCCTTGTTGGCTAATTCGAATAAACAACCTTTAAAGGTTATTTGGAAACACGTTTTATGATTAGATAAATACTTAGAATAAGTATAGAAGTTGAAAGAGGTATTATGTTAGTCAAATGACTCTACATGGGTCGTTGCCGTAAAATGATAGTCCGAGGGATAAAACTCGGAATATATAGATCTCCACATTAAATCCACCACAAATATAGTTGTGGTGGAAGATTATTTGGTAAGAAATGTGGAAATATAAAGCTAGATACAAATGAAAGCGAATCATGTTTAAGATATACCTAAATACCCTTAACGGGTCAAAATAAGCATACAAGCGAAAACGGGTTTAAATTGTGTAAGAAACCTGTGATTAGAACCTAACATGGTAGATAACATTAAATTGAAGAAGTGTAAGGGATATAAGGATCAAACAAATATGTTTGTTTGATAAAATGCATAAACGGGTTAAAAGTCGATAAAAAGGTAACGAGTCGAAGGCTTAGAAGTCTCAAAATTTATTATGTTTGATGTTGGATTTTAACTCCATATGATGGAGAATTAAATTACGGACGCGTAGGAAAAAGAATCGGGTAAAACGGATTAAAAACGAGAGAGTTATGCTCGTTTCCGTCAAATCGGGTCATGCTGGGAATATGCAGCATCATAATAAGAACAATCTGCCAAAAAGGGGGCTAGGTGGGGCGTCTAGCCCCTAGGCGTGACGCCTAGCCCCCCCCCCCCCCCCTGAACTTGAAAAATGTTTAATTTTGTTTGTTTGACCCATATAACTTGTTTAAACTTGTTATTTAACTATCAAAACTAACTTTTAAGTTGGTTTTGATCATAGGTCATTGCCAAGAGTGCCCGGATGAAGATCAAGCTCGAAGAAGAACCGAACACGATAAAGTTAAAAGCTTCCGCGCGGCGTTTCGTCGTATCTTTTAAACGACGAATTCAATTACATTAAGTTGTTCTAAACTTTTAAATTGTAGAAGTTTTAGTAAACTCGTATTGACATACTTACGTGTAATCGTATAAACATGCATTTTTACGAAACTTATATAAAATATTGTATTAAACAAGCAAGGGTGTTACAAGTTGGTATCAGAGCTCAAGGTTAAAAGAATAAAGTGTTCGGTTCGAGGCTTGATCGCAAATCCGGTAGGTACAAGTATGTTAATAGTTTAGCATGCTAAAGTGTTGTAAACAACACATAGGGCTATCGTGTGATACACGTTACCCCAATTAAAATGATTGATAGGGTTGACGAAAATACGTGCGTTGACGCATATAGTAGAAAAAGCCTTGTATTATAATACGGGCGATTATTGAAGTTGACATTACTAACTCTTGTGAATGTTTTAATTGAAGGACACTCGCGTCTGAAGATGACGAGAGTTGAACGAATTGTGGATTTGATGATGGAACGGTCCGAGATATGACAAGAAGAGCATACTCATCAAGGACCTAAATCGCGTAACGATCGCAAATAAGTAATGGCAAGAAAGCCCGTTAGGGCAAGCATTTACCAGGTGCACGTTTAAATTATTGCATGAATAGAAATATGCAACAAAGACGTAGAAACTGATAGTTGCATATGTAGATTGAAAACTTGGAAAAACCTGAATAGAAATCTATCCAGGATATTGTTTCCAAGAGAAATAATAGAGGTGTTACTTACATGGGGTGTGATGTGAAAGTTATAAAAGGGTTATGTATGTCATGTGTTGATCGCCTACTCTGGCCAAGTAGGTAGTGAACACATGATACCATGAACTTTTTATGATGGACATGCTTACATCCGATGTAGTAAGGATGGGGTGAGTGGGACAAATTAAAAAGTACCCAAATGAATCAGATAAGCAAAATATCTGATCATAATGTAAACGCACAGCCGAGTGACGGAAACGTATTATATTAGGACAACGAGCCCGAGAGAAGGGACAAAGAAACATGTAAAACGATTAAGATACGCACTGGGAGGGGGTGTACTTACACTCGAACCCGGAAAATGCAAATATGCCTCTTAACGGACCGTTTTTGTAAAACGTCAAACTTGAGGACAACGTCGGAATATAAAAATGAAGCGAGGTCTTAATGCATACCGGGAGGGTTGCAATAATAACGACTTCGGTACAACACCCGGTTGATGGGTAAGAATAAAACGCATGCGTCGACCGAGAAACGGGAACTCAGATGGGAAGTTAAAAGAATCGGGTTTTGAGTCATAACTAGAAGACGACAAGATAATGTAAATAGAAATTTGAAATAAATTATGTTCAACTATTTTAAAGTTGAACGGGTCGAATATAATATCATGCCGAACGGCATGAGTAAACGCAAGCGGGATAAAGGTAGCGTTAAATGCAAAAGAGTAATGAACCCGGTAATGGGACATAACCAAATAAGAATATATGCAAATCAAATAACAGTAAGCATAAGAAGAACTGACGCATAAATGACGTGAAAAGTCATAAAGTCGGAAAAATCGTCAGAAAGAAAACAACCGTAGCCAAGAACTACAGTCAAGGTTAACGGATCTTATGCTTGAAACCAAATGATTCTCCAAACAAAAACAGAGTTCCTTGACACCAAACATGTATTTTAAGAATGACATGAGTAAAGAATGATCTACGGAATCAACATAACCTTTGGGGTTATAAACAAAGGAAGGGTCTACGAGACTAAGACGACCTACGGGTCATGACTATAAAGAAATGGATTATAAGTACCTCGTCTTAGAGAGGTGAAAGTCTAATAAAATAGCCTATAAGGCTAAGTGATAAAAACCTACGAGCTAATTAGACAAAGCGAGGGAATCAATTGAGAATCCTCGCATAAAACTAACACTGTAAAAAGGATAAATTATGGATTGTCAATATCCTGGTATGGATAATTGACAAAAAGTTAAAGAGAAGATGCTAAACTAAAACTTCAGTTTTGATAAGAAATAACATTTTTACAAATATAAATTCTGATAGGAATTTGAGTAGTAAGCATGAAAGATTCAATTCTTGACACTGATAGGCGCAAGACGATATATTCGAAAAGTGATATTTTCAAAAATTAAAGGTTGATATAAATTAAACATGATGTGACACGATCACGGTTAAGAAATGCAATGTGAAGTACAATCACATCAGAGCCGAGCGACGAATATTGCTAAGTTAACTAAACTAGTGGAAATAACGAGATTTCGTTATTTCAAAGTGCATTATGTCGTATGAGATATGTAGATGATTAGTAACCAAAAAGATATTATCATACTTTCTGGTAATACTAACAATTGGTTAGAATATGAGCAATGCTCGATTGATTATTGAGATCAACTGCATGGAGTTAAACTCGATAAAACATGTAAGAAAAAGGTTTCGAGGACGAAACCCCTTTAAGGGGGGTAGACTTGTAACACCCCAAAAACGGGTTTGGTAATCAAACTCCGTTAATATTACTGACGGGTAAAATACCGTTAGTGGTAAAAATTTACCCGGTAAATAAATAAATCTAATATTAATTAAAAGGAGGATAAATACTTTGAGAAAACAAAGTATATAAAAGGCCCGAGTTAACGGGACTTAAAGTAGAAACAGGATGTGATTTCCCCGAACCCGCCAAGTAACTAGGAATATCAACCTAGTTAATTAAATATTGTTAAAATGTCAATGAAACTTGATTAATAATACTCTTTATAAAAAGTTGAACAAGTGAGGGGACTAAACTTGACAAAATTGAAAATAGTTTTATTTAATTAAACCAAAACACCAAAACACACACTTCAGTGTGTGTTTGGTCGACATTTCCCAGGAGCCAAAAGGGGTTCTACCAAGTGAACCCTAAATCAACAAAATTGATCAAAATCAAGGAGAAATCAAGACAAGAATTTGGGGCTTTTAATAAAATCGTGATCACCAAGCTTAGGGGATCACAAGGTATGTTGAATTTTGATGTTTAGTAATATTTTGAATTTGTGATGAACATGCATGAACGAAATTCTTGCATGAATGTTCAATGTTATAGTGATATTAGTGTGTCTCACACCCCTATTTTCCACGTGTCACCGGTGGGCCCGGTGGGGAGTATCGTGACGTAGTTGATATCATCATAAGTCAAACAACACAATATATAAATGCACAGCGGAAGCAAAGATAGATTCATTTCAACTTTAATAAATTGTAATATTAAATATCACGAAATAGTTGAAACGGATCCACAGGCGGATCAAAATAAAAGAAGATATTGTTCAACAGTTTTATTGACATCCAAGCTTGCGAGACTTATTGTGGACGCTAGAAGACAGCCAGCCTAGTACGAGTAGTACCTGCACTTAACCTTTTGGAAAATACGTCAGTTTACACTGGTAAATACAATTTAACTGACTCATTTTGAAAAGGTTTGAAAATTGATTTGAATGCACGTGGAACAAAACATTTTTATAACTTGGGATAATTATGTAAATATAATCTTGTAAGTGAATTACATGTTACTTATGCGTTCAGTAGCCCGATCCGTAGACCGGGTTAAAGATTAATAGACACACCACATTATTTGGTTAGGCACTGACAGGTGTACGCCTACACCCCGTGCTTAGGTCGTGGCCATCTCGTAAGATGATGCCAAGGATATCCGGGACATGGTCATTAACCCCCCAAAGGCTTTAAGCAAACAAAACATTTCAAAACGTAGCATATCAATGATTTAACCTCTATTCGATTAAAGATTCAATGCCGGACCAAACGGTATTTTATATACCGTACCCCAAGCCTGTATAAGGGAAAATAAGTTAAAAGTATTTACCTTTGTAAGTATAAATCACAATTAGCGAGTGAAGGTAGCTTTTACTGGTTCTTCTATTCTGGAACAAAGGTTTATAATAACCTATTAGATTTCTAACGGGTCTTTATTTAAGCCTAAGCTTAGACCGGTTAGTTTTTAAGGACGATACGGTTCAAACGCACGATTAAGCGAAGACCGGATAGAATGTGATTTAGACCCGACAAGTTTGAAGACTTGTATAATATGGGTATACTAAACACATTCTGGATTTTGAGGCAAAAATGATAATGTTTGACCCGTTTCGGTCAATTTATGCAAACTAGTTACATAAACCGAACCGAACGCGAAAAGGGCGTCACGGGTAACCATAAGAGTCATATGCAAGTTCCCTGAGTTAATATGCCTTAAATATGTTATAATATCAGTAAGATATCTTCTATTATGCCTCAAACGAATTTAAACTCAACTTATGCCTCATAAGGGCATTTTGGTCATTTAAAAGATTATAAAAGAGTTTAATTAGTAATCTGAGTTACAGGTCTGATTTATACAGTAAATACACTTAATTTAACATGTTATAACAGTGGGGTATGACCTATATGTGAAACTTATCATTTAAAACCAAACTATGCTCCTTAGGGGTATTTTGGTAATTTCACTTAGGCTTAAAAGGTCAAAATTGGAAACCTGAGTTTAAAAACTTTTACTTACTGTTAATATATAAAAAATATACTCAAAATATCAGTAGGTATCAACCTTATGTGTTAAATATGGTTTTAGCACATACTATGCTTCAAAACGCTTAAAAAGGCGATTTGGAGCCATTTCCGGGTTTTCAAAGGAAAGCTGATATTTTTATAATTCCAGAAGGCTCAAAATATTATATTTATCAAATAAAATCAGTAGGAAAAGGTTTGGGGTCAAAAGGATTTGTGAAACTCATTTTATGGCTTAAAAGGGCAAAACCGTCATAAACCGAATCAAACTTAGAGACCTATGTTATGCTCAGCCAAAAATTAAATAAAAATCTCCAAAATCCCAAAATATTATATTACATCAGTGGGTAAAAAGTTTGATATCAAAAAGTGGGTTTAAATAGGCTATACGCTAATTACGCCGTTTAATTAACATAAAGCTTTCAAATTACGCTAATGAGCATAACTTCTAATCTAGACCTCCAACTGATGTCAATTTTTAGGTGCAAGTTTATAAATCAGTAACTAAGGTTTCTACTCTTTCACTTTTTCAAAAATCACGTTTTATAGTCAAAAGGGCATAATAGTCAACATTTAAGCATTAATCGGAAACATGCATATGAATCGGATAATTAATGAACCAAGTTGTATAATCTCAGAGAGTTGTACTTATGTGAAACCTGGTCCAAAATAAGCTCTAAGGTAGATCTAAAACATGCATAAATGGGTCAGAACTGAAAGTCAAAGCAAAAGTCAATTTATGCGACTTTCGGTTCCGATCCGGGTCTTAAACTGAAAATTGTCGAGTTGAACATGTTGGGACATGTTCTTACATTAGTTACCAAGTTATTTTAATGATCAAACAGGTTGCATGTATCCTACATTGCTAATTATGCTTAAATTTGAAAATAAACCTTCTGTTGACTTTTTAAAGTAAGCTTTGACTCGACAATTAACATAGTTAGAGTGGGAATCTGAAAGTACCCTTTTAAGGGTTTGTTACCCACATAAATACCTACTTATAGGTAGTTTCAATTCGAGAAATGACTGAGCAAATTTCATTTAATCTCGAAGTCAAACTTAAATTACGACGGTTTGACTATTAGCTAATTAACTAGGCTAAAACGAATTAGAAAGGGTTAAGAATACTTACAAGAGTCCTAATCACGACTAGGAAGCCTAATGAATCCTTGTTGCTGACCAGAGAGCTCCAGAATTGAGAATGCAAGTGAATGTGAAATTGTTGCAACATTGGGTGTTCTTATATATCAACTTTGATCTCACAAGATGATGCCACAAGGGTCTATAATTGTTACCAGATGTGTCCAAGTGCCCCTATTGCATGTAAAACCATTGGAGGCAGCCCTGGTATAAGAAAACAAGAGTGTAATGTCGGTTTCAAGGCTGTAACAGACACCTGCGCGTTTTTCTGTGCTGGCAGGTAGTACGCGGGCCGCGAAGACCCCCTCGCGGGGCGCGTAAAAGGCGCAACAGGTTAAACAAGTTTCCATTATTCTCATTTCAGTCCCTGGTCCTTTGTTACGTGGTTTTGGCTATTTTTCTTGCACTCTTGACCCTCAAATCTGATTTTTAAGGGCCTTAGGACATCTACAAACTTGGTTAGGTCCTTGGTTAACTTTGTGCTTACCCGAAAAGTCACAAATTTCAACGTTTACGCATTTAACCCTTCGTGCACGGTTTTGATCATAACTTTCTCATACGATAACGAAACTTTATGAAATTTTTATCACATATTCTAGTGAGTATATTTTATCATTACAAAGCTTCGGGTTTGCCAAAAGGTCAATCAGAGGTATACTTTCAACATGTTGACACATTTAGCCCCTGTAGTTTGTAATTCCTCACTTTCTTTCATTTTCTTCTTCGTATGATCCATGATTTATTCGTTTAAGATTATAAACACCATGTAGGGTTATTGTAGGGCCTATTTATCCATTGTTGACACTTTGGACCCTTATATTCACATAGTTTCACTGTTTGTCAACTTTAGTCCCTCTAAAGTACTTTTTCACATATTCAAAGCCTATGACACGTGTCAATACATTATTGGACGTAAATTTTCGAGGTGTTACATCCTCACCCCCTAAAAAGAAATCTCGACCTCGAGATTTACTGAAACAAATGAGGGTATTTTTCTTTCATCGTGGATTCTACCTCCCATGTGTATTCGGGACCTCTACGGGCATCCCATTTGACCTTTACAATAGGCACATGCTTCCTTCGAAGCTTCTTTACCTGTCGATCCTCAATCGACAATGGTTTTTCCACAAATTTCAAGCTCTCATCTATATGCACATCCGTGTGCGGTATGACTAGCGAGTCATCAGCTAGACATTTCTTCAAATTGCAGATGTGAAAAACATTGTGGATAGCACTGAGCTCTTCAGGCAAGTTTAACTTATAAGCAACTGACCCGACACGTTCGATAACCTCGAAAGGTCCTATGTATCTCGGGCTTAGCTTGCCTTTCTTACCAAATCGCATCACTCCCTTCCAGGGTGATACTTTAAGCAATACTTTGTCACCTACTTCGAAGTGAAAAGATTTACGCTTTGGATCTGCGTAGCTCTTCTGCCTATCTCGAGCAGCTTTGAGACGGTCACGAATCTGGACAATCTTGTCCGTCGTTTCAAAGACTAACTCAGGTCCTGATAATTGAACTTCTCCTACTTCCGCCCAACATATAGGGGTTCTGCATTTTCTACCATATAATGCCTCAAAAGGTGCAGCCTTAATACTAGTATGGTAGCTATTATTATAGGAGAACTCGATCAATGGTAGGTGGTTATCCCAACTGCCACCTAAATCAATCACACATGCTCGAAGCATGTCTTCCAGTGTTTGGATGGTACGCTCACTCTGTCCGTCCGTCTGTGGATGGTAAGCCGTACTAAAGTTTAAGTGCGTGCCCAAAGACTGTTGGAAACTCTTCCAAAAATGAGAGGTGTATCTCGTATCTCGGTCAGAGATAATCGACACTGGTACACCATGCAGAGCTACAATCTTATCTACATACAATTGAGCTAACATGTCGGAGCTGTAAGTTTCCTTAATGGGAAGAAAATGTGCTGACTTGGTCAGTCTATCTACTATGACCCATATAGTATCATTTCCCTTCCTTGTCTTTGGCGACTTGGTGATGAAATCCATTGTCACCATCTCCCACTTCCATGTGGGAAGTTCAGGTTGTTGCAGCAAACCTGACGGCTTCTGGTGCTCAGCTTTGACTTGCGCACACGTCAGACATTTAGCTACATAGGCAGCTACAGACTTTTTCAAGCCTATCCACCAATAGTTTACCTTTAGATCCTGGTACATCTTATCAGCTCCAGGATGAACGGAATATTTGGAACTGTGGGCTTCCTGGAGGATAACATCTCGAAGTCGTCCATAAACTGGAACCCATATTCGTCCATTCAATCTCAGCATTCCGTCCTTGTCATAGGATAACTGCTCCTCAGTTACTCCTAGCTTTTCTTCAGGATAGTTAGCTTCCAACACAACTTCCTTCTGTGCAGCTAACAACCTTTCGTTCAAACTATTCTTTATTTCAATGCTCTTGGCATTGATTCTTATCGGCTTTACTCTTTCCTTTCTGCTTAAGCCGTCAGCAACTACATTTGCCTTGCCTGGATGGTATCTTATCTCACAGTCATAATCATTTAAAGGTTCCATCCAGCGTCGCTGCCTCATGTTCAAATCCTTCTGATTGAACAAGTGTTGAAGGCTCTTGTGATCTGAATATATCACACACTTAGTTCCATACAAGTAGTGCCTCCAAAGTTTTAATGCAAATACAACGACACCCAGCTCCAAGTCATGGGTGGTGTAGTTCTTCTCGTGCACCTTTAGCTGTCGTGAAGCGTAGGCAATAACCTTGCCTTTCTGCATGAGTACACAGCCCATACCAGTGTGTGATGCATCACAATATACCACAAATTCTTCTATACCATCGGGCAATGTTAACACTGGTGCATTGCTCAACTTTTTCTTAAGAATGTCAAAGGATTCCTGCTGCTTAGGGCCCCAATCAAACTTAACCTTCTTACGTGTCAACGAAGTTAGGGGCACAGCAATCCTTGAGAAGTTTTCGATAAATCGCCTATAGTATCCTGCTAAACCCAGAAAACTACGAATCTCTGTAGGCGTCTTTGGTTCTTGCCAATTCATAACCGCTTCTACCTTAGCGGGATCCACTTGGATACCACGCTCACTAACCACATGTCCAAGGAATTGGACTTCTCCCAGCCAAAATTCACACTTCGAAAATTTGGCGTAGAGTTTCTCACGATGTAGAAGTTTGAGAATACAGCGAAGGTGTTTCTCGTGGTCAGCTTGATTCTTTGAGTAGATGAGGATGTCGTCAATGAAGACGATGACAAATTTATCCAGATAAGGCTTGCAGACACGATTCATGAGATCCATGAATGCGGCAGGCGCATTAGTGAGCCCGAAAGGCATCACTAGGAACTCGTAATGACCATAACGAGTCCTAAATGCTGTCTTGTGAACATCTTCATCTTTGAGCTTCAACTGGTAATAGCCTGATCTCAAATCGATCTTAGAGAAGTAGCTTGCCCCTTGTAACTGATCGAACAGATCATCGATCATGGGCAAAGGATACCTATTTTTGATGGTGACCTTATTAAGCTCACGGTAATCGATGCACAAATGCATCTATCCATCCTTCTTTTTGACAAACAAGATCGGCGCTGCCCAAGGAGACGAACTGGGTCTGATGAAACCTTTAGCTAACAGATCATCTAACTGCGTCCTTAACTCCTTCATCTCTGTAGGTGCCAACCTATATGGCGCTCTTGCTACTGGTGCAGCACCAGGGATGATGTCAATTCGGAATTCCACTTGCCTATCTGGTGGTAAACCAGGCAGTTCTTCAGGAAAGACTTCAGGATATTCTGAAATGACAGGGATGTCTTCAATCTTAGGCTTCGGCTCATCAATAGTAACCTGTGCCATATAAATGACACAACCCTTCTTCAAGCATCTAGATGCCTTGAGCATGGACACTTGCTCAGGAAATCCATGCTGGGTATCCCCCTGAATGGTAAGTGACTCACCAGACGGAGTTTTGACTACCACTTGCTTTCTGTTGCACACAATCTGGGCTTGGTTATGCGATAACCAATCCATACCTATAACTATATCAAAATCGGCTAGCTTAAAGGGAAGTAAGGATAAAGGAAAAGAGTGGTTCCTAATGGATATAACACATCCATCTAAAACAGTTGAGGCGGTTTCTATGGTTCCATCAGCTAATTCCACCTCATACTTTACACTTAAGGCTTTTACAGGCAATTTCAACAACTCACAAAACTTATTATCCACAAAAGACTTATATGCTCCAGAATCAAACAATACTCTAGCATAAACATCATTTATGAGAAAAGTACCTGTTATCACGTTGTCATCCTGAACAGCTTCCTTTGCGTCCATCTTGAAGACCCTCGCATTGGTCTTTTTCCCATCCTCGGTTTTCTTGGTGATCTTTGGGCAATTGGACTTAATGTGCCCTTTCTCATTGCAACCGTAACATGTTGCATCTTTCAGCCTTTTGCACTCCAGAGTCTTATGTTCTGAAGATTTGCAAATCCCACAGGGCCTCGGCTGAGGCTGGGATTTCGACTCAAGTTGGCACCTCCCAAAATGGTTCTTCTTGCAAACCTTACATTTGGGCTTATCCCCAGATTGTTTCCCGTCCTTCTTAGATCCTGACCCTTTCTTATGGTCGTTATTTCCTCGGTGTTTCTTAATTGATCTTCGTGAGGTATCGTCCTCACGCTTCCTCTTACCTTCTTCTGAATTCCTGAGCGATCTCAACCTGACTACGTCCAAGGTAAGGGATAGAGATAGATCAGCTGCTGATCTGAAGGTAGCAGGCCTTGATGCCTTAACACTAGCTTTAATTTCTGGGGCTAAACCCCCGATGAAGCGAGCAATCCTTTTAGGTTCCGGGGTGACCAAATATGGAACCAACCGAGATAGGGTATTAAAACTGGTGAGGTACGCCTGACAATCTAGATTCTTCATCACCAATGATAAGAAGTCTGATTCGATTCTCTCGACTTCGTGCTGCGGGCAATAATTCTCCTTAATAAGAGCAACGAACTGATCCCATGACAAGTTATAAAGTGGGATCTTTCCGGCAGCTTGAATGAGAGACTTCCACCATGCCAATGCCTCTCCCTTGAACGATTGGGATACGTATTTCACTACGTCCCTTTCAGCACAACCGCTGATGTCCACTACCGTATCCATTTCGTCCAACCAGGTCATGCAGTCAATCGCTCCCTTCTCCCCAGTAAAGTCTCTGGGTTTACATGAGACGAAGTATTTGTATGTACAGGACTTACCACGCGGTTCCTGTTTATGCTCGACCTTCCTTGACGGGACACTGTGTTGGTTCGAGGAGTGATGATCCTCATCATCCTTCTTTGGCTTCTCTATCTTAGAGGGTGGCTTATCATGAGCTTCAGAATGTGTTTTTGGCTTAGAGTGAGGAGCTGATCGGGTCCTGCTTCGAGTACTACTCGATTCACTATATTGCCTCTCGATGGCTTTGGTAACAACATTTTCTACTAATGCTTGTAGCTCCGCACCAGTTACAAGTATTTTAGCATTTTCAGGGTTTTCCACTGGACGACTGTTTATTTCTTCTGACTTGGGCATGTAGTTTTAATTGCTACATAAAGAAAATAAGGACAAGGTCTATTTAGAAGCCTAAACAGTATTATCGTTCTTGACGATTTATTAACCATGGTTTTAATAGCCATTTTAGTTAATTTATGAAATATATGATTATTCAGGATCTTTATCATAATCCAAAACCATAAATTAATAATAGCACATAGGCCTAGTCACGTAGACAAATTTCTAAATTATAAATTTAGATCTTATAAGATTAAAGTTTGAATAAAATAACAATCAATCCCTTTCTTGGCAGGGAGTCTATAAACTATGGCTGCCTTTTGTTTTATATGTCATTAGTTATAGCCCGTAGGCATTACATCACAATCAGATGTTTAAATAATAATAAAGAATTGGATAATTTATTAAAAGGGTGACATGTGTGATTTTGCGGATCACATTAGCCAAGAATGTTAACATGTTTGCAGATGTTAACTGAGATTTGAATCTTTTTAAACAGGTTTTACCATATTGGCCAGGTCTTTAATATGACATACAAGCTAGGCTTTACCTTTTAAGATTCTCATTATTTTATTAAAATGGTAAATCAAAATAATACATGTTATTTTTCATTTATTCATATACTATATTCATGCACATAATTTAAAAATGAAAAACTTGAATTAACCATTCCAATTAAAATTAAACTAGTACAAGTTTGCCCTAAACGGGACTTTTACACAAATAACATGCCCACGCAGGGGCCAAACAGAAAAACATGCCCACGCAGGGGCAGAACAGAAAGGAAATATGCCCACGCAGGGGCAGAGTACAGAAATAAATGTCCTCGCAGGGACATGATTACAATACTAAAATAAACAAACAAACAAAGGATTTAGTGATCCTTCTTGCTTTTTCCCTTGATCAAATCCACCATTTTCTTGAACATCCCTCGGTTATGCCTACGTTCTTCCCGCAATTCATGCCGCACCTCTTGTCGCACCTCATTTATCCCTTGAAGGATTTCTTGAATTTGGGGCGGTGACATCGCCGGCGGCTGTGGTGGTTGCTGATAATGCGGAGGTTGGGGAGGCTGCGGTTGCTGATACCCATATGATGGGTATCCATAGGTCGGGTGTCCCGTAGTCCAGGGACCTCCATAGGGACCTTCCGGATGGAGAGCGTTATAGTTCGCAGCTACCCAGTAGGGATCCTCTGCAAAGTTGTAATTTGTGTGGATCGGCTGCTCGAAGGGATTGTATGCCGCCGCGCCAGTGAAAGCAGGGATTGGGTCTCCAAAACCCTGTGGAGGTGGTGGCACGACTGGCGCAGAGTTTACTTCTGAGACGGGGTGTGAAGATTCTCCCATCTCTGGTTCTTCGTGAACTGGCGAGTATCGGCTGCCACTTGAAAGTGGAGGGGTGCTGATGCGCACTCCCCCTCGCGCGGAAATCCGCACGGTCGTTCTCCTTCGCCTCGGGGGCGAGGGAGGCTGAAGCTGAGGTGGTGGTGGTGGCGGAGTGACCGCGACAAGTCGGGAATCCTCGGAAGGATTCTGCTGCTGCTGTGGATGCTCTGGTGGTGCAGGGGAGAGTTGTGGTAACTGGGGGTAAACGCCCAGTCACACAGCCGGAATCTCTCCTCGTAGCTGTCGGGACCATTATACAGTGATCCCACGAAAGGTGACCCATCTGATATTTCGATGGGGTGGTTCGGAGTTCCTGATGGTGGCGGTACAGGATCGGTGTCTTCATCTATATCCATCGGGTTGCCACCGGAAAAGTGATCTTCAGGTCCAAGTGGGTTAAAACCCACTGGTACTCCAAGGTAATCGACAGGGTTGAACTGGCCCTGGAAAACAGGTGATAGGTGGTCGAAAGGTGAGTTGTGTCCTTGAAGAGGAATGTAGGACTGGTGGGAGTTGTGGGGCTCATTTTCAGAATGAGGCCCGAAAGAGTGTGGGATAGAATGGGAGGTACTCAGTGAAACCGAGCGCCTAGCTGGCTCAATGTAGGTCCTCCATGGCTCTTGAGGACCCGGGTTGTTTGGATCAGATGGTGTTCGCCGGTGCGAGGGTCCGGCTTCATGGTCATTTGGGGCTACAAGTGCTCCTTTTCCCCTTCCTCTTCCTCTCATCCGTGGCGGCATTTTGTCAACCTGTCAAAAACAAACAAGTGATACAACAAGAACAATATATAAGACAAAGTTAGAAATAAAATAAATTTGGATATTTCCTAAGTTCTTTGTCTAGACTCGAGAATCGAGGAATGTGTAATTGTGTAACTGAGATTAAACACAAAAGGCTAGTGTTTAATTTACTCAGAGTTGGCTCTGATACCAACCTGTCACATCCCTATTTTCCACGTGTCACCGGTGGGCCCGGTGGGGAGTATCGTGACGTAGTTGATATCATCATAAGTCAAACAACACAATATATAAATGCACAGCGGAAGCAAAGATAGATTCATTTCAACTTTAATAAATTGTAATATTAAATATCACGAAATAGTTGAAACGGATCCACAGGCGGATCAAAATAAAAGAAGATATTGTTCAACAGTTTTATTGACATCCAAGCTTGCGAGACTTATTGTGGACGCTAGAAGACAGCCAGCCTAGTACGAGTAGTACCTGCACTTAACCTTTTGGAAAATACGTCAGTTTACACTGGTAAATACAATTTAACTGACTCATTTTGAAAAGGTTTGAAAATTGATTTGAATGCACGTGGCACAAAACATTTTTATAACTTGGGATAATTATGTAAATATAATCTTGTAAGTGAATTACATGTTACTTATGCGTTCAGTAGCCCGATCCATAGACCGGGTTAAAGATTAATTGACACACCACATTATTTGGTTAGGCACTGACGGGTGTACGCCTACACCCCGTGCTTAGGTCGTGGCCATCTCATAAGATGATGCCAAGGATATCCGGGACATGGTCATTAACCCCCCAAAGGCTTTAAGCAAACAAAACATTTCAAAACGTAGCATATCAATGATTTAACCTCTATTCGATTAAAGATTCAATGCCGGACCAAGCGGTATTTTATATACCGTACCCCAAGCCTGTATAAGGGAAAATAAGTTAAAAGTATTTACCTTTGTAAGTATAAATCACAATTAGCGAGTGAAGGTAGCTTTTACTGGTTCTTCTATTCTGGAACAAAGGTTTATAATAACCTATTAGATTTCTAACGGGTCTTTATTTAAGCCTAAGCTTAGACCGGTTAGTTTTTAAGGACGATACGGTTCAAACGCACGATTAAGCGAAGACCGGATAGAATGTGATTTAGACCCAACAAGTTTGAAGACTTGTATAATATGGGTATACTAAACACATTCTGGATTTTGAGGCAAAAATGATAATGTTTGACCCGTTTCGGTCAATTTATGCAAACTAGTTACATAAACCGAACCGAACGCGAAAAGGGCGTCACGGGTAACCATAAGAGTCATATGCAAGTTCCTTGAGTTAATATGCCTTAAATATGTTATAATATCAGTAAGATATCTTCTATTATGCCCCAAAAGAATTTAAACTCAACTTATGCCTCATAAGGGCATTTTGGTCATTTAAAAGATTATAAAAGAGTTTAATTAGTAATCTGAGTTACAGGTCTGATTTATACAGTAAATACACTTAATTTAACATGTTATAACAGTGGGGTATGACCTATATGTGAAACTTATCATTTAAAACCAAACTATGCTCCTTAGGGGTATTTTGGTAATTTCACTTAGGCTTAAAAGGTCAAAATTGGAAACCTGAGTTTAAAAACTTTTACTTACTGTTAATATATAAAAAATATACTCAAAATATCAGTAGGTATCAACCTTATGTGTTAAATATGGTTTTAGCACATACTATGCTTCAAAACGCTTAAAAAGGCGATTTGGAGCCATTTCCGGGTTTTCAAAGGAAAGCTGATATTTTTATAATTCCAGAAGGCTCAAAATATTATATTTATCAAATAAAATCAGTAGTAAAAGGTTTGGGGTCAAAAGGATTTGTGAAACTCATTTTATGGCATAAAAGGGCAAAACCGTCATAAACCGAATCAAACTTAGAGACCTATGTTATGCTCAGCCAAAAATTAAATAAAAATCTCCAAAATCCCAAAATATTATATTACATCAGTGGGTAAAAAGTTTGATATCAAAAAGTGGGTTTAAATAGGCTATACGCTAATTACGCCGTTTAATTAACATAAAGCTTTCAAATTACGCTAATGAGCATAACTTCTAATCTAGACCTCCAACTGATGTCAATTTTTAGGTGCAAGTTTATAAATCAGTAACTAAGGTTTCTACTATTTCACTTTTTCAAAAATCACGTTTTATAGTCAAAAGGGCATAATAGTCAACATTTAAGCATTAATCGGAAACATGCATATGAATCGGATAATTAATGAACCAAGTTATATAATCTCAGAGAGTTGTACTTATGTGAAACCTGGTCCAAAATAAGCTCTAAGGTAGATCTAAAACATGCATAAACGGGTCAGAACTGAAAGTCAAAGCAAAAGTCAATTTATGCGACTTTCGGTTCCGATCCGGGTCTTAAACTGAAAATTGTCGAGTTGAACATGTTGGGACATGTTCTTACATTAGTTACCAAGTTATTTTAATGATCAAACAGGTTGCATGTATCCTACATTGCTAATTATGCTTAAATTTGAAAATAAACCTTCTGTTGACTTTTTAAAGTAAGCTTTGACTCGACAATTAACATAGTTAGAGTGGGAATCTGAAAGTACCCTTTTAAGGGTTTGTTACCCACATAAATACCTACTTATAGGTAGTTTCAATTCGAGAAATGACTGAGCAAATTTCATTTAATCTCGAAGTCAAACTTAAATTACGACGGTTTGACTATTAGCTAATTAACTAGGCTAAAACGAATTAGAAAGGGTTAAGAATACTTACAAGAGTCCTAATCACGACTAGGAAGCCTAATGAATCCTTGTTGCTGACCAGAGAGCTCCAGAATTGAGAATGCAAGTGAATGTGAAATTGTTGCAACATTGGGTGTTCTTATATATCAACTTTGATCTCACAAGATGATGCCACAAGGGTCTATAATTGTTACCAGATGTGTCCAAGTGCCCCTATTGCATGTAAAACCATTGGAGGCAGCCCTGGTATAAGAAAACAAGAGTGTAATGTCGGTTTCAAGGCTGTAACAGACACCTGCGCGTTTTTCTGTGCTGGCAGGTAGTACGCGGGCCGCGAAGACCCCCTCGCGGGGCGCGTAAAAGGCGCAACAGGTTAAACAAGTTTCCATTATTCTCATTTCAGTCCCTGGTCCTTTGTTACGTGGTTTTGGCTATTTTTCTTGCACTCTTGACCCTCAAATCTGATTTTTAAGGGCCTTAGGACATCTACAAACTTGGTTAGGTCCTTGGTTAACTTTGTGCTTACCCGAAAAGTCACAAATTTCAACGTTTACGCATTTAACCCTTCGTGCACGGTTTTGATCATAACTTTCTCATACGATAACGAAACTTTATGAAATTTTTATCACATATTCTAGTGAGTATATTTTATCATTACAAAGCTTCGGGTTTGCCAAAAGGTCACTCAGAGGTATACTTTCAACATGTTGACACATTTAGCCCCTGTAGTTTGTAATTCCTCACTTTCTTTCATTTTCTTCTTCGTATGATCCATGATTTATTCGTTTAAGATTATAAACACCATGTAGGGTTATTGTAGGGCCTATTTATCCATTGTTGACACTTTGGACCCTTATATTCACATAGTTTCACTGTTTGTCAACTTTAGTCCCTCTAAAGTACTTTTTCACATATTCAAAGCCTATGACACGTGTCAATACATTATTGGACGTAAATTTTCGAGGTGTTACAGTGTGGGTACAAGTCTAGGAACAAACCCTAGATGCAAACTTGTAGAATTGTGTTATAAACTAGTGATTAATCAAATAACCAAGTATGAGCTAAGTGGGTTTTGTTGATTTGATGAAATTGATGTTGTATTGATGTGTATAAACATCATATTCATTCATATGAATGAACTACTTGAACAAATTAGAGATTTTGTTAAGAGTTCATAAGTGATTAGAAGTGGGTTTTGACACAAGGGTTAAACCCATGGTTATGATGGTCAAAGTGTATATGTGCATACAATGACTACAATTACATGTTGATTTATGGTTACTTGAGGTATGAACTAGATAACATGTTAGTAGATGTAGCATCTCAAAAGATGACGCTCACTAAGAGGTTGATAATGTGCCTAAATCGAGTCATGTGAACTTGTTAGTGCATCCATATTTGTAAATTGGTGGTTTGACTTTTAAAAGTCAATCCGACCTATGATAAGGTTCATTAAGAATAGTGGTAAAAGATTCATAAGGTGTGAAGGTCATGATCTTGAATGACTAATCTAACCACCTTGTGAATGATGATGATAGTTTGACTCATGACAAGCTAGATGGAGGCTTGGGAGGAAGCGGGTCAAACGAAACAAGGAAGAAGAAAAGACGTAACTTGGATACAAGGTAAGTTAAAACTTACACATTTTATTTAATATCTATTGGTTTTATAGATTTTGAATAATCAAAAGTCACATTTGATTTATGATGTTTCGAACCGACATGTGCGGTTCGGAACAAAAGACAATAATGATAAACCATGTTGAATGGTTAAAAAGAGCTAATAAGGTCATTTAGTCATGTAATGACTAATAAATAACGAGTTTTGAATGATTTACCTTATAAGGTAAATCAATACAATTAATAAGGGTAAAACGGCAATGTGGTCACTTGTTGACGATAACCGTTAGTTTTGAAGGACATTTTATGGCATAAGATACAAAGGGGTCAAATTAATCAAGAAATAGATTTATAAGTAAATTGACCGTGCGGTGTAAACTGGTACAAGTCATGTAGACGGGATGATAATAAATCCATCTCGCAAAAGTAAATGGTCATATAGACCAAACGGGTCAAAATGTGAAAATAACACCCTTTGACAATATCGGCTAATGTTTTGTCGAGTTGCATGATTACAGGAATAAGTGTCGATTGAATGTTGACATCGCTATTACTTAGCGGCAACTAATGCAAGGTATCAAAACGGGTCAATACATTGACCCGGGCCAGGTATGTGTAATAGAGTAATTATTCATTTAGAACGCAAGGTTCAATGAGCATTAAATGAAGTCTTAGATAGACAATGGGTTACTTAAATGGGTAAACCGAACGTTTTAAAAGAGGGTCGTGGCGTTCCGAAAAGCATAATGACTTTTCGTACAAGATCATAACTCAAAAGAAGAACTATGGGTCAAACATGCTCTCAAAAGACCTTGTCGTAATTGAAAGACTAAAAAGGACCAAAACGCCCTTGTTGGCTAATTCGAATAAACAACCTTTAAAGGTTATTTGGAAACACGTTTTATGATTAGATAAATACTTAGAATAAGTATAGAAGTTGAAAGAGGTATTATGTTAGTCAAATGACTCTACATGGGTCTTTGCCGTAAAATGATTCCGAGGGATAAAACTCAGAATATATAGATCTCCACATTAAATCCACCACAAATATAGTTGTGGTGGAAGATTATTTGGTAAGAAATGTGGAAATATAAAGCTAGATACAAATGAAAGCGAATCATGTTTAAGATATACCTAAATACCCTTAACGGTCAAAATAAGTATACGAGCGAAAACGGGTTTAAATTGTGTAAGAAACCTGTGATTAGAACCTAACATGGTAGATAACATTAAATTGAAGAAGTGTAAGGGATATAAGGATCAAACAAATATGTTTGTTTGATAAAATGCATAAACGGGTTAAAAGTCGATAAAAAGGTAACGAGTCGAAGGCTTAGAAGTCTCAAAATTTATTATGTTTGATGTTGGATTTTAACTCCATATGATGGAGAATTAAATTACGGACGCGTAGGAAAAAGAATCGGGTAAAACGGATTAAAAACGAGAGAGTTATGCTCGTTTCCGTCAAATCGGGTCATGCTGGGAATATGCAGCATCATAATAAGAACAATCTGCCAAAAAGGGGGCTAGGTGGGGCGTCTAGCCCCTAGGCGTGACGCCTAGCCCCCCTGAACTTGAAAAATGTTTAATTTTGTTTGTTTGACCCATATAACTTGTTTAAACTTGTTATTTAACTATCAAAACTAACTTTTAAGTTGGTTTTGATCATAGGTCATTGCCAAGAGTGCCCGGATGAAGATCAAGCTCGAAGAAGAACCGAACACGATAAAGTTAAAAGCTTCCGCGCGGCGTTTCGTCGTATCTTTTAAACGACGAATTCAATTACATTAAGTTGTTCTAAACTTTTAAATTGTAGAAGTTTTAGTAAACTCGTATTGACATACTTACGTGTAATCGTATAAACATGCATTTTTACGAAACTTATATAAAATATTGTATTAAACAAGCAAGGGTGTTACACGATAAGTTAGAAAAATCGAGGAAAATGGCTATTTTTAAACTACTGGGGCAAAACCGTTAAAATGACCAAATCACAGGAAGCAAAATGGAAGTTAACTCTTTAAGTTTTTAATGGAACTATAATGGTTTAGACCTCTTAGTGGTTCAACATGTTCAGACTGCTTGTTTCGTGAGCAGATGTCTGAATGGTTAATGGTTCAAACATTTGCCTCTAAATGATTAATCATTATACTGAGTCTAAATGGTTAAAAGCTCTTATCTAAATTGGTCACACATTTGTCTCCAAATGGTTAATCATTATGCTGGCTCTTAATGATTCAGGTTTCTTACCAATTCGACACTTAATGGTTCAGACCTCTACGGTTACCTAAATGAACTTGAAAAGAAAAGAAAAGAAAAACAAAAGAGTTAATTACTGTTTTCGTCCCTGTGGTTTATCAAAAATCACTATTTCAGTCTATTAGTTTAAAAATTGCTATTTCAGTTCCTGTGGTTTCACTTTAGTAATCATTTCAGTCCCTGTGGTTTCACTTTTGTAACAATTTCAATCCATTTATTCTGTTAGTACAGGGACTGAAATGGTTACGAGGTGGACTGAAATGGTTATGAAAGTGAAACCACAGGGACTGAAATCACAATTTTTAAACTAATGGACTGAAATAGTGATTTTTGACAAATCACAGGGAAGAAAACAGTAATTAACTCAAAACAAAAATAAATATAAGAAACCTAAAAGAATAATCGAATTCGTCTTCCTTGTTTAAACTCAAAACCATAAGTAAAACACAGTGTTGCTTGCCAGAAAAAATTTCATTTGAATATTTCACTCATATTTATTCTATTTAGGGGTTTCCCGTACATAAAACGAAGAAAAAAAATACACTTAGCCAAGAAAGTTGAGGGGTATTCCGGGATACCCCTGGCTGAAGCATAGATCCGCCCCTGCGCCTAGACGAGGCCTATGCGACTTGATTGTGTCTAGCACCTTTGATAACTATAGCTAGTATACCGTTTTACAAACCATGACTATTTATGTATTTTCGTAAGAAATAAAACAAAAAAAATCCCAACCGCTCCTATTTCATCACCATTGCCCACCTTCTCTAAATTGCTCTTGATTCTGCAAGGTAGGGGACAAAGATGGAACAAACTGGAGAAAAAAATTGTAGTAATCACCATTGTTCTCCATTGCAGAGCGCCTGCTAGTTGGAGCTTATCATAGCCGGAGAGAAAAGACGATGGAGCCACTGCCCCTCGCAACACCCAACATAAATTTGATCTTAAAACCAATGTGTAACAGATCCTTATCAACACAAGGTGTCAAGTAAACCTTTTTAGTAAACTTTTCATATAACAAATATACACGAAAAGACTTAGATACATACATGATTTCTTACATACTACTTCATAAACGAAAGTCCAAAAGTCTTGCCTTTGGAATGCAACATTGTACACCCCCATCAGTTGTACTATTTTCTTTAAACATAACCGCATTCTTGAGCCAAGTAACATAATTTTTTTTTTTACCAAAAGTACAAACATATCATTTTTCAACACCGCGAAATTCGCGAGTATTAGCACTAGTTTAACTATCAAGAGTTAAATGTTGAACTAATAACTAGCTTGCAAACATATTCACTAAACCATTGTCTACACCTATAAACATGACTACCCAATTTGCCTTTGCATTTGTAGTATTTTCTCCTCTCACAAAAGATTTGATAATTAGAACCCTAGCTTGACTTTTCCAAACATAGAAAATAAATCCCCATGATGAACATGGTCGAAATAACATGTCACATAAACCTTTTTTGGAGTAAAATTTTCAGTTTTTAACAAGCACACACAAGAAAACCATGATATAAACCTGATTTCATACATAATACTTCATAAACCCAAGTCCAAAAGTCTTTACCGAGTCCAATTGTACCATTTCCTTTAAGCAGAACAACATTCTCGAGCCAAGTGACCTAGTTTTCCACACCGATAACATTCATTCGAACCATAACGACACACACCCCCATGCTTTTTCCCACAATTGGTACACTTTCTACGTTTGCGTTCTCTCCTCTCTTCTATTAGCCTGTCGTTTATTTCTCTGGCAGCCTGAATAGCTTTATCCAATGTAGTAATATCATTTTCTGAGATAACAGCTTTTATCTCATCCGTCAATCCACGTACATAAAGGTATATCCGTCTCTTTTCAGCAGTAAGATAGTCCCAAAAGAACCACCACAGTTTCATAAACTTATCAGTATACTCTCGCACACTTTCAAGGCTTTCTTGTTTGAGTGTCCCGTACTGTTCCACTAATTCCAGCTCTACGCGTAGAGGATAAAACTCATCTTTGAACACTTCCTTGAATAGACTCCAAGTCATTGTTTGAGTCGCGGCCCCACTCGTATCCTTGACCCTGTCCCACCAAACACGAGCTTCTGATCTCAACATAGAGACGCCGTACTTTACCTTGTCCTCGTCAGCACAATTCATATGTTCAAAGGCGCCCTCCATACGGGAAATTCACATCATCGCTGCTATGGGGTCCCATACTTCACTAAACTTAGAGAATAAATATGAAAAGGCCACCTCATCGTCACTAGATTCATCCACTTCTGCTGATACATGTCCATCATTTCTTGTTGTCATACTGTTGGCAACGGAATATAAGTAAAATCATACGTCTAAGCAATAAAACAAACAAATGTAGCTATTAAAATGGTTATAGGAGCCAAAATCAGTAGCCTCAAACCAAGATTGCTCTTAACATAATACAATTCATGAGCCACCCATTAACAACAAATAATAAAATTAGTAATAACAGAAAATCCCAGTAAATCCCACCAATAGCAAAGCAAAGGTAGGGTCTGAGGAGGGTAAAATGTAGACAGCCTTACCTCTACCCCGTAGGAATAGAGAGGCTGCTTCCAGTGAGACCCCCGGCTCGATAGTAGTTTTGCATCAAACCTTGGACATAAGGCACATAACACTCAGCAATCGGGACAAAGACCAATTAGTGCATGTACCCTTTTATCTTTCAGCTATCAACGCCACCACATGATGCATGATTAACCGTCCTCAGCTTTTAACGTTATTTTCACGAAATTAGTAAAATAACGTTAAAATTAGTGCACTTTCACTTTTGATCTCATTATTTTTCATGGAATAGTAAAATAACGTTATTTTCACGAAATTAGTAAAATAACGTTAAAATTTGCACTAACTCATACACAATATTAACAGTTATAAAAAAGATATCATCACAGATTAAAAAAAGTTACCAACATGTTTCTTATGATCTCATTATTTTTCATGGAATATGCTCAATACTATGACAACTACATTCCCTTTACTTGGTATGATTTCACAACTAGCCAGCTTTGCAAAACAATTTACTGAGCATATTTCCACCACATTATTGTTCATGATAGAACAATATGCGTTACACCAAAAAAACACATTTACACAACATGGACAAATAAACATGCCGTAGAACAGTTTTGGATACAACATTGCAGCAAGCATGTATGATAGTATGATATATATCTCAATTGATGAAGCTGTATGAAACTCACATCTGGCCCAAACAATAATGTGCCTATTTCTTTTCCTTGCACAATTTTTGTATAATATAAATACAAACACACACACACATGGGGCGTTAGTTTATAACCAATAATATGTTGAGAACTACGAGAACAACATAATACACTTGTACCTTTTGCGCCTAATCCATCATCTCTATAAATCATCAATCAATGCACTAGTGCACTACGTACAAGTACTTTATGCGATTCTAGCAGTTCTCAACATAAAATTGGTTCTGAAAAGAACGCAACCCTATAATGCATTTGTACGTGGTGCTTTAAATGTGATTATAAAACGCCCACTTTCTCACTCCCATTACTTTGATTAGACCGCGGGGTGTGGGGGAGCTTGGGTTGAGGGCATTGCTCGACACGTGGCGAGTGTGGGCTCCACCAGAGCACCCCAAAAAAAGTGGGGTGTGGAAGCGGCGTCCGGCGTGGCCAGGCCGGCGTGGGGTGACATGTGGATTTTTTTATATAGTTGACATTTATATAATAAAAACACAAACTTATATTAACTTAAAAAAAAGTTACATAAAATCCTAAAAAAAAAAAAAAAAAAAAACTACTTATTAAATCCTAAAAAAAAAAAGTAGTTACTAAATCCTAAAAAAGAGAAAAAAATTACAAAGTTCGGTAAATATTAAAGTGGGGAGCCCACTTAAAATCCGAATTCCCATCGTGCCTATACTCGATCTTCGCGATCTCCACTCGATCGCCGTGGGTCAAGTCGCCCGCAGGGACACGGTTGAAGAAAACTTTAAACCGATCAAACTTCGGTTTGAGCTCATGCCACTTGTGTTGGCACGCGTTTAAATTGTGACGCGTGTTCCCAACGTGTTGTTGGTATTGCTGAAACGCTCATCCCGGACCCCAATACGCGGTTTGACCGCGTCGTAGGGTTCGTTGTGCGTCAACAACCGACGTCACTAGTGCTATTTCCTCCTCTGTCTAATGCACCATTTTCGTTTTTTTGTGTGTGGGTTTGGTTGAAGATTTGTTATTTGTGTTTGGTTTTGGTTGAAGAAGATAAATGTGGAAAAAATAAAGTTTGGGATGGGTATTTATAGGTAAAAAACTTCAACTTTTTTTTATAATTTGATTTGTATTTACCAAAACCGCCATCCCCAACGGCTAGACCAAACGGCTAGCCCAAACGGTCATCTTTCACCAGCCAATCCAAGCCAGCCACCTCACCTCTACCCCGCCCCACGCCAGGCTTCAAACCCACGCCAGCGGGGCAACGCGGTGGCCAACGCTGGCCCGGTGTGGTTTAGTCATTGCTTAGCAACCCCGCCCCAACCAACAAACGCCCCACACCGCGTAGCCTTAGCTTCATGCACCATGCCACCATGTACAATTGATTATGCGTTTCTTGCAGATCTCATAATTAATGGCTAAAACATGATCTTAAAGAATTAGTAACCTACTTTTTTTGTAACATGCAACAAGAAATCGATAGTCTACAACGTAAATCGACATAAAACATTATCATATTTCTTAGTTATTTGAGAGATTTCTTGACAAACCTTAGTCTCCGTTTCTTCTCTCTCGGCTTCTGTATTAGTCTGAAGCAGGCAAGTGGCAACAATGACGAGGACGAAACGTCAATTTATTTATTCCATTAAAACAGGCCTCAATGTGCACTAGGCTCCGGCCCAAATTGTCCTATATATTTATTTATATAGTATTAAAAACAAGACAAAATTGCAGAAAACAACCTTTATGTATACCCAAAACTGCACTTTATACCTTTCACTATGAAATCCGCCAAAACCAACCTTTACGTTCATGTTTTGCTACAAATTCAACCTTTACACCTAACCTAGTCAAAAAAGTCAGTTAAATGCAGTCACATGCCTTGCACGTGAGGGCATATATGTCTTTTCACAAGTCTTTCATTTAATATATTATTTATATGAAAGAGACTCTGTTTGACCCATCACTTCCTTCTGGGTTTTGACTTTTTGCCTCTTCAATTATCTTGAGACCTTCAGGGGTATCTTAATCCATGTCTGCTCCATCTTCATCTTCATCTTCATCCTCATCCATACCAACACGATCATGGTCATATGAAGTGTTCTTAAGCTTCAGAGATGAAGATACTAGACACACTTTTGTCGATCATCTTTATAAAGCTCTTGTTCAGAAAGGAATACTTGCATTCAAAAACGACAAGATGCACTCTTCGGGGAAACCAATCTCTCCAGAACTTTTGCAAGTCATCGAAGAATCGAGATTTGCAGTAGTTATCCTCTCAAAAAACTATGCTAAGTCTTCTAGGTGTTTGGAAGAGCTGACTAAAATCATGGAATGTCAGGATCAGATGGGGCAGATTGTGTTACCAATGTTCTACCATGTAGATCCATCTGATGTACGAAGACAGAAACGAGACTTTGCAACAGCGTTTGAGCAACACGAGGAGAAGTTTACAGGAGTGATGGGTAAATTGAACAACTGGAGGAAAGTTTTAACTGCAACTGCTAATTTATCTGGGTAAATGTTCTACCATGTAGATCCATCTGTATCCTTTATCGAAGTCATAAGTAAGTTTGTATTTAGTGGGTCCTAATCTCCTCATTAATATTAACTTGCTAACAATTGTTTTTATATATACAGGGGTGAATCTGCATTTATAGACAAGATTGTTCATGAGATCTTTCGGAATATACAACCAGATGGTAGCGATAATGCTCTGATTGGTATAGAATCACATGTGGATACATTATACTCATTATTGAGCATAGAAGCATCACACGAGGTGCGCATGATAGGGATATTTGGAATTGAAGGGATAGGAAAGACAACTATTGCTCAAACTTTGTTTAAAAGAATTGCATATATGTTCGAGGGTAGTAGTTTTGTTAACAATGTAAGAGATAACAGTTCTACTATATGTCTGTTACAAGCAAAGATTCTTAAGGATATTCTAAGACTGCAACAAGGGGTGATGATCAATGATCCTGTGTACGGAGCCAACATGATACAACACCGATTTAAATATATAGAGTCATTGTTGAATGTGGAGAAGCAAATGAGACTCAACGGTGATGTCGCCGGAATGAAGAAAGCAGCGATTGATATTCTTCAACTTTGCTTGGAGAATCGTGCGTGAAAGATGTTGAATGATCAGATTGTTGTGTTGTCTAAGCGGTGTGGCCAATTGAAGCAGGTGAGAGTTTTGATTTGTATGTGTTGTTGAAATGGGTGGTTGTCGGTGGTGTGTAGCGCCGGCTGTCCGGAAGCCATGGCGGTGGTGGCGGTGGTGGCGGTGGTTGCAGAGTCTAGAGAGAGTCTCTTTCATATAAATAATATATTAAATGAAAGACTTGTGAAAAGACATATATGCCCTCACGTGCAAGGCATGTGACTGCATTTAACTGACTTTTTTGACTAGGTTAGGTGTAAAGGTTGAATTTGTAGCAAAACATGAACGTAAAGGTTGGTTTTGGCGGATTTCATAGTGAAAGGTATAAAGTGCAGTTTTGGGTATACATAAAGGTTGTTTTCTGCAATTTTGTCTAAAAACAAAGGTCGGTGATCCAGCCTTTGTTATTTATTTATATAGTATTAAAAACAAAGGTCGGTGATCCAGCCTTTGTTTTTTTTTTCCACTTGATGGTTCTATTGGACCATCTGTCCATCATCTGGTACACCACGTTTTCTTTTCTCCCTTATTTGTACAACAACAAAGGTTCTCTCACTTTATGTTATCCAAGTACCACCGCCATAGGTTTCGTTATCAAACATTTTCCGGTCTCGATCAAACAAACAAGCTCTACTCTGAAAAGAAAAACGAGTATAAATCAAACGTAAGGTAAAAAAAAATAGAGAGAAAGATCCAGTCATCGGACGACGCGGCTATACTCCAACACCGCCGCAAGATCTGTAGGCCGGAAAACCGCCGCAGCCGCGTCAAAAGCGAAAAAAAGGCGGTGTTGGTGGATGACGATGAGGAGATTTCCGGCAACAAATCGGCGACGATTTCATGATAACAGTCGTGACGACCGACGATGGCAACAGAGAGAGGAGCCACCATTTTCTCCGACTCAGTTCGATGGTGGCGGTGGGGGAAGTGGTGTGATGGTGACGGGAAGTGGTGGTGGTGGCTGTGACGTGAAGTGGTGTGGCGGTGGGGGAAGTGGTGTGGTGTCTAAGACCAAAAGAAGAAGTTTGATTCTAAATTAAGCTAACAAATATTGTTTGTAAGCTGTTAATTCAACTTAGCAAAGCTTACTAGACCAGACCTTATTAAACATTTGAAAAAGAGATTAATTGAGCCAGAATAGCACGTGTAATAAGTTTATGGCTCTTTACTCTAGAATGACTTAAAAATTTGTGTGGGTTCATACTTCAGAGTATGTAAAACATACTCTTCATGCAAAAGAAGAATCTCACCAAGTTTTTAAACCTACTAGCAGGTAACATATATAGTCCAAGTCCCTATAATAAGATATTAATAATTTGGAACAACGCTTTATAAAAACAAATATTTTTGTTAAACTTAAGGTATTTTGAAATAATATTTTCTATGAATATTTTACGTTTCAATCTGTATTCAACGAGTTAACACGTCACAACTCGCATGCGTAGTTTAGTGTTTTTATGTCTATTTTTTTCATTTTAACAGTCATGTCAGAACACACGGATCCTAAAAACTCAAAAACTTAAAAAGTACCCGAGAGACAAAAAAAGTGTCCATGACGTGGGGTGCACCTCCCTTATTTGAACATGAAGTTGGTTTGTTTTCAAAATGTTTCGCTCGATATCTTATAGATATTTTTTTTTATAATAATATTCTTAAATCTTATAATCATATGATAATAGTTCTTATATAGATGATTCTAACGAACCGTCACGTGTCAGCTTCAAACTCTTCTCCTAATTTTAATATTATATTAACATCTTGACATCTCATTTTATTGACATTACTTTTACGACTTTATACTATAATATGAGACACATTACTATACTTTTTTTTATCCATGTTGGTGGCACAAACTCCAAAAGAAGCAAGTCGTAAATATTGATAATTGTGATGTAAATATGGAAAACAAACAAAACAAAGTCAAAGGTGATTTTCTTTTGTGGGCTTATCGTTGACCAAGAAAGCAGGTGATTTTCAGGGCCGTCTCCGAAAATCACAAAAAAAATTTTGGCCCTGTTCGAGATAAAAAATTTGGGCCCTATTCGCAAATCTTCATATAATATAAACTCATCAATCATTCAATCATATATATATAAATACTAAAAATTCATAATACTATGATAATTGTTATGAAATAGATAAAACAAATTAACAAAAATAGTGTAGCAAAAATGATCAAAGTATCGAACTTACTTGCTAAGCAAACAGTGTGGTTCTCCTAGCGTTTTTTGAAGCAAAGCTCTCGATCAACTCCTTGTAATCCATAGTATCTAATATTTCACTTTCAATAGATATTGTCGCCAACCCGTTTAGCCTTTCTTGTGAAATTGTAGAACGTAAATAGGTCTTCAACAACTTCAACTTTGAGAAACTTCTTTCTGCCGATGCCACGGTTACCGGAATTGTCAACAACACTTTATATGCATTTATAGCATAAGGATAGGTAGTACTGTGTTGGAAGATATAGTCTAAAACATCAAAAGGGTTGTCAATGTGTCTCGGTAAAAATGTAGTAATCAACTTCAACTCCGTACACAATTCTTTAGCATCAATATCGGATTCTCCTTCATACTTCAATGCATCTTCAAGGCGATAACAACACTCCTTAAGCTTGCCTTCATCAAGAGTCTTCAACTTTTTAGGAAACAAAAACCCAAATATTTTTTCGAATTTTTGGTATTGTTCAAATCTTGTTTCAAGTGAAAAAATAGCTTGATCAACAATACTTAAAAAATAATTTACTCTAAAATCCTCCTCGGGTGAAAATGTTACTTCTTCTACACTTGACGATTCATCAAATTGTTTTTTCCTATATATCACACGTTTTTGACGAAATTCCGCATTAACACCTATTTCATTTGCAATTTCTCTAGCTTCATCAAGTGCCTTAGAGAACCCCACTTCTCTATAATTCTTAAAGAATTTAATTAATTTGTCCACTTCATCAATAGCAACATCAAGAACAACATCTTTTGCTTGCAACCGTTTGCTCACCACATTCACCTTTGATAATAATTCAAACCAAATAACAATTTGTGCCAAAAATTCAAAATCACCAAGTTCATACTCTTCTAATGATTTAGCTTCACTTATGATTTTAGCATCTCTATCCGTCCCCCTAACTTCTCGCAAAGCTTTTCTTACATCTCCAAGTTGAGTTCTTATAGGCTTAATACTATCTATACGACTTTCCCAACGAGTTGTAGACAATGATTTAAGAGTTAATCCTTTAACATTGTCTTTCAAAATTTGCCACCTATTAATAGAATGGGCAAAGATAGTATATAACCGTTGTATTGTTCCAAAAAATTCCTTAGACTTAGTAATTGTGTTAGCCATGTCACATAATGCTAGATTTAGACTATGACAACCACAAGCACTATAGAAAGCTCTAGGATTTTTTTCTAAAAATCTAGTTTGAACTCCTTTGTTTTTTCCTCTCATGTTTGCCCCATTATCGTAGCCTTGACCACGCATATCACCAATATCAAGATCAAGCGACTCTAATTCCTTACATGTTACTTCAAAAAGTCCTAAACCCGTGGTATCATCAACAACCAAAAAACCTAAAAAGGATTCCTCAATGGTCACAGAACTAGAGTTAAAATTCACATACCTCACAATTATGGACATTTGCTCTTGGTGACTTGTATCAGGTGTGCAATCGAGGATGATGGAGTAATACTTTGCTTGCTTAACTTTCTTGATGATTTCGGTTCTAACTTTATCCCCTAATAATTGTATCAACTCGTTTTGAATATTGTGGCTAAGAAAGTGTACATGGCACTCTTCATTCAAAACTCGGCGCACATGTTCTTTCATAATCGGGTCAAACTCTTCCAACATCTCAACCAAACCCAAAAAGTTTCCATTTCCTTTTTGATACAACTTCTCATTTGACCCACGAAACGCTAAGCCATATTTTGCAAGAAACTTCACAAGTGCAATAATCCTTAAGATGACTTGTTTCCAATAATCTTTTTCTTTTCTAAAGTGCTCATATGCCCCTTTGTCAATTGTTTCTTTGCATTTCAACCTTTGCCGCAATTCAAACCATTCATTCATATTCTTGAAATGTTCTAAACCAACTTCATGTTCTTTAAGTCTACCACTGGCATGTCTCCAATCGTTATAACCTTCATCATCCAACCCACCTTTCGGATGCCGCGTTCTAAAAACTTTACAACAAAAACAATAGAGTTTGTCAAGTTTTTTCGAATACACTAGCCATTCTCTATCGCACGTCTCCCTATTTGATAAAATTCTAGTGTACATGGTATTAGAAAAATGTCTTCCAAATTTATCCACGGGGCCCTTAACATCCATATCTCGTTTTGGACCTTTCGTAACCAACTCTTTAATCATGTCATTACTAAGTCCACCCCAATTTCTAGGATCAAAAATATCAATATCTGGAACCGGATTAACATCATCTTCACACATAGTAGCTTCTTCACCTGCGTTCACGTTGTCTACATCTACGTTTATATTGTCTTCGCCCACATTAGCTTTTTCATCTCCTTTCACATTGTCTTCACCCACATTATCATCACCCAAGTTAGAACTAGAACTTTGAGTTTCTTTTGAAAAAAACTTGTGTATTCGGTTTTGTTTTACTTCGTCCGCCTTTCTTTTCTCTTCCTCTATCTTCTTCCTCTTACGTTTTTGATGGCCGGATAGGTGTTTGTATTTAGGAACGGGAGACATTATTTCTACATATTAAGTTATTAACGAATAAAATCCATTCAATAACAATTCACACGAAGTCTAATAAATAAATAATTAAATATTATCCATTCAATAACAATTTACACGAATAAAATCCATTCAATACCTCAAGATGAAGTCACTTTAGGTTTAGCCGGCCCTTCTTAAACTCAATATGCCAAACAGATATCTATCAACTGCAAAAAAAAAAAAAAAAAAAAAAAAAAAAAAAAAAAAAAGCAATTCACAATTTCACATCACATCTTTCATATTTCATAACAGAATCTGTTAAATCGGAACCGAACCGTGGTGGCGAGTGGCGACTCAATCAGAACCGCGTTTGATGATGCAGCAGCGCGTTTGAATGTTTGATTTCGATCAGAATTCAGATTTCAAATACCTCGAATGTTTGATTTCGATTTTCGATCAGAACCGCGTGCGTGATGGCGGTGATGCGTCAGCGTCGTTTGGTTTGCTGCAGATGCGTCGTTTCAAATTTTGGGCTATATCTATAACTATAAAGAAAACTTGAAATTTTTTGGGCCCTTTCCTTTTTTGGGCCCTGTTCTCAAGCCCACCCAGCACTTGGGTTTAGCCGGGCCTGGTGATTTTCTTTTGTGGGCTTATTGTTAACCTAGAAAGCATGATTAAATATGGGGCTTTTTCTTGGAGGTTTTTTTGCCTGTCTTTTAATGACACACATGACATATATAAAATGGTTTTTGGTTTTGCTGACTTAGTAAGTTAGTATGTTATTAGATCGGATACGTTGAAACACGTATTTTAATAACGTTAACGTATCACATAACGTGCCGCCAGCTATAAACAACTAAGACGTTGCCGCCGCAACGCGCGGCTATGGCAAAAATCTAGTTAAAGAGTAAATTACAAGTTTTGTCCTTTATGTATTTATGTATGTCTAAAATTGCAGGCGCTGCCCTTTGTCTTTAAAATTGATGAGTTTTGTCCTTAATGTTTGCAAATCTTGCACGTTATGTCCTTCAGGCCAAACCCAGTTAGATTTTTTGGTTAAATGAAGGCATTTGCAGGGCACATGAGGGTACATTTGTCTTTTCACCATTATAGGGACTATTGTGTAAAAGAACTTATCTTTAGGGACTATTGGGTAAGTATAAAAAAGATATTTAAAATAAAAAATATATATAAAAACATCATAAAACTCTGCCTTCTCTCTCTCTAACCCTTGTCTCTCTCTCTAACCCTTGTCTCTCTCTCTAACCTATTGAACATCGCCGACCACCTGAGATGCACCTGACGGAGATGAAGGTGACGAAGATGCAGGTGACGGAGATGCAGGCGACGGAGATGCCGGAGATGCAGGTGATGGAGATGCAGGGGTAGCAGGGGGCGGTGGAGTTACTGGTGGTGGTGGCGAAGGGGGAAATGATTGAGGAGGTGGTGCAGAAAGGGTGGGGTCAGGTGGGGTTGGAGACGGTGGAGATACGGTTGGGTCTGGTGGAGGAGGGGAACCGCCTGATAACGGTGGCGGAGACAAAACTGTTGCAGCTGGGGGAGTGGCGGTAACAGGAGGTGGTAATGGTGGAGGGGCATTTGCGGGTGGTGATGGGGGAGGAGAGTTGGGTAATACTGGTGGTGGTGGCGATGCATCTGGTAGTGGTGGTGGTGGCGATGCATCTGGTAGTGGCGGTGGTGGCGATGCATCCGGTACTGGTGGTGGTGGGGATGCATCCGGTGGTGGTGGTGATAATGCTTCTGGTGGTGGTGAATTAACAACTGGTACTGGAGGCAATTGAATAGGTGGAGCTGCATCTGTAGGGGTAGCAGGGGGCGGTGGAGTTACGGTGGCCTGATCAGGAATAGACGTTTTTTTGGTATTTTTGGTTCCGATTTCACCACCCTATATGATGACCAGATGATTCCGATTTCACCACCGCTCTTGATCATCAATTGTTGTTGGGGGTTTTTGATATTTTTGGTTTTGGGGATTTTTTTTTGGGGGGGGGGGGGGGGTTTGATTTGGTATTTAGGTTTTTGATTTTTGGGGGGTTTTGATGCAAGCAGCAGTGAGCAGAGGAGGTGGAGGTGGTGGCGGTGGAGGGTGGTGGCGGTGGCGGTGGAGGGTGCTGGTGGTGGTGAAGGGTGGTGGTGATGGAGGTTATATATATATAGTTAAAATAATAATAATATTTTAAATTATTTTGTTTTATTTTTTAAATACTATTAAATAAATGAGGTAAAAAGACTAAAATACCCTTGAGTGACCAGATTTAACAAAAAAAATTAACTGGGTTTGGCCTAAAGGACATAACGTGCAAGATTTGCAAACATTAAGGACAAAACTCATCAATTTTAAAGACAAAGGGCAGCGCCTGCAATTTTGGACATACATAAAGGACAAAACTTGTAATTTACTCTATATTAAAAATCGAATGTTTTGAATACTACAAAATGAACAGTACAAAACTAGAAAAAGTTAAAATTATATATATATATATGTATATATATATACTAGTAGGGTGCCCGCGCGATGCGGTGGGGGCGACACTTTGGATTGCGGCACTCGTTGCTGGTAGTTTTCTTATTTGTATATGATAACATTATTGTGTTGAATATATGTCATAAGTGTTACACATGGGAGCCTAACACTTATAATGTCTTGCAATGTTCGATCAAGTGCCTCTATCGCCTAAGGTTTCGCCATCGATGCCTCATCCCATATAATTAACTTGGAGGACCTAATTAGTTGACTTATAATTCCTAAAATTTTGGGACACAGTTTATTATTTATCTACTAAATATCGTAAATTAGTATTAAATAAATATCGTAAATTAGTATTAAATAATTCCTAAAATTTTGGGATATAGTTTACTATCTATCTACTAATATCGTAAATTAGTATTAAATAATTCCTAAAATTTTGGAACATAGTTTATCTTCTATCTACTAAATATCAAAGTTTTGTTTTGTTATAAAAATTAATAATAAATAAAGTATAGAAAAACTGTTTTAAACATGTAAAGATTCGTTTGTTAATAAAAAATACTAAACAAATGACAAAAGTATATTAGTTCAATCGAGATGTAAATTATAAGTGCAATAAAATAACACAAAACATAAACTTCAAATATAAAATAAACTTTATTATTCATGGGATAGTCTAGATCAAACAAAAACAACTGAAAATGAAAAAAACATAAAAACACTTGATATATTTCATCTAATTTCTCTTCTTTTTTGATCCGTTTTTCTTGTTTGTGCTCGAATCAGCAGTATCATCTAATTCATCTTCTTTCTCATCGTCCTCAGAATCATCTAAATTTATAACCTCGACCTATTTCCATTCAGAGAGTCTCTTAGATCTTTTCTTTTGATTCTCATACTTCCGATCCTTAAAAAACAAAAATTTAATAAAAAAGTTAAAAAATGATTAAATAAATTTTATAAAAAAAACAAATATTGAATATAAAAATTTAAAAAGATTAAATAAATTTTAAAATTACCTCTTTACTAAATTGACGTTGAAGATTAGACTTGTATGGACTGAACATTGCACCATAAGAAATAATTTCAACACTATTATCACCAGCATCCTACAATAAAACACCAAATAATAACATAACGAACTTGTTAATATGAAAGATTATAAGAGAAAATATTACTTAAAAACTAACAAAAGCTTGTTCGACAACTGGGGTGTTTAAATTGGTGTGTTGAATCTGAAAAATCAAATAAGTTAGTATTCACATAAAAGTAAATAAAAGAAAACAATTATTCATTATTGCGATATAACAAAACTTATCATAGAACCGACTTTAGATTTTTCAATATCGCGTGCTTGTTTTTTCGCATCAAGTGAATTCAGAACTGGCTCCATATTTTAAATCTGTTTAGCAATAGAAATGTAGAATTGTGAGTGTTTGCTATGTATTTATAGTAGTCCATTAGGGTTTAGTTTTAGATTGGTCATCCACTTATTTAGGAAGTTTGTTGTGAGTTTTAAGTTTTTAAAATAAGATGCACATATCCTGTTTAGTTTGTTGTGGCATGTTTAATAGGAAGTTTGTTGTGAGTTTTATCTATACTATATTAAACATGTCACAACAAACTGACTCTGTACAAGTAAAATTAGGGAATATTTTAGTTTATTAATGTCGTTCAAAACAAAAAACTTGGGTAAAAAACAAATGTTAATGATCGGTAGCTAGGTAATGGTCAAAGCTGGCTTGGGTAAAAAACAAATGTTGGCTTTAATCAATTGTACATTTACGCATCGGCTATTTGTACTTTATGAACGCACGGCGAAACCAAAAAAGACAACTATCGAAACGTTTAAAAAAATGTGCCGATCGTCATTGTACCTTCGGATTTTTTTAAAACATTACGGGTTGTAAGATATCGCAGGAATACATTAAAGAATTAAAGGGGGGGGGGGGGGAGTGTAACTAATTACCCATAATTATGTTAAATGTCAAGGATTTAAATGTAATAGATTGAGGGACTAAAAAATAATTATGGTTTAAAAGACCACTTTACCCTCATTCTAGGGGTTTATTTATAAATAATGGTTGGAAGAAGTTCTTAACTTTTGGGAATCCTTTCCTCATGTATTATAATATAGTATAGATATATATGGGAAGGTTCATTGGGGAACACTAAAAAAGTGGGGAACAGCGGGGAACCGGCTCAAACGAACTCCGATTGGACTCATTCCAGCGGCGTTGTCATTTTATATATTAAATAATAAAAAAGTTATATCTTTGAGAACCTCGTGTATTGTACGGATTGAGTAAATTTAATTTTTTATATTAAATAATGAAAAATTACATTTTTAAGAACCTCATGTGTTATACGGATTGAGCACATGTAATTTTATATGCCAAACAATAAAAAGTTATATCTTTATAAACCCTATGTATTATATGGATTGAATTAATCTAATTTTATATACTACATAAAAAAAGTTATATTTTTTTAAAAACCCCGTGTATTACACGAGTTGCATAAATGTAATTTTGTGTGGTAATTTCTTTAAAAAGAAACTAACGGATATACTCGATATACGATGGATGGGATGATTGCGGTGATGGTTCTTATAAATGTCACGTAAACATAGTGATTATCGTATTTTAGTTGAGAATTGAACAAGGAAATAAAAGTATAGGACCAATGAACATTGATTAATATTTTTGTTTACCCCTTATAAACATTTTTTTAATAGATTTTATCCTTAACTACTTTAGCTTAATAAAATAAATAAATCATTTACATTAGATTAATTTATATCGAAGTGATTAGTCCAAGCATAATGTGATGTGTTAACCATACGAAAACGCATGTTTTGACGTATCTGATTGAACTCAATATATCCTATAGCTGCATTGCGATTTGATCAAAACGTAACGTAAATCAAATTTATATAGTACAATCATAACGTATTATACGCGACCCGACTAACTCGAATTTATATCGTCAAGGCAAAAACTCTCGAGGGGGTCAAAGTGGCATTTACAAAGTTCATAAAAAGTTAAGTGGTTAAATATTGCATTTCCTAAACTTAGAGGCTAAAAAAGGGTAAAGATAAAATTTGATAAAGTTTTGTGGTAAGAAGGAAACTATTACAAAGTGATAAATATTATAAAATATTATATTATCACCTATACAAATTGTTTAAATTTATATTACATTTAATTTTATAATTATTTTTTAGTTGATATTAATTATCTATAAAAATGAATGGCTTCAATGAATGACATGTGTCCCATAATTGGTTTCTTTTATTATATAGTATAGATATAGATACCCTACTGATATAACCTATTAAATTAAGTATATTTACTTATTATATCATACCTGAAACTCAGAATTATATTAAATTTTTTTATAACCTTTTAAATGACCAAAATACCCCTACGGGGCATAATTTGAGTTAAAATTCGTTTTGAGCATAATAGAAGATATCTTACTGATGTCACAACAAATTTAAGGCATATTAACTTAGGAAACCTGTATATGACTCTTATGGTTACCCGTTATGCATTTTTCGCGTTCGGTTCGGTTTATGTAACTAGTTTGCATAAATTGACCGAAAACGGGTCAAACCTTATCATTTTTATCTCAAAATCCAGAATGTGTTTGATGTGTGTAAAATGCAACATATAAATTACATCAAATGAGGCACAAAACTAACCCTTTTTTAGTACTAATGTTGGAAAAAGAGTGTTTTTGTCTTCCTTTTGTATTTTCAGGATTAAATGAGCTCAAATTCACAAAAGAAGCAAAAAGACAGCTAAATCTAACATAAATACAAGGAAATGAACATAAGTGGACTGCCCGACCCCTCAACGGCATCTTCCCAAGCAAAATAGAGAAGGCAGAAGACTGAACACGCCCCGTGCTCAGCCAGCACGGGGCCGTGCCCAAGAAGCAGCAGAAAAGACAAATCCATAGAAGCTTCTATTGCCCACCACGGGGCCGTGTCCAGTGAGCACGGGGGCGTGTCGAAAGTACTGCAGGCGCATTAATTGTAATTGCGCATTACAATTAATGAGGAGAGAGAGTGTCAGACAGGCACGGGGCCGTGCCCAGCCTTCTGTCCAGCCTATAAATAGGAGTGCTTGGTTTCATTTCAACTCATCCCTTGGCACACCACCTCTCTCACACTTCATCCACCACCCACCACCATCACAACACCATCATCCACCATCATCCATTGTCCATCGTAGAGTGTGTGAGTCGTCTCGGGATCCAAGATTGATCGTAAGAGTTCTTGACAATCAAGGCCATGTTTGCCTAAGTCTCTTACATCACTTGGTGAAGACAAAGTGTCTAGTATAATACTTTTTATTTCTAATCTTTTGCACTTTTTATTTGGTTTTGTATTAATGACTTTAATAACTAGTTACTTATGTTGAAGGTGATCTTTCCTTATCGTTTGTCCGTGGTGTCTTGGCATTATTTTACTGTCTATATAAAATAAAAGATTTTCACCATTCATATCTCCACGGTCTATATGGAGGTATGTTGGCTACCTGGTCGGGGGTTAAGGGAACGGTTTGGTAAAGGTCTTGCCATTGTTCAGCGTTTAGAGGTCCTGCAATGGACCTGGGTCAAATTTAGTAGGACCTCCTTCAATGCTTCACGGTATTGGATGGCGGGGGTCCAAACTCTTTGATCCCCTCATAAGTTAACTACTATTAATACTATAACCCGGCTATTTAGGACTGTATCCCTGCTGACTCAGACTACTTAGTCGAGGGTAACGTCACCGCCAAAAGCGGGGCCTACCATAATTTGCATTAATAACTTAATTCATTATCTTCCAATAATCCACCCTTTTAGGATTGTATCCTTGCTGACTCAAACTACTGGGGTGAGGGTAACGACACCTTCAAAAGAGGGGCTACTACAATAACTAAGATAATCTCTTAATTATGTGCAAAAGTGCGGAAATAATCAAAGGTTATACTAGATACGAGTCGGAACCAAGTGATTCATCTTGTCTATCTGTTTTTTTCTTTTATTTTTAGTTTCAGCATTTTAGTTAGTTTTTATTTTTCTTAGTTTAAAAACCTTTTTTCTAAACTTTTGATTTTGATTAGACGTTGAGGATAAACCGGTATTAAAAGCTCTTGTGTCCTTGGACGACCTCGGTATCTTACCAACGCTATACTACGCTCACGATGGGTGCACTTGCCCATATGTGTGTTTAGTGTTAGTAAAATATTGTGTTTTATAAATTTAAAACTTGGCTAAAATAAGTGTTAAAGGGGCTTAAAATATACACCTAATATATATAACACTTCACACGCATCAAGTTTTTGGCGCCGCTGCCGGGGACACAAGGATTTTAAGAAAGCTTAAAATCGACGGCCTAATAAGTTTTTCAAAACCTTTTTAAAAGCGCGCACATTTTTCTGCATTTTAGTTTAGTTTTGCATTTACAGTAACCTGTACACGGGGCCGTGTTCACTGAACACGGGGCCGTGCTGCACATTTTCATAAAAACACCCAGTAACAGTAGCTTGAACACGGGCCGTGCTCACTGAACACGCCCCGTGCTCAACGAAATCAGTAAATTTAATTAAAACGCCCAGATACAGATCCTGAACACGGGACCGTGCTCACTGAACACGGGGCCGTGTCCAGCCTCTGTTTCCGTTTTTCTTTTTGTTTTCTGATCTCGAGACTCGGTTGTGGTCTGCTGAGTGATTCTTATGGATCAATACTCAGGAGGTTACAACTACACCTATGATGAGGATGATTATAGGGGTAATTATTGCACTAATTGTCGTAATGCATGCTCGGTTCAAAATAATCACTCATATCAACCATCCAATTCATACACATACTATGAGGAGCCCAGGTACGAGCCATCAACTTCATACACATCGTATGAAGACCAAAGGTATGAACCTCCTCCCTCATACTCATATTTTGATGAACCAAGGTATGAGCCTTCTTACTCATACTTTGAGGAACCAAGATATGAGCCACCACCTTCATATGCTTATTATGAGGAACCATGGCGTGAACAACCCACCTCATATGAGTATTATGAAGAACAAAATTACGAACCTTATCCATCATATGCTTACAATGAAGAACAATGGTGTGAACCATCAACTTCATATGGGTATTATGAGGAACAAAGGGTCGAACAACCGGATTCAAGCTTAGGAAATAATGATTCTTTTTCTATAACCGAAGTGACCGATAGGATATTAGAACACATTAGAGTTATCGATCGATGTATAAAAGAAGCTCGCGCAAGGGAAGAGGAGTCCCGCGTAAGAGAAGAATTAAAAAAGGAAGAGATAACTGAAAATATAAAAATGGAAGAACAAATAAGTGAAAAACCGACACATGATTTAAACAACGAAAAAGGTGAGTCCGACAACGTTAAAATTCAAGAAGAGTCTAATTTTGAAGAAATTAATCTCTTGTCACCTTCTTTCGAAAATCATTGTTTAGTACCCACTCATGCTAAGTTTTTAAAAGAGTTAAACACTAACGCTAAAATTGAAGAAACAGTAAGTGTTAAGTTAACTAATGATCAAACTTCACTAATAAAAGAAGACCCATTTGAAATTAACATTACACCGGTTCCTTGTTTCTTTCAAAATTCGTTTGTTAGTAATGTCACAATCGATAAAGATCTTTGTGTTAACATAATGCCTAACTACATTTTCGAAAAATTAAGTATTAGTGATTTTTCTCCACTTCAAATACCCATTTTTCTATCCAATCGGAGAGTAATAAAATCAATCGGTATAGTTGAAGATGTCTTGGTTCAAACAAATCAAATGGTAATCCCAACCGACTTTGTCATCATCGATGACGCTCCTCTAGTGTTGGGAAGACCATTTGTAAAAACTCATGAAGCTTTGAAAAACCGGAAGTTCAACAATCTACCTCTTCAATTAGGGGCATTTAAAAGAAGTGTCGATCTCGAACGGTCAATGAAATATCCTTTCGGCAATAATGACCCCCTAATTGAAGATGAAGATGAACCACCCGATACAAGTGAAGAGATTGACCACTTTGTTGAGGAAGAGGTCGCCATAGAACAAACTTTTAAAGTTCTTGATCGAAATGAGCAACCAAATAAGGAGTCTCCCAAAGACCCACCACTTGAGCTCAAAGAACTTCCAAAAGGTTTGGAATATGCTTTTCTAGACAAAGATGGTAATTTACCTGTAATTATTTTGTCTAAATTAGATAACTTAGAAAAAGAAAAATTAATTAATCTTTTGAAAAAAAACACAAAAATGCAATAGCTTGGAAACTGGTAGACATAAAAGGAATTAGTCCTTCTATGTGCACACACAAAATTTTGATGAATGATGACTACAAATCGGTCATACAACCACAACGTCGAGTAAATCCAAATGTTCAAGAAGTGGTTAAAAACGAAGTCATCAAATTACTTGACGCCGGACTTATCTATCCTATCTCCGATAGCCCTTGGGTAAGTCCTGTCCAAGTAGTTCCAAAGAAAGGAGGTATGACGGTAATAACTAACGAAAAGAATGAACTAATACCAATGAGAACCGTCACAGGATGGAGAGTATGTATAGATTATAGACGATTAAATGAAGCGACAAGAAAGGATCACTTTCCTTTACCCTTCATTGATAAAATGTTAGAAAGATTATCCGGTCATAAATTTTACTGTTTCTTGGATGGTTTTTCAGGTTACTTTCAAATCCCGATAGCACCCGAAGACCAAGAAAAGACAACCTTCACATGTCCCTATGGAACTTTTGCTTATCGACGCATGCCGTTTGGTCTATGTAATGCCCCCACAACATTTCAACGTTGCATGGTGGCCATTTTCCACGACATGATAGAAAAGACAATGGAAGTCTTTATGGACGACTTTTCTATCTTTGGGGATTCATATGACCAATGCCTCGATAACCTTGAACGAATGCTATCCCGATGTGAGGAAACTAACCTCGCCCTTAATTGGGAAAAATGTCATTTCATGGTAACGGAGGGAATAGTGCTCGGTCACAAGATCTCAAGCGAGGGAATGGAGGTGGATCGAGCCAAAATAGATACCATTTCTAGATTACCACCTCCATCCTCCGTACGAGCTATCAGAAGTTTCCTAGGGCATGCCGGATTCTATAGGCGGTTTATCAAAGACTTTTCTAAAATTTCTAGACCTCTAACAAAATTACTTGAAAAAGATGCCCCTTTCATATTTGACAATGATTGCAATCAAGCATTTCTCACCTTAAAAGAAATGTTGGTCAATGCACCTATCATGATAGCACCCGATTGGAAATTTCCTTTCGAAATCATGTGTGATACTAGTGACTTTGCAGTTGGAGCTGTCTTGGGACAAAGAAAAGAAAAGCATTTCCACCCGATTTATTATGCTAGTAAAACACTTAATGATGCGCAAGAAAATTATACAACAACTGAAAAAGAGTTACTAGCTGTGGTATTTGCTTTTGATAAATTTCGTTCTTATCTTGTTCTTTCTAAAACTATAGTTTATACAGATCATGCTGCCATCCGATATCTCTTCAAAAAGCAAGATGTAAAACCAGGTTTGATTCGGTGGATTCTACTCCTCCAAGAATTTGACATTGAAATCAAGGACAAAAGAGGAGCAGAAAACACCGCTGCAGATCATCTTTCGCGCTTAGAAGACCCAGCTTTGGAAGCAACCAGGGACGAGCAAATCAACGAAAAATTCCCAACCGAGTCCCTGGAAATGGTGGAATACAAGGAAGAACCATGGTACGCCGACTATGCTAACTACCTAGCTAGCGGTATAGTCGCAAAAGGATGGCCACATCATCAAAGAAAAAAATTCTTTGCCAATGTGAAACACTACTTTTGGGAAGATCCATATCTTTTCAAAATGTGTGCCGACCAACTCGTCAGATGATGCGTACATGGTAGTGAAGCACGAAGAATTCTCCGCCATTGTCATGAAGGTCCATACGGAGGACATCATGGTGCTGCAAGTACCGCACGAAAGGTATTCGATTCAGGATTTTATTGGCCAACCATTTACAAAGACGCTCAAAGTCTTGTAAAAACATGTGATGCTTGCTAAAGAACATGTAATATTTCTTCCAAAAACGAAATGCCACAAAATGGCATTCTTGTTTGTGAAATTTTTGATGTGTGGGGACTCGACTTTATGGGACCTTTCCCACCATCGAAAGGAAACAAATATATACTTGTGGCAGTAGATTGCTTGTCTAAATGGGCCGAGGCCGAAGCACTTCCAACAAATGATGGAAGAGTTGTGGTAAAATTTCTGAAAAAATTATTCTCTCGTTTTGGCACGCCTAAAGCTTTAATAAGTGATAGAGGTACCCATTTTTGCAACCATCAACTTGAAAATTTTTTAACAAGATATGGGGTCTATCATCGGGTCTCAACAGCATATCACCCTCAAACAAACGGGCAAGCCGAAGTGACTAATAGAGGTTTAAAACGAATACTTGAAAAAACCGTAGGGTTAAATAAAAAAGAATGGGCTGATAAATTAGATGATGCTTTATGGGCTTTTCGAACTGCTTATAAAACAACAATAGGTACAACCCCATATAAGCTAGTTTATGGAAAAAGTTGTCATTTGCCAGTAGAAATTGCACACAAAGCCTACTGGGCAATAAAAAATGTAAACTTAGATTTAGAATTTGCTGGTAAAAATCGATTTTGTCAATTAAATGAATTAGACGAGCTTAGGAATTATGCATACTCAAACTCTGAAATTTATAAGGAAAGAATGAAACATTTGCATGACAAACATATTAAACCTAATGAATTTCGGGTAGGAGATCTAGTTCTTTTGTTTAATTCACGACTTCGATTGTTTCCTGGTAAATTAAAGTCTAGGTGGTCAGGACCTTTTTCCATCACCCATATTTTTCCACACGGTGCAGTAGAAATTAAATCTCGAAATGGGCCTCCATTTAAAGTCAATGGCCAACGGCTGAAGCTTTATCAAGGATTCATTGAGGATGAAGAGGAAGAGATCTCGTTTCAAACGGTGGAGGAATAAAAACATCATGTCTGGTAAATTACGAACGATTGAGACAACAAAATAAAGCGGTAAGTTTTCTAACCATAGCTTATGGGAAAAGGAGGGCACTCACACGGGCACTAAAAAAAAAAAAAAAAAATTTAAAACCACGCTCGGCACGAGGCCGTGTCCGCTGGACACAGGGCCGTGTCCGCGCTGCAGTCGGGATAAATCCCCTTTTTTTCAAAACAGATTCTTCATTCCACACGCCCCGTTTCCCCGAAAAAGCTCTGGTTTCAGGCGATTTTTTGCAGAATTTCGACGTCTTCTATCGATCTAACAACATCAAGGTATGATTCTATCACTATTAGTAGTTAGATTAGTTACTTGCATGTAGTTAAAACACCACAAATTTGGGGAAAAATCTAGGGTTCTTGAAGTTCATCCGGATCGAACCTCAAATTTTTACCTAAATCTGTTTGCATTTAGTTAGATTAGTGTTAAGGGAAGTAAATACACATGTATTGTTCATAGATTCAACCGATTTCTCACAAAAACCCCAAACCCTTGTTCTTGAACCGAAAAAGATAAAATTGATAGGGTAAACGGGATATTTTGGGAAAAACGGCACTTAGGGTTTCATTTTCGGGGGAAACCGCACCTATTGGACCGAAAATCTTCAAGTTTTCGAAACCGGGTCGAAAAATGGGATTTTTGAGTAACAGACCCCTAGACACGGGGCCGTGTCCGCTAGACACGGGGTCGTGTCCAGCCCGCTGTTTGCAGTTTTGTCCGAAAACATTTCTGTTTCATGCTAACTTTTGGTGTATTCTTGCAGATGGCCAGGAAGTTCACGAGATTTAACGCCAATGAGCTCGATGCGAGAGCTCGATACGAAATTCTTCAGACAAGGCCGGAGGAATACCCGAGGCAAGCTTGCACAGAATTGCTAACCATGGTGAATCAAATTGACCGTTTCAACAACATCGTCACGGGACCACTCAGAGTTGCTCTAACAACTCGACTCCGTTCCGTCCATGAGTGCACCTTGGAATTCTATAGTACCTTTGCATTCACTTCAAGGTGCGACCCGTTTGACAATGACGGGGTGTCATTCCGATGTGGCGGAACGAGGTACTCGATCTCTATGGCACAATTTGGGTCAATTGTCGGGTTGTATGCGGAAGAGGATGCGGGAAACGAAGAAAATACTGGGGGATTGAGAGAGATTGAAGAAAACTAAGGCCAAGCTATTTGGGCTCAGATTGGTGAGGGGTACTACAATCCGAGCAGCACTAAGAGTACAAAGCTGAGGGACCCGCTCTACAGATACATCCATAGGCTCCTCGGCTATTCTCTTAGCCAAAGGCATGAAAGTAGTGGTGTCGTAGGGTTAAGAGATTTGCTTGTCCTTCACTGCATTCACACCCGCAGGCCGCTCGATGTTCCGTTCCTCATGCTCCGAAACATGCATCACAACCGCCTTGCTAGTGCACCGACTCCTATTTTCTTTGGGGGATGGGTGTACCGTCTCTTCAAGCACTTCGCTCACATACCTAGGGCATTTGAGAGGAGCCCATGGTCGGGTACGGTGGATATTCACATATGCCGCTCAATGAACCTGATTTATGAGGCAGAAGACGGGACGGTAACCTTTCAAAGGATGCAAGGTCATGCATGGAACCCGCAAGAAGCGCTTGTCCTCCCAGCTCCGCAACATCATCAGTACCAATACCAACCCCACGGTGATCCGGGCCAATCATCCTCCTCGGGAGGCGGTTTTCCTAACTTTCAAAGTTTGCATGATTTATTGCAGGAAAACCTTATGTGTACTAGGAACACCTATAACATGGCGAGCAACACCTACCACCGGGTCGGAGCTATTGAGAGAAATCTATCCGAGATCCAAGACGATGTTGGATACATACGAGACCACATTGCACGCCATGGAGGGGATGATGACGATGATGATGATGACGATGCTATGGAATAGGCAAGGGGAGCAGAAGAGGAAGCGGTTGGTTGATGACTTCCCAGGTTAACCCTTTTTAATCTTGAACAATTGGTGACCTGCGTGCCAAGTATTGAACAATTTACTTTCCTTGACTTCTTTTATTTTCTGTTTTATTTTTTTCTACTCTATGCTTGGAACAATTAACTATGGTAATGTAGGATGTTTGTGATACTTGGTGTGGTATTAAGTGATGAAACAGGTACAAACCGAGGCTTGGAATGCTAAGCCTCAGCACTTATAGGACCAGGATGGAAAAGACGGGAGAAGAAACCTGTTTTTCAGGCTTACAGACTGTCCACACGGGGACGTGTCCAGCCAACACGCCCCCGTGCTCACCTCCCAGACCTGCTTTTTGGATACTGTCCTGCAGATTTTTGTCGGACACGGGGCCGTGTCCACTCAACACGCCCCCGTGTTCATCTTCTGTAAGTTCTCGTTACTGGCACCTGAACACGGGGTCGTGCCCACTCAACACGGGGTCGTGTCCAGGTTGCCAGTAACACAAAATTTTTGCTTTCTAACACTGTTTTACACATCTAATCAACCTAAAAATTTATTTTTGGGACACATTGAGAACAAGGTGTAATTTAAGTGTGGGGGGGATGCTAAAACCTTGGAAACTTTGCAAGTCCTAAATACAAGCCTTACACAAAACTCTATTGGAACCGCTAATCACCCCAAATTTTTTTCAAAAATTTCATTTTTTTTACTTGTCTAGGTTTAACTCGGGAAATCCAAGTTCTCAAAAAGGTTATATTTTTACGAATTTACAACCGATAGCGTCATGATAAAAAGAACCAACATAAGAAAATTATAAAAAAGGGCATGACAAGCTTAGTTAAAATTTGATTATATATACTTGGTCACATAAAAACCCATTCCCACAAAAGTGAGTTTTGAGCCTTTATTGAGCATACAAATTTACATCTTTAGACTAAATGCTCATTTTTCGTTTCTTGTGTGAATAGCCGCTTGGTTCTTACGACTCTAGAACTTGCCATGACGATACATTCCCGGTCCTTATCAACTTAAACCCGAGTAAGTAAATGATAGAGGCATTAGGACTAACCCTTTTTATTTCTACACCATTATTTTTCTTTTTCTTTTACCACCTACCCAAAAATCCCCCTAGTTAACCCCTTTGAGCCTAAACTTTTTTCATTTCATCACCCAAACAAAAAAAACCCCTTTTACCCACCAAAACCTTTTTCATTTTTACCCTTTGTTTTAGTAACAAGTTCGGTTTTTCGTATGGTCAAAAAAAAAAAATGTGTTGATGATGAAGCAAAACGAAAATAAACAAACAAGTTCATCAAAAATAACTTTGTTTGAATAAAAGCTTCATCAAAATAAAAAGTTACAAAAATAGAAAATCTTACGAAAACCGACACTTGTTACGCTTTTTCACCCTTTTTGCTACTAACCCAACCACCTACCTTTAACCCAAGCCTAACCCTTAACCCACAAAGTCCTCTTGATATTTACAAATGTATATAAGTTAAAAATGAGGAGGATTGATTGCGTAGCAAGCTTATGGTAGGAATAAGTTCCATGCCGCTCTCGAGTGATTCACTAAAAATACACCTTCGGCCGAGTGTGAGTGATTTCTCCCGTGAGGTATGTGAACTTGTATATAAATAGAATTTTAAAAAAGGCATGCTATGCCCTAATAAATAATTTCTCTTATGAAAAGTTTTAAATAAATCATGACGAATAGGATTGTAAATAAATAAAAATAAAACTTCCTAAAGAATCTTGGAAATCCCGACACTCTACGACAAGCCCAAAACCTTCTCTTCTACCTATTCCATTTGGGAGTGCAAGCCACATATTAAAGAGTTTTGCTTGAGGACAAACAAAAGTTCAAGTGTGGGGGTATTTGATGTGTGTAAAATGCAACATATAAATTACATCAAATGAGGCACAAAACTAACCCTTTTTAGTACTAATGTTGGAAAAAGAGTGTTTTTGTCTTCCTTTTGTATTTTCAGGATTAAATGAGCTCAAATTCACAAAAGAAGCAAAAAGACAGCTAAATCTAACATAAATACAAGGAAAGGAACATAAGTGGACTGCCCGACCCCTCAACGGCATCTTCCCAAGCAAAATAGAGAAGGCAGAAGACTGAACACGCCCCGTGCTCAGCCAGCACGGGGCCGTGCCCAAGAAGCAGCAGAAAAGACAAATCCATAGAAGCTTCTATTGCCCACCACGGGGCCGTGTCCAGTGAGCACGGGGGCGTGTCGAAAGTACTGCAGGCGCATTAATTGTAATTGCGAATTACAATTAATGAGGAGAGAGAGTGTCAGACAGGCACGGGGCCATGCCCAGCGGACACGGGGCCATGCCCAGCCTTCTGTCCAGCCTATAAATAGGAGTGCTTGGTTTCATTTCAACTCATCCCTTGGCACACCACCTCTCTCACACTTCATCCACCACCCACCACCATCACAACACCATCATCCACCATCATCCATTGTCCATCGTAGAGTGTGTGAGTCGTCTCGGGATCCAAGATTGATCGTAAGAGTTCTTGACAATCAAGGCCATGTTTGCCTAAGTCTCTTACATCACTTGGTGAAGACAAAGTGTCTAGTATAATACTTTTTATTTCTAATCTTTTGCACTTTTTATTTGGTTTTGTATTAATGACTTTAATAACTAGTTACTTATGGTGAAGGTGATCTTTCCTTATCGTTTGTCCGTGGTGTCTTGGCATTATTTTACTGTCTATATAAAATAAAAGATTTTCACCATTCATATCTCCACGGTCTATATGGAGGTATGTTGGCTACCTGGTCGGGGGTTAAGGGAACGGTTTGGTAAAGGTCTTGCCATTGTTCAGCGTTTAGAGGTCCTGCAATGGACCTGGGTCAAATTTAGTAGGACCTCCTTCAATGCTTCACGGTATTGGATGGCGGGGGTCCAAACTCTTTGATCCCCTCATAAGTTAACTACTATTAATACTATAACCCGGCTATTTAGGACTGTATCCCTGCTGACTCAGACTACTTAGTCGAGGGTAACGTCACCGCCAAAAGCGGGGCCTACCATAATTTGCATTAATAACTTAATTCATTATCTTCCAATAATCCACCCTTTTAGGATTGTATCCCTGCTGACTCAAACTACTGGGGTGAGGGTAACGTCACCTTCAAAAGAGGGGCCTACTACAATAACTAAGATAATCTCTTAATTATGTGCAAAAGTGCGGAAATAATCAAAGGTTATACTAGATACGAGTCGGAACCAAGTGATTCATCTTGTCTATCTGTTTTTTCTTTTATTTTTATTTTCAGCATTTTAGTTAGTTTTTATTTTTCTTAGTTTAAAAACCTTTTTTTCTAAACTTTTGATTTTGATTAGACGTTGAGGATAAACCGGTATTAAAAGCTCTTGTGTCCTTGGACGACCTCGGTATCTTACCAACGCTATACTACGCTCACGATGGGTGCACTTGCCCATATGTGTGTTTAGTGTTAGTAAAATATCGTGTTTTATAAATTTAAAACTTGGCTAAAATAAGTGTTAAAGGGGCTTAAAATATACACCTAATATATATAACACTTCACACGCATCAGTGTTTAGTTTACCCATATTACACAAGTCTCCAAACTTGTCGGGTCTAAATCACATTCTATTCCGGTCTTCGCTTAATCGTGCGTTTGAACCGTACCTTCTCTTAAAACTAACCGGTCTAAGTCTAAGCTTAATTAAAGACCCGTTAGGAATCTAATAGGTTATTAAAAAACTTTCGTTCCAGATTAGGAGCCCCAGTAAAAGCTACTTGCACTTGCTGTTTGTGAATTATACTTGCTCAGGTAAATACTTTTAACTTATTTTCCCTATACGGGCTTGGGGTACGGTATATAAAATACCGCTTGGTCGGGCATTGAATTTTTTATTGTATGAAGGTTAATTTATTGAAATGTCCCGTTTAAATTGTTTTGTTTGCTTAAAGCCTTTGGGGGGTTAATGACCATGTCCCGGATATCCTTGGCATCATTCATAGAAATGGTCACGACCTAAGCACGAGGTGTAGGCATACACCCGCCTGTGCATATATAAATAAAAAGGTATAACCGCCAGTGTCGAGAATAACTCGCCGCGGGACTATATCATATAGTGTGTCTATTAATCTTTAACCCGGTGTCAACCCGGGCTACTGAACGTATAAGAAACATGTAATTCTTTTACAAGTTTATATATAAATAATTATCCCAAGTTATAAAATGTTTTGTGCCGTGTGCATTCAAATCAATTTTTCTAAACCTTTCCAAAATGAGTCAGTTAATTGTATTTACCAGTGTAAACTGACGTATTTTTTCAAAAAGGCTAAGTGCAGGTACTAATCGAAATAGGCTGGCCTCTCCTTAGCATCAATAAGAGTCTTGCAAGCTTGGATGCATTTTAAATCTGATGAACTATGTTTCCTTTTTATTTGATCCGCCTGTGATCCTTTACAGTCCGTTTGTAATACTTTGATATTACTTTATATTCGGTTTGTAATGTGATTCATCTTTTGCTTCCGCTGTGCATTTAAAATTGTGTTGTTTGACTATGATGATATCAACTACGTCACGATACTCCCCACCGGGCCCACCGGTAATACGTGGAAATATCGGGGTGTGACATTTTTGGAGGCCCGGGGGTGCCCCGGCCCCCACTGATTTTTTCGTTCAGCTCCGCCACTGCTTGAATTGAATCCATGCCATCTTTGTCGGAGTATCAGGCTGACTAGTAACAAAATGTTTAAGATCAACACAAAAGTAACAAAATGTTTGAAATCAACACAAAAGTAACAAAATGTTGAAAAAATCAGACGTTAAAAAAGATAACTAACCCGATTAAGAAGAAGCTTCTTATGCCTGAAACATCAAACCAGGGGCGAAATTGATTCATATATGAAAAGGAATACACAACAACAACAACAACAACAAAAAAAAAAAAAAAAAAAAAAAAACCCTTGAATCAAAATTACAACCTCACCTTCAAATGATAAATTGGCAGTGAAAGGCTGAATAAAAAGCATGAATTAAGTGTCACTTTAAGTTCATTACATCTTTGATTCACTAAAACATCTATCAGACATAACGAAAGTAAGATTCAAACTTCATGAAACCGTCAGCGTTTATTACTCTTCCAAAATTTCAAAGAAGATACAAACAACAAATTAAAATGGTACAAGATTGGAACTATACCAACTTACGAAAGAAACAGTATAGACGCCAGAAAGAAAAAAACTATCCCTTCTGTTTCACAAGTAAAAATATCAATCTTGAAACGTTTTATGCCCTTTTCAGAAGTTTTGGCTCATGTCAAGGATACTGCATCCAAACGGAAGCTTGGTATGTAACCTATCTTAAACATATGACCCAGAGCAATCTGACCAACATCTAACATATCTTTCTGAGATAGAACACCGATCAAATTTTCAAAAGTTTCTTGACGGGGTATGAACCGATTCTTTACCGTGTACGCCAACCAGTAGATTCCCGCTGTAACATATCCTTCATTGCTTAATCCAATTACGACGTCATCATTAATACATACAGAAGCTGGTTCCACACCCTTTTCCTGCATCTCGTTCCAAAGAGTTTTAACTTCATCTATCCGTTTCATTTCATAAAGCTTTTCTATCAATGGTCCATATGATGCAGATGACGGTTGCAGCCCATGGTCCACAAGTTCACGCAAAAGGTTCAAACCCTCAGTTAACTTATCATCGTTACAGAAACCCCTGATCATAGAATTGTACGTTACCACATCTTTAGAGACATTATTCCGCGACATTTGGTTGAATAATTGATAAGCTAAAGTTGTTCTTCCATGTGAACACAGACCGCTAATCATAGTGTTGTACGCGACTAGAGTTTCGCTATAACCTTTATCTTGCATTTCCTTGTATAGATTTAAAGCGTTTTCTACATCACCGACTTTAAAATACCCATATAAGAGTGTGTTGTATGTGTATATATTAGGTTTGATTCCCTTTTGAATCATCTCAAACCATAACTTTCTTGCTTCCCCTAACCATTTGATTTTACACAGACCATGAATCATTGTCGTGTACATGATTCTATCCGGTGCATACCCTCTATCTTTAAGGTCATTAAATATACGTAACCCTTCACGTTGCATTCTTCTAAGGCACAACGCGTGTATAACTTGTTGATAAGTATAGATATCAGGATTAACACCTTTTGCAATCATAATATGAAGAAGTGCAGACACTCTAGAATACTTTCTATCCAATATAAACTCAAATACCAACTTGTCGAAACAAACCTTGTTCGGAACAAACCCGTCATCCAACATTTGTCGAAAAAGTTCATACCCTTTTGAAACATTCTTCTCCAAACAAAACGCTTGTATCAAGCAATCAACAGTATGAACATCTACATCGACACCAAGCTCCATCATTTCACCGTATAACCTCCATACAACGTCGGTACACCCGTCCTTAACACAACCTTGTAAAACACAGTTCCATGTCTCCAACAAAGGGCAAACTCCTCTCTTTGACATTTCATCAAACACCTGGAGTGCATCTTCAACCATTCCACTTTCACACAAACACCTTACATATGATTCAATACCAGCCTGATCCGGAATGAATTTCGTAAATTCAAGAAACCCCTTTGCAGCATTTGCAGCCTTATGTTCTACAAGTGAATTGAATATCAAACAACAAGTTGATTGATCGGGTGAATACCCAAATTGATAACGGAGCCAATGCAAAAGGCGAATTGAAAAAAGAACATTTTTTTGGTGTGTAAACACTTGATTTAACAAGGTGGAATCTAAGAAACTGACATTGGGGAAATCTGATAAGAGGGTGTTTTCCCATCTGGGTTTTGACCTGATTGTTGCGCAGATTTGGTTAACGATGTCAGTGGAATGTAGGGGTTTATCCTCATTGTTATCATGGGCGATGTTGCGAATTGGTTGTTTAGGGTTTTGGATGATTTTGGAGGATGGTCGACGGAGTAATTGAGTGAATGAGGATGGTGTTCTTGCCATTGATACTGACGAAATTATAAGTCAACGAGCATGTACAGATTGAAATAATGGTTATAGGGAATCATTAAAAATGGTTGTTACCAATGAAATCAATTTCTGGAACAAGGTTTGAAGCTCATGGAAGAAAAAGAAGACAGACTCACAGTTTAGTTTATATGTTTACGGGGTTAAGTTAACGTATAATTGGACTTAGCGTATGATGCGTACGCGATTTGCATTCCGCATGTTATAATCCAGCAAAACAAAAAACCACGCAAGTTATAAATTATAACCGCATGTTATACAAACTCGGAAGGAACCCAAACCCGGAATGATCCCAAACCCGAAAGGACCATAAACTCGGAATCATTTTCCAACATGCGGACTCACAAAACCACAAACTTGGACTCACAAACTCGGAATGTTTACAACGTGCGGACTCACAAACTCGGAAGGTTTACAACGTGCGAAATTCTCATCGCGTACGCTCGTCTATAAGGCCAGTTGTACAATACACTTTCTCATATGTTTATAAACCAATTTTTAGAGAAAATTGTGTGTAAGACCCAACTTAATGTAACGAGATTAATGATACAAAACAAGGAATTTATACTAATATATCAAGTTTACAAAAAAAACTTTCTTGATTAAAAGACCATGTTTGATTCTGAAATTTCAGTTAAAAGGAAAATATTCATTAAACATACAAAACATAACTTCAAGTGTCTACTAGATAACGTTTGAAAACATAGTTCAAGTATCTACATAATGCTAAGACAAAATAGATCAAGTGCGGAAGCTTCGTTTAGTGCGTTCGGTTCTTGATAATAGCTTGATCACCATCCGGATTTGGTTCCATATTCACCTACGGTCAAAACCATTTAAAATTATTAGTTTGACACTTTAAACACCTAGTATAAGCAAGTTCCATACTCAAAGTATCCAAAAAAAAAACAAGAAAATCTCGGTTCTGGGTGCTGGCGTCGCGCCACCACCGTCGCGTCGCGCGACGGGTGATGCCTTCAGCCGTGGCGCGGCGCCAGCAACGATTTTCGACAGATTGTTGTTGTGTTGAGCTGCTAATTTGACCCAGCGCTATTTTTCCAAGTTCCAAACTTTAAATCGACATAACTTTTGACTCGGGCGTCCGTTTTAGTCGATTCTTTTTCCTACGTGACCATAATTTAATTACGGACGCGTTTATCAACACGTTTTGCATAAAAATATCATTTCAAAAGCAGTTGGCTTTTATTTCATCTCTTGTTTATTCAACTCATTTGTTACAAGTTCCCTAACTTGCATTGTTGACACCTTTAATTTCAAACCATATCACCCGTTTTCCATGTTTACCGATTATGACTTTCGCTTCCCTCCCGAGAGCGCTCATGTCATAACTATCATGCTTAATCCTAAGGATTTAATCATGTTTTTCAGAATCGATTGGCAAACAAATGTTCCGAACTATAATCCCTCTACAACGGCTCATGCTTTTGCAACGGAAATGTGTGTCCGTTACACGACCTACACTTGACTATATAACCAATCACAAGTGGTGGTTATATATTTCTATGTTTGTAACACAACTTGTTTTGACTAGTTTGGGTGCCGAATGGGTGTCTCCATTACTAGATACATCCAAACTCGAATTCTAATTCATGTTTTGACCCATCTTACTTGTTTAAGTCACTTTGTCACTTTCGTGACTTAATGGTTTTACTAGTTTACCAGCTATCAATATAATAAAGTAAGACTAACAATTAACGTAATGTAGCGAAACAATAGGTCGCGTACCTTCAAAGTGTGCCCTTCAAACGTGTATCACTTCCGGCTTGTCCACTTGATGCTTTACCTTTTGATCCCTGCAACGAGGTGATCACTAATTCATGTTTGAAACTTGATTTAGAGCGGATTAGAGGCTTCAATTTGTGAATTTTGTGAGGATTTTAGGGTTTGAAGGAAACCCCTGGTCTCCCTCCTCTTCTGATCGATCCCAGCACATGCATGTGTGTGTCTGGTGGGTTATTTTTCTTATTTGAACATTTAAGTTTTAGTTTTTTTTTTAATTTGGCCCCTCAACTTTTGTTTAACTTATAGTTTAGGTATTTCAACCTCAATATTAGTCACTTCAAGACTTCTTAACTAATTGGGTTATAAATTCCTAGTTAGTTTGTTTTTGTTTATTTAGCGTTTTATTATCCTGATTTTAATTTTATAAATTTCGGGGTGTTACAAGTCCACCCCCCTTAAAAGGGTTTCGTCCCGAAACCTGATTACGTATTGAATAATGTAGGGTAGAGTCGTTGCATCTCCTCCTCGGATTCCCATGTGGTATCCGAACCCTTCCGATGTTCCCATTTGACCTTTACTTGATTGATTTCTTTATTCCTTAAGATTTTCACTTTACGATCCAAAATCGCAATGGGCTTCACCACATAGTTAAGTCTATCATCCACCTCGATGTCATCATAGTGGATATAGGTTGTTTCATCTGCCAAACATTTCCGAAGATGTGACAAATGAAACGTGCTATGAATTCCGCTTAAGTCTTCCGGTAGTTCAAGGCGGTACGCTACCTTCCCTACTCGTTCGACAATTGTAAACGGTCCAATAAATCTTGGGCTTAATTTTCCTCTCTTTCTAAATCGGATAACCCCCTTCCATGGGGATACCTTAAGCATGACCTTGTCGCCAACCTGAAACTCGATCGGTCTTCGCCTTTTGTCTGCATACGACTTTTGTCTATCTTGTGCAGCTTTCAAGTGTGCCCGAACCACCTCAATCTTTTCGTTAGTAGCTCGGACTATATCTTTGTGAGCGAGTTCACATGGACCCACCTCACCCCAACACACCGGGGTCCAGCACTTCCTACCGTAAAGCATTTCATACGGTGCCATCCCGATACTAGCATGATAGTTGTTGTTATATGAAAATTCGACCAAAGATAGATAAACATCCCAACTACCTCCGAAGTCAATAATACATGCTCGTAGCATGTCCTCCAACGTTTGTATTGTTCTTTCACTCTGTCCATCCGTCAGAGGATGGTACGCAGTACTGATGAACAATTTGGTTCACATTTGCTCTTGAAACTCTCGCCAGAAATTTGAAGTGAACCGGGTATCCCTATCGGACACTATGGATACCGGTACTCCGTGGCGTGCCACTATCTCATTAGTGTAAACCTCCGACATCTTTTCTGACGTGTAAGTCTCACGTATTGGAATAAAGTGAGCACTCTTTGTCAGTCTATTAACCACCACCCATATTGCATCAAATCCGCGGTTCGTCCTCGGTAGTTTGGTTAGCAGGTCCATTGTAATATGTTCCCATTTCCAAACCAGAATTTCCAACGGTTGAAGCTTACCGTATGGTTTTTGGTGTTCCGCCTTGACTTGTAGACATGTCAGGCATTTTTCCACGTATTTCACTACATCTCTTTTCATTCCGGGCCACCAATAGTTTTGTTTCAAGTCGTTATACATCTTGGTGGCTCCCGGATGGATGGAATAACGGGATTTGTGTGCTTCATCTAGTAGAAGCTTTTTAACTCCACATGTGTTAGGAACCCAGATTCTGTTGAAACGTGTTTTCAAACCGTAATTGCCCTCTTTAAGATCTTTAAATTGGCCGACAATTCTTTCCTTTTTCCAGTTTTCTACCTTCACCGCTTCAACTTGTGCTTCTCGGATTCGTTCTAGTAAGCCCGAGGTCACAATAAGCTGCATTGATTGTACTTGTATTGGGGCATAATCTGTCTTTCGACTTAACGCGTCTGCTACTACATTGGCTTTCCCGGGGTGGTAATGTATTTCACAATCGTAATCCTTGACCGTTTCCAACCACCACCTTTGCCTCATATTTAATTCCTTCTGATCGAAGAAATATTTCAAACTTTTATGGTCCGTGAAGATTGTACATTTTACCCCATACAAATAATGTCTCCATATTTTTAAGGCGAATACCACTGCTGCCAGCTCCAAATCATGAGTCGGGTATTTCTTTTCATGGATCTTTAGTTGCCTCGAGGCGTAGGCTATGACCTTGCCTCGTTGCATTAAAACACATCCGAGCCCCGAATGTGAAGCATCAGAATAAACCACCATGTCGTCAACTCCTTCCGGTAATGTTAACATCGGAGCGTGAGTTAACTTTTCTTTGAGTGTTTGGAAGGCTTTCTCTTGTTCAACGCCCCATACAAATCTTTCCTCCTTGCGAGTCAGTTTGGTCAACGGTAAGGCAATTTTGGAGAAATCTTGTATGAACCTCCTATAATATCCCGCGAGCCCTAAAAAGCTTTGGATTTCCGAGGGGTTCCTTGGAGTGTTCCATTTTGACACGGCTTCTACTTTTGACGGATCCACTAGTACCCCGTCGGCAATAATGATATGCCCGAGAAACTGCACCTCTCGTAACCAGAAGGCGCACTTTGAAAATTTTGCATACAGCTTTTCTCGTCTGAGTGTCTCTAACACTTCTTGCAAATGGTAAACTTGCTCAGCTTCATTCTTCGAATACACTAGAATGTCATCGATAAATACAATTACCAACTTATCCAGCATGGGTTTGCAAACCCGGTTCATGAGATCCATGAAAGTCGCGGGTGCGTTAGTCAACCCAAATGGCATCACGAGAAACTCATAATGCCAGTACCGCGTACGAAAGGCCGTCTTCGGTACATCTTCCTCCTTGACTTTTAATTGGTGATAACCCGATCTGAGATCAATCTTTGAGAACCAACTCGCTCCTTGTAGCTGGTCAAACAAGTCATCAATTCTTGGAAGTGGGTATTGATTCTTCACCGTGAGTTTGTTCAACTCCCGGTAATCGATACACATGTGCATGCTCCCATCCTTCTTTTTTCACGAACAGCACTGGTGCGCCCCACGGAGACACACTTGGCCGAATAAACCCCTTGTCAAGCAGATCTTGAATTTGGGCCATCAACTCTTGCAATTCCGATGACGCGAGTCGATACGACGCCTTGGCCACAGGTTTTGCGCCCGGAATCAATTCAATTCCGAACTCCACCTCTCGTTCTGGCGGTAGTCCTGGTAAATCTTCCGGAAATACATCGGTGTAATCACGTACGACTGGTACGTCTTCAATCTTTGGCATTTCTTTATCCGGTTCGTTTGCATATATTATGAATGCTCTGCACCCTCGCCTCATGAGTTTGTGAGCCTTTAGCATTGTGCACATAACGGGATTACCCCCTTTTTCACCATAAATGGTAACGTGTTTTCCACTTGGAGATGTCAGTTTTATCTCCTTGCGGAAACCAATCTATGGAATATTTTTTGCGTGATGTCAGGATAACCAATCCATCCCGACAACTACTTGAAATTCTCCCATCGACATCGGGATCAAATCTATGGAATATTTTTCGCCGTCAATATCTATTTTACAATCTTGGCATACATCACACACAAGGAAACTTTTGTTGTCACCAATTTCTACCTCTAATGGCATAGGTAATTTTGTTAGTACAAAAGAAGGATGTCGAATAAATCCATGCGAAATAAAGGATTTATTCGCACCCGTATCAAATAACACATGTGCGGGAATTGAGTTTATAGCAAATATACCTGAAACCACATCGGGTTCCCTTTTTGCCTCTGCTGCTGTTAATTGAAAAGATCTAGCTTTTGCTTTTGGGGCTTCGCCTTTTGTGTCTTGCCCGTCTTTCTTTTCAATTAGTTTCGTGCATTCTGACTTCTTGTGACCCGGTCGATAACAATTGTAGCAGACCGTCACTTTCTCCGGGCATGATGTAGCCATATGTCCCGTCTTCCGACATATGGGACAAGGTTTATCCTTGAAGCGACACTCGCCCTTATGACCTTTTCCACAAATTTTGCAGCTAGGTGACCCGCTTTTACATCAGATTTCTTCCCAGTTTCATTCATTCGTGCCTTCTTGGCAGGGCTTGGATTAACAACATATGCCCTTCTTTCACCACGCTCCAACTGCTTTTTCAATTCGATTTCCCGTTCCCGAGCAACGTTTATGATCTCGGTAAGGGTCTCGTATTTCAAAGGAGTCATAAACTCCCTATACTCGGCACTCAACATGTTATAGTAGTAGTATATCTTCGGTTCTTCATTCGTCACCAATTCATTGCAAAACTTCATCTTATCCATAAACGTCGCCGTAATCTTCTCTATGGTTTCGCCCTTGTGCCTAAGTTGCATGAACTCTTCATTGATTCTATTAACGACCGCCTTGGGACTATGATGTTTAAGAAACGGTGTCTTAAACTCCTCCCATGTCATAACCTTAGCCGGTTCGCTACCAATCTCTCTCTTCTTGTTATCCCACCAGTCTTTCGCTTGACCCCTTAATTGACCCGTACCATAGGCTACGTAGTCATTTTCATCACAATAGGTCCTCTCGAATACTCCTTCGATATCGCTTAGCCATCTCTGGCATACAATTGGGTCAACCTCCCCATTATAGATTGGCGGTTTGCACGCCATGAACTCCTTGTATGTACAAGGCTTTCGTCCTCCGGACTTTTCCTTTGTTAAATTGGCATTATCCTCCAATTTCTTGATTCTTTCCTCAACCACTGATAGTACCGTGTTCTGGATCTTATCGATGAAACCAGACAAATTATTTTTTATTGCCTTTCCAACCTCCTCGGCAATCACTTCTCTTGTTTGCTCGGTGACTCTCGGCACCGTATCATCGTTACCTTCATCTGCCATCTTTAATACTGATATGTATACATTAACCGTTAAACATTTCATTTATAATATATATGATTTACTTATTTTGGTTTAATCAAGTTCACAACTTGATTCGACCGTTCTTGTTTCATGCATTTCCCGTGTTTGAGTGAATTTACACACTCTTTTCGTGCATATCCATTCATGTTTCATTTTTATATTCTCTAAATCTATTTAAAACAATTAACACTTACCGGAGGCTTGATCAAGCTTGAACCGAACACACTTTATTGACAACCTTGGCTCTGATTACCAACTTGTAAGACCCAACTTAATGTAACGAGATTAATGATACAAAACAAGGAATTTATACTAATATATCAAGTTTACAAAAAAAAAACTTTCTTGATTAAAAGACCATATTTGATTCTGAAATTTCAGTTAAAAGGAAAATATTCATTAAACATGCAAAACATAACTTCAAATGTCTACTAGATAACATTTGAAAACATAGTTCAAGTATCTACATAATGCTAAGACAAAATAGATCAAGTGCGGAAGCTTCGTTTAGTGCGTTCGGTTCTTGATAATAGCTTGATCACCATCCGGATTTGGTTCCATATTCACCTACGGTCAAAACCATTTAAAATTATTAGTTTGACACTTTAAACACCTAGTATAAGCAAGTTCCATACTCAAAGTATCCAAAAAAAAACAAGAAAATCTCGGTTCTGGGTGCTGGCGTCGCGCCACCACCGTCGCGTCGCGCGACGGGTGATGTCTTCAGCCGTGGCGCGGCGCCAGCAACGATTTTCGACAGATTGTTGTTGTGTTGAGCTGCTAATTTGACCCAGCACTATTTTTCCAAGTTCCAAACTTTAAATCGACAAAACTTTTTGTCACACCCCGATATTTCCACATTTCGCCGGTAGGCCCGGTAGGGGAGTATCGTGACGTAGTTGATATCATCATGGTCAAACAACACAATATTTAAATGCACAGCGGAAGCAAAAGATAGATATATTTCAACCGAATATAAATGTAATATCAAGTATCACAAACAGTCGAAATTTATCCACAGGTGGATCAAAATAAAATGGAAACAGTAGTTCAACAGACTTTAGGCATCTTAAGCTTGCGAGACTCTTTATTGATGCTAGGAGTAGCCAGCCTATTCCGATTAGTACCTGCCCTTAGCCTTTTTGGGAAAATACGTCAGTTTACACTGGTAAATACAATTAACTGGCTCATTTTGAAAAGGTTTAATAAAATTGATTTGAATGCACGTGGCACAAACTTTTATAACTTGGGATAATTATTTGAATATATAAACTTGTAAAAGAATTACATGTTTCTTATGCGTTCAGTAGCCCGGTTCGTGTCGGGTTAAAGATCAATAGACACACCACATTATTTATTTAGGCACTGACAAGTGTACGCCTACACTCCGCGCTTAGGTCTTGGCCATTTCGTAAAATGATGCCAAGGATATCCGGGACATGGTCATTAACCCCCCAAAGGCTTTAAGCAAACAAAACAATTTAAACGGTCATCTCGATAATACTTAACCACCAAACGATTAAGGTCGAATGCCCGACCAAGCGGTATTTTATATACCGTACCCCAAGCCCGTATAAGGGAAAATAAGTTAAAAGTATTTACCTGAGCTAAATATAATATTCAATCCCAGCCGTATCAAATCAGCAAGTACAGATAGCTTTTACTGGGCTCCTATTCTGGAATGAAGGTTTATAATAACCTATTAGAATCCTAACGGGTTTTTAATTAAGCCTAAACTTAGACCGGTTAGTTTTAAAGAAAGATACGGTTCAAACGCACGATTAAGCGAAGACCGGAATAGAATGTGGTTTAGACCCGACAAGTTTGAAGACTTGTATAATATGGTTAATCTAAACACCTTCTGGATTTTGAGATAAAAATGATAAGGTTTGACCCGTTTCGGCTAATTTATGTAAACTAGTTACATAAACCGAACCGAACGCGCAAGAAGCGTAACGGGTAACCATAAGGGTCCTAAACAGGTTTCCTAAGTTAATATGCCTTAAATATGTTGTGATATCAGTAGGATACCTTCCATTATGCCCAAAACGAGTTTAATATTAATATAAGCCCCGAAGGGGTATTTTGGTCATTTTAAAGATTATAAAAGAGATTAATTATAACTCTGAGACTCGGGTCTGAATACATCAGTAAAATGACTTAATTTATCAGGTTATATCAGTTGGTGATAAGTCTTATATGACAAAATGGTTTTAAACCCAAACTATGCGTTTAATACGCTTAAAAAGCTAATTTAAGCGATTTCCGGGTTATACAGGAAATTTGAGTTTTCTGATCAGGTTATAAGGTTCAAAATACTTTATTTATTATATAAAATCAGTAGCAATTGGATTGGTGTCAAAATATTATGTATAACTCATTTTATGACCAAAAAGGGTATAATCGGTATTTACCGAATCAAGGTCATAACCCTAGGTTATGAGCAGGTTAAAAATAATTAAAAATATTCAAAAATCCCAAAATATTATATTACATCAGTGGATAAAAGGTTTGGTGTCGAAAATCGGGTTTAGATAGGCTTTATGCTAATGACGCCGTTTAATTACTAAAAAGCGTTCTAATTACGTCATTAAGCATAACTCCTATTCTAGACCTCAAACTGATGTGAAAATTTAGGGACATGTTTATAAATCAGTAACAAAGATTATTGTCCTTTCACATATCCAAAATTCTCGTTTTATGGTCAAAAGGGCATATTGGTCAACATTAGGCAATTAACGGAAATGTGTAAACGGATGGGGCAATCAAAGAACCAATCACAGAGGGTTATACCATCATGTAGCCTGGTCCTAAGGAAGTCCTAAGACATTTCTAAACTCTACTAAAACGGGTCAGAACTGAAGTCAAAGCAAAAGTCAAAGTTTTGCGACTTTCGGTTTCGAACCGGGTCTAAATAGGAAATTGACGGATCAAACAAGCTTAGACCAGTTATTATACTTATTTTCAAGTTATATGAGTGATAAAATAGGTTACATGCCTTTTACATTGTTAATTATGTGTTAATTCGAAGATTAGCATTCTGTTGACTTTTTCTAATCAACTTTGACCCGACAAATGGTCTAGTTAGAGTGGGAATCAGAGGGTGCCCTTTTAAGGGTTTATTGCCCACATAATTACCAACTTATAACTACCTTCAATTTGACTAATCACTGGACCATTAATGATTAATCGCTAAGTCAAACGTTAATTACGACGGTTTGACTTTTAAGCTAATAACTAAGTAAAACTTAATTAAGGAAGGTCAAGGGTGCTTACCAAAGTCCTATGCACGATTAGTGATGACTTGGTCTGCTCTTATGCTCCAGGAAGCTCCACAAATGCAGATGGAAGGTGTGATCAAAATGTTGCAACATGAGGGCCTTTTATAGTGCATTTTATGGCTTGTGATCATGACAAATCATGCTACAACTGATCATGGATCACCCACAAGTGTCCCTAAGTGCCTAGGAATTATTAGGGGTCGCCCATGGAGTGAAAATATCTGTTTTAAGTCGGTTATGGGGCTGAACAGGCTGCTGGCTGTAAATTCTGCATCTGGGGGTCGCACGCGGCCCGCTTAAGTTCTTGTTAACACTTACGCGGCCCGCCTGAACCCTGTTTTCAGGTAAAAACCTTTTTAGCTTTTTGCACTTGGCTCTTGGCCCTTCGAAAGGTCATTCCCCTTTACAATCTTGCATTATGAGCCCCTCTCATTGACTTATAAGGGCTTCAAGACTTATACCCACTTTGCTAAGTCCTAGGTCACTTTATGTTTACCCGAAAAGTCATAATTTTCAACGTTTACGCTTTAACCCCTCGTATACGAATTTGATCATAACTTTCTCATACAATAACGAAACTTTATGAAATTTTTATCACACATTCAAGTGAGCATAATTTACCGTTACAAAGCTTCGGGTTTGCTAAAAGGTCACTCAGAGGTATACCTTAAACATGTTGACACATTTAACCCATGTAGTTTGTAATCTCCCACTTTCTTTCACAATTAGCTTCGTATGATCCATGATTCATTCGTTTAAGGGTATGAGCATCATGTAGGGTTACTGTAAAGTATATTTATCCCTTGTTGACATTTTGAACCCTTATATTCACATACTTTCCATGATTGTCAACTTTAGTCCCTCTAAAGTATATTTTCACACGTTCAAGCTTATGACACGTGTCAATACATTATAGGACGTGAATTTTCGAGGTGTTACATCCTCACCCCTTAAAAGAAATCTCGACCTCAAGATTTACTGAAACAAATGAGGGTACTTTTCTTTCATTGTGGACTCTACTTCTATAACATATCTGGAGTTTTCCCAAGCTCCCAAAGTGACCCCTATATTAGGTACGTGTATCCTTTTGGAGCTTCTTAACCTATCGATCCTCAATCGATACAGGATGCTCATCACATCATAAATCTGCATATCATTATGTGATAGTGCTTCTTGACTTATTGGCGAAACACATCCTTAAATCATTAGTGTGTTAATGCATTGCGAGCTCCGCCAAGCTTCTTAAATGGTTTTAGCTTATAAGCTATTTGATCTTGATACATTCGATTTCCTTCGAATGATTCTATATATTCAGAGCTTAACTAGCCTGATAATTTAACAAATTGGCACACCCTTCCTGGGTGATATCTTTTGTTGAGCCTTATTCTTTAACAAGATCTTAGGAGGTTTGCTATTTTCATCAATCCTTGCTTTTCCGCCGAATACTGGCAACTTACTGATGATTAGGGATTTGTATGATCTTATTCGTTGTTTCCAATGCAACTTTCAGATCCTGATAAGTGGACTTCCCAAAGTCTTGTCCATCCAACGGATGTTTTGATATTTCATCTATACAAGGTCTCCAAAGGAGTCACCTTGATACTTATATAACAACTATTATAGAAAAGCTTATCTTAAGGTGAGATGGTTATTCAAACCATTGCTCAAAGCTAATCTTGAGGAATACCTAATCCTTACAGTTAGTTGAACAAATCGACGATCCTGGGCAGCTGATGGCGATTCTTAATCGTTGCCTAATTAGGGTTGCGGTAAACAATGCATAAGCAAAATGAACCGTCTTTCATAATTAATTATACCGAATTCTCAGGATATTGAGTTAGGCTATATGAACCTTCTATTTTAAAACTTAGTTAATCAGGGTATTGATTTTTCCAATAATGGTACTAGCCGTCTTGGAGATTTCATAATAATACAACCTTAAATGGGATATAAACCTTAACTCTACCTACCTCTCAAGGGTAAACAGGGTAAATCTTAGGAGAAGATAAACAAGATACAAGGAGGTTACAGAGATTTCACAAATCTCAGGCTCCAATTCATCCATCATTGCTTGTGTCAATTAAGTGACACAATTACGTTACGAGTCCACGAATTCCTTGATCTGGAACATTTACTTGGACAATTCCATTCTGGATATCTCCTTTGAATACCATTAGTTGACTTTAGCACCATATGACCTATCGGAGTATCTTTGTGGTCCCATGCATTAAACCTCCATACTGATCAGACATGGAAGCAATCTATGGAACTTATTAAGATACACCAATCCTCATATGACGCTTTTATAATACCATCGGGTATTCGGAATCGATAGAGATCAAAGAGATATCAACTACGTATGCTGACGTACTTCTTTTTAGAGAGATGATACCTCTAAAATTCTATGACTGAAGGTTTCTGATAGGAACAGAAGAAATGGTTCTTATGATTCGCCTGTGAGTCTTACCTTGCACTTAATATCTGGGTTTCCTTACGGGAAAATTTTCTAAAGGTTTGCTAAGCTTATGGTCTTTATGAGAGACTTAGCAGCACCTGAACCCAACACAACTCTTAGTAATAACTCACAATAAGGGATTTATCTAGTGTCATTATTAATGTGAACTGCCTCTAATGATACATCAGGAGGGTTAAGCGCCTCCATCCTTAATCCTTTCAAACTTAGCTGCAAAATCTATGACAAATTTAGGGCAGTCTCAGCTTTGACTGGTCGTTTCTTAATCTATATAACGCGAGTAGCTGAAGTAGATCCATAATGGATTTATAATGAGCAGGCTTTGAAACCTTAATGTGCCTTCTTATTGTCGTTGCTAACCACTAGTAATTATTGCATCAAGCTTAGATTCTTGGGTAAACTGGATAGGGCACTATCCCAGCCAATGAGTTAAAATTTGTAACATACTGTCAACAGCTTAGAACTTTTATGTCGAGAGTCAGAAAATTCTTATCTCATCTTTTCCATTTCGTGAAACGGATATTAGGTTTTTCTAATAAGGTCCTTAAGACTCGGACCATCCCATAATGTATATAAGAGGATCTTTCTTGTGGACTTCATTAATGTCCTCACTAATTATGGGTATTGCCATCGAATGACTGTGATGTATACCTTACCATGTCCTTTCCAGCATAAAAAACTGATATACCTAATGGTTTCTACCTCATCCAACAATTTCCTAAAATCGATGGCCCCCTATTTTTACTATTGAAGTCTCTTGACTTCCAATAGACGAAGTACTTTTAAGTACCTCCTAAAAGGAAAGGGGGCTTCTTGCCACATATGATTTTGTTTGGGTTATTCTTCGCATTTGAAGTATGAATATAGCTCTTCTCATGAGCAGCGACATGTGTTTTAAAGCGATAGCATCCGGCTTCTTGAACCTTTTCATGACTTTTATCATAGCCTTTCTATCAGCTACGTTAATTTCGGTTTTCGGAGATTAACTCCCTTAACATTGAGGTTCACATCTGATGCACCATTCTTTATTCGTCTCCTCTGTAGCATTGCGACTGTTGTTTGTCTTTTCTGAGTTTTCCATACTCGAAGCTTTGGTGTTAAATACCAAATTCAGCAAGTGCTTAGGCAATCCGTATCATGTGTCTCCTTGAATTGTCAAAGGCTCACCATGAGGAGTCTTGATAACTACTTACTTCTTATCACATAAAGTATGGGTTTGGTTACAGGATGACCAAACCATTTCCTATTATTATATCGAGTCCCTCTATTTTGATGGAAACAAGGACAGCGGAAAAGAATGATTCCTAATGGATATAAAACATCCATCTAATATTGCTGAAGCAGTCTCTGAGGTACTATCGGCCAATTTTACTTTATACTTAACGTTTAGAGTTTTAACAGGCAGATTTAACGATTTACAAAATCTATTGTCTATGAAAGACTTATCTGAACCTGAATCAAATAATACTCTAGCATGAGCGTTATTGATAAAGAAAGTACCTGTTGTGACATTGTCATCCTGAATAGCCTCTTGAGCGTCCATTTGAGAGCTTCCAGCTTTGGTCTTCTTAGCCTCCCCAGGCTTCTTGGTTTTATTTGGGCAATTTGTCTTGATGTGCCCTATTTCATTGCAACCATAGCAGGTTGCGTCTCCCAATCTCTTGCAATCCAAGGTCTTATGCCCCTTGGCCTTGCAGATTCCACAGGGTAGAGGCTGGGATTCAAATCTGCATTTCCCGAGGTGGTATTTCCTACAGGTTTTGCATCTGGTCTTTTCACCTGACTGTTGGTTGTTCTTCCAGTCCTTGCATTCATGGGTCTTGTGATCCATCTCTTTACCGATGACACATCCCCTGGTCTGATCATAGAAACATTTTCCGAAGTGTTTCTTCCCGCAGGTTTTACATTCGGGTTTTGCCTGCTTTGGCTTGGACTGGTTATAGCTTGAACCGGTCTTACCATTTTTGTAACCGTTATTCGGGGTATTGTCGTACTTTCGCTTATGATCCCTTAACGCTTGGTCCACGGCCTTGTTTACAGCTGTATCTAACATAGCCTGTAACTCGGCGCCCGTTAAGTTCAGTCTTGCATCATTATTCGGATCCGCTGGATGATTGTGAGCTTCAGGTGAGTCAGCCATGGTGAAGCTTTGAAAGCTACAAACCAAGTAGTAATAATTGGTTTAATTATATGGTGAATTGTCGAATTTGATGATTAAATAGCCATGGTACAAATAAACCATATAGGCGAATAGATAGTATTAAATTTATTTGATTATGTTTTGCCTAGGTTTTTAGGTAAACCATCCTTGGCGTGTAAATGGGATATAATACTTCATATTTATTAGACAGGGGATATAAATCACGACTGTCAATGTCGTACCGACATTTTATATAGCACAAGCTTGTTCCAAAGGACTCCTGATGGCACAGGGGCCTTGTCACTAAGGAAAAATTTAAAACATAATCGATGATTCCTTTGGATCGGAAAATTTCATAGTTCGTTGTCTTGACAAGAAGTTATGAAATAAAACTATCTTTTTATGTACATATACTTGCCCGTAGGCATACATTCTAAATGAATGTTTTGATGTATGCATCATGTTCGACGTTTATTAGCCATGATTCCTATTGATCATTTATGCTAATTAAGGGGTTTGGAAAATCCTAATATGAAGATGACAAGTGTGATTTTATCGCATCACCGTTGCCAGGAGTGTTAACATGTTTACAATGTTAACAAGGATTCGAATCTTTTGAATAGGTTCTACCATCTTAGCCTCGTCTGGAATGACATATAGGCTAGGCGGTACCTTTAAGATTCTTTTTAATATGTATACAGGTAGAAAAAGAAAGATATTTATTTTATTCAGGATTTTTATTATAATCCTAAATTATAAGTTAGTAATAGCACAAAAGACTTAGTCACGTGGACTAGTTTAATTTATAAGCCCAGATTTTATGGAATCGAGGCATTAAGGTTTGAATCAAAGTTCATTACCTTTCCTTGACAGGGAGTTGTAGGCTCTGACTGTCCTTTGTCTTTTAGGACAATAGGTATAGCCCGTGGGCATTTCCCTTCCGAGGGATGTTTATGATATGATCATCTTGACAGGGAGTTGTATGCTACGACTGTCTTTTGTCTTTTAGGACAATAGGTATAGCCCGTGGGCACTTCATCCTTAACGGATGGTTATAATATGATCATCTTATATGATGATATAAGCCATGATTTCTGGATCATTAGGCCAAATTAGGAAATTGAAAGAATCCAGTATAAGAATGACTGTTGTGATTTTCTCGAATCACATTTGTCAAGAGTGCTAACACGTTCTCAGGTGTTAACAAGGATCTGAATCCCTTGAATGGTCTTACCATCTTGGCCATGTCTAAAATGACATGTAGGCTAGGTTTTACCTTTAAGATTCTTTTTATTATTAAGCGCAGACAATCCTAAATCGAGATGTTTAATAGGGATCCGAATCTAATTGAGGAACTACCATCTTGGCCCTGTCTCAAAATAACACGTGGCTAGGTCTTGTCCTTTTTAGATTTTGCCATTTTATCATAATGGTAGATCTTATAAAAGGAAAGTTATTTTCCATTTATTTCATATTTCATGTTTAGGATGAAAATTTAAATTTAATCATTCCACTATAAAATTAAAAAGTTCAGGTTTGCCCTAAACGGGACTTGAAAGGAATAATGTTGTCCTCGTAGGGACTGAAAGATAAATATGTCCTTATAAGGACTATCAAAGAAATGAAAAGCAACGAAAGAGTTTCTCTTTTACTTTATTTCCAGAAATTTTCTCCTTGGTTCTCTGCGTGAGGTATGAATATCGAAGGTTTTGGTGGGTAATCCAAATCTTTTATTTTGGAATCTTTGTAAGAGTGGAATCCAAGGATTTAATAAGTAATCGACAATATGGATCATGAAATAGATCAGAATAGGTATATTCCAAGTCTGGGATTCCAAGATTTGGAGGTAATAATTATGAGTTTCTTGATTTCATAGGTATTATCTTTGGAATGGGACCTTCAAGGACAGCAAGTTCGAACTCCTCCGATGTTGGCTTCTCATTTGGAGTTTCCAAAGTCTTGGGTAAAGAATTTGAAATATGATTAATGGGTCCAAAAGGTCATTCCTTCATACAGGTCGTGCGCCTATTTGAGCTGTAGCACGAAGCTTTACTTTTTCAAACTTCGGATTTGGAGAGCCTCCACCAATGGCAGCTTTGCTCGGCGACACGATCCGGAGATACAGAGGTATTGAAAATAATGCATACATATAACAGGGATGAGATCATTCCTAGTTCAAGTCTAGACTCGGAAGTTAAGGAATGTGCTACTGTGTCACTGAGATTAAACACTAAGGGCTAGTGTTTAATTCACTCAATGTTGCCTCTGATACCAACCTGTCACACCCCGATATTTCCACATTTCGCCGGTGGGCCCGGTAGGGGAGTATCGTGACATAGTTGATATCATCATGGTCAAACAACACAATATTTAAATGCGCAGCGGAAGCAAAAGATAGATATATTTCAACCGAATATAAATGTAATATCAAGTATCACAAACATTCGAAATTTATCCACAGGTGGATCAAAATAAAATGGAAACAGTAGTTCAACAGACTTTAGGCATCTTAAGCTTGCGAGACTCTTTATTGATGCTAGGAGTAGCCAGCCTATTCCGATTAGTACCAGCACTTAGCCTTTTTGGGAAAATACGTCAGTTTGCACTGGTAAATACACTTAACTGACTCATTTTGAAAAGGTTTAATAAAATTGATTTGAATGCACGTGGCACAAACTTTTATAACTTGGGATAATTATTTGAATATATAAACTTGTAAAAGAATTACATGTTTCTTATGCGTTCAGTAGCCCGGTTCGTGCCGGGTTAAAGATCAATAGACACACCACATTATTTATTTAGGCACTGACAAGTGTACGCCTACACTCCGCGCTTAGGTCTTGGCCATTTCGTAAAATGATGCCAAGGATATCCGGGACATGGTCATTAACCCCCCAAAGGCTTTAAGCAAACAAAACAATTTAAACGGTCATCTCGATAATACTTAACCACCAAACGATTAAGGTTGAATGCCCGACCAAGCGGTATTTTATATACCGTACCCCAAGCCCGTATAAGGGAAAATAAGTTAAAAGTATTTACCTGAGCTAAATATAATATTCAATCCCAGCCGTATCAAATCAGCAAGTACAGATAGCTTTTACTGGGCTCCTATTCTGGAACGAAGGTTTATAATAACCTATTAGAATCCTAACGGGTTTTTAATTAAGCCTAAACTTAGACCGGTTAGTTTTAAAGAAAGATACGTTTCAAACGCACGATTAAGCGAAGACCGGAATAGAATGTGGTTTAGACCCGACAAGTTTGAAGACTTGTATAATATGGGTAATCTAAACACCTTCTGGATTTTGAGATAAAAATGATAAGGTTTGACCCGTTTCGGCTAATTTATGTAAACTAGTTACATAAACCGAACCGAACGCGCAAGAAGCGTAACGGGTAACCATAAGGGTCCTAAACAGGTTTCCTAAGTTAATATGCCTTAAATATGTTGTGATATCAGTAGGATACCTTCCATTATGCCCAAAACGAGTTTAATATTAATATAAGCCCCGAAGGGGTATTTTGGTCATTTTAAAGATTATAAAAGAGATTAATTATAACTCTGAGACTCGGGTCTGAATACATCAGTAAAATGACTTAATTTATCAGGTTATATCAGTTGGTGATAAGTCTTATACGACAAAATGGTTTTAAACCCAAACTATGCGTTCAAGGGTGCTTACCAAAGTCCTATGCACGATTAGTGATGACTTGGGTCTGCTCTTATGCTCCAGGAATCTCCACAAATGCAGATGGAAGGTGTGATCAAAATATTGCAACATGAGGGCCTTTTATAGTGCATTTTATGGCTTGTGATCATGACAAATCATGCTACAACTGATCATGGATCACCCACAAGTGTTCCTAAGTGCCTAGGAATTATTAGGGGTCGTCCATGGAGTGAAAATATCTGTTTTAAGTCGGTTATGGGGCTGAACAGGCTGCTGCCTGTAAATTCTGCATCTGGGGGTCGCACGCGGCCCGCGTAAGTTCTTGTTAACACTTACGCGGCCCGCCTGAACCCTGTTTTCAGGTAAAAACCTTTTTAGCTTTTTGCACTTGGCTCTTGGCCCTTCGAAAGGTCATTCCCCTTTACAATCCTGCATTATGAGCCCCTCTCATTGTCTTATAAGGGCTTCAAACTTATACCCACTTTTCTAAGTCCTTGGTCACTTTATGTTTACCCGAAAAGTCATAATTTTCAACGTTTACGCTTTAACCCCTCGTATACGAATTTGATCATAACTTTCTCATACAATAACGAAACTTTATGAAATTTTTATCACACATTCAAGTGAGCATAATTTACCGTTACAAAGCTTCGGGTTTGCTAAAAGGTCACTAAGAGGTATACCTTAAACATGTTGACACATTTAACCCCTGTAGTTTGTAATCTCCCACTTTCTTTCACAATTAGCTTCGTATGATCCATGATTCATTTGTAACACCTCGGAAATTTACGTCCAATAATGTATTGACACGTGTCATAAGCTTTGAATAGGTGAAAAAGCACTTTAGTGGGACTAAAGTTGACAAACAGAGACACTATGTGAATATAAGGGTCCAAAGTGTCAACAATGGATAAATATATTTTAAAATAGCCCTACAAGATGTTTATACCTTCAAAAGAATAAATCATGGACAATTGTAAACGGTCCAATAAATCTTGGGCTTAATTTTCCTCTCTTTCTAAATCGGATAACCCCCTTCCATGGGGATACCTTGAGCATGACCTTGTCGCCAACCTGAAACTCGATCGGTCTTCGCCTTTTGTCTGCATACGACTTTTGTCTATCTTGTGCAGCTTTCAAGTGTGCCCGAACCACCTCAATCTTTTCGTTAGTAGCTCGGACTATATCTTTGTGAGCGAGTTCACGTGGACCCACCTCACCCCAACACACCGGGGTCCAGCACTTCCTACCGTAAAGCATTTCATACGGTGCCATCCCGATACTAGCATGATAGCTGTTGTTATATGAAAATTCGACCAAAGATAGATAAACATCCCAACTACCTCCGAAGTCAATAATACATGCTCGTAGCATGTCCTCCAACGTTTGTATTGTTCTTTCACTCTGTCCATCCGTCAGAGGATGGTACGCAGTACTGATGAACAATTTGGTTCACATTTGCTCTTGAAACTCTCGCCAGAAATTTGAAGTGAACCGGGTATCCCTATCGGACACTATGGATACCGGTACTCCGTGGCGTGCCACTATCTCATTAGTGTAAACCTCCGACATCTTTTCTGACGTGTAAGTCTCACGTATTGGAATAAAGTGAGCACTCTTTGTCAGTCTATTAACCACCACCCATATTGCATCAAATCCGCGGTTCGTCCTCGGTAGTTTGGTTAGCAGGTCCATTGTAATATGTTCCCATTTCCAAACCAGAATTTCCAACGGTTGAAGCTTACCGTATGGTTTTTGGTGTTCCGCCTTGACTTGTAGACATGTCAGGCATTTTTCCACGTATTTCACTACATCTCTTTTCATTCCGGGCCACCAATAGTTTTGTTTCAAGTCGTTATACATCTTGGTGGCTCCCGGATGGATGGAATAACGGGATTTGTGTGCTTCATCTAGTAGAAGCTTTTTAACTCCACATGTGTTAGGAACCCAGATTCTGTTGAAACGTGTTTTCAAACCGTGATTGCCCTCTTTAAGATCTTTAAATTGGCCGACAATTCTTTCCTTTTTCCAGTTTTCTACCTTCACCGCTTCAACTTGTGCTTCTCGGATTCGTTCTAGTAAGCCCGAGGTCACAATAAGCTGCATTGATTGTACTTGTATCGGGGCATAATCTGTCTTTCGACTTAACGCGTCTGCTACTACATTGGCTTTCCCGGGGTGGTAATGTATTTCACAATCGTAATCCTTGACCGTTTCCAACCACCACCTTTGCCTCATATTTAATTCCTTCTGATCGAAGAAATATTTCAAACTTTTATGGTTCGTGAAGATTGTACATTTTACCCCATACAAATAATGTCTCCATATTTTTAAGGCGAATACCACTGCTGCCAGCTCCAAATCATGAGTCGGGTATTTCTTTTCATGGATCTTTAGTTGCCTCGAGGCGTAGGCTATGACCTTGCCTCGTTGCATTAAAACACATCCGAGCCCCGAATGTGAAGCATCAGAATAAACCACCATGTCGTCAACTCCTTCCGGTAATGTTAACACCGGAGCGTGAGTTAACTTTTCTTTGAGTGTTTGGAAGGCTTTCTCTTGTTCAACGCCCCATACAAATCTTTCCTCCTTGCGAGTCAGTTTGGTCAACGGTAAGGCAATTTTGGAGAAATCTTGTATGAACCTCCTATAATATCCCGCGAGCCCTAAAAAGCTTTGGATTTCCGAGGGGTTCCTTGGAGTGTTCCATTTTGACACGGCTTCTACTTTTGACGGATCCACTAGTACCCCGTCGGCAATAATGATATGCCCGAGAAACTGCACCTCTCGTAACCAGAAGGCGCACTTTGAAAATTTTGCATACAGCTTTTCTCGTCTGAGTGTCTCTAACACTTCTTGCAAATGGTAAACTTGCTCAGCTTCATTCTTCGAATACACTAGAATGTCATCGATAAATACAATTACCAACTTATCCAGCATGGGTTTGCAAACCCGGTTCATGAGATCCATGAAAGTCGCGGGTGCGTTAGTCAACCCAAATGGCATCACGAGAAACTCATAATGCCAGTACCGCGTACGAAAGGCCGTCTTCGGTACATCTTCCTCCTTGACTTTTAATTGGTGATAACCCGATCTGAGATCAATCTTTGAGAACCAACTCGCTCCTTGTAGCTGGTCAAACAAGTCATCAATTCTTGGAAGTGGGTATCGATTCTTCACCGTGAGTTTGTTCAACTCCCGGTAATCGATACACATGTGCATGCTCCCATCCTTCTTTTTTCACGAACAGCACTGGTGCGCCCCACGGAGACACACTTGGCCGAATAAACCCCTTGTCAAGCAGATCTTGAATTTGGGCCATCAACTCTTGCAATTCCGATGACGCGAGTCGATACGACGCCATGGCCCAATTCAATTCCGAACTCCACCTCTCGTTCTGGCGGTAGTCCTGGTAAATCTTCCGGAAATACATCGGTGTAATCACGTACGACTGGTACGTCTTCAATCTTTGGCATTTCTTTATCCGGTTCGTTTGCATATATTATGAATGCTCTGCACCCTCGCCTCATGAGTTTGTGAGCCTTTAGCATTGTGCACATAACGGGATTACCCCCTTTTTCACCATAAATGGTAACGTGTTTTCCACTTGGAGATGTCAGTTTTATCTCCTTGCGGAAACCAATCTATGGAATATTTTTCGTGTGATGTCAGGATAACCAATCCATCCCGACAACTACTTGAAATTCTCCCATCGACATCGGGATCAAATCTATGGAATATTTTTCGCCGTCAATATCTATTTTACAATCTTGGCATACATCACACACAAGGAAACTTTTGTTGTCACCTATTTCTACCTCTAATGGCATAGGTAATTTTGTTAGTACAAAAGAAGGATGTCGAATAAATCCATGCGAAATAAAGGATTTATTCGCACCCGTATCAAATAACACATGTGCGGGAATTGAGTTTATAGCAAATATACCTGAAACCACATCGGGTTCCCTTTTTGCCTCTGCTGCTGTTAATTGAAAAGATCTAGCTTTTGCTTTTGGGGCTTCGCCTTTTGTGTCTTGCCCGTCTTTCTTTTCAATTAGTTTCGGGCATTCTGACTTCTTGTGACCCGGTCGATAACAATTGTAGCAGACCGTCACTTTCTCCGGGCATGATGTAGCCATATGTCCCGTCTTCCGACATATGGGACAAGGTTTATCCTTGAAGCAACACTCGCCCTTATGACCTTTTCCACAAATTTTGCAGCTAGGTGACCCGCTTTTACATTAGATTTCTTCCCAGTTTCATTCATTCGTGCCTTCTTGGCAGGGCTTGGATTAACAACATATGCCCTTCTTTCACCACGCTCCAACTGCTTTTTCAATTCGATTTCCCGTTCCCGAGCAACGTTTATGATCTCGGTAAAGGTCTCGTATTTCGAAGGAGTCATAAACTCCCTATACTCGGCACTCAACATGTTATAGTAGTAGTATATCTTCGGTTCTTCATTCGTCACCAATTCATTGCAAAACTTCATCTTATCCATAAACGTCGCCGTAATCTTGTCTATGGTTTCGCCCTTGTGCCTAAGTTGCATGAACTCTTCATTGATTCTATTAACGACCGCCTTGGGACTATGATGTTTAAGAAACGGTGTCTTAAACTCCTCCCATGTCATAACCTTAGCCGGTTCGCTACCAATCTCTCTCTTCTTGTTATCCCACCAGTCTTTCGCTTGACCCCTTAATTGACCCGTACCATAGGCTACGTAGTCATTTTCATCACAATAGGTCCTCTCGAATACTCCTTCGATATCGCTTAGCCATCTCTGGCATACGATTGGGTCAACCTCCCCATTATAGACTGGCGGTTTGCACGCCATGAACTCCTTGTATGTACAAGGCTTTCGTCCTCCGGACTTTTCCTTTGTTAAATTGGCATTATCCTCCAATTTCTTGATTCTTTCCTCAACCACTGATAGTACCGTGTTATGGATCTTATCGATGAAACCAGACAAACTATTTTCGATTGCCTTTCCAACCTCCTCGGCAATCACTTCTCTTGTTTGCTCGGTGACTCTCGGCACCGTATCATCGTTACCTTCATCTGCCATCTTTAATACTGATATGTATACATTAACCGTTAAACATTTCATTTATAATATATATGATTTACTTATTTTGGTTTAATCAAGTTCACAACTTGATTCGACCGTTCTTGTTTCATGCATTTCACGTGTTTGAGTGAATTTACACACTCTTTTCATGCATATCCATTCATGTTTCATTTTTATATTCTCTAAATCTATTTAAAACAATTAACACTTACCGGATGCTTGATCAAGCTTGAACCGAACACACTTTATTGACAACCTTGGCTCTGATTACCAACTTGTAAGACCCAACTTAATGTAACGAGATTAATGATACAAAACAAGGAATTTATACTAATATATCAAGTTTACAAAAAAAAAAACTTTCTTGATTAAAAGACCATATTTGATTCTGAAATTTCAGTTAAAAGGAAAATATTCATTAAACATACAAAACATAACTTCAAATGTCTACTAGATAACGTTTGAAAACAAAGTTCAAGTATCTACATAATGCTAAGACAAAATAGATCAAGTGCGGAAGCTTTGTTTAGTGCGTTCGGTTCTTGATAATAGCTTGATCACCATCCGGATTTGGTTCCATATTCACCTACGGTCAAAACCATTTAAAATTATTAGTTTGACACTTTAAACACCTAGTATAAGCAAGTTCCATACTCAAAGTATCCAAAAAAAAAAACAAGAAAATCTCGGTTCTGGGTGCTGGCGTCGCGCCACCACCGTCGCGTCGCGCGACGGGTGATGCCTTCAGCCGTGGCGCGGCGCCAGCAACGATTTTCGACAGATTGTTGTTGTGTTGAGCTGCTAATTTGACCCAGCACTATTTTTCCAAGTTCCAAACTTTAAATCGACATAACTTTTTGTCACACCCCGATATTTCCACATTTCGCCGGTAGGCCCGGTAGGGGAGTATCGTGACGTAGTTGATATCATCATGGTCAAACAACACAATATTTAAATGCACAGCGGAAGCAAAAGATAGATATATTTCAACCGAATATAAATGTAATATCAAGTATCACAAACAGTCGAAATTTATCCACAGGTGGATCAAAATAAAATGGAAACAGTAGTTCAACAGACTTTAGGCATCTTAAGCTTGCGAGACTCTTTATTGATGCTAGGAGTAGCCAGCCTATTCCGATTAGTACCTGCACTTAGCCTTTTTGGGAAAATACGTCAGTTTACACTGGTAAATACAATTAACTGGCTCATTTTGAAAAGGTTTAATAAAATTGATTTGAATGCACGTGGCACAAACTTTTATAACTTGGGATAATTATTTGAATATATAAACTTGTAAAAGAATTACATGTTTCTTATGCGTTCAGTAGCCCAGTTCGTGCCGGGTTAAAGATCAATAGACACACCACATTATTTATTTAGGCACTGACAAGTGTACGCCTACACTCCGCGCTTAGGTCTTGGCCATTTCGTAAAATGATGCCAAGGATATCCGGGACATGGTCATTAACCCCCCAAAGGCTTTAAGCAAACAAAACAATTTAAACGGTCATCTCGATAATACTTAACCACCAAACGATTAAGGTCGAATGCCCGACCAAGCGGTATTTTATATACCGTACCCCAAGCCCGTATAAGGGAAAATAAGTTAAAAGTATTTACCTGAGCTAAATATAATATTCAATCCCAGCCGTATCAAATCAGCAAGTACAGATAGCTTTTACTGGGCTCCTATTCTGGAACGAAGGTTTATAATAACCTATTAGAATCCTAACGGGTTTTTAATTAAGCCTAAACTTAGACCGGTTAGTTTTAAAGAAAGATACGTTTCAAACGCACGATTAAGCGAAGACCGGAATAGAATGTGGTTTAGACCCGACAAGTTTGAATACTTGTATAATATGGGTAATCTAAACACCTTCTGGATTTTGAGATAAAAATGATAAGGTTTGACCCGTTTCGGCTAATTTATGTAAACTAGTTACATAAACCGAACCGAACGCGCAAGAAGCGTAACGGGTAACCATAAGGGTCCTAAACAGGTTTCCTAAGTTAATATGCCTTAAATATGTTGTGATATCAGTAGGATACCTTCCATTATGCCCAAAACGAGTTTAATATTAATATAAGCCCCGAAGGGGTATTTTGGTCATTTTAAAGATTATAAAAGAGATTAATTATAACTCTGAGACTCGGGTCTGAATACATCAGTAAAATGACTTAATTTATCAGGTTATATCGGTTGGTGATAAGTCTTATACGACAAAATGGTTTTAAACCCAAACTATGCGTTTAATACGCTTAAAAAGCTAATTTAAGCGATTTCCGGGTTATACAGGAAATTTGAGTTTTCTGATCAGGTTATAAGGTTCAAAATACTTTATTTATTATATAAAATCAGTAGTAATTGGATTGGTGTCAAAATATTATGTATAACTCATTTTATGACCGAAAAGGGTATAATCGGTATTTACCGAATCAAGGTCATAACCCTAGGTTATGAGCAGGTTAAAAATAATTAAAAATCTTCAAAAATACCAAAATATTATATTACATCAATGGGTAAAAGGTTTGGTGTCGAAAATCGGGTTTAGATAGGCTTTATGCTAATGACGCCGTTTAATTACTAAAAAGCGTTCTAATTACGTCATTAAGCATAACTCCTATTCTAGACCTCAAACTGATGTGAAAATTTAGGGACATATTTATAAATCAGTAACAAAGATTATTGACCTTTCACATATCCAAAATTCTCGTTTTATGGTCAAAAGGGCATATTGGTCAACATTAGGCAATTAACGGAAATGTGTAAACGGATGGGGCAATCAAAGAACCAATCACAGAGGGTTATACCATCATGTAGCCTGGTCCTAAGGAAGTCCTAAGGCATTTCTAAACTCTACTAAAACGGGTCAGAACTGAAGTCAAAGCAAAAGTCAAAGTTTTGCGACTTTCGGTTCCGAACCGGGTCTAAATAGGAAATTGACGGATCAAACAAGCTTAGACCAGTTATTATACTTATTTTCAAGTTATATGAGTGATAAAATAGGTTACATGCCTTTTACATTGTTAATTATGTGTTAATTTGAAGATTAGCATTCTGTTGACTTTTTCTAATCAACTTTGACCCGACAAATGGTCTAGTTAGAGTGGGAATCAGAGGGTGCCCTTTTAAGGGTTTATTGCCCACATAATTACCAACTTATAACTACCTTCAATTCGACTAATCACTGGACCATTAATGATTAATCGCTAAGTCAAACGTTAATTACGACGGTTTGACTTTTAAGCTAATAACTAAGTAAAACTTAATTAAGGAAGGTCAAGGGTGCTTACCAAAGTCCTATGCACGATTAGTGATGACTTGGGTCTGCTCTTATGCTCCAGGAAGCTCCACAAATGCAGATGGAAGGTGTGATCAAAATATTGCAACATGAGGGCCTTTTATAGTGCATTTTATGGCTTGTGATCATGACAAATCATGCTACAACTGATCATGGATCACCCACAAGTGTTCCTAAGTGCCTAGGAATTATTAGGGGTCGCCCATGGAGTGAAAATATATGTTTTAAGTCGGTTATGGGGCTGAACAGGCTGCTGCCTGTAAATTCTGCATCTGGGGGTCGCACGCGGCCCGCGTAAGTTCTTGTTAACACTTACGCGGCCCGCCTGAACCCTGTTTTCAGGTAAAAACCTTTTTAGCTTTTTGCACTTGGCTCTTGGCCCTTCGAAAGGTCATTCCCCTTTACAATCTTGCATTATGAGCCCCTCTCATTGACTTATAAGGGCTTCAAGACTTATACCCACTTTGCTAAGTCCTTGGTCACTTTATGTTTACCCGAAAAGTCATAATTTTCAACGTTTACGCTTTAACCCCTCGTATACGAATTTGATCATAACTTTCTCATACAATAACGAAACTTTATGAAATTTTTATCACACATTCAAGTGAGCATAATTTACCGTTACAAAGCTTCGGGTTTGCTAAAAGGTCACTAAGAGGTATACCTTAAACATGTTGACACATTTAACCACTGTAGTTTGTAATCTCCCACTTTCTTTCACAATTAGCTTCGTATGATCCATGATTCATTTGTAACACCTCGGAAATTTACGTCCAATAATGTATTGACACGTGTCATAAGCTTTGAATAGGTGAAAAAGCACTTTAGTGGGACTAAAGTTGACAAACAGAGAAACTATGTGAATATAAGGGTCCAAAGTGTCAACAATGGATAAATATATTTTAAAATAGCCCTACAAGATGTTTATACCTTCAAAAGAATAAATCATGGATCATACGAAGCTGAAAATGAAAGAAAGTGAGGAATTACAAACTACAGGGGTTAAATGTGTCAACATGTTTAAAGTATACCTCTGAGTGACCTTTTAGTAAACCCGAAGCTTTGTAACGATAAAATATACTCACTAGAATATGTGATAAAAATTTCATAAAGTTTCGTTATCGTATGAGAAAGTTATGACCAAATTCGTGTACGAAGGGTTAAAAGCGTCAACGTTGAAATTTGTGACTTTTCGGGTAAGCACAAAGTTAACCAAGGACTTAACCAAGTTTGTAAAAGTCTTAAGGTCCTTAAAAAACAAGTTAGATGGCCAAAAGTGCAAGAAAAATAGTTAAAACCACGTTACAAAGGACCAGGGACTGAAATGTAAAAGATGAAACTTGTTTGGCCTGTTGCGCAGTTTTAGACGCCCCGCGAGAGGGTCTTCGTGGCCCGCTTACAACCTGCCAGCGCAGAAAAAACGAACAGCTGCCAGTAACAGCTCTGAAACCGACTTTACACTCTTGTTTTACATACCAGGGGCTGCTCCAATGGTTTAACATGCATAGGGGGCACTTCTACTGATCTGGTAACATGTGTAGACCTCTTTGGCATCATCCTAGAAGATCAAAATTGATATATAAGGGACTTGAAGTTGTAGCAACTTTGTTCATTCACTTGCAACTTCATTTCTGGAGCTCTCCTGATCAGCAACCAAGTTCCTTAGGCTCCCTAATCGTGCATAGGACTATTGTAAGTATCCTTAACCCTTCCTAATTCAGTTTAGCCTAGTTAATTAGCTAAAAGTCAAACTGTCGTAATTAACGTTTGACTTTGAGATTAAATAAAATTGGCTCAGTCAAATCTCGAATTAAAAGTACCTATAAGTAGGTATTTATGTGGGTAATAAACCCTTAAAAGGGTACTCTCTGATTCCCACTCTAACTAGGTCAATTGTCGGGTCAAACTTGTTATTAAAAAGTCAACAGAATGCTTATTTTCAAATTAATGCATAATTAGCAATGTAGGAGGCATGCAACCTGTTTTGTCATTAATATAACTTGGTAATTAATGTAAGAACATGTCTAACCATGTTCAAACCGACAATTTTTCAGTTTAAACCCGGATCGGAACCGAAAGTCGCATAATTTGACTTTTGCTTTGACTTTCAGTTCTGACCCGTTTAAGCATGTTTTAGATTTGCCTTAGAGCTTATTTTGGACCAGGTTTCATATAAGTATAACTCTCTGAGATTATACAACTTGGTTCACTAGTTATCCGATTCATATGCATGTTTCCGTTAAGTACTTAAATGTTGACTATTATGCCCTTTTGACTATAAAACGTGATTTTTGAAAAAGTAAAAGAGTAGAAACCTTAGTTACTGATTTATAAACTTGCACCTAAAATTTTACATCAGTTTGAGGTCTAGATTAAGAGTTATGCTCATTAGCGTAATTAGAAAGTTTCTTATTAAATAAATGGCGTAATTAGCATATAGCCTATCTAAACCCACTTTTTGATATCAAACTTTTTACCCACTGATGTGATATAATATTTTGGGATTTTTGAAGATTTTTATTTAATTTTTGGCTGAGCATAACATAGGTCTCTAAGTTTAACTCGGTTAATGCCGGTTTTGCCCTTTTAGCCATAAAATGAGTTTTACAAATCCTTTTGACCCCAAACCTTTTTATACTAATTTATTTGATAAATAGAATATTTTGAGCCTTCTGGAATCATAAAAATATCAGCTTTCCTTTGAAAACCCGGAAATGGCTCCAAATCGCCTTTTTAAGCATTTTTAACGCATAGTATGTCCTAAAACCATATTAAACATATAAGGTTGATACCTATTGATATTTTTAGTATATTTTTATATATTAACAGTAAGTAAAAGTTTTTAAACTCAGGTTTCCAGTTTTGACCTTTTAAGCCTAAGTGAAATTACCAAAATACCCCTAAGGTGCATAGTTGGTTTTAAATGATAAATTTCACATATAGGTCATGCCCTACTGTTATAACTTAATAAATTAAGTGTATTTACTGAATAAATCAGACCGGTAACTCAGATTACTAATTAAACTCTTTTATAATCTTTTAAATGACCAAAATGCCCTTATGAGGCATAATTTGAGTTTAAATTCGTTTGGGGCATAATAGAAGATACCTTACTGATATCACAACATGTTTAAGGCATATTAACTCAGGGAACTTGCATATGACTCTTATGGTTGCCCGTGACGCCCTTTTCGCGTTCGGTTCGATTTATGTAACTAGTTTGCATAAATTGAACGAAACGGGTCAAACCTTATCATTTTTGTCTCAAAATCCAGAATGTATTTAGTTTACCCATGTTATACAAGTCTTCAAACTTGTCGGGTCTAAATCACATTCCATCCCGGTCTTCGCTTAATCATGCGTTGGAACCGTATCTTCCTTTAAAACTAACCGGTCTAAGCTTAAGCTTAAATAAAGACCCGTTAGAAATCTAATAGGTTATTATAAACATTCGTTCCAGATTAGGAGCCCAGTAAAAGCCATCTGTACTTGCTGTATTTGACTTATACATTGCTCAGGGTTTCCAGTTTTGACCTTTTAAGCCTAAGTGAAATTACCAAAATACCCCTAAGGTGCATAGTTGGTTTTAAATGATAAATTTCACATATAGGTCATGCCCTACTGTTATAACTTAATAAATTAAGTGTATTTACTGAATAAATCAGACCTGTAACTCAGATTACTAATTAAACTCTTTTATAATCTTTTAAATGACCAAAATGCCCTTATGAGGCATAATTTGAGTTTAAATTCGTTTGGGGCATAATAGAAGATACCTTACTGATATCACAACATGTTTAAGGCATATTAACTCAGGGAACTTGCATATGACTCTTATGGTTGCCCGTGACGCCCTTTTCGCGTTCGGTTCGGTTTATGTAACTAGTTTGCATAAATTGAACGAAACGGGTCAAACCTTATCATTTTTGTCTCAAAATCCAGAATGTATTTAGTTTACCCATATTATACAAGTCTTCAAACTTGTCGGGTCTAAATCACATCCATCCCGGTCTTCGCTTAATCGTGCGTTGGAACCGTATCTTCCTTTAAAACTAACCGGTCTAAGCTTAAGCTTAAATAAAGACCCGTTAGAAATTTAATAGGTTATTATAAACATTCGTTCCAGATTAGGAGCCCAGTAAAAGCCATCTGTACTTGCTGTATTTGACTTATACATTGCTCAGGTAAATACTCTTAACTTATTTTCCCTATACGGGCTTGGGATACGGTATTATAGTAATACCGCTTGGTCGGGTGTGTAATCATTTAAATCGGATTGTGATTAATGTATTTACATAACTCGTTTAATATGTATTATTTGGTGTATGGCCTTTTGGGGTTAAATGACCATGTCCCAGATATCCTTGGCATCATTCAAAGAAATGGCCACGACCTAAGCACAGGGTGTAGGCGTACACCTGACAGTTGCATTATGTAAAAAAAACTGGTAACCCACTTAAAAGGAATCAACCTTGTGGGCATTATACCTGTGGCGTGTCAGTTAACTTAAGTCCGGCCTTACAACCGGCCCTAATGGACGACAAATAAGTAAAACTGTATATATGATTATTTAGTAATTGTCCCAAGTTATAAAAGATATTTTTGCCAAAGTGCATTCAAATCAATTTTTAAACTCTTTTCAAAATGAGTCAGTTAAGTTGTATTTACCAGTGTAAACTGACGTATTTTCCAAAAAGGTTAAGTGCATGTGCTACACGTAATAGGTTGGATACTCCAGGCACCAGTAATCAAGTCTCGCAAAGCTTTAGGTGTCAAAGTCTGTTGTACAGTTTTCTCTTTATTCTGATCCGCCTGTGGATCTGTTTCAACTACATTGTGATACTTTATATTACAATTTATTTGGTTGAAATAAAATCTATCTTTTGCTTCCGCTGTGCATTTAAATATCGTGTTGTTTGACTATGATGATATCAACTGCGTCACGATACTCCCCACCGGGCCCACCGGTAATACGTGGAAATATCGGGGTGTGACATCATTCGTTTAAGGGTATGAGCATCATGTAGGGTTACTGTAAAGTATATTTATCCCTTGTTGACATTTTGAACCCTTATATTCACATACTTTCCATGATTGTCAACTTTAGTCCCTCTAGAGTATATTTTCACACATTCAAGCTTATGACACGTGTCAATACATTATAGGACGTGAATTTTCGAGGTGTTACACTTTTGACTCGGGCGTCCGTTTTAGCCGATTCTTTTTCCTACGTGACCGTAATTTAATTATGGACGCGTTTATCAACACGTTTTGCATAAAAATATCATTTCAAGAGCAGGTGGCTTTTATTTCATCTCTTGTTTATTCAACTCATTTGTTACAAGTTCCCTAACTTGCGTTGTTGACACCTTTAATTTCAAACCATATCACCTGTTTTCCATGTTTACCGATTATGACTTTCGCTTCCCTCCCGAGAGCGCTCATGTCATAACTATCATGCTTAATCCTAAGGATTTAATCATGTTTTTCGGAATCGATTGGCAAAAAAATGTTCCGAACTATAATCCCTCTACAAGGGCTCATGCTTTTGCAACGGAAATGTGTGTCCGTTACACGACCTACACTTGACTATATAACCAATCACAAGTGGTGGTTATATATTTCTATGTTTGTAACACAACTTGTTTTGACTAGTTTGGGTGCCGAATGGGTGTCTCCATTACTAGATACATCCAAACTCGAATTCTAATTCATGTTTTGACCCATCTTACTTGTTTAAGGCACTTTGTCACTTTCGTGACTTAATGGTTTTACTTGTTTACCAGCTATCAATATAATAAAGTAAGACTAACAATTAATGTAATGTAGCGAAACAATAGGTCGCGTACCTTCAAAGTGTGCCCTTCAAACGTGTATCACTTCCGGCTTGTCCATTTGACGATCCGGATGCTTTACCTTTTAATCCCTGCAACGAGGTGATCACTAATTCATGTTTGAAACTTGATTTAGAGCGGATTAGAGGCTTCAATTTGTGAATTTTGTGAGGATTTTAGGGTTTGAAGGAAACCCCTGGTCGCCCTCCTCTTCTGATCGATCCCAGCACACGCATGTGTGTGTCTGGTGGGTTATTTTTCTTATTTGAACATTTAAGTTTCAGTTTTTATTAATTTGGCCCCTCAACTTTTGTTTAACTTATAGTTTAGGTATTTCAACCTCAATATTAGTCACTTCAAGACTTCTTAACTAACAGGGTTATAAATTCCTAGTTAGTTTGTTTTTGTTTATTTAGCGTTTTATTATCCTGATTTTAATTTTATAAATTTCGGGGTGTTACATTGTGTTTTTAGTGAAGTAAGAGCATTCACATTCTCCATCTGTTTCCATCTATATAAAAACACACATTTTTCTAAATTTTGTTAATCTTTTAAAAACATCTTACATGCAACTCTCTATCTTTATTTATTTCTTACTCACAAACAATTATTTTATTATTTTTTTCTTTTTCCTACACACTCACAATAGAAATATAGAAGGTTAAATATAAGAGCTATTTACGAAAATAGCAATTGACTCACACCAATTACGAAAATAGCCAGCTGAAGCGTCCGTATACAGACTCCTCAAGTATTTGATGCGTCTTTTTTGAGAATGTCACTGAAACCCAATAGAAAATGGACAAGTGGCATTTTAATAATTAAGGCTTGCATCCTTTGTCTGCAAAAAGATAATTAAAAAAGAAAAGTAGGTGGGACAATAGTTTCAAGATTAAATTTGCACTATTGAAGGGTCTTTTGGTTAAACACTATTAGACAACATATGTGAAGGGTCACCGGCTACAGGCTCCGGCAACATCAGTGTTCGTATTCCCGGCAGCAGTTCTCGATCAAAAAACTCATCATATTCGACTCTATGTGAAGGGTCACCGGCTACAGGCTCCGGCAACAACTTTGTCTACAAAAAGCAGACAGACGCGGTTTCCAGATTAAATTTGCACTTGCCGGAAAAAATGGCGGAAACCTGCAACTCGGCGGAAAAAATGGCGGAAACCTGCAACTCGCCGGAAAAAATGGCGGAACCCTGCAACTCACCGTAAAACATCGCCGGAAACTACCCCGACGCATCCCGTGCATGATGCCTCGCTACAAGGACGCATCCCGTGGCCACGTGTCCATTTTTTATTGGATTTTGATCCAAAGACGCATCCCATCTTCATCTCAGACGCATTCCGTTTTCAGACGCATCCTGTGCATTTGGATCCGTGATGCCTCGTTCCAAAGACGCATGAGTTGGCCATTTTGGTAAGTCAACCATTTTCCTAGCCATATATTTTTCTATTACTGAGATTCCAATGTGGTGGTGTTTTTGTTGTTTCCTCTATTTTTTTCTCTATATTATATAGAATAGAGCTTCCAATGTGAATGCTCTAATATAGATGAAAATGGAGATTCGGATGAGAATGCTTTTAGGGGTTAAAATGAAAAACCTAACGGATTGGGTAATTTTGATGATTTAAAGGTTGGGTTTTACCGGTTTATAATTAGTTTTTGTAAGAGTTGTAGTTTTTCTAACTAAAAAATGATAAGTCGGTTTGATTTGCACAGCCGGTTAGAAACGGAAAGCCATGTCAAATGATTTGTAAACTTAATCATGTTTGTTTCATTTTGGTACACTAGGAAACTGCATTCCTTTTATTATCACCTCACGAACTCGCCATATTTGCATAACAGTCTCCTGTGCGTATTTTCACTTCATTTTTGTTAACGTGTATAAATATATAAAATGTATTAGTATATGTTGATGTTCGTAAACTTAATTAATCTTATTTACCCAAAATGACCTATTCTTCTTGCACGACCTATTTACAGCGCATGGGGGGGGGGGGAACTTGGCATACAAGTTGGCCACATACTTCGCCGAGTACGCGTTTAAGCGTACCTCTAGCCACATTAGCTGCGACGGCTTCGTCACCCGTCTGGCGAAGCACTGGTCGCGCCTCTTGTCCCCGCATGTGGCTCAGGATATGACTGTCACACACCATGTTGATTCGGTAGGTAGGGCCACAACAGTCTCGATGAAGATTGCTCACGAGGTGTTACCAGACAAGGTCCAGGTGATTTGGTCGCTTGATGAGGGTCGTACAGAGTGGTACCCAGGGCAGCCACTACCGATAGAAACGGGCCAGGGGCGAGGGAGGCGAGGGTGACGGGGGAGAGGCGAGGTGACTGCAGCAAGGGCGGCGGGGGATATGGAGCAGGTCATGCTGCGATCAATATATCGCAGATAGGTGTGGAGGATGTACAGGTTGATCGCCCGTACGAGTGACAGAGCGTCAGACCATGTGTGATGACTCCACCAGGGGTGGAGGAGAGAATGGCTCAGGTAGGGATGGCAATGGGTCGGGTTTGGGAAGGGTTTAGGTAATCCCAAACCCAAACCCGGTTAGATAAGCTTGTCCCAAACCCGTCCCAAAACCCGTCGGGTTTCTAGCGGGTAAATACCCATCGGGTATCGGGTATACCCGCGGGTTTCGAGTAAACCCATTAATTTAAAAAGATTACTCGTTGGGTATACTTATCTCAAAACCCAGTATCTATGGGGTAACTATTAACCGGTTACATTTTGTATTGTCACTATAAAAATATATATCAAATAACTACAATGTATACGGAATAGAATACCTATATGTGTAAAAAATGGATGTATCATATAAATACATATTAAATAATATAAAAGAAATTATATCGGGTATACAATCGGGTAAACGGGTACACTTTATCTGGTAATTGGGTCGGGTAAACGGGTATATCACTAAATCCTAAACCCGTCCCAAACCCGCGAAAAAAATAAAAACTATTCCCAAACCCGTCCCAAACCCGATTAACCGACCCCAAACTCGTCCCAGATGTGTCGGGTTTCGGGTATACCCAGCGGGTTCGGGTTTAATTGTCATCCCCAGGCTCAGGTCGAGTCGGATGTAGCTGTTGTGCGGGTGGATGTATCCTGTATACAGAGCGACGTAAACTGGATAGTGGAGGCGATTATTGCTATGCATCTTGGCTTGGCCCTACCTCCACGAGCTGGCACTGCACCACCACCACCCCATTGCCATGTCTGATTCTTGTATTTTGGTTTTGTTGTTTTACATGTGAAACATTGTAAATGTTTATCTTTTGTTGTTTTAGATGTAAAACGTTGTAAATATTAATCTTATGTTTACATTTTATTTTGTTTGTTTGATAATTGTTATCGTATTGTTTATCCTATGCACATGTTTTGTTGTTAATATATCCTGATTATTAAAAACTCGTAGTATTACAAGCTCGTAACATAATCCAATATATATAAATAATACGGAAAATACTATCGTAACATAAACGTTTCACATAATAAAGTCGAAAATTATTCAACGATAGTAGTATGTTCAATTACAAACTCGTAACATAATCCGATATATCTATATAATACGTGAAACACTATCGTAACATAATTCAATATATCTAAACAATTACTAAAACTTATTATACGCTTTTTTGGTTTTAGAAAAAAAATATTTAATTATATATGGGCCGTATTATACAAATGTTAAAAACCCAAAATCTGATCAAAAACCTCCCAAAATAAAAACACCAGACCGTATAATATTATATTGGTCGTGTACAATTGTATACGACTCGTTTACATGTAAAAAAAAGCTATACATAAGAAAGTAAGAAGGTGCTAAATTGTAAATATACCAAACTTGAGGGCTTCAATCCACCAGGAGCATTGAGCATAACATAACCCTCCTCTTCATCATATCTTGAAAGTGAAGTATTTGAAATACTAAAATCAACCAACAAGAAGATGGGGCGCTCGCTTCTCTCTCAGTTCCTGAATCTTTCAAACGCCTGTCCACGCTTCACGTATTCCACTCTCTCTTTATGCTAATATTTAACCCTGTAAACATACACCTTTTAGCTGTAGCATTCTCGATTTTGCTCAATTATTGTTTGATATATGAAGTGTGAATCATTGTTCTTGATTATACAGTATGCCAATGTCTATACAATGCTCAATTAGAGGAGATAAATTAAGGGTAGTTGTTAATTTCTGGTGATTTACCATATTTTTTGTAATCTTGACCTAAAGGTGTCTTTTTTGTAGTGGATTTTTGTAGCAGTAATGATAGTGATCAGAGGACTAGAGTGTTATGCTTACAAGGTGTTTGCTATAATGTCTATAGATAGTCTAAAAATGATTCTATGAAAAGTCAAGATTTTTATAGGGCATTAAGGGTTAATCTGACAAGAGGAGCTCATTTACCTTTATGACTAATAATTGACTATACTTTTCTGAATTTCTTTGCTGTTTGCTAATTAGTAAATACCCGGTGTTTAGGCCAACACGATTTTTCCCTTTACGCCATTTCTTTTATAAAAATTAATTTAACTTCGAATATATTATATTCTTGAGCAAAACCATTTGTAGCTGTAGTTCTCAATGCTGGTGATTTTGAAACAGTTCATGTAACCTTTCAACTAAATCACAACGAGCATTTCCAGTAATTCATCGTAATTACCTTCCGGTTGCTGGAGGTGTTAGCAGCCACAAATGCTATTGCAGTGTATCAGCCCCTGAACCTACTGTTTCAGAGAGTTCCTCCACCTCTATAAAGTAATTATTTTGTAATCTCAGTAAGTTATAAATTTATCTTTTTTATGTAGTTTTAATACATAAAATTCTGGTCATGAATTACTTCTTTCTTTAACCTAAAATGTATTTAGCAGGAAGAGAATTGTGTCGGGTGTCCAACCAACAGGATCTATACACCTCGGGAATTATCTTGGAGCGATAAAAAATTGGGTATCACTGCAGGTAAACATGTTAATTATTTATTTATGTTTTTTTTTGGTTGAAGAGTTATATATTTCTATGTTTTTTTTTTTTTTTTTTTCTGTTTCAGGATAAATATGAAACGTTATTCTTTATAGTGGATCTCCATGCGGTATGTGCACTAAAATAGGCATGCTGTTTTTTATAGTTTATTCACTGTTATAATTTTGTTTTTTTCTTTTGTTTCATTTAAATCAAAAGTTCTGTTAATTTTGCAGATAACTCTACCGTATGACGTCCAACAACTGTCTAAAGCAACTAGAGATACTGCAGCTCTTTATTTGGCATGTGGTGTGGACACCTCAAAGGTCTTTTTGTGCCTCTTTTACTGATATTCTAATATAAAGTATTGTTTTACCATCATCTTTTTATTGTATATATGTAAATTGAATTCTAATTCGTTAGACAGGCTTCTGTATTTGTGCAATCTCATGTTCGTGCCCATGTAGAGTTAATGTGGCTGTTGAGTTCTGCTACACCAATCGGCTGGCTAAACAGAATGATTCAGTTCAAAGAGAAATCACGAAAGGTGGTGCGTCTTTATTGTATGCAGCTCATTCTCTACAGTTCATTTTTTAGTCATTTTCCACTTGATCTTAGTACAATAGGGGCGGCACTTCTTGACACGACCCGAAACCACCCGACATGAAAAAATATAGGTTTTGGGTCGACTAACACGACCGGTATAAAAAACAGGTCCGGTTAGGGTTGACCCGTATTAAAAACAGGCCGGGTTCGGGTTGACTCGTTAACCTGTTTAGGTTTGAAAAAAAGGAAATATATTTGTCTTTGTTTTTTCCGTTTTCCATTTTACATGTTTAGTTATAATAATGTTAGTTTTGTCACAACATATTATCTACTTGTCCCACTTATACTCACCATTAAACACGTTACTGATAACCCACTTAAAACCCAACAAACCGCTTATAAATCGTCAACATGTATGACTAATTTAAAAAAAATTGGTTATACGGGTTGTGTTCGGGTTGACCCGAATTTATGTGTGTGGGTTAGGGTTGAACTCTTTGACACAAATAATAATAAGGGTCGGGTTCGGGTTGCACATTTCAACCCACCAAGCCACGAACCCGCAACTCGCCAACCCACTAACCTAACACGATTGACACCCTATAATACAGGCGACAGGGTGTCGGGGTTTGGTGACGGGTCAATATGATTCCTTTTTTTGGTTGGGTCTGGTCAAAATACTTATCCTCCAAAATTATTTATTTTTATAAATATTTAGTGTGATGACATTTTACTAAATTTTGTAATTAATTATGGTTGTTTTTTTCGATTTTCAAAGGGTGATGACAATGTCGGGGTTGCACTTTTGACCTATCCGGTGTTAATGGCGTCAGATATTCTTTTGTACCAGGTACCGTTTGTTGTCCCTTCACAATCCATTAAGAAGCACATATGATGGTTAATTGATTATCATTCACTAATTTTATATCCTTAACATCCCATACACAATGAGCAATCACTAACTTTGAAAGTCCATTTATTGAAAAGGACCATTCTACCCTCATTTTTGTTCTTAGAGGCCATGTTTTTTTCATTTGCAGTCTGATTTAGTCCCTGTTGGTGAAGACCAAAAGCAGCATTTAGAATTGACACGAGAGCTGGCTGAACGCGTTAATCATCTATATGGTGGTAGAAAATGGAAGAAGTTAGGAGGGTAAGAAAATTAATAATTTAGGTAATTGTTGTAAGAATTTGTGCTATGTTACTATTTCACCACCACCTTTGTTATTGGTAGCTTTCAGTTTCTATATATTTAGTTTTGTTTGTCTTGTCTTCTTTTTGTTTGGAGCCAAGGGTCTCTGTAGAAGCAGCCTCTCTATCCCCATGGATGGAGGTAAGGTTTGCCTACATCCCACCCTCCCCAGACCGTACGAGTGGTTTTGCTATTTGTGGGATTTACTGGGTATGGTTGTTGTTTGTTGTAAGAGTAAAGTACACGCATGGTCCCTGCGGTTTATCAAAATTTTGGATCTGGTCTCTAGCTTTCCAAAAGTACACGGATGGTCCCTGTGGTTTGCACTTTGTAATGCATTTAGTCCCTAACTTGGACCTGCTAAAACCTTTAGATTTGTTGGTTGGGGACTAAATGCGTTACAAAGTGCAAACCACAGGGACCATCCATGTACTTTTGGAAAGCTAGGGACCAAATCCAAAATTTTGGTAAACCACAGGGATTATTCGTGTACTTGACTCTTGCCATAAAATATTATGGAAAGGGAGTTGATTTGTATACAACAAAATCTGTCAATAGTCACTACACAACATGTACAAACAACACATGGTACAAGTCTACAAAGCACGAGTTTGTTGTGTATGAATCACCACCCTTATCGAAATTGCTTGTTGACTACCTTTTTTATGTTTGCAGCCGAGGTGGTTCAATCTTTAAGGTGAATCCTATGCTTGATCTTACTATTTATTAATCTCTTAACTTTTTTTATCTAGTTGGAACGTATACAAACCTTGAATTTTTTTTTTTACTTTTATAGGTTCCAGAGCCGTTAATTCCTCCTGCTGGAGCACGAGTGATGTCACTTACCGATGGTCTTTCTAAGGTATTTCATATAGAGCTGCACATATACAACATGTACAGACTGTCGATATTTGATGTTGTAAGCTTTGTTACGGTTATTATTTTTTTTGTAGATGTCCAAGTCTGCTCCTTCAGATCAGTCTCGTATTAATTTGCTCGACTCAAAAGATGTGAGTGGGCCCGACTTCATTTCTACAGTTTTCCATCTTTCATTTTTTTTTCTGTGAACAAAAGAACTTGATCGATTAAATACTTCATTTTATATCTTGTGGTTTTATATAATTCTAAAGATTCTATTATAATTTTTTGTTATGTTATAAGTTTGTTTCCCTGTTTTAGGCAATTGCAAACAAGATTAAGCGTTGCAAGACGGATTCTTTTCCTGGGTGAGTTCTCACTCTTCCATTAGACGTTTTTCTGCTTCTGTTTATTATTTACTATTATAATTTTTTTGTGTGCGTGTGTACATCTTAATTTTCTGTAAATATAAGTTGCTATATTTGTCATCTTTTTAATTTTCTACACTATTTAGGTTGGAATTCGACAATGCTGATAGGCCCGAATGCAATAACCTTCTATCAGTATATCAAATCATTACAAATAAGACAAAGGAGGTAACTGCTTTAATTTTCTTATACTTAAACAGTGTTATATGATGTGTATTTTATTTCATTTTCTTAATTTTATCCTAGAGGTGGCAATCTTGACCCGTTTATAGCAAATGGGTTGATTTGGAATCACAAGTGAGATGGGTAAACTTTATTTTAAGAGCATTATATCATCGATAAAATTTGGGACTTTATTGCAGGAAGTTGCACTAGAATGTCGGGATATGAACTGGGGCACTTTTAAACCTATTCTTACCGATGCTTTAATCGATCATCTCCATCCGATTCAGGTTTATGTTTACTACACGCTTCAAAGATTAAACCTTTTAATACTATAATAAGCTTCCTTTGCAAATCAAAAATGATTTTCAAAAAAATATATAAATTTTACTTTTTTGCAGAAACGATACGAGGAAATTATGTCGGATACAGGTTATTTGGACCAAGTTTTAGCAGAGGGTGCAAGCAAAGCTGCCCATATAGCAGATGTTACTCTTAGTAATGTATACCAAGCAATGGGATTCTTAAAGAGATGAGAGCCGGTATTAAAATATATATCAGATTAAGAAAGCCTGATGTGGATTTTCTTATTTCACGTTGCTAGAAAAAGCTAATTAACAGGCATGTTTGCATTCTTTTGATGTATCGAGTTCCGAAAATGTTTTAGACGTTAGTTGGTGCGCTCGGGTCGAGCACACACAATTTCTGAAATTGACAAGAACCAAAACTGGGACAAGCAATATATCTTCAGGTTATTTTCTGGTTTCCAAAAAGAATGGTTAATATTGATTTCCATCAAAGAAGGAAGATACAAAGGAATCTGTATATAATAAGTTTACAGTTTCTTAATTGCTATTACATCATAATCTATTAAAACCGAAAGCTATCAAGAAATGAACAATGAAGAAACGAAACTTGTGAAATTCATAAACATTATTGAGTGATTTAAACACTTTATATTCTAGATAAAAAAAGAGAAGTTGAGTTGTTAGCTTCATTCTATTCTATTCTATTACATTCGTTTTGCAAACTTCCCATAGCTTCTTTAACCAATTGTTTTCTTGAATATGTAGCATAACTTATTTCTAAGATTGTTTTCTTGAATATGTAGCATAACTTATTTCTAAGATATTTGGATCTGTCAAAGTCAAAGAAATTGGATTCTACAGGACTAAGACCATGTGTAGTGGTAAATTGTTATAATGCCCCCACCATGGGGCATTATTCGACACGTGTCATCCTAGTCAGCATGGGGCATTATAGCATAAAGTGGTGTAGTGGGGCATTATTCCAATAACGCCCATATTATTTTTAATGCAAAAAAAAAAAAAAAACATCAAATGGATGTCAGGTTGAAAAGTGAAGGTCAGACCACATCTCAAAAGTCATTGGTGGACCATGTGATTGTCAGAGACCACATCTCAAAAAAAAAAAAAAAAAAAAAAACAAAATGGTTGGAAGCCTCCCATTGGCTAGTCAACCCCCACCATGTGCATGTTAAGCGTTTTATTTAAAACGCCGGCTTCAATTTTTTGAGAAAATAACGCCCGGTAACGCCGGGTGTAGTGGGCGTTTTGGGGCGTTTTTTTTCAATTTTTTTTAAAAATCACGCCCCACCACGGGTGGTCTAAGATTTAGAATTAAATTTGTTAATCTCAAAACCTCTGGAATTTGTGGTGCATTTTGTAAAAGCCTGGGAGAGAATAAGGTAAATTTAATCTATACTTGGATTAAAAAAAAAACCCTCTTTAAGCTCTCGAAAATGTTACGAGTATAAAACTTTATTCTTGCAACATATGCTTTGCAGTAGTAATGATGGTAATGTGTTTTTTTAAACTCAACTGTGGTCAATACACGGCTTTGCGGTAGTAACAATGATAGTTCCTAGACATTGAATATAAGCTCTATATTTGCATAATAGAGGAAACTAGATTCCAAACATATGATCATTTATATTTAACATCTGTATGACATGAAGATAGTGCAAGCAAGACAAGATCAATCTAAAAATGGAATTTGGATATGCATCTTCATAGCATCCAGACAAGTATTGTAAGTTGCAACACATGTTTATCGTCAACACATAGTCACTGTACACTTTTTAACATATTTACATCGACCAAACTAAAACACACGTAACCAACAAACATATACCAATCAATATATGATCACTGGTCGCTAATTTCTGCTCCTTCATTCTTTTTCAAAATAAACTTAGAAGGAACTCTCGACAACGCAAAATTACCATAGTCATCTACTTTACCATAAGAAGCAAGACTAGGAGCCATCACGATCCTGCATTTGCTTGACGTGTCGCACCCCATTTCAACACCAAAATAAGTCAAATGGTCCGTAATACTGTTTCCAGATACCGATCTGAAATATTTAGCAAAATTAGTTGAGAGATGATTTGTTCAACAAAATGATATATAGTTTGTTTTTGCTTAAATAAATTGTTTAACCTACCTGCTACAATCAGGGTCTTCACCAGAATCATCACAGATCTTCTCGACTTCATAGATAAGAAACCCTAATCCAATGTTATAGAGCCACACCTGCAAATTGGAAAAAAAAATAATACAATTGAAAACACATTACAAAAGCTAAAGTCTAAAAAGTCAAACAAGATTACCTCTCTTGGGAAGTGATGATACGTCTTCTGCGGGAAAAACTGATAATACGGAGGCAGATGTGGGACCATGTCGTGTTCGTGTGTCACTCTAAACGTATTTGGTACAACTTCGATGTAATACGTCGCAAAAGCAGCATTGCCAATTCTAGGTTGTCCAAACGTCATAACTTGAACGTTCTTGGACCCATAAATAAGCTGTTAAAAAGGTATATATAATCAGTTAAAAATTCAAAAGAATATAAAACGGTTGAAGTAGTTGCAGCTAGTAAATAACTAATGGACTAAATATATGTTACCGCAAGATCCAATCCACAAAAGGCGGCCATCGCTCCGCCCATTGAATGCCCCGTCACCATAATTTTAAGATCTCCGTATATCTCTTTTATTCTACTAACACCATCGAGAATTCCCGAACGTACAATGGTATTGTTATAAGCGTTAAAAAACCCGTGATGCACCTGAAACAATGGCGACAAAGATGAAATAACGATCACTAAACACAGTAAGCGAAATTATTGCCAGGTGTACCTTGCCATCTGTGCACCCGGGATAATCGAAGTCGAGCTGTTTCCAGAATAGGTCCTCGATCCAATTCTGTATACTGTAGTCACAAAAATATTATTCAAACTAGGGTTTTAAACCTAGTAAAATGTCATTTTCATCCCTGAGGTGTGACCACTTTTGTGACTTTCGTCCAAAGGTTTGTTTTTCCACATTTGGATCCAAAAGGTTTGAAATCTTGTCGTTTTCATTAGACTCGTTAACTCCATCCATTTTTTCTCCGTTAAATGAGGGGCATTCCCGTCTTTTTAGACATTTTTTATCAAAATATAAAAAACATATAAGAAATAAAGATCCACCTCTGTTGTGACTTTCTCCCACCCAAACCCTTTAATCATCACAAAATAAAATGTCTAAAAAGACGAAAATACCTTGACTTAACGTTAAAAATGGATAGAGTTAACTAGTTGGATAAAAATGGCAAGATTTTAAACCTTTTGGATCCAAATGAGGAATAATAACCCTTTGGATGAAAGTCGCAAAGGTAGCCAAACCTCAGGGACGAAAATGGCATATTACTCTTTTAAAACCAATCGTATTTTGTATTAAATACCATATTACACAAAATCAAGAGATAAAAGAGTTTTTTTAATAAATAAGTGAAGTGTGATACCTGGTTTCTTGAGTGCCTCTAAATGCTATAACAATGGCATCAAGATCATCTGCAACCCCAACAAAGGCCTGCAATTATTATTCAGTCACTATATCCATCTGTGGAACCCATAAAAGATTATGACATTATGTCAATGCTACTAAAACATGGTAATAAAGATGTACCTGCAGGCAGTTTTGAACATCAACAACGAGCTCTATAACTTCAAAACCCTAATTCAAGATAACACCAAACGTGAGCATTGATTTAAACACTGTATTAAGTTTCACAAGATTAAAAAAATTTAAAGTTTTATGGTACATGAATCACAGTTGTAGTTTCATTATATTTTCTGACTCAAAACGTTGTAAAACTAATGCGATAAGTTACATGGACACCAAGATATACCTTGGTCAGGCCATTACATCTTGAACAAGTCCATGTAAAAAGATCTGTTAAATCTGAAATGTAAACCTGCACAAACAAATGCAACTTTTGGTTATCACCAACTAATGCACAGATTCGCTTTTATAGTGCACAACAAATCAGAGTGAGCTTACCGCAGAAGCATATTCCACCAGAATTGTGGCAAGTGTGTGATTGTAAAGTGGTGAATGAACCTTTTGCTTGGTTTCAAGTCCTGTGTCCATAAAAAAAAACTAATAAATTTAGTAAACTCCTTAAAATTCCATAGAAAAATGACCTTCATGGCAAAAACTTGGACATCTATAAATCATGGAATTGAATTTTTGAGGTCACCCATACGACTATGTGTAACGGTTTCACCAAGTGGTGCCACATCGCCATGTATGCAGCGGTTCCACCAGGCCCGGCTTTGTGGGCTGGGCAGCCCGGGCAGACGCCAAGGCCCAAAAGTTTTATAGGGCCCAACAAAAATTTAGGGTCAAGATCTTTAAATGAGCACTGTTATCTTAAATGTTTAATAAATGACTTTAGTAACAAAAAATGAAGCTAGTTCAATGGTTAAGGTACTCAAATTTTAAAGCCAAGGTCATGAGTTCTAAACCCTTCCTTTACATTTTTATTTCCTAAACAATTTTCAGTTAATCCCATGCATTTTTTATTTCCTAAACTGTTTTGAACTATCAATTCCCTTAATTAATGGACTCTTCGATCTTGTTAACAAGATGATTATATGATTAATTGGTTAATGTTTTGGGTTATAATCTTGATGTCATGAGTTCAAACCCCATGATTAGCATGTCATATTGTGGTTTCTTGATATATATTTGATGAGTTTATATTATACCAATTTTTTTGTTTCGCCCGAGGCTCAAATTTTTTTTATCATTCTCAGAGACGGCCCTGGGTTCCACTTTTCACACTCACTAAATGTGTGTAATGGTTTCACTAACAAACTAAATATAGAAAAAAAAGCTTGATATGGTAGCACCTGATTGGCTAAAAAAGGTGTTTTCGTTTTGCCCTCACCCCACGCCAGAGCCCTTCGCGCCCAGGGGGGCAGTGCTTCACGCCCTTTTGGGCTGATGTGGCAATGGGCGTGAGAGTGTTACACATAGCCTAATCTTTTATCCACAGTCCTGCATTATGCCTTATAGCATCTACCCATTGTTCGAGGTATCAGGTATCATACATTACTAGCTACCTATGATCGTTTCGATTCCCCGCTCCTAATATCCATTTAAATTAATATCTAAACCTATCTAGGTCATAAACCGCAGCGGCGGTCAATCAATCATCTACAACAACCTCTCAGCAAAACACAAAGCAAAACTTGCGTACAGACACTCCCTACCCAATCTAATATAACATACAATTCAAATAAAAATATAAACAGAATTACAGTATTACAGAAACATAAACACAAACACCTTGTGTGCATCATCAACAATCAGATCAACATAAAGTCCATAAATCATTACCTCTACCAGATGAACCAACACACAAACACATTACAATCAGCAAAGATATCCACCATCTTCGTTCCATATAAACTGTAAAAAGTTGAACAGCCGACGACTTATTAATCGAAAACATAAATCAATAATTACAGAAACAAAGGAACAAATAAAAGAAAAGCATAAGGATTATTGAAATATAACAAGATAAGAACATAAAAGTCTACTCCAAGATGCACACGGAACCTAAACCTAATTACCAAATCGCTGTGGCAAACGTAGGATGAATTACGATGACAAATTTGGGTTTTTTGGATCCAATTTGTATTTGTGGGTTGAAAAGTTGAGGTTTTTGAGGATTTTCTGGGTTTCTTTAATTGTTATTGTTTGAGGGTGAAGAGGAATTTAGGAAATTATGGAGGTCTTATGAGTGATTATGAAGATAATCGATGGCGTGTGCTGGGTGTTTGTTTATGAGTTATGACTGCTATTTGGTTTGGGCCGCTTTGAACGGTAATTGTATTTTTTTTTTTTTTTTGTTATTTAAAAAATGGAAATACCGCAAAATCATACGTCAACACATACAAAATCCATACGAAGCCTATCTTTATTCTTTTGATCAAAATCACATTAGCATATATCGGCTAATCGTAGTATTTTCGGTATATCAAACCAATGAAAATTAACGTATGGACTCAAACTACTTATACAAATAACTAAGTAATTTAAATGTTTTCTGAAAAGAAAAAAAAAACTATCACATGGAGAGTGATGTCCGGCGAGGTCGATGGTGTGAAGTTACTTCTGTGTGACTTACTTTTTTTGAAACGGCAAATTTCTTGTGTTAGGCCACCGCACTCTCCAAATTAAAGAGTACCGTTGCCTCACTCCGGCCAAACTATGTTGTTTTAACTGGGCTCACGCTGGCTTGAGAGTTTGGCTTGGGCGTTTCCGCAGGAAACCATACTGCTGAATGTCACTTAACTGACGTTGTGCCACAATAAGAGCTGAACACTCTCTGTCGTAATACACGGTGGGATGAAAGCCCGGATGGACTCAAGATAGAACCTGGGACCTTTGCAAGTAGGCTAGTCTCTATCCATCATTACCTAATCCACCAAAGTGACACAAGTAGGGATTAAACTTAGGTATCTATTGGAAAACCCAAGCCTCTCAACCACTAGGCCACAAGTGGTGAATTATGCGTGACTTACTTGACTGTGTCGATTCTTCCCTATTTCCCTTAAATAGTTTATTTGTTACTTCTTTTTTTATTAGATTTAAATGGTTTATGGGCTTAAGTGTTAATGAGTAATTTTTTTAAATGAATGTGGGCTAAATAAGTTAATGGTTACCTTTTTAATAGAATGTTGGTTTAACAAGTTATTCTTGTTTAATTGAAATGTGGGTTAAGGTTCGTTGTCAAGTTTCTAAGGGTTCGGTGTAAAGGTTTCTACAGGTTTGATATCGAAATTTCTACGGGTGCGATGTCAAATACACGCACCATTCTATATAGCTACGCCCCTTACTTAGAGTAGAGTTGATGAACCTATTTAGATATTATTTTAAATGACTTATTAGCCTATACATGTTTTTGTCACAACCCATTTTATTCCGGGACATATTGATCTTTTTAACATGTTTTTGTTCAAACTCATTTTACTTATAACCCGTTTTAACTTCTTTCATGTGTAACCGGTGTATTTTTCTTCTTTTTTCCATTCTATTTTAATTCGTACTCTATCTTCAATATTTTGTAATTCAAGACTTGATCATAATAGAAATTGTATTTTATACTAACCTTGTTTAAATCATACTTGCACGATACGTAATTAATCATGAAATACGCGTTATATACAAAACCGACACATACATTGTGTCACACCCCAACCGATGGCGGAATCATCGGGATGTGGCATGATGCGAATAGGTTGCTCGAGAGAATCCATAACGACTAACTGTGACAATATTTATTAAGGTTCAATATCCCATACTATCAAACAAACATTCTCACAAAATCGAAACAAAATTCAGTAGTTTCTCAAGAAACAAAAACGTAACATAACAAAACTTGCAATTAGTTTAGGCGGGTTTCTAGACATCCTAAACCATTTCCAGCAGTAAATACATCAACCTGTCACATACGTTAAAATAAAGTCAATACAATAATGTAAAGGTGAGTACACAAGTCTGCATAAGTATAGTAGTAAAGCGTTTACGCATAACCAACATGTGACACGTAAAAGGGCGAATCAAGTAAGCTATCGACTATGATACAAGCTAACCAACATGACTGCGAGTAGAGTATGCACGATACGTGTTCACCGAAGTGAGCACGTAAAGTAAGTAATCCTTAACAACACCTGAATAAACAGGTGCTGAGTCCAAACTATAGTACTATCGTTGCTAAGTTTGGTAGGGCAAGTCATCACTGTTGTCACACCCCGATATTTCCACGTATTACCGGTGGGCCCGGTGGGGGGTATCGTGACGTAGTTGATATCATCATAGTCAAACAACACAATATTTAAATGCACAGCGGAAGCAAAAGATAGATATATTTCAACCAAACAAATTGTAATATTAAGTATCACAAGATAGTTGAAAATAATCCACAGGTGGATCAAATAAAAGGAAACATTGTTCAACAGTTCTATGTCATCCAAGCTTGCGAGACTTATTGCGGATGCTAGGAGAAAGCCAGCCTATTTCGAGTAGTACCTGCACTTAACCTTTTTGGGAAAATACGTCAGTTTACACTGGTAAATACAATTAACTGACTCATTTTGAAAAGGTTTAATTAAATTGATTTGAATGCACATGGCACAAACTTTTATAACTTGGGATAATTATTTATACATAAACTTGTAAAAGAATTACATGTTCGTTATACGTTCAGTAGCCCGGGTTGACATCGGGTTAGAGCTTAATAGACACACCACATGATATAGTCCCGCGGCGGGTTATTCCCGAAACCGGCGGTTATACCTTATTATTTATATATGTACTAACGGGTGTACGCCTACACTCGTGTACTCAGGTCGTGGCCATTTCATAAAATGATGCCAAGGATATCCGGGACATGGTCATTAACCCCCCAAAGGCTTTAAGCAAACAAAACAATTCAAACGGGTCATTTCAATAAATTAACCATCATACGATTAAAGATTCAATGCCCGACCAAGCGGTATTTTATATACTGTACCCCAAGCCCGTATAAGGGAAAATAAGTTAAAAGTATTTACCTAAGCAAAGTATAATCACAACAGCAAGTGCAAATAGCTTTTACCGGGTCTCCTATTCTGGAACGAAGGTTTATAATAACCTATTAGAATCCTAACGGGTCTTTAATTAAGCCTAAACTTAGACCGGTTAGTTTTAAATAAAGATACGGTTCGTACGCATGATTAAGCGAAGACCGGAATAGAATGTGATTTAGACTCGACAAGTTTGAAGACTTGTATAATATGGGTAAACTAAACACATTCTGGATTTTGAGATAAAAATGATAAGGTTTGACCCGTTTCGGCTAATTTATGCAAACTAGTTACATAAACCGAACCGAACGCGCAAGAAGCGTAACGGGTAACCATAAGAGTCATATACAGGTTTCCTAAGTTAATATGCCTTACATATGTTGTGATATCAGTATGATACCTTCCGTTATGCCCAAAACGAGTTTAATCTCAATTTAAGCCCCGTAGGGGTATTTTGGTCATTTTAAAGGTTATAAAAGAGATTAAATAATATTCTGAGGTTCGGGTCTGAATTAATCAGTAAAACAATTTAATTTAATAGTTTATATCAGTTGGTGATAAGTCTTATATGACAAAATGGTTTTAAACCCATACTATGTGTTTAATATGCGTAAAGAGCCGTCTTAGGCGATTTCCAGTTTTAACAGGAAATCTGAGTTTTCTGATCAGGTTATAAAGTTCAAAAATACTTCATTTGTCATATAAAATCAGTGGCCAAATATTTGGTATCAATTGGCTAAGTAAAACTCATTTTATAAGCAAAAGGGTATAATCGGTAATAACCGAATCAAGGCAATAACCTTAGGTTATGATCAGGTTAAAAATAATTAAAAATCTTCAAAATCCCAAAATATTATATTACATCAGTGGGTAAAAGGTTTGGTGTCAAAAATTGGGTTTAGATAGGCTTTATGCTAATTACGCCGTTTAATTTATAAGAAGCGTTCTAATTACGCTATTAAGCATAACTCCTAATCTAGACCTCCAACTGATGTGAAAATTTAGGGACATGTTTATAAATCAGTAACCAAGATTATTGTCCTCTCACATTTCCAAAATTCTCGTTTTATGGTCAAAAGGGCATTATGGTCAACATTAAGCATTTAACGGAAACGTGCAAACGAATTGGGCAATCAACGAACTAATCCCAGAGGGTTATACCATCATGTAACCTGGTCCTAAGGAAGCCCTAATGCATTTCTAAACCCATATAAATCGGGTCAGAACTGAAGTCAAAGCAAAAGTCAAAGTTTTGCGACTTTTGGTTCCGAACCGGTCCTAAACTGAAAATTGTCGGGTCGGACATGCTTAGACATGTTCTTACATTGATTACCAAGTTATATGGGTGGCAAAATCGGTTACACGTCTTCTACATTGTTAATTATGCGTTAAATCGAAAATTATATTTCTGTTGACTTTTTCGGATTAAGTTTGACCCGACATTTGATCTAGTTAGAGCGGGAATCAGAGGGTGCCCTTTTAAGGGTTTAATGCCCACATAATTACCAACTTATAACTACTCTCAATTTGGCTAAACATCAGACCATTAGTGATTAATCGATAAGTCAAACCTTAATTACGACGGTTTGACTTTAAGCTAATTAACTAAGTAAAACACGATTAAGGAAGGTCAAGGAAACTTACCAAGGTCCTATGCACGACCAGTGATGCTTAGGGAATGGCCTTGAGCTCCAGAAATGATCAGAAGTTGAGTTTGGAATGAATGATCAAAGTTGCAACAATGAGGCCTTTATATAGTGCCTTTGATTGCTTGTGATCATGACAAACAACTCTAGGATTGATCCCTGATCAATTACAAGTGTCCCTAGTGCCTAAGAACTAGTTTATGTTGCACATGGGAGTGAAAAATGGCAATGTAAGTCGGTTAAACTCGTTAAACAGTCAACTGTTACGTTTTCTGTTACTGGGGCCGTCTTACGGACCGTAAGCGGAGGGTCTTGCGGTCCGTAAGTCTTTACCAGAAGGCAAATTTTTGTAACCTTTCAAGCTTTGAAAGGGCAACTTAGGTATTACGATTTTGGGGCTTGAATTATCAGTATGGGACCTTTAGATCATGCTTGAACAGTTATGACCACCTTGCCATGTTCTAAAGTTGTCTTGGATGCTTTTAAAAGAGCCATAAACGAAGGTTCGTCAAACACAATCCCATAGGATCCCATCTTTATAATTTGAATCAATTATTACAAGCATTAGCCGGATTAGGATGCTTATCAGATGTTTACAACACAGCTTAAGGTTTGGGATTTATACATAGGTCGCTCAGAGGTATGTATTAACATGTCGACGCTTTTAACCCCTCGTATACGAATTTTATCATAACTTTCTCATATGTTAACGAAACTTGGTGAAATTTTTATCATGCATTCTAGTGAGCATAATTAATCGTTACAAAGCTTCGGGTTTGCTAAAAGGCCACTTAGAGGTATACTTTAAACATGTTGACACATTTAACCCCTGTAGTTTGTAATCTCTCACTTTCTTTCACAATTAGCTTCGTATGATTCATGATTCATTCGTTTAAGGGTATAAACATCATGTAGGGTTATTGTAAAGTATGTTTATCCATTGTTTACGTTTTGAACCCTTATATTCACATACTTTCCTTGTTTGTCAACTTTAGTCCTTCTAAGGAAATCCTTTACACGTTTTAAGTCCGTGACACGTGTCGATATAATATTGGACATGAAATTTCAAGGTGTCACAACTGTGTAAACATAGCAAATAAGCATTCAACTAGACATGTATAACATGCGAGAGCGATTAGCATTGGTAAAAGAGTTTAAGCGTTGTGTGCGTTGTGTTTTTATAGAGAACGTATGTAACACCCAAAAGTGCGTTAAGCGAAAAAAGGTTTGAGTATACTCACAGTGTGTGCTTAATAGCTAAACACGGTCAGGAAAGGAGTGGAGAAAGTGCCGGATCAGCCTGCGTACGGGAACAGAAGTGCATAAGTTTTCCAAAGTGCTGAAACAGTCGAGTTGAAGTGTTGAGTGGGAAACAGAGGCTTGGTACGAAGCTAGTGTCTTCGTATGAAGGCGTGCCTTCGTACGAAGGGATGCTTCGTACAAGTGTTGTCTCCGTGTCCAAAATCGAGTGTTCTTCGTGTCTGTCTTCGGGAAATCAAGTGTTCATCCCTGCAGCCTTAAGCTACAGATTAAACTTAGAACCGGAGAGGTCTTTTGAGTAATTGAGTCACATGCGGGAAACTGGGCTGGTTTGTACGAAGAGTTCCTTCGTACGAAGAGTGCCTTCGTACGAAGCCGTGCTTCGTACAAGCCAGTCTGGCTTCGCACAAGCGGATGTTCAGCGTTCGAGCGTTCGGATCTGTGTGTTTCGCCTGGATTGGATGTATTTTCGAGTCCTTTTCATGACGGTTTCTACACCACTTCGTCCCACTAACCAGTAAACGAAATATATGTCAGTTTTGGTCTGTTTTCGTGTAAAATCGAGTTTAAGATGGTTTTTCCTTGGATTTAACACTTGGTGAGTGCGAGATACTCAGATCTACATCTTGGGAAGCCAAAACTGTGCCCATTACACTCATTTAGGTGTAAATATGTGGTAAAATCAGAAGTTTTGATGAAAAAGATGAAGGTTTTCATAAAAATAGAGAAGTTTATATGAAAAGATGAAGTTTAGATGAAAATAGAGAAGTTTGGATGAAACCGGAGATAAATTCGTGAAAAATCATAGTGGAAATCGTTGTGAAACATGTAAAATTAATGAATCTTACTTGTAAAAGGGAGAGACAGCAGGTTGGGTGCGTTTTTTGAGAGAATGGCAGCAAGTTAGAATGAGAGAAGTGTGCTTGGTATTTATAGAGAGAGTGTTGCGCGCAGGTTGGCTCGTACGAAGCCAGGGGCCTTCCTACGAGGCCAGGTGCCTTCGTACGAAGTCGCCTGTTTTGCGCGGTTGATTTCTGTTTCATGTATCCGATGTTCGTTTGGTTGCGTTAGTAAGTTTGAGTACTTTAAGTATTTTAGCGAGGTAATTAAGTGTCGTGTTGCGTTGCGTTTTAGCGAGATAAATCGAGTTGAGTGAGCGAGTGTTTGAGCGTTTTAAGCGAATATTCCAACACATATAACACATTTATTTAAACAAACAAATAACACAAATAATATAAATAAATAAATCCGTGTTTTGAGTTTGCGTTGCGATGAGCGTTAAAGTAATAAGCGTTTAGTGCAATAAATAAGCGATTTAAAATGCGTTTAAAAATATGGTTAACCCATGGTAATTATCGAATCTCAGGGTACAAGCGTTTACGAATGAAACAACTATAAAGTAGGAACAACCAAAAGTCAGCTTGTTACTGTCACACCCCAACCGATGGCGGAAACATCAGAGGTGCGGCACTAAGCGATTCAGATTGTTCAGAAGTTTCCACAACACTAAATGTGTCATTATAGATTAATCAAGATTCATATTAAATTGTCTAGAACACCAACCACACATTAAAGTATCCGGTACATAACGTTAAACATTTTTCAATTTCTCAAATTAACTAGGCGAGTTTCTAAGCATCATCCTAGCTTGTTTTCTTGGATTCAGCATCCTATCAGCCTGCAACATGTATTAAAATAATGTCAATACAATAATGTTGTCGCAACCCCCGATCCTAGGTTCCCCGGGAAACGGGCGGCCGCGAGCCAGATTCGGTGGTATCGTGTATTGTCTAATTTGGCAGCGGATTTTTTTTTTCATCAGGACCGTAGTTAGGAAATATTGATCAGAGTAAAATACCACATTTCCATAATATTAAACAAATGGGTTAAAACCCAAGTTCATAGTACACACTTTTTCATATGAATAAATCCTATTTATTTAATAAAAACATCTATTTTATTTTTAGGTAACTTTATTGCCACTTGTGCAAGCCTTCAGTGCTGTCCAGCTGACTTCTATTTGGCTTTCATATTTTGTTACCTGAAACGCGTTTTAAAAACATTTGTCAGTGGGAAATACTGGTGAGTGAATCACAGTTTAATCAAGTTTAAATAAAAAGTCACAGTGTACAGTATTGAGGGCAATCCCGTAATTATATTTCTTTACAAGACATCACAATTAACATCCATGGTACTGTCGAACCCGACTTGTGGACATATTACTCCTTGACCAGGTGGTAACAAATTTTGTATACAAAACCCCAACATACTCATCATAATTGTATGCTTACAAATACTCAATAACTGTTATTCGCATGGAAACATATTTAAGATTTTGTAAAAACATTTAACAAAGATTTACAAAAAATGGATCAACTCACTTTGTTATCTTAGAATTTTCCGTAAGGTTTTCCCGGTGATAATCTATAATTTACACAAATGTACACGCGTTAGTATTAATAACCCATTTTAACATTAGCAATACCTTCCCCGAGACGGCATTCCAATGACTACGTCGGGCATAACCACGACAGCCATTACGAAACCCTAGATCAATCGGGCAGCGTATCTAATACGTATCCAGGGGTTATAATACTTACAACGGAGCAGAACTTCGCTAATTAGGGGGGTATAATACCCGAGTATTATAAGCCTATTATCAGAATTTGAGAGAAAGAAATCGTTGTGAGCGAATTCGAAATGAAATCCGATGCATTCTATTTATAGTTGATGAACTGGACTCTCACGCGGCCCGCGTAAAGGTAAGCTAAGGCTTACGCGGCCCGCGTCAATTCTGGGTCAACGCGTAGCTTAGCTGGGTCAGCATGTAGGTCTGCCGGGTGTTAGGCCACGTGGCCACATCGGGCTGCGCCACCTTCTTCATCTCTCGCGGCCCGCGTAAACTTAACATTAGTCTTACGCGGCCCGCCTTAACTTAAAGTTCACAGAAATCAGTTGTAAGCCTTCATACGGCCCGCGTAAGGTTGAGGTGGGGTCCGACGCGGCCCGCCTCAGCTTAAGTTTTCAATTTTTATTTATTTTTAATACTATATTGTATTTCGGGCTCGGTTTTCACATACGGGTACATTTTAGGACATATTGGGGTATTTTAAAATATATTAGGGTGTCGGAAAATAATCAAAGGTGTCGGTTTAATTAAGGATTGTTATATCCTCCCCACCTTGTTTTAGAGCTCGTCCTCGAGATCTACTGGAACAAGTGTGGATATTTCCTTTGCATTTCAGATTCAAGCTCCCATGTGTACTCAGGTCCTCTTTTGGAGTCCCACTTCACTTTGACCAGAACTAATCTCTTATGCTTGAGATTCTTGACTTTCCTATCTTCAATCTGTAGAGGCCTCTCTACAAACTTAAGTTGTTCATTTACCTCTATATCCTTAAGAGGTACTATTAGCGATTCATCAGCTAAGCATTTCTTGAGATTAGATACATGGAACACATCATGTATTCCTGCCATTTCCTCTGGCAGTTGTAGCTGATAGGCTACAAGTCCTATTCTTCTAATAATCTCAAAAGGTCCAATATATCTGGGACTTAGCTTTCCCCGTTTGATGAATCTTACCACTCCTTTCCAAGGAGAGACTTTCAACAATACTTTATCTCCTACTTGAAATTCCAATGGCTTGCGTCGGTTATCGGCATAGCTCTTATGTCTATCACGTGCTGCTTTCAGTCGTTCCTTGACTTGAATGATCTTGTCGGTTGTTTCTTGCACTATCTCAGGTCCATATAGTTGCTTTTCCCCAATTTATGCCCAACAGACTGGGGTTCGGCACTTTCGTCCATAAAGTGCTTCGAATGGTGCAGCATTGATACTTGTGTGATAACTATTATTATAAGAAAATTCTATGAAAGGTAAGTGATCGTCCCAATTACCTCCGAAATCAATTACACAAGCTCTAAGCATGTCCTCCATTGTCTGAATTGTCCTTTCACTTTGTCCGTCCGTTTGAGGATGATAAGTTGTGCTCAGATTTAACTTAGTTCCCATAGCTTTTTGGAAACTTGACCAAAAATGAGAGGTAAATCGACTATCTCTATCAGAAACAATTGATAAAGGAATGCCATGTAAAGAAACAATTTCATTTACATATAACTTAGCTAACTGTTCCATACTGAATGTTTCCTTCATTGGTAGGAAATAAGCTAACTTGGTTAGTCTATCTACAATCACCCAGATTGTATCATTATCTTTCTTGGTTTTGGGTAATTTGGTAACAAAATCCGTTGTTATTAATTCCCATTTCCAAACTGGCATTTCTAGCTGTTGTAATAAACCTGAGGGTTTCTCGTGTTCAGCTTTAACTTGTGAACAAGTTAAACATTTAGAAACATAGGCTGCTATGTCTTTCTTCATTCCTATCCACCAGAAATTTTTCCTTAAATCCTGGTACATTTTATCATTCCCTGGATGCATCGTATACTTAGACTTATGGGCTTCTTCTAATATACGATGACGTAGGTTTCCTAATTTAGGTATCCATATTCTCTTTTTATGGAATCTCCAAATTCCATCTGTTCCTTGTTCTAAATCTTTAATTATACCTTTTAGTTTTTTTCAGTATCTTCCTTGATTACTGATTCTTGTGCTTCTCTTATTTGTTTATTTAAATCTACCTGCAGATTTAATTTAAGAGAACGTACCCTTTTGGCTTTTTATGATACTTTCGACTTAAAGCATCTGCCACTATATTTGTTTTTCCTTCATGATACTGGATATCACAATCATAGTCACTAAGCATCTCCATCCAGCGTCTTTGTCTCATATTCAACTCCTTTTGCCCGAAAACATACCTTAAACTCTTATGATCAGTGAATATGGTAAACTTACTACCATAAAGGTAATGTCTCCAAATCTTAAGGGCAAAAATTATAGCTCCTAGTTCTAGATCATGGGTTGAATAATTTTCTTCATGATTCTTAAGTTGTCTAGATGCGTAAGCTATAACCTTTTGGCGTTGCATTAATACACATCCATAACCTAACCTAGAAGCGTCACAATAGACTACAAAATCTTCAGTTCCTTCTGATAACGCTAGTATGGGTGTATTAGTTAATCTTTGCTTAAGAATTCTGAAAGCTTCTTCTTGTTTTGGTCCCCATTCGAACTTAATAGATTTACATGTTAGGAAACTTCTAACCTCGGTTGGTGACTCAGGGGTTTTCCATTTAGTAATCTCCTCGATCTTTGTGGGATCCACATGAATTCCTTCATGATTCACTAAATGTCCAAGAAATTGTACCTGTTCTAACCAAAACTCGCACTTCGAAAATTTAGCGTAAAGCTTTTCCTTTCTTAAAAGTGCGTGCAAATGCTTTGCATGATCCTCTTTACTCTTAGAGTAAATTAGAATATCATCTATGAAGACGATTATGAATTTATCCAAATATGGCTTACATATTCGGTTCATCATGTCCATAAATGCAGCTGGGGCATTGGTTAAACCAAATGGCATGACAGTAAATTCATAATGACCATACCTTGTTCTAAAAGCGGTCTTAGGAATGTCTTCTTCCTGTACCTTTAATTGATGATATCCTGACCTTAAATCGATTTTAGAGAAAAATTGAGCTCCTTGCAGTTGATCGAACAGATCATCGATTCTCGGTAATGGGTACCGATTCTTAATCGTGACTTTGTTCAATTCACGGTAATCAATACACATACGCATTGACCCGTCCTTCTTTTTAACGAATAAAATTGACGCTCCCCATGGCAACGAACTTGGCTGTATGAATCCTTTTTCCAACAATTCATCTAATTGTTTCTTCAATTCCTGCATATATGCGGGTGCCAAACGGTAAGGTGCTTTGGCAATTGGTGCAGTTCCAGGTAGCAGGTGAATTTTGAATTTAACTTCTCTGTCCGGTGGTAGTCCTGGTAATTCTTCAGGGATGACATCTAAAAAACTAGGACATTACTGGAATGTCTTTTAGTTCTTTTCCTTTAGTGTTAGTGATTATGGAAATCAAATACACTATAAAACCTTTTCTTATATAACTTGCAGTTTTCATCACTGAGATGAATTTTGTGGATCTAGAGGACTTATCTCCTTTAATTGTGATCGTTTTACCTTTTAGTGAATTTACTTGGATTAACTTTTGATCACATAAAATATTGGCTATTAACCAATCCATTCCTAATACAGCATCGAATCCTGACAAATTCATTGGGTAAAGGTTTGCCCTAAACTTTTGATTTAAAATTTCTATTCTTGCTCCCTGCAAGATTTCAGAAATCCTAACAGTTTCCCCATTAGCTGTCTCAACTAGACATTCTTGTGGTAGTTTAGTTAATGACTGGTTTAGCAGTTTGCAAAACGAAGTATTAATAAAACTTTGGTTTGCACCAGAGTCAAATAATACTTTAGCAAAAACATCATTAACTAAAAATGTACCATCTATCATATCTGGAATCATCTTGGCTTCATCTGCAGTTAGAACGAATGCTCTAGCATTTTTAGTGTTCCTGTTGTTCACAGCTGGAGCCAATTTCGGACAGTTTGGCTTAATGTGGCCTTTTTCTCCACAGTTATAGCATAATCCATTACTGGATTTTCTCCTGCAATCTTCTTCCTTGTGTCCTGACATCTTGCAGAAATTGCAAAGAGTAGAGCATTTTCCTGAATGCTTTTTCTTGCAGACCTTGCAGAAAGGTGCAGAGGTAGAACCTATATTCCTACGGTTGAAATTCCCAGAACGGAATTCTTGATTAAGTCTTTGGGTTAGGTTTCTCCTATATTCTTCTTCTCTAGTACGAATTAATTCATCTGTCAAGGTATTTGCTAGTTCTACAGCTTCTTCTATAGTTTGAGGTCTAGCTGCCTTGACTAGATCTCTAATCTCTCCAATTAATCCCAGATGTAACGGGAGATTAACACTTGTTCAGGTGATGATACGTGGTTGAAAGCCGGTGCTCGTAATCATATAACTTTATGTTTTTATATGAGTTTTAATCTTGAACGGCCTACTTTTAATTAGATTTGTGTTTATGCAGGGTTGATGGAGTTTAAGGGCTTTTCGGGAGCGTTACAAGCCACCGCGTCGAAAACTGGAGCACCGGAATGCGTTACGGGTCAACCGGAAGTGTTGGAAGCGGAAAACAGAAAGTGTGTAAACGAGAGCCCGTCGCAGACGGCCCTAGCCCCGTCGGCGACGCCCTCTAAATAATCCCGTCGGCCAGAAAACTCGTATCCAGGTGCATAAACCGTCGGCAAGATTTGAAAGAATGGAGCCATTACCATTCATGAATCACCTACTAATTCCATCATCATCATCTCTACAACGGAAACACAATCATCCATCCCCAATTCACCATCAAAACCCTAATTCATCCATCATTCCTTCATCCTTCTCACCATCATCATTCCATAAACCCTAATTCTCCATCATTCCTTCATCCTACAAGCTTCAAGATGACTCCATCCGCATTCCAAGCATCCGGTGATCAAGTTGCATCAACCATGAGCGGCTAATCATCTCGGTTTCACCCCGGTGTAGGTAGTTGTTAATTTTAGGGTTTCAATTTGTTCTTGTTTCATCTTAGTGACAATTTGTATTTGGTTTTTGAAACTTTTGACAATAGTATTACATTTGTTACGAATTCGTGAATTGTCGAACGATGTTAAAAGTTATGACTTTGCGAAACGGTGATATGTAATTGTACGTTGTCGTTGTTAGGATTTACTTGTGTTTATTACAAAGTGTCTTTTTGTCCGTTCTTCGGGGCGTTGATAGCTAGTAGCACCTAAGTCACGGTACACTAAATCCGTTAATCGAATGCATTTGAGTTGAAACTAAAACTTGTAGAAATCCTAGGTTAACAATTACCGAAACCGGGTGTGATTCCTTTTTATCATTATTGTTCTAGTAACCATTTTTCTTGCAATCGTTAATTAGTAGTTGTTAACCATTTGCATCAATTCATTTAGTTAAAAATCATATCTCTCCATTAAACGAAAATACAAAAATACTTTAGCAAGCTTCATAAATTGTGACAATTGTTTTAATTCATTCGAATCCACACACAAACCACATACTCTTCGTGGTTCGACCCTTTACTACGACTAACACATTGTTAAGGGTAATTTGGGCTTATAAATATTATCTTTGACCGGAGCGCGACACTCCGATCAAATTTTGGCGCCGTTGTCGGGGAGTGCGTGCGCTTTGTGTTTGGATTATTGTTTGAATTTGCGTGATTACCTGTTTAAGTTGTTTAGTTTCTTTTTGCACTTTGTCTTTTTCCTTGTTACGCGGGTGTGTTACTTGTGCAGGTTACAGGTAGTGTATGCATACGCGAAACTCCGGGAGGACTTCACCGTTAGTCTACGAACCGGAAATTGAAAGAGTAGCAAGAAGAAACCTAGCAAGCCGGTTAGAAGCAACACTTGCTTCTAATCAAACCAACCAAACACCACAACATACACCATCCATTGAAACCGATTCAATGGCGAACCAAAACTCAAACCAAAACCTTAACTCGAACCAATTCCAATACCGAAGCAACTTCAATCCCGCTCCAAATATGCAACCTATACCTCCCGAGCGACCGGGTGGTAATAACAACAATACCGGACCACCTACACCACCTTTCCAAAACCAAAATCCCAACAACAATCAAAGAACACCTCAACAACAAAACCTTCATAGACAAACCTCTTTACCCATCAACCTAGATGACCGGAATGTCAATTCCGACCGTCGGGGAAATTGTGATCGCGGCAATCCCGCAAATGAAGACCCATTCTTCAACATCGATGACTTGAGGAATGCAATCCCCGATGATGAACCGTATAGTGTTCCCGGTTATCAATCGTCGGAACATGCGAGTGTTCATACGGAAAATTCGGACGATGGGGGATACTATGATGATAGGGCTAACGATGATGAAGATTGGGGCTACGTGAATAGGGGAAACGTCTACAATGCTAGAAGGTATGATGATGAGGAATTTGGCTACCAACATGCCAATTACGTTGGGGATGACGAATACGGTTACAGAGGTGGAAGAAATGATGGTTATGGGAACAACCGTCAACCACGAAACAATGACCAACGGAACCGGAATGATGGGTTTTATAACAGCAACAACAATGCAAACCCTAACCGGATTCCTCGTTTCGTGGGAGGTGGTAACCCAAGGGATAATGGAAGAGAGGATCGAAGAGATGATCGAAGAGGTGAAAGACGGGATAATAGAAGACCGGTTGATCAAGAAGTTAATGGTCCACATCGTCGTCAACGACCTCCACGGGGAGTGAATGATCGTTTTAGGCCGGTTGTCACCGAGAACGACTCACCAATCGTTTGTGAGAGGAGGATGTTTGATTGTAAACCACATTACATCAACATACTTCCTCATTTTAATGGAAGATCTAACGACGAACCGTACACACACTTGACAGAGTTTTCTTCTATTTGCGGCACTATCGGGGGGCACAACTTTGCACTAGATGAGGTTAAACTTCGGTTGTTCCAATTCTCATTGAAAGACAAAGCGAAGCAATGGTTCCTTACACTCCCGGCCAATAGCATCCGGACATGGGGAGAAATGCAACAAGCTTTTCTAGATGAATACTATTCTATGGCAAAGACTGATGATGCTCGTGATGAAATTAGGTCTTTTCGCCAATTATCGGGCGAGCCGTTGCATGAGGCCTTTACAAGATTTAAAGAAATGATGCGAAGATGCCCACATCATCAAATCGAGAAGTGGGAGTTGGTTAAGTGCTTTGTACGGGGTTTAGATGACAACACATGGAACCGAATTGAATCAACGACCAATGGGACCCTTCTAAGTAACCATGAAGATGATGATTGGGAATTCTTGGAACGGATGAGTAAACGTTCGAAAGAGAAAGAATCAGCCGATCGAGCTAAGAAGCATCCCATTTCACGGTCACTTCCCGATCTTGACTCTAAAGATCGGATTTCCACCTTAGAGCAGGAAATGGCTCGAATGAAGAAAAAGGAAGTAAATGCGGTTCAATTCGAGGTATGTGAAGATTGTGGTGATATTGGCCATAGAGTGGAGCAATGTCCAACGGGGTCGAGTGGCTACACCGAAGAGGTCAACCAAGTGTATGGAGATAGGAAGCAATATGATATGAACTCCAACACTTACCATCCGGGGTTGAGAAATCACCCTAATTTCCGATATGGTAATGCCTCAAATCAAATGAACCCGAATTTTCAATCGGGGAATCAAGGTGGTCAAAGAGGATCTTCGTATAACAATCGACAAGGTGGTAACCAAGGTGGTTACCAAAGGAATTACAATCAAGCTGGTAACCAAGGCTATCAAAATCGTGAAGGTAATTACCAACGTGGTTACAACCAAAGTGGAAATGGGGGAAATTCTTCTAACTCTCAAAGTGACGACCCGTTTAATTCTAAAATGGATGCTCTCATGAATGCTATGACCACCCTTACAACCGAAGTAAGGAAAGAATTTGAAGTGCGGGATAAATCTCACAAAGCGTTGGAGAAGCAAGTGGGGCAACTTGCTCAAGAAATGGCTCAAATTCGTGGAAGTGGAGGAGGACTTCCAAGCGATACCACGGTGAACCCTAAGCATCAAGGGTCGAACTCGAAAAATACACGTGAGGTACCAATAAATAAAATTTCTTTACGTAGTGGTCGAGTCATAGATAATGGTGTTGAGCCACCACCACCCGAGTTTGTTGAAGGGGTGGTGGAAGATGCGAGAGATGATGAAGGTAAAAACGGTCAAACGGGTCAAAAGAAAAATGATACTACACCCGTTGTGACCGTTCCCGTCCCAAAGGCTAAGGAAAAGGGTGTGGAGGTTAATACCGCCCCTTATCCCGAAGCTTTGTTGGGACCATCTAAGAAAGTGGTAAACAAACGAGGCCCACAACAAGAAGAGATGTGGGAAATTTTTAAACAAGTCAAAATCAATTTACCACTCTTAGATGCAATTAGGCAAGTACCTTCATATGCTAAATACTTGAAAGATTTATGCACCCAAAAGCGAACTCACAAGTTTCCTAAGAAACTTGATTTAACCGAAAACGTGAGTTCGATTCTTTTGGGTGCACTTCCACCAAAACTCCAAGATCCGGGGGCGCCCATTATTTCAATACAAGTTGGGGAATTCAAAATGACACGAGCACTTTTGGATCTTGGAGCAAGTGTGAGTATCTTGCCGGGTAGTTTATATGACCAATATGATTTTGGTCCACTTCAAGTGTCGAACACCACCGTGGTGTTAGCCGACTTAACCCCTAAACTACCCCGTGGGATAGTCACGGATGTAATAGTCAAGGTCGAGGACTTTTACTATCCGGTGGACTTTCTTGTATTAGATTATGTCTCTTTGGACCGAACCAAGCAACCAACGGTGATCCTTGGTCGACCATTTTTGGCAACATCGAATGCCCAAATTAATTGCAAATCGGGCACGGTCGACATGACTTTTGGTAACCGTCGGTTGCGCTTAAATGTATTTTCGGGATTAACGGATCCTCTAGTTAGCGATGAATGCTACATGGCGGACATTGTTGACGAGTGTATACCTCTATGTGACACTAGTGTCGAAGAGGAAAACACAATAGAGGAATGTTTCATGTTTGACAGGTTGCAAGGAGAAACAAATCGAAGCATGGATGAAGAGATGAAAGAATTGGAGGTTATGGCGGCAAAAGAAGGAAGGCCCACTTGGACACATCAAGTGGAAAGTCTTCCGGAAAGCATTAACACGAAGTTGAAGCCGTCATTGGAAGAACCTCCGGTACTAGAGTTGAAGGTGCTACCCAAGCATCTTAAATATGCTTATGTGGGTGAAGGTAGCACGCTCCCGGTAATTATTGCATCCAATTTGACCGGGGAGTAAGAAGAGAAGTTGATGAAAATTTTGGTCACTCATAGAGCCGCTATCGGGTGGACCATTGCAGATTTGAAGGGAATTAGTCCCTCAGTAGTGATGCACAAGATCATAACTGAAGATGGCATGAATCCTTCTCGTGACACGCAACGGAGATTAAATCCAAACATGCGAGAAGTTGTCAAGAAGGAGGTATTGAAGTGGCTAGATGCGGGTATTATATACCCTATCTCGGATAGCCAGTGGGTGAGCCCGAAACAAACAGTCCCGAAGAAGGCGGGTATTCAAGTAGTCACAAATGACGCAGGTGAAGAGGTCGCCACTCGGCCGGTAACCGGGTGGCGTATTTGTATTGACTATAGGAAGTTAAATGCTGCAACTTCCAAAGATCATTTCCCTTTACCATTTATTGACCAAATTGTTGAGAAATTGGCCGGACAAAAATTTTATTGTTTTCTGGATGGTTATTCCGGATACAATCAAATTGCTATACATCCGGAAGACCAAGCAAAGACTACTTTTACTTGTCCATACGGTACTTTCGCATTTAGGCGAATGCCCTTTGGACTTTGTAATGCCCCCGCCACCTTTCAAAGGTGTATGACGAGTATCTTTTCAGATATGGTGGGGGAGTCTTTGGAAATCTTCATGGATGATTTCTCAATATTTGGACCGTCATTTGATACATGCCTTGACCAACTCGAAAAAGTTTTGCAAAGATGTGTTGAGAAAAATCTGGTTTTGAGTTGGGAAAAGAGCCATTTTATGGTTCAAGAAGGGATTGTGTTGGGGCATGTCGTCTCGAGTCGTGGGATTGAGGTGGATAGAGCAAAGGTGCAAGTTATATCCACTTTGCCTTATCCTACAAGTGTTAAGGGTGTTCGGTCGTTTTTGGGACACGCGGGGTTTTATAGGAGGTTCATAAAAGGCTTTAGTGATATAACAAAACCCCTATGCAATTTGTTGTTAAAAGATAAAACATTTGATTTTGATAAAAATTGCCAAAACGCCTTTAACATTTTGAAGAAGAAGTTGGTTGAGGCCCCAATCTTGCAATCACCGAATTGGTCTTTACCATTCGAAATTATGTGTGATGCAAGTGATTATGCGGTGGGGGCCGTATTGGGTCAAAGGGTAGACAAGAAACCGGTTGCCATTTACTACGCAAGTAAGACTCTCTCGGACGCACAATTAAATTATACAACTACCGAGAAAGAGCTACTTGCGGTGGTATATGCGTTGGATAAATTTCGCGCTTATATGTGGGGTACTAAGGTCATTGTTTATTCTGACCATTCTGCAGTTAGGTATCTCATGGACAAGAAGGATGCAAAGCCGAGGTTAATCCGATGGGTTCTTTTGTTACAAGAGTTTGACTTGGAGATACGGGATAAAAAGGGTACCGAGAATGTTGTGGCGGACCATTTGTCCCGATTGATGGTTGAAGAAGATCCTACAATTGTAGAGATCAATGAGTCTTTTCCAGATGAGCACATAATGAAATTAGATAAATTGCCATGGTATGCTAACATTGTCAACTATCTTGTTACAGGTGATATGCCATCACATTGGGATAGACGGAAGAGGCAACACTTCATGTCTCAAATCAAGTATTACCGGTTGGAAGAACCGCACTTGTGGAAGGAGTGTGCGGACCAAGTGATCAGAAGATGCATAGATGACGAAGAGATTCCAAGCGTGTTGCACCATCTACATTCGTTTGCGTGTGGTGGCCATTTTAGTGGTCACAAAACGGGTCATAAAGTGTTAAATAGTGGTCTTTATTGGCCTACTATTTTCAAAGATGCAAATGAATTTGCCAAAAATTGCATAGAGTGTCAAAAATTAGGGGGTATTTCAAAAAGGGATGAGATGCCCATGCAACCAATCCTTATAGTCGATGTTTTCTATGTGTGGGGTATTGATTTCATGGGCCCATTCCCCAATTCTTATGGCAACTTGTACATCTTGGTGGCCGTTGACTATGTGTCAAAGTGGGTCGAAGCAATAGCCACCAAGACGAACGATCATTCTGTAGTGTGTAATTTTGTTCAAACCAATATTTTCTCAAGGTTTGGGATTCCTCGTGTCATCATAAGTGATGGAGGATCTCATTTTAAAAATTTTCGGTTTGGGAAACTTCTAAAACGGTTTGGTGTTGACCATAGAATTGCTACCCCCTATCACCCGCAAACGAGCGGGCAAGTCGAGGTGTCAAATAGGCAAATCAAAGAGATTTTGCAAAAGACCGTGCGGGCGGACCGTAAGGATTGGTCAATTAAGTTGAACGATGCTTTATGGGCCTACCGTACGGCACATAAGACACCTATTGGCACTACACCTTACCGGTTGGTTTACGGTAAAAATTGTCATTTACCGGTTGAACTTGTGCATAAATCGTTATGGGCTATCAAAGATATTAATGTTCAATATGACGATGCAGGTAACGAAAGGAAACTTAAGCTATGCGAGTTGGAGGAGCTACGAGAAATGGCATATGAATGCGCGTCCAAGTACAAGGATGGAATGAAGAAAGCGCATGATGCCAAGTTGAGAAAGAAAGAGTTCGAGGTTGGCCAAAAGGTGTGGCTTTACAATTCAAAGCTCAAGTTCTTTCCCGGAAAGCTCCGGAGCAAATGGATGGGACCCTATGTGATCACCCGGGTCGGACAATTGGGTGATGTTACCATCGAGGACCCGAAGGATGGGATACTACAAACGGTAAATGGTCATCGGTTAAAACCGTTTCTTGATGGTAACGAGAAGGTAGAGGAAAGCAAGGAATCAGTGAGCTTCGTGGTAAGCATCCCGGTCTATGAGGTCGAATGAAAAGGACCGGTAACGAGTCTTGTAAAGTTATGTACCATCTATTTAATTGTTTGTGTGTTCTTGTGTTTAATCGCTTTTGTCTCGTACTAATCCTTTTGATTGTGTGAAGTTCGGATATCACGAATAGGTTTTGAAGACAAAAAGGTATGTTTTAAGACTTATTTGTGTGTATTAGGGACAATACACGACTTTTCGGGGGGTGGTAGGACCGTTAACGGTTTCCGCGTTTTTAAAATTTAACTTATAAAAATTCACAAAAAGATTTTTAAGAATTTTTAGGATTTTTAAATGTATATAGGCCCTTTACTAAAAGTTAATAAAATTCTTTCTTAAAAAAAATAATAAAAAAAAATAATTGGGAAGCCGTCGGCGACGGGCTTTCAAAACCCCCCGTCGGCACACAATTCCTGTAGACAGACAATTAGCCCGTCGGCCAAACATGAAGAAAAGGAGACCCGTCGGCGACGGGTTGATAGCCGTCGGCGACGGGCTGCGGTTTAGGCGGCGGCGCTGGTTTGTTTGTGAACCGTAAAACTCGAACCATTAACCAATTTTACCTCACCAAACACACCATAAACCCCAAATTGACCACATATTCGACCCACAAACAACCCATATCATTTAACACCCCTCTAAATCCCTGCTCTCTCTCTCATAATTCACTTACCAACTTCATCTTCTTCACAAAAGCTCAAGAACCCTAAAACCTTCAAACTCTCATAACTCTCTCAATCCTCCACCAAATCACCTGATTTTTGAGTCCATCTTGCGTAATTTTTCGAGAGGAACAAAACCCCCAACACGGTTTTCATCAATTCTTGCTAGTTTGCAAGATTTTTGGGCGTGTAATTTACGGTTTTTGAAAGGGTGCTCATCAAGTTGCTTGCTTTCCATCTTTTCTTAGTTCCTCTTGTCTAACAACATCAAAGGTATGAATTCTCCTTAATTTTATGCATGATTATCATATGTTTATTGTTTTTCTTCCAAAATTTTAAACTTTTTAGTTTAAGAGTAGGTTGTTTAGACAATGTATGTTGTTCTAGCATGATTTTAAGTATGATTAGTTGTTATGAATGGAATTTGAGCATGTTGTAACTATAGTGAAGTAATTACACTTGTTATACACATGATTGAACATGAAGGTGATGTTGAATACATTGTCGAAATTATAAGAAATTTTAAGTGCAACAATGAAAGTGATGAGTAGATGATAAAATTGGCGACTTTGGAAGTTTAAAAATGCAATTTTACTTTCACTTGTTAAATTTTCAACATCACATGTCATGTTCAAAGTTTGAGAGTCTAATGGAGGTTGAATTCACATTGATGTTTGCTTGTTTGTGATTGTAGTTATGGCGGGTGGCAAGAGACAAAAGACTACAGGCCAAGCTTCATCATCAGGGGTCGGTTCTTCTTCCGGTTTAATACCGAAGAAGTGGGAGCAACTAAGCTCCGTAGAGGAGAACGATGCAAGATTGTATAGGCAGGATTGGGAGTGGGTGAAGTTTAGGGATAGCCAAAACACTAGAATTTGGGATGATGAGAAAAACAAACCGTTGTCGGGTTATCAAGACCGGAAGTTAGAAGCTAAGTTATGGAAGTGGAAAATGGTGAACAATGTGAACACTTCAATTCCAGAAAGGGTGATATGTGAACGGGTTGTGAACGTAGAGGAATTCCGTCAGATTGGGATTGTGCAGATGTTCGAACGTCTAGGATGGGAAAGTGTCCTTGATTGGTGTGAAGATAATACCTCCAGGGTGTACTTAGTGGAAGTATGTGAATGGTTATCTACCTTGAAGCTCGTGAACAAGAATGAACCTCCATCACAGTGGAAGTTAGTGGGAAAGACTACTCGAGGGAACATGACAATGTCCTTCGAGACAATGAATTGTATCGCGCGTTTCGACTCATTGGGAGTACAAGCATACGATTACCCAACTATCGAGCGTTTTTTGGATAATCATATGAACAACGATGATCCCGACCAACTGTTAGATGTTATTTTACCGTTCAACAAAGGGGGATAAATGAAAAAAAAAGCAAATGTTGCTTGAGGGAAAGATTCTTCAAGGGATTTCTGTTGAGAACATCTTGGCGAGGTTTGGTGATCGTGGAGGTGTTAGAGTGAGTGACTGTAGGGTGGTGCACGCTTTGCTTTATGGAACCCCAACATTGTCGTGGAGACACATCGTGATGATGAACACGTGGGCTACTAGGGAGCCGTCCCAGAGGCGTTTTATTCCGTACGCACGCCTCATTAGCGCCATGATTGTGCAACAAAATTGCTTACCTTCGGAATCACTATGGGTTTCTAAGTCGTTGGAGGAATTTAACATGGCGTACATGAGGAAGAATTGGAAGATAGAGGTTAAATTCTCGGGGAACAAGTACGTTGTGACCGATAATTTGGGTAACAAGTATGAGTTTCTTACTTCTGGGGCACCACCAGCATCGGAAGAAGATGAAGAAATGGGGGATGAAGAGGAGGAAGTTGAACCCTTCGGTGCACAAAGACCAAGGCAACGATACATGCGGCCACATAGGGAACTTAACGCAGATGTGGCGGGTTTTGTGACCATGAGACGGGTGCCTTCCTACAAAAATTTTGATCGGGGGCAGCAGGAGATATATGACAATGTCTCTGCTTGCATAGGTGAAGGACGGGAATACAATCGAAGAAGGGAAACTTGGGAGGGATCCCATGGATCCTCAATGCAAGAGTATTGGGCAGCTCAAGAAGCCCAGAGGGAAAGAATGAACAAGTTAATGGAAGAGTAAAAACTGTTCCAAGCAATGCAGAGGTCACACATGGAACAGTTGGCGAAGAGGCAAGAGGATGAGGAAGTCCGAAGACGGGCATGGGAAGAAGATGAGGTTAGGCGTCAAGATGAAGCAAGAGAATTGGAACGACGCCGATGGAGTGCTTTGGCTGTCTCTCACCAAATGGCGATTAACAACACCAAGATACTCCACGATCAGGAGCGCCATCAAAGAGACCTCCAAGCCGGTCTCCCGTATGCCGAACACTCGGGGTGGACTGATTACCCCAATCTTCCTCATCCACTAGGTCCATCCGATCCCATCCCTCATTGGCCCGAGGCAGTCGGTTCTAGCTTTATCCCGATTCCGTACCAACCGCCGCCTCAAGGGGAGCAGAGTCCCCTCGATAACTATAGGGAGATGTTCGAGTCCCTCACTGGTTATCAATACCAGCCCAACCCGCCAGTGGATCCAAACGAGCGATATCAGCGGTAGAGGTATGGTATGTTTTTGTTGTTGTTGTTGTATATTATTTTGTTTCCGTTTTTTTTATTTCATGTTATTTATTTTCGCCTAGTTAAATGAACGTTGTGGGTGTGTTCCCTATATAACTCTCACGAGACCTCTCGTCCTCCCAAGCTATTGGGGGGTTTAAAAGGGCTTGTTGCATAAGCTAAATGCAACCGTGATTCCTACGAAAGTGAGTTAGGTTTATTGTTGTTGTAAATTATTGTCCACATAAATCGAAGTGAAATAACACATGGCTTGGTAATATGTTTCATAAAAAGGGTAGAACTAGGTAACTAACAAATTTTGATGGTTGTGAGAAGCATGCTTCTACACAAGGATTAGAATTTGTAGGTACAACATGTTCGCGGGACAACCGTTTTTATGAAGAGGCGAAGGAGATATGAGTATCAAGCGACAAAAATCAGGTGCATGTGTTTCCTTTTACTTTGATTCTTAGTTAGGAATAAGTGGATTGTACATTGTATTTTATTTTCCGGGGTGAGATTTTGGGAAGGTTAGACGTGTCACATCTCTTGTGCGTTTTAAAACTCTAGTTCTTGCACATTGAGGACAATGTTTACCTCAAGTGTGGGGATGGGGGAGTAGTAAAAGTTTTCGATTTTGACCCATTCATTTAAATTCTATACATTGAGGACAATGTTTACCTCAAGTGTGGGGATGGGGGGAAATTTCAAAAAAAATTCAAAATTTCTTGTCTCAAAAGCGATCTTAAAAGCACAAGTAACTAAGTCAACGAGGGATGTCACAACCCATTTGGTCTTTTGTCATGGTCAAGTTCAAATTAATAAGCATAATGGGTATTTAGCGGGTGGTTATTTGGGAATAATTCGCCTAAGGAACTAGCAATTTATGCATATCACATATCAGACCCTTATACGTGAGGTTTGAGCCATTTTTATATCATAGATTTACATTTACATGTTTCTTTGTTTGAGTGGACCATTAGTCGCGTATTGTAGAACTTGCAACTTTTGATACGTTTGAGACTATAGACCGAATACAAGCACGAGAATGATTAAGGCATTAGGTAAACCTTTTCTCTTAAAACCATTTTTCTATCCTTACCTGAACAAATTCCCTAGTCGCCCATTTTGAGCCTAAACCTTTCGTTTGACCACCCTATAGCCCATAGCCTTTAAACCCTTTTCTTTTAAACCCGTGTGATGGAAATTCGATTATAGTAGCAAAGTTTGTATAGTTGTATTTGTTTGTTTGCGAAAAAAAATCAGAAAATGTACGAAAAAGAATAGAAATACAGTGAGAAAAGAACAAAAATTTATGTTTCTAGTTGTTGAATAAAAGGCTAAAGTTGTTGCCTTGTAGTTGATGTTTATAGTTTACTTTTGTTTAGAATAGTCTTTGCCTTGTAGTTGCCTTGTAGTTGAAAGCCGGTGCTCGTAATCGTATAACTTTATGTTTTTATATGAGTTTTAATCTTGAACGGCCTACTTTTAATTAGATTTGTGTTTATGCAGGTTTGATGGAGTTTAAGGGCTTTTCGGGAGCGTTACAAGCCACCGGGTTGAAAACTGGAGCACCGGAATGCGTTACGGGTCAACCGGAAGTGTTGGAAGCGGAAAACAGAAAGTGTGTAAACGAGAGCCCGTCGCCGACGGCCCTAGCCCCGTTGGTGACGCCCTCTAAATAATCCCGTCGGCCAGAAAACTCATATCCAGGTGCATAAACCGTCGGCAAGATTTGAAAGATTGGGAGCCCGTCGGCGACGGGGTCAGACCCGTCGGCGACGGCTTGTAAAAAGCTGAAACGCGAATTTTTGTGTTTTGGGGATTGATTTCGATTCTGATTGGTCTTTGGGGCATTAACTCGTAAGTTACACTATCTTTTAGAGTTTGAACTTGTTCTTGGAGCCATTACCATTCATGAATCACCTACTAATTCCATCATCATCATCATCTCTACAACGGAAACACAATCATTCATCCCCAATTCACCATCAAAACCCTAATTCATCCATCATTCCTTCATCCTTCTCAGCATCATCATTCCATAAACCCTAATTCTCCATCATTCCTTCATCCTACAAGCTTCAAGATGACTCCATCCGCATTCCAAGCATCCGGTGATCAAGTTGCATCAACCATGAGCGGCTAATCATCTCGGTTTCACCCCGGTGTAGGTAGTTGTTAATTTTAGGGTTTCAATTTGTTCTTGTTTCATCTTAGTGACAATTTGTATTTGGTTTTTGAAACTTTTGACAATAGTATTACATTTGTTACGAATTCGTGAATTGTCGAACGATGTTAAAAGTTATGACTTTGCGAAACGGTGATATGTAATTGTACGTTGTCGTTGTTAGGATTTACTTGTGTTGATTACAAAGTGTCTTTTTGTCCGTTCTTCGGGGCGTTGATAGCTAGTAGCACCTAAGTCACGGTACACTAAATCCGTTAATCGAATGCATTTGAGTTGAAACTAAAACTTGTAGAAATCCTAGGTTAACAATTACCGAAACCGGGTGTGATTCCTTTTTATCATTATTGTTCTAGTAACCATTTTTCTTGCAATCGTTAATTAGTAGTTGTTAACCATTTGCATCAATTCATTTAGTTAAAAATCATATCTCTCCATTAAACGAAAATACAAAAATACTTTAGCAAGCTTCATAAATTGTGACAATTGTTTTAATTCATTCGAATCCACACACAAACCACATACTCTTCGTGGTTCGACCCCTTACTACCACTAACACATTGTTAAGGGTAATTTGGGCTTATAAATATTATCTTTGACCGGAGCGCGACACTCCGATCAGGTGATGCAAGGGTTGGTACTATTCTAGCATATTCAAAGAATGTAGTAGTATAACCCTTACTATCTACCCCGGTCATCCTAAGGTTCAGAAACTTATTAGCTATCTGTTCCTTTTTATTGGGAGGGCAGAATTTCCTTTCTACCATATTCTTAAATTCCTCCCATTCCAGGTTGTATACCTTATCACTTCCTCTTGACTGGAGGATAGTGTTCCACCATTCTAAGGCCGAGTTCTTAAACAGATTAGAAGCAAACATTATTTTGTCTTCTTCAGCACACTTGCTTATTTTTAAAACAGCCTCAGTTTTCTCTATCCAGCGTAGAGCTGCAATGGGTCCTTCATTGCCCGAGAATTCTATTGGTTTGCAGGACCAGAATTCCTTGTAAGAACAACCATAAGGCATGGTTCTTCTTCTTCTTTTGGGAATGGGCATTTGAAGTACGGGTCCATTGTTTATGCTGTTTTCTGGTTCAATTGGTCGCTTACTGCTATGCTTGCTTTTATTATTCGCTTCTTGAACAGTTTGAATAATAAATGGCATTGCATCTGTAATCCCTTGTGCCACTATGTGTTGAACGACACTATTATCCATTTGGTTTCCATTGTTATTGATGCTCAGATTCTCATTAACCACGTTAATGTTACTCTGGTTATCGTTATTCCGATTTCCTTGATTTTCTTCATCGGCCATCCGAATTTTAAACATTTACCCCTTATTAATATCACAAAATAAAATTTCATATAGTCAATCACATGACACGCATTTTTGCCAAAAGCGTCGATCATTGCGACTATACTCTATTCATATACTATTATGCATCTATTACATACCAGTACTGAAATAAAAATTACAATACCAACTGAAATAGAATTACACTAATAGTAATAGGCATCCGTACACACATATTTTATTTTATTTTATTATTATTATATTATTATTATTACCATTACCGTTCCCACCATCACACTCACGGGTATGGATTCATCCAAAAATCCATATTGCGCTCATCGTATTTCCATACGAGAAGCTCTCCCACTTGTCGCATTCTCTCACTGCTCTCTAAAATTTCCTCACCAAATGTCCTAAGTTCTTGCACGTTTTCTGCACTCATTGGGGGTTCAGGTTCTAGGACTGGGTTTAGAATCTGGGGTGCGGGTTCCTGATATGGGGGTGAAAGTGCCTGAAATCGGTAAGGATCTTCTAAGATCTCCCTAATGTAGTTATCATGGTAATAGGGATCTAAAGGGTCCATACATGGGTAGGATCCTATGTTCTGCATAGGTGTGTCTTCATGGATCGGGTAACGTTGCACAAAGTCCCTAACGTCATCCCACCAGGGATCGTAATTTGGGTCTAGGGGGTTTGGTGCTGGTACCCTAGGGATTTCTTCCGGATTGAAATCATGCATCTCCACTTGGTTTTCAGGGTTTTCTATCTCCATGGGTTGGTCAGGGATTGGTAGCTGTGGTTGGGGTGCTATTATTTGCTCAAGATTAGGGTCAGCTGTAGTAGTGGCTAGGATGTGAATGTTGGCTATACCCCTATTTATCATATCCTGGGCATAGGCATCTGTTTCTCTCTTGGCTGCTGCTAGTGCTCTCTGGTCTTGTAACTTTTTCATACGCTTCCTACGCTCGTGTGCCCCTCGACTGAACCATCCTCTCTTTTTCTGAGGAAATGGTTCCTCTGACTGAGCCTTAAACACAAAGATTTCATCTTCTGTATCAGCAGAATACCCTGAGTGGGCAGGCTGAGAAGAGGATGTGCCTTGGCTTCTAAGCGAACCAGACAATTGACGGTACGCGTCAGATGGTCATTGGTCGCTCATACTGTAAACTAACAGATAGTCAAATAACACATAACAATAAATACAGTTATGCACGTATTTCCGTAATTTATTTCCTAACACTTCACATTTTGATGTCAGCAGAACACCTCTGTGGCTGAATCAGTGGCTTAGCTCTGATACCACCTCCTGTCGCAACCCCCGATCCCAGGTTCCCCGGGAAACGGGCGGCCACGAGCCAGATTCGGTGGTATCGTGTATTGTCTAATTTGGCAGCGGATTTTTTTTTCATCAGGACCGTAGTTAGGAAATATTGATCAGAGTAAAATACCACATTTCCATAATATTAAACAAATGGGTTAAAACCCAAGTTCATAGTACACACTTTTTCATAGGAATAAACCCTATTTATTTAATAAAAACATCTATTTCATTTTTAGGTAACTTTATTGCCACTTTTCCAAGCCTTCAGTGCTGTCCAGCTGGCTTCTATTTGGCTTTCACATTTTGTTACCTGAAATGTGTTTTAAAAACATTTGTCAGTGGGAAATACTGGTGAGTGAATTCCAGTTTAATCAAGTTTAAATAAAAAGTCACAGTGTACAATATTGAGGGCTATCCCGCAATTATATTTGTTTACAAGACATCACAATTAACATCCATGGTACTGTCGAACCCGACTTGTGGACTTGTTACTCCTTGACTAGGTGGTAACAAATTTTGTATACAAAACCCCAACATACTCATCATAATTGTATGCTTACAAATACTCAATAACTGTTATTCGCATGGAAAAGTATTTAAGGCTTTGTAAAAACATTTAACAAAGATTTACAAAAAATGGATCAACTCACTTTGCTCTCTTAGAATTTTCCGTAAGGGTTTCCCGGTGATAATCTATAATTTACACAAATGTACACGCGTTAGTATTAATAACCCATTTTAACATTAGCAATACCTTCCCTGAGACGGCATTCCAATGACTACGTCGGGCAGAACCACGACAGCCATTACAGAACCCTAGATCAATCGGGCAGTGTATCTAATACGTATCCAGGGGTTATAATACTTACAACGGAGCAGAACTTCGCTAATTAGGGGGGTATAATACCCGAGTATTATAAGCCTGTTATCAGAATTTGAGAGAAAAAATCGTTGTGAGCAAATTCGAAATGAAATCCGATGCATTCTATTTATAGTTGCTGAACTGGACTCTCACGCGGCCCGTGTCAATTCTGGGTCAACGCGTAGCTTAGCTGGGTCAGCATGTAGGTCCGCCGGGTGTTAGGTCACGTGGCCACACCGGGCTGCGCCACCTTCTTCATCTCTCGCGGCCCGCGTAAACTTAACATTAGTCATACGCGGCCCGCCTTAACTTAAAGTTCATAGAAATCAGTTGTAAGCCTTCATACGGCCCGCCTAAGGTTGAGGTGGGGTCCGACGCGGCCCGCCTCAGCTTAAGTTTTCAATTTTTATTTATTTTTAATACTATATTGTATTTCGGGCTCGGTTTTCACATACGGGTAAATTTTAGGACATATTGGGATATTTTAAAATATATTAGGGTGTCGGAAAATAATCGAAGGTGTCGGTTTAATTAAGGTTTGTTATAAATGTACTGGTGAGTATACAAGTTTGAGTATATAGTATCATAATAGTTTAAAAGACTCATATCCGTCATGTAAACATATAAAAGTTTCAGCCATGCTAGTTTACGTAGTCCAAGTGATAGCCCAAAATGCGTTTAAAAGCTCTTCCCCGAGAATAATGGGAAGATAAATGTCTCCTCCTAACAATACCCCCGAGTATAATGGGGAGGTGCATTACTCCTATAGCGCTACTATTCTTAAGGCGTAACTACACACAAGGATTAAACGTTCACATAGCATAAAGTATCAAGAATCCAAAAAGTATAAAGTTTCACGTTCACAGAGGATAGAGTGTGTTTCCAAACAAGTTTCAAGTATCAAGTTTATAGAACATATGTTGCATCCCAAAAGTGTGTAAAACAAAAAGGGATCGAGTATACTCACAGTGGGTGCTAAGTATCGACACCTACTATTGGATTGAAGGGAGCACTGGAGTTAGCCTGATTATAGTTTAACAGATAAGCGTCAAACAGAATACCAAAAAGTGCAAAGTGTCGGACCGGCGGATGATCTGTTAGATTTAGACGGACCACCATCCGATCAGTAGATGAGTTTCCAAAATGTATCAACTTCTGAAGTTTTCGTTGTAGTGTAAATCCAAGTCGTTCGATCGGATGGTCATCCAATCGGATGACCGTTCGGTCGGATGACTGTTCGAGTATAAGTTTTATAGTTTAAAGTTTTGATTCAAATAGTTTAAGTGTTGAAAGTTATGAGGAACATGTCGTTCGGTTGGATGACCGTTCGATCGGATGGTCTTCCGATCGGATGGTCATTCGACTGATGTGATCTTGTTCCTTTTGCAACCTTCGTAAAGTTTCTAAGTTTGAGTTTAACATAGACGACATGGTAACATATCAACACAACGGAGACTCTCCAAGGTTCAGCCTGCCTGTTCGGATGGGAATCACCCCGTCCGATCGGACGACTGTTCTTGACAAAGTTTCATGTCTGACCCTTAACTTGGTCATCTTTCCGGTGGAAATCTGTTATTGAGCCTACTCCAGACTAAGGAACGAGTCCTTGGCCTGTTTTGGTTCCAGACACCACCGATTTGAGTAAAGTGTTTTAAAAAAGTTTGAAGAAAACATGTAATCAACTGAAAAGCTTAGATTTAGTAAGGATTTGTGGTAAAACAGGTGGAAGTCGCCTAGATCTGGGCCGAATCTTAAAGGAATGACATCACACATCAGATTGTACAACCTGCCATGATGACGTCACCCTCAAGAGTCCAAATCCGAGTGATTTCATGGTGAAAAACAAGATTTTGATGAAGAATCTAGTGGTAAAGTGTGTATAGATGAAAGTTGTACAAGAATCAAGTGGAAAACTTACAAGAATCGCCGGAAAATGGAAAAAAAGTGCCTTAAAACGAGAGTGCGTGCGTCTGGTCGGAGGAGCTTGTTACATTAGTGAAGAATGATGTGACAGCTCGTATTTATAGTGCAAGAGGGTAAGTAAGGCGGTGCAGGCACTGGATCGGATGGGTGTTCGGTCGAATGGCCCTCCGATCGGATGGTCATCCGATCGGATGTCCATTCGGACAGCCGAGACCTGTTTGCTAGATTTCTGATTTCGGTTCGATTTGCGAGCTAGATTAAGGGTTGCGTTGCGTGTTATTGTGTAATATTATCACATGACAAGTTTATATAATAAACAAAAGTTTCCATGTTTCAAGTTTACATAAGTGTCAAGTTTCTAGTTTCAAGGCCTCAAAGTTTCTCGTTTCATAAGTATCAAAAGTCTCATTCAATAGTTTTCAAGAGTCAAGAATCAAGTATCAAGAGTCAAGTATCAAGTCTCTAGTCTCAAGAATCAAGTTTCTAGTATTAAGTATCAAGTTTCAAGAGTCTAGATTCAAAGTTTAAAGATTCAAGTATCAAAAGAGTCTAGTTTCACATAGTATAAGGACTAAAATTGACAAAAGCTAAAAGTTTAGGGACGCAGGCGTTACAGTTACACACTGTGACACCCCACCCAATAAGGATGGTTTATGATACAATTGATACAGTAAGTGATTATCTTATTGATATTAAACATATTGTACAAATGTTAAAAACTCAAATTACAACATATAATCAGACTAAGTCTAGCCTGACGTAACAACGCTTCAACCAGATGACACTGATCCGGGATATACATTTCTACCAGACTATCACAGATCTGGGATACAGTATTCCACCACATTATTGCAAGCATGGGATGACGGGCAACGATCATGTGTCGTCACCTGTGACACATGCTTAAAAGACGTCAGCTCTAACTGGTGAGTTCATGAATATACACAAGTTATAAATCACATTATTTCACCATGACTTTGTACCCGCCCATATCATCATAACCCAACGTCAACACGTGACACATCATCATACAGTTAATGTCCTCTACATCACAGGTGTAAACCAGACAAATCCCGTCGTAGCGGCACATATAAGGGACCACAAATATCGTGTGTATGAGTGCACATGTTATATACATGCGTACAACAGTCATGCTATATTATTACCGGTTAGGACAAACATGTTCACATTTGGAAAACATTCATAAAACTCACACGTGTAACAGTTGCTAGCACAATAAAGTAACAATTGCTAGTACAACTTTTGTATTTATGCTAGTAGCCAAAACTTGTATGCTCACAAATGCTTTATGTGTTGACCGTTACTTTAATATATATTGTAGAAAATTTTTAAGAATCTAGTAGGATGGATTTTAGAAACATGTTTTAAGTTTATGTACTTTTCATTTTGTCGTATTTGAATTTCCTTGTATTTCCATTCGAAACAATGTACCACTTAGTTCATCAATGAAAATGGAATTTTATTTAAATATTGTTATATTTAGCAAGTTGTGATGTCTTGAGTAATCTATTTCGTCCTGCCCGATGTTTCCGTCATCAGTTAGGGTGTGACACCATGGTGTCGCCTCCTTATCAACCGTGTTTTCTCTATGAAATCAGAAACAAATTAATATCTATTAATAGGTAAATGAAATGAACAGTGGAAGCATGCTTCCACACACCTGCTTGGCAGGCTTTTGCCAGCCATGCATCAAAATTCAAACCATGTGTCCTATGTGCTGGTCACAAAAGAAACGTGGCATAATCCAGCAGTGTTTCGATTGCACTATAAATTCCTCAAAGCATTTCTCCATTTAAACAATTGGACGGATTAGGCGTATCGCCCGGCGAACTTCCGTTCGTCCGCCGTATTGGTGGTGGGTCTAGGACCCTAGGTGGTTTTGTCGTCGTTGTGGTGGTGTGGGCGGTGGTGCCTAGGTGGTTGTGCCGTGGTGGCGGTGACGTCAGTGGTGGCGGATAAGTGGTTATGCCATGGTGGTGGTGATGAGGCAGTGGCAGATAAGCGGTAGTGGCGGTGATAGTGATGTTTGGTGCTGGTGATGTTGGATGGTGGTGGTGGCTATCTAGAGAGAAAAATAAGGCAGATGAGAAGTTATACTAGCTTTCATTTTATGTTTTTCCCCTTTTCTTTTCCAAGTTCTAACCAACTGGTGGTGGCTGGAAACAATGAAGCTTCAATTATTCACCATAGAATCGCAGTGGAATCAGGCCCCTGAAACCTCCATGCGAAACCCTAAAATTGCTGTTGGATGGCGCCAATGAAGGTGTCAAACTCTTCCTGGAAGCTTTTAGAAGTTCATGAAGTCTCCCTACTCCGCCACTCTGGCCATTCTCTCTTTCGTGTCCTTTGAGCGAGCCCATTTCAACGGCTTCGATTAGAGCCGCAGATTTGATCAGATCCACAACGACGGTGGATGGATGACGGAGGATGAGTGGCCATAGTGGTTGTGAGCCTATTGGATCGATGGAAGTGATGTGTGTAAAGGGAGAGAGATAAGAAGAAAAAGAAAGAGAGAAGGAAAATTTCTAACCCATCTATTTTGCATCGGAAGTCACTCAAGACTTAATTGAATATTTTGCAAGTCCATCTAGGGAACTGTGTGATTAAATGCAATTTGATGTCCTGTGTGTAACCTGATTAAAAAAAGTTGTGTGCTTTAAAAATGTGACTTGAAAAAACAGGGGTAATACAAATTAACAATAAAACAGAAAGTTATTTAATTTGCTTTAGACCACCCGTAGTGGGGCGTGGTTTTTAAAAAAATTGCAAAAAACGCCCCAAAACGCCCCAAAACGCCCCCCCTACACTAGGCGTTATAAGGCGTTTTTTTTTTGTTGAAATTTTGCATGCTAGCGTTTTAAATATAACGCTGAGAATTGTTTGACTTTTTTGCTTTTGGCCAATGGGGAGTGGTCAAAGGTTTGACTAACCAATGAGAATTGTTTGTTTTTTTTTAATGATTGGGAGGGGCATTATTAGGCATTATTCCCACTACACTAGGGATGAGCAAAATAGACCCGGTACCGGTACCGAACCGGTACTGGTACCGAATTTACCGAACCGGATACCTTTTCGGTACCGCTTCGGTACCCACTTTTGACATTTTCGGTACCGGTTCGGTACCGGTCCGGTACGGTACCGGTTCGGTACCGGTCCGGTACGGTACCGGTTCGGTACCGGTATTTTGCTCGTTTTTACCCTCAAATACCGGTACCGAACCGTACCAACCGGGTATATTCGGTACCGGTACCGGTACCCACTTTTGAGGATTTTCGGTACCTGTACCGGTTCTTTCGGTACCGAACCGGACCGAGCTCATCCCTACACTACACCACTTTTGCAATAACGCCCCATGCTGACTGGGATGACACGTGTCGGATAATGCCCCATGGTGGGGGCATTATTTTTCTTAACCACTAGGGTGGTCTTACAAATTAATGTATGTGCCTTGTAATAGAAGTGAGCGATCCATGATATCATATATGAAGTCCCATACTAAATTATTATGATTATTTTTCTAATTGCCACTAAACTATTGTTTATAAATTGCACACAATTTTTTTTATAGCTTCAACGGATGTAATGTTTAATTAATCATGTAACTAGCATCTAAATTTTATAAATAAATTATAAGAGATTTCATTACGGCATTACCAATTTAGTCGGTATCTTTTATTAGACCACCCGTAGTGGGGCGGTATTTTAAAAAAAAAAATTGAAAAAAAAACGTCCGGAAACGCCCCCACCCCCATTACGTTAGGCGTTATTTTAAAAAAAAAATCAAAAATTGAACTTTGGCGTTTTAATAATAACGCTAATATGCAAAGCAAGTGGCCAATGGGAGTGTTTGCTTTTTCTTTTGCATGTGTCCAAGGTTTGACTAACCAATCACCAACTGTTTGTTTTTTGTTTTTTTTTTAATGATTGGAAGGGGCATTATTAGGCATTATTCCCACTACGTCACTTTTGCAATAACGTCCCATGCTGACTGGGATGACACGTGTCGGATAATGCCCCATGATGGGGGCATTATTTTTCTTAACCACTACGGGTGGTCTTAACTAAATCAAAAAACATTTATTGTCTAAAAAAGTTATATAAAGGTAGAAAAGCCATTGGAGCCCTAAGAGCATTCACATTCACATCTATTTAAGACAAAAAATGTTACTCTTTCATCTGTATATTTGAGAGAACACGTTTCACACTCTATAATTTTTTAATATATTTTGAAAGTGAAAGTGAGTAGAGGAGAAGAAAATGTGTATAAAAAGTGTTATTTAATTGAAAGTAGAGAAAAACTGTACTGATTTTTAGTGTAATTGTATAGTAGAACTGGAAGAAAGGATGTAAATGCTCTGATACCTAAAGCTTTCGCCAATAACATAAATAAATATGTAACAAGTGATTATTAAAACATTCCAATTCAACATTTAATTTTGTGTCTAATTTCTTGATTATATGTATGGTAATACAATTGTAATAATATTTAACCACGCGAAAAGGGTGAATTTACGTTTCTTTTAAGTTTGGATTACGTAAATGTATTTTGCGATTTATAGCGCCGCAGCGCGCGCATGAAAAGTACTAGTTATTATTGTTTTTTAACTATTTGTCTAATTTTAAAGTTATGATATAAGTTTCAAAAGAATAAAATAATAATAAGTAAATGAGTTTGGTGTAGTTTCCGAACCATACCTACCAGACCTAACATATTATTTAGTTGTAACGAGTACACATAATTAGAACCATACACTGAATGCATGTCAAATAATCTTATCTTATATTAAAAAATAAATACGTTTTAATAAAGCAACCATTTAATCTTATTAGTGTTTTACTTCTAATAAAACACTAGTTTGAATCACCACAATTCAATAAATTAGTGTAAGATTAAATATATTATGTATTTAATATTTAATCTATAGCCATTATAATCATTTACATAATATAGATCAAAATATATAATAACATATTAAATAATTAGTTGGTAATTGTTGATGGACCATATTACCCTTATTAACTAATTAGGTTTCCTCCTGGGTGCTTATATAAGGAGAATTATGTGGAGGTTAAAGGGTTACTCGGTTACACAATTAGACACACCCCATTAGTCATAACATCATTATCATCGACCTCCTCTCCTAACCGATACCTCTTTTCGGTTTTCTAAGTCCCCATCATCAGTCAGCACCCTAAGGAGGAACCAGATCATGATGACAAGCATGTCGAACTCCATTACTGGATTCTCCAACGCACTGTCTGCTGTAACAGATATGTTTTAATGTTTTCCTTCATGAATAAACATAAATGAACCAACATGTGGTATCAGAGCATATGTTGATTAGTCAGTTCTGTTTTGTATCCATAAATCTGGAATAAAACTGGAAAACGGAATTAGAAAACCCTAAATAAATTTCTGATTTTTCATCCGAAACCCCATCTCGGATCTGTTCAAACTATATCGGATCTTATGTTTTCATCAAATATTACTGTTCCGAAATCATAATGTTCTAGAATTGATTAAATGATTGATAATTTTTTCCAGATTTCGGATATAAGGTTAAGGTTAATTTTTAGGGTTCATCATGTTCTTAGTTGAAATTCGAAATTTCCTTTATGTTTTGGAATGTGATTTGAATTGTGGAATGTTTTCCTAATTTTGATCTTATTTTATCTAATAATTTTTTCGAAATCTGTTAATAAGATAAACAGATTATGATTTTCGAAATTTTATCAATGTTATAATAGGAAACTCTATCACAATTCTTAATTTTCGAATTTTCAGTTATGTTATCACAATAAACAGCAACTGAATCGCACAAGATCAAATCACATAAGAGATGATCTGATCGCATAAGAAAATCGCACAAGATCAGATCACATAAGAGATGATCTGATCGCACAAGACAGTCGCACAAGATTTGTACAACTAATTAAGCACATTGTACAAGTTAAGACTGCATAATCGCACAAGATTTGTGGATCGCACAAGACTTGTGGATCGCACAAGGCATTACTGATCGCACAAGTTTTTGGGCATTACTGATCGCACAAGTTTTGGGCCTTATTGATCGCACAAGTTTTGGGCCTTATTGATCGCACAAGTTTTTGGGCTTTACTGATCGCACAAAACTTGGGCATTACTGATCGCACAAGTTCGATCCGCGCTAACGGGTGGTTTGCTATTAAATAATTGGTTTTGTAATTACTTAGTTAATTAGTAAGGATCAAATAATGTTTTACAAAACCAAAATAGCTTAACTTGACTGAGCTTCTGATGTATCACTTCTGGCCAAAGTTGATTTGATGCATCTACTTATCATTCAAGTATTACGAAAGCTATGTTAAGTGTGCATCATAAACATGAATGTCTTAATATCTGGCCAAAGCTGATTTAATTCCTTCATAGATGGCATTCTTAACGAGTGCATAACTAAAGTGATTGTCTCAATTTCTGGCCAAAGCTGATTTGTTACAACCACTTTGCACACATGCTTAAATGATTACACTTCTGGCCAAAGCTGATTTGTCTTCGTTTAAGTAGAACTTTAAATAAGTCTATTATTTTGATGTTAGTAATAGACATATCACAACCTCTTCACACAATGATCCTTATACTAATGATCCTTAATTAATTTTTATGATCATTTCGTCTGCCTTATTCTTAGTACCCATAATTTTTTTTATCTCACTATAATTTTCTTCTATAAATCTATATCTCATCCACTCTAATTCCTAAATCTAATATGTTTTGCTTAAAGTTTCTATAAGAATTAGCTCTTAAATTAAATCCTTGATTATCTCTTAAGACACGATAATTCTATTGCTCTCTTCTGATAATGATTACTACAGAATAAAAGTAGAGCATGATTAATAGGACAAATCGAACATGATGTCTCTTATGATAATCAAGAATAAGTGCTGTCACTAAAAGGTTATTCCAGATTAAGTCTTTCCTAAGACTAATCTATAATTGTGGAATAATCACAAGAACTCCTAAGGTGCATGTCTTCATTTAAAATTATAAATTATAAGGTTAAGTGGTATATGTGAATACATTATAATGTACAATACCATGACCCATAAAGTTAAGGGCTTACGCATGGAAATAAGTACATTTTCCAGTACATTACATACTAAGATTTTCATTTGTACAATTTGATGCATTATAAATCAGCTATACCACTCAAAAGTACCAAAGTATAATGAGTGTGTTGATAAGAAACATATGTACAAAGAAATAAATGTTTGAAGCTAGAAAATAAGATGTTATTCACCTTACAACCACTAATAGTTTAAAAGATGATTGTTCTAAGGTCCATAGACAAATTACAAGTGCTAATTCCAACTTTAAGGTTCTTCAAGGGAAAATCTCACTGCATAATTATGCCATTAGACTAGGCATAAGCAACGAGACTATCCATTATTCCAAAGAACAGTTGGATAAGTTAATTAGGTAGTCACTTACTAATGATATTTAAGTCTGATAATTTTTTAATATTCCAATTAACACATGATTAGTTTACTCTAGTTTCATACGTTTTCCTTACCAGAACTCGAAAAATAACTAATACGAGAGTTAGTGACAAAATTAAATGTTAAGGCTATAAGAGCCATAATAAGCAGTCTTCAAACAACGCTTTTCGATACCTTATATATTCTGATTAATCAGAATATAGTATCATAATTAAGCAAAGATATGAAGATTGTGAGGTTTGCATAGTCAACATAAAGTCACACTTACCGTAAACTCTCATTTTATTTGTTCTAAATATCTGGATAGAAACATTACTAAGATGGAACTAGATGATACCTTACACTTTCACAACTTTTGTCATCATGCAAATGAGAATTTGACAAAAGGAAAATGAGACTTATAAATTTCATCCATTATAACTAAAATTCATGAGAAATCATGACATGGTTAATGAGGATGATTTCTTATCTAATCTCATTCTAAGTGATTTTAAATCGTGACATTAAAGCCCTAAAATATGACTTGGCTTAAGGAACAAGTATGGGTCCATCATAAGTCATTCATTGACATTCGTGGAACTTATTCCAAATGGAATATTCAGACATAATTTATCTATCATTTGAAAGACTATCAACTTGTATCTAAATTTTGTCGCATATGGCTGACGGTCTTAGAAGAAATCTATTCATATATATATATATATATATATATAGAGAGAGAGAGAGAGAAAGTGTAATGTACATTACGGCTTAACGTACATCACGTACGACAACATGCGTGATTATTGTATATAACATGCGTGATTTCAATTAGCCCTTGGTTTGATCAATTTTGTCCAATTTGATTCAAAATTCTTTTCGTTTCACTTCAAATAGGCTATTGTTCGGTCAATTTCATTGAATTGGGTTCGAATTCATCGTTGATTTTGAAAAGTTTCATCAATAAATCGACCCTCGAATTCAATCCGTAGAACAGAGCATGAATTTGTACGTTTGGAAATCGATTATGTCAGCGGTGGATTCGGTTTCGGAAGACCTGAAACATGAGGAAGTGTTATCGTTGGAAACGGAATCGAAGAAGGAGCTGGAATGATGATGCTGAATCCAGGTTTGGAGGTTGAAGATGATAATGAGATAATCACGCATGTGTATAAATAATAACGCATGTTGTCTAGAATAAATGTAATGATGCCATTGTCATGATAATGAGGATATGATTTTAGTGGTTTTGACTCTGGTATTACCGTTGTTAACCAGCCTTATTGCATAAGATGATAAATTTTAAGTCAGTTAGCATGAAGTTGAATTGGTAAACGTGTAAAACACAAGGAAAGGATATTGAATTACTTTAACTAAAATGTTCTTGACAGACCATTTGCAGGAGCAAGAGATGGAAATAATAACGTGATTATTGTAAATAATAACGCACGTTGGTTTGTTGAGATTATAAGGTGTGTGATTTTCCAATGAACGTGCGTAATTTAGTGACGTACTGGTCGTACGTTAAGTTGTAATGTATGTTAACCGCTCTCTCTCTCTCTCTATATATATATATACTTAATAAGATTTCTATTAGATATGTCCCTAAAGTTTCTTATGATATCTGGACATTAAAGAAATCAAATAAAGTCTAACGTATATATGATAGGTTCCCACGTCACGTACCTCATTGAAACTTCTCTTGTAGCATTTCTAGAGATATCAAAGATCAGTGGGAGCATTAAGTGTCTTAATAATAACTTGCTATAGTTGCAAGAGGTGGGGGAGTGAAAACTTTATATTACTTCAATTTACACCTCTTGCAAGACACTGCTCCATTATGACACTGTTCTATCATAACTTATCTCCTTAAATCTAATGCTACTCTTACAAAAGTTTCATTGTTGCCTAATTGTGGGTGCACTTAGATTTCTTACCTAAACTAACATAATCCTCAACAAGAGAAACTACAACAACTAACGTCATTAACTCGTTTCTCTATTAGAATTTGTTGGTCGTTACATATTGACCATAAGCATGCTGAGTTCCTAAAGATTTCTAAGGTTAGTGGGAGCAGTCAAAGTCCTTATCATGATTTGCAAGGAATACAAGAGGCGGGGGGAAGAGTGTCATTAAATTTCACTCCGAATTTAACTCCGATTACACCTCTTGTACACCATACTGCACCAACTCTCTCAAACTTAGAAGGAAAATGATAGCAACCTAACCAAGAGCTAATCCATAAAACTGAAACTTCTAATGAACCCAATAATCAACTCAGGAGGTCATCTAGGTTTAAAAGCCTACTAACTTTGATGATTACATAACCTCCCTAACTGAAGTTGAAATGGATTTTGGAAATGTTTACTAATCCCATCTCTTCGATTTAAGCCATTAGTGTCAATCAATCTTCTAAATGGAATAAAACAGTTTTCTAGTAAAACTGATTTTATGTGTTCGTATAACGTTTGGGATTTGATTTAGTTACCTAAGAGTGTTCATAACTAAACCAAATCCTAATATATAAACGTTAAGACACTAAGAAACATGATTGATTGTCAAAGGTTATCAAAGTTTTCTTTGAGGATCATCACTGTTCTAGTAGCTTATAATGGTTTAAGGCTACATTAGAAGAACATTATAAACAGTTTTCCATAACAAATGGCTGACACATTTACATGTTCATTAGATAACAACCTAAAGTTTCAAACTAAAGGTTAAAGAACACTTTATTTGTAAGCCAATAATATCCATGTATGGGTTAATGCAAACATCATAATGTGATGAAAAGCTAACGTGATTATTTTCATCAACAATCAAGTGGATTAATGTACCTACCTCAAGATGAGTGGGAGCAACTAAGATAAACTTGTCTATATAGATGACATTCTTTTGACAAGTATATGTTACATAAGTCAAAGCATTGTTAACACAAACTTTGATATAATAGATCTCAGAGATATCTCTTATGTAATAGATATCATAACATACTGAGATAGACCCAATGGGATATTAGTTCCGTTCCATAAGTTTAACATTAAATGGGTCCTTACATATGTAACAATCAATAGTGCTCTTCTTCAGAGGATAATATGGTAAATGAGATTATTTTTTACGCTTCATTAATTGGAAGCCTTATGTAAGTTTGAGTCTATACTCGTTTAGATATTACTCACATTGCAACACACTAGATATGTCTAGATTAATGTGAAGCATCTAATGGAGTATTACAATATCTTTAAAAGAAACGAGAAGCTATAATTTGAAGAAGAAGTGAGAATTAAAACCGGTTCATTACTCTAACTTTGAGATATTCAAAGATGACAAAATGTAATTTCGGGTATATCCTTATGTCAGCAGACAAAACCTATTTCATGGAGGAGTCATAATGCACTGATATTAACAACCTAAGTTATAACGACATAACATAGTCACTAAATGTTGTTGGAAATTTATCAGTGGTCTCATAAGTTTATTAACTCCATATAATTAATGTTTTGAAGACTTAGTGTGATAAAGTCAGCTACCATAACTCCTTGAACAGTAACAGTTCAAGAGGTGCTGCATTAATTTTCGATACGCAATTAATTATTCGTTTATGAACGAATTGAGGAAACTAAGTTTTGTATCGAATACATTCATGATATGCTTAAGGATCCTATAACTGAAGGGCTATTACCCATAAGTCTTATTAAGAGAGCTCAGAGACGGGTATTAATTGATGGCCATGCGAAATTGCATATCGTACTATGAATGACTAAGTATTAGTTAATTTTCCTCATCAGTTTGATTTTGTATGTCTCTAAGAATATGTCACGCTAGCATAACGGCATATAGACAAATATAGTTACAAATCAAACAAAGGGCTTATGCGTATTTTGATCATAACGATTAGGTTTTAAATTAAGGCTATAGTATGATTAATGGGGGTCCTGAGTCGCATAATGATTCAACGACTGTATTTCTCTGCTATAGTAATTGTTTAAGGCTAAAATGAGTGTTAACTCCTGATCAGGCTTATCTAATACTCATAGTAAATGATTACTCGGCTAAGTGGGAGAATGTAAGATTAAATATATTATGTATTTAATATTTAATCTATAGCCATTATAATCATTTACATAATATAGATCAAAATATATAATATAACCTATTAAATAATTAGTTGGTAATTGTTGATGGACCATATTACCCTTATTAACTAATTAGGTTTCCTCCTGGGTGCTTATATAAGGAGAATTATGTGGAGGTTAAAGGGTTACTCGGTTACACAATTAGACACACCCCATTAGTCATAACATCATTATCATCGACCTCCTCTCCTAACCGATACCTCTTTTCGGTCTTCTAAGTCCCCATCATCAGTCAGCACCCTAAGGAGGAACCAGATCATGATGACAAGCATGTCGAACTCCATTACTGGATTCTCCAACGCACTGTCTGCTGTAACAGGTATGTTTTAATGTTTTCCTTCATGAATAAACAGAACTGAACCAACAATTAGTTTATCTACTAACTTTTCAAGTTGTAGTGCTAAAAAGTAAATACGTTTTAAGAAAGCAATTATTTTTTTTTTATCTTGTTAGTGTTTTACTTCTAATTCAAATTGTAGTGCTAAAAAGTAAATACGCCTTAAGAAAGCAATTATTTTATCTTATTAGTATTTTACTATTTCAATAAATTAGTTTATCTACGAACTTTATGAATTGTAGTGCTCTTAAAATTTACACACCTTATTCACCGGTGCTCTCTTAATAGAATCAGTTGTTGCAGGATATGGATCACTTTTTATATAAAAATAAATCATATAATAATAACGATACTTTTGTTATTAACATGGAAAATGGATCACTTTTTATATAAAAATAAATCATATAATAATCACGATACTTTTGTTATTAACATGAAAAATAAGTAGTGGCAAATACCGTAATACAAAATGAACATAAATACAAAAACTAAGAAATAAACATTACATATAGGTGAAATGATTCAAACCACGAGCTTCAAAAGGTGGTGTCTTCAACTTTGTTTTTCAATAAGGTCTTTTGGTAGTCTCTTTGACTGCAAGAATGAATAAATTGATGTTAACGGTTGTGGCTGAAGATTCGTATTCAACACAGGTCTTTTAAAAAAGATTTTGTGTCACTACTTAACTAACACGTTTGTCTGTCATAGTGCAACAGTCGAAACAATCTGCACTGCCAGATAAGACTGGGCACCCGAGGTTACAACGGGTAAAATTGTAGTGTTAGAACTTCTAGAACAGATAAGAATGCGAAGGTGGTGAAATCGAGTAGAGAGTACTCATCTTTGTAGTTCCCAAACATATGGGTCTTCAAATGTTTCCCCTTCTTTCTTTTTATGTATTTTTCTTATATTTCTGTAACACCCCAAAAATATTCAATAATTAAATATTTACCTAGATGGTAAATATTATGAGCATAATAGTTAAAAAGAAATGTGTGTTACTACCAAAATGAGTAATTGGAGTCTTATAAATATAAAACCAAAGTATAGGGACTAAATTTGATTATTGACCAAAGATAGAATGTTTAAATATTTGAAGAAATTGTTATGTTTCGGTGAAACTAAGTTTTTGTAATGACGTAAAAATGCACTATGTGTATATAAGTTTAAGTTTTATAAAACTTTAAATTTCAAAATTTTGGGTCTTAAAATTTCTCTCTTATTTCAAATGAGACGCATTTTTCGGTATCAGTGCTGGTATTTTGCTTGATTTACCAGTATATACCCTGGTACCGTACCAAATATATTCGGTATCGGTATGACGGTACCCATTTTTCCCTTTTTTCGGTACCGATACATGTTCGGTGCCATGCCCATCCCTAGTTTTGTCTATTGTCCTAATGTTTTTTAGTTTGTTATTCATTGTGTTTTTTTATATTAATGTCCATGGTGTTTTTAGTATGTTGTTCATTGTTTTTAGTCTATTGTTTATGGTGTTTTTAGTTTGTTGTTAGGCATGTAAACGAACCGAATGTTCATGAACTGTTCATGAACTTGTTCAGCGGGAAGTTCGTTTATGTTCGTTTATTTAATAAACGAACGAACACGAACCAAAAAATTTGTTCATTTAATTAAATGAACGAACATAAACACACATTGTGTTCCTTCATTTATGTTCATGAACATTCGTTAAAATTTTGGTAAATATATAAACAGTTAGATTTATATAAATATTAAGTTTTCTAACTACTTATATTAATTTGACTAATTAGTATATTTATGAACTATAATTTAGATGTGTTTTCGGATAAATTATAATATATTAGACTTGTTTGTTCAATCATGTTAATTTATGTTTGTCTGTGTTCGTTAATGTTCGTGAACTGTTCGTTTAGGTTTTAAACGAACGAACATGCCCGATTTCTTAATGAACGGACACGAACAAAAAATGTGTTCGATTATATGCTCTGTTCGGTTAAAGTTAGATGAACTATGTTCGTGTTCGTTCGGTTCGTTTACAGGCCTATTTGTTGTCCATTGTATTTTAATCTACTGTTCATTGTGTTTTTGTTATGTTGTCCAGGATGTTTTTATTATGTTGTTCACTGCGTTTTTAGTGTGTTGTCTATTGTGTTTTACGCAACTGGTTTTCCATTTCTTTTTTCAAAAGTATAACCATAGTATACTCATATTCATATATATGTATTAATTTACATCTGTCGGTGAAACAGTAATGTTTGGTTTATTTACATTTTGACCACCACATCACAAAAGTCTTCTGCTTCATTCAAAAGACATTACACACTTGCAGAGAGTCAGTGGTGAGAGACAGAGATGGTGAAAGGAAAATGACTTCCATCGGGCTCCGTCGTGATAAGAGCGAAACCTCTTCAACAGTCTCTTGGAAGATCATCCATCTTCTTCACCACCAAGATAGCATCACAAACCCTAGGCAATGGAAGCTAGGATTTCAGCGATCTGATTCCATGTTAGTTCTCTTTCCCTTTGCTTAATTTTGCTGGAGTAAGTAGATACGGTACGCTCATTTCCCCTCTTTCGCATTGTTCAATTGTGATTTCTGAATGGCGATTAAGATATTTTCTTTGGGGGTGTTGTATTTTGGGATGATCACATAAATCGTAATTTCAAATTGCATCCTCCTCCTCCTCCTCTTAACTCATATTAAGAAAAAAATCTTTAAACAAAAGCTAATTCGTGTTTTCACCAGCACTATCCATTCTTAGGAATCCACGTTAATAAATAAATAAAACTCCACATGCTCTTTATGTTTGAAAATTAGACATACTAAATGTATTGTAGTGAAAAAATCTTCCAGTTGTAAATTTGTGACGGTATTCAATATAGTTAATACGATAATATGAAGTGAAGAAAAGGAAGGACCACCTATTATTCATATTCTCCAATTTATTTTAACTTACTGTTGTTATTGCTGAAGCTCTTAAGAACTAAACAAAAGGTTTCTTCTAATTAAATTAGTCTACCATGAATATGATTAGAGAAATACACTTACAACAGTTGCCTTTCTATTGGAGGATAATCACATTCGTCCCCCCGAATATTCACAAGGTTTGAATTTTTGCGATCATTTGTGATTTTTCAGTATTGCTATGTCTGATGTTTTCGCTACCAGTTCTTTCTTTACCTTTTTTTGAACATCTAGATGGTATGTCTTTCTTTCAATAAATATGAGTTAAGATGCAGACTACGATTTATTACTATTGATGCCTAATTGTTATTGCTGATGTTAGTTATTGTTTTCTTTTGTGAAGTGGGTGGGTTTTTGGTAGAGTTTATTATATGTACAGGTTGCATGGAATTGTGGCTACCGGCTTAGACAAGGGTGCCAATTAACTGTCTAGGTGAAGTATGATCAACAATTGTATAGATGTTCACTATGAAACTTTTATGGATGAGGAACCTTCAATGATGATGCTCGGTGATTGAAACGGCTAAGAACCATTAACGTCTTGATGATGGCAAAATATGGTGGTATAAGATCAGTAGGGCATGAAGAACCGTTTGCACAGTTACATCATCAAAAAGCGATGATCAAAGTTTGTTATCAAGGTAGAACTTGCATTAAAAGGCAAGTCAACTCAGTGATACATAAATCAATTGAGGTCAACATTGAGGTCAAATAGTGATATAATTTTAACAACATTGTTGATGCCACTCATGTCATACACTGTTTACTTTTTCTAATTTCTTTCGCATACCTTGCACCTCTTACATAAATTTCTATTTTTATGTATGTTTCTGTATATACTTTGTGATGACCAGTAATTCGCTTTTGGTTTCTGATTTGGATGTACGCTAAAATCACGTTAAAAAACCGCCTCCGCAACGCGGGGGGATCATTCTAGTTATAGATAAAAAGACGTTCCATTTATAATATATATTTTTTTCTTAAAGGATGTACAAAAAGTTACGTACGTTTGAAAATAACGAGGGAACTTACATGTGCTATATCAAGGACTCCAATCATTTGTATTAACTACAATATCTTTCTCGGTATTTAATCATTTGTATTAACTATAACGTCTTTCTCCGTATTAAATTTTCATGGGAGCATATTCTTGTCACCACTAGTCTTAACTTCTAGATGATGACAAAATTGACGTGACAACCTTACTCTACATTGTTCACATTACAAATGGTGTGTGTTTGAATTCCCCTCACCCTTCCAGGAATTAGGATTCATCCAAATAAAAAGTATGTATGTGCACGTTTCTATAAATTCAACCCACCAAATTTGTGAATGATATCTAGATCAAGTGATGGAAGGCTTGCATTTCTCTTGAGAGATGCATGTTCAACTTCGACTTGGTGTAGAGTGAGACACTGGTGGACAATGATAGAAGACCCAGGGAAACCTGGGTTGGATCTTTGAGTCAAATGAGTTTTACTGGTAATTTCACTGTCGTGGCTACGGGCGCGCGGGTGGGGTTACTGGGTTTTCCCCGGAATTGATGGTGTACTCGGGTTACTCTCGGAGTACTCCGTTTGTCCGGTGAGTGTCCCAAAAGTGCTCGGTATTGATTATGTTGACCGTTAAAAAACGATCTAGTTAGGCGTTTACTATGTAAATGTTCGTTGTATAATGATAGTCAATTAAGTTATACGACATTTTGGTATTAAATGTCTTTTTAAACATTTTTAGGTTGTGGGGTATGCGGGGGTTTGGGCGTGGGTTGGGGGAAAACACCCAAGTCACCACCCCGGGTGGGCTTGGGTTGGGGCGTGGCCCTTGGGGTTTGGATTTCAAGCCGGGCGTGGGGCGGGGGTGACATCCTAACTGGCTGCCTTCTATTCGCTGACCATTTTTTGTAATTTTTTTTTAATAATCTGCCACGCAGTGCACCCAACCCAAGCCCAACCCACGCCCCGCCATACCCCGCGGACACGTCACTAGGCGGCGGGGGGCTCCCATTCCACGTGCCAGCAAATGCCCCAACCCAAGCCCCACCATACCCACGGCCTTATGGTTGTATGCACATTTTGGAATTATATGTCCTTTTAAACATCTTTTATGGTTGTATGCACATGCCATATAAGTGGCTCTCTCATATTGCGTTTCATTTTCGTGCATGTTAGTGGTGGATTGATAGGGCAAGAATCATAGTATGTGTGGTTGCCTCAATGCATCCTCCACTAAAAATATAGCTAAAAGATTTATCATAAACTTCAATATAAATAGATTTTGTGTGTGAAAGTGTACACGCAGGTTAAGATACATCTATAAATTAAATCGGGTATGTCATGTATTTGTAAATTGAGTTGTGTATATAAATTTATGTGTTTAATATATTGTCACGGTGGATGTTGTTAGATCCAGTGGCGGAACTAGCCCAAAAAGTTAGGGGTATCATATTTTTTTTAGGACCAGTGGTATCAATTATATATCGGAAACGGAGTTGAGGGGTATTTTTACACTACGGAAATGAAGTTAAAGGGTATTTTTACATTACGGAGACGGGGTTGAGGGGTAGCCCGTGCTACCCCTACTCACACTCTAAGTCCGCCACTGGTTAGATCGTCTTCTAACCGGAACAAACATCGTAAGTAAAGGTATTGATGTTCTTTCAATTTTGTATTCTTATTTGGATTTATAACCAAGTTATGGCCGTGTGGTTTTTTCTCTTTCTTCAATTAGTTTTTTTAGTCGATTTAATAAATTAAGTTGTTTGAAAAAAAAATTGTTCATTGATGTGATATACATGTTTGATTTATTTGAAAATATGACTTGTATGTTTGCAATGTACGTATTTATACGTGTTGATTGTGATGTGTGTAAATAAGACATTTTGTACACCTTACAACTTTAAATATCCTAATAAAAATGGTATGTGTGTGTTTAAATGTTCAAATCATTGACATGCGTGTCCTAAGCGTGTTTATGTGCATGGATTGCAACTAGTGTGTAAATCAAAGTGTGTGTCCATTTAATCGAAAAATAGAGAGGCATGAAAGATGGTAGAGTTGGGCAAACAAAGTTATTAAAATAATAATAATAATATAGTCATCCATATCATCATTTGTTACATCATAATAAAAAACCCAATGGAGAATAAACTAACGGTTACATGCCACATGGTACCTTAACTAAATAAAATCCCAAGGATCATATAATCAAAATAACATACTACTCAAAATGAAAACTCATACGTAATGGGTGTTAATATTCTCACACTTCCTTCTCTCTATCTTTCTATATACATACATCTATACTATCTATAAAAGGAGCTTAAAAGCTGACCTCACTTTGCTTACGTGTCATGATATTAGGTATGCCACATAGGATGCCACATAGACTCCGCTGATGTCATAAATCTGATATTTTTTTAATATATATGTATATACAATCAGTTTTTTAAATTATTCAAATATAGTTTTGGCTCCATTTTCAAAATTTAAACCCCTCTCTCTCTCTCTCTCTCAAATACAAGCTCTAATTTCAAACCTGACTTTATTTTCAAAATTCAAGCTCTAATTTCAAACCTGCATATCTCTCTCTCTCAAATATAGTCATGAGGAAAAGACATCAAATTTCTCATCATCTTCGCCAAATTAACATACATTTTTCTGGCTTCACTCTCAAAATTTAATGCATCTCTCTCAAATCTTCAGATGATTATCAAATCCAGAGCTCCGATCTACTCTCTCAAATCGATGCATCAACCACTCTCTCCGCTCTCCTCAGCCTCCTGCCGGACCACTCCTCCGGTCTACTCTCTCAAATCGATCAGCGTCTTCAGGTTCTTTTCAGCTTTTTTTTTCTTTTTCAAGCCCTAATTTGCAATATTATACATCGATTCTGTAATTGTAGCTCGAAATTATTGATTTGTTAATCGAGGAACAGCCGTCGGAGAGATAGGAGCCGTTCTCCTTACACCACTACTCACAGTAGGTTTATTTTGATCGGTAATTATCTTATTCTGATACTTATTCTTCAAGTTATATAATGTTGGAATCGTTTTGGGGCATGAAGTTATTGAGATGCTAGAATTCTTAATTAAAGTGGATAGGGTTTAATATGGATTCTGCTGATGACTATGTTATCCTTTAATTGGTGTTATACCTTGATGTTGTGTCTCACTTTGAGGCATGAGAGTTATTGAGATGCTAGAATTTAATATTAAAGTGGATAAACTTCGATGTAGATTCTCATATGTAGATTCATATGTATTATTTGAGAGTTAAAAATGAAAATGTTGCTCTAGGCACTGATTATTAGTATACACTGACTATGTTGACCATTAAGCAATATTATATTGCGTTCTGTGTTCCATTTTGAGGCATGAAAGCTATTAAGCAGTATTATTTGCACTGATTATTAGTATACACTGCTTTTGTAATCATAGTGAATGTATTAGTCATTTAGAGATAGTACATTTTTCTTTAATCTACATCAATTATTCTTTGAACCCTTATTTTTTGGGCGTTTTGTACAAATGATGGTTGTTTTACAATCAAAAGCCAAATATGATGATTTAAAAAGTCAGTGACTTATTATTGGGATTACATTTTGGTTTCTTTACTTGCATACGCTAATAGAAAGTCTATTAATCACATATTTAAGTTTTATTCTTTATCTCTGTACAAATATTGAGGCTTTAAACACTATCAAACTTATTTCAAGTATATATTTGGTTTTGAATCGAGCTGAGTATCTTTTCAAATGTTTCTATATTCCTTTGAAGGTCATGTATTTATTTATTCATTTATTATATCTTCTTTATTATTTTACTGTCTTCTCATAATTAATTTCACTCATTCTTTTTTGCATGAGCAAGGTGGACAGTTTGGCAACAAGGATTTAGGTTTGTCGAATGATTTTATTTCAGATCATGGAAAAGTAAGAATCTTTACCTCATCCAAATCTTCACCTGTTGATAAAGAATCTAATTTCTGTGTAATTTGTCATGTATTTATACCTTTACAAGTGACTGGTTACCTGTATATTCTTATTGGTTTGGTTATTTAAGCATGTCACATTTAAGTGTCATCTTTCCAAATGTGGTTTGAAGATCAAGAAAGAATTAGGGTGCTAGATTGTCGCCACAAGTACCATGTAGAATGCATCAGTAAGTGGTTCAATGTGAAGAGGAACTGACCGATTTGCAATCGTACAAGAAGAGTCCGAAGATGATTCTGATTCTGATGATAATAGGTATAGGAATGAGAGTAATCACCCAACTTTTTATGGTTTCTTTACTTGCATACGCTAATAAAAAGTCTATTAATCACATATTTATGTTTTATTCTTTATCCTTGTACAAATATTGAGGCTTTTAACACTACCAAACTTATTTCAAGTATATATTTGGTTTTGAATCGAGCTGAGTATCTTTCCAAATGTTTCTATATGCCTTTGAAGGTCATGTATTTATTTCTTCATTTATTATATCTTCTTTATTATTTTACTGTCTTTGCATAATTAAGTTCGAAAGACATGCCTGGACTGGTTCCAATTGAGTTTATAGAGAGACATGCCTGGACTGGTTCCAATTGAGTTTGAAAGCTCTTACCGTTTTCCAATTGAGTTTGATTATATCTTCTGCTAACTACATATTTGTATGCATTGAAAGTGTAGGTGATTGCAGTGGGGCCGAGCTCTCTGAATAAAGAAGGAAACGAAAAAAGGGTTCCATGAGATGGATGTTCTTTCCTCATTACGCTTGCAGTAAAGTTCAACAAAGACGAGAGTATTTATCTACCAAAAGGCATGCAAGCTCTATAGCGTTTAACTGAGATCACTAAAAAATCGAACATGGAGCTTTCAACTTTGATACAAGCTAATATTAGGTAGACGAATAGTTAATTTCTCTCTTTTATTTTTTTGTTGTCTTTGCAGCTCATTTAATCCAAATTTGTTGTTTTCGACTGCATATTACTGAACAAATCTATACCAAGAAAAAGTGGAGAAGGTATGACAGTTGTACGTATCATCTCATTTTAGCTCATTTAATCAATTGTTATATTTAAACCAACCTCACATTCTACTCTATTTGTCTTATATTGATTTTAGGTTGAATGAATGAGTCTATGGGTGAGCTTTTCGTGGTTCCGACCTGCGAGAACCTTTGACCTTACCCTCCAAAATCGCGGAGCAGAAGCTTTCTGTTCTATGTTAGAGTCGGTTCAGTTCTGAGTCGTCAAGCTTAAATGGAAGCATGAGAACTTACTGAAATTTAAATTGAAAAAAAAATTATTTTTTTGTTTGATGCACTATTACTCTTCGTACAATTGAGCATGATTAAAAATGAATGATGTTTAGTTTTTTTTGTTGGTGTAGATATTGTTGTCTTGGAGAGCATGTTGGTGCAGACACATTATATGTTTTTAGCATTTTGTTTTAACAGTACTTGCTTCAATCACATGTACACAGGATATTGATGTTAACTGAAACGCCCAATCTCATCAATGCCGATAGATCAAGCCGACCTCAATTCCGATCAGGTATCACATTCTTCTAATCCCGTTCGTCATATTATCAGTTACACCTTACTAATAATCACCGATCGTCGATCTATAGTCGCTTCGTCATTCAGATCTTCACCGTTGATGGTCTCAAGGTATCAGTTTTAGATTAAAAAGATTATATATTACAAATTAAGTTTTTGACTGTGTCTTGGTTTGACTTTATGAAATTAGGTAAAAGCTATGGCTCTCTCTCGATCATATTAAATCAAAAAGTTCTAATCTCGGATAGGGAAAAGAATGACACTATGCTACTTGTAAAATTGTTGAGGTAAAATATATCTATCTATATGTACTATCTATTAAAGGAGCTTAAAGCCTGACCTCACTTTGCTTACGTGTCAGCCTCTCAGCCATGCCACATAGGTTTTGCTGATGTCATAAATAACATTTTATTTAATATATTAATAATACATAAATAAGATTTTCAAAATTCAAAACCTAAATCTTTACTCTCTCTCACCGCGTCATTTATTTCCAAATTCAAACCTAAATCTCAGCTCTCTCTCCAACTTAAATCTCTGCTCTCTCTCGCGCCTCTGAACACCACCTCCATCAACGTCGATTCTCTCCTCCAAGACGAGAGATGGAATATTGATTCAGCAACTTCGATTCTCTCTTCCAAGACAATAGAGCAGCAGACTTTCTGTTTTATATCCCCATTTCGTCGATTCAGCAACTTCGATTCTCTCCATTTTGAGCCCCATTTGGTCGTTCAACCTGGTTCTTATAAAAATTACCAGTTTCGACCTCAACCCATTTTGAGCCTTTAGACCCCTCCCAGCAACAGAAATAGAAGCATCAAGCTCTTTTTATGTTATGTCAAATATTGTGTTCTATATGCCTCGTGCCATCATCGTCAATACGGGTAGATTAGTTGACTAAAGACTTTCACTAATTTTTGGTCAGGTGATTGGGTTTCAAGCTCGGTTGGTGCTAACTTTATGCCTCATATCATCAACGTCAACACGGGAGAGGTAAAAATTTAGTTTTTTTTTAATCATTGTGGTTTTTTGAAACTTTATATTCATAAGCTATGATAGTAGTCTTGATTCTTGAATAAGTTTGAGTAGAACTCTTTAATTGTTTTTGTTTATTATCAAATATCATTGTACGTTTTTCTTAGTTTTTTTTTTATTTTTTTTTTATTTTGGGTCCCGTTAGATGCCGTTGTGTTTCTTAGAATTGTTGTTTTTAGGTAGGTACACTTCACTTCTTTTTTTATGCCGGCAGTGGTTGCATCGCCTATTATTATTATTAGTTCTTTCTTATAATATTTTTGTAATTCAAAGTGCAGTATCCGTATTTTCGCGATTGCTACTATTATTGTTATTATTTATCTTTCTTATAATGGTATTGTTTGGACCATTTTGCCAGTTCAGTCCAAAGATTACAAGAAACTCAAGATTCTGCAACAAATATCTTTGGATCCCTAACAGAAGAAACTAAATCGAGGTGATTATTCTTCCTTTATCACTTGCTTTGAGTTATCATTGAAATTTTGCATTAGATAGAAACAGTGAGTTAATTTGAGGTGCTTTTGGTAATTTTGACACTTTTAAACTTAACATGTGCCTTGCAGGGCTTTGGTCAGAAGCATGGGTGAAATATTGTTTGTGTGGAAATAATAATAGTGCAACAATTGCATCTCTTAAAGTTCTCGACCATCAGATTGAGGGTAAAGATCAAAGCACAAAAGATGAGGTAAGTTGAAATCTATATTATTTCAAAGTTTTTTTTAATGAGATGATTTACGATGTTTTGCACTTTGTGTCTTACTAAATGTTTTCACTCATAGCAGCCCTTCGTTTCCTTCTATCGAGAAATCAGGACATATCGATCCAGGAGGGCATCATGGAGGATCATATATTCTATTGACCAGAAGAAAGAGAGCCGTGGGAATGAAGATCATGTCAAGCTAATTAAGGACTATAGGGCGAGAAACGAGACCGAACTAAGCAAAATTTATGACGGATCATATGTTTAACATTGTTTTATAAATATATGTAACTAAACACAAAGAATTTAAATAATATATTATAATATGTTTTTTAGTATTTGATTCCGATCGTTATTAGAACAAACCCGTGTATTCACACGGACGTACACCTAGTATATATAAAGGGATAGAGTGAAAAAAGGTTTGAAAATAAGATATAGAAGTGTAAAAATAAGATGAACCTACGTAATATATTGTAGACTTGTAGGAATAAATTTCTTTTCCTACTTGTAATAAATTTCTAACTTTTTAACTTTTTTTGTTGTTGGATTATCATAACCTAAAGCAAAATAGACACGGCAAAAATTGTATTGCATGCTAGAAAAAAAAAACATATGTCTATTTTTTGCGGGTCATGATAACCTTATATCACTTAAGATGTGATTTGTTAATAGGACATAACTTAATACGTAGTTAAACTGATTTGAGTCGGACTCGAATCAATTTGCCCCATCCCGGACCAAAAAAAATTATTTTATAGTGAGAGATAAACGATCCCATAAAATTTTTCTCCCCTCATGAAAAAAAAATCATGGGTTTGCCACTGAACATACTCGAGATCGACTCGCTAAACGCTAAATCTAGCTAAATTTAATGGGGTCGGGTTCAAGCCCGAGCTCAAACCTAAACATAAGCACGTTTACTAATGAGATTAACTTATCGAACACTAGTAGACCAAACGATATTAATGTCAGAATAGTTTTTATTTAATATATTAAATATATGTATCTAGGTAGAGGATCCTGTACATTAATCCAGAAGTCTGAGAAGTGTATTATAACACTATATATAACACTATATAACACCATATATACATCGTATAACACAATGTAACACCATATAACACTATGTAACACTATATAACACTATATAACAAATATAACACTATATTTTGTCTGATAGCATGTCTATGATAGATGTATAGTGTTAGATATTGTTATATAGTGTTACATAGTGTTATATGGTGTTACATTGTTTTATACGGTGTTTATATGGTGTTATATAGTGTTATTTATATATAATGTTATAATACACTTATCACACTTCTGAATTAATATACACTATCTCTACCCTATATATCTATGTAATAATTTTTAGCATGTATAAAATTATGATAAAAGTAACGAAATACTATATATTGTTATATATAAAATTATATATAGGGAAATGTTAGCATACAAAAAGCCTTATCGTACATCACATACGCGACAAGCGTAACCGTCGGATCAGGGTATAATCACGCATGGAACATATAATCACGCATGGGAACACATAATCACGCATGGGATCAGTTTTTTTTTTGATAATCACGCATGAAAGCCAAAATCACGCACGTTATTTTGATCAAAATTGTAATTACGCATGTTATACACTTGGACGCGTACGATAATGTACGATAAGACCTTTTGTACATTATACTTTCTCTATATGTGTGTGTGTGTTTATTTATTTATATTATAATATATATAAATATACATTAGTTCATTAATAAATATAAACAAAACTACCACGAGCCGAGCTTTAGAAATAGAGCTCGAAATAAGTCGAACTCTCATAAATTAAACGAGTTAAATCAGAGCTTAGATGAGCTCGAGCTTAGCTTAATCTGTTACTCACCTAACTAAAAAACAATTAGCTTACAATCAAACCAAATAAACACAAATTATATACGTTGAAAGTGTCGAAAGTGACAGAAAATGTTTCCGACTTATCAAGGATTTAAGTCCTCTTATTTACAATTCTTTTTTACACTATCAACAACCTCATATAAACCAAGACAATCATGATAGTATTATAATCTCACATAACACATTAATCACTTATAAAACTAATAAAAAGAACATCATTTTAACCTCTTGCACAACTTGTCTAGTGGATTATCTCACACTTGACTAAACTTCCACACAAAAATACAATAAAACCTAAATCCCAAAATCATTAAAAAGATTAAACTCACATATGTGAAACCAAAAAAGATAGAAAGTATGGTGTGAAACCACATACCATAACAACAAGGGACCCACCCACCAGACCATCCAACACAAAACCCACCGGAGCCGCTACTGTTGACCCGACCCGTAATCTGCTAGTATTCCCAGAAACAAAAAGAGAAGCAAAATACCCCAAAGGCACCCAAGATTCTACTTCACCTAATTATCTATTAACCCCTTCATAAAAATCCAATCTTTTTTCACTTAAAACCATGTAATTTCAACTCTCAAGATTCTTATTACTATTATATTTCTTTATTTCATTTGTTGATGTTGATCTGCTTTCTTACTGTTGTTTGCTAATGGCTTCCATTCTTTCATTAATTGGAAGAAAACAGAGTGTGGGTCTCCGATTTTGGCCCCTTTAGGTCAAGATTGTGTATCTTTGTTGTACAATTTTGTATGTATATTAGAAGACAGTAAAAGGGGTGTAGTTATATATAATTATATATATAAAATTGTGTAAAAACCCATCTGATAATTTGTGGGTTTGGTATGGGTGGGTGTTTCCCATGCTTTGGGTCATCAAAGAAAGATGGAAATGGTGTGAAAGAAGTGGTGAAGAATGATAGTGTGAAAGAGGGTTCAGCTGCTCATCAATCTCATCATGTTAGTAGGGTTAGTTCAGGTAATTTGACCCTTTTAACTGTTTAACATCATCAAGTTTTGATCTTTTTTGTTGGGGTTGTTAGTGGGTTCAAGTTCTAGTCTGATCTATTGAGTTTTCAAGATTCTTGATTCACATGATTGGTTTGAGATAATGTGGTGGTTCAAGAATGGTTTTTGAAGATCTGGTTTAAAAATTTTTGATAGTTAAGATAAGTTTATTTTGTTTTGGATTTTGTGTGTGTGTGATTTTGTTATTCGTGTAGGAAAATCGAAATCTCGTGTTAGTTTAGATCCTAAGAAAGACCAGACGGTTGCAAAAGATGGACAGCCTGCAAACATTGCAGCGCAGACGTTTACGTTTCGTGAGCTTGCTGCAGCAACCAATAATTTTAGGCCTGAATCTTTGCTAGGAGAAGGTGGTTTTGGGCGCGTCTACAAAGGTCGTTTGGAAAGCACGGGACAGGTATTGTCACATTCTTTAATGTTGACATTGATATTTGATAATGCTAGATAATTTGTCAGCTTGATAATAATACACTATTGTGCTAAATTCCTACTTAGCGTGGGTGTTTGGATGTGCCTAGAGCTGCAAATGATCAAAACGTTCAGCGAACTGTTCGTGAACCGTTCGTCGGGAAGTTCGTTTGTTTATTAAACAAACGAACACGAACAAGAAATTTCGTTCGTTTAGTTAAATGAACGAACATGAACAGAGTCTGCGTTCGTTCATTTATGTTCATGAACGTTCGGTAACGTGTTCGTTTATGTTCGATAGTTCATTAGTGCTTTTAGTTTTTATATTTATTTAAATACTTCAAAATTCCGAAAATACGTATTTAATAAGTGTCAGTGTATTATATATTCTGTTCATGAACACTTGTTTGTGTTTGTTTGTTTCCATTTGTGTTCATGAACATTAGTTTGTGTTCATCAACGTTCGTTTTTGTTCGTTGCCTAAAATTAGCAAACAAACACGAACACGAACATAAAATTTTATTTGGTAAGTGTTCATGAATGTGAACACGTATATTTCTTAACAAACGAACACGAACAAGGTCCTGTTCGTGTTCGTTCAGTTCGTTTGCAGCCCTACTCATGTGCCTTTTGAAAGTTAATTTGAAAACTCTTATCCAAACACCCCTATATATCTACTATCTAGTATCAGTCTTAGTTGGTATTCTGAAGCTAAGATCTTTGCAGGTGGTTGCAGTTAAGCAACTTGATAGAAACGGTCTTCAAGGGAATAGAGAGTTTTTGGTGGAGGTTTTGATGCTAAGCCTCTTACATCACCCGAATCTAGTCAATTTAATAGGATATTGTGCAGATGGAGATCAACGCCTTCTTGTTTACGAGTTTATGCCTTTGGGATCACTCGAGGACCATTTACACGGTCAGATTTATTTCCTCATCTATTTAAATCTGTACACATCATTATTTGTGTTAGATATATGTGACCTGGCTCCAAGTTAGGAGGATAGTTTTCTCTTTTCACCTTTTAGTTATATTCACTTTTTAGTTACTAGTTAGAGACTTCTATTGTTAGTATATATATAAGCATTATAAGCTATTAAGCAGTGATCAAAATGTAAATCAGTTAGCCACTTAAAATTCTGCCTACTCAGTCCCAATAGTTGTTTCTGTTCGTTAAGTTTATTTATTGCTGGATCTTGCAGATGTGACATCCAAAGTGGATGAAAATGAAATGACGCTGCTGTTCAATTTTAGCTAGTATTTACTCGAATATGCTCTTAAATCTTTAATCACCACATTAATGTGTATTCTTGTAGCAAAGTTGGTGTCTGATGACAATGCATAAAATAAAGACACCCGTTTGCAGGCATAACATTGTAAATGGACCAAATGATCGCAAATGTAACGTTTTAAATATAAAAGAATGTTTTTAAACTGTCACAATTTCATTATCTATTGCACTTTTTCTAAGCATTTTGTTCTGTCTTGCTTTAGCATTCATGCTAGCGTTTATGTCTTTTCTTTGGATTGAACTTTCGGTGAATTTCCTAACCTCTCAATTTTATCACAGAAAAGTTGAACTCATTTAGTCATTTCATGTATGTTGATTAAAGAAATTACAACCATGTGTGGGATTTAGGTAAAGTTAGAGTATACTATGTTGGTCACAATTCAAAAGTGTTGATCTTTAAAGGCTCTTAAAAAGATTTAGGCTTGAATAATAATTTCACACCAAAGTAAATACTTTACATTGTATTGGAACTATTTTTAAATTATACATGAACTTAAGCTTTTATGGAAAAAAGAAAAAGAAAACCTATTCGCCCCACCCCATAATCATATCATTGGCAATCATTTATCACTATTTGCCAAATACACAGTCGGTCAAAGGCTCATGGCGCACACGGTGAGCCTGTCGCCTAAGCGCAAGATGCTAAAACAGCACACACATAGACAAGCAATGTGCATAGTAGAAACAAGTCATTCTTAGCTGTTTTAGCTTAGTTTAGACTAGTTTTTAGCTTGTTTAGATTCATTTGGGCTCTTTTAGATTGGAATATTGGATTTTAATAATCCCAACTATTCGCCGTTGGCCGCCAACAGTCCCAACTTAAAAAATAACCACTGGCAGTCCCAACTATTGACATATTGGCCACCAATGGACCCTGACTAACAGAACCCTAACGCCGTTAGTCTCTGGTCGCCGGAAAACCGTTTTTGGCCGGAAAACTCAACATTTTCGTCCTAAACCTATTTGTAACCTTATTACGGACCTTTAGGAACCGTTTTCTAGTAAAAGCCCCAATTATTTAAGTCACCGGAAAACTTCTTTGTGGCCGGAAAACTCAACTTTTTAGCCGGAAAACTCAACATTTTCGTCCCAAACCTCTTTGTATCCTTAGATCGGACCTTTAGAAACCTTTTTCTGGCCAAAAACGGCTTTCCGGCGACCGGAGACTAACGGCGTTTGGCTTCTGTTAGTGAGGGTCCAATGGTGGACAATATGTCAATAGTTGGGACTGCCAGTGGTTATTTTTTAAGTTGGGACTGTTGGCGGCCAACGGCGAATAGTTGGGATTATTAAAATCCAATATTCCTTTTAGATTAGTTTAGGTCAGTTCAGACATGTTTTTTGCAGGTTCAGGCTGCTCGTTTTTTGCGCCTTGCTGCACTGCACGCTAGGTAGTTTTGCTGCACCTCGCCGGCACTATTTACATAGTCTACATTACATTTCAACAACAAGTACCACCATTAGAATATCTATATCATGTGGTTACTGTTGTTGCATACGACCATGGTTGACCTATGATCTGTTTATCCATGGTTTGAGCTTGTTGAGCTATACATTGTTTACCATCTTCAAACGTTTTGGCTGTAAATACCAAAGAAGCAGAAACATAGTTTTGCACTTAAATTACCCCTTGACCTCTAAATACCTAAACTATCATGTGTCATTGTATTTGATTATGCTCGTTAGGCTAATATTATCATCATATGCACTTAAACAGACTTGCTTATAACTAGAGGTGGCGGGTTGGGCTTCTGGTCATCTGTAGTGTGGCTGAAATGAGCTGGGCTGGGTTATCTTGACCTGCAAACACCTTTTGTCCAGTTTTAAAATATCTTTTATAAATAAAACTAGGTTATAACCCCGTGTATTACACGGGTCGAATAAGAGAATATTATATACTAAATAATAAAACAATATATCTTTAAAAACCTCCTTTATTGCATGGTTTGAATAAATATAATTTAATATATTAAATAATAAAAAGTTTTATCTATAAGAATCATATGTATGATACGGGTTGAATAAATGTAATTTTATATACCAAATAAAAAAAGTTATATCTTTAAAAACCCCCGTGTATTACACGGGTTGAATAAATATTATTTTATATACCAAATAATAGGAAAATTATATTTAAAAAAACAAATGGATATAATAGGTACGCGATAGATATTGTGATTACGGAGATGGTTATTGAAAAGAAGATACAGTGGTCAAACATGTTATTGAAGATGCAAATAAACAACCATTTGAGTGATAAAATATAAATTATATTATCACAAAGTTTGGTTTTGGTAAAAGTATGTAATAAAATCAATATAATAATTTTTTAATAATGAAAATAAAAATAAAGAAATTATATATTATCACAAAGTTTGGTTTTGGTGATATTTTATCTGGCTATTTAAAAATCTCTTAAATTAACAATTTAAATTTAAGGATAATATTTTATTAGAAAAAATAGAAGTATTTTATTTGACATTTAAAGTAGGATAAGATTTAATATTAATTTTTTTATTTAGTTAATATAAGATAGAAAAAAATATATGATTGAATAATTGGGGTAAAAGGAAACTAAATTGAAGAGATTAAACAAAATAATTTTTAGTAGGAGAGTTATCTATAATTAATTAGAAGAGATTAAACTAAATAATAATTATCCATAAGAGATTAAACTAAATAATATTGAGTAGGAGGGTTATCTATAATTAATTAGAAGAGATTAAACTAAATAATAATTATCCATAAGAGAGGTGGTCTAATATGATGACAAGTGTCCTCAAAATGGTTTCTTTTATTAAACGATTTAGGAGTTTGTATGATCAAATGGACTTTAGCAGACGTTCAATCTGTTTCCTTTTAGCTAAGTTTCTTGATCTGACCCGTTCACTTAAAGCATAACCCGGATCGACCCATTTATATGCAAACGGGTTGAAACTACCACATCTAGACTTAGAACGTACAATAACAGTGCTTCTTTTTTTCTTTCCAGATCTTGCACCAGATAAAGAACCGTTGGACTGGAACACAAGGATGAAAATAGCAGCAGGTGCAGCCAAGGGTTTGGAATATTTACACGACAAAGCAAACCCTCCGGTCATATACCGAGACTTAAAATCATCCAACATTCTTCTCGACGAAGGATACCACCCTAAACTCTCTGATTTCGGGCTTGCAAAACTGGGACCCGTAGGTGATAAAACACACGTTTCCACCAGAGTTATGGGCACATACGGCTACTGTGCTCCTGAATACGCCATGACCGGTCAACTCACTTTGAAGTCCGATGTCTACAGTTTTGGTGTCGTTTTTCTTGAACTTATTACGGGGCGCAAAGCCATTGATAATACCCGTGCTCCTGGAGAACATAATCTTGTTGCTTGGGTAAGTTACTAATGCATTTGATATTGGCTAAAACTAGGGGTGTTAAACGGGTCGTGTTCACGGGTTGGCATGTTCTACCCGAACACAACCCGAATCCGAAAATTTTGTCATACCTATAAACCCGAATATTCACGGGTTGACTCGAACACGACCCGTTAACCTGATTTTTTTTATTTTTTTTCCACAAATTATTAATATATTAAAATTAAAATTTACTAAAAAAACATAAATGTGTATACTACAATTACATTTAAATTATAAAATCTTATGTTAATTTCTCTTTTTAGTTATAATTATGGCATAAAATACACACCAAATTTAATTTATGACAAAATATATTGTAAAAAATATACTATAATATAATCGAAATGGGTTAAACAAGTCATCCCGCTAACCCACCGGGTTGACCCGCACCGGTTTGACCAAACCTGACCCGTTTAGCTAAACGGGTTCACGTGTTTAACCTGAAACTGACCCGAACCCATTTAGACTAAACTCAAACCTGTGAATTTCATGTTAGGTTCGCGTCGGGTTTTCGGGTCATGTCAGAATTTCACACCCCTAGCTACAACTCGGTATTTGGTATTCTTTTGAGTCTGTATTTCACTATTTTATGCAATTTGTAGGCCCGGCCACTTTTCAAAGACAGGCGGAAATTCCCGAAAATGGCCGATCCATTATTGCAAGGTCGTTATCCAGTACGAGGGCTTTACCAAGCACTTGCAGTAGCAGCAATGTGTTTACAAGAACAAGCCGCCACACGGCCTCTAATAGGTGACGTCGTGACCGCTTTAACCTACTTAGCCTCACAACCCTACGACCCGGAAGCAGCCCGAGCCGAGCGAGCCAGCCGAGGCAGCGGGTCAGGCACGCCCAGGAACCGAGCAGACCGCAGAAACCCTAGCGACGGTGGTCTCGACAGCCTCGAAGACTCCATGCGCGAGCCACGCCCACACGGGTCCCCTTCCACTTACAAAAACTCCCCCGATAACCAAAGAATAAACACTCGTTCTGATGTTGACGGTGAAAGTAGTAATGGAGCTGGCGGGTCGGGTCGGAAATGGGGGTTGGTGGATGACCCGGATTCTCAAAAGAATAGTCCGGCGAATACGAGTCGGGCTAGGAACCGGGACCTTGATCGGGAACGGGCTGTGGCGGAAGCGAAAGTTTGGGGGGAGAATTGGAGAGACAGAAAGAGGACGAACACGATGGGTGGTGGTAGTTTCGATGCTACAAACGTGTGATATGTGTTCTGTTTCATGAGCGAATAAGAGTCGTTTTTGATGATGGTTTTTTACGGCATTTGTGGCGGATAAAGAAGAGGGGAAGTGCAGTTGAGTTGAGTTGAGTTGAGAGGGGTGATGGATGATGACTTTTGTAAAGAAATTGATATTTGCTTTGACTTGGTAATTATTATTATTAGGGTCAAGTTATTCTACAAAGACTTCTAATTGTAAGAAGTGTAAGAAGGATTTATAGAGTGACAAGTGTCCAATAACCTAAAACTAAACCCACTACATCACCACCAAAAACCTAAACACCCACCCCCACCCCACCCCACCACCACCCAAAAACCTAAACCCCCCACCCCACCCAAAAACCTAAACCCCCCCCCCCCCCCCCCCCCCCCCCCCCCCGCAAAAAAAAAAAACTATACCTCACCAAAAAAACCCCCAAAAAACCTAAACCCCCCCCCCCCCCTCCCCACCTCCACCCCCCAAAAACCTAAAAAAACCTAACCCCCCCCCCCCCACCCCCCACCCCCAAAAAACCTAAAAAAAAAATATAAAAAAAACTAAACACCCACCCCCACCCCCACCACCACCCAAAAACCTAAACCCCCATCCCCCACCCCCTCGGCAAAAAAAAAAAAAATAAATAAAAAATAATTTTTTTTTTTTTTTTTTTTTTTTTTTTTTTTGTGGGTGAGGTGGTGGGGGGTGGGGGGGGGTGGGTGGGGGGGGGGTTGGTGGTGGTGGATGTTTAAGGTTTTTTTTTTTTTTTTTTTTAGTGGGTTTTTTAGGTTATTGGACACTTGTCACTCTATAAATCCTTCTTACACTTCTTACAATTAGGATCCTTTGTATTTGATCCTAATCCATTATTATTATATGATGGATTTGAGTTAACTGTTTTTGTTTTGGTTTATTCTTCATGTTGTAGGTATTTAAATTGAACTCATGTATTTAAACATTTGCCTGTATCTTCTGCTGATGATGTAGCTACAGACCTCAAATCTTCTTATCTTTTGTGTAATATTCTTCTTGTGTCATTGATGTGATGTGATGTGATGGGCTGGGCTCATGTGTTGTTGTTGGGTCTTGCTATTCACACACCCCACCAACCCCTTTGTCTCCAGAGTGCGGCGTTTTAGTCCGGTCAACCAGACAAAAGACTGGCGGGTGTCTGACGGGTCTGTTGACCTGACCAAAACGCCGAGCTTTGGCTGCGTTTTGGTCCTGTCAACCAGCCAAAAGACTGACACACTGACCGGGTGTCAGTCTTTTGTCTGGTTGACAGGACCAGAACGCGGCCAAAGCTCGGCGTTTTGGTCCGGTCAACAGACCCGTCGGTCAGTCTTTTGGCTGGTTGACAGGACCAGAACGCGGCCAAAGCTCGGCGTTTTGGTCAGGTCAACAGACCCGTCAGACACCCGTCAGTCTTTGTCTGGTTAACCGGACCAAAACGCCACGCTCTGGCCACAGCTCGACACTGGAGGGTGTATGGATAGACAACATAGGTGTGTGAATAGACGTGCCCTTGTTGTATACCAACCAACAGTAAAGGACAATAGTTATTTTATATAGAAATGATATTTATTATTCTTTGACACAAAATGTAATGTATGTTTAGGTCTCTTTATGTTACTAATTTATGTATTCCTTGTTGACGTATAAAGAATATTTTTCGCTGGTTGACGTTTCGTTCGTAACAAAATATTATGAGCGGCTGACAATAGGTAACCTGTAGATAACATGCTAAGACACGATAACAGAAAAGTACACCATGTGATTTTTTACGTTTTTTAAAATAATCAAAATTTGAAAGTTAGGATCCATTATTTCTCCTTGTAGGTGCATAAAATATACATCTGTCTTATAGACATTGGATATAAAGTAGTTAAACGAGTTGTATTCATGTTTAAAATTTTTGTTGTTCGCGTTATCAGATACCTGTTAAACCTGCTAAGACACGATTTGCCAACCCTAGAGCGAGCTAGGGGTTTTATCACTGTGGCATTCAAGCAGTGGGTTTTCTTCTGGAATTGGTGACGAGCCGATCACTATCGTTGTTTGCAATCGCAGGCGTGGATGGCCTTTTGCCAAATTAATATTTATGTAAAGTAATAATAACATTTATAATGTAACAAGAAAAGTTAAACGAGTTAACTATTTTGTTAATTGGAAACTTCTTATCTATCTATACTTTCTATAAAAGAAGAAATCCGAATGACATAAGAAAAGCTGATGTGTCAGCTAGAGAGGCTGTTCAACAAGGCTTTTCTTATGTCATTATTACATCATAAAGCCTAATATATAAAATCGTTTAAAATTTTGTCTAAACCTCTGCCCTTCACCTTATAATCAAACCTCTGTTCCCAAAGTAAACCTCTGTCAAAATTCAAAATTCTGGCTCCACATTCAAAATTCAAAATTCAAACCATATATTCTAATCCTATAAATAAGACATATGAATCTGGCTCCACATTCAAATCTCTCTCGCTCATATCTGCGAGCGTATCTCTCTCTCAAATGCATATTTCTCGTGATTCAGCCGGCTAATCTCCGATTATACTTCTTTGTTCGAATGTTTGTTGATTCTGTTTACATGTTATCGTTCCAGTATCATTGTTCCAACATCGTCGTTTCAATGAAGCTTCCCTTCACACATCAACCTTTCAATATCGATGTTGCAGTATCATTGTTGCAACATCGTGAAAAGTTGCATGTGCTACCTTCTTTGATGGGAGAGTTGCATTGTTCGATTTTCGTTAAATCGAAAGTCAGCTTTTCTTATGTTAGTGAGATTTTCTTCTTTTATACAAAGTATAGATTCGTGCAATATCGTGAAAAGTTAAATGTGCTACAACAGTTGAGAGGAGACCTTTGCATTTTAGGTTTGTTTCTTATTTTGATTAACTATTGATGATGTTGAGAGTTTTTATTGACACTGACATTTTAGAATATGTTAAGATGCATGTTGATATTATTAAAATGAACTACTACATAGAAAAATAGAAATTTAATGAAATATTTATAAAGTATTACACGCTAGAGTTAACACTTGCTAGGATTTCGTAGACTCTGGCCTTTCTCCATGTGATTTCATTCTCTCTTTTGAATTTCAGGTCAGTTAGCAAGTTGCAGATTTTCTGATCCTGTTTTAGAAGCTGTGTCAGAAACTCTTCTGCGTTCTTCTGGAACTCTGATGGAGGAGAGTGGAGGACTTCATCGAGCAATGCTATGTTGTTCCAGGTTTTGTTGTAATTAGTGTCATTGATTATGTCGACTTTCCTGTTTAGTTCTTCGTCTGTTCTTTTTTCTTTGAGTGACCACATCGAGAATTGTGTTTTAACATCGCTGGTGTCTGACCAGTGGTAGAAGCTGAAGTTTGTCATGTAGATTTTTTGTTGGTTTTTCTGATTTGGAACAATTTTTGACAGAAAGTGATTTGTAGGACAATTTGTTGATGTTTTGAATCAAAAGTAATCATCGGTCTTTTATAGAGTTTAAAAACGCGTCTACATGGTAAATGAAGAGGTTAATTGTAATTGTGATAATTTGCTTTTGTTCTTTGAACTTCGAAAATTTGTCCCTTGGGTTTCTTGGTATTTAATTTTACAGTTTTCCCATAAAAGTTGGGGTTTGAAAAGGTTTTTGCATTAAAAGACTGTTGTTTTGAAATATACATTAATATGTTTATATTAAATCTACACATTTTCACTGTTAGGTATTTCAGTATATAAACTCATAGCCACTTCACCTGTTTTTCATTACGTTTTCCTACGAAGATATCATACAAATCAGGACAATCGAGTAATATAGTTTATTGAAATGGCGTAATTCACTTCTGTAAAATCAGTTGATTTAAAGCAGCGTTTTGTCAGGTAAATCGAGGAACAGGTGTATGAAGATAGGGCTACTCTTCAAGAGCTGAAGAGATGTTTTGATGGATTGCAAGTTGGCGTGTTCACGAGAGAGCAGGTTTCCAGAAATCTTATGCGGATGCCTTCAACTTCTGTTCGTGAGCTTTGTGTTGTCAGTAATATAGAGTGCGGTGATAGAGACGTGGAGTTCATGGCGATGCTGAAGGACATACGTCGAGAGGTTCAACAATCGATGGAGTTGAAGTTAAAGTTTCTTAATTCTTGCTGTTATTGTTAGATTTGAAAGTTTAGTTGTTAGGCCCTAAAGTGTGAGACTGACGCATCAAATTAATACAACGAGCTATGGTTATGAACTGGGTCTTACCGGGTTAGTTTATGTTAGGTTGTGGACCTTTATAGGTCATTTGGGCCAAGCTTTAGGCCATGTGGGCCAAGCAGGCCCAAGGGAAGCCCATGTAGGGAAGTGGGCTTGTCCATGTATATAAACAAGTTTTCAACTTGTTTTTAGGTTGGGACTTCATAGTTACAAAATTCCTCTAGAGTTAGAGAGAGAGGCGATTGGTTGTGAGCTTGTACCAGACGATTTTGCTAGTTGATAGTAATAGAATCGTGTGCAAGTTTAAAGGTTATTTCGGTGTTCTTGTTCCTTTCGTTTTTGATTTCTTGAATCACCCATTGATTGGATTCCGCACAATCAATTGGGTTGTTTGATATCATTGAAAGATCCGGTTTACGGGACTTACAAGTGGTATCAGAGCCATTAGAACCTGTTTCTAGGCTCGGTGTGATATCAAGGATTCAAGATTTTCGTTATTTTTGGTTCGGTGTTCATCGCGTTCTTCGTGTTCTTGGTAGCATTCATCGAAATTTTATAAAAATCGGTATATTTTGGTGCTTAGATTTTGAAAAGGTTGTTAAAGGATTAAATATAATATTTTTATTCTTTTTTCGAAAATTCTTTGATATCAATCATAATCCTTTAATTTTGAAAGTTATCTTGTTTTTAAAAGTTTCCAAATATCTCGGGCTTCAGCTGTCATTGTCAATCACATTCAAATTCAAATTTCAAAAGGTCTCGAGTGGATTTCATCTTGTCACTGGTCTCGAGTTATCTTACATCAAACGGTCTCGAGTTATCACCATCATTCAAGTTCTCGACTCACAGGTCTCGACTCTTCATCATCCGTACACGGTCTCGACTCATCATCATCATCTTCATCAGGTCTCGAGTTATCAACAATTAGTCTCGACTCAACTTCAAGCTTCATCGTCTCGAGTCGCAATCACGGTTTCGACTTCACATTTTTCAACCGGTCTCGACTCTTCACGGTTTCAAAGTCTCGAGTCGCAACCTCAGTTCCGAGTTGCAACCGAGATCTCGAGTCATCACTTTCTGTTCTCGAGTCGCAATCAGCAAAGGTTTCGAGTCCGACGTTTTCGAGTCGCAGCCATCAATCCCTTACCGTACACCTGATCACCTGCAACTATCTTCTTCTCCATCTCTCCGTCTCCGGTCATCGTTCATCATCATCTTCGTCGACTTCCGTCCTTCTCCGAGCAACACCTGCAACAACTTCATTATCACTCATCACCATTCATCTTTTCTGTCGTTAATCACCACCATTAACCACCTCCGGTCCTCCGTTCATCGTCATTATCGACCGCTGTGAATCTTGATCTCATTTTCATCTCCGTCACATCCATTGCCTCTGCTCATATCCTTTTCTTTGGTTCATCGTCATTATCCTTTTCTTCCGTTATCATTGTAGGTGGTGGCGCATGAGAATTGAAATTAGGGTTTGTGGGTATAGTTTTGTGAAGAAGAAGACGGTGACGGGACGTTTAGCTTAGGTTTTGATTTTAGTATAATAATTATAATAATATTTATTTAGTTATCATTACTTAATCATTGGTTTTTAATAATAATAATAATAATAATCTTAATCTTTATTTAATATAATCAGTTTATTCTTTTAAAAAAAAATTTAATTAAAAAAGGGTTTTATTTATAAAAAAAAAAAAAAAATTGTTTGTGATAACAGTTTTGACAGATTTTTGAGGTGCGGTTCAGAAAGCGGGATTATTCGACTGCAAAGGGTTTGAGTTAGCAAGTACTCAGGTTCTCGCTTTGGGCTTGTGTTGAGGAAATAGTTAAAAACGCACATTTTTGGGGGATCACATCTTAAAATGTCTTCTAAGAGAGAGGTGCTTGAGCAGGAACTCCAAGGATTCAGATACTCATATGGTGAATCTATAGAAGCACTTACAGGCGGGTTTGCTGAACTGCTCTCTAAAATGGAGAAGGCAGAGATGGTGGTGTCTACTCGCATGAGCAACAGAAAGCTTCTGGATGCTATAAAAGAGATTCCAGATCAGGCAAACTGTAGTTGGTTTACCAATGTTAATCAGATAATAGTGACAACCGATTGTTACAGAATGAAGCCGGATGAGCTGATCTCAATCATCAAATCATATGACAATGCTGACAAACAGTCTACTCAAGGCAACACATCTGCTGCAGTTTGCTCATCCACACAAAATTCAGCATTTTGCTCATCCACACAAAATTCAGCATTTATGTTTAACAAACCCCTGGCTCAAGAAATTACTCGTGATCGTGAAGAGATACTTTCTGTCTTTTGCACTCCTGAGTGTAGAGAAAGAAATGAGGCATATCGGTTACACAACGCTGAGTTGATTCAAGACTACAACGACATAAAAAAATAAAAATTTTACTTTATCAAAGAATGAAAAGCTTTATAAAGATAAAATTGAAGCTCAGCGAAAAGACATCATCAAACTTAAGGATGATGTAAGTGTAAAAACAGCCCATTTCTTAGAGGCACAGGAGAAGGTATGCATTTTGATCAAAGAACTGGAAGATATCAGAGAAAGATATCAAATTAACGAACTTAACATTAAAAAGTATGATTCTTCCAGCAAATTGGTCAAAAACTTGTGTGATCAACAGCTCGCATACAAGGAAAATAAAGGGCGTGGTTTGGGTTTCAATCAAGTTCCTCCTCCATATAATGACAACTACACATATTTACCCATGACTGAGGAGGAATTGATGAATGAGGACAAGATGGCTTACGGTTCTAAAACTGATAAGTCATCAATCAACAGCAGACCTTTTGATAAACGAGCGAGTCCTTCGGTAAATTTTGTTTCAAAGGGTACTTTTGATCCTAATGCTTCGTCTTCCCCTGCAGATGAAGTAGTTGAAGTAAAAGTTGAAAATGTAGTTGGGGATGAACAAGCATCAGAGTCTGATTCTTCTGAAAATTTAATAAATGAACCTAATCCAGACTCTATTTCGACGTTTGATTTTTTAAGGTTTTTCGCTCTATGATTAATTTCAGGCCTGATGATTTGGGCGAAAACCTTGATGCTTGCGTAACAGAGACTGAATCGGCAAACGAAACGAATGAGCCAGTTAAACCATCTGATTCCAAATACGAATCACCTGAAGCAGCTGATTCTGAGAAATTGGAATCAGTTGATTCTAGTGAATTCAGCTCAAGGGTGTCATGTGCAGAACCGTCTTGTGCTAAAAATTCGTCAAATGTTTCAGCTGAAGTTTCTACTGAAGTTTCTGGTGTTTCATCTGATAAACCAGAATCCTCCGATTCTGTCAAGGCTGACGACATGAAGGAAGAAGTGAAGACTAACGTGAACAAGGCTCCAAGTGCGCAAGCTGAACAATCTGAACCTTCGGTTAGTGATGAAAAGGTTCAGATCAAGCAACAAGAGCCAAAGCGAGCAGGTAAAGGACACGGAAATAAGAAGCCTAAACATCAAAGACAAGCAGGCTCTCCATAGTCCTCAACCGGTAGGAATAGTTCTCAAAAGACCCGTGACGTGAAAAATGCTTTTGTTAAGCCAGTCAGTAATGGCAAATGTGAGAAATATGCATTTGACTGTGCTAACAAAGCTTTCGGAAAGACTGGTGAGATTTCTGAACAAGACTTGCAGTCTAAACAAAACAAGAAGAATCAAAAGAAATCTCCACCACAGAAGGCCCCAGCAAACGACAAGTATAGACATCCAAATTCATCCTCGTTTGTCAGAAATGTGCAACAAAATCAAGCACAGAAAGGACCGGTTCGTCCTTCAGGGCATGCAAGAGTAAATCCAGCTGATCAGAATGCTTTTTACATGAAGAGACAAACATGCTTCAATTGCGGCATTGCTGGTCACATTGCTCGAAACTGCACAAATCATCCCCATGAACCGTATTATGCTCAAAATCAGAGGGTTATACCTAAAGATAACTATCATTCTAAGGCAATGAAGGTTTCATCACCTAAGGCAATGAAGAATGTGAATCCCAAGGTTAAACCTTCTAATGGGGATTGGAACGCTGCTAAAAACAAACGCAAGGCTGATCAAGAACTAAAACGTTTTTCTAAAACTAACAAGCCTGAATCAGCTAAAGTTGCTCAACCGAAGGCAACAAACGTGTTTGCTAGACCGAAACAGTTTTGGAAACCCAAATCCAAAGCAGCAACGTCTCCAATCCTTGAAATTAAAGGGGACTTGTGTTTGAAAGAAGTGTCTTATTTTGATGCTTCAGGTAAACCCAGGACCACGATGGCCTGGGTACCCATGTCTTACTAATCTCCTTATTTTTCAGGAACAACCAAGGAGGAGCTGTTGACAATCTCTGGAATGTTGATAGCGGTTGTTCCAGAGATAAAAATGGGTAACATTTCACTGTTGCAAAAAGTTCAAATTTTTTTTACAGATGATATGTTTCCTTTGGAGGAGATTAGAGAAGTAAGATAAGATCAGCAAAAGGTACCGTTTAAATTCAGTACTTTGATTTGCATTTGATTAGTCTTCAATCTAATGACGGAACGGTTAAGCAAAAATATTTTTTTTTCTTTTTTTCTTAGTTTATTATTTTGTATATAATGTGTCCTTTCTCTAGTAAATGGTAAATTTGCGCAAAAATACAAGATTTATGCACAAATTTAGGGGGGGGGGGGGGAGAGGAACATATAGATAGATATAGAGTTTAGGAGGAGAAAACTCGGAAAAATACAAAAAGAGTTTGCTGTATATATGCATTGTTTTAGGGGGAGAAAATGAGAAAAATACAAAAACATTAGAAAAATGAAAAAGCCAAAAAGAAAGATTGCATGATATGTGAAGTGAAATAAATGTTCGTGTTAAAGGGTTTGACTAACACATGTAAGGTTGTCACACCCCTATTTTCCACGTGTCACCGGTGGGCCCGGTGGGGTATCGTGACATCGTTGGTATCATCATAGACAAGCAACACAATATAATAATGCACAGCGGAAGCAAAATGATAGATTCATTTCAACTTTTAAATAAAATGTAATAATAAATATCACGAGTAGTTGAAACGGATCCACAGGCGGATCGAAATAAAATAGGATAATTGTTCAACAGTTTATTTGTCGTCCAAGCTGCGAGACCTATTGTGGACGCTCTAGAAGCCTGCCAGCCTATTACGTGTAGTACCTGCACTTAATCTTTTTGGGAAAAATACGTCAGTTTACACTGGTAAATACAATTCGACTGACTCATTTTGAAAAGGTTGAAAATTGATTTAAATGCACAAGGCACAAAACATTTTTTTTTATTAACTTGGGTCAATTATTTAATATAATAATCATGTGAACGAATTACATGTTACTTGCGTTCAGTGGCCCGAATCTAGTCCGGGCTAAAGATCAATGGACCCACCACATTCAAGAGTTATATACAGACAGGTGTACGCCTACACCCCGTACTCAGGTCGCGGCCATCTCGCAAGATGATGCCAAGGATATCCGGGACATGGTCAATTAATCCCCCAAAGGCCTTAAGTGAACAAGACTGTTTAAACGAGCCAATTAAATTATTCCAACTACCCACGCAACGGTGGAGGATTTAATGCCCGATCAAGCGGTATTTTATATACCGTAACCCAAGCCCGTATAGGGAAAATAAGCCAAAGAGTATTTACCTGAATAAGTATCAATCACAATCAAGAAAAATGCAAGTATCTTTTACTGGTGCTCCTAATCTGGAACAAAGGTTTATAATAACCTATTAGATTTCTAACGGGTCTTTATTTAAGCCTAAGCCTAGACCGGTTAGTTTTAAATGACGATACGGTTCACGCACGATTAAGCGAAGACCGGATGGAATGTGAATTTGACCCGACAAGTTTGAAGACTTGTATAATATGGGTTTACTAAACACATTCTGGATTTTGAGACGAAAATGATAATGTTTGACCCGTTTCGGCCAATTTATGTAAACTAGTTACATAAACCGAACCGAACGCGAAAAGTGCGTTACGGGCGACGATGAGAGTCATATGTGAGTTTCCTGAGTTGATATGCTTTAAATATGATAAAATATCAGTAAGTTATTTTCTATTTTTCCCGGAACGGATTAAAAATCAATTTATGCCTTATAAGGGCGTTTCGGTCATTTAAAGAGGTTGTAAAAGAGTTTATTCGTAAATCTGAGTTATGAGTCTGATTAATACAGAAAATATACTTAACTTATTATGTTATAACAGTGTGATATGACCCGTATGTAAAACTTATCATTTAAAATCAAACTATGCACCCTAGGGGTATTTTGGTAATTTCGCAAGGGCTAAAAATGCCAAAACTGGAAGTCTGAGTTTATAAAGTTGTACTTACTGTTTTTATATGAAAATATGCTAATTACATCAGTAGGTATAATTCTTATATGCTTGATATGGTTATAGTATATACTATGCGTTAAAAATGCCTAAAAAGGCGATTTAGAGCCGTTTCCGGGTTTGTAAAAGGAAGCTGAGATTTTTATACTTCCAGAAGGTTCAACATACTTTATTTAATAAATAAAATCAGTAGGAAGTGGTTTGGGGTCAATCGGATTTATAAAACTCGTTTTATGGCCAAAAAGGGCAAAATCGGTATTTACCGAATTTAACTTAAAGACCTATGTTATGCTCTTCCAAAAATTAAATAAAAATCTTTAAAAATATCAAAATATTATATAACATCAGTGCATAAAAAGTTTGATACCAAAAAGTGGGTTAAAATAGGCTTTGCGCTAAATGCGCTATTTACTTAACATAAAGCTTGTGATTTACGATATTGAGCATATCTCTTAAACTAGGCCACAAACTGATATGAAATTTTCGGTGCATGTTTATAAATCAGTAACAAATGATTTTACTCTTTCACTTTTTCAAAAATCGTGTTTTATATTAAAAAGGGCAAAATAGTCAACTTTAAGCATAAACCGGTAACATGCATATGAATCGGTTAACCATGGAATCAAGGTGTAAAATTCCAGAGGGTTAATCTTATATAAAAGTTGGTCCAAAATATGCTCTAATGCAGATCTTAACATGCATGTACGGATCAGAACCGATAGTCAAAGAAAAAGTCAATTTATGATACTTTCGGTTCCGATTCGGGTGTAATACAGAAAATTGTCGAGTTGATCAAGTTGAAACATGTTCTTACATTATTTATAAAGTTATTTTGATGATCAAACAGGTTGCATGTAGCCTACATTGTTAATCAAGCTTAAATTTGCAAAAACATATTCTGTTGACTTTTTATGAAGAACTTTGACTCGACAATTAGCATGCTTAGGGTGTGAATCTGAACATACCCTTTTAGGGGTTTGTTATACTCATAAATACCAACTTGTTGGTACTTTTGATTCGAGAAACACTGAGCATATCTCGTTTAATTGCAAAGTCAAACTATATTTACTACGGATTGACTTTAGACCAAAATCTAAGCTTAGAATGAAATATGGAATGTTATAAACACTTACAAAGGTCCTAACAAGCTTAGTGTGTAGGTCCCTCGGTGGTTGAGGTTAAACCTTATCCTTGTTAAGTTTAACACACTAGCAAGTGCGGAATCCAAGCTAGAATGCAAACCGGTAGTTTATAATGAGAACACAAGCTACAAAGAGAAAGGTAGACACACAAGATATCAAAGTTTTCTCTTGTATTTCAGTGGACACGGTTACAGCCCTTGACCAAACTGAAAATACGCTCTCTACAAGACTGGTTCACTCACACAATGAAGTGAACACATTACATCAGTATATATAACCTTCACAGCTCGTCTGGTCGAAGGATCAAATAGATTGATCGAAAGATCATCTATCGAGATACAACCTATCGAAGGATCCACACATACCTCGAAGGATTGACATCCTTCGAGGTCCATCTGTATCCATCGAAGGTTATCCTTCGAGCTCATCGAAGGATATAAACAATCCTTCGATGACCATCCTTCGACACACACAACTTTACAAACATTTTCTAACTGTTTGACCAAGTCAAACCAGGAGGATGGTTGACTGGTCAAACTTACATTAAGCACACACATAAACACATCTAAGACGTAACACGACTACAAAAGACATCGTTTTATATCATTACAAAATACAGACAAAGTACAGACACAAGTGCACCAACAAACTCCCCCTTGGCTGTAGCTTTGTCTTGATCTTTGTGTCTTCAAGTCTCTGACGTCCTTTCAACCGTTAAGTGATGCGTAGACCATACACTTCCCGCATTCACCAGTAGGTTGAAGCAATACCGGGCCATCTTCTGAAACTTCATTGCTTGTTCACGATCTCTAACCAAGTAATTAATCTCGTGATCCTTAAGAACAATAATATCCGACCTGGACATGTTAGTAATCCACATCGGATCTATCATTCGAAAGTTCTCCTGACTATCTCGGAATAAGATCACGGCTTCTCCAGTATCTGCATCGTAAACCCAGCAACGAAAGTTTCCCAGAAAGTCTGTCTTCATTTTCAACAAAGGTATCTTCTTCATCAATTTTGGAGGATCATAAACCAAACGATAACGCGCAGTATTTGTCTCTGGATCAAGTGAGAACCTGATAGGCTCGTATCGAGGAAACTGTGGCTTATATAGAGGATCCTTCCAACCTTTTCTTCGTTCCAATCTAATCTTCTTCGCGAACAAATCCACCATCTTGTCTTTGACTCGATTAATAACCTCCATCTGGGCCAAAACCGCCACATCATAATAAGGAAGTGAAAGAATGCTAAGAAGAGACCTGAAATACTGAAGGCCGCATTCCCGCTTCACAACCATGCAATGAAGATCCTTAATGAACATCCAGCTGATGATACGACCCCTAGCTGGATTTCTTTCCAGAACCATGTAGTTGGCCTGATCCAACGGAGGGAGCGGAGGAGGATTCCTGGCTAGGAAATCCGCTCGCCATTCATTCACAGTCTTTTCACGGTTTTCTTGAACTGATGGAGAATCTGAAGAAGGATTAGAAGATTCTGCTGTCTTTGCTTCCTCAAGATTATCATCAAGCGAATTAAGCACCACATTGTCTTGACTAACATAAACGGGACGTTCCGGATCAGAACCGATGAAGATTTCTTCAATCGTGGAGAAATCGGTTTCGTCCGGAACCAACGGAGTGGCATCGATCGTCGTCACATCAACTTCATCCATTGCTGTCAGAGCTAACACACATTCATCCGACATCTCAGTAACATGTTCTCCCTCTTCTAATAGTTCACCCGTGATTGGATGATACTGTTGAGCAATTGAGGATTCAGGGAGATCAGTGAACGCTTCCGGCTCAAGACTAATATGTTCAAAAACTGCTGAAGCTTCTAATGTCTCAGTCGGCTCAGACGGACCAGTAGATGTTGGAGGAGCAGAAGGAGCATCTTGAGATGTACCAGACCCACCTGCAGCACCAGATGCAGTTGCACCTGAACCTGTGGCAGCTGGTTGATCAGGATTTGCTGCATCATCATCCTTATCATCGCCACGCCTTGAAGGAAGGATGCCCAAAGCTTTGCACCGTTCATTCCAAAGTGTAACAACTTTGTGATCAAATCTCTTAAAGTTCGCTTGAACAGGCTTGAAGGCTTCCATTAATCTATCATCACGATTCTTATATCGATCGGATAGCTCTTCATGCTTTTGTTTTAACGTTGTTGCCTCACGTTCTAGCACAGTACTATGCTTCTTCATTATCTCCACCTCTCTATCACGAGCATTATTAGCTTCTTTCAGTCTTTCTATCTCTTGAGCCTGTTCTCTTATCTTGACATTCTGAGCACTAACAAGTGAGACCAGCTTATTGTGTGCCTCAGCATCATGTGTTCGTTGTAAACGGTATTCTTCAATCTTTCTTGTATTCCGACCGACTAAGGTACCCAGTTCGCTAACTTGTTCAATCAGGAATTGAATTTTCTCAGCGTCAGACAGCCCAGATAATGTTTCTGCTAGAGTAGGCCGTGAGGGCTCAGGGCCTGAGAAACCAGTCTGGCCAGATGGACCAGAAGTACCTGTTGGACCAGGAATAACAAGAGGAGGACGTGGATGTGTACCTGAGACGGGGGTTGCAGGCGTCTGTTGATCAACAGGCGCCGTGCGTGCCCCAGAAGACGTCTGTGGAGAAGAGATCAGCTCCAGCATCTCTGATGTGGTTAATTGTTCACTGATAGGAGGCAGCTGTTGCTCCGGAGGCGTTGAATGCTGAATCGGATCAGTTGTAGTGACATCACCAGCCGTTTCACCTGTTGGCTTTGATCCGCCCCTTGATCTCTTGGAGGTACGAGTACCCTCTCTTCTTGCTTGTCTCTTCCTTCTGAGTAATCCAGGAGCACCAGGAATATAATCAGCATCTTTATCAGATTCTGCGACATTCACTGGTTTCTCAATAAATTCAAAACCACGAAAATTCCCTCGCTGATCATAAGCTTTGCGCATCCCTGGAGGAGGAGGATTATCATCCTCAGAAGACGAGTCATCATTACCAGCACCTCCTTCAGCATCAGAAGACGAACTACTTTCATCCGCCAACCTCCTTGGCTCGTCTACCTTACTTTTGCCTTTGTCAGCCGCAACATTACCTGACTGACTAGCAGTACCACCAGCTCCACCTGCACTAACACGAGCATCAGGATCGACAAACGTTCCCTGAACTTCTTCTGCAGCAACATTCACATCGACTTCAACATGTGCTGCAGCACTAGAACTGCCACCAGACTTCCTGCTCGATGCTTTAATACCATGCTTAGCCCCGAGCTGCGTGTTAGCCAACTCAATTAACCTTGGCTCTTCGTCATCCGAATCACTACCATCTCTACGCCATTTGTTGTTCTGCGGTGCTTCGTAGGCCGGAACATCGAGATGACCAATAAGCTTTCTAATTGGATCCGATTCCTTATAGTTGGACATGGATTTGAAAATCAGCAGTGTACGCTCATTCATCGGATTGACAGGTAGAACATCTGCTTCAGCTTTAGGAAGATCAGGAATCTGATCATCAATCATCATCTGCAGGAATCTAGGATATAGCCAAAACTTGGTAGATGTTCGTTGAGTTGCTGACGGGAGTGGCCTTCGAGCATTTTCTTTCAGATTGTCGAAAATATAACGTGATATGTTGAAAGGCTTGTTCAGAATCAACGCCGTAAACAATCCCGTTAAATCAATCGGTGACAGATCATATCCAGATCGTTTGTTGCTCAGGCAGTGAATAAGGATATGCAATAAGAGCTTGTATCGAAGCGGCATAAACTTTTTGTTGATCTGATTTGCAAGAACGTTATCGCTGTACCGTAACCTCATCAGCAGGCCCCGCTGACATTGTAAATCAATAGAAGTAGCATCTTCTGGTTGATCACCTAGTTGCAGACGTGCTCTGATAGTGTTTTCTGTAATCACCATGGGTTTCTTAGCGACGAATCCTCTAATCACTTCTTGATTATCCACAGTCTCAACCACAGCAGAGCTCCAGAAATCCTTGATATGAGACTGATAAGCAGTGTGCTGTGTAGTGATTGCATAGTTGATACGAGTGCGATGCAGATACTCCATTATTCCCGTGAATTCCGGACTGATTTTGTCTTCCGGTTGTAAATACGCTGCCATGTTGTGTCGTGGCTCCGACATAGATTCAACTTCCGATTTTTCCTTCTTGGTTGGTTTTGCCCGCTCTTTCTTTTCTTTCGGTGCCATTTCTGTTCATGAAAACATGGACACGTAATGAGAAACAGTCAACAGTCAACATGAATTCCACACTTAGAAAAAATTTCAATAAAAAAAAATTCTAAGTGTTCTGTCCTCGAAGGATGCCAGACTGTTCGAAAGATGTTACTTTCCTCGAAGGATGGGATTTCTAATCGAAGGATCATCTTTCGAAGAATCAAGAATTTGAAAGATATCTTGATCATTCGAAGGATCTGATCAATCGAAGGATGAATCCTTCGAGAAATTTAACATCTTTCGAGTCTCAATTCGAAAGATATTTTGCAACACATCTTTCGAGGTTGAGAATCAACATCCTTCGTGTTGATTTCCGGCAACACTGTTCAACGGCGATTTTCCGGCGACATTGTTCATCGGTTTTGGTGACAGTTTTAAGTGTGTTTTAAGTGGTTTCAAACCATTTAAGTACATCAAACATCAATCAACCATTTAGAACACTTAAAACAGACATAACAACATCAAAACCCAACCCCGGACACAAAACCCCAACCCAGATACAACCACAAACGCATGTATTAAACAACCAAGAACACACAAGGTTTTTCAGACCATCAACAGTCAAAACAAAAACTCCGAAACCTAAAACATCAGTCAAGATATACATTTTAAACATCAAAAACCTACAACTAACATATCCACATTACAAAACAAAACACATGATTAGATGAAATGTTTATGTTGTTGTTTGAAAAATTGTATTAGGGTTATCCTACCGAGATTGTAGATGAAATCCTGATACAATAAGGTTTTGAGTAAATTTTGGCAGAGTTTCGGTAGGAATGGAGGTTTTTGAAATAGTGAAAATGATCAGTTATGATGAAGTGAAGAAGAAGACACCCTTTTATACTCTGACCTCGAAAGTCTAACCGTCTCGAAGGATAGATGATCTTTCGAAAGATGAAAAGGTGTTCGAAGGATCAGCCTTGGGTCGAAGGATCCCTATCTGGATCGAAAGATACCAGATATTTGAAAGATATTTGTTGGAATCCTCGAAGGATATCTTTCGACCTTATCCATCTTTCGAAAAGGTCTGATCAGCTCGAAAGATCAAATTTGTCAAATCCTTCGTTGACCAATTCATCTTTCGACTGAGATAATTGACTTTCATTGACTTTCATTGACCTTCTGATCTTTCGAGGGCCATTGCTTCCTCGAAGGATCAGATTTCCACCAACACTTTGGATTTTTGGGAATTTTCAATTTAAACCCTTCAAATTCTTAAAAACTTTCAGAAATGACCGTTTTGAAAAATTTACCGTTATGAAGTTCTGCAAAGGTCAGTTTTATGAAGTATTTCGGCTTGTCAGATATCTGATCGAGTACCAACATCGGTTAATCAAAAATAAGATTAAATTGAAAATCTTTTTGGATTTTGATAAAATAAAAGACAACAATTTTAGAATCCTTTGAATGTTATCAAACGACATCACCGCTAATGTCGTGCTGATATGCACCAAACGACACAAACTGTTTAAAAAGACAATAAAAGTTAATCACTAAAGTTAAGGAGTAAATAAATATGTACAAACACAACAATATTTTTGCGAGTTTCTGGCGAAGAGAATCATATCAGTTTGCGGTCTTTTGTCAAAACACATTTCCTTTTAATATTCTTTTACAGAAATGGATAAGTATTCTACCACAATTACCGATATTGTTATCCACTTAAACTCAGCGATCAAGTGTAATCATAATGCATTGAGATACGTTAAGGTATGATTTATACTTACCGACCGGTGTTCATCCACTCACGACACATTCCCGTATCAAGGTATGCACGAGAGTTCATCTTACTGAGGAGTATACCATTTATCATCCGTTTTTAACGTATATATAAAATGTGAACAAGTCACTTATTTGATTTGAAAACAAGCCCTATGTGATAGAATCACTTATTGATGAGGAACTTGATTTTCATATGCATGAGGGCACAGGAGCAAGTCCGTGAACAGGTCAGTACTTTCGTACAGCAGAGAGACGAACTTGACTCCCGGATAAATGTGATATTTTATCACTTATTTGTATGGACATGTGATTGTTTATCACTTATTGAGGTCGTATGCAATATGTACACGTATGTATGGTATCATGGAAGATCTAGACTTGCGTCCCCGTTATTTTTTCGGTAAAAGATACAACCATGATACCCAGATGATAAACAGCATAAACCCCAAATATCTTAGAACCTCGGCAATCTATCAAACGAAATTTCGGTACCAAGACCATATGCCAATGAGCGGTTCCCACGCGGTTTTCAGTTTGTTATGTTTATATCCCCTGCACATTTTAAAATGATCGTGAGTCTACCGGTACATCATTAGTAGAACTACTTATCTTTTTCTTTTCTTTTGATTTCCAGAAACATGTTTCGACCGACCTCTGATGTAATATCATTTTCTCTTATCTTGCCAAGAAACTCATTTTTGTTTTTCTATTGTTTTTGTGTTTTTCTGAATTTTCTCCCCCTTAAATGCAGAAAGTAAATAAAGTAAAGACATTTTTTTGTATTTTTGCGGTTTTTCAATGTTTTTGAATTTTCTTTTTGAAGCTTTCTCCCCCTAAAAATTAAAAACAAAGAAAATAAAGACACCGATTTTTTTTTTTTTTTTTTTTTTTTTTATCAAAATATTTACAAAAACGATTTTCCGATGTCGGTTACTCTTGCTTCACCTTTATGCCGTTTACCAAAAGTAAATAATCGAATCTTGATTTATCAAAAGCTTTGGTAAAAAGGTCGGCACGTTGGTGATCGGTATGAATGTGAACCACATCGATAAGTCTCTTTTCAAAGCAATCACGTATGAAGTGATATTTAATATCGATGTGCTTCGTTTTTGAGTGCTGTACAGGATTTCTAGTGATCTGTAGAGCAGCTTCATTATCAACAAAAATAGGAGTAGTTAGGAATTCAAAACCGTAGTCCCGCATCTGTTGTTGGATCCATAGAACCTGGGAGCAGCAACTAGACGCAGCAATGTATTCCGCTTCACATGTAGACGTAGCCACACATGTCTGCTTCTTGCACTGCCAAGTGACTAGGCGATTGCCTAAGAACTGACATCCTGCTGTAGTTGATTTTCCATCTTTCTTGCAGCCGCCGAAATCAGAATCACTGTAAGCTTTGAGATCAAAGTTATCATCCTTAGGGTACCATAACCCGGTGTCAGGGCAACCCTTCAGATAACGAAAAATCCTTTTGACAGCAGCATAGTGAGAGACCTTCGGATTTGCTTGGTATCTGGCGAGAAGGCACGTTGGATACATAATGTCGGGTCTTGATGCAGTGAGATACATTAAAGATCCAATCATAGCACGATAGAGTGAAGAATCCACAGCTTCCCCTTTGTCATCCGGAGTAATCCCGTGATTCTGCGGAAGAGGAGTAGAAATTGGCTTCGAATCGGACATCTGGAACCGGCTCAAGATGTCTCCGACGAACTTGGTTTGATGGATAAAAATTCCAGATTCGGACTGATTAACTTGCAAACCCAAAAAGAACGTCATTTCACCCATCGCACTCATCTCGAATCGATCTTGCATCACTTTCTCAAATTCCTTGCATAAATTATCATCGGTAGAACCAAAGATAATGTCATCGACGTATACTTGTACCAACAGAAGATCTTCACCTTTTTCTTTGATGAAGAGGGTACAGTCGATCAAACCCCGTCTAAACCCGTTGTTCAGTAGGTAGGTAGACAGTGTCTCATACCAGGCTCGAGGTGCTTGATGAAGACCATATAATGCTTTGTTAAGTAGTAAAACTCTGTCAGGATGTAATGGATCTTCAAACCCCGGTGGTTGCTCGACATATACTTCCTCTTCGACTACTCCGTGTAGAAATGCACTCTTAACATCCATCTGGTACACCTTGAATTTCTTGAAGGATGCGTAGGCTAGAAAGATTCTAATAGCCTCCAGACGTGCAACAGGAGCGTACACTTCATTGTAGTCAATACCTTCTATCTGACTGAAGCCTTGAACAACTAACCTTGCTTTGTTTCGGACAACAATCCCACGATCATCCTTCTTGCACTTAAACACCCAACGAGTTCCGATCTTCTTGTAGTTATCGGGCCTATCAACCAATTTCCATACGCCCAACTTCTCGAACTGCAGAAGTTCTTCCTGCATGGCTTCCACCCAGGAATCATCTTTCAATGCCTCTTTCCAAGATCTAGGCTCTTCTTGGCTAACATAGCAGGCGAAAGACCAATCATTCTGTTGTCCCGATTCTCGTATCTCAGCATACAAGCCAGCAGTTTCATTATTTCTGATTTGATTTCTTGTCCTAACACCACTGAGAACATCACCTATAATATTCTGCTGAGGATGAATGTTATGAATTCGGGTTTCAGGAACTAGAGGAATTTCAACATTGGTCCTCAAGTTATTGATATTTAAATTCCCGATATCATTTTGAAGCTGTTGAGTTGTAGAAGATGATGCATTTTCTTCTTGGACAATTGGCACAGACACTGGATCCGTTGCTTCTGAAGTACCTTGAACCGGACCCTGTGCTTCACCATCATTTGCATCAACATACTCCTCATCTTCCGATGACAAATTGTAGTCGACAGCATCATTAAACACCTCATTTGAAGCGAGATTGTTGACAGAAGAAGATGCTTGTGAGTCAACAATGATTGGGCGAGCTAACTGAGAGCCAGTCGCATTCTCGCTTTCAGACAACATTTGAGCAATTGCATTGTCATCATCAAATGTCGGCAGATTGAATGAGTTGAAAAGACCATCATAATCGAACATCCATGGATCTCCAGAAGGCTTCGGAGGATTAGAATATCTTTGAACTCTAACTTCACCCCATTCTTCAATCCTCTTGGTAGTCAGGTTCCATACTCGCAGATTAGGAGTAGCATACCCAAGGAAGTAACCTTCGATAGCTTTGGCACCAAACTTCCCGTCAGGCTCAATCATGGTACATGGTGCACCAAAAGGTTCTAGATATTCTAAGTCAGGAGTGTTCTTGTGTAGAAGTTCGAAGCACGTTTTGCCATGTCTTTTCACTGTGAGAACCCTGTTTAACGTGTAGCAAGCCGAGGCAACAGCTTCAGTCCAGAATCGAACTGGAAGCTGAGACTCAACCAACATGGTTCTTGCAGTCTCAATTAAGGTTCTGTTCTTTCTTTCAGCGACTCCATTTTGTTGTGGCGTGTACCGAGAGCTATATTCATGAAGGATTCCTTTTGCAGTGCAAAATTCATCCATAACCCTGTTTTTGAACTCGGTTCCGTTGTCGCTTCGAATTCGCCTCACCTTTAGATTATAAAGATTTTCCAACAAGGTGATCAAATTCTTTAGAATCTCTGGAGTCTCGCTCTTGTGGACCATGAAATCAACCCATGAAAATCTTGAATAGTCATCAGTGACTACCAAACAGAAAACTTCCCCGTGCACACTCTTGTGTTTGACTGGGCCGAAAAGGTCCATATGCAGACGTTCGAGTGGCATGTTTACAGTGTTAACCTTCTTCAATGGATGTGATTTCTTGATCTGCTTCCCTTTCTGACACGGCACACAGACATCTTGAAGTTGAAAATTCTTCACATTGACACCTCTCACCAGATTGTTTTTGACAAGGTGATTCATTTTTCTGAGGTGAATATGACCCATCCGTCTGTGCCAAGAGATCGTCTCCTTTTCAGTGGCTTTTGAAATAAAGCAAGTAACTTGTTTGGACTTGGTTATTGCTTGGCTCATATCGAGGACATACAAATCATTAACCCTTGGTGCTGATAAGAGAATCCATTCTTCGGGAATCTTGAATCCTGGCTTCAGCACATAACAACCGGCATCATCAAAATGCACGGTGAACTTCTTGTCGCAGATCTGAGAAACACTTAGGAGATTGTGATCCAATTGTTGCACATAATTAATTTTGTCGAAACTCACAACTCCATTTGAGATCATTCCTTCGCCGGTGATATACCCTCCTTTGTCTCCAGCAAATGCAACATATCCTCCTCTTATACTTCGCACATCGAAAAGGAGACGGTAGTCGCCCGTCATGTGCCTGGAAGCCCCACTATCAACAATCCAATGACTATTAATAGTTCCTCCTGGAGCCGCCTGCACATACAGTTAACTTATCAGTTTGAGAGGGGGACCCAAGCCTTTGTGGACTTGGGTCGTCCTTGATCATCAAGGAAAGTGATTTCAATCACTTGATGATTAGGAAAAAGAACCTGTGGTGCTCCCCCTGATTGAATTACCGGTTTTTGCTTCCAAGCTGTTTGTCCTTTACCAGTATTTGAATTAATTGTTTTAGCATTTACTGGTTTTACAGTTTCAGATTTTGCTTGTACAGGTTTTCCTTCCTTGACCTCTGATTTTAGGACCTTTTCAATTACCTTTTGATTCTTTTGCTTTAACTTCTTTTCCCTTTCTTTCAAGACACGTGGGTCTTGTTTCGGGGAAACTGATCGTTTTCGGTAATCGATTTCTTGGGGAGCACTCGTAATTGACTTCAGCTTTTGCACTTGTGGGCAATATCTTACAATATGCCCAACTGTCCCACATTCAAAACATGTTCTCCGCTCTACAAACTTCGGAGAAACATGTTGATGACCAGACGGAGAACCAGACAATGAACTTTGTGATCTAGACGTGCTTGGGCCTAAATCACATCCGTTGGTGTGTTGGGTGTAATTATTCTGATCATTTCGTTTTAAAATTCTAAACTGTTGTATAAACTCAAGGTTAGATTTATCCTGAAATGTTTCAAGTTTGTCTGAGCCCGTGGATCCAACAAAGTTCATTTTCGGTCCTTGCTTCTTAACAGGAGCTCTTTTGTTTTGCACCTTTTGTTGTTGAACCTTAGGTTGCTCAACCCTTGATTGTTGAATTTTAGGTTGTGCAGCCTTAGGTTGAGTAGCCTTAGACTGTTCAACTTTAGGTTGATGAACCTTTGGTTGTTCAGTCTTAGGCTGCTGAACTTTAGGTGCTTGAACATTCTTGTTCTGAGCCTTCTTTCCCTGTACCTTACCCTTTCCGGAATTGACTTGTTGTTTTCGCTCCATTGGTAGTTTTTGGTTTCCGTATTGTTTTCTAATTTGTTCACACGGAATTGGATCACATTGAGTGACGGTAACTTTGCCATTTTTGTTCCCCAAAAACTTATCAGTGCATCCTTCAAAAATTTGCTCAATTAAATCTTGATTTACATTTTTAAGTGGAAAATCTTTGTTAGAGTAGATTTTGCTATCTCCTTTGAGCGTGTACAACAAGTTATTCTCTTCACGGCTAGAAACAAGGGAATCCATTGCTTTTGACGTTTCAGTCTTACTCGGTTTCACTGGTGGATCACACAGGATGTGATTCTCAATTGGAATATCTGTTGTAACCGAGTTAGACTGTTGTTTCACAATCTCTTCAGATTCATCATCCGAAGAATCAGCATCCTCAACAATGGGAGGACTCTGTTCCTTAACACACGATGAATCTGTCACATTCTCAGATTCTGATTGACCCGAGGATGATGTACCAGTTGTGAACCCGAGGCCTGCTGCAAAGTCATCTAGACCGAGTGGCACAGTAGGTTCAAAACGGGGCATATCCTCGTCATCAGGCAATTTGGAGTAATTGTGATTCATTGGGGGAGGACATGATTTGAATCCAATACATGGTTTATCCCCCTTTTTCTTTCTCTCTTGAACGTCAATGATGTGATCCAATACAAAGCGGGAATTGGAATAGCTTTCCAGTTTCTGCTTAATTGTTTCACATTCACATCGAGCTGTTGCCAACTCTACCATTTGCTTTTCAATTGTGTCAATAAGATTGTTGTTAGCATGTTGTTTTCGCAAAACAGCCTTTTGTAATTCTGAAACATCATGTTTTAATGACGCAATTGTTGCTTTAAATTCCTTTTCATTTCTGGTTAAAAACAAGTTAGCTTCAGTTGCTTTAGAAAGATCTACAATCAATTCTTGATTGTGTTTGTATGTGATTTCAAACTGACTTTCCTTTTCAGCATATTTAACATTTAAGCTATCACAATTTTCACAACTAACTACAGTGGGTTCATCGACACGTACCTGACTTGATGAACTGTCGACATTAGCCATAAAGGCTGAATGGAAAGAAAAAGATCCATCTTCAGAGAAGAACTGAGCAAGCTTCTCGGAAGTTCCAGCAGATTTCTGGCAAAGAATAGATCTCCTCTTGCATAATGCCTCAGCTTCAGCCAAAAGCTCATCAACTTCCAAATCTAAAGCATCACTTGATAAATCACCAGCATCAAGTGATTCCCCATCCATGCTCCCACTATAACCCGAACTATCTTCATCTTCTGAAGATTCACCAGCAGACACGGGTTCTACTACCTTCTCAATCACTTTAGCATAACATGCTGTTCCACCATTTCCTCCTTCTCCAAACTGAAGATTCCAATTGCAGATTTCATCAGCTTGAACAACCAATCCTCTGTGGGGATTAGTGTTTGTGGATCCAGATGCATTTCCTCCAACCGGCACTATTGATCTGTCATTGTTGTTCTGTTGCTGTTGTGGCTGTCCTTGATTCCTGAAGGGATTCTGATTTCCTTGCTTAGGAGGCTTCTGACACTCCCGCTTGAAGTGACCCTTTTCACCACAATTGAAGCAAGTGACAGCATTCTTATCAAAACCATACTTGGTGTTGTTGTTGCTATTCAAGTTGGTTCTTCCCGTCCTTTCCATAAACTCCTTTGCTCTTCGAATTGCACTAGCAAGAGCCCATTTGATATCCATCATTTCAAACTCTTCCCTATCCACTTGCTGATAGTCTTCATTGGTTAGATTGATATTCCCAATCTGACCTGCAACCAATCCACAATAAGCACTAACCAAGGTGTTCAACATCTCCATATGCTCCTTGGCTACTTCGACACTGACTTTTGAAAAGCTGGAAGTGTCTAATCTGACTGTGTTCGGATTGGAAGTGGCTTGAAAGTTTGAAGAGCTTCCATAAAACCCTTGTTGTTGCGGTTGTTGCTGCTGAGCTCTGCTTGGGTCTAAGAAAGGCGGTGGTGTGAATTGAGGAGCAGGTTGCACATCCTGTTGTTGTAGAGAAGAAGAATCTGGTCTTGAGAACATCGTGTATGCTGAAGGATCAAACTGATTTGTTGTGGAAGACCCGGTGTTTGAGATGAAGGCTGTTTGAAGCTTCGCATGTTGAGGAACTGGTTTTTCTCCACTGATACCTCCTGCAATCCCAAAGTACATCTCTGGATTTTGAGGAGTTAATGTTCTTTTTGCCTTAAGCTTTTCTTCTACATCCTTGTTCTCCAATTTCTGAATTAACTCATAAACGGTGATTGTGTCTAGAACACCATTTTCTTTGAGAATTTCAAGATAACTGCTCCACTTTGCTGGTAAGCTATCAGCGAATCTCTTCACCATTTCTTGTGGAGTGGCAGTGACTCTAAAAGCAAACATCTCGCTCAACAAATGATGGAACCTTGTAGATAACTCTGCCAAGGTCTCATTCTCCATACACGTGAAACCTTCAAACTCTTTCTTCAGTAAATCTTGCTTGATCTTTCTAGATTGAGCATTTCCTTCACATCGCAACGTAAGCATATCCCACAAGCTTTTAGTAGTCGTGCAGTAAACAAACTGGTGATAAATGTCTCTGTGAAGAGCTTGTGTGAGAATCATGAATGCTTTCTTTTCTAACTCAAATTTCTTCTTATCATCTTCAGACATAGTGCTGTAAGTTTGTGGATTAGATCCTGCAACTTCCAATTCATTTTCAAATGGAGTAAAGAAGCACATCCATAGATCTTGACCTTGCCCCTGAACATAAGTTCTCAGCCTTTCTTTCCACCATCCCCAATCATTGATGTGATTTAGCTTTGGCGGTTTTGTGCTTGTACCAGTTTCACTGTCGTTCTGCATCATAGCTTGAATGCTGCTGCTTTGATTTGTGACCAATGCCCATTGATTTGCAGTTATCATTGCAGCTTGAGGCGGGGCAATAGCCTGCATCCATGCATTTTTGTTGAAATCTGACTGAGATTGCGTAGCTGATGATTGTGGAGTCAAAGTTGTTTGAGTCCACGCGGTTGGATCCCACTGACCGTTTGTTCCCATTTTATAAAGACAATTAATATATTAAGTGAAAAATATATTTAAAATTTGAAAAACAAGTTTTCCCTTTTAAAAATTAATTTTTCACAAACTATGTTAAAATCTCGAAGGATAACAAACAGCCGAAGGATCTTTGATCGAAAGACCTGAAAAACACAAACTTGTTAAGCTTAAACAGATTAGTATCGAAAGATCAGAACTTGTTCGAAGGATCAACAGTGTTCGAAAGATCACTGTTGAGATTCGAACAAAGATATCGAAAGACTCTCCAATCGAAGGATCCTTGTCTTTCGAATGAGACCTGTAGATCGACAGATATATCCTTCGAAAAGATTCCCTGGTTCGAAAGATGATGATCTATCGAAACTCCACTGATCGAAAGATGATCTTTCGACTTCGAAGGATATCCTTCGATCTGCACTGACACAGCTGACACAGTTGACAAAAGTTGACAGGTTGGTGAAAAAGGTGATTGGTTGGTAAAAACTTTCGGCAGAAGGTATGTTCAGACCATACTTTCTGCCAACCCAGATTTGACTAATAAAATATTACCTAAAAAAGAAGGTTCTTATCCAGAAACCGGTCACCGGAGTAAGCCGGAATTTGGCCGGAAATTACCAAACTTCTTAAAAACAAGTTTTTAAGTTACCCAACCCGTTCTTTAACACACCCGGTTAGTTAAGAACACGTTTTTATGTCAAGAACTGTGAGAAAAACACTAAAAACAGATGTAAACCCGTGTGAGTTTTTGTCCAAACACTCCAAAATCTTGTATAAACTCGGTTTTTAACAAGGAAAAGAGCCACGGCTCTGATACCACTTGTAGGTCCCTCGGAGGTTGAGGTTAAACCTTATCCTTGTTAAGTTTAACACACTAGCAAGTGCGGAATCCAAGCTAGAATGCAAACCGGTAGTTTATAATGAGAACACAAGCTACAAAGAGAAAGGTAGACACACAAGATATCAAAGTTTTCTCTTGTATTTCAGTGGACACGGTTACAGCCCTTGACCAAACTGAAAATACGCTCTCTACAAGACTGGTTCACTCACACAATGAAGTGAACACATTACATCAGTATATATAACCTTCACAGCTCGTCTGGTCGAAGGATCAAATAGATTGATCGAAAGATCATCTATCGAGATACAACCTATCGAAGGATCCACACATACCTCGAAGGATTGACATCCTTCGAGGTCCATCTGTATCCATCGAAGGTTATCCTTCGAGCTCATCGAAGGATATAAACAATCCTTCGATGACCATCCTTCGACACACACAACTTTACAAACATTTTCTAACTGTTTGACCAAGTCAAACCAGGAGGATGGTTGACTGGTCAAACTTACATTAAGCACACACATAAACACATCTAAGACGTAACACGACTACAAAAGACATCGTTTTATATCATTACAAAATACAGACAAAGTACAGACACAAGTGCACCAACATAGTGATCACTTATGAGGCTGCCTTATCGATCAGAATGCTCCAGGAGAAGTCTTGTGAGTTTTTGAAAGTTCAAGTGTTCTTGGTTTGTAACAATGGTGAACTTTAATAGCAAGTTGGATCAGATTAATGGCTGTTGCAGGGGCTTTCTGATGTTGTTAGATGAGGACAAGGGCCTGATAATGCATGAAAGTTCATTGGTGGAGTCTTTATAATCGACAACAGCTGGTATCCACTCAAAAACAGACTAACTGACACCTGTGCGTAGCATTCTGTCGCTGGGCAGGCGTCGCGTAGCGCGAGGACACCGTCGCGCAGCGCGAGGGTGCGGGGCGACCAGCATTCCAAGTTTCAAACATTTTACATATTAGTCCCTGATCTTTGAAGCGATGATTTGTTCGTTTATTTGGCACTCTAGACCCTCAAATCTGGTTTTTAGGAACCTTGGGGCTTTTATAAACTTGACAAAGTCCTCGGTTCACTTTGCGCTTACCCGAAAAGTCACGAAATTCACGATTACGTATTTAACCTTTCGTATACGGTTTTAATCATAACTTTCTCATACGTTCACGAAACTTCATGAAATTTTTATCACATGCTCTTGTGAGTATATTTTATTATTACAAAGCTTCGGGTTTGCCAAAAGATCACTCAGAGGTTTAATTTCAACATGTTGACACTTTTAGTCCCTGTAGTTTGTAATTCCTCACTTTCTTTCATTTTTCGCTTCGTATGATCCATGATTTGCCCGTTTAAGATTATAAACATCATGTAGGGTTATTGTAGGGCTTATTTATTCATTGTTGACACTTTGAACCCTTGAATTTACATAGTTTCACCGTTTGTCAACTTTAGTCCCTCTAAAGTTTGTTTTCACATATTCAAAGCTCATGACACGTGTCAAGACATTATTGGACGTAAATTTCCGAGGTGTTACATCCTCACCCCCTTAAAAGAAATCTCGACCTTGAGATTTACTGAAACAAATGAGGGTATTTTTCTTTCATCGTGGATTCTACCTCCCATGTGTATTCGGGACCTCTACGGGCATCCCATTTGACCTTAACAATAGGTATGTGCTTCCTTCGAAGCTTCTTTACCTTTCGGTCTTCAATCGATAACGGCTTTTCCACAAATTTCAAGCCTTCATCTATATGTACATCCGTATACGGTATAGCCAGTGGTTCATTAGCAGAACACTTCTTCAAATTACAGATGTGGAACACATTATGGATAGCACTAAGCTCTTCCGGCAGGCTTAACTTATAGGCAACTGACCCGACACGTTCGATGACCTCAAAAGGTCCTATGTATCTCGGGCTTAGCTTGCCTTTCTTACCAAACCTCATCACCCCCTTCCAGGGTGATACTTTAAGTAACACTTTATCACCTACTTCGAAATGAAAGTCTTTACGATCCGAATCCGCATAACTTTTCTGCCTATCCCTGGCAGCTTTCAAACGATCGCGAATCTGGACAATCTTGTCCGTTGTCTCAAAAACAATTTCTGGTCCTGACAGTTGGACTTCTCCAACTTCCGCCCAACAAATGGGTGATCTACACTTTCTACCGTATAAGGCCTCAAAAGGCGCAGCTTTTATGCTGGTGTGGTAGCTATTGTTGTAGGAGAATTCAATTAGTGGTAGGTTCTTATCCCAACTACCACCCAAATCGATCGCACATGCACGTAGCATGTCTTCCAATGTTTGAATAGTACGCTCACTCTGACCGTCAGTCTGTGGATGATAAGCCGTACTAAAATTTAAACGAGTGCCCAAAGATTGTTGGAAACTCTTCCAAAAATGTGACGTGTATCTAGTATCTCTATCCGAGATAATAGACACATGTATTCCATGCAAAGCCACAATCTTGTCAACATATAACTGGGCTAACATATCTGAGCTGTAGGTTTCCTTAATGGGTAGGAAGTGTGCTGACTTCGTTAGTCTATCCACTATGACCCATATGGTATCATTTCCCTTTCTCGTCTTTGGCAACTTGGTGATAAAATCCATCGTCACCATTTCCCATTTCCATGTGGGAATTTCAGGTTGTTGTAACAAACCTGACGGCTTCTGATGCTCAGCTTTGACTTGCGCACAAGTCAAACATTTAGCTACATAAGCAGCTACAGACTTTTTCAAACCAATCCACCAGTAGTTTGCTTTTAAGTCCTGGTACATCTTATCAGCTCCAGGATGGACAGAATATTTGGAACTGTGGGCTTCCTGGAGGATAACATCTCGGAGACCTCCAAAAACAGGAACCCATATTCGTCCATTCAATCTAAGCATTCCATCTTTGTCACGGGATAACTGCTCCTCAGTTACTCCCAGCTTTTCTTCAGGATAATTAGCTTCCAACACAGCTTCCTTCTGTGCAGCTAACACCCTCTCGTTCAAACTATTCCTTATTTCAATGCGCTTGGCATTGATTCTTATTGGCTTAACTCTTTCCTTCCTACTCAAGGCGTCAGCAACTACATTTGCCTTGCCTGGATGGTATTTTATTTCACAGTCATAATCATTCAGAGTTTCCATCCATCGCCTTTGTCGCATGTTTAAGTCCTTCTGATTAAACAAATGTTGAAGGCTCTTGTGATCTGAATAGATCACACACTTGGTTCCATACAGGTAATGCCTCCATAGCTTCAATGCAAATACAACAGCACCCAACTCCAAGTCGTGGGTGGTGTAGTTCTTCTCATGAATCTTTAGTTGTCGTGAAGCGTAGGCAATGACTTTTCCTTTCTGCATGAGCACACAGCCCATACCAGTGTGCGACGCATCACAATACACCACAAATTCATCTATACCATCGGGCAGTGTTAGTACTGCTGCATTGCTCAACTTGTTCTTCAGAATATCGAAGGATTTCTGCTGCTTAAGGCCCCAATCAAACTTAACTTTCTTGCGTGTCAATGAAGTAAGAGGCGCAGCAATCCTTGAAAAGTTTTTGATGAATCGCCTATAATATCCTGCTAAACCCAGGAAGCTACGAATTTCAGTAGGCGTCTTTGGCTCTTGCCAGTTCATCACTGCTTCTACTTTAGCGGGATCCACTTGGATACCACGCTCGCTCACTACATGTCCAAGGAATTGGACTTCTCGAAGCCAAAATTCGCACTTCGAGAATTTGGCGTAGAGTTTCTCTTGGTGTAAAAGCTTGAGAATACAACGAAGGTGTTTCTCGTGGTCAGCCTTGCTCTTTGAGTAGATAAGGATGTCGTCAATAAAGACTATGACGAATTTATCTAGATAAGGCTTGCAGACGCGGTTCATGAGATCCATGAACGCGGCTGGTGCGTTGGTGAGCCCAAAAGGCATCACTAGGAACTCGTAATGTCCATAGCGAGTCCTAAATGCTGTCTTGTGTACATCCTCATCCTTGACTTTCAACTGATGATAGCCTGACCTTAAGTCGATCTTTGAGAAGTAGCTTGCCCCTTGTAACTGATCGAACAGATCGTCGATCTTGGGCAAAGGATACCTATTCTTGATGGTGACTTTATTGAGCTCACGATAATCGATGCACAGACGCATCGATCCATCCTTCTTCTTAACAAACAAAATAGGCGCTCCCCAGGGAGACGAGCTAGGTCTAATGAAACCTTTTGCTAACAGATCGTCTAACTGCGTTCTTAACTCCTTCATCTCCGTTGGAGCCAACCTATATGGTGCTCTTGCCACTGGTGCTGCACCCGGAATGATGTCGATTCGGAATTCCACTTGCCTATCTGGTGGTAAACCAGGTAGTTCTTCTGGGAAAACTTCGGGGTATTCCGAAATGACTGGGATGTCTTCAATTTTCGGCTTAGGCTCATCAACAGTAACTTGCGCCATATAAATGACACAACCCTTCTGCATACATCTGGATGCCTTGAGCATAGATACTTGCTCAGGCAATCCATGCTGGGTATCTCCTTGGATAGTTAGTGATTCACCAGACGGAGTTCTAACTACCACTTGTTTTCTATTGCACACAATCTGGGCTTGGTTGTGTGATAACCAATCCATGCCTATCACTATGTCAAAACCAGCTAGTTTAAAGGGAAGTAAGGATAATGGAAACGAGTGATTCCTAATGGATATAACACATCCATCTAGAACAGTCGAGGCGGTTTCTATGGTTACATCAGCTAACTCCACTTCATACTTCACACTTAAGGGTTTTATAGGCAATTTTAACAAGTCACAAAACTTATTATCTACAAATGATTTATCTGCTCCAGAATCAAACAGGACTCTAGCAAAAATATCATTTACAAGAAACGTACCGGTAATCACGTTGTCGTCCTGGATAGCCTCTTTAGCGTCCATCCTGAAGACCCTTGCATTGGTCTTCTTCCCGTCTTCGGCTTTCTTGGCATACTTTGGGCAATTAGACTTAATGTGCCCCTTCTCGTTGCAACCATAACAGGTTGCATCCTTCAACTTCCTACACTCCAAAGTCTTGTGTTCTGTGGACTTACAGATTCCACAGGGTCTCACGAGAGACTGGGATTTCGACTCAAGTCGACATTTCCCAAAATGGTACCTCCTACAAGTCTTACATTTGGGCTTTTCCCCTGTTTGTTGCCCATTCTTCTTCGATCCCGACCCTTTCCTGTGGTCGTCATTCCCTCTGTGTCTCTTCTCTGACCTTCGTGAGGTATCATCCTCACGCTTTCTCTTGTTCTCGGCCTCTTTGTTTCTCAGCGATCTTAGTCGGACCGCGTCCATTGTGAGGGACAGGGAGAGGTCAGTTACTGACCTGAAAGTCGTTGGCCGAGAGGCCTTCACACTTGCCTTTATTGCGGGTTCTAACCCCCCGATAAAACGAGCGATTCTCCTTGGTTCAGGGGTTACAAGATATGGAACCAATCGAGACATCGTGTTGAAGCTCGTTAAGTAGGCTTGGCAGTCCAGGTTTGTCATCACCAATGATACAAAATCGGACTCTATTTTCTCCACCTCATGCTGCGGGCAGAAATTCTCCTTGATGAGAGCAACGAACTGCTCCCAGGTCATGCTATACAATTGCACCTTTCCGGTGGCCTGGATCAGTGATCTCCACCATGCTAGGGCTTCACCTTTAAAGGACTGGGATACAAACTTCACAATGTCCCTTTCCCCACATCCACTTATGTCTACCACTGTATCAATCTCGTCCAACCAGGTTATGCAGTCAACAACCCCTTTTTCCCCAGTAAAGTCTCGGGGCTTACACGAAACAAAGTACTTGTACGTGCATCCTCTAGCAGGAGGCGCATCCTTTCTCGCAATCTTCTTAGGGGGAACACTGTTCTGGTTGGAGGAGTGTCTGTCATTGTCTTTCTTGGGTTCCTCTTTCTTAGGTATAACTTTCGTAGAGGGTGGCTTACTATGAGCCTCTGACTGAACCTTGGGTTTTGACTTGGGATGAGTTGCAGATCGGGTCCTACTATAGGTCCCGTTAGATTCACTGTACTGTCTATTCATTGCTTCGACAACAGCTTCATTTACTAATGCTTTCAATTCGGCACCAGTTACTAGTATTTTCGTGTTATCAGGGTCATTTGCTGGATGACTATTCATTTCTTCCGACTTAGTCATGTAGTCTTAGATGCTACATAAAACAAGGACAAAGTCTATTTAGAAATCTAACTATTATTATCGTTCTTGACGATTTATTAACCATGGTAATTAAAACCATATTAGTTAATTTGTTAAGTAGTTTCATTTAGGACTTTTTATCAATAATTTTATCCTAAAAAATGAATTACATATATTGGCACAATAGGCCTAGTCACGTAGACAGTTTCTAAATTATAAATTTAGATTTTTATAGGATTAAGGTTTGAATAATCAAAACGAATCAATCCTTTCTTTGGCAGGGAGTCTATAAGCTACGACTGCCTTTCTGTTTTATATGACATTTATTATGACTCGTAGGCATTATGTCACTTTCAATTATATATAAAAATATAAATTGGATAATTTATTAAAAGGGTGACATGTGTGACTTTTGCGAACCACATTAGTCAAGAATGTTAACATATTTACAGATGTTAACAGAGATTGGAATCTTTTTAAACAGGTTGTACCATCTTGGCTAAATTATCATAGCATAACAGCTAGGTTTTACCTTTTAAAATTCTTATTAATAAAATGGTGAATTACCATAATAATGCTATTTTCCATTTATTCATTTATTATACTTATGCATATAATTTAAAAATGAAAAGCTGAAATTACCATTCTAATTTAAAATTAACGAGTACAAAATTGCCCTAAACGGGACTTTTCAAAAATATCATGCCCACGCAGGGGCTAAACAAATAACAAACCCTCGCAGGGGTCGGAATAAAAGATATGCCCATGCAGGGGCGAAACAGAAGAAAAATTACCCACGTAGGGGTAGAGTACATAAAGATATGTCCACGCAGGGACATGACTATCACTAAAATAAATAAAGGATTTAGTAATCCTTCTTGCTCTTACCCTTGAGCAAGTTTACCACCTTCTGAATCATTCCCCGGTTACGCCTCTGATTATTCTCCAACTCCTGCCGAAATTCTTGACGCACCCCTTGAATCTCCTGTATGATCTCCTGAACTTGGGGTGGCGACATTGTCGGCGCCTGAGGTGGTTGCTGGTAGTATGACGGCTGAGGAGGTTGGTAAATCGGAGGTTGGGGCGGTTGCGGCTGCTGATACTGTGGAGGTTGAAGAGGCTGCGACTGTTGATACCCATATGATGGATACCCATAGGTCTAGGGTCCCGTAGCCCAGGGACCTCCGAAGGGAGCCTCTTGGTGGAAGGTGTTAGAGTTCGCTGCTATCCAGTATGGATCCTCTGTAAAGTTATACCCCGTGTGAAACTGCTGCTCGAAGGGGTTAAATGCTGCAGCATTAGTGTAAGCGGGGATTGGTTCTCCAAATCCCAATGGTGGCTGAGGCTGCAGCTGTGGCTGTGGCGCGACTGGCGCCGTTGCTACTTCAGAGATGGGATGCGACGACTCTCCCGTCTCCGATTCTTCGTGGACCGGCGAGTACCGGCTGCTGCTTGACTGTGGAGGGGTGCGGATACGCACTCCTCCTCGCGAGGACATCCTCGCGTTCGTTCCTCCCCTTCGCCTCGGGGGCGAGGGAGGATGAGTCGGAGGTGGTGGTGGCGGTGGAGTAACCGCCACAAATCGAGAATCCGTAGATGGATTCTGCTGCTGCTCTGGCTGCTGCTGGTGGTGCAGGGGAGAGCTGTGGTAGGACGGGTGGAGAGGAGAGTTGTGGTAACTGGGAGTGTACACCCAGTTGTGCTGCCTGAAGTTCTCCTCGAAACTATCGGGACCATTGTAAGGTGATCCCAAAAATGGTGACCCATCAGATATCTCGATGGGGTGGTTTGGTGTTCCAGAGGGTGGCATGACATGATCATTATCCTCGTCGACATCCATCGGGTTGCCACCCGAAAAATGGTCTTCCGGTCCCAGTGGGTTAAAACCCACTGGTTCTTGAAGGTAATCGTCAAGGTCGTACAGGCCCTGAAAGACGGGTGACGTGTTGTCAAAAGGTGATGAGGGTCCTAGAGGAATGTAGGACTGCTGCGAGTGATGGGGCTCATTCTCCGAATGAGGCCCAAATGAGTGGGGAATGGATGGTGTGGAGGCTGGTTCAGTGAAGGACCTCCATAGATTTTGGGCATTGATGTGTGTAAAATGCAACATATAAATTACATCAAATGAGGCCTAAAACTAACCCTTTTTAGTACTAATATTGGAAAAAGAGTGTTTTTGTCTTCCTTTTGTATTTTCAGGATTAAATGAGCTCAAAAACGCAAAAGAAGCAAAAAGACAGCTAAATCCAACATAAATACATGAAAAGGAACATTAGTGGACTGCCCGAACCCTCAACGGCACCTTCCAAAGCAAAAAGGAGAAAACAGAAGGCTGAACACGCCCCGTGCTCATCCAGCACGGGGCCGTGCCCAAGAAGCAGCAGAAAAGACAAACCTATAGAAGCTTCTATTGCCCACCACGGGCCGTGCCCAGCGGACACGGGGGCGTGTCGAAAGTACAGCAGGCGCATTTATTGTAATTGCGAATTACAATTAATGAGGAGAGAGAGTGTCAGACGGGCACGGGGCCGTGTCCAGCGGACACGGGGCCGTGTCCAGTTCTCTGTTCAGCCTATAAATAGGAGTGCTTGGATTCATTTCATCTCATCCCTTGGCACACCACCTCTCTCACACTTTATCCACCACCCACCACCATCACAACACCATCATCCACCACCATCATCCATTGTCCATCATAGAGTGTGTGAGTCGTCTCGGGATCCAAGATTGATCGTAAGAGTTCTTGACAATCAAGGCCATGTTTGCCTAAGTCTCTTACATCACTTGGTGAAGACAAAGTGTCTAGTATAATACTTTTTATTTCTAATCTTTTGCACTTTTTATTTGGTTTTGTATTAATGACTTTAATAACTAGTTACTTATGTTGAAGGTGATCTTTCCTTATCATTTGTCCGTGGTGTCTTGGCATTATTTTACTGTCTATATAAAATAAAGGATTTTCACCATTCATATCTCCACGGTCTATATGGAGGTATGTTGGCTACCTGGTAGGGGGTTAAGGGAACGGTTTGGTAAAGGTCTTGCCATTGTTCAGCGTTTAGAGGTCCTGCAATGGACCTGGGTCAAATTTAGTAGGACCTCCTTCAATACTTCATGGTATTGGATGGCGGGGGTCCAAACTCTTTGATCCCCTCATAAGTTAACTACTATTAATACTATAACCCGGCTATTTAGGACTGTATCCCTGCTGACTCAGACTACTTAGTCGAGGGTAACGTCACCGCCAAAAGCGGGGCCTACCACAATACTGCATTAATAACTTAATTCATTATCTTCCAATAATCCACCATTTTAGGATTGTATCCCTGCTGACTCAAACTACTGGGGTGAGGGTAACGTCACCTTCAAAAGAGGGGCCTACTACAATAACTAAGATAATCTCTTAATTATGTGCAAAAGTGCGGAAATAATCAAAGGTTATACTAGATACGAGTCGGAACCAAGTGATTCATCTTGTCTATCTGTTTTTTCTTTTATTTTTATTTTCAGCATTTTAGTTAGTTTTTATTTTTCTTAGTTTAAAACATTTTTTCTAAACTTTTGTTTTGGTTAGACGTTGAGGATAAACCGGTACTAAAAGCTCTTGTGTCCTTGGACGACCTCGGTATCTTACCAACGCTATACTACACTCAACGATGGGTGCACTTGCCCATATGTGTGTTTAGTGTTAGTGAAATATCGTGTTTTATAAATTTAAAACTTGGCTAAAATAAGTGTTAAAAAGGGCTTAAAATATACACCTAATATATATAACACTTCACACGCATCAAGTTTTTGGCGCCGTTGCCGGGGACACAAGGATTTTAAGAAAGTTAGGAATCAACGGCCTAATCACCTTTTATTTTTCTTTTTATTTTTTTTAGGATTTTCTTAGTTTTTCAGCTTCTGCAGAGCTCAGCACGGGCCGTGCCCGCTGAACACGCCCCCGTGCTCAATCATTGGAACTGGCAATCCTGTTTTACATCAGACAGTAAGCTGAACACGGGGCCGTGTCCACTCAACACGCCCCCGTGCCCAAGTTTCAGTTACTGAAAACAGAACCGTTAGATCCCGACGGTTGGTAATTTCTGACATAAACATGAGTGATAGTAATTATTTTTACTTTCGGCACTCTTATGGTAAGTGGTGTCAATTGTGTGGTGGCGAACATGAAGAAGTAAAATGCTACTTCCTAAATTATAGGCCCCACTACATGGACCCACCATCTTCTCACGACCTTAAGAGGGGCGAAAGTAAAAATAAGCACTATTTCTCCCTCGAATGCGCCCAGCCAGATATTCTAGGGGAAATGCTCCTTAGCGAGTTATTTCAACTAGAAGAACTAATTCTAAAATGGATAGAAGAGCTTGGGAAGGATTTTATTGATCCACCCCAAGACAATACCCATGAAGAAATGTTGGGACCGCATTCCGACAACCTCGTTGCTCCCGAAAATGCCTTCGTACCTAGCAAAGACTTGGACGATAGTCGTCCCTGTGTCGATTGTGCCGTGAAGGACTCTCCATCGACTTCGTTCGGTGCATACATAGACCTGAGCGATTCGGCATATACCTTCTTTAACAAGAGCCCGGAAAAGGGTTGGACTTGTCCACCTAGAATAAAAATAGGAATTACCCTCACCGACAACCTCTTGAGTTCTCGCCTTAGTCTAGGACAATTAAGGTATATTAGGCACTTTGGGGTTGTTCCAACCAGTCAGGAGCCACCCGATACTAACAAGTTCCTTAAAAAACTAGACAACTTCATAAAACAATCCCTAGACACGGGGCCGTGCCCAGCCAACACGCCCCCGTGTCCATCGAAAGATTCCATTCTGATCAGTACGTCAGAATACGGACAAACTGTGTCAGAACTTCACCTGCACACGGGGCCGTGTCCACTGAACACGGGGCCGTGTCCAGGTTGCTGTCGTTTTCTTTAAATGCAGCCAAGAATTCTGCACATTTGGACCAACTTGGGGCAGAGATTTACAGGAATCTTCTCTCAAACTATCCTAGGTAAGTCTAAAAGAAGGTTCCAACAACCCATCTTGTCCTTTCCTCTTTTAGCTATTTCCTTCTTCTTCATCTTTCTCCAAGAGCTACCATTGAAAGTTTGGAATTCCTCCAACTCTATGGTAGGGATAAATGAGTTTTGTTCAAAGAATCTTGGTAAAAACATGTTATGAAACATTGTTTTAAGTTATTAGTAGCCAAAAAGGTCCCACAACATTCAGAAAATAACTTAAAAATCCAAGTTTCCTTGTTCCAAAAACTCTGCAGAAAGATGAACACGGGGCCGTGCTCAGTGAGCACGGGGCCGTGTCCGGATACTGTTTCATTAAATAAGCTATTTTTAGTTTATTTTTCGTAGGATGACGAGTGAAAACAGCGAAACATCTCCTATGCATTCACCAAACAGCCGTAGAGGAAGAAGACCCTCCATTGAAGCTACACTTGTACACTATGTGATAGCATTAAGGGAGGCTCTCGACGAAATGACTTCAGTAGAGGAGGTCCTAATCGACCGTATTAACGATCTAACGATGGGACTTGAAAGCAGCTTCCAAGAAATTAACCTCTTGCACCAGAGGTTAAATATTCTTGTGGCACCTCCAATGGAACCAGTCCTTCCTCAGCAGGATTGGAACCTGGCACTCGGAATCAACAACCCTACCGGGTGGGAAGACTTTCAGGCGGAACCTCCCATGGAACACCAACAAGAGATCCCGGTGGAAGTTGAAACTCCTCAAACTAATGCCAATGAGCCTTCTTTTCTCCTTCCAAGAGAGATAGAAGAATGGCTCGCCGACATTTGAGGAGAACCGCACTCGGAAGAAGGAGTTCATAAAGGCCTTGTTTAACCAAGATTGATTATTTCTTGGAAATTTTGCTAAATTAAAATAAAATAAAGGCTAGGACTCCATGGTTTATTATTTCTTTGTTTTATCTAGTTTAATTTAGGATTATGTAAGTTCTCTCTATGATGAAATGAAATGATGGTTTTAAGGTTTGGATGGTTTAAAATGAATAAAACACACTCATGGTGGTAAAGGATGAAAAGAGTAACGAGAAAAATGATCCCATGCACAGGAACGAGGCAACCCGACAATTTTCTCCATTTCAGAAGGTTCAACACGGGCCGTGCCCAACCAACACGGCCCCGTGTCGAACCACCTGCAGAAAACGCCCAGTACAGGTACCTGGACACGGGCCGTGTTCACCCAACACGCCCCCGTGTCCAGACTTCTGTTTCTCTAATTTCAATTTTGTTACTGGCACTTGAACACGGGGCCGTGCCCGGATAACACGGGGCCGTGTTCAGTGCCCAGTAACACAAATTTTTGCTTTTTAAACACTATTTTACACATCTAATCAAACTAAAAATTTATTTTTGGGACACATTGAGGACAGTGTGTAATTTAAGTGTGGGGGGGATGCTAAAACCTTGAATTTTGCAAGTCCTAAATACAAGCCTTACACAAAACTCTATTGGAACCGCTAATCACCCCAAATTTTTTCAAAAATTTCATTTTTTTTCTTGTCTAGGTTTAACTCGGGGAATTCAAGTTCTCAAAAAGGTTATATTTTTACAAATTTACAACCGATAGCGTAGTGATAAAAAGAACCAACATAAGAAAATTATGAAAAGGCATGACAAACTTATTTAAAATTTGATTATATATACTTGATCACATAAAAACCCATTCCCACAAAAGTGAGTTTTGAGCCTTTATTGAGCACACAATTTCATATCATTTTACTAAATGCTCATTTTTCGTTTCTTGTGTGAATAGCCGCTTGGTTCTTACGACTCTAGAACTTGCCATGACAATACATTCCCGGTCCTTATCAACTTAAACCCGAGTAAGTACATGATGGAGGCATTAGGACTAACCCTTTTTCATTTCTACACCATTATTTTTCTTTTTCTTTTACCACCTACCCAAAAATCCCCCTAGTTAGCCTCTTTGAGCCTAAACCTTTTCGTTTCATCACCCAAAACAAAAACCCTTTCACCCACCAAAACCTTTTTCATTTTTAACCCTTTATTTTAGTAACAAGTTCGGTTCTTCCTGAAAAAAAAAAATTATAATGAAGCAAAAAGAGAATAAATAAACAAAGTAATCAAAAATAACTTTGTTTGAATAAAAGCTTCATTAAAAATAAAAAGTTGCAAAAATACGAAAACCGACACTTGTTACGCTTTTAGCCTTTTTACTAACCACTAACCCAACCACATACCTTTAACCCTAGCCAACCCTTAACCCACAAAGTCCTCTTGATATCTACAAAGGTATAAAAGTTAAAAAGGAGGAGGATTGATTTCTTGGCAAGCCTATGGTAGGAATAAGTTCCGTGCCGCTCTCGAGTGATTCACTAAAAAATACACCTTCGGCCGAGTGTGAGTGATTTCCCCGCGAGGTATGTGAACTTGTATATAAATAGAATTTTAAAAAGGCATGTTATGCCCAAATAAGTAATTTCTTTTATGAACAGTTCTAAATAAATCATTACGAATAGGAGTGTAAATAAATAAAAATAAAACCCAAAAAGATCTTGGAAATCCCGACACTCTACGACAAGCCCAAAACCTTCTCTTCTACCTATTCCATTTGGGAGTGTAAGCCACATATTTAAGAGTTTTGCTTGAGGACAAGCAAAAGTTCAAGTGTGGGGGTATTTGATGTGTGTAAAATGCAACATATAAATTACATCAAATGAGGCCTAAAACTAACCCTTTTTTAGTACTAATATTGGAAAAAGAGTGTTTTTGTCTTCCTTTTGTATTTTCAGGATTAAATGAGCTAAAAAACGCAAAAGAAGCAAAAAGACAGCTAAATCCAACATAAATACATGAAAAGGAACATTAGTGGACTGCCCGAACCCTCAACGGCACCTTCCAAAGCAAAAAGGAGAAAACAGAAGGCTGAACACGCCCCGTGCTCATCCAGCATGGGGCCGTGCCCAAGAAACAGCAGAAAAGACAAACCTATAGAAGCTTCTATTGCCCACCACGGGCCGTGCCCAGCGGACACGGGGGCGTGTCGAAAGTACAGCAGGCGCATTTATTGTAATTGCGAATTACAATTAATGAGGAGAGAGAGTGTCAGACGGGCACGGGGCCGTGTCCAGCGGACACGGGGCCGTGTCCAGCTCTCTGTTCAGCCTATAAATAGGAGTGCTTGGATTCATTTCATCTCATCCCTTGGCACACCACCTCTCTCACACTTCATCCACCACCCACCACCATCACAACACCATCATCCACCACCATCATCCATTGTCCATCATAGAGTGTGTGAGTCGTCTCGGGATCCAAGATTGATCGTAAGAGTTCTTGACAATCAAGGCCATGTTTGCCTAAGTCTCTTACATCACTTGGTGAAGACAAAGTGTCTAGTATAATACTTTTTATTTCTAATCTTTTGCACTTTTTATTTGGTTTTGTATTAATGACTTTAATAACTAGTTACTTATGTTGAAGGTGATCTTTCCTTATCATTTGTCCGTGGTGTCTTGGCATTATTTTACTGTCTATATAAAATAAAGGATTTTCACCATTCATATCTCCACGGTCTATATGGAGGTATGTTGGCTACCTGGTAGGGGGTTAAGGGAACGGTTTGGTAAAGGTCTTGCCATTGTTCAGCGTTTAGAGGTCCTGCAATGGACCTGGGTCAAATTTAGTAGGACCTCCTTCAATACTTCACGGTATTGGATGGCGGGGGTCCAAACTCTTTGATCCCCTCATAAGTTAACTACTATTAATACTATAACCCGGCTATTTAGGACTGTATCCCTGCTGACTCAGACTACTTAGTCGAGGGTAACGTCACCGCCAAAAGCGGGGCCTACCACAATACTGCATTAATAACTTAATTCATTATCTTCCAATAATCCACCCTTTTAGGATTGTATCCCTGCTGACTCAAACTACTGGGGTGAGGGTAACGTCACCTTCAAAAGAGGGGCCTACTACAATAACTAAGATAATCTCTTAATTATGTGCAAAAGTGCGGAAATAATCAAAGGTTATACTAGATACGAGTCGGAACCAAGTGATTCATCTTGTCTATCTGTTTTTTCTTTTATTTTTATTTTCAGCATTTTAGTTAGTTTTTATTTTTCTTAGTTTAAAACATTTTTTCTAAACTTTTGTTTTGGTTAGACGTTGAGGATAAACCGGTACTAAAAGCTCTTGTGTCCTTGGACGACCTCGGTATCTTACCAACGCTATACTACACTCAACGATGGGTGCACTTGCCCATATGTGTGTTTAGTGTTAGTGAAATATCGTGTTTTATAAATTTAAAACTTGGCTAAAATAAGTGTTAAAAAGGGCTTAAAATATACACCTAATATATATAACACTTCACACGCATCAGGCATCTGTGTTATGAGAGCCCGAAGGTGTTCGCCGGTGCGAAGGCCCGGCTTCGTGATCATTTGGAGCTGCGTATCCTCCTCGTCCTCTCATTCTTGGCGGCATGTTTAGCTATCTGTCAAAAACAAACGAGTGATACAACAAAATATTTATAAGACAAAATTAGAAAATGTAAACAAAAATTTGGAAATTTCCTAAGTTCTTTGTCTAGACTCGAGAATTCGAGGATTGTGCAATTGTGTAACTGAGATTAAACACAAAAGGCTAGTGTTTAATTCACTCAGCGTTGGCTCTGATACCAACCTGTCACACCCCTATTTTCCACGTGTCACCGGTGGGCCCGGTGGGGTATCGTGACGTCGTTGGTATCATCATAGACAAGCAACACAATATAATAATGCACAGCGGAAGCAAAAGGATAGATTCATTTCAACTTTTAAATAAAATGTAATAATAAATATCACGAGTAGTTGAAACGGATCCACAGGCGGATCGAAATAAAATAGGATAATTGTTCAACAGTTTATTTGTCGTCCAAGCTGCGAGACCTATTGTGGACGCTCTAGAAGCCTGCCAGCCTATTACGTGTAGTACCTGCACTTAATCTTTTTGGGAAAAATACGTCAGTTTACACTGGTAAATACAATTCGACTGACTCATTTTGAAAAGGTTGAAAATTGATTTAAATGCACAAGGCACAAAACATTTTTTTTTTATTAACTTGGGTCAATTATTTAATATAATAATCATGTGAACGAATTACATGTTACTTGCGTTCAGTGGCCCGAATCTAGTCCGGGCTAAAGATCAATGGACCCACCACATTCAAGAGTTATATACAGACATGTGTACGCCTACACCCCGTACTCAGGTCGCGGCCATCTCGCAAGATGATGCCAAGGATATCCGGGACATGGTCAATTAATCCCCCAAAGGCCTTAAGTGAACAAGACTGTTTAAACGAGCCAATTAAATTATTCCAACTACCCACGCAACGGTGGAGGATTTAATGCCCGATCAAGCGGTATTTTATATACCGTAACCCAAGCCCGTATAGGGAAAATAAGCCAAAGAGTATTTACCTGAATAAGTATCAATCACAATCAAGAAAAATGCAAGTATCTTTTACTGGTGCTCCTAATCTGGAACAAAGGTTTATAATAACCTATTAGATTTCTAACGGGTCTTTATTTAAGCCTAAGCCTAGACCGGTTAGTTTTAAATGACGATACGGTTCACGCACGATTAAGCGAAGACCGGATGGAATGTGAATTTGACCCGACAAGTTTGAAGACTTGTATAATATGGGTTTACTAAACACATTCTGGATTTTGAGACGAAAATGATAATGTTTGACCCGTTTCGGCCAATTTATGTAAACTAGTTACATAAACCGAACCGAACGCGAAAAGTGCGTTACGGGCGACGATGAGAGTCATATGTGAGTTTCCTGAGTTGATATGCTTTAAATATGATAAAATATCAGTAATTTATTTTCTATTTTGCCCGGAACGGATTAAAAATCAATTTATGCCTTATAAGGGCGTTTCGGTCATTTAAAGAGGTTGTAAAAGAGTTTATTCGTAAATCTGAGTTATGAGTCTGATTAATACAGAAAATATACTTAACTTATTATGTTATAACAGTGTGATATGACCCGTATGTAAAACTTATCATTTAAAATCAAACTATGCACCCTAGGGGTATTTTGGTAATTTCACAAGGGCTAAAAATGCCAAAACTGGAAGTCTGAGTTTATAAAGTTGTACTTACTGTTTTTATATGAAAATATGCTAATTACATCAGTAGGTATAATTCTTATATGCTTGATATGGTTATAGTATATACTATGCGTTAAAAATGCCTAAAAAGGCGATTTAGAGCCGTTTCCGGGTTTGTAAAAGGAAGCTGAGATTTTTATACTTCCAGAAGCTTCAACATACTTTATTTAATAAATAATATCAGTAGGAAGTGGTTTGGGGTCAATCGGATTTATAAAACTCGTTTTATGGCCAAAAAGGGCAAAATCGGTATTTACCGAATTTAACTTAAAGACCTATGTTATGCTCTTCCAAAAATTAAATAAAAATCTTTAAAAATATCAAAATATTATATAACATCAGTGCATAAAAAGTTTGATACCAAAAAGTGGGTTAAAATAGGCTTTGCGCTAAATGCGCTATTTACTTAACATAAAGCTTGTGATTTACGATATTGAGCATATCTCTTAAACTAGGCCACAAACTGATATGAAATTTTCGGTGCATGTTTATAAATCAGTAACAAATGATTTTACTCTTTCACTTTTTCAAAAATCGCGTTTTATATTAAAAAGGGCAAAATAGTCAACTTTAAGCATAAACCGGTAACATGCATATGAATCGGTTAACCATGGAATCAAGGTGTAAAATTCCAGAGGGTTAATCTTATATAAAAGTTGGTCCAAAATATGTTCTAATGCAGATCTTAACATGCATGTACGGATCAGAACCGATAGTCAAAGAAAAAGTCAATTTATGATACTTTCGGTTCCGATTCGGGTGTAATACAGAAAATTGTCGAGTTGATCAAGTTGAAACATGTTCTTACATTATTTATAAAGTTATTTTGATGATCAAACAGGTTGCATGTAGCCTACATTGTTAATCAAGCTTAAATTTGCAAAAACATATTCTGTTGACTTTTTATGAAGAACTTTGACTCGACAATTAGCATGCTTAGGGTGTGAATCTGAACATACCCTTTTAGGGGTTTGTTATACTCATAAATACCAACTTGTTGGTACTTTTGATTCGAGAAACACTGAGCATATCTCGTTTAATTGCAAAGTCAAACTATATTTACTACGGATTGACTTTAGACCAAAATCTAAGCTTAGAATGAAATATGGAATGTTATAAACACTTACAAAGGTCCTAACAAGCTTAGTGATCACTTATGAGGCTGCCTTATCGATCATAATGCTCCAGGAGAAGTCTTGTGAGTTTTTGAAAGTTCAAGTGTTCTTGGTTTGTAACAATGGTGAACTTTAATAGCAAGTTGGATCAGATTAATGGCTGTTGCAGGGGCTTTCTGATGTTGTTAGATGAGGACAAGGGCCTGATAATGCATGAAAGTTCATTGGTGGAGTCTTTATAATCGACAACAGCTGGTATCCACTCAAAAACAGACTAACTGACACCTGTGCGTAGCATTCTGTTGCTGGGCAGGCGTCGCGTAGCGCGAGGACACCGTCGCGCAGCGCGAGGGTGTGGGGCGACCAGCATTCCAAGTTTCAAACATTTTACATATTAGTCCCTGATCTTTGAAGCGATGATTTGTTCGTTTATTTGGCACTCTAGACCCTCAAATCTGGTTTTTAGGAACCTTGGGGCTTTTATAAACTTGACAAAGTCCTCGGTTCACTTTGCGCTTACCCGAAAAGTCACGAAATTCACGATTACGTATTTAACCTTTCGTATACGGTTTTAATCATAACTTTCTCATACGTTCACGAAACTTCATGAAATTTTTATCACATGCTCTTGTGAGTATATTTTATTATTACAAAGCTTCGGGTTTGCCAAAAGATCACTCAGAGGTTTAATTTCAACATGTTGACACTTTTAGTCCCTGTAGTTTGTAATTCCTCACTTTCTTTCATTTTTCGCTTCGTATGATCCATGATTTGCCCGTTTAAGATTATAAACATCATGTAGGGTTATTGTAGGGCTTATTTATTCATTGTTGACACTTTGAACCCTTGAATTTACATAGTTTCACCGTTTGTCAACTTTAGTCCCTCTAAAGTTTGTTTTCACATATTCAAAGCTCATGACACGTGTCAAGACATTATTGGACGTAAATTTCCGAGGTGTTACAAAGGTGCCATAGCTGAAAAGACTAGGATCTACTGCGATATGTCGATAGGCTTGACGCTCAACATGATAAAAGATACTAAGTGATATAAACATAACGAACTATGTACCATGCGGGTAACATACCAATGGTGTATGATTTTATGGTCTTAAATCTTGCGTTGATAGATAGCCAACATCTGAGGTTTCGGGTCTTTATATTGTTGAATCATCCGGGGATATCTTGGTTGTCTTTCTGTTCAGAACTAAAATTGTACATGAACCCAGGAAAGAAAGTCACTTGGAATTAGCTCATTTCTATTTGAATATCAGTATGTTGTCCCGATACACACAATTTTGATCTGATTCTGAAATCTTCTCTGAAAAAAAGTCGTGTACCTCCTCTGCTGCATCCAGATATATGCTGACCTGGAGGTGCTAGGCAACGACAGCTTCTGCTGCATCCAGATACATGCTGACCTAGCTGTACGTTGTCGCGCTATAGATCTAATACACCCGAAAGAGGCCCTCAAGTGCCCAAAAGAAACCCCAAGAAACCTATATCAAATTGAGAAAAACTCATTTGATCTGTATATTATACCATCTCTGCAAAAGATCTATTATGTTCTCTTCTCAACCTATTCCCAGTTAAGATTTCAGAAATCTGGATTGGACTTGTGAAATATGTGGTAGGGAAGATACTTGCATGATAGAGTGTGCTGTTTATATTTCCAGGATTTGATTAGTATTTATTTGGGTGTTCATTGTTAATAAATCAAAACATGATAAAACAGATTATATGCAGACCTAGACACAGTCAGGATATCTTAAAGGATGACATCAGTATACTCACCTGCTACGATGAATTGTTGTGCTTACCTTGATCGCGGGGGTATGCCTTGGAATGGGACACACGGGTATAATAGTATAATATTACCTAAAGCATATCACGAAGTTGAAAAATTGAAAGTTGAGCGTTAAAGTTTAAGTGGACAAACATATTGGCAATCGCATAGACCAGTTTGATTAGGCTCGTACTGAAAAGTGTTCCTTAGTCTGCCTGAGAACGAATTTTGATCCCATTGCAATTGTAATTGTATATTATGGTAGTTGTTTATATTTTGAGTTTTTATTTGTTTTTTTGGTTCTCAATATTAAAAAAAAAATTAAAAAATTGGAAAAATTCAAAAATACAAAAATTGTGTCTTGCTTTTCTATAAAATCAAAAATCCAAAAATAGAGTGCTTATTTGTTTTTCTTAAAATTAAAAATGTAACCGTTCTTGAAGATTTGACTGATCATCAAAAGTTAAAAGAATTTAAATTGTGAAATTTCATGTACCTAGTGTTCATGTGGTACTCTCCCTGTTGCATAAGAAATGTTTGCTTATAAGTTTGTGAGTATGTGCAGAACTTGATTTCAATCAAGAACAGGGGTTGTTGAAGACTGAGATGCTGTTAGCTGTTGACGAAGCATGGAGCAGCACAACAACAAGATGTACCTGAGTTAGAAGAATCGGATACGCAACGCCGTCTGACAGTGAAAGTACATTTGAAGAAGTACCATGAACCTGTTTAAAAGACAAAGATTGAAGAAGAAAAGAGCTGCTGAGAATCCTCCTCTCACATTCTTTTTAACAAAGACTTTCAAGAAGATGCTGATCAAGATCCTGATATGAAGCTAACCACAAGAGCTGATGAAAGAGACCTAGTGCTGAGAGTTCAGAAGTCAAGAACTTCCACAACATCTGCAGCATAGTGACAACCATAGACTACGTTGAAGACATTGCTGATTTCATGTTATGAAGACAATTTGATGGCATCAGTCTAGGGGGAGATTGTTAGGCCCTAAAGTGTGAGACTGACGCATCAAATTAATACAACGAGCTATGGTTATGAACTGGGTCTTACCGGGTTAGTTTATGTTAGGTTGTGGACCTTTATAGGTCATTTGGGCCAAGCTTTAGGCCATGTGGGCCAAGCAGGCCCAAGGGAAGCCCATGTAGGGAAGTGGGCTTGTCCATGTATATAAACAAGTTTTCAACTTGTTTTTAGGTTGGGACTTCATAGTTACAAAATTCCTCTAGAGTTAGAGAGAGAGGCGATTGGTTGTGAGCTTGTACCAGACGATTTTGCTAGTTGATAGTAATAGAATCGTGTGCAAGTTTAAAGGTTATTTCGGTGTTCTTGTTCCTTTCGTTTTTGATTTCTTGAATCACCCATTGATTGGATTCCGCACAATCAATTGGGTTGTTTGATATCATTGAAAGATCCGGTTTACGGGACTTACATTAGTTGTTCAGTATGTTATGTAATTATTGGACTTTTAATGTCATGATTAAATGAATAAATTTTAATCTTATGAATCTATGTTGCGTTTTAGTTTTACTTATTAAGTGTTTGAGTTTGATTTAGATTATGTTGATGTTGAATTGTGTCTGAACATCTGTTTGGTAAGTCAACAAAGGTTTAATAGTATCAAGGGTTGGTTTGATGGTGAACAGATGAGTGCAAAGATAAAACAAATGTTCAGAATTTGATCATTGATAGCAGATTTTTGAAGAATCTGTGCTCCTACAAATTACAGAGAGTCAATATTTGGAGTTGTAAAAGGTCTGTTGTAGTTAAAGTGTGGTAAAAGAGAACATTTACTGATGATGAAAGATTGAAGAAGGAAAAGTTTGTATGGGAGACCAGATGTTAAATAACAACATATGATATTCAAAATATGTTGAGCAGACAAAAGGTTTTTATAGTAACAGTGGTTAGGTTAATAGCAGATGTTGGGAGTTTGTTACTCCATTAGATTAGATGTTGCACAGTATGTGAAATTGTAATTGTAGACCTTTGTATAAGCATGCTGCTGTTGTCATATATTTGAACCTTCTTATGAAACAACTGTGTATGCTAACGACTGTTGATTTACCACTGTTGACTAAATGAATAAATTTTAATACTATTAATCTTTGTTGTCGCATCTTTATTTTAATTATTTCAGTCATTCCTAAGTATTATTATATAATTTTGTTCATCAATAATAGTTTTTTGGAAGAATTTTCGGTAAGACCTAATTACAAGGAGTCGATATTTGCTGTTGTAAAAGGTGTGTTGTAGCTAAAGTCTGACAAAAGAGAGCATATGCTGATGAATAAATGTCTGAAGATGCAAAGGTCTGCTATGGGTCAACAGATGTTAACGAACAACAGATGATATTCAATCTTAAAATGCTCAACAGAGGTTTTGATACTAACAGTGGTTGGGCTAATAGCAGATGTAAGACTTACGACTGTTGAGTTACACCGATTGAAAACAACTGTTTTTGAAACTTCTGCTTGCCTAAAAATACATTCATTATGACAAGAGAGGTTCTGACATGGACAGATGTTAGCTAAAAATAAAACAACTGCTGAAAGTTATCATCTGTTCTCATAACTTCTGTTTATCTAACGACTGTTTGACTTACACTGTTCCCAACTTCTGTAGTCGACCAACAGAGGTTTCCAAACAACTGTCATCGGTTATCGCAAGAGAGGTTCTGACGTGGACAGATCTTAGCCATCAAATATTTGTAACTACTGCCACGTCAGCATTCACTTTTTCTCTCTATTTAAAAGTTGTTTCATCCCTAAATCGAGGTTCTACCACTGCCGTCTCAAATTCAAAATTCTCAAAAACAGTTTCGAACATATTAAAAACCTCCAACTTAAACCCTGTTTCATCCCCAAATCACCTTCTTCTCCGATCATGTCTCTGAACATCAAAAACCCTCACAACTACCTCCCCATCTTCGAGAAAACCAGCAAAAATACCAGCTTTCACTCAATAATTGATCTTTTAACGTCATCAAAATACAAATCAATCCTTACTACTGATGCTCCGGTTCATACAGAAACACTCCGACAGTTTTGGTTTAATGCTGAAATAGAGTTTGAAGATAATAATCCAGTTGCCATCACATCTAAGGTCGGGGAAAGTGTGGTACAAATTTCTCTCTTTACAATTTCCACTACATTTGCATTGGACGACTTGGGAGGTAAGACCAACTTTGAAAAACTTGAACTTCATACAGAGTTCATTGAAAGAGGGTATGATGCACAATTAAAGGAAGTTACTATCTACAAACCAAACTTTCCTCCGCCAATGAAATTTTTGTTTCATACTCTTTTAACTTGTCTCTCAGCCAAGACCACCGCATTTAATGAGATACCTTTGAACATTCAGTATTTGGGTTATGCTATTTTAACAAAATCTGATTACAGTTTATCCCAAGCACTGTTTTCTGATTTGTTGAATAATGTGAAAAATGTGAAAAAATTGAAAAAATGTGTTCGTAGTAATGCTTTTCTGTTGTATCCAAGACTTTTAAGCTACTACCTACGAAAACAAGTGTCACAAACAGATTTTGAACAAGGTGTAGCTTTTCAAATAAATAGTCTTACAAGTAAAACTTTTACTAAACTTATGGATAAATAGTCAAAAGTTTCAACAACGGAAACAAAGGGGGATGAGCCTGTTTTAGATGCGTCCGCATCAGTTGCTCAAACTTCTGTTGTTGAGCCAACTGCTCCTGGTGATCATGACACCACAACCGGTGTTGTGAAACACACACCAGGAAAACGCAAAAAGAAACCTATCACATCAAAAAAGCCCACCAAAACCAAACAAAATAAAAAGGTTCCTCTGGAAGATGAGATCCCAGAGGTTAATGAAGTGACAACACAAATGTCACTTGAAACCACTGCTGCTACTTCCTCACAGTTGTTGGAAAGATCTCAACCCATCCAAACTCCTCATGTATCTTCACAAAAGGATCATGTTGTAAGCACAGGGACACTACAACATGAAGTAGACCTTTCATATGAAAGTATGTTTAAAAGTCCCTCTCCTAGGGCAATCACGCTTTCTACACCACAACACTCGACTCAAGTTCCATCAACAATATTACCTCTGTTTGAAGCAATTGAATTTCAGAAAGAAAACAGTTCCTCTAACGCACACATTACTGAGAGTAGATCGCAACAAATGACTGTGTCTGAACCAATTCAATATGCTATCCTACAAACAGTTGAGGAGGTTATCCCCGTTGAGTATTACGAAACTCTTGGTGGTAGTTCAAGTGGAGCAGCCACTACAACTGTTGAACCCATTGGTGATCAGTTGGACAATGGCTACATCATTAAGACTCCCTTGAAGGCAACCATTGATGAGGTTACAACTGTAATCTCTGCTTCAGTGGGAAGTCCCCAGAACCAAGAAAAAGGGACATATGTTTCTGATGATATGGAGACTTCTCCTATTATCAAAACAAATACAACCACTACAGGTGGGAATTCAGATGATCCTATTAAAGTAGGTGATGAATTAAGTTATAAGGATTTGACGGTTAGAGTGTCTACCATGGAAACAGATGTTGCTGAAATGAAAGAATTGATTAAGCAGATGATAGAGCTTTTTAAAAGTCAACCTACCAGACAGGAAATTGCCAATGAGCTTTGGAATTCTATGCAACCCATCCTTCAAGCTCAGAGGAATTTGGCTGAAAGTAACCGCAATTTCAGTTTAGAATTTATCAGAAATTTGATTGATGCCAGGTATAAAGACACACAAGCAGACATTATGAACATTAAGGAACATCTGTTGAAACTTACTGGCTCCACCTCTACATCAATCTTTGAGAAAGATGACGATGATGATAATGATGCCAAAAAGGGGGAGAAAGATTCACTGAGAAAGTTGCCACCAGATTCAAAAGCTAATCCTACAGAAATTGTATCCCCTGCTCAACCTAAATCCCAACCTTCTCCAAAAAAATCACCACAAAAGAAGGAGAAAATAGTTTCCACACCATCATCACCCATTCTGTCAATAGATGTTGGGAACACAAAAGTATCAGCAGATGTTTACCAAACAGCTGCTGAGACACCAGTTGTTTCAGCAGAAGTTTGTCAAACATCTGCCATGATCATTTTCACTACACCAACCACAATCCAACCACCTCCAACGTCACAAAGATTTCCCATACATTCATCTTCACTACCAAAACATTCTCCTTCACCAGAAATCATCTCCACACGTAAGAGAAAAACTCATATTGTGTTAGAAGATGATGAGGAGATTAAATCAGCAATCCCTGTATCATCTGCCTCCATTCAAAACAGTCCATGCTCGTCATTTCCACCCAGAGAACCTACTTCATCTCTTACAATTGCTACACTACCATCAGTCATTCCTCTGGAAGCTCAATATCCGCTGGAGTTAGTCATTGTTAAAGGTGAAATTGAATCATTCTTCACAATAGAGGATCCATCTAAAAGATCCTTCCCATATCTTTATGGCTATAAGAAGCCTCAAAACTTAGATGAGTATCTGAAATTAAAAGTATCACAGGCTAAGGTTATAGCAAGGGAGAAAAGCATAGAGATGGATGACAGGGAATACCAGAGGTTTTTATCATTTCAGCTTAGTAAAGTCGTAAAACTTGAAGACTATGCTAGAGACGTCAGTAAATCCATGTCTGAGAGGGATGATGAAGAAGACATGTTCTCCCTGGACTTTGAACTACAATTCAAATGACAAATCAGGGAGATGTTGATGAGAAATAAAAATCAGTAATAAAGAAGGGTTTTCGTATCATCTGTTGTATAGGGAGACTGTTGGATCAGCAGTTGTTACATTGTTTCCAGTAGCATATTTAACCGGATCACAACATGTAGCAAAGGACATGTTGTTGCGTAACAAATTCTTGAGTGAGGTTTGATGTGTGTTGTTTAGGCAGGTGATCGTATGTTCTTAGTTAATGTTTGTTAAAACTTAAGTTGTATTCGAATTTTATTAAGTTTGTTAGACATCTTTTATATGTACTTATGTTTCTAACAGTTTACATTGTCAATGAATGGATACTCTCTTTTTTTAATAAGAGAATGAGAATAATCATATGTAACCGATGAATTTTATTAAGTTTGTTAGACATCTTTTATTAAGTTTGTTAAATATCTTTTATATTTACTTATAGTTGTCTTTTAGCTATAATAGATAACACATTTTCGTACAATATCTATACATGTATCTATATATTCTATCAATATGTGTTATGCATGGTTTTCTAAGAAACGACCCGTGTTTGTACACGAGTCTTACCGCTAGTACTATATAATAAAAGAAACCACTTTAGGGACACTTGTCATCATATTAGACTATCTCTTATAGATAATTATTATTTTAGTTTAATCTCATCTAATTAATTATAGATAACCCTTCTACTAAATATTATTTAATTTAATATCTTATATTATAGATAACCCTCCTACTAGATATTATTAGTTTAATATCTTATGGATAATTAGTATTTAGTTTAATCTCCATCTCATTTATAATATTATTTATTTGAATATCTAATTTAATATCTTATATTATAGACAATGTTGTAGAAGGAGCTAGGCGCTAGTCGGGCGGTGAGATACCGCCTAGGGATTAATCGGGATTAATCGGAATGGGATTTTTATATGTATTTTTTCAAAATTATATATATATACCCAATAATATAAAAATAATACTTCAAAATTCACATAAATACTTCAAGTTTCAGATAGTATGGTTCGATTTTGACCGATTTTGACCAATTTTGACCGCCTAGGACTGATTTTGACCGATTAATATAGTCCGATTAATCCGATTTTTGACCGCCTAGGACCGCCTAGGTACCGCCTTTGACCGACTTTGACCATGGCCGATTAATTGACCGACTAGCTCAAAATTAGGCAGTAAGGGCGGCCGATTTCTGCAACACTGATTATAGATAACCCTCCTACTAAATATTATTAGTTTAATATCTTATGGATAATTAGTATTTAGTTTAATCTCCATCTCATTTATAATATTATTTATTTGAATTAATTATATCTGAACGTTTTTTTAGTTTGGTATCAAATGGATTTTACGAAACTTAAAATAAAATTAACTAATATTATTTATCATTTATACATTTACGGAGTTTTAAATAAAGGGTTAAATTTATTGAGACTTAGTTAACAAATTTTGCAACAACAGAATAATCTACTTTTATCACGAAAACCAAACTTTGTATTAATATATTAAATATTTTTATTTTCACTATACAAAATTACATTTACTCGACCCATGTAATACATGAGTTTTTTAAAATATAACTTTTTATTATTTGATATATAAAATTATATTTATTCAATTCGTACAATACACGGGGTTTTTTTTAAGGATATATATATATTTTTTATTATTTAGTACAGAAAATTACATTTATTCAAACCGTGTAATGCGCATATTTTTAAAGATGTAATTTCTTTATTATATGGTATATAAAATTACATTTATTCAACCCGTGTAATAAATGAGTTTTTTTAAAGATGTATTATTTTATTATTCGGTAAACAATATTACATTTATTCAACTCGTGTAAGATACGTGGTTTTAAAGATATAACTTTTTTATTTGACATATAAAATTACATTTATTCAACCCGTACAAGATGGTTCTTATAGATATAACTTTTTATTATTTAATATATAAAATTATATTTATTCAACCCGTATGTAACATCCCGAAAACGAGTTTGGTAATCAAACCCCGTTAATACTAGATGACAGGTAAAGTACCGTTAGAGGTAAAAGCAAACCGGTGAATATTAGGATTTTATTTAAATGAACCTAATATTAGATAAAAACGGTATAAGGGCTTTTGAGGAAACAAAGTATATAAAAGGCACGAGCTAAAGGGACTTAAGATAAAACGGGTTATAACTTCCTGAACCCACAAAGTTAACTAGGAATAATTAACCTAGTTAGTTATTTATTTGAAAACAATAAAGAAAGGAAGGAAACTTGAAATAGTTAACCATTTTATAAACTTTGGAACTTGAGGGACTAAAAAGAGGCAAACATGAAAATGTTTTAAGTTAAATGAAATAAAAACCAAAACACACACTTTGTGTGTGTGTTTGGTCGATATATGCAGGAGAAGAAAGAGGGTTTCCCTCAAGAACCCTAAACACAAAGAATCCAACTAAATCAAGGAGAAATCAAGCCAAGAAATTGGGGCTTTTAATAAAATCGTGATCACCAAGCTTAGGGGATCACAAGGTATGTAAAATTTTGATGTTTAGTAATATCTCGAAATTTTGATGAGCTTGCATGAGCGAAATTCTTGCATGAATGTTCAATGTTATAGTGATATTAGTGTGGGTATAAGTCTAGGAACAAACCCTAGATGCAAACTTGTAGAATTGTGCCATAAACTAGTGGTTAACCCAAATAACCAAGTATGAGCTAAGTGGGTTTTGTTGATTTGATGAAATTGATGTTCTAATGGTGTTTATAAACATCATACTAACTCATATAAATGAACTACTTGAACAAATTAGAGATTTTGTTAAGAGTTCATAAGTGACTAGAAGTGGGTCTTGACATAAGAGTTAAAACCATGATTTTGATGGTCAAAGTGTGTATATGCTTATAATAACTGAAATTTACATGTTGACTTATTATTACTTGAGGTAGGAATTGGATGACATGTTAGTTAATTTGGCGTCTCAAGAGATGATGCTCACTAAGTGTTGATAATGTGCTTAATTGAGTCTTGTGAACTTGATAGTGCAATCGTATGTGTTAATTGGCGATTTGACTTTTAAAAAGTCAAACCGACCTACAATATGATGAATACTAATTTTTATACGAAAAGCGTAAGGTGGGAATAGTCATGATTGATAATGACTAAACTTACGAATTATGATTATAGTTTGACGCTTAACGAGCTAGGTGGAGGCTTGTGGAGGAAGTGGGTCAAACGAATCGAGTACAAAAGAAAAGCGTGGCTTGGATGCAAGGTAAGTATAGCTTACACTAGTCATATAGTTTAGAATGTCCTTTTGTTGTTTTGATTTCGAACAAGACAAATGGAAATTTGAGATATGGTGTTTCCGGCGTGTAGTCGTACGGAACAAGATAACCAATAAGGGTAAAATTGAAATTTGGACACTTGTTGACAATAATTATTGGTTTTGAAAGATACATATTTCGTAAGCCTTAATAGGCCAAAAAGCGTTAAGAGGTGAATTATAGTTAAAATGACCGTGCGGTGTAAATCGGAACGAGTCGTGTAGACGAGATGGCAATAAGCTTTATCTCGCCAATATCATCGGTCATTTAGACCAACGGGTCAAAAGGTGAAAATATCACCTTTTGACAATATCGACTAATGGTTTGATGAGTTGTTTGATTTCAGAAATAAATATCGAGTGGATATTTACATCGCTATTACTTAGTAGATTTGAGGCAAGGTACTTAAATGGGTCAATGTAATGATCCGAGCCAGGTACGCATAATAAGATAACTCTCATTTAAATGTAAGGCTAATGAGAGTTAAACGAAGTCTAAAATAAGTTTTTGGTTACCTTAATAGGTAAACCAAATGTTACGGACGATGGTCATTATATTTGAAAGGCCTAGTGCCCTTTTAAATAAAATCATAGTTAAAAGATCGGAGTTTGGGTTAAACAAGTAACTAAAAGTCATTCGTCTTAAATGAAGGACTAATATTGACCAAAACGCCCTTGTAGGCTAAATTGAACAAATAACCCTTAAAGGTTGTTTGGAAACGAGTTTTACAATTAGATAATTACTTAGGAGGAGTATAGAAGTTGAAGGATGTAACACGTTAGTCAAATGGCTCTATTTGAGTCTTTGCCGTAAAATAACGATTTGAAGGGTAAATTTTGGTATATATAAATCACCACATTGAATCCACCACAAATACAGTTGTGGTGGAAGATCTTTTGATAAGAAATGTGGACATATGTATTTGGAAATGAATGAAAGCAATTGGTGCTTAAAATATGCTTAAATACCTAAACGGGTTAATATAAGCATATGGGTGAAAATGGGTTAAAGAAGGTATATAATTCTATAATTGGAACCTAATATGTTAGACATCATTGAATTTAATAGGTTTATGAGAAATAAAGGTCAAACAAACTTGTACGTTTGATAACGGGTCAAACTTTAGCAAAAGAGTATTAAGCCGAAGACTTAAAAATCTTAAATTTTATGAAGCTGGATGTCGGATTTTAACTCCATATGATGGAGAATCAAATTACAAACATGTAGGAAGAAACGGTAGGTCAAACGGATAAGCGGTTTGAAAGATACGAAAGATTTCGTGTCAAATTACGGCAAAATGGAAAAGTTGGATGCAGGGTCCACCGTAAATTACGGTGCCACCGTAATTTACGGTGGAGCTGATATGGTTACGGTAGTTACCTACTGTTGTACGGTAGAAGAATATGAACACAGGGGCCACCGTAACTTACGGTGCCACCGTAAGTTACGGTGGAGATCATTTTCAAGTTTTTTTGTTTTTATTTTGAAAATAAATTGTTTCCCGGACTCGTTTGGATATGATTTAAACCCCGTAAGACTAAAGCATTTCATGTTTATGAAATGTAGGTACACTTTGGATGCCGGAAGACGATCAAGCTCAACGAAGAACCGAACACGATAAAGACACATGCTTCCGCACTTTGCCACGTTGTAAATTTTAAACAACGAATTCGATCACGTTATGTAGAATAACTTATAATTTGTAAAAGTTTTAATAAACCCGTATTTTGATAGTATGTGTAGTCATAGTTACACATCAAATTGTGGTATTTTACATGTAAAATCGCTAAATAGAAAATAGGGTGTTACAAGTTGGTATCAGAGCGCTGGTTTAAGAGATTCAAGTATGGTGGGAAAACTATACTTGGACTTAAACCTTATGCTCTTAATAAAGATGGGTGTTCGGTTCGAAGCTTGATCGCAAATCCGGTAAGTACAAGTATGTTAATAGTTTAGCATGCTAAAGTGTTGTGAACAACACATAGGGCTATCGTGTGATACACGTTACCCCAATTAAAATGATTGATATAGTTGACGAAAATACGCGCGTTGACGCGTATAGTAGAAAAAGCCTTGTATTATAATACGGGCGATTATGGAAGTTGACGTTATTAACTTTGTGAATGTTTTAATTGAAGGACACTCGGGTTTGAAGACGACGAGAGTCAAACGAATTGTGGATATGATGATGGAACGGTCCGAAGTATGACGAGAGGAGCATGCTCACCGAGGACTAAATCGCGTAACGACCGCGAACAAGGTTAATAGCAAGGAACGCCCGTCGAGGCAAACATTACCAGGTGCACATTTTAAATAATCGCACAAATAGTAATATGCAACAAATAAGTAGAAATTGAAAGTTGCATATGTAGATTAAAAACTTGGAAAAACCCGAATAGAAAATGTATTCGGGATATTGTTTCCAAGAGAAACAAATAGAGGCGTTACTTACATAGGGCGTGATGTGAAAACTATAAAAAGGTCATGTGTGTCATGTGTTAATCGCTTACTCTGGCCAAGTAAGTAGTGGCATATGATACCATGAACTTCTTATGGCGGACACGTTTACATCCGATGTAGTAAGGGCGGGGTGAATGGGACTAACTTAAAAGTACCCAAATGAATCAAATGAGCAAAATAATTGATAATAATGTAAACGCACAGCCGGGTGACGGAAGCGTATTACATTAGGATGATGAGCCCGAGTGAAGGGACAAAGAAGCATGAAAAATGATTTAGACAAGTATTGGGAGGGAGTGTACTTACACTCGAACCCAGAAAACGCAAGCATGAAAAATGATTTAGACAAGTATTGGGAGGGAGTGTACTTACACTCGAACCCAGAAAACGCAAGCATGAAAAATGATTTAGACAAGTATTGGGAGGGAGTGTACTTACACTCGAACCCAGAAAACACAAGCATGAAAAATGATTTAGACGAGTATTGGGAGGGAGTGCACTTACACTCGAACCCAGAAAACGCAAACATGAAAAATGATTTAGACAAGCATTGGGAGGGAGTGTACTTACACTCGAACCCGGAAAATGCAAATATGTCCCTTAACGGGTCGTTTTTGTAAAACGTCAAACTTAAAGACAAAGTCGGAATATAAAAATGAAACGAGGTCTTAATGCACACCGGGAGGGTTGCAATAATAACGACTTCGGTAAAACATCCGGTCGATGGGTAAGAATTAAACACATGCGTACACCGAGAAACGGGAACTCGGATGGAAAGTTAAAAGACTCGGGTTTTGAGTCATAACTAAAAGACGACAAGAAAATGTAAATAGAAATTTTGAATAAATGGTGTTCAACTATTTTAAAGTTGAACGGGTCGAATATAATATCATGCCGGACGGCATGAGTAAACGCAAGCGGGATACTAGTAGCGTTAAAAGCAAAAGAGTAATGAGTCCGGTAATGGGACATAATCAAATACGAATGTATGTAAACTGGATAATGGTGAGCATAAGATAATCCGATGCATGAATGACGTGAGAAGTCATAAGGTCGGAAAATTTTCCGAAAGAAAACAATGTAGCCTTAGACTACGGTCAAGGTAAAACTTAATGTAAAAGCGAAAATAAAAGGATAAGGCCGAAAGGTATGTGGTAATATGCCTTGTAGAATTTCGTTAATAGCACATCTAGATAGTGCTAAATAAATAAGATAAAAAGCAGGAAATTCATTTTTGCGGCGAACTTTGTATGAATGAACCAAATGAATAAGTTCGTAAAGGAAAGGGTCTGTTTGTAAAAAGTGAAAGATCTCACTGGAAACATCCAAATGGGTGAAAATAACAGATTCACAAAGAATCCGAAAAGTATAAAGGCGATGGATTTCGCTAAGTTAATCAAACAAGTCGAAATAACAAGATGGCGTTATTCTGAGTTGCGTTAATTCGCATAGAAGATATATGTGTTGTGTAATTAAAAGATGTTACCATATTTGTCTGGTAACACTAACAAATGGTCAAAGTATGAGTAATGCTTAGAAGGTTACTCAGTATATGTACGTTGGGTTTGAAACTCGATAAACTATGTAAGAAAAGGTTTCGAGGACGAAACCTCTTTAAGGGGGGTAGACTTGTAACATCCCGAAAACGGGTTTGGTAATCAAACCCCGTTAATACTAGATGATGGGTAAAGTACCGTTAGAGGTAAAAGCAAACCGGTGAATATTAGGATTTTATTTAAATGAACCTAATATTAGATAAAAACGGTATAAGGGCTTTTGAGGAAACAAAGTATATAAAAGGCACGAGCTAAAGGGACTTAAGATAAAACGGGTTATAACTTCCTGAACCCACAAAGTTAACTAGGAATAATTAACCTAGTTAGTTATTTATTTGAAAACAATAAAGAAAGGAAGGAAACTTGAAATAGTTAACCATTTTATAAACTTTGGAACTTGAGGGACTAAAAAGAGGCAAACATGAAAATGTTTTAAGTTAAATGAAATAAAAACCAAAACACACACTTTGTGTGTGTGTTTGGTCGATATATGCAGGAGAAGAAAGAGGGTTTCCCTCAAGAACCCTAAACACAAAGAATCCAACTAAATCAAGGAGAAATCAAGCCAAGAAATTGGGGCTTTTAATAAAATCGTGATCACCAAGCTTAGGGGATCACAAGGTATGTAAAATTTTGATGTTTAGTAATATCTCGAAATTTTGATGAGCTTGCATGAGCGAAATTCTTGCATGAATGTTCAATGTTATAGTGATATTAGTGTGGGTATAAGTCTAGGAACAAACCCTAGATGCAAACTTGTAGAATTGTGCCATAAACTAGTGGTTAACCCAAATAACCAAGTATGAGCTAAGTGGGTTTTGTTGATTTGATGAAATTGATGTTCTAATGGTGTTTATAAACATCATACTAACTCATATAAATGAACTACTTGAACAAATTAGAGATTTTGTTAAGAGTTCATAAGTGACTAGAAGTGGGTCTTGACATAAGAGTTAAAACCATGATTTTGATGGTCAAAGTGTGTATATGCTTATAATAACTGAAATTTACATGTTGACTTATTATTACTTGAGGTAGGAATTGGATGACATGTTAGTTAATTTGGCGTCTCAAGAGATGATGCTCACTAAGTGTTGATAATGTGCTTAATTGAGTCTTGTGAACTTGATAGTGCAATCGTATGTGTTAATTGGCGATTTGACTTTTAAAAAGTCAAACCGACCTACAATATGATGAATACTAATTTTTATACGAAAAGCGTAAGGTGGGAATAGTCATGATTGATAATGACTAAACTTACGAATTATGATTATAGTTTGACGCTTAACGAGCTAGGTGGAGGCTTGTGGAGGAAGTGGGTCAAACGAATCGAGTACAAAAGAAAAGCGTGGCTTGGATGCAAGGTAAGTATAGCTTACACTAGTCATATAGTTTAGAATGTCCTTTTGTTGTTTTGATTTCGAACAAGACAAATGGAAATTTGAGATATGGTGTTTCCGGCGTGTAGTCGTACGGAACAAGATAACCAATAAGGGTAAAATTGAAATTTGGACACTTGTTGACAATAATTATTGGTTTTGAAAGATACATATTTCGTAAGCCTTAATAGGCCAAAAAGCGTTAAGAGGTGAATTATAGTTAAAATGACCGTGCGGTGTAAATCGGAACGAGTCGTGTAGACGAGATGGCAATAAGCTTTATCTCGCCAATATCATCGGTCATTTAGACCAACGGGTCAAAAGGTGAAAATATCACCTTTTGACAATATCGACTAATGGTTTGATGAGTTGTTTGATTTCAGAAATAAATATCGAGTGGATATTTACATCGCTATTACTTAGTAGATATTGAGGCAAGGTACTTAAATGGGTCAATGTAATGATCCGAGCCAGGTACGCATAATAAGATAACTCTCATTTAAATGTAAGGCTAATGAGAGTTAAACGAAGTCTAAAATAAGTTTTTGGTTACCTTAATAGGTAAACCAAATGTTACGGACGATGGTCATTATATTTGAAAGGCCTAGTGCCCTTTTAAATAAAATCATAGTTAAAAGATCGGAGTTTGGGTTAAACAAGTAACTAAAAGTCATTCGTCTTAAATGAATGACTAATATTGACCAAAACGCCCTTGTAGGCTAAATTGAACAAATAACCCTTAAAGGTTATTTGGAAACGAGTTTTACAATTAGATAATTACTTAGGAGGAGTATAGAAGTTGAAGGATGTAACACGTTAGTCAAATGGCTCTATTTGAGTCTTTGCCGTAAAATAACGACTTGAAGGGTAAATTTTGGTATATATAAATCACCACATTGAATCCACCACAAATACAGTTGTGGTGGAAGATCCTTTGATAAGAAATGTGGACATATGTATTTGGAAATGAATGAAAGCAATTGGTGCTTAAAATATGCTTAAATACCTTAAACGGGTTAATATAAGCATATGGGTGAAAATGGGTTAAAGAAGGTATATAATTCTATAATTGGAACCTAATATGTTAGACATCATTGAATTTAATAGGTTTATGAGAAATAAAGGTCAAACAAACTTGTACGTTTGATAACGGGTCAAACTTTAGCAAAAGAGTATTAAGCCGAAGACTTAAAAATCTTAAATTTTATCAAGCCGGATGTCGGATTTTAACTCCATATGATGGAGAATCAAATTACAAACATGTAGGAAGAAACGGTAGGTCAAACGGATAAGCGGTTTGAAAGATACGAAAGATTTCGTGTCAAATTACGGCAAAATGAAAAAGCTGGATGCAGGGTCCACCGTAAATTACGGTGCCACCGTAATTTACGGTGGAGCTGATATGGTTACGGTAGTTACCTACTGTTGTACGGTAGAAGAATATGAACACAGGGGCCACCGTAACTTACGGTGCCACCGTAAGTTACGGTGGAGATCATTTTCAAGTTTTTTTGTTTTTCTTTTGAAAATAAATTGTTTCCCGGACTCGTTTGGATATGATTTAAACCCCGTAAGACTAAAGCATTTCATGTTTATGAAATGTAGGTACACTTTGGATGCCGGAAGACGATCAAGCTCAACGAAGAACCGAACACGATAAAGACACATGCTTCCGCACTTTGCCACGTTGTAAATTTTAAACAACGAATTCGATCACGTTATGTAGAATAACTTATAATTTGTAAAAGTTTTAATAAACCCGTATTTTGATAGTATGTGTAGTCACAGTTACACATCAAATTGTGGTATTTTACATGTAAAATCGCTAAATAGAAAATAGGGTGTTACATCGTACAATAAATGAGGTTTTTAAATATATATTGTTTTATTATTTAGTATATAAAATTTGTTTATTCAACCTCGTGTAATACACGGGGTTATAACCTAGTTAGAAGATATTAGAAATAGAGGAAGTTTCATTTAAGAATATGTATGGATATATATATATATATAGGGGGACCGCTAAAATGAAAACCACCTCCAGTTGTAAGAACCGTGAGAACTTTTTGATCCGGGGCGAGTTGGACCAAATTTTTTTTTCATAAACGTAGATGCTTGTATTATAAACACATTTGTAAAAAAAATCAAAAAAAAAAAAAGTCGTGTGTGTAGTTTTGAACACCACAAGTTTGTGTTTACGGGTACCGTAAATTTTAAATAAAATTTACGGGTCCCGTAAAACGCAAACTTTGGGTGCTCAAAACTACACACCCGGCATTTTTTTTGAATTTTTTCACAAATGTGTTTATAATACATGCATCTACGTTTATGAAAAAAATTTTGGTTCACCTCGCCCCGTACGGTGTAGTTCTCACGGTTCTTACAACTGGAGGTGGTTCTCATTTTAGCGGTCCCATATATATATACATACATATAATATAACATACATATATATATATATATATATATATATATATATATATATATATATATATAGGGTGGAGTTATTGTAAAAAAGACCAAAAGTGTGAGAAAGGTAAGAAAGAATCTCAACCATTAGATCTAAATTAATTGATAAGGGTATGATTGTAAATGCATTAACAAATTCAAATATTGTAATCCTTGATTTAAGGATTTGGAGAGAGAAAATCCTTGATTTTAGGAATTATAACCGTCCATAACATAATTCATTTTTTTTTTTTGCATCATTCACAGAATCAGAGCATGTTCATGACATGGTGTTTTAAAAAAAATTCATAGTTCAATTCATGGTGTTTTTACAAAATAATATAACACCATTCAGTAAACAAAAATATAACACCATTCAGTACACAAAATAACACCATTCAGTACAAGATATAACACCATTCAGTAAACAAGAAATAACACCATTCAGAAACAAAATAACACCATTCAGAAACAAAATAACACCATTCAGAAACAAAAAAAAAACCATCCAGTAAACAAAAAATAACATCATTCAGTAAACAACATAACACCATTCAGTAAATAATATAACATCATTCAGTACAAGAAAATAACACCATTCAGTAAATAAATATAACACCATTCAGAAAAAGAAAATAACACCATTCAGAAACAAAAATAACACCATTCAGAAACAAAATAACACCATTCAGAAAAGAAAAAAAAAACACCATTCATAAAGAAAAAAAAACACCATTAATGAAAGAATATAATACCTCTGTATCATCTTCTCCACTTCCGGCGCCATTCGAGGTAGACAGAAAGAGATCGCAGGACCACCACCACTGCCACTTCCGGCACCACCACCGCCGCACCACCACTGTCGATCCAGCACCACCACCGCCGCTGCCACTCGCACCAGCACCACCCGCCGCTGTCGCTCGCACCACCACCACCGCCGCTGCCGCCCGCACCACCACCGCCGCCGCTGCCGCTGTCGTGTTTGATTTTCCGATTGGCCGCTGTCGTGTTTCTTCTTCAGATTGATTATGAGAAAGACCTTTGATCGTAGATGGAGATCATTTGGAGAGAGAGAGATATTTTAGGGATTTTTGATTTACAGTTTCTATTTTTGAATGGATATAAAGACTATATTACCCCTAGAATTTTCAATTCAGTCCAAAAAATAAATCAAATTTTACAATTTGGTCCCTATTAATCTCAACCATTAGATCAAAGATCTAATGGTGTAGAATCTTTCTTACCCTTCTCACACTTTTAGTCTTTTTTACAGGATCCTAACTCTCTCTCTCTCTCTCTCTATATATATATATATATATATAGGGAGGAGCTCATGCGAGAACCACCTTTATTGTGAGAACCGCGAGAACCACCTTTATTGTGAGAACCGCGAGAACCAATGTGAACACAACCTAAAATAGCCAAAAAAACCTAAAAAAACCTAACCCCCACCCCCCCCCCCCCCCAAAAAAAAAACCTAAACCCCCCAACCCCCCCCCCCCCCAAACTAAATGCTAAAAACTAAAACCTAAAAAAAACCTAACCCCCCCCCCCCCTCCCCCAAAAACCTAAACCCCCCTCCCCCACCCCCCAAAAACCTAACCCCCCCCCCCCCCCCCCAAAAGCTAAAATGCTAAAAACTAAACCCCCAAAAAACCTAAAAAAAATCTAAATTTTTTTTTTGAATTTTTAATATTTTTTATGTTAAAATCGCTACTTTTAGAAGCAAAAAAAAAAATTTTAAATTTTTTTTTTTTTGGCTTCGAAAAGTAGCGATTTTTTTTATAAAAAATATTGAAAAATTCAAAAAAAAAATTTTTGTGTGATTTTTAGCTATTTTTAGGCATTTTTGGTTGTGTTCACATTGGTTCTCGCAATAAGAGGTGGTTCTCGCATGATCTTCTCCCTATATATATATATAGGAAAAGTGTAAAATACATTACAGCTTATCGTACGATACGTACGCGATCATCCCAGCCGTTCGATCTGGTGCGGATCTGGTGCGAATTCAATCTTCGCATGTTATAAAAAGGCAAATGAAATCGCATGCCTTGAAAATGCAATGAAATCGCATGTTTGAAATCCATGCAAATGAAATCGCATGTGAAAAAATGGTTAGCATAGGGTAATGTGAAAAATGGCATGGGGTGTGTAGACGGACAAAATCGCATGTGGAAGATTGAATATCGCATGTGAAAAAATGGCTAGCATGGGGTAATGTGAAAAATGGCATGGGGTGTGTAGAATCGCATGTGGAAGATTGAATATCGCATGTGAAAAAATGGTTAGCATGGGGTAATGTGAAAAATGACATGAGGTGTGTAGATGGACATAATCGCATGTGGAAGATTGAATTCACACAGTCGCATGGAAGTATGAAATCGCATGGGAGATGAAGATCGATCTGACGGCTAGGGTTATCGCGTACGTAATGTACGATAAGCCCTATTGTACGTTAACTAGCCTATATATATATATATATATATATATATATATATATATATATAGGATTAGGTTCAAACGTGAACATTTTTTCCAGCGTGAACTCTTTTGAACCATTGATTTCATATCTAGTTGATAAGGGTAAGATTGTAACTTCATATAAATATTGATTTTTAATTATTATCTTATTAAATTCAAATTCACATCATAATTTCAGTTACAATTTCCGTAAACAAGGAGAATAACAGAATCTTAAATTTCAATTTTTTTTGTTAAAGATTATTTTAACATATTTTATATTTATCAAAAATCTTCATATCATAATCTTTTCATATCATAATAAAAAATCTTCATATCATAATATTCAGTTACGATTTCTTCTGGAACGATATCTTCATGATCAACAATTCGCCATGATAAATATCATCCACAGTTCACGATTTTTAGGATTAGGTCGCCGGAGATCGTCTTCTTTCAAAAACCTGAAATCGTGCCGGACATCAACCTTTTCAAGGTGCTGAAAATATCGCCGTTTTTTTTATTTTTGCTGAGTAAGTCTTCTCTAATCGCTGGATATCATCAGTAAATAACAACTTTTTTGCTTAAGTCGCCGTCAGACGCAGGTAATCTAAAATTATGCCGGAATAAATTTCCGGCGAATATGTTCCAATTACGTCTTGAATATTTGACTGAGAACTTGAGTGTTTATTTTATGTAATGAAATTGATGTCGTTTTGACTACATTGCTGAACATATTTGAGGTTTTTTTCCAGCAGGTGCTATTGTAATGAAATTGATGTCCTTTTTGTTAGAAAAAACGACCACATAGACTTGATCAACATTCATGGTTGTTGGAAAAATCATAACATGAAAAACGTACACTTGTGTACTTATACGCTATTATGTTATTGACTTTATTTGTTGCACAATACAACCTGTAATCACTTACAATAACATTCCTGTTTGTTAGGAAAAAAACGTCCATAAAGACTTAATCAACATTCCAGTTTGTTGGAAAACTCATAACATGAAAACCGTACACTTGTGTACTGGTCTGCTATTATGTTCGTACACACGTGTATTGTATGTTTACATCACAAGTACACATGTGTAACTGTTTCCCTATGTTACAACTCTGCTCATTACCCACACTATACGTACATAACCAACCTTTGAAATACTTTGACACCCCAAATAACTTTACTAATGTCTGATAAAATATTATTACAATGTTTCATAAAAGTAACAAACTACCAAACCATCAAACGCTTCTACTATCGCAAAAAAACGCGACTACGAAAAACTCAAACCAAAAAAACGTTAACTATCGTTAACCAACATAGACGTGCTAAAAGCAACCTATTCCGTGCGTCTTTTCATGTTCGGCTGCTTTATCCAACACTTACGTCTTCTCATTGTTACGTTTCGAACCTACAAAATGTAAACACAAATCAAATTACTAATACGTAAAACTTTAACCGTTGCAGTGACATCATGATATGGTACACAAATGTAACATCATTATTCAACCGAAAAATAACACTTACAAAGGAATCCAACTACATAATAGGCATAACATATCACTTGTCAATATGATTACATAGTTTCCTACAGATACACATGTGTACACATTTTCATGCCTTTTCACATTCATATGATCACCCAATTTTGGGTACACATGTACACATGTTTACTTTGAAAAACTACTTCTAGATCAGTTAATTAAATTATCCCTATGTACACCAGTGTACTTCTAGAACTAAACTTTTAAGTAAGCAAAATCAACACACAAAACAGAATTAATTAAATTATCCCTATGTACACCAGTGTACTTCTAGAACTAAACAACATACACATGTGTACAAAACTTGTGATTAACAAAACTTTTAAGTAAGCAAAATCAACACACAAAACAGAATTAATTAAATTATCCCTATGTACACCAGTGTACTTCTAGAACTAAACAACATACACATGTGTACTGATTGTTTACAAATTTTATAAAACAAACCAACCTACCTACAATATTTTAAAAACAATAACAACATCAAAACACCCAAGCCCTAATTGCAAATAACACCTTCAAACATTCAAGCCCTAATTCGGTTCTAACAGATTCAACGTAATCTTACTCAGAATCCATTAAATCCTACTTATAACCAAACAATTGTACAATAATTCCAATAATTAAACCACTTTCATAACAAAAAGATTCACTCACTACTTCCGATTGGTGATATTACTTCATTCAGTAAAGCAACGGAACATGCAACTAGTGTTTGAAACAATTAAAGGAGAGGTTTTTTCATTCTTTACCTTTGATTGACGAGGATGAAATTTTTCCGGCGATTAACAACCTACCGCCGCCGATGAAACCCTTTCTCCTGTCGTCGCTTGTGAATATAGCGGTGGATATTTACCAGTGAATATTTATTTGTAAAGTGAGGATCACATTATTTTAGGAAGTAAAAAATATCACGGGATTTGAGCTTGTTTATGGAAAGAATCTTGCAATTTTTTTAAATTGATTAATTAACTTAATTACAATTTTACCCTTTTGATTTAAATAAAACAATAAAAATAAACATCTTAATTACAATTATGCCACTAGATTAATTATCAAGATCATATTAATCAACGGTTCAGATATGTTCACGCAGTTCACGCAGGGGAGGTTGTTCACGCTAGAACCTCACCCTATATATATATATATATATATATATATATATATATTGCCAACTAAAAGTATTTTGTTTACTATTTTTGGTACATAAAATACATGAGATAATCATTTCTCGGTAATTTCTTAATCATAATAACTTCTTTAATAAATCTGAAACATTGATATTTGACCTATTTCATATGTTTGTTTGAAACTCTTTAATAGTATTATTTTTAACATTAACATTAACATGTACACAATAATCTTCAAAATGGTTTGTGATTCTTTTGAACTTTATAAATACTTTGAAAGAAATAATATGAATAATACATTATTTTTTTCCATGATAAACAGCTTTTGATAAAATTGGTTAACATAATCTTTAGATAATCAATATAAATACACAAAATTATTATGGTAGTAGATTATAAAAAATGAAAGATTTTAGTGGTTTGTAGCATATGTTTAAGATGAGGATCGGATATGTTAAATATAAAGAATGTGAAGATTAAAATTAAGGGCGGCTTTAGTAGTTGTTTGTGCGACTTTAAAACTTATTCGTCATTGCAAACCTAAGGGCGAATATCTCTTCTCCACCTTAAGTTATCTCTTAAGCCACCTTTTCTTTCCTCCTTTCTCCCTCCTCACATGCGGCGTTTTTTCCACATTTGTGAAGACGTGTAAAGGTGAATGAAGTGGAACTCCCACACACATGTGGGAACTCAGGGACTTGCGGGAACACCTCCCCATGTGCGTGGGGGCCGACCCAAAAAAATTATCGCTAGAGCCTAGATGTGCTTATCAAGCTGTTATTGGTTGTTAACGAGGGAATGTTAGAAATGGTGAAAGATGCACTCCCTTCACCCTAGTGGGTTTCTCACTCTTCGACGAAAGTCGCAAACACCTCTAAGGTGCTCTAAATATATCAAGAATTGAGATGTTAGCTTTATTAAGTTTTTTACATGTCTATCAAGGGTTTAATACATAACCAAGTATAGGTACAAGCATATACAATTTGTTTCAACTTTAATACATAAAGAATATACTATGTACTCTCTACACACAAAAGGGATCCTTTAGTGAAGGAGACCTTATATAATTGACACTTTTTTGTAGAATTATCAAGATTAACATCTATTTAGTACAAGTATGATTGAAAAAAAAAATATACTCCATTAAAGATGAACAATGTTCTCACACCTACAACTCCATTACAAAAAAGAATCAAACCAAATAATGACTGTATAACATATTCCCTAAATAAAACACCACATAACATCCATTCACTCATTTAACACAGCAACTATGATGCCTTATGTGAAGATTACTCTTTCACATGTATAATGTATGCATATCTTACCCACAAAAACACAACACATGTACCACCACATGCACACACACAATCTAAACCGAATCCTGCTGCTTTCTCTCTTCTTGTATACACCGAAAAATCCAGGCTGCAGACTCCGTTGCCAACCTGGCCTTACGAGGTACAACTCTTATAGCACGAGTAGGTTCTGCGGGCCCTTCAGCTGGATGGTACGTAGGAAAAAGAGAAAAAGCGTGACGAGTGTTTGTCCTCTCACTCGGACAACTTACAGTACTGATTTGTACCTCATTGTTTGACTCTTGAAAGTTGACCACATTTGGAACATTACATGAGCTCTGATACCGCATGTTGAACGGGTTTGGGTTCACTTCTTCGCCACTGGATGGGTTCATCGTTGTCGTGCCGTAAGGAGGGAAGTAGCCGTGCAAGGGTGGATATACCAGCGGTGGGAACCCGGTGGGCCATTGGTAATGAGGCTGTGCTGGCGGTGGAACCCCATGGTTTACAAAGTTATGACCTGTTATCAATAAGAAGGAATTTGGATTATTACTGTAGTAATATGCTTTTGTACTCGTAAATAACACATTAATAGTTTATAGAGTAAAATGCCATTTTCGTCCCTGAGGTTTGGCCACTTTCGCGATTTTCGTCCAGAAGTTTGTTTTTCCGGATCTGGATCCAAAAGTTTTGAAATTTTGCCATTTTCATCAGACTTGTTAACTCCACGTTAAGTTAGGGGTATTTTCATCATTTTAGCTATTTGTTATTTATATCAAAAATGGTAAGATTAAATGACATAAACACCCCTGACTTGATGTTAAAAAATGAATGGAGTTAACGAGTCGCATGAAAATGGCAAGATTTCAAACCTTTTATATCCAGCTACGAAAAAACAAACCTTTCGACGAAAGTCGCAAAAGTGACCAAACCTCAGGGACGAAAATGGCATTTTACTCTACTTTATTAAAACAACAGACGAAAAAGCGTTTGTGGGCCAACCCAACCCACCTGGCCTAGCCGAACCCGTTATCAGAAGAGGCCTTACCAGGAGGAGGTCCTGGACCTGGGGTCATGTATCCAGGTGCAGGGTACGGCTTGTAGATAAGTCCTTCAGACGGTGACATCACCGGGATAAGCCATTGTTGACCGGGCTGCTGACTAAATTGACCCATTGTCGGGTCGGGTGGTGGTAACGGGTACCTTTTTAAAGTGGACCCATTGCTCTTTTGGACCGAAGAAAGAGCGGCCTTCTCAACAGCATTCTCAGCCGAGAATTCCCGATTATCATGGTTTGACTTCTCATGGTAATCTTTGACTTTAGGTACATTTGTAGACGATTTCCGTGCATAATCCAGAGGAGCCTTATTAATTTGAGAAACTTTAGACGGGTTTCCGATAAACGCATCGGTTTCGATCATTACATCGGGTGATCCCGCTATTAGCCTTTGAACCTGGTGAACCATAAAGTGAGCGGGTCAAGTCACTAATTTTAAGTAATTAGTGTTTGGATAAACAGATTCTCCTTCCAATATAGTATAAAAACAGTTTACCTTTATTAATCTATGCAGCTCAAACACTTGAACAGCAAACACTCTTTGTTGACTGCAAACAATACAAAACACATATTAGAATAACAACAGTTACTCTTTGTAGCAAGCGTGATTACATACATATAGGGTTAGGATCATGTGAGAATCACTAGGGTAATTCAGAACCTTGAGAACAATTACGGACCACACATTTTTCCTAAGCAAAAATGCAAAAAAAAAAAAAAAAAAACATTTTTTTTGGAAAAATCACAGTTTTTTTCTGTCAGTTTTTTAGGATATATATACACGTGTATATTGTCAATCTTTAACTATACATATATGTATACACATATTTAAAAGTGAAACACAAGTATTGCACATCGATGTTTGATAATGTACATATATGTACAAATGTGTATAAATGATTGCACATATATGTATACATGGGCGGCTATGATGGTGTGCGGGGAGGACCTCCGCACAAGGCTCGTGATTTCGAGGGGCATGCGATTTAAAAAAATCCGATATATTATATGTTATTTTTTTTAAATAGTAAACAAACACATACCAATTCCAATATAGCCCATTTACAAATCATTTTTTATGGTTTAGAATTTAGCCCACTTGGCATTAAGTTTATTGAGCCCAATGCTAATTTGATTTTTTTTTTAAATACTAATAAAACATTATGGAAGGGCACATTTTTTCAAGCTCGAACAGGGTACGTGAATTCTTAGAGACGCCTAATGTATATAAAGAAAGATTATGGTTCCAAACATTTTTTTCTAATGTACATATGTGCAAATACATGTTTAAAGTTGAAAAATAAGTATTGTACATATATGTTTCATAATATACACATATGCATAGTTTAAAATTGACAATATACATATGTGTATAATTAAAAATTGACAATATACAATGTGTATAATTAAAAATTGACAATATACATATATGTATATATACTTTTTTTTTTTTAATCGCAATTTTCTCATTCTAGTATTACTCAAAATAATAAGTGCACTTTACATCAATATCGCAGGTAAGCGAGCAACAAGCTGCGCCGCTACCCCTTTCTGAATAGCAAAAAAAAAAAAACTCTTAAAAATGTGCGATTAGAAGTAATTTTTTTTAAATTTTGGGCTTAGAGGAAATGTGTGGTCCAAGAATTGTTCTCACGGTTCTCAATAAGCATGTGTTTCTCTTAGGAGCCTTACCCTATACATATATATGTGTATATTAAATGTACAGTTAGAACGATAATCACTTACTTGATAATATCTCTTCTTGTCTTCCAAAAAAGTTTCTGACCAATAATTCCCACAACATCATCAGGAGAAACACCGGATATCGAATCTACCATTGAATTCTCAGAAGCATCGTCACCATTCGTATGATCATTATAACTTCTCCCGACAGCCCTAATATGATCAACAGAGTCAACTACATGATCCCGTAAATTTCCATTAGTATTTGAAACATTTCTATGATCAAAACTTGAAGAACCATTAGCTTCATTCAATTGTATCTTCTTATTTCTTTCGCTGGTTTTTTTAGCATTTGTTAAACAATCTGAAAAAGGTAAATTGTAGGGAGAGAGTGTTTCGTTATCTTTGCGTTGATGATTCCCACTATGATCAAGATTTATTCCAGATTGTTGAACAAAGCTCGGGACCCTAAGGTCTTCGTGTTCTTGTTTCTTTTTCTGCACTTGGTTCACGAGTTGTGTGTTTAATTCAGAATGCCGATTGTTAGTTTCATCGGCGGCGTGCATTGTAGGTGTTTGCTGATGTGGAAGAAATGAACCCCTTTCACTCACACCCCCCTATATCCATAAGAATAAGATCATTGCAAAACTTATATGATAACAACTCATCTAAATCATCTACATTTAGGCGATTTAGCCATTTAAAACACAATTTACACGCTATGTGGTTAGTTTTAACTATTAACGGTTGTTTGTTTAAGCTCTTAATGAGCTGTTAATAGCTCAAACCTCTTACTAGTTCAGCACTTAAATGGTTCAGATTGTTTGTTTAGCGAGCATATGTCTAAATGGTTCAGACATTTGCCTCTGAATGGTTAAGCATGTCTGAATGGTTAAGACCTCTTATCTGAATTGGTTAGACATTTGCCTCTGAACGAATAAGCATTATACTGGCTCTTAATGGTTTAGACCTCTTACTGGTTCAACACTTAATGGTTGAGACCTCTTACTAGTTCAACACTTACCCATTCAAAAGTTGCCAAACAGCCCGAAGACGATTGTAATCAGTATGGGCGTAATAGGAAATCGAATTGGGGTCAAGGAGTCATACCTCACTACTAAACCTCTGTGAAGGTATACTAAGTTGTTCATATAAAGCCATCTTGTTCCTCGGAGGCGCGCGTGGGCCGCCTTTTTCGGCATCATTTACATGAATTCTTGGAAACATTTGGTCCATATTCTTCTCATCAAACCCCCTCTTCATCTTTTTCTCCCACCTTCAAAAACTTGTACCATAAAAAACACAACTTGATTAGCATCATCTACTCTTAATCCACACCCTACACTTTATATGAAACAAAATATCAAACAGGTGGTGTGCAACTCCAAAAGTCATAACGATTTTAAACTTCTTCCAAACATAATAACATTACTTCAATTTGCAAAGATGTTGATATCTATTTCAAATTCAATATGTACAGATTTTGATGTAAAGTAACAAACTTGAATTGAAAAAACAATTACCTTAATTCACAGACATTCAAGTTCGAATTTTCCCCAAATGGATGATTTAATGCTAAAGAAACAAAACCCAATTAGAAAATGATTAGAATGGATTGTGGGAGAAAAAGTTTGATGAGGGAAGCAAAGATCTTGTAGAGGGCGGGTAATACGGAAGCGGGTGTGAAAATCTGGTCAACAAGATCTTTCTTCTGGATATACCAAAACGGCAAAAACACACCTCGAATCTTCGATTCTTATTTTGTATATTTTTTTTTTCTTATTAAATCTTTCTTCAAAGTAGGTGACAAAGTCCTACTTAAAGTGTCACCCTGGAAGGGGGTGATGCGATTTGGTAAGAAAGGCAAGCTAAGCCCGAGATACATAGGACCTTTCGAGGTTATCGAACGTGTCGGGTCAGTTGCCTATAAGTTGAACTTACCGGAAGAGCTCAGTGGAATTCACAACGTGTTCCACATCTGCAATCTGAAGAAGTGCTTCGCTGATGAATCACTGGTTATACCACATACAGATGTGCATATAGATGAGAGCTTAAAGTTTGTGGAAAAACCTTTGTCGATTGAAGATCGACAGGTAAGGAAGCTTCGAAGGAAGCATATACCTTTTGTAAAGGTCAAATGGGATGCCCGTAGAGGTCCCGAATACACGTGGGAGGTTGAATCCACGATGAAAGAAAAGTACCCTTACTTATTTCAGTAAATCTCGGGTCGAGATTTATTTTAAGGGGGTGAGGATGTAACACCTTGAAAATTCACGTCCTATAACGTGTAGACACGTGTCAAATGTTTAAACGTGTGAAAGAAATATTATAGAAGGACTAAAGTTGACAAACATGGAAAGTATGTGAATATACGTATTCTAAGTTTCAACAGTGAATAAATATATTGTATATTAACCCTACAAGATGCTCATACCTTCAAACGAATAAATCATGGATCATACGAAGCTAAAAGTGAGAGATTACAAACTACCAGGGGCTAAATGTGTCAACATGTTTAAATTATACCTCTGAGTGACCTTTTGACAAACCCGAAGCTTTGTAACGGCTAATTATGCTCACTAAAATACACGGTGTAAATTTCGTAAAGTTTCGTTAACGTATGAGAAAGTTATGATCAAATTCGTGTGCGAAGGGTTAAAGTGCAAACGTTGAAAGTTAAGACTTTTCGGCTTAAATCGGAAGTGTTCAGGGACTTGGCAAAGTGGGTATAAGTCCTAAAGCCCTTGTGGGTAAATGTAAGGGGGTCAAAATGCAAGAAATAAACCCGGTTGCCCCTTCGTGAAGCCAAAGGTCAACCTTGCAAACAAAAGAAATAAAAAAAAATCTGATTTATGAGGGCCAGGCGGCCCGCTTCAGCATTAGTTAAAACTAATGCGGGCCGCATCAGGCGGCCAGATGCAGAAAAGCGTGACAACAGCCTGCAAACGCGGAAAACCGATCCTTTTTCGACATTAATGCATTGTGGGCGACCCCTAAATTATCCTAGGCACTAGTAACAAGTGTTGATCAGTTGTGGGCACTAGTAGGAACATGTGTCAACCAATTGTGGTGCAAATCTCACTATATAAAGCCACTTTGTGCAATGTTGTTCATCACACTTCCATCTGATCAATTGGAGCATTTCTGGAGCTAAGGAACTCTCTCAACTGATCATATCTCGTGCATAGGACTCTTGTAAGTCTGCTTGTCCTTCTCTATTTGAGTTTAGCTTAGTATTTAGGCTAAAAGTCAAACCGTCGTAATTACGGTTTGACTTCGAGATTAGTCAATAATGGCCCAGTCATATCTCAAATTAAAAATAGTTATATGTTGGTATTTATGTGGGTAATAAAACCTCAAAAGGGTTTCCCCTGATCACCACTCTAACTAGTTCAAATGTCGGGTCAAACATGTACTTAGAAAAGTCAACAGGAAGCTTAAAATACCATTTATGCATAATTAGCAATGCAAATCATATACAACCTGTTTGATCATTGTTATAACTTAGTAATAAGTGTAAGAACATGTCTAAACATGTTCAACCCGACAATTTCCTGTTTAGACCCGGTTCGGAACCGAAAGTCGCATAGTTTGACTTTCACTTTGACTTTCAGTTCTGACCCGTTTAGGCATGTTTTAGAAATGCCTCAGAGCTTTAATTGGACTAGGTTACATGTTAGAACAACCCTCTGTGAATATACACCTTGGTTTATTAGTTATCCAATTAATATGCATGTTTCCGTTAATTGCTCATATGTTGACCGTTATGCCCTTCTTACCTTAAAACGTGATTTATGAAAATGTAAAAGTAAAGAAACCTTAAATACTGATATATAAACTTGTATGCAAAGTTTGACATCAGTTTGACTTGTAGATTAAGAGTTATGCTCAATATCGCAAATTTAAAGCTTTATGTTAATTAAACGGCATAATTAGCGTATAGTCTAGTTAAGCCTACTTTTTGACATCAAACCTAATACCCACTGATGTAATATATTATTTTGGGAATTTTAAAGATTTTTAATTAATTTTAGGCTGAGCATAACTCATAGTCGTAAGCTTAATTCGGTAAATGTCGGTTTTGCCCTTACGGGCCATAAAATGAGTTTTACATATCTAAACGACTCCAAACCTTTTGCTACTGATCACATATGATAAATAAATTATTTTAAGCCTTCTGGAAATATAAAAATATCGGATTTAAGTATCGAACCCGGAAATGGCCTTAATCGCCTTAATTAGCGTTTTTAACGCATAGTATGTTTTAAAATCATATTGGACATACCCGGGTTGATACCTACTGATATTTTAGGAAAATTAGGATATTTTAACAGTAAGCAAAGGGTTGGTAAACTCAGACTTCAGTTTTGAGCTTTTCGGCTTATGTGAAATTACCGAAATACCCCTACGGGGCCTAGTTTGGTTAAAAATGATAAGTTTCACATACATGCTTTAACCTACTGATATAACTTAGCAAATTGAGTATATTTTCTGATTACATCAGACCTGTAACTCAGGTTGTCACTTAAACTCTTTTATAAACTTTTAAATGACCAAACTACCCCTACGGGGCCTAGTTTGTGTCTAAACACGTTTCGGGCATAATGAAAGACACCTTACTGATGTCACAACATATTTGAGACATAATTAACTTAGGAAACCTGTATATAGCTCTCATGACTACCCGTCACGCTTATTACGCGTACGGTTCGGTTTATGTAACAAGTTTACATAAATTAGCCGAAACGGGTCAAACCTTAACGGTTTTATCTCAAAATCCAGAATGTGAATAATAAACCCATATTAAACAAGTCTTCAAACTTGTCGGGTCTGAATCACATTCTATCCGGTCTTCGCTTAATCGTGCGTACGAACCGTGTCTTGAAACTAGCCGGTCTAAGCTTTAAGCTTAATAAAAGGCCCGTTAGAATTCTAATAGGTTATTATAAACCTTCGTTCCAGATTAGGAGGACCAGTAAAAGCTACGTGCATTTTTGCTTGTTGTGATTAATACTTACTCAGGTAAATACTTTTAACTTATTTTCCCTATACGGGCTTGGGTTACGGTATATAGCATACCGCTTGATCGGGCATCAAATCTCCACCGTTAAAGTGGGTAGTTGAATAATTTGATCGGCTCGTTTAAACAGTCTTGTTTACTTTACAGCCTTTGGGGGGTTAATGACCATGTCCCGGATATCCTTGGCATCATCTTACGAGATGGCCACGACCTGAGCACGGGGTGTAGGCGTACACCTGTCAGTGTATAACTCAATTATGTGGTGTGTCTATTGATCTTTAACCCGGACAAGATCCGGGCTACTGAACGCATAAGTAACATGTAATTCGTTCACAAGATTATAATATTAAATAATTCTCCCAAGTTATAAAAATGTTTATGCCATGTGCATCCAAACCAATTTTAAACCATTTTCCAAAATGAGTCAGTTGATTGTATTTACCAGTGTAAACTGATGTATTTTCCCAAAAAGACTGAATGCAGGTACTAAACGAAATTGGCTGGATTGTCTCCTAAGCATCAATAAAAAGTCTCGCAAGCTTAGGATGCCTGAAGTCTGTTGAACCATTAATATTATTTTGTTTCGATCCTACTGTGGATAAACTTCCGGATATTGTTACATTGATAAACAATATTAAATTCGGTTGTATCATATTTTAAATTTGCTTCCGCTGTGCATAATAATATTGTGTTGTTTGACTATTACGTTGCCAACCACGTCACGATACTCCCCCACCGGGCCCACCGGTGACACGTGGAAATCGGGGTGTGACAGGTTGGTATCAGAGCCAACTCTGAGTGAATTAAACACTAGCCTTTTGTGTTTAATCTCAGTACACAATAGCACATTCTAAACTTTCGAGTCTAGACATATAACATAGGACAAATTCTAATTTTTGTTCATTTTTGTCTTATTCTTTATTTTTATATCTTGCTGTTGTTATCTCATGAAATATTGACAGGAATCAAAAATGCCGCCAAGATTCTTTAGGAGACGAGGACGAGGCAAGGGGCCAGTCACCGCCCCCAACGATCATGAAGCTGGACCTTCGCAACGGCGAGCTCCATCCACCACCGAGAGTGACGACCCTCGGGAGAACCGGAGAAACCTGTTCGAGCCGGCCAGACGGTCGGTTTCGCATAGTTCCACACCTCCTGTTCTTAACCCTCATGAACCCAATAACCCTCAACCGTCCTACATACCACTTCAGCGATCCCTGTCTCATCACTCGTATGGTGACCCCACACCCATCTTTAGAGGCCAATTTAATCCGGCCAATTACTTACCAGAGCCCGTGGGTTTCAACCCACTAGGGCCAGACGATCACTTCTCCGGTGATAATGCGGATGACATGGACGAGGATACGGACCCCGTCATGCCAGCAAGTGGCACTCCAAACCATCCGATCGAGATCTCCGACGGATCGTCTTTTCACGGATCACCTTATGGTGGTCCAGACAGTTTCCAAGCCATGTTCACTCGGCACGAGTGGTACTACACACCTTCTCACCATTCGTCGCCTCATGAGCAGCAGCAGCATCATCAAGATTCCTCTGAGGATCACCGGTTTGTGGCAGTTACGCCACCACCTCCACCGCTACCAGTTCAACCGGCACCTCCTCAACCGCCAAGGCGTAGGAGAACTGGTGCACGTATGTCATCACGTGCGGGAGACTTTCATTTCAGCTCCCCACGTCAGTCAAGTGCCAGCCACTACCCGCCACATCAGGAGGACCCACAAATGGGTGGGCCTTCCAACCCAGCGATGCCGCAGCCGCCGCCAATGGGTTTTGACAACCCAATCCCAGCTTATACAGGTTCCATGGCATACAACCCGTTCGAGCCGCCAGTCCACAACAACTACGGGTATGCAGAGGCCGACCCCTACTTGGTGGCAGCTAACTACAATTCCCTGCAACCAGAAGGACAATACGGAGCTCCATGGGGAGTTGGGTACCCAACACAAGGGTACCAGATACCACCTAGGCCTATCATACGGACTCAATCGCAGCCGCCTAGGTTCTCCCCACCTGAGCATGAGGAACTCCTTCAGAGGCTAGATTAGGTGGAACGGGAAGTGCACAGGGACCGTAGGGAGAGACAGACTTTCTTCCAAGGATTGGTAGGATTGATCAAAGGGAAAAACAAGAAGGATCATTGAATCCTTCCATTTTCTGTATAAGCCCCTGCGTGGGTGTATTTGGTTGTTAAGCCCCTATGTGGGTATGTGTGTTGTATGTTTGTTTGCGTGGGCCTATCTTTCCATAAACCCCTACGTGGGTATGTATGTGTGATGATTTGACCCCTGCGTGGGTCTATTTTCCGTTAACCCCTGCGTGGGTATGATGTTTAGTTTGTTTACTTAAAGCCCCTGCGTGGGCAAGTACTTGCTTAAAACCCCTGCGTGGGTAATGGTTTGTTTGAAAAGACCCGTTTAGGGCAACATGTGACCTATGTATAATTAATGGAATGTTGTTTTTATGAATTTCATGTTTGCCATTTTGTGCATAAATAATTTAGAAATGAAATAAATAAATTAAAATCATTCCTTTTTAAATTAATCTGCCTATGTAATTAAGTAATTAAGAATCTTAAAGTGTGAAACCTAGCCTCGTGTCAAATATAAGACCGGGCCAAAATGGTAAGACTTGTTTAAAAGATTCAAATCCCTGTTAACATCTTAAAACATGTTAACACTCCTAGCAGAAGTGATTCGTTAAAATCACATGTCATTCTTATATGTATAAGGATTCTTTAGAAGATTCCAAACCCAGTTATATGATCTCTGAATCATGGGTTAAGATCATCAATTAAGATGATCATATTTTACCATACGTGGTAATATGATGCCTACGGGCCCAGCTCACTTCCATATGAGCCAAAAGACAGTGGTAGCTATGACTCCATGTCTGATAAGGGTAATGAACTAGGTTCAAACCTTAAAAGTCTTGATTCTCTGAAATCATAGCTTATTAAATTGTCCATGTGACTAAGCCTTATGTGCTAATATATATTGTTATTGTTTATAATTAGGATAAATTTTAATTGAAATCCTAAATTAATACGATTAATAAGTTAACCGAATATGGTCTCTGTTTACCATGGTTAACGAGTTACCCTAAGGGGTAATTCCATAATAAACTCCCAAATAAATTATTGTCCTTGTTTTCTGCAACAGTTCAATTCAAATGGCTGACTCTAATGAAATAAATAGCCATCCAGTGGAGCAAAATGAGAACGCCCAGATTACGTTAACGGGTGCTGAATTAAAAGCGATCATAGACGGCGCTGTTACACAGGCTTTGGAAAGGCAGTATGAAGAATACAGTGGTACTCGAAGTAGGACCCACTCTGCAGCACATTCAAAGCCCAAGACACATTCTGAGGCTCATAGCAAGCCTCCTCCCAAAAATAATGGACCCAAGAAAGATGGTGATGACCGTCAGTCCACCAACCATCAAAGTGTCCCATCTCAGCATTTAGTACTGCATCAAGAACCCCGTAACAAGGGTTGCTCCTATAAGTACTTCGTGTCTTGTAAGCCCAGGGATTTTACGGGGGAAAAAGGAGCCGTCGACTGTATGACTTGGCTGGACGAGATGGACACGGTGGTAGATATCAGCGGGTGCGCAAAAAGGGATGTAGTTAAGTTTGTGTCACAGTCCTTTAAGGGTGAAGCATTAGCATGGTGGAGATCTCTGATCGAGGCCACCGGAAAAATCCCATTGTATAATATGTCGTGGGATCAATTCATTGCCCTAATCAAGGAAAATTTCTACCCTCAACATGAGGTGGAGAAGATAGAATCTGACTTTCTATCGTTGGTGATGACGAACCTCGACTGTCAAGCTTACCTGACAAGCTTCAATACGCTGTCTCGGTTGGTTCCTTACCTGGTAACCCCGGAGCCAAAAAGAATCGCTCGCTTTATTGGTGGTTTAGCCCCCGAGATCAAGGCAGGCGTAAAAGCTTCTCGGCCAGCTACCTTCAGGTCTGTAACTGACATTTCCTTATCCCTCACTCTGGATGCGGTCAGGCAGAGATCGCTGAGGAATAAGGAGGCCGAGAAGAGGAAGCGTGAAGATGATGGTTCACGAAAGTAGAACAAGAAGCACCGTGGGAGCGGTGACAATAAGAAAGGGTTGGAGTCGAGGAAGGATGGGCATAATTCTGGTGAAAAGCCCAAGTGTAAAATTTGCAAGAAGCAGCACTATGGAAAGTGCAGACTGGAGTCGAACTCTTAGACTCAGTCAAAACCCTTTGCTTGTGGAATTTGCAAGTCCACGGATCACAAAACCCTGGATTGCAAGAAGATAAAAGACGCAACGTGCTACCGTTGCAATGAAAAGGGGAACATCAAGACCAACTGCCCAAAGTACAACAAGAAGCCTGAAGAGGCTAAGAAGACTAATGCTAGAGTCTTCAGAATGGACGCGAAAGAGGCTGTGCAAGACGATAATATCATAACAGGTACCTTCCTTGTAAATGATGTCTTTGCAAGAGTACTTTTTGATTCAGGCGCAGATAAGTCTTTCGTAGATCATAAATTTTGTGAATTGCTGAAGTTACCTGTCAAAGCCTTAAAAGTGAATTATGAGGTAGAGTTAGCAGATGGAACCATAGAAACCGTCTCAACTATGTTAGATGGATGTGTTATATCCATTAAGAACCATTCTTTTCCTCTGTCTCTACTTCCGTTTAAGTTGGCTGGTTTTGACATAGTTCTGGGTATGGACTGGTTATCTCATAACCAGGCCCAAATCGTCTGTAACATGAAACAGGTAGTGATAAAGACTCCGTCTGGTGAATCACTTACCATTCGGGGAGATACCCAGTATGGACTGCCTGAGCAGGTGACTATGCTCAAGGCTTCCAAGTGTTTGAAGAAGGGGTGTGTCATCTACATGGCGCAAGTGATTATTGATGAGCCTAAACCGAAGATAGAAGACATCCCTGTCATTTCTGAATACCCAGAAGTGTTTCCTGAAGATCTACCTGGTTTACCACCAGATAGACAAGTGGAATTCAGGATTGATATCATCCCCGGAGCCGCACCAGTTGCTAGAGCACCATACAGATTGGCACCCACAGAAATGAAGGAGTTGCGGACGCAGCTAGATGAATTGCTGGCTAAAGGTTTCATTAGACCTAGTTCATCTCCTTGGGGAGCGCCAATCTTGTTTGTCAAGAAGAAGGATGGGTCGATGCGTCTGTGCATCGACTATCGCGAGCTTAATAAAGTCACGATCAAGAATAGGTATCCTTTGCCCAGAATCGACGATTTGTTCGATCAGCTTCAAGGGGCAAGTTACTTCTCGAAGATTGATTTGAGGTCAGGCTACCATCAATTGAAGGTCAAAGATGAAGACGTGCACAAGACTGCATTTAGGACTCGTTACGGTCACTACGAGTTCCTAGTGATGCCTTTTGGGCTCACTAATGCACCAACCGCGTTCATGGATCTCATGAATCGCGTCTGCAAGCCTTACTTGGATAAATTCGTCATCGTTTTCATCGACGACATTATCATTTATTCTAAGAATCAGGCTGACCATGAGAAACACCTTCGTTGTATTCTCAAACTTCTACATCAGGAGAAGCTCTATGCCAAATTCTCTAAGTGTGAATTTTGGCTACGAGAAGTCCAATTTCTTGGACACGTGGTTAGTGAGCGTGGTATCCAGGTGGATCCCGCTAAGGTTGAAGCCGTAATGAACTGGTAAGAGCCAAAGATGCCTACTGAGATTCGTAGCTTCCTGGGATTGGCAGGATATTACAGGCGTTTCATTGAAAACTTCTCAAGGATTGCTGCACCCCTAACCTCCTTAACCAAGAAGAAGGTTAAGTTTGTTTGGGGCCCTAAGCAGCAAGAATCCTTTGATATCTTGAAGCAAAAGTTGAGCAACGCCCCGGTACTGACACTGCCAGATGGAATTGAAGACTTTGTGGTTTATTGTGATGCTTCGCACACTGGCATGGGGTGTGTGCTTATGCAGAAAGGCAAAGTTATTGCCTATGCTTCAAGACAATTGAAAGTGCATGAAAAGAATTACACCACCCATGACTTGGAGCTGGGTGCCGTTGTATTTGCACTAAAGCTTTGGAGGCACTATCTTTATGGTGTCAAATGTGTGATTTATTCTGATCACAAGAGCCTCCAACATCTGTTTAATCAGAAGGAATTAAACATGAGGCAACGCCGTTGGATGGAAACTTTAAATGATTATGATTGTGAAATCAAATACCATCCCGGCAAGGCGAATGTAGTCGCCGATGCCTTGAGTTGGAAGGAAAGGGTTAAGCCCATCCGAATTAACGCCAAGCGTATGGAGATAAAGAATAATTTGATGGAAAGGTTGTTAGCTGCACAGAAGGAAGCTGTGTTGGAAGCTAACTATCCTAATGAAAAGTTAGGAGTAACTGAGGAGCAGTTAACTCTTAGCAAGGACGGAATTCTGAGATTGAATGGACGAATATGGGTTCCAATTTATGGGGGACTTCGTGATGTTATCCTCCAGGAAGCTCATAGTTCCAAATACTCCGTTCATCCTGGAGCTGATAAGATGTACCAGGATCTGAAGGCAAATTATTGGTGGATAGGCTTGAAGAAGTCTGTAGCCACTCACGTAGCTAAATGCTTGACATGTGCGCAAGTCAAAGCCGAGCATCAGAAACCGTCAGGTTTGCTACAACAGCCTGAACTTCCTACGTGGAAGTGGGAAATGGTAACTATGGATTTTATTACCAAGTTGCCAAAGACAAGGAAAGGAAATGATACAATATGGGTTATAGTTGACAGACTGACTAAGTCAGCTCATTTCTTACCCATCAAGGAGACTTATAGCTCCGATATGTTAGCCCAGTTATGCGTTGATAAGATTGTAGCCCTACATGGCATACCTGTAGCTATTATCTCTGACCGGGATACTAGGTACATGTCACATTTTTGGAAAAGTTTCCAACAATCTTTGGGCACACGTTTGAATTTTAGTACGGCTTATCATCCTCAGACTGACGGTCAGAGTGAGCGTACTATTCAAACGTTGGAAGACATGCTACGTGCATGTGCGATCGATTTGGGAGGTAGTTGGGATAAGAACCTACCATTAATCGAATTCTCCTACAACAATAGCTACCATACCAGCATCAAGGCTGCGCCTTTTGAGGCATTATACGGTAGAAAGTGTAGATCGCCCGTTTGTTGGGCAGAAGTTGGAGATGTCCAATTATCTGGACCGGAGATAGTGTTCGAGACGACGGACAAGATTGCCCAGATTCGTGACCATCTCAAAGCTGCCCGGGATAGGCAGAAGAGTTACGCTGATCCAAATCGCAAGGATGTTCACTTCGAAGTAGGTGACAAAGTCCTACTTAAAGTGTCACCCTGGAAGGGGGTGATGCGATTTGGTAAGAAAGGCAAGCTAAGCCCGAGATACATAGGACCTTTCGAGGTTATCGAACGTGTCGGGTCAGTTGCCTATAAGTTGAACTTACCGGAAGAGCTCAGTGGAATTCACAACGTGTTCCACATCTGCAATCTGAAGAAGTGCTTCGCTGATGAATCACTGGTTATACCACATACAGATGTGCATATAGATGAGAGCTTAAAGTTTGTGGAAAAACCTTTGTCGATTGAAGATCGACAGGTAAGGAAGCTTCGAAGGAAGCATATACCTTTTGTAAAGGTCAAATGGGATGCCCGTAGAGGTCCCGAATACACGTGGGAGGTTGAATCCACGATGAAAGAAAAGTACCCTTACTTATTTCAGTAAATCTCGGGTCGAGATTTATTTTAAGGGGGTGAGGATGTAACACCTTGAAAATTCACGTCCTATAACGTGTAGACACGTGTCAAATGTTTAAACGTGTGAAAGAAATATTATAGAAGGACTAAAGTTGACAAACATGGAAAGTATGTGAATATACGTATTCTAAGTTTCAACAGTGAATAAATATATTGTATATTAACCCTACAAGATGCTCATACCTTCAAACGAATAAATCATGGATCATACGAAGCTAAAAGTGAGAGATTACAAACTACCAGGGGCTAAATGTGTCAACATGTTTAAATTATACCTCTGAGTGACCTTTTGACAAACCCGAAGCTTTGTAACGGCTAATTATGCTCACTAAAATACACGGTGTAAATTTCGTAAAGTTTCGTTAACGTATGAGAAAGTTATGATCAAATTCGTGTGCGAAGGGTTAAAGTGCAAACGTTGAAAGTTAAGACTTTTCGGGTTAAATCGGAAGTGTTCAGGGACTTGGCAAAGTGGGTATAAGTCCTAAAGCCCTTGTGGGTAAATGTAAGGGGGTCAAAATGCAAGAAATAAACCCGGTTGCCCCTTCGTGAAGCCAAAGGTCAACCTTGCAAACAAAAGAAATAAAAAAAAATCTGATTTATGAGGGCCAGGCGGCCCGCTTCAGCATTAGTTAAAACTAATGCGGGCCGCATCAGGCGCCCAGATGCAGAAGGGTTTCCCCTGATCACCACTCTAACTAGTTCAAATGTCGGGTCAAACATGTACTTAGAAAAGTCAACAGGAAGCTTAAAATACCATTTATGCATAATTAGCAATGCAAATCATATACAACCTGTTTGATCATTGTTATAACTTAGTAATAAGTGTAAGAACATGTCTAAACATGTTCAACCCGACAATTTCCTGTTTAGACCCGGTTCGGAACCGAAAGTCGCATAGTTTGACTTTCACTTTGACTTTCAGTTCTGACCCGTTTAGGCATGTTTTAGAAATTCCTCAGAGATTTAATAGGACTAGGTTACATGTTAGAACAACCCTCTGTGATTATACACCTTGGTTTATTAGTTATCCAATTAATATGCATGTTTCCGTTAATTGCTCATATGTTGACCGTTATGCCCTTCTTACCTTAAAACGTGATTTATGAAAATGTAAAAGTAAAGAAACCTTAAATACTGATATATAAACTTGTATGCAAAGTTTGACATCAGTTTGACTTGTAGATTAAGAGTTATGCTCAATATCGCAAATTTAAAGCTTTATGTTAATTAAACGTCATAATTAGCGTATAGTCTAGTTAAGCCTACTTTTTGACATCAAACCTAATACCCACTGATGTAATATATTATTTTGGGAATTTTAAAGATTTTTAATTAATTTTAGGCTGAGCATAACTCATAGTCGTAAGCTTAATTCGGTAAATGTCGGTTTTGCCCTTACGGGCCATAAAATGAGTTTTACATATCTAAACGACTCCAAACCTTTTTCTACTGATCACATATGATAAATAAATTATTTTAAGCCTTCTGGAAATATAAAAATATCGGATTTAAGTATCGAACCCGGAAATGGCCTTAATCGCCTTAATTAGCGTTTTTAACGCATAGTATGTTTTAAAATCATATTGGACATACCCGGGTTGATACCTACTGATATCTTAGGCAAATTAGGATATTTTAACAGTAAGCAAAGGGTTGGTAAACTCAGACTTCAGTTTTGAGCTTTTCGGCTTATGTGAAATTACCGAAATACCCCTACGGGGCCTAGTTTGGTTAAAAATGATAAGTTTCACATACATGCTTTAACCTACTGATATAACTTAGCAAATTGAGTATATTTTCTGATTACATCAGACCTGTAACTCAGGTTGTCACTTAAACTCTTTTATAAACTTTTAAATGACCAAACTACCCCTACGGGGCCTAGTTTGTGTCTAAACACGTTTCGGGCATAATGAAAGACACCTTACTGATGTCACAACATATTTGAGACATAATTAACTTAGGAAACCTGTATATAGCTCTCATGACTACCCGTCACGCTTATTACGCGTACGGTTCGGTTTATGTAACAAGTTTACATAAATTAGCCGAAACGGGTCAAACCTTAACGGTTTTATCTCAAAATCCAGAATGTGAATAATAAACCCATATTAAACAAGTCTTCAAACTTGTCGGGTCTGAATCACATTCTATCCGGTCTTCGCTTAATCGTGCGTACGAACCGTGTCTTGAAACTAGCCGGTCTAAGCTTTAAGCTTAATAAAAGGCCCGTTAGAATTCTAATAGGTTATTATAAACCTTCGTTCCAGATTAGGAGGACCAGTAAAAGCTACGTGCATTTTTGCTTGTTGTGATTAATACTTACTCAGGTAAATACTTTTAACTTATTTTCCCTATACGGGCTTGGGTTACGGTATATAGCATACCGCTTGATCGGGCATCAAATCTCCACCGTTAAAGTGGGTAGTTGAATAATTTGATCGGCTCGTTTAAACAGTCTTGTTTACTTTACAGCCTTTGGGGGGTTAATGACCATGTCCCGGATATCCTTGGCATCATCTTACGAGATGGCCACGACCTGAGCACGGGGTGTAGGCGTACACCTGTCAGTGTATAACTCAATTATGTGGTGTGTCTATTGATCTTTAACCCGGACAAGATCCGGGCTACTGAACGCATAAGTAACATGTAATTCGTTCACAAGATTATAATATTAAATAATTCTCCCAAGTTATAAAAATGTTTATGCCATGTGCATCCAAACCAATTTTAAACCATTTTCCAAAATGAGTCAGTTGATTGTATTTACCAGTGTAAACTGATGTATTTTCCCAAAAAGACTGAATGCAGGTACTAAACGAAATTGGCTGGATTGTCTCCTAAGCATCAATAAAAAGTCTCGCAAGCTTAGGATGCCTGAAGTCTGTTGAACCATTAATATTATTTTGTTTCGATCCTACTGTGGATAAACTTCCGGATATTGTTACATTGATAAACAATATTATATTCGGTTGTATCATATTTTAAATTTGCTTCCGCTGTGCATAATAATATTGTGTTGTTTGACTATTACGTTGCCAACCACGTCACGATACTCCCCCACCGGGCCCACCGGTGACACGTGGAAATCGGGGTGTGACAATAAACTCACATTGCTGTCTTAGTTTTTTCGTAAGGGTTTCCTGGTGATAATCTATAATTTACACAAATGCACACGCGTTAGTATAATAACTCATTTTAACATTAGTAATACCCTCCCCGAGACGGCATTCCAATGACTACGTCGGGCAGAACCACGACAGCCATTACGGAACCCTAGATCAATCGGGCAGCGTATCTAATACGTATCCAGGGGTTATGATACTTACAACGGAGCAGAACTTCGCTAATTAGGGGGATATAATACCCGCTTATAACTTCTACTACTCAGAAATTCATTTAGAAAGAAAGAAATAAGCGATTGAAAGTGAAATCCCGAGGCCTCCTTATATAGTTGCTGAAACTGGTCTTCACGCGGCCCGCGTAAAGAAAAGACAAGGGTTACGCGGCCCGCGTCAACCCTGGTCAAACGAGTAGCTAGTCCGAGTCAGCGAGTAGGGTCGACGTGTGGTTGCCACGTGGCAGCACCGGGCTGCGCCATCTTTTGAGACTCTCGCGGCCCGCTTAAGCTTATAAATCAACGAAATCAGGTATCCACCTTGATACCGCCCGCGTAAGGTTGGGGTGGGTCCTACGCGGCCCGCCTCAACTTAATATTTCTTGTTTTTATTTATTTTTAATATTATTTAATATATTTGAGGCCCGTTTTAACGTATGGGGTGTATTTAAAGACATATAGAGTTATTTTAAAATATACTAGGGTGTCGGAAAAATATTCGGGAGTGTCGGTTTTTCTTGAGGGTTGTTACATTCTCCCCACCTTGTTTTAGAGCTCGTCCTCGAGATCTACTGGAACAAGTGTGGATATTTCCTTTGCATTTCATATTCAAGCTCCCATGTGTACTCAGGTCCTCTTTTTGAGTCCCACTTCACTTTGACTAGAACTAGTCTTTTGTGTTTGAGATTCTTGATTTTCCTGTCTTCAATTTGTAGAGGCCTCTCTGTAAACTTAAGTTGTTCATTTACCTCTATATCTTTAAGAGGTACTACCAGTGATTCATCAGCTAAACACTTCTTGATATTAGATACATGAAATACATCATGTATTCCTGCCATTTCCTCTGGCAGTTGTAGCTGATAGGCTACAGGTCCTATTCTTCTAATAATCTCAAAAGGTCCAACATACCTGGGACTTAGCTTTCCCCATTTGATGAATCGTACCACTCCTTTCCAAGGAGAGACTTTTAACAATACCTTATCTCCTACTTGAAATTCCAATGGCTTACGTCTGTTATCAGCGTAGCTCTTCTGTCGATCTCGTGCTGCTTTCAGTCGTTCCTTGACTTGAATAATCTTGTCAGTTGTTTCTTGCACTATCTCAGGTTCAGATAGTTGCTTTTCCCCAATTTCTGCCCAACAGACTGGGGTTCGACACTTTCGTCCATAAAGTGCTTCGAATGGTGCAGCATTGATACTTGTGTGATAACTATTATTATAAGAAAATTCTATTAAAGGTAAGTGATCATCCCAATTACCTCCGAAATCAATTACACAAGCTCTAAGCATGTCTTCCATCGTCTGAATTGTTCTTTCGCTTTGTCCGTCCGTTTGAGGATGATAAGCTGTGCTTAGCTTTATCTTGGTTCCCATTGCCTTTTGGAAACTTGACCAAAAATGAGAAGTAAAACGACTATCTCTATCAGAAACAATTGATAAAGGTATTCCATGTAAAGAAACTATTTCATTTACATATAATTTAGCTAACTGTTCCATACTGAAAGTTTCCTTCATTGGTAGGAAATGAGCTGACTTGGTTTGCTTATCTACAATCACCCAGATTGTATCATTTCCTTTCTTTGTTTTGGGTAATTTAGTAACAAAATCCATTGTTATCAATTCCCATTTCCACACTGGCATTTCTAATTGCTGCAACAGACCTGAGGGTTTCTGGTGTTCAGCTTTAACTTGTGAACAAGTTAAACATTTAGAAACATAGGCTGCTATGTCCTTTTTCAATCCTATCCACCAGAAATTTTTCCTTAAATCCTGGTACATTTTATCACTTCCAGGATGCATCGTATACTTAGACTTATGGGCTTCTTCTAGTATATGATGACGTAGTTTTCCTAATTTAGGTATCCGCATTCTCTTATTATGGAATCTCCAAATTCCATATGTTCCTTGTTCTAATTCCTTCATCATACCTTTTAGTTTTTCAGTATCATCCTTAATTACTGATTCTTGTGCTTCTCTTATCTGATCATTTAAATCTACTTGTAGATTTAATTTAAGAGAACGTACCCTTTTTGGCTTTTCATGATACTTTCGACTTAAAGCATCTGCCACTACATTTGCTTTTCCTTCATGATACTGGATATCACAATCATAATCACTAAGCATCTCCATCCAGCGTCTTTGCCTCATATTCAACTCCTTTTGCCCGAAAACATACCTTAAACTCTTATGATCTGTAAATATGGTAAACTTACTACCATACAGATAATGTCTCCAAATCTTGAGGGCAAAAATTATAGCTCCTAATTCTAGATCATGAGTCGAATAATTCTCTTCATGATTCTTAAGTTGTCTAGATGCGTAAGCTATAACCTTTTGGCGTTGCATCAACACACATCCATAACCTAACTTAGAAGCGTCACAATAGACTACAAAGTCTTCAGTTCCTTCTGGTAACGCTAATATGGGTGTATGGGTTAGTCTTTGCTTAAGAATTCTAAAAGCTTCTTCTTGTTTTGCTCCCCATTCAAACTTAATGGATTTACAGGTTAACTTAGTTAAAGGAATGACTATTCTAGAAAAATCTTGAATAAATCTTCTATAATAACCGGCCAATTCTAGGAAACTTCTAACCTCGGTTGGTGACTCAGGGGTTTTCCATTTGGTAATTGCCTCGATCTTTGTTGGTTCCACATGAATTCCTTCATGATTCACTAAGTGTCCAAGAAATTGTACCTGCTCTATCCAGAATTCGCACTTTGAAAATTTAGCATACAACTTTTCCTTTCTTAATAGACTTAAAAGTGCGTGCAAATGCTTTGCTTGATCTTCTTTACTTTTAGAGTAAATTAGAATATCATCTATAAAAACAATTATGAATTTATCCAAATATGGCTTACAAATTTGGTTCATCATGTCCATAAATGCGGCTGGGGCATTGGTTAAACCAAATGGCATGACAGTAAATTCATAATGTCCATACCTTGTTCTAAACGCAGTTTTAGGAATGTCACCTTCCTGTACCTTTAATTGATGATATCCTGACCTTAAATCGATTTTAGAGAAAAATCGAGCTCCTTGCAGTTGATCAAACAGATCATCGATTCTCGGTAATGGGTACCGGTTCTTAATTGTGACCTTGTTTAATTCACGGTAGTCAATGCACATACGCATCGATCCGTCCTTCTTTTTAACAAACAGTATCGGCGCTCCCCATGGCGACGAACTTGGCTATATAAATCCTTTTTCCAACAATTCGTCTAATTGTTTCTTCAGTTCTTGCATTTCGGCGGGTGCCAAACGGTAGGGTGCTTTGGCAATCGGTGCTGTTCCTAGCAATAGATGGATTCTGAATTCCACCTCTCTGTCCGGTGGTTGTCCTGGCAATTCTTCCGGAAATACATCTGAAAACTGAGACACTACTGGAATGTCTTTTAATTCTTTTCCTCTAGTGTTAGTGATTATCGAAATCAAATACACTATAGATCCTTTTCTTATATAATTTGCAGTTTTCATCACAGAAATGAATTTCGTGGATTTAGAGGGCTTATCACCTTTAATTGTGATCTTTTCACCCTTTGGTGAATTTACTTGAATTGACTTTTGATCACATAAAATCCTGGCTTTATTGGCTGTTAACCAATCCATTCCTAATACAATATCGAATCCTGCCAAATTCATTGGATACAGGTTTGCTATAAACTTTTGGTTTAAAATTTCTATTCTTGCTCCCTGCAAGATTTCAGAAATCCTAACGGTTTCTCCATTAGCTGTCTCTACTAGACATTCTTGTGGTAGTTTAGTTAATGACAGATTTAGAGTTTGCAAAACGAAGTATTAATGAAGCTTTGGTTTGCACCAGAGTCAAATAATACTTTAGCAAATACATCATTAACTAAAAACGTACCAGCTATCACATCTGGAATCATCTTGGCTTCATCTACAGTCAGAACAAATGCTCTAGCATTTTTAGTGTTCTTGTTGTTCACAGCTGGAGCCAATTTCAGACAATTTGGCTTGATGTGACATTTTTCTCCATAGTTGTAGCATAGTCCATTACTAGATTTCTTCCTGCAATTTTCTTCCTTGTGTCCTGGCATCTTGCAATAATTGCAAAGAGTGGAGCATTTTCCCGAATGCTTTTTCTTGCAGACCTTGCAGAAAGGTGCAGAGGTAGAACCTATATTCCTACGGTTATAATTCCCAGAACGGAATTCTTGAGTAAACCTTTGAGCTTGGTTTCTCCTCTGGTCTTCTTCTCTAGTACGGATTAGCTCATCTGTCAAGGTATTTGCTAGTTCTACAGCTTCTTCTATAGTTTGAGGTCAAGCTGCCTTGACTACATGTCTAATCTCTCCAATTAATCCCCATATGTAACGGGAGATTAATACCGGTTCTGGTGATGCAAGGGTCGGTACTATTCTAGCATATTCAAATAATGTGGTAGTATAGCCCTTACTATCTACCCCGGTCATCCTAAGGTTCAGAAACTTATTCGCTATCTGTTCATTTTCATTAGAAGGGCAGAATTTCCTTTCTACCATGTTCCTAAATTCTTCCCATTCCATGTTGTATACCCTATCACTTCCTCTAGACTAGAGGATAGTGTTCCACCATTCTAAGGCTGAGTTCTTAAACAGATTAGAAGCAAACATTATTTTATCTTCTTCAGCACACTTGCTTATTTTTAGAACAGCCTCAGTTTTCTCTATCCAGCGTAGGGCTGCAATGGGTCCTTCATTGCTCGAAAATTCTATTGGTTTGCAGGACCAGAATTCTTCATGGTTCTTCTTCTTTTAGGAATGGGCGCTTGAAGTATGGGTCCATTGTTCACGCTGTTTTCTGGTTCAATTGGTCGCTTACTGCTATGTTTACTTTATTATTCGCTTCTTGAACCGTTTGAATAATAAATGGCATTGCATCTATAATTTCTTGTGCCACTATGTGATGAACGACACTGTTATCCACTTGGTTTCCATTGTTATTGATGCTTGGATTCTCATTAACCACGTTAATGTTACTCTGGTTATCATTATTCAGATTTCCTTGATTTCCTTCGTCGGCCATCTGAATTTTAAACATTTACCCCATATTAATAGCACAAAATAATATTTTAATATAGTCAATCACATGATACGCATTTTTGCCAAAAGCGTCGATCATTGCGACTTTACTCTATTAATCTATTATGTATCTATTACACACCAGTACTGAAATTAAAAATTACAATACCGACTGAAATGAAATTACACTAATAATAGTAGGCATCCGTACACACATATTTTATTTTATTTTATTATTATTATTACTATTACCGTTTCCACCATCTCACCTACGGATATTGATTCATCCAGAAATCCATATTGCGCTCATCGTATTTCCACACGAGACGCTCTCCCACCTGTCTCATCCATTCACTACTCTATAGAATTTCCTCACCAAAAGTCCTAAGTTCTTGTACGTTTTCTGCACTCATTGGGGGTGCAGGTTCTAGGACTGGGTTCGGAATCTGGGGTGCGGGTTCCTGATATGGGGGTGTGGGTGCCTGAAATCGGTAAGGATCTTCTAAGATCTCCCTAATGTATTCATCATGGTAATAGGGATCTAAAGGGTCCATACCTGGGTAGGCTCCTATGTTCTGCATGGGTGTGTCCTCATGTATCGGGTAGCGTTGCACAAAGTCCCTAACTTCATCCCACCAGGGGTCATAATTTGGGTCTAGGGGGTTTGGTGCTGGTACCCTAGGTATTTCCTCCGGATTGAAGTCATGCATCTCTACTTGGTTTTCAGGGTTTTCTATCTCCATGGGTTTGTCAGATTAGGATGTGGATGTTGGCTATACCCCTATTTATCATATCCTGGACATAGGCATCTGTCTCTCTCTTGGCTGCTGCTAATACCATCTGGTCTTGTAACTTTTTCATACGTTTTCTACGCTCGTGTGCCCCTCGACCGAACCATCCCCTCTTTTTCTGAGGAAACGGCTCCTCGGACTGAGACTTAAATACAAAGATTCCATCTTCCGTATCAGCAGAGTACCCTGAGTGGGCAGGCTGAGAAGAGGAGGTGCCTTCGCTTCTAGGCGAACCAGACAATTGACGATACGCGTCAGATGGTCCTTGGTCACTCATACTGTAAACTAACAAATAGTCAAATAACACATAATAATAAATATAGTTATGCACGTATTTCCATAATTTATTTCCTAACACTTTGACTTTTGATGTCAGCAGAACACTTCTGTGGCTGAATCAGTGGCTTAGCTCTGATACCACCTCCTGTCGCCACCCCCGATCCCAGGTCCCCTGGGAACGGGCGGCCGCGAGCCAGTGATGGTGGTATCGTATGATTGTCTAATTTGGCAGCGGAATTTTTTTTCATCAGGACCGTAGTTAGGAAATATTTGATCAGAGTAAAATACAACATTTTCATAGTATTAAACAAATGGGATAAAACCCAAGTTCATAGTACACACATTTTCATAGGAATAAATCCTATTTTATTTAATAAAAACATCTATTTTATTTTAGGTAACTTTATTGCCACTTTTTCCAAGCCTTCAGTGCTGTCCAGCTGGCTTCTATTTGGCTTTCACATTTTGTTACCTGAAACGCGTTTTAAAAGCATTTGTCAGTGGGAAATACTGGTGAGTGAATCTCGGTTTAATCAAGTTTAAATAGAAAGTCACAGTGTACAGTATTGAGAGCGATTACAATGTTTTATATCTACACAATTACTCCATTAGTATTGTCAATCCTGACTTGTGGGTCATATTACACATTGGCTAACTCATTGTCCAATGGTAACGTATTGTCATCCCGACTTACTACTCACAGTGTAGTAAATTTTATATACAAAACCCCAACATACTGGCAGTAATTGAAGAATTACAAAGACTCAATCACTGCTTAATCGTATTGTAAAACATTTAAGGTTTTGTAAAAATATATAAAAGCATTTACAAAAAGAGGATAAACTCACATTGCTGTCTTAGGTTTTTCGTAAGGGTTTCCTGGTGATAATATATAATTTACACAAATGCACACGCGTTAGTATAATAACCCATTTTAACATTAGTAATACCCTCCCCGAGACGGCATTCCAATGACTACGTCGGGTAGAACCACGACAGCCATTACGGAACCCTAGATCAACCGGGCAGCGTATCTAATACGTATCCAGGGGTTATGATACTTACAACGGAGCAGAACTTCGCTAATTAGGGGGATATAATACCCGCTTATAACTTCTACTACTCAGAAATTCGTTTAGAAAGAAAGAAATGAGCGATTGAAAGTGCAATCCCGAGGCCTCCTTATATAGTTGCTGAAACTGGTCTTCACGCGGCCCACGTAAAGAAAAGACAAGGGTTACGCGGCCCGCGTCAACCCTGGTCAAACGAGTAGCTAGTCCGAGTCAGCGAGTAGGGTCGACGTGTGGCTGCCACGTGGCAGGACCGGGCCGCGCCATCTTTTGAGACTCTCGCGGCCCGCGTTAACTTAACGAGGGTCTTACGCGGCCCGCTTAAGCTTATAAATCAACGAAATCAGGTATCCACCTTGATACCGCCCGCGTAAGGTTGGGGTGGGTCTTACGCGGCCCGCCTCAACTTAATATTTCTTGTTTTTATTTATTTTTAATATTATTTAATATATTTGAGGCCCGTTTTCACGTATGAGGTGTATTTAAAGACATATAGAGTTATTTTAAAATATACTAGGGTGTCGGAAAAATATTCGGGAGTGTCGGTTTTTCTTGAGGGTTGTTACACCATGTACAAATGAAGTAAGCCATTTAAGAGGGGGGAAACTTGGACATTGTCCAAAGTTTTAAGACACTTTAAGGGCAATCTAGACATTTCATCAATGGAATCCATGCCCACTTTTGTCTTTCATTAATTGAATTAAATTAAGTAATTAAATAAAAGTTTTATAATAATTAAAGGAATTAATTGATTAAATTAATGGTTAGACATGCAACCTTTGAGATTTTCATGATTTAATAGTATGTATAAATATAAGGGTGGGGGGTATAATCTTCGGTGAGTGGGTGTTTGAGTGGGTGTCACCGATCGGTGACCATACCCCCATGATTGAGTTAGGGTGTTTGAGTAGGAGAGAGGGTGAAAACTCGGTGTAAAGTCACCAAAGGTGGAGAAGGGTGATGGAGGAGAGAGAGAGAGGAGAGAGGAACCAATCAAAAAATATATAACTCAAACACCCTAGAGTGATTAACCATACCCCCTGATTGAGTGCAAAATGGGGAGTGGAATGGGGAGTTGACATGACATAATATTATTGGGTATAAAATCACTCAATCACCCTAGAGTGATTAACCATACCCCCAACCCTAAATAATCTATACCACCTTATTAAGAGAACTAGGATTTTTACCCTTTTGGTAATTTTACATTGTGTACACATTTTGAAGCAACATGTACAAGAGAGCCAAACTATTTTAGAGGGGGTAAACTTGCGTATTTTCCAAAAAATTAAGACACTTTAGGGGCATTTTAGTGATTTCGGCACCTTTGTAACCTATAATTAAGATAAACGTATAAAAATTTTCTTTAGTACTACTCATCAATCTATTATGATTATCAGATAAATGTATAAAATTAATAATATTTCAATCATATATTTATATATAACAAGTGATCTAAACCAAACTCCCCGTGGAGTTGAAAACTTTAAAAGATAAACCAGGTGAAACAAACCATGCAAACTGCAGGCCAACAACGATTACACCTTAACTTTAGGTTTCATTTATGATACTGATTTCCAGTTAATTCTATTCAGTCCTAGGTGATATGCTATATTTGTTCTTTCATCCAACCATTGTTACGCATTTCAAGTTAATTTATCATAACTCACATGTTTCGTTTTGTAAGATAAGAGTGACGTGTTGGGTTTTGTAACTAACAAACTTCATGGTTAAAAGTCAACATTTATAATACATATCATAAATGAATATGATATCAGTCGGGATACCCGTCGCAACGCGCAAGCTTTCCCACTAGTTAAATTTTAAGTTTTTTTATGCTATTCAGAAAATGGGTGTTTAAAAACTTTTAATTAATAAAAAGAACATTTAAAAATATATAGAGTAAACTTCAATTTTCGTCCCAGTGATTTGCTGATTTTAACACTATTAGTCCAATAGTTTAAAAATTGCATTTATCATCCAATAGTTTGTATATTCTAACACTTCTAGTCCACCACTCTAACAGCCATCCAATAGAGTAGTGGACTAGAAATGTTATCATCCAATAGAGTGGTGGACTAGAAGTGTTAGAATATGCAAACTATTGGATGATAAATGCAATTTTTAAACTATTGGACTAATAGTGTTAAATCCAGCAAACCACATAGACGAAAATTGGAGTTTACTCAAATATATATTACCATTTTACAACATCTAAGTTTACTTTTTCTTAATAGTAAATTACATTACTCATAAAATTTACACGACCTGTCTTAAAAAATATATATTACTAAATTTTTTCACTACTTTGGGAGAGAGGCACTAAAAACATTTTGATATCGATACCATTGGACTATAAGCAGTGACATATCTACCGCCACAATTTACTGTATTATTTAGGCAAAAATCCTGATCGCACCTGTTAAAAATATGATTAAACTCTCTCTTCGTTCCCCATAAAATAAATCTTAGATTCACTATTGACTATAAGCCAACCCTTCGGTATTACATTAAGTTTACTGAAATATTATTTTTAACAAGCGTCTCAATTCAAACATTATATATAATATCGATATTGAAGGTATTTATCTCATTTTTTATTTTTTTGCAATTATATTGATCAAATTCTAGATCTCACCTAGGATATTTAGTGTCATGTTTCTCTTTGTTTACGTGTGCACGTTAGATTTCACTTGGATATTTAGGGGGTGTTTGTTTTTTATGAAAATCACTTCCAAACCTCTTATGTCTGCCCCACACAGAACATACGCAGACGTTTGAGTCTGCAGCGTGTTTGTTTTATGGAAGTGATTTCATTAAAAAACCTCTTCCTCGCACATACCTGACCTTACATCTTCAAATCTCTTCTAAGCCTCTGCTCTTTCAAAACACATCTCAAAAACCCTAGTATCCTTCTTCTCCACAGCGACACCTCCATCTTCTCCAGCCAGCCGACAACCTCCACCTCCTCCGCCACCCCACATCTCCGTCGACCCCACCTTCCGTCGATTCTCTTCATCCGACGATCCCCCCTTCCGTCGATTCTCTTCCTCCGGTGACCCCAACCTTCCGTCGATTCTCTTCCTCCAGCGACCCCACCTTCCATCGATTCTCCACAGCCGACACCTCCATCTTCTCCAGCTTAAGGTTCATGTTCTTGTTGATTTGTATAGTTAATTTTTGTACAGGTGCTGTTTGTTTGAAATTAAGGTGTTGTTTGTTTGAAATTGAGGTGGTGTTTGTTTGAAATTAAGCTTGCAGAAGTTAAAAAACAAACAGTCTTCTTCTTGCATACTGCAGAGGTTTGCTCCACCTCTTCAGCAGCAGATGTCTGCAGATGTGGTCCGCAGACTGTAGACGTTTTACCTCTGAAAAAACAAACAGCACCTTAGTGAACAATTTCTTCTTGTTTACGTGTGGATAAGGATAGTCGGTGCCATTTCTTTTAAAAAATATGGACATTGCATGGATATGGATAGTTTTTTTTTCTCGATTTTCTTGTTAACTTGATTTTAATGTGATTAGGGTTGTAAATAAATTATGACATGTTTTTTGAGTCATTTGTTTAAGTTTATTCGAACAAAAAAATTAATACCGAAAAGATATGGTATCAAATTCAGTCATTCGGGTCAGATTTAACCCACAATGTTTTGTCTGTATGACAAGTTCTGTGGAGTGCATGTCTATGTAGCCATTAATTAGATTAAAACATCAATACACTACAATACTGTTACAATTGTATAATAGTAACAACTAACAATATCTACTGTATATACATGTGACATCACCCAAATCAAGTCATTTCACGTTTTCACAACTATTACTCTCCTTATGTTACATGCTTACTTTTCAGCAATATTTCAGTTTTATTCTCGTATCGGAAGTTGGTTACAAAAAGATTACCATTTCTATGGCGATGCTAACAACTTCGCATCATCAATATAATGATAAGCTCTTCTAATCTTACTAAACTTTGGTAGTTATTATCTCCTTTTTGGAAGAATCGGACAATGTTTGGAAACATCAACAAAACAAGGGAGAACATTATTGATTCCATTATTCTTCTTTTGTATTTGTGGTTCATTAATAGAAATAAAAAAAGAGTTAGCATTGTATGAGAGAATTGGTTACAAAGTCTAATTCTTTTTCTATAATTTTCTTTGTCCTCCTAACTAGTTACTTGCTAGTTAGTGAGAAATAAACTTTCTGCCGGTTAAAAGAAGCTTCTCCCTAGTTATTTTTGGCAGGTATCCATAACTAATATTTAGTAAGCAGGGGCGGACTCAATAGGGGAGAGGGTGAGTGGACGCCCCCTTTAAAATGTTTTTAGCGTATTTTATAGATAAAAATCTTGATCGCCCCTTGAAAGTTTGGTTGAACCCTTCGTTTGCACCCTCAGAAAATAATTTCTGGGTCCGCCACTAGTAAGGTAAAGATGGTTATTTGGCAGATCTTTTGTAAACCTTAAAATCTTTGGTAGAAATTTAATATAGTTTAAAGAAAATTTGTTTACAGGCTTTATGAAAATGTGTTAATTTTAAAGTGATTAAAACTCAATTTAAATAAAACCTCTTGATCATAAATTGGATGTATCTTAAGTTTTGAATAAGTATGTCTATTGTATGCAAGGTCGACCTGTATTAGTCATCCTCATTTTGTTCATATTTTAGCATTCTTTACTTTTTTTTTTATAACATTTGTTGTTAATAAGTACATATAATAATATGAGCATGTGTACATGTATTTAACATTGATGTCACATGCTCATAATTTACGCCCCATTTATTAGTCATGGGCATATTTTATGTCGCTGCTTTCTTCCGTTCCTTCATATCTTTGATCCTTCTATTTTCCATGTGCTTCCTAACTCTCGTATACATCCTGAAGAACGTCCTTTAAGTTTTAGGTGCCTGTAATTGAATCCATCCTCAAAGTAAACTGGTTTTATATGAATAAACGTCTAAAATTACATAATTAAACATGTTAGAAACTGAGTCAAATACCCTCACATCACTTGTTGGTCTACATGTAATTTCTTTTCTTTTTTTTACTTATTTCAGGATTGTCAATATGACAATTCGTTCTTGGTAATCATGTTATCCCATTACTAAGGACAGAAAGTCGATTGGTGAAGTTAGATGTTTCTTTTTCGACCGCTCCCATTTTCATGGGTCCAAATAATGGGTCCCGCTCATCCATAGGGAGTTCAAACTTTACCATGTAAACATGGTTTGAGTGACTCGTATTTATAGAAATTTTTTTCATTACTTCCAATACACATGCCTTGAGCATGTGAGCAACCTTTCCTAAAAAACTTGAGCTTGTGATCATTTAAACCAATTTGTTGGAAACGTTTTAGGATTACAATACTTTAATCGAATAACGACTCACTTCTATGTTATACTTTGTTGTTCAAAGTAGTGGCGAAACTTGAGGATCCATCACTTCTTCTTGGTACATAAAACGTAAAAGTGTGTTATAAACATGATATACTTTAATCGAATAACGACTCACTTCTATGTTATACTTTGTTGTTCAAAGCAGTGGCGAAACTTGAGGATCCATCACTTCTTCTTGGTACATAAAACGTAAAAGTGTGTTATAAACATGATATATAAAGTAGTTAACATGTTTAATACTTGTGTTACACGTGTCGTTAGAGACCTGTTAAACCCGATAATACACGATTTGCCAGCCCTATATATAAACCCAAAAATTTCTATAGAACTGGGGATCGAAAAAGTATACACTAAAAAAATTCTATACGAAAGCTACATACATAACACTACTGAGCGAAAAGTTCGGGGGGTCGGACCCCTGATTCAAAGAAAAGGTTCATGATGTCTTTGTAATCCACTAGGCACTCGCACTAGTACACTTACTTCTAGTGTTTTTTTTTCCTAAACTAGTGTAGTTACAAAAAATATTTACCTTTTTTAGTACTTTGAAAAATATTTTTCAAAATGGGTACTTTCCTCTGTCTCTTTTATTTTTATTAAATACTTGTTTATCTCTCTCCTAATCTAATCGAATAAAGCCTAAATTAATGGTACCTAAATAAAATATAATAGTTAATTTAAAAAACTTACATTTTTGTAATATTTTAATATTTTTATTTCACGTTTTTTAATCAGTGTATCCCAGCTTTTAATTTGTAATAAAAAATACCAAGCGCGAGCCGGTTAAGACAACATAGTCTGGGCAGATCTTGGCTAGGGCCGCCATTTAGGCAGTGTGACATTGGGTCACTAAAAAAGAAAATCTCACCGTTAAAAAAAAACCCTAAGTTTAAATGTAAATATTCATGTATTTAGTTTGGTTTTTATTTTAATATTAAAAAATAATTTAATCATTTATTCATTTATTAATATAGTAATCTTGTTCTCCTTGTTATAGTGTATATAGTATAAATTAAATAGTTATACGCTAAACTAAAAAACAATTAGTTGAACAATTATACAAATGTTTGTGGCTCTATAATATCTTATTAGTTTTTTCATAGTTGTGTTATGGTAATTATTATAATTTTTAATCTCACGTTTTTGTAAATTGTGTTCATCGAAATTTTGCTCTTTAATTGATATATCTCGGTTTTAAATTTGTAGTAACAATACCTAAAGTAAAAATTCAAGTGTGTAGTTTGGTTTTTAATTTAAGAATAAAAAACAATTTTAATTATTTACTCAATTTATAACTAACAGTGTAATTTTATTCTCCTTATTTTTATATATATAGTACTAGTTTACAACCCCGTGTATTACATGGGTTGAATAACGAAAAATGTAAATTATAAACTTTTATATTATCCTTATTAATGAAATGACTTATTTAGATAAATTAGTAAAACAAAAGAACAGTTATATTTTCGTTACTTGTACATGTGATTTGATACTTTATTAGTAATTATTGTTTATATCCAAATAATATATTTTATCTTAACAAATATATATGGTCAGGGTAAAATGAAAACTTCTACGAGTTGTGAGAACTTAGAGAACTCAACCTTACAAAAGGTTTTTTTGATTTTTTTACAGAGGGTGTGAATGAGCGGTTAGAGACTCAAGGTGTTAAACCTTTAGATTTTGGATTCAAGTGGTTAAAACCACTAAAACATAGGGTCTCAAAAAGTAATTTACTATTAATTAAATTTAAAATTATACATTTGATCTCTAACTATATTAAATAATATTATACTTATTATATTATTTGATACATTTATATTTGTTATAGATAATTGTTAATTAAATTTGAATGTAGACGTTTATCTCTAACTATATTAATTAATATTATATTATATTTTGTGTATAAAATTAATATCTAATACTATTATTAAAAGGGAGGAGGCACCAGAGAGTGACACGTGTACAAAAAGATTTTTGTTTATTAGTATAGGAAGATACATTAAATAATTATACATTAAACTAAAATAAATAAATTTGATAAGCGAATCAAACAACCACTACATTACAGAATTAAAAAACAAAATTATAAAAAAGTAAAAGCACAAAAATGTTAGAGAACGATTTAGGTAAGATAAAAAATATTATAACAATTTACAAACACACAAGTTTATTAAATAAAAATACTATATTGCTATTTATTTAGGTATTATTAATTAAGGATTCATCCAATTAGATTCGGAAAGAGATAAATAAGTTGTTAATAAAAATAAAAGAGATAAAAGAAAGTACCAATTTTAGTAAATATTTTATAAAGTACCCAAAAAGGTAAATTTTTTTTTATAAGAACACTACTTTAGGAAAAAAAAACTCCAAACTTCTATGTTATACTTTGTTGTTGGTTCATGTTGTCTTTATATTCTACTAGGTTAATGCCCGCGTAATACGCGGGCTTCAACCAAAACCATATTATTTACTTTGAAATGAAATGTTCTGTACAAATACATACATTGGAAGAAAAAAACAGAAAACTATTAAATCCCAGAAAAAAATTCCTTGTAGACTACATATGAAGATTGTCAATGGTTACAAAACTTCGTTAGAGTGATCACATCTTTCAAATAAAATAACAAAATTTTATTGCGAAAATATGAAGATTGTGAATGGTTAGAAGAAGCGATACCTAATGTATACAAAAGAATATCATCTAACTATTGTATAAATCAAGAACGTAACATTATAAACATAAGAATATCTTCTCCCTTGTGCACCATGCTCTTAACCTGGAAAAGAACAACAGAAACCATAACACAAAATATATATAGTTGTAATACACCGGTCCATACGTAATGAATAAATTAACTTCTACAGGAAAAACTCACATCATCCTCAATGGCTTGAATATCTATACTGTAGTTGTGACCTTTTCCCATGATGTTATAACGATTGTGATTTTTTAGAAAGATGATTGGTACAAGTAACCTTATTGCTAGATCTCATTGTAGTTGTGGCCTTTTTGCATTTGCTTGGTGTTGACTGTTGAGTGTATGATGAATTTTGATTATTGCAAGGAGTAATACACAAAACCTAAAATTTAACTCAACGCCGACTCAAATAATAACCAAAATATAAGGAAAATAATGAATCCTTATACAATTACAGATTTAACCTATTAACCTGCCATATTCGTTAATATTGTGAACCCTTATCATACGAAAACTTTGCAGCCTAATCAAAAGAACGTATAAGACTATAATCAAAAGTAACAAAACCAGAAACGTATAAGACTACCTCATTAGGTTAATGCCCGCGTAATACGCGGCTTCAACCAAAACCATATTATTTACTTTGAAATGAAATATTCTGTACAAATACATATAATTTGGGACGCGTGAGTAAGATTGCGATTAAAAATATTGGGCGGCAATTGAAAAAAATAGTAACCTTAGAATCTGCCACATGGCCAACAATTATTTTGTTTTGCATGGTTCTAAACAGTAAAAAAGTTAGCTTAATGATTAGTAAAAAACCAAAAATAAAAATAAAAAACATGAAAAGTAAAGACACCATGTTACCTGATTTGTAGCGAGTAAGATACTATGTGCAAGATCTTCATTTAGTGATACAGGGATTGGGGGCCCAGGCATATATCTCATGCTGCATTTTTATCATAAAAATAAGTATATTAGCAGTGATAAAGTTGTATATAAGTTCTAAGTTAATGAGCTTCTCCCATACTTGTTTAAAATGGTTGTTATATTGTTCTTCATTTGACTGAAGAGACCCGCATTGTCCTGTAGCTGCTCATGAAATGAAATACTTATAGAAGATTAGCTTAGATGCTGATTTAAATTAAAAAAAACAACATTTGAAAAGTCACTTACTTTCATTAAAGAAATATTAGCCGAGATAACCGAGAACTTGGTTGTTTTATTCAAGTAAGTGCCATATTGAACCCACTTAGTCCTGCATCAATGAGTAGAACAATCCACACAGTTATTGTTATGGGCCATTTTCTGAGTGTACATGCTGACTAATATCCTGCTTTTTATTGTTTCTCTATGGTCAGGATACTGGACGGGGATATTGCTAACATCCTGAGTGATATCCTGAGGTATATCGAATTAATCACGTGCAGGTTAAAGAATGGGACTTGCTAACGGTCAAATGGACTTCATTTCCTCAAGACTCGGGCGTGTTTGTTAAAGGAGAAACGTTGAGCCCGAAAGACTAGGTCTCCAACATTCAACTAAGGAATATTCGTTGGATCCCGGTTATGTAGGATAGTTAGTTACATTTGTTTTACTATAAATAGATGGGGGCGGATCAGATTAGGTCACTCAACTCACACATTTTCGAAAACTTTCTCTCTAGCTCATCGCAAACACTACACACAACACTTGTATTACATTGTAACACGTAGTTGATCCGCACCACATCCTGCACTGTATCCTGATACTTGAAGTAATACAAGAACAAGGCAGCTGCGATTGTCAGCTCCCGAGGTTTTATGCCGGCGGTCTAGATTGATCAAGGGCTTTCCTCGTACATCACGTGTCCACCTTTACATTTTCGCTCATTTTTTGATCATAGATACAACTCTATATCCTGAGCCGTATCCTGAAACTGTTTTCATATCTAATTTTGTTAATACATTTTTCACACATATTTCTAGCACACTACCTCACTTAACTAATTTGATCACTTAATTGCTTAGGTAATTTTTGACCAAAACAATTTGGCACCCACCGTGGGGCAAGTGGTGCTACCTTTACTAAAAATCTTTGTAAAATCGTTAATCGGTTTTCTATTTTCAAAACTTTTTACCACATTGTTTACAATGGCCTCAAGATCAAACATGAGCTCTTCCACTATGTCTGCTACAACCTCTGCTACTACTGGTTCGGTGCTTCCACCACCTCCTCCAAGGATGCCGTTTTCTTCACAATCTCAAGATGTTATCCCTACTCGAAGTGTCCAGGGATCTGCTCCCGTTTTAGCCTCTAATGATGAAATTTTGACTTTATTTGGAAGTGTGCAGGAACAAATAAGGCAGCAACAGGAAACTAATCAAATGCTGTTAAGAGAAATACAACTCTTAAAAGCTAGCTCGAGTAGGCCCGCTGAAGAAACTGTCACTCCTATACAGCCCAGGGCTTTGAACTTCAGTTCCGCAGTTTACACTGAGGATAATAGGGGGAATATCGTCCCAAGCCATTCTCAGAATCATACCCCTGAGATACCCTCTTCGGTCAGGATATTGACTGTGAGAAGTTCAGGATATGCTTCAGGATATGGCCAAAATCCTCAGAACGGTAATGTGTCAAATAATAATATTCTTGCTACTAACAACAATGGCTCTTTGCAGGATGCAGGTATGACGTCAACATTTACCAGGGAGCTCCAGAAATTGAAGGACATGATATCCAGTGTACCTGGAGTGGTCCAGCCAATTCCGGAAGTATCCCAAGACAGCCACAGGATATCCCGCTTTGCATATCCCATCTGTGATGCTGAAATCCCAAAAAGATTTCAGACTCCCAACATGAAGCTGTATGATGGGACTACGGATCCTGAAGAGCATATTGCCCAGTATAGGGAAAGAATGGAGATTAACCCTATCCCTCCGGAGCTCAAGGAAACATGCTTGTGCAAGGGATTTGGTTCTACCATGACAGGATCAGCCTTAAAATGGCTGTTAAACGTCCCTCCTCACTCAATTACTTTGTTTGCTCATTTGGTTAATTTATTTAACAGTCAATTTTCTTGTAGTCGGAGTTTTGAGAAACTAACCAGTGATCTTTACAGGATAACTCAAGGGCCTCAGGAATCCCTGAGGGATTATGTGAACAAATTCAGTCGAGAATCCCTGGATATCCCACATCTTGATGTTGCAACAGCTGTGCAAGCTTTTAAGATGGGATTACAAAAGGATTCCCAGTTTTATCAGGATCTTGTAATGAATCCCTGCAGGAATCTCGATGAAGCTCGTAACAGGGCTTTGAGGTATATCCGTCTGGAAGATGACAAGAAGATGCAAGAGAGGATGAATTCTACCTCAACCTATGAATCAACTAACAGGAAATCAGAAACCTCATATAAGCCATATCGCTCCAGGCCATATGGCAGAAATGATAACAAGAAAGTGAATGCTGTTGAAGACGAGGATCCTGAAGAATATCCTGACTTATCTGAATACTGCTTTTCTGTTAATATGCCTGAATTAATGTATGCTATGCAGGGCTTAGGGGACAAAGCTAGGTGGCCTCGAAAGAACCAGCAGAAAGCTGATTGGAAGGATAAATCCAAATGGTGTGCCTTCCACGAAGACTTCGGACATATGACCGAGGATTGCATTGCTTTAAGGAAAGAGATAAGTTACCTGTTAAGCAAGGGGTATCTGAAGGACTTGCTGGGAAAAAAGAAGAATAAAGGGCAGGATCCCGCGAAGGATCCTGAACGAGCAGCATCACCCCCAGCAGATGCCAAGATAATTAACTTTATTTCAGGAGGATCCGACATTTGTGGGACTTCGTATTCGGCGGCCAAAAGACATGCCAAGGAAGCTAAGAGCGAGAGGGGAGACAGACCAGTCAGGATGACTACCCTCACAACTGATAAAGTGATCACTTTCGATAGTGATGACAGGGATACTGTTCAGGATCCTCACCATGATGCTTTAGTGATAACATTATATGTGGCTAACCATTTTGTACGCAGGATACTGGTAGACAACGGTAGTTCTGTCAATATAATTCAGCTGGAAACATTGAAGAGGATGAACGTGTCTCCGATGGATATCACTTCGAAGTCCACTGTGCTCGTTGGTTTCAGTGGAGAAGCTAGGAATACCGTAGGGGAAATAAAGTTACCAGTATATGTTGAAGGGGTCAACTCAATACAACGCTTCTGTGTGATGGACTCCTTGTCCTGCTACAACATCATACTGGGAAGACAATGGATTCACGATATGAAGACTGTGCCATCAACATATCACCAATGCATCAAGATCCCTACCCCTTGGGGGGTTGTCAAGGTGGAAAGTGATCAACAGGAAGCGAAAGAATGCTACTCATCCTCGATGAAATCCTCAACTAAGCCTAGTACAGCATAGCAATTAAAGATGCGGGCCCAGGATATTGTGGAGGATTCGGATCAGGATGTGAAGAAAATTATCCTGGATCAGGATAATCCTGATATCTCGGTGCTCGTAGGAACCAATATCCCTCAGGATATTGAAGAGCAGTTAACTAACCTTTTGAAATGCAGGATGTCAACGTTTGCATGGAAGCATGAGGATATGACAGGCATATCCAAAGACATTATCACTCACAAGCTTGGAATTGACAAATCATTCAAGCATGTTCAATAAAAAATAAGAAAATTCGCTCCTGAGCGGAATGCGATTATCCAAGAGGAAGTTGAAAGATTGTTGAAGTCCAGGATGATCAGAGAAGTCAAGTTTCCAAGATGGTTAGCAAACGTAGTTGTGGTACAGAAGAAAAACGGGAAATGGAGAGTCTGTGTAGACTACACGGACTTGAACAAGGCTTGTCCTAAAGATCCATTTCCTCTCCCTCATATCGATGCAATGGTAGATGCTACTGCTGGACATGAAATGTTAACATTCATGGACGCATCCTCAGGATTTCAGCAGATTCAAATGGAGCCTTCGGATCAGGAGGATACTGCTTTCATGACACCAACACCTATATATTGCTATACTGCTATGCCTTTCGGTTTAAAAAATGCAGGTGCAACATACCAGAGATTGGTAAACATGATGTTCAAAGATAAGCTGGGGGACACCATGGAGGTATATATTGACGATATGGTGGTAAAATCTAAAAGAGCTGAAGATCACCTCCGGGATATCAATGGAGCATTTGACATCCTGGATCAATACAACATGAAGCTGAATCCTGCTAAGTGCCATTTTGGAGTGGGGGCAGGAAAGTTTCTTGGATATATGGTGACAAAAAGGGGGATAGAAGCAAGCCCAGAGCAGATCAAAGCTATCCTGGATATAAAATCACCCTCAAATATGAAGGACGTACAAAGGTTGACAGGCCGAGTAGCAGTTTTGAATAGATTTATTTCAAGATCCTCAGAAAAATGCAAGGAATTCTATGATATCCTCAAGAAGAATAAGAAATTTGAATGGGGAGCAAAGCATGAAGCAGCCTTGCAGGATTTGAAGCGATATCTCTCAACCGCACCTCTATTGATGAAGCCTGAAAATGGTGAACCACTATCCCTATACCTCGCTGTATCAGGGAATGCTGTAAGTGCCGTTCTTATAAAAGATCATGAAGGTCAGCAATATCCTGTATATTATGTTAGTAAAAGTTTGTTAGATGCTGAAACTAGGTATTCTCATTTAGAAAAATTGATATTAGCTCTAGTCATGGCATCGACAAAGCTTAGACATTATTTTGAGACACATAGGATCCATGTTAAAACGAATTATCCTGTGAAAAATGTGCTTAGGAAACCAGAGATGTCAGGCAGGATGGCCAAATGGTCAGTAAAGTTAAGTGCTTATGATTTAGTATATGAACCTAGAAATGCCATAAAGTCTCAGGCTTTAGCTGACTTTGTGGCTGATTTCAGTAGTGATATTCAGGATGAGGTAGACCTAGAAGTTCAACAGTTAGGAGAATCTTCAGGATCCTGGACATTATATACTGATGGTGCGTCCAATATAATAGGTGTAGGTTTAGGTATACTACTAAAATCGCCACAGGGGGACATATTACCCCAGGCCATTAGGTGTGAATTTCCTGCTACTAATAATGAGGCAGAATATGAAGCTTTAATTGCAGGATTAGAATTGGCTAAGAGTATGAGTATCAAGAATTTGCGAGTATATGTTGACTCCTTGTTAATTACTAACCATTTTAATGGATCCTATGCAGTTAAGGGTGAGAAATTAATCGAATACCTCGATATTCTCAAAAAATTAGCAGAATATTTTGATGTTTTTACACCTGAACAGGTACCAAGAGAGGATAACGCTGAAGCAGATGCCTTAGCAAATCTGGGATCATCGATCAGGATACCAGAAGGAACCCAAATACCAATAATACATGTCTTGTATCCTGCAACGAATCCTCGGGATAAAGAAGTAGCGGGTATTCAGGATCCTGGAGTAGAGTATCCTGAAGAGGATCCCGAATCTTGGACGGCTCCAATCATGAGATATCTCAAGGAAGGACACATCCCCGAAAATGAAAATCCTAAGGCATTTAGGATGAAGGTATCACGATTCACTATTATAAATAATGTTTTATACAAGAAATCTCTTGCAGGACTGTATTTGAGGTGTTTGGAGGATCCTGAAGCCAAAGAAGTACTTCAGGATATACATGAAGGGGATTGTGGTAACCATACTGGGGGCAGGTCATTATTCTCGAAAGTATTAAGGACAGGATATTATTGGCCGACAATGAGAAAAGATGCCGCAGAATATGCTCGAAGATGTGACGCATGTCAAAGACATAGTAACATATTACATCAGCCTGCTGAACCGCAGTATCCTATTATTTCCCCTTGGCCGTTTATGAAGTGGGGTATGGATATAGTGGGAAAGCTTCCAAAAGCTCCAGGAGGAAAGGTTTTCATGTTGGCAATGACGGATTATTTCTCCAAGTGGGTTGAAGCAGAAACATTTGTTCAAGTTAGAGATCAAGAAGTAGTATCCTTCATAAAGAGAAATATCCTGACCAGATTTGGAGTACCAGCTGAGATAATCTGTGACAATGGTTCTCAGTTTATAAGCAAGAGAACTACTGACTTTTGCAAAAGTTGGGGAATCAAAATGATAACATCTACCCCGGTACATCCTCAAGCGAATGGACAAGCAGAATCCTCAAACAAGATAATTGTCAATAACTTAAAGAAGAGGCTTGGATCCAAAAAAAGGAAGATGGGCAGAAGAATTACCCTTTGTTTTGTGGGCTGATAGGACAACGGTAAAGAACGCGACAGGCCAAACCCCATTTTCCTTGGTATTTGGAGCAGAAGCAATGATTCCAACGGAAATGGCAATACCTACTGCAAGAACTACCCTAAGTGATCCTGAACAGAATCCTGAAGCTTTGAGTCAGGATTTGGATACTATAGATGAAAAAAGGGATGCAACAAGGCTAAGGATGGCAGCATATCAACAAAGAATATCCAGAGCATATAACAAGAATATTAGGACCAGAAGATTTAAGGTTGGAGATTGGGTGTTAAGAAAGGCTTTTCAGAATACTACTAATCCTGCCGATGGCAAGTTAGCCCCAAAATGGGAAGGACCATATGAAGTTGAATCAGAAGCAAGGAAATGAGCGTATAGACTCAAGAATATGGAAGGGGATATGCTACCGAGATCTTGGAATGCTATACACCTTAAGCTTTATTTCAAGTGAGTTTAGAATTTGATTTCTAACTCAGGATGGTATGAATTCTATCTTTTTTAAATATGTTTGGTTTAATTTATTCTTTGAAACCCAATACTAACTTAAGCATTGGAGGGGTGTTAGCTAACACCAAGCTAACACCCACCTTAGTTTAAGGATGTTTTGCAGTATATGCTCCAGGATATATATCTCCAGGATGCTCACTCAGGATACTTCGGAAGATTAGAGGATTGGCCCCCTCTCTCACGTATAAGGGATCCTGATCCCTTCACAGGTTTAAAGGTATTCACCTTTCTTCCGAATTGGATTTAAACACTCCGCCTGGAGCGCAAGTTATTCAGGGATAGTTCAAGGTGGCGGGACCAGTCCATGTAAAAGTGGCTGACAATTTCGTTACTGTTGGCTATATCCTGAATCCTAAAGGTATATGAGGATTGATCACCCTCTCTCACGAAAGGGTATTTTCATACTCTCTAAGGTTTAAATGTTTTCACCTTTCTAAGTCTTGGAGTTTATACACTCCCGCCTGTAGTGCACGAAAATTTGGGATTTTCCCCAGGATACAAGGAATTCATCTCCAAGACATTTTTGGGTTTTACCCCTGTGATATGAAAAAATTGCCTATACAGTGGAAACTGACATTTAGAAGATTTCTAAGTATTTGAAGACATTGTACACAGGGGACATTCCTACCGAGGCAATGATATAAAGCTCAAAGGATAGGCTTCAGAACTAATGCACTAAGTGTCTCAGACAGGGGACATCTTCACTGGAAGAGTTGCAAAGGGATTGATGTTTGGTAATAGGTTTATACCCTATTCCTGGTATGATCTTTCCTTTGAAAACATCGTTTAAGTTTTTAAATAATACTATATTTGGTAAAAGGATAAATATCCTGATATTCTCAAAATATGTTTTTAAATACTTCTCAGAATATTTGATGAAAATATTTGAAACTAATACTAGTTCGAAACTTTGATCATTTAAGTATTATCAAAACAGGTTTTGGAAAGTGGACTATTTCTCACTCTTTAAAAAGCTTTCTACAAAGTTGAAGGAATGTTTAGAAGTCCTATCTAATAACAGTTTTTATAATATATTGCTGAGCATGTTGATCAGGATATTTTCATAAGATAACAATACAAAATTTTTACAAAGCTAAGAGTTACAAGGCAATAACAAGTAAGTCGAAAGATAGTTATATTATTAACAAGTCAAAAGTTGTGCTTTTGGTTTCACCTTAAACTAAGGCCCATCCACCAAAAGCACAATTAGTTTCTACCACACTTGCGTAACGGTTGGAGGATCTATCTCAAAACAGGACCTGTCCACCTACAACCGTTACCACATTCAAAACAGATTATACTAATCGATGACCAAGGGCTTCATCCTAAAACCCAGGACCCATCCACATTTGGTCATCGTATTGTTCTAATGCAGGAAATGTAAATTGTTAAAAGACAGGAAATGTAAATTGTTTTTCACAACCACAACCATGAAATTTAAAAATGGGCTTCGGCCTCAGCACGTATATCCATCATCGCCCACTCCACTGCCTAAGGGGCAGCACCTTCTTGAACAGCTACCTCTTTCCCGGCGTCCGTACCTGCATCATCCTCGGGATTCTTCTCAGCATCTGCAGCAGCATCCTCTTCACCAGCATTCTTTCCAGCATTTGCCCCAGCATTCTCAGAAACATCCTTTGAAGCGCTAGCATCCATTGTCTTGGCAGATTCTTCCACAGCGGATTTGGCGGGAGGATTCACAGGATTTCCCCCAAGATCTTTTAACTTCGCCTCCCAGGCCTTGGTGTTCCAAGAAGGGCATTGTAAACCCAAAGCCATCGCCTCGTAAGCCATTTTCAGCCTGGCCTGAAGAAGGGAGATCACGACGGAATTCTTGAGACTCTCCCGGTATGAAGCCATGGCCTGCTCGTGTTGAACCTGGGCCGCGTCAAATTTAGCTTGAGCCTCCTGAGTGATCTTCTAGATGACAGACTGGTGATCTTGAGTCATAGCCTTATACTTAGCTTCGTAGTGTTCTGATTTAGCGGTGGCAATTGCTGCTTGATCTGCAATGGTGGCCTTGGCCTTTTTTAGCTGGCTTTCAAGCATGACGTTGGAGCCGCATGCGTCTTCATAAAGGAAAATCAGGCGTTCAAGGCCCTGTGAGGTAAAGAAGCAGGCATTATTCCAAATGAACATTTCTATTTAGTATACGGTGTAGGATATAGGTCAGGATACTAACCTGATTAAGGAAGCCGGTTATAAATGTGCTGGATTCTGTGAACCCGTGGTTCTCAAATGGGGACACGTGAGGAGGAGCAGAGGGCTCAATTTCCTTTCTTTTCCGGGAGCTGGAGGCCCGGGTCCTGGATGCTGGGGGAGCTTTGGGAGCAGCGGCGTTCTTTGAACTGGTAGGTTTTGGTGTAACGGATGACTTCGGGTTAGACTCTTGCTTGACAGGTTCAAGACTGGAATAACTGTCCAGTTCATCGAGTTGGAAGCCTTCGAGGTTAATAATTGGCACTGCCCATGGGAAGATGTTTTAAGCTTATTATAATAATCAATTTGATATAAAAGTAATTCCTGAAATTATGCTTACCAGACATGTTGGAACTTGATCTTTGACTTGAACTTGTGAGTAACAGGTTAAAGGTTCTCTCACCATCTGGAAGCTTGTAGATCTCTTTTATCCTCCCTTCCGACTCAGCACTAGGAGGAGCTAGTTCTTTAAAGTTTGCTGCAAGAAGAGAAATAAACATATCAGGATGTTGGTTCAGGATAGAGGTTTGGGATATGATTGGGGATACTCCTAAAACCCTAAGTCCTACCAGAAGTCAACCATCTTTTAGGGAGGTCAAAACCCTTATCAATGGAGTCTCTTTTCACAAAGAAGAATTTTCTTGTCCATTTATCCTCATTCTTGGTGGCCTTAAGAATGAGGGGATCGCTGGAAATAGAAAAAAGGAGAAACCGGCTAGAACCATGTGACCTTAGACGGTAGGCCATCGGAAGGTCTTCGATGCATAGATCAGGCATGTGACGAGCCTTAATCTGCTCTAGAGTGATTAACACACGCCAAACCATAGGCATAATTTGGGCGAAACTAAGACCGGTAAGCTCAAAGAAGCGAGATATGAAGGGAGAAAATGGATATTGAAGCCCTAATGAAAAAGGATATGCAAAGAAGCAAACCCATTCGTCGGAACAAAAATCCGATCGGACCTCTCGGTCGAATGGACGGAAGATTGTCCCGGCGGGAAAGGCACCGGAAGCTCGTAGGGCTGCGATGTCGGAATTATCAAAAGAACACACTTCTTTTGAAGGATTCTGAAGTAAATTCTGTTTGTAGAAGGGGGAAACGGAGTCCGCCACTTGTGATCTGGTACGGGTCGCCATGGAAGAACACAATCGGAAAAAAGAAGATATAAACAGAGAAAATAGAAAGGGCAGAGAGGAAAATACCTGATATCCGGTTGAAGATAAGGATAATCATCATGAGGAGTCACTCGGTTAATATAGGCTGAATATAGGGGGTAAAGAGTAAATATGGCATTGAAAATGGCACAATGTCACTTCAACCATCGCTTCATTTTAATTGCCTCGGTCGACGAGAAAAAGTTTTTAAAATATATCCGTTGGATTGGTATACCAACCGATATATTTGGGGACAATTGTTATGGGCCATTTTCTGAGTGTACATGCTGACTAATATCCTGCTTTTTATTGTTTCTCTATGGTCAGGATACTGGACGAGGATATTGCTAACATCCTGAGTGATATCCTGAGGTATATCGAATTAATCACGTGCAGGTTAAAGAATGGGACTTGCTAACGGTCAAATGGACTTCATTTCCTCAAGACTCGGGCGTGTTTGTTAAAGGAGAGACGTTGAGCCCGAAAGACTAGGTCTCCAACGTTCAACTAAGGAATATTCGTTGGATCCCGGTTATGTAGGATAGTTAGTTACATTTGTTTTACTATAAATAGATGGGGGCGGATCAGATTAGGTCACTCAACTCACACATTTTCGAACACTTTCTCTCTAGCTCATCGCAAACACTACACACAACACTTGTATTACATTGTAACACGTAGTCGATCCGCACAACATCCTGCACTGTATCCTGATACTTGAAGTAATAGAAGAACAAGGCAGCTGCGATTGTCAGCTCCCGAGGTTTTATGCCGGCGATCTAGATTGATCAAGGGCTTTCCTCGTACATCACGTGTCCACCTTTACATTTTCGCTCATTGTTTGATCATAGATACAGCTCTATATCCTGAGCCGTATCCTGAAACTGTTTTCATATCTAATTTTGTTAATACATTTTTCACACATATTTCTAGCACACTACCTCACTTAACTAATTTGATCACTTAATTGCTTAGGTAATTTTTGACCAAAACAGTTATTATACTAAATAAAAAAGGAGCCCCATTTTCTTCTAGAATTCAATCTTCATGTAAACTTAATATTACTAAATTATCTCTAAATCCATTTTATTTAATCAACTTACTTTTATTTAATCATGTAATTGTCCAAATATTTACCTTCAAAAGTTATACCGTCAATTTGAGTCTGATTATTCATGGTACCAGGAAATGAAGCCACATTAAGTGTTAGAACTGATGATATACTTTGTTTCGAGGATGATTCCACTAAATTATCCTGAAAACAAATGACAATTAGAATATAAATGTTAATATTTTTAGCAAATAAACATACTCAAATGGGAAGAAAGAGTCATAATTCAGATGCTTCATGAAGTTAATCACATTTTGGATATTAATTCCGCTAGCATGTTCTTAATCAATATATCATATGTCCAGTTTTGAGAGATTTTTTGTTTTACCCTTTAACGGTAAAACACAACCCAAATTGATCCACTCATTAGTAAATAGGCCAAAACCATCACCTTCAAAAAAGGAACTACTATACTAATCATGTTAGTGAGTCAAAATCTTGCCTACAAGATCTGCTTACAGTTGAAGTTGAAATTTGAAACTTTAAAGGTGTGGATCTTGGTTGACCTTGTGACTTGTCTCATAAGGGTAAAAATATATTTGGCTAAAAAAAGAATTAATGTCGAACGGGTAATACAGATTATAGGTCACCCAAAGTTTATTTTCAATCCTTACAACAAATTGTAACTATAAAAACCAATATTTACTAACAAAAATGAAAAAAACAAAAGCTAAGATGTGATTCTATGGATAGTTTAAACTTAAAAGATTACTTATGCGTATCTAATAGATCAGCATAAGAGCCCCACCACTTCAGCCATATCCCTACCCAATAACTTATTTGACCCATAATATCTTTCTCTCCGTGTCCTTTCTCTAAACTCTGTATTCTCTCAACTTCACTGGGCGCCACCATGCAGCACCACCAAATGCATGGAAATGTAGGTTAAGAAGAACATTGGTGATTCTTACCTTATTTTTACTATCATCGGTGATGGGGAGATTGGAGGCGTATTCTTACATGGCTTGGCGGAATGTGCTTCCCGCTAAGAAGGTCAACCAAAAGAGTCCCAAGGCTATATATCACGCTTTCAGACCTTACTCTTCCTACAGGATGGAAACAAATTTCAGAAAAGCAAATGAAAAAAAATTACTCATGTCATATCTAAAGTAAAAAAATCAGTGATTTTGATTTTAAATGTTAAAATGCATCTTTTTATAATAAAAATACTAATCGTACCGAAACCGGAACACATTGATTCTCCAAAGAATTGGAAAAAGTAAACATGGAATTTGTGCTTTGGCACTAAAACAATAAAGCTATATGAAATCCCAAAATTAAAGTTAAAAATAACTCACTTCACCTTAAAGTCAAAATCAATCCTTTTGACCACAAAGGTCAAAAATGCACATCTTCCCTTAAGATAATTAAGAACAATATTGTAAAACAATAATGTACCTGTGCTCAGATACAGATACACGGGATGAGTGAAAGCAAGATTCGTGCTATAACTTTTTTCCATCCAGGTTATTGGATTACCTTCCTGCAAGAATCTAATGTGTGAATATCGGTTTTCAAATTTAATAATGTGAAATATAGAAATAAAAAATTAAAGGTTTGACCTCATCAAACAAAATTTTATAGGCATTGAGATCGTGATAAAAAGCACGCCCTTTATTTGTTCAAAATTCAAGAGCTTCGACTAAATGTAACACCACTCCTAACCTCATTGCCCATTTCATTGGTTGTGATTTCCCTAAATTAACAGAGATTTACATTAATCTTTTAAACGAATAATAAAAAACATTACACTTTGCAAGAGCGAGTGACTGTGAACAAATTATGGATATGTAGATGTTTTGCTTGTTCCCTTATACTTGTTCCTTTAGTTAAAAAAAAAAAACACAAAGAACTGCTTACAATGAAAAAGATGTTTTGCAACGGTGTTATTGGGCAAATACTCAGTCACAGGTAGTCGTTCTTTGTTTTTACAACAGTAACCAAGAAGATTTAAAAATTTTCAATATTTTTATTTTTAAATTACCCATGGCGGACATCACACTCGCAACCAGATCTTTCCCCTCCGCAAATCCATCCTTAATCTGCAACCAAAAATCAAACATCAAACATCAAACAATCACAACTCAAAATTAAACAATCACAATTCATATAAGAAGATAACAGCATACCTGAGTGAGGAGAGCATCATCAGTTGGTAGTTTCAGGTCATCCTTGGTGTTACCATTTTCAGTCAGCAAGTTCACCTGCAATAATTAATTAATTATCAGAATCATATCGGTTGATTACTTCAAAAATTAGTTACTTTTAGGGAAAGAGAGCCATACAAATCCATCTTCAGAAATATCAATGAGCTGGTAGTCAGTACGGCTAACATGAGGAACCTGCAAAACGGGTACACATAAAAGAGTAAGAGACCACTTGGTTTTAAAATAAAAATAACAAAAAAAAAGCATCACTGATGGTGTTTACTGATTACATACATCACAGTTATGGGAAGATGGGACGATATCTTCAAGCTTTTTTCCATTCAAGATGTCAATTGCAACAAAGTGACACTTAGCATGACCGTGCTTGCCGGTCTTGGAGGTAGAAACTTCTACAACCTAATAACATTATAACAAAAGCATCACACATAAGTCAATTTACAATCAATCAAATTCACAAAAAAAAAAAAAAAAAACAAAACAAAGTTTTGAAATTGGAAATTTAGTAAGCATGTTCATGAAACATGATGTGAAATCAACTATAGCTAACAGATAAGATATAATATAGTACTACACTTACAGTAAAATCAACAAAAGTAAAAGATAAAATTTGAGAAACGATTCCAAAATTTTAAAATATAAATCAAAGCTTACTTACTTCTGAAAAAATAAGATTTAATGGAGTTTCTTCAACAACGAATACATGTTTCTAGTTCCTATCAACTAAAGCAATAAGAACCAGTAGTATTCAAATAGCTTGAAATCATAGTCAAACTATACAGTACAAACAAAGCTTGTTAACTCAGGATAAGATTTTACCAAACACATGTTACAACATCATCATAGAAATAGCCACTGATAAGTTTTAGATTAACCAACTCTACACAAAAACCAACAACAAACAAAACAGATCTAGAGTAAATCTTATGCAACAGTTTAATACTATCTGATTCTAAATAACTAATGAGTCAACACCGGAAAGATAAAGAACATTCAGTTACCATCTTGTGATTACCGTCGAGTATAAAGGCTTCAAAGCCGATGATTGATGATTCGTAGATGATCTTCAGAGAGAGAGGAGTATTGCGTCTTGAAGATCGATTGAAGGTTGTCGGACAGGATTGAGAGAGATGAAGATGAAGAGGAATTTTGATCTAGGGTTTTTGGCGATTAGGGTTTTTGGTTAGAAGAGGAACGATGATGAATGAGAGAATGAGAGATAACGTATAATTGAATGAGAGAGAGAATATGAATGAAACGTACAAAAGAAGCTTCTCCAATCCTTGATTTTTAGCTATGCCACATGTACTGCCACATATGCAGCTTAGTTGGCATTAACCATAGGGTGACAAGTGTCCCCCTTTTGTTTATTATATATATAGATATAGATATATAGATATAGATATAGATTAGTACACTTATTGTAACGTGCATAGCATTAGTTGTTGTTTTTAATTGGACTCACGTGTTAGTTACACGCAAGCTAATATGTGACAGTATGCAAATAAAAAAAAACGATTATATTTATTGTTGCGCCTAACATAAGTTAAATATGTTTCACATATGTATTTAGCTTCTAGTTATTGTTAATGACGCAATATATTATCCTTATTAAGGTTATAAGAATCTCTATGTGACCCACATTGAAGAGCTAAAACATAATTATAATATATGTTCCGTTAAATTTGGAAATAATCATTAAAGATGGTTATACATAACTGTTGCTGCTTAAATCCTAAAGAAATAGTTAATTATTAGTTGAATGTTTATTTGCCAGTATAAAAGAAACAGTAAAAAAATTGATGACTCTACATATAATTATTATATAAAGATTAAGATATATTTTACTTTGTTATTAGATAAAAATAGGCTTGGACTATCCGGACACCCTCTGCGCCTATTTTCACACTTTTTGTGCCCTAGACGCCTCGTATAGGGCTATACGAGACGTCTAAGCACTGAATTCAAGGGGGTCTCAGAGGGTGTCAGGCACAAAGTTTAAGAAACCCTATACGAAAAGTACAACCCTATACGAGGCGTCTAAGGCTTGGGTTTTTTTTTTTTTTTTTGTTGAAATAAGGGGTGTTTTGGTGGGTTTTGGTATGGTTTTTTTGATAGTTTTTGAAGATGTGTTTTTTGGTTGAAAATTTTTTTGGTTTTAAAAAAAGTTTTGTTTTTTTTTGTTTTTTACACTATAAAAAAGTTTTTGTTTTTTTTAAATCGACTATTTTAAAAATCGGCTCTTTAAATATTTTATATCGATTAAATATTATAATGTTTTTAACATTTTACTTTTTTAAATATTATTCTTCCGATTAAAATTTTATCTCGTTCAAATATTGTTTACGTATTATATTCTGGGGATATATTGTTTCCGTATTATATTCAAAACATATATTGTTTCCGTATTATCTCAATTTAAGAAAACAATCATTAAGTAACCGAATAACTGAAAACAAACATAAATATGACATATATAAGATAACTTTGTACATTCATAACAAAAATATATAAGATAAGTTTGTACATCCATAATAAAAATAAAAACAACAACAGGTCTATGCATCCAAATCCAAATCCAAATCTGGATCTGGCTGCAGCGGCTGCTGCTGCTGCTGATGTGGTGCTCGAGCTGGTGGAAGCGGTATCGGGGGTAATCCCTCTCTCTCTCTCGTCTATCCTGCTCGGCCCGTACCAGCCAACCTACCAAATCGTTGAGCCTGTCAAGTTCGGCTCGTACATCCGGATGTAGCGCAACTCCTGGGGCATGACCTGGAATAACGTGACGTGGAAACTGAGGCGCCCCGGGAGGTGGCGGTGGCTGTGGCTTGTAACACCCCGAAAATATAAAACTATATATATTAGAATTATAAAACGTTAAATACACAAGAACAAACTAACTAGGAATAGATAACCCGGTTATATATGATTCTTGTGATATCAAATAAATGGATGGAAAACCCTTAAATTATAAAGAGGGCAATAATAGAGGGACTAGAATAGTTAAACTTGAAACTTTAATTACTAGTAAATAAAATAAACTCCAAACATACACCTAAGTGTATGCTTGGATCGATCAGAACGCAGGAGCGACCAGGAGCTCCTCTCCAAAACCCTAGTTCACTAAAAATTGATCAATTGGAGGTTCAATTCAGTCCCAAATCGAAATCTGAACATAGATTCGTGATCACCTCGTCAAAGGAATCATAAGGTATGCCAAATTAGGTTCTTTTGATTCAACTCAAATTCCTTGCATGTGATAGAAATCGAATGTTTAGCTTGATTTTGTGATGTATTGACTAAATTAGATGTGATATGATGTCTAAGGACAAACCCTAGATGATTTCTTGACAAAATCTTGCATGATGCTTGTAGGGTTTCATAATCACCATTGTAGGTGATTGATGAGCTTGAAGAAACTTGATAAATGCTAAAATTATAACTCTTGTTCTAGCACAATCTGAATTTAAGAAGTAATTTCAGAAATATTGATGTTAAGATATGTGCAAAGTTGACTAATTGAAGTGAAATTAGATGATAATTACAAGTCATGAACTTGGTAATGATTATGAGAAAATCTGACCCGCTAGGTGTTTGTTGAAATGCCTAAGTGGGGATTTAAATGTTAAAAATAGGATGAAAACGCAGATTTGATTATTGTTTATAATGATACGTTAATAATCATGAAAAGAGTTCTAAACCAATTGTAAATTGAACTCTCTAGGCAAAGAGTCTGGATCGTCAAGCGGACAAGCCGGAGGGAATACGCGTGGGAAAGGTGTGCTCTAAAGGTACGAAATTTACCGTTTCGCTACATTATGTTTAATTGTTAGTCTTATGTTGTTATATTGAAATTTGGTAAAACAAGATACACCAATATGTCACGGAAGTGACAAAGTGCCTTAAGCAGGTAAAACGGGTCAAATCATGTGTTAGAAATAGAGTTTGGAATGTTTGAATTGGTGGTCTCCATTCGGCATCCAAACGAGTCAAAGCAAATTGAATGTATGCTTGTCAAATAGTATTAAAAGCATGTTTAAATCCTTGAAACAAGCATGACGATTTTTGCGTAAGCAACCCTTGGGAGGGAAGCGAAACGTCATAATCGGAGAATCCGGGATTGGGTAAATTGATTGTAGACATGAGATGACAAATAAACAAGTTGTTGAACTTGTAGACAAACGGGTCGAATAAGCAAGGAATCGGATTATAAGCTGATTTTCTGTAAACTGAAAATTTTCAGGAATGGTGTTGATAGACGCGTCCGTAATTAAATTACGGTCGCGTAGGAAAAAGAATCGGTTAAATCGGACGCCCGAGTCAAAAGTTATGCCGATTTAAAGTTTGGAACTTGGAAAAATAGTGCTGGGTCAAATTAGCAGCTCAACACAACAACAATCTGTCGAAAATTGATGCTGGCGCGACACCACGACCCCCTGGCGCGACGCCACGGCGGTGGCGTGACGCCACGGCCTCCCTCGCGCGACGCCAGCACCTAGAAACGAGATTTTCTTGTTTTTTTTGATACTTTGAGTATGGAACTTGTTTATACTTGGTGTTTAAAGTGTCAAACTAATAATTTTAAATGGTTTTGACCGTAGGTGAATATGGAACCAAATCCGGATGGTGATCAAGCTATTATCAAGAACCGAACGCACTAAACGAAGCTTCCGCACTTGATCTATTTTGTCTTAGCATTAGTAGATACGTGAAGTTATGTTTTGTATGTCTAATGGATATTTTCCTTTTAACTGAAACTTTCAAGATCAAATATGATCTTTTAAATGAAGAAACTTTTTGTAAACTCGATATTTTAGTATGAAATCCTTGTTTTGTATCATTAATCTTGTTATAAAATGTTGGGTCTTACATGGCTCCGCTGCACCGTCTAAATCCACCGAAGGGTCCTCCACGGGCACTGCATCAGCAGGATCTTCCGGAGGATAGACTGGCTCAAACTGCTCTGGTAGGGCCTCCTCTGTCCATATGCTCTCGTTGCGGTTTTTAAACCGTGGGCCAACGGGGAACCTCTTGATCAGCATCATCCCCCACAGCGATGGAAAACCCATCCGCGTTGGCATGACTGGCGGCGTCCGTAGATGTGGGTCCTCCTCCGGTACGATGCCCAATGAACGGGCAATGACGGTCACGTACGCGCCGCCATACAAAAATCCGCGCTCCTGTCAGTGATGTGCGGAGGCGTAGTACTGGGCTAGACCGTGTGCTAGTGCGCACGGCCTCCTGTACAACAAACAGTAAAAGAAAAAAAAGATCTGTGGACGTACACCACTCACGGCTGTAGCCTCGCGCTGCAATAGAAGTAGCGAGCATATGGTGCATATACCTGCAGATAGTGTTAGCGAAATACAGAAACATAGATTAATAAACAATACACATAATCACAATAATTGCTGTAATAAACATACGTACCTGTACAGTGGGTCCTTAATAAATGACACCCTCCCCTTCGACTTCTCGTGCTCCCAATGATTTGCCCCCGCAATCACCTGCCAAAACCCTAAAAGAATGGGTCTCTCAACCACCACTAGCCCCGCTGTGTAAACGTCAGTCTCGATCTCCTCCTGCCTGTATAAACCACAATGCATCGCAAACTGTGCTAGCGTCATCGAACGCAAAACGCAGTGAGCCTGAACGAAACCTCAGGCGGAGGGGGAGCATCTGAGTGCGGAAGCGGCACTGGGACCCCAGGAGGGTGAAATGTGAATGACGAAAGGAACTCGACCAGCAGCTCCATGTAGCTCGGCGTGTGCGCCAACTCAAAAAGACGATGCCACGGCGAATCGACAGGTATAAACCGACGCACTCTAGCCGTCTCACTAATCTCATCAATCGTGTCCCAGTAGATCGCTGAATACGATCCAATGTGCATACTCCTAAGCTTCTGGCAATGACGGGCGACATCGGTGCCGTCATGAAACTCTAGATACGGGTGACCCTGCAGCGTATCCGGAGGGGGTAGCCGTCTCCGTCGTGGACCCCGCTGAACCGGCTGACCCCCCGGCGGTGCCCCATCAAGCTCTACCTGAATGTCATTGATATGTGCAAAATGCAACATATAAATTACATCAATTGTGGCATAAAACTAACCCTTTTTAGTACTAGTGTTGGAAAAAGTGTGTTTTTGTCTTCCTTTTGTATTTTCAGGATTAAATGAGCTCAAATTAACAAAAGAAGCAAAAAGGCAGCTAAATCTAACATAAATACAAGAAAAGGAAAAAACGTGGCATGCCTGACCTCCCCGAAAGCATCTTCCCAAGCAAAACAAGAGAACAGAAGGCTGAACACGCCCCGTACTCAGAGAACACGGGGGCGTGCCCAAGTGTCAGCATAAAAGACAAAGTTGTAGAAGCTTCCATCGCTCACCACGGGGCCGTGCTCAGCGGACACGGGGCCGTGGTCAACTATAAGATTCGCAGAATCTAGGCAAATATTGATAGTATAAATATGCTTCTGCACACGGGGTCGTGCTCAGCGGACACGGGGTCGTGCTCAACTAATGCAGAAAAAAGCAATTAATGAAGACAGAGAAGAGGATGGACTCGGGGCCGTGCCCACTGGACACGGGGCCATGCCCGAGCTTCTGTTCAACCTATAAATAGGAGTGCTTGGCTCAAGCTAAAACCATCCCTTGGCACACCACCTCTCTCACACTTCACCCACCACCCACCACCACCATAACACCATCATCCACCACCATCATCCATTGTCCATCATAGAGTGTGTGAGTCGTCTCGGGATCCAAGATTGATCGTAAGAGTTCTTGGCAATCAAGGCCATGTTTGCCTAAGTCTCTTACATCACTTGGTGAAGACAAAGTGTCTAGTGTAACACTTTTTATTTTTAATCTTTTCGCACTTTTTAATTGATTATGTATTAATGACTTTAATAACTAGTTTCTTATGTTGAAGGTGATTCTTCCTTATCGTTTGTCCGTGGTGCCTTGGCATTATTTTACTGTCTATATAAAATAAAATATTTTCACCATTCATATCTCCACGGTCTATATGGAGGTATGTTGGCTACCTGGTCGGGGGTTAAGGGAACGGTTTGGTAAGAGTCTTGCCATTGTTCAGTGTATAGATCCTGCAAAGGACCTGGGTCAAATTTAGTAGGACCTCCTTCAATACTTAACGGTATTGGATGGCGGGGGTCCAAACTCTTTGATCCCCTCATAAGTTAAACTACTATTAAAACTTTAACCCGACTACTTAGGACTGTATCCCTGCTGACTCAGACTACTTAGCCGAGGGTAACGTCGCCTTCAAAAGAGGGGCCTACCACAATATGCATTAATAACTTAATTAATTATCTTTCAATAATCCAACCCTTTAGGATTGTATCCCTGCTGACTCAAACTACTGGGTTGAGGGTAACGTCACCTCCAAAAGAGGGGCCTACTACAATAACTAAGATAATCTCTTAATAAAGTGCAAAAGTGCGGAAATAATCAAAGGTTACACTAAACACGAGTCGGAGCTAAGTGATTCATCTTTTCTATCTGTTTTTCTTTTATTTTTATTTTCAGCATTTTAGTTAGTTTTTATTTTCTTAGTTTAAAACATTTTTCAAAACTTTTGATTTGATTAGACGTTGAGGATAAACCGGTACTAAAAGCTCTTGTGTCATTGGACGACCTCGGTATCTTACCAACACTATACTACGCTCACGATGGGTGCACTTGCCCATATGTGTGTTTAGTGTCAGTAAATATCGTGTTTTATAAATTTAAAACTTGGCTAAAAAGTGTTAAAAAGGGCTTAACATATACATTAAAAACTAACGACACTTCACACGCATCAAGTTTTTGGCGCCGTTGCCGGGGACACTCAGCACGGGCTGTGCTCGCTGAACACGCCCCGTGCCCAGTCATTGGAACTGGCAATCCTGTTTTAAGTCAGACAGTAAGCTGAACACGGGGCCGTGCCCACTCAACACGCCCCGTGCCCAAGATTTAGTTACTGAAAACAGAACCGTGAGATCCCGACGGTTGGTAATTTCTGACACAAACATGAGTGATACTGATATTTTTTACTTTCGGCACTCTTATGGTACGTGGTGTCAAATATGTGGTGGTTCCCATAAGGAATTAGAATGCTATTTTCTAAATTATAAGCCCCACTATATAGACCCATCGTTTCCTTATATCCTTAAGAGGGGCGAAAGTAAAAATAATCCTTATCTCTCCCTCGAATGCTCCCAACCTGATTTTCTAGGAGAAATGCTTCTTGATGAACTATTTCAATTAGAAGATCTAATTCTTAATTGGTTAAAAGAACTTAGGATAGATTTCAATAATTTATCTCAAGACGATAACCAAGAAGAAGTGTTGGGATCACATTCAAACAACTTCGTTGTTCCCAACGATACTTCTAACTCTAGTGAGGACTTGAACGATAGTCGTCCCTGTGTCGATTGTGCCGTGAAGGACTCCCCATCGACTTCGTTCGATGCATACACAGACCTGAGCGATTCGACATACACTTTCTTTAACGAGGGCCCGGAAAAGGGTTGGACTTGTCCACCTACATATAGCATAGGAATCACCCTCACCGAAAACCTCTTGCGTTCTCGTCTTAATCTAGAACAATTAAGGTATCTTAGGCACTTTGGGGTTGTTCCATCCAGTAAGGAACAACCCGATCCGGAAAAAGTTCCTTGAAAATAGACAAAACTTCATAAACAGCCTTTTGACACGGGGCCGTGCCCAGGTCAACACGCCCCCGTGTCCACCAAAAGATTCCCTTCTGACTTTTTGTCAGAATACGGACAAAACGTGTCAGGATCTTGCCTGCACACGGGGCCGTGTCCAGCCGACACGGGGCCGTGTCCAGCATGCTGTCGTTTTCTATAAATGCAGCCAAGAATCCTGCACATTTGGACCATCCAGGGACAGAGATTTGAAAGGATTTTCTAACTTACCATCCTAGGTATGTTCTAAAAGAAGGTTCTAACAAACATCTTGTCCTTTCCTCTTTTATCAATTACCTTCTTCTTCATCTTTCTTGCAACAACACCTCCATTGAAGCTTAATTCCAAGCTTTATTGTGATGTTTGTTAAACTTTTGTTCAAGGAATCTTGTTAAAAATAAGTTACACAACATTGTTTTAAGTTATTTCTGTTAAAAAACGCTTCATAAGTTGGGAAAATAATTTGAAATTCCAAGATTCCTTGTTCTAAAAAACTGTAGAAAGGTGAACACGGGGCTGTGCTCATTGAGCACGGGGCCGTGTCCGTGGTACTGTTTCATTAAAATGAACTGTTTTTGGTTTGTTTTCGTAGAATGTCTAGCCAAAACAGTGGAACCTCTTCTGCGCACTCCAGAAACAGTCGAAGGGAAAGAAGGCCATCAATTGAAGCAACTCTCGTACGATACGTAATGGCGTTACGTGAAGCTCTTGACGAGATGACTTTGGTAGAGGAGGTCCTAATAGACCGTATAAATTATCTTACGGTAGGGCTGGAAAACAGTTTTCAAGAAATTAACCTCTTGCACCAGAGGTTAAACATTCTTGTAACACCTCCCATGGAACCAATCCTCCCTCAAGAGGATTGGAACCTAGCACTTGGAATCCACAATCCTACCGGTTGGGACGACATTCCAGCGGAACCTCCTCTTGAAGATCTACAAGAAGTCCCGGTGGAGGTTGCACCTCCTCAAACCAATGCCAATGAGCCCGCTTTTCTTCTCCCTAGGGAGATAGAAGAATGGCTCGCCGATGTGTGAGGAACCCATGCCCGGAGAAAGAAGTTTTTCAAGCCACATTTAACCGAGGGATTTACCTTTTCGGAAATTTTGCTAATAGAATAAGTAGTAGGCTAGAACTTCTTGGTTTAGATTTCTTGTGTTTCTTTGACCTAACTATCTAATATTTTAACTTTTAGACTATTATGTAATTCTCTCTGACTTAATGAATGATGGTTTTAGATAATTTGGTTTTTGGATGATGTTGTAATGTGTAAAACACACTCGGGATGGCAAAGGATACAAGGGAAACTTGAACCAGCACCCCATGCAGGAAAACAGGGCCATCCGACGATCTTTCTTCATTACAGTAAGTTCAGCACGGGCCGTGTCCGCCCAACACGGCCCCGTGCTGCACAGTCTGCAGAAAATGTCCAGTTCAGGTAAACTGGACACAGGCCGTGTTCACCCAACACGCCCCCATGTCCAGGCTTCTGTTTCTTTTGTTTAACTTTTGTTACTGGCACCTGAACACGGGGCCGTGTCCGGGCGCTCAGTAACACAAATTTTTGCTTTTTCACACCTTTTACACATTCAATCAACCTAAAAACTTATTTTTGGGACACATTGAGGACAATGTGTAATTTAAGTGTGGGGGGATGCTAAAACCTTGAATCTTGCAAGTCCTAAATACAAGCCTTACACAAAACTCTATTGGAACCGCTAATCACCCCAAATTTTTTTCAAAAATTTTCATTTTTTTTACTTGTCTAGGTTTAATTTGGGAATTTCAAAATTCTAAAAAGGTAATATTTTTATAAATTTACAACCGATAGCGTCGTGATAAAAAGAACCAACATATGAAAATTATGAAAAGGCATGACAAGCTTAGTTAAAATTTAATTATATATACTTGATCACATAAAAACCCATTCCCACAAAAGTGAGTTTTGAGCCTTTATTGAGCATACAAATACATATCTTTAAATTAAATGCTCATTTTTCGTTTCTTGTGTGAATAGCCGCTTGGTTATTACAACTCTAGAACTTGCCACGACGATACATTCCCGGTCCTTACCAACTTAAACCCGAGTAAGTAAATGATGGAGGCATTAGGACTAACCCTTTTTATTTCTACACCATTATTTTTTTTTACCACCTACCCAAAATCCCCCTAGTTAACCCCTTTGAGCCTAAACCTTTTCATTTCTTAACCCAAACCAAACACCCTTTCACCCACCAAAACCTTTTTATTTTTAACCCTTTGTTTTAGTAACAAGCTCGGTTTTTCGTATGACTTTCAAAAAAAAATGTTGATGATGAAGCAAAAGAAATAAACAAGCAAGTTCATCAAAAATAACTTTGTTTGAATTATGGCTTCATCAAAATAAAAAGTTGAAAAAATAGAGAAAGTCTTACGAAAACCGATGCTTGTTGCACTTTTCGCCCTTTCACTAACCACTAACCCAACCACCTACCTTTAACCCAAGCCTAACCCTTCACCCAAAAAGTCCTCTTGATATTTACAAAGGTATATAGTTAAAAAGGAGAAGGATTGATTGCTTGGCAAGCCTATGGTAGGAGTAAGTTCAATGCCGCTCTCGAGTGATTCACTAAAATACATCTTCGGTCGAGTGTTGAGTGATCCCCCGTGAGGTATGTGAACGTGTATATAAATGGAATTTTAAAGAGGCATGATTATGCCCTAATAAGTAATTTATCTTATGAAAAGTTTTAAATAAATCATGACGAATAGGATTGTAAATAAATAAAAATAAAACGTAATAAAGAATCTTGGAAATCCCGACACTCTATGACAAGCCCAAAAACCTTCTCTTCTACCCATTTCATTTGGGAGTGTAAAGCCACATTATAAAGAGTTTTGCTTGAGGACAAGCAAAGATTCAAGTGTGGGGTATTTGATGTGTGCAAAATGCAACATATAAATTACATCAATTGTGGCATAAAACTAACCCTTTTTTAGAACTAATGTTCGAAAAAGTGGGTTTTTGTCTTCCTTTTGTATTTTCAGGATTAAATTAGCTCAAATTAACAAAAGAAGCAAAAAGACAGCTAAATCTAACATAAATACAAGAAAAGGAACAAACGTGGCATGCCCGACCTCCCCGAAAGCATCTTCCCAAGCAAAACAAGAGAACAGAAGGCTGAACACGCCCCGTGCTCAGTGAACACGGGGGCGTGCCCAAGTGTCAACATAAAAGACAAAGTTGTAGAAGCTTCCATCGCCCACCACGGGGCCGTGCACAGCGGACACGGGGCCGTGGTCAACTATAAGATTCGCAGAATCCAGGCAAATCTTAATAGTACAGATATGCTTCTGCACACGGGGTCGTGCCCAGCGGACACGGGGCCGTGGTCAACTAATGCAGACAAAAGCAATTAATGAAAACAGAGAAGAGGATGGACACGGGGCCGTGCCCGAGCTTCTGTTCAGCCTATAAATAGGAGTGCTTGGCTCAAGCTCAAACCATCCCTTGGCACACCACCTCTCTCACACTTCACCCACCACCACCATAACACCATCATCCACCACCATCATCCATTGTCCATCATAGAGTGTGTGAGTCGTCTCGGGATCCAAGATTGATCGTAAGAGTTCTTGACAATCAAGGCCATGTTTGCCTAAGTCTCTTACATCTAGGGCTGTAAACGAACTGAACGTTCAGCGAACAGTTCGTGAACCGTTCGGCGGGAAGTTCGTTTGTGTTCGTTCGTTTAATAAACGAACGAACATGAACAAGAAATTTCGTTCGATTAGTTAAATGAACGAACATGAACAGAGACCTTGTTCGTTCGATTGTGTTCGTAAACGTTCGGTAAGGTGTTCGTGAACGTGTTCATGAACATTCGTTGATTTGCGTTCGTTTATGTTCGTATGTTTGTGTTTTAATTGAGGATCTTTGTACTTTCTTATATTTTATTTGTACTTTTTATATTATTAAATTTTTATTTATTTTATTTCCCTAACAATTAAACTAGGAAATCCACTTTCACCTTGTTTATGCATCATTTCCCTTTCATTTCTCATTATTTACATCCACGAATACAATCGACCTCCGTTCCACATTAAGGGATTCAAGTTCGAGTGCTACTCTCTGGGCCATCTATCTTTATCCTTCGTCGCGTTCGTCAAATTTATTTGTGTTCGCGAACACGCTCATTTCCTTAATGAACGAACACGAACATAAAATCTCGTTCGATAACTGTTCATGAACCGTTCGTGAACACATTTATTTCCTTAACGAACGAACATGAACAAGGCCTTGTTCGTGTTCGTTCGGTTCGTTTACAGCCCTACTTACATCACTTGGTGAAGACAAAGTGTCTAGTGTAATACTTTTTATTTTTAATCTTTTCGCACTTTTTAATTCGTTATGTATTAATGACTTTAATAACTAGTTTCTTATGTTGAAGGTGATTCTTCCTTATCGTTTGTCCGTGGTGTCTTGGCATTATTTTACTGTCTATATAAAATAAAATATTTTCACCATTCATATCTCCACGGTCTATATGGAGGTATGTTGGCTACCTGGTCGAGGGTTAAGGGAACGGTTTGGTAAGAGTCTTGCCATTGTTCAGTGTATAGATCCTGCAAAGGACCTGGGTCAAATTTAGTAGGACCTCCTTCAATACTTAACGGTATTGGATGGCGGGGTTCCAAACTCATTGATCCCCTCATAAGTTAAACTACTATTAAAACTTTAACCCAGCTACTTAAGACTGTATCTCTGCTGACTCAGACTACTTAGCCGAGGGTAACGTCGCCTTCAAAAGAGGGGCCTACCACAATATGCATTAATAACTTAATTAATTATCTTTCAATAATCCAACCCTTTAGGATTGTATCCCTGCTGACTCAAACTAGTGGGTTGAGGGTAACGTCACCTCCAAAAGAGGGGCCTACTACAATAACTATGATAATCTCTTAATAAAGTGCAAAAGTGCGGAAATAATCAAAGGTTACACTAAACACGAGTCGGAGCCAAGTGATTCATCTTGTCTATCTATTTTTCTTTTATTTTTATTTTTCAGCATTTTAGTTAGTTTTTATTTTCTTAGTTTAAAACATTTTTCTAAACTTTTGATTTGATTAGACGTTGAGGATAAACCGGTACTAAAAGCTCTTGTGTCCTTGGACGACCTCGGTATCTTACCAACACTGTACTACGCTCACGATGGGTGCACTTGCCCATATGTGTGTTTAGTGTTAGTAAATATCGTGTTTTATAAATTTAAAACTTGGCTAAAAAGTGTTAAAAAGGGCTTAACATATACATTAAAAACTAACGACACTTCACACGCATCAGTCATCGCCCTGAATCTGATGGTCTTCCATAATCAATCTGCAAATAAATACCGTATACGTATAAAAACAATAATAATAATATAAAAAAATAATAACATTAATAATAATAATAATAAATGATAATAATAATAATAATAATAATAATATTAATAACAATAATAATAATAATAATAATGATAAATTAAAATAATAACTAATAATAATAATAATAAATAATAATAACAATAAATAATAATAATAATAAATAATAATAATATTAATAATAATAATAAATAATAATAATAACAACAATAATAATAACAACAATAATAATACAAAAAATAATAACAATAATAATAATAATAATAAAAACAATATTAATAACAATAATAATAATAATAATAATAATAATAATAATAATAATAATAAAAACAATAATAATAACAATAATAATAACTAATAATAACATTAATTAAAAAAAATCACAGTGTCTCGTATCTGCCTCGTATAGAGGTATACGGGGCGTCCTGTTCTACCATCTTCATCTTCAACCTCATCCCAAAAACCTCAAACCCAACAAAACCTAAACTACGGGCAAACCTACGGTCTAAAGGCAAAAACGAGGCTAAAATACTAAACTACGGGAAGAAATACGTAACAGGGATGCCTCAAATCTTCGAAAATACGGTCCAAATACGTATCCGAGGCGTATACGTATTTGGACCGTATTTTAGGTGGAGTGAAAACTCTCCTTCTGCGAAAAGAAACATTTCATGTGACATAACCCTTGGAGAGCGCTTGATAATTGACTCATTTCATATGTGAACATGGAACATTTAACGAGGGTGATCAGGCATCTGTTAAGGGCCAAGATAAAAAGATATTTGTAAACATAGTTCTTCGTAGGTGAGTTTCTAGACCCCTCTTTAAGGTAGTGTTTGGTATGCATGAATGAGAGGTGGAATGTAATGAACTATTGCGAGGAAATGAAAAAAAGTGTGCTTGGTTGGTCAATGTAATGGAATCACCCATTACATAAGTCATTCCATTCTCTCAAATTCATTCCATCCATTCCCCCTGTTTTTTTTCCATTTCATTCCCTCTCAGCCTACGTCACAAACACCGCCCATCACCTCCACCGTTTGCCACCACCACCACCACCTGCCGTCATTACCACCCGCCACCAACCTCCACCGACCACCACCACCACCACCACCACCGTCCTCCGCCCGCCGCCATCGCCATCGGCTACCATCGCTGCCACTCGCCATCGTAAACCACCCCCACCCCGACCACTACCGCAATCCTCCGCCGACCACCACCACCATCATCCACTGCCACCACCTGCTACCGTTGACCACCACCACCCACCGTCGTCGTCGTCGCCACCACCATCGACCACCATCGCCGCCACCCGCCACCACCGACCACCGCCACCCCGACCACTACCGCCACCCTTCGCCGACCACCACCACCATCCTCTGCGGCCACCAACCGCTACCGTCGACAACCACCACCCACCGTCGTCGCCACCCCCATCAACCACCATCGCCGCCACCTGCCAACGCAGACCACCGCCAACACCACCGCTACCACCGACCACCGCCACCCATCGCTGCCACCGCCACTAGCCGCCACCACCCTTCCCCGATTTAATTCATTCCTCTTTTCTTACCTACCAAACAACACACGGTAATGATTTATTCCTTTCCTGCATGGTAACCAACCAAGACTATGGAATGTAATGATCCATTTTATTACTTTGTCAATTCCATTACCTTGTCCATTCCATTCCCTCATCTATTCCATTACACCATACCAAACAGACCCTAAATATTGTTTTCGAAAGGTGTGCATACTCATTAAAGTGGTTTAAAATATAAAATTTGATTTCTAAAGAGCGGTATAGTTTGCTAAAGTAATCCGAAATAACATATGTTTTCTAAAGTAAGCCATAGTTTAAAAAAAAGAAATAGTTTGACTTTTAGCCTTAAAGGTCTCCGGAATCATTTCAAGTGGCATGTCTAATGTTAACATCTCTCTAAATGCGAGGCGGACACGTGTAAAGCTTTCATCAAACTAAATTTTAAAGATAAATATGTAAAATGTAGAGTATGCTTGAATATAGAGTTAAATGCCATTTTAGTCCCTGTGATTTGGGCCATTTTACCAGTTTAGTCCAAAGGTTTCATTTTTAACCTGTGGGTCCAAAAAGGTTTCATAGTTGCCGTTTTAGTCCACTGGGTTAACTTCATCCATTTTTTCTGTTAACCAGAAGGCCATTTCTGTCATTTTATATGGCTGAATTGCTCTTTTAGTTAACAGAATTACATACAAAATGACCAAATTGGCCTTCTTGTTAACAGAAAAAATGGATGAAGTTAACCCAGTGGACTAAAATGGCAACTGTGAAACCTTTTTGGACCCACAGGTTAAAAATGAAACATTTGGACTAAACTGGCAAAATGGCCCAAACCACAGGGACTAAAATGGCATTTAACTCCTTGAATATATTAGTGTTATACAAGACTTAATGCGTCTAAAGTTAATGCTGGTGTCTAAGTTAACGCTGGTGTCTAAAGTTAACATCAAAGTCTCAATTGCATCTAAAGTTAATGCTACATGCTTAAGCTCCTAAAGTTAACGCTTTAAGCAGGAAAGGGGGCAATGCCTTTGTGCCAGTGGTTGTACAACTGCATCAAGTAAGATAATGTATGTTATAGTTTGATATGTGATGTTAAAACTATGTGATGTTGTGTATTATTACTGATGTTAAAGTTTGTAGTTGCCTTATTAAACTAGAACTCACTGAGCGTCGCATACTTTTAATATATGTTATAGTTTGATATGTTATGATATGTGATGTGTACACTATGTGAAGTCGTGCTACCTATATGCAATGTTGTGTATTATTTCTTATGTTTGTTAACTTTTAGTATGTACATCAGGCTAAAGCTAGATAGTTCAAAACTCTCTAGCTTTGGCTTTGATAAAGGCTCCATCTACTTGCATCCCATTTATAGTTATTTGTGCTTAGTTTTGTTTAAAGACAATTGTTTGTTGCGACTTTATGCTTGTTTTCAGATGGTTGGTTTAAGTTTTTCTGCCGCACAGTTATGATATTTGTGGTTTAAGAACTATATACTAAAGAAGAGTAAATCCAACATATGAGACCTCTGGGTTTTAGGCATTTCAATGTGTATGGATACACGTAGAGATTTTTTTATTAGTTTCTATTACAGAAAATCTCAAATATGAGTGCAAATTCACAGAAGTGTTGATCTGTAAACTTCAAATGGGTGGTATCGTGGTAAGTCTTTGAGTCTCTTTAACAGAGTTTTCAAGTCCTAATACAATTTCCATTGATTTTTTACATTTACCCCTCTTGAAGGTCATTTGTCTAGCACAATTCATGTTTTACTTTTTTCCCATTTGTTAGTGTTAGGACCGGTTTTGACTCCGAAACGATTGCGAACCGAACGTGTGACGTGCGGAATCCGTACACGAACGTGACCGAACACAAGAACGTACAATTTAACGTGATTCTATTGAAAGATATGACGAGTACAATCACCGTGAATCACCTATGAAGACTTTCTCTCTCTAGACTTTCTCTCTCTAAGCTTAGCTCTCCAAAATGTCAAATGAGCAAAAGTCCTAAAACTAAAGCCTAAAGCTCCTATTTATAGGCACAAGGCATAAGGGATTTCCCCTTATTTACAAGATTGCCACCTTGTCCTTTTAACTACATCATGTAACATAAAGTCTAGATCTCTTCTATTTCTGCTACGGTTTTGATTGACGGAGGCGATAGACATACTGTACTAACAGTTAGTAGAGTATTTGTTAGGTTCTATGTGTTTTTCGGTAACGGGTATTCACGTTTGTCAATTCAACCAAAAAGAGATTATTTAAATATAAATATAATATATTAAAATACATGTTTCTTTAAACTATTAACTAAATACTTTTTTGTAACTGGTCGTGTAGTGCAGGATTTGGTACCTTCCGTCTTTTGAATATTAGAAAGACACCTTACCACAATACCACGTCCCTTGTGAATGACACGTTAATATACATAGAGAAGCAAAAGTGATATTAGTCAAAATTTAATGATGATGACACTTTGTTAAAAGCAATTAACTACAATTGTTAACATGTTAATCAGGATTCCGGTATCCGCATGGAAGACAACCTTTTTTTAAACTTCCAACCACTAAAAGCATTAACAAAACAAGATGACTATATAACCATGTACGACATCTAAAAACGTTACCTTTTAGAATATACTCAGAATATTTATTTAAATAAACGATTTGTTAAATACTTAGAATATTTATTTAAATAAACAACGATTTGTTACATACAAATATTGACGGTGTATTTTCATCCACTTTATGATTTGAAAATTATTAAGGAGATGCTTAACATTAAAAGGAAATTGGGAATAGAAGTTGAAGGGAGAGACGACTATAATAACAATAACTTAATATTATAAAAGATGATAAAAGACCATGTACAAGAGAGAATTCTTGTACGAAGTGTAGGAGAAAATCTTAATCATTAATCTCCTAAGATTAATGACTCAAAACTAGACGGTGACATTTTTGTAATTATGATGTTCAAACAATTGTAGAAACAAACAGAGAAAGAGTATTCTGGTCCTATCTTACTTAAACTCCTTTCCCACTTAATTTTCAAGCAGCTATAACTTTTTCATATCTTAATATTTAAAAAAAATACACCGTATTAACGAGCATTTAAGTCTCTTAATTCGAGCAGCATATTGCTATTGTTTTCTTAAGAAAATACATGATTTTGAATACCCATTAAGTGATTACGTGATAACGTGATTTCATTATAGTATGTGAATTCACACTATGTGACTGCGTAACAATAGTTGATTTTGTATTATTATGTGACTATGTGATTTTGAATACCAATTTCGTGATTTCATTATAGTATATATTTGTTGTGAAACCACACTGAGTGATTACGTTATAAGCATAATTGTAATAACATTAATTATAACAAATCATATTAAATGTGTGATCAAGTAATGAATTTATATTGAATGTGTAATCACGTAATAGTTTATGTTGAATGTGTAATCACGTAATGGGTATTTAAAATCACGTAGTCGTGTGTTGGGTATTCAAAATCACATTATGGACTAATGGGTATTCAAAATCATGTAATTTTTTTTAAGAAAACTATAGCAATAGACTGCTCGAATTAACGAGAATGAAATGCTCGTTAATACGATGTAATTTAAAAAAAAAATATTAACGTATGAAAAAATTATAGCCGTTTGAAAATCAAGGGGATGTTGTTCACTTGGAAATGACAATAATACCCTTCCTACCAATGACCCTTGTCCTACTCCAATTTATCACGTACACTTCGTATGAAATTGTAGTCTTGTACAAAATCCAACCTCTATAAAAGATTTGCAACTATAAAAAAATCATATAATCTTTTTAAGGTAACATTATGTTCACTTCAATTATATATCTCCAATAATGTTTACATGTTTTGTTGTTATAAAAAAGCTAATGATTTAAGTAATATAAGGCTTTCACTGTTCTTAAATCTCTACATCGTATTAGTACATCATTTTTTCACTATATCTCTCTATTTATCTGTGTATGCATAGAGAGATATAGAAGAGGGATGTGTGAATATTAACTACATAATAAAAATGTCTTGTAAATAATGAAACAAAAACAAAATTTTAATCTGACAAGCCAAATTTCAATATTAAATCCTATACCGTCATGAGATGTTGGTCTAGTGGTCAAAAGCCTTCCCTCTCTAGTGGAGACGTAGGTTCGATTCCCGCTTTGGCCATTTTCAAGGGGCATCTGGGTGAAAGGACGAACCAGGGCTTTAATCCCGAGTTCGAACCTAACGGAGGGCGAGGGTTTACGGATTCCATCCGGTTCCCGCGCATCAGGGGCACGGTCTCATAACGGTCGAGGAGTTGACCTTGGACATAGCCCCAAGCAGGATGAGTTTACACGTTAGATTCTTTACCGTTCAAAAAAAGAAAAAAATAATCCTTATACCTAAACCCTACACAATATATTTTATACTATCTTAAAAGACAAAGTCGGTGGAAACCCCACTGGCTTTGCCTCTCTCCATACTTTCACAATGTTGCAATTTTAGCCCATTGACTTTGGTACCTTCAAATTTTCATAAAATGACAAATTTAGTCTCTAAACTACTACCCCATTTTACAAATAGTTTGCTTTTGACACCCCAACTTTGTGGTAGTTTCCTTTTCAGCCCCAACTTTGTTATAGTTTCCTTCTTACCCCAAAACTTTATCTTTACCCTTTCTTAGCCCTTAAGTTTAGGAAATGCATGCAATTTTTAACCAGTTAACTTTTATGAACTTTGTAAATGCCACTTTGACCCCCTCGAGAGTTTTTGGCTTGGCGATATAAATTCGAGTTAGTCGGGTCGCGTATAATACGTTATGATTATACGATATAAATTCGATTTACATTACGTTTTGATCCAATCGCAATGCAACTATAGGATACATTGAGTTCAATCGGATACGACAAAACGTGCGTTTTCATATGGTTAACACATCACATAACGCTTGGACTAATCCGTTCGATATTTGCGAAGTACCCGCGTCGCAACACGCGCGGGTCTTATTACTAGTTCGGTTCTTAAATCTAAACTCAGAGAACATTATATAAACGTGTAAAATATGAAAGTTTGTAACATTTTTTCTAGATTTTACGTTTTATGACAATATGACTTGGTATAAAGGGGTGTGGCGGTGTGGGTGAAGAGCATAGATGACGCCTAAATAAAAGTATAAGATGTATCATGGTTGCACTTTGAGTTGAGCACATAAATAAAAAATATAAAGGGTCTTTGGCTCTTTGCGATAACGGTATCAAAGTGTGTAAAAAGATTGGGCCCCTCGATTTGAGGGTGTCGTTTTTGTTCTAATGAAGTTCATCTTTCAAAAAAAAAAAGTGTGTAAAACGATGTCTTTAAGGACGTGAGTTCGAATGACGTTATAATTTATTATGTCATGCATAATGGGACATTATAGGAGCGTGAAGGGGTTTGATAACGCCCCCAACATCGTTCCGCTAGGCATTATAATGACATGAAGAAGAAGGATATTTCTAGTATAATGTCAAACGAAAAGAAAACAAAATGGGAAGTAATGATCGTAAGAGTATTAAAGACGTATTATGATGCTGATATAGCAAAAAATACCTTTTAAAAGACATTAATCATTATGGATAGTGTACACAATAATATATAATATAGAATTGTGACTTTATTAAATTGGTATTTAAAAGAAAAACCTTGGACAATATTTAGTCTATGAGAGTAATAAGTGGTGAACATAAAGGCAAACAAAAAAGGAAATGAGTGCGTGTATCGACAGTTAGACATTATTATTTACTAGTGGGTCCTCTGACTTTTCTTTTCTCCTTTTCCAGTCCTTATATTTTATTATTCGTACATCCTTCTTGTTCCCACTCCAACCAGTTATCACCTTTCCAACCATTTCCATTTTTAAATCTTCTATATTCCTATTCCATTTTTTCCGAACGAGCCCTTCTAAAAACAAAATTTATTAAATTTATGTATTCATTTATTAAACTTATATATGCGCTTATCCAATGTTTATTATATTTGGGGATGGTTCAAATTAAAACCACTTTTATTGTGAAAACTCGAAAACTAACTAAAAAAAGCCTAAAAAACACACAAAAAATTTTTTTTTTTCAATTTTTTTTATAAAAATCGCTGGTTTTTATATATAAAAAAAACTTTTTCTCAAAAAAAAAAAAAAAAAAAAATTTTGTAGTACACATGTGTAATAATACACATATGTAGTACACATACACATATGTAGTATTACACATGTGCACTACACAAAAATTTTTTTATATAGAAAAACCTGCGAAAATTGGTTTGCAAAAAAAAAAAAAAAAAATTTTTTGGTATGTTTTTTTGCCTTTTTTAATTAGTTTTCGAGTTTTCACAATAAATATTGGTTTTCATTTGAACATTCCCCTATTATATTTATGCACTCATTTATTAAACTTATGCGTTTATCCAATATTTATGGTTACATTGTGTAACATTTATTTATTTTTGTCGTTATTAGTTCTACTACTACTACCACCACCATTACTACTATTATTATAACTAGTGTTTTTTAATGACGCGCGTTGCGCGAAAGGCATTGGTGTTTTCGACCGACATCATTCTTCAAATAATTTGAGATAAACGATGCGTAACCGACCATATCCGGCATCGTGGAGTGTATTAAAAAGAGAGCAACTGGACGATTGGATGCTTGGCTAGGTGTTTATTGGAATGCCCACGGATTGTTCAGGTCAAAACCACGATTATGAGGATTCATTTTTCGTATTGTGGTTGGATGAGAATTTTTTTTTAAAAAATAAGATAGAGATGATTATAGGAGAGGTGGAGTAGTTGTGGTAAAAAAATGAATAGAATGTAAGATTAAATATATTATGATTTAATATTTAATCTAGTAGCCATTATAATCATTTACATTATATGGATCAAAATATATAACAACCTATTAATAATTAGTTGGTAATTGTTGATGGACCATATTACCCTTATTAACTAATTAGGTTTCCTCCTGGGTGCTTATATAAGGGGACGTATGTAGAGGTTAAAGGGTTACACAGTTACACAATTATACATAACCCTAATTATAACATCATCGACCTCCATCTCCATAGCCGATTCCCTTATTCGGTTTCTTAGCCACCATCATCAGTCAGCACCCTAAGGAGGAACCAGACCAAGATGACAATCATGTCAAACCTTATTGCTGCGTCTCCATCTGGATTCTCTGCTAGCATGTGCTGATGCAATCAAAGGTATGTTTTCATGTTTTCCATTATGTCTAAACAGAACTGATCAACATGTGGTATCAGAGCATATGTTGATTAGTCAGTTCTGTTTTCGTATCCATCAATTATGGGATAGAAATCTGGAAAACGGAATTTTGATAACTTAATAAAACCAACAGCCAGTTTCGAGTCATAAAGGACGACTCGAGATCTCTGTTTTCGGAAAAAAGGTTAATTATATGTTCACTCGAAATCAACTGGGTTATGTTTATAACCGAAATCTGTTTAGAAACTATTAAAATTCAGGTTTCGGGTTCCAGAATTTATGTTTTAATTTTTTAGGGTTCATCATGTTCTTAGGAAAATTCGAAAATTCCCTTATGTTTTGGAATGTAATTAGGATAATTAGGATTGATGAGTGTTTTTTCCTGTTTGATCCAATTTTATCTTTTAAGTTTATTCGAAAACTGTTAAAAAGATATACGGTTATAATTTTCGAAATTCTTGATAAATTTAGATCAACAATAAAACATGAAACACTATCACACAATCCCTTAGAATTCGAGTTTTCAGTTATTATCACAATAAACAGCTATCAACAGTGGGCTCGAGACCATCAGATTACGACTCGAGACCATCAGTCTCGACTCGAGACCATAAGGTCTCGACTCGAAATCATCAGGTCCTTAAACCTTCACAACTCGAGACCAACAGATCTCGACTCGAGACCATAAGGTCTCGACTCGAAATCATAAGGGCTCAAAGTTTACAACTTGAGACAAAGGTCTCGACTCGAGACCATAAGGTCATAACTCGAGACCATAAGGTTGCGACTCGAGACCTCATAACTGACTCGAGATCTTATAACTCAGTCGAGACCTGACTCGAAACCTCATTATTTTAGGCTGTTTAATGTGAACTAATATTTAGTTCGATCCGCGCTAACGGGTGTTTTGCTATTAAATGATTGGTTTTATAAATACTTAGTTAATTAATAAGGATCAAATAATGTTTCACAAAACCAAAATGGCTTAACTTGAATGAGCTTCTGATGTATCACTTCTGGCCAAAGCTGATTTGGTGCATCTACTTATCGTTCAAGTATTACGAAAGCTATGTTAAGTGTGCATCATAAACATGAATGTCTTAATATCTGGCCAAAGCTGATTTAATTCCTTCATAGATGGCATACTTAACGAGTGCATAACTAAAGTGATTGTTTCAATTCTGGCCAAAGCTGATTTGTCACAAATACTTTGCACACATGCTTAAATGATTACACTTCTGGCCAAAGCTGATTTGTCTTCGTTTAAGTAGAACTCTAAATAAGTCTATTATTTTGATGTTAGTAATAGACATATCACAACCTCTTCACATAATAATCCTTATATTAATGATCCTTAATTAATTTTTATGATCATTTCGTCTGCCTTATTCTTAGTACCCATAATTTTTACTCACTATAATTTTCTTCTATAAATCTATATCTCGTCCACTCTAATTTTTTTTAAACCTAAAATGTTTTGCTTTATTTAAAGTTTCTATAAGATTAGCTCTTAAATGAAATCCTTGATTATCTCTTAAGACACGATAATCCTATTGCTCTCTTCTGATAAAGCACTACAGAAGAAAAGTAGAGCATGATGATTAGGATAAATCGAACATGATGTCTCTCATGATAATCAAGATCTCTCTAACATAAATGCTATCACTAAAAGGTTATTCCAGATTAAGTCTTTCCTAAGACTAATCTATAATTGTGGAATAATCATACGAATTCCTAAGATGCATGCATTCATTTGAAATTCTAAACTATAAAGTTAAGTGGTATATGTGAATACATTATAATGTACAAAACCATGACCCATAAAGTTAAGGGCTTACGCATGGAAATAAGTACATTTTTCCAGTACATTACATACTAAGATTTTCACTTGTACAATTTGATGCATTATAAATCAGCTATAACACTCAAAAGTACCAAAGTATAATGAGTGTATTGATAAGCAACATATGTACAAAGAAATAAATGTTTGAAGCTGGAAAATAAGTTGTTACTCACCTTACAACCACTTAAACTTTGAAAGAGGATTGGTCTAAGGTCCATAGACAAAATACAAGTACAAAATTCCAACTCTAAGGTTCTTCAAGGGAAAATCTCACTGCATAATTATGCCATTAGACTAGGCATAAGCAACGAGACTATCCATTACTCTAAAGAACAGTTGGATAAGTTAATTAGGTAGTCATTTCCTAATGATATTTAAGTCTGATAATTTTAATATTTCAATTAACACATGATTAGTTGACTCTAGTTCCATACGTTTCCTTACCAGAACTCGACAAATAACTAACATGAGAGTTAGTGACAAAATTAAATGTTAAAGCTATAAGAACCATAATAAGCAATCTTCTAACAACGCTTTTCGATACCTTATTGTTGGTGCACTTGTGTCTGTACTTTGTCTGTATTTTGTCATGTTACAAAACGATGTCTTTAATGTAAGGTTGATGTAAGTTTGACCAAGTCAACCATCCTCCTGGTTTGACTTGACCAAACAGTTAGAAAAATGTTGTAAGCTGGTTGGGTCGAAGGATGTGTAATCGAAGGATTGTTTTATATCCTTCGATGATGAGGTCGAAGGATAGACCTCGAAGGATAGACCACGAAGGATATCATCCTTCGTGGTGTATGTGATCTTTCGATGGGTTTTCTGGTCGACAGATGATCTTTCGATCACTCTGTCTGATCCTTCGACCAGACCTGCTGTGTCGGGTATAAATACCCATGTGTTGTGTTCACTTCAGCAGGAAGACATAGAGGAAGACATAGAGGAAGACATAGAGGAAGATAAGGGAGAGCACATACACACACGAGAGAACTTTGAGAGTTTATAGAACATATCTGTAAACATTGAGCTTGTAACTGGACCTTTCATACGTATTAATACATGTGGTGTTAATCGTTGAATGTTGTGTGTTGTGTTTGTGCTTGTTCTCGTATAAAGTCTCGGTTGCATGCTAGCTTGGATTCCGCACTCGCTAGTGTGTTTGATATAACAAGGATAAGGTTTAATCTCATCCTCGAGAGGGACCTACAAGTGGTATCAGAGCTTTGGCTCTTCTCCTTGTTAAAACCGAGTGTTTTCGGGTGTTTTCCGGGTGTTTGAAGTTTATATTTTTCTGGAAAATCCTGTTGTTTTTGCGTGGTGTTTTGTTAAAAACCTTGTTGTTTTTCATGTTTACATGTTAGTCTTTGGTTTTTGTTAAACATCTTAGCAAATATTGTGTTCCGAAAGTTTGTGGGTTTTACCGGAAAACTCAGTTTTTTGAACTGTGTTCTTGACATATTCAAGTGATTGTTCATAGTATTTTACACTTTTGATCTTAAAATTTTTAAACTTCAAAGTGTTTGTGCATTGAAAAGAGTAAACTGATTAAAATATTGGGATCATTACCTGTTTGGTGAAACCTGCATGTTCAGAAGATATGGTCTGAACATACTTTCTGCCGAAAGTTTTCACCAACCCATCAACTTTTCACCAACCTGTCACATTTGTCAACCGTGTCAGAGCTGCTCGAAAGATATCTTTCGAAGTCGAAGATCATCTTTCGATCAAGGAGGTTCGACAGATACCCATCCTTCGAACATCTTTCGAAGTCAGTGAGTTATCTTTCGAACCAAGGAATCTTTTCGAGGGATATATTGTTCGAGCTACTGTTACTTTTCGAAAGATAAGGATCCTTCGTCTTGGTGAATCTTTCGAAGTCATTGTTCGAAATTCAACAGTGATCTTTCGAACACTGTTGATCCTTCGAACAAGTGTCTATCTTTCGAACAGGTGTTGATCTTTCGATCCTTATTTGTTTAAGTTTAACAGTTTGTGTTTTTCAGGTCTTTCGATCAAGGATCTTTCGACTGGTGGTTATCATTTGAAATTAACATAGTTTGTGAAAATTAAATTTTTGAACAGAAAACTTGTTTTCATTTTTAAATCAATTTTCACTTAATATATTAATTTTTATAAAATGGGAACAAACGGTCAGTGGGATCCAACCGCGTGGACTCTGACTTCTTCACAATCATCAGCTACACAATCATCAGCTACGCAATCTGCGTCAGATTTCAACAAAGCATGGATGCAGGCTATTGCCCCACCTCAAGCTGCAATGATAACTGCAAATCAATGGGCATTGGTCACAAATCAAAGCAACAGCATTCAATCTATGATGCAGAACGACAGTGAAACTGGTACAAGCACAAAACCGCCAAAGCTAAATCATATCAATGATTGGGGATGGTGGAAAGAAAGGCTGAGAACTTATGTTCAGGGGCAAGGTCAAGATCTATGGATGTGCTTCTTCACCGCATTTGACCATGATTTGGAAGTTGCAGGATCTAATCCAGAAACTTACAGCACTATGTCTGATGATGATAAGAAGAAATTTGAGTTAGAAAAGAAGGCATTCATGATTCTCACACAAGCTCTTCACAAAGACATTTACCACCAGTTTGTTTACTGCACGACTACTAAAAGCTTGTGGGATATGCTCACGTTACGTTGTGAAGGAAATGCTCAATCTAGAAAGATCAAACAAGAATTACTGAAGAAAGAATTTGAAGGTTTCACGTGTATGGAGAATGAGACTTTGGCAGAGTTATCGACAAGGTTTCATCACTTGTTGAGCGAGATGTTTGGTTTTAGAGTCACTGCCACTCCACAAGAAATGGTGAAGAGATTCGCTGATAGCTTACCAGCAAAGTGGAGCAGTTATCTTGAAATTCTCAAAGAAAATGGTGTTTTAGACACAATCAACGTTTATGAGTTGATTCAAAAACTGGAGAACAAGGATGTAGAAGAAAAGCTTAAGGCAAAACGAACACTAACTCCTCAAAATCCAGAGATGTACTTTGGGATTGCAGGAGGTATCAGTGGAGAAAGACCAGCCTCTCAACATGCGAAGCTTCAAACAGCCTTTATCTCAAACACCGGACCTTCCACAACAGATCAGTTTGATCCTTCAGCTTACATGATGTATTCAAGACCGAATGTGCAACCGACAGCTCAGCAGCAACAACCGCAACAGCAAGGGTTTTATGGAAGCTCTTCAAACTTTCAAGCCACTTCCAATCCTAACACAGTCAGACTAGACACTTCCAACTTTTCCAAAGTCAGTGTCGAAGTAGCCAAGGACCATATGGAGATGTTGAACACCTTGGTTAGTGCTTATTGTGGATTAGTCGCAGGTCAGATTGGGAATATCAATCTAACCAATGAAGATTATCAGCAAGTGGATAAGGAAGAGTTTGAAATGATGGATATCAAATGGGCTCTTGCTAGTGCAATTCGAAGAGCAAAGGAGTTTATGGAAAGGACGGGGAGAACCAACTTGGAAAGCAAGAAAGACACCAAGTATGGGTTCGACAAGCAAGCTGTAACGTGCTTTAACTGTGGTGAGCGGGGTCATTTCAAAAGGGAATGCACAAGACCAGCTCAGCATGGAAACCAGAATCCTTTCAGAAATCAAGGCAACCAGCAGAACCAGAACAGGAACAATGTTCGTACGATGATACCTGTCAACAACCAAAGCCAAGCAGGGCCATCAAATGCCAACCGGGGGCTGGTGGTTCAAATAGATGAGGGTTGTGATTGGTCGCTTCAGCTTGGAGAAGGAGGAAATGGTGGAACAGCATGTTTTGCTGAAGTCGTAAGGGATTTAAAGCACGCCAGTGGTGGAGAATCTTCCGCCAATGGTGGTGACTCTTCTGAGGATGAAGACTCTTCTGGTTATAGTGGAAGCTCAGATGAAGAATCCTCCACTTCAGGGAATGATCATGTGGATCAAGCGGCTTACTCTTCGTCTTCTCTCCATTCAGCCTTTATGGCTAATGTCGACAGTTCATCAAATCAGGTATGTGTCGATGAACCCACTGCTGCTAGTTGTGATAACTGTGATAGTTTGCATGTTAAAAATGCTGATTTAGAAGCAAACATGTCTGAGTTGCAAGGCAAACATAATGCTTTACAAGCTAGTTTGTTTGACTTGCAAGACAAACATGTTTCGATGAATGATGAGTGGTGTGAATTGCAAAGCAAACACGAGGCTTTGCAAGAAAAATATGATGTCACACACAAACACAATCAAGAATTGATTGTAGATCTTTCTAAAGCAACTGAAGCTAACTTGTTTTTGACCAGAAATGAAAAGGAATTTAAAGCAACAATTGCGTCATTAAAACATGATGTTTCAGAATTACAAAAGGCTGTTTTGCGAAAACAACATGCTAACAACAATCTTATTGACACAATTGAAAAGCAAATGGTAGAGTTAGCAACAGCTCGATGTGAATGTGAAACAATTAAGCAGAAATTGGAAAGTTATTCCAATTCCCGCTTTGTATTGGATCACATCATTGACGTTCAAGAGAGAAAGAAAAAGGGGGATAAACCATGTATTGGATTCAAATCGTGTCCTCCCCCAATGAACCACAATTACTCCAAATTGCCTGATGACGAGGATATGCCCCGTTTTGAACCCACTGTGCCACTCGATCTAGATGACTTTGCAGCAGGCCTCGGGTTCACAACTGGTACATCATCCTCGGGTCAATCAGAATCTGAATCTGAGAATGAGACAGATTCATCGTGTGTTAAGGAACAGAGTCCTCCTATTGTTGAGGATGCTGATTCTTCAGATGATGAATCTGAAGAAATTGCGAAACAACAGTCTAACTCGGTTACAACAGATATTCCAATCGAGAATCACATCCTGTGTGATCCACCAGTGAAACCGAGTAAGACTGAAATGTCAAAATCAATGGAGTCCCTTGTGTCTAGTAGTGAAGAGAATAACTTGTTGTACACGCTCAAAGGAGATAGCAAAATCTACTCTAACAAAGATTTTCCAATTAAAAATGTAAATCAAGATTTAATTGAGCAAATTTTTGAAGGATGCACTGATAAGTTTTTGGGGAACAAAAGTGGCAAAGTTACCGTCACTCAATGTGATCCAATTCCGTGTGAACAAATTAGAAAACAATACGGAAACCAAAAACTACAAGTTGAGCGAAAACAACAAGTCAATTCCGGAAAAGGTAAGGCACAGGGAAAGAAGGCTCAGAACAAGAATGTTCAAGCACCTAAAGTTCAACAGTCTAAGGCTGCTCAACCTAAGGCTGCACAACCTAAGGTTCAACAACGAAAGGTGCAAAACAAAAGAGCTCCTGTTAAGAAAATAGAACAGAAAATGAACTTTGTTGGGTCCACGGGTTCAGACAAACTTGAAACATTTCAGGATAAATCTAACCTTGAGTTTATAAAACAAGTTAGAATTTTAAAACGAAATGATCAGAATAATTACACCCAACACACCAACGCATGTGATTTAGGTCCAAGCACGTCTAGATCACAAAGTTCATTGTCTGGTTCTTCGTCTGATCATCAACATGTTTCTCCGAGGTTTGTAGAGCGGAGAATGTGTTTTGAGTGTGGCACAATTGGGCATATTGTAAGATACTGCCCATACCTGCAAAAGTTGAAGACAAAAACAAGTGCTCCCCAAGAAACCAATTACCAAAAACGATCATTTTCCCCGAAACAAGACCCACGTGTCTTGAAAGAAAGGGAAAAGAAGTTAAAGCAAAAGAATCAAAAGGTGATCGAAAAGGCTTTAAACACAGAAACTGCTAAAAGGAAACCAAATTTGTCACAACCGTTAAAACCGGAGATTTCTAAATCTGTAAATAATACACAATCCGGTAAACAAAAGGAAATTTGGAAACCTAAAACTGGCAAAGTTTCAGGGGGAGCCACTCAAATTCCGGGTTATCGGGAAATCGAAGTCACAATCTTCGATCATGCCGGAAGACCCAAGTCCACAAAGGCTTGGGTCCCACTCTCCAACTAATTTCTGAATGAGTGTGTAGGATATTCCAGGAGGAACCTTCGATAGTCGTAAGATTGTTGATAGTGGAGCATCCTTGCACGACATAGGCAACAGAAGAAATTGCTGCCTTTGATGGAGAGAAAAAGTAAAGGGAAACAGAAATGTCTGATGAAAGACATTGGAAGCTTCGACAAAATGAAATTCATACCAACGTTTGATTGTTAAAAGCTTTGATAGGGTTCCCGGGATAGATTAAAATCAAATGTACGCACCTGCAGCACTTCTGAATTTCAACTATCTACAAGATGAACGTGCAATGTACATTTCTTCGTGGTGTGATTGAAGAAAATGTGTTTGTTGAACAAACCAACCGGGTGTGCGGATGCCTTGGCATGGGTTGAACAACCGCACACTACTTCTGAAAGAGAAAGACAAAAACCTTCGCTGGTGAAATGTGGAAGACCAGCCGGAACCAAAGGTTTTTGATCTTGTTGCTGTGAAGAGATTTCAGTAGCTGCCAAATCGACCTTGAAATTCACACCGGGTGGATATTCAGTTTGTGAGAGCACTCAGATTCCTTGCAATGCACGATGCAGTTGCAGGATACGGTTTTCAATTTCTAATCTCTCCTATACTTGTTGATATTTAAGCTGCTTTGTGAATTATTTTCTCGTTCAGCACTCTTTGGCCAGACAATGCTGTCATGGTCCGCACCGCTTACCGACATGCCAACTGATTTTTCCAAAATTCGCTAAATCATTTCTGCTTAAAACTTAATTTTGGTAAACGGCATTGAGGTAAAACATGAGTAAAAGCAACATCGGAAAATCATTTTTGTAAATATATTTGTGTCTTTTAAATTTGTCTTAAGTTTATTGATTTTAGGGGGAATAAATCCAAAATTTGAAAATCCAAAAACATCGAAAAATTTCAAAAACTCAAAAACAATAGAAAAACAAAAATGAGTTTCCTGGCGAGAAAAAGGGAAAATGATAGTAAATCAGTGGTCTGTTGAAACCTCTTTAAACCTTAAATGAAAAGCGATAAGCAGCTCTATATAAGATGTATCGGTAGGCTCACAATCATTTTAAAGTGTGCAGGGTGATATAAACTTAAATCGACTGAAGAGCAGGTGGGAACCATTCATTGGCATATGGTCTTAGTACCGAAATTTCGTTTGAGAGATTGCCGAGGTTCTGAGATATTCGGTCTTTATGCTGCTTATCATCTGGGTATCATGGTTGTATCTTTTACCGAAAAATAACGGGGACGCAAGTCTAGATCTTCCATGATACTATACATACGTGTACATATTGCATTCGACCTCAATAAGTGATCAACAATCACATGTCCAAACAAATAAGTGATAATATATCACAGATTCTTTGCGGGTGTCAAGTTCGTCTCTCTGCTGTACGAAAGTACTGACCTGTTCACGGACTTGCTCCTGTGCCCTCATGCATTTGAAAATCAAGTTCCTCATCAATAAGTGATTATATCACATAGGGCTTGTTTTCAATCAAAATAAGTGAGTTTCTCACATCATATACGGTCAAACAGATGATAATCGGTATACTCACCGGTAAGATGAATCCTCGTGCATACCTTGATACGGGAATGTGTCGTGATGTGGATGAACACCGGTCGGTAAGTATAAATTATACCTTAACGTATCCCCTCGCCATGATTACAAATGATAAGTTGAGCTTATGTGGACAACAATACCGATAATCGTTATAGGATGCTTATCTTAATGTTAACTAAAAGAACAACAAGAGCGTTTTGGCATGACCGTACACTGATATGATTCTCTTACCCTCGAAACTCGCAAAAAGAATGTCTGTAAATATTCATTTAATGCATCTTTGTATATATTTATTTATTGCTTTCCGTCTTTACTTTTGAAAATTGAAGATTTCAAAAAGATTTTAGGTGTGTTTTAATTTAAACTTTATAAAATCCAAAAAGATTTTTCTTCTAGTTTATTTTTGATTGACTGATGTTGGAACTCGAGTCTATCCTACCCAAAAATCCTGATCGTAAGCTGGAAAACAATTGCATCTTCATAAACAGTCGAAGTTAACGAGTTTTGAAAGTTAAAGGATTAAAATGAATATTTTTCTAAACTTTCAAACTGCTGTTGGTTGGTGTTTGATTGAGATTTGATCTCATATGTGTCGTTAGTTTAAATGTTAACTATATTCCAAGCGGTTGTTCTCATTATGCGTTTAGCTTTCTTGCATGTGCAGATGCTAAAGGCGAGGAGAACATGCTCGATGAAAAGCTTTGGAATGAAGACACGAAGTGGAGGCACTCAAAGGATAAAATGATCGAGTTGCCGCTGTCCCTTCATCAACACCACAAGGATCTGAAGAATTGACAAGTCAAAAGATTCACGAGCATGACTCAATGGAGAGTTCAATCTAAGGGGGAGTTTATTGACACACTACCTAAGTTAAATGGGGAGTTTGTTGATACACTTTTTACTTACAACACCTGAAGACTTTGAAGATCCTCCGACATGAAAGACATAGAAGACGAACCATCACGAGTAGCGTCCAAGGGGGAGTTTGTTGATGCACTTTGTGTGGACGCGACTCGGCTCGGTTCGACTCGGCCTTGAAGACTTGAAGACACGAAGATCGAGACAAAGCTACAGCCAAGGGGGAGTTTGTTGGTGCACTTGTGTCTGTACTTTGTCTGTATTTTGTCATGTTACAAAACGATGTCTTTAATGTAAGGTTGATGTAAGTTTGACCAAGTCAACCATCCTCCTGGTTTGACTTGACCAAACAGTTAGAAAAATGTTGTAAGCTGGTTGGGTCGAAGGATGTGTAATCGAAGGATTGTTTTATATCCTTCGATGATGAGGTCGAAGGATAGACCTCGAAGGATAGACCACGAAGGATATCATCCTTCGTGGTGTATGTGATCTTTCGATGGGTTTTCTGGTCGACAGATGATCTTTCGATCACTCTGTCTGATCCTTCGACCAGACCTGCTGTGTCGGGTATAAATACCCATGTGTTGTGTTCACTTCAGCAGGAAGACATAGAGGAAGACATAGAGGAAGACATAGAGGAAGATAAGGGAGAGCACATACACACACGAGAGAACTTTGAGAGTTTATAGAACATATCTGTAAACATTGAGCTTGTAACTGGACCTTTCATACGTATTAATACATGTGGTGTTAATCGTTGAATGTTGTGTGTTGTGTTTGTGCTTGTTCTCGTATAAAGTCTCGGTTGCATGCTAGCTTGGATTCCGCACTCGCTAGTGTGTTTGATATAACAAGGATAAGGTTTAATCTCATCCTCGAGAGGGACCTACACTTATATATTCTGAAGATTAATCAGAATATAGTATTATAATTAAGCAATGTTATGAATGTTGTGAGGTTTGCATAGTCAACATAAAGTCACACTTACCTTAAACTCTCATTTTATTTGTTCTAAATATCTGGATTGAAACATTACTAAGATAAAACTAGATGATACCTTACATTTTCACAACTTTTGTCATCATGCAAATGAGAATTTGACGAAAGGAAAATGAGACTTATAAATTTCATCAATTATAACCGAAATTCATGAGAAATCATGACATGGTTAATGAGGATGATTTTCTTTCATCTAATCTCATTCTAAGTGATTTTAAATCATGACGTTAAAGCCCTAAAATATTACTTGGCTTAAGGAATAAGTATGGGTCCATCATAAGTCATTCATTGACATTCGTGGAACTTATTCCAAATGGAATATTCAGACATAATTCATTTATCATTTAAAAGACTATCAACTTGAATCTAAATTTTGTCGCATATGGCTCACGGTCTTAGAAGAAATCTATTAATATATATACTTAATAAGATTTCTATTAAATATATCCCTAAAGTTTCTTGTGATGTCTGGACATTAAAGAAATCAAATAAAGTCTAACGTATATGTGATAGGTTCCCACGTCACGTAGCTCATTGAAACTTCTCTTGTAGCATTCTAGAGATATTAAAAGATCAGTGGGAGCATTAAGTGTTTTAAAACAACTTGCAATAGTTGCAAGAGGTGGGGGAGTGAAAATTTTACATTACCTAAATTTACACCTCTTGTACAAGACACCGCTCCATCACGACACTGTTCCATCAATATTTGTCTCCTTAAAATCTAATGCTACTCTTACAAAAGTTTCATTGTAGCTTAATTGTGGGCACACTTAGATTTCATACCTAAACTAACATAATCCTCAACAAGAGAAACTACAACGACTAACGTCATTAATTTGTTTTCTCTATTAGAATTTGTTGGTCGTTAAATATTGACCCTAAGCATGCTGAGTTCCTAAAGATTTCTAAGGTCAGTGGGAGCAGTCAAAGTCCTTATCATGACTTGCAAGGAATACAAGAGGCGGGGGGAAGAGTGTCATTAAATTTCACTCCGAATTTAACTCCGATTACACCTCTTGTACACCATACTGCACCAACTCTTACAAACTTAGAATCCTGACATTGATAGCAACCTAACCAAGAGCTAATTCATAAAACTAAAACTTCTAATAAACCCAATAATCAACTCAGGAGGTCATCTAGGTTTAAAAACCTACTAACTTTGATGATTACATAACCTCCCTAATTGAAGTTGAAATGGATTTTGGAAAAGTTTACCGATCCTATCTCTTCAAATTAAGCCATTAGTGTCAATCAATATTCTTTTAAATGGAATAAAACAGTTTTCTAGTAAAACTGATTTTATGTGTTCGTATAACGTTTGGGATTTGATTGAATTACCTAAGAGTGTTCATAACTAAACCAAATCCTAATATAAGCGTTAAGACACAAAGGAGCATGATTGATTGTCAAAGGTTATACTTAGGAAGGGATAAATTATCAAAGATTTCTTTGAGGATCATCACTGTTCTAGTAGCTTATAATAGTTTAAAGCCACATTAGATGAACATTAAAAACAATTTTCCCTAACAAATGGCTAGCATATTTACATGTTCATAAGACAACCTGAAAGTTCTAAACTTATGGTTAAAGAACAGTTTGTTTATAAGCCAATAATATCCATGTATGGGTTGATGCAAACATCATAATGTGATGACAAGCTAATGTAATTATTTTCATCAAGAATCAAGTGGATTAATGTACCTACCTCAAAATGAGTGGGAGCAACTAAGATAAACTTGTTAATATAGATGATATTCTTTTGACAAGTATATGTTACATAAGTCAAAGCATTGTTAACACAAACTTTGATATAATAAATCTCATTGATATCTCTTACGTGATCGATATCATAACATACTGAGATAGACCAAATGGGATATTAGTTCCGTTCCATAAGTTTAACATTAAATGGGTCCTTACATGTGTAACAAACAATACTGTTCTCCTTTAGAGGATAATAGGATAAATGAGATTGTTTATTTACGCTTCATTAATTAGAAGCCTTATGTAAGTTCAAGTCTATACTCGTTTAGATATTACTCACATTGCAACACACTAGATATGTCTAGATTAATGTGAAGCATCTTATGGAGTATTAAAGTATTTATAAAAGGAAACGAGAGACTATAATTTTAAAGAAGAAGTGAGAACTCAAACCGGTTTATTACTTTAACTTTGTAATATTCAAAGATGACAAAAATGTAATTTCGGGTATATCTTTATGTCAGCATACAAACCTATCTCATGGAGGAGTCATAATAAACTGATAATAACAACCTAAGTTATAACGACATAATATAGTCACTAAATGTTGTTGAAAATTTATCAGTGGACTCATAAGTTTATTAACTCCATATAATTAATATTTTGAAGACTTAGTGTGATAAAGTCAGTTACCATGACTCCTTGAACAGTAACAGTTCGAGAGGTGCTGCATTAAATTTCGATACGCAATTAATTATTCGTTTGTGAACGAATTGAGGAAACTAAGTTTGTATCGAATACATTCATGATATGCTTAAGGATCCTATAACTGAATGGCTATTACCCATAAGTCTTATTAAGAGAGCTCAGAGACGGGTATTAATTGATGGCCGTGCGCAACCGCATATCGTACTATGAATGACTAAGTATTAGTTAATTTTCCTCATTAGTTTGATTTTGTATGTCTCTAAGAATATGTCAAGCTAGCATAATGGCATATAGACAAATGAAGTTACAAATCAAACAAAGGGCTTATGCGTATTTTGATCATAACGATTAGGTTTTAAATTAAGGCTATAGTATGATTAATGGGGGTCCTGAGTCGCATAATGATTCAACGGCTGTATTTCTCTGCTATAATACTTGTTTAAGGCTAAAATGAGTGTTAACTCCTGATCAGGCTTATCTAATACTCATAGTAAATGATTACTCGGCTAAGTGGGAGAATGTAAGATTAAATATATTATGATTTAATATTTAATCTAGTAGCCATTATAATCATTTACATTATATGGATCAAAATATATAACAACCTATTAATAATTAGTTGGTAATTGTTGATGGACCATATTACCCTTATTAACTAATTAGGTTTCCTCCTGGGTGCTTATATAAGGGGACTTATGTAGAGGTTAAAGGGTTACACAGTTACACAATTAGACATAACCCTAATTATAACATCATCGACCTCCATCTCCATAGCCGATTCCCTTATTCGGTTTCTTAGCCACCATCATCAGTCAGCACCCTAAGGAGGAACCAGACCAAGATGACAATCATGTCAAACCTTATTGCTACGTCTCCATCTGGATTCTCTGCTAGCCTGTGCTGATGCAATCAAAGGTATGTTTTCATGTTTTCCATTATGTCTAAACAGAACTGATCAACATAGAAGTGTGAGTATTTATAGTGAAAAAATAATTTTTTTTAAACACATAGTCGTTGACTAACGGCTAGCTCAAACGGCTACTTGTCTTGGCCAATGAGATCCCGCCATGTCATCTTGATAGCCCCGCCCAACGCCCGCCAAGGGGCCACGCCGAAACCCAAGCCCACCCGGGATGGTGACTTGGGCGTTTGTACCCAACCCACGCCACAACCCCCCATCCCATACCTTATATTATAACATACCCTAGATTTTATCATATATAGTTCACTACTGTTCATTCACTTCCTTTTTTATCATATATAGATTTCTTTTTGAATAAGAAACCTTACATACTTCTAAATTACATCAAAATAAATACTAATCTACTTCTTGCTTGAGATTAAAACCAAGTAGGCTACTCCCACATTGACTATTATTATTATTATTATTATTATTATTATTATTATTATTATTATTAAAAGTTCTAAAATGCCAAAAATAACTAAGCCAATTTAACTATAAAATTATTGTAACACATCACTGCCTATTAAATTTTTTATATATAGATAGCGCAATAAAATCACAAGATATATGCTTAATTATAGAATGAATATCATATAGCTATAAATATACATGAAGTTTTATGGAGTGTTTAACATACAGTGTAATAAAATAACAAGATATATCCTTAAGAGAATTTTGAGCTCCATATATAGGTTTTTTTTTTTTTTTTTTTTTTTTTTTTTTTTTGTAAATAGTTTCCTTCCATATGAACAAAAAAAATGGAAATTTTTATCTCATCTCAAATATATAAAATACATTTTATAATATTGGTTTAAAAAATAATGCCAACAAATCCGTTGTTTTTTTAATTCACTTTGATAAAAATCTTGATATTTTGTTATTTTTCTAACGGAATAACAATTTTAATATGATTTATTTAAAGAGTATATGTGTTAAGATATTTTATTTTTCAAAATACAATATTCTATTTATTTTTATGTATGCCAGAATCTTATTGAAACAGAGCCCTAAGATAGTTTATATTCATATGCATCTTTTTCATTATCTTTTTATGAGTATTAAAAAATCCACCCTAATATAATATAACATGTGACACATAACATAATTTTTAACTCCTTTTTTTTTTTTCTATATGTGATTATCTTCATGTACTACATATAAGTGTTTGTGGGTCTCTGTGTGTGTATATGTTTAAAAATATTGATAAATTGAAATGAATATTATTAATGTTTAAAAAATATTATACATTTTCTAGTGGTAGCATTTAGTTACATAAAAGTTAGAAAGACCAAATTTATAAAAGTTATTCTTGAGCAATATTATTCAAACTTGCCCTCCTTTTTCTCTCTCCCTCCCTCCATATATAAATATTCACTGCCTTTCTTCTTCATCCCCTGACTCCACTCTCTCTCTCTCTCTCTCTAGACTGAAAATCAATCTATTTATCAATTGTGTTGTCAGGTGAAGTGCTTATATGATCAATATTGGTTACAATGTGGGCTGATCTCGGACTATTAACCGGAAAGATGAAGAATATCACACTAGCTACCTCCGAATACGATTCGGTTGTTAATATGAACCTGTTTGTTGCTCTTCTATGTGGTTGTATTGTTATTGGTCACTATCTGGAGGAGAGCAGGTGGATGAATGAGTCCATCACTGCTCTTGTAATTGTAAGTATTTTTATAACATTAATATGCTAATAAATAGCTTTTTTTTTTTTTTTGGGGATTGAAATGATTTTGATCAAAAGAGTAAAGAGAAAGTAAATTTTGATTATTATTTGAAAATGGCAGGGTCTATGCACAGGTTCTTTTATTTTATTAACTAGTGGAGGAACAAACTCACATTTGTTTGTGTTTAGTGAAGATCTTTTCTTCATTTATCTTCTTCCTCCAATCATCTTTAATGCTGGGTATGTTTTAGTCTTTGCAAATTTTATGAAATGATTATGATGTTTCTTTTTTGATTTACAGTTTATATATTCTGTTATTCGATGATGTCGACATGAGTACATAACAAGATTCTAAGATTGACAAAAGACTGTTATCAACATGTGTCATGTCTACTTTGCATTGAAATGGAATATTAGCTAGAAACTTTTTAATAACAAGAATCAATCTTATGAGAAACAGTTATGATTTGTATTGCATGATGAAGAGGTGATTCGACTTTAGTGTGGTATATTCCTTAAATGCACTTTGATTTGTCTGCTATGGTGGTGTCAAGTAGACTAAATGTTGTTCACTGGACCCATGACTACACTTGTGATAGGTCTAATCTTGTGTTTTATTCAGCTTGCTTGGTGACTGATGATGTGAACTCATGATCAAAGAAGCTGAACCACAAAAATGAGACCTTTTACTTTTCTGAAACATGAACATGTTCAAAGTATACGCGCACTCGCTGCACATACATAGTTATATCTTTTTGCTACTGTTTACAGGTTCCAGGTAAAAAAGAAACAATTTTTTCGCAATTTCATGACCATTGTGCTATTTGGTGCTGTAGGTACCGCAATATCCTTCACCATCATATCATTTGGTACGCACTCAACTTCATCACTTTAATATGTATCTATTTATTTTTTTATAATAATAACTAGTTCTTAAGAATACTATATGATTTGCCTATCTGAACATGTTTGACTAAATTCTTTACAGGTGCTATACACATTTTCAAAAGAATGAATGTCGGTTCTCTTGATCTAGGAGATTTTCTTGGTAACCTTACATAACTCTTTTATTTCATCACATTTTGTGAATATTTATTTATTTGCTAATATTTTCAACCATTTTTCTTCTTCTAGCAATAGGAGCAATCTTTTCGGCAACAGATTCTGTTTGCACTTTGCAAGTGCTCAATCAAGACGAGACCCCTTTGTTATACAGTCTGGTGTTTGGGGAAGGTGTTGTGAATGATGCTACATCCGTTGTTATTTTCAACGCAGTCCAACATTTTGATTTATCTCGATTCACAACTAGTGACGCCTTTAATTTAGTTGGAAATTTCTTTTACTTATTCGTAACAAGCACGTTCCTAGGAGCTTGCGTAAGTCTACATTTTTACACATTTCTGTGTTTACCGAACATTCAAATACCATCTTGGAAAAAACTTGATCATGTGATGTCTTCTATTCTTGCAGGCTGGGCTGCTAAGTGCATATGTTATAAAAAGGCTTTACTTTGGAAGGTATATAGATTAAAAAAACATTGATACTTCATGTGAAAAATACTCATGCATTATTTGGCTTGCTAAATTTATAGGCATTCAACTGATCGGGAAGTTGCTATCATGATTTTAATGGCTTACCTTTCATATATGTTGGCTGAAGTAAGATTTAACTTAACTTAACTTTGCAAGCGTTCGTCTGCATAGTTAGATAACCGTAAATTAATCATTTATTATTCTTTTTGCAGCTATTTTATTTGAGTGGCATTCTCACAGTGTTCTTTTGCGGAATTGTGATGTCGCATTACACCTGGCATAACGTCACAGAAAAATCAAGAGTCACTACCAAGTATGTCCGTTTCTCTAACTTGCCAATGTATCAATTTCTTAAATAGAAAGAATTTGTGAAACACTCAAACAATTGATTATTATAACATAACACTTTTAATACATTTTTTTACTCAAAAACATATGACAACTTTCAAAACACCCCCTAAATGCTCTCTATATAGTATTAATAAGCTCATATGATGTATTGACTCAATCAATTTTTCAGGCATGCTTTTGCGACATTATCATTTATTTCAGAGCTGTTTATCTTTCTATATGTTGGTATGGATGCTTTGGATATTGAAAAATGGAAATTTGTACAAGACAGGTGTTGTTTCATTTTTAAATTATCCATTTGTGTTTCTTAAACAACCATCATCACTGTCTTTATCTTTTTTATTGGTCAGCCCCGGAAAATCAATTGGTGTGAGCTCCATTTTATTAGCGTTGGTTATGGTTGGAAGAGGATGCTTCGTCTTCCCATTATCATATTTATCCAACTTGACAAAGAAGAACCGAAATGAAAAAATCACCGCGGCACAACAAGTATGATCTTTCTTCACTTGTTCATCATGTTTCCACTTTTAGAAACCAATCGTCCGCAAATTTTGATGTTAATGTTTTTTTAAGGTTTTGATTTGGTGGGCTGGTCTTATGAGAGGTGCTGTTTCTATGGCCCTTGCCTATAACCAGGTTAGTTTTTGCATACTTTGATGGTTTTAATATTACATTTTAGTAACAAAATTACATTTTAGTAACAAAATTACATTTTAATGCTTTACGATATGATTTTATATTTGCTAAACAAATTTTTTTTCTTTATGTTGTAGTTCACAAGGTCAGGTCACACAAAACTACGCGGGAATGCAATCATGATAACAAGTACCATTACGGTTGTTTTGTTTAGTACAGTGGTAATTATTTTTATTTTTATTTTTTGACATAAAATGTCAGGAACAATTCATATAATTTTTTTTTTTATAACAATTTGTAGGTATTTGGATTGATGACAAAGCCTCTAGTGAGACTGTTATTGCCTGCATCCGAAAACATGTCCAGAATGGCTTCCTATGAGCCAACAAGTCCTAAATCCTTCATTGTTCCTCTTTTAGGAAATGAGCGGGACCCAGAAGCGGAATCAGGTCAAAACGGGTCAACGTTCCGCCCATCAACTCTACGTGTGCTTCTTTCAACACCTTCTCACACGGTTCATTATTACTGGAGGATGTTTGATGACGCTTTCATGCGTCCGGTTTTTGGTGGGCGTGGTTTTGTACCGTATATTCCAGGAACACCTACAGAACAAAGTGTTCATTTGATCCCCAAAGAAGATAACATTTAAAAAAAGGAGACGTTTTTATACCATGCCACTGAAAATTGACGTTTTTATAGACAAGACGGGGGGCAATCCGATACCATAGTGAGTGTTGCTTTTGGATTTTTGATTAAGTTTTTGGTTTTGATGTAAATTATTTGGTTGAATATTTGGATTTGCGGTTTGTTTTTTTGACCGTGAGAACCTGTTACCGGTAAACTCACTGGATCCCACCAATACCCTGCTAACCAATAGGGTCAGGTAAAACGTAGTTTTTGTCGGACGAAGAGCCTTTAAGGGAGTTAAAGGCAGAAAACCAGTGGAAACTGGTTACACGACTATTTTTTTTCTTTTAGATAAATGTAACAAAAATGGGGGCTTTCGATATTGTATATTTTGATTGCATACATATATGAAGACTACAGGTTGTGCTTTATTGTTGTGTCGCACTTTTGTCCCGCATTATCATGTTATGTAAAAGATATCTAACTGAAAATAACTGAAATAATTGTAACTGCGAAAATAACAGTAACCGCTAGTTTGACATTATGTTTTTAAACATCTACAACTACTTCCAAAACTTTATCTTAAAATAATATAACGATCGTTAAGAGTTAAAGAGACGCTTGAATTTCCTCCAAGCTTTTTCCTTTGGTTTCGGGGACTAATTTTGCTACAAAAATAATGTTAAGAACACCAAATCCCGCAAACAACCAAAATGTACCTACAAGCAAACAAAGCATATCTCTTTAGATTAAGAAAGGAAAACGAGACTCGTTACTAAACTAGTGACATGCTATAGAAAATTTACCTGCAGGACTCCAGTTAATGAGGAAGTTAAAACTGTAAGAAACAACCCACGCACCCAACCAATTAACTATGCACACCAAGCTCCCTGCGGCACCTTTTATGTGCAACGGGAATATCTGTAAATCAAAACCAAACCGTTAACAGTTAATTGGATTCTTGTAGTGTTAAAATTAAAAGAGTATGCTTGAGTTTAACCATAGTTAGTTACGTACCTCAGACATGATCAACCATGGTATTGCTCCCATCCCGACCGAAAAAAATGCTATGAACACTAGAACACCCGAGACAGCAAGAAACGGGACCCATTCCAGTAAAATGCCTTGACCCTTGTTTCATAATGACACGAAACTATTCTAAGTCTTGATGTTTTAGAATTATAAATGAATGGATTAGAAAAAATACAAAAGAAAATAAATAAAATTAAAAAAAACCTTGAAGAAGAATGCAGTTCCGGTGATAAAACAGCCTAGACATGTCCCGAATGAAGATACCAACAGCAAAACTCTTCTTCCCGATTTGTCCAATAAGACCATACCGACAATTGTTATAGGAATCTGGATTTAGTGATAATATAATTAAAAAAATTGTTACATAAAAAAACAAAGGAAAACAGTCTGCAAAATACTCAAACCTGAATTAAGGCGTAGGCAATGGTTCCACTTTTGCCCGATTTAAGTCCTGCATTGAACCGTTTCCACGTCATCAACTGAAATTCGAAGAATTAATATACAACAAAAGAGAATATGCAAGTACCAGCAAATATAAAGGTTTCGCTTGCATAGAATCCTATTCCATTGATTCCTCCGGATTGTTGGCATATCATTAGTCCAACAGAGATCTAAACCATAAACATAACCATAACATAAACAGGTTCTAAAACAATAACTGTATTCGCTTTCAAACAAATTGCATTGTTGCTTACAATAACTGGCTTTATGTATTGGGGTTCGAACAAATCCAATAATCTCGCTTTAGGAAGACTTTGAAGAGTAAGTATAGTCTCCTATAAAACAACATGCAAATATTCAGATCATATATCGATAAAATCTATAAGAATATAACATCAGAGTTAGCATTAATTAGTACTGTACTTGTATCTCCTTGGCTTCTGCAGTAATGTTTGCTTTTTCTCCACGTAGCTTGCGTAAAGAATTTTCGAATTCCACTTTACGCCCCACCTTAGCCTAAAAATTAATATTATCATTATCATATAACATAATCAAGATCTTAAACTATAAAAGCTCCATATAAGTTTAAAAATATTCGAAAAGTACCAGCCATCGAGGGGACTCCGGAATAAAGAACAGGCCCGCGATCAAAAGAATACAGGGAGCAAGTCCTGCAAATTAATCACCGTACATCATCGTTTATTATATTTTCTTATTGGGGTTAAGGATGGTTAATTATTTATACTTGTACTACATACCAGTAGTTATAGCTAAAGTTCTCCATGAAACAACGGTTCCCAACAAGAATGATATCGATGAACCAGTAACAATCATAAACTGAATGAATAAACAGAAAATGAATCTTTGCAAGGTACCCAACTCAAATTCTGAAAAAAGAAGCAAAAAGTAATGGAAATATATGCATCGAACTTAACCTGATTGAGGGTGGTGAGACCTCCACGTAGCTCTTTTGGTGATATTTCCGCGATATATACTGGAACCTATTTAACAGTGTCTAGTCTTAACATTTATGCAGATTGTGAAGTTAAGAAAATTTCACAGGTTGAATACATTTTTGCCAATTTACCACAAAAGTGAAGATCCCTATGCCATATCCAGTGAAAAACCGGCCCGTATCAAGTAAAACTGACCCCTAATTGTAAATCATATCAATATAAAATAACTAATAATCACTGTAATCCAAAGCTATATATATAAAAAATTATATAAAAAGCTAGAGTTTGTTTGCTTTGAATTTACAAAATAACCTTACCATGGCCATAAAAATTGCAAGCCATCCTGCGATACAGATAACCGCCGATAATGCCATGGACTGTTGGTAACCGAAAACAGATAAAATTGTTTAGAAATTCTCAATTTACGTGCGATAACATCATAGAATTTGATCAATCAACCTCAAAAGGCAAAATTTAAGAACAGGTTAAAAAGCATCTATTCAAAATTTAAAGTTTCATACCCCTTTTCGACCAATTGTGTCTGCAATTCTTCCGCTCGTAACAGCTCCAATCATTGCACCAATTGTTATTATCGAACCAAAAAGAGAAAACTACAGAAAAATATAAACAAAACATATTAAAAATCGATCCATCAATCTTTAACAACATGCATGCAACAATAAACAATGTATAATCAAGTAATCAACCTCGGCAACCGTTAAATTCAAATCTTTGCAAATAGCAAGTTGAGTAGGAGCTGAAAATCCCACCTGCAATAAACAACTTAAAATTCAACCAAATGAAATCAACTTCATAAACCATTAACCGAAAAAACTACTTTTTTTTAACTTACACATGCTCCAAATTCGGTTGAACCACAAACCGCAACAGCAGTGCTTAGAAGGGCCATCTTAATCGAACCATTCTGATCGGTTTCTTGGGAACTATTTACATTTTTTGATGTATTAACAATGAATGGTTCCTTCAAATCTTCAGGGGATTTATTATCCCCATTTTCGATGTCTGTAATCGCCATAGCTTGAGGAAAACAATGCAGGAATGAAGGTGGAAGATGTTTGTATGATCAGGTGATATGATTGGTGATAAATATAGATAATATATAGGGTTTGCATCAGAGAAGGAAGAAGATGAAAACTTGATGCACACCATCAACATTGCCTCCACCATACAATGTATTTGTTCAAAGTAAAATAATATTAATGGGAGGCAAATTTAGTAAGAAATTTATTAAAATTTGTTGGTGTCAATTCAACCGTTACAAAAACCAAAATTTCAAATTCTCTTTCTTTTGACAAATTTCACTAAAATCATTATTTTGTGTTTTTTGCTCTATTATCTTTTGTGTATTTTACCCATTTCTCTAATCTAAAATATGTTTAAAACAATAAAGTTTTTAATAAACAAGTTAGATAAATAACACTATCACTTTGCAAGTTTGCAGACCGTCTCAAGTTTTTTGGGGCCCAAAGCGTATAATAAAACAGGGGCCCTTTCGTTAAAGAAAATTGTCTTTAATCATAAGGCTCCTATATGATCTATGTGTGTATGCATAATTATAGAGCATAAACCTCATGGCCAACAATCCCAAAGCCCAAATTACCTACGTGCGTATAGTTTGTTTATTTTTTTAAAATTTGGAGGCCCGCCTTTGCTTTATTTCACTTCCCCTTTAGCCACTCTATCAGTTTGTTGCAATGAATCTACCACAAATTCAACAACCAAATCATGAAAAGCGTCGCAGAGTGTAAGAAAAAATGGCTACCAAATCATTACGGTTGCGACACTTTTACGACTCGATCCCTAAGATTTTAAATTTCTTTTTTGTGACTTTGAATTTAGTCTATGTAAGTACAGATGGTTTTTTTTTTTTTTTTTTTTTTTTTTTTTTTTTTTTGTCAAACAGGTCTACTTATAAATCAAGCAAAATTGATTTTGTTATTCCACTATAGACTAATAATCTTCTGGTCAAAATTCTCCCAAAATACACATTGACAAGGCATATCATGGTCCAAGCCCAAGACCATGAGGCCCAATCTCAAGTGGTGGGCCAATAAACATGAAAAAATGCCTGTACTTACAAAAGGGGCCCAATCCACTGAAATAAACGAATAATGAAAGAGATATTATTAGCTAAGACAACAACTAAATGCTATAATAACCATTCCAACTTACATTTATAAATATCTACCTACTGCTAACATAGTTACAACAAAATTGACCATAACTACTTGTTGATCAAGACTTGGATTTCTTCTAAGCTTTTTCCTTTCGTTTCGGGCACTACTTTTACTACAAAGATAACCGTGAGAATGGAAAATCCGGAAAACAACCAAAATGTACCTATTTCAAAACAAAACAGTTCGAATGAGTTATGTTAGATTAAAGAACAAAATGAGACTAATTACGAAACCCAAAGGATGGTGAAAATGTACCAGCCGGGCTCCAGTTTATGAGGAAATTAAAACTGTACGAAACAGCCGACGCTCCAAACCAGTTCACTAACACGGCTACACTCCCTGCAGCACCTTTTATGTGCAATGGGAATATCTGTGAACCCAAAGAAAAATGTTAACCTTGTTCATTGTGACTCATAATGTTAAACCTTAGAAAAGGGTATCGTGTAGTGTTTTCAGACCCGGACCGGATTTGCTGGTCAGAACCGGATGCCGGACACATAACTGGTCCAGTTGTGTGTATATTTGAACCACTCTCATTTGAATTGTTTCATTTATTATTATTATTATTATTATTATTATTATTATTATTTTACTTTTTCCTTCAAAAATATTATTTAATGATTTAGTTACTATTTTAAACTTGGTATTTTGTTCATTTAAGGCATAATACTTTATTAATATTGCAAATCCACACAAAAATTATATTTATTTTAAGTGTTATAAATTTATATGTTTAGTTTCGAATTATATATGATATCATGTGGCTTTTGAAACTGGTCCGACCAGTGAACTAGTAAGACGGCCGGTTTGACGACCAGTCTCGTTGTGAAAACATTGGTAAGGTGTGAGTTAACCCATGGTTACCTCAGACATGATCAGCCATGGTACAGCTCCCATCCCGATTGAAAACGATGCTATAAACATCAGAACACCCGAAACCGCAAGAAGTGGGACCCAGTCAAGGAAAACTGCTTGGCTCTTGAAGAAAAATGAAGTCCCAGCAAGAAAACAACCAAGAAATGTCCCAAATGAAGATACCTGATAACAGGAGAGGAAAAACAGTTAATATTAGTGAAAAATGAGTTCCATTTTGACTTTTTGAAAGTCAAAGAGAGTTACCATAAGGAGGGGCCTTCTTCCAGATTTGTCCATTAAGACCACACCAAGCATGGTTACAGGAATCTATATTTTTCAATAACCATATTAAGTATAAAATTATATAAAAAAATAGAAAAAATGGTTTAGATTACTAATTAGTCAAACCTGAATCAAGGCATAAGCAATTGTTCCAGCTTTACCTGATGAAAGTCCTGTGCATAACAATTTTCAGTTTATTAACTAAAGAGCGCAAATTCGTTTTATAAAAAGGTTTAAAAGTAGCAGTGTGCGTAAATGTACCAGCGGTTTGAAAGGTTTCGCTCGCATAGAATCCTATTCCGTTGATTCCTCCAGATTGTTGGCATACCATTAAACCAACAGCAATCTAAAACATAAGGGAAAAAGTTGTAAATGAATCGTGATCGCGCTTCAAGTTCTCTAAACTTTATATCTCAAAAGACACGAAAATCATTTGTTGCTTACAATAACTGCTTTTATGTATTTGGCATCAAATAAATCCAATAGTCTAGCTTTAGGAAGACTTTGAAGAGTGAGTATAGTCTCCTACAAAAGAACATGCAAAGCGTTAGTTATTTTAGTTATAAAAAGCAAACAGAAACATACACAAGATCAGATTATGCGCGTACATGTATCTCATCGGCTTCAGCAAAAACGTTTGCTTTTGAACCACGAAGCTTGCGTAAAGAATATTCGAATTCTGCTTCACGCCCAACCTTAGCCTATATTAAAAATATCCATATGACATTGTTAGATCTTATACTATAAAATCTTCATAAATCTTTTAATGTTTTCAGAACATACCAGCCATCTAGGTGATTCTGGGATAAGCAGTAGGCCAATAAGCAGAAGAAAGCAAGGGACGAGTCCTGAAAATCGATCAATTAATATTTAATTTTTTGGATTTATTGTAAAAAATTAGTTAAAGAACTTAAAATTCTAATATTTGTACATACCGGTTAAAACTAATGTATTTTATGACTAAAACTAATGTTCGCACGCCAGTAGGGGATACCAGTTTTTTCCCTGTGGAGGTAGGACTCCACCAAGGATCTGCGTTGAGTCCGTTTGTTTTTACTGTAGTGTTGGATGAGTTGTCTAGATCGATTCAGGAGACAGTACCATGGTGCATGCTTTTCGCAGATGATATTATATTAGTGGCTGAGATGAAACAGTGCTTGAATGAGAGATTAGAGGAGTGGCGAGCCGCTTTGGAAGGCAAGGGTTTAAGGATTAGTCGCTCTAAGACTAAGTATCTTTACTGTGATTTTAGTGAAGCAGATGACATAAACGATACTCAAATTACCATTGACTGTCAAATGGTTCCGCAGAAAACTAAGTTCAAATATCTAGGATCGTTTGTACAAAGTGATGGGGAGATAGATAGTGATGTAGTTCACCGCATCCAAGCTGGATAGTGTAGGTGGAGAGTAGCCACTGGGTATTGTGCGACAAGAGGTTTCCAACTAAATTAAAGGGGAAATTCTATAGGATTGCAGTTAGACCTGCTATGTTGTATGGAACAGACTGTTGTGCCATCAAGAAGACACAGGCGCGTAAGATGGAAGTAGCAGAGATGAGGATGTTAAGATGGATGAGTGGGCATACAAGGTTGGATCGGATAAGAAATGAAGTTCTTAGGGAAAGGTTAGGAGTGACTAGTATATCAGATAAGATACAGGAGGGGAGATTGAGATGGTTTGGACATGTCAAGAGGAGACAATTGACAGCGCCAGTTAGAGCAGTGGCATCCTTGACTGTGGAGGGGGGGGGGGGGGGATTACTTGGGATGAGCGGATTAGGCAAGATTTGGTAGAGTTGCACATCTCTGCGGACATGGTACATGATAGGGGTCTATGGAGACGTAGGATTAAGGTTAAGGACTTTTGAGAGAGAGAGAGTGAGAGGGGATTGGGGGGGGGGGGGGGGGGTGTTTCCTAATTTGATTGACTTGCAGGGGCTTAGAGTTCCTATTTGCATGTCATTATCTTTCTGCAGCTATGGCTATTTGTGGTCTTACGACTTCTCTGTATGTTACTACCTTACTATTTTGCCCATCCACAACCTTAGGTCTGTTATTTGGTTGTGTCTATGTCTTGTTACTAGTGCCCGGGGTCTACCTGGAAGCGGCCTCTCTGTCCCTATGGATGTAAGGTTTGCCTACATCCCACCCTCCTTAGACCCTACCATTAGCTTGCTATTTGGGTGATTTACTGGGTATGGTTATTGTTGTTGTACATACCGGTTAAAGCTAATGTTCTCCATGAAACAACTGTTCCCAACAAGAATGATATGGATGAACCGGTAACAATCATGAGCTGCGCGAATTAACATAAAAATAATATCTTGTTAGTTACCCGAAAAGAGTAATGAAATCTAACAATTTAAGCATTCTAGCCATGATTGATGATTCTAACCTGATTGAGAGCCGTGAGCGCCCCACGAAGATTTTTTGGTGCTATTTCCGAAATATATATTGGAACCTATACATAATTGCGCGGTATAAAAACTTACGCAAACTATCAAACAAACAAAGAGTTAATCAAATTTGATACAAAGTTTGGTCTTTTACCACATAAGAGAAGATCCCTATGCCATATCCAGTGAAGAACCGGCCCGCATCAAGTAAAAGGGATCCCTAAGTTGATCATCACATCAATAAGAATCAAGTATATAACAAAATAACATGACCAAAGTACACAACATAAATTTTTTGTTATTTAATTACCATGCTGCTAAAGATTGCCAGCCATCCTGCCATACAGATAACTGCAGATAATGTCATGGCCTGTTTTTCAACAACAAAACATCAGATAATAGAATCACATGTTTATGACAATCATATATATACACATATTTATGGCTCATCTAAACTCATGGTTTATGACTCATATGCACATGCTTATATATTAAAAGCCCATTTCTGCCTATATTTTTTTTTAAAAAGATATGTGTAACATTCAATAGAAGTATTATGAGCTTGGTAACATACTAATCATGGACATAACCAAGAATTGGGAATTATTGTTTGAAACTAAAGAAAAAATAATTTTAAAATCTTGAAAAGCATAAGAAACGAATTATTCATAAGTTAGCGCTTTAAATAGAGAAATTACCAAAATAGATAATGTTGATCAAAACTTTTTCAAAATAGATACGTCTTTTTTTTTTTAACTTTTCCAAACTAGACTTTGGCCCTTGACGGCTAACCTGCCAACTTTGCTGGCTAAACAAAAAGTACCGGCTAAACATGAATTTATGTGCCAAAAAGTAACGGCCGAGACTTAAGTATCGTGTTTTGGTTGGTCTAAACACTTTAAAAAACTTTAAAAAAATTGAAAAAAGTGTCTTTTTTGAAAATATCTTGATCAACATTATCTATTTTGGTAATTTTCTCCTTTAAAAACAGATAAAAACAAAATCAAATAAATGATACAAAGCCTTGAATTTTAGACCACCCAAACACATGGGTCACTGAAAACCTTAGCCTTAACATTAATAAAGTTAAAGTGTAGCTGTGTAGGGACATCCAATCATGCCAACTCCAGTGGCGGACCCAAAAATTATTTACTGGGGTGCGGATGAGGTGTTTAACCATATTTTTAAGGGGTGCGGTCGGGTTTTTTGCCTAAAATATACACTAATTTTTTTTTTCAAGGGGTGCGACCGCCCACCCTGGCCAAAGGGTAGGTCCGCCCCTGGCCAACTCACATATTGAAACAATTATACTGCTCTTGTTTCATTTTTATCTATTCCAACCAAAACTGCTCTTAAAACTTTTGGAAACATAAAAATTATTTTGATAAGATTTCAATATAGATATAACTAAGATGAGTTAATTACTATTTTCGTCCCTGTGGTTTGTAAAAAATCATTATTTCAGTCCATTAGTTTAAAAATTACGATTTCAGTCCCTGTGGTTTCACTTTCGTAATCATTTCAGTCCACCTCGTAACCATTTCAGTGCCTGTACTAATAGAATAAATGGATTGAAATGGTTACGAAAGTGAAACCACAGGGACTGAAATGGTTACGAAAGTGAAACCACAGGGACTGATATCGCAATTTTTAAACTAATGGATTGAAATAGTGATTTTGGACAAACCAAAGGGACGAAAAGAGTAATTAACTCTAACTAAGATAATAAACTTTGAATATGTTTTTGGGTTCATTTATAATAGAATACTTGAAAAACATCTACATATATAACATAATCCCCAAATATTAGAAAACAAATAATAAATGAAAATTTTCATAGCTACCATACAACGTTATTTTATGTTTTTCATGGTTTTGTTAGGTAGTACAATTCAAGAAAAACAACAAACCAAAGCAAATCCCAAAAAAACTAAAAAAATTAACAAATCTCATACCCCTTTTCGACCAATCGTGTCTGCAATACTACCACTCGTGATCGCACCAATCATCGCACCAATTGTTACTATTGATCCAAAGAGAGAATACTGCAAAATCGAAATTTACGTTCAAATTCAACAATCGGCTTGATAGTAAAAGACTAATATTGTTGGATTAGCAGATGGTTTAATAGTGAGACCGGTACTTCTATACAGTTCGCTTGTCAACGAAGCAAACTTATATTATGTTTTTTATGCTTTGCTGACTAGCGAACGCCTAAAAGTACAAGATATTAAAAAAAAACTCGTGGAAGTACTAGTCTTGTTACTAAACCACCTAAAAATCAAAAAAAAAAAAAAAAAAAAAAAACACAAAAACACAAAAACAAGGACGAATAACAAGTAATCAACCTCTGCAACAGACAAGTTCAAATCAATGCTGATACTGGATTGAACAGGAGCTGAATATCCCACCTAGAAAAACAACTTCAAAATCAGTACAACAAAAAAAGAAAAAAACCATCATTCTTCTCAACCAAACAAACTGCTTTCACTTACACACGAGCCGAACTCAAGCGAGCCACAAACAGCAACAGCAGTGCTCAAAACAACCATTGTTATCGAACCATTCTGACCCGTTTCTTCAACATTCTTCAAACCCGCATCATCAAACAGCGGCACCACTAGATCCTCCAGCCCTTTGTTATCTCCTTTCTCGATGTCCCGGTGCTCAGTAATCGCCATAAGGGGACGAAGATAAGGAGATATTTGTGTTAATATAATGCCCCAATGGGGGACTGAGATATTGTTAAGAGGGAGGGTTGATGATTAGGGTGGTGGGATAATATGATAGTAATTTATAGGAGTGCATGTGTGAAGAAAGAAGATGAAGTATAGCTGTATCTGACGTGGTTTGACGTGTTTGTGCAATGACACTGTTGTTACCACTTGATATGTGAATTCAAACCAACCTTGTTTTTTTGTTGTCATCATATTACCAATCTCTATCGAGATTTCTGCACCACACTGGCTGATTGGATTTTTTTTTCTTTTTTTCTATTTTAATCAAATTGGACATCTTCAACAATGAGTGTTTTTTTTTTTTTTTTTGACAAAATTGTGGGATGAGTTTTAAAATTTTTCGATCAACCAGCTTTTGACAATTGTTTTTTAACGTAACATGTTTTAATTTTGGCGCAACATATTTTTATGTGTGACATATAAAAGCTTCTGGTTGGTTGAAATAATTTCTTTAACTTAAAAACAACAAAGTCAAATGATATTTTTGTAAAGAAAATGATTAGAAGCTATTTGATCAAAATTCAAAATAGTTATTTTAGTAATTGTTTTCTTTTTTATATTAAATATTATGTATTAAAAAATTTTGCTTGCTGAAATGATATATTATGTAAAAGTAGTAATGCGATGGTGTGATAAAATGCAATATATCTTATTTGAATACTAGGTTAGTTCCCCGTGTATTACACGGGTTAAACAATTTAAACTATTTAATAAATATTTCTTGTAAATGAAAACAAAAGAGGAAGACATTTATATACCAAATTGACATAAATAAGTTAATATAAAGATGATGTATGTTAGTATTATAAAATTCATCAGAGAAACATGTAATCAAACTGTCACTAAAAATTTACTTATATAGTATATATTTGGTATATAAAATTACATCTATTCAACCCGTATAATACACGAGGTTCCTTAGACTTTTTCTTTTATTTAATATGTAAAATTATATAAAATAATATAAAAGATTTCAAATAATGTCACGTGACACCCTCTTCTTCAATCTTACAATTTTAATTTATATAGTATTTTATTTTAATATCTTTTTAATTATTTATACGTGTATCACTTATTTTAATTATTTTTAATATATTTGATTTGCTTTTATATGTTTTAAAACAGTTAGGCGGGAAAATAGAATTCTAGATAGTCTCAATAATTGGCATGTGTCTCAAATTAGTTTACTTTATTATATATATAGAGTTAGGTTAACGTATAAGAGTCTTTATCCTACATTACGTACGTGATCATCTCAGCTGTCAGATCTTCATCCCACATTGAAATCGCATGTTTGTTTTTTATAACATTTTCGCATGTTGGTTTTTTAACATGTGATTTTATCAAAATTACCACATGCGAAATTGTTACAAAAACCAACATGCGATTTCATCAAAATTATCACATGCGATTTCATCCATGTTATTTTATAACATGTGATTTCACATCGCGTACATAGCGTACGTTAAGCCATTTTGTACAGTACACCTTTTCTATATATATATTGCAGTGAAATTTTGTAACGTCATTTTCTTTCTCATCATTTATTTCCTTGATTTATCAACATGCGATTTCATGAAAATTATCACATGCATAATTGTTACAAAAAACCAACATGCGATTTCATCAAAATTATCACATGCGATTTCATTCATGTTATTTTATAACATGCGATTTCACATCGCGTACGTTAAGCCATTTTGTACAGTACACCTTTTCTATATATATATATATTGCAGTGAAATTTTGTAACGTTATTTTCTTTCTCATCATTTATTTCCTTGATTTATTCTATCATTAGAAAATTAAGTAAAGTTCATAATCTTTTAATTTGTTTTACGTTCTCATCATTCTTCGCGTATTATTTATTCATATATCATTATCACCAATTATTAGTTCTTAAACAATACGTAACAACTTTAATAATATATAAATCAATTTAAGTTATAACTTATCATATATTTGATTAGATTTGATTAAATATTACTGATAATAAAAATTTGTATTAGATTAGATTTTAGATTTGATTAAATATTATTAATAATAAGAATTTGTATTAATTTTGATTAAATATTATTTTTTTTAGTATTATTAATAATTTTAATCAATTAAATGAGAGAATGACAAGTGTCCCAAAACAGGTTTCTTTTATTATATAGTATAGATGGTCAAAGGAAAAGGAATGCATTTAATTTTGTGACAAAGTAAATGGATAATAATTAATGTTTTAACATTTAGTTTAATAGCGTTTAAAATAAACTAGGTTTATTACTATGGCCGCGTTGCGGCGAACTTCTTTTGTCATTTAGTCTGTGTTTACATGTGTTTTGAAATCACTACGAGCGCGTTACGCACAGAACCGTTGACAAGAATAAAAAGAAAATGTAGAAAAAAAAAAACAGTATAAGATAACCGAAAGAAAATAAAAAAAAAAGTTTTATGGTAATGATGTTGTTCGTATGAAACCCGTGGTCAGAGATGAGCAAATGGTATTGGGTACCGGTACCGAATCTCCCGAACCGAAAGATTTTAAGTCAATTCGGTAGCAACCTTTTGCTTTCCTGGTACCGGTTTGCTACCAGTTTTTACCTTCATATACCTGTACCGTAAACGGTATTTTCGATACCATTCCATTTCGTCCAGAAGTGTTTTCGTCCAAAGGAGGGTGTTTCGGGTGGGTAGTGTTTCGGGTGGAGGGATGTTTTCGGGTGGGTAGTGTTTCGGGTGGGTAGGGGTGTTTGTCCAAGAGAGGGTGTTTCGGGTGGGTGGGTAGGGGTGTTTGTCCAAGAGAGGGTATTTCGGGTGAGTGGATTTTAATATTTAAGTATTTATAAAAAAAAAAACAATATTTAAGTGTTATTAAAAAGTCAACAAAAGATGCCAAAGGGCCCAGAAGTGTTTTCGTCCAACTGTTTCGGGTGGGTATTGCAAAAATTTCACTTTATTATTCATTAACTTTGTCACGTGTCTATATGTTATATGTATATGTTATATGTGAGCGGATGTACTGAACCAATAAAGAAAGTTTACTATTACTATGATGTGACAACTACTATTCATTAGGTTGGTTTATTAATATACAGGATAATGCTGACTTTAAAGGCAATATACTTATACTTTTTGTAAACCGTTTTTTTCAAATATTGTGTAATGATTTACGTTCTTTAGTGTCTTTTTTACTTACTAATTTTTTTCTTTTTATTTGACATTATGGTATAAATGTCTCTCCCATTTCATGCCCTTATAACGTCCATAAAGACAGTGTTAGAGTATTAACTATCATACCCTTTACATCTCTATAATGCCCATTATGAATAGCCTTATATGAATAACGATTAATCTAATAGTGTTTATTCTGATCATTAAAAACTAGTGATATGCCATATGTTGTTTGAATACGTTTTTTTCTAATATAAATTAACTTGTGATTGTTATGCTAAAAAGTAGTGCGACAGTATTACTCAGATAAAAGTAATAATGTTGACAAGATCATAAATTATTCATATTCAACTTAATTTGTTATATGTTTTAATAAAAATGTTGTTATCATGAATAAAAGAGTCAAAATTGTTCGTTTAGTCTCTTATGTTCTTATTGTTAGAACACTTGGATCAAAAACAACAAACGAACACTCGATTTGTGAGAAATGTATCCACGACTCATATACTTTTTACAAATCAAACAAGCACAAAGTAACAAAGCATTAAACCCTATTTATACTAGACACAACTTTGAGTGTTGCTTAATTGAAGCAACGATTGGTAAATACTTCAACAAAAACTTTCAGCCACGAACATCTTCAAAATAAACTTTCGGCTTCATTCGTTCCTCATAAGCTAACTTTCAAATGACCTACCACCTCTTCAAACAACATCGACTCAATGTTTGAGTGTTGCTCAATTGAAGCAACAATTAGTAAATACTTATCCGGCATAGAAACTTTCTCACAAGTACCTGACCTTCCAGTGATGATCCTAGACTCTTATACTTTGAATACATCCCATTTAACTTGCCTGCAAATTCATCTATCGATTCCGTCTCTTTCATCTGAATCATCGTTAAGAAAGTAGATCTTTTAAACTTAAACAAGCTAGACGTGTGTTATTTTTAAGAAATTGGATCTTTTAAACTTAACAAGTGTTATTTAAATGTTGTTAGTGAAGCCATTTGTTATAGCCAGTTGACTAACTTAGTTGAATGAAACTATTAGATGGTTAACATTCCAACCTTGGTATATTATAACATCAAGTATCGAGAACTAATTAAGGCCAAAGCCAACGTTGATTACATTCACTTAACATCTACATTAAGTTTGTTTGCCTTTTCTTAGACCGTGGGGTATGGTGGGCTTGGGTTGGGGCTTTGGTTGACACGTGTCTTGGGGTATAATTTCAAATTCAAACCCACGCCCATGGGGTATGGTGGGGGCTTGGGTTGGGGGCATGAGTTTGGTTTGGCCATTGAGAGCATGCCATGTCACTTGCTAGCCCGCCCCATGCCCAGGCTGAAACCCACGCCAAAGGGGCCATGCCCAAACCCAAGCCCACCCGGGGTGGTGGCTTGGGCGTTTTCCCCCAACCCACGCCCCATACCCCACGGTCTTAAGTGTTGATGCTTTTCACGTTGAAAAATAAATGTTTTTTTAACGGCCAACATAAAAATTTTATTAACTTCTAGCCAGCGGCTAGCACCAAAATACATTTAAAATAAATGTACATTCAACACTTTTATTGTAATTTAAATATACACGTGTTCATATTATTAATTAAAATATAAGTATGCAATGGATTAATAGATCAAAAGTTTCTACAAAGTAGCTAAGTAACACACGTCAAGTAATCAAAGAAAATTATAGAAAGAAAGTGACCAAACATATAGTTATTTTGGATTAGATAGTTAGTCAAAAAGGATATATTTTTTCGATTTTTCACTCTTTCATTTCTTTCACTAGTGAATGTATCTCGTGCGTGGTTCCGGGCATGTAGATACGGCGAGAAATATGTAAGGCTCGATTTCGACTACTTGTACGTTAGTATGCATGCCGTGTAAAGGAATAGCTTATGATCCCCTCGTGTTGGTGATCATTAATCCATGCTCGGTTATGGATTTCAGCTTCATCTTGCCTTCCAATTTGAGCTTAAAGGCGATTTAGGGTTTGAGGCTCCATGGGAGCCTCCTGATCTTTCTCGAACACACACGTATGTGTGTGTTTGTGTGTGTTAAGTTATTTTATAACTTAACTTTCATTTGTTCCATTTTAGCCCCTCGGGTTTACTTTTAAAACATAACTGACACTACCTTAATCATTTAAGACTTTTGACCATACCCTTAACTAGGTTAAATAGCCTAGTTATTTATTTCCTGACGTGTCACATAATAACATACAACAAATATTAACATTCAGATTTTGGGGCGTTACATATTAGATCCGGACAAAGCAATAGGTCACCCGCACCCTAATTCCAACTAGAATTCCATGAAAAACAAACCACATTTCAGATTATATGCATGGCACGCATCACAAAATCAACGATTCTAAGTAAAATTAACTCAATGTCGTATCAATAACGTGGAAAGTAATCAACAAGGTCGCGTATTGCCTCATGGTTAGGATGATCGGAGCTGTTGAAAGTGCGGTTGGCCAGAGAAAATGGTTGCACTGAGCTACTGTGGAAGGCAGACATGGTTTGGGAATCAGATGGAGTGAAATTGTGCGTGTGATGGAAGATTAAGGATTATAAAGCGAGTAAAATGGTCAGTTTTGGGTGAAATAACCAAACTGCCCTTCACGCCATTAAGTCTACTAAACGGTCAACTAACAAAACTTAATGCCAGGGACTTGATTGCGAGCAATTGACAACCACAGGTACCTGACTGTTGAATTTTGTCAAATCAGGGTTGAATCTGCGATTAAATGTAAACCGAAGTGTCTGAAACTGTACTTTACTCTTAAATACATTAAAGATAAGGAATGTAAATGAAAATTGCACTAGAAGGCAAAACCATGCACCCTTTGTAAAAAAAAAACATTGAAAAATAAGCAAGTCGCACGTTAATAAAAAAAAAAAAAATTAAAAGAGAATTATACACATTAAAATTAAAAAAATGATTAAAGTGTAAGAGTGTAAATAACTTTGTTAAAGTTTAGAAACTTTAGTGTAAATTGCTTATTAAAATTGAGGAGTTATATGACAAATATATTAAAGATCGGAGTAAACAAAAATTTACCTTAAATGACAAAATTAAGAGTGCTATAGCTAATGGTTAGGTTATTCATTACTATTTTTAAGTGTCACATAAAAAAAGTAATCGTCATATCACTGTTACGTAGGCATAAAATTTCTTACTTTTTTCACCTTTAGGGAGGATATGACATTCCTTTCTCCTACCGTAGAACCCACCAGTCATGCATTGTCACCTTGGTTTTACCTACAACTACCCTAATACCACTAAACCACTCGCAACGCTTCTTTCATCTACCTTAGAACCAACACTCCTTTACTTTATCCACCAATCAGACACACTCACCACAACTACCCTAGGCAGGTATGCATACCTGTGAATGGAACAATACCTGAAGGGGTGACGGCAGTGTACCCATGTCGTATATGTACTTGCAAACCCGATCCATGAGGGTGCCCACTCCTATTTACGAAACGATTTCACAAATTTTCAGTATCATTAACGCATTAAAAAGATAAAAATATGATTGGATGAACGCTTTAAGGTCCCCTCTCTTTTCAGGACCTTTCACGCACCTTGTCATAGTGTTTCAACCCTTTCACAGGCCAACTCACCTGGATGACCGCATTATTTTTTTAATATATAATAAAATAATAATAATCGCCTCTGATGGTTCATAACTATTTAATTTAATTCAATAAAAAACAAAACAAAAGGAACTGTCAAAAGGAAAAGTCACTCGTCGACTCGACGTGATGCAACAATTATTTTTATGATCTTCATTGCGTCAATTTTTAAATATTATCTAATTCATGCGGAGCCACCCTCATACGGAGTCAGCTCAGTCGACCAATTTCCTTTATTGTTAAATTACTTGTGAATTTTTTTAGATGGCAAGTAATCCAATGTGGGTGACAGAATATTAAAACAATCTCCAATCGCTATTGTACCTGATTTATTTATTTATTTATTGAAGGTGTTGCTACAATAAGATTAGAGCTAGAGGATCGTATAGATGTTTCTTGGCTTGGATACCTTATATGAATCTGCTAAGAACAAAAAAAGGGGTCTCATACAATCAATCTTTGATGTGAGAATAAGTTAGATTTTCTTAGAGAAAGTTGAGAGTTAAGAGTTTAAGTGGAGTAAACAAATTGAACTTACTGAAGGTATATAGGGGGTGTGCACGGTTCGGTTCAGTTATTAGTCTCGACCGAAATTGAAACCAAAGTCATTGGCTAATCTATTTTATTAATTTATCGGTTCGGTTTTCGATTAGTTTTTTGGTTTTAACTTGGGCTAAAATTTGTGCTTAGAAATACATAAAATGAAGGTATAAAACATGACATTAAGGTATAAAAACTGAAAATATAAATGGTTCAGTTCAGTTAACCGAGGGTAAAAAAACCGATAACTGATTTTCGGTTAATTTGGTTTTAGTTAATTTCGGTTCGGTTTCATCGGGTTTTGGTTAACGATTTGGTTATTGCTTATCCCTAACTAATGGTGTCTAAATCACCTCTTTTATACGCCTAAGTTCCCGCCCAAGCCAAGCTTGGTGTCGGCTTGATTCTTTCTTTCTTTCGAGTAGCCTCTCTCACACTTTCTCTTAGTGCAATATGATCTTTGGCTTTTTGGTGCAAGAGAAGTGAGAACAGTATACTTGTTCCAAGGATAAAGTTTAATTACCTAGGTAGTTCTTGACTTCATTCTAGAATTTGGTGTATTCCTCATATATTGACTTTATGACCTTTGTAGCATGTACTAATAACTAGATGCTTTCAGTCATTTTACCATTTGGTAGTCGGAGCTATCATGCTTCTTTGCTTTCAATAAGAAGATTTAGAAGGAATATTACATAATCTTCATTGCACAATCTCAGCTATATTTATATTTGGAATGTATATTTTTCAAAGTGGTTATCCTTTACTTTAGCTAGATCCATATGATTAGCCTTTATTCTTGCATCTTTCCCTTCTATAAATTGTTTATATAAACTCTTGTATCTCTTGGTTTTGTCTAATAAAAACAAAACAATCATTCTGTCATTATATGGTAATCAGAGTTTTACAACTCCTTTGAGTTTTTCGATCAAATTCACATCCGTTGATAGTTTTTTTTCCTATTCACACACTTGTTTTCAACATGTCCACTTCCTCTATCATCATTGAGCTATCCATGCATACCAACTTTCCAATCAAACTCACAGCCAACAATTTCCCCTCATGGCGTAAAAAGTATTGTCCACACTAATGGGTTTCGAACTTGAGCAATTTGTCGATGGCCATATCGAAGCACCACCAAAAACCCTTGAGGGCAAACCAAACCCTGAATACCGTTACCGGTTTTGCCAAGACCAGATCCTTGTTGGAGCACTCCTAGGAAGTTGTTCCAACACGATTCAACCAATCATGTCCTCGGAAGAAACGTCACAACAATTCTTTCACTGATTAACCGAGAGATATGCTAGCGTCTCGTGATCCCGGATCATCTCTCTTCCCTCAAAGCTTGCTACCCACATTAAAGGAACCAAACCTATTGCGAATACCCCAACGAGATGAAAGCGATTGCTGACGAATTAGCACTAGCACACAAGCCGATTGATGATGATGATCTCATTGTTCACATCCTTACTCGTTTAGGCGATGATTACAGACCCATCACTGTTGCTCTAAAAATTCATGATACACCAATTACATTCCATGATTTGTATGAAAAATTAGTAGACCAAGAAAGATCTCTTCGAGAATCACCCCTTACAACCCTAGTTACCACTGTCAACAACACTCAAAAACAAAAACAAAACCCATGACAATACTCTTGACCCACTTATGGAAATCGAACCTCCAACAGGCCCAATTTATTTGGCCCATGACACACTCAAGCTCTAATTCAGAACAATGGCACCACACACCGTTCTCGAACTAACTGATTTTTTTTTTTGTTATTTTTCAATATCCCAAGGTCATGAAACAAATGATTGCCGGAAGCTCCAACGTTTTTTACAGGATAACAACATTCCCGTGAACTCGTCGGTATCACCTAACAACCTGACTATGAACTCTTTGATGCCAAGCTCCTCACTACCTACATCATCTTTAATGTTTGACACTGGGGCGTCTTATCATGCTACACACGACCGGTTCCATTTACACAGCCTCTCAGAATATGGCGAGCCTGATGAGATCGTGCTTGGAAATGGTAAAACTCGTTCTATCTCTCACACCGGTCATACCCCTATTCCCACATTCTCTCGCACATTATCCTTAAACAATGTTAAACTTGTTCCTTATTTACGTAACCATCTCGTTTCAGTTGCCAAAGTTTGCAAAACTAATAATGTTTCTGTTGAATTTTTTCCTTTTTCATCTTTTTGTTAAGGATCTTCACACGGGGGCGCGACTCATGCAAGGAGTTACACTAATGATGTTTATTATGCATCCACTATCCCTCATCAATCCATTCAACAACTCAACTCAAGCATCAAAACATCTGGATCGCTTCTCTCTTGGCATGACAAGTTTGGGCATCCACCCATCAAAGTCCTAAAACTTTTGCTTAATAACACAGGACTTGATTATAATAAAAACATAACAATCATTCAGTGACCTCATTTTATTTCGGAGTGTGAGGGGGAGTTGTAAAATGGGAAATCCCATGCATTTGAAGGTAAGGAATTAATCCCACATATTCGCCTCCATTGTTGGAAAAGAGTGATACAAGTCCAAACTTATTAAGCAAAAGTTTTAGGACTTTGATGGATGGATGCCCAAACTTGTGATGCCAAGAGAGAAGCGATCCAGATGTCTTGATGCTTGAGTTGAGTTGTTGAATGGATTGATGAGGGATGGTGGATGCATAATAGACATCATTAATGTTCACTCCCCGCATGAGTCGCGCCCTCGTGCGAAGATCCTTAACAAAAAGACGAAAAGCAAAAAATTTAACAAAAACATTATTAGTTTTGCAAACTTTGGAAAATGAAACGAGATGGTTATTTAAATGAGGAACAAGTAAAACATTGTTTAAGGATAATGTGCGAGAGGAGGTTGGAATAGAGGTACGACCAGTGTGAGAGATAGAACGAGTTTTACCATTTCCGAGCACGATCTCATCAGGCTCGCCATATTCCAAGAGGTTGTGTAAATGGGACTGGTCGTGTGTAGCATGATGAGACGCTCCGGTGTCAAACATTAAAGATGATGTATGTAGTGAGGAGCTTGACATCGAAGAGTTCACAGTCGGGTTGTTAGGTGATACCGACGAGTTCACGACGACATTGTTATCATGTAAAAAACGTTGGAGCTTCCGACAATATTTTGTTTCATGACCTGGAATATTGCAAAAATAACAAAAAAAAAATCGATTAGTACGAGAATGGTGTGCGGTGCCATTTTTATGACTTGGAGCTTGAGTGTGTTGTGGGCCAAAGGAATTGGGCTTGTTGGAGGTTCGGTTTCTACAAATGGGCCGAAAGTATTGTCTTGGGTTTTCTTTTTGAGTGTAGTTGAAAGTGGTAACTAGGGTTGTAGGGTATGATTCTTAGAGTGATCTTTCATGATTTACTTATTTCTCATACATATCAGAGAACGTAATTGGTGTATCATGAATTTTTAGAGCAACGGTGATGGGTTTGTAATCATTGGCTAAATGAGTGAGGATGTGAACAATGAGATCATCATCATCAATCGGCTTGTGTGCTAGGGCTAATTTGTTAGCAATCACTTTCATCTTGTCGAGGTATGCGACAATAGGTTTGGTTCCTTTACTATAAGTAGTAAGCTTTGAGCGAGGAGAGATGATCTGGGATCACGAGACGCTAGCGTAGCTCTCGATTAATTGGTGAAAGAGTTGTTGTGATGTTTATGTCGATGACACGTTTGGTTGAATCATGTCAGAACAACTTCCTAGGAGTGCTCCAAGAAGAATATGGTCCTAGCGAAACCAGCAACAGTATTCAGGGTTTGGTTTGCCCTGAAGGGTTTTTGATGGTGCTTCGGTATGGCCATCAACGAATTGATCGAGTTCGAAACCCATTAGTGTGGATAGTAATTGTTTACGCCATGAGGGAAAATTGTTGGCTATAAGTTTGATTGGAAACTTGGTATGGGTAGATAGCTCAATGATGGTAGAGGAAGTGGACAAGGTGAACAGAGGTGTGTAAACCGGAAAAAAGGATTAGAGGGTGTGAATTGGATCGAAAAACTCAAAGGAGTTGTAATGCTCTTATGGTGTCGGTTAGATGGGTTTTAATGGACAAAATGGTGTCATATGAAGAAGCCGAGGGTGAGGTAGGATTTAGGTGGGATGTGTTCACGGTTTCTATAGTGGAGGGGGAATTAATGTTGGTGGTGGTGTGCGTAGGCAAAGGCGTGGATGTGGAGTTTCGCCTGGTATTTGGTATGTGTGCATGGGTAGCTGAAGGTGGTGAAGTAGTAGTGGTTATAGGATGTGAGTTAAATTTTTTTTGGACACTAGTGGGAGGTACAAATTCTTTAGGTTTAGGAAGAGCGGTTTGATGGGCACCTTGTATTGTGAATGGAAATATATGGTCAATGAATTCAACATGGCATAGTGGTAAAGGCGAAGAGAAGTGGGGTCATAACACTTATAGGCCGATTTAGAGGAGGAGTATCCAAGAAAAACACACTTGATGGAACGCAGATGAAGTTTGGATGAGGCATAGGGTCGCAACCATGGAAAACATAGACAACCAAAGGGTTTCAATTTTGTATGTTGGTTGTATTATAGCCGTTCATAAGGTGGCTTGAAGTTTAGAATTTGTGTTGCAGACGGTTGATGAGATAGATTGCAATTTGACATGCGTGAGACCAAAAATTGAGTAGCAAGTTTGCATGATAAAGTAGGGATAATCCGGTTCAACGATATATAGGGGCGGATCTAGGCCACTTTTGTGGGTTCTCAGGAACCCCTTCGGTTTGGAAAAAAATAGTGAGAACCTTGTATGATTTGGGAAAAAATAGTGAGAATTACTGAGAATCTAACAAAAGGAACCCAGTGAAAAAAGTTCTTAGATCCACCACTGACGATATACCATCTTCTTTTGGACTTTGTTGTATTCTAACTTCCTACCAAGTTTCCCCTTACAGATGGATTGAACATTGTATGCAAAGGGCCGTCTGCTTTTTTATTAGAATCAGGAGCCGATGAAACGGGCCGTTTTCCCTTTGATTGAGCTTCACAACAATGTTCATTTACATTATCTTCTTCTAAATCAACTACTTCTTCAAAATCTGTTAAGGCTATTCACCACCTCTTTTGCATGTTTCTTCTTCTCAAATTGTTTTTTGAACATATTTTTCACTTCAGTGGGAACCTTGGGACATCTCGACTCGTCTAGGAAACACCATGCAAGGTAATGTCTGTGTTATGTAAACCCGTCTTTTGAAACAAAAAAAAAAAAAATGCATCTCCTTGAGTTTTTGCTTTTTTCTACCAAAGTCCTGTAAGTCAACCCTGGATCAACTTCCTTTTTACTGCCCATTCAATTGTGCGCCTGCCTGCCGCAACATGTTTGCTCACCATCACTGAGTGTTGTCACTGCACTCTCTCTCAGCCAAATGTGAATTAGGGGGGGGGGGGTTGCCGATCGGAAATTAGGGAGATATGGGAGGGATTTTTTGAGTCGGTTAGACTTGATACTATCTCGAGACAGTAATCTCGTTTCCCTTAAGTTGGAGCTTATGAACTCTCAGTAACAACAAGTAAGACTTCATTTTTATAAGCATCACAATATTGATTATTTCAAATAAAACATTTAAACTGGATGTTACATAAATGTGAACAATCTGAAAACATAACCATTGCAGAAGTGAACCAAAAGTCCATTTAGTTTTATTTGTTAAAAACTCTACATTGTTTTAAAGAAATTACTATGAATTCAAGTAATTTTATATAGGTTTGTTTCGCTAGTAGTACTATATTCATGCAATGTCCTATTCCTATCTCAAGTTCTCCTAGCATTTGTACAATTATTACTATGGCTCAAGTTCAATGAAATTTGATTTACACATACAAATTAGGAACATAAGATGGTCGAATATCATACATAGTGTATGTACGAGGAGTGTTGAATGTCATAAATAAGATGGTTATATAATTGGCTCACTTTCTCACCCTCGCTATTTACTATGATTATCTTCTATGTACTACTATGTACAAAGCATTACGCAGTACTTATTGGGTATGAAATGAATGTGTCCCGTGTATGGATGTATATATCTATAATTACAGAAACAAAAGAATACCCACATACTCAATTCAACACTTATGTTTTGAACATTTTTAGGGGTGAGATTTGTTACAAATAGGTGTTAACGAACAAATGATACAATTAATTTAGGGTGGAAGTTGGCTACAAAGTCCATTTTTCTTACAAAGTGTAAAAAGTCATACAACACCATGATGTCTGTCACACCCCAACCGATGGCGGAATCATCGGGGCACGGCACTAGGCAAATCAGATTGCTCAAGAGAATCCATAACAACTAAATTGTGACGATATTTAACAAGTTCATTATCCCATACTAATAAACAAATACATCACATAAGTTGCCACATATTTCATGTCTCTCAAACAATACAAATCTGATAACCTAGATTTTTAGGTGAGTTTCTAGACTTCCTAGCTTGTTTCGTGGTAATCTGCGTTTATCCTGCAACATACGTTAAAATAATGTCAATACAAAAATGTATTGGCGAGTATACAGGTTTGATATAATAGCATAATAGATAAAAAGCGTTGCGAATGTCCACATACATAAACGAGATACACAACATATATACTCACAAGACAAATACTACAGCTAAGTCACTATATGACTGCGATGGGGTTCCCAACCGGGCGTGTTACCCTTAACTAGACCTCGTTGGGTGTGAGTCCAACTATAGTACTATACTAGAAAAGGTGGGACGTCGCGAGTAAAAGTCCTAGCACATATGTATCAAGTATCACGTGTAAATATGTATGTCAGTTGTTCACGTGTGATAAATAGTCTAGACATGAGTTGCGGTTTGATAAGTGTGTTTTGATATGAACGTATGTTACACCCCAAAAGGTGTGTTTAAAGAGAAAAGAGGTCAAGTATACTCACAGTGAGTTCGTAGATGCTAAACACACACTGTGTTGGATTGAAAGGAGCGCTAGGTTAGCCTGTGTATGGAACAGTAGTGTAAGTCGTTGAGCAGAGCATTGAACAGTGTGTAAACAGAATGTCTGATGGTAGAGTGTCCGAATGGTGATCCGAATGAATGGGCATAACCCATCCGGACGGATGGCCATTCAAATGAGTGTGTGGTGTTTGAAAATCGTTTGAGAATTTGAAGTTTCGTTGAAAGCTTTTAAGCATTGGAAATTATAAGGGTCAGGTCATCCGGACGGATGGTCATTCGGTTGGATAGCCATTCGAGTGGGTGGTCTGTCATTTGAAGAACATGCAAAATTTTCTAAGTAAAAAGTTTGAGGTTTAATGGAGACGGCGTGATATCGTGTCAAACAGCGAAAACACACCAAGTCCAGCTCATTCGGTCGAATGGTCTCAGCCCATTCGATCAGACTTACTGTTCTTGATGGGATTTCATGTTCAACTCGTTAATCGGTCATCTCTCCGGTGGAAATCTGTTTTCAATCCGGCTCTCAACTAGGAAATGAGTAGAGAGTCTAAATGAGTCCAGATTCCATCGGTTTTGTGTAGAAAAGTGAAGAAAAGTTTGGAAACAGATGAAGAAGGGTGAAATCTTGCAAAACTTCGTGGAAAGGTTGTGAAAATCTCTTAGATCTGAACCAATTTTGATGAGTTGGTGCTCCTCAACAGATTGCATAAGCAAGATGAGTTAAGAACACCTTCAAGAGGTCCAAACCAGCGATTTTAGAGAAAAAGTTTGTGTTTGTGTGTGATCTTGATGAAGAAGATGATGTAAAAGTGTTTAGTGATGAAGATTGTACAAGATTTGAGGATAAATACTTACGAAATGGCCTTGATTCGTGATTGAACGTGACTGAGAGCGTGTGAGCGAATGGAAGAACCAAAGTGTTGAAATGAGACACAACGACCCTATTTATAGGTGAGTCTGGGATTTTAGGCGGTGCGATCGAATGGGTTGTGATCGGATGGCTTCGTCCGGTCGAATGGCTATCCGATCGGATGGTTATTCGAGTGGATGGTCATCCGGACGGAAGTCCATTCGATCGGATGTCCATTCGGACAACCGGAGTGCGTTTGTTAGTTTTCCAACTTTTGATTCGATCGACGTGTTTTGTTGCGTTAAACATCGTGGATACATTAAGCGTTTTAGTGAGATAAATAGCACCGTGTTATGTTGTGTCTCAGTGCGATAAGTTGAATTGCGCGTGCCTGTGAGTGCGCGTTTTCAACCGAGTTTTAACACTTATATATATATATATATATATATATATAATAGGTCATAGCATCGGTAACTGTGTTTTGAGTTAGCGTTTACGTCACGACGAGCGAGGGGAGTAGTTTAAGTACTCATGTGATGTCATCGTTAGCGTTAGTGTATGCGTTGTGATGTGCGATATAGCGTGTTGAAAGTATGCGTTGTAATGCGAAAATATGCGAAGTAGCGTAGTAAGCGATATAGTTACATTATGATCCAAATCTCTGGTGCTAGGCATAACGAGAGTAGCGATAGTAACAAGCGCGGAAGTGCGGGTTGATACAGTCTCCCCTGCTTTAGGAAATTTCGTCCCGAAATTAATCCACAAGGAGGACTGTGAGAATTAGCGATAAAAGCGTTAGAGTAAGCGAAGGATGAGCGAGAGCGTTGCGATGACATGGAGAAAGCGATGAGTAAAGCGATTCGTTTGACTAAAGGATGGTATCTTACGAGTTAGCGATTCAAAAGATATTTTGAGTTCTCGAAAAGTTTTGTTAATTTGTTACAAAAGGTTTTAAAGAAAACTTGGTTATGAAAATTTTCTCACGATGTGGCGTTAAGCTGAGTCGATGTTCACACCCACGTTGTAAGAAAAGTTTTTGTTGGGTCTCTAAAAGGTTTCAAGGAAATAAAACTCGTTTTATGAAATTTTTCTTATGACGTGGTTTTAACTTGAGTCGATTGTTAAACCAACGTTATAAGAAAGTTTTGTTTTGTCCAAAGGTTTTGATTAAAGGTTAGGAAATTCTCCCTTTGTTTCTAAAAGTTGGTAAGAAAATTTTGTTGGTACAAATAAGTTTCAATAATGCAGAAGTTTAAATTTTAGAGTCGAGCCCCACATGGCACCTTTCCACGAAAGTTTGATAGTATGGCTAAAACAGTTATATATAGGAAGTACCAGCGGCGTATTCTCCATGTTTTAGCCATATTGCCCCCGTTCCGTGGAGCAGTGTCGGCATTGTATAGATAGATTTTCGTTTACTTGGTCCAAGAGATGAGTGGTTGGACCAAGTTCAGGAGTAAGATTGAGTAAACCGAGCGGCAAAGTTGTTTGCAACTCAGTTAGCGATGATAGTGTGCGCGAATGGTTCAGCGATTGAGAGCGTCGAAGTAGCGCGAGGGTCGAGTGTGAGGAGCAAGGGCGATAAGCGTCGGGCGTCGAGTAAGCATTGAGCGATAAGCGATACGCGATAAGCGAAAAGCGACGAGCGATAAGCGATACGCGATAAGCGACGAGCGATAAGCATTAAAACAATAAGCAAAAAGCGATAGCGAATAGCGAAGAGCGAATATCGATAAGCGGTAGACGTCAAATGAAAAGCGATACGCGAAAAGCGATAATCGGTAAGCGTTAAAGCGATAAGTGTGACAACCCGCACGTTCGTGCGTTGTTACTACTCGTTACACTCATTACGCCTAGCACCAGAGATTCGGATCATAATGTAGCTATATTGCATACATCGCTATTTCGCAGTATTTTCGCATATTACGCATACTTTATCGCTATCACATCACATTGCACTTGCTGACAACCACGAAGATGTCAAGTGAGGACCAATTCTACCCTCCTTGATAGCCGTGAGGTGTCGCAGTGCAACTCGATACTCAAGAAAACGCACTCGCAGGCACGCGTAACTTGATTATCACAGGATTTGAGATATGAATATGTATATACGACCCTATGTAACTAATTATAATAAATATATGAATATGGGTATGAAAATGTGTAACCAAACAATCGCGACGCTTAACGAACAAAACGAAACATCGAAACGCCATTCGCTGGAGACCACCGATCGAGTGACCACTCGATCGGGTGGCCATCCGATCGGATTACCACCCGATCAGACAGCCACCCGATCGGACAGCCACCCGATCGGACAGCCACCCGATCGGACAGCCACCCGATCAGACAGCCACCCGATCGGATAGCCACCCGATCGGATAACCGTCCGATCCGTTGCACTTCTTCCTCTTCACTCCACTTCACCTATAAATAGCACTTGTCACATCACTTGAATAGTGATGTGACAGCTCTCACTCGACCATCACGCTTTTGGGGCTTTTGCTCTCGATTCCTCGCGATTCTTGTAAGTTTACAACTCAAATCTTGTACTTCTTTGATCCACATACACTTCTTCATCTTTTTCACCTTTGAAACTTAACTTTTAACCATGAAATCAATGGATTTGAGGTGTTCTAGGGTGAGGTCATCATGGAATTCTTATGAACTTCAAATGTTTGCCTCATTCCACCTAGAATAACTCAGATCTGAAGGATTTCCACATGATTTCACTACGATTTCGCATAGATCTAGACACTTCAATGGTAAAAGGATTGAAAGAAACTTTTCTTTCAACTCTTTTACACTCAATGCACTCAAAACCGATGGAATCGGAGCTCGTTCTGATCTTCTACTCATTCTAAGTGAAGTGTTGGTTCTAAATCTGATTCTGTCTATAGAGACAATCGATTTCAGGTTAAGCATGAACAACCGTTACGGACAGTTAACTGATCGGACCAGGGTGATTCCGGTTCAATCGGAAGACTTTGGTTAGAAATGGAGTTCTGTTGTTTGACACGTTATCACATCATCTCGATCAAAACCACAAACTTTCAAAACAATCAAGTGTCAAGATGATCAAGGCAGTTGGAACGGAATGTTGTCCGATCGGATTACCACCCAATCGAACAGCCACCCGATCGTACAGCCGTCCGATCGGCTTGCATTTGGTTCCTCACTGAAACTATCATTTCAACTTTTAAAATCTTGAACGTCGAACGGATTGCCGTCCGATCGGATTGCCACCCGATCGAACGACCATCCGACCATGTGATGTTTGGGACTTCGACACTTAAACAATTTTCAGCATGTTCAATACATAGTCAGTTCCAAACGGATTGCCACCCGATCGGATTGCAATCCGATCGAGTGACAAACTGCTGTGAACTTGCTCTCACTAAGTGTCCTACTAATCGGATCGTCACCCGATCGAGCCGTCGTTCGATCGATCGACCTGAAGGGTAGAGATACTTCTCTGTTTTCAAAATGCTACAACGAGAACTTCAAAAGTCAACCATCATACACAAACACATCTTCACCAAACGAGGTGACAATCCAATCGAATGGCCATCCGATCGAATGACCATCCGAACGGATTGCCACCCGATAGACTGGCTATCCGATCGTATTACCATTTGACGCTTGGTTCACTCTCCATCGTTTAACGCACTATTTGACGCTCACATTATCAATCTGTAACCAGGCTGATCTCAGACGCGCTCCCTTCAATCCAACCAAGTTGTGTTTACTAGCTGAACACCAACTGTGAGTATACTCGAACCCCTTTTTATCGCATTTTGGGCATAACATACGTTCCTATTAGATCGAATTTATCAAAACAAATTATTCAATCAAACTATTTATCACTTGCAAATAACTGTTATGCATATTTATACGTGATGCTAGTTACATATGTGTTAGGACTTTTACTCGCGAGGTCCCGCCTTAACTAGTATAGTACTATAGCACCCGACGGGGTCTAGTTAGGCTGAATAGCAATCACAATCGCAGCTCGAGTGACTTAGCTGGTAGTATCGGTCTTAAATGCATGTATGTGAGGTATCTCGTTTATGTATTTGGTAATTCGCAGCACTTTTTATTGTTTACGCTACTCTATCAAAACTTGTATACTCGCCAATACTTTTGTATTGACGTTCTTTTAACGTATGTTGCAGGTTTAGTCGCAGTCTACATCAAATCAAGCTAGGAAGTCTAGAAACTCACCTAAATTCTATGTTGTCGGATTTTTATTGTTCGAGAGGACAAGACATCTGTGATAACTTATGTGAATGTATTGTTTATTAGTATGGGATAATGAACGCATTAAATATTGTCGTAGTATAGTTGTTATGGATTCTCTTGAGCAATCTGATTTGCCTAGTGCCGCACCCCGATGATTCCGCCACCGGTTGGGGTGTGACAGATTGGTATCAGAGCCATAACTATAGGGAATTAGGCCAGACTTGACCTAGTCCGGGTCGATGTCTTAGAAATGACCTAGTCTATAGTCTAAGTACCAATAAGCTGACTCGTGCGAACCCAGTAGGATTTGCCCGAGCCTACTTGATACTCTCGTTCGAATTCGCTAAAAGCTACTACTTCACGTGAACACCGCATACTACAACTTCACACGAAGAGCCTTTCCTAAGGCTAGAATATTACTTAGCCTTTCCTAAGGCCAACACAATGCACACGTTTTCGAAAATAATCGCATAACGAAACCGAGTGATCCAGTTGAGACCAGGTGTGAAAACCAAGAACTCTCGATGAGATCGCTCACTCAGCGTATTTTTCTAGCACGAGAACCTTTCATCGAGTTAGGAGTGACATCCACATCCCGATGAAAGTCTCCATTTCGAAATCTAGTGGAACTCACGAATTTATTCGAAGAGCATAACCACAATTAGGAGCAAAGTTATTAAGTCAGGGGTGAAACCCGTAACTTAATAAACCGTTCCACTCTCTATAAAATGATTTTCAAAAGCTCTCACCAAGGACTCGACTGTAACGATGGCTCGAGCCACGCTATGACTAGGAAGACGAATGCCATGAGCTGCATCCCAGTGGAAGCATAGTCTTCCAGGGCGAAGCGCGTGCACAAACTTGTTGGGTATAGTTGAGTTACCTTGGGCAGTCGACGCCTAAACACTCGAGGCACTCTATCTATCTTTCTAGCTTACGAATCGTCAATTTTACGCTATATGGGATCTATTTACGCTTATGTGTTTACGACTTAAAATTTTACCCTTTATCGATTTCTCGATTTTCGCTCCCTGCTTTTGCAAACGCACAACGCGCACGGCCATCGCAATCTAAAACGAAAACGAATGTTCACAACAAAACTAATGTCTAATTACTCGCTCTCGCTCTCTCTTCATCGCGTCCTCGCGCATTCTACACCGACATGTCTGTGTAAGTATAAACTACAACTATTTATATGTACAAAACAAATCATTGGGTGGGAACTTAGGAATCTCGTGTCTCCTATGTGGCTCCTATGTGAAATCTATTATATTACTCGCTACAAGTTTGATCACGCTCAATCGCATCGCAAAACTCAAAAATCATTATGATCGAATCTCACTCCAAATCTCTCTCTGTCTAGATGCCTTCCAACGACTCTACCTCGAGACATACTGTCACACCCCGATATTTCCACATATTACCAGTGGGCCCGGTGGGGAGTATCGTGACGTAGTTGATATCATCATAGTCAATACACACAATATAATAGCACAGCGGAAGGCTTGGTGAATAAACTATTACAAACCATAATGTCTGAGTGTTCGAGTGAAAGAATATACAGACTGGAATGTAATAAGATCCACAGACGGATCATAAATAAATACAAAGAAACAAAAACAACAGACTTCAGTTATCTATGGATTTGCAAGATCCTCTTATGACACCTAATAGCTCCAGCCTATTACGAGAGGTACCTGTCAATCAGTCTTTAAGAAAATACGTCAGTTTACACTGGTAAATACTATTAACTGACTCTTTTGAAAACATTTATGAGAATTGATTTAAGTGCACATGGCACAAATATTTTATAACTTGGGACAATTATTTAAATATAATATTGTATACAGATTTACATGTTTGTCTTACAATTGGGGCCGGTTGGAAGCCGGTCATGATTAACCGACTCACCACTTATAGAACCCACAAAGGAGTTATCTGTTGGTGCACGGAATGTCTGTTGACTACGTCTACATTAAGTCTTAGGTCAAGATAGGTCAACATAGGAGCTTGATAGTTAGAATTAGGGTTTTATGTTGAGGTTTCGCTTATGTGAACAATTAGTATAGGTTTCGCTTATTAGGACAACTTGAGGTTTCGCTTATAGGGTCACTAGGGAGGTTTCGCTTATGTGTCAACATGGGGTTTCGCTTATATGGACATGCCATATAAGCGAAATCAGTCACCTATAAATACCCATCATGTGTTCTCATTCTGTAACCATTGGAGCGAAACTAGGTCATGCTTGTGGTGTCGAAACTCTGTCAAAACCGATTCAGAAAGCATAAATAAAAAAGGAATTAAAGAGAAAAGCTGTTGTTACTTTGCGTGTATTGATTCCGCCTTTATACGTGAAGATGAACTACCTTGACTGACTTTTCAGGGTCATAGAACGGTCCAACAAGTGGTATCAGAGCTCAGGACGAGGAGTTCATACTACTACAGCTTGATTCTACCGAATTCTCTGATTTCTACTCACTTTCTCTCATACTTTTTCGATTTGAACTGGTTTCTATGGTTGAAATGACCTGATTTTCGAGTATAACGTGTAAAACATACAATTAACAAACCCTAGAAAGATTCAGGTTAAAACACGGCTTAAAAATGGTAAAAATTGGGTAAAAACCAGGTTTCACTTATTCAGACATCACAAGTTTTGCTCAAAATTAACTAGTTTCGCTTTTACGAACCTGATAGTTTCGCTCATACAGAAGTATAGTTTCGCTCATACGAACCATAAGGTTCCACTTATTCGTACATTGTGGTTCCGCTTATTCGTACATTGTGGTTCCGCTTATTCGTACATTGATTTCCGCTTATTCGTAGTACACTGATAGTTCCACTTATTCGGACACTGATAGTTCCACTTATTCGGACACTGATAGTTTAGCTTATTCGGACACTTGCTAGTTTTGCTTATAGTGACATATGTGATTTCGCTTATTTGTCACAAAATTGATATTTCGCTTATTAGTCACTGTTTTCCAAAATTTCGAAAATTTTTCTAAGTGTTTAAACAGATAGTTTGTTTGCAGGTGATTCGAGGTGTTTTACAAGATGGTTGAAGATTTGAAGAAGATAGCTTTAGAGGAAGTCAAAGTGGAAGCAGTAAAAACTGAGAAAGAGAAAGAAGCTGTTACTGAAAAACAGCAGGTTTTTGAAGAAGTAATTTCAAAGAAAGAAGAATCTGAAAAGCCTGTATCTGAGAAATCTGAACCAGTGATTAAAAAAGAAGTTGCAGAAGACACACCAGTCTTTGAGATTATTCAGAAGGAGAAGAAACAGACTAAAGATATTCAAACTTTGAAAGATGAGAAGAAAGCTGATGATGAACAGATTTTGGAGTTGCGCTTGAACTGCGAAAAACTAAAATCTGAAAACAACAAACTTTTGAAGAACATTGAGAGTTTGTCATTAGAAAACAAAAATTTTAAAGAAAAAGAAAATGTTTTTGAAAATGAAAAATTAAAGATTGAAAAAGATTTTCAAAGTCAAATGAAAGTTTTAGAAGATGAAAAATCTGTTATTTTTAAAAATAATCTTGAAAAACAGATTGAAATAAATTCTCATCTTCAGAAAATCATTCGGCTTGAAAATGAAGCTGAAATTGCTCGAAATAAAATTAACGAGCTTGAGAATAAATTGAAAGGTTTTGTGAATTCTACATCACATGTTTGTCCAAAACCGATCAATGCTGTTCCTATAAGTGACAATGTCACAAATTTTGACAAAGTCAAAATTGAAAATTGTGATGAAATATCTGATGATGAAAAAGAAAAAGAAAAGAAAAGAAAAATATTTTTAGATTTACAAGAAAAATTTCAAAATACTGTTTTGCAATCTACTGAAATAGGTGAATGCTCAAAGCAAAAACCTGTTAAGAAGAATGCAGAACAGAAACAAAAAGATAAAAATTTGAAAAATTCTATAAATGAAAATAAAAGCTCATCAGATAAGTCATCCAATCATTAAAAAAAATCACGAAAATCTAAATATGAAAACTCACAAAATGTTGGTAATAAGTGGTGCAGGTTTGACCACAGTGCTCAAAAGCTAAATCCAGCATTGAAGAGGAGAAATGACTATAACCAAGCCAAACAATGTTATGATCTGAAGATTTGGACTGACAGAAGTGGATGGTACGATAACATAGTGTGCTACACTTGTGGTGTGAGAGGACACATTGCTGTTAACTGTCAGAATTGGAATTATGAAACAAGAAGATGCTATAATTGTCATATCAGAGGATATATTGCCAGAGATTGCCCAAGGAGACCAATGGGAAGATCGAGGGTTGAATCTCAAAGAATGGCAAAGAAACCAGTCAACGTCAAGCCCAAAGAACAGAAGGTTCAAGAACCTAAAGTTCAAGAAAAGAAAGTGAAGCTTTCTCAGGGGCAGAAAGACAAACTGAGGAAGAAGAGGAAGAAGGCAAGAGAATATCTGGAGAAAATTTTGTCTTCGGGTTCACCGGACAGATTGAATAAGAGTTCTGATGAATCAACTAACTCGATTGCAAAGTCAAGCAAGATGAATTCATCGGATACAAATCTGAGGACGAAAGAAGAAAAGAAGAAGAAGAAAATGGTCGGCGATGAATCTGATGTGTTAAAGTCAGACAAGCCACCATCAGGCAATGAATCTGACAGGTCAAAGTCAGATAAGCCATGCGCAGGCAATGATTCTGGTTCATTAAAGCCAGAGGAGCCTAGTGTTGAGGTAAAATATGAGAATTCAGGTTTAATAATGGATGATGCAAATTTTCCATCATTGTTGAACAAGAATTCAAAATCACCCAAGGCTGGTCAGGCTTGGGTGAATCTTTTCAAATAGAAAAACCTGACTTGCCGGAGTTCCCAGGTTGGTAAGCGTGGAACATGAATCGGCACATTTCTTGAGAAATTTCACTCTGGTGATTTTTCGCCTTACATGTGGTAAATCAGGGACATTAAGTCGTACTTGATTTCCTAAAAGTGTTTGTGTTGATAGAATCTTGAACTGTTAAATTTTTCAAAATGGTTAAAGGATAACAAAGTGATGAAGTAATCCCCTAACCAACAAGTGGTTTGTTAATTCAACAAAACTATTTTTTCCGAAAGAAACATTTGATTAAAACAAACTTAAGTGTTTTGAAATCATAATGGGAAAATAGTTTGTTGTCAGGGGGAGTTCTGATTGTTTATGCCAAGTGAATGGCGAATTGAAGCAATTTGATATCAGTTTGTCACTTTTCTTGTATAGTTTGGTTTCAAATTTTCCTAGAAAATCAAAATTGAAACATATTTTGATTTTAGGGGGAGAAAATTTTAAAATATTAGAAAATTTGAAAATGTCAAAAACATTGAAAAATCAAAAATGAGTTTGGTTGTGAATAAGAGGAAATGATAGTAAATCAATGAACGATCACAGCATGCTAAAGATATGGAAAGTTAAAAAGTGGTAAACGGTCTCACTAATGATATGCCAGTAGGTTTTTGCACATTCAGTAGATTGTATCGAGATATAAACCTAAATTCAAACTTGCTTATATCGTGGGTAACATCTCTCTGATATATAGGTAACCCCCGAAATCTTGTTTGAAGGATTCCTTTTTCTGATATACTAGGTTTTTATACTCAGTGATATCTGGGGTATTATTCCGGGACTTTTGCTGAATGGAAGTTCTGACCTAGTCCTCGAATAATACTTTCTGCAAATGCTTGAAACATAGCATCACCCTCAGCATATATGATAAGACAATAAAATTGCTTAGCAATGCTGTTGTAAAAAAGATCCTCTAAAGGGGACACACCCAAGTTGAGTCATGATCTCTCTGCTGAACGATGGTTCTGACCTGAGCTCTCATGATTCTTCATAAATTATTAACCCCTTACAGATATCATTTGTGTTATAATTGCCTGTAAGACTGAATATTGGGATCTGGATACGGGAGTATATTCTGAGGTGGGACACGCGATTAAGTTTAAGTATCTAAGACATTAAACTCGTATCTCGAAGCAGCTGAACTTTGTGTGAAAATTTAAGTAGACCAGTATACTGACAATCAAGGTGAATCGTTTAGAACTTAAAATGATTAAAGCTTAACGGTGCTAGTGATTTGTCTCATAAACTGATATGATCCTCTTACACAAACTCTCAAAAATATGGTTTGTATATATTTGTTTTCTACATTTTATTCAAAAACAAAATTCAAAAAGATTTTCGACAACTGATGTTGAAGAGTTGATTTTCAAAATTCGAGTGCTAAACATGATGAACAGGATTGGGAGAATATGTTGAAAACTTTGAATGTCATATACAAATGTTTTGTAAGATTGTATGCTTAGTTAATCATGGTCATTCATTTGAACTTGATGTAACTATACAGATTGATGAATTAATGATTTCTACCAGTAAGTTTCTTAAATCTAACTGTTATAAATTTATGAAACTTATGTTGAGGTAGAGGATGTGCAGGTTAACCAGGTTGTAAACTTCATTATTCCCACGGGAGCTAATTGTCAAAGCTTGAACCAGATCAAGATCTCAGATTCTAGCATATTGAGAGGGGGAGTCTGTGAAAGGGGGAGTCTGGATCAACAGTCAAAGGGGAGTTTGAAGATGGAGCTAGGTTGTGATCCTAAACTTGTGAAGATAGAATGCTTATGATGTGAAGACAGAGAGTTGGAGAAAAGACCAAGACAGAAGACTCGGAGCTGAAGACTTCGTCAACATCCAAGGGGGAGTCTGTTGGTGCACAGAATGTCTGTTGACTACGTCTACATTAAGTCTTAGGTCAAGATAGGTCAACATAGGAGCTTGATAGTTAGAATTTGGGTTTTATGTTGAGGTTTCGCTTATGTGATCAATTAGTATAGGTTTCGCTTATTAGGACAACTTGAGGTTTCACTTATAGGGTCACTAGGGAGGTTTCGCTTATGTGTCAACATGGGGTTTCGCTTATATGGACATGCCATATAAGCGAAATCAGTCACCTATAAATACCCATCATGTGTTCTCATTCTGTAACCATTGGAGCGAAACTAGGTCATGCTTGTGGTGTCGAAACTCTGTCAAAACCGATTCAGAAAGCATAAATAAAAAAGGAATTAAAGAGAAAAGCTGTTGTTACTTTGCGTGTATTGATTCCGCCTTTATACGTGAAGATGAACTACCTTGACTGACTTTTCAGGGTCATAGAACGGTCCAACATTATCCCCAACATGTGGGTTTACATTTTAGCATTTGCATCTGTCAGGTGTATGCCTACACCCCGTGCATAGGTCATGGCCATTTTCAAATGAAATGAGCCGAGGATATCCAGGACACGGTCGAATTAACCCCCAATGTTTATGTTATCAAACAAGACAGATTAAAACGGGTTATGTAAATTTATTAATCACAATCCGATTAAATGATTTCATACCCGACCAAGTGGTATTATTATAATACCATATCCCAAGCCCGTATAGGGAAAATAACTTAAAAGTATTTACCTGATGCTAGCAGTATAATCCTAAAGCTTTTTGATGGTACCTTCTACCGGAAGCTATTTAATATGTATAGAAGGTTTATTAACCTATTAGGATGCTAACGGGCCTTTAATTAAGTCAAGGACTTAGACCGGCTAGCTAGAAAGAAAAACTTACGATTCTAAACGCTAGATTAAGCGGAGACCGGAATAGAATATGGTTTAGACCCGACAAGCTTGGATACTTGTATGATATGGGTAAACTAAACACATTCTGGAAATTGAGGATTTATTGATAAGGGTAAGCCCGTTTCGACTATTTTATGTAAACTAGTCACATAAGCCGATCCGAACGCGTAAATGCGTAACGGGTAACCAAATGAATCATATACAGGTCTTAATCGTTATTATGCTCAAATTATGTTAATACATCAGTAAGATGTTAACATATATGCCCAAAAAGTAATTTAAACCAAATTAAGTCCCATAAGGGCATTTTGGTAATTTTGATGCTCATAAAAGAGTTTAAATATTAAACTGAGTTTCAGGTCTGATATGATCAGTAAAAATATGTATTTTTTATAAGTTATATCAGTAGAGTATTGCATATATGTGAAATTTATCTTATATAACCAAATTATGCACCGTATGGGCATTTTGGTAATTTCACATAAGCTTTAAAGGTCAAAATAGACTTCTGAGTTTAAAAACTTTGGCTTACTGTTTAATTATATAAATTAACTTAAAACATCAGTGGGTAATAATTTTTATAGGCCAAAAATAGTTTTAACTCATACTATGTGCTAAAAATGCTTAAAGTCGGTTTTAAGGGATATTCGGGTTAAAATAGGAAATCTGAGTTTTTGATCAGTTTATAAAGTTCAAAATATTTTATTTATCACATAAAATCAGTAGCAAAAAGTTTGACATCAAAATGTTATGTAAAACTCATTTTATGCATGAAAAGGGTAAAACCGACAATTACCGAAATCAAGCTATAATCCTATGTTATGCTCAACCTAAAAATAAATAAAAATCTTCAAAAATCCCAAAATATTATTTTACATCAGTAGGTAAAAAGTTTGGTATCAAAAATTGGGTTTAGATAGGCTTTATGCTAATTACGCCATTTAATTAATAAAAAGCTTTCTAATTACGCTATTGAGCATAACTCCTAATCTAGACCTCAAACTGATGTCAAATTTTCGGGACAAGTCTAAATATCATTAGCAAAGGTTTTTGTCCTCTCACATTTCTAAAAATCTCATTTGTGTGTCAAAAGGGTGTTTATGGCATTTATAAGCATATTAACAATAAAGTGCATATAATTCAATCCACTAAGAACCATGTACTATAACTCCAGAGGGTTATACTACTGAGTAATGTGGTCCTAATGGAGGCTTAAAACATGGAAGAATTAAGCTTGAATGGGTCAGAACTGAAAGTCAAAGCAAAAGTCAAGCTTTTGCGACTTTCGGTTATAAACTGACCTTAGACTGATAATTGTCGGGTTAGGATTGATAAAACATGTTCTAATATTAATTACCAAGTCATTAGAATGTTAAAATATAATTTAGAACCTCTGGTTTATTAATTTTATTCATTTTTAAACTTTCAGTTGAGTTTGACTTTTTGTCAAACTAGTTTGACCCGACAATTAACTTGTCAAACGAAATAATTTGGAGGTGCCCTTTTAAGGGTTAATCACCTACCTTAATATGGTTCCATAACCACTTTCGTTTTGATCAGTGGCTGGTCCATATGTGATTAAAACGAAAGTCAAATCTAATTTACGACAAGTTTGACTTTTAGGTAATTAAGCTAATTAAAACGACTAAGCAAGTAATTAGAAGCTTACTAATGGTCCTAGATGTCTTTTCTACACTTGAAATTCCTCTCTTAGTCCTTGCAAGCTCCAGAGACAAGTCCCTTTGAATGTTGCAAATGAAGTGTGCACAAGAACACAACACAAAGGCTCTTTATATAGCAATTCCTAGGTGTTTGGATCACTTCCAGCTGTTAAGGGACCTCCTAGGATCACCCCAGGTGTCCTAGTGGATTCATAATACCGTATAAGAGCCCCTAGGATCGTTACAATCGAGTTTGAGGCGGTGCAAGACTGAAACCCGCACCTGGTAGCACTTTGATGTGAACTGAAGACCGTCGCACTGCGCGACGGCTAATGACCAACATGGTCGCGTAGCGCGACCACCCTACAAACCTGCCAAACAAGTTTCTTTGTTGACACAATCAGTCCATGCACTTATATGAGCCTTGTAACTTTAATTTTAGGCACCTTTGGTCCTTGTAGTTAGTTTATATATGATCAAGGGAGTATATCTAAACTCCGTTAGGCCCGGTTTCGTTAATTGATCATCGAAAACATAAGTTTCGCCTCGTTGACACTTTAAACCCTAATTCTTGGGATTTTCCACAAACAACGTATAACGATCTCGAAACCACGTGAAATTTATATAACTTATTCTTGAGAGTAAATTTGAATATTTCGAAGCCTCGGGTTCGTTAAAAGGTCACTCAGAGGTCAGAATTAACATGTTGACACGTTTAACCCTTGTAGTTTGATAATCTTCCGATTATTTTCACAAACGGCTTCTTATATCCAATCAATCATTCGTTTAAGAATATATTCATCACGTATGGTCATTCAGAGGCTCAAGTTTGGCATGTTGACACTTTTAGTCCCTCCGAACACATAGTTTCACTGTTTGACAACTTTAGTCCTTCAAACTAAATCTTTCACATAACTAAGGTTTAGGACACGTGTCTTTACATAATTGGACACGTTTTTACGTGGTGTTACATCCTCACCCCCTTAAAAGAAATCTCGACCCTGAGATTTACTGGAATAAGTGAGGGTACTTCTGTCGCATAGTGGACTCAACTTCCACGTATATTCTGGACCTCTACGGTGTTAGGATCGAAGGCTCTCATGATTGTGTTTGTTTGTGATGTTTGAACAAATCAAATAGATATGAGTAGTTTTAAGTGCAGTGGAAATGGATAACAAACTTTGTAATCACAATCAAAGGAGAAAATAGTTTTGAGAAAGCATATGCAATTCATTTAGTCAAAAGATTTACAATAAGAATCAAATGATTACAGATATGCTTATATACTAAGCTCCCCCTCAGCCAGATACTTCAGGGTTGGTTGCACAAGATGAAAGGATTGAATTGAGGAGAAGAACTCACTCAAAACGATCAAATATAACAGTACAGAGTACTGTCATATTTATAAGCAAACCAAGCCACTGATGTACCTCAGCTGACGTCAACATGATAGTGACATCTAACCTCCTAACAAACTCTAACCTCTGATCTATACAAAACTACTGATATCTAACAACTGATTGATAATTAATTACAAAACAAGTCTAACACTGTTCACGTTCCACTGTTGTAGCCTAAGCACTGATTACTTGAACATCAGTGCTTTCTTCAAAAGGTGATCAGTCTTTGAATGAGCAGTGCTTGGGTCTTCAGCAGTACTTAAGAGACAGCAGTAGATAGAGCTCAGTGTTTGCCTTTTAGCAGTCTTTAGTTGTTTCATCAGTGTTTGGTTCATCAGTTGTTCTTCTGAGCAGTACTTAGAGGGTATCAGCAGATAGGTAACCAATGTCAAGGGGAGAGCTTAGTGTAAACGTCTGCTTATTGTGAATCCACTGTTGTGATCAGGTTTTGGCTTTACATTATCTGTTCCTCTGGTAGGGTTCAATCCCAACAATCTCCCCCTGGAACAGATAATGCCAAAATTCTTCATTATTGTGGACATTTATTGCCTCATCAACAGTTCCCTTATCTGACCTTTAAATTGTAGTTCAAAGTCTAGGGCATCTGTGTCTTCATCATCCCTGCTAAGTGGAAGATCAAGGAGATCCTGCAAATCTTCAAGACTCAGGCCAAGAGCTTGTTCCCTTGATATTTTCTCCACTTCTCCACCAGACCTGAGCAAAATCAATACGCAGGTCTGTTTGTCAGTTTCCCACTTTTGTATTTTTGAGCCTGGTGGGTTTCTTGGGAGATGTTTATTTGCAGAGGTATTTGGTGAGACTGGCCTATTCAAAACTGGCTGAGCAGTATTTGCAGTTTGATCTAAACCAAGAGTTTCTATGATCATTTTCTTTATGCCTTCTTTTACAAGGTCATCTCCTTTTATCATCTCTTGGATGGTTTCACCTCCCAACTGTTTGTGTGTCCTTCTTTTATAGATGGCAGCACCAGTTGGAGCAGTGGCTCTCCTGATTTGCAGCTTTGATGGTCTTTTTGAAACCTCTGCTTCAGGATAGTCAGGCTTTTGAGGAACTTTTGGATCTTTCTTTCTTAATTCCTCCAACCTTTTGTAGGTGATCCTGACCACATCTTCTTTCCATCTATCAATTTGTCTTTTGTTTCCATATTCAGCAGCAACCAGTTCTTCTTTCATTCTTTTCAGTTCTACCTGTTTGTCAGGTACATTCTTTCTAAACTTTGCCCAGTCAGGAGGAGTGTGAGTGACTTTCCTTTTTATCATGTCTTGAATTCTTGCTGCTTCATTTTCAAGCTCAGGAACAGTCCACTCTTTGTACATGTATCTCTCTCCTTTGTACTTCTTGTGAGCCATGATGCTTTCAATGTAGTCTTTCTTCAAAGTTTCAGCTGCTCTTTCTGAAATTTGTTGACTGGCATTTTTTGAAAATTGTTCTAGGGATCTGACTTGTGTGAGCAGATATTGATAGTTTCTAGAAATTTCTTTGTCAGATTTCCCTTGTGTGTTTCTTTTTGAGATATTCTCTGCTTGCTTGGCCTTGATCTTCAAATATTCATCAACATTTTTAGGCCAGGGATATCCTTTTATTGATGGAAAACTCCTTTTGGCAGGGTCATCCTCATAGTAAAAAGATTTTATTTCTTCTCTAACAGCTGCTAGTTCAAGAGGAAATTGAACACCTGCAGGAGGTAAGGGCTTGTGCATTCGAACTGAAGAGAGAGGAACTGGTTTTGGTATTTTGACAAGAGCTAAAGATTTTGAAGATGTTTGAGATGGTGAAGTGTCATCATCTTTGAGAATTAGCCTTCTCCTCTTTGTTTGAGGAGGGGCTGATGATGTTTTGGATGGAACAGTGGTGGTGGATGTAGTGGCAGTGATTTGTGATTGACTAACAGTTGTTGAAACAACTGGTGTTCCAACCACTATTGTCTTTACAGCAGATGTTGTAACAACAGCTGTCTTCTGCCTTTTGGCAGGAGGTGATTTTGTTTTTGGTGGTGATGGTGATAAGGCAGTGGATGTAGTGTGTGTTGAAGTGGTGTGTGTTGAAGTGGGAGCAGATGTTGAAACCACTGAAGTACCAACAGTAGTGGGTACAACAGGAGTTACAACAGCTGTTTTAGGTGGTGGTTTTGGAACAGACTTTGAACGTCTGGTTGGAATGGATTTGGGTAGCCTTACTCTTCTTGTAGGCTTCTTCTTTTCATCAACAAGGTTTTCATCATCTTTTGACCCTGAAGTACCCTGATCTGGATAATCCACCCTGGCTTTCCTTTTGGCCTCTCTATCCCTTTTTACACTTGCAACTGCTTCTGCCAGTGCATTTGTGGTCACATCAATTTTCTTGCTTCCATCTGGCAAAGGGATCTGTTTGGTCATGTTTGCATTTTCTGGTTCAATGTAGAGACCATCCTCTATTCCCTTCTTTTTCCACTCCTGAATTTTCTCCCCCTTTTTGGCATTATCTGGGGGAAGTTGATCAATGAAGAGAACTGTTGGAGGAGCAGTGCCAGTGGTGTGCAGGATCTGAGTTTTGAGAGCCTTTAGATCAGCCTGAGTGTTCTTGAACCTTGACACCATTGCATTTCTCAGCTGTTGAACATGTTTTTCATGTTGCTGATCTGCTATTTGTGCTTGTTGATGGAGAAAAGGTTGAAATAGATTCCAGAGCTCATTTGTAGCAGGTGCCTGTTGTGGAGCAGGTGCTTGAGGTGGAACAGCAGTGGATTGCATCTTTTGAGTTTTCAACACCTGCTGTAGCATGTTTTTAAGATCTGCAACAGATGTATCCAACTTTTCAATTCGTTCCGTCAAATCCTGATATTTTAAATCATCACCCAATTTAATGGGATCATCTGATTTCCCACTAACAGTGGTTTTATCAGTGGTTGAGGTAGGGAGTGTACTCCAAACACTAACCACTGATGCCCCTTTTTCTTGGTACTGGGGTCTTCTTCCTTCAACACTTGACAACCTTTTGATGTTGCCAGTAGAATAAATAAATCCACTGGTGGTTGGCAGAGGTGCTATGTAAGGAATTGCCTCCAAGGAAGTCTTATTGATGTAACCACTGTCCAACTGTAAACCAATGGGTTCAACAGTTGTAGTGGCTGCTTCACTTGGACTACCACCAAGAGTTACTTGTAACTCAAGGGGTCTAACCTCCTCAGGTTGTGTTGGTGGGTTAGCAAAGATTGATACATCAGACCCAGTCAGTTGTTGAGGTATATTCTCATTGATAGGTGATTGAGAAGGATTGGTTAGTGCCTGGTTCAAATCAATTGCATCCAACAGCAGTTTAGTTGGTGGGGAATTGTGGATGTGATGTTTGGTGAAGAAAGAGGATTTGCTCCGGGAATTGAGCTGTGGATGATGGAAACGAGTGTTTCCAGAGCATCATGATGTGGTGTCCCAATGTATACAACCTGATCTTTTTGTGAAGAAGGAGGAGGAGTTTCGGTTATGGGTTGAGATATTTGTACCAACTGCTGTGAGGAAGTAGCAGCAGTGGTTTCTTGTGACATTTGTGTTGTCACAGGCAGTAGCTCTAGTATCTCATCCTCCAGAGTTGCCTTTTTGATGGGTTTTGGGGTTTTTGAGTTTTTCTTTTTAGTTTTTTTTTTTTTTTTTTTTGTGATTGTAGGTGTGGGTTTCAAAGCAGTTGTGCTGCCACTTTGATCACCTTGAGCAGTGGGCTCAGCAGCAGATACCTGAGGAGCAGTTGTAACTGCTAAATTCTGCTCAGGCACCTCTGCTTGTGTTTTGCAAGGTGTTAACATTCTTGAAAAAGTTTCAGTTGTTAAACTGTTTATTTGAGTAGAATCACCTTGGTTTATTGCAGCTAAATCATTCTTACTGAATTTCTTTTCAAAATAGTAACTTAAAAACCTTGGAAACAGTAAGAATGATTTTGTTTCAACATTATTAACCAAATCTTTAAAAATTTCCCAAGAATAGTTAAAATTTTCTTCTTGAAGAATTGCATATCCCAGATTTTGAATCTTTAAAGGGATTTCATTGAAAGAAGTGGTTTTATTTGAAACACATAGTAGGAGGGTATGAAATAAAAATCTGGTTGCAGAAGGAAAATAACCTTTTTGTAAGGTAAGTTTCTTCATCATTGTGGCTTCATACCCTCTCTCAATGAAGTCAGTTTGTAACTCGTTTTTAGTGAAAGAAGTTTTACCTTCCTGATCATCGAGTTGAAAGACCTCTGAAATGGATTGTGGCGTGATTTGGACAGCTTTACCCTTTATAGAAGAGTGTATGGTGGTTGCGGTGTCTCCTTGTTTTTCAAGGGTTGCATTCTTCCAGAACTCTCTTTGGGTCGCCAAATAGATTGGTGCATCGGCGGTGAACAAAGTTTTGTACTTTGATTTTTCCATGGTGTCAATGATGGAATCGAAAACATTTGTGGTTCCTGGTTTTGTGAGAAGACCCAGGAGATTGTGAGATGGTTTATGTGGGATTTCAGTGGAGATTGCCTTTTGAGAGGCTGTTTTCGATGATGATTTGGAAGTGGGTTTTATGGATGGCTTCGATTTTGTCATTTTTGAAAAGAATGATCGAAGAAATTTGTGAAGAAAGAGATGAAAAACTGCTTTGAGAAGAGAATTTTTAAGAATTCAATTCGACAGTAAAACCCTGTTTGGTGGTGAGTGGGGGATTTTTATAGGGAAGAAAGTGAATGCTGACGTGGCAGCCGTTACAAAAGGTCTGACCACTATGTACTGCCCACGTGACAACCCCTGGTGAAAGTGAAGGACAGTACTTTGATGAAAGTGACTGATGAAGGCAGTGGTAAGAAAGCAGTGGATGATTTTCACTATCAGTGGATAGCATATCAGTGGATAAGACACTGCTTTTGAACAACAGAGTTTATCAAAGGAATGAGAGAACATGGGTTGACTTTCAGCAGTGGACAGACTTTTAAAGTGGAGCAGACTTTTGAACAATCAGTGGTTATGGCAGACTTTTAAGGATTTTAATGAAAATTTCATTGTTAGCTATTTTTAAGGGTGGATTTTTGATTTTCTGAAAACATTTTGTTGCTTTTATTCATAGAAAAACAAGATGTTGCTTGTTATTCCATGTTCAGCATCCCAATCCTAGAGACCAAGCTTTCAAAAGTGGCTGTATCAAGTGCTTTTGTGAGCACATCTGCCAGCTGGTCTTTAGTTGGGACATGATGCAGAGAAATCAAACCTTTTTCATAGCAATCCCTCACAAAGTGATGTCTGATGTCGATGTGTTTGGTGGTAGAGTGGGAAACTGGATTTTTGATGATATTTTCTGCTGCCTGGCTGTCCAACATGAGTGGTGTTTTTAAGGCAGTGATACCAAAATCCAGTAACTGATTCTGAAGCCACAGGAGTTGGGCTGTACAGCTTGCAGCAGCAATGTATTCAGCCTCAGCAGTGGATGTTGAAACTGCTGCTTGCTTTTTGCTTTGCCAAGAAACCAAGCAATCACCTAGAAACTGGCACCCTCCTGAAGTGGACTTCCTTGTGGTGTGACATCCAGCAAAATCACTGTCTGAGAAACCTGAAAGCTTGATGTTCCCATTAGCTGGATACCAGATACCAAGTGTGGGAGCACCTTTTATGTATCTGAAGATCCTTTTTACAGCAATGAGATTTGATTTTCTGGGAGCTGATTGACTTCTTGCACAGACACATGTTGCAAACATGATGTCTGGTCTAGATGCAGTTAGGTATAATAAAGACCCAATCATGCTTCTATAAAGTGTTTGGTCAATCAGCTCAACTTTTTCATCAGACATGACCAGCTTATTTGTTGCCATGGGTGTGCTGCATGGTTTACAATCATTCATATCAAATTTGGTCAAAAGTTCTTTAGCATATTTGCTTTGATGAATGAAAGTTCCATTTTGCATTTGCTGTACTTGGAGACTAAGAAAGCATTGCAGCTCACCCATTGCACTCATTTCAAACTCAGCTGTCATGAGTTCCCTAAACTCTTCACATAATTTGTTGCATGTGCTTCCAAAAATAACGTCATCCACATAAATTTGGACAATCATTAAATCCTTTCCTCTCCATTTTAGAAACAGTGTTTTATCAATGGTACCTCTTTTGAAACCATTTGAGAGTAGAAAGGTGGAAAGAGTTTCATACCAGGCCCTTGGTGCTTGTTTCAGGCCATACAAGGCTTTGTTTAGCCTGCAGACATGATCAGGATAAAATGGATCCTCAAAACCTGGAGGTTGACAAACATACACCTCTTCTTGAATTGTACCATAGAGGAAAGCACTTTTGATATCCATTTGAAACACCTTCATGTTGTGGTTGACAGCAAAGGCCAGGAACAGTCTAATGGCTTCCAATCTTGCAACAGGGGCAAATGTTTCATCATAATCAATCCCCTCTTCCTGTCTGTAACCTTGAACCACAAGCTTGGCTTTATTCTTGACAACAATACCCCTTTCATCAGTTTTGTTCTTGAAGACCCACTTTGTGCCAATGGGACTAACCTCTTCTGGCAGTGGTACAAGCTCCCATACTTGTTGTCTTTTAAACTGTTGGAGCTCCTCTTGCATGGCTTCTACCCAGCTATTGTCTTTTAGTGCCTCTTGGTACTTGACTGGCTGATGGAGTGATAGAAAACCAGCAAAAAGACAAATGTTTTGGGTTTGGCTTCTTGTGAGCACCCCTTCATTGATGTTGCCAATGATTTGATCAGGTGGATGAGATCTCAAGAAGATTAAATCTCCTTGGTATGGTATGATGGCATTTGTTGGGGAAGGCTGCAAATGTGTGTCATCTGAGCTAACCACTGCTGGGGACTTTGATGATCCAGCAGTGGCTTCAAAAGGTGGTGGAATAGGAGGTAATGAAGTGGACACCTGCTGACTTTTATCCACTGTTTGGGGACTTTTGTCAGCAGTGTTTGAGGATGTGGAAGCAGTGGTTGATGGGCTACTTTGGTCAACAACTGTTGAGGTAGCAGTGGTTGAGCTTTGACAACTGTTTTGAACAACTGATGCTTTTCCCTTTGAGGCAGACCTTTGAGGGATGATGATTTCATACCCATAGTCTGGTGTTGTATCCTCTAATGGACCTGCACTGTTAGTCTTGACAGCAGTATTTTCAAAAGTAAATTTTTCAAGATCAAACAGATCTGCAGGATTTGCTGGGATTTTGATTGATGAAAGTTCATTGAACTTAACATTCAAAGTCTCCTCCACTGCCTTGGTCCGTGTATTGAACACTTTGTAGGCCTTGGCAGTGGTTGAGTATCCCAGATGATGAGAACTTTTTGCTAAGACAACTCATTTTCGTTTAATATCCAATTAAATCATGAGTGCCCCAGTAATTTAAGTACAGTTTGGCAATCAACCTTTGATAAATGTTTAAAAAACAAAACCTGAGTAAGATATGATCTCAACATATGAACCATTTCCTCTTGACCCATTTGTGAGGACAATAATACCAACAAAAATAAGGTACTATATCCTGACAGGAACTGAAACTATTGCCAACAACAACAAGCAAAAGTTCAAAATATATTGTTCAAAAAAGAAAAAAATGAACAATATATCCTGATTATTCGAGAAAATCCTTTATAAAAAAATAATTAAAGGATTTTCTGGGAACAGCATCAAAAAGGATCTGGTATATATTCAAAAGAAAACGTAATCATAACATTCTCAAGTTTATGAAAAATGGTCAGTGGTTTGACAGCAGTTGGTAGAACATTCTGAATACATTTTGACCACTGTTTGGTTCCATTTTCTTTGTCAGTTGATTGCAAACATGAGGACACATGAATGAATTTTTGAACATTTGCCTAGTCCTCTTTGGAGTTCATTCACCGGAATCAAAACCTTTTCCTGAGCAGATGAATGCACACAGTTGCTTAATGATCATTATTACCCTAAACTTTGACTCATAAGTGTTTTATGTTTATACTCTTTTCTTTTGACATCAAAAGTTTTGAGATAAACACACTTATGAGTTTTTGTGAATTTTCTTCTTCCCTTTTTACCCTTCCCAATCATAAGTATTGAAATACTTACTGAGATGTATTTATTGAAGGAATACTTATTCCAGAATCATTTTGCAGTAATGTTTTGAGAGATTTGGTCATTTCTGCACATGCTTATGCCAACCTTCTCATCACCTATGATCTGGACATTTTTGACTCCTGATTTTCTTAATGTATTTTAACATAGTTGATTTTGTCCTTTTGAGGAACTCAACCTGTTTTCAACACATAAGGTCTGAATGACTAAAGTTTTAATTTCCCTCTTTTTATGTTATCGAAAACACTAATGTTTTAAGAACATAGGTTTTTGTTAATCTGAGGTTCATACTTTAGCATTTTAATAAGGCGACATCACAAATTTCATAACAGCAATTGAGATCAATTTTGAAAATATGAAATAATCTCATAATTTAACAGATATGCTTTCAGATCTAGAAACCATGAGTGTCTTGTGCATGAAATCACTTGTTATGTGAATTTTGTGTGTCATATGACATCTTGGTTGATTTACAGAATATTTGAGTAACCACTTTGAACATGATTTACTCGATACTCTGTTTTTCAACAAGATACAACCAACCTTAGTATCAATGAATTTTGAGCCGAACTGTTATGTCAAATTGATTGTTAGATCGAATTTGACTGTCCAGGCTCTGATACCAATTGTTAGGATCGAAGGCTCTCATGATTGTGTTTGTTTGTGATGTTTGAACAAATCAAATAGATATGAGTAGTTTTAAGTGCATCAGAAATGGATAACAAACTTTGTAATCACAATCAAAGGAGAAAATAGTTTTGAGAAAGCATATGCAATTCATTTAGTCAAAAGATTTACAATAAGAATCAAATGATTACAGATATGCTTACATACTAAGCTCCCCCTCAGCCAGATACTTCAGGGTTGGTTGCACAAGATGAAAGGATTGAATTGAGGAGAAGAACTCACTCAAAACGATCAAATATAACAGTACAGAGTACTGTCATATTTATAAGCAAACCAAGCCACTGATGTACCTCAGCTGACGTCACCATGATAGTGACATCTAACCTCCTAACAAACTCTAACCTCTGATCTATACAAAACTACTGATATCTAACAACTGATTGATAATTAATTACAAAACAAGTCTAACACTGTTCACGTTCCACTGTTGTAGCCTAAGCACTGATTACTTGAACATCAGTGCTTTCTTCAAAAGGTGATCAGTCTTTGAATGAGCAGTGCTTGGGTCTTCAGCAGTACTTAAGAGACAACAGTAGATAGAGCTCAGTGTTTGCCTTTTAGCAGTCTTTAGTTGTTTCATCAGTGTTTGGTTCATCAGTTGTTCTTCTGAGCAGTACTTAGAGGGTATCGGTAGATAGGTAACCATTGTCAAGGGGAGAGCTTAGTGTAAACGTCTGCTTATTGTGAATCCACTGTTGTGATCAGGTTTTGGCTTTACATTATCTGTTCCTCTGGTAGGGTTCAATCCCAACATACGGGCATCCCATTTGACCTTTACTATAGGCACATGCTTCCTTCGGAGCTTTTTAACCTGACGATCCTCGATCGATATAGGTCTTTCAACAAGTCTTAGGCTTTCATCAATCTGTACGTCTTTATGAGACATGGCTAGCGATTCATCAGCTAGACATTTCTTGAGATTATAGATGTGGAACACGTTATGAATTCCACTCAGCTCCTCAGGAAAGTTTAGCTTATAAGCTACACTGCCGACACATTCGATAATCTCGAATGGTCCTATATATCTAGGGCTTAGCTTGCCCCTCTTACCAAAACGCATCACACCTTTCCAGGGTGATACTTTCAGTAAGACTTTGTCGCCAACCTCAAACTTTAGAGGTTTTCGCCTCTTGTCAGCATAACTTTTCTGCCTATCCCTGGCAGCTTTCAGGCGATCACGAATCTGGACAATCTTGTCCGTTGTTTCAAGAACTATATCAGGCCCTGATAACTGAGCTTCTCCTACTTCCGCCCAACAAACGGGCGTTCTGCATTTCCTACCATATAATGCCTCAAAAGGCGCAGCCTGAATGCTCGTATGGTAGCTATTGTTATAGGAGAACTCGATCAAGGGTAGGTGATCATCCCAACTACCACCTAAGTTAATAACACATGCATGAAGCATGTCTTCCAAAGTTTGAATTGTACGCTCACTCTGTCCATCTGTCTGAGGATGGTAAGCAGTACTAAAATTCAAACGTGTGCCCAAAGATTGTTGGAAACTTTTCCAAAAGTGTGAGGTGTATCTAGTATCTCTATAAGAGATAATAGACACCGATACGCCATGAAAAGCTACAATCTTATCTACATACAACTGGGCTAATTTTTCAGAGCTATGAGTCTCCTTGATGGGCAGGAAATGTGCTGACTTGGTCAGTCTAATAACTATAACCCATATGGTATCATTTCCATGCTTTGTTTTAGGTAACCTGGTTATAAAATCCATAGTTACCATTTCCCACTTCCATGTGGGAAGTTCCGGCTGTTGTAGAAGACCCGATGGCTTTTGATGTTCAGTTTTAATCTGAGCATAAGTCAGGCACTTAGCTACATGTGTGGCAATAGATTTCTTCAAACCTATCCACCAATAATTAGCCTTCAAATCCTGATACATTTTGTCACCTCCAGGGTGAACTGAGTACTTGGAGTTGTGGGCTTCCTGGAGGATTACATCTCGAAGTCCTCCATGAATAGGAACCCAAATTCTTCCATTCATTCTGAGGATTCCATCCTTGCCAGGTGCTAACTGTTCAACAGTTACACCTAACTTTTCGTTTGGAAGATTCACTTCCAAAACAACATCTTTCTGTGCAGCTAATAGTCTTTCATTCAGACTATTCTTCAACTCAATGCTCTTAGCATTGATCCTGATTGGTTTAACTCTTTGCTTTCGGCTTAAAGCATCAGCGAGCACATTCGCATTACCAGGATGGTAGCGAATTTCACAATCATAGTCATTTAAGGTTTCCATCCAACGTCGATGTCTCATATTGAGCTCTTTTTTATTGAACAAGTGTTGGAGACTTTTGTGATCAGAAAAGATCACACATTTAGTTCCATACAAATAATGTCTCCATAACTTTATTGCGAATACAACGGTACCCAACTCCAAATCGTGGGTGGTGTAATTCTTCTCATGCACTTTTAATTGTCGTGATACATAGGCAAACACTTTGCCTCGCTGCATAAGCACACAACCCATACTGGTGTGTGAAGCATCAAAGTATACGACAAAATCTTCAATTCCGTCAGGTAAGGTTAGCACTGGATCATTGCTCAATCTTTGCTTAAGAATCTCAAAGGATTCTTGTTGTTTCGGACCTCAATCAAACTTAACATTCTTACGGGTCAAAGAAGTTAATGGTGCAGCTATCCTTGAGAAGTTTTCAATGAATCTTCTATAGTAACCTGCTAAACCCAGAAAGCTACAAATTTCGGTTGGAGTCTTGGGTGCTTCCCAATTCATTACGGCTTCTACCTTAGCGGGATCTACTTGGATACCACGCTCACTAACAACGTGTCCAAGAAATTGGACTTCACGAAGCCAAAATTCACACTTGGAGAATTTAGCATATAGTTTCTCTTGTTGAAGTAATCCTAAGATACATCGGAGATGTTTCTCATGATTGTCTTTATTACGGGAGTAGATAAGTATGTCGTCTATAAAGACTATGACAAACTTATCTAAATATGGTTTGCAGACTCTATTCATGAGGTCCATGAATGCTGCTGGTGCATTAGTGAGCCCAAAAAGCATCACTAAAAACTCGTAATGTCCATATCTCGTTCTGAATGCCGTCTTAGGCACATTTTCAGTCTTAACCTTGAGTTGATGATACCCAGATCTCAAATCAATCTTCGAGAAGAAGCTCGCTCCTTGGAGCTGATAAAATAAATCATCGATCTTGGGTAAGGGATAACGATTCTTGATCGTTACTTTATTTAGCTCACGATAATCAATGCATAGGCACATTGATCCATCCTTCTTTTTCACAAATAATATTGGAGCTCCCCAAGGAGAAGAGCTAGGTTGTATAAAACCTTTTTCCAGTAAGTCATCTAATTGAGTCCTGAGCTCTTTCATTTCAGTAGGTGCTAGGCGATAAGGAGCTCGTGCAATAGGTGCAGCTCCTGGTAGAACGTCTATCCTGAACTCTACTTGCCTCTCAGGAGGTAATCCAGGTAACTCGTCAGGAAAGACATCAGGGTACTCGGAGATGACTGGGATGTCTTCAATCTTAGGCTTTGGATCATTCACAGTCACTTGTGCCATGTAGATGACACATCCGCTTTTTAAACACTGTGATACCTTAAGGATAGACACATTGTTGGGCAACCCGTATTGTGTATCTCCTTGAATGGTGATGGATTCGCCAGAAGGGGGTTTTGATAATAACTAGCTTTTTATCACAGGCAATTTGGGCTTGGTTATGCGACAACCAATCCATGCCCAAAACTATATCAAACCCAGCCAATTTCATTGGCAAGAGGGATAGCGGGATAGAATGATTCTTGATGGATATAAAGCATCCATCAAGCAGAGTTGAAGCTGTTTCTAAGGTACCATCGGCAAGTTCTACCTCATATTTTATGTCTAGAGTCTTAATAGGCAAATTCAGTGACTTACAAAACTTGTGGTCTATAAAAGACTTATCAGCACCTGAATCAAATAAGACTCTAGCATAATTATTATTAATGAGGAAGGTACCTATTATGACGTTCTCGTCGTTCACCGCTTCCCTAGCATTCATTTGGAAAACCCTTGCATTGGTTTTCTTCGCCTCCTCGGGCTTCTTAGCATTCTTGGGGCAATTGGTTTTGATGTGCCCCTTTTCATTGCAACCGTAACAGGTTGCATCCTTAATGTTCCGGCACTCTACAGATTTGTGCCCTTTCTTTTTGCAAATCCCACATGATTTGGCTTGTGGGTCCTGGTTGCACTTTCCAAAGTGCCTTTTATTGCAGGTTTTGCATCTGGGCTTATCACTTGACTGCCCCTTCTTGAAATTAAAGTTCCCTTTGTTTTTCTTGTTAGACTGAGGGGACTTGTCTTCATCTCTCTTCCTCTTCCCATCATCGGTAGCTTTCTTTGCCCTACTTCTCACAATATCAAGAGTGAGAGATAAAGATAGATCCACTGCAGATCTATATGTAGTAGGCTTAGAAGCCTTGACGTTCCCTTTCACTTCGGGAGCTAAACCACCGATGAAACGCGCAATGCGTTTGGGTTCAGGAGTGACTAAATATGGTACAAGCCTTGACATTGAATTGAAACTGGTCACATAGGACCTACAGTCTAAATCCTTCACCACCATGGTGAGAAAGTCAGTTTCAATCCTCTCAACTTCGTGCTGAGGACAGTATGTATCTTTCACAAGATCCACAAACTTGCTCCACGAAAGGTTATACAAATGAACCTTTCTAGTGGACTGTACTAACGCTTTCCACCAAGTGAGGGCATCGCCCTTGAAAGATTGAGACACAAACATGACTATGTTTTCCTTAGCACATCCACTGATGTCAATCACAGTCTCCATTTCGTCTAACCATTTCATGCAGTCAATTGCTCCCTTTTCTCCTGTAAAATCCCTCGGTTTACAGGAGACGAAGTACTTATAAGTACAACTCTTTTTGTACTTAGGAGCCTGGTTTAACACCACTCTTTGAGGCTTAGATCTCTGATTAGATGAATGCTGAGATTCATCCCTTCTTGATGCATGTGACTGTTATAAGGGTTTTGAGTGAGTTTTGGACCGAACATTACTCGGTTCCTTGAATATCTTATCTACCGCTTGAGCAACCACGGTATCAATCATCGCTTGCAGTTCAGCGTTTGTAAGATTAATCTTAGTCTCATTATTGTTTCCTTCCCGTGGATGACTGTTTACTTCATCAGATCCAGCCATAATTTGGGTACTATATTAAACAATAATGTTATATTTAAATTATGCAATAAATCATCATATTGGTGATTAGATGGTCATGGTATTAAACCATATGGACCAATTTAAGAAAATAATAATGATCAAGGAGATATAATTCTTTATATTTTATTGGACAGGGGAATATAAATCACACTGTCAATGTCATGGAAGACATATTCATATAGCACAAGGCTCGTCTCGAAGGACATTTAGATGGCATAAAAGCCTTGTCAAAAGGACGATTATAATCGTTGATCTCTTAGATCATTGATTTCTTTTAAGGGTCAAACAAAGTTCATCGCCTCTTTGACAAGAAGTTTATAAATTAAAACTTTCATTGTCATTATTATACCTTTGCTTATAAGCATACATCTCAAATGGATGTTTTGGTGTATACATCTTATTGACGTTTATTAGCCATGATTTACATTGATCATATAGGCTATATATAAGTGACTTGGGAAGTCCAAGTACATTTGGATGCTTGTGTGGTTTCTCGTACTGCACAGCCAGGAATGTTAACATATTTTCAGATGTTAACAGAGAATTATTATCTTAAAAAGGTTGTACCATCATAGCCATTTAATATTTTGGCTAGGTTATACCTTTAAGAGTTTCTTTGGCAGATCAATCAAATTTGAAATGATATAGTATGATGTAATAAAATACATATTTAAAATCGAAAAATAACTTCATTAAACCATGAAACTAATACAACGTTGCCCTAAACGGGACTTAAAACAACACAAACTGCCCATGCAGGGGCTACTGAAACAGAATGTAAGTCCACGCAGGGACTTGGTACAAGAAAATAAAATAAATGTCCTTGCAGGGACTTTATTACATGACAAAACAAAACAAACCAACAGCATCCTACTTCTTCTTGCCTTTGATTAGGTTTGCGAGACCTTTGAGAAAGCCATTATGTTTCTTCTTAGTTTCACTGGTCTCACGCTCAACCCGGTCTAACCTCTGTAAAATCTCCTGAGTTTGTTCCTGTTGATGAGGAGGAGGTTGTTGGTAGGGTGGGTATTGGTATCCCTGCACCGGATATCCAGTTGGGTAAACTGGAGGGTAAGAAGAAGGATATAGTGCATTGTACTGAGCAGCTGCAAGGTATGGGTTATGGTTTCCATAATCCAATGGGTATCTAGACGGATTATACCCAGATGAACCTGGGTATGTCAGGATCGGGTTGTCGAAACCCAAAGGCGGCTGCGGTGGTGCATGTGAAACTGGCGGAGGGTTGACTTCCGGCACCGTGTGTGAGGGTCCACCCAATTGGGGGTCCTCTGGAATAGGAGGGTAAGAACTTGAACCATGAGGAGATGCGAACCGTGGTCCCCCACGTACAGACATTCTAGCATTTCTCATGCGCCTTGGCGGCTCGGGAGGCTGTTGAGGTGGTTCCTCAACTGGTAAGGGTGGTGGGGTAACAGCTTGAAGCTGTGGTTCAACCAAGGGAGGGTGTGCTAGAGAGTTATGGTATGAAGGGATAAAGAACCAATCATACTGATCCATTTTCTCAGCATACGAATCAGGCCCTCGGTACGGTGATCCCTGATATGGTGAACCACTCGAGATGCTAATAGGGTGGCCCGACGTTCTAGTTTGCATTTCAGGGTCTGGGTCTTCGTCCATCTCCATTTCCTGAGAGAAATGATCCTCGGGTCCTAGTGGATTGAAACCCAAAAAGTCGTTGACGTATGCATTGGGGTTAAACTGAGTTGGAGAGTAGGTAGAATCCGAGTGATGAAAAGGATGGGAGTTAAAGGAGTGGTGTGATTGGTTTGAGTGATGTGATCCCTGTGAATGGTGGGAATGTTGGGGTTCATTAAGAATGGGCAACCCAAAGTATGGAGGGTCGGATGGTGAGGATCCAAGTGAGACAGAATGCCTGGCTGGTTCGAAGCTGTGGCTCCAATGGTCCTGTGAGTCGGAGCCAGAGAGCTAATCGGATGGGGTACGTCGGTGGGAAGGTCCCGCGTGGCCAGACGGTCCTCCACGCATTGGTCCTTTGCCTTTGCCTCTTACTCGTGGTGGCATTTTCCAAGTGGTAACCTGTCAAAACAAGTAAATATAATATAAACAATAAAAGGAAAGTTAAGAGTAAAATCCTAGGTCATTTGCCTAGACTCGAGAGTCTAAGGAATGTGCTTATTGTGTCATTGAGATTAAACACAAAAGGTTAGTGTTTAATTCACTCAATGTTGGCTTTGATACCAACTTGTCACACCCCGATATTTCCACATATTACCGGTGGGCCCGGCGGGGAGTATCGTGACGTAGTTGATATAATCATAGTCAATACACACAATATAATATCACATCGGAAGGCTTGGTGAATAAACTATTACAAACCATAATGTCTGAGTGTTCGAGTGAAAGAATATACAGACTGGAATGTAATAAGATCCACAGGCGGATCATAAATAAATACAAAGAAACAAAAACAACAGACTTCAGGTATCTATGGATTTGCAAGATCCTCTTATGACACCTAATAGCTCCAGCCTATTACGAGAGGTACCTGTCAATCAGTCTTTAAGAAAATACGTCAGTTTACACTGGTAAATACAATTAACTGACTCTTTTGAAAACATTTATGAAAATTGATTTAAGTGCACACGGAACAAATATCTTATAACTTGGGACAATTATTTAAATATAATCTTGTATACAGATTTACATGTTTGTCTTACAATTGGGGCCGGTTGGAAGCCGGTCATGATTAACCGACTCACCACTTATAGAACCCACAAAGGAGTTATCCCCAACATGTGGGTTTACATTTTAGCATTTGCATCTGTCAGGTGTATGCCTACACCCCGTGCATAGGTCGTGGCCATTTTCAAATGAAATGAGCCGAGGATATCCAGGACACGGTCGAATTAACCCCCAATGTTTATGTTATCAAACAAGATAGATTAAAACGAGTTATGTAAATTTATTAAGAGTTAAATGCTTGGTTGGTCCCTGTGGTTTGCAAAAATTGCAGACTTGGTCCTAGTGGTTTACTAATTACACGCGTGGTCCCAAAAGTTGTCAAAAATGCACTTGGTTGGTCCCCAGGCCTAACCTATGTTAAATTTCTCAGTTAACTACATGTAAAATGACTATATTATCCCTGAACAATTAAAAAAAATAAAGAAAAATACATAAACCTTCTTCTCCCTTTTATAATACAGTTATCAAAATCCCACTTCAATAATTAAACCTACCATCACAAAATCCACAAGAAATTCAACTCCAAATCATGTAACAGAACCATGTAAATCAAGTTTAACGCAATAATTCCATTTTAATCCTACCATAAAGAAACTTTTTTGCTTCTGAGTATATACATGCAGACAAATCTGAAAAAAGAACAACTTTTTGTGTAGATTCAAACACCTTCCAGTGACCATCTGAAAAACGAGAGAGAGAGAGATGGATTGCCACTACCAACTCGTCAAATCCTCAATTGCAGATCTGAATCAGATGGCGACGGGTCGCCGGAAAAACGAAGAGCCAAGGGGTGAAACGACTAGATCTGAACGATGACTAACAGAGATTGGGGAGATCTGAAACGCCCAAACCACCGCCGATGGTTGACCGGTTGGTCCGCCGGAAGTGAAATCGAGAGGGGGGGGGGGATCGAGAGGGGGAGGGGCTGCAAGGTTGATTTTTGATGAAGACAGGAGGTTAGGGGGGTGTTTACAGGTGGGAATTCGTCATGCACAAGACCACCGCCGTGCGTCGGCTAAGCTTGCCGCCGGAAGTGGTGGCCGACACAACACCATCTTGTCTCTCTATCTCTGCATTGCTCAAATCTATGTATTGTGTGGTTAGTTAGGGTTATGGTGAAGAAGAAAGGGGGTAATCAGTTGAGGATGAGCAAGTGTTTAGGGTTTTCTTTAATTTGGGGAAGATGATAAAGTTTTGGGTTTTTGTTTGTGTGTATATGTTGAAGATAATATTCAGAGGAGAAGAATATAGGAAGGGATAAAGAGGTGTAAGTGGCTGATGAAAAAGTGAAGGGTATTTTGGTCATTTAACATGGACTTAACTGATAAATTTAACTAATGTTAGGGCTAGGGACCAACCGAGTGCATTTTTTGACAACTTTTGGGACCAAGCGTGTAATTAGTAAACCACTAGGACCAAGTCTGCAATTTTTGAAAACCACAGGGACCAAGCAAGCATTTAACTCATTTATTAATCACAATCCGATTAAATGATTTCATACCCGACCAAGTGGTATTATTATAATACCATATCCCAAGCCCGTATATGGAAAATAAGTTAAAAGTATTTACCTGATGCTAGCAGTATAATCCTAAAGCTTTTTGATGGTACCTTCTACCGAAAGCTATTTAATATGTATAGAAGGTTTATTAACCTATTAGGATGCTAACGGGCCTTTAATTAAGTCAAGGACTTAGACCGGCTAGCTAGAAGGAAAAACTTACGATTCTAAACGCTAGATTAAGCGGAGACCGGAATAGAATGTGGTTTAGACCCGACAAGCTTGGATACTTGTATGATATGGGTAAACTAAACACATTCTGGAAATTGAGGATTTATTGATAAGGGTAAGCCCGTTTCGACTATTTTATGTAAACTAGTCACACAAGCCAACTCAAACGCGTAAATGCGTAACAGGTAACCAAATGAATCATATACAGGTCTTAATCGTTATTATGCTCAAATTATGTTAATACATCAGTAAGATGTTAACATATATGCCCAAAAAGTAATTTAAACCAAATTAAGTCCCATAAGGGCATTTTGGTAATTTTGATGCTCATAAAAGAGTTTAAATATTAAACTGAGTTTCAGGTCTAATATGATCAGTAAAAATATGTATTTTTATAAGTTATATCAGTAGAGTATTGCATATATGTGAAATTTATCTTATATAACCAAATTATGCACCGTAGGGGCATTTTGGTAATTTCACATAAGCTTTAAAGATCAAAATAGACTTCTGAGTTTAAAAACTTTGGCTTACTGTTTAATTATATAAATTAACTTAAAACATCAGTGGGTAATAAGTTTTATAGGCCAAAAATAGTTTTAACTCATACTATGTGCTAAAAACGCTTAAAAGTCCGGTTTTAAGGGATATTCGGGTTAAAATAGGAAATCTGAGTTTTTGATCAGTTTATAAACTTCAAAATATTTTGTTTATCATATAAAATCAGTAGCAAAAAGTTTGACATCAAAATGCTATGTAAAACTCATTTTATGCATGAAAAGGGTAAAACCGACAATTACCGAAATCAAGCTATAATCCTATGTTATGCTCAGCCTAAAAATAAATAAAATCTTCAAAAATCCCAAAATATTATTTTACTTCAGTAGGTAAAAATTTTGGTATCAAAAATTGGGTTTAGATAGGCTTTATGCTAATTACGCCATTTAATTAATAAAAAGCTTTCTAATTACGCTATTGAGCATAACTCCTAATCTAGACCTCAAACTGATGTCAAATTTTCGGGACAAGTCTAAATATCAGTAGCAAAGGTTTTTGTCCTCTCACATTTCTAAAAATCTCATTTGTGTGTCAAAAGGGCATTTATGGCATTTATAACATATTAACGATCAAGTGCATATAATTCAACCCACTAAGAACCATGTACTATAACTCCAGAGGGTTATACTACTGAGTAATGTGGTCCTAATGGAGGCTTAAAACATGGAAGAATTAAGATTGAATGGGTCAGAACTGAAAGTCAAAGCAAAAGTCAAGCTTTTGCGACTTTCGGTTATAAGCTGACCTTAGACTGATAATTCTCGGGTTAGGATTGATAAAACATGTTCTAATATTAATTACCAAGTCATTAGAATGTTAAAATATAATTTAGAACCTATGGTTTATTAATTTATATTCATTTTTAAACTTTCTGTCCAGTTTTACTTTTTGTCAAACTAGTTTGACCCGACAATTAACTAGTCAAACGAAATAATTTAGAAGTGGCCTTTTAAGGGTTAATCACCTACCTTAATATGGTTCCATAACCACTTTTGTTTTGATCAGTGGCTGGTCCATATGTGATTAAAACGAAAGTCAAATCTAATTTACGACAAGTTTGACTTTTAGGTAATTAAGCTAATTAAAACGACTAAGCAAGTAATTAGAAGCTTACTAATGGTCCTAGCTGTCTTTTCTACACTTGAAATTCCTCTCTTAGTCCTTGCAAGCTCCAGAGACAAGTCCATTTGAATGTTGCAAATGAAGTGTGCACAAGAACACTACACAAAGGCTCTTTATATAGCAATTCCCAGGTGTTTGGATAACTTCCAGCTGTTAAGGGACCTCCTAGGATCACCCCAGGTGTCCTAGTGGATTCATAATACCGTATAAGAGCCCCTAGGATCGTTACAATCGAGTTTGAGGCGGTGCAAGACTGAAACCCGCACCCGGAAGCACTTTGCTGTGAACTGAAGACCGTCGCGTTGCGCGACGGCTAATGACCAACATGGTCGCGTAGCGCGACCACCCTACAAACCAGCCAACCAAGTTTATTTGTTGACACAATCAGTCCATGCACTTATATGAGCCTTGTAACTTTAATTTTAGGCAGCTTTGGTCCTTGTAGTTAGTTTATAGATGATCAAGGGAGTATATCTAAACTCCGTTAGGCCCGGTTTCGTTAATTGATCATCGAAAACATAAGTTTCGCCTCGTTGACACTTTAAACCCTAATTCTTGGGATTTTGCACAAACAACGTATAATGATCTCGAAACCACGTGAAATTTATATCACTTATTCTTGAGAGTAAATTTGAATATTTCGAAGCCTCGGGTTCGTTAAAAGGTCACTCAGAGGTCAGAATTAACATGTTGACACGTTTAACCCTTGTAGTTTGCTAATCTTCCGATTATTTTCACAAACGGCTTCTTATATCCAATCAATCATTCGTTTAAAAATATATTCATCACGTATGGTCATTCAGAGGCTCAAGTTTGGCATGTTGACACTTTTAGTCCCTCCGGACACATAGTTTCACTGTTTGACAACTTTAGTCCTTCAAACTCAATCTTTCACATAACTAAGGTTTAGGACAGGTGTCTTTACATAATTGGACACATTTTTACGTGGTGTTACACAAACAGCGAGGAGAAGAGCCAAACGAAGCGCCGAAAAGAGGATTACCTCGCTTGTGGCCAAGGAAGTGGCCAAGGTCATTCCTCAAATTGTCGCTCAAGTGCACTCTCTCAGCAACTCTTGAACCCCGGAAGACATTAAGACGGAAGCGCCGCAATCCGCTTTCCTCTATAAACACTTCAAAGCCTGGGGCCCGATGGAGTTCACATGTGAAGGAGGTGTATCCCAGCTACTCCAGTGGTTCGATTCTATCGAAGTCACCTTTCGTCAAAGTGGGTGTCCCGATAGTTTCCGTACTACTTGCGCTACCGGAGTATTTCAATCGCGCGCACTCGAATGGTGGACTGCCGAACGTAACAAACGTGGGATCTCCGTAACTTATGCTCTCTCTTGGGATGAGTTGAAGGAACTCATGAAGGAAGAGTACTGCCCTCTCCACGAAGTCCAGAAACTAGAAGACGAATTTTGGGAAATCAAGCAAGTCGAAGGTGACAATACTGCCTACACCGCAGGTTCAAATAGCTTAGCATAATCTGCCCAAGTCAAGTCAACACTTCAGAAAAAGCCATCACGAAGTACATTCGCGGCTTACCTGAATGTATGGGCGATTTTGTCGAAGCTGCAAGACCCGCTACCATCGAAGAAGCCTATCGCTTGGCTGTAGAGATCAACGACAAACGAGTTTTGGACGGATTCTTTTCCAAGAATCCTGTCAAACAAGCTCATCAAGCAATCGTCATCAACTCATCCGAAGACTCTTCTGGAGATTCCTCCGACGATGTCTCCAGCGAATCATCAGACGAATCCTCCAACGACAACAGCACCTCATCTCAAGATCGCAACGAGCTCAGCCACAAGCGAAAGGAACCAAGCGTGGATGAAATTCCAAACTCCACACCGCTATGATTTGCTCCCGTTCTTGTGAAGCGCGCCTACACCGGAAGCCATCCCCTGTGTCTCATGTGTACGTATCATCACCAACCCGGAGCTAACTGTCGTTATTGCGACAATTGCAACTGGTATGGTCATTTAACCCAGAACTGCCGCACAGGACCGCAACCTTGAGGAATTTCGGTAACAACCGCAGTCTCCGCAGAAGTACTCCACAGCAACGTTATTGTGCTTCTAATGTTGTTGTAATAATACGACTTATCGCCGTCAATTTCTTTTATGTGTGGAACTTATTCTATCTCTTGACGCATGTGGATTCTATTTCTCTTATACTCGCCCACAATCTACGTGTTAGCACTATGTACTATATAATGTATTTTACCCCTACTATGCGTTCTTGAGATAAGGTACGATAAACGTGCAAGAATCAAATTAATCACGGGTGCACACAGGATTATTTTTGTTAGTGCACGGAGATCGTAGTAAGTTTCAATGATGCCTTAACGTTCAGGATTATTTTTGTTAGTGCACGGAGATCGTAGTAAGTTTCAATGATGCCTTAACGTTCAGGGCATGGTTAAGCGTGGTGGATACGCCGCTGGTACTTCCTATATATAAGCGTCTTGACCATGTCTGACGAAGTGTGACGCCTATTCACGGAACGAAGGCGTATGGTTGAAACATGACGGTGTTTCGCCATGCTAACCGAAGTTTTGTGAAGAAAGTGCCATGTGGAGTTGGAACGTAGACCTATTATACTATTGTGGTTATTTTCGACACATTACAATACATCGCAAGGCGTAACAATCTCAATCGCAACTCAAGGCATGTAATCGCAAGACTTTTCGTAAGTTAACACGCTCGCAATCGCATTATCGCTAGAATCTATCTCGCAAATCGCAATCGTTTATTATGTGTCTCGCGCTATCGCTTATTGTGTGTTCGCAATCTCAATCACTTATTATATGAATCGCTATCGCTTATGGTGTTTTCGCCTAATCACATATTTTGTGTGTATCACTCTACCGCTTACCGCTTACCGTGTATCGCTTGCTGAGAATCGCATATCGTGGATCACTTGACGAGTACCGCTCATCGCTCGTCGCTCTTCGCCTTAACGCTTCTCGCACCTATCTAATCGCTTCGATACTCTTATCGCTTATCGCTATTTGTGTTATCTGTGTTATCTATGTCATGTTAGCACTCATGACCCCGTTTCACGAGACGAAGCTGATAGGGTTAAAACATGGTGGATACGCCGCTGGTACTTCCTATATATAATTGTTGTAGCCGTAACAGCAGACTTTCGTGGAAAAAGGGCCATGTGGGCTAATGTTAGTTAAAATTTTGGTGTTGTTTAATCTAATCAAATCGCATGTCTCCATCGCTTACAACGCATCAACTGTCGCTTATCGCTCAACGGTTGTCGCTACCGCCTATCGCTATCGCTCATCGCTTTTTCGTTTGTCGCTCATCGCTTTTCGCTTATTGCCGCCGTCTTCGCTTACTATGCTTGGTGTTTGGTGTGGTGTTATCAAACTTTTGCGTACACTTATCGCTTATCGCACTCGCTCGTGTCACTAAACTGAGTTCGAAAACGACCTCATCACTCAGTTCGCCTTTCAAGACTTGATCCAACCCTTCTCGTTTGGATCGAGTCATCGCAAATCTGTCTGTACTATGTCGACACGTATGACACTGCCTCACGAGACGGATGCCATCTGGCCAAAACATGGTGGATACGCCGCTGGTACTTCCTATATATAAGTGTTTTAACCATATTGTCGAACTTTCGTGGAAAGGTGCCATGCGGGGCCGACCTTAATTTAAATTTTGGCTTTACTTACACAAATTTTAAATTGATCTCTTCTTACAAAACTTTTCTAAAAATTGATCAAAACTTTTGTACAAAACGAGATTTTCTTGTAACGATGGTGTGACAATCGACTCAAGTTAATGCCGCGTGACGAGAAAATTTCGCAAGACGAGTTTTAACCACCCTAAAAATCTTTTAGTAACCTAATAAAACCCCTCCCATGGCGCTGGTGTGAACATCGAGATAGTTAACGCCGCACTGTGGGAGGATTTTTCGAATTTAAACAACTTTTCGAAAATTCAAAACACTTCTGAATCGCCTTTCGTGTGTCGCCATCCTTTGTTAATACGAATCATCTTACTCACCACCATCGCTGAGACTTCGCAACGCTCTCTCTCATCAATTTTCAATCGATCTCCCACTCTCACTTGTCGAATTTCAATCGATCGCTCGTTTATTTCTGACGCTCTTAATCGCTACTCCCACTTGTATCGATCCTCGCAACCCTTCTGGTGGATTAATTTCGGGACGAAATTTCCTAAAGCAGGGGAAACTGTAACAACCCTCACGTTCGTGCGTTGTTACTACTCGTTACACTCGTTACGCCTAGCACCAGAGATTCGGATCATAATGTAGCTATATCGCATACATCGCTATTTCGCAGTATTTTCTCATATTACGCATACTTTATCGCTATCACATCACATTGCACTTGCTGACAACCACGAAGATGTAAAGTGAGGACCAATTCTACCCTCCTTGATAGCCGTGAGGTGTCGCAGTGCAACTCGATACTCAAGAAAACGCACTCGCAGGCACACGTAACTCGATTATCGTAGGATTTGAGATATGAATATGTATATACGACCCTGTGTGACTAATTATAATAAATATATGAATATGGGTATGAAAATGTGTAACCAAACAATCGCGACGCTTAACGAACAAAATGAAACATCGAAACGCCATTCGCCGGAGACCACCGATCGAGTGACCACTCGATCGGGTGGCCATCCGATCGGATTACCACCCGATCGGACAGCCGTCCGATCCGTTGCACTTCTTCCCCTTCACTCCACTTCACCTATAAATAGCACCTGTCACATCACTTGAACAGTGATGTGACAACTCTCACTCGACCAGCACGCTTTTGGGGCTTTTCCTCTCGATTCCTCGCGATTCTTGTAAGTTTACAACTCAAATCTTGTACTTCTTTGATCCACATACACTTTTTCATCTTTTTCACCTTTGAAACTTAACTTTTAACCATGAAATCAATGGATTTGAGGTGTTCTAGGGTGAGGTCATCATGGAATTCTTATGAACTTCAAATGTTTGCCTCATTCCACCAAGAATAAATCAGATCTGAAGGATTTCCACATGATTTAACTAAGATTTCGCATAGATCTAGACACTTCAATGGTAAAAGGATTGAAAGAAACTTTTCTTTCAACTCTTTTACACTCAATGCACTCAAAACCGATGGAATCAAAGCTCGTTCCGATCTTCTACTCATTCTAAGTGAAGTGTTGGTTCTAAATCTGATTCTGTCTAAAGAGACAACCGATTTCGGGTTAAGCATGAAAAACCGTTACGGTCAGTTAACTGATCGGACCAGGGTGATTCCGGTTCAATCGGAAGACTTTGGTTCGTAATGGAGTTCTGTTGTTTGGCATATTATCACATCGTCTCGATCAAAACCACAAACTTTCAAAACAATCAAGTGTCAAGATGATCAAGGCAGTTGGAACAGAATGCCGTCCGATCGGATTGCCACCCAATCGAACAGCCACCCGATCGGATAGTCGTCCGATCGGCTTGCACTTGGTTCCTCACTGAAACTATCATTTCAACTTTTCAAAGTCTTGAACGTCGAACGGATTGCCGTCTGATCGGATTGCCACCCGATCGAACGACCATCCGACCATGTGATGTTTGGGACTTCGACACTTAAACAATTTTCAGCATGTTCAATACATAGTCAGTTCCAAACGGATTGCCACCCGATCGGATTGCAATCCGCTCGAGTGACAAACTGCTGTGAACTTGCTCTCACTAAGTGTCCTACTAATCGGATCGTCACCCGATCGAGCCGCCGTTCGATCGATCGACCTGAAGGGTAGAGATACTTCTCTGTTTTCAAAATGCTTTAACGAAAACTTCAAAAGTCAACCATCATACACAAGCACATCTTCACCAAACGAGGTGACAATCCAATTGAATGGCCATCCGATCGGATGACTATCCGAACGGATTGCCACCCGATCGACTGGCCATCTGATCGGATTGCCATCCGATCGGATTACCATTTGACGCTTGGTTCACTCGCCACCATTTAACGCACTATTCGATGCTTACGCTATCAATCTGTAACCAGACTGATCTCAGACGCGCTCCCTACAATCTAACCAATTGTGTTTACTAGCTGAACACCAACTGTGAGTATACTCGAACCCTTTTTTATCGCATTTTAGGCGTAACATACGTTCCTATTAGATCGAATTTATCAAAACAAATTATTCAATCAAACTATTTATCACTTGCGAATAACTGTTATGCATATTTATACGTGATGCTAGTTACATATGTGTTAGGACTTTTACTCGCGATGTCCCGCCTTAACTAGTATAGTACTATAGCACCCGACGGGGTCTAGTTTGGATGAATAGCAATCGCAATCGCAGCTCGAGTGACTTAGCTGGTAATATCGGTCCTAAATGCATGTATGTTGAGGTATCTCGTTTATGTATTTGGTAATTCGCAGCACTTTTTATTGTTTACGCTACTCTATCAAAACTTGTATACTCGCCAATACTTTTGTATTGACGTTGTTTTAACGTATGTTGCAGGTTTAGTCGCAGTCTACATCGAATCAAGCTAGGAAGTCTAGAAACTCACCTAAATTCTATGTTGTCGGATTTGTATTGTTCGAGAGGACAAAACATCTGTGATAACTTATGTGAATGTATTGTTTATTAGTATGGGATAATGAACGCATTAAATACTGTCGCAGTATAGTTGTTATGGATTCTCTTGAGCAATCTGATTCGCCTAGTGTCGCTCCCCGATGATTCTGCCACCGGTTGGGGTGTGACAATAAGTGTCAAAAGCGATGAGAGTATCGATGAGATTGATAGATGCGATAAGCGTTTAGGCGTTGGTGCGTAAAGCGATAGCGAGTGCGAGATAGATTCCAGCGAAGGTGCGATTGCGTGCTTGTAGACTTACGAAAAGTCTAGCGATGACGCGTTTGAGTTGCGATGAGATGTTATGCCTTGCGAAGGAGTTTAGCGTGTTGAAAATAGTCTCAATAGTATAAGAGGTCTAGTAATGTTCAACTCCGCATGGCACATTCTTCACGAGAAATTGGTTAGCATGGCGAAGCGCTTATATATAGGACGTACCAGCGACGTATCCACCATGCTTCGACCACACGCCTCCGTCCCGTGAATAGATGTCACACTTTGTCGACATGGTTAAGACGCTTATATATAGGATGTACCAGCGGCGTATCCACCACGCTTAACCATGCTTTTAACATTATGCCATCATTGAAAGTCACTATGGTCTCCGTGCACTTACCACAGTAATCCCGTGTGCACCCGTGATTAATTTGGTCCTTGCACGTTTACCGTAACTTATTTCAAAGACGCATAGTGAGGGTAAAACACATTATATCGTGATATAGTATATAGTGCTAGTATATAGTCTGTGTGTGAATTTAGACTAAGCGTGAGGACGAGGGAGAGAGGTAGCGAGGGAGAGAGAGCGAGAGCGAGAGAGAGTGAGCGAGTGTCAACATCGCATATCATGGCGACATCGATCGATAGAACAATCATGCAACATAAGTAACAGTATCGGATATTATACCGTTAACTACGTCTTCTGCGCCTGGTCGGTGTTGAGGTTGAAGACTCCTGCTGTCACACCCCGTTATTTCCACGTATTACCGGTGGGCCCGGTGGGGAGTATCGTGACATAGTTGATATCATCATAGTCAAACAACACAAATTATAAATGCACAGCGGAAGCAAAAGGTATGAATCACATTACAAACCGAATAAATAGTAATATCAAAGTATTACATCGGACTGTAAAAGATTCACAGGCGGATCAAAAATATAAATAAGATCATTGTTCAACAGACTTTAACATCTAGAGCTTGCAAGACTTGATTATTGATGCCTGGAGTAGCCAGCCTATTTCGTATAGTACCTGCACTTAACCTTTTTGGAAAAATACGTCAGTTTACACTGACTCATTTTGAAAAGAGTTTAAGAAAATTAGTTTGAATGCACATGGCACAAAATATCTTTTATAACTTGGGATAATTATTTAAAAATAAACTTGTATACAGTTTTACATGTTTGTCGTCCGTTTAGGACCCGGTTAGAAGAGCCGGTTTAATAAGATTAATAGACACACCACTTGGTATAATACCCCCAAGAAGATACCCTTCTTGTGGACTACCTTTTTACATACGCAGCTGTCAGGTGTATGCCTACACCCCGTGCTTAAGTCGTGGTCATTTCTAATGAATGAGCCGAGGATATCCAGGACACGGTCATTAAACCCCCAAAGGCATTGCATCAAACAAAACAGAATAAAACGGGTTATGCATCTTTATAATCAATATCTGATTGTACGACTTCATACCCGACCAAGCGGTATTTTTATAATACCGTACCCCAAGCCCGTATAGGGAAAATAAGTTAAAAGTATTTACCTGAGCAAATATTCAAATTTATCTCAACCGTATTCAATCAGCAAGTGCAGATAGCTTTTACTGGTCTCCTAAACCTGGAACGAAGGTTTTAATAACCTATTAGATTCCCAACGGGTCTTAATTAAGCCTAAACTTAGACCGGTTAGTTTTAAAGAAAAGTATACGGTTCAAAACACAAGATTAAGCGAAGACCGGATTAGAATGTGATTTAGTCCCGACAAGTTTGAAGACTTGTATAATATGGGTAAACTAAACACATTCTGGATTTTGAGGAGAAAATGATAAGGGTTGACCAGTTTCAGTCAATTTATGCAAACTATTTACATAAACCGAAATGGACGCGAATAACGTGTAACGGGTAACCAAAAGAGTCATGAACAGGTTTCCTATGTTAATATACTTTAAATATGTTGCAATATCAGTAGGATACCTTCCATTATGCCCAAAACAAGTTTAATCTCAATTTAATCCCCGTAGGGGTATTTTGGTCATTTAAAAGATTATAAAAGAGATTAATTATAATTCTGAGATTCGGGTCTGAAATAAACAGTAGAACAACTCAATTTAATAGGTTGTATCAGTTGGTGATAAGTCTTATATGAAAAAATGGTTTTAAACCCATACTATGTGTTTAATACGCGTAAAAAGCCGTTTTAAGCGATTTCCAGGTCATAACTGGAAATCTGGGTTTTCTGATCAGTTTATAAAGTTCAACATACTTCATTTATCATATAAATTCAGTAGCCAAAGATTTGGTATCAAATTGTTATGAAAAACTCATTTTATAAGCATAAGGGTATAATCGGCAATAACCGAACCAAGGCGATAACCCTATGTTGTGATCAGTTTAAAAATAATAAAAATATTCAAAAATCCCAAAACATTATATTACATCAGTGGGTAAATGGTTTGGTGACAAAAATTGGGTTTAGATAGGCTTTATGCTAATTGCGCCGTTTAATTAAATAAAAGCTTTCTAATTACGCTATTGAGCATAACTCCTAATCTAGACCTCCAACTAATGTGAAAATTTAGGGACATGTTTATAAATCAGTAACAAAGATTATTGTCCTCTCACATTTCCAAAATTCTCATTTTAAGGTCAAATGGGCATTATGGTCAACATTAAGCAATTAACGGAAACGTGTAAACGAATCGGACGATCAACGAACCAATCATAGAGGGTTATACTACCATATAACCTGGTCCTAATGAAACTCTTAGGAATTTCTAAATCATGCTAATATGGGTCAGAACTGAAAGTCAAAGCAGTGGTCAATCTATGCGACTTTCGGTTCCGAACCGGTCCTAAACTGAAAATTGTCGGGTCGGACATTTTTAGACATGTACTTGCATTGGTTACCAAGTTATATGAGTGGTAAAACAGTTTACACGTCTTCTACATTACTAATTGCGCGTTAATTTGAAAATTAAGGTTCTGTTGACTTTTTCGGATTAAGTTTGACCCGACATTTGACCTAGTTAAAGTGGGAATCAGAGGGTACCCTTTTAAGGGTGTAATGCCCACATAATTACCAACTTATAACTACTTTCAATTTGACTAAACATCAGACCATTAGTGATTAATCGATAAGTCAAACCTTAATTACGACGGTTTGACTTTTAAGCTAATAACTAAGTAAAACTCGATTAAGGAAGGTTAAGGATACTTACCGAAATCCTAATTACGACTAGAGATGCTTAGGAACTGATCTTGAACTCCCAAAAGCACCAGAAGTTGAGTTATGAGTGAATGATCAAAGTTGCAACAATGTGGGACTTTATATAGTGCTTTTGATTCATCATGATCATGACAAACAAGCCTATGAGGTGATCCCTGATCAATACATGTGTTCCTAGAGCCTAAAAACAAGTTTGTGCCGCACATGGTATTGAAAACTAGCAATGTAAGTCGGTTAAACTTGTTATAACAGGCACCTGTCAAGTTTCTGATGCTGGCGATCGCATACGGACCGTAAGCTAAGAGTCTTGCGGTCCGTAAGTACCTATTACGGACCGTAAGACAATGGCTTTACGGTCCGTAACCTTCCTTGGTTTATTTTGCCCTGATGACATCCTTGCGGACCGTAAGGCTAAGCCCATACGGTCCGTAACCGATGAGCAGAAGACAAAAATTTGTAAATTATTAGGCTTTGATCATGCAACCTTTATGTCTTCGAGTCTTATGCTTTTAATATTGGTATGGGACCACTTGATCATGCCTGAATAGTTATGACCACCTTGCCATGTTTTAGAATTGTCTTGGATTCTTTTGAAATGGTCATGAATGAAGGTTTGTCGCATACATTCTCATGGGATCCCAACTTTGCAATTTGAATCAATTAGTACTAGTATTAACCGGAGTTGAATGTATATCAGATGTTTATAAAACAGGTTAAGGTTTGGGATTTATAAATAGGTCGCTCAGAGGTATAAATTAACATGTCGACATACTTTTAAATCCTAGCATACATCTTTCAATTCGATCCGGGTTTATAACACGTTTACCTTCCATGACACGTGTTTTTATTTTATTGGGCATGATTTTTACGAGGTGTTACATCCTCACCCCCTTAAAAGAAATCTTGATCTCGAGATTTACTGAAATAAATGAGGGTACTTTTCTTTCATTGTGGACTCTACCTCCCACGTGTACTCGGGACCTCTGCGGGCTTCCCATTTTACCTTTACAATCGGTACATGCTTCCTTCGAAGCTTCTTAACCCGTCGATCCTCGATCGACACAGGCTTTTCAACAAACTTCAAGCTCTCATCGATGTGCACATCTGTATGTGGTATGACTAGTGATTCATCAGCTAGACATTTCTTCAGATTGCAGATGTGGAATACGTTATGAATACAACTGAGCTCTTCAGGCAAATTTAGCTTATACGCCACTGATCCGACACATTCGATGATCTCGAACGGTCCTATGTATCTGGGGCTTAACTTGCCTTTCTTGCCAAATCGCATTACCCCTTTCTAGGGTGATACTTTAAGTAGAACTTTATCACCAACCTCAAACTTTAGAGATTTACGCCTTAAGTCCGCGTAGCTTTTCTGCCTATCCCTGGCAGCTTTGAGACGATCGCGTATTTGCACAATCTTATCTGTCGTCTCCAGAACTATTTCAGGTCCTGTAAGTTAGACATCTCCAACTTCCGCCCAACAAATGGGCGTTCTGCACTTTCTACCATACAAGGCCTCAAAAGGCGCAGCCTTAATGCTTGTATGATAACTATTGTTATAAGAGAACTCGATTAAGGGCAGGTGGTTATCCCAAGTACCACCTAAGTCAATCACACATGCACGAAGCATGTCTTCCAGAGTTTGGATTGTACGCTCATTCTGCCCGTTCGTCTGAGGATGGTAACCCGTACTAAAATTTAAGCGCGTGCCCAAATATTGTTGGAAACTTTTCCAAAAATGTGATGTGTATCTAGTATCTCTGTCAGAGATAATAGACACTGGTACGCCATGCAGAGATACAATCTTATCTACGTACAATTGGGCCAACATGTCGGAGCTATAGGTCTCCTTAATGGGTAGGAAATGTGCTGACTTAGGCAGTCTATCTACTATCACCCATATAGTATCATTTCCTTTCTTTGTTTTTGGCAACTTGGTGATGAAATCCATTGTCACCATTTCCCACTTCCACATGGGAAGTTCAGGCTGTTGTAGCAAACCTGACGGCTTCTGATGTTCAGCTTTGACTTGCGCACACGTCAAACATTTAGCTACATAGGTAGCTATAGACTTTTTCAAGCCTATCCACCAAAAATTTGCTTTCAGATCCTGGTACATCTTGTCAGCTCCAGGATGAACGGAGTATTTAGAACTGTGGGCTTCTTGGAGGATAACATCCCAAAGTCCTCCGTAAACTGGAACCCATATTCGTCCATTTAACCTCAGAATTCCGTCCTTGCCATAGAATAATTGTTCTTCAGTTACTCCTAGCTTTTCATCAGGATAGTTAGCTTCTAGCACAGCTTCCTTCTGCGCAGCTAACAACCTTTCATTCAAACTATTCTTTATCTCAATGTTCTTGGCATTGATTCTTATAGGCTTCACTCTTTCCTTTCGACTTAAGGCATCGGCGACTACATTCGCCTTGCCAGGATGGTATCTTATCTCACAATCATAATCATTCAAAGTTTCCATCCAACGTCGCTGCCTCATGTTCAAGTCCTTCTGATTGAACAGATGTTAAAGGCTCTTGTGATCAGAATAGATCACACACTTAGTTCCATACAAGTAGTGCCTCCAAAGTTTTAGTGCAAATACAACGGCACCCAACTCCAAATCGTGGGTGGTGTAATTCTTTTCGTGCACTTTTAACTGTCGGGAAGCATATGCAATAACTTTGCCCTTTTGCATAAGCACACATCCCATGCCAGTGTGCGATGCGTCGTAGTAAACCACGAATTCCTCGATACCTTCAGGCAATGTCAAAACAGGAGCATTGCTCAACTTTTGTTTGAGAATATCAAAGGATTCTTGCTGCTTAGGACCCCAATCGAACTTTATATTCTTACGAGTCAATGAAGTTAGGGGTGCAGCAATTCTTGAAAAATTTTCAATAAAACGCCTGTAATATCCTGCCAATCCCAAGAAGCTGCGAATCTCTTTGGGCGTCTTCGGCTCTTGCCAATTCATGACAGCTTCAACCTTAGCGGGATCTACCTGGATTCCGCGTTCGCTAACTACATGTCCAAGAAATTGGACTTCACGAAGCCAAAATTCACACTTAGAGAATTTGGTGTAGAGCTTTTCTCGATGAAGCAGTTTCAGAATGCAATGGAGGTGCTTCTCATGGTCAGCTTGACTCTTCGAGTAAATAAGAATACCATCGATGAAGACGATGACAAATTTATCCATGTAGGGCTTGCAGATGCGGTTCATGAGATCCATGAATGCGGCTGGTGCATTAGTGAGTCCAAAAGGCATCTCCAAGAACTCGTAGTGACCATAAGGAGTCCTAAATGCAGTCTTATGTACATCTTCATCCTTGACCTTCAGTTGATGATATCCTGACCTTAAGTCGATCTTGGAAAAGTAACTCGCTCTTTGAAGCTGATCGAACAAGTCGTCGATCCTGGGCAATGGATACCGAGTCTTAACAGTAACTTTGTTAAGTTCTCGATAATCGATGCACAGACGCATCGACCCATCCTTTTTCTTCACAAACAGGATTGGTGCTCCCCAAGGAGATGAGCTAGGTCTAATAAATCCTTTGGATAGAAAATCATCCAGTTGAGTTCTCAACTCTTTCATCTCTGTTGGTGCCAACCTGTAAGGTGCCCTTGCAACAGGTGCTGCTCCAGGAATAATGTCAATCCTGAATTCCACTTGCCTATCTGGGGGTAAACCAGGTAGTTCTTCAGGGAATACTCCTGGATATTCAGAGATAATAGGTATGTCTTCGATCTTAGGCTTTGGCTCATCAATAGTTACTTGCGCCATGTAAATAACACAACCCTTCGTCAAACACCTTGATGCCTTGAGCATGGACACTTGCTTAGGCATTCCGTACTTAGTATCTCCTTGAATTGTCAGAGGCTCGCCACGAGGATTTCTGACAACTACTTGCTTCTTTGCACAAACGATCTGGGCTTGGTTGCGAGACAACCAATCCATGCCTATGACTATATCGAAACCAGCTAACTTCAAAGGAAGTAAAGTCAACGGAAAAGAGTGGTTCCTAATGGATATGAAACATCCATCTAACACGGTTGAGGCGGTTTCTAAGGTACCATAAGCTAATTCCACCTCATATTTCACACTTAGGGTTTTAACGGGTAAATTCAGCAACTTACAAAACTTATTATCTACAAATGACTTATCCGCCCCTGAAATAAAGAATACCCTTGCATAAACATTATTTATAAGAAAGGTACCTGTTATCACATTATCATCCTGCACTGCCTCCTTAGCATCCATTCTGAAGACCCTAGCGTTGGTCTTTTTACCTTCTTCTGGTTTCTTGGCATATTTTGGGCAGTTCGACTTAATGTGTCCTTTCTCGTTGCAGTTGTAGCAGGTCGCATCCTTTAACTTTTTGCAATCTAAGGTCTTGTGTTCCTTGGATTTGCAGATCCCACATCCAAAAGTCCTTGATTGTGTCTGCGAGTTCGATTCCAATCTACACTTTCCAAAGTGATGTTTCTGACAAACTTTGCATCTGGGTTTCTCGCCCGACTGTTGGTTACCTTTGTTGAACCCCGAACTCTTCTTGTTCTCATGGTTCCCCTTGTGTTTCTTGTCTGAACGACGTGAGTTATCATCCTCACGCTTTCTCTTACCTTCTTCAGAATTCTTTAGCGATTTCAATCTAACCGCATCTAAGGTAAGAGACAAAGATAGATCAGCTGCTGATCTAAAAGTAGCAGGTCTTGAAGCCTTAACACTGGCTTTGATTTCTGGGGCTAAACCCCCAATAAAGCGAGCAATCCTTTTGGGTTCTGGCGTCACAAGGTAAGGAACCAATCTTGACATCGTGTTGAAGCTTGTAAGATAAGCTTGGCAATCTAGGTTTTTCATAACCAACGATAAGAAATTTGACTCAATCCTTTCAACCTCATGCTGAGGGCAGTAATTCTCCTTGATAAGAGCAACAAACTGATCCCATGTCAGATTGTAGAGCGGGATCTTTCCAGCAGCTTGAATGAGAGACTTCCACCATGCTAGTGCCTCTCCCTTGAATGATTGAGATACATACTTCACTACATGCCTTTCAGCATAACCACTGATGTCAACTACTGTGTCCATCTCATCCAACCAGGTCATACAATCAATTGCCCCCTTCTCCCCAGTGAAATCCCGGGGTTTGCAGGAAACAAAGTACTTATAAGTACAGGACTGGTACGTGGTTTATCATCAAGTACTATCCTCTTGGATGGAACACTGTTTTGGTTTGAGGAATGTCGATCATCATCTTTCTTTGGCTCATCATCCTTAGAGGGCGGCTTGCTGTGAGCCTCCGAATGAGTCTTAGGCTTGGAATGCAGTGCGGAGAGAGTCCTATTTCGAGTTCCACTAGATTCATTATACTGCCGCTCTATGGCCTTTGTAACAGCATTGTCTATTAATGCTTGTAGTTCTGCACCCGCTATGTTAATTCGGGTATTATCATGATCCTCCCTTGGGTGACTGTTGATCTCATCCGAGTCAGCCATGTAGTTTGAACTGTTACATAAGATATTGACAATAATTTATTTGGGAGTTTATTATGGAATTGTCTTTATGGCAATTCATTACCCATGATAAACATAAACCATATTTGGTTAATTCGTTAATCATATTTATTTAGGATTTTTATTATAACTTATCCTAATTATAAAACAATAACAGTATTATTAATGGCACAAAAGCCTAGTCACAAGGACAGTCTAAATCATAAGCCACGATTTCAGAGAATCAAGGCATTAAGGTTTGAATATAGTTATTTACCTTTTTCTGACAGGGAGTCGTAGACTACAACTGTCTTTTGTCTTATATGACAATGAGTATGGCCCGTAGGCACTACATTACCAAGGGATGTTTAATATATGATCATCTTAATTGATGATTTAAACCCATGATTTATAGATCATCAGGTTAGGTTAGGAATCTTTTGGAGAATCCTATTATAAGAATGACGTGTGTGATTTTAACGAATCACGTCTGCCAGGAGCGTTAACATGTTTTCAGATGTTAACAGGGATTTGAATCTTTTTTAAACAGGTCTTACCATCTTGGCCAAGTCTTACAATGACACGCAGGCTAGGTTATACCTTTAAGATTCTTATTTAATAGTTAAATAGGCAGATTATTTTAAGAGGAACGATTTTTAATTTATTTATTTCATGTTTAATACATCTATACATATAATGACAAAAATGAAATTTTAAATTTAACATTCCATTAAACATAAAAAGGAGTACATATTGCCCTAAACGAGACTTTTAACAGAAGTAACTTGCCCACGCAGGGGCTAAACTGATAATACAAGTCCTCACAGGGACTGATTTCTAAGATAGGTGTCCACGCAGGGACTAAAAAGACAAGTCCACGTAGGGACTAAAGAAAGACAAGTCCACGCAGGGACTAAGTACATAGATAAATGTCCACACAGGGACTTGATTGAAATAAGGAAATACAACAATACATATAGGGATTTAATGATCCCTCTTTTTCTTTCCTTTTAACAAGCTTGCTATGCCCTTGAGAAATCCCCGGTTGTTCCTACGTTCTTCTTGAAATTCTCGTTCCACCCTGTTTAGCCTGTGGAGGATTTCCTCCTGTTCCGATGGGGAAAACCGTGGTGGCTGTGGCTGGTGCTGAAACGGAGGTTAAGCAGGTATTTGATACCCATGAGTTGGGTATCCCACTCCCCAAGGGGCTCCGTATGGTCCTTCAGGATGAAGGGCGTTGTAGTTTGCTGCTACACGGTATGGGTCGGCTTCAGCATAGTTGTAATGAGTGTGAGCCGGCTGCTCAAATGGATCCTACGCCGTTGAACCGGCGTATGTAGGAATCGGGTTACCAAATCCCAATGGTGGCGGTGGTGGTGCAACTAGTGCAGAATTCACCTCTGAAACTGGGTTTGAAGGCCCACCCATTTGTGGGTCTTCATGCAGTGGCGGATAGTGACTGCCACTTGAGTGTTGGGGGGTGCTAAAGTGAAAACCCCTTTCTCGCACGGACATTCGTGCGCCTGTTCTTCTACGCCTCGGTGGTTCCGGAGGTGCTAGTTGTACTGGCGGTGGTGGTGGCGGTGGCGTGACTGCCACGAAACGCGAATCCTCGGAGGGATCCTGTTGCTGCTGCTGCTGGTGAGGCGATGAATGGTGAGAGGGTGTAAAGTACCCTTCATACTGGTTAAATCTCGCCTGGTACCTGTCTGGGCCACGGTAAGGTGATCCATGGAAGGATGACCCATCCGAAATCTCGATGGGGTGAGTAGGTGTCCCAGAAGGTGGTTCGACAGGATCCGTGTCCTCATCTATATCCATTCCTTGAGCTTTAGGGAAATGGTCTTCAGGTCCTAGTGGGTTAAAACCCACTGGTTCTTCGATATAGTTTGCCGGGTTGAACCGGCCCTGAAAGATAGGAGTGGGGTCGCCAAAGGAATGGTGCGAAAGGGATCGCTGCAACGGCAAGAAGGAGTGGCGTGAGTCCTCGGGCTCGTTCTCTGATTGCGGCCCAAAGGAATGGCGGTAAGGAGGCGTTGAGCTAAACGAAGTGGATCGCCTAGCGGGCTCTGAATGGATCCTCCAGTTTCCTTGAGGACCGGCACTCATGGTAGCAGAAGGAGTTCGCCGGTGTGAAGGCCCGGCCTCGTGATCGTTGAGGGCGTGGATTGGCCCCTTGCCTCGTCCTCCTCTTCGGAACCTCGGTGGCATATTTAAACCTGTCAACGTAAACACGATAATAACAAAGAATAATATAAAAGACAAAAATAAAACAAAATCAGGATTTGTCCTATGTTCTTTGTCTAGACTCGAAAATTCGAGGAATGTGCAATTGTGTAACTGAGATTAAACACAAAAGGCTAGTGTTTAATTCACTTAGTGTTGGCTCTGATACCAACCTGTCACACCCCGATATTTCCACGTATTACCGGTGGGCCCGGTGGGGAGTATCGTGACGTAGTTGATATCATCATAGTCAAACAACACAAATTTTAAATGCACAGCGGAAGCAAACGGTATGAATCACATTACAAACCGAATAAATAGTAATATCAAAATATTACATCGGACTGTAAAAGATTCACAGGCGGATCAAAAATATAAATAAGATCATTGTTCAACAGACTTTAACATCTAGAGCTTGCAAGACTTGATTATTGATGCCTGGAGTAGCCAGCCTATTTCGTATAGTACCTACACTTAACCTTTTTGGAAAAATACGTCAGTTTACACTGGTAAATACAATTAACTGACTCATTTTGAAAAGAGTTTAAGAAAATTAGTTTGAATGCACATGGCACAAAATATCTTTTATAACTTGGGATAATTATTTAAAAATAAACTTGTATACAGTTTTACATGTTTGTAGTCCGTTTAGGACCCGGTTAGAAGAGCCGGTTTAACAAGATTAATAGACACACCACTTGGTATAATACCCACAAGAAGATACCCTTCTTGTGGACTACCTTTTTACATACGCAGCTGTCAGGTGTATGCCTACACCCCGTGCTTAAGTCGTGGCCATTTCTAATGAATGAGCCGAGGATATCCAGGACACGGTCAATAAACCCCCAAAGGCATTGCATCAAACAAAACAGAATAAAACGGGTTATGCATCTTTTTAATCAATATCTGATTGTACGACTTCATACCCGACCAAGCAGTATTTTTATAATACCGTACCCTAAGCCCGTATAGGGAAAATAAGTTAAAAGTATTTACCTGAGCAAATATTCAAATTTATCTCAACCGTATTCAATCAGCAAGTGCAGATAGCTTTTACTGGTCTCCTAAACCTGGAACGAAGGTTTTAATAACCTGTTAGATTCCTAACGGGTCTTAATTAAGCCTAAACTTAGACCGGTTAGTTTTAAAGAAAAGTATACGGTTCAAAACGCAAGATTAAGCGAAGACCGGATTAGAATGTGATTAGTCCCGACAAGTTTGAAGACTTGTATAATATGGGTAAACTAAACACATTCTGGATTTTGAGGAGAAAATGATAAGGGTTTACCCGTTTCGGTCAATTTATGCAAACTAGTTACATAAACCGAACTGGACGCGAATAACGTGTAACCGGTAACCAAAAGAGTCATGAACAGGTTTCCTATGTTAATATGCTTTAAATATGTTGTGATATCAGTAGGATACATTCCATTATGCCCAAAACGAGTTTAATCTCAATTTAAGCCCCGTAGGGGTATTTTGGTCATTTAAAAGATTATAAAAGAGATTAATTATAATTCTGATATTCGGGTCTGAAATAAATAGTAGAACAACTCAATTTAATAGGTTGTATCAGTTGGTGATAAGTCTTATATGACAAAATGGTTTTAAACCCATACTATGTGTTTAATACGCGTAAAAAGCCGTTTTAAGCGATTTCCGGGTCATAACTGGAAATATGGGTTTTCTGATCAGTTTATAAAGTTCAATATACTTCATTTATCATATAAATTCAGTAGCCAAAGATTTGGTATCAAATTGTTATGAAAAACTAATTTTATAAGCATAAGGGTATAATCGGCAATAACCGAACCAAGGCGATAACCCTATGTTGTGATCAGTTTAAAAATAATAAAAATCTTCAAAAATCCCAAAATATTATATTACATCAGTGGGTAAAAGGTTTGGTGTCAAAAATTGGGTTTAGATAGGCTTTATGCTAATTGCGCCGTTTAATTAAATAAAAGCTTTCTAATTACGCTATTGAGCATAACTCCTAATCTATACCTCCAACTGATGTGAAAATTTAGGGACATGTTCATAAATCAGTAACAAAGATTATTGTCCTCTCACATTTCCAAAATTCTCGTTTTAAGGTCAAATGGGCATTATGGTCAACATTAAGCAATTAACAGAAACGTGTAAACGAATCGGACGATCAACGAACCAATCACAGAGGGTTATACTACCATATAACCCGGTCCTAATGAAACTCTTAGGGATTTCTAAATCATGCTAATATGGGTCAGAACTGAAAGTCAAAGCAGTGGTCAATCTATGCGACTTTCGGTTCCGAACCGGTCCTAAACTGAAAATTGTCGGGTCGGACATGCTTAGACATGTACTTGCATTGGTTACCAAGTTATATGAGTGGTAAAACAGGTTACACGTCTTCTACATTACTAATTGAGCGTTAATTTGAAAATTAAGGTTCTGTTGACTTTTTTCGGATTAAGTTTGACCCGACATTTGACCTAGTTAGAGCGGGAATCAGAGGGTGCCCTTTTAAGGGTGTAATGCCCACATAATTACCAACTTATAACTACTTTCAATTTGACTAAACATCAGACCATTAGTGATTAATCGATAAGTCAAACCTTAATTACGACGGTTTGACTTTTAAGCTAATAACTAAGTAAAACACGATTAAGGAAGGTTAAGGATACTTACCGAAATCCTAATTATGACTAGATATGCATAGGAACTGATCTTGAGCTCCCAAAAGCTCCAGAAGTTGAGTTATGAGTGAATGATCAAAGTTGTAACAATGTGGGACTTTATATAGTGCTTTTGATTCATCATGATCATGACAAACAAGCCTATAAGGTGATCCCTGATCAATACATGTGTTCCTAGAGCCTAAAAACAAGTTTGTGCCGCACATGGTATTGAAAACTAGCAATGTAAGTCGGTTAAACTTGTTATAACAGGCACCTGTCAAGTTTCTGATGCTGGCGATCGCATACGGACCGTAAGCTAAGAGTCTTGCGGTCCGTAAGTACCTATTACGGACCGTAAGACAATGGCTTTGCGGTCCGTAACCTTCCTTGGTTTATTTTACCCTGATGACATCCTTGCAGACCGTAAGGCTAAGCCCATACGGTCCGTAACCGATGAGCAGAAGACAAAAATTTGTAAATTATTAGGCTTTGATCATGCAACCTTTATGTCTTCGAGTCTTATGCTTTTAATATTGGTATGGGACCACTTGATCATGCCTGAATAGTTATGACCACCTTGCCATGTTTTAGAATTGTCTTGGATTCTTTTGAAAGGGTCATGAATGAAGGTTTGTCGCATACATTCTCATGGGATCCCAACTTTGCAATTTGAATCAATTAGTACTAGTATTAACCGGAGTTGAATGTATATCAGATGTTTATAAAACAGGTTAAGGTTTGGGATTTATAAAGAGGTCGCTCAGAGGTATAAATTAACATGTCGACACACTTTTAAATCCTAGCATACATCTTTCAATTCGATCCGGGTTTATAACACGTTTACCTTCCATGACACGTGTTTTTATTTTATTGGACATGATTTTTACGAGGTGTTACACCTGCTTGGGCTGCGGTTGCTGTTGGAGCTTCTACTGCTGGTGTTGTGACTGTTGGTGCTACTGGTGCGGCGACGGCTGGTTCTGCAAATTGCGTCAGCGGTGCTGGGAGTGCTAGCGTGCCTTGGTGTCGTGGTCCTGTGCGGCAGTGGCGGGTGAAGTGACCGTAACAGTTGCAATTGCTGCAATAGCGACAGTCAGCTCCATCCTGGTGGTGATAGGTACACCTTTGTCACAAGGGGAGAGTTCCCGTGTAGTTACGCCTTGGGTAAAGTGCAACTGCTCGGAGAGGCTCTGCTTGAGGCATTGCAGTTGCTGAATAGTTTAGGCTTGAGCTCTTTCTCTTGCGGCTAGACTGAGCGTCTTGCGGTGGTGCATTATCAATGGAGGATTCGTCAGAGGATTCGATGACGATTGCTTGATTAGCCTTCCTGGTGGACTCTTTGGAGAAGAATCTAGCCAAGACTCGCTTGTCATTGATTTATGCGGCCAAGCGAAAGGCTTCTTCGATGGTAGCAGGTCTCGCAGCTTCGATAAAATCGCCCACACACTCAGGCAAGGCGCGTATGTACTTCTTGATAGCCTTATCAGGAGTGTCAACTTGGCTTGGGCAGATAATGCTAAGCTGTTTGAACTTTGCTGTGAGGCCGTTGTTGTCACCTTCCACTTGCTTGATGTTCCAAAATTCGTTTTCTAGTTTCTGAACTTCGTGCGGAGGGCAATACTCTTCCTTCATGAGCTCCTTCAGCTCATCCCAGGAGAGTGAGTAGGCTGCATCATTCCCACGTTTGTTACTCTCGGCTGTCCACCAGTCGAGCGCTCTTGATTGAAAAACTCCTTTTAGCGCATGTGGTACGGAAATGCTCGGGGCACTCACTCTGATGAAGGGTAACCTCGGTGGCATCGAACCATTGAAATTGCTGTGATACGCCTTCTTCGCCTGTCAAGTCCATTGGACCACAAGCTTTGAAGTGCTTGAAGGAGAAAGTAGACCTTGGCACGATTGTCTTAGAGTCTCTTGAAGTTTGAGAGTTGCTGAGAGATTGAACCTACGCAACGATTTGAGGAATAACCTTGGCCACTTCCTTGGCCACAAGTGAGTCGATCCTCTTATCGGTGTTTCGTCTAGCTCTTCTTCTGGCTGTACGTCGCGAGGTAGAAGCGTTCGAAGGCATCTAGAGAAAAGATTTGGAATGAGATTCGATCATAATGTTTTTTGTGTTTGCGATAGCGATGTAGCGCGTAAAAACTTGTCATGGTTGATACAGTAATACGTATTCACATAGGAGCCACATAGGAGACACGAAATTCCTAGATTTTCACGTATTCACATAAGCGCATGCGATCGTACATCGTATATTAGACACGTATATACTTATATGCTTGTATAGATAGCGCGAGGACGCGTTTAAGAGGGAGAGTTGTTAGACTTGTTAGTTTTGTTGCAGACGTTTGGATCTTGTTTTAGAATGCGATGGCTGTGCGAGTTGTGAATGTATTCGGTAAAACGAAAAGTGATAAAATCGAGAAATCGATAAAGCGTAAAATCCTGACTTGGAGATTTTAAGCAAACAAGCATAAAATAAACTCGACGAGGCGTAATAACATGATAAAATTCGATGATGCGTAAAAATCAGCGATTCAGGCTTAGTATAAATACAGTGCCCGGGGTTTTGAGGCGTCGACTAGCCAAAGTGATTCAACTATTCATAACGAGTTCGAGTACACGCTTGGCCTATAGACTATGCCCTTACCGGGATGCGACTACGACATTTGTCCTTCCAGTTACTACGCGACTCGAGTCATTGGAGCAGTTGAGACTTTGGCGAGAGTTTTGTAAAAAAACATTTTAGAGAGTGGAACGGGTTATTAAGATGCGGGTTTTACCCCTGACTTAATAACTACGCTCCTAACTGCGACGGTTCTCACTGAATAATTCAGGAGTTCCATGAGATAGAAATGGAGAATTCCATCGAGATATGGATATCACTCCCGACTCGAGGAAAGATTCTCGTGCTAAGAGTATTACGCTGAGTGAGTGATCTCATCGAGAGTTCTTGGTTTTCACACCTAATCTCGACGTAATCGCTCATTTGTGTTATGCGAGTGTTTCCAATCGTGTATATTGTGTTAGCCTTAGGAAAGGCGAAAGTAAGTTTTCAGCCTTAGGAAAGGCTCACTCGATGACTGCGATGGGGTTCCCAACCGGGCGTGTTACCCTTAACTAGACCCCGTCGGGTGTGAGTCCAACTATAGTATTATATTAGCAAAGGTGGGACGTCGCGAGTAAAATTCCTAGCACATATGTATCAAGCATCACGTGTAAATATGTATGTCAGTTGTTCGTGTGTGATAAATAGTCTTGACATGAGTTGCGTTTTGATAAGTGTGATAAATAGTCTAGACATGAGTTGCGTTGTGGTTAAAATACAAGAAACAAAAGTCGAAAAGTGTTTTAACAAATATGATTTGAGAGTGGGACTCACGGCCCAACCCCATTAAGATTAAGAATAACTTGTAACTTACAATGATGAACAACATCAAATCAAAAGATTATTAAATTACCATTTTTGCTCTTTTTTTATTGTTTCCGTAATTAGATACTCTTTACACAGGCTCCAAAGTGGGCATTCTTTTTTGGTTTCCTTTCGTCATATATACAACTCAAAGTTGAATTTGGAACCTCAATATTATTATATATTCTTTTTCCAATTTTGTTGTATGTAACCCAAAAGGAATAAATGTTCAAACTTTGATTATCTTTTTGGTTCTCTTTTAGAAATGGAAGAGGGTTCCAGCAGCAAATTCAAGAAGATTTGTGTGTTTTGTGGAAGTAACCCTGGTCATCGAGAAGTCTTCCGTGTTGCCGCTACTGAATTGGGAGATGAATTGGTTAATTGTTTATCTTTAAATCTTATATTTTGATGTTGGTTTTGGGTGTCTTTTTGAATTGGATATGTTTGCACACCATGTGTTTGATAAAAAGCCTCTTGGAACCTGGTTTTGTTTTTCTGATTGGATGTTGTGATTATTGTGTGCCTTGGAATCTGGGTTTGATAAAAAAAGACTCATGGATGATGATTGCTTGTTATGGGATTGGTGTTGAGTGTCTTGTTTTCTTGTTTAAAGTTTGTGATTATGTTGTTGATTATAGGTTAATAGGAAGATAAACTTGGTGTATGGTGGTGGAAGTGTTGGTTTAATGGGGATGATATCTCAGAGAGTTTTTGACGGCGGTTGTCGTGTTCTTGGGTAATGTACACCAACATAAATTCTTGTTCTGTGTGTAATTTTTGTTACTCGTGCTTGTTCGTTAACGTAATGTTGCTTATTCACTTGCAGGGTTATTCCCAAAGCTCTTGTACCACTTGAGGTACGTGCGTTTTAAATTTTGAATTTTCGAGTTTGTTTTAGTTGCCCACACATCATTTCAAGCCGAATCGTTCTTTCTTGAAGTCATTGCTAGTGTTCTTATGTTGTTCTTTATTTAGCCTATTACATTCTGGATGTTGAGTATGTAGCAGTAGTTATTGCTTCTGAGTTCTGCCACATTGGACACATAGGACTACATACCAAAAGTTTGAAAAAATAATGCAAAATCAATTTACAAGATCATTTAAGCATATACTAATATGACATCAAATGTCTAGCTTGTATTCCTGATAGTTCTGTTCTAGCACGATCATTCTCCATTATTGGCATAGCCTAATATCAAACTATGCATCAACTCTGGGATGATCTAAGATACGTTTTGTTTTTTGTATTTTTTTTTTGTTAAACTATAATCCAAATTCACTATTTTCGATAGATCTCTGGTGAAACTGTTGGAGATGTACGAATTGTCTCAGATATGCACGAAAGGAAAGCCGAAATGGCTCGAGAAGCTGATGCCTTTATTGCACTCCCCGGTATCTTTATAACTGTGTTCAAATTTCCTGACTTTTTACATGAAATTTGTATTCACGGTGACATTGCTTTCAGGAGGTTATGGAACCATGGAGGAAGTTTTAGAGATGATCACATGGTCGCAGCTCGGAATTCATAAAAAACCCGTGAGTTGTCATTTATAATGTTTGAGAATTAGAGGTCGCAATTTCGACCCATATACTTATGTTATGAATGTGTGTTTATATGGGGTATGTTATATCTCAAACAGGTCAAACATGTAAAATAGAAAAAAATAGCTAAAAAGGAAAGGGGTCAAATGGGGTTAAAGTCACCTATAGAATATTTTCCATATGTAACACTTTGTAAATCATTTTATTAAAAAGTTGAATTACTATTGAAATAATCTAATATTCCGTAATCCTATATTTATATTTGACACACTAATATTTTATAAAAGAGTAAAGTAGACGGATGGTCCCTGTGGTTTACCATTATTTTGGATTTGGTCCCTAGCTTTCCAAAAGTATACGGATGGTACCTGTGGTTTGCACTTTGTAATGCATATAGTCCATAGCCAACAAATCTAAAGGTTTTAGCATGTCCAAGTTAGGGACTAAATGCGTTACAAAGTGCAAGCCACAGGGACCATCAATGTACTTTTGGAAAAAGTTGGGGACTAAATGCTTCACAAAGTGCAAACCTTAGGGATCATCTATGTACTTTCGGAAAGCTAGGGACCAAATCCAAAATTTTGGTAAACCACAGGGACCATTTGTGTACTTTACTCTTTATAAAAAGGTCAAGAAACTTGAAAAAGAGTGTTTTAGATCAACCCAACCCGACCGATTTTCCAAACATGTTTTGAACTGTTACCAAGCCCGTCATTTTGCCACCTCGACTCAGATCCTCGCGCATTTGCTTTCATAACGTTGAATTTGTATACTCAGGTTGGTCTCTTAAACGTTGACGGATATTACAACAGTTTGCTTGCATTATTTGATAACGGAGTCAAAGAAGGTTTTATCAAGCCAAGTGCTAGAGATATTGTTTTATCAGCCACAAATGCAATAGATTTGTTGACAATAATGGAGGTATAAAGAAATTTAGAATCTTGTACTTGGTTTTCAGGGGGTCCCACAAAAGGCTATCACATTTTAATTTAATTTATTTTTCTGGGTACAGCAATACAAGCCTGAGCATGAACATGTCGCGCCTCATGAGAGTTGGCAGATGGAGCAACTGGGGAATTATCCGAACAAAGGAACATAATTCAAATTGGTTTCATTCAACTTTTGATTTCTTGAATTTGAAAGATGGACTTTGTGTGTTTGATTTATATGTACTCATTTTCATCTAGTGTGGGTTTGAATGTGCTAGAAATGATCATAACTGTTGCCCGGGCCTTCGTCTAGTGTCGCTATGATGATGCGATATATACGAGGGGCCTTGAAGATTCAAGTTTGATTTGAAAGCTTGGAAATATTCGTTACAAACTATACTTTAGTTAAGTAAGATCAATATGTTTGACTTTGACAGACTCGTTGATCTTGACTTTTGATATGTTTAGATCTTGTGTGTCAATTAGTCGGACCAGTCAATGCCTTTAAAAACCTTGGGGGGAGAGGTCTTGGGTTTAAGTCAGAGTAAAGAAATTTGCCGTTCAAAAAAAAAAGGTCGGACCGGTCACTAGACAAGTAATTAATACATAGTCTGCATAACAACTGTTTAAGCTTTTCCGAAATTATGGATTTGATAATGATAATAATTGTTTGTTGCCTAGTTAAGTGTTTGGGGTTTTCACTAATAAACGTAAAAATTATGTTAAATTCATTTTAAAAAATGACCATTATGCTCACCTTCTAGTTGGGTCGGTATTGAAAGAAAGTGAAAGTTGAAGGAGTGATTCGTAATATTACTTTAATAATTAGTGTTTAATTAATAGCTTAAAGTATGTGATTAAAGAAGAAAGATCTGGGCCAACAATTATATTATATCTATACTATATTATAATGCATGAGAAAGAATCATTTTAATATACAAAAAAATAAGATTTTTTTCTCTTTTAATTTATAAATACACCTCTAAAATAGGTAAATTGTTCTTTTAAATAATAATTATATTTTAGCCCTCATCTTATTACACTTAAATCCCTGAGTTTTAACATAATAATGGGTAATTAGTTACATTTTTCTCCCTCCACAATAAACTTATAATTCTTTTATATATTCTTGTCATATCTTAAAAACTATAATGTTTAAAAAAAAAAATCCAAAAGTACCGTGACGACCTACACATTTTTGTCGATGTTTCGATAGTTGTCTTGGTCAGTATTGACGTGTGGATTAAAAGGTATAGGTAGATGATGTCTTAGTGTACAAGTGATTAAAGCCCAACGTACTTAGTCATTATCCCATAATGTTTAATAACAACAGAATGTCAAGTAATTAAACACTCATCTTTAACAAAATTATAGATAATTAGTTAGTAGTTACACTTTATCTATCCCACGATTTTTAAACGTTCATAACTTTTTGGTACTTTAATAATTCTTTTAACTAGATTTACCACCCGCCGCAATGCGGCGGGGGTGTAAAACCGTGCCGAATAGCACCAATACCACACCACCGCCAGCGACAAGCAATATTGAAGTTATGGTGTATTAATGTAAAGAAATTAGACTGTAACGTAAAACTTAGAAAATAATAGTTAAGTCGATTTAGGACCTCTCACGTTGTAACGAACCTGTCAAATAGGGAAAAGATAGACGACGTAAAAACGTTGAACCACACACGCACGTTGAGCGGTGTTAACTCGCAAAATCTAGTACGAAGCGTAAAATGAAATGTTAAAATGTTGAACCACACACACGTTACATCGTGTTAACTCGCAAAATTTAAAACGAAAAATCAGCGAAATATGAAAAGTGTGGGGACCAAAGTTGAAAGTACAAAAATTGTAAGGTTAAATTGTAAGAGACGAAAACTTTTTGTGTTATAAGTAGAAAAACAAATAGCTTTGGGTTAAACGAGTATTTTATTCTCTTTACATTAAATATAATATTGCTATGGTTTTTCTTTCAAAAAAATTGATATGTTACGTGATTAACAGTGTCTAAAAATTGATATCTTGCATCGTATCATACCCTATAATTTAGTATCATATCATAATTATATTGTATTATATTGTATCTATTGTGTCATCATATGATTGAGATATCATGTTGTGTCGTATCATATATAACCTGATCACCAAGGTGTTTCTAAACGCGAGTGAGCAACCTATTGAGTCGTAACATTAAGTCCTTCAAGTGAACGACTAATTATTTTTTACACTACTTTTCTAAAATAACTATTTAGACCTTATTATATAACTATATTAATTCATAACATAACCGATGAATAGTGAGTTAAAGTTAACGTCGTTAGTATGTTGATATCTAGAAATTAGATCGAGAAAGGGATACGAAAGAGAGAGAGAGTAGGAAATCTCTATAGAGCGAGGGAGTGATGGAAAAGCTCCAGCCGGCCTCCACTTTGCCGGTGATGTCAATGGTACTGGTGTCGTGTGTAGGTACGAAGACGTGGCTCTCCGTTCTCCAGCCGGCTACTCTATTGTGAAAGGGTGGAGCCGCCTGCGATGAACGGCTGAGCCATTGCAATGCTCCGACGACACCCCTCTTCCAGCGCGTGCACCATTATTTCTTATAAATCAACAATCAACGGACGAGACTAATGGTTGGATTAGTTTTTGCCGGCCAAGTGACGACGATCAGGGGAAACAAGTCGCTAGGGTTTTACAACCGCTGCTCCGGCTACCCTACCGATGACGGTGACCGGTGGTGTTCTAACATAAGACGAATCAGGGTTCCGCCGTGAACATCGGTGGCGGCGATGGGGTTTCAAGGCACATTCGTTTCACTAATTTCTCTATTCTTGAAGGTAATGTTTCCCTGTTATAATGTATAAGAATCTTGGCATGGTGGCTTAAAAACAACTGAAAAGTTGAACGCTAAGCCCTGTTATTCAATTTTCTAATTATCATTGACAAGGACTACCAATGGTTCTCTAGATCTGCAGTTTATTTATCTACTTTTTTTTACATTGCAATCATGACTCAAATGAGGCATGTTTATTTCTTTTTTTATTCGTCTTTCTTTTGTCAGGTAGGGAACAATGATTTGATGAAGTGTGTTTTGCATATCTTAGGGGAACAAAGAGTTTTTGATTAACTTTAGGTTGAACTTCATGCTTTTATTTCGAACTGATTTGGAGAGCAAAATACAATAGAGAAGTTTAGAGCATTTCACAGATCCATAAGAACGTTTCTCAGCTTTGGCAACAACATTCTCTCAAGGTAAAGAAGACAAGGCCACGAATCACAATGCGATATACACATAAATAACCCATCATTTATTAATCTTTATTTTTGATTTACTATGAAATATAAATTCTTTTTATTGATATGTTCAGTGTTAGGAACATAACTTCAAAGGAGTTGCACAACTAAACTACAATGATGCTTCATGCATACCAACTTCACAAAGAAATCAAACAAGATCCATACCAAGTTCATAAAGAAGAACAAAGAAATTACGCTTGATGCATACCAAGTTCATAAAGAAAAAACTGGTATTTAAGAAGCCATTTTTTATTCTCTACATGTACAAGTTTTCAGCGCAACGCGCGGAGTCAATTACTAGTTTTAAAATAAAACCATCAAGTAATGATAACATTCCCATGTCCAACCCACCTTTTTCTCTAAAAAAAAATTGGATTTTAATGATCCAACCTTTAGGTGGTTGGCCAATGATAATCTCACCTTCATATATCATCACTAGCAATCCCACGTTTAATAAAAATTTATCACCGGACCTCCGTTAAAAAAAACTTAAGTTTTTTCCCGAATTTCAAACAAATGTTTTAGGGCTTTTAATCAGAACGAGGATACGAGTCGATTAATATAAAACTTACCTTGAAAGAGTGTTCCAAACGACGAAAACGGTGCTTCAATTCGGGTGTTTAAACTTCCAATTTACACAAATCAAGTCGTTTGAAGTAACGTTTCAAGGTAAGTTTACATTAATCGACTCGTATCTTCGTTCTGATCAAAAGCCCTAAAACATCAGTTTGAAATTCGAAAAAAAAAACTTAACAGAGTTACGTTTTTTTAACAGAGGTCCAGTAAAAGTTTTTTTGAAAGGTGAAACTGTCAGTGAAGATATTTGAAGGTGGGATTATTATTGGTCAACCACCTAGAGGTGGGATTACTAAAATCAAATTCCCTTCTCTTTATTAAACCAACCCCTTTGTGAACCCAAAATCGATTTTGTGAACAAACTCATGAAACTTTATTTTAAGTTTGTAGGGGAATTTAGTCTTTTTCTATTAAAATAGAAAAGATGTATATTAATAATCTCAGTTTGCTTTATTGGTGGGGATTAATTCCAACTCAGGAAATGTTTATCTACAGTTCTAACTTTGAACATATTTTTCTTTATCGACCCGATTATTATTGGTCAACCACCTAGAGATGGGATTACTAAAATCAAATTCCCTTCTCTTTATTAAACCAACCCCTTTGTGAACCTAAAATCGATTTTGTGAACAAACTCATGAAACTTTATTTTAAGTTTGTAGGGGAATTTAGTCTTTTTCTATTAAAATAGAAAAGATGTATTTTAATAATCTCAGTTTGCTTTATTGGTGGGGATTAATTCCAACTCAGGAAATGTTTATCTACAGTTCTAACTTTGAACATATTTTTCTTTATCGACCCGATACTAACTTGTAGTTAACCTAGTTAGTTTTTGCTGAAGTGGACTACAATACGTCATCAAAACTTTGCCACATACAATCAAAACTTTGGTTTTTGACATATAAGTAGTCTACGTCAGCAAAAACTAACTGTGTTAATTTTTAGTTAGTATGAGATGAGTTAATTTTCAGTTAGTTAGTATGAGATCGCTAGAGGAAAATATATTCAAAGTTGAGTCAATCTATAAACATTTCTTTAGATGAAATTAATTTGGATCAATAGGTCCAAATTATGGTTACTAAAATCCAATTTCCACTCTGTTTGTTCATATGAGAAAACAAGGCAGTATATCGTGAGAAGATTTACCAGATATGTAAACATAAACGCAAAAGATTCAAACCAATGTTTAGTTGCAAGAAATGGACGAACTAAACCATTAACATTGGTTGAGGCTTCATGTTCAACAAGGGTCCCTTAAAACATATTTCGATTATCTTCTACTAGAATGTTTCTGTCTCCTAGGATACAATACCCAGAGCAATAGTTGTGTCGTCAAATAAGGCTCACATGTCTGATTTAGTAGCAGACTATTGTGTGTCTATTTTTGTGGAAGGAATAGTGGTTAAAAAGGACAAACATGTCGTTCCAAGAAAAAAAGGACACACATGCACACAAAATACCTCAATATATATAAATATATACAGAGAGAGATAGAGTCAAAAATAGCGTAAGAATAAAATATAGAGATGTGAGAATAGTAAGAGCCTAGTAATTAATTTGGTAGTCACTTATTATCAATCATTCTGAAATAGTTATCTCCAAGCATAGTAACTAATACATATGGGCGGCCCTAAGGGTGGGCAGGGAGAATCACCGGCCAGAGCCTGATATTCGAAGGGCACGTTATTTAGAAAAATAATCCGATATGATATGTATATGTTGTCGCAACCCCCGTCCACTATCTGTCCCGGGAACGGGCGGCCGCAAAATTTCAGTTTTGGTGGTATCGGTGTTTATCATTTTGGCAGCAGAATTTACATCAGGACCGTAGTTAGGAAATATTTTATCAGAGAAAATACCACGCTTTTATAATATAAAACATATTGGGATAAAACCCAAGTTTTCATTACAAACATTTTTATAGGGAAAATCCCTATTTTATTGAATAAAACATCTTCTTTTATTTAGGTAACTTTTATAGCCACTTTTCCAAGCCTTCAGTGATGTCCAGCTGGCTTCTAGTTGGCTTTCACATTTTGTTACCTGAAACACGTTTAAAAACATTTTGTCAGTGGGAAATACTGGTGAGTGAATCCCAGTTTAATCAAGAAGAGTTTTATCTTTAAACAATATTGAAAGCGATTACAATGTTTACATCTACACAATTACTCATTCAGTATTGTCAATCCTGACTGGTGGGTCATATTACTCATTGGCTATCTCGTTGTCCAATAGTAACGTGTTCCACATTTTGTATACAAAACCCCAACATACCTGCAGTAATTGAAGAATTACAAAGAATCAATCAATGCTTAATCACATTGTAAAATATTTAAGGTTTTGTAAAAACAGTTTACAAAAAGGAGATTACTCACATTGCTGTCTTAGGTTTCTTCTAAGGGTTTCCTAGGGATTATCTATAATTTACACAAATGCACATGTGTTAGTATAATAACCCAATATTTACATTAGTAATACCCTCCCCGAGACGACATTCCAACGACTACGTCGGACAGAACCACGACAACCGTTACGGAACCCTGGATCAATCGGGCAGCGTATCTAATACGTAACCGGGGTTATAATACTTACAACGGGGCATAACTTCGTCAATTAGGGGGTATTATGCCCGCAAATTATGCCTACTATGTAGAAATTCGAGAGACAAAGTTATGTGTGAGCGAATTCGACTAAAGTCCCGAGCTCCCAATTTATAAGAGCTGAAATGAAGTTCCTCGCGGCCCGTGTAAGGAGTAGCCAAGGGCTACGCGACCCGCGTAATAGGCTGGGTAGGCCCTAGCCTGGCCCAGTCACTGACCTAGCTTCGACACGCGTTTGACACGTGGCGGCACCGGGTGCAGCCCTGACTCCTTGCTGTCGCGGCCCGTTTAGGTGGTAGCCAAGGGCTATTAAAATCCGTTTTTATTTAATTTTTATAAAAATAAGGGTATTCAGGGTCCGTTTTCGCATACGGGGTATAATTTAGGACATATTGGGATATTTTAAGATATATTAGGGTGTCGGAAATTTTGGAGGGTTGTTATATCCTCCCCACCTTGTTTTAGAGCTCGTCCTCAAGATCTACTGGAACAAGTGTGGATATTTCCTTTGCATTTCTGATTCAAGCTCCCATGTGTATTCTGGTGTAAGACCCATCTTAAAATAACAGAATTTGTGATATTTAACACGCATTTATTACAAAAATGCGAGCTTACAAAAACTTTGTTGGGTTTACAATCATACATGATCAAAATATTTGAGTTATCATTCTAACTAGTTTAAACATTCAAATGCAATTCTTATTATTTACATATTAATTTAAACAAAATAAATCAATGCGGAAGCTTGTTCGGTGTGTTCGGTTCTTGAAAGACGCTTGATCTTCATCCGGAAATCTTGTGAGCATTCACCTAATGCCAAAACCACATAAACTGTTAGTTTTGACAACTTTTAAATACGTATAATCAAGTCCTACGGCCCAACAATGGAAATAAAGAAAATTTCTGAAATATAGATCGGTCGCGCCCCGCGACCGTTTTCGTCTCAGCTTTCGCGGCCCGCGACAAGTGTCGCGTCGCGCGACCAGTTTATTAGTTCGCCGTCGCGTAGCATGACGGCCTATTTTTCACAGCAGGTTTGTTTGTTTGAGCTGCGAATGCCCAGCTCCGAGTTTTAACCAAATTCTAACTTTGAAATTTCATAACTTTAGTTCTACATGTCCGTTTCGCGTGATTCTTTTTCCACGCGACCGTAATTCGATTCTCCAACGCATGGAGTTTAAATCCGACATTCAAACTAATAAAATTCTAGATTTTTAAGCATTCGGCTTATTATTCAAAATCAACATTTTGACCCGTTTGTGGTTAAAACCACCAAACTTGTTTCTAGTTAATCATAAATCATATACCAAAGTATTTAAATCAAAACTTTTATTTCGGATTCATGACTTTTGTGAATTACGCGGCCAATATCTAAGTTATGCGCGTAATCCGTTTTGACCCGTTTAGAGGATTTTTGTGCGTCTAAGCATCAAATCCGCTCTTCTCTTTTCACACCTCGCATTTCCAAATTTAAATACCTAATTATTTTCCACCATAACTATTTTTGTGGTGGATTTAACTTGATAAAACCCGAAATCCCAAATTTACCCTTTGTTTAGTCACTTTACGCTAATGACCTCTTTTTAGGCATTTGACTCACAAAAGATTTTTCCTATAACTCTTATACATCTCTAAGGGTTACATATTCACAACACCAGTTCCTAAACAACCTCTAAGGGTCGTTTACCCGGTTTACCCATTAAGGGCTTTTTGGTTAATTTTAGTCCCTCATTTTACGACAAAGGACTTTCGCTAATTATTTGACCAGAATATCACTTTCAACTATAGATCTATTTAGCATACCTGGCTCGGGTCATTATATCGACCCGTAAAAATACCTTTCACTATTAATCATTAGTTAATAGTAGCGCGGGCCTTATGTTAATTCCTGTGAACACAAAACTCAACAAGCGATTATCAGATGTTATTGTCAAATGGTGTTAACAACACCATTTGACCTGTTTAGTCTAAATGACCATTTATTCATATGAGTTGGTAGTTAATTACCATTTCACCCCTTAAACCTATCTCGGTTTTTCCTTCGAGCTTGTTTTACTTGAAAACTTCTTTTTTTTTGTTTGTTTGACCCATTATGGCTTACACCATATGGTGACCATTTGAATTTCATTTCCCATCCGTTCACCCGTGTCCGGATTACTTATTTTACCACTTTTACCCGTCACGGTTTTCACCATAACGTAATATTTCAAAATTTCTTGTTTGTCCATCATCCTATAATAATTTACCAGTCTACCCTTTCTTCCAAAAATTTATGGTTTCTTACCATTTTTCCTTATTCCGACTCGCGCTAATTCGTGCCGAAACACCATATTCCAATCACTTAATAGAATTCATATTCATTACTTGCAAATAAGTATTTTGTAAATAATATAAAGGGGCGTAAGCTTTACTTACCTTGCATCCGGTTATGCACTTTTCCGCGTACTCAATCCGTTTGACCCGCTTCTTTCCCAAGCCTCCACCTAGCTTGTTTAGAGTCAAACTATATCATAACATCCATAAGATGGTTAGATTGGTCATTTTATACAATGGCCATCACCCTATGGACCCCTTTTTTTACACACTTATTAATCAAAGCATGCCATACATTGGCTATTTTTGGTGACCTGTTTGACCTGTTTACAAGTCTTCAAAAATTATGATTTTTTATGTGACGTACATCTCGGAGGGTTAGGACTTGTGTTAAAATTTCAAGGTCTAAATCTTTACCAAAAATTTGTAAAAATTCATTTACTAAGCTGCAATCAGATTCGTCACTTCTGACTGCAGCTTACGAAAAAATTCATTTAAAATTCCTCGTTACACGTTACAGCCAATACAAGTCGGCTGTAAATTCTGATCAGAAGCTGTTTGAATTCAGCTTTCAATTAAAACATGTTTATGACATTATAACACTATTTTTAGCAATCAAAACCCAAAAAACATCACATACACGAATTTAGTCAAAACCCACTTCCTAGTTTACTTGTTAATCATCTTCAAGTAATATTACATCAAGTTTTTCATAATATCATCCTAACTAACGAAATTAAACATACATAGACATTCAATTTCGACTTTAGATCATAACCCAACCATCTATTTGCAAGTAACCTACTTGTCTAGATTTTCAACTTTAACCAATCTAGGTTTTATGACATACCTCATGATCCCCATGACAAGGTGATCGTTTCTATGTATACATGCATCGATCTTGGCCTTGAATCAAGCTTCAATTTGATGATTTTGTAGAGTTTAGGGTTTGAGCTTCTTTTCTCCTGCTCTGGTCGATCGACCCCCACACACACACCAAGTGTGTGTTTTGATTTTTTATTATTGTTTTTAATTAAAACATTTCCTAAGTTGCCCACTTTTGGTCCCTTATGTTTAGAAGTTTTATATAAAGGGCTTAAAGTCTTGATCTTTATTTATTCACTTAATTACACATTAATAACTAGGTTAATTATTCCTAGTTAACTTAGTAGGTTCCGGAGGTTATAACCCGTTTCATTCTAAGTCCCGTTAACTCGGGCCTCTTATGAACTTTATTTCCTCAAAAGCTTTTATTCACTTTTTATTTATTTAATATTAGGTTTATTTATTTATACCCTAATATTCACCTGGTAAATTTTCACCACCAACGGTATTTTACCCGTAATTATTAGTAACGCGGTTTGATTACCAAACCCGTTTTTTGGGTGTTACAAGTCTACCCCCTTAAAGTGGTTTCGTCCCCGAAACCTTATTTACATAGTTCCTTTAATTTAGACTAAACGAACTTAGTTTCGTTTTCAAGGCATTCATTCATTCCTTTCGATCTAATGTTTCCATTTATATTGACGCGTACGTCTTTTATGTGTAAGGCCTCGCGGGCCGTTACTTTCAGCTTGTATCCATTATCTTTATTGATTATTTATTTTGGCGGTTAGACTTGTTAGTCACCGGTTACCTTATACCCCGTCTCTCGGGTATATCCACTTTGCCTTCTCGAGGCTTACAATCTTTTATCGTCGCCATTTCTTAATTCACGCTTTAACGTGGTTAACTTCCATATTACTTTTCTTAACCGTGATCGTATCACGTCATGTTTAAGTTTATATAATCGTTTCATTATCAAAAATCTTCTTTTCGAATGTGTCTTCATGCACCCATTCTTTTGTGTTATCTAATTCCTTTCATAATATTTACATTTGTTAAAACGTTATTTGTTACTAAAATTGAATTTTAGTTTAACGTTTTATCTTTAATTTATGTCAATTACTCATATCAAGGAAATCGACAATCAGTAATTTATTCTTTTCCGTTCTCGTTTTACACGGGGAATAATAACCAGTTCCCTTGCTTTATACTATTGACCCGTAGGTTCTTTCGCTTAGCCCCGTAGACTATTTCTTTAGATTTTCACCTTTTTACCTTTTTAAGGTAAGGCCCGACAATTCGTTTCTTTCTATTTGTGACCCAAAGGTCTTCTTGGTCCCGTGGACCTTAACACTACTTTTAATCCCGTAGGTTATGATGATCCCGTAGATCATACCTTATTCGAGTTTTTTTTTCAAATGTATATGGTGTCAAAGCACCCCTTTTATGTTTAGAATCATTTACTTTTGCTTTTTGGATTTCATTTGACCTTGACCGTAGTCTAAGGCTACATTTTTTTTCTTTCGAATTATATTTCCGACTTTATGACTTCTAACGTCATTTACACGTCGGTTTGCCCTACACTTACCGTTATCTGGTTCTCACCTACATCTCTTTGCAACCCTCTACCCGGGTTCTTTTACCTTAAAGTTTTTAGCGCCCATAACCCCTTGCATAGGTTTATTAATAACTAGGTTAATTATTCCTAGTTAACTTAGTAGGTTCCGGGGGTTATAACCCGTTTCATTCTAAGTCCCGTTAACTCGGGCCTCTTATGAACTTTATTTCCTCAAAAGCTTTTATTCACTTTTTATTTATTTAATATTAGGTTTATTTATTTATACCCTAATATTCATCGGGTAAATTTTCACCACCAACGGTATTTTACCCGTCATTATTAGTAACGTGGTTTGATTACCAAACCTGTTTTTGGGGTGTTACATCTGGTCCTCTTTTGGAGTCCCATTTCACTTTGACCAGAACTAATCTTTTATGCTTGAGATTCTTGACTTTCCTGTCTTCAATCTGTAGAGGCCTTTCTACAAATTTTAACTGTTCATTTACCTCTATATCTTTAAGAGGTACTATCAATGATTCATCAGCTAAGCATTTCTTGAGATTAGATACATGAAACACATCATGTATTCTTGCCATTTCCTCTGGCAGTTGTAGCTGATAGGCTACGGTTCCTATTCTTCTAATAATCTCAAAAGGTCCATTGTACCTGGGGCTTAACTTTCCTCTTTTGATGAATCTTACCACTACTTTCCAAGGAGAGACTTTCAATAATACTTTTTCACCTACTTGAAATTACAATGGCTTTCGTCTGTTATCTGCATAACCCTTTTGTCGATCACGTGCTGCTTTTAGTCGTTCCTTGACTTGAATGATCTTGTCTATTGTTTCTTGTACTATCTCAGGTCCAGATAGTTGATTTTCTCCAATCTCTGCCCAACAGACTAGAGTTCGGCACTTTCGTCCATAAAGTGCTTCGAATGGTGCAGCATTGATACTTGTGTGATAACTGTTATTATAAGAAAATTCTATCAGTGGTAAATGATCACCCCAATTACCTCCGAAATCAGTTACACAAGCTCTAAGCATGTCTTCCATTGTTTGAATTGTCCTGTCGCTTTGTCCGTCCATTTGAGGATGATAAGCGGTGCTTAGATTTAACTTGGTCCCCATTGCTTTTTGGAAACTATTTCATTTACATATAATTTAGCTAATTGTTCCATACTGAAAGTTTCCTTCATTGGTAGGAAATGTGCTGACTTGGTTAACCTGTCTACAATCGCCCAGATTGTATCATTACCTTTCCTTGTTTTGGGTAATTTGGTAACAAAATCCATTGTTATTAATTCCCATTTCCAAACTGGCATTTCTAGTTTTTGTAGCAAACCTGAGGGTTTCTGATGTTCAACTTTGAGTTGTGAACAGGTTAAACACTTTGCAACAAAAGCTGCTATATCCTTTTTCATTCCTATCTACCAAAAATTCTTTCTTAGGTCTTGATACATCTTATCACTTCCAGGATGCATCGTATACTTAGACTTATGGGCTTCTTCTAATATACAATGGGCGTAGGTTTCCTAATTTAGGTATCCACATTCTTTTCTTATGGAATCTTCAAATTCCATTTGTTCCTTATTCTAATTCTTTAATCATTCCTTTCAATTTTTCAGTATCATCCTTGATTACTGATTCTTGTGCCTTTCTAAGCTGTTCATTTAAATCTACTTGCAGATTTAATTTAAGTGAACGTACTCTTTTTGGCTTTTCATGATACTTTCGACTTAAAGCATCAGCTACTACATTTGCCTTTCCTGCATGTGTCACACCCCGATATTTCCACGTATTACCGGTGGGCCCGGTGGGAAGTATCGTGACATGGTTGGTAACATTACAGTCAAACAACACAATATTTAAATGCACAGCGGAAGCCAAAGATAGATATATTTCAACTTTAATAAATTGTAATATCAAGTATCACAACAGTTGAAAGTAATCCACAGGTGGATCAAAAATAAATAGGAAACATTGTTCAACAGTTTTGACATCCAAGCTTGCGAGACTTATTGTGGACGCTAGGAGAAAGCCAGCCTAGTTCGCGTAGTACCTGCACTTAACCTTTTTGGGAAAATACGTCAGTTTACACTGGTAAATACAATCAGCTGACTCATTTTAAAAATGATTAAAATTTGATTTGGATTCACGTGGCACAAACATTTTATAACATGGGATAATTATTTATATATAATATTGTGAAAGAATTACATGTTCCTTATGCGTTCAGTAGCCCGATCCGCAGACCGGGTTAAAGATCAATAGACACACCACATTATGCATTTTGGCACTGACGGGTGTACGCCTACACCCCGTGCTTAGGTCGTGGCCATCTCGTAAGATGATGCCAAGGATATCCGGGACATGGTCATTAACCCCCCAAAGGCTTTAAGCAAACAAAACATTTCAAAACGGAGCATATCAATGATTTAACCTCTATTCGATTAAAGATTCAATGCCCGACCAAGCGGTATTTTATATACCATACCCCAAGCCCGTATAGAGAAAATAAGTTAAAAGTATTTACCTTTGCAAGTATCAATCACAAATAGCAAGTGCGTGTAGCTTTTACCGGGTCTCCTATTCTGGAACGAAGGTTCATAATAACCTATTAGAATCCTAACGGGTCTTTAATTAAGCCTAAACTTAGACCGGTTAGTTTTAAAGAAAGATACGGTTCGAACGCGTGATTAAGCGAAGACTGGAATAGAATGTGATTTAGACCTGAAAAGTTTGAAGACTTGTATAATATGGGTAATCTAAACACATTCTGGATTTTGAGATAAAAACGATAAGGTTTGACCCGTTTCGGCTAGTTTATGCAAACTAGTTACCTAAACCGAACTGAACGCGAATAACGCATAACGGGTACCCGAAAGAGTCACTAACAGGTTTCCTAAGTTAATATGCCTTAATTATGTTGTGATATCACTAGGATATCTTTCATCATGCCGAAAACGAGTTTAACCTTAATTTAAGCCCCGTAGGGGTATTTTAGTCATTTTAAAGGTTATAAAAGAGATTAAATGAAATTCTGATATTCGGGTCCGAATACATCAGTAAAATAACTTATTTTAATAGGTCATATCAGTTGGTAATAAGTCTTTTATGACAAAATGGTTTTAAACATAAACTATGCGTTTAATATGCTTTAAAAAGCCATTTTAAGCGATTTCCGGGTTATACAGGAAATCTGAGTTTTCTGATCAGGTTATAAAGTTCAAAATACTTCATTTATTATTTAAAATCAGTAGCAATTGGATTGGTGTCAAAATATTATGTAGAACTCATTTTATAATAAAAAAGGGTATAATCGGTATTTACCGAATCAACGCCATAACCTTAGGTTATGAGCAGGTTAAAAATAATTAAAAATCTTTAAAAATCCCAAAATATTATTTTACATCAGTGGGTAAAAGGTTTGGTGTCAAAAATTGGGTTTAGATAGGCTTTACGCTAATTGCGCCGTTTAATTAACAAAAAGCTTCTTAAATGCGCTATTTAGCATAACTCCTATTCTGGACCTCGAACTGATGTGAAAATTTAGGGACATGTTTATAAATTAGTAACAAAGGTTATTGTCCTCTCACATATCCAAAATTATCGTTTTATGGTCAAAAGGGCATTATGGTCAACATTAAGCAATTAACGGAAACATGTAAACGAATCGGATAAACAATGAACCAACCATAGAGGGTTATACCAACATGTAGCCAAGTCCTAAGGAAGCTCTAAGGCATTTCCAAATCATACTAAATCGGGTCAGAACTGAAGTCAAAGCAAAAGTCAAAGTTTTGCGACTTTCGGTTCCGAACCGGGTCTAAACAGAAAGTTGTCGGATCATACAAGCTTAGACCAGTTCTTATACTTATTACCAAGTTATATGAGTGATAAAATAGGTTACATGCCTTCTACATTGCTAATTACATGTTAATTTGCAAATTAAGCTTCTGTTGACTTTTTATAAACAACTTTGACCCGACATTTGATCTAGTTAGAGCGGGAATCAGAGGGTGCCCTTTTAAGGGTTTATTGCCCACATAATTACCAACTTATAACTACTTTCAATTCGACTAATCACTGGACCATTAATGATTAATCGCTAAGTCAAACGTTAATTACGACGGTTTGACTTTTAAGCTAATAACTAAGTAAAACTCAATTAAGGAAGGTCAAGGGTGCTTACCAAAGTCTAATGCACGACTAGGGATGACTTGGGTCTGTTCTTATGCTCCAGGAAGCTCCAAAAATGCAGATGGAAGGTGTGATCCAAATGTTGCAACATGAGGGGCCTTTTTTAGTGAATTTGGTTGCTCATGATCATGCCACACAAGTCTAGCATTGTTCCCAGATCATTTACAAGTGCTCCTAAGGTCTAAAAGCATGTAGGGGTCGCCCAAGGAAGTGGAAAATATCTTTTAAGTCGGTTACATGCTTATAACAGGAACTGTCCCGTTTTTCTGTTACTGGGCAAGCCTTACGGACCGTAAGGGTTGACCTTTACGGTCCGTAAGCCCTTTATCAGGGGCAAAAATCTCTTGACCTTTCACGTTTCGAACGGGTAACTAGTGTAATACGATTTTGGCCATAATTTTTCAGTATGGGGCCTCTTGTTTGGGTCATGAACAGTTTATACCACCATGATATGATATAAAGTTGCCTTGGACTTTAACGAAAGCCATAAACGAAGGGTTGTCGTGCATTTCTTCATAGGATTCCACTTTTGAAATTTTGAATCAATTTTTGTTAGTATTTATAGGATTTGAGTATATCAGATGTTTATAATATACATTAGGGTCTTGGGATTCATAATGAGGTCGTTCAGAGGTATAAATTAACATGACGACACTTTTAAATCCTGCCATATATCTTTAACTAGATCCGGGTTTATAACACTTTTTGTCTTACATGACACGTGTCGTTATTTTATTTAACAAAATTTTCGAGGTGTTACATCCTCACTCCCTTAAAAGAAATCTCGACCTCGAGATTTACTGAAATAAATGAGGGTACTTTTCTTTCATTGTGGACTCAACCTCCCACGTGTACTCGGGACCTCTACGGGCATCCCATTTTACCTTTACAATAGGCACATGCTTCCTGTGAAGCTTCTTAACCTGTCGATCCTCGATCGACACAGGTTTTTCAACAAACTTTAAGCTCTCTTCTATGTGCACATCTGTATGTGGTATGACTAGTGATTCATCAGCGAAACACTTCTTCAGATTGCAGATGTGGAATACATTTTGAATACCACTGAGCTCTTCAGGTAAGTTTAACTTGTAAGCCATTGATCCGACACATTCGATAACCTCGAATGGTCCTATGTACCTTGGGCTTAATTTGCCTTTCTTACCAAATCGCATCACTCCCTTTCAGGGTGATACTTTAAGTAGAACTTTATCACCTACCTCGAATTTTTGAGGTTTACGCTTTAAATCTGCGTAGCTTTTCTGCCTATCTCTGGCAGCTTTCAGGCGATCACGAATCTGGACAATCTTGTCCGTTGTTTCAAAGAATATTTCTGCTCCTCTCAATTGGACATCTCCAACTTCCGCCCAACAAACGGGCGTTCTGCACTTTCTACCGTACAAGGCCTCGAAAGGCGCAGCCTTAATGCTGGTATGGTAGCTATTGTTATACGAGAACTCGATCAATGGTAAGTGGTTATCCTAACTACCACCTAAATCAATCACACATGCACGAAGCATGTCTTCCAAGGTTTAGATTGTATGCTCACTCTGCCCGTCCGTCTGAGGATGGTCAGCCGTACTGAAATTTAAGCGCGTGCCCAAAGATTGTTGGAAACTTTTCCAAAAATGTGACGTGTATCTAGTATCTCTGTCAGAGATAATGGACACTGGTACGTCATGTAGAGATACAATCTTATCTACGTACAATTAGGCTAACATGTCGGAGCTATAGGTCTCCTTAATGGGTAGGAAATGTGCTGACTTAGTCAACCTATCAACTATCACCCATATCGTATCAGTTCCTATCCTTGTCTTTGGCAACTTGGTGATGAAATCCATCGGCACCATTTCCCACTTCCACGTGGGAAGTTCAGGCTGTTGCAGCAAACCTGACGGCTTCTGATGTTCAGCCTTGACTTGAGCACATGTCAAACATTTAGCTACATAGGTAGCTATAGACTTCTTCAAGCCTATCCACCAATAGTGTGCCTTTAGATCCTGGTACATCTTATCAGCTCCAGGATGAACGGAATATTTAGAACTATGGGCTTCCTGGAGGATAACATCCCGAAGTCCTCCATAAACTGGAACCCATATTTGTCCATTTAATCTCAGGATTCCGTCCTTGCCATAGGATAACTGTTCTTCAGTTACTCCTAGCTTTTCATTAGGATAGTTAGCTTCCGACACAGCTTCCTTCTGTGCAGCTAACAACCTTTCATTCAAACTATTCTTTATCTCAATGCTCTTGGCATTGATTCGGATGGGTTTGACCCTTTCCTTTCTGCTCAAGGCATCGGCGACTACATTCGCCTTGCCAGGATGGTATCTGATTTCACAATCATAATCATTCAACGTCTCCATCCATCGTCGCTACCTCATGTTTAAATCCTTTTGTTTAAAGAGATGCTGGAGGCTTTTGTGATCAGAATAGATCACACACTTGATACCATACAAATAATGCCTCCACAGTTTTAGTGCAAATACAACGGCACCCAATTCCAAGTCATGGGTGGTGTAATTCTTTTCATGCACCTTCAACTGACGTGAAGCATAGGCAATAACCTTGCCTTTCTGCATAAGCACACACCCCATGCCAGTGTGTGATGCGTCGCAGTAAACCACGAATTCTTCGGTACCTTCAGGCAATGTTAGTACAGGCGTGTTGCTCAACTTCTGCTTAAGGATATCAAAGGATTCTTGTTGCTTGGGTCGCCAGTTGAACTTAATATCCTTCCTAGTTAAGGAAGTTAGGGGTGCAGCAATCCTTGAAAAATTGTCAATGAAACGCCTGTAGTATCCTGCCAATCCCAAGAAACTGCGAATTTCTGTGGGCGTCTTTGGCTCTTGCCAATTCATGACAGCTTCAACCTTAGCGGGATCTACCTGGATTCCGCGTTCACTAACGATATGTCCAAGGAATTGGACTTCACGAAGCCAAAATTCACACTTGGAAAATTTGGCATAGAGTTTCTCCTGCTGAAGTAGTGAAAGAATACATCGAAGATGTTTCTCATGGTCGGCTTGATTCTTTGAATAAATCAGAATGTCGTCAATGAAGACGATAACAAATTTGTCCAAGTATGGCTTGCAGACACGGTTCATGAGATCCATGAATGCCGCTGGTGCATTAGTGAGCCCAAAAGGCATCACTAGGAACTCGTAATGACCATAACGAGTCCTAAATGCAGTCTTGTGTACGTCTTCATCTCTAACCTTCAGTTGATGATATCCTGATCTTAAGTCAATCTTAGAGAAGTAACTTGCCCCTTGAAGCTGATCGAACAGATAGTCGATCCTGGGTAACGGATACCTATTCTTGATCGTGACCTTATTAAGTTCACGATAATCGATGCACAGACGCATCGATCCATCCTTCTTCTTGACAAATAAGATTGGTGCTCCCCAAGGAGACGAACTAGGTCTAATGAAACCTTTGGCTAGCAATTCATCTAGTTGTGTTCTCAATTCCTTCATCTCTGTTGGTGCCAACCTATAAGGCGCCCTTGCTATTGGTGCTGCTCCAGGGATGATGTCAATCCTGAACTCTACTTGCCTATCTGGGGGTAAACCAGGTAGCTCTTCTGGGAATACTACGGGATATTCAGAAATGACGGGGATATCCTCAATCTTAGGTTTTGGCTCATCAATAGTCACTTGTGCCATATAGATGACACAACCCTTCTTCAAGCACCTAGAGGCCTTGAGCATAGTCACTTGCTCAGTAAATCCATACTGGGTATCTCCCTGGATGGTAAGTGACTCACCAGACGGAGTCTTGATCACCACTTGCTTCTTATTGCAGACAATTTGGGCCTGGTTATGAGATAACCAGTCCATACCCAAAACTATGTCGAAACCGGCTAACTTCAAAGGAAGTAGGGACAAGGGAAAAGAGTGGTTCTTAACGGATATGAAACATCCCTCTAATATGGTTGAGGCGGTTTCTAAGGTGCCATCTGCCAATTCAACCTCATACTTCACACTTAGGGTTTTAACAGGTAAGTTCAGCAATTTACAAAACTTATTATCTATGAATGACTTATCAACGCCTGAATCAAAAAGTACTCTTGCATAGACATCGTTTATGAGAAAGGTACCTGTGATCACGTTATCGTCCAGCACAGCTTCCTTTACATCCATCCTGAAGACCCTAGCATTGGTCTTCTTTCCTTCATCAGCTTTCTTTGCATTTTTAGGGCAATTTGTCTTAATGTGCCCCTTTTCGTTGCAACTGTAGCACGTTGCGTCTTTCATCTTCTTGCACTCTAGGGTCTTATGTTTCGAAGATTTGCAAATCCCACAAGGCCTTGGCTGAGATTGGGATTTTGAGTCAAGTCTGCACCTCCCAAAGTGGTGCTTCTGACAAATCTTACACTTGGGCTTATCTCCAGATTGATGCCCATCCTTCTTAGAACCAGACCCCTTCTTGTGGTCATTGTTTCCCCTGTGCTTATTATCTGACCGTCGTGAATTGTCATCTTCACGCTTTCTTTTCTCGGCATCCGTGTTCCTCAGCGATCTCTGTCTGACCGCGTCCAGTGTGAGGGACAAAGATATATCAGCTACAGATCTGAAAGTAGCTGGCCGAGAGGCCTTCACGCTTGCCTTAATTTCTGGGGCTAAACCCCCAATGAAGCGAGCTATTCTTTTGGGTTCCGGGGTCACCAGATACGGAACCAACCTTGACATTGTATTAAAGCTCGTAAGGTAAGCTTGGCAATCCAGATTTTTCATTACCAATGACAGAAAATCTGACTCAATCTTTTTAACCTCATGCTGAGGACAGTAGTTCTCTTTGATAAGGGCAACAAATTGTTCCCATGTCATATTGTACAGTGGAATCTTCCCTGTAGCTTGAATCAACGATCTCCACCAGGCTAAGGCCTCACCCTTGAATGATTGAGACATAAACTTTACCACATCCTTCTCAGTGCACCCGCTGATATCAACCACAGTATCCATCTCATCCAACCATGTCATGCAGTCTATAGCTCATTTCTCCCCAGTGAAATCCCTGGGTTTTCATGGAACAAAATATTTGTAGGAGCAACCCTTATCACGGGGTCCTTGATTCAGCACGATCTTTTGAGATGGAACACTTTGCTGATTAGAAGATTGACGATTGTCATCGTTTTTCTTTGGCTCGTCTTTCTTAGAGGGTGGTGGCTTGCTGTGAGCCTCAGAATGAGTCTTAGGCTTGGAATGCGGTGCGGATAGGGTCCTACTCCGAGTCCCGCTATATTCCTGATACTGCCGCTCTATGGCTTTCGTAACAGCTTTGTCTATCAACGCTTACAGTTCAGCACCCACTATATTAATCCGGGCATCATTCTGATTCTCCCTTGGGTGACTATTAATTTCATTCGAGTCAGCCATTGTGGTTTGAACTGTTACATAAAATATTGACAATAAATTTATTTGGGAATTTATTATGGAATTGCCCCTTAGGGTAATTCATTAACCATGGTAAACATAGACCATATTTGGTTAATTTGTTACTCACATTTATTTAGGATTTTACTATAACTTATCCTAATTATAAAACAATAACAGTATTATTAGCACAAAAGGCCTAGTCACAGGGACATTTTAAATTATAAGCCATGATTTCAGAGAATCTAGGCATGAAGGTTTGAACATAGTTCTTTACCTTTTTCTGACAGGGAGTCGTAGACTACTACTGTCTTTTGTCTTATATGACAATGAGTACGGCCCGTAGGCACTATATTAGCAATGTATGGTCAACATATGATCATCTTAATTGATGATTTAAAGTAATGATTTATAGATCATTAAGTTAGGATAGGAATCTTTTGGAGAATCCTATTATAAGAATGACGTGTGTGATTTTAATGAATCACGTCTGCCAAGAGTGTTAACATGTTTTCAGATGTTAACAGGGATTTGAATCTTTTTAAACAGGTCTTACCATCTTGGCCAAGTCGTATAATGACATGCAGGCTAGGTTATACCTTTAAGATTCTTAGTTAATCTATAAATAGGCAGATATATTTTAAAAGGAATGATTTTGATTCATTTATTTCATGTATAATATAGTTATGCATATAATTACAAAAAAATGAAATTTATAAACTTAACATTCCATTAATATTTAAAGATGTACATATTGCCCTAAACGAGACTTTTACATAAACAACTTGCCCACGCAGGGGCTTAACCAAACAAGCATACCTACGCAGGGGTCAACAGAAAGACATGCCCACACAGGGGCAGAATACAAGAAATCATACCCACGCAGGGGTTAAAGAAAGACAAGTCCACACAGGGACTAAGTACATAACTAAATGTCCACGCAGGGACTTGATTAAAATAGGGAAATACAACAATACATGTAGGGATTTAATGATCCCTTTTCTTCTTCCCCTTTAGCAAGCCTCCTAAGCCCTTGAGGAAACCTTGTCGTTCCCTGCGATCTCTGTGAAAATCTCGCTCGACTTGGTCCAATCTTTGAAGAATTTCTTCCCGTTCTGGCGGGGAAAACTGTGGCGGTTGCGATTGTTGCCGAATCAGAGGTCTAGCAGGTATTTGATACCCATGAGTTGGGTACCCCACTCCCCAAGGGGTTCCATACGGTCCTTCCGGATGAAGGGCGTTGTAGTTGGCCGCTACCAAATATGGGTCGGCTTTAGCATTATTATAGTTGGTGTGAGCCGGCTGTTCAAACGGGTTGTACGCCATTGAACCGGAGTATGCAGGAATCGGGTTATCAAAACCCATCGGTGGTGGCTGTGGTGCAACTGGTGCGGAGTTCACTTCTGGAATTGGGTTTGAGGGCCCACCCATATGTGGGTCTTCATGTAGTGGCAGGTAGTGACTGCCACTAGAATGTCGAGGGGTGCTAAAGTGGAAATCCCCTCCTCGCGCGGATATTCTTGCGCCTGTTTTCCGACGCCTTGGTGGTTCTGGAGGTGCTTGATGAACTGGCGGTGGTGGAGGTGGTGGCGTGACTGCCACGAAACGTGAATCCCCAGAGGGATCTTGCTGCTGCTGCTGGTGAGGTGACGAATGGTGAGAAGGTGTGAAGTACCATTCGTGCTGGTTAAACCTCGCTTGATAACTGTCTAGGCCACGGTAAGGTGACCCGTGAAAGGATGACCCATCCGAAATCTCGATGGGATGGTTGGGGGTCCCGGTTGCAGGCTCCATAGGGTCGGTGTCCTCATCCATATCCATGGCGTGATCGCCGGAAAAGTGGTCCTCCGGTCCCAATGGGTTAAAACCCACTGGTTCTTGAATATAATTTGTCGGGTTGAACCGGCCCTGAAAGACTGGAGTAGGGTCGCCGAAGGAACGGTGCGAAGCAGATCGCTGCAACGGTAGGAAGGAATGGCGGGAGTCTTCGGGCTCATTTTCTGAATATGGCCCAAAGGAATGGCGATAGGGAGGCGTTGAGCTGTGCGAGATAGGTCGTCTGGCGGGCTCTGTGTAGGTCCTCTAGGCTCCTTGCGGATCGGCACTCATTGTAGTGGAAGGAGTTCGCCGGTGCGAAGGTTTGGCCTCGTGATCGTTGGGGGCGGTGATTGGCCCCTTTCCTTGTCCTCCTCTTCTAAATCTTGGCGGCATTGTTAATCATGTCAACACCATTAAAAGATACAACAAGAAATATAAAGGACAAAGTTAAGGTAAAAACAAAAACAAATTTGGATTATTCCTATGTTCTTTGTCTAGACTCGAAAATTTAGGAATGTGCAATTGTGTCATTGAGATTAAACACAAAAGGCTAGTGTTTAATTCACTCAATGTTGGCTCTGATACCAACCTGTCACACGCCGATATTTCCACGTATTACCGGTGGGCCCGGTGGGGAGTATCGTGACGTGGTTGGTAACATTACAGTCAAACAACACAATATTTAAATGCACAGCGGAAGCAAAAGATAGATATATTTCAACTTTAATAAATTGTAATATCAAGTATCACAACAGTTGAAAGTAATCCACATGTGGATAAAAAATAAATAGGAAACATTGTTCAACAGTTTTGACATCTAAGCTTGCGAGACTTATTGTGGACGCTAGGAGAAAGCCAGCCTAGTTCGCGTAGTACCTGCACTTAACCTTTTTGGGAAAATACGTCAGTTTACACTGGTAAATACAATCAGCTGACTCATTTTAAAAATGATTAAAATTTGATTTGGATTCACGTGGCACAAACATTTTATAACATGGGATAATTATTTATATATAATCTTGTGAAAGAATTACATGTTCCTTATGCGTTCAGTAGCCCGATCCGCAGACCGGGTTAAAGATCAATAGACACACCACATTATGCATTTTGGCACTGACGGGTGTACGCCTACACCCCGTGCTTAGGTCGTGGCCATCTCGTAAGATGATGCCAAGGATATCCGGGACATGGTCATTAACCCCCCAAAGGCTTTAAGCAAACAAAACATTTCAAAACGGAGCATATCAATGATTTAACCTCTATTCGATTAAAGATTCAATGCCCGACCAAGCGGTATTTTATATACCATACCCCAAGCCCGTATAGAGAAAATAAGTTAAAAGTATTTACCTTTGCAAGTATCAATCACAAATAGCAAGTGCGTGTAGCTTTTACCGGGTCTCCTATTCTGGAACGAAGGTTCATAATAACCTATTAGAATCCTAACGGGTCTTTAATTAAGCCTAAAATTAGACCGGTTAGTTTTAAAGAAAGATACGGTTCGAACGCGTGATTAAGCGAAGACTGGAATAGAATGTGATTTAGACCTGAAAAGTTTGAAGACTTGTATAATATGGGTAATCTAAACACATTCTGGATTTTGAGATAAAAACGATAAGGTTTGACCCGTTTCGGCTAGTTTATGCAAACTAGTTACCTAAACCGAACTGAACGCGAATAACGCATAACGGGTACCCGAAAGAGTCACTAACAGGTTTCCTAAGTTAATATGCCTTAATTATGTTGTGATATCACTAGGATATCTTTCATCATGCCGAAAACGAGTTTAACCTTAATTTAAGCCCTGTAGGGGTATTTTAGTCATTTTAAAGGTTATAAAAGAGATTAAATGAAATTCTGATATTCGGGTCTGAATACATCAGTAAAATAACTTATTTTAATAGGTCATATCAGTTGGTAATAAGTCTTTTATGACAAAATGGTTTTAAACATAAACTATGCGTTTAATATGCTTTAAAAAGCCATTTTAAGCGATTTACGGGTTATACAGGAAATCTGAGTTTTCTGATCAGGTTATAAAGTTCAAAATACTTCATTTATTATTTAAAATCAGTAGCAATTGGATTGGTGTCAAAATATTATGTAGAACTCATTTTATAATAAAAAAGGGTATAATCGGTATTTACCGAATCAACGCCATAACCTTAGGTTATGAGCAGGTTAAAAATAATTAAAAATCTTTAAAAATCCCAAAATATTATATTACATCAGTGGGTAAAAGGTTTGGTGTCGAAAATTGGGTTTAGATAGGCTTTACGCTAATTGCGCCGTTTAATTAACAAAAAGCTTCTTAAATGCGCTATTTAGCATAACTCCTATTCTGGACCTCGAACTGATGTGAAAATTTAGGGACATGTTTATAAATCAGTAACAAAGGTTATTGTCCTCTCACATATCCAAAATTCTCGTTTTATGGTCAAAAGGGCATTATGGTCAACATTAAGCAATTAACGGAAACATGTAAACGAATCGGATAAACAATGAACCAACCACAGAGGGTTATACCAACATGTAGCCTGGTCCTAAGGAAGCTCTAAGGCATTTCCAAATCATACTAAATTGGGTCAGAACTGAAGTCAAAGTTTTGCGACTTTCGGTTTCGAACCGGGTCTAAACAGAAAGTTGTTGGATCATACAAGCTTAGACCAGTTCTTAAACTTATTACCAAGTTATATGAGTGATAAAATAGGTTACATGCCTTCTACATTGCTAATTATATGTATTTGCAAATTAAGCTTCTGTTGACTTTTAATAAACAACTTTGACCCGACATTTGATCTAGTTAGAGCGGGAATCAGAGGGTGCCCTTTTAAGGGTTTATTGCCCACATAATTACCAACTTATAACTACTTTCAATTCGACTAATCACTGGACCATTAATGATTAATCGCTAAGTCAAACGTTAATTACGACGGTTTGACTTTTAAGCTAATAACTAAGTAAAACTCAATTAAGGAAGGTCAAGGGTGCTTACCAAAGTCTAATGCACGACTAGGGATGACTTGGGTCTGCTCTTATGCTCCAGGAAGCTCCACAAATGCAGATGGAAGGTGTGATCCAAATGTTGCAACATGAGGGGTCTTTTATAGTGAATTTGGTTGCTCATGATCATGCCACACAAATCTAGCATTGTTCCCAGATCATTTACAAGTGCTCCTAAGGTCTAAAAGCATGTAGGGGTCGCCCAAGGAAGTGGAAAATATCTTTTAAGTCGGTTACATGCTTATAACAGGAACTATTCCATTTTTCTGTTACTGGGCAAACCTTACGGACCGTAAGGGTTGACCTTTACGGTCCGTAAGCCCTTTATCAGGGGCAAAAATCTCTTGACCTTTCAAGTTTCGAACGGGTAACTAGTGTAATACGATTTTGGCCATAATTTTTCAGTATGGGGCCTCTTGTTTGGGTCATGAACAGTTTATACCACCATGATATGATATAAAGTTGCCTTGGACTTTAACTAAAGCCATAAACGAAGGGTTTTCGTGCATTTCTTCGTAGGATTCCACTTTTGAAATTTTGAATCAATTATTGTTAGTATTTACCGGATTTAAGTATATCAGATGTTTATAATATACATTAGGGTCTTGGGATTCATAATGAGGTCGTTCAGAGGTATATATTAACATGACGACACTTTTAAATCCTGCCATATATCTTTAACTAGATCCGGGTTTATAACACTTTTTGTCTTACATGACACGTGTCGTTATTTTATTTAACACAATTTTTGAGGTGTTACAGCATGGTACTGGATATTACAATCATAATCACTAAGTATCTCCATCCAGCGTCTCTGTCTCATGTTCAACTCCTTTTGTCCGAAGACATATCTTAAACTTTTATGGTCGGTGAAAATGGTAAACTTACTACCGTAAAGGTAATGTCTCCAAATTTTAAGGGCAAAAATTATGGCTCCTAATTCTAGATCATGGGTTGAATAATTCTTTTCATGATTCTTAAGTTGTCTAGAGGCGTAAGCTATAACCTTTTGACGCTGCATTAACACACATCCATAACCTAACTTAGAAGCGTCACAGTAGACTACAAAGTCTTCAGTTCCTTCTGGTAACGCTAGTATGGGTGCATTGGTTAGTCTTTGCTTAAGAATTTTAAAGGCTTCCTCTTGTTTTGGTCCCCATTCAAACTTAACAGATTTACAGGTTAGATTAGTTAAGGGAATGGCTATTCTAGAAAAATCTCGAATAAATCTTCTATAATAACCGGCCAATCCTAAAAAACTTCTAACATCGGTTGGTGATTCAGGGGTTTTCCATTTGGTAATCGCCTCGATCTTGGTAGGATCCACATGAATTCCTTCATGATTAACTAGATGTCCAAGATATTGTACCTGTTCTAACCAAAATTCACACTTCAAAAACTTAGCATTAAGCTTTTCTTTTCTTAATAAACTTAGAAGTGCGTGCAGATGCGCTGCATGTTCCTCTTTGCTCTTAGAATAAATAAGAATATCATCTATAAAGACAATTATGAATTTAACCAAATATGGCTTACATATTCGGTTCATGATGTCCATAAATGCAGCTGGGGCATTGGTTAAACCAAATGGCATGACTGTAAATTCATAACGGCCATACCTTGTTCTAAAACCGGTCTTAGGAATGTCCTCTTGTAACAACTCGTAAATTTATGTCCAATAATGTATCGACACGTGTCATAAGCATTAAACGTGTAAAAGATCACTTATGAAGGACTAAAGTTGACAAACAAAGAAAGTATGTGAATATTAGGGTTCAAAGTATCAACAATGGATATATATACCTTACAATAACCCTACACGACGTTTATACCCTTAAACGAATGAGTTATGAATCCTACGAAGCTAATTGTGGAAGAAAGTGAGAAATTACAAACTACAGGGGTTAAATGTGTCAACATGTTGAAAGTATACCTCTGAGTGACCTTTTAGCAAACCCGAAGCTTTGTAACGATTAATTATACTCACTAGAATAAGTGATAAAAATTTCACAAGGTTTCGTTAAAGTATGAGAAAGTTATGATGAAATTCGTATACGAGGGGTTAAAAGCGTCAACGTTGAATTCTAGGGCCTAACGGGTGATCACAAGGATAACCGAGGACTTAAAAAAGTTTGGTTAAGTCTTGAAGCTCTTAAAAATTAAGTTAGAGGGTTGAAATTGCAAGAAATAAAGTTAAAACCACGTTTGAAAAGGATCAGGGGCCAAAATGTAATAAACAAAACTTGTTTAACCTGTTCTGACCACCCACACGGGCCGCGTAAGCCCTGGGGGGACCCTTTCGCGGGCCGCCTGAGCACCCCAGTGACAGAAAACGCATGGCAGCTGCCAGTGCAGTCTGTTAACCGACTTTAGAGCCTTGTTTTGTATACCAGGGACTCCTCCACTGGTATTTCATGCAATAGGGACACATGGGGCCATCTCATAACATTTGTAGACTTGCTTGGCATGATCATATGTGATCAAAATCACTATATAAGCTCCTCATTGTTGCAACATTTGGACATGCACTTGGAAACTCTCACAACTTCACTTCTGGAGAATTTTGAAGCTCAAGCACCCTTCCTAGGAGTCACTAGTCGTAATTAGGACCTCTGTAAGTGTCCTTAACTTTATTAAATTCAGTTTTGCCTAGTTAATTAGTCTAAAGTCAAACCGTCGTAATTAAGGTTTGACTTCGTAATTAATCATAATTTGTCCAGTCAAATTTCAAATTGAAAGTACCTATGAGTTGGTAATTATGTGGGCAATAAACCCTTAAAAGGGCACCCTCTGATTCCCACTCTAACTAGGTAAATTGTCGGGTCAAAGTTAATCTTAAAAAGTCAACAGAAAGCTTATTTTCAAATAAACGCATAATTAACAATGTAGAACCCATGCAACCTGTTTTATCACTAATATAACTTGGTAATTAATGAAAGAACACGTCTAAACATGTTCAACCCGACAATTTTCAGTTTAGGCTCGGTTCGGAACCGAAAGTCGCATAATTTGACTTTTGCTTTGACTTTCAGTTCTAACCCAATGTAGCATGTTTTAGAAATGCCTTAGAGCCATATTAGGACCAGGTTTCATGTTAGTATAACCCTCTGTGATTATACAACTTGGTTCATTAGTTGTCCGATTCATATGCATGTTTCCGTTAAATGCTTAAATGTTGACTATTATGCCCTTTTCACCTTAAAACGTGATTTTTGAAAATGTAAAAGAATAGAAACCTTAGTGTTAGTGCATTTATGTCTATAGCCTTCGTCAATCCGAGCCGTAGCGAGAAACAGAAGAAAACGAGTCGTTATGATGTAATATCTAGACAAAAGGCAAGGTGGCAATATTGTAATTAATGAGAAATCTCATTAAAAGCCAAGGCCTATAAATAGGAGCTTTATGTTTAGATTAGAGACTTTTTGGCTCATTTGTGTTTTGGAGAACTCTAGATCTAGAGAGAGAGTCTAGAGAGAGAAAGTACTCCAAGTGATTCACGGTTCTTGTACGTTATCAAATTTTATCAAAGAATCACGTTAATATTACGTCACGTGTGTTAGGTCGCGTTCGTGTACGGATTCCGCACGTTTCACGTTCGTTTCGGAGTCAAAACCGGTCCTACAAGTGGTATCAGAGCAGGATCTCGATTGCACTGATCTATCACACATTTCCGCGCAGAAATTCATCAGATTCAGATCCGAATTTCATCCACTTCTTCATATTTTTCATATTTTTCACGTTCTTCACTGTTTTTCGTCAAATTGAAGAGGTTTTTACGGTCCGAATCAGTTGATTTTTTGATATGTTGTGCGAAAACATCTGATTTACAACCCTACCAAATTTCAGATTCAAACTCCTAGCCGTTTAGGAGATATTCGAGTTTTTAGGTCCGATTTAGTTTGAATCAGCGAGCTGACCGTTTGAAAGTGACCTATCCAGTTTGAAAGTGACACTGACCGTTTGAAAGCAACCATCCCGTTTGAAAACGTCGTTTGAAACTGTCCTGACCGTTTGAAGCAGTCCTGGCCGTTTGAAGAGTCCTGTCCGTTTGAGGAATGTTGTCTGTTTGAAGTGGTTACAGTTTGAAAGTGTTCTCTTGATTGTTCAGTTGTGTCAGGCCATGTGATCTGATAAAAGATAAAAAAAAAACCCATGTGAATGTTGACTAATTAATTATTGTCTGCCATTACAATATTGAGGTCCAATGAGAGCTAAACTGTTTGTCGGTCATTAAAAGCCCACGAGAATTTGTTGGCCATTTATAATTGTGTGCATGTGATTTGAGAGACCCAATAAAATTGAAATGTCAATTGATGTTGTTGGCCACTGTACAAAGGAACTCGTATAGTGCATGTAAAAAGTCATCGGACAACTCATAATTTTGGTCCAATCACAATTTGGATTGTTAAGTTCTTGGTCTAATAGATTTTGTGTTATCAGCCCACGTGATTCTATCAGATCATTCAACTAGCTAAAGTGCAGTCCATATCAAGTTGCGGCCCAATCAGTAATCCAAACATTAATTCATCAATATTACTGTTGAAGAGATTTGTTATACATATTGTATCAAGGTTTCGGCCTAATCATCATTAGTTTGTTATTGGCCCAAGTTTCATTATCATTATCGGCCCAAATCAGAAATTTGAAAGTTCTTCGGCCCAAATCATTTTCAGTCTCATTCATTCAGTGATCTCACTTCTACAACTTTGAAACGAGTCCGCGAATCTTCGACACGAGTCCTAGATCAATTTCACTCTCACACTTTTACGTATACAAGTGGTTTTCGTTTAAACTGATTGTTTGTTTTCAGGTGATTAAATTGTGCTAATATTCGAAGAGCTAAAATTCAAGGATCACATCATGGCTGAAGAATTCTACAATACGTTTTTCAACGCATTCACATCCGAATCGTCCGAGATTACCGCTGTTACACCAAAAACCATCACGAAAGTGATCAATGAGAACATCAAGCATGATAATTTCTACGGAACACACTCAAAGCCACCAACTCTGGAAAGCATTGAGGATTATACATGGTGGAAGGAACGGTTTGTTAACTGGGGGAAAGCATATCCTCATGAAAGCTGGTTCTGCCTGGAGTATGGATATGAAAGACCAAAAGATGATAAAGGCGAATATCTTTCATTCAAGAAGTTTTCCAGAGAAGATAAATCTGAATTCGGAGCTGAACAGAGAATGATAGCATTGATCCAGTCGGCAATCAGAAATGATATTTTTGCTTTACTAAATCATGACGGGTCATCTAAATATGTTTGGGAAGCTTTACGAGTTAAAGCTGAGGGGGGTAAACAGATTAAAAAGAACAAAATCGATTTATTAAAGAAAGAATTTGATCTGTTTGATTGTATTAAAGGAGAGACAGTGAGGCAAATGATTGAGAGGTTTTGCCATTTAAAACTTGAACTTGAGAGATTTGAGATAGTGAAAACAAGAGAGGAACTTATAGACAAAGTGATTGAAGCGTTACCACGAGAAGATCAGTGGCAAACGTTTGTTTTTATTCTGAAAAATGATGTTTTGTATGATACAATTTCTCTTGATGCGTTGTTTGAAAAGATAGAGAGTCATGATCTGGAGCTACAAAAGCAAAACAAGATGACTGATTCTTCAAATCAACAGAATATTGGCTTGTACTACAAAAGGAGTGTACCTTTAGAGAAAGGTGTTGGTTCACCAAAGACAGCATTCATTGGTGATAGAACAAAAGAACCTGAGAAAAGCTCATCAAGTTATAATCCTGGTTATCATTCATCGGCTTCAAAAGCTAGTTCTGATGAATCTGAAGAAATTCTTTGCAATATTGCTCTCAAATTAAATAATTCTCCTGCAATGAGCATCAATGCAGCAAAGCAGCAAATGAGTTTTCTTGCATCTGTTCTGGAGTCATATGAAGGTCTAGTAGCTGGCAAAATTGGAAACTCTGAATTGACCAAAGAAGACTACGACCAGATTGATCCGGAAGAGATGGAGCTCATTGACATCCGTTGGTGTTTAGCCAGTTGTATTCGCAGAGCTCAAAGGTATATGGAGATTATCGGGAAACAATCTCTTGGAGGTGTGTCAACAAAGCTTGGATTCGACAAATCCAAAGTGACCGGCTTCAAATGCAAGCAAAAGGGTCATTTCAAAAGAGAATGCAGAAACTCTGAAGTTGCTGAAGGAAATGAATGTCCTTTCAACGATGACTATTATCGAAAGGCGATTTACCATCGAAGCAGAGAAGAGCCAAAGTTGATTGAAGATAAACCGAAAGAGAAATCAAGAACTTATGCTGTTATTTACGAAGATGAAGGTTATGATTGGTCTGAAGTTTGTCCAGAAGAAGATCGTTTAGATAATGTTCGTAAAACAGCTCATGGGAGAGCTATAACAGGAGAAAGAAAGTTTGTTTTTGTTGCTGAGATTCAAGAGGAAAACAAAGACAAAGACACAGCTGAAAACAAAGAAGAAAATGCTGTTGCTGAGGTTAAAGAGAAAACTAGAGAAGAAATTTTAAGTGAGAAAACTTACAGAGAAAGAAACATTGTTTTAAACAGAATGGATGATATGCAAGAGGAGTATGAGATTGCTGTCAGTAGCAAAAGATGGGATAAAAAGAGAGAATGCTACTATAACAGAGAAGGAGAACCAGTTGTTCCAAAGAAAGACATAATCTTTGAAGATGTTCTTCTCATAATTCCTTCAAGAGCTGAATATTATAGGAATGTGTTGAAAGATGACATATATGCAAAAAGGCATGAAAAAGAGATCAGATATGCCATGTTATCGTGTCTGAGAAGAAGGGACGAGGAGAGGATGAAGAAGAATGTTGAAGAAATGGTGAACAATCTGAAGAAAGTTGCTGAAGAGATTAAAGCAGAAGCTGTTGAAGTTGAGGTTGTGAAAAAAATTAACAGTGAAGAAGTGGTTGTGAATGAAGAAGTTGAGAAAGCTGTTACTGAAGAACAGCTAATTGGAGAAGATGTGACGAAAGCAGAAGAAGTGAAGAATGAGAATTTGGAAACTAGTGATGCTGGTGATGAAGTTGATGTTGAAGAAAATCAAAATGTTGCTGAGTTAAAACAGACAGAGGCAGCTGAAAACACCGAGGTGTCAATCACTGAGATAAATTTTAACTCTGAAATCTTGAAAACTGTTGAACGGTGCAAGAAATGCATGGAACCGTGCAGAGCTTGTACTAAAAAAGATGAGCAATTCAGAACAAGAGATCTTGATTTCACTAAAATTGAAAATATTTTTAAAGAAAAATGCAAAGAAATGCTAGAAAAAGAAAAATTTTTAAAAGAAAATGATGAAAAACTTTCAGAAAAATGTAAAAAGTTAAAAACAGAAAATGAAGTTTTGAAAGAAAATGTTTTTAAAATGACAGAAGAATGTTCACAAAAAGAAATTGCTTGTCAAGAAATGAAGAAAGAATATGACTCAATGAAATTAGCATATCATATTACGAAAGAGTCATACGAAAAAGTGAAAGATGAAATGAAATATGCTCAATCAAGAATGAATTATCTTTCTGAAACAACTAAAGAACTTAAACGAATGTATTCCATAAAACAAGATGTTAATTCCTATATTGAGGATGTTGCTAAGCTAAAGCGACAGATTGCTGATCTAGAACAGGATAATAACAAGTTAAAGAGTTATCATGTGTCGTCATATGTGCTTGAACGAATTTTCAATATAAAACCGGGAGATGGTGAGTCTGAGCAAAACAAGAAAGGCATTGGCTCAGAGTTTCATCAAGTTCCACCACCGGGAAAATTTGCATTTTATGATGAGGAAAGGTCGAAAAAGCTTTCAACATGGTAGACCAATTGCCAGACAACATTGACATAACCTATTCCAAATCTGATGAGTCTCATGATTCAGAGGTGGTAGGTAAAGTCGTTGAAAGTGTGTTGAAAGAAGAGTCAGTTGATACAGGTAAATCTGAATCACAGGATGAAGATGAAGGAAATCTTCATGATGAATATCTGAAAAACATAAAATCTGAGAAAAATTTGAATGATGATTCAAAAGGATTGGTTTATACCATGATTGGATCAGACAAATTGTTCTTAGATGTTGTATTCCCGATTCAGAATGTGATTTCAGAAAAGGTTGATAAAGTTTTCAAAATGGTTGAGATTGAGAAGTCTGAGATTTCAAAGTTTGCTGGTAAGAGTCATAGAGGTTCGTATAACAAACCTAGTTTCAAAAAGAAGAACATGAAGGCTGGGTTGGGTTATAAGAAGAAACAGAATCGAAACAAAAATGAGATGCCAAATTATCAGGCAAAAATGAGTTTTGTTCAGGGAAACAGTTTAGCTGAAGAGAAAGAACTTAAAATTGGACGACAGTCTAATGCTGAGTTTGATGCACAAAAGAGAAAGCAACAACCACAGGTCAAAGATGTGTCCATGAGAACATGTTTAAAATGTGATCAAAAGGGACATCTTGCACGCAAGTGTCCTAATCTAAAACCTGTGGATGTTGATATAAAGAAGATTGATGCTGAGAAACAAAAATCTGAGAATGTGAGACAAAGGTCAACCAAATTTGATTCGAAACAAACTTGGAGGTACAATACAAACAAGTTTGCTTCAAATCAAAATTGGAAATCAAACCAGAACAGGTTTGATTCAAGACAGACCTGGAATTTTCACACACCCAGATTTAGAACAACACAAAGTTGGAAAACAACTGTTGATATGACAAAATCACAAGAATTTTGGAAACCAAAAGTTGTTCAAAAATAAAATGTTCAAAAAGAGTCTCATTTTTACAAATGGAGTGTAAAGAAACAGGTGGTTCTTGAAAAAGATGAAAAAGTTGAAGTAAAAGTTGAAAAGATTTTTGTGAAAGATGACAAAGAGTTTCCAGCATTGAATGAGAATTATTGTGTTGAAATGCCTAAGGTTCAACAGACCTGGGCTAAATTGTTCAAGTAATTGAGTAGTTTGTTTGTGCAGGTGCTCAAGAATACCAAAGATTGTGAGATTGGAAGTTGGAGCAGCCTGGCACATGGAGAGGAAGAAGAGGCTGCTGCTGGACCCTGGTTTGGTTGAACAGGGAATTTATATGTTTTTCTGTACATAAATAAACTATATTTTAAAAAACCCTAAAAATTGAAAAACTTGAAAAACCAAAAATATGGTTGTTTTTAATTTCTGTCAAAAATAGAAAAATACAAAAATATGTGTTGATTGAATATGCCGAAACCCTCACGGCTGAACAAACATGATTACTTTCATCAGATTGAAAAACGGTTTTCAAACTGTAAAATATCAATGTGTTGTAAATCATGGGGGTATGTATATTTTCTGCAAATCAGAGCACTTTAAGCAGAAAATGGATGGCGAGACAAAGCTATCAGTATTGGTTGTCAAATTTTCTTTAAATGGTTTTGCATTTTAGGCGGAGTAATATTGTCAGAAAATACAAAAACATTTGAAAAATTTGAAAAAGTCAAAAACATGATAAAATTCAAAAATTTGAGTTTTTGCGTAAAAAGAGGAAATGATAGTACATCAGTAGACAGTTACAGTATGCTAAAGAATTGTAATGATTATATAGCGTTAAACAGTCTCACTGATGATGTGCCGATAGGTTTTTGCACATTTAGTAGGTTTGTTCGGGATATAAATCTAAATCTTTACTTACTTATTTCGTGGGGAACACTACTTGGATATATAGGTAAACCCTGAAATCTTGTTTGAAAGATTCCTTTTTCTGATATACTAGGTCTTTATACTCAGTGATATCTGGGGTATTATTCCGGGACTTCTGCTGAATGGAAGTTCTGACCTAGTCCTCGAATAATACTTTCCGCAATGCTTGAAACATAGCATCACCCTCAGCATATATGATAAGACAATAAAATTGCTTAGCAATGCTGTTGTAAAAAAGATCCTCTAAAGGGGACACACCCACAAGTTGAGTCATGATCTATCTGCTGAACGGTTGTTCTGACCTGAGCTCTCATGATTCTTCATAATTTATTAACCCCTTACAGATATCATTTGTGTTATAATTACCTGTAAGACTGAATATTGGGATCTGGATACGGGAGTATATTCAAGAGGTGGGACACACGTATAAGTTTAAGTCTCTAAAACACTTAATTCGTATCCTGGACAGATTGAAAATTGTGTGAGAATTTAAAGTGGACCAATATATCGACAATCTAAGTGAATTGTTTAATTCTTATTGTGTAACTAAGCTCAACGGTACTTGTGATTTGTCAAAAACTGATATGATCCTCTGACGCAAACTCAAACAAAAATATTGTCTGTAATATGTTTGTATATATTTTTTATTGCTTTATATTTTCGGAAAAAATACAAAAAGATTTTTTATTCTGCTTTATTTTCGACAACCGATGTCTGAGTGCTGAGTTTCAAAATCTGAGTATGCTGATTGTGTTTCTGAAAATAAAACAAGTTTACTAATTTGAAACTTGAATTAAAAATCAAAAATAAAAAACAGTTTGTGATATCTCCAAGGTCATTAGTTTGGACTTGGATGATTAACTGTGAGGGAGTTTGGATACTTAACACTGCTAAATCTGTAAAGATTGTTGATAGGGGGAGTGTTTTAGAAAGTTGAATAGAACCAGATTACGATTTCTGGAAAATTTGGAAGTTTAAAGTGTTGTTACTTATAAATGTATGAGTATTGCAGATGTTATACTGGACTACGATCCCGAAAGCCGAGTCTAAGGGGGAGTCTGAAGACGAGCTCAACGCAAAAGGAAGCATGGATTCAAGGAGCCATGTAACTATTCTAGAAGAGCTTGTATACGGAAAGCAAGGTGTCGATCCCAAAGCACGGAAGCTTGACGAAAGGGGGAGCTTGATAAAGAAAAGAGTCTACAGAAAGGAGAAGCTGAAGCTGAAGACAGATCCACCGGGATTCTGTTCGAGAAGATTCAAAGAGAAAGAGAAAGAGAAGACGCTACGAGTTTGACTCAATGATCGAGATTGACTGCGGCAATATCCAAGGGGGAGTCTGTTAGTGCATTTATGTCTATAGCCTTCGTCAATCCGAGCCGTAGCGAGAAACAGAAGAAAACGAGTCGTTATGATGTAATATCTAGACAAAAGGCAAGGTGGCAATATTGTAATTAATGAGAAATCTCATTAAAAGCCAAGGCCTATAAATAGGAGCTTTATGTTTAGATTAGAGACTTTTTGGCTCATTTGTGTTTTGGAGAACTCTAGATCTAGAGAGAGAGTCTAGAGAGAGAAAGTACTCCAAGTGATTCACGGTTCCTGTACGTTATCAGATTTTATCAAAGAATCACGTTAATATTACGTCACGTGTGTTAGGTCGCGTTCGTGTACGGATTCCGCACGTTTCACGTTCGTTTCGCAATCGTTTCGGAGTCAAAACTGGTCCTACACTTAGTTACTGATTTATAAAGTTGTCCCTAAAATTTGACATCAGTTTGAGGTCTAGATTAGGAGTTATGCTCATTAGCGTAAATGAAAAGCTTTTTATTAATTAAACGGCATAATTAGCGTATTGCCTATCTAAACACAATTTTTGATATCAAAATTTTTACCCACTAATGTAAAATAATATTTTGGGATTTTTGGAGATTTTTATTTATTTTTAGGCTGAGCATAACATATGGTTCTAAGCTTGATTCGGTAATTGTCGGTTTTGCCCTTTTGGCCTATAAAATGAGTTTTACAAATCATTTTGATTCCAAACCTTTTGCTACTAATTTTATATGATAAATAAAATATTTTAAGCTTTTTGGAATGATAAAAATATCAGCTTTTCTTATAAAACCCGGATATCGCCTAAAACCGCCTTTTTACGCGTTTTAAGCGCATAGTATGTATAAAAACTATTTTATAAATAAAGACTTGATACCTACTGATATTTTTAGTAAATTTTTATATTCTAATAGTAAGCAAAAGTTTTAAACTCAGATTTCCAGTTTTGACCTTTTAGGCTTATGTGAAATTACCGAAATGCCCTACGGTGCATAGTTTAGTTATAAAAGATAAATTTCACATATTTGCAATACCCTACTGTTATGACTTATAAAAATAAATATTTTTACTGATTATATCAGACATGTAACTCAGATTAATATTTAAACTCTTTTTATAACCTTTTAAATGACCAAAATACCCCTACGGGGCATAATTTGAGTTTAAATCCGTTTTGGGCATAATATGAGATATCTTACTGATGTCACAACATATTTAAGGCATATTAACTTAGGAAACCTGTATATGACTCTTATGGTTACCCGTTACGCTTCTTGCGCGTTCGGTTCGGTTTATGTAACTAGTTTGCATAAATTGACCGAAACGGGTCAAACCTTATCGTTTTTGTCTCAAAATCCATAATGTGTTTAGTTTACCCATATTATACAAGTCTTCAAACTTGTCGGGTCTAAATCACATTTTGTTCCGGTCTTCGCTTAATCGCGCGTTTGAACCGTATCTTGCTTTTAAACTAACCGGTCTAAGTTTAGGCTTAATTAAAGACCCGTTAGGAATCTAATAGGTTATTAAAAACTTTGTTCCAGACTAGGAGACCCGGTAAAAGCTACGTGCACTTGTTGTTTGTGATTATTTCTTGCAAAGGTAAATACTTTTGACTTATTTTCCCTATACGGGCTTGGGGTACTGTATATAAAATACCGCTTGGTCGGGCATTGAATTTTTGATCGTATGAAGGTTAATTTATTGATATGACCCGTTTAAATTGTTTTGTTTGCTTAAAGCCTTTGGGGGCTTAATGACCATGTCCCGGATATCCTTGGCATCATTTTAAGAAATGGCCACGACCTAAGCACGGGGTGTAGGCGTACACCCGACAGTGCATATATAAACAATAAGGTATAAACGCCGGTTTCGGGAATAACTCGCCGCGGGACTATATCATGTGGTGTGTCTATTAATCTTTTACCCGGTGTCAATCCGGGCTACTGAACGTATAACGAACATGTAATTCTTTTACAAGTTTATATATAAATAATTATCCCAAGTTATAAAATGTTTTGTGCCTTGTGCATTCAAATCAATTTTTCTAAACGTTTTCAAAATGAGTCAGTTAATTGTATTTACCAGTGTAAACTGACGTATTTTTCCAAAAAGATTAAGTGAAGGTACTAATCGAAATAGGCTGGCCTCTCCTTAGCATCAATAAGAGTCTCGCAAGCTTGGATGCATTTTAAGTCTGATGAACTATGTTTCCTTTTTATTTGATCCGCCTGTGGATCTGTTTCAACTACATTGTGATACTTAATATTACAATTTATTCAGTAGAAATAAATATATCTTTTGCTTCCGCTGTGCATTTAAAATTGTGTTGTTTGATTATGATGATATCAACTCCGTCACGATACTCCCCACCGGGCCCACGGGTAATACGTGGAAATATCGGGGTGTGACAGGTTGGTATCAGAGCCAACACTGAGTGAATTAAACACTAGCCTTTTGTGTTTAATCTCAGTTACACATTTGCACATTCCTAAATTTTCGAGTCTAGACAAAGAACTTAGGACAAATCCCGATTTGTTTTATTTGGTCTTTTATATATATTTCCTTGTTGTTATCTTTGTTTATGTTGACAGGTTCAATCATGCCACCAAGGTTCAACAGGAGAAGAGGAAAGGCGCCAATCATAGGCCACGACCATGAGGCCGGGCCATCTCACAGACGAACCCCACCAGCCTCAATGAGTACGAGTCCTCAGGAGCATTGGAGGACGTATATAGAGCCAGCGAGGCGATCCGTCTCGCTAAGTTCGTCACCATCCTATCACCATTCCTACGGGCCTCAATCTAAAAATGAGCCCCATAACCCGCAACCATTTTTCATCCCCCTCTAGAGATCCAGCCCTCACTATTCCTTCGATTACCCGACACCTGTCTTCCAAAGCCGGTTTAACCCGACAAACTACATTGAAGAACCAGTGGGTTTTAACCCACTAGGACCTGAAGACCACTTCTCGGGCGACCATGTGATGGACATGGACGAAGACACGGATCCCGCCGAGCCTCCAACCGGGACCCCTAACCACCCCATCGAAATTTCAGATGGGTCACCTTTTCTGGGATCACCTTATAATGGTCCCGACAGCTATGAGGAGACGTCCAGACAGATTGACTGGGTGTTTACTCCCAGTTACCACAACTCACCACAGCCGCAGCAGCCACAGCAGGATCCCTCCGAGGATTCTCATTTTATAGCGGTCACTCCGCCAGCACCACCAGCCCAGCAATAGCCTCCGGAGCTGCCGAGGCGAAGAAGATCGAACGCACAGATGTCAGTGCGAGGAGGAGTGCGAATCAGCACCCCTTAACCTTCAAGTGGCAGCCGCTAACCGCCACTCAATGAAGACCCGCAGATGGGTGGGCCTTCAAACCCCGTCTCGGAAGTAAACTCTGCGCCTGTCGCCCCACCACCATTGGGTTTTGGAGACCCAATTCCTACATACGCCGGTTCTGCCGCGTATAATCCTTTTGAGCAACCGGCCCACACCAATTACAACTATGCTAATGTTGACCCGTACCAGGCAGCGTGGGATTACAACGCTACCCACACCATATCAAGTTGGATACCCACACTATGGGTACCCACCTTATGGGTATCAACAACCTCCACCTCCTCAACCTCCGCTATATCAGCAACCCCCGTAGCCGCCAGTGATATCGCCACCGCAGCATCAAGAGATTCTTCAAAGGTTGAATCAAGTGCAGCAGGAGGTTCGGGAAGGGCGTAGGCAGAACCAAGGGATTTTCAAGGGTCTGGCGAACTTAATTAAAGGAAAGAGCAAAAAGGATCATTAAATCCTTTATTTGCTTGTTTATTTTTAGTATTGTAATCAAGTCCCTGCGTGGATATTTGTTTCTATATTCAGCCCCTGCGTGGGCATGTCTTTCAGTATTCCGCCCCTACGTGGGCATGTTTTTCTGTTTGACCCCTGTGAGGCTATGTTTGGTTGTTTCGCCCCTGCGCAGGCATGTTATTTCTTGTAGAAGTCCCGTTTAGGGCAAACTTGTACTTATTTAATTTTTGGTAGTGGAATGGTTGAATTTAAATTTCATTTTTTTAATTATATGCATAAATATAATATGTGAAATAAATGAAAAATAACATTCCTTTTTATAAGACCTGCCATTATAATAAAAATAATAAGAATCTTAAATGTAAAACCTAGCCACATGTCATTTTAGATATGGCCAAGACGGTAAAACCTATCCAAAAGATTCAAAACCTTGTTAACATCTGAAAACATGTTAACACTCCTAGCAAAATGTGATTCGATAAAATCGCATAAGTCATCCTTACATTAGATTCTTCCAACTTCTGTTATTATATTAAACATCCAATATGAATGTAATGCCTACGGGCTATAATCATTGTCATATAAGACAAAAGAAAGTCGTGGTCTTCGACCCCCTGTTAAGAAAAGGTAATAAGTTATAATTAAAACCTCAATACCATGACCCTATAAGATCATGATTAAATATTTGAAACTGTCCATAGGACTAGGCCTTTTTGCCATTAATATACTTTAATTATAACTAAGGATTTATATAATGAAAATCCTGAATAAGTGTATGCTTAATTAATCAAAATGGTTTCTTAAATACCATGATTAATAAATCATCTAGAATGATAAAACTGTTATAGACCTCTGAATGAATTAAAATCATTATTTTATGTAGCAATCAAGCTACATGGCCGGGTCAGACGAAGCCAACAGTCACCGCAGAGAGAATCATGACACCTCCAGGGTCAACGTAGCAAGAGCAGAATTACAAGCGTTAATAGATGATGCTGTTACGCGAGCTTTGGACAGGCAGTTCAATGAATCCAGTGGTACCCATGTGAGGACCCAGTCTGTGCCACACTCTAAACCACCCTCTAGAACTCATACCGCTCAGAAAAGTGATTCTTATCACTCAACAAATCAGAGGAGTGTTCCATCTAAGAGAGTTGTGTTAAATCAAGAACCACGTGCTAAAGGTTACACTTATAAATACTTTGTCTCTTGCAAACCCAGGGATTTCACTGGGGAGAAAGGAGCAGTTGATTGCATGTCATGGTTAGACGAGATGGACACTGTAGTAGATATCAGTGGTTGCGCTGATAAGGATGTGGTAAAGTTTATATCTCAGTCATTCAAAGGCGAGGCACTAGCGTGGTGGAGGTCTTTGATTCAGGCCACTGGGAAGATCCCATTGTACAATCTGTCTTGGAATCAGTTTGTTACTCTCATTAAGGAAAACTACTGCCCTCAGCATGAGGTTGAAAAGATTGAGTCTGATTTCTTGTCTTTGGTTATGAAAAAACTAGATTGTCAAGCCTACCTTACGAGCTTCAACACTATGTCAAGACTGGTTCCGTTTTTGGTGACTCCGAAACCTAAAAGGATAGCTCGTTTCATTGGGGGTTTGGCCCCAGAAATTAAGGCCAGTGTGAAGGCCTCCAGACCAGCTACTTTTAGGCCTGCAACTGATATTTCATTGTCTCTCACTTTGGACGCGGTCAGGCAGAGATCGCTCAGAAACACCGATGATGAGAAGAGAAAGCGTGAGGATGACAACTCACGAAGGTCAGACAAGAATCATAAGGGAAACAATGACCACAAAAAGAGTTCTGGAACTAAAAAGGATGGTCATCAGTTGGGCGATAAACCCAAGTGTAAAATCTGTAAGAAGCACCATTTCGGGAAATGCAGATATGAATCAAAATCCCAGTCACAGCCGCGAGTTTGTGGGATTTGTAAATCTTCTGAGCACAAGACATTGGACTGTAAGAAAATAAAGGACGCGACGTGCTACAACTGCAACGAAAAAGGGTATATCAAGTCCAACTGCCCAAAGTTTGCAAAGAAGGCTGAAGATGGGAAAAAGACCAATGCTAGGGTCTTCCAGATGAACGCACAGGAGGTGATCCAGAATGATAATGTCATAACAGGTACCTTCCTTATTAATGATGTTTATGCAAGGGTGTTATTTATTCTGGAGCAGATAAGTCATTTGTTGATGATAAGTTTTGTAAGTTGTTAAACCTACCTGTTAGAACCCTAAGCATAAAATATGAGGTTGAATTAGCCGATGGCACCATAGAAACCGCATCAACCGTGTTAGATGGATGTTTCATATCCATTAGGAACCACTCTTTTCCATTGTCCTTACTTCCTTTGAAGTTAGCTGGTTTCGACATAGTAATAGGCATGGATTGGCTATCCCATAACCAGGCCCAGATTGTGTGTGACAAGAAGCAAGTAGTGATCAAAACTCCATATGGTGAGCCACTTACCATACAGGGAGATACTCAATATGGATTGCCTAACAAGTGTCTATGCTTAAGGCTTCAAGGTGTATGAAGAAAGGTTGTGTCATCTACATGGCACAAGTAACTATTGATGAGCCGAAGCCTAAGATTAAAGATATCCCCATCATTTTTGAATATCCCAAAGTATTCCCTGAAGAACTACCTGGTTTGCCACCAGATAGGCAAGTAGAATTCAGAATTGACATTATTCCAGGAGCAGCACCTGTTGCAAGGGCACCTTACAGGTTGGCACCAACAGAGATGAAAGTGTTGAGGACTCAGTTAGATGAATTGTTGGCAAAAGGTTTCATTAGACCTAGCTCGTCTCCATGGGGAGCACCAATCCTGTTTGTGAAGAAGAAGGATGGGTCGATGCGTCTATGCATCGATTATCGCGAGCTCAACAAGGTTACTATCAAGAATAGATATCCATTGCCCAGGATCGACGATCTGTTCGATCAACTTCAAGGAGCGAGTTATTTCTGCAAGATCGATTTGAGGTCAGGCTACCATCAGTTGAAGGTTAAAGATGAAGATGTACACAAGACTGCATTTAGGACTCGTTATGGTCATTACGAGTTCTTAGTGATGCCTTTTGGGCCCACTAATGCACCGGCCGCATTCATGGATCTCATGAATCGCGTCTGTAAGCCCCACCTAGATAAATTCGACATCGTCTTCATCGATGACATTCTCATTTACTCGAAGAGTTAAGCTGACCATGAGAAGCATCTCCGTTGTATTCTTAAGTTGCTTCAATAGGAAAAGCTCTATGCCAAATTTTCAAAATGTGAATTCTGGCTTCGTGAAGTCCAATTTCTCGGACATGTGGTTAGTGAGCGTGGTATCCAGGTGGATCCCGCTAAAGTTGAAGCTGTCATGAATTGGCAAGAGCCAAAGACGCCCACAGAGATTCGTAGCTTTCTAGGTTTGGCAGGATACTATAGGCGATTTATTGAAAAATTCTCAAGGAATGTTGCACCCCTAACCTCACTAACCCGCAAGAATATTAAGTTCGTTTGGGGTCCTAAGCAGCAGGAATCCTTTGACATCCTTAAGCAAAAGTTAAGCAATGCACCAATATTAACATTGCCTGATGGAATAGAAGAATTTGTAGTATATTGTGATGCATCACACACAGGTATGGGATGTGTGCTTATGCAGAAAGAAAAAGTTATTGCCTATGCTTCTCGACAGTTAAAAGTGCACGAGAAGAATTACACCACCCATGATTTGGAGTTGGGTGCCGTTGTATTTGCACTAAAACTGTGGAGGCATTACTTGTATGGTACCAAGTGCGTGGTCTATTCTGATCACAAAATCCTTCAACATCTGTTCAATTAGAAGGATTTGAACATGAGGCAGCGACGATGGATGGAAACTTTGAATGATTATGACTGTGAAATACGATACCATCCAGGCAAGGCGAATGTAGTTGCCGATGCCTTAAGTAGAAAGGAAAGAGTGAAGCCTATAAGAATCAATGCCAAGAGCATTGAATTAAAGAATAGTTTGAATGAAAGATTGTTAGCTGCACAAAAAGAAGTTGTACTAGAAGCTAACTATCCTGATGAAAAGCTAGGAGTAACTGAAGAACAGTTATCCTATTACAAGGATGGTATCCTGAGATTAAATGGACGAATATGGGTTCCTGTTTATGGAGGACTTAGGGATGTGATCCTCCAGGAAGCCCATAGTTCTAAATACTTCGTTCATCCTGGAGCTGACAAGATGTACCAGGATCTGAAGGCAAATTATTGGTGGATAGGCTTGAAGAAGTCTATAGCTACCTATGTAGCCAAATGTTTGACGTGCGCTCAAGTCAAAGCTGAACATCAAAAGCCATCAGGTTTGCTACAACAGCCTGAACTTCCCACCTGGAAGTGGGAAATGGTGACAATGGATTTCATCACTAAATTGCCAAAGACAAAGAAAGGAAATGATACTATTTGGGTGATAGTAGATAGACTGACTAAGTCAACACATTTCCTACCCATCATGGAGAATCATAGCTCCGACATATTAGCCCAGTTGTACATAGATAAGATAGTACCTCTTCATGGCGTACCAGTGTCTATTATCTCTGATAGGGATACTACATACACATCACATTTTTGGAAAAGTTTCCAACAGTCATTGGGCACACGCTTAAATTTTAGTACGGCTTACCATCCTCAGACGGACGGGCAGAGTGAGCGTACCATCCAAACTTTGAAAGATATACTTCGTGCATGTGTGATTGACTTAGGTGGTAGTTGGGATAACCACCTGCCATTGATCGAGTTCTCCTATAACAATAGCTACCATACAAGCATTCAGGCTGCGCCTTTTGAGGCATTATATGGTAGGAAATGCAGAACGCCTATTTGTTGGGCAGAAGTAGGAGAAGCTCAGTTGTCAGGACCTGATATAGTCCTTGAAACAACGGACAAGATTGTCCAAATTCATGACCGCCTGAAAGCTGCCAGGGATAAGCAGAAAAGTTATGCTGATAAAAGGCGAAAACCTCTAAAGTTTGAGGTTGGTGATAAGGTTCTGCTTAAAGTATCACCCTGGAAGGGAGTGATGCGATTTGGTAAAATGGGTAAGTTAAGCCCAAGGTATATAGGACCATTCGAGATCATCGAATGTGTAGGAGCAGTGGCTTATAAGTTAAACTTACCTGAAGACCTCAATGGTATTCATAATGTATTCCACATCTGTAATCTGAAGAAATGTCTAGCTGATGAATCACTAGTCATGTCGCATAAGGATGTACGCATAGATGAGAGCTTAAAGTTTGTTGAAAAACCTTTGTCGATCGAGGATCGACAGGTTAAGAAGCTTCGAAGGAAGCATGTGCCAATTGTAAAGGTCAAATGGGATGCCCGTAGAGGTCCCGAGTACACGTGGGAGGTAGAGTCCACAATGAAAGAAAAGTACCCTCATTTGTTTCAGTAAATCTCGAGGTCGAGATTTCTTTTAAGGGGGTGAGGATGTAACACCTCGTAAATTTATGTCCAATAATGTATCGACACGTGTCATAAGCATTAAACGTGTAAAAGATCACTTATGAAGGACTAAAGTTGACAAACAAAGAAAGTATGTGAATATAAGGATTCAAAGTGTCAACAATGGATAAATATACCTTACAATAACCATACACGACGTTTATACCCTTAAACGAATGAGTTATGAATCCTACGAAGCTAATTGTGGAAGAAAGTGAGAAATTACAAACTACAGGGGTTAAATGTGTCAACATGTTGAAAGTATACCTCTGAGTGACCTTTTAGTAAACCTGAAGCTTTTTAACGATTAATTATACTCACTAGAATAAGTGATAAAAATTTCACAAGGTTTCGTCAAAGTATGAGAAAGTTATGATGAAATTCGTATACGAGGGGTTAAAAGCGTCAACGTTGAATTCTAGGGCCTTACGGGTGATCACAAGGATAACCGAGGACTTAACAAAGTTTGGTGAAGTCTTGAAGCCCTTAGAAATCAAGTTAGAGGGTTGAAATTGCAAGAAATAAAGTTAAAACCACATTTGAAAAGGATCAGGGGCCAAAATGTAATAAACAAAACTTGTTTAAACTGTTCTGACCACCCACACGGGCCGCGTAAGCCCTGGGGGGACCCTTACGCGGGCCGCCTGAGCACCCCAGTGACAGAAAACGCATGGCAGCTGCCAGTTCAGTCTGTTAACCGACTTTAGAGCCTTGTTTTGTATACCAGGGACTCCTCCACTGGTATTTCATGCAATAGGGACACATGGGGCCATCTCAAAACATTTGTAGACTTGCTTGGCATGATCATATGTGATCAAAATCACTATATAAGCTCCTCATTGTTGCAACATTTGGACATGCACTTGGAAACTCTCACAACTTCACTTCTGGAGAATTTTGGAGCTCAAGCACCCTTCCTAGGAGTCACTAGTCGTAATTAGGACCTCTATAAGTGTCCTTAACTTTCTTTAATTCAGTTTTGCCTAGTTAATTAGCCTAAAGTCAAACCGTCGTAATTAAGGTTTGACTTCCTAATTAATCATAATTTGTCCAGTCAAATTTCAAATTGAAAGTACCTATGAGTTGGTAATTATGTGGGCAATAAACCCTTAAAAGGGCACCCTCTGATTCCCACTCTAACTAGGTCAATTGTCGGGTCAAAGATAATCTTAAAAAGTCAACAGAAAGCTTATTTTCAAATAAATGCATAATTAACAATGTAGAACCCATGCAACCTGTTTTATCACTAATATAACTTGGTAATTAATGTAAGAACATGTCTAAACATGTTCAACCCGACAATTTTCAGTTTAGGCTCGGTCGGAATCGAAAGTCGCATAATTTGAGTTTTGCTTTGACTTTCAGTTCTGACCCAATGTAGCATGTTTTAGATATGCCTTAGAGCCATATTAGGACCAGGTTTCATGTTAGTATCACCCTCTGTGATTATACAACTTGGTTCATTAGTTATTCGATTCATATGCATGTTTCCGTTAAATGCTTAAATGTTGACTTATGCCCTTTTCACCTTAAAACGTGATTTTTGAAAATGTAAAAGAATAGAAACCTTAGTTACTGATTTATAAAGTTATCCCTAAAATTTGACATCAGTTTGAGGTCTAGATTAGGAGTTATGCTCATTAGCGTAAATGAAAAGCTTTTTATTAATTAAACGGCATAATTAGCGTATAGCCTATCTAAACCCTATTTTTGATATCAAACTTTTTACCCACTTATGTAAAATAATATTTTGGGATTTTTGGAGATTTTTATTTATTTTTAGGCTGAGCATAACATAGGGTTCTAAGCTTGATTCGGTAATTGTCGGTTTTGCCCTTTTGGCCTATAAAATGAGTTTTACAAATCATTTTGATTCCAAACCTTTTGCTACTAATTTTATATGATAAATAAAATATTTTAAGCTTTTTGGAATGATAAAAATATCAGCTTTTCTTATAAAACCCGGATATCGCCTAAAACCGCCTTTTTACGCGTTTTAAGCGCATAGTATGTATAAAAACTATTTTATAAATAAAGACTTGATACCTACTGATATTTTTAGTAAATTTTTATATTCTAATAGTAAGCAAAAGTTTTAAACTCAGATTTCCAGTTTTGACCTTTTAGGCTTATGTGAAATTACCGAAATGCCCTACGGTGCATAGTTTAGTTATAAAAGATAAATTTCACATATTTGCAATACCCTACTGTTATGACTTATAAAAATAAATATTTTTACTGATTATATCAGACATGTAACTCAGATTAATATTTAAACTCTTTTTATAACCTTTTAAATGACCAAAATACCCCTACGGGGCATAATTTGAGTTTAAATCCGTTTTGGGCATAATAGGAGATATCTTACTGATGTCACAACATATTTAAGGCATATTAACTTAGGAAACCTGTATATGACTCTTATGGTTACCCGTTACGCTTCTTGCGCGTTCGGTTCAGTTTATGTAACTAGTTTGCATAAATTGACCGAAACGGGTCAAACCTTATCGTTTTTGTCTCAAAATCCAGAATGTGTTTAGTTTACCCATATTATACAAGTCTTCAAACTTTTCGGGTCTAAATCACATTCTATTTCGGTATTCGCTTAATCGCGCGTTTGAACCGTATCTTCCTTTAAAACTAACCGGTCTAAGTTTAGGCTTAATTAAAGACCCGTTAGAAATCTAATAGGTTATTAAAAACCTTTGTTCCAGACTAGGAGACCCGGTAAAAGCTACGTGCACTTGCTGTTTGTGATTATTACTTGCAAAGGTAAATACTTTTAACTTATTTTCCCTATACGGGCTTGGGGTACGGTATATAAAATACCGCTTGGTCGGCCATTGAATTTTTGATCGTATGAAGGTTAATTTATTGATATGACCCGTTTAAATTGTTTTGTTTGTTAAAGCCTTTGGGGGGTTAATGACCATGTCCCGGATATCCTTGGCATCATTTTAAGAAGTGGCCACGACCTAAGCACGAGATGTAGGCGTACACCCGACAGTGCATATATAAATAATAAGGTATAACCGCCGGTTTCGGGAATCACTCGCCGCGGGACTATATCATGTGGTGTGTCTATTAATCTTTAATCCGGCGTCAATCCGGGCTACTGAACGTATAACGAACATGTAATTCTTTTACAAGTTTATATATAAATAATTATCCCAAGTTATAAAATGTTTTGTGCCTTTTGCATTCAAATCAATTTTTCTAAACCTTTTCAAAATGAGTCAGTTAATTGTATTTACCAGTGTAAACTGACGTATTTTCCCAAAAAGATTAAGTGCAGGTACTAATCGAAATACGCTGGCCTCTCCTTAGCATCAATAAGAGTCTCGCAAGCTTGGATGCATTTTAAGTCTGATGAACTATGTTTCCTTTTTATTTGATCCGCCTGTGGATCTGTTTCAACTACTTTATGATACTTAATATTACAATTTATTCAGTTGAAATAAATCTATCTTTTGCTTCCGCTGTGCATTTAAAATTGTGTTGTTTGATTATGATGATATCAACTACGTCACGATACTCCCCACCGGGCCCACCGGTAATATGTGGAAATATCGGGGTGTGACACCTCTTCCTGTACCTTTAATTGATGATATCCTGATCGTAAATCGATTTTTGAGAAAAATCGTGCTCCTTGTAACTGGTCGAACAGATCATCGATTCTCGGTAGTGGATACCGATTCTTAATCGTGGCTTTGTTCAATTCACGGTATTCAATGCACATACGCATTGATCCGTCCTTCTTTTTAACGAATAAAATCGGTGCTCCCCATGGCGACGAGCTTGACTGTATGAATTCTTTTTCCAGCAATTCATCTAACTGTTTCTTCAGTTCTTGCATTAAGGTGCTTTAGCAATTGGTGCTGTTCCTAGTAGCAGATGTATTCTAAATTCAACTTTTCTGTCTGGAGGTTGTCCTGGTAATTCTTCTGGAAATACATCTGAAAACTGGGATACTACTGGAATATCCTTTAATTCTTTTCCTTTAGTGTTAGTGATTATAGAAATCAAATACACTAATGATCCTTTTCTTACATAACTTGCTGTTTTCAGTACAGAGATGAATTTTGTGGATCTAGACGGCTTATTTCCTTTAATTGTGATCTTTTCACCCCTTGGTGAATCTACTTGGATTGACTTTTGATCACATAAAATACTGGTTTTATTGGCTATTAACCAATCTATTCCTAATACGACATCAAATCCTGCCAGATTCATTGGGTAAAGGTTTGCACTAAATTTCTGATTTAGAAATTCTATTCTTGCTCCCTGCAAGATTTCAGAAATCTTAATAGTTTCCCCATTTGCTGTCTATACTAGACATTCTTGTGAAAGTTCAGTTAATGGTTGATTGAGAAGTTTTCAAAATGAAGTATTAATAAAACTTTGGTTTGCACCAGAGTCAAATAATACCTTAGCAAAAACATCATTAACTAAAAACGTACCGACGATCACATCCGGGATCATCTTTGCTTCTTCTGCAGTCAGAACAAATGCCCTAGCATTTTTAGTATTCTTGTTGTTCGTGGCTGGAGCTAGTTTTGGACAGTTTGACTTGATGTGACCTTGCTCTCCACAGTTGTAGCATATTCTGTTATTAGGCTTCTACCTGCAGTCTTCCTCTTGTGTCTAGATATTTTGTAGAAGTTACAGTATATGGAGCATCTTCTAGAATGCTTCCTTTTGCAATACCTACAGTAGGGTGCAGAAGTAGAACCTACATTTTTCCCACGGTTAGAATTTCCAGAACGAAATTCTTGGGTAAGCTTCTGGGTTAGGTTCCTCCGTTGATCCTATTCTCGTGTACGGACTAATTCATCTGTCAAGGTGTTTGCTAGTTCTACAGCTTCTTCTATGGTTTGAGGTCTAGCTGCCATGACTACATGCCTAATTTCCCCAATTAATCCCCAGATGTAACGGGAGATTAATACAGGTTCAGGTGATGCAAGGGTTGGTACTATTCGAGTATATTCAAAGAATAATGTAGTATAACCCTTACTATCTACCCCAGTCATCATAAGGTTTAGGAATTTATGGGCTATATGTTCCTTTTCATTGGGAGGACATAATGTCACGGCCCCTGACCCACCCTGGACGGAATCGGGAGTCGTGAACAGCACAGTGGTACCGGTGATTATTTTGAAAACGTTGCAGCGAAAATTTCATCAGAACCGTGAGTTAGGAAAAATATCAGAGTTTAGAAAACACCGGATTTTATTTATTAAATAGATGGGATAAACCCATGTTTTACAAAGGTAGCTTTAATAAAGATAATTACATAAAACAATATTTCTAAATTTTAATTTAATTAATAAAATAAGCCACTTCTTGATGCCTTTCAGTGTCGTATCCATCTTTTACTCCAATCTACTGTAATTACCTGAAACGCGTTTTAAAAAGGTTTTTTCAGTGGGAAATACTGAGTGAATCATTCTATTTAATAAAACGACCTGTTTGTTATAATTTACAGTATTAAGGAAGATTACAATGTTTCTGATATCAACCAACTACCCACAGTACTTTATCACTCGACCCATTGGCCCATTCGTCCAATGGTGTCTGTGATTATGGTCATATCACCCCTTGGCTGCCCCAATGGTGAAGATTATCAAGTAATGTATACAAAACCCCACATACCGGCTGTAACTTGGTGATTACATAAACTTAATCACTGTAATTATAACTTTTGAAAATAAACATGCTTTTGTAAATAAATTTGATAAAAAGAGAATGACTCACTTATAATCATGCAGATTCATACGGCCAAAGTTTAGTCTACAGATAATCCTTGATATATTGCAGATTTATACAGGCAGAGCTTAGCCTATTGATTTAGCCTTGTAACCTGGTGCACACGAACTAGGTAGGTAACTTAATACAGCAATTACGATAACTCACGAGATCAACCCTCACAACGAATGACAAAGTGCTATGCTTAAACATCCATCGAATTAACGATTAATGACAAAGCATCACCCTAATGTAGGCAGCACTTAAACATCCATTGAGTACATTGATCAATCGGACAATAAATCGTAATAGCGATCGAGTTATTACCCTATATCGTAGCAGCACCCCCCTATTAATTTAGTGGTTTTGAGATTGTTTCGACTATAACTCAACGTACAAAGTGAATTTGATCGTCGAACGTACAACAGAATGCAAGTGCCAGGCCCTTCTATTTATACCCAAAATTTGCACCTCCCGCTAGTCGCGGAAGAATCCGTGTCACGTGCCGCGTGTCGCCTGGGATGTCAAAATAGGGTAGGCCTGCTTCGTCACCTGGGTAGCCCTGCTGAGTCGACGGAATCGAGAAATTTAATTTTGACAGCGTTTTGTGAAGATAATCGTTGAGTAGGGAATACCTCCACTGAGTTTTAGGGGCCTTGATCCTGATTCTGATTGTTCTGAAAATTTTAGGATTTATACATAATCACTTGGGTTTCTTAATTAGGGTTTCCTATTGGATAAAATAATAAAATAAATAGGACTTTTAATGAGGGTTGTTACATTCTCCCCACCTTAATAAAAATCTCGTCCTCGAGATTTAGGTTACGATATTTCTTTTAGGTTTATGTCATATTTTAATCAATAAAATGACACAGAATTAAATATCAAATTTTGTGAATACGAGTTGTATAATAAATAGGATTAATGATTCAACTGAATTAGTTCAAGAAATTGATGACAAACGAATGAGATGAAATGATATAATTTTCTAAGGTGACTAGTTTTAAGCCAAAAGATATATGATCAATAGATTTTTAAAATGAATGTGAAGGACTTTTTAGAATCAATAAAATTCTTTGTCAAAAGAAAGATTACTTTGATTGGCAACTGAGGGAGACTTAGAATTGACAGGTTCCAAATAAAAATAAAAGCATGAAAAATGATTTGCCAAATATTAAATTATCATATGAGAAAATCAATGTGCTGAGATGAGTGAATTGCAAAGATACACCTAAAGAAAATAGAGTTAGTGTATCATTGTTTAGTGTTCCAATTTGTTTTAATTGTGAAAACAATGTGATAGTATACTATTAGTAATCATATATTTTACACTATGTCCTAGAGATTGAAATATAATAAGAACAAGTTGTTTTGGCATGACCAACTATTATATTATATTTGTATAACAAATGTAATATATATTATTTTGTGTTCCTGTCTGAACCGTATCTTAAATATAAATACTATGTAATATATATTATTTGTTACGCATTTTTATGTAAATGGTCACCACTTTTCAATAAATATTATTTTAGTATTTTACTATACTATGTAAAATAACTTAATTTTTTTTACTATGTAATATATATTTCAAAATACTGCAATAAATTTATTACATTACAAAATATTTTAGTATTATTATTTTGTAAAAGAAATCACTATTATTTATAACGTTAAATGAAAGTTAAAGATGTAAAAATATTTATTGTACAAAAATATTTGTAAAATATTTTGTAAATATATAACACTTAATGTGTTGATTCTATTTGATTACTTATTTTCATTTTGAAATCATATAACGTTGTGAATGTATTTACAAATGTTGTAAATAAGTGAAAACGAGTCTATTCTTATATAATATAATGTTCCCCTAACCCAACGTAGTTGATGACTACCATATTATTCTTATATGGTCATTTTCTTGCCAGATAGTTACTATAAATAGTTATCATAAAATATGTGATATATAATTATTTATATAATTTTATTTGTCCCTCAAATTCTTGTACTTGTTTTGAGAATATGTCTCTCCTTACAGTACAAAGTAAAATATTTTAATATATAATGAAAATTTTCTAAGTAAGTATGATGACTTAATTTATATATATTAACTAGTCATTATCATGGTTGGATATTGGTTAGTGCTGCCTTGTTTAAGCATAGGTGGCCAATCCATACCTAACTAAGGCTAGGCTATCCAATACCTGCCCTTGATAATAACCCTAGTATTTAAAATAATATTAACACTAATATATTATTACAAATAATAAAACCTATATTAACTAAACATAAATTTTAATGAGAATATACCTCAAACAAAATTTTTATATGTAAAAATATAAATTCTTCACCTTTAATGATTTTAACAAGAATTTTTAAATATAGTAATACTATATTATAAATTAGGTAATTACTTATGTAAGTTTCTGTAATCAATTAAATTTATATAATGTTTTTCGATTGAAAATGATAAAGCAATAATTATCACGAAAAGCTCAATTGATACTGTAATAATTGTTAAAAGATATATTGAAATATGACATGAATTTGTGTATCATTATCTTAGCACATGATTTGTTTTAAGATGGCTTTTATAAGATAAATCAACAAAGCAATTTAATATATAATTAAATAAATAATTAAATCCGTATATGATATATATAAATGAGATTAGTGCAAGCTTTAAATTTTGTGAAAATGTTAGTACAAGGTGATCATGATCAAAGAAATGATTTAATGAAGTCGAAGACTAAACAAGCCTATTATGGTTTAAAACAAATGAAGTGCTTGTTGGGACTATTTTGAATATGATAGCTTCCATCTATCATATGGAATTTTAAAATGAATATGCAATATGAGCAAGTCAAATAATTTGAATTTAAACAAAACAAGTTTTAATAAGAAAATTCGGACATGGTTACTATAGAAACTATGTATGTCAAAGAAAATTAAAAATTTCAAGAATTTTATTGACTCGATATCAAGGAGTTATTGTTTTTGCAATAATGTGGTTCACAGTACAAAAAGCGGAATGATAATTGAGTTTGGATAAAATAACAAATCGGAATGAAGCCCTCCAGTGGTCTTTTATAATTCAAATGAACTAAATGCATAATAAACAATGCATGTGTAACGTGGGAATTTACCAAGAAATAAAATAGATCAATATTCGTTATTATGAAAGAAATCCTTATGGTATGATGACTATTAGGGGAAGTAAAAACACGAAAATTAATTTATTATATGCAAAAGTCAGAATTTCAACGAAAGAAATATAAGAACTTTTATCTGGAATTTCGTGTGATATCCGTTGTTAAGTGAAATTACCAGGGAATGTTAACTAAAATAAAATAGGGAATTTGCAAAGGTATGTGACTCCTTTTGCAGTGATAATAATTATGACTCCGATTAGACTGTGCACGGATGTTTGTGAAATCCTGTTCTAGCGTACCTTAGCGATATTCATTTTGTAGGATCATGTGGCAAAGTGCTTCTTTTTGATCAGTCGTTCTTCTACTGATGGAATTAACATTGGTGTCACCGTGCCTAATTTATATTTTCCAAAGGTCTTGCCTAGAAAGTTATGTGTGATATACTTCAACTTCTGTGGACTTATAATTAAATTTTCATGTGTTTTCTTGTACATTATCATAACTTTACATGCTTCTTACTTGCGTTAATAGTTTATGGTAATGTGTTAGAAATTCTTTATACTTTTGATGGTATCCCAACTTAATGGGTTTCTATTGTTATTATTGTTGCTCGAGTTACTAGGCAGATAATCAAACGAAATAATGTTTGATATCGGAAAAGAGATTCTTAATAAAGAAATCTAGACACAGATGCTTGTGCTTTATTCCAAATTGACTTTTGGAATTTCTTATAGATATACATATCTATATAATTACATATTTCACATGCTGTAATATACATACCTTCTTTATAATGTATTTAACAGATTTGTATTTCCAAAAATCAATCAAATATCTGGTCATGATACTATTTAGGGAAATCTTATCACTTGTTTGACATATTATATTCCCCGTCTTATCCGATTCGCGCCGGAGCGGTAACTTCAGTATATCCGGACAAACTGGAGAGTCTGCTACACCATACCTAGTCTTGCCGGAGAAAATTTTCTATTTCCCATAAATAGTATTCTTTTTAAAGGTGCCTCTTTCATTAGGGCTTTTATTCAGAATTAAGGAAACTTGTATTCCCATAACACATTTTATTCTAGTCCAAATAATAATAAGCAATAACTACTATAAATTCTTGCTTATTTATCGTATCTTGCAATATTCTAATTACCATTCTTATGGTATACAAAACCTATCATACTTTATTTACACAAGTACTTAGCTTATCTCGAAGCTGATACTCGGGCATCTTTTCTTAAGTTCAAGTCTAAATGCTATCATGTGTGCTACCAGTTAATAGCAATCTCCTAACTCTTTTATATAAACTTAGGTATTTTTACAACACCTAATTGGCTTAAAGCAGTGGCTCTGATACCATCTTCTGTCACGGCCCCCGACCCACCCTGGACGGAATCGGGAGTCGTGAACAGCACAGTGGTACCGGTGATTATTTTGAAAACGTTGCAGCGAAAATTTCATCAGAACCGTGAGTTAGGAAAAATATCAGAGTTTAGAAAATACCGGATTTTATTTATTAAATAGATGGGATAAACCCATGTTTTACAAAGGTAGCTTTAATAAAGATAATTACATAAAACAATATTTCTAAATTTTAATTTAATTAATAAAATAAGCCACTTCTTGATGCCTTTCAGTGTCGTATCCATCTTTTACTCCAATCTACTGTAATTACCTGAAACGCGTTTTAAAAAGGTTTTTTCAGCGGGAAATACTGAGTGAATCATTTTATTTAATAAAACGACCTGTTTGTTATAATTTACAGTATTAAGGAAGATTACATTGTTTCTGATATCAACCAACTACCCACAGTACTTTATCACTCGACCCATTGGCCCATTCGTCCAATGGTGTCTGTGATTATGGTCATATCACCCCTTGGCTGTCCCAATGGTGAAGATTATCAAGTAATGTATACAAAACCCCACATACCGGCTGTAACTTGGTGATTACATAAACTTAATCACTGTAATTATAACTTTTGAAAATAAACATGCTTTTGTAAATAAATTTGATAAAAAGAGAATGACTCACTTATAATCATGCAGATTCATACGGCCAAAGTTTAGTCTACAGATAATCCTTGATATATTGCAGATTTATACAGGCAGAGCTTAGCCTATTGATTTAGCCTTGTCACCTGGTGCACACGAACTAGGTAGGTAACTTAATACAACAATTACGATAACTCACGAGATCAACCCTCACAACGAATGACAAAGTGCTATGCTTAAACATCCATCGAATTAACGATTAATGACAAAGCATCACCCTAATGCGGGCAGCACTTAAACATCCATTGAGTACATTGATCGATCGGACAATAAATCTTAATAGCGATCGAGTTATTACCCTGTATCGTAGCAGTACCCCCCTATTAATTTAGTGGTTTTGAGATTGTTTCGACTATAACTCAACGTACAAAGTGAATTTGATCGTCGAACGAACAACAGAATGCAAGTGCCAGGCCCTTCTATTTATACCCAAAATTTGCACCTCCCGCTAGTCGCGGAAGAATCCGTGCCGCGTGTCACCTGGGATGTCAAAATAGGGTAGGCCTGCTTCGTCACCTAGGTAGCCCTGCTGAGTCGACGGAATCGAGAAATTTAATTTTGACAGCGTTTTGTGAAGATAATCGTTGAGTAGGGAATACCCCCCTGAGTTTTAGGGGCCCTGATCCTGATTCTGATTGTTCTGAAAATTTTAGGATTTATACATAATCACTTGGGTTTCTTAATTAGGGTTTCCTATTGGATAAAATATTAAAATAAATAGGACTTTTAATGAGGGTTGTTACACATAATTTCCTTTCTACCATGTTTTTAAATTCTTTCCATTCCATGTTGTACACCCTATCACTTCCTCTAGACTGGAGGATAGTGTTCCATCATTCTAAGGCTGAGTTCTTAAATAGATTGGAAGCAAACATTATCTTATGCTCTTCCGCGCATTTGCTTATTCTTAAGACGCCTCAGTCTTTTCTATCCAGCGTAGAGATGCAACGGCCCTTTCATTGCCCGAGAATTCCATTGGTTTACAAGAGCAGAATTCTTTATAAGAACAACCATAAGACATGGTTCTTCTTCTTTTGGGAATGGGCACTTGAAGTATAGGTCCATTGTTTACGCTGTGTTCAAGTTCAGTGCGTCGTTTACTATCACGTTTACTTTTATTTTCTGCTTCCTTAACCGTTTTGATAATATATGGCATCGCATCGATTGTCCCTTGTGCCACTATGTGTTGCATGGCACTGTTATCCACTTTATTTCCATTATTGTTGTTTGGGTTTTCGTTATCCGGGTTATTGTTACCCTGGTTATCGTTATTCTGGTTTTCTCGGTTCACTTCGTTGTCCATCTGGATTTTAAACATTTGCCACTTATTAATATCATAAAATAATATCTAAGGCAACCAATCACACAACACACATATTGATCAAAAGCGTCAAACATTGCGACTTACTCTTTCTTATAATATGCATCTCATACAAACCGATACTGAAATTTAAAATTACAATACTACTATGCATTACTAACCATGAAGTGGTCTATACTACAATATATATTATTATTATTATTATTACACATATATAATATAGATTTTTGTCATACACATTATATATTATTATATTATATTATTATTATTACCATCTCCACCATCACTTTCACTGATATGGATTCATCCAAAATTCCATATTACGCTCGTCATACTTCCAGACGAGTCGTTCTCCTACCTACCTCATTCTCTCGCTACTTTCTAAAATTTCTTCTCCGAAAGTTCGGAGCTCTTGCACATTTTCTGCACTCATTGGGGGTGCAGGTGCTGGTACTGGCTCTGGGTACTGGGGCATGGGTTCCTCCTGAGGGTACGGATTCTCTAAGATTTCCCTAATGTATTCATCGTTATCATAGTAGGGATCTAGAGGGTCCAGACCTGGGTAAGCTGCTAGGTTTGGCATGGGTTCATCTGCTAGGTGGTAACGTTGCGCATAATCCCTATGATCATCGAACCACGGATCGTAGTCTAGTCTAAGGGATTGGGTGCTGGAACCCTAGGTATCTCCTCTGGGTTAAAATCATGCATTTGGATTTGGTTTTCTAGGTTGTTTTCAATCTCCATTGGCTGGGTAGGAAACAAGGGTAATGGTTGAGGGGCTACTAGTTGTTCCAGATTTGGGTCGGCAGCTGTGGATGCTAAAATATGGAAGTTTGCTAAACTCCTATTAAGCATGTCTTGGGTGTGGGCATCGGTTTCTCTTTTAGCGGCTGCTAGCACTCGTTGCTGTTGTAACTTTTTCATTCTCTTCCTACGCTCGTGTGCTCCCCTACTGAACCATCCTCTCTTTTTCTGAGGGAATGGCTCTTCAGACTGAGCCTTAAACACGAATTTCCCGTCTTCATTATCAGCTGAATACCCTGAGAGGGCAGGCTATGAAGAGGTGCCTTCGCTTCTAGGTGAGCCGGACAACTGACGATAAACGTCGGAGGATCCTTGGTCGCTCATACTATAAACTAACAAATAGTCAAATAACACACAACAATAAAATACAAATATGCACGTATTTCCATAATTAATTTCCTAACAATTTGAATAATATCTTGGTGTCAGCAGAACACTTATGTGGCTGAATCAGTGGCTTAGCTCTGATACCACCTTCTGTCGCAACCCCCGCCCCCTATCTGTCTTGGGAATGGGCGGCCTCGAGATATCAGTTTTGGTGGTATCGGTGTTTATCATTTTGGCAGCGGAATTTACATCAGGACCGTAGTTAGGAAATATTTTATCAGAGTAAATACCACGCTTTTATAATATTAAACATATTGGGATAAAACCTAAGTTTTCATTACAAACATTTTTATAGGGAAAATCCATATTTTATTAAATAAAACATCTTCTTTATTTAGGTAACTTTTATAGCCACTTTTCCAAGCCTTTAGTGCTGTCCAGCTGACTTCTAGTTGGCTTTCACATTTTGTTACCTGAAACGCGTTTAAAAACATTTTGTCAGTGGAAAATACTGGTGAGTGAATCCCAGTTTAATCAAGAAGAGTTTTATCTTTAAACAGTATTGAGAGCGATTACAATGTTTACATCTACACAATTACTCATTCAGTATTGTCAATCCTGACTAGTGGGTCATATTACTCATTGGCTATCTCATTGTCCAATAGTAACGTGTTCCACATTTTGTATACAAAACCCCAACATACCGGCAGTAATTGAAGAATTACAAAGACTCAATCACTGCTTAATCACATTGTAAATATTTAAGATTTTGTAAAATCAGTTTACAAAAAGGAGATTACTCACATTGCTACTTTAGGTTTCTTCTAAGGGTTTCCTGGGGATTATCTATAATTTACACAAATGCACACGTGTTAGTATAATAACCCAATATTTACATTAGTAATACCCTCCCCGATACGGCATTCCAACGACTACGTCGGGCAGAACCACGACAGCCGTTACGGAACCCTGGATCAATCGGGCAGCGTATCTAATACGTAACCGGGGTTATAATACTTACAACGGGGCAGAACTTCGTCAATTAGGGGGGTATTATGCCCGAAAATTATGCCTACTATGTAGAAATTCGAGAGAGAAAGTTATGTGTGAGCGAATTCGACTGAAGGCCCGAGCTCCCAATTTATAGGAGCTGAAATCAAGTTTCTCGCGGCCCGCGTAAGGAGTAGCCAAGGGCTATGCGGCCCACGTAATAGGCTGGGTAGGCCCTAGCCTGGCCCAGTCACTGACCTAGCTTCGACACGCGTTTGACACGTGGCGGCACCGGGTGCAGCCCTGACTCCTTGCTGTCGCGGCCCGCGTAGGTGGTAGCCAAGGGCTACGCGCCCCGCGAGAGACCATTAAAATATGTTTTTATTTAATTTTTATAAAATTAAAGGTATTCAGGGTCCGTTTTCGCATACGGGGTATAATTTAGGACATATTGAGATATTTTAAGATATATTAGGGTGTCGGAAATTTTGGAGGGTTGTTATATATGTAAAAGAAAACTAATAGGGTATACCCATACAAACACCAACATAAGCCCACTTACAAAACCATTTTTATGGTTTAGATTATTTATTAGTTCATTGGCATTAGGTTTATACCTTTAGTGAGCTCAATGCCTGATTTTGTTAAAGCCTAGGGACACGTTTTTTAACAGGGTACACGAATTCTTAGGAGTGGCCCGCCCTGCTAATACATGTTTTCTTGTATTACCTATTAACACACTGCTCACTTGTTAGTTATTGTTAGTATATCTATAAATTATTAGTACTTATGTTATAAAACATTATAGTACCATATTAGAAAACCGTGTATTACACGGGTTAAAGAAAGAAAATATTAAATAATTAATAATTAATAATAAATATTTATAGTTAAGAATCTCTAATTAAAGTATACACTTAATTCTTTTTAATAGATTGTATCATTCCTAGTTTCAAGAATCATACCCTCATACCAAACATCTATATCATTCCATTCCCCTACCATAAATACATTGAAGTAAAAAAAAATAAAAAACCAAACATTTATGTCACTCCCATTCCCCTTCATTCCATACAAACACACCCTAAACTATTTTACTGTACAAAAAGACATTTAGATACCTTCAGCCGGTTCAACCTCTCATACATTCATCATCAGAAGACATTTAGTGATGGTTGTTTAATAATGACTTCAAATAGAATGTAAGTGAATTCTTTAGTGATGGTGAAGTTAATAAAATATCCAGACTTTTTGAGGGCGCCACTGTGAGTGAAATGCTTCAAGGACCCATTGGTGCAATATGTTGCCCTATGATTGTAAGTATAGCAATGTGTCACTCACTCGTTGCATGTGATGAGTTGGTTATTGAGTGTGGAACATGTCATTGTGAGTGAAACGTTTCAAAGACCTTTGGAATAATGCGTCACTTTATAATTGTTGGATTGCAACGTGTCACACTTTGATTGCACGTAATGCCTTGGTAATTGATTGTGGAACGTGTCATTTTGAGTGAAATGCTTCAAGACCATTGGTGCAACGTGTCACTCTCTGATTGCATGAATAGCTACGTGTCACTCTTTGATTGCTCATGACACAGAGTGAAACGTTTCGAGGATCTTTGGTGCAACGTGTCACTCTATAATTAGACCAAACTGTAACGTGTCACTTTTTGATTGGACAAGTGATCGAGTTGGCAATTGATTTGGTGCAACGTGTCACTCTATGATTGCCAGAATTGTAACGTGCTAGTTTTTTATTGGACATGTGAGTTGGCAATTGATTTTAATAAAACGCCTAGCTGGAAAAGGTTAAAAACATTTTCAAATGAGTTTTTTTCTGATATAAAGCCTGAAATCGGGTGGCTGATAATATATGAGTCGAGTGTAGAGCATCACAGAGAGGTGGAAACACAGAGACTCGGAAATTTTAGGCATTGAGAGAAAAAAAGGGTTTAAAATCATCGATTCTCAAATTAGGAAAAATCGATCAAAGTACATAGATCTTTGAGAATTATAGAGTGATCAATCAATGGGGAACGAGTTTAATGAAGGAGATTTGGTTTGGGCCAAAGTTATTCATCATCCTTGGTGGCTGAGCATCATTTACCATGAACCGCCATGGTCAAAGGTAAGCTCGCTCTTTTGGTGATTGTCTTTTATAGAAGGGGAATTGGCCTCTACTAATTCCACCTATACCTTATTGGCCATTAATAATCCCACCTCAGAATATTCCCCCTACCAGTCCCACATTTCACCTATTTTTCCTACAATGGTCCCCCGTTAAAAAAACTTAACGTAGTTAAGCTTTTTTTCCAAATTACAAACAAATTTTTTAGGGCTTTCGATCAGAACGATGATATGAGTCAATTGATGTAAAACTTACTTCCAAATGGTGCTCCAAGTGACTTGATTTTGGGTAATTGGAAATTTAAACACCCGAATTGAAGCGTCGTTTTCATCGTTTGGAGCACCGTTTCGAAGCAAGTTTTACATCAACGGACTCGTATCGTCGTTCTAATCAAAAGCCCTAAAAATCTGTTTGTAATTTGGAAAAAAGCTTAACTCCGTTAAGTTTTTTTAACGGTGGACCATTGTAGGAAAAATAGGTGAAAGGTGGGACTGGTGGGGGGAATATTCTGAGGTGGGATTATTAATGGCCAATAAGGTCTAGGTGGGATTATTACAGGCCAATTTCCCTTTATAGAATTATAATGGCATTAATCTGTAGTGGACTCAGATCTACTTTGGATGTAACCGGAATAATTTTTTTTTGAAAGACTATGTTTTTTTCTTTTAACATAGCTTGTTGTATCACAGGATGGTAAGGAAGTCGAATCTTTTGCCATAATCACAAAGATTGATGATTTGCATTTTGTCGAGAAAAAAGATGGTAGGTCTACATTTAATTCACATGAGTCCACATTCCCATTTGGGATCCGTCCCGTTATAAACGAGAACATAATTACGCATGTCTTGTTTTTTTGGATTGGTTTATTTTTGTTTCGGTTTCCAAACCATCGTTATGTTACTGATCTTAAGGGGGGACGGGGTGGTCCGTTATACCACCCCATCACTCGTTGAAACATCACTGAACACCGCCGCCGGCCCTTTCATCACTAGTGATAAACATAATGAGTTATACACATCACGGCGTTGAACTTCACATGCAGCATGTCCCTCATTCAATTCTTTTGTCCTTTTATTCAATTCTTTTGTCCTTTAGCAGTGGAATGAATACAAAGTTTGATGAAAAGTGCAATTCAGGTCCCTCAACTTTTGTAACCTATTTTTAAATAGCTTTCCTATCACTAGTGATACCACCCCCCCTACATTTCTATCACTAGTGATAGAAATTTGGTTGATGACATGGCACGATTTTATTGGATAATGGGAGTGATAAATCCCATCACTAGTGAACCACCCCTCCCCCCCTAATTAGTCGAATTTACAATTCTTAGTGAGTTTTTTTTTCTTAGGCTGCATATCATCATGATTATCATGAATATGTCTGATATCATATGAACTAGCCCAAAATCTGAAGCAAGTCTAAAAAGGCCTAACCTATTTAGCATAGTTAGTGATGCGTCAAGTTCAGATGTGAAAAGACAACACAAGGTTGATGGTGATGAAATTAACATTCAGACATCAACAAGCCACTTGTTGATCAGTCCAGTAATGTTTTCACGGTCAACATTCACCCTACCCTAGCAACAACCAAACGCACCTCAATGTTCCGAGGAGTCAGCAGGTGATGGAGATTTACGAATGTGTTTAAAAAAATTATGCTATAGGGTTGACTGTTAAGTTTCTATGTTGGGAATGATATTGTTTTTAGGTTGTGTTGTGGTGTGGTGGGGTTAAAGATAGCTACAGTTTTTTTTTTTTCACCATTTACCCCACTGAGGGGGTTGTGGGGGTGTGAAATGTGGTGTGGTGGATAAAAATAAATAAAGTATGCCCCCACACCCATGATTTTGGCCACACCCTAAGGGGCAACGCCTAACAACGTCATTGTTGTAACGTTGAGCGTCTTTTTCCCACAACACATAGTCTTAGTTTTTTTTACCAACATTGAATATTTATAAATTTCTTGAAAGATATTAGAGTTTAAGAAAGGAAAATTGGTTTTTAATAAACCAACATTTGTCCCGTTGGTAAATAATAATCTTACCTACGTAATTGGTATACAATAATCATACCTATCAATATGTTGGTACTCAATGAACTTCCGTTAATTTTTTTTTAACTGAAGTTAATTTTTAAGTTTTATTTATTACACAAAAAGTCCATGTAGTTGTAATTTACTAGTTTTAACTATTTTATAAAACAAAAAAAAAACCTCAAGGGACTGTAATTTACTAGTTTTAAAATAGTTAAAACTAGTAAATTACAACTACATGGACTGTTTGTGTAATAAATAAAACTTAAAAACTAACTTCAGTTAAAAAAAATTAACGGAAGTTCATTGAGTACCAACATGTTGATAAGTAGGATTATTGTATACCAATTACGTATGTAAGATTATTATTTACCAACGGAAGAAAGGTTGGTTTATTAAAAACCAATTTTCCTTTAAGAAAACTTTTCTTTTTGGTTTTTAATATTTGGATAACGGATAGTTTTGATTTTCAGACATCGGCGAACACAACGATATGAGGCTCACTTGTGGGACAAAGAGGCATCGAACGCAACACAAAAAAGGGAAAACAAGGTTAGAAAATAAAACGGATTACTAGATTTTAATAATCCCAACTATTCGTTGTTGGCCGCAAACATTCTCAACCACATGCAATCCCAACTATTAACATATTGGCCTCCAATGGACCCTGACTTACGGAACCCTAACGCCGGTCACCGGGAAAACGTTTTTCGCTGGAAAACTCCTTTTTGGTCGGAAAAATCATCTTTGGCTGGAAAACTTTAGCCAGAAAATTCAACATTTTCGATCCAAACCTGTTAATTTTAGATTGGACCTTTAGGAACTTTTTCTTTGTAAAAGCCCCAATTATTGAGGCGCCGGAAAACTTCTTTTTAGTCGGAAAACTCAACATTTTCGTCTTAAACCTCTTTGTAACTTTAAATCGGACCTTTAGGAATCTTTTTATGGCCAAAAACGTTTTTCCGCAACCGTCAACTAACGACGTTAGAGTTCCATTAGTCAGGATCCATTGGAGGCGAATAGTTGGGACTGCCAATGATTATTTTTTATGTTGGGACTGTTGACAACAATTAGGATTACTAAAATCCAATATTCTAAATAAAATTATGTAATATCAATAGTTGTCACTAGTTAGTAACCATATAAAAATAATGGAATAAGATGCATCAGAAATTTAAAAATATGTGTGGCGACTAAACCTGTTTTGGGGATAAAATACTTATGTTCAGGTTGTTTTGTCATAAGAAAAGAAAATATTGCGTCATTCCGTGTGATTAAAAAAAATATACAAGCTTTAAAGAATTCAGAAAAAGAAAATACAAATATGACAACTTTGTTCTTTAATCTTACAACAAGTGTAAGGACTAAAAAAACGCAAGAATTTAATAAACGAAAGGTTAAAAAAATTACAAATTTTGAATAAACAAACGGCCCAAAGAAATGAAAGATTTGAAAAAGAAATAAACCATTCTAAAAAGAGTTTTGAAAAATGATCGATCTTTCGCAAACGTTTTATTAGAATGTTTCTTTTATTTCAAATCTTACATTTCTTTTGTTTGTTATACACATCGTTTTGTAAAATCTAAAAAAATTAACTAATTAAAAAGTGAGTAGTTTAAAAATAAATGATTTTAAAAAGATTCGTATAAAATAAAGTATTTAAAAAAACTTTAAAAGAGAAACGACTTTAAAAAGAACTATTTTAAAAAACAAATGGTTTAAAAATGAACAATTTTAAAAACGATAGAGAGTTTAAACAAAAGGTAAAATAACAAATTATTTTTTAAAACGAATTTTATAAAAATAAACGGTTAATGAAAATACAAATTTATTTGTATATTTAAAACGTATTTTGTTAAATAACAATCGTGAAAATAACGAAATAATAAAAAAAAACTTGAGTAATTGCATTAATAATCTCTTAAATATTAAAAGAACTTTGTAATTATAAAAAAACAACCCCTAAGGTATATAATGACCTAATTACCCTTACACTTGACTGCAAAAAAAGTAATAAAGTTAGTGTTAGTGGCCAAAAACGTGTAAAATGCAACATCGGGGTCTGATCTGTTAAAAGATTCATTTTTTGGCTGAAATGGTTAAACTGGTTATACCACAGGGGACAAAACAGTAATTTACTCTTATTTATTTAATATAAGAGATAAATATGAAAATAAGATGAGAAAAAGCCAGAAAATGACATGTCAAAAAACATTTTTATTTATTAGTATATAGAAAGATTTGATATTTTTTCTACATTCTATCATCTTATATCAAAGAATAAGAAAAATATATATAAATAGAGGGAATCAAAGAATAAGAAAAAGCTAGTATTTTGTCCATCGCGCGTTGCGCTGGCGTGCGGGGTGGAAACATATAGTAAGATAAAACACGATTCATAAAACACAGTGCGTAAAAGACAATTACAAAAAAAAGTGTAAAACACAAAGGTATACATAAAGTGTAAAACACAATGCATAAGACATTTCGTAAAACACAATGCATTGGCATTTGCAAAAGTAGGAGTTGTAGTCTAGGGGTTACAACTGCAATTTTTTTAAAGTTGGGCGGGTGTAAAAATGGAGTAATAGTGCAAGGGGTAAAAAAGGAAAGTCTAAAAAAGACAGTACAAAAGTATAGAGGTGGCGACAGAAATGTGTAAAAGATGAGGGGGAGTTGGTGGAAATATAAAAGAAGAGGGTTGGTGACGTAACTGTGTAAGAGCTAAGGGGGTGATGGTGGAAAACCAAAGTAGAGGGTTGGTGCTGGCAAATTTTGAAAGATGAGGTAATGGTTTTGTAAATTCAAAGTAGAAGGCTTAGGGACTAAATTTGTCATTTTATGAAACTTTGAAGGTATCAAAGTCAAGGGCTAAAATGACAACATTATGAAAGTATTGGGGCAGGGAGGCAAAGCCGGTGGAAAACCCACCGACTTTGTCTTTTAAGACTGTATACAAGGCATTTATAGTGTTCAATTGATATTTTTTATTATCTTTTTCTTACTCAAATACAAAGAAAATTAAATAATTTTAGTTTCTTTTCTAGTAATTTTGTTACCTTAAATTTAGTAATCTTTGTTCTCCACAGTCATTGCGCGGGTGGAGGCTGAAGAAGTTGAAGAGACTGTGTGTCTTTACCAAATGGGACCAACAAGCCTAGGTTCAAGTGTAGAGAATAGGATGTTTCCATTCAGGGATATTGATTTGGATGAGATGCAATCTGTTTTATATTTATACAAGTTTTTGGTATGGTCATTGTTCTAGAAGAGCAAGTATTTACCCTTTGTATTAGTACACTAACTTTGTACATAGAAAAGAAAAGGGAGAAGAGGAAGATGTAAACTTATCAAATGTTTTGAAGCAGAAAACCAAGAAAGAAAGTTGGGGTTTTTGGTAGACTATGATAATGCTTGTCTAATATTACATAATTAGAGGTACTTGGTTTGTAACTTTGTGATTCTATTTAAACCCTTTTTGTACTTGTTATTTTGATACGACATTAGAGCCTACCTCTTGTTTTTCAACAACGAAAACAAGAACTATGTACAATAAACGATTAGCTCCAGAAAACAAATGTACAATAGTTTTTTTATTATTTACATCTAAGAAGCAATACGTACAACTTAAAAGCTCAAGTAATGAAGAAATAAAGAAAAGAAAATAATCAATCCAAAAGAAACGAAATAAAAAATAGAAAAAAACTAGAAAAGTGGGTCAAGAAACAAAGTGACAAGAAATATACGTCTAGTTTTCTTTCTAATTTATATAAGAAATATATGTCAATTTTTGGTTTTGTTTGTTGACTCACTTTTCTAGTTTTTTCTTCATATTATAAAAAATAAATAAAAAACTAGAAAAGTGAGTCAAAAAAATAGAATATAAAACTAGAAAAGTGAGTTAAGAAATAAAAAGTAAAAACAAGAAAAGGGAGTCAAGAAAACAAATGTCATAAAAAATCAATATGTTTTCTATTTTTTCTTATAAAAATTCCACTACATTTTTTTCACTTATAAAACCAATATACTTTTTTTTGTCTCATAAAAGTCACTTAACAACTTTTTGCACATAAAAGTCCCACCAAATATTAAATTTAAACAAAAATGTTAATACTTTTTTACTTATTAATACCACGAGAGAAAAGAATTGTGATGAATTAATGTTTTAAATTGGATCTATGACAAGCCAAAGTCTTTTCAATATTTATCTTTTTCTTTCAATTTTTTGTTCAGTAAACTAGGTTTTAATGCTGCGCGCCGCGTTGCGGCGCGACAAAACTAAGTCATTGTAAAACTATTTATTGCGACTAAATACTTGGTTGTTATTAAAGTTGTGCTATTTAGTGTCTTATTTTTAAGTTGACAAGTGGAGTTTTCATACAACAGAGCTGTTGGCAGCAAGCGAGTTAGTAACTCCTGGCGATGGCGACTATTGCGATGTCTAAGCATCCACTAACCCAACAAATAAGGAATAAGAATTGTATAAATACAATCAGAAAAACGTGTGAAAGAGGAGAAAAAGGAAGATGACGTGAAGTTATGTAAGCATAAAATGGAAAAAAAAAGACCCCATTATTTGAACTTGAGTCTTTTTAAAACACATAAAACAGAGATGTGTATAAAACCCCCTTGTTTTATTAACTGAATCACATTATTAATATGTGTGTGTATATAGTAAGTAATAAGTATTTTAATATTTAAGTATTTATAAAAAAAAAACAATTTTTAAGTGTTATTCAAAAGTCAACAATTTCGGCCAAGGGAGGGTGTTTCGGGTGGGTATTTCGGGTGGGTAGTGTTGGGTGGGTAGTGTTTCGGGTGGGTATTTTAATATTTAAGTATTTACAAAAAAAACAATTTTTAAGTGTTATTCAAAAGTCAACAATTTCGGCAAGTGAGAGGGTGTTTCGGGTGGGTATTTCGGGTGGGTAGTGTTGGGTGGGTAGTGTTTCGGGTGGGTAGGGGTGTTTGGCAAAAATTCCACTTTATTATTCATTAACTTTGTCACGTGTCTATATGTTATATGTGAGTGGATGTACATGAACCAATAAAGAAAGTTTACTATTGATTAGGGGTGTTTGGCAAAAATCCCAACAAATAAGGAATAAGAATTGTATAAATACAATCAGAAAAACGTGTGAAAGAGGAGAAAAAGGAAGATGACGTGAAGTTATGTAAGCATAAAATGGAAAAAAAAAGACCCCATTATTTGAACTTGAGTCTCTTTAAAACACATAAAACAGAGATGTGTATAAAACCCCCTTGTTTTATTAACTGAATCACATTATTAATATGTGTGTGTATATAGTAAGTAATAAGTATTTTAATATTTAAGTATTTATAAAAAAAAACAATTTTTAAGTGTTATTCAAAAGTCAACAATTTCGGCCAAGGGAGGGTGTTTCGGGTGGGTATTTCGGGTGGGTAGTGTTGGGTGGGTAGTGTTTCGGGTGGGTATTTTAATATTTAAGTATTTACAAAAAAAACAATTTTTAAGTGTTATTCAAAAGTCAACAATTTCGGCAAGTGAGAGGGTGTTTCGGGTGGGTATTTCGGGTGGGTAGTGTTGGGTGGGTAGTGTTTCGGGTGGGTAGGGGTGTTTGGCAAAAATTCCACTTTATTATTCATTAACTTTGTCACGTGTCTATATGTTATATGTGAGTGGATGTACATGAACCAATAAAGAAAGTTTACTATTGATTATGATGTGACAAGTACTATTCATTAGCTTTGTTTTTTAATATATAGGATAATTGATAACAATAAATATTATTTGGAAAACAACATAATAAAAGTACACATGCTTCAATGACATAACTCAAAAGAAATGAAAAAAAAAAAAAAAAACAAAGAACATATAAAATGGTATGTATTAATTTAAAATTGTTAAAAAATTGTAAACAAATGATATTTTCGCAAGTATAATATGATATGTCAAATAATGTATTATTGATTTCATCCGATCATAATTAAGAGATTTTTTGGTTAAAATAAATTTTAATAGATTTGTATGATAAAAGAGTAGAAAGTAGGTTGGTTTTTTATATACAAAAAGTTGTTAAGGAATTTTATCAGACAAAAAAAGAAAGTATGTTGGGTTTTTATGTGAAAAAAGTGAAGGGACTTTACAGGACAAAAAAGAAAGTCTCTTGGTTTTTATGTGCAGATAAAAGGAAGAGACTTTTATGAGAATAAAAAGCAGAAAATATAATAGATTTTTATAATATTTGTTGTAACAACCCTAAAAAACCCGTAATCAAAACCCCAAGTGTGTGCGACGAAACTTGTAATAATAAATCATAAAACTTAGCAGTTAAGAAAACTTAGTGGTTGATGAACCAACCCGCACAAAAATACCCTTACTAAACTCATAATTAAAAACCGACCCATGCAAGATCAAGACCCGAACTTACACCATAAGAACCGACATGAAAATCAAGAAAAACGCGCAATTGGACGAAAAAGGCGGCGGAGGACGCGTTTCACGATGAGGTGACACGTGGCAGGCCTAGGCCAGGCCGACCTCCCAGGCGCCACGCGGGAGAGACCCTGTCTCCTCTTGCGACACGCGGGAGAGTCCAGCCTAGGCTATATAAGTTCGGGTCTGGGACAGAAATTCGCCCACTTTCAATCTCTGAAATAGATGTCTATATCCCTCGTCACTCTGTTTCTCTGTATTCTCGTGTATTAAACCCTAATCACTAAAATAATACCCTGTACGTTGGTACTAACCTGTTCACGGACTTGCTCTCGTGCCCTGCATGCATCCGAAAATCAAGTTCCTCATTAATAAGTGGTTTTATCACATAGGGCTTGTTTTCATCCTCAAATAAGTGAGTATCTCACATCTTATATGTTAAAACAAATGATAAATTGTATACTCACCAGTAATATGAACTCTCGTACATACCTTGATACGGGAATGTGCCGTGAGTAGATGAACACAGGTCGGTAAGTATAAATCATACCTAAACGTATCCCTAAGTCATGTGATTACATCTGATTGTTGAGTTTAAGTGGACAACAATATCGGTATCGTTATAGGATGCTTATCTAAATGTTAACTGATTGAACAACAAGTGTGTTTTGACATGACCATACATTGATAAGATTCTCTTGCCCTCGAAACTCGGAAAAAGAATGTCTGTAAATATTTATTTACTGCTTTCGTGCTTTACATTTGAAATATTCAAAAAAAAAAAAAAAAAACAAAACCAAAAAGATTTTAGGTGTGTTTTAATATAAACCTCTTAAAAGCAAAAAAGATTTTGCTTCTATCTTTTTTTTGATTGACCAATGTCGGAACTCGATTCTATCGATCTAAAACCTGATTGAAAGCCGAAAACAATCGGATCTTCGTAAATGGTCGAAGTTGACAAATCTAAAGTTAAAGATCTAAATTTGAACAATTTTAAAACTTTCAGAATGTTGTCGGTTGGTAGTTGAATGAGATTTTGGTCACATGTGTGTCGTTAGCTAATACTGTTGAAAATCAATCCTTAGTGAGGTTTTCAATTGAAAATTCTCTAAGATTGATTAAATCCCTAGCGGTTGTTCTCTTTACGCATTTAGCCGAGTTGTATATGCAGATGTGACATTCAAACAAGCTATAGGAAAAGATAACGTGTTAGAGGACAAGCTGTGAAGTAACGACACTACATGGATGCGATCAGTGGATCAAGATGTTCAAGATAATCAAGTTGCAATTGACCTTTCATCAACACCACGATGATCTGAAGCCTTGAAAGTCAAAAGATTCACAAGCTACATTCAAAGGGGAGCTTGTTGATGCACCTCCTGATTGTGACAAGTGAAGATGTTTGTAGATCCGACAGTGTGAAGTCGAGCATCACGAGCATCATCCAAGGGGGAGTTTGTTAATGCATTTAGTGTGGATGCCGCTAGTGACGTTCGAGACTGTTCAAGTCATGACCAAAGTCGACGACGTTCCTCTATCGGTTCGACTCGGCGTACGAAGATGCTGACGACGATACGATACAATACGAGAATGACATCATCATCACGACATCATGATGACATCATGATGATGATGATGTCATGATTATTCACATCTTGGCAATATAATTGTTTATGTTCTCACACACGAAACATAATTGTATGGAGTATATGAGATACCACACGAAACATTTGTATGAATTGTATAAATACACACGAAACATAGGACAAGAACCATAGTCTGCGAAACATGTTGAAACACGAAACAAATGTGGATCCTTCTGTTTCGTGTGACAAGAAACATGTCACGAAACAAGTGTGCTTCATGTATATCCTATCTGGTTCGTGTGACACAAAGCATGTGCTTCATCTTGTGTAGTTTTGTTTCATGTAGGTTCTCTATTATTTCGTGTGTTCCCGTGCTGTATCGCCTACAAATACAGCAAGTTAGGGTTCATTTTTAAGAGTGTATTTTGAGAGAGTTTTGGAGCTTATTATGGATTTTATGTATTGATACTCTGTGAAAATCAATCGAGAAACTTTTGAGTGATTTGGTTGTTCTTGATTGTTTGTGCTCTTGCTTGGTTGTGTATAAATCAGGGATTCCGCACCTATATTTACACATTTGATAACTTGAAATCACCTTATTCTTGGATCCTTTCAGGGACCTACAATTATTTCTCTCATATTTATTTGGTAGTGTTTGGTACGAGGGAATTTAAAGCGGAATGGAATGGATCATTCCAATGGAATGAAAAAAAATATGTATGGTTATCATGTGTAATAATGCAATGAAAAAAACATACATGGTTATGATGTGGTAATGGAATAAATCATTCTATAAGAATGTGATTCCTTCTAAATATAAGAATTTTCATTCTTGTTAGGGGATGTTTTTTTTTTCATTCCTTCTGGAAAGAGATCTATAATAATAATAATAATTGTTATTATTAATTATTTTGTTATTAATACATTTTTCTTATTATTATATTATATATTATTATTATTATTGAGACAATTATATTTTTGTCGTTTTTATTAATTGTATTTCATTACTCGTCTTTTTTTGCTTATAAAACTGTACAAAATAACGATTTATTCTATTTACATTTGGGTAACCAAATATCATGGAATGTAATGATCTATTTTATTACGTTGTCCATTTCATTCCTTAGTCAATTCTATTCTCTTGTTCATTTCATTACTTCATACCACACAAAATATAAACGAATTTAAATATCTTCTAAAATGTGAAGTAATTCAACCACACATACATTTGTCATCTAGACAGTTAGTATTTTAATAAATCAGTCCCTCTATCAAGCAATGGCTACTTTTTCGTTGTTTATTGTAGTTACTTTGAAGTTTTGTGACATATTTGCTAGTTGTATCGTTGTTTATTGTAGTTACTTTGAAGTTTTGTGACATACTTGCAAGTTGTATATTGTTTTGTTGAAATACTATTATGTGGTCAATGTTTTCATTCTCTAAACTTATGACTTGGGTCATTACCGAGCTATAGATTGTGTTCCACATTTGTGTAATTATCTAACCACATACACTTTTATTAATACTAAAAAGCCAATTAAATAATTTATTTATCATTCCAGTATGTGTATGATGTTAGAGTAATTAGACGAATTGTTCATGTAGTTTTGCGTAAATTACAAATTTAATCCATAAGCTTTATATTTTATGTATTTGATCCCTATAAACATTGTTAGCTTTCAAATATCATGTTATATCATATCATATCTCATCATATCGTATCGTATTGTACCATAATCATGACAACGTGATGTCATATCATATACCATCTCATATATATATCTTATCTTATATCTTATCCCATATTATATTGTATCGATCGTATTGTTTCGTGTAATATCATAACATATCGTATCCATATCATAACATCTCATAGTGTATCATATATTATCATATCATATTGTATCATATCATATTACAACATATTATGTTATATTATATTGCATGATATCATATCCTATAATTTAGTATCATATCATTATTGTATTGTATCGTATTGCGTCATCATATCATTGATATATCGTATTGTGTCTTATCATATATAACCTGATCACCAAATTGAGTCGTAACATTAAGTCCTTCAAGTGAACGACCAATTATTATTTACACTACTTTTATAAAATAACTATTTATGCCTTATTTTAAAATAAAAGCATAAAGTAATTATAACATTCCAAAGAACAACCCACATTTTACTCTTTAAAAAAATTGGATTTTAATAATCGCACCTTTAGGGGTTGGCTAATGATAATCCCACCTTCAAATATCGTCACTAGCAATCCATGTTTAATAAAAATTTAACACCGGACCTCCGTTAAAAAAACTTAAGTTTTCTCGAATTTCAAACAAATGTTTTAGGGCTTTTAATCAGAACGAGGATACGAGTCGACTAATATAAAACTTACCTTGAAACGGTGCTCCAAACGACGAAAACGGTGCTTCAATTCGAGTGTTTAAACTTCCAATTTACACAAATCAAGCCGATTGAAGCAACGTTTCAAAGTAAGTTTACATTAATCGACTCGTATCATCGTTCTGATCAAAAGACCTAAAACATTAGTTTGAAGTTTGAAGTTCGAAAAAAAAACTTAACAGTGTCAAGTTTTTTTAACGGAGGTCCAGTAAGAATTTTTTTTGAAAGGTGAAACTGTCAGTGACGATATTTGAAGGTGGGATTATTATTATCCAACCACCATCCAATTCCCTTCTCTTTATTAACCCAACCCCTTTGTGAACCCAAAATCCATTGTGTGAACAAACTCATGAAACTTTGTTTTAAGTTTATAGGGGAATTTAGTCTTTTTCTATTAAAATAGAAAAAAATGTATTTTAATAATCTTAGTTTTGCTTTATTAGTCGGGATCAATTCCAACTCAGGAAATATTTATCTACAGTTCTAACTTTGAACATATTTTTCTTCATCGACCCCATACTAACTTGTAGTTAACCTAGTTAGTTTTTACTGAAGTGGACTACAATACATCAAAACTTTGCCACATAAGTAGTCAATGTCATCAAAACTTTGGTTTTTGACATATAAGTAGTCTACGTCAGCAAAAACTAACTGTGTTAATTTTTAGTTAGTACGAGATGAGTTAATTTTCAGTTAGTTAGTATGAGATCGCTGAAGGAAAATATATTCAAAGTTGGGTCAATCTATAAACATTTCTTTATATGAGATTAATTTCGATCAATAGGTTAATAGGTCAAAATTATGGTTACTAAACTCCAATTTCCACTCTCTTTGTTCATATGAGAAAACATGGTACTATATTGTGAGACGATTTACCTGATATGTAAACATAAACGTAAATGATTCAAACCAATATTTAGTTGTAAACTATATCGTGAGACGATTTACCAGATATGTAAACATAAACGCAAAAGATTCAAACCGATGTTTAGTTGCAAGAAATGGACGAACTAAACCATTAACATTGGTTGAGGCTTCATCTTTAACCAGGGTCCCTTAAAACATATTTCGATTATCTTCTAGTAGAAAGCTTCACTCTCCTAGGATACAATACCCAGAGCAATAGTTATGTCGTCGAATATGGCTCAATGTCTGATTTAGTAGCATACTATTGTGTGTCTATTTTTGTGGAAAGAATAATGGTTAAAAAAGGACACACATGCACACAAAATACCTCAATTTTCGGAAGTCGGAACAAAATAGTTTCATCTTAACTTGGCATTGGCTGGATGCTTCATCAATTGGATGTTAACAATGGATTCTTACATGGGCATCTTTCTGAAAACACGTATATGGAACAAACTAAGGACTTTATTGATCCTAAATTCCCATCTCATGTTTGCAAGCTAAATAAGGCTATCTATGGGCTCAAGCAAGCTCCGCGAGCCTGGTTTAATCGTCTTAGTCTATTTCTTACCAATAATGGTTTTTCTTGTAGTCGTGCTGATCCATCTCTATTTATCTTCAAACGTGACTCTTGTATCATGTATCTGCTTGTCTATGTCGATGATTTAGTTCTCACCGGTAATCAGCCTTCAGTCATGACCTCTATCGTTGCCTCTTTCAACAAAGAATTTGCCATTAAGGATCTTGGGAAGCTCAACTACTTTCTAGGATTGGAGGTTACCTACACTCACAATGGTCTTTTTCTAAATCAGTGTAAATATACTATAGATATTTTGACTCGTGCTAAGATGTTGGATGCTAAACCTACACCAACACCTTTAAGCACCAATGTATCTTTTGTTTCTGCAGGTACCCCATTTTCGGATGCTACACATTATCGTTCTATCGTAGGAGCTCTCCAGTATCTAACGAGCACAAGACCTGACATTGCCTATGCTGTAAATCAAGTTTGTCAGTTTCTACATGCTCCCACCACTGCTCACTTTCAAGAAGTAAAACAGATTCTGCGCTATCTCAAGGGCACTGTTACATTTGGTCTTCACTACAGTCGTCCCACTCACACTTCGCTTCTTATTTACTCAGATGCTGATTAGGCACGCTGTCTGGAAACACGACGGTCTACCTATGGATATTCTATTTTTTTGGGGGGCAATCTAATTTCATGGAGTGCCAAAAAGCAGCCAACTGTTGCTCGTTCCAGTTGTGAATCAGAATATCAAGCCATGGCGAATACAGCTGCAGAAATTGTTTGGCTAACTCATCTTCTACAAGAACTTCGTGCTTTACCACTGACACGTCCTACAATTCTTTGTGACAATCAAAGTGCTATTTTTCTCACTCAGAACCCGGTTTCACAAAAAAGGGCAAAACATATCGATCTTGATTATCATTTTCTACGTGAGTTGGTTGCTGCTGGAAAACTTACAACTAAGTTCGTTCCTACCAAGCTTCAGGTGGCGGATATATTCACAAAGAGTCTTCCAAGTTCTCAATTTAATATGTTCCGACAGATGCTTCGACTTGGTCCTCCACCGTTCAGCTTGCGGGGGTGGGGGGGGGATGTTAGATAATATGTTTTTATATGATTTGTATTAAATATATCTAGTTGTTAAAGTGTAAATGCTATGCCTATATAAGCCTTTGTATTCTTCTATCAAAGTAATGAAAATCACATTTACAATCTCATTAAGTGACCAAAATAACCAACTCCATTATCAAATGCCATCAAACTAGCTTCTTCCCTGTACAGGGAAAATGGTACAGAGCCTGTATTCTCACCATAGTGCTTCCCTTTATCGAATTAAAGGTCGTTATCAAGATATCTATGATAAGCTTCAGGAACAAGCGGTTCATACTCATCTGTAGTTTAACCAAGGCGGCTAGACATTTTGAAAAGATGTTGTTAAGTAAACTGTAACTTGAGATTCTATTTAGTTTAACCAAGCCGGCTAGACATTTTGAAAAGATGTTAAGTAAACTGTAACTTGTAATTCTATTTAAACACTTCTTGTACTCAGTAATCAATGATAAATATTTGATATGATATTATAGCCTAAACTTTACGAAAAGAGTGTATCTAGAAAACTTATTTGCCAAATAGGTGTAGTAAGAAAAATATTTACTAAAACGAGTGTTTTTCTAAAAAGCATTGGCCATTGACAGCCCAAGGCCTTCCAAAGTGGAGGCCATGGGCTCGAGTCTTGCTAGGAGCAAAATGATGTGGGTTGAGCCAGAAGTTTTACACAATTGGCCTTTGGGCGGTGGATTTTCTCTGGTGGGTGGCCTTTTGCCATTGGGTTTATCCAGGTGTTCGGATTTTGTTGGTTGTTTAAAATATAATAATAACTAATTTTTTTTTTCTAAATGTAAATCCATTTATTTATAAAGAACTGGCGGAGTTACATCAATATCGCAGGTAAGCGAGCAACAAGCTGCGCCGCTACCCCTTTCTGAATAGCAAACCCTAGCCTATTAAAGCCAAACCCCTGCCCCCTATTGATGAGCAACTACTGTGGACAACCTTTTGGACCCTAGTCAACAAACGGATAGCTTCTAGAGCTAGGGAGCCAAAGGTGTTGAAGGCAAAGGGGACAAATGCATGTTGGTTATCAGCACATGCTTTAGCGTGCTTATCCACCTTTTTTGATTTCGCTTTCCTTATAGCTTGTCCTGCTACAAACCCGTTTTCCCTTAAACCAGCTAAGAGGGAGACTCCTGTGAGATCCACACAAGCATGTTTCCCTCCCGCCCAGCCAAAGACGTGCAGATCCGCTGGTCTCAATGTAAATCTCCCTTCCATGGGATCTGTGAGGAAATTCATAGGGGCCTCCTTCTTGGCAGAAATCCCCGCTCTCCTCAAGATGTCCCCCAAAACATCCCTCACCCAGTCATGCCGATATTTGAAACCAGGGAGCTCCTTACAATGAACAACATGCTCCTCATATTTATCCATGCAGGCTTTACGGAAGATTGGGCAGGTTTCGTCTTCTGGATACATAGGGATCATTAGCCGGTATTTGAGGATATCACTATTATACTCAACAGCCGCCATGCATTGCCCCAGCCCCTCGATCAGGATAATAGTAAAAAAGTCTTGCGCATGGGGGCCTTTCAAGCACTCAATCACCGCCTTCTGGTGGGGAGACAAATCAAATGCTTCTCCCAGACTCTGAGCGATTTTGTCAAATAAGGCATTCGCCAAAGTTTTTTGTGGCTTTGGGGGGGGGGGGCGATGTCCATATTAGAGAAACCGCCAATATCAAAGTCTGGAAGAGAGACACTTAAGTACTCAAGGGCCTGTTGGTAGTCTACGTCAAGCTTAACAACACCACTGTTTTGAAGGATATGTTCTTGCAATACACATGACTAAGCTCTAGACGCCACAAAAGCATAAACTCCAACATCCCGAGCTAAGAGGAGGCCCAAACCACCCAGACACATCGGCAAAGATGCCAAACGCCACTAAAGGTCACCGAAGTAGGGCCCCCCGCAAACAACAATGTCGTCGATAGCCTCTCGGAGACCATCATCAAAATAGGATACCGCATTTGCCATCAAGTGGGGTTGGCAGGTCCGCAGCCCAAACAGTAACTTAGCTACCCCCATGCATGACCTTAAAAGAAGAAGCACTGGTGGTCCTGGAGGCATGGCAAGAGTTTCATAAGGTCAACCATTGTCAATGCCCGCCGCCCTGCTAATTCCCCGATAAAAACAGAAGCTCGGCTTACCGCCCCCAAAGAGCTTAACCCCCTCTCAGGTCTACCTATCCCTCTCGGGAAAAAGGCCGTCCTAAACCTTGAGACCGTCACACGATGGCCAGTATACTCCGTTTTCTTAATATTGAGATGGAGCCCTAGGGATGGTCCCTCCATGTTAATGATGTCCAAGGCTTTAGCAACTTCCATTGCATTACCTATAATCATGCCATCATCCAAATACCAAGCATGAAAAGGGAGGTTACAGTGCTCCTGGACACGGAGAATAAGGGGGTGTAAGGCTAGGGAAAAGAGAAGGGGCCCCAAGGGATCTCCTTGTTGCACTCCAGTGGTGGCCCCAATACACTTGCTGCCAACATACAACCTAGCGGGTTGGGTGTACAGGAACTGGACCCACCGATAGATAGATGGGAAACGTTGGTGGACCTGTTGGAGGAACGCTGAGCGGTCAACCATGTTGAAAGAATTGGTGAAGTCTACCGTAAGTAAGGCCATGGACCCAACTTCATGAAAAGAGTTCAGGAACCTGTTCGCACTATGAAGCACCGCCTCCGCCCCATTTGGTGTACCAACCCCGAATTGAAAATCCCCCAAATACTAGGCCATGTCCTTCCCAACCTTCTTCATAGCCACCTTAGAGACCAACCTACGCCAGATGCCCCCCACGGCGATAGGCCTAATACCATTATCAGGTTTCAATAAGGGGGTGAGGGGGGGGGGGGGGCTGAGGCCACAAACTCGACTAACACCTTAGGGCAAAGCCCCTCAAGCCATAGGTTGACGACACCAGTAATAGCTGTGAGCAGACCCGAGGAACTTACCGAACCCTCACAACCAATAGCGTCTAACAAGTGTTGGGCCCGCTTCCCATCTCTGCCACAAGATGTCCCTCTAGGGAAGGATTGGATACATTTAAGCATATAATCCTCTGCTGCAATAATAGTGGGTTGGGCAATAGGGTTGGAAGGCAGTGATGGGGTGGCACCACAGGGTGTTTATCAATAAGAGCTTTCATGGTCGATTCACCAAAGGGGGCAACCCAACTGGAACATAAAACTTTGACCGCCGCCGTAAAATTCCCATCCCTGACCTTCCGCAGGCATTGCTTGATATTGGGATCCTTTTTATTGTCTTCGCCCCTTCCGGAATCCTTCCTAGGAACCCCATCGTCCCCCCCACTATTCAAGAGACAAGAGACCAGATCTGTAAAACCAGACCCATCTTTCCGCAATGCAAGCACCTACAAGATGCTGCTGCACTGTAGGTATTTTCTATTTCCTGATCTCCGCTCTTGCCTGGAAGAAGGCATGACAACCCTCAGTGTACAACACGACAACAAAAGCAACTGAACCCAATTTTCAACCGAGCCTGGAGACGCCACCACTTTACGTAGGGCACCCGTTAAAACCTGAGCGAACGCTAGTCGACAACTGGGGGGATGCATTTAACGGTTTGAAAACGGAGGGAAAAACACGCTCGAGAAGGGCAACATCGATTACCACCCCTTCCGGGGAGAGTGTAAAAGTGTCGGCTACCACTTGACATGGCTTCCTAATCCCAACAATGAAATCGTCCACGTCCCCCGAGATTGGAGCAAAAGACACCATCTCATCACCATGCTTGCACCCCCTACTAAGGGCATGCATAACCATGACGCCAGTCCAACAGTCTTGACGTTTCTACCTCTACGCGCGGGGACCATGCGCAGAGTCAAACGCAAACAGAAAAACAACACAATAAACCGCCAACTCGAGGGGAGTTAGGGGTAAAAGAAAAACAAACACAGGGAGCAAAAGAAAAGAACCTTTATAAGACGGGGGAGAGTAGCAACCCCAAGTTGCCCACCCTTAAAAACGCCCCGTGCACAAACACGTCACCTAATAACAAAATCAAAAAGTTATAACAACTATTTATTATTATCTCGGCTACCTTTTTCTCTCTTTTTTTTCCTTTTTTTTAATCAATAACAAGTGAAACAAGTGAAACTTGTTTTAAATACCAAGCATCTCAATGGGTTCTTCGTGGGGTGGGTTGTATTCTGAAGGTGGAGGTTCTTCGTGGGTGTAGGTTCTGCTTGGGTGGAGGTTCTTCGTGGGTGGAGGTTCTTCGTGGGTGTAGGTTCTACGTGGGAAAATTTGAATTTTGAAAGTGGAGGTGGAGGTGGAGGTGGGGGTGGGGTTGGGCTAAAAGGAGAAATTGCGTGTAGGGTGATGGGAAATTGTTAATCAATGATGAAAAATTTTTGTTGGATGTCGCAACCCCCGACCCCTATCCCAGGGAACGAGCGGTTGCGAACCAGTTATTGGTGGTATCGATGTTTATCAATTTGGCAGCGGAAATTACATCAGGACCGTAGTTAGGAAATATTTTATCAGAGTAAAATACCACATTTTTATAATAATAAACACATGGGTAAAACCCAAGCTTTTATTACAAATATGTTTATAGGGATAAACCCTGATTTATTGAAATAAAACATCTTCTTTATTTAGGTAACTTTTAAAGCCACTTTTCCAAGCCTTCAGTGCTGTCCAGCTGGCTTCTAATTGGCTTTCACATTTTGTTACCTGAAACGCGTTTAAAAACATTTTATCAGCAAGAAATACTGGCGAGTGAATCCCGGTTTAATTAAAACAAGTTTTATCATTGTACAACATCGAGGGTGATCTCGCAATTACATTTGTTTATATTTCTACTTCAATTACCACCCACAGCACTGTCAATCCTGACTTGTGAAAATGTTACTACTCACAGTGTAGTAACAAATTTTGTATACAAAACCCCAACATACCGACGATAATTGTAGAATTACAAATATTCAATCACTGTGAAATATAATTGAAACATTTGATGTTTTGTAAAAACAGTTTATACAAAAAGGAGATTACTCACAAAAAGGTTTACACAAAAAGAAGGATTACTCACATTGCTACTTTAGGTATTTTCCTTTGTGGCTTCTTGGTTATAATCTATTAATTAAAACAATGCACACATGTTAGCCAAGGGCTTCACGCCCCGCGAGCGCTCTTAATTTCTTGTTTTTATTTGATTTTTGTTAAATTAAGGTAATTCGAGACAGGTTTTTCGTGTACGGGGTGTCTTTTAGGGCGTATGGGGGTGTTATAAATATTTTAGGAGGGTCGTTATATCCTCCCCACCTGTTGGAACTTTTGAGATCGTTCATACTTGTACTGGATTAGTTTTATAGTTGATTGTAGCTAATTTGCTAGTTTAGGGGCTTATTTTGTAATTTCATGAAATTAGAAATCCTGACTTGGTGTAGTTAAGATTCCAGCAAATTTATAAATTTGCTGGCAAGTCAGACTCTATATATAGCCCAAGCATTGTAACCTAGCCAAGCTTTTGGCTCTTTGGTGAATGAAGTGTTGTTTACATTAAATCTCTAGATTGTGTGCTCAAATCAAATTTCCAAGGTGCTTTATTGATTCATATACTTGTTTGGATTCAATACAACACTTGTTGTATTCATCAATCCATTAGCTTCATCTTCATTCTTGATCTTTCTTGACTTTTTCATAGTTCAAACACTTAATCAATAGGTGTTTTGGACTAAAACAACCAACCACTGTGATCCGGATTGATATTGGGATCTACAATTTGGTATCATAGCCTTAGTGCTCTTGGTTGTTGTGTTTTTGTTAAGATTTTTCAAAGTTTTGAAGGTTTGTATAAGTTTCAAGGTTTTTCAAATTTTTGGACTTAAAATGGATTGATTTGGTGTGTTTAATCGATAGGTTGTTGTTAATCTGTGATTAGGGAGTCATTTTGGACATTTTGATGCATCAAAACATAGTTTTTGAGTCGTTTTTGAGTGATTAAAGGGTTTTAGTTTGTGTTAAACCCTCTGGTTGGCGAAGATAAATTTGAAGATAGCGAAATTATTTTGAAGTCAGCGAACTTAATTTGAAGTCAACGGAATTAATTTTGAAGAAAAAATTGAATGCAGTGAAATTATTTTGAAGGCAGCGAAATTATTTTGAACGTAGCGGAATTATTTTGAACGCAGCGGAATTATTTTGAACACATCGGAATTATTTTGAACACAGCGAAATTAATTTGAATACAGCAAATTTAGTTTGAATACAACAAATTTAGTTTGAATACAACAAATTTAACTTGAATATCGCAAAATTAACAGTTTCGCCGATCAAACACAAGCGAAATTGTTAATTATCGGCGAAATAGCGTCATTGACCCTGTAGCGAATTTATCGAAGGCGACTTCGAGGACAGTGATAGAGAACCACAACGTTTTTATCACGGTGATCGGCGAATTTAGCCAAACTAACGTGTTTGTTAATTGTCTCAGCGAAATTAGCTATCTTCACTCGTGCAGGATCCATCATCTGTCCGGCGAAGTTATCGGCGAAATTGTTCTGGTTCGCTTATTTCAGTCAGTTTTTTTGGCGAAATTATCCTCTTTTCCAGCGAAATTGTTTTTCAGTTGTCTACTCAGCGAAATTAGCTTCTGATCAGCAAACTCAAGTCAGTTCTTCGACGTATTTGTGTGTGTTCCCAGCGAAATTGTTCTCAGAATCATCTTCCAGTGAAATTATTGTCTGATCAGCTTTCTTAAGTAAAAAACAAGTCAAGATGCCATTGAATTAACTAAGTCCAATTGCTCAAGCTGAACTTGAGACCGGAACCACCACTAGACCACCAAAGTTGAAAGGAGCAGAAGATTTCGGTATTTGGAAGACTCGTATCCAATCGTTCTTCGAATACACGGACTACAATCTGTGGCTCTCGGTCACCGCTGGAACCCACATTCCAACGGTGGTTCGAGGAGACGCGATAGTAACTAACAATGACTCTACAACCTTCACTGATGAAGACAATGCCCTAATCCAACGTGACCGTTGTGCACATGCCGCCTTAACCATGGCTCTGTCAACTGATGACTGTAATAGGTTTGAAAAATACAGAACTGCAAATGAACTCTGGCTCGCTTTGATCGAATATTACGAGGGAAACAAACAGCTGATTGAGAGCAAAAGAATCATGGTGCAGAAGCAATACGACCTGTTTTGTGGAATTCGTGGAGAAAGCCTTTCCGATCATATCAGTCGCTTTCGAAATATGATGACCAAGATGAAGAAGGCAGGAAATCATATCAATAACCCTGCTGCATAAAGAAGCTTTTGGACTCACTTACAAAGGAATGGAGCCTGAAGTGCATGATGATCAAAAGGGATTTCCTCAACAATCCAAATCCTGTCACTCTAACCGATTTGATCAACACTTTGAAGGATTTTGAAATGGATGTTAACAAACGAGAAATGAATACGACTGGTTACACCCCGAAGCCTGCTCAGACTTCTGCAGGATTGAAGAACGTGGCAATTCTTACATCTGAAGGTGTCAGTCAACAAGCTTCAGACACGACTTACTTCAACGCTTCCGCAAGCGCATCAAAGGCTCCACGGTCCAGTGAAAAGAAAGCTGTGCTCGGTGACACTCAAGCTGAAGAGAATGCTGAAGCCAAGGAACAAGTCAACAAAGCTCTCATGGCAAAGATCTCAAGCGGGTCATCATCAAAACAGTTTGAGAAACAGACTGCTGGAATTCCAAAGGGTGACAACATTGCTGACAAGGGTATGAAAAGCATTCTCACCTCCCCGGAGCCTGAAAAGGAAAAGAATTCTGAAGAAGCTGAAAAACTCAAGGAGTACGTTCCTAAGGAGTCATCTGATGAGAAGAAAGAGAAAGGAAAAGTCTCAGCAGCAGCAATGAAAACTGAATCTTCCAAAGAAAAAGCTGACAAAGACTTGGTAAATAGTATTCCACATAACTTTAAAGTAAAGTTATGCACACCAGCATGCGTTGATGTCGTGGCACATTACAAATCTCTTAACCTAGAGTTTGAGAGTAGAAAAGACAAAGCTTTAAAATTTTACAAGGAACTTAAACAGAACGAGGCCGCATATCAGAGAAAGTTGAATTCAACTTTAGCAGAAATGCAAACTCTAAAAGAATTTTTTTTAGAAAAGATTTCATCATCAACGATCTCACTGACAGACTAGAAAAAGCTTTGAATGAAAATAATAAATTACAAATTATCATAGACAAATGGAATGTCAGTCAAAAGGCCTTTACTGACATAAAAAACTGGCAACGACCAACGTATGTAAAAGACGGGATCGGGCATAAGGATAGGCAAGGAAATGATAGAAAACTTTTCTTTCCACCACATAGCAAAAACTATATGCATAGGCCAACTCCTCATCCCGACAATGATTTCATTGATGAAATGGCCTCTGTAGAACAAAACGATTCTTTTAAGAATGAAACAACCGCTAATACTCCTAAAAGTAATGCAGATTCATTTGTGTGTAAAGAAGATGTGTGCGATAAGGATGAAGACTGCGGCGGTTCAAAAATAGGAATAGGCTATTCAGGCGACAGTTATTCCACTGTTAACTGGTTCGCCTGGAACTGTGATAAGAGAAACAATATTCGAGATGACTGTAAGGGCCATGTGCCTACATTTAAGACCCGTGATCATGAACATGTTATGTTTGAATGTCATGATTTAAATTCTGCATTTTGTGATGATAAAAATGTGTGTGAATCTCCTATATTTGTGCCAGAATTGAAAAGGAACAGTTTTGGTTCCTCACCGAGGAAATTCCAGAATTTATTCCATCTCGAACAGGGATGACAGATTCAGAAAGGGAAGTCACTGACGAAAGCATCAAAGAAGATTCAAGCTTTTCTGCCTCAGAAAAGGAAGAAGAAACGTCGACTTCGAATGAAAAGAAAAAATCAGAAACTTCAAGTGAAGATCAAACAACAAAAGGTGAGAGCTCCAAAGATTCAAGTGACGAAACAAATGACGATCAAAATTCAGAAAGTTCAAGTGAAGATCCAAGCTGCAGTGATTCAAGTTATGAAGCAAGTGAAGAACAAAATTCAAGTGAATATCAAACATCAGAAAGTTCATCAGATTCCGACACTGATGAAGAATGTTCAGAAGATGAAAGTCGAGTTGACAAGAAAGTGAAGAAAGCAGAAAGCTCAAGACACTCATCACATACATCATCTTCCAACACCAAAAGACCCAGACGGAAACGATGTTTTCGCTGTGGTCATTTAGGACATACAGCGAAACATTGTAAAACCAAGAATTTTCCAAAACCAGAATATGATTTTGCCAAAAATTTCACATATCAGCTTGATTATCTTAAGAAATCTGTTAAAAATCTGGTTAATTCAACAGCTTATTTTTGGAAACAAAAAGAGGACATCGTGGCTCAAAACCACGATAGATTCAAAATGAAGCAAGTCTGGGTTCCCAAATCAATCTAATTTGTGTATATTCTTGTATTTCAGAATAAACTCCAGAAATGGCTTCGAATGCTTATGGAATACATTTGGCATGTCGAAAGCGGATGTTCAAGACACATGACAGGCCTGAAGGAGCTTCTGAAGAATTTTCGTTTTATTGATGGTGATTTCGAGTCTTTCGCTGGAGACGAGAAGGGAGGAAAGATCGTTGGAATAGGAGATGTGGTGTCTGAAGCCCTCACGTTGGAAAATGTCAACTATGGTCCAGAATTGTGCTACAATCTCATGTGTGTATCACAAGTCTGTAATAAACGAATATCGGTGCTTTTCAACGACATGGAATGCTTGTTTCTCAAGCCTGAATATGTCGTTCCTACAGAAATGATCATGCTTACTGCTCCAAGACAAAACAACACACACGTGTTCAACATGAAAAACGTCAAGACAAATGATAACCTGACCTGTTTGATCTCAAAGGCTTCAGAATCGGAGTCACTGCTTTGGATACAAAATCAGAGCACACCACGGCCTACAGTTGCTGTTCACAAGTTCTCTGGATACAAAATCAGTCGTTGGATTATGGAATCAACATCATTAAGACTCCTATATTCATCAGCAATAAGGCATGTCTGGGAATTGTGAAGAATCCCATCCACCACTCCAGAACAAAGCATATTGAAATTCGAATTCACGCAATTCGAGATGGATACGAGAAGGGGTATATTCAAGTGGTGCCAATGGATACAACACAGCAGCGAGTCGACATTTTCACAAAAGCTTTTGACAAAAACCGATTCAACCAGTTGGTAACCTGGTTGGAAATGGTTAATTTCCTTGAATGGAAATGAATCTTGTGGTAAAAAAAAAAAAAAAAAAAATCATTTCGTAAATACTCTATCTTTTGTTTACATTAAAAAAAAAAAAAAACGTTTGTTGAAAGTAAAACAAGTATCGTGAAGCGTCGCCCACCAAAAAGATTTTCTCAGTTTTTAAAATTTTATTTTCGGGCAACGGACTTTCGAAAATAAAGATTTTAGGGGGGATATTACAAAAAATCAAAAATTAGATGCTTATGTCTGACTCCTGCTAGAGGAAGTGATAGAAAATTGCTAATACTTTGTCATTTCTTGCAAAAACACAAAACAAAAAGAAACCGGGGTACCAAGCATCGACGTGTCGGTAGATTCAGCAACACCGACGAGTAAACTACTGTTAGGGGGCAAAACATAACGTCTACACAAGGATTCTGGCTTTTCTCAGGCATTACGCATCACAGTGGGTAACACGTTGCGGCATATGGCTTAATGGTCTTAAATCTTGCGTTGATAGATTGCCAAAGTCTGAGATCTCGGGTCTTTATATTGGTTTTCATTCGGGGGTATCATAGTTGGTCTTCTGCTGCATCCAGATACATGCTGACCTAGAACTTCTATGATATCCCTTCATAATAAGCGCCTTAAAAAAAAAAGGCCAAACCCTTTCATAATAAGTGCCATTTTTGGCCAAAACCTTTTGATGGATTAGTTTCGGTCTCTCTGCTGTACGAAAGTACTGACCTGTTCACTGAACTATCTGTCTCAGCTCTCGATAGTTCTTGGGATCTCTGTTGTACGAAAGTACAGACCTGATCTCCGCTCTATCGTTGAAAAGAATGAATCCAATATACTCACCTGTTATGAAGAACCTTTGTGCATACCTTGATCGCGGGGGTATGTCCTGATGTGGGACTCACGGGCGTATTGATTCTGTTCTCAATAGCTTGTGTGGGGGCCATAGAAGTCTTGTCAATATTACCGAAAACATGATAAAAGCGCTCTTCGAAGGCATGTTGAAAGAAGGATGCATGGATTTAAGCGGACAAACATACTGGCAGTTTTTCTTGTGCCCTGGATAGTAAATGTTAATAATAATAATAAATAAGAAATTGGCAAGTGTTGGCGATATGATCTTCTGCAGGCAAGTCAACGAGCGTCGAAGGTTTCAAGAAAATCCGCATCAAATGGAACCTCCCAGAGCTGAAAATTCGAAGTTCGGAGTCTAAATGGTCCAAATTTTCTTAATTGTGTAAATATTTCATACATTTTAGTGTTTTAAACAAAACTGGGCACGTTTTTCGAGAAAGTTTGAAATTTACGAGCGAAATTAAAATTGTTCAAAGATCTTCAGGTAAATCTTCGATTAATCATCATCTACAACCATCGTAGTCATCGGTTCACATTTTCGGTGAACAGTGCACTGTTTGAATCTTTATAATTGTTCTTTGTGTTCATAAACCCTAGATTCTGAATCCGTAATCTCTGTGGTTTGATATGGATGTTTGTTTTTTTTAAGAACCGAACGAACCAAGATTCACAATGCTCATTCATATTTGGACTCATCTGTGATCGTTGTTTGAACAAAACAAGAAATCAGTTAGGGTTTTTAAAGGGTTTATGAAGAAATTTTTGATGCTGGCGAATTAACGATAAATGTAGCGAACTCAGCGAAATTAACATGGAATCTCAAAAGTCTCGAACGCGAGTTCGAGCGACCGGCGGAATAATCTATTCACCGGTAATGTGGCCGTGACAAGTGTCTCCGCTGCTAAATCTTTCCGGAACAGAACTCGGTCGTTGCTAAGTTCGCTAGCGACATCGTTGTCGATGATATTTTCGGATCACGTTCATGAACATCAGCGAAGACAACCTTTAGGGTTGTCAGCGAATTTATTTTTTTTAAATATGTTTTTTGTAAATATCTTTTATTGTAAATATCTTTGTAAATATTGCTTTTATTTATAGTATTTCCTTGTAAATATATTTTTCTATCTCGGAATCTCCCTCACTTGCCTCGTTTCTCGTGTCAAAAACAGGATGGTGAAAATTATTGAGTGGGATAAGACGTTAAAGCACAACCAGAGTATCAATCTTGATCAAGTTCCACAAAATTTCCAGGACGCAGCTAGATGGGTTAGATCAAGCAGAATCGGCTATGCGGTTGAGACCGTCGTTAAAGTTTACAGAATCCACATTCAAGAGTTCTGGGAAAATGCGAAGCCTGAAACCATCAACAACGCCTGAGGTATAACTTCAACTGTTCGCAACAAACGCATAGAAGTGACCGAAGAAAGGATTCGAAAAGTCTTGAAGCTGCAAGATAGTGCACAAGATCCTATCTCTTTGAGAAAAGATGATATCTTGGATTGATTTCGTGGTATGGGGTATGTAGGAGACTTTTGTCAAAAGAAAGAGATTAAGAGAAGAGGACTCACAAGGGATTGGAGGTTCATCGTTAACGTATTTGCTATATGCTTAGTCCATCGTAAAGGTGGTTTCGACGGCCTAAATCTGGAATGGTCAGCAGCTATGTTAAACTTGTGTCTGAATCAGAAATTCAATATCTCGGGTTTAATTTTCAACTACATGCTAGAAAATGTCAGTGGGCCGACTTGGGGGATGTATCCCAGGTTCATTCAGATGCTAATTAACGATCAATACGAGAATCCGCCAAATGATGGAAATCTCTACACTTTTCATGTACCCACGAGTCGTCAATTCACAGAAACTAAAACAAATGAGTGGGTAATGCTGCATGACTGGATGTACGCAGCAGAGAGACTGCCATTAGTCAGAGAAGCTTACAAAAAATACAGAGAGGCACTTCAAGAAAAGCAACAAAGAATAGCACAAGCTGAAGCAGAGGCTGCAGAAAAGGAAGATCGATCGAAAGGTAAAAGAAAAGGAAAGGAAATAGCTAAAGATGAGCCTCCCAAAAAGAAAAAGGCATCAAAAAGCTCTGAAAGACTCATGGGTGCAAGCTTTAGAGCAGCCGAATCTGAAGAACAGTGTCAACATATCAATGATATGAAACAAATTCACGCGTTGCAGGAGAAAGGAAAGAGAGAGAAGAGACTCAAGAGACAAGAGATGTCATCATCCGAAAGACCAGAAGTTGTTACAGAAGAAGTACAGTCTTTGAATGACTTCGTTGATACTCTGCTAATAGATCCTGATGAAACTTCAGCTAGCAAGAAAACACCTCCGAAAAGGAAGCAGTCGGATGAAGGATCTTCAAGAGTTCCTCTCGTAAAGCCTACCAGATTCTCAAGGCCACCGGTTCCTCCACAAAGGGTTCGACTCTTTCAAGAACTCTATGATAAACTCATTAAAGATGCCGGTCCATCTGTAGCCAAGGAAATCTGTCTTCTCAAGAACCAAGTTAACGACACAAACATCTTGAGAGAGAAGATTAAAGATCAGCGTAAGAAGAACAAAGAAATGAACGCTTACATGGCCAAGCAGTCAAAATTCATCAGATTCCAACAGATGGGGATTGAAAAACTGTATAGAATGATGAGAAGTATGTGTGAAAAGATGGAAATGGATCCTATGTTCTCTTTCGAAGAAATCTTCGACTGTGATGCCTTCGTAGAAGAAGAAACTACCAGAAAAGAGAAAGAAGCTGAGGCAAAGAAAAGACGTCTGGAATCAACCGAGAAAGTGACTGGAGGAGATGAAAGTGATGAAGAAGAAGTCGATAGAGATGAAATGCCTTCCAGATTCATTGAATGGGGTCTGGAAGAGGAAGTGTTATACGAGCAGGAAGACGGAAAAACTTTCTCCCCCAGCATCCAGAGTGGTTTAAGAAAGAAAGAGAAAGACTCCCTGATTTCTATCAGGTGATAACTGTCGAAAAGAGTGAAGCCACCGAGAGAATCATTAGCTGGATGTACAACAACCTGAGAGGAATGTTTATGGTTAAAAGACGAGGTGGCGTGATTCAGTACTTTCAGACCGGATTTGATCTCTTTACTCTTCCCAGGTGGGATTTACGTGAGCTGGGCCGTCTGGACATTCTAAATCCAGAAGAAAGAAGTATTGGAGGAGACTTTGAGCGTCTGGTCACTAAAGAATGCAACAAGGGTTTCCCTAATCACAGGCCTCAGTGTCCAAGACGGAGAGTTTCGAAAACAACCATAGATCCAGTGACAGGGAAAGGAAAGGTGACGTGGGTGATCAACCCTGCTAAAGTTGTCACGAGAATCAAGCTTCCTGAAGAAATTCCTGTTGTCCTCAAAGATTTCAAGAAATGGTTCTATGATAGCAAATCTGGCGAAGCTGTGATCAGATCCAACGAAAATGTAGATATTCGAATCTTGGATCCTATGGACGTTTTTATGTTTGGGCTCTCCGATCTAACGATGTTGAATGCAAGCCGCATAAATGTGGGAGATGGAAATGCAAATCTCGAGGAGGCTATGCTATTTCAGAGAGCGGTCGAAAGAGCCTGGAAGTTAAAGAGAGAAATGATGGATATTGTAGACAAAATCGAGAAACGAAAAGAAACAGAGGAAAAGAAGAAGGAGGCAAGGAAGAAAAAGAAGCATGAATGAAAGAAAGAAAGGACCTCTGCCTCAACAACTGAACCCACCACAACATCATCACCTCCGGCCTCATCCACATATGAGGCCACTATGGAGGATCAACCAATTAGTGAAGCTGTTACTACTCAAGAAACTCCGGCTGCACCAATCGAAACTTAAGCACCACCCGAAACAACAACGAACGAAGACAATCCCAAAGAGCCTGAAGAGCCAGCTACAGAAAATCCAGTGGAAACAACTGAAGAACGAGAAGACAAGTATGCAACGATCTAGGGGGGATATTGTTGGAACTTTTGAGATCGTTCATACTTGTACTGGATTAGTTTTATAGTTGATTGTAGCTAATTTGCTAGTTTAGGGGCTTATTTTGTAATTTCATGAAATTAGAAATCCTGACTTGGTGTAGTTAAGATTCCAGCAAATTATAAATTTGCTGGCAAGTCAGACTCTATATATAGCCCAAGCATTGTAACCTAGCCAAGCTTTTGGCTCTTTGGTGAATGAAGTGTTGTTTACATTAAATCTCTAGATTGTGTGCTCAAATCAGATTTCCAAGGTGCTTTATTGATTCATATACTTGTTTGGATTCAATACAACACTTGTTGTATTCATCAATCCATTAGCTTCATCTTCATTCTTGATCTTTCTTGACTTTTTCATAGTTCAAACACTTAATCAATAGGTGTTTTGGACTAAAACAACCAACCACTGTGATCCGGATTGATATTGGGATCTACACCACCTTGTTTTAGAACTCATCCTCGAGGTCTACTGGAACAGGTGTGGATATTTCCTCTGCATCTCTGATTCAAGCTCCAAGTGTACTCTGGTCCTCTCTTGGAATCCCATTTCACTTTGACTAGAACTAATCTCTTGTGTTTGAGATTCTTGATCTTTCTGTCTTCAATCTGTAGAGGTCTTTCTTCAAACTTAAGTTTCTCATTTACCTCTATGTCCTCAAGAGGTACTACTAATGATTCATTGGCTAAGCACTTTTTGAGATTACATACGTGAAATACATCATTTATTCCTTCCATTTCCTCTGGTAGTTGTAGCTGGTATGCTACGGGTCACATTCTTCTAATAATCTCAAAAGGTCCAACATACCTGGGACTTAGCTTTCCCCTCTTGATGAATCTGACTATTCCCTTCCATGGAGAAACTTTTAATAATACCTTGTCTCCAACTTGGAATTCCAACGGTTTTCGCCTGTTATCCGCATAGCTCTTTTGTCGATCGCGTGCTCCTTTTAGTCTTTCCTTGACTTGAATAATCTTGTCCATTGTTTCTTGTACTATCTTTTAGTCCAGACAGTTGCTTTTCTATAATTTCTACCCAACAGACTGGAGTTCGGCACTTTCATCCATAAAGTGCTTCGAATGGTGCAGCATTGATACTGGTATGATAGCTGTTATTGTAAGAAAATTCTATTAATGGTAGATGATCGTTTCCTCTAAAATCAATTACACAAGCTCTAAGCATGTCTTCCATTGTCTGAATTGTCCTGTTGCTTTGTCCATCCATTTGAGGATGATAAGCTGTGCTTAGATTTAACCTGGTTCCCATTGCTTTTTGGAAACTTGTCCAAAAATGAGAAGTAAAACGACCATCTCTATCAGAAACAATAGATAAAGAAATTCCATGTAATGAAACTATTTCATTTACATATAACTTGGCTAATTGCTCCATGTTGAAAGTTTCCTTCATTGGTAGGAAATGAGCAGACTTGGTTAATCTATCTACAATCACCCAGATTGTATCATTACCTTTTCGTGTTTTGGGTAATTTGGTAACAAAGTCCATTGTTATCAATTCCCATTTCCATACAGGCATTTCTAATTGTTGCAACAAACCTGAGGGTTTCTGATGTTCAGCTTTGACCTGTGAACATGTTAGACACTTGGCAACATAAGCTGCTATATCCTTTTTCATTCCTATCCACCAGAAATTTTTTCTTAAGTCTTGATACATTTTATCATTTCCAGGATGTATCGTATACTTAGATTTATGGGCTTCTTCTAATATTTGGTGGCGTAGATTTCCTAGTTTAGATATCCAAATTCTTTTCTTATGGAATCTCCAAATTCCATCTGTTCCTTGTTCTAATTCCTTAATCATTCCTTTTAATTTTTCAGTATCGCCTTGATTACTGATTCCTGTGCTTTTCTAATCTGTTCATTTAAATCTATCTGCAGATTTAACTTAAGAGAGCGTACTCTTCTCGCTTTTTCATGATACTTTCGACTTAAAGCATCGGCTACAACATTAGCCTTTCCTTCATGGTACTGGATACTACAATCATAATCATTAAGAATTCCATCCAACGTCTTTGTCTCCTATTTAATTCCTTCTGCCCAAAAACATATCTTAAACTCTTATGATCGGTGAAAATGGTAAACTTACTACCATAAAGATAGTGTCTCCAAATTTTCAGGGCAAAAATTATGGCTCCTAACTCAAAATCATGAGTTGTATAATTCTATTCATGATTCTTAAGTTGTCTAGAGGCATAGGCTATAACCTTTTGTCGTTGCATCAACACACATCCATAACCTAATTTAGACGCATCACAATAGACTACAAAATCTTCTGTTCCTTCTTGTAATACTAATATGGGTGCGTTGGTTAATCTTTGCTTAAGGATTCTAAAGGCTTCTTCCTGTTTTGGTCCCCATTCAAACTTAACTAATTTACAGGTTAGTTTTGTTAAGGGAATGGCTATTCTAGAAAAATCTCGGATAAATCGTCTATAATAACCTGCCAATCCTAGAAAACTTCTCACCTCCGTGGGTGATTCAGGGACTTTCCATTTTGTAATCGCCTCAATCTTTGTGGAATCCACATGAATTCCTTCATGATTAATCATATGTCCAAGAAATTGCACTTCTTCTAACCAAAATTCGCATTTCGAAAATTTAGCATAAAACTTTTTTTTTCTCAGCAAATTTAAGAGTGTATGCAGATGCGCTGCATGTTCTTCTTTACTCTTATAGTAAATGAGAATATCATCTATAAAGACAATTATGAATTTATCCAGATATGGTTTACATATTCTGTTCATCTTGTCCATGAATGCGGCTGGGGCATTGGTTAGACTAAATGGCATGACTGTAAATTCATAATGGCCACACCTTGTTCTGAAAACGGTCTTAGGAATGTCCTCTTCCTGTACCTTCAATTGATGATATCCTGAGTGTAAATCGATCTTAGAAAAGAATCGAGCTCCTTGAAATTGATCAAATAGATCATCGATTCTCGATAATGGGTACCGATTTTTAATCATGACCTTGTTCAATTCTCGGTAATCAATGCACATACGCATTGATCCGTCCTTTTTCTTGACAAACAAAATTGGTGCTCCCCATGGCGATGAACTGGATTGTATGAATCCTTTCTCCAGAAGTTCATCTAACTGTTTCTTCAGTTCTTGCATCTCTGCTGGTGCCAAACGGTATGGTGCCTTGGCAATTGGTGCTCTCCCTGGTAGTAGGTGAATTCTGAATTCGACTTCACTATCTAGCGGTAGTCCAGGTAATTCTTCTGGGAAAATATCTAAGAATTGGGATACTACAGGGATATCTTTCAACTCTTTCCCTTTAGTGTTAATGATCATGGAAATCATATACACTAGTGACCCTTTTCTAGCATAACTGGCTGTTTTCATTACAGAGATGAATTTCGTGGATCGGGATGACTTATTTCCTTTAATTGTGATCTTTTCACCCCTTGGTGAATTTACTTGTATTGACTTTTGATCACATAAAATACTGGCTTTATTGCCTACTAACCAATCCATTCCTAATACAATATCAAATCCAGCCAAATTCATTGGGTAGAGATTAGCGATAAAATTTTGGTTTAAAATTTCTATTCTTGCTCCCTACAAGATTTCAGTGATCTTAATGGATTCTCCATTTGCCGTTTCTACTAGACATTCTTGTTGAAGTTTAGTTAATGGTTGATTAAGAAGTTTGCAAAATGAAGTATTAATAAAACTTTGGTTCGCACCAGAGTCAAATAATACTTTAGCAAAAACATCATTAACTAAAAACGTACCGGCAATCACGTCCGGAATCATCTTTGCTTCTTCTGCTGTCAGAACAAATGCCCTCGCATTCTTAGTAGTCTTGTTATTCATGGCTAGAGCTAGTTTCGGACAGTTTGGTTTGATATGTCCCTTTTCTCCACAATTGAAACATACTCCATTGCAGGGTTTCTTCCTGCAGTCTTCTTCCTTGTGTCCCGGTATCTTGCAGAAATTGCAGTATGTGGAGCATCTTCCTGAATGCTTTTTCTTGCAGGCCTTACAGTAAGGTGTAGAAGTAGAGCCTACGTTTTTCCCACGGTTGGAATTACCGTAATAAAATTCCTGGGTAAACCTTTGAGCTTGGTTCTTCCTCTGATTTTCTTCTTGTGTACGTACCAATTCACCAGTCAAGGTATTTGCTAGTTCTACAGCTTCTTCTATTGTGTGTGGTCTAGCTACCTTGACTACATGTCTAATCTCACTGATTAATTAAAACAACCCTCCTAAAATATTTAGAATGTCCCTATACGTCCTAAAATACACCCCGAATACGAAAAGTGGGCACTAAATACTTTATTTTTATAAAAATTAAATAAAAACAAATTTTTATTATCTCTCGCGGGGCGCGACAAAGCCAAGGAAGGCTGTGTCGGGGAGCGACATCTAGGCCTCCAGGCCGCCCCCTGAGCCACCACGTGTCCCCACTCGTGTCGAAGCTAGCTGGTGACTGGTCAAAGCTAGGGCCTACCCTGCCTAGCTCGCGGGCTGCGAACGCCGTAGTTAACTCTCTCGCGGGGCGCGAGAGAGTGTCTGATCAGCCCTATAAAAGGAGGCCATCGGCATCTCATTTTCGTCGTTCAAATCTCGTGCTTCTCTCTTAAATTTCTGAATTGTAGAAATAATATCGGGAATAATTGTAATTCCCGATATGGAGATCACAATAATATCGCACAACTCGTAAGGTGACGGAATCACACTAACAAGTTGCAAAGAAACAAAGAGATGAAAGGAAGATGATTTTTTATTCAAAAGCTTCAAATCTTGCATACAATGATTGTCTAATACAAGATCTACCAAAACCCATCACCGTGCACCTATGACACATTAGGCTATTTATAGAAAGGGATTAGGGAGGATGCTCCCTAAACCCTAGGCCCAAAACTACCCAAAAAGCCCATTTACAACCATTAACCCATATTCCAACTAATCCACTTGGGCTACTTATCCATAAACCTTCAAGGGCCTAACAATCTCCCCCTAGGTTTACTGGATCAGTAGCTGCTTCAAACTGCAGGACCCCCTTCGTCTTGATCAGGAGCAAAAAGATGATGAACTGCGATGTAAGCAGCAGCACTCGTCCAACTCTTTGTGCATTCTTCGTACTTTTCATTCATGCAAATTTGATGAGCATTGAGAACCAGGATATCTTCTTTATGAAAGCTCATTAGGTCATATGAGTTGGGAATCCTGATGGATTGTTCTTCGATAACTATAACAACTTCTGCCATCTTTGGATCATACGCCCAGAATTTGAAGTTTCTTAGGATTCCCTTCTTAAACTTCCTGGAGAGTCGAATGATCTTCTCTTTATTAGTGGCTAGCCAGATAACTGATTTGATAGTGCGTTTGGTGTGAGGATCACGCACTCCGGGGTTTCTCTTGATTGTGGGCTCAGCGGTTTTCATTGTTGCGAAGTTGCTCTTCACTTCTCATTCTAACCTCGAATGAAATGCCCAACCCCTTCCTTTATTGTAAAGATCTGGATCATAGTAAGGAGCACGTAATAGACTTTTTAACTCAATCTTGGTCCATGACTCGAATTGACTTTCTTTTCCATAATACTCTCTGTGTCCACTCTTTCCCGTAATCGGCCACATCTGTTTGTCTGGTTCATACCTTCAACATGCCACCTCTGATTTGTTTCCAACATCATCGTAATAAGAAGATCCTAATTCCATCACCAATCTGTCTAGCCTCTTTGTGGGATCTTTCAGTTGAAAGTTCTCATCCAGAGGACTTAAATCCTGATTCTTCATTACCAACAATTGTTTCTTGCTTTGCCTCTCTTTCTCTTTCTGCTCTTGTCTTTTCTTAGACTTACTGCTTCGTTTCTTTGGTTTGGCAGCAAAATAAGCTTCTAGAGCTGCTGCACGCTCCGCTTCTACTGCTGTTCTTTTCTCTGGAGTTTGTTCTGTTCTTCCAACGTAAAACTGTTTATCTTCTTTATCCACAAACTCATTTCCAAATTTCTTCTCAAGCTTTACCTTCAGATCGTAAACAGTTGACATCAACATCCCTACATCACCTTGCAGTTGATCTATGGTGAGACCTCCGTTGGTGAGTTGTGATTGTAATGACGAGATCTGGGCTTCTTTCAATGCAGAGTCTTGTTGAAGAGAAACAATTTGAGCATTTTTCAGTTTTGCATCCTGTTCTAACACCACCACATGCCTTTTCAACCTCTTAACATATTCATCTTCATCACTATAGCTGTCGCTTTCAAAGATCTGTCTTTTCTCGGTCGCATATCTAAAAGCTGCTTCATTATGTTCAGTAGTATGAGTGCCACTTGAACTTCCTGCTTTAATATGAACACCACCGCTTGAACTTCCTGGCTGTGAGAGGGTGGTTTCAAAGTCAAAGTTGAAATCATATAGCTCTTGATCATTTGTGCTTGTTTTCTTTGATGCACCTTTTGTTTGTGGACCAGGATGAGGATCAACGATTGAAGTGGACTCAGGGACTTTTGGTGGGCTTGAAGGAATGTCATCAGGTGCGGTGTCGGTTCTTTGTTTCTTTAGAGCTGATTCTTCAGTAACATCAGCATTCGCTTCCACTTCCATCTCAACTTGTGATGTAACAGCATTTTCTTGAATGTCAGCAGTGGAGACAGATGGAGGGTTTCCATCACCACCCTGTAAACTTAAAAGTAAAGCTGCTAGATTCTCAGAAGTCATAGGCACAGGCTTGCGAACGACATCCTCTTCCTTATCAGACATTACTATCTTAATTTCGCCCTCAGAATTTGTTTCTTCGTCACTTGAGCTTGTCTCTGATTCTGAATCAATAACTTTAACTTCTTCTTCATTGCCAGCCCCCTGTTGTATTTGCTGCATAAGCTGAATGTCGTGTTCCTATGCAATTTGTGCATTTATCGATGGAGGAACTGGAGCAACAGGGCGACTGGAGGAGCTAGGGCAACAGGAGCTCCTTGCACAACTTTAGCAAATCTCCCATGCTTCTCAAGTGCAAACCTTCCCTCAAAATTATGATGTTTGGCTCTTTTATTTCTACATGCGTTCTCAAAACATCCTGGCCCCATTGGGTTTAAGTTGATAAAGTTTGGGCCCTTGACTAACGCTGGGTATCGATCGTCAAGAATCATCTGAATGAACCTTGGATATAGCATGAAGATCTTCTTTTTCGGGTCATCGGGCATTTTCTTCATATTATCGAAGATGAAAGCTGAAAAATTGTAATCCCATCCATTCACTAACGCCACGATTGCTGATGTTTGCGTCCTGTTCAGTTGATCGAATCCTCCTTTGTTCTCAGCGATGCATTGGAGGAAGAAGTGTACTAATAGCCTCCCGTATGGCGGAAATAGTTTCTTAAGGACTATTGGATATCCACCTTCATAGCTCATCCTTCGATGTGCAGCTTGAACTCTGGACTGATCGTATGAAGTTGGATGATGTGGCTGATCTCCCAATTGTAACACTTCTCGCACTATTGCTTCTGTCACAATGATCTTTGTTTTCTGAACTGTTGCTTCAATTGAGCTTGCACCTTGACTGTTGATTTTTGCAGTGTTCCAAAAGGTGTTGATGCAGCTGTTGCACATAACAGGTTCTGCTCTTAGAGCGTGAGTGAGAGGACAATTGTTCGGACCCCTAATGAGAGATCCAAACAACTCTGCTTGATCTGCTGGAGGATCAGACAAAAATCCTGTTTGATTATGAAATTCATTGACCTCTAACTGCCGTTGATTCCCTTCCTGCATCATAGCACCAGCCATTTTGCTGCACTAGAAATGGCGACGTTAGATCCTTTTTAAAAAAAAACAGTTAACTTGTATTTAAGTTAACGACGAGTTAATAAAATCAACACGTCGAGAAGTCAAACACAAGTAAAACATGTCATTAAAGTAGTCCAGAAAAGCAATCCAAAAGTCCATGTCAGAAAAGGTTCAAGTCAAAAGTTCAGGTCAAAGGTCAGGTCAAAACTGGTCAAGGTCCGGAATGATGGGGTTCATCTCGGATGAACCTCTTCATTCGGAATGACATAATCATTCCATCCGAGATCATCCGAGTTGGAAATCTCCTAGTCCGAGATCATCCGTGATGATGATCTCTGGTCCGAGATCATCCGAAATCATCCGAGATGTGGTGATGTTGTTCGGAATCACACACCTATGATCCAAAATCAATCCGAAATCGTCCGAGATAAGGGAAGTTTGAGAGAAATCCTTGAAATTTGTCCGAGATGATTCGAGATTGTGACTCGGACCCTTGTCTTTTTCTCATTAAATATCCTGGATGGGCTTATGGGCTTGGCCCATCTCGGATGCTTGGTCCGAAATGATGGGCCTGTTCAGGCTTTGACTAGGTCAATTCCTGATGGGTCCCATCCGAGATGGTGGGCCATCCAGATTCATCCATTTATTATTATTTTAATCAACTTTTCAAGATAGCAAAATACCCCCTTCAAAATCAATGAAGCAACCCACTGAGCAACAATAAAATAATAAAATAATAAAACAATATGTATGAAATACCAATACAGGGGTGATTTTGGGAAGACTGTCACGGGATCAAATCGTTTTCGAACTGATTAAGGAACACTTTTCAGCCCTTCATTTACTTGGACCGGTCCATGCAATTGTTAATATGCTTGTCCTCTTAAATCCACCGCTCAAACTTCAACTTTTTAGCTCTGCGATTCGTTTTAGGTGAAATTATACAGAAACATCTGTGCGTCCCATTTCAAGGCATACCCCCGCGATCAAGGTAAGCACAACAGTTCATCGTAGCAGGTGAGTATACAGAGACCATCCTAAAGTTTTTCAACGCCAGACTTCCTTGTGAACAGGTCAGTACTTCCGTACAGCAGAGAGACCAGGGAGGTTCTGACGAGGGCGAGACAGATACCTTTAACGGTACGAATTTGGCTTTAATAGCACACAGAATTCTCTTTTAAGTGAGATTTCTTCCGTTTTCAGGTTTTGGCCCTTTTGTGGCTCTTTTGCAAGATATCCTGACTGTGCCCAGGTCTGCATATAGTCTGGATGCAACAGAGCCCTGATATCCCGGATGATTTATCATTATAAAGACCCAAAACTTCAGATGTTGGCTATCAATCAATGCAGGATTTAAAACCATGAAATCATACACCATTGATCTGTTACCCACGAGATGTCCAGTACATTATGTTTATATCACTTTGCTTCTTTTTGCTTTTCGAGCGGTAGACCTATCAACATATCGTAGTGGATCATGGCCTGTTCAGCATTGAAACCTTACGTGTGTTAATCAAGTTCTTTAGCACAAAAATTTATTTCATTTCCCAGCAACTTTTCTCCCCTTAAATTTGTGCAAAAGTAGAATACTTTATGCCCAAATTTACCGGCTGAGATACCGATATACAAATTCATAAAACCCCTTTATTTATATTTTTTTAAGCTCAGTCGGTAAAACATATCATTTTCAAGAGGTCTACAAGCACATTGAACCTTGAGATGCTGATAGGTTTTGTAAAAAGATCTGTCGTGTTGGCATTAGTATGGATCTGTTCAAGTTTAATAAGACCTCTGTCAAAACAATCTCGTATAAAATGAATTTTGATGTCAATGTGCTTCGTTTTGGAGTGAAACATAGGGTTTTTGGTGATCTAGATAGCGGCATCATTATCACAATAAATGGTTGTATCAAGATAAGTCATATCGTAATCTTCCAACTGATGTTGCATCCAAAGAACCTGGGAGCAGTAGGCAGATGCTGCAACATACTCCGTTTCCGCTATGGAGAGAGACACTGTTTGCTACTTCTTACACTGCCAAGAGATGAGTCTGTCTCCCAAGAACTGGCATCCAGCTGATGTGGATTTTCTATCCCTTTCTGTCCCTCCAAAATTGGTATCTGAAAAAGCAAATAAATCAAAGTTTGAATCTCTGGGATACCAGAGTCCGAGTTTAGGAGCTCCCTTCAAATATCGAAAGATTCTTTTAACTGCAGTTAGATGAGAAAGTTTAGGGTTGGCCTGATAACAAGCACACTGACAGACGGCGTACATAATGTCCGGCCAACTGGCGGTCAAGTACATCAGTGAGCCGATCATAGATCGATACACTGTCTGATTAACAGGACTTCCCTCTGGATCCTCGGTCAACAACGACCGTTCTGCAATTGGGGAGTCCATTGGCTTTGAATCTGTCATGCTGAACTTTGCAAGAACATCATGTACATATTTTCCTTGATGAATCAAGATTCCTTGACTATTCTGACGAACTTGTAGACCCAAAAACATTGTCATTTCTCCTAAAGAGCTCATCTCAAACTTTCTCTTCATGACCTCTTTGAATTCCTTGCAAAGTGCATCATTTGTGGACCCGAAAATGATACCATCAACGTATATTTGAACCAGAATCATGTCTTTGTCAACACGCTTAATGAAAAGCGTCTGATCGATTGTTCCTCGAGAGTACCCATGAGCTAGCAAATGTTCCGTTAGAGTAGCATACCATGCACGGGGTGCCTGGTGCAATCCGTACAGAGCCTTGTCCAGCTTGTAGGCATAACCTTCCTTTTCTTGATCAACAAACCCTGGTGGTTGAGCAACATAAATCTCCTCCTTGACCTTCCCATAAAGAAATGCCGTCTTCACATCCATTTGATTGACAGTGAAACCCATAAAGGATGCATATGCCAAGAAAATGTGGATGGCTTCAAGACGCGCTACTGGAGCATACTTCATCATAATCTAATCCCTCGACCTGACTGAAACCTTGGACTACTAATCTAGCCTTGTTTCTTATGATTATTCCAGAATCATCCTGCTTGTTGCGAAATACCTATCGTGTGCCAAGAGCTCTTTTTCCATGAAGCAACTTTTCTAGCTTCCACACTCCAAGTCGTTCGAACTGATTAAGCTCTTCATGCATTGCATCAACCCATCCAGGTTCCTGCAAAGCAACATTAATATTTTTAGGCTCAATGTAAGATATGAAACAGGAATATAAGCATGAATTGATGTCTCTGGATTTGCTGCGGGTCTGAACACCAGCAGACACTGGGCCAATGACATTCGTGATTGGGTGACTTTTCTGAACACGCTGTGGAATTGCTGTTGCAGGGACATGCAGATTTGATTGCAAATTTGAGAAGCTTCCTGATGCTATTCCAGATGACTCCCCCTCATTAGGTGCAACGATGTTACTTGATCTAGGTATGCAGTGCAGTCTGATGGAATTGTATCTTGAAACAGAGAGGCTCCTTGAACGTTTGATGGTCCAGCGAAGACTTCCGTGTTATTAGCTGCACCATCAAGGGTAGCTCCCACGGGTTCAGGAGTTGGTTCCTGAGTAGTGGAGGGGTGACGTTGTGCTGTAGTGTCTTTGTGATATCCCGAAGAATTCACATTGAGTTTCTTCATTAAAGTTTGCAGGGGCACATCCCCCTCTCCATCCTCAAAAGGAATAGGCATCTCTGCAACTGAAACTCCTGCATCAACAATTTCATCAGACAGAATTGGAAACGATTTAAACAAGGAGGAATAATCATATAGCCAATCAGGTCCAATACGAGCATCTTTAGGATTTTCTTCCAACCAATCTACGTGATATGCTTCCACGATCTGCTTTTTGACCTTGTTGTATACCCGATATGAGGTATTTTTGGCATATCCAATGAAGTAGCAGGGATCTCCTTTAGCTTCAAACTTCCCTTTTGAGTCCATGAGAAGAAGCACGTAAGGGCAACCAAAAGTTCGGAAATGATGCACTGAGGGTTTTTGACCTTCCACTATCTCATAAGGAGTTTTCATGTGACGTTTGTTGATGAAGGCATGATTCTGAACATAGCAGTCCGTGTTCACTGCTTCTGCCCAGAATATAAGTGGAAGTCCTGAATCTATTAACATTGTGGTGAGCTGGACAACTGACGGTAGGCGTCGGAAGGTCCTTGGTCGCTCATACTGTGAACTAACAAATAGTCAAATAACACACAACAATAAAATACAAATATACACGTAGTTCAGTAGAAAATTTCCTAACATATTGAATAATATCTTGGTGTCAGCAGAACACTTGTGTGGCTGAATCAGTGGCTTAGCTCTGATACCACCTTCTGTCGCAACCCTCGTCCCCTAACAAACCCGGGAACAGGCGGCCGCGGCCAGTGTTAGTGGTATCTGGGTTTATCATTTTGGCAGCGGAAATTTCGTCAGGACCGTAGTTAGGAAATATTTTATCAGAGTAAAATACCACACTTTTATAATATTAAACATATAGGAAAAACCCAAGTTTCAAGTACACACATTTTCATAGGGTTAAACCCCATTTTATTTAAATAAGACATCCCTTTATTTTAGGTAACTTTATGGCCACTTTTCCAAGCATTCAGTGCTGTCCAGCTGGCTTCTATTTGGCTTTCACATTTGGTTACCTGAAACGCATTTTAAAAATATTTTATCAGTGGGAAATACTGGTGAGTGAATCCCAGTTAAATCAAGTTTAGTAAAGACCATTGTACAGTATTGAGGGCGGTCGCGCAATTACATTTGTTTCCATCTACTTAATTACCACCCACGGTACTGTCAACCCGACTTGTGGTCATGTTACTCCTCGCAAGGTAGTAACAAATTTTGTATACAAAACCCCAACATACCGACGATGATTGTAGAATACAAATACTCAATCACTGTTTAATATAGTGTTAATTAAGTGAGGTTTTGTAAAAAAAAAAAAAAACAGATTTAAAAAAGGAGATTACTCACATTGCTGTCTTAGGTTTTCTTTAGGGGTTTCCTGGTGATTATCTATAATTAACACAGATGCACACGCGTTAGTATAATAACCCTTAATATTTACATTAGTATTACCCTCCCCGAGACGGCATTCCAACGACTATGTCGGGCAGAACCACGACAGCCGTTACGGAACCCTAGATCAATCGGGCAGCGTATCTAATACGTAACCGGGGTTATGATACTTACAATGAGGCAGAACTTCGTTATTTAGGGGGGTATTATACCCGAAATCACTTCAACTAGGTGAGAATTCGAGAGAAAGAAAAGATTGTGAACGAATTGAAAGTGAAACTGATCGGCCCTATTTATAGTTGTGATCTTGGACTCTCTCGCGACCCGCGTAAGCCGAAGGGAACCCCTTCACGGCCCGCGACATAGGCTGGTAGGGCCTAGCTATGACCAGTCATCGAACTAGCTTCGGCACATTGCACGACACGTGGCAGCACCGGGTTTCTCCTGGTGGCTTGTCTGTCGCGGCCCGCGCAAGACCAAGGGGTGGTCTTCGCGGCCCGCCAAGAACTAATAAAAATTGTTTTTATTTAATTTTAATAAAAATAAAGGTATTCAGTGCCCGTTTTCATATACGGGGTATATTTTAAGACATATAGGGTTATTTTAAATATATTAGGGGTGTCGAAAAATATTTTGGAGGGTTATTATACACACATTCCTGTACAATCTGTGTTATGACTCGATCTTCAATCGCTTACGTCTCGTGAGGACCATAATCCGTAAGTCTGTACAACCTACATTCACCACATACATTCACATTATTAGTACTTGAAGCATTATATGATCTTAGTGTATAATTAAAGGATCACGTCGCGTTTTATCCTCATGTAAATTCCATCTAATTATCCTTCTGAATTTGAGCATTTCATTCCTGAGTCTGTCCTTTGATGAGCATACAATACTATACCTGCACTTCATTTCATTTCATTCTCAAAACAATTCAATTAACATCATAAATCCTTATATATTAACCCCATATTTATATTCGTATGAGTCTCAATCATTGGAAACGTATGATGTAAAAAGAGGATAATGGAATTCCAGAAACTCAGGTACCAAATAAATATGAGATCTCAAATGAATATGTAAAACATAGTACAATATGAAACCATAACAAAACACGTGTAAAATAATATTTTGGAATATGGAACCATAGCCATAGGTTACATAGTATTTTAATATAAAATACCCAATCTTAAGGGGTAATTATAGAAAATCTGATAAGAATAGATATCAATTAATGTTTTGTTGAGATTTACAGGAAAATACAGAAAATAGAGTGTTTTGGACGTAGAATGGTATAATTGAAACAGCAGATAAAAAGCAGAAGATTGATGTGGAGAGCACGTTAGTTAGGACCCGTACCTTACCCACAAGTTACGAATTGTATGCGCCGTCAAGTTATAAAATTACAAGATCTGCATGGGAAAGTGGGCCCGAGTAAATTCAATTAGTTACAAGGTGTGGGCCTAGCCCATGTGTATGGCTCATAAGCAAGTAAAACTTAGGGTTTGGTTGGTTATATAAGGAGGATATGTTTGGAAACCCTAAGGAGGCTGGAATTCGAAGAACCAGCGAAAAAAGGTTGTGAAGAAAAGAGTAACGAAACCGGAAGAGAAAAGAGGACGAAAATGAAGATCGAAAGAACGAGGAAGCTTTAGTTGATTCCATGGGTTATTCTTTACAGTTTTTAATCTTTGAACTTTCTGTAATGATGATGAATTCGTAAGTACGTAAAACTTAGGGTTTGGTTGGTTATATAAGGAGGATATGTTTGGAAACCCTAAGGAGGATGGAATTAGAAGAACCAGCGAAAAAAGGGTTGTGAAGAAAAGAGTAACGAAACCGGAAGAGAAAAGAGGACGGAAATGAAGATCGAAGGAACGAGGAAGCTTTAGTTGATTCCATGGGTTATTCTTTACAGTTTTTAATCTTTGAACTTTCTGTAATGATGTTGAATTTGATATTCTTGTTTAGGGATGTTCACGAGGCGAGCCAAACCGAGCGAACCTTTGCTCGTGCTTGGCTCGTTTACAAACCGAACCGAGTGGAGCGGCTTATTTAAATATACTGAGCGAGCGTCGAGCAAAGTTTGAGCGATTTGGACAACCGTGTCACCCGATTTAGATTTGGACAACCGTGTCGCCTGATTTAGATTTGTTGAGAGAGATAGTGACAATGTTTGGTCTCAAGTTTTAAGGTTTTTAAAACAGGCACATTTTTTGACACAATATTTTTCTTATGAATAACAATATTATGGCCGACGAGGCGATGATCATATTGCATGAACAATGACGTTGAGAGTAGGAGACGATCGACTTAGGGTAACAATATGAAACATTGAGGCGATGAGCAGACTATAGTTTATCTGTTTATGGTTTAACTTTTAAATTTGATATTAATTTTTTTTATTGGCGTGATTGGGCTAGTACTTATAGATATAGTTGTAAATTTGTAGATAATTGATCAAAATCTAATTGGGTGATATATATATATATATATATATAGGTGTGTGTATATATGTATAATTTATATTTGTATATATACATGTTTATATACATATGTGTATATGTATATGTAGTTTGAGGATCCTGTACATTAATCCAGAAGTGTGAGAAGTGTATTATAACACTATATATAACACTATATAACACCATATAAACACCGTATAACACTATGTAACACCATATAACTCTATGTAACACTATATAACACTATATAACTAATATAACACTATATTTTGTCTAATAGCATGTCTATGATAGATGTGTAGTGTTATATTTTGTTATATAGTGTTATATGGTGTTACATAGTGTTATACGATGTTTATATGGTGTTATATAGTGTTATATATAGTGTTATAATACACTTCTCACACTTCTGGATTAATGTACAGGATCCCTACCCTTTATATGTATATATATATATACAAATTAAAGATAATGATTCGAGTTGAACCGAGCAGACATTTGCTCATGCTTGGCTCGTTTACAAACCGCGCAGAGCGCCTCGTTTACAACTGAGCGTCAAATCGAACGAGCATTTTCCGAGCAATTTCTGAAGAGGCGTCGAGCAGTTTGAACTGCCCTATTCTTGTTGAATTTGTTTTTCATGTTTGGCTAAACTTATTATAACTATCCTAAATAAGATGATATGATGTTTTGTTTATGATTGATAACTGATTTCCTGCTTGTATGAGTTTTGAATTAAAGTATGGTTAAATTCTTATGATGCATATGTCGAAATTGGTTATGATGTTAGTTGTGTGGTAATATTGATCTTTCTATGAGGTTATGCATGTCTGTTTCAATATTTACTATCTCTGGGGTATATTGACGTCCATTGGCCTAGGGCTTGAAACTTAGTCATTAATAGATAACTAATCACCACAGTTGGTTTGACATATGTGCTGCTTACGGGAGTGATGTTGTTGTATAACATACGTAATTTCATGCGTGATTAAGGTTTTGTGTTGTATAACATGCGTAATTTCATACCGTACTATCGCACGTTTTGAAAGATTGTATTTTACATTTTCACTATATATGTATACACACATTTTTTATGGCAATAAGAATTCCTTAAACCATCTAGAAATAGCATCCAGATCCAGGCTGAAAAGCGCTACATAATCAATACCAACCTAGACCATGCTCTAATAACAACACTTCTATTTATTGATGCATGAAATATTTCATGGTAGAAATTTCTAAGCATTAATTATTAGAACTTAACAAGAGAAAAAAGAGTTTACGGGTTTGATGTAATTTGGTTTCATAGTAATATGCCATATCGCATATTAATATATCTTCATTTGTCTTTAATCCAATCAATAAAATTGTTAAGGTTTCTGTGTGAGCAACCCCCTTCTCCGACACCTCTTGTAACCTTTTCTTTAATATCCAACGCCTTACCTGTGTATGTTTCGCTACTGAGCAACTCCTCCACTTTGGTTCTTATTTCTCCTCGAGTAATGATTCCTGCTTTATCTTTTTCCAACTGTAATCCAGTCTTCCAGATGTCACAAATGTAACTCTCATTGTGAAATTGATCAGCAAAGTATGGCCAACACAGAAAAGGAAGTCCGTTTGTGACACCTTCTATAGTAGAGTTCCAACCACAGTGACTCATGAAGAATGCTACTGAAGGGTGAGCTAGGACTTTCTGTTGTGGTGCCCAACTCACAATTCTTCCTCGGGCGCCTACTCTTTCCGTATATCCATCTGGATATTTATAACTAGATGTAGTCTCCTTGGTCATACCCGGTCTCACCCCCCACAAGAATGGTCTGTTGCTAAGTTCAAGACCGAGTGCCAATTCCTCAAACTGAGTTTGGTTGAAAAGAGTGAAGCTCCCAAATGCAACATAAATGACAGAACATGGTTGTTGTTGATCAAGCCATGTTAAGCAGGTTCGGTCCTCTTGCCAGAAGTGACCTACCTGGTCAGCCAGTCGATTGCTTGCCAGAAGAGGGCCTATCGGCAACAACTTCGGGAACAGGCTAAATGCTGCAGCCTCCAACTCAGTAGTAGAGTTGCAGATAAACCATTCTGTCAATCTAGAAGCCTCTTCAGCTTCTTTTACAAGTAGGAAGTTGGCTTCTATGGTAGCCACATCCTTAAAGCACACCCATCCAAGGTTCTCAGATTTCATAGGCGGCATGGTTTCTGATAGCTGAATTATCTGCTCTTTTAGAGGTGTGCCTACATAAAAGTTTAAAAAAAGTAATTAAATTAACATCTTAGAGTCTTATTTGATGAAATATGATGAAGATAGTCATATACATGTAATGAGTTTAGGTTGAAATGAGTCATTTTAAGCATGGGCTGAAATGAAACAAACTGTGTAGGCTTGATCAAGCCGCTAAGTTAATTATGATTACTAAAACAGTATTGTTTACGTTGTGTATTTAAATTAAATTTGGATGACTTTCAACCCATTTGACTTGTTTTCTTTTTGGATATTTTTTCGACCAAAGGGCTTCTATCCTATTGGTATCAAGGTGTGTAAAGCGGTGTCTCTCCCGTCTCCCCGTAAGATTGAGGGCTCGAGTCCAACGGTGGAATTGGTATTGAATTCAAAGTTGAAAATTAGAGTGTTTGCATGTGTATTAGAATGTTAGCCGTTGTAAAAAAAAAAAGATAAAATTTTTTACCCGACCTGTTTAATGATCTGTAATATTTGTATTAAATCATTTATAAGTAAACCAGAGGTGATTTATGCACGACAACAAGTACTATGTACTTCACTAGGGATGACAATGGGTCAGGTTCGGGTCGGGTATTGGTAATCTCATACCCATACCCGATTATAAAATCGTGTCCCATACCCGATCCAATACCCGTCGAGTATTTGTAAGGTAATTACCCGTCGGGTATCTGGTATACCCGCGGTTATCGGGTATACCCATTAGTTTGTTAAATGATATATGTTCGGATTTCTAAATACATTATTTTACTATTATAATTAGTATATAATTTTATTTATATAATAACTATTATAAATTAAAAATGAACACTACATACATATAAGTTTTATCATAAAGTAATAATAACTATATAATACTTAAACCCTTACATATATATACTTCACAACATACAAAATATAAATACTATTATCAAATGCATATACTAAAATAAAATTTATTTTTTCATATTATGAATATACTAAAATAAATCACCAAAATACAAAGGTTATTGAAAATAAAAATATAAATTCAAAAAATCAGGTATATAGTTCGGGTAAACGGGTATGTGCTTTCGGGTAATCGGGTCGTCTATCACTTAATCCCATACCCGCAAAAATTTTCAAAACTAATCACATACTCGGCCCAATACCCGTTGAGTATCGGGTATACCTGTCCCATTTGTGTTGGGTTTCGAGTATACCCGTCCGGCTCGGGTATTTTGCCATCCCTATACGCCACTTGTTATGATATGTAATATATGTACTATTATAGGTTGTTTTTTTACTTGTGTATAGTTATGAATAGTGTAACCCTAATGATTAACTAAATGCGCCTATAGGCTATATATAACCATGCATGTCTCACCTTTCTCGTTTATAATCCCATCATCAATCAGTTTCTGAAAGGATAACAAGGAGGCCAATGTAGCAACTGAAGCAGGCCAGAAGGCTGCTCTTCGAATTCCCATCTTCTTTGCAACTTTTATGGCCCATCCCATGCAATCATCAGCAATAACACAACTAACTTTACTGCCCTCTTCTTTGTTAATAGTCTCTATTAGTTCTTCAAGCTTGTGGGGCATGGTTTGTAATATTGACAAGGTCAACTTACAAAGGTCACTCCTGTCGTCCCATGGTTCTAAACCATCTGGGATCGAGACCATCTGCATCAGATCCCCAAAACTGTCTCTATCTAACCAATTGCTGGTCACGAGCCTGTGGTTAAAGTCTGTGTTGACAAACGTAACTCTGATTCCGTGCTGGACTAACCGTTGAGAAAGCTCCATTGTAGCAATTACATGGCTTTGTGCGGGATAAGGTATCACCACAACATGAAGTTTTGCCATGAGTGTTAAGTAGGTTTTTTTTTTATTGGGAGTTTTTAAGAAATGATGATGGTTCTATACTTCTGTCAGTTCATTTTTATAGGCAGAAACGACCTTGTAGATTCTAACTAATTTATTTATTATAGTATTTTTTTTTTGTTGTTGTTGGGTTGTTGTTGTTTTTTTTTTTTTTTTTGTCATGTATGGCGTATAACCAGAGTTCCATTTTCTTGTGAAGTTAACCTGATGTCAGATTAATCAATTTCCGTCTGTGCTCGATCTCTGTCTTGGTTCAATGCTTTTAATTTGATGGGCCTTAAAAGATATGGTTTTAAAATTGAGATAACCACAAAAATAAATTAATGGATCTAAAAAATTAATAAAGTAGGCATTAACAAAAAAAAATATATATATAAAGATCAAAACAACAAATCATATGAGGACAAAAAAGCAGAGACGGCTCCTCATAGCCCACGTAGACTCGGATACACCAGTATGGGCGCACCTTTTAAGGGGTGGGAGAGGGCGGCCGACCCCCAGAACGTTTCACTCTGTATTAGAGAGTATGTAGTTTTCGTATATTTTTTTTTTTGTATATACGTTTTCGACCCCCTGTTTTATAGAAATATTTAGGTCCGGTGACTTCCCCCCCCCCCCCCCCCCGCGTCATTTCCAGGTCAGAAATCTCAAGCTTCGTCACTATACACCAGTAATCTTGCTCCTTCATAGCTGACATAAATCATCATCATCATCATACTTTCATACTCAGTAAATCCCACCAATACCAAAGCTAAGTTAGGGTCTGAGGAGGGTAGATGTAGACGGCCTTACCTCTACCCGTAGGAATAGAGAGGCTGCTTCCAGTGAGACCTCCGGCTCGATTGTAGTTTTGTATCATAGCTGACATAAAACGAATGTAAAAGTCAATAGCAATCCGGCTCGTCCATAGCTCACACTCCGATAACCCCGCTCCTCCGTAGCCAACACATGTGAAAGTCAATGCCCATTTAAACAAATGTAAAAAAATCAATACGTAAATTTTTGGTTCCATTTGCGTATGTCAATGATTTTCCCATGAAAATTTTGTCTGTGTCCATTTGTAGTACGGATCCTACAAATGATACCACTCATTAAAGATCAATAGAGATAGGGTACTTGTGACTTCAGGCAACTACAACAAATAACAGCATGTGGAGGTAATACATGAACGGCAATGTGGTCCATGGACTATTAGGCTATAAGGAGTATTGCTGCTCCATCCTCAAGGATGGAGCTCCACCTAGGCGGCCACATCACCCAAGTTGGAGGATGAACCGGCAAGGATGGAGCAGAGGAATGGAGGATGACCCGGTTGAAGAGAGAGAGAGAGAGAGAGAGAGAGAGGGGGGGGGCTTGAAGAGAGGGAGAGAGAGGGGGGCTCCACCTTTGCTGCGTCATGAACGGCGAGAACTTGCTGTCGGTGCCACGTCGTGGCCATGTCAGGCCACCCCGGAGTGGTGTTGCCGTCTATAATATCCGAAAATTTCTAAAACCTAATGACAATAATAATTTTTTTGAAATCTGATGCTCTTTGAAACTTCTTTTAGTTTTTAAATATTTTTTTTAAACGCAACATAGGTTTGAATCTATAAACCAAGTATATGTGTGTTTATAAATTAATATATATGTGTTGGTTGATCGTGAAATGTCTAGTTATTAGACTAATTATGTGGTTTTAATCATACCAATTTAACTACCAAATATGTAAACGACACAATTCCATACTTTCTCATCTTCTTTCATTGCAACTTACATGACTTGAATAAAAATAATACAATCCATTACCCATTTATTTATTATTATTATTTTTATTATTACTTCAGGGTAGATAGGGTGTAAAACAACTCTAAATTTAGAATATATATATTTTCTTATAGTATTAATTGAAATATCATCCACGCTTTTTCATTATGTATAACTTATCTGTTTATTTTATGTATCATGTTTATATTTTCCATAAATTTGCCTGTATGTGTGGTAGTCATTAACATCTTTTCACTTGATTTAGTTAAGTGTTCAATGTATAAAATAAATAAATTTATACCTTATATTAAAACAAAACATTCTTATGCCACTTGGCATAATCTTAAACCAATTATGCCGCTTGGCATAGTCTTACCCCTATTATTGTCACCTGGCACTCTAAAACCAATCTCTCATTCTCTTTGAGCACCAATTTCATTAGAGGCGTTTCCCTTTATTTTCTCCAATCTAAACCTAATGAGATCAATCATTCCAATCTTTCATCCACTCTTTTTTTTCTCACCCATTTCAAAGAACCCTAATTTCCCCTCATTATCTATCGCCGTCTCAGTTCAATCCTCAACACGTCTTCATTTTCTAAAATCCTCTAATGAAGCTTAATCGTGGTCTTTGTAATCATCTATACAAGCTATTTCTACATACTGATTTCTAGGACCGACGATTGTTAGGCTCGATCGCATAGACGATCAACTTCACTGTAAGAATTTCTAATCATTTTGGTTAGTTGTTCATCAATCTTTCTCATGACCCTGTTTCGAATTGCATTAAGAATAATCCTATAACGATTATTACAGGTTATTTGTGATCAATCGTTACATCTAATTACAAGATTAATGGATATACGACAATTACTTCGTTATTTTTCCATGGCGAGTAAGAGCATTAACCAGATACATGACCTAATTTCGTTATTTTCCTCTAATATTTGCGTGATTTGATCAGATACATGAGTTAATTTCTTTGTTTCCCCCAATTGATGCGTGTTTTGTTCATATAAATGTCCTAATTTCATTTTTTCGAATGGAAGAATTTCACTTGGTGTTGTTTTGTATCTAAATTTCTATATTTTATAATGTGTTTTACTTTCTTCAAAGTTCAGAAGGTAGATTGTATGAGGATATGAACACTTCTCTCGCCATTGAAGAATATATTATAAACGGTACGGTTTGTATGTAAATTCTTTTGGATATGAATTATATCTGTGCATTAGTTATTGTATGTATACAAGTATAGGTTTGATATCCAGTACTTTGTTTACAATTGAAAAGTTTTAAGATGCACACCAAGTGCTTGATGAAATGCTTCAGCAAAAGTGACTTCTATTTCACATGTTTTTAGTTGGGTTCTTAGTGTTCCATGCTCTTTGATTACAAATTTATTTGAGATGTAATTTAATTTTACTATAATAGTCTATACTTTATTATAGTTATACATATAAGTTGCTTTCTAATTGTTGATGTCAACTTTGTTCCAAAACAGTTATGGAATATGTTGCTCAAGGAGAGCTATTTGACAAGTTTGTAGAGGTTCTACTATCACGTCTAACATAGCAATCTATATTGTTATAAAATAAGTAACTATAAAAAACATGATAGACTAACAACAAGTTTACATGTATTTTCGGGGCAACGATAAAGCTGCAAAGATGAAGCGTGATGCTGTAAAATCGACGGTGATGTCAACATTCTGATATGGCACTAAAGGATACTAAAAACGAAATGTCAACAAGTGGCTTTAAACCAGGTATAGGTTATGGCTTTTTTTCATGATTTGTTTATCTCAAATTCATCTTAACCTCCAATTCTTTGTTTTTTAATGAAAGCTATCGAAAACATAGGAGGATCGGTATATTATTTCAGGTTAGTAGTCATGGTATAACACGCTAACGTGTTATTTACTTCGTTTGTTAATAGGGCAATAGTTATGGGTTTATGGCTTAATAAAAGTTTATCCAGTATTGAACTAGAAGATGCAACATATCCTATCTAAATAAAAGTACTCAGGAGATAGGAGATGGATGTCACACGGATACAAGCTTGAGTTCTACAGGCTCTTTGTGAATAGAGAGGTACGTTTTATTCTTTAAAAATTGCCGATACTGTATTCCTCATCTACAAAAGCACAACTTAACCATCCATAAAACAAACAGGGAACTATCATTCAAGAAACATCATATACACGTGACTCTGGTGGCTTTAAAATATTTTCATACCTATGTTAGCTATTGGGATATTTTTAAAAATAAGATTTGTTTTCGTTTTTACCATCTGTTTTGATGCTCCATTAATGCAAGTTATAACCTCGGCATGGATGCTTCTCCTAGTTAAATTGTGATCCTCTATATTCAAGTCTTAAGAGCGTTACCGGTAGTACGGGTATGAACATAACCTTTAACCTTTTTACTCAATTTACTTAATCATCTTTTTTCGGCGTACTAACTCATAATTACAGGAAAAGGCTTTTGCCTTCACCACACCAGGAAAACTATCAATCAAAGTTCAGCGACGCCGTTCTATTCCTTGGAAATATAAAGAAGGAAGTTAACCATTCTGATGCTTATCAACCAGAAGGCAAGACTTGATCCTCTTCTAAAAGGAGATCACCCTCAGCAGATAGTTGTGGAATATCTTGTGACAACCGGCACTTTTCTGGTAACTTTCGTACATTTTAATAACCATTTACATCGTTCAGTTATGTGTTTAAACGTCATTATTGCACGCCTACATCTCATACATCTAGAAATATCGCTGATTTCATTTTTATGATGCATATTATACATTTTACTTGTCGAGACTCGAAACACTTACCAGTTAGATTCATAGTACTGACATGGCCGACACTCAGCTGGCTTAGACGAGAGTCCAACATCAAGTATATATTAGATCCTAGGTGGGAAAATAAGAGTATGTGATAACGCTTGCCGAGACGCATACTAGCACCAAAAATGTCCGCTTCGGACCACAAATGATGAAAATCCAGCATACTTCAGCTTTTACTAGCTGATGTAATGTTCAGAAAATATTGTGTAAATGACGAGGTATGACCCGGATTGGCTAAACCGACCCGGTCATTACCTATTATTTTATTATAAATAATTAATTATAAACATTTATTCTAGAATGTTCTATTCTGCATGGATAAATCACGTAACTAAATCCCCATTCTTTTGGAAAGATCATGCAAATCCTAACTTATTCGGAGCCCATCCTAAGTTAAGGGAAACCCTAATGGTAAACTATAAACAGAGGTAAACATTTAAGGTATGATCCATCTTGCTCTCGTTTATTCTCTTCTCTACGCCCATTCTTTTACTCCCAAAACCGAGACTTATTTTCACGCCGGAGGGTGGTTACAGGAATAACCCCATTCCTGTAACGAGTCCTAACGGTGTTCTGTTTTGCAGCTAGCTGTTCGGATCGCCAAGAGTCAAAGTCTTAGTTGGATACTACCGCTAAGGTTAGTGTTTCTTCATTGGCGCCATCCGTGGGACCTTTAGGTAACAACAACAAGACTGAACCCGATGGCAAGCGATCAGAACACGGTAGTAACACCGAGTCAGGCGATGATAACTAGCAACCCACTGCTGGAGACGTACCCTGTTACTACCATGCCAGTTTCACCTGCTGTGACCAGGTCTCTTGACTTGGAATTCGAAACTGAAGGACCACCACCAGGTTTTACAGGCACTTCTGCCGTCCTTTCTGGAGCGACGGCCGCAGACCTTTTCTCGTATAATTCATTACAGTTCCGGTCGGTGGAACCGATTGTGACAAACGCCAATGTCTCCAATCCAGCATCAACCACGAGTGCACAGACTATACATCATAGCACTGCACCGGTTATCACATCCGCAAGTCCAAGCACTGTCATACCACAAGTGAGCATGCCTCAATACTACCAGCCAGCGGTAACATACACCATGCCACCTCTATACACGACAGCACTAACAGCGGCGTTATCTACTCCGCCACATCAACCAGTAGTTATGCCTGCAGGAGTCATGAATGCCCCGGTTACGCCAGGGAATCAAGCTTACTACCCTGGGTACTACTATGCACCCCCATATGGGTATTTACCCCCATACAACACTCCAACTTACACTCCTCAGGGGGCGGCGCAAGGCTACATTCAGCAGTCGCCATACGCGGCTTACATGCCGCCTTGGTGGACTTTTCCAACATCCCAACCTGTTTACAGCCAGACCCCGCCGACAGCGGAACTCGCGTATGACAGAGGAAACGTATCCTGACCTCGTTTCTCTCCAGGCGGAGGTCCTAGCCCTACACTGAACATCGCCCTGACTCAACCCCCTGTTACCCAGGGCACCAGCCAGGGCAGAACAACTCCTCTAATACAACCCATCAATGTAGAAGAATACGATCTTACCAGACCATACAAACCGGTGGACACGACATTTAAGTCCAAGTTCACCAGAAGAATAGCTGAAGCTCCTATTAAGGAGAGGCCCAAGATGCCTCAAACTGTGGGCAAGTACGACGGTCTAGGCGACCCTGATGACCATCTTAACTTGTTTAAAAGCGCTGGGGAAGTAGCCTGTTGGCCCATGCCCCTATGGTGTAAGATGTTTGTCCAAACACTGATAGGCGCAGCCCGGGTCTAGTGGGATAGTTTACCCATCGGGGAAATTGACAATTTTGAAGATCTAGAGGCCAAGTTCATATTGCAATTCAGCCAACAGAGAAGGCACACAAAGGATCGAAACGAACTCCTCCACATTCGTCGGCGAGACAACGAGACAGTGGAAAGTTTCATCGTGAGGTTTAATAAAGAAAGCCTGGCAATCCCGGGTGTCACAAACGACCTAGCATGTGGTGCTTTCCTGCAAGGGGTGAACGATGACGAGTTGCTAAGGACACTCCACGGGAGGGACGGCGTACCTCCCACTATAGACGAAATCTTGAGGATAGCCAAGGTATACGTCACACAAGAGAAAGTTGTTGCCGCTAGTCATGTGGTGAACAGAAAGAAAGAGGCTCAGAAAAATCAGGAGGATAGAGAACAACGGAGCTCTAAAGGTAAAGGTAGAGGAGACCGCTACCAGAAAAGTGATAGAACGGACTCGTGGTATGATAGGTCTAGAAACACCTACTCAAGGAATGATTCCTCCTCTAAACCGCGGTCCGATTATCCCAACTTGAGCAAGACGCCAGCAGAAATCCTAGCTTCTGAAAACCTCAAATTCAACCCTCCAAAGCCACTTAAGGACAACCCCAACAAAGACACAAACAAATACTATGAGTACCACAAAGGAAGCGGCCATGATACCAGTGACTATTTTCAATTAAAGAAACAGATCGAATATTTCGTAAAGGCGGGTAAATTGGCACAACTGGTATGAGACATCAAACATGGTCCGCCGCCCGTCAAAGAAGAAAACGACAAGGCGACGGGAAAGAGGCCACGAGAGCTAAACATGGTACACGCGGATAAGGGAAAAGGGGCCAAGCGGAGTTTCTCCACGCTCGAACCCTGGATGCTGGCAACCATGACAATCGAGCCTCGCGTGGAAGATTAGCATCTCACTACGGACGCCTTAATCATATCAGCTGCGGTGGGTGATTATCACGTGAGGAGGATCCTGGTAGATACCAAGAGTTCAAAGGATATTATTTATGAGCATTGCTTCAATAGAATGCAACCAGAAGGTAGAAGACTACTTGAATCAGTACACACCCCTATTAAAGGTTTCACGGGGGAAAAGGTTGACCCCATTGGCCAAATTACTTTCCCAGTCATATTCGGGCAAGCCCCCCGGGAAAGAACCATACTCCTTACATTCCTTGTGGTACGCGCTGAGTCTTACCACAATGTAATCATCGGAAGGTTCACCCTGGGGAAATTAGACGCCATCGTATCTACGGCTCGAGGATTCATGAAGTTTCCCCACCCCGCGGGGTATTGCTACAGTAATTCGAGATAAGGTGGGAGAGGTATTGGACACCAAAAGATGCCGACAGGGGCCTACCGGCGCTATCGGCCCGGAAAGGTGGGTATTAAGCACACGCCATCCGGATCAGACAGTAACAATAGGGGACAGCCTCTCCCCGGAGGTCAAAAACAACCTGAAACAGCTGCTGAGAAGAAACGCCGACATCTTCGCTTTTGAGCATTCTGACATGACTGGGATACCCCGGGAGAGGGCAGAACACAGGCTATCGACACTCCTGGGCATTAAACCCGTTGCACAAGGCAAACGCAGTATGGCTCTAGATCGAAAAGCAGCGGTAGTCAAAGAAGTACGAAAGTTGGTTGAAGCTGGAATACTTAGAGAAACAAAGTACCACACATGAGCATCATTTGGGGTTAGTCCAAGGTGTTCAAATTCTCACAATGTTTTGCTTGATTTAAAAATTTTCAAAAACTTCAAAATTTCCCTCATCCCCACACTTGGGATACATTGACCCCAATGTATGGTTTTAGGAGGATTTGATCGCTTAAACTCTTAAACACCAACTAAAAGCTTATACACTCAAACCACAAATTTCTTTTTGGTATTTTTCATTTTATATTTTTTTATATTTTTCTTATATTCTTAAAAACATCAACACCACCAACTAGCACAACCTAACACAACACATCAAACTAATACACCCCCAAACCTCCCAACCATAAACAAAAGCAAACAACTAACTACCAATATTTCAAAGCTAAAGAACACAACAAGACTAAGGAAAGAGTACATTGACCTGGTGAAGTTTGCCACAACAGATGTTGTAGAAAATCCGACTTCCTATCACCACCTTCACCCAAATATCCGTACATCTTCCCCACACTTGAATGTCGCCATGGCCCTGAAACATAGAAAGATAAAAACAGCAAGATCAATATAAAACCCCGGGTTGCCTCCCGAGCAGCGCTAAGTTTCAAGTCTTCTGCCAGACCAAGCCACCCCTATTTATGGTGGCTCAAAGAATCGGTTCCTGCCACTTCCATCACTACATCGTGCCATTGCGTAGAATGCATCCGTTCCGTTCCGTTTCGACTCGATGGGTAATCAAGTACACTCTTGCTTGAACCCATATGTTTTTCTTCACGGTCCGGTGGGTGCTTTTTTCACATTCTTTGAAACAAATTTTTCATACAATCACTAGACTCACCACCCTTCCCCTCAATGGACTCATAACTAATCACTCTAGTTTGAACATCAAAGGACAACTTATGCTTCTTTTCGGTCATGGTAATAATCCCGTCTCTACAGTTAATTTGAGCATTTGCTGTGTATAGAAACGGTCGACCTAAGATTACCCTTTGTTGTGCTGCCATTTTAGTAGAAGCATAGTCTAGAACTAGAAAATCCACCAGGTATTCAAAATCTCCCAACTGAATCTTAACATTCCTAACCATTCCTCGTGGACGCCTCTAACTTTCATCCGCCAAACTCACCATGGTGTCTACATCCTGAAGCGGACCAAAGTCATACATATCGTATAGATCGCCTGGTAGCACACTCATACTCGCCCCATAATCCAATAATGCATGGGGAATTTTTAATTTTCCCACTCGGATCGGCACAAGTGGTGCTCCATGCTCTTTGTCCGTTTCAAACTTGGCATCCCTTCCTATACCTGCACTCACTTGACAAGAAGATGTTAAAAATGTTTCATTGAATTCACTATTAGGAACGGTGCTTACCACATTGATATTAACACTTTTAATGTTTTTGGGATTTATCACCGTGTCACTTGGTAGTTGGCCTTTTGCTTTCTTCAATATCGCCACTTCACTTGCAAGTTGACCCTTTTGGGTGGTCAAAGTTTGAATCGCTTTATCATGGGCCTCGTCCTTTTGCATCCGAACCTCATCACGTTGATTCATTCGTTGCATTTCAACTTGCATCGCCTTCAACATCTCCATTACTTCGTTTCCACCCGAAGAGCTTTGACCCGTTTGATATTGCCTTTGAAATCCTTGGTTTCCTTGGAAATTCGGGTTAGCTTGATTTGAAGGGTTCCCATACCGAAAGTTTGGGTGGTTTCTTAAACCGGGGTGGTAAGTATTAGAATTCATATTGTTGTAATTTCTACCACCCCCTCCTTGACCTTGTACTGCATGAACTTCTTCATATTGCCCTTCCACCATTCCTTGGCAATTTTCAGCCGCATGACCTATTTCATTGCAAATAGCACAAACATCATAAATTTGATTAGAAGTTTGAACCTTACCATCGTCAACCGCATGCACTTGTGTTCGGGTAACGGCCGGTCGTGCTCTCCTAGATGCTTGAGCTTTCCTCTTTGATGTAATTGCCATTTGCTCCAAATACTCCCAATTGTCTTGCTCATAATTCGTACCAAAAGTGCCACCGGTAATAGACATTAAGTCGCGAGCGTCTTCGGCACTCAACCCCTCATGAAAAGCGTTTATCAATTCCCAAAGTTCAATTCCATGGTGAGGGAAATTCTTGATCATCATATTGAAACGCTCAAAGGCTTCATGAAACATTTCGCTTTGTTGTTGCTGAAAACTCCTCAATCCCTTCCTAGCATCATTGGTCTTTTGAGCGGTGTAAAATTCATCCAAAAATATTTGTTGCATTTCCGCCCAAGTGTAAATGGATGCTGAAGGCAAAGTATAGAACCAGTTCTTTGCCTTATCCTCTAGAGAAAATTGAAACAATACCAACTTGACATCATCAGCCGAAAAACCTTGACTCCCAAGAGTATTGCAAATTGAGTCATAGGCCTCCAAATGAAAGTAGGGTTCCTCCGTTGCTAGACCCTTATATTTCGGCAAACTTTGCAAAGAATTTTTTCTCACCTCAAAAGTTCTTCCTTGGTTATTGTGAGGAATAACCACCGGTGAAGGGTTGTGAGTAATTACCGGCCTAAAATGCACTTCAATTCCCCTCGCATGTTCCCTAAGATGCCTTCTTGGTACACCCAACCGACCCCTTGGACGAATAGGACCCATTGGTCTTGGTATATGCCCTTGTGGTGCGAATGGTTGTTGAAATTGTTGTTGTGGCATCGGTGGGTGTTGAATTGGCCTTTGGAATTATGGTTGTACATGTTGTGGTCAAACTTGTTGCAATGGTATAGGGCGTTGCATTGGTGGCCCTTGTGGCCTTGGCCTAATGTGTTGTGGTATGAGTTGTTGTTGTTGTGGCATTCCACCAACACTTGCCATTCCTTGAGATGGGCCATGCACATAAGCAAACTCCCCTTGATCACCATCACCCCCATAAGCATAACCGTCCTCATCATAACCCTCAAAATCCTCATATCCCTCGTCATATCCATCTCCCCTTATACCCGAAGATTGCCCAAATGGAAGAGTCGAGTATTGAAAACCCGACTGGTTCGATGGTCTGAAAGTAGAAGTAGCATGGACAATGGTTGAGTTAGGTGCTATTGTGTAGTTTGAATATGACTGACCCGCACCTGGAAAGAAATGGGTGAGAGGTGGAATTGTAGTAGAAGGGTTAAAAGTAATGGTTGGTTCTTCTTGAGTGGTAATGGGTTGTGTGGTATTGGTTGGTGTAACATTATGAAGTAAAGTAGGTTCGGTGGTAGTGTTTGGGATGGTGGTATTTGGTGACGGTTGAGTGGATGTTGGTATAAAAGGTGGTACAAGTTCACCCGTGGTGGTGGGTGGTGGTGGTGGATCCATGTATCGAAGTGGTGTAATCGGTGTAGTTGGTGTTGTTGCTGAACCACTTAACTTGTTTTCTCTTAGCAAAATTCTGTTTCCCCTTAATGTTCGCTCAATTTCCGGATCAAACGCCAATGGTGATAGCTTGTGAGAGCTTCTAGTACGCATGCACCTGTAAATACCTGCACACTAACACACCCAGCGTAAACCAGAAAAATAACAAACTTAAAAAGAAAGAAAATAACACTCGTTGCGCACTACTCCCCGGCAACAGCGCCAAAATTTGACGTGATGTCGTGGTCACAATCAAATTTAATCCAAATACAACTAAATAGTTAGTGGTAAGTGGGTATCGAACACAGGGAGTTTGTGGAATATGTGTTATTTAAAGAACTATCTAACTTGACTAAAATTACTCTAGTTGCAAATAAAATAAAATTCAAGAGTTGATTTGTTTGGATTGATTTTAAAACTAAATTACTTAATTAAATTGCAAGAGAACAGTTTTGGTTGTAAGAAAATTAGAGACAAATGACCATCCTAGACTTCCGGTTTCAATTGACATTCATGTTATCATTCCACTAGAAAGAACTACATAGACATAGCTCATGTGTGACTACTTGTAGTGATGAAAGGGAACTAAGTACTCAGATTCCTAGAACGTGAGTTTGTTACCCGATGATCAATCAACCCTTTCCCAAGCCTAACTATACCCATGATATCTCGATTGCCAACGACACCAAGAACGTATGGTTTCTAATTAGTTTGACATAAGAATTAACAATTTACTAACAAACAATCACACACCATAACAAACAAACCATAAAGATAAAGATTGTTATTCTAGAAATTAGGAAATCAAACATGAAATGTGTCAAGCAAACCTTCAATCCAGGATGATCACAAAGTGTTTAGCCACTCATGGCTTGAAACAACATCATAGCAATAGTATTATTGTTCATAAAGATCAAAGCAACACAACTAATGATTAAGGAAGTGTTCTTCTTGCCAAAAGTCTCCCCAAGATGCTCCAAATTTGTTGCCAAGTGATTCGTAACCGATTGGAAATGATAAGTCCCCATGAATCCCATGAAAATTGACAATTGATGAAGGAGTTACAAATTTGATATCAGTCGGCGCCGTAAGCTACGCCAGGTCATCGTAGCTTATGGCGGTCAACATATCCAAAAAGTCAGCAAGTGCCGTAAGCTACGCCACAGGGCCGTAGCTTACGGCGAGCAGAATTCCCTTACGGCAGCTACACTCTGTCTTACGGCGGGGAGATGTTTGAAAGATTTGGGGCCGTAACCTACGGCCAGGTGCCGTAGGCTACGGTGCTGAGTCTTGTTTCCTTTTATTTCTTCACCGAATCTTCACTTCTTCCACTCTTTGACTCCACCAACTTCTAGCAACCAATTAAGCCTTCTAAAAACCCGCATTTTGAGCACTTTAGCACCTGCATCATCAAACATAGAGTGGTTACCAAGTTCAAGCAATTAACCGAATAAAGCATGTCCTACAGACCACCCGTCACCCGTATCCATTGGGCATGGCCCCGTGTCCATCCTCCTTCTCTTTCTTCATTAATTACAGTTTGTATGCATTAGTTGACCACGCCCCCGTGTCCGCTGGGCACGACTCCGTGTGCAAAAGCGTATCTGTACTATCAAGATTTCCTCAGAGTTTGCGAATCTTAGAGTTGACCACGGCCCCGTGTCCGCTGGGCATGCCCCCGTGGTGGGTGATAGAAGCTTCTACAGCTTTGTCTTTTCTGCAGACACTTGAGCACGCCCCCGTTCTCACTGAGCACGGGGCGTGTTCAGCCTTCTGTTCTCTTGTTTTGCTTGGGAAGATGCTGTCGGGGGGTCGGGCATGCCACGTTTATTCCTTTTCTTGTATTTTTGTTGGATTTAGCTGCCTTTTTGCTTCTTTTGTTCATTTGAGCTCATTTAATCCTGAAAATACAAAAGGAAGACACAAAAACACTTTTTCCAACATTAGTACTAAAAAAGGGTTAGTTTTATGCCTCATTTGATGTAATTTATATGTTGCATTTTGCACACATCAAATACACTCACACTTGAATCTTTGCTTGTCCTCAAGCAAAACTCTTTATAATGTGGCTTTACACTCCCAAATCGAATGGGTAGAAGAGAAGGTTTTGGGCATGTCATAGAGTGTCGGGATTTCCAAGATACGGTATCTTCAAGCCTTTCTCATCCCCCTTGTGGTTGAGAGAAATTTTGTGACTCGTTTCTTGGTTGTTGAAAGTTTGTTCATTGGTTTAGATTTTGTTGGTTACTACTATTGCCGGGTTGTCTCCAACCAAGGTTAGGGTGGTTACGCCATCCTTGATTATAGGTACCCGTTGGAGGACCTGACGGCCTAGGTCTATTATCAATGTAGTTTACCGATTCTGTTTGATTATCCACTTCTTTCATACAACTCCTATTTTCATGTGGCCCACCACACCCCTCGCAAGCCATAACTGAGACCGTTTTTGCCATTTCTAACTTTTTGATTTTTGAAGAGAGGGCCTCGATTTGGGCTTGCAAGGAAGTGCTTTCATCAACCTTATGGGTGCCCGGGGCAATGGATTTGTTACCTCGGGAAGTGTGCCACTGAAAATTGGTTTGAGTCAAGTGTTTGTCTTGTGTGTGGCAACAACCCATTGTAGAAAGTGGATACTTGTTGCCATATCGCAAGACCGTGATGAGGAAACTTTCTTAGTAGCTCCTTGAACCTTTCCCAAGTGTCATATAAAGATTCCCCATCCTCTTGTGAATATGTATTAATTTCAGTCATTAATTTAGCTGTTTTAGCAGGAGGGAAATATTTATATAGAGACTTTTGGGCTAGTTCATCCCAGGTGTTTACCGAACCAACTGGGAAGGTATTAAGCCAAGCCTTAGCCTGGTCTTTTAGTGAAAATGGAAACATTCTAAGGCGGATGGCGTCATTTGATGCTCCATTGATCCGAAAAGTATCACATATTTCTAAGAAATTAGTGATATGTAGATGGGGATCCTCGTCCGCAAGCCTATGGAAGGTTGCGGAGTTTTGAAGCATTTGTATCAAATGCGGCCGAAGTTCGAAGTTGTTGGCTTCGACATTCGGTGCGTTGATAGCAGCGCCAAGATTACCCACGGTGGGTCGTAGGTAATCCATGAGGGTACGTTGATCCGCCATTGGAAGTGGGTCCCCCGAAACTTTCTCTTGGTTTTTAGCTTTAAGTCTTTTTCTGAGAAAGCGTTCGGGTTATTCTAGAGGTTCTTTTATGTCTCTACTAGAACTGGAGCTCATACACTACGTAGAAAGTTCAGATGTGGCGCCTGGGTTCCAAGTCCTGCAATAAAAACATAAAATAATGTTGGTCAGAAGGTTCACCACGGCCCCGTGCTCAGGTGAACATGGCCCGTGGTCGGAGATACAGTAGTTGTTTTCCGGATTCCTGTTACCGGGGAGTTTGACACGGCCCCGTGTTGCACCAACACGGCCCCGTGCTCAACTCACTGTAACTCGGAAAATAAAAACTGCCAGTAATAATGTTGAGCACGGCCCCGTGTCCGACCAGGCACGGCCCGTGCTGAGCTCTGCAGAATCTGAAAATCTAAAAAAATCCTAAAAAAAAGAAAAATAAGAAAAAAAAATGATTAGGCCGCTGATTCTTAACTTTCTTAAAATCCTTGTATCCCCGGCAACGGCGCCAAAAACTTGATGCGTGTGAAGTTTCGTATAGATTTAATGTATATTTTAAGCCCTTTAACACTTTTTAGCCAAGTTTTAAATTTATAAAACACGATATTTACTAACACTAAACACACATATGGGCAAGTGCACCCATCGTGAGCGTAGTATAGTGTTGGTAAGATACCGAGGTCGTCCAAGGACACAAGAGCTTTTAATACCGGTTTATCCTCAACGTATAATCAAATCAAAAGTTTAGAAAAAGGTTTTTTAACTAGAAAAATAAAACTAACTAAAATGCTGAAAAATAAAAAAATAAAACAGATAGACAATATGAATCACTTGGATTCGACTCGTGTTTAGTGTAACCTTTGATTATTTCCGCACTTTTGCATTTTTTAAGAGATTATCTTAGTTATTGTAGTAGGCCCCTCTTCTGAAGGTGACGTTACCCTCAACCCAGTAGTTTGAGTCAGCAAGGATACAATCCTAAAGGGTTGGATTATTGAAAGATAATTAATTAAGTTATTAATACATATTGTGGTAGGCCCCTCTTTTGGAGGTGACGTTACCCTCGGCTAAGTAGTCTGAGTCAGCAGGGATATAGTCCTAAATAGCCGGGTTAAAGTATTAATTTTAGTTTACATATGAGGGGATCAAGGAGTTCGGACCCCCGCCATCCAATACCAGTTGGTATTGACGGAGGTTCTACTAAAGTTAACCCAGGTCCTTGCAGGATCTATACACTGAACAAGGCAAGACACTTACCAAACCGTTCCCTTAACCACCACAACCAGGTAGCCAACATATCTCCATATAGACCGTGGAGATATGAATGGTGAAAATCTTTTATTTTATATAGACAGTAAAATAATGCCAAGACACCACGGACAAACGATAAGGAAGACTCACCTTCAACATAAGAAACTAGTTATTAAAGTCATTAATACATAACCAAATAAAAAGTGCGAAAAGTTTAAAAATAAAAAGTATTACACTAGACACTTGTCTTCACCAAGTGATGTAAGAGACTTAGGCAAAGATGGCATTTGATTGTCAAGAACTCTTACAATCAATCTTGGATCCCGAGACTACTACACACACTCTATGATGGATGATGGATGACAGTGGTGGATGTGGGTTGTGATGGTGGTGGAGGGTGGGTGTAGTGTGAGAGAGGTGGTTTGCCAAGGGATGGTTTGCAAATGAGCCAAGCACCCCTATTTATAGCCTGAATAGAAGCTCGGGCACGGCCCCGTGTCCATCCTCCTTCTCTTTCTTCATTAATTGCAGTTTGTCTGCATTAGTTGACCACGCCCCCGTGTCCGCTGGGCACGACCCCGTGTGCAGAAGCGTATCTGTACTATCAAGATTTCCTTAGATTCTGCGAATCTTTGAGTTGACCACGGCCCCGTGTCCGCTGGGCACACCCCCGTGGTGGGTGATAGAAGCTTCTACAGCTTTGTCTTTTCTGCAGACACTAGGGCACGCCCCCGTGCTCACTGAGCACAGGGCGTGTTCAGCCTTCTGTTCTCTTGTTTTGCTTGGGAAGATGCTGTCGGGGGATCGGGCATGCCACATTTATTCCTCTTCTTGTATTTTTGTTAGATTTAGCTGCCTTTTTGCTTCTTTTGTTCATTTGAGATCATTTAATCCTGAAAATACAAAAGGAAGACAAAAACACACTTTTTTCAACATTAGTACTAAAAAAGGGTTACTTTTATGCCTCATTTGATGTAATTTATATGTTGCATTTTGCACACATCAAATACCCCCAAACTTGAATCTTTGCTTGTCCTCAAGCAAAACTCTTTATAATGTGGCTTTACACTCCCAAATGGAATGGGTAGAAGAAAAGGTTTTGGGCTTGTCATAGAGTGTCGGGATTTCCAAGATTCTTTATTACGTTTTATTTTTATTTATTTACAATCATATTCGTCATGATTTATTTAAAACATTACATAAGATAAATTACTTATTAGGGCATAACATGCCTTTTTAAAATTCTATTTATATACAAGTTCACATACCTCACGGGGGATCACTCAACACTCGGCCGAAGATGTATTTTTGTGAAACACTCGAGAGCGACATGGAAGTTACTTCTACCATAAGCTTGCCAAGCAATCAATCCTCCTCCTTTTTAACTATATGCCTTTGTAAATATCAAGAAGACTTTTGGGGTGAAGGGTTAGACTTGGGTTAAAGGTAGGTGGTTGGGTTAGTGGTTAGTAAAAAGGGCGAAAGGCTTAAAAAGCATCGGTTTTTGCAAAATATTTTAGTGACTTTTTATTCCAATAAAGTTTTATTTAAACAAGCCTTCTTTTGATAAGCTTTGTTTGTTTATTGCTAACTTCATTTTTCTTTTTTCTTTTTTACATAAGAGAGTCACACAAAAACCGAGCTTTGTTACTAAAATAAAGGGTTTAACATGAAAAAGGGTTTTGGTGGGTAAAAGGGTGTTTGTTTTGTGTTAAGAAATGAAAAGGTTTAGGCTCAAAGGGGTTAACTATGGAGATTTTTGGGTAGGTGGTAAAAAAAAAGTAATGGTGTTGAAAAAAAAAGTTAGTCCTAATGCCTCCATCATTTACTTACTCGAGTTTAAGTTGGTAAAGACCGGGCATGTATTGTCGTGGCATGTTCTAGAGTTGTAAGAACCAAGCGGCTATTCACACAAGAAACGAAAAATGATCATTTAGTTTAAAGATGTGTATTTCTATGCTCAATAAAGGCTCAAAACTCACTTTTTGTGGGAATGGGTTTTTATGTGATCAAGTATATATAATCAAATTTTAACTAGGTTTGTCATGCTGTTTCATAATTTTCTTATGTTGGTTCTTTTTATCACGACGCTATCGGTTGTAAATTTGTAAAAATATCACTTTTTTTAGAACTTTGAAATTCCCAACTTAAACCTAGACAAGTAAGAAAAATGAAAGATTTTTGAAAAAAATTGGGGTGTTTAGCGGTTCCAATAGAGTTTTGTGTAAGGCTTGTAATTAGGACTTGCAAAATTCAAGGTTTTAGCATTCTCCCCACACTTAAATTACACATTGTCCTCAATGTGTCCCAAAAATAAGTTTTTAGGTTGATTGGATGTGTAAAAAGGTGTGAAAAAGCAAAATTTTATGTTATTGGGCGTCTGGACACGGGGCGTGCTCAATCAGATACCTGAACGGACAAACGATAAGGAAGACTCACCTTCAACATAAGAAACTAGTTATTAAAGTCATTAATATATAACCAAATAAAAAGTGCGAAAAGATTAAAAATAAAAAGTATTACACTAGACACTTGTCTTCACCAAGTGATGTAAGAGACTTAGGCAAACATGGCCTTTGATTGTCAAGAACTCTTACGATCAATCTTGGATCCCGTGACTACTACACACACTCTATGATGGATGATGGTGGTGGATGTGGGTTGTGATCGTGGTAGAGGGTGGGTGTAGTGTGAGAGAGGTGGTTTGCTAAGGGATGGTTTGCAAATGAGCCAAGCACCCCTATTTATAGCCTGAACAGAAGCTCGGGCACGGCCCCGTGTCCATTGGGCACGGCCCCGTGTCCATTGGGAACGGCCCCGTGTCCATCCTCCTTCTCTTTCTTCATTAATTGCAGTTTGTCTGCATTAGTTGACCATGCCCCCGCATCCGCTGGGCACGACCCCGTGTGCAGAAGCGTATCTGTACTATCAAGATTTCCTCAGATTCTGCTATATCGTTGCGTTATCTAGATCACTTGGGCAAGGTTATCAAAACAAAGTTATATTACAAGGTTTTTCTAATGATATATACCATACGAGTTTTATTAACGAGTTTTTACTAGATGTTTTACAATTTGATTTAATAAAATAAATGTTTTGGGTTAAGAATCATGGCTACGAGATTTTATAAAGAATAACCAACTTGATTTGAGTTGGTTAGTTATGTCGCAATACTGTACTTTTCAAAACAAGGTTTTTAATTAGGTTTTGCAACATGTAAACTAGCCATGGATCAGACACTCACATAAAACCTATGTACTCGCCGGCATTTTTATGCTGACGTATTTTCACATGTGTTTCAGGTACCATAGTTGGTGATATTTGATGATGATATTGATGCATGCTCACATAGGAACGGACTAGGACTTAGAGACTTAATAACAATGAAAGTCTGTTTGTTCATGTTTTGTTTCTAATTTCAATGTAATGTAATACATTTAATTCAATAAAACAAAACTTCAATCCATGTGTTATGAAACAATGATTCTGTTACAACACTCCCCGACGTTTCCGCCACGATTTGTTGTTTTATCGTGGTTGGAGTGTGACAAAAGTGATGAAGCAGAAGTTCGAGATGTCGTCAATGGGTGAGATGAAGTTCTTCCTAGGGCTGCAAGTTGACCAAATGCCTGAGGGAACCTTCATTCATCAAACGAAGTATGTTTACGACGTTCTGGAGAAATTCGGGATGTCTGAGACATCTCCAATATCCACCCCATTAGCAACCAGTCATAGTATCAACCCTGATCTCATCGGAGAGAAGGTGGATGAGACATTATATCGCTCAATGATCGGTTCACTAATGTACCTGACTATATCCAGACCCGATATCATGTACCCAACATGCCTCGTGGCCCGATATCAGCCAAGTCCTAGAGACTCGCATGTGTCTATCGTCAAAAGGATTCTACGTTACCTGAAAGGAACTCCAACATTGGGGTTGTGGTATCCTAAAGATGGTGACTTCACGCTCGAAGGATACTCTGATTCTGACTTCGGTTGCTGCAAAGTCAATGCTAAATCAACAACTGCAGGATGCCAATTTTTCGGACCCCGACTGGTCACATGGCAATGTAAGAAGCAAACCTCTGTTGCTCTATCAACATGTGAAGCTGAGTATGTATCTGCAAGCAACTGCTGCTCACAGATCCTGTGGATTCAGCAACAGATGCGCGATTACGGTTTACAATTTCTTACTTCTCCTATATTTGTTGATAATGAGGTTGCAATCAACATAACGAAAAATCCGGTACATCACGCTAAAACTAAACATATGAAAATTCGTCATCACTTCATACGCAATTGTTATGAAAAGAAGTTAATACGAATAGACAAAATCCACACCGACGAACAAAAGGCAGACTTACATACCAAAGCTTTTGATAAAACTTGTTTTCAATATCTTTTAAAATTGAACAGTATGAAGCTGTTGTCGGATGCGGAGGAGATAGTTGACGTTGATGAGAAAACCACTGCAGATGATGTTGAGAAGCCGACTGCACTGGTTTGTCGTATTTTTATTTGTTTTGGTATTTATGGGGAGATAGATATATTTTTCAGAAAATACAAAAACAATAAAAATGCAAAAATCCAAAAACATGAGATATTTTCAAAATCCAAAAACAATAGAAAACTGGAAAGAGTTTGTGTATAATGAGGAAATGATAGTACATCAGCTAGACAGTTACAGTATGCTAAGGAAATGTAATGTTTAAAAGCGTTAAGCAGTCTCGCTGATGATATGCCGATAGGTTTTTACACTCTTAGTAGACTGATTCGGGATATAAACATAAAATCATTTCTTGCTTATTTCGTGGGGAACATCTCTCGGATATATAGGTAACCACTGAAATCTTGTTTGAAATATTTTCTATTTCTGACATACTAGGTCTATGTGCGTGATGATATCTGGGGTACTATACCTGGACTTCTGATTTTGCGGAAGCAATAGCCTAGTCCTCGTATAATACTCTGCACTGCTTTAATCTTTAAAGCCTCCCCTCAGCATAAAAAATGATGAAACATTGCAAAATGCTAATCATGTGCTGTTGAAGAAAAGATCCCCAAGAGGGACACACCGAAAGTCGAGCCATCATCTCTTTGTCTGAACGGATGTTCTAACCTGAGCTCTCATGGTCTCGCACTACCCTTTACAGATATCATTATTGTACGTTCACCTGTAAGACTGAATATAGAAGTCTGGATACGAGAGTATATTCTGAGGTGGGACACGCGTATAACTTAAGTTCTTAAAACACTAATTCGTAACCTGAATAAGTTAAAATTTGTGTGAAAATTTAAAAGGATCAGTATATCGGCAATCTAAGTGAATTGTTTAATACTTAGTGTGTAATCAAGCTTAACGGTACTTGTAACCTGTCAAGCAGCTGATATGATCCTCTGACACGCTCACCAAAAATATGTTTGTAAATAGTTTACTTTTACTGCATTTCTTTTCATAGTGTTTCAGTTTAAACTTTCTTAAAATCCCAAAAAGATTTTATTTTTCTACTTTAGTTTTTCGACAAACCAAGGTAGAAAGCTGATCTTCAGACTCATAGTCATGAAACAGAGCAGGAAGTTTCTGAACTGGACAATAGGGTTGGGAGCTAATCTTGAAAGGTTTGATAATTCAAAGTCCAAACAAGTTCATTAAGTTGACAGTTGTAAATTTTCATGAAAAAATGTCTTTGAAAAGTTTGAACAAATTGTCAGTTGTTTTGTTTCGGGTCAACCAAGGTCATTAACTTGGACTTGGTAGACAAATTAAGTGCCTAGGGTCATTAACTTGGACCTAGATACTTAAGTGGATTTCTAAAACTGACCAAACCTGATAAAACGCCAAAAAGTCAAAGGTCAAAACATCAAGTCAAAGAGTAGTGTTTGGATCGAATGGCGATCTGATCGGATGGCGATCCAATCGGATGGCCATCCGACACTTGTAGTTGCCCATATATAGTGGTCAATGTATTTCAGTCAAACCTTTACTCGATCGAACGACCACTCGACACTCTCTCAAACACTCTCACTTTCTTGATCTTGATTCTTCACTCTTGCTTTCCACACTTCATATGATTATTAGCTTGCGCATTCTTCACTATGGGAAAGGTAAGTTCACTTATCTTAATTGTTAAAATTTGTAGTTTTTGATGTTTTTAAGTGTCCAGCGACTGTTCAGACCTACAAACTTAGATCTAGGCATTTTTGATGATATTTGATAGAATCCAAGCATAGGGTTTTGTTCACGGGCCTTAGATCTATAGATTCAACCAAGGAATTGGATTGGAACACCTTAGAATTGAATCTAGATTAGATTAAAGGGGTCAGCATTCGGCTTACTTATTGTCAAATTAAACCCAAATTAGGCCGAGTTAGAGAAAAATGAACATAGGATTTTGTAAATCGGCGAAATCTCTACATGAATCTGTGTTCAATTTTGAGAAAAACTTAGAAAAATTTTGATGTTCATAGATTGTTCATACTGTTCTTCAGTGTCACATGGTTCGAATGGTAGTAAGATCGGATGGCAATCTGATCGGATGGCCATCCGATCCAATGCATTTCATATTTGTTTGATATTTTTCTAAGTGATTGGTCTTGAAATATGTGCCTTACATGTTAACAAGATGTTTTGGAAAGTTTGACATCTTGATCGGATGGCAATCCGATCGGATGGCTATCCGATCCAAAACACATTCAATGATGAATTGTTCTCATATTCTTATCTTGTCATTGATCGAGTGGCAATCCGATCGGATGGCCATCCGATCCACATCACTTACTCATTGAGTTGACTTGTCAAAAATACTGTTCTGTTTGTCACATGGATCGAGTGACAATCCGATCGGATGCCAATCCGATCGGATGGCCATCCGATCCATATGCACAAGTCTTGATTGTTTGTTCTTAAATGTAGATGGTTCATCTGATCGGATGTCAATCCGATCGGATGACCATCGATCCTCAGTACTGCATAGAGTGTAGATCCTAGTGTTAGAAAAATTTTGAGTTTTCAAAATTTTTATCACTTGTCATTTTATGTCTCGAACTTTGTGCAAATGCTAATGTTGTGTAATTTTGCAGGCAAGAGCATCGGATTGGGATAAGTCTCACAATATCTACCGTCTTTTGGACGCACACTATACAGATACAACACCGTATAAGGACATGGCGAAGTTTTTGAGAGAAAGTAGAATTGCTAAGGCCTTAACCGATAGAACTATAGTGTATGAATCACATGTAAGAAGGTTTTGGAGGTCGGTGAGGTATGATGAGGATGAAAAAATGATTTGTTCAGCTGTTAGAAAGAAGGACGAGAATGATCAAGATATAGATGTTGAGATTAAGTTTAATGTTGGAGATTTAAGGAGAGTTTTAGAATTAGGAGATAATGATAATGATCCTACAATAGTTCCTTAAAAATTATGCAAGGGTTTGTGGTACAGAATGGGCTTTACAGGACATGTGAACGGGAAATACCTTAAGTCTATGTTTAGTCCTCCATATAAGTTCTTAATTCATTGCGTCGTGCATGCATTATCACATCGGAAGGGAGCTTATGATGAGACATCAAACTATATCATGAACATTATCACTTGTTTAGTGCTTAATAGGCGTTACAATATCTCTCAAGTGATATTTGATCATCTGATTGACAATATCAGGAGTGAAAAATACATAATGTATCCCAGGTTCATGCAAATGATGATAGATGATCAAGTTAATGATCTTCTAAAGGATCCAGCTGATGTATTAGATCTACGTCATATGACAGCGGAGACTTTGGGAAGGTTAACTTCATATAAAGGTTTAAAGAAAGATGAATCTGAACCAAGGGCCAGGAGAATGATTTGCAAGATTGGAAATCCAGGATATGTGGCACCTGAAAATGATGCGTGGGGACATGAAAATAGCAATTCTGAAGATGAAACTGACAGATTGAGGGATATGCATGAGAAGAAGTTAAGATACACCTTCGTGAGGGACGGTAAGAGGAAGAGAACACCAAAGGTCTCCCCAGCTGTATCTACTCCAAAGAAAGTGACACCAAAGATCGTTGTTAAGGGTATTGTTGAAAGGGGGAGTTATAAGAAAAGTTAGAATTATTAAAATGTTATATCTTACTAATGAATGTTCTAATACTTGTTTTGCAAGGCCTTCAAATAAAACACCACGAAAGTTGGTTGACGAGCCTGTGCTTAAACCTGCTGTAGTTCTTCAGCAAGGCGTTGGTCTATTAAAGGAAGCTCTTGAAGGATTCTTAAAGAAGAATGAAGATGTTACAGCTATAAAAGATCAAAGTACAAGTGTTCAAGCTGAAAGTGTGAAAGAAAAGGAACCTGAAGGTGTTGCTCATGATGATTCAGATGATGCTGACGATGAATCAACTGAAACAGAATCAGAGATTGAAAAGATTGGTGTTGGGAAAGTTCAATTGAAGAAGAAACCTCAGAAAAAGAAGAAGAAAGATTCAGATGAAGAGGATTCTACCTATATTCCAACAGATGATGAGAAAAAGAAACTACAAAAGAAGCGCAAAGCTGTTCAAGCTGATGTCATTCCAAGTAGTGTGAGGGCTAAAAAGGGAGCAGCTACAGTTCGAAAAGATCAAAGTGGCAAAGGTCCAGCAGTTGAGGCTCAAGAGGTTCAAGTTGAAAATGTTTCTGAAGTTAAAAGTCTTAAGAAGCTTGAATCCGAGAAAAAGAAAGTTGGTGATGATGAGGTTGAAATTATTGATGAAAGGGTTGCTACACCACCACCTCCACCACCAGTTGACACTGATACCTCAAAACCAAAGGGGACTGTTCTTCCTGATCTATTTGAAGGTTTTCCTAACATTCAAGGTGAACTCAAAGATGATATTCTCCCTGATGAAGAATTTAATATGTTTCATGATGAAACAGTCAAAGATCTGAAGAAGAAAATGAGTATTCTAGAGAAGGAGAAAGAGAAAGCTGAAGCTGAGCATGACGAATTGAAACAACAGCTTGAAGAGTTGAATAAAGTGAATGAAGAAATAAAGACTGTTTTTATCAAACATGCGAAGAAGATAAAGTCTTTAAAAGGATATGTGGATGATAATGTAAAGCTATTTGAGCTATTATCAGTAGAGATTACTGATTTGAATCTAAAGAACAAGAATTTCGATGAAACAAAAAGACGCTACATCAACTGTTAAGCGAACTTCATGAAGCGTCTGCTAATGAAATCAAAGTAATGAAGCTGCAGATTGAGGCTCTTAGGGCTGATAAAACAGTAAAGGATGAACAGCTTAACATGTTATATACTGTGATGGAACATCATCTGGGCATCAATGTTCAATCTATCTACAACAGCCTGGAGATCAAAAGAGTTGAAGAGCGTAGAGCTCAGAGAGAGAAAGACTTAGCTGAAGAAGCAACAAAGAAAAAGAAAGAATTGATTGTCGAGAATTAAGAAGCTGGTGGTTCTTCAAGTCAACCTGATGTTGAAATGGTAGATGCTGAAGTTGATCAAGCTCAAGGGTTTATTCTTGTTGGTGATTCTACTCCACTCTCATACATCTTTGATGATATTATTCGTTTAGTGAAAGTAGAACAACGTAAAAGAAAGGCAAGAGAACCAGAGGTGAAACTATTATGTTGGAAAGACGAAGAGAAAGAATAAGAAGAAGAAGATCAAGATATGGAATATTGGATGAATGAGATTGAAATCTATGATTCGTTGAATGATAAAGATGATGACGAAGATCAAGGATCAACGGGATTGTTGATTGCGAATCCCCCTGCTCAACAAAAGTTGGAAGATTTTCTAAACGACGAGATCAACGAGCAGGAGGAGGATAAACATCAAGAGTCTTCTTCAGGAAAGAAACATGTTGACTAGGTATTCCTCACACAACCTACTGTTATATACTTGAATGCTCCAGTTGAGGGAGAGATACAGGTACCTAGGTCAAGGGCTGATATGTTAGAAGAATTGGGGTTAGATGATGGAAAGTTTAAGTTTGATATTGAGGATGAGATACCTTCGCCGCCAGAAAAGGAGTACGAGTTTAAGTATGTTCATGAAGCTGATAATTACAATGATGTGATAGTTGAAGAGGGATCGGATACGTCTGAAGATGATATTCCCTTTCACTATTCTGACATTGATGATTCTTTTCCTACACTTGCCGAAATGTTCAAGGAACAGAATGAAGATGAGATCAGAAGGAAAGTTGTAGAGGAGATCACTACTGAAGGCATTCCACAAACAATTCCACGAGAAACATTGGTTGAAGAAAGAAAGAAATGGTTCAAAGTTATGCCCAAGGAGAGAAAGTATAGAAGACCTCTTCAATATTTCACGCATAATGCTGATATATCTTTGGGAGACATTCTTTCATGGGGGTATTTAGAAGATCTGCAAGTGTATGCTATTCGTCGGGAATTAGGGGTTCAGTACTTTGAATTTCTGTCAGACGTTAAAACCCTCCCGTGGTGGGATGTTGAGGAATTGGTACAAACGAAGAACATAAAGCAATTCTATCATGGTCTTGACGTGAAGCGACATGATCAACACTTGTGGAAATACATAAAGTTGCAAGCAAAGGAGAGATTTCCTGATTGGAAGCCGCAGTTCCCAGAGCAAATTGTTACAATCTTGGAATCAGGAGAAAAGGATATTACATTGAATATAAAGCCGCCGCGATGTTTGAAAAATATGCCGCTACGTGCAATGGAACTGGATTTCTATGAAGACTTTCAGGGTTGGATGTATAACCAAATCAAAACGGAAGCGGTGATATCTCTTTTTGATAAGAAGACAGGAGAGTCGAGGAGGATCAGTGTATTGGATCCTATGTGGCTAGTGAATTGCTCCAAGAAAGATATTGACTGCTTATTTTACAACAAGATCGTGTATGAAAAGCCAGATAAAGTTCAAGCTCAACAGTACCAAAAGTTAGTGAACTTGTGCTACGCGAAAGACATTAACTCTGGCAGATATTGGAAGTCAAAGTGGAGAGACTTGGAGAATGATGAATTTTTAAAGAAGTACAAGCGCAGTCAAAGATTCAAGGAGATTACTGACAAGGCTGCAAAACATGGAAGATATAAGCTGATGAGACCTCCGCCAACAGACCAGACACCGATCGAAAAGGAAGAGAACAAGATCCCACGCTAGGATAGAAAGCGCGACGGTGATGCTGAATACAGAAAATGGTGGAATGAAGTTGGAAGGCCTCTTAGGCGAAAGATGCTGGATGAAAGATATGAGAAACGATTATAGCAAGCTAAGTGTTGGTGCATATTCTATGACAACAGCTTAATAGTTTGATTATTTAGTCTTTGGATATTTTGTATTGGGCTTAGCTTATTGGTTAGTGAGTGTATTTGTTGTAATGGGCTTGGAAAATGGCCTACCCCAGTGGGAAGCCCAGTTCACAGACATGTGGTATATAAACATGTTTTGTGATTAGGGTTTTAGTTAGAAAATCAGGGTTTTGAGACAAAATCACAGATAGTGGCTGTGAGGTTGTGAGGTCTTGAGTTGATTGTAAAACTGCATGTTTGGATAATCAATAGAAGACCGGTTTGATTGTGAATTGCTGTGTCTACTCGTTTCTGTGATATTATGATCTAGAGGATTCCGCACTCTAGGTTGGATATACAATTCTATGACGATCCGTACGAACCAGGGGACCTACAATTGGTATCAGAGCATTAGGCTCTTGAAGAAGCTCGGTTCAGAATTGTTGCTGCAGAAAAGGGTGGATTTTCGGGTTCTTTGCTGAAATTTTTGAAAATTTTGAAGGTTGTAGACCTACCTTTCAGGGCACAAAACTCATTCAGTTCGGCATTCTTGAATTATGTCCCGTTGTCACAACGAATAATCTTAACACGCTCATTTGACTGATTCTCCATGAGTATTAAAAATTTCTTGATTAAACTAGTTGTTTCACATTTCTGCTCCAACAAGAATACCCAAGTGAAACGAGAAAAATCATATGTGTTGACCAAACAGTAAGCCTTTCATCCTATACTGAGTACATTGACTGGGCCAAATAAATCCGTATGCAGTAGTTCCAACACCTTTGAAGTGGTGTGAATAGGTTTTGACTTATGAATCCTTCGATGTTGCTTCCCTCTAGCGCATGCTTCACATTTTTCAATTTGCATGAAGTCCTTGATTGGTAAGTTTCTGACGAGACCTCCTTTTGCTAATCGATTCAAATTGTTCGTGTTCAGATGACTCAACCGACGGTGCCACAACATAGCATCATGTTCAGCAATTTATGAAAATAAAAAAGTAACTTGATCAGTAGGAGCTTTGTTCATATCAATCACATAAGCATTTCCTCTTCGTTCAGCTTCAATCAGAAACCAGTCTTCAGGTATCATGATTCCTGGCTTCAAAATAACACAGCCACTCTTGGTGAAAAGAACCTCCATTCCTTTATCGCACATCTTTCATGGTGATTCTTCCCGATTCTCCTCCTGCGAAGTTGACACACCCTCCATCGAAGATCTTGATGTCATTCAATTGGGATATGTCCCCCGTCATGTGTCTAGAATAGCCACTATCAATAAACCAAAGTCTAAAGATAGCCCTCGATACTCGTTCCTGCACATTTAATGAAATCAGTTAGAGACCGGAACCCAGGCCATAGTAGACCTGAGTTCACCATTGCTATCTGTGTAAGTAACTTCACGAAAGATCATGTGATTTTTATCATTACTTGTAGTTTTTGGTGACACGGTAGAAATTGATGGTTGCGAACACGGAGACTGGGATCTAACAGGAATTTTAGGTTTCCAATTTTTGGTGTCCGAGACACTTCCATTTGATTGAAAAACTTTCGCTTTCCCTTGAAACCTATTTGTGTTTGAAAATTTTTGGTTTTCCTGTTTAGCAAGATTGTAGTCTCTGTCAGAAGGCCTTACTTTGGGAGCACCATTTTTGTTAAAGTGAGAATGCATGGCCTTCTGATGATACATGTTCTTAGAGTAGTAGGGACGATGAACACAATTTCTTGCAATGTGTCTCGGAATTCCACAGTTAAAACATGTCTGTCTTTTTGAGAAAAAGACATCTAGTTCAGCTTGTGTTATTCTCGAGAACTGATCACGTCTTTTCCTTTCATTTGATGCTGAGTGCTTTCGAGGATGATTAATCTTGGATGAACCCAGCTCATAGCTGTCAGCACAAGAGTAAGTATCCACTACCTTACCCTTGAGTTTGGGTTCAGTTTGCTTGAGATTTGGGTTTTCCCTCGTAACATTCTTTCTCTTTGTCCTTCTGTTTCTACGTGACCACTTACTTTTAGGGGGAACTGATTCAGTTGACTCTGTTTTATTAAGGTCACTTTTGGGATAGCTAGATGAACTGTCTGTGGAAGTGACTTTCACATATTCCTTTTCTTTAGAGACCATGTTTTCAGGAGATTCTTCAGAGAAGGTTTCCATGATAATTTCTTCGACAGTTTTATCATCTGATTCGAGTATGGAATTGATTTCCATGGATTCCTTCTCCATAGTTTTCATGTTTTCATGGGTTTCTGTGGAATTGGATTCTATAGAGGTCTCCGCTTCAGTCAGATCAGCCTCTGAGTTCTCGACATTAGACGATTCCGGTAATTCAGATGATGAGCAGTCTGTGTCTAAGACAGTTTGACTGTCTTCTTTCGCAATGCTGCTAGATTCTGATTGTTCATCACAATCTGAATCACTTGAAGATTTAAGATCATTATCTGAGATTCCTGAATCCCCTGTTTGGCCGTCAAGATCGTCAGGACATCCCTGTTCAATAGCAATCTCTTCATTATCATAAACATGTTTATCAAAATTTTTATCATTGCAGGGAGCTTCCGATGTATCATTCGATGTTTCCGGCATACACGCACAATTTCCTGAAACATCAGAGTTAATATCTGAGTCACTTGAAACAGATGTCTCAAGTTCCTCAGTTGACGCATCAGGCTCTCCTATCAAAACAACATCAACATTTTCAACATTTTCATTTTTATCACATGCATAATCTAGAATAATAGCACTAGATTCATCAGTCTTAGTGGGAACACCCCAAATCACAGCAAACCAAGAAAAAACATAATTCCAAGCATAAAGGTCATTTTTTATCAAAAATAACATTATCAGCAACACGTTCATCATCCTCTTTAGACTTCTCTTCTTTTCTTACTGACTCTGCACACGAACTAGAAAAGTTAGTACTTTTAACAGATTCGGAATTTTGTGCACTTTCCTTCATCTCCTCTGCGGGTGTGTTAACTGGTTTCGTTTTAGTTCAAGTTTCGGCTTCTGTATTTGTTACTATTTCATCTTTGACAAGATTCATTGGCTTCTTAAAATCAGCTTGTTGATTATTTTTAAACTTTGATGGTTCATATGTAACATAATCAATAGGTTTGCCATACATCATTTTGTCATAATTTTCCATCTCTTGCTCAGTGATGGGCAATCTGGAATAATTATGATTATATGGTGGCGGAACCTATGTGTATCCCAATCCCTTTCCCTTGTTTTCTTTATAAGCAAGTTGCACATTACATAGATTACGAATTGTGTCACTGGAAGTATCAAACCTTTTGATGTTTAACTCATTTTGTTTGTACTTTCCAGTGAGGAGCTCAAGCTCAGCCTTCAAAGAGTCACATTCAAGAGTTTTGACTTTGAGTCTATGTTTGTAGTCATGAACCCAACATTGCTGTTGGTTTACATCTCTATGAAGTTGAGCTATGTCCTTCTTAAGTGCCTCAATCTTTTCATAGAGAATTTTATTATTCTCTCAAAGACTGATGTACTTTCCTATCACAGTGTTGTAATCGGTAATTAAGGCTGAATTTTGAGATCTCAGCAAGGCAACTTTCTTCCTACAATGTTCAGTACATAAAAGGGAATTTGTCGTTTCAGAGAGAGATTTTGGTTCCTCGGTCATCGCCATCAAGCACTAATGAACCCTTTCCACAGCAGCAGTTTTAGACAGCTTCATTGATTCCACTTGAGCAACTGCATCAGCCCAATTAAATACATTCTGCTCTTGTGCGATCAAAGCCCTTCCAGCTCCAGTGTTTCCTTGTCCAGTTGAAGTCGAAGTTTCAACAAGTGTAACGGGAACCATAGACCTTTCCTTGTTCCTTGCTGCAGCTGCCTGGGTAGCTTCATATCCTGCAATAACCTTCTTGCAATCCCTTGCAAAATGTCTCGGTTCATAGCACCTTAAGCACCTTAGTCTGTCTTTCAGCATGTAACGCCCTGTTTCTTCGTACTTTCCAAAATTAGAAAGTCTTGTTTGTATTTCTATTTTTGGAAGTCTTGTGTCCCTTGTAATCGTCTTTTCATTGTAATCGTTATAAATCTGAGACTTCGATCATAATAAAAATTGAACTTTTATGTGAAATAAACCTTGTTTATACATGTTATACATTGATACGTGCATTCATGATTCGTAATTCGCTTAAACATAAGTTAAACTCATAAACGATGATCGTGTATTCGTAATTCTTAAATGTTCCGTACATACAAGACGCTTGACTATTCGATTACAAGATTTTTACTTATTCAACACTTCATTACATGTTACATATACTTGTCTAACCAGTTCAAAATTTCATTTAGGGGAAGGTTCATTGGGGAACACTAAAAAAGTGGGGAACAGCGGGGAACCGACTCAAACGAACTCCGATTGGACTCATTCCAGCGGCGTTGGAACCGGCTCGTCAAACCCTAACTAAGATCTCTTAACCATAAACCCTAAATCCTAACTCCTAAACACTAAACCCTAAAGCTAAAAAATAAGGCTAAAACCTAAGCTAAACCGTAAAATCTAAACTATAAACCCTAAAAGCTAAACGCTAAAGGCTAAACCTAAAGCTAAACCCTAATACTAAACCCAAAAGCTAAACCCTAAACCCTAAGGCTAAACTCTAAACCCTAAAACTAAACCCTAAAGCTAAACCCTAATGCTAAAACCTAAAGCTAAACCCTAAAAGCCAAACCCTAATATATTTAGGGTTTAGGGATTATGATTTAGGTGTTAGGGTTAAGAGATCCTAGTTAGAGTTCGACGAGCCAGTTTCAACGCCGCTGGAATGAGTCTAATCGGAGTTCGTTTGAGTCGGTTCCCCACTGTTCCCCACTTTTTTAGTGTTCCCCAATGAACCTCACACTATATATATATATATATATATATATATATATTTACACTAAACCCATGTTTACATGCTTTTAAACACTTGGATTCATGGTACAAACACATTTTAAGACTTGTTATTTGCTATATAAACATTAGTACATCTTAAGTAACATGCATCATTTATACATACTTTATATTACTAAAAAAAGAAAGAAAAGAAAACATGGCATACGATCACATGCCTATTTGGCTAAATTGTTGTTGGATTTAATTATTATCTTCCACCATACTATGTTACAAACTTAGTGCTTATTTATATATTAACTAAACATAATGTAATGAGTATAGTACCTAATTTAATAAGTTAAACATAAAAAAAAAGGAATGTTGTGGCTGCCAACAGCAGCGAACGGGAGCTGCCAAACTTATTTAATTGTTTTTTTATATTTTACAACTAACTACCTGTATTAAATGTCAACCCAACTTAACCCTAATCTTCCCCCCTATAAATACAACTTAATCTCAGCCTCCCTACCACTTTTGCAACACTAAAACACTCTCAAAACTCTCTCCAAATCGCAGCTGAAAGAAGAAGTTCGAGCAGATTCGTACATCTTCACTAAAGTGAGCATAACTCACTCAATACTTGTCCGATTTAGTCCATTCTTTTTCCTATGTGCTTGGATTGACCTTAGCTTCGATTCCATGGGTTTTTCACAGTAAATACGTCTAACTCATCTCAAACCTATATCATTATGCTTATAACCACTTCTATGGTTAGTTAGGCTTAAAAACAAGGTTGAGACATTCAAAATAAGAGGATTAATCCTCACAAACTTTATGTTTCGTCAAGGGTTTAACCCACAAGTAATGTTTAAGTCCAAGACTTAATCTAGGTGTGATTATGGAATAACTTGGGTTGTCCAACATAAAATCCCCACATTACTTGATGATTTCTTATAGAGTAGTTGTTTATTACTTGTATTATCCATAGTTCATGATCCTCCTTGTATGTTTTTACATCAAGTGTAGTGATGAACACTTAGAGGTACCTAAATGGAAGCTTGTTCTTCCTACCTCCTATATGATTTCCATGATACTTAGAGGTACCTAAATGAAGATCTTAATCTTCTACCTCATGCTTGATATGTATGATATAGTGTATCTAAGTAAGTACTTATATAATATAATCATTAAACCGAACACTTGATGTTGAACAAATAGTCATTGTTAAGTTAAGTAGGTATATCATCTAAGACATAATATGTGTTAAAGATGATTATTTTCATATTATACTTTCGTTTCTTTTTAATTCCGAATCTTTAAATATCCCGAATCCCCAATACTCATATACTTTGTTTCTTCATGTAGAAGGACTTGGTGTTCCTACCTCCAACAACAACTCTCTCACGGACTCACAAGTTAAAGACTTGCAAAACCGTGAGTACACTCGACCCATTTACTTTTAAAGTCACTTTGAGTTGTAACATGTTAATATACCAAAATACACACTCACACACCTAAACATTCTTTATACCCTCAATCCGTTATACATGCTACTTGTTTACTTAGGTTCATACTTGTCCGATTTAGTCCATTCTTTTTCCTATGTGCTCTTTTTCCATGAGGCAACTTTTCTAGCTTCCACACTCCAAGTTGTTCGAACTGATTAAGCTCTTCATGCATTGCATCAACCCATCCAGGTTCCTGCAAAGCAACGTTAATATTTTTAGGCTCAATCTGAGATATGAAACAGGAATATAAGCATGAATTAATGTCTCCAGATTTGCTGCGGGTCTGAACACCAGCAGACACTGGGCCAATAACATTCGTGATTGGGTGACTTTTCTGAACACGCTGTGGAATTGCTGTTGCAGGGATATGCAGATTTGATTGCAGATTTGATTGCAAATTTGAGAAGCTTCCTGATGCTATTCCAGATGACTCCCCCTCATTTGGTGGAGCGATGTTGCTCGATCTAGGATCTGCAGTGCAGTCTGATGGAATTGTATCTTGAAACAGAGAGGCTCCTTGAACGTTTGATGGTCCAGCGAAGACTTCCGTGTTATTAGCTGCACCATCAGGGGTAGCTCCCACGGGTTCAGGAGTTGGTTCCTGAGTAGTGGAGGGGTGACGATGTGCTGTAGTGTCTTTGTGATATCCGAAGAATTCACATTGAGTTTCTTCATTAAAGTTTGCAGGGGCACATCCTCATCTTCATCCTCAAAAGGAATAGGCATCTCTGCAACTGAAACTCCTGCATCAACATTTTCATCAGACAGAATTTGAAACGATTTAAACAAGGAGGAATAATCATATAGCCAATCAGGTCCAATACGAGCATCTTTAGGATTTTCTTCCAACCAATCTACGTGATATGCTTCCACGATCTGCTTTTTGACCTTGTTGTATACACGATATGAGGTATTTTTGGCATATCCAATGAAGTAGCAGGGATCTCCTTTAGCTTCAAACTTCCCTTTTGAGTCCATGAGAAGAAGCACACAAGGGCAACCAAAAGTTCGGAAATGATGTACTGAGGGTTTTTGACCTTCCATTCTCTCATAAGGAGTTTTCATGTGAAGTTTGTTGATCAAGGCATGATTCTAAACGTAGCAGGCCGTGATCACTGCTTCTGCACAGTATATAAGTGGAAGTCCTGAATCTATCAACATTGTGCGAGCAGCTTCGATAAGAGTACAATTGCGTCTTTCTGCAACTCCATTTTGTTGAGGAGATCTTGCTGTACTGTATTGACGGTCGATTCCTTTCAGGGCACAAAACTCAATCAGTTTGGCATTCTTGAATTATGTCCTGTTGTCACAGCAAATAATCTTAACACGCTCATTTGACTGATTCTCAATGAGTATTACAAATTTCTTGATTAAACTAGTTGTTTCACTTTTCTGCTCCAACAAGAATACCCAAGTGAAACGAGAAAAATCATCTGTGTTAACCAAACAGTAAGCCTTTCCTCCTATACTGAGTACATTGACTGGTCCAAATAAATCCATATGCAGTAGTTCCAACACCTTTGAAGTGGTGTGAACAGGTTTTGACTTATGAGGCCTTCGATGCTGCTTCCCTCTAGCGCATGCTTCACATTTTTCAATTTGCATGAAGTCCTTGATTGGTAAGTTCCTGACGAGACCTCCTTTTGCTAATCGATTCAAATTCTTCGTGTTCAGATGACCCAACCGACGGTGCCACAACATAGCATCATGTTCAGCAATTTCTGAAAACAAACAAGTAACTTGATCAGTAGGAGCTTTGTTCATATCAATCACATAAGCATTTCCTCTTCGTTCAGCTTCAATCAGAAACCAGTCTTCAGGTATATTGATTTCGGGCTTCAAAATTACACAACCACTCTTGGTGAAAAGAACCTCCATTCCTTTATCACACATCTTTCATGGTGATTCTTCCCGATTCTCCTCCTGCGAAGTTGACACACCCTCCATCGAAGATCTTGATGTCATTCAACTAGGATATGCCCCCCGTCATGTATCTAGAATAACCACTATCAATAAACTAAAGTCTAAAGATAGCCCTCCATACTCGTTCCTGCACATTTAATGGAATCAGTTAGAGACTGGAACCCAGGCCATAGTGGACCTGAGTTCACCGTTGCTATCTGTGTATGTAACTTCACGAAAGATCATGCGATTTTTATCATTACTTGTAGTTTTTTGGTGACACGGTAGAAATTGATGGTTGTGAACATGGAGACTGGGATCTAACAAGAATTTTAGGTTTCCAATTTTTGGCGTCCGGAACACTTCCATTTGATTGAAAAACTTTTGCTTTCCCTTGAAACCTATTTGTGTTTGAAAATTTTTGGTTTTCCTGTTTAGCAAGATTGTAGTCTCTGTTAGAAGGCCTTACTTTGGGAGCACCATTTTTGTTTAAGTGAGAATGCATGGCCTTCTGATGATACATGTTCTTAGAGTAGTAGGGACGATGAACACAATTTCTTGCAATGTGTCTCGGAATTCCACAGTTAAAACATGTCTGTCTTTTTGAGAAAAAGACATCTAGTTCAGGTTGTGTTATTCTCGAGAACTGATCACGTCTTTCCTTTCATTTGACGCTAAGTGCTTTCGAGGATGATTGATCTTGGATGAACCCAGCTCACAGCTGTCAGCACAAGAGTAAGTGTCCACTACCTTACCCTTGAGTTTGGGTTCAGTTTGCTTGAGATTTGGGTTTTCCCTCGTAATATTCTTTCTCTTTGGCCTTCTGTTTCTACGTAACCGCTTACTTTTAGGGGGAACTGATTCAGCTGACTCTGTTTTATTAAGGTCACTTTTGGGATTGATAGATGAACTGTCTGTGGAAGTGACTTTCACAGATTCCTTTTCTTTAGACACCATGTTTTTAGGAGATTCTTCAGAGAAGGTTTCCATGATAATTTCTTCGACAGTTTCATCATCTGATTCGACTATGGAATTGATTTATATGGATTCCTTCTCCATAGTTTTCATGTTTTCATGGGTTTCTGCGGAATTGGATTCTATAGAGGTCTCCGTTTCAGTCAGATCAGTCTCTGAGTTCTCGACATTAGACGATTCCGGTAATTCAGATGATGAGCAGTCTGTGTCTAAGACAGTTTGACTGTCTTCTTGCGCAATGCTGCTAGATTCTTATTGTTCATCACAATCCGAATCACTTGAAGATTTAAGATCATTATCTGAGATTCCTGAATCCTCTATTTGGCCGTCAAGATCGTCAGGACATCCCTGTTCAACAGCAATCTCTTCATTATCATAAACATGACTATCAAAATTTTTATCATTGCAGGGAGCTTTCGATGTATCATTCGATGTTTCAGGCATACACGCACAATTTCCTGAAACATGAGAGTTAATATCTGAGTCACTTGAAACAGATGTCTGAAGTTCCTCAGTTGACGCATCAGGCTCTCCTGTCAAAACGACATCAACATTTTCAACATTTTCATTTTTATCACATGCATAATCTAGAATAATAGCACCAGATTCATCAGTCTTAGTGGGAACACCCCAAGTCTCAGCAAACCAAGAAAAAACATAATTCCTAGCATAAAGGTCATTTTTATCAGAAATAACATTATCAGCAGCATGAACTAGAAAAGTTAGTACTTTTAACAGATTCGGAATTTTGTGCACTTTCCTTCATCTCCTTTGCGGGTGTGTTAACTGGTTTCGTTTTAGTTTCAGTTTTGGCTTCTGTATTTGTTACTGTTTCATCTATGACAAAATTCATTGGCTTCTTAAAATCAGCTTGTTGATTATTTTTAAACTTTGATGTTTCATATGTAACATAATCAATAGGTTTGTCATAATTTTCCATCTCTTGCTTAGTGATGGGCAATCTGGAATAATTATGATTATATGGTGGTGGAACCTATGTGTATCCCAATTCCTTTCCCTTGTTTTCTTTATAAGCAAGTTGCACATTACATAGATTACGAACTGTGTCACTGGAAGTATCAAACCTTTTGATGTTTAACTCATTTTGTTTGTACTTTCCAGTGAGGAGCTCTAGCTCAGCCTTCACATAGTCACATTCAAGAGTTTTGACTTTGAGTCTATTTTTGTAGTCATGAACCCAACATTGCTGTTGGTTTACATCTCTATGAAGTTGAGCTATGTCCTTCTTAAGTGCCTCAATCTTTTCATAGAGAATTTTATTATTCTCTTGAAGGCTGATGTACTTTCCCATCACAGTGTTGTAATCGGTAATTAAGGCTGAATTTTGAGATCTCAGCAAGGCAACTTTCTTCCTACAATGTTCAGTACATAAATGGGAATTTATCGTTTCAGAGAGAGATTTTGGTTCCTCGGTCATCGCCATCAAGCACTGATGAACCCTTTCCACAGCAGAAGTTTTAGACAGCTTCATTGATTCCACTTGAGCAACTACATCAGCCCAATTAAATACATTCTTCTCCTGTGCGATCAAAGCCCTTCCACCTCCAGTGTTTCCCTGTCTAGTTGAAGTCGAAGTTTCAGCAAGTGTAACGGGAACCATAGACCTTTCCTTGTTCCTTGCTGTAGCTGCCTGGGGAGCTTCATATCCTGCAATAACCTTCTTGCAATCCCTTGCAAAATGTCCCGGTTCATAGCACCTTTAGCACCTTAGTCTGTCTTTCAGCATGTAACGCCCTGTTTCTTCGTACTTTTCATAATTAGAAAGTCTTGTTTGTATTTCTATTTTTGGAAGTCTTGTGTTCCTTGTAATCGTCTTTTCGTTGTAATCGTTGTAAATCCGAGACTTCGATCGTAATAAAAATTGAACTTTTATGTGAAATAAACCTTGTTTATACATGTTATACATTGATACGTGCATTCACGAATCGTAATTCTCTTAAATGTAAGATAAACTCGTAAACGATGATCGTGTATTCGTAATTCTTAAACGTTTCGTACATACAAGACGCTTGACTATTCGGTTACAAAATTTTTACTTATTCAACACTTCATTACATGTTACATATACTTGTCTAACCAGTTCAAAACTTCATTTATATATATATATATACACTAAACCCATGTTTACATGCTTTTAAACACTTGGATTCATGGTACAAACACATGTTAAGACTTGTTATTTGCTAAACATTAGTACATCTTAAATAACATGCATCATTTATACATACTTTATATTACTAAAAAAAGAAAGAAAAGAAAACATGGCATACGATCACATGCCTATTTGGCTAAATTGTTGTTGGATTTAATTATTATTTTCCACCATACTATGTTACACACTTAGTGCTTAGTTATATATTAACTAAACATAATGTAATGAGTATAGTACCTAATTTAATAAGTTAAACATAAAAAAAAGGAATGTTGTGGCCGCCAACGGCAGCGAACGGGAGCTGCCAAACTTATTTAATTGTTTTTTTATATTTTACAACCAACTACTTGTATTAAATGTCAACCCAACTTAACCCTAATCTCTCCCTCTATAAATACAACTTAATCTCAGCCTCCCTACCACTTTTGCAACACTAAAACACTCTCAAAACTCTCTCCAAATTGCAGCTGAAAGAAGAAGTTCGAGCAGATTCGTACCTCTTCACTAAAGTGAGCATAACTCACTCAATACTTGTCCGATTTAGTCCATTATTTTTCCTATGTGTTTGGATTGACCTTAGCTTCGATTCCATGGGTTTTTCACAGTAAATAAGTCTCTGGAACTCCGGTAAAAAGGCTCCAAAGTTCACTGTTCATTTCTGATTTCATCTAATCTTTACTAAACTTGTTCAACTTGAGTCTAACTCATCTCAAACCTATCTCCTTATGCTTATAACCACTTCTATGGTTAGTTAGGCTTAAAAACAAGGTTGAGACATTCAAAATAAGAGGATTAATCCTCACAAACTTTCTGTTTCGTCAAGGGTTTAACCCACAAGTAATGTTTAAGTCCAAGACTTAATCTAGGTGTGATTATGGACTAACTTGGGTTGTCCAACATAAAATTCCCACCTTACTTGATGATTTATTATAGAGTAGTTGTTTATTACTTGTATTATTCATAGTTCATGACCCTCCTTGTATGTTTTTACATCAAGTGTAGTGGTGAACACTTAGAGGTACCTAAATGGAAGCTTGTTCTTCCTACCTCCTATATGATTTCCATGATACTTAGAGGTACCTAAATCAAGATCTTAATCTTCTACCTCATGCTTGATATGTATGATATAGTGTATCTAAATAAGTACTTATAAAATATAATCATTAAACCGAACACTTGAAGTTGAACAAATAGTCCTTGTCAAGTTAAGTAGGTATATCATCTAAGACATAATATGTGTTAAAGATGATTATTTTCATATTATACTTTCGTTTCTTTTTAATTCCGAATCTTTAAATATTCCGAATCCCCAATACTCATACACTTTGTTTCTTCATGTAGAAGGACTTGGTGTTCCTACCTGCAACAACAACTCTCTCACGGACTCACAAGTTAAAGACTTGCAAAACCGTGAGTACACTCGACCCATTTACTTTTAAATTCACTTTGGGTTGTAACATGTTAATATACCAAAATACACACTCACACACCTAAACATTCTTTATACCCTCAATCCGTTATACATGCTACTTGTTTACTTAGGTTCATGCTAGATTATACATGTTGTATGTCATTAACTTTGCTAAGCCCTCAACTTAACATATATAGCGCTATAGGAGTAGTACACCACCCGTCGGGGTCTTGTTAAGTCATTATACTAAAACGGTCTCGTTACTTTTGTGGCGAGGGATGCTAAATACTAGTGGACACTTGGGTTTGACGTATTGCTATGCATGCTAGTTACCTTGTTTACAAATTACCATGTGGATTCGAGATAATGCTTTTATACTTATGCTATACTTATTCAAACCTTGCGTACTCGCCTTTGCTTTTGCATTGAATTTTTATTTTAAACATGTTATAGGTTTAGGATGATGATGCTATGAAACGAAGTAGCAATGATGCCTAGATACACATTTAGACGTCTTAGGTTTAAATTGTTGTATCAAATTTTGTTTCGTTATGTTATGAACATGTTATGTGAGATTTCTATGTAATGTTGACAATTGATTATGAAATGAAAATGGTTGATTTAAATATTGTCACAAATAGTGTTATGAAGTCTCTTGCAATCTATTTCGTCTCATTCTGATGATTCCGCCATCGGTTGGGGTGTGATAGATTGGTATCAGAGCCATAACTATAGGGAATTAGGGATAAGTAGAAATGCTTTGCCCTAGTCTATAGTTTTTAGGAACTTTGCCTCTTATTTGTTGTTTAAAACTTATGCATTCTACCTTACATGCTTCCTAGCAACACTTCTTGTTTGTTAAACCTGCATGCCTTTCCTAATGCTAAAGCTAATACACTTTTGAAGACTTGAAGACACTCTTTATACAAAAGAGACGAGTTTACCAAAATAGACGTGAAACCCACAATTTGGTAACGACTCTCATTCCGCTTATTCTTATTTTGCACAAAATTTCGCCATTAAGCTAGGAGTGAAATCCACTTCTTAATGGTAAATTTCCAATTCAAACTCTAGTGGACCCTCGTCAAGGTGTTGAAATTATATTTTGACCCGGCGAGTACTAACCACATTAGGATACGAAATCGTCAAGTTAGGGGTGAAACCCGCACCTTGTCGATTGAGTCCCATTCCTTGATTTTCGATCTCGCAAAAGTTTCGATTGTTTCAATCGATTAGAGACGTGTAGTAACTGGAAGGGTAAGATACCGTTAATCGCTTCTCAACGAGAGTACCTTACGTATAGGCCAAAGCACGTTCCTCTAATTTGAAAGGACTTTCGATTCACTTTGGAATTGTCGTCGTTTCTCTACCCGAAACAATCCTATGTTTTATGAGCCTCTCTTTTATGTGATTCAATTTATATGTGATTTTATACTTGTTACTTCGTTCGTTTCAAAACCGTTACACATTTCGCACGTCTCGCGCAATTAAAAACAATAATAATCCTCATGAAAAAAACTAAATTTATACTCTTTTTATGCATTCTTACGTGATTATACTTGTGAATACATGTTGCAAACTTATTCTTTATGTGAATCATACATGATACATGAACACTTACATGCTTTTACATGTAAAACTTTGCTTTAAAATTTATGATCAAGTCTCATCCTTTTCTTTTCTTTCAAACTTCTAGATGCCTTCCTCAAGCTCCTCCGAAAAGCCCAAGTCCAAGAAGGGTTCTCGCTCAGGTTCCATATCCAAAAAGGAACTCGTAGGCCTCATTGCTGAACAAATGGCCGATCAAATGGCTCAAGTTATACCCGACATCGTTAGCCGCATTCAAACCAACACCGATTCGCCTCATGGTTCGGTGGACTCCAAGGTAGAGAAACCAAAGACACCTTTCCTCTTTAAGCAATTCATGGCTTGCCACCCATTGGAATTCACTTGAAAGGATGGTGCTACCGCACTACTCACTTGGTTCGATGCAATGGAGATCACTTTTCGTCAGAGTGGTTGTCCTGATGAATTGCACACCCAAAATGCCACAGGGGTGTTCCGATCAAGGGCGCTTGATTGGTGGACCTCTGAACGCGGCACAAGATGTGAGGACGCCGCCCACGCTTTGCCATGGGCCGAGTTGAAGAAGTTTATGAAGGAGGAATTTTGTCCTCCACACGAGTTGAGGAAACTGGAAAATGAATTTTGGCATCTTAAGCAAGTGGATGACGACAATGATGGTTTAACCCTCCGTTTCAAACAGCTGAGCATTCTTTGTCCCGGCCAAGTTGATACCTCTGAGAAAACCATCAACAAATACATCCGTTGTTTACCCGATTCATTCATGAACCTCGTAGAGGCTGCTTGCCCAGCTACTATTGAGGATACCTTCCGTTTGGCTGCCCGTTTGAATAACAACCATGTCATGCGCAGGAATTCCACAAAAGCTCCATTGAAAACCACCCATCAAGCCACTGTTGAACCCTCCTCATCCGCCAAGAAAAACCAAGGCAAGAAGCGGAAGGCTTCGAGACAGAATTGCGCCGTTGTCACTCCGCCAAACCCACAACCTTTACAATCTATAACTGCTGTTACCCCCACAACCCTTGGGCCTAAAGAAAGAAACTACGTTGGGTCATGGCCCAAGTGCAACCAATGCTCGTACCATCATCCTACTGGCACCCCGTGTCGCAAATGCGTCACTTGTAACAAGCTAGGGCATTTTACCAATCGTTGTCGCTACAATCTGAAGCCTGATTAAAACCAAGCTATTGTAGCTCAAAACCCTGCCCCCAACCAAGCTCAGAACCAAGTTGCCCCTGTGCGAGTGTGTTTTAAATGTGGTGATGTCAACCATATGGCTAATGTCTGTCCTCAGCGAAACCAGCCCCAACAGCAGCAGCAGCAGCAGCCACAACAATAGCAACTAGCTCAACAACCTGCTAGAGGTCAAGCTTTTGTCATCACTGCTGCTCAGGCTCGGAATGCAAACGATGTCATTATTGGTACGTTCCTTTTGAACCGTGTTTATGCTTCTTGTCTGTTTGATACTGGCACCGATAAAAGTTTTGTGTCGTTGGAATTTGAACAATTGATTAAGTGTAAACGCTCTAAGTTGCCAAAATCTTTCGCTGTCGAAGTCGCTAATGGTAAATCCGTCACTGTCAATTCTATTCTTTCCAATTGTTCCTTGATTCTTAATGATCATACGTTCTCAATCAATCTCATACCTATTCAAATGGGTAGTTTCGACGTCATAGTAGGTATGGACTGGCTTAGGCGAGTTCGTGCTAAAGTGGTCTGTTCCGAAAAGTTTATCCATCTACCCCTTCCAAACGGTGATTCTCTACACGTGTATGGCGAGAAACCTTCTCAAGGTCTTAAGCTTATGTCGTGTATCCAAGCGAATAAATGCTTACGCAAGGGTACCTTCCCCTTTCTCGCCCACATTGTGGAAGAGAAGGACAAAGGACCAAGCATAAGCGACGTTCCCGTCGTACGTGATTTCCCCGATGTGTTTCCTGACGATCTTCCAGGTCCGCCTCCTGCTCGTTCTGTTGACTTTCACATCAATTTAGTTCCTGGCGCTACGCCTGTCGCTAATTCTCCTTACCGTTTAGCACCCACTGAGATGCAAGAACTCTCGAGTCAACTCCAAGAGCTTCTTGATAAAGGCTTTATACGCCCTAATACTTCTCCTTGGGGCACTCCCGTTTTGTTCGTCAAAAATAAAGATGGGTCATTCCGTATGTGTATTGACTATCGTGAGCTCAACAAGCTTACTATCAAGAACCGATACCATCTTCCTCGCATCGATGACCTCTTCGATCAATTGCAAGGCGCGACCTGCTTTTCCAAGATCGATCTTCGTTCTGGGTATCATCAACTTCGAATCCGCGAAGAAGATATACCTAAGACCACTTTTCGTACACGATATGGTCACTAGGAGTTCGTGGTCATGCCCTTTGGTTTGACCAACGCACCCGCTGTCTTCATGGACTTGATGAACCGCGTGTGTAAGGCGTACTTGGACCGTTTCGTGATCGTCTTCATCGACGATATCCTTATCTGTTCCAAGACACAAGGAGAGCATGAGCGACACTTGCGTCTTATTCTCGAACTTCTTCGTACTGAACGTCTATACGCCAAATTCTCCAAGTGTGAATTCTAGCTAAAAGAAGTTCAATTTCTTGGTTATATTGTCAATGAACTTGGTATCCACGTTGACCCCGTTAAAATCGAAGCTGTAAAGAATTGGATTACACCAAAATATCCGTCCGAAATTCGTTCGTTTCTTTTCTTGCTGGTTATTACCGCCGTTTTATCTCTAACTTTTCAAAAATCGTCGTCCCTTTGACCTCCTTGACTTAAAAAGAGAAACCTTTTGTTTGGGGTCCCGAACAAGAGGAGTCTTTTCGAACTCTCAAGGACATGCTTTGTAATGCTCCTATCCTAGCACATCCTGAAGGTAACGACGACTTCGTCGTGTACTTCGATGCTTCAAACCTTGGCCTTGGTTGTGTCCTTATGCAACGAGACAAGGTTATCGCTTACGCGTCAAGGCAACTCAAAATACATGAGAAGAACTATACTAACCATGACCTTGAACTTGGATCAGTTGTTTTTGCGTTGAAGATTTGGTGACACTACCTTTATGGTACTAAGTGTGTGGTCTTCACCGACCACAAGAGCCTTCAACATATCTTCGACCAAAAGGAACTGAACATGTGTCAACGTCGATGGGTGGAATTATTAAACGACTACGACTGCGAAATCAAATACCATCCAGATAAAGCGAATGTAGTAGCCGACGCTCTTAGTCGTAAAACCCATGTGAAGAGTATCCATTGCCTCCAACTCGTTAACGATCTTCAATGCCGTATTCGTGAAGCTCAATATGCCTCCATTAACGAAGGTAGTCTCTCTGTTGAGATACAAGGCGCTAAGGAACATGAACTCGTGTCCAAACCTGATGGTATTCTATACTTTCTCAATCGTATCTGGATCCCTAATCGTGAAAACCTTCAAGACTTTCTGATGAACGAGGCACACAAATCGAAATACTCTGTTCACCCTGGTGTTGATAAGATATACCACGATATGCGTACGACCTATTGGTGGCCTGGAATGAAAAGGGATATCGCCTCCTACGTTGCGAAATGTCTTACATGCTCAAAGGTCAAAGCTGAGCATTAACGTCCCTCTGGTTTACTCGAACAACCAGAAATTCCTGTCTGGAAATAGGAGAGCATTGCCATGGAGTTCATCACTAAACTTCCTCGTACTTCTTTTGGTCATGACAGTATTTGGGTGATCGTTGATTGATTGACCAAGTCAGCTCACTTTCTTCCTATTTGTGAAGATTTCAAAGTCGAGAAATTGGCTAGAATCTACACTGATGAGATCATTTGTCGTCATGGTATCCCCATTGACATCATTTCCGATCGTGACGCTCGTTTTACGTCTCGCCTTTGGCAAACTTTTCAATCTGCTATGGGTATTGTCCTTAACCTTATCATTGCCTTTCATCCTTAGTCAGACGGTCAAACCGAGCGTACTATCCAAACTTTAGAGGATATGCTTCGTTCTTGTGTATTAGATTTTGGTGGCAACTGGGATTCACACTTGCCTTTAATCGAATTCTCGTACAACAACAGTTATCATGCGAGTATTCAAATGGCACCTTTCGAAGCATTGTATGATCGCAGGTGATGTTCGCCTATTTGTTGGAACGAGATTGGTGAATCTCAATTCACTGGTCCCGAGCTTATACAAGAAGCAACGGATAAGATTTTACAGGTTCGAGACAACTTATTGAAAGCCAGAAGCCGACAAAAGAGTTACGCCGACAAGCGTCGCAAACCTTTGGAATTCGAGACAGGTGACTCCGTACTCCTCAAGGTATCCCCTTGGAAGAGAGTGGTTCGATTTGGTAAGAAAGGGAAACTCGCACCTCACTACGTTGGTCCTTTCAAGATCCTCGAAAGGATTGGCAAGGTTGCGTATAGACTGGACCTGCCTGAAGAACTCAACAATGTACATCCTGTCTTCCACGTGTCTAACATAAAGAAGTGTCTAGCTGACGAAGGGCTTCAAGTTCCACTCGAAGACCTTCAAGTCAACAAGACCTTGCATTTTGTGGAAAAACCCGTCGAAATCATGGATCAAGGAGTAAAGTTATTGAGGCGCAGTAAAATTCCTATCGTTAAGGTTCGATGGGAAGGTAAACGTGGCGCTGAATTTACTTGGGAACTCAAGAGTGACATGAAGACGAAGTATCCATATCTTTTCGCTACTTCTTCCTAAATTTCAGGACGAAATTCCCTAAAGGAGGGGAGACGGTAACGCCCTGTTTCTTCGTACTTTCCATAATTAGAAAATCTTATTTGTATTTCTATTTTTGGAAGTCTTGTGTTCCTTGTGATCGTCTTTTCGTTGTAATCGTTGTAAATCCGCGACTTCGATCGTAATAAAAATTGAACTTTTATGTGAAATAAACCTTGTTTATACATGTTATACATTGATACGTGCATTCATGATTCGTAATTCGCTTAAACGTAAGTTAAACTCGTAAACGATGATCGTGTATTCGTAATTCTTAAATGTTCCATACATACAAGACGCTTGACTATTCGATTACAAGATTTTTACTTATTCAACACTTCATTACATGTTACATATACTTGTCTAACCAGTTCAAAACTTCATTTATATATATATATATATTACACTAAACCCATGTTTACATGCTTTTAAACACTTGGATTCATGATACAAACACATGTTAAGACTTGTTATTTGCTATATAAGCATTAGTACATCTTAAATAACATGCATCATTTATACATACTTTATATTACTAAAAAAAAAAAAAAAAAACATGGCATACGATCACATGCCTCTTTGGCTAAATTGTTGTTGGATTTAATTATTATCTTCCACCATACTATGTTACAAACTTAGTGCTTAGTTATATATTAACTAAACATAATGTAATGAGTATAGTACCTAATTTAATAAGTTAAACATAAAAAAAAAGGAATGTTGTGGCTGCCAACAGCAGCGAATGGGAGCTGCCAAACTTATTTAATTGTTTTTTATTTTATATTTTACAACCAACTACTTGTATTAAATGTCAACCCAACTTAACCCTAATCTTTCCCCCTATAAATACAAATTAATCTCAGCCTTCCTACCACTTTTGCAACACTAAAACACTCTCAAAACTCTCTCCAAATCGCAGCTGAAAGAAGAAGTTCGAGCATATTCGTACCTCTTCACTAAAGTGAGCATAACTCACTCAATACTTGTCCGATTTAGTCCATTCTTTTTCCTATGTGCTTGGATTGACCTTAGCTTCGATTCCATAGGTTTTTAACAGTAAATAAGTCCCTGGAACTCCGGTAAAAAGGCTCCAAAGTTCACTGTTCATTTCTGATTTCATCTAATCTTTACTAAACTTGTTCAACTTGAGTCTAACTCATCTCAAACCTATGTCCTTATGCTTATAACCACTTCTTTGGTTAGTTAGGCTTAAAAACAAGGTTGAGACATTCAAAATAAGAGGATTAATCCTCACAAACTTTCTGTTTCGTCAAGGGTTTAACCCACAAGTAATGTTTAAGTCCAAGACTTAATGTAGGTGTGATTATGGACTAATTTGGGTTATCCAACATAAAATCCCTACATTCCTTGATGATTTCTTATAGAGTAGTTGTTTATTACTTGTATTATTTATTGTTCATGACCCTCTTTGTATGTTTTTACATCAAGTGTAGTGGTGAACACTTAGAGGTACCTAAATGGAAGCTTGTTCTTCCTACATCATATATGATTTCCATGATACTTAGAGGTACCTAAATCAAGATCTTAATCTTCTACCTCATGCTTGATATGTATGATATAGTGTATCTAAATAAATACTTATATAATATAATCATTAAACCGAACACTTGATGTTAAACAAATAGTCCTTGTCAAGTTAAGTAGGTATATCATCTAAGACATAATATGTGTTAAAGATGATTATTTTCATATTATACTTTCGTGTCTTTTTAATTCCGAATCTTTAAATCTTCCGAATCCCCAATACTCATACACTTTGTTTCTTCATGTAGAAGGAATTGGTGTTCCTACCTCCAACAACAACTCTCTCACGGACTCACAAGTTAAAGACTTGCAAAACCGTGAGTACACTCGACCCATTTACTTTTAAAGTCACTTTGGGTTGTAACATGTTAATATACCAAAATACACACTCACACAACTAAACACTCTTTATACCCTCAATCTGTTATACATGCTACTTGTTTACTTAGGTTCATGCTAGATTATACATGCTATATGTGATATACGAAACTTTCAAAACCCTAATGAAATAAATGTCATATGTATTATGGCATATTACTATGTCGGATATTCAATGCCTAGAACGTTGGTCAACTTTCAACCACACTTAATTAAGGTATAATAATAATAATAATAATATTAATAGTTAAGATTGTTGTATATCTCTTCCTACGAAGAGAGGAAATAAAATGGCCCTATGAACTATCATAATATGAACTATCATATAGTTTTTTTAATTGTGTTTAGGTAGTAGAACTTGTATAACCGGAAAAAAAAAACTAAACTAAATGAAATAAATAATAACTAAATAAGAATGATTTGATAAGGAATTAAGTTGCACAGCTATCACCATCCGATCCTTTCTCAACCTCCGATCAATCATGAAGCAACTTTCCTTTTTCCTAGTCAAGCACAACCTCTTGTAATCCTTTCCAAATGTATGTTTCGAATCACAATATTAGCCTTTCAAGACAACCGTATACGAGCATAATCAAACTTAGAGCCAACCCAAAATCACCGCCACTACGTTGCCGAGGAGTTGTTGTTCTGTCGCTGGCTCCAAATCAGGTCGCGTCATCGTTGATTCTGCAGTCATCGACCACCGTGGAAAAACGCAGCAGTGCCGGAGAAGTTGCCGGTTTTTGATTCCCGCCGACCAGCGATTGACTTGTTTGAACCAGGTAACCCAAGTCATTGTATTAAATCATGTGTTGTGATGTTCTAATTTACAAACCCGTTTTCGTTCCGCTAGTTTGCACAGCCCCATCACACACCCGTTTCCGTTCGTGTCCGATTGCAGCAAGCTGCCACCCATTGCTCTCGTATCCATCTCGCTTGGCGACTAAGGTAACGATGTTAAAACCTCCGCTGATTGTAGTTGTTTCGCCATCCTTAAGTTGTCTAAATTAAGGATCCATAGCAAATATTTTTTGGCAATCACTATGTTTGAACTGAACATAGCACACCAACATTTGAGAAAAAGGAAGTTTTCTGTTCGTTTTGATTTTGGTCTTCAAGTTTGATTTTGTCGTTTTTTTTTTAGAATCCACCCTACTCGCTTGACTTATAGTTATTGAAGCCAACAATTTAATAAGAAACTATAATTAAGATTTCGATTGTAAGCACAATTTGCAAATTTTATATTTGGGGGGAGGACGAGAAACTCAGTTCTCGGATTAGAGAAAAAGACAACATGCTGTTGATTTTTTTTATAGTTCTTTATTTTTTTGGGAAACTTGATTACCAGGGAACTCATATAAACTATTGTTGATTGTTTTGAGAAAGTGAATGAATTAACTCTTGATTCTTTTTATTTACGTTAATGTAAAAGCATTTACAAAAATGTATAAGTAAATAAATAAATAAATAAATATAACCATCTGTTTTATACCCAGGATACTATAGAAAAGAATTAATACCACTATTTATAACCACACAAGGTATTCTTATAGAAATCCTATTTAAACAACAACACAACAAAGTATAATAATTAATATTATGTAATAATATTGTAGGGTTTCGTGACATTTGATTCAAGCTTAGGATTTACTACGGTCATTGCTAATTGCTTAAGGTATGGATTTTGTGGTCTCTTGCTTTAGCATAATATTGTTTTCTATTCTTATTGTGTATGGATATTTGGTCCGTCACTCGTAGCGTAAAATGTTTACTCGTTTCAAAATTCGTAGTTATTGAAAGTCGTTATTTGAAATCGTTACATGCGACATCAATCGTCACCGTTCTATGATTTATTGTTACGCGTGTCGTATTGAATTATTGCCTAGAATATGCATGCGATAGGATTACATTTTTTTTACTCATTCTCGCATGCTCCCATGAGTTTTATTATTTATTTCTTTTTTTTTTCATTGGCTAGATGTGACATATTCTTAGTGTATCATTAGTGTATTTTGCCTTGACTTGAGTGAATCATTTTATTGACCTCAATACCCGAGCATATCCACCTATGGGGACGTAGGGTGTCATCATAGGCATAGTTGACGTGCACCATCCGTGGCGGTGCGAAAGGCCCACGGCGTCTCTGTATTGTATTGTGTGCTAAGTGATTGCACTTATTGATTATTGAGATGCGTATGTATCGATCCTAGGAGTGTAAGTGTAAGTGTTAGTGGTAGTGGGATAGGTGTGAGTGCCCACATCCCCTCTACATAATGGTGCATTGGAACTGCAGCTATTGTACAAAGTGTTAGTGTTTATTGTTAGTGGCTCACATGGGTATTTCTAATATACCTTTATGGTATTCATCAGTGATCATTCAGCGTATTGTATTGTTTGAATCGTTAAAGTGTTTAGTGTATTGCTTCTATCATTTATGTGTTAGTGCTATTGTTTCTCCGTTACTGGGCAATTTTTGGCTCAACCGTTTCTTTTTTGTTGTTTTCTTTTATTTATGTCTTAAGCAGGTACTCGGGGAAATCGGGGAAATGTGTGAAGAGTGATAATAAAAAGCTAGAGTTGGAACAAGGAGTTTAATGAAACCTTATATTCAATAAATTTAGGGGCTGTTTGGCTAAGCTTATTGTTTTGACTTATTTACTTATTTGCTTATTTGAAAAGCAAATAAGTCATAATGGAATGACTTATTTACTTATTCCTCTCACATAATAAGCTAACCCAAACACCTTTTAATTTTTCAAAAAGCAAATAAGTAAATAAGTCAAAAAAATAAGCTTAGCCAAACAGCCCCTTAGACACTTATGTTTTTCTGTTGAGACCGTTATGCCATTTTGGGGATTTTTGTTTTTAAACCTATGAAATTTATGTTTTAATTAAGTTATTAATTGTCTCTGATTACCTAATTGTGTAACACCCCACCCCATTTTGGGGTGTTACTGTTATGGTATCAGAGCCAGGTTCTATCCTGTAGAAAACTTTAACTAAATAATTAAGACATGTGAGGATTGGGTAGACATTGGGTTAGGTATTTTCTTATGTGATAAGTCCTTATTATTTGTTTTATCTAAATTCTTAATGTGCTTTTTTAGATGCCTCCTCGTCGTGAGACACGCAACTCTGGTCGTCGTAATGGTGGTGGACCAAATGAGCCGGATCCAAATATCGTAGCTGCTATCACTCAGGCCTTTACTGCTATGTTGCCTGCACTTGTTCAGGCCGTACGTGGTCCTGATCCGAATCCTAATCCGAACCCTAATCCCAATCCTAATCCGAACCCTAATCCCAACCCAAATCCAAACCCAAACCCAAACGGTGCAATTGGGGATTGGCTAGATAAGTTCATAAAACAGAAACCGAGATCTTTCACAAAGGCAACCACTCCAATTGTAGCAAGGGATTGGATTGCTCATATCGAGAAAATATTTCGGGCGTTAGGAGTTGGCGATGAATTTAAATCGAGATTAGCATCGTATAAACTAGAAGAAGATGCACAAACTTGGTGGGAAGGTGTATTGGAGGAAAGAGGAGGAGACCCATTTTTGGAGAATTTACCTTGGGCAGATTTCCGTGCTATTTTCTTCGAGAAATATTTTAACAGCGTGGATAAGAGTTCTTACAAACGAGAGTATCACAATATCCGTCAGAGGAATGACGAACCACTTTCTGACTTCACTGATCGATTTTATCGACTAGTTGGATTTCTTGGGTCAGCCGCGGGAACACCAGAGGAACAAGCAGAGAAATATCAATGGGCAGTTTGTGATCGGATTCTTAGAGCAATCATTCAGTCAATGTTCCCCGCAGTTGCAGAGGCCGCTAAGGCTGCCAAAAAGGTTGATATGGAGAACAAAGAATTTTTGGGTGGTTCCAATAATAGTAGGAAGAGAAACAGAGACGAATACCGCACTCCGTTCACTAGTGAGTCGTCTCAAGCACCTACTCGAAATAATCAAAACAACATGGGGAATAGGTTATCAGGAAGGAATAACAGACCATGGCAGGGGAGGAGCCAAAATCAGGGTCAGATCAAACCCTACCAGCCACCAACCCAAGCTCAACCCGTAAACCAGAGAGGTAACCAGAACCCTACCCAGCCTCTAGTGTGTAACCATTGCAACAAGCGTCACCCAGGAATCTGTCATCGACTTACTGGGGCTTGCCTTAAGTGTGGAGATATGGGGCATAAGATTAATGAGTGCCCAAAGGCTGGTAACCGACCAACTGATACCACTAGGGGAGCTACTGTGCCACCTACTACTGGAGGGCGTGTTTTCTCTTTGACTGCAGGGGAAGCTGCTAATGCTCCAGGTAGCGTCTCTGATAAATGTTCCTTTTAGTATCATTATTTTGCTTGCTTAGTTGTTTATGGTTTTCATACGATTGTTTGTGTCTTATTGTTTATCGATTCACTAGGTACCGTTTCGGGTAGTATTTATTTGGGTGAGCGTGACTTGTATGTGTTATTTGATACTGGGGCAACCCACTCAATAGTCTCACAACTAATTGCCCGACATCTTAAAATTTGGCCTTCTCTATTGGATCAAGCTTTAGTTATTTCTACACCAATGGGAAATTCTTCAGTTATTACTCACGTCTATAAAGATTGCCCGCTTGTGGTCGGAAATGTTATTCGTATAGCGAATCTTTATCCTATGTAAATGGGAGATTTTGATGTCATACTAGGCATGGATTGCTTATCCATGCATCGAGCTACCATTGATTGTCACTCCAAACGAGTCATTTTTGGTGATATTCTGAATCCTGAATGTATTTATCAAGGATCTCAACCTCGAAAATCCATCAAAATCATCTCTGATCTTAAAGCTCAAAAACTTATATCCCATGGATGCGAGGGATTCTTAGCTGCTATTAAAGATACCTCAGTGGATACATCACGTTTCGAAGACGTTCCTATTGTTCGAGATTTCTCTGATGTCTTTCCCGAAGAATTGCCAGGGATACCACTGGAACGGGAAGTAAAGTTCACCATTGATTTGATTCCCAGAGCTGAACCTATTTCTAAAGCACCCTATTGTATGGCTCCATTGGAGTTGAAGGAATTGAAAGAACAGCTGCAAGAACTTTTGGAACTTGGATTCATTAGACCTAGTGTTTCACCTTGGGGAGCACCAGTTTTGTTTGTGAAGAAGAAGGATGGTAGCATGCGTTTATGCATCGACTACAGGGAGTTGAATAAGATCACCATTCGTAATCGCTACCCCTTACCGCGTATTGATGACCTTTTCGACCAACTCCAAGGAGCGAAGTTTTTCTCGAAGATTGATCTTAGATCAGGGTACCATCAGTTGAGGGTTCGAGATCAAGATGTTCATAAGACAACATTTCGCACCTGGTACGGTCACTATGAGTTTCTAGTCATGCCTTTTGGTTTAACAAATGCTCCTGCTGTTTTCATGGACCTTATGAACCGAGTATTTCATGAGTACTTGGATCGGTTCGTGATTGTATTCATCGATGACATATTGGTGTTTTCTAAGAGTAGAGTAGAGCATGAGGACCATCTTCGCACGGTTCTAGGAACTTTACGCCAGGAGAAGCTATACGCAAAATTTTCTAAATGCGACTTTTGGCTTGAACAAGTGGCGTTTCTAGGTCACATTGTATCAGCGGAAGGTATCACAATGGATCCATCAAAGGTGGAAGCTATCACTAAATGTCCCAGACCATCTTCAGTTACCGAAGTTCGAAGTTTTCTTGGCCTAGCGGGTTATTACCGACGTTTCGTAGAGGGATTTTCTATTTTGGCCTTACCTCTCACTCAGCTCTTGAGAAAAGGGGTAAAATTTACTTGGAACGATGATCGAGAAAAGAGTTTTGAGGCATTGAAGCAGAAGCTAGTATCCACTCCTATTCTTACTCTACCTTCTGGCACAGGTGGATTCGATATATACAGTGATGCATCGAAGAAAGGGCTTGGTTGCGTTCTCATGCAGCATGGAAAGGTTATTGCTTATGCCTCACGTCAGCTTAAACCCTACGAGGTGAATTATCCAACGCATGATCTAGAGTTAGCGGCAGTCGTTTTTGCACTTAAGATTTGGAGGCATTATTTATATGGGGAGACATGTAACATATTCACCGACCATAAGAGCCTCAAGTATATTTTCACTCAGAAGGAGCTTAACATGAGGCAGAGAAGATGGTTAGAGCTACTCAAGGATTATGATGCCAACATTCAGTACCACCCTGGTAAAGCAAATGTTGTTGCAGATGCACTGAGTAGGAAGAATTCTGGGGGTTTGGCATGCTTGACTGTTCAGCCGCAAATTCTATCAGACCTGATACGCATGGATATTGGTATACAGGTTGGTGAGTCTGGTGGTTATTTGGCTAGACTGAAGATCTAACCGAACCTCATCACTCAGATAAAGGAAGCTCAAAAAGAAGATGGTGAGCTTTGGGCGGTCTTACAAAATTTGGGAGTAGGAAAACAATCTGAATTTCGAGTGGGTGAACATGGAACAATATGGTGTGGGAAGCGTTTATGTGTGCCAGATGATTCATCTCTTCGTGAATCATTACTGACTGAGGCACACAGTTCACCTTATTCTATACACCCTGGATCCACAAAGATGTATAGGGATTTGAGGCAACATTTTTGGTGGAGTGGTATGAAAGAAGATGTAGCTAGACATGTGAGCCAATGTTTGATACGTCAGCAAGTGAAGATTGAACATCAACGGGCTAGTGGATTATTACATCCTTTAGATATTCCTGTCTGGAAGTGGGATGATATTTCTATGGACTTTGTAACTGGTTTACCAAGAACCCGTATGAAGAACGATGCTATTTGGGTTGTGGTAGATAGGCTTTCAAAGTCTGCTCATTTCTTGCCATTCGTAAGGAGTACGAGGTGAGTAAGCTATCAGAGATATTCCATCGTGAGATTATTCGATTGCATGGTACACCATCATCTATAGTGTGTGATAGATATCCACGTTTCACATCACGGTTCTGGAAGGGTTTCCAAAATGCTTGGGATACGAAGATACGATTTAGCACTGCTTTCCATCCGCAAACTGATGGACAGTCTGAACATACTATTCAGACTTTAGAGGATATGCTTAGATCATGTGCACTTGAGGGGACGAGAAACTGGGATGAACACTTGTGCTTGGTGGAGTTTGCCTACAATAATAGTTGGCAAGCTAGCATTGACATGGCACCTTTTGAATTGTTATACGGGCGTAAATGTCGAGCTCCCACATGTTGGGACGAGGTCGGAGAAAAGATGATAGAGGGTCCTGAACTGGTGCAGATCACGAACGAAAAGGTTGCTATTGCTCGTGAGAAACTTAAGGAAGCCCAAAGTAGACAGAAGAGGTATGCTGATCGCCACCGAAGGGCTTTGGAATTTAATGTAGGTGAAAAAGTATTCTTAAAAGTCTCACCATGCAGAGGTGTCCGACGTTTTGGTATAAAGGGAAAGCTGAGTCCTCGCTTTATCGGACCATTTGAAATTTTGGAAAGAGTCGGCGAAGTTTCTTATCGGTTAGCTCTACCGCCACAATTGTCGTACGTGCATAATGTGTTTCATATTTCACTGTTACGTGGGTATAATTACCATCCTCTCCATGTGGTGAACTATTCTCTACACGAGATTCGTGAGGACTTATCGTATGAAGAGGAACCAGAGGCTATCTTGGACCGACAAGAACGTGTGATGCGTAAGAAGTCTTTTCCGTTCGTCAAAATCTTGTGGAAAAACCATCCAGAACGTGAAGCCACTTGGGAATCGAAGGAGGCGATCCGTTCTCAATATCCGTATTTATTCGAAACCTAAGGTTAGTGTTCCGAACGGTTTATTTGCATATATCAAACTCACTTGTGTGTCTTTTCGACTCTTTTTGCTCAGCGTGTTTGCAACTACGTTATCGTTTTTCGCATCGTTAATAGGTTACATGAATCGCTAATTTCTTGGACGAAATTATTTTAAGGGGTAGAGAGTTGAAATACCCGTATTGTATAGTGTTGTATAATGCTAATTTCGAGGACGAAATTTTATTTTAAGGGAGGTAGAATTGTAATATACGAAACTTTCAAAACCCTAATGAAATAAATGTCATAAGTATTATGGCATATTACTATGTCGGATATTCAATGCCTAGAACGTTGGTCAACTTTCAACCACACTTAATTAAGGTATAATAATAATAATAATAATAATAATCATAATAATAATAATAATAATAATATTAATAGTTAAGATTGTTGTATATCTCTTCCTACGAAGAGAGGAAATAAAATGGCCCTATGAACTATTATAATATGAACTATCATATACTTTTTTAAATTGTGTTTAGGTAGTAGAACTTGTATAACCGGAAAAAAAAACTAAACTAAATGAAATAAATAATAACTAAATAAGAATGATTTGATAAGGAATTAAGTTGCACAGCTATCACCATCCGATCCTTTCTCAACCTCCGATCAATCATGAAGCGACTTTCCTTTTTCCTAGTCAATCACAACCTCTTGTAATCCTTTCCAAATGTATGTTTCGAATCACAATATTAGCCTTTCAAGACAAACGTATACGAGCATAATCAAACTTAGAGCTAACCCAAAATCACCGCCACTACGTTGCCGAGGAGTTGTTGTTCTGTCGCTGGCTCCAAATCAGGTCCAGGGGCGGACCTACATAGACCCGTGGGTGGGCGGCCGCACCCCTTGAAAAAAAAATTTTTAGTGTTATTTTTCGCGAAAAATCCCGACCGCACCCCTTGAAAAATTTCGACCGCACCCCTTGGAAAATTCTGACCGCACCCCTTGGAAAAAAATGCTAGAATTTATATAAAAAAAAAATTGTAAACAAGTTAGCCCACAATAAAACTTATTCCTATAACCCAAAATCAAGCCCAATTATCCAACCCAAATAACAAATCAATTCACAAAACATAACCCAATTACCCAAATAAAAAAGCCAATCGCCCTTTCATCTCCCGCCCTCCCCTTGCTGCAGCGACCAAGAGAAGAAACAGAAGATCAACCACCATTCAACCTGCAACAGGCTTCGATCGATCAGCCTTTGAATCTGCAGACTAGCCGACCAGAGGTACGAACGAATCCTTGATTTTATTCTTCAAGAGTTTTGAATTTTGATAAGGGTTTTGAATGATAGGGTTGTTCGTTGTTGTGTTGTTGATAAGGATGTTAGGTTGCTGCTGCCTGCTGTTGTACAATAATAAAGGCAGTCGGTTGGTTAGTGGATTGGTTCAACAACAAGATGATATTAAAGAATTGAAAAAGTTAGTGAATTCTAACATTATTGATTAAATAAAGGCTCGGTTGAAAAAGTTAGTGGATTCTAACATTATTGATTAAATATTAAAGAATTGAAATTACTACTTACTAGTGGATTGTTAGAATTTATATAAAAGATTGTTTACTTTATATAAAAGATTGTTTATTTTGTATCATTGTATGTGATAGGCACAATGAGTAAAGATGTTATGGCGCGATTTCTCAACAAGAGGAAAGCGGATGAAATCGGATCATCTTCCGATTTTGTTGATGTGAATGATCTTCCCTCGGATCCTCATGATCGCAAGGCGATAGCATCATACAACGTGAATCAACGAGATGATATTAGAAGGGCATACCTACTAAGAGGACCATGTCAACCAACGGGTATTCAATATCCAACATCAACGTTTCAAGGTAAAGAGTCGAGAAAATTCAAACAAGAATGGTATGACCGAAAGGGATACAAGGGATGGTTAGAGTATAGTATAAAATCGGATCGTGTGTTTTGCTTATGTTGTTACTTGTTTAGGTCCGAATTTGGAATGCCAAGAAGAAAAACGAACATCTCAAATCGGCACTATTACGAGTATGATTGCTTTAATGCGGTTCTAGATTTGCAAATTCAAGAATTTGGGAACCGTTTTAACGAGGTAACATCGGAACTACTTCTTTGTATGAGTTGTTTGAGTCCGTGTGATAATTTTAGTGCGTTTGACATTCCAAATATACTAAAGTTAGCCGGAAAGTATCCATATGATTTTGATGAAGCCGAAAAACGAAGGCTTCCGGTTCAACTCGGAAACTACATTGATTTTGTGAAAAAAGATAAACAATTCGCCAACTTGGATGGTTTGTCAAGTCTTGTAAGGTTAATGGTTTCAACAAATATTCACGTAACTTTTACATTGGTATATCGTTTATTGAAGCTTGTTCTCGTATTACCCGTCGCAACCGCAACCGTTGAAAGATGTTTTTCGGCAATGAAGAATGTGAAGACCGACTTGCGTAATCGGATTGGCGATGAGAATTTAAGTGATAGTTGTATATGTTATATAGAGAAAGACTTGCTTAAGAAAGTACCTCTAGATGATGTTTTGGATAGATTTCAAAAAATGAAAACCCGTATGGCGACTTTTTAAATATGTTTGTAACAATGTTTGACTTGTTTTTGATGATTATATAAATTTAAGTTTGATGTTCTTTTTTTACATGACCCGACCCGACCCGAACCGGTTTTTTTATGTATATATCTAGACGCCTAAGATTTAAAAAAAAAATTCCGCACCCCCATGAAAAAAATCCTGGGTCCGCCACTGATCAGGTCGCGTCATCGTTGATTCTGCAGTCATCGACCACCGTGGAAAAACGCAGCAGTGCCGGAGAAGTTGCCGGTTTTTGATTCCCGCCGACCAGCGATTGACTTGTTTGAACCAGGTAACCCAAGTCATTGTATTAAATCATGTGTTGTGATGTTCTAATTTACAAACCCGTTTTCGTTCCGCTAGTTTGCACAGCCCCATCACACACCCGTTTCCGTTCGTGTCCGATTGCAGCAAGCTGCCACCCATTGCTCTCGTATCCATCTCGCTTGGCGACTAAGGTAACGATGTTAAAACCTCCGCTGATTGTAGTTGTTTCGCCATCCTTAAGTTGTCTAAATTAAGGATCCATAGCAAATATTTTTTGGCAATCACTATGTTTGAACTGAACATAGCACACCAACATTTGAGAAAAAGGAAGTTTTCTGTTCGTTTTGATTTTGGTGTTCAAGTTCGATTTTGTCGTTTTTTTTAGAATCCACCCTACTCACTTGACTTATAGTTATTGAAGCCAACAATTTATTAAGAAACTATAATTAAGATTTCGATTGTAAGCACAATTTGCAAATTTTATATTTGGGGGGAGGACGAGAAACTCAGTTCTCGGATTAGAGAAAAAGACAACATGCTGTTGATTTTTTTTATAGTTCTTTATTTTTTTGGGAAACTTGATTACCAGGGAACTCATATAAACTAGTGTTGATTGTTTTGAGAAAGTGAATGAATTAACTCTTGATTCTTTTTATTTACGTTAACGTAAAAGCATTTACAAAAATGTATAAGTAAATAAATAAATAAATAAATATAACCATCTGTTTTATACCCAGAATACTATAGAAAAGAATTAATACCACTATTTATAACCACACAAGGTATTCTTATAGAAATCCTATTTAAACAACACAACAAAGTATAATAATTAATATTATGTAATAATATTGTAGGGTTTCGTGACATTTGATTCAAGCTTAGGATTTACTACGGTCATTGCTAATTGCTTAAGGTATGGATTTTGTGGTCTCTTGCTTTAGCATAATATTGTTTTCTATTCTTATTGTGTATGGATATTTGGTCCGTCACTCGTAGCGTAAAATGTTTACTCGTTTCAAAATTCGTAGTTATTGAAAGTCGTTATTTGAAATCGTTACATGAGACATCAATCGTCACCGTTCTATGATTTATTGTTACGCGTGTCGTATTGAATTTTTGCCTAGAATATGCATGCGATAGGATTACATTTTTTTTACTCATTCTCGCATGCTCCCATGAGTTTTATTATTTATTTCTTTTTTTTTTTCATTGGCTAGATGTGACATATTCTTAGTGTATCATTAGTGTATTTTGCCTTGACTTGAGTGAATCATTTTATTGACCTCAATACCCGAGCATATCCACCTATGGGGACATAGGGTGTCATCATTGGCATAGTTGACGTGCACCATCCGTGGCAGTGCGAAAGGCCCACGGCGTCTCTGTATTGTATTGTGTGCTAAGTGATTGCACTTATTGATTATTGAGAGGCGTATGGATCGATCCTAGGAGTGTAAGTGTTAGTGGTAGTGGGATAGGTGTGAGTGCCCACATCCCCTCTACATAATGGTGCATTGGAACTGCAGCTAATGTACAAAGTGTTAGTGTTTATTGTTAGTGGCTCACATGGGTATTTCTAATATACCTTTATGGTATTCATCAGTGATCATTCAGCGTATTGTATTGTTTGCATCGTTAAAGTGTTTAGTGTATTGCTTCTATCATTTATGTGTTAGTGCTATTGTTTCTCCGTTACTGGGCAATTTTTGGCTCAACCGTTTCTTTTTTGTTGTTTTCTTTTATTTATGTCTTAAGCAGGTACTCGGGAAAATCGGGGAAATGTGTGAAGAGTGATAATAAAAAGCTAGAGTTGGAACAAGGAGTTTAATGAAACCTTATATTCAATAAATTTAGACACTTATGTTTTTCTGTTGAGACCGGTATGCCATTTTGGGGATTTTTGTTTTTAAACCTATGGAATTTATGTTTTAATTAAGTTATTAATTGTCTCTGATTACCTAATTCTGTAACACCCCGCCCCATTTTGGGGTGTTACACTATATGTCATTAACTTTGCTAAGCCCTCAACTTAACATATATAGCGCTATAGGAGTAGCACACCACTCGTCGGGGTCTTGTTAAGTCATTATACTAAAACGGTCTCTTTACTTTTGTGGCGAGGGATGCTAAATACTAGTGGACACTTGGGTTTGACGTATTGCTATGCACGCTAGTTACCTTGTTTACAAATTTCCATGTGGATTCGAGATAATGCTTTTATACTTATGCTATACTTATTCAAACCTTGTGTACTCGCCATTGCTTTTGCATTGAATTTTTATTTTAAACATGTTATAGGTTGAGGATGATGATGCTATGAAACGAAGTAGCAATGATGCCTAGATACACATATAGACGTCTTAGGTTTAAATTGTTGTATCAAATTTTGTTTCTTTATGTTATGAACATGTTATTTGAGATTTCTATGTAATGTTGACAATTGATTATGAAATGAAAATGGTTGATTTAAATATTGTCACAAATAGTGTTATGAAGTCTCTTGCAATCTATTTCGTCTCATCCCGATGATTCCACCATCGGTTGGGGTGTGACACAGCACTCCAGGTCGAGTATTCATAGGAAGACGCCCATATTTCTTAGCAAACTTGTCTGCCTTAAATGCTGACATAGCCATATTCCAAGCCACATCCAGTTTATCCAAATCTTCCTCCATAACTTGATTCACATCTGGTGTTATCTCTCCCGAGGGCATGAGATCTCCTGCCAGAAAGGCATTGAAACTAGATATAATAGAGGCTGCGAGAGCAAGTTTTTCTTCATTTTGCTTGGTCAGGAAATCCATGTGATCCACTAACGGTGATGATGGGTTATTCTAGGGTGCAGACTGGGTGGTGGAACCAAAAACAGCGTTAGCATGTTGTGGTTGAGGCTGGGGCTGAGATTGCGGTTGCACGCTTGTGACATTAACAGTAGGTGCCTGAGATGTAGGAAGAGACATTCCATACATATAATTGGCTTTAGGTGCAGCAACCGGACTGAAAACAATGTTTGGGTTATGATTCATAACTCCATGAACAGGACTAAACACCAGATTTGGATGAGCTTGAGACATCAATGCTGCATTGTTAGGGCTAGTTACTCCGGAAGCCATCAGTGAGTTCTTGTGATTAATTTCTCTTTGCTGATTGTCGATCTCACAAGACGTGATAGTAGCAATCAGTTCCGTTAGTGTCATCTCATTCAGATCCTTGGTACGCTTGATCATAGAAACTTCGGCATCCCATCCTTTCGGCAGAGAGTTAAGCAGTTGACGATTCATTCCACTGTTTGAGATGTTGATTCCAGCACTGACCATTTGTGACACGAGTTTGACAAATCTCCTAGTCTGATTCTCAATAGTTTCCCCATAGATGTGATTGAACGAACTGAACTGTTGATTCATCATGTTAACTCTGCTGGCCTTCATGTCAGTATTTCCTTCAAATAAGTGTGTCAGTTGATCCTAAATTTCCTTAGCACTTTTGCAATTTCGAACGCTAATTGAGATGTCAGGACCAAGAGCCATTGAAAGAGTTCCATAGGTAGCTTCATCCTCAACAACGACCTTCTTGTCCTCAGTGTAAATGCCTTCAGGTTTCAGAATCTGGGTCTGCGGGTCATCTTCAGTAGCGTACCTGATAATGCATGGTCCATTCTTGATGCTTCGCCAAACGTGAGGTTCTTTAGCCTTGCAGTATTGCTCAAACCTAAACCTCCACTCATAGTAGTCGTCTCCGTACAAGAACCTTGGAACTTTGGTAGACGTGCCGATAACTTGGTCAAGTTCTTGATGAAAAGCCAAAGACTGGGTCTGAATGGCAGCAAGAGTAGCATTAGCAAGATCAGCTGCAGTTACAACGCCGTTCATAATACCGGTTGAGTTCAACATGATGTTTTACAAAATCTGAATAATTTTCCGAAATGAAGAGTCTGAAATGGTCAATTATCCGGAATGAGCAAGTTCGAAATGAACAGTGGTCCGAGATGAGTTTTATCCGAAATGGATTCAATCCGAGATGGGTTCTTATCCGAGATGATGGGTCCGAAATGAAAGACAAAGTAATATTCAAAGACAAATGATCCGAAATGACTAAACATTGTCCGAAATCTGATAATTCTATCCGAGATGTGATGAACTTGGTCCTAAATCTGATGATTCAATTCGAGATCTGATGAATTTTGTCCGAAACCTGATGATTATGGTCCGAGATCTGATGATGGTGGTCCGAGATGGCTTGATGATGATCCGAGATGCTTTGATGATGGTCCGAAATGACTTGAAGATGATCCGAGATCATGCAATCTTCAAGTCCGAGATGGCTAATGATGATCCGAGATGATACGAAATGCTATGAAGACAATCCGAAATCAGAAGAAAATAGTCAGAGATGGACAGAGACAGTCCAGAAAGCCGGAACAATAACAAAAACGGAACAGTAACAGCGAAACAACAACGTGATATCAGATCCGAGCCTGGAAATCAGGTTCGACAGGCTCTGATACCAATTGTAAGTCCCGATATGGAGATCACAATGATATCGCACAACTCGTAAGGTGGCGGAATCACACTAACAAGTTGCAAAGAAACAAAGAGAAGAAAGGAAGATGATTTTGTATTCAAAAGCTTCAAATCTTGCATACAATGATTGTCTAACACAAGATCTACCAAAAACCATCACCGTGCACCTATGACACATTAGGCTATTTATAGAAAGGGATTAGGGAGGATGCTCCCTAAACCCTAGGCCCAAAACTACCCAAAAAGCCCATTTACAACCATTAACCCATATTCCAACTAATCCACTTGGGCTACTTATCCATAAACCTTCAAGGGCCTAACAATAATACCCTCCTAATTAGCAAAGCTCTGCCTCGTTGTAAGTATTATAACCCCCGGTTACGTATTAGATACGCTGCCCGATTGATCTAGTGCCCCGTAACGTCTGTCGAGGCTCTGCCCGACGTAGTCGTTGGAGTTTCTGTCTCGGGGAGGGTATAACTAATGTAAATTGGTTATTATACTAACGCGTGTGCATTGTTTTAATTAATAGATTATAACCAGGAAGTCACCAAGGAAATACCTAAAGTAGCAATGTGAGTAATCCATCTTTTTGTGTAAACCTTTTTGTGAGTAATCTCCTTTTTATATATAAACTGTTTTTATAAAAACCTCAATTGTTTTACATTATGATTAACAGTGATTGGGTATTTGTAATTCTATAATTATCGTCGATATGTTGGGGTTTTGTATACAAAATTTGTTACTACACTGTGAGTAGTAACATGACCACAAGTCGGGTTGACAGTACCGTGGGTGGTAATTAAAGTAAGAATTGGAAACAAATATAATTGCGGGATCGCCCTCAATACTGTAAAATGATAAAACCTGTTTTGGTTAAACTGGGATTCACTCGCCAGTATTTCTTGCTGATAAAATGTTTTTAAACGCGTTTCAGGTAACAAAATGTAAAAGCCAATTAGAAGCCAGCTGGACAGCACTGAAGGCTTGGAGAAGTGGCTATAAAAGTTACCTAAATAAAGAAGATGTTTTATTTTCAATAAAATAGGGTTTAACCCTATAATATGATGTACTGAAAACTTGGGTTTTTCCCATGTGTTTAATCTTATAAAAATGTGGTATTTTACTCTGATAAAATATTTCCTAACTACGGTCCTGATGTAATTTCCACTGCCAAAATGAATAAACATCGATACCACCATCTCTGAGTAAGCCACGGCCGCCCGCCTCCCGAGGTAGGGGTCGGGGGTTGCGACAGAAGGTGGTATTAGAGCTACAGCCACTAATTTCAACCACAGAAGTGTTCTGCTGACATTGAAAATTTGTTAATTTTGTTAGGAAATAATTTACTTGATCAGGTGCATACGTGTATATTATCATTTGTGTTATTTGACAATTTGTTAGTTTACAGTATGAGTGATGAAGGACCATCGGACACTTATCGTCAGCTATTTAGTTCTCCTAGAGATGAAGGAACTTCTTCTAGCCTACTCCTTCCGGTTACTCAGCTGACACAGAAGAGGGGATCTTTGTATTCAAAGCACAATCCGAAGAGCCATTCCATACCAAAAAGAGAGGATGGTTCAGTCGGGGAGCGCACGAGCGTAGGAAAAAAATGAGGAAGTTAAACCAACAGAGGGGTTTAGCTGCAGCAAATAGAGAAATGAATACCCAGACCCAGGATATACTCAATAGACGATTAGCTAACTTTCACATATTAGCAACTACTGCCGCAGACCCAAACTTAGAACAAATGATTGCACCACAGCCACTACCCTTGTTCCCAACTCAACCCATGGAAATAGAACCAAACCCAGGAGACCAAATTCCCTTACCTGCCTTTGACCCAAACGAAATCCCTAGAGTCTCAGCACCCCATCCTCCAAATTATGATCCATGGTTTGATGATCATAGAGATTACCAAGAACTCTACCCACAAGAGGAACCCATACAAAACCTAGTAGCACCCTACCCAAACCTTGACCTGCTAGATCCTTACTGGGATAATGACCAACATATTCGAGAGATCCTAGAAAACCCATACCCATACGAAGAACCAATGCTACAGTATCCTAACCCGATACCAGCACCCGCACCACCCATGAGCACCAAGAACGTGCAGGAACTCCGCACTTTTGGTGAGTAGTTGTTAGATGAAAGTGAAAAGATCAGGCAAATAGTGGAGAGGCTCGTTTGGAAATACGACGAGCGTAACATGCAATATTGGATGAACCCCTAGTAACAGTAATAGTAATATATATATATATATATATATATATATATATAGGTGTGTGTCTGTGTGTGTGTGTGTGTGTAACTTGAAAAAAAAACTAGACTAAGATAGATATTCCAATAACTACTGATGCATACTAGTATTGTATTTTAAATTCCAGTTACGGTTTGTATTAGATGCATAATATATAAAATAGAGTAAATGTCGCAATGCACGATGATTTTGATCAATGTGTTGTTTGTGTGATTATTCGCACTAAACATTGCTCTGTGATATTAATATCTGGTAAATGTTTATAATCCAGATGGACAACGCAGCAAATCAAGAAAACTAGAATAACGCTAATAAAGGAAACCAATTAGATAACAGTGTCGTTCAACATATAGTGGCACAAGGAATCATAGATGTTATGCCTAATATCATCCAAGTTATTAGAGAAGCTGAAAATAATAAAAGTAACAGTGGAAGTAAACGACCACCTACTGAATCCGATCACAGCGTAAACAATGGACCATTACTTCAATTGCCTATCCCAAAAAGATGAAGAACCATGTCTTATGGTTGTTCTTACAAAGAATTCTGGTCTTGTAAACCAATAGAATTCTCCAGCAATAAAGGAGCCATTGCAGCCCTACGCTGGATAGAAAAGTCTGAGGCAGTCTTAAAAATAAGCAAGTGTGCAGAGGAAAATCATGTTTACTTCCAATCTTTTTTAAGAATGCTTCACTAGAATGGTGGAACACTATTCTCCAGTCTAGGGGAAGTGACAGAGTCTATAACATGGAATGGACTGAATTTAAGACTATGGTTGAAAGGAAATTCTGTCCTCCCAATGAAAAGGAACAGATAGCTTATAAATTTCAAAACCTTAGAATGACTGGAATAGACTGTAAGGGTTACATTACCGTATTCTTCGAATATGCTAGAATTGTGCCAACCCTAGCTTCACCTGAACCAGTATTAATCTCCCGGTACATCTGGGGATTAATCAGTGAGATTAGACCTGTAGTCAAGGCAACTAGACCCCAAACTATAGAAGAAGCTGTAGAACTAGCAAATACCTTGACTGATGAATTGGTACTTACTGTCGCAACCCCCAGCCCCCATCTCCTGGGAACGGGTGGCTGCGAGCTCGGATTCAGTGGTATTAGTGGTTTATCAGTTTGGTAGTGGAATTTACATCAGTTTCTTTTACAACATTGTTTATAGGGATAAACCCTAATTTTATTTAATAAAACATATTCTTTATTTAGGTAACTTTTATAGCCACATTTTCCAAGCCTTCGGTGCTGTCCAGCTGGCTTCTATTTGGCTTTCACATTTTGTTACCTGAAACGCGTTTAAAAACATTTTGTCAGTGGGAAATACTGGTGAGTGAATCCTAATTTAATCCAAACAGGTTTTATCAGTTTACAGCATTGAGGGCGATCGCGTAATTAGATTTGTTTCCAATTTTTACTTTAATTACCACCCACGGCACTGTCAACCCGACTTGTGGTTATGTTACTACTCACAGTGTAGTAACAAATTTTGTATACAAAACCCCAACATACCAACGATAATTGTAGAATTACAAAAACTCAATCACTGTTAATCATAATGTAAAGCATTGAGGCTTTGTAAAAGCACTTTACAAAAAGGTTTCACAAAAAGGAGATTACTCACATTGCTATTTTAGGTTTTTCCTTTGTGACTTCCTGGTTATAATCTAATAAATTAAACAATGCACAGGCGTTGGTATAATAACCCAATTTACATTAGTTATACCCTCCCAGAGACAGAACTCCAACGACTACGTCGGGCAGAACCTCGACAGCCGTTACGGAGCACTAGATCAATCGGGCAGAGTATCTAATACGTAACCGGGGGTTAAAATACTTACAACGAGGTAGAGCTTCGCTAATTAGGGGGTATTATACCCGGGAATTATGTTTACACTATAGAAATTGAGAGAGAATTCGAAAGAAATGAACGAGTTGGACTGAAGGCAAACGGCCTCTATTTATATGTCTGGTCGTCCACCTTGTCGTACCCGCGTAAGCCGAAGGCAAAGCCTTCGCAGCCCGCGAGACCAACTTGGGTAGGCCCTAGCTTGGCTGACTCAAACACTAGACCCAACACGTTACTGCCACGTGGTGGCACCGGGTGCGCCCTAATCTTGAGCTGCCGCGCCCCGTAAAGCACACAACCATCAGGGTCGTGGCCCGCGAGCGCCTCCTGAATATTGTTTTTATTTTATTTTTGTTAAATTAAAGGTATTTAAGGTCATTATACATATACGGGGTGTATTTTGGAAGGTATAAGGGCGTTCTAATAATTTTAGGAGTGTCGAAAATATTTTAGGAGGGTTGTTATATCCTCACCTTGTTTTAGAACTCGTCCTCGAGGTCTACTGGAACGGGTGTGGGCATTTCCTCTGCATCTCTGATTCAAGCTCCTAAGTGTACTCTGGTCGTCTCTTGGAATCCCATTTTACTTTGACCAGAACTAATCTCTTGTGTTTGAGATTCTTGATTTTCCTGTATTCAATTTGTAGAGGTCTTTCTACAAACTTAAGTTTCTAATTTACCTCTATCTCCATAAGAGGTATCACTAATGATTCATCGGCTAAGCACTTTTTGAGATTACATACATGAAATACATCATGTATTCCTGTGTAACACCCCGAAAATATAAATATTATATTGTAAACTAAACATCGGTAATAATCAAGATAAAATAACTAGGAATAAATAACCTAGTTAGTTAGTGTCTTGACATAATAGAAAAAACATGGTTAAAATACCCTTTACAAAACTTGAATAAGTAAAGGGGCTATGTTGAACAAAAGTTAAAATGGGTTTTATTTATTAAAAACAAAACACCAAAACACACACTAAAGTGTGTGTTTAGGTCGTGTAAATCACAGGAGCCAAAAGAGCTCTCAAAAAACACAAACCCTAGCTTACAAAAATTGATCAAATCAAGAAGGCAAATCAAGTTCAAATCAAAAACCAAGCTCAAACTAGTGATCACTCAAGTGAGGGGATCACAAGGTATGTTGAATTTAGTCTTTTGGTTTCATTTTGATTTTTGATGAACACATGAAGTAGAAATCTGAACTTGCATGTTTGATTTTGGAATGAAGTTATGATAAATTCATGATTTAGAACAAACCCTAGTCAATAATTTGATGCATTAGTGTCAATAGATATGAGATTCATAATCATCCATATATGTGTTAAATGGGGTTTTTAGAAAGATGATGAACACTAGAATTATGATTATTAATCTAGTGTTACTTGAGCTCCATGAAATAAGTCTAGGTGTTGATGTATAACTAGACATTTGAATTCGTGAAAAATGCTCAAAAATTGGCTAAATAACTAGTCATGAAACTTGGTTATTGATTTAGCAAAATTATGCCCCTTAGGTGTTTGTTGAAATGCCTAAAAGAAAACTAGATGTTGAAATATTGAGTAAAAACGCATTTTGAATGTTATGGTGAATTATGCGTTATATGAAATAATAAGAGTTCTAAACAAGTCATTGATTGAACTCTATAGGCAAAGGAATTGAATCTTCAAGCGGACGAGCCGGAGTTGATGCACGCTTGAAGGAAAAGCACTAAAGGTACGTAACTTCGGTTTCGTTACATTATGCATAAACAATAGTCTTAGAAATGCTAATGAGATTGTAGTGTCAAATGAGGGTTTGGTATGTCATAGAAGTGACGAAGTTCACTCGACAAATCCAACGGGTCAAAACAATATTGTTTAATTAGTCAGGTTGGAATGTAAATAAAGTTATGTAACTCACTAGATAAAGAAATGGGTTAAAATATTGGTGGTAATGAGTTTGGTATGTTGATAAAATGGTGAATTCCATTAGACAACCAAACGGCTCAAATAATGGTCGAAATGGTAGTGTTCGAAGTGACTTAAACGGCACTCATTAAATTTGAGTTATAAAAGCGTAAACCATGGAATGGACATGATATGCTAAGATTGACAAGCCCGGGAATGGGTAATTATGGTTAGAAACCAATGTTGATGAATTATGTAAGTATGTAATCGTGACACCATTACATTACGCTACTTGAATCATTACAGTCGTTTGAATTGGTGTTTATTAGAATTGGTAGTATTAGTAGAAGTGATAATGATCACTACCTAGTCAATCGAATCAATGCTTGTTTAGAAAACGTTTGTTAGTCGTTGAAAATGGAGGATTCCATAAACGAGCCAAACGGGTCAAATAATTGTCTAAATAGTCATTACGGAAGTGATTACATATCATTTGGTGATTGAAGATCACGAAGGCGTAAAACCATGAAATGGGTAATGATACGCCGATGATCATAAGCCCATGGAATGGGTAAATATTCATAAAAGTCTCAATTTTGAGTAACATAAAATTTGACGCAAAACTATGCGGGTTGAATGAGTATAATAGGGGAATATAGACCTTAAATCCGTAAACTCAACTCTTGATTAAATGATCATGATAGATACGTTGGTAATTTAATTACGGACGCGTAGGAAAAAGAATCACATAAATCGGATAAACGGATAAAAAGTTATGAAGGTTTTCGTGCTAAAAACGGAAAACAAACAAAAATCTGCAGTCAGCCCGTAAGCTACGGTTCTGGACCGTAGCCTATGGTTCTGGAGTTCTGTTTGAATATCAGAGGTGAACCGTAAGCTACGGTTTGTGAACCATAGCCTACGGTCGGTTTTCCAACAAAATTTTTATTTTGTTTATTTATTGGTTTTGAGCTTACGGGTCCGTTTAGACGGGTTCTAAGGTCTCATATACTAACGTTAGTGATAGATTTACAATGTAGGTGTGTTTGAACTTAGGATGGGTGAAGATCAAGCGACGAACATGAACCGAACACAATTTTTTTTGAAGCTTCCGCGTTTATCTAACTTTGATGTAGACAATGTCCATTTTGTAAACACTTAACTCAACATTTTCGAGGTTTAAACTAGTTAGTTAGTTAGTTAACTAAGTTACTATCGCTATGGAACCTTATTGTTTTGTATAACTTTTGAAACTATGCATTTTTTTCGAAAATGCGTATTTTATGTTAAAATATTAAATAAAATGAGACGGATGTTACAAGTTGGTAATCAGAGCTCAAGGTTATTAGCAAAGTGTGTTCGGTTCAAGCTTGATCAAACATCCCGTAAGAATTAGTCATTTAGTAAATTTTATTTGAATATTAGAAAAAGGAAATTGTTTTGATATGCACGGGAGGAGCGTGTTAACACTCACAAACCCGGAAAGTGCACTAAACATGAATGGTTTAAGTAAGTGGTAAACTTGGCTAAACCAAAGCGAATCATGCATATGTTATAAAACGAAATGTTTAATAGTGACATAAACATTACGGATTCGAGATGTCTAGTGTTGATAAAAGATGATTAGGTAGTATAAACCCTAACCATAGATTGACTATAAAATAAGTACTTATGAAATAAGTATATTTAAATGCCTCATATAATAATACGGGCAACATTGAATAGCAAGATTAATAATAAACTGGAAATGTTCGAATGATATGATAACCGCATCTGAAGATGACGGGAGATAAATAATCTAATGAAGGAAGGTTTGGAAGCATGACAAAGAACATGCTAGCAAAGAACTCAAATCAAGCGATGACTTGAGACAACGGAGTACGTCAGGGCGAATATCAATCAGGTACATGTTATAAATTACGATAAGATAAGTAGAATGCAATAATTCCCATAATGAACGATAGTTGCATACGAGCATATATGATTAGTGAAATGAATGAATTATGGGAAATGATATATATATATAAATAAATAATGGCGAGTATGTGAAACCGAGGTAAAAGTAATCTCAATAAATATTGCAATGGGAAGGAGTGCATGTACACTCGAACCCGGGAATGCAATGAAAGACAAGTGTCATAATGGGAAGGAGTGTGCGTACACTCGAACCCGGGAACTTAATGAAGTGAATAAATGTTGTGTTGGGAAGGAGTGTAATTACACCCGAACCCGGAATTTGTAATAGTAGTAAATGGCGAAGACAAGGTTATAGACTTGGCCAAACCAAATAAAACATGCAGGAACATCGTTTATATTGATAAATGATGTGGGAAAATTCCATACAACGACATGGAATAATAAAATAAAATGAATTGATTTCTGTTATTGTTACAATGGAGTGATGTCAACCATAGTTGGCGACAATACGGTATTCCTCATGACTGAGGAGATGCGCGAAAGGATCTATGGGAAGGTCGGAAAGGCTACTGAAGCCGTTTAACCCGGAATAATGGAAAGGCTGCAAGTCACCATGATGAAGACAAGGAAAGAAAAGATTAACGAGTTGAGAGAAAGCCCACTGGGGTGAGAATCGCAGGTACACGTATTAAAATTTCGTTAAGATAACGTTGGAAAAAAATTAGACAATGGATTAAGGCTAAGAATGAGAAAAATTTGGACGTGGGCGGAAAATATCCTCAAGGAAAACTAAATGAATGATACGTCTTATTCGCCATTGCAAATAAGAAAGTATCGTTAAATGCGCATCTAGAAACTTGGGTGTGGGTAACCATCCAAGTAACACGTTATTAATTAAATCCTTATGAGGAAGAACAATGATCACATTGATGGGTGTGATTGTATAATGTCACACCCTGACCACGTAAAACAACAAATCGTGGCGGAAACGTCGGGGAGTGTCGTAACAGAATCATTGTTTCACAACCATGGATTAAATAATTTTGTGTTATTGCATTATTGAACTCATTGTTTTATTACAAATCAAATAAATACAATTATTGTCTTTCAAGTTTTAAAGTCGCTAAGGCACGAGTCCATCCTATGTATAGCATGTATCAACAATCATCACATAGCAGCACCTGAAACATGTGTAAAAATAGGTACGTCAGCATAAAAATGTCTGTGAGATACATAGGTTTTATTAATGCATGATTCATGACTTGTAAGTTTAAAAGAATGTTTAACAAAAAGTAGTCATGAACTTAAAAATGTTTTCTTTATAAATCATGCGAAAATTTATAATAAATTTGATGATATAAAAGAATGATGCATAGATAATTAAATAACCAAGTAAAATGAGTTTGTATAAAATATATTGTTTGTAAAACAATGTATTGATAAAAGGTTTGTAGTATATATATAAAAAATGTACTTTGGTTTTAAGAAAGTCGAATAAGTAATATATTAAAATATATTTCAGTTCCAAAATAGTTAAACAGATAGTATATTAAATATACTTTAGTTGTCAAAATAATAGTTTTCAGTAGTATATCAAAAGTATACTTTGGTTTTATTAATAACATATTAAACTATGCTTTGGTTTTGTAAATAACATATCAAACTATGTTTTTAGTAATTAACAAAATATATGTTGTTTGTACAATATCACACATGAGAGCATATCAAACTATACCTTTGGGAGTATAACAAAATATACAACAAAAGTGTGATTTTAGAATTCATTCAAACCTTAGTGTATCAAAATACACCTTGGAGACTATAGAAATACCACAAAGGCAATCTCTATTTGGATAAAAATCGGTTTCTGACATTCCATACAACAGGAATAGGGTGTCAAATCCTATAGCGATATATCATACTACCAATCGGTCTGGTGAATGTATAAAATAAGTACAATCCAACAATTAATTTTATAATCTTTGAAAAATTAGTGTTTAAACCATAAATAATCATGCAGTTTGTCAAAAGATAAGTACTAATATGTATAATCAATATATACTTTGAAATCATGAACATAACAAATAGGTACACATATTTCACCCCAAAACATTTGAAAGCAGTAAAAGAGGGGACTATGTACTCACTTGAGATTGCTTAGAAGTCTTGAATAACAACCAAGCAGAGCTAGAGGGATCACGGAATCAAACGACACCTAATACAGATAACTATGTAAATAAACCGCACCTAAATCGGAAGATCGGATAGAATGAGGTTTCGTAAACCAAATGAGTATAGGAACTCATGTAATACGCTTTAACAAATCCTAAAACGAAACTTATCCTAAGTGCTTACGACCCATTACGACCCGTTTAGGTAGCTTATGCTACTTTAACGTGTCGTTCGCGTAAAACACGTTCGGACCGCTTAACTAGTCCTATGACAGGTAATATATGCCTTAACATGTCTAATAATATTGCCTAATCAGTTTAGATGTCAAAATTTAAGTTACATATGCTTAAAATGAATTTATGCCTAAAAAGGGCATTTTGGTCATTTACCTAAGGCATATAAACTACCTATCATACAACTACTTTAACGAAATGACCATAAGGTATAACCTTGAAAGGTTATTCCCTATACAACTATGGTCACAAAACATGTTTGGTCAGATCCTAATGATCGACCAAACGGGTCGGGTTCGAAAGTCTAAGCGGTTGTTTAGACCGCTTATCCTACGACCCTATATAAGCACTAATCTAAAAGTGACGAGTTAAACATGTTAAAACATGTTTAACGAAGTTGGAAAACAAGTTTGATATCAAGACAAAGGGTCTTGATACCCAAAAATAGTTTGGTTGCAAAATACGCAAGAATACGCATTTTGACCGAAACTATGACTCGTCACTACGCCTAAAAATAACGTGGTAATCAGTAGGTATAGTCACAAGGGACTAAGACCACCGTGATTATGCTCACGTTTCAAAGTTTAAACGAACTTCGTGTTGACCATTGACTGGTTAAAGCTGAAAGTCAAACACTGTTTGACTTTCATGCTTAAAAACGCATAAAAGAACGAAAGAAGCTTACAAAGGGTCCACGCTAGGAAGATATGATCTATAAATTCTCAGGTATGAAGTATTTGAGCTTCAACTTAGAGAATTATTCAGATCATGAGTGAAATGAAATGAAGTGGGGTGGGGTTTATATAGTTTTCATAGAACCGTTAGGATCGTTTCTCGTAAACCGAGCTTGAATCATGGCCTTCCATGTGGGCACATGGTTTTCAAAACCATGGGAATGTTAAAACCCATCAAATAACACCCCATAGTATCCAAAATCAGCCATTAAAACCCATCAAATCTTCAAAAATGGACCAGATTCAATGAATCTGAACTGAGTTTCCATAAATGTAAAAAATGGTCCCTGCATGTTTAAAAAGTCAGTTTTCGGCACGTTTAAGCCCCATTAGCCCCATTTTAAGGCTCTAAAATGAAGTTAAAGTATAGGGAACTTGAAATGTGCTCAAAAATATCTCGGATGTTTGTTCGTTTGGTCGTACAGTTGCGTTGTTCGGGTAATTACGACGAAAATCGTAATGGACGCAAAAACAATCCAAATTATGCGACGAATGGAATTTTATCATGCCAATCACTAAAATAAAATATTTTAATGATTACATAAATTTTTGGATGTCCGGATATATTCAGAACGTAAGATATGTGCGAAAGTGCAAACTTATGCACTTTTTGACTCTTTTAGTCCCTGAATGACCAATAAGTTTATTTTAGCATACCGAACCCCTCAAAGCCTATTTCTAAGCTATGTAAAGGATATTTAAGGTATGTTTAACTTATGATCAAGTTCCGAAATGTTCGTTACTATGCAAATCGGCATAGTTTCACAGTTTGACACAAATAGTCCCTGCGATCGAACAAACTTGTTTTCAACACACCAAACCATCCAAAACTTATTTCTAAGTTATGTGAAGGTTATTTAAGGTATGTTAAGCCTATGTCACTATTCTGGGGTGTTTTTCGAATTAAACTGATTACGTTTACGCATCAGTTCGCGTATAACTTCCAAGAAACCGATTTAGAGCTCGAAATTGAACAAGAATCGATATGTGCAAACGATACACATATTTATACAAATCCCAAGTATGAAATACAATATTTCATTGGTTTGGTATTTGTATGATGGTTGAAGTGACACAGGTGTCACAGTCTCCCCTACTTTTGGAAATTTCATCCCGAAATTTAATTTTAGAGGAAACTTGTGAAGATTGTTTCGCTTTCGATTGAATCCCTCGAACCCTAAGTAAAACTCTGAGTCATGTTTGGATTCTTAGAGAAATTGTCAACTGTCAAAGTGAAGTCCTTGTAGTAACAAAACATGGAGTTTCGAACTACGGACAGAAGAACGTTTCTTATGAAGACTATCATAGGAAACTTGTGTGTGCTCGAAATCGGAGTCGGATATTATAAAATAAAAAGACATTGGTCAAGGTCCAGGACTTCTAGTAACCTAAATAACGCTACGTTCGCAATGTAATAAGGAACACTTATATATTGGAAGTACCAGCGGCGTATCCACCATGCCCCTTTCTACATTGTTCCCGTTTCGTTATTCTCATCACTATAGGTCTTAACACATGACAAAACTTGCTGTGGTTTCTGTGCACTGAATTCCGTGTTTATGTATGCATCCATAATTACATAATTCCTTGCACAGTCTGCACAGTTCATTTCATAATGCGTAGGGGAATAATAAATCGAATAATCATGAAGTGACTTGATTAGACCACCAAAGGATCTTTTTAACTAGATCAACGAACGATCTTTTTAACTATATCAGCACATGATCTCCTTAACTAGACCATAGTACGATCTCCTTAAATAGACCACTTAAGGGATCTTTTCAGCTATATCATCACATGATATTCCTACCCAGATTTTTGAATCACTCCTTTAAGCTAGACCTCTCAAGGGGTTTAAATTTTTAATAGTACTTCATAATCCAAGGGACTTATCTATAACGTAGAAGCCCATTAAGGATTTAAGGTAGTACCTTTGGATATCCGTCTATGAATCCCTCATATGGAGATATGGAAGAATCTACGAGGATTTGGATAATGAATATTCGGATCACACAAAAACACAAAACATATAATCACATAATTGTTTAACCTTGATCTTCATTTTGTTAACATTTTGTTAATTGTACATGAGTATTTAAAGTACACCAGGAATCCAATCCTATGGATTTCATTTGGCACTTCAAACATTTTCAAGAATCTAGCTATGAAGATTGGAAGATCTTAATAGGAATTTGGCTTTGTTTCTTAAAAAGAAACGAGTGATTAAGGTTTTCGGGGAGATCACAAGTGATCATAAAAATGAAAGAACCACATGAGTAGTTTGTCTTATAAGGAACACAGTTCCTTGGTGTCGGCATCGTAGGGTTGTATCAACCATACATACAAACATAACAGTTTAAAATAAAATTGAAACAACAAATTTTATTTATATAACAACTGAGTCGATTCAAACATTCAAAACATAACAAACAAAGAAATACAAAAGACTAATTGTTCACTGCTGCATTGTCATCCGCGTTACCCTCATTTATGTTAAACACTCGTCCACGCGCTGGATTTGCGTTAACAAGTCTTGGGCAATTGTTTCTGTAGTGAGTAAGATCACCACAGTTATAACATGACCTAGGTGGAAACCGTACTTGAACAGCAGCAGGATTTGCAGCAGCTTGGTTGCATAATGGCAGGTATCGACCAAATGTCCCAATCGCCCACAGTGGGTACATTTGTGACACTGCACTTGCTCTAGATGATGATGGTTTCATTTGTTGCACAAAGGTGCGGTACCAACATAATTTTTCCTTTTATGAGGTTGTGCTGGCTGGTTTGGTGCAACCTGATTGTTCTGAGCAGTTATGGCGCAGTTTTGAGATGCCTTGCACTTCTTCTTCTTGGGTGTCTCGGCCTGTTTTTCCATTGGTTCAACTTGTGCAGTCTTGTCAGATGGTCTTGGGTCGCCCTTTCGAAAAAGCTTACCCTTCCTGATTTGAGATTCAGTCAGGGTGGCAGACAATTCAATGGCCTGTCTGATGGTAGTAGGGTTGCTGCCAGTAACGATATCCTGAACTAAGTCAGGAAGACCATCAATGTACTTTTCAATCGCCTTTTCCACAGGCGTAACCATGGCAGGACATAACAGGCTCAGTTCCTCATAATGGTCAGTGTAGGCTCGATGTTCACCGCTGTCTTGCTTTAGATCATCGAATTCTCTTTCCAATGCTCTAAGCTCATGATGAGGACAAAACTCCTTCATCATTAGAGCTCGAAGCTCTTCCCAAGTTTGAGCTAGTGCCACATCGGCACCCCTATCACGCGTCACACTGTTCCACCATGTAATAGCACGCTTCTTGAATACACTGGATGCAAACTCAACCTTACGCTCATTCAGACATTGCACATGTCTGAATTTGCTCTCTAAACTTTCAAACCATTGCAGGAGCGCGGTTGCTCCTTGAGACCCAGAAAACTTCAAAGGTTTAGCAGAATTGAAGGTCTTCAAACTACACTGAGCATTGTTGTTATTGTTGTTGTATAACTGATGGATCTCGGCTACTATATCCGAAAGCACAGCAGCCATTTGCTGAGCGACAAGGGCTGCGACTTCTTCATTAGTTTGAGGTTGTGCATCTCTTCGAGGAGGCATTGTCTAAAAAGAACAAGGAAACATGAGAGGAAACAAGTGAAATGGCATTGGGTAAGGATGTTGCAATTACTGACCAAAGAGGCATGGGTGATGGTCATTTGTACGAACCACGAAGCAAACAAATGACACAAAAGCTGAATCAAAGTAAATAGGTCCTCATAATGTATCGCGAAGACATGCTTTAGCCTATAAGTGGACACTCATCCCAAGAGTTCCCAGGTAAGAGTGACTGGTCCGATTATGTGGATTTGTACGAACACTCTAGCCTTAGACAGAAAACTCAGGTTACAGGCATCCACCCTTCCAGATTGCACGTGTTCACACTATGAGACCCAAACTTTGACGAGATTTTGAAAACTTTAGAAGGTTCAAAATCTAGTAATCAATCATCCTAGAACAGATGATTAGTTTTCAAAGCGGATTCGAAATTTGTGTTCTTGTTGTGGTTATCACCTAAGGATAGGTAATGGTATTGTTTTAAGACTAAACACAAGATAACTTGTGTTAGGGTCCTAGGAAAGTTATAGTCTAGGTCAAAGCATTACTAATAACCTAATTCCCTATAACCATCGGCTCTGATACAAACTTTTCTGTCACACCTTGACCACGTAAAACAAAAAATCGTGGCGGAAACGTCGGGGAGTGTCGTAACAGAATCATTGTTTAACAACCATGGATTAAATAATTTTGTGTTATTGCATTATTGAACTCGTTGTTTTATTACAAATCAAATAAATACAATTATTGTCTTTCAAGTTTTAAAGTCGCTAAGGCACGAGTCCATCCTATGTATAGCATGTATCAACAATCATCACATAGCAGCACCTGAAACATGTGTGAAAATAGGTACGTCAGCATAAAAATGCCTGTGAGATACATAGGTTTTATTAATGCATGATTCATGACTTGTAAGTTTAAAAGAATAGTTAAGAAAAAGTAGTCATGAACTTAAAAATGTTTTCTTTATAAATCATGCGAAAATTTATAATAAATTTGATGATATAAAAGAATGATACATAGATAATTAAATAAGCAAGTAAAATGAGTTTGTATAAAATATATTGTTTGTAAAACAATGTATTGATAAAAGGTTTGTAGTATATATAAAAAATATACTTTGGTTTTAAGAAAGTTGAATAAGTAATATATTAAAATATAGTTCAGTTCCAAAATAGTTAAACAGATAGTATGTTAAATATACTTTAGTTGTCAAAATAATAGTTTTCAGTAGTATATCAAAAGTATACTTTGGTTTTACTAATAACATATTAAACTATGCTTTGGTTTTGTAAATAACATATCAAACTATGTTTTTAGTAATTAACAAAATATATGTTGTTTGTACAATATCACACATGAGAGCATATCAAACTATACCTTTGGGAGTATAACAAAATATACAACAAAAGTGTGATTTTAGAATTCATTCAAACCTTAGTGCATCAAAATACACCTTGGAGACTATAGAAATACCACAAAGGCAATCTCTATTTGGATAAAAATCGGTTTCTGACATTCCATACAACAGGAATGGGGTGTCAAATCCTATAGCACTATATCACACTACCAATCGGTCTGGTGAATGTATAAAATAAGTACAATCCAACAATTAATTTTATAATCTTTGAAAAATTAGTGTTTAAACCATAAATAATCATGCAGTTTGTCAAAAGATAAGTACTAATATGTATAATCAATTTATACTTTGAAATCATGAACATAACAAATAGGTACACATATTTCACACCAAAACATTTGAAAGCAGTAAAAGGGGGGACTACGTACTCACTTGAGATTGCTTAGAAGTCTTGAATAACAACCAAGAAAAGCTAGAGGGATCACGGAATCAAACGGCACCTAATATAGATAACTATGTAAATAAACCGGACCTAAATCGGAAGATCGGATAGAATGAGGTTTCGTAAACCAAATGAGTATAGGAACTCATGTAATATGGTTTAACAAAGCCTATATCCTAAAACGAAACCTATCCTAAGTGCTTACGACCCATTACGACCCGTTTAGGTAGCTTATGCTACTTTAACGTGTCGTTCGCGTAAAACGTGTTCGGATCGCTTAACTAGTCCTATGACAGGTAATATATGCCTTAACAAGTCTAATAATGTTGCCTAATCAGTTTAGATGTCATAATTTAAGTTACATATGCTCAAAATGAATTTATGCGTAAAAAGGGCATTTTGGTCATTTACCTAAGGCATATAAACTACCTATCATACAACTACTTAAACGAAATGACCATAAGGTATAACCTTGAAAGGTTATTCCCTATACAACTATGGTCACAAAACATGTTTGGTCGGATCCTAATGATCAACCAAATGGGTCAGGTTCGAAAGTCTAAGTGGTTGTTTAGACCGCTTATCTTACGACCCTATATAAGCACTAATCTAAAAGTGACGAGTTAAACATGTTAAAACATGTTTAACGAAGTTAGAAAACAAGTTTGATATCAAGACAAAGTGTCACACCCCTACCACGTAAAACAACAAAGCGTGGCGGAAACGTCGGGGGGTGTTGTAACAGAATTATCGTTTCATAACCATGGATACAAAAAGTGTTTCGTTTTATTGATAATATTAAACATTAACATTGTTTTAACACATAACAAACAAGTTTTATATCGTCTATCATAGATATTATGTCACTAAGGCCTCGTCCAGATCCTATGTGACGCATGCATCCTAGAACGTCAATCAAGCAACAATACCTGAAACATATGTAAAAACAAAGTCAGCAAAGGAATGCTGGCGAGTACATAGGTTTTATAAGAGTATCGGAATCATGGCTTGTTTTCATATATTGCGATACCTCGAAAACCTTGTTTTTTAAAAAGTGTATAATATTGCAACATGATTAACCAACTCAAATCAAGATGGTTGTAATTTATAAAATTTCGTAGCCATGATTCTTAACCCAAAAGCTCTTTGTTTTTAGAAAACCAGCTTGTAAAACATCTCGTATATTCTCGTTAATAAGACTCGTATATTATTTCGAAAACAGCGTTGAGTGACATCGTTTCAATATCGTTTACCCAAGTGAGCTAAATAACGTCACGGTATGTAATATGTTGAAAACACTTATATATAAGAAGTACCAGCGGCGTATCTACCATGTTTTCACCACATTACACCCGTCCCGTTATCTAAACACTAGCCCAGAAGCCAATCGTTTACCCAAATCGTTTAACATCGTTTCCAAATCGTTCCCAAATCATTCCCAAATCGTTCCCAAATCGTTTACTCGTTTAGATCGTTTAAATTGTCCTCGTTTTAATTGTGAAAACTTATATATGGTCGTCTTGTTAATAACATTCAAACCTTTGTGACTCGTTCATCGTTCAACCCGTTCTTGCATTAACAAACCTCCAAAGGGTAAGTTAACAATCATCAGATTCAGTCGTTACCCACAACACCCACACATAACCATAGGTATAGTGCAATAACGGGATTTGTCATATCCTATGGTACCATAACCTAACACTGGTCGATTCGGCCAAAATTAATGAATGTCATTCGTTATGTAAATACAACCAACAAGTTCGTTCACATTGTCGAAATCGTTATTAGTTTAGTATAAATCGTTCTAATCGTTTTTGAAATCATCGTTAAAACCTTGAAAACATTATGTACATATGAATCACCCCAAAACATTTGAAAACAGTAAAATAGGGGAACTATGTACTCACATGTAGTGCAAGGTATCCTCAATCAATAGTACTTCAACAAACTCGAGTAAACCAGAGAAATCAAGCAGCACCTAGTAATTGAATCACTAGTAAAATAATAGACGCCTAAATCGGAAGATCGGACAGAATGAGGTATTGTAAACCAAATGAGTGTTGGAACTCATGTGATATGGTTTAACAAAGTCTACATTCTAAATCGGAATCTAACCTAAGTGCTTTCGACCCGTTACGACCCATTAAGGTAGCTTACGCTACTTTAACGCGTCGTGCGCGCATAAGCACGTTCGGACCGCCTAACTAGTCCTACGACAAGTATTATATGCCTTAACATGTCTAATATTGTTGCCTAATCAGTTTAGATGTCAAAATTTAGGTTACATATGTTTAAAATGAATTTATGCATAAAAAGGGCATTTTGGTAATAAACCTAAGGCATATAAACTACCTATCATACAACTAGCTAAACGTAGTGACCATAAGGTATAACCTAGGAAGGTTATTCCCTATACAACTATGGTCACCTAATGTGTTTGGTCGGATCCTAATGATCGACCAACGGGTCGGGTTCGAAAGTATAAGCGATTGTTTAGATCGCTTACCTTACGACCCTATATAAGCACTAAACTAAAAGTGACGAGCTAAGCATGTTAAAACATGCTTAACTAAGTTAGAAAATAAGTTTGGTATCAAAACAAACGGTTTTGATACCCACAAGTAGTTTGGTTACAAAATACGTAAGAATACGTATTTTGGTCGAAACTACGACTCGTCACTGAGCCTAGATAACGTGGTAATCAGTAGGTATAGTCACAAGGGACTATAACCATCATGAATACGCTCACGTTATGAAGTTCAAATGAACTTCACATTGACCATAAACTGGTCAATGCAGAAAGTCAAACGCAGTTTGACTTTAACGCCAAAACGAATGAAAAGAACGAAAGAACACTTACAGAAGGTCCCCGCAAGTTTTGATTCCGATTTTTCTCTCAGGTAGGAAGCATATACTTCCACTTAGAGAGCATAAATCAGATTTCAAATTGTGGGTTTTGAAGTGAAATGGATGGGGTATATATAGGATTTCTAGAACCGTTAAGATCGTTCCTCGAAAACTGAGCTTTGATCTGGACCTTACATGTGTGCCCATGGTTTTCTATAACCATGGGAGCCCCTAATATGGACTATGTTCATTGAATACCCGCCCATGGTTTTGTAAAACCATGGGTGAAAACCATCACACTTCAAAATGGACTAGGTTCATTGAATCTGCCAGAAATTTTAAAAATGGTCCCTGCACTTGTAAAACTTGATTTTTTTGGCACTTTTAAGCCCCGTTAACCCCATTTCAAGGATCTAAAATAAAGTTAAAGTATAGGGAACTTAAAATATGCTCAAAAACATCTCGGATGTCGGTTCGTTTGGTCGTACGGTTGCGTTATTCGCTTAATTACGACGGAAGTCGTAACGAACGCAAAAACTATCCAAATTAAGCGACGAATTGGAATTTTATCATGCCAAACACTAAAATAAAATATTTTAATGCTTACATAAATTTTTTTGGATGTACGGATGTATTCAGAACGTAAGTTATGCGCGAAAATGCAAACTTATGCACTTTTTGACGCTTTTAGTCCCTGAATGAGCATAAAGTTTATTTTAGCATACCGAACCCCTCAAAGCCTATTTCTAAGCTATATAAAGGTTATTTAGGGTATTTTTAACTTATGATCAAGTTTCGGAATGTTCGTTACTTTACAAATCGACATAGTTTCGCAGTTTGACACAAATAGTCCCTTCGATCGAACAAAGTTGATTTCGACACACCAAACCATTCAAAACTTATTTCTAAGTTATGTGGAGGTTATTTAAGGTATGTTAAGCCTATGTCACTATTCTAGAGTGTTTTTCGCGTTATACTGACTGCGTTTAAGTACCAGTTTACGTATAACCTTCCAGAAAGTGATTTAGAGCTTGAAATTGGAATCGAATCAAATTGTAAAATCACTAAACACAGTTACACATATAATAACACCAAAACACATATAACAACACCAAAGCACATTGTTTTATTAATATTCATCATTGTTTTACATCGTACATCGATTACAGAACACAGTTGTCACAGTCTCCCCTACTTCAAGAAATTTCGTCCCGAAATTTTAACTAGTGGAAGCTTGTGAAAACAAATGCGGATATTTTGTCTTCATCTGGTCCTCACGTTCCCAAGTAAATTCAGGGCCACGTTTGGATTTCCAGCGAACTTTGACCAATCGAATCCGTTTGTTCTTCAACTGTTTGAAAGCACGGTCCACGATCTCCACAGGTTTCTCGACAAAGTGCATTGTTTCATCGATTTGGATCTCATCGAGAGGAATGTGTAGATCAGCGTCAGCTAAACACTTTTGCAGATTGGACACGTGAAAAGTCGGATGAATATTTCCAAGCTCTGGAGGTAGCTCCAATCGATAGGCAACCTTTCCAACCCTTTCCACAATCTTAAATGGTCCCACATATCGAGGTGTAAGTTTTCCTTTCTTTCCAAATCTCACGACTCCCTTCCAAGTTGAAACCATGAGTAGGACACGATCTCCGACTTGAAATTCTAAGGGCTTGCATCCCAAATCCGCATATCTCTTTTGACGGTTTCGAGCTGTCACAAGATTATCGCGGATTTTCTTGATTTTGTCTGTTGTTTCCAGAACGAGCTCAGGTCCAGTAAGCTGAGCTTCACCGGTCTCGTTCCAACAGACAGGTGAACGACATTTTCGACCGTAGAGAGCTTCGAATGGTGCCATATTAATGCTAGTATGATAATTATTGTTGTAAGAGAACTTGATCAGTGGCAGATGAGAATCCCAATTACCACCAAAGTTTATCACACATGCTCTAAGCATATCCTCCAAAGTTTGAATCGTTATCTCAGATTGGCCATCTGTTTGGGGATGATAAGTAGTGCTTAGATTCAGTTGGGTTCCCAAAGCAGATTGCATGGCCTTCCAGAAATGAGATGAAAATCGAGCATCACGATCAGAGATGATATCCAAGGGCACACCGTGTCGTGTCACAATCTCATCAACATAAATATTTGCAAGTTTATCAGCAGATAGATCCTCGCGAATCGGAATGAAATGAGCTGATTTCGTTAATCGATCGATAACAACCCAAATAGCATCATGACCTTTAGACGTACGCGGTAACTTAGTGATGAGATCCATCGCAATGTTCTCCCACTTCCAAACCGGTATCTTTGGTTGTACAAGCAAGCCAGAAGGTCGTTGATGTTCGGCCTTGACTTTGAGACAAGTTAGGCATTTCGATACATACAAGGCAACATCCTTCTTCATACCAGGCCACCAGCACTGAGTACGAAGATCCTTGTACATTTTATCAGCACCAGGATGGATAGAATATCGAGTCTTATGAGATTCGTCCATTACCAAGGTGCGAAGATCGTCTTGTTTCGGAATCCACAATCGATCCATAAAATAGAGCAAACCATCGTCTTTCGCTTCGAGCTTAAGCACAAGTTGACGTGGTTATTCCATACCCGTTAAATTTTGTGAAACACAAAATTGTTGAGCTTGAAGGACACGAGATTGAATATCAGATAGAGTTCAAACAGAATGAAGCTTGACTCGTTCTTTTCGACTAAGCGCATCAGCTACGACATTCGCCTTACCAGGATGGTAGCGAATCTCGCAATCATAGTCGTTCAAGAGTTCAACCCAACGTCGTTGCCTCATGTTCAGCTCTTTCTGATTAAGAATATGCTGGAGACTTTTGTGGTCTGTGAAAACCACACACTTCGTTCCATAGAGGTAGTGTCTCCAGATTTTAAGTGCGAAAACCACAGCTCCTAACTCAAGATCATGAGTCGTATAGTTCTTCTCGTGAACTTTCAATTGTCTAGATGCATATGCTATAACTTTACCTCGTTGCATAAGGACGCAACCAAGACCTAAGTTGGACGCATCGCAATAGACAATGAAAGCATCGCTTCCCTCGGGCAGAGATAGAACAGGAGTATCACATAACTTCTGCTTCAGTGTTTGGAATGCTTCATCTTGCTTGGGTCCCTACTCGAAAGGCTTATTCTTCTGAGTCAAAGCAGTGAGTGGAACCGCAATCTTCGAGAAATTTGAAATAAATCAACGATAATAACCAGCAAGACCAAGAAAAGATCGAATCTCTATATGCGTCGTCGGTGTATTCCAGTCCTTAATAGCAGCAATCTTGGATGGATCCACATGAATACCCTGCTCATTGACTATTTGACCCAAGAATTGAACTTCTTTAAGCCAGAATTCACACTTGGAGAATTTAGCAAAAAGTTGTTCCTTCTTCAAGAGTTCCAATGTTAAGCGAAGGTGTTGCTCGTGCTCAGCTCGAGATTTTGAATAAATGAGAATATCGTCGATGAACACAATAATGAACTTGTCCAAATAAGGTTTGTAGACCCTATTCATTAAATCCATAAAGATAGCTGGAGCATTCGTCAAACCAAAAGGCATGACAGTGAACTCGTAATGCCCATATCTTGTGCAGAAAGCAGTTTTGGGAATATCTTCTTCGAGAACACGAAGTTGATAATACCCAGAACGCAGATCGATCTTGGAAAAGCATGAAGCACCCTGAAGCTGGTCGAAGAGATCATCAATTCGAGGTAGGGGATATCGATTCTTGATGGTGAGCTTATTAACCTCACGATAATCGATACACATTCGAAAAGATCCGTCTTTCTTTTTCACGAAGAGGACAGGAGCTCCCCAAGGTGAAAAGCTCGGTCAGATGAATCCTTTATCAGATAACTCTTGAAGCTGTTTTGATAACTCTTGCAACTCCGAAGGTGCAAGACGATAGGGTGCTTTTGCAATCGGGTTGGCATTGGGTACAAGGTCAATATGAAACTCGACTTGACGAACTGGAGGCAAACCAGGCAGTTCATCAGGAAACACCTCTGGATAATCCCGAACAATCGGAATATCCTGAATACTCTTGCTCTTGCTTTTCTCCTCGGTGACATGTGCCAGAAAAGCAACATATCCTTTTCTCAAAAAACTTTGAGCTTTTGTACACGACATAAGCTTCAATCCACCTGAAGGTTTCTCACCACGAACTTCCAGAAGATCATCAGAAGACAAAGGAATGCGAATAATCTTATCGAAATAAACCACCTCAACATGATGTTTGGTCAACCAATCCATTCCAACGATAATATCAAAACTCCCAAGTTGCATCGGTGTGAGGTCAATAGGTAAAAGATGGTTATCAAGGTTCAACTGACAATTACGAATAATAAAATCGAGAACAAGAGGTTCACCAGTGGCAACTTCAACAGATAAAGGTTTCCTCAGTTTAGTTCTAGGTATCGCAAGCAAAGGCTCAAATGACAATGAAACAAAACTTCTATCGGCACCAGAATCAAAAAGAATACATGCAGGTTGATTGTTAACAAGAAACGTACCGTTGACAACCTCGTTGTCAGCCGTCGCTTCGTTTGCATTCAAATTGTACGCTCACCCACGAGCGGGATTCACATTGACGTTGACGTTCGCATTCGGGTTCGCGTTAGCATTCGCGTTTTCATTCACCAGTCTCGGACAGTTGTTGCGGAAGTGACCATACTCTCCACAATTAAAACATGAACCCAGTGGGAATCTCACAGCAATTCCTTGACCCGGAGCTGGAACCTGAACAACCTGATTCTGTCCCAAACGACAAACATTGGCCAAATGCCCAAGTTTACCACACGTTGTGCATTGTTTGTAAGCTTGTTGTGCAACATGATGACCGTTGCAACGAGCACAATGAGGTGCGGTACCAGCATACGCTTTCTTTGAAGGTGGCTGAGCCGGTGGGTTCTGCGGGTTCTGAGCAGTCTGTGCTGTAACAGCAAAATTATGGGCACCCTTTCGCTTCCTCGATTTCTTCGACGTCTCTCCTTCCTTACCCTTACCCTTTTTCTTGTCCTTCCCTGAATCAGTCGCCTTCTTTTTATCACCCTTACGGGTGAGTTTACCCTTCCTGACTTGAGTCTCAGTCAGGGTAGCAGACAACACGATTGCTTGATGAAGGGTAGTAGGATTAACACCGGTCACAATCTCCAGAATAGAATCGGGTAACCCATCGATATATCTCTCGATTACTTTCTCCAGAGGGGTAACCATGGTGGGACACAATAGACTGAGTTCTTCAAAACGATCCGTGTACGCACAGTGTTCAGCCCCATCTTGCTTTAAATCGTCAAACTCTCGCTCCAAAGCCCGAGTTTCATAACGGGGACAAAACTCCTTCATCATGAGAGCCCGAAGCTCTTCCCATGTTTGTGCCAACGCCACTTCGGCACCCCTGTCACGCATAATACCATTCCACCAGGTAAGCGCTCGCTTCTCAAACACGCTCGAAGCAAATTCAACCTTACGCGCATTCGGACACTGCACATGTCTAAATGTGCTCTCGATACTCTCAAACCACTGCAGGAGCGCAGTTGCTCCTTGCGACCCAGAAAACTTAAGCGGCTTCGCAGTATTGAAGCTCTTGAAGTTACACGGCACATTTTTGTTGTTATTATTGTTGTTGTATATCTCGTGGACTTGGGTCACAACGCCGGGAAGCACAGCAGCCACTTGCTGAGAGACCAGGGCTGCGATTTCTTCAATAGTGAAAGATTGTGCTTCACGTCGAGGAGGCATTGTCTAAAAAGGAAACAGAGGAAATGAGTGAGGTTGAAAAGCAAAAGAGATATCGACAAAACGCAAGAGAGGCGATCATTCGTTCGTTACCTCGAACAAACAAATGACACGCAGTGACTAATCAAAGTAAATAGGTCAAAAATAATGTATCGCGAAGACATGCTCGCCTATAAGTTAACACTCACCCCAAGAGTTCCCAGGTAAGAGTGACTGGTCCGATTATGTGGATTTGTACGAACACTCTAGCCTTGGACAGAAAACTCAGAGTACAGGCACTCACTCTTCCAGTTTGCACGTGTTCACATTATTTAGACCCAAACTTTAACGAGATTTTGAAAACTTAAAGGGTTCAAAACCATATAATAGAGGGTTCAAAACCTAGTAATCAATCATCCTATAACAGTTGATTAGTTTTCGAAGCGGGTTCGAAAATTGTGTTCTAGTTGTGGTTATCACCTAAGGATAGGTGACGATTTTGTTTTAAAAATCTAAACGCAAAGTTTACTTGCGTTGGGGTCCTAAAAGTTATAGTCTAAGTCAAAGCATTACTAATAACCTAATTCCCTATAACCATTGGCTCTGATACCAACTCTTCTGTCACACCCCGACCACGTAAAACAACAAAGCGTGGCGGAAACGTCGGGGGGTGTTGTAACAGAATTATCGTTTCATAACCATGGATACAAAAAGTGTTTCGTTTTATTGATAATATTAAACATTAACATTATTTTAACACATAACAAACAAGTTTTATATCGTCTATCATAGATATTATGTCACTAAGGCCTCGTCCAGATCCTATGTGACGCATGCATCCTAGAACGTCAATCAAGAAACAATACCTGAAACATATGTAAAAACAAAGTCAGCAAAGAAATGCTGGCGAGTACATAAGTTTTATAAGAGTATCGGAATCATGGCTTGTTTTCATATATTGCGATACCTCGAAAACCTTGTTTTTTAAAAAGTGTATAATATTGCAACATGATTAAACAACTCAAATCAAGATGGTTATGATTTATAAAATTTCGTAGCCATGATTCTTAACCCAAAAGCTCTTTGTTTTTAGAAAACCAGCTTGTAAAACATCTCGTATATTCTCGTTAATAAGACTCGTATATTATTTCGAAAACATCGTTGAGTGACATCGTTTCAATATCGTTTACCCAAGTGAGCTAAATAACGTCACGGTATGTAATATGTTGAAAACACTTATATATAAGAAGTACCAACGGCGTATCTACCATGTTTTCACCACATTACACCCGTCCCATTATCTAAACACTAGCCCAGAAGCCAATCGTTTACCCAAATCGTTTAACATCGTTTCCAAATCGTTCCCAAATCGTTCACTCGTTTAGATCGTTTAAATCGTCCTCGTTTTAATTGTGAAAACTTATATATGGTCGTCTCGTTAATAACATTCAAACCTTTGTGACTCGTTCATCATTCAACTCGTTCTTGCATTAACAAACCTCCAAAGGGTAAGTTAACAATCATCAGATTCAGTCGTTACCCACAACACCCACACATAACCATGGGTATAGTGCAATAACGGGATTTGTCATATCCTATGGTACCATAACCTAACACTGGTCGGTTCGGCCAAAATTAATGAATGTCATTCGTTATGTAACTACAACCAACAAGTTCGTTCACATTGTCAAAATCGTTATTAGTTTAGTATAAATCGTTCTAACCGTTTTTGAAATCATCGTTAAATCCTTGAAAACATTATGTACATATGAATCACCCCAAAACATTTGAAAACAGTAAAATAGGGGAACTATGTACTCACATGTAGTGCAAGGTATCCTCAATCAATAGTACTTCAACAAACTCGAGTAAACCAGAGAAATCAAGCAGCACCTAGTAATTGAATCACTAGTAAAATAATAGACGCCTAAATCGGAAGATCGGACAGAATGAGGTATTGTAAACCAAATGAGTGTTGGAACTCATGTGATATGGTTTAACAAAGTCTACATTCTAAATCGGAATCTAACCTAAGTGCTTTCGACCCGTTACGACCCATTAAGGTAGCTTACGCTACTTTAACGCGTCGTGCGCGCATAAGCGCGTTCGGACCGCCTAACTAGTCCTACGACAAGTATTATATGCCTTAACTTGTCTAATATTGTTGCCTAATCAGTTTAGATGTCAAAATTTAGGTTACATATGTTTAAAATGAATTTATGCATAAAAAGGGCATTTTGGTAATAAACCTAAGGCATATAAACTACCTATCATACAACTAGCTAAACGTAGTGACCATAAGGTATAACCTAGGAAGGTTATTCCCTATACAACTATGGTCACCTAATGTGTTTGGTCGGATCCTAATGATCGACCAACGGGCCGGGTTCGAAAGTCTAAGCGATTGTTTAGATCGCTTACCTTACGACCCTATATAAGCAGTAAACTAAAAGTGACGAGCTAAGCATGTTAAAACATGCTTAACTAAGTTAGAAAATAAGTTTGGTATCAAAACAATGGTTTTGATACCCACAAGTAGTTTGGTTACAAAATACGTAAGAATACGTATTTTGGTCGAAACTACGACTCGTCACTGAGCCTAGATAACGTGGTAATCAGTAGGTATAGTCACAAGGGACTATAACCATCGTGAATACGCTCACGTTATGAAGTTCAAACGAACTTCACATTGACCATAAACTGGTCAATGCAGAAAGTCAAACGCAGTTTGACTTTAACGCTAAAACGAATGAAAAGAACGAAAGAACACTTACAGAAGGTCCCCGCAAGTTTTGATTCCGATTTTTCTCTCAGGTAGGAAGCATATACTTCCACTTAGAGAGCATAAATCAGATTTCAAATTGTGGGTTTTGAAGTTAAATGGATGGGGTATATATAGGATTTCTAGAACCGTTAAGATCGTTCCTCGAAAACTGAGCTTTGATCTGGACCTTACATGTGTGCCCATGGTTTTCTATAACCATGGGAGCCCCTAATATGGACTATGTTCATTGAATACCAGCCCATGGTTTTGCAAAACCATGGGTGAAAACCATCACACTTCAAAATGGACTAGGTTCATTGAATCTGCCAGAAATTTCAAAAATGGTCCCTCCACTTGTAAAACTAGATTTTTTTGGCACTTTTAAGCCCCGTTAACCCCATTTCAAGGCTCTAAAATAAAGTTAAAGTATAGGGAACTTAAAATATGCTCAAAAACATCTCGGATGTCGGTTCGTTTGGTCGTACGGTTGCGTTATTCGCTTAATTACGACGGAAGTCGTAACGAACGCAAAAACGATCCAAATTAAGCGACGAATTGGAATTTTATCATGCCAAACACTAAAATAAAATATTTTAATGCTTACATAAATTTTTTTGGATGTATGGATGTATTCAGAACGTAAGTTATGAGCGAAAATGCAAACTTATGCACTTTTTGACGCTTTTAGTCCCTGAATGAGCATAAAGTTTATTTTAGCATACCGAACCCCTCAAAGCCTATTTCTAAGCTATGTAAAGGTTATTTAGGGTATGTGTAACCACCCTGGTTTTCACACTCGCATTTGTTTTGACTTGCATTGTAACAAATACCGTATTTGGAATAAAACTTATTTGAACATACTTACTTTGTGCTTATACATGCTTATACCAATACAAACACGTGAAACAATTTCAAATTTGTTGAGTTTTATGCTATTAAACAAGGTTACATAAACTATAAGGGCCAATTGTGACATTTTGTGAAACTACAATCTAAGGGATTTGTCATTCTTTGAAACTTTAGAAATACAAGGGTTAAAAGTGCAATTATTGAAAACTACAAGTTTTGGGTCCTTTTGATCATTTTTGAAACTTATATTATTAAAAATAAACATATATATTTAGTTTTAAAAGTACAAGGTTCATTTGGTCATTCTCTCAAACTTAAACTCTAGGGACTAAAACTGACTTTTAGAAACTCATTTTAACTGAATTATGTTAACTGAGTTAGTCCTCATGTAATAAATCCTTCTTTAAAACTTAACCCAGTTAGTTTTAACTAACTGACTATTACAGGGACCAAACCGGTATTTTGAACCAAAGTTTAGGGGCTGTTTTTGTAATTTCCGGAAACTTGAGGGACCATTTTGTAAAAAAATGAAACCGCAGGGGCTTAAGTGTAATTATGACAAAAACCGGTTTAAAAAGGGATAAATCCCCTGGAACCGGTATAAGTGAGGATCGAACTCGTGACCATGCGTTTGAAACCGAAGTGTCTTAGCCAGTTTTTCCTCCAGGCAGGAGCTGTTAGATCTTAGGTTTTAATTATTATATACACACATTAGAATTTTATATTATATTTTTAAATGAAGAACAACCTGTCATGCCGGACATCGATCTGTTCCACTCGAATATATGTTTGTGCGATCTGAAATCATCAACCACGTGTTCCCAACCCCATTGCCAACCTGTTATCACATTTAATCGACATACAACAGCGCTTTTCGACTGATTAATCGATTTTTTTATAAAAATTCAAACCGGATCAATCCCACTAAAATTATCGAATTGGACCTCAATTTAAGCTCCTTGGATCACCACTAAGTTTGTACACCCTTCACCAAACACAAACATGTCGAAAATCGCCAGAACCGTAACCTGCAACAATGCCGGAACAGTACAGTCGCCGGAATTGCCGAACCGACGTTTCAAACCGATACCGGTATAATTTTATTTCACCATTCAGTTCGTAATGGCTTGTTTATTGTTCCAGTAAGTTTAATTTAATCCAGAACTTAGTTTTGCCCGTTAATTAGATCAGTTGACTTTTACGTTTGACTCCGACTTTGACCTTGACTCTTCATTGTAGAAGATGACACCTTAACGGACCTGGGTTCGAACCTGGGCACCTCCAAATCCTTATTTTTATTTATTTTATCTGTATTTTTAACCTGATGTTAATTTTTATATTATTGCTAATCATTATTACAATTAGTAAAAATATAAAAACTGATACTTTGTTTATAAAACAATTCATTTTAAATTTAAAACAGTTTTATTCTTTAAAAATTTACATAAAGTCGATCGTAATTATTTAAAGTCTGATAATTTCAGTATAATCCTTTTAAACTATTACCTTTCTGAAAATATCACTTTCACTGTTATTTTATATAAATTTATATTTTATATGATTAAAATCAGTTGAATCACTTAATTATATAGTTAAACTTAATTAATTTGAATTAAATGACTATATAATTCTTGGCCGAAATTATTTTTATTATAAACATTACATTTATCTGAGTTTATATAAATTTAGAATTTGAATTTTTATTATATTTAGTTATTTAGATCATTAAACTTATATAAACTTATTTATTGTTATTAAATCATTTTAATTCATTTTATTTGTTTAAAATGATTTCAAGATCATAATAATTATTTTAAATCAGTAATATTAAAGTTCAATAATTAAAATTGTAAATTTTAATTATTCATATTTAATATAATTATTTTGATTATTAATCATATAATTATCATATTTATTCTTTTAAACAAAATATTTATTATTTATCAAATAATATATATTTTAACCATCTAAATTAATTTATAATTTTTATAAATTAATTATATCACTTGTACAATATTTTACCAATAATCATTATATTTAATTATGTTATTTAATTATACTAGTTAAATATATTTGATTTATTATTACAAATGTTTATATTAAATCATTTGTAAAAATTTGAAATTTGATTATTTATGATAAATAAATAATTTTCATAAATAATTCCGTTACATCATATTCATTTTTCTAGTCCTCTTTTTAGGTTATCCAAACCACATAATTACCATTTAAACAAAACACTACTGAATCCTATAGATTTAGGATTTCCACTTATTCCAATTAAACATTATTGTTGATACATATTCCATATTGTTGCATGTCCAATCAATTAGAGTGACGTGAAATCTTAATTCCAAGAACTCTCACACTTTGCATACTTGTTTGGACTTACCCGAAATCAAGGTGAGTTCATAGTCTCTTTTTACATTATTTTTGGGATGAAACATATGATTCATATGTATCAAAACGATTTTGATATTCTAACAATGGTTTCAAAACAACTGAGATGGTTTATACTTAACTAATAACGATTTCAATAATGTGAACGAGCTTGTTGGTGGTAATTACATAACGAGTGACATTCATTAGCATTGATCAAGCAGACCAGTATTAGGTTATGGTACCATAGGATCCGACAAATCCCGTTATCAACTAGACCCATGGTTATGTGTGGGTTAAGTGGGTAACGACTGAATCTGATGATTGTTAACTTACCCTTTGGAGGTTTGTTAATACGAGTTGAACGATGAACGAGTCACGAAGGTTTGAATGTTATTAGCAAGACGACCAAAAGTAGTTTTCACAATTAAAACGAGAACGATTTAAACGAGTGAATGAATTGAACGATTTGGAACGACTTAAATGAGTGAACGATGTTCTATAACGAGAACGAGTTAAACAATATTACACAACGATGTTTACGAAACTATATAAACCATACGAGTTTTATTATAAGAACGATTTATGATTTGGTTTACATAAACAAATGTTTTGGGTTAAGATTCATGGCAAGGGTTATAAATTATGACCAATCTATTTTGACTTGGTTATTCATTTACAACACAAATATTTTACAAAATAAGGTTTTCTAATATCAATTAACGAAGTTGTACAAGTTGTTTCAACATACAAACGAGCCATGAATCTGATACTCACACAAAAACCTATGAATTCACTCAACCGTTTGTTAACCCAAATTTTTTCCCTAACATATGTTTCAGGTGACAATGTTTAATGACATGATTTGCAAGAATATATACATAGGATTGATCAAGACTTTTGCCTTAGATTAAATCCGAACTTATCACTTGTGAAACAATTTATGATGTATTTGTTTATGTACTCTTATATTCTCAGATATGAATGCAATCTATTGAATTGAACTTAAATTATATTTCAACTTAATATAATCTCCATGTGCTCAAATGCATTCTATCAAGTTACGTGACACCTTTGGCTTTTCCACCTCCGGCCGGGGTGTTACAGGTTGGTATCAGAGCCATGGTTTTAGGGATTTAGGTTATTAGAAATTACTTTTGACCTAGACTATAACTTACCTAGGACACTTTCCATTAGTAACTCTTCCGTTATCTTTGCTTTATCTTCATCCCTATTCTTATCTTTTGTAACCAATGCCTCGTCATCACAGATCTCATCTTTAGATTTTACAAATGCTCATCACCTATCCTTAGGTGATTATTTTCAAAACCTCTTCTGATTTTTAAATTCTCATCAAAGTCTTGGGCTCTAATAACGAACTCGTGCAATCTGGAAGGGTGGATGCCTGTATTCTGAGTTTTCTGTCTAGGTAAGCACTTCGTATAAATCTCATCAGACGCGAGACCAGTTGTTCTTACCTGGGAATTCTTGGGATGAGTATCCACTTATAGGCTAAAGCATGACTTCACCAAGTTATAAGAACCCAACTACTTTGACTTGTCATTGATGTCGTTTATTCATGGAATAAATGATATCCATCTTGTTACGTGTCTTCTTTGATCCTCGTTGATTTTATGAAACTACTTTACCCGATTATGAAATCACCTCCACGATGAGACACACGTTTGCCTACCTGGGAACTACTGATGAGAGTACAATATGCCTATAGGATCAAGGCATGTTACCCTAATTCAAAAGGATTTTTTTCCTTTTCTCCGTTTCAGAGCAATCCAAGTTTTTATCGATCTACGTTGTACTATTATCAATTTATTACGATACGATTCCCTCTTTTTTAAAGTTTCAAAATTTTCTCGAGACCATACCTGTCAGATTCAATTTTTCAAACTAGCTGCAGAACGTAGCATGGAAGCTCTAACCGATCACATGGTGTAATCCGGAATCTCCTTATCTATATAAGAAACTCACTACTCGAGCTAATCTACACAAGAACTACAATTTCTGATATAATTCAATACCCCATACCCAAACTTTTCTTAGTTCAATAAAACCCCATATTCCAATGGCAAATCTCCCAGCAACATATGATGAATCTTCAAATGCAGCAAAAATTCATCCCTTCCTTCAGTTTGCTAATTTACACAACCGGGAGATGTATCAAAAACTCAAGCATCAGAAAGTTCTTGCTATTAGCGGTATTGATTGGCAACGAATGGGAATGTTTGATTCCAGGGGTGTGCTGGCAAGATTACTACAACCTAATACACCCTGGCGCCGTTTCTTCGACATCCTAGAACCATCATACGATGAACTGGTGCATGAGTTCTTGTCCACTTTCTATTACAAATATAATAAAAATCTGACCAATGAATCCATTCATTTTCAACTTTGTGGGCAACTTCATACTATGTCATTAACAGAATTCGCAATTCATCTGGGCATATATACAGATGAAGAAGTCAAACAACCCATTTTTACGGAGGCAGCAATCTCTTGTTCCTCCGTGGATATGGTAGATTATTGGCAACGCCATTCATTAAAAGAATGGTGTGTCCACAATAATTCTGCGAACTTCATAGACCCTTGTTATCAATATATGCATCGTGTTTTAGCCCACACTATCACGGGGCGCAAACATAATCAACACAGGGTTAGAACAATAGAACTTTTCTATTTGTATAGTATTTTTGAGCAAGTTCCTTGTAATATTGCTCACGAGCTTGCTGAATATTTTTCTAGTCAACAATCAATCCTCAGAGAAGTCTCATGGGAGGATCTTACATTACAAAAATTGCACAATCATTAGGTGTCTTAAGTGATCAGATTATCCAGGGATTATCTCCACCAAAGGCACCTGGGATTGTAAATCCTTACACCATGAGGGTAACCCCTGTTCATATTGGTACACTAACACAACCATCACAGTCGGAGGGAGCTCCAGTTATCTTAGAGAATACCTTCCCACAAAATTTACAACAATCATTTTTGCAGTTTCCTCAACCGTCTTTTTATCGGTTTGATATGCAACCACCGCTGCCATACATACAAGAACCTGTTACAACTAACTTATTCTAACCTTTAACACCGAACGTCTTACCAAGCTTCCCACCGTTATTTTTCAAGGAGAATTAAACGACGCAAGGAACTTGGTTTGATGAAAACATGATGACTCAAGAACAGTTAGCATCAGAACCCTTTTTGCAAGCACCATTATTGCCACATTCTTTCCAGTCACTGTTGAACGAAGTAGAACAACTGCCACCAACTGATATGGCAGGCCCAAGTACGATGCCTCAAATGAATCTACCTTCAGATTCATTGGGAGACGAAGTGACTAGGTTAAACAATCAAGTTCAAAATTTGTCTCAACAAATAAAATGGTTGACAGAAAGAAATCAATGGTTGGGAAGCATGCTGATACAAATAAATAATCATATGCAACTGCCTCTACCACTTCCACCACCTTATAATCCTGAATTTGATCCATTACATGACTTATTTCAAATGTAAATTTGTTCAACAGACTGTCAAACAAACAATGCTATCATTGCTAATGTGAAATACGTTTTGATTCAGTTGATGTTATGTTATATTGATGCTTGTTTGATTTAAACAATACCTCAATCTTATTTGCTTTCCTCACTTAACTAGAAGTGCTATGTGGACCATGCAACGAAACGCGTAATTTTGGGTGCACACTTAATTACGGGGTTCGGCGCATGAGAATCATAGTAAGCCTTGTTAAGTAAGGTGGCATATAAAAACATTATGTGGTTATGTGATTATCCATTATTTGCTTATTTGTACACACTTTTGTTTGCCTAATATTTACATAACAAATCCAGCATAACATAGTGCCATGCAAAACAATTTCTATACAATGATCCTCGTAAATTCCTCAAAATTATCAGCACCAAACAATGATTTGATTATCTTTCTAATCATTACAAGTATATTCTACGGTCTCTTTCGAATAAATTTCGGGATGAAATTTTCTAAAGTAGGGGAGACTGTAACCACCCTGGTTTTCACACTTGCATTTGTTTTGACTTGCATTGTAACAAATACCGTATTTGGAATAAAACTTATTTGAACATACTTACTTTGTGCTTATACATGCTTATACCAATACAAACACGTGAAACAATTTCAAATTTGTTGAGTATTATGCTATTAAACAAGGTTACACAAACTATAAGGGACTATTGTGACATTTTGTGAAACTACAATCTAAGGGATTTATTTGTCATTCTTTGAAACTTTAGAAATACAAGGGTTAAAAGTGCAATTATTGAAAACTACAAGTTTAGGGTCCTTTTGGTCATTTTTGAAACTTATATTATTAAAAATAAACATATATATTTAGTTTTAAAAGTACAAGGTTCATTTGGTCATTCTCTCAAACTTAAACTCTAGGGACTAAAACTGACTTTTAGAAACTCATTTTAACTGAATTATGTTAACTGAGTTAGTCCTCATGTAATAAATCCTTCTTTAAAACTTAACCCAGTTAGTTTTAACTAACTGACTGTTACAGGGACCAAACCTGTATTTTGTACCAAAGTTTAGGGGTTGTTTTTGTAATTTCCGGAAACTTGAGGGACCATTTTGTAAAAAATGAAACCGCAGGGGCTTAATTGTAATTATGATAAAAACCGGTTTAAAAAGGGATAAATCCCCTGGAACCGGTATAAGTGAGGATCGAACTCATGACCATGCGTTTGAAACCGAAGTGTCTTAGCCAGTTTTTCCTCCAGGCAGGAGCTGTTAGATCTTAGGTTTTAATTATTATATACACACATTAGAATTTTATATTATATTTTTAAATGAAGAACAACCTGTCATGCCGGACATCGATCTGTTCCACTCGAATATATGTTTGTGCGATCTGAAATCATCAACCACGTGTTCCCAACCCCATTGCCAACCTGTTATCGCATTTAATCGACATACAACAGCGCTTTTCGACTGATTAATCGATTTTTTTATAAAAAAATCAAACCAGATCAATCCCACTAAAATTATCGAATTTGAGATCGAATTGGACCTCTATTTAAGCTCCTTAGATCACCACTAAGTTTGTACACCCTTCACCAAACACAAACATGTCGAAAATCGCCAGAACCGTAACCTGCAACTATGCCGGAACAGTACAGTCGCCGGAATTGCCAAACCGACGTTTCAAACCGATACCGGTATAATTTTATTTCACCATTTAGTTCGTAATGGCTTGTTTATTGTTCCAGTAAGTTTAATTTAATCCAGAACTTAGTTTTGCCCGTTAATTAGATCAGTTGACTTTTACGTTTGACTCCGACTCTGACCTTGACTCTTCATTGTAGAAGATGACACCTTAACAGACCTGGGTTCGAACCTGGGCACCTCCAAATCTTTATTTTTATTTATTTTATCTGTATTTTTAACCTGATGTTAATTTTTATATTATTGCTAATCATTATTACAATTAGTAAAAATGTAAAAACTGATACTTTGTTTATAAAACCATTCATTTTAAATTTAAAACAGTTTTATTCTTTAAAAATTTATATAAAGTCGATCTTAATTATTTAAACTCTGAAAATTTCAGTATAATCCTTTTAAACTATTACCTTTCTGAAAATATCACTTTCACTATTATTTTATATAAATTTATATTTTATATGATTAAAATCAATTGAATCACTTAATTATATAGTTAAACTTAATTAATTTGAATTAAATAACTATATAATTCTTGGCCGAAATTATTTTTATTATAAAATATACATTAATCTGAGTTTATATAAATTTAGAATCTGAATTTTTATTATATTTAGTTATTTAGATAATTAAACTTATATAAACTTATTTATTGTTATTAAATCATTTTAATTCATTTTATTTGTTTAAAATGATTTCAAGATCATAATAATTATTTTAAATCAGTAATATTAAATTTCAATAATTAAAAATGTAAATTTTAATTATTCAGATTTAATATAATTATTTTGATAATTAATCATATAATTATCATATTTATTCTTTTAAACAAAATATTTATTATTTATCAAATAAAATATATTTTAACCATCTAAATTAATTTATAATTTTTATAAATTAATTATATCACTTGTACAATATTTTACCAATAATCATTATATTTAATTATGTTATTTAATTATACTAGTTAAATATATTTGATTTATTATTACAAATGTTTATATTAAATCATTTGTAAAAATTTGCAATTTGATTATTTATGACAAATAAATATTTTTCATAAATAATTCCGTTACATCATATTCATTTTCCGAGTCCTCTTGTTAGGTTATCCAAACCACATAATTACCATTTAAACAAAACACTACTGAATCCTATAGATTTAGGATTTCCACATATTCCAATTAAACATTATTGTTGATACATATTCCATATTGTTGCATGTCCAATCAATTAGAGTGACGTGAAATCTTAATTCCAAGAACTCTCACACTTTGCATACTTGTTTGGACTTACCCGAAATCAAGGTGAGTTCATAGTCCCTTTTTACATTATTTTTGAGATGAAACATATGATTCATATGTATCAAAACGATTTCGATATTCTAACAATGGTTTCAAAATGACTGAGATGGTTTATACTAAACTATTAACGATTTCAATAATGTGAACGAGCTTGTTGGTGGTAATTACATAACGAGTGACATTCATTAGCATTGATCAAGCCGACCAGTATTAGGTTATGGTACCATAGGATCCGACAAATCCCGTTATCAACTAGACCCATGGTTATGTGTGGGTTAAGTGGGTAACGACTGAATCTGATGATTATTAACTTACCCTTTGGAGGTTTGTTAATACGAGTTGAACGATGAACGAGTCACGAAGGTTTGAATGTTATTAGCAAGACGACCAAAAGTAGTTTTCACAATTAAAACGAGAACGATTTAAACGAGTGAATGAATTGAACGATTTGGAACGACTTAAATGAATGAACGATGTTCTATAACGAGAACGAGTTAAACAATATTACACAACGATGTTTACGAAACTATATAAACCATACGAGTTTTATTATAAGAACGATTTATGATTTGGTTTACATAAACAAATGTTTTGGGTTAAGATTCATGGCAAGGGTTATAAATTATGACCAATCTATTTTAACTTGGTTATTCATTTACAATACAAACATTTTACAAAATAAGGTTTTCTAATATCAATTAACGAAGTTGTACAAGTTGTTTCAACATACAAACGAGCCATGAATCTGATACTCACACAAAAACCTATGAATTCACTCAACCGTTTGTTGACCCAAATTTTTTCCCTAACATATGTTTCAGGTGACAATGTTTGATGACATGATTTGCAAGAATATATACATAGGATTGATCAAGACTTTTGCCTTAGATTAAATCCGAACTTATCACTTGTGAAACAATTTATGATGTATTTGTTTATGTACTCCTATATTCTCAGATATGAATGCAATCTATTGAATTGAACTTAAATTATATTTCAACTTAATATAATCTCCATGTGCTCAAATGCATTCTATCAAGTTACGTGACACCTTTGGCTTTTCCGCCTCCGGCCGGGGTGTTATAGTATGTTTAACTTATGATCAAGTTCCGGAATGTTCGTTACTATACAAATCGGCATAGTTTCGTAGTTTGACACAAATAGTCCCTGCGATCGAACAAAGTTGATTTCGACACACCAAACCATTCAAAACTTATTTCTAAGTTATGTGGAGGTTATTTATGGTATCTTAAGCCTATGTCACCATTCCGGAGTGTTTGTCGCGTTATACTGACTGCGTTTAAGTACCAGTTTGCGTATAACCTTCCAGAAAGCGATTTAGAGCTTGAAATTGGAATCGAATCAAATTGTAAAATCACTAAACACAATTACACATATAATAACACCAAAACAGATATAACAACACCAAAACACATTGTTTTATTAATAGTCATCATTGTTTTACATCGTACATCGATTACAGAACACAGTTGTCACACAAAGGGTCTTGATACCCAAAAATAGTTTGGTTGCAAAATACGCAAGAATACGCATTTTGACTGAAACTATGACTCGTCACTACGACTAAAAATAACGTGGTAATCAGTAGGTATAGTCACAAGGGACTAAGACCATCGTGATTACGCTCACGTTGCGAAGTTGAAACGAACTTCGTGTTGACCATTGATTGGTCAAAATTGAAAGTCAAACTCTGTTTGACTTTCATGCTTAAAAACGCATAAAAGAACGAAAGAAGCTTACAAAGGGTCCACGCTAGGAAGATATGATCTATAAATTCTCAGGTATGAAGCATTTGAGCTTCAACTTAGAGAATTATTCAGATCATGAGTGAAATGAAATGAAGTGGGGTGGGGTTTATATAGTTTTCATAGAACCGTTAGGATCGTTTCTCGTAAACCGAGCTTGAATCATGGCCTTCCATGTGGGCATATGGTTTTCAAAACCATGGGAATGTTAAAAACCATCAAATAACAGCCCATAGTATCCAAAATCAGCCATTAAAACCCATCAAAACTTCAAAAATGGACCAGATTCAATGAATCTGAACTGAGTTTCCAGAAATGTCAAAAATGGTCCCTGCATGTTTAAAAAGTCAGTTTTCGGAACGTTTAGGCCCCGTTAACCCTATTTTAAGGCTCTAAAATGAAGTTTAAGTATAGGGAACTTGAAATGTACTCAAAAATATCTCGGATGTCGGTTCGTTTGGTCGTACGGTTGCGTTGTTCGATTAATTACGACGGAAATCGTAACGGACGCAAAAACGATCCAAATTATGCGACGAATGGAATTTTATCGTGCCAATCACTAAAATAAAATATTTTAATGATTACATAAATTTTTGGATGTCCGGATATATTCAAAACATAAGATATGCGCGAAAGTGCAAACTTATGCACTTTTTGACGCTTTTAGTCCCTGAATGACCAATAAGTTTATTTTAGCATACCGACCCCCTCAAAGCCTATTTCTAAGATATGTAAAGGATATTTAAGGTATGTTTAACTTATGATCATGTTCCGGAATGTTCGTTACTATGCAAATCGGCATAGTTTCGCAGTTTGACACAAATAGTCCCTGCGATCGAACAAACTTGTTTTCAACACACCAAACCATCCAAAACTTATTTCTTAGTTATGTGAAGGTTATTTAAGGTATGTTAAGCCTATGTCACTATTCCGGGGTGTTTTTCGCATTAAACTGTTTACGTTTACGCATCAGTTCGCATATAACTTCCAAGAAAGCGATTTAGAGCTCGAAATTGAACAAGAATCGATATATGCAAACGATACACACATTTATACAAATCCCAAGTATGAAATACAGTATTTCATTGGTTTGGTATTTGTATGATGGTTGAAGTGACACAGGTGTCACATATAAAAGAGTAGTAAAATTAACATTTTAAAAGTGATGGAACGAGGAGGGTGAACCCCAAAAAGTCGTATAACAATAAATAGTGGTTTTACCGAATAAGGCTTAAGAAATGGACCTTCGAGACGTTAATAAAAGAGATGGACCTAAGGGTCGCTAACAAAAGAAAGATGTGTGTTCAAATGAAATAAGTAAAATGTTTGAGAGTAAACGTAAACGCAAGTCGGATGACGGAAGCGTATTACGTTAGAATAACGAGCCCGAGAGAAGGGACAAAGATTAAAGTAAATGAAAATACAAACCAACTAATGTGAATGCTAAGGCATAGGGGATAAAGTTTGACTGTCATAAGTAATGAAATTCACACAGACAAGTCAAAGGGGTAGAATAAAAGAATAAAGGACTTGACTGAATAAAAGCGATGGATTTCGCTAAGACGAACCGAATAAATAAAACATGCAAGATATTAACAAATCTATATAAAAGGATATGGGATAGTGTAGAAAGGAATAACGCTTGAAATAGTAAGGAAAACGCAAACTAGTGAAATAAGAATGTTAAAAACATTAAGATACAGTACCCGGGTAACAGGTCGTAATGAAGTATAGGTAAGAACCAAGTAACGGTAAACATAGGACAAACCGATGTGTAAATGACGTTAGAAGTCATAGAGTCGGAAGGATAATTCTGAAGAAAACAAATGTAGCCTTAGATTACGGTCAAGGTCCATAGAATTCAAGAACGAAAACAAATGATTTCTAAACTTAAAAAAGGTGCATTGACACCGAAAGTATATTTTAGATCGACATGAGTAAAAGATGAATCTACGGGATCATCACAACCTTTAGGAATTATAAGTAATGTTAAGGTCTACGAGACCCGAAAGACCCCTGTGTCACAAATAGAAAGAAACAAACTGTTTGAGTCTCACCTTAAAAAGGTGGAAATATAAGGAAATAGCCTATGAGGCTAAGTAAAAGAGAGCCTACGAGTCAATAGTGTAAAGCGAGGAAACTGGTTGTAACTCCCTGTGTAAAATAATAACGGGAGGTAAGGTTAGTATAAAAGCGATAGGTTTCGCTAAGTTAATTAAATGAGTTTAAATGAAGAGATCGTGAAGGGTCAGGTTGACAAAAATGAAGATTTTCGATAATGAAAAGTTTTATATAAACTTAAACATGACGTGAAGCGATCACTGTTAAGAAAAGTAATATGAAATATAATCACGTTATAGCGTGAACTATGAATTGGGGATACTAGAAGTTTGTAAGACTTAAGAAGGCAAAGTGGATATACCCGGGCAATGGGGTATAAGGTAACCGGTAGCTAATAAGTCTAACCGCCAAGATGAGCAATCAATAAAGATAAAGGATAAGAGCTGAAGGTAACGGCCCATAAGGCCTTACACGTAAAAGGCGCATACGCTTAGAAACCAAAAAGACTTTACTATAATTCCCTAGTAAGATTAGTGAACGCGAGCAATGCCCAAAGTAAATCGCCAAAATCAGGTTCATTAACTTTAACCCATTGAATTACGTGATAAAGGTTTCGAAGACGAAACCTCTTTAAGGGGGGTAGACTTGTAACACCCCGAAAATATAAATATTATATTGTAAACTAAACATCGGTAATAGTCAAGATAAAATAACTAGGAATAAATAACCTAGTTAGTTAGTGTCTTGACATAATAGAACAAACATGGTTAAAATACCCTTTACAAAACTTGAATAAGTAAAGGGGCTAATGTTGAACAAAAGTTAAAATGGGTTTTATTTATTAAAAACAAAACACCAAAACACACACTAAAGTGTGTGTTCTGGTCGTGTAAATCATAGGAGCCAAAAGAGCTCTCAAAAAACCCAAACCCTAGCTTACAAAAATTGATCAAATCAAGAAGGCAAATCAAGTTCAAATAAAAAACCAAGCTCAAACTAGTGATCACTCAAGTGAGGGGATCACACGGTATGTTGAATTTAGTCTTTTGGTTTCGTTTTGATTCTTAATGAACACATGAAGTAGAAATCTGAACTTGCATGTTTGATTTTGGAATGAAGTTATGATAAATTCATGATTTAGAACAAACCCTAGTCAATAATTTGATGCATTAGTGTCAATAGATATGAGATTCATAATCATCCATTTATGTGTTAAATGGGTTTTGTAGAAAGATGATGAACACTAGAATTATGATTATTAATCTAGTGTTACTTGAACTCCATGAAATAAGTCTAGGTGTTGATGTATAACTAGACATTTGAATTCGTGAAAAATGCTCAAAATTGGCTAAATAACTAGTCATGAAACTTGGTTATTGATTTAGCAAAATTATGCTCTTTAGGTGTTTGTTGAAATGCCTAAAAGAAAACTAGATGTTGAAATATTGAGTAAAAACGCATTTTGAATGTTATGGTGAATTATGCGTTATATGAAATAATAAGAGTTCTAAACAAGTCATTGATTGAACTCTATAGGCAAAGGAATTGAATCTTCAAGCGAACGAGCCGGAGTTGATGCGCGCTTGAAGGAAAAGCACTAAAGGTACATAACTTCGGTTTCGTTACATTATGCATAATCAATAGTCTTAGAAATGCAAATGAGATTGTAGTGTCAAATGCGAGTTTGGTATGTCATAGAAGTGACGAAGTTCACTCGACAAATCCAACGGGTCAAAATAGTTAATTAGATATGTTGGTTGATAATATTGTTTAATTAGTCATGTTGGAATGTAAATAAACTGATGTAACTCACTAGATAAAGAAGCGGGTTAAAATATTGGTGGTAATGAGTTTGGTATGTTGATAAAATGGTGAATTCCATTAGACAACCAAACGGCTCAAATAATGGTCGAAATGGTAGTGTTCGAAGTGACTTAAACGTCACTCATTAAATTTGAGTTATAAAAGCGTAAACCATGGAATGGACATGATACGCTAAGATTGACAAGCCCGGGAATGGGTAATTATGGTTAGAAACCAATGTTGATGAATTATGTAAGTATGTAATCGTGACACCATTACATTACGCTACTTGAATCATTACAGTCGTTTGAATTGGTGTTTATTAGAATTGGTAGTATTAGTAGAAGTGATGATGATCACTACCTAGTCAATCGAATCAATGCTTGTTTAGAAAACGTTTGGTAGTCGTTGAAAATGGAGGATTCCATAAACGAGCCAAACGGGTCGAATAATTGTCTAAATAGTCATAACGGAAGTGATTAAATATCATTTGGCGATTGAAGATCACGGAGGCGTAAAACCATGAAATGGGTAATGATACGCCGATGATCATAAGCCCATGGAATGGGTAAATAAGCATAAAAGTCTCAATTTTGAGTAACATAAAATTTGACGCAAAACTATGCGGGTCGAATGAGTATAATAGGGGAATATAGACCTTAAATCCGTAAACTCGACTCTTGATTAAATGATCATGATAGATGCGTTGGTAATTTAATTACAGACGCGTAGGAAAAAGAATCACATAAATCGGACAAACGGATAAAAAGTTATGAAGGTTTTCGTGCTAAAAACGGAAAACAAACAAAAATCTGCAGTTAGCCCGTAAGCTACGGTTCTGGAGTTCTGTTTGAATATCAGAGGTGAACCGTAAGCTAGGGTTTATGAACCGTAACCTACGGTCGGTTTTCCAACAAAAATTTTATTTTGTTTATTTATTGGTTTTGAGCTTTCGGGTCCGTTTAGACGGGTTCTAAGGTCTCATATACTAACGTTAGTGATAAATTTACAATGTAGGTGTGTTTGAACTTAGGATGGGTGAAGATCAAGCGACGAACATGAACCAAACACAATTTTTTTTGAAGCTTCCGCGTTTATCTAACTTTGATGTAGACCATGTCCATTTTGTAAACACTTAAATCAACATTTTCGAGGTTTAAACTAGTTAGTTAGTTAACTAAGTTACTATCGCTATGGAACCTTATTGTTTTGTATAACTTTTGAAACTATGCATTTCTTTTGAAAATGCGTATTTTATGCTAAAATATTAAATAAAATTAGACGGGTGTTACATCCTGCCATTTCCTCTGGCAGTTGTAGCTGATAAGCTACCGGTCCTATTCTTCTAATAATCTCAAATGGGCCAACATACCTGGGGCTTAGCTTTCCTCTTTTCATGAATCTTACCACTCCTTTCCAAGGAGAAACTCTTAATAACACCTTGTCTCCTACTTGAAACTCCAATGGCTTTCACCTGTTTTCTGCATAACTCTTTTATCGATTGCGTGCTGCTTTTAGTCATTCCTTGACTTGAATAATCTTGTCCGTTGTTTCTTGCACTATTTCTGGTCCAGATAATTGCGTTTCTCCAATCTCTGCCCAGGAGACTGGAGTTCGGCACTTTCGTCCATAAAATGCTTCAAAGGGTGCAACATTAATACTGGTATGATAGTTGTTATTATAGGAAAATTCTATTAATGGTAGATGATGGTCTCAATTTCCTCCGAAATCAATTACACAAGCTCTAAGCATATCTTCCATCGTTTGAATTGTCCTTTCGCTTTGTCCGTCCGTTTGAGGATGATAAGCAGTGCTTAGATTTAGCTTGGTTCGCATTGCTTTTTGGAAACTTGTCCAAAAATGAGAAGTAAAACGGCTATCTCTATCAGAAACAATAGATAAAGGAATACCATGTAATGAAACTATTTCATTAACATATAATTTGGCTAACTGTTCCATACCTATTGTTTCCTTCATTGGCAAGAAATGAGCAGACTTGGTTAACCTATCTACCATCACCCAGATTGTATCATTACCTTTTCGGGTCTTGGGTAATTTGGTAACAAAGTTCATTGTTATCAATTCCCACTTCCATACAGGCATTTCCAATGGCTGTAATAAACCTGAGGGTTTTTGATGTTCAGCTTTAACTTGTGAACATGTTAGACACTTGGCAACATAAGCTGCTATATCGTTTTTCATTCCTATCCACCAAAAATTCTTTCTTAAATTTTGATACATCTTATCATTTCCAGGATGCATCGTATACTTAGACTTATGAGCTTCTTCTAGAATTCAGTGGTGTAGGTTTCCTAGTTTGGGTATCCAAATTCTTTTCTTATGGAATCTCCATATTCCATCTGTTCCTCGTTCTAGTTCCTTAATCATTTCTTTCAATTTTTTAGTATCGTCCTTGATTACTGATTCTTGTACGGCTCTAATTTGCTCACTTAAATCTATCTGTAGATTTAATGTAAGAGAACGTGCTATTTTCGGCTTTTCATGATACTTTCGACTTAAAGCATCAGCTACTACATTAGCCTTTCCTGCATGATACTGGATATTACAATCATAATCATTAAGAAATTCCATCCAGCGTCTCTGTCTCATATTCAACTCTTTTTGCCCAAAAATATACCTTAAACTCTTATGATCGTTGAAGACAACAAATTAATTTCCATATAAATAGTGTCTCCAAATCTTAAGGGAAAAAAATATGGCTCCTAATTCTAAATCATGGGTTGAATGGTTTTCTTCATGATTCTTAAGTTGTCTAGACGCATAGGCTATAACCTTTTGACGTTGCATTAACACACATCCATAACCTAACTTAAAAGCGTCACAATAGACTTCAAAGTCTTTAGTTCCTTCTGGTAACGCTAGTATGGGTGCGTTGGTTAATCTTTGCTTAAGAATTCTAAAGGCTTCTTCTTGTTTTGGTCCCCATTCAAACTTAACAGATTTACAGGTTAACTTGGTTAAGGGAATGGCTATTCTAGAAAAGTCTCGTATAAACCTTCTATAATAACCAGCTAGTCCTAGAAAACTTCTAACCTCCGTTGGTGATTCAGGGACTTTCCATTTAGTAATCGCCTCAATCTTTGTGGAATCCACATGAATTCCTTCATGATTAACTAAATGTCCAAGAAATTTCACTTTTTCTAACCAAAATTCGCATTTCGAAAATTTAGCGTAAAGGTTTTCTTTTCTCAGCAAATTTAAAAGTGTATGCAGTGCATCTGCATACCTTGTTCTGTTGGTGCATACGTCTGTCAACTTCATCTTGTATCGAGTCTTGTAATAGAATAGATAAAACAAGCCACGCAGTTCGAGATAAGTAGGAAACAGAGGTAAACAAGCCAGTTCAAACGAAGTGGCCAGTTCAAACGAAGTGGTCAATTCAAACGAAGTGGCTAGTTCAAACGAAGTGGACAATTCAAACGAACTGGACCAGTTCGTATGAACTGGAAAGGTTTGTTCAAACGAACTGGAAATAGTATAAATAGGTGACTTGTGATTTTTATTTGTAACTTTCATATTCCGGTAGCGAAGTTCTGCCGAAGTATCTCCGGGTCTGTAATCGTCATCAAATCAATACAAGAGACAGATTAAGTGATTCTAGTGTGTATACAGTTGAAATAACACCGATACGTTTGATTCCGCCTCTCGTATTGGACGAGATCTCTTCTGAACGACTCATTTGGTCGTGCAAACGATCCTACATGTTCTGAAGGCGGTCTTAGGAATGTCCTCTTCCTGTACCTTTAATTGATGATATCATGAGCGTAAATCGATCTTAGAAAAGAATCGAGCTCCTTGTAGTAGATCGAACAGATCATCGATTCTCGGTAATGGGTACCGATTTTTAATCGTGACTTTGTTCCATTCTCGGTAATCAATGCACATACGCATTGATCCGTCTTTCTTCTTGAAGAACAAGATTGGTGCTCCCCATGGTGATGAACTTAGTTGTACGAATCCTTTCCCTAAAGTTCGTCCAACGGTTTCTTCAGCTCTTGCATTTCTGCTGGCGCCAAACGGTAAGGTGCTTTTGAAATTGGTGTTGTTCCTGGTAGTAGATGAATTCTGAATTCAACTTCCCTGTCTGGCAGTAGTCCTGGTAATTCATCTGGAAATACATCTGAGAATTGAGATACTACGGGAATATCTTTCAGTTCTTTTCCTTTAGTGTTAATGATTATGGAAATCACATACACTAGTGATCCTTTTTCTTGCACAACTGGTAGTTTTCATCACAGAGATGAATTTCGCGGATCGAGATGGTTTATTTCCTTTAATTGTGATCTTTTCACCCTTTGGTAAACTTATTTGGATTAACTTTTGATCACATAGAATACTAGCTTTATTGGCTACTAACCAATCCATTCCTAATACAACATCAAATCTAACCAGATTCATTGGATAAAGGTTAGCAATAAACTTATGGTTTAGAATTTCTATTCTTGCTCTCTGCAAGATTTCAGAAATCTTAATGGTTTCTCCATTTGGTGTCTCTACTAGACACTCTTGTTGGAGTTTAGTTAACGGTTGGTTGAGAATTTTGCAAAATGAAGTATTAATAAAACTTTGGTTCGCACCAGAGTCAAATAATACTTTAGCAAAAACATCATTAACTAAAAACGTACCAGCAATCACATCCGGAATCATCTTTGCCTCTTCAGCTATTAGAATGAATGCCCTAGCATTCTTAGTAGTCTTGTTGTTCATGGCTAGAGCTAGTTTCGGACAGTTCGGCTTAATATGTCCCTTTTCTCCGCAATTGAAGCATACTCCATTACTGGGTTTCTTCCTACAATCTTCTTCTTTATCTCCTGGCATTTTGCAGAAGTTGCAGTAGGTGGAGCATCTTTCTGAATGCTTCTTCTTGCAAGCCTTACAATAAGGTGCAGAAGTAGAACCTATATTCTTCCCACGGTTAGAATTTCCATAGCGGAATTCCTAGGTAAGTTTCTGGACTAGGTTCTTTCTCTGGTTTTCTTCTTGTGTACGTACTAATTCATCGGTCAAGGTATTTGCTAGTTCTACAGCTTCTTCTATGGTTGGTAATCTAGCTGCCTTGACTACATGTCTAATCTCACTGATTAATCCCCAGATATAACGGTAGATTAATACTGGTTCTGGTGAAGCTAGGGTTGGCACTATTCTAGCATATTCGAAGAATACGGTAGTGTAACCCTTACAGTCTACTCCAATCATTCTAAGGTTTAAGAATTTATTGGCTATCTGTTCCTTTTCATTGGGTGGACAGAACTTCCTTTCAACCATATTCTTAAACTCAGTCCATTCCATATTATAGACTCTGTCACTTCCCCTAGACTGGAGAATAGTGTTCCACCATTCTAAAGCAGCATTCTTAAACAAATTGGAAGCAAACATGATTTTGTGTTTCTCTACACATTTGCTTATTTTTAAGACTGCTTTAGTCTTTTCTATCTAGCGTAGAGCTGCAATAGCTCCTTCATTGCCCGAGAATTCTATTGGTTTACAAGAACATAATTCTTTGTAAGAACAACCATAAGACATGGTCGTTCTTCTTTTTGGAATAGGCAATTTAAGTAACGGTCCATTGTTCACGTTGTGACTGGGTTCAGTATGTGATCGCTTACTCCCATTATTACTTTTATTATTTTCCGCTTCCCTAACGTTTTGGATGATAGGTGGCATAGCATCTCTAATTCCTTGGGTTACTATGTGTCGAATGGCACTGTTATTTATCTGATTATCATTATTCTGGTTTTCCTTATTTGCTGCGTTGGCCATCTGGATTATAAACATTTACCAAGTATTAATATTATAAAACAATATTAAATGCAAACAATCTCACAACACAAACAGATTGGTCAAAATCGTCGTACATTGCGACTTTTACTCTATTTTATATATATGCGTCTAATACAAACCACAACTGGAATTTAAAACACAATACTAGTATGCATCAGTAGCTATGAGATTATCTATTTTTTTTCAAGTCACACACACACACACACACACACACATATATATATATATATATATATGTTACTACTTAGTGGGGATCCATCCAATATTGCATATTACGCTCGTCATACTTCCAGACGAGTCTCTCCCCTATTTGTCTTATCCTTTCACTTTCATCTAATAACTCCTCACCAAAGGTGCGAAGTTCTTGCACATTCTCAGTGCTCATGGGTGGTGCGGGTGCTGGTATCGGGTCAGGGTACTGTGGCATCGGTTCCTCATGTGGGTATGGGTTCTCTAGGATTTCCTGTATGTATTGATCATTATCAAAATATGGGTCTGGAGGGTCAAGGTTTGGATAAGGTGCTACTGGGTTTTTTATGGGCTCCTCTAATGGGTAAAGTTGTTGGTAATCCCTATGGTCGTCAAACCATGGGTCATAATCTGGAGGATGGGGTGCTGAGACTCTAGAAATTTCGGCTGGGTCAAAGGCATGTAAGGGAATCTGGTCTCCTGGGTTTTGTTCTATTTCCATGGGTTGTGTTGGGAACAAGGGTAGTGGCTGTGGTGCTATGAGTTGTTCTAAGTTCAGGTCTGCGGTTGTGGTAGCTAGTATGTGGAAGCTGGCTAGTCTCCTATTGAGTATATCTTGAGTTTGGGTGTTCATCTCCCTATTCGCAGCTGCTAAAGCTCGATGTTGCTATAACTTTCTCAATCTTTTCCTACGCTCGTGAGCTCCCCGAGTGAACCATCCTCTCTTTTTGGTAGGGAATGGCTCCTCGGATTGCGCTTTGAATATAAAGATCCCTTCCTCTGTGTCAGCTGAATACCCCGAGGGGGTAGGCTGGGAAGAAGTTCCTTCATTTATAGGGGAACTAGACAGTTGATGATAGGCGTCCGATGGTCCTTGATCACTCATACTGTAAACTAACAGATTTTCAAATAACAAAACAATAATATACACGTATGCACATAATTGCATAGATTATTTCCTAACAGAATTTTGACAATTTCATTGTCAGCAGAACACTTCAGTGGCTGAAATTAGTGGCTATTGCTCTGATACCACTCTCTATCGCAACCCCCGACCCCTATCTCCTGGGAACGGGCGGCCGCGAGCTCGGATTCAGTGGTATCAGTGGTTTATCATTTTGGCAGCGGAATTTACATCAGGACTGTAGTTAGGAAATATTTTATCAGAATAAAATACCACATTTTTATACTAATAAACACATGGGTAAAACCCAAGTTTCTGTTACAACATTGTTTATAGGGATAAACCCTAATTTATTTAATAAAACATCTTCTTTATTTAGGTAACTTTTATAGCCACATTTTCCAAGCCTTCAGTGCTGTCCAGCTAGCTTCTATTTGGCTTTCACATTTTGTTACCTGAAATGCGTTTAAAAACATCTTGTTAGTGGGAAATACTGGTGAGTGAATCCCAATTTAATCAAAACATGTTTTATCAGTTTACAGCATTGAGGGCGATCGCACAATTACATTTGTTTCCAATTCTTACTTTAATTACCACCCACGGTACTGTCAACACGACTTGTGGTCATGTTACTACTCATAGTGTAGTAACAAATTTTGTATACAAAACCCCAACATACGGACGATAATAGTAAAATTACAAATACTCAATCACTGTTAATCATAATGTAAAGCATTGAGGTTTTGTAAAAGAAGTTTACAAAAAGGTTTCACAAAATGGAGATTACACACATTGCTATTTTAGGTTTTTCCTTTGTGACTTCCTGGTTATAATCTAATAAATTAAACAATGCACGTGCGTTAGTATAATAACCCAATTTCCATTAGTTATACCCTCCCCGAGACAGAACTCCAACGACTACGTCGGGCAGAACCTCGACAGCCGTTACGGAGCAATAGATCAATCGGGCAGCGTATCTAATACGTAACCGGGGGTTAAAATACTTACAACGATACAGAGCTTCGCTAATTAGGGGGTATTATACCCGGGAATTATGTCTACACTATAGAAATTGAGGGAGAATTCGAAAGAAATTAACGAGTTGGACTGAAGACCAACGACCTCTATTTATAGGTCTGGTCGTCCATCTTGTCGCGCCCCGCGTAAGCCGAAGGCAAAGCCTTCGTGGCCCGCGAGACCAACTAGGGTAGGCCCTAGCTTGGCTGACTCAAACACTAGACCCAACACGTTACTGGCACGTGGCGGCACTGGGTGCGCCTTAGTCTTGAGCTGTCGCGCCCTTCGAAGCACACAACCATCAGGGTCGCGGCCAGCGAACTCCCCCAGAATATTGTTTTTATTTTATTTTTGTGAAATTAAAGGTATTTAAGGTCATTATACGTATACGGGGTGTATTCTGGAACGTATAAGGGTGTTCTAATAATTTTAGGAGTGTCGGAAATATTTTAGAAGGGTTGTTATACTTATCCAAGAAGAGAACGAAAGAAAGAACCTGGCTCAATGACTTACCCAGGAATTTCGCTACGGTAATTCCAACTGTGGGAAAAATGTAGGTTCTGCTTCTGCACCTTACTGTAAGGCCTGCAAGAAGAAGCATTTAGGAAGATGCTCAACCTACTGCAATTCCTTCAAGATACCGGGACATAAAGAAGAAGACTGCAGGAAGAAACCTAGCAACGGAGTATGTTTCAATTGTGGAGAAAAGGGACATATCAAGCCGAACTGTCCGAAAATAACTCTAGCCATGAACAACAAGACTACTAAGAATGCTAGAGCATTTGTTATGACAGCTAAAGAAGCAAAGATGATTCCGGATGAAATTGCTGGTACGTTTTTAGTTAATAATGTTTTTGCTAAAGTATTATTTGAATCTGGTGCGAACCAAAGTTTTATTAATACTTCATTCTGCAAACTTCTCAATCAACCATTAACTAAACTTCAACAAGAATGTCTAGTAGAGACAACAAATGGAGAATCCATTAAGATCACTGAAATCTGGCAGTGAGCAAGAAAAGAAATTTCAAAACATAATTTCATTGCTAACCTTTACCCAATGAATCTGAGTGGATTTGATATTGTATTAGGAATGGATTGGTTAGTAGCCAATTGATGTGCGTGTAGTGTGATAGGTTTTAATGTATATTTTAAGCCATTTTTACACTTTTTAGCCAAGTTTTAAATTTATAGAACACGATATTTACCAACACTAAACACACATATGGGCAAGTGCACCCATCGTGAGCGTAGTATAGTGTTGGTAAGATACCGAGGTCGTCCAAGGACACAAGAGCTTTTAGTACCGGTTTATCCTCAACGTCTAATCAAATCAAAAGTTTAGAAAAAGGTTTTTAAACTAGAAAAATAAAACTAACTAAAATGCTAAAAAATAAAATAAAAATAAAAACAGATAGACAAGATGAATCACTTGGATCCGACTCGTGTGTAGTGTAACCTTTGATTATTTCTGCACTTTTTAAGAGATTATCTTAGTTATTGTAGTAGGCCCCTCTTTTGAAGGTGACGTTACCCTCAACCCAGTAGTTTGAGTCAGCAAGGATACAATCCTAAAGGGTCGGATTATTGAAAGATAATTAATTAAGTTATTAATGCATAATGTGGTAGGCCCCTCTTTTAAAGGTGACGTTACCCTCGGCTAAGTAGTCTGAGTCAGCATGGATACAGTCCTAAGTAGCCGGGTTAAAGTATTAATAGTAGCTTACATATGAGGGGATCAAAGAGTTTGGACCCCGCCATCCAATACCAGTGGGTATTGAAGGAGGTCCTACTAAATTTGACCGAGGTCCTTGCAGGATCTATACACTGAACAAGGCAAGACTCTTACCAAACCGTTCCCTTAACCCCCGACCAGGTAGCCAACATATCTCCATATAGACCGTGGAGATATGAATGGTGAAAATCTTTTATTTTATATAGATAGTAAAATAATGCCGAGACACCACGGACAAAGGATAAGGAAGAATCACCTTCAACATAAGAAACTAGTTATTGAAGTCATTAATACATAACCAAATAAAAAGTGTGAAAAGATTAAAAATAAAAAGTATTACACTAAACACTCGTCTTCACCAAGTGATGTAAGAGACTTAGGTAAACATGGCCATTGATTGTCAAGAACTCTTACGATCAATCTTGGATCCCGAGACTACTACACACACTCTATGATGGATGATGGTGGTGGATGTGGGTTGTGATGGTGGTGGAGGGTGGGTGTGGTGTGAGAGAGGTGGTTTGCCAAGGGATGGTTTGTAAATGAGCCAAGCACCCCTATTTATAGCCTGAACAGCAGCTCGGGCACGGCCCCGTGTCCATTGGGCACAGCCCCGTGTCCATCTTCCTTATCTTTCTTCATTAATTGCAGTTTGTCTGCATTAGTTGACCACGCCCCCGTGTCCGCTGGGCACGACCCCGTGTGCAGAAGCGTATCTGTACTATTAAGATTTCCTCAGATTCTGTGAATCTTAGAGTTGACCATGGCCCCATGTCCGCTGGGCACGCCCCTGTGGTGGGTGATAGAAGCTTCTACAGCTTTGTCTTTTCTGCAGACACTTGGGCACGCCCCCGTGCTCACTAAGCACGGGGCGTGTTCAGCTTTCTGTTTTCTTGTTTTGCTTGGGAAGATGCTGTCGGGGGGTCGGGCATGCCACGTTTATTCCTTTTCTTGTATTATTGTTAGATTTAGCTGTCTTTTTGCTTCTTTTGTTCATTTGAGCTCATTTAATCTTGAAAATACAAAAGGAAGACAAAAACACACTTTTTCCAACATTAGTACTAAAAAAGGGTTAGTTTTATGCCACAATTGATGTAATTTATATGTTGCATTTGCACACATCAAATACCCCCACACTTGAATCTTTGCTTGTCCTCAAGCAAAACTCTTTATAATGTGGCTTTACACTCTCAAATGGAATGGGTAGAAGAGAAGGTTTTTTGGGCTTGTTATAGAGTGTCGGGATTTTCAAGATTCTTTATTAAGTTTTATTTTTATTTATTTACAATCCTATTCGTCATGATTTATTTAAAACATTACATAAGATAAATTACTTATTAGGGCATAACATGCCTTTTTTAAAATTCCATTTATATACAAGTTCACATACCTCACGGGGGATCACTCAACACTCGTCCGAAGATGTATTTTTGTGAAACACTCGAGAGCGGCATGGAAATTACTTCTACCATAAGCTTGCCAAGCAATCAATCCTCCTCCTTTTTAACTAAATACCTTTGTAAATATCAAGAGGACTTTTGGGGGTGAAGGGTTAGGCTTGGGTTAAAGGTATGTGGTTGGGTTAGTGGTTAGTAGAAAAGGGCGAAAAAGGCGTAAAAAGCGTCGGTTTTTGCAAAACATATTGTTTTGTGACTTTTTATTCCAATGAAGTATTATTCAAACAAGCTTTCTTTTTGTGAGCTTTGTTTGTTTATTGCAAACTTCATTTTTCTTTTCTTCTTTATCCATTTTTTTTATCAACAAAAGAAAGTCACACAAAAACCGAGCTTTGTTACTAAAATAAAGGGTTTAAAATGAAAAAGGGTTTTGGTGGGTGAAAAGGGTGTTTGTTTTGAGTTAAGAAATGAAAAGGTTTAGGCTCAAAGGGGTTAACTAGGGGGATTTTTGGTAGGTGGTAAAAAAAAGGAAAAATAATGGTGTAGAAATAAAAAGGGTTAGTCCTAATGCCTCCATCATTTACTTACTCGGGTTTAAGTTGGTAAGGACCGGGAATGTATCGTCGTGGAAAGTTCTAGAGTCGTAAGAACCAAGCGGCTATTCACACAAGAAACGAAAAACGAGCATTTAGTTTAAAGATGTGTATTTGTATGCTCAATAAAGGCACAAAACTCACTTTTTGTGGGAATGGGTTTTTATGTGATCAAATATATATAATCAAATTTTAACTAGGTTTGTCATGTCGTTTCATAATTTTCTTATGTTGGTTCTTTTTATCACGACGCTATCGGTTGTAAATTTGTAAAAATATCACCTTTTTAGAACTTTGAAATTCCCAATTTAAACCTAGACAAGTAAAAAAAATTGAAAGATTTTTTTGAAAAAATTTGGGGTGTTTAGCGGTTCCAATAGAGTTTTGTGTAAGGCTTGTAATTAGGACTTGCAAGATCCAAGGTTTTAGCATCCCCCCCCCCCCACACTTAAATTACACATTGTCCTCAATGTGTCCCAAAAATAAGTTTTTAGGTTGATTGGACGTGTAAAAAGGTGTGAAAAAGCAAAATTTTATGTTACCGGGCGTCTGGACACGGCCCCGTGGTGTCCGGGCACGGCCCCGTGTTCAGAACGCCAGTAACAGAAATTGAGTAAAAGAAACAGAAGCCTGGACACGGGTGTCACACCCCTTTCTGCGGCGGAAGCACGAGGTGTGATCATGAAAGGTTCTCATTGCATACGAAAGGTAAACATACTACATGCTCATGAAAATAACTTCAAATACCATAATTTGAAACATAAGATAGCGTTTACATCGCTAGATAGCATAAAACATTGTCTTAAAAGTTTACAACTTTATTTAAAGATAAACATAAGCGACATCTACGAGCATGGGTAAGACCGCGCGCACATCCACTTCTAGTTACCTGAAATACATGTGAGTTTTGGAAAAACGTCAACATAATGTTGGTGTGAATTCATGCAGTTGTTATATTTCACGTTTGTATACTTTGTATGAAAACATAGTTTGTGTCATGTATAAATCAAGTTTTCATATATAAATCAAGTTTTCATGTGTACCCCACGTACTCATATATAATTCAAGTTTATTTGAGTACCTCACGTACTCAAGTTTAATTCAAGTTTACTTGTGTACCCCCACGTACTCAAGTATAAATCAAGTTTTAGTATGGTATGAATTTTTAAGTAAATAAAGTATTCCTGTAAGTATCAGGATTGTTAATGGGTTGCAAAGCCATTAACATGTGACACGACATAGGAAGTCACCAAACCTTAGGCATTTTCTAGTTGGCATATTCTGAGATACAAAAGCACTACTCGGTACTCGCCCTCACCGAGAGTGTGGCTGCCCGACACCCGTTAGATCTAACCTTTTGTTCTGCGGTCTAGGTATATTGTTGATTAATGGTGCTTATGTACCCTATTCGTGACACGATTTCTCGTATCATTTCTCATAACACATCATACTCGGTACTCGTTCTTACCAAGTGCGCTTCTTATATTCTCATATCTCATCACACTAGGTACTCGTTCTCACCAAGTGTGCTTCTTGTTATCATACCATTTGTAAACATAGTAATATTTGTACATGTATTTCACCCCCGAAGTTATAAAACTGAAAACAGTTAAAAGAAAACGGGGGAGCATGAACTCACAACTTTGCGTTCCTTGCGTCGTAAACTTCACCGGATTTGCTTAATTAACGTCGTGACCTATACGCGTTTTCTTAACGTTAGTCATTAGACTTGCGTCGCACAAGTACAGTCACTCTCTTTTGTATTGTTGTGTTAAAAATATTTTATATTTTTAACTAAGTATCTTACTTATATTATTTTCTCAAAAATTAATATAAGTATCTCGTGTTTTGCACTTTGCACCCGAATTATGTATCTTGTATGTTGCATGTGTATTTTTGTGTTTATACTTCTCATGAGTATTTAGTGTACTTTTAAGTCTTAATACACTAGCACGTATAACACATACTATATACACTTAGCACAAAAGTTGGTGATCAAATAATATATATATTTTTCTCAAAAATATATACATACTTAATATCCATTTTTATTCTTGAAGAAATCCTCATTTCTTATCACCAAAAATTAGGGAAACCTTGGTAATATTTTTAAATACATTTTTAGGGAATAAGTTTCTCAAAAACTTATATTTTTTTCTAAGTGTCAAAATTTATAAAAATTTTGACAGAGTTTCCCCTAAAAATGGAGGTTTCCCATGTTATCAAAACATGTGTTTATTTTCTTTTAAAATCAACAACAATATCAACAACAATCAACAACAATCTTTATTTATCAAACTTGTCAAAACAAGCACATATCACAACTTATGAACTTGAAAGTTTGTAAAAATATGTAGTGAGTTACTAACATATTTAGTAGGTCTTGTTATCTTTAAAAATAAGTTTAGTTTCTTAAAAACTTTATTTTTAAAGAATATGTATTTTCACAACTTCAAGTCATGAATTTCAAAATATTTCTTTGTGGAATTTTCTTTCTACACAAGTGTTTATACACTTTTTTACTTTCTAAAAATGATTTTAGTTTATACAAGATCCGGGTTTTTAACAATCTAGTATTTTCCACTTGGTTCTTCCGAAAAACCACTTGTAGATCTTTAGATCTACAAGTTTACAACTTCATTTTACAAGAAAGCTCATGTTTATTCAAGTTCAAGTTCATGGTGGATGGTTTCATCATCCTTTAAAACTCTAACATTTACATCTTACTAGCTCATGTTCTTAAACATGAACTAGTATGTCTGGATGATGATCCATCCTACTTCTATCAACCAACATCATCAAATAATTATAACCACACAAGATCTACATGATTTACACATATATCTTCTCTTTATCCACCATTTATCACTTTATGTTCAAGACTTAGCTTATGTTCAATAGAGTTTCATCATTTAATCATTCTATCATTTATTAACCACTAAAAATAGGAGCAATATGAAGATTTAAAGCACTTACTACTAGCACAAGGCTAGGGAAGTTCAAGAAGAGAAAAGTGGTGGTTAATAGCAAACGAAGAAGGTCCTTCAAGATCCGCTTGCACCGAGCTTCGTTAGTGACCTTCTTACACCCTTGGATGCTCTTAGAATGATTGATTTGGAGCTTGAAATGGATGTGTGTGTGGGTGGGGTTGGAGCCGTCGCCAAGAGGGGGAAGGAGAGGGTGTTTTGTGTTGTTGGGTGGTGAATGGTGAGAATGTGGGTGGTCTAATGGTTATATACTACAAGTTCTCCAACATGCCATTACCCTTTGGATTACATGTTCCTTAAGTACCATGCATACCCACTAATTTAATCAAGAAAATCATGTGGGGTGTCCCACTAGTCCAAATCCGGTTGGGGGGGGGGGGTGGTAGTTTAGTTGGTTTGCAAGTTGCTAGCTACTTAAACTAGTTAGAGGTTTAGTTGATATAATTAGTGATTTAAGTGTGTTAAGTAATATATAGTGTATTAGGGTGTTCGGAAACCTAACAAGCTTAGAAAAATAAAAACAATGCTTCTAGCATTATTTTGGTGTTCCGGGTAATGTCCGGTTGTTCGGTTAGATACCGATTCGTTAAAGTGCTAAATTACACTTTTTAGTGTCTTTTAAGTATCTTTCTTGTACCCTTTCAATTCCCAACACTTGGGGAAGTATTCTGGATAATAAAACGTAATTTCTGCATGATATTTATGTGTTTAAAAGCTGATTTGAGCTGAATTGTATAAAATTATGCACTTAAAGTGCGTTTCGGGTGCTTTTTAGTGCTTATTTTTGCTTCCGTAATGTATATATATATTAAACCCTTGTATGTACTCTTGGGTTTTAATGTATTCTTGTCGTTGGACCTACACCTAGGCTCCAATTTTATTGCCTGACTGCTTTCTGCAGTTTTGTTGACACAGTGTGTCTTACCGGTGAGTTTACTAGTATATCTGACGCAACGCTCTCGTTTATGCATAAAGAAATATTTTGTAGTATACAACGTGCATGAATTCACTTTTTTAGTATGTAATCAGTCAATGTTGACATTTAAGCACATACTTGCAGTCATTAAATAAGGATTAAAGTGTACGGAAATTACCGGTTTGGTGCCAGTTGTCACAACGGGGGCGTGTTGGGTGAGCACGGCCTGTGTCCAGTTACCTGAACTGGGAAATTTTCTACAGATGGTTGGGCACGGGCCAAGTTGGGTGAGCACAGCCCCGTGCTGAACTTGCTATAATGAAGAAAAATTTGTCGGATGTCCCTGTTTTTGTGCATGGGGTGCTGGTGCAAGTTTCCCTTAGTATCCTTCACCATCCCGAGTGTGTTTTACCCATTACAACATCATCCAAACACCAATTTAACTAAAACCGTCATTCCATTAAATAGAGAGAATTACATAATAGTCCTATTAAGCTAAAATTCAAGATAAATATGTCAAAAGAAGCACAAGAAGTCTAAACCAAGAAGTTCTTGCCTAAGTTTATTTTTAGCAAAAATTCCGAAAAGATAATTCTCTCGGTTGGGTGTGGCTAGAAGAACCTCTTCCTCCAGACATGTATCCCTCATACGTCAGCGAGCCATTCCTCTATCTCCCTTGGTAGAAGAAAGGCGGGCTCATTGGCATTGGTTTGAGGGGGTGCAACCTCCACCGGGATTTCTTGTAGATCTTCTGTAACACCTGTGCCTTCACGGCTATCAAACAAATACCGAACCAATGAAATATTATATTTCATACTTGGGATTTGTAAAAATATGAGTATCATTTGCACATATCAATTTTTGATCAATTCCAAACTCTAAATCGCTTTCTGGAAGGTTATACGCGCACCGATGCGTAAATATAACCAGTTTAATGCAACAAACACTCCGGAATAGTGAAATAGGCTTAACATACCTTAAATAACCTTTACATAACTTAGAAATAAGTTTTGAAGGCTTTGGTATGGCAAAAACAAGTTAATTCGCTTACAGGGACTAAACTTGACAAACTGCGAAAGTATGCCAATTTGAACTGTAACAGACATTCCGGAACATGACCATAAGTTAAAAACACCTTAAATATCCTTTACATAGCTTAGAAATAGGCTTTTAGGGGTTCGGTGTGCTAAAATAAACTTTTGTGTCATTCAGGGACTAAAAGCGTCAAAAAGTGCACAAGTTTGCATTTTCGCGCATAACTTACGTTCTGAATACATCCGGACATCCAAAAATTTATGTAAGCACTAAAATATTTTATTTTAGTGTTTGGCATAAGAAAAATCCATTCGTTTCGTCATTTGGATCGTTTTTCGCGCTTATGCGCATTCCGTCGTAATTAAGCGAACATCGCGTTCGTACGACCAAACGAACTGACATCCGACATATTTTTGAGCATGTTTCATGTCCACAATGTTTAGGCATCATTTTAGGGCCTTAAAGTTGGCTTTACGGGCCTTAGAAGTGTCGGGAATGGCCTTAAACACGTGCAGGGGCTGAAACTGTCATTTTTGAAAGTTATATGCTGATCAGAAGGGCCATGCGGCCCGCATTAGATTTGTCTGATCCTGAAGCGGGCCGCCTCAGCCTCCCAGAACAGATCAGAACGAACAGTCAGCATATTCCAGCTGTTTTAACCACAACCACACACTCACAACTGCACATTCAGCTCATTTAGACCCATTTTTAGCTACCATGAGTTTCCGACACTTGTACGGATGCGATTAAGGCACGATATTCGACAAGCGATCTTAACGGTTCGGGTATTCCTATAAATACCCCATCCCCCATTGCTTCAAACTCACAAGAATCTGATTAAAAAGACTCTAAGTTGGAACCATTGTTCCATACCTGAGTTATTTTGATCACGATTAGCATTCGGGGACCCTTCGTAAGTATTCTTTCGTTCTTTTATTGCTTTTCGAGTCCGAAAGTCAAACTTTGTTTGACTTTCAGCGTTGACCAGCTTATGGTCAATGCGAAGTTCGTTTGAACTTCGCAACGTGATTGTAATCACGATGGTCATAGTCCCTTGGGACTATGCCTACTGATTACCACGTTGTCTAGGGTCGTAAGGGTAAGCGATCTGATAAATCGCTTATACCTTCGAACCCGACCCAGTTTGGTCGATCATTAGGATCCGACCAAATACATTAGGTGACCATAGTAGGTAGGGAATAACCTTCCGAGGTTATACCCTATGGTCACATCGTTTGAGTAGTTGTATGATAGGTAGTTTATATGCCTTAGGTAAATTACCAGAATACCCTTTTCATGTATAATTGGTAATTAAACATATGTAACCTAATCTTTTGTCACATAACTGATTATATAACATGTTTAGGCATATAACACTTGTCATAGGACTAGTTAGACGGTCCGAACGCGTTTCACGCGAACGACGCGTTAAAGTAGTATAAGCTACCTAAACGGGTCGTAATGGGTCGTAAGCCCTTAGATTAAGGTTTCATTTAGTATGTAGGCTTTGTTAAACCATATGACACGAGTCTCTATACTCGTTTAGTTTACGAACCCTCATTCTATCAGATCTTCCGATTTAGGTCCGGTTTATTAACATAGTTACCTATATTAGGTGCCGTTTGATATCCGCGATCTCTAGCATTGTTTGGTTGTTACTCAAGGACTACTAAGCAATCTCAAGTGAGTACATAGACCCCTCTTTTACTGTTTTCCAAACTGTTTTGGGGTGAAACACATGTGCCTACTTGTTACTTTCATGCTTTCGTGTTTTCATATCATATACTTGCTATGTTCATTAGTACATTTATAGTACATGATTTCATTGTTTTACATTACATTTTATACTATGTGTGCCCATTGTGTGCATATTTAGTACATTGTCTTACATTTACATTTTATGCTATGTATGTCCGTTGGTTACATACTTAGTACAGTGTTTTCATCACATGCTTACATTTTTGTTATGACATTTGGGTTTTTTACAATGGAACAATACATTCATTAACATTAGCTACACCGTTCGTTAGTAGGTAGTGGTACCATAGGAATTGACAACTCCCGTTCCTGAAATCCTGGGTTTGTTTGGATTGGAAGGAATGACCGAATTCGATATACATAATTTAGATAAACCTTTAAGTTGTTTAAGGGTTTATCGCCGCAGTCTCAAGGCTTGGATGTATGCATTTTCACAACACCGCATAGATGTTCGTATCAGTATAGCATGCATTTCCACAAAACATAGCTTTGATTTAAACTAAGTTTTACTTCAATACTATGTTCTTGTGCATATGGTTTAGTTGATACATTTCACTAGCCATACATATCATTTTGGTTACATATTACATGATTTACATTGATCATGCATTTCCACAAAACATAGCTTTGATTTAAACTAAGTTTTACTTCAATACTATGTTCTTGTGCATATGGTTTAGTTGATACATTTCACTAGCCATACATATCATTTTGGTTACATATTACATGATTTACATTGATCATGCATTTCCACAAAACATAGCTTTGATTTAAACTAAGTTTTACTTCAATACTATGTTCTTGTGCATATGGTTTAGTTGATACATTTCACTAGCCATACATATCATTTTGGTTACATATTACATGATTTACATTGATCATGCATTTCCACAAAACATAGCTTTGATTTAAACCAAGTTTTACTTCAATACTATGTTCTTGTGCATATGGTTTAGTTGATACATTTCACTAGACATACATATCATTTTGGTTACATATTACATGATTTACATTGATCATGCATTTCCACAAAACATAGCTTTGATTTAAACCAAGTTTTACTTCAATACTATGTTCTTGTGCATTTCATCTATGGTTTAGTTGATACATTTTCACTAGCCATACATATTATTTTGGTTACATATTACATGGTTTACATTTGACACATAAACACTTTTGACATTGGTTATACATTACATGATTTACATTAGACATGAACATTTTACATTGATGGTTTGGTTTGAGTAAGTGATTAAGTAACGATGCGTGTGTAATATGATACAAGCATGGTGGATACGCCGCTGGTACTTCCTATATATAAGTGTTTGTATGGTATTACATATCGTAGCGTTATTTGAATCATTTCAGTTTATGACATATAACATTTTATACAAATAACATACTTTTCACAATACATTGTTTTACAAACAACTTAACTTATACAAACTCATTTTACATGGTTATTCATTTAACCATGCATTATTCTCTTACTTATACGTATCATCTGAACTTATTGTTTTTCAAATGATTTACAAAGACAAATCAAATTACAAGGTTCATGACTAAACATTTTCTTAAACAGAAGTCATGAATCTTATTTTCATAAAACCTATGTACTCGCCGGCATTTTTATGCTGACGTACCTATTTTCACATGTGTTTCAGGAAATGAAGCATAGGATTGATCAAGATACACTTAGGCGGACATGGGCCTTAGTGACAATAAAAGATGCAGACTAGTTAAATTTTGTTATGTACTCTTTATTTCTTGTTTAAAGTCAATGTAACTCGCTTGTTTGATGAATAAAACGAAACTTAAATTTCCATGGTTGTGAAACATTAATTCTGTTACAACACTCCCCGACGTTTTCCGCCACGTTTGGTTGTCTTACGTGGTCGGGGTGTGACATCTTCAAGAGGGGGCTCCGCTGGAATGTCATCCCATCCGGTAGGGTTGTTGACTCCAAGTGCTAGGTTCCAATCCTCTTGAGGGAGAATCGGTTCCATGGGAGGTGTCACAAGAATGTTCAACCTCTGGTGCAAGAGGTTGATCTCTTGAAAACTGTTTTCCAACCCCACCGTAAGATAATTTATACGGTCTATGAGGACCTCCTCTACTGACGTCATTTCATCAAGCGCCTCACGTAATGCCATTACGTAGCGTACGAGAGTTGCTTCAATTGAAGGCCTTCTTTCCCTTTGACTGTTTCTGGAGTGCGCAGAAGAAGTTCCACTGTTTTGGCTCGACATTCTACGAAAATAACTGGAAAAGGGTTTATTTTAATGAAACAGTAACCTTGGACACGGCCCCGTGCTCAGTGAGCACGGCCCCGTGTTCACCTTTCTGCAGATTTTTAGAACAAGGAATCTCGGAGTTTTAAATTATTTTTCCAACTTTTAAAGCATTTTTTAGCAGAAATAACTTAAAACAATGTTGCAAAACTTATTTTTTGTTGGATCTGAGTTTGTTTCTGATTGTATTTTGTGTTTGTAATTAAAATGAGAATGGATGAGTGTGCAGCGGAATTATGATGAAAACAAACTTTGCATACAATCAAACGAGAGTAATACTTTGATCAAACATCTTTTCAAAATGAATCGGAAGATTGAATTTATTTCAATAACGATTACAATGATTGATGAATGAATGCAAACTCCCCCTTATCCAGAGCTCAGTTGTTTGTTCGTGCAAAGAAGACGATGATGCAAAAGAGCTAATAGAACAGTACAAAGTACTGAACTATTTATAGGCACTTGCAAACCACTGAGCATCTTAGCTGACGTCACCATGAAAGTGACATCTAACCTCCTAACAAACTCTAACCTCTGATCTATACAAGCACTGCTATGTTAACTACTGCTATTACATTACATTACAAAACAGACTATAGATCAGCTGCTGCAACTTTCCACTGCTGTGAACCCAGCAGTACTTGTCCGGATTAGCAGTGCTTGACTCAAGGCAGTAGATAGAATCAGCAGGGCTTTAGTTCTTTCATCAGATCTTTACTTTGAGCAGCAGTTGTAGGTCAGCACTTTGCAAGATCAGCAGATAGGAGGTCAGCAGATATGAAATCACTTTCAAGGGGAGAGATTTGTATGTAAACATCTGCTTATTCTGGTTCCACTGCTCTGATCCAGTTTTGGCTTTAATTATCTGTTCCTCTGATAGGGTTCAATCCCAACAATCTCCCCCTGGAATAGATAATGCCAAAACTCTTCATTATTGTGGAATTCTTTATTGCCTCATCAACAGTTCCCTTATCTGACCTTTAAATTGTAATTCAAAGTCTAGGGCATCTGTATCTTCATCATCCCTGCTAAGTGGAAGATCAAGGAGATCCTGCAAATCTTCAAGACTCAGGCCAAGAGCTTGTTCCCTTGATATTTTCTCCACCAGACCTGAGCAAAGTCAATACGCAGGTCTGTTTGTCAGTTTCCCACTTTTGTATTTTTGAGCCTGGTGGGTTTCTTGGGAGATGTTTATTTGCAGAAGTATTTGGTGAGGCTGGCCTATTCATAACTGGCTGAGCAGTACTTGCAGTTTGATCCAAACCAAGAGTTTCTATGATCATTTTCTTTATGCCTTCTTCTACAAGGTCATCTCCTCTTATCATCTCTTGAATGGTTTCACCTCTCAACTGTTTGTGTGCCCTTCTTTTATAGATGGTAGCACCAGTTGGCTCTCCTGATTTGCAGCTTTGTTGGTCTTTTTGAAACCTCTGCTTCAGGATAGTCAGGCTTTTGAGGAACATTTGGATCTTTCTTTCTTAGTTCCTCCAACCTTTTGTAGGTGATCCTGACCACATCTTCTTTCCATCTAGCAACTTGTCTTTTGTTTCCATATTCAGCAGCAACCAGTTCTTCTTTCATTCTTTTCAGTTCTACCTGTTTGTCAGGTACATTCTTTCTAAACTTTGCCCAGTCAGGAGGAGTGTGAGTGACTTTCCTTTTTATCATGTCTTGAATTCTTGCTGCTTCATGTTCAAGCTCAGGAACAGTCCACTCTTTGTACATGTATTTCTCTCCTTTGTACTTCTTGTGAGCCATGATGCTTTCAATGTAGTCTTTCTTCAAAGTTTCAGCTGCTCTTTCTGAAATTTGTTGACTGACATTTTTGCAAATTGTTCTAGGGATCTGACTTGTGTGAGCAGATATTGATAGTTTCTTGAAATTTCTTTGTCAGATTTCCCTTGTGTGTTTCTTTTTGAGATATCCTCTGCTTGCTTGGCCTTGGTTTCCAAATATTCATCAACATTTTTAGGCCAGGGATATCCTTTTATTGATGGCAAACTCCTTTTGGCAGGGTCATCCTCATAGTAAAAAGATTTTATTTCTTCTCTAACAGCTGCTAGTTCAAGAGGAAATTGAACACCTGCAGGAGGTAAGGGCTTGTACATTGGAACTGAAGAGAGAGGAACAGGTTTTGGTATTGTGACAAGAGCTGAAGATTTTGAAGATGTTTGTGGTGGTGAAGTGTCATCATCTTTGAGAATTAGCCTTCTCCTCTTTGTTTGAGGAGGGGCTGATGATGTTTTGGATGGAACAGTGGTGGTGGATGCAGTGACAGTGGTTTGTGATTGACTAACAGTTGTTGAAACAACTGGTGTTCCAACCACTGTTGTCATTACAGCAGATGTTTTAACAACTACTGTCTTCTGCCTTTTGGTAGGAGGTGATTTTGTTTTTGGTGGTAATGGTGGTAAGGCAGTGGATTTGGTGTGTGTTGAAGTGGTGTGTGTTGAAGTGGGAGCAGATGTTGAAACCACTGAAGTACCAACAGTTGTTGATACAACTGGAGTTACAACAGCTGTTTTAGGTGGTGGTTTTGGAGCAGACTTTGAACGTCTGGTTGGAATGGATTTGGGTAGCCTTACTCTTCTTGTAGGCTTCTTCTTTTCATCAACAAGATTTTCATCATCTTTTGATCCTGAAGTACCCTGATCCGGATAATCCACCCTGGCTTTCTTTTTGGCCTCTCTATCCCTTTTTACACCAGCAACTGCTTCTGCCAGTGCATTTGTGGTCACATCAATTTTCTTGCTTCCATCTGGCAAAGGGATTTGTTTGGTCATGTTTGCATTTTCTGGTTCAATGTAGAGACCATCCTCTATTCCCTTCTTTTTCCACTCCTTAATTTTCTCCCCCTTTTTGGCATTATCTGGGGGAAGTTAATAAATGAAGCAAACTTTTGGAGGAGCAGTGCCAGTGGTGTGCAGGATCTGAGTTTTGAGAGCCTTTAGATCAGCCTGAGTGTTCTTGAACCTTGACTCCATTGCATTTCTCAGCTGTTGGACATGTTTTTCATGTTGCTGATCTGCTAATTGTGCTTGTTGATGGAGAAAAGGTTAAAACAAATTCCAGAGCTCATTTGTAGCAGGTGCCTTTTGTGGAGCAGGTGCTTGAGATGGAACAGCAGTTGATTGTACCTTTTGTACTTGTAACACTTGTTGTAGCATATCTTTGAGTTTTGCAACAGAGTTATCAAGCTTTTCAATACGATCCGTCAATTTCTGGTACTTTAAACCATCACCCAAGTTAATGGGATCATCTGATTTCCCACTAGCAGTGGTTTTATCAGTAGTTGATGTAGGGAGTGTACTCCAAACATTAACCACTGATGCCCCTTTTTCTTGGTACTGGGGTCTTCTTCCTTCAACACTTGATAACCTTTTGATGTTGCTAGTAGGATAAATAAATCCACTGGTGGTTGGCAAAGGTGCTATGTAAGGAATTGCCTCCAAGGAAGTCTTATTAATGTAACCACTGTCCAACTGTAAACCAGTGGGTTCAACAGTTGTAGTGGCTGCTTCACTTGGACTACCACCAAGAGTTACTTGTAACTCAAGGGGTGTAACCTCCTCAGGTTGTGTTGGTGGGTTAGCAAAGATTGATACATCAGACCCAGTCAGTTGTTGAGGTATATTCTCCTTGATAGGTGAGTGAGAAGGACTGGTTAGTGCCTGGTTCAAATCAATTGCATCCAACAGCAGTTTAGTTGGTGGGGGAATTGTGGATGTGATGGGTGGTGTAGAAAGTGGATTTGCCCCGGGTATTGAGCTGTGGTTGATAGAAACAAGTGTTTCCAGAGCATCATGATGTGGAGACCCTATTTGTACAACCTGTTCTTTTTGTGAAGAAGCAGGAGGAGTTTCAGTTATTGGTTGAGATATTTGTACCAACTGCTGTGAGGAAGAAGCAGCAGTGGTTTCTTGTGACTTTTGTGTTATCACAGGCATTTGCTCTGGTATCTCATCCTCCAGAGTTTCCTTTTTGATTGGTTTGGGGGGTTTTTGAGTTTTTCTTTTTGTAGGCTTTTTGGTGATTGTAGGTGTGGGTTTCAAAACAGTTGGTCGGCTGCTTTGATCACCTTGAGCAGTGGGCTCAGCAGCAGATACCTGAGGAGCAGTTGTAACTGCTAAAATCTGCTCAGGCACCTCTGCTTGTGTTTTGCAAGGTGCTTACATTCTTGAAAAAGTTTCAGTTGTTAAACTGTTTATTTGAGTAGAATCACCTTGGTTTATTGCAGCTAAATCATCCTTACTGAATTTCTTTGCAAAATAGTAACTTAAAAACCTTGGAAACAGTAAGAATGATTTTGTTTCAGCATTATTAACCAAATCTTTAAAAATTTCCCGATTATAGTTAAAATTTTCTTCTTGAAGAATTGCATATCCCAGATTTTGAATCTTTAAAGGGATTTCATTGAAAGAAGTGGTTTTATTTGAAACACATAGTAGGAGGGTATGAAATAAAAATCTGGTTGCAGAAGGAAAATAACCTTTTTGTAAGGTAAGTTTCTTCATCATTGTGGCTTCATACCCTCTTTCAATGAAGTCAGTTTGCAACTCGTTTTTAGTGAAAGAAATTTTACCTTCTTGATCATCGAGTTGAAAGACCTCTGAAATGGATTGTGGCGTGATTTGGACAGCTTTACCCTTTATAGAAGAGTGTATGGTGGTTGCAATGTCTCCTTGTTTTTCAAGGGTTGCATTCTTCCAAAACTCCCTTTGGGTCTCCAAATAGATTGGTGCATCGACGGTGAACAAAGTTTTGTACTTTGATTTTGCCATGGTGTCAATGATGGAATCGAAAACATTGGTGGTTCCTGGTTTAGTGAGAAGACCCAGGAGATTGTGGGATGGTTTATATGGAATTTCAGTGGAAATTGCCTTTTGAGAGGCTGTTTTCGATGAAGATTTGGATGAGGGTTTTGAAGATGACTTCGATTTTGTCATTTTGAAGATGATGATCGAAGAAATTTGTGAAGAAATGAGATGAAAATCTGCTTTGAGAAGAGAATTTTTAAGAATTCAATTCGACAGTAAAACCCTGTTTTGGTGGTGAGTGGGGGATTTTATAGAGAAGGAAGTGAATGCTGACGTGGCAGCCGTTACAAAAGGTCTGACCACTATGTACTGCCCACGTGACAACCCCTGGTGAAAGTGAAGGACAGTACTTTTATGAAAGTGACTGATGAAGGCAGTGGTATGAAAGCAGTGGATGATTTTCACTATCAGTGGATAGTATATCAGTGGATAAGACACTGCTTTTGAACAACAGAGTTTATCAAAGAAATGAGAGAACAGGGGTTGACTTTTAGCAGTGGATAGACTTTTGAAGTAGAGCAGACTTTTGAACAATCAGTGGTTATGGCAGACTTTTAAGGATTTTAATGAAAATTTCATTGTTAGCTATTTTGAAGGATGGATTTTTGATTTTCTGAAAACATTTTGTTGCTTTTATTCATAGAAAAAAACAAGATGTTGCTTGTTATTCCATGTTCAGCATCCCAATCCTAGAGACCAAGCTTTCAAAAGTGGCTGTATCAAGTGCTTTTGTGAGCACATCTGCCAGCTGGTCTTTAGTTGGGACATGATGCAGAGAAATCAAACCTTTTTCATAGCAATCCCTCCCAAAGTGATGTCTGGTGTCGATGTGTTTGATGGTTGAATGGGAAACTGGATTTTTGATGATATTTTCTGCTGCCTGGCTATCCAACATGAGTGGTGTCTTTAAGGCAGTGATACCAAAATCCAGCAACTGATTTTGAAGCCACAGGAGTTGGGTCGTACAGCTTGCAGCAGCAATGTATTCAGCTTCAGCAGTGGATGTTGAAACAGCTGCTTGCTTTTTGCTTTGCCATGAAACTAAGCAATCACCTAGAAACTGGCACCCTCCTGAAGTGGACTTCCTTGTGGTGTGACATCCAGCAAAGTCACTGTCTGAAAAACCTGAAAGCTTGATGTTCCCATTAGCTGGATACCAGATACCAAGTGTGGGAGCACCTTTTATGTATCTGAAGATCCTTTTATGTTGCAAACATGATGTCTGGTCTAGATGCAGTTAGGTACAATAAAGACCCAATCATGCTTCTATAAAGTGTTTGGTCAATCAGCTCATCTTTTTCATCAGACATGACCAGCTTATTTGTTGCCATGGGTGTGCTGCATGGTTTACAATCATTCATATCAAATTTGGTCAAAAGTTCTTTAGCATATTTGCTTTGATGAATGAAAGTTCCATTTTGCAATTGCTGAACTTGGAGACCAAGAAAGCATTGCAGCTCACCCATTGCACTCATTTCAAACTCAGCTGTCATGAGTTCTCTAAACTCCTCACACATTGAGTTACATGTGCTTCCAAAAATAATGTCATCCACATAAATCTGGACAATCATTAAATCCTTCCCTCTCCATTTTAGAAACAGTGTTTTATCAATGGTACCTCTTTTGAAACCATTTGAGAGTAGGAAGTTGGAAAGAGTTTCATACCAGGCCCTTGGTGCTTGTTTCAGGCCATACAGAGCTTTGTTCAGCCTGTAGACATGATCTGGATAAAATGGATCCTCAAAACCTGGAGGTTAACAAACATACACCTCTTCTTGAATTGTACCATAGAGGAAATCACTTTTGATATCCATTTGAAACACCTTCATATTGTGGTTGACAGCAAAGGCCAGGAACAGTCTAATGGCTTCAATCTTGCAACAGGGGCAAATGTTTCATCATAATCAATCCCCTCTTCCTGTCTGTAACCTTGAACCACAAGCCTGGCTTTATTCTTGACAACAATACCCCTTTCATCAGTTTTGTTCTTAAAGACCCACTTTGTGCCAATGGGACTAACCTCTTCTGGCAGTGGTAGTGGTACAAGCTCCCATACTTGTTGTCTTTTAAACTGTTGGAGCTCCTCTTGCATGGCTTCTACCCAGCTGTTGTCTTTTAGTGCCTCTTGGTACTTGACTGGCTGATGGAGTGATAGAAAACCAGCAAAAAGACAAATGTTTTGGGTTTGGCTTCTTGTGAGCACCCCTTCATTTATGTTGCCAATGATTTGATCAGGTGGATGAGATCTCAAGAAGATTAAATCTCCTTGGTATGGTATGATGGCATTTGTTGGTGAAGGCTGCAAATGTGTATCATCTGAGCTAACCACTGCTGGGGACTTTGATGATCCAGCAGTGGCTTCAAAAGGTGGTGGAATAGGAGGTAATGAAGTGGACATCTGCTGACTTTTATCCACTGTTTGAGGACTTTTGTCAGCAGTGTTTGAGGATGTGGAAGCAGTGGTGGATGGGCTACTTTGGTCAACAACTGTTGAGGTAGCAGTGGTTGAGCTTTGACAACTGTTTTGAACAGCTGGTGCTTTTCCCTTTGTGGCAGACCTTTGAGGGATGATGATTTCATACCCATAGTCTGGTGTTGTATCCTCTGATGGACCTGCACTGTTAGTCTTGACAGCAGTATTTTCAAAAGTAAATTTTTCAAGATCAAACAGATCTGCAGGATTTGCTGGGATTTTCATTGATGAAAGTTCATTGAACTTAACATTCAAAGTCTCCTCCACTGCCTTGGTCCGTGTATTGAACACTTTGTAGGCCTTGGCAGTGGTTGACTATCCCAGATGATAACCACAATCAATTTTGGCTGCAAATTTTGAAATGGAATCTTTTAAGTTCTAAATAAAGCATGGGCAGCCAAACACTTTGAAATATGAGATCAGTGGTTTGATTTTATACAGAATTTCATAAGCAGTCTTTTTGTGCCTGGGGTTTATTAAAACTCTGTCCTGTACATAGCAAGCAGTGTTTACTGCCTCTGCCCAGAAAGTTAATGGCCAACCTGAATCTGCAAGCATGGTTCTGGCAGCCTCAATCAAAGTTCTGTTCTTCCTTTCCACTACCCCATTTTGCTCTGGTGTTCTAGGGATGCTGTACTGCCTTACAATCCCTTTCTTCACACAGAAGGCATCCAACTCCTTATTTTTGAATTCTGTGCCATTGTCACTCCTGAAGCTTTTCACTGGAAGGTCAAATTGCTTTTCAACCTGTGTCACAAAGTCTTGCAAAATGCCTGCAGTCTCATCTTTTGAGTGTAAAAAGAAAGTCCATGTAAACCTAGAAAAGTCATCAACAATAACCAAACAATATCTTTTCTTTTTTAGGCTCATGACTTGAACTGGGCCAAACAAATCCATGTGTAGCATTTGCAAACACTGGGTTGTTTTGGACTCTTCAGTGGACTTGTAAGAACTTTTATGTTGTTTTCCTTTTAAACAGGAGATGCAATGTTCAGGGCATGAAAACAATTTTTGTGGTAGGCCTCTCACCAACCCATTTTTTGAAATTTCAGTGATTGTCTTAAGATTTGTGTGCCCCAGCCTTCTGTGCCAAAGTTCTGTCTCTTTGTTAGAGGCAGCTAAGAACAGGCAGGCATCAGCTCTGGGACACTCTTTTGACATGTCAACAACATAAACATTGCCACTTCTTTGAGCAACAAGTTTAGTTTGACCAGTTTTGATTATTGCTTCAATCTTTTTGACCATTTCTGGTCCAACAATCCTACAACAATCTTTTGTGAAGAATGACCCAAACCCTTTGTCACTCATTTGTGAAACACTCAGAAGGTTGAATTTTAGATTGTCTATCAGATTGACATTTTCAAATTTTACATTTCCAGACTGCACTGTACCAGACCCTAGAACTTTCCCTTTACTATTATTCCCAAAGGATATATCACCCCCTCCATGGATTTTAAAGTCTTTGAGGAGAGCTTTACATCCTGTCAGGTGCCTGGAGCCTCCATTATCTACATACCAAAGACTATCAAAGCATGCAGAAGCTCCCTGCACATAAAGTAAAAGGATTAGTTCATTAAGGTCTCCAAAGCCAACAAGGCTTTGGATGGGGTCTCAACAGTGTCTGGGATGGATGCAGAATGATGGACAGTGGTTAGGTCAGGGGTTTGGACTGTTTTAGGACAGTGTTTCTCTAACCACTGTTGTGGGTCTTGACCAATCATCTGCTGGTAACCAAAAGGATGCCTATTCACTTTAGGTTTAGAGGGCCTTTTGTAGGCCTCATAAACGTGTGGAATCCTTTGGTAAGACTGTTTTTCCTTGCCTTTTCTGAACTGATTGGCAGGGGGTGCATTAGTAACCTGAACATCTCTTTTGACAGATGTTTGGTTCAGCTGTTTTGTGACAGCTGTTTGAACTGGCACAAACAGTGGTTGTTTCTTGGTGAATTTTACAGATGTTGATGATGATGATGGACTCAAGGATGTTTTAGCTATGTACTCATTCTTTTTCACATCAAAGTTTTTGAGATACACACATGCTTGAGTTTTGTGGTTTGTTTTGCCACAAACAATGCAACTTTCAGCTGAGACAATGACACTTGTTCTGTTTAAATCATAAGCTTTTAAGTGGAAACAATCTTTTGTTAGATGATTCCTTTTCTCACAGAATTCACAAAACAAGTTATCAATTTTTTCTTTCTTCTTTCTCTTGTCAGACTCTTTTGCAGTAGAGGTTTTAACCACTGCTGGGATGTCCGTGAGAGGTATGACTTTAGCTTTTGGAGCTTTAACACCATCAGTTGATGTAAAGTCCATTGGCTTGAAATTTTCAAGAATATCACACTCATCAGACCATTTTGGTTTAAACTGATAATCTTCAAGCTCCTCAAAAGTAGAGGATCCCATTGGTCTGTCAAGTGTGATTTTGTTACCAAGTTTGTCAGTGATTTTCACTTCTTGGCCATTCTTGTTTGTGGGGATGAACTCAGTGGTTACATCAGTGGTTTGAACAGATTTTCCAAAAGCAATGTTTTCATCATCATGTTTTCTATAACCAACCCCAAATTTCACATTGCTTTTTATCTGTTTTTCAAGCATAACCTCATACCCTTTGCATGATTCCACCCATCTCTCACATGTGATCTGGGTGGACTCTAAATCCTTTTTGCAAACTTGGTATTTTTCTACCATAGTTTGGAGTTGAGTTTTGGTTATGCTTTGTTCTTCTTTCAGACTGCTGATCTCTTTTTCCTTTTCAGTCAATTTATTTTTAAGTTCTTTTAAAGATCTTTCAAATTTGACTTCATCAGTTAAGATTTTATCCCGAAGGTTTTCATTCACCTCTTTGATGTTAGCAAAAGCAATAATGCAATTGTCAGAACACAGTTTTTCTAGAACTTGAGGAGATACCTTGGCTGCAGCCATCATTGCACAATCACATTGATGATTCTCTTCATCATCAGCTATCACCTTCTTTTCACCAGCCTTTTCTTCCTTCTTTTCTTCTTTGTCCTCTTCGGCCCATGGGTCTGTCAGTGGTTCAATCAGGGTACCTGAACTTTCTCCCAACAGTAGTTCACCAGCCACAGCAGTAACCACTACTTCAGTCACCTCATCCACTGTTTCAATACTCAGTTGTTCCTCTTCAGTTTCAACCCCCTCCTGTATTGACTCTAATGCCATCAAGCAAAACTCATTATGAGAAGAATCATTAGAAGCATAGAGTGCAAAATTTTCATCACTAAGGTCTTTAGGCATACTGCTCCAGTCAACAAACCCTTGAGTAAAAAAATTTTGTTGATCTGGTTGTACTGCTGCTGGAGCAGTGGTTTGAGGTGCAGGCTGCACTTGTGCCTGGGGAACAGGGGTTTGAACATATTGGATCTGTGGAACAGTAGTTTGGACATAGTGCACTGGCACAGGGGCAGCAGCATAGTGAGCAGTGTTCACTTGAGCTGCTGGGGCATACTAGGCATAGTGCACAGTGCTTTGGTTTTGAGGTCTAGGATTTGAGCTAGGATGAGTAATTATGGGACCAGTAGTTTGACTCCTACATTCCCTAGCGAAATGTCCCAACCTATTACACTTGTAGCACTTGATTTTCGATTTATCCAACCCAACCCTTAGATTCCCATGCAAACCTGGGAATTTTCGCCCTGTTCTTTTGTAAAATTTGCTAGTTCTAACACTTAGCAAAGCCAGTTGGTGCAGGATGTCCATTTCCTCTAAGTCAATGGGATCAAAATGTTGCAAATCATTGAGTTCAAAGCATAAATTGTCTGACATCTGGTTTTCGTTTGCAGTGAATGCATAACTAGCAGAGTGAGGATCAGGGTGGTTAAAATTTGCCCCAGCAGTTATGTCAATGAAATGATCATAACCCTGATCCTTACCACTGCTCCAAGATTCTTCTTGACCCAGAAGAGCAGTGTTACCGAATGTATAATCATCAACGGCTTTTCCTGACTCTTGTAACTTCCTTTTCTGGTTCAACTCCCTTTCGTAGGTCAGGAGTCGACCATGGAGTTGGGTCAAGGTCAGATCCTTGAACTCAGGTGAATTTCGGGTGAGAAAGGCTATGGTGTCCCATTTTTCTGGCAGTGACCTGAGGAACCTGCTATTTTGAGTTGAGTTTGTAAAAGTGGTATTAACAAGCCTCAATTCACTGATGAGACAACTGAAACGCTCAAATTGTTGCGTCAGTGATTCACCTCTAACATGACAAAATGTTTCATACTGTTGGTTCAGGATTTCCCTATTGTTTTCTATGACTTCTTCGGTTCCCCCAAATTGTTCCTTAAGTGCGTCCCATAATTCTTTGGCACTGTTACAGTGTAACAGTCCAGCATATATCTCATTGGGCAGCGCTGATGCTATGATGCTAAAAGCTTTAGCATCTAGTTCGAACTTTTGATAGTCGGTTTCGGTATAATTTTCAACTGGTTTTGGAACGAACTTTTTAGCATCTTCAGCGCTTGGCACTGTGGGAACATGAGGACCAAAGACGACAGACCTCCAACACCCTGTGCTTTGTTGAGCGAGGATGTGACCCATCCTCCTCTGCCAGATGTTGTACTCATTTCTTTTTAGCATAGGTGGTTTAAAAAGCGAGCCGATGTTGTTTTTATCATCCTGAGATTGTGACGTCATTCTTGTTGTTTTACAGACACTGAGAAATCAACTTTAATGGTGATTAATCCTTGCTCTGTTTTTCAACAAACGAACAAACGATCTGTATCAACTGTTATGAGCTGAACTATTTACGTCAAAATGATTGTTAAATCAAATTTGACTGTCAAAGCTCTGATACCAATTGTTGGATCTGAGTTTGTTTCTGATTGTATTTTGTGTTTGTAATTAAAATGAGAATAGATGAGTGTGCAGCGGAATTATGATGAAAACAAACTTTGCATACAATCAAACGAGAGTAATACTTTGATCAAACATCTTTTCACAATGAATCGGAAGATTGAATTTATTTCAATAACGATTACAATGATTGATGAATGAATGCAAACTCCCCCTCAGCCAGAGCTCAGTTGTTTGTTCGTGCAAAGAAGACGATGATGCAAAAGAGCTAATAGAACAGTACAAAGTACTGAACTATTTATAGGCACTTGCAAACCACTGAGCATCTTAGCTGACGTCACCATGAAAGTGACATCTAACCTCCTAACAAACTCTAACCTCTGATCTATACAAGCACTGCTATGTTAACTACTGCTATTACATTACATTACAAAACAGACTATAGATCAGCTGCTGCAACTTTCCACTGCTGTGAACCCAGCAGTACTTGTCCGGATCAGCAGTGCTTGACTCAAGGCAGTAGATAGAATCAGCAGGGCTTTAGTTCTTTCATCAGATCTTTACTTTGAGCAGTAATTGTAGGTCAGCACTTTGCAAGATCAGCAGATAGGAGGTCAGCAGATATGAAATCACTTTCAAGGGGAGAGATTTGTATGTAAACATCTGCTTATTCTGGTTCCACTGCTCTGATCCAGTTTTGGCTTTAATTATCTGTTCCTCTGATAGGGTTCAATCCCAACATTTTTAACAAGATTCCTTGAACAAAAACCTAGCAAACATCACAATAAAGCTTGGAATCATGTTAATCTCAAGCTCTAATGGAGGTGTTGAGGTGAAAGAGATGGAGAAGAAGGTAATGGCTAAAAGAGGAAAGGACAAGAAGGATGTTAAGAAACTTCTTTTAGAACATACCTAGGATGGTATGCGAGAAGATTCCCTCAAATCTCTGTCCCTGGAATGGTCCAAATGTGCAGGATTCTTGGCTACATTTATAGAAAACGACAGCACGCTGCACACGGCCCCGTGCCGGCTGGGCACGGCCCCGTGTGCAGACAAAGTTCTGACACATTTTGTCCGTATTCTGACGAGAAGTCAGAAAGGAATCTTATGGTGGACACGGGGGCGTGTTGACCTGGGCACGGCCCCTTGTCGAGAGGCTGTTTATGAAGTTACGTCTATTTCTAAGGAATTCATCTGGATCGGGTGGTTCCTTACTGGATGGAACAACCCCAAAGTGCCTGAGATACCTTAATTGCTCTAGACTAAGACGAGAACGCAAGAGGTTGTCGGTGAGGGTGATTCCTATGTTAAATGTAGGTGGACAAGTCCAACCTTTTCCCGGGCTCTCGTTAAAGAAGGTGTATGCCGAATCGCTCAGGTCTATATATCCATCGAACGAAATCGATAGAGAGTCCATCACGGCACAATCGACACAGGGACGACTATCGCTCAAGTCCTTGCTAGAGTTAGAGGTGATTTCGGGAACAACGAAGTTGTTTGTATTCGAATGCGATCCCAATAATTCTTCTTGGGTATCTTCTTGAGGTGGATTAGTGGAATCCTTTTCAAGTTCCTTTACCCAATTAAGAATTAAATCCTCTAATTGATATATTTCGTCAAGAAGCATTTCTCCTAGAAGATCCGATTGGGAGCTTTCGAGAGCGAGATAGGGATTATTTTTACTTTCGCCCCTCTTAAGGCTACAGGAAAACAATGGGTCTATATAATGGGGCTAATAATTTAGAAAATAACATTCTAATTCTTTATGAGAGCCACCACATATTTGACACCACGTACCATAAGAGTGTCGAAAGTAAAAAATATTAGTATCACTCATGTTTGTGTCAGAAATTACCAACCGTCGGGATCTTACGGTTCTGTTTTCAGTAACTGAAACTTGGGCATGGGGGCGTGTTGAGTGGGCACGGCCCCGTGTTCAGCTTACTGTCTGACTTAAAACAGGATTTCCAGTACCAAAGATTGGGCACGGGGGCGTGTTCAGCGGGCACGCCCCGTGCTGAGTTCTGCAGAAGCTGAAAATCTAAGAAAAGTCCTAAAAAAAAAAGAAAAATAAGAAAAACGATTAGGCCATTGATTCCTAACTTTCTTAAAATCCTTGTGGCAACGGCGCCAAAAACTTGATGTGCGTGTAGTGTGATAGGTTTTAATGTATATTTTAAGCCCTTTTTACACTTTTTAGCCAAGTTTTAAATTTATAGAACACGATATTTACTAACACTAAACACACATATGGGCAAGTTCACCCATCGTGAGCATAGTATAGTGTTGGTAAGATACCGAGGTCGTCCAAGGACACAAGAGCTTTTAGTACCGGTTTATCCTCAACGTCTAATCAAATCAAAAGTTTAGAAAAAGGTTTTTAAACTAGAAAAATAAAACTAACTAAAATGCTGAAAAATAAAATAAAAATAAAAACAGATAGACAAGATGAATCACTTGGATCCGACTCGTGTGTAGTGTAACCTTTGATTATTTCCGCACTTTTTCACTTTTTAAGAGATTGTCTTAGTTATTGTCGTAGGCCCCTCTTTTGAAGGTGATGTTACCCTCAACCCAGTAGTTTGAGTCAGCAAGGATACAATCCTAAAGGGTCGGATTATTGAAAGATAATTAATTAAGTTATTAATGCATAATGTGGTAGGCCCCTCTTTTGAAGGTGACGTTACCCTCGGCTAAGTAGTCTGAGTCAGCAGGGATACAGTCCTAAGTAGCCGAGTTAAAGTATTAATAGTAGCTTACATATGAGGGGATCAAAGAGTTTGGACCCCCGCCATCCAATACCAGTGGGTATTGAAGGAGGTCCTACTAAATTTGACCCAGGTCCTTGCAGGATTTATACACTGAACAAGGCAAGACTCTTACCAAACCGTTCCCTTAACCCCCGACCAGGTAGCCAACATATCTCCATATAGACCGTGGAGATATGAATGGTGAAAATCTTTTATTTTATATAGACAGTAAAATAATGCCAAGACACCACGGACAAACGATAAGGAAGAATCACCTTCAACATAAGAAACTAGTTATTAAAGTCATTAATACATAACCAAATAAAAAGTGCGAAAAGATTAAAAATAAAAAGTATTACACTAAACACTTGTCTTCACCAAGTGATGTAAGAGACTTAGGCAAACATGGCCTTTGATTGTCAAGAACTCTTACGATCAATCTTGGATCCCGAGACTACTACACACACTCTATGATGGATGATGGATGATGGTGGTGGATGTGGGTTAGGATGGTGGTGGAGGGTGGGTGTAGTGTAAGAGAGGTGGTTTGCCAAGGGATGGTTTGCAAATGAGCCAAGCACCCCTATTTATAGCCTGAACAGCAGCTCGGGCACGGCCCCATGTCCATCTTCCTTCTCTTTCTTCATTAATTGCAGTTTGTCTGCATTAGTTGACCACGCCCCCCGTGTCCACTGGGCACGACCCCGTGTGCAGAAGCGTATATGTACTATCAAGATTTCCTCAGATTCTGCGAATCTTAGAGTTGACCACGGCCCTGTGTCCGCTGGGCACGCCCCTGTGGTGGGTGATAGAAGCTTCTACAGCTTTGTCTTTTCGGCAGACACTTGGGCACGCCCCCGTGCTCACTGAGCACGGGGCGTGTTCAGCCTTCTGTTTTCTTGTTTTGCTTGGGAAGATGCTGTCGGGGGGTTGGGCATGCCACGTTTATTCCTTTTCTTGTATTATTGTTAGATTTAGCTGCCTTTTTGCTTCTTTTGTTCATTTGAGCTCATTTAATCCTGAAAATACAAAAGGAAGACAAAAACGCACTTTTTCCAACATTAGTACTAAAAAAGGGTTAGTTTTATGGCACAATTGATGTAATTTATATGTTGCATTTTGCACACATCACCAATAAAGCCAGTATTCTATGTGATCAAAATTCAATACAAGTAAACTCACCAAAGGGTGAAAAGATCACAATTAAAGGAAATAAGTCATCTCGACCCACGAAATTCATCTTTGTAATAAAAACAGCCGGTTATGCAAGAAAAGGATCACTAGTGTATATGATTTCCATAATCATTAACACTAAAGGAAAAGAATTGAAAGATATCCCCGTAGTATCTCAATTCTCAGATGTTTTTTTCAGAAGAATTACCTGGACTACCTCCAGATAGAGAAGTTGAATTCAGAATTCATCTGCTACCAGGAACAGCGCCAATTGCCAAGGCACCTTACCGTTTGGCAACCGCAGAAAAGCAAGAACTAAAGAAACAGTTAGATGAACTTCTAGAGAAAGGATTCATACAAGCCCAGTTCATCGCCGTTGGGAGCACCGATATTGTTTGTTAAGACGAAAGACTGGTCAATGCGTATGTGCATTGATTACCGAGAATTGAACAAAGTCACGATTAAGAATCGGTACCCATTACCGAGAATCGATGATCTGTTTGATCAATTGCAAGGAGCTCGATTCTTTTCAAAGATCGATTTATGCTCAGGATATTATCAATTGAATGTACCGGAAGAAGACATTCCTAAGACCGCCATCAGAACAAGGTATGGTCATTATGAATTTACCGTCATGCCATTTGATTTAACTAATGCCCCAGCCGCATTTATGGACATTATGAACAGAATATGTAAGCCATATATGGATAAATTCATAATTGTCTTTATAGATGATATTCTCATTTACTCTAAGAGTAAAGAGGAACATGCAGTGCATCTGCATGCACTCCTAAATTTGCTGAGAAAAGAAAAGCTTTATGCTAAATTTTCGAAATGCGAATTTTGGTTAGAAGAAGTGCAATTTCTTGGACATATAGTTAATCATGAATGTATTCACGTGGATTCCACAAAGATTGAGGCAATTAGCAAATGGAAAGTCCCTGAATCACCAACAGAGGTGAGAAGTTTTCTGGGACTAGCAGGTTATTATAGACGGTTTATTCGAGATTTTTCTAGAATAGTCATTCCCTTAACAAAACTAACCTATAAATCTATTAAGTTTGAATGGGGACCAAAACAAGAAGAAGCCTTTAGAATCCTTAAGCAAAGATTAACCAACGCATCCATATTAGCGTTACAAGAAGGAACTGAAGACTTTGTAGTCTATTGTGACGCTTCTAAGTTAGGTTATGGATGTGTGTTGATGCAACGACAAAAGGTTATAGCCTATGCCTCTAGATAACTTAAGAATCATGAAGAGAATTATACAACCCATGATCTAGAGTTAGGAGCCATAATTTTTGCCCTTAAGATTTGGAGACAATATTTATATGGAAATAAATTTGTTGTCTTCATCGATCATAAAAGTCTAAGGTGCATTTTTGGGCAAAAAGAGTTAAATATGAGGCAAAGACGCTGGATGGAAATGCTTAGTGATTATGATTGTAGTATCCAGTACCATGAAGGAAAGGCTAATGTAGTAGTCGATGCTTTAAGTCGGAAGTATCATGAAAAGCCAAAAAGAGTACATTCTCTTAAGTTAAATGTACAGATAGATTTAAATGAACAAATTAGAGGTGTACAAGAATCAGTAATCAAGGATGATACTGAAAAATTAAAAGGAATGATTAAGGAATTAGAATAAGGAACAGATGGAATTTGGAGATTCCATAAGAAAAGAATTTGGATACCTAAACAAGGAAACCTACGCCACCGAATATTAGAATAAGCCCATAAGTCTAAGTATACGATACATCCTGGAAGTGATAAAATGTATCAAGACTTAAGAAAGAATTTTTGGTGGATAGGAATGAAAAAGGATATAGCAGCTTATGTTGCCAAGTGTCTAACCTGTTCCCAGGTTAAAGCTGAACATCAGAAACCCTCAGGTTTATTACAACAATTAGAAATGCTAATATGGAAATGGGAATTGATAACAACGGACTTTGTTACCAAATTACCCAAGACAAGAAAGGGAAATCACACAATCTGGGTGATTTTAGATAGGTTAACCAAGTCTGCTCATTTCTTACCGATGAAGGAAACTTTCAGTATGGAACAGTTAGCCAAGTTGTATGTAAGTGAAATAGTTTCATTACATGGAATTCCTTTATCTATTGTTTCTGATAGAGATAACCGTTTTACTTCTCATTTTTGGACAAGTTTCCAAAAAGCAATGGGAACCAAGTTAAACCTAAGCACGGCTTATCATCCTCAAAAGGATGGACAGAGCGAAAGGACAATTCAGACAATGGAAGATATGCTTACAGCTTGTGTAATTGATTTCGGAGGAAATTGGGACGATCATTTACCATTAATAGAATTTTCCTACACTAACAGGTATCATACCAGTATCAATGCTGTACCATTTGAAGCACTTTATGGACGAAAGTGCCGAACTCTAGTCTGTTGGGCAGAAATTGGAAAAAAAGCAACTATCTGAACCCAAGATAGTACAAGAAACAACAGACAAGATTATCCAAGTCAATGAAAGACTAAAAACAGCATGCGATCGCCAAAAGAGTTATGCAGATAACAGGCGAAAGCTATTGGAGTTTCAGGTAGGAGACAAGGTATTATTAAAAGTTTCTCCTTGGAAAGGAGTGGTCAGATTCATCAAAAGGGGAAAGCTAAGCCCCAGGTATATTGGACCCTTAGAGATTGTTAAAAGGATAGGACCAGTAGCTTATCAGCTACGACTGCCAGAAGAAATGGCAGGAATACATGATGTGTTTCATGTATGTAATCTCAAAAAGTGCTTAGCCGATGAATCATTAGTAGTACCTCTTAAGGACATAGAGGTAAACAAGAAACTTAAGTTTGTAGAATGGCCTCTACAAATTGAAGACAGAAAGATCAAGAATCTCAAACACAAGAGATTAGTTCTAGTTAAAGTGAAATGGGATTCCAAGAGAGGACCAGAATACACTTGGGAGCTTGAATCAGAGATGCAAAGGAAATATCCACACCCGTTCCATTAGACCTCGAGGACGAGTTCTAAAATAAGGTGGGGAGGATATAACAACCCTCCTAAAATATTTAGAACGTCCCTATACGTCCTAAAATACACCCCGAATACCAAAAGTGGGCCCTAAATACTTTATTTTTATAAAAATTAAATAAAAACAAATTTTTATTATCTCTCACGGGGCGCGACAAAGCCAAGGAAGGCTTTCGCGGGGCGCGACAGCTAGGCCACCAGGCCGCCCCCTAAGGCAGGGGTGGGGGGTTGCGACATTAATCCCCAGATGAAACGGGAGATTAATACTGGTTCTGGTGAGGCTAAGGTTGGCACAATTCTAGTATATTCGAAGAATACGGTAGTGTAACCCTTACAGTCTAATCCAGTCATTCTAAGGTTTAAGAATTTATTGGCTATTTGTTCTTTCTCATTAGGTGGACAGAATTTCCTTTCGACCATGTTCTTAAACTCAGTCCATTCCATATTATAGACTCTGTCACTTCCCCTAGACTGGAGAATAGTGTTCCACCATTCTAAGGCTGCATTCTTAAAAAGGTTGGAAGCAAACATGATTTTATCTTCATCTGCGCACTTGCTTATTTTTAAGACAGCCTCTGTCTTTTCTATCCAGCGTAGAGCTGCAATGACTCCTTCATTGCCAGAGAATTCTATTGGTTTACAATACCAGAATTCTTTGTAAGAACAACCATAAGACATGGTTCTTCTTCTTTTCCGAATAGGCAATTGAAGTAACGGTCAATTGTTTACGCTATGACTGGGTTCAGTAGGTGGTCGCTTACTTCCACTCTTACTTTTATTTTCCGCTTCTTTAACAGTTTGGAGGATATATGGCATAACATCTATGATTCATTGTGCCACTATGTGTTAGATGGCTCTGTTATCTAATTGATTCCCGTTATTATTGTTATTCTGGTTTTCATGATTCACTTCGTTGTCCATCTGGACTATAAACATTTACCAAGTATTAATATCACAAAATATGATTTAATGTAAATAATCACACGGACAAACATATTGATCAAAATCGTTGTGCATTACGATATATATATATATATATATATATATATATGTATATATGTATATGCATCTAGTACAAACTGTAACTGGAATTAAAAATATAATACTAGTTATGCATCAGTAACTATTGGATTATCTATTTTAGTTTAGTTTTTTTTTAAACCACACGCATATATATATATATATGTGTGTGTATATATATTATTACTATTATTGTTATTAGGGGTTCATCCAGGACTGCATATTTCACTCGTCATACTTCCAAACGAGACTTTCCCCTGTTTGTCTGATTCTGTCTCCTTCATCTACTAACTCTTCACCAAAAGTGCGGAGTTCCTGCACGTTTTCGGTACTCATGGGTGGTGCTGGTGCTGGTATTGGGTTATGATATTGGGGCATCGGTTCTTCATATGGGAATGGGTTTTCTAGTATTTCCCGGACGTACTGGTCATTATCCCAATATGGATCTAGAGGGTCAAGATTAGGGTAGGGTGCTACTGGGTTTTGTATGGGTTCCTCTTGTGGGTAGAGTTCTTGGTAATTCCTATGTTCATCATTCCATGGATCGTGTGCTAGGGGATTGGGTGCTGGGACTCTAGGGATTTCGTTGGGGTCGAATGCGGGCATGAGAACCTGGTCTCCTGGGTTAGGTTCTATTTCCATGGGTTGAGTTGGAAACAAGGGTAGTGGCTGTGGTGTAATGATTTGTTCTAAGTTTGGGTTTGCGGCAATAGTAGCTAATATGTGAAAGTTAGCTAATCGCCTATTGAGTATGTCTTGAGTTTGGGGATTCATTTCTCTATTTTCTGCTGCTAAAGCTCTCTGCTGGTTTAACTTCCTCATTCTTTTCCTACGCTCGTGCGCTCCCTGACTGAACCATCCTTTCTTTTTGGTAGGGAATGGTTGTTCGGATTGTGCTTTGAATATGAAAATCCCCTCTTCTGTGTCAGCTGAATACCCCGAGGGAGTAGGCTGGGAAGAAGTTCCTTCATCTCTAGGAGAACTAGACAATTGACGATAAGCGTCTAACGGACCTTGATCACTCATACTGTAAACTAACAAATTGTCACAAAACAATATAGAGATATGCACATAATTATTTCCTAACAAAATTTAAAATTTTGGTGTCAGCATAACACTTATGTGGCTGAAATCAGTGGCTGTAGCTCTGATACCACCTCCTGTCGCAACCCCCGACCCATATCCCAGGGAACGGGCAGCCGCGAACCAGTTATCGGTGGTATTGGTGTTTATCAATTTGACAGCGAAAATTACATCAAGACCGTAGTTATGAATATTTTGTCAGAGTAAAATACCACATTTTTATAATAATAAACACATGGGTAAAATCCAAGTTTTTATTACAAACATGTTTACAGGGATAAACCCTGATTTATTGAAATAAAACATCTTCTTTATTTAGGTAACTTTTATAGTCACTTTTCCAAGCCTTCAGTGCTGTCCAGCTGGCTTCTAATTGGCTTTCACATTTTGTTACCTGAAACGCGTTTAAAAACATTTTATCAGCAAGAAATACTGGTGAGTGAATCCAATTTAATTAAAACAAGTTTTATCATTGTACATCATTGAGGACGATCTCGCAATTACATTTTTTTATAATTCTACTTTAATTATCACCCACGGCACTGTCAATCCTGACTTGTGGAAATGTTACTACTCATAGTGTAGTAACAAATTTTGTATACAAAACCCCAACATACCGACGATAATTGTAGAATTACAAATACTCAATCACTGTGAAATATAATTGAAACATTTGAGGTTTTGTAAAAACAGTTTATACAAAAAGGAGATTACTCACAAAAAGGTTTACACAAAAAGAATGATTACTCACATTGCTACTTTATGTATTTTCCTTTGTGGCTTCTTGGTTATAATCTATTAATTAAAACAATGCACACGCGTTAGTATAATAACCCAATTTACATTAGTTATACCCTTCCCGAGACAGTACTCCAACGACTAAGTCAGGCAGAGCCTCGACATGCGTTACGGAGCACTAGATCAATCGGGCAGCGTATCTAATACGTAACCGGGGGTTATGATACTTACATCGAGGCAAAGCTTCGCTATTTTAGTGGGTATAATGCCTGAGTATTACTTTCGCTATTAGAGAATTTAGAGATTCAGAGAGAATTTCGATGTTTTGAACGATTTCAAATGAGAGCCGATGGCCTCTATTTATAGCCCTGGTCGACCAGCAGGTCGCGGCCCGCTACAACCATAGCCAAGTCCTTCGCGGCCCGCGAGGACTGTAGGCTAGGTTCTAGCTTTGGCTGGTCACGGGTATAGGCCCAACACGTATACTACACGTGACGGCTCAGGGGGCGGCCTGGTGACCTAGCTGTCGCGCCCCGCGACTGAAGTAGCCAAGGGCTTCGCGCCCTTAATTTCTTGTTTTTATTTGATTTTTGTTAAATTAAGGTAATTCGGGACCGGTTTTTCGTGTACGGTGTGTCTTTTAGGGCGTATAAGGGTGTTATAAATATTTTAGGAGGGTCGTTATATTGGAATTTACAGAATAACTAAATAAATAATAATTACTATGATTGAGTTTAATTTTGATTTGAAATTGGGTGACCTTTTCTCACCTCAGCTTAAGAGGTGAGAAGTCTATCTTCAAGAAACTTTCAATCCTCTTATTTAATAGTTATTAAATAATTAACTGACTTAGATGTTAGTGATTTCATAATTTGAAGTTTGTAACATCAAAATTCCTTATTTCTTTCAAATAATGCACCATGTTCTTTATGGATTTTCATCAGTAATTGTGTTATTAATATGCTATCTAGGTTGGTTAAATAATGGCTTGATATAGAATGTAAATTTAATTTCTAGTGATGGCGAAGTTGATTGTGGAACGCGTCATTGTGAGTGAAACATTTCAAAGACCTTGGTGCCAGGTGTCACTCTAAATTGGACGAATGGCAACGTGTCACTCTCTGATTGCTCGTGACACGTTGGTGGTTGATTGTAATAAAGAGAGTCTAGGTGGAAAAGGATTTCAAATGAGTTGATCCTAGTATATATATGATATTGGGTGCCCTGATAATACATATTAGTCAAGCATAGAGTCACGCATAGAGGTGGAAGTACCAAGAGTGAGAGAGTCGAGCATTGAGAGAAAAGAAAGGTTTGAAATCATCGATTCAAAAATTAGGAAAGATCGATCCAATTATGAACACGGATCATAGAATGATCGATCATAGAAATCATCGATTTAACGTTTTGACTACGTATGTTATTATTTTTAACTTCAGTTGTTGTTTTATGCGCAGGATGGTAACAGATTCGAATCTTTGGGCACAATCACAAAGTTTGATGATTTACATTTTGTCGAGAAAGACCTGTGGTTCAAACCAAGGTCAAATCTTCTTACACCTATGTGTTTCCATCATCACACATTTGGCAAGGTACATCAAATTTTCTCCATGAAATATAAATTAATGTTTCAATGATTTATCCGGTAAGTCCTTTTAGTTCATTGAAGTTTAATGTTGTAATTTTGATTTATCAGGATCATGCTTCGGCTTCTACTTCTGCCGTGATTACAAGGTAATACTTTATATTAATTAATAGCTCTATAGGGATGGATCATGAGAAAACTAGTTTAAATGAGAAAACCAAAAAACTAAATAAAAAAGCCTAAAAAACATACCAATCTTTTTTTAATTTTTATAAAAAATCGCAGGTTTTTATGCCTAGAAAAAAATTTTCAAAAAAAAAATATAATTTTTTTTTGTTGTATTGCACATGTGCACTATTACGGATATAGTGCACTATTACGGATATAGTGCACATGCGTAGTACACATATAATACACATATAATGCATATGTGCAGTACAACAAAAAAAAAATTTTGAAATTTTTTTATATATAAAAATTAGTGATTTTTTTTATAAAAAATTGATAAAAAAAAATTTGGTATGTTTTTTGGCTTTTTTTTAAGTTTTTTTAGTTAGTTTTCTAATTTTCTTATTTATATGTAGTTTTTCATGATCCTCTCGCTCTATATATGTATATATTTACCCACACTTAACTTATTTGTTATATTATTACAGTATTAACCTAGAAACAAGTGTTGAGAAATTTCGGCAAAGATTCGTCTTGGAAGAGTGCTTGGATCCAATGGTACTTAGTGAAAGTGATGAAGAATTTGTTCTTGATTCAGTACCCTTAATTGAACAAGAACACGAATAAGAATACAGATTCTACTAAGATGTCTGAGGGTGTACAAAATCAAGAAACGCATCCGGATGAAGAGTGTACAACAACCGGATTGAAACACTTTCGTCTCGAGTTTGTTGTTGTTGTTGTTGTTGTTGTTGTAAATAATATATGTGTGTTAGATGAACATTCATCATCTTAAATCTGTGGTATAGTGGTAAATAATATATGTGTGTTAGATGAACATTCATCATCTTAAATAAAAGATCATGAGTTTGTATATTTTGATTCAAGGACGATTCAACCATTTTGGGGGACAAAGTGAAGTAAAATCTGGTGGCACTTATCTAATTGTATTACTTCTGCTACGTTATTCAGCTTAAAACTCTTTAAGTTATTTGTCTAATTGAAAAACAACTTAAAACAACATTATAACGGAAATAGGACCCTACTAAAACATACAATTAAAAATAAACTAGAACTGATTCCCCGCGTTGCGGGGACAGTTTTTTTAATTTGATTTGAGTGTATTAATTATTTTTAATTGTTTTTTGAAGAGAAAATAACGAGGGATTGCATTTCCAGGATAAAGATCAAATACAAATAAAGTTAATGTACAAAACGTACGAACCGAAGGAAAAGATAAAAAAGCACGGTGACATTTTTGTAATTATCAAAACTAGAGTAATTTTGATCTTTTGTATAGTAATTTTGTAAAATGTTTTTGTAGAGTAATTTTGTTCTTGTAATTATCAAAATTACTCTACAAGTGTATCAAAATTACTCTGCAACAAAATTTCTTTTACAAGTGAATCAAAATTACCCTACATGTTTATCAAACAATACACAATTCAAAATTACTCTACAAATGATCTTGTAGAGTAATTTTGTAAAATGATCCTGTAGAGTAATTTTGATATTTTATAGAGTAATTTTGATTCTGTTGAGTAATTTTGATCTTTTGTAGAGTAATTTTGATCATGTAGAGTAATTTTGTAAAATAATCCCGTAGAGTAATTTTGTTAGCATTTAGTTATGGGGTTTAGTTGTATGATTTAGTTTTTAGCTTTTAGTTTGGGTGGGGGGTGGGTTAGGTTTTTTTTTTTTTTTTTGGGGGGGGGGGGGTGGTTAGGTTTTTGGGGAGGGGGTTAGTGTAATTTTGATAATTACCCTACAAGACCAAAATTACTCTATATGAACATTTTACAAAATTACTCTACAAAAGATCAAAATTACTCTACAGTATCATTTGTAGAGTAATTTTGATAATTACCCTACAAGTAGATAATTACAAAAATGCCACCGCCTACTTTTGTCCTTTTCATGCAATTCGTACGTTTAGCACGTTAAGTTTATTTGTACAGTAACTTTCCCCTACATTTCCAACCCTTTAGTTACTTTCAAAGTTGGAGAACTTAATTGTAGTTAGATCTCATGGTGTGTTAATATAGTTGAACCCGCATCTTATCGCAATTTTGTATTTATTAATCGTAGTTGGATTTCATGAAACATTTCAAGCCGAACTTTTCAATTAATTATAGACTTTTAGTAAATAAACACACAACACAAATATTAAACCTATATGACTTCATAAAAATTAATTCTATTTATTATTCATTTTAATTATAAACCTATACGAGCTTTCTTGGCATTTGTTGTGTGTGTGTGTGTATTGGGTGGGTGGGTGAGAGGGGGGGGGGGTTAATTTGTTAAAAGGTGTATTTCAAGAGAAGATATGCAACAATATTAATTTAGAATTTTCATGCTAAAAATATGTATGAATTTAAAGATGACATTACATTTCACATGGCTAAATATGATTGTATTAGTGAGTCACCTAAATGTCAATATAGTAGACATTGTAGCTAATGACTTCTGTAACATCCTTGCTATTATTTTAAAGGTTCTCGTATAGATTACGAAAAACAAACTTGTAACAATGATTACAAGTGCATTTAAATTTTTTATTTATTTAAAACTTTTACAATTTAAAAATAATACAACATAATGTAGTTTAGTCGTCGTTTGAAAGTCACGACGACACACCGTGCGGAAGCTTCTTTTTCATGTGTTCGGTTCTTTCTCGCCGCTTGATCTTCATCCGGGTACTCTTGATATCCACCTATGATCAAAACCAACATAAAAGTTAGTTTTGATAACTTAAATATAAGTCTAAACAAGTTCTAAGCAACGAATAATCGAACAAAATATTTATTTCCAACTTTGATGTCTTAAACAAACAAAATACATACGCTAGTGTATTTTAACCCGAAATCTTTAGCTCGGGTTCGTGATAATTTTTTTTTTTATAAATTGCACGACTAGTTCGTAGGCTATGTGCATAAACTGTTTTTGACCCGTTTAGGGAATTTAAGCAATTTAGTCTAAAACTTGCCCTTTTCTTTCGACACTACAAAATTCCATATCTAAATAACTACATATAATCCACCACAACTATTTTGTGGTGGATTTAACATAATGAACCCCTTCTTCCCAAATTTTACCCTTCAACTAGTCGTTTCACGCAAATGACCATTTTTAGGCATTTGAACGATGAAGTTTACGCCTACAACTCTTACATGCATCTAAGGGTTACATGATTTCAATACAAGTCTCTAAACGGCCTCTAAGGGTCGTTTGCCCGATTTACCCAACAAGGGCGTTTTGGTTAATTTAGTCCCTCCTTTTACAACAAAGGCCCTTTGCTAATGTATTTGACCAACATTGTCCTTTTAACTATAAATTTATATATACGCGTACCTGGCTCGAGTCAATAAATAGACCCATTTTATACCTTGCTTTAACTAACTGATATTCTATGGCGTTGCAATCTACCAAATTCCTAATTGCTCCTGTTAACATATGACTTGACAACAATCATTAGCCGATATTGTCAAATGGTGTTTTCACCACCATTTGACCCGATTGGACTGTATGACCAACATTTGCATAGGTTATTAAAACATGGTTTTCAATTTCTCACTCTCACATCCGACCCATATCGGATTTTTAACTCAAGATCCTTTTTAAGTTAAATTTACATTAGTCGACGCTTGACTATATTTCCATTTTTTTACCCTCTTTCTCATAAACCATGGTTTCTATCATTTATATTTGTTCCGACCCGTATCATTACGCGTCGGAACCCGTATTTCGAATATTAATCTTCTCGTATTCATAACTTATAGAATTTATACGTATTCTACCAAGAAGTGTAAGTTTCACTTACCTTGCATCCGGTTATGTCCTTTTTTCGCGTACACGATCCGTTTGACCCGCTTCTTTTCCCAAGTTCTCATCTAGCTTGTCTAGAGTCAAACTATCATCATCACAATTCGTAATACGGTTAGATTAGTCATAATCGTTCACGACTATTCCATCCTACGGGTTTTATGTCGAATTTATCATTCGACCATATCAAAATTATCATTCGATCTAATCATTGGTCGGTTTGACTTTTTAAAAGTCAATTGACTTATCAACATATTCAAATGCACATTTGGTTCATTGAACTCACTTAGGAATATTTTATCCGAACTCTTACTGAAATCAAATTTTACACACAACCAAGTAGACCGCGATTTCATTTATGCATTTCATATCACTGAAAATCGGCTGTTTTTTGTGACTTGTTTAACCTGCTTAAAAGTCTTCAAAAATTATGATTTTTTTGTGTGGCGTACCTCTCGGAGGGTTAGACCTTGTGTAAAAATTTCAAGATCTAACTCTTTACCAAAAATTTGTAAAAATTCATTTACTAAGCTGCAATCAGATTCGTCACTTCTGACTGCAGCTTACGGAAAAATTCATTTAAAATTCCTCGTTTATCCGATTGATGAAATTCCAATTGGCGATTCCTTTAATAGCTTAAAACTTTCTACAGTAAGAATTTTAGATCATAACTCAATTCCTAAATTGAGTTATGATATTCGTAATGGGCTGCAAATTCTGCCAGAAAACGCAGCTTGAACCTTTGATACGGAAAAATTCATAAAACGCTCAATTTTCGTCGAAAAAATGCGATTCCAGTGGGGTTTTAAAGATATTTCCTGGAATTACATTTTAGACTCAAGAAACACATGTTTTTGTCACGTTTTGTCCAGGTTACAGCCAATACAAGTCGGCTGTAAATTCTGATCAGAAGCTGTTTGAATTCAGCTTTCAATTTGAACATGTTTATGACATTATAACACTTATTCTTAGCAATCAAAACCCCTAAAAGCATCACATACACGAATTTAGTCAAAATAAAATCTGAATTTACTTGAGCTAAGCATGATTTCAATCTATATTTGTCTAGGGTTTACTCCTAGGCATTCAAATGTTTCTATTTCATCTACATATCACACATGCATCCACAGATTTCGAATTCCCTAAATTCATGAGAATTTCAAGTAGAGAATTTTTATCAAATTTTACATACCTTGTGATCTCCTTGCAATGGGGATCACTAATCTATGCTCGATTTTCGTTTTGGACTTGATTTGATCCTTCAAATTGAAGGTTTTGACATGAACTAGGGTTTTGGGGAGCTTGGGATCGCCCCCTGCTTCTTGATCGATTTCCAGAACAAAACACACATTGTGTTTTGTTTTTAATAAATTGATTTTATTATAATTAGTTTCCAATTAGACACTTTTAGCCCCTCTAATTTCTTTTAGTTCATATTTAGGTGTTTTTAACTCACTTTTGAGTTAACATAAGTCTTATAACTAATTGGGTTATTTTGTCCTAGTTAGTTTGTCCTTGTTTATTTAAAACTTTATAATTTTAATATAAAGTTTTATATTTTCCTAGTTATAAAGTTTTAACCCACTAGTATGTCACTACAAGACTTCTCTTCTAACTAGGTTATTATTATTCCTAGTTAACTTATTGGATTCCGGGAGTTATAACCCGTCTTATTTAAGTTCCGTTAACTCGGGCCTTCTATATACTTTGTTTTCTTAAAGTATTTATCCTCCTTTTTAATTAATATCAAGTTTATTTATTTAAATCATAATATTTACCGGGTTAATTTTTACCACTAACGGTATTTTACCCGTCTTTACTATTAACGTGGTTTGATTACCAAACCCGTTTTTGGGGTGTTACAACTTCTCCAATCTATAATTTCTATAAAAGAGCAAATGTCGCTGACATAAGAAAATGGAGGGTGAGAGCGGTGAAGAGTCAGATCTACGAAGAGGTAAGATTGGGCATTTGTAATATTCATTCCGATTTATAGCTGTTAGTTTTGGTCAGATCCAAAGTTTAACCTACTCGAAATCCTTCAAAACAAACTACAGGTTTCTAATTTATCAGAAAAGTTTGCTTGATTGCTTCCATCTTCATTTTGCACTTACAATTTGCTTTGTAATTTAGGGTTTTTGAAATTAATTTACTGTACAGGGGAGAAGAAAACGGATAATGAGTAGATGATGGTCTTACAAAAACTGATTCCAGATTCATATAAGGTTAGGGTTTTGAACATAGAACTAATCCTAGAATTTGTTAATGAATTGCAGCATTTCTTTGTGTAAATTAGGGTTTTCTTTTTTCTTGACTTGTGCTTTATACTAATAAGGCTTCAATGTTGGATGAAGCCATTGAATATCTCAAAAATCTTCAAATTCGACTGCATAAATGCAGTTCTTGAAATATTTTTTATTTTTACAGGTTTTGATCTGGATTTTCAGAAAATTGGCAATTTGATTAATGTTTAGAAAGAAATAAAATGAATGACATTTATTAATTTCTCTATTTCCAATGTTTTCAAGGGTGTTTATTGGATTTATGTGATGTGTGAGGATTTGCAATGGATACAGAGGTTTAATAAAGACAAAGTTCGGAAAATCAACAAAGTTTAGGGTTTTATAAGGATTTGCAATGGTCGTGCCTAAGCAACTCATATTCAATGTTCGATGAATTACCTGTAGAGTTGAGTCAGTTCTAAATTCTTATTAAGCATTGCATCAATTATGGTTTTAGGTTCCATGTACAGAAGAAGAAGAAGTTGAAACCTCTGTTTGTTGTGAAACATGTCTTTGGCAAAGGTCTGTTTTATGTTTTGAAACCTCTGTTTGTTGTGAACAGATGTTAGAAAATAAAACAGTGGTTGATACATCTGTTGACTTTGGTCAACAAATGGATGAAAACAGATGTTTGAAACCATTGTTATGTTAAAACAGTGTTTTGTGGTGAAAACAATGGTATTTTTTTTTTTTTTTTTTTTTTGCAAATAGTGGTTTGACTTTGATCAAATTTACTTTTGAACCAAAGTGAACAGATGGGTGAAAACAGATGTTTGAAACCACTGTTGGGTTAAAACAGTGTTTTGTGGAGAAAATAGTGGTTGTTTTTTTGCAAACGGTGGTTTGACTTTGATCAAACATACTTTTGAACCACTAAAAAGAGTGGTTTACTCTTTTAAACAGAGTTTTTCTTTTTGGTCATTTTTGAACAATCCTTGTAATGATTTTAATAATAGTGTGTCCAGTTTTGCGAACACCATGAATTTGTCAAAACAACAGTGGTTGATACATCTGTTGACTTTGGTCAACAGATGGATGAAAACAGATGTTTGAGACCACGGTTGGGTTAAAATAGTGTTTTGTGGAGAAAACAGTGGTTGCTTTTCTTGCAAACGGTGGTTTGACTTTGGTCAAACAGACTTTTGAACCAAAGTCCATAGATGGATGAAAATAGATGTTTGAAACCACTATTGGGTTAAAACAATTTTTCATGGAGAAAACAGTGGTTGCTTTTTTCGTAAACGGTGGCTTGACTTTGGTCAAACAGACTTTCGAACCACTAAAAGGAGTTGTTTAGTCTTTTAAACAGAGTTTTACTTTTTGGTCATTTTTGAACAATCCTTGTAATGATTTTAATAATAGTGTATACAGTTTTGCGAACACTTGACGTAAAATACAACATATAATTATATCAATTACGGCGTAAAATCAACCCTTTTCGGTACTAATGTTGGAAAAAACACGTTTCTTTGTTCCTTTTTAATTTACAGGGTCAAAAGAGCTTAAACGCACAAAAGAAGCAAATTAACAGTAAAAACCAACATAAATACAAAGAAGGAGGATTGCCACGACTCGTTAAGCCCCCGTCCACATCCAAACCAACAAAATAACAAGAACAGAAGCTCTGACACGGGGCCATGCTCACTAGGCATGGGCCTTGCTCAGTCAACATTCTCTGCAGAAGAAAAAAACAATAGCAAAGGACAAACCATACCACCAACACGGGGCCGTGCTAAGGCAATACGGGGCGTGGTCAACTCTAAGATTCATAGAATCTGAGATAGTACAACAATTACAATGGCCACGGGGCGTGCCGTTGACACATGGGGCCGTGTTAGTACAAGACCTGACACTACAGTTAATGAGGAACAGAGAGAAGGATGGCCACGGGGCTGTGCCAAGCGGGCACGAGCCGTCTTGATCGTCTGACTTCAGCTATAAATAGGGGTGTTTGGTTCCATTCCAATCCATCCCTTAGCAAAACACTTCTCTCACACTTGCCACTACTCCACCACCACTACAACACCAACACCCACCACCATCATCCATCCATCATTTAGAGTGTGTAGTTGTCTCGGGATCCAAGATCGATCCTAAGAGTTCTTGTCAAACAAAGGCCATGCTTGGCTAAACTCTTACATCACTTGGTGAAGACAAATCTTTTATGTATTACTTTTTGATTTCCAACCTTTGGCTCCTTTTTATTTGGGTATTTATTAATGACTTTAATAACTAGTTTTATAAATTTGTTTACCTACATACATAAAACGGATAATTTTTTTTTCATACATTCAGGTCAAGGGCGTAGCTTCCTTTAGGCCCGATGGTGCCCCGGCCACATTGAATTTTCGTTCGTAGTGGTATTTTTATTGAAAATTTATTTTAATCTAAATTATTGAATTTTTTAGAGTCCGGCCCCCACTTATTTGGAATTTGAGTGTCCTGGCCCCATCGAATTTTCGTTCAAGCTCCACCACTAACTCAGAAAGTGGTGGAAAAATATTTTAAGTGGATGATCTGACTTATATTTTATTTTTGTTGTAACAATCATGTGTAAACTTTTTTTAACAATCAATGCACTATAAACACAAAAAATGATAAACCAGATTTTTTTAACATTACTTTCATTTGACCGTGTATATCAATTACTTCTTTTAGTAATATATCAACCAAAATTTATAATCATTAAGTCGTCGTATTTTGAAAACCATTGTAAATTATTTCATTTTCAATACTTAAAAAAAAAGATTTGAATTGTTTGTGTAATGCATATTTAAAAAACGTTTTTTTATGAAAAATGTCTTTTGACTATATATATTTTAAAATACAAAAATTGTTATTATATAATTTAATAAACTATATGTAAAATATAATATATGAATTTATCAATCAATATAAACAATAAAAAACTAATTTCAGTTAAACTTTTTTAAACCTAAACAAATCCACTTTATTTATTAATTTGAATGAAAATTAAAGGTACAACTTTTCTCAAAAATAGTATATGTGAAATAATAAAATAAATAAAGTATTAGGGATGTAGAGACAGTAATAGTCTTTATTCATTTATTACCCTTTTATTACCTTTATCTTCTTTCTCAGGTTTTTCTGAAAGAGTGAAATCCATAGCCGTTTAAGAAATATCCGGCGACACAAGATATAAACTGCTTTTGGGCTTACAAACTTTTTTTAGGGTATCCTCGTAGTTGTTTTGGGTATCTTTTGTATAAAACCGTATATATATATATATATATGTACACACTACCGATACGAAGTTGAGCCGTAACCTGTGCTACGGCTCGTTAAGTGCTAGGCCCGCCCATGTTATTGTATGCTTTTGTGACCTTCATGGTTGTTTGCTATTATTATATTTATTTACATAGTTATATTGTTTTAGCAAGTATTGATTATGACGCACTGAACCACCGATTGTGTTGCATCAAAAGGTGACGTACTGAAAATTTGAACGTCAACTACTGAATGTGATTATGTGATGCATTGAATGTGACCTGACTATGCACTGAACTACTGAGTGTGATTCACTGAAGGTGACTAACTGAATATATGTTATATATATATTGTTTGATATATAGACATCGTTAAGAAAATGTATATTGCATTGTTGTTGTCCCACTCGTTTACTCATGCGTACATTTGCCGTTTTATGTACGTTAGGTTGCAAGGATTGTCTGGAAGACTTGGATGGATGGTTTGAGGGATTAAAGACGCACACGGATTTTATAAAACTTTAAAATGTTTTGTATAATATTTCGACTTTTTGAAATAATGTAAAGTTTTATAATTTATGAAATGATGTTTTGATCTCTGATGTACTGTATAAGTGAGACTTCAATCCAAAGAGGGTTGGGGTGTTACAAATTAATTATCACAAAAAAAAAAAAATCAAAGGGGAATATATTGTAAAAGTCATTATACTTTATGTAGGCTGACAATTTGTGACACGACCTATTAACACGACATGATTCTACACAAAATTGAGTGGGTTGGTGCTTGGAGCAAACAAGTTTGTTTCATAAATAGCTCGACACATTAATGACATGCTCATATGCTATCTAGGTTGGTAATGGCTTGAGTTGGAATGGAGGTTTAATTCTCTATAAGCGAATATGGGATGCTAGAACAAAGCTACTGATGGAGGTATTAGTTTCGTTAGGTGTGTGGTCAAGACGAGGAGTTAAGAAAAGGTGAGATGAAAAATCCAGGCTTTTCTTTGGTATTATACAAGAGGAAGGCATCATTATGAGTGAAATGTTTTAAGGCCCCTTGTTGCAATGTGCAACTCTACGATTGCACGAGTTGTAACATATCACTCTTTGATTGCACCAGTGGTGGATAATATTTTTTTTATGGGGGCAATTGAGATTGTTATTGACCGGGAGCGGGGCGGTTGCCCTTTTCTTAGACCATGTGTAGTGGAAGACATAAATAATGCCCACATCCTTTGGGGTTGCAATTGAGATTGTTATTGACCGGGAGCGGGGCGGTTGCCCCCTTTCTTAGACCATGTGTAGTGGAAGACATAAATAATGCCCACACCCTTTGGCGTTTTGCGTCATGTGACAGTCCAGTCAGCAATGAAGCATCATGAGGCGTTTTTCTAAAATAGGTGTAGTTGGGATGTGTGCATTGCGGGAGTATTATGTTAAAATGAGTGTAATAGAATTAAATAAAAAAAAAACCATCAAAAATATATTAGACAAACAAAAAGAAGCATACTGGTTATTGGCCAAAAGAAAATGAACACGGCGTGGAAAAAAGAACGTAAAAACAAATTTTTTTTGAAAAAAATGCCCATGGAGCGGTTCCAAGGCAAAACCCCACTACGGGTGGTTTTAATAAGTGGGTACGACCCTGATTTGCACGTGATGAGTCAATAACAATTGGTTGAGGAACACGTCATTGTGACTTAAATGTTTTAAACACGTGTCATTTTTTGAATGGATGCATCGAGTTGGCAATTAAGTGGAAAGGATTAATGAGTTGTTACTGGTATAAAGCAACACATAGAGGCAGAAATCTTGAGACTCAGAATTTGGGAAATCATCGATTCTCATATTAGAAAAGATCTATCCAAACACATGGATCTTTGAGAATCATAGAAAGATCAATCAATGGAGAACCAGTTTAATGAAGGAGATTCGGTTTGGGCCGAAGTTAGTCATCATCCTTGGTGGCCGAGGATTACATACAATTATACACCACTGTCAAAGGTAAGCTCGCTCTGTTGGTGTTATCGTTTAAAGAATTATGATTCCAATTTTCAGCAGTGGATTCATCCTTGATCCCCTTTGGATGTAACTAAAAGCGTTTTTTTTTTTACATGTACTATTATTTTAACTAAGATTGTTGTATTACTTGCAGGATGGTAAGAAAGTCGAATCTTTGGCGACAATCACAAAGATTGATGATTTGCATTTTGTCGAGAAACGGATGGTAAGTCTACATTTAATTCACATTCCCATTTGGGAGCAACCTCGTCAAAAATCAAAACAAAATTAGACATGTCTTGTTTTTTTTTTTTTTAGATTTTTTTTTTTTGAAATAAAACTAGTGCTTTCATTCCAATCAAAAGGGCAAATTACATAAGGATAGCAGGTAGAATTTGCAACTCCTAGCGAGTTCATCTTCTTCGGTTGCGTATGACTTAAGCCATGTATTTATCCTAGTTTCGCATGCTCAAAGCTCTTTGTGTTTTTTGTTCAGTTGATCGTTTTTATAATCATTTTCTTGTTAAAAGATAATAAATGTTATTAACAGATTTGGTAAATGAATAAAAGTAAAGATTTTTTGTTTATTTTCTAGTAAAGTTGTATCCTCATATTTATAGCTCATATTTATAGGTAAAGGATCAAATAAAAATAATATTAACGTACGAAACGTACGCATTGAGGGAAAAAGCAAAAAGTGGCGGTGTCATTTTGGTTTAGGTTTTTTTAGGATTTTTTTTTTTTTTTTTTTTGGGTGGGGGGGGGGGGGGTTAGTGTAATTTTGATAATTACCCTACACGACCAAAATTACTCTACATGAACTTTTACAAATTTACTCTACAGAAGCTCAAAATTACTCTAATTACTCTACTAGAGTAATTTTGAAGTTGCTGATAATTACCAAAATACCACCGCCACTTTTTTTGACTTTCTTTCAATTCGTACGTTTCGTACGTTTATTTTATTTTTACGGGAACTTAACTCCATATTTATAATCTTTGTTCTCCACAGTCATTGCAGGATTCCGTCAGATCATAGGCCTGCTTTTTCTGCAAACGAGCAGGTTGTGGTAGAAGAAGCTGAAGTAAATGTGCCTCAATTGTATGCAAGCCATTGAACATCATTGATGTTTAATGAGGTCCTTGAGACATCCATGGCAAACCGAATGAGACCCACAAGTTCAAGTTCAAGCGGAGAGAAGGTGATGTTTCAAATCAGGAATGTAAATGTGGATGAGATTCAAAGGGAAGAGGAAATCTGTTATTTTCTTTATAATCTAAAAATCACAACGAGTTGGATCAAGGGGGAGCTGTCAGATTTTGAAACACAAAACCAATTAGAAAGAAAGTTTATATGTTGTTTAATATTTGTGATTCTCTTTAAACACGTCTTGTTCTTGTTAATCAATGAAATACATTTCGTTTAATATGATATTAGAGGCTACCTCTGGCTTTTCGATCACGAAAAAAAAAATCATCAATGTACAATAAAAGATCTATACAACTAAAGTAGCTTTAGAAAACAAATATTCAATAAAAATAGTTTACAACTTAATTAAAAGCTTTATGTACAACTTAAGAATGTATATGTAGAACTTAAAGAAACTCAAGTAATCAAGAAAAAAAAGCAGATGAAAACAAATCCTAATGTAGGGAAAAAAGTGAGTTAAGAAACAAATGATGAAAGAAATACATCATTAAATAACCAAATAAACTTACATTAATATATTCTTGTTATAAATAAGTTATATTATGGTGACTATCCACATTCTAACTCCCGACTCTTCATGTCCTTTGTATTAATGTAAGAACACTATATATAGAGGTTCTTTGTATTGCATGTTGACATCTCAATGAATAATAATTCTTTATTCTATCTTTCTCTATGTGTTCCTTTGATTATGTTCATATACTAGTCATTAGTAGGCCGTTGTTTTACAACATGTTATCAGCACGACAATGCTCTTTTCAAAACCTTAGTTCGCTAGAGATAATAGCCGCCACCGCACCACCCGATGAATGTATGCCTCGTTCGTCACACAATGTTCGGCAACTTTAATCCAAGATCTGGATACCAAAGACAAACCGGATCAATGGTATGTCTTCTTTCCTTAGTTTATCTTACAGAAACATCATGAATAAATAGTAATTAAGATTCCTAAATATCGGTGCTATAAATTTTTCCTTTGAGCCATTTACTTTTTCCTCAAGTAAATGTGAATAATAACACTTATAATTCTGTGAATTTGATAAAAGAATTAAAATTTCATATAAACCTTAGCATCATGTACTATATTGTATCTTCATTTATGGGTTTTAAAATTTTAATTATAAAAGGTAAATGCGTGTAGATAATGAAATAAAATATATATTAGAACGAAAAATAATTGGTATTTAGTAAGATTTAATATTGTTTGGATTGAATACTCTTCATAATGTTTGTGATCGTTGGTTGTTTCCTGTGATATTGATTTTTTTCAAAATACAAGGATGAAATATAAAAGTGAACATCTGATTAAAAGAAGTAAAGAACATTCCATTATTTCATCTTCATAAAGTTTACTAGGAGCTCTTTTTGCCCATGAACTTTGATTTAATTAGTTTTATTAAATATGATTTTGAACTTGATAAAATTAGAGTGTCATTTTATTGATTATTTAGATTAAATTAAGTTCTTAATTTTATGAGATATTTTATGTTAGTTGATTAGTTAAATAACTTTATGGTATATATAAAGTTCATATTCACTAGATGAATATTTTGATTTCATTAATTACAAAGTCATGCATTCCATCTGATTCAGTTTCTAATTATTATTGTTATTCCCATTTTAAACGAATTCATATATAGATATACATATGTTTTGGGGTGATGTTCGTGGCTAGGGTTAGTGATTGGAATAAAATAATAAATGAACAAAGATTAAAGGAAAAAAGTGAATTTATTATAATTAAAGATACTAAAATTGAGTTGTTTTAGTTATTAAATATTGTCGTCTTATTTTTCACAATAATCATAGTTATTTGATTCTTTAAAGAATAATCATAACTTGTGCATGTTATGAACTCTAGTACTATTGATATGATTATGAATTATTATTAGTTTTCCTGATATTACTTGTAATAAATATTTGAAAAGGTTAAACGGTTACAATCTAAGTATTTCTTAAACTATAAAACGTTATAATAAAATTTGGTGATAGTGTATTTGGCTCTAAATAATTTAAATTATATATTAAACTGATGGTAATTGGTCCATCAATTTGCAACTAATTAATAGAAAATTGCAAATAACAATTTAAGTTTGTGAGCTTATCTTCTGTTTTTTTATATTGATTTATTATATAATTTACTTAGTAAGTTATATTGTTGATACTATCATGTGAAATTTGTCATATCTGAATTGTAGCATCGTTAAGAACGATCAGTTTGTATATATATATTATTAAACTTTTTATCATAAACATGTGTTAGAAGATAATAACTCTATAATATATCATCAATATTTTTCTTATATGTGGAACTTAAATTAGATTTTTTGTATAATATATATTTGTGTGCAGTGGATGGGCAAGGCATTTTAATATGGTGACATTATATAATGTTATATATTATAAAGTTTGATTTTATAGTATGCCCTTATATTTGGTATGCTATCATTTATTTATAAAGATGATATGGAGAGAACAACTAAACCAAAGTTATGATCTACTATTACTATCATGAAAGAGTACAACTATTCTTGAATACTCACGCATCTCATTATCAAGTTATGAAAGACCGTAAGCTGTCAGACCGATAGTATTATATAACTCGGACATATGATTCTCAATTGATGTTATGTGAAGAAAAGTTTATTTATAAGAGAAAATCATATAAAAACAAATTTTGTTTGTCAAAGCTCAAATATGCTTCTGAGGTAGCAATATCATTAAAAGGGTAAGAAAGGTTTGAAGTAACTATATATCCGCATGTCTAAAAAAATAACGAAACTTGTTTGGTTTTACTTTGATCCATGAAATGAATATATATTGATCATTGTTATCATTGAGAAAAATGCAATGATGGTCATGTTGCTAATGAGATCGACAATTAGAAATTATAATGAGATCGGTCATCAGAAGTGTTATGATAGCCAAGTTGATAATGAGATTGACCATATCAGAATGATATGATAGCCAAGTTCAGAATTGTAATAATGGTCATAATGAGATTGACCACTATAAGTGGCAAATTATGGTAGTGATTATACGAGAACAAAATGTGAAAAAGGATAAAAGTTATATAACACAATAGTTTTCAATGATAACACGTTGTTATCTCGCATAATGCAACTACTACACATACGATCGTAAACTAGAAGTTTATGTATCATGATTATTTACTTAATTGGCATGACTGGTTAGACCACACCAAGTCAATGATGATGTGAAACATATTGAAGAACTGGAAGGAACTGGCAGATTCTTCAAGATAATAATTAGCATGTAGTGTTCGCTCTCAAGGGAAATTATATATTTGCAAAATAAACGAGGGTCTGTATACCTAAATATTCTGGAAGCGATTAAAGGATATGCATATCCCAACATGATACCATTTAGTGTTTTAAATCGATGCATCGTCTAAATGGTTATCAAATCCACAACCTGAAATTTGTGTAATTGCTGCTTAGCCAATGTGATAGCAAGCATATTAATCCAGATTAGTATATTTATTTGATAATAGTGAATTTGATTCCCAAGTTATTAACGATCATTAGAATAAGTGTTATTGTTGAGATGATCACTAAACGTCTACTATTGGTTACAAATCCAATGATCATGAGAGGAGCAAAAGTTCATTTAGGTACATGTAATTTTATATATAGTACTATCAATTCACATCAAGCCAATAAGTTATAGTTCTCCCCATACAGTTGGTTTTTGGTCAGGAACCAAAGATGTCTCATCAAAGATTTTGCTTGTGCGACATATATTGAAACTCATCCACCACACCGCACAAATATGGGACTTCTAAAAAGTTTGAGAATATGTTGGGTATAAATAATCGTCTATGATTGAATACTTAAAGCCATTAGTGAGAAATTTGTTTATGGCTCATTGGTTTTCATTTTAGTGAATGAATGTTCCCAACATTAGGGGGAGATAACAAGCAGTTGGAAAATGAAAAGTGAAATGAATTATCATGTCATCTTGATCCTCAGACTATAAACTATGAACTAGAAGTTTAAAGTATAATTCATTTACCAATATTAAAGAACAAATTACCAGACAAGTTCACTGACCTAAATATAGTGACTAAGTAAGTCACATAATCAACTGCTTACGCTCCAGTTATCTTTGTGTCCCAAGAGGACAACCACATATTTTTGTAATGATTCTATTGCACGCCTAAAGCGTGGTAGACTAGTTGGTTCCAACAATAAAATTCCTCGAAAATTGGAGCAAGTAATTAAGATGGTCAAGTCGAGGTTATAGTAATAAGATCCCCAGAAGGGACAATAGACATGATGGTTCAAAAAGAACCTCAGGTACCTGAAAATAAAGAGATCTCGCTAAGTTGTATCATGTCTAAGATATGTATGGAATCGAAATAAAAATCGACGTCGTTATACTTTTGTATATATTGTAACTCTTAAAATGATTAAATGATGAGGATCAAGATTTAAGATCTACCTATGAATGAATATTAAGAAATGATTGGCCAAAAATAGAAAGACGCAAATAAGGCAGAGTTTAGTTCTCTAATGAATTCTGGACCAACAGTCCATACAACTGAAGTTGTAAAATATGCTGGATACAAAAATGTCTTTTACGCGAATCATGTGAAAATCAAATTAAGTGATATAAGTCAAAATTGGTGGCACAAGAATTTTCACAAATACCTATCTATACTATTATAAAAATGAGAAGTGATGTACAAGATGGTAATTTTGCCACACGTATCAATTTTAAAGCAACATGTACAAGATGCTTAAAGCCATTTAAGTTGCAAGTTCTCCAAAATTTTAAGACACCTAAGGGGTAAATTAGGGTTTTCACCCATTGAATTGAATGGGATTTGCTGGCCTGCAAATGAATCGTCTCACCTTCATACCCACACACCGTTATATAATAGCATGTGAAAGCTGCGATTCGTGACCAGGAAAGCGAAGATCCTTGCCCTTCACCTTCATCACCGACTGAAGAGCCTGCATAACCCTCGTTAAATCGCCCTCTCAAATCCCCCTTCAGGTCCAGGTTTCCACAGCAGTGAACAACCAACGGTGGATTGGGGCTTCAACACTGGAATAGAGTCCTGCCACCACCACTGACGATCCACGATTTACTCTGCCCTTACTGACAGTCACCTAAGGAGAAAAACAAGTAAGAATCTATCTCCCGTTTTCTCATATCAACAACTTCTACAATTTGACACCCTTTTATTTAAATGTCGGCTTGATTAGTTCTAGACTCAACATTGACATTTACTGTAAACTCCATGAGAAAAAACGAGTCATTTGTATAATAGCATGTTAGATTAATTAAGCATTATCAAAATTGTGCCCACAAGGTGTTTGATATAATGTCCGAATGAAAGAATTGTGATCAAATGAGCATGAGACCACCACCTGATCCAATAGCTGTACTGAGAGGTCATCGTGTTTCTGTTATGGATGTTTGTTTTCATCCTTCTCAGAATTTGGTGTTCTCAAGCTAAATATATTAATCATGTTTTGAAGCATTGTTAAATTATGTAGCAATTTATAATCCAAACTATTTTATTTATATTAATTTTCTAATTTCCTTTTTTCTCTTGTTTGCACATTGGGCTGATGGTTATTTTGGCTTCATGTTGGGCTAGCTTTGTTGGTCAAAGTTGTCAAGGCATTTTCAATTCCAACAGGTTCGGTTGTTCATTCTGTTTATAATGTTTGTGATTTTGTCGTATGATTGATTGTTGTATTTGGTTTGTTTTTTTTTTTCCGTTTTTTGTTGAAATTGTTAGGGATTTTGAGTGTACGGATTGATCTGCATGTGCCACAAGTGTTTGAATTGTTGAGATTTGGTTTATTCGATTTAGAATCTTTTTTGGACCTAGAACGGATCCGAATTAGAAGTATGTCTCACATCTTGTTTGTTTTGTGGTTGAAGTGTTTTGTAGAACAAATATAGGAAGAAAAGTTGGCTTCACAACGTCGATCGCAGCGCCACATGGGCAGCCAGATGCAGCAGAGAAATGCCTCTGCAACTTCTCTGTATGATCAACCTGTAGAAGGTAATGCAGGTCCTTCTGGTGATGCCGGAGATGCTGTAATGGCAAGATGGCTCCAGTCTGCAGGTTTACAGCATCTGGGCTCACCAGTTGCGTCTAATGGCATTGATCAACGCCTGCTACCCAATCTTCTCATGCAGGTATGTTTGTTTTTTTTCGTATTTTTAAAGGAAACTGATGTCTGTTTAATCAGCTATCTTTTGCGTCTGTTGGCAGGGATATGGGGTACAATCTGCTGAAGAAAAGCAAAGGCTTTTTAAATTAATGAGGAACCTCAATTTTAATAGCGAGTCTGGTTCTGAGTCATTTTCTCCAACAACCCAAGGTTCTGGAGGAATTGGTGCATCAGATGGTTTCTATTCTCCCGAGTTTAAGGGTGATTTTGGAGCAGGGTTATTGGATTTACATGCTATGGATGACACAGAGCTACTTACAGAGGTATGAATTTTATTGTTTAGAATGTGTTTTAGCCTTACGCGCGGTGCCTGGTATATATGGCTGCCTAAGTGACTCAAATATTTAAGTTCTGTGTCAGTTATCCAAACTCCTTAATTGACTGACATGTGTATGCCGTATGTTGAAACTCAACTGCTTCATAGGGCATTACATTTGGTTTTCACTGGTCTTTCTTTACTAATATAGTTGGTGTCCCAACTTTTTATGACATAAAAATAGGGCCTCTGGTTCTATTTTGAGATGACTACTTGCATTATGTATTTAAAAAAAATGCAACTCTAAAATAACTGATAATTTGGACTTAAAAGTTATTGCGTATTTTTGTTATTTATGTTATCACTGGATTCCAGAATTGAAGCATTACGCCCCTGGTGTCCCAATCGTTCTTGTTGGGACGAAACTCGGTGAGTCATTTTTTCAGCCATAACTTTTCATTCGTATAATAGGGGCAGGGTTGTAAACGAGCCAAGTTACTTGAGGTCGGCTCGCTAAAAGCTCAAATTGAGCTGAGCTTAAACGGGCCCGAACCCAGGCTCAAGTCTGAATTGAAGCTTGTTTAATAAACGAGCTCGGGCCGGACCTTATATATTGAGCTTGATTAGACTCCCGAGCATAAATGAGCCTATTCATTTTGTAGATATAAAAGTTTTGTATTTAGTGTAATGAATTTATATTACATAGTTAATATTATTATGTAAAATTTTGTTACCTGTTGAGTTGCATCTCTTCTTGATGGTGGTTTAAGCCAAGCAGAATAAGAAAATTCAATAATCTCATGTTTGGCGTGCATTATTTGGGTACAACCAGTGACGTGTGATGCATATTGATCACTTTTATAACACTTGATTTGTTCATCAGCTGCGTAATATAGTAGCGTGTTGGTGTTCCACTGATTTGTAGCATAGGTGATTGATCATAATGTATTGTTTTTTTCTTTTGCATACAAAGTTCGTCCTTAGCTCCAACACCACATTCCTAAACTAGATTTTGTCTTAGATAGCCAGCCGGTTTGTGACTTGACACGTTGTTGAAATATAACTCATTTTGATTTGACCATTTACACCCTAACACATTAGTTTACAGGTAATATTTTTAGTCATAAATGTTAGTCTTACAACCCGAATCACCATTACCGGTTCACAACATGCCGCCTGAACCGATAACGATTCCGAAACCTGAAAAGAAACAAGAACAACCTGCGAAGCCCAAAAAAGGTCCTCAAATGAAGCGGGTATCAAGTGCTTGGTTTCGAACCGATTCAATTTTACAACGAAAAACTGGTTCTTTGAAGGAATTTTTCACTTTGGGGAAGAAATTAGGCCAAGGGCAATTTGGTCCAACTTTTCTTTGTACGAACAAGTCAACGGGTCAACATTACGCTTGCAAATCGATTGCAAAATGAAAACTGTTGACTGACGAAGATGTTGAAGATGTGACGAGAAATTCAAATAATGCATCATTTGGCGGGTCACCCTAATGTTATAGCGATAAAAGGGGCTTATGAGGATGCAATCGCGGTTCATGTTGTTATGGAGTTATGTGCGGGTGGCGAGCTTTTCGATAGGATTATTCAAAACGGACATTATACGGAGAAAAAGGCATCAGAGCTTAGGAGAACGATTGTTGGTGTTATGGAAACTTGTCATTCTTTAGGGGTTATGCATAGGGATTTAAAGCCTGAGAATTTCTTGCGTGTGGATAAGAAAGAAGATGCACTTTTGAAAACTATTGATTTTGGATTATCGGTTTTCTTTACGCCAGGTATGGTTTAAGTTATTTTTGCTGGAATTGATTTAATATGTGATTATTTAGACTTGAAGAATTAGATGATAAGTTACTTATAGCTGCAGATAGTTAATTATGCATTTATAATAATCATTTATCCAAATATGTTAATTTTGACCCTACATAGTTAGAAACTCATGACCATATTATCAAGTTTTCCCGATCACTATAATCAGTGTTGTTGATAATCATTTTTGTAACATTATCTGATTATCTTGACTCTAAAGTACAAGAAACTTACTTATTTAGTAAGTTACAGTGTGTGATAACAAAATGATTGATGAACTTTTACTTTGGGCAACTTTCGACCTATTTGACCCGTTTCCTTTATAGTTGACTCTCTTTACCCATTTTATGCATTTTTAATAAATTGGTAATGGGTTAAATACGGTTACAAAATAGTGCGCTAATAATCCAAAACTTTCAAAATAAGAAGGTTCACGAAACCGCAAGCATAAAAAATGCCTAATTCTGATTTGACCTTTGAGGGATAAAGCCATAACCCAAATCGACCCACTTAATTTCGACGTTCAGTTGACATGTTTAATATATTAAGTATGGTTACAATAACTGTTAGTAACACGATAATTCAATATTTTCATTAAAGCAAATTAGGAGTTCCTAAGCACTTGAATTTGCTTTTCATGATTTTTAAACCATGCGGTCATATTTCTTTTGCAGCTCTTTTTTCCTTTCATTTCTACTCTTTAATAAATATGAGAATGTAGTTATCCATTTGTTTTCTTCTACCAAAGCAAAATTTAATCAGATTAACTTAAAAATATCGACTCGTTTTTTGATCTTTTTACAGGCCATCCTTGGGTTCAAGTTGACGGTGTAGCCCCTGACAAGCCTCTTGATTCCGCAGTTCTAAGTCGAATGAAACAATTTTCAGCCATGAACAAGCTAAAGAAAATTTGCCCCCAGGGTAAGTTTGACTTTCTAAGGTCAAACCGACTAACTTTCAACATTAAATTTGACAATGTGTGTAACGGTGTTAAACAAATCCTGATTACTTTCAGCTTTATAATTAATTACTATAATTTATGAAAATGATTGTATTCGATATCTAACTAAAAACCTTATCATTTATGAATTTGAACATATCTTTGGTTGGCCTAAAAGGTCAAAGGGTGTCACAAAAAAATTGACTTGAGTTTTTTTTTTAATGTTTAGGTTATTGCAGAGAGCTTATCTGAAGAAGAAATAGCGGGGCTAAAACTAATGTTTCAAATGATCGATGCGGACAACAGTGGTCAAATTACTTTCGAGGAACTTAAGGCAGGATTAAAAAGAGTTGGTGCTAACCTTAAGGAATCAGAAATTTATGATCTCATGCAAGAAGTAAGCCCTAACTAAAAACACTTATTTTTTGGTTTAATTTATCTTATAGGTTTAATATTGTTGAAGATTTTATAATCTGAATAAAGTTTATATTTTGAAGTTGAAAAGTAGTTTGTTTGATGTTAGAAATTTAATATGCGGTCTTTTTCAACACAGGCAGATGTAGATAATAGTGGAACAATTGATTATGGGGAATTTGTTGCTGCAACATTGCATCTGAATAAAACTGAGAAAGATGATCATTTGTTTGGGGCGTTTTCGTACTTTGATAAAGATGGAAGTGGTCATATTACCGCTCATGAACTTCAACAAGCGTGTGATGAATTTGGCATTAACGCTCCCCTCGAAGAATTAATTCAAGATGTTGACCAAGATAATGCAAATATTTCTACTTTAATCCTATCTTTTTGTTATGATTTGCCGTGTATTTCATAGAGGTGGTAATTTCGAGTTTTTTACTTTTGAATAAAAACGAGTCGAAAGTCACCCAAAAAGAATTATTTTCGGTAATCATATATAATGTAATAATCATCATCTATGAAGAAATTAGAAGAATACCAAAAAGTGTTCACGGTCGACATACATGTTTTGACCCCTTTAACATCCCACCCAACTCGCCCTACATTCCAAATTAGTGTTGCTTATATATATATATATATACACACACACACACGTATGATCATTAAGACCAAAATTCTATAAATCATTAGTTCTCATTTTTCCAATTTACCCTCACAATAGATCATTAGTTCTCATTTTCCCAATTTACCCTCACAAAGTGACCGTGTTTTAACTTTTTGTATGGGTGTTTACGGTCCGGTTTTGACTGTTTTTAAGTCAAACCTTGAGCCAAACCCTTAATAACAGTTTTTTATGGAAAAGCGAAACCGAACCCTTACCAACGGTAAACAGTTTCATGGTTTGGGTTTTATTGGGCCCTTATATGAAATACACAAAAAGTTAAATAAATAAATAAGCTGTACAAAAATAAAAAAAAATAACCCATCCAAAAACAAGTTAGCACACTCTAATTTAACGTTATTACATAAAACAAACAAAAATGCTTGTAAGATTTGATCATCCATTAATTTCATCGAACCTATTAAGAATAAAAAACATCATCCTTATATAAAAAAATATAGTAGGCTAAAAAGAGTAATATATCGCGATATGAAAGCCAAATGTCAAAAAATAAAATAGATACATACATAGAGTGGGCTAAAAATATGTTAAAAGTAGAAATCAAGCTGCTAAGAAATTAAGCCCAAATTGTTAAAATTATAACCCTATGTTATAAAGGATCATGTTTTTCTAATCATTCTATTTGACGTTGGGTCACATTGAATTATGCGTAAATGTCCTAATTCTATTATAGCAGTTAGCAAGTAATAGTTAAATTGGTACAAAAATCCAAGTTTTTGGTTTGAAACCTTGTTGTCTGAGACATGAATATGGTGGTGATTGTAAAAACAGGTGACAGGCAAGGAAAAAAAGCTGGACGTTGTTTGTGGTCCGTTTTGATGATTGTCCGTTTTGTGGTTCATAATAGACATCATAATTGATTCTGATATCAGTCCGGACACCCGCCGCAACGCGCGGGCTTCCCCACTAGTGATTTATTATGAGAAAACGTATTCTTCAGTGGTGGATGCATTGACTTTCCAATATCTTATTAGTCTGGTAATATATAAAAGAGAATTGACACGCGTCCTATGAAAGTTATGCATCACTTGATACTAAGTCATATAAAATAAGTTCTCGAGAATATTATGATTATTATATAAATTCATATCTGAATACATATACATGTTGTATATGTTATTGAATTGAATATAATTGGAACTCCCCATGAGTATCCTAAAGCATTTGAGTGCTTAAGAGGTTAATTAAAACACCTTATGGATGTAATTATAGTGCACCAATACTCCAATAAACATACATAGAAAATGTGTACCTGGTTATTATGGCATCTCAATGTACACTGTGTACAAACATGGTACAATATGAATTTTGGAGATAAAAACAAGTGTTCTTGATATTTTTGCATATGATATAGATATCTATGTGTTAAAAGGGCAAGTTTATATAGCAAAACTTCTAAGAGTGAAAGCACATGCATATTTGGATAAGATGGAAATAATTCCCTCATGGATTGATAATGCTAGAAGCATTAATGATGTCAAAACCTCAAGAACGTACTATATCAAGTTCATAGAATATGTATGGACTAAAATAGTTAGATCGAGTGTTATACAACTCGAGATATTTGCATAAAGAGGGATATAAATTTGATTAAATTAGCCATGTTTTATCGACGTTCTATTTTTAAAAGTTCACTATAATCGCAGTTTACAGTGATGATGTCTAGGCATCATCGAGAGAAATTGTCGAGCTTTTAGAGGGAGAATTTTTGAATGACCTTGGTACGGTCTAATTATTACTCGAACTGCAGTTCGCATATATATGTAATTATATTTTACCAATCCCCTAAGTACATCTAGAAGATGATGTTTGGATATTTAGTATGGACATAGTTGAACCATAAAGTATGTTAAAGGTTGTTAAGTCATTTGTTATAAAAATGCCTATTATCATCTCCTATCAAAGTAGCGATTCTCATTCTAGAAGTACCATCGTTAAATGCATAAGTGCATTAATATGTTTTGCTAGCTATGTATGGTTATAATATCTTTCACTTGAGCTTATTGTCATGATATAACCTGTGTCAAGCGAAGAGACATTGGAATGAGTTCAAAGAAACATTTCATGTATAAACGATATTTGATTATATTTTACTAACCCATCAAAACAAGTTTGGTTAGTCTTGTAGATGCAGGAATGTAACGAAACACAGTCATGGACATATGATAATTTTTGGAAAGAGGCACCTAAAGTCTCGTTAGAAGATTATACAACATTGCTCAACATAAAGGATTGCACATTAAGGGATCAAGCTACAAATCATTCGCTACAAAGGCTTTATTCGACTTTCAAGGAAGATGGACACACGTCACTTAAATGATACATGTTAAAATGAGGGGAAAACTTATTCAAGTTGCACTCTTTTTCCCTTGACTAAGTTTTGTCCCATTGGGTTTTCTTAGTAAGGTTTTTAATGAGGCAACAAACCTGATCCAAAAGTATCAGGGGGAGAAAATGCGCGCTGCACTCTTTTTCCCTTAGCTAAGGTTTTGTCCCACTGGGTTTTCCTAGTAAGGTTTTTAACGAGGCAGCATCACCAAGCGTATAATATATTGTTTTATTTTATCACGTGGATAGTCAAGGGGGAGTGTTATAAATAAGTTATATTATGGTGACCATCCACATTCTAACTCCCGACTCTTCATGTCCTTTGTATTAATGTAAGAACACTATATATAGAGGTTCTTTGTATTGCATGTTGACATCTCAATGAATAATAATTCTTTATTCTATCTTTCTCTATGTGTTCCTTTGATTATGTTCATATACTAGTCACTAGTAGGCCGTTGTTTTACAACAATTCTTTTATTTTCATATTTTTATTAGGCTATAGGGTGTGGCTATGGCTCTCATGGTCTCCATGACCTTCCACATCAGCGCCATGTTACTCACTTTCAATCCAATATTCAAAACCACTATCCTAAGTGTGTGGTCATGACCCAAACCACTATTCTCTTATTTTAATTTGTTTTGTGAAATAAGGAAAAAGAAATATTGAAAAAGAAAAGGAAGCCCATGGTTGCTATTGTTTTAATACATGCCAACCATGGTGGATGAGACAAGAGGGTGGTGTAGCAATTCGTTAATAGTCCTATATGGCGATAGATGACCCAACCATGCCCCACACCCTTTAGCCTTATCTTTTAAAACCTATGGAAAGTTTGAAAAATTGAGATGGGTAGTTGTTTTTATTATCTGCGTCTCCTCTCCTTGCATCACATGAGAAGAACCTCTTGCCTATCCCTAATTAACTTAGTCAGATAGGTTAGGTTGGTTGTCACAAAGTTGTTAGAAATACTCTCTCTCTCTCTCATACATGGGGAAGGGATACCCCCAAATGAAATATAAAATATTTTTTAGATCATCAACATACGCATTCGATTCATATGTATCTATCACTCTTCCACGTCATTTCTTGTTTCTTTTGTCTTTAATTTAACAACTAAATCTAACATCCTAGGCACATCCCACATTTTTTGTGGACATGAGAGATGTCGGGTTAATAAGGAATGTTTAGCCTCAAATATCACCAACGCGTTTAAGATTAACAATAGGGAATGAGAGGAGAACTCCACATTTAGCGTGCTCTACCGGATGTTAAGCACAATTTGCAAACCTATCTAATATATTCTCTTTCACTTTTTGTTAGCTTCATAGTTCTTTAACTGTGTATATACTCCACTTTATTTTTACCTGGTTTCTTAGGTTGAGTTTGGTACGCGAAAATCAATGGAATTAAGTGGAATTGGAACATGAACTCCATTTCTTAATGTATACAGTTTGTAGAATTTGTTAAAACAGAAATCCCAATCCCATTGTTAAGGTATTTGGTTGGCAAAGGAATTTGAATTGGAATTTCATGTAAATGAATTTAACAATCCTTCCAAAATGTGGAGTAATACACAACCGTAATTGGAATTCTGGACTACTCATTGCCATCGCTTTTGCCACCTTGTCATGTCGCCACCACAACCTATTGTGTACAAACCGCTCCTCCACAACTACGACCATCGTTGTTGTTGCGACCAACTTATCTGCGCGGCTACTGCTATCGCCACCCTGATCGCCTCACCACTATCACTATAGCTACGCACCCCCGATCACAACTGCCACCATCAAGGGCAACAAGGGTGAGGTGGCCCGTGGGGTGAAGGTAGGAGGGGTGGGTGGTCAGAGTGAGTGGTCAGGGCAGCAACGGTATTTGACAAGGTTTGTTGGGGTGGTGGCCACGGCAACTGATCAGTGTCGAAGGACCGATCAAAGATAAAAAGATATGTATTTAGGGATGGCAATGGGCTGGGTGGGGGTTGGGTATGTCTAATCCCATACCCATACCCGGTTGTAAAATCATGTCCCATTACCCGTTGAGTATCGGGCATACCCACTGGTATCGGGCATACCCACGGGTATCGGGTATAACCATTGGAATTTTCATGTATGTATATTTTTTACTTTCCTTTATAGTTTTATGTTTTAAAAATCTGTATAATGTATTGTATTATGATAAATAACGTGCATATCGTCATCACCACAATAATAATATCTGATATAAAAATGTAAATATATTATAATATTAATCTCAAAAAAATATTTTGTATTTCATAGCATATAAATATAAATACGAATAATGTCATCAAAATACATATTTCAAATCAAAAATTAATTTTCAAATAATAAAGCTCAAAGAATGAAAAATTACTAGAAAATAGCTAAAGGAAAATAAATATGAAACTTAAAAGTTTTCGGGTATATATTTCGGGTAAACGGGTATATAGTTTCGGGTAATCCGGTCGGGTATCATATAATCACATACCCTTCCCATACCCGCAAATTTTTTTCTATTCCGTTACCCGGCCCAATACTCGTGGGGTATCGGGTATGCCCGTCCGAAATGCTTCGTGTTTCGTGTATACCTGTCGGGCTCGGGTATTTTTGCCATTCCTATATGTATTCCTAGGGTCAGGATTTAAAGAAAACGGTGAAAAGTGTGAGAACGGTGAGAACGATTTTGGTGGTGACATGTGGCATTGATGATAATTTAAACTAAGGGGTAATATTGTCAAAAAACCCACTCACATGAACTGCGTGTTCAAATAAAACGCCATAAAAACACCCAATTCAGAAAATCGCCATGAAAATACCCGGTTAAAAACACCATAAAACACCCAGTTCAGAAAAACGCCATTAAAAACTCAGTTGAAAACGCCATAAAAAAACCCAGTTCAGAAAAACGCCATGAAAATACCTAGTTAAAACGCCATAAAATCCAGTTAATTTTTTTTCAAAAGTATACTCATTGGAAAGATAAAAAAACGCTGAGTTTTATGGTGTAATTTTTTTCGAAAAATAATCACGTATAAAAAAGTTATTGTCGTTTAAATATGATGGGGGGAAATGGCATGTGATTAGCATGTGCACCTTTGTTTGGATCTTCCTATTTTATCCCTCCTGGTAGTTCTAAGGCTCCTATTATTTACAAAAAATGTCACCGCATCAATCTCAGCCACAAACCACTAAGATCTTGTGGCTGAGAATCATTCTCACCGTTCTCAATTAATTTTGAGGCGTTCTCTGCTGATCATGTTCCTGTATTCCTGTTCACCTTAACTAATAAAGAGTCTACGTGGTAAAGGTTTTCAAATTAGTTTTTCTCGCTATAAAGCATGAAATTAGGGAGCCCTCATAATACATACGAGTTGCTGGAAAATGATTTTAATAAAGAATCTATATGGAAAAGGTTTTCAAATGAGTTTTTCTCGGTATAAAGCATGAAATTGGGGTGACCACAATATACATGTGAGTTGTTGGCAATTGATTTTATTAAGAATCAATGTGGAAAGGTTTTCAAATGATTTTTTCTCTGTATAAAGCATAAAGCATGAAATAGGGTTGCCCTCATAATACATATGAGTTGTTGGCAATTGATTTTAGTAAAGAATTAAAGAGTCTAGGTGGAAAAGGTTTCCATATGATTTTTTGTTAGTATAAAGCATGAAATTGGGGTGCCTTGATAATACATATGAATCAAGCATAGAATAACACACACAAACGGAAATACCTAGAGATTTGGGCATCCAGAGAAAAGTAAGGTTTGGAATCATCGATTCTCATATTAGGAAAGATCGATCAAAGTAATGGATCTTTGAGAATAATAGAAAGATCCATCAATGGAGAACCACTTAGATGTCCGAGATTTGGTTTGCGTCAAAGTTAGTAATCATCCTTGGTGGCCAAACATCATTTACCAAGAATCGCTATTGTCAACCGTAAGCTTTGTTGGTTTTGGTCATCTGATGAGTTATAATGACAGTTTTCTACAATGGATCCACTTTGGATGAAACAAAAATCATTGTTTTAGATGTTATATCTGTAAGTGAAATCATTTTTAACTTAGATTGTTTTACATCATGCAGGATGGTAAGAAAGTCGAATCTTTGGCCACAATCACAATGTTTGATGATTTGCATTTTGTCGAGAAAGAAGGTGGTTCAAACAGATGAGATCCAATAACTATGTGCTTTCTACACCTAAGAAAATCCACTAACGAAAAACATCTTTTAGGGATGACATAAATCAGACTTATAGGAATGAAATGTCGTCTCTATATGCCTTTTTTGTCGTCTCTATTAAAATTTGTTTCTATATCCCCGTCCATATACACCACAAAAATTGTCCCTATATGTGTCGTACCAATTGAAGAGTTTGTTGAGATGACATGTCGTCTCTACAAGATTGTATTAAATTTAAATGAAAAATAAAACTAGTATTTTCTAAATAAAAAACATTTCTTAAATTTTTTTCCCCTATAGAAACGACTTGCTGTCGTTATAGCGTTTTTTTTTGCAAAAAAAATTAAAAATTAAAATACAAAAACGACATGTTATCTCTATAGGATTTTCATTTGAATAAAATAAAATAACATTTTTCACCTGTTTTCTCTATAGGATTTTCTTTTAAATAAAATAATTTAACATATGAAGTCTCTATTGGATTTTTATTAAAATAAAATGAATTTAACATTTTTCAGGTAGTCGTTTCTATAGAATTTTCTTTCAAATAAAATCATTTAATATTTTCAATTATAGAGATGACTTGTCCTCTCTATTTTTTTTTTATGAAAATTAAATAGCCTTTTCACCTATAGGGTTCACCTATAGAATCAAGATACATTGGGTTGATCACTTTAGTATCGTAGGGGTGAGCATGGTGCGGTTCGGTTCGGTTATTACCTATAACCGAAACCATAACCGCACATTGCGGTTATCAAAAAATCATAACCGTTCGGTTTCGGTTAATGCGGTTTCGGTTAATCGGTTATTACGGTTAATGCGGTTTCGGTTCGGTTATAGGTCGGTTATTTTCATTGTTTCTAATGTTGGACTTTAAATGTGTGGGTCGAGCAAAATTAATGCGCAAACAATAAATATACGGTTAATCAATTATATTTCACTACCATATGCATACTAATTCCAAAACAAAAGTAACACGTGTAGTCACGTGTTATGTGGAAACATACATACGAACACAAAGTGGTTTTTAAATTCGACACTTTTTAATCAAAACATAAAAAGTTGTAGTGCAATCTTCATCAAAGTTGGGTCATGGTTAAAAGTTAAAACATTCAAATACTTCACCAAAGATACATATTTCATGGTTAAGCATTTAAATGCAAACTTAAAGACTTATGGTGCTACGGATTTGTCTATGTTTATTCGGTTCGGTTCGGTTCAGTTATTTGCGGTTATGAAAATAAGAATAACCATAACCGAACCACAAAAATCGGTTATTAAAAATATAAATAACCAACCCTTCGGTTATTTCGGTTATCGGTTATTTCGATTCGGTTTTTTTTTGTTATTTCGGTTACGGTTCGGTTAATTCGGTTGTATGCTCACCCCTAATCGTGTAAGATAAAAAAACAAGCAATTTAGAAACTAAGAATAAAAAAATAAGTAATTTAACCTATAGGGATGACATGTCATCCCATCTCTATAATAAAAAAATAAGTAATTTAACCTATAGGGATGGCATGTCATCCCGTCTCTATATCTATAGGTTAAAATATCTATTTTTTTCTTTAATTGAAAACCAATAAAAATTGATTTAATAATCTTATTACAAAAATAAAAAAGTGATTTTGATTACAAATATAATTAATGATAATTATAGTAATAATAAAAATAACTATTAGTATATTAATATAATATTTATTTTATACACTAACACATAAAGTTAATTATACATATAACTTTATTCATAACTTTTTTTAGACTAAATTACAAAAATCGTCCTTTATGTTGACACGAGATTACAAACTGTATCCTTTGTCTTCAAAAAGTACAAAAAACATACTCGATGTTTGCAAATCCTTGCACATTACGTCCTTTAACCCTAACTCAGTTATTTTTTTTGGTTAAAGACAAACATCGAGTATGTTTTTTTTTGTACTTTTTGAAGATTATTAAGGACGAATTTATATATGTTTGTCTTTAACCAAAAAAAAAAATAACTGAGTTAGGGTTAAAGGACGTAATGTGCAAGGATTTGCAAACATCGAGTATGTTTTTTTGTACTTTTTGAAGACAAAGGATACAATTTGTAATCTCGTGTCAACATAAAGGACGATTTTTGTAATTTACTCTATTTAATATGTATAATTGTTTAGAATAAACTTAATACATTTGATTTTTACTAAGGTGTATGGAGAAGCAACATGTCACTAGAGATTATGGAGCATCCACACCAAGCTATATATATTTATGTTGTGTTAGCCGCACTAAGACGACTGTCTCCCTTACATTTGTGACACTACAGCCTACCATTCACACTACTTCAGCCAATTCAGGTCATAAAATTAAACTAGTGTGTTGGGCTTGCCGGTTGATGCACACGCTCATCACTTCATGAACCGCAAGCCTCAAACTTGTGCTTTGTGAGTTCTCATGGACGTGTATCTGGATTTAGAGAACCATGTGATGTTAGTATTACATAATTAGAGGTACCTAGTTTGTAACTTCGACTGTATTTAAACACGTCTTGTACTCGTTAATCAATGAAATGCGTTTGGTTTGATACGATACTAGAGCCTACCTCTGGTTTTTCAACCACGAAAACAACTATGTACAATAAAAGATTTACACAACTAAAGTAGCTCAAGAAAGCATATATACAATAAAAATAACGTATGTACAACATAAGAAGCTATATGTACAACTTAGTAAGTTATATGTACAACTTAAAAAGGCTACATACACAACCTAAAGAAACTCATGTAATCAAGAAATTAAGTAAAAAAATCAGAAAGAAACTAATAAAAAGGAGAAAAATAAGTTAGCATCGATGGTCAGGGTGGGGAACTGAGGCAACAATGGGGGTAACGCAAGCAATGTTGGCAACACATATGTGTTATTCGTGGTGGTGACGGAGGTCGGGGCGACGAATGTGGTACTCGGTAGGTTGGAGTGGCGATGGTGGTTGTGGCTGTGGCAATGGTGCGTCTTGTAGGCGGTTGTCATTGTGATTCATTCCAATTACTTTATGATTGTTTTTTCACTTAAATTCAATACAAATTCCAATTTATAACTTGGATAGATACCAATTCCCTTTGGAAAATTCCAATTTCTTAGTTATTGTTCCTATAACAAATTCAAATCACTTAAAAAACCCTGGGAATTGAATGCACCCATAGTTCCTCGTCGTCAAATTTCTTAGTTATTGTAAACTCAAACCAAGAAGTGAAGGAGCCGCTTTACACCTAAAGTCGTGCGTGAGGTGGAGGTGGCCGTTGTATGCCATAATGTGTGGTTGTGTACTTTCGACGATCTATTGGCTAACCTATAGATTAAAGTGCGGTTATGGGCAAATTATGGATTCAATTACTAATCTTTATTTGTTAGACATTAGATTCCTATTTTGGGAAAGACGTAGCAAGATGCCACAACCGAGCCAATCTGATGATGCTGTTAAAAAGATAAACATTGTTTGCTTTCATTGATGTCCCTAGGATAGGCCAGATTAGGGATGAGCATGTCGGTATTCCGTCCCGTACCGATACCGATACCGACTAATACCGATACCGATTTTCACCCAAACTAGGTACCGATACCGATACCGAAACATGTCGGTTAGGTATCGGTACGGTACGGTATCGGTATTATACCGTATTTTGAGGGTCGGTATCGGTATAATACCGATACCGTACCGTACCGATACCGAAATCGCCAAAATGTGGATACCGATCGGGATACCGATACCGATACCGATCGGTACGGGATCGGTATGGGATCGGTATTGGTATTCATATGCTCATCCCTAGGCCAGATTACTATTTTGCCCTTTTAAGAATTACAATTTAACCTTGACTAATTTACTATATCAAAATCAAAATTTAACCCATGTTGTACTATACCATACCAGACAATATATTACATCATATCATGTGATATTGTTATTCCTATTTTGGGAAAGACGTAGCAAGATGCCACAACAGAGCCAATCTGATGACGCTGTTAAAAAGATAAACATTGTTTGCTTTCACTGATGTCCCTAGGATAGGCGAGATTACTATTTTGCCCTTTTAAGAATTACAATTTAACCTTGACTAATTTAGGGGCTGTTTGACTACCTCTTAATGGAACCATTAAGAATTTTATCAATGAGAAGGTAGAAGAATGTGACATGTGATGATTTACCATTCAGAGGTTACCTCTTAACCATTCAGACTTGAGGTTACCTCTTATTCATTCAGAGGTTTTAAACCATTAAGAGGTAGCATCTGAATGGTCATTAAGAGGCTACCAAACAGCCCCTTACTCTTTTAAAATCAAAATTTAACCCATGTTGTACTATGCCATACCAGACAATATATCATATCATATATCATATCATATTCTATCATACAATATCATATCATATCATCATATCGTATCATAAAATATGATATCATATTATATTGTATTGTTCCATATCACTGACCACTAAGACTAGAAGGTATGGGGGCCGGCTGAGGCCCGGCTAGGACCGGCGCCAGTCCCCCACACCGCCCCCCTCCATCCCACCCGTCATCCCCAGCGGCCCAAAGCCGTTCTCGCCGTGCCACTTTTGAAAAATATAGCCGTTAATAACGGCTAGATTAATAAAAAAAAAAAAAACCTTTTTCAATTTAAATATATACCCATTCTTTATACCATTTCCTCAATATTTCACCCATTCTTCTCCCATTCTCATCCATTTTTATAAAAAAAACACTCCCATTTTTATACAAATCTTTTATAAAAAAATATATCTTCATCCACAATGGCATCTAATCCTTGGTGGTCCGGCTCTTCTTCGGACGAAGAGGAGATGTTTTTCGCAAACGCTGTGGTAAAGGCGGCGCAGATTCTTTTGGAAGAGGAAGAGGACTCGTCTGAAAACGTTATTATCAGACGAATACGGGTTAACAGAGACCGCGAAGGAGCGCACGAGAAATTGGTTAACGATTATTTTTCGGATGCACCCCTTTACAACGCCGACACTTTCAAACGAAGGTTCCGAATGAGTCGCCGTTTATTCACACGGATTGCTGATGATTTGGCGGGGCTAGACCCGTTTTTCACTCAACGACCCGATGCTCGGAATTATGAAGAGTTCACCACGTTACAAAAGTGTACTGCGGCCATTCGCCAACTGGCGTACGGGACAGTGGCCGACGCGTTGGACGAGTACTTACAGATGTCGGCAAGAACTGCGCGGGAATGTTTGTATCGATTTTGCCATAATGTGGTGAAACTGTATAGCAAAAAATATTTGCGGAAACCAAACGCGTATGATGTTCAACAGTTGTACCAAGCTCATGAAGCAAGGCACGGGTTTCCGGGAATGCTTGGTAGCATTGATTGTATGCATTGGGCGTGGCATAACTGCCCGACTGGGTGGCGAGGCCAATACACGCGAGGTGATCACGGCTATCCAACCTTAATACTTGAGGTCGTGGCGTCACAAGATTTGTGGATCTGGCATTCTTTCTTTGGGCTCCCTGGTTCACTCAACGACCTCAACGTGCTATACCAATCGACGATCTTTAGCGATGTCGTTAATGGAATCGGTCCGGACACCCGTTTTACAGTTTCAGGAGTTGAGTATAGACGCGGGTATTATCTTGCTGACAGAATATATCCATCTTGGTTTACAATTGTCAAGACTATTTCATTTCCTGAGGACGAAAAAAGGAAAAAATTCGCCAAGCGTCAAGAAGGTGCAAGAAAAGACATCGAACGTTGTTTTGGTGTTTAAAAAAAAATGGGCCGTCCTTGAACAACCGGCACGTGCGTTCACACCGAAGAGGTTGCGCCTTTGTATGTACGCTTGCATTTTGCTCCATAACATGATTATTGAAGACGAAGGTCGGGCGATTTGTGAGTATGATGAGAATGCATCTTACGGGAATACTGTCCCGGTAGATCCGACGCAACAGGATTTAAACTCGTTCGCGCTAACCAACGACTTCACGCATATAAACCTTCAACAGGATTTGGTAGAACATATTTGGAACAACGTTAACGTAGCGGACGGTGACGAAGACGAAGACGAGTAGTGTAGTTTTTTTTTTTTAGGAAATGTAATTTTTTTTTAATTTTTAGGAAATGTTTTTTTTTAGGAAATGTAATTTTTTTTTATGTTATGAAATGAATTTAATTATGTTGTTTTATGTTGTATTTGTTAATTTTTATAAAGTTTTTATTAAGTTAATAAAGTAAAACTTAGAAAATTATAAAATAATGAGGTGGGGTAGCCTCATCCTCCATCCCCTCAAATATGAAGGAGACCCATCCCCCATGAGCCGGTGATGTGACGCCTACGTGGCGGCCCATCCTCGTGGGGATGGGCCTCACCATACCCCTTAGTCTAAGGCATTTCAAGGTGCAAGTGGGCCTCACGTTACAATTCGCCTGGAGAATACTGGTGAATTTCTTGATAATACTTTTCTACATTGTTAAAAAATATACATAACTTATCTATTTTTGGTATTCACACATGATTGTCATAAAACAATTGTTTATAGTGAATTTATATATACTCTAACTTTTAACATTTTGGTGCAATGAAGGTTGTACATAATGCTTAAAAGGTTTTTTGTGCTTATTGTGATTGTATACTATTGTACAACATTCTTAAACACATCAATAGTTGTAAATTGTGTTTTACATACCCGCATCACAAACACAGACAAGAGTTTACAGATTTTAGAGACAGAGAAGAGATACGGTGGAAGGACCACCGTTTCTGGTGGTGAACCCGCTGCGCACGGCGGCGCCTCTCACTTCCGACGCATAAACGACCGCCATGGCGGCGGTGAGTTGTAGAGTTGTACTTCAGGTGAAGTCCGGCCAGTCTCCGGCGAAGATTCGGTAAGTAATTTATTGCACTGCATGTTAAATTTTCAGTTAAATCTGCTCTTGATTTGTTGTTTGAGACTTTTTTTGGTAATACATAATTCCGGCGAGAATCCGGTCAAGTTACAACCAAGGTCCGATGAACGAAAGTCTACCTTATTGTCTTGGATCATAATCTGGGTATAATTTTGGTAGATCGGGTATGGAGCTCATGGCTTGTATTTGCGGCTAGGGTTCCAGTTTAGGGGTTTTAAATCACGTCGGTAATGCAAATGCTTATGTTTCTATTGTAGCTCTGCATTTTATTTTTTGTTTGGGTGATAATTGTATAGGTATTTTCGATTTATTTACCATTATCAGCTTTCCTGATAATTGAATACAGGAAGTAATTTCGGCCACTGCTCAATAGGCGTCAGAGCCAGGGGCGGATCTACGTAAAGCACTACCGGTTCGCACGAACCCACTCAGTTTCAAATTTTTATTATAAGTGACAAAAGAAAATTTGGTATGAACCCATAGAAGAATTATGTGATGAAACCATTATTGAAATTGAAAGATGGCTGAGTGGTTAAGGCATGTGTGATGTGCTTTCTATAATTTAGGTTGCCGGTTCGACTCCTGCTATGGTTGTTTTTTGGAGTTTATATTTTTTAATTTTAACAGAATTCTGGGTTCAACCCTTGTATGTGCTGTTTTTTGTATTGTTTCTTCCATATCAATTTAAACCCAATTTTAGGTGCTCTTAGTCAGCGTAACTGTTGATAATGAGCCCATGAACTGTCAATCAACGGCACAAAGGAAAGTAATTTATATAAGCTTTAATCTTAATAAGATTTAAAGAATTAAAAACTAAAGCAATAAAGTTGGGTAACAGTATAAAGTTCCATTCCTTAAGAATGTGAATGTGTTGTGCCTCAGCACCAGCAATCATTTTATCAATAGTTTCTATATCTTTTTGAATACTAACCAATAGAAAACAAGCACATCAAATGTTTATTTGTTGAAACTTATTTGATATGTTGAGGCTTTCTATATGTGTTTGTTCTAATTTTGTGTGTGATTTTGATAAACGCTTTACTAATTATGTGCGTGTTTGTTTTACTATGTATTGCTACAGGCAGTGATAATATTCGGGTGTGTGTTTGTTTAACAATTTATTTTTTATACTTCGTTCTTGGCCTCTGAAATGGTTGAGCCGCCCCGCGTGACCATGAATCGGTAAAACGACAGCTTGGTTTCGACCATGAAAGGTTTGATCCGACTCGACCCGACTCGAAAATTCCAACGTTCGGTTGTCAGAAATCTGACTACCAAAAATAGATGAACCCATAGGAAAAAAATCCTGGATCCGCCACTGGTCAGAGCAAGCGTGGTAGGACTTACATCTAAGGTACAAGCTTTAATTTATGGTTTCTTTAATCAGACACTTATTGTATGTGTTGGAGAATGGTGTCAGTTCTATGCTTTAATAGAATGTATTCATGGTAGCTAGCTACTAATGTTGCTTCAAGAGGGCTTTGATTCATCTTATTCACTTGAATTTATATTGTTGTAATTTGTGATTTATTTAATTGGTTTAGTTTTTTTTTTATGTCTTCTCAACGCATATGCCGATATGTGATGCAACACAAAAATGGGGATTCTTTCGGATAATAAACCATGAGTTCCCTATTCAAGATCTTGAAGATGTTAAAGATGCCAACAGAAGAAAGAAGTTAAAGATGCCAACAGAAGGAAAGCAAAAAGACTCGGAAAGAACAATCGGGTACGAAACGTTCATTTCGGTACAAGCTTTACGCCTGAAATTGAGAAAGCTCTAGAGTGGAAGGATTATCTGAGCCGGTTAATTCTTTGTCTCGGATGATGAGGTTGCTTCCCTTTGGCCTCCCATTTGCAGGTACAAATATGTGTAATAAATGTCTCTAAAGTGTAACAACAAGTCTAATCTTTTTAACATATGATAAAATGGCTTAAAACACTGTATCTCATCTCTTTTTTATAATGGCTTAGAACCCGGTTTCATATCAAACAACTTGATAAGTCTGATATTCTAAATAAAGTTTAAAAAATATTTATAAATCTGATTAAATTTATGCAAAAAAAAAAAAAAACCGTGAAGAAAAGTTTGAGGTCTATTTAGTATCCTCATCCTGTTGCGATCACCGTTCATGCTCTACATTGCTCCGATACGTTTTCAATCTAACCGTTGTCAAGGTTTGTTGTGATGTATTTAATTATTGATATGGATAAGTTACACTTCTAACTAATATTTATTTGACCCGTTTAGATAAAACACAACCAATAGTCCCAAGTCCCCAAGACCAACCAGTTCATAAGTAAATGGGTTAGAAATCCCATCATTGTTGATTCTTGTGGTCATGGAAAAGAATGATGTTTCAGGTAGCCCGAGTTGTGGGGGGGGGGGGGGGGGGGGGGTACCTTCATTTATCATGTAGAATACGGAAGAGATTGCCAGAGTTGTATACTTATCAAAAGAGGATAGCGGTGGCCATCTTTAAAAAGCTTCAGAATCAATGTTTCAGGGTCTTGAAATGCTTATCACAGACTACTGAAGAGAAAAGTTCCTACAATCCGAAAGTATTAACCTCCCAAAACCGTCAATGGGCTAGCTTCCAGTTGCAAGCAAAGCCCTGGTATGTTTCTGTTTCTTAAAAACCTAATAAATGTAACAATTTGGCCAACATGTGATATTCTATGATTTATCAGTTGTTCCCAGCCAACACTCATGTTTTCCTTCTTTCTCCACTTGCAAACTCTTTGCACCCATGGTGGTCTAACAGATAGATATAAAGCGAAATAGGTTGGTCGCTTAACGGGTCAAAAATGTTGGCTTTCTAAAGGGGTAAATGAAGTTATGTCTTGGAGTAATAAATTCTTGGTCAGTTTGTTGTTGGATTAGTCTATTCAGTTAGCATAACTTCTAAATCTTCTATGTCTTTCAAATAAGTTGGAGAATACTTCAATGTGATTTGGATTTTTGATGAAGAAGATATGATAAAAAAGTGACACATTATGGTGACGTTCTTCACCTATTTCTGCACATATGCCCTTTATTTTTCCCTATGTTTTCATTTGTTATATTTCATGTAGATGGTCTATTTGAATCGTCTTCAATTATGGAGTTTGTTTATGCACACAAACGTTGTTTCGCTGAATAACAATATATGAATGATTTGAACCTAGCGTTTATGCTTTATTAGTATATGTTACGTCTTAATTTCTAAGCCCCCAGCCGCATCGCGGCAGGGTCGTCCATCTAGTTAGTTTTTAATAGGTAAAAAGTAAATAATATAATATCTACTTGCGTTTCATATTCGCGAACAAAAAATCTATATTTTCAATAGTCTTTGATGGTAATTCCCATCGAGCTTGCGTTTAAAATTGATTAATGGATTAATCATTATCCATAATGTGAAATACCATGATGTTATATATGTCACCTAGTATGGTATCAAGTTATGTTTTTTAACAATATTAATAATTTAGAGATCTGCAATAACAACACTTATGGTTGGTAAAGACAAACATATATAAATTTGTCCTTAATCTTCACCAATCTGTTGACCATATCATAAACAAATTGAGATACTTAAGATTTTTTAGTTATTAGGACCACACACACCCTTTAATTAGTTTTTCATACTAAATTAGTTGGAAGTTTGGGAGAATCTGTTGATGGTTTAATTTTGATCTGAAATTGGGTGACCTTTTGACACCAATAGTCCATGTTGCTTTCCAAAAATGCTCCATGTTCTATATAAATTTTCATCTGTAATTGTGTTATTAATATGCTATCTAGGTTGGTTAAATAATGGCTTGATATAGAATGTAAGTTTAATTCTCCAGTGATGGTCAAGTTAATAAAAGCCAAGGTGAAATATATATCCAGGCTTCTTTGTATTACAAATAGCAACATGTTGCTCTTTGATGTTGGTAACTGATTGTGGAACACATCATTGTGAGTGAAACGTTTCAAAGATCTTTGGTGCAACGTGTCACTATCTGATTGGATGAATAGCAACGTGTCACTATTTTATTGGTCGTGACACGTTGGTGATTAATTGTAATGACGAGAGTTCAGGTGGAAAGGGATTTTAGTTTTGGTAACTGATTGTGGAACATGTCAGTGTGATTGAAACGTTTCAAAGATCTTTGGTGCAACGTGTCACTATCTGATTGGATGAATAGCAACGTGTCACTCTTTTATTGGCCGTGACACGTTGGTGATTAATTGTAATGAAGAGAGTTCAGGTGGAAAGGGATTTTAGTTTTGGTAACTGATTGTGGAACACGTCATTGTGAGTGAAACGTTTCAAAGATCTTTGGTGCAACGTGTCACTATCTGATTGGATGAATAGCAACGTGTCACTCTTTTATTGGTCATGACACGTTGGTGATTAATTGTAATGAAGAGAGTTCAGGTGGAAAGGGATTTTAGTTGAGTTGATCCTAGTATAAAGCATGATATTGGGGTGCCCTGATAATACATACGAGTCGAGTGTAAACTAACGCTTCGAGGTGGAAATACCAAGTTTGAGAGAAAAGAAAGGTTTGAAATCATCGATTCTAAGATTATTAAAGATCGATCCAAGTACACGGATCACAGAAAGATCAATCAATACAGAGCTAGATTAATGCAGGAAATTTTGTTTGAGAAAAGGTTCATCATCTTCCTTGGTGCCCGGGCATCATTTACCCTGTACCGCCATTGGTATGTCCTTGCTAGTTCTGGCTCTTTGAAAATTTTTATGGCAATTTTCTGCAGTGCAACCATCCTGGATCTCCTTTTGATGTAACTAAAGCATCGATTTTTAATGTTTTGAGTACAAGTTTTATTGCTTTTAACTTTAGATTGTTGTATTACGTGCAGGATGGTAACAGGGTTGAATCTTTGGGCACAATCACAAAGTTTGATGATTTGCATTTTGTCGAGAAAGAAGATGGTAAGTCTACCTGTGGTTCAAACCTAGGTCAAATGTTCCAACACCTACGTGTTTCCCATTATAAAACAATGATCATTTTCTGTGATTTCTTTAGGCAACTACAGTCAAGTGTTGACTTCTACATGTGGAGGGGCACCTAATTTTGTTGTGCATCCTCGTAATGATGAGAATGCTTCGGTGCATTTCAGTGAAAGAGCTTGAACGGAAACTCGGTGATGGCCGGACTCTAAAAATCCAAATCGGTGGGGTTCGGGCTCTTAAAAATCCAATATTTTACACTACAAAAACAAATTTTCAGAAATTAACACTACATGTGAAATATCGGCAGGGCTGGGGCACCCCCGGGCCTCCATTAACCGTGATGTTGGAATCCATGTAAGAATTACAGATTAACCGGATTGAAACCCCTTCGTCTCGAGTTTGCTTCAAAAGTCGTGACTTTTCAAACAAGCACACCTCGAAAAGCTAATCGGGATCAATTATTTTATTGTTCTAAGACAAGCTAGAAGGAACACTTGAGCATGATTGCTGTGTCATACTTCAAATCTATGTTGTTATATTTACAAAAAAAAATTTGTTATGGTATAGGGGTTAATAATATACGTGTGTTAATTGCACTGATTTGCACATTCATGATCTTAAATAAATGATCAAGAGTGTAGATTTGATTCAAGGTTGCACATATATGATCATAAATAAATGATCAAGAGTCTTTAGATCTGATTCAAGAACGATTCAGCCCTTTTGGGGACAAAGCGAAGTAAAATCTGGTGCCTTTTTATCCAGATTTCATTGCATAATCTCTGCTTCGTTATGCGGATTTAGGACCGGCTATAACAAACTATTTGATAGTGTTTGTCTAAAGCATGTAAACTTATCTTCAATTTCTTGTCAAGATATACTGTGAGATCCAAGCAGATTAGGCCACAATGATGGAAAAAAACTTACATTTAAGAATTAATATAGATGAAAAATTACCACATGCAGCATATTATGTTTTTAGGTGTAATAATCACTTTTGAAAACAACCGAAAATGCAATATGAAAAGATTAAGGAATCGGTACCAACCAAGAAGAATGTTCGATTTCATCGAATTGCCAGCCCAACACGGATCTTGGGCTAAAGACCTAATTGATACTTTATATTCTATTTTGATTTTGATTGTTTAACGAAACCCAGATAATTAAAAGAAGAAAAAGAAATTATCATCCACAACTCTTAACAATAATAACCCATGACTTGTCGATGATAATTTCTTTTTCTTCTTTTAATTATCTGGGTTTCGTTAAACAATCAAAATCAAAATAGAATATAAAGTATCAATTAGATCTTTAGCCCAAACTGCAACGTGTCACTATTTGATTGCCCGGGGTGAGTCCGCAACTGGTTGTCAGAGAGAGAATCTACGTGAAAAGCATTGTAAATGTGTTTTTTTTTTTTTGGTATGAAGCATGAAATCGGGAGTGCTTAAAGATTTAAATGATAACAACACAGAGAGGTAGAAACACCAAAGAGTCAAAAAGATTCTAGTTGTGATTGCTACTACCTCCGTCCTATTAAAAGTGTCATATTTTGAATTTTCAAAGTATTTATTTATAAATTTGACTTTAATTATATATTTTTTGTGTTATATAAAACTTGATGAAAATTAACCCGATAAAAACACTTGTAAAACACACTCAAATCATATAACTTTCATCAAATATTATCTAACACAAATAAAATTATTTAAGGTCAAAATTTATAAATAAAAAATTTTGAAAATTCAAAACATGACACTTTTAATGGGACGGAGGGAGTATAATTTTAAGAGTTAACTTACATTTTGCTCCCTGTGATTTTGTCATTTTAACGGTTTTGCCCCAATAGTTTAAAAATAGTCATTTCACTCTCTGATTTTTCTAACTTATCGTCATTTTGCTCCCCGCCTCTAATACCATCCAAAAAATCCATTAACTAGAAGGGTATTTTCGTAATTTTATAGATAAAAAGCAAGGGCATGTAAGGGGCTATTTGTTTACCTCTTAATGAGACTCTTAACTGTTCAGACCTCTTAGTGCTTCAGCAATTAATGGTTCAGACTGTTTGTTTCACGAGTAGATGTCTGAATGGTTCAGACATTTGCTTCCGAATGGTTAAGGGGCTGTTTGTTTACCTATTAATGAAGCTCTTAATGGTTCAGACCTCTTACTGGTTCAGCACTTAATGGTTCAGTCTGTTTGTTTCGCGAGCAAATGTCTGAATGGTTCAGACATTTGCCTCTGAATGGTTAAGTATTATATAGAGTCTGAATGGTTAAGACCTCTAATCTGAATTGGTCAGACATTTGACTCTGAAGGGTTAAACATTATACTGGCTCTTAATGGTTCAAACCCCTTACTGGTTCAGGACTTAATGGTTCAGACCTCTTACTAGTTCAACACTTAACAATTCAGAAGTTACCAAATAGCCCCTAAGCATTATACAGAGTCTGAAAGGTTAAGACCTCTAATCTGAATTAGTCAGACATTTGCCTCTGAACGGTTAAGCATTATACAGGCTCGTAATCGTTCAGACCTCTTACCGGTTCAGTATTTAATGGTTCAGACCTCTTACTGGTTCAGCACTTAACCATTCAGATATTAACAAACAACCCTAAGTCTTTTCAGCTAAATAAACCTATAACTTATTTATTTACATGTATATATGTAATTTTTTTTCTGATCCTCCATCTTTCCAACCTCTCTTTCTACCGGCCACCACCATCCACCACCACCTGCAACTCCCACCTGCCGATCACGACTACCGCGACTTTTAACAAAACGTTTTAATTGATTTAGAGTCAGGGAGTAAACTACCGAAATAGCCCTACTTTTAATTAAACGTTTTAACTGAGTTAGAGCAGGGAGCAAACTGGCGACAAACTCGAAAGACCAGGGAGAAAAATGGCTTTTTTTAAACTATTGGAGCAAAACCGTTAAAATGACCAAACCACAAGGAGCAAAACGAAAGTTAACTCTAACATAAATTGTTTTGTTACCTACAGGATGATAACAAAGTGAATCTGTTGCCGCAATCACAATTTTGATTATTTGCATTTTGTCGAGAAAGATGAAAAGTCCAACCAGGGGTGAACCTAGATTATGAGCAAGGGGGTTGGGTGCCCCCTTGGAAAAAAATTCGGTATAACTTTTAAGCTTAAAATCCCGATCTATCCATCTAAAAATTAGTAATCGCCCTCTTTGAAATCTTCATAATGGAGCATATGTGAAGCAAAAACAAAAAAATTGTAACACCTCGAAAAAAAAATCTCGTCCAATATAATGAAGACACGTGTCATGGACTTTAAACGTGTAAGAAATTGATTCCGAGGGATTAAAGTGTTAAACAATGTAAATATGTGAATAAAAGGATCCATTGTCAACATGCCTAACTTGTGCCTCTGATTGACCTCACACGACGTTCGTATTCTTTAAAGAATAATTTATCGAACTTAGAAAGTCGTTTGTGCTTAAAATAAGGATCTAATGAAACGTAATGGTTAAAAGTGTCAACATGTTAATTTATTACCTCTGAGTGACCTTTTCCAACCTTTAGTAAATATTAACACATCCTTATATAAATCAGATAGTGGTTTACTATAAAACCCGGTGCAACAATCTAATGAAACTTGCAAATATTTCAAATTTGGACCTTGGTGCAAACACGACAAGTCCTATCATTTTGGCTCTTTCAAAAGACTACAAACAATGCCATTGCATGGCCACACTCCCAAGGTGCCTCAGGTCTGAAAATATGGTCCCCTTCTACTGATTAAGACCTTAGATTCGTTTGGACAAAGATGCATGGTTAAATGTTAAAAGTTCTAAAAACTTTGTCTTCTGACCAAGGCTTACGGACCGCAAGGATGCCACCTTACGGACCGTAAGGTGGCGGAGCTGGGCGAAATTAACCGGAAAGCGGATACGGATCGCAAGGCTAAAGCCTTACGGTCCGTAAGACCTGTATCTGGGCAGAATTTTGGACAGGTGCATGTAACAGCAGGTTGCACTGCCTTACAAACATGTTTTTCGAATTCAGGAGCTTGGCCAACAGTTTTTCATGCATAGGGACACTTGGAATTGATCTAAGATCAGTAGTAGACCTTGGTGTAATGATCTCATGAGTTTAAAATTCCTATATAAAGGAATGAAGTTGCAACCATTGTTCTTGCTCACTTCTAACTCACTTCAAGACTCTCTCTGGAGCTTCCTTGTAACACCCGTCTCAAATAATCAAGATTTTAATAATTAAAATACACATTTTAAATGCTAAAATGCGACTTTACAAAAACTTGTCATACCAAGATTCCCGTATGTTTACAACATTTCAAAAACATATTTGTAAGTGTTTACATAATTCACTTATAACAAAACAAATCAAGATTTGACCCGGAAGCTTCATTTAACATGTGTTCGGTTCTTGCTCTTCGCTTGATCTTCATCCGGGACTCTCGACATTCACCTATGATCAAAACCAACTTAGAAGTCAGTTTTGATAGCTAAATAACAAGTACAACAAGGTAATTGGGTCAAATAATCAAAATAAACAAGAATTTCAAGATTTTACCTCGTCGCCGCGTGCGACGGTGATTACCTTTAGGCGTCGCGCGACACCACGGCTTCAATTTGGCAGAATATTGTTTTCTGTTGTTGTATATTTGCGCAGCTAAGTTTTAACCAAAACCCAACTTCAAAATGGCATAACTTTTGATCTAGACCTCCGTTTTACGCGATTCTTTTTCCTACGCGTCCGTAAATTAATTACAGACTTGTTCATCATCATCGTTTGCATTAAAGTCCGGTTTATAAGCAAATAGCCTAGAATTCCCTTTTTCTATTATTCGACCCGTTTAATCTCTAAGTTAACTACATATTTGCTAACAATGCTTGTTTCTAAACATTTTTACCCATTCCCGGGCTTCTAAATCATTAGCTTTTCGCTCCCAAACCTCGGTTTGCACAAGCATTAATGTCATGCTTGATCTCAATGAATCATGTATGTACTTTTAATCAAATTCAACGAAATCATTTTTCTAAACTTTTATCCCATATTCAAGGACTCTTTTACATCAGATATTGCACGTCCGTTTCTCGGCTTACGCATTCATAATACTCATTCATTGCGTGACATTCAAGTTATTTCTAACATTACCGTTCTAACCCTTATTCTGACCCGTTTGGTTGTCGAGTGAGCTTCGTCACTTCAATAGCATACCAAACTCGACTATTTTCATTATATCATCACCAAAAATATCTAAATACTATTTTGACCCGTTTGGTTGTCGAGTGAATTACATCACTTCATTGACATACCAAACTCATATATTACTCTACAACATCATTAACATAACTACGGCCAATGATTATGCATAATGTAATGATACTACAAGTTACGTACCTTCAAAGCGCTCCTTTCAAACGTGTATCGCCACCGGCTTGTCCGCTTGACGACCCGGTTTCCTTGCCTAAAGAGTTCAATTCTGTGACAACTCGTATTTCAAACCTTCCATTGTACTTTATTATAACCGGTGTGAACGTTACGTGATTATGTGAACTTTGATGATTAATGGAATGTTATGTTGTTATGTTATGTGAATTTGTGTAATGCATGTATGTATATAATATGATCACACAAAGCGAGCCCGATCGCACAACACTTGGCCGATCACACAAGCCCATTAGGGCCACACTCCTTGTATCCGAACCAAGGGCAACCCATGATGGGTTCGGCCCACTCCTTTACATGCACAAGACCAATCACACAAGATCAGAACACACAAGTTCCGGTCGCACAAGCCCTTGGATCGTACAAGGGCTAGTCGCACAAGATTTGGTACAACCATTTTAGCACAATACAACTTTGATATGCACGATCGCACAAGACCTTGTGGATCGCACAAGTCACTGCCGATCGCACAAGGCTTGGGCCACACACGAACCACTTGGACACTTATACAGTTGGGCCTCAAAGCCCAAACTCCGATCGCACAAGATACCAGTAGTCGCACAAGGTTATTTGGATCGCACAAGTTAAAATGTTTGCTTAATTGTTGGGGCCGCACAAGTCTTGGACTGCATATGATTTACTGGGCCGGGTTTATGGTTGATCGCACAACCCATTGTGGATCACACAAGTTGTGCTGATCGCACCATAGGTTGGGCCGGCTATTCATATTGGGCTTTTACACAAACTTGTCTGATATTGCTCTACGTGTACACTATGTGTTCGTAAATTGTTAGTTCTGTGTAAACTTGCGTGTACTACTTGAACCTAGACCTGACTTGTGTGGTAACCATGTTAGGACGTGGTTGACCACATATAGCTCAACTGACCTTTTTGTGTATCTGCCGAGCAAACCAAGGTGAGTTCACACACTTTCTAAGGCATGGGATTCCCGGTGGTTGGCAATGGGTTAAAGAATTAAAACGGAACCTACATATCCTCCTTGGGTAAGATATGTACGGCCATCCTCCATGGGTAGGATGCCAATATTAATCCTGCGTATTCTCCTTGGGTAGAATACGTACGTTCGTCCTCCTTGGGTAGGACAACAACCTTAAACTACTAGCCAAAACTCTATCACGTAAGTCCCTCATTTTATATCGACTTAATCGCCGAGGCCGATGGCGAGCGGGTCATTAGTTAATAGCGCTATTAGGTTTGACAAACCTCACACCGTGTCGTTCGAACGGGCGTGTACTAATGGATCATGGCAAACTGTCAATGATGATAGACATTGACGTAGGGCACAACTATTGTTCGTCAGTGGTCGATATGTTAACGGTCTAGTGGTTCACATGGGGAAGCCCCCACTGGTTATGGATATGGATTGGGAAATAACGATACTGGTTAACTCGTAGTTCACGAAACAACGTATGGTGTTCAAACCAAACTTGTAAAACTAAACAACCAACTGTGAACTCGCTCAACTTTGTTGTTGACTCGTTGTTACATGCCTTGCAGGTCGTTAGGTGCTTAGGGAGCTTGCACAGGGAGGAGTGGTCGTTGTGGGACATGGACTGTTGAGTTCCATGTTAAACCTTTAAACTTTTTGAACTTATTACTTATGTTTGGGTTTTACATTTTATGCTTCCGCTATTAACTTAAAGTTGGTTACTTTCTTTTGGACACCAATTATATTGTGTTTGGTTTCATATACTTAATTATGCTGTTCAATATGGTTGGTGGCTTGATCCTGGTCAGTCACGCCTCCATTCGGTGATACTCCGCTTGTGGATTTTGGGGGTGTGACAAATTCACAAACCGTTTAGAACCCTTTTTATAAGTCTTAACGTATAATTTGCCATATAAATCAAACATGCATTTTTGTCCGATTTTCAACATTTATTTTTAACTTAGGCATTTTAACGAACACCTAACGGTTATAATTTTACATATTTATAATCAAGTTCGTAACTTGTTATTTTTGCCTAATATAAACATACATTTCAATTTCATTATATCAAGCATGCATACTATCATCAGAATCATCTCATAGAAATCAAGTAACACCACTTTTGGTAGTTATAATTCTTGTGTTCATCCTATTTCTATAAAACCCATTTAACCTATAAAGGGATTATCATGAACTTCATAATTTAAACACAAATTCAGCAAGTTATTGACTAGGATTTACTCCTAGACATGTTTTCATTACTAATTTCATCTAAACACCAATTAATTAAGCTCATATTTCGATCTCACAAATCCCTCAAGAATTTGAGATGGAACTAAATGAAGAAATTTAGCATACCTTATAATCCCTTCACCGAGGTTATCACGAATTTGCACTTGGATTTCGATTTAGGTTAGATTTACCCTTTCAATTTGTCAATTTTGAGCTAGTTAGGGTTTGATATGGGGAGCTTCCTGGCTTCTCTGGAGAATTCGACCAGAACACACACTTAAAGTGTGTGTTTTGGTGTCTAACATTTTTTTAATTAAAACAAACTTGTTTCAAGTTTGCTACAATTGGCCCTTATACTTTATTCCAAGTTACATGTAGTTTATTTCAACAATGTTCCTTATTACTATAAGACTTATGATTTAACTAGGTTATTTATTCCTAGTTACTTTGTCCGGTTTATTATCGATTTTAAATTCTTAATATAAAACTTTATATTTTCGGGGTGTTACACCCCGTTGCCTCAGGTCTTTTATAAGCTTTATTTTCTCCAAAGCTTTAATTCACTTTTTATTTAATATTAGACTTATTTATTTAGATCCTAATATTTACCGGGTTTATTTTTACCAATTACAGTATTTTACCCGTTTATTTTCAGTTACTTTAATAGAATTAATTAACACGTTTTTGGGGTGTTAGAAGTCTACCCCCCTTAAAGAGGTTTCGTCCTCGAAACCTTTATCACGTAATTCAATGGATTAAATTTAATGAACCTGATTTTGGTGATTTACTTGGGCATTGCTCGCGTTCACTAATCATACTAGGGAATTATAGTAATGTCTTTTTGGTTTCTAAGCGTATGCGCCTTTTACGTGTAAGGCCTCGTGGGCCGTTACCTTCGGCTTTTATCCTTTATCTTTATTGATTGCTCATCATGGCGGTTAGACTTATTAGTCACCGGTTACCTTATACCCCATCGCTCGGGTATATCCACTTTGCTTTCTTAAGTCTTACAAATTTCTATTATCCCTATTTCATAGTTCACGCTATAACGTGGTTATATTTCATATTACTTTTCTTAACCGTGATCGCTTCATGTCATGTTTAAGTTTATATAAAACTTTTCATTATCGAAAATCGTCATTTTTGTCAACCAGACCCTTCATGATCTCTTCATTTAAACTTATTTAATTAACTTAGTGAAACCCATCGCAACTATACTAACCTTACCTCCCGTTATTATTTTACACGGGGAATTACAACCAGTTTCCTCGCTTTACATTATTATCGTAGGCTCTCTTTTACTTAGCCTCATAGGCTATTTCCTTAGACTTTCACCTTTTTAAGGTGAGACTCCAACAGTTTGTTTTTTTCTATTTGTGACCCAAGGGTCTTTTTGGTCTCGTAGACCTTAACATTACTTATAATTCCTGAAGGTTGTGATGATCCCGTAGATTCATCTTTTTCTCATGTCGTTCTAAAATATACTTTCGGTGTCAATGCACCCCCTTTTTTTTAGTTTAGAAATTATTCGTTTTCGTTCTTGAATTCTATGGACCTTGACGGTGGTCTAAGCCTACATTTGTTTTCTTCCGAATTATCCTTCCGACTCTATGACTTCTAACGTTATTTATACGTCGGTTTGTCCTACGCTTACCGTTACTCGGTTCTTACCTATACTTCCTTACGACCCGTTACCATGGTTCTTTATCTTAATGTTTTAACATTCTTGTTTCGCTAGTTTGCGTTTTCCTTACTATTTCAAGTGTTATTCCTTTCTACACTATCCCATATCCTTTTATATAGATTTGTTAATATCTTGCACTTTTTATTTATTCGGTTCGTCTTAGCGAAATCCATCGCTTTTATTCAGTCAAGGCCTTTATTCTTTTATTCTACCCCTTTGACTTGTCTGTGTGAATTTCTTCACTTATGACAGTCAAACTTTATCCCCTATGCCTTAGCATTCACATTAGTTGGTTTGCATTTTCATTCACTAATCATATATGCTCATATGCAACTATCGTTCATTATGTGAATTATTGAATTCTATTTATCTTATCGTAATTTATAACGTGTACCTGATTGATATTCGCCCTGATGTACTCCGTTGTCTCAAGTCATCGCTTGATTTGAGTTCTTTGCTAGCATTTTCTTTGTCATGCTTCCGAACCTTCCTTCATTTAGATTATTTATCTCCCGTCATCATTAGATGCGGTTATCATATCATTCGAACATCTCCAATTTATTATTAGTCTTGCTATTCAATGTTGCTCGTATTATTATACGAGGCATTTAAATATACTTATTGCCACGGCCCCCGACCCGGTTTGACCCGTTTCAGGAGCCGCGGGACAGAAAATCCCGTGGTATTTTATTTAATTAAGTTTAACAGCGGAAGTTTATCATCAGGATCTTTTTAAATATAAAATTTTCCCGATTATTTTATTTCACAACTCGGGATAAAACCCCGGTAATTTACAATCATAAGATTTCACGGAGAAATCTATATTTTACAAAACATGTTTCTTTATTTTATATTGAGCCACTCTCTTAAGCTTGTAGTGCTACGCGACACTTTTCCTGGATCACAACAGATCACCTGAAACATGTTTGAAAAAGGTTTTGTCAGCGGGAAATACTGGTGAATCATTCTAAAAACGACCAATTTGTTATAATTTAGAGTATTAAGAGAAATTACAATGCTTCCAGATATCAACCCAACTACCCACGGTATTTTGTCACTCGACCCACTGGCCCTCCCATTGTCCAATGGTGTCTGTGACTATGGTCATATCACCCCTTGGCTGCCCCAATGGTGAAGATTATCAAGTAATGTATACAAAACCCCACATACCGGCTGTAACTTGGTGATTACATAAACTTAATCACTGTAATTATAACTTTGAAAATATTTAAGAATTTATAAAGCACTTTGATAAAAAGAGAATGACTCACATTGCAAATTTAACACGGACAGAGTCTAGTCTACTGATTAGCCTTGTTAACCTAGTTTAAATAACAATGCACACAAAACTGGGTTAGTAATCAATACAGCATTTACGATGGTAAAGCTAGTATTGGAGCATTTGTTAATTTCTGTTTTAATATTCTAAAGGGTTCTTCTTGTTTAGGTCCCCATTCAAACTTAACGGCTTTACAGGTTAGCTTAGTTAATGGTACAACTATCTTGGAAAAATTCTTAATAAACCGTCTATAATACCCAGCTAAACCTATAAAACTTCTAATTTCTATTGCAGTTTGCGGAACCTTCCAATTGGTAATTGCCTCTATCTTAGTAGGATCTACATGAATACCTTCGTGATTCACCATGTGTCCTAAAAATTGCACTTCCTTTAGCCAAAATTCACACTTCGAGAATTTGGCATAAACCTTTTCTTTTCTTAATAAAGTTAAGAGTGCATGCAGATGTTGACAGTGTTCATCCTGACTTTTGGAATAAATAAGTATATCGTCTATGAAGACAATTACAAATTTATCCAAATACGGTTTACAGATTCTATTCATCATGTCCATGAATGCTGCAGGTGCATTCGTTAACCCGAAGGGCATGACTGTAAACTCGTAATGACCATACCTAGTTCTGAAAGCAGTTTTAGGTATGTCTTCTTCTTGTACCTTCAACTGATGGTATCCGGAGCGTAAGTCAATCTTAGAAAAGTATCTAGCTCCTTGAAGTTGATCAAATAGATCATCAATCCTAGGTAATGGGTATCGATTCTTAATTGTAATCTTATTTAATTCTCTATAATCAATACACATTCTCATCGAACCATCCTTCTTCTTTACAAACAACACTGGCGCTCCCCACGGGGATGAACTAGATTGTATGAATCCTTTGCTTAGTAATTCATCTAATTGCTTGTTCAGTTCTAACATTTCGGTAGGAGCTAACCGATAAGGTGCCTTGGCTATTGGTGTAGTTCCTGGAATTAAATGAATTCTAAATTCTACTTCCCTATCTGGTGGTAACCCTTGTAATTCTTCTGGGAATACATCAGGGTATTCTGAGACTACTGGTATTTCCTTAAATTCTTTACCCGTAGTGCTAATGATTACCGAAATCATATACACTATTCCTTGCTTTCGTTCATAACTAGCAACTTTCATTACTGATATGAACTTCATGGTTTTACGCGGTTTATCTCCTGTAATCATAATTACTTCTCCTGTGGGTGCCTGAATTTCTATGGAATTCTGATCACAAAGAATTCGAGCATGGTTGGCTACTAACCAATCCATTCCTAATACAACATCGAATTCAGCTAGTTTCATAGGTAACAAGTTTGCAAAGAATTTATGACCTAAGAGTTCTATATTTTCTTTTTGCAAAACTTTATCTATGCTAACAGAATTTCCGTCTGCTGTTTCAACTATAAAAATCTGCCTAAGGTTGGTTAATGGTAAGTTAAGAGCTTGGCAGAATGAAGTATTAATAAAACTTTGGTTTGCACCAGAGTCAAATAATACTTTTGCATATACGTTGTGAACTAGGAACGTACCAGCTATCACATCTGGAATGAGTGCTGCTTCTTGAGTGGTTAGCTGGAATGCTCTGACATTCTTCTTAGTAGCACCGTCGGTCGCTTTGGTTTTGTTGTCTGCTGGTTTGGCCAATTTAGGACATTCTGTTTTGAAATGCCCCGCTTCTCCACAGTTAAAGCAGGTTATGGTTTTCTTCCTGCAGTTTTCTTCACGATGTCCTACCGTTTTGCAAAAGTTGCAGGTTACATTACATCTTCCATAATGTTTCCTTTTGCAATTCCTGCAGAACGGCGGAGTTGAGGATTGCCCTGTTCCTCTTCTCTTGAAACTGTTATTACTATTACCCACACGAAATCCTTGGGTAATTTTCTGAGCCAGTTCCTTTTTCCTGTAATCATCTTGTGTGCGTACCAATTCGTCAGTTAGGGTGTTAGCTAATTCTACCGCATCGTCAATAGTGCGAGGTCTCGCAGCTTTAACGATATTGCGGATTTCACCAATTAATCCCCAAATATAGCGAGAAATGAGTACCGGTTCTGGCGAAGCCAGCGTTGGTACCACTCTAGCATATTCAAAGAATGTCGAAGTATAACCACGACAATCTATACCCGTCATTCGATGATTTAAGAACTTATTTGCCATTTGATCTTTTTCATACTCGGGACAAAATTTTCTTTCTACCAGACTCTTAAATTCTTCCCAGTTCATTGCATACGCCATCATCCTTCTTTTAGCTTGTAACACTGTGTTCCACCATTCTAGCGCCCCTTCTATAAAAAGATTTGACGCATACATAACTTGATCTTCCTCAGCACATTTACTTATGGTGATTACTGCCTCAGTTTTCTCTAACCAACGCAATGCTGCAATAGCCCCTTCATTACCTGCAAACTCAGTTGGTTTACAGGCAAGGAATTCTTTGTAAGTGCAACCAGGTGTTGCAGCTTTCATTTTCTTGAAAATTGGGGCTTGCAGATCATTATTATTATTATTATTATTAATATGATTGTCTCCTCCGTTTATACTATTACTAAAATTGTCGCCTTATGTACGTTTACTAGGAATGATTGATTGAGGTTTAACAGGTTTCTGAACAGCAGCAACGATTGCTGGAATAGCATTGGCTATTCCTTGTGCAACGATATCCTCTATATCTTGCCTATTTAACAATTGCTCTTCCTGATTTTGCTCAGATTGATTTACTTCATTTACTGGTTCATTATCAATGTTTGCCATCTGATAATTAATTTCTAGACAAATAATTAGTATGGAATAAGAAACAATCCAATATAACAATTAATCGCACATAACCACATAAACAAATATATAACCAAAATTTGTAAATTTTCATTTATTTTATAGATTATTTTATGCTTCCATATACAACCGTTTTATTGTTTAATTTACACATACTGATTTTTATTAATATTACAGTTATTATACAACCACAAACTCATAACCCATTTCTCCCTCGTCAACTTGCATTTTTTAATAACGATGTTCCCTCTCATCATATTTCCATGAGATTTGTCCTCCTATCTCTCGGATCCTATTCCCAGCATCCATCAGCTCTTCACCCAAATGGCGGAGTTCAGCCATATTCTTGTTATTCATCGGTGGATTTGGTAGAGGTTCTGGATCGAACTGAGGGAAAAACGAATAGGGACTGTTGATAAGATTTTGGAATTGCCAATCATTAGTACACCACTCATCCATTCCTAAGGGTTGGGTATGGATTATTGGTTCTGGGATTGCTGGTTCTAAGTTCATTGGAATTTGATTTTCAGCACGAAAAGGATAGGGGTTATTATTTATGGGCCTGAGAATTTCACAGCTCTCTAATGCTCGACCTAATTCTTCCTGAAATGGTAATTCCTCGACCTGTCTAGAGCTTTCCCCAATTTCTCTCTGGGTTTGTCTAGAATCTTTTCCAACCTCCATTTCTATTTGCTTAGAATATTCTTCAAATTGTATTCCCATCTGCCTAGAATCTTCCCCGACTTCAGTCTCCAATTCCTGCTGTCTAGAACTTTCCCCGGTTTCAATTCCTTTTCCTTTTTCTAAGGGATTGTTTATTTTAGGAATTCTCTTGGCTGGCTTTTTCCTACGTACACGCCTTCCCCATACATATCTCTTTCTTTTCTGAGGTGTTGGCTTTTTCAGAGGTGGAGCATTGAATTCTATAGGTTGTTCCACATCAGGAAAGTACCCAGTAAATTCTTTAGAAACTTCTATGTTTACAGGGTAGAGGTTGAGATTCTCTAGGGCTCCAGATAACTCATTCATGCTGTTTAACATATATGTAAAAATAATAAATTTAAATTTTATAACAAATTTTACAGATAACCCTCAAATATTATTGCATACCTTGTGACTAATTTAATACAGAGGAAAATTGACAATTACACATATTAGGTTTTATTGTAATTTTATTTATCTACTAGATAATATTTCTGGCTTGTAACTAATAAGGTTGCTAATACGGAGTCATGGTATTCTAAAGATTAGCATTTACTGCTACAGTGGCTAGCATATAAAGATCCGCCCATTTTTCGTCTAACTTGTCTTCCCATGGTGATTTACTGATTAATTCATGGGCTTCCTTTTTAACTTTCTTTTCTCGGGATTTCTTTAATTTCTCCTGACTTTTCCTAATAATCAAACTTCTTTTATCAGGAGAAAGTGGTTCCTCGTATTGGGCTTTTCGAACAAATATTCCTTCTTCAGGAGTTTGGGATGAACTTCCCTTCTCATTTGATGACCTATCTAATTTAAGATAGATGTTTGAAAGCTTTTGCTTACCCATACTGTAACTAACCAATATTTAGTTAATAAAACACATAATCACATAATAGTAATCAGGAAAAAAATTAAGTATTTCTAAATACTTAATTAGCTTAACTCCGTGGCTCTGATACCACCTTTTTCTGTCACGGCCCCCGACCCGGTTTGACCCGTTTCAGGAGCCGCGGGACAGAAAATCCCGTGTTATTTTATTTAATTAAGTTTAACAGCGGAAGTTTATCATCAGGGTCTTTTTAAATATAAAATTTTCCCGATTATTTTATTTCACAACTTGGGATAAAACCCCGGTAATTTACAATCATAAGATTTCACGGAGAAATCTATATTTTACAAAACATGTTTCTTTATTTTATATTGAGCCACTCTCTTAAGCTTGTAGTGCTACGCGGCAATTTTCCTGGATCACAACAGATCACCTGAAACATGTTTGAAAAAGGTTTTGTCAGCGGGAAATACTGGTGAATCATTCTAAAAATGACCCATTTGTTATAATTTACAGTATTAAGAGAAATTACAATGTTTCCAGATATCAACCCAACTACCCACGGTATTTTGTCACTCGACCCACTGGCCCTCCCATTGTCCAATGGTGTCTGTGACTATGGTCATATCACCCCTTGGCTGCCCCAATGGTGAAGATTATCAAGTAATGTATACAAAACCCCACATACCGGCTGTAACTTGGTGATTACATAAACTTAATCACTGTAATTATAACTTTGAAAATATTTAAGAATTTATAAAGCACTTTGATAAAAAGAGAATGACTCACATTGCAAATTTAACACGGACAGAGTCTAGTCTACTGATTAGCCTTGTTAACCTAGTTTAAATAACAATGCACACAAAACTGGGTTAGTAATCAATACAGCATTTACGATAACTCACGAGATCAACCCTCACAACGAATGACAAAGTGCGATACTTAAACATCCTTCGATTTAACGACGAATGACAAAGCATAACCCTAATGTGGGCAGCACTTAAACATCCATTGGATAGTTTAATCAATCGGACATTGAATCGTATCAGCGATCGAGTTATTACCCTGTATTGCGGCAACGATTTGTGATTCGTGTGTGTTTTTATAGTAATTCTACGATATCTCAGCGTGTATTTTGAGTTTTAACGTCGTTCAAGTGCCCAAATTCCAGTCCCAAACCCCTCTATATATAGTCAAAATTTGACCCCCCTCGCGTGACGCGAGGGGTACCTCCTGTGGCTTCGCGTGACGCGAAGGGTCACCTATTTTCATAGGGTAGCCACGTCCCTAACTAGGCTTGCTGAGTTGACGAAATCTTAAAATTCAAAACGGACAACAAGTTATTTAGATAATCGTAACTAGGGTTTACCCCCTGGGTTTTAGGGGCCCTGATCCTGATTCTGATTGTTCTGAAAATTTTAGGGTTTGTACAGAATCACTTGGGTTTCTCAATTAGAGTTTACTATTGGATAGAATATAATAATAAATAATAGTTTTAGTGAGAGTTGTTACACTTATTTCATAAATACGTATTTTATAATCAATCTATGGTTAGGGTTTATACTACCTAACCATCTTTTATCAAAACTAGACATCTCGAATCCGTAATGTTTATGTCACTATTAAACATTTCGTTTTATAACATATGCATCATTCGATTTAGTTTAGCCAAGTTTACCACTTGCTTAAACCATTCATGTTTAGTGCACTTTCCGGGTTTGTGTGTGTTAACACGCTCTTCTCGTGCACATCAAATCAATTTCTTTTTTCTAATACTCAAATAAAATTTACTAAATGACTAATTCTCACCGGATGTTTAATCAAGCTTGAACCGAACACACTTTGTTAACAACCTTGAGCTCTGATTACCAACTTGTAACACCCATCTCAATTAATCAAGATTTTAAAAATAAAAATACACATTTTAAATGCTAAAATGCGACTTTACAAAAACTTGTCATACCAAGATTCCCGTATGTTTACAACATTTCAAAAACATATTTGTAAGTGTTTACATAATTCACTTATAACAAAACAAATCAAGATTTGACGCGGAAGCTCATTTAACGTGTGTTTAGTTCTTGCTCGTCGCTTGATCTTCATCCGGGACTCTCGACATTCACCTATTATCAAAACCAACTTAGAAGTCAGTTTTGATAGCTAAATAACAAGTACAACAAGGTAATTGGGTCAAAAAATCAAAATAAAGAAAATAAACAAGAATTTCAAGATTTTACCTCGTCGCCGCGTGCGACGGTGATTACCTTTAGGCGTCGCACGACGCCACGTCTTCAATTTGGCAGAATATTGTTTTCTGTTGCTGTATATTTGCCCAGCTAAGTTTTAACCAAAACCCAACTTCAAAATGGCATAACTTTTTATCTAGACCTCCGTTTTACGCGATTCTTTTTCCTATGCGTCCGTAAATTAATTACGGACTTGTTCATCATCATCGTTTGCATTAAAGTCCGGTTTATAAGAAAATAGCCTAGAATTCCCTTTTTCTATTATTCGACCTGTTTAATCTCTAAGTTAACTACATATTTGCTAACAATGCTTGTTTCTAAACATTTTTACCCATTCCCGGGCTTCTAAATCATTAGCTTTTCGCTCCCAAACCTTGGTTTGCGCAAGCATTAATGTCATGCTTGATCTCAATGAATCAAGTATGTACTTTTAATCAAATTCAACGAAATCATTTTTCTATACTTTTATCCCATATTCAAGGACTCTTTTACATCAGATATTGCGAGTCCGTTTCTCGGCTTACGCATTCATAATACTCATTCATTGCGTGACATTCAAGTCACTTCTAACATTATCGTTCTAACCCATATTCTGACCCGTTTGGTTGTCGAGTGAGCTTCGTCACTTCAATAGCATACCAAACTCGACTATTTTCATTATATCATCACCAAAAATATCTAAATACTATTTTGACCCGTTTGGTTGTCGAGTGAATTACATCACTTCATTGACATACCAAACTCATATATTACTCTACAACATCATTAACATAACTACGACCAATGATTATGCATAATGTAACGATACTACAAGTTACGTACCTTCAAAGCGCTCCTTTCAAACGTGTATCGCCACCGGCTTGTCCGCTTGACGACCCGGTTTCCTTTCCTAAAGAGTTCAATTCACAAACCGTTTAGAACCCTTTTTATAAGTCTTAACGCATAATTTGCCATATAAATCAAACATGCATTTTTGTCCGATTTTCAACATTTATTTTTCACTTAGGCATTTTAACGAACACCTAATGGGTATAATTTTACATATTTATAATCAAGTTCGTAACTTTTTATTTTTGCCTAATATAAACATACATTTCAATTTCATTATATCAAGCATGCATACTATCATCAGAATCATCTCATAGAAATCAAGTAACACCACTTTTTGTAGTCATAATTCTTGTGTTCATCCTATTTCTATAAAACCCATTTAACCTATAAAGGGATTATCATGAACTTCAAAATTAAACACAAATTCAACAAGTTATTGACTAGGATTTACTCCAAGACATGTTTTCATTACTAATTTCATCTAAACACCAATTAATCAAGCTCAGATTTCAATCTCACAAATCTTCAAGAATTTGAGATGGAACTAAATGAAGAAATTTAGCATACCTTATAATCCCTTCACCGAGGTGATCACGAATTTGCACTTGGATTTCGATTTAGGCTAGATTTACCCTTTCAATTTGTCAATTTTGAGCTAGTTAGGGTTTGATATGGGGAGCTTCCTGGCTTCTCTAGAGAATTCGACCAGAACACACACTTAAAGTGTGTGTTTTGGTGTCTAACATTTTAATTAAAACAAACTTGTTTCAAGTTTGCTACAATTGGCCCTTATACTTTATTCCAAGTTACATGTAGTTTATTTCAACAATTTTCCTTATTACTATAAGACTTATGATTTAACTAGGTTATTTATTCCTAGTTACTTAATCCGGTTTGTTACCGATTTTAAATTCTTAATATAAAACTTTATATTTTCGGGGTGTTACACCCCGTTGCCTCAGGTCTTTTATAAGCTTTATTTTCTCCAAAGCTTTAATTCACTTTTTATTTAATATTAGACTTATTTATTTAGATCCTAATATTTACCGGGTTTATTTTTACCACTTACAGTATTTTACCCGTTTATTTTCAGTTACTTTAATAGAATTAATTAACAGCTTTTTGGGGTGTTACATTCCTGATCCTCAAACAAGTTTAAATAAGTTCCAAAATCGTGCTTAGGACCTTTGTAAGTGTCCTTAACCTCCAAATTTCAGTTTTAATTAGTCTAATGACCAAAAGTCAAACTTATCGTAATTAAGGTTTGACTTAGTGATTAATCACTAATGGTCCAGTAATTAGTCAAATTAAAAGTAGTTATAAGTTGGTAATTATGTAGGTAATAAACCTCTAAGAGGGCACCTACTGATTATCACCCTAACTTGGTCAAATGTGGGGCCAAACCTAATATTAAAAAGTCATCAGAAACCATTTTTGCAAGTAAATACATAATTAGCAATGTAGAAGCTATGGAACCTGTTTTAACACTAAAATAACTTGGTAATTAATGTAAGAACATGTCTAAACATGTTCAACCCGACAATTGTGAGTTTAGGCTCGGTTAGCAACCGAAAGTCGCAAAAGTTGACTTTTGCTTTGATTTTCAATTCTGATCCGATTTAGATTATTTTAGAAATGCCTTAGGGTTCCATTAGGACCATATTACATGATAGTATAACCCTCTGAGTTTATACAATGTGGTTCCTTTGAAATCCTAGTTCGTTGCATGTTTCCGTTATATGCCTAAAATTGACCATTATGCCCTTTTAATGCAAAAACAAAATTTTTGGAAATGTGAGTGGACAAATACCTTTGCTACTGATTTATAAACATGTCCTTAAAATTTGACATCAGTTTGAGGTATGAGTAGGGAGTTATGCTCAATATCGTAATTGGAAAGCTTTTTATTAATTAAACGGCATAATTAGCATACCGCCTATTTAAACCAGAATTTTGACACCAAACCTTTTACCCACTGATGTAATATAATATTTTGGGATTTTTGAAGATTTTTAATTATTTTTTTAAGCTGATCATAACCTGGGTATATTGCTTTAATTCGGTAATTGACTATTATACCCTTTATACTAATAAAATAAGTTTTCCATAAGATTTTGATACCAAACTTTTTGCTACTGATTTTATATGATAAATAGAATATTTTGAACTTTATAAACTGATCAGAAACTCAGATTTCCTGTTATAGCCCGAAAATCGCTTAAAACCGATTTTTAAGCGTTTTAAACGCATAGTAAGGGTTAAAACTATTTTTGACATATAAGACTCAATACCTACTGATATTTTAAGTAAATTTTTATACTTTAATAGTAAGCAAAAGTCTTGAAATCATATTTTCGAATTTGACCTTTAAAGCTTATGTGAAATTACCAAAATGCCCCTACGGTGCATAGTTTAGTTAGAAATGATAAATTTCACATATATGCAATACCCTACTGTTATGACTTATAAAAATAAATATTTTTACTAATCGTGCGTTTTGAACCGTATACATTTCTTTAAAACTACCCGGTCTAAGTTTGAACTTAAGTAAGATCCGTTAGGAATCTAATAGGTTATTAAAAACCTTCGTTCCAGATTAGGAGGCCGGTAACAGATATTTGCACTTGATGGTTGAATACGATTGAGATAAATTTGAATATTTGCTCAGGTAAATACTTTTAACTTATTTTCCGTTATACGGGCTTGGGATAAGGTATTATAATAATACCGCTTGGTCGGGTATGTAGTTATTTAAATCGAATTGTGATTAATATATTTACATAACCCGTTTTAATCTGTTTTGTTTGGCATATGGCCTTTGGGAGGTTAATGACCGTGTCCTGGATATCCTCGGCTCATTCATTGAAATGGCCACGACTTAAGCACGGGGTGTAGGCATACACCTGACAGTTGCGTATGTAAAAAGGTACTCCACAATAAGGAAATGCCTTGTGGGTATTATACCTGTGGTGTGCCAGTTAATCTTGTCCGGCTCTTCTAACCGGCCCTGACGGACGACAAACATATAAATCTGTATACAAGTTTATTTATAAATAATTGTCCCAAGTTATAAAAGAATATTTGTGCCTTGTGCATCTAAATCAATTTTCTTAAACATTTTCAAAATGAGTCGGTTAATTGTATTTACCAGTGAAAACTGACGTATTTTCCAAAAGGTTAAGTGCAGGTACTAAACGAAATAGGCTGGCTACTTCTGGTGATTAAATAATGAAGTCTTGCAAGCTTGGTCACTTAAAATCTGTTGAACAATTATCTTTTATTTGATCCGCCTGTGGATCCTTTACATTCCGTTTGTAATACATGATACTTTCATTCGGTTTGTAATATATTTTACTTTAAGACTTCCGCTGTGCATTAAACTGTGATATATTGACTATGATGATATCAACTACGTCACGATACTCCCCACCGGTAATACATGGAAATATCGGGGTGTGACAGGTTGGTATCAGAGCCAACATTGAGTGAATTAAACACTAGCTTTTTGTGTTTAATCTCAATGACACAGTTGCACATTCCTTGACTTCCGAGTCTAGGCTAAGGACTTAGGACTAATCCTAATCTTTTATTTTGTCCTTTATTGTTTTCCTTGTTTTCCTTTGATTGTTTTGACAGGAACCAAGATGCCGCCACATATGAGAGGACGAGGAAGAGGAAATGGTCCCATAACCGGAAATGACCATGAAGCCGGGCCTTCGCACCGGCGTACACCCTCAATAAACATCAGCTCTGATCCTCGTGAAGATTGGAGAACCTACCTAGAGCCGCCGAGGCGCTCAGTCTCGCTTAGCTCATCACCATCCTACCTAAACTCTTGTGGGCCACAATCGGAGAACGAGCCCCACAACTCACATCACTCCTTCATCCCTCTCCAACGCTCAAACTCACACCATTCATTTAACGACCAAACACCCTACTTTCAAAGCCGGTTCAACCCGGCAAACCAAGTTGATGAACCAATGGGTTATAACCCGTTGGGTCCGGAAGATCATTTCCCAATGGATATGGATGAAGATCCGGAGCCCGCTCAACCGCCGACTGGGACGCCGACGCACCCCATCGAAATATCTGATGGGTCATCTTTTCATGGGTCACCGTACCTGGGCCCTGACAGCTACGAGGCAAGGTTTGCCTCATACCATGGGAGTTTACTCCCTCTTACAACCAGCAGCACCAGCAACAGCAGGATCCCTCTGAGGATTCACGTTTTGTAGCGGTCACGCCACCGCCACCACCACCGCCAGTACATCAAGCGCCTCCAGAACCACCGAGGCGTAGAAGAATAGGTGCACGGATGTCCGTGCGAGAAGGGGGTTTCCACTTCAGCACCCCCCGAGACTCTAGTGGCAGCCACTACCTGCCAATGCAAGAAAACCCATAGATGGGTGGGCCTTCCAACCCAGTTTTAGAGGTGGATTCTGCACCAGTTGCACCACCACCACAACACATGGGTTATAATAACCCGATTCCTACTTACGCCGGTTCCGCGGCGTATAACCTGTTTGAACAGCCAGCTTATCCTGGCTATAACTACTATAATGCCCCTGCCGTCGATCCTTACATTGAGGCGGCCAACTACAACGCCCTTCATCCCGAAGGACCTTTTGGGACTTCGCACCAACCGGGATACCTACCGCAAGGGTATCAATACCCGATACCTTATCAACCCCCGCAGCAGCAGCAGCCGCAGCCACCACAGTTTTCCCCACCGGAACGGAAGGAAATCCTCTAGAGGCTAAGCCGGGTAGAACAAGAGCGTAGGAACAACCGGGGATTTCTCAAGGGCCTGGCAAGCTTAATAAAAGGGAAGAAGAAGAGGGATCATTAAATCCCTATTTGTATTGTTGTTATTTCAATTTCGTCCCTGCGTGGACAATTTATTTATGTATTCAGTCCCTGCGAGGACTTGTATTTCCCTTTTAGTCCCTGTGAGGACAATGTTATTTATTTCAAAAAAGTCCCGTTTAGGGCAATTATGTACTCTTTTTAAAATTTAGTGGAATGTTTTATCTAAATTTTGTTATCATCTTATGTATGAATAATATATGAAATAAATAAAAAATATCATTCCTTTTTATAATAAATCCGCCATTATATATTAAAAAGAATCTTAAAAGGTATAACCTAGCCTATATGTCATTATAGACCTGGCAATGATGGTAAGACCTATTTAAAAAGAGATTCAAATCCTTGTTAACATCTGAGAACATGTTAACACTCCTGGCAGTAGTGATACGATAAAATCACACATGTCATCTTTATATGGGATCCTTCAAATCCCTTTTCAAACCTAATGATATATAAATCATGGGTTCAAATCATCAATTAAGATGATCATGTATTAAACATCCATTAGTGATGAAATGCCTACGGGCCATAATAATTGTCAAATAAGACAAAAGACAGTTGTAGTCTACGACTCCCTGTCAGGAAAAGGCAATGAACTATGTTCAAGCCTTAATGCCTTGATTCTCTGAAATCATGGCTTATGATTTAAAATTGTCCTTGTGACTAGGCCTTTTGTGCCACTGTTAATACCCTTATTGTTTTATAATTAGGATAAATTATAATGAAAATCCTAAATAAATATGATTAACAAATTAACCAAATGTGGTCTATGTTTACCACGGTTAATGAATCGTCAAGAAATGATGATTCCATTATAGACTCCTGAATAAATTATTTTCAATATTTTATGTAGCGAATCAAGCTACATGGCTGACTCAGATGAAGTCAACAGTCACCCGAGGGAGAATCACAATACTGCCCGAATTAACATAGCGGGTGCAGAAATGCAGGCATTGATAGACAATGCCGTAACTCGAGCTCTGGACAGAAAAGAGGATGAATCAAGTGGTACTCGTAGTAGGACCCTATCTGCACAACATTCAAAACCACCCTCCAAGGTACATACAGCTCGAAAGAGTGAATCTCATCACTCTTCGAATCAGAAAAGTGTCCCGTCTAAACAGGTTGTGCTCAACCAGGAGCCTAGGGTCAAGACCTATTCATATAAGTATTTTGTATCCTGCAAGCCAAGGGATTTCACTGGGGAAAAAGGAGCCATCGATTGCATGACATGGCTAGACGAGATGGATACGGTAGTTGATATTAGTGGGTGCGCAGAGCGAGATATCATGAAGTATGTGTCACAATCTTTCAAAGGTGAAGCTCTAGCTTGGTGGAGGTCTTTGATCCAAGCTACTAGAAAGATCCCGTTATACAATCTGACATGGGATCAGTTTGTTGCTCTTATTAAGGAGAATTACTGTCCTCAACATGAAGTTGAGAAAATTGAGTCCGACTTCTTATCATTGGTTATGAGAAACTTAGACTGTCATGCTTACCTCACCAGCTCCAATACCATGTCTCGATTAGTTCCGTACCTGGTGACACCGGAACCAAAACGTATAGCCCGTTTCATTGGGGGTTTAGCCCCGGAGATCAAAGCTAGTGTGAAAGCATCCCGACCTGCTACTTTTAGGTCAGCAGCTGATTTATCATTGTCCCTTACCCTGGATGCGGTCAGGCAGAGATCGCTTAAAAATTCTGAGGATGGAAAAAGGAAACGTGAGGAGGATAACTCACGACGTTTTGATAAGAAACATAAAGGGAACCATAAAAGTTTAGGGTTCAACAAGGGCAACCAACATGCGGATGAGAAACCTAAATGCAAAACCTGCCTAAAGCGTCATTTTGGAAAATGCAGGTTTGAATCAAAGTCGCAGTCGCAGTCGAAACCGATTGGTGGTGGGATATGCAAATCCAAGGAACATAAGACTTTGGATTGCAAAAAGATAAAGGATGCAACTTGTTATAACTGTAACGAAAAGGGGCACATCAAGACTAACTGCCCAAAGTATGCAAAGAAGCCTGAGGAGGCTAAAACGACCAATGCTAGGGTCTTTAGGATGGATGCCAAGGAGGCAGTGTAGGATGACAACGTGATAACAGGTACCTTTCTTATAAATGATGTTTATGCAAGGGTATTATTTGATTCGGGTGCAGATAAGTCATTCGTTGATGATAAGTTTTGTAAGTTGTTAAATCTGCCTGTTAGAACCCTAAGCATAAAATATGAAGTAGAACTGGCCGACGGTACCATAGAAACTGCTTCAACCGTGTTAGATGGATGTTTTATATCCATTAGGAACCACTCCTTTCCATTATCGTTGCTTCCTTTGAAATTAGCTAGTTTCGACATAGTGATAGGCATGGATTGGTTATCTCATAACCAAGCCCAGATTGTTTGTGATAAGAAACAAGTGGTTATCAAGAATCCGTATGGTGAGCCACTTACCATACAAGGAGATACTCAGTATGGGTTGCCTAAGCAAGTGTCTATGCTTAAGGCGTCAAGGTGTATGAAGAAGGGTTGTGTCGTCTACATGGCACAAGTAACGATTGATGAACCGAAGCCCAAGATCGAAGATATCCCTGTCATTTCTGAATATCCAGAAGTATTCCTGGAAGAACTACCTGGTTTACCACCAGATAGACAAGTGGAGTTCAGAATCGACATTATTCCTGGAGCAGCACCTGTTGCAAGAGTACCATACAGGTTAGCACCGACTGAGATGAAAGAGTTAAGGACTCAACTAGACGATTTGTTGGCCAAAGGTTTTATTTGACCTAGTTCATCCCCCTAGGGAGCACCGATTCTGTTTGTGAAGAAAAAGGATGGGTCGATGCGTCTGTGCATCGATTATCGCGAGCTGAATAAAGTTACTATCAAGAACAGATATCCGTTACCCAGGATCGATGATTTGTTCGATCAGCTTCAAGGGGCAAGTTACTTCTCCAAGATTGATTTAAGGTATGGTTACCATCAGCTGAAGGTTAGAGATGAAGATGTGCACAAGACTGCATTTAGGACTCGTTATGGCCACTATGAGTTCTTAGTAATGCCTTTCGGGCTCACAAATGCGCCGGCAGCATTCATGGATCTCATGAATCGCGTCTGCAAGCCTTACTTGGACAAGTTTGTCATTGTTTTCATTGATGACGTACTTATATATTCTAAAAACCAAAAGGACCATGAGAAACACCTCCGATGTATCCTAAAACTTCTACAGCAAGAGAAGCTCTACGCCAAATTTTCAAAATGTGAATTTTGGCTTCGTAAAGTCCAATTTCTTGGACATATGGTTAGCGAGCGTGGTATCCAGGTGGATCCCGCTAAGATTGAAGCTATCATGAATTGGCAAGAGCCGAAAACACCCACGGAGATTCGTAGCTTCTTGGGTCTGGCAGGATATTATAGGTGTTTTATTGAAAACTTCTCAAGGATTGCTGCACCCCTAACCTCATTGACTCGAAAGAATATAAAATTTGATTAGGGTCGTAAGCAGCAGGAATCCTTTGATATTCTTAAGCAGAAATTGAGCAATGCACCTGTGTTGACATTGCCTGAAGGAATTGAAGAATTTGTGGTATATTGTGATGCATCGCACATAGGTATGGGATGTGTTCTTATGCAGAAGGGCAAAGTCATTGCTTATGCCTCGTGACAATTAAAGGTCCACGAAAAGAATTACACCACCCATGATTTGGAGTTGGGTGCCGTTGTATTTGCACTAAAGCTATGGAGGCACTATTTATATGGTACCAAATGTGTGATTTACTCTGATCACAAGAGCCTTCAACATCTGTTTAATCAGAAGGATCTGAATATGAGACAGCGTCGATGGATGGAAACACTGAACGATTATGATTGTGAAATCAGATATCATCCAGGCAAAGCAAACGTAGTCGCTGATGCCTTAAGCAGAAAGGAAAGGGTTAAGCCCATTAGAATCAATGCCAAGAGCATTGAATTGAAGAACAGTTTAAATGAAAGGTTGTTAGCTGCCCAAAAAGAAGCAGTACTAGAAGCTAACTATCCAAATGAGAAGTTAGGCGTAACTGAGGAACAATTGTCGTATGGCAAGGATGGAATCCTGAGATTGAATGGACGAATATGGGTTCCAATTTATGGAGGACTTCGAGACGTGATTCTTCAAGAAACCCATAGTTCCAAATATTCTGTTCATCCTGGAAGTGATAAGATGTACCAGGATTTAAAGGCAAATTACTGGTGGATAGATTTGAAGAAATCTATAGCCACTTATCTGGCCAAATGTCTGACGTGTGCTCAAGTTAAAGCCGAACACCAGAAGCCGTCAGGTTTGCTGCAACAGCCTGAACTTCCCACTTGGAAGTGGGAAATGGTAACCATGGATTTTATTACTAAGTTACCAAATACGAAACGTGGGAATGATACTATTTGGGTTATAGTTGATAGACTGACCAAGTCAGCCCACTTCTTACCAATTAAAGAAACTCACAGCTCAGATAAACTAGCACAACTGTATGTGGATGAGATTGTATCTCTTCACGGAGTGCCAGTATCTATTATCTCTGATAGGGATACTAGGTCTACGTCTCACTTTTGGAAAAGTTTTCAGCAATCGCTGGGCACTCGATTAAATTTCAGCACTGCATATCATCCTCAGACGGATGGACAAAGCGACGTACGATACAAACACTTGAAGATATGCTACGAGCTTGTGTAATCGATCTAGGAGGAAGTTGGGATGATCATCTTTCGTTGATTGAATTTTCGTATAATAATAGTTATCATTCAAGCATCCAAGCCGCGCCTTTTGAGGCTTTGTACGGAAGAAAATGTAGGACGCCCGTTTGTTGGGCAGAAGTTGGAGATGTCCAACTAACAGGACCGGATATAGTCCTAGAGACGACAGATAAGATTGTGCAGATACGCGATCGCCTCAAAGCTGCCAGGGATAAACAGAAAAGCTACGCAGATAAAAGGCGTAAACCTCTAAAATTTGAGGTAGGTGACAAAGTGATACTTAAAGTATCACCATGGAAAGTGGTGATGTGATTTGGCAAGAAAGGCAAGCTAAGCCCCAGATATATAGGACCATTCAAGATCATCGAACGTGTCGGAACAGTGGCTTACAAGTTAAACTTGCCTGAAGAGCTCAGTGGAATCCATAATGTGTTCCACATTTGTAACTTGAAGAAATGCCTAGCCGATGAAACGCTAGCCATGTCACATAAGGATGTGCATATAGATGAGAGCTTAAAATTTATTGAAAAACCTTTGTCGATCGAGGATCGACAGGCTAAGAAACTTTGAAAGAAGCACGTACCGATTGTGAAAGTTAAGTGGGATGCCCGAATACACGTGGGAGGTTGAATCCACAATGAAACAGAAGTACCCTCATTTATTTCAGTAAATATCGAGGTCGATATTTCTTTTAAGGGGGTGAGGATGTAACACCTCGAAAAAAAATCTCGTCCAATATAATGAAGACACGTGTCATGGACTTTAAACGTGTAAGAAATTGATTCCGAGGTATTAAAGTGTTAAACAATGTAAATATGTGAATAAAAGGATCCAGTGTCAACATGCCTAACTTGTGCCTCTGATTGACCTCACACGACGTTCGTATTCTTTAAAGAATAATTTATCGAACTTAGAAAGTCGTTTGTGCTTAAAATAAGGATCTAATGAAACGTAATGGTTAAAAGTGTCAAGATGTTAATTTATTACCTCTGAGTGACCTTTTCCAACCTTTGGTAAATATTAACACACCCTCATATAAATCAGATAGTGGTTTACTATAAAACCTGGTGCAACAATCTAATGAAACTTGCAAATATTTCAAATCTGGACCTTGGTGCAAACACGAAAAGTCCTATCATTTTGGCTCTTTCAAAAGACTACAAACAATGCCATTGCATGGCCACACTCCCAAGGTGCCTCAGGTCTGAAAATATGGTCCCCTTCTACTGATTAATACCTTAGATTCGTTTGGACAAAGATGAATGGTCAAATGTTAAAAGTTCTAAAAATTTTGTCTTCTGACCAAGGCTTATGGACCGCAAGGATGCCACCTTACGTACCGTAAGGTGGTGGAGCTGGCCGAAATTTACCGGAAAGCGGATACGGATCGCAAGGCCAAAGCCTTACGGTCCGTAAGACCTGTATCTGGGCAGAATTTTGGACAGGTGCCTGTAACAGCAGGTTGCACCGCCTTATAAACATGGTTTTCGAATTCAGGAGCTTGGCCAACAGTTTTTCATGCATAGGGACACTTGGAATTGATCTAAGATCAGTAGTAGACCTTGGTGGAATGATCTCATGAGTTTAAAATTCCTATATAAAGGAATGAAGTTGCAACCATTGTTCTTGCTCACTTCTAACTCACTTCAAGACTCTCTCTGGAGCTTCTTGATCCTCAAACAAGTTTCAATAAGTTCCAAAATCGTGCTTAGGACCTTTGTAAGTGTCCTTAACCTCCTAATTTCAGTTTTAATTAGTCTAATGACCAAAAGTCAAACTTATCGTAATTAAGGTTTGACTTAGTGATTAATCACTAATGGTCCAGTAATTAGTCAAATTAAAAGTAGTTATAAGTTGGTAATTATGTAGGTAATAAACCTCTAAGAGGGCAGCTACTGATTATCACCCTAACTTGGTCAAATGTCGGGTCAAACCTAATATTAAAAAGTCAACAGAAACCATTTTTGCAAATAAATACATAATTAGCAATGTAGAAGCTATGGAACCTGTTTTAACACTAAAATAACTTGGTAATTAATGTAAGAACATGTCTAAACATGTTCAACCCGACAATTCTGAGTTTAGGCTCGGTTCGCAACCGAAAGTCGCAAAAGTTGACTTTTGCTTTGACTTTCAGTTCTGACCCGATTTAGATTATTTTAGAAATGCCTTAGGGTTCCATTAGGACCATATTACATGATAGTATAACCCTCTGAGTTTATACAATGTGGTTCCATTGAAATCCTAGTTCGTTGCATGTTTCCTTTATATGCCTAAAATTGACCATTATGCCCTTTTAATGCAAAAACGAGATTTTTGGAAATGTGAGTGGACAAATACCTTTGCTACTGATTTATAAACATGTCCTTAAAATTTGACATCAGTTTGAGGTCTGAGTAGGGAGTTATGCTCAATATCGTAATTGGAAAGCTTTTTATTAATTAAACGACATAATTAGCATAACGCCTATTTAAACCCGAATTTTGACACCAAAACTTTTACCCATTGATGTAATATAATATTTTGGTATTTTTGAAGATTTTTAATTATTTTTTTAAGCTGATCATAACCTGGGTATATTGCTTTAATTCGGTAATTGACTATTATACCCTTTATACTAATAAAATGAGTTTTTCATAACATTTTGATACCAAACTTTTTGCTACTGATTTTATATGATAAATAGAATATTTTGAACTTTATAAACTGATCAGAAACTCAGATTTCCTGTTATAACCCGAAAATCGCTTAAAACCGATTTTTAAGCGTTTTAAACGCATAGTAAGGGTTAAAACTATTTTTGACATATAAGACTCAATACCTACTGATATTTTAAGTAAATTTTTATACTTTAAGAGTAAGCAAAAGTCTTGACCTCAGATTTCCGAATTTGACCTTTAAAGCTTATGTGAAATTACCAAAATGCCCCTACGGTGCATAGTTTAGTTAGAAATGATAAATTTCACATATATGCAATACCCTACTGTTATGACTTATAAAAATAAATATTTTTACTGATATTTTCAAACCAGAAGCTCAGATTAATATTTAAACCTTTTTTATAACCTTTAAAATGACCAAAATACCCCTACGGGGCTTAATTTGAGTTTAAATCTGGTTTGGGCATAATGGAAGGTATCCTACTGATCTCACAACATATTTAAGGCATATTAACTTATGAAACCTGTATATGACTCTTTTGATTACCCGTTATTCATTTTACGCGTTCGGTACGTTTTATGTGACTAGTTTGCATAAATTGACCGAAACGGGTCAAACCTTATCATTTTTATATCAAAATCCAGAATGTGTTTAGTTTACCCATATTATAAAAGTCTTCAAACTTGTTGGGTCTAAATCACATCCTAATCCGGTCTTCGCTTAATCGTGCGTTTTGAACCGTATACCTTTTTTTTAAAACTAACCGGTCTAAGTTTGAACTTAAGTAAGACCCGTTAGGAATTTAATAGGTTATTAAAAACCTTCGTTCCAGATTAGGAGCCCGTTAAAAGATATTTGCACTTGCTGATTGAATACGGTTGAGATAAATTTGAATATTTGCTCAGGTAAATACTTTTAACTTATTTTCCGTTATACGGGCTTGGGATACAATATTATAATAATACCGCTTGGTCGGGTATGTAGTTATTTAAATCGGATTGTGATTAATATATTTACATAACCCGTTTTAATTTGTTTTATTTGGCATATGGCCTTTGGGAGGTTAATGACCATGTCCTGGATATCCTCAGCTCATTCATTGAAATGACCACTAAGCATGGGGTGTAGGCATACACCTGACAGTTGCGTATGTAAAAAGGTACTCCACAATAAGGAAATGCCTTGTGGGTATTATACCTATGGCGTGTTAGTTAATCTTGTCCGGCTCTTCTAACCGGCCCTGACGGACGACAAACATATAAATCTGTATACAAGTTTATTTATAAATAATTGTCCCAAGTTATAAAAGAATATTTGTGCCTTGTGCATCTAAATCAATTTTCTTAAACATTTTCAAAATGAGTCGGTTAATTGTATTTACCAGTGAAAACTGAAGTATTTTCCAAAAGGTTAAGTGCAGGTACTAAACGAAATAGGCTGGCTACTCCTAGTGATTAAATAATGAAGTCTTGCAAGCTTGGTCACTTAAAATCTGTTGAACAATTATCTTTTATTTGATCCGCCTGTGGATCCTTTACATTTCGTTTGTAATACATGATACTTTCATTCGGTTTGTAATATATTTTACTTTAAGACTTCCGCTGTGCATTAAACTGTGATATATTGACTATGATGATATCAACTACGTCACAATACTCACCACCGGGCCCACCGATAATACGTGGAAATATCGGGGTGTGACAAAAATATAAAAAAGTTCACTAGAAAAAAGTATTTGCTGAAAAACTCTACAAGTGATATAAACTAAAATGAAGAAGACAGGAGAAAAGAAGGTGAAGACTTTTGGATTGTGGTGCTTTTTAGGAAGACACGTTCACTTATATTTTAGGGTAAACTACTAAAATGGTCATTGAGTAGGAAGACACGTTCACTTATATTTTAGGGTAAACTACTAAAATGGTCATTGAGGTTTGGTCACTTTTGCCATTTTACTTCAAAAATCAAATCTTTTGAATTTAGGTCTCTGTGATTTCAATTTTGTTGTCATTTTCATCCAAAATCAAAATCTGGTCATATTTTTCTGTTAACATCCAGTTTCTTTTCTTTTTTTTTTTTTTGTCTTTTTTCTCCCTTTTAATGAAGGGCAAAATGATATGTTAATGTTTTATTATAACAAATTAAAAAAATCAGACCATTTTGGCCTTAACTAAAAGGGAGGAAAAAGAAAAAAAACTGGATATGAACTGAAAATTCTTATCAGAATTTGCTTTTGGATGAATATGGCAATAAAATTGGAACCACAGGGACCCAAATTCAAAAGGTTTGCATTTTGGACTAAAGTGGCAAAAGTGACCAAACCTTAGGCACCATGTTGGCAGTTTACTCTATATTTTATTTAGCTTAAAGTTCTAGAGTTAATTGCGCGGAGAGTCCCTATGGTTTTACGTTTTTTCACGTTTGGTCCTCAACTTTTCAAAATGGCATGTTTGTGAAATGATAGATTCTCATATTAGGAAAGAACAATTTAAGTACTTGAATCTAGAAAGATCATTGGTGATCCAATCTAATGTTGAATATTTGGTTTGGGCGAGGGTTGTAAACGAACCGAACGAAGACGAACAAGCCCTTGTTCGCGTTCGTTCGTTAAGGAAATAAATGTGTTCACGAACGGTTCATGAACACTTACCGAACGAGATTTTATGTTCGTGTTCACTCATTAAGGAAATGAGCGTGTTCGCGAACGGTTCACGAACACAAATAAATTTGGAGAACGCGACGAAGGATAAAGATAGATGACCCAGAGAGTAGCACTCGAACTTAAATCCCTTATTGTGGAACGGGGGTCGATCGTATTCGCCGATGTGAATAATGAGAAATGAAAGAGAAATAGTGCATAAACAAGGTGAAAGAGGGTTTCCTAGTTTAATTGTTAGGGTAATAAAATAAATAAAAGTTTAATAATATAAAAAAACACACATAAAATATATGCAAGTACAAAGATCTTAAATTAAAACACAAACATACGAACATAGACAAACGCAAATCAACGAATGTTCATGAACACGTTCACGAACATAATCAAACGAACAAGACCTTTGTTCATGTTCGTTTATTTAACTAATCGAACAAAATATTTTGTTCATGTTCGTTCGTTTATTAAACGAACGAACATAAACGAACTTCTCGCCGAACGGTTCACGAACTGTTCGCTGAACGTTCGGTTCATTTACAACCATAGGCGAGCATCATTTGCAGTCAATCGCCATTGTTGATGGTAAGCTCTGTTTGTTTCATAGTGGTTGTAGATCCACTTTGGAATAAAACTGAATGTATTATTTTTTTATTCTTTTAGTCATGATTGCTATAATTTTAACTTAATTTGTTTTATTACCTACAGGATGACGAATCTTTGGCCACAATCACAAATTTTGACGATTTGCATTTTGTCAAGAAAGATGGAAAGTCCACCGAGGGGCGGATCTAGTATTATAAGCAAGGGGGCGGGCGCCATCCTTAAAAAGAATAGTGTAACTTTTAAGCATAAAATCCTGATTGTTTCCCTAAAAAAATTGTAATCAACCCCTTGAAATCTTTATGATGGAGCATATGTGATTAAAAAGAAAACAGATAAAAAAGGCTTCCGATATTTTCACACCTCTAAATCTTATTTTCACATCACTTTTCACTCTATATATATATATATATATATTTATATATATATATTTATTTATGTATATATAGAGAGATAGAGAAGAAGTGTTGGTGAATATTAACTTCCAAAAAAAATTTCACCAGAAAAAAGTATTTGTATAGGGAAAAGATTTGCAAGTGATATAAACTAAAATGAAGAACACAAGTGAAGACTTTTGGGTTGTGGTACTTCTTAAGAGGACCCACCTTATATTTTATTTAGGTTAAAGTATTTGATTATATTCATGACTAATTTATAGACCCGCATATTACTCGAGTTTGTATAATATAAATGATACAATTATATAATCTTAAAAACAACCTATGTTAATTAGTAAAGAAATTTTATATATACAAATTTCTATTATCATATAATGGTTCACACAACTAATTTAAATTTATCACAAAAACTAGTCCATCTTAATTAAAAATACTGAAAATACCATAATAGTCGTGTATTACAAAAGTTGAATACTGAAAAACATGTAATAAACAAATTTATATATTATTAATATGAATTAAATTATGTATTACGTTACATATAACAATGTATAAATAATAATAGTTTTTATCATTATGTATCTTTTAAATATAACTTTTATTTAAAATAAATCTGTAGGACCTCAATTATGTTTATAAAATTCATTATTTAAGTTGTTATTTTTCTCTTTATTGGTAAAAAGCCAATTTTATTAGTATGCTATAAATTAGATTATTATTCTTACTAATAATTGTTATGCGAATTTAATTAATAAATAGTATTTGTAAAGTTATGATATAAGTTAAAGGTTTATATATGATGAATAAAATCTTTTCATTATTAAAGGTTAATTGACTATGTCACAAATGAGTATAAAATGAAATTAATATATTTCTTAGCTCTATTAAATTGAAAACATATCATAAATCAATGTAGCTATAAATCTTAATATTATCTCATCTATAAATCTTCAAAACGTTAAGTTCTCTCCATCTATTATTTTAAAACCCAGTTCAATAAAATTTTAGTTTTGTTCCGAGATAATCCTCTGGTTAGTTACTCTTTTTTAGTTTTTATTTATATGTTAGAAAAACTCATGTATTGATTTTATAGATAATCTTAGATATGGATAACAGTTTTTGTTTTTTTTTTCTTTTGTAATTTAAACTATTTTCTTTTAAGAAGTACTAAAATAATTGTTTTAAATACTATAGATCACTTATGTATATTTTTTAATCATAAATTAGAAATATATATTATTTATTATATATTATTAATGAATTATCATAAATTAGAATTAGATATTAATTATTATATATTATTATTTTGTAACATGTTGATGCATTAGGTTGTTGTAAGATGTGCTTATATTGTGTTTTATGTTTTGGCTTTTGTACTTTCATTTTATATATATAGAGGATCATTACAGAACACTAATTATTGCGAGAACAAAAAGAACAACTCTAAATTACTAGATTTTATGATTTAAAGTTCATATTTTTTAAATTTTATATTTCCTACATTCGTATGTATATTATATATGCATGGAAAACCTTATATTTTTACATATACTTAGCCTACATACATGTAGGTAATTTAACCTACACAGAATGCACATATGTGTAGGTTATATACAAAATGAAAATTTTTCATATTTTATTTTAAATTCTAGTGTGAAAAACAATAAATCTTCCATTTGTAACATTTTCCTTTACTTCTTAGGTTTTTAGGATTGAAAAAATAGGTGATTCATTTTTGTTCTGCGTGTTCTCGCAATATTCAGTGTTCTGCCTAGAACCTTCCCCTATATATATATATATATATATATATATATATATATATATATATATATATATATTGAGTAGGGTTCCTGCACAAAGTGTGTTTTTCCTACAAAGTGTAAGAAGCGATCTGGGCCATCCGATGGGTGTGTTTAATGGTTGAGATCAAGTCAGTGACATTTTTGTAATATTTTTGTGTCATTAATTAATTATCATAATAGGTTAGGGGTAGTCTGGTCATTTTACGTGTTTTAAATCAATCAAATAACATATCCCTATAATCTTGCGATTTTCTCTCTCTCTCTCTCTCTAAAACCAATTATAGAAAACCCTCTTTCATACAAAAAATAGCTAGAATCATGGATCAAGATAACAAATTCTGATTGAAATATAAGCATGATTGATACCATGTTTATCATTCCATTCGCAATTCATCATCTTCTTCTAAAGCACATTAATTCGTATTTCATCTCATCTAGTTATCTATAGACCTTTATAAAGCATTTCCTATGGACTAAGATGTAATTTTGCCACTTATACAAGTTGTTAAACAGGATGTACAAAAGAGTTTAAGCCATGCAATGGGAACTCAACAGCCATTTTAAGACGCCTACAGGGTTAATTGGGGGATTTCACCCTTTCTATTGAATGCTTCGGCTTCCAATCGATTCATGTTTCAATTGTTCAATCGATTCATTATGTGTGCAGAGATTACTTCGTCTTCCCCTGTATAATCTCCGTCTGCCATCGAACTCCAGTTGTCTCAATTTCTCAAACCAAATCAAACCCTGAATTTGAAATTCCGGTTATAACCTTTCAACGAAGTGGAGATGAAGATGTTACGATCTCCGGCACCGGTAAGAGAAGATGATTGGTGCTTCCGATTATCATGTCAATTTGTTGTTTATGTGGTCAATAAACAACAGTTCGATCTCAGATCTGAAGGTTAGAACTCATAATAATATATTCGTGTGTTTGATGTTCTATAAGCTTACGTAATCCACCCTACCCTATATAGCATCCTCTGAGTTTCCCACTCGGATTTTTTAATTTTCTGGTGAATTAAGACTCATGATCTTAATCGGCTTGAAGCTCAGCGTAACAAGCTCAATTCTCGAGGTAGGGTTTGTAAAATCCCCAATTTTTTTTGAAGTAGAACCCTAATTTTGTTGTGTTGTGCGTTTGCATTGATTCAATGTTTTGTGTGTTATTGGAATATAATATTTGTTTCATAATAATTATGTTTCTTCAAATCATCTTCATCTAATTAGATCTTGTTGCTTTATGAAAGTAGTGTGAGTTCAATTTATTTTGATCCATAAGTTTTTAAATTTTGTCAATTTATAACAGGCGATGGGTGATTAAGAGGATAGCTGGTAAGAGTACAAATCTGCAAGAAGTTTTGAAAAATGGATCTGAATTAGCTAAAAAAATAGAAAGAGGTTAAATTCATTTTGGAAATCTTGATGGTTTTAATGTTGAAGTTGTAGATCTGAGTCCTCTTGATGATTCTGGCAATAATGGACGGGTATGTAGCATTTTTGCTTTTATCTCAGCTACCTATGTAGAATGATTGTTAATATTAGACTATATGAGCCCATGGCTTTATAGCCTAGTGGCATCTTGGTGGTGGGATAAGACTTTAGGACCAATAGGTCCTGGGTTCGATTCTCACAAAGGGGGTTTTCCCATGTTTATTGGGTTTCCTCCTGAATTGGTGTGGCATTATGCCTAGTGGAGATGGATATGATCGGGTGGTTCCTCTGGTGGCACGATGATACTCCAGTGGTCCGTCAGTGATCCAAATTTGCCGTTCAAAAAAAAAATATTAGACTATATGATTATTATTAGTGTGAGCCCACATTAACTATTATAAATTAGCATCATATGTGTGCATTTGCCTGTTGTAACATGTGCAGAGAAGGTTTCATGGGCTTCAAAGGTTTGTAAGGTGGGATTTGAAGGTTGTATTTGCCTATCGTATGCCGCGTGTCTTGATGAGATGTCTTTTCTTCCCCCTTTATTTGCTTTTCCTGGTTTTCAACATCAAATGTCTTCAGCAAGCACCCCACTCTCTTTCTAACTTTCCCAACTGATTCGGTGTCCGACGTCCAGGTAGTTCGGCCGGTGTATAATCCCGGTGTATAATTTTCCAGTTCGTCTTTCTTTGATGTTCTGATTAGGGTCAGGGACGAACTGTGTATTTTTCTCTTTAAAAGGGGCAATGATGATGAATGTCTGATCGTCTGAGTGAATCGGGGGTTGAGATTTACCCAATCTTGGCGGGGTAATTTTCCGGTGGTAGATACATTTGATGCCGCCGTGATTATTGCAGCCATGGAGGTTTTATCCTATCAGTACCGATTGATTTTTTTACAGATCTGAGCCTCATTTTCTCCTTTAACGATTTTCTTTTTCTTGATTACACACCGATCTGATTATACCTTTCTGGTGCAGGAAAATGGTTTAGCTTTGCCTGGGCATTGTTCTGATTTAGGTATGTTTTCCTTGATTTCTTTTTGCTTTAGCAAACAGCATCGAAGCATGTTTACTTGGCTATTTTTTTTTAGCTTTTTTAGTTTTCCGGTAAGTTTTAATGTGATGATTTAGGTATGTTTTCATTTTTTACCAATCGTGTGTTAGAATTGTTTCTTCCATTTGGAGTTTAAATGGATTTTCACATATCTTACTGCTGATGCTTGGTTATTGTTGTTCCTTTTTTCATTTTTCTTAATTACGATTGCGAAATTTGTCATATGTTGGTGAGTTTTTGTGATGTTGAGAGTTTTGTGATGACATTTTTGGGAAAGTAAGGTTTTCGAGATTTATGTTTACTCTTTGTTTATTAACTAACATTAGCTGGTTTAGTTCAAACGGTTCACCAGCCTCTTTTTAAGATATCAAAGTTGTTGCTTTATATTAAATTTTTAAAAATTAAACAATGGTTTATGAATATTATAACTCTAAAAAAAAGAATAAAGTATAATGTCGTTACAGATTAGGGGTAAGCATTTGGATTGAACTGACCCGAACCGGGATAGAACCGACCCGAACCGAAACCCGAGCTATCACATATGTAAGAACCAAAGGCAGACCCTATATACTCGGTTCGGGTGTCGGGTATGAGATCCGGGTTGAATTTAAATATATAAAACTTGGGTCTGTAAAAGTTTATGACCTTTCATTTCACTGAAATATCACCATTTTTTACCATCATTTATGTTCTATATTTTTTTCACTGGTTATGTCTCACAAGGTGAAGATATGGATCAGTTTGTATACGAAACCTGTTTTTAACCCCAACCGAAACTGACTATAAAACCTGTCCTAGTTTCAAACCATGCCGCCAGTTTGATACCGGTTCAAAAACTCTGTTAAAACCCGGTTAAAAATGGTTTCAAACCACAAGGATCCTTTTAACAATTTGGGAAAGAACCTGTTTTGAGCATTTTTTAGTTTTTAGAATTTTGTTTATTTTTTATTTATATAATATTTTGAATTATTTTTTTTATTTATATCTGTATATATTTTAAAATTCGGTTTTGGTTGGTTTTTAGCTGGTTTTTTGCCAAAAAAAAGGGTTTTTTAACCGGTTTAAACTGTTTTTTTAAAATAAGTTTTGGTTTCTGAACCCCTATATAAACCGCCGGTTTGGTTTGGTTTTGGAAATGATTTTAAAAAACCAGTTGTCTATTGGTGTTATTGAGGTGTATGAATGTCTGGGACGCCCTCTCCCGCCCTACTTAAGCTGCGTCCATGTTTGACTTGACCCGTTTTGACCTATGATTAGTTGCTACTTTTTATTGCTAACTAAATCTGGCTCCCCGTGATGAAAATTCTTGGAACCACCACTTAGGACGGCTTTATAGAACCCCCTTTACTTGGAAGCTTGCCTTAACAATTTGTGATTAGCAAAAAAAAGTAACATGAACAGATACTACACTAGAATTTAGTGTCAAAGCAAACATGACATAATGTGCATTCCTGTAGGTGTTCTGACATTGTTAAATGAAGTACTTAAATGAAACTAGAGTTGAACATATGAATTAGTTTGTGTACGAAACCTGTTTTTAACACCAACCGAAATCGACTATAAAACATGTCCCAGTTTCAAACCATGCCGCCAGTTTGATACCGGTTCAAAAACTCCGTTAAAACCCAGTTAAAAATAGTCTCAAACTACAACTATCATTTTAACAGTTTTGGAAAGAACATGTTTTGAGCATTTTTTAATTTTTTGAAATTTGTTTATTTTTTATTTATATAATATTTTGAATTATTTTTTATATTTTTTATATTTATATCTGTATATATTTTAAAATTCGGTTTTGGTTGGTTTTTAGCCCGTTTTTTTACCCAAAAAAGGTTTTTTTTACTGGTTTAAACTGGTTTTTTTAAATAAGTTTTGGTTTCCGAACCAGTATATAAACCACCGGTTTGGTTTGGTTTTGGAAATGGTTTAAAAAAAAAACAATTTTGACTACTAGGCAGCCAGAAGCATAACCAAGTCATTACCTTAATGAAGCTTACGTAGATACACAACTTTTGTACAACTTATCCACATAACACACTAGGTGTTAGTATGCTAAGTTGTAGACAACTCTAAACTGTTTTGTACATCTTAGATTCCACCTAACACACTAGGTGTTAGTAACTTAGTATGCTAAGTTGTAGACAACTCTAAACTGTTTTGTACATCTTTGATATGTAAGTTGGGCAATGTCACTAATGCTATGATATATATGATATGTTAGTTTAGTAGCCAAGTGTGGCCCTTATCCATCCATGTGCATTCGCCGAGCTATTCTTCACGTTTTCAGGTTTACTCAAGTTTCTACGTCGTACTTTTACGCCGCCGCAACGCGCGGCGGGTAACAAACCTAGTTCCTAATAATTATAATAATATAGTTTAATAGTTATACAGTTTGGTTCATTATTCGCGTTTGGAAACGTTAGAAAACTGGTAAAAATTGTAATTACATGTTTTAACACAACTCGGCCTTGGCAGCACTCCTATTTTAACCATTACCCATTTTGCCCCGTTAATTACCTAAGTAGCCAGGGTAGTCGTTCTACCACATTAAGAAATATGCTTACCCCATCTTTCAATTATGTATGTATCTTTTGATGTATTCATGAGCAAACTTTATGGAAACAGTAAAATCGCTTACAGAGGTTCACAGAATATTAAAGGTACAGTTCTAATTCTTTCGGAATATTAAAGGTACAGTTCTAATTCTTTCTTTCAGTTGCTTTGTCGTTGGATTGTTTCATGTTATTTGATGATCATTTTCCCATGTTTTCTTCATTTCGTTTTCCTATTTTCTATGCAACTACCGCTAGAAAATTTCTTGCGTATGAAATTACATCTGATTGTTTTTACAGTTTAGAGCTGGTTCATTATTGTTCTTTTATCTTCATAATATGATTATTGATATAATGTTCCTTCCCACCAGTTGCACGAGCCTATTGTCTGCGTTGGTGGTTTTTTGTTAATTGATTTAGGTCGGGGTTCAGGTACAAGCAGCAGATGGAAAATATAATATATGGTTAGTGTATTTTCTTAATAGTTAAGTTAATAATTGTTTAAGTGCGTTTATATTTGTTTCAAAATTTCCAACTGGATCTTATTACTCTATTTGATGGTTTTGACTTCAGAAGTTGTTTGATAATCTTGATGGGTCAAAACTGGGTCAGCATATATGGGTCAGAAAGTTAACGGGTCAGGCATCATGGGCCATCATCTAGTTTATTTTAGCATGATTATTTTATGTTTAATTGAGTCAAAGTAGTGGGCCTTAGTTGTGGGTCGTGATTTCCTAATTGTAGGGCTAGTTTGCGTCAGTTTCTAATCACGTTCAAGTAGTGGACAACAGGTCTAGGGTAGTATTTATTTCTTGCAAGTTCTTGATTCTAATCAGCGTTTTTTTTAATTGAAAGAAAGAGTCAGAACAATTGTTTGTTCAAATCTGCAGTGTTTGTGTTTGTTTAATCTCGTATTGTGAGGGTTTCTTCCAACAGTTGGTATCAGAGCGAGGTCTAGCAACGAGGGCCGGTTTGAGAGTCGGTGGCAAGAAACAGGGTGCAGCCATTTGGCTGTAGGGCAGGAGTAGAAAGCAGAGAAAGAAGTTGTCGAATGAAACCGGCAAGAAGGAAGAATTAATGAAGAAAGTTAGGGCTTTGATTAACCCTAAGAAAGAAGACCAAGTCACCGGAAAATGACCGTACCTGTGACAAGAAAAAAGAAAGAAAGAAATCGCTGATCAGAAAGAAAAGAGAGTAGGCTGAGAAAGAAGAAAGAAGCAGAAAGAAATCTCGATTTCAGACAATCGAAGAAAGAGACCGGTGGTACGGCTTGAAAGAAAGACCGAAGAGCTCACCGGTGATACAAAAAGGTTGGCATAAGAGGAGTGGTTTTGTGGCAATGAGTATCGCTGAGAGGAGAAAGAAAGCCGCAAGCAAGGTTGATCACATTCAATGATCAGAAGAAAGAAGTAGCGGAGGGTGAAAAATAGGAATTTGCAGCAGTGATCCATAGCAGGTGATAGACAATCGTCTGGGGTGATTGTTGATTAAGAATGTCGGGCACATCGGTAAAAGAAGAGCAAGTATCTGATTCCGATCAGAAGCAAGAGCAAGATTCTAGTCGGATCTGTGTGAACCGATTAAAGCAAGAATAGCAAGATGATGAAGTTGAACCGAGCAAGAATGAAGGTTCGAAAGCAAGAAAAAAATAGGTAGCAAGTAGCCTGTTCATTAAAGCAAGTCAGCAAGCAAGAAGATTCGAAGTAAGAAAGCAAGAGTGGGTTCGAATCAAGCAAGAACGTAGCAAGATTAGCAAGGCCAGCAAGTAAGACGCAAGATCAGCAAGATTCAGAATACAAGTTTCGAAAGCAAGTCAGCAAGAAATCAATCAACGAAAGCATGTTGATTAGAAGCAAGAAGCAAGAAAGAATGCAAGCAAGTAGCAAAGAACCGACATCAAGATTATGGGGGTGAGTGTTTGATAATCTTGATGGGTCAAAACTGGGTCAGCATATATGGGTCAGAAAGTTAACGGGTCAAGCATCATGGGCCAGCATCTAGTTTATTTTAGCATGATTATTTTATGTTTAATTGAGTCAAAGTAGTGGGCCTTAGTTGTGGGTCGTGATTTCCTAATTGTAGGGCTAGTTTGCGTCAGTTTCTAATCACGTTCAAGTAGTGGACAACAGGTCTAGGGTAGTATTTATTTCTTGCAAGTTCTTGATTCTAGTCAGCGTTTTTTTTAATTGAAAGAAAGAGTCAGAACAATTGTTTGTTCAAATCTGCAGTGTTTGTGTTTGTTTAATCTCGTATTGTGAGGGTTTCTTCCAACAGAAGTTCTCTCTCGTATTTCATGTTTGACCAGTATTTATGATTTTTAGTTTATATCTTCACACGTTAAATGGTTTGAACTATGGGTAACATAATAAAAAGGAACACTAAAATATTAGAATCTGTACGTTAAATTTACTTTTGACCGGTTGACACCCTACAACATATTCCATATCTTCATTAAATTTTATTTAAAAAATGTGATACGATTATATCACTAACAGATGGTTATGCCTACATTCACAGAAAAGGTTGGGGAACAATCCAGTGAATCTCAAGATGTAAACTCAAAGCAGCCAGTGAAAGAGAAAACTTCAAAGGCTGAAAGGCGTGCTCTTCAGGAGGCTCAACGGGCTGCAAAAGCTGCTGCAAAAGGTGACTCCGAGTCTTCTTTGGATAAAATTGATTTTGATTTTGTCTATATTTATTATGAATATTCAGCAGGAGGAAATGCGGTAGCAAACACGAAAACCGGAAAAGCCAGCAGCGTCAAAAGAAAGACAACGCATCCTCCATTGCACCCGCAGAAAAAAGGGTAGCTGATCATAAAGATAAAGATAAAAAAAAAGACGTCCCTCATCCACGAATGCAGTTTGATGATGCAACTCGTGTAGAGATAGCTAAAAAACGTGCAGTTGTAAAACAAACTGAGGTCAGAAACCGCGTCGAGCTTTTTAGGCATCTACCTCAATATGAACATAAAACAAAGCTTCCTCATCTTGAAATGAACTTTTACGGCCTCAATTTTGTTTACCCTTCTGTTTACAAGGTACTTTGCTATTTACATTTGCAATTTTATTTACGGGTGTAAACAAGCCGAGCCGTCCTACTACCCTAATAGCGACACTAGACCTATACGCTACTTATAGCTATATTTAATTGCTATTTATGTTGAAAAAAAATAAAAAAATTAAGTGTCGCTATTCTCGCAATCCATTGCTACTACCCTAATAGCGACACTAGACCTATACGCTACGTAGCGCGCTATAGCGATCGCTATTGACAACTTTGACCGGAACAAAGAATATTGTGGCGATTTGATCGATTAGTGAACTAAAAAAATCAATAAACGCCTCTAGCTAGCATATGCAGGAAAGAATATTCATGAATTTAAGAAATAGAATCAACAAGTCGTTGCTTCTTTGGTTCAGGTTCTTCAGGCATTCCTTGAGGCATAGGTGGTGGAGGAACAATGGGAATGCCATTTTGGGCCAGGGGTGTGAACTGAGATCCAGGTGACCCATTAGGCGATTCATCATGTAAATTCCGGGCCTAGGCGGAGTCGTGACTTGAGCATTAGGAGGGATGTTTAAAGCTAGCCCAGTCGCATAGTTTGAGTACCAGTGTGCTCATCCAAATCCATATCGATAAACAAACTAAAAGAGAAAATAGTAAAAAAAATCTCCCTTTATACTCATTTGCTGACTAACTTTAAAATTAGATGGTAGTGGTGGCAAGGGTACTTGGGGAAAACTACTTGACACAAACAGTGAAACTCGTATTTAGTAACATGTTTCTCATTTTGGAGTAATTATTTCAAAAAGGTTCAATTTTCCTTTCTAACGATGGCTCACTTGTTGCGGTGAAAAGACTGAAAGAGGAACATACCCTAGCCGGTGAACTCCAATTTCAAACAAAAGTTGAGATGATTAGTACAGTGGTGCACCGTATTCTACTATAGTTAAGGGGATTTTGTACGACACCAACTTAAGGGTGACGGTTTATCCGTACATGGCTAATGGCAGTGTAGCTTCATGTTTGAGAGGTACCATTAATCTTTTTGGTGTATTTAGAGGGGGTAAAATATGCGGGGTGGGGCGGGCGGGTTGGGTGACAGGTTGATAGGGGGTAGAGCCGTTACCATTTTATTTTTAAATGGCTTTCCAACCAACCATATTGGCTTCTTACATTCTTATTTTGGCGTTCTCACCGCACAAACCTTCTCTGTACGAAAGGCGGGACTTAATACTGTACATTATGCCAAATTTTTGTGCACGTTTTGCATCTCAATTCTCAAGTGCGCTTTTTGAGTTTACGTGCACTCCTTGCTTTTTGTAGTCTGAAGCGCAAGCCTATGCGCCTTAGATATAAAAAAGTTGCTGTTAAAAATTGTTAATATCTTGGATTGTGATTGCTTGATAGTTATACTTTTCATCTGTTGCAAAATAAAATTCACGTCATGTTCATTCATTACTGATTCTGGTTCCATGTTCATTCAGGCTACAAGCTGGAAGCTTGAGGAAGCTATATGCAGAACTACGGCCCACTTGTTGAACAAGATTCGAGTGCTAGCAAGTACGCAAAGTTCAATGCGCAGTCTCTCGAAAAAATGCTTAATTCCCTGTTTATACCAAAACCTGTGCGACATGGCAGTTTTAAAGTCCGACAACACAGTAGTAAATTCAGCAACGACGTTGAAGAACAGTTATCTCCGTCTCCTACACCTCCCATCCCATCGGCGTGACATCACCCTTGTCGTCTACCAAGAGCGGTTCCTTTGTACATATTGAGGAACTCAAAAGTGTAAAACAAGAAGATTCAGATTCCTGAAGTTGGTTTATGATATGGGAGTTTTCGGTTTCTTGATGATATATTTTTCAGGTTGGTGGAAAGTGGACAACTGAACTCATGAATCTATAGGTATCTTTGTTCCTATGAATCTATAATTATTGGTTCTGTACAATTGTTGAATTTAGTTATGTTGTTGTGTACAATTGTTTTGGTCTAATTGCATCTACGAACTCTGGCCCCATAATTTTATTACAATATCTTTAAATCTTGAAGTATATGTGTGCTTTCTCTATGCTGCTAGATGGTTCTCTTATTTAAAGATTTAAGCTTTCTTGAGAAAAAGATTTGTCTTGACCAGAAGCTCATGTCTTGATAATGTTTGAGAACAAGATTTGTGTTGACCACAAGCTCATGTCTTGATAATGTAAGAAACTAAGAAAGCTTGTGTGCCTGGGCTCTTTTCGAACATTGGGTTTGTGGTAAGCTTAAAACGTCATAAGCTTAAAGTACATGTAGTAAGCTTGTGCGCCTGCGCTCAAATTCAGCTTCAAATACAGTCTCCTAAAAATAGGAAGTCATAGGAAGGTTCTCAAACGGACTCTGGTTGAACTTATTATAGCGGCATTTGAACCGTCACCCGCCGCACCGCGCGGACATTCCCACTAGTATATTATAAATGAATTAAAGATAAAAATCATATTTGGCATTAATTTGAAGAATGTAAGAGGAGAAAATGTGATTTGTCATTAGAAGCATTCTTTTATTAGTATTATACTTTTAGTTTTATCTTTCTTTGTGTTAGTAAAGAAGGAATTGAAAAGACAATATTTCAATTACTTTTAGCATGTTTGTTTTATTTATCTTTTTTATCGTATACTAATTTAATTTAGTAGTTGTATATGAGTTTTGACTTTTATTTTTACTAGGTAGGTTCTTTCGCGCTTCACTGCGGTGTCGCTATCGTACTAAACCGAATTAAAACCGTTTGAACAACATATCGGTACCATACTGACACTGGTTATAACAATCGAAAGGCAAGCCCAAAAATAAAGTTGTTATATGCCCAAAAGGATATCGACGCATATTTTATATAAATCAAACACAATAAAAACGAATATGAGCAATGTCTTCCGAAATGAATATCAGTATTCATTCCGATGGTACCAATATCAGTATTGATGTTCGATTGGAAATGACATGGTACCAATACTCGCTATAGTTTATGATAATTAAAAAAAAAAAACTCTATACTACCATCGAAGTTGTTCGCATGGTATCATATCAATTCGTCATGGTAAAGAACAAATGGTATAAGTTTGGTTCGTCAAGGTACCAGTATGGTATTCATACTCGCTATAGTTTATAATATAAAAAGATACTATATACCACTATCCAAGTTTCGCATGGTATTTGTTTGGTTGATCACGGTAAAGAACAAATAAAAATCAATTATATTGATCCGTTTGATTTTGAACAAAACTTTTAGCGTAACGAAGACAAAAATAAACATGTCGCATATGTTCAAAACTTTATAAAGTATTACATTGTATTATTAGAATAATGAAAAAAGTAATGTCAATTTATATATAAAAAACTAAATGTGAGTTAGGTTTGATAACATGTACATTTGTGCTTCGATTACTTAAGCTTTACCGCTCACAACTCAGTTTCAAAAAAAAAATGTATCAATACATAGAAAAATTTAGGTATGTCGCAATAGCATACTCAAAACTATATAAAATATCGTATCTTAATAGTTATAAAAGAAAAATAAACATACAAAATCAATTAATAATACATTAGTAAAATAATTAATTATTAAAAACAAACAATGTTAAAATAATTTTAAAACACTATTCATGGTGACTTTCTATTAATATATATAACAAGTACCGGTTCGAAAAATACCAGTAACGTTACTGATATTCGATCGGAATCGGTTCAGTTAGTTAGTTACGACCCTGTACTATACCAACACTCGCTATAACTTATGATAAAAAAACACCCTACAATCATACCATAGAAACAAATACTATTATCGGTTTTGATTATTTCAAAATTGATATCGGTATGGTTGCTCTTTGGTTGGAATCGGCTCGGTTCATGACGGTACCGTACGATACTTGCACTTGTATAGTTTACAATACAAAAAATATTAGTTCTAATACAAATTTATACTGTCAAGGAAAAAAATTAAGCACAATTGTGTACTCAGATTTTTTTAAAAAGTTAACAAACACACGTTGTTTGAGAAAAATCAAATTAAATAGGTTAAATTGTATATAACTGATACTGGTAATTTGTTCTAATAATACCGATAACGATACCGATCTTCTATCAGAATTAGTTCAGTTAGTCACAATACTGATACTATACTGACACTCGCTATAGCTTATGATAAAAAACCACCTTACAATTATTTATTTTTACGCTATTTCAACTTCTATGGGATAATTTAGATCATTTAAATAAATCTAATTACGAAAAAAATACATATTTTTTAATTACTCACATCAAACAATTAACCAATTTGATGTAAAAAAACAAAAATAACAATTTGATGTGTACTTATAAGAATAACAAATATCAAATTATTTTTCATATTGAGAACTTTGAATTCATATGTATAATAATAACTAGTGATATTCCCCTTGTAGGTCCCGAAATCTGAGGATCGATTACGAACCGAATCACTTGTTTATAGTAAACACGGTTACGTGTGCGGAATCCACGTAACTATGCCAAATCAAACATATAAAGCAATAATAACAACGGATTAATCAATGATACACACTCGATTGATTAACGGGATAAGAACCTATTACAACTGATACAAACACAGTTCAGACGGAATTTTGGCAGAGTTTTGTTACTATGGTCTGTTTCTTATCTCTGAGTTCAAATGAACACAAAGTGTTGTTTATATAGTCCCTGGGCCATTGATATCGACGAAACACACAAGTGTTTGACGAATCTGAATATGGGCCAGACATTGGGCCTGGAACAGCCCAATACATGACGAATCAAGGTCTGATTCGTCATGACCTTCAAACGAAACAGAAGTCTGTTTCGCCATGAAGTGTTCCGACGAAACATAAGTCTGTTTCGTCGAGGACTGCAACTGTTGTGTTTGTTCCTGTTATCAGACAGTAACAATCAGCAACACATAAACATAGTAATGACAAAACTACCCTTTAATGCAACATGCATTGTTCATAATACATTACATACCAAAAGAGACAAATAAGTTGTACACAAGTAGATAGGAGGATATCTGACTTGGTCAACATAACATACAGACTCGATAATTAATAAAAGACCATTCAAAATACATCGTTAAACAAGACTAGTTACAGACACTAAAAAATGCATCAACAAACTCCCCCTTGTCTGTTACTCGTCTTTGGTCTTCTAATCTTCCATCAGTGTTGTTCGGACCACGTACTGCCCGAATGAATACCCCTGTAGTAGCAAAAACACGCTACTCGCTGAAACTTTAACGCTTGTCTTGCATCTTGATCTTCATAGAAAATATCATGACGATATAATCTGCCAATATCAGCTTCAGACATGTTGACGATCCACATTGGATCCAACATCCGGTAATTAGCACGACCATCTCGAAACACAATTACAGCTTCATGAGTATCCGAGTCGTAGCACCACAATGCCATGTCTTCCAGAAAATCCTGCTTCATAGGCATCAATGGGATTTTATCTACAACCCTCGGAGGCTGATATACAAGTTTGTATCTGCAAGTGTTGGTGTCCGGATCAAGAGTAAACTTGATCGGTTTATAAACAGGAAATTGTGGCTTGTAGGATTCATCCTTCCACCCTGACTTCTTGTTTACTTTCACCAGACGCTCAAATAAAGTAGCGCCATCGTATTTTTCACGATTGAGAAGCTCAAGCCTTGTCAACGCAGAGACATCATAAAATGGCAAGGAAAGAATGCTCAGCAATGAATTGAAATACAGAATTCCATATTCACGTTTAATAGCAATGCAGTGAATATCTTGAACATACATCCAGCAAAGAATCCTTCCACTTGGCTTCTTTTCAAATTGCAAATAGTCTACTTGAGCTTTTTCAGGTAACGGCTTGGACAATTTTGACTAAAAACTGATGTTTTGTGCGATTTGGAAGAGAAACCGTAGGTTTGGTGTATTTGGATGTGTGAAGAAGAAGATAACTGATGTTTTGAAAAAGTGAACAAGTGGGACCTATATATACACTGCCTTGTCTCGACGAATCAGAGGATTCGACGAAACTGAAATGGGCCCGGCGAAACAGAAACTTGGGCTTGAACTTGGGCCTAAACTTTAGCCCATGACGAAACAGATTTGGGCTCCTGTGATTCGTCGTCTGTTATGACGAATCAGATTTGATTCGCCGACTAAGGTCTGATTCGTCGACTATGTTCTGATTCGTCGACACTTGTGATTCGTCGACAAGTCTGTTTCACCAACAGATTTTTCAAAACAGAAACACCCAGGCTGGAAATATTTTGCAGTCAAAACAGTAACACAGGCTGGAAATATTTTGCAGTCAAAACAGATTATGAACACAATTCCATTCAGTTTGAATTTTCAAATGCAAGAACGTTTTTATGAAGAAGGTTTCCGGCTTCCGGTAGAAAACACCAAGCAACAACTTCGGCTTAATCAAAAACGAACTTTACACAAATATACTAAAAAAAAATTTAAAGCACGGTAAACTAAATGAAAATGCGGAAAACTGTTAAAAACACTAAACAACTGTACAAGTGCAATCATTTTTGCGAATCTCAAGGACAAGGAATCATACCAGCTTACGGTCTTAGTCAACATGATTTTGATTTCTGTTTAAAGCTCTGGATAAGTATACTACCTAGATTATCGGTATTGTGGTCCACATAAGCTCAAACTGATCAGACATAATCATAATTTAAGAGATACGATTAACGGTAAGGATTATACTTACAAGTCGATGTAAATCCACTCACGACACATTCCCGTATCAAGGCATGCACGAGAATTCATCTTACCGGTGAGTATACCGATTATCATCTGTTTGACCGTATAAAAATGTGAGAGACTCACTTATTTTGATTGAAAACAAGTCCTATGTGATAGAATCACTTATTGATGAGGAACTTGATTTTCAGATGCATGAGGGCACAGGAGCAAGTCCGTGAACAGGTCAGTACTTTCGTACAGCAGAGAGACGAACTTGACTCCCGGATAAATGTGATATTTTATCACTTATTTTGTTTGGACATGTGATTGTTGATCACTTATTGAGGTCGAATGCAATATGTACACGTATGTATAGTATCACGGAAGATCTTAGACTTCGTTTCCGTTATTTTTACGGTTTGATACAACCATGATACCCAGATGATAAGCAGCATAAAGACCGAATATTTCAGATCTCGGCAATCTCTCAAACGAGATTTCGGTACTAAGACCATATGCCAATGAGCGGTTCCCACCTGACTTGAAGTCTGTTAGGTTTGTATCATCCTGCACATTTTAGTCTGATTGTGAGCCTACCGATACATCGTTAGTAGAGATACTTATCATTTTTCTTTTTATTTTGCATTTTGAGCACATTGACCGACCACACCAGTTTGTAATTCATCATTTTCCTTTATCCAAGAAACTTATTTTTGGTTTTTCTATTGTTTTTGAATTTTTTTAATTTTTCAAACGAAACGACAGAAAGTAAAGACATCTTTTTGGATTTTGAACTTTTGCAATGTTTTTGTATTTTCTTGAAATATCTCCCCCTAAAATTCGCAAAGTTTACGAAAACTAAAATCTTTTTGAATTTTCAAAGTTTATAAAGAAAATATTTACAAAAACGATCAGCCAAAGAAGTTTACTCGGGTATCACCTTAATGCCATTGACCAAAAGAAGATAATCAAAACGTGATTTATCAAAAGCTTTTGTAAACAGGTCGGCACGTTGGTGATCAGTGGGGACATGAACGACATCGATTAACCTCTTATCAAAACAATCACGGATAAAGTGATATTTAATGTCGATGTGTTTAGTCTTAGAATGTTGCACAGGATTTCTAGTGATTTGCAAGGCAGCATTATTATCAACAAAAATACGAGTAGATAGGAATTCTAAACCGTAGTCGCGCATTTGTTGTTGTATCCAAAGAACTTGGGAGCAACAACTTGAGGCAGCAATATATTCTGCTTCACATGTTGATGTAGCAACACACGTTTGCTTCTTGCACTGCCACGTGACAAGGCGATTTCCTAGAAACTGACATCCTGCTGTTGTCGATTTGCCATCGATTTTGCAACCACCGAAATCAGAATCACTGTATGCAATTAATTCAAAACTATCATCCCTAGGGTACCAAAGACCGAGGTCTGGGCATCCCTTCAAATAGCGTAGAATCCTTTTGACAGCTGACAGATGAGAGGCCTTCGGGTTTGCTTGATATCTTGCTAGCAAGCATGTTGGGTACATGATATCAGGCCTCGAAGCGGTAAGATACATGAGAGATCCGATTATGGCACGATAGTACGAGGAGTTGATGCTTTCTCCCTTCAAATCCGGAGTAATCCCGTGATTCTGCGGAAGTGGGGTACCAATGGGCGTTGCATCTGACATTTGGAATCGGCTCAAAATGTCACCAACATATTTAGTCTGATGGATGAATATCCCAGACTTTGTTTGTTGAACTTGAAGGCCCAAAAAGAAATTCATCTCTCCCATAGCGCTCATTTCGAACTTTTCTTGCATAACACGTTCGAATTGCCTGCACAAAGAGTCATTAGTAGACCCAAATATTATATCATCAACATATACCTGCACCAGCAGAAGATCTTCATCTTGTTCTTTGATAAAGAGTGTGCAATCAATAAGACCTCGTCTAAATCCATTCTCCAGAAGATAGTTTGATAAGGTTGCGTACCAAGCCCTAGGTGCTTGATGTAGACCATAAAGAGCTTTGTTGAGCAACCAAACCCGATCGGGGTGAATAGGATCTTCAAAACCTGGAGGTTGTTCGACATGCACCTCTTCTTGAACAATACCATGAAGAAAAGCACTTTTAACGTCCATCTGGTAAACTTTGAATCCTTTGAAAGAAGCATAAGCTAAGAAGATTCGAATAGCTTCCAGACGTGCAACAGGTGCATAAACTTCATTGTAGTCAATGCCTTCAATCTGACGAAAACCCTGAACAACCAGTCTCGCTTTGTTGCGAATAACAACTCCACGATCGTCTTTCTTGCATTTATAAACCCATCGTGTTCCAATTTTCTTGTAATTCTCCGGTTTTTCAACAAGCTTCCAAACACCAAGCTTTTGAAATTGCTGCAGTTCGTCCTGCATGGCTTCAACCCACGAATTATCTTTTAAAGCTTCCCTCCAAGATTTTGGTTCTTCTTGTGAAACGTAACACGCGAAAGACCAATCATTTTGAAGACCAGTTTCTCTAATAGCTGAATACAAACCAGCACTCTGGTTGTTTCTCAGCTGATTACGTGTCTGCACACCTTGTTGGACATCTCCTATGATATTCTGCTGTGGATGGGTATCGTGTATCCTCATTTCAGGATTTTCAGGAACACGAGCATTAACACCCAAATTGTTAATATTAAGATCAACAACCAACTCTACACCTGGAATATGCGTAGAAGTGGATGCATTTCCTTCAGCAGTATCATCGACTTGCACATGAGGAGTATCAACAGAAATACCCTGAACTGGAATAACTGGAGATTTATTGCCTTCAGTCGCATCCAGATTTTCTTCATCTTCTTCTGATGACTCATTGTATGCAGTAGCATTTTCAACTTCCTCATTTTGAACCGTGTTGTTAGACGAATTAGAACTTTGTGAGTTAACAACAACAGGTCTAACTAATGACGACTCATCAGCATTGTCACTATCAAATATCATTCTAGCAGCTGCGGAATCTTCATCAAAAATTGGCAGGTCAAAGGAGTCGAATAGCCCATCATAATCGAACATCCAAGGATCACCTGGAGCTTTAACAGGATTTGTATATCTCTGAACCCTTACTTCACTCCATAGTTCAATCTTTTTGGTAGTCAGATTCCAAACACGAAAATTTGGAGTAGCATATCCAAGGAAGAAACCCTCAATAGCTTTCGCGCCAAACTTTCCATCCGGATCAATCATAGTGCATGGACCACCAAAAGGTTCTAGAATTGAAAGATCTGGTTTCCTTTTCTGTAGAAGTTCGAAACAAGTCTTGCCATGTCTCTTAACCGTAAGAACTCGGTTTAATGTGTAGCAAGCAGTCGACACAGCCTCTGCCCAGAACTGAACAGGAAACGCCGACTCTACCAGCATTGTTCTTGCAGTTTCAATTATCGTCCGATTCTTCCTCTCCGCGACACCATTTTGTTGTGGAGTGTAAGGAGAACTGTATTCATGAAGAATGCCTTTAGAAGTACAGAACTCATCCATAACACGATTTTTGAATTCAGTTCCATTGTCGCTTCTGATCCTCTTAACTTTCAACGAGTAGAGATTTTCCAACATTGTAAGAAGATCCTTGAGGATGCCAGGAGTATCACTCTTGTGTGCCATAAAAGCTACCCAAGAAAATCTAGAGTAGTCATCAGTAACTACTAAACAATACACATCTCCGAACGTTGATTTGTGTCTCATAGGTCCAAAGAGGTCCATATGAAGACGTTCGAGAGGCATGCCAACAGTGTTGATTTTCTTCAAAGGGTGAGACTTCTTTGTTTGTTTCCCTTTCTGGCACGAAACACAGATATCTTGTAGATGAAAACTTCTCACGGGTACGCCATTCACAAGATTGTTTTTCACCAAATGGTTCATTTTTCTCAAGTGAATGTGTCCCATTCTTCTGTGCCAAGATATAGACTCCTTCTCCGTGGCTTTCGAGACAAAACATGTGACTTGTGCAGTAGTCGTAATCGCTTGACTCATATCAAGAACATAAAGATCATTGATTCTTGGAGCCGATAAGAGAATCCATTCATCAGGAATTTTGAAACCAGGTTTAAGTACATAACAACCGGCATCATCGAAATGCACGGTGAACTTTTTATCGCAGATTTGCGACACACTGAGAAGATTATGATCAATTTGACGAACATAATTGATCTTATCGAAACATACCACACCATTGGAAATCATTCCCTCTCCAGTGATGTAACCGCCTTTGTCTCCAGCGAAAGCAACATAGCCTCCTTTAATGTTTCTCACATCATATAGAAGCCGTAAGTCGCCCGTCATGTGCCTAGATGCCCCACTATCAACAATCCAATGACTATTAATAGTTCCTCCTGGAACATCCTGCACATATCATCCAATGATTAGTTAAGGATGGGGACCCAAGCCAAAGTGGTCTTGGGTCGTCCCTGAGCATCACGAATAGTGATCTCGATTTGTTGATGGTTTTCCAAACAAACAGCTCCCCCTGAACCTTCACTCTTCCTAGGTTTCCAAGTTTGTTTTTGTTTACCAGATTGAGTTTTGTAAACAAATTTTGAAACTTCTGGTTTTACAGGTGAACTTGGTTCCCTTGGAACAGAATTTTCCTTAGATTTTAAAGCCTTTTCTATTTTCTTCACATCTTGATGTCGTTGTTTCGATTCCTGTTCTTTAATAGTTCTTTTATCATGTTTAGGTGAGACAGGACGACATTTAGAGTGAATCGATTCAGGTGATGCTCTTTCAACAAATTTCGCTTTCGGAGTGTTAGCACAATCTTTGATGATGTGCCCAAACTCCCCACATTTAAAACACGTTCTCCTTTCAACAAACTTAGGAGAACTGGATCGACGATCAGATGTCGAATTTGTATAACCCGAGGTACTAGCTTTTTCATCACACCCGTTTGAATGTTGAGTGTAATTGTTTTGACTATCACGTTTTAAAATTTTGACTTGTACGAAATCAGTGTTTGACTTGTTTGCAAAAGTCTCAATTTTATCTGTACCCCTCGATTTCACAAATTTGACATTGTTGTTTTTCTTCTGATAACGAGCTCCTTTTGTTTCAAATTTTGAGTTGGAAACATTTGACAATTTAGCTCGTTGATCTGATTGTTTACCCTTAGAAGCAATAGGTTGTTGCTTTGAAGGTGATTTCTGATTTCCAAATTTCTTTTTAATTTCAGTCTTAGGAATTGGATTACATTGAGTCACATTAACTCCCGGAATCGACTTTCCCACAAACTTACTTGTGTTATTTTCAAAAACATTATCAATCAATGAAGGATTGACATTTTTAATTGGAAAATCATTATCTGAATAGATTTTAGAGTCACCAACCAAAGTGTACAACACAGTATTACTTTTAACAGTAGACACAGGATTTATCACTTGTTGAACAACAGATTGAACAGCAGGGGTAGGAGGATCACACAGAATATGATTCTCAATTGGAACTTCTACTCCTTTAAGTTTGTCAAGTGATTTATCCTGATTACTCACATCTGATTCAGATTCATCATCCGACGACTCATAGTCCTCAATGGTTGGAGGACCTTGTTTCGTGGATGTTGACTCTTTTTGCTCAGAATTTGTACTTGGAGAATTGTCCGATTTGAACCCTAGACCAGTAGTAGATTCCTCATAATTAAGAGGCACACTGGATTCAAACCGTGGCATTTCTTCTTCATCAGGCATATAAGTATAATCATGTCTCAAAGGGGGCGGACACTTCTTATACCCAACACCTTTCTTGTTTCCCTTTAGTTGTTGAACATCAATAATGTGATCGAGCACAAATCGGGAGTTAGAGTAACTCTCCAATTTTTGCTTGATTGCATCATGCTCACATTTTGCAATGGCTAGTTCCTTTTTAGTTTCCTCAACAATGTTAATGTAATCATTTATACTAACTTGTTTATGATAAACAGTTTTTGTCACTTCGGAAACATTTTTCTTTTGAATTTCAATCATAGATTTAAATTCTTTTTCGTTTCGAACCAAAGCCATATTCGCTTCTTTGCATTTAGCCATTTCAACAACTAAACTCTGATTGTGAATATGAATCGTATCACATTCAAGTTTTATTCTATCAAATTCATTTTTCATATATTCACAATCTCTACAGTTGATAAGAATTTCAGATTTTACCTGACTTGTAGAATCTGAGACATTTGCCATAAAGGCAGTCTGATAAGAGAAAGATCCGTCTTCAGAAAAGAACTTCTCCATTTCTTTAGATGCTACCTCAGCCTTCTTGATCAGAACTGATTTCTGACATTTCAACTCTTCTGCTTCATTCAATAAGTCATCAAGATTAGAACTTGCTTCTTTGCTCACATCAGATTCAGAACAATAATCACCCGAAGTAGAACTTCCTTCATCTGAACTCCCGGTATTACCAGAACTGTCGTCACTATCAGAAAATTCTTCCTTATGAACGTGCTTGATGTGATTGATTATCTTTGCATAACACGCTGTTCCTCCTTTATCTTGATCACTTTCCCCAAGTTGTAAAGACCAATTAAACCCTTCATCAGCTTGTACGGTTAATGCACGACTTTCATTTGATGGTCCAGACTGATTCTGGTTAGTGGTGTTGTTTACAGCCACTATCCCTTTTCCACGATTGTCTTGATTAGCATTTGAAGTACTCGTCTGATTACGGAATGGGTTCTGATTGCTTTGTCTGCTTGGTCGAGTGCACTCACGTTTGAAGTGACCCTTTTCCCCACAATTGAAGCATGTAACTGCTTCTTTATCAAAACCGTACTTTGTATCTTGTTTGCTTTCCAAAGAACTTCTTCCTGTTCGAACCATAAAGTCCTTCGCCCTTCTAACAGCACTTGCGAATGCCCACTTTATATCCATCAACTCCATTTCATCACGGTTGATTTGTAGATAGTCTTCGTTGGTTAAATTTATGTTTCCAATTTGACCTGCGACCAAACCGCAGTAAGCACTGACCATGGTATTAATAAGTTCCATATGTTCCTTTGCTACTTCAATGCTAACATTTGAGAGGTTTGATGTATCAACTTTGACTGTGTTAGGATTGTTGGTATAATGAGCTTGCTGTTGTTGTTGTGGTTGGACTTGTGGTTCTGGAATAAAACCTCCTCCTGAATATGCCTGAGGTTGAGTAGTAGAAACTGGAGGTATAAAAGGAATAAAACCTCCTCCTGAATAAGCCTGAGGTTGTTGTGGTACAGATGGAATAAAACCTCCTCCAGAATAAGCCTGAGGTTGTTGTGGTACGGATGGAATAAAACCTCCTCCAGAATAAGGCTGAGCTTGAGTACTGGCAACTGGAGGTGTATAAGGAATAAAACCTCCTCCAGAATAAGGCCGAGCTTGAGGAAACGGAGAAGAGTTTGTATTTGATACAAACGCCGTTTGTAACTTTGGTTGCCTCAGACTAGCTGACGGGTCAAAACCTCCACCATTATACATTTCAATATTCTGAGGAGCAGCAATGCGTTTTGCTTTTCGGATTTCTTCATCATTTTTATGTTCCAGCTTCTGTACAAATTCATAGATAGTTATAGTGTCAGCATCTAGAATACCTGTATGCTTTAGAAGCTCAATGTATGGACTCCACTTTGGTGGTAGAGAATCAGCAAATCGTGCACAAACTTCCTTTTGAGTTGCATTAACAGCATAGGCAAACATCTCACTAATCAAATGATAAAACCGTGTGGTCATATCATTTAGAGTTTCGTTTTCCAAGAACTGAAACGACTCAAACTCTTTCTTTAATAAATCATGCCGTGTCTTTCTGGCAGCTGCATTTCCTTCTCCTCTTGTCACCAAGGCATCCCATAAGGATTTTGTGTCCTTACAATAAGAAAATTGATGATAGATATCTTTATGAAGTGCTTGAGTAAGAACAGCAAACGACTTTTTCTCAAATTCATATGCTTTCTTGTCATTTTCCTGCATGTTAGTAAAACCTTCGACCGTTGAGGCTGCTACTTCAAGAGCATCATTGCGTGGAGTAATGAAACACCTCCAAATATCAGTGCTTTGACCTTGAACATATGTAATGAATCGACCTTTCCATGATGAAAACTCGTTCATATGATTCAACTTTGGCGGGCGATTGTTGCTACCCGTTTCGCTCTCGCTAATCAGAAGATTTTGAATGTTTTGGTTCTGATTGGATGCCAAAGCCCATTGTCCGGCACTTATAGTAGGTTGACCAAAAACTTTCTTCACCCACGCTGCTGCGGAGGTCGGATCTTCACATGGTCTCGAATCCATACTCCAATCCCATGGACTAGTACAACTCATATTTGATGTATGTATGATAGTACCTGCACAAATTTCTTGAAAACAAACAGTAAGCAAACTGATATAAGTCTTCTGTTTAAAACAGATCTGTTTTCGACGAAACAGAATTCACGAAACAGGTTTGTTTCGTCTGAATGAATGACGACGAAACAGACTTGTGATAATAGGATTTGTGGCGAAACAGATGTGATTCGTCGGCTGTGTGTTTCGTCAAAACTGGGTAAAAGTCAGTGGATTTAGATATTTAAAATATCTACTGACCAGTCAAGGATAAGACCAGACAGCAAGATATTTAAAACTGACACAAGTATGTTGTAACTTCTTATTTTCAACGAAACAGTGTGACCAATTATCAACTTTTACACAAAAGTCAAGATAGTATATTATAAGTTGCAACACTTTGATTTAATCAAATTATCAGATCAATTACTCAGTTTATAACAAGAACACCTATGAACATATGAAGAACACACTCAAGAACATGAAGTTTCCGATGAGTTTTCCGATCATCGATAATTTTCCGAAACACGAAAATACACTAGATTTTCACTAAAAACCCGGTTTAAAGCATAAACAAACAATCTAACTTAGGTTTTTGATAAAAATCTGTAGCAAACAACACTAAAACAACAGATTTATGAATATTTTTCCAGAAAATATTAATTTTTCAAGAACTCATTTTCAGAAAAACACACACAAAATACTTGATAAAAACCGAACAAGTTTGATTTTAAACAAGGATAAGAGCCAATGCTCTGATACCACTTGTAGGTCCCGAAATCTGAGGATCGATTACGAACCGAATCACTTGTTTATAGTAAACACGGTTACGTGTGCGGAATCCACGTAACTATGCCAAATCAAACATATAAAGCAATAATAACAACGGATTAATCAATGATACACACTCGATTGATTAACGGGATAAGAACCTATTACAACTGATACAAACACAGTTCAGACGGAATTTTGGCAGAGTTTTGTTACTATGGTCTGTTTCTTATCTCTGAGTTCAAATGAACACAAAGTGTTGTTTATATAGTCCCTGGGCCATTGATATCGACGAAACACACAAGTGTTTGACGAATCTGAATATGGGCCAGACATTGGGCCTGGAACAGCCCAATACATGACGAATCAAGGTCTGATTCGTCAGTACATGACGAATCAAGGTCTGATTCGTCATGACCTTCAAACGAAACAGAAGTCTGTTTCGCCATGAAGTGTTCCGACGAAACAGAAGTCTGTTTCGTCGAGGACTGCAACTGTTGTGTTTGTTCCTGTTATCAGACAGTAACAATCAGCAACACATAAACATAGTAATGACAAAACTACCCTTTAATGCAACATGCATTGTTCATAATACATTACATACCAAAAGAGACAAATAAGTTGTACACAAGTAGATAGGAGGATATCTGACTTGGTCAACATAACATACAGACTCGATAATTAATAAAAGACCATTCAAAATACATCGTTAAACAAGACTAGTTACAGACACTAAAAAATGCATCAACACCCCTGCCGCTTCGCGGCGGAAATTCGGTCAGTATCAGTTCGGTTCGGTTTGTTATAGTACCAAGACATGCTATTGTAATTGAAAGAGAAAACCTTATATCGATCGAAAACAATAAAAACGATCATAGATACCAATACTGATGTTGATATTGGTTTGGTTCGTTTGCGTTCTTTGTTTTTTTAAACATTTCAATATAGGTTTTATTGGAATAAATGCCGTGCTACAATCATACCAAACGGAACTGAAACCAACAGAACAACATTTGTATCGATACCGATATCTATTTTTATTGTTTTTTTGCTTTTGGTAACCTGACACCATATCGCTACCATATCGTACCAAACTAAACCGAACAACATAGGTACCAATATCTATTCATTGTTATGGTTTCGTATTTGATAACGGATATCGTGTCGCTACCCTAGTGAACATAACTGAAACAGACGAACAACAGTTTTAGTACCGGTATTTATTTTATTGTTTTCTCTTTCGAAAACTAACACTATATCGCTACTGTCCCGTACCAAACAACATCGGTACAATACACAGATTCATTTTTATGGTGTCCGATTTCAAATTTTTTTTTATTTATGCAACTCTGTCAACGATGATAAATGAATATTGGTACTTGCATCGTGTTAATCTGAAGCCGTTCGAACAAACATCGGTGTCAGTACGATGTTCGTTTTGATCGTTTATGGCCGATGTAAATCACATGTTAATTTCTATACCAAATGGATATATTGTATTGGTACTGTAACGAACCAAATCCATATCGATCCAATGCCTTCGGTAACGTACCTCACAACACGCGAGTAAATAACTTGGAGTGGTAAAAAGACATATTAACATAGATGTGAATTTAGAATTTAATTTAATATTACTAAAAGTTCAAATTAAATAATAAATAATGCCCACAGTAACGTATCGTCAAAACATGTGAGCAAATGAACTTGAAACGCTAAAATAAATATATACATAGATGTGGACATAGAATTATTAAAAGATCAAATTGTATAATCAATAAATTAGTGTTAAAAATCAATACTTAAAAGTTTGCTGTTTACTGTTCATGATAAGTTTGTTTTTCATATGTATAATATAATTTGATTAGTTAGATTATTTTACTATTTTATTATATCTGTCTTGAGTAACCTTGACTATCTATATAATTATTTGCCACAACTTTTATTGTCATTAATATAAATGAAAATGTTTTAAAGACATACTTGTAAAACTTTCTAATCAAATACTAGTTTTTCAAACAACTATGAAATACCGGCGCCACTTTGAGAAAGCTGAGTATAAAAATAAGATTGTTAATTCCCTTGATTAAACCAATTAATTAATATTTGTTTAGCATTCGAGAGGCAATGCCGTTAAAAGAAGTATTCAAGAGGACATGAGGTGGAAATACATAACGAAAAGTCTTTGTTAACATACGAATTTTAGTGTGATTATCATTTTTTTATAACATGACCCAACCCGATGATTATATGACTTTAAGTTTGATTATTTTTTTAACATGGCTCAACTCGATCTGACCGGCTACGAACCGAAAAAATATCACATGGCTAGGGGCCTAAAATTCTTTAAAAAAATTGGACCTCTAGAAAAAAAATCATAGGTCCGCCACTAAGTCCACCATCAAGAACGTGGAAGCAAATTCTGGGTAAGAAAGTTATTGGTGTTGAATTGATCGAGCAGGCGGATAATGGCGTACATACTTTAAAAAAGTTGTCTAACGCACAATACATCATAAAATACTGCATCACACAACATATTAGAGCATTCACATTGCTTCCATTCACGTTGCTTCCATCAACCTACACACCCATCTTTAAATTTTGAAAAAAATTGTCTAAAACACACAATACATCATATCCCCTATTTCTCTACCCCAATCCTAAATTTTAAAAAGTTGCCACAATAACATTTAATATATAAAAAAGCTACTATTCATCATCAATCAAATTATTGTGAGTGTATAAAAAACAATAAATATAATAAAATAAGTGTTTATTAGTATGATAAAGATAAAAATGATAGATGAGATTTAAGATGTTTTTAAAATAGTTAAATTATAAAATAAAAAATGGTGAAGGGAATGTGAATACTCTTATCTCATATTACATCATAACGTATCATGTTACAACCAATGATATCAAATGATATCACATCATGTATTGACGTACCCTATTACAACACATCATAACATATCTTATTATATTACATCGTATCATATTATAGCACAATATATCATGTTATATTACATGATAATGTATCATGTTATATCATATACCATATCATATCACATCATATTATAACATCTCACACCATATCATAGCATATCATACTACACATCATATACCATATCATATCACATCATATTATACCATATCATATCATACTACACATCACATCAAGTGATTGATGATCATCATTCAACTAATTCGAAAACTAATTAAATTAATTAGCTATGGTGGTAAGTATGGTATCGTATTAACGAGGAACACGTAGCCAATATTACACGTATTTTCTGATTATTAATATTAAACCTTAACTAAAACAGATATCTGATTTGGTCGATTTGGTTAATTAAAATTAAAAACTAATATAAATTGCATCTGATTAACTTATCAATAGTAATTAAAATTAGATCATAACTAAGGCTATGTGTAATGAGTTCACCCGTTTTCACCGCTACATCATAAATAAAGTGAGTGTCACATCATTGTCATGTAGACATGAATTCTCACTCATTTTTTTCACCTTTAGTGTGTGTCATGGTTTCATAAGTTTTTTCTACTCACCACCCATTAAAAAAATATTTAAATGAAATAAAGTGAAAGACTAAAAATAAAAAGAAGCATTTGATTGGTTGAGAAACTTGGGGCCCACCAAATCTTCTTCTTCGCTGGCGTGAACTACCTCACACTCCATTCTTTCACGACCTATAACGCCGATCAAACACCAATGTTTAACGGAGTAACTCCGTCAGTTACACACAGCCTAAGTTTCAGGTTTAGAAACTAGAAATTTAACCTAGGTTAATTACGAGTTAGAAGGTTACATAAGTGATGTGCGTGAAATAAATATAAATTTAAAATAAAGATTTTTACAACGGTGCAGGTTTTAAAAAGGGTTTTCACATAAGAATTAAACCACACACAATAGGCGAATGGACCTACCGGATAATAGTGTAGCCTCGTATAAGAACCAGATATCAATATGTGGACACAGTGGCTCCCGATAATAAATCTGTCATTGTTGCCTATTAATAACAAAAAATGCTTGGCATTTCACTAAAGTATCAGACAAAATATAACACATCTAAGTTAACGAAGACAGTGTCAATCAATCAATCTCGAATCCATTTAGCTAATAAATGAAAACAATCATAAATATACGCAAAAAGATCTCAAAATACACAGGTGACTAGAATTTTGCTAAATACACATATATAGCCGTATAATTTATCAAAAAGTTAGGATGAGCAACAGAAGCTAACCACCTAAAATCATGCAAGTAAAAGTGATACAATCATGCTAATGTTTATAAATATGGATTAATTTCTCATGAAAACGATTAATCCAACAACTAATTGAAAAGATCACATGAAAAACATATTTAGGTGGATTAAACTATGACAAATAGTGAATCTTTATGTTTAAAAAATTACTATGCATGAAATTCTAAACTATGACAAATAGTGCAACAGTGTACACCTCTGCCGGAGCAACATGGATGACATAAACGTCGAGATGCCGTCGTGTGTGATTTGAGATTGTGTGACCTCTGGCCATCAACAATTGATGTTTCATTTGATAGTTCATGATGTTCATAACATGTAAATCGTTCTGGCTTCAGTTGGAATCATCAAGTTAACATTAATTATGAGGTGAGAAGTCCCTCTCTTCAACAAAACATTAGTGATCTTATGTGCTTTTATTATCAACTGAGAAAATTAATGGTGAAAAATGTTAATCAAAATGTCTTTTGCTGTATAAGGAATTATTATATGATAATAAGATTTCAAATTTGTAATTTATTCTACCTGGTTTCAGTAGATATGCTACATAGGTGCTTTAATGATGTGGAATACAGATTTAACTTTGTATGGTGATTATATGATGTTAGAAGTGAAGCATGTGAATTTTTATAGGAAGATCAAGTTAGGAGCCTTGAATTGTAAAGTTAGTGATGGTGGTACTAATTTCAAGAGGTGTGTGGTGAAATCGGTAAAAGCTAAGTTCGAAAATTCTCGGGTTAGTTTGGTATCGAGTAGAGGAACACGTCAGGGTGTCCGGATCACATTGCTCACACACAAAAACAAGCTCTTTGCCAATTGTGAGTGAAACGTGGCGCAACGTGTCACCCACTGATTGGTTGTATCGTGTTGGCCATAGTTGTAATGAAGAGATTCCACGTGGGATACGACTTCAACTCCGTTGTTTCGGGTATAAATGAGCGTACATACAAAGCTTGATCACTCTCAAAGGTAGAAGAGCTTTGTGAACAGAGAGATACGTTTGGAAAGATCGGTCGCTATACAAGAATCTCCGAGAATCAAAGAAAGATCAATCGGTGTACTTGAATTTCTAATGACGATGGAGAATCGATTTAATGCTGGAGATTTGGTTTGGGCAAAAGTTCATCGTTACCCTTGGTGGCCTAGCATTATTTACCATGAAGCCCTATCAAGTACCAACATTCGAAAATCAAAGAAAGAAGGTTGTATGCTTGTTTCATTTTATGGCGATAATACATACGAATGGTTAGATCCAAAGAATCTCATTCCTTTTGAAGCCAACTTCAATCTGTATTCAAATCAAGCGTATTCAAAACGACGGCATTCTGATTTATTTGTGAAAGCTGTTAATGAGGCAGTCGATGAAGTCAAGCACAGAGCTGCTATAGGGTTGTCTTGCCCCTGCAAATTTTTTGCGCAGTATAAACCGGCACCTGTTGAAGATCTGCTTGAAGTTGATATCGATGGATATCAATTGGGAACGGCGTTTACAGTGAAACAGGTCGAAGACTTCAGACAAGAATTCAAACCAGTTGAGACGCTTTCGTTTATACAGCAACTGGCGTTGGATTCAAGTGATATCCATCTAGATCTTAACCAAAAAAAGGAAGCAGCCCGTGCTCTTGCTTATAGAAAAGCAAACTATGAAGAAGTTGATGTGCCGTATTATCAAGCATTTGGGGTTGATCCTAAAAGGTTTGGAGGTTCTATAGTGGCTTCAGATGACCAGGAGACATGTTTAAATCAAGGTAAGCATTTTATGTTTGAATTTGAATATTTAATTTAATGATCATGAGGCCCTTTGGATAGCATTCCTACTTTCCTTGCATTGCTTATACATTTCTATTTATATATGTTGGCTTTTGAGTAAATTAACAATTTTGGCATTGTTGTGTTGATTTATATAATTAAATTCTTATTAACCAAAGTGATCTGAACTATAACTTAATGATCTTGTTGCAGCATTGACAAGTTTTAACTTCTTTTACATCATAAAAGGAGTTTCTTCGTTCATTCTTTTCTTTTTATTAAAATAAGTTTGATCTTTGATGCAAAACATTTCTGTGGTTATTACAATATCTGTTCGTTTACATGTCTTCATTGTTATGAGAATTCAGTATAGATGTACCTCACTAATGTTATTGGTATATATTACAGATCCAATTGATCATCCTTCCGAGCCTAAAAGCGGAGGTCAGAAAAAACGCAAAGTCAAACACCAAAACAAAATCGAAAAATCTCCTGCACCTCAGAAAGATAGACCGCATGCTACTAAAACAAAACGGTCAGAGAAAAAAAAGCTTGATTCTAACACCAAGACTTCCGAGATAAAGACTAAGCGGTCCAAAGGCGAGGTGGATACAATGCTTGATTTCAGTTTATCTACTATCGTTGTTAATAAACAAGCATCGTCATCCGGCTCTAAGCACAACGAGTCACCACCAACACCAAAATCGTTGAAGAAAAGACACAGATCAATAAGAACAACGCATTTAGCTTTATCTCTCCAAAATAAGAGAAAGGAAGGCGAAAAAAGTGCGACAGTAAATCAGATTCTTTACCGTTATCAAGAAATTTATGCCAAGTATAGGGTAGAAGAAGCTGAGAGAACGAATGTGCAGATTGGCAATGGTGGTATAGACATTTCGGAGAAGATGCTATATCTGCTCAATGAATGCAACCGGGTTGTTCTGGGATCAAAGTGACCGTGCTGGTTTTTGTTAAAATTTAGACATTTTTACAATTTGGGCATCGTGTTCTGCCTCTGTGCAGAAATTGTTGTTTGGTTGACAGTTGTTTACTTTTATTAGCTGTTCTGTAATCATATATATATCTGTTTACCAAGGTTGTATGAATCATAGGGTAGCACACATAGGACAATCAGGTCACCATTAACTTATAAAATAGGTTTAATAGCATACTCATAAAGGTTATATACCTGACCAAATGGCCCGGTCGGTTCAAAACATTCCGTTTTAAAAAAATGATTAATTTGAGTCGGGTAAGAACGGGCTCTGGCCAAAACGACTTCTGGTTGAAACACGCCATTTTAGAAAATGCCTCACGAAACCAATGCAGTAGCTTTATCAACTGTTGCATAAAATCCCAAATAGAAATTTCTCGAAGTCTTGAGTATACCTGACCAAATGGCTGGGTTGGGTTACGGGTGAGGTAATAGGTCAAACCAGGTTCAGGTAAAAAAATCTATTTCTAAAAAATGTTCAATTTAGTTTTCGGGGTAAGAAGAGGGTCTGGCCCAAATGAGTTTGGGTTGAAACGGGCTATTTTAGAAAATGCCTCAGGACTCCAGCAGCTTATTAACTGATGCATAAAATTACCATAGGCAATAACGGTTGCAGCAAAAAACAAAAACTAGACCAGACTCAATGTTCATTGATGCGTGTGAAGTGTGCATATAAGTTTAAGTATATTTTAAGTCCTTTCACACTTTTTTAGCCAAGTTTTAAATTTATAAAACACGATATTTACTAACACTAAACACACATATGGGCAAGTGCACCCATCGTGAGTGTAGTATAGCGTTGGTAAGATACCGATGTCGTCCAAGGACACAAGAGCTTTTAGTATCGGTTTATCCTCAACGTCTAATCAAATCAAAAGGTTTAGAAAAAGGTTTTAAACTATAAAAATAAAAACTAACTAAAATGCTGAAAAACAAAATAAAAATAAAACAGATAGACAAGATGAATCACTTGGCTCCGACTCGTGTTTAGTGTAACCTTTGATTATTTCCGCACTTTTGCACTATTTAAGAGATTATCTTAGTTATTGTAGTAGGCCCATCTTTTGAAGGTGACGTTACCCTCAACCCATTAGTTTGAGTCAGCAAGGATACAATCCTAAAGGGTCGGATTATTGAAAGATAATTAATTAAGTTATTAATGCGTATTATGGTAGGCCCCTCTTTTGAAGGTGACGTTACCCTCGGCTAAGTAGTCTGAGTCAGCAGGGATACAGTCCTAAGTAGCCGGGTTAAAGTATTAATAGTAGCTTACATATGAGGGGATCAAAGAGTTTGGACCCCCGTCATCCAATACCTGTGGGTATTGAAGGAGGTCCTACTAAATTTGACCAAAGTCCTTGCAGGATCTATACACTGAACAAGGCAAGACTCTTACCAAACCGTTCCCTTAACCCCCGACCAGGTGGCCAGCATACCTCCATATAGACCGTGGAGATATGAATGGTGAAAATCTTTTATTTTATATAGACAGTAAAATAATGCCAAGACACCACGGACAAACGATAAGGAAGAATCACCTTCAACATAAGAAACTAGTTATTAAAGTCATTAATACATAACCAAGTAAAAAGTGCGAAAAGATTAAAAATAAAAAGTATTACACTAGACACTTGTCTTCACCAAGTGATGTAAGAGACTTAGGCAAACATGGTCTTTGATTGTCAAGAACTCTTACGATCAATCTAGGATCCCGAGACGACTCACACACTCTATGATGGACAATGGATAATGGTGGTGGATGATGGTGTTGTGATGGTGGTGGATGAAGTGTGAGAGAGGTGGTGTGCCAAGGGATGGTTTGCAAATGAGCCAAGCACCCCTATTTATAGCCTAAACAGTAGCTCGGGCACGGCCCCGTGTCCATCCTCTTCTCTGTCTTCATTAATTGCAGCTTGTCTGCATTAGTTGACCACGCCCCCGTGTCTGCTGGGCACACCCCCGTGTGCATAAGCATATCTGTACTATTAAGATTTGCCTGGATTCTGCGAATCTTGTAGTTGACCACGGCCCCGTGTCCGCTGAGCACGGCCCCGTGGTGGGCGATAGAAGATTCTATAGCTTTGTCTTTTATGCTGGCACTTGGGCATGCCCCCGTGTTCATTGAGCACGGGGCGTGTTCAGCCTCCTGTTCTCTTGTTTTGCTTGGGAAGATGCTGTCGGGGAGGTCGGGCATGCCACGTTTGTTCCTTTTCTTGTATTTATGTTAGATTTAGCTGCCTTTTTGCTTCTTTTGTTAATTTGAGCTCATTTAATCCTGAAAATACAAAAGGAAGACAATAGCACACTTTTTCCAACATTAGTACTAAAAAAGGGTTAGTTTTATGCCACAATTGATGTAATTTATATGTTGCATTTTGCACACATCAAATACCCCCACACTTGAATCTTTGTTTGTCCTCAAGCAAAACTCTTTATAATATAGCTTTACACTCCCAAATGGAATAGGTAGAAGAGAAGGTTTTTGGGCTTGTCATAGAGTGTCGGGATTTCCAAGATTCTTTATCAAGTTTTATTTTAATTTATTTACAATCCTATTCGTCATGAGTTATTTAAAACTTTTCATAAGATAAATTACTTATTAGAACATAACATGCCTTTTTAAAATTCCATTTATATACAAGTTCACATACCTCACGGGGGATCACTCAACACTCGGCCGAAGATGTATTTTAGTGAATCACTCGAGAGCGGCATGGAACTTACTCCTACCATAGGCTTGCCAAGCAATCAATCCTCCTCCTTTTTAACTATAAACCTTTGTAAATATCAAGAGGACTTTTGGGTGAAGGATTAGGCTTGGGTTAAACGTAGGTGGTTGGGTTAGTGGTTAGTAGAAAAGGGCGAAAAGCGTAAAAAGAATCGGTTTTCGTAAGACTTTTTATTTTTGCATATATATATATATATATATATATATTTGTGAAGCCATTATTCAAACAAAGTTATTTTTGATGAACTTGCTTGTTTATTTCTTTTGCTTCATCATCAACATATATATATATATATATATATATTTTCGATAAGTCAAACAGAAAACCGAGCTTGTTACTAAAACAAATGGATAAAAATAAAAATAAAAAGTTTTGGTGGTTGAAAGGGTGTTTGGTTTGGGTTAAGAAATGAAAAGGTTTAGGCTCAAAAGAGGTTAACTAGGGGGATTTTGGGTAGGTGGTAAAAAAAAATAATGGTGTAGAAATAAAAAGGTTTAGTCCTAATGCCTCCATCATTTACTTACTCGGGTTTAAGTTGGTAAGGACCGGGAATGTATCGTCGTGGCAAGTTCTAGAGTCATAAGAACCAAGCGGCTATTCACACAAGAAACGAAAAAAATGAGCATTTAGTTTAAAGATATGTATTTGTATGCTCAATAAAGGCTCAAAACTCACTTTTGTGAGAATGAGTTTTTTTATGTGATCAAGTATATATAATCAAATTTTAACTAAGCTTGTCATGCATTTTCATAATTTTCTTATGTTGGTTCTTTTTATCACGACGCTATCGGTTGTAAATTTGTAAAAATATAACCTTTTTAGAACAAGAAATTCCCAAGTTAAACTTAGACAAGTAAAAAAAAATGAAAATTTTTGAAAAAAATTTGGGGTGATTAGCGGTTCCAATAAAGTTTTGTGTAAGGCTTGTGATTAGGACTTGCAAGATTCAAAGTTTTAGCATCCCCCCCCCCCCACACACACTTAAATTACACATTGTCCTCAATGTGTCCCAAAAATAAGTTTTTAGGTTGATTGAATGTGTAAAAAGGTGTGAAAAAGCAAAATTTTATGTTACTGGGCGTCTGGACACGGCCCCGTGGTGTCCGGGCACGGCCCCGTGTTCAGGTGCCAGTAACAAAAAGTTGAACAAAGAAACAGAAGCCTGGACACGGGGGCGTGTTGGGTGAACATGGCCCGTGTGCTGTTTACCTGAACTGGGCTTTTTCTGCAGACTGTGCAGCACGGGGCCGTGTTGGGTGGGCACGACCCGTGCTGAACTTGCTGTAATGAAGAAAGTTTCGTCGGATGGCCCTGTTTTCGTGCATGGGGTGCTGGTTCAAGTTTCCCTTGTTATCCTTCACCATCCTGAGTGTGTTTTACTCATTACAAGATCATCCAAACACCAAATTAGCTAAAACCATCATTCATTTAGTCATAGAGAGAATTACAAAATAATCCTAAAAGTTAAAATACTAGATAATTAGGTCAAAGAAACACAAGAAATCTAAACCAAGAAGTTCTAGCCTACTACTTATTCTATTAGCAAAATTTCCGAAAAGATAAATCCCTCGGTTAGATGTGGCTTGAAAAACTTCTTTCTCCGGGTATGGGTTCCTCACACGTCGGCGAGCCATTCTTCTATCTCCCTAGGGAGAAGAAAGGCGGGCTCATTGGCATTGGTTTGAGGGGGTGCAACCTCCACCGGAACTTCTTGTAGATCTTCAAGAGGAGGTTCCGCTGGAATGTCGTCCCAACCGGTAGGATTGTTGATTCCAAGTGCTAGGTTCCAATCCTCTTGAGGAAGGATTGGTTCCATGGGAGGTGTTACAAGAATGTTTAACCTCTGGTGCAAGAGGTTAATTTCTTGAAAACTGTTTTCCAATCCCACCGTAAGATAATTTATACGGTCTATTAGGACCTCCTCTACCGAAGTCATCTCGTCAAGAGCTTCACGTAATGCCATTACGTAACGTACGATAGTTGCTTCAATTGATGACCTTCTTTCCCTTCGACTGTTTCTGGAGTGCGCAGAAGAGGTTCCACTGTTTTGACTAGACATTCTACGAAAACAAACCAAAAATAGTTCATTTTAATGAAACAGTACATCGGACACGGCCCCGTGTTCAATTTTCTGTAGATTTTTAGAACAAGGAATCTCGAAGTTTCAAATTAATTTTTTTCAACTTATGAAGCTTTTTTGAGCAGAAATAACTTAAAACAATGTTGTACAACTTATTTTTAACAAGATTCCTTGAACAAAAACCTAATAACCATCACAATAAAGCTTGGAGTCATGGTGATCTCAAGCTTCAATGGAGGTGTTGATGCAAGAAAGATGATGAAGAAGGCAATGGATAAAAGAGGAAAGGACAAGATGTTTGTTAGAACCTTCTTTTAGAAAATACCTAGGATGGTAGGTGAGAAGATCCTTTCAAATCTCTGTCCCTGGATGGTCCAAATGTGCAGGATTCTTGGCTGCATTTATAGAAAACGACAGCATGCTGGACACGGCCCCGTGTCGGCTGGACACGGCCCCGTGTGCAGGTAAGATCCTGACACATTTTGTCTGTATTCTGACTAAAAGTCATAAAGGAATCTTTTGGTGGACACGGGGGGCGTGTTGACCCGGGCACGGCCCCGTGTCGAAAGGCTCTTTATGAAGTTTGTCTATTTTCAAGGAACTTTTCTGGATCGGGCGGTTCCTTACTGGATGGAACAACCCCAAAGTGCCTAAGATACCTTAATTGCTCTAGATTAAGACGATAACGCAAGAGGTTGTTGGTGAGGGTGATTCCTATGCTATATGTAGGTGGACAAGTCCAACCCTTTCCCGGGCTCTCGTTAAAGAAGGTGTATGCCGAATCGCTCAGGTCTATGTATGCATCAAACGAAGTCGATGAGGAGTCCTTCACGGCACAATAGACACATGGACGACTATCGCTCAAGTCCTCACTAGAGTTAGAGGTATCATCGGTAACAACGAAGTTGTTTTTATTTGAATGCGATCCCAACAATTCTTCTTGGTTATCGTCTTGAGATAAATTATTGAAATCTATCCTAAGTTCTTCTAACCAATTAAGAATTAGATCTTCCATTTGAAATAGTTCATCAAGAAGCATTTCCCTTAGAAGATCCGGTTGAGAGCATTCGAGGGAGAGATAGGGAATATTTTTACTTTCGCCCCTCTTAAGGCTACATGAAAACAATGGGGGCCGCCACATATTTGACACCACGTACCATAAGAGTACCGAAAGTAAAAAATATCAGTATCACTCATGTTAGTGTCAGAAATTACCAACCGTCGGGATCTTACGGTTCTGTTTTCAGTAACTGAATCTTGGGCACGGGGCGTGTTGGGTGGGCACGGCCCCGTGTTCAGCTTACTGTCTGACTTAAAACAGGATTGCCAGTTCCAATGATTGGGCACGGGGCGTGTTCAGCGGGCACGACCCATGCTGAGATCTGCAGAAGCTGAAAAATTAAGAAAAATCGTAAAAAAATAGAAAAATAAGAAAAACGATTAGGCCGTTGATTCCTAACTTTCTTAAAATCCTTGTGTCCCCGGCAGCGGCGCAAAAAACTTGATGCGTGTGAAGTGTGTATATAAGTTTAAGTATATTTTAAGCCCCTTTACACTTTTTTAGCCAAGTTTTAAATTTATAAAACACGATATTTACTAACACTAAACACACATATGGGCAAGTGCACCCTTCGTGAGTGTAGTATAGCGTTGGTAAGATACCGAGGTCGTCCAAGGACACAAGGGCTTTTAGTACCGGTTTATCCTCAACGTCTAATCAAATCAAAAAGTTTAGAAAAAGGTTTTAAACTAGAAAAATAAAAACTAACTAAAATGCTGAAAAATAAAATAAAAATAAAACAGATAGACAAGATGAATCACTTGGCTCCGACTCGTGTTTAGTATAACCTTTGATTATTTCCGCACTTTTGCACTATTTAAGAGATTATCTTAGTTATTATAGTAGGCCCCTCTTTTGAAGGTGACGTTACCCTCAACCCAGTAGTTTGAGTCAGCAAGGATACAATCCTAAAGGGTCGGATTATTGAAAGATAATTAATTAAGTTATTAATGCGTATTATGGTAGGCCCCTCTTTTGAAGGTGACGTTACCCTCTGCTAAGTAGTCTGAGTCAACAGGGATACAGTCCTAAGTAGCCGGGATAAAGTATTAATAGTAACTTACATATGAGGGGATCAAAGAGTTTGGACCCCCGCCATCCAATACCGGTGGGTATTGAAGGAGGTCCTACTAAATTTGACCCAGGTCCTTGCAGGATCTATACACTGAACAAGGCAAGACTCTTACCAAACCGTTCCCTTAATCCCCGACCAGGTAGCCAACATACCTCCAGATAGACCGTGGAGATATGAATGGTGAAAATCTTTTATTTTATATAGACACTAAAATAATTCCAAGACACCACAGACAAACGATAAGGAAGAATCACCTTCAACATAAGAAACTAGTTATTAAAGTCATTAATACATAACCAAGTAAAAAGTGCGAAAAGATTAAAAATAAAAAGTATTACACTAAACACTTGTCTTCACCAAGTGATGTAAGAGACATAGGCAAACATGACCTTTGATTGTCAAGAACTCTTACGATCAATCATGGATCCCGAGACGACTCACACACTCTATGATAGACAATGGATGATGGTGGTGGATGATGGATGATGGTGTTGTGATGGTGGTGGGTGGTGGGTGAAGTGTGAGAGAGGTGGTATGCCAAGGGATGGTTTGCAAATGAGCCAAGAACCCCTATTTATAGCCTGAACAGTAGCTCAGGCACGGCCCCGTGTCCAGTGGGCACGACCCCGTGTCCATCCTCTTCTCTGTCTTCATTAATTGCAGTTTGTCTGCATTAGTTGACCACGCCCCCGTGTCCGCTGGGCACGCCCCCATGTGCATAAACATATCTGTATTATCAAGATTTGCCTGGATTCTACGAATCTTATAGTTGACCACGGCCCAGTGTCCGCTGAGCACCGCCCTGTGGTGGGCGATAGAAGCTTCTATAGCTTTGTCTTTTATGCTGGCACTTTGGCACGCCCCCGTGTTCACTGAGCACGGGGCGTGTTCAGCCTTCTGTTCTCTTGTTTTGCTTGGGAAGATACTGTCGGGGAGGTCGGGCATGCCACGTTTGTTCCTTTTCTTGTATTTATGTTAGATTTAGCTGCCTTTTTGCTTCTTTTGTTAATTTGATCTCATTTAATCCTGAAAATACAAAAGGAAGATAAAAGCACACTTTTTCCAACATTAGTACTAAAAAATGGTTAGTTTTATGCCACAATTGATGTAATTTATATGTTGCATTTTGCACACATCATTCATGATCATATAGTAAATTCCAATTTCCAAGCAAAACCCACCTGCAACATTTCCATATATCATCAACTGTATTTTCGTATCAAAACGAACTCACCTTGATCATACAAAAATTGGATTGCCAATGGTGCCATTGTGATGTTTTTTTACGATTTTTTTACTTCTCTGAATCTGAATCATTGTGTTTGCATTCTTATATATACGTTTGCTAATACACATCTCTCTTTTTTAGATTCGATAATCACTTTGTTTATTCAATAACAAACAAAATGATCTCACATAATTGCCTGTTTGTGTTCGTCCGTGGATTAAGTGATTATTTTTTTAATATTGTAGTTGTTTAGTGATTATTAGCGTCTTGATTAGTTTGTCTATTTTCGTTAAATTTTCTAAGCAAATACAAGCATCTCGATGTGTAGTGATTGTTTTATCCGGATAAATAAGTAATCTTGCAAAATCAGTTGAACTAGTTTACTGAACATCATATCATGTGGTTTATGTTCTTGGATACATAACCTGGAGTTTTGACCAAAAACAGGTTTCAAAACTACAATTTCTATAATCTTTGTATTGTTTAACCTTGTTATAATAAAATTCTAACATAGTTTTATCACTTTATGCATTTATACTTTTAGATCAGATGTATAATTCTCAACTCATATAAGTGAAGATAATTTGGTTGATGACCGGTAGGCCTAAGGCTAAGGATTGGTGTGTTGAGTTTTATAGATAAGAAAGAGAAATATAAAAGAATACGAAAGGGGGAAAGAAAAAAAAAACGTGAAAGAAAGTGTAGGTCCCTTAATCCTATGGATCTTTCACAGAACTGTCTATCTAACCTATAAAAGAATACGAAAGGGGGAAAGAAAAGAACGTGAAAGAAAGTATACGTCCCTTAATCCTATGGATCTTTCACAGAACTGTCTATCTAACCTAGAGTGCGGAATCCTCTAGATCAGATTATCACAAAAAGGTGTAGAAACAGAAATCACCACAAACTGATCTTTATTGATTATCTATCAAACTGATGACAATCAATCGAGGTCCCTAACAAATTCGTCCAAGCCTTTATCTCTCACGAATTCTCTCTGTAAACTCTGTCTCTAGTGATTATGGTGATTAACCTAAACCCTAATGCAAAGCCTTGTTTATATAGCACAAGTTTGCAACATGGGCTAGGGTTAAACCACACGAGCTTCGAATTGGACAGACCCAATTTGCCTACCCTTCCCCCAATGTGGGTTTGATTTGGCCCAATCACTCCTAATTAACTAATACAAAGCTAAACCCGCTAACCAGTTATCGTTTTACCAATTACAAGATATCTAAAGACCCAAATCAAAAAGTTGTTGTCACAAACATGCACCAACAGACCCCCCCCTTTGACAATAGCTTCATAAAACAACTTTGTCTTCAGTCATCTTGCATTTTTCATGTAATATTTTCATCGTCTTTGGTCTTTGGATAGCTTCAGCTTCAATGGCTTCTGTCAGCAACAGACTCCCCATAAGCTGATGCATCCAATCACTAAATCTTCAAAATCGTTAGCATTTGGTTAACTCTAGTTCAGCATTTGCATAGCAATCTTCAAACTTTTTAAGCAATTGAGAAAGGAGGTTTCTACCATGCATCCAATCAGACTCCTTTTCACTAAACTTCACAGCAACTCATCACTTCACTTCACTTAGGAACAAATTTGCTACTATCTGTATAGAAAACAAACATCTCGAGAAACCATAAGAATTTTTCAAAACAGATTAACAATTTATTATTAATCAAGAGATGTGAAAACTATATTACATATTAAGCAATTTTCAACTCATCACCAACACTCAAAACATTTACCCAACACACTAGAACCTACAAGATTAAAGATTTAGAGCTCATCTTTTAACACCAGTTCCCCCTATCGGTAACAAGTCCTCCATGAACAACCATTTTCCGTACGTTAAGAATTTTAAAGAAAAAGAAAATCTTTTTGGATTTTTATATTTTTCTAAAAACAAATAAATAACAAAAAGAAATAACAATGAAGATAAACACTATATTTTTGTGAGATCACTTGTTAAGAAGATCATATCAGCTCACTCAAACTGTTTCACACATGTAGTTAATTCTTCAAGTTAATTTTCGTGAAACGCAGTCCAAGACGATTACCAGTATTGTTTACCCACTTAAACAAAACACATGAACATTTCAAGTACCTTTACCAGGTGATACGTTAAAGTAATAGTATACTGATGCACTAGTGTGTCCCACTTCAGGGCATACCCCCGCGATCAAGGTATGCACAAAGCTTCCTCGTAGTATGTGAGTATACCGAATTCATCCTTTTTGTTTTACACCATTAGAAATTTGGTGATCAGGTCAGTGCTTCTGTACAGCAAAGTGACCAATATCCAACGAGGGTAAGGAAAATGCCAAAAATTGGTACGATTTATGCATTTTGCACATTTGAATGACTCTCTAGGAGAGCTTCTTCAATTTCTGGTTTTTGGCATTTTTAGCTCTTTTAAGATATCTTTGTTGTGCCTAGTTCAGCATATATCTTGATGGAGCAGAAGGACAACCCTGATATCCCCGGATGAAATAACAATATAAAGACCTAAAACCTTAGAATTTGGCAATCTATCAATAAAATATTTAAGGTTATAAAACCATACGCCACTGATATGTCACATAAGCAATTTAATTTCAGTTATAGTGTGACAATCAAACTCGCTGATGTACTATCATCTCTTCTTTTTCACACAGTGATAACTCATTTTTTTTTTCATTTTTATGGTTTTCTATTTTTTTTTATTTTTAAGAAAGTAATAAAATATTTACAAAATTCTTATGAAAAACTGGTTATTCAGGATTCCTCATCCCGTTGAGTTCGATTAGATGTTCAAAACGAGCCCTTTCAAATGCTTTTGTGTAAAGATCTGCCAGGTTATCTAAGTGTCGACTCGTTGAAGTTCAATCAGTTTTTTTTCAGCACAGTCCCGTATAAAATGATGACGAATGTCAATATGTTTTGTTCTACTGTGCTTTACTGGATTGTTTGTGATTGAAATAGTGGCATTATTGTCTATCATTATAGGAGTACAATTGAAATTCAAACCGTAATCACGCATCTGCTGTTGTATCCAGAGAACCTGAGAGCAACAGCTACCCGCAGCAATATATTCATCTTCACACGTAGAAGTAGATATGCAAGACTGCTTCTTGCATTGCCAAGATGTCACGGCCCCCGCCCCGGTGTTACCCGGTCCAGGAGCCGCGGGACAGAAACCCGTGGTATTTATTAATTGAGTTGACAGCGGAAGATTTTTCAGGATCTTTAAAAAAACTTGAAATGCCCGATTATTTTATTTCATAATTCGGGATAAACCCCGTAATTTACAATAGAGGAATTTTACTAGGAATTTCCCTGGTTTACAAAACATGTTTAGTTATTTAATTGAGCCACTAATTCAAGCTTTGTTATTGCTCCGTAGCACTTTTCCTTGGTTCGCAGTAGTCACCTGAAACATGTTTTGAAAATATTTTATCAGCAGGGAAATACTGGCGAGTCACTCAAATTTGATAAAATGACACATAGTTATAAATTACAGCATAAGAGCGATTACAATGGCTTCTATCTTATTTTTATCTGGCGCCGTGTCACCTCCTGGTGACGATGGTCATACCACTATTGGGTCTATTTCCCCAAGTAGTGATGATTATCACTGTTAGGATTTATTAGCCTAACCGTGAGAAATTAGTAATGTGCACAATACCCCACTAACCAGTGATTCAAGATAACCACGACTTAATCCCTGTAATTATAACCATTGAAAATAATTGGAGTATTGTAAAATACTTTTGATAAAAGAGAATGACTCACATTGCAGATTTAAACGGGCACAATTTAGCCTACTGATTAGCCTTGTAACCTAATTTAAATAACATTGCACATGAACTAGGTCAGTAACTAATACAGCATTTACGATAACTCACGAGATTAAAACCCTCACAACGAATGACAAATTGCAATACTTAAACATCCATCGAATTCACGACGAATGACAAAGTATGGCCCTAATGTGGGCAACACTTGAAAATGAATTTTAAGCAGTAGAACTTCGATTTTGTTTAAAATTTTCGACTCAGAATGAAAGCTCGATGTCCAGGAAATTTATAGGTGAAAAATGGGTCTCACGCGGCCCGCGTGAACCCATGCTTGATCCTTACGCGGCCCGCGTGGCCACCTAGTCTACGTGTAGGTTTGCTGCGTCACGCGTAGGGTTGCCAGGTGGATGCCATGTGGCCTTGGAACGCTTATCCGGTTAAACACATGTTGACGCAGCCCGCGTGAGGTTATGCTTAACCCTTACGCGGCCCGCCTGAATACCAGATTTCTTATTTTCTTGGTTTTTGTTATGGATCAGGGTTTCAGGGGTCCGGGTTTTCACTTACGGGTCGGTTTGTGACATTTTTGAAGGTCCTTACATACTCCCCACCTTATTTAAAATCTCGTCCTCGAGATTCATGAAAATAAGTGAGGGTACTTTCGCTTCATTTCTGATTCTAGCTCCCAGGTGTATTCTAGTCCTCTCTTTGAATCCCACTTGACTTTGACCAGCACTAGTCGCTTGTGCTTGAGAAACTTGACCTTTCTGTCTTCTATTTGCGGTGGCTTCTCAACAAATTTTAACTTTTCATTTACCTCTATATCTTGAAGAGGTACTATCAGAGATTCGTCTGATAGACATTTCTTGAGATTGGATACATGAAACACGTCATGTATTCCAGCTAGTTCCTCTGGTAGTTGTAAGCGATAGGCGACTGGTCCTATTCGCTGTATTATTGGGAATGGTCCTACGTACCTTGGATTTAGCTTTCCTTTCTTACCGAACCGAACTACTCCTTTCCAATGAGAAACTTTCAAAAGTACCTTGTCTCCAACTCGAAACTCTAGTGGCTTACGTAGATTATTGGCATAACTATTCTGGCGATCTCGAGCCGTTTTCAATCTTTCCTTGATTTGTGTGATCTTGTCAGTGGTTTCTTGTACTATTTCAGGACCTTATAATTGGCTTTCTCCTATTTCTGCCCAACAGACTGGAGTTCTACACTTTTATCCATACAGTGCTTCAAATGGGGCAGCCTCAATACTTGTATGATAACTATTATTATAGGAGAATTCAATTAAGGGTAGGTGATCATCCCAATTTCCACCAAAATCTATCACACATGCCCTGAGCATGTCTTCTAGAGTTTGGATCGTCCTTTCACTTTGTCCGTCTGTCTGAGGATGGTATGCAGTGCTTAGGTTTAGTCGGGTTCCCATTACTTTCTGGAAACTTGTCCAGAATGGGAAGTGAAACGACTATCCCTATCCGATACAATGGAGAGTGGAACTCCATGTAAGGATACTACTTCATCTACATACAACTTGGCTAACCTTTCCATGCTGAAGGTTTCCTTCATGGGTAGAAAATGAGCTGAATTGGTTAATCGATCCACAATTACCCAAATCGCATCATTACCCTTTCTGGTTTTGGGCAACTTAACAAAGTCCATAGTTATAAGTTCCCATTTCCATACAGGCATTTCTAATTGTTGTAGTAGACCTAAAGGTTTCCGGTGTTCTGCCTTAACTTGTGAACAAGTAAGACATTTAGAAACATATCTAGCTATGTCCTTTTTCATTCCTATCCACCGGAAGTTATTTCTTAAATCTTGGTACATTTTATTGTTACCAGGATGTATGGTATACCTAGATTTATGGGCTTCCTCTAAAATTTTATTTCTTACTTCTCCCTGCCTAGGTACCCAAATCCTTTTCTTATGGAATCTCCAAATTCTATCACTTCCTTGCTTTAACTCTTTTACTCTTCCTTTCATTCCTTCAGCATCATCCTTGATTGCTGTTTCTTGAATGCTTTTCAATTGTTCCATTAAATCTAACTGTAGATTTAACCTAAGAGCACGAACTCTCTTTTGCGTTTCATGATACTTACGACTTAAGGCATCTGCAACCACGTTTGCTTTTCCTTCGTGATATTGAATATCACAGTCGTAGTCACTTAGGATCTCCATCCATCTCCTTTGCCTCATGTTTAATTCTTTTTGCCCAAATATATATCTTAAACTTTTGTGATCTGTATAGACAGTAAACTTACTTCCATACAAATAGTGTCTCCAAATCTTAAGGGCAAAAATTATGGCTCCTAATTCTAAGTCATGAGTCGTATAGTTTTCCTCGTGCTTTTTCAATTGTCTTGAGGCATACGCAATTACTTTCTTGCGTTGCATTAGCACACATCCGAATCCTAGCCTAGAAGCATCACAGTAGACTTCGAAATCTTCTGTTCCTTCTGGTAAGGGTAGAATTGGGGCGTTTGTTTACTTTTTTTTCAAAATTCTAAAGGCCTCTTCTTGCCTAGGTCCCCATTTTAAACTTAACTGCTTTACTGGTTAGCTTAGTTAATGGTACAACTATTTTGGAAAATTCCTTAATAAATCGTCTATAGTATCCAGCTAAACCTAGAAAACTTCTAATTTCCATAGCTGATTGCGGGACTTTCCCCTTGGTGATTGCTTCTATTTTGGAGGGATCTACGTGAATGCCTTCGTGATTCACCATGTGTCCTAAAAATTGCACTTCCTGTAGCCAAAATTCACACTTCGAGAATTTGGCGTAAAGTTTTTCCTTTGTTAACAAAGTTAAGAGTGCATGTAGGTGCTCACAGTGTTCATCCTGGATTTTGGAATAAATAAGTATATCGTCGATGAAGACAATTACAAATTTATCCAAATACGGTTTACAAATCCTATTCATCATGTCCATAAATGCTTCTGGAGCATTCGTTAGTCCGAAGGGCATGACTGTAAACTCGTAATGACCATACCTAGTTCTGAAAGCAGTTTTAGGTATGTCTTTTTCTTGTACTTTCAACTGATGGTATCCGGAGCGTAAATTTATCTTAGAAAAATATCTAGCTCCCTGGAGTTGATCGAAAAGATCATCGATCCTAGGTAATGGGTATCGATTCTTAATTGTAACCTTATTTAATTCCCTATAATCGATACACATTCTCATTGAACCATCTTTCTTTTTCACAAACAACACTGGAGCTCCCCACGGGGATGAACTAGGTTGTATGAATCCTTTGCTTAATAATTCATCTAATTGCTTTTTCAATTCTAGCATTTTGGTGGGTGCTAACCGATAAGGTGCTTTGGCAATCGGTGTAGTTCCAGGAATTAGATGAATTCTAAATTCGACTTCCCTATTGGGTGGTAATCCCGGTAGTTCTTCTGGGTATTCTGCTACTACAGGAATTTCTTTAAGTTCCTTACCTTTCGTGTTAATGATTACTGAAATCATATACACCACTTCTTGTTTCCTTGAATAACTGGCCAATTTCATTACTGAAATGAATTTCAGTGGCTTTCGTGGCTGATCTCCTGTAATCACCACTAATTCTCCTGTGGGTGTATGAATTTCTATGGAATTCTTATCACAAAGAATGCGAGCATTGTTGGCTACTAACCAATCCATTCCTAATACAACATCAAATCCAGCTAAATTCATAGGTAACAGGTTTGCAGAGAATTTATGGCCTAAGAGTTCTATCTTTTCTTCTCGCAAAACCTTATCTATGTTAACAGAATTTCCATCTGCCGTTTCGACTGTAAAAATCTGCCTAAGGTTGGTTAAGGGTAGGTTAAGAGCTTGGCATAATGAAGTATTTATAAAACTTTGGTTTGCACCAGAGTCAAATAACACTTTTGCATAAACCTCGTGGACTAGGAACGTACCAGCTATCACGTCAGGGATTAGCTCTGCTTCCTGAGTAGTCAACTGGAAGGCTCTTACATTTCTCTTGGTAGTTCCTTCTGCGGTTTTGGCTTTGTTATCAGCTGGTTTAGCCAATTTAGGGCAGTCTGGCCTAATATATCCAGCTTCTCCGCAGTTGTAGCAGATTGTTGCTTTCTTTTTCCTGCAATCTTCTTCTTGGTGCCCCGGAATTTTGCAGAAATTGTAATATCCCTTGCATCTTCCAAAATGCTTTCTTTTGCAGGCATTGCAAAATGGAGCAGTGGAAGATTGCCTAGTTCCCTTTTTCTTGAAATTACTACGGTTACCCATACGGAATCCCTGGGTAATCTTTTGGGCCACCTCATTTTTCTGATTTTCTTCTCGCGTACGCACCAATCCATCCGTCAAAGTGTTGGCTAATTCCACATCATCGTCAATAGTGCGAGGTCTCGCAGCTTTAACGATATCACGGATTTCGCCAATCAATTCCCAAATATAGCGGGAAATAAGCACTGGCTCTGGTGAAGCCAGGGTTGGTACCACTCTCGCATATTCAAAGAATGTCGAAGTATACCCTCAACAGTCTACATCCACCATCCGGTGGTTCAAGAATTTATTCGCCATTTGTTCTTTCTCATATTCAGTACATAATTTTCTGTCCACTAACCGCTTAAATTCTTCCCAACTCATGGCATAGACCACATCGCTTCCGTTTGCTTGAAGTACCGTATTCCACCATTCTAGCGCCTCTTCTTTAAAAAGATGTGACACGTACATTACCTTGTCTTCCTCGGCACATTTACTTCTTTTGATCACCGCCTCGGTTTTCTCTAACCAACGCAGTGCAACAATCGCCCCTTCGTTGCCTGCAAATTCAACTGGCTTACAGGCAAGAAACTCCTTATAAGTGCAACCAGGTGTTGCAGCTTTCATTTTCTTAAGGAGTGGGGCTTGAATTCCATCATTGTCGTTATTAGTATGGTCGCCGCCTCCATTTACACTATTACTGAAATTGTCACCGTGTGTGCGTTTGCTAGGAATAATTTGTTGAGGTTCAATTAGATTTCGGGAAGCAGCAATGTAAGTGAGTCAATTAAAGTCAATACACCACTGTTTGAGTGGCGGAAACAAACAAACAGTGTTGAATTAGAGAGAATGGAGTAGAAAACAGAAGAATATCACTTTAACACTTGTTTCTCATTCATATATCACTTGAAAATCCGGCAGCAGTTTAGTACACGACTGATGGCAAAGTTACAAATGAGAAACTAGAACTACCTATATATAGGCTTGAGATTTCGCTTGAAATGACACATGTCATTTCGAGCGGAATCACAACATTTGATTTCCCTTGAAATGACCAAGTGTCATTTCGAGCGGAATCACAACTTTTGATTTCCCTTGAAATGACCAAGTGTCATTTCAAGCGGAATTACATCAAATTACACATAATTACACATTAGACCCCTGTAACCCTATACAAACATGACCTAGACTTAAGACGTAGGCTATAGACATTATGTACCAACAAAATCCCCCTTGGATATTGCCGGAGTCTTCAGTCTGGTCTTCAGGTCTTTCTTCACAACGACTCGATGAAGACGAAGTCGACAGACGTATGCACCAACAGACTCCCCCTCGGATGTTGACGAGTCTGAAGTATCGAGTCTTTGGCATATCACGTCTTCGGTCTTGATCGGTCTTCTCTATCTTCTCTTCTCTCACCATTATCAGCTATTTTTCCATAATCTGAGTTTGGCTCTTTCACTCTTCACTCTCCCCTTTGCTAACAGACTCCCCCTTAAGTTGTTCCGGGATCGCAGTCTGGAATTTGTAGCTTAGGATCGACAACCTGACATTAACCCTCAGGAATCGAAACCTAGCTTTTTCAACATTTCCTGCACATTCTCTACCCAAAACATAAGTTTTTATTTATATCACTTTGAAAAACATACTGATAGAGAGCATTCATTCACCAAACATTAATAGCTACATCAAGTTCAAATTAATGACCGTGATTAACTAAACATGCAATCATTCTCAAATACATTTCTCATTTAAACAAACTCCCCAATCCAATATGGTTCATCATATTTAGCACTCGGAATTTTGAAAATCAACTCTTCAACATCAGTTGTCAAAAATAAGATGAAGTAAAATCTTTTTGATTTTTCAAAAATTTATGCTAAAACACATTCTTTTTGGATTTTTGTGTTTAAAGAAAAACAGTAAAGAAATATTTACAGACAATATTTTTGTGAGTTTGTGTAAGAGGATCATATCAGTTTTTGAGACACATCACAAGCACCGTTAAGCTTTTAGACATTTTAAGTTCTAAACGATTCACGTTGATTGACGATATAATTGTCCTTTTAAGCTCAATCTAAAAACTTTCGAAATGCTTACAGATACGTTAAGGTATATTAATTTTGCACTAAATTCTTATGGACCCCACGATCTCAGCATATCCCCTCATCATGCAATACTCTAACTCAAATAATGCCTTTAAACTTTCATCAACTGTGATATGTGCGAAAACAACGCATAATGTTTAAACATTAACAAACAGGTCGATACTTCCGTATACGCAGAGAAAGTCCAATGTTTAAACAAAATAAGAAAAATAAAACAAGTTGAAGTTATTTAGGCTTTAACCACCAGGTCGATACTTCCGTATACGCAGAGGAGGTCCAAAGCTTAAACGAAACACCAAAGAAAATAAAGCAGAATGTTTAGGCAATAACATCCAGGTCGATACTCACGTATACGCAGAGGATGTCCAATGCTTAAACAAAATAAAGAAATAAAACAAGTTTAAATCTTTGCAAAATGAAAACACAATCACAGCGACTTTTTAACAAAGTTGTGAAAGTTCACAGACTTAATAAGTTTTATGTCTTTCGACAATCAGCGATTACTGAGTAGGCACACAATCAAGAAGGACAAAACTAAGTACTATGCTTTCAATCATGTTTCCCACTAGAACTAGGCTTTTTCATTTAAGTTTGTATCATTATCGCAAATCTACTAGTCTAGCTGAGCCTATCGTCACATCTTTAGTGAGATCGTTTATCACATTAGACATTTCATTTCTTTAGCATGCTGTGATAGTCCAACTGATTTACTATCATTTCCTCTTTTCACAACAAAACTCATTTTGAAATTTTCAATGTTTTTGGCATTTTCAAATTTTCTATTTTTTTTAATTTTTCTCCCCCTAAAATCAAAATATGTTTCAATTTTGATTTTCTGATAAAATTTGAAACTGAAAGCAATAGACTGTACAAAGTAAAGTGACAACTTGACGAGAATTGCTTCAATTCGCCATCCACTTGGCATAACCAATCAGAACTCCCCATGACAATAAACTATTATCCCATTATGATATCAAAACACTTAAGTTGGTTTTAATCAAAATGGTTTTTCCGGAAAATTAGTTTATCTGTCATTTCACAAACATGGGGTTTAATTCATCACACTGTTTTCAATCACTTATAGGTTTATCACAAAAACAATTTCCAATAATCATAACACTTGTAAGATAGTTAAATCAAGTACAAATTAATGTCCTTGATTAACCACTTATAAGACGAAATATCACAGTTACCAACCTGTGAATTTCTCAAGAAAGATGCCGATTCCTACTCCCCAATTACCAACCTGGGAGTTCCGGCAAGTCAGGTTTTTCAGTTAAAGAGATTCACCCAAGCCTGACGGTCCTTGGGTGTATTTGAGTTATTTTCATTCGGGGTTTGAACATTCCTTTTTGTTTCATAAAATTCTTTAACCCCTTTTACCTTACCCTCAACCATCTTTCCAAAAATATTTTTTACTTTGCTATTGAAAGCCTTTTCGACATCAAATTCTTTCTTTTCAGAATAGAACCGATTCGAAATTTTCACTTGCCCATCTTTTTGTTTAAAATTTTCAGTCCGCAATAGTGGAAAGTTGATATCATCCATTGGCGGAGCTGAATTTTCTCCTTTTTGATCAACAGATGGCTCCTCTGATTTTGACGAATCAGATTCATTGCCAGAACATGGCTCATTTGACTTTGACAAGTTAGATTCATCGCCAAAATGTGACCCCTTTGCGTCTGAAGAAACAAATTCTTTACCAGAAGGTGGCTCCTTTGTTTTCAACACAACAGATTCATCGCTAACCACTTCAACCTTCTTTATTTCCTCTTTTGTCCTCAGATTTGCATCTGAAGAATTCGGTTTACTTGACTTTGTTGTCGAGTGAAGCGATTCATCAGCGCTCTTATTTGTTGTACCCAAGGACAAAATCTTTTCAAGATACTCCCTCGCTTTCTTTCTTTTCTTTCTCAGTCGGTCTTTTTGCCCTTGTGAAAGCTTCACTTTCTGTTCTTTCACTTTCTGTTCTGAAACTTTCAGTTCCTTGGGCTTTTCTTTGACTTTGACTGATTTCATCACCCTTTTCTGAGATGCAACCCTCGATCTTTCAGTTGATCTCATTGGGCAATCTCTGGCAATATGTCCTTTGATTTGGCAGTTATAGCATCTCCTCATCCCAAACCACTGATTCTGGCAGTTAACAGCAATGTGTCCTTGAACACCACAAGTGTAACACACTCTGTTATCGTACCATTCACCACTATCACACCAAACGCTCAGATCATAACATTGTCTGGCTTTGTGGTAATCAGCACTCCTCCTGAAAGCTGGATTTGTCTTTGAAGCACTGTGGTCAAACCTGCACCACATATTACCAACTTTTTGTGAGTTTTGATTTTTCAATTTTTGTAATTTTTTATGATGATTGGATGACTGAACTGATGAGCTTTTATTGTTATTTTGAAGATTTTTCGGCTTTTTAATATTTTGTTTTTGTTCCACATTCTTCTTTACAGGTTTTTGCTTTAAGCATTCACCTATTTTAGTCGAATGTAAAACAGTTTCTTTAAATTTTTCTTTTAATTTCAAAAATATTTTCTGTTTTTCATTTTCATCATCAGTCTTATCATCACAATCCTCAATTATGACATCGTCATAATTTGTGACATTGTCACTTATTGGATCAGAATTGATTAGTTTTGGACAAGAATAATCTGGTGTTGATGACGAAGTCTCAAAACCTTTCAATTTCTTTTCAAGCTCATCAATTTTATTTCGAGCAATTTCAGTTTCATTTTCAAGCCGAATGATTTTCTGAAGATGAGAATTTATTTCAATTTGTTTTTCAAGATTATTTTTAAAAATAACAGATTTTTCATCTTCTAAAATCTTCATTTGACTTTGAAAATCTTTTTCAAATTTTAATTTTTCATTTTCAAAATCTTTTTCCATTTCTTTCAAAATTTTGTTTTCCAATGTCAAACTCTCCACATTTTCCAAGAGTTTAACATTGTCTGCTTCAGATTTTTCACATTTTGAGCACATCCCAGACATCATTTCATCATCTTTCTTCACAACCTTGATAGCTGAAATTTGGTCAACTTGTTTCTCTACCACTTGAACATTTTTCTCAGGTTCGAATTTTTCATCAATAGACTTCATTTTTATAATCTTTTGGAATTCAAGTTCTTGAGCTTGAATCTTCTCAACAAACGTCCTCAAATTGAATCCAAAATATCCAAAGCTATTCTTCCAAGCTAACAAATACGTTCCCCAGACATCATTTGGTAAAGCATTTGCCAACTTGTCAACCCACGTCTCATCCAATTTTTTAATGTTCAAATGCTCCATCTCTAGATATAACTTAACATACCTTTCGATCAACTCTTTAGTTGATTCTCCCTTGATACCCGTAGAACTAGCAAACTTATTCTCTGCAATATAAATCTCAGAACCCATGTTTCGGTATCGAAAATTTTACAAAGACAGATTTTCGAACGATACGAAAATTCACACAATCTAAAATCAATTCAATCACTTTATCAAACAACTGAATCAGATGAATATCCGATTGAGTGGCAAAAATCAGATGACAGTGGATCGAGTGGGGATTCACTCAGGCGAGTATTCGATGCTTGACAAATCACCTGAAATACTGACAAAAAGAACTGATTAGAAATGGTTGGCAACTCGTTTGGATTGCCGCTCGATTTGCTGCACTTTAAACTTGAACAAATAAAATGCCTTGAACCAGATTGTGACCCGTTTGAGTAGGATTTTCACTTTTGATTTCAACAAATGAACTTGCCACTTTCAATATACTTCGAACAATGTAATCTGGTGAACATATGATTGGGCTGATAACATCAAATGTCAAAAGACTATGATTGGGCCGAAGATTTTAATGTAATAAATGGATTCAGATTTCACGTGGTGTATCCAACAACTTTAGTTCAAAGCTCTATTCTATTGGACCTTCTTTTTAACGACAACAAACCACTGTTATAAGATTGGCCCTACAAATCTTGAATTAATGAATCTCGTCAATCAGTTATATTTAAATCAATCTAAATATATCTTCCTTTGAATGTGGCCGACAAGCTTTAAATGTTGTTGATTAATGATTGGGCGGCACAAGTTTTAACACATGGGCCGGTGATGGGCTGGTGACTCTAATATTAGGCTATGTGAACATGACCGACAATATTATGATATCTATTAAAAGTCTGAAAAAGTCGACTAAAAGACCAAACCGATGCAACCTGACACAATTCACATGTTCTCTTTTCCCAAATACTGACAACCTCGTAAAATGTTTCACAATTTTCAAACTTCACTGTTTCACAATTCAAGCGGAATCAGAAGTATTTTCAAGCGGAAACAGATGTATTTTCAAGCGGAATCCGAATAAAGTTCAAGCGAAATCACAGTTTAACACTTCAAGCGGAATCAGTGATCTTTGGAGCGGAATCAGAAGGTTCCCTCAAGCGGAAAAACACATTTACAACCAGAAAACTTGTTTTCACTCGAAATTCAAGCGGAAACACACCAACCTTCGTTCAAGCGGAATCTGGTTTTAGGCCATTTTTTTACCACTTTTAAGCCGAATTTTAAGCTGATACTTTCAAGGGTTTATTAAAAGTCACTTTTAAACACAATACTCAAAACTCAGTCCATTTTGTCCGTTCAAACATCCAGAAATCCAAAAAGTGTAAGAAAAATGCTCTGATTCACGTATTTTAGCTCATAACTGGCTCTGATACCAATTGTAGGATCGTTTTGACGATCAAGTGAGTCAATTAAAGTCAATACACCACTGTTTGAGTGGCGGAAACAAACAAACAGTGTTGAATCAGAGAGAATGGAGTAGAAAACAGAAGAATATCACTTTAACACTTGTTTCTCATTCATATATCACTTGAAAATCCGGCAGCAGTTCAGTACACGACTGATGGCAAAGTTACAAATGAGAAACTAGAACTACCTATATATAGGCTTGAGATTTCGCTTGAAATGACCAAGTGTCATTTCGAGCGGAATCACAACTTTTGATTTCCCTTGAAATGACCAAGTGTCATTTCGAGCGGAATCATAACTTTTGATTTCCCTTGAAACGACCAAGTGTCATTTCAAGCGGAATTACATCAAATTGCACATAATTACACATTAGACCCCTGTAACCCTATACAAACATGACCTAGACTATAGACATTATGTGCCAACAAACTCCCCCTTGGATATTGCCGGAGTCTTCATTCTGGTCTTCAGGTTTTTCTTCACAACGACTCGAACGAAGACGAAGTCGACAGACGTATGCACCAACAAGCAAGGATTGCTGGAATAGCGTTGGCTATTCCCTGAGCAACGATATTCTCGATATCTTGCCTATTCAGAAATTGATCTTCATTGTCTTGCCCAGATTGATTAACTTCATTAAAAGGTTCATTACCAGCGTGTTCCATCTGGTAATTATTTTATATAAGTGATTAGCATAAATAATTAATAATCAAATAAAACATTCGCACATAATTATAACACATGTATAGCCAAAATTGTCGATTTCTCGACTTCCATTTTTTTATATTATATTATGCGTCCGTACACACTTGTTATCTTACAAAAGTTTTATTTTTAGATTATTTTACAGGATTATCTTTTACTACTATGATTATTATACAACCACAACTATGCCGTCACACCATCCTCGTCAGCTGACATCTCAGAAGCGACGTTCCCTCTCGTCGTACTTCCAGGAGATCTATTCTCCCACCTCCCGGATTCTATTCCCTGCATTCACCAGCTCCTCGCCAAAATGGCGGAGTTCAGCCAGGTTCTCATTGCTCATTGGTGGGTTTGGTGCAGGCTCTGGGTCGAACTGAGGGGAAAAGGTATAAGGGTTATTGAGAATGTTCTGAAACTGCCAGTCGTTGGTCCACCATTCTTCCATTTCTCCTAGAGGTCGGGTGTTGACAAGGGGATCTGGGATGGCTGGTTCTATGTTTACTGGAAGCTGGGTTGCGGCAGGATAAGTGAAAAGGTTTTCATTAACCGGCTTAAGGATATCACAACTTGCCAGTATGCAATCTAGCTCTTCCTGCAATGGCATTTCCTCGGCTCGCCTGGAACTTTCTCCAATCTCTATTCCTTTCCCTTTATCCATTGGGTCCTTCGTTTTGGCAACTTTCTGAGTTACTGGTTTCCTTCTGCGCACATGCCTCCAGCCCACAATTCTTCTTTTCTTCTTTGGCTTGGGTTTCTCCGGTGGCTGGGCTTGAAATTTCATAGGTTCCTCAACATCGGCACAATAACCAGTAAAGTCTTTGGAAACTTCCACATTAACAGAATAGAGGTTGAGATTCTGAAGAGCTTCAGACAACTCATTCATGCTGTTTAGCAGATATGAAGAAACACACAAAAATTCTAGGTTTAAATTTTGTTAAATTGAATTTTCACATAATCCTAGAAAGGCAATCAGAAAAATTAAGTATTTATACAAACAAATTGATTAAAATAAAACACTGCGAATTTTACATATATATTTATTACAAATTACAACTGAAATTTAAAATATACGAGGGAATAATTTATTTTAGTCTATCTTTTCTTACTAAGTTGTTTATTTAATGGGCAAAGTTTCTGGCTTATACAGGATATGGGTGTTGGTACTAGTTTGGCGATTCAACTATAGGTTAGTATTTACTGCTGTAGTGGCTAACATATAGAGATCTGCCCAATGTTCGTCTAATTCATCTTCCTATGGTGGGTTATTACCTATTTTCTGAGTTTCCTTATTAATCACCACTTCTTTTGTTTATGACTTCTTTATTTTCTCTTGACTTTTTCTAATAATCCAACTTCTTTTATTAGGGGTAAGTGGTTTCTCAAACTGTGTCTTACGAACAAATATTCCTTCCTCAGTTTCTGCTGAGTATCTTGAGGAATTTGATTGAGATGAAGTTCCCTTATCTTTTGGTGAACTATCTAATTGACGATAGATGTCCGAAAGTCTTTGCTTACCCATATTGTAGCTAACAATTAGTCAGTTAACAAAAACACATAATCATAAGATGGCAATCAGTAAAATTAAGTATTTCTAAATACTTAATTGGCTTAAATCATTGGCTCTGATACCACCTTTTTCTGTCACGGCCCCCGCCCCGGTGTTACACGGTCCAGGAGCCGCGGGATAGAAACCTGTGGTATTTATTAATTGAGTTGACAGCGGAAGATTTTTCAGGATCTTTAAAAAAACTTGAAATGCCCGATTATTTTATTTTATAATTCGGGATAAACCCCGTAATTTATAATAGAGGAATTTTACTAGGAAATTCCCTGGTTTACAAAACATGTTTGTTTATTTAATTGAGCCACTACTTCAAGCTTTGTTAGTGCTCCGTAGCACTTTTCCTTGGTTCACAGTAGTCACCTGAAACATGTTTTGAAAATATTTTATCAGCGGGGAAATACTGGCGAGTCACTCAAATTTGATAAAATGACACATAGTTATAAATTACAGCATAAGAGCGATTACAATGGCTTCTATCTTATTTTTATCTGGCGCCGTGTCACCTCCTGGTGACGATGGTCATACCACTATTGGGTCTATTTCCCCAAGTAGTGATGATTATCACTGTTAGGATTTATTAGCCTAACCGTGAGAAATTAGCAGTGATTCAAGATAACCACGACTTAATCCCTGTAATTATAACCTTTGAAAATAATTGGAGTATTGTAAAATACTTTTGATAAAAGAGAATGACTCATATTGCAGATTTAAACGGGCAGAATTTAGCCTACTGATTAGCCTTGTAACCTAATTTAAATAACACTGCACACGAACTAGGTCAGTAACTAATACATCATTTACGATAACTCACGAGATTAAAACCCTCACAACGAATGACAAAGTGCAATACTTAAACATCCATCGAATTCACGACGAATGACAAAGTATGGCCCTAATGTGGGCAGCACTTAAACATCCATTGGATAGTTTCCATCGATCGGACATTGAATCGTAGCAGCGATCGAGTTAATACCCTGTATCGTAGCAGCGCCTTGCTATATTGAAAATGAATTTTGAGCAGTAGAACTTCGATTTTGTTTAAAATTTTTATCACATAATGAAAGCTCGATGTCCAGGCAATTTATAGGTGAAAAATGGGTCTCACGCGGCCCGCGTGAACCCATGCTTGATCCTTACGCGGCCCGCGTGGCCACCTAGTCTACGTGTAGGTTTGCTGGGTCACGCGTAGGGTTGCCAGGTGGATGCCATGTGGCCTGGGAATGCTTATCCGGTCAAACACATGTTGACGAGGCCCGAGTGAGGTTATGCTTAACCCTTATGCGGCCCGCCTGAATACCAGATTTCTTGTTTTCTTGGTTTTTGTTATGGATCAGGGTTTCAGGGGTCCGGGTTTTCACTTACGGGTCGGTTTGGGACATTTTTGAAGGTCCTTACACAAGACACTATCCTCCCCCTAAGAACTGACAACCACCTATTGTAGACTTTCTGGTTGACTTACATCCTCCAAACTCTGAATCAGTGAAAGCAACATGTCGCAACCCCCGATCCCAAATCTCCGGGAATGGGCGGCCGCGAGCCAGTTTCGGTGGTATCGCGTATTGTTTAATTTGGCAAGGGAAATTTTCATCAGGACCGTAGTTAGGAAATATTGATCAGAGTAAAATACCACATTTTCATAACATTAAACAAATGGGATAAACCTAAGTTTCCAGTACACACATTTTCATAGGAATAAATCCTATTTTATTTAAGAAAACATCTATTTCTTTTTAGGTAACTTTATTGCCACTTTTCCAAGCCTTCAGTGCTGTCCAGCTGGCTTCTATTTGGCTTTCACAGTTTGTTACCTGAAACGCGTTTTAAAAATATTTGTCAGTGGGAAATACTGGTGAGTGAATCCCAGTTTAATCAAGTTTAATAAAGAAAACCCAGTGTACAGTATTGAGGGCGATCCCCTAATTACATTTGTTTCCAAGACATAACAATTAACATCCATGGTACTGTCAAACCCGACTTGTGGAAATGTTACTCCTTGACCAGGTGGTAACAAATTTTGTATACAAAACCCCAACATACTCATGAGAATTGTATTCTTACAAATACTCAATAACTGTTATTCGCATGGAAAAGTATTTAAGGTTTTGTAAAGATAATTAACAAAAGGTTTACAAAAAGTGGATCAACTCACATTGCTGTCTTAGATTTTACGTAAGGGTTTCCTGGTGATAATCTAAAATTTACACAAATGCACACGCGTTAGTATAATAACCCATTTTAACATTAGTAATACCCTTCCCGAGACGGCATTCCAACGACTACGTCGGGCAGAACCGCGACACCCTTTACAGAACCCTAGATCAATCGGGCAGCGTATCTAATATGTATCCAGGGGTTATAATACTTATAACGGAGCAGAACTTCGCTATTTAGGGGGGGGTATAATACCCGTATAATAAGCCTATTATCAGAAATTGAGATTGAGAAAGAAACTTTGAACGAATTCGAATGAAATCCAATGGCCTGCTTATATAGTTGCTCAGTCTGGTTCTCTCGCGGCATGCGTAAAACAAGACAGGGGCTTACGCGGCCCGCGTCAATCCAGTTCAAACTTATAGCTGATCCGGGTCAGCACTAGACTCGCCACGATGATGACACGTGTCATCACCGGGCTGCGCCATCTTTCCGATCTTACGCGGCCCGCGTTAACTTACGGGGGTCTTACGCGGCCCGCCTAAACTTAAAAATTAAAGAAATCAGGTTTTAACCTTTAAACCGCCCGCGTAAGGGTTGGGGTGGGGTCTACACGGCCCGCCTCAACTTAATAATCAGATTTTTAATTATTTTAAATACTATTTAATGTATTTAAGGCCCGTTTTCGCGTATGGGGTGTATTTTGGGACATATTGGGATATTTTAAAATATATTAGGATGTTGAAAATATTGATGAGGGTGTCGGTTTTATTAAGGATTGTTATATCCTCCCCACCTTGTTTTAGAGCTCGTCCTCGAGATCTACTGGAATAAGTGTGGATATTTCCTTTGCATTTCAGATTCAAGCTCCCATGTGTACTCAGGTCCTCTTTTGGAGTCCCACTTTACTTTGACCAGAACTAATCTCTTGTGCTTCAGATTTTTGACTTTCCTGTCTTCGATTTGTAGAGGCCTTTCTACAAACTTGAGTTGTTCATTTACCTTTATGTCCTTAAGAGGTACCACTAGTGATTCATCAGCTAAGCATTTCTTGAGATTAGATACATGAAACACATCATGTATTCCTACCATTTCCTCTGGCAGTTGTAGCTGATAAGCTACATGTCTTATTCTTTTAATAATCTCAAAAGGTCCAATATACCTGGGACTTAGCTTTCCTCTTTTGATGAATCTTACCACTCCTTTCCAAAGAGAGACTTTCAATAATACTTTATCTCCTACTTGAAATTCCAATGGTTTGCGTCGGTTATCAGCATAACTCTTCTGTCGATCCCGTGCTGCTTTCAGTCGTTCCTTGACTTGAATAATCTTGTCAGTTGTTTCTTGCACTATCTCAGGTCCAGATAGTTGCTTTTCCCCAATTTCTGCCCAACAGACTGGGGTTCGGCACTTTCGTCCATAAAGTGCTTCGAATGGTGTAGCATTGATACTTGTGTGATAACTATTATTATAAGAAAATTCTATTAAAGGTAAGTGATCATCCCAATTACTTCCAAAATCAATTACACAAGCTCTAAGCATGTCTTCCATTGTCTGAATTGTTCTTTCGCTTTGTCCATCTGTTTGAGGATGGTAAGTTGCGCTTAGATTTAACTTGGTTCCCATTGCCTTTTGGAAACTTGACAAAAAATGAGAGGTAAAACGACTATCTCTATCCGAAACAATTGATAAAGGTATTCCATGTAAAGAAACTATTTCATTTACATATAATTTAGCTAACTGTTCCATACTGAAAGTTTCCTTCATTGGTAGGAAATGAGCTGACTTGGTTAGCCTATCTACAATCACCCAGATTGTATCATTACCTTTCTTTGTTTTGGGTAATTTAGTAACAAAATCCATTGTTATTAATTCCCATTTCCATACTGGCATTTCTAGTTGCTGTAACAAATCTGAGGGTTTCTGGTGTTCAGCTTTAACTTGAGAGCAAGCTAAACATTTAGAAACATAGGCTGCTATGTCCTTTTTCATTCCTATCCACCAGAATTTTTTTCTTTAATCTTGATACATTTTATTATTTCCTGGATGCATCGTATACTTAGACTTATAGGCTTCTTCTAATATACGATGACGCAGATTTCTTAATTTAGGTATCCATATTCTCTTTTTATGGAATCTCCAAATTCCATCTGTTCCTTGTTCTAATTCCTTAATCATACCTTTTAATTTTTCAGTATCTTCCTTGATTACTGATTCTTGTGTTTCTCTTATCTGATCATTTAAATCTACTTGTAGATTTAATTTAAGAGAACGTACCCTTTTTGGCTTTTCATGATACTTTCGGCTTAAAGCATATGCCACTACATTAGCTTTTCCTTCATGATACTGGATATCACAATCATAATCACTAAGCATCTCCATCCATCGTCTTTGTCTCATATTCAACTCTTTTTGCCCAAAAACATACCTTAAACTCTTATGATCAGTAAATATGGTAAACTTACTACCATAAAGGTAATGTCTCCAAATCTTAAGGGCAAAAATTATAGCTCCTAATTCTAGGTCATAGGTTGAATAATTCTCTTCATGATTCTTAAGTTGTCTAGATGCATATGCTATAACCTTTGGACGTTGCATCAATACACATCCATAACCTAATTTAGAAGCGTCACAATATACTACAAAATCTGCAGTTCCTTCTGGTAATGCTAATATAGGTGCATGGGTTAATCTTTGCTTAAGAATTCTGAATGCTTCTTCTTGTTTTGGTCCCCATTCAAACTTAATGGATTTACATGTTATTAAAGGAATGGCTATCCTAGAGAAATCTCGAATAAATCTTCTATAATAACCGGCCAATCCTAAGAAACTTCTAACCTCGGTTGGTGACTCAGGGGTTTTCCATCTAGTAATTGCCTCGATTTTTATTGGATCCACATGAATTCCTTCATGGTTCACTAAATGTCCAAGAAACTGTACCTGTTCTAACCTAAACTCGCACTTTGGAAATTTAGCATAAAGCTTTTCCTTTCGTAATAGACTTAAAAGTGCGTGCAAATGTTTTGCATGATCCTCTTTACTCTTAGAGTAAATTAGAATATCATCTATGAAGACAATTATGAATTTATCCAAATATGGTTTACATATTCGGTTCATCATGTCCATAAATGCGGCTGGGGCATTGGTTAAACCAAATGGCATGACAGTAAATTCATAATGGCCATACCTTGTTCTAAAAGCGGTCATAGGAATGTCCTCTTCCTGTACCTTTAATTGATGATATCCTGACCTTAAATCGATTTTAGAGAAAAATCGAGCTCCTTGCAGTTGGTCAAACAGATCATTGATTCTCAGTAATGGGTATCGATTCTTAATCGTGACTTTGTTCAATTCACGGTAATCAATGCACATACGCATTGATCCGTCCTTCTTTTTAACGAATAATATTGGCGCTCCCCATGGTGATGAGCTTGGTTGTATGAATCCTTTTTCCAACAATTCATCTAATTGTTTCTTCAATTCCTGCATTTCGGCGGGTGCCAAACGGTAAGGTGCTTTGGCAATTGGGGCTGTTCCTGGCAGTAGGTGAATTCTGAATTCAACTTCTCTGTCCGGTGGTAGTCCTGGTAATTCTTCTGGAAAGACATCTGAAAACTGAGACACTACTGGAATGTCTTTTAGTTCTTTTCCTTTAGTGTTAGTGATTATGGAAATCAAATACACTATAGAACCTTTTCTTATATAACTTGCAGTTTTCATCACAGAGATGAATTTTGTGGACCTAGATGGCTTATCACCCTTAATTGTGATCTTTTTACCTTTTGGTGAATTTACTTGAATTGATTTTTGATCACATAAAATACTAGCTTTATTGGCTATTAACCAATCCATTCCTAAAACGACATCAAATCCTGCCAGATTCATAGGATAAAGGTTTGCAATAAACATTTGATTTAAAATTTCTATTTTTGCTTCCTGCAAGATTTCAGAAATCCTAACAGTTTCTCCATTTGCTGTCTCAACTAGACATTCTTGTGGTAGTTTAGTTAATGACTGATTTAGAAGTTTGCAAAACGATGTATTAATAAAACTTTGGTTTGCACCAGAGTCAAATAATACTTTAGCAAATACATCATTCACTAAAAACGTACCAGCTATCATGTCTGGAATCATCTGGGCTTCATCTGCAGTCAGAACAAATGCTGGAGCCAATTTCGGACAATTTGGCTTGATGTGACCTTTCTCTCCACAGTTATAGCACATTCCATTGCTGGTTTTCTCCTACAATCTTCTTCCTTGTGTCCTGGCATCTTGCAGAAATTGTAAAGAGTGGAGCATTTTCCCGAATGTTTTTTCTTGCAGACCTTGCAGTATGGTGCAGAGGTAGAACCTATATTCCTACGATTGTAATTCCCATAACGGAATTCTTGGGTAAACCTTTGGGTTAGGTTTCTCCTCTGGTCTTCTTCCCTAGTACGGATTAATTCATCTGTCAAGGTATTTGCTAGTTCTACAGCTTTTTCTATAGTTTGGGGTCTAGCTGCCTTGGCTACATATCTAATCTCTCCAATTAATCCCCAGATATAACGGGAGATTAATACCGGTTCAGGTGATGCAATGGTAGGTACTATTCTAGCATATTCGAAGAATGTAGTAGTATATCCCTTACTATCTACCCCTGTCATCCTAAGGTTTAGAAACTTATTAGCTATCTGTTCCTTTTCATTGGGAGGGCAAAATTTCCTTTCTACCATATTTTTAAATTCTTCCCATTCCATGTTGTATATCTTAGCACTTCCTCTTGACTGGAGGATAGTGTTCCACCATTCTAAGGTTGAGTTCTTAAACAGATTAGAAGCAAACATTATTTTATCTTCTTCAGCACACTTGCTTATTTTTAAAACAGCCTCAGTCTTCTCTATCCAGCGTAGAGCTGCAATGGGTCCTTCATTTCCCGAGAATTCTATTGGTTTGCAGGACCAGAATTCCTTATAAGAACAACCGTAAGACACGGTTCTTCTTCTTTTGGGAATGGGCACTTGGAGTATAGGTCCATTGTTCACGTTGTTTTCTGGTTCAATTGGTCGTTTACTGCTATGTTTACTTTTATTATTCGCTTCTTGAATCGTTTGAATAATAAATGGCATTGCATCTATGATTCCTTGTGCCACTATGTGTTGAACGGCTCTATTATCCATTTGGTTTCCATTGTTATTGTTGCTCGGATTCTCATTAACCACGTTAATGTTACTTTGGTTGTCGTTATTCAGATTTCCTTGATTTCCTTCGTCGGCCATCTGAATTTTAAACATTTACCCCGTATTAATATTACAAAATAATATTTAATATAGTCAATCACATGACACGCATTTTTGCCAAAAGCGTCGATCATTGCGACTTTACTCTATTCATCTATATACTAGGCATCTATTACACACCAGTACTGAAATAAGAATTACAATACCAACAGAAAGAAAATTACACTAATAGTAGTAGGCATCCGTACACACATATTTTATTATTTTATTATTATTATTACTATTACCGTCTCCTACCATCACATTCAAGGATACGGATTCATCCAAAAATCCATATTGCGCTCGTCATACTTCTAGACGAGTCGCTCTCCCACCTGTCTCATTCTCTCACTGCTCTCTAAAATTTCCTCACCAAATGTCCTAAGTTCTTGTACATTTTCTGCACTCATTGGGCGTCCAGGTTCTAGGACTGGGTTCGGAATCTCGGGTGCGGGTTCTTGGTATGGGGTGTAAGTGCTTAGAATCGGTAAGGATCTTCTAAGATCTCCCTAATATATTCATCGTGGTAATAGGGATCTAAAGGGTCCATACCTGGGTAGGCTCCTAAGTTCTGCGTGGGTGTGTCTTCATGTATCGGGTAGCGTTGCACATCGTCCCTAACGTCATCCCACCAGGGATCGTAATTTGGGTCTATGGGGTTTGGTGCTGGTACCCTAGGGATTTCTTCTAGATTGAAGTCATGCATCTCTACTTGGTTTTCAGGGTTTTCTATCTCCATGGGTTGGTCAGAGATTGACAGTTGTGGTTGAGGTGCTATTATTTGCTCAAGATTAGGGTCAGCTGCAGTGGTGGCTAGGATGTGAATATTGGCTATACCCCTATTTATCATGTCCTGAGCATAGGCATCTGTCTCTCTCTTGGATGCGGCTAGTACCCTCTGATCTTGTAACTTTTTCATACGTTTTCTACACTCGTGTGCCCCTCGACTGAACCATCCCCTCTTTTTATGAGGAAATGGCTCTTCTGACTGAGCCTTAAACACAAAGATTCCTTCTTCCGTATCAGCAGAGTACCCTAAGAGGGCAGGCTGAGAAGAGGAGGTGCCTTCGCTTCTAGGCGAACCAGACAATTGACGATACGCGTCAGATGGTCCTTGGTCGCTCATACTGTAAACTAACAAATAGTCAAATAACACACAACAATAAAATACAATTATGCATGTATTTTCGTAATTTATTTCCTAACACTTTACATTTTGATGTCAGCAGAACACCTCTGTGGCTGAATCAGTGGCTTAGCTCTGATACCACCTTCTGTTGCAACCCCCGATCCCAAATCTCCGAGACCGGGCGGCCGCGAGCCAGTTTCGGTGGTATCGCGTATTGTCTAATTTGGCAGCGGAAATTTTCATCAGGACCGTAGTTAGGAAATATTAATCAGAGTAAAATACCACATTTTCATAACATTAGACAAATGGGATAAACCCAAGTTTGCAGTACACATATTTTCATAGGAATAAATCCTATTTTATTTAAGAAAACATCTATTTCTTTTTAGGTAACCTTATTGCCACTTTTCCAAGCCTTCAGTGCTGTCCAGCTGGCTTCTATTTGGCTTTCGCAGTTTGTTACCTGAAATGCGTTTTAAAAACATTTGTCAGTGGGAAATACTGGTGAGTGAATCCCAGTTTAATCAAGTTTAATAAAGAAAACCCAGTGTATAGTATTGAGGGCGATCCCGCAATTACATTTGTTTCCAAGACATAACAATTAACATCCATGGTACTGTCAAACCCGACTTGTGGAAATGTTACTCCTTGACCAGGTGGTAACAAATTTTGTATACAAAACCCCAACATACTCATGATAATTGTATTCTTACAAATACTCAATAACTGTTATTCGCATGGAAAAGTATTTAAGGTTTTGTAAAAATAATTAACAAAAGGTTTACAAAAAATGGATCAACTCACATTGCTGTCTTAGATTTTCCGTAAGGGTTTCCTGGTGACAATCTAAAATTTACACAAATGCACACGCGTTAGTATAATAACCCATTTTAACATTAGTAATACCCTTCCCGAGACGGCATTCCAACGACTACGTCGGGCAGAACCACGACAGCCGTTACGGAACCCGAGATCAATCGGCAGCGTGTCTAATACGTATCCAGGGGTTATAATACTTACAACGGAGCAGAACTTCTCTACCCGTATAATAAGCCTAAAATCAGAAATTGAGATTGAGAAAGAAACTTTGAACGAATTCGAATGAAAGCCGATGGCCTGCTTATATAGTTGCTGAGTCTGGTTCTCTCACGGCCCGCGTAAAACAAGACAGGGGCATACGCGCCCGCGTCAATCCCAGGTCAAACTTATAGCTGATCCGGGTCAGCACTAGACTCACCACGATGATGACACGTGTCATCACCGGGCTGCGCCATCTTTTCGATCTTACGCGACCCGCGTTAACTAACGGGGGTCTTACGCGGCCCGCCTAAACTTAAAATTTAAAGAAATCAGGTTTTAACCTTTAAACCGCCCGCGTAAGGGTTGGGGTGGGGTCTACACGGCCCGCCTCAACTTAATAATCAGATTATTAATTATTTTAAATACTATTTAATGTATTTAAGGCCCGTTTTCGCGTATGGGGTGTATTTTGGGACATATTGGGATATTTTAAAATATATTAGGGTGTTGAGAATATTGATGAGGGTGTCGGTTTTATTGAGGATTGTTATACAACAAACTTCAAATCACTAGCAGTTGGATACCACAATCCAAGTTTAGGTCTCCCCTTCAAGTAACGAAGAATACGCTTCGACGCTTTCATATGTGACTCTTTTGGGTTCACCTGATATCTGGCACAGAGACATATAGCAAACATGATGTCTGGTCTTGAAGCAGTCAAGTACATTAACGAACCAATCATTGCCCTGTATTGAGTTGGATCAGTATCTTCCACACTCTCATGATCTGGACAAAGATTGTGATTTTCACTTATAAGTGTGTTGAAAGTAGCGTAATCCTCCATTTTGAACTGAGACAAAATGTCATACACATACTTTGTCTAATGTATAAACATCCCATCCTTCTTCTAATCAACTTGCAAAACCCAGAAAGTAGGACAGCTCACCCATCGCACTCATTTCAAACTTGCTCTTCATCACCAGCTCAAACTCATGACACATGCTTTCATCAGATGACCAAAAATGATGTCATCCACGTATACCTGTACCAGTAGAAAATCTTCCTTCTTTCGCTTGATGAACAGTGTATTATCAATCTGGCCTCTTTCAAAACCATTCTTTAACAAATGTGTTGACAGTGTCTCATATCATGCCCTAGGTGCCTGATGAAATCCATACAATGCCTTATCCAGTTTATACACTCGGTCTGTATAGTCTGGATCAATAAACCCATCTGGTTGTGAGACATACACCACTTCTTGGACTTTCCCGTAAAGAAACGCACTCTTCACGTCAAGTTAGTTAACTTTGAAGCCCTTGAATTGTCACGGCCCTCGGCTCCGGTTTGACCCGGTCCAGAACCGCGAGGCAGGAAATCCGATGGTATCTAATTAAGTGACAGCGGAAGTCTTTTTAAACAGGATCGATTAATATTAAAACTGCTCGTTTATATATAATATAGGGATAAATCCCATAATTTACAATAAAGTGATTTCGCTGGGAAATCTTTATTTCTCAAAACAAGTTTCTTTATTTATTTACATTGAGCCACTTTTCTAAGCTTGTAGTGCTCCATAGCACTTTTCCTGTGCTCACAACAGATTACCTGAAACATGTTTGAAAAAGGTTTTGTCAGCAGGGAAATACTGAGTGAATCATTCAGTTTTACTAAAACGACTCGTTTGTTATAATTCACAGTATTAAGAGATTACAATGTTTCTGATATCAAACCAACTACCCACAGTATTTGTCACTCGACTCATTTCGGTGACTGTGGTCATATCACCATTGGCTGCCCCAATGAATGACGAATATCACTAATTAGGTTCGCCCACCTAAAGTGACAACAACAGTAGTAATGTGCACAATACCCCACATACCGGCTGTAACTTGGTGATTACATAAACTTAATCACTGTAATTATAACCTTTGAAAATAAACATGATTTTGAAAATAATTTGATAAAAAGAGAATGACTCACATTGCAGATTTAACGAGCAGAGTATAAGCCTACTGATTAGCCTTGATTAACCTAATTTAATTAACAATGCACACACAAACCGGTTAGTAACTAATACAGCATTTACGACAATTCACGAGATTAAACCTTCACAACGATTTACAAGTGCAATACTTAACAATCCAGCGGATTCACAACGAATGACAGAGTATAGTCCGATTTCGAACAGCACTCAAACATTCAAGTCGAAATCACGATGAATAACAAAGTATAACTCAATTTGAGCGGCACTTAAATAATCGTTGGATAGTTATAATCGATCGAACGTTGAATCGTAATAGCGATCGAGTTATTACCCTGATTGTGGCAGCACTTCGTGATTAGTGTGTGTTTAGTGGACTGTTTCTGTTATAACTCAACCTACGTAAAGCGAATTTACGTCGTTCCAAAGACAGAATTCAAGTCCCAATGACCAGTATTTATACGTGAAGTTGGCATCTCCCGCGTGTCGCGGAAGATGACAGGGATTCTGTCACGACTCGCCTGGGAAACCAACATAGACTAGGGTAGGCTTGTCACTAGTATAGGGTTGCTGAGTTGACAGTTCGTTAATTTGAACTCTATACAACGCATTTTAGAGATAATTATCAAGTTAGGGTTTACCCCCCTTTAGTTTTAGGGGCCCTAATCCTAATTCTAAATGTTCTGAAAATTTTAGGGATTATGCAGAATTACTTGGGTTTCTCAATTAGGGTTTCCTATTGGCCAAATTAAATAATAATTAGGACTTTTGATGAGAGTTGTTACATTCTCCCCACCTTAATAAAAATCTCGTCCTCGAGATTTATTGGAATAAATGAGGATACTTTCTCTTCATTTCTGATTCCAGCTCCCAAGTGTATTCAGCTCCTCTCTTTGAATCCCATCTGACTTTGACTAAAACTAGTCGCTTGTGTTTGAGAAACTTGATCTTTCGATCCTCAATTTGAAGAGGTTTCTCAACAAATTTCAGCTTTTCGTTTACCTCTATATCTTGAAGAGGTACTACCAGTGATTCATCTGATAAGCATTTCTTAAGATTGGATACATGAAATACATCATGTACTCCTGCTAATTCTTCTGGTAGTTGTAAACGATAAGCAACTGGTCCTATACGTTGGATCACAGGAAATGGTCCTACGTATCTTGGACTTAGCTTTCCTTTCTTTCCGAATCTAACTACTCCTTTCCAAGGAGAAACTTTTAATAGTACTTTATCTCCGTCTTGAAATTCTAACGGCTTGCGGCGATTATCTGCATAGCTCTTCTGACGATCTCGAGCTGTTTTCAGTCTTTCCTTGATCTGAGTTATCTTGTCAGTAGTTTCTTGCACAATTTCTGGACCTGATAATTGACATTCTCCTATTTCTGCCCAACAAACTGGAGTTTTGCACTTACGTCCATATAGTGCTTCAAATGGAGCAGTTTCAATGCTTGAATGGTAACTATTATTATAGGAGAATTCAATTAAGGGTAGGTGGTTATCCCAATTACCACCAAAATCAATCACACATGCTCGGAGCATGTCTTCCAGGGTTTGTATCGTCCTTTCACTTTGTCCGTCTGTTTGAGGATGATATGCAGTACTCAGATTTTGTCGAATTCCCATAGCTTGATGAAAACTTTTCCAAAAATGAGAAGTGAAATGACTATCTCTATCTGATACAATGGAGAGTGGAACTCCATGTAAAGATACTACTTCATCTACGTACAACTTGGCTAGCCTTTCCATGCTAAAAGTTTCCTTCATTGGTAGAAAATGAGCTGATTTGGTTAATCGATCCACAATTACCCAAATCGCATCATTACCTTTTCTTGTTTTAGGCAACTTAGTAACAAAGTCCATTGTTATAAGTTCCCATTTCCATACAGGCATTTCCAATTGTTGTAGTAGTCCTGAAGGTTTCTGGTGTTCAGCCTTAACTTGTGAACAAGTAAGACATTTAGATACGTATTCAGCTATATCCTTTTTCATTCCTATCAACCAGAAATTATTTCTTAAATCTTGGTACATTTTATTGTTTCCTGGATGTACGGTATACCGAGATTTATGAGCTTCTTCTAAAATCTGATTTCTTAATTCTCCCTGTTTAGGTACCCAAATTCGTTTCTTGTGGAATCTCCAAATTCCATCATTTCCTTGCTCTAGTTCCTTTATATAACCTTTCATTCCTTCAGCATCGTCCTTGATTGCTGTTTCCTGAACTTTCTTTAATTGATCCATTAAATCTACTTGTAGATTTAATCTAAGAGCACGGACTCGCTTTTGTTTTTCATTATACTTACGACTTAAGACATCTGCAACTACGTTTGCCTTTCCTTCGTGATATTGAATATCACAGTCGTAATCACTTAGAACTTCCATCCATCTTCTTTGCCTCATATTTAACTCTTTCTGCCCAAATATATACTTTAAACTTTTATGATCTGTATAAACAGTAAACTTACTTCCATACAGATAATGTCTCCAAATTTTCAAGGCAAAAATTATGGCTCCTAATTCTAAGTCATGAGTCGTATAATTCTCTTCGTGCTTTTTCAACTGCCGGGAGGCATACGCAATTACCTTCTTGCGTTGCGTCAACACACATCCAAATCCTAATTTTGAAGCATCACAATATACTTCAAAATCTTCTGTTCCTTCGGGCAATGCTAAAATTGGAGCATTTGTCAATCGGTGCTTTAAAATCTTAAAAGCTTCTTCTTGCCTATGTCCCCATTCAAACTTAGCGGCTTTACAGGTTAACTTAGTCAAAGGTACAGCTATTTTAGAGAAATCCTTAATAAATCGTCTATAGTATCCGGCTAAGCCTAGAAAACTTCTAATTTCCATAGCTGTTTGTGGGACCTTCCATTTGGTGATTGCTTCTATTTTAGCAGGATCTACGTGAATGCCTTCGTGATTCACCATATGACCTAAAAATTGTACTTCTTGCAGCCAGAATTCACACTTCGAAAATTTGGCATAAAGTTTTTCTTTTCTTAACAAAGTTAAGAGTGCATGCAAGTGTTTGCAATGTTCTTCCTGACTTTTGGAATAAATAAGTATATCGTCGATGAATACGATTACAAATTTATCCAAGTATGGTTTACAGATCCGATTCATCATGTCCATAAATGCTGCTGGGGCATTTGTTAGTCCAAAGGGCATGACTGTAAACTCATAATGACCATACCTAGTTCTGAAAGCAGTTTTAGGTATGTCTTCTTCTTGTACTTTCAACTGGTGATATCCGGATCTTAGATCTATCTTAGAAAAATACCTAGCACCTTGAAGTTGATCAAATAGATCATCAATCCTAGGTAATGGGTATCGATTCTTAATTGTAACCTTATTCAATTCTCTATAATCGATACACATTCTCATCGATCCATCTTTCTTTTTCACAAACAACACCGGTGCTCCCCAAGGGGATGAACTAGGTTGTATAAATCCTTTACTTAATAATTCATCTAACTGCTTTTTCAATTCTAGCATTTCGGTAGGTGCTAATCGATAAGGTGCCTTGGCTATTGGTGTAGTACCCGGAATTAGATGAATTCTAAACTCTACTTCTCTATCAGGTGGTAACCCAGGTAATTCTTCTGGAAAGATGTCTGGGTATTCTGAAACTACAGGAATTTCCTTAAGTTCTTTATCCTTAGTGCTAATGACTACTGAAATCATATACACCATTTCTTGTTTTATTGAATAACTAGCCAACTTGATTACTGAAATGAATTTCAGTGGCTTTCGTGGTTTATCTCCTGTAATTAAAATTACTTCTCCTGTGGGAGTACTGATTTCTACGGAATTCTTATCACAAAGAATTCGAGCATGGTTGGCTATCAACCAATCCATTCCTAACACTACATCGAATCCGGCTAACTTCATAGGTAACAGGTTTGCAGAAAACTTATGGCCTAATAGTTCTATCTTTCCTTCTTGCAAAACCTTATTTATGTTAACAGAATTCCCGTCTGCCGTTTCGACTGTAAAATTTTGCCTAAGGGTGGTTAAGGGTAAGTTAAGGGCTTGGCAAAATGAAGTATTGATAAAACTTTGGTTTGCACCAGAGTCAAATAATACTTTTGCATAAACGTCGTGGACCAAGAACGTACCAGCTATGACGTCGGGAATTAGTTCAGCTTCCTGAGTGGTTAACTGGAATGCTCGGGCATTCTTCTTTATTGTTCCATTAGCTGGTTTGCCTTTATTGTCTGCGGTTTTAATCAATTTAGGACATTCTGTTTTGTAATGTCCTGTTTCTCCACAGTTATAGCAGACTATGGTTTTCTTTTTGCAATTTTCTTCACGATGTCCTGTCATTTTGCAGAAGTTGCAAATTACATTGCATTTTCCAAAATGATTCTTTTTGCAATTTCTGCAAAAAGGCGGTTGTGCAGATTGTCTTCTTCCCTTTTTCTTGAACCTATTATTATCATTACCCATACGAAATCCTTGGGTAATCTTTTGAGCCAATTCCTTCTTTCGATCTTCTTCTCTTGTGCGTACTAGTTCATCAGTTAGGGTATTAGCTAGTTCCACAGCATCGTCAATAGTGCGAGGTCTCGCAGCTTTAACAATGTTACGAATTTCACTAATTAATCCCCAAATGTAACGGGAAATGAGTACCGGTTCTGGCGAAGCCAGTGTTGGTACCACTCTAGCATATTCAAAGAATGTCGAAGTATAACCGCGACACTCTATGCCTACCATACGATGGTTTAGGAACTTATTTGCCGTTTGTTCCTTTTCATATTCAGGACAATATTTTCTTTCTACAAGAATTTTAAATTCTTCCCAGTTCATAGCATAAGCCATCCTTCTTCCTTTTGCTTGTAGCACCGTGTTCCACCATTCTAGTGCCCCTTCTTTGAATAAATTTGACGCATACATAACCTGATCTTCTTCGGAACACTTACTTATTGCAATTACTGCTTCGGTTTTCTCTAACCAACGCAGTACTGCAGTTGCTCCTTCGTTGCCTGCAAATTCAGCAGGTTTGCAAGCAAGAAATTCTTTGAAAGTGCAACCAGGTGTTGCGGCTTTCATTTTCTTAGGAGGTGGAGCCTGTCGTGGATTATTATCGTCATAATTGCCACCTCCATTTACACTATGACTAAAATTATCTTCCTGAGTACGTTTACTAGGAATGATTTGTTGTGGTTCAATTGGATTCTTTATAGCAGCAACGAATGCTGGAATAGCATTAGCTATCCCTTGAGCCACAATATTTTCAATATCTTGTCTAGTCATATACTGGTTTTCCTGATTTTGTTCAGATTGATTCCCTTCATTAACTGGTTCATTACTAGCATTTTCCATCTGATAATTATTATAAATATAACTATTAGTATCAAATGATTGTAAATAAAACAATTACACAGAAGCACATAAAATCTTACAACACAGATATATGTATCCAAAATTGTCGATGTTTCGACTTCTATTTTGCTTTATATATTATATAGGCATCCATACACACTGTCTATCTTACAATGTTTTATTTCCCATTTTACAGAATTATATTTAACTATTATTATTATTATACAGACATTCTTCCCAACCCTACTATTCTTTGGTCAACTGGTAGTTTAGTAGCGACGCTCCCTTTCGTCATATTTCCAGGAAATTTGTTCCCACATTTCCCGGATCCTATTCCCTGTACCTATCAGCTCTTCACCGAACTGACGGAGTTCGGCTAAGTTTTCGTTGCTCATTGGAGGATTGGGGATAGGTTCTGGATCAAACTGTGGAAGGAAAGAATAAGGACTGTTGATGATATTTTCGAATTGCCAGTCATTTGTCCACCATTCTTCCATTTGGCCTAAAGGTCGAGTGTGGATTAGTGGGTCTGGAATTGCTGGTTCCAGATTTACAGGAAGTTGGGTTTCTAGGTAAGGATATAGATTATTATGGATAGGGCTAATGACATCACAATTTGCTAGTAGACGGTCGATTTCGTCTTGAAATGTGATTTCTTCAGTTTGTCTAGAACTCTCTCCAATTTCTATTCCTTTTTGTTTAGAATCTTTCCGGATTTCTATCTCTGCTGGATTATAATTTTCTCCGATTTCGATTCCTTTTCCTTTGTCTATAGGGTTTTCTATTTTGGGGAGTTTCCTAGTAACTGGCTTTCTCCCGCGCACTTTCCTCCATCCTACATATCTTCTTTTCTTTTTAAGTTTTGCTTTTTCCAGCGGTGGAGCTTGGAATTCCAGAGGTTCCTCTATGTCAGCAATATAACTAGTAAAGTCGTGGGAGACTTCAATTGGTACTGGGTAGAGGTTGAGATTCTGAAATGCTTCCGATATCTCACTCATGCTGGATAGCATATATGCAAAATGCACAAAAATGCTAAGTTAAAACTTTGGAACAAAGTTTTACAAATAAACATTAAAGTTTTATTGCACACGGATTTGTACAAAAGATCATAGGAAAGAGAACACACTATACTTTATTTATTTACTGGAGATTAATTTTCTACTAGACCAGGCTGATTGATATTTTAAAGGTTTGCATTCTCTGCTACGGTAGCTAGCATATAAAGGTTTGCCCATTTTTCATCTAATGTGTCTTCCCAAGGTGACCTATTGCCTAATTCCTGGATTTCTGAATTAAACCTCACTTTCTTGACTTAGGGTTTCTTTATTTTCTCCTGTCCCTTTCTAAGAATCAAATTTCTTTTATCTTGGGTAAGAGGATTTTCATAATTTGCTTTACGGACAAAAATCCCTTCTTCCAGATCTGCTGGGTGTTTGGAGGAAGAGGTTCCTTTTTCTGTGGGTGCAGTATCTAATTTGTGGTAGATAGCAGAAATCTTTTGTTTACCCATACTGTAACTCAACAATTAATTCGTTAATAAAACATGTTTTCACAGAATAGCAATTAAATTTCCTAAGTATCTCTCAATAAATTTAATAGGCTAAAATCAATAGTAAGCTTAAGTGACAGCGGAAGTCTTTTTAAACAGGATCGAGGTTCCTTTCTCTGATACCACCTTTTCCTGTCACGGCCCTCGGCTCCGGTTTGACCCGGTCCAGAACCGCGAGGCAGGAAATCCGATGGTATCTAATTAAGTGACAGCGGAAGTCTTTTTAAACAGGATCGATTAATATTAAAACTGCTCGTTTATATATAATATAGGGATAAATCCCATAATTTACAATAAAGTGATTTCGCTGGGAAATCTTTATTTCTCAAAACATGTTTCTTTATTTATTTACATTGAGCCACTTTTCTAAGCTTGTAGTGCTCCATAGCACTTTTCCTGTGCTCACAACAGATTACCTGAAACATGTTTGAAAAAGGTTTTGTCAGCAGGGAAATACTGAGTGAATCATTCAGTTTTACTAAAACGACTCGTTTGTTATAATTCACAGTATTAAGAGATTACAATGTTTCTGATATCAAACCAACTACCCACAGTATTTGTCACTCGACTCATTTCGGTGACTGTGGTCATATCACCATTGGCTGCCCCAATGAATGACGAATATCACTAATTAGGTTCGCCCACCTAAAGTGATAACAACAGTAGTAATGTGCACAATACCCCACATATCGGCTGTAACTTGGTGATTACATAAACTTAATCACTGTAATTATAACCTTTAAAAATAAACATGATTTTGAAAATAATTTGATAAAAAGAGAATGACTCACATTGCAGATTTAACGAGCAGAGTATAAGCCTACTGATTAGCCTTGATTAACCTAATTTAATTAACAATGCACACACAAACCGGTTAGTAACTAATACAGCATTTACGACAATTCACGAGATTAAACCTTCACAACGATTTACAAGTGCAATACTTAACAATCCAGCGGATTCACAACGAATGACAGAGTATAGTCCGATTTCGAACAGCACTCAAACATTCAAGTCGAAATCACGATGAATAACAAAGTATAACTCAATTTGAGCGGCACTTAAATAATCGTTGGATAGTTATAATCGATCGAACGTTGAATCGTAATAGCGATCGAGTTATTACCCTGATTGTGGCAGCACTTCGTGATTAGTGTGTGTTTAGTGGACTGTTTCTGTTATAACTCAACCTACGTAAAGCGAATTTACGTCGTTCCAAAGACAGAATTCAAGTCCCAATGACCAGTATTTATACGTGAAGTTGGCATCTCCCGCGTGTCGCGGAAGATGACAGGGATTCTGTCGCGACTCGCCTGGGAAACCAACATTGACTAGGGTAGGCTTGTCACTAGTATAGGGTTGCTGAGTTGACAGTTCGTTAATTTGAACTCTATACAACGCATTTTAGAGATAATTATCAAGTTAGGGTTTACCCCCCTTTAGTTTTAGGGGCCCTAATCCTAATTCTAAATGTTCTGAAAATTTTAGGGATTATGCAGAATTACTTGGGTTTCTCAATTAGGGTTTCCTATTGGCCAAATTAAATAATAATTAGGACTTTTGATGAGAGTTGTTACATGAATGATACGAAGGCTAAGAACAAACGAATTGCTTCCAACCTTGCCACTGGTGCAAACACTTCATTGTAGTCAATCCCCTCTTGCTGATTGAACCCCTTAACGATTAACCGAGCCTTGTCTCTCATCACAATCCCTCGGTCATCTCTCTTGTACTTGAACACCCACTTAGTGCCAATTTATTTTTCTCCTTCAAGCAAGTCGACTAGCTCCCAAACTTTCAACTTCTTGAACTGAGCTAACTCCTCTTGCATAGCTTCAACCCATGAGTTGTCTTTCAGAGCCATGTGCACATTCTTCGGCTCCTCTTGGGCAATGAAGCAACTATAAAAACACTCATCTATAATATCAGTCTTCTCAATCGTAGCATACAAGCATGAACCTTCTGCTATACTTCTCCTTGTCTGAACACCTGCATTCGGATCTCCAATAATCATGTCAACTGGATGAACTCTCTTTGCTCGTGTAGTAGCAATGGTATTAACTTCTAAATTTTCACCCAAGTTGGATCCAACCTCCCCTTGAACATTCTGATCTGTAAACGGATTAGTGAAGTCCTCTCCCTGAATAGGTTCAAACTCACTATCGCTTGAATCTTGTTCAGTTGCACTAGAGGAAGTTCCTGGAGCATCTTTCATCGATATACTCGATCTCGACAAGAAGTCGCCATCTTCATCCTCACTAATCACAGTTTTAATCAACTGAGACTCATCTGTGTTGGAAAACTCAGGATTATTAAATGATTTAAAAACACTGTCATAATCATATAATATAGCTGGAACAGTGTTGATTGTTAAGGCGTATAAGTAGTAATTTCAACATTAAACACAACCTCAATTTTACCAGATTTTTGATTAAAAACCCTTTTATTCGGTGTTCCAGGTACACAACCTAGGAAGTATCCTTCGTGTAACGCTTCGCATTTCTGTGCTTTCTTTATTTAGGAAGTGTAATCGTATGTCTATTTTTGGAAACTTGTAATTTCGTTGTATTCATATTTCCTTTCCAAACATTGTAATCCGAGGCTTTAATCATAATGAAACTCGATTATTTTATACATTGTCTTATACATACTTGTGTTATACGTGCAAACTTGAATACATGCTCATACTCGAAAACTCATACTTGGAATACTTGAAACATCGTTTATACATGTATTATACATATGCACTACACTTGTATGCTGGAAATACTTAAAACCGACTAAATTACGCGAAACTTAACCCTCTGAAGCGACTGGACTACCCTTCGTGAGAACTAAACTTTTTTCGCGTGAAGAGACCATCCGTGCAACTGGCTTCAGTCGCACAAAGCTTCCCATCCGCACCAAACTTGCTCCACATCTATAAATACAAGTCCATTTCCTCACTTGAGACTTTCCAAACGCTCAAACTTTCTCTCAACTCACTGAACTTGTGCATTTCGGACAGAGCATTCTGGCAACTTCTAAGTGAGTTTTAGCTTACTTCCATAACCATTTTCTACTATCTCCTTCTAATTCTTCTACTTTTCTTCAAGTGTTCATACTTGGATAACCTCTGGAATGGTTTTCACAGACATGCCATGGTAGTCTAAGGTGAAACCTCACCACTTTGAGGCCAAAACAAAGACTTTACATTCTGTTTTTATTTAAACTTTTATAAAATACTTTTCTGTTCTAGAACTTGGTGAAATCTTGAACCCATCGAGCTCACAACTAAGTCTATAGTTGTGGGTTAGTGTTGAGGTGGACTTCAGCCAAGAAACGAGTCTGTTCGCACAAAACAGAACCCACTCGTACAAAACAAGACCCATTTGCACGAAGCAATCTGTTCGCATGACTGAGTCCCTTCGCACGAATGGACCTTCTGTTACTTCCCGTTTATGCAAAATTTTAAGTGTTGACACCATCCAGGATTCCCCATCTTTAATATGGACGAACCTATGATTCGTAAAAGTGTGAACCGTGGAGGTCTGGCTTTGCAAACTATTTCCAATACCTTACTTGTACCTTGTAAATGAACACCCAAGCGGTTTTCCAGAATTAAAGTATTAAAGTACGTTAACCCCGCCTTGCCTCCAACACTTGTCATGATGGGAATGACACACGCGCCCAGGTTGTTCATACTTGACTGCTTGGTAAATTTTATTTATTTATTTCTATTATTCATGCCCAACCGGGTTTATCGACTATGTCGATAAACTTTGAGCTTTGGTGAATCGTACAACGAGGCGTTCGTACCTCCATGGGTGACTTTTATGAATTCTCTGACATTACTAGAGTTTTAATAATAAGCATATATAATATAAAAAAATTAATCCTAGCCAAAATCAGGATGTTAACCGGTTTATGGTTAAATGTCTCGAACAGGCCCCATTCGCACGAACAGGCCCTTTCGCACGAACAGACACCTGTTCGCATGAATGGATCTTCCACTCGCACGAACAGTGTTGTGAGCTTCGGTTATCTTTTTATCTTTTGTTCTAAGTTCCTCGTTAATAATTCTAAGGGGCAACTCGGGACCCTTGAAATCACATAAACTTAGTTTTACAACGAGTGCTTAGACAATATATACTTTTGTGATTTTATATATATATATATATATATATATATATATATATATATATATATATATATATATATATATATATATATATATATATATATATATATATATATATAGGGGACCGCTAAAATGAGAACCACCTCGAGTTGTAAGAACCGTGAGAACTACACCGTACGGGACGAGGTGGACCAAATTTTTTTTCATAAACGTAGATGCGTGTATTATAACAACATTTGTAAAAAAAATTCAAAAAAAAAATGTCGTGTGTGTAGTTTTGAGCACCACAAGTTTGTGTTTACGGGTACCGTAAATTTAACCGGAAAATTTACGGTACCCGTAAACACAAACTTGTGGTGCTCAAAACTACACACACGACATTTTTTTTTGAATTTTTTTTACAAATGTGTTTATAATACACGCATCTACGTTTATGAAAAAAAATTTGGTCCACCTCGCCCCGTACGGTGTAGTTCTCACGGTTCTTACAACTCGAGGTGGTTCTCATTTTAGCGGGCACTTATATATATATATATATGTATAAGAACCACGAGAACCACTCTCCACCAATCATATTCTGCCATCCTAAAGGGTAGTTTGGTCATTTACCCCAAATGTCAAATCCCCCGTCTCTCTACATTCAAAGCCATCAGTCTTTGTCTCTCTCCTCATTTATTTCCTTTCATATTTTTTCTTCTCGTTTCTTCAAAAAAGCCAGGCATTCATCATTCATCCCAAACCATAAACCCACCACCATATTCATCCCACACCCCCCATTTCTTCTCCACGGTTGATGTTTCAAGCAGGAGAGAGAGAGAGAGAGTAGACATAGAAAGAGAGAGAGAGAAGGGAGAGAGAGGAGACCAGAGTGTCTGTCTGGCTGAAACTCTGGTTAATCGTCGGAGTGTCTGTCTGGCTGAAACTCCGTTGCGGCGGCGGTGGTGCCAGTTGTTGTTTCAAGCAGGAAAGAGAGAGAGAGAGAAGACAGAGAAAGAGAGAGATAGGAGAGAGAGAGGGAGACCGGCGGAGTAGCCGGTGCCGGCGCCGCCGCTACGGCGGCGGTGGTGATGATGCAACGATAATGACGATGGAGCCACAAAGGAGTTTACAGAAGCCATTTGGTTTGATACTCTCAAAAATGGTTCTGATTTTTGCCTAATTTCTTTGTATATTGACTTTAAATGGGCTTTGTTTGGTGAAGCTTGACTCAGGTGGTGTTCAAAGATATGGTTCACCTTCTATAAATGGGCTTTTTTGGTGAAGCATGACTCACGGCAGTGGGGTTTCTTGAACTTAATCTTTAGTAAAGTTTCAATCTTTATGTTTCTTGGTAGTCATTGTTGATAAGTTTAGAATCTTTCTATCGGGGTCATACAAAAGATTGATTTTCTTTTTGTTTTTTTGGAATGAATTAATGTATACCCATTTGATTTAGCAGAACTTAAGATTTGGGTTTCGTTTTTTTTATTCTAGGTAATGCCTGGTGGTGCCGATGGTCCGGTGGTGCCGGTGGTGGCGTTGGGGTTGGGGTTGGGGTTGGTGGCTATGGCATCTCCGGGCGTAACTTCGGTGCCGACGACGACATCTCCGGGTTCAAACCCGGTTCGGGTTGGATCGTTGAATTTTTTATTGGCAGTGATAGGTCGAAACATGGTGGAGGGTAGGTTTTTTGAAATTTGTAAACCGTAAAACGTAAAACTTTTTTACGAAATTTCGTAACATGTAAAACGTAAAAACGTAAAACTTAAAACGTAAAATTTAAAACGTAAAACGTAAAACGTAAAAAATTGAAGTAAAAATTTTTATCCCGTAAACCGTGATTTAAAAAAAAACGGGTCGTAAAATACGGAACGTAAGAAAGGGCGCGTAGGCGTAAAAAAAATTGGGCATAAAAGGGGCGTAAAAACGGCGTGCAAAAACGTAAAACATAAAACGTAAAAACGCGAAACGTAAAAAACTTAAAACGTAAACTTTAAAACGTAAAACGTAAAACGTAAAAAATTGTGGTAAAAATTTTATCCCGTAAATTGTAATTAAAAAAAAACGGGTTGTAAAATACGGAACGTAAAAAACGGCGCGTAAAAAATGAAGCAAAAAGGGGCGTAAAAAAATTGGGCGTAAACGGGGCGTATAAACGGCGTGCAAAAACGGCACGCAAAAAATCGGCGCGAAAAAAATTTGTTTTTGTTAAAAAATCTGAATTTAAAATGGTTTTTGATAAAAGAAATTGTTTAAAAAAACCAACTATTATAATGGTAAAGAGTACTGTACAATATTGCTTATCGTACATTACGTACGCTTCAATCTCAGCCGTCAGATCATCTTCCCGCATTTTAAAATCGCATGTTGTTTTTTTTATAACAATTTCGCATGTGATAATTTTTGATGAATTCGCATATTGTTTTTTTGTACCAATTTCGCATGTGATAATTTTGATGAAATAGCATGTTTTTTTATAACAATTTCGCATCTGATAATTTTTGATGAATTCTCATGTTGTTTTTTGTACCAATTTCGCATGTGATAATTTTGATGAAATAGCATGTTGTTTTTTTGTAACAATTTCGCATGTGGTAATTTTGATGAAATCGCATGTTAAAAAACCAACATGCGAAATTGTTACATAAAAACAACATGCGAATTCAATGCGGGAAGATGATCGGACGGCTGAGATTGTAGCGTACGTAATGTACGATAAGGGCATTTGTACGTTAACCTAACCCCTGTTATAATAATATAAAAAAAGTAATAAAAAATAATAAAGACAAAAAGACAAAAAAGAATAAATTTAATAAACTGCCCTTTTGCATTAAAATATTAAAAACATAATAAGACAAAAAATATTTAATATTAATTTTAACTACTTTTAATCTCATCCATCTATCTTGTAGATCTAGTGGCTAGAAAGTGGTTCTGTCGGTTCTTACAATTGGGGGTGGTTTTCATTTTAGCGGTCCCATATATATATATATATATATATATATATATATATAGGGAGCGGTTAACATACAAAAGACTTTATCCTACTTCACGTACGCGACGCCCGTAACCATCAGATCAGGGATGTAATCACGCATGGAACAGTTAATAACGCATGGATCCGTTGGTTTTGTGATAATCACGCATGGGAGTTACAAAATCACGCATGGAGCCCTTATAATCACGCATGGGAGCCTTTATTATACAAATCACGCACGTTATATGTTAATCACGCACGTTGTATTCTTGTGCGTACGTTAACGTACGTTAAGGCTTTTTGTACATTATACTTTCTCTCTCTCTCTCTATATATATATATATATACTAGTTTTTTACCCGCGCGATGTGGCGGGAAACATATCACTTAGGTTGGTGAGTTTAGGGTTATGTACAGGGTGGTTCGGTTTTGAACCATAACCAAAACCAAATTCGCGATGCAAATGGAAACACAACACTTGTTACTTGTTAGTAATTCTAAGGGTGTGCATGAGAAGATTCAATTCAGTTGGGTCATAACTAAAACCAAAATTTTCGGTTAAGGCTACCAGTGCGATACGGCGGCGGTGACGATTTACAATAGGATACTCGGTTACCGTTAGTTTATCAGTCGTCCCGTGATATATTGTATAGTACTTAAGTTAGTTTTCTTATTCGTGATATGTTGGTTTATCAATCGGGACACTGGGCAGACAAATTTCTAAAAAAAGAAGTAGAAACGTAAACACAATGGTGCCTATAACTAAAATATTAAAAAGGATACTTTGAACTAAAATTTTAAATGTGGTTGATAAAGATAGTATCAATATAAGAAATCATAGAACGGGCTCTTTTGGTCAAAATAGCCAATCACTTAAAGGACAAGGAATCAAACTAAGGTATATTGTCAATCATAGCTAATGGGAATGAATTAGAAGTAGACGCAAGTTATTACTAAAATTATGAAAAGAACAATGGAAAGTGAACGAACGGAAGTTATTACTAAAATAATATATAGGAATGTAGAGAAAACAATTTAGCACACCTAGGTATATTTGGGGAAAAATGATACACGATCACATTGTATGCTAGTTCATTATAAATAATATAATGGGACTGCCTGCACCTTGCCGCGGATACTTACATTTTTTTGGCACACATTGTGTGGTGGATTTCACGTAATTTATATTTAATACCAATTTGCTAAGACGACTAATATATCAATTCGGTTACGGATAATGCCGGAGAATGGCTGTCGCCGCTAGCCACCGTTGTTGCCGCTGCTTAATCGCCATAAAAACCACCATCGTGTTCGCCGACTACCACAAACACCGTTGTTCGTGGGTAAAACTGTAACAACCGAAAGCAGCTATCAGTTTGATACACAACACACTGATGGCAGTTCTCTTATGTGATTCGTCTAATAAACTAAAAAAGAACCTTAAAAACCATTTGGAAAGTTATTAGTAGCCTGTTATATAACACACCCCTAACCTAACTCTATTACAAAAACACAATCCTCAATCTTGAAGCACCTTAAGCTAACAAATTTGACTCAAGCAAGTCAAAACTCTCAACAACATTCAAATTCACATACCAGTAACACAAAACCAGATGAAAAAACAACACAACATATAACTCACAGACTGTAGATTCTTGTTCAATGTCAGAAGGTCATCCGAAACAACTTCGAACAAATCAGCTTTCGATTATTTCTTCACACTTAACACCGGTGGAGGCCGCAGTGCATCCCCTATTCGCAAAACAATAATTTAAATCAATAAACTGAATTGCACAGAAATTAATTTTTAAATGAATATGAATTAATTAAAAATGTAAAACTACCATTGAGCAAAGTCTCGGGAGCTTCAGTAGAAAACACTCACCACATTGCAACTTTCTCATCACCCCCGCAACATATCAATCTCCTACCTCCACCACCCCTATTCACACTTATCATCACTTTCCCAGCATAATTCCTCGACCGAAACCGGTCGAATGAAGCACTAAAAGAACACCCACAGGCACCAAAATCAGCAAGCTTAGTCCTACCAAATTAAAATGGCCATGATTTCAGAAATTTTAACAATAAATTGATGTCCTTGTCTGAAAATCTACTTCCATGACAACATGATGAGTCCTTCAATATCTTGGCTATGGCACCCAAGTATTTCCGACAATAAATTGATGTCCTTGTCTCAGCATGTAACAACCCTCGGTAAAACCGATACTCTCAAATATTTCCGACACCCTATTATATCTTAAAATATCCTTATATGTCTTTAAATACACCTCGTATGTGAAAACCAAGCCCGAAATATGTTATAGCATATAAAATAAATTAAAAAACAATAAAAATTAAGCCTAGGCGGCCCGCGTAGGACCCCATCCCAAGCTCACGCGGGCGGTATCAAGGCTGAAATTTGATTCCGGTAAAATTATAAGTTAAGGCGGGCCGCGTAAGCTCACCTTAACTCTTACACGGGCCGTGTGAGATCATCAAACGCGGAGACACCAGGAGCTGACACGTGTCGACATCGTGGCAGACCTACATGCTGACCCAGCTAAGCTACATGTTGACCAGGTGTTGACACGGGCCGCTTAAGCCCCGCTTATCCTTTACGCGGGCCGCGTGAGAGTCGAGATCAGCAACTATATAAAGGAGGCCTCGGGTTTCAAATCAGTTCGTTCATTTCTCAATTCTCAATCACAATTTCTGTAGTAGAGTTATAATACACGGGTATTATACCCCCTAATTAGCAAGGTTCTGCTCCGTTGTAAGTATTATAACCCCAGTTTCGTAATAGTTACGCTGCCCGATTGATTTAGGGTTCTGTAACAACTGTCGTGGTTCTACCCGACGTAGTTGTTGGAATACCGTCTCGGGGAGGGTATCATTAACATTTTCAAAGGGTTATAGTACTAACCAATGTACATTTGTATAAATTATAGATTATATCCAGGAAACCCTTACGTGAAGTCTAAGATAGCAATGTGAGTAATCTCCTTTTTGTTAACAGTTTTTACAAAACCTTAATTATTTTACAATGCAATTTAGCAGTGATTGAGTCTTTGTAAATCTTCAATTACTGCCGGTATGTTGGGGTTTTGTATACAAAATTTACTACACTGTGAGTAGTAAGTCGGGATGACAATACATTACCATTGGACAATGAGTTAGCCAATGGGTAATATGACCCACAAGTCAGGATTGACAGTACTAATGGAGTAATTGTGTAGAAATAAACAATGTGATCGCTCTCAATACTGTTCACTGTGACTTTTTATTTAAACTTGATTAAATTGGGATTCACTCACCAGTATTTCCCACTGACACATGTTTTTAAAACACGTTTCAGGTAACCCAATGTGACAGCATTAGTAGAAAGCCAGCTGGAGAGCACTAAAGGCTTGGGGAAAATGTGGCTATAAAAGTTACCTAATAAACGATGTTTTAAATTCAATAAGAATAGGGTTTATCCCTATAAATGTATTGTAATAAGAAACTTTGGTTTTACCCATGTGATGATTAATATTAAACATGGTGGTTTTACTCTGATAAACATTTCCTAACTACGGTCCTTATGTAATTTCCGCTGCAAGATTAAATAGCTGATACCACCGAAACTCTGGGTTCGCGTCCGCCCGTTCCCGGGGCAGATAAGGGATCGGGGGTTGTGACAGAAGGTGGTATCAGAGCCTAGCCACTGGTCTGAGCCAAAGAAGTTTTCTGCTGACACTTAAAATTTTAAATTTTGTGTTAGGAAATAATTTACTGAAATACGTGCATAACTGTATTTATTTGTTATGTGTTATTAGACTATTTGTTAGTTTACAGTATGAGTGATCAAGGACCCTCAAACATGAGTCGTCAGTTGTCTGAATCACCTAGGAGTGAAGGTACCTCGTCACAGCCTGCCCTTTCTGGGTATACTGCTGATCAGGAAGAAGGAATGTTTGCTTTTAAGGAACAGTCAGAAGAGCCATTCCCTCATAAGAAACGAGGATGGTTCAGTAAGGAAGCCTTTGCTCATAGGAAAAGAATGCGAAAGTTGCAACAGCAAAGAGTTCTAGCAGCTGCTAAGCGAGAGACAGATGCCCATACACAGGATATGCTTAATAGAAGCCTAGCCAATTTCCATATCCTAGCTACAACTGCTGCTGACCCAAGTCTGGAACAACTAGTAGCCCCACAACCACAAAACCCAGACCAACCCATGGAGATAGAAAATCTTGACAATCAAGTGGAGATGCATAACTTTAACCCAGAAGAAATCCCTAGGGTACCTGCACCAAACCCCCTAGACCCAAATTACGACCCCTGGTGGGACGATAATAGGGTCTTTGTGCAACGTTACCCTATCCATGAAGACACACCCATAGGAGCCTATCCAGGTATGGACCCTTTAGATCTCTATTACCATGATAACTACATTAGGGAGATCTTAGAAGATCCTTACCAATTTCAGGAACTTTCACCCCCATATCAGGAACCCGCACCCCAGATTCCGAACCCAGTCTTAGAACCTGCACCCCTAATGAGTGCAAAAAACATGCAAGAACTTAGGACCTTCGGTGAGGAAATTTTAGAAAGCAGTAAGGAATGCGACAGGTGGGAGAGCGTCTCGTATGGAAATACGATGAGCGCAATATGGATTTTTGGATAAATCCATATCCGTGATATGATGGAGGAGATAGTAATAGTAATAGCAATATAATAAAATAAAATAAAATATGTGTGTACGGATGCATATTACTATTAGTGTGATTCTATTTCTGTCAGTATTATAATTTTTAATTCAGTACTAGAATGTAATAGATACATAATAGTATGTGGAAATAGAGTAAAAGTCGCAATGATCGACGTTTTTGGCTAGATTGAGTATCATATGATTAACTATATTAAATATTAACTTGTGATATTAATATGGGAAAAATGTTTAAAATTCAAATGGCCGATGAAGGAAATCAAGGAAATCTGAATAATGATAACCAGAGTAACATTAACGTGGTTAATGAGAATCCAAGCATCAATAACAATGGAAATCAAATGGATAATAGTGTTGTTCAACATATAGTGGCACAAGGAATCCTAGATGCAATGCCATTTATTATTCAAACTATTCAAGAAGCGAATAATAAAAGTAAGCATAGCAGTAAGCGACCCATCGAACCTGAAAACAGCGTGAACAATGGACCTGTACTTCAAATGCCTATTCCCAAAAGGATAAGAACCATGCCTTATGGTTGTTCTTATAAAGAATTCTGGTCTTGTAAACCAATGGAATTCTCAGGTAACGAAGGGGCCATTGCAACTTTACGCTGGATAGAGAAGACCGAGGCAGTCTTAAGAATAAGCAAGTGTGCTGAAGAAGATAAGATATTGTTTGCTTCTAATCTGTTTAAGAATTCAGCATTAGAATGGTGGAATACTATCCTCCAAACAAGAGGAAGTGATAGAACCTACAATATGGAATGGGAAGAATTCAAGAACAAGGTAGAAAGGAAATTCTGCCCACCTAATGAGAAGGAACGGATAGCAAACAAATTCCTAAACATTAGGATGACTGGTGTGGATAGTAAGGGATATACTAAAATATTCTTTGAATATGCTAGAATAGTGCCAACTCTTGCTTCACCAGAACCAGTGTTAATCTCCCGTTATATTTGGGGATTAATTGGAGAGATAAGACACGTAGTCAAGGCGGCTAGACCTCAAACCATAGAAGAAGCTATAGAACTAGCAAATACCTTGACAGATGAATTAGTCCGTACTCAAGAAGAAGATCAAAGAAGGAACCTAACCCAAAGGCTTACCCAAGAATTTCATTCTGGAAATTCTAATCGTGGGAGAAATATGGGTTCTACCTCTGCACCTTTCTGCAAAATCTGCAAGAAAAAGCATTCGGGAAAATGCTCCGCTCTTTGCAATTATTGCAAGATGCCAGGGCACAAGGAAGAAAATTGCAGGAAGAAATCCAGTAATTGACTATCCTACAACTGTGGAGAAAAAGGTCATATCAGGCCAAATTGTCCAAAACTAACCACAGCTGCAAACAACAAGAATACTCAAAATGCTAGAGCATTTGTTCTGACTGCAGATGAAGCCAAGATGATTCCAGATGTCATAGCTGGTACGTTTTTAGTTAATGATATTTTTGCTAAAGTATTATTTGACTCTAGTGCAAACCAAAGTTTTATTAATACGTCATTTTGCAAATTTTTAAATCAGTCATTAACTAAACTACCACAAGAATGTCTAGTAGAGACAGCTAATGGAGAAACCGTTAGGATTTCTGAAATCTTGCAGGGAGCAAGAATAGAAATTTCAAATCAGAAATTTATTGCAAACCTTTATCCCATGAATCTGGCAGGATTCAATGTTGTTTTAGGAATGGATTGGTTAATAGCCAATAAAGCCAGTATTTTATGTGATCAAAATTCAATTCAAGTAAATTCACCACAAGGTAAAACGATCACAATTAAAGGAGATAAGCCTTCTAGATCCACAAAATTCATCTCTGTGATGAAAACTGCAAGTTATATAAGAAAAGGGTCTATAGTATATATGATTTCCATAATCAACAACACTAAAGAAAAAGAACTAAAAGACATTCCAGTAGTGTCTCAGTTTTCAGATGTCTTTCCAGAAGAATTACCAGGACAACCTCCAGACAGAGAAGTTGAATTCAGAATTCACCTGCTACCAGGAACGGCACCAATTGCCAAAGCACCTTACTGTTTGGCACCTGCAGAAATGCAAGAATTAAAGAAACAATTAGATGAATTGTTAGAGAAAGGATTTATACAACCAAGTTCGTCGCCTTGGGGAGCGCCGATACTGTTTGTTAAAAAGAAGGACGGATCAATGCGTTTGTGCATTGACTACCGTAAATTAAACAAGGTCACGATTAAGAATCGGTACCCATTACCGAGAATCGATGATCTGTTTGATCAACTGCTAGGAGCTCGATTTTTCTCTAAAATCGATTTAAGGTCAGGATATCATCAATTAAAGGTACAGGAAGAGGACATTCCTAAGACCGCTTTCAGAACAAGGTATGGCCATTATGAATTTACTGTCATGCCATTTGGTTTAACCAATGCCCCTGCTGCATTTATGGACATGATGAACCGAATATGTAAGCCATATTTGGATAAATTCATAATTGTTTTTATAGATGATATTCTCATTTACTCTAAGAGTAAAGAGGATCATGCAAAGCATTTGCACGCACTTTTAAGTTTGTTAAGAAAGGAAAAGCTTTATGCTAATTTTTCTAAGTGCGAATTTTGGTTAGAACAGGTACAGTTTCTTGGACATTTAGTTAACCATGAAGGAATTCATGTGGATTCCACAAAGATCGAAGCAATTACTAAATGGAAAACCCCTGAGTCACCAACTGAGGTTAGAAGTTTCTTAGGATTGGCCGATTATTATAGAAGATTTATTCAAGATTTTTCTAGAATAGCCATTCCCTTAACTAAGTTAACCTGTAAATCTGTTAAGTTTGAATGGGGATTAAAACAAGAAGAAGCTTTTAGAATCCTTAAGCAAAGATTAACCCATACACCCATATTAGCATTACAAGAAGGAGCTGAAGACTTTGTAGTCTATTGTGATGCTTCTAAATTAGGCTATGGATGTGTTTTAATGCAACGACAAAAGGTTATAGCTTACGCATCGAGACAACTTAAGAATCATGAAGAGAATTATTCAACCCATGATTTAGAGTTAGGAGCTATATTTTTTGTTCTTAAGATTTGGAGACATTACCTTTATGGTAGTAAGTTTACAATATTCACTGATCATAAGAGTTTAAGGTATATCTTCAAGCAAAATGAGTTGAATATGAGACAAAGACGCTGGATGAAGATGCTTAGTGATTATGATTGTGATATTCAGTATCATGAAGGAAAAGCAAATGTAGTAGCAGATGCTTTAAGTCGAAAGTATTATGAAAAGCCAAAAAGGGTACGTTCTCTTAAATTAAATCTGCAAGTAGATTTAAATGATCAGATAAGAGAAGCACAAGAATCAGTAATCAAGGAAGATACTGAAAAATTAAAAGGTATGCTAAAAGAATTGGAACAAGGAATAGATGGAATTTGGAGATTCAATAAAAAGAGAATATGGATACCTAAATTAGGAAACCTGCGTAATCGTATATTAGAAGAAGCCCATAAGTCTAAGTATACGATGCATCCAGGGAGTGATAAAATGTATCAAGATTTAAGGAAATATTTCTGGTGGATAGGAATGAAGAAGGACATAGCAGCCTATGTTTCTAAATGTCTAACTTGTTCACAAGTCAAAACTGAACATCAGAAACCCTCAGGATTTCTACAACAATTAGAAATGCCAGTGTGGAAATGGGAATCGATAACAATGGATTTTGTTACTAAATTACCCAAAACAAAGAAAGGAAATGATACAATCTGGGTGGTTGTAGATAGGCTAACCAAGTCAGCTCATTTCCTACCAATGAAAGAAACTTTCAGTATGGAACAATTAGCCAAATTATATGTAAATGAAATTGTTTCTTTACATGGCATTCCTTTATCAATTGTTTCTGATAGAGATAGTCGATTTACCTCTCATTTTTGGTCAAGTTTCCAAAAGGCAATGGGAACCAAGTTAAAATTGAGCACTGCTTATCACCCTCAAACGGATGGACAAAGTGAAAGGACAATTCAGACAATGCAAGACATGCTTAGAGCTTGTATAATTGATTTTGGAGGTAATTAGGATGATCACATACCTTTAATAGAATTTTCTTATAATAATAGTTATCATACAAGTATCAATGTTGCACCATTCGAAGCACTTTATGGACGAAAGTGTCGAACCCCAGTCTGTTGGGCAGAAATTGGGGAAAAGCAACTATCTGGACCTGAGATAGTGCAAGAAACAACCGACAAAATTATTCAAGTCAAGGAACGACTGAAAGCAGCTCGTGATCGACAGAAGAGTTATGCTGATAACCGACGCAAACCATTGGAGTTTCAAGTAGGAGAAAAAGCATTATTGAAGGTCTCTCCTTGGAAAGGAGTAGTAAGATTCATCAAACGGGGATAGTTAAGTCCCAGGTATATTGGACCTTTTGAGATTATTAGAAGAATAGGATCTGTAGCCTATCAGCTACATCTGCCAGAGGAAATGGCAGGAATACATGATGTGTTTCATGTATCTAATCTCAAGAAGTGTTTAGCTGATGAATCACTGATAGTGCCTCTTAAGGATATAGAGATAAATGAACAACTCAAATTTGTAGAAAGGCCTCTACAAATTGAAGACAGGAAAGTCAAGAATCTTAAGCATAAGAGATTAGTTCTAGTCAAAGTGAAGTGGGACTCCAAAAGAGGACCTGAGTACACATGGGAACTTGAATCTGAAATGCAAAGGAAATATCCGCATTTATTCCAGTAGATCTCGAGGACGAGCTCTAAAATAAGGTGGGGAGAATGTAACAACCCTCGGTAAAACCGATACTCTCAAATATTTCCGACACACTATTATATCTTAAAATATCCTTATATGTCTTTAAATACACCTCGTATGTGAAAACCAAGCCCGAAATATGTTATAGCATATAAAATAAATTAAAAAACAATAAAAATTAAGCCTAGGCGGGCCGCGTAGGACCCCATCCCAAGCTCACGCGGGCGATATCAAGGCTGAAATTTGATTCCGGTAAAATTATAAGTTAAGGCGGGCCGCGTAAGCTCACCTTAACTCTTACGCGGGCCGTGTGAGATCATCAAACGCGGAGACACCAGGAGCTGACACGTGTCGACATCGTGGCGGACCTACATGCTGACCCAGCTAAGCTACATGTTGACCAGGTGTTGACGCGGGCCACGTAAGCCCCGCTTATCCTTTACGCGGGCCATGTGAGAGTCGAGATCAGCAACTATATAAAGGAGGCCTCGGGTTTCAAATCAGTTCGTTCATTTCTCAATTCTCAATCACAATTTCTGTAGTAGAGTTATAATACACGGGTATTATACCCCCTAATTAGCAAGGTTCTGCTCCGTTGTAAGTATTATAACCCCAGTTTCGTAATAGTTACGCTGCCCGATTGATTTAGGGTTCCGTAACAACTGTCATGGTTCTACCCGACGTAGTTGTTGGAATACCGTCGCGGGGAGGGTATCATTAATATTTTCAAAGGGTTATAGTACTAACCAATGTACATTTGTATAAATTATAGATTATATCCAGGAAACCCTTACGTGAAGTCTAAGATAGCAATGTGAGTAATCTCCTTTTTGTTAACAGTTTTTACAAAACCTTAATTATTTTACAATGCAATTTAGCAGTGATTGAGTCTTTGTAATTCTTCAATTACTGCCGGTATGTTGGGGTTTTGTATACAAAATTTACTACACTGTGAGTAGTAAGTCGGGATGACAATACGTTACCGTTGGACAATGAGTTAGCCAATGGGTAATATGACCCACAAGTCAGGATTGACAGTACTAATGGAGTAATTGTGTAGAAATAAACAATGTGATCGCTCTCAATACTGTTCACTGTGACTTTTTATTTAAACTTGATTAAATTGGGATTCACTCACCAGTATTTCCCACTGACAAATGTTTTTAAAACACGTTTCAGGTAACCCAATGTGACAGCCAATTAGTAGAAAGCCAGTTGGAGAGCACTAAAGGCTTGAGGAAAATGTGGCTATATAAGTTACCTAATAAACGATGTTTTAAATTCAATAAGAATAGGGTTTATCCCTATAAATGTATTGTAATAAGAAACTTGGGTTTTACCCATGTGATGATTAATATTAAACATGGGTTTATCCCTATAAATGCATAAAAACTCAGATCTGCAAAGTTTTGCTTGTAATCTTCCTTAGTCGTGTAACTCACCGGCTTGTCTATCTCCACTGCTCCATCTTCATCTACAACAAAACAGCCAAAAACATCAAAAATTAATGGTAGCACAGTAGATCTGAGAAAACTTTCAGCAGAAATTAGAAAAAAACCTACCTTATTTCCATCTTCATCCACCGACTGCAACTACACCGAAGCAAAACTATCATATATGGGCTTGTTATCTTCCGTAGCTGTGCTTGTTTCCTGTTTAGTTTCAAATTCACCTAAAATTTCATGAAAACTATATCTTCTATCATCTTATCTCAATCAATCAAAATACACCAAATCAACTCTAATAGAAACCTATTAACCTAATAACAACTAATAATCAAACTAAAGACCAGAAAAACGTCACTTACTTCCTCCAATGAACAAATTATGGTTTCAGTCAACAAAAAAACACAATTAAAACAGTTCTTAGGATCAAACAACCTGCAAACAGAACAAACGAAGTAGCAGAATCAATAAACCGATTCAAACAAACAAGAAATAAAACATATACAGACATAAACCCTAAAACATAAAACAATCAGTACGCATAGACCTATAGATGCATGTATGGTATCAAATTAAATGTTATCTTCAATCATCTGAATTTGGTGTTGATGCTTACCAAGAAAGAGGTGAGAGAAGACATAGCAATGGATGAATTTGATGGATCTGGGAGGGAGAGACAGAGAGAGAGAAACCGATGAGGTGCAGAGTAATTACAGTGAAAAGACTTTGGGGTGTTTCAATCGAGAAAGTTATTCAAAATTCAAAATGAACCGCCCATTTTAACAAAATAGGTGTACATGGGTGTTGAAAAGTTTGATGCATTGAGTAATTGTACAATATGCTTTAAAGGTTTGTAAATGTTGAAAAAGCGGCAAATGACCATTTCTGCCCTTCGGATATGCATTATATATATAGTATAGATATATATTGTACTTTAATCCGAATTCTTCGTTCGACTCCAAGCAACTCACACACCTTCGTTTACCCCTTGTAGGGTAACCTCGGTGTTCCAACCCCCAACTCGTAAACTCGGGGTTTTATTGGAAAGCTTGCAAAATTGTGAGTATACTCGACCCCTTTTACTTTTTACACTATGTGTGCAACATATTCATGTTATTCAACTCACACAAACACTCATACTTTATGCTTAATCACAAACAAACAATCCAATATACATGCTTAATACGTTATGCTTGAATTCGTGTTTACTGGACTATTCTTATGCTTTATACTTGTCATTAACTTCGTACAAGCCTCCCTTAACATGTATAGCACTATAGGAGTAACGCACCTCCCGTATTCTTGAGGTCATGTTGAGTTAAAATAGAACGGTCTTATAGTTGCTATGATAAGATTACGCTAGCAGTAATCTTTGGGTTGACATTTAGAGTTGCATGCCAGTTATACGTAAATTTTAGATAACAAGTTTTAACATTTAGATTTATTTAAACTGTTATACTTATGCTAGTAGATAAACTTGTATACTCGCCAATACTTTTTGTATTGAACTTTACTTTGAAATGTGTTGCGAGAATATGATGACGATGATGATGAAATCTAGTAGGGAGGACTAGAAACACATCTTAGAAACTTAGTAGCGTTGTTGTATTTGTTTCTTGTACTTGTTGTATTTGCTTCATGAAAAATGTTGTATTTTGTTCCCAATGTTGTACGTGAAAATTTATCAATGAAATGAAATTCGATTTTGTTAAATATTGTCGCATAATAGTGTTATGAAGTCTCTAGCAATCTCGTTTTCGTCTCACTCCGATGTTTCCGTCATCGGTTGGGGTGTGACACTTCGTCAGCTACCACACCGAATTTTTGTTTATCTTTATTTTTCACAATTGTGTAGGATAATCCAAATGGTTCAAAGCCTTTTAAGTTTGGTTTCTCGGTAAACATAAGTTTATGGCATGTTTTGTTAAAACGTTTAACAGTTAAAACTTTATTTAGGACATAGCAAGCTGTATTCACAGCTTCTCCCCAGAAAAGAACTATAGAAAGCATAGTCCTAGTGGCTTCAATCAACGTCCTGTTTTTCCTCTCAGCGACTCCATTATGTTGAGGTGTATAAGGAGCAGAGTATTGATGTTCTATTCCCTTGCGAAGACCATAGAGATTAAGAATTTGATTCTTGAACTCCGTGCCATTATCACTCATTATCCTCTTGATGCGAGCTTCATGGACATTTTCCAATTTTGTAAAAAGATCTATCAGCAGCTCCGCTGTCTCATCCTTTGTACCTAAAAAGAAAACCCATGAATAACGTGAGTAATCATCTGTGATAACTAAACAATAGTACTTTCCAACTATGCTCCTTACATTCACTGGACCGAATAAATCCATGTGAAGTAATTTATAAGGGACATCTATAGAATTTACTGTTTTAGATTTGTGAGGTTTCTTATGTTGTTTTCCCTTTTGACACGAAAGACATTTAATTTCCACATGAAGCATCTGAAATGGCACCCCTTTCACTAAATCATTTTTAATAATATAATTCATTTTCCTATAGTGAATGTGGGTCATGCGCCTTGCTAGTACATTGACTCAACCTCAGATGCTTTTGACAATAAACACGCCACCACTATGGAAGAATCCTCAGCACCCATGTCCATGACATAAGTGTCAATCCTCCTTGGTGCTCTCATCACTATCCAATTGTCCGGTATCACGAAACCCGGTTTCAACACCAAAGCCGCAGACTTGGTAAAATGGACCGAGTGACCATTGTTGAAGACTTGTGACACGCTCATCAGATTGTTTTTAAGCTGCTCTACATGGTTCACTTTGTCCAGTGTGATCTTCCCGTTGGTCACTTTTCCTCGTCCTGAAATATTACCTCCTTTAGCACCTGCAAAATTCATATAACCTCCATCTATATTTTCAAAATCAATCAACATCTTACAACCCCCGTCATGTGCTTGGAGCAGCCACTATCAACATACCACAAGTTGATAATCCACCTTAGCAGCTCCTACACACACCAACCAAAAATTAGTTAGATTGGGGGGCCCAAGCCTTAATGGTCTTGGGTCTTCCTAATTCATCAACTACTTGAACATCCATCCAATATTCATCACTCCTAACTGGAGTTTTGGGTCTAGGACCTGTTGATTGAAATGGGGTTTGATTACCATGAGGTCTCTGGTCCTGAGGTTTCCTATGCATGTTTGGACTCTGTGACCTTTGGAAATTTTAATTTTGAGACTTTAAGTTTGGACACACATAACCTGAGTTCGATTGAACTCTAGATTGATTCCAAGAATTTTGATTTTATAATTTTTAAAGCCATTGTTATAAAATTTTCGGCCACCATTATTTTGGTATCGAGTTTGATATAGACCTGACTTCTGAAATTACTTGATTGACAATTAATATTGTTCATTCTTGGTGAACTACTCCTAAGTCTCTCATATATGCCTAATGTAGATTCAGGCTGAAACCTCTATTGATTTCTTTGAAAACGAGGAACTTGCTGAGTTCCTTTTTCAGCCTTATCTAAACCAACAACAACACCCTCTTGTTGCTTAGGAGCAGATGTCTTTGGAGAGTTAGTCATTCTTTACTCACCATCACCATTCTTTTCTGGTGATTTTTCTCTCCTTTTCTCACTGACTTGTGCTTCACTCTTTTTGTTACATGTCCCTTTGTGTGACATTTGAAGCACAATCTTTTTGCCGAAAGCTTCTTTACATAAGACTTTGGACTAGATCCTTTATGTGATGATGATGATGCCCTAGAAGGACCTTGTTTAGTTTGCTCAATTTCAGATTTTCTATGTTTTTATTTTTTAGCAAACTGCACATTCGATTCACTTTCAATAACAGTTGTTTCATTTTTCATGTCAACTCCTTGAACAAAATTAACCTTTTTAACGAAAGTTTGCTTTTTATTTTTAGGAAGGGCACTCTTTGTTTTCAAAACGCTTTCCCTATTATTTTCCTTCTTGACACTGTCATCTTCATATTCAGACACAACACAATATTCTAATGTGGAACTACTATGTGCAGTTGATACAAAGTCTGCTAAATCATCTTCATCTGGCAAGAACGAATAGTCATGACTAATAGGTAGTGGAACTTCATTGAAGTCCTGGAAGCCCATGCTTTTCTTATCATTACTTTTCTTCAAGCCACCCATCATGTGTTTCATTACAAAAGAGGAATCTCTGAATTGATTTAATTTCTTTTCAAGTTCAACAATTTTCAGTTGTGCTTATGACAACTCTTTGCATTTTTCAGAAATCTCTTTTGTTTCTCACTCATTGTATGATGAGCTAAGTCTATAATTTGAAGTTTTTCATTTAACTTGCAGGTTAAAATGTTGATTTCATGTTCATAACCTTTAATATTCTTTGAATATAAAGACTCGTTTCTTTTTACCAAAAAGTTTGATTCTTTTAAGCTCAATAGATCACTTATCAGACTTTGAGTTTGTTTGGATAACCTATCAACCTAACCTTGTAATTCACGGCATTTTAAACAAACTAAACTAACAGGATTAGAATTTACCTCTCCTGTTGATTTTCTCAAGTTGGCCATGTAAGTAGCAAATTCAATGGCCTTCTTCTTATCTTCAACATCCTTCTCTTCGTCAGACTTTAAGATTTCCTCTTTCAACTTCAATCTCCTTCTCTACCTCAGCATCTACCTTTACTTCTGCATCATCACCTGTGGCAATCTCTGCCATGAAAGCCTATGTGATGTTTTCATCACCTTCCAGATGAATGCTCCAATCATAAGAACCCTCTCGTCCAATAGAGATCAAAGCTTTTGAGCCAATGTTATTTGATGCATTCCTGTTGCTTGGGACTCTTGTATGTTAAAACTAGGACCTAAGAACTTGTTTAGGTGCGGATTAGATTGAAATGTATAGCTACGCAAGGACTTATATGTGTTAAACTATTTGGTAAGTAGAGTTGTATACGTAGGATGATTTTGGAATAGAATGGTATGTATCTATACTTATAATCATGCAAGTGGGAGAGTGTTATGTATCTAAAGGTAATGAATTATGTGTAGAATGGTTATAGGATCCTATTAAAGCACCAGACCAATGACAAACATCAACATTGAACTCGATTCAAGACGTAGAAGATATCATAAACATAAAAGATAGAAATATGTAGAAGATGAATCTCTTTATTAATGAATAGATCATCACAGATTACAAACCGAAAGAGTATACATCATCTACAAGCTGGTTTAGATCACAAAGATCTAAACCGAGCTTTCTCTCACTAACACAAAGTCCCTCTCTCTAGAAATGTGCACACACTATTGAGGAATTCCTTATGGTTTGTGAGAGTTTTGCACAAAGCTGATCACCACAGAGATGAATTCATGTGATGGATGCCCAATTCTAACCTATACACCCATATATATAGGCTGGGGCAAACCCTAAGTCCTGACCATGCGTATCCACAAATCCGGACCTTTAAAACCTTATATTGTCCGTATTTAATCAATTAACTCATACTATCCGAATTTAATCAATCACTTTGACTTGGCCTTTGACTTTTTCGAACAGAACAGAACTGATAAAGCACACTTACCCGATGAGAGTTGCACTTACAGACTCCCCCTTAACTGTTGCTATCAGTTCACTCTAGCATCAATAATCTTTAGTCACCGGATACTGCGCTTACAGACTCCCCCTTGACTAATGATGGCATGCCTGCTTTCTACTTTGGCTGAGACTTGATCTTTCCGGCAGAGCATAACGATCTTCAACCCTTCTAACTAAAGAATTGCTGACGATCACTTGAATGGCCGTTTGTGAAACGTGAAGAATCCAACATCAAACACTGTAGATCCTCCCCCTCAAACTACCCCCGAATCAAGTTAACGAGAATCAGCCTAAAACCAAATGTAAGAATATTGCTCGAAACCATAATCTTCAAACCTAACCGGAAGTAGAAAGAGACATTGGATTTTCTATCCCCAACCTTGAACACTTCAAACTTCACAAAGACATGAAGTTCACTTTGATAAATTAATAACAAACTGAACTTTGTAAAAGTATATCCACCATCTTTATCATAATCTGCAACCCTTCATGTATGATCTCATCTCGTCATGAATCTTCATGAATCAATCTCCTATGTTCACAAATCCATTGAATCCCTGATAGCTTTCATCTCCGATCTTCCCCTTATCAAGAAGCACCATATTGTTTCGAGAACCGACTAGCAACCATCTTGGAAGAGGACCAAGAAAGCAATCGTCTCTACTCTAAACAACAATTAATAAGGTTGAATCTTTAACTAGTCGTCAATTGAGAATCCAACTTCAACACGTCAATACTTGATTAAAGACACACACATACTTGACAAAACTCCATCACACACGAGTCTTTTTACGCACAAGCTTTAGATTTACAGAAAAACAGGAATTTACTCCCCCAGTTTCTTCGTAAACTGTCAACGTCCAAGCCACGTCACCTTCGTATCTCTTCAAATGGCCGATAAAAGTCCCACATTGTCCAAAAACTCTAGAACGGACCAAATCCGTACACTGAGAATCCTCTTCTAAATTCAGACAGGAAATAATTAATTCTCAATAATTCTAGCCACAAATTTAGACAGGAGGAAATAGAATTCTCATACACTAAGTGTGAACATAACTAATTCATGATTGTGGATAGATATGGATGATGAATGAATATATATATGTGCAGACAAATGAAGACATTATTCAAGCCATGAAGTGCGGACAGTTGCAATGAAAAATAAGTGCGGAATGACTTACTCAGATTAAATGCGGACAACACACTCAATTAAACCCCAAGTGTGGACAGCCGACACCCTCAAATCAAATTAAGTGCGGACAGAAGATTAAGTGATATATGCGGACCAGCTTATCAATTTCTGATGAAAACCACAAAGTCTGACAAAGACACACAAGTGCGGACAAGAACTTCAAATAAGTGCGGACTAGGTCAATTGATACTAAATGCGGACAGATTGAGCAAATGCAGACAACATAGTTCAATCTTAAGTGCGGACAACATAGTTCAATCTTAAGTGCGGACAACATAGTTCAATCTTAAGTGCGGACAAGGAACAGATTATATGCAGACAGAGTCTAGAACTGAAATATGAGGACAACAATTCAAGCCCTAAAACCTCTAAGCTTTTAACACTTAAGTTCGGACAATATAAGTGCGCACATAGGGCTATATGTGCGGACAATCAGACTGGTAAGTGCAGACAGCCAAACAAAGGTTAAATGCGGACAAGAAATGGATATGTGTGGACAAGATAGTTGATGTGTAAGTGCGGATAATGATGATGATTAAATGCGGACTAACGAGAACAAAACCAATATGTGCGGATGAACTTACCCATACACACGCATAATAGCCAAGTGTACCTATTAGATAGTATTTTAGCTACATATAAGAATCGGATATGATCAATCTGTGGGCATAGTGGCTCCCGATAATAAATCTGTCATTGTTTAACTGATTAATAACAAGAAGAGCTTAGTATTTCACTTAAGTATCGTACAAATATAACACATCTAAGCTAACGAACATTATTTTTTGATCAATGAAGGAAGAATATATCACTTTAATCTCAAGTTCATTTATCTAACAAATGAGATGGATACATTGAAAGATCACAAAATACATATGTGACTAGAATCGTGCTAAAGAAATCTAGTTAATAAATAGTTACCATAAAAACAAGCTAACCATTTGAAATCATGCAAGTAAAACCTAGTAATACAAAATATTTATAAAAGTGGATTAATGTCCCATCAAGAAACACTAATCCAACAACCACTTGAAAATATTGCATAATCCACCTAAGGGTACACGGTATGGTTTGGGGGAGTGGCTTCGGTGACTCCTTTCACCGATCGGGGAACCAACCCCACTTGTTTGAGTCACCCATTGTTTGAATGTTTTCGGTGTATAGTCACCGATGCGGGAAGAGGAGGGAAGGAGGAGGGAGAAGGGTTTAATGGTGGGTCCCAACCCCTTTCAACCAATCATATTTTTTTAATTATTTACCACTCTTTTGGCGTTTGAACCATACCCTCTGATTGAGTGCAAAATGGGGAGTGGAATGAGGACTTAACATGACATGCTATTATTGGGTAGAGAATAACTCAAACACCCTAGAGTGATTGAACCATACCCCCCACTCTAAGGTTGATTAATTTGTGATTAATAGTTGATCTCTATATTTAGGTAGTGTTCGTGTCGTTGGATATAAAGGAATCGGATTTTGCGCTGAAATTGAAATTTGATTAGAAATTTATGCGTGTTTGTTTCACAGAATGACATGACAGGAAACTTAGATCGAATTGGAATGTAGACCCATTCCTTATGTTGTTAAATACAAATTCACTTTTTTATCGCAAAATAAAATCAACATATCAATTTATTAAGATTTCATGAAAGAAACTCACCTCTTAAAGAAAATCACTATTAACAGAACTCTACACTACAAAAAACAAAAGAGTAAACTGCAATTTTACCCCCTGTGGTTAGGGGTCATTGGCATGTCTACCCCCCTAAGGAAATAATTGCAATTTTACCCCCCACTGTTTGCTCTTATGTCGCAACCTTACCCCCTGCCGTCAAAGTTGTTAACAGATCTGTTAACTATGACTTGAAATGACTATATTACCCTTCAATTTTACCCCCCAACATTCCTGTTATGTCGCACAATTACCCCCCACCTCCACCACCACCCACCTCCACCACCACCATCAGCCTCCACCATCATCTCCGATACTAATAATCTTCATCTTCAACCGTTCTTCATTGCTCCGCTTCAAATTCCTCTTCCAATTCACCTTCTCAGGTATAAACTTCAATCATTTTCTACTATTTCACCTCGATTCAGTCACTATACCAGCATTTGAATTCGTTTTTCATATGTCGGTATGGTTTCCGATGCATTTGAAGTTGTTTTCAGATTCTTTTTTTAGCATTTAGTTGTTTTCAGATTCAGTCACCATACCAGCATTTGAATTCGATTTTGATTATTCATTAATACAGGTTTCGTCTATCCACTAGTTTGACAATTGAGTGAGTCTACATTGTTTTTTTGGCCGTGTGTGCTGTTGGTATTTATTATCTTAAACGATTATAAGATTACCATCGGGCTGAGCATACTTTTCACTGCTTCAACTTAGTTGTTTAGGAAGCTACCTGGAAGCAACATCGATCTTCAAAATGAATCCACCTTCTGTTATGGTTTGCGGTAAATTCCCATTGGTCATTCAAGATTTTGTACACTCTCTACATATTTCATAAGACAAGAATTTGGTTTATTTGCGCATTTTAAAAAGAGTTTTAGTTTGAACATCAAACAGAAAACCAATTTTATTACATAGGTTTTAAATCCAACCAAACTGATATTTCTCTAGGTTTAATTGAATTACGCACAGATTCTTTTCGGTCCATACTGAAAATCATGAGAAAATCATAAGAAGTTATGAATAACTCAATACACTAACAAGTGGATGCATCGGGTGTAATAGTGAAAATACTGATGTAAGAGATAGATCTATATATATTTAATTATGGGCTTGATGGAAGACCGAGTCCTCAAAGGTGTTCTACCCGATGAATGAACATGATATAACACGACAAAGAGTTGACTTATATTGTTAAACATTCGTCATTCTTCTTGTTTGTATATGGCGACTAATTCAATATAGTTAAGAAGAATTTAAAGTTGAAACATTCCATTTAAGTTCCAGATGAAAACGGCAATCTCAAGACTTTATGTGATATACGGTGGGTGTTGACGTTGTGGTCGCCGGAGCTGGAGGTGGAAGCTGGAAGTGCAGTCGCCGGAGGTGGAGGTGGAGGTGGAGGTGCAGTCGCCGGAGGGTGAAGAAGAAGGAGTGGAGTGGAGTGAAACTTAGGGGGTAAGGGTGAAGGTGGAAGAGAAGTACAGGGGGTTTATAAAGATCCAAATGGTGAAATTACCTTTATGCCCTTTGACCGTTTAAAGATAACATTGACTTTGACGTCGGGGGTAAGGTTGCGACATAAGAGCAAACAGCGGGGGGTAAAATTGCAATTATTTCCTTAGGGGGGTAGACATGCCAATGACCCCTAACCCCAGGTGGTAAAATTGCAGTTTACTCAAAACAAAAATTATCAACTACTACAAAGAGAAGTGTGCATACGTCATTATTTAACAGTTCCGCCCCTCAATTGGCCAAAAAGGCCGGCAGGCTCAACAGTGCCAGGCAGCTGCCTGGCACTCTCTTATTGGCCCAACAAATTTACGATTTTATCCCGATTTAAAATTACGATTTTGCCATCAGTTCAAATTGATGTTTTCGCCCCCGCTTAAAAATAAATTTACGCTTTTGCTCCCAGCTAAATCTTTCAAGTTTTCCCCCTGTTAAAAATTACGATTTTGACCCGTTTCAATTTACAGTTTTACCATTAGTTATTTTCCCTTAAAATTACGATTTTGCCATCAGGTCAAAGTTATGCTTTTGCTCACGCTTAAAAATAAATTTACACTTTTGCTCCCGGCTAAAAATTTTAATTTTGCCATCGGCTCAAAATTACGATTTTGCCCCGTATAAATTTATACTTTCGCCATTAGTTTTTTTTTCTCACAGCCAGGTTACGATTTTGCCCTCAACTTAAATTTACATTTTGCCCATCGTTTTTGTTTGATTTCCTGGTGACATTACAAGTTTGCCCCCAGTGCAAAATTACAGTCGTGCCGGGAACTTCCTGGCACTCGCCCGTTTGTCCATTTAGTTTACGATTTATCCCTGAATTAAAATTATGATTTGGCCCTCGGTTAAAAATTACGTTTTTCCCATCGTTTTAGTTTTTTTACCAAAACTATAAAGGTTTTTTGTTTTAATTGCTTTACTCGATTTAATTTCTTCCCGTGTCAAGGAGTTGCCTAACACTGGCTCATTAGTCCTGAAAAATTACAGTTTTGCCCTGAGCCCAAAAATACGGTCTTATCATCGTTTTTTTTTTCCTAGCAAAATTACAGTATTCTTTTTTTAATTGGTTGCGAATTATTCGGCTATCGCCCCGCAACGCGGGCGGGGCATCTACTAGTTAAGATACAAAATACAAGAAATCTCTAAATATTAAAACGAAAATAAAGATAAAAGAACCTACTATAAATACGGATGATCTTTAACAAACCCTACCGCAAGTGCAACAGTGTACACCCCTGCCGGAGCAACATGGGTGACATAAACGTCGATACGCCGTCTTGTATACCGCGCCGATCCGATTGGATTTTCCCATCAGAGTTGCGTCAGCGAGGTTTCAGGTCGCGTGTTGATGACTTGAGATGTTCATAACATGTAAATAGGGTTTTATAAGGTTTATAATTGCGAATCGTTCTGGCTTCTGTTGGAATTATCAGCATAACATTATGAGGTGAGAAGTCTCTCTCTTCAACAAAACGTTAATGATCTTATGTGCTTTTTTATCAACTGAGCAAATTAATGGTGAAAAATGTTAATCAAAATGTGTTTTGCTGTATAAGGAATTTATATAAGATAATAAGATTTCATATTTGTAATTTGCTCTACCTGGTTTCAGTAGATATGCTATCTAGGTGCTTTAGTGATGGCTTGATATGGAATAAAACGTATAAATGAAAGCGTCTCAACCGGTTTGAATTCTTTTGGCTGAAGTATTTGATCTGCTTCACCATAAAACCCCTCCTAATGTATATCCATCGATATCAACTTCTAGAAGATCTTTCACAGGTGCAGGTTTATACCGCGCAAAGAATTTGCAGGGGCATGACAACCCTATAGCAGCTTTGTGCTTGACTTCATCGACCGCCTCATTGACAGCTTTCACAAATGAATCAGAATGTCGTCGTTTTGAATACGCTCGATTTGAATACAGATTGAAGTTGGCTTCAAAAGGAATGAGATTCTTTGGATCTAACCATTCGTATGTATTATCGCCATAAAATGAAACAAGCATACAACCTTCTTTCTTTGATTTTCGAATCTTGGTACTTGATAGAGCTTCATGGTAAATAATGCTAGGCCACCAAGGATAACAATGAACTTTTGCCTAACCAAATCATCGATCATCCTCTGAGAATCATTTACCACTATGGTAATTCTCATACTTAATTGGTTTTTATGAACGATTGTGAGTGAAATGTGGCGCAACGTGTCACTCGCTGATTGGTTGTATCGTGCTGGCCATTGTTGTAATGAATAGAATCCACGTGGGATAGGACTTCAACTGAGTTGTTTCAGCTATAAATGAGCGTACATACCAAGCTTGACAACTGTCAAAAATAGAAGAGATTTGTGAACAGAGAGATACGTTTGGAAAGATCGGTCGATGTACTAGAATCTCAGAAAATCAAAGAAAGATTAATCGATGTACTTGAATTTCCGAGAATCAGAGAACGATCGATGGAGAATCGATTTAATTCAGGAGATTTGGTTTGGGCGAAATTTTGTCATTACCCTTGGTGGCCTAGCATTATTTATCATGAAGCCCTATCAAGTACCAAGATCCGAAAATCAAAGAAAGAAGGTTGTATGCTTGTTTCATTTTATGGGGATAATACATACGAATGGTTAGATCCAAAGAATCTCATCCCTTTTGAAGCCAACTTCAATCTGTATTCAAATCGAGCGCATTCAAAACGATGACATTCTGATTCATTTGTGAAAGCTGTCAACAAGGCGGTAGATGATGTCAAACACAGAGCTTCTATAGGGTTGTCTTGCCCTTGCAAATTTTTTGCGCGATATAGACCTACACCTGCGAAAGATCTGCTAGAAGTAGATATTGACAGATATAAATTGGGAAGCGTTTTTACAGTGAAGAAGATTGAATACTTTAGACATGAATTCAAACCAGTTGAGACACTTTTGTTTATACAGCAATTGGCGTTGGATTCAAGAGATGTGCAGCTAGATCTTAACCAAAAAAAGGAAGTAGCCCGCGTTCTTGCTTATAGAAAAGCAAATTATGAAGAAATTGACGAGCCTTATTTACAAGCATTTGGTGTTGATCCTAAAAGGCTTGGAGGTTCTATAGTGGATTTAGATAACCAGGAAACATGTTTTAATCAAGGTAATCGTTCTACGTTTGAATTTGAATATTTAATGATCATGAGGCCCTTGGATAGCATTCCTAATTTTGTTGCATTGCTTATACCATAGTCACATAATTCGCGGTTCGCTCCGGTTCGGGTACGCGGTTCGGGTTCGCGATTCGCTAGTTGGGATGAATTCGGTTCGGAGGGGGTAGGTTCATTTCGGTACGATCCGGTACGATTCGGTTCGGTGTACCATTCCGTCTGGTTTGGTATACACATTTCTTAATGAAATAAGAAAAAAAAGTAAACAATTAAAAAACGTTTTAGGTTAAAGTTGAAAAAAAGTAAAAGTATTGAAGTCTAAGGATGAAATATGTAACTTAATAAAAAAAGCTTTAGGTTAAAAATTATAATAACACAAACATAAAGGATGAAATATGTAAATAAAAGAGGTTTAGGTTATAATAGATTAAAGAAAGGCAGCCGTCATATTATGTACAGCCTCCATCTCCATCGTCTCCTCCATTTTCACTAGGGTTCATCATCACATCACAGGTAAGGTTTAGTTTTTTCATCTTCGTCACCATTCTTGAGCATAAAACTTTAATTTCACATCTTTGTACATAAAAGAAATTCGCTGAATTGATAAAGGAAATTCGCTGAATTGATGAACATGATGCGCTGAATTGAAGAATATGATACGCGAATTGGCATCGTATTATACGCATACGAATTCCGTATGGTACGAAACGTACCAAAACGAAATTCGCTTCTTTTTGAGCGAATTATGTGACTATGGCTTATACATTTCCATTTATATATGTGAGCTTTTTGAGTAAATTAACAGTTTTGGCATTGTTGTGTTGATTGAGTAGAGTTGGTTACTTGAATTCTTATTAACCAAAGTGATTTGAACTATAAGTTAACGATCTTTTTACAGCATTGGCAAGTTTTAACTTATTTTACATCACAAAAGGAGTTTTTTAGTTCATTTTTGTTAAAATAAGTTTGATCTTTGATGAAAAACATTTCAGTAATTATTTTCATATTTGATCTTTTACATGTCTTCATTGTTATGAGAATTCATTCATTTACAGATGTACCTCACTAATGTTATTGGTATATATTTCAGATCCAATCGATCATCCTTCTGAGGTGAAAGCGAAGGTCAGAAGAAACCCAAAGTAAAACGCCAAAACATAATAAAAAAATTACCTGCACCTCAGACAGATAAACCGCATGCTACTAGAACGAAACTGTCAGAGAAGAAAAAGCTTGATCCTAACACCAAGAGTTCTGAGAATCATGTCCCTAGGAAAAAGACTAAACAGTCCAAATGCGAGGTTGAAAAAAAGCTTGATTCCAGTTCATCTACTACCACTGTTAAACGACAACCATTATCCAAACCTGAGGTTGAAAAAACGCGTGAGTTCAGTACATCTACTACCTTTGTTAAAGAACAAGCCTCATTGACAGGCTCTAAGCACGACTCACCACCAACACCAAAACCATTGAAGAAAGGACACAGATCAATAAGCACAAGCCTCTAGCAATGATCCTTTTTACGCAGTTTCCACCAGGTACCACCCTACCATCTGCTTCAGAGCTGAAAGCTAAGTTTGCTCGATTTGGACCGTTAGACACATCGCGTATTCGTATCAGTTGGGCCAAATCAATATGCAGATTGGTGTTTAATAAAAAAGTGTGAGGCTGAGGAAGCTTACGCGTATGTGGTCAATAAGAAACTATTTGATCAAACTAAGGTCAACTATTGGTTGCAGCCGGAAATTTCTACAACTGAGCTGAACCTAGGACATACTCCGGTGAATCCGATTGTTCGGCGATATCAAGAAATTTATGCGAAGTATCAAACTAAGCCCAAATTGTAAAAACGCCTAAATTTTAACAAAAACAACACGGTCACTTAATTTGATCCTGAAACAACGCGGTTGCATTCATTGAGCAGCTATAACATCTTCTCAGAAATGTCAATAAATGTGGGGTTTATATACCAAATGGGCTCTCGCACCCACCAGACTGGTCTTTTCGGTTGAGTTCTCTCGTTTGGTATGTAACGGTGGTATCAGAGCCAAACTCAGAGTGGTGGCCTACAGAGTGGTGGCCTGGAGAGAGCCAGCCGTGACCAACGAGGACGTTGGCCCTTAAGGAGGGTCGATTGTTATGGATCGAAACCATTGCAAGGTGTGGGACTTGTCCCACATCGGTTGTATGGGCAATCAATGTGGGGTTTATATACCAAACGGGCTCTCTCACCCACCAGACTAGTCTTTTTGGTTGAGTTCTCTCGTTTGGTATGTAACATTTTTTTATGTTTTTATGAATCTGATGACGAAATCAAGCATTTCATTCTTTTTTATGTGTGTTTTTTTATGTTTTATGAATCTATTGATGAAATTAGTTAGTATTTTATTTTCTATAAAATATATAGTTTTTATATTTATTATTTAATTTCGCCTTGTTTGGCGAAGGGAAAACGCCTCGAGGAATGATTCCATACTTTTAAACCTTAGTTACAACCAGTGGCGGACCTAAGATTTTTTTTCCTGGGGGTGCGGAAATTTTATAAAGATTTATATAAAAAATCGGTTTATAGCGGGTCGGATCGGGTCGGGTCATGTAAAACAAGTAAACACAAACAAACAAAGTTTCATAGCGGGTCGAATCAGATCGGATCGGGTCCATTTCAATTTTCAAACAATCAAACCCTAGTTCATAACTTCTTATCACATTAACAAACAAAAAAACATCAAAGTTCAAACCATCCCTACTTCTATTTCTCTTAATCATTAAATAAAAGAACAAAAAAAAAAAAAAACATATCTAAAACATACCTTGGTCTTTAATTAGAAGAATCCGGCGAAAAAAAGTGATTCAACCCCTTCGTAATCCTATCACATACAAAATAAACAAGGATCTTCAAGAGTTCAACCATAGCCCATTTCCTTAATTTTCAATTTAAAATTTTGAATTTCAAGCCCTAGTAATTGTTATTTACCAACCAACAATCATATAAACTACAAAACCACCTAACTAAAGACTAGAACAACCCAAAAGTACATAAAAACATATAAAATTTTAAACCTTTTTAACAAATATATATATATATATATATATATATATATATATATATATATATATATATATATATATATATATCTGTTTCCATGGAAAAAAAACCCAATAAAACATCAAAACAAATTGAATTACCTATTTAAGTTCAATTTTTGAATTTCATCTTTTCAAATCCTATAGTAGAATCATATAATCAAGAGTAAACTTCCATTTTGCTCCATGTGTTTTGGTCAGTTTAACGGTTTTGCCCCAAACCTTTAAAAACGAACATTTTACTCCCTGATCTATGAAGCTTATCTCTATTTTACTCCCCGCCCCTAACGCCATCCAATTCAACTGTTAAATCCTTGTCACATATTTAGTCTTTTCCCACTCAAACTTTTTAATTTCCTTTTTAATTGTCACACACTTTCTCTCTCAAGACCATTCCCCTGCATATCTCTCTCTACACCATTCCCCACACTTTATCATCCCAATTCTCAAACCCTAATGTAATTCTCTATTATACTTCAACACCACTAACACAAAGAATTAATCAAATTTCACAAACATATAGTGTACTCTGTACCTTAACCATGACTGCAGAACATAGGTATGAATGTAACTTAAAATCTCACAAAACTTTATATAAATTCTCTTACACAACAGTGAAAGTAGTAGGGTATTGGTGTACTTCATTCAATGGGGCATTGCCACTTGTTTCTTCTTCTACAGAATAACCGGAATGATTAACGAGTACTAGTCTCGACAACGTGCTTACAATCACCGGAGACTCATTAAGCTCCCTAATTCGAGTAATAATCTCGTCACTATTCATATCTCCTTTCAGACCCCAAGGTGGGTTCGTAGTTAAGATTTCAATCACAATACACCCCAACCGCCCAAATATCAGACGGAGCTTCTTGCACACCATCAATCACGACTTCAGGCGAAAATTACATCGGTGTGCCCCTCCAATAAGGTACAATAAACTTCCCTTTTTTGTAATTCTCTGTTTTACCCCGTGTTAGGGGTTCTGGTGCGGAGGGCGTTGAAAGTAGGGTCGGTGATGAGAGACAACCATCGCTTGCAGACAGATTTGAACAGGCGTAGGGATGCTAGAGGTAATCCCGCTAAGATTTTACACAGAAGATTGTCCATGGAGAGGACTATCTCTGCAGACTTCGATGACTCCATTCTAATTCTAGGGCTTTTTTTTACTTGTTTATTCCCTCTGAGTCTTTTGTATTGTATTTGTGGTCCACCAATCCAACTTCCAATTTTTACAGTATTGTAGTTGTCGCGTGGAGACGGTGGAAGGGGGTGGTGGTTATTGTTAGGTGGGTTAGGGGAGGTGTCTTGGGTTGTTACAGTATATAAGTATATAGAGAGATGCAGGGAATGGTGTAGAGAGAGAGAGAGTGAAAATTAAAAATGGAAATTAAAAAGTTTGAGTGGGAAAAGACTAAATTGCCCCTCATGTGAGGGGCATGTGACGAAGATTTAACAGTTGAATTGGATGGCGTTAGAGGCGGGGAGTGAAATAGAGATAAGCTTTATAGACCAGGGAGTAAAATGTCTGTTTTTAAAGGTTTGGGGCAAAACCGTTAAAGTGACCAAACCACAGGGAGCAAAATGGAAGTTTACTCTATAATCAATAAGAGATTAAGAAACAACAAACCCATCCTATAAAGACTAGAACAACCCCAAATTACCTCAAAACACATAAAAGTTTAAACTTTTTTAACTCTTCCTAAAATCCTATTATCTCATGACTCTTGAACAAAATCGCATAAACATCAAAATAATAACAAAAAAAACAAAACAAAACATGTACCTCTCAGGGGCGGCCTGAATTAACCAGTGTGTAGCCGGAATTTTTACAGTCGCCGACTGGAATTATGCTATCGCTGGGCGCTTAAGTGAGGCAGAGGGAGGGCGGAAGTCGCTGGCAAGTGGCAGCGATTTGGGTTTTTTTTATTATGTGGACTGATTTTGTTTAGAGTAAATTACGATTTTGGCCCCATGGTTATAACACTTTTACCCTTTTAACCCAAAAAAGAATTTTTCAACATCTAAGTGTAGTTCCGTTTTCCTTGGAGGATCGATTACGAAACCAAATCCCTGTTTATCACAAACACAATCACGAGTGCGGAATCCCCGTGACGATGCAAACCAAACAAAGTATAGCAAGTAACACAACAGATAACCAAAGATTCACTTTAGATTAAAAGGACGAGAACAACATCAAACATATACACACAATGCTTGAACGATAAACTCTCAGTTTTTCTATGCTCTCATGCCTTAACTGTTAAACATAACCAGCTATATATAATATCCACTGGCGAACTCCTATGTGACGAAGGTTATGCATGACGAAGATTGATTCTTCGCCATACACATAACACGACGAACAATGAGGGTTCGCCAAGCATAATCATGACGAAGATTGGGATCCCCGTCAAGTGATCCAAGACGGATTATATCACTAAGTTAAAAGAGAAGACATAAGACAAGACTAACTATATCTAAACACTATGCACACTAGCAAATGTTTAACATACATTACAAATACAGAGACAAAACGTCATACCAAGTAAGATAGGAGGATATCCAACTAGGTAGACTTGACGGAACTTACAGACTCGATTACAAAAGACCATATAAAATATAACATAAACAAGACAAAGTTACAAACACATAAATGCACCAACAAACTCCCCCTTATCTGTTGCTTGGTCTTCGCTCTTTGAGTCTTCAATCTTTAGTGTTTCTCCGACCATGAGCTTCCGGTGTGTATCCCTCGATAAAAACAGAAACAAGCGACGCGTTGAAATCGTAACGCTTGATGCGCGTCCTTGTCCTCGTAGAATATGTCGTGACGAAACAGCTTGTTGATATCGGACCCAGACATGTTAATTATCCACATCGGATCGAGCATGCGGAAATTCTCTTGATCGTCTTTGAACACAATAACGGCCTGCGTATCGGAGTCATAACAACATAACGCCATGTTTTCCAAGAACTAGTTCTGCTTCATCAGCATCAGTGGAATCTTGTCCATAACCTTCGCCGGCTAATAAACGAGCTTGTATCTTGCCGTGTTGGTTGACGGATCCAAAGTGTACTTTATCTACTGATACATCGGAAACTGTGGCTTGTATAACTCGTCTTTCCAGCCTATCCTCCGATTTATCTTCAACTTTTGATCAAACAACGTTGCTCCTTCAAACTTTGAACGATTAATCAGCTCCAGCTTTGTTAATACGAGATTTTCTAAGTCTGCTGTTTCGGGTTCACTAGGGGTCTGATCAATAGTAGCATCTTCTACTTCTTTCATTTCGTTGAGCGCTAAAATCTGTTCATTCGAGAAATCGACAACTAATTCCCCTTCTTCTAGAATTTCTCCAGATACAGGATGTACAACATGTAAAGCAATGTCAACAGAGCTAAGAACAGTGGATGTACCAGCCAAAGAGCTTTCAACGTAAGAACTGCTCTCCAGCTGTTGTATTTCTTCTAAAGCTCCACCGGAGGTTCCTTGTGTAGATTCAATATGTGGAGGCAAAGCAGCGATCTGAGTAGATTCAGTAGCTGGTGGTTGTTCAGATGTAGCGGAAGGGTCTGGGTTACCCGGATCTTTAGATTCATGATCACGTTTCTTCAAGGCTTCCTGTTGTTTGCATCGGTCATCCCACATAATGTTAACACGCTTTCTTATGATCTCGAAACCATCATTGATTTTCTTGACCCCATCTGTTATCTTGGTATTGTGAGAGTTGTACCACTCTTTCATATCATCATGCTTTGCTTTAAGAGTTTCAGTCAACCTTTGAACAACAGTGCTTCTTTCTTTCAAATGATTCATATCAATACCACGAGAATTATCAGCAGCTCGCATTTGTTGTAATTGATTTTGATACATTTTGAACAGTTTTGAACAAGATTTTGCCTTGTATTAGATTTACCAAATGCAAAAGGACATTTTATGAAGTAGTGAAATCACAAACAAGTCGGTTTCGGGCTTTTCGGGAGAAAACTTCAAGTTTCAACTTCGGCTAATCAAAAAGAAACTTTACAACTTACACTAAAACAGAATTTAAAATGCGGTAAACTAATGAGAAGCAATAATAAGCATAAAGAAACTGAACAAAAACAAACTTTTTGCGAGTTTCAAGGTAAGAGAATCATTACTAGCTTACGGTCTTTGTCAAAACGGTTTATGATTTCTGTTTAAAGCTTTAGATAAATATCCTACCACAATTATCGGTATTGTTATCCACATAAGCTCAACTTATCAGATGTAATCATAATTAGGAGATATGATTTACGGTATGAATTATACTTACTTATCGGTGTTCATCCACTCACGACACATTCCCGTATCAAGGTATGCACGAGAGTTCATCTTACCGGTGAGTATACCGCTTATCATCTGTTTGACCGTATAAAAAATGTGAGAAACTCACTTATTTTGATTGAAAACAAGCCCTATATGATAGAATCATTTATTGATGAGGAACTTGATTTTCATATGCATGAGGGCACAGGAGCAAGTCCGTGATCAGGTTAGTACCAACGTACAGACAAAGAGATGAACTTGACTCCCGCAAGAAAGTTGTGATAAAATATCACTTATTTTGTTTGGACATGTGATTGTTGATCACTTATTGAGGTCGTATGCAATATGTACACGTATGTATGCAATATATACACGTATGTATGGTATCATGGAAGATCTAGACTTCGTCTCCATTATTTTTCAGTAAAAGATACAACCATGATACCCAGATGATAAGACAGCATAAAGACCGAATATCTCTGAACCTCGGCAATCCCTCAAAAGAAATTTCGGTACCAAGACCATATGCCAATGAATGGTTCCCACCTGACTTGAAGTCTGTTAGGTTTATATCATCCTGCACATTTTAGTCTGATTGTGAGCCTACCGATACATCGTTAGTAGAGCTACTTATCATATTTCAATTTTTCTATTTGTTTTTTACCATATTGACAGACCATACTAGTGTATATCATCATTTTCCCATTTTTATCCAAGAAACTCATTTTTGATTTTCTAATGTTTTTTAACTTTTTCAAAATTTTCAAACTTAAAGACAGAAAGTAAACGACATATTTTTGGATTTTTGAATTTTTCACATGTTTTTGTATTTTCTTGAATGAATTTCTCCCCCTAAAATGCGAAAAGATAAATAAACTAAAAATCTATTTGTATTTTTTGAGTTTAAAGAAAATATTTACGAAAACGATCTGCCGAAAGAAGTTTTACTCTTGTTTCACCTTAATGCCATTAACCAACAAAAGATAGTCAAAACGAGATTTGTCAAAGGCTTTTGTAAAAAGGTCTACACGTTGTTCATCGGTGTGGACCTTAACAACATCGATTAGTCTTTTATCAAAACAATCACGTATGAAGTGATACTTAATTTCGATGTGTTTGGTCTTGGAGTGTTGCACAGGATTTCTAGTAATCTATAAGGCAGCATTATTATCAACAAAAATAGAAGCAGATAGGAATTCAAAACCGTAGTCGTGCATTTGTTGCTGAATCCACAGAACTTTTGAGCAACAGCTTGAGGCAGCAATGTATTCAGCCTCACAAGTTGATGTAGCGACAAAAGTCTGCTTCTTGCACTGCCATGTAACCAGGCGATTTCCTAAGAAATGACATCCAGCCATTGTGGATTTGCCGTCTATTTTGCAGCCACCAAAATCAGAATCACAAAACGTGATCAAGTCGAAGCTATCATCCTTAGGGTACCAGAGACCGGTGTCTAGGCAACTCTTCAAATAGCGAAGAATCCTTTTTACAGCAACCAGATGAGATGCCTTCGGGTTGGCTTGATATCTTGCGAGCAGGCACGTTGGATACATTATGTCAGGCCTCGAGGCAGTGATATACATTAAAGATCAGATTATTGCGCGGTAATAAGAAGAGTTGACACTTTCACCCTTCAAGTCCGGAGTAATCCCGTCATTAGTCGGAAGTGGGGTACCAATGGGCATTGCATCAGACATCTGGAACCGACTCAAGATGTCACTAACATATTTAGTCTGATGGATGAATATCCAAGACTCAGTTTGTTCAACTTGTAGGCCCAAAAAGAAATTCATTTCTCCCATTGCGCTCATCTCGAATTTTTCTTGCATAACACGCTCGAATTGCCTGCACAAAGCATTGTTAGTTGAACCAAAAATGATATCATCAACGTATACCTGTACCAGCAGAAGATCTCCATCTGTTTCCTTGATGAAAAGAGTACAATCGATAAGACCTCGTCGAAAACCATTCTCCAGCAGATAAGTAGATAAGGTTGCGTACCAAGCCCTCGGTGCTTGATGTAAATCATAGAGAGCTTTGTTAAGCAACCAGACCCGATCGGGATGGATAGGATCTTCAAAACCAGGAGGTTGTTTGACATACACCTCTTCTTCAACGATACCATGAAGGAATGCGCTTTTGACGTCCATCTGATAGACTTTGAATCCTTTGAAAGAAGCATAAGCTAGAAAGATCCGAATAGCCTCCAAACGTGCAACAGGTGCATAAACCTCGTTGTAGTCAATTCCCTCGATTTGCCGAAAGCCTTAAACAACTAATCTTGCTTTGTTGCGAATGACCACTCCACGATCATCCTTTTTGCATTTGTATACCCAACGAGTACCAATTTTCTTGTAATCGTCGGGTTTTTCAACAAGTCTCCAGACACCCAGCTTCTGAAATTGTTGAAGCTCCTCCTGCATGGCTTCCACCCAAGAATTTTCCTTTATCGCTTCTTTCCAAGACTTTGGTTCTTCTTGTGAAACATAACACGCGAAGGACCACTCATTTTGTAGACCCGATTCTCTAATGACTGAATACAACCCAGCATTTTGGTTGTTTCTCAGCTAATTGCGTGTCGGCTATCCAGTGTGGACATCTCCAATGATATTTTACTGCGGATAAGTATCATGAATTCTCGTTTCAGGATTATCAGTAACACGAGTGTTGATACCCAAGTTGTTAAAATTAAGATCAACAACCAAATCCACGCCTGGCATAGACGTAGATGTGGATGCATTTCCTTCAGAAGTGTCTACATTCTACACATGAGTAGTTGCTTCAGAAGTACCTTGAACAAGTGCACGTATAAACAAATTCTAAGGCCCAACAATAGAAATAAAACAAAATTTCTGAAATATAAGTCGGTCGCGCCCCGCGACTGTTTTCGACTCATCTTTTGCGGCCCGCATTAAGTGTCGCTTCGCGCGACCACATTGTTGATTTGTCGTCGCGTAGCGCGACGGCCTATTCTTCACAGCAGGTTCGTTTTCTTGTTGCTGCATTTGCCCAGCTATGTTTTTCAAGGAAATTTCCAACTTAAAGTTGCATAACTTTTAATCTAGACATTCGTTTTGTATGATTCTTTTTTCCTACGTGTCCGTAATCAAAATTCGGACTTGTTTACCATCATAGTTCGTATTAAAAACCGGTTTATAGGCAACTAGTCTATGAATCCATTTTTCCTATTATTTGACTCATTTAAGTTACATTACAAGAATAGTAAAATGCACGGATAGTCCCTGTGGTTTGGTGAAATTTCACCTTTAGTCCCTAACTTTTCAAAATTATACTCTCAGTCCCTGTGGTTTGACAAGTTGTTACTCGGATAGTCCCCAAAGTCGTTTCTAGCATTTCCTACCCATCCCGGGCTTATCAAGCAAAAACGTTTTCACTCCTATTACGGGGTTCGCGTACGCATTTACATTCACCGATTTATATGTATCTTCGGTTCACTTAATCCACATTTAACTACTTAATCTATTTTGACCCGTTTAGTGCACTTTTAATCATTAAAGCATCAAACTTGCTCTTCTCTTTCTACACTTCGTATTCTCATTTTTAAATAGCCTCTTGTATTCCACCACAACTATCTTGTGGTGGATTTAACATATCGACCGTTATCCTAAATGTTATCCTAAATTTTACCCTTAGGATAGTCATTTTACATAATTGGCCCGCTCTTAGGCATTTGACCCACAAGGTTTATGCTTACAACTCTTACATGTTACTAAGAGTTACCTAATCGAAATGCTAGTATCTAAACGACCTCTAAGGGTCATTTGCCCGATTTACCAATTAAGGGCGTTTTGGTCAACTTATTCCCCCCCCCCCCCTTTACAACAAAGGTCCTTTGCTAAGGTACTTAACCAACCTTGCATTTTTAACCATAAATCTATATATATGCGTACCTGGCTCGAGTCAACCTATAGACCCGTTTTATACCTCGCGCTAATTAACCAATATTCCATGGCGTGGGATCTATCCAAATTGCTATTCGCTCCTGTTAAATGCGACTTGACAACCACGTTAGTCGATGTTGTCAAATGGTGTTATCATCACCATTTGACCCGTTTGGACTATAAAACCAACATTTACATAAATTAGAATGATAACATGGTTTTAATTTCCCATTTCACCCATCCGACCCATTTCGGATTTTTACCACTAGCTCCTTTTTCTCTTAGTTTCTTTTCTCATTATTAAATTACACTATAAGGTAATCTTAACGAGAATTCATAAATTCTTAATCATTCTATGACTAAATCACCGTTTCGCCCCATATACCATAAATCATGGTTTTCATCATTCATATTTGTTCCGACTTGTATCAATCGTGTCGGAACCATTATTTCGGATATTACATTAGTCACATTATAGTTTATAAAATAAACACGTATCCTACAAAAAGGGTGTAAGTTTTACTTACCTCGCATCCAAATTACGCTTTTCTTTTCCTTCTTAACTCGTTTGACCTGCGTCCTTCCCCAAGCTTCCACCTAGCTCGTTAAGCGTCAAACTATCATCATTCACAAGGTGGTTAGATTAGTCATTTCAATTCACGACTATTCCACCTTACGTATTTTCTATGTCGTAGCTACTATTCGACTCCGTTAATGGCTAGTTTAACTTGTTACTTTAACAAGTTAACTACCTTTAATCCTATGATACGTGCAATTACGCCACATTTACTTCATAATTAGAATTCGTATTACCCCTTATCACACGTACTTAATCAAGTTAGCAACTCACGCTTTCCATTCATAATTCCAACATATGAACATTCATTTAGGCATTTTAACAAACACCTTATGGGCATAATTTTATACTATTAACAATCAAGCTCATGTCTAACTACTTAGCCAAGATTAACATCATTTTCAAGTTTCTTACATCTAGCATGCATAACAACACCTAGATTCGTTTTATATAAATCAATAACACTCGTTTCATGATCAAGATTCTAGTATTCTTAATCTCCCTACAAAACCCATTTAACACATGAGTAGGTGATTCTCAATTTCATGGGTATGAACATCAATACATCAAATTATTGATTAGGGTTCCTTCCTAACCATGAATTTACCATAGTTTCATTCAAACATCTAACATTCAAGTTCCAATTTCAACTTCATATGTTCATCAAGAAATCAAAACATCTCCAACTTACAAAATTTGACATATCTTAAGATCCCCACGACTAGGTGATCACGAATTTGTACTCATGCAGTCGATTTGGGCTTGATTTGAGCTTCAATTTGGGGTTTAAACTTGAACTAGGGTTTCACCCCTGTTTTCTCCCCCTGGTCACACACACACACACACTTAGTGTGTGTTTTGTGTTTTTAATTGTTTATTTTTAATAAATTAGTTTGCCTACTTAGCGATATTAGTCCCTCGTCTTTTATTTGTTTCAAAAGAAGCTTTGATTCATTATTCATCATTTAATCATATATTACTAACTTGGTTAATTATTCCTAGTTAGCTTAATGAGTTCGGGGGGTCATAACTCGTTTTTATTTTATGTCTCGTTAACTCGGGCCTTCTATATACTTTGTTTTTCTCAAAGTATTTATCCTCCTTTTTATTAACATTAAATTTATTTATTTTAAATCTTAACATTTACCGTGTTAATTTTTACCCCTAACGGTATTTTATCCGCCGTATCTGTCAACGTGGTTTGATTACCAAACCCGTTTTTGGGGTGTTACAAGTCTACCCCCTTAAAGTGGTTTCGTCCCCGGAACCTTATTTACGTACTTTATTGGTTTAGATCATCTGATCCTTAGTTTTGGTGATCACTTCAATCATTTCTCGGCTATAATAATCTTACCAAAAAGTAGGATAATGTGTTTTTGGTTTTAGAGCGTATGCGCCTTTCGCGTGCTTGGCCTCATAGGCCGATACTTTCATCTTGTATTTCTTATTCTGGTCACTTATTTGACCGAGTTGTCATCTGATCACTCGGTTGTATTTATTTTCAACATGTTTACTTCAAGCTAATCTTATTTCAACAGGCGCTTCGTATAAGTCGTAACACTATTCCGACTTTGAAAGGTTTTACCGGCCAGACTGATTAGTCGCCGTCACTTTATTCCCCGTCATTTGGGTATATCTTATTGCCAACCCGGCCTTTTTACGTGTTTTATGATTTTCATATCTCGTAATTCACCTTACGACTTGATTGTATTCTATATCACTTTTTGTGACCGTGATCACATCACGTTTTGTTTAAGTTTATGTTGACTTTTATTATCGAAAATCTTTCCTTCGAATGTATCGCCTTGCACCTATCAGTGTTAAGATCTATATTCCTTGATATTAATCATTTTCCCAATTCGTTTCATAATATACATATTTGTTAAAGTGTTGTTTCTTACTATTACTAAATTTTAGTTTAATGCTTTTCTCTTTAACTATGTCAATTACTCATGTCAAGGAAATTGATAACCTACAATTTATTCTTTTTCTGTTCTCGTTTTAGACAGGAAATCATAACCAGTTCCCTCGTTTTACGCTATTGACCCATTACATAGGTTTATTAATATTTCGCGCTCTTATTTATTCAGTTCGCGCTTACATGCATTAGCAAGCGTCATCTTTTATTTAACTCGTTTGACTTATTCGTGTGAACTTCGTCACTTATGAGAGTCAAGCCTCATTCTTTGTTGGACCCGTTCAACTTTAAAATAGTTGAACGTAATTTTTTTCAAAATTTCCCTCTACAGCATCTTATCGTCTTTTAGTCATGACTCGAAACCCGAGTCTTTTGACTTTCCACCCGCGTTCCCGTTTCTCGGTCTACGTATGTGTTTAAATCCTTACCCATCAACCGGGTGTTTTACCGAAGTCATTATCATTGCAACCCTTCCGGTATGCATTAAGACTTCACTTCGATTTATTTGGTCGTCTTAGCAAAATCCATCGCTTTTATTCAACCATGTCTTTTACTCTTTGTGGGACCATCCTTGATGACCTTATAGATTCTGAGTGACGATTATCATCGTCATCCTTTCTTTATTACGACCACAATTAACAACCTTAATTATTTAATTTTATATTTTATTATTTTTTTGTATGGGCAATACCTTCGTTTTTATAACCCTGCGGGTCATCTATACTTTGGTTTCACTTGTCCATTTTGTCTACCATGGCTCTTTCGTCCAAAATGACTTATTTTCTTGAATTTTCCTTAGGTCATTTATTTATGTCATAATTTACATTAATCTTTTTCCCTTCTCTCGGGCTCATTATCCTATTGTAATACGCTTCCGTCACCCGGCTGTGCGTTTACATTATTATCAAGTATTTTGCTCGTTTAATTCCTTTGGGTACTTTTAATTTGTCACGCTCACCCCGTCCTTACTACATCGGATGTAAATATGTCTATCATAAAAGTTCATGGTACCACGTGTTCACTACTTACTTGGCCAGAGTAAGCGATCAACACCTAATGTGCATGACCTTTTAAAATTTTCACATTACACCCCATGTAAGTAACGCCTCTATTTAGTTTCTTTGGAAATAATATCCTGGATAGGTATTCTATTCAGGTTTTTCCAAGTTTTTACTTTATATATGCAACGGTCAGTCTCTATGTATTTGTTGCATATTACTATTCGTGCAATAAATTTAAAATGCGCACTTGTAAATGCTTGCCCTAACGAGCTCTCTATGTCGTTAACCTTGTTCGCGATCTTCACGCGATTTAGGTCCTTGATGACTATGCTCTGCTTGTCATACCTCGGACCGTTCCACCGTCATATCCGCAATTCGTTCAACTCTCGTCATCTTCGGACGCGAGTGTCCTTCAATTAAAACATTCACAAAAGTTAGTAATGTCGACATCAACAATCGCTTTAACATGCTAACTATTAGTATACGTATAACTTACCGGATTTGCGATCAAGCCTCGAACCGAACATGCTTTACTCTTTAACCATGGGCTCTGATTACCAACTTGTAACACCCGTCATTTTATGACGCATTTATAGTATTTATGCACACATTTTATACAAAATGCAAGCTTACAACCAAAAAAAAATATTATTTGGATAACCAACTGATGCGTGTGAAGTGTTATATATATTAGGTGTATATTTTAAGCCCTTTAACACTTTTTTAGCCAAGTTTTAAATTTATAAAACACGATATTTACTAACACTAAACACACATATGGGCAAGTGCACCCATCGTGAGCGTAGTATAGTGTTGGTAAGATACCGAGGTCGTCCAAGGACACAAGAGCTTTTAGTACCAGTTTATCCTCAACGTCTAATCAAATCAAAAAGTTGGAAAAATGTTTTAAACTAAGAAAAATAAAAACTAACTAAAATGCTAAAAATAAAAATAAAAGAAAAACAGATAGACAAGATGAATCACTTGGTTCCGACTCGTGTATAGTGTAACCTTTGATTATTTCCGCACTTGTGCACTATTTTAAGAGATTATCTTAGTTATTGTAGTAGGCCCCTCTTTTGAAGGTGACGTTACCCTCAACCCAGTAGTTTGAGTCAGCAAGGATACAATCCTAAAGGGTCGGATTATTGAAAGATAATTAATTAAGTTATTAATGCAAATTATGGTAGGCCCCTGTTTTGGAGGTGACGTTACCCTCGACTAAGTAGTCTGAGTCAGCAGGGATACAGTCCTAAATAGCCGGGTTATAGTATTAATAGTAGTTAACTTATGAGGGGATCAAAGAGTTTGGACCCCCGCCATCCAATACCGTTAAGTATTGAAGGAGGTCCTACTAAATTTGACCCAGGTCTATTGCAGGACCTCTAAACGCTGAACAATGGCAAGACTCTTACCAAACCGTTCCCTTAACCCCCGACCAGGTAGCCAACATACCTCCATATAGACCGTGGAGATATGAATGGTGAAAATCTTTTATTTTATATAGACAGTAAAATAATGTCAAGACACCACGGACAAACGATAAGGAAGAATCACCTTCAACATAAGAAACTAGTTATTAAAGTCATTAATACAAAACCAAGTAAAAAGTGCGAAAAGATTAAAAATAAAAAGTATTACACTAGACACTTGTCTTCACCAAGTGATGTAAGAGACTTAGGCAAACATGGCCTTGATTGTCAAGAACTCTTACGATCAATCTTGGATCCCGAGACGACTCACACACTCTATGATGGACAATGGATGATGGTGGAGGATGATGGTGTTATGGTGGTGGTGGGTGAAGTGTGAGAGAGGTGGTGTGCCAAGGGATGGTTTGAGCTTGAGCCAAGCACTCCTATTTATAGGCTGAACAGAAGCTCGGGCACGGCCCCGTGTCCAGTGGGCACGGCCCCGTGTCCACATCCTTCTCTTTCTTCATTTAATGCAGCTTGTCTTATTAGTTGACCACGCCCCCGTGTCCGCTGAGCACGACCCCGTGTGGAGAAGAATCTTTGTACTATGAAGATTTGCCTAGATTGTGCGAATCTTATAGTTGACCACGGCCCCGTGTCCGCTGAGCACGGCCCCGTGGTGGGCAATAGAAGCTTCTACCACTTTGTCTTTTCTGCTGACACTTGGGCACGCCCCCGTGCTGGCTGAGCACGGGGCGTGTTCAGTCTTCTGTCTTCTTGTTTTGCTTGGGAAGATGCTGTCGTGGGGTCGAGCATGTCACGTTTGTTTCTTTTCTTGTATCTATGTTAGATTTTGCTGTCTTTTTGCTTCTTTTGTTAATTTGAGCTCATTTAATCCTGAAAATACAAAAGGAAGACAAAAGCACACTTTTTCCAACATTAGTACTAAAAAAGGGTTAGTTCTATGCCACAATTGATGTAATTTATATGTTGCATTTTGCACACATCAAATACCCCCACACTTGAATCTTTGCTTGTCCTTAAGCAAAACTCTTTATAATATGGCTTTACACACCCAAATGGAATGGGTAGAAGAGAACGTTTTTGGGCTTGTCATAGAGTGTCGGGATTTCCAAGATTCTTTGTTAAGTTTTATTTTTATTTATTTACAATCATATTCGTCATGATTTTTTTAAAACTTTTCATAAGATAAATTATTTATTAGGGCATAACATGCCTCTTTAAAATTTTATTTATATACAAGTTCACATACCTCACGGGGGATCACTCAACACTCGGCCGAAAATGTATCTTAGTGGATCACTCAAGAGCGGCATGGAATTTACCCCTACCATAGGCTTGCCAAGCAATCAATCCTCATCCTTTTTAACTATAAACCTTTGTAAATATCAAGAGGACTTTTTGGGTGAAGGGTTAGGCTTGGGTTAAAGGTAGGTGGTTGGGTTAGTGGTTAGTGGTTAGTAGAAAAGGGCGAAAAAGCGTAAAAAGCATGCCTTTTGTAAGACTTTCTATTTTTCAACTTTTTATTTTGATGAAGCTATTTTTCAAACAAAGTTAAGCTTGTTTGTTTATTTGTTTTTGCTTCATCATCAACACAAATATATATATATATATATATATATATATATATATATTTTGAAAAGTCATACAAAGAACCAAGCTAGTTACTAAAACAATGGGTTAAAAATGAAAAAGGTTTTGGTGGGTGAAAGGGTGTTTGGTTTGGGTTATGAAATGAAAAGGTTTAGGCTCAAAGGGGCTAACTAGGGGGATTTTGGGTAGGTGGTAAAAAAAAATAATGGTGTAGAAATAAAAAGGGTTAGTCCTAATGCCTCCATCATTTACTTACTTGGGTTTAAGTTAGTAAGGACCGGAAATGTATCGTCATGGCAAGTTCTAGAGTCGTAAGAACCAAGCGGCTATTCACACAAGAAACAAAAAATGAGCATTTAGTTTAAAGATATGTATTTGTATGCTCAATAAAGGCTCAAAACTCACTTTTGTGGGAATGGGTTTTTTATGTGATCAAGTATATATAATCAAATTTTAACTAAGTTTGTCATGCCTTTTCATAATTTTCTTATGTTGGTTCTTTTTATCACAATGCCATCGGTTGTAAATTTGTAAAAATATAAACTTTTTAGAACTTTGAAATTCCCGAATTAAACCTAGACAGGTAAAAAAAATGAAAATTTTTGAAAAAATTTGGGGTGATTAGCGGTTCCAATAGAGTTTTGTGTAAGGCTTGTATTTAGGACTTGCAAGATTCAAGGTTTTAGCATCCCCCCACACTTAAATTACACATTGTCCTCAATGTGTCCCAAAAATAAGTTTTTAGGTTGATTGAATGTGTAAAAGGTGTGTTTAAAGCAAAAGTTTTGTGTTACTGGGCGCTGAACACGGCCCAGTGTTGTCCGGGCACGGCCCCGTGTTCAAGTGCCAGTAACAAAAATTAAACAAAAGAAACAGAAGCCTGGACACGAGGGCGTGTTGGGTGAACACGGCCCGTGTCCAGTTACCTGAACTGGGTCTTTTCTGCAGACTGTGCAGCACGGGGCCGTGTTGGGTGGACACGGCCCGTGCCGAGCTTACTGTCAATGAAGAAAATTGTCGGACGGTCCTGTTTTCCTGCATGGGGTGCTGGTTCAAGTTTTCCCTTGTATCCTTTGCCATCTCAAGTGTGTTTTATTCCTCTCAACACCATCCAAACACCAAATTAACTAAAACCATCATTCATTAAGTCATAGAGAAAATTACATAATAGTCCTAAAAATTAAAATACTAGATAGTTAGGTGTCACACCCCGACTTTCCACGTGTCACCTGTGGGCCCGTTAGGGGAGTATCGTGGCGTAGTTGATATCATCATGGTCAAACAACACAATATTTAAATGCACAGCGGAAGCAATTGAAAGATAAAATATATTACAATCCGATTCAAAGTAATATCAAATATTACAACGGAACGTAAGATGGATCCACAGGCGGATCTAAAATAAAAAGATAACACTGTTCAACAGACTTTAACATCTAAAGCTTGCGAGACTTGATTATTGATGCCTGGAGTAGCCAGCCTATTACATATTGTACCTGCATTTAGCCTTTTTGAAAAATACGTCAGTTTACACTGGTAAATACTATCAACTGACTCATTTTGAAAAGAGTTTGAAAATTGATTTGAATGCACTTCGGCAAAAATATCTTTTATAATTTGATTAAAATGCACAGAGGCAAAATTAATCTTTTATAATTTGATTAAAATGCACAGAGGCAAAATTAATCTTTTATACTTGGGACAATTATTTAAATATATAATCTTGTAAAAGAATTACATGTTCCTTATGCGTTCAGTAGCCCGGATCGTGCCGGGTTAAAGATCAATAGACACACCACGTGTATAATGCCCACAAGGCTGATTCCTTAAGGTGGGATACCAGTTTTTACATATACAGCTGTCAGGTGTACGCCTACACCCGTGCTTAGGTCGTGGCCATTTCATGAATGATGTCAAGGATATCCGGGACATGGTCATTAACCCCCCAAAGGCTTTAAGTAAACAAAACATATTTAAACGGGCCAATCAAATTATTCAATTAACCACCAAACGATGGAAGATTTGATGCCCGACCAAGCGGTATTTTATATACCGTACCCCAAGCCCGTATAAGGGAAAATAAGTTAAAAGTATTTACCTGAGCTAAATATAAATCCAATCCCAGCCGTATATCAATTCAGCATGTACAGATAGCTTTTACTGGGCTCCTAATCTGGAACGAATGTTTTTAATAACCTATTAGAATCCTAACGGGTCTTTAGTTAAGCTTAAGCTTAGACCGGTTAGTTTCAAAGATACGGTTCGTACGCACGATTAAGCGAAGACCGGATAGAATGTGATTTAGACCCGACAAGTTCGAAGACTTGCTTAATATGGGTATTTCATACACATTCTGGATTTTGAGATAAAACCGATAAGGTTTGACCCGTTTCGGCTAATTTATGTAAACTAGTTACATAAACCGAACCGAACGCGTAATAAGCGTAACGGGTATTCATAAGAGCCATATACAGGTTTCCTAAGTTAATATGCTTCAAATATGTTGTGACATCAGTAAGATGTCTTTTATTACACCCGAAACGAATTTAAACACAAACTATGCCCCGTAGGGGTAGTTTGGTCATTTAAAAGGTTATAAAAGAGTTTAAGTATTTACCTGAATTACAGGTCTGATGTAATCAGCAAAAATACTTATTTTACTAAGTTATAACAGTAGGGTATTGCATATATGTGAAATTTATCAATTATAACCAAACTATGCACCGTAGGGGCATTTTGGTAATTTCACATAAGCCGAAAGGCTCAAAACTGAAGACTGAGTTAAACAACTTTTGCTTACTATTAAAACATTATAAATTACCTAAAATATCAGTAGGTATTAACCCTTGTATGTTTAAAATAGTTCTAGTACATACTATGCGTTAAAAACGCTTAAAAAGGCGATTAGAAGCCATTTCGGGGTTCTATACATAAAGCTGATATTTTTATTATTCCATAAGGCTTAAAATAATTTATTTATCATATATAATCAGTAGCAAAAGGTTTGGAGTCAATTAGATATGTAAAACTCATTTTATAGCCCGTAAGGGCAAAACCGACAATTACCGGATTAAGCCTATGACTATAAGTTAGGCTCGGCCTAAAATTAATTAAAAATCTTCAAAAATCCCAAAATAATATATCATATCAGTGGGTAAAGAGTTTGATATCAATAAGTGGGTTTAAATAGGCTAAGCGCTAATTATGTCGTTTAATCGCTAATAAGTTTTCTAATTACGCTAATGAGCATAAATCTCAACCTACACCTCCAACTGATGTCAAATTTTGGGTGCAAGTTTATATATCAGTAATTAAAGTTTCTACTCTATTACATTTTCAAAAATCACGTTTTAAGGTGAAAAGGGCATAATGGTCAACATATGAACAATTAACGGAATCATGCATATTAATTGGTTAACTAATGAACCAAGGTGTATAATCTCAGAGGGTTATACTAGTATGTAACCTGGTCCAAATAAAGCTCTAAGGTATTTCTAAAACATACCAAAACGGGTCAGAACTGAAGTCAAAGCAAAAGTCAAAGCTTTGCGACTTTCGGTTCCGAACCGGGTCTAAACATAAAATTGTCGGGTTGAACTTGTTTAGACATGTTCTTACACTAATTACCAATTTATATTAATGATCAAACAGGTTGTATGTGGTCTACATTGCTAATTATGCATAAATTAGAAATTAAGCATTCTGTTGACTTTTTAATAACAAGTTTGACCCGACTTTTGACCTAGTTAGAGTGGGAATCAGGGGGAACCCTTTTAAGGGTTTATTACCCACATAACTACCAACTTATAACTACTTTCAATTCGACTAATCACTGGATCATCAATGATTAATCGCTAAGTCAACAGTTAATTACGACGGTTTGACTTTTAAGCTTAAACTAAACAAAAACTTAACTAAGGAAGGATAAGTAAACTTACTGAAGTCCTATGCACAATTTGTGAAGCTTAGAGAAAAGTCTTTAGCTCCAGAAATGCTCCAAAGTGCAGATGGAAGGTGTGAAGAACTTGTTGCAACTTAGTGGCCTGTTATAGTGTTTAAATCACCATAGATTGTTGACATCTAACTCTACAACTGACCATAACTTACCCACAAGTGTCCCTAGTGCTCTAGGAACTGTTTAGGGGTCGCCCACAATGTGAAAATATCTGTTTTGGGTCAGTTATGCGCAAATACAGGCTGCTGTCTACACTTTTTGCATCTGATGGTCTGACGCGGCCCGCGTAAAGTCAGGTTAACCTTTACGCGGCCCGCCTTAGTCTTGAAATCAGATTATGCATTTTCTAGTTTTTGCATATTGTCCCTTGGCCTTTCGAAAGGTCAACTAGCATATATTTTTGCACTTTGACCCCTTCTTATTTACCTACAAGGGCTTTAAGACTTGTACCCACTTTACCAAGTCCCTGGTCACTTCTGGTTAACCCGAAAAGTCCTAAACTTCAATGTTGACGCTTTTAACCCCTCGCACACGAATTTGATCACAACTTGCTCATACGATAACGAAACTTTATGAAATTTATATCGTGCATTCTAGTGAGCATAATTAACCGTTACAAAGCTTCGGGTTTGTCAAAAGGTCACTCAGAGGTATAACTTAAACATGTTGACACATTTAACCCCTGTAGTTTGTAATCTCTCACTTTCTTTCATATTTAGCTTCGTATGATCCATGATTTATTCGTTTGAAGGTATGAGCATCATGTAGGGTTAATGTACAATATAATTATTCACTGTTGACATTTAGAACTCGTATATTCATATACTTTCCATTATTGTCAACTTTAATCCTTTTATAACATTCTTTCACACGTTCAAACCTATGACACGTGTCAACAAGTTATAGGACGTGAATTTTCGAGGTGTTACATTAGGTCAAAGAAACACAAGAAATCTAAACCAAGGAGTTCTAGCCTAATACTTATTCTATTAGCAAAATTTCTGAAAAGATAAATCTTCCGGTTAGATGTGGCTTGAAAAACTCCCTTCTCCGGTCATGGGTTCCTCACACGTCGGCGAGCCATTCTTCTATTTCCCTTAGGAGAAGAAAAGCGGGCTCATTGGCATTGGTTTGAGGAGGTGCAACTTCCACCAGGACCTCTTGGAGTTCTTCAAGAGGAGGTTCCGCCGGAATTTCGTCCCAACCGGTAGGATTGTGGATTCCAAGTGCTAGGTTCCAATCCTCTTGAGGGAGGATTGGTTCCATAGGAGGTGTTACAAGAATGTTTAACCTCTGGTGCAAGAGGTTTATTTCTTGAAAACTGTTTTCCAACCCCACCGAGAGATAATTTATACGGTCAATGAGGACCTCCTCTACCGAAGTCATCTCGTCAAGGGCTTCACGTAGCGCCATCACGTATCTTACGAGAGTTGCTTCAATCGATGGCCTCCTTTCCCTTCGACTGTTTCTGGAGTGTGCAGAAGAGGTTCCACTGTTTTGGCTAAACATTCTACGAAAACAAACCAAAAATAGTTCGTTTTAATGAAACAGTACCACGGACACGGCCCCGTGCTCAATGAGCACGGCCCCGTGTTCAACTTTCTGCTGATTTTTAGAACAAGGAATCATGGAGTTTCAAATTATTTTTTTAACTTATGAAGCTTTTTTGAGCAGAAATAACTTAAAACAATGTTGTGTAACTTATTTTTAACAAGATTCCTTGAACAAAAAATCAGCAAACATCACAATAAAGCTTGAAATCAAGCTTTAATGGAGTTGTTGTTGCAAGAAAGATGAAGAAGAAGGTAATGGATAAAAGAGGAAATGACAAGATGTTTGTTAGAACCTTCTTTTAGAACATACCTAGGATGGTAAGTTAGAAAATCCTTTCAAATCTCTGTCCCTGGATGGTCCAAATGTGCAGGATTCTTGGCTGCATTTATAGAAAACGACAGCATGCTGGACACGGCCCCGTGTCGGCTGGACACGACCCCGTGTGCAGGCAAGATCCTGACACGTTTTGTCCGTATTCTGACAAAAGTCAGAAGGGAATCTTTTGGTGGACACGGGGGCGTGTTGACCTGGGCACGGCCCCGTGTCGGAGGGCTGTTTATGAAGTTTGTCTATTTTTCAACGAACGTTTCCGGATCGGGTGGTTCCTTACTGGATGGAACAACCCCAAAGTGCCTAAGATACCTTAGTTGATCTAGATTGAGACGATAACGCAAGAGGTTGTCGGTGAGGGTGATTCCTATGCTATATGTAGGTGGATAAGTCCAACCCTTTCCCGGGCTCTCGTTAAAGAAGGTGTATGCCGAATCGCTCAGGTCTATGTATGCATCGAACGAAGTCGATGGGGAGTCCTTCACGGCACAATCGACACAGGGACGACTATCGCTCAAGTCCTCACTAGAGTTAGAAGTATCGTCGGGGACAACGAAGTTGTTTGAATGCGATTCCAACACTTCTTCTTGGTTATCATCTTGGGATAGATTATTGAAATCTTTCCTAAGTTCTTCTAACCAATTAAGAATTAGATCTTCTAATTGAAATAATTCATCGAGAAGCATTTCTCCTAGAAAATCCGGTTGGGAGCATTCAAGGGAGAGATAGGGATTATTTTTACTTTCGCCCCTCTTAAGGATACTAGGAAACAATGGGTCTATATAGTGGGGCTTATAATTTAGAAAATAACATTCTAATTCCTTATGGTTACCACCACATAATTGACACCACGTAGTACCATAAGAGTGCCGAAAGTAAAAAGCATCAGTATCACTCATGTTTGTGTCAGAAATTACCAACCGTCGGGATCTTACGGTTCTGTTTTCAGTAACTGAAACTTGGGCACGGGGGCGTGTTGAGTGGGCACGGCCCCGTGTTCAGCGTACTGTCTAACTTAAAATAGGATTGCCAGTTCCAATGATTGGGCACGGGGCGTGTTCAGCGGGCACGACCTGTGCTGAGTTCCGTAGAAGCTGAAAAACTAAGAAAAAATCCTAAAAAAATGAAAAATAAGAAAAACGATTAGGCCGTTGATTCCTAACTTTCTTAAAATCCTTGTGTCCCTGGCAACGGTGCCAAAAACTTGATGCGTGTGAAGTGTGATATATATTAGGTGTATATTTTAAGCTATTTAACACTTTTTTAGCCAAGTTTTAAATTTATAAAACACGATATTTACTAACACTAAACACACATATGGGCAAGTGCACCCATCGTGAGCGTAGTATAGTGTTGGTAAGATACCGAGGTCGTCCAAGGACACAAGAGCTTTTAGTACCGGTTTATCCTCAACGTCTAATCAAATCAAAAAGTTAGAAAAATGTTTTAAACTAAGAAAAATAAAAACTAACTAAAATGCTGAAAATAAAAATAAAAGAAAAACAGATAGACAAGATGAATCACTTGGTTCCGACTCGTGTATAGTGTAACCTTTGATTATTTCCGCACTTTTGCACTATTTTAAGAGATTATCTTAGTTATTGTAGTAGGCCCCTCTTTTGAAGGTGACGTTACCCTCAACCCAGTAGTTTGAGTCAGCAAGGATACAATCCTAAAGGGTCGGATTATTGAGAGATAATTAATTAAGTTATTAATGCAAATTATGGTAGGCCCCTGTTTTGGAGGTGACGTTACCCTCGACTAAGTAGTCTGAGTCAGCAGGGATACACTCATAAATAGCCGGGTTATAGTATTAATAGTAGTTAACTTATGAGGGGATCAAAGAGTTTGGACCCCCGCCGTCCAATACCGTTAAGTATTGAAGGAGGTCCTACTAAATTTGACCCAGGTCCATTGCAGGACCTCTAAACGCTGAACAATGGCAAGACTCTTACCAAACCGTTCCCTTAACCCCCGACCAGGTAGCCAACATACCTCCATATAGACCGTGGAGATATGAATGGTGAAAATCTTTTATTTTATATAGACAGTAAAATAATGTCAAGACACCACGGACAAACGATAAGGAAGAATCACCTTCAACATAAGAAACTAGTTATTAAAGTCATTAATACAAAACCAAGTAAAAAGTGCGAAAAGATTAAAAATAAAAAGTATTACACTAGACACTTGTCTTCACCAAGTGATGTAAGAGACTTAGGCAAACATGGCCTTGATTGTCAAGAACTCTTACGATCAATCTTGGATCCCGAGACGACTCACACACTCTATGATGGACAATGGATGATGGTGGAGGATGATGGTGTTATGGTGGTGGTGGGTGAAGTGTGAGAGAGGTGGTGTGCCAAGGGATGGTTTGAGCTTGAGCCAAGCACTCCTATTTATAGGCTGAACAGAAGCTCGGGCACGGCCCCGTGTCCAGTGGGCACGGCCCCGTGTCCACATCCTTCTCTTTCTTCATTTAATGCAGCTTGTCTTATTAGTTGACCACGCCCCCGTGTCCGCTGAGCACGACCCCGTGTGGAGAAGAATCTTTGTACTATGAAGATTTGCCTAGATTGTGCGAATCTTATAGTTGACCACGGCCCCGTGTCCGTTGAGCACGGCCCCGTGGTGGGCAATAGAAGCTTCTACCACTTTGTCTTTTCTGCTGACACTTGGGCACGCCCCCGTACTGGCTGAGCACGGGGCGTGTTCAGTCTTCTTGTTTTGCTTGGGAAGATGCTGTCGTGGGGTCGGGCATGTCATGTCATGTTTGTTCCTTTTCTTGTATTTATGTTAGATTTTGCTGTCTTTTTGCTTCTTTTGTTAATTTGAGCTCATTTAATCTTGAAAATACAAAAGGAAGACAAAAGCACACTTTTTCCAACATTAGTACTAAAAAAGGGTTAGTTTTATGCCACATTTGATGTAATTTATATGTTGAATTTTGCACACATCACCAACACATTCGATCAAAATATTTGATTTATCATTCTAACTAATTTTAAAAATTCAAATGCAATTCTTAGTGTTTACATATTAACTAAAACAAAATAAATCAATGCGGAAGCTTGTTCGGCGTGTTCGGATCTTGAAAGTCGCTTGATCTTCATCCGGAAATCTTGGGAGCATTCTCCTAATACCAAAACCACATAAACTGTTAGTTTTGACAACGTTTAAGCACGTATAAACAAGTTCTAAGGCCAAACAATAGAAATAAAACAAAATTTCTGAAATATAAGTCGGTCGCGCCCCGCGACCGTTTTCGACTCATCTTTCGCGGCCCGCGACAAGTGTAGCGTCGCGCGACCACATTGTTGATTTGCCGTCGCATAGCGTGATGGCCTATTCTTCACAGCAGGTTCGTTTTCTTGTTGCTGCATTTGCCCAACTATGTTTTTCAAGGAAATTTCCAACTTAAAGTTGCATAACTTTTAATCTAGACCTCCGTTTTGTATGATTCTTTTTCCTACGTGTCCATAATCAAAATGCGGACCCGTTTACCATCATAGTTCGTATTAAAAACCGGTTTATAGGAAACTAGTCTATGAATCCCTTTTTCCTATTATTTGACTCATTTAAGTTACATTACAAGAATGTTATTAAGAGTCGTTTCTAGCATTTCCTACCCATCCCGAGCTTATCAAGCAAAAACATTTTCACTCCCATTACGGGGTTAGCGTACGCATTTACATTCACCGATTTATATGTATCTTTGGTTCACTTAATCCACATTTAACTACTTAATCTAGTTTGACCCGTTTATTGAACTTTTAAGCATTAAAGCATCAAACTTGCTCTTCTCTTTCTACATTTCGTATTCTCATTTTTAAATAGCCTCTTGTATTCCACCACAACTATCTTATGGTGGATTTAACATATCGGACCGTTATCCTAAATTTTACCCTTAGGATAGTCATTTTACGTAATTGGCCTGCTCTTAGGCATTTGACCCACAAGGTTTATGCTAACAACTCTTACATGTGACTAAGAGTTACCTAATCGAAATGCTAGTATTTAAACGACCTCTAAGGGTCGTTTGCCCGATTTACCTATTAAGGGCGTTTTGGTCAACTTACTCCCCCCTTTACAACAAAGGTCCTTTGCTAAGGTACTTAACCAACCTTGCATTTTTAACCATAAATCTATATATATGCGTACCTGGCTCGAGTCAACATATAGACCCGTTTTATACCTCGTGCTAATTAACCAATATTCCATGGCATAGCATTTATCCAAATTGCTATTCGCTCCTGTTAAATGCGACTTGACAACCACGTTAGTCGATATTGTCAAATGTTGTTATCATCACCATTTGACCCGTTTGGACTATAAAACCAACATTTACATAAATTAGAATGATAACATGGTTTTAATTTCCCATTTCACCCATCCGACGCATTTTTTATTTTTACCACTAGCTCCTTTTTCTCTTAGTTTCTTTTCTCATTATTAAATTACACTATAAGGTAATCTTAATGAGAATTTATAAATTCCTAATCATTCTATGACTAAATCACCGTTTCGCCCCATATACCATAAATCATGGTTTTCATCATTCATATTTGTTCCGACTTGTATCAATCGTGTCGGAATCTTTATTTCGGATATTACATTAGTCACATTATAGTTTATAAAATAAACACGTATCCTACAAAAAAGGGTGTAAGTTTTACTTACCTCGCATCCAAATTACGCTTTTCTTTTCCTTCTTAACTCGTTTGACCTGCTTCCTTCCCCAACCTTCCACCTAGCTCGTTAAGTGTCAAACTATCATCATTCACAAGGTGGTTAGATAAGTCATTTCAATTCACGACTATTCCACCTTACGTATTTTCTATGTCGGAGCTACTATTCGACTCCGTTAATGGCTAGTTTAACTTTAACAAGTTAACTACCTTTAATCATATGATACGTGCAATTACGCCACATTTACTTCATAATTAGAATTCGTATTACCCCTTATCACACGTACGTAATCAAGTTAGGAACTCACGCTTTCCATTCATAATTCTAACATATGAACATTCATTTAGGCATTTTAACAAACACCTTATGGGCATAATTCTATACTATTAACAATCAAGCTCATGACTAACTACTTAGCCAAGATTAACATCATTTTCAAGTTCCTTACGTCTAGCATGCATAACAACACCTAGATTCGTTTTATATAAATCAATAACACTCGTTTCATGATCAAGATTCTAGTATTCTTAATCTCCCTACAAAACCCATTTAACACATGAGTAGGTGATTCTCAATTTCATGGGTATGAACATCAATACATCAAATTATTGATTAGGGTTCCTTCCTAACCATGAATTTACCATAGTTTCATTCAAACATCTAACATTCAAGTTCCAATTTTAACTTCATATGTTCATCAAGAAATCAAAACATCTCCAAATTACAAAATTTGACATACCTTAAGATCCCAACGACTAGGTGATCACGAATTTGTACTCATGCAGTCGATTTGGGCTTGATTTGAGCTTCAATTTGGGGTTTAAACTTGAACTAGGGTTTCACCCCTGTTTTCTCCCCCTGGTCGCACGCGCGCACACACACACTTAGTTTGTGTGTTGTGTTTTTAATTGTTTATATTTAATAAATTAGTTTGCCTACTTAGCGATATTAGTCCCTCATCTTTTATTTGTTTCAAAAGAAGCTTTGATTCATTATTCTTCATTTAATCATATATTACTAACTAGGTTAATTATTCCTAGTTAGCTTAATGAGTTCGGGGGGTCATAACCCATTTTTATTTTAAGTCCCGTTAACTCGGGCCTTCTATATACTTTGTTTTTCTCAAAGTGTTTATCCTCCTTTTTATTAACATTAAATTTATTTATTTTAAATCCTAATATTTACCGGGTTAATTTTTACCCCTAACGGTATTTTATCCGCCGTCTCTGTCAACGTGGTTTGATTACCAAACCCGTTTTTGGGGTATTACAATAATTGATCTTATCGAAACTCACAACACCATTGGATATCATTCCTTTTCCAGTGATGTATCCTCCCTTGTCTCCAGCAAATGCGACATAACCTCCTCTAATGTTTTTTACATCATAAAGAAGCCGTAAGTCGCCAGTCATGTGCCTAGATGCTCCACTATCAACAATCCAATGACCACTAACAGTTCCTCATGGAACACCCTGCACATTACATTCAACAATCAGTTGGAGTTGGGGACCCAAGCCTTAGTCGTCTTGGGTCGTCCCTGATCATCAAGAAATGTGATTTTGATTTCTTGATGATTCGGAAATTTTATGTCTCCCCCTGAAATTTCACCGGTTTTAGGTTTCCAAGATTCCTTTCGTTTATCAGACCGTGCATTATTAACAGATTTTGAAATTTCTGATTTTAACGGTTGTAATGAACTTGGTTCCTTTTTAACAGATTTTACTTCCGGTTTTAAAGCCCTTTCAATCGCCTTGACGTTTTGACGTTGTTGTTTTGTTTCTAGTTCTTTAACAATGCGTTTATCTTGTTGTGGTGAAATAGAACGGCGTTGTTGGTGACCTTTTTCAGGAGGGGCTCTCTCAACAAACTTTTCTTTCGGAGAGCTTGTACAGTTTGTGATGATGTGCCCAAACTCTCCACATTTAAAACAAGATCTCCTTTCAACAAACTTAGGAGATACTGATTGACAACCTGATGTCGAACTTGTACACCCAAAGGTACTTGTTCCTTCATCACACCCATTTGTGTGTTGAGTGTAATTGTTTTGACTATTACGTTTTAAAATTTTGACTTGTTGAATAAATCCGTTATTTGATTTATTTTCAAAAGTCTCCACTTTATCAGTACCCTTTGATGCTACAAATTTAACATCATTGCTTTTCTTCTTATAACGAGCTCCCTTTGTTTCAAACTTTGGTTTCGAAACATTAGGCTTTTGAGCTCATTGATCTTGTTATCTACCCTTAGAAGCGATAGATTGATGCTTTGTCAGTAATCTTCGATTCCCATACTGTTTTCTAACTTCAGATTTTGGAATAGGATCACACTGAGTTACAATAACTCTCGAGATCTCCTTACCTAAAAACTTACTGGTAGTATCTTCAAACACTTTATCAATGAAAGATTGATTGACATTTTAAATTGGAAAATCTTTGTTTGAATATATTTTACCATCACCGGCTAAAGTATACAACACATTCTCACTTTTAACGGTAGACACAGATTCCTTGATAGGATCTATCTCTTGTTTAGTAACAGAGTGCACAGCAGGAGTAGGAGGATCACACAGAATATGATTCTCAATGGGAATTTCTACTCCTTTCATATTATCAAGAGATTTATCCTGATCATTCACATCTGATTCATCATCTGACGAATCATAGTCCTCAACATTTGGAGCACTTTGTTCCGTAGATGTTGAATTTTCTGTTCCTTCAGATGAGCTAGCTGAGGAACTGTCCGATTTGAACCCTAATCTTGTAGTGACCTCCTCATAATCAAGAGGTACACTTGGTTCAAAACGAGGCATTTCCTCTTCATCGGGCATTTTGGTATAGTTGTGTCTCAACGGTGGCGGACACGACTTATACCCAATTCCTTTCACATCCCCTTTCAGTTTTTGAACGTCAATGATGTGATCAAGCGCATATCGAGAGTTAGAATAACTCTCCAATTTGAGCTTGATCGCTTCATACTCACATTTAGCCATGGCTAGCTCCTTCTTTGTTTCCTCAATAATATTAATGTAGTTATTAATATCGGTTTGTTTCTTAAAAACAGTTTTAGACAATTCGGGAACACTTTTCTTTTAAGTTTTAGTGACTGATTTAAAATCCTTTTCATTGCGAGCCAAGGCCATGTTTGCCTCTTTGCATTTCGACAGTTTAATAACTAGACTCTGGTTGTGACCATGAACCGTTTCAGATTTATGTTTCAATTCAGCACATTCATGTTTAAGATCATCACAATTACTACATACGCTAGGAGTAGGGGTATCAGAATTTACCTGACTGGAAGAGGCTGCGACATTTACCATAAAAGCAGTCTGGTTAGAGAAAGACCCGTCTTCAAAAAAGAACTTTTCCATCTCTTTCGATGCAATATCAGCCTTCTTGATAAAAATAAATTTCTGACACTTTAACTCCTCAGCTTCCATCAACAAACTATCGACATCAGAATCACTTCCCTCCTTTACATCCGATTCTGAACAATAATCTTCAATGTTCGAGCTTTCCTCATCTTAACTGCCAGTATAACCCGAGCTATCATCGCTTTCGGAGAATTCTTCCTTACACACATGCTTGTTGTGTTTAATGATCTTAGCATAGCATGCGGTTCCTCCTTGATCGCCACCTCCAAACTGTACGGACCAATCACAACCTTCATCAGTTTGAACAACTAATGCACGGTTGGTGTTAGAAGAACCCGATTGGTTAGTGTTGGCGGTGTTTGTCTGGTTGTTGACAGCTACTATCCCTCTTTCCTGGTTAGTTTGATTCTGGTTGGAAGTACTTGTTTGATTCCTGAAGGGATTTTGATTTGTTTGTTTGCTCGGCCGAGTGCATTCACGCTTGAAGTGACCCTTTTCACCGTAGTTAAAGCACGTGACAACATCTTTGTCGAACCCGTACTTTGTATCCCTTTTGCTTTCCAAACTAGTCTTCCTGGTTCTGCTCATGTAGTCTTTAGCTCGTCTAACCGTGCTTGCAAAAGCCCACTTGATATCCATTTCATCCGTATCAATCTGTTGATAATCTTCATTAGTCAAATTTATGTTTCCAATCTGACCTGCAACCAACCCACAATAAGCATTGACCATTGTCCTAAGAAGTTCCATGTGTTCCTTGGCAACTTCTACATTGACCTTGGGAAGGTTTGAAGTATCAAGTCTGGCGGTATTGGGTTTTGCGGTTGAGTAAAATTGTTACCATTGAATGCTTGTTGAGGTTGAGGTAGAGGGGCAACAACTTGTGGTTTCGGGAACCAAGCGCTAGGATTAAATTGAGGTTGAGCAACTTGAGGTTGAGGTTTTAGGAACCAGGCACTAGGATCAAATTGAGGATGTTCGGGCACAAATCCAAAGGGATTAACATTTGTCACTGGAGGAAACCGGCTTGAATTGGACATGAACGCCGTTTGAAGTTTTGGTTGCTGACCGGAGCTTGCAACAGGATTAATCCCTCCAAAGTACATTTTTGGATTCTGAGGGGTTAAGATTCGTTTCGCCTTCCGGATTTCTTCTTCATTTTTATTTTCCAGCTTTTGAACGAATTCATAGATACTGATAATATCTAAGACACCTGTATGCTTCAATAGTTCAATAAAAGGGCTCCACTTCGGTGGTAGAGCATCACCAAACTTTGTCACCATTTCCTGTGGAGTTGCAGTAACCTGGTAAGAAAACATTTCACTTATCAAATGATAATAATGAGTTGCCATTTCATTTAAAGTTTCGTTTTCCATAAACAAAAATGCGTCATACTCCTTTTTCAACAAGTCTTGGCGAGTCTTCCTTGTCGCCGCATTCCCTTCTCCTCTTGTAACTAGGATATCCCACAAGGCTTTTGTTGTATTACAATAAGAGAATTGGTGATATATGTCTTTGTGGAGAGCTTGCGTCATTATAGCAAACGCCTTCTTTTCCAGATCGTACGCTTTCTTGTCTGGTTCAGTCATATTTGCCAATGTTGTTGGATTTGAACCTGCTTCTTCAAGAGCTGTGTTGTATGCTATAGTGAAACATATCCAAAGCTCAGTGTTTTGCCCTAGAACGTAAGTATGAAATCGGCCTTTCCAAGATGGATAGTCATTCATATGATTTAGCTTTGGCGGTCGATTGTTGCTACCCTTTTCACTTTCGCTCATTAGCAAATTCTGAATACTTTGATTTTGATTTGCTACACATGCCCATTGACCTGCAGAGATTGTTTGTTGTGGCATCATATTCTTGATCCATGCTGCTGCGGAGGTCGGATCTTGAGCCGTACTTGAGCTACTGCTCCAATCCCAAGGGCTAGTACTCATGATTTATATATGAACAATTGTACCTGATCACACACTTGAAAATAGACTGTTAAGATGGTTTTGCAAAGCTTCAGTTTAAATATGACAAGTATGTGCGACGAAGAATTGTGTGACGAAACTTGATTCTTCGTCAAAGACAAAGTCGACGAAGAATGTAGTTCTTCGTCACAGACCAAACGACAAAAGACTGATTGTTCGTCTAACAAAACTTGACGAAGAGTGGTAATCTTCGTCTAAAACAATTTTGATGAAGAATAGTAATCTTCTTCTAAAACAATTTTGACGAAGAATTGTAATCTTCGTCTAAAACAACTTTGACGAAGAATAGGGATTTCGTCGAGGGGATTCTTCGTTGACAAAGGATAACAGCTGTAAGATATTTTTGAAAAACAAAACGAATATTATCTGACACAAGTTGGTGACAGCTTTTTCAAACTAACAACTTGCTGTGACAAACCCAATCCATCTTCATTTTACCAATTTGTCAAACATTTATATTTTAATGTCAGACCAATAATGCAAACAAATAATTCAAACTCAGATTATGAATCAAACATAGAAAAAGTATGAATATCACCAAGAACACTTTGAATATAGTCAAGAACACTTTGAAGATTTCGGTCAAACTTTCACCGGAGAAATTATCCGAAACACAATTTTCTTATACTTTCAATTAAAACCAAACGTTTAAGCATGCACACATGTAATATAACAAGGTTTTCAATAAAACTATAGCAAAATAACACGATAAACACTGATTTTCCCATATTTCAGACTCTTTTTCTTAAAAACATAAATTTTTCAAAAATATCAGTTTCATGAGAATCATAAACAAACTTGATAAAACTCAACAATGTTTGGTTTTAAACAAGGAAAAGAGCCCATGCCCTGATACCACTTGTAGGTCTGTTTTCCTTGGAGGATCGATTACGAAACCAAATCCCTGTTTATCACAAACACAATCACGAGTGCGGAATCCCCGTGACGATGCAAACCAAACAAAGTATAGCAAGTAACACAACAGATAACCAAAGATTCACTTTAGATTAAAAGGACGAGAACAACATCAAACATGTACACACAATGCTTGAACGATAAACTCTCAGTTTTTCTATGCTCTCATGCCTTAACTATTAAACATAACCAGCTATATATATTGTCCACTGGTGAACTCCTATGTGACGAAGGTTATGCATGACGAAGATTGATTCTTCGCCATACACATAACACGACGAACAATGAGGGTTCGCCAAGCATAATCATGACGAAAATTGGGATCTTCGTCAAGTGATCCAAGACAGATTATATCACTAAGTTAAAACAGAAGACATAAGACAAGACTAACTATATGTAAACACTATGCACACTAGCATATGTTTAACATTGCATTACAAATACAGAGACAAAACGAGTTGCCATTTCATTTAAAGTTTCGTTTTCCATAAACAAAAATGCGTCATACTCCTTTTTCAACAAGTCTTGGCGAGTCTTCCTTGTCGCTGCATTCCCTTCTCCTCTTGTAACTAGGATATCCCACAAGGCTTTTGTTGTATTCCAATAAGAGAATTGGTGATATATGTCTTTGTGGAGAGCTTGCGTCAATATAGCAAACGCCTTCTTTTCCAGATCGTACGCTTTCTTGTCTGGTTCAGTCATATTTGCCAATGTTGTTGGATTTGAACCTGCTTCTTCAAGAGCTGTGTTGTATGCTATAGTGAAACATATCCAAATCTCAGTGTTTTGCCCTAGAACGTAAGTATGAAATCGGCCTTTCCAAGATGGATAGTCATTCATATGATTTAGCTTTGGCGGTCGATTGTTGCTACCCTTTTCACTTTCGCTCATTAGCAAATTCTGAATACTTTGATTTTGATTTGCTACACATGCCCATTGACCTGCAGAGATTGTTTGTTGTGGCATCATATTCTTGGTCCATGCTGCTGCGGAGGTCGGATCTTGAGCCGTACTTGAGCTACTGCTCCAATCCCAAGGGCTAGTACTCATGATTTATATATGAACAATTGTACCTGATCACACACTTGAAAATAGACTGTTAAGATGGTTTTGCAAAGCTTCAGTTTAAATATGACAAGTATGTGCGACGAAGAATTGTGTGACGAAACTTGATTCTTTGTCAAAGACAAAGTCGACGAAGAATGTAGTTCTTCGTCACAGACCAAACGACAAAAGACTGATTGTTCGTCTAACAAAACTTGACGAAGAGTGGTAATCTTCGTCTAAAACAATTTTGACGAAGAATAGTAATCTTCTTCTAAAACAATTTTGACGAAGAATTGTAATCTTCGTCTAAAACAACTTTGACGAAGAATAGGGATTTCGTCGAGGGGATTCTTCGTTGACAAAGGATAACAGCTGTAAGATATTTTTGAAAAACAAAACGAATATTATCTGACACAAGTTGGTGACAGCTTTTTCAAACTAACAACTTGCTGTGACAAACCCAATCCATCTTCATTTTACCAATTTGTCAAACATTTATATTTTAATGTCAGACCAATAATGCAAACAAATAATTCAAACTCAGATTATGAATCAAACATAGAAAAAGTATGAATATCACCAAGAACACTTTGAATATAGTCAAGAACACTTTGAAGATTTCGGTCAAACTTTCACCGGAGAAATTATCCGAAACACAATTTTCTTATACTTTCAATTAAAACCAAACGTTTAAGCATGCACACATGTAATATAACAAGGTTTTCAATAAAACTATAGCAAAATAACACGATAAACACTGATTTTCCCATATTTCAGACTCTTTTTCTTAAAAACATAAATTTTTCAAAAATATCAGTTTCATGAGAATCATAAACAAACTTGATAAAACTCAACAATGTTTGGTTTTAAACAAGGAAAAGAGCCCATGCCCTGATACCACTTGTAGGTCTGTTTTCCTTGGAGGATCGATTACGAAACCAAATCCCTGTTTATCACAAACACAATCACGAGTGCGGAATCCCCGTGACGATGCAAACCAAACAAAGTATAGCAGGTAACACAACAGATAACCAAAGATTCACTTTAGATTAAAAGGACGAGAACAACATCAAACATGTACACACAATGCTTGAACGATAAACTCTCAGTTTTTCTATGCTCTCATGCCTTAACTATTAAACATAACCAGCTATATATATTGTCCACTGGTGAACTCCTATGTGACGAAGGTTATGCATGACGAAGATTGATTCTTCGCCATACACATAACACGACGAACAATGAGGGTTCGCCAAGCATAATCATGACGAAGATTGGGATCTTCGTCAAGTGATCCAAGACAGATTATATCACTAAGTTAAAACAGAAGACATAAGACAAGACTAACTATATGTAAACACTATGCACACTCGCATATGTTTAACATTGCATTACAAATACAGAGACAAAACGAGTTGCCATTTCATTTAAAGTTTCGTTTTCCATAAACAAAAATGCGTCATACTCCTTTTTCAACAAGTCTTGGCGAGTCTTCCTTGTCGCCGCATTCCCTTCTCCTCTTGTAACTAGGATATCCCACAAGGCTTTTGTTGTATTCCAATAAGAGAATTGGTGATATATGTCTTTGTGGAGAGCTTGCGTCAATATAGCAAACGCCTTCTTTTCCAGATCGTACGCTTTCTTGTCTGGTTCAGTCATATTTGCCAATGTTGTTGGATTTGAACCTGCTTCTTCAAGAGCTGTGTTGTATGCTATAGTGAAACATATCCATAGCTCAGTGTTTTGCCCTAGAACGTAAGTATGAAATCGGCCTTTCCAAGATGGATAGTCATTCATATGATTTAGCTTTGGCGGTCGATTGTTGCTACCCTTTTCACTTTGGCTCATTAGCAAATTCTGAATACTTTGATTTGCTACACATGCCCATTGACCTGCAGAGATTGTTTGTTGTGGCATCATATTCTTGATCCATGCTGCTGCGGAGGTCGGATCTTGAGCCGTACTTGAGCTACTGCTCCAATCCCAAGGGCTAGTACTCATGATTTATATATGAACAATTGTACCTGATCACACACTTGAAAATAGACTGTTAAGATGGTTTTGCAAAGCTTCAGTTTAAATATGACAAGTATGTGCGACGAAGAATTGTGTGACGAAACTTGATTCTTCGTCAAAGACAAAGTCGACGAAGAATGTAGTTCTTCGTCACAGACCAAACGACAAAAGACTGATTGTTCGTCTAACAAAACTTGACGAAGAGTGGTAATCTTCGTCTAAAACAATTTTGACGAAGAATAGTAATCTTCTTCTAAAACAATTTTGACGAAGAATTGTAATCTTCGTCTAAAACAATTTTGACGAAGAATAGGGATTTCCTCGAGGAGATTCTTCGTTGAGAAAGGATAACAGCTGTAAGATATTTTTTAAAAACAAAACGAATATTATCTGACACAAGTTGGTGACACCTTTTTCAAACTAACAACTTGCTGTGACAAACCCAATCCATCTTCATTTTACCAATTTGTCAAACAATTATATTTTAATGTCAGACCAATAATGCAAACAAATAATTCAAACTCAGATTATGAATCAAACATAGAAAAAGTATGAATATCACCAAGAACACTTTGAATATAGTCAAGAACACTTTGAAGATTTCGGTCAAACTTTCACCGGAGAAATTATCCGAAACACAATTTGCTTATACTTTCAATTAAAACAAAACGTTTAAGCATGCACACATGTAATATAACAAGGTTTTCAATAAAACTATAGCAAAATAACACGATAAACACTGATTTTCCCATATTTCAGAAACTTTTTCTTAAAAACATAAATTTTTCAAAAAGATCAGTTTCATGAGAATCATAAACAAACTTGATAAAACTCAACAATGTTTGGTTTTAAACAAGGAAAAGAGCCCATGCCCTGATACCACTTGTAGGTCTGTTTTCCTTGGAGGATCGATTATGAAACCAAATCCCTGTTTATCACAAACACAATCACGAGTGCGGAATCCCCGTGACGATGCAAACCAAACAAAGTACAGCAAGTAACACAACAGATAACCAAAGATTCACTTTAGATTAAAAGGACGAGAACAACATCAAACATGTACACACAATGCTTGAATGATAAACTCTCAGTTTTTCTATGCTCTCATGCCTTAACTATTAAACATAACCAGCTATATATATTGTCCACTGGTGAACTCCTATGTGACGAAGGTTATGCATGACGAAGATTGATTCTTCGCCATACACATAACACGACGAACAATGAGGGTTCGCCAAGCATAATCATGACGAAGATTGGGATCTTCGTCAAGTGATCCAAGACAGATTATATCACTAAGTTAAAACAGAAGACATAAGACAAGACTAACTATATGTAAACACTATGCACACTAGCATATGTTTAACAAGTGTGTGTTTTGGTGTTTTTTTTAATTAAATAAAACTATTTTCAATTTTGTCATGTTTAGTCCCCTCACTTGTTCAACTTTTTATAAAGAGTATTATTAATCAAGTTTCATTGGCATTTTAACAACATTTAATTAACTAGGTTGATATTCCTAGTTACTCGGCGGGTTCGGGGAAATCACATCCTGTTTTTACTTTAAGTCCCGTTAACTCGGGCCTTTTATATACTTTGTTTTCTCAAAGTATTTATCCTCCTTTGAATTAATATTAGATTTATTTATTTAAATCCTAATATTTACCGGGTGAATTTTTACCACTAACGGTATTTTACCCGTCAGTAATATTAACGGAGTGTGATTACCAAACCCGTTTTTGGGGTGTTACAAGTCTACCCCCCTTAAAGAGGTTTCGTCCTCGAAACCTTTTTCTTATATGTTTCATCGAGTTTAATTCCATGCATTTGATCTCGATAATCAATCGAGCACTGCTCATATTCTAACCAATTGTTAGTATTACCAGAAAAGTATGGTAATATCCTTTTGGTTATTAATCATCTACGTATCTTACATGACATAATGCGACTTGAAATAACGTAATCTCGTTATTTCCACTAGTTTAATTAACTTAGCAATATTCATCACTCGGCTTTAATATTCATCACTCGGCTCTAATGTGATTATATTTCACATTACACTTCTTGACCGTGATCAGATCACGTCATGCCAAATTTTACATCAACTTTCTATTTTTAGAATTATCACTTTTCGGATATATCGTCTTGCACCTATCCGTGTCAAGACTTATATCTTTCATGTTTACCGTTTATACGTCTATCATAATTCATTTTTGTAGAAATGTTATTTCTTACCAAAACCGAAGTTTTAGTTTAGCGTCTTCTCTTTAACCTTTGTCAATTATCCATACCAGGATATTGACAGTCCAAAATTTATTCTTTTTCAGTCTTTGTTTTATGCGAGGATTCTCCATTTATTCCCTCGCTTTGTCTAATTAACCCGTAGGTTTTATCACTTAGTCTATGGGCTATTTTATTAGACTTTCACCTCTTTAAGGCGAGGTCCTTTTAATCTATTTCTTTCTAGTCATGACTCGTGGGTCATTTTAGTCTCGTAGACTTTTCCATTGTTTATAACCACAAAGGTTAGGTTGATCCCGTAGATCATTCCTTACTCATGTCATTCTTAAAATACATGTTTGGTATCAAGGCATCCTGTTTTTGTTTAAGATCATTTATTTTCGCCTTGGTATTTTCTTTGACCTTGACCGTAGTCTAAGGCTGCATTCGTTTCCTTTCAGACAATTTTCCGACTTTATGACTTCTCACGTCATTTATGCGTCGGTTTATCTTATGCTCACCATTATCCAGTTTACATATACTCGTATTTGATTATGTCCCATTACTGGGATCATTATTCTTTTGCTTTTAACGCTACCTTTATCTCGCTTGCGTTTACTCATGCCGTTCGGCATGACATTATATTCAACCCGTTCAACTTTAAAATAGTTGAACATAATTTATTCAAAATTTCTATTTACATTATCTTGTCGTCTTTTAGTTATGACTCAAAACCCGAGTCTTTTAACTTTCCATCCGAGTCCCCATCTCTCGGTTTACGCATGCGTTAAATTTTTACCCATCAACCGGGTGTTTTACTGAAATCGTTATTATTCCAACCTTCCCGGTATGCATTAAGACCTCACTTCATTTTTATATTCCGACTTAGTCCTCGAGTTTGACGTTTTACAAAAACGACCCATTTAGAGACATATTCGCATTTTCCGGGTTCGAGTGTAAGTACACCCCCTCCCATTGCATATCTTTATCATTTTACATGTTTCTTTGTCCCTTCTCTCGGGCTCATTGTCCTAATATAATACGCTTTCGTCACTCGGCTGTGCGTTTACATTATGATCAGATATTTTGCTTATCTGATTTATTTGGGTACTTTTTAATTTGTCCCACTCACCCCGTCCTTACTACATCGGATGTAAGCATGTCCATCATAAAAATTTCATGGTATCATGTGTTCACTACCTACTTGGTCAGAGTAGGCGATCAATACATGACATACATGACCCTTTTATAACTTTCACATCACACCCCATGTAAGTAACACCTCTATTTATTTCTCTTGGAAACAATATCCTGGATAGGTATTCTATTCAGGTTTTTCCAAGTTTTCAATCTACATATGCAACTATCAGTTTCTACGTATTTGTTGCATATTTCTATTCATGCAATAATTTAAACGTGCACCTGGTAAATGCTTTCCCTAACGGGCTTTCTTGCCATTACTTATTTGTGATCGTTACGCGATTTAGGTCCTTGATGAGTATGCTTTTCTTGTCATATCTCGGACCGTTCCATCATCATATCCATCATTCGTTCAACTCTCGTCATCTTCAAACGCGAGTGTCCTTCAATTAAAACATTCACAAGAGTTAGTAATGTCAACTTCAATAATCGCCCGTATTATAATACAAGGCTTTTTCTACTATACGCGTCAACGCGCGTATTTTCGTCAACCCTATCAATCATTTTAATTGGGGTAACGTGTATCACACGATAGCCCTATGTGTTGTTTACAACACTTCAGCTTGCTAAACTATTAACATACATGTACTTACCGGATTTGCGATCAAGCCTCGAACCGAACACACTTTACTTTTTAACCATGAGCTCTAATTACCAACTTGTAACACCCTTGCTAGATTAACACAATATTTTATATAAGTTTCGTAAAAATACATGTTTATACGATTACACGTAGTATGACAATACTAGTTTACTAAAACTTTTACAATTTAAAAGTTAATGAACAACTTAATGTAATTGAATTCGTCGTTTAAAAGATACGACGAAATGTCGCGCGGAAGCTTTTAACTTTATCGTGTTCGGTTCTTCTTCGAGCTTGATCTTCATCCGGGCACTCTTGGCAATCACCTATGATCAAAACCAACTTAAAAGTTAGTTTTGATAGTTAAATAACAAGTTATATGGGTCAAACAAACAAAATTAAACATTTTTCAGGTTCAGGGGGGGCTAGGCATCACGCCTAGGGGCTAGATGCCCCACCTAGCCCCCTTTTTGGCAGGATGTTCTTATTATGTTGTTGTACATACCCAACATGACCCGATTTCACGGAAACGAGCATAACTCTCTCGTTTTTAATCCGTTTTACCCGATTCTTTTTCCTACGCGTCCGTAATTTAATTCTCCATCATATAGAGTTAAAATCCAACATCCAACATAATAAATTTTGAGACTTCTAAGCCTTCGACTCGTTACCTTTTTATCAAATTTTAACCCGTTTATGCATTTTATCAAACAAACATATTTGTTTGATCTTTATATCACATACACTTCTTCAAATTAAGGTTATCTACCATATTAGGTTCTAATAATAGGTTTATTACACAATTTAAACCCGTTTTCGCTCGTATGCTTATTTTGACCCGTTAAGGGTATTTAAGCACTTTAAAGCTTGGAATCGCTTTCATTCATTTCTAGCCTCTTATTCCTACATTTCTTATCAAGTAATCTTCCACTACAACTATAAGTGTGTTGGATCTAATGTGGATATCTATATGTTCCGAGTTTTACCCATCGGATTATTATTTTACGGCAAGACTCAAATAGAGCCATTTGACTAATGTATTACATCTTTCAACTTCTACACTTATTCTAAGTATTTATCTAATCATGAAACTCGTTTCCAAACAACCTTTAAGGGTTGTTTGTTCAATTTAGCCTACAAGGGCGTTTTGGTCGATTTTGGTCCATCTTTTACGATGAAGGACTTTCAGATACTTGTTTGACCCAAAAATCCGGTCTTTTAACTATAACCTTGTTTAGAAACCATTATGTTTCTAAAACTCTACCTTTATAACTTGAATTATTCGGTTTATCTTTAAGATAACCAATTATCCAATTTGACCTTGTTTAACTCTTAGAAAACCTCAAATTCTACATGATGAGTTGAATCATTACACAAACCTGGCTCGGATCAATGTATTGACCCGTTACGATACCTTGCCTTAGTGGCGCTAAGTAATAGCGATGTCATCATTCAATCGATATTTATTCCTGTAATCATGCACTCGACAAAACATTAGCCGATATTGTCAAAGGGTGTTATTTTCACCTTTTGACCCGTTTGGTCTATATGACCGTTTACTTTTACGAGATGGATTTATTATCATCTCGTCTACATGACTTATACCGGTTTACACCGTACGGGCAATTTACTTATAAATCTATTTCTTGATTATTTTGATCCCTTTATATCTTACGCCATAAGGTGTCCTTCAAAACTAACAGTTATCGTCACGAGTGACTACATTGCCATTTTACCCTTATTAATTGTATTGATTTACCTTATAAGGTAAATCATTCAAAACTCGTTATTTATTAGTCATTACATGACTAAATGACCTTATTAGCTCTTTTTAACCATTCAACATGGTTTATCATTATTGTCTTTTGTTCCGAACCTCGCATGTCGGTCGAAACATCATAATTCAAATGTGACTTTGACTATTCAAAATCTATAAAACCAATAGATGTCAAATAAAAGGTGTAAGTTTTAACTTACCTTGTATCCAAGTTACGTATTTTCTTCTTCCTTGTTTCGTTTGACCCGCTTCCTCCCAAGCCTCCATCTAGCTTGTAATGAGTCAAACTATCATCATCATTCACAAGGTGGTTAGATTAGTCATTCAAGATCATGACCTTCACACCTTATGAGTCTTTTACCACTATTCTTAATGAACCTTATCATAGGTCGGTTTGACTTTTAAAAGTCAAACCACCAATTTACAAATATGGATGCACTAACAAGTTCACATGACTCGATTTAGGCACATTATCAACCACTTAGTGAGCGTCATCTTTTGAGATGCTACATCTACTAACATGTTATCTAATTCATACCTTAAGTAACCATAATTCAACATGTAATTTTTAGTCATTGTATGCACATATACACTTTGACCATCATAACCATGGGATTAACTCTTGTGTCAAAACCCACTTCTAATCACTTATGAACTCTTAACAAAATCTCTAATTTGTTCAAGTAGTTCATTCATATGAATTAATATGATGTTTATACACATCAATACAATATCAATTTCATCAAATCAACAAAACCCACTGTGACACCTGTGTCACTTCAACCATCAAACAAATACCAAACCAATAAAATATTGTATTTCATACTTGGGGTTTGTATAAACATGTGTATCATTTGCACATATCAATTCTTGTTCGATTTCGGGTCCTAAATCGCTTTCTGGAAGGTTATACGCGCACCGATGCGTAAATATAACCAGTTTAATGCAACGAACACTCCGGAATAGTGAAATAGGTTTAACATACCTTAAATAACCTTTACATAACTTAGAAATAAGTTTTGAAGGCTTTGGTATGCTAAAATCAAGTTTAATCGCTTACAGGGACTTAATTCGACAAACTGCGAAAGTATGACGATTCGTACTAGAACAGACATTCCGGAACATAACCATAAGTTAAACATACCAGAAATATCCTTTACATGGCTTAGAAATAGGCTTTGAGGGGTTCGGTGTGCTAAAATAAACTTTTGGGTCATTCAGGGACTAAAAGCGTCAAAAAGTGCATAAGTTTGTATTTTCGCGCATAACTTACATTCTGAATACATCCAGACATCCAAAAATTTATGTAAGCATTAAAATATTTTATTTTAGTGTTTGGCATAAGAAAAACCCATTCGTCACGCAATTTGGATCGTTTTTCGCGCTTATGCGCATTCCGTCGTAATTAAGCGAACATCGCGATCATACGACCAAACGAACCAACATTCGGCATATTTTTGAGCATGTTTCATGTCCACAATGTTTAGGAATCCTTATGGAGCCTTGAAAATGATTTAACGAGCTTCAAACGTGTTGAAAATGGACTGAAACATGTGCAGGGACCTATTCTGCCATTTCTGCTTGAAATCTGCAGAAAGGAGGCTAGGCGTGACGCGAGGCCCACTAGGCGTCACGCGAGGCCCTTTCAGATCAGCAAAAGCTGTTTTAACAGCTGTTAACAGCTGTTATGCCCTCCAAACTCAATTCCACTTGCTTGTTCCTGATCATGGGGGGCCAATATGATGCACATGGGGTTACCAACAAGTGTAGGGACAAGATCAAAGCACGACATTCGAGGAACGATCCTAACAGTGGTCCAAATCCTATAAATACCCAACCCTTTCAACCCCAAAAACCCACACCTTTGAAATCTGAATTTGCTCTCTAAGTTGTTGTGTTTAACACTACATACCTGAGAGTATTCGGATTCAAACCTTCCTTTCTTGGACCCTTTGTAAGCATTCCTTCGTTCTTTTATTCTTTTAGCGTTAAAGTCAAACTTTGTTTGACTTTCTGCATTGACCAGTTTATGGTCAATGCGAAGTTCGTTTGAACTTCATAATGTGAGCGTGATCACGATGGTTATAGTCCCTAGTGACTATACCTACTGATTACCACGTTATCTAGGCTCAGTGACGAGTCGTAGTTTCGGCCAAAATGCGCATTCTTGCGTATTTTGTAACCAAACTACTCTTAGGTATCAAAACCGTTTGTTTTGATACCAAACCTGTTTTCTAAACTTAGTTAAGCATGTTTTAACATGCTTAGCTCGTCACTTTTAGTCTAGTGCTTATATAGGGTCGTAAGGTAAGCGATCTAAACAATCGCTTATACTTTCAAACCCGACCTGTTTGGTCGATCATTAGGATCCGACCAAACACATTAGGTGACCATAGTATATAGGGGATAACCTTCCGAGGTTATACCTTATGGTCACGACGTTTAGTTAGTTGTATGATAGGTAGTTTATATGCCTTAGGTAAATTACCAAAATACCCCTTTGACGCCAAAATTCATTTTAAACATATGTAACATAACTTTTGACATCTAAACTGATTTGGCAACAATATTAGACATGTTAAGGCATATTCTACTTGTCATAGGACTAGTTAGGCGGTCCGAACGCGTTTCACGCAAACGACGCGTTAAAGTAGCATAAGCTACCTAAACGGGTCGTCATGGGTCGTAAGCACTTAGGTTAGGTTTCATTTTAGTATGTAGGCTTTGTTAAACCATATTACATGAGTCCCCGTACTCGTTTGGTTTACAAGCCCTCATTCTATCCGATCCTCCGATTTAGGTCCGGTTTATTAACATAGTTACCTACATTAGGTGCCGTTTGATTTCCGTGATCTCTAGCATTGTTTGGTTGTTACACAAGGACTACTAAGCACTCTCAAGTGAGTACATAGTCCCCTCTTTTACTGTTTTCAATGTTTGGGGTGAAGCATGTGTACCTATTTGTTATGTTCATGATTTCAAAGTATAATTGATTATACGTAGTAGTACTTATCTTTTGACAAACTGAATGATTATTTATGGTTTAAACACTGATTTTCAAGGAGTATGAAATAAATGTTTGGAATAGTACTTATTTTGTTCACCGGACCGGTTGGTAGTATGATATAGCGCTATAGGATTAGACACCCCATTCCTGTTGTCATGGAATGTCTGAAACCAATTTGTTTCACCATCCAAATAGGGATTTCCTTTGTGGTATCCCTATAGTCTCAAAGGTGTATTTTGATGCACTAGGTCTGAATGAATTCTTAAATCACATTATTTTTGTATATTTAGTTATACTCCCAAAGGTATATTTTGATATACTCCCATATGTGATCTTGTACAAAACCAACAAACATTTTGTTAATCATTAAAGCATAGTTTGATATGTTATCTTCAAAATCCAAAACATAGTTTAATATGTTATTCATAAATCCAAAGTATACTTTTAATATGCTACTATAAGGTTATTCGTTTAACCTTACATTATTTTTACAGAGCATAACTTTTGATTTATTCAAACACTTTGTTTTGTACATTTTTACTTGTGGTTTAAGTAGTCTCATTTTACTTACCATACATAACTTTTGTTTACACATTACATAGTTTACATATAACTTGGGTTATACAATAACATTGGACTATTGGTTTAAAGATGAACATTCTATATTGGTGGTTTGGTTTGAGTAAGTGACTTAAGTAACGATGCGTGTGTAATATGATACAAGCATGGTGGATACGCCGCTGGTACTTCCTATATATAAGTGTTTGTATGGTATTACATATCGTAGCGTTATTTGAATCATTTCAATTTAAGACATATAACATTTTATACAAATAACATACTTTTCACAAGACATTGTTTTACAAACAACTTATCTTATACAAACTCATTTTTACATGGTTATTCACTTAACCATACTTTATTCTTTTATAAATATATATCATTGTTTTGTTTATCACTTTTCAAATGATTTACGAAACAAAACAATTTACAAGGATCATGACTACATTTCTTAAAACATTCTTTTTTTTCTTTAAACATATAAGTCATGAATCCTACTTTCATAAAACCTATGTATCTCACAGGCATTTTTATGCTGACGTACCTATTTTACACATGTTTCAGGTGCTGTCTTGAGATGATTGTTGATACATGCTACATTTAGGATGGACTCGAGCCTTAGCGACTTTAAAACTTGGAAGATCATAGTTGTACTTATTTGATTGTATTAAAACAATGAGTTCATTTACTCAATAAAACAAAATTATTTATTCCATGGTTACGAAACAATGGTTCTGTTACAACACTCCCCGACGTTTCCGCCATGTCTTGTTGTTATACGTGGTCGGGGTGTGACAGAAAAGTTGGTATTGGAGCCAATGGTTATAGGGAATTAGGTTATTAGTAATGCTTTGACCTAGACTATAACCTTCCTAGGACCCTAACACAAGTTTTCTTGTGTTTAGTTTTAAAACAATACCGTCACTTATTCTTAGGTGACAACCACAATAAGAACACAAATTTCTATCCCGCTTTGAAAACTAATCATCTGTTCTAGGATGATTTATTATATGGTTTTGAACCCTTTAAGTTTTCAAAATCCCATCAAAGTTAGTCTAAATAATGTGAACACGTGCAAACTGGAAGGGTGGGTGCCTGTACCCTGAGCTTTCTGTCTAAGGCTAGAGTGTTTGTACAAATCCGCAATATCGGACCAGTCACTCTTACCTGGGAACTCTTGGGGTGAGTGTCCACTTATAGGCTAGCATGTCTTCGCGATACATTATTTTTGACCTATTAACTTTGATTAATCACCAGGATCGTTTGTTGCTTTGTAGTAACAAACAAATGACCACCATCCTTGCTTTCATCAGATTTGTTTCATCTCATTCTTTTCGTCTAATTCTCTCACTCGTTTCCTTTCATGTTCCTCTTTTAGAATGCCTCCTCGACGCGACAATCAGATGGCGAATGCCGAACTGGCGGAAATCATCGCACAGCAAATGGCTGCTGCCTTCCCAAATCATTTTGCTCAAGTGAATCAAGCCATCAACAACCATAATGCTCCATGCAATTTCAAGAGTTTCAATTCGGCTAAGCCACTCAAGTTTAGTGGTTCTGAAGGAGCAACTGGGCTCCTACAATGGTTCGAGAGCATTGAGAGTACATTTCGTCACGTTCAGTGTCCTGATAATCGCAAGGTCGAGTTTGCTTCCAGTGTGTTTCTGAAAAGGGCTCTTACATGGTGGAACGGGGTGATGAGAGACCGCGGTGCTGAGGTTGCATTAGCACAGACTTGGGCTGAACTTAGGGCTCTTATGATGAAGGAGTTTTGTCCTCGTCATGAATTGAGAGCTTTAGAAAGGGAATTCGATGACTTGAAGCAAGACAGTGGAGAACATCGAGCCTATACTGACCGCTATGAGGAATTGAGCCTGTTATGCCCTACTATGGTTACGCCTCTGGATAAGGTGATTGAGAAATACATTGATGGTCTTCCTGATGTAGTTCAGGATATCGTTACTGGCAGCAACCCTACTACTGTCAGACAAGCCATTGAATTGTCTGCCACTCTGACTGAATCCCATATCAGGAAGGGTAAGCTGTTTCTGAAGGGCGACCCAAGACCATCTGACAAGACTGCTCAAGATGAACCAAAGGAAAAACAGGCTGAGGTATCCAAGAAGAAGAAGCGCAAAGCCTCTCAAAACTACGCTGTAACTGCTCAAGATAAACAGGTTGCACCAAACCAGCCAGCATAACCTCGCAAAAGGCAAAACTATGTTGGTACCGCACCTTTGTGCAACAAATGCAATCGTCATCATCTAGAGCAAGAGCAGTATGATAAATGTACCCACTGTGGGCGGTTGGGACATTTGATCAATGTTTGTCGTTATGCAAATCAAGCTGCTGCAAACCCTACTACTGTTCAAGCACAGTTCCCTCCGGGGTCATGTTATAACTGTGGTGACCTTACCCACTACAGGAACAATTTCCCAAGACTTGTTAACATACCTCCAGCGCGTGGACGAGTGTTTAACATCAATGAGGCAAACATGAACAATGATGTAGCAGTGAACAATTAGTGTTTTGTATTTCCTTGGTTGTTATCTTTTGACACTTCAAGATAATTCGGTTGTTACATAAATAAAGATTTGTTGTTTTTATTTCGGTAAAATTTATGCATTGTGTGAATGCTTGATGCAACCTTATGATGTAAACCCAAAGACAAACTACATGTGTGGTTCTGTCATTTTATGATCACTTGTGATCTCCCCAAGAACCTTAAACACTCGTTTCTTTTAAGAAACGAAGCCAAACACTTATTGAAAATCCTTCTATCTTTATAGATAGATCCTTGAAAATGATTAAAGTGCCAAATGAAATCCATGGATTGGATTCCTAGTGTGCTTAAATATCCGTGCCCAAAGATAACAAATTAAAGAATCAAGTTAACTAATTTTGTGCTTATGTGTTTTCTTACATGTTTTGTGGTTGTATGTGATCCATCCAAATCCTCGTAGAATCTTTCATATCTCATATGAGGAATTCATAGAAGGATATCCAAAGTTACTATCTTAATCCTTAATGGACTTCTACGTTGTAGTCAAATCCCTTGGGTTTTAAAGTACTATTCTAAAATTGGACCCCTTGAGTGGTCTAGATAAACATATTGATTTTAAAATCTGATTAGATATATCATATGATGATATAATTAAAAAGATCCCTTAAGTGGTCTATTTAAGGAGATCATACGACGGTCTAGTTAAGAAGATCATGTGTTGATCTAGTTAAAAAGATCGTTCGTTGATCTAGTTGAAAAGATCCTTTGGTGGTCTAGTCAAGTCGCTTCATGTTTATTCGATTGATTTTCCCTCTACGCATTATGAAATGAACTGTGCGGACTGTGCAAGGAATTACGTAATTATGGAGGCCTACATAATTATGGAAATTCAGTGTACAGAAACCACAGGAATTTTGTCATGTATTAAGACCTATAGTGACAAGAATAATGATACGGGAGAAGTCTTCGACCTTGACCGATGTCATTTTATCTTACACTCCCCAATTCTGATTTCAAGCACACACAAGTTTCCTATGATAAACCTTCAAGAGAAATATTCTTTTGTCCGTAATTCAAAATCCCATGTTTTGTTACTACAAGGAATTCACTTTGAGGGTTAACAAATTCGCTAGAATCCTAACATGGCCCAGAGTTTTACTTAAGGGTTCAATGGATCTATTTGAAAGCGAAACCATCACAGTTGTCTTCACAAGTTTCCTCTAAAATCAAATTTCGGGACGAAATTTCCTAAAGTAGGGGAGACTGTGACACCTGTGTCACTTCAACCATCAAACAAATACCAAACCAATGAAATAATGTATTTCATACTTGGGGTTTGTATAAACATGTGTATCATTTGCACATATCAATTCTTGTTCGATTTCGGGTCCTAAATCACTTTCTGGAAGGTTATACGCGCACCGATGCGTAAATATAACCAGTTTAATGCAACGAACACTCCGGAATAGTGAAATAGGTTTAACATACCTTAAATAACCTTTACATAACTTAGAAATAAGTTTTGAAGGCTTTGGTATGCTAAAATCAAGTTTAATCGCTTACAGGGACTTAATTCGACAAACTGCGAAAGTATGACGATTTGTACTAGAACAGACATTCTGGAACATAACCATAAGTTAAACATACCATAAATATCCTTTACATAGCTTAGAAATAGGCTTTGAGGGGTTCGGTGTGCTAAAATAAACTTTTGGGTCATTCAGGGACTAAAAGCGTCAAAAAGTGCATAAGTTTGTATTTTCGCGCATAATTACATTCTGAATACATCCAGACATCCAAAAATTTATGTAAGCATTAAAATATTTTATTTTAGTGTTTGGCATAAGAAAAACCCATTCGTCACGCAATTTGGATCGTTTTTCGCGCTTATGCGCATTCCGTCGTAATTAAGCGAACATCGCGATCATACGACCAAACGAACCAACATCCGGCATATTTTTGAGCATGTTTCATGTCCACAATGTTTAGGAATCCTTGTGGAGCCTTGAAAATGATTTAACAAGCTTCAAACGTGTGGAAAATGGACTGAAACATGTGCAGGGACCTATTCTGCCATTTCTGCTTGAAATCTGCAGAAAGGAGGCTAGGCGTGACGCGAGGCCCCCTAGGCGTCACGCGAGGCCCTTTCAGATCAACAAAAGTTGTTTTAACAGCTGTTAACAGCTGTTATGCCCTCCAAACTCAATTCCACTTGCTTGTTCCTGATCATGGGGGGGCCAATATGATGCACATGGGGTTACCAACAAGTGTAGGGACAAGATCAAAGCACGGTATTCGAGGAACGATCCTAACGGTGGTCCAAATCCTATAAATACCCAACCCTTTCAACCCCAAAAACCCACACCTTTGAAATCTGAATTTTCTCTCTAAGTTGTTGTGTTTAACACTACATACCTGAGAGTATTCGGATTCAAACCTTCCGTTCTTGGACCGTTTGTAAGTGTTCCTTCGTTCTTTTATTCTTTTAGCGTTAAAGTCAAACTTTGTTTGACTTTCTGCATTGACCAGTTTATGGTCAATGCGAAGTTCGTTTGAACTTCATAACGTGAGCGTGATCATGATGGTTATAGTCCCTAGTGACTATACCTACTGATTACCACGTTATCTAGGCTCAGTGACGAGTCGTAGTTTCGGCCAAAATGCGCATTCTTGCGTATTTTGTAACCAAACTACTCTTAGGTATCAAAACCGTTTGTTTTGATACCAAACCTGTTTTCTAAACTTAGTTAAGCATGTTTTAACATGCTTAGCTCGTCACTTTTAGTCTAGTGCTTATATAGGGTCGTAAGGTAAGCGATCTAAACAATCGCTTATACTTTCAAACCCGACCCGTTTGGTCGATCATTAGGATTCGATCAAACACATTAGGTGACCATATTATATAGGGGATAACCTTCCGAGGTTATACCTTATGGTCACGACGTTTAGTTAGTTGTATGATAGGTAGTTTATATGCCTTAGGTAAATTACCAAAATACCCATTTGACGCCAAAATTCATTTTAAACATATGTAACATAACTTTTGACATCTAAACTGATTTGGCAACAATATTAGACATGTTAAGGCATATTCTACTTGTCATAGGACTAGTTAGGCGGTCCGAACGCGTTTCACGCAAACGACGCGTTAAAGTAGCATAAGCTACCTAAACGGGTCGTAATGGGTCGTAAGCACTTAGGTTAGGTTTCATTTTAGTATGTAGGCTTTGTTAAACCATATTACATGAGTCCCCGTACTCGTTTGGTTTACAAGCCCTCATTCTATCCGATCCTCCGATTTAGGTCCGGTTTATTAACATAGTTACCTACATTAGGTGCCGTTTGATTTCCGTGATCTCTAGCATTGTTTGGTTGTTACACAAGGACTACTAAGCAATCTCAAGTGATTACATAGTCCCATCTTTTACTGTTTTCTATGTTTGGGGTGAAGCATGTGTACCTATTTGTGATGTTCATGATTTCAACGTATAATTGATTATACGTAGTAGTACTTATCTTTTGACAAACTGAATGATTATTTATGATTTAAACACTGATTTTCAAGGATTATGAAATAAATGTTTGGAATAGTACTTATTTTGTTCACCGGACCGGTTGGTAGTATGATATAGCGCTATAGTATTAGACACCCCATTCCTGTTGTCATGGAATGTCTGAAACCAATTTGTTTCTCCATCCAAATAGGGATTTCCTTTGTAGTATCCCTATAGTCTCAAAGGTGTATTTTGATGCACTAGGTCTGAATGAATTCTTAAATCACATTATTTTTGTATATTTAGTTATACTCCCAAATGTATATTTTGATATACTCCCATATGTGATCTTGTACAAAACCAACAAACATTTTGTTAATCATTAAAGCATAGTTTGATATGTTATCTTCAAAATCCAAAACATAGTTTAATATGTTATTCATAAATCCAAAGTATACTTTTAATATGCTACTATAAGGTTATTCGTTTAACCTTACATTATTTTTACAGAGCATAACTTTTGATTTATTCAAACACTTTGTTTTGTACATTTTTACTTGTGGTTTAAGTAGTCTCATTTTATTTACCATACATAACTTTTGTTTACACATTACATGGTTTACATTTAACTTGGGTTATACAATTACATTGGACTATTGGTTTAAACATGAACATTCTATATTGGTGGTTTGGTTTGAGTAAGTGACTTAAGTAACGATGCGTGTGTAATATGATACAAGCATGGTGGATACGCCGCTGGTACTTCCTATATATAAGTGTTTGTATGGTATTACATATCGTAGCGTTATTTGAATCATTTCAATTTAAGACATATAACATTTTATACAAATAACATACTTTTCACAAGACATTGTTTTACAAACAACTTATCTTATACAAACTCATTTTTACATGGTTATTCACTTAACCATACTTTATTCTTTTATAAATATATATCATTGTTTTGTTTATCACTTTTCAAATGATTTACGAAACAAAACAATTTACAAGGATCATGACTACATTTCTTAAAACATTCTTTTTTTTCTTTAAACATATAAGTCTTGAATCCTACTTTCATAAAACCTATGTATCTCACAGGCATTTTTATGCTGACGTACCTATTTTACACATGTTTCAGGTGCTGTCTTGAGATGATTGTTGATACATGCTACATTTAGGATGGACTCGTGCCTTAGCGACTTTAAAACTTGGAAGATCTTAGTTGTACTTATTTGATTGTATTAAAACAATGAGTTCATTTACTCAATAAAACAAAATTATTTATTCCATGGTTACGAAACAATGATTCTGTTACAACACTCCCCGACGTTTCCGCCACGTCTTGTTGTTATACGTGGTCGGGGTGTGACACCCACTTAGCTCATACTTGGTTATTTGATAAATCACTAGTTTATGGCACAATTCTACAAGTTTGCATCTAGGGTTTGTTCCTAGACTTGTACCCACACTAATATCACTAACATTGAACATTCATGCAAGAATTTCGTTCATGCATGTTCATCACAAATTCGAAATATTACTAAACATCAAAATTCAACATAACTTGTGATCCCCTAAGCTTGGTGATCACGATTTTATTAAGAGCCCCAAATTATTGGCTTGATTTCTCCTTGATTTTGATCAATTTTGTGGATTTAGGGTTCACTTGGTAGAACCCCTTTTGGCTCCTGGGAAATGTCGACCAAACACACACTGAAGTGTGTGTTTTGGTGTTTTGTTTTAATTAAATAAAACTATTTTCAATTTTGTCATGTTTAGTCCCCTCACTTGTTCAACTTTTTATAAAGAGTATTATTAATCAAGTTTCATAGGCATTTTAATAACATTTAATTAACTAGGTTGATATTCCTAGTTACTTGGCGGGTTCGGGGAAATCACATCCTGTTTTTACTTTAAGTCCCGTTAACTCGGGCCTTTTATATACTTTGTTTTCTCAAAGTATTTATCCTCCTTTGAATTAATATTAGATTTATATATTTAAATCCTAATATTTACCGGGTGAATTTTTACCACTAACGGTATTTTACCCGTCAGTAATATTAACGGAGTTTGATTACCAAACCCGTTTTTGGGGTGTTACATTTGGCCCTAACACTAACCCCATCCATTAAATGTTAGGGGCCAAAAGGGTTAGAAAAAAAGATGTTGGGGGCTCAGATGTTAAAAAATTCTTTTTTGGGCCAAAATCGTAATTTACTCTTTTGTTTAACAAAACTAGTAGTTGGGTTGGGCTTGAATGAGTATTAAGTTATTGGGCTTGATGGATTGAATTTAAGTTTTATTAAAGGGGTTAGTGGGCTAACTTGTTTACATAATTTGATCGGGTTTCAATCCGTGTTCACAATTTTTTATATAAATTCTTAACCTTTTTTTCTAAGGGAGCTGACGAAATTTTCCAAGGGGTGCGGTAGGAATTTTTTTAAGGGGTGCGGACGAAAATTTTCAAGGGGTGTGGTCGGAATTTTTCGCAAAAAATACCATTAATTTTTTTTTCAAAGGGTGCGGCCGCCCACCACCCTATAAGATGGGTCCGCCCCTGGTTACAACATCAAATGACGAGTGTATAGGGTTATAGTTTATTTGTTTATCCAATAAACAGACTAGACAGAAACAAGTTGGGCACACCTCAACATAACCCATGGGACTTAAAAAGAGTCCACATGTTACTCCCTTATTGGGCGGGTTTTGTGCAAGTTTTCCAAGTCTGTTTTGTGTCATATCTTTTTAAGGCCGAGTTATCTTCAGTCATGTTGTCGATTCATTATGATACCCTAGCCAAATCCAAATTCTAGAGGCTTAGAAATTTCTCGAAGAACTGAAGAAGTCCCGAGTATACCTTGCCAAACGGTCAGGTCGGGTACAGCGGCGGACGCAACAATTTTTCCATGAGGGTGCAGAATATTTTTTAAAATTTCGGGACATGTAAAACAAAAAAAACATCAAACTAAAATTTATATAATCATCAAAAACACGTCAAACGTTGTTACAAACATATTTAAAATGTCAACTTACGGGTTTTCATTTTTTAAAATCTATCGAAAACATCATCTAGAGTTACTTTCTTAAACAAGTCCTTCTCTATATAACATATATAACTATTACTTAAAGTCTCATCGCCAATCCGATTATGCAAGTCGGTCTCCACATTCTTCATTGCCGAAAAACATCTTTCAACGGCTGCGGTTGCGACGGGTAATACGAGAACAAGCTTCAATAACCGATATACCAATGTATAAGTTACGTGAATATATGTTGAAACCATTAACCTTACAAGACTTGACAAACCATCCAAGTTGGCAAATTGTTTATTTTTTTTTTCACAAAACCAATGTAGTTTCCAAGTTGAACCGGAAGCCTTCGTTTTTCGGCTTCATCGAAATCATATGGATACTTTTCGGCTGGTTTAGTATATTTGGAGTGTTAAACGCACTAAAATTATCACACAGACTCAAACAACTCGTACAAAGAAGTAGTTCCGATGTTACCTTGTTAAAACTATAATCATATAATCAATATTAAGAGACTACAAACCCAGCCTATAAAGACTAGAATAACCCCAAATTAGCACAAAACACATAAAAGTTTAAACTTTTTTAACCCATCATGACTCTTAAACAAAATAACATAAACATCAAAATAACAAAAAACAAAACATGTACCTGTTCGTGGCCGGAATTACGTTGTTCGTGGTCGGAATTTTGCAGTCTCCGTAGGGGGTGGGGGTGTCGCAGGTCGCTGGCAGTGAGGTGAGGCAGAGGGAGGGCGGGAGTCGCTCAAAGCTGGCAGTTGATTGGATCTTCTGTAAATTGGATTGATTTTGTTTAATTAAACATATTGGGTTGGGGTTAAATTTTATTAACTTATTGGGCTTGATGGAATGAATTCAAGTTTTATTAAAGGGGTTAGTGGGCTTTCTTTACATAATTGAGCTGGGTTTCAATCCCTGTTCACAATTTTTTTTTATATAAATTCCTAACATTTTTTCTAAGGGGCGCGGACGAAAATTTTCAAGGGGTGCGGTCGGGATTTTTCACAGAAAATACTACTAGATTTTTTTTTCCAAGGGGTGCGGCCTCCCACACACGCTATAGGGGCCCCTGGTCGGGTGAGGTAACTAGGTCATACCGGGTCAGGTCAAAACATGCTGTTTTGAAAAGTGGTCAGTTTGGTTTGCGTCAGAATGGGTTATGACTAAAATGGCTTTGGGTTGAAAGATGCCATTTTATAAAAAGCCTCGGGAGACCAATCCAGTAGCTTATCAACTGCTGCAGCAAAAAAGCAAAAAATTTACCAGACAAACTCAGTATTCATGATCATATAGTAAATTCAAAGCAAAACCCCACCTGCATCATACAAAACCCACCTGCAGCATTTCCATATCAAAAACTGGATTTGCATATCAAAACCTACTTGGATCATACAAAAACTGGATTGCCAATGGTGCCATAGTGATGTTCTTGATGATAATTGCCTCTCTAAGTCTGAATCGTTGCGTTTTCATTCTCATATATCCGTTTGCTAATACACTTCTCTCTTCTTTTGATTCGGTAATCACTTTGTTTATTCAATGGTTTGTTTTATGTACAACTAAGTAATTTCCTAGAATTACCTATTTGTGCTCATCCGGGATTGAGTGATTGTAACTAATCAATTTTGTTCAATTTTCTGAGCAAATACAAGCCTTTTGATGTGTAGCGATTTCTTTATCCGGGTGAATAAATTTTACTGCAAAATCAGTTTACATGTTCTCTTCTGTAATTTACTGAGATTGTCAACTCCAATTGCTACCTTGCTTTGCCTATATCTCATTTTGTTCCTCCTTAGCGTCAGATTACCGACTGATCATGTTGGTTTTGGGTCGGTGAGGGATGTGAATCGAACTTATCATTCGATAGTCGCCAAATCTTATCTGTGTGTGGATGAGGATCCCTATTATATATGGTGTCCTGATTTGCATTCTGTCTGCTCTCTATTGAACTAGTTTGCTAAACATCATATCATGTGTTTTATGTTCTTGGATATATAATCTGGAGTTTTGACCAAAACAGGTTTAGATATTACAATTTCTATAATCTTTGTATTGTTTAACCTTGTTATAAAATTCTAACATTGTTTTATGCATTTGTACTTTTAGATTAAATGTACACTTCTCAACTCATATAAGAGCAGATAGTTTGGTTGATGACCGGTAGGCCTATGGCTAAGGATTGGCGTTCTGAGTTTTATAGATAAGAAAGAAATAAAAGAATACGAAAAGGGAAAAGAAAAGAATGTAAAAGAAAGTTTATTACTTTATTCGTGTTATCAAGTTGTAAAAAAATATGAAATATGAAAAAGAAAGAAAGTATAAAGCTTTTCATATTCTTTTGAGTGAGAGAGGAAGAGAATAAAAATATGTCAGATCTACCAATTATGTATAAATAGCTAATAATCATTAAAAATTAACTTTTATTATCAAAAAATTCTTTTCAAGAAGATTTCCTTTATTTCTCCTTAAAACATTCTATAATTTAACTAAATATTATATTTCTTTAAATTTTTTTAACCAATTAGATTTTATTCTTCATCTCTATCTCAATCACAACCACTTATATATTACTTTTTTTTTTATCTTGCTTAGGCATTTAAAAAATAGATAATGAATAGTGAATCTTTATATTTAGACAATCACTATGCATAAAAATATTAAGATACATATTGGGATGCATATTTTAATGAAGATGCGACATAAAGAAAAGAGTTAATTGCCAAAATCGTTCATGCGGTTTGGGCACGTTTGCTATTTTCGTCCAAAATGACACTTTTGTACCAAATTGCCCCCAACGTTTGTAACTTTTTGCCATTTTCATCCAAACCACTAACTTAGTTTATTTTTTCTGTTAAGTTGAGGATATTTGGATGAAACTGGCAAATATAAAACCACAACGACGATTTTGGCAATTTACTCAAACCCTTTTTAATTTCTTTTATTTAATTATTTTTGTTACATATATAATAAAAAAGAATATACATGGAGTTTTCAGAAAAAAAATTAATAGTTTTGTCACATAATTTTTATAAATTTTCATCCAAATCACTAACTCAGTTTATTTTTTCTGTTAAGGTGAAGGATATTTTAAATTTTATAAATTAAGACAGATATTAATTTACAGCTTCTTTATATAAATCAGTTTTATAAAGAGAAAACTTCATTGGTGTGCAACACATAACAATCGATTACTACTTTTAGTATTTATCAATTGTAGAGTAGAGATAGAAAAAAAACTGTAAAACGTTACATATTTTTTAAATGTGTTGAGCACCTAGAAAATATGTTGGTAGAAGTAAAATATTTATTTAATTAAGATTATGAGGGTAACTAACTAATACTTATTCTGAGTGGCTTGAGTAAAGAAACTTTCCAATCCTTCTTAGATTGAAAATTCAGGTTTATCTAGTACATGAAAATCAAGGATCCTTCTCAGATTGGAGGTCCATCTGCAGCGGACCAACTGTGATCACCTACGTGGTGGATGATGCTAAGGGAACCACTGCACCTAAGCCTGAGTCGCAATACACTGATAAGATCGAGAGAAACTTGACACTGATGACAAAGCTCTTGCAATGCTGAACTCTGTGTTGGCACCAGAAATCGATGTTGGGGTTCGGGATGCTGTTTCTGCCCAGGAATTATGGAATGCACTCTTAGCTATGTATGAAGGAAATGAGGAGATGAAGAAAAGCAAACAGGAGATGCTGCCGCAAAGATTTAACCTGTTCAATCACTATCCAAGAGAAACACTAGAAAACCAGATTCAAAGGTACATCTCCTTGATTAGTGAGATGGAAACACATGACATTCCACTGCAAAACTCTGTTATCAACAAAAAAAAATACTCAATGCTCTTCCTAGGAGATGGGATACGATTGTCACCCTTATTAAGAGAACCAAGGATCTGACAAGAATGAGTCTTGCAGAGTTGATATCATTGCTTAAATCTTATGAGATGGATGATAAGAAAAGACTCTACAACCACACCTCAAGCTACAACAAGGCAGATGTGTTGACCAACACTGCACTGGTCTCTCAACAAGGAGCTAGCTCTTTTCAAATGTTTCCTTCTCCAGTGACGAACCCTACAAACACACCGTCTACCGATCTGTTTCCCTCAAATCTTGGTACCTATTCTGGTTATTTGTCACAACCCCCGTCCCCTAAGTACCCAGGAACGGGCGGCCGCGACCAGTTTCAGTGGTATCGGTGTTTATCAGTTTGGCAGCGGAATTTACATCAGGACTGTAGTTAGGAAATATTTTATCAGAGTAAAATACCACGCTTTTATAATATTAAACACATGGAAAAATCCCAAGTTTCAAGTACACACATTTTAATAGGGATAAACCCTATTTTATTTAAATAAAACATCTCTTTATTTAGGTAACTTTTATAGCCACTTTTCCAACCCTTCAGTGCTGTCCAGCTGGCTTCTACTTGGCTTTAACATTTTATTACCTGAAACGCGTTTAAAAACATTTTGTCAGTGGGAAATACTGGTGAGTGAATTCCATTTTAATTAAGACAGGTAAAACCGTTTTACAGTATTGAGGGCGATCGCGCAATTACATTTGTTTCTATCTACTTTAATTACCACCCACGGTACTGTCACCCCGACTTGTGGTTATGTTACTACTCACAGTGTAGTAACAAATTCTGTATACAAAACCCCAACATACCGACGATAATTGTAGAATACAAATACTCAATCACTGTTAATTATAATGTAAAACAATTGAGGTTTTGTAAAAACAGTTTACAAAAAGGAGATTACTCACTTTGCTGTCTTAGGGTTTTCCTTTAGGATTTCCTGGTGATTATCTATTAATTACACAATGCACACGTGTTAGTATAATAACCCAATATTTACATTAGTAATACCCTCCCCGAGACAAAATTCCAACGACTACGTCAGGCAGAACCACGACAGCCATTACGAAACCTTAGATCAATCGGGTAGCGTATCTAATACGTAACCGGGGGTTAAAATACTTACAACGAGGCAGAACTTCGTTATTTAGGGGGTATTATGCCGGAGTATAGTGATTACACTACAGAAATTAGAGAGAATTCGATGGAAATGAGCGACGAAAATGAACTGCTGAGCTCCCATTTTATAGGGCTGGTCGACCAGGTTCTCGCGGCCCGTGAAGGAACCCTAAGAGGTCTTCGCGCCCCACGACATAGGGGATGTAGGGTTTAGCTAGGCCTGGTCATGGGGTAGGCTCGACAAATGGCGTGACACGTGGCAGCACCGGGCTGTGTCTTGACGACCAGCTGTCGTGCCCCGCGTAGCCTAAAGGCAAGGCCTTCGCGGCCCGCGAGCGCCTATATTTTCTTGTTTTTATTTAATTTTTAATTATATAAGGTATTTTGGGTTCGGTTTTCGTATACGGGGTTTATTTTGAGACGTCTAGGGACATTATAATTATATTAGGGGTGTCGAAAATATTTTGGAGGGTTGTTATATCCTCCCCACCTTGTTTTAGAACTCGTGCTCGAGGTCTACTGGAATAGGTGCGGGTATTTCCTTTGCATTTCTGATTCAAGCTCCCAAGTGTATTCTGGTCCTCTTTTGGAGTCCCATTTAACTTTGACTAGCACAAATCTCTTGTGTTTGAGATTCTTGACTTTCCTGTCCTCAATCTGTAGAGGCCTCTCTACAAACTTTAGCTTTTCATTTACCTTTATATCTTTAAGAGGTATTATTAACGATTCATCGGCTAAACACTTTTTGAGATTGCATACATGAAATACATCATGTATTACTGCCATTCCTTCTGGCAGTTATAGCTGATAAGCTATAGGTCCTATTCTTCTGATAATCTCAAAAGGTCCAATATACCTGGGGCTTAGCTTTCCTCTTTTGATGAATCTGACAACTCCTTTCCAATGTGAGACTTTTAACAACACCTTGTCTCCTACCTGAAATTCCAATGGCTTTCGCCTGTTATCAGCATAGCTCTTTTGTCGATCGCGTGCTGCTTTCAGTCGTTCTTTGACTTGAACAATCTTGTTGGTTGTTTCTTGCACTATCTCAAGTCCAGATAGTTGCTTCTCTCCAATTTCTGCCCAACAGAGTGTGGTTCGGCACTTTCGTCCATAAAGTGCTTCAAATGGTGCAGCATTGATACTTGTATGATAACTGTTATTGTAAGAAAATTCTATTAATGGTAAGTGGTCATCCCAATTACCTCCGAAGTCAATTACACAAGCTCTAAGCATATCTTCCATTGTCTGAATTGTCCTTTCGCTTTGTCCGTCTGTTTGAGGATGGTAAGCTGTGCTTAGATTTAGTTTGGTTCCCATAGCTTTTTGGAAACTTGTCCAAAAATGAGAGGTAAAATGGCTATCTCTATCAGATACAATTGATAAAGGAATACCATGTAATGAAACTATTTCATTTACATATAATTTGGCTAACTGTTCCATACTGAAAGTTTCTTTCATTGGTAGGAAATGAGCTGACTTAGTTAACCTATCTGCAATTATGACGTGATGTCGTGGTCACAATCAAATTTAATCCAATTACTACTAATAGCTAGCGGTAAGTGGGTATCGAACACAAGGATTTTGTGGAATATGTGTTATCTAGAAGTGTATCTAAGTTAACTAAAATTAAACTACTTGCAATAAAATAAAGGGGTAAATTTGTAGAAATGTAACTAAGTTTACCAAATGTTCTAATTAAGTCACCGAAACTTTTTTTGTCTCCTTAAAATCACTAAAGTTTCATTTGATGTTCTAATACTATGTAATTATCAGGTTATTCGGTTACAATGATTATGTGTCAGGTTTCATTAATTTTTTTAATATTTATTATGATGTATAAAATATAAATAATAACATGGATTTTCAAATTAAAATTAAAAGAAGAGAATTTATAAATCACATTTATACAAACTCATTTGCTTCATCTTCAGCATCTAAACTCTCGCACACCCAAATTAAAAGAAATTTTAAATCACAGTTATAAAATCTTATTTGCTTCCTCTTCAATAAGTAAACTCTCCTACACCCATATATTTAATCTCTTTAAATTAAATTAATTCGAATTAAGCTTTCTTTAACCTCCGATGTCATTCTCTGAACATTTTATAGTTTCTATCATGTTGCTGTGAAACCACCATCTACCGCCATGAGACCACCACCACTAACCACCTTGAAAAGCTTAATGTCGTCGAATCTGTTCTCAGATCTCACACCTGTCGCTGGAGAGGCTAACAAATTCACCACTTGTTAGACAAGTCGATTGTTACATCCGCAAAACTATCATATCTAATCTGGGCTTGTACCACCACGCCAACCATCGTATTCGCCGGAAATCACACCTTCAGTTTTCAGGCAATCTTTTCAGAGTAGAGACAGGGGTCGGTGTTTTGATCTTTCGCAGGCGATGTCTTCAATCGAGTACTTTTAGGCCATACTTTCAAGGTTGGTCATCGGCAATTTGGTATAGGAGGGTTGAGGTGTTTCTGGGTTGGGATCTTAGAGACGATGAAGGTTTAGATGTGAAGATGAAACCTGAAAAGCTTGTGGATGAATTTTTTATTTAGGTTTACTATTTTTTTATTTACTTCACTGAAAATCCACATAAGCATTAAAAGAAAAAAAATAGAAGAAAAGATTGGTATCCTGATGACCTGGTAATTACACGCTATTAGAACACAAAATCAAAGTTAAGTAACTTTATAGAGACAAAAAAAGTTTGGATGACATAATTGAAACAACCAGCAAAATTGATTACATTTCTGTAGGGTTTTCCCTAAAATAAATTCAAGAGTTGGATTGATTAATTTGAGTTTTAAAAACTAAGGTTACTATTCTAATTGCAAAAATGGAAATTTAGGTTGTAAACAATTTAGAGACAAATGACCATCTTTAGTTTCCGGTTTGCTTCAACGTTTGTACTATCATTCACTAGAAAGAACTACATAGACATAGTTCATGTGTAATTACTTGTTGTGATAAAAGGGAACTAAGTACTCAGATTCCTAGAACGTGAGGTTGTTACCCGATGACCAATTAACCCTTACCCAATCCTAATTCTACCCATGATATCTCGATTGCCAATGGCACCAAGAACGTATGGTTTCAAAATAGAATAACATAAGAATCAACAATTTACAAGCAAATAAGAACACACCATAATAAACAAAAGATAAATTAAGTTTATCATTCTAGAAATACGAAATCAAAGCACAACCGTCTCAAACAAACCTTCAACTAAAGATGACCACCATAAGTTTAGCCGCACATGGCTTGGATAATCATCATCACAAAAGTATTCATGTTCATGACAATCAAAAGCATAAAACCAATGTTTAACAAGTGTCTTCCCACTCCAAGAACAAGAAAATTTTGTCTCTAATTGTTGTATAACCGAAAAACCATGATAGGACCATAAAAAACAACATCAAAAGCTCAATAAATGCGTAAGTTACAAGAACAACCCAGTCGGCGCCGTAACCTACGGCACCCGCCGTAGGCTACGGTGGTAATAAAAGTGCTACGGTGGCTCTATACTGGACTACGGTGGTCAAAAAGTGCCAGTCGGCGCCGTAAGCTACGGCCCTTGACGTAGCCTACGGCAGGCTTCAACATGAAAACTTGTTTTCAGCATAACTTTTTCGTTTCAACTCCGTTTTCTCCTACGTTCTCGTAATTTCGTCCTCTATCATGCTAGCCTCTTAATTCTTAAATTCCAAAAATTGATTTTTTTTTCATTTATTCTCCGTGTTCCTTCCATTTTATGCTCCCGTTTGTACCTGAAACACAAACAATCGTAGTTATCTAATTCTAGACAACTACCCGATTGAATGTAGGATTTTATTATCATTTATACCACTTAAGGGTTGTCCTATGGACTACCCGTCACATCCCCACACTTAACCGTTGCTTGCCCCAAGCAACCCGTTCAACAAAACACAATTTATTCAAGCGATCAAGTACAAACCAAGCAACAATTGTCCTCATTTACTAACTTTTTTCTTAAATCCGCACATAACACACCCCTCACAATAACTCTCTTCTCGGTGGCAAGTAATAACTAGTAAAGATACGCTAGATCACACTCAAGGCAAACGGGTAGTTGAACAATAATATGCTTGTACTCAAATCGGTCTTTCGCCTAAATAATTTGCTAAACATGCACGTGAATCAAAGGGACTTAGAGGTTGTAACGTGGCTAAGCAAATGGGTAGGAAATGGAAATATATATGCAAAGTAGCTAACAATTCAACCCGGTCTTTTATTTCTAACTAAGCAAAACATAAACAACTATGTACAACATATCTCATTCATATTTTTTTTCATTTTTCATTACTTTTTCTCTCTTTTTTTTTTTTCCTTTCGTATCTCTTTTTTCTATATTTTTTTTTCTTTTCAAACATAACAAGATAAACATACTAATACGAGATGCAACACTAATAGACCGGGTCAAATACATGTTAAATTTAGAGGAACTAGGCACGGGTTACAAATGATCGGCTTCAAGCTCAAATGGGCTACTAAAGTCCAAACCCCCGCCCCTCTCACTACCATGCTCATATATATAATTTATGAGGTCCAACCCCCCAAATCCCACACTCACACTCACCATGACGAGGCTACCTAAATGCCCTTATCATTTTCACATTCATGCAAAGCTAAGGCCTCAAACCGCATCTAAGCACAAGTTCTAATGTACCCCCACCCATTGCCACTCTCATCAAAGAAAAATATTTCTAATAAATTCAAAGAGATGGCTCAACTCTCACCAAGAAAGAACAAGGGAATATAGGATGCCGGTGTATCATGCGGTTTTGTATTCAAATGTTTAATTCAGACCATTGTCACTTGATTTTTAAAATTTTCAATTTTCACAAATTTTTCAAAATTTCCCCTCATCCCCACACTTGGGATACATTGTCCCTAATGTATGGTTTTGAAGGGAAGATCGCTTAAACACCAAAAACATCAATTTTGTTTTTTTTTTAATTTATTTTATAAACAAAAGCAAATTAATAAACTAACAATATTTTAAAGCTAAAGAACATGACAAGTCTAAGGAAAAAGTACATTGACCTGGTGAAGTTTGACACAACAGATATTGTAAATGATCAAATTTCCTATCACCACCTTCACATAAATATCCGTACATCTTCCCCACACTTGAGTGTTGCCATGGCCCTGAAACATAGTAAACTAAAGAAATAACAAGATCAGTGAAAAACCTCGGGTTGCCTCCCGAGCAGCGCTAAGTTTTCAGGTCTTCAGCCAGACCGTGCCACCCCTATTTAAGGTGGCTCAAAGAAGCGGTTCCTGCCATCTCCATCACTTCCTCGTGCCATTGAGCAAAATGCATCCATTTCATTTTGACTCGGTGTGTAATCAAATACACTCTTGCTTGAACCCATATGTTTTTCTTCACGGTCCGGTGGGTGATTTCTTCTCATTCTTTGAAACACCTTTTCACTAAACCCGCAATCCTTCGCCGCAACAAAATCATAACTAATCATCTTAGTCTGAACATCAAATGACAACTTACGGTTCTTTTCGGTCATGGTAATGATTCCTTCTCTACAATCGATTTGAGCATTTGCCGTATAGAGAAACGGTCGACCCAAAATCACCCTTTGTTGTGACGCCATCATGGTAGTAGCATAATCTAAAACTAGAAAATCCACCGGGTATTCGAATTCTACCAACCGAATCATAATATTCTTAACCATTCCCCGTGGACGCCTCCAACTTTCATCTGCCAAACTCACCATGGTGTCTACATCCTGAAGCGGACCAAAATCATACATGTCGTATAGATCACCTGGTAACACACTCATGCTCGCCCCATAATCCAATAATGCATGAGGAATTTTTAGTTTCCCCACTTGGATAGGCACGATTGGCGCTCCATACTCTTTATCATTCTCGACTTCGGCATCTTTTTCCAAACCTGAGTTCACTTGATACGAAGAAGTTAGCAATGTTTCATTAAATTTAGTATTTGGAACGGTGCTTACCACATTGATGTTAATGCTTTTTGTGAACTTGGGATTTATCACTGTGTCACTCGGTGATTGACCTTTTGCTTTCTTCAATAATGCCACGTCACTTGCAAGTTGACCCATTTGAGTGGTCAACGATTGAATAGCTTTGTTACAGATTTCATCTTTTTACATGCGAACATCATCCATTTGATTTCTTCGCTGCATCTCTAGTTGCATTGCCTTGAGCATCTCCATAACCTCATTTCCACCAGAAGAACTTTGACCTGAAAACCCACTTTGATTATTGAACGGTTGGCGTGGAGCAAAGTTACCTTGACTTCCTTGAAAATTCGGGTTGGCTTGGTTTGAGGGATTTCCATATCTAAAATTTGGGTGGTTTCTCAAACCGGGGTGGTAAGTATTGGAATTCATGTTATAATTTCTACCACCCCCTCCTTGCACTTGCAATGCATTCACCTCCTCATATTGCCCTTCCACTCCTTGGCAATTTTCAGCCGCATACCCTATCTCATTACAAAGTGCACAAACATCATCAATTTCATTAGAAGTTTGAACATTACCATCGTCTACCGCGTGCACTTGAGTTCGGGTAATGGCCGGTCGTGCTCTCCTTGATGCTTGAGCTTTTCTTTTTGATGTGACCGCCATTTGCTCCAATAATTCCCAATCATCATGCTCATAATTTGTGCCAAAAGTGCCGTTCGTGATCGACATTAAATCGCGAGCATCTTCAGCACATAACCCCTCATGAAAAGCATTCATCAACTCCCATAGCTCTATCCCATGATGAGGGCAATTCTTGATCATCATGTTAAACCGTTCGAACGCTTCATGAAACATCTCACCCGATTGTTGTTGGAAACTTCTCAACCCTTTCCTAGCATCATTTGTCTTTTGAGTGGTATAAAATTCATCCAAGAAGATTTGTTGCATTTCCGCCCATGTGTAGATAGATGCTGAAGGTAGGGTGTAAAACCACTTTTTAGCCTTGTCTTCTAAAGAAAATTGGAATAATACCAATTTGACATCATCGGCCGAAAATCCTTGACTCCCAAGAGTGTTGAAAATCGAATCATAAGCCTCCAAATGGAAATAAGGCTCCTCCGTTGCTAGACCCTTATACTTTGGCAAACTTTGTAACGAATTGGTTCGCACTTCAAACGTCCTTCCTTGATCATTGTGAGGAATAACTACCGGTGAAGGATTATGAGTAATCACCGCTCTAAAATGTGCTTCTATACCTCTTGCATGTTCTCGAAGATGTCTTCTTGGCACCCAAACGAACTCTTGGCTATATAGGCCCCATTGGTCTTTGAATAGGCCCTTGAGGTGCAAATGGTGGTTGAAATTGATGTTGCATCGGTTGTTGTTGAATTGGCCTTTGAAATTGAGGTTGTGCATTTTGTGGACGAATTTGTTGTAACGGTGTAGGACGTTGCAATTGTATCCCTTGTGGTCGAACATGTTGTACCCCAACCGGTAACCTACCTATATCTTGAATTCGTTGCAATGGTTGACTTTGTTGAACTACTCCTCCGTGAGGTCCCAAATTACCTCCATCATCTCCATAATAAAATCCATCTTCTTCGTATCCCTCAAACTCTTCATACCCTTCATACCCTTCATAATATCCATCTCCTCCTATACCCGAAGATTGCCCAAATGGAAGAGATGAATATTGAAAACCCGATTGGTCCGGTGGTCTGAATGTAGAAGTAGCATGAACAACAGTTGAATTTGGTGGTATTGAATCGGTGGAGGATGATTGACCCGAAGCTGGAAAGAAATGTGAAAATGGTGGAATTGTAGTAGAAGGACTAAAGGTAAGTGTAGGTTCAACTTGGGTGGTAATAGGTGGTGTAGTGTTGGTTGGTGTAGTGTTGGTTGATGTAACATCATGTGGTGGAGTAGGGTCGGTAGTGGTGTTAGGCATGGTGGTATTTGGTGAAGGTTGTGTTGATGATGGTATGAAATGTGGTGTAAGCTCACCCATAGTGGGTGGTGGTGGTGGATCCATGTATCTAAGTGGTGTAATTGGTGTAGTAGGTGTTGTTGGTGAACCGCTGATTTTATTTTCTCTTAACAAAATTCTGTTTCTTCTCAAAGTCCGTTCAATTTCTGGATCAAATGCTAATGGTGATAGCTTGTGAGAGCTCCTAGTACTCATGCACCTGTAAATACCTGTACACTAACACACCCAGCGTAAACCAGAAAAATAACAAACCTAAAAAGATAAAAAATAACACACGTTGCGCACTACTCCCCGGCAACGGCGCCAAAATTTGACGTGATGTTGTGGTCACAATCAAATTTAATCCAATTACTACTAATAGCTAGCGGTAAGTGGGTATCGAACACAGGGAGTTTGTGGAATATGTGTCATTTAGAAGTGTATCTAAGTTAACTAAAATTAAACAACTTGCAATAAAATAAATTCAAGAGTTGGATTGATTAATTTGAGTTTTAAAAACTAAGGTTACTATTCTAATTGCAAAAATGGAAATTTAGGTTGTAAACAATTTAGAGACAAATGACCATCTTTAGTTTCCGGTTTGCTTCAACGTTTGTGCTATCATTCACTAGAAATAACTACATAGACATAGTTCATGTGTAATTACTTGTTGTGATAAAAGGGAACTAAGTACTCAGATTCCTATAACGTGAGGTTGTTACCCGAAGACCAATTAACCCTTACCCAATCCTAATTCTACCCATGATATCTCGATTGCCAATGGCACCAAGAACGTATGGTTTCAAAATAGAATAACATAAGAATCAACAATTTACAAGCAAATAAGAACACACCATAATAAACAAAACATAAATTAAGTTTATCATTCTAGAAATACGAAATCAAAGCACAACCGTCTCAAACAAACCTTCAACTAAAGATGACCACCATAAGTTTAGCCGCACATGGCTTGGATAATCATCATCACAAAAGTCTTCATGTTCATGACAATCAAAAGCATAAAACCAATGTTTAACAAGTGTCTTCCCACTACAAGAACAAGCAAATTTCGTCTCTAATTGTTGTATAACCGAAAAACCATGATAGGACCATAAAAAACAACAACAAAAGCTCAATAATTGCGTAAGTTACAAGAACAAACCAGTCGGCGCCGTAACCTACGGCACCCGCCATAGGATATGGTGGTAGTAAAAGGATGGTAAAAAAGTGCCAGTCAGCGCCGTAACCTACGGCCCTTGCCGTAGCCTACGGCAGGCTTCAACATGAAAACTTGTTTTCAGCATAACTTTTTCGTTTCAACTCCGTTTTCTTCACCGTTTTCGCCTACGTTCTCGTAATTTCGTCCTCTATCATTCTATCCTCTTAATTATTCAATTCTTAAAATTGATTTTTTTTCATTTATTCTCTGTGTTCCTTCCATTTTAAGCTCTCGTTTGTACCTGAAACACAAACAACCGTAGTTATCTAATTCTAGACAACTACCCGATTAAATGTAGGATTTTATTATCGTTTATTCCACTTAAGGGTTGTCCTACGGACTACCCGTCAAATTACCCAGATGGTATCATTACCTTTTCGTGTCTTGGGTAATTTGGTAACAAAATCCATTGTTATTAATTCCCCTTTCCAAACTGGCATTTCTAACTGTTGCAATAAACCGAAGGGTTTCTGATGTTCAGCTTTAACCTGTGAACAAGATAGACGTTTGGCAACATAAGCCGCTATATCCTTCTTCATTCCTATCCACCAAAATTTTTGTCTTAAGTCCTGGTACATCTTATCACTTCCAGGATGCATCGTATACTTAGACTTATGGGCTTCTTCTAATATACGATGAAGTAGGTTTCCTAATTTGGGTATCCACATTCTTTTCTTATGGAATCTCCAAATTCCATCTGTTCCGTGTTCTAATTCCTTAATCGTTGCTTTCAGTTTCTCAGTATCATCCTTGATTACTGATTCTTGTGCTTTTCTAATCTGTTCATTTAAATCTACTTGTAGATTTAATTTAAGAGAACGTACTCTTTTTGGCTTCTCATGATACTTTCGACTTAAAGCAGCGGCTACTACATTTGCCTTTCCTGCATGATACTGGATATTATCGCTAAGAAATTCCGTCCAGCGTCTTTGTCTCATATTCAACTCCTTTTGTCCGAAAACATACCTTAAACTCTTATGATCTGTGAAAATGGTAAACTTACTACCGTAAAGGTAATGTCTCCAAATTTTCAGGGCAAGAATTATAGCTCCTAATTCTAAATCATGGGTTGAATAATTGTCTTCATGATTCTTAAGTTGTCTAGAGGCGTAAGCTATAACCTTTTGGTGTTGCATCAACACACATCCATACCCTAAGTTGGAAGTGACACAATAGACTACAAAATCTTCTGTTCCTTCTGGTAACGCGAGTATGGGTGCGTTGGTTAATTTTTGCTTAAGAATTCTAAAGGCTTCTTCTTGTTTTGGTCCCCAATCAAACTTAACAGATTTACAGGTTAACTTAGTTAAGGGATTGGCTATTCTAGAAAAATTTTGAATAAATCTTTTATAATAACCGGCTAATCCTAAGAAACTTCTACCCTCGGTTGGTGATTCAGGGGTTATCCATTTAGTAATTGCCTCATTCTTGGTGGGATCTACATGAATTCTTTCATGGCTGACTAAATGTCCAAGAAACTGTACTTGTTCTAACCAAAATTCGCACTTCGAAAACTCTGCATAAAGCTTTTCTTTTCTCAATAAACTTAGAAGTGCATGTAGATGTGCTGCATGTTCCTATTTATTATTAGAGTAAATGAGAATATCATCTATAAAGACAATTATGAATTTATCCAAATATGGCTTACATATTCGGTTCATCATGTCCATAAATGCAGCTGGGGCATTGGTTAAACCAAATGGCATAACAGTAAATTCATAATGGCCATACCTCGTTCTGAATGCGGTCTTAGGAATGACCTCTTCCTGTACCTTTAATTGATGATATCCTGAACGTAAATCGATCTTAGAGAAAAATCGAGCTCCTTGCAATTGATCAAATAAATCATTGATTCTTGGTAATGGATATCGATTCTTAATCGTGACTTTATTTAATTCACGGTAATCAATGCAAATACGCATCGATCCATCTTTCTTTTTGACGAACAAGATCAGCGCTCCCCATGGCGATGAACTTGGCTGTATGAATCCTTTTTCTAGCAGTTCGTCTAACTGTTTCTTTAACTCTTGCATTTCTGCTGGTGCAAAGCGGTAGGGTGCTTTGGCAATTGGTGCTATTCCTGGTAGCAGATGAATTCTGAATTCAACTTCCCTGTCTGGTAGTAGTCCTGGTAATTATTCTAGGAATACATCTGAAAATTGAGATACTATGGGGATATATTTTAATTCTTTCCCTTTAGTGTCAATGATTATGTAAATCATATACACTATTGATCCTTTCCTAGCATAACTTGCTGTTTTCATCACAGAGATGAATTTTGTGGATCTAGTTGGCTTGTCTACTTTAATTGTGATCTTTTCACCTTTTGGTGAATTTACTTGTATTGACTTTTGATCACATAAAATACTGGCTTTATTGGCTATTAACCAATCCATTCCTAATACAACATTAAATCCTGCCAGATTTATTAGGTAAAGATTTGCAATAAACTTTTGATTTAAAAATTTTATTCTTGCTCCCTGCAAGATTTCGGTAATCTTAATGGCCTTTCCATTTGCTGTCTCTACTAGACATTCTTGTGGAAATTTAGTTAATGGTTGATTGAGAAGTTTGCAAAATGAAGTATTAACAAAACTTTGGTTCACACCAGAGTCAAATAATACTTTAGCAAAAACATCATTAACTAAAAACATACCGGCTATCACGTCCGGAATTATCTTGGCTTCTTCTGCAGTCAGAACAAATGCTCTAGCATTTTTAGTAGTCTTGTTGTTCGTAGCTGGAGCTAGTTTTGGGCAGTTGGTCCTGATATGTTCTTTTTCTCCACAATTGAAGCATACTCCATTACTGGGTTTCTTCCTTGTGTCCCGGTATCTTGCAAAAGTCGCAGTAGGTGAAGCATTTTCCTGAATGCTTCTTCTTACAGGCTTTGCAGTAAGGTGTAGAGGTAGAACCTATATTTTTTCCACGGTTGGAATTACCATAGCGAAATTCCTGGGTAAGCCTTTGAGCTAGGTTCTTCCTCTGGTCCTCTTCTCATGTACGTACTAACTCATCAGTCAAGGTGTTTGCTAGTTCTACAGCTTCTTCTATAGTTTGGGGTCTAGCTGCCTTGACTACATGCCTAATCTCGCTGATTAATCCCCATATGTAACGGGATATTAATACTGGTTCTGGTGGTGCAAGGGTTGGCACTATCCTAGCTTACTTGAAGAATAGTGTAGTGTAACCTTTACTATCCACTCCAGTCATTCTAAGGTTTAGGAATTTATTTTCTATATGTTCCTTTTCATTGGGAGGGCATAATTTCCTTTCCACCATGTTTTTAAATTCCTCCCATTCCATATTATAAATCTTGTCACTTCCCCTAGATTGGAGGATAGTGTTCCACCATTCTAAAGCCGTGTTCTTAAACAGATTGGAGGCAAACATTATCTTATCCTCTTCCGCGCACTTGCTTATTTTTAAGACTGCCTCAGTCTTTTCTATCCAGCGTAGAGCTGCAATGGCCCCTTCATTGCCCGAGAATTCCATTGGTTTACAAGACCAGAATTCTTTATAAGAACAACCATAAGACATGGTTCTTCTTCGTTTGGGAATGGGCACTTGAAGTATGGGTCCATTGTTTACGCTGTTTTCTGGTTCAGTAGGTAGTTTACTAGCATGATTACTTTTATTATCAGCTTCCCTAACCGTTTGGATAATATATGGCATCGAGTCTATAATTCCTTGTGCCACTATGTGTTGGATAGCACTGTTATCCACTTGGTTTCCATTATTATTGTTATTCTGGTTATCGTTATTTTGGTTTTCCTGGTTCACTTCGTTGTCCATCTGAATTTTAAACATTTACCACATATTAATATCACAAAATAGTATTTAATGCAAATGATCATGTAACAGGCATATTGATCAAAATCGTCGAACATTGCGACTTACTCTTTTTTATATTATGCGTCTAATACAAACTTGAACTGGAATTTAAAATTACAATACTATTAGGCATCCATAGCTATTGTCTAGATTTTTTTTCAAACATACACACATATTATATATATATTATTTTATTATTATTATTATTATTATTATTATTATTATTATTATTATTACTATTACTGGTATGGGGTCATCCAGAACTCCATATTACGCTCGTCATACTTCCAGACGAGTCGTTCTCCTATCTGCCTCATCCTCTCACTTCCCTCTAAAATCTCCTCACCAAAGGTTCGGAGCTCTTGCACATTTTCAGCGCTCATTGGTGGTGCATATGCTGGTACTGGGTTTGGGAACTAGGGCATGGGTTCTTAGTAAGGATAAGGGTTCTCTAGAATTTCCCTGATGTATTGGTCATTATCATAGTAGGGATCTAGAGGGCCCAGGTCTGGGTAAGCTACTAGGTTTGGCATGGGTTCGTCTTCTGGTATTGGGTAGCGTTGCTGGTAATCCCTATGGTCGTCAAACCATGGGTCATAGTCTGGGTCTGAAGGATGGGGTGCTGGTATCCTAGGTATCTCAGCTGGGTCAAAGTCAGGCATTGGGATTTAGTTTTCTAGGTCGGCTTCAATTTCCATTGGCTGTGTGGGAAACAGTGGTAATGGCTGGGGTGCTATGAATTGCTCTAGATTAGGGTCTGCAGCTGTACTTGCTAGGATATGAAAATTTGCTAGACTCCTATTGAGCACATCCTGAGTGTGGGCATCTGTTTCTCTCTTAACGGCTGCTAAAGCGCGCTGCTGTTGCAACTTTTTCATCCTTTTTCTACGTTCATGCGCTCCTCTGCTGAACCATCCTCTCTTCTTAGGAGGGAATGGCTCTTCAGATTGGGCCTTGAACACGAATATCCCATCTTCGTTGTCAGCCGAATACCCTGAGAGGGATGGCTGTGAAGAGGTGCCTTTGTCCCTAGCTGAGTTGGAAAACTGACGGTAAGCCTCTGAAGGTCCTTGGTCGCTCATACGGTAAACTAACAAATTGTCAAATAACACACAACAATAATATACAGATGTTCACGTAGTTTCGTAATAATTTCCTAACATATTGAATAATATTTTGGTGTCAGCAGAACACTTCTGTGGCTGAATCAGTGGCTTAGCTCTGATACCACCTTCTGTCGCAACCCCCGTCCCCTAACTACCCGGGAACGGGCGGCCGCGGCCAGTTTCAGTGGTATCGGTGTTTATCAGTTTGGAAGCGGAATTTACATCAGGACCGTAGTTAGGAAATATTTTATCAGAGTAAAATACCACGCTTTTATAATATTAAACACATGGAAAAATCCCAAGTTTCAAGTACACACATTTTAATAGGGATAAACCCTATTTTATTTAAATAAAACATCTCTTTATTTAGGTAACTTTTATAGCCACTTTTCCAAGCCTTCGGTGCTGTCTAGCTGGCTTCTACTTGGCTTTCACATTTTGTTACCTGAAACGCGTTTAAAAACATTTTGTCAGTGGGAAATACTGGTGAGTGAATTCCAGTTTAATCAAGACAGGTAAAATCATTTTACAGTATTGAGGGCGGTCGCGCAATTACATTTGTTTCCATCTACTTTAATTACCACCCACGGTACTGTCACCCCGACTTGTGGTCATGTTACTACTCACAGTGTAGTAACAAATTTTGTATACAAAACCCCAACATACCGATGATAATTGTAGAATCTAAATACTCAATCACTGTTAATTATAATGTAAAACAATTGAGGTTTTGTAAAAACAGTTTACAAAAAGGTTTACAAAAAGGAGATTACTCACTTTGCTGTCTTAGGGTTTTCCTTTAGGATTTCCTGGTGATTATCTATTAATTACACAATGCACACGTGTTTGTATAATAACCCAATATTTACATTAGTAATACCCTCCCCGAGACAAAATTCCAATGACTACGTCAGACAGAACCATGACAGCCGTTACGGAACCTTAGATCAATCGGGCAGCGTATCTAATATGTAACCGGGGGTTAAAATACATAGAACGAGGCAGAACTTCGTTATTTAGAGGGGTATTATGCCCGAGTATAGTGATTACACTACAAAAATTAGAGAGAATTCGATGGAAATGAGCGACGAAAATGAACTGCTGAGCTCCCATTTTATAGGGCTGGTCGACCAGGTTCTCGCGGCTCGCAAAGGAACCCTAAGGGGTCTTCGTGCCCCGCGACATAGGGAATGTAGGGTTTAGCTGGGCCAGGTCATGGGGTAGGCTCGACAAATGGCGTGAGACGTGGCAGCACCGGGCTGTGTCTTGACGACCAGCTGTCGTGGCCCGCGAGCGCCTATATTTTCTTGTTTTTATTTAATTTTTAATTATATAAGGTATTTTGGGCTTGGTTTTCGTATACGGGGTGTATTTTCAGACGTCTAGGGACATTATAATTATATTAGAGGTGTCGAAAATATTTTGGAGGGTTGTTATATTATTCTGGATACTTTCCTTCTCCAGTTCAACAAGTGAACCCAGTTCAACCTGCACCTGCTCAAGCGCATCCTGCCACGTCCACTGCATTTGCAACATCTAACTGGTGTCCTCCTATTACTGTTTCTACGAAGTTTGAAGAGCACATGGTTTTCATTATAGGGGTCATGAACTGTTATCATGCTTTCATCACTTGGAAGTTGGAAAATCACATTGGATCAAGTGAACTACACGAAGTCCATCCTAATGACATTGAAAAAATGGACATTACTTGGCAAATGGCCATGGAGGTGTTTCGTGCTAAAAATTTTGTCAAGAGGAACGATAGAAACATATGGGAATTGACTGATCGCAAACTTGGTTGGAACAAGTCAAAGCTCAGGTGCTACAACTGTCTCGAACCTGGGCAATTTGCTCGTGAATGCAGACAACCACGAAGGGAGAGATCTGACCGAAATGTTACCGTTACTGTTAGCTCAGCGGCAAGGCCAACTCCAAATGTCGTATCTACCTCAAACATTTACTGTTTCCCATCCCGTTCAAGGTTCACACTCAAACACTGCTGCAAGAAACCAAACAAGCTCATCAGAATCTGTTGCAAACCTTAGAAACGTTTTGGTGGTTCTGGAAGGAGGTGGGTTTGATTGGACGTAATAAATGAATGACCTGCAGATTACTCCAGACACTGTGTATCAAGCAAATCAAGCACTCGTGGCACAGGTGAATGAAGACATTGAATCAGCTACTGAAATCATTGAGGAGACCGTTTATGAAGCTCTCATGGCTCAGATGAACGACTACACTCCTTCTGAAGCTGAGGTATTTATAGACAATATATGTTGTACTCCTGCTTGTAGGGAAAAACTTAGTGGGCACAAAAAGCAGGCAGACTCACTCGTTATGCAACTTAGATTGTCCAAATCTAATGAATATTAGACTAAAAAGAAAATAAATGGATATAAGGATATGGTGGAGGCGTAGAAGCATGATATCCGAAAGTTGCATAACGATCTGAGTTAGGAGCGATGTAGACATCTCCACTTCAAAGAACTGTCTGAAAAACTAACTGTTGAACTTGAAAACTTAAAATCAACTTTTGAAAACACAGAGTTTAATTTTAAGAATATTTGACGTGTCTAGTGAAAAAGTTGAGAAAATGATTAATCAACAGTTAAAATATAGTAAAAAGGAAGTGAGGAATAAAGGATTGGGATTTGTATGCATACCTCCACCATACATTCACAATTACACCTCAATTCCCATGACTGAAGAGGAGATAGACAATTTGCCTGATATGGAATATGGAAGCCAAAGGGGGCAAAAGTCAAACCTACAAAATCTAGAAAAATAAAAATCACAAGGCCTGATAAAACTGAAATCATTTTGGAGAAACAGGCCTACAAGAAAACATTTATCAAACCGGCCAATGTTTCAAACCACACCGAGACTCTAAATTTTGAGAATAACGTTAATATTGACAAACACTTTCAAGTATTGGAAAATACTGAATCATGTTTTTTTCTCAAAATTCACCCGAAGTACAACATCAAGAACAAGAGTCTGAAACAAAATCAAAGAATGTTGAGTTTGCCAAGATGAAAGGGTTGGCTAAATTCATGAAAGAGTTTGGGACTGGCAAACAGAGTGAATTAGCTTCTTCATTTGATTCAACATGTGACTCCTTGGAAGCAACTAGTTGTGAGAAATCAGAAATAGTTGAATCAGTCGAGTCCAATGATGAATCACCTAAAGAAGCTGAATCACCACATACTGAAATCGAGTTTGGCGAACATACTAAATCACATGTTTCATCTGATTTGACATATGATTCATCAGAAATAGCTGACTGTGAAAATTCAGAGTTAGTTAATTCGGTAGAATCTGGCAACGAATCATCTGAAACAGTTGAATCAGAATTGACCGACGAAGAATCAGAATCAAAATCAGGAGCTTCTGTTGAGTCTAATGGTGAAACGACTACAGAAGCCCCTGCTGGACTTTCGAATGATCATATTTCTGATTATTCTGAACCAACGGTGTCACTAGAAACTGAAAGCGTTACTACGGCATAGTGTGACACCGTTTGTGAACAAGTGAATGTTACTAACTCCGTTGCTTCAAATGCAGACCAAGTTATTATTGAAGAGTGGGTGGATGAAGATAAGGAGGATGATGTTGATTTAATTGACCTGAAAAATAAAATTTAGGAAAACAATGTTTTAATTTCTGAAAAAACAAACAATATTACAATTTCTTATTATGCTTTAGATTGTGTAGGGTCTATGTTTAAGAGCGATGAATGTTCTAACATTTACTTTGGTTCTATTTGCATGGATTTGAATTCAGTTGTTTTGCCTAATAAAGCTGATGAATCTAAAAATATATTGGTAAAACAAACTACAAAGGGTGGTGAAACAAAATATATTCCACCAAGATCAAGATCGAAAAATGAAAACAATAATAGTAATGCTTCTAAAGATCAAAGTAAACATGTTTCACTTGTATCTCAGGATTCACACAAGTCATCAAGTTCTGCAAAGACTGATGGATCTCAGGAAAAGCCGCACGTGAAATGAAAAATATGTCACATGAGGCATTGATGGACACATTGCAAGAAATTGTCAGCATCGTCCTGATAAACTCAAAGAAGGAGAGCATCAAAAGGCTCCAAAAGGGAATCTTAAACCTTCAAAACAGGGGAAGACTCAAAAATCTAAACCTGTTAAGAAGTTGAATTCCAAGGTGAAGCCTTTTGATGGAGACTGGAGCAAGGCAAAAGAAATAAATCTTAAAAACAACTTGAAGTCTCCAAACTCAAAAACTGTTTTGCCCAAGGCATCTAAGAAATTAGAAAAGTCTAGGCAAGTTTGGAGACCAAAGAGTCCTGTTCCAGACACCTCTCCCGAATCATCATGCACCAATAATAAACCTATCTACTCTAAAGGAAATCTGATTTGGATGCAAGTAACGTATGTTAATGACCAGGGTGTGCCCACTGCTACTATGGATTGGGTACAAAAATCTAACTGATCCGGCATAATGTGCAGGAACGGCTATGGAGGGCTGTCATTTGACTTTGGGTCATTGATAGTGGCTGTTCCAGGCATATGACTGGTGACTTATCCCAACTAACTGATCTTGAAGATTTCAATGGTGGATATGTTGCTTTTGCGGGAGGAGAGAAGGGAAAGATCACCCAGCGAGGCACAGTCAAGAATGGTGATCTCTGTTTCAAGGAAGTTAACTACATTCCCGAGTTGAAGCATAGCCTGCTGAGTGTCTCTCAAATATGCGACAACGGTTACTCAACTCACTTCACTGACAAACATTGCATCCTTCTGAAACCAGGAATGGTCATTCCTGAGGAATGGATACTACTGAAGTCTGACCGAAAGAGCAACGCTTATGTCATTGACATGAACAAAACACCCACTGAAACCGTTGCATGTCTGTTTACTAAAATGTCTGAACATAATGCTATGCTTTGGCATCATCGTTTAGGGCATTCAAACGTTAAAAATTTGAATCGTCTTGCAACAATGAGGTTGGTAAGGGGTCTACCAGTGAAAGATTTTATAACTTTTGAAAAATGTGTTTCCTGTGCTAAGGGTAAACAACATCGAAACCCACACTTTCCTAAAACTGTCAACACAATTAACAGTGTGATGCAACTTCTTCACATGGATATCTTTGGTCCTGTGAACGTGCTCAAGAGTGAGACTGCAGAACTGATCAAAAGATTCATAATCTTCCTGGAGAATCAGACCGGAAAGGAATTCGAACGACAATGGAACTAAATTCAAGAATGCTGAGTTAAATTTCTTTTGCGCTGAAAGGGGAATCGCTAGACAATACAGCGCTGCTAGGACTCCTCAGCAAAATGGAGTCGCTAAAAGAAGGAATCGAATCCTGATAGAAGCGGCTCACATGATGGTGTGTGATTCTAAGCTTCCAGTCTTCTTCTAGGATGAGGCTATCAACACTGCGTGCTATGCTCAAAACAAAGTGATTATACATAAAGTACGCATGAAGACACCTCACGATGTGATGTTTAGTGAGAAACTCTATGTTGGGCACTTTAGAGCTTTCGGTTACCCATGCACCCTTCTGCACTTGGAAGCCATACCAAAGTTTTATGCTAGGGAAGATGAGTGCTTTTTCATTGGATATCCTAGAAAAGCCGCACATGAGAACAAACTGCATATAGAGTGTACAACAAGAAGACAAGACAGATTGTTGAGTCTTTCGACGTACAGTGGCTCGAGGAAAATCAGACCGATGCTGGAAACGGGCCATTTACTCTCTATAATTATGCTCATCTTTTTAAATCATTCGATATTCTTGATGATTCTCCTGTTGTTCATGTAGGTACCTCAGGTCCTTCGAATGCTGCTTCTCGGCCCTCAACTGTTACACAGAATGCTGAAGAAGAGGGGGGATGTTGAATTTGAGGGGGATTCTACAGCTGTGGGGGATCACACACCTGTAGCCTCATCTTCATCATATGCACTTGAGAATCAAGTAGCTCTAGATTACACCGACATTCTCAATGACGGAGGGGAACCGTTGGATTCATCTGATGATGTGGACACGTCTAACGATCAAAATGACTTGTTCAATGGCCCTATTCCAAACGAGCTTATTGCTGATGATTCGGAGGAGGAACCAGTTATTGATCAAACAGAATCGGTGGTAATGGAGAACTTGACTAATTTTCCACCAACTGGAACCGCTCCGAAAACTGCTATTCCTACAAGTGTCTAACGTGATCATCCCATTGAAAATGTGATTGGACCTGTAGGAGCTGAAGTTTTGACCAGATGTCAGACAGGAGTGATCAACAATTGCCTGTTTTCATCCTTCATCTCACAAATAGAGCCGAAGACAACAGATATGGCCCTTCAAGAACCTAGCTGGGTAGACGCGATGCAGGACGAGTTGAACCAATTCAAAAAGTTGAAAGTGTGGAAGTTAGTTCGTTTGTCTACAGGAAAGAAATCACTCTAACTCAATGGGTCTATAGAAACAAGCGAGACGATAGTAGAGTGATTGTTCGAAATAAAGCAAGACTGGTCATTCTAGGGTTCAGATAGATTGAGGGCCTCGACTACAATGAAGTGTATGCTCCTATGGCCAGATTGGAAGCAATACAGATTTTTCTGGCGTATGCGTCTTTCATGGGGTTCAAGGTCTATCAGATGGATGACAAAACAGCGTTTCTCTACGGAAAAGTGAAGGAAGAGATCTATGTATCGCAGCCGCCCGGTTTCGTTGATCCAGGGTGTCCTCGTCATGTTTATAAGCTTGACAGAGCCTTGTACGGGTTGCACCAAGCTCCTCGTGCATGGTATGCTACTGATATTCACCAAAATACGCATACTTTATTCCCCCATTTTACCCCCATTTTATGCATTTTCGGCCGTAAAACCGTGAATCGGATACTTAATCAGGTATACTTTTGTTTACAGGCCTAAAACAGCATGCCAAACAAGAAGATGATGAAAACAAGGACTTTCTGGGCGAAACGGCGGAGCTGCGAAGTTTCTGTGAAAAATTCTGATCTAGGCGAGTCGCACGGTCGTGCGACTCGTGGCACCACCGTGCGGATCCGACAACAAGGCTTATCCCGGCATTGCACAGCCAGTGCGATCAGGAGTGCAAAGGATCCCGGTAACGAACGACCGTGCTATTAGACGCACCCCGTGCGGATACGATGACCAAGCCCCAGCCCGACATTGCACCCCAGTGCAGTTGGTCGTGCCATAGGAACATCGGAGATGCACGATCGTGCAATCAATGGAATGGTCGTGCGACTACGAAGACCGGTCAAGATCTGCTGATGTCACACGGTATGGTGAACAGGATTTTAAAAGTGAACGGTCGTGCACTTTAATGGCACGACCGTGCGATATGAAAAAGTTATAAAAAACAGACAACAACTTTCATTTCAAAATTTTGTACTTTTGGGAGCTTCACAGGCGAATTATCAGGCTCCGGAGGCATTAGCTTTCACCCGGATTCAAGCCCCGTTGTGCCGTTTAGCTCCGTTACTATCCGGATACTCAATCTTATGCTTGTTTATGGTTTAATTCTTCAATCTTTCCATGTTTTTGTTATGTTTCAAGCATTTAGATTGATGATTATGTATTATTGTAAGCCTAAGGGCAAAAACACTAGTATCCCTTGCTTAATTACAACCATTAGTATGTTAATTATGTTTGTAATGACACTTTGAAGCATTTTCTATGTTAATCTTTGATGATTAGTTTGCAACCATGTTTATTGATGTTGAATTCTTGATTATAGTTAATTATCTTGGATGATTAGTATATGGTTAGTTGGGATATTTGCAAGAAGATGCTTAATTAATCATGTATTAATAGACTTTGAACTTGTTTAACTTGTTTAAATTGTTTGCACCATGATACTAGAAATGGTTAGTGGTTTAATAAGGGATAATTATTGTTAATCAAGAAGGCTTTCCCTCACGGAAGGACCTTAACGGGTTAAATGGTGTTGTTATGAATTCTTGACATGAATTATTAGCTTAGTTAGTAGTTTAGGCCAAAATTGCTATCTTGGTGAATTTATGTTCAAGATTTGTAAAATGAACTCGGTTGTGATTTAATCTAGTTTATGCTTGTCTCGGTGGTTGCATTGTGTTTCTCGGTGTCACTTTCCTTGGTTAAGTGAGGTTAGAAGACTCTTAACGGATGACTAACTTATCTTTAGGGGATTTTCATAGACACTTGTCATTTGAGCATTAAAGAACAATTTTAGGTGGTTAAAGTGTGTTTATCGTTTTAGCTTTCCGAATGATTGTCATGTTAGGATTCCCGAAAGGGATACTAATTGTCTTGAAAATGGAGAATTGACCAAGTGTTTCAAGTGACAAAACCGACTTAGTTCATATACTTTGGTTGTGTATAAAGCAAGGCTATATATCTATTTTCTTATTTGGAGTCTATTATGTTTTTATAAATATTTGTTTATGCTTATTTTAGTTTTTAGAAAATCACACAACTTATCTTCCTACCGGTAATTTAATAACAAAGGTTTAGTATTATTTCTCCGCCTACTTCCTTGGATCGACACTTGGTTCTTACCGATACTTTACTACATATATGACGGGGTACACTTGCCCTTTCGTGTGTGTTTTGATGTTGAAGTATAAATCACTTTTATAAATTTAAAACGGAATCGTGTGTAAATTCATTATAAAAATATGTATATACGCGCACACGTCAAGTTTTTGGCGCCGTTGCCGGGGAAGTGGCGAGTTTAAGAACGACCCGAGTCATTATTTTATCGGTGTATATACTTGTGAATATTCGTAAATATTTTCTTAATTATTTATTCGTTTATTTATTTGTTAATATTTCTTGTTTTAATTTAATTTATTCGTTTTCAAGTTTATTTTTAAGCACTTGTAATTTTTTTATTCCATTTATTTGTTCGAATTCGAGCTAATTATCCATTTATTATTTGAGTTTTCGGCTCCGAAAAAGAAAATCATTTGTATACTAGCCGATATGGTTACTTTACTTGTTATGATTTTTATAAAATTTTGGGCCCAATTTTGAATTTTTATAAATTTTTTTAGCCATATTTGCATAAATTCTGTTTAATTCAGCCAAAAAAAAGCATTATTATAATAATAAAATATTCATTGTGTTATTTTCTCGTTTGCAGGTTGTTGTCCTCAACCCCCGCTCCCGACGCTGTTAAGCCTTCAGACGAACCCGAGCGTGATCTGAGGAGACGTATTCGTGATAGATTTCGCGCGGTAGCGCTGCTACTCGTAGCTGGTGAGCCGGAGCAGGTGGTACCCGCTGAAGCCGAGGGACTAGGGGCAGCAGGAAACGCAATAATGGCGGACGACGAGCGACCTTTGAATGAGTCGAATCAGCCCGGAGGGGCAGGCTTGGAGCCGAGCATTATGCAACCTACTATAGATGCACCTACTTTTGAAATTAAATCTAGTATTATTAATATGGTGCAGAATTCGGTGTAGTTTGACGGGCGTAAACACGAGGATCCCGGAAGACATATCGCTGCTTTTCTCGAAGTATGTTCGACGTTCAGGATTAGGGGTGTTTCTGAGGACGCTGTTCGGTTGAGGTTGTTTCCATTCTCATTGCGTGATAAAGCTAGAGCTTGGCTTATGTCACTTCCAACTGGGTCCATCAGGACCTGGAATGAGCTGGCAGAGTTATTCATGCAGAAATACTTTCCACCTGAGAAAACAACCAAGTTAAGAAACCGAATTGTGACCTTTCGCCAAGATGAGGGAGAGTCGTTGCACGCGGCCTGGGAGCGATTTAAAGATTTGTTACTTGATGTTCCACATCATGGCTTCTCCAAAAGACAGCTGGTCTTGACGTTCTATCAAGGGCTTAGTTACAACACGCAGGAGAGATTAGATGTGAATGCAGGAGGCGATCTAGGAACAAAGACGCCGAATGAAGCCTATGATATCATAGAAAAAGCTGCGTTGAAGTCTAGCTCGCATCGAGAAGGAGAGAGAGGCTGGACGTCATCATCATCACCTCGCCCAGGAGTTCACGCTGTGGACGACTACACGGCCATTACTGCACAAATCTCAGCTCTTTCAGCGAAATTCGATAAGTCCCAGATAGCTGCACAAGCTAGTTTAGGGTGTGACCAGTGCGGAGTGTCACACGAGCTTGGTGCATGCTTTCAGGGAGTTGTATATGAGGGCCAAGAAGAAGTGGATTTCGTGAGTAACCACGTGAGGCCGCAGAACAATCCTTACAGCAATACATATAACCCGGGATGGAGGAATCACCCAAATTTTGGGTGGAGAGCGAATGTGGGTAATCAAAACCCACTAGGTTTTGCCCAGCGCGCTCCAGCACCACAGCAGGCTCAGGGTCAGCAATTCCAGCCTTACAACCAATCATACCAGCAACGTCCATATTCGTACCAGAATCAGGGCACTGGGAGTAGTTCCCAGCAGCAGGTCCCTCAATCTAGTTCCAAACTGGAGGATATGATGGCTCAGCTTCTTACTAGCTCCTCGAGTGCAAATCAGTTGGCTGAAAAACCATATCAACAAAGCGAAGATCGTTTTCTGGCTAATGAGGGAGAAATGAGGAGTCAGAAAGTCTCGATTCAGAATATCGAGAACCAGGTTGCTCAGTTGGCGAAGATGATGTCTGAACGTCCCCCAGGTGGTCTTCCAGGCAATACAGAGCCAAACCCGCATGGGCATGTAAATGTTGTTATGACCAGGAGTGGCAAGACTTCCGGACCCAACATATCGGACTCACCACCGATCGATGAAGCGGTCCAGAGTGATGCTCATGACGAGGTGCAAGCCAGGCGTGGCCCAGTAAGTATAGCACAAGTCTAGGAGCCAGTCAAAGAGTACACTCCTCCAGTACCTTATCCGGGCAGGTTGAAGAAACAGAAAAACGAAGAACAATACGGTAAGTTCCTTGAATTGTTTAAACAACTGCACATAAACATACCGTTTGTTAAAGCCCTGGCCCAGATGCCAAAGTATGCGAAATTCCTAAAGGACATCCTCTCGAATAAGCATAAGCTCGAGGATATATCATGTATGGTGATGAATGAAAGTTGTTCTGCCATTCTGCAAAACCGTCTTCCCACGAAAATGGGAGATCCGAGCAGTTTCACGCTCCCTTGTTTGATTGGAAACATGTCTGTTAGCCATGCATTGGCTGACTTGGGAGCGAGTATCAACCTTATGTCCTATAAACTTTTTACTAAACTGGATTTGGGTGAGCCTTCACCCACTAGAATGAGCATTCGACTGGCAGACCGTTCAATCAAATATCCGCGTGGATTTGTTGAAAACATGCTTGTTAAAATCGATAAATTTGTTTTCCCCGTGGATTTTGTTATTCTTGACATGGACGAAGATTCAAAAGTTCCATTGATACTTGGGCGCCCGTTCCTCAATACTGCGAGGACGATTGTTGATGTGGCAGCTGGCCAAATCACGCTCCGAGTAAATGACGAGCACGTGACATTTGATATCAAAAGATCAATGCAACATCCGCAAAGTCACGATGACATGCTTTATTATGTCGACATCGTCGACGCATGTGTGTGCTCTCATTTCCAAGGCACTATTGAAGAGATTGATTCGGACACACGTCTGTCGTGTGGGGACCTGATTGGCATTACGCAGAAGGGCCACGATTTCGAGCAGCCAGTCTTTCAGAATGGTGACGATCGTTCCCATAGTCCGGAGCAGTTTATAGAAATTGGCCATGTAGAAGATGAAAAATCAAAACCTTCGATTGAAGATCCGCCGTCTTTGGAGTTAAAAGAACTCCCACCACATCTCGAGTATGCATTTCTGGACGAGGAGTGTCGCTTGCCGGTCATCATTTCGGCACTATTGGCGAAAGAGGAGAAGAAACAGTTTCTCGAGGTTCTTAGACTTCATAAGAAAGCCATGGCTTGTAAGATTATGGATATCAAAGTCCTCAATCCTTCTTTTTGTACTCACAAGATTCTGTGGAAGACGAGTACAAGCCCTGTGCACAACCTCAGAGGCGGTTGAATCCAAATATGCAAGACGTGGTGAAGAAAGAAGTGATTAAGTTGTTGGATGCCGGGTTGATTTATCCTATATCTGACTCTGTGTGGGTGAGTCCAGTGCAGGTAGTACCCAAGAAAGGAGGTATTACTGTAGTTTCAAATGATAGGAATGAGCTGATTCCTACCCATACCGATCTATGGTAGAATATTGTTAAAACAGTTTGCGAATGGTAAAAATGGTGGAAAACGGCCGAAAAAGGTGCTGAAAATGGTTTCTACAGAAACAGACACATCTGCAGATATGGCACGGCCGTGCCTCAAGTCGCACGACCGTGCGATTGCGGGCCGGCCAGCACCTCGAGTCGCTCTCCCTGTGCATTGCCGAGATTAGCGTGCCATGGTCAGATCATTCCGGAGTCGCACGACCGTGCGTCGGGTCGAACGACCGTGCGACTTGAAAAGGGCAGTTTGGTCATTTGCACTATATATAGCCCTTATCTGCACCCATTCCCTCATTCGCGAACCCTAAACTGCACCAGCCATTCCAGACCGATTTTTCCCCCAAATCGCACCATTTTTCGCACGGTTTCTCAGATCCTTCTCGCACGGTATGTCTTTCTTGTTGATTTTCGGTTTTTATCGTGTTCTAGGGTTAGAGTTGTTTGATTTCTTCAAGGCTTTTTAGGGTTCCCTTCATAAACACAATTGAAGCCCTAACCCTTGTAAGATTTATGTGATTCGTGAACAATCGGTCGGATTTCCAACCCCTGTTTGCCAAAAATTTGATTATTTTCATAAAAATCTGGCTGTTCAGGTTCGGGGGTTCGAAATCTGCAAAAATCGTTGTCGCACGGTCGTTCCAGGGGTGGAACGATCGTTCAGTTCGGTTGTTCACTGGTTTTGCTGTGATCTCGGTGATGCACGGGGGTGCATTTGGTCGCACGTCCGTGCGGTTCCGGCAACTTCCGATCACAGACACTGGTCTCGGGGATGCATGACCGTGCGTCTGGTCGCACGCCCGTGCGACAGGCCCAGATCAGTTTGACAGAACCTTCATAACTGTGTGTTTAGGCTGTTTTGTTTGGTATTTTTCCTGCTCCTCTTAATCTAACAACATTCCTCATGCAGATGGACCATCCTTTCCTCCAATTCAACCCCAACAACGAGCGGGAAAATCTTTGCATTCCGAAACTTAACGCGCTATGGCAGAGGCGGAATCAATTCGGCATCCCAAGAAGATTGGACTGGGATGTAATGATCGAATTAAACCAACGCGAACGTCTTGAAAATATGTTGAGACTTCCATTCTTGCGTTTGGTCAACATCGACCGCCCGATTTATTTGGAACCCACGCTAGAATTCTTCGCTTCCTACTCGTATGACAAGCCAAAAGCGAGTAGAGATCCAAACTTCCGCTATATCACTATTCAGGAATGTCAACACACTAATTTTAACCATTTATTTATTCGAAAGTTGACAGCTCATTTTCATGTTACTATCATGTTCAAGTTGTTGATTTTGAGTTCATCTAGCGGATGCTATAGTTTCTGAAAACTCATTTGCATATCAAGAACGATCGCTTGGAATTCTATTGGTCGAAAACTCCTCTTTTATTGAACCCCTGTGAAATAGGTTACACTAGATGATACATCTATACGCCACATGTCTTTTGACATCTAATTCTGAATCACATACCTTTTAAACTGTTGGGTTCTGAATCACACCAATTTTTCACTAGAAGCACTGTTTTAACATTACCAAGGTAGTTATGGTCCCCGAACATCATAAAACACGCTACATAAATATCTAGTAACTAAATCCCTAACTAGTACTTGGATTTCAACCAAAATAACTAACTAATATTTAAGACCTAGCCTACTACCCCCCACCTATGGACGGCCCAACACATGGGACCCACTCAAGATTTTATTTTGTTATTTTATAAGATTGTGTCTCCACTTTATTAGCATAAAATCCAAAAGATATACATGGGTGATGGACTATAAATAAAACCATTAGGACTTTGATTCATCATTCTCATTCCAACATAACAATACAACTCTCCTTCTCCCTTCCTCTATACCTACGGCCAAGAACAACAAACCCACATCCATCTTCATCTTCCAAGTTTCATTCATTCCATACATATACAAGGATGTAAGAAGGTATATAAGGAAGCTTGGTGCTCTTGAAAGTTGAAGGACCTCTCTCTAGTGCTTTTATCCACTTGTTTTCTTCACTTAATCATCCCTAGCCTTGTGCTAGTGGTAAGAGTCTTGATCTTGCTAGTTTACTTCTATTTTAAGTGGTTAAAAGGAGAAACATAATCATAATCTCGAAGAACACTAAAGATCAATTGAATGAAACTTGAACATAAGCATGATTAATGAAGAAACTAAGTTGATTATGTGTTGATTTGCTTGATGATTGTCGTTTGTTCATATATATGATGTAGATCATCAAATGATCTTGCTAGATCATGATTAAAAACATAATCTAGCAAGATGAGAAAGTAGAAATGTTGAAGGATGATAGATCATCTACACAAAGATCACAAACTAGAAAGAATACATTGATTTCTTGTTAAATAATGATCAAAGAAAGTTGTTAACCATGTAGATCTAAAGATTTCATGGGTGATTTCTAAAGAAACCAAGTTAAAAATATAAGTTTAGTTAAATCTTGGTTCTTACATAAACAAACCTTATTTTTGGTGGTTAAACAAGTGTAGAAACACTTGTGTAACAAGAAGATTTCATAAAGAAACATTTTTAGAAATGATGATCACAAGTTGTAAAGATCAATCTTCTTTAAAAATGAAGTTTTTAAAGAATCACTCACACTTTAAAGGATAACAAGGCTTACTAATAACAATAGTAAGTTCCTACAAATTTTTACAAATATTCAAATTCATGAAGTAGTAGATTATACTTATTTTTGGCAAAATTGGTAAGTAAAGGTTGTTTATTATTGATTGTAAGTGGATTGTGATGATTTTTACAAAAGAAAATGATATGCTTGAAAGCATGGAAGCCTCCATTTTTAGGGGAAACTATGGCAAAATTTTCTAAAAATCTAAACACTTAGAAAAATATTTATAAACATGCACTTACAAGTGTATTTTCAACAATAAATTGTTACATAAACTTTGCCATAATTTTTGGTTACAAAAATACAAATATTGGAGGTTGGTTTTTATAAATAAAAGTGACTAAATATGTCACACCCCCAAAATACCACATGCGGAAACACCGCGGGACGTGTGACGTACCAGGATCCAAGCCACCAATCACATTGAACCAATAATAAATATTTAAATAAAACATTCGATTCATTTCATAAGATAAATCCAAGTTATAAGTTAAAACCAAAAAAAGCGTTCAGCGGAAGCATATAGTAAATTGTTAAACAACTGTTGCAAAATAAGTGTTCAAAACCAATGTATCAAATATCCAAGAGTCTCGATCCATGACCACTCCAACACTCCCAGATAGCAAGTCCATAACGAGATCCTAACGACCTGCAAGCATGCAGACAAGTGTGTCAGACGACGCTGGTGAGTTCAAAGTTTTGTTAACGCGTTTAGTTACCAGATATGTGTATAAAACAGTACAACAATTTGATTTGATGTTGTTATTAACTCGATTACCGCAATGGCTACAAGATGTATTTGCCCAACCCCAATGCCTCTATCAAAGCATTGGTCAAGTGGTCAAGGTAATTAGTTCACGCCCGTCCTCCCTGGTACAGTGTGAGGGTGCCAAACCTAATAGCGCTATCAACTAATAACCTCGTTGCCTCCCCGACAACTATTGGTAGATGTAAGGGGTCTTATATGATAGAAAATGAGTGTAATAACAAACATCCCAATAACCTGACATTCCTTCCCGGAACGTTACCCGATATCCCTCCCCGGGATGCATGCTTGGAAAAAGAGCAGCGAACTCACCTTGGTTTGCTCGATTTGTTTAGTTACCCGTTTCCTTGTTAATCAACCAACCCTAACGTGGTTACTAATGAATATCAGTTTCATGATTGAACAAGTTATTGTTTTCACACAGATTGCATCACACACAACAGTTCACAATACATCAGTTGGCAGGTATAACTTTCTTAATACATGTTCACGTCTCATGCGAATGTCATAATCAGTACATAACATAGCAGGGGAGTTTGTTATACCAATTAATCATACCAAGTTTCTTAATATCATTGACTTGCATCATGGATCATACATACACACACGTATCTGTCATCAACAACATCACAGATGCCTACTGTTCAACTCCCTAACTTACCCGGCGAAACTCCCTCCATGACGAAAGGTACATCTTTCGTCGAGGTGAGGGGTGACGAAACTCCACAAGTTTCGTCGAGATGCCAGCTGACGAAACCCCCTTGTTTCGCTGTGATGTTTGTCGACGAAACAACCCATGTTTCGTCGTCCTTTGTTTCGTCGCTAACCCTTTCACAGATTCATGATTCATTATCTCCCCAGCCCAAACCAACACAATTTCACGTATCATTTATACGATTGTTAAACAACTTCCTGTTATCACTTAGTTCATCAAATAGATTTAGCACACCACAACATGAATGTGCACAGATGGTTTAATCTCAATCAAGCATGATTCAAATCCCCAGATTTAATAAGAGTTCGAAACCCTTTTTAACAATTAACCCTACCCGAACACCCGCTGTTCGAATCGGATCGATTCCTTGTTACCAGTCAATCATCAACCCTTGTTAACATGAAATCCTAAGACTAACATCAATCATATCGGACTACAATCTAGACATAAGATCATGCAGTGGTTTCACAACAACCAAATCAAGTGCACACAAATAGGAATCACATGAAGAATCACATAAGGAATCACATAAAGAATCACATAAAGGTTTACTAACCACTAACCGATCGACGAAATAAAAACGTGAATGCAAGAAGGGTTTGAAGGAGATGAATGATGTTTCCAATGTTTACAGTTGAGGAGAAAAGTTTAGTGTTACGTGTGTTTAGGTTTAAATAGGAAGGTTAGCGTGTTAGGTTTCATTTGGGCCTAAGCCCAGTTCGGAGAATCATGTACTCGACGAAACCCCATGTTTCGTCGATTGGTTGATGATGGAGAAACTCATGTTTCGTCGAGCAGGTTATCTCAGACGAAACTCCCAAGTGTTTCATCGAGTTATGTTTTAACAGTTCCTAAATTTGCCAAGTTTAATATCTAAGCAATACCAAAATGCAACTCATAGACAAACAATATACAGTAACAGAGTTTGTAACAAATAACGTGTCAAGTAAGGACATTGAAAACTCGGGTTGTCACATCATCCCCAACTTGAAAGAAATTTCGTCCCGAAATTTGATAAGCAATCCCAAAACAGCAAGACGTTAACTCAGGATGACTGTGGATTTTCCGCGGGTACCACATCCCAAACTTGAATGGGAATTTCGTCCTGAAATTCACTAGTTGCATTAGATTTAGATTTGCCAGGCTTGGACTTGTCCTCTGGGAATAAATGTGGGTACTTAAGCTTCATCTGATCCTCGCGTTCCCACGTGAACTCCGGTCCACGTCTTGAGTTCCAACGAACTCTCACAATTGGAATACGACTATGCTTACGGATCTTGACCCCCCAGTCCATAATTTCTATTGGTTCCTCGACAAACTGCAACTTGTCGTCGATCTTCAGCTCTTGAAACGGTACGACCAGTGTTTCATCAGACAAACACTTCTTGAGCTGCGATACGTGGAAAACATCATGAACGTTACCCAACTCAGCATGCAACTCTAACTTGTAGGCCACTTTACCAATCCGTTCCAGAATTTTAAATGGCCCCACATAACGAGGGTTAAGCTTGCCGCGTTTTCCAAAGCGCACCACACCCTTCCAGGGTGAGACCTTCAACATGACACGGTCATTAACTTCGAATTCCAAAGGTTTCCTACGCTTATCAGCGTAGCTTTTCTGACGGTCGCGTGCCGCTGCCATCCTGTTTCTGATCTGAACAATCTTTTCTGAAGTTTCCAACACAAGTTCAGGGCCTGTGACCTGGCTGTCACCCACCTCAGCCCAACAGAGATGTGAACGACATTTTCGTCTATACAATACTTCGAATGGTGCCGCCTGGATGCTGGTATGGTAGCTGTTGTTGTAAGAAAATTCTATCAAAGGCAAGCGTTTCTCCCAGCCCTTACCAAAATCAATTACGCATGCTCGTAACATATCTTCGAGTGTCTGGATGGTTCGCTCACTCTGACCATCCGTCTGCAGGTGATAAGCAGTGCTCATATCGAGACGCGAGCCGAATGATTTATGCATCAACTGCTACAAATCTGAGATGAAACGCGGGTCACGGTCAGAGATAATAGAAGTTGGCACCCCATGCCTAGAAACCACCTCCTTGAGGTATACAGCAGCTAATTGCGAGAACTTATCTGTTTCCTTGATTGCCAGAAACTGTGATGATTTCGTGAGACGATCAACGATCACCCAAATTGTGTCGTTCCCGCTTTGAGTTCTTGGTAGCCCAGTGACAAAGTCCATTGCGATTTGCTCCCATTTCCACATGGGTATTTCTGGTTGTTGCAGCAACCCAGACGGTTTCTGATATTCCACTTTAACTTTCGAGCAGGTCAAACACTTACTCACATAAGTCGCGATGTGAGCTTTCATCTTCGGCCACCAATACATGACTTTGAGATCCTGATACATCTTATCCGAACCTGGATGAACAGAGTATCGAGACTTGTGCGCTTCATCCATCGCAAGTTCTCTAAGGTTACCAAACAAAGGAATCCATGCTCGCTCCATGAAGTAGAGAATACCATCCGATCTCTCTACAAGTCGTTTTCCATGCCCCTTAAGTATTCTGCTTCAATGTTTTCCTCTTTTAATGCTTCGGTTTGTGCAGAACGAATCTGATCAGGTAGGTTAGAATGGATAGTAAGCTGCAAGGCGCGAACACGTTTGGGTTTTTATTCCTTTCGACTGAGAGCGTCAGCTACCACGTTAGCCTTACCCGGATGATACTTGATTGCACAGTCGTAGTCATTTAAAAGTTCCACCCAGCGACGCTGTCGCATATTCAAATCCTTCTAGTCGAAAATATGCTGAAGGCTCCTGTGGTCGGTGTAATTAGTGCATTTAGTACCGTACAGGTAATGCCTCCAGATTTTGAGCGCAAAAACTACGGCCCCCAACTCCAAGTCGTGTGTCGTATAATTCCTCTCGTGAACCTTCAACTGACGAGAGGCATAAGCTATCACATTGTTGCGTTGCATCAGCACGCAACCAAGACCTTGTATGGAAGCATCATAGTATACTACAAAGTCTTCTGTACCTTCAGGTAGAGACAAGATCGGTGCACTGCAGAGTTTCTGTTTCAGTAGCTGAAAAACGTCCTCCTGTTTCGTTCCCCACGAGTATACAATGCCTTTCTGTGTCAATGAAGTAAGAGGTTGAGCGATCTTCGAAAAATCCTTAATAAATCTTCGATAATACCCAGCGAGACCTAGAAATTATCGCACCTCCGAAGGATTCTTTGGTGCCGCCCAATTTCTAACAACATCCACCTTTATAGGATCCACGTGTATCCCTAATTCATTAACAATGTGTCCAAGAAAATGTACCTCCCGAATCCAGAAGTCACACTTAGAAAACTTCGCATAAAGTTGAACCTTCCTCAGGAGTTCTAAAATGAGACGCAGGTGCCGCTCGTGATCTTCCTTGCTCTTCGAGTAGATCAAAATGTCGTCGATGAATACTATAACGAAATCGTCGAGATACGGTTTGCATACACGGTTCATGAGATCCATGAAAACCGCTGGCGCATTCGTCAATCCAAACGGCATAACTAAAAACTCGTAGTGTCCATAACGCGTTCGAAAAGCCGTTTTAGGAACATCCTCCTCTCGGACTCTCACCTGGTGATAGCCCGACCTTAAGTCGATCTTCGAATAAAAACTTGACCCTTGCAGCTGGTCAAACAAGTCGTCGATGCATGGCAATGGATAACGGTTCTTGATAGTCACCTTGTTGAGTTCCCGATAATCAATGCACATGCGAAAGGACCCATCTTTCTTCTTTACAAACAAAACTGGGGCTCCCCAAGGCGAAGAACTGGGTCGAATAAAGCCTCTGTCCAATAACTCTTGCAGTTGGTTAGACAGCTCCTGCAACTCTCCAGGTGCTAGACGATAAGGAGCACGAGCTATCGGGGCTGCTCCTGGTGCAAGATCAATCTGAAATTCCACTTGACGGTGAGGAGGTAAACCAGGCAGTTCCTCAGGAAATACATCAAAAAATTCATAAACAACTGGCAGGTCTTCAATCTTTCTTTCTTCTGATGGAGTATCAGTAACAAGTGCTAGAATAGCAGGATACCCCTTTCGTAGACATTTCTGCACTTGCATAGCTGAGATGATACCAACAATCGCACCACTGCGATGCCCTTGAACTGATAATGTCTCTCCACCAGAGAGAGGAATACGTACAATCTTCTCCTTACACAGAATCTCAGCTTGGTGTTTAGACAGCCAATCCATACCACCCACAATATCAAAGCTACCAAGGGTAACAGGAAGGAGATCAATATCAAACACCTGAACCACGAGGTCTAGTTTACACCCAAAAAGAACATGCGAAGCTTCTATCGTTTTACCAATGGCAAATTCTACTACATGCTTAACCTCTAAAGGTGTTGGGGCTAACCCTAATCGTTGACCAAACTCTAGAGACACATAACTCCAATCGGCCGGAATCAAATAACACAGAAGCAATAAGATTATTCACAGAAAACGTACTAGTCACGACATTGCCGTCGTTCCTAGCATCACCAGCACCGATCGTGAATACCCCTCCATGAGCACCATTGCCCCCATTGTTGCCGTTGTTGTTTCTAGCATTGTTGTTGTTGTTCTGGCGGTTGTTGTTGTCGTTAACATTCTGATTCAACTGAGGGTAATCCCGCTTAAAGTGGACCTCATCCCCACACTGGAAACTCCCCTTCTTAAAGCCCTGGTTCTGATGGGGTTGTTGCCTTTGCTGTCGCTGATACTGCTGATTTTGCTACTGCTGCTGCTTTGGTTGCGGGGCTCTACAGTCTTTGGCCTCATGGCCCACTTTCTCGCACCTACGGCAAGCCCGAACACACTGCCCATAGTGATGATAGCCACATTTGTTGCACTGTGGCTTCTTCCCAACATAGGAGCCCTGATTCTGATTGCTGCCCTGGCCTTGATTAACTGAGGACGACTGACTGAAGCTACGGTTATTACTGTTGTCAGGCCTTTTCTGAGATTGACTTGCACTGGCTGCCTTGTCAGCATCATTCCATTTCCGCTTGTTATCACTAGCAGGCGTAGTAAATGTGGTTGTGGCAGCAGTAGTGGCAGAAACGCGCGGTGGTAGCGAACCACTCTCCACCTCCTGATCGGTGATCTTGTGAGCCAAACAGACAATCTGAGGTAAGTTGTTGAGGTTCGTTGCAGTAACCAAACCCTTCACTCGTGGAGCTAATCCCTTGATAAACAGTTCTATTCTCCGGTGCAGAGGTCGTGACAAGTACGGGCACATGATAGCCAACTCATGAGACCGTTTCACGTATGCCTCAATCTCGGATCCCACCATCTTCATATCATAATACTCATTCTCCAGTTTCTGAATCTCATCATGAGGACAATACTCCTCCCTTATCAACTCCTTAAAATCGTCCCATGTAGTGGCATTCGCCACCTCGATGCCCAACATCTGAACCTGGGCATTTCCCCATGTCAGGGCACCATCCTCGAGCGTGCCCGTAGCGTACTTCACTCTGTCCCAAGCAGGATAGTTACACATTGCAAATACCGATTCTGCCTTCTCAAACCATCGCAGGAGTCCTACAGCCCCTTCAGTCCCACTGAAGGTCTGTGGCTTACAATCCATGAGCATCTTGAACGTACAAGCAGGTGGATGGTTTTGGTTTTGCGATTGCTGACCTAATGGACGAAAGAAAACACATTACAGGGGTAATAGTCGTGTACGCGACACAAGATTAAAGAGTGTTTGGCACATTTCATACCAGCTTGGTAGGCTGCCAAAGCCTCAGCCACACGTGTGTTGATTAAGTTTGTCAGCTCAGCCTGGGTCATCGTGATGTGACCACGTCCATGACCTCGTCCACTCATGATTCTATATAAGGAGATGGAACAAATTTAGGAGTCGAGATGTGGTAAAAGTCAAGTATCACTTTGAAATCTACTAACCACCAAGTTTACACACAATAGGGCAGAACCCTTCTCACACTCGTTAAGCCTCACTGGAACTTACATGCACCTCACGTTATTATTATATGTGCTCCCATAATAATAAGGCAATTTACATGCTCATCTCAGTGCCTCTTAACTTGCACTAAAAGTTTCCCCCGCATTCAAGTAGCAAAACAGAAGGTATTACGGGATTTTGAATCACAAGAGTCGAAGAGTAGTGTCACACTATCAAATCACCATAGTATCTAATATATCGTTTCATGCAAGCTGTCAGTGTGTGACTACTAAACAAGTAACGCATAAAGTAAACAGAAGATAAACCTTGCAATCTGGAGCTGAGTGTCATGGTCGATTTTCGAAGTTGTTCGGTTATAGTCTGGTTTTATAAAAACGTTTTAAGACCTAGTTCAACATAACCAGTGGCTTTGATACCAAACTGTCACACCCCCAAAATACCACATGCGGAAACACCGCGGGACGTGTGACGTACCAGGATCCAAGCCACCAATCACATTGAACCAATAATAAATATTTAAATAAAACATTCGATTCATTGCATAAGATAAATCCAAGTCATAAGTTAAAACCAAAGAAAACGTTCAGCGGAAGCATATAGTAAATTGTTAAACAACTGTTGCAAAATAAGTGTTCAAAACCAATGTATCAAATATCCAAGAGTCTCGATCCATGACCACTCTAGCACTCCCAGATAGTAACTCCATAATGAGATCCTAACGACCTGCAAGCATGCAGACAAGTGTGTCAGATGACGCTGGTGAGTTCAAAGTTTTGTTAACGCGTTTAGTTACCAGATATGTGTATAAAACAGTTCAATGATTTAATTTGATGTTGTTATTAACTCGATTATCGCAATGGCTACAAGATGTATTTGCCCAACCCCAATGCCTCTATCAAATCATTGGTCAAGTGGTCAAGGTAATTAGTTCACGCCCGTCCTCCCCTGTACGGTGTGAGGGTGGCAAACCTAATAGCGCTATCAACTAATAACCTCGTTGCCTCCCCGACAACTATCGGTAGATGTAAGGGGTCTTATATGATAGAAAATGAGTGTAATAACAAACATCCCAATAACCTGACATTCCTCCCCGGAACGTTACCCGATATCCCTCCCCGGGATGCATGATTGGAAAAATAGCAGTGAACTCACCTTGGTTTGCTCGGTTTGTTTAGTTACCCGTTTCCAAGTTAATCAAGCAACCCTAACGTGGTTACCAATGAGCATCAGTTTCATGATTGAAGAAGTTATTGTTTTCACACAGATTGCATCACACACAACAGTTCATAGTACATCAGTTGGCCGGTATAACTTTCTTAATACATGTTCACGCCTCATGAAAATGTCATAATCAGTACATAACATAGCAGGTGAGTTTGTTATACCAATTAATCATACCAAGTTTCTTAATATCATTGACTTGCATCATGGATCATACATACACACACGTATCTGTCATCAACAACATCACAGATGCCTACTGTTCAGCTCCCTAACTTACCCGGCGAAACTCCCTCCATGATGAAAGGTACATCTTTCATCGAGGTGAGGGGTGACGAAACTCCACAAGTTTCGTCGAGATGCCAGCCGACGAAACCCCCTTGTTTCGCCGTGATGTTTGTCGACGAAACAACCCATGTTTCGTCGTCCTTTATTTCATCGCTAACCCTTTCACAGATTCATGATTCATCATCTCCCCAGCCCAAACCAACACAGTTTCACGTATCTTTTATACGATTGTTAAATAACTTCCTGTTATCACTTAGTTCATCAAATAGATTTAGCACACCACAACATGAATGTGCACAGATGGTTTAATCTCAATCAAGCATGATCCAAATCCCAAGATTTAATAAGAGTTCAAAACCCTTTTTAACAATTAACCCTACTCGAACACCCACTGTTCGAATCGGATCGATTCCTTGTTACCAGTCAATCATCAACCCTTGTTACCATGAAATCCTAAGACTAACATCAATCATATCGGACTACAATCTAGAGATAAGATCATGCAGTGGTTTCACAACAACCAAATCAAGTGCACACAAACAGGAATCACATGAAGAATCACATAAGGAATCACATAAAGAATCACATAAAGGTTTACTAACCACTAACCGATCGACAAAATAAACACGTGAATGCAAGAAGGCTTCGAAGGAGATGAATGATGTTGCCGACGTTTACAGTTGAGGAGAAAAGTTTAGGGTTACGCATGTTTAGGTTTAAATAGGAAGGTTAGCGTGTTAGGTTTCATTTGGGCCCAAGCCCAGTTCGGCGAATCATGTACTCGATGAAACCCAATGTTTCGTCGATTGGTTGATGATGGCGAAACTCATGTTTCGTCGAGCAGGTTATCTCAGACGAAACTCCCAAGTGTTTCATCGAGTTACGTTTTAACAGTTCCTAAATTTGCCAAGTTTAATATCTAAGCAATACCAAAATGCAACTCATACACAAACAATATACAGTAACAGAGTTTGTAAACAAATAACGTGTCAAGTAAGGACCTTGAAAACTCGGGTTGTCACAAAATATGTATTTGGGAAATATATATTTAGAAGACACCATGTGTTTGATTATTTGTATATTTTGTGTATTAGTTATATTATTTTAGGATTTGGAATAATATAACACATCAAAATACCAAGAATTACAACCCAAAATATTACCAAAATTCCAAGGATATGAAGATACGAGTTATACACAAAATATTGATGAAACCGAACCAAGGAATATAACTCACAAGATATTCCGGAAATAATATTAATATGCATATTTTGGTAAATAATATTTTGGACACCAAGGAATGAAAATATGATTTTTACAATTACTACAAGAATACGTCACATTTTTTACAAGGGAAAAATATATTATTTTTGGCAAGTACGAATATATATTTTCTTGAGATTTTTAGAAGATATATATTATTTTTAAGAAATATATATTTTCTTACACAAACACGAAATACAATATTTTTGGGGTGAAAGATATACTTTCTCAAATAAATATGAGATATATCATTCTTGGATGAAAAATGAGTTTATATATATATTTTCCAAAATTACACTTGAAAATATATCAATTTGGAACTTATACGGAAATACAAATTATTTTTGCCAAGAGAAAAATTACAAATAATTTTTCTAAATAATACTTATTACAATATATATATTTTGGAAATATATATTGGTGGACTTTTATTAAAGATGGTATTCCAGAAAAATTAATACGAAATTGAGTATAAGAATACTTAATGAATACAATAAAAATACGTATTCTCGTACGTATAAATTCACACCGGAATACGACCCTAATACATGGCAAAATATACAAGTATAAGATACCCCATCCTTGGAAAGGAAATACAAGTATCAATACTTGGGAAGTATTAAGTTAATGTATATTGTTTTAACAATTATTCCAAAATTTAGTAAATATAATTTAACTTAAAATATTAATTATTTTAACAAATAATTATATACTTGGAATAATAATTAAGACACTATGAAACGTAACTCAAAGACACTAATCAATACTAAGTCAAGGCACGACCCGCTCGTCTAATGGACCGTAGTACGCATGTAGGTAGTCGTACGTTCTAGAGGAAGCTTTGAGTTACATCGGATACAAGGAACGCAAAGCTGTGAGTTCATGTCCCCCTTTTCTTTTAACTGTTTTCAGTTTTATAACTTCGGGGGTGAAGTACATGTTACAAACGTTATTATTTGGTATGGTTAGCTAAGGAAAGGTACTGCTAGATCATGTGAGTGGTGGGTATGACGCTTAAGGCCATTAATCCTCGTTGTAGGACCGAGGGACATGAGTGATAGATCTATTTGGATGTAGCGAGCCCCACCCATGAGTCCGTCGAGTGGACCATGTGGTGACTATGTCTTATTGCCGGAGACAAAGTCTGCTAGGTTTGAGCTTTCCTGCATCACGTCACAAATATTAATGTATTAGCTACACATTAATTGATCTGTTTCCTTGTTGCTTTCATACCGGGATTTCAAGTACATACAAACATACTTACAAAGGTTTCAAAGGTTTATTCATAAACACACACATGAACTCGCTCAACTTTTGTTGATGTTTTCAAACTACATGTATTTCAGGAAACTAAGTATGGATCTGGCGGGCGTTAAAGTTTCCAGTGTTGTCTAGAATAAAAGATGTCATCCGGTGTCGAATGGTTTAGAGTGTGTATCCTATCTTGGATAGGATACATGTTTCAAAGCGTGGTTATCATTAGTGTCTTTTGAAAAGTCCTTATGGAACTTAAAACCTGTTGGTGTTGTATTCTGAATACGAAGTCTGTATTTTTGGGGTTAAATCAATGTTTCTGTAATGTTTCAAAACTTAATCAATGGATGAACATCTTGGATTTATCATATAGTTGTTTGTTATGGTTGAATGCAATGATATTAAGCAAGTCACACCAAACCACGCTTCCGCAAAAGTCAGGGTGTGACACATTGTTTATTCGAAAGGTGGGCGAGGATCAAATCTTAGTGCAAATCTATGTGGACGACATCATTTTTGGATCCACTAGTGAAGCACTGTGCAAGGAGTTTAAGAAGTGATGAAGAAGCAATTCAAAATGTGCACTGGGAGAGCTGAACTTCTTTTTGGGATTACAAGTTCATCAAGATTCCAAGGTAATTCTGATTCATCAAGGAAAATACGTTGACAACATTATTACAAAGTTCAAACTACAAGACGCAAAACCTGTAAATACTCTAATGGCAGAAAGACCAGTGATGACCGAAGATCTAGAAGGGGAAGCTATTGAAGAGACATTGTACCGGTCGATGATTGGATTGTTGATGTATTTAACGGCCACTAGACCAGATATTATGTTTGCTGTGTGTCAATGTGCACGTTACCATGCTGCTCCTAAACTTTCTCATTTAAATGTTGTTAAGAGAATCTTTTGATATCTTAAGGGCAGGCCTCGTCATGGACTTTTGTATCAAAGGGAATCTCCATTTGACTTGTGTGCTTTCTCTGACAGCGATTTTGGATGTACAGGTCGGGACATGAAGTCCACATTAGCTGGATGCTAGTTTCTGGGGATCGCCTCATCTCCTGGCAATGCAAAAATCAGCAGACTGTTTCACTGTGGACTAGAGAAGCCGAGTATGTAGCCGCTTTAGGCTGTTGTTCTCAGGTTATATGGATCCAACACCAGCTGGTAGATTACGGTTTGAATTTCTTCGAAATTCACATTTATTGTGACAATGATGCAACTATCCAAATAGTGAAAAATCCGGTATATTTTTAAAAAACCAAGCATAACGCCATAAAAATTCATTTCATACGTGACTCTTTCAACCAGGGACTCATAACTATGGACCAAATACATACTGACGACAATGTCGGAGATATTTTTACAAAACCGGTTGATAAAGTACGTTTTCTTGCTCTTTCTGAACTGTTGAAAATGGTCGATTTCGAGGATTGAACTTGGTCACACAAAAATATTTTTCTTTGTTTCTATAAATTTATTTCTTAAAATTGTTTTTCGTTTATTTTTTATTTTATTTTCAATTTTAAGCAAAAATTTAGGGGGATATAGTCTCTCATAAAAATATAAAAACATTTGAAAAATCAGAAAAATACAAAAACATTTGAAAAATCAGAAAAATACAAAAACATTGAAAAATTAGAAAAATACAAAAATAGTCTTTGCTAAGCTTTTGACACAACCCGGGAAATGAAATAAATTTTCACTATGTGGATTAAGGCTGACTCATGTAAGACCAATATTGAAATGGTATGACTCTAGAGCGATATATTGGTAGGCATTATCCTGATGGCTGGACTCTTTGACTGGTTCTATGCAGAATACTAAATTATTCTATGACCTCAGGAAAGAACGTCACTTGGAATTAGGACATGGCTATTTGAATGCGTGTGTGACGTCCCGATACACACAATTTCGTTCTAGTTCTGAAATATTTTATGGCCAACTCGTGTATCTCCTTTGTTTTGCGTGAGCAACGACCTGGAGGTGCTAGGCAACGTCAGCTTCTGTTTTGCGTGAGCAAAGACCTAGCTGTACGTTGTCGCTATATAGATCAAATACACTCGAAAGGGGCCCTCTAGTGCCTAAAAGAAACCCGAAAAACCTATATCAAACTAAGAAAACTCATTTGATGGGTATATTATATCCATCTCTGCTGCTGATCTATTATGTTCTCTTCTCAATCCAGTCCCAGTCAAGGTTTCCGAATCCTAGAACGGGCTTGTGAAATATATCCTAGGGAAACTACACATATGATAGCGTGTTCGGGTTAAAATTCTGGGATTTGTTTGTGATTGAATTGAGTGTTCATATAAATTAAATTGAAAACATGATAAATCAGTTGTAGACTGTCACTTGAAAAAGGCCTAGGAAGATAAGTTTTAGTGGATAAATATACCGGCAATCACTTGGTCAATCCAGAGTAAATTAGTGTTGATAAATGTAGTCTGGCCTGAAACTCTGTGATTTGATCCCGTAGGTAAAGTGCTTGCAAGAGATTGTATATATTTTTTTGATTGCTTTTGTGTGAATATTGTGTGATCTTATCTATTAGTGTGAGTATTAAATAGTAGGTAAAATTTTAATATATAGTATATATATAGATTTTTAAAAGGTGACCTTGTTTAAAAATTGAGAGAGACCGTACCTTCTTAAAACTCTTATGCATGAATTTTTAAAAGATTTGATCTGGGGATTCGAGTCGGGTCCACTATAAACTTTGTGGGCCCTACAAAATCCTAAAATGTGTTTTGAGAAAAGATGCTGAGGCCCACCACACACTTGGTGGGCCCATTGGTTGAAAATAAGGGTTTGGGCTTTAAATGGGGTGTGCGACGACAGTTTGAAACTTTTCACAATCATCATCATACATCACTTTTCTCTCAAAATTCAAGAAACCCTTAGTCGCACACCCAGTTAATCATCATCATCATCATATTCAACATAAGGTTCAAATTCAAGAACCTTAATTTCATTGTTGAGATGTCTAATCCAAAAGGCAAATCCAAAGGTTAGTGTGATTTAAATGCTTTGATTGATTTTAAATATGTGAACAGGAGCATGGACTGCAACTGAATTTGTTTAGAAGGATCTCTGATAGAACTGATGAACATAGAAAGTTTCGAACATGATTATTGATGATGTTTGATATTGGGGTTTTGATGAGAATAGAAGGATTTTAGGGATTTAGGGTTTTACAGGTTATAAGGTTCATGAATTTTCACCGGAAAAGTTTGATTGAAACCCTAAAATTTCGCCAGAAACTATTTGGTGTCATCAGAGAAGACGTTCGGAGAAGGCGTGCGGGCTGTACGCACCGGTTGCTTAACTCGCACAATGGTTTTGGACCATTATACCCTCGCACACTACTGCTAAATGACCTAAGTACCCTTGCAGAGTGTGCGAGGTGTCGGATATGACTTAGTTGGACGTTTTTGCCCCTCGAACACTGAGTAAAAGGACTAAACTACCCCTCGCAAACTAGAATATTACCAGTGTGCGAGTCATTGTGGGCCCATTGACCAAAGGGAAGTGTGTAGTTGACCTTTTGACTTTTGCTGACCATTAGACTGTGCAGTTGACTTTCGTTGACCGCATAGAGTGTGCGACCTGATTGTTGTTACTTTATTACCCTTGAGTTTTCATGCAAAATTGCCTGTGTGCCCTCGCACACTTAAAGGGTGGTCACAAACTTCCTAGTTGGACCGCACAATCCCTAATGTTTGGGTCTGATCCACTGATTTGGGCCGGTTTGAAATCTGATGGGTTTTTAATTGTTTTATTATAATTTTAGTGTTTTTTTTATTAAAAGAATGTTTTTAAACAAATATGTTTTTGAAAAGCTTGAAATTACTTTCAAACTTTTGACTTAGTTTGACCAAGTTTACGATCAAACTCGGGAATCTCAGGTTTCAATATATGTTTATTACTTCTAACTTGTTTCGTTTGGTGCATAAACTGGAAAGAAAGCGGCATATCCTCATGTTCCTACTTGGGAAAAGACGATGAATGTAGCATGTTATCTGACGGATCGTCCAAAAGGGTTCAAATCTTACAATTCTCTGATTGTTGGATTGAACACATGCAGACTAACACATGCACTTCGAGAAAACCCAATTATACGCGAAGATTGGATAAAAGATTTTTGGGATAATTACTTCGGTAAAGAAATGAGACACAGTAATCAAGTCAAAGATTCAAAACAAAGAGGTCTTAGTTTAGGAGCAAGGTATACATGAAGTGTTGCTGTTTGGGGATGCTGCTAGTGATCCGGTTGAGTATATAAAGGAGAAAGTTATGGAGGTTTTGAACAATATGAGCTACCAAGGATCTTATCCTCCCACAATTAAGAAGTTGTTGCACCCTCACTGGAGATTTCTCGCTCATATTTACTTGGTGTGCATCAGTGGGAACAAAAGTGGTATAGATAAGTTAATAATGAGTCAAACTTCGGGGGTGGTGTCACTAGTCGAGGGGTGGGAGTTTAACTATTCAAAATGTGTGTTTCACAATATATTGGCGAATGTGAAGACCTTGAATGATAAATATTAGTGCAAGTTTCCTAGATTTCTTCAGATGATTCTGGAAACCAACTATCCAAAGATGCCGGTTACAGTGAAAATCTATGATGTTAAGATAATGAATCACATAGTGTTCTCTATGTTGAATCAGAAGTCGAGAGAAAATGTTGTAGTAAAATATGAGAACAAGAAGTCGTTGACCAAGTTTTGGGGTGTTCCCTGAGATAACAGAAGAAGTACCTGCACCGATAAATGCAACGGTGGCTGACGAACACGATGTTGAGATTATAGAAGCCCCTCCTGGGTCGAACGAACCAGTTGAGAACGTTGATTTAACTGGGATTGAAAGTGAAGAAGATGAAGTGGATGATAGAATGGCAGATGATGCTAAAGTGAGTGAGAACGTAGGTGAATGAGAGACAGAAACAGAGATTAATACTGAAAGCCTCACAACAGAGACTCAAAATGTTGAAGAACCAGTTAGTGTGAGCCATCCTCATATTGAACCGGTTGCTATTAGTACTGCTGATGCTGAAGATGTTGAAGAAGATCCTACCATCGATCTTCTTCCTAGGAAATGAAGTAAAAGGGATCCTAGGATCAACGGTGAGGATAACACTGAATTAAAAACAACAACGGAATCAACCATGCCCATTACTAGTACACGACCACCAATTCACTACACGCCATCAGAGCTGAGCCCAACAATCATTGATTTCTTTCAAAACGAAAGAGCAGCAATGTATATACCTGCTCCAAAGCCTGGTGAGGGTTCTAGCAGTGGTCCATCAGATGCGGAGGTTGTTAGAGCTACTGAGTTGTTGCAAGTTGCTGCTAGGGAAGTTGAAGCAGCAGCTAAGCCAAGACAAGAAGAGGCTCATGAAACCGTAGACAGTTCTGATAGTGATGACTTGTTTGAGGAAAATGAAACTACCATTCTGATGCATAGAATTACTGTTCTTTAAGATGATAAGATCTTCAAAGATGCTCGTGGTTAAGAATCAAAAGATTAATGAGCTTGAAATGAATCTGGGAGCTCTCTCTGCTATAGTGATGGATATGAAGCAGAAACTTGAAGGAAAATTTCCAAAGGAGTTTGCTGATCCTCCAAAGGAAACTACTGTTGAGGAGAGAGCCAAAGAACAGAGAGAACACGAGGAGGCTATGGATCGTTATATTGCCAATCCTCCTCGTACAGTAAATCAGAAACCAAAGAAAAGGATGGTGGTTATGAGGAACGTGGGTGCTGAGAGGGATCTACAGTTTGGTGATAAACCAGATCGGTATGTGATTACTACTGAAAAAGCTGAGTGTGGAAACAGGTCTGGTATTCATAACTGGGCTTACAATGATGAGAAATGATTGTTTATAGTGAAGAGAAAGAATGGAGATGTTGAATATTATGATAATTCTGCTGCATTTGAGTCTTGGACAGCAGTAGATCTGAGAGAGTTGAGTCAGGCAGGATTTCATGATCAAACAAAAAATCCCAACTGCAAAATTGGTTGGAATTTCTTCAACAAGTTACAGCAACTGTGAGGTGGCTAGCTACGAAGCAAACCAACACCGTACCATTGCTCAAAGAACTTCCTGATAATAGTTTGAAGGATTTGCAGTTCGGGATTGATGATCCCATCACAGGTTAAGCTGTAATTGTTTGCGATAATGCTAAGTATAGGTTTCTTGATACAAGAGATCTGATGTGTTTTGGTGAAAATGACATAAAGCTCTTGGCGAAGACTCAGATTCAAAGCGACCCTCAATATGAAGTATGTACAAAAAGTTGGACGGGTGTTGAAGCTCAGATTGTGGGATTTAAGTTGTGGTCAAGGCAACGTACAAGAGTTAAGACTCAATTATTTGGTCCATATGTCGGAAGAAGGTTGCCTGACTTGCCTAAATTGCAGAGAAAATAGAAGAAGTAGACAAAGAAGAACAAGTAAAAGCGAAGCTACCAAGACAACATAAACCTAGGGGGATATTGTAAGGGCATAAACTAGTTTATGTTTATGTTTGTCTTGGGTTATTTGTTTGTTTTGGGTTCGATTAGTCTATTAGGCTTGATGGGCAGTTTAGTGGTGTAATGGGTGTGGGTTTGGCCTAATGTAATAGGGCATCCTATGTGACTATAAATAGGATGTTCCTCATATGTTTTAGGTTGTTGATTCTCAGTAGAACTTTGGGTGTTTTGTGCGACATTGAGTACCAGACGGTCATCTTGATCGTGTGCTCTTATTGCTTTGAATAAATACAATTGCTTTCAATCTTCTACATCTTACTCGTATTTACGCTTCTTATTTGGTCTTTGATATCCGATTGTTAAGTGTTTGGGACTTACAAGCCTCGATGAAGATCTTGATCAAATTGATCAAGATGAAATGGAAGAGCTCGATTTGTAATTAAGTATGGCGTTATTGGTAAGAAGAGCAAAGAAATTTCTCTAGCGAAGGGGGAAGAATTTCATTGGTGGTAACACAAAGACACGTATGGGGATTGATATGACCAAAGTTAAATGTTACAATTGTGGCATCTATGGTCATTATGCAAGAGAATGCTGAAAACCAATGAATAGAGAAGCCAGCAATAGTCAAGGAAGCTCAACAAGATTCAGGAACAACATTCCAGCCCCATCCAATACAACTTCTACCACTTCGACAACAACCTCATCTGATAAACTTACTCTTAGTCCTCAAAACGCTATGGTTGTTCAACCCCTGCAAGCTATTAGTGAGCCACACGACTGGGAGATTGTAATGGAAGAAAGAACTATTGCTATTGTTTCACAAGCGTTTATTGCCCAGATTGTTGAAGAGGGTTTTGGAGATTTGTTCGAAGAGGCAAATGTGGAAGAGTTAACTGTGGTGGCGGAAGCTCTAAGTGAAAATCTGGAAATGGATAAAATAATTGAAGCTAAGGAAAACAAGATAAGAGAGAATGAGGAAAAGGAAAGCAGAAAGAACGAAGAAAATAAAGAATAATAGAAAGAGGAAAGTGGTCGGTTTGAGTTCAAGATTGCAACTGAAGAAATGCAACGCTTTGCTGATGAAGAAATGGCAATGATGAAAGCAGGAAAAGGTGAAAGCTTGGATCAAGCTTTCATGGCTAGCATTGAGGTACAATCTAAACCTGCGGATAGAAGAATTGCTAGATGCGTAGATTTTGTTGCTAAATGTGATAGATACGAACTCCATAACAGTAATTTGATTACTGATCTAGAGAAATCTAAAGAATTAATTATCGCGCTTTCGAGTGCCGACAAAGAACATAGAAGTCAGGTGATTGCCTTGAAAAAGGACATCTCTGAGTTTAAGAGAAAACTTGCACAAGCAACAATTAAGAATCAAGATTTAAAAACGGAACATGAAGCTTGTCAAAACACTGTTTTAGAAAAGAACAAAATGATTTTAGACAAAGATAACTTGATTCTTGATCTGCAGTGAAAACTTGAGAAATTCGAAAATTCTTCATATGTGAGGAATTTTTACATAAACAACCTTCGTCTCAAAAATTCAGAAGATGAGATGTTAGGTGTTGGATACAAGAAGGTTCCCCCACCTGCTAACTATAACTATACATCGACACCCTCGATTGATCCTGAAATTGCAAATTTCATTCTGATTGCTCCATTGACTGTTGATCCTTTGAGTGAGGAAGAGTCTGAATCCGAATCGGAATCGGAATCAGAACAAAAGAGTTCGAGTCATGCTAGAACAAATGAAATCAATTTGAGCAAAATTGAAAATTTATTTAACTCAAAGATTTTGGAAGCCTTATATCAAGAACGTTTAACAATCAAAGCCTAACAACCAAGGTAAAAAGAATGTTAAAAACATTTCAAAAACCAAATTTGTAAAAGGCGAAAGCGTTAACAAAGAAGTTGAAAAGATTGAAAAAGGTTCAAATTCTGATTTTGTGAAACAAAATGCAAAAGACACAAACGAAGCATCCTCGTCCTCGAACAGTTAATGTGAGGATGATTAACAAGAAAAGAATGAAAAAATTGATAAACGACGATGCTTCAAATGTCGTTTGAAAGGACATTTAGCTGCAAATTGTCCAAACGACAATGGAAAAAGTCGTGTTGATACTGATAAACCTTTTGTCACCAAAACACAAAATGAACCTAAAAAGAATGAGAAGAAAAGTGGGAAAACTCAAAAGGTAGAAAAACCTAAGGTTGTAAAACAAGAAAGCAAACCAGTTTCTAAACCAAAGGTTAAAAATAAAAAAAGAAAAAGATCAGGAAATTGACTTTTCGGATGATGGTAGCGATCGTGGTTCAGGTCGTGGATCGAAAAGTTCTTCTACAAAACATGAAAGTCGTCAGAAAACCCCTGCTCGACGACCAACTAATGTAACTTTCTGACCACAAGAACAACATCAGCAATGTGGAGGTTCTTACAACCACAATGTTAGACCTCAGGCTCAAAGTCGTTACGTTGATAACTGAAACGTTTCACCGGCCATATTTCATGGTTAAAGACAACATTCGGGATGCCAACAACGATATGCTTTTCATGATAACGAGCAACCATAGTTTGATAGAAGTTTTAGAACTCAACATAGTCAAAACTTCGGATATCAGAACTCTGGTAATCGTTTTGGTGGAAATTCTGCGTATAATAACCGTTCTTAAACTCCTCACAATCCTTGATTTGTGGGTGGAAATTCTAACAATTACCAAGGTGGAAATGTTAGAAACAAAAATGAATATGGTTATTTCGAGCAATTTTCGTTTATTGATGAATTTGGATGACCCAAGACCGTCACGGCTCGGGTCCCCCATTCTAACTGATTTCCTGTTTGAGAATGCAGGAACAACTGAAAAGGGCTATCTACATTTGGTATATTGATAGTGGTTGTTCCGGGCATATAACGGGAAACAAAGAATTGTTATCAAATGTAAAATCTATTCGAGGTGGTTAGGTTAACTTTGCGAGTGAAAAGGGTGGTTATATCACGGGTGAAGGTTCTATGTCAAACGAAAAGATCACCTTGCACAAAGTGAACTATGTTGAAGAACTGAAGCACAACATGATGTCAGTATCTCAGATCTGTGATAACAAGTGTACAACGCATTTCCCGGATAAGGCTTATTTCGTTCTTAAGTCGGGATTTGTAGTTCTTGAAGATTGGATGATGATGAGAGCTCCAAGAGTGAACAACACCTATGTGATGGACATGCATCTGGTTGTGAACTCCTCTGGTCCGGCGATATGTTTGTATTCAAAGGCAACAGAAGATCAATCTTTCCTATGGCATCGAAAAAGGGGCCACGTGCATCCACGCAAAAAGAATCACTTGATAAAGAACAACTTGGTGTTGGGTGTTCCATTACGTAGTTTTAACTTGCATAGTAAATGTGAATTCTGTGAGAAAGGGAAAATCAAACGTAAACCTCATAAGCCTAAATGCATAAACTCTATCCAACAATCACTAGAGCTGCTTCACATGGATTTGTTTGGTCCGATCCATGTTGTCACACCCCAACCGATGGCGGAAACATCGGGGCTTGGCACTAAGCGAGTCAGATTGCTCATGAGAATCCATAACAATTATTTGTGACAATATTGATTAATCAAAATTTCATGATAAATTCTAAAATGTCAACAACTTCAAACACGTTCAGAGTAATGTATCAAACATGGTTCAAATACTATTTATTTCTAAGATGGATTTCTACGTTCATCCTAGCTTGATTCTTGATTCACTGCGACTATCAACCTGCAACATGTATTAAAATAAAATCAACAATAATGTTGGCGAGTATACAAGTTTGATACATAACATAATAGTTTCAATGTTAACTGCTCATATCCAACATGAAAACATATAACAAGTTTCAACATGCTAAGCTAACGGAAATCATGTGATAGCCCAAGTTTCCAACGCGTTAATCGTGCCTATCCCAAAGAATCGTGAGAGGTTAACATGTTTATCTTAACAATACCCCAAGACTCAAGGGCGGTGCGTTACCCCTATAGCTGCTATATTTGTTAAGGCGGAACTACACACAAGATTCAAGCGTTCACATAGCATAAAAGTCAGTATCACAAGTTTCATGTTTCATGTTTGAGATGGATTGAGTATAATTCTAAACAAGTTTCAAGTGTCGTGTGTTTAATATAGAACACATATTGCATCCCAAAGTGCTTAATGCAAAAAGGGATCGAGTATACTCACTGTGCGTGCTTAGTAACTAAACACGGTGTGGTTGGATTGAAGGGAGCGCGAAATCAGCCTGCTCATGGAAACAGAAGTATAAGTCCTCTTCAAGGCTGAATGGTTAATCACAATGTCGAGTGGGGTGAAAGCGAGTTATCAGTCCAACATGCTATTTGAGCGGATGGGTTCCATTCGGATGGATGGTCATCCGGCCGGATGACCATTCGGTCGGATGGCCATTCAGTCGAAAGGCCATTTGGAAGTCCTGATTAAAACGTGAAAACAAAATAAACAAGGATTATTATCTGAATCAGATCATCCGGACGGATGGCCATTCGGTCAGATGGTCTGTGTTTGAGTTTGAGTTTTATATAAATTTGCTATGTACAAGTTTTTAAATGTAACGGAGACGGTGTGATGTCGTGTAAAACAACAGAAACGTGCCAAACCCAGTTCGTTCGGTCGGATGGGTACCACCCCTTCGGACAGACGAGCTATTCTGGGTGAGATTTCAAGTTTGACTCGTGAATCGTTCCATCTCTCTGGTGGAAATCAGTTTTCAAGCCGACCCCGACTAAGAAACGAGTCGAGAGCCTGGTTGAGTCTCGATTCCATCCATAATTGTGTAAGACAGAAGAAAGGTTCAGGAATAAGTTGTAAAACGTGAAAGTTTATCAGATCTGAGTCGAAAACATGTGAAAATCCTCTGGATCTTGTATAAAAATGTGAAAATCCTTTAGATCTTGTATAAAAGTGTGAAAATCCTTTAGATCTGGAACCAATATTGGTTAGATGGTGCTCCACAATCAGTTTGCATAAGCAACCGAGTGGAAACCACCTTCAAAAGGTCCAAATCAGTTGGTTTTCGAGGAAAAGTTGAGGTGTTCATGTGACTTTGATGCAGAAGATAGTGTAGCAGTGATTAGAGATGAAGATTAGAGGAGATTTGGGGTAAAAAGCTTATAATTTGGCCTTGGATTGCGTCTGGAAGCTTGAGAGCAAAGGAGCCGAACGAAAGGTGAGAATGAAGGCTCAAGTGCACTATTTATATGTAAAAGCGACATGCTCATTCGACGGGGTGTGTTCTGATGGCTTAAGTCGGTGGAGAGTGGCGAGTGTCGGATGATGTTCGGTCGAATGGCCATCCGGTCGGATGGCCATCCGGGCGGATGGTCATCCGATCGAATGTCCATTCGGACAAGCCGTTTCACGTTTGTTAGTTTTCCACCTTTGGTCCATTTTGAGAGCAAGCTTAAGTGTTTTCGTTGCGTATTATTGTGGTATCGTTACATCTAGTCGTTAAAATAGCATAAATAACACAAGAAGTTTCGTGTTTCGTGCCAAATTAGTCCCACGTTCATTGATTATCAAGGTATAATAATAAAGAGTCAAGAGTCGACATCGTTCACATATAGATAAGTATCACAAGAGTCAAGAATCCGCTTAAACATATCATTCACGTATATAAAAAGCATCACAAGAAGCATCACATAAAGTAAAAGTTTCACATAGTTTAACACAATTATGATTAAAATAGTCTCATTTTCATTATGATCAGTCATCTCGAGTAACAGAAGTCTTGATGATAAGATATACGAGGGTAAAAGCCTCAACGGTTAGGAAGTACGAGAAGACTTGTTATCGATAAGTTAGCATCAAAACGCAGGGCGTTACAGTCTCCCTTGCTTCAGGAGATTTCGTCCCCGAAATCTGAGAGGAAGACTGAACGAAGAGTTGTGGATACTTAGTCTTCATTTCACTCTCGAGTTACCAAGTGAATTCGGCGCCATGCTTTCCTTCCCATTGAACCTTGACTATGGAAATCTTGTTGCGCGGAAATCTTGCTGCGCCTTAGTCGCTTAGTACCTCGGTCTATGATTTCGACCGGTTTTTCCACAAAATGTAGGGTCTCGTTTATTTTCAAGTCTTCGATGGGAACTTGCAGTTCCTCATCTGCTAAGCACTTCCTGAGATTAGAAACATGGAACGTCAGATGTACATTGCTAAATTCTAGAGGTAAATCGAGTCGGTAGGCCACCTTGCCAATCCTTTTGAGTATCTTGAAAGGACCCACATAGCGAGGGGCTAGCTTTCCCTTCTTACCAAAACTTATCACTCCTTTCCAGGGGTATACTTTGAGTAGAACATGGTCTCCAACATTGAATTCCAAAGGCTTACGCCTCTTGTCAGCATAGCTCTTTTGTCTGCTTCTAGCCTTGATTAAGTTGTCGCAGATTTGAATAATCTTATCCGTCGTCTCTTGGATGATCTCAAGGCCAGTAAGTTACTTGTCTCCAATCTCATGCCAACTGATGGGAGATCGGCACTTGTGACCGTATAAAGCTTCGAAATGAGCCATCTGAATACTTGAATGATAGCTGTTGTTGTACGAGAACTCGATCAATGGTAAATGTACATCCCAATTACCACCAAAGTCTATGACATAAGAACGGAGCATATCCTCTAGGGTTTGGATGGTACGTTCAGTCCGTCCATCCGTTTGAGGATGAAAAGCCGTACTAAGATTCAAGTGAGAACCCATAGCGGATTGAAAAGTTTGCCAAAGGCGTAACGTGAAATGACCATCGCGGTCAGAAATGATATCAATAGGTATACCATGATGACATATGACCTCATCAGTATAAACACGAGCAAGTTTCTCCACTTTGAAATCTTCGCGAATAGGAAGAAAGTGGGCTGTTTTGGTTAAACGGTCAATGATTACCCATATACTATCGTGTCCAGAGGGTGTTCGAGGAAGTTTGGTTATGAAGTCCAAAGCTATGCTATCCCATTTCCAAACAGGGATTTCGGGTTGTTCAAGGAGATCTGAAGGACGCTGATGCTCAGCTTTAACCTTTGAGCAAGTGAGACATTTCGAGACGTATGCGGCGATTTCCTTTTTCATACCAGGCCACCAATAGGACGTACGCAAGTCATGGTACATCTTATCAGCACCGTGATGAATAGAATATCAGGATTTGTGAGCTTCATGCATGATGAGCTCACGGAGGTTGTCACGATAGGGCACCCAGATGCGATTGAGATAGTACTGAAGTCCATCAGACTTTATCACAAGTTGGTCAAATTGTAGCACCTCGTATTTCAACGATTAGACTACCTTCGTTGGCTGATGAGTATTGAGCTTCACAGATACAAGCATGAAGATCACTAGTGATCTGAAAACAGCGGATGCTACTAACATGAGTCTTACGACTAAGAGCATCGGCCACGACATTCGCTTTGCCAGGATGGTAGCGAATCTCGCAGTCGTAGTCGTTTAGCAACTCCACCCATTGTCGCTGGCGCATATTCAGTTCCTTCTAGTTAAAGATGTGCTGCAGGCTCTAATGGTCAGTGAAAACTGCACACTTAGTACCATATAGGTAGTGTCGCCAAATCTTTAACGCAAAAATAACTACACCCAGCTCGAGATCATGGGTAGTATAGTTTTTCTCATGTATTTTGAGTTCTCGAGAGACATAAGCGATGACCATGTCCCGCTGCATGAGCACACAGCCAAGACCGTGGTTCGAGGCATCGCAATATACTACAAAATCATCATTTCCATCAGGGAGAGCAAGTACTGGGGCATTACAAAGTAGATTCTTAAAAGTTTGAAAAGATTCCTCTTGCTCAGGACCCAAAGCAAAAGGTTTCTCTTTCTAAGTTACCGAAATGAGAGGAACAACGATCTTCGAAAAATCCGATATAAATCTACGGTAGTAACCTGCCAATCCTAGGAAGGAACGAATTTCAGACGCAAATTTAGGTGTGATCCAATTCTTCACTACTTCAATTTTGGAAGGACCCACATGGATTCCTTGTTTGCTAACAACGTGCCCGAGAAATTGTACTTCCTTGATCCAAAATTCTCACTTAGAAAACTTTGCGTATAAGCGTTCACCACGTAATAGTTCTAGTATTAGGCGTAAATATCATTCATGATCGGCTTGGGTTTTCAAATAAATAAGAATTTCATCAATAAAAACGATTACAAAATGATACAGGTAAGGTTTACAAACACGATTCATAAGGTCCATGAACACAGCGGGTGCGTTGGTCAAGCCAAAAGGCATAACCACGAACTCGTAGTGTCCATAGCGAGTGCGAAATGTGGTTTTGGGAATATCTTCTTCAAGAACAAGGAGTTGATGATAACCAGATCAAAGGTTGATTTTAGAGAAACAACTTGTGCCTTGTAGTTGGTCAAACAGATCGTCGATGCGAGGGAGAGGATAACGATTCTTGACGGTAAGTTTGTTAAGTTCACAGTAGTCGATGCACATACGAAACGAACCATCTTTCTTCTTGACGAAAAGCATGGGAGCACCCCAAGGTGAGGTACTTGAACGTATGAAACCTTTGTCGAGTAATTCTTACAGTTGACTAGATAACTCTTGCATCTCAGAGGGTGCAAGTCAGTAAGGAGCCTTGGCAACAGTAGTTGAACTAGGTATAAGATCAATACGAAAATCAACAGATCGAGGTGGAGGACGACCAGGAAGATTCTCAGGGAAATCACACACTACTGGAACGTCACTTACGCTTTTTCCCTTACCATTCTTTTCCACAATGTGGGCCAAAAAGGCAAAGTACGGTTTGCGTAAGCATTTATTCGCTTGAGTGCATGACATTAGTTTTAGTCCTCCAGAAGGTTGGTCGCCATAGATGTGCAAAGTATCACCATACGGAAGAGGTAAGCGAACATACTTCTCGTGACAAGCGATTTCAGCATGGTTCTTACGCAACTAATCCATGCCTACTATGATATCGAAGCTACCCAGTTGCATGGGTATAAGGTCGATAGTGAAGACATTATCGTTAAGAGTCAGGAGACAATCACGTAGAATAGAGTTGACTAGAATAGACTTACCATCAGCAATGTCGATTGAGAACAACTTAGGTAGTTTAGAGCGTGCACAGTTTATCAAAGATTCAAATTCAACGGACACAAAGCTTTTATCCATACCAGTATCAAATAGGATCGAAGCGTAAAGATCGTTAACGAGAAACGTACCATTAACGACATCATTTTCATTCTGAGCTTGCTTGGCATTGATGTTGAAGGTGCGTCCTCGTGGAGCCTGCTGCTGCGGCTGCTCCTGATTCAGTTGAGGGCATTGAGGATGGAGATGAGTGGTATAACCACACTTGTAACAGGCTCGCACATTGGTTGCTGGTTTGGGTTTCTGGGGAGCTTGCTGAACTTGGTTGATCTGGTGGCAGTGAGGAGCTGTGTGACCATAACGGTTGCATGAAGTATAGTGGCGACATGCAGAGTTAGCAGGGTTATGATAGTGACAGGTGCCGCACTTGGGATGAATCCCAGAGTATGTCTTCTTGGTGTTGTCAGGGGAAGTAGGGTTTGGATTCGCAACAGGGTTTGGAGTTACAACAGGTACAATAGCGTTGCAGCCAGAGTTTTGAGACTTTCATTTCTTATTCTTCTTACCATTGTTTGATTGCTGGGTGATCTGATTAGCTGGTTTCGAGGGAGCGGGTGTGCCAAATTGTTTATCACGAACCCGGTTGTTGTTCAACTAGCAGCTAGTCGATAAACTTCTTCGATGTTGCTCAGTTGTGCCGCTTTAATGGAGTCACGCATGGCAGAGGGTAACCCATGAATGTAATTCGTGATCATGCGTTTAGTAGTGGACACCAAATGTGGCACAATTATGCTGTGTTGCTTGAAACGGGTAGTATTAGCCAGATTGTCACCAACTTGTTTAAGGTGCCAAAACTTATCCTCGAGCTTTTGTTGCTCATGAGGAGGACGAAATTCGAGCATCATCAGTTCCCTAACTTCGGCCCATGGTAAAGCATAAGCTTCCTCATTGGAGCGATTGTTTCTCTCATTGGTCCACCATTCTAAAGCTCTGCCTTGGAAAACACTAGTAGCACTCCTAGTCTTAAGATGTTCAGGGCACTCGCTGTTGATGAAAGTAACTTCAATGCTATCGAACCATTCCGGCATCGCAGTCACCCCATCACTGCCCGTGAAAGGCTTATGGTTGCAGGAGACAGAGTGTTTGTAGTTGAAGCTCACAGGCTTAGGTTGGACCGCCTTCGAGTCAGCAGAGGAAGGAGTGTTTGAACCCTGAATTTCAGTGACAATCTTGGGAAGAATTTGCGCGATTTGATCAGCCATAAAAGACATTATCTTCTTCTGGGTGTTAGCCTTAGACTTCTTGTGAGACTGGAAGTTCCGACCAGAAGACATCTAGAGATTCAGACAAGGAAACATGAGACTCAATCATAACATTTTTTGTTAAATCGATTCGTATCATAGAGTACATCACATAGTATATAAATGTTTAAAATAGTGTCACATAGTATATGTGTTTCACATAACATAACAAGTTTCCACATTGTATCACATAGAATAACGAAAGCATTGTAAATTTAATTTGTTCGCGAGAGTTTATTATTGTTTAGATTACGAGAAACGTGCGAAGTGTATAACAGTTCCGAATCGAACGAGGTATTAGGTATAAAATCACATGTAAATCGAGGTAACATAAAAGAAAGGCTCATAAAAAATAGGATTGTTTCGGGTAGAGAAACGTCGACAATTCCAAAGTAAATCGAAACTCTTTTTCGAATTAAGGAAACGTGCTTTGGCCTAATAGAAAAATACTCTCATTGATATTTGTCCTTCTAGTTACTACACGTCCTTAATTGATTGGGAAAATTCGAAACCTTGGCGAGATTGAAAATCAAAGAGTGGGAGTAGTTAGCAAGATGCGAGTTTCACCTCTAACTTGGTAACATGGTACCCTAATGTGGTTGGTACTTATCAAAAGATAAGGCCACTAGAATATGAGATGGAAATTTCCTTCAAGGTTTGGATGTCACTCCTATGTTGAGGGTAAACTTCGTGAAAAATACAAGTATAGTTGAATGAAAGTCGTCAAAGGCGGGAATCAACCCTATTTTGATGAGTCGTTTTGATTGCGTTACAACAGTGTCTTCAAGGAATCCAAGTGTGTATTGTGTTAGCCTTAGGAAAGGCATGTATATTAAGAGACCAAAGACAATAGAAAGAAACAAATAAGAGAGAATGCAAGTAGTTTTAAAGAACACATAGTGAGAATGTTCCAAAACTATAGACTAGGTAAAAGCATTCCTACTTTTCATAATTCCCTATAGTTATGGCTCTGATACCAATCTGTCATATCCCAACCGATGGCGGAAACATCGGGGCGTGGCACTAAGCGAGTCAGATTGCTCATGACAATCCATAACAACTATTTGTGACAATATTGATTAATCAAAATTTCATGATAAATTCTAAAATGTTAACAACTTCAAACATGTTCAGAATAATGTACCAAACATGGTTCAAATACTGTTTATTTCTAAGATGGGTTTCTACGTTCATCCTAGCTTGATTCTTGATTCACTGCGACTATCAACCTGCAACATGTATTAAAATAAAATCAACAATAATGTTGGCGAGGATACAAGTTTGATACATAGCATAATAGTTTCAATGTTAACTGCTCATATCCAACATGAAAACATATAACAAGTTTCAACATGCTAAGCTAACGGAAATCATGTGATAGCCCAAGTTTCCAACGCGTTAATCGTGCCTATCCCAAAGAATCGCGGGAGGTTAACATGTTTAACTTAACAATACCCCAAGACTCAAGGGCGGTGTGTTACCCCTATAGCTGCTATAATTGTTAAGGCGGAACTACGCACAAGATTCAAGCGTTCACATAGCATAAAAGTCTCACAAGTATCACAAGTTTCATGTTTCATGTTTGAGATGGATTGAGTATGATTATAAACAAGTTTCAAGTGTCGTGTGTTTAATATAGAATACATGTTGCATCCCGGAGTGTTTAAAGCAAAAAAGGATCGAGTGTACTCACTGTGCGTGCTTAGTAACTAAACACGGTATGGTTGGATTGAAGGGAGCGTGGAATCAGCCTGCTCATGGAAACGGAAGTATAAGTCCTCTTCAAGGCTGAATGGTTAATCACAGAGTGTCGAGTGGGGCGAAAAGCGAGTTATCAGTCCAACAAGCTATTCGAGCGGATAGGTTCCATCCGGACGGATGGTCATCCGGATGGATGACCATTCGGTCGGATGGCCATTCAGTCGAAAGGCTATTCAGAAGTCCTGATTAAAACGTGATAACAAAATAAACAAGGATTATTATCTGAGTCAGATCATCGGTCAGATGGTCTGTGTTTGAATTTTATAGAAATTTGCTAAGTACAAGTTTTTAAGTGTAACGGAGACGGTGTGATGGCGTGTCAAACAACGGAAAGCGTGCTAAACCCAGTTCGTTCGGTCGGATGGAGAGATTTCATGTTTGACCCGTGAATCGGTCCATCTCTCTGGTGGAAATCAGTTTTCAAGCCGACCCCCGACTTAGAAACGAGTCGAGAGCCTGGTTGAGTCTCGATTCCATCCATATTTGTGTAAGATAGAAGAAAAGTTCAGGAATAAGTTGTAAAACGTGAAAGTTTATCAGATCTGAGTCGAAAACATGTGAAAATATTCGGTATATTGTATGAAATGTGAAAATCCTTTAGATCTTGTATAAAAGTATGAAAATCCTTTAGATCTAGAACAAATCTTGGTTAGATGGTGCTCCACATTCAGTTTGCATAAGCAACCGAGTGGAAACCACCTTCAAAAGGTCCAAATCAGTTGGTTTTCAAGGAAAAGTTGAAGTGTTCGTGTGACTTTGATGCAAAAAATAGTGTAGAAGTGATTAGAGATGAAGATTAGAGGAGATTTGAGGTAAAAAGCCTACAATTTGGCCTTGGATTGCGTCTGGAAGTTTGAGAGCAAAGGAGTCGAGTGAAAGGTGAGAATGTAGGCTCAAGTGCACTATTTATAGGTGAAAGCGACAGGGTGTGTTCGGATGGCTTAAGGCGGTGGAGAGTGGCGAGTGTCAGATGACGTCCGGTCGAATGGCCATCCGGTCGGATGGTCATCCGGGCGGATGGTCATCCGGGCGGATGGTCATCCGATCGGATGACCATTCAGACAAGCTGGTTCGTGTTTGTTAGTTTTCCGCATTTGGTCCGTTTTGCGAGCGAGGTTAAGTGTTTGCGTTGCGTATTATTGTGGTATCGTTACATCTAGTCATTCAAATAGCATAAATAACACAAGAAGTTTCATGTTTCGTGCCAAATTAGTCTCACGTTCATTGATTATCAAGGTATAATAATAAATAGTCAAGAGTCGACATCGTTCACATATAGATAAGTATCACAAGAGTCAAGAATCTGCTTAAACATATCTTTCACATATATAAGAAGCATCACGAGGGTAAAAGCCTCAACGGTTAGGAAGTACAGGAAGACTTGCTATCGACAAGTTAGCATCAAAACGCAGGGCGTTACACATGTAACTAGCATTGGTGGTATGTCTTACTGTTTGGTTGTCACAGATGATTTTTCAAGGTATTCGTGGGTATTTTTCTTAAAATTGAAAGATCAAACTTTCGTCACTTGGAAAGATTTATTTAAACAATTAGAGAAAAATTACTCATTACCCATCAAAAGAATCAGAAGTGATAACAGAACTGAATTTAAAAATCGATATATGGATGAGTTATGCCGTGATATGGGTATTGTTCATCAGTTTAGCGCTCCTTATGTTTCTCAACAGAACGGAGTTGCTAAAAGGAAGAATAGGACCCTTATCGTGGCTGCAAGAACCCTTCTCTCGGAATCCAAATTGCCTGTGTTCTTTTGGGCCAAAGCTGTAAACATCGCATGCTACGTGCTGAATCGTGCGCTTACAATAAAACGGGAAGATAAAACTTGTTATAAACTTCTTGAGAAAAAGAAACCTAATTTGAAAGGTTTCCAGCCTTTTGGGATTAAGTGTGTTATCCGACGGACATCGGATACTCCAAAGTTTGAAGGGGGGGGGGGGGAGATCCAAGAAATTGGTTTCTTCCTAGGTTACGATCTAGGCTCTCTGAACAAATCAGTATACAATGTCAAGAAATGGATGGTGGAAGTGTTCTTTGATATAACTCCTTTAAGTTACGATTCTCCACCATCTGAGTTCGGTCCCAAAACTGGTTACCAATATGACAAGTTGTTTGATTATTTTTCTTTACTTGATCTAACAGATGATGAGACTGGACTAGTGTACTCACACTTAATCGAAAAAGATTAAGTAGATGAAGGTTGGCGTACTAGCATTCCAACAAATGTCTCTTCAAATGGTGATTCAGGAGTAAACGTTGCCAGCACGTCAAATGTAAATGATGTTAGTACCACTCAAACATCTAATGATGCAGATTCAAGCGAATTCGATGATAACATCGAAGCTGTTCAAACTACAAATGTTAATCTTTATGTTGATTTGTCAACATACCCAAATGTTGATAAGTTTTCTGGAAATTTTCAAGCGTCTGGTAATGAAACTGTTGAAGGGGAGATCCAGTCAAATTTAGGTACAAATCTGCAAGTTTGTTCCTGTCACTCGGACAAATAGGAATCATCCTATCGATAATGTTATCGGAGATACGTGTGGAGGAATAATGACTCGAAGCAGAAATCTTAATGATATGCAGTGTTTGTTCACAGAAATCAAAGAGCAAGAGATCTACAACTTAAGCCCGCACGAGTGAGTTATTTCACAAATAGAGCCGAAAACTACCATATGGCGCTGAAAGATAGCTTATGGTGTGAGGCGATGCAGGAGGAGTTGGCTTAGTTTAACAAGCTGAAGGTTTGGAACTTGGTAGATCTTCTTAAGGCCAGCGCTAGATTAACATGAAATGGGTTTTTAAATGTAAAAAGGGTGATAAAGGCGTAGTCTTTAGGAATAAAGCTCGTTTGGTGGTGCAAGGGTTCAATCAGGAAGAAGGGATCGACTATATCGAAGTTTATGCGCCAGTGGCTCAACTTGAAGAAATTTGTTTAATCCTACCCTTTGCTGCTGACATGCGTATTAAAGTCTGTCAGTTAGACGTCAAATGTGCTTTCCTTTACGCGAAGTTGCAAGAGACTGTGTATGTATCCCAGCCGCCAGGTTTTCAAGCTCCAGATTCGTCAAACAAAGTTTACTTGCTGGAGAAAGCTTTATACGGTCTTCATCAGGCTCCTCGTACCTGGTACGAGACGCTTTCAAAGCATTTGTTGGCAAACGGATTCACTCGTGGTGCAATAGATTCCACTCTCTTCATCTTAAAGAAAGGGGGAGATTTCCTTATTGTGCAAATATATGTCGATGACATTATTTTTGGTTCTTCAAATGAAGAGCTTTGTCGGGAATTCAAACAAGTTATGAAATCGAAATTTGAGATAAGTGCAATGGGTGAGCTGAAGTTTTTCCTCGGGTTGCAAGTGGATCAAGAAATGAATGGCACGTATATTCATCAGAAGAAGTATGTTCACGAGATCCTCAAGTGATTCAGCATGGAATACAGGATGCCTTATGAAACTTTGTTGCCCACCAATCATCAGCTGTCAGATGAAAAGGAATAAGATCCTGAAGTGGATCCTTCGGTTTATCATGAAATGATTGGCTCCTTAATGTATCTTACTGCATCTCAACCCGACATAATGTTTTCCCTATGTTTATATGCTAGGTATCAACCCACTTAGAGAGATTGCATTTGAAAGCCGTTAAACGGATTTTCTGTTATCTTAAAAGTAAACCAAGACTTGGATTGTGGTATCTAGTCGAGGGAGGCTTAGATTTGATAGCATATGCGGATGTGGATTTTGGCGGGTGCCCAATCAATAGGAAATAAACATCTGGTGGTCCTCAACTGCTTGGAAGCCGTCTGATATCCTAGCAATGCAAAAAAGTAGCTTTCAGTGTCGCTGTCCACATGTGAAGCAGAATACATCTCTGCTTTGAGCTGCTATGCTCAAGTCTTGTGTATATAACAGCAATTGCGGGATTACGGTTGGAATTATACACAAACTCACATCATGGTAGATAATAGTTCAACTATTTCAACAAATAACCCAGTACACCATTCACGCACAAAACATATAGATGTTAGGCATCATTTTATTGGTGATTGTGCTGAAAAAGGTTTAATTGATGTTGTTAGAGTTGACACCTTATACAACTATGCAGACCAATTTACAAAAACATTTGACCGGACGAGGTTTGAGAACTTAGTCCGAATGACCGGGATGATAAACCCTAAGTAGGATGGTTGCATAAGCCCTCATGGAAACTTTATTTTTCGTTTCTTTCTACAGTTTACTGTTTTTTGTTAAACTCAAAAATCCAAAAAGATTTTACTTAGTTGTAGGATATTTTTATAAAAATCCAAAAACATTAGAAAATGAAAAATTGAGGACGTGTTGATTGTGAGAAGAAATGATAGTACATCGGCACTCATATCTTTTACAGGGTATCTTATAAAATTATAACCTAAACTAATGACAACTTCATTATATGTTGTAATGATAGGTTTTACGCATTAATAAGAACCTGTTTTTGGTATATAAAGATAACGAACTACATAACTTGTGTGTAACATCTCTCGGATATATGGTCTTGGTACCGTAATTTCGTTTGAGAGATTACCAAAATTCTGAGATACTAGGTCTTTATATCTGATTATTATCTAGGGTATTATACTTGATCTTCTGATTTTGCATCGCCAATGGCCTAGACCTCGTATAATACTTTGCTATGCGCTTTGTTTGTGTGCAAACCCTCTAGGTGGATTTCTTTTCTGCCTAACAGTCATCACCAGATGATCTGTTCAAAGCTTATCACCACCGGGTGAACAACTGAAAATATATGTTACCACCAGGTACATAAAAACTGAAAAAATGCCAAAGTGCAGCAAAAGATACCAATTCGTTGGTACACCACTGTTGGGATTGAACCCTACCAGAGGAACAGATAATGTAAAGCCAAAACCTGGTCACAACAGTGGATTCATAATAAGCAGACGTTTACTCTAAGCTTTCCCCTTGACAGTGGTTATCTATCTGGTGATACACTCTAAGTACTGCTCTGAAGAACAACTGATGAACCAAACACTGATGAAACAGCTAAAGACTGCTAAAAGGCAAACACTGAGCTCTATCTACTGCTGTTTCTTAAGTACTGCTGAAGACCCAAGCAGTGCTCATTCAAAGACTGATCACCTTTTGAAGAAAGCACTGATAATCAAGTAATCAGTGCTTAGGCCACAACAGTGGAACATGAACAGTGTTAGACTTGTTTTGTATTTTTTTATCAATCAGTTGTTAGACATCAGTAGTTTGTATAGATCAGTGTTTATTGGTTGTTAGGCTGTTAGATGTCACTATCATGGTGACGTCAGCTGAGGTACATCAGTAGTTTGGTTTTGCCTATAAATATGACAGTACTATGTACTGTTATATTGATTTGATTTTGAGAGAGTTCTTCTCCTCAATTCAATCCTTTCATCTTGTGCAACCAACTCTGAAGTATCAGGCTGAGGGGGAGTTTAGTCTGTAAGCTTGCATTGTAATCTTTTGCTTTTGATGTAATCTTTCGACTCTATTGAAAAGCAATTGTTTATCAAACTATATTCTCCTTTGATTGTGTTTACAAAGTTTGTTATTCATTTCCGCTGCACTTAAAACTGTTCATATCTATTTGATTTGTTCAAATCTCACAAACAAACACAATCATGAGAGCCTCCGATCCTTACAATTGGTATCAGAGCCTGGACAGTCAAATTCGATCTAACAATCAACTTGGCATAACAGTTCAGCTCAAAATTCATTGATACTAAGGGTGGTTGTATTCAGTTGAAAAACAGAGTAACGGGTAAATCATGATCAAAATGGTTATTCAAAAACTCTGTACATCAACCAAGATGTCATATCACACACAAATTTCACACAACAAGTGAATTCATGCACAAGACACTCATGGTTTCTAGATCTGAAAACAATATCTGTTAAACTATGAGATTATTTCGTATTTTCTAAATTGATTTCAATTGTTGATGTGTAATTTGTGATGTTTTCATTAAAAACTAAAGTATGAACCTCAGATTAACAAAATCTATGTTCATAAAACATTGGTGTTTTGCTAACATAAAAAGAGGGAAAGTAAAACTTTAGTCATTCAGATCTTATGTGTTGAAAACAGGTTGAGTTCTTCAAAAGGACAAAATCAACTATGTTAAAATACATTAAGAAAATTCACAAAAACTCAGAAGTGTGTTTGTCTCAAAACTTGTGAAGTCAAAAGAAAAGAGTATAAACATAGAACACTTATGAGTTAAATTTTAGGGTAATAATGGTAAATTAAGCAACTATGTGCATTCATCTGTTCAGGAAAAGGTTTTGTTTCCCATGAATGAATTCCAAAGAGGATGAGACAAATGTTCAAAAATTTATCCATGAATCCTCATGATTGCAATCAACTGACAAAGAAAATGGTACCAAACAGTGGTCAAAATGTATTCAGAATGTTCTACCAACTGCTGTCAAACCACTGACCATTTTTCATAAACTTGAGCATGATATGATTGCGTATTTTATTGAAAAGTTACCAGATCCTTTTGATGCTGTTCTCAGAAAATCATTTAATCATTTTTGTACAAAGGATTTTCTCGAATAACCGGGATATATTGTTTTTTTTTTTTGGAATAATATATTTGGAACTTTTGCTTGTTTTTGTTGGCAATAGTTTCAGTTCCTTTCAGGATGTAATACCTTATTTTTGTTGGTATTATTGTCCTCATAAATGGGTCAAAAGGAAATGGTACATTTGTCAAGATCATGTCATACTCAGGTCTGCTCCTGAATTTTTATCAAAGGTTGATTGCTAACTGTGCTTGAATTACTAGGGTACTCATGTTTTAATTAAATATTAAACGAAAATGAGTTGCCTTAGTAAAAAGATCACATCATCTGGGGTACTAAACCACTGTCATTCAAATATGACATTTGGCAAAACCTTGAATGAACATTCTCAAAACTGTTGATGGAATACTTGTCCTTCAGATTCGTACCATTTACCCTAACCACTGATTTGTTCCAACGTCTGATCTCTAAACACTGTCCACTGCTGAAAGTTAACCACTGATCCCTCATTTTCTTGACAAGCACTGATGATCAAAATCAGTGTCCTATCCATTGATATGCTATCCACTGATAGTAAAAATCATCCACTGTCCACAATTTTTTTCGTTGTAACCACTGATGCCTGATATGTCAGTGGCCCTTATAACAACTGTTTTCCATCCTTCATCCATTTCATCGGTGTTTGACACGTGGTCAGTTTTTTAGCCCTCAGATCAAAATAACCGCTGCCACATCAGCGATCACTTTTTCCCTAAATAAAACCCTGCCCTAAACCCCCAAACAGGGTTTTACACTGTCGAATTGAATTCCAAAATTCTCTTCTCAAAGCAGTTTCCAACCCTTCTTCTCAAAATCTTCAAAATCATTCTTCGTTCTTCTCCGCAAAAATGACAAAATCAAAGTCAAAATCAAAATCAAAACCAAAATCACCACCACCTTCAAAAGAGGTCGCTCAAACGACTAAAGAACCCATCGAGATACCATACAAATCTCCTCATAATTATCTGGGTTTGCTCACAAAACCTACCGATAACCACACCTTCGACTCCATCCTTGATACATTATCTGCATCAAAGTACAAAACTTTGTTGTTAGCAGATGCTCCCATTTATTTGCAAACCCAGAGAGAGTTCTGGAAAAAGGCGACGCTTGAAAAACAAGACGATAAAGTCATAGCCATTAACTCCTCGATACAGGGTAAAGTGATTCAAATCACTCCGCAAACAATTTCGGAAGTCTTCAAACTTGACGATCAGAATGGTAAAACTTCTTTTGACAAAAACGAGTTAAAAGCTGATTTTCTGAAAAGGGGATATGCAGAACAATCAAAGGTAGATACCTTACAAAAAGGTTATTTCCCGTCTGCACCCAGATTTTTATTTCACACACTCTTGATGTGTGTTTCAAATAAAACAACATCTTTTAACGAAATACCATTGAAGATTCAATGCCTGGGCTGTGCTATTTTAAACAATAAAGATTACAACTACTCCCAGGAGATCTTCAATGACATGGTAAAGAATGTTGATAGCAAATCATTTCTTCTTTTTCCAAGATTTCTAAGCTATTACTTTAAACAAAAATTTGAAAAAGAGGATGAAAATTTGCCCAAACAAGGTGTCCATTTTCAAATAAAAGGTTTAAAAATTGAAACATTTTCAAGAATGATGGCACCAATAAAATTAAAAGCAAAGGTGCCTGAGCAGACTTTAGAAACTGCCACTGATCCTCAGGCAACTTCTGCTAAGCCCACTGCTCCAGGTGATCAGAGCAGCACAACCACTGCTCTGAAACCCACACCTGACATTACCAAAAAGACCAAAAGAAAAACATCCAGAAAACCCACCAAACCCAAAACAAAGGCAACTCTGGAAGATGAGATACCAGAGCAACTGCCTATGATAACACAAAAGTCACCACAAACCACTGCTGCTACTTCCTCACAGCAGTTGGAAGAAAGATCTCAACCCATTCCTAAAACTCCTCCTGCATCCTCACAAAAGGATCAGGTTGTAAGCACAGGGACACCACAATATGAAGCTCTGAATCCACTCGGATCCATCTTCCTCAGTCCTGATCCCAAGGACATGTCTCTTTCAACCCCCATACCCTCACCAATCATAATGCCACAATCCATGCTACCCGTGTTGCATGCAGCTGCTATAGCTCAGACACAAACCAGTTCCTCTCTATCACCTATCACTGAGAGTATACCCCCACAAGAGACTGGGTCTGATGCTACTACTTCTGCTATTCCAGCAACAATTGTGGAGGTTACACCCCCTGAGTTACAAGTAACTCTTGGTGGTAGTTCAAATGGAGCAGCAACTACAACTGGTGGATCAACAGATCTTCAGTTGGACAGTTGTTTCATAAGTAAGACTCCCTTGAAGGCAATTTCTTCCATGGCAACTTCGGTAACCACCAGTGAGTTGGATCTAACCACTGGTACCATCAAAGGTTCATCGAGTGCTGAAGAAAGAAGTCCCCAGTACTAAGAACAAGGGGCATCAATGGGTGATTTTTGGGACTCTGTTCCTAAGTCACACATTGATATAACCACTGCTGGTGGGGATTCAGATGATCCTACTAAAGTAGGTGATGATTCAAAATATCAGGAATTGACGGACAGAGTTGAAAAACTTGAAGATTCAGTTGCTGAAATAAAGAATATGGTGCAAGAGATTTTAAAAGCTCAAAAAGCACAAGCCACTGCTGTTCCTGCTCAAGCACCTGCACAACATGCATTTGCTGCAAATGAGCTTTGGAATATTTTTCAACCCATGCTTGAAAAACAGCAACATATGGCTGATAAAAAGCATGCTATTCAAGTATAAATGCTGACCAACATGGTGGAATCAAGGTTTAAAGACACTCAAGCAGATATCAAGGCTATAAAGGCTAGCATTCAAAGCGCCTCTGGCAAAGTTCCTTCTTCCATATCATTTCTTGTTAACCCCCCTTCAGATAATGCCAAAAAGGGGGAGAATATCAAGCTGTTGGAAAAAATGAATAAAATTGGAATAGAACATGGCCTTTGTATTGTGCCTGAAAAAGAAAAAGAAAAAGAAAAGCAGGTCTCAAAACCTGCCAGTCAAACAGCTGATACAACAGTAGTTACAAAAACTGCTGTCAGTAGCCAAACAGCTGTCATTTCATCAACACACACATCTTCAACACACACCACTCTATCACACACCATCACAACCACTGTTCCACCACCATCATCATCTACAACCATATCACCACCACTGCCTCCTGCCATAAAGCAGAAGACAGCAGATGTTACAACATCTGCTGTAATGACAACAGTGATTGAAACACCAGTTGTTTCAACCACTGTCAGTCAATCACAATCACAAACCACTGCCATTCAATCTCAAACCACTGATCTACCCAAAACATCATCAGCCTCTCCTACATTAAAAAGGAGAAGGGTTTTTATTCCTGATGATGAGTCACCACCACCATCACCACCATCAAAAACCCCTGCTCAAAAGCAGAAGACATCTGCTGATACATCAGCTGTTGTAATGACAGCAGCGGTTGAAACACCAGTTGTTTCAACCACTGTTAGTCAAACATCCACCACTGAACTCATCATTCCTACACCACAACCTCCAAAGCCTCACAAAAGAAAAAGAGAAACAACACAGGCTACTGATGAAAAGTATGATCCTGTTGCTGCTAAATATCCATTGGAATTAGAAGCTGTGAAAAATGAGATGAAACAATTTTACACTGAAGATGATCCTTCAATAAGGAAATTTCCTTCTCTCATAGGTTTCATAATTCCAGAAAACATGGATGAATATCTCGAAATAAAAGCAAGACAAGCAAGGATAAGAGCCAAAGTTGAATGCAAGGATCAAGGTGATGAAGCCATTTTGGAAAGAAGGGAATTCCTGCTCAACAAAGTTAAACAAATAGAAGAATATGCAAGTGATCTGAACAAAGAAATGTCAAGCTTATCCCCTGAAGCAGATCAACGAAATGAATTAAGAAAAGAATATCTTGCATACATAAGGAAAGAAAAGTTCTATCCTGCTGAAGAAAAAGAATTCAAAGACTGGCCAATAGTTGCACTAAAGCATGAGGCTAACAGAATTGAAAAGATTAAACTTGATCCACGGAAGAAAAAGACAGCTCCAAATTGGAACAAATACAAGAAATTCATAGCTGATCTTATTTCCGAGCATAAAAGAAAGAAGCAGGAGTTGGTGGATGGAAAGGTGGACACTGCGGATGCCATAGCAAAATGGTCAAAGCAGCAAACTGATGAAGCTTGTGAAAGGCTTGAGAAACAGAGGATGAAAGTTTCCAACACTCCTAAAAAGTCTGACTACAAAAGGCTAAAGGAGCAGGTCAAGACATTTGAAACCCAAATCAGTACAGCAGAAGCCTTTGTTACAAAGTTGAGAAAAGAAAGGAAGGAAAAGCTGACTATTGGGGAAGGAAAACACAAAGAAGATGACCTGATTAAAGAAGCTACCAAGAAATTGGCTTTAGATAAAGAAAATTTAGCAAAACTACAAGACCTTACCAAAAAGGTCAAAGTAGTAAGCCAAAAATCATCAGCAGATGTCACAAACAGTGAGCTGACTGACAAAGAAGTTGAAGCAGACATAGCTGTAGCTAATGAGATTATTGAAAAAGCTTTCACACGAATTTCTGAAGCTCATGATACTGCTCTACACTTCTTCTATAGGCCAAACACTTTAAGTTCATCAGACAATAAACCTCTCCCAAGAAACCCATTTGGTTTAAAAATACTAAAGTGGCTCTCTGATCAAAAGACCCACGTATTGACTCTGATCAGAATCAATGGAGAAGTGAGGCATATATCAAGGAATCAAGCACTAGGCCTGAGTGTTGAAGATCTACAAGATCTTCTTGAGCTTACACTATGCAGGGATGAGGCTGATTCAAGTTCCAAAGAGTTTGAGGAAGAATTCAAAAGAAAAGCAAAGGAACTTCTGATGAAGAATAAAAATCCAGAATAATGACAGGTTTTGGCATTATCTGTTCCAGGGGGAGATTGTTGGGATTGAACCCTACCAGAGGAACAGATAATGTAAAGCCAAAACCTGGTCACAACAGTGGATTCACAATAAGCAGACGTTTACTCTAAGCTCTCCCCTTGACAGTGGTTATCTATCTGCTGATACACTCTAAGTACTGCTCTGAAGAACAACTGATGAACCAAACACTGATGAAACAGCTAAAGACTGCTAAAAGGCAAACACTGAGCTCTATCTACTGCTGTTTCTTATGTACTGCTGAAGACCCAAGCACTGCTCATTCAAAGACTGATCACCTTTTGAAGAAAGCACTGATAATCAAGTAATCAGTGCTTAGGCCACAACAGTGGAACGTGAACAGTGTTAGACTTGTTTTGTATTTTATTATCAATCAGTTGTTAGACATCAGTAGTTTGTATAGATCAGTGTTTATTGGTTGTTAGGCTGATAGATGTCACTATCATGGTGACGTCAGCTGAGGTACATCAGTAGTTTGGTTTTGCCTATAAATATGACAGTACTCTGTACTGTTATATTGATTTGATTTTGAGAGAGTTCTTCTCCTCAATTCAATCCTTTCATCTTGTGCAACCAACTCTGAAGTATCAGGCTGAGGGGGAGTTTAGTCTGTAAGCTTGCATTGTAATCTTTTGATTTTGATGTAATCTTTCGACTCTATTGAAAAGCAATTGTTTATCAAACTATATTCTCCTTTGATTGTGTTTACAAAGTTTGTTATTCATTTCCGCTGCACTTAAAACTGTTCATATCTATTTGATTTGTTCAAATCTCACAAACAAACACAATCATGAGAGCCTCCGATCCAAACAACCACCTAAAGTCGAGCCTTTATCTCTTTGTCGGTGTGGTGGCACTAACCTGAGCTCTCAAGGTTTCGCAATTTTAGCCGGATACAAATAATATTTGGATACACTCACCTGTAAGATGTAATTTTTGTTAGTCTTGATATGGGAGTATATTCTGAGGTGGGGAACACAGTTATATCTGGTTAATAAGACACTTAAATGCATATCTCGAAAATAGTGTTCGAACACGTGCTAAAGTTTAAGTGGACAAGTATATCGTTAAACATCTTGAACTGCCATTATCATTCTATGTGCTTAAAGTCATTAAACGAATACTAACTATGATAGATTTTGACAGATAAGCCGATATGATCTTTTTATCCGCGTTTTCACAAAAAGATGATGCGTGTAAATATTTTCTTTGCATTTATGTTTCGAATATTGAAAATTAAAAAAAGATTTTCGGTGTCTTTTAATATAATGTTTGGAAAATATAAAAAGATTTTATTTCTCGTTTCCATGAGTGGGCTTTATATTTTTACCGATACTCATATGGGGTTTTACAATTTTGAAAACGGGTTAAAAACAATCCGGGGAGGTAATTTAAAATATGTCTTTTTAATAAAAATCCAGTCTTGCTAAGTTGGTCTAAGTGTGTTGTCCGTGTGGGAAACCATGTTCCAAGTCAGTAGATTTTTTTTTAAATATTTGTTACTTCAAATTTTTGAGCTTTAAAATGTTAACTTTGTTGATTTTAAAAATTGATTTGGGTCTAAAAATTTTAATGTGTTTAAAAGGGTTTTTGGGCCTAATAGATTTTAAAACAATCTTGGGCCCAAGTTTATTAAGGGAAATGAAGTGTACGAGTATGTTCAAAAATGTCCAACTTTTGTTAAAGTTCTGTCTGTCCGAGTTTACTTACAGCTTTTGTTTTTGTCTGAGCTTGTTTTTTAAGCTTAGTTGGTCCGTATTTGTGTCCGAACTTAAAAAAAAGGGGATCTGAGTTTTGTTCTGTCCGCACTTATGGTGTAAGGTTAGTGTCCGCAATTAATCTTTGAAGATGTGTCCGCACTTAGGGCTTGTATAGTTGTCCATATTTGTCTGTATATAAAACATCCATCCAAGTTTGTTCATCCATTATTTCAAAACCCAGTTTCATCGATAACCCAGAGCTACACCCTTCTTGTTCTAAAACCCTTAATTTCTTAAATCTTTGTGTTTGATTTCAAAACCGAATCTTCATCAGGTATGTTCTTTACTTAATATCATCTTCATCTTCTACAATCAAGTGGTTCTTTCTTACTTCTAGGGCTCATATTTTGAACTTGGTGTTCTTGATATCTTGAATGTTTAGGAAGTTTGTGTTTAAATGCTTGATGATTGAATGATGATGATATTTTGGTATGTTGATACTTGCTTTTGATTAAGGTTTGGGTTTTTGGGTTCATGATTTGGGGGGTTTTAGAATAAAATTTGTGTTCTTGAGAATGGGTTGTTGATTCTTGAAGTTTTTAGGAGAATTTTAGTTTGATTGTATAACAACCCTCCTGAATTTTTCTGACACCCTAATATATTTTAAAATATCCCTGTATGTCCTAAAATGTACCCCATATGTGAAAACCGAGCCCAATATATAATAAATAATTAAAAATAAAATAAAAACAAATTTTAAAAGGATCGTCGCGGGGCGCGAAGACCTTAGTCGTCTTCTACGCGGGCCATGACAGCCTTTCTACGAGGAGAAGCCCGGTGACGACACATGTCGCAACCGTGTCGAACCTAGAATATCCGATTCAGCCAAGCTAGGGCCTAACCTAGATGGCCTCGCAGGCGCGTAGGCCCTGGAGAATTGCTACGCGGAGCACGACGAAGTCCCATATCAGCCCTATAAATAGCAGACTTCGGCAGAACAATCGAATTCGCTCACATTTCTCTCTCTCGAAATTACATATAGTATAAGCTATTCTCGGGCATAATACCCCCTAATTAACAAAGTTCTGCCCCGTTGTAAGTATTATAACCCCGGTTACGATTAGATACGCTGCCCGATTGATCCGGGGTTCCGTAATGGCTGTCGTGGTTCTGCCCGACGTAGTCACTGGAATGCCGTCTCGGGGAGGGTATTGCTAATGTAAATATTGGGTTATTATACTAACACATGTACATTTGTGTAATTAACAGATAATCACCATGAAACCCTTAAAGGAAACCATAAGACAACAATGTGAGTAATCTCCTTTTTTTTGTAAATTGTTTTTACAAAACTTTAAATAATTTACAATGTGATTAGCAGTGATTGAGTCTTTGTAGTTCTTCAATTACTGCCGGTATGTTGGGGTTTTGTATACAAAATGTGGAACACGTTACCATTGGACAAAGAGTTAGCCAATGTGTAATATGACCCACCAGTCAGGATTGAAAGTACTGAATGAGTAATTGTGTAGATGTAAACAATGTAATAGCTCTCAATACTGTTAAAGGATAAAACTCTTCTCGATTAAACTGGGATTCACTCACTAGTATTTCCCATTGACAAAAAGTTTTTAAACGCATTTCAGGTAACAAAATGTGAAAGCCAACTAGCAGCCAGCTGGACAGCACTGAAGGCTTGGAAAAAGTGGCTATAAAAGTTACCTAAATAAAAAAAGATGTTTTATTCAATAAAATAGGGATTTTCCCTATGAAAATGTTTGTAATGAAAACTTGGGTTTTATGCCAATATGTTTAATATTATAAAAGCGTGGTATTTACTCTGATAAATATTTCCTAACTACGGTCCTGATGAAATTTCCGCTGCCAAAATGTTAAAACATTGATACCACCAAAACTGGTCTAGCGGCCGCCCGTTCCCGGGACATATAGGGGACGGGGGTTACGACAGAAGGTGGTATCAGAGCTAAGCCACTGATTCAGCCACATAAGTGTTCTGCTGACACCAAGATATTATTCAAATTGTTAGGAAATTAATTATGGAAATACGTGCATATCTTTATTTTATTGTTGTGTGTTATTTGACTATTTGTTAGTTTACAGTATAAGTGATCAAGGACCCTCAGACGCTTATCGTCAGTTGTCCGATTCACCTAGGAGTGAAGGCACCTCTTCACAGCCTGCCCTCTCTGGGTATTCAGTGGACCAGGAAGAAAGGATGTTTGTGTTTAAGGCTCAGTCTGAAGAGCCATTCCCTCAGAAAAAGAGAGGATGATTCACTAAGGGAGAACACGAGTGTAGGAAAACATTGAAAAAGTTGCAATAGCAGAGAGTCCTAGCAGCAGCTAAGCGAGAGACAGATGCCCACACACAGGATATGCTTAATAGGAACTTAGCCAATTTTCATATCCTAGCAACCACAGCTGCCGACCCAAACCTAGAGCAACTAGTAGCCCCTCAACCATTACCCTTGTTTCCCACGCAGCCGATAGAGATAGAAAACAACCCAGAAAACCAAGTCCAAATGCATGATTTCAACCCTGAGGAGATACCTAGGATACCAGCCCCTAATCCCTTAGACCCAGATTACGACCCGTGGTTTGATGATCACAGGGATTATGTGCAACGCTACCACCTAACCGATGAACCCATGCCAAACCTATCAGCTTACCCAAGTCTGGACCCTCTAGATCCCTACTACCATAACGATGAATACATTAGGGAGATCTTAGAGAATCCGTACCCTTAGGAGGAACCCATGCCCCAGTACCCAGACCCAGTACCAGCACCTGCTCCCCCAATGAGTGCAGAAATTGTGCAAGAGCTCCGAACTTTCGGAGAAGAGATTTTAGAAAGTAGTGAGAGAATGAGGCAGGTCAGAGAGCGAGTCGTCTGGAAGTACGACGAGCGCCATATGGATTTCTAGATGAATCCATATCCGTGAAAGTGATGGTAGAGATAGTAACAATAATAATATATATAATATGTGTATTAAAAATGTGTGTAATAATAATAATAATATATGTTGTAGTATAGAACACTTCGTGGTTAGTGATGCATAGTAATATTGTAATTTTAATTTCAGTTTTAGTGTGTATTAGACACATACTATATAAGAAAGAGTAAGTCGCAATGCTCGACACTTTTGACCAATATGTGTGTTGTGTGATTGTTGCCTAAATTATTAATTATTTTATGATATTAATAATTGGCATATGTTTAAAATTCAGATCGACAACGAAGTGATCCAGGAAAACCAGAATAATGATAACCAGAGTAATAATAACCCGGATAATGAAAACCCGAACAACAACAATAATGGAAATCAAGTGGATAACAGTGCCATGCAACATATAATGGCACAAGGGATAATAGATGCAATGCCATATATTATCAAAACGGTTAAGGAAGCGGAAAATAAAAGTAAACATGATAGCAAACGACCCTCTGAACCTGAACACGGCGTAAACAATGGACCCATACTTCAAGTGCCCATTCCCAAAAGGAGAAGAACCGTGTCTTATGGTTGTTCTTATAAAGAATTTTGGTCTTGTAAACCAATGGAATTCTCGGGCAATGAAGGGGCCATTGCATCTCTACGCTGGATAGAAAAGACTGAGGTAGTCTTAAGAATAAGTAAATGCGTGGAAGAGGATAAGATAATGTTTGCTTCCAATCTATTTAAGAACTCAGCATTAGAATGGTGGAACACTATCCTCCAGTCGAGGGGAAGTGATAGAACTTACAATATGGAATGGGAGGAATTTAAAAACATGGTAGAAAGGAAATTCTGCCCTCCCAATGAAAAGGAACAGATAGCAAACAAATTCCTAAACCTTAGGATGATTGGGGTAGATAGTAAGGGTTATACTACATTATTCTTTGAATATGCTAGAATAGTGCCAACCCTTGTATCACCAAAACCAGTATTAATCTCCCGTTACATCTGGGGATTAATTGGGGAGATTAGACATGTAGTCAAGGCAGCTAGACCTCAAACCATAGAAGAAGCAGTAGAACTAGCAAATACCTTGACAGATGAATTAGTCAGTACACGAGAAGATGATCAGAGGAGGAACCTAACCCAGAAGCTTACACAAGAATTCCGTTCTGAAAATTCTAACCGTGGGAAAAATGTAGGTTCTACCTTTGTACCCTATTGCAAGTATTGCAAAAGGAAGCATTCTGGAAGATACTCCGTATACTGTAACTTTTGCAAAATATCTGGACACAAGGAGGAAGACTGCAGGAAGAAGCCTAACAACAGGATATGTTACAACTGTGGAGAACAAGGTCATATCAAGCCTAACTGTCCAAAGCTAGCTCCAGCCACGAAGACCAAGAGTACTAAAAATGCTAGAGCATTTATTCTGACTACAGAAGAAGCAAAGATGATCCCGGATGTGATCGCCGGTACGTTTTTAGTTAATGATGTTTTTCCTAAAGTATTATTTGACTCTTGTGCAAATCAAAGTTTTATTAATACTTCATTTTGCAAACTTCTCAATCAAGCATTAACTAAACTCCCACAAGAATGTTTAGTAGAAACAGCAAATGGGGAAACCATTAAGATTTCTGAGATCTTGCAGGGAGCAAGAATAGAAATTTTAAATCAGAAATTTATTGCAAACCTTTACCCAATGAATCTGGCAGGATTTGATGTTGTGTTAGGAATGGATTGGTTAATATCCAATAAAGCCAGTATTTTATGTGATCAAAAGTTAATTCAAGTAAATTCACCAAGAGGTGAAAAGATCACAATTAAAGGAAATAAAACCTTTAGATCCACAAAATTCATCTCTGTGATGAAAACGGTAAGTTATATAAGAAAAGGATCTTTAGTGTATTTGATTTCCATAATCACTAACACTAAAGAAAAAGAATTAAAGGGTATTCCAGTAGTATCCCAGTTTTCAGATGTATTTCCAGAAGAGCTACCAGGGCAACCTCCAGATAGAGAAGTTGAATTCAGAATCCATTTGATACCAGGAACCGCACCAATTGCCAAAGCACCCTACCGTTTGGCACCCGCAGAAATGCAAGAACTGAAGATGTCACACCCCAAAAACGTCGCAGCGGAATATAAAACGTAGTGGTGACGGAAGCTGGTGCCCATTTGTATCTTGCGGAACGATGCATCATAATGTTGGACATTTCCACTTAATTAAAACATAGATTTTTAAAACAAAATGTCTTAAAGTCCGTCACAATCACACCATAGTTAAATTGTTTTGATCCTTATGGATCTTATTACATTTGTCCCAAATAGTTTTAAAAGTTTGTCCAAAACATTATCGAACCAAACATGCATCAACAACCACAAGATAGGCCATAATTCCCGAAGCCGAACTCAAGTACCTGTAGAACACGTTAAAAATCAAGTGTCAACACAAAGGAAGGTGAGTTCACATATTCACTTACAAACAATTTTATTCCAAGGAAAACTTTCTGATTAGGTGTTTATTTGAAAACATCCATATAAATTTTAGAAAGTCCATTTTACTTCCTTAATAAAATCCATGGGCCTTCCGTCGGTTCATCAATCCGACAACTGTAATATATATTGCCCAGGTTTTGTATATTAAATTATTGCGTCAATTTTCAGACTCGTATGTTAGCTAGACGATACTAACTATATATTAACCATGTAGGGATAATCAAAGCTAGACAATAAACAGAATTTAAATTCGTCGTTTGACTTGACACGGGGCAACCGGTCACGACGGGGCTGTCAACCTGATAGATCTACCAACAATTCATCGCGTGCAATACTTAAATGACTAAACGACATCATGGGCGCAGGATCCTCTTGAAGGACAATATGATGTCTGCCTCACGTATAATATATATATCCTACTAATATGACAATTTAATATACGACGTTGTACGAATTCCCCTTATTCTCCATCATATGAGACCCAGTCAAGAATTCGTCCCCAACTGTACGGTCATGTTTCACTTAGGAAATACCGTACTTTCAATATTCATTCATCAAAAACGTTTTACTTCGAAACGTATGACTTATCAAATTTCATATATTTTCAACAAAAATATATATATTTTATATTAAAAGGTATGTTTTATTTCGAAAACATTATTAAACCCTTTTAATGACGTGTTCTACCCCCAAAATATATACAAAGCAGTAAAAAGGGGGGTTTAGTGACACTCACCTTTGGGTGCTTATTTTAAATAGCGCAATCCCAGAGATTGATTTCTACACGTCTTCTTATATATATATATATATATGAACGATTTTAAATCAGTACATATAACACAAAAATCCTAAGTTTCTCCGTTTCTTAGAATTATCACATAACTTTGAGATTTTCTCGAAAAGTTATCATTTTTTTATTATGTTGGCACGTTAATATTTACATGAGTCCAAATATATAATTTTATGATTTTGTCACTTGAACGATTTTATTGGTGACCATTATTGTGTAAATCCGTTAACTCTCCCGTTTATACACAATATATCTACGATTTGCGCGTCGTAATATATATACATAAACGTTCACATAATTTAACACCAAAACACGCGAAATCTTGCTAACTTATCTATTTTGTCATTTTTAAAGCAAATATATACATAAAACATCTCATAAGTATCAAATTTCATGCACGACAAACAAGTTACACATTTAACGCGATTTTTACCGTTTCTACCGCATAAAATGCACACATATACATGCATAATCCAAATCTTTAAAATCATGTTAAAACTTAACATATTTTCACATTCTCATGTTTAAATCACATAACACATTTTAACACATAAGGTTTACCCAAAATTTCACCCATACTAGTGTACTTAGTAAAAATGCGTATTTTAGCGATTCGGTAACGTTTTCGGGCGTCGGAAGTCACGTATGACCAACCAAACACCAAGTAAACTTAAAATTAGTTAAAATACTCATTTTTAATCTAAAAATATCAGTTTACATACTGATCTAAATCAGTTTTATAAAAATCACTCGAAAAGCCGATTTTTGACCGTTTTAACGCATAGTTTTGCGTTAAACATTACTATGATCATCCCAACTTGAAATGACTTGATATTTTAACACAATACATGTTATTTACTGATTAAAATAATTGTTATAATTATATTAGTGCAGTTTTTGTGTAAGTCATATAAATCATGCGATTTCACGTAGTTTACAACTTTTAAAGCACCAAGTACAACATGCAAACCTAGTAAACATTATGAAAAAGTTATAAGTCACTAAAAACTTTAAAATAACTTTATTTTAGTGTTTATAATCTGCTCATAACTGATTTTTACTAAATCATACTCAAATCACCTTTTTAAGATCACATATCATCATGCATGCTCGTGTACAAGTATCTAAAGCACATATATCGTATTATCATCATTTCATATGAAATTATATGCATCAAACCTGAAGTTAATTCATGTACATCCAAGACATGTTCATCATCTAATCATCTAGACATAATCTCATACAACAATCTTTCATAAATGAACATATGACAAACCTACATGCATGTCATTTTAGAAGAATTAACCAACAAGCATCCATCATCTATTTCGTACGAATTCAGTATTTCGTGTGAACTATTCCGTACGAAATCACCTATTTGGTACCAAATCCTTATTTCGCGTGAACTGATTTCGTTTGAAGTTGTTGTGCAGGTCATTTCGCACCAGATTGTTATTTCGCACCAAATTGATTTCGTGTGAAAGAGTATTTCGTTTGAAAGTGATTTCGTTTTGTGTGATTGATTTAGTTTGAGTGGTTCTTTTCGCACCAAAGGCATTTCGTTTGAAATTTTGATTTCGTTTGAAAGTGACTGTTTTGTGAAAAATTTTCCGAAACATGGAAGAAGAATTTTATAATGCATTTGCTACTGCTCCGAGTACTCCTGTTACAATTGCTCAGAGCGTGAACATGGAAAATGAAACTGGAACTTTGCAAAAACCCCCGAAGCTAATGGGAATTGAAGAGTATTATGGTTGGAAATATCGATTTGAAAACTGGGTTCTAGCTAATCATTTGAGGTATTGGGAGTGTATTGAGAAAAAGTATGTTAAACCTCGTACTGATGTGGGAGTTATCAAAACAATTTCTGAGTTGTCGGACAAAGAACGTGAAATGTACAAAGCAGAAAAGATGATGATTAGTCTTTTACAACAAGCAGTGAAAGAAGACATATTCATTTTACTTCAACATGATAATACTTCACGTGCAATTTGGGATGCACTTCGTGTTAAGTTTGAAGGAAGTGAGAAGATGATTAGGAATAAAAAATATTTATTAAAGAAGGAATTTGATCTGTTTACAAGTTTACCGGGAGAGAATACCAAGAAACTGATTAAAAGATATTGTCATTTGGTTCGATCAATGTCATTGTTAGATATCAACAAAGAACGAGAAGAATGGGTTGACAAATTAGCTGATGCTTTACCTCAGAAAGAATGGGGTACATTTTTGATGATATTAAAGAACACTGGAGAATATGATGGCTTGACAATTTCTCAGTTCATCGAAAAGATTGAAGGACAAGATCTTGAGCAGCAAAAGATTGCTAGGATGAACAATCTAAGTGGTCAACAAGACATTAAGATGTACTATAAAGGAAGTATTCAGGATGTTGAAGCAAGTCTAAAGATCCAAACAGCAGCAGTGGATTTTCTTCATATCCAAGTGTTAATCCTAAAGGATCAACCTCAGGTCATCAGTTTCAAAGCTCAAACAGTAGTAATGGTCATGTGTTACATTGCAATATTGCGTTGAATCTTCAGAATGGTCAAAATTTATCTGAAGAGGTTGCTAAAAGTCATATGGCGTTACTTGCTACAGTGTTGGAATCATATGAAGGGTTGATTGCAGGAAGGATCGGAAACCCTATGTTGACGAAAGAGGATTACGATCAGATCGATGCTGAGGAAATGGAGCTTATGGATATTAAGTGGTGCTCAGCGAGTGTTTTGAGAAGAGCTGAAAAATTCAAGATGATTACAGGAAGAGATGATTTTCTGGATGCAAATGTTTCTACTTTGGGTTTTGATAAATCTAAAGTTACTTGTTTTCGATGCAGGGAGAAAGGACATTTCAAGAGGGAATGTACCAATCGAGAAGCAAGTGGAGCAAAGAATCCGTTCGGGAATAATGATTATTATCGGAAAGCTATATATCAACAAGTTACTCAACAACCAAATAAACAAAAAGAACCACAAACTGCACATGCTAAAATGATCGAAGAGGCAAATAAGAAAGCTTATTTTGGGATAATAGATCAAGATGATGAAAAAGTGGCAGAAGGTTTCAGTTGGGACAAATACATTCCGCCTGATTCAAAGACAATGGCATTAATTGCACAAATAGTTCAAGAACCAGATTTTATGAAGGAATGGATGAAAGGGTTTGTTGATGTTGAGAAGAATCAAGATGAAGAGTTTGTTTCTTCAGATGATAGTTCAGAAAGTACTTAAGTGTTTGATCAATCATCATCTGACAGTGATGATGAAGAAGAAACACAAATCAATATTGGAAAATCTGTATTATTTCCTGAAAGTTTTGAATTTTATTTTGCAGATAGAATGGAGAAGCTGAAGGAGAAGTGTGCTCCAAAGAATCAGAATAAGGAAAAGATTTATGAGCAGAGTGAAGAAGTTAAAGTCGTGGAGAAGATGGTTGAAGCAGAAATAGTTGTTGAAGTTGAAAAAGTGATCGAAGTTGAAAAGATTGTTGAAGTTATTAAGCCGTGTTTAAAGTGTTCAGAATCTTGTAAAAAATGTGTAGAAAAAGATGAGAAGTTGAGTGAGCAAGATAAGATGAAGGAAAAGTTATTGTTCGATATCAATTATGTGAAAGAATCGTATGATGTTTTGAACAGAACAGTGAATAGTCTTCAAAAGACGAATTCTGAAAGAGAATATGCTTTAACAATGATGAATGCTGTGATGATGTCAAAGCAGAAGGCCATTAACCATTATATTGAAGAATGTGCAAAGCTGAAGCAAGAGTTGGAAATTGAAAAAATAGAGAATGAAAGAATCAGATGATTACTGCAAAGTTATTCTAATTCTGATTATTTGATTGACAGAATTTATCCAACTGTTGTAGGTTTTGAAGCATTTCAAGACAAAGAATCAGAAGAAAAGGATACTGGTAAGAAACAAAGTGCAAATTATAACAAGTGTCCGCCTCCGATCTGGGAAGGTTATTCTCCCAGAAAACCAAATGAGGAACAAGTCAAAAAGGCTGTCAATATAAAGTTAAAGTCCGAAACAACCGATGATTTACTAGAAAACATTGACGTTACGTTTACATCGTCTGACACTGATCATGAGTCTGAGTTAATAAAGAAAGTGGTCGATCAGGTGTTGGATAAGGATGAGGAGTCAGAGTCAAAGTCCGAGTCTGGAAGTTCGAGTTCATCAGTCAAGAGTTCAAAGTCGTCAGTGAAACGAGTTTACCATAAAGAATTCCTGTTATCAAAATCTAATTTGGATGATGAACCAGTTAAAGTGGCATATACTTTGAATGATTCAGACAAATTATATTCTGATGAGGAATTTCCAATAAGAAGTGTTCAAATTGAAAAGATCAAAAAGGTTTTCAAATTAACAGAAATTAATATTTCTGAAATAATAGATGTAAATCTTAATGAAAAACCTAAAAAGTACACATCAAGAGTTCAACAAAGATTGAACAAGAAAAAAGGTTACAGTTCTGGTTCTGGTTTTCAAAAGAAACCAAACCATAACAGTAATTTCAAAAGGAAAGGTTTAGGTTTTATTCCACCTAAAAATCATAAAAATGAGAAAAATTTTAAAACTAAAACAGTATTTGTTTCAGGGACAAGTGCTGAAGAAGAAGGAAAGAGCTCATTCTGGAAGCAATCAAACAAAGAATTCCTTGCTAAGAAGCAAGAGAGAATGAAGAATGGAGTTTATCAAAGAAAGGAAACAAGAACCTGTTACAGATGTCAAGAAGTTGGACACATTGCCTGGAACTGTCCTAAGGCAACCAACATAAAACAGGAAGTTGTTTTTAAACTGAAAGAAAAGATTGTTGAGAAAAATGAACCACCAACTGAAAAATTCAAAATTTTTAAAAATTCAACATATGAAGTTGGTGAATGTTCGAAGAAAAGATTTTACAAAAGAAGAGTTAATCTTGACAACCAAATGTGGGTTGTTAAGAAATCTGAGGTGAAATCTGGCGATGAATCTGACTCCATAAAGTCAGAGGAGCCACAAGTTGTTCAAACTGAAGAAAATTCAGTTCCGCCAATGGATGATGTCAACTTTCCACCATTGCGAACTGAGAATTTTAAATCAAAAGTTGGGAAAGTAGAGATCTCAAATCAATTCTATTCTAAGAAGAAAGAATTTGATGTCGAAAAAACTTTTAATGGAAAAGTTAAAAAGATTTTTGGAAAAATGGTTGAGGGAAAGGTTAAAGGGGTTAAAGATTTTTATGCAACAAAGAAGGCAACTTACATCCCGAGTGAAGATGAGTTGGTCACACCCAAAGCTGGTCAGGCTTGGGTGTCTGTATTCTTTACTTGAAAAATCTGACTTGCTGGAGCTTCCAGGTTGGTAAGAGTGGAGCAGGAATCGGCATCATTCTTGGTAAATGAGATTGTGAAGTACCTACAAGTGGTACAAGCGGTAAACCTACAAATGGTAAATCAAGGACATTAAGTTGTACTTGATTTTCCTACAAGTGGTATATTGAAAGAACAATGTGATGAATTGATCCCCTAACCTACAAGTGGTTTATAAAATCAACAAAACTAATTTTCCGGAAAAACCATTTTGATTAAAACAAACTTAAGTGTTTTGAAATCATAATGGGAAAATAGTTTGTTGTAAGGGGGAGTTCTGATTGTTTATGCCAAGTGGATGGCGATTTGAAGCAATTCACAACAGTTGTCATTTTACTTGTATAGTTTGTTTTCAAATTTTTTTAAAAAAATGGTTTTGAATTTTAGGGGGAGTAAGAAATTTCAGAAAATCCAAAAACATTGAAAAAAAAACATGATAAAATCAAAAATGAGTTTTGTTGTGAAAAAGAGGAAATGATAGTACATCAGTGGACTATCACAGCATGCTAAAGAATTGGAAAGTCAAAATGTGATAAACGGTCTCACTGATGATATGCCAGTAGGTTTTTACACATTTAGTAGATTGTGTCGAGATATAAACTTAAATTTCAAATTTGCTTATATCGTGGGGAACATCTCTTGGATATATGGGTAACCCCCGAAATCTTGTTTGAAAGGTCCCTCTTTCTGAGATACTAGGTCTTTATACTCAGTGATATCGTGATATCTGGGGTATTATCCCGGGACTTCTGATTTTGCGGAAGCAATGGCCTAGTCCCCGTATAATACTTTTCGCTTGCTTGAAATATAGCACCTCCCTCAGCATAAAAAATGATGAAACATTGCAAAATGCAAATCATGTGCTGTTGAAGAAAAGATTCTCTAAAGGGAACACACCTAAAGTCGAAGCCACCATCTCTCTGATTTTGCGGAAGCAATAGCCTGAGCTCTCATGGCCCTTGCATTTAACCCTTTACAGATATCATCTAGGTATACTCACCTGTAAGACTGAATATTGGGATCTGGATACGGGAGTATATTCTGAGGTGGGACACGCAAATAAGTTTAAGTCTCTAAAACACTAATCTCGTATCTCGAAGCAGTTAAACTTTGTGTGAAAATTTAAGTGGATCAGTATACTGACAATCTAAGTGAATCATTTAGAACTTAAAATGCTTAAAGCTTAACGGTGCTAAGTGATTTGTCTCATAAACTGATATGATCCTTTTACACAAACTCACAAAATTATTGTCTGTACATATTTCTTTAATGCAATTTCTTTATAATCAAAGTCCAAAAAGATTTTAAGTGTGTTTTAGCATAAATTTTGAAAAATTCAAAAAGATTTTAGACAACTGATGTTGAAAAGCTGATTTTCAAAATTCCGAGTGCTAAACATGACGACAAAAGGTTTGGGAGAATTTGTTTGAGATGTTTGAGATGAAAAATTGATTGAAAAGAAAAATGGTATTTCTACAAGTGGTTCATCAGAGATTAACATTGTAAAATCATTAATTGATTGTTTAATATCTATAAGTGGTATATAAATTTGTCAAATTTTAAATTTGTGAAATTTATTGTGAAGTAGAGATTTGTGCAGGATAGCCAGGTTCCTGATTCTGGTATCATAGGGAGCAGGGTTACAATCTTGGTACTTTTGATACTGATGAACTTAAGAAATCAAGAGATCTGATCAAGAGAACTAGAGTGTGGTAAGAGCCAGGTCGAGATCCTGGAGATGAAAAGAAGAAAGAGATTAAGTATGCTTACACTGTCAGATACTTCGGAAAAGAGTGAAAAGACTGATAAAGACTGAAGAATGTGAAGACTCGACACCGAAGACTTCATCAACATCCGAGGGGGAGTCTGTTGGTGCATACGTCTGTCGACTTCGTCTTGTATCGAGTCTTGTACTAGATTGTTTAGATCAGGGCACGAATACGAGATATTAGCTTTTAGGGGTATTTCACACGAAATAGGAAACAGCTATTTCGTACGAAATCAGTTGGGTATTTCGCACGAAATCACTATTTCGTGTGAAACTGATTTTGCACCAACTGTTTCGTGCGAAATAGGCAAGCCTATAAATACCTGATGTGTCTTGTCATTTGTAACTTTCCGGTTTCAGTACCGAACTGCTGCCGAAGTGTCTACTCGCTGTAAAACGTTGTTATATCTATCAAAAGACAGTTTAAAGTGAATTTCTAGCTGAAGCAACTTGATACGTCTGTTTCCGCCTTTCGTATTGAGCAAAAACTCTTCTGAACGACTCGTTTGGTCGTGAAAACGATCCTACATCATATTACTTACTTACTATACTTACTATAACCTGACCGATACAATCTCCTTATAGAAGATGCCTCCACGACGAGACACACGTTTGCCTACCACTGAGGCGGAGTTACAGGAGCGAATTACCGCAGCAATAGCACAGTATGAGGCCTCCTGCGCCGAGACTAGCGGAGGTTCCTCAAGGGACAACAACCCACCCAACGGTAATGTCCAAGTCGCTTGAAATATATTACGTTACGCTTGGATACTTCTTACACATCCGCTAATGCTTTCTGTTAATGATATTGCCTGTACAGGCTGTACCTACAAACAATTTCTGGATTGTAAGCCCTTAAATTACGACGGCACTGGGGTGCTGTTGCTTTCGTCAGATGGACGGAAAAGACGGATTCTGTTTTAAGGATGAGCAAGTGTGCTCCTGAACATCAAGTTTCATATATCTCAGGGCTCTTTCTTGATGGTGCTTTATCCTGGTGGAATCTTCAAGTACAGACCCTGGGGGAGGCGGCGGCGTATGCACTGACATGGGCTGAGCTGAGGGAGCTCATGAGGAAGAAATACTGTTCACGGGCCGAAATACAGAAGCTGGAAACTAAATTCTGGCACCTCAAAACGGACGGTCCAAAAATTGCTGAATATGTACAAAGGTTCCACGACTTGTCACGCGTTGTGCCGTATATGGTTGATCCTGAATTTAAACGCATTGAGCGTTTCATCTGGGGATTAGCACCCCAGATCATGAGTATGGTAACAACGTCCAAGCCTCCAACGATTACCGACGCCATTGATCTCAACGTGGCACTTACAGAGGAAGGTATCCGGTTGAACAAATTTTCAATCTCTGAACCGAAAAAGAAGGAGACACATGTTGAATCATCAAGTGAGAATAAGAGGAAGTTCTCAAACTTCAAAAAGGGTACCAACAGTGTCAGCAAGAGAGAAGAGGGAAGCATACCAACCAGGGCCAAATCTGGTGCTGAAAGAAGAGGGAAGGGTTACATGGGCACTCTGCCCAAGTGTGATCCATGCCAGTACCATCATTCCGGCCAGTGCAGAACGAGGAGATGTGAGTCGTGCGGGAAGGAGGGCCATTCGAAGAATACATGCTGGGTTGGTACTAGTGCTGGTCGTGGTAACAATGGTCAACGAGGTTATGGAAATGGGAATGGAAACCGCCAACAGGGAGGAAATGGCGGGAATGGAAATCGTGGAAATACTGGGAATCAAGCTGGTAACCGGGGAGTGAACATCAATCGAGGCGGTAATGGTAATGGGAATGGTCGAGGACCAGGGTGTTTCAACGGTGGAGACATGGGGCACTTTAAGCGGGAATGCCCGAAACTCAATCAAGCGCAAGGCAGAGTCTTTAACATAGGTGCAAGGGAAGCACGCCAGGATCCCAATGTAGTTACTGGTACGTTCCCTATTAATCAATGCTTTGCATCTGTTCTATTTGACACTGGTGCCGACTATAGCTTTATATCACTAGAATTTAAAAGTATGCTTGGGTTAACTGCTAGTAAGTTAGATATTCCGTACTCAATTGAACTGGCTAATGGAAAGCTAGTTGAAACGAACGAAGTCATCAGAGGATGCGTAATAGAGCTGGGAAAGCACGAGTTTACACTGGATCTACTGCCAGTCGAGTTGGGAAGCTTCGACGTGGTAGTAGGAATGGATTGGTTGTCTAACAACAGATCCAAAATTGTATGTCATGAGAAGACCATTCGCATCCCAATGGCGAATGGAGAAACGATTGTGGTACACGGAGAGAAGCGTGATATGCCCTTAAGGATTATTAGTTGCTTAAAGGCTAGAAAATGTTTGAGGAAGGAATGTGTTGCCTTCTTGGCACACATCGTGGATAAAGAAGCCGCTGAGCCGAAACTAGAAGACATTCCAATCGTGAAGGAATATCCTGAAGTCTTTCCCGAAGACTTGCCAGGATTGCCGCAACAAAGACAAGTCGAGTTTCATACTGACTTAGTTCCCGGCGCAGCGCCTGTAGCTAAGGCACCCTATCGACTTGCACCTTCAGAGATGCAAGAGCTGTCAACGCAACTCCAGGAGCTATTAGATAAGGGATTTATCAGGCCAAGCTTCTCGCCTTGGGGAGCTCCAGTTTTGTTCGTTAAGAAGAAAGATGCTAGTTTTCGCATGTGTATCGACTACAGGGAGCTGAATAAGTTGACGATCAAGAATAGGTATCCTTTGCCAAGGATCGATGATCTGTTCGATCAATTGCAAGGTTCATGTTTTTACACAAAGATCGATCTACGATCAGCTTATCACCAGTTGAGGATTCAAGAGGAGAGTATTCCAAAAACTGCTTTTAGGACTCGCTATGGACATTACGAGTTCCTGGTTATGCCATTCGGGTTGACAAACGCGCTAGCCGTGTTTATGGATCTGATGAACAGAGTCTGCAAGCTGTACCTCGATAAGTTCGTGATCGTGTTTATTGATGACATTTTGATCTACTCAAAGACGAAAGAAGATCATGAACAACACTTAAGAGCTATTTTAGAGCTGCTTAAAAAGGAGAAGTTATACGCAAAGTTTTCAAAGTGCGAGTTTTGGTTACGCGAAGTCCAGTTCCTTGGTCATGTAGTTAATGGAAATGGAATTCATGTGGATCCCATAAAGATCGAGGCGATCAAGAACTGGGAAACCCCGAAAACGCCAACCGAGATTCGACAGTTCCTAGGATTGGGTGGTTATTATCGAAGGTTCATTGAGGATTTCTCGAAAATCGCTCAACCATTGACCTCTCTCACCCAGAAAGACAAGAAGTTTGATTGGGGAGACAAGCAAGAAGAGGCGTTTCAGTTGTTGAAAAACAAACTTTGTGACGCACCGATCTTATCTCTACCCGAAGGCAGCGACGACTTCGTGGTATATTGCGACGCTTCGCGTCAAGGTTTGGGCTGCGTGCTGATGCATCAACAAAAAGTTATAGCCTATGCTTCACGCCAGCTGAAGGTTCACGAGAAAAACTACACCACTCATGACTTGGAGTTAGGCGCAGTGGTGTTTGCATTAAAGATTTGGCGACATTACTTGTATGGCACGCGATGCACAATCTTTACTGACCATAAGAGCCTGCAGCATATATTCGATCAAAAAGAGCTTAACATGAGACAAAGACGTTGGGTTGAATTGTTGAACGACTACGATTGTGAGATCAAGTATCACCCAGGGAAGGCGAATGTAGTCGCCAATGCCTTAAGTCGGAAAGAAAGGATTAAGCCCATAAGGGTTAGGGCTTTGGAAATGATTATTCAGACAGACCTCACGTTGCGCATTCGTGCTGCGCAGAGGGAAGCTCTTAAAAGAGAGAACCTTGAGAATAAATATCTCCGGGGAATGGAGAAGCAATTGGTACCAAAGGAGGATGGAACATTATGCTTCTTGGGAAGAATTTGGGTTCCTTTCTTTGGTGGTCTGAGAGATGTTATTTTTGATGAGGCTCACAAATCACGATACTCGATCCATCCAGGATCGGATAAAATGTACCAAGATCTAAAGGATTTCTATTGGTGGCCGAGAATGAAAGGCGATGTTGCGATATATGTTGGCAAATGTTTAACTTGCGCCAAGGTAAAGGTTGAATACCAGAAACCTTCAGGTCTCTTGCAACAACCTGAAATACCCCAATGGAAATGGGAACAGATTTCGATGGACTTCATAACTAAATTACCAAGGACGCCCAAGGGCCATGATACAATTTGGGTGATTGTAGACCGTTTAACTAAATCTGCACACTTTTTGGCAATCAAATAGAAAGACAACACGAGCAAGTTAGCTGAGCTATACCTGAGAGAGATTGTTGCACGTCATGGAGTGCCTCTCTCAATTATCTCTGATAGAGATGGAAGATTCGTGTCAAGGATTTGGAAATCCTTCCAAGAAGCTTTTGGCTCTCAGCTGAATCTGAGTACTGCATTTCACCCGCAGACAGACGGACAGAGCGAACGAACGATTCAAACATTAGAAGACATGTTGCGAGCTTGCCTAATGGATTTAGGTGGAAGTTGGGACACTCACCTACCATTGGTCGAATTTTCATACAACAACAGTTATCATGCAAGCATTCAGGTCGCACCGTTCGAAGCTCTCTATGGGCGCAAGTGTCGATCACCATTATGCTGGGCTGACGCGGGTGATAGACAGCTTGTTGGCCCGGAATTGGTCCAGGAAACGACTGACAAGATTATACAGATCCGAGAGCGCATCAAAACGGCTCGTGATCGACAAAAGTGTTATGCGGACCGGAGAAGAAAACCTCTGGAATTTGAGGTGGGAGATATGGTATTGTTGAAGGTTTCACCCTGGAAGGGTGTGGCACACTTTGGGAAGCGTGAGAAGTTGAACCCCAGATACATTGGTCCATTTAGAATCCTGGACGGATTGGTCTCGTAGCATACAAGTTGGATTTACCTGCTGAACTAAACGGCGTTCACGATACATTTCATGTATCAAACCTGAAAAAGAGTCCAACTCAAGAGACAGTGGTCATTCCTGCCGACGAAGTTCATGTTGACGACACACTCCACTTTACTGAAGAACCAGTTGAGGTTACGGATTGGAAGATTAACAAAACACGCAGGAGTAGTGTCAAACTTGTCAAGGTTCGATGGAATGCGCGACATGGCCCAGAATTCACGTGGGAACGTGAGGATCGTATGAAGGCAAAGTACCCACATTTATTCCCCAAGACCCCTGCAACTAGAAGCAGAAGTTAAAATTTCGGGACGAAATTTTCTTAACGGGGGGAGAATGTGACAACCCTCATTAAACCAGGTATCCGTACAATTAATTAATATTAATTAAGTGCTTAATGACTGTGCTGAATTACTTAATTGCTTTCTGATTACTGCATCATACATACATGTACATCACATTTCATACTGTCACACCATTTATTACACACAAACTTTAGTGACATACTTGATGCACAAAGCACAGTTAGCACAGTGAGCGGATAACTCAGAAATATACTGACAGTGCCAGTACATAGACAGACAGTGTTTTGAGACCCAGTATGGGCCAGGGACAAGGTACTACACTAGTATGGTGTGTAGGGAAGTGAGGACCATAAAACTGCGTCACTAGGTGATAGTTTGAGTGCCGGAAAGTGCCTAAACTCACTTTAAATGCAGAATTCTGCATTTTCAGCAAAATTCAGCATTTTAACATACTTGTATTATGCAAAAAATTGACTAAATGGTCCTGAATGCTTTCCTAAGTGTTGGGAATTAATTGTATTACAAAAAGATACATAAAGGATACTATACGGAACAACTTAGCACTTTAACGAACCGAACAACCGGACATTACCCGGGACACCAAAATTTTACCAGAAACATTATTTTATTATTTTTGGGCTAGTTATGGTCCCCGAATACCCCCAACACATTATATAAAGTGCCATACACATAATACACTAAATATTACACTTAACCTCCTAAATATTTACCTACTTACTATCAAATTTTACAATTAACCCCCCCCCCCCTTTGCCTATTTACGGTCCAAAGAGGACCCCACAACCCACTCAATAGATTTCTTCTATATTTTATATGATATCTTGCTTGATATCTTTGCCAAGATATTGAAATGATCTTTATAAGTATGGCTCCCTAGATACTAAATCATTCCATATCCTTCTCTCACTTCACAAGATCACCCAACTTCCTCAACTCCTCTCTCTCCCTCTAGGCTCACTTATAACCGCCACCACCACCACCTTATCACCACCATACAACCATTTGCATGCTTGTTTCAAGTACTAGAAGGTGATTAAAGGAGCTTCTAGCTTGTGGATCATCAAGGAGCTTTCATCACCTGCATTCATTCATCATTTTCATCATCTTTTGCTCTTGTGTTCTTCCCTAGCTTAAAGCTAGTTGTAAGCTTCTTGTTAACCCTTGTTTACTTCTATTTTGATTAGTTAAAAGTTGTTGTTTAATGATTAACACAAGAACACTAAAAGAAAATAAACAAGAATCATAAACATAAGTTTACATAAAGATGAAATGTGATGAAATATTGTTAGTATGATGTTGTCTAGTAGATGGATGATGATTGCATGTTGATTTCTTGGTAATATGATGTTGATCATCATATGAAACTTGTTAGATTATGATTAGAAACATGATCTAACAAGATAAGAGGTGATTATGTGGTTACATAAAATGATCACCTTCTTATTAACACATGAACTTGAAAGTTAAAGGATTTTCTTGTAAAATGACAAACCAAGTGAACTAGTAAACTTGTAAATCCGAGAGTTACAAATGATTTTTCTAAACAAACCAAGTTCAAGAGACGGTTTTGAAGGGTCATAACTTTTCTTGCACTTACATTATTTTTGAAAATAAAATAAGTGTAGGAAGGCTAGTAAAACAAGAAAATGTGGTAAATAAATATTTTTGAAAAATGAGTTCACAAGTTGTGAACATCTAGAAATCCCGAGAATGAGTTTTTAACCAAAGTAAACGCACTTTGGAGAGTAACTAAACCCACTAAACACTTCACCAAGTTACTACGCGTTTTCGTAAGAGATCAAGGTTATGTTATATTGTAAATGAAATAATTTTTGCACTTGGGAAGTGTAGTTTGGTTATTGATTGATTGAATGAATTTTGAAAAGATAATGATATGCTTATTAGCATGGACACCTCCATTTACAAAGGAGACTATGGCGAAATTTTCTAAAATTCAAACACTTAGAAAATATTTTTTTAACAAGCGTTACAAGTATATTATTAACTTTGTCCTTCAAAAATAAACTTCGCCATAAGTTTTGTAACAAAAATACAAAGTATCGGAGGTTGGTTTAGTACATGAAAAGGGTTAAATATATATTTAGAATATATATTTTATACTAAGACACTTGTGTGGATATTTGTTTGATTTGTGGAGTAGTTATATTATTTTAGGGTAAAATAATATATCTTAACAAAAGACCATGAAATTACAATTCCAACATAATACCAAAAATCACACGGAATAAATATTTAAGTTACACACTTGGTATTATGAAACCGAACGATAAAACGTAACTTGCAAAATATTCCGGAAATTACTTTTACTTATATATTTTTGGTATATATTATTTTTGGACAAGAAGTGAAAATATATTATTTTTGGGAAAAAATATATATTTTGGAATACATTATTTTTGACAAATAAGTTATATATATTTTCTAAGTGGGACTTAAAAATACATTATTTCAAATACGAATATACATGTATAAATACCCCCATCCTTGGGAAGGAAGTACGGAGTTAAATACTTTAGAAGTATTAATATAGAAATATTGTCTAACAATTATTCCAAACCGAAATATAATTTAAAGTTAGAATAATTTATTTTAACAAGAGATTATAACTTGGAATAACATAAGGAACGCAACTTAAAACGTAAACTCTAAAGCCAAGGCACGGCCCGTTCGCCTAATAGACATTAGTACGTTGTAGGTTCTCGTGTAGCTGACAAAGTTTGAGTTGACGGTACAGAAGACGCACTACTGTGAGTTCATGTCCCCCCCTTTTCTTTTAACTGTTTTCAGTTTTCTACTTCAGGGGTGGAATACATGTTACAATATTACAGACATTTTTATACATGGTATGGTTAGCTTAAGGAGGGTTTACTACTTAGATCTTGTGAGTGGTGGGTACAACATTTAAGGCCATTAATCCTCGTCGTTGGACCGAGGGACATGAGTGATAGATCTATTTGGGTTTAGCGAGCCCACACCCATGAGGCCGGGGCGGCCCATAGAGGTGACTATGTCTTCCAGCCGGAGGCCCGGTACAAATTTGCTAGGTTTGAGTACTTCCTGCACCAATTCACACATACCATTGGCTTTGCAACCCATTGGTGATCTCTTTTTCCTTATTGCTACATACCAGGGACATTTATACATACAGACATACTTTAACGGTTTATACACACAGACATACACATGAACTCGCTCAACTTTTGTTGATATTTTTAAACTACATGTATTTCAGGGAATTAATCGGATCTGGCAAGTGATGCATGTTAGTCAAGCTGCGTACTAAATAAAGATTTCATCCGGGGTTGTAGGGTTTGGGAGGTGTAACCTTTTCCTGGACGGGTCACCTGTCTCTAAACCTCGTTTTATTGAAAGTCTTTTGTTGAGTCTTATGAACTCGTTTTAAACACGTCATGGGTTGTAACTAAATTTGGTATTGATGTTTTCAGACAATGTTGTTATGGTATTTTCTAAACTCTTTTAATGGATGAATATCTCGTATTTTTATCATATAGCATTGTTATGATTGTTGGTATGGTATTAAGAAGTCACACCAAATAAACCACGCTTCCGCAAATGTCAGGGTGTGACAACTCTGTTCATTCTTCACCTTCTGATCAACATTCTCACATTTTGCCTCTTTCTTTTCTTTTGCAGCTCGTTTCTCCTTTAGCTTCTCCAATTTATCTGTAAAATAAAATTTGAAACTTTCAGTAGATAAATGAGTTTTTCCAATGTTTATTTGATTAATTTCTTCAACATCATCACTGCTATCAGTTGATGATTGATCAAACACTTGTATCTTTTCTGAACTATCATCTGAAGAAACAGACTCTTCATCTTGGCTTTTCTCATCATCTGCAAACACATCCATCCACTCTTTCATCAACTCTGGTTTTTGAACTATTTGTGTAATGAATGCTCTGAACTTTGAATCAGCCAGAATGTATTTGTCCCAGCTAAAACCTTCTGGCAATTTATCATCATCTTGATTAACCAGATAAGCTTTCTTCTTTCCATCTTCAATCTGATTAGCATGGATGATGACGGTTGTTGAGCAACTTATTGATATATAGCTTTTCGATAATAATCATTATTCCCGAACGGATTCTGAGCTCCACCTGTTTCTCGATTGGTACATTCCCTCTTGAAATGTCCTTTTTCCCTGCATCGAAAACAAGTAACTTTAGATTTGTCAAAACCTAAAGTAGAAACATTAGCATCACGGAAGTCATCTCTTCCTGTAATCTTCTTAAATTTCTTAGCTCTCCTCAACACACTCGCTAAACACCACTTAATATCCATAAGCTCCATTTCCTCAGCATCGATCTGATCGTAATCCTCTTTTGTCAACATAGGATTTCCGATCCTTCCTGCAACCAAACCCTCATATGATTCTGACACTGTAGCTAGTAATGCCATATGACCTTTAGCGACTTCTTCAGAGAAATTTTGACCGTTCTGAAGATGCAATGCGATGTTGCAGTGTAACACATGACCATTACTGTTGTTTGAGCTTTGGAATGGATGATTTGAAGTTGAAACATTCGGATTAACACTTGGATATGAAGAAAATCCACTGTTGTTGTTTGAGCTTTGATTGAGTGATCCGGATGAGTTCTCTGTGCTGAAAGCGGTTTGGATCTTCGGACTTGCTTCAACATTCTGAACATTACCTTTGTAATACATCTTGATGTCTTGTTGACCGCTTGAATTGTTCATTCTAGCAATCTTTTGTTGTTCAAGATCTTGTCCCTCAAGTTTCTCAATGAATTGTGCAATCGACAATTTACTATATTCACCGGAATTTTTCAAAATCATGATGTATGTACCCCATTCTTTTTGACGTAACGCATCGGCTAATTTCTCAACCCATTCCTTTGGAGTTTTAGTAATTTCCAATCGAGACATTGAACGCACTAGATGACAATATCTCTCAATGAGAGTCTTTGTAGTTTCACCTGGCACACATGTAAACAGTTCAAATTCTTTCTTCAATGATGATTTTTTACTCTTGATCATCTCTGCACTTCCTTCGAATTTTTTGCGAAGTGCATCCCAAATCGAATAAGCACTACTATCATGTTGAAGTAGTATGAAAATATCTTCTTTCACAGCTTGTTGAAGTAAACTGACCATCATTTTTTCTGCCTTGTACATATCTCTCTCTTTATCTGAAAATTCCGAGATAATCTTTGCAACTCCCAAATCAGAAAGTGGTCTATTATACTTAGTTTCAATACATTCCTAAGACCTTAGATGATTTGCTTGAACCCAATTCTCAAAACGTTCTTTCCATCTATGATATTCTTCAATGCCCATCAGTTTTGGAGGTTTCTGTAACGTTCCAGTTTCATTTTCCATGGTTACACTCTGAGTAACGGTAACAGAAGTACCCGGAGCGGTAGCAAAGGCATTGTAGAATTCAGAATCCATATTTTGGTGTTGAAAATTCACAAATACTGATTATTCAAACGAGCAGAGTTTGGAAGGAACAGATTTGATGCGAACTGGTTTACCTCGTGAAACACCTGGAGAATACAAAAACAAATGATCAGTTTAAACGAACTGAATATGTGAACGTGAGTGACGGTTGAATCGATCTAGGACTCGTGTCAAAGATTCGCGAACTCGTTCAATGTATTTCGAGTATAATCACTGAATGAATGGGCCGATCAAAAAGAAATGAATTCAATTGGGCCGAACAATTGATTTGACTGGACCTTATATCACATGGGTTTTGTTATTAAAATGGCATGACCGAAAATCTTAACTATCCACTCAAATTGATTGGGCCGCACAATAAGACTTGATCACATGCAATTCTTTGAGTTTATGGTCGACATCTTTAATGCACACCACACTCCTATTGGGCCGATGAAATCAAAGTCACATGCAATTGACTAAATCTTGAATGATGTAGATTGACCGCATGCACAACTGACAAATCTCTTGATTATTTATCTTTTAAATCATGTGTCGACAAAGCTGATATTCATCAATTGTTGATTGGACCGAGATAACAGAATTCACGTGATATTACTTGATATTAATATCTTGATTATGCCTACAACACTAATCAACAACACATGCAATCTGCATTTTCGAGCCGACCACACAAATCAACTGCTGATTGGACCGATTGATTTAAAGAACTGCTATATCACATGAGTTTCTCATTGGGCCGATAACTTTAAATCATGACTTGGATCAAAGACTTTAGTGGATCTGACACCTACATGCAAATTGTCATTATATCACATGCAATCAATAATATCTTTCAATTTCAACATCATATTTTTAATGACTGTTGGAAAAATAGGTGAAAATAGCATTTTTCACAAATATAGGAAAATGATTTTTTCCTATTTTGGACTAAAAATAAATATAATAAAATGAGCGGGTTTTATATATTTATTTGTGGGTTTGTGTTCTATGTTGGGAGAGCTTCGCAACGAACTAAAGCACGTCCAAAACGGAGCTAAGATGAATGAGATATCGATGCTCAAAGTTGGGTGTTTGGAACATTCAATGCTGAAACAAAAGGGAAAGTAGCACCTTGTCCCACATCGGATGAGAGATGGAACTTAAAGGGGTATTTAAGTGGGAACTCTCCATCCTTATTGTTTCATGGGAGCACTCAGTAGTGTACTCGCGAAGGGTGCGGAGCACCCTAACTCGCACACGCTCGCGCGCGCGCGTGGCGTGGGCGATGAGGCGCAATGTGGCGCTTTGATGGCGCACTTCGCACGCTCGCATCGCCGCGAGCCGCTTGAGAGCCGCCTTTGTATTTTTAACCACGTGCGCGTGGTGGATCTAATGGGTTGCAGGGACCAAGTGGAGTGCAGGTTCGAAGCGCGTGACGTGGCAGTCCGCGCGCGGGTATACATGGCACGAAGGCGCGCGGTTGCGCACAGTGCATGGGTCCTGATGTGGCGTGCGCGGCGCACCAAAGTGAGCCAAAACGGCGCGACTGTGTGGCGTGCTCGTAGAGGCTCACAGGTGACGTGGCGCACGCGCGCATGGACCTGAGTCAGTGAGGCGCACACGCGCATGGGTGTGAGCCTAGAGGACGCACCGCGCATGGGCGTGCACACCTGGGCGCGCGCGCACCAGTGTGGCTTGCGCGCGCGCACGCGTAGAAGCTTCCAGCATTAAATGACGTATTAAATTGCATTGCAGACGTTTAATGCAATTTAAACCTCTCATTTAATTCGTTTTTTGCTGTTTCAAACCGGGAGCTGTATAAATACAGCTCCATACCCAGCTGCAGAGGACACCAGCTACACAACAGCAACAAAACACTTTCTCTCTACTGTTCAGATCTTCTTCCAGCAAGTTTTCAAGGTAACCTTCGGGTTGTAGGCGAACTCCGGCAGTACTACTGCTCCGGCTGTTGTACCCTAGGAAACAAAACGAGTACTCCTGGGAGACTCGGAATTTGTTTTAAGGGAAGCGTGTTGAACACGTGCCTCAGTCTTCCTTTTTTTTTTCTTCTTCTTCTACACCAATTCTTGTATTTGATTTATTTCAGTTGTAATAGTACTTTAGTTTTTCCAGCTTTCTTTATTTCTGTGTTGTAATCAGTTAATAAAATTTGTTTATTTTATTTATTTACGTGAACGGTTCCTACAATCTTAAAACAAATTTTTAAAACCGTTCGTGTAATCAAAACCATTCTGTTTGTGATTCAAACTAGTTTTGTTTTCACTCAGTTTGTTTTTTAAAAACAGATTTTTTTTGTTGTTTTCTTCTTCAAAGGAGCGACTTTGGTTGAAAACAATTGGTTACATTCAGTTTGTCCTAAAAAGTGCTAAAACTTTCTGATTTGGTCTTCAAAGTTGGACTTAGAAGCCAATTAGTAAGTTCTAAAAATTATAAATTTTCTGTTTTTGGTCTTCAAAGGTGGACTTAGAAGCCGAAACAGTAAATTGTGGTAAAATTAAAATTTAGTAGTTTCCTTCTGGTTTGTGCGTAAATCAGAATTTTTTGACTAAAAATTTTAATTTTAATTTTTTCAGCATGTCCAACGAAAATTTCAACGTTAACAACACCACAAATGTTGTGACGGGAACCCCCTTTAACGCCACCACTGTGGGAGCGACCACAGTGGCCAATCACGCTGAACGACCCGAGAAGTTATCGGGTCTACACTTCAAAAGGTGGCAGCAGAAGATGTTCTTCTACCTGACCACCATGAACCTTGCGAGGTTCTTAACTGAAACCGCTCCCCAACCTGCGGAAGGGGAGACCAGCGCTCAGGCTCTGAGCGCGGTAGAGGCGTGGAAGCACTCGGATTTCATATGTCGAGGCTATGTACTTAACGGTCTCTCGGATGCACTGTATAATGTGTACTATAATATCAAGACTTCCAAAGAATTACGGGAGTCTTTGGAGAAAAAGTACAAAACGGAGGATGCGGGAACAAAGAAATTTGTTGTCGCCCGTTTCTTGGACTTCAAAATGGTTGATAACAAGACTGTTATGAACCAAGTCCAAGAGTTGCAAATTATACTACATGACATCCATGCTGAGGGAATGGTACTTAGCGAGACATTCCAAGTGGCAGCGATGATTGAAAAGTTACCTCCTGGTTGGGTGGATTTTAAGAATTATCTTAAACACAAACGAAAGGAGATGACTTTAGAGGACCTTATTGTTCGTCTTCGGATTGAAGAGGGCAATAGAATTGCCCTAAAAGGCAGCCAGGCGCAAACTTCTGCTAGCGCAAACGTCGTTGAGCATGGGCAATCCTCTAAGGGCGCGAAGGGTAAGGGGAAAAAGGACAAAGAGAAAGCAAAGGCTAGCAAACTTGGACCGAAGAAAGGGGTTGTGAAAAAGAAACCTCCAACGTTCCAAGGGACTTGTTACAACTGTGACGAGCCGGGGCATCGGGCTAACCAATGCAAGAAACCAAAGCGTGAGCGTGCGCACATGGTGGATGAAGACGGAATGCCTTTGGTGGCAATGATTTCCAACAAAAGCGCAATGATGGATGAGGTCAATACTGTGACCAACACTCCGAAAGGATGGTGGGTTGATACGGGCTCGACCCGTCATGTTTGCACAGACAGGAGCCTCTTTACCACCTTCAAGGCACTTTCTGGAGAAGAGAAGTTGTATATGGGAAATGCAGCCACCGCCGACATCATGGGTGAAGGAACGGTGATCTTGAAGTGGACTTCGGGGAAGGAGCTCACTCTAAGCAATGTGTTGTATGTCCCGGACTTGCGCAAGAATCTAGTCTCGGGATGGTTGCTTAATAAGTTTGGATTTCGTTTAGTTTTTGAGAGCGATCAATTTGTACTAACTAAACGAGGAATGTATGTTGGCAAGGGCTACGCCCAAAACGGCATGTTCAAATTAAATGTAATGGCTGTCAAGAACATGAATAAATTGCTACTACTTCTACTTATATGCTTGAGTTTTCTGATTCGTATAAATGGCATGGTAGATTAGGTCACGTTAATTTTAATTCAATACGCCGTTTAATCAATTTAAATTGTATACCAACATTCCATATTGATTCACACTATAAGTGTGAAACCTGCGTTGAATCCAAACTTACAAGAACATCATCGAAATCGGTTGAATGAATAACCGAACCCCTTGATTTAATTCACACTGATATTTGTGATTTAAAAGCGGTACCCACAAGAGGCGGAAATAAGTACTTCATCACATTTATTGATGATAGTACTAAATATTGCTATGTATATTTACTAAAAAGTAAAGATGAAGCAATAAGTAAATTTATCTTGTATAAAAATGAAGTTGAGAATCAACTTCAAAAGAAGATAAAAGCTTTGCGAAGCGACCGAGGAGGCGAATATGTTGCACCTTTTGCCGATTTATGCGCAAAAAGTGGCATTGTACATGAGTGTACACCTCCTTATTCTCCACAATCAAATGGCGTGGCGGAATGAAAGAACCGCACATTGAAAGAAATGATGAACGCCATGTTGATAAGTTCTGGGATGAGCCAGGAAATGTGGGGGGAGGCCATTCTCTCGGCCAATTATCTTTTGAACAAGATACCATTGAAAAAGAGAGACGAGACTCCATATGAGTTATGGAAAAAGAAAAAGCCTTCATATAAATACTTGAAAGTGTGGGGGTGCCTAGCAAAGGTGATTGTACCACCTCCTAAGGCTCTTAGGAAAGGACCCAAAACTGTTGATTGCATATTTATTGGGTATGCGCATCAAAGTAGTGCACATCGCTTTCTTGTACATGAGTCCAAGAATCCTGATGTACACGTAAACACTATCATGGAGGTGAATCCTAACGTTGTGTCTTACTTTGAAAATGTGTTTCCTTTGAGAAGACAAACACATGCAACGTCATCAACACCTAATTTTGAAGTAGGTGAAAGCTCATCTAGACGAGTTGATGAGGTAGTTCATGATAAGACACATGAACAACCTGAGGTTGAAGAAAGTGACCGTAGGCGAAGCAAAAGGCCAAGGGTTGAAAAATCCTTCGGTCCAGACTTCGTTAGCTATATGGTTGAGGGCGAGCCAAATACATATCGCGAAGCGGTTTCTTCTTCAGAAGGACCTCAATGGAAAGAAGCAATAAGAAATGAAATAGATTCTATATTGCAAAATCATACTTGGGAGTTAGTAAATCTTCCACCTGGTTGCAAACCACTTGGATATCGCTGGATATTCAAAAGGAAGATGAAAACTGATGGAAGTATTGATAAATACAAGGCTAGGCTGGTGATTAAAGGATTTAGACAAAAGGAAGGTCTAGATTACTTTGATACCTACTCGCCTGTGACGCGCATAACCTCGATTAGATTGGTTCTTGCTATAGCGGCTTTAAGAAATTTGGAAGTTCACCAAATGGATGTTAAAACCGCATTTCTAAATGGCGATTTAGAAGAAGAGATTTACATGGAGCAACCTGAAGGTTTCTCTGCCCCAAGTCAAGAGGGTAAAGTATGTAAACTCGTCAAGTCTTTGTATGGCTTGAAGCAAGCACCAAAACAATGGCACCAAAAGTTTGATCATGTCATGATTGACAATGGTTTCAAAATAAATGAGTGCGACAAATGTGTTTATTTCAAAGACACAAATGAAGGTTATGTGATTTTATGCCTTTATGTAGACGATATGCTTATCATTGGGAGTAATGATAAAATTATCAAAGCTACTAAAAGCATGTTAAAAGCGAGATTTGACATGAAAGACATGGGTTTAGCGGATGTGATTCTTGGAGTAAAGATCATAAGAACCCAAGAAGGTCTTGTGTTAAGTCAATCTCACTATGTGGATAAAATTCTTGAAAAATTCAACTCGGGAGATACGAGTGTAGCTCGAACTCCAGTTGATACCTCCCAACATCTCAAGAAGAATAAAGGAGATGGAGTTGCTCAGTTAGAGTAGTCAAGAATTATTGGCAGTCTAATGTATCTAATGACATGTACTAGACCCGACTTGGCTTACGCGGTGAGTAGGCTAAGTAGATACACCAGCAATCGGTGTGCGGATCATTGGAAAGCTATCATGAGGGTGCTTAAATACATAAGATACACAAGAGATTATGGATTGCATTATACCCGACAACCAGCAGTGATCGAAGGATACACTGATGCAAACTGGATATCGGATAATAAAGATTCCAAATCAACAAGTGGTTACGTCTTTACACTTGGAGGAGCTGCTATTGCTTGGAAGTCTTCTAAGCAAACGGTGATAGCAAGATCCACAATGGAATCCGAATTTATCGCCTTGGATAAGTCAGGCGAGGAGGCGGAATGGCTACGTCAATTCGTGGAAGATATTCCAAGATGGCCAAAGCCTTTGCCAGCCATATGTGTACATTGTGATAGCCAATCAGCGATTGGTAGAGCTCAAAGCTTGATGTACAATGGCAGATCAAGGCATATGCGACGTAGACATAACACGATACGACAACTACTCTCAACGGGTGTTATCACAATTGATTATGTGAGATCAACGGATAACATTGCGGACCCGTTAACAAAAGGCTTAAGCAGAGAGTTAGTAGAAACGTCGTCAAGAGGAATGGGACTAAAGCCCGTGATAAATGGGAATATGAGGGAAACCTAACTTAGTTGACTGGAGATCCCAAGATCTAAGTTCAATAGGATAACTTAATCATATTACCAAACGGAGTCACTGTGGGGGAGTACCCCAAACTAAATAAAAGGTAGTTACATATACTTCCTAGTCCATTCCAATCAGTGACATTGAAGTGAGGCTAAGCATATGAAGGTTAATGATTACGGGAAATCAAATAACCATGATGCTTTTAATGATTCAGAGGAATCACCTATGTTAGAGAGAAGTAGGGTCGCTTCGAATGGACTTGTGGGGTGCGCAAATCCTAGAGCTCTCGCAGAACCAGGCTAGTGTTCCAGGACCATAATAGGACACGACAATGAGGAGTTGGCCAAACCAGGGAGAGTATTGTGTGAAGTGTATTGTCGTTTACACAAATGGGGGTATGTTCAAGGACATCGCGTCTACACACCGCTAGTAAGCAAGTGCGCTTCACAAAAGAAGGTTCAAAGGTTACAACCTACCTATCTTGCAATACTCAACTGTCGAAGTTTATCGGTTGAAAAGTGTAAGGAAAAGATCCATTTCCATACATGTGGGGGATTGTTGGAAATTTGATGAAAATAACATTTTTCATGTGGGGGATTGTTGGAAAAATAGGTGAAAATAGCATTTTTCACAAATATAGGAAAATGATTTTTTTCTTATTTTGGACTAAAAATAAATATAATAAAATGAGCGGGTTTTATATATTTATTTGTGGGTTTATGTTCTATGTTGGGAGAGCTTCGCAACGAACTAAACCACGTCCAAAACGGAGCTAAGATGAATGAGATATCGATGCTCAAAGTTGGGTGTTTGGAACATTCAATGCTGAAACAAAAGGGAAAGTAGCACCTTGTCCCACATCGGATGAGAGATGGAACTTAAAGGGGTATTTAAGTGGGAACTCTCCATCCTTATTGTTTCATGGGAGCACTCACTAGTGTACTCGCAAAGGGTGCGGAGCACCCTAACTCGCACTCGCACACGCTCGCGCGCGAGCGTGGCGTGGGCGATGAGGCGCAATGTGGCGCTTTGATGGCACACTACGCACGCTCGCATCGCCGCGAGCCGCTTGAGAGCCGCCTTTGTATTTTTGACCACGTGCGCGTGGTGGATCTCATGGGCTGCAGGGACCAAGTGGAGTGCAGGTTCGAAGCGCGTGACGTGGCAGTCCGCGCGCGGGTATACGTGGCACGAAGGCGCGCGGTTGCGCACAGTGCATGGGTCCTGATGTGGCGTGTGCGGCGCACCAAAGTGAGCCAAAACGGCGCGACTGTGTGGCGTGCTCGTAGAGGCTCACAGGTGACGTGGCGCACGCGCGCATGGACCTGAGTCAGTGAGGCGCACACGCGCATGGGTGTGAGCCAAGAGGACGCACCGCGCATGGGCGTGCACACCTGGGCGCGCGCGCACCAGTGTGGCTTGCGCGCACGCGTAGAAGCTTCCAGCATTGAATGACAGTGCAGTTTCAGTCCAGCTTCGTAACTGACGAGTTAACAGGCTTTGACTGAGAATTAAATGACGTATTAAATTGCATTGAAGACGTTTAATGCAATTTAAACCTCTCATTTAATTCGTTTTTTGCTGTTTCAAACCGGGGGCTGTATAAATACAGCTCCATACCCAGCTGCAGAGGACACCAGCTACACAACAGCAACAAAACACTTTCTCTCTACTGTTCAGATCTTCTTCCAGCAAGTTTTCAAGGTAACCTTCGGGTTGTAGGCGAACTCCGGCAGTACTACTGCTCCGGCTGTTGTACCATGGGAAACAAAACGAGTACTCCTGGGAGACTCGGAATTTGTTTTAAGGGAAGCGTGTTGAACACGTGCCTCAGTCTTCGTTTTTTTTTTCTTCTTCTTCTACACCAATTCTTGTATTTGATTTATTTCAGTTGTAATAGTACTTTAGTTTTTCCAGCTTTCTTTATTTCTGTGTTGTAATCAGTTAATAAAATTTGTTTACTTTATTTATTTACGTGAACGGTTCCTACAATGACCGACAATTGATTGTGATATAAAACTGTGATTGGGCCACAGATTTAAATGTAAAAAGATTATTGGGCCGAGAATCTATTCAGTCAACGCACATGGCCATTTCACACGAAGTGGAGGTCCAATACGTACGAAATGATGTTTTTGGTGCGAAATGGAGTCAAATCTTGCCAATCCGTGCGAAATGGACCTAAATCTTGTCAATCCGTACGAAATGGATTGTCTATTTCAAACGAAATGACACATCTCTGAACGATCTGGAAAGTTTTTGTCAAAATTGATCACGTTTTAGGTCGATTTTAGATCTGATTCTTTCAAGGATTTGTTAAAACAGTGTTTCCCACGATATATGTGAAAATCAAGCCATTTTGTTCGTAAAATCTCGTTTAATTTTGAAAAAATATGAAGAAAATGAGTAGAAGTGAGATTTTTGGATGAAATCAAGCTGAATCGGTAAGAAATCTTCCTCCTGAGCTCTGATACCACTTGTAGGATCGTTTGCACGACCAAATGAGTCGATCAGAAGAGTTTTTGATCAAAACGAGAGGTGGAAACAGACGTTTTGATGTTGAATCAGCTTGATTTGCACTAAGAAATAGTTTAAATGTCTTCTGTATTGATTTGACAACGATTTACAACCTGGAGACACCTCGGCAGAGCTTCGCTACAGGAATCCAAAAGTTACAAATGAAATCTCAAGCACACTATATATAGGCATTCCATTCTTCACGAAATGGTACAAGTCCATTTCGCATGAAATGGTCCATTTAGTGTGAACATGCCATTTCGTGTGAACATGCCTATTCTTTCGAACTACATGACTTGATCTATTCAATCTATTACAAGACTCGATACAAGACGAAGTCGACAGACATATGCACCAACAAGTACCATAAGGACATGCTTCGTGAGAAATGTCGATTTTTCTTTCACATTATCATGCAATGTCTTGCTCCGAGAAAATCTGGATTTGACGGCATGAATCACAATAAGTTATTAGCAATGATCGGCCTAACTTTTAATCAGCCTCACAATTTCGCTCGGATGATTCTCAAGGCTCTTAAAACCCAACTTTATTATATAGCTGGTGATGCTCGTCTGTTGATGTTATATCCTTGGTTTCTTATGATTATTTTCTGACATCTTGTTCCGGATCTTTCGATTAATGATGGATTGCCACGGCTTGTGCTTACAAGAATGACTTGACGTATTTTTGTTGATTGCCGCAACGTTAAAGCTTCTGTACTTTCTCCTCAATTACCTGAACTTAGACCTATGCTGGGTGTTATCTTGGTTGAGAATTATAACCCTACAAATGATGTTGTTTGGAATGAGATATATGCAGGCGTTAATCAGTTATTTGATGTTGATGAAGACGAGGATGATGCAGCTAATGTTGTTCTTCAACAGCCGGCAATTGTTCAACCCCAGATTGGTCTTCAACAACAGTCGTTGGTAATTAAAGAACCCATTGTTCATGCGCCCGTTGTGGTAGAGCCTGCTGTGGGAGTTGTTGATCCAGTCATTGAACCGATAAATGAGCTTATCGGTGAACAAGTACAGGATGTAGTTATGGATCAACCCAATCAAAGTGCGGAAATTTTTTTTTTTTTTTGATAGTGTGTTAGCTATGATTGATGCTTCCTTGGGGTCGGATGCTCCGTCTTCAAGTACTTCTAAGGGAAAGGGTCTTCTTGTTGAAGAAGAAGATGTAGAGATGTTATCTGAAAGAAAATATTTAGCATTGGTTCGAAAAAATATTATGGGGAAGCTTTCTGACAAAGGACAGCAACAGCTTCAGGCTTTTCGAGATAAGGCCGATTCTATCGGCCCCTCTTCCGAGTGAGCCTATCGTCTGTCTATCTGGAATGAAAAGACTTCCGATCTAGAAAATCTTCCCGATAACTCTTCTGATGATGACGGTGGTGACTCTGACGATAGGCCGAGTGATGCTTCGGCTTCTACCAATGTCACGTACAAAAGAAGAAGATTGGGAGAAAGTTCTAATTCAGCTCCAACGTATTTAGGGTTGGTAGATGCTTCAGCTGTTTATGTTTCAGCTCCTGCAGTTACTTCCGTTTCTGGTGATATTCCTGTTTCCCTCCCTTTAGTACCAATTTCAGCTCCCACCTCATCTGCTGTAGTATCTGTTGCTGGAATCTCTTCGTTGGGCTCAGGTATTCCGGTGTTTTCATCTGGATTTTCGACTACACCGCTATTTTTGACATTTCTATCTCTCGCGGGTTCAGGCAATCTGTTTGCAACATTCGTGGGATTGAGTTCCTCTACGGTGCCTTCGGTTTTCACTACATTGCCTCCAGGTTCTTCGTCGGGTTTTGTTCGTCCTGGTGGTGCTCGTCCTGCAAGTCCTCGATCGAAGAAACCTGTTATGACTACATCTTCGCCAAAGTCGTCAAGAAAATTTCGTCCGAAGGTTGCATCTGATCCAAGACCTCCTCGCCCTGTCGCACCAAGGCCTAAAGTTTCTACTTCAGCCCCATAGACTCAAGAAACTTCGACTAGGGGTGATAAGCCTTCTTTCCAAGTATTTGTGCGGGAAAAGTTTGTAGAAGCTCATCAGGCCATGCCAAGGCAGAAAAACATAGCCAATGAAATTCTGGAAGTGAATAGGAAGCAACAGAAAGAATTGGATGAGCAGAGAAAGAAAAATGTAGAAAATGAAGAAAAGATTAAAGGTTTAGCTTTTCAATACAGAAGACAAGCCATTCAATTAGGTATTCTAATCAAGAGAGATATGGCATATACCTCTCGATATGAAACACTTTCAGCTGCGACTGAACAGATTCACAGGATTGTCATTGAGCTTGTTGAGCTATTTTCTACTCAGGGGGAGAATACGTCTCTCCAGGTTCAAGCAAGGTGCAAACTGGACAAGTTGAAAAAGATTCAAGATGACTTGGATAAAGATAAAGACCCCAACGCTTCTCAGCAAAGGGAGAAACCAAGTAGCTCAAAAGCTACGGAAGCTACAACTGATGTTGCAGTTGAGGGGGAGTCACATAAAGGCAAAGATGGCAGTGGAGATAAAGGTCCATCTGAGGCTGAATTTGGTGTTCTGTCCAATGATTCGGATCATGATATGTTAACCGGGGAGCATTTCATTTCCAACAACGACTTAGATAAAGATGATGAAGTCGTTGGAGTAGTTGAAGAGCTTAGACCAGATGAAGATGTTGATCATGTGGTTATGAGCAAAGGTGGAAACGTCTCTTACTCGATGAACGTTCAATCTGTCGAAGGATTGAAAGTAGACTTTGAAGACTTGCGGGGCATTGCTTATAACGATACACCGATTGAAGCGAATCCTAATCCAGAGCCAATTCTTGAATAAGTTCAGAGAGCTTTATGGTTTGGAACACCTCCACCCGATCTTACTCTATTAAAAGCGTTTTGGACGCATCCGTGGAGAGTACTCAGGGCAAATCAGAAGCTGGGATTGGGATGAGTAGAATAATCTGGTGTTAATCAAGCGAACATATGGGGTTCAGTATTTCAAGCTGCGTTTTCAAACTCTCAGTTCACTTCTAGGACACGACCTTCATCACATTACTCAACTCGATTTGAATACTCCGACAGATAATGGGATTATTGGAGCTTTGAAGAATGTTTTAGAAGCAAAAAGCAGAGCGAATAAGTGGGAGCAATTTACACCTGCTGTGGGCCATCGAGTCAGAACAAGAAATAAGTTCTCAGGTGAAATTCAATATAAGGTTTGTGTACCGACCTGCTTTGTGTTTGAGAACTATTCCTATGAGGCATTTTGACTTAGACAGTATGGCTGAGATCGGGTTATGGTACCTTGATGGGAAAACAGGAGAAGCTGTTATCACATAGAAGAAAGTGATTGAAGTGATTGTGAAAGTGCTAGATCCGATGTGGCTAGTGAACTTCAAACTTTCAGATCTAGAGAAGCTGAGATGTTTATCGTTTCATTACAACCCTGAAGACGAGATCTTTCTATGCCTTTTATTCGTATTGTTCAATTCCGTGTGAAGAATAAGGTTGGAGCAGGAAGAGATTATTCGAAGGTTTAATGAAGATCTGCAGATCCAGCATGTATCAACGGGGAGTCTGTAAGTGCACCTTGGATGATAAATGCTAGATGCTGCTTATTAATTGAATATTCAGGGTCTTGTTTTGTAATTTGTTGAAAGATGTATACTACTAACAAATTCAGAAAAATATGAGTCTAATGAGTCCGAATTTGTGGTATAAGTTTGTCAGAATTTATGTTTTGTTTATAGGGTGTCCGAATTTGTTATTCTTGTATTGTCAGTACTTAGTTTGTTAAGTACTGACTAGTTGGTTTAGCTTGTCATGACTAAATTTATGTATATTCGGACTAGGGTTTGCATTAGTCAGTACTTATGTGTCAGTACTTGTGATTGTATATATTCTAAGTGAATGAATGCAATCAGTATTGCTTTTTGAGAAAACTTTCTATGCAAGACTTGTTCTAGAGAGAGAAATAAACCCTAACTTTGGGTGTGCTATTCACTCTGTGTGATTGTTCAGGTGTGTGATCTGTGAATACTCAGTGTATATTCACAGATTGATCGGTTCTCTCATTTTCTATGGAGCGGTACGAGTCACGCGATGGTTTCCACACATCGCATGTGTGTCGAGCAGTGTTGGTTCGTGTGTTCGAGTTGCTTTAGGGTGACCTTACAAAATCCCAGTTTTTAAGTATTTATTTGTTATTTTTAGTAATAAATAGTAATCAATAAGATTTAAGTATCTTTTATTAGTAATATTTGGCAAATTGGATTTAAATAAACCCAACTTACTGTTATTGGCCAATAATAATCCCAACTCATTTAATCACCAATAATAATCCGAACTATTCACTTTTGTTTGTAAAATACTCCCAGTTCAAAAAACACTAACTAGGTTAAAAATTTGCTGATGTGGCTTGCCACGTCACCTGCCACATCAGTTGCCACGTAAGCGAAAAATGCCACGTAGACTGCCACATCAGCTGCCACGTCATAAAAATGCCACGTAGATTGCCACATCAGCTGCCACGTCATCAAAAATGCCACATCAACTGCCACGTCATATGACACATCAGCTAAAAGGGCCATATCAGATGCCACATCAGCAAATTTTTAACCTAGTTAGTGTTTTTTTAACTGGGAGTATTTTACAAACAAAAGTGAATAGTTCGGATTATTATTGGTGATTAAATGAGTTGGGATTATTATTGGCCAATAACAGTGAGTTGAGATTATTTAAATCCAATTTGCCGTAATATTTTATTGATTTTCAAATTTTTTCCATATTAATAGAAACTTAAGATTAATAGTAAATCATAACTTTTAAGTATTTAATTGTTATTTTTAGTAATAAATACTAATCAATAAGATTTAAGTATCTTTTATTAGTAATATTTTATCGATTTTTAAATTTTTTTCATATTAATTGAAACTTATGATGAATAGTAAATCATAATTTTTAAATATTTATTTGTTATTTTTAGTAGTAAATAGTAATCAATAAGATTTAAGTATCTTTTATTAGTGTTGATGTATTTGTGTCTTTGCTTGTAATTTTACTGATCATGTATAAACGGTCTTTATTTCGTCTATGCATTTTTATTTAGTTGTAAGTTGACCAAGTCAAACATCATCCTGTTTGACTTGGCAACAGTACGAACATTTTGATTATACTGTGCTTGTTGTAAACACGCGAAGGCAACCTTCATGTCACTCATATGACACGAAGGATCTTGAATAGTCAATACACGAAAGGAATGCGAAGGTATGGTTCGTGTGTAAGTGCCTTCATGTCTCACATAACACGTGTCTCCATGATTCTATTTTGTGTGAACATTAAATGTCTTCGTGTGTCATCTTTTTGTATTACCTATAAATACATCAGGATGCAATTCTAAATGAGTAAATGTAAGTGCATTTTGAGAGAGTCTGGAGCTTATTTTGGATAACTTGTATATTGTTACTATGTCAAAATCAATTGATAAAGTTTTGAGTGATTTGTTCTTCTTGATTGATTGTGCTCTTGCTTGGTTGTGTGAAAATCAGGGATTCTGCACCTGTTTTTATACATTTGATAACTTGAAATCACCTTGTTCTTAGATATGTTTATTATTTTTTTACATTTCAAGTTATTTGCTCGTGCGTTGTGATGGCACGTTACCGTGCGTATTACATCGGTATCAGTTCGGTTCATTATAGTACCGGTACGATACATGCACTTAGTATAGAAATCAACACATGTTTTACATGACCAAAAAGGAACACTGGTACTAGCACCAATTTGTCCGTATGGCACCGACTGGTTAAGAGTGTCATAATACTGGTAACGTTATTCATTTATCATCATAGATAGAGTTATATGAATGAAAATTTTTCAAAACCGAAAACCACAAAAATGAATGTAGGTACCGACACCGATGTTTGGTATGGTAGTACTAAGATGTTAGTTTATCGAAAGAAAAAACAACATAAACAAACTCCTGTACCGAAACGATGTTGTTCGGTACGGTGCGGTAGCGATACGGTGTCAATTTATCGAAATGAAAACAATAAAAAAGAATAATACCGGTACTGATACAGATGTTGTTCAATCGGTTTCGGTTCAGTTTGGTATGATAGCGCGTGAAACAATATCCGTTATCAATAAAATTTATATGGCAATGTTGAAAAAAAAAACATAGAACACAAACCAGCTAAACCATAGGTACCGATACCAATATACGTTTTTATTTTTTTTCGAGCGATATAGGGTTTTATTTTTTTATTACTATAGGCTATTGTGAGTACCAGTACCATAATACTGTAACGAAAAAAAACATACATCGATAGAATTCCCGCCGCAAAGTGCCGAGGGAATCTTACTAGTTTAGTGGTATAGGTCAACTATAGTACTGACATGGTCCAGGGACGACAATGGGTGGGATATCAGACCGATAACGTGGTCTCATACGTGGTGATATAACCGTGTGTCATAGGTGGTCCTATACCTTTGCGTACTCGTTACAGTCCTTACACTGTTCAGGGATGACAATGGGTGGCACTACAAGAAAAAACCCCTATAGGGACGACACCTATAGGGACAATACAGGTCCTCTGTATAGATCACTCTATTGAGACGACATGTCGTTTCTATAAGGTTTTCGTGCTTTTTAAGATAGGTTACCTTATACAGACGACATATCCTCTCTAAAAGTGAAAATAATTTTTTTTTTTTTGCGTTTTTCTATTCTCTAGTTTGTTGAATTAGAAACTCTAAAAAACCGTTTTAACTTAAAGAGACGACATATTGTCTCTACAATTTCAAATATTTTTCTTTTAATTTAATTTTATTAATGATCAATATATATGAAAATTAAAAAAAAAAAACTAAAAATTAAAGTTTAACTTATAGACGACATATCGTCTCTAAAAAGTTTGAGTAGTCAAAAATAATTTTCCCTTAGGGGGCAAAATTTCCCAAAATTCCAAATTTGAATTAAAAAAAAGGTCTAACATATAGGGACGACTAGAGAAAAATAATTTTGTTTTTTTTTTTAGTTTTGATCAATAAATAATAAAAAATACAAAAAAAGTTATTCGTATATAGAGACGACATGTCGTCCCTATAAGCCCAATTAAGTTTATTAATTTATTCTTGTTTTTTAACTAAAAAATATATTTAAACCTATGGAGACGACATGTCGTCTGTAAAATGTTTGAAAGGTAAAAAAATCATTCAGAAGGCTAAATTTCCCACCATTTCATAAAAATTAAAAAAAAAATTAACCTATAGAAAAGATATATCGTCTCTAAAATGTTTGAATGGTAAAAAAAATTCATTTTGGAGGCAAAATTTCCCACCGTCCCATAAAAATCCGAAAAAATTAACTAACTTATTGAAATGACATGTTATCCCTAAATGAAGAAAAATAATTTTGTTTTTTTATTCTTTATTAATAAATAAGTAAATAAAAAAAATTTCAGGTGTAGAGACGACATGTCGTCCCTATATACCAAAGGCCCATTCTATACACACCCCCTTCCTGATTACACCCCCCTTGTGAGAGGAAAATTGTCGGTCCCACGCAGGCCCCACCTGTAAGTATGTGAGAGGAGGGGGGTGAAAAAAGTAAATAGGGGGGGTGTAGAAAGTAACACCCCCAAAGGCCCATTCTATACATACCAAATTAACCTATAGAGACAACTTGTCACCCCTAAGTAAAAATAATTTTGTTTTGTTTTTTATTCTTTATTAATAAATAATTAAATTTAAAAAAAAAATCACCTCTAGAGACGACATAACATGTCGTCCTTATAAGCCAAATTAACTATTTCTTATTTTATAAACGACTTGGGTGGCCTATAGGGACTGCGTTGTAGAGACGACATGTCGTATCTATAGGTGAAAAGGGTCTATAAACAGGACATATCCTTTCTACAGACCAAAACAATGTCGTCCTTATAAAGTCTTTTTCTTGTAGTTTGTGTTAAGAGACCGAAGATTATGAGGCCAGTTATGCAGTGTCATACGTAGTTATAAAACATACGTCTCATATGTGGCCTATATGTACCGGGTACTCAATATCCACCGAGTTCTCGAGTATATCTTAGGTATCAAAAATACCCGTTTATGGTGGTATGTAGTTAAAAACTACCGGTTCAGATTTAATTACACAAATTTTGATATTAAACTAACATAAAAAATAAACTTAAAATGTAGGAATTTCCCTTTGTCCCTCTAAGTATTCTACAAATTTAATAATTTTATGTTTCTAACAGTTTAACATACTATTGTTAAAGATCACATAATATATTAATGTATTGAGTATCGATCCGGGTAAACAATTACAAATAATCTAGCGTATATCACTTGATACCGTACACATCCCAAACCTGCATAACTTTTTGAAACTAATGTCATTCTTGGTACTTCGCATACTGGACACCCGTCTTGAATTTTTCGGGTTCTTCTATATCGGGTTTGGGTCCAGGTTGGTTTACCATCCTTTATAAGGCGATCTTGATTCATTCCATGGCTTAGGATTCTGCAACTGCCTATTATAGGGAATAATGTGATGAGTTGATTTTCAATATCTGGAAATAATAGATCATATGTTGTAAACAGTGATGGCAATGAGTTGGGTATGGGATACGTATTAATACTCTCAGTCTACTTGATTATAAAATCATGTTCTATACCTGACCGTCAGGTATCATGTATACCTAGGGATGTGCAAAAAAAACGAATTATCCGACCCATAACTAAATTAACTGACCCATAATCAAATTAATAGCAAAAACCGAACCGAAAAAATCAAACCATATCAAAAGTAGCAGGTCGGTTATGGTTATCAATGTTTCCATACCCACCTTAACCGAACCGACATGTAGTAAACTCTTTGTCAGATTTAGGTCTTTTCACCATTTTTGAATATTTGATGTTTTTGGTTGAACGTTTTTAGTATTTATGATTTATTTCATATCATTTTTGTTAAATGTTTATTTGAATTTATTAAATATATTATATCACTTTGTTTTAATATTCGTTATTAATATTATAGATTATATAAATATTATTAATAAAATGTAATATACTAATATATAGAAATATGTAATACCAACCGTTTATGATTATGATTATCTAATAGCTGAAATTGTGGTTATGGTTACGGTTTTAGACCAAAACCAACCCATGATGCACACCCAGGGGCGGACCTAAAGAAGGTCCAGGCGTAGCACGGGCTACGGCTCAACTTTTTTCCGGTAGTGTAATTTTTTTTTTTTTAAACAACTACGAGGACACCGCTCAATTTTTTTTTTACAAACCAATAATAAGCCCGGTTGGTGAAGATGGTACAAAGCCAAATAACTAAATAATAGCACATTAGATTAGCCCAAATAACCAAATACTAGCCTAATTAACTAATTTTTTTTTTTGAAATTGAAGCTTGTCAAGACGGATTTACGCAATCGAATCGCCCCGGAATTTTTGAACAATGCTACGGTTTGTGCGGTCGAAAAGAATTTTTTACTTTATTTATGTATTGTTGTTTTTTTAATATTGTATGATTGCATGGTAAAAAAAAATTTTGGATACTTCTGAGTTAATGTTCTAGTTCCGCCACTGTGCACACCCCTAGGTCTTCCAAGAGTTTGTTAGAAATTACACGTTTGGATTTTTAGTACTATTTTTTTTATTCTAAATTTTATATAATAAATTTTTTAACAATTATAATAAATTAAAATATTCATCATAAAATGTTTGTAATATCTAGTATATATAAATTTCAATATGATTTCGTATTTCCTAGTATCATCAAAATACACACAAAAAAAGTTTATTTCCACGTAACGAACCTAATAGAATTGAGCATTACTAGACAGGACATACAAAAAAAGTTTTGGGCATTGTTTTATTGATTCGTGTAAACAAGTTTATGATTTCAGGTAATTAGTTCGGATATCAACTAATATTTATTTCAATCCCAAACCGAGATAGCCCCTTACAAAACCCAACCCAGATGTTTCAAGTTTTAAGTAATCCCATCGAGCTCAGGATATTTTGTTATCCCTAGTTGTGAAAGCACTGAAACCAAATAATCTTTGCCACCCCTACATACTCCATATACATATAATAGCACTGGCCACTTAATAATTCTAAATAAGGTGACAAATTCTAAAATAAAATGTATTTTGTTTTTAGAGGGATAGTCGCATATTTAGACAAAAGATTAAATACAAATAAATTTAACGTACAAAATGTACGAACTGAAGGTTTTGCTGAAAAAATACGGTGGCATTTTCGTAATTATCAGTAATTATCAAAATTACTCTACAAATGATCCTGTAGAGTAATTTTGATCTTTATAGAGTAATTTTGTAAAATGTTCTTGTAGAGTAATTTTGATCTTGTAAGGTAATTATCAAAATTACTTTTACAAGTGAATCAAAATTACTCTGTAAGTTTATCAAACAACATATAATTTAAAATTCCTCTACAAAAGATCCTGTAGAGTAATTTTATAAAATGATCATGTAGAGTAATTTTGATCTTGTATAGTAATTTTTTAGCATTTAGTTATGTGGTTTAGTTTTTAACATTTAGTTTGGGTGGATGGGTGGGTGGGTGGGTGTGTGTGTGTGGGGGGGGGGGGGTAGTTTTTTTTGGGGTTTTTTTGTGAGGTATAGTTTTTTTTTAATCAAAATTACTTTACAGGATCATTTGTAGAGTAATTTTGATAATTACCTTTCAAGCAAATATTTACGAAAATGCCACCGCGTTTTTTTTTTTTTTTTTTTTTTGTCTTTTTCATACTATTTGTACGTTTAGTACGTTAAAGTTATTTGTACAGGAACTTTACTCCGCATATTCAAACCTAAGTAAAAAGAGTAGTTTAGAATAATTGGAGTAAAGTCCTACACTTAGTATCATTTGTTGTTTAAAAAAACATTCATATGTAAAAAGCATGAAATGTTTGTTGTTCTCAGTCAATCCCCTCTCCCCATGCGGACACCTGCACACATACATATATATATATATATATATGTCAGTTATCATGATGTAGACAATGGAGTATTGGAACCATCAATACGGTGGTCACACTAATCAGTCCATCTCAGCACCACACGAGACCACTCAACTTTCTGCATGTTGCCTTAGAAAAGAAGATAAGGATTTGGAACATAATATCATGAAACCCAATAATTTGGCTATCTTTTTGCGAGTATAAAGCATGATTTCATGCACCCATGTGATCATATCATCCAAAATTCCCCATCGTATTCTGTCATGTCACAGAGAAAAGAGAAAAGAGAAAGGAGAAAGCATAAAGAGAAAGACAAAGAGAAAGAGAAACAGAAAAAGAAAAAGGACGATTTGATGGAACGATTTCAAGCTATAAAAAATAAATAGGACAAATCTATTAGTCATTTGTTTTACTTTATTTATTTTCGTTTTTTATAATTGCAAGGCAATTTTTTTCGGGATAACCCTAAATTAATGGGCTAGATCCGTCATTGACTAAGCGGCCAAGGTTTTGATTGGACTGCTGGTATTGGAGCTGCAATTACGTACTAAGTGTTCCATGTCAAATTTACTTTCTTTCAAAATCAGAAAATGTAATCTATCCATTATTTTCTTTTCATTTCATTTCAAAAACAGAAAATGTGATCTATCCATTATTTTTTTTTTCACTTCATAGACGTATACACGTGTATATTTGGGAGAAAAATGCGCGCTCTAGGTTTTTTCTTTTAATTATTAACAAAATTCTAGACTTTTGAAAAGTTTGGTATTTTGAATAACCATTGACAACCCATAATTCAATTCATACTCATATAGAAGAAAGTTTACTGCAAAATAATGGCTTTTGGTTGGAGGTGGCTTTAGAACATGCGTAGGCGTTAGTTGAATAATGCTGCCACCCTGAGGCGTTTTCTGTCATGTAGTAGTCCAGTCAGCATGGGGCATTATTGGGCGTTATTGCAAAAAGTGGCGTAGTGAGAATAATGCCCAATAACTCTCATCAAATCATTACACAATTATTTATTTTTTTAAATCTAAAACTTAAAATACTTCATTAATTTAAAATAAAATTACAATACAAGAAAAAAAAAACCGAATAAAAAAAACAGAAATTAAAAAAAAAGATGAAGTAAAAAAAAAAGATGATGATCTAAAGTCCGTATTTTCCCGAAGTTTTTGGCGATTCATTTGCGCAACGATCAACGCGTCGTCTTGGTGGTAGTCGATCGGTTTGGACAAAAACTCAATGTCCTTTTCCGTTTGCCTCGTCGCTTGCATCTCGTTAAACTTTTTGTTTTCGGCGACTTGTTCTTTCATAGTCTCCGAACGTTGGTGGCCGAGGTCTCGAATGTCTTGGAGACGACGGTTCATCTCCTCGAAATCTTCCTTCAACTCGAGATCGGAAGACGACTCCACCAGTTTTTCCCGGTTCGCTTATCTTTTCTTCTACCGGGCGGTCGGGCCAACTCTCCAACTTCCTCGTCAACGTCCACAACAACATTTAGATCGACGTTTCGGGCATCGGAAGTTGGTGTTTCAGGGTCAACGGAGGATGATGTTTTCGACCGTTTAGCTCTACGTCTACTACTCGACGTCATGGTCGGTACGCCAGCCCACTTTGGACTTTTTCTTAGTGGGTCCCTGTCACACCCCGACCACGTAGAACATACAAAACGTGGCGGAAACATCGGGGAGTGTTGTAACAGAATTAATTGTTTCAAATCCATGGCAATTGAAGTTTCGTTTTATTGATTAAAAGTGTTACAATGTCTTAACAAACAAAGAAATACAACATAATTAACTAGTCTTGCATCTTTTATTGTCACTAAAGCCCAAGTCTGCCTATGTGTATCTTGATCATCTTATGCAACAGCTCCTGAAAAACACATGCGAAAATAGGTACGTCAGCATAAAAATGCCTGTGAGATACATAGGTTTTGTGAAAATAGGTTTCATGACTTATGTTTGAGAAAATGTTTAGTCATGAACCTTGTAATTTGCTTTGTTTTGTAAATCATTTGAAAAAAACGATAAGATCAGATGATATGTATAAATAAGAGAATAATGTATGGTTAAATGAATAACCATTGTAAAATGAGTTTGTATAAGTTAAGTTGCTTGTAAAACAATGTATTGTGAAAAGTATGTTATTTGTATAAAATGTTATATGTCTCAAACTGAAATGATTCAAATAACGCTACGATATGTAATACCATACAAACACTTATATATAGGAAGTACCAGCGGCGTATCCACCATGCTTGTATCATATTACACACGCATCGTTACTTAATCACTTAATCAAACCAAACCACCAAAGTAATGTTTAACAATTGTAGAAATGTTTATGTATGGTCAAATACGGTTCACACGGTTCACAGATACAAACGATTCATAGATACAAACGGTTCACAGATACAAACAGTTCACATATACAAACAGTTCACAGATACAAACGGTTCACAGATACAAACGGTTCACAGATACAAACGGTTCACAGATATAAACGGTTCACAGACACAAACGGTTCACAGATACAAACGGTTCACAGATACAAACGGTTCACATAGTCAAATGATTATAACGGTTCACATAGTCAAATAGTTATAAACGGTTCAAAATGTAATATAATGTGTTCATATACTGGATGAGCATATGCAACAAAATGTAATGTAAAACAATGTACTAAGTATGCACACAATGGACATACATAGCATAAAATGTAATGAAATCATGTACTATAATGTACTAACGAACATAGCAGGTATCTGATGTGAAAACGGGAAAGCATGAATGTAACAAGTAGGCACATGTGTTTCACCCCAAAACAGTTTGGAAAACAGTAAAAGAGGGGTCTATGTACTCACTTGAGATTGCTTAGTAGTCCTTGAGTAACAACCAAACAATGCTAGAGATCGCGGATATCAAACGGCACCTAATATAGGTAACTATGTTAATAACCGGACCTAAATCGGATGATTGGATAGAATGAGGGTTCGTAAACCAAACGAGTATAGAGACTCGTCTCATATGGTTTAACAAAGCCTTCATGCTAAATGAAACCTAACCTAAGCGTTTTCGACCCATTACGACCCGTTTAGGTAGCTTATGCTACTTTAACGCGTCGTTCGCGTGAAACGCGTTCGGACCGTCTAACTAGTCTTATGACAAGTGTTATATGCCTAAACATGTTACATAATCAGTTATGTGACAAAAGTTTAGGTTACATATGCTTAATTACCAATTATACATGAAAAGGGTATTCTGGTAATTTACCTAAGGCATATAAACTACCTATCATACAACTACTCAAACGATGTGACCATAGGGTATAACCTCGGAAGGTTATTCCCTACCTACTATGGTCACCTAATGTATTTGGTCGGATCCTAATGATCGACCAAATGGGTCGGGTTCGAAGGTATAAGCGATTTATCAGATCGCTTACCCTACGACCCTAGACAACGTGGTAATCAGTAAGCATAGTCCCAATGGACTATAACCAACGTGATTACACTCACGTTGCGAAGTTCAAACGAACTTCGCATTGACCATAAACTGGTCAATGAAGAAAGTCAGACTCGAAAAGACTCGAAAAGCAATAAAAGAACGAAAGAATACTTACGAAGGGTCCACGAATGCTAATCTAGATCCAAATAACTCAGGTATGAAACAATGGTTCCAACTTAGAGTCTTTTAGATCAGATTCTAGTGAGTTTGAAGCAAATGGGGGTGGGGTATTTATAGTTTTCGGGTAACCGTTAAGATCGTTTCATGGAAACCGTGCTCGAATCTGTTCAATTGTTGTGGTAACTAAAAATGATCCCCCATGAGCTGAAAGGGCAAGTTAGAATGTGTGGGTGTGGATTAAACATCTGGAATCAGCTGACTAATCGATCTTATCTGTTCTGGAAGGCTGACGCGGCCCGCTTCAGGATACACCAAAACTAATGCGGGCCGCATGGGGGTTCTGATCAGAAAATAAGTTTCAAAAATGACAGTTTTGGTCCCTGTTGTGTATTTAAGCCATTTCCGACACTTCTAAGGCCCGTAAAACCAACTTTAAGGCCCTAAAATGATGCCTAAACATTGTGGACATGAAACATGCTCAAAAATATCTCGGATGTCGGTTCGTTTGGCCGTACGATCGCGATGTTCGCTTATTACGACGGAATGCGCATAAGCGCGAAAGACGATCCAAATTGCACGACGAATGGATTTTTCTCATGCCAAACACTAAAATAAAATAATATAGTGCTTACATAAATTTTTGGATGTCCATATGTATTCAGAACGTAAGTTATGCGCGAAAATGCAAACTTGTGCACTTTTTGACACTTTTAGTCCCTGAATGACCCAAAAGTTTATTTTAGCACACCGAACCCCTCAAAGCCTATTTCTAAGCTATGTGAAGGATATTTAAGGTGTGTTTAACTTATGGTCATGTTCCGGAAAGTCTGTTACAGTTCAAATTGGCATACTTTCGCAGTTTGTCAACTTTAGTCCCTGTAAGCGATTAACTTGTTTTTGCCATACCAAAGCCTTCAAAACTTATTTCTAAGTTATGTAAAGGTTACTTAAGGTATGTTAAGCCTCTTTCACTATTCTGGAGTGTTTGTTGCATTAAACTGGTTATATTTACGCATTAGTGCGCGTATAACCTTCCAGAAAGCGATTTAGAGCTTGAAATCGAACAAGAGTTGATATGTGCAAACGATACACATATTTTTACAAATCCCAAGTATGAAATACAATATTTCATTGGTTTGGCATTTGTTTGATGGTTGAAGTGACACAGGTGTCACAGTCCCAACATTTATAGTACGTGAAAACACCTTTCGTTTTCTCGTACTCTTCCATAGCCTTCGTTAAAACCCCGACGTCACCTTCTCCGCTCGGCCGATTATCGTAGTTACGTTGATAAACTTTTTGGAAGACGTGACACTTGTTGTTGATGTCGGTTCATTTGCTAGAGATGGAGTCCTTGTCACGATGTTCACCCTTTCTCCACGTGCTATAAAAAAGTTCACGAATCCTATTCTAAAATTTGTGACCGGTTTGAAAGTTTGCTACAAATAGAAAAAAATTTGTACGTTAAAAATAAAATAAAATCGACGTATAGGAAAAATAAAGTGCAAAAAAATAAAACTTACCAACATCGGGGTCCTCCGAAACATCGACCCACGACCGAACCAACGTGTATTCCTCGTCCTTCGTCCAAATAACGTAAGTATGCTTACGACGAGTTTGATTCGGTTCCTTCTTTTTATGCGACCTTTTGCCGCGTTTCGATGTCTCTCGCTCCGGTTTGGGTTGCGTCTCCGGCACGATATCCACATCGGGTTCGGGTTGTTATTGTGACGGTTGCGAGCCACCGGTTTGGCCAAAGCTGAAAGTGGGTGGCATGAAAGGAGTAGTGCCACTCAAGTAAGCCGCGTACGATAACATGTTCGGGTCCATTTCTTGAACGCTAAAGCTTTGTTGCGGTTGGGTGGTGTTCGGGTTCCCGGGTCTTGAGGGAACACCAAATGGGGGTCGGAATGGGTTCATACTTTTATAAAATGTAAAAGAAGTAGAGAGAAACTATGATTGAGGGTGAGTTTTTTTATAAAAATGTGGATGTAAAGTGTGGTTTTTATAGTATTAAATGGGAATTAAAAAAATAACATTAAACAATGTTACCGTTGAACGGTAAACTCGATCCCCTAGGCACCTATTTGGCGTGTTTCAAACAACGCCAACAAACATCTTTTCGCGAAAAACGCCCAATCACGCCGCGGGGGGCGGAGGAGGGGCGATATGGGGTGTGTTTGGGCTATATTTTTGAAAAATAAACGCCCACTACGGGCGGTCTTAGAGTATCAATGATGCTAGATTTCACAAACCTTCACCTTAGCATATCGTATCGGATTTTAGAGCATTCACATATCTTCCTCATCTCTATTCTTATAATTACACTAAAAATCAGTACATTTTATCTCTCGTTTTCAATTAAATAATATTTTTCATACCTCTATTATTATCTTTTCTCTCTCGTCCACTTACGACCACTTTCAAAAACTATTAACCAATTAATAGGGGTGAATAATGTTCCTCAAATATACAGATGAACACTAACATTTTCACTCTCCTCTGCTCTAAACCACTTTTTAAAATATGTAAAATGGGATGTGAATGCTCTTAAACCTCCTTCAAAAACCTCCATTTTCCCATAATACCAAACTTCATAAACTTCCACCTCATCATTCACTACTTTTACAATTGTTTAATATAAATCAAATTACATTTAAAGTAATATGTTTTTTTTTGTATTTCGTATATATTTAAATAATATAATATATGTGCGTTTATGTGTGTATTTATACATACATACATACATACATACATACATGCACACATATATATACATACAGACACATATATACATGTTTTGGTCAAAAATTACCGAAGCAATTAAATGATCAAATTAGTTTGTGAGGTAGTGTGATATTGGTGTTTGCAAAAAATATGTTGAGTTGACTGTTATTGTAAACAGTTTCAGGATATAGCTTAAGGATATCAAGCTATACCAATAATCAAACAATGAGCGATGAATGTAAAGGTTGACACGAGATATACGAGGAAAGACCTTGATCAATATATGTGTGTATTTATACATACATACACACACATATATATATATACATACATACATACATACACAGGGGATGGATCATGAGAAAACTAGTTTAAATGAGAAACCAAAAAACTAACCAAAAAAGCCTAAAAACATACCAAATTTTTTTTTTACAATTTTTTATATAAAAATCGCTACTTTTTATGTATGGAAAAAAATTTTCAAAAAAAAAAAGAGTTTTTTTTTTTGTTGTACTGCACATGTGCACTGATACATAAAGCTTAAACCACTTAACCCACCCCCCACCGACACCCCCCAAAAACCTAAACCCCCCCACCCCCACCCCCACCCCCACCCCCCAAAAACCTAAATTCACCCTCCCACCAAAAGTCTAACCCCCCACCCCCACCCTCCCGAAAACCTAAAACTAAACCCTAAACATAAACCCGAAAAAAACCTAAACCCCCCCACCCCCACCCCCCAAAAACCTAAACCCCCCTCCCCCCCACACCCAAAAACCTAATCCTAAACCCCCCACCCCCACCCCCCAAAAACCTAAACCCCCTCCCCCCCCCCACACCTGAAAACCTAAAACTAAACCCTAAACATAAACCCGAAAAAAACCTAAACCCCCCCCCCCCACCCCCACCCCCCAAAAACCTAAACCCCCCTCCTCCCACACCCAAAAACCTAATCCTAATCCTAAACCTAAAAAAAAAACCAACCCTAAAAGCTAAACTAGACTCAAAAAGCTAATTTTAAGCATCTAATGCAATTGTATTACATGTTATATTGCACATGTGCACTACTATAATAATAGTATTGAAAACAAGACGACACCATAAATATTTTTTTATGTCATAAAAAATATGCTCGAATATACTTGAATGAAAGATACAAAAATTTGTGATCTTATGGTGCCATTTTTGTTTTAAAATGATAACGTATGGAGAAATGGGAAATGTTTGAAAAGTTATATTTTTTTTTCCAATTTTACCCCTCCTTCATTAAAAGTCCCCCCCTCCTCCATTAAAAGTCTCCCCCCTCCTTTTTAGGTGTTTTTAGTTAGTTTTCTAGTTTTCTCATTTATATCTAGTTTTCTCATGATCCTCTCCCTACATACACATATATAAATGTTTTGGACAAAAATTACCGAAGCAATTAAGTGATCAAATTAGTTTGTGAGGTAGTGTGCTATTGGCGTTTGCAAAAAATATGTTGAGTTGATTGTTAATGTAAACAGTTTCAGGATATAGCTTAAGGATATCAAGCTATACCAATAATCAAACAATGAGCGATGAATGTAAAGGTTGACATGAGATATACGAGGAAAGACCTTGATCAATCTAGATCTCCGGCATATAACCTCGGGAGCTGACATCGTCGGCTGCCTTGTTCTTCTTTTTGCTTGAATAACCAGGATACAGTGCAGGATAATGCTCAGATCGATTCTAAGTGTTACAATGATTGCAACTAGCGGGTGTTAGAGTGTAATTGTTGCTAGAAAAGAAAGTGAATGAGTAAGAGAGCTCGAAAGTGTGTGTATCCTACGATCTGGCACTCCATATTTATAGTTACAATAATAAACAAACTATCCTATAATCTTGGGATACTTTCGGATATTCCCTCATGACCGTTGTGGACCTATTCTCTCGGCTTCAACGTCTTTCTTTTAACAATGTTCAGCGAGTCTTTAGGGGAACAAGTCCTCGTGAATGTTGCAATCCTGCAGTCATAACCTACAAGCAAATTGTTAGTAATAGTCAAGATACTGCCTCAGGATATTACCAATATCCTGGTCCGGTATCCTGATTATAAACAGCTAACAAAAAATCAATATATAGAGTCAGGATATGGGCTCAGAATTTCACCCATAACAATACATACATACAAACACACACACACACACACATATATATATATATTAATTACCAACTTTTTATGCATTGTTGATTGTACTCTGTGCTTCCTTATTTTCCTCTTATTATCTCTGTCTTCTCCTTCATTGTGCTACCCTACCTCAGGTCGTCATCGCAACCGTCACGCCACACCACCACCATCGCCGCCCACAATCGTCGATGGCTCTACTGATGCCGTTTCCGCATGTCGTCCATACGCGAAATAGAACTGTTCTAATCCATTTCATCCCTCACAATTACTATCTTCGCCGCCATCTTCCTCCTTCGGAACATCGGCGAGTTCGCCACCTTATTCTGAATATGATGAGAAAGCCCAAAAACCGTAATCCGATATTTCCTCCAAACCCCAAATATCTCTCTCTCTCTAAATCATTGCGAGTGGTAGTAATGGTGGCCAATGGTGGTGGTGTGGAATTGGTGGTATGGTTGGTGGTTTTAGCTAGTTATTATGCCATTTACCGACGATTGAAGCAAGTGCGATGGACCAGCGGCCGATGGAAGTAGTTGTGATGGAGCTTTACCGGTCCCTACCGTCAACTAGCAATGGCAATGAAGTGGTGACTATTTTGGTCAAAAATCTGACTAAGGATAATGTAACAAAATCTGAAATACGAGGTAAAGTGCTTGAATGATGAACGATAATAGAAATGAATATATGGCTAGAAATGTAATTGAACACAGAGATTTATACAAGGAAAAGCCCTTGATCACTAGTAGATTGCACAAAAACCTTGGGTAGTGAAAACTATCACCACCAACTATATTGCATAATGAGAAGTGATTACAACTTCGGATCCTGATCAAGTATGTTACAACTGATTGCTAAGAGTGTTTGTGAGCTTCTGGTTCATAATGTGTGTATCCGAGAATGTGAATGTGTCCTATAACACTTGATCAACCCATTTTGAATAACAACAACAATAAATCCAAAAATCTTGCATGACGACATTCACTCCCCATGACCGTTATGGAATTAGCACGTATAGCGTTCATAACGAATTATCCCCGAGATTCTAGCTATGACTCAGTCCACTTCGTTGATATCCTGCACATGAACATAAGAAAATATCAAGAACAATTGTTAGAAACTATAAGTAATGATAAGGATCCTTAAGCCTCTCAGTCCCTGCACTACCTGCTAAGGATAACTAATCCAGGCAACACCTCAGAATATTGGTTCTATTATAACTAAAATCTAGCCCCTAACAATTGCCCCCAATATGGCGGTTGTGATAAGAATTCACTGTTGTCATATTGCTGTTATAATCGAACTAGCCGTTACACAGGCTAACTAGCTATTACACTTCTGACGATGGGACTTGGGTAGCTATAACCATCATTGCGATTTTTAGGGTAAAGATAACTCTTCATTTTCTTTAAAATCAGAAGAAACCCATGTATATCTTAATTCCAGAGTCTTTAATCAGGTATTATTCTCTCCCTTTTCTTTCTATTTTCTTTCCCCAAATTCTCCATCCCTTCTTCTTTGAAATGGCAAAAATGGGCACTCGATCCTCTCCTGGTACCAGCCCAGAGTAGGATAATACACTCAAGACCCAGAATCTCTTGATGAATCCTTCATCGGAGATTTGTAAGTTCACTGACCCAGAGATAGAGAACCTTGCTCCCTGCTTTCCACCGGAAACCGTTTTCTGGCCATTCGACCCATCGGCTCGCAGTGATGCAGTTTCGCCGGTGTGGTTTAGTTTTCCAGCTTTACCCTTCATCCTAGGTTATTCTTATCTATTTCCAGACCTCACCTAATGTCGCCACCCCCGATCCCCGATCCCAGGGAACGGGCGGCTGCGAGCTAGTTTCGGTGGTATCGCATGGTTGTCTAATTTGGCAGCGGAATTTTCATCAGGACCGTAGTTAGGAAATATTTTATCAGAGTAAAATACCACATTTTCATAATATTAAACAAATGGGATAAAACCCAAGTTCATAGTACACACGTTTTCATAGGATTAAATCCTATTTTATTTAATAAAAACAAGTATTTTATTTTAGGAAACTTTATTGCCACTTTTCCAAGCCTTCAGTGCTGTCCAGCTGGCTTCTATTTTGCTTTCATATTTTGTTACCTGAAACGCGTTTTAAAAACATTTGTCAGTGGAAAATACTGGTGAGTGAATCCCAGTTTAATCAAGTTTAAATAAAACCCAGTGTACAGCATTGAGGGTGATCCCGCAATTATATTTGTTTTCAAGACATCACAATTAACATCCATGGTACTGTCGAACCCGACTTGTGAAAATGTTACTCCTTGACCAGGTGGTAACAAATTTTATATACAAAACCCCAACATACTCATGATAATTGTATTCTTACAAATACTCAATAACTGTTTAATATATAATTAATTAAATGAGGTTTTGTAAAACAGTTAACAAAAAGCGGATCAACTCACATTGCTGTCTTAGATTTTCTGTTAGGATTTCCTGGTGACAATCTAAAATTTACACAAATGCACATGCGTTAATATAATAACCCATTTTAACATTAGCAATACCCTCCCCGAGACGGCATTCCAATGACTACGTCGGACAGAACCACGACAGCCATTACGGAACCCTAGATCAATCGGGCAGCGTATCTAATACGTATCCAGGGGTTATAATACTTACAACGGAGCAGAACTTCGCTATTTAGGGGGGGTATAATACCCGCTTATATTGCCTAATATTCAGATTTTGAGAGAAAGAAACGATTTTCAACGATTTTCAACTAAAATCCGATGGCCTCTATATATAGGTGTTGATCTTAACCCTCTCGCGGCCCGCGTAATATGAGAGCAGGGCTTACGCGGCCCGCGTTGACTCCAGGTCAACATGTAGCTTGTCCGGATCATCGCCTAGACCCGCCACGATGATGACACGTGTCATCACCGGGCTGCGCCACCATTCTAATCTCTAGCGGCCCGCGTAAGGGTTATGGGGGACCTTACGCGGCCCGCCTAAGGCCTAAAAACATAATTTTTAATTTATTTTTATTAATATTTAGGGTATTCGGGGCCCGTTTTCTCGTATGGGGTGTATTTTGGAACATATTGGGTTATTTTAAAATATTTTGGGGTGTTGGAAAATATTCTAGGGTGTCGGTTTATTGAGGATTGTTACATCCTCCCCACCTTGTTTTAGAGCTCGTCCTTGAGATCTACTAGAACAAGTGTGGATATTTCCTTTGCATTTCAGACTCAAGCTCCCATGTGTACTCAGGTCCTCTTTTAGAGTCCCACTTCACTTTGACCATAACTAATCTCTTATGCTTGAGATTCTTGACTTTCCTGTCTTCAATCTGTAGAAGCCTCTCTACAAACTTGAGTTATTCATTTACCTCTATGTCCTTAAGAGGTATTACCAGTGATTCATCGGCTAAGCATTTCTTGATATTAGATACATGAAATACATCATGTATTCCTGCCATTTCCTCTGGCAGTTGTAGCTGATAAGCTACAGGTCCTATCCTCCTAATAATCTCAAAAGGTCCAACATACCTGGGACTTAGCTTTCCCCGTTTGATGAATCTTACCACTCCTTTCCAAGGAGAGACTTTTAACAATACTTTATCTCCTACTTGAAATTCCAATGGTTTTCGTCGGTTATCAGCATAACTCTTTTGGCGATCACTTGCTGCTTTCAGTCGTTCCTTGACTTGAATAATTTTGTCGGTTGTTTCTTGTACTATCTCAGGTCCAGATAGTTGCTTTTCCCCAATTTTTGCCCAACAGACTGGGGTTCGGCACTTTCGTCCATAAAGTGCTTCGAATGGTGCAGCATTGATACTTGTGTGATAACTATTATTATAAGAAAATTCTATTAATGGTAAGTGATCGTCCCAATTACCTCCGAAATCAATTACACAAGCTCTAAGCATGTCCTCCATTGTCTGAATTGTCCTTTCGCTTTGTCCGTCTGTTTGAGGATGATAAGCTGTGCTTAGATTTAACTTGGTCCCCATGGCTTTTTGGAAACTTGACCAAAAATGAGAAGTAAAACGGCTATCCCTATCAGAAATTATTGATAAAGGAATTCCATGTATTGAAACAATTTCATTTACATACAATTTGGCTAGCTGTTCCATATTGAAAGTTTCCTTCATTGGTAGGAAATGAGCTGACTTGGTTAGCCTATCTACAATCACCCAGATTGTATCATTACCTTTCTTTGTTTTGGGTAATTTAGTAACAAAATCCATTGTTATCAATTCCCATTTCCACACTGGCATTTCTAATTGCTGCAACAGACCTGAGGGTTTCTGGTGTCCAGCTTTAACTTGTGAACAAGTTAAACATTTAGAAACATAGGCTGCTATGTCCTTTTTCATTCCTATCCACCATAAATTTTCCTTATATCCTGGTACATTTTATCACTTCCAGGATGCATTGTATACTTAGACTTATGGGCTTCTTCTAATATTTGATGACGTAGGTTTCCTAATTTAGGTATCCACATTCTCTTTTTATGGAATCTCCAAATTCCATCTGTTCCTTGTTCTAATTCTTTTAGCATACCTTTTAATTTTTCAGTATCATCCTTGATTACTGATTCTAGTGCTTCTCTTATCTGATCATTTAAATCTACTTGGAGATTTAATTTAAGAGAACGTACCCTTTTTGTTTTTTCATGATACTTTCGGCTTAAAGCATCTGCCACTACATTTGCTTTTCCTTCATGATACTGGATATCACAATCATAGTCACTAAGCATCTCCATCCAGCTTCTTTGTCTCATATTCAACTCCTTTTGCCCAAAACATACCTTAAACTCTTATGATCGGTGAATATGGTAAACTTACTACCATAAAGGTAATGTCTCCAAATCTTAAGGGCAAAAATTATAGCTCCTAACTCTAGATCATGGGTTGAATAATTCTCTTCATGATTCTTAAGTTGTCTAGATGCATAAGCTATAACCTTTTGGTGTTGCATCAACACACATCCATAACCTAACTTAGAAGCATCACAATAGACTACAAAGTCTTCCGTTCCTTCTGGTAATGCTAATATGGGTGTATGGGTTAATCTATGCTTAAGAATTTTAAAGGCTTCTTCTTGCTTTGTTCCCCATTCAAACTTAATGGATTTACAGGTTAACTTAGTTAAAGGAATGGCTATTCTAGAAAAATCTTGAATAAATCTTCTATAATAACCGGCTAATCCTAAGAAACTTCTAACCTCGGTTGGTGACTCAGGGGTTTTCCATTTGGTAATCGCCTCGATCTTTTTTGGATCCACATGAATTCCTTCATGGTCAACTAAGTGTCCAAGAAATTGTACCTTCTCTAACCAAAATTCGCACTTTGAAAATTTAGCATAAAGCTTTTCCTTTCTTAGTAGACTTAAAAGTACGTGCAAATGCTTTGCATGATCCTCTTTACTCTTAGAGTAAATTAGAATATCATCTATAAAAACAATTATGAATTTATCCAAATATGGCTTACATATTCGGTTCATCATGTCCATAAATGCGGCTAGGGCATTGGTTAAACCAAATGGCATGACAGTAAATTCATAATGTCCATACCTTGTTCTAAACGCAGTTTTAGGAATGTTCTCTTCCTGTACCTTTAATTGATGATATCCTGATCTTAGATCGATTTTAGAGAAAAATTGAGCTCCTTGCAGTTGATCAAACAGATCATCGATTCTTGGTAATGGGTACCGGTTCTTAATCGTGACCTTGTTTAATTCACGGTAGTCAATGCACATACGCATCGATCCGTCCTTCTTTTTAACAAATAAAATAGGTGCTCCCCATAGCGACGAACTTGGCTGTATAAATCCTTTTTATAACAATTCGTCTAATTGTTTCTTTAGTTCCTGCATTTCGGCGGGTGCCAAACGGTAAGGTGCTTTGCCAATTGGTGCTGTGCCTGGCAATAGATGGATTCTGAATTCCACCTCTCTGTCCGGCGGTAGCCCTGGCAATTCTTCTGGAAAAATATCTGAAAACTGAGACGCTACTGGAATGTCTTTTAATTCTTTTCTTTCAGTGTTAGTGATTATAGAAATCAAATACACTATAGATCCTTTTCTTATATAGCTTGCAGTTTTCATCACAGAGACGAATTTCGTGGATTTAGATGGCTTATCTCCTTTAATTGTGATCTTTTCACCCTTTGGTGAATTTACTTGAATTGACTTTTGATCACATAAAATACTGGCTTTATTGGCTATTAACCAATCCATTCCTAATACAATATCAAATCCTGCCAGATTCATAGGATAAAGGTTTGCCATAAACTTTTGATTTAAAAACTCTATTCTTGCTCCCTGCAAGATTTCTGAAATCCTAACTGTTTCTCTATTAGCTGTCTCTACTAGACATTCTTGTGGTAGTTTAGTTAATGACTGATTTAGAAGTTTGCAAAACGAAGTATTAATGAAACTTTGGTTTGCACCAGAGTCAAATAATACCTTAGCAAAAACATCATTAACTAAGAACGTACAAGCTATGACGTCTGGAATCATCTTGGCTTCATCTACAGTTAGAACAAATGCTCTAGCATTTTTAGTGTTCCTGTTGTTCACAGCCGGAGCCAATTTTGGGCAGTTTGTCCTGATTTGACCTTTCTCTCCACAGTTGAAGCACAATCCATTACTGGATTTTCTCCTGCAATCTTCTTCCTTGTGTCCTGGCATCTTGCAAAAATTGCAAAGAGTGGAGCATTTTCCCGAATGCTTTTTCTTGCAGACCTTGCAGAAAGGTGCAGAGGTAGAACCCATATTCTTACGGTTGTAATTCCTAGAACTGAATTTTTGAGTAAGCCTTTGGGTTAGGTTTCTCCTCTGGTCTTCTTCTCTAGTACGAATTAATTCATCTGTCAAGGTATTCGCTAGTTCTACAGCTTCTTCTATGGTTTGAGGTCTAGCTGCCTTGACTACATGTCTAATCTCTCCAATTAATCCCCAGATATAACGGGAGATTAATACCGGTTCAGGTGATGCAAGGGTTGGTACTATTCTAGCATATTCAAAGAATGTAGTAGTATACCCCTTACTATCTACTCCGGTCATCCTTAAGTTCAGAAACTTATTCGCTATCTGTTCCTTTTCATTGGGAGGGCAGAATTTCCTTTCTACCATGTTCTTAAATTCCTCCCATTCCATGTTGTATACCCTATCACTTCCTCTTGACTAGAGGATAGTGTTCCACCATTCTAAGGCTGAGTTTTTAAACAGATTAGAAGCAAACATTATTATGTCTTCTTCAGCACACTTACTTATTTTTAAAACAGCCTCAGTCTTTTCTATCCAGCATAGGGCTGCAATGGGTCCCTCATTGCCCGAGAATTCTATTGGTTTGCAGGACCAGAATTCTTTATAAGAACAACCATAAGGCATGGTTCTTCTTCTTTTGGGAATGGGCCCTTGAAGTACGGGTCCATTGTTCACGCTGTGTTCTGGTTCAATTGGTCGCTTACTACTATGTTTACTTTTATTATTCGCTTCTTGAACCGTTTGAATAATAAATGGCATTGCATCTATAATTCCTTGTGCCACTATGTGTTGAACGACACTATTATCCATTTGGTTTCCATTGTTATTGATGCTTGGATTCTCATTAACCACGTTAATGTTACTCTGGTTATCGTTATTCAGATTTCCTTGATTTCCTTCGTCGGCCATCTGAATTTTAAACATTTACCCAGTATTAATATCATAAAATAATATTTAATATAGTCAATCACATGACACGCAATTTAGCCAAAAGCGTCGATCATTGCGACTTACTCTATTCGTATAGTATGCATCTATTACACACCAATACTGAAATTAAAATTACAATACCGACTGAAATAAAACTACACTAATAATAGTAGGCATCCGTACACACATATTTTTATTTTATTATTTTATTATTATTAATATATTATTATATTATTATTATTACTATTACCGTCTCCTCCATCATATTACGGATATGGATTCATCCAGAAATCCATATTGCGCTTATCGTATTTCCATACGAGTCGCTCTCCCACCTGTCTCATTCGTTCACTACTTTCTAGAATTTCCTCACCAAAAGTCCTAAGTTCTTGTACGTTTTCTGCACTCATTGGGGGTGCGGGTTCTAGGACTGGGTTCGGAATCTGGGGTGCGGGTTCCTGGTACGGGGGTGTAGGTGCCTGGAATCGGTAAGGATCTTCTAAAATTTCCCTAATGTATTCGTCGTGGTAACAGGGATCTAAAGGGTCTATACCTGGGTAGGCTCCTATGTTTGGCATGGGCATGTCTTCGTGTATCGGATAACGTTGCATATAGTCCCTATTATTGTCCCACCAGGGGTCGTAATTTGGGTCTAGGGGGTTTGGTGCTGGTATCCTAGGTATTTCTTCTGGATTGAAGTCATGCATTTCTACTTGGTTTTCGGGATTTTCTATCTCCATGGGTTCGTCAGGGATTGGTAGTTGTGGTTGAGGTGCTATTATTTGCTCCAGATTATGGTCAGCTACAGTGGTGGCTATGATATGGATATTGGCTATACCCCTATTGATCATATCCTGGGCATAGGCATCTGTCTCTCTTTTGGCTGCGGCTAGTGCTCTCTGGTCTTGCAACTTTTTCATACGTTTTCTACGCTCGTGTGCCCCTCTACTGAACCATCCCCTCTTTTTATGAGGAAATGGCTCTTCTGACTGAGCCTTAAATACAAAGATTCCATCTTCTGTATCAGTAAAGTACCCTGAAAGGGCAGGCTGAGAAGAGGAGGTGCCTTCGCTTCTAGGCGAACCAGAAAATTGACGGTATGTGTCAGATGGTCCTTGGTCGCTCATACTGTAAACTAACAGATAGTCAAATAACACATAACAATTAAATACAGTTATGCACGTATTTCCATAATTTATTTCCTAACACTTTGACTTTTGATGTTAGCAGAACACTTCTGTGGCAGAATCAGTAGCTTAGCTCTGATACCACCTTCTGTCGCCACCCCCGATCCCCGGTCCCAGGGAACGGGCGGCTGCGAGCCAGTTTCGGTGGTATCGCATGGTTATCTAATTTGGAAGCGGAATTTTCATCAGGACCATAGTTAGGAAATATTTGATCAGAGTAAAATACCACATTTTCATAATATTAAACAAATGGGATAAAACCCAAGTTCATAGTACACACGTTTTCATAGGAATAAATCCTATTTTATTTAATAAAAACATCTATTTTATTTTAGGAAACTTTATTGCCACTTTTCCAAGCCTTCAATGCTGTCCAGCTGGCTTCTATTTGGCTTTCACATTTTGTTACCTGAAACGCGTTTTAAAAACATTTGTCAGTGGGAAATACTGCTGAGTGAATCCCAGTTTAATCTAGTTTAAGTAAAACCTAGTGTACAATATTGAGGGCGATCCCGCAATTATATTTGTTTTCAAGATATCACAATTAACATCCATGGTACTGTCGAACCCGACTGGTGGAAATGTTACTCCTTGACCAGGTGGTAACAAATTTTGTATACAAAACCCCAACATACTCATGATAATGGTATTCTTACAAATACTCAATCACTGTTTAATATATAATTAATTAAATGAGGTTTTGTAAAACAGTTAACAAAAAGCGGATCAACTCACATTGATGTCTTAGATTTTCTGTAAGGATTTCCTGGTGACAATCTAAAATTTACACAAATGCACACGCGTTAATATAATAACCCATTTTAACATTAGCAATACCCTCCCTGAGATGGCATTCCAATGACTACGTCGGGCAGAACCACGACAGCCATTACGGAACCCTAGATCAATCGGGCAGCGTATCTAATACGTATCCAGGGGTTATAATACTTACAACGGAGCAGAACTTCGCTATTTAGGGGGGTATAATACCCGCATATATTGCCTAATATTCAGATTTTGAGAGAAAGAAACGATTTTGAACGATTTTCAACTGAAATCCGATGGCCTCTATATATAGGTGTTGATCTTAACCCTCTTGCGGCCCGCGTAATATGAGAGCAGGGCTTACGCGGCCCGTGTTGACTCCAGGTCAACGTGTAGCTTGTCCGGATCATTGCCTAGACCCGCCACGATGATGACACGTGTCATCACCGGGCTGCGCCACCATTCTGATCTCTAGCGGCCCGCGTAAGGGTTATGGGGGACCTTACGCGGCCCGCCTAAGGCCTAAAAACATAATTTTTAATTTATTTTTATTAATATTTAGGGTATTCGGGGCCCGTTTTCTCGTATGGGGTGTATTTTGGAACATATTGGGATATTTTAAAATATTTTGAGGTGTCGGAAAATATTCGAGGGTGTCGGTTTATTGAGGATTGTTACACCTAAAGATTCTTCACCCTGACCGGCATTAGCTATAGTCAGGCCATGCCCATGCTCTAGAGAGCCCACTATACCATTGAGGAGATTCTCAAACCTTAAGATCTTGAGTTCAATCTGTCTGAGTTTTGATATTTTTATTCCTTAGTTACTGTTATGGGTGAAATTCTAAGCCCATATCCTGACGATATATCTTGATTTTTATGTTACTTATCTATGATCAGCATACCGAACTAGGATATTGGTAACATCATACGGGAATATCTTGGTCATGACTAACGATTTGCTTGTAGACTTTGGCTACAGGTGATTAATGGAAGCTAATTTACCGGAGACAAATTAAAACACATATGGAATAGGTCTTGTAACGGTCAGAATTAAAGAAAGGCATATTTTACGAGAGTTTCGGATACTAATTAATGCTATTAATGTTGTAACGGTTATGTGAGCTGAAGACCCGGATTTATAGTTAATATGCACATGGAAAACAAGTTGAAACAGCCCTCTAACGTTCATAAGAGAATATTCTCAGGATCTCAGCATTAATGGAGAGTTAATTAGGGTTTGCTTATTCTTGTATACTATAAATAGGGCTGAATGGTAGACTTAGAGGGGAACAACAGACACACTTTCGAGCTCTCTTATTCATCACTCTCATTTCTAGCTGAATAAACACTTTAACACTCACAAATCACAATCATTGTAACACTTAGTAGCGATCTGAGCATTATCCTGCACTGTATCCAGGTTATTCAAAGCAATAAGAAGAACAAGGCAGTCGGCGATTGTCAGCTTCCGCGGTTTTATGCCAGAGATCTAGATTGATCAAGGGCTTTCCTCGTATATCCTGTGACAATTTCTACTTTTACAGCTCATAGTTTGATTATTGGTATAGCTTTATATCCTGAGGCTATATCCTAAAACTTTTTTTATTAACAATTATATCAACATATTTTTCACAAGAATTATTAGCATACTACCTCACAAACTAATTTAATCACTTAATTACTTCATTAATTTTTGACCAAAACAATTTGGCGCCCACCGTGGGGTAAGTGGTGCTATTTCTACTAAAAGCTTTCTTAAAATCATTACTTGGCTTATTATTTTCAAAAACTTTTTACACAATTGTTTTTAATGGCTTCAAAATCAAACATGAGCTCTTCCTCAATGCCTGCTACAACCTCTGCTACAACTGGTTTAGTGCTTCCTCCTCCTCCATAATTTCAAGCTCCTCTAAAGAGAAATGAAAGCCAAATATCCCGAGACACTCCTCGTGCTCAGAACGTCAACAGATCTGGTGTTCTAGGGAGAACTCCTGTTATGGTTTCTAATGATGAAATTTTAACTTTGTTTGGTAATATACAGGATCAGATGAAGCGACAGCAAGAAACTAACCAGATGATAATGAGAGAGATACAACTCTTGAAGTCCAACTCCAAAAGACCTGCTGAGGATACTGTCACCCATTTGCAGCCCAGGACGATGAACTTTAGTTCAGCAGTATATACTAAGGATAATCAGGGCAATATCATATCAAGCCGTTCCCAGAGAAACGTTCCTGAGATACCCTCAACGGCCAGGATATCGACTGTGAGGGGCCCAGGATACGCTCCAGGATATGGCAAGGATAATCAAGCTGGTAACTTGCCTAATAATACTTATACTCCAGTTACTAATACCCTTGGATCTTCGCATGATGCAGGTGTAACATCGGCACTGTCCAAAGAACTCCAGAAGCTGAAGGATATGATATCAAGTGTACCTGGGGAAGTGTAGCCTATACCGGAAGTATCCCAGGATAGTCATAGGATATCTCGATTTGCTTATCCTATCTGTGATGCTGAGATCCCGAAAAGATTCCAAACTCCCAACATGAAGCTTTATGACGGGAGAACGGATCCTGAAGAGCATATTGCCCAGTATAAGTAGAGGATGGAGATAAATCCTATCCTGCCGGATCTTAAAGAAGCATGCCTATGCAAAGGCTTCGGTTCCGCCTTAACAGGATCAGCCTTGAAATGGCTCTTAAATGTTCCACCTCATTCAATTAGATCATTTGCTCATTTAGTTAATTTGTTTAACAATCAATTTTCTTGCAGTAGAAGCTTTGAAAAGCTAACAAGTGACCTTTACAGGATAACACAGGGATCTCAAGAATCCCTAAGGGATTATGTAAAATAAATTCAGTAGGGAATCCTTGGATATCCCACACCTTGATGTTGCTACAGCAGTGCAAGCATTCAAGATGGGACTATAAAAGGATTCTCAGTTTTATCAGGATATTGTGATAAATCCTTGCAGGAACTTAGACGAAGCTTGGAACAGGGCTTTGAGATATATAAGGCTTGAAGATGACAAGAAAATGCAAGAGAGGATGAATGCATCCTCAACATATGAGTCAACAAACAGGAAATCAGAATCTTCATAGAAACCATACCGCACTAAGCCATATAATAAAAATGACAACAAGAGAGTAAACGCTGTCGAGGATGAGGATGGAGAAGAATATCCTGAGTTATCAGAATATTGTTTCTTGGTTAATATTCCTGAACTAATGTATGCTATGCGGGGTTTAGGAGATAAAGCAAGATGGCCAAGGAAGAATTAACAGAAGGCTGATTGGAAGGATTAGTCCAAATGGTGTGCCTTCCACGAAGACTTTGGTCATATAATTGAGGATTGCATAGCCTTAAGGAAGGAAATAAGCTATTTGCTAAGCAAAGGCTACTTGAAAGATCTTCTTGGTAGGAAAAAGAATAAGGGTCAGGATACTGACAAGGATCTTGAACAAGCAGCATCACCTCCACCAGATGCCAAGATAATCAATTTCAAATCCGGAGGCTCCGATATATGCGGAACCTCTTATTCTGCAGCTAAAAGGCATGCCAAGGAGGCTAAGGCAGAAAGAGGAGACAAACCAACAAGGATGACAATGCTTACAAACGACAAAGTGATAACATTCGACAGTGACGACCGAAATAACATCCAGGATCCTCACTATGATGGTCTGGTAATTACTTTATATATTGCTAACCATTGTGTACGCATGATATTGGTGGACAATGGCTGCTCGGTCAACATCATCCAATTGGAAACCCTGGAGAGAATGAACATCCCCGAGATGGAGATTACCTCGAAGTCCATTGCGCCTGTAGAGTTCCTTGGAGAAGCAAAGAATACTGTTGGGGAGATAAAACTGCCCGTATATGTTTAAGGAGTAAACTCGATGCAACGATTTTGTGTCATGGATTCATTATCCAGCTATAATGTTATATTGGGCAGGCCATGGATTCACGATATGAAAGTTGTACCTTCCACCTATCATCAGTGTGTCAAGATTCCTACTCCTTGGGGGGTAGTCAAAGTTGAAAGTGGCCAACAAGAGGCGAAGGAATGCTACTCCTCTTCAATGAAGGCCTCAACAAAATCCCGGGCAGGATAGCAATTAAGGATACAAGCCCAGGATATCGTGGAAGCTTCGGAACAGGATGTTAAGAAAGTTATCCTCGATGAGAATAATCTTGATATCTCGCTGCTTGTAGGGGTCAATATCCCCCAAGATATTGAAGAACAACTTACTAACTTTTTGAAATGCAGGATGTCCACATTTGCATGGAAACACGAAGACATGACATGTATATAAAAAGATATCATAACTCACAAACTTAGAATTGACAAATCTTTCAGGCCTATTCAACAAAAGAGAAGAAAATTTGCTCCTGAAAGGAATGCAATTATTCAAGAAGAGGTAGAAAGGGTGTTGAAGTCCAAGATGATTAGGGAAGTCAAGTTCCTTAAGTGGCTAGCAAACGTGGTGGTGGTCCAGAAGAAGAATAGGAAATGGTGAGTTTGTGTAGACTACACAGACCTCAATAAAGCTTGTCCGAAAGACCCGTTCCCATTACCTTATATCGATTCAATGGTAGATGCAACTGCCGGGCATGAAATGCTGACTTTCAAGGATGCATCCTCGGGATTTCAATAAATCCAAATGGAAGCATCTGACCAAGAAGACACAGCATTCATGACACCCATAGGTATATACTGTTATACTGCCATGCCCTTTGGTTTAAAAAATGCAGGTGTGATATATCAGAGGCTGGTCAATATGATGTTCAAGGATAAGCTGGAGGACACGATGGAAGTATATATTGATGATATGGTGGTGAAATCCAAGAACGCGGAGAATCACCTCCAGGATTTAGAGTGTGCCTTCAATATCCTGGACCAGTATAATATGAAGCTGAATCCTGCTAAGTGGCATTTCGGAGTGGGGGCAGGAAAGTTTTTAGGATATATGGTGACCAAGAGCGGGATAGAAGCAAGCCCAGAACAGATTAAAGCTATCCTGGATATCAAATCACCATCTAATATGAAGGATGTGCAAAGATTAACTGGAAGAGTAGCAGCGTTGAATAGGTTCAAATCAAGATCCTCATAAAAATGCAAGGAATTTTATGATATCCTGAAGAAGAATAAAAATTTTGAATGGGGAGAAAGACATGAAGCTACTCTACAAGGATTGAAGCAATATCTTTCAAGTGCACCTCTGCTGATGAAGCCCGAGGATGGTGAACCTCTGTCCTTATATCTTGCAGTATCAAGGAATGTAGTAAGTGCTGTCTTGATAAAGGATCACGAAGGTCAGCAGTATCCTATTTATTATGTTAGTAAAAGTTCGTTAGATGCTGAAACTAGATACTCACAATTAGAAAAATTGATTTTAGCTCTAGTCATGGCATCAACTAAGCTTAGGCATTATTTTGAAACACATAAGATTCATATAAAAACTAATTATCCTATTAAAAATGTGCTTAGGAAACCTGAAATGTCTGGTAAGATGGCTAAGTGGTCTGTAAAGCTAAGTGAATATGATTTAGTATATGAACCTAGAAATGCTACAAAGTCTCAGGCTTTTGCAGACTTTGTGGATGATTTTAGTAGTGATATTCAAGATGAAGTTGACCTAGAAGTACAAAAACTATGTGAGAATTTAGGATTTTAGATATTATATACTGATGGTGCATCCAACATAAGAGGTGTAGGATTAGGGATACTACTAAAATCGCCACAGGGGTACATATTACCTCGGTCTATTAAATGTGAATTTCCTGCTACTAATAATGAAGCTGAGTATGAAGCACTGATAGCAGGACTAGAATTGGCTAAGAATATGAATATTAGATGTTTACAAGTGTATGTTGATTCCCTTTTGGTTACTAACCACTTCAATGGATCTTATGCAGTCAAAGGTGAAAAGTTAGCTGAATATCTTGAAATCGTTAAAAAATTAGCAGGATATTTCGAAATTTTTACACTTGAACAGGTACCAAGAGAAGAGAATGCTGAAGCAGATGCTCTAGCAAACTTAGGATCTACTGTTAGGATACCGGAGGGAACTCAGATACCAATAGTACACATCTTGTATCCTGCGATGGAACATTTCAAATCTCAGGATAAAGAAGTAGCAAGTATCCAGGATGCTGGTGATGGATATCCTGAGAAGGACCTGAATCCTGGATGACTCCAATTGCGAAGTATCTTCAAGGAGATATCCCAAAGGATGCAAATCCTAAGGCTTTCAGGATGAAGGTATCTCGTTTTACTATTATAAATAATATCGTGTATAAGAAATCTCTTGCAGGTCCATACTTAAGATGCTTGGAGGATCCTGAAACCATGGAGGTACTTCGGGATATACATGAAGGAGACTATGGCAACCATACTGGGGGCAGAGGTTTATTCTCGAAGGTGTTAAGAACAGGATATTACTGGCCAACCATAAGAAGGGATGCTATTGAATATGCTCAGAAGTGTGATTCGTGTCAGAGATACAGCAACATTCTGCATCAGCCTGCAGAACCATTACATCCTATCATATCCCCATGGCTGTTTATGAAATGGGGGATGGATATAGTGGGAAAACTCCCAAAGGCTCCAGGAGGAAAGGTTTTCATGTTAGCAAGGACGGATTATTTCTCCAAGTGGGTTGAAGCGGAAGCCTTTGTCCAAGCTATAGATCAAGAAGTGGTATCTTTCATAAAGAGGAATATCCTGACAAGATTCAGGATACCAGCCGAGATAATTTGTGATAATGGCTCCCAGTTCATCAGCAAAAGAACTATAGATTTTTGTAAAAGTTGGGGAATCAAGATGATTACATCAACACCAGTGCATCCTCAAGCGAATGGACAAGCAGAATCCTCGAACAAGATAATCATCAACAACTTAAAAAAGAGGTTAGGTGCCAAGAAAGGAAAACGGGCAGAAGAACTACCGTTTGTCCTATGGGCTGATAGAACAATTGTGAAGAATGCTACTGAGCAAACCCCATTTTCTTTGGTATTTGGGGCAGAAGTAGTGATCCCGACAGAAATGGTGATACCTACAGCAAGATTGAGCCTACGGGATCCTGAGTCAAATCCTGAAATCCTATGTCAAGAGCTAGATATTGTTGATGAAACGAGGGATGCAACAAGATTAAGGATGGCAGCATACCAGCAGAGGATAGCCAAGGCATATAACAAGAATTTGAGGATTAGGATATTTCAAGTGGGAGATTGGGTGTTAAGGAAAGCTTTTCAAAATACAAGCAACCCTGCTGATGGGAAATTAGCCCTGAAATGGGAAGGACCCTATGAAATTGAATCAGAATCCGAAAAGGGAGCATACCGACTCAAGATCATGGAGGGGGATATGTTGCCAAGATCCTGGAATGCTATACACCTTAAAGCTTACTTCAAGTGAGTTTAGAATTTAGTTTCTAACTCAGGATGGTATGAATTCTATATCTTTTAAATATGTTTGATTAAATTTATTATTCTTTGAAACCCAATACTGACTTAAGCATCGGAGGGGTGTTAGCCTGGCTAACACCCACCTTAGTTCAAATGTGTTTTGTAGGATACCCTTTAGGATGTAACTCCAGGATATTTACTCAAGATGAATCGAAAGACTAGAGGATTGGCCCCCTCTCTCACGTTTAAGGGATTTATATCCCTTCAATGGTTTAAAGGTATTCACCGTTCTCTCGAATTGGGTTTAAACACCCCGCCTAGAGCGCAAGTTGTCCGGGTATAGTTCGAGATGGCAGGACCAGTTCATGTAACAATGGCTGACAATTTCGTTATTATTGGCTATATCCTGGATCCTTACGGTATATGAGGATTGATCACCCTCTTTCACGAAAGGGTATTTTCATACTCTCTAAGGTTTAAAGGTTTTCACCTTTCTAAGTCTTGGAGTTTATACACTCCCGCCTGTAGCGCACGAAATTAAGGGTTTATCCCCAGAAAATTAAGGGTTGATCCCCAGAAAATTAAAGGTTTATCCCCACTGAATTAAAGGTTAATCCCTAGCGAAACTAAAAATTTATTGGACAAGTTTCAAATATTTGATAAACTTCGATTGTGTTTACACGCGTCTTTGGAAGATTACAAAGTCTACATGAAGAAGTACTCAAGTATGCTAATGCAACATCCTGCACAGACAGGGGACATCCACACTGGGGAAATTGCAAATGATCCAAAAGGTTAAAGATGAAGATTATTGCCTAAGTGTTTCTGGTATTGATTTTTTACTTTTCCTAAGTTTGAAGACCTTATCTAAATGGTCTAAGTTTTTATAAAGTGATATTTAATTAAGTTTTTATTTAACATTTTGAATAAAAATGACAAAAGTGTTGAAGCAGTATCCTGACCAAGATATTTGATCAGGATATTCTGAACATATCTTTCGAAATAAAATATAACAGCAGAGATAAGCTCGAAAGGAAAAGTATATGCAGGAAAAGTAAATTGTTCGACAAAACATAAACCATTCAATTTAAAAAAGTGGGATCCTGCCGAGGCATCATTATCCATCATCGCCCACTTCGCTGCCCTCAGGCAGTAGCACCTTCAATAACCTTCTTGGCTCCGTCACCATCAGCATCAGCTCCAGCCTCCACCTTCTCTCCTGCTTCAACCGCTGCCTCAGCTGCTTTTGAAGGCTCACCGGGTCCAGACTTGGAAAGATATAGCATAGGATTCCCTCCAAGATCCTTTAGCTTAGCCACCCAAGAATCAACCGGCCAAGTCGGGCATTCGAAGCCTGCATCTTTGGCCTCATACACCATTTTTATCCTGGCCTCAAGGACCTTTATCGCCTCACAAGTTTCGGTGTAGAGGGCCAGTAGATGTTGAAGACCCTATAAAGCAAAATACATGTATCACTAAAGGTAAACTAACTAGGATACCGACTCAGTATATGTGTACAGAATACAGGGCAAGGATATCTACCTTGTTAAGGAAAGCGGTCATAGGCTCAAAGAAGTCAACAAAGCTAAGGTTCCCATAAGAGAAGCCTGCAGGAGCAGCAACGACAGTGTTAGAACCCTTTCTTTTTCTTGGATCCTGAAGCTCGGGCCCTAGCCTGTGGAGTAGGTCTGGGAGAAGCAAATGTAGAGAAGTTACAAGGAAGGTCTGGATAATTATGAGTGAAAATCGCATGGGAAGTTATTCCATGTCACACCATACCTTCAATCAATTAAGGGATCCCCAACAATAATATTTTTGGGGACAATTGTTATGGGTGAAATTATGAGCCCATATCCTGACGATATATCTTGATTTTTATGTTGCTTATCTGTGATCAGGATACCGAACCAGGATATTGGTAACATCCTACTGGAATATCTTGGTCATGACTAACGATTTGCTTGTAGACTATGGCTATAGGTGATTAATGCATGCTAATTTACCAGAGACACATTAAAACACATGTGGAATGGGTCTTCTAACGGTCAGAATTAAAGAAAGGCATATTCTGCGAGAGTTTCGGATACTAATTAATGCTATTAATGTTGTAACAGTTATTTGAGCTGAAGACTCAGGTTTATAGTTAATATGCACGCGGAAAACATGTTGAAACAGCCCTCCAACGTTCAGAAGAGCGTATTCTCAGGATCCCAACATTAATGGAGAGTTAATTAGGGTTTGCTTATACTTGTGTACTATAAATAGGGTTGAATGGTAGACTTAGAGGGGAACAACAAACACACTTTCGAGCTCTCTTATTCATTTACTCTCATTTCTAGCTGAAAAAACACTTTAACACTCACAAATCACAATCATTGTAACACTTAGTAGCGATCTGAGCATTATCCTGCACTATATCCTGGTTATTCAAAGCAATAAGAAGAACAAGTTAGCCGACGATTGTCAGCTCCCGAGGTTTTATGCCGGAGATCTAGATTGATCAAGGGCTTTCCTCATATATCTTGTGTCCATTTCTACTTTTACTGCTCATACTTTGATTATTGGTATAGCTTTATATCCTGAGGCTATATCCTGAAACTATTTTATTAACAATCATATCAACATATTTTTCACAAACATTATTAGCACACTACCTCACAAACTAATTTGATCACTTAATTGCTTCGGTAATTTTTTACAAAAACAGTTACCCACGACTCCAGTCATTTCTTGTTCAAAGCTAAACCCCATCAGCCTTTACCGATCCTCAAAACTACCCGGAATTACTCCACATGGAAGAACTAGTTCCTCTTTGTGAGAAAGGATTCAATCCCTAATGGGGATTGTTTACCTAAGAAGTGGATCTTGAAGGGTAGGATATAGGATCCTTAGATAACCTGTGAATAACTCACAGTTTTTCTGAATTATCCTTTTTGTTTGCATTGAGTGACGAACTTTGCTTGTCTGGCCAATCTCCCTAGAACATAATATAGGGTTGAAGCTTTCCTGGCACTTGACCCATCCGTGAGGACCTTCAAGCTAAGAAGCAAGGATTCGGAAGAAGACACTTCCACGTCCTACACCATGTCAAGTAAGTAATTGTGTAGATTATAATTTGAATTTGTGTAAAATGTAAAAAAATTGAAATACTTATCTATTTGTTCTTTGGGAAGGCACTCACTCCCCTCGTTCCATCAAGAAAGAGCTGGCTAAGGGCCCTAGCCTACCAGAGCCAAGAGCCGTGACAACCAGAGCGAAAGCTAGTTCAAAAAGGAAAAAACTTGTTGAGCTTGAAGGCGATGCCGTTGATGTAGAGAGGCAAATTCACGAGTCCATGACTAAGGTAAGGATCCTTGATCTATAACTAGTGATTTTGCCTATTGTTAAGGATCCCATGTTCTGACTTTTTGCATTGTAATTTGTAGTGCTTCGTCCATTTGAAGGCCCATTATGAGAGGAGCCTGGCTGAGATGGAAAAGAACCGGGACGGCCTTTAATCCATTACCGTCGCAAAGGATAAAACCATATCCAAACTGGAGAAGGACAAAAGAGGCTTGGAGGAGCAGCTGCTTTTCTCTGTAGTGGGTCGTCACGAGGCTGCCATGGTGGGTACAGATGAGGCCAAATTATGTGCTGCTAGGACTGTGTTGTAGGCAAGGATCAAAATGGCTAAGGAGGCCATTGTTCCTAACTTTGATAGGTCTTCCTGGGATCTGGCTTCATGGGATCAAACCCTAATCAAGCTCGGCGGCGATAAAGAGGTGGGGCCTGCGGTGGAGAAAATAGTTGAGGCAAGAACAAGTGGATCTAAGGAAGCTGTTGGAGGAGCTGGTGGTCGTGAAGCAGCAGGTGGTGAAGCTACAACAGTGGGTGATGAAGGATGTTGATGCTTAGGCCTGAGCCCACTTTTTAATGTTTTTGATGATGTTTTTCATTGAAAATTTTGGTCTGTAATAACTTTAGACAATAGCTGCTAGGATAAGGATCCTTGATCCTTAAGACAATTTCGAGGGTGAAAAAGGTGGATGGGTTTTCCATTCCTCCTGTTTTGGGGGATGAAGCCTTTGTAATCCTTCTTCCTTTATTTTTCCTACATAGACATTAACAACTGATAACACCCCAATTCAGCCCGAGTGGATGATCCACGTATTGCTGGTGAAGCCCGAGCTGATGATTTTGGTAATTATGGTGGTGTTTAAATAAAACTTTAATCTTTTAACTATGCCTTGTGCTGTTTGTTCTTTTCAGATTTTTATGTGGTACATATGTTTTTTTCCAAAATTAAGTAGATTGTTTGCTAAAACTAGGTTGTTGTAAAAAATTATTAGTTCTTGTTCATAAAAGCTTAGAAAAAAATAGGTTGTATAAATGAATATGAATCATGTATCCTTAGTTGTTAAAATGTAAGGTCCTAGTCAATCAATAAAATAAATAATGCAAAGGTAAGCCATACCATAATATCCAAATTAGGATTATATATCCTAGATCATTACCATAGTGTAGATAAACTTGTCACCAAAATTTAAACTGTGAGGATCCAGGATCCTTCTTGAAAAGACTTGTGAATTTTCGAAGTTCCCAAAACCTATTAAAATAAACTTGGGACTAAGCTAAACAAACTGGGGACAAGCCCATTATAACTGGGGATAAGCCTAAAAGAACTGGGGACAAGCCCAAAAATACTGATGACAAGCCTAAACTGGGTACAAGCCCAAACTTAAGTGACATGAAAATGCCAAAACCTTAGCTAACATGAAAATATTAGAAACCTTAGGATTTAGGATAACAGATGTATGGTATATCTACCATTATACTTAGGATCCTGCATATGGCCAACAGCAATGAAATTGCCAGCCACTAAGCGTGTACTGGTCTTATTGCCTCGAACCATACTTGGATAGCGTGCGCTTCTGGTGGGGTGTCAAAATCCAATTCGTATGAAAGGTGAAAACCTTTATACCTTAGAAGGTATTAGATAACTTAAACGTAGGAGAGAGGTGGCCAACCCCTTAGACCTCTGTTGATGCAAATGATTTCTGTGAAAACTTAAAACTTGGTGAAGGTGGGTGGTAAATATCTTAACACTCTTTTTCTTATACTAAGTTAAATATATAAAGTAGAGAAAACATCAGAGTGAAATGTTACCAACATTAGGACCCATGATCCTTTAAGGATCTTTTATCTTTATTACATAAAAGACTTCTTGATATGGATAACTTTCCAGGCTCTTGGTAGTGGATCACCTGCCATTGTTAATAGATGATATGCCCCTTTTCCATCCTCTGATTCTATCAGATAGGGGCCTTCCCACTTAGGTGCCAACTTGCCATCAGCCGGGTTAGTAGTGTTCTGAAATGGTTTTCTTAACACCAAGTCTCCAACCTGAAATCTTATGATTCTGACATTCTTATCATATGCCCCAACCATCCTTTATTGATAGCTGGCCAATCTTATTCTTGCTTGATCTCTAAGTTCATCCACAGTTTCTAGGTCTTGCATTAGATTTTCACTATTCATCTGAGGATCACAGATGTTTGTTCTAGCTGTAAGAACCACAATCTCTATAGGGATCACTGCTTCAGTTCCAAAGACTAAAGAGAATGGGGTTTAGCATGTGGCATTCATTGGAGTTGTTCTATCATCCCATAGGACATATGGTATCTCTTCAGCCCACTTCCCTTTTTTTGGATTCTAGTGTCTTCTTCAAGTTACTAATAATAATCTTGTTACTTGACTCTACATGGCCATTAGTTTGTGGGTGAACTGGTGTAGATGTAATCATCTTGATCCCCCAACTGTCACAAAAATTAGTAGTTCTTTTTTCGATAAACTGGGATCCATTATCGCATATGATTTCAAAGGGAATGCCAAATCTAGTAATAATGTTTCTTTTGATAAAGGATATAACTTCCTTCTCCCTAAGTTGAACAAAAGCTTCTACTTTAATCCATTTGGAGAAGTAGTCGGTCATAGCGAGCATAATGACTTTTCCACCTACTGCCTTTGGTAATTTGCCCACTATATCAATTTCCCATTTCATAAACGGCCAGGTGAAATTATGGGATGTAAAGGCTCTGCTGGCTAATGTAGGATAATGTTGTGCCTTTGACAAACATTACACTTCCTTAAATAGTTAACTACGTCTTTTTTCATTGTGGGCTAGAACTTACCTGTCCTAAGTATTCTAGAGAATAGTGCTTTGCCCCTTGTATGATTTCTGCAATCACCTTCATGGAAATCCTTTAACACTTCTTAAGTTTCAGGATCCTCAATGCACCGTAAATAGGGACCTACAAAAGACCTTTTATATAAAGTGTTATGTAATATAATAAACTGAGATACCTTGGCCGTGAAGGCTCTAGGATTCTCTCTTGTGGGGATTTCTCCATTTTGAATGAACTTCATAATTTGAAGGATCTATGATCCTGAATCCAAATGCGGATCATTGGATGTTGTTGTTAGTGCATGTTTTGTGACAACAGCTTAATAGTTGGGTTATTTAGTCTTTGGATATTTTGTATTGGGCTTAGCATTATTGGTTAGGGAGTTAATTAGTGTAATGGGCTTGGAGAATGGCCTGGCCTAGACCAAAGCCCATGTGCAAACCTTGTCCTATATAAACAAGGCTTGGCATAAGGGTTGAGGTTAGACATTGAGTTAGACATTTTGGAGCCACTGAATAGAATTTGAGAGAGAGTTAGAGAAATCTACAGAGAGTGGCTGAGAGATCTCTTGTGGGTCTTGGATTGATTGTAAACTTCGTGTTGGATAATCAATAGAAGACCGGATTGAAAGTGCATCGTGTTCTTGATTCCGCACTCTAGGTTAGAGAAATTTCTACTCGTTTTCTGTGAAATCTGATCTAGGGGATTCCGCACTCTAGGTTAGATCGATGATGTCACACCCCCAAAATCCACCACGCGGAGTACCACCGCTTGGAGGCATGACGTGACCAGGATCGAGCCACCAATCATATTGAACAACATAATTAAGTAAATAAAACCAAACACAATACGATTGGTGACCAAAAGGAGGTAAACCGATTTTAGGTTAACAGCAGAAGCATAAAACATAAGTTCAAAACATAAGTCCATAGTTCATAAGTTTAAAGTCCAAAACGTAGGTTTGATAAGTTCATAAAGTTTATTCATTAAGTACGGTACATATCAGTTCGCATCCCACAACGACCACCTCCATATGCAAGCTCCATAGCATCTAATGACCTGCAAAGCATGTAATAACGAGTCAACAACAAAGTTGAGTGAGTTCACGGTTGGTTGTCCATTTTAGAGTTGTTTCCAAAAGCGTAGTTTAATCTTATTCGGCTATCCAGCCGTGGGGGTTACCCCATAGTTCGAAAACGTTTATTAATTAACCATCCCATGTCCACCTTCCCTGGCTATCCAGCCCGGCACTTTGGCCGTGGGGAGCTACCCCTTTATTTTAAACTACCAGACTCGTTTATCATATCGACTACTAACAAAAATCAATTGTGCCCTAGCGTCGGTGTTCTATCACCACCGACGTGCCATAGTCCATTAGTACACACCCGTCCAACTGGCACGGTGTGAGGTTTGTTAAACCTAATAGCGCTATTAACTAATGACCCGCTCGCCATAGCCTCGGCGATTAAGTCGATACAAAAAGGGAGGGATTCGCTGATAGAGTTCTAGTCCAGTAAGTCTAATCCGTCCCAACAGGACAAGGAATTTACATTCCTGAACACGTCTCAAGGACGAGGAATCCCTATTCCTGTACCCATTCCCATTCCCATCGGGAATTTACCTTGCTTTGTAGAAAAGTGTGAACTCACCTCGGTTTGCTCGGTTAGATTCTCAAATATAGCTAACAGTCAAGGTCGGTCAATCACGTCCTAGTATGATTTACCAGTTAGTCATTTAATGGCTTACAAATAGAGCACAAAGTTCCTACACGTATCTATCACATAGCATGCATCACTTTAACTGTTTATGCCCATATATATACTTCCCATCCATTCCCCACTCATAAGCAAACATACGATAGTGCACGTAGCACATATAACATGTTAGATCATTCACAGATAGCATACTCGACATTTAGACACGCAAGTCACAACTTATGTCATTTCAGCATTAATATTCAAAACCGGCTGTGTTCGGACATTTTAATAAAATAGTTAAATTATTCCAAAAATTCCCAAATTTTTACAGAATGTCTTAAACATTCCAAATTTTATTGTGTAAAAATATCGGGGTCCAGTTCATTACCAATATTTTATAAAAATTCATTTTCTGGACTGATCTCAGATTTATCTATTTCTGACCACAGTCCACAGAACAATTTATTAAAAATTCATCGTAAGTCCGATTTATGAAATTCCAGTGGGGTAATTACAAATACATCAGTGGTCATCTACAGTAAAAGTTTCATGATCCAACTCTACATAGAACCCAAGTTATAATAGAAAACAAAACACGTATTTTCAGCAGAAAAATGCAGCTCTAGCTGCTGTTACGAAATGACACTTTAAAAATAGTAAACGAAGTCCAAAAATTACGATTCCGGTGCCATTAGAACCGTATTTCATAATAACACGTTTTAGACTCAAAATATCAGTTTTTCGTAGAGTTTATGACCTGTTTACAGCCAACTGAAGTTGGCTGGAAAACCGGGACAGATTCTGTTTTCACTCTTTAACTTACTAACTTGTGTTCGATTGATTCCGTTAATCGTGTTTAGTGACCACAACAACATCAAACACTAATATTAATCAGCAAAACATCAGATAATCATAACAAAACAAGATCCAAGAGTTTTACACTAATATTCATTCTTTAACCAACATGTTCATCATTTTTAGTAGACTTTTAGTTTTGTTCTCTAGTGTTCATGATTTTTATCCGACAAATTTCTTATTAACCACTTTAGACAAGATCAAAGAGGTGTTTAGAAGCACTTACAACTAGCACAAGGCTAGGGAAGAAACTAGACGAAAAACGGGTGGTTAATAGCGTTGTGGTGAGGTCCTTGGCAATCCGTAAGCACCGAGCCTCCTTATATGAACCCTTTCACCTTTGGTTGTATGTGAACTAACAAGGTGAAAATTTGAAAGTGGGTGGACTTATGTGGATGCTCTCGGCCGAAGACACAAGCAAGAAGGAAAGAAAGAGTTGTGAAATTTTGTTGGTGCTTGTGAAATGAATTGTCAGTCTCTTAGGTAATTATAAAGTCCAAATGGTGGTTTTTATCCAACAGATAAAATGCTTGCTAGAAACTAAACATCACCAATTAAAATAATCTAAAATGGTGGAGGATGTCCCATGGGGGGGGGGGGGCGATCGGTTCATGGAGGTGGGCATTTAGTTTGATTTTAACTAATAGTTTAGGTATTTAGTACTAGGATCTTTTGGTGGCTTCATGGGGAAAATCGAAAATTGGGAAGAGGTAAGCATGTGTGCCGTCTTTTCTTTATGGGGGGGGGGGGGGGAGGGTTTGGTTGTAAATTTGTGGGGTAAATAAGTTAAATAGTGGGGGTTTAATGCTATCTAGTGTTTAGCGGGTACCGGGTATAATGTAAGGAGTTATAGTGCTCAGGGACTATAACTAGCTTAGAAAAAGTGTAACAATGTTTTTAATAATATTTTTATGTTCCGGGTAAAGTCCGGTTGTACGGTTGGATATTACTCCGTTAAAGTGCTAAATTAATCCATAACGCGTCCTACATATATATTTGTGTAACGTTTTTAATTTCTAACACTTAGGAAATCATACAGGACTATTTAGTAACTTTTCTGTATATTACTAGTATGTTAACAAATACATGTAAGTATAACACAGATATCAGAAAGCAGTTAAATGATTCAGCACAGTCATTAAGCACTTTAATTAGCAATAATTGATTGTACGGTTACATGTAAATTTGAGGGTTGTCACATTCTCCCCCTGTTAAGAGAATTTCATCCCGAAATTTAGCGCGTGGTTACTGAGGAAGCTAGTTAAGTTGCGTTGTTTTCCTGATTTTCCTGGGGTGTCACAGATGATTCTGTTACGATCCGCACGGATTACGGGACCTACAATTGGTATCAGAACACTAGGCTCTTGATTGGCTTGGTTCAAAATCGTTTTCTGCAGAAAATTCGAAGATTTGGACGTTTTTTTACGGCTGTTCTTGAGTTCTGCTGCTGTTTTCGGACAAACAGCAAGGATTTCGGATACAAATCTTGCATTTCGGATCCATTTCGGATTGAAATCAAGTATTTCGGATCAGTTTCAGACAATAAATCAGTTATTTCGGATTGGCTGCATCAATTTCGGATAAAACAACATCATTTCGGATAAGAATACTTGCATTTTGGAACAGAAACAAGCAATTTCGGATAGAAATCAAGCAATTTCGGACCATTTCGGATCTTCTGACTGCATTTCGGATCATCAGTCTTGTATTTCGGATAAAGGGCTTGCATTTCGGACCAGTAACCCTGCATTTCGGCTTCAGACAGTTGCATTTCGGACCAGATTAGTTGCATTTCGGATCATTCATAAGGATTAGGGATCAGTTCGGTTTAAGGAGGTTTCATTTCGGATCATTAAGTCCCATTTCGGATCAGAGTAGTCCATTTCGGACCAGAAGGTGTTCTTTACGGACCATTGACATTATATAGCATTGGAATCATAATTTCGAGACGAATCTAACGGTATAATTTGAGAAAAACAGTTTTCGGATAATTTTTGTACTGTTTTGACAGTACGGTTACGGTAAAAGCTAGACAAGGACCAGTATAGGAGTTAGATTTGGATTTTGATTCAGGTTACCAAAATCCATTTAAACTTTTACGCTGATGGCTAAGATGAACAATGGAAGTGAGGTTGTTAAAAACTGGCCAAAGCTTATAAACGTCAAAGAATATGCTGACTGGAAAAAGAAGGTTGAGGCATATGTTCAAAGTGAAGATTCTAGGATGTGGAGTTGTATGATTGATGGGTACTTTTCTCCTACACGTCATGTTGAAGGAAGGGTTAAAGTTATTTCTTATGACAAGATGGATGAATCTGAGAAACTTGTGTTTGATGCTGAAAAGCGAGCTTTAACAGCGATAAAGATGTCGTTGCCGATTGGAATAAAACATTTATTTAATAGGTATGGGACTTCTCAAGAGCTGTGGGAAGCTTTGGAAAATTTTTATCAGATTTCTTCAAGACCGAATACATGTGATCAAACATTGGTAGCTGAGTTTGCAGCTGTGAAGATTGGTGAAGTAGCTGCTGAGGTAGAAGAGAAAAAGAAAGCTGATGAAGAGAAAGTTGATAAGGAAACTAATAAGAAGAAGGATGCAGAAGTTTCAAAGGGCTTGAAGGATGTGAATGGACTTACATCAGAGGTGAAGGTATCATCAAAATCTGTAAGTCATACATGTCTTAATTGCACTGAACTACAGGGTAAAGTTAACAGACTATTGGAGCAAAACAAAATTCTGTTAGCCGATTTGGAAAACTGAAAAGAGTTAAATGTTCTTTTGATTAAAAGAGAGTCAAATTGTTTAGATAAACTCAAATCAAATGAACAAGAAATTAGCAGTTTAACAAGCAAAGTCAATGAACAGTTACAGATCATTGATTTGGCTCGTGAAACTCTGAAAGAAAAGACTAACGAGCTTTCAGAAAAGTGCACAGAATTGGCTGATGCACAAACCAAAATTGTAGAACTTCAGGGTAAGTTAGACAAATTTGGAAATTCTTCTTTAGTCAGGACTCATATTCAAAAAGGTTTAAAAAGGAGTAATGATAAAACAGGGGTGGGGTTTAGTAAAGCTTCATCTTCTAAACAACAAGACTACTCATTTTTACCAACTGAAGATGAGCTAACTGATTTTGTAACCACTGCACAAGTAGTAGTGGATCCGATAGCTGTGGACTTACCAAATAGTCCAGTTTCTTTGAAAGAATCTGTTGGGTCTAACAGTACACCTCATAAAGTGGATGAGGATACTGAAGACAAAAAGGCCAACACATTTAAAAAGGGATCAAACAAAAAGAAAACTTATAAGAAAAGATCCTGTTTTAAATGTCACAACAAAGGACATGTGGCGAGTTGTTGTCCTTTGAAGAAAGGTAAACAAAAAGTTGATGAGGTTAAAGACGGGAATCAGGTTGGGTCAAACAATAATGTAAAATCAAGTTGTCAGACAAAGAAACCTGAATTTCAATTAAAACCCTCAACTTCAAAAAGATTTGATACACCAAGAAGTATTTCTCCACAATTGAGTCATCATAATGGTAAATCAAATCGTTTTCAAAGTCAAAATAAAAATTTTGGATATCAAAATCGATACCATACTACTGGTAATCGAAATTTTCAACAAAGAAGAAACGAACATAGGAGTTTCAGTAACTCAAATGTTCAACAACATCCAAAATTTTTCCAAAATTCATGGTATGAGAATGGAAGAAGAAGGTGTCAAGATAATGATTTCCAAAGGTCAGAAAATCCGAGAGGTTATTGGAACTCTCGCAATCAAAGACCTAGTGGAAATTATCAATCTTGTTCAACAATGGGTAAGCAATCTAAGACTCCAGTTAGGAGTGATGGATATTGGATGGATGTTCCTGTGATGGATGAATCTGGAAAACCCAAGACTGTAAGGGCTTGGGTTCTCAAATCTAACTAAGTTGTTGAGTGAATGCAGGATGACCAAGAAGGACTGTTGATGTGTTCAATAGTGGTTATTCCTGTAAAGCATCTGAGGTGAATAGTAGGTTAACATGGGTAACGAACTATTTACTTTTGTGATTGTTTTGATTATTCTATACTTTAAACATGAAAAACTTTTGGCAGATTTAAAGTGGGAGTCTGTTTGTGTTTAGAATTTGTGTTTTTGAAACTTACTCCATAAAAACAAAAAAATTAGGGGGAGAAATTCCTCTAAGCCAAAAAGAGTTTAGTTAGTGCGTGTGTTTAGGGGGAGTAAGTTATAAATTTTTTGAAAAATCAAAAACATTAAAAACATAAAAAAAATAATAGAAAATCAAAAATGAGTTATCACTGTGTGAAAAAAAAAAGAAATGATAGTACATCAGCAAGTTAGACTGTCACACTCAAACTGAATTAAAATGCTTAAGTGTGATAGCAGCTTCATCATATGATGTACCAGTAGGCAAAAGCATGAAATAATCAACTTACCAAAGTGATATAAACATAAATGCACTGAGTATGAGTGGGGAACACATCAGTGGTGTATGGTTTAATGACCTTAAATCTTGCGTTGATAGATTGCCAAAATCTGAAGTTTTGGGTCTTTATGCTGTTATTTCATCTGGGGATATCAGGGTTGTCCTTCTGCTGCATCCAGATACATGCTGACCTAGGCACACCCAGGATATCTTAAAATAGCTAAAAATGCCAAAACCCTGAAAATGAAGAAGCTCTCCTAGAGAGTCATTCAAAAAGTGCAAAATGCATAAATCGTACCAAAAATGGTATTTGTCTTAGCCCTCGTTAGATATTTTGGTCTCTTTGCTGTACGGAAGTACTGATCTGATCACCAATTATCTAAACGTTGAAAAACAAAACGGATGAATTCAGTATACTCACCTACTACGATGAATCTTTGTGCATACCTTGATCGCGGGGGTATATCCTGAAGTGGGACACACTAGTATATCAGAAATAAAATTACCTTAACGTATCATACGGTAATGGTACTTGAAATTTTCATGCATTTTTTTTAGGTGGACAAACATACTGGTAATCGTCTTGAACTGCTTTTCACGAAAAATTTAATAAAGAATTATCTATTGGTGTGAAACAGTTTGATTGTGCTGTTATGATCTTCTTACCGGTGATTCTCACAAAAAGATGTATTGTACATATTCTTGAGTTTAGTTTAGTTTGTTTAGTTGTTTTGAAGAATATCAAAAATTCCAAAAATATTTTCTTTTTAAAAGGCTTCCATTTTGAACTGACAGGTTGTTGTTTTTGCATGATAAGATAAAATATTGGTTTATCTTTAAATGTGAAAAAGTCTAATGGTTTTTCGAGATACTTGCTTGTGTTGCTAAACAGATTGATGGAGTTATCAAAATGAAGTGCAGAATACAAGTAAAGTGCAGATTGAAAGTGAAGTTAACACGTGTGAAGATGCATGGTAGGATCCTTCTACTACATTGTAGAAAGAGAGAGATTTGGAAGAGTTGAAGTTTACTTGCTTAACCAAAGATTGCTAGTTCACTGATCTACAAGGAATGAAAGTTTTGGAGATTGGAAGCATCAGCTAAGGGGGAGTTTGTTGATGTCAGAAACTGTGTAGCTGACGCTATCCAAAGACCAAAAGACTACAAGATGTTTGAGGACAAAGTTACACTATGAAGCTATTGTCAAAGGGGAGTTTGTTGATGTCAGAAACTGTGTAGCTGACGCTATCCAAAGACCAAAAGACTGCAAGATGTTTGAGGACAAAGTTACACTATGAAGCTATTGTCAAGGGGGAGTTTGTTAGTGCATGTTTTGTGACAACAGCTTAATAGTTGGGTTATTTAGTCTTTAGATATTTTGTATTGGGCTTAGCATTATTGGTTAGGGAGTTAATTAGTGTAATGGGCTTGGAGAATGGCCTGGCCCAGACCAAAGCCCATGTGCAAACCTTGTCCTATATAAACAAGGCTTGGCATAAGGGTTGAGGTTAGACATTGAGTTAGACATTTTGGAGCCAGTGAATAGAGTTTGAGAGAGAGTTAGAGAAATCTACAGAGAGTGGCTGAGAGATTTCTTGTGGGTCTTGGATTGATTGTAAACTTCGTGTTGGATAATCAATAGAAGACCGGATTGAAAGTGCATCGTGTTCTTGATTCCGCACTCTAGGTTAGAGAAATTTCTACTCGTTTTCTGTGAAATCTGATCTAGGGGATTCTGCACTCTAGGTTAGATCGACGATTCTGTTACGATCCGCACGGATTACGGGACCTACAGTTGTTATAGTATCCTTTATAACCTCCATTACATCATGTTCTCCAATTATAGGAAAAAAAGATGTGAATGATGGGTATCATTACACCTTCTAGGATTTTCAGGGCTGATACTAGGTTTGTCAAAGCATCTGCTCCTGCATTCTCCTCTCTGGGTACCTGTGTTATGCTAAAAGAATCGTGGTTGGTTTCACTCCTCTGTTCGTTGTCGTTGTGAGAAGACGGTTCAGCTTCAGCCTCTTTGATTTGATTCATGGAGGCGTGGGAGTTAAGCGCCTGTTGAACTTGAACGACTATAGTAGGAATAATTGTGGCCATTCGTTTAGCTATTAAAGCTGCCATTCGGTGGTTAGAGATTCTCGAGTGGCGGCGAGGCGACGATAAGGCGGCATGTGCGAGAGACAACATAAGTGAAATGTACGACCTATAACGAGAGTAGATGATCAGTTGATTGGAGTTCATGTATTGGTGAAATCATGGAACTTCTGGGAAATTCCATAAGTCGAGAATACAAATCACATGAAAAATATTATAGGGCATCAAAGGGTAGCATAAGTCTAATTCGTTGATAAAATACAATAAGATAGGGTGATTTATTTGAAGTTTATTAGGATCTCGTGGAGTATTAAGAATTTATTCCAGTGGTTTATATACGAAACAGTATAATAACCACATGGAATATGATAAAATAATAAAACTTATGATAAAATAATATTCCATCATAAAATATTCAAAATCATAGGATTGGCACATAATAAGGTTTAGTATGACTTGCATGCGTCACTTTCGTAATTACGTGTGCACCCGCAATTACCGAGCTTTCGCATGGTCATCATATATTTGCCCCTTGAAATACAACTTAACCCAAAGAAAAACATGAATATATAAATAACTCGAGTTTTGTGGTGTTGTAAAACGATGTTCAGGATAGTATCCATGAATTAACACGGACATGTTTGACGTATGAAAGTGTTGTTTGTTCACGTGACGTTTGGTGTGACATGCTTTGGTCAATAAGGTGTCGGTACTCTCATCGTTAGTCCCTATGTAGGCAAACTGGTCCATCAATTGGATTTATACAAATGCCAGCCTCGACAGGACGTCCCGACTATGGGTATGTAACCCTTCCGGTTACTACATGTCTGTCACAAGAACCCACTTTGACAAGAATGAAATCTCACTTGAAACTAGGAACTTAAAAATGAAATGAAATCAAACTCATGAATAATTGAAATGTATTAAAGAAAATAAATTGATTCAACACTTTAGATATATATGAATAAGAATTAGAATATTGAATATTCGCATATAGTATAAGGTGTGTGCGACGAAACATGAAAAAAGAAATAATAAACTATAGTTTAATAATAAAGTACATATTTTCATTTATGGCATATAATACTTAGCATATAACAATTTGATGTGCTCACATGATATGTGTGTGACATTAGAAAATTTTAATCACGGGCACGTTAAATATATTTTTTAGCTAAGACAGTCAAACAACTAAACACATAAGGTACCTAATCAACTATCGTCTAAGTCTAAGGGTCTAATATCCTAACCTTAGTTCCCTATAGTCATTGGTTCTGATACCAATCTGTCACACCCCGACCCGCACCGGATTGGTAGGGGTAGACTGATTGCCCATAGCTCTTGACAACTAATCATTGTTACAATATTTAAAGTATGTCCATTTAAATTGTCACATAACATTTAATAATCAATTTTATTCATACAGTGTTAAAAAACAAACATATAATAAGATTTCAATTTAATTTCCTAAGGCCCATGCTTCGTGTCTTCATCACTTATTTATCGACCTTGAAAACCTGCACTACATTAGAAAAATACATTTTTTGGGTCAACAAATATGTTGGTGAGCAATTTCCTCATTTTATAGAAAACCGTTTTATATTTATTTAAAAAAAAATTATAACATTCACCTCAAGGTTAGTATGAAAATGGTATCACATCAATGACATAGTTAACATATCCTTATATCCAAATATACGAAACAAGAACACACAATCAATTAACCACACAAAACAAGTAAATATAAGACTCATGACAATAGCTTGCATTAGTCTCAAACCCCGAGGAGCGAGTCTAATACCGTTGGTGATACTAAGCTACAACCCATGGGCGTGGGGAACCTAGTTAGCTGTGGATCCACAAGACACAATAGCATACAATAGACTTGACAGTAGATAGCATATAGAATTATAGAATACACATAAGACGTTTCACATAATAACATTTGATTATAGCATGTTAAGTTAATCAAAAAGTATAACATGATGCACCCCAAAATTTGTAAAATTAAAAAAGGGAAAAATGGGAGAGATTACTCACAGGTTGCGAAATGTTACTCCACGAGATTTACTGCACGAGTACACGAGATGGGACAACCCTAGAATAAATAAATCAACGATTCTAAATAAACGGAACGATAATAATGGGTCTAGTGCTTCGAGTTCTTGATTTGGGGACTTTTTATATTGCCTAATTTATAATTCATAATTCTAAGAAAATAAAGTTATATTAATTGTCAAGAAAAAATCAATTATGATTACGACGAGATTATAATATATAATGTGTATGTATATATATATATATAGGGGACCGCTAAAATGAGAACCACCTCGAGTTGTAAGAACCGTGAGAACTTTTTGATCCGGGGCGAGGTGGACCAAATTTTTTTTTCATAAACGTAGATGCGTGTATTATAAACACATTTATAAAAAAAAATTCAAAAAAAAATGTCGTGTGTGTAGTTTTGAGCACCACAAGTTTGTGTTTACGGGTACCGTAAATTTTAAACATAATTTACGGTACCCGTAAACGCAAACTTGTGGTGCTCAAAACTACACACACGACATTTTTTTTTTTGAATTTTTTTTACACATGTGTTTACAATACACGCATCTACGTTTATAAAAAAAAAATTTGGTCCACCTCGCCTCGTACGGTGTAGTTCTCACGGTTCTTACAACGCGAGGTGGTTCTCATTTTAGCGGTCCCCTATATATATATAATCAAGGGTAGGCTAAACTTGTACATTTTATGTCTAACCAAAATTTGTGTTTTTAGACCTATTATTGTGATTATAAATTAATAAGTCTAAAATTTAATAATTAGCCTAGTAATGCAAATAATACGTTTCATGTACATATTAAAATATTAGTTTAAACCAAATCATTAAATTCTAATCTCATAATTTTATAAATCCAAAGAAAATATATTTAGGTTCTACCCTTTTATTTTAAAACAAACACATTTATCAAAATTTGTATACTATAATTCTAATAGTTATTAAAACTAGATAATCACTAAAAATTATGAGATTTGTATAGAAATTCCATGGTGTCTTTAACTTCCAAAAATATCAGAAAATATTATTCATGAATTTTTACTCCATGAATTTCTAATTTTTATACAATTTCTTATTATATAAATAATACTTAAAAATCCGAAGTCATTCGTGTAAAAGTCCAAAAATTCCACCAACTATTCTAACATAGTCCTAATCAATATCCTAAAGTCAATTTCATAAAAACATGCTCCTAGGATTAAGAGCCCCAATTTCAAGAACTTAACAACCCTAGAAATGAAGAAACAAAATTTGTATAGATTATACCCTCTATCACAGAAATTGATAGGGGTCTTGTAGATCTCGAAAAATAAATAAGTTTAGACTTTGGAATCACCTGATTTGAATGAGAATTGAAGGAGATATCGTATGAATTGAAGGAGATATCGTATGATCAAGTTATGAGCTCTAGAATCCTTTCTTGTTTTAATCTCTGAGTTGGTTATCTGTCATGCTTTCCTTTACAGTTTCAATAACTACATAAAGGCCCTTGTATTATGTCAACGTTACAAACCCGGTTCATAAACAAATAATTAATCTAGTTAGTTCTTTTCTTTACATTAAAGGTTGAAATTATAACAAAGTTAACCCTTCAACTTATAATTCAAGTACGCTAACAAAAGTAACTCCGTTACTACTTCCCTTATGTGAATCTAGTCGAGCTAAGTGAAACCCGTTATTAATTCAACGTTTTTATTCCGTTTTTTAACCGAACACGATACGTGATGATAATTAATAAATAAAAATCTAAAATAATAAAAGTTATAAATATTCCCATCCTTTTATTTAATTATGAAGGATCTCGTTTTATGATCCGAGTCAGGTCTCAGAGATTCGATTTTGGCGGATGTTACTGCCACCATATACGCCACTAAAGCAGCCTGCACCAACATCATACAAGGGTTACTACAACTCTGCTATAATCCCCACCCAACTTTCGCCGCCATTACCATCACCACACCCACCTCAACCATCGTTATCATCGGCCACCTACAACCACGTGCTAGACAGAAACCCAAGCAACAACATACACTATCAGAACCACCACCATCTCGCCTTCAATCTCTGCCCATCACCATCTACCCCACCTCAACCACACTTCAACCATCACAACCACCACCTCACCTGCAACCACCGGCAGTCGCCCAAGCTCGAGTTTTGAATCAATCTCCCACATCTCTCTTTCCGTAGTCAAACGTAATTACAGATCTACGGCTTCAATTTGTTATCTTGGGTTTGCAAGGGTAAGATGTCAATTTAGCCCCTTGAATCTAGGGCACCGATCTAAGGGTCCTGCAACAAAAACAAACTCTGTAGAGAGAGACAGATGTTAGGATGAGGCGGCGATGGTTGATTTCTAACGGTGTCTCCAGCGATTGTTTATTTAGGTTCTAGGGTGGTGGCCGCCAGCAACTATAAAGAGCGATGGGGGAGGTTGTCGGCCGGAAAATCCTGTTTAGATGTTGGGGCAGTAGAAGGCGGTGGCTGAGGTGTTTAATGTCGCAACCCCCGTCCCCTTACAACCCAGGAACATGAGGCCGCGACCAGTTTTGGTGGTATCCAGGTGTTTATCATTTTGCCAGTGGAAATTACATCAGGACCATAGTTAGGAAGTATTTTATCATAGTAAAATACCACACTTTTAATGTATTAAACACATGGGAAAATCCCAAGTTTCAAGTACACACATTTTTATAGGGATAAACCCTATTTTATTTAAATAAAACATCTCTTTATTTTAAGTAACTTTATTGCCACTTTTCGAAGCCTTCAGTGCTGTCCAGTTGGCTTCTATTTGGCTTTCATATTTTGTTACCTGAAACGCGTTTAAAAACATTTTGTCAGTGGGAAATACTGGTGAGTGAATCTCAGTTTAATCAAGTTAAGTAAAACCATTGTACAGTATTGAGGGCGATCTCGCAATTACAATTGTTTCCATCTACTTTAATTACCACCCAGGGTACTGTCAACCCGACTTGTGATCATGTTACCCCTCGCAAGGTAGCAACAAATTTTGTATACAAAACCCCAACATACCGACGATAATTGTAGAATACAAATACTCAATCACTGTTTAATCTAATGTTAATCATATGAGGTTTTGTAAAAACAATTTGCAAAAAGGGAGATTACTCACATTGCTGTCTTAGAGTTTTCCTTAAGGATTTCCTGGTGATTATCTATTAAATACACAAATGCACACGCGTTAGTAAATTAATCCAATATTTAAATTAGTAATACTCTCCCCGAGACGGCATTCCAACGACTACGTCGGGCAGAACCACGACAGCCGTTACGGAACCCTGGATCAATCGGGCAGCGTATCTAATACGTAACCGGTGTTATGATACTTACAACGAGGCAGAACTTCGTTATTTAGGGGGGGTATTATGCCCGAGAATAGCTTATACTATGTAAATTTTCGAGAGAGAAAGAAATATGGTGCGAGTTGGGACTGAAGGCCAAAGGTCTCTATTTATAGGGCCTGATTTTGTCTTCGTCGCGCCCCACGTAAAACTCGGCCAAGGCCTTCGCGCCCCGCGAGGCTCCCTAGGGTTGCTGAGTCGACCACTAGGCCCGACACAACTGGGACACGTGGCAGCTCAGGGGCTCGCCTGGTGTCTTGGCGGTCGCGGCCCGCGTAGAAGGTAACCAAAAGCTACGCGCCCCGCGAGAGACCGCTAAATCTTGTTTTTGTTTTATTTTTAATTATATATTATATTTTGGGGCTCGGTTTTCACATACGGGGTATATTTTAGGACATATAGGGATATTTAAATATATTAGGGGTGTCGAAAATTATTTTGGAGGGTTGTTATATCCTCCCCACCTTGTTTTAGAGCTCTTCCTCGAGATCTAATGGAACGGGTGTGTATATTTCCTTTGCATTTCTGATTCAAACTCCCATGTATACTCTAGTCCTCTTTTGGAGTCCCATTTCACTTTGACCAGAACTAATCTCTTGTGCTTGAGGTTCTTAACTTTCCTATATTCAATTTGTAGAGGCTTTTCTATAAATTTAAGTTGTTTATTTACCTCTATATCCTTAAGAGGTACTACCAATGATTCGTCGGCTAAGAATTTCTTGAGATTGCATACATGAAATACATCATGTATTCCTGCCATTTCCTCTGGCAGTTGTAGCTGATAGGCTCCAGGTCCTATTCTTTTAATAATCTTAAAAGGTCCAACATACCTAGGGCTTGTCTTTCCTCTTTTGATAAATCTGACCACTCCTTTCCAAGGAGAGACTTTCAATAACACTTTGTCTCCTACTTGAAATTCCAATGGCTTTCGTCTGTTATCAGCATAACTCTTTTATCGATCACATGCCGCTTTCAACCGTTCCTTGACTTGAATGATCTTGTCTGTTGTTTCTTGCACTATCTCAGGTCCGTATAGTTACTTTTCTCCAATTTCTGCCCAACAGACTGGTGTTCGGCACTTTCGTCCATAAAGTGCTTGGAATGGTGCAGCATTGATACTTGTGTGATAACTGTTATTATAAGAAAATTCTATCAATGGTAAGTGATTGTCCCAATTAGCTCCGAAATCAATTACACAAGCTCTAAGCATGTCCTCCATTGTCTGAATTGTCCTTTCACTTTGTCTGTCCGTTTGAGGATGATAAGCGGTGCTTAGATTCAACTTGGTTCCCATTGCTTTTTGGAAACTTGTCCAAAAATGAGAGGTAAAACGGCTATCCCTATCAGAAACAATTGATAAAGGAATTCCATGTAATGAAACTATTTCATTTACATACAACTTAGCTAATTGTTCCATACTGAAAGTTTCCTTCATTGGTAGGAAATGAGCCGACTTAGTTAGCCTGTCTACAATCACCCAGATTGTATCGTTCCCATTTCTTGTTTTGGGCAATTTGGTAACAAAATCCATTGTTATTAGTTCCCATTTCCAAACTGACATTTCTAACTGTTGCCACAATCCTGAGGGTTTCTGATGTTCAGCTTTAACTAGTGAACAGGTTAAACACTTTGCAGCATATGCTGCTATATCCTTTTTCATTCCTATCCACCAGAAATTCTTTCTTAAGTCTTGATACATCTTATCGCTTCCAGGATGCATCGTATACTTAGACTTATGGGCTTCTTCTAATATATGGTGGCGTAGGTTTCCTAATTTAGGTATCCACATTCTTTTCTTATGGAATCTCCAAATTCCATATGTTCCTTGTTCTAATTCCTTAATCATTCCTTTCAATTTTTCAGTATCATCCTTTGATTACTGATTCTTGTGCCTTTCTAATCTGCTCATTTAAATCTACCTGCAGGTTTAATTTAAGAGAACGCACTCTTTTTGACTTTTCATGATACTTTCGACTTAAAGCATCAGCTACTACGTTTGCCTTTCCCGCATGGTACTGAATATTACAATCATTGTTGGTGCATGTTTGTGACAACAGCTTAGATTTGGTCTTTGGATATCATGTAATTAGTTAAACAATAAACAGTTAGCGGGTTTAGCTTTGTAATAGTTAGTTGTAATGTTTGGGCTAACCAAACCCATACTTATGGGGATGTGGGACGAATTGGGCCTTGCCCAGATTCGCAGTCCATGAGGTTTAACCTTAGCCCAAGTTGCAAACCTTGTGTTATATAAACAAGGTTAGGCTTTAGGGTTTAGGTTAATCAGCCAAAACAGTTTTGTGAGGAATTTCGTGAGAGTCTCTAGGCTTGGACGAATTTGAGTGTTGGTTAGGGTTTGATTGATTGTAATTCTTGTACTCAATAATCAATAGAAACCCATTTGATTGTGATTTTCTATTTCTACTCATTTCTGTAACAAATCTGATCTAGAGGATTCCGCACTCTAGGTTAGACATACAATTATGTGACGATCCATACGAACAAGGGACCTACAATCATAATCACTAAGTATCTCCATCCAGTGTCTTTGTCTCATATTCAATTCCTTTTGCCCGAAAACATACCTTAAACTCTTATGGTCGGTGAAAATGGTAAACTTACTACCGTAAAGGTAATGTCTCCAAATTTTAAGGGCAAAAATTATGGCTCCTAATTCTAGATCATGGGTCGAATAATCCTCTTCATGATTCTTAAGTTGTCTAGAGGCGTAAGCTGTAACCTTTTGACGTTGCATCAATACACATCCATAACCTAACTTAGAAGCGTCACAATATACTACAAAGTCTTCAGTTCCTTCTGGTAACGCTAATATGGGTGCATGGGTTAATCTTTACTTAAGAATTCTAAAGGCTTCTTCTTGTTTTGGTCCCCATTCAAACTTAACAGATTTACAGGTTAGCTTAGTTAAGGGAATGGCTGTTCTAGAAAAATCTTGAATAAATCTTCTATAATAACCGGCCAATCCTAAGAAACTTCTAACCTCGGTTGGTGACTCAGGGGTTTTCCATTTGGTAATCGCCTCGATCTTTGTGGGAGCCACATGAATTCCTTCATGATTAACTAGATGTCCAAGAAACTGTACCTGTTCTAACCAAAACTCGCACTTTGAAATTTTTTCATAAAGCTTTTCTCTTCTCAATAAACTTAGAAGTGCGTGCAGATGCGCAACATGTTCCTCTTTGCTCTTAGAATAAATAAGAATATCATCTATAAAGACAATTATGAATTTATCCAAATATGGCTTACATATTCGGTTCATCATGTCCATAAATGCAGCTGGGGCATTGGTTAGACCAAATGGCATGACAGTAAATTCATAATGGCCATACCTTGTTCTGAAAGCGGTCTTAGGAATGTCCTCTTCCTGTACCTTTAATTGATGATATCCTGATCATAAATCGATTTTCGAGAAAAATCGTGCTCCTTGCAACTGGTCGAACAGATCATCGATTCTTGGTAATGGATACCGATTCTAAATCGTGACTTTGTTCAATTCTCGGTAGTCAATGCACATACGCATTGATCCATCCTTCTTTTTAACGAATAAAATCGGTGCTCCCCATGACGATGAGCTTGGCTGTATGAATCCTTTTTCCAACAGCTCATCTAACTGTTTCTTTACTTCATGCATTTCTGCGGGTGCCAAACGGTAAGGTGCTTTGGCAATCGGTGCTGTTCCTGGTAGTAGATGAATCCTGAATTCAACTTCTCTGTCCGGAGGTAGTCCTGGTAATTCTTCTGGAAATACATCTGAAAACTGAGATACTACTGGAATATCTTTTCCTTTAGTGTTAGTGATTATGGAAATCAAATACACTAATGATCCTTTTCTTATATAACTTGATGTTTTCATCACAGAGATGAATTTTGTGGATCTAGACGGCTTATCTCCTTTAATTGTGATCTTTTCACCTTTTGGTGAATTTACTTGGATTGACTTTTGATCACATAAAATACTGGCTTTATTGGTTATTAACCAATCCATTCCTAATACAACATCAAATCCTGCCAGATTCATCGGGTAAAGGTTTGCAATAAATTTTTGATTTAGAAATTCTATTCTTGCTTCCTGCAAGATTTCAAAAATCTTAATGGTTTCCCCATTTGCTGTCTCTACTAGACATTCTTGTGGGAGTTTAGTTAATGGTCGATTGAGAAGTTTGCAAAATGAAGTATTAATAAAACTTTGGTTCGCACCAGAGTCAAATAATACTTTAGCAAAAACATCATTAACTAAAAACGTACCGGCGATCACATCCGGGATCATTTTTGCTTCTTCTGCAGTCAGAACAAATGCCCTAGCATTTTTAGTATTCTTGGTGTTCGTGGCTGGAGCTAGTTTTGGACAATTTGGCTTGGTGTGACCTTTTTCTCCACAGTTGAAGCACATTCCATTATTAGGCTTCTTCCTGCAATCTTCTTCCTTGTGCCCTAGTATCTTGCAGAAATTGCAGTAAGTGGAGCATTTTCCTGAATGCTTCTTCTTGCAAGCTTTGCATTACGGTGTAGAGGTAGAACCTATATTTTCCCCACGGTTGGAATTTTCATAATGAAATTCTTGGGTAAGCCTTTGAGCTAGGTTTCTCCTCTGATCATCTTCTCGTGTACGCACTAATTCATCAGTCAAGGTGTTTGCTAGTTCTACAGTTTCTTCTATAGTTTGAGGTCTAGCTGCCTTGACTACATGCCTAATTTCACTGATTAATCCCCAGATGCAACGGGAGATTAATACTGGTTCAGGTGATGCAAGGGTTGGCACTATTCTAGCATATTCAAAGAATAAAGTAGTGTATCCCTTACTATCCACTCCAGTCATCCTAAGGTTTAGGAACTTATTTGCTATCTGTTCTTTTTCATTGGGAGGGCATAATTTCCTTTCTACCATGTTCTTAAATTCCTCCCATTCCATATTGTAAACCCTATCACTTCCCCTAGACTGAAGGATAGTGTTCCACCATTCTAAGGCTGAGTTCTTAAATAGATTGGAAGCAAACATTATCTTTTCCTCTTCTGCACATTTGCTTATTTTTAAGACTGCCTCAGTCTTTTCTATCCAGCGTAGAGCTGCAATGGCCCCTTCATTGCCCGAGAATTCAATTGGTTTACAAGACCAGAATTCTTTATAAGAATAACCATAAGACATGGTTCTTCTTCGTTTGGGAATGGGCGCTTGAAGTATGGGTCCATTGTTTACGCTGTGTTAAGGTTCAGTGGGTCGTTTACTATCACGTTTACTTTTATTATCTGCTTCCTTAACCGTTTTGATAATATATGGCATCACATCTATTATTCCTTGTGCCACTATGTGTTGAATAGCACTGTTATCCACTTAGTTTCCATTATTGTTGTTGTTCGGGTTATCGTTATCCGGGTTATTATTACTCTGGTTATCATTATTCTGGTTTTCCTGGTTCACTTCGTTGTCCATCTGAATTTTAAACATTTGCCACTTATTAATATCACAAAATAATATTTAATGCAAACATTCACATAATACGCATCTAATACAAACATTGCGACTTACTCTTTCATATATTATGCATCTAATACAAACTAGAACTGGAATTAAAATTTACAATACTATTATGTATCACTAACCACGAAGTGGTCTATACTACGATAGATATATTATTATATATATATATATATTTTTTTTTCATACACACATTTTATATATATATTATTATTTTATTATTATTACTATCACCATTACTGATATGGGTTCATCCAGAACTCCATATTACGCTCGTTGTACTTCTAGACGAGTCGTTCTCCAACTTGCCTCATCCTCTCGCTACTTTCTAAAATCTCCTCTCTGAAAGTTCGGAGCTCTTGCACATTTTCTGCACTCATTGGGGGTGCAGGTACTGGTACTGGATCTGGGTACTGTGGCATGGGTTCTTCCTGAGGGTATGTATTCTCTAGGATTTCCCTAATGTATTCATCATTATCATAATAGGGATCTAGAGGGTCCAGACCTGGGTAAGCTGCTAGGTTTGGCATGGGTTCGTCCGTTAGGTGGTTGCGTTGTACATAATCCCTATGATCATCGAACCACGGGTCGTAGTCTGGGTCTAAGGGATTGGGTGCTGGTATCCTGGGTATCTCTTCTGGGTTAAAATCATGCATTTGGATTTGGTTTTCTTGGTTGTTTACAATCTCCATTGGCTGTGTGGGAAACAAGGGTAATGGTTGAGGGGCTATAAGTTGTTCCAGGTTTGGGTCGGCAGCTGTGGTTGCTAAGATATAGAAGTTTGCTAAGCTCCTATTAAGCATGTCTTGGGTGTGGGCATCTGTTTCTCTCTTAGCGGCTGCTAGAACTCGCTGTTGTTGTAACTTTTTCATTCTCTTCCTACGCTCATGTGCTCCCCTACTAAACCATCCTCTCTTTTTAGGAGGGAATGGCTCTTCAGACTGAGCCTTAAACACGAATATCCCATCTTCATTGTCAGCTGAATACCCCGAGAGGGCAGGATGTGAAGAGGTGCCTTTGCTTCTAGGTGAGCCGGACAACTGACGATAGGAGTCGGAGGGTCCTTGATCGCTCATACTGTAAACTAACAAATAGTTAAATAACACACAACAATAAAATACAGATATGCACGTATTTCCGTAATTAATTTCCTAACGATTTGAACAATATCTTGGTGTCAGCAGAACACTTTTGTGGCTGAATCAGTGGCTTAGCTCTGATACCACCTTCTGTCGCAACCCCCATCCCCTGACAACCCGGGAACCGACGGCCGCGACCAGTTTTGGTGTATCCAGGTGTTTATCATTTTGGCAGCGGAAATTCCATCAGGACCGTAGTTAGGAAATATTTTATCAGAGTAAAATACCACGCTTTTAATATATTAAACACATGGGAAAATCCCAAGTTTGAAGTACACATATTTTTATAGGGATAAACCCTATTTTATTTAAATAAAACATCTCTTTATTTTAGTTAACTTTATTGCCACTTTTCCAAGCCTTCAGTGTTGTCCAGCTGGCATCTATTTGGCTTTCATATTTTGTTACCTGAAATGAGTTTAAAAACATTTTGTCAGTAGGAAATACTGGTGAGTGAATCTCAGTTTAATCAAGTTAAGTAAAACCATTGTACAGTATTGAGGGCGATCTCGCAATTACATTTGTTTCCATCTACTTTAATTACCACCCATGGTACTGTCAGCCCGACTTGTGGTCATGTTACCCCTCACAAGGTAGCAACAAATTTTGTATACAAAACCCCAACATACCGACGATAATTGTAGAATACAAATACTCAATCACTGTTTAATATAATGTTAATCATATGAGGTTTTGTAAAAACAATTTGCAAAAAGGGAGATTACTCACATTGTTGTCTTATAGTTTTCCTTAAGGATTTCCTGGTGATTATCTATTAAATAAACAAATGCACACGCGTTAGTAAATTAATCCAATATTTATATTAGTAATACTCTCCCCGAGACGGCATTCCAACGACTACGTCGGGCAGAACCACGACAGCCGTTACGGAACCCTGGATCAATCGGGCAGCGTATCTAATACGTAACCGGGGTTATGATACTTACAACGAGGCAGAACTTCGTTATTTAGGGGGGTAGTATGCCCGAGAATAGCTTATACTATGTAAATTTTCGAGAGAGAAAGAAATGTGGTGTGAGTTGGGACTGAAGACCCAAGGTCCCTATATATAGGGCCTGATTTTGTCTTCGTCGCACCCCGCGTAAAACTCGGCCAAGGCCTTCGCGGCCTGCGAGGCTCCCTAGGGTTGCTGAGTCGACCACTAGGCACGGCACGACAGGGACACGTGGCAGCTCAGGGGCTCGCCTGGTGTCTTGGCGGTCGCGACCCGCGTAGAAGGTAACCAAAGGCTACGCGCCCCGCGAGAGACCACTAAATCTTGTTTCTGTTTTATTTTTAATTTATATTATATTTTGGGGCTCGGTTTTCACATACGGGGTATATTTTAGGACATATAGGGATATTTAAATATATTAGGGGTGTCGAAAATTATTTTGGATAGTTGTTATATTTAAAGTCAGGCATAACTATGGTGGTGGTGCTATGGTGATAGTGGTGGTGAGAACAGGTTGTTAGAGAGAGAAAGAGAGAGTTGAGAGAGATGATCTGATATATATATATATATATATATATATATATATATATATATACAGTATTTTTTAAACATAATTATTTTATTTAGGGTAAAATGACAAAAATACCTTCATAAAGGGTCCACTTGGTCAAATTTTTCCATAAAGAGTAACTGAGTTTGGAATAAAGGATATAACGCACAAGGGTTTGCAAACATCAAGTACGTTTTTTGTACTTTTTGAAAACAAAGGACACACTTTGCAATCTAGTGTGAACATAAAGGACGATTTTTTGTAATTTACTATTAATTTAAGGTCTTATTATTGTCTATCTAATAACAAATGGCAATTCAAGATCTTAATACATTGGTTTTTCAGAATGAATTTAAGTACTAGATGAAATATGAGTAGATGAAGTTAATACTGTGATTGTATAATTTGTATTGATCCCAGTTAATTGCAGAACAAGAAGCCGTTTGCAATATACTGGAAGTCAAGAAGGCCTAAAGAGATGCTACTTAGTTGCTAGACCAAAGGCCCACTAATCCAACAGGTGGATTGTGGACCCGGGTCCCAGTTTGCTTTGATAACAAAAAACGCAAAACATATTAGCAGATGATGTTAAGCTTCAATAACAAAAAACACAAAACACTTGGATTATAAATTGAAGTATGAATTATGAACGTTCAACTCAATGGTCCACTTTTACATACTGTTACAATCCACTAAAAATAGTGTAACAAAGTAACAAACTATAACTATTATAAGTTTGTCTATATATATATATATATATAAAGTAAGTTTATTAAACATTTTACATTAAACATTTACCTATATATTAAAAAGAGAACGAAATGAACAGTAATATAATAAATAAATATTAAAATAAATAAATATTTACCTAAATATTAAAAAGAGTATTGAATGAAAAGTAATAAAAATAGAAATAAATGAATGTTATATGGTACCGGTACCGGTATCAAATTTACCAAACTAAGTGTATTTTCGGTATCCGTTCGACACCGGTGTTCATCGGGTTTTAACCTCAAATACCAGTGTCGTACCAGTACCGACCGTATCAAGCCGTACTGTACCAGGTATATTCGGTACCGATACCCATTTTTGAGGATTTGGGTAACGGTATTTTCGGTACCGGTTAGTACCGAGCTCATCAAATCCTGTAGCAACGCAGCAATGCAAGTAATTGCACAGTTTAGATTATAAACAAAGATATATACTTGAAACATTCTTATTTAGATCTTTAAAACGAATATTATCCTTGAATATATTATTGAAAGTTTTGTGTTATATATATATATACATATAGGAGAAGGATCCGTTAGGAATCACCCTTTATTGCGAGAACCGCAAGAACCAAGTTTGAACACAACAAAAAAATACCTAAAAAATCAAAAAAACACTCAAAAAAATTTTTTTTACTATTTTTTTTTAAAATCGCTATATTTCGTCACCAAAAAAAAATCCGAGTAACAATTATCCATGCATATGTATCGTTTCTTTGACAAATTCCGTAATACATTATGAATATCAGACAATCGCATTTTCATTTACACTACCATTCATAATACACTACATTTTACATTAACAATATTAGAAATGCACATGTGCATCTATATGTATGAACTTGTTATAACACTAACAACACTAGAAATGCACATGTGCATCTATATTGTTTTGATCAAAAAATCAAGCTAGGATAATGCAACCAAATCTTTTGTTGTGAGGTGTGATGCTTGAATCAATGAACAAATGTATGAATAACTTGCAAATGAAATAGACAAGTGATACAAGGATTTATACGAGGAAAAAGCCCTTGATCAAGAGTTGATCTCCGGCATAAAAAACCTCGGGTGATGGAAACTACCGATCACCAACTACAATTAAACAAATGATCGTTACAACTCGGGATGATAACAAGCTTGTTACAAGGATCACTAGAGTGCAATGTGTATGAAATCGCCAAATGAACTGTTGAGAGCTTGCGAGAGTGTGAGTGTTAGCTAACTTAGCCAATTCTTCTAATTCAAGCTTGTTATCCCCTTTTAAAATTAGAAATAACTCAAATAACTAACTATCCGTAATTCATGCTAGCCTCCCACTACTTCCATAACGGTTACTCCAGCTGAACACGTGCGGAATATTGAGAGCATATTCTCCAAGAATATCGGCAAGACCAAGTCTAATGCGTATACTCCTGCAAAATATGTTTAAACATAGTGAAGGCAACCGTTAGTATAAGGATAACAATAAGGATCCTGAATCCTGATCCTGCAACGTCTCCCGAGAATCCTTAATTCAAACAGAATTGAGGATCCGTGATCCTTAGGTATAGAAAATCTATCCCTAACATTTGCCCGAAAAATATGAGTAAAATGTAAATTAACGAGTCGTATTTTTTAATCTTATCTGCAACTAACTAGCCAACGGAATTATAGCCGTTTGAGTCGAGCTAGCCGTTACACCTCATACGTCATTGAAGTGACAATCCTGCAGAATCATCATTATATATAGGTTAGAGATAAGGATCAGTTTGCATTTAAATTCGAGCGATACTCCCTTTAAATCCTCATTCAAAGATCAATCAGGTATCTCTCTCCTCCTTCTCTCTTCATCTTCTTAGTCTGTTCTTCTTCAAAATCTTTAGATCATAATGAAGTTACGATCATCCCCCGCCAAGGATCAGGCTGGTGATGCTGGAGCTGGGGGCGATGGTGATGGTGATGCAACAAAGGTGTGAGCTGCAGAAATGGGCGATGATGGATTTATCTAGACGCGGCCGGAGCCCATTTTTTATGGTTTAGTAGTTGGTTTTTTGTTTGATGGTGTTTTTCTTGAACAATGCTGGTCTGTACTTAAACAATAGTTCTTAGGTTTAAGGATCACGGATCCTTCAGACAATAGGTAGGATTACAAATGGTGGAGGGATCCTCTGTTTGGGGGATGAAGCCATTGTGATCCTGCTGTACTTTTATTCCTGCACTTAGACCTCATTAACATGGACACCCTTTGCCAACCCAAGTGGTCGGGCCATGTTTTGCTGGTAGAAACTTGGGTTGGCAATTTTGACAACCTTTTAAGGGTTTAACTTTTGGTAAATAAAAACTTAATCTTTTGGCTATCTCATGTGTTGTTATATTTGTGAATACTTTATCTTTCAATTGTTATGAAATACTTTGTTTGAATTCATAAGTTAGGAATAAAAATTTAATAGATCATGTCAAAAGTTTAGGATATGATCAAGGATCAAATATCCTATAGTCGATAAATTCAAAAGAGTAGTGTGATTTAAGGATCATGTGTCTTGTTGTCAAAGAGTAAGGGTCACTTAGATAAATAAATAATAAAATCAAAGTGATCAAGGATCATACCTGAGAATCCAAGTTAGGATCCTAAACCTTTAACATTTACGATCAGGATAACCAAAAAACAAACCTTAATAAAAGGTTAGGATCAAGGATCCTTAGTTGTTTAGCTTCAAAAACCTGAAATTGAACATAACTTGGGACTAAGCCAATATAAGAGAAGAGTTAGCAACTGGGGACAAGCCCAACAATTCTGGGGACAAGCCCAATATACTGGGGACAAGCCCAAAAAACTGGGGACAAGCCCAAAGGATCTTGTGTGAACTGGAGTATGGCCCTCACTGGCGACTATCCAAACTTAGTGACATGAAAATTCCAAAACATTAGCTAACTTGAAAACGTTAGAAACCTTAGGAATGGATGTATGGTACGTCTACCATTATACGTAGGATCCTGAATACAGCCAGTACAATGAAATTGTCAGCCCCTAAAGCGGGTACTGGTCCCATTGCCATGAACTGCACCAGGATCATCGTGCGCTACTGGCGATACTGGGGACAGGCCCAACAAACTGGGGACCAGCCCAAAAAACTGGGGTCAAGCCCAAATAACTGGAAACTTCTGTGGATACTCAATCCTTTGTTAAGGATATGTCAACCTTCTGCAAAACTCAGAACTAAGTGAAAGAAGGATGAAGGATCCAGGATCCTTCTCCTTGTATATAAGATAATCAAAGAATGAAATAGATTAAAATTAGATCATTACCAGAATGAGGATCATCTATCCTCTAAGGATCCTTCGAGGATATCGGCTATGAATGTTGCTAAGGATCCTGGATCCTTACTACATAAAGTAACTTTTCAAGTGGACAACATTCCAAGCTCTTGGTAGCAAATCACCTTCCATTGTTAGCAATCGATATGCCCCCTTTCCTGCCTCAGCTTCAATCAGGTAGGGGCCTTCCCACTTTGGTGCCAACTTTCCATCAGCAGGATTTGTGGTATTCTGAAATGCTTTCCTCAATACCATATCACCAACTTGGAACTTCCTGATCCTGACATTCTTATTGTAGGCTCCAGCCATCCTTTGTTGATAACTAGCCATCCTTATCCTTGCCAAGTCCCTGAGTTCTTCTATGGTATCCAAGTCTTGAACCAAGTTTTCAGCATTTCCTTCAGGATCACGAATGCTTGTTCTTGCAGTAGGAACCACCATCTCTGTAGGGATCACTGATTCTGCTCCAAATACTAAAGAGAATGGAGTTTGGCCAGTGGCATTCTTGGGAGTTGTCCTATTAGCCCAAAGTACATAAGGTAGTTCTTCTGCCCACTTTCCTTTCTTGGATCCAAGCTTCTTTTTCAAGTTGTTGATGATGATCTTGTTGGATGATTCTGCCTGACCATTAGCTTGTGGGTTAACTGGTGTTGATGTTATCATCTTAATTCCCCAGCTGTCACAAAAGTTAGTAGTTCTACTCCCAATAAATTGGGATCCATTATCACAAACAATTTCAGAAGGGATACCAAATCTAGTAATAATATTTCTTTTAATAAAGGATATCACTTCTTTCTCTCTAACTTGAGCAAAGGCTTCAGCCTCTATCCACTTAGAGAAGTAATCAGTCATGGCAAGCATGAACACCTTTCCTCCTGGTGCTTTGGGAAGTTTACCAACTATATCCATTCCCTATCTCATGAATGGCCAAGAAGACGATATAGGATGCAGGAGCTCTGCTGGCTGATGAAGGATATTACTATGTCTCTGACAAGGATCACACTTCTTAGCATAATCCACAGCATCCTTCTTCATTGTAGGCCAATAGTATCCTGTCCTAAGGATCCTTGAGAACAATGCCCTGCCCCGAATGTGGTTTCTGTAATCTCTTTCATGAAAATCCTTTAGGACTTCTTGAATTTCAGGATCCTCTATACACCTTAGATATGGACCTGCAAGGGATCGTTTATATAACATGTTATTTAATATTGTAAATTGAGATACCTTGATTTTGAAAGCCCTGGGGTTTTCTCCTGTAGGGATCTCTCCATGTTGTATATATCTCATGATTGGAAGGATCCATGATCCTGAATGAGACTGTGCATCATCACTAAGAACCATAGCAGAATCATGTTCTATCTCCATAGTTATGTGATCCTCAATAGCAGGAGCCAAAATATGGATGATAGGGATCTTAATATCCTCTGGAATTTTTAAGGATGATCCTAGGTTGGCCAATGCATCAGCTTCTGCATTTTCTTCCCTGGGTACCTGTGTCAAACTAAAGGAAACAAAAGAGAGTGCCAATTCCTTGACTATCTCTAGATATTTAATTAGTCGTTCACCTTTAACAGCATATGCTCCATTAAAGTGATTAGTAATTAACAATGAATCTACATGTACCTCAAGATACCTGATCCTCATATGCTTGGCAATTTGCAAACCAGCTATCAAGGCTTCATATTCAGCCTCATTATTAGTAGTTTGAAACTCACAAGCTATGGAGTGGGGTATTATGTCCCCCTGTGGTGATTTTAGTAGTATTCCAAGTCCTGTTCCTTTGACATTAGATGCTCCATCAGTGAAGAGTATCCAAGGATCCTTAGTCTCTTCAAGCTGTTGAACTTCTAACTCAGCTTCCCTTTGTAGATCACTACTGAAATCTGCCACAAAGTCAGCTAAGGCTTGGGATTTGATGGCAGTTCTTGTTTCATATCTTATATCATAAGCACTAAGCTTCACTGCCCATTTAGCCATCCTTCCTGACATTTCAGGTTTCCTGAGAACATTCTTAATTGGAAAATTAGTCTTAACAATAATGGCATGAGTTTCAAAATAATGTCTTAATTTAGTAGATGCCATAATCAAAGCAAGGATAAGTTTTTCTAAATTTGAATACCTGGATTCAGCATCAAGCAAATTCTTACTTACATAATAGACAGGATGTTGTGTACCTTCGTGATCCTTAACAAGGACTGCACTTACTGCTTTAGAGGATACCGCTAGATATAAGGATAATATATCCCCCTTTTCTGGTTTCATCAAGGCAGGAGCTGAGGATAGGTAATCCTTAAGGGCTTTGAGAGCATTTTCATGCTTTTCAGTCCATTCAAATTTCTTGTTCTTTCTCAAAACGTCATAGAATTCCTTGCACTTTCAGATGACTTTGATATGAACCTATTCATGGCTGCGATCCTCCCTGTCAACCTTTGCACATCCTTGGCGTTGGCAGGAGATTTGATATTCACAATAGCCTTAATTTGCTCTGGACTTGCTTATATGCCTCTTTTTGTTACCATGTAACCTAGGAACTTGCCTGCTTTAACACCAAAGTGACACTTTGAAGGATTCAACTTCATATTGAATTTGTCAAGGATATTGAATGCCTCTTCCAGGTCTCTAAGGTGATCTTCAGCTCTCTTGGACTTAACCATCATGTCATCTATATAGACTTCCATAGTGTGTCCTATTTGTTCCATAAACATCATATTGACTTGTAACACCCCGAAAATTTACGTCCTATAATGTATTGACACGTGTCATAAGCTTGAACGTGTGAAAGTATACTCTAGAGGGACTAAAGTTGACAAACATGGAAAGTATGTGAATATAAGGGTTCAAAATGTCAACAAGTGATAGATATAATTTACAGTAACCCTACATGATGCTCATACCCTTACACAAATAAATCATGGATCATACGAAGCTAAATATGAAAGAAAGTGAGAGGTTACAAACCACAGGGGTTAAATGTGTCAACATGTTTAAAGAAAGTGAGAGGTTACAAACCACAGGGGTTCAAAATGTCAACAAGTAATGATTAATTATGCTCACTTGAATGTGTGATAAAAATTTCATAAAGTTTCGTTATCGTATGAGAAAGTTATGATCAAATTCGTATACGAGGGGTTAAAAGCGTCAACGTTGGAAATTAGGACTTTCCGGGTAAGCACAAAGTTAACCAAGGACTTGCCAATGTTTAAACAAGTCTTGAAGCCCTTATAAGTAAAATTGAGGGGCTCAAAATGCAAGAGAATAAGTTTGGTTGACCTTTGGAAAGACCAAGAGCCAAGATACAAAAGTTGCAAAAATATTTGGCTGCTGCAGAAGGCTTGCGCACCGCAAGACATACCCTTACGGTGCGCAAGTGTTGCCCAGCGACAGAAAGTTGGCTGTTGGCTGTTTTAAACGTTGCAACCGACTTAAAAACGATTTTCCTCATACATGGGCGACCGCTAATAGTTCCTAGGACTTAGGGGCACTTGTCAATGATCTGGAACACCCCTTAGACTTAGTTGTCATCATCAAATTGATTCAAGAACACTATAAAAGGGCCTCATAGTTGCAACATTGTGATCACACCATTCCATCTGCATTTGGGGAGCTTCTTGGAGCATAAGAGCAGACCCTAAGCCTTCCTAATCGTGCATAGGACTTCAGTAAGTATGCTTAACCTTTCTTAGTTAAGTTTTTGCTTAGTTTTAGCTTAAAAGTCAAACCCTCGTAATTAATGGTTGACTTAGCGATTAATCACTAATGGTCCAGTGATTAGTCGAATTGAAAGTAGTTATAAGTTGGTATTTATGTGGGCATTAAACCCTTAAAAAGGCACCCTCTGATTTCCACTCTAACTAGGTCAAATGTCGGGTCAAACTTGTTATTAAAAAGTCAACAGGATGCTTAATTTCAAATTAATACATAATTAACAATGTAGAAGCTTTGCAACCTGTTTTATTACTTTTATAACTTAGTAATTAATGTAAGAACATGTCTAAGCATGTTCGACCCGACAATTTTCTGTTTAGACCCGGTTCGGAACCGAAAGTCGCAAAGCTTTGACTTTTGCTTTGACTTCAGTTCTGACCCGATTTAGTATGATTTGGAAATGCCTTAGAGCTTCCTTAGGACCAGGCTACATGTTAGCATAACCCTCCGTGGTTGGTTCATTGATTATCCGATTCGTTTACATGTTTCCGTTAATTGCTTAAATGTTGACCAATATGCCCTTTTAACCATAAAACGAGAATTTTGGGAATGTGAAAGGACAATAATCCTTATTACTAATTTATAAAGTTGTCCCTAAATTTTCACATCAGTTGGAGGTCTGGATTAGGAGTTATGCTCATTAGCGTAATTATAACGCCTTTTAGTAATTAAAAGGCGCAATTAGCATAAGGCCTATCTAAACCCAATTTTCGACACCAAACCTTTTACCCACTGATGTAAGATAATATTTTGAGATTTTTAAAGATTTTTAATCATTTTTAACCAGTCCATAACCGAAGGTTATGGCCTCAAATCAGTAAATACCGATTATGCCCTTTTAGGCCATAAAATGAGTTTTACAAGCCCTTTTGATGCCAATCCAATGGCTACTGAGTTTATATAATAAATAAAGTATTTTGAACTTTATAACCTGATCAGAAAACACAGATTTCCTGTATAACCCGAAAATCGCTTAAAATGACTTTTTACGCATATTAAACGCATAGTTTGGGTTTAAAACCATTTTGTCATATAAGACCTATTACCAACTGATATGACCTATTAAAATAAGTTATTTTACTGATGTATTCGGACACGAATCTCAGAACTTCATTTAAACTCCTTTTAAATCTTTAAAATGACCAAAATACCCCTACGGGGCTTATTTTGAGATTAAACTCGTTTTGGGCATAATGGAAGATATCCTACTGATATCACAACATATTAAAGGCATATTAACTTAGGAAACCTGTATATGACTCTTTTGGTTACTGGTTACGCACTTGTCGCGTTCGGATCGGCTTATGTGACTAGTTCGCATATATTAGCCGAAACGGGTCAAACCATATCAGTTTTGTCTCAAAATCCAGAATGTGTTTAAGTTACCCATATTAAACAAGAATACAAGCTTGCCGGGTTAAAACCACATTCTAAACCGGTCTTCGCCTTATCATGCGTTGAACCGTATATTTCCTTAAAACTAACCGGTCTAAGTTTATGCTTAATTAAAGACCCGTTAGTATTCTAATTGGTTATTATACCATCATTCCAGACTAGAGCCTTCCAGTAAATTGTACCTACGCTTACTTAAGTGAATACGGCTGAGTTATTATAATTCTTGCTATTTAAGACAGGAGCTAGCTCAGGTAAATACTCTTAACTTATTTTCCCTATTACGGGCTTGGGATACGGTAATATAAATACCGCATGGTCAGGTATGGGATTCGAAGACCAATGAGTCGGGAAATCCAAATAACCTGTTTTAATTCGTATTGCTTGACTGAAACATTGGGGGTTAATGCGACCGTGTCCTGGATATCCTTGACTCGTTAAATGCAATGGCCACGACCTAAGCACGGGGTGTAGGCATACACCTGACAGATGCCATATGTTTATTAATTAAGTATAACCAATATGGGATTCCCAATAGGGGAATAGTGGTGTGTCGGTTAATCTTGAACCGGCATAGATCCGGGCCCCGTATGTAGAGCAAGTTATGTAAGACTGATAACATGAAATATAGTTTGTCCCAAGTATAAAAGATTAATTTTGCCTTGTGCATTTTAATCAATGTGTCAACATATTTTGTACCGAAGTGCATTTAAACCAATTTACAAACTCTTTTCAAATGAGTCGGTTGAGTGTATTTACCAGTGAAAACTGACGTATTTTCCAAAGTCTAAGTGACAGGTACAAGTACGTAATAGGCTGGAAGCTGCTCAGGGCGTTAATAAGGAATCTTGCAAGTTCTAGGCGTCCAAAGTCTGTTGAACAATGTTTCATTTTATTTTCGATCCGCCTGTGGATCCTTTACTTTCCGTTGTAATACTTGATATTACTTTATTTTCGGATTATAATATATTTATCCTTTGCTTCCGCTGTGCATTTATATATTGTGTTGTTTGACTATGATGATATCAACTACGTCACGATACTCCCTACCGGGCCCACCGGTCAAACGTGGAAATATCGGGGTGTGACAGGTTGGTATCAGAGCCAACACTGAGTGAATTAAACACTAGCCTTTTGTGTTTAATCTCAGTTACACAGTTGCACATTCTTGAGTCTAGACGAGAACATAGGACAAATTCTAATTCGTTTTATTTTGTCCTTATTTGGTTCCTTTGTTATTTTCCGATTAGTCCTTGCATGGGCAAGTCATTTTTGTAGAAGTCCCGTTTAGGGCAACCATATACTTGTTTAAAATTTTAATGGAACGATTATATTAAGAGTATCATTCCTTTTTGTAAGATCTACCATTATAATAAAATGGCAAACTCTAAAAAGGACAAGACCTAGCCATGTATCATTTTAAAGAACAGGGCCAAGATGGCAGGTCCTCAATTTAGATTCAGATCCTTATTAACATCTCAATTAGGGATTGTTCGGTGTTTAAATATTAAGAAGAATCTTAAAGGTAAACCTATCCTATATGACGAGGCCAAGGTGGTAGAACCTATTCAAGAGATTCAAATCCTTGTTAACATCTGTAACATGTTAACATTCCTGGCAGACGTGGTTCGATAAAACAGCATGAGTCATCCTTAAATTGGATTAATCCACTTTTCCTTATTAAAATAATCATCCCTTAGAAGGGAAGTGCCTATGGGCTATAATTAATGTCCTCTGAGACTAAAGACAGTGGTAGCCTATAACTCCCTGTCAAGAAAACGTAATGAACTTTGATTCACACCTTAATGCCTCGATTCTCTGAAATCATGGCTTATAAATTAAACTTGTCTACGCGACTAGGCCATTTGTGCTATTATTAAAACCTTAATGCTTCGATTCTCTGAAATCATGGCTTATAAATTAAACTTGTCTACGCGACTAGGCCATTTGTGCTATTATTAAAACCTTAATGCATCGATTCTCCGAAATCATGGCTTATAAATTAAACTTGTCTACGCGACTAGGCCATTTGTGCTATTATTAACTTCTAAATTAGGATTTATGATAAAAATCCTAAATAAAATAAATATCCTTCCTTTCCTGCCAGTATGCATTTTAAAAAGAATCTTAAAGGTGAAACCTAGCCTACGCGGCCAAGATGGTGAAACCTACTCAAGGTATTCAGATCCTTGTTAACACCTAAGAACGTGTTAGCACTCCCGACAACAGTGATCCGATAAAATCACACTTGTCATCCTTATATTAGGAATTTTTCCAAATCCCTTATTTAGCGTAAATGATCAATAGGAATCATGGCTAGTAAACGTCGAACATGATGTACGCATCAAAACATCCATTTGGGATGTATACCTACGGGCAAGGGTGTATACATGAAAAGATAGTTTATATTTCATAAATTCTTGTCAAGACAATGAACTATGAAATTTTCCGATCCAAAGGAATCATCGATTATGTTTTAAATTTTTCCCTAGTGACAAGGCCCTGTGCCATCAAGAGTTCTTGGGAACAAGCTCTTGTGCTATATAAAATGTCAGTGCGACATTGACAGTCGTGATTTATGTCCCCTGTCCAATAAATATGAAGGATTATATTCTGTTTACACGCCAAGGATGGTTTATTTAAAAACCTAGGCAGAACATAATCAAATAACTTAAATACTATCTTTTGGCCTATATGGTTTATTTACACCACAGCTATTTAATCAACAAATTCAACAATTCACCATATAATTAAATCAATTATTACTAATTGGTTTGTAGCCTTCAAAGCTTCACCATGGTTGACTCCTCTGAAGCTCACAATCATCCAGTTAATCAGAATGATGATACAAGACTGAATTTAACGGGCGCCGAGTTACAGGCTATGTTAGATACAGCTGTAAACAAGGCCGTGAACCGAGCGTTAAGGGATCATAAACGAAAGTATGATAATACCCCGAACAAAGGTTACAAAAAGGGTAGGAGCAGTTCGAGCTATAACCAGTCCAAGCCAAAGAAGGCAAAACCCGAATGTGGAACCTGCGGGAAGAAGCACTTTGGAAAATGTTTCTATGATCAGACCAGGGGATGTGTCATCTGTAAGGAGATGGATCACAAGACCCATGAATACAAGGACCTGAAGAACAACCAGCGGTCAGGTGAAAAGACCAAATGCAAAACCTGTAGGAAATACCACCTCGGGAAATGCAGATTTGAATCTCAGCCTTCACCTTGTGGAATCTGCAAGTCCAAGGGGCATAAGACCTTGGACTGCAAGAAGATAGAGGACGCAACCTGCCATGGTTGCAATGAAATAGGGCACATCAAAACTAATTGCCCTAATAAAACCAAGAAGTCTGGGAAGGATAAGAAAGGAAACGCCTGAACTACCAATTGAATGACAGAGACAGTACATATCAATAATAGCATCAGGTACGTCCCGTACCATTTAGCATTGATAGTTTCTGCTAAGTATCTTACGTTAATGCAAGGGATAATAAACCTTTAGTAAACCGTAAGCCTAGTAAACTCTTGATTACATTCATAAGAACTTCAGATATTAAATGTAAGATATAACTTATCAATGGAATCTATAATAACCATCTCTCCCATCCTCGAAGATAATCCTTTCATAAGAATCTGGAGTACTTTTCCCCAAAAAGAGTACGACAGTATATATTACTTTATTTTATTTTATTATTTTCTCATTGTTTTCTATCGCCTGTGAATGCCAAACTATGTTTGATAAAAGTGCCATATGAGGATTGGCGTATCCTAGTGTGTCCCATAGATTACTTCCATGCCTGATCAGTATGGAGGTTTAATGCATGGAACCCCTGAGATATCCCAATGGTCATATTGTACCAAAGTCGACTAGTAGTATTCAAGGAAGATACCCAATATAAAAATGTCCTTATAAGTATCTCTACTTAGGACATCCTTGCATTTGTAAAGAGAATGTGTCATTTATCTGACACCGACATCGAAAGATGAATCGAAGCCTGAGAATACAGACACCTCTGACATCTCTATGTGTCATAATTATCTTCTCCTAAGATTACCCTGTTTACCCCTGAAAGGCAGGTAGAAATAAGATTTATATCCCATTAAGGCTGTATTATTATGAAATCTCCAAGACGGCCAATACCATCATTGGGAGAATCAAAACCTCGATTAACTAAGTTTTTAAAATAGAGGGTTCATATAGTCTAACTCGGTATCCTGAGAATTCGGTATAGTTAATTAAGAAAGACGGATCATCTTGCTTATGCATTGATTACCGCAACCCTATTTAAGCAACAATTAAGAATCGCTATTACCTGCCCAGGATCGTCGATTGGTTCGACTAGCTGTAAGGATTAGCTATTCTTTAAGACTAGTTTTGAGCAATGGTTGGAATAACCATCTCACCTAAAGATAAGCTTTTCTATAATAGTTGTTATATAAGTATCAAGGTGGCTCCTTTGGAGACCTTGTATAGATGAGATATCAAAACATCCGTTGGATGGACGAGACTTTGGGAAGTCCACTTATCAGGATCTGAAAGTTGCATTGGAAACAACGAATAGGATCATACAATTATCTGTAAGTTGCCATTATTTGGCAGAAAATCAAGGATTAATGAAAATAGCAAACCTCCTAAATTCTTGTTAAGGAATAAGGTTCAACAATAGATATCACCCAGGGAGGGTGTGCCAAATCTGTTAAATTATCAGGCTAGTTAAGCTCTGAATATATAGAATCATTCGAAGGAAATCGAATGTATTAAGATCAAGTAGCTTATAAGCTAAAACCTATTTAAGGAGCTTGGCGGAGCTCGCAATACATTACACACTAGTGACTGAAGGGTGTGTTTCGCCAATAAGTCAAGAAGCACTATCACATAATGATATGCAAATTTATGATGTGATGAGCATCCTGTACCTATTAAGGATCGACAGGTTAAGAAGCTCCAAAAAGGATACATGTACCTAATATAGGAGTCACTTTGGGAGCTTGGAAAGACTCCAGATATGTTATAGGAGTTAAGTCCATTATGAGACAAAAAGTACTTCCAGCATTTTAACAAATCTCGAGGTCGAGATTTCTTTTAAGGGGGTGAGGATGTAACACCCCGAAAATTTACGTCCTATAATGTATTGACACGTGTCATAAGCTTGAACGTGTGAAAGTATACTCTAGAGGGACTAAAGTTAACAAACATGGAAAGTATGTGAATATAAGGGTTCAAAATGTCAACAAGTGATAGATATAATTTATAGTAACCCTACATGATGCTCATACCCTTACACTAATAAATCATGGATCATACGAAGCTAAATATGAAAGAAAGTGAGAGGTTACAAACCACAGGGGTTAAATGTGTCAACATGTTTAAAGTATACCTCTGAGTGACCTTTTAGCAAACCCGAAGCTTTGTAATGATTAATTATGCTCACTTGAATGTGTGATAAAAATTTCATAAACTTTCGTTATCGTATGAGAAAGTTATGATCAAATTCGTATACGAGGGGTTAAAAGCGTCAACGTTGAAAATTATGACTTTCCGGGTAAGCACAAAGTTAACCAAGGACTTGCCAATGTTTAAACAAGACTTGAAGCCCTTAAAAGTAAAATTGAAGGGCTCAAAATGCAAGAGAATAAGTTTGGTTGACCTTTGGAAAGACCAAGAGCCAAGATACAAAAGTTGCAAAAATATTTGGCTGCTGCAGAAGGCTTGCGCACCGCAAGACATACCCTTACGGTGCGCAAGTGTTGCCCAGCGACAGAAAGTTGGCTGTTGGCTATTTTAAACGTTTCAACCGACTTAAAAACGATTTTCCTCATACATGGGCTACCCCTAATAGTTCCTAGGACTTAGGGGCACTTGTCAATGATCTGGAACACCCCTTAGACTTAGTTGTCATCATCAAATTGATTCAAGAACACTATAAAAGGGCCTTATAGTTGCAACATTGTGATCACACCATTCCATCTGCATTTGGAGAGCTTCTTGGAGCATAAGAGCAGACCCTAAGCCTTCCTAATCGTGCATAGGACTTCAGTAAGTATGCTTAACCTTTCTTAGTTAAGTTTTTGCTTAGTTTTAGCTTAAAAGTCAAACCGTCGTAATTAACGGTTGACTTAGCGATTAATCACTAATGGTCCAGTGATTAGTCGAATTGAAAGTAGTTATATGTTGGTATTTATGTGGGCATTAAACCCTTAAAAGGGCACCCTCTGATTTCCACTCTAACTAGGTCAAATGTCGGGTCAAACTTGTTATTAAAAAGTCAACAGGATGCTTAATTTCAAATTAATACATAATTAACAATGTAGAAGCTTTGCAACCTGTTTTATTACTTTTATAACTTAGTAATTAATGTAAGAACATGTCTAAGCATGTTCGACCCGACAATTTTCTGTTTAGACCCGGTTCGGAACCGAAAGTCGCAAAGCTTTGACTTTTGCTTTGACTTCAGTTCTGACCCGATTTAGTATGATTTGGAAATGCCTTAGAGCTTCCTTAGGACCAGGCTACATGTTAGCATAACCCTCCGTGGTTGGTTCATTGATTATCCGATTCGTTTACATGTTTCCGTTAATTGCTTAAATGTTGACCAATATGCCCTTTTGACCATAAAACGAGAACTTTGGGAATGTGAAAGGACAATAATCCTTATTACTGATTTATAAAGTTGTCCCTAAATTTTCACATCAGTTGGAGGTCTGGATTAGGAGTTATGCTCATTAGCGTAATTATAACGCCTTTTAGTAATTAAAAGGCGCAATTAGCATAAAGCCTATCTAAACCCAATTTTCGACACCAAACCTTTTACCCACTGATGTAAGATAATATTTTGAGATTTTTAAAGATTTTTAATCATTTTTAACCTGACCATAACCGAAGGTTATGGCCTTAAATCGGTAAATACCGATTATGCCCTTTTAGGCCATAAAATGAGTTTTACAAGCCCTTTTGATACCAATCCAATGGCTACTGATTTTATATAATAAATAAAGTATTTTGAACTTTATAACCTGATCAGAAAACTCAGATTTCCTGTATAACCCGGAAATCGCTTAAAATGACTTTTTACGCATATTAAACGCATAGTTTGGGTTTAAAACCATTTTGTCATATAAGACCTATTACCAACTGATATGACCTATTAAAATAAGTTATTTTACTGATGTATTCGGACACGAATCTCAGAAATTCATTTAAACTCCTTTTTAATCTTTAAAATGACCAAAATACCCCTACGGGGCTTATTTTGAGATTAAACTCGTTTTGGGCATAATGGAAGATATCCTACTGATATCACAACATATTAAAGGCATATTAACTTAGGAAACCTGTATATGACTCTTTTGGTTACTGGTTACGCACTTGTCGCGTTCGGATCGGCTTATGTTTCTAGTTCGCATATATTAGCCGAAACGGGTCAAACCATATCAGTTTTGTCTCAAAATCCAGAATGTGTTTAAGTTACCCATATTAAACAAGCATACAAGCTTGCTGGGTCAAAACCACATTCTAAACCGGTCTTCACCTTATCATGCGTTGAACCGTATATTTCCTTAAAACTAACCGGTCTAAGTTTAGGCTTAATTAAAGACCCGTTAGTATTCTAATTGGTTATTATACCATCATTCCAGACTAGAGCCTTCCGGTAAATTGTACCTACGCTTACTTAAGTGAATACGGCTGAGTTATTATAATTCTTGCTATTTAAGACAGGAGCCAGCTCAGGTAAATACTCTTAACTTATTTTCCCTATTACGGGCTTGGGATACGGTAATATAAATACCGCATGGTCAGGTATGGGATTCGAAGACCAATGAGTCGGGAAATCCAAATAACCTGTTTTAATTCGTATTGCTTGACTGAAACATTGGGGGTTAATGCGACCGTGTCCTGGATATCCTTGACTCATTAAATGCAATGGCCACGACCTAAGCACGGGGTGTAGGCATACACCTGACAGATGCCATATGTTTATTAATTAATTATAACCAATATGGAATTCCCAATAGGGGAATAGTGGTGTGTCGGTTAATCTTGAACCGGCATAGATCCGGGCCCCGTATGTAGAGCAAGTTATGTAAGTCTGATAACATGAAATATAGTTTGTCCCAAGTATAAAAGATTAATTTTGCCTTGTGCATTTTAATCAATGTGTCAACATATTTTGTGCCGAAGTGCATTTAAACCAATTTACAAACTCTTTTCAAATGAGTCGATTGAGTGTATTTACCAGTGAAAACTGATGTATTTTCCAAAGTCTAAGTGACAGGTACAAGTACGTAATAGGCTGGAAGCTGCTCAGTGCGTTAATAAGGAATCTTGCAAGTTCTAGGCGTCTAAAGTCTGTTGAATAATGTTTCATTTTATTTTCGATCCGCCTGTGGATCCTTTACTTTCCGTTGTAATACTTGATATTACTTTATTTTCGGATTGTAATATATTTATCCTTTGCTTCCGCTGTGCATTTATATATTGTGTTGTTTGACTATGATGATATCAACTACGTCACGATACTCCCTACCGGGCCCACCGGTCAAACGTGGAAATATCGGGGTGTGACATGACTAGCCTTTGATAAGTAGCACATGCATTCCTTAGTCCAAATGGCATAGCAATATAACAATAGATACTAGCTGGGGTCATAAAGGTTGTATCCTCTTGATCAGATGGTTCCATCTGAATTTGTTGAAATCCAGATGAAGCATCCATAAAAGTCAACAACTCATGACCCGCGGTAGCATCCACCATGGAGTCAATGTGGGGTAATGGGAAAGGATCCTTGGGATATGCCTTGTTTAAATCAGTAAAATCGATACATACCCTCCACTTTCCATTTTTCTTTTGAACGACAACCACATTGGCTAACCACCTTGGATACTTGACCTCTCTAATCATACCTGCTCGGAGTAATTTATCTACCTCCTCCTGGATAATGGCATTCCTCTCAGGTGCAAATTTTCTCCTCTTTTGGTGTATGGTTTTGAATGACCTGTCAATACCAAGCTTATGAGTAATTATATCTTCAGAGATACCTATCATATCTTCATGCTTCCAGGCAAAGGTAGTTTTTCTCCTCTTGAGGAAGGATACCAAATCCTGTTCAATATCGCTGAGGATCCCTGATCCTATGAAGACTTTGGATTCAGGATCATGAGGATCCATAAGGATATCTTTCACATCCTGCTCTCTTGCCTCCAAGACATCTCTTGGAGGATGCTTTAATTGCTATTGCTCCTTTGGTCTTGAGGCTGGTTTCATTGATGAGGTATAGAAATTCTTTGCTTCTTGTTGGTCACTCTCAATCTTTATCACCCCCCATGGTCTAGGATGCTTCACACATTGATGATATGTAGATGCAACCGCCTTCATGTCATGTATCCATGGCCTGCCAAGGATAACATTGCAACAGGATAAGCAATCTATTACACAAAATTTTTTATAAGAATGAAGTCCTTCAATGTAGATGGGAAGTTTAATGTCCCCCAATGTATTCTTGGTTTCTCCGCTGAATCCCACAAGAACTGAGGATCTTGGGACAATATCCGATTCAGGGATGTTCATTTTCTTGAGGACATCAAGCTGAATGATGTTCACCGAGCTTCCTCCATCGATTAGGATCCTGCGAACAAAATGGTTAGAAATGAACAAAGTAATGACAAGACCATCATGATGAGGATCCTGAACATCAACACGATCATCCTCATCAAAAGTTATGACTTTCTCCTGTGTGATAGTAGAGGTCCGGATAGGTCTGTCCCCATTATCCGTCTTAGTCTCCTTGGCATGTCTTTTGGCTGCTGAAAAGGAAGTACCACAAATGTCTGATCCACCAGATATGAAGTTTATAACTTGTGCATCTGCCGGAGGAGCAGGAGATCTTTCTGGAACCTTTTCAGGATCCTGGATCCTTGACTTTTTTCTTCCCAAAAGCTCCTTCAAGTTCCCCTTGCTTAACAAGTAACCAATTTCTTTTCTAAGTGCAATACATTCTTCAGTGAGATGTCCGAAATCCTCATGATATGCACACCATTTGGACTTGTCTTTTGTTGCGGCTGGTTTATCACTTTTCCTTGGCCATCTTGCTTTCTCACCTAGATTCTGCATTGCAAGAATTAGTTCATTGTTATCAACAGAAAAACAGTATTCAGAAATGGGAGGATAATCCTCATCATCCTCTTCCTGTTCTACTGCATGCACGCTTTGGTTGTCAGACTTGTTGTAAGACTTGGACTTGTTGTTCCTGAAATAGGATCCTTGTTTTTCCTGTTTCGAGGATCCTGCCAGTCTTTCCTGGATCCTCTTATCATCCTCTAATCGGATGAATCTGAGGGCCCTGGTTCTTACTTCATCAAGATTCCTGCATGGGGTCTTGACAAGATCATCATAGAATAATGAATCCCTAAGCAAACCCATTTTAAAGGCTTCTACAGCCGTGGCAATATCCAGATTAGGAATATCTAAGGATTCTTTACTAAACTTAGTGATATAATCTCTAAGTGATTCATTTTGACCTTGTGTTACCCTATATAGATCACTAGTTAATCGTTCAAATTTTCTACTGTTTTGGTCAAAAATCAAGCAATGATTGTTAGGGGAGGATTTTCTAACAATTAGTGATCCTTATTCATTATCCTGATATGTGATCCTTACTTCTGTGACAGGTGGTGATCCTCGGAAGAGCTTCAGGATCAGGATCATGGATCACTTTAAGGATCCTCGTACTGACGATTGTTTGTTTATATTTTGTATTACCTCGCTGGTATTACGAGCTTGACCAAGTCTTGGCGACATTCCTGGAGAATATTCCCAAACTATTCTGCACGTGCTTGGCCAAAAATAGACGTTGTGGAGAACGTGGAGGCATGGCACGAAAGTAGGAGAGTTTGTTAGCTAGTTACATTTCTATTTTAAAGGGGTAACGAGCTAGTTAGAGAAACACTTAGTCATTTCTGCAACTACACACACTCGTATACTCGCACACTTGAAGCTCTCGACGAACATACATTCATTTTCGCTCACATTTACACATTTCACGATAGTGATCCTTGTACCTAGCTCGTTACTATCCGAAGTTGTAAACATTTAATCATTTATTTGAGCTTGGTGATCGGTAGTTTCCATCACCTGGGGTTTTTTGTGCCGGAGATCAACTCTTGATCAAGGGCTTTTTCCCCGTATAAATCCTTGTGTTGTTTGTGCAATTTACATCGAAGTGATCCTCATCGCTATTACACATTTTAAGCATCATTCCCCGATACAAAGAGTTTGGTTGCATATTATAAACAGAGTTTTTAACCAAAACAGTTTGGCGCCCACCGTGGGGCAATTGGTGCTTCGTCCTTAGAAAAATACGCATTTCTGTGCTTATTTCGGTTCACTATAACCAAGCAAATGGCTTCCTCAGCGAAGAATGCTTCAAACTTGATGCCCGCATTCACTTCCTCACAAGACGTTCCTCCTTTGCCTCCACCACCTTCTGGATCCCAGAAGAATGCTGAGAATGCTGCGAAGAAACCAACTCCCATTTTCTCAAAACCTCCAACTTCTTCTGCTTCTTACACTCCCACTACTAGTGACATGTTTACTTTGATTTTGCAGATGAAGGATCAGATACGGCAACAGGATAAGACCAATGAGAGGATTCTCAAAGAAATCGGAGATCTCAAGAAACAGAAGACAACGGCAGAGGATCATTCCCCACTGGTGCCAAAATCCTTGAATTTTGATACTCCAGTGATTACTTCTCAGCCATCGGTGGTTCCAGACATTCAATACGTGGGTGGACCAAAAGGAGTGAACTACGGAACAACAACAATGACTCAGGCATCAGGTTCATATTTCCAGCTAGCGGGATCCTACCCTCAGCATATGGGGTCCCTCACGAATTCAGGAGGATATTCGGGAATGCAGCAGATTCAAGGATCCTCCTTTGTTCCAGGATCATCCCAGGTTCAAGGATCCTCCTTTGTTCCAGGATCATCCCAGGTTCAAGGATCCTCCTTTGTTCCAGGATCATCCCAGGTTCAAGGATCCTCCTTTGTTCCAGGATCATCCCAGGTTCAAGGATCCTCCTTCGTTCCAGGATCATCCCAGGTTCAAGGATCCTCCTTCGTTCCAGGATCGTCCCAATATCAAGGATCCTTCCAGATGCCAGGATCCTTGAGGAGTTTGCAAACAGGAAGTTCAGATGTCCATCAGGGAGATTTTATTCCAATGCAGACCAATGCTTCTACTGGTCCTTCGATCATTCCAGAGCCTCAACAATATGGATTAACATCCGTTCTTCCTAACTTGAATCCAATGGGAGGTAACACTTTTAATAATTCTCATACTACTAACCATGGTCTTATGCAGGATCCAGGTATCAATCATGCCATGGCTAGAGAATTGCAAAAGCTAAAGGATATGATATCAAGTGTTCCGGGAGTAGTCAAACCTATCCCAGAGATTGCAGATGGGAGCCACAAGATATCTCGCTTTGCACCACCAATCTGTGATGCTGAGATACCCAAGAGGTTCCATGTACCCACAATGAAACTGTATGATGGTTCGACGGATCCTGAAGAACACATAGCACAATACAGGGAGAGGATGGAGATCAATCCAATCCCGGAAAGGTTAAAGGAAGCATGCCTGTGCAAAGGATTCGGGTCCACTCTTACTGGATCAGCTCTCAAATGGCTGCTAAGTCTTCCTCCCTATTCTATTACCTCATTTGCTAACCTGGTTAACTTGTTTAATAATCAGTTTTCTTGTAGTAGAAAATTTGAACGATTAACTAGTGATTTATATAGGATAACCCAGGGTCATAATGAATCATTAAGGGATTACATTACCAAATTCAGTAAAGAATCCTTAGACATTCCCAACTTAGATATAGCCACGGCTGTTGAGGCCTTTAAGATGGGACTGCTTAGGGATTCGTCTTTCTATGATGACCTTGTTATGACACCATGCAGGAACTTAGATGAGGTAAGAACCCGAGCACTTAGGTTCATCCGGCTAGAGGATGACAAGAGGATCCAGGAGAGGTTAGCAGGATCCTCAAAGCAGGATAAGCAAGGATCCTCATTCAGGAACAACAAGTTCAGATCTTCCAATAGATCTGATAATCAGAACGTGCACTCTGTTGATCAAGAAGAGGATGATGAGGATTATCCTCCAATTTCTGAATATTGTTTTAGTGTTGATAACAATGAACTAATCCTTGCTATGCAGAACCTAGGTGATAAAGCTAGATGGCCGAGAAAGAATGATAGGCCAGCTGCAACTAAGGATAAATCAAAGTGGTGTGCATATCATGAAGATTTTGGGCACCTAACAGAACAATGCATTGCATTAAGAAAGGAAATTGGATACTTGTTGAGCAAGGGGCATCTAAAAGAATTGTTGGGAAGAAAAAAGTCAAGAACTCAGGATCCTGAAAGGATCCCTGAGAAGGCTCCAGCCCCTCCAGCAGATGCACAAGTGATAAACTTTATTTCTGGAGGATCCGACATTTGTGGCACATCCTTCTCAGCAGCTAAAAGGCATGCAAAGGAAACTAAAATGGATAATGGAGAAAGACCAGTTCGAACATCAAGTGTCTCCGAAGGAAAAGTCATAACCTTTGATGAAGAGGATCGTGTTGATATCCAGGATCCTCATCACGATGGTTTAGTTATTACTCTTTTCATATCTAACCATTTTATCCGCAGGATCCTTATAGACGGAGGAAGTTCGGTGAACATTATCCAGCTAGATGTTCTAAAGAAGATGGGTATTCCTGAGTCAGAGATCATACCAAGATCCTCCGTGCTCGTGGGATTTAGTGGCGAAACTAAGAACACCCTGGGGGACATTAAACTCCCAATATATATTGAAGGCTTACACTCTTATCAAAAATTTTGTGTTATTGACTGTTTATCTTGTTGTAATGTTATCCTTGGCAGGCCTTGGATACACGATATGAAAGCAGTCCCATCTACTTACCATCAATGTGTGAAGCTCCCTAGTCCTTGGGGAATAGTGAAGATTGATAGTGATCAGCAGGAGGCTAAGAATTGCTACACTTCATCGATGAAACCAGCCTCGAAGTCAAGGGAGCAATAGCAATCAAGGTACCCTCCAAGGAATGTCTTGGATGCCAGAGAGCAGGATGTGGTAGAAATCCTCATGGATCCTGATGATCCTGAATCCAAAATCTATATCGGATCAGGGATCCTTGGCGAAATGAAAGAAGACCTCGTATCCTTCCTCAAAAGGAGAAAGACTACCTTTGCATGGAAACACGAAGATATGACTGGTATATCCAAAGATGTAATCACTCGCAAACTCGGCATTGACAGATCCTTCAAACCAATCCATCAAAGGAGAAGAAAGTTTGCACCGGAAAGGAATGCCATTATCCAAGAAGAGGTAGAGAAATTGCTCCGGGCAGGTATGATTAGAGAGGTCAAGTATCCAAGATGGTTGGCCAATGTGGTTGTTGTTCAAAAGAAAAACGGAAAGTGGAGGGTATGTGTCGATTTTACCGATTTAAATAAGGCATGTCCCAAGGATCCTTTCCCTTTACCCCACATTGACTCCATGGTGGATGCAACTACGGGTCATGAACTGTTAACTTTTATGGATGCTTCATCTGGATTCCAACAAATCCAAATGGAACCATCCGACCAAGAGGATACAGCCTTCATGACTCCAACTGGTATATACTGCTATATTGCTATGCCGTTCGGATTAAGAAATGCAGGTGCAACATATCAAAGGCTGGTGAATATGATGTTCAAGGATCAGATTGGACAGACTATGGAGGTTTACATAGATGATATGGTGGTAAAATCCTTAAAAGCTGAGGATCACTTAAGAGACTTGGAGGAAGCATTCGATATCCTTGACAAATATAACATGAAACTTAATCCTTCAAAATGTCATTTTGGTGTTAAAGCAGGTAAATTCTTAGGATATATGGTGACAAAGAGAGGCATCGAAGCTAGCCCGGAACAAATCAAAGCAATAGTGAACATCAAATCTCCGGCCAATGCTAAGGATGTTCAAAGGCTAACAGGAAGGATAGCAGCCTTGAACAGATTTATATCCAAGTCCTCCGAGAAGTGCAAAGAGTTCTATGATATCCTAAGGAAGAACAAGAAATTTGAGTGGACCGAGAAGCATGAAAATGCTTTAAGAGCCCTCAAAGATTACCTATCCTCAGCCCCGGCTTTGACGAAACCAGAAAAAGGTGATGTGTTATCCTTGTATCTTGCAGTATCCTCAAAAGCAGTAAGTGCGGTCCTTGTTAAGGATCATCAAGGTACACAACATCCTGTCTATTATGTAAGTAAAAGTTTACTTGATGCCGAATCCAGGTATTCACACCTTGAAAAGCTTATTCTTGCATTAATTATGGCATCTATTAAGTTAAGACATTATTTCGAAACTCATGTTATCATTGTTAAAACTAATTTCCCGATTAAGAATGTCCTCAGGAAACCAGATATGTCAGGTAGGATGGCTAAGTGGGCAGTGAAGCTGAGTGCATATGATATAAGATACGAGCCTAGGACAGCCATCAAATCCCAAGCATTAGCTGACTTTGTGGCTGATTTCAGTAGTGATTTACAAGAAGAAGCTGAGCTAGAAGTCCAGCAGCTAGAAGAGACCAAGGATCCTTGGATACTCTATACTGATGGATCCTCAAATGTCAAAGGCACAGGGCTTGGAATACTACTAAAATCGCCACAGGGGGACATAATACCCCATTCTATAGCTTGTGAGTTCCAAACCACTAATAATGAGGCTGAATATGAAGCCTTAATTGCTGGTTTGCAAATTGCAAAGCATATGGGGATCAGGTATCTTGAGGTACACGTAGATTCTTTGTTAATTACAAACCACTTTAATGGATCATATGCTGTTAAAGGTGAAAAGCTAACCAAGTATTTGGAGATAGTCAAAAGTTTGGCACTCTCTTTTGTTTCCTTTAGTTTGTCACAGGTACCAAGGGAAGAAAATACAGAAGCGGATGCATTGGCTAACTTAGGATCATCCTTGAAGATCCCGGAGGATATCAAGATTCCCATTATCCATATCCTGACCCCGGCTATCGAGGATCACGAGGCTATGGAGATAGGAAATGATTCTGCAATTATCCCTTGTGAGGATACTCAATCCCATTCAGGATCAGGATCATGGATCTCACCAATTATGAAATACTTACAACATGGAGAGATTCCTACAGGAGAAAACCCTAGGGCTTTCAAATCTAAGGTATCTCAATTCACAATTATGAATAATATGTTGTATAGACGATCTCTTGCAGGACCATACTTGAGATGCATTGAGGATCCTGAAGTTCAAGAAGTTTTAAAAGACTTCCATGAAGGAGATTGTGGAAACCACACTGGGGGCATGGCATTATTCTCAAGGATCCTGAGGACAGGATACTACTGGCCAACCATGAAGAAAGATGCTGTGGAGTATGCTAAAAGACGTGATCCTTGTCAGAGGCACAGTAATATCCTTCATCAACCGGCTGAATTATTGCATCCTATATCCTCCTCTTGGCCATTTATGAGATGGGGTATGGATATAGTTGGTAAGCTACCTAAGGCACCTGGTGGAAAAGTATTCATGCTTGCTATGACGGATTACTTCTCCAAGTGGATAGAGGCTGAAGCTTTTGCTCAAGTCAGAGAAAAGGAAGTTATATCCTTCATTAAAAGAAATATTATAACTAGATTTGGAATTCCTTCTGAGATTATATGTGATAATGGTTCCCAATTTATTGGGGGCAGAACCACTAACTTTTGTGACAGCTGGGGGATTAAGATGATAACATCAACACCAGTCCACCCACAAGCTAATGGTCAGGCAGAGTCATCCAACAAGATCATCATCAACAATTTGAAGAAGAAGCTTGGATCCAAGAAAGGGAAGTGGGCAGAAGAACTACCCTATGTGCTTTGGGCTGACAGGACAACCCCTAAGAATGCTACTGGTCAAACACCATTCTCTTTGGTGTTTAGAGCAGAATCGGTGATCCCAACAGAAATGGTGGTTCCAACTGCTAGAACAAGTACTCGTGATCCTGAGGAAAATAATGAAAACTTGGCTCAAGACCTGGATACTATTGAAGAAATCAGGGATATGGCTAGGATAAGGATGGCCAGTTATCAGCAAAGAATGGCTGGTGCTTACAACAAAAATGTCAGGATCAGGAGGTTTCAAGTTGGAGACATGGTATTAAGGAAAGCATTTCAGAATACCACCAATCCTGCTGATGGAAAGTTAGCTCCAAAATGGGAAGGCCCTTATTTGATTGAAGCAGAAGCAGGAAAGGGGGCATATAGATTGCTAACCATGGAAGGTGATTTGCTACCAAGAGCTTGGAATGCTATCCACTTGAAGAAATATTTCATGTGAGCAGGATCCTAATGGCACAGATGATCCTCACGATAGGGATATCCTTAAAGGATCCTCAAAATATTGGTGATCCTTACTTAGGTAATATCCTAAACTTGAACTATTTCATTTTTTTTATTCTCATATAAGGATAAGGATCATGTATCCTTTATCCATCTCTCACGTGAATTTAAGTTTTGAAAGTTCAGGTATCCTTAGCATAACATTGGTTATCCACTGAAGCAATCCGTTCCTTGGGTTTAACCCCAGTTATTTGGGCTTGACCCCAGTTCCGCCTGTAGCGCACGATGATCCTGGTATAGTTCAAGGCTTTGGGACCAGTACTCGTTTTAGGGGCTGATAATTCCATTGTTCTGGCTATGCTTAGGATCCTACGTATAATGGTAGACGTACCATACATCCGTTCATAAGGTTCTAACGTTTTCACGTTAGCTAAGGTTTCTAGCGTTTTCACGTTAGCTAAGGTTTTGGCATTTTCATGTCACTAAGCTTGGATAGTCGCCAGTTAGGGCCATACTCCAGTTTACATACGATCCTTGGGCTTGTCCCCAGTTATCCTTGGGCTTGTCCCCAGTTATCCTTGGGCTTGTCCCCAGTTATCCTTGGGCTTGTCCCCAGTTACTAACTCTTATCTTATATTGGCTTAGTCCCAAGTTATGCTCTATTTCAGGTTCTTGAAGATAGGAAACTAAGGATCCTTGATCCTTACTTTATTCTAGGGTTTATCTTTTAGTTATCCTTATTATGGTTAGGATCCTAACTTGGATCCTCAGGTATGATCCTTAACCATTTTTAATTCTATTCACTATTCATTTGAATAACCCTTATATTTGACAACTAAACTTATGATTCTTAAACCATATCACTTTTTAGAACTTATCGGTTGTAGGATATGTGATCCTTGATCGTGTCCTAAACTTTTTGTATATTTTTTCTGATTTTTTAAGGCTTGATAAGTATAAACAAAATGAATATTACAACAGTTGGAAAGTAAGACTTTATAAAGGATAACAACACAAGATAAGCGACAAAAGGTTAAGTTTTTATTTACTAACAAAAAGACTAACCCTTTAAGGTTGTCAAAATTGCCAACCCACATTTCTACCAGCAAAATGTGGCCCGTCCACATGGGTTGGCAAAGGGTGTCCATTGTTTACGGGTCTTTGTAGTGCAGAAAATAAAAGACGGAAGGATAACGAGTGGCTTCATCCCCCAAACAGAGGATCCATCCACCACCCATTATCCTGCCTATTGTCCACAGGATCATACATGATCCTTAATCCTAAAACCTACTGTTCAAGTACAACCCATCATTGTTCAGCAAAAAACACCATAAACAAAACAAACTATCCAACTTAAAAAATGGGCTCCGGCCACGTCTAGAAATATCCATCATCGCCCATTTCAGCAGCTCACACCTTGGCTGCATCACCACCAGCATCATCACCGCCAGCTTGATCCTTCCCACTGCCACTTGCCTCAATTGCCAAGACCTCAGTAGCCTCCTCCTCATCATCCTCAAGATCAGCCAACCTTGCCTTCCAGCCCTCAACATCCCAACCGCTTTTGTCAAAATTAGGATCTTGAGCTTCCTGGGCCATCTTCAATTTTGTCTGATACATAGTGATGGCGGCAGAGACCTTAGCATTTTCTATGAGGTCATGCTTTTCATAGTCAAGGTCGATTAGAAGTTTGGCCGTCTTAGTCTTCTCATCTTGGAGTTCCTTCCGAAGATCAGCAAGTGCAAGGTCCTTGAGTACGGCAACCTGTTGGAGGTCGGCAATTTTCTTGTCCTGCTCCTCAACATTCCCCACGTAATCCTCAATCCCTAACAATTTCTGCAAAGAAAAGGATAAAGCAGTTCAAGATCAAGTGATCCTCATACGAGTAGGATACCTAGGCAGAATTAAGGATCCTTACATCATTAAAGTATTCAAGGAACTGGTGGCGGATCAGTGGTAGGCCTTGAAGATCCTCAGCATCATAAGTTTTTCTCTTCTTGACACCCTTTCCCTTAGTGGGTGCCTTTGGAATGGAGATGCTAGGACTGGTAGTGGACCTCTTCTTCCTGGATCGTACGACATCAAGGTCAGCCGTGTTGAATTGGGATACAGGCTTGGCAGATTTTCCAGCACCTACACAATCAAAATAAGATAAGTATCTTTTCTTAATTCATATTTCACTATTTATTTAAATTCTAGACAAGGATACTTACTTGACATTGTGGCAGAGCCTGAGGATACCTCCTGTGAATCTTGGGTTGTTGTCTTGAAAGTTCTTGTCTCAGGGTCGAGTTTCTTGAAGGCAAGGAGCCTTTCCTTAGCAGCAGGGGACAGTTTGAGGTGTGAGACGGTGATAGCTGCATAAAAAGAAAGCAAAAATATGAGTTATTTTTACATCAAAAGGAAGTTCCTGGTGATCCTACTCAGGATCCTCCATCCTACCATGGGTAGCCCATTTTTTAGGAAGATCCTTTCCATCTTGGATGGAATCTCTCTTGATAAAAAAGAAGCGACGTTTCCAATCTTTATCGTTCTTGGTGACGTTGATAAGAGGATGATCTGCACCGGGTTTTCGCTTGAACAAATAACGGTGAGAGCCAAAGGTGGTAAGATCATACAGTTCTCCCAGCTCTGCCATTCCTAGATCTATTCCCTCCTGATCGATGATCCTTTCAAGGGTGTATAAAACCCTCCAAATCATCGGCATGGCTTGAACATAAGAGATGCCGGTTAGTGAAAAGAAAGATTGGGTGAAGGTTGGAAAAGGATAAGAATAGCCAATGGTGAACGGAGTGACGGGGAAAGCAACCCACGTGTCGGAAATATGATCACTCAGGGCATTGGGGTCATAAGGCCTGAACTCGGTGTTCGCCGGGAAACAGTGGTGGATCCTATCTATCTGAGCATCATTGAAGCAGCAGCGTTCTTTAATGGAGTCTTCAATGATCCCCTGGCTTTTCGGAGGACTGTTCTTTGGGTGATCCTTGGCCGGTGAACTTCGGAGCAACATTTTCGAAGTGGCGGAGATAAGGAAAGAAAAACAGAGTAAGAGAGGAAGAAAGATGAGAAAGAAATACCTGGTTGATCGTCGACTGAGAATTTAAAGGGAGTTTCTTTCGAATTTGAATGCATAATGATCCTATCTATATCTCTATTTATAATTATGATTCTGCAGGATTGTCACTTCCGTGACGTCATGATCTTAACGGCTAGTTCTATTTTAACGGCTATATATCCGTTAGTTAGTTACTGATAAGATCAAGAAAATATAACTCGTATATTTACAATTTCACTCCTTATATTTTGGGGGCAATTGTTAGGGGAGGATTTTCTAACAATTAGTGATCCTTATTCATTATCCTGATATGTGATCCTTACTTCTGTGACAGGTGGTGATCCTCGGAAGAGCTTCAGGATCAGGATCATGGATCACTTTAAGGATCCTCGTACTGACGATTGTTTGTTTATATTTTGTATTACCTCGCAGGTATTACGAGCTTGACCAAGTCTTGGCGACATTCCTGGAGAATATTCCCAAACTATTCTGCACGTGCTTGGCCAAAAATAGACGTTGTGGAGAACGTGGAGGCATGGCACGAAAGTAGGAGAGTTTGTTAGCTAGTTACATTTCTATTTTAAAGGGGTAACGAGCTAGTTAGAGAAACACTTAGTCATTTCTGCAACTACACACACTCGTATAATCGCACACTTGAAGCTCTCGACGAACATACATTCATTTTCGCTCACATTTACACATTTCACGATAGTGATCCTTGTACCTATCTCGTTACTATCCGAAGTTGTAAACATTTAATCATTTATTTGAGCTTGGTGATCGGTAGTTTCCATCACCCGGGGTTTTTTGTGCCGGAGATCAACTCTTGATCAAGGGCTTTTTCCCCGTATAAATCCTTGTGTTGTTTGTGCAATTTACATCGAAGTGATCCTCATCGCTATTACACATTTTAAGCATCATTCCCCGATACAAAGAGTTTGGTTGCATATTATAAACAGAATTTTTAACCAAAACAATGATAATACAACCAAACTTTCTGTTGTGAGGTATGATGCTTGAATTGATGAACAACAATAAGGATCACTCAGAAATGTAATGAACAAGTGACACAAAGATTTATACGAGGAAAAAGCCCTTGATCAATGAATAATCTCCGGCATAAAAAACCTCGGGTGATGGAAACTACCGATCACCAACTCAGATTAAACAAGAAATGTATTACAACTTTGGATGATAGCGAGCTAATTACAAGGATCACTATAGTGTATTGTGTAAAAAAGTGTGTAATCGCCAAGTGAATTAACGAGAGCTGGTGAGAGCAGTTGTAAGAGTGTGTGTACAGCCAAAAATAGCCAAGTGTTTCTATATAGCTCGCTACCCCGTTTAAATATGGAAAATATCTAAGCTAACAAACATTCTGCATTTCATGCAAGTCCTCCACGAACTCCATAACGTCCACTTCAGTTAAGCACGTGCGGAATAAGCCATGGAATATGCTCCAGGAATATCGCCAAGACCAAGTCCAAGCTCGTACTCCTGCAAAACAATACCATATTCAAAGTAGAAAATCGTTAGTATAAGGATACTTAAGATGATCCATGATCCTGATCCTGAAACACTTCTGAGGATCACCAATTCAAACAGAAGTGAGGATCACTAAATGCAACAGTAAATGAGGATCACTGATCACTGGGAAATCCTCCCCTAACAATTGCCCCCAAAATATAAGGAGTAAATAGTAAATAACGAGTTATATTTTCGTTCTTATCCGTAACAAATCAACGGATAACTAGCCGTTGGAGTCGGACTAGCCGTTACGAGCATGACGTCAGTGAGGTGACTATCCTGCAAAACCATCATTATAAATTGAAGTTATAGATAGGGATCAATTCGCATTTAAATTCAAGAGAAACTCCCTTTATATCCACATTCAAAGATCAAGCAGGTATCTCTCTTCCTCTTCTCCCTTTACGTTTTATTTCTCTGTTCATCTTCTTCTTTACCCTCATGACCAAGATGATGCTAAGATCCTCTCCGGCTAAGGATCACACAAAAGACAGTCCTCTTAAGAGCCAGGGGATCATCAAAGATTCATCGAAAGAAAGATGCTGCTTCACTGATCCACAAATAGACAGAATCCGCCACTGTTTTCCGGCAAATACCGTTTTCAAACCATTTGATCCCACCGTTCTAAGTGATTACGCTTCTGAAACTTGGGTAGCTTTCCCTGTCACTCCATTCACAATAGGATACACGTATCCTTTCCCTGAGTTCACCCAGTCTTTCTTCTCCCTCACCGGTATCTCCTACATTCAAGCTATGCCTATGATCTGGAGGGTCTTATATACCTTCGAAAGGATCATAGTGCAAGAAGGCATTGATCTGGGAATATCGGAGTTGGCAGAGATGTATGACCTCGTAACATTTGGATCCCACCGATATCTACTCAAGCGTAAACCCGGTGAAGAACACCCCATCTAGATTCTATCTCTGATGGAAAGGATCTGCCTAGGAAATGGACCACCCATGGTAGGATAGAGGATCCTGAGAAGGATCACCAGATAACCTTGTTTTTGTATAAGGATCAATAACACCCTTTTTGTTTCTGTTGTACAGCTATCTCTGTTTCGCACCTTATACCATCACCTGCCACCAAGGAAAGGCTTGCTGCTTTCAGAAGACTTGATCCTGCAACAAGGTCATTCAAAACAAACACCCAGGATTCTCAAGAAGTATCCTCAGGTTCTGTCACTATGTCGAGTAAGTATCCTGTTTTCTGCATAATTAAATGTTTAAATAAATAGTTAAATAGAAATAGGATAAGGATACTTATCTGTTTTGGGTGTGTAGGCGCTGGGAAATCCTCAAAATTTGCCTCCAAATTCAGCGTCACTGATCTTGACACTGTCAGATCCTCAAAGAAAAAGTCTGCTGCTAGCCCCTCCGTCGTAATCCCCAAGGCAACTACTTCAAAGGGAAGAGGTGGAAAGAAAAGGAAGACCTCTGAAGCTGACAACCTACGAGGCTTGCCTCTGATCCGCCATCAGTTCCTCGAGTATTTCGCAGATGTAAGGATCACTGACTTAGCTTAGTTATCCTGCCCACTTAAGGATCACTTAACTCTAATGTTTGCATTGTCTTCTTTGTAGAAATTTGCTGAAATCGAGGACTATGTTGGGAATGTTGAAGAGCTTGAGGAGAAATACTCTGACCTCCAAAAAGTGGCAGTGCTCAAGGATCATAAGATTGCCTCCCTCGAAAAGGACCTCAATGATGCCAAGACTAAGATGGTTGCAGCCCAGATCAATGCTGACTATGAGAAGCACGAGATCATGCAGGATGCCAAAGTCTCCGCTGCCATTGCCATGTACAAGACCAAATTGCAAATGGCCCAAGAAGCTCAGGATCCCACTTTTGGCAGGAGCAACTGGGACATGGAGGGCTGGAAGGCTAGGCTGGCTAAGTTGGAGGATGATGAAGATGCTGAAGAGGTTCTGGCAATCGAGGCTGGTGGCAGTGGCAAGGATCAGGTGAAGGATACGGAAGCTGGAGGAGATGATGATGCAGCGAAGGTGTAGGCTGCATGAATGGGCGATGAAGGACATTTCTAGACGTAGCCGGAGCCCATTTTTTAAGTTTGGTTGTGGTCTTTGTTGAACAATGATGGGTTGTATCTGAACAATAGTAATTAGGGCTAAGGATCATGGATCCTTGAACAATAGGCAGGATAATGGTGGTGGATGGATCCTCTGTTTGGGGGATGAAGCCACTCGTTATCCTTCCGTCTTTAATTTCCTGCACTTGTTAGACCTATGAACAATGGACACCCTTTGCCAACCCATGTGGACGGGCCACGTTTTGCTGGTAGAAACGTGGGTTGGCAATTTTGACAACCTTAAAGGGTTTAATATTTTGTGAATAAAATAACTTTAACTTTTTGACTATCTTCCGTGTTGCTATCCTTGTTAGTATTTTACTTTTCAATTGTAGTGATGTTCATTTTGTTTTAACTTATCAAGTAGAAGAAAAATTTAATAAATATCCTCAAAAATTTTAGGATATGATCAAGGATCAGATATCCTATAGTCGATTAGTTTTGAAAAGTTATATAGTTTAAGGATCACAAGTTCAGTTGTCAAAGGATAAGGGTTACTTAAACAAATAATGAATAGAATCAAAATAGTTAAGGATCATACCTGAGAATCCAAGTTAGGATCCTAACCTTTAACAGTTGTAATCAGGATAATCCAAAAGACAAACCTTAGTAGAAGGTAAGGATCAAGGATCCTTGGTCATTTAGCTTCAAAAACCTGAAAGAGGATATAACTTGGGACTAAGCCAATATAAGATAAAAGTTAGTAACTGGGGACAAGCCCAACAATTCTGGGGACAAGCCCAAAAGGATAACTAGGGACAAGCCCAAGGATAACTGGGGACAAGCCCAAAGGATAACTGGGGACAAGCCCAAGGATAACTGGGGATAAGCCCAAAGGATAACTGGGGACAAGCCCAAGGATCGTATGTAAACTGGAGTATGGCCCTCACTGGCGACTATCCAAACTTAGTGACATGAAAATGCCAAAACCTTAGCTAACGTGAAAACGTTAGAAACCTTAGGAACAGATGTATGGTACGTCTACCATTATACGTAGGATCCTGAATATAGCCAGTACAATTAAATTGTCAGCCCCTAAAGCGAGTACTGGTCCCATTGCCATGAACTATATCAGGATCATCGTGCGCTACTGGCGAAACTGGGGACAGGCCCAAACTGGGGACTAGCCCAAATAACTGGGGTCAAGCCCAAATAACTGGGGTCAAGCCCAAATAACTGGATACTTCTGTGGATACTCAATCCTTAGTTAAGGATACCTGAACCTTCAAAACTCAAAATCAAGTGAAAGGAGGATAAAGGATGCAGGATCCTTATCCTTATATAAAAGAATAAAAGAATGAAATAGTTTGAGATTAGAACGTTACCAAAATGAGGATCATCTATTCTGTAAGGATCCTTCAAGGATACTTGTCAGGTGAGGATCATGGATCCTTGTCACATGAAATATTTCTTCAGATGGACAGCATTCCAAGCTCTTGGTAGCAGATCACCTTCCATTGTTAGCAATCGATATGCCCCCTTTCCTGCTTCAGCTTCAATCAAATAAGGGCCTTCCCATTTTGGTGCCAACTTTCCATCAGCATGATTGGTGGTATTCTGAAATGCTTTCCTTAATACCATATCACCAACTTGGAATTTCCTGATCCTGACATTTTTGTTGTAGGCTCCAGCCATCCTTTGTTGATAACTAGCTATCCTTATCCTTGCCAAATCCCTGATTTCTTCTATAGTATCCAAGTCTTGAACCAAGTTTTCAGCATTTTCTTCAGGATCACGAATGCTTGTTCTTGCAGTAGGAACCACCATCTCTGTAGGGATCACTGATTCTGCCCCAAATACCAAAGAAAATGGAGTTTGACCTGTGGCATTCTTGGGAGTTGTCCTATCAGCCCAAAGCATATAAGGTAGTTCTTCTGCCCATTTTCCTTTCTTGGATCCAAGCTTCTTCTTCAAATTGTTGATGATGATCTTGTTGGATGATTCTGCCTGACCATTAGCTTGTGGGTGGACTGGTGTTGATGTTATCATCTTAATCCCCCAGCTGTCACAAAAGTTAGTGGTTCTATTCCCAATAAATTGGGATCCATTATCACAAATAATCTCAGAAGGGATACCAAATCTAGTAATAATGTTTCTTTTAATAAAGGATATAACTTCCTTTTCTCTGACTTGAGCAAAGGCTTCAGCCTCTATCCACTTTGAGAAGTAATCAGTCATAGCAAGCATGAATACTTTTCCACCAGGTGCCTTAGGAAGCTTTCCAACTATATCCATTCCCCATCTCATAAATGGCCAGGAAGAGGATATAGGATGCAAGAGCTCTGCTGGTTGGTGAATGATATTACTATGCCTCTGACAAGGATCACACTTCTTGGCATACTCCACAGCATCCTTCTTCATAGTGGGCCAGTAGTATCCTGTCCTTAGGATCCTTGAGAATAATGCCCTACCCCCAGTGTGGTTTCCACAATCTCCTTCATGGAAATCCTTTAGGACTTCTTGGATTTCAGGATCCTCAATGCATCTTAGATATGGTCCTGCAAGAGATCGTTTATACAACATATTATTCAATATTGTAAATTGAGATACCTTAATTTTGAAAGCCCTAGGGTTTTCTCCTGTAGGAATCTCTCCATGTTGTATGTATCTCATGATCGGGAGGATCCATGATCCTGAATGAGGTTGGGTATCATCACTAGGGATTATTGCAGAATTCTCTCCTATCTCCATAACTACATGATCCTCGATAGCAGGGGTTAGGATATGGATAATAGGGATCTTGATATCCTCAGGGATCTTCAAAGACGATCCTAGATTGGCTAATGCATCAGCCTCTGCATTCTCTTCCCTTGGTACCTGTGTCAAACTAAAGGAAACAAAAGAGAGTGCCAATTCTTTGACTATCTCTAAATATTTGATTAGCTTCTCACCTTTAACAGCATAGGATCCATTAAAGTGATTAGTGATTAATAATGAATCTACATGTACCTCAAGATACCTGATCCTCATATGCTTAGCAATTTGCAAACCAGCTATTAAGGCTTCATACTCAGCCTCATTGTTGGTAGTTTGAAATTCACAAGCTATGGAGTGGGGTATTATGTCCCCCTGTGGCGATTTTAGTAGTATACCAAGCCCTGTTCCTTTGACATTAGAAGCACCATCTGTGAAGAGTATCCAAGGATCCTTAGTTTCTTCAAGCTGTTGGACTTCTAACTCAGCTTCCTTTTGCAAGTCACTACTGAAATCTGCCACAAAGTCAGCTAAGGCTTGGGATTTGATGGCAGTCCTTGGTTCATATCTTATATCATATGCACTCAGCTTCACTGCCCGCTTAGCCATCCTTCCTGATATTTCAGGTTTCCTGAGAACATTCTTAATTGGAAAATTAGTCTTAACAATAATGGCATGAGTCTCAAAATAATGTCTTAATTTAGTAGATGCCATTATTAATGCAAGGATAAGTTTATCTAAGTGTGAATACTTGGATTCAGCATCAAGTAAACTCTTACTTACATAATAAATAGGATGTTGTGTACCTTGGTGATCCTTAACAAGGACCGCACTTACTGCTTTTGAGGATACTGCTAGGTACAAGGATAATACACCCCCTTTTTCTGGTTTCATCAAGGCCGGGGCTGAGGATAAGTAATCCTTAAGAGCTTTGAGGGCACTTTCATGCTTCTCATTCCATTCAAATTTCTTGTTCTTCCTCAGGATGTCATAGAATTCCTTACACTTTTCTGAGGATTTGGATATGAATCTGTTCACGGCTGCGATCCTGCCTGTCAATCTTTGCACATCCTTAGCATTGGCAGGAGATTTGATATTCACAATAGCCTTGATTTGCTTTGGACTTGCTTCAATGCCCCACTTTGTCACCATATAGCCTAAGAATTTACCTGCCTTAACACCAAAATGACACTTGGAAGGGTTAAGTTTCATATTAAATTTGTCAAGGATATTGAATGCTTCCTCCAAGTCTTTAAGGTGATCCTCAGCTTTCTTGGACTTAACCACCATGTCATCTATATAGACTTCCATAGTGTGTCCAATTTGTGCCTTGAACATCATATTGACTAGCCTTTGATAAGTAGCACCTGAATTCCTTAGTCCAAATGGCATAGCAATATAACAATATATACCAGTTGGGGTCATAAAGGTTGTATCCTCTTAATCAGATGGTTCCATCTGAATTTGTTGAAATCCAGATGAAGCATCCATAAAAGTCAACAACTCATGACCCGCGGTAGCATCCACCATGGAGTCAATGTGGGGTAATGGGAAAGGATCCTTGGGACATGCCTTGTTTAAATCACTAAAATCGACACATACCCTCCACTTTCCATTTTTCTTTTGAACAACAACCACATTGGCTAACCATCTTGGATACTTAACCTCTCTTAACATACCTGCCCGAAGTAGTTTATCTACCTCTTCCTGGATAATAGCATTCCTTTCAGGTGCAAACTTCCTCCTCTTTTGATGAATTGGCTTGAATGACCTGTCAATGCCAAGTTTATGAGTAATTATATCTTTAGATATACCTGTCATATCCTCATGTTTCCAGGGAAAGGTAGTTTTCCTCCTCTTAAGGAAGGATACTAGCTCCTGTTCAATGTCGCTAAGGATCCCTGATCCTACGAAGATCTTGGATTCAGGATCATCAGAATCCATGAGGATTTCTTTCAAATCCTGTTCTCTTGCCTCCAAGACATCTCTTGAAGGATACTTTAATTGCTATTGCTCCCTTGGTCTTGAGGCTGGCTTCATTGACGAGGTATAGCAATTCTTAGCTTCTTGTTGATCACTCTCAATTTTCACCACTCCCCAAGGACTTGGAAGCTTTACACATTGATGATAGGTGGATGGAACTGCCTTCATATCATGTATCCATGGCCTGCCAAGGATAACATTACAACATGATAAGCAATCTATAACACAAAAATTTTGATAAGAATGCAATCCTTCAATATAGATTGGGAGTTTGATGTCCCCCAATGTATTCTTAGTTTCTCCACTGAATCCCACAAGTACTGAGGATCTTGGGATAATGTCAGACTCCGGGATATTCATCTTCTTGAGGACATCAAGCTGAATGATGTTCACAGAGCTTCCTCCATCTATAAGGATCCTGCGAACAAAGTGGTTAGAAATAAATAATGTAATTACAAGACCATCATGATGAGGATCCTGGATTTCAACACGATCATCCTCATCAAAAGTTATGACTTTATCCTGGGTGACAACGGTGGTCCGGACGGGTCTGTCTCCATTATCCATCTTGGTTTCCTTAGCATGTCTATTTGCTGCTGAAAAGGAGGTACCGCAAATGTCTGATCCTCCGGATATGAATTTATGACTTGTACATCTGCTGGAGGGGCAGGAGCCCTTTCCGGGATCCTTTCAGGATCCTGGATCCTTGATTTCTTTCGTCCCAAAAGCTCTTTCAAATGCCCCTTGCTCAACAAGTAACCGATTTCCTTTCTCAGTGCAATACACTCTTCAGTGAGATGCCCAAAATCCTCATGATATGCACACCACTTGGATTTATCCTTTGTAGCAGCTGGTTTATCACTCTTCCTTGGCCACCTGGCTTTCTCACCTAGATTCTGCATTGCAAGGATTAGTTCATTGTTATCAACAGAAAAACGGTATTCAGAAATAGGAGGATAATCCTCATCATCCTCTTCTTGTTCTACTGCATGCACATTCTGGTTATCAGACTTGTTGTAGGACTTGGACTTGTTGTTCCTGAAGTAGGATCCTTGTTTGTCCTGTTTTGAGGATCCTGTCAATCTATCCTGGATCCTTTTTTCATCCTCTAGGCGGATGAACCTAAGGGCCCTCGTTCTTACTCCATCAAGATTCCTGCAAGGTGTCATAACAAGATCATCATAGAACAATGAATCCCTAAGCAATCCCGTTTTAAAGGCTTCTACAGCCGTAGCAATATCCAAGTTAGGAATATCTAAGGATTCTTTACTAAACTTAGTGATATAATCTCTAAGTGATTCATTTTGACCTTGTGTTACCCTATATAAATCACTAGTTAATCGTTCAAACTTTCTACTACAAGAGAATTGACTATTAAACAAATTAACTAGATTAGCAAACGAAGTAATAGAGTAAAGGGGAGGACTTAGCAGCCATTTAAGAGCAGATCCTGTGAGTGTGGATCCAAATCCCTTGCATAGACATGCTTCTTTTAACCTTTCAGGAATTGGATTGATCTCCATCCTCTCCCTGTATTGAGCTACATGCTCCTCTGGATCCGTTGAACCATCATACAGTTTCATGGATGGTATCTGGAATCTTTTGGGTATCTCAGCATCACATAAGGGTGGTGCAAAACGAGATATCCTATGGCTACCGTCTGCAATTTCAGGAATGGGTTTAACCACTCCTGGGACACTGGATATCATATCCTTGAGCTTCTGTAACTCCCTGGCCATAGCCTGATTGATACTTGTATCCTGCATTAAGCCATGGTTAGTGTTATATGAATTATTAAAAGTGTTACCTCCCACAGGATTCGTGTTTGGAATTCCATATGTGTATCCATATTGACGGGATTCTGGTATGATCGAAGGACCAGATGAAGCAATGGTCTGCATTGGAATGAAGTCTCCTTGATGAACATCCGAGCTCTGAGGCTGCATACTTCTTAAGAATCCCTGATCCTGAAAGACGTTGGATCCTTGAAGTTGAGATGATCCTTGAACCTGAAAGGATCCTGGAACCAGAGAGGATCCTGGGACATGAAAGGATCCTTGGACCTGGGAGGATCCTTGAACTGCCTGCGTTTCCAAATATCCTCCTGACGTGAAATATCCTTGATGCTGAAAAGAGGATCCCGATGGTTAAGAGGATCCTTGAGGCTGGGAGTGAGAGCCAAATGCCTGACTCATAGTTGCTGTTCCATAACGCCTTCCTGGTAATTCACCCAAGTATTGCATATCCGGTGCTGCTGAGTGCTGGGAAGTTATGACTGGAGTGTCGAAGTTCAGCGACCTTGGCATCAGAGGAGAATGATCCTCCACTGATTTCTTCTGTTTCTTGATCTCAGCGATCTCCCGGAGGATCCTTTCGTTGGTTTTGTCCTACTCTTGTGCGTGATTCCTCATCTGCAAAATCAGAGCGTAAAGATCATTAGTAGTAGGATTAGTTGAAACAGAAGAAGTTGGTGGTTTTGTGAAAATGGGGGTCTGTTTCTTCGCAGCATTCTCAGCATTCTTCTGGGATCCAGAAGGTGGTGGAGGCAAAGGAGGAACGCCTTGTGAAGAACTGAATGACGGCATTAAGTTTGAGGTGTTCTTCGCTGAGGAAGCCATCCGCCAGGTTGTTATGAACCGAAATGACCACGAAAATACGAATCTTCTTAGGAATGAAGCACCAATTGCCCCACGGTGGGCGCCAAACTATTTTGGTCAAAAATCAAGCAATGATAATACAACCAAACTTTCTATTGTGAGGTATGGTGCTTGAATTGATGAACAACAATAAGGATCACTCAGAAATGTAATGAACAAGTGACACAAAGATTTATACGAGGAAAAAGCCCTTGATCAATGAATGATCTCCGGCATAAAAAACCTCGGGTGATGGAAACTACCGATCACCAACTCAGATTAAACAAGAAATGTATTACAACTTTGGATGATAGCGAGCTAATTACAAGGATCACTATAGTGTATTGTGTAAAAAAGTGTGTAATCGCCAAGTGAATTAACGAGAGCTGGTGAGAGCAGTTGTAAGAGTGTGTGTATAGCCAAAAATAGCCAAGTGTTTCTATATAGCTCGCTACCCTGTTTAAATATGGAAAATATCTAAGCTAACAAACATTCCGCATTTCATGCAAGTCCTCCACGAACTCCATAACGTCCACTTCAGTTAAGTACGTGCGGAATAAGCCATGGAATATGCTCCAGGAATATCGCCAAGATCAAGTCCAAGCTCGTACTCCTGCAAAACAATACCATATTCAAAGTAGACAATCGTTAGTATAAGGATCCTTAAGATGATCCATGATCCTGATCCTGAAACACTTCTGAGGATCACCAATTCAAACAGAAGTGAGGATCACTAAATGCAACAGTAAATGAGGATCACTGATCACTGGGAAATCCTCCCCTAACATCTACTACATGAGAATTGACTATTAAACAGGTTAACTAGATTAGCAAATGAAGTAATAGAGTAAGGGGGAAGACTTAGCAGCCATTTAACAGCTGATCCTGTGAGTGTGGATCCAAAACCCTTTCATAGACATGCTTATTTTAACCTCTCAGGAATTGGATTGATCTCCATCCTTTCTCTGTACTGAGCTACATGCTCCTCTGGATCCGTTGAACCATCATACAACTTCATGGTTGGTATTTGGAACCTCTTTGGAATTTCTGCATCACAAATGGGTGGTGCAAAGCGAGATATCATGTGGCTTCCATCTGCAATTTCAGGAATGGGCTTAACCACCCCTGGAACGCTGGATATCATATACTTTAGTTTTTGTAATTCCCTAGCCATAGCTTGATTGATACCTGTATCCTGCATAAAGCCATGGTTAGTGTTATAAGAATTATTCAAAGTGTTACCTCCCGGAGGATTCAAGTTTGGAATCCCATATGTGAATCCATATTGACGGGATTCTGGTATAACTGAAGGACTAGAAGAAGCAATGGTCTGCATTGGAATGAAGTCTCCTTGATGAACATCTGAACTTGAGGGCTGCATACTTCTTAAGAATCCCTGATCCTGAAAGATGTTGGATCCTTGATGTGCTGCGACTGGGGTTCTCGGAGGATAACCCATGGATCCATAAACCTGAGACGAGGATCCTTGAACTTGAAAGGAGGATCCTTGAACCTGAGAGGATCCTTGAACCTGAGAGGATCCTTGAACCTGAGAGGATTCTTGAACCTGAGAGGATCCTTGAACCTGAGAGGATCCTTGATGCTGGAAGAAGGATCCTGAAGGTTGAAAGTAGGATCCTAGAGCTTGAGTCATTGCCGATGATCCAGAGCGCATTCCTATTGATCCACCCCAGTATTGGATATCTGGAGCTGCAGATTGCTGGGCAGTTACGACCGGAGTGTCAAAATTCAAAGACCTTGGCATCAGAGGAGAGTGATCCTCCACTGATTTCTTCTGTTTCTTGATATCACCAATCTCCCGGAGGATCCTTTTGTTGGTTTTATCCTGCTCTTGTATGTGATCCCTCATCTGCAAAATCAAAGTAAAAAGATCACTGTTAGTAGGATTAGAAGAAACAGCAGAAGTTGGTGGTTTTGAGAAAACAGGGGTCGGTTTCTTCGCAGGATTCTCAGCATTCTTCTGAGATCCAAAAGGTGGTGGAGGCAAAGGTGGGACGCCCTGTGAAGAAGTGACTGCCGGCATGGAACTTGAAGTGTTCTTTGCTGAAGAAGCCATAGGGTTGAAGATAGTGAACCGAAATGAACACAACGAACAAAATTTCTTAGAAATGAAGCACCAATTGCCCCACGGTGGGCGCCAAACTGTTTTGGTCAAAAAATCAAGCTAGGATAATGCAACCAAATCTTTTGTTGTGAGGTGTGATGCTTGAATCAATGAACAAATGTATGAATAACTTGCAAATGAAATGAACAAGTGACACAAGGATTTATACGAGGAAAAAGCCCTTGATCAAGAGTTGATCTCCGGCATAAAAAACCTCGGGTGATGGAAACTACCGATCACCAACTACAATTAAACAAATGATCGTTACAACTCGGGATGATAACAAGCTTGTTACAAGGATCACTAGAGTGCAATGTGTATGAAATCGCCAAATGAACTGTTGAGAGCTTGCGAGAGTGTGAGTGTTAGCTAACTTAGCCAATTCTTCTAATTCAAGTTTGTTATCCCCTTTTAAAATTAGAAATAACTCAAATAACTAACTATCCGCAATTCGTGCTAGCCTCCCACTACTTCCATAACGGTTACTCCAGCTGAACACATGCGGAATATTGAGAGCATATTCTCCAAGAATATCGGCAAGACCAAGTCCAATGCGTATACTCCTGCAAAATATGTTTAAACATGGTGAAGGCAACCGTTAGTATAAGGATAACAATAAGGATCCTGAATCCTGATCCTGCAACGTCTCCCGAGAATCCTTAATTCAAACAGAATTGAGGATCCGTGATCCTTAGGTATAGAAAATCTATCCCTAACATATATGTATGAACATGTTATAACATGTTTTGGTACACCACTTTGAATACACTTTCCCTTTCATCTATCATACCATCCATAATACACTACCATTACATCCTACCATCCGTAATACAATACAATTGCCTCCTACCATACATAATACAATACCATTACCAATATTTCATTTTATTACATGTACATCAACACCCTTTATACCATACAAACAACATATTACATCATAAAGTGACAAATATAATCAAACCATCAACCACTAGATAACTAACCAAAACACATGTTTATGGGCCTACTCATCATTTAAAATCACAAACTTTTTGTACCAAAACACCTTATATCATGGTTATACATAATGATGCACATGTGCATTCTTAATATTGGTAATGTAAAAAATTGTGTATTGCGGATGGTAATGTAAATGAAAGTGCATTTTTCTACTACTGGTAGTATATTACTGAATTTGTCTAAGAAATGATACAGATGCACATGTGCATCCATAACTGTTACTCGAAAAAAAATTGTGTGTTTTTTGGGTTTTTTTAGGTAACTTTTTGTGTTCACATTGGTTCTCGTGTTTCTCGTAATAAAGGTGGTTCTCAAATTTGAGAAGAAAATTTAATTGAGAACAAAAAGAACAAAGGGTAATTTTGTAAAACATTAAATACTTTTTTTCAAATATCTCATTTATTATCATTTTTAACTAATTAATTAGTCATAAAGATTATTATCCTCCACACTAACTTTTTTTTTCCTACACACATTAAAAGTTATCCTACATATTTCGAAATTCATCTTATACGTTGAAATTTATCTTACACAACTCGTAATTTATCCTACACAACTCATAATTTATCATACAATTTAAATTATTTTATTTTATTTTTTTGAAAAAATATATATTTTGAAGATAAGTTACAAAAAAATTAATGTATTAGCTATTAAAGAGAAAGACTACAAATTAATGGCTTATGTAGATTTACCAATATACCATTATAGTAACAATTAACACTTATATTAAATGAAGTAAAATAAAGCATTCTTATTGGTTGAAATTTGTTCTTTTTTCTTTTTACAAAAAATTTCTTTTCATTTGAACCTTCCACTATATATATATATATGTGTGTGTGTGTGTGTTGGGTTCAATGGGAAACATTAAAAAAGTAGGGAACCGGGAACCATGCATTAAACATGTTTAATGTATCATAAAAAATCAATTTAGCATGTTATAACTTTTTTTAAATTTTTTGAAGTTTTTGCATATAAATACATGTAGAAGCCTTTTTAATAAAAAAATTCAAAAATTTTTAAAACAATTAAAAGGGTAAAAAATGACATATATAATTTACATTGTTCAACACCGTTAAATAATATAATTTATGTTAGGGGAGGATTTTCTAACAATTAGTGATCCTTATTCATTATCCTGATATGTGATCCTTACTTCTGTGACAGGTGGTGATCCTCGGAAGAGCTTCAGGATCAGGATCATGGATCACTTTAAGGATCCTCGTACTGATGATTGTTTGTTTATATTTTGTATTACCTCGCAGGTATTACGAGCTTGACCAATTCTTGGTGACATTCCTGGAGAATATTCCCAAATTATTCTGCACGTGCTTGGCCAAAAATAGACGTTGTGGAGAACGTGGAGGCATGGCACGAAAGTAGGAGAGTTTGTTAGCTAGTTACATTTCTATTTTAAAGGGGGAACGAGCTAGTTAGAAAACACTTAGTCATTTCTAAGTTACACACACACTCGTTCAAACGCTCATACCAGCTCTCGTTCAAACACTTAGCGATTTCATACACCATTTACACATTATATTCTAGTGATCCTTGTACCTAGCTCGTTACCATCCGAAGTTGTAAACATTTATTCATTTATTTGAGTTTGGTGATCGGTAGTTTCCATCACCCGGGGTTTTTTGTGCCGGAGATCAACTCTTGATCAAGGGCTTTTTCCCCGTATAAATCCTTGTGTTGTTTGTGCAATTTACATTGAAGTGATCCTCATCGCTATTACACATTTGAAGCATCATTCCCCGATACAAAGAGTTTGGTTGCATATTATAAACAGAATTTTTAACCAAAACAGTGGTTGCATATTATAAACAGAATTTTTAACCAAAACAGTTTGGCGCCCACCGTGGGGCAATTGGTGCTTCGTCCTTAGAAAAATTCGCATTTCTGTGTTCATTTCGGTTCACTACAACCAAGCAAATGGCTTCCTCAGCGAAGAATGCTTCAAACTTGATGCCCGCATTCACTTCTTCACAAGGCGTTCCTCCTTTGCCTCCACCACCTTCTGGATCCCAGAAGAATACCGAGAATGCTGCGAAGAAACCAACTCCCATTTTCTCAAAACCTCCAACTTCTTCTGCTTCTTACACTCCCACTACTAGTGACATGTTTACTTTGATTTTGCAGATGAAGGATCAAATACGGCAACAGGATAAGACCAATGAGAGGATTCTCAAAGAAATCGGAGATCTCAAGAAATAAAAGACAACGGCAGAGGATCATTCCCCACTGGTGCCAAAATCCTTGAATTTTGATACTCCGGTGATTACTTCTCAGCCATCAGCGGTTCCAGACATTCAATATGCGGGTGGACCAAAAGGAGTGCACTACGGAACAACAACAATGAGTCAGGCATCAGGTTCATATTTCCAGCCAGCGGGATCCTACCCTCAGCATATAGGGTCCCTCACGAATTCAGGATGATATTCGGGAATGCAGCAGGTTCAAGGATCCTCCTTTGTTCCAGGATCATCCCAGGTTCAAGGATCCTCCTTTGTTCCAGGATCATCCCAGGTTCAAGGATCCTCCTTTGTTCCAGGATCATCCCAGGTTCAAGGATCCTCCTTTGTTCCAGGATCATCCCAGGTTCAAGGATCCTCCTTCGTTCCAGGATCATCCCAGGTTCAAGGATCCTCCTTCGTTCCAGGATCGTCCCAATATCAAGGATCCTTCCAGATGCCAGGATCCTTGAGGAGTTTGCAAACAGGAAGTTCAGATGTCCATCAGGGAGATTTTATTCCAATGCAGACCAATGCTTCTACTGGTCCTTCGATCATTCCAGAGCCTCAACAATATGGATTAACATCCGTTCTTCCTAACTTGAATCCAATGGGAGGTAACACTTTTAATAATTCTCATACTACTAACCATGGTCTTATGCAGGATCCAGGTATCAATCATGCCATGGCTAGAGAATTGCAAAAGCTAAAGGATATGATATCAAGTGTTCCGGGAGTAGTCAAACCTATCCCAGAGATTGCAGATGGGAGCCACAAGATATCTCGCTTTGCACCACCAATCTATGATGCTGAGATACCCAAGAGGTTCCATGTACCCACAATGAAACTGTATGATGGTTCGACGGATCCTGAAGAACACATAGCACAATACAGGGAGAGGATGGAGATCAATCCAATCCCGGAAAGGTTAAAGGAAGCATGCCTGTGCAAAGGATTCGGGTCCACTCTTACTGGATCAGCTCTCAAATGGCTGCTAAGTCTTCCTCCCTATTCTATTACCTCATTTGCTAACCTGGTTAACTTGTTTAATAATCAGTTTTCTTGTAGTAGAAAATTTGAACGATTAACTAGTGATTTATATAGGATAACCCAGGGTCATAATGAATCATTAAGGGATTACATTACCAAATTCAGTAAAGAATCCTTAGACATTCCCAACTTAGATATAGCCACGGCTGTTGAGGCCTTTAAGATGGGACTGCTTAGGGATTCGTCTTTCTATGATGACCTTGTTATGACACCATGCAGGAACTTAGATGAGGTAAGAACCCGAGCACTTAGGTTCATCCGGCTAGAGGATGACAAGAGGATCCAGGAGAGGTTAGCAGGATCCTCAAAGCAGGATAAGCAAGGATCCTCATTCAGGAACAACAAGTTCAGATCTTACAATAGATCTGATAATCAGAACGTGCACTCTGTTGATCAAGAAGAGGATGATGAGGATTATCCTCCAATTTCTGAATATTGTTTTAGTGTTGATAACAATGAACTAATCCTTGCTATGCAGAACCTAGGTGATAAAGCTAGATGGCCGAGAAAGAATGATAGGCCAGCTGCAACTAAGGATAAATCAAAGTGGGGTGCATATCATGAGGATTTTGGGCAACTAACAGAAGAATGCATTGCATTAAGAAAGGAAATTGGATACTTGTTGAGCAAGGGGCATCTAAAAGAATTGTTGGGAAGACAAAAGTCAAGAACTCAGGATCCTGAAAGGATCCCTGAGAAGGCTCCAGCCCCTCCAGCAGATGCACAAGTGATAAACTTTATTTCTGGAGGATCCGACATTTGTGGCACATCCTTCTCAGCAGCTAAAAGGCATGCAAAGGAAACTAAAATGGATAATGGAGAAAGACCAGTTCGAACATCAAGTGTCTCCGAAGGAAAAGTCATAACCTTTGATGAAGAGGATCGTGTTGATATCCAGGATCCTCATCACGATGGTTTAGTTATTACTCTTTTCATATCTAACCATTTTGTCCGCAGGATCCTTATAGACGGAGGAAGTTCAGTGAACATTATCCAGCTGGATGTTCTAAAGAAGATAGGTATCCCTGAATCAGAGATCATACCAAGATCCTTCGTGCTCGTTGGATTTAGTGGCGAAACTAAGAACACCCTGGGGGACATTAAACTCCCAATATATATTGAAGGCTTACACTCTTATCAAAAATTTTGTGTTATTGACTGTTTATCTTGTTGTAATGTTATCCTTGGCAGGCCTTGGATACACGATATGAAAGCAGTCCCATCTACTTACCATCAATGTGTGAAGCTCCCTAGTCCTTGGGGAATAGTGAAGATTGATAGTGATCAGCAGGAGGCTAAGAATTGCTACACTTCATCGATGAAACCAGCCTCGAAGTCAAGGGAGCAATAGCAATCATGGTACCCTCCAAGGAATGTCTTGGAGGCCAGAGAGCAGGATGTGGTAGAAATCCTCATGGATCCTGATGATCCTGAATCCAAAATCTATATCGGGTCAGGGATCCTTGGCGAAATGAAAGAAGACCTTGTATCCTTCCTCAAAAGGAGAAAGACTACCTTTGCATGGAAACACGAAGATATGACTGGTATATCCAAAGATGTAATCACTCACAAACTCAGCATTGACGGATCCTTCAAACCAATCCATCAAAGGAGAAGAAAGTTTGCACCGGAAAGGAATGCCATTATCCAAGAAGAGGTAGAGAAATTGCTCCGGGCAGGTATGATTAGAGAGGTCAAGTATCCAAGATGGTTGGCCAATGTGGTTGTTGTTCAAAAGAAAAACGGAAAGTGGAGGGTATGTGTCGATTTTACCGATTTAAATAAGGCATGTCCCAAGGATCCTTTCCCTTTACCCCACATTGACTCCATGGTGGATGCAACTGCGGGTCATGAACTGTTAACTTTTATGGATGCTTCATCTGGATTCCAACAAATCCAAATGGAACCATCCGACCAAGAGGATACAGCCTTCATGACTCCAACTGGTATATACTGCTATATTGCTATGCCGTTCGGATTAAGAAATGCAGGTGCAACATATCAAAGGCTGGTGAATATGATGTTCAAGGATCAGATTGGACAGACTATGGAGGTTTACATACATGATATGGTGGTAAAATCCTTAAAAGCTGAGGATCACCTAAGAGACTTGGAGGAAGCATTCGATATCCTTGACAAATATAACATGAAACTTAATCCTTCAAAATGTCATTTTGGTGTTAAAGCAGGTAAATTCTTAGGATATATGGTGACAAAGAGAGGCATCGAAGCTAGCCCGGAACAAATTAAAGCAATAGTGAACATCAAATCTCCGGCCAATGCTAAGGATGTTCAAAGGCTAACAGGAAGGATAGCAGCCTTGAACAGATTTATATCCAAGTCCTCCGAGAAGTGCAAAGAGTTCTATGATATCCTAAGGAAGAACAAGAAATTTGAGTGGACCGAGAAGCATGAAAATGCTTTAAGAGCCCTCAAAGATTACCTATCCTCAGCCCCGGCTTTGATGAAACCAGAAAAAGGTGATGTGTTATCCTTGTATCTTGCAGTATCCTCAAAAGCAGTAAGTGCGGTCCTTGTTAAGGATCATCAAGGTACACAACATCCTGTCTATTATGTAAGTAAAAGTTTACTTGATGCCGAATCCAGGTACTCACACCTTGAAAAGCTTATTCTTGCATTAATTATGGCATCTACTAAGTTAAGACATTATTTTGAAACTCATGTTATCATTGTTAAAACTAATTTTCCGATTAAGAATGTCCTCAGGAAACCAGAGATGTCAGGTAGGATGGCTAAGTGGGCAGTGAAGCTGAGTGCATATGATATAAGATACGAGCCTAGGACAGCCATCAAATCCCAAGCATTAGCTGACTTTGTGGCTGATTTCAGTAGTGATTTACAAGAAGAAGCTGAGCTAGAAGTCCAGCAGCTAGAAGAGACCAAGGATCCTTGGATACTCTATACTGATGGATCCTCAAATGTCAAAGGCACAGGGCTTGGAATATTACTAAAATCGCCACAGGGGGACATAATACCCCATTCTATAGCTTGTGAGTTCCAAACCACTAATAATGAGGCTGAATATGAAGCCTTAATTGCTGGCTTGCAAATTGCAAAGCATATGGGGATCAGGTATCTTGAGGTACACGTAGATTCTTTGTTGATTACAAACCACTTTAATGGATCATATGCTGTTAAAGGTGAAAAGCTAACCAAGTATTTGGAGATAGTCAAAAGTTTGGCACTCTCTTTTGTTTCCTTTAGTTTGTCACAGGTACCAAGGGAAGAAAATACAGAAGCGGATGCATTGGCTAACTTAGGATCATCCTTGAAGATCCCGGAGGATATCAAGATTCCTATTATCCATATCCTGACCCCGGCTATCGAGGATCACGAGGCTATGGAGATAGGAAATGATTCTGCAATTATCCCTTGTGAGAATACTCAATCCCATTCAGGATCAGGATCATGGATCTCACCAATTATGAGATACTTACAACATGGAGAGATTCCTGCAGGAGAAAACCCTAGGGCTTTCAAATCTAAGGTATCTAAATTCACAATTATTAATAATATGTTGTATAGACGATCTCTTGCAGGACCATACTTGAGATGCATTAAGGATCCTGAAGTTCAAGAAGTTCTAAAAGACTTCCATGAAGGAGACTGTGGAAACCACACTGGGGGCAGGGCATTATTCTCAAGGATCCTGAGGACAGGATACTACTGGCCAACCATGAAGAAAGATGTTGTGGAGTATGCCAGAAGATGTGATCCTTGCCAGAGACACAGCAATATCCTTCATCAACCAGCTGAATTATTGCATCCTATATCCTCCTCTTGGCCATTTATGAGATGGGGTATGGATATAGTTGGTAAGCTCCCTAAGGCACCTGGTGGAAAAGTATTCATGCTTGCAATGACGGATTACTTCTCCAAGTGGATAGAGGCTGAAGCTTTTGCCCAAGTCAGAGAAAAGGAAGTTATATCCTTCATTAAAAGAAATATTATAACTAGATTTGGAATTCCTTCCGAGATTATATGTGATAATGGTTCCCAATTTATTGGGGGCAGAACCACTAACTTTTGTGACAGCTGGGGGGTTAAGATGATAACATCAACACCAGTCCACCCACAAGCTAATGGTCAGGCAGAGTCATCCGACAAGATCATCATCAACAATTTGAAGAAGAAGCTTGGATCCAAGAAAGGGAAGTGGGCAGAAGAACTACCCTATGTGCTTTGGGCTGACAGGACAACCCCTAAGAATGCTACTGGTCAAACACCATTCTCTTTGGTGTTTGGAGCAGAATCGGTGATCACAACAGAAATGGTGGTTCCAACTGCTAGAACAAGTACTCGTGATCCTGAGGAAAATAATGAAAACTTGGCTCAAGACCTGGATACTATTGAAGAAATCAGGGATATGGCTAGGATAAGGATGGCCAGTTATCAGCAAAGGATGGCTGGTGCTTACAACAAAAATGTCAGGATCAGGAGGTTTCAAGTTGGAGACATGGTATTAAGGAAAGCATTTCAGAATACCACCAATCCTGCTGATGGAAAGTTAGCTCCAAAATGGGAAGGCCCTTATTTGATTGAAGCTGAAGCAGGAAAGGGGGCATATAGATTGCTAACCATGGAAGGTGATTTGCTACCAAGAGCTTGGAATGCTGTCCACTTGAAGAAATATTTCATGTGAGCAGGATCCTCATGGCACAGATGATCCTCACGATAGGGATATCCATAAAGGATCCTCAAAGTATTGGTGATCCTTACTTAGGTAATATCCTAAACTTGAACTATTTCATTTCTTTATTTTCTCATATAAGGATAAGGATCATGTATCCTTTATCCATCTCTCACGTGAGTTTAAGTTTTGAAAGTTCAGGTATCCTTAGCATAACATTGGTTATCCACTGAAGCAATCCGTTCCTTAGGTTTAACCCCAGTTATTTGGGCTTGACCCCAGTTCCGCCTGTAGCGCACGATGATCCTGGTATAGTTCAAGGCTTTGGGACCAGTACTCGTTTTAGGGGCTGATAATTCCATTGTTCTGGCTATGCTTAGGATCCTACGTATAATGGTAGACGTACCATACATCCGTTCATAAGGTTCTAACGTTTTCACGTTAGCTAAGGTTTCTAGCGTTTTCACGTTAGCTAAGGTTTTGGCATTTTCATGTCACCAAGTTTGGATAGTCGCCAGTTAGGGCCATACTCCAGTTTACATACGATCCTTGGGCTTGTCCCTAGTTATCTTTGGGCTTGTCCCCAGTTATCCTTGGGCTTGTCCCCAGTAATCCTTGGGCTTGTCCCCAGTTATCCTTGGGCTTGTCCCCAGTTACTAACTCTTATCTTATATTGGCTTAGTCCCAAGTTATGCGCTATTTCAGGTTCTTGAAGATAGGCAACTAGGGATCCTTGATCCTTGCTTTATTCTAAGGTTTATCTTGTAGTTATCCTTGTAATTGTTAGGATCCTAACTTGGATCCTCAGGTATGATCCTTAACTATTTTTAATTCTATTCATTATTTATTTGAATAACCCTTAAAGTTTGACAACTAGACTTGTGATCCTTAACACATATTGCTTTCTGAGATTCTTTAACTAAAGGATATCTGATCATGGATCATATCCTAAGTATTTTCAATTTGACTTGTTCAAAATTATTTGTTCAATGAATATGCATCAAAATAAAGGAAAATCAAAGAAACACAAGGATAACAACACAAGATAAGCGACAAAAGGTTAAGTTTTTATTAACAATGTAGTAACCCTTAAGAGGTTGTCAAAATTACCTACCCCGAGCATCTACCAGCAAAACGTGGCCCGTCCGCTGGGGTAGGTAAAGGGTGTCCATGATAACAAGTTCGAAAACAGTGCAGGAATATAAAGGCAGCAGGATCACAATGGCTTCATCCCCCAAACAGAGGATCCCTCCACCAATTGCAATCCTGCCTATTGTCCAAAGGATCATACATGATCCTTGATCCTAAAACCTATTATTCAAGTACAACCCATCATTGTTCAGCAAAAAACACCATAAACAAAACAAACTATCCAACTTAAAAAATGGGCTCCGGCCACGTCTAGAAATATCCATCATCGCCCATTTCAGCAGCTCACACCTTGGCTGCATCACCACCAGCATCATCACCGCCAGCTTGATCCTTCCCACTGCCACTTGCCTCAATTGCCAAGACCTCAGTAGCCTCCTCCTCATCATCCTCAAGATCAACCAACCTTGCCTTCCAGCCCTCAACATCCCAACCGCTTTTGTCAAAGTTAGGATCTTGAGCTTCCTGGGCCATCTTCAATTTTGTCTGATACATAGTGATGGCGGCAGAGACCTTAGCATTTTCTATGAGGTCATGCTTTTCATAGTCAAGGTCGATTAGAAGTTTGGCCGTCTTAGTCTTCTCATCTTGGAGTTCCTTCCGAAGGTCAGCAAGTGCAAGGTCCTTGAGTACGGCAACCTGTTGGAGGTCGGCAATTTTCTTGTCCTGCTCCTCAACATTCCCCACGTAATCCTCAATCTCAGCAAATTTCTGCAAAGAAAAGGATAAAGCAGCTCAAGATCAAGTGATCCTCATACGAGTAGGATACCTAGGCAGAATTAAGGATCCTTACATCATTAAAGTATTCAAGGAACTGGTGGCGGATCAGTGGTAGGCCTTGAAGATCCTCAGCATCAGAAGTTTTTTCTCTTTTTGACACCCTTTCCCTTAGTGGGTGCCTTTGGAATGGAGATGCTAGGACTGGTAGTGGACCTCTTCTTCCTGGATCGTACGACATCAAGGTCAGCCGTGTTGAATTGGGATACAGGCTTGGCAGATTTTCCAGCACCTACACATTCAAAGCAAGATAAGTATCCTTGTCCTATTTCAATTTATTTATTTATTTTTATATTCAAGCTATGTAAAAGGCAGGATACTTACTTGACATGGTAATGGAACCTGAGGATACTTCTTGTGAGTCTTGGGTGTCTATCTTGAATGTCCTTGTTTCAGGATCAAGCTTCCAAAAAGCAGCGAGCCTATCCTTGGTTTCAGGTGATGTGATGACGTGTGAGACAGAAATAGCTGCATGACACAAGACAAAAAAGGGTTAGTGATCCTATCACGTAAACAAGACTACCTGGTGATCCTTCTCATGATCCTCCGGCCTACCATGGGTGGACCATGTCTTAGGGAGATCTTTTCCGTTTAGAATGGAATCTCTCCTGACAAAGAAGAAGCGACGTTTCCAATCTTTATCGTTCTTGGTGACTTTGATAAGAGGATGATCTGCACCGGGTTTTCGCTTGAACAAATAACGGTGGGAACCAAAGGTAGTAAGATCATACAGTTCCGACAATTCCGACATCCCTAAATCAATGCCTTCCTGCTCGATGATCCTTTCTAGGGTATATAAAACCCTCCAAATCATCGGCATGGCCTGGATGTAAGATATGCCGGTCAGGGAAAAGAAGGATTGTGTGAATTCTGGGAAAGGATAGGTATACCCTATAGTGAATGGAGTGGCTGGAAAGGCAACCCATGTTTCATAAACATAGTCGCTAAGAACAGTGGGATCAAAGGGTTTGAAAAAAGCACTCGCCGGAAAATAGCGACGGATTTTATCTATTTGTGCATCGTTAAAAGAACACCTCTCATTCGCTGAGTCTTTGAGGATCTTTTGACTCTTCAGAGGGCTATCCTTCTTGTGATCTTTTCCCGGTGAGCTTCGGAGCATCATTCTTAGAGCAATGGTGATAAAGAAAGGGAAACAGAGTAAGAAAGGTAGAAAGAGAAGAAAGAAATACCTGATTGATCGTCGACCGAGAATTTAAAGGGAGTTTCTTTCGAATTTGAATGCATAATGATCCTATCTATATCTCTATTTATAATTATGAGCCTGCAGGATTGTCACTTCCGTGACGTCATGATCTTAACGGCTAGTTCTATTTTAACGGCTATATGTCCGTTAGTTAGTTACCGATAAGATCAAGAAAATATAACTCGTATATTTACAATTTCACTCCTTATATTTTGGGGGCAATTGTTAGGGGAGGATTTTCTAACAATTAGTGATCCTTATTCATTATCCTGATATGTGATCCTTACTTCTGTGACAGGTGGTGATCCTCGGAAGAGCTTCAGGATCAGGATCATGGATCACTTTAAGGATCCTCGTACTGATGATTGTTTGTTTATATTTTGTATTACCTCGCAGGTATTACGATCTTGACCAAGTCTTGGCGACATTCCTGGAGAATATTCCCAAATTATTCTGCACGTGCTTGGCCAAAAATAGACGTTGTGGAGAACGTGGAGGCATGGCACGAAAGTAGGAGAGTTTGTTAGCTAGTTACATTTCTATTTTAAAGGGGGAACGAGCTAGTTAGAAAACACTTAGTCATTTCTAAGTTACACACACACTCGTTCAAACGCTCATACCAGCTCTCGTTCAAACACTTAGCGATTTCATACACCATTTACACATTATATTCTAGTGATCCTTGTACCTAGCTCGTTACCATCCGAAGTTGTAAACATTTATTCATTTATTTGAGTTTGGTGATCGGTAGTTTCCATCACCCGGGGTTTTTTGTGCCGGAGATCAACTCTTGATCAAGGGCTTTTTCCCCGTATAAATCCTTGTGTTGTTTGTGCAATTTACATTGAAGTGATCCTCATCGCTATTACACATTTGAAGCATCATTCCCCGATACAAAGAGTTTGGTTGCATATTATAAACAGAATTTTTAACCAAAACAGTGGTTGCATATTATAAACAGAATTTTTAACCAAAACAATTTACATGATATTTTTTTTTGCAATAGGATGTTGTACAACATGCTTTTTAGGTACCGCATGTTCGTAATTTATATATTAAATTATATAGAAAGGTTCATAGCTAAATCTCGGATAATGGAACGTTTCTTTTTTTTTCAAATCTTATATCAACACTGTTAAATATTATATAGTTTACTTTTAGCAACCTGTGAAATTCACGGGTTCTTAAACTAGTGTACGTATATATTAAAGTATTATCCATAAATACTCTTTTCATATACGATATTTGTATTGAGTGAATTTAGAATAAAGATTGGAAAGAATAAGGACTTTCTAAATTCTACCATCATGTACTAAAGTTATTTACATTGTCTATTTGCTTAATGATGATCCTAACTGAAACCAATCACATTCGTTAAGGAGGAACAAGTTTATCAGATGAATTTAATTTGTTCCATTCAGGTAATCTACACAATAAGTTGTAACATACATGCATTAATTTGTTATAGTTGAATAGAATCAATAAAAAAAAAAGGCATAGTATCCCTCAAATTTAAATGCTTTATTTTCAAAAGCTAACACTTACGTTGTCTATCTATGCTTGTGACAGACAGTTGTTTCGTTTACTATATGCGCAGACAGATTATATACATCCACAAAACATCTGTCTGTGAAGGATTAATTGAGGGGGAAATATTCTAAATAGCCAAGTTGACCAGATTTTTTTTCCAGTACAAGCTTGAAATTTCAGCTTTCACTAAAGTAGACGGCTAGAATTTAGCATACACTTTTGACGTGCCGAAGAAGACAGCTACGATTTAACCTACACTTTTTGTGAGACTGCTGAGACGGCTAAGCCTATGCTTTTGGCGAAAGCGTCGGCTAAGGCCACGCTATTGGGGGCTTAACCCCCGCTTTTGGGTGTCAGCTAGGCTTAACTCTGTTGGGTTATGGAGGCTAGATTAGTTTTGGGCAAGTTTTGCTTGTTTAATTTTATCTAGCCTGTATGTTATTTCTTGGGGAATAAGTTAGAAACCCTAAATCTTTATTATAAATACATGTTGTACTTTTAATTTCTCATCACAAGAGTAGAGAGTGTGTGAATACTAGGATGAGGGAAGGTGATTCGGTAACAGCCCACATCAATAACCTAAACCTGATCTTGTCTCGTGTAACACCTCGAAAATTCACGTCCTATAATGTGTTGACACGTGTCATAAGTATGAACGTGTGAAAGAATGTTATAAAAGGATTAAAGTTGACAATCATGGAAAGTATGTGAATATACGGGTTCTAAATGTCAACAGTGAATAAATATATTGTACATTAACCCTACATGATGCTCAAACCTTCAAACGAATAAATCATGGATCATACGAAGCTAAATATGAAAGAAAGTGAGAGATTACAAACTACAGGGGTTAAATGTGTCAACATGTTTAAGTTATACCTCTGAGTGACCTTTTGACAAACCCGAAGCTTTGTAACGGTTAATTATGCTCACTAGAATGCACGATATAAATTTCATAAAGTTTCGTTATCGTATGAGCAAGTTGTGATCAAATTCGTGTGCGAGGGGTTAAAAGCGTCAACATTGAAGTTTAGGACTTTTCGGGTGACAATAAAGTTAACCGAGGACTAAACAAAGGGGGAAATGTCTTGAAGCCCTTAAACATCAATTTGGAGGGTTCAAAATGCAAGAAAGGAAGTCTAAGCAAAGTTTTGAAGAGACAAGGATCAAAACATAAAAATCTAAAATTGGATTTGAGTCAGGAGAGGTGTCGCGCGACGCGAGGCCCAAGGGGGGGGTCTTCGCGTCACGCCTAGGCCTATCTGATCCGAGAATTTTGGTTTCTTGTCTGCCTTTGCCATTCTAACCGACTTTAATCCGAGTTTCCTCATATTGGACGACCCCTAGGCAACCCCTAGACACTTAGGGACACTTGTGGATGAATTGTGGTCAGTTGTAGACTTGCATGTCAACAATCTAGTGGGTTCTTGATCACTATATAAAGCCACTAAGTTGCAACAAGTTCTTCACACCTTTCTCTTGCATTCCTGATCATTTCTGGAGCTCAAGACTTCTCTCAAGTGATCACTAATCGTGCTTAGGACCTTGGTAAGTTTGCTTAACCTTTCTTAGTTAAGTTTTTGCTTAGTTTTAGCTTAAAAGTCAAACCGTCGTAATTAACGGTTGACTTAACGATTAATCACTAATGGTCCAGTGATTGGTCGAATTGAAAGTAGTTATAAGTTGGTAATTATGTGGGTAATAAACCCTTAAAAGGGTTCCCCCTGATTTCCACTCTAACTAGGTCAAATGTCGGGTCAAACTTGTTATTAAAAAGTCAACAGGATACTTAAATTCTAATTTATGCATAATTAGCAATGTAGAACACATACAACCTGTTTGATCATTAATATAACTTGGTAATTAGTGTAAGAACATGTCTAAACATGTTCAACCCGACAATTTACTGTTTAGACCCGGTTCGGAACCGAAAGTCGCAAAGCTTTGACTTTTGCTTTGACTTCAGTTCTGACCCGTTTAGGCATGTTTTAAGAAATGCCTCAGAGCTTTAATTGGACTAGGTTACATGCTAGTATAACCCTCTGTGATTATACACCTTGGTTCATTAGTTATCCAATTAATATGCATGATTCCGTTAATTGCTCATATGTTGACCATTATGCCCTTTTCACCTTAAAACGTGATTTTTGCAAATGTAAAAGAGTAGAAACCTTAGTTACTGATATATAAACTTTCACCCAAAAGTTGACATCAGTTTGAGGTGTAGTTTGAGAGTTATGCTCATTAGCGTAAATTGAAAGCTTTATGTTAATTAAACGGCGTAATTAGCGTATAGCCTAGTTAAGCCTACTTTTTGATATCAAACTTATTACCCACTGATGTAATATATTATTTTGGGATTTTTAAAGATTTTTAATGTATTTTAGGCTGAGCATAACTTATAGTCATAGGCTTAATCCGGTAATTGTCGGTTTTGCCATTTCGGGCTATAAAATGAGTTTTACATGTCTAATTGACTCCAAACCTTTTGCTACTGATCTTAAATGATAAATAAATTATTTTAAGCCTTCTGGAATAATAAAAATATCAGCTTTAAGTATAGAACCTGGAAATGGCTTCTAATCGCCTTTTTAAGCGTTTTTAACGCATAGTATATACTAGAACTATTTTAAACATACAAGGGTTGATACCTACTGATATTTTGGGTAAATTATAATATTTTAACAGTAAGCAAAAGTTGTTAAACTCAGACTTCAGTTTTGAGCTTTTCGGCTTATGTGAAATTACCAAAATGCCCCTACGGTGCATAGTTTTGGTTATAATTGATAAATTTCACATATATACTTTACCCTACTGTTATAACTTAGTAAAATAAGTATTTTTGCTGATTATATCAGACCTGTAACTCAGGTAAATACTTAAACTCTTTTATAATCTTTTAAATGACCAAACTACCCCTACGGGGCATAGTTTGTGTTCAAATTCGTTTCGGGCATAATAGAAGACATCTTACTGATGTCACAACATATTTGAAGCATATTAACTTAGGAAATATGTATATGGCTCTTACGGATACCCGTTACGCTTATTACGCGTTCGGTTCGGCTTATGTAACTAGTTTACATAGATTAGCCGAAACGGGTCAAACCTTATCGGTTTTATCTCAAAATCCAGAATGTGCTTAGATTACCCATATAAGACAAGTCCCCGAACATGTCGGGTCTAAATCACATTCTATTCGGTCTTCTCTTAATCGTGCATACGAACCGTATCTTTGAAACTAACCGGTCTAAGCTTAAGCTTAATTAAAGACCCGTTAGGATTCTAATAGGTTATTATAAACCTTCGTTCCAGATTAGGAGGACCAGTAAAAGCTACTTGAATTTTTTTATTGTGATTATTACTTTGCTCAGGTAAATACTTTTAACTTATTTTCCCTATACGGGCTTGGGTTACGGTATATAAAATACCGCTTGGTCGGGCATTAAATCTTCCATCGTTTTGTGGTTAATTGAATAGTTTAATCGGACCGTTTAAATCGTTTTGTTTACTTAAAGCCTTTGGGGGGTTAATGACCATGTCCCGGATATCCTTGGCATCATTTTACGAAATGGCCACGACTTAAGCGCGGGGTGTAGGCGTACACCCGTCAGTGCACAAAAGAATAATGTGGTGTGTCTATTGATCTTTAACCCGGACACGATCCGGGCTACTGAACGCATAAGGAACATGTAATTCTTTTACAAGATTATATATTTAAATAATTATCCCAAGTTATAAAATGTTTGTGCCATGTGCATCCAAATCAATTTTCAATCATTTTTAAAATGAGTCAGTTGATTGTATTTACCAGTGTAAACTGACGTATTTTCCCAAAAAGATTAAATGCAGGTACTAAGCGTAATAGGCTGGATTCTCTCCTTAGCATCAATAAAGAGTCTCGCAAACTTAAGATGCCTATCGTCTGTTGAACTACTGTTTCCTATTTATTTTCGATCCTTCTGTGGATAAACTTTCGACTGTTTGTGATACTTGATATTACAATATTTATTCAGTTGAAATATATTGTACATTTGCTTCCGCTGTGCATATTAAATATTGTGTTGTTTGACTATTATGTTGCCAACCACGTCACGATACTCCCCACCGGGCCCACCGGTGACACGTGGAAATCGGGGTGTGACATCTCGTTTGGTGTTTGTGAATATCAAGTTTGATGATGAGGTCCAAATCCTATTGTTATTGTCCTATATATTACCTGATAGTTGGCCCGAAACTGTAACTGTTATTACTAGCATTTCAAAATCGAGTAAGTTCACATTAGGAGAGGATGCTCGACGCCGTGGTTCAGGTGAGTCTTTGAGTTCTTTGTCAAGTACAGAGGCCAGGGGAAGAAAGAATTAGCGAGGAAGTCGTCAGGGCAAAAGGAGTGTGTCTAAGGCTCCGATGGTATGTTGGAATTGCAATGAAGTAGGATAATTTAGGAATTAGTGTTTGAAACGGAAGAAATAAATAAACTATGCCGGAGACCATAGTGATGATGATGCATTAGTCTATAGTGTGGAGCGTAGTGTGGATTCCTAAGTCATTCTGGTGCTTCATTTCACGCTACCCACATCAGAGATGCACTACAAAATCTAAAAGAAGGTGACTTTGGAAAGGTAAAATTGGCGATTGACAAGATATTTGATGTTACGGGCATGGAAGACATTGTTTTGGAGACTTTAATCGGTCCGCGGACTTGAAAAGATGTCAAGGTTATTCCAGGTTTGAAGTGGATTTTGCTTTATGTTGGCCAGTTGGATGATCAGCCCACACGTCTTTTATTTGGCAGTTAAATTAGGGTTCTAATTTATATGTGGGCTTGGGTCTAACTTAGGGATAAAATTTCTCAATCCTAGATTAGTCTCTATTTATTGATATCATTGCATTTTGTAACCCTAGTTGCAGTACAGTAGACGTAGGTCAGCCGACCGAACCACTTTAAATCTTTGTGTCGTTTATTGCTTTCGTATTTGTGTTCAATCCTAACGATCCTAACAAGATCATGCTTTTTAGAATGACTAAATTTTCATATCCATCTACATTCGAAAAAAATCTAATTAACATGACTACTTAGGTGATTTTACCTGAATTAGGAAATGTTAATGTATGAATATAATAAGGGTATGGAATCGTTGGAAAAGAGAATAGCCGTGGTCCAAACTTCCTAAGTGTTAGTCATGTGAATAGCAATATGGATAGGATAAAACCTAGCTAAGGTCTCAATCCAAGAGGGACCATCTTTCACGAGCACAGTGCACTAAGTCCTAACCAAGGTGAGAGTGTCAGAGAATGGTGTTGGCTAAAACAGAATTTATGTACCCTAAAATATAGCTAATAAAGTGTTGAGACCTTTCAATGTTTGGAATAAGTTGGACCGGCCAAGTACCAACTGATTTTGATTTAGCACCTTTTTGTATTAGGCTAGTGGGTATGGTGATGGACCATCCTTGGAGGATGATCCGCCACGTAGGCGCCACGTCATAGTCCTCCCAAGGATGGTCCATCCTCCAAAACTAGAGGGCATGAGAGGATGGTCCTAGTCATAGTCCTCCACCACTTTTATGTTTTTTATTTTTTTAATTTTCTACTTTTTTTTTAACATTTAACAAATAAACTAACAAAATATTTTCATTAATATTAAAAACACATTACATAAACTTAAAAAAATCCTAATATATTAAAATAAGCTACTAGTTTTCGTCCTCCATGTCGTCGGCGGGTTCGTTTTGAGAATTACGTAGACTTAACAACTAGATTTTTTTTAAATGCCTTTTAACTTTCACCTTTTAAATGAGAACGATTTTTTTTAATCTAATCTAAAAGTTCAAAACTACACCCAAGAAATAAGCTGGCTAATTTCTCTTGAAACTGGTGAACTACGAATATTTAATTCAATCGGACCTCAAGTGAAATTTAACCAAATTTGACTTTTTGTTTGTTTCTTTCTTAAAAGAAGCAAAACTGAAGAGAAGGCATCTTCTCTCTCCCTCTCACTCATCTTCTCCAAAAATTCATCAGACCCTCTCCTAAACAAGCTTTATCAATGGCGGTCAAAAATGAAGAAGAAAATGCTACATTAATTTTTTTTTATTTAACGATCAAACAAACAATAGAAAGGGGGCCCACTATTTTGCTCCGTCCTGGACGTCGGAATACCGACGGAGACGACGCGACGTTGGGGGGGCGGCATGGAAGTAGGATCGGCGACGGATGGGGACGGTCCAAAGCCGATCCCCATACCGTATAGCCTTAGCAAGATTATAGACTTCTCTAAAAGACATTCATTCACCGGAATTTTAGTTGATGTAGATGATCCCTAGATGTATTAGCAAGATTATATATATATATAGAGAGAGAGAGAAACGAGATCAGAAGAGAACGGTGAAAAGTGTGAGAACGGTGAGAACGGATCCTGGCCCAACACGTGGCAGGGGGTGCTAATTGTTATGCGAGGGTACGATTGTTCTTTTATACGTTCCCTCTTTATTCGCATTATAAATCTCTTTCAAATTAAAACTCCAAAGATTTCTTGTTAGCTGTTACTTCCTTTGCAAGCTTTCTCGGATCTATGGTGTCTAACGTGGATTCTGTTCGACAAAGTAAAATTCGTTGACGTTTTCTATTTTTGTTCCAGCAAATCATGCAACAGATACGGCGTTTTGTTCTTTTATGCTTGTTTCATTGTTTTTTTTTATATTAGTATTTTATAATGCGTTGTATGATTTTCAATGGCGTTATTTAATTATGCAATTTAATCGCGTTTTAATTGGTGGTTAAACAATTACTAAGAACTACCAATATTAATTTTAATTGTCGTTTACGATCTAGTATATTTCTTATGTTTTTACGATCATTGGTGTTTTACATCTATTTTGATTAGTTTTGAATGTTATTTAGTAGAATTTTTAAACATCAGTTACTACTATTTGTTAATTTGTGTAAACATTAGTGTTGTTAATTATGGCGTTTTCATTATGATGTTATATTTTGTTAGTTATTTATGTTGTTAAGTGTTTTTAATTATTCATCTAAGGCATTTTCATCATGTCGTTTTTAAAGTTTGTGTTTATTATGTCTTGTTTATTATTCAATTTATGGCGTTTTAATCTATAATGTTATTACGAGACATTTTCTATTTTTAATGGCGTTTTTCTGATTTTTTATGTTCCTCCAATGGCGTTTTGTGTAAAGAAGTCAAAAGACCCTTTTACCCTTAATGAAGCGTGCCACACTAATAAAAGTGATGTTATTTACGAAAACGCCACTGCGTCATCTAGTCCGTAGATTGTTTTGATCGGAAGATCCATAAGCGTTCTCTCCGTTCTCACACTTTCCACCGTTTTCTCTAAATCCTGACCCTATATATACATACATATATATTGAAATGTGAACTTCAATAGAAAAAGGAGCAGGCCCAAAACGGACCGCCAACCAACCAGACTACATATCTACAAAGTTATTCAACATATCCCAAGTTACATCTTTATATCTAGATCTATTAGAGAACCACAAGTAGCTGAGAGCCTTTACTTCACTACACAATGATTTCACTTCGCTGTTCAGCCTTTTATTTGAGAACACGATCTCATTCCTTGTTCTCCAAAGCACCCAACATCCCACAATCATGACGCCTTGCAGCGCCTCCTTAGCCCGACTCGGTATGCTGCAAAAAGAGGCTGCATCTAGCAGATCCCTGACCGAAAACGCATAAATGATTGGCACCATAACCTATGTACTCACCCGATGTCACAAGGCCGAAGCAACGAAGCAAGCTGTGAAGATGTGATCGGCCGATTCGTCCCCATAGTTGCATAACGGACACGTAACCGAATCAATATTTATATCCCTTTTCCTTAGTTCTACCTTGGTGGGTAATTTCCCCATCTTGGCCCGCCATGCGAGAACACTGCATTTAAGAGGAACCCACCCACCTTTTAATGTCAATTGAGCTATAGCTTATTGACGTTCCCTTTTAATGCCAATAAGCTATAGCTTATTAGCAAGATTATACATAGAAGCCTTTCCACTCCCCTCCCACCCCCACACACACTAGTTTGAACGCCAATAAGCTATAGCTCAATTGGCATTAAAATGGAAGTGAAGATTTGGGTTGGAGACCATAGGTGTCAAGTTCGAATCCGATCCTAGCCGGGTTTTACCGCAGTTGGCCTTTGGGCAACGGGTTTTTCCTAAAACTAGAGATGGTGGGCTTGGACAACCCGGTGCTGTCTGTGATCACGGACGTATGGGTCACCTTTTGCCATTGGCTTACCCTGAGTAACCAGACTTTTATTCGCTTGCGTTAAAAAACGCACTTGTTTGAAAATCTTCAAGGTTCCTTAATCCACGGACGCCCGCGTGGAGGTCGCGTGTGAAGACCCAAGCTATTATAACAATTGCAAGTTACATTAAGAGTAAGGGGCTGTTTGGCAACATCTGAATGGTTAAGTGCTGAACCAGTAAGAGGTCTGAACCATTAAGTGCTGAACTAGTAAGAGGTCTGAACCATTAAGAGCCTGTATAATGCTTAACCGTTCAGATGCAAATGCCTGACCAATTCAGATTAGAGGTCTTAACCATTCAGACTCTGTATAAATCTTAACCATTCAGAGATTTGTCTGAACCATTCAGACATCTGCTCGTGAAACAAACAGTCTGAACCATTAAGTGCTGAACCAGTAAGAGGTCTGAACCATTAAGAGTCTCATTAAGAGGTAAACAAACAACCCTTACTTGTTTTTCTTTTTCTTTTGTCTTTTTTCTTTTCTTTTTTTCTTTTTTCTTTATTATTTTTCTTTATACTTTTCCCCTTTATTTTTCAATTTTAACAATTACAACCTTGTAACTTTTAAAAAATTTTATAATCAACTTTTATCTGTTTATTTGTATGTATGTGTTTTTATAAATTTAAATTGATTTACTTTAGTGTAAATTTTTCCCGGTGATAATTTGTGTCAAATATAATATATTCATTATGCTTATTATTATATACGTTTTCAGTTGTCTACGTTTTGATGTAAATTTTTTTTCTATAATTGAGTCGGTAAAATATAATACGTTTCCGTGCTTATTTTTACGTACGTGTTCAAATGGTCTACGATTTGACGTAATTTTTGTTCGGAAACACGTCCACGTCGAGTCAAATATAACATGTTTTCATTAAACGCTATAAATTCGAGTCAATTTACGTTTCGACACTGCCGCAAAACACCGTAACTGTTTTCTTACGTGCTTATTTTTATGCGTGCGTCGGTATAAATTCAAGTTGATTTACGATTCGACGTACATTTTCTCAGAAATATGTGTGGAATATAATTCATTTTCCTGCTTATTTTTATGTACATTAATTTCAGTTGTTCTACGTTGTAACTTAAATTACAATTAACAAGTTATGTGGATAGTGCTTTATCCTATTGGCTTTTTTGTTTCTTTCTCGATTTTTTTCCTGACTTTATTATTCTTATTTTTTAGTTTTCTTTATGTTTAGCATCTTAGGTTCATTTTCATTAAAGTTGTATTTGAGATAATATTTACGTTTTTATTTACAATTCATTTAAAATCATTTCGTCTCGCTGTCCAATTTAAATTGAGTTTTATGGTTTTCAGTTAATGTAAACACATGTGTCAACATATTTCTTTGGCTTGGTATACTAAACCAAAATAGATTTCAACCGAAACACTGCAGCGTAGCGCCAATAATCTTACTCCTTAATAATAAAAAACAAATTGCACAAACTGTTTTTAAGACCAACCCGTCTCGTGACCATTTGTATCTCAAACTCAACAAAAACAAACAATTACAACCCACTATTTATATATTAATCCTGCCCCAACTCGAATACAATTAAAATAATCAAATAACCTTTAACTGATACACCAAACACACCAAACAAATAAAAGTAACATATTTAGTTCAATTAAAATAATCAAATAACCTTTAACTTCCTTTTCTCCTATTTATAGGTTTTTCTTTTCCCTTTGATGATCAGGCCAAAATTAGTCCAACAACGAATAAGGACTCTAAATTCTACTTCATGGAGGGCTTCAAGTCCGCACTCTCTTGTACACATTTGAAGTAATTCATTTCAGCACATATCAGTGGCGGATCTAAAAGAAAAATTCAGGGGTATCCCGATTTTTTTCTACGGTACACCTATACACAATGTAAACGAAAAAAGAAACACCTTAATAAATCAACGTTCGCGTCAATATCTGATAGACCAAAGGAAAATAACTATATTTTATAAATTCTACCATTAGACGAGTAAGGTCACATATTCCATTCAATTTTGCAAATCTATCATCTTCTCCGGTGGCATGACCAAAATTTTTAATTAGAGTAGTGCCGGTTCATCGACAATTTCATCTTTTGATAATAAAGTTTCCTCTAAACTTCATCTATTATTATTTTTATTGAAAATTTTACAAATTTGATGGCTTTGAAGCCTCTATACTTAGTTTGGGATTTTTAAATATTTCTAAAAGTGTTCTACACATACAACATAAAAATTGACGTAACATTTATATGAAATTATCTAAATACATCATCAAATATATTATATCTATAATTGTTTATTATATAAAGTCAATTACATAAATATTCTTACTAGCAGTTTGTAAATTTTTGTCAAAGAAACAATTAAAAAATAAAAATATATGTACTTAGCCATGATGAAAATTAATTAATGAAAAAAGTTAATGACAGAAATGTGTGGCTCAGTGGCTCCAAGTCCATAGGATATTTTAAAATATGTTAGTCCCAAGATAAAATTTAAAATAGTTTATAAAAAGCTTTTCTTGAGAAAATAAAAATAACATTAAAATATACATAGTCTTCTTCTTTGTTCTTCTTCACAAATAATAACAGTGGCCGGAACTTCAAACACCTGCCGGAGATTTTTAAATCTTTGTATTTTCTTTCTTCTTTCAAGTTAAGTAAGATTCGGGGGTATTCTAATATCTTTTCAGGGGTATCCCATACATAAAACTTGAAAAAAAGAAGAAAAAATACACTTCGCCAAAAAAGTTGAGGGGTATCCCGGGCTACTCCTCGCCTCCACGTAGATCCGCCCCTGGCACATATCCATGAACACTAGAGAATAGTTGCCTTACCCCACTTCATTTAGAAGACTTTCATTTGGTTTTTGGTCATGTTTTTCATGCTACACTTTTTTCTAATAAATCATTCGTATCACATTCTTAGCCACTTAGGTTATAGCCTTGTCGTCAAGAGTAATTATCTCTTTTGTGGAGACCAATGTTTAATCATTGAGAGGTGTAAGCATTTAAGGGGAAAAACTTGTTGGAAATTTGTGAAAATAACATTTTTCACAAATATAGGAATTGAAATGAATTTTTCCTATTTTGGACTAGAAATAAATATAAGAAACTGAGGGTTTTCTATATATTTATTTGTGGGTTCGTGTTCTATGTTGGAAGAGATTCGCAACGAACTAAACCACGTCCAAAACGGAGCTAAGATGAATGAGATATTGATGCTCAAAGTTTGGTGTTTGAAACATTGAATGCTGAAAAATTGGGAAATTGGCACATTGTCACATATAGGAAGAGAGATGAAACTTAAAGGGGCATTTAAGTAAGAACTCTCCATCCTTATTGTTTCATGGAAGCACACACTAGTGTAGCAGCACCCTAACTCGCACTCGCACCCACGCGCGCGTGGCGTGGGCGATGGGCACAATGTGCCGCTTAAGAGCCGCATTTGTATTTTTGACCGCGTGCACGTGGTGAAGCACAGGGGCTGCAAGGACGAGGTTGCTGGTGACGTAGCATGCAGTCGCACGGGTAAATGGCACATGACCCGGGTGGGTCTGCGCGCAGTGGCGCATGACGTGGCGGGCGAGCACATTTGCGCACGGAGCATGAAGAGGTTGGCCTGCATACTGGCGCGCGAACGCAATGCACCACAGTGAGCCAATACGGCGCAACTGTGTGGCGTGATCGTATAGGTTCACTGGTGACGTGGCGCACGCGCGCATGAGTGGTGCAGACATGCAAGCGCATGAAAGTGAGCCAAAATGGTGCCCGCGCGCATGAGCATGCAAGACCTGTGCGCGCATGAAATTGAGCCAAAAGGGCACACGCGCACCAGCGTGTCTTGCGCGCGCGCACAAGTTTTCAGACATTAATGACAGAGCAGTTTCATTTCAACATTTGAAACAGACGAGTCAAACGGTTTTGACTGAGAATTAAATGACGAATTAAAGTGCATTGAAGACGTTTAATGCAATTTAATTTTCCATTTAATTCGTTTTTTCTGTTTTAACTAGACCTGCAGTATAAATAGGAGGCCACCCCTGCTGCAGAATGACACACCGAATAACACAACAGCTATTGCAACTTCCTCTCCATAGTATCTTCTTCTTTTCTGTCTTCTAGCAAGGTACACCTTGGGGTTTTTGTCAAGTCCGGTCGAACAATTGCTTAGGGTGTTGTATCCTGGAAACAAACGAGTTCTTCTGGGAGACTCGAAATTTGTTTTAAGTGACCCGTGTCTAACACGATCCTCAGCCAAGAACTTCCTTATTTTCTGTAATTTTGTTCTTGTTTATTTTGTATTTCAGTTGTAATTGTATTATATTTTTCAGCTTCATTTCTGTTTTGTTTCTGTAATTCAAGTTAATAAAGTTTTTATTTATTTTGCAAACGGATTCTTACAAAACTTAGCCGCTAAAAAAAATTCGTATCACATTATTAAACTCCCAAAGCTAATTGTGTTTCTGGTTCACTATGCGACTGGAATTAAGGCATGTTTGGTTCCCTAGCTTGCATTGAATTGTAATTTGAAATAAAATCTACTTATAGGTTTTATTTTATTTTATTTTAAATTAAAGAAAGGCTTTGTAGGGTGTTTGTTCTCCATTGATCTTAAACTTTCCTTTGCAAAGAATAAAAGTAAATCCACGGTAAGTGAAAATTATCAAAATAGAGATTGATTGCCGGCTAAGGCTTGGTCCGCATTTTTTGTTGGCTTAACTTCCGAATTTGACGGTTAAGCCTCCAACTTTTTGCAGGCTTGCCTTCCAAATTTGTTAAAAAGTGAGTCAACTTGTCCACTTTTATGAATTTTCTCTACTTGTTACACAATTGGTCATGTGTGTGTATATATATCATAAAACGACCCTTACTATAAGAAGAATTACAAGAACATCCCTATTTTTTAGATCTGTCGCACCTATATGTTTTGAGGTAATACTTAACCAAACATTGATGAAGGTATGATTGACACATGTTTTGATAACTCTCACAAAACTGACTATGTACACATCGGCCTGAACAAGGGTTCGATCCTTGAGCCAAACGGGCTTTACTGGTAATTTACCGTCGTGCCTATGGGCGGGTGGGTTACTGGTTTTCCCCGAAATTGGTGGTGGACGACTCGGGTTACTCTCGGAGTACTCAGTTTGTCCAGTGGGTGCCCCGAGAGTACTCGGGATTAATTTGTTGGCCGTTAAAAAAAAAGATAAGGAGATTCCCGATCCTTCAATCTTGAAAGAACGGAATCATATATATAACTAGATGATAGGGCAATCCATGTGACCAACATACATAAGAATCAAACTCATACATATAGAAAGCACTTCGGGGGCCCTGAAAGGGTTCTCAAAGTTACCAAAAAGAAAGGGGTGTTAATATTCCCACACCCCTCAACTCTATCTCTCTCTATATATACACAGATTTAGAGAGAGATAGAGTGAAAACCATGTGGGAATAAGATTTAACCATGTGAGAATAAGACACCTCAAAAGAAAACATACATCGTATCAAACTCAAATATGTCTCCTTTTATTATCTCCCTTCAAATTCCTATTCCTCTACAGATAGAAATGGGATCAATAATAGGATACGGCGTCCATGAATGATTTCTATTTTCGATATGAGTAGCATGCAGCCCATAACTATGGGAATGGGATGCACTGCCAATGAACATGGAAGAACAGTATGCCACTTTTATGATTGATTTGGTGATAATTTAGCTATTTTTCTGGAATGAGGTATTAACAGTGTTGAGAACGAATGGGAATAGTAATGGCCTCCGCTACTTTTGGACTAAGTTGCACAAACATACGGTTGTTGAAATTTTGCGAATCAGGATTAAGAAATTTTCAAATATCTGTTATACACACTATACTTAGGAAACAACCATGCGTATTATTATTGAAACATTTTCAAAAAATCTATCTATACTTTCTATAAAAGGAGAAATCTCAGTGACATAAGAAAACCAGCTCGAGAACATGTCCAACAAGGCTTTTCTTATGTCATTATTACACCATAAAGTCTAATATATAAATCACTTTAAAATACATTTAATGTTCTATCAAACCACTGCCTTGTGTATTTTCAAATGTTAAAGGTCTGGCCCACATTCCAAAGGGCAAACCACTGCCCATCAACGAGAAAGTAGCAGCGGGTTCTTTTGGCAAACGTATACTTAGCAGCAACAGTTGTTGTTATCTTCCGTAATGCTTTTAGATCAGCAGATGTTTAACGCTAAGTACCGGGAAAATCAAATTCAAATATGCATGGGAATAAGTAATAAGTAATTAGCAATTAATGCATGTCACTAAGAAACTTCTGTCACATCATCCTTCTTATATAAGGCTTTTATTCTCATTTCTCTCTTCATATTTCATAACGCTTTCATCTTCTCTGATTTTGAAATTTGAAATTTAATCACAATCCGAAATCCGAATTAGAAGCATGTCAATATCAGTTGACAGTAATAATCTTAGTTTTGTTAACGATTTGAATCCTGGGAAGGATATGTGGAACATGAAGGCGAGAATTCTTCGAAAATGGAATCAGGGTTACAAGATGGAGATCATCTTCATTGATGAGAAGGTAATTTGTATCTCTGCTTTTCCGTTTTATTATTATTTTAGAAAATGTAGTGTTGTATGCTAAGAATATACTTTCTTTAAATGTTCTTCAGGTTGCTAAGATTCAAGCAGGTATTAAGAGTCATCTGATACCTGTTTTTGATGGACAGCTGCAAGAAGATGCTGTTGTGATTCTGTCGAAATTTGGTGTTGGTGAGAATAAAGATTTATATAAAGTAGTAGTGCAGCCTTATAAAATCAACTTTTATAGATTAACGATTGTTACTCCTCTGAGAGATTGGCAAGGTGTTGAGTATGGTTTCAAATTCAGAGCTTATGAAGAAATTCTTCAAGGAGAGGCGTTAAACGCTTTGAGTGTTGGTAGTGTATATTTTTGTAATCATGTCTTGCTTGTATAATATTAGAGAGTTTTACTTATATTCTTGTATAATGTGATCATATAGATGTTGCTGGATCTGTGATTTGTTGTGGAGATCTTGAAATCTTTGATCGACCTCCAAAGGAGACTAAGAAGATGAATTTCGAGATTGAAGATTTGGAGTAAGTTGTTGTTTATATGTTTAGTCATGTACTGATCATTAAATGTATTTAATGATGTTAATAAATAAGATGAAGAATGTTTGTATTTAATGTGGGATCATGGTAATGGTAATAAATGAGATTTATAGTGTTTTTATGTAATGCTGAATCATGGTACTAAATGAGGTCTACAGTTTATTCTTAGTGAATATCGTAGTTAATTTATGGCTCATTTGCTACTTTAATAAATGTTATAGCTTTCCTGATTGATTCTCTGTTTTTATTCATTCAATGTTGTTTTGATATGAATATTCTTTTCATGTAGGGGTAAGGTTTTGCGGTGTAACACCCCGAAAACGGGTTTGGTAATCAAACCTCGTTAATACTAAAAGACGGGTAAAGTACCGTTAGTGGTAAAGTCACCCGGTAAATATTAGGATTTAAATAAACAATCCTAATATTAATTAAAAAGTGGATAAGAACTTTCGAGAAATAAAATGGATAAAAGGGCCGAGTTAACGGAACTTAAAATAAACGGGTTAGAACTCCCGGGACTCACTAAGTTAACTAGGGGTAATTAACCTAGTTAATTATTAGTTTAAAAACAATAAAGAAGCATGGACTAGTAAGCCTTTTATAAACCATGGATGGAAACCCCTAAATTATAAATAAAACAAAAATTGAGGGGCCTAAGTTGTAAAGTTAAAACTTGAATAATTAAAATCAAAATAACTCACACCAAACACACACTTAAGTGTGTCTGGTCGCAGGAAAACACAGGGGGCGACCAAGCTCCCTCAATTGAACCCTAGTTCTTGAAGTTAGATCAAATTGAAGGTCAAGATCAATTCCAAAACGAAATCCGAGCCTAGATTGGTGATCTCCATTGCAAGGGGGTCATAAGTTATATGAAATTTGATAGAAAATCTCTACTTGAAATTCTGATGAACTTAGAGAATTCGGAAATTGTTGATGCATGATTGTTATATGGATGAAATAGGAACATATTAGTGTCTAGGAGTAAACCCTAGACAAGTATATGTTGAAATCATGCTTAGCTCAAGTAAATTCAGATTTTTTTGATACTAAATTCAAGTATGAGATGTTTTTAGGGTTTTGATTGCTAAAAAATAGTGTTATGATGTCAAGAATATTCTTTAATTGAAAGATGAATTCAAATAGTTCCTAATCAGAATTTACAGCCAACTTTTATTGGCTGTAACATGGACAAAACTTGACAAAAACATGTGTTTCTTGAGTCTAAAATATAATTCCAGGAAATATCTTTAAAACCCCACTGGAATCGCATTTTTTCGACGAAAATTGAGCGTTTTATGAATTTTTCCGTATCGAAGGTTCAAGCTGCGTTTTCTGGCAGAATTTGCAGCCAATTACGAATATCATAACTCAATTTAGGAATTTAGTTATGATCTCAAATTTTTACTGTAGATAGTTTTAAACGATTAAAAGAATCGCCAATTGGAATTTCGTCAATCGGATAAACGATGAATTTTCAATGAATTTTTTCCGTAAGCTGCAGTCAGAAGTGACGAATCTGATTGCAGCTTAGTAAATGAATTTTTACGAATTCTTGGTAAAGAGTTAGATCTTGAAATTTTAACACAAGGCCTAACCCTCCGAGAGGTACGTCACATAAAAAAATCATAATTTTTGAAGACTTGTAAACAGGTTAAACAAGTCACCAAAAACAGCCTATTTTCAGTGATACGAAACTTGATTGTTGATGTTATAAATCATGCCCACAATGTTCATATGTTGAAATTATGAATCAAACGCGTAATTTTCTAGTTCGACTAATTACGTGTGATGTGGGGTAATACAAATTTTAATTATGAAGTCGATTTAGCTTATATGCACATATCATATAATTAAGGATAGTTAACTTTTAAAAAGTTAAACTAACTATGGACGGAGTCGAATAGTAGTTCTGACATAGAAAATACGTAAGGTGGAATAGTTGTGGTTATAATGACTAATCTAACCACCTTGTGAATTATGATGATAGTTTGACTATTGACAAGCTAGATGGAGGCTTGGGAATGAAGCGGGTCAAACGGAGCAAGTACGAAAAGGAAAGCGTAATTTGGATGCGACGTAAGTAAAAGCTTACACCCTTTTATTAGACATGTATTTATCCATAGATTCTAAGTACGACAAAAAGCTATACCCGGAATATGTTTCCGACATGAAACAATACGAAACATATAAGATGATGAAAAAAAAAACCTTGGTTAGTAAAAAAAAAGGGAGGATCTAATGGTAAACTCCGAAATGGGTCGGATGGGCGAATTGGTAGTTAAAAACCAAGTTTTGTTATGTATGTAAATGTTTGGTCATATAGGCCAAACGGGCCAAATGGTGATGATAACACCATTTGGTAATATCGACTAACATTTGTTTGTCAAGTTATATGTTCACAGGATTGAACAGAAATGGAATAATTGCGTCGCTTTAAATTTAGCGGCTAATAAAATCAAGGTATAAAAAAAAATGAAACGGGTCTATATGTTGACCGAGCCAGGTACGCATAAATAAGATATTAGTTATATGTACGATTTTGGGTCAAAATAAATTACGCGCGTAACTTAGGTGTTTGCCGCGTAATTCACAAAAGTTAAGAATCTGAGATAGAGAATTGAGTTAAACACTTTGATATATGATTTATGATTAACTAGAAACAAATTTGGAGGTCTTAAATTCAAACGGGTCAAAAATGTTGATTTTGGGTAATAAGCCGTATGCTTAAAATTTTAGAATTTTATTAGTTTGAATGTCGGATTTTTAACTCCATAAGATGGAGAATTAAATTACGATCGCGTGAGAAAAAAAAATCACGTGAATCGGATAAGTAAAACAAAAGTTATGCACGTTTTTGTGAATTATAAGTTTGAGTTTTTGAGCTGGGAATCTGCAGTTCAGCAACAAACAATCCTGGACAAAGCAGGGCGTCGCGCCACGCGACGACAAAAGCAAGGAGCCGTCGCGCGACGCGACGGGTTCCAAGAATTCGAAAAATGTTTATTTTAATATTATATACATTGCGAACCCGTTTAAATACGTTTTAAGCTACGTATGACTAATCTAACTCATGTTTTATGAGTTGTAGGTATATTTCTAGTACCGGAGGACGATTAAGCTCAATGAAGAACCGAACACGATCGAGAAACAAGCTTCCGCACGACATCTCGTTGTTACTTTTAAATGACGAACTTAATTACATTACGTTGTAAACTTTCAAATTGTAAAAAGTTTTAATAAACCCGTATTTACGATGTATATGTAAACTTAATTACATGATCCTTTTTCGTAAACTATACGTTAAACCTTGATTTAATTTAAAGGGTGTTACAAGTTGGTAATCGGAGCTCATGGTTAAAGAGTAAATTGTATTCGGTTCGAGGCTTGATCACAAATCCGGTAAGTACATGTATGTTAATGGTTTAGCATGCTAAATTGTTGTAAACAACACATAGGGTTATCGTGTAGTACACGTTACCCCAATTAAAATGATTGCTATAGATGACGAAATTACGTGCGTTGACACATATAGTAAAAAGCCTTGTATTACAATACGGGCGTTTATTAATGTCGAAATTACTAACTTTTGTAAATGCTTAGTGAAGGATACTCGCACCTGAAGATGGCGAGAGTGTAACAAGTGACGGACATGACGGTGGAATGGTCCGAGGTATGACAAGCAGAGCATACTCATTAAGGACTTAAATCGCGTGACGATTGCGAACAAAGATAACGGCAAGAGAAGCCCGTAAGGGCAAGCATTACCAGGTGCACGCTTTTAAATTTAATCGTATAAGTAGTAATATGCAACAAACACGTAGGGAAAGACGGTTGCATATATCTAATAAAACCTGAGTAGGATATCTATTCAAGATGATGTTTCCAAGAGAAGTTTAATAGAAACATGTGTTATTCACGATGATGAATAACAAAGAAATAATTGGATTAGTTCATATGGAAACTTGGACGGGGGGTAATTATCCAAGTGAAAAAAAAAAACTCTCAATATAATGCTATTGAGAAAAGTAGCGATCACATTAACGAATGTGATTATATAATAGTTCAATAGAAAAGAAAACATTTTATATGTACAAAAGTAAAACCAGTAAAACTAATGGTTGTTGTTTTGCAATTAAATAGAGTTTTACTAAATGAAATCAGAGATATGAAATAAATAGAGGCATTACTTACATAGGGTGTGATTTGAAAGCTATAAAAAGGTCATGTGTATCATGTGCTGATCGCTTACTCTGGCCAAGTAAGTAGTGGCATATGATACTATGAACTTCTTGCAGCGGACACATTTACGTCTGATGTAGTAAGGACGGGGTGAATGGGACTAACTTAAATGGTACCCAAATGAGTCAAACAAGTAAGATGTTTGATAGTAAAAGTAAACGCAAGTCGGATGACAGGGAGCGTATTACGTTAGAATAACGAGCCCGAAATAAGGGACAAAGATTAAAGTAAATGAAAATACAAACCAATTAATGTGGATGCTAAGGCATAAGGAATAAAGTTTGACTGTCATAAGTGATGAAATTCACACAGACAAGTCAAAGAGGTAGAATAAAAGAATAAAAGACTTGACTAAATAAAAGCAATGGAATTCGCTAAGACGATCAAATAAATTAAGATGATGTCTAAAACCATATAAGAATGGTTACTTGACGATGACTTTGGTAAAGATACCCGATGGACGGGTAGGATTGTGGGTGAATGCGTAAACCGAGAGACGGGAACGCGAAAAAGAAAGTAAAAAGACTCGGAATATGAGTCATGACTAAAAGACGGTGAGAATTTGCAAACATAAATTTTGATAACTATGTTCAACTATTTTAGAGTGAACGGGTCGAATAAAGAACGAAGTTTGACGTTCATAAGTGATAAAACCTCACACGAATAAGTCAAACGAGACAAATAAAGTATAAGAAATTGGTAGTACAAATAGGCGCAAACCGAATAATAGAAGCGCGGAATATTAATGACCCTATGTGATGGGTCGTAAAGGAATGTAGATAGGAAAAACGCAAACTAGCGAAACAAGAATGTTAAAAACATTAAGATAAAGAACCCGGGTAACGGGTTGTAAAGAGGTACAGGTAAGAACCGGATAATGGTAAGAGTAGGACAAACTGACGAGTAAATGACGTAAGGAGTCATAAAGTTGGAAGATTAGTCCGAAAGTAAACAAATGAAACCTTAGACTACGGTCAAGGTCAACTAAAGTTCAAAGGCAAAAATAAATGATTCCAAGCATAACAAGGGATGCCTTGAAGCTATATATGTATAAATATACATTTGAATATAGACGTGAATAAAAGGTGATCTATGGGATCATCATAACCTACAGGATTAAACGTAGTGATAAGGTCTACGGGACCCAAAAGACCCTCGGGTCACGAATAGAAAGAAACGAACAGAAGGGGTTTTACCTTAGAAGGTGGAAATCTAAGGAAAAAGCCTGTGAGGCTATGTGAAAGAACCTACGGGTCAATAGCGTAAAGCGAGGGAAAGGAATAAATTATTGGTTGCCAATTTCCTTGATGTGAGTAAATTGACATAAGCTAAAGAGAAAAACGTTAAACTAAAATTCAGTTTTAGTAAGAAACAACGTTTTAACAAATATGAACACTATGAGACGAACTCGGAAATAGTTAATATTAAAGGATATAGGTTTTAACACCGATAGGTGTGAAACGATACATTTGAAAGAAAGATTTTCGACAATGAAAAGTCGACATAAACTTAAACAAGATGTGATGTGATTACGGTCACTAAAAGTGACATAGAATTTAAACATGTTGTAACGTGAGTTACGAGATATGAAATCAGAAATACGCAAAGGCCGGGATGGCAATATGATATACCCGAGTAACGGAGTATAAAATGATGGTGACAAATCAGTCTAGCTAGTAAAAAAACCATTCGAAGTCAAAATAGTGTTACGACTTACGCAAGGCGCTTATCAATATAAAAATTAGCTAGAAGTAAAAATGCTGAATAATAAATACGACCGAGTAATCAGATGACAACTCGGTCAAATAAGTGATCAGAATAAGAAATACAAGCTGAAGGTAAAGGCCTACGAGGCCTTACACATGAAAGGCGCATATGCCTTAAAACTAAAAACACATTACCATACTTTTTGGTAAGATTATTATATGCGAGTAATGCTCAAGTGATCACCGAAAACTAAGGATTCAGATGATCTAAACTAATAAAGTACGTGAGAAAGGTTTCGGGGACGAAACCTCTTTAAGGGGGGTAGACTTGTAACACCCCGAAAACGTGTTTGGTAATCAAACCCCGTTAATACTAAAAGATGGGTAAAGTACCGTTAGTGGTAAAGTAACCTGGAAAATATTAGGATTTAAATAAACAATCCTAATATTAATTAAAAAGCGGATAAGAACTTTCGAGAAATAAAATGGATAAAAGGGCCGAGTTGACGGAACTTAAAATAAACGGGTTAGAACTCCCGGGACTAACTAAGTTAACTAGGGGTAATTAACCTAGTTAATTATTAGTTTAAAAGCAATAAAGAAGCATGGACTAGTAAGCCTTTTATAAACCATGGATGGAAACCCCTAAATTATAAATAAAACAAAAATTGAGGGGCCTAAGTTGTAAAGTTAGAAACTTGAATAATTAAAATCAAAATAACCCACACCAAACACACACTTAAGTGTGTCTGGTCGCAGGAAAACACAGGGGGCGACCAAGCTCCCTCACTTGAACCCTAGTTCTTGAAGTTAGATCAAATTGAAGGTCAAGATCAATTCCAAAACGAAATCCGAGCCTAGATTGGTGATCTCCATTGCAAGGGGGTCATAAGGTATGTGAAATTTGATAGACAATCTCTACTTGAAATTCTGATGAACTTAGAGAATTCGGAAATTGTTGATGCATGATTGTTATATGGATGAAATAGCAACATAGTAGTGGCTAGGAGTAAACCCTAGACAAGTATATGTTGAAATCATGCTTAGCTCAAGTAAATTCAGATTTTGTTGATACTAAATTCATGTATGAGATGTTTTTAGGGTTTTGATTGCTAAAAAATAGTGTTATGATGTCAAGAACATGCTTTAATTGAAAGATGAATTCAAATAGCTCCTAATCAGAATTTACAGCCGAGTTGTATTGGCTGTAACATGGACAAAACTTGACAAAAACATGTGTTTCTTGAGTCTAAAATATAATTCCAAGAAATATGTTTAAAACCCCACGGGAATCGCATTTTTTCGACGAAAATTGAGCGTTTTATGAATTTTTCCATATCGAAGGTTCAAGCTGCGTTTTGTGGCAGAATTTGCAGCCTATTACGAATGTCATAACTCAATTTATAAATTTAGTTATGATCTCAAATTTTTACTGTAGATAGTTTTAAACAATTAAAAGAATCTCCAATTGGAATTTCGTCAATCGGATAAACGAGGTATTTTAAATGAATTTTTCCGTAAGCTGCAGTCAGAAGTGACGAATCTGATTACAGCTTAGTAAATAAATTTTTACGAATTCTTGATAAAGAGTTAGATCTTGAAATTTTAACACAAGGCCTAACCCTCCGAGAGGTACGTCACATAAAAAAATAATAATTTTTGAAGACTTGTAAATAGGTTAAACAAGTCACCAAAAACAGCCAATTTTCAGTGATACGAAACTTGATTATTGATGTTATAAATCATGCCCACAATGTTCATATGTTGAAATTATGAATCAAACGCGTAATTTCCTAGTTCGACTAATTACGTGTGATGTGGGGTAATACAAATTTTAATTATGAAGTCGATTTAGCTTATATGCACATATCATATAATTAAGGGTAGCTAACTTTTGAAAAGTTAAACTAACCATGTACGGAGTCAAATAGTAGTTCTGACATAGAAAATACGTAAGGTGGAATAGTTGTTGTTATAATGACTAATCTAACCACCTTGTGAATTATGATGATAGTTTGACCTTGTGAACAGAAATGGAATAATTGCGTCGCTTTGAATTAGCGTCTAATAAAATCAAGGTATAAAAAAAAAATGAAACGGGTCTATATGTTGACCGAGCTAGGTACACATAAATAAGATATTAGTTATATGTACGATTTTGGGTCAAAATAAATTACGCGCGTAACGTAGGTGTTTGTCGCGTAATTCACAAAAGTTAAGAATCCGAGATAGAGAATTGAGTTAAACACTTTGATATATGATTTATGATTAACTAGAAACAAGTTTGAAGGTCTTAAATTCAAACGGGTCAAAAATGTTGATTTTGGGTAATAAGCCGTGTGCTTAAAATTTTAGAATTTTATTAGTTTGAATGTCGGATTTTTAACTCTATAAGATGGAGAATTAAATTACGATCACGTGAGAAAAAAGAATCACGTGAATCGGATAAGTAGAACAAAAGTTATGCACGTTTTTGTGAATTATAAGTTTGAGTTTTTGAGCTGGGAATCTGCAGTTCAGCAACAAACAATTCTGGACAAAGCAGGGCGTCGCGCCACGCGACGGCAAAAGCAAGGAGCCGTCGCGCGACGCGACGGGTTCCAAGAATTAAAAAAATGTTTATTTTAATATTATATGCATTGCTAACCCGTTTAAATACGTTTTAAGCTACGTATGACTAATCTAACTCATGTTTTATGAGTTATAGGTATATTTCTAGTACCGGAGGACGATCAAGCTCAATGAAGAACCGAAAACGATCGAGAAACAAGCTTCCGCACGACGTCTCGTTGTTACTTTTAAATGAAGAACTTAATTACATTACGTTGTAAACTTTCAAATTGTAAAAAGTTTTAATAAACCCGTATTTCCGATGTATATGTAAACTTAATTACATGATCCTTTTCGTAAACTATACGTTAAACCATGATTTAATTTAAAGGGTGTTACATGCGGTGTACTGTGTGGAATGATTATGCTCTGTAGATTAAGGACTTCATTTCTAAAATCCCACCTCATGAGCATGTGATGGCTGTTATACAGCATGGAAAGTGTAAGGAATGGAAAGGTATTTTTGTTAAAATTTTCTGCAAATCATAACTATACTGTTTATTTCTGGCAATATAAAGACAGGTATACATTAAATATCTATATACTTTTCCATGTAGGTGAATATACTGTTCAAAGTGATAAGTTTGCAACACGAATTTTTTTGAATGAAGAAATTGATGAAGTTGATGAGCTAAGGAGTAGGTAATTTCTTAATGTAATTTCTATTGTAAATAGATGTTCAAGTCAAATACTTGGTTTCATCTCATTTGTATACTAATTCTAATCATTTGGGGTATTCAAAAGGCATATACTGAAGTTTGGACAAGGGAGTGGTTCTACTTCTCAAACGATACTATCGTCTCAGAGTGTTTTTCCATTACATAAAGAATTTGTAACTGAAGGTTTGAAGAAACATGTTGACGAGATTAGTGAGATAGAAAAGGTTTCACATCTTTGTATATAGTTTGGTTATTTGTTTGGTTTGTCACCTGTGTGTTTTTACAGGAACTGTCTTGTGTTTTTACAGGAAATGTCTTGTGTTGTGGTTGCGACAATTAAGATTGTGCAAGAAGAGTATGGTTGGTTTTATGCTGGTTGTCGTAAGTATTTCAAAAAGGTGATGGGTAAAAGTGAATACTTGCAGAATGTTGAAAATGTGTCAGATGATATTCTTCGATTGCCTGCGACTTCTTTGGTTTGTATCAGATGTCATACTGAATGTACATCGATCACCACAAAGTAAGCAATGATGATTATTTAGCATTATATTTATATAAGTAACATTCTAAGACTGATATTTGAATATAGTTTTGCAGTTTACTTAGTTAGTTGTGTATATTTCAGATTCAAGGTGCAAGTGAGGGTGCAGGATGAGAGTGGTAGTGTTTCTTTTGTTATGTTTGATAGAGATGTTCAGAAGCTTCTTGGATTAGCGGCGAGTGACATAAGAGAGAGGCAGGTTAAGGCTAATGATACTGGATTCCCTCATGAGATATTTCGATTGGTTGATAAGAAGGCTGCTTTTAAGATTGATGTTTCAGAGTTCAATCTTAAAAATGACTATCGTGTTTATACTGTGCAAAAAACACGTGATGATCCAGTAATAATTGCTGAGTTGGTTGGTGGAGATGGTAATGGTGATGAAAATACTGATGAGGTAGCATATAAAATTACTCTTTCAATCCATTTATTTTTCTTTTGAGTTTTAAACACTGGATTCTGTACTTTTTTAAATGATATCATATATTATGATCCTTTAGGTTACTCAAGAGGTAACTGATGTTAAAGACGTTAACCTTTCAGACTCTTCCCAGGTGTCTGCTGAACGAACTTCAAGGGCGAGTATTTGTTTTTAAAGTATGTTTAGTACGTTTAAAAAGAGTTTATTATTTTATTAAATGAGATCAATAGTTGTTTTGTGATCTGTTGCAAGGATGTTGTCTCTGTTACGGCCGACTCTTCAGCCGTTGAAGTTGAAAAGGATTCTGGATCAAGTCCCAATGGAAAGCGGATGGCTCGATATAACAACCCTCCAAATTATTTTTCTGACACCCTAATATATTTTAAATACCACTATATGTCTTAAAATACACCCCGTATGTGAAAACGAGCCCAAAATATAAAATATCATTAAAAATAATTAAAAAACAAGAAAAATGGATTTTAGGCGGGCCGCGTAAATCTTCTCTTAACTTTACGCTGGCCGCGACAACTTAAAGGTCCAGCGAACTCCGGTGTTGACACGTGTCATGCAACGTGTTGAACCTAGTCGTGACCCGGATCACCTACGCCTAGACCCCTACGCCACGCGGGCCGCGTAAACCCTTGTTAAGCCTTACGCGGGCCGTGAGAAAGTGGAAATCAGGCACTATAAATAAGAGGCATCAGGCCTTCAGTCTGCTCGTTCATTTCTTTTCTCAATCTCGAATTACTCTCATAATAGGCATAATACTCGAGTATAATACCCCCTAATTAGCGAGGTTCTGCCCCGTTGTAAGTATTATAACCCCAGTTTCGTATTAGATACGCTGCCCGATTGATTCAGGGTTCCGTAACGACTGTCGTGGTTATGCCCGACGTAGTTGTTGGAATACCGTCTCGGGGAGGGTATCGTTAATATAATTAAAGGGTTATTATACTAACATATGTACATTTGTGTAAATTATAGATTAACACCAGGAAACCCTTAAGCGAAGTCTAAGATAGCAATGTGAGTTTATTCTCTTTTTGTAAATGCTTTTATCTATTTTTACAAAACCTTAAATGTTTTACAATGTGAATAAGCGGTGATTGAGTCTTTGTAGTTCTTCAATTACTGCCGGTATGTTGGGGTTTTGTATACAAAATTTACTACACTATGAGTAGTAAGTCGGGACGACAATACGTTACCATTGGACAACGAGTTAGCCAATGTGTAATATGACCCGCCATTCAGGATTGACAGTACTGAATGAGTAATTGTGTAGAAATAAACATTGTGATCGCTCTCAATACTATATTAATTGATGAAACTTTTCTTGATTAAATTGGGATTCACTCACCAGTATTTCCCACTGACAAATGTTTTTAAAACGCGTTTCAGGTAACACAATGTGAAAGCTAATTGGGAAAAAGCCAGCTCGAGAGCACTGACGGCTTGGAAAAAATGTGGCTATAAAATTTACCTAAAATACGATGTTTTAAATTCAATAAAATAGGGTTTATCCCTATGTTGTAATAAGAAACTTGGGTTTTACCCATGTGGTTATTAATATAAAATATGGTGGTTTTACTCTGATAAACATTTCCTAACTACGGTCCTGATGTAAATTCCGCTGCCAAATTAATAAACTGATACCACCACAATACTGAGTTGGCGTCCGCCCGTTCCCGGGACAGATAAGGGATCGGGGGTTGCAACAGAAGGTGGTATCAGAGCCTAGCCACTGATTCAGCCACATAAGTGTTCTGCTGACATCAATATATTATCTGAATTGTTAGGAAATAAATTATGGAAATACGTGCATATCTGTATTTTATTGTTATGTGTTATTTGACTATTTGTTAGTTTACAGTATGGGTGATCAAGGACCCTCAGACGTGTATCGTCAGTTGTCCGATTCACCTAGGAGTGAAGGTACTTCTTCCCAGCCTACCCTCTCTGGGTATGCAGTTGATCAGGAAGAAGGGATGTTTGCCTTTAAAGCTCAGTCTGAAGAGCCATTCCCTCAGAAAAAGAAAGGATGGTCCAGTAAGGAGGCGTTTGCGCGTAGGAAAAGAATGCGAAAGTTGCAACAGCAGAGAGTTCTAGCAGCCGCTAAGCGAGAGTCAGATGCCCATACACAGGATATGCTTAATAGGTGTTTAGCCAATTTCCATATCCTAGCAACAACTGCTGCTGACCCAAGTCTGGAACAACTAGTAGCCCCACAATCCTTACCTTTAATTCCCACTCAGCCGATGGAGGAAGAAATGCATGATTTTAACCCGGAGGAGATACCTAGGATACCAGTCCCTAATCCCTTAGACCCAAATTATGATCCATGGTTCGATGATCTTAGGGATTATGTCCCACGCTACCCTCTAAACGAAGAAACCTTACCGAACTTAGCAGCGTATCCAGGTCTGGACCCTCTAGATCCCTATTATGATAATGATGAATACATTAGGGAGATCTTAGAGAATCCGTACCCTCAGGAGAATCCAGTGCCACTATACCCAGATCTAGTACCCGCACCTGCACCCCCAATGAGTGCAGAGAATTTGCAAGAACTCCGAACTTTCGGGGAAGAAATCTTAGAAAGTAGTGAGAGAATGAGGTATGTAGGAGAGCAACTCGTATGGAAATACGATGAGCGTCATATGGATTTCGGGAGAAATCCATATCCATGAAGGAAATACGCACGCACACACACGCATATATATATATATATATATATATATATATATATATATATATAGAGAGAGAGAGAGAGAGAGAGAGAGAGAAAGTGTATTATACAAAACCTCTTATCATACTTCACTTACGCGACAAGGAGATTTAGACGCGTGGCAGGGATTAAATTTTCTCATTAAGGGCAAATTAGACATTTATCATTCATTACGCAGGGTAATTTAGACATTCACTAACATCAAGAGAAGAACGCGAGTTCGTTATCCCCTGCATCCCGGTAACTACGATTTGAATCAGTTTCAAATATTTTCCATTTTTCAAACCATCAAATTAGCGGTTATAGGTGTGCGATTAGGGTTACGATCACTTATTGTTTGAAATGGATCCATAGAGCAGTAATGCATGAAGCACAGATGATATTGAAATTGAAGATGCTGAAGTCCATGCCGTTCATGATGATGCTGAGCATTTGAGGAATCCGACATAAGACAACAACGTTCTATTAGACGATCAGATCAGTAAGTTGTCAATTAAACGTTTTAATTTGCTAGAAATCAACGTAATTATCATTGTTTGATTTTTGTATTTTGGTCGTTCATCATTATTTGATCATTAGTATTTTGAAATGATTGTGTTATAAATCACGCATGTTTATAAGCTATATATTGTAAAAGGCCTGTATAGTTCCACTAAACATGCGTTTCTATTCTAAAGTAAACAGTACTGGCTTTTTTTAACCTACGTTATTATTGGCGACAACATGCGTGATTATTTTGTTTGCCATGTTTTATTTTTTTTTGGTTCCTAAATGATTGACTGTGTGTTTTGTTTTAGAGCTCATGTTTTTTTTTTGTTATTTCAAAATGTGCAGAGGAAAGATTGTATATTCCTGAGGTAGCTTCATCATGTGTTCCCATTATAGGAATGGAATTTAGTTCTATTGAGCAAGCATATGTTTTTTATCAGACATATGCCAAGAAGGCAGGGTTCTCTGCTCGAAAAGGAGGTGAACATCATAGTGGTGGTATTATCAAGACTAAATACTTTGTGTGTTCAAACGAAGGGCATAAACCACAGGCTTTTGATGATCCTTTTTCGAAGTTGGCTAAGCCGTATAAAAGTAGGAATAGACTGTCTATTCGAACTGGGTGTAAAGCACAAATTAAGCTTTGTTCGACTGATGGGGTGTTGTATAAGGTTGATAAGTTTGTTCAAGCGCATAATCATTCATTTGTGTGCCCTAAAGATATTCATTTATTACCGGCCTATAGGCATCTTTCTGAAACACAAGAAGAGATGATGTGGGACCTTGGTACTTTAAATCTTGGGCCAGCGAAAGCCTTCAATATAATGAGACAAAGATACAGAGGTTTTGAAAATGTTGGCGCAACTGTTGACGACTGCAAGAATTTTAGAGCTAGGATACATAGCTATATAGGAGAGTATGATGCAGATATGGTTATCAATAGGTTAACAGATAAAAAGTAGTTTATGGTTGATTATTCATTTGTGCATTCAGTCGATGAAAACAAACGCTTAACTGGCCTGTTCTGGGCAGATGGTTTGTACAAACGTAACTATAAAGAGTTTGGAGATGTCATATCCTTTGATGCTACGTTCAAAACCAACAAGTTAGTCTTCACTATAATGTTTTAACTTTTATTTTTTTGTATAATTTTGTTGTGTTTTTATTCAATTTATTTCATCATTTTGAAGGTATAAAATGGTTTTTGTACCATTTACTGGTATTAATAACCACTGTCAGAATGTGACACTTGGAGCCAGGTTGCTAGCATCCGAAAGCGTTGAATCATGCAAATGGCTCTTACAATCATTTTTGGACTCATTTGGTCAGCAGCCGAAGGTTGTCGTAACTGATCAGGACCAGGCGATGAAACAAGCTATCGAGGTTGTGTTCGATAAAAGTAGGCCCAGAATATGTATGTGGCACATAATGAAGAAAGTTTCCGATAAGGTTAGACATAACTACAACATGCGTGATTACAATTACAACGGGCGTAATAATTATAAAGATTTCTAATTATTATATGCGTTTTTACAAAAAAGCGTGATTAATTCTTCATGATGCGTTATTATTTCCTACATTCTGTTATTGTTAATGTTTATCCCATTCTTATTTTTTTTTTCTATTAGGTGGGACATGAGTTGTGTAACAATGAAGATTTCAAGAGATGTATGTGTGACATTGTGTGGACTGATTCAATTGCGCCAGAAACGCTTGAGAGAGAATGGAAACTGATAATGATTGAATTCGGTCTAACTGAGAATAAATGAATTGACGATATGTTTGGCATGAGATCTTCGTGGATAACGGCGTATTATCGTCATGAGCCTATGTCTAGGCTCATGCGGACTACCTCCAGATCGGAGAGCGAAAACCATTTTTTCTATCAGGTGACGAATTCTCAACTTACCCTTGTTGAGTTTTTTAACCATTTTGACGGGGCAATGGACGTGCAAAGATTCAACCATCGGGAAAATGACCATATTTCTAGAAATACAACCCTAGATAACTGGTCTGAAACTACCTTAGAGGACCATGCTATGAAAATTTTCACGAGGTCCATCTTTTGTGATCAATAAGCAGAGTTATATGCAACTCTGTCTGAGTGCCTTCCTATGGAGACTAAAATCGAGGAACCGTTCTTGAAGATAAGTATGAAAGATTTCAAAGCCCACGGTGAAGGTTTATTAGAGGCAACAGTATCTAGCAGCAGCTAACCTGCGTTATTACATAACAATTTGCGTTTTTTTCTATGAATATTAATTTTCAATTTTTTTATTTAGGTTTGTTAAGAAGGGGGAGGATGTAATTGCCTCATGCAGTTGTCGTAGGTTTGAACAATATGGGTTGATGTGCAAACATATATACTTTGTGTTCAAGATGTTCAAAGTCAAAGAAATTCCCAATAAATATATTATCAGAAGATGGATGAAAGACGTGGTGCCGAATGATCTAAATAACACATTTGATTTAAAAGTTGATGCTAATGATGAGCATAAAAAGGCTAAGGAGGTTGCCTATGAGATAATGCATACTGGAGAATATCTTGTTAGTAATTTGATCAGAGATTTTAATCAGCTAGTTCTAGTCAGGGATCAAATGAGACAGTTGAAAGAAAAGGTTGATGAACTTCGCATAACCAAGCCTATTTATAACAACCCTCCTAAAATATTTATAATGCCCATATACGTCCTAAAATACACCCTGTATCCGAAAAACGGCCTGAAATACCTTAATTTTTACAAAAATTAAATAAAACAAGTTTCTATGCTCGCTCGCGGGGCGCGACACACCCTTGGGTGTTTGTCGCATGGCGCGACAGATAGGCCACCAGGCTACCACCTGAGCTGCCACATGGCATATGCGTGTCAAACCTAGCCGGTGATTGGCCAAGGCTAGGGTCTACCCTGCCTAGCTCGCGGGCCGCGAGAAAACAAGCAGAGGGAGTCGCGGGCCGCGACCCGCTGTCGGATCAGCACTATAAATAGATGCCATCGGCATTCAATTGCAAACCGTTCAAAACCTCAAACTCTCTCTCAATTTATTATATAGTAAAAGTAATATCGGGTATTATACCCCCCTAATTAGTGAAGCTCTGCCTCGTTGTAACTATTATAACCCCCGGTTACGTATTAGATACGCTGCCCGATTGATCTAGTGCTCCATAACGCCAGTCGAGGCTCTACCTGACGTAGTCGTTGGAGTTCTGTCTCTGGGGGGGTATAACTAATGTAAATTGGGTTATTATACTAATGCGTATGCATTGTTTAAATTAATAGATTATAACCAGGAAGTCATAAGGAAATACCTAAATTAGCAAAGTGAGTAATCTCCTTTTTGTGTAAACCTTTTTGTGAGTAATCCTCTTTTTGTGAAACCTTTTTGTGAACTATTTTTACAAAACCTCAATTGTTTTAATTGAAATTTAACAGTGATTGAGTATTTGTAATTCTACAATTATCGTTGGTATGTTGGGGTTTTGTATAAAAAATTTGTTACTACACTGTGAGTAGTAACATGACCACAAGTCGGGTTGATAGTACCGTGGGTGGTAATTAAAGTAGAAATATAAACAAATGTAATTGCGAGATCGCCCTCAATGCTGTACAATGATAAAATTTGTTTTGATTAAACTGGGATTCACTCGCCAGTATTTCTTGCTGATAAAATGTTTTTAAACGCGTTTCAGGTAACAAAATGTGAAAGCCAGTTAGAAGCCAGTTGGACAGCACTGAAAGCTTGGAAAAGTAGCTATAAAAGTTACCTAAATAAAGACAATGTTTTATTTCAATAAATTAGGGTTTATCCCTATAAATATGATGTACTGAAAACTTGGGTTTTATCATGTGTTTATTATTATTATAAAAATATGGTATTTTACTCTGATAAAATATTTCCTAACTATAGTCCTGATGTGATTTCCGCTGCCAAATTGTTAAACACCGATACCACCATCTCTGAGTAGGCCGCGGCCGCCCGCCTCCCGAGGAAGGGGTCGGGGGTTGCGACAGAAGGTGGTATCAGAGCTACGGCCACTAATTTCAGCCACATAAGTGTTCTGCTGACACCAAAAATTTTAAATTGTGTTAGGAAATAATTATGTGCATATCTGTATATTATTGTTTTGTGTTATTTGACAATTTGTTAGTTTACAGTGTAAGTGATCAAGGTCCGTCAGATGCCTATCGTCAACTGTCTAGTTCTCCTAGAGATGAAGGAACTTCTTTCCAGTCTACTCCCTAGGGGTATTCAGCTGACACAGAAGAGGGGATTTTCATATTTAAAGCACAATCCGAAGAACCATTCCCTACCAAAAAGAGAGGATGGTTCTGTTAGTGCACTATGTCTGTTGACTTCGTCTTGTATCAAGTCATGTAATAGGATAGGATAAACCAGTGCTCGGGTTGTTAGAAAATGAGATTTTGGTGTTTATTAGTGATTTCGCTTGAAATAGCCAAGACCATTTCAAACGAAATTAAGTTTGTTAATTTCGCTTGAAATGTCACTTGACCATTTCAAACGGAATTACTTCACCTATAAATAGAGGAGCCTAGTGTGTCATTTGGAACGGAATTACTTTTGCTGATTTGGTAACGAAGTGCTGCCAAATTGTTTCTAGGTGCTGTAAGTCTATTATATCATTACAAGAAACATTTAAATTGAATCAAGTGTCCGTTTCATTGATTCCGCCTTTGATTCGAATTCAAAACTCTTCTGAACGACTCATTCAGGTCGCACAACGATCCTACAAGTGGTATCAGAGCTCAGGAGGAAGAGTTTAGCTTAATTTCATCAGTTTTCTGACTTCTACACCTTCTTTTTCACAATTGAACAAGATTTTACGGTCAAAATGGATTGAATTTTACACATTACATGCGAAACAGTGTTTTAACAAAGCCTTGAAAGAATTGGACTTAAAATCAACCTAAAACTTGATAAAATGGGTAATTTCGTTTGAAAATCAGTTCGAACGAGATGACATCAGCATAATTCCATTTGAAATAGCTTGCTAATTTCGTTTGAAATCAGTGTTAATTCCGCGTGAAGTGGGTATTTCGCTCCAAAGTGTAATTCCGCTTGAGAAGGTTCACACGGAATTAGTTATTCCGCTTCAAAGTGTAATTCCGTTTGAAGTTGTCATTCAGGGATTCCGTTTGAAAGGTGTAATTTCGCTTGAAAGGGTATTCCGCACCAAAGTGACTCCGTTTGAAGATCTTATTTCGTTTGAAACTCACTATTTCGCTTGAAAGTGGACATTTTGCATCAAGATCATTTCAAGTCAACTGAGTGTCAGTCTGTTTCAAATTGTTTGATATTGTTTAAACTGATTGTGTTTGTTTAATTTTTTTTGTTTCTAGGTAATTCAAGAAATTCACATCATGGCTGAAGAGTTCTACAATACGTTCTATAACGCATTTACATCCGAGTCTTCCGAAACTTCAACCGTCACACCAAAAACCATTACAAAAGCGATAAATGAAAACATTAAACATGATAATTTTTACGGCACACATTCAAAATGTAACACCTCGAAAAATCACGTCCATTGAAGTATTGACACGTGTAATAAACCCTAATGAAGTCAAACGTTGAATTTAAGGGACTAAATTTTCGAAAAATCGAAAACTTTGATTATGAAAGAACTGGAAGTATTATCATACCTAAAATAAGTTTCTGAATAACCTTTTACAGTTTTATATTCACAAATGAGCCACTTATTAATCAAGTGTAGCCGTTTATGTGATTAATTGAAAGTTTGCGCAATAAAGGGTTAAAAGCGTCAACATGTTAATTCTTACCTCTGAGTGACCTTTTAACAAAACGAGAGCCTCATGATATTTGATTATACTCTCGGGAATGTCAATCATTTGCCATCCAAGGCTTTTATGCCCAAAAGTGAAATTACGCGCAACTTTGCAAGTATAAGAGACTAAAAGTGTCAATATGTTTAATTATACCTCTGAATGACCTTTTATCGAGCCCGAAGCATTATGATGTTTAATAATACTTTCAATAATGCCTAATATGAATTAGATGAGGCTTCAATGCTATTAAATGATGAATTACGCAAGTTTGCGCATTAAAAGGACCTAAAGCATCAAACTGCTAAAGTATACCGATTCGTATGTTATCGGACCTTCCGGAATATGAACATGAGTTATACATACCCTAATTATCCTTTATATAGCTTAGATATAGGCTTAGAGGTGTTTGGTGCGCAAAAATAAACTTTTAAGTCATGCAGGGACTAAAAGTGTCAAAAAGCGCACAAGTTTGCGTTTACGCGCATATCTTACATTCTGAATATCCCCGGACACCCAAAAATTTATGTAAGCACTAAAATATTTTATTTTAGTGTTTGGCTTAATAAAATTCCATTCGTCGTGTCGTTTGGATCGTTTTTCGCGTCCGTCCGTGTTTCGTCGTAATTAACCGAACAACGTAACCGTACGACCAAACGAACCGACATCCGGCATATTTTTGAGCATGTTTCATGTTCCCCATACTTAGGCATCATGGTAGAGCCTTGAAAATGGTTTAACGGGCCTTAGATGAGTCGAAAATGGCATTTGGAAGTGCAGGGACTAAAACTGTCAACAAATGAAACCTTGTTTGGCTGACCAGGTCCTTACGGGCCTCAACACTATGGATGTTACGGTCCGTAAGCTAATTCCCAGATGCAGAAACTTCTTTAAAATGGCTGTTCAGCCTTGCAACCGACTTATCTTGCCCCTTAACATCACCAAAGGCCGCCTAAACGGAATTTTAGACTTTAGGGACACTTGTTACTGATCCATGACCATTGGTAGCATGATTTGTCAACAATCTATGAGCTCAAATTCACTATAAAAGGGCCTTGAGTTGCAACCATTTCTTCACACCTTCATTCTGCAATTGAGGAGCTTTCTGGAGCTTAAGAGCAGACCCAAGTCCTTCCTAATCAAGCTTAGGACTTCAGTAAGTTTGCTTATCCTTCTTGGTTAAGTTTTTACTTAGTTTTAGCTTAAAAGTCAAACCGTCGTAATTAACGGTTGACTTCAAGATTAATCACTAATGGTCCAGTGATTAGTCGAATTAAAAGTAGTTATAAGTTGGTAATTATTTGGGTAATAAACCCTTAAAAGGGTTCCCCCTGATTCCCACTCTAACTAGGTCTAATGTCGGGTCAAACTTGTTATTAAAAAGTCAACAGAATGTTCATTTTCTAATTTATGCATAATTAGCAATGTAGAACACATACAACCTGTTTGATCATTATTATAACTTGGCAATTAGTGTAAGAACATGTCTAAACATGTTCAACCCGACAATTTTATGTTTAGACCCGGTTCGGAACCGAAAGTCGCAAAGCTTTGACTTTTGCTTTGACTTCAGTTTTGACCCGTTTTGGTATGATTTAGAAATACCTTAAAGCTCTATTTGGACCAGGTTACATGCTAGTATAACCCTCTGTGATTATACACCATGGTTCATTAGTTAACCAATTAATACGCATGATTTCCGTTAATTGCTCATATGTTGACCATTATGCCCTTTTCACCTTAAAACGTGATTTTTGAAAATGTAAAAGAGTAGAAACTTTAATTACTGATATATAAACTTGCACCCAAAATTTGATATCAGTTTGAGGTGTAGATTGAGAGTTATGCTCATTAGCGTAATTAAGAAGCTTTTTGTTACTTAAACGGCGTAATTAGAGTATAGCCTATTTAAACTTACTTTTTGATATCAAACTTATTAACCACTGATGTAATATATTATTTTGGGATTTTTGAAGATTTTTAATTAATTTTAGGCTGAGCATAACTTATAGTCGTAGGCTTAATCCGGTAATTGTCGGTTTTGCCCTTACGGGCTATAAAATGAGTTTTACATATCTAATCGACTCCAAACCTTTTGCTACTGATTAGATATGATAAATAAATTATTTTAAGCCTGCTGGAATAATAAAAATATCAGATTTCTATATAGAACCCGGAAACGGCTTCTAATCGCCTTATTAAGCGTTTTTAACGCATAGTATGTACTAAAACTATTTTAAACATACAAAGGTTGATACCTACTGATATCTTAGGTAAATTATAATATTTTAACAGTAAACAAAAGTTGTTAAACTCAGACTTCAGTTTTGAGCTTTTCGGCTTATGTGAAATTACCAAAATGCCCCTACGGTGCATAGTTGGTTATAATTGATAAATTTCACATATATGATTTACCATACTGTTATAACTTATTAAAATAAGTATTTTTGCTGATTATATCAGACCTGTAACTCAGGTAAATACTTAAACTCTTTTATAACGTTTTAAATGACCAAACTACCCCTACGGGGCATAGTTTGTGTTTATATTCGTTTCGGGCATAATAAAAGACATCTTACTGATGTCACAACATATTTGAAGCATATTAACTTAGGAAACCTGTATATGGCTCTTACGGTAACCCGTTACGCTTATTACGCGTTCGGTTCGGTTTATGTAACAAGTTTACATAAATTAGCCGAAACGGGTCAAACCTTATCGGTTTTATCTCAAAATCCAGAGTGTGTATGAAATAACCATATTAAGCAAGTCTCCGAACTTGTCGGGTCTAAATCACATTCTATCCGGTCTTCGCTTAATAGTGCGTACGAACCGTATCATTGAAACTAACCGGTCTAAGCTTAAGCTTAACTAAAGACCCGTTAGGATTCTAATAGGTTATTATAAACCTTCGTTCCAGATTAGGAGGACCTATAAAAGCTACTTGCTTTTTGCTTATTGTGATTATTACATTGCTCAGGTAAATACTTTTAACTTATTTTCCCTATACGGGCTTGGGTTACGGTATATAGAATACCGCTTGGTCGGGTATCAAATCTTCCATCGTTAGGTGGTTAATTGAATAATTTGATCAGCCCGTTTAAACAGTTTTGTTTACTTAAAAGCCTTTGGGGGGTTAATAACCATGTCCCGGATATCCTTGGCATCATTTTACGAAATGGCCACGACTTAAGCGCGGGGTGTATGCGTACACCCGTCAGTGCACAAAAGAATAATGTGGTGTGTCTATTGATCTTTAACCCGGACACGATCCGGGCTACTGAATGCATAAGGAACATGTAATTCGTTCACAAGATTATATATTTAAATAATTCTCCCAAGTTATAAAATGTTTATGCCACGTGCATCCAAATCAATTTTCAATCATTTTCTAAAATGAGTCAGTTGATTGTATTTACCAGTGTAAACTGACGTATTTTCCCAAAAAGATTAAATGCAGGTACTAAGCGGAATTGGCTGGGATTTCTCCTTAGCATCAATAGAAGTCTCGCAAGCTTAAGATGCCTAAAGTCTGTTGAACTATTGTTTCCAGTTTATTTTCGATCCGTTTGTGGATAAACAATCGACTATTGCGATACTTGATATTACAACACTATATTCGGTTGAATTATATCTTACAATTTGCTTCCGCTGTGCATATTAAATATTGTGTTGTTTGACTATTATGTTGCCAACCACGTCACGATACTCCCCACCGGTCCCACCGGTGACACGTGGAAACCGGGGTGTGACAGGATGGTATCAGAGCCAACACTGAGTGAATTAAACACTAGCCTTTTGTGTTTAATCTCAGTTACACAGTTGCACATTCTTGAGTCTAGACGAGAACATAGGACTAATCCAAATTCGTTTCATTGTCTTTTAATTACTTCCTTGTTATTTTTCTGATTCGCCTTTGCATGGGCAAGTCATTTTATTAGAAGTCCCGTTTAGGGCAACCATATACTTGTTTAAATTTTAAAGGAACGATTATATTTAAAATATCATTCCTATATTATAAGATCTACCATTATAATAAAATGGCAAAATCTAAAAAGGACAAGACCTAGCCATGTGTCACATTAAGACAAGGCCAAGACGGTAGTTCCACAATTAGATTCGGATCCTTGTTTACATCTCAATTTAGGATTGTTCTGCGTTAAATATTAAAAGAATCTTAAAGGTAAAACCTAGCCTAAATGTCAATGCAGACATGGCCAAGATGGTAAAACCTAGCCTAAATGTCAATGCAGACATGGCCAAGATGGTAAAACCTAGCCTAAATGTCATTGCAGACATGGCCAAGACGGTAAAACCTATCCAAAAGATTCCAATCCCTGTTAACATCTGTAAGAATGTTAACATTTTTGGCAAACTGTGAATCGTTAAAGTCACACAGGCCATCTTTTAAAAAGGGGATTAATCTAAATTCCCTTATTTGAACTAATCATCCCTTAAGGATGAAGTGCTTAAGGGCTATAATAAACGTCCTCTGAGACTAAAGACAATAGTAGTCTGTGACTCTTTGTCTAGAAAAGGTAATGAACTTTGATTCAAACCTTAATGCCTCGATTCTCTGAAATCATGGCTTATATCACCCTATAAGATGATCATATTATAAACATCCCTTAGAAGGGAAGTGCCTACGGGCTATAGTTAATGTCCTCTGAGACTAAAGACAGTGGCAGCCTACAACTCCCTGTCAAGAAAAGGTAATGAACTTTGATTCAAACCTAAATGCCTCGATTCTCTGAAATCCTGGCTTATAAATTAAACTTGTCTACGTGACTAGGCCATTTGTGCTATTATTAACTTGTAAATTAGGATTTATGATAAAAATCCTGAATAAAATAAATATCTTTACTTTCCTGCCAGTATACATATTAAAAAGAATCTTAAAGGTACGACCTAGCCTGTATGTCATTCCAGACGAGGCCAATATGGTAGAACCTATTCAAGGGATCCAAATCCTTGTAACATTGTAAATATATTAACACTCCTGGCAACAGTGATGCGATAAAATCACACTTGTCATCTTTACATTAGGAATTTTTCCAAAACCCCTTGTTTAGCCTAATGATCAATAGGAATCATGGCTAATAAACGTCGAACATGATGTACGCATCAAAACATCCATTCGTGGTGTATACCTACGGGTAAAGATGAATACATGAAAAAGATAGTTTTATTTCATAACTTCTTGTCAAGACAATGAACTATGAAATTTTTCGATCCAAAGGAATCATCGATTATGCTTTAAAATTTCCCTAGTGACAAGGCCTCTGAGCCATCAAAAGTCCTTTGGAACAAGCCCTTGTGCTATATATAAAAGATGTCAGTATGACATTGGCAGTCGTGACTTATGTCCCCTGTCTAATAAATATGAAGGATTATATTCCGCTTAAACGCCAAAGATGGTTTATTTAAAAACTTAGGCAAAACATAATCAAATAAATTAAAAACTATCTATTGGCCTATATGGTTTAATTGCACCATGGCTATTTATTCATCAAATTCGACAATTCGCTATATGATTAAACAAATTATTTCTACTTGGTTAGTAGCCTTCAAAGCTTCACCATGGCTGACTCCTCTGAAGCTCATAATCATCCAGTTGATCAGAATGATGATGCAAAACTGAACTTAACAAGCACCGAGTTTCAGGCTATGAAAAATACAGCCGTAAACAACGCTGTGGACCGTGGGTTGAAAGATCATAAGCGAAAATGCAATAAAACCCCAAATAGGAGTTACAGAAAGGGTAGGACCGGTTCAAGCTATAACCAGTCCAAACCAAAGGAGGCAAAACCCGAATGTAAAACCTGCAAAAGAAGACACTGGGGACAGTGTCGATCAAATCAAAAGATAAAGCAATGTGGCATCTGTAAAAGAGCTGGCCACCAGTCCCACGAATGTAGGGAAATAAAGAATGCAAACTGTTTCAACTGCGGCGAAAAGGGCCACATCAGTACTAACTGCCCTAAGGCTGCCAAGGAAGGAGCAACTAAGTCTGAGAAGGAATTGAAGGACAAACAGCAGACCGGTGAAAAGACCAGATGCAAAACCTGTAGGAAATACCACCTCGGGAAATGCAGATATGAATCTCAGCCTCTACCCTGTGGAATCTGCAAGTCCAAGGAGCATAAGACCTTGGATTGCAAGGGATTGGGAGACGCAACCTGCTATGGTTGCAATGAAAAAGGGAACATTAAGACCAACTGCCCTAAATACGCTAAAAAGCTTGAGGAAGTTAAGAAGACAAAAGCTGGAAGCTCTCAGATGAATGCTCAAGAGGCTATTCAGGATGACAATGTCACAACAGGTACTTTCTTTATCAATAACGCTCATGCTAGAGTATTATTTGATTCAGGTTCAGATAAGTCTCTCGTAGACAATAGATTTTGTAAATCATTAAATCTGCCTGTTAAAACTCTAAGCGTTAAGAATAAAGTAAAATTAACCGATAGTACCTCAGAGACTGCTTCAGCAATTTTAGCTGGATGTTTTATATCCATTAGGAATCATTCTTTTCCACTGACCTTGTTCCATTAAAATGGAGGGACTCGATATAATAATAGAAAATGAGTTGGTCATCCTGTAGCCAAGCCTATACTATTGGGTAATGAGAAGCAAGTAGTTATCAAGACTCCTTATGATGAGCCTTTAACAAATTCAAGGAGACACATGATGCGGATTGACTAAGCACTTGCTAAATTGAGTATGAATCACCAAGGCTTCGAGTATGGAAAACTCAGAAAAGACAAAACATTAAGATTTCAAAGCCTGCTTGTTATACATCCATTGTGGAGCTACCTCAGCTACTCACGTTATATATACTAAGAAACGACCAGTCAAAGCTGAGACTGCCCTAAATTTGTCATAGATTTTGCAGCTAAGTTTAAAAAGATTAAGAATGGAGGCGCTTAACCCTCCTAATGTATGATTAGAGGCAGTTCACATTAGTAATGACACTAGGTAAATCCCTTATTAAGATTTATTTGCTAAGAGTTACATCTGGGTTCAGGTGCTGCTAGGTCGCTCATAAGACCATAAGAAACCCAGATACTGAGTGTAAGGTAAGACTCACAGGCAAATCAGAAGAACCATTTCTTCTGTTCCTGTCAGAAACCTTCAGTCGTAGAATTGTAGAAATATCCTCTCTCTAAAAAGAAGTGCGTCAGCATACGTAGTTGATATCTCTTTGATCTCTATCGATTCCGAATACCCGATGGTATGATAAAAGCGTCATATGAGGATTAGTGTATGTTAATAAGTTCCCTAGATTGCTTCCATGCCTGATCAGTATGGAGGTTTAATGCATGGGACCACAAAGATACCCCGATGGTCATATGGTACTAAAGTCAACTAATGGTATTCAAAGAAGATATCCAGGATGGAATTTTCCAAGTAAATGTTTCCGGTTAAGGAAATTCGTGGAATTGTAACATACAGGTGTCACTTACTTGACACAAGCATTGATGGATGAATTGGAGCCTGAGATTTGGAAAATCTCTGTAATCTTCTTATACCTAAGTATCTTCTCATAAGTTTTCCCTGCTTACCTCCTGAGAGGCAGGTAGAGTTAAGATTAACATCCCGCTATGGGCTGGAGTATTGTAAAAACTCCATGTTGATTTTGGAATAATCGAAACCCTAATTAAGTAGGTTTTAAGACATAGGCTCATATAGCCTGACTCAATATCCTGAGGGTTTTATGTTATTAAATGAGAAAGACAGTTCATATTGCTTATGTATTAATTACCGCAACCCTATTTAGGCAACGATTGAGAATCGCCATCAGCTGCCCAGGATCATCGATTTGTTCGACCAACTGTAAGGATTAGCTACTCCTTAAGATTTGTTTTGAGCAATGGTTGGAATAACCATCTCGCCTTAAGATAAGCTTTTCCATAATAGTTACTATATAAGTATCAAGGTGGCTCCTTTGGAGACCTTGTATAAATGAAATATCAAAACACCCGTTGGATGGACGAGACTTTGGGAAGTCCACTTATAAGGATCTGAAGCTTGCATTGGAAACAACGAATAAAATTCATACAAATCCCAAATCATCTGTAAGTTGCCAGTATCCGGCAGGAAAATCAAGGATTAATGGAAAGTAGCAACCTTCCTAAATTCTTGTTAAGGAATAGGGTTCAAACAAAGGATATCACCCGGGAAGGGTGTGCCAAATTGTTAAATTTTCAGGCTAGTTAAGCTCTGAATATATGGAACCATTCGAAGGAAATCGAATGTATCAAGATCAAGTAGCTTATAAGCTAAAACCTATTTAAGGATCTTGGCAGAGCTCGCAATATATTTCACACTAGTGACTGAATGAGATGTTTCGCCAATAAGTCAAGAAGCACTATCACATAATGATATGCAGATTTATGATGTGATGAGCATCCTGTATCGATTGAGGATCGACGGATTTGAAGCTCCAAAAAGATACATGTACCTATTATAAAGGTCAATTGGAGCGCCTTAGAGGCTCAAAAGTACTGGGGAAGATTAAGCCCAATATAAGACAGAAAATACTTCCTTTACTTTAACAAATCTCGAGGTCGAGATTTCTTTTAAGGGGGTGAGGATGTAACACCTCGAAAAATCACGTCCAATGAAGTATTGACACGTGTAATAAACCCTAATGAAGTCAAACGTTGAATTTAAGGGACTAAATTTTCGAAAAATCGAAAACTTTGATTATGAAAGAACTGGAAGTATTATCATACCTAAAATAAGTTTCTGAATAACCTTTTACGGTTTTATATTCACAAATGAGCCACTTGTTAATCAAGTATAGCCGTTTATGTGATTAATTGAAAGTTTGCGCAATAAAGGGTTAAAAGCGTCAACATGTTAATTCTTACCTCTGAGTGACCTTTTAACAAACCGAGAGCCTCATGATATTTGATTATACTCTCGGGAATGTCAATCATTTGCCATCCAAGGCTTTTATGCAAAAAAGTGAAATTACGCGCAACTTTGCAAGTATAAGGGACTAAAAGTGTCAATATGTTTAATTATACCTCTGAATGACCTTTTATCGAGCCCGAAGCATTATGATGTTTAATAATACTTTCAAGAATTCCTAATATGAATTATATGAGGCTTCAATGCTATTAAATGATGAGTTACGTAAGTTTGCGCATTAGAAGGACCTAAAGCGTCAAACTGCTAAAGTATACCGATTCGTATGTTATCGGACCTTCCGGAATATGACCATGAGTTATACATACCCTAATTATCCTTTATATAGCTTAGATATAGGCTTAGAGGTGTTTTGTGCGCAAAAATAAACTTTTAAGTCATGCAGGGACCAAAAGTGTCAAAAAGCGCACAAGTTTGCGTTTACGCGCATATCTTACATTCTGAATATCCCCATGTGACACCTGTGTCACTCCAACCATCAATCAAATGCCAAACCAATGAAATATTGTATTTCATAATTGGGATTTGTAAAAATATGTGTATCGTTTGCACATATCGACTCTTGTTCGATTTCAAGCTCTAAATCGCTTTCTGGAAGGTTATACGCGCTCTGATGTGTAGATATAACCAGTTTAATCCAACGAACACTCCGGAATAGTGAAATAGGCTTAACATACCTTAAATAACCTTTACATAACTTAGAAATAAGTTTTGGAAGGTTTGGTGTGGTGAAATCAAAGTTAAATCGCTTACAGGGACTAAAGTTGACAAACTGCGAAAGTATGCCAATTTGAACTGTAACAGACATTCCGGAACATGACCATAAGTTAAACATACCATAAATATCCTTTACATAGCTTAGAAATAGGCTTTGAGGGGTTCGGTGTGCTAAAACAAACTTTTGGGTCATTCAGGGACTAAAAGTGTCAAAAAGTGCACAAGTTTGCACTTTCGCGCATAACTTACGTTCTGAAAACATCTGGACATCCAAAAATTTATGTAAGCATGACTATATTATGCTTTAGTGTTTGGATTGCCAAAAATCCATTCGTCGCGTCATTTGGATCGTTTTTCGCGCTTATGCGCATTCCGTCGTAATTAAGCGAACATCGCGTTCGTACGACCAAACGAACCAACACCCGGCATATTTTTGAGCATGTTTCATGTCCACAATGTTTAGGCAACATTTTAGGACCTTAAAGTTGGCTTTACGGGCCTTAGAAGTGCCGGAAATGGGCTTAAACACGTGCAGGGACTGAAACTGTCATTTCTGAAACTTTTTCTGATCTGTGACTCCTAGGCGGCCCGCCTCAGGATCTTAACATCCTTAGGCGGCCCGCGTCAGACCTTCTGACCAGGTTAAGTGTTTCTAACAGCAGATTGCAGCTGTTTGATCCACCACCACACATTCCTAATTATCTAGTTAGCTGATAAGGATGGAATTTTAGTCACCATAAGGTCCCGACACTTGTACGGGTGGGATTAAGGCACGTTTTCCATGAAACGATCTTAACGGTTCTTCAAAAACTATAAATACCCCAACACCCCCATTGCTAAAATCACTAGAATTCTGATTTGAGAACCTCTAAGTTGAAACCATTGTTTCATACCTGAGATTCTTGAATCGGGATTAGCATTCGGGGACCCTGGGTAAGTATTCTTTCGTTCTTTTATTGCTTTTCGAGTCTTTCGAGTCTGAAAGTCAAACTTTGTTTGACTTTCTACATTGACCAGTTATGGTCAATGCGAAGTTCGTTTGAACTTCGCAACGTGAGTGTAATCACGTTGGTTATAGTCCCTTGGGACAATGCCCACTGATTACCACGTTGTCTAGAGTCGTAGGGTAGGCGATCTAATAAATCGCCTATACCTTCGAACTCGACCCAGTTTGGTCGATCATTAGGATCCGACCAAATACATTAGGTGACCATAGTAGGTAGGGAATAACGTTCCGAGGTTATACCCTATGGTCACATCGTTTAAGTAGTTGTATGATAGGTAGTTTATATGCCTTAGGTAAATTACCAGAATACCCTTTTCATGTATAATTGGTAATTAAGCATATGTAACCTAAACTTTCGTCACATAACTGATAATGTAACATGTTTAGGCATATAACACTTGTCATAGGACTTGTTAGGCGGTCCGAACGCGTTTCACGCGCACGATGCGTTAAAGTAGCATAAGCTACCTTAATGGGTCGCGATGGGTCGTAGACACTTAGGTTAAGTTTCATTTAGTATGTAGGCTTTGTTAAACCATATCACATGAGTTTCTACACTCATTTGGTTTACAAACCCTAATGCTACCCAGTCTTCCGATTTAGGTCCGGTTAATTAACATAGATACCTATATTAGGTGCCGTTTGATTTCCGTGATCTCTAGCGTTGCTTGGTGGTTATCTTAGGACTTCTGAGCAATCTCAAGTGAGTACATAGACCCCTCTTTTACTGTTTTCCAAACGTTTTGGGGTGGAACACATGTGCCTACTTGTTACTTTCAAGCTTTCCTGTTTTCACATCATATACTTGTTATGTTCATTAGTACATTATAGTACATGATTTCATTTACATTTCATGCTACGTGTGCCCATTTGTGTGCATTACTTAGTACAGTTCACATGCTATGTATGTCTGTTGTTGCATACTTAGTACAGATATTTCAGTTCACATGCTATGTATGTCTGTTGTTGCATACTTAGTACAGATATTTCAGTTCACATGCTATGTATGTCTGTTGTAGCATACTTAGTACATTTCTTATTCATCATATGCTTACATTTTGGTAGGACAATTGGTTTAAACATAGACATCTTACATTGTTGGTTTGGTTTGTGTAAGTGATTTAAGTAACGAGGCGTGTGTAATATGATACAAGCATGGTGGATACGCCGCTGGTACTTCCTATATATAAGTGTTTGTATGGTATTACATATTGTAGCGTTATCTGGATCATTTCAGTTTGATACATAGAACATTTTATACAAATAACATATTTTTCACAAGACATTGTTTTACAAGCAACCTATCTAATACAAACTCATTTTACATGGTTATTCATTTAACCATACATTATTTATACATATCATCTAATCTTATCGATTTTCAAATGATTTACAAAACAAAGCAAATAACAAGGTTCATGACTAAACATTTTCTCAAACAAAAGTCATGGAACCTATTTTCACAAAACCTATGTATCTCACCGGCATTTTTATGCTGACGTACCTATTTTCACATGTGTTTTTCAGGAGCTATTGCATAAGATGATCAAGATACACATAGGCAGACTTGGGCTTTAGTGACAATAAAAGATGCAAGACTAGTTAATTATGTTGTATTTCTTTGTTTGTTAAGACATTGTAACACTTTTAATCAGTAAAACGAAACTTCAATTGCCATGGATTTGAAACAATTAATTCTGTTACAACACTCCCCGACGTTTCCGCCACGTTTTGTATGTTCTACGTGGTCGGGGTGTGACAGAAAAGATGGTATCAGAGCCAATGGTTATAGGGAATTAGGTTATTAGTAATGCTTTGACCTAGTCTATAACCTTCTTAGGACCCTAACGCGAGTTTACTTGCGTTTAGTCATAAAACAATACCGTCACCTATCCTTAGGCGACGACCACAACAAGAACATAAATTTCAAAACCGCTTCGAAAACTAATCATCTGTTCTAGGATGATTGATTACTAGGTTTTGAACCCTCTATTGTAAGGTTTTGAACTCTCTATTATATGGTTTTGAACCCCTTTGAGTTTTCAAAATCTCGTCAAGGTTTTGGGTGTTTAATAATGTGAACACGTGCAAACTGGAAGGGTGAATGCCTGTATTCTGGGTTTTCTGTCTAGGCAAGCACTTCGTATACATCTCATCAGACGCGAGACCAGTTGTGCTTACCTGGGAATTCTTGGGATGAGTGTTCACTTATAGGCGAGCATGTCTTCGCGATACATTATATTGACCCGCTTACTTTGATTAGTCACTGTCTCATTTGTTTGCCTTTGGTAACAAACAAATGGTCACAATCTACATGCCTTGTCATTTTCTTTTGACTATCTTTCGCTTGTTTCCTCCTATGCCTTTCGTTATCTTCAAGATGCTTCTTCATCGCAACAACAATGTCCGAACCAGGTGCTGCAACTACCCAGCAAATAGGCGTCATACTCCAGAGGACCGATGATTTAGGTATCCCCATGACTCGTCTCAGGGATGAAGCTGTATAAAGGGAACTGCTCCTTGGCACAATCAATGTCACTGACATCATCTGAACCAAATACTCTGTTCCAAATGTACCCACGGTGGACGATGGAGACATTTGGTTAACATGTGCCGCTTTGAAATCCAAAGCAAAGTTGTTACAAATCCTGCTGCTACTCAACCTTCAAACTCTGCTTCATATGTCGCTTGACATATCTGGCGCCTCAACCTCATGAACTTTCTACCTTGTGTATCGACGTAAGCACGCCTAGTGCAAGGTGTCGGAACACCCCCCGTTACACAAACTCCAAAAAAAATCCATGTAGGATCTTTCTATCCTAATAATTAGATCCTTGTGGATGGGTATCATTCATCGGAGTCCTTAATTGAATTCTTTGTATGATTCAATACGTACATCACAATTCAATAAGGACAAAGCCGAATTCCTTTTAAGATTATCCTATCTTCATAGATAGATTCTTGAAATGATTAAAGTGCCAAATGAAATCCATGAATTGGATTCCTGGTGTGCTTTAAGTATCCGCGTCCAAAGATAACAAATTAATAAACAAGTTAAACAACTATGTGATTATGTGCTTATGTGTTTCCTTTTATGTTTTTGAGTAATCCAAGTTTTTGTTATCCAAATCCTCGTAGAATCTTCCATATCTTCGTATAAGGGATTCATAGTAGGATATCCAAAGGTACTCTATTAAATCCTCAATGGGCTTCTACGTTGTAGTAAAGACCCTTGGATTATATAGTACTATTCCATAATTAGACCCCTGAGTGGTCTAGGTAAACAGATTGATCCAAAAATCTGGTTAGGAATATCATGTGATGATATAGCTGAAAGGATTCCTTGGTGGCCTAATTAAAAGGATCATTTGTCGATCTAATTAAAAGGACCCTATGGTAGTCTAGTCACACTCATCACAGGTTTGATTTTCCTCCCCTTCACATTACAAACAAATTGTGCGGACTATGCAAGGAATTGCGTAATTATGGATGCATACATAATTATGAAATTCAGTGCACGGAAACCACAGCGAGTTTGGTCATGTGTCTAGAGTTATTCTGTTCATTTTTGTTTCTGAAGATGTTAAAATGACTTTTCCGTTCATTTTTGTTTCTGAAGATGTTAAAATGACTTTTCCGTTCATTTTTGTTTCTGAAGATGTTAAAATGACTTTTCCGTTCATTTTTGTTTCTGAAGATGTTAAAATGACTTTTCCGTTCATTTTTGTTTCTGAAGATGTTAAAATGACTTTTCCGTTCATTTTTGTTTCTGAAGATGTTAAAATGACTTTTCCATTCATTTTTGTTTCTGAAGATGTTGTGGAAAATGACACATTCTGTTCATTTTCGTTTCCGTTCATTTTCGTTGCTGAAGAAAATCCATCGAGGGAAATGAATATCCTTGTTTATTCCTTCATGTGCCATTTTCTAAAGAATGCCTGTTGAAAATAACTCCGTTCATTTTTTTTATTTCTGAAAAATGTTCGTTAAAGAGAAATTACAGGATTATGCTTTACATATCTCTGGTGGTTATTTGACAAAAAGTCACAAATAGACTCCTACGAATTAATTTCGGGACGAAATTTCCTAAAGTAGGGGAGACTGTGACACCTGTGTCACTCCAACCATCAATCAAATGCCAAACCAATGAAATATTGTATTTCATAATTGGGATTTGTAAAAATATGTGTATCGTTTGCACATATCGACTCTTGTTCGATTTCAAGCTCTAAATCGCTTTCTGGAAGGTTAAACGCGCTCTGATGTGTAGATATAACCAGTTTAATCCAACGAACACTCCGGAATAGTGAAATAGGCTTAACATACCTTAAATAACCTTTACATAACTTAGAAATAAGTTTTGGAAGGTTTGGTGTGGTGAAATCAAAGTTAAATCGCTTACAGGGACTAAAGTTGACAAACTGCGAAAGTATGCCAATTTGAACTGTAACAGACATTCCGGAACATGACCATAAGTTAAACATACCATAAATATCCTTTACATAGCTTAGAAATAGGCTTTGAGGGGTTCGGTATGCTAAAACAAACTTTTGGGTCATTCAGGGACTAAAAGTGTCAAAAAGTGCACAAGTTTGCACTTTCGCGCATAACTTACGTTCTGAATACATATGGACATCCAAAAATTTATGTAAGCATGACTATATTATGCTTTAGTGTTTGGATTGCCAAAAATCCATTCGTCGCGTCATTTGGATCGTTTTTCGCGCTTATGCGCATTCCGTCGTAACTAAGCGAACATCGTGTTCGTACGACCAAACGAACCAACACCCGGCATATTTTTGAGCATGTTTCATGTCCACAATGTTTAGGAAACATTTTAGGGCCTTAAAGTTGGCTTTACGGGCCTTAGAAGTGCCGGAAATGGGCTTAAACACGTGCAGGGACTGAAACTGTCATTTCTGAAACTTTTTCTGATCTGTGACTCCTAGGCGGCCCGCCTCAGGATCTTAACATCCTTAGGCGGCCCGCGTCAGACCTTCTGACCAGGTTAAGTGTTTCTAACAGCAGATTGCAGCTGTTTGATCCACCACCACACATTCCTAATTATCTAGTCAGCTGATAAGGATGGAATTTTAGTCACCATAAGGTCCCGACACTTGTACGGGTGGGATTAAGGCACGTTTTCCATGAAACGATCTTAACGGTTCTTCAAAAACTATAAATACCCCAACACCCCCATTGCTAAAATCACTAGAATTCTAATTTGAGAACCTCTAAGTTGAAACCATTGTTTCATACCTGAGATTCTTGAATCGGGATTAGCATTCGGGGACCCTAGGTAAGTATTCTTTCGTTCTTTTATTGCTTTTCGAGTCTTTCGAGTCTGAAAGTCAAACTTTGTTTGACTTTCTACATTGACCAGTTATGGTCAATGCGAAGTTCGTTTGAACTTCGCAACGTGAGTGTAATCACGTTGGTTATAGTCCCTTGGGACAATGCCCACTGATTACCACGTTGTCTAGAGTCGTAGGGTAGGCGATCTAATAAATCGCCTATACCTTCGAACTCGACCCAGTTTGGTCGATCATTAGAATCCGACCAAATACATTAGGTGACCATAGTAGGTAGGGAATAACCTTCCGAGGTTATACCCTATGGTCACATCGTTTAAGTAGTTGTATGATAGGTAGTTTATATGCCTTAGGTAAATTACCAGAATACCCTTTTCATGTATAATTGGTAATTAAGCATATGTAACCTAAACTTTCGTCACATAACTGATAATGTAACATGTTTAGGCATATAACACTTGTCATAGGACTTGTTAGGCGGTCCGAACGCGTTTCACGCGCACGATGCGTTAAAGTAGCATAAGCTACCTTAATGGGTCGCGATGGGTCGTAGACACTTAGGTTAAGTTTCATTTAGTATGTAGGCTTTGTTAAACCATATCACATGAGTTTCTACACTCATTTGGTTTACAAACCCTAATGCTACCCAGTCTTCCGATTTAGGTCCGGTTAATTAACATAGATACCTATATTAGGTGCCGTTTGATTTCCGTGATCTCTAGCGTTGCTTGGTGGTTATCTTAGGACTTCTGAGCAATCTCAAGTGAGTACATAGACCCCTCTTTTACTGTTTTCCAAACGTTTTGGGGTGGAACACATGTGCCTACTTGTTACTTTCAAGCTTTCCTGTTTTCACATCATATACTTGTTATGTTCATTAGTACATTATAGTACATGATTTCATTTACATTTCATGCTACGTGTGCCCATTTGTGTGCATTACTTAGTACAGTTCACATGCTATGTATGTCTGTTGTTGCATACTTAGTACAGATATTTCAGTTCACATGCTATGTATGTCTGTTGTTGCATACTTAGTACAAATATTTCAGTTCACATGCTATGTATGTCTGTTGTAGCATACTTAGTACATTTCTTATTCATCATATGCTTACATTTTGGTAGGACAATTGGTTTAAACATAGACATCTTACATTGTTGGTTTGGTTTGTGTAAGTGATTTAAGTAACGAGGCGTGTGTAATATGATACAAGCATGGTGGATACGCCGCTGGTACTTCCTATATATAAGTGTTTGTATGGTATTACATATTGTAGCGTTATCTGGATCATTTCAGTTTGATACATAGAACATTTTATACAAATAACATATTTTTCACAAGACATTGTTTTACAAGCAACCTATCTAATACAAACTCATTTTACATGGTTATTCATTTAACCATACATTATTTATACATATCATCTGATCTTATCGATTTTCAAATGATTTACAAAACAAAGCAAATAACAAGGTTCATGACTAAACATTTTCTCAAACAAAAGTCATGGAACCTATTTTCACAAAACCTATGTATCTCACCGGCATTTTTATGCTGACGTACCTATTTTCACATGTGTTTTTCAGGAGCTATTGCATAAGATGATCAAGATACACATAGGCAGACTTGGGCTTTAGTGACAATAAAAGATGCAAGACTAGTTAATTATGTTGTATTTCTTTGTTTGTTAAGACATTGTAACACTTTTAATCAGTAAAACGAAACTTCAATTGCCATGGATTTGAAACAATTAATTCTGTTACAACACTCCCCGACGTTTCCGCCACGTTTTGTATGTTCTACGTGGTCGGGGTGTGACACCCCAGACACCCAAAAATTTATGTAAGCACTAAAATATTTTATTTTAGTGTTTGGCTTAATAAAATTCCATTCGTCGTGTCGTTTGGATCGTTTTTCGCGTCCGTCCGTGTTTCGTCGTAATTAACCGAACAACGTAACCGTACGACCAAACGAACCGACATCCGGCATATTTTTGAGCATGTTTCATGTTCCCCATACTTAGGCATCATGGTAGAGCCTTGAAAATGGTTTAACGGGCCTTAGATGAGTCGGAAATGGCATTTGGAAGTGCAGGGACTAAAACTGTCAACAAATGAAACCTTGTTTGGCTAACCAGGTCCTTACGGACCTCAACACTGTGGATGTTACGGTCCGTAAGCTAGTTCCCAGATGCAGAAACTCGTTTAAAATGGCTGTTCAGCCTTGCAACCGACTTATCTTGCCCCTTAACATCACCAAAGGCCGCCTAAACTGAATTTTAGACTTTAGGGACACTTGTTACTGATCCATGACCATTGGTAGCATGATTTGTCAACAATCTATGAGCTCAAATTCACTATAAAAGGGCCTTGAGTTGCAACCATTTCTACACACCTTCATTCTGCAATTGAGGAGCTTTCTGGAGCTTAAGAGCAGACCCAAGTCCTTCCTAATCAAGCTTAGGACTTCAGTAAGTTTGCTTATCCTTCTTAGTTAAGTTTTACTTAGTTTTAGCTTAAAAGTCAAACCGTCGTAATTAACGGTTGACTTCAAGATTAATCACTAATGGTCCAGTGATTAGTCGAATTGAAAGTAGTTATAAGTTGGTAATTATGTGGGTAATAAACCTTTAAAAGGGTTCCCCCTGATTCCCACTCTAACTAGGTCTAATGTCGGGTCAAACTTGTTATTAAAAAATCAACCGAATGTTCATTTTCTAATTTATGCATAATTAGCAATGTAGAACACATACAACCTATTTGATCATTATTATAACTTGGTAATTAGTGTAAGAACATGTCTAAACATGTTCAACCCGACAATTTTATGTTTAGACCCGGTTCGGAACCGAAAGTCGCAAAGCTTTGACTTCAGTTCTGACCCGTTTTGGTATGATTTAGAAATACCTTAGAGCTCTATTTGGACCAGGTTACATGCTAGTATAACCCTCTGTGATTATACACCATGGTTCATTAGTTAACCAATTAATACGCATGATTTCCGTTAATTGCTCATATGTTGACCATTATGCCCTTTTCACCTTAAAATGTGATTTTTGAAAATGTAAAAGAGTAGAAACGTTAATTACTGATATATAAACTTGCACCCAAAATTTGATATCAGTTTGAGGTGTAGATTGAGAGTTATGCTCATTAGCGTAATTAAGAAGCTTTATGTTACTTAAACGGCGTAATTAGCGTATAGCCTATTTAAACTCACTTTTTGATATCAAACTTATTAACCACTAATGTATTATATTATTTTGGGATTTTTGAAGATTTTTAATTAATTTTAGGCTGAGCATAACTTATAGTCGTAGGCTTAATCCGGTAATTGTCGGTTTTGCCCTTACGGGCTATAAAATGAGTTTTACATATCTAATCGACTCCAAACCTTTTGCTACTGATTAGATATGATAAATAAATTATTTTAAGCCTGCTGGAATAATAAAAATATCAGATTTCTATATAGAACCCGGAAACGGCTTCTAATCGCCTTAATAAGCGTTTTTAACGCATAGTATGTACTAAAACTATTTTAAACATACAAATGTTGATACCTACTGATATCTTAGGTAAATTATAATATTTTAACAGTAAACAAAAGTTGTTAAACTCAGACTTCAGTTTTGAGCTTCTCGGCTTATGTGAAATTACCAAAATGCCCCTACGGTGCATAGTTGGTTATAATTGATAAATTTCACATATATGATTTACCATACTGTTATAACTTATTAAAATAAGTATTTTTGCTGATTATATCAGACCTGTAACTCAGGTAAATACTTAAACTCTTTTATAACCTTTTAAATGACCAAACTACCCTTACGGGGCATAGTTTGTGTTTATTTTCGTTTCGGGCATAATAAAAGACATCTTACTGATTTCACAACATATTTGAAGCATATTAACTTAGGAAACCTGTATATGGCTCTTACGGTAACCCGTTACGCTTATTACACGTTCGGTTCGGTTTATGTAACAAGTTTACATAAATTAGCCAAAACGGGTCAAACCTTATCGGTTTTATCTCAAAATCCAGAGTGTGTATGAAATACCCATATTAAGCAAGTCTCCGAACTTGTCGGGTCTAAATCACATTCTATCCGGTCTTCGCTTAATAGTGCGTACGAACCGTATCATTGAAACTAACCGGTCTAAGCTTAAGCTTAACTAAAGGCCCGTTAGGATTCTAATAGGTTATTATAAACCTTCGTTCCAGATTAGGAGGACCAGTAAAAGCTACTTGCATTTTGCTTATTGTGATTATTACATTGCTCAGGTAAATACTTTTAACTTATTTTCCCTATACGGGCTTGGGTTACGGTATATAGAATACCGCTTGGTCGGGTATCAAATCTTCCATCGTTAGGTGGTTAATTGAATAATTTGATCGGCCCGTTTAAACAGTTTTGTTTACTTAAAAGCCTTTGGGGGGTTAATGACCATGTCCCGGATAACCTTGGCATCATTTTACGAAATGGCCACGACTTAAGCGCGGGGTGTAGGCGTACACCCGTCAGTGCACAAAAGAATAATGTGGTGTGTCTATTGATCTTTAACCCGGACACGATCCGGGCTACTGAACGCATAAGGAACATGTAATTCGTTCACAAGATTATATATTTAAATAATTCTCCCAAGTTATAAAATGTTTATGCCACGTGCATCCAAATCAATTTTCAATCATTTTCTAAAATGAGCCAGTTGATTGTATTTACCAGTGTAAACTGACATATTTTCCCAAAAAGATTAAATGCAGGTACTAAGCGTAATTGGCTGGGATTTCTCCTTAGCATCAATAGAAGTCTCGCAAGCTTAAGATGCCTAAAGTCTGTTGAACTATTGTTTCCAATTTATTTTCGATCCGTCTGTGGATAAACAATTGACTATTGTGATACTTGATATTACAACACTATATTCGGTTGAATTATATCTTACAATTTGCTTCCGCTGTGCATATTAAATATTGTGTTGTTTGACTATTATGTTGCCAACCACGTCACGATACTCCCCACCGGGCCCACCGGTGACACGTGGAAACCGGGGTGTGACACAAAACCACCAACTCTTGAAAGCATTGAAGATTACACTTGGTGGAAAGATCGGTTCATCAACTGGGCAAAAGCTTATGCTCATGAAAGCTAGTTTTGTTTGAAGTTTGGTTATAAAAGGCCGACCAATGATAAAGGAGAAGAAACCCCGCTCAGAAATTTATCAGGAGAAGATAAAAGAGAATTCTCAGCTGAACAGAGAATGATTGCTTTAATTCAATCTTCAATCAGAAATGACATGTTTGCTTTATTGCAACATGACGAAACATCAAAATCTGTCTGGGAAGCTTTACGGGTAAAAGTTGAGGGGGGTAAACAAATCAAGAAAAATAAAATTGCATTATTAAAGAAAGAATTTGATTTGTTTGATAGTTTGAAAGGTGAATCAATTAGACAAATGATAGAGAGATTTGGTCATCTAAAAATTGAACTTGATCGTTTTGGTATTGTTAAAACTCGAGAAGAAATAATTGATAAGATCATAGAAGCGTTACCACGAGCTGATCAGTGGCAAACGTTTGTATTCATATTGAAAAATGATGCTTTATATGATACAATTTCTCTTGATGTCTTGATAGAAAAGATAGAAAGTCATGAGCTTGAATTGCAAAAGTAGAACAAAATGAGCAGTTCTTCATATCAACAGAATGTTGGTCTCTACTACAAAGGTAATTTACCTTCGGTGAAGGTTGGAGAATCACCAAAGACAGCATTCAGTGGTGAGAGGACAAAAGAACCTCAGAAAAGCTCATCAAGTTACGATCCGGGTTATCATTCATATTCATCAAAAACTAGCTCTGAAGAATCAGATGAGATATTGTGCAACATTGCTCTCAAGTTGAAAAATTCTCCTGCAATGAGCATCAATGCAGCTAAGCAGCAAATGAGCTTCCTTGCATCCGTTCTGGAATCGTATGAAGGTCTTGTAGCTGGAAAAATTGGAAACTCAGAGTTAACCAAAGAAGACTACGACCAGATTGATCCGGAAGAGATGGAACTCATTGACATCCGCTGGTGTTTAGCGAGTTGCATCAGAAGAGCTCAGAGATACATGGAGATTACTGGGAAACAATCATTAGGCGGTGCATCAACAAAACTTGGATTTGAAAAGTCCAAAGTGACCTGTTTCAAATGTAAGCAAAAAGGTCATTTCAAGAGAGAATGCAACAATTCTGCAGTTGGTGGAAATGAACATCCGTTCAATGATGATTATTACCGAAAGGCAATCTACCACCGAAGCAAAGAAGAGCCAAAAATGATCGAAGATAAACCCAGAGATAAGTCAAGAGCTTGTGCTGTAATCCATGATGATGAAGGATATGATTGGAGTCAGATTCTTCCAGAAGAAGATCGTTTGGAAAATCAGATTACAGCTCATGGCAGAAGTTCATCAAAGAGCAGACATTATGTTTTTGTTGCTGAAATTAAAGAGGAAAACAAAGAAGAAAATGTCATAGCTGAAGTTAAAGAGAAAACCAGAGAAGTGATTCTGAGTGAGAAAACGTACAGAGAAAGAAACATTGCTTGGAATAGAATGGATATAATGCAAGAAGAATATGAAAGTGCAGTGATTAAAAAGAGATGGGATAAGAAGCAAGAGTGCTATGTTAACAGACAAAGTGAACCTGTTGTTCCCAAGAAAGATATAATTTTTGATGATATTCTGTTAGTAATCCCTCTATCTGTCGAATACTATACTAATGTTGAAAAAGATACAACATATGTGAAGAAATTTGAAAAACTCCTTAGGGATGTTATGACTTCAAGTCTGAAGAAGAAGGATGAAGAGAGAATGAAGAAGAATGTTGATGAGATGGTGAATAATTTGAAAAAAGTTGCTGAAGATGTGAAAGTCGAAGCAGTAAAAGTTGAAAATGTGAAGATTGCTGAGGAAGAGAAAGTAGAAGAAGTTGTTACTGAAAAACTGCAAGTTGAAGAAGTTGAGAAGAAAGTTGAAAGTTCGATTGAAGTGAAGGATGAGATTTCGAAGGTTGTTAGTGATGCTGGTACTGATGAAGAAAAGAAAAAAGATGCTGATCAGAATCAGACAGATGCAGCAGAGAACATCGAGGTGCCAATCACTGAGGTAAATTCTGATTCTGAAGTTTTAAATGAAAATGTTGAACAGTGCAAGAAATGCATGGAAACGCAGTGCTTGTACTGAGAAAGACGAAAAGTTCAGAACAAGAGATCTTGAATTTGTTAAAATCGAAGAAGTTTTCAAAAATAAATACAAAGAAATGTTAGAAAATGAAAAAGTTTTGAAAGATAATGATGAAAAACTTTCAGAAAAGTGTAAAAAGTTAGAAAAAGAAAATGAAGTTTTGAAAATGACAGAAGAATGTTCTCAAAAAGAAAATGTTTGTCAAGAAATGAAAAAAGAATATGATTCAATAAAATTGACATATCACATTACAAAAGAGTCATATGAAAAGGTGAAGAGTTAAATGAGATTTGTTCAATCAAGATTGAATTACTGTTCCAAAACAACAAATGAACTAAAGCGACAGTATGAAATTAAGCAACATGTTGTAAATTCCTATATTGTGGATGTTGCTAAGCTAAAACGTCAGATTGCTGATTTAGAACAGGATAATAACAAGTTAAAAAGTTATCACGTGTCATCATATGTGCTTGAACGTATTTTTAATATAAAACCGGGAGATGGTGAGTCTGAGCAAAACAAGAAAGGCATTGGCTCAGAGTTTCATCAAGTTCCACCACCGGAAAAGTTTTCATTTTATGATGATGAAAAGGTCGAAAAAGCTTTCAACATGGTAGATCAATTGCCAGATAACATTGACGTAACCTATTCCAAATCTGATGATTCTAGTGATTCAGAGGTGGTAGGTAAGGTCGTTGAAAGTGTGTTGAAAGAGGAGTCAGTTGATACAGGTAAATCTGAATCACAGGATGAAAATGAAGGTAATTTTCATGATGAATATCTAAAAAACTCAAAATCCGAGAAAAGTTTGAATGATGATTCAAAAGGATTGGTTTATTCCATGATTGGATCGGACAAATTATTCTTAGATATTGTATTCTCGATTCAGAATGTGATTTCAGAAAAGATTGACAAAGTTTTTAAGATGGTTGAGATTGAAAAGTCTGAAATTTCAAAGTTTGCTGAAAAAGGTCATAAAACTTTTTATAACAAACCTGGTTTTAAGAAGAAACACATGAAGGCTGGGTTGGGTTATAAGAAGAAACAAAGTTGGAAGAAAAATGAAATGCCAAATTATCAGGCAAAAATGAATTTTGTTCAAGGAATAAGTTTAGAAGAAGAAGAAAAACTTCAAGTTATACGACAGTCTAATGAAGAGTTCTGTGCTAAAAAAAAGCAACAACCACAGGTCAAAGATGTGTCAAAGAGAACATGTTTTAAGTGTGATCAAACTGGACATCTTGCACGAAAGTGTCCAAATCTGAAACCTGTGGATGTTGACAAAAAGGAGCCTAATAATGTTCAAAAACAAAAATCCGAGGATGTGAAATAGAGGTCAACCAGATTTGACTCAAAACAAACTTGGAGGTACAACACAAACAAGTTTGCTTCGAATCAAACTTGGAAATCAAACCCGAAAAGGTTCGATTCTAGACAGATCTAGAATTCTCACACATCCAGATTAAGAACAACACAGAGTTGGAAAACAACTGTTGATGCAACAAAACCAAATGAGTTTTGGAAACCAAAAGTTGTTGTTCAGAATCAAAATGTTCAAAAAGAGTCACATTTTTACAAACGAGGTACTCCTAATGGTCAAACATGGACTGTTAAGAAACAAGTGACTTCTGAAAATTTATGTTCTGAAAATGGTAATCAATATGAAGATGTTTTTGAGAAAAATGAAAGAAATTATCCAGTTCTACCTGGAAAGATTCATGTTCAACTATCTGAGTCTAAACAGGCTTGGGTTGCATTGTTCAAATGATTAAATAGTTTGAATGTGCAGGTACTCAAGAAAGTTGAAGATTGTAAGAATGGAATTCGGAGCAGCCTGGCATAACGAGGAGAGGAGGTTGCTGAACCCTGTGTTGGTTGAAACAGGGAGTTTGTTTGATTTTTTGTACATAAATAAACAATAATTCAAAAACTTTAAAAATTGAAAAATTTTAAAAAATCAAAAATATATTTGTTTTTAAATTTGTCAAATATTCATAAAATTCAAAAATATGTTGATTGAATATGCCGAAACCCTCACGGCTGAACAAACATGATTAATTTCACAAGATTGAAAAACAGTTTTCAAACTGTAAAATGTCAATGTGTTGTAAATAATGGGGGCAATTCCTGCTTTTCGTGTTATAATTTTCTGTATATACCAGTACATAAGAAGCAGAAAATGGATGGCGAGACAAAGCTATCAGTATTGGTTTGTCAATTTTTTTTAATGATTTTGCATTTTAGGGGGAGTATTGTTGTTAGAAAATACAAAAACATTTGAAAAATTGAAAAAGTAAAAAACATGATAAAATTGAAAATGAGTTTTTGTGTTAAAAAGAGGAAATGATAGTATATAAGTAGACAGTTACAGTATGCTAAAGAAATGTAATGATTAAATAGTGTTAAACAGTCTCACTGATGATATGCCGATAGGTTTTTATACATTTAGTAAACTTTTTCGGGATATAAACATAAATTCAAACTGGCTTGTTTCGTGGGGAACACTACTTGGATATATAGATAACCCCTGAAATCTTGTTTGAAAGGTCCCTCTTTCTAAGATACTAGGTCTTTATACTCAGTGATATCTGGGGTATTATTCCGGGACTTCTGATAATGCGGAAGCAATGGCCTAGTCCCCGTATAATACTTTCTGCATGCTTGAAATATAGCAACACCCTCAGCATAAAAATGATGAAGCATTGAAAAATGTTAATCATGTGCTGTTGAAGAAAAGATTCTCTAAAGGGAACATACCTAAAGTCGAACCGTCATCTCTTTGCTGAACGAAAGTTCTGACCTGAGCTCTCACGGTCTCGCATTTAACCCTTTACAGATATAATCTAGGTATACTCACCTGTAAGACTGAATATTGGGATCTGGATACGGGAGTATATTCAAGAGGTGGGACACATGAACGAGTTTAAGTTCTTAATACACCTAATTCGTATCCTGAATAAGTTGAAATTTGTGTGAAAATTTAAGTGGATTAGTATATCGACAATCTAAGTGAATTGTTTAATTCTTAATGTGTAACTAAGCTCAACGGTACTTGTGACTTGTGAAAAACTGACATGATCTTCTGACGCAAACTCAAACAAAAATATTGTTTGTAAATGTGTTTGTGAATATTTCGTTACTGCTTTATATTTCAGAAAAAATACAAAAAGATTTTGATTCTACGTTATTTTCGACAACCGATGTTTGAGTACTAAGTTTCAAAATCTAAGTATGCTGATTGTGTTTCTAAAAATAAAACAAGTTCATTAATTTGAAACTTGAAGTTTTTAATTCAAAAATCAAAAACAATTTGTGATATCTCCAAGGTCATTAATTTGGACTTGGATGATTAACTGTGAGGGATTTGGATGCTTATATTGTTAAAATCTATGAAAAAGAGTCAGTTTCAGATTATGTTTGCTAAAACTGCCAAATTCATGAAATTTGTTAAAAAATGTTAGTTTAAAAAGTTTGATAGAGCCAGATTACGATTTCTGGAGAATTGAATGTTTAAAAAAATTGTTACTTATAAATGTTTGAGAAAATGCAGATGAGATTCCAGATTATGATCCTGACAGCTAAGTCTAAGGGGGAGTCTGAAGACAAGCTCGAAGCAAGGGGGAGTTTGTAAACAGAAAGCAAGGTGTCGATCCCTAAAGCACGGAAGCTTGATGAAAGGGGGAGCCTGAAGAAGCTGTTAATGTTAGATCCAGAGTCAGATCCTGGTATAACATTCAAAGATAGAAGCTGATTGATGAAGAAAGATTGATGGATGCTTACAGTGTTAGACAATTTGGAAAGAGTTTGAAGACTGATCAAGACTAAAGATTTGTCATGATAAAGATTAGAAGCTGAAGACTTCGTCAACATCCAAAGGGGAGTCTGCTAGTGCACTATGTCTGTTGACTTCGTCTTGTATCAAGTCATGTAATAGGATAGGATAAACCAGTGCTCGGGTTGTTAGAAAATGAGATTTAGGTGTTTATTAGTGATTTCACTTGAAATAGCCAAGACCATTTCAAACGGAATTACTTCACCTATAAATAGAGGAGCCTAGTGTGTCATTTGGAACGGAATTACTTTTGCTGATTAGGTAACGAAGTGCTGCCAAATTGTTTCTAGGTGCTGTAAGTCTATTATATCAATACAAGAGACATTTAAATTGAAGTGTCCGTTTCATTGATTCCGCCTTTGATTCGGATTCAAAACTCTTCTGAACGACTCATTCAAGTCGCACAACGATCCTACAGGTTCAGTCGAGGAGCGCACGAGCATAGGAAAAGAATAAGGAAGTTAAACCAGCAAAGGGCTTTAGCAGCAGCAAATAGAGAAATGAATGCCCAAACTCAGGACATACTCAATAGGCGATTAGCTAACTTTCACATATTAGCTACTACTGCCGCAGACCCAATCTTAGAACAAATCATTGCACCACAGCCACTACCCTTGTTCCTAACTCAACCCATGGAAATAGAACCTAACCCAGGACACCAGGTTCTCATGCCCGCATTCGACCCAAATGAAATCCCTAGAATTCCCGCACCCAATCCCCTAGCATATGATCCATGGAATGATGAACATAGGGATTACCAAGAACCCTACCCACAGGAGGAGCCCATACAAAACCCAGTAGCACCATACCCTAACCTTGACCCTCTAGATCCATATTGAGATAATGACCAGTATGTTCGAGAAATCCTAGAAAACCCATTCCCATACGAAGAACCGATGCCCCAGTATCCTGACCCAATACCAGCACCAGCACCACCCATGAATACCGAAAACGTGCAGGAACTCCGCACTTTTGGTGAGGAGTTAGTGGATGAAGGAGACAGAATCAGACAAATAGGGGAAAGGCTCGTTTGGAAGTATGACGAGCGAAATATGCAGTACTGGATGAACCCCTAGTAACAATAATTGTAATAATATACACACACACACACACACACACACACATATATATATATATGCGTGTGGTTTGAAAAAAAAACTAAACTAAACTAAAATACATAATCCAATAGTTACTGATGCACAACTAGTATTAAATTTTCCAGTTACAGTTTGTAATAGATGCATATCTATAAAATAGAGTAAATGTCGCAATGCACGACGATTTTGATCAATGTGTTTATCTATGTGATTGTTTACATTTTGTGATATTAATACTTGGTAAATGTTTATAATCCAGATGGATAACGAAGTAAATCAGGAAAATCAGAATAACGAGAATAATGGAAACCAATTAGATAACAGTTCCATCCAACACATAGTGGTACAAGGAATTATAGATGCTATGCCTTATATCCTCCAAACTGTTAAAGAAGCGGAAAATAAAAGTAAGAGTGGAAGTAAGCGACCACCTACTGAACCCGATCACAGCGTAAACAATGGACCATTACTTCAATTGCATATTCCAAAAAGAAGAAGAACCATGGCTTATGGTTGTTCTTACAAAGAATTCTGGTCTTGTAAACCAATAGAATTCTCTGGCAATCAAGGAGTCATTGCAGCTCTACGCTAGATAGAAAAGACAGAGGCTGTCTTAAAAATAAGCAAGTGTGCAGAGGAAGATAAAATCATGTTTGCTTCCAATCTTTTTAAGAATGCAGCCTTAGAATGGTGGAACACTATTCTCCAGTCTACGGGAAGTGACAGAGTCTATAATATGGAATGGACTGACTTTAAGAACATGGTCGAAAGGAAATTATGTCCACCTAATGAGAAGGAACAAATAGCCAATAAGTTCTTAAACCTTAGAATGACTGGAGTAGACTGTAAGGGGTACACTACCATATTTTTCGAATATGCTAGAATTGTGCCAACCCTAGCTTCACCAGAACCAGTATTAATCTCCTGTTTCATCTGGGGATTAATCAGTGAGATTAGACACGTAGTCAAGGCAGCTAGACCACAAACAATAGAAGAAGCTGTAGAACTAGCAAATACCTCGACTGATGAATTGGTACGTATGCAAGAAGAAAACCAGAGGAAGAACCTAGCTCAAAGGCTTACCCAGGAATTCCGCTACGGTAATTCCAACCGTGGGAAAAAATGTAGGTTCTACTTCTGCACCTTACTGTAAGGCCTGCAAGAAGAAGCATTCAGGAAGATGGTCCACAAACTGCAACTTCTGCAAGATACCGGGAAATAAGGAAGAAGACTGCATGAAGAAACCCAGCAATGGAGTATGCTTCAATTGTGGAGAAAAGGGACATATCAAACAAAACTGTCAGAAACTAGTTCTAGCCATGAATAACAAGACTACTAAGAATGCTAGAGCATTTGTTCAGACAGCAGAAGAAGCAAAGATGATTCCAGACGTGATTGCCGGTACGTTTTTAGTTAATGATGTTTTTGCTAAAGTATTATTTGACTCTGGTGCGAACCAAAGTTTTATTAATACTTCATTTTGCAAACTTCTCAATCAACCATTAACTAAGCTTCAACAAAAATGTCTAGTAGAGACAGCAAATGGAGAATCCATTAAGATTACTGAAATCTTGCATGGAGCAAGAATAGAAATTTCAAACCATAATTTTATTGCTAATCTTTACCCAATGAATCTGGCTGGATTTGATATTGTATTAGGAATGGATTGGTTAGTAGCCAATAAAGCGAGTATTTTATGTGATCAAAAGTCAATACAAGTAAATTCACCAAGGGGTGAAAAGATCACAATTAAAGGAAATAAGTCATCCCGGTCTACAAAATTCATCTCTGTAATGAAAACAGGCAGTTATGCTAGAAAAGGGTCATTAGTGTATATGATTTCCATAATCATTAACATTAAAGGAAAAGAATTGAAAGATATTCCCGTAGTATCTCAATTCTCAGATGTGTTTCCAGAAGAATTACCAGGACTACCGTCAGATAGGGAAGTTGAATTCAGAATTCACCCACTACCAGGGACAACACCGATTGCCAAGGCACCGTACCGTTTGGCACCAGCAGAGATGCAAGAACTGAAGAAACAATTAGATGAACTTCTGGAGAAAGGGTTCATACAACCCAGTTCATCACCATGTGGAGCACCAATTTTGTTTATCAAAAAGAAGGACGGGTCAATGCGTATGTGCATTGATTACCGAGAATTAAACAAGGTCACGATTAAAAATCGGCACCCATTACCAAGAATCGATGTCTGTTTGATCAGTTGCAAGGAGCTCTATTTTTCTCTAAAATCGATTTACGCTAAGGATATCATCAATTAAAGGTACAGGAAAAGGACATTCCTAAGACCGCTTTTAGAACAAGGTATGGCCATTATGAATTTACAGTCATGCCATTTGGTCTAACCAATGCCCCAGCTGCATTTATGGACATGATGAACATAATATGTAAACCATATCTGGATAAATTCATAATTTTCTTTATAGATGATATTCTTATTTACTCTAAGAATAAAGAAGAACATGTAGCGCATCTGCATGCACTCTTAAATTTGCTGAGAAAAGAAAAGCTTTACGCTAAATTTTCGAAATGTGAATTTTGGTTAGAAGAAGTACAATTTCTTGGACATTTAGTTAATCATGAAGGAATTCACGTGGATCCCACAAAGATTGAGGCAATTACTAAATGGAAAGTCCCTGAATCACCAACAGAGGTGAGAAGTTTTCTTGGACTAGCAGGTTATTATAGACGGTTTATCCGAGATTTTTCTAGAATAGCCATCCCATTAACAAAACTCACCTACAAATCAGTTAAGTTTGAATGGAGACCAAAACAGGAAGAAGCCTTTAGAATCCTTATGCAGAGATTAACCAACGCACCCATACTAGCATTACCAGAAGGAACTGAAGACTTTGTAGTCTATTGTGATGCATCTAAGTTAAGTTATGGATGTGTGTTGATGCAACGTCAAAAGGTTATAGCTTATGCCTCTAGACAACTTAAGAATCATGAAGAGAATAATATAACCCATGATTTAGAATTAGGAGCCATAATTTTTGCCCTTAATATTTGGAGACACTATCTTTATGGTAGTAAGTTTACCATTTTCACTGATCATAAGAGTTTAAGATATGTTTTTGGGCAAAATGAATTAAATATGAGACAAAGACGATGAAGGAAAGGCTAATGTAGTAGCCGATGCTTTAAGTCGAAAGTATCACGAAAAGCCAAAAAGAGTACGTTCTCTTAAGTTAAATCTGTAGATAGATTTAAATGAACAGATTAGAGAAGCACAGGAATCAGTAATCACGGACGATACTGAAAAATTAAAAGGAGTGATTAAGGAATTAGAACAAGAAACATAAGGAATTTGGAGATTCCATAAGAAAAGGATTTGGATACCTAAACAAGGAAACCTACGCCACCGAATATTTGAAGAAGCCCATAAGTCTAAGTATACGATACACCCTGGAAGTGATAAAATGTATCAAGACTTAAGAAAGAATTTTTAGTGGATAGGAATGAAAAATGATATAGCAGCCTATGTTGCTAAGTGTTTAACCTGTTCACAAGTTAAAGCTGAACATCAGAAACCCTCAGGTTTATTGCAGCAACTTGAGATGCCAATATGGAAATGGGAATTGTTAACAATGGATTTTGTTACGAAATTACCCAAAACACGAAAAGGTAATGATACAATCTGGGTGATTGTAGATAGATTGACTAAATCTGCTCATTTCTTACCAATGAAGGAAACTATTAGTATGGAACAATTAGCCAAGTTGTATGTAAATGAAATAGTTTCATTACATGGAATTCCTTTATCTATTGTGTCTGATAGAGATAGCCGTTTACTTCTCATTTTTGGACAAGTTTCCAAAAAGCAATGGGAACCAAGTTAAATCTAAGCACCGCTTATCATCCTCAAACAGATGGACAAAGCGAAAGGACAATTCAGACAATGGAAGATATGCTGAGAGCTTGTGTAATTGATTTCGGAGGAAATTGAGACGATCATTTACCATTAATAGAATTTTTTACAATAACAGCTATCATACCAGTATAAATGCTGCACCATTTGAAACACTTTATGGACGAAAGTGCCGGACTCTAGTCTGTTGGGCAGAAATTGTAGAAAAGAAACTATCTGGCCCAAAGATAGTACAAGAAACAACAGACAAGATTATTCAAGTCAAGGAAAGACTAAAAGCAGCACGCGATCGAAAAAAGAGTTATGCTGATAACAGGAGAAAACCGTTGGAATTCCAAGTAGGAGACAAGGTATTATTAAAAATTTCTCCATGGAAAGGAATAGTCCGATTCATCAAGAGGGGAAAGTTAAGCCCCATGTATGTTGGACCATTTGAAATTATCGGAAGAATAGGACCCGTAGCATACCAGCTACAACTGCCAGAGGAAATGGCAGGAATACATGATGTATTTCGTGTATGTAATCTCAAGAAATGCTTAGCCAATGAATCATTAGTTGTAGCTCTTAAAGACATAGAGGTAAATGAGAAACTTAAGTTTGTAGAAAGACCCCTATAAATTGAAGACAGAAAGATCAAGAATCTCAAACACAAGAGATTAGTTCTAGTCAAAGTGAAATGGGATTCCAAGACAGGACCAGAATACACTTGGGAGCTTAAGTCAGAGATGTAGAGAAAACATCCACACCAGTTCCAGTAGACCTTGAGGACGAGTTCCAAAATAAGGTGGGCAGGATATAACAGCCCTCCTAAAATATTTATAATAGCCCTATACGTCCTAAAATACACCCCGTATCCGAAAAACGGCCTGAAATACCTTAATTTTAAAAAAAATTAAATAAAAACAAGTTTCTATGCTCGCTCGCGAGGCGCGACACACCCTTGGGTGTTTGTCGCGGGGCGCGACAGATAGGCCACCAAGCTGCCCCCTGAGCCGCCATGTGGCATATGCGTGTCAAGCCTAGCCGGTGATTGGCCAAGGCTAGGGTCTACCCTGCCTAGCTCGCGGGCCGCGAGAAAACAAGCAGAGGGAGTCGCGGGCCGTGACCCACTGTCGGATCAACACTATAAATAGATGCCATCGGCATTCAGTTGCAAACCGTTCAAAATATCAAACTCTCCCTCAATTTCTTATATAGTAAAAGTAATATCGGGTATTATACCCCCCTAAGTAGCGACGCTCTGCCTCGTTGTAAGTATTATAACCCCCGGTTACGTATTAGATACGCTGCCCGATTGATCTAATGCTCCGTAACGCCTGTCGAGGATCTGCCTGACGTAGTCGTTAGAGTTCTGTCTAGGGGAGGGTATAACTAATGTAAGTTGGGTTAGTATACTAACGCATGTGCATTGTTTAAATTAATAGATTATAACCAGGAAGTCATAAGGAAATACCTAAATTAGCAAAGTGAGTAATCTCCTTTTTGTGTAAACCTTTTTGTGAGTAATCTCCTTTTTGTGTAAACGAGTAATCCTCTTTTTGTGAACTGTTTTTACAAAACCTCAATTGTTTTAATTGAAATTTAACAGTGATTGAGTATTTGTAATTCTACAATTATCGTCGGTATGTTGGGGTTTTGTATACAAAATTTGTTACTACACTGTGAGTAGTAACATGACCACAAGTCGGGTTGACAGTATTTTGGGTGGTAATTAAAGTAGAAATATAAACAAATGTAATTGCGAGATCGCCCTCAATGCTGTACAATGTTAAAACTTGTTTTGATTAAACTGGGATTCACTCGCCAGTATTTCTTGCTGATAAAATTTTTTTAAACGCGTTTCAGGTAACAAAATGTGAAAGCCAATTGGAAGCCAGCTGGACAGCACTGAAGGTTTGGAAAAGTGGCTATAAAAGTTACCTAAATAAAGACGATGTTTTATTTCAATAAATTAGGGTTTATCCCTATAAATATGATGTACTGAAAACTTGGGTTTTTCCCATGTGTTTATTATTATAAAAATGTGGTATTTTACTCTGATAAAATATTTCCTAACTACGGTCCTGATGTGATTTCCGCTGCCAAATTTTTAAACACCGTTACCACCATCTCTGAGTAGGAGGCGGGAGTATTAACCTCGCTATCAAGAGCTTAACGATGATGATGAGTGATTTTTGAACAACAATTGCATACATTTAAACATAACATTTTTATGCCTTTTTCTACCAAATAACATTCTGTGTTCAAAATTGATTTTATCATAACAAGCGTGATTTTCACACTTAACATGCGTGATTTTCATACTTCACTTGTGTAATGTATTAGGTTTAAGTTACCATGCGTGATTAACTGTACCATGTGTAAATACATAAAAAACAACTCAACTGACCCTGTTTACCCCTGATAACAAGCCTGAACGTGTGAAACTTCAGATGCGTTATTTTACTATATTGGACCATTTAACCCCTACTTAACATTGTATAACCTGTGTTATCCCCTGTTCACAATTATTTCGTATCAAGAAGTCTGGGTTTATGTATGCGTTATAATTCATACAACGGGCGTAATTTCAACCAAAAACATACCAAATATAATAAAATTCACATTATATGATATTTTTAAACTTATCTACATATGAGATTTAATTGTCATTGTCACCAAAAACATACCAGAAGCTTTCACAAAAGCAAGGTTATAACATACCCCTAAACGAAAAAGACTTTAAAAAGCTAAAATATCACCTATTTCGATGTGAATATCTTATCAAGCTCATTCTCGCTGGACTCCATCTTATGTTGCACCGTCTCAACTGCATCCTTCAGATAGGAGTAAACCAAGTGATCAGCAGAAGACTGATCCTTCATGAGCTTGATGCCTTCGTCCCTTAATGAAGATTTTGATTCTTCAAGTAGTTTTCCCCACAATTCTTGGTTCATCTTCTGCTGGTCCAGGACCTTCTGTTGCACATCAAAAACATAGTTAGTGGAGTTTACATCCGTTGCAAGTTCCGTCAGCCTGCAGGTTGAGAGGAGTTCCTTGATCGCTGTACTTGGGGGTCTGTAGACATTTTTGTAACTTATTTTAGGTTGTTATCTTTTTTGCCAAAAATGAAATGGGATTTTGATTAAGTAGGAAGATTGTAATTTAATAGGGGTGGTTGGGTGAAGGATTTTGGTCAGTGATATTAAACTTCAAACATAACTACCAGTCATGTCGTTGTAAGGCTATATGTAGATATGATGATTATTAGTATTCCTATTTTATAAAGCAACTTGTTTGTTGTTTAATATATTTTATAAAAAAACATATTGTAATTCAGCCCAGAAATGCGTTATTATTCCAACTTGCGTTATTATTGGAATTCAATTATAAAGATCGCTTGCGTTATTATTTAGCATTGCCAATTAGATAACTAGCGTTATTTTTTGTCATAGCCAATTATTAATTGGCGTAATTTTTTCTATCAACCTACTACTCCAAGAAAATTCCAAAAGACATGTGACTTCTGAACCAATAATTGCCATTCTCAATAATTATACATTTGAAAGATCATGAGCTCGTGGGTACTTGCTTTTATATTTCACTTGAAAGTTCATTGAAATATTGTCCCCAAAGATGGCAGATTCTTGTAATTCATCTTGTGGTTCTTCTTCATCATCAGGTATGAGTGTGTATCTTAAAAAGAGAATTGAGGAACAAATTGCTGAAGACAAATCTTGTAAAGACTTGTTGACTTGTTGGAGACTAACATTTCTAGGGTCAGAGAGAACATGAAGAGGCGAGAAGAAATATTCAAATTGTTGTCCGGTATGAAAGAGTCCAGTGTCCGAGAGGTGGCTATGATGTTTATGGTTGATCTACGAGAGCGGGATGAGAAACAGTTAAAGGAGCTTGCGGATGCAATAACCGTCTTAAGATGCTCTATGGACACGAAGATCAAGTTTTTGGAGTCCTTTTTCTGATAGGTGCAAGCATGTGTGTTTGTATTATGAAGCATTTTTTGTTTGTTTCATGAATCTGGGTAGTGAAACCATGTGGCTTTTATGTTTATCTAAGTTGTTTTCTTGTATCGAATTTGTGTTTGAATAAGGAAACATACCCATTGTGTTTACATTTTTCATGGTATCTGATAATATAGTATATGAGTAATCATCAAAATGAAGAAATAAAATTAAAATAAAAAAGAACAGGTCAAATATGTTTGTAACAAAGTAGTTCTACGACGTAGCGGTTTTTTTCACTTTGTCAAGTTTGAAGAACTGATCCAATCGGTCCTTAATTTTGTTATCTAGATTGTTCAACACATCTACGGTGCTTGCGGTCTTCGCAAATTCCTTAGCTTTGTCATACACTTGTTTCCTTATAAGAATTTAGTCGGACAATACAATCTTACTAAGTATATCTTCTAGGTTTGATGCAAATACTTTCAATCGTTCATTGTCATTGTATTTGGGCCTATACATTACGCCAGGCTACAAAAATTATGTATAGGTGTTATTATTAAACTCTATGTGTGCATTAACTTAAAACATGCGTGATTAACATACAACTTGCGTGATTAACCTTAAATATGTGTGCATTAACATAAAACATGCGTCATTAACATATAACTTGCGTGATTAGCATTCAATATGTGTGATTTAACATATGACAATAGTGATTAACATATATACATACATTACATGTGTGATTAATAGGTAAAAACTTACAATCATTGTACTTGGTAAGAACAGCCTGTATGGTGATGATTTTTTGTCCCTTTTTTTCTCTTCAAAGTTCAACACATCCAAACGCGTCCACTCCATTTGAAGCTATGAATTGCGATGGGTGAAAGCTTTCAAAAATGATTTTTATTGTTTCCACTCCACTTTCAGACTTGTACATCAATGAGCTGTTATTTAAAAACAAAAAAAGGACCGTTTTCAACATATGGTGAACATAAATAGATCAATATTTTAAGCGGTTACTAAGAAACAAAACCTTGATCTTTCCTAATACTTCCGATAGGAGCTAAGAGGTAACAGATGATCGTTTGGTCATGTTCCACGAGTGGCTCATATAAGCCGGTTATCCTGTTGCAGTAAGGTGATCGGTATGCGTCACCTAATTCTGTCATTCGTTTTTCGTTCTTATCCCTCCACATTTGGATACGCGTTCTCACTAGTTCTCTCTCTCTCTCTTCATCCGTTTTCTTTTCATTAACGTCTATGTTTGTAGGATGGGAGCCAATCTTAAAAGCGTCTCCACCGACTGCATTTCTGCATCCGTCACTTCATCTGTTTCTTCAGCGGATGTGGTGGGAGGCATTTCTTTAGCATAGACGTTCGGGTTTATCTTTTCTAGTTCATTCAACATCGACTCGGTTACTGTATTCTGACTTTGTGATTTTTGCTGACTGGATTCTTCTAAATTTACATCTTGGTCCATTTGGTGTACCACATCTGTTGCTGCTTGTTTCACTATTTGTATGATCGAGTCGGTTATTTTTTTTGTATATACAAGTAAGAAGACGATTAATCTTATAGTAATGATCGGATTTGTTACCTTCTCCCGTCTGCTTGTATACACCTGGTTCTATGTTTTGTAATGCAGCCAGGCATGAGTCTGAAATACCCACAGCGTCATATATCATATTATCAACATCATCATAACCTATAAAATCACAAACGTTTTCTCATCATTTAACTTAAATTACCGTTAATCTTAACAAATAACACAAATTCTTCTCTACCTTTTGTTTTTCCTGTGTTTTCTTCTTGTACGGTTGCATCTTCATCCCCTCCTAACTCTTCAATGTTATCGCCACCCTCTCCAACTTTGTTTAGAAAAGCTTCATCACCTCCAGAGGTTACTTGATCAGTCGTCGCTGAGACGGTATTCTTAACTGCATCATCCAATCTTATACACATTCTCATTATATCTGGATCCCAGTAACACTTTTCCTTTGCGTCGGTTACGATATTGTTCATTTCTGTAACCAGATAAATGTATTTATTTATGTTCTTGTCCATGTTTTTCAACAACATCTGCATGATTGGAATTTCATTATTACCATGCGTTATTATCTACTAAACTAGCGTCATTTTTATACCCAAGGAAATTGCATTTCTAACATGTGTTATTAATTCTTAAACTAGCGTGATTTTTATCAAAATACATGCATTATTTTTTTATAACGTAGACTAGAATTCTAATAAAATATGTGGTCTTTAAACGTGCGTTATTATTGTCGCAACCCCGACCCCTACCTCGGGAGCGGTGTTGCGAGATCTAGATTAGTGGTATTGGTGTTTATTAATTTGGCAGCGGAAATTACATCAGGACCGTAGTTAGGAAATAGGTTATCAGAGTAAAATACCTCACTTTTATAAATAATAAATACAAGGGGAAAACCCAACTTTCCATTATAATATGTCTGTAGGGATAAACCCTAATTTATTGAAATAAAACTTCTTTCTTATTTAGGTAACTTTTATAGCCACTTTTTCAAGCCTTCAGTACTCTCCAGCTAGCATCTATTTGGCTTTCACATTTTGTTACCTGAAACGCGTTTAAAAATATTTTATCAGCAAGAAATACTGGCGAGTGCATCCCAATTTAATCAAAACAAGCTTTTATCAATTTACAGTATTGAGGGCGATTACAATGTTTCTATCTACCAAATTACCACCCACGGTACTGTCAATCCTGACTTGTGGTTATGTTACTATTCACAGTCTTAGTAACAAGTAATGTATACAAAACCCCAATATACCGACAGTATTTGTAGAATACATAGACTCAATCACTGTTATCATAATTTAAAACAATTGAGGTTTTGGTAAAACAGTTTGGTAGAAAAGGAGAATGACTCACAAAAATGGTTTACAAAAAGAGAATGTAATCATATTGCTATTTTAGAAAGTATTACTGCTTCCTGGTGATTTCATGTTTAAAATCTATTAAAATTAAACAATGCACACGTGTTAGTAAAATAACACAATTTACATTAGCCATACCCCCGAGATAGAATTCCAATGACGGAGTCAAGCAGAGCCTCGACATGCATTACGGAGCTCTAGATCAATAGGGCAGAGTAACTAATACGTAACTGGGGGTTATAATACTTACAACGAGGCAAAGCTTCGCTTTTTAGGGGTATAATACCCGAGTACAATTACTATTATTACAGAATGAGAGAGAGATTTCGAGAATTGAACGACTGAACAATTGAGGCTGAGCCCTCCATTTATAGGTTGGTTTGCCCACCCTGTTGCGCCCCGCGAGGCCTCAAGGCCTGCCCGTCGCGGGCCGTGAGAGCCCATGTGTCGCATATAGGTTTGCTGAGTCAAGGGGGGTAGGTCCGGTGAGTCATGTACCACGTGGCACTGTGCAGTGTCGACCAAGCAAAGGCTGTCGCGCCCCACGACAGACCATGAGGGTCTCCGTCGCGGCCCGCGAGCGACACCTAAAATTTGTTTTTTCTTGATTTTTCTAAGTGTAGGGCTATTTCGGGCTCATTTCTCGCGTACGGGGTATATTTTAGGACATTTAGGGTTACGTTAATGGTTCTAGGAGGGTTGTTATATCCTCCCCACCTTGTTTTAGATCTCCTCCTAGAGGTCTACTTGGACAGGTGTGGATATTTCTTTTGCATTTCTGATTCGAGCTCCCAAGTGTATTCTGGTCCTCTCTTGGAATCCCACCTCACTTTGACTAGAACTAGTCTCTTGTGTTTGAGGTTGTTGATCTTTCTATCTTTAACCTGTAGCGGTTTCTCTACAAACTAAAGTTTCCCATTTACCTCTATGTCCTTAAGAGGTACCATTAATGATTCATCTGCTAAACATTTCTTGAGATTATATACATGAAATACATCATGTATTCCTGCTATTTCCTCTGGCAGTTGAAGCTGATAAGCTACTGGTCCTATTCTTCTAATAATCTCAAAAGGTCTGACATACTTGGGGCTTAGCTTTCCCCTCTTAATAAATCTGACCACTCCTTTCCATGGACATACTTTTAATACTACCTTATCTCCTACTTGAAATTCCAATGGTTTTCGTCTGTTATCAACATAACTCTTTTGACGATCGTGTGCTGCTTTGAGTCTATCCTTGACTTGAATAATCTTGTCCGTCGTTTCTTGTACTATCTCTGGTCCAGACAATTGTTTTTCTCCAATTTCTGCCCAACAGACTGGAGTTCGGCACTTTCGTCCATAGAGTGCTTCAAATGGTGCAGCATTAATACTGGTATGATAACTGTTATTGTAGGAAAATTCTATTAATGGTAAATGATCGTCCCAATTTCCTCCGAAATCAATTACACAAGCTCTAAGCATATCCTCCATTGTCTGAATTGTCCTTTCGCTTTGTCCATCCGTTTGAGGATGATAGGCTGTGCTTAGTTTTAACTTGGTTCCCATTGCTTTCTGGAAACTAGTCCAAAAAATGATAAGTAAAACGGCTATCTCTATTAGAAACAATAGATAAAGTAATTCGATGTAATGAAACTATTTCATTTACATATAACTTAGCTAATTGTTCCATACTAAATGTTTCCTTCATAGGTAAGAAATGAGCAGATTTGGTTAATCTGTCTACAATTACCCAGATTGTATCATTACCTTTTCGGGTCTTGGGTAATTTAGTAACAAAGTCCATTGTTATTAATTCCCATTTCCATATAGGCATTTCTAGTTGCTGCAATAAACCTGAGGGTTTCTGATGTTCAGCTTTAACCTGTGAACAGGTTAGACATTTAGCAACATAGGTGGCTATATCCTTTTTCATTCCTATCCACCAGAAATTCTTTCTTAAGTCTTGATACATTTTATCATTACCAGGATGTATCGTATACTTAGATTTATGGGCTTCTTCTAAAATTCGGTGGCGTAGGTTTCCTTGTTTGGGTATCCAGATTCTTTTCTTATGGAATCTCCAAATTCCATCTGTTCCTTGTTCTAATTCCTTAATCATTCCATTTAATTTTTCAGTATCGTCCTTGATTACTGTCTCTTGTATTTCTCTAATTTGCTCATTTAAATCTATCTGCAGATTTAGCTTGAGAGAACGTACTCGTCTTGGCTTTTCATGATACTTTCGACTTAAAGCATCGGCTACTACATTAGCTTTCCCTGCAAGATACTGGATATCACAATCATAATCAATAAGAATTTCCATCCAGCGTCTCTGTCTCATATTTAACTCTTTTTGCCCAAAAACATATCTTAAACTCGTATGATCGGTGAAAACAGTAAACTTACTACCATAAAGATAGTGTCTCCAAATCTTAAGGGCAAAATTTATAGCTCCTAACTCTAGATCATGGGTTGTATAATTTTCTTCATGATTCTTAAGTTGTCTAGAGGCATAGGCTATAACCTTTTGATGCTGCATTAACACACATCCATAACCTAACTTAGAAGCGTCACAATAAATTACCAAGTCTTCAATTCCTTCTGGTAACGCTAGTATGGGTGCGTTGGTTAACTTTTTCTTCAGAATCCTAAACGCTTCCTCTTGTTTTGGTCCCCATTCAAACTTAATTGATTTGCAGGTCAATTTCGTTAAGGAAATAGCTATTCTAGAAAAATCTTGAATAAAACGTCTATAATAGCCTGCTAGTCCAAGAAAACTTCTCACCTCCATTGGTGATTCAGTGACTTTCCACTTAGTAATCGCTTCGATTTTTGTGGGATACACATGAATTCCTTCATGATTAACCTGATGTCCAAGGAATTGGACTTCCTTTAACCAAAATTTGCATTTTGAAAATTTAGATTAAAGCTTTTCTTTTCTCAGAAAATTCAGAAGTATAAACAAATGCTCCACATGATCCTCTTTACTCTTAGAGTAAATAAGAATATCATCTATAAAGACAATTATGAATTTATCCAGATATGGTTTACATATTCTGTTCATCATGTCCATAAATGCGGCTGGAGCATTGGTTAAACCAAATGGCATGACTGTAATTTCATAATGACCATACCTTGTTCTTAAAAGCAGTTTTAGGAATCTCCTCTTCCTGTACTTTCAATTGATGATATCCTGAGCGTAAATTGATTTTAGAAAAGAATCGAGCTCCTTGCAGTTGATCGAACAGATCATCGATTCTCGGTAATGGGTATCGATTTTTAATCGTGACTTTGCTCAATTCTCGGTAATCAATGCACATACGCATTGATCCATCATTTTTCTTGACAAACAAGATTGGTGCTCTCCATGGCGATGAACTAGACTGGATGAAACCTTTCTCCAAAAGTTCGTCCAATTGTTTCTTCAGTTCTTGCATCTCCACTGGTGCTAAATGGTAAGGTGCTTTGGCAATCGGTTTTGTCCCTGGTATTAGGTGAATTCTGATTTCAACCTCTCTATTTGGCGATAATCCAGGTAACTCTTCTGGAAAAACATATGAGAATTTAGATACTACAGGAATATCTTTTAATTCATTTCCTTTAGTGTTAATGATTATGGAAATCATATACACTAGTGATCCTTTCCTTGCATAGCTTGCCGCTTTCATCACATAATTGAATTTTGTGGACTTAGTTGGCTTATCTCCTTTAATTGTGATCTTTTCACCCTTTGGTGAATTTACTTGTACAGACTTTTGATCATATAGAATATTGGCATGATTAGTTACTAACCAATTCATTCCTAATACAATATCAAATCCCGCCAGATTCATTGGATAAATCTTAGCAATAAAATTATGGTTTAAAATTCCTATTCTTGCTCCCTGCAAGATTTCAGAAATCTTAATGGATTCTCCATTTGTTGTTTCTACCAGTCATTCTTGTTGAAGTTTAGTTAATGGTTGATTGAGAAGCTTGCAGAACGAAGTATTAATAAAACTTTGGTTTGCACCAGAGTCAAATAATACTTTAGCAAAAACATCATTAACTAAAAACGTACCGGCAATCACATCCGGAATCATCTTGGCTTCTTCAGCTGTCAGAACAAATGCTCGGGCATTCTTAGTAGTTTTGCTGTTTGTTGCTAGAGCTAGTTTCGGACAGTTCCGTTTGATATGTCCCGTATCTCCACAGTTGAAGCATACCTTATTGCTGGGTTTTGACCTGCAGTCATCTTCCTTATGTCCAGACATTTTGAAGAAATTGCAGTATATTGAGCATCTTCCTGAATGCTTCTTTTTACAGTACTTACAGTAAGGTGCAGAGGTAGAACTTGTACTTTTCCCATGGTAGGTATTTCCAGAACGAAATTCTTGGGTAAGTCTTTGGGCTAGGTTCTTTCTCTGGTTCTCTTCTTGCGTACGTACCAATTCATCAGTCAAGGTATTGGCTAATTCTACTGCTTCTTCTATGGTTTGTGGTCTAGCTGCCTTGACTACGTGTCTGATTTCACTAATTAATCCCCAGATGTAACGGGAGATTAAGACTGGTTCTGGTGAAGCTAAGGTTAGCACTATCCTAGCATATTCGAAGAATATGGTAGTGTAACCTTTGCAGTCTATTCTAGTCATTTTAAGATTTAAGAACTTATTAGCGATTTGTTCTTTTTCATGAGGATGACAAAATTTCCTTTCAGCTATGTCCTTAAAGTCAATCCTTTCCATATTATAAATTTTATCACTTCCTCTAGACTGGAGAATAGTATTCCACCATTCTAAGGCTGCATTCTTAAAAAGATTAGAAGCAAACATAATCTTATCTTCATCTGCACATTTGCTTATTTTTAAGACTGACTCTGTCTTTTCTATCCAACGTAGAGCTGTAATGGCTCCTTCATTGCCTGAGAATTCTATTGGTTTGCAAGACCAGAATTCTTTGTAAGAGCAACCATATGACATGGTTCTTCTTCTTTTTGGAATTGGTAATTGGAGTAACGGTCCATTATTCACGCTGTGACTCGGTTCAGTGGGTTGTCGTTTACTTCAACTAATAGTTTTATTGTTTTCGGCTTCTTTAATAGTCTTGATAATATACGACATAGCATCTATAATTCCTTGTGCTACTATATGTTGAATGGCACTGTTATCTACTTGGTTTCCATTATTATCATTCTTCTAGTTTTCCTGATTTACAAACATTTATCAGGTATTAAGATCACAGAATAAGATTTAATGCAAACAATCACACAAACAAATTGATCAAAAATGTCGAACATTGCGAATTTTACTCTTTTTATATATATATATTACAACCTACAACTGAAAATTAAACACACTACTAGTTATGCATCGAAAGAATATTAGGTTATTTATTTTAGTTGACTTTTTTTCAAACTACACGCATTTATATATATATATATATATATATATATATATATATATATTATTACTAAGGGTTGTTTATCCAAAATTGCATTCCTCGCTCGTCGTATTTCCACACAAGCTTTTCTCCTGTCTGTTTTATCCTCTCTCCTTCTTCTACTAATTCCTCACCATATGTGCGGAGTTCCTGCACATTCTCTTCACTGATAGGTGGTCATGGTGTGGGTACTGGGTCAGGGTACTGAGGTAACGGTTCTCCATATGGGTACGGGTTGTTTAATATCTCCTGAACATACTGATCGTTATCCCAATATGGATCTAAAGGATTAAGGTTGGTGTATTGTGCTATGGGATTTGGTATTGGTTCTTCCCGAGGATAGAGTTCCTAATATTCCCTATGATCATATTCCCATGGATCATACGCTAGAGGATTAGGTGATGGGATTCTAGGTATTTCGTCAGGGTCAAATGCTGGTATGGGAAATTGATTTCCTGTGTTAGGTTCTATCTCCATTGGTTGGGTTGGAAATAATGGCAATGGTTGTGGTGCAACTATCTGATCAAGGTTTTGATCTGCTGCAGTGGTGGCTAGCATATGAAAATTCGCCAACTGTCTATTAACTGCCTCCTGAGTTTGGGCATTTACTTCCCTATTGGCTCTTACTAAAGCTCTCTGTTGTTGTAACTTTTTCATCCTCTTTCGCCTCTCATGTGCTCCCCTACTGAACCATCCTCTCTTTTTCGGAGGGAACGGTTCTACAGATTGCGCCATAAAGATGAAAATCCCTTCCTCCGTATCAGCAGAATACCCCGAAGGAGTAGGCTGTGAGGAGGTTCCTTCACTCTTTGGGGAACTATCTAGATGACGGTAGGCGTCAGACATACCTTGCTCACTTATACTGTAAACTAACAGATTGTCAAATAACACAAAACAATAATATACCTATATGCACATAATCACATAGATTATTTCCTAACATAACTGATAAAAATCTCGGTGTCAGCAGAACACTTATGTGGCTTAAATCAGTGGCTGTAGCTCTGATACCACTCTCTGTCGCAACCCCCGATCCCTACCTCGGGAGCGGTGTTGCGAGATCCAGATTAGTGGTATCGGTGTTTATTAATTTGGCAGCGGAAATTACATCAGGACCATAGTTAGGAAATAGTTTATCAGAGTAAAATACCTCACTTTTATAAAAAATAAATACATGGGGAAAAACCTAAGTTTCCATTATAATCTGTCTGTAGGGATAAACCATAATTTATTGAAATAAAACTTCTTTCTTATTTAAGTAACTTTTATAGCCATTTTTCCAAGCCTTCAGTGCTCTCCAGCTGGCTTCTATTTGGCTTTCACATTTTGTTACCTGAAACACGTTTAAAAATATTTTATCAGCAAGAAATACTGGCGAATGCATCCTAATTTAATCAAAACAAGCTTTTATCAAATTACAGTATTGAGGGCGATTACACTGTTTCTATCTACCAAATTACCACCCACGGTACTGTCAATCCTGACTTGTGGTCATGTTACTATTCACAGTCTTAGTAACAAGTAATGTATACAAAACCCCAACATACCGACAGTAATTGTAGAATACATAGACTCAATCACTGTTATCATAATTTAAAACAATTGAGGTTTTGGTAAAAAAGTTTGGTAGAAAAAGAGAATGACTCACAAAAATGGTTTACAAAAAGAGAATGTACTCACATTGCTAATTTAGAAAGTATTACTGCTTCCTGGTTATAATCTATTAAAATTAACAATGCACACGTGTTAGTAATATAACCCAATTTACATTAGCCATACCCCCGAGACAGAATTCCAACGACTGAGTCAGGCAGAGCCTCGACATGCGTTACGGAACTCTAGATCAATCGGGCAGAGTAACTAATATGTAATCGGGGGTTATAATACTTACAACGAGGCAGAGCTTCGCTTTTTAGGGGTATAATACCCGAGTAGAATTTCTATTATTAGAGAATGAGAGAGAGATTTCGAGAATTTAACGACTGAACAATTAAGCCTGAGCCCTCCATTTATAGGCTGGTCGCCCACCCTGTCGCGCCCCGCGAGGCCACAAGGCCTGCCCATCGCCGGCTGCGACAGCCCATGTGTCGCATATAGGTTTGATGAGTCAAGGGGTTGGGTCCGGTGAGTCACGTGCCACGTGGCACTGTGCAGTGTCGACCAAGCAAAGGTTGTCGTGCCCCGCGACAGGCCATGAGGGTCTCCGTCGCGGCCCGTGAGCGACACCCGAAATTTGTTTTTTCTTGATTTTTCTAAGTGTAGGGCTATTTTGGGTTCGTTTCTCGCCTACGGGGTATATTTTAGGACATTTAGGGTTACGTTAAGGGTTCTAGGAGGGTTGTTATAATTATGCAGTAAACATGCGTTATTTTTGTAACAATTGTTACTACATAAAACATTCGTTATTATGTTAAATTATGTGTACTATTATATGCCATGCGTTATTATTTTTTTACTACAAAAGAGTGTACCTTCTTATTTTTATTTGAGGCTTCCCGTGCACCATCATCATAGCTTACCCCGGTTAGTTGAAGCAGAGTGCTGCAGTAGTCAATTATTTTTTGCGTTTGTGACCCGATGCCCATAACTAGGTTCAACTCTGAAATATCATCACTAGGATTCCAGCCCTCAAACCAATCAGTAGTTGATGGTATGTAACATTCGTCGATTGAATCTTTATCAGCCTCGTCTCTTTTTCTGTAGACCTTTGTGGTATCCACAGGTGGTATTGTGAATTCATCTATCGTAGACTGATCTATCGTTTCTAATGCGATGAGGTTTTCTTGTACTGCAACAGCCTCGTGTAATGGGATGTTGTCATTGAACAGGTCTGTCAATAACGTTGAAGTCTATTGATCATGTTGATTTATGTCTTCTAATGGCGTTGTCGGAGCCTGTTCATTTAGATGATCATCGTTAATGATGTTGTCCGAGGTTGTCGCATGCTGTTGATCCTGGCGATTGCCATGCGTTTCTTCATCTTTGTCAAATTCATCATAATCTTCAACATCTGACAGCGGCCCATTGTTGTATAAATACTCTTCCATGTCGTCGATGATAACAGATGTTATATACTTTACGATAGGCAGTTCGACAACTTCATTGAAAATTTGGTGCCTTTTGTTGTATTCATGGGTGTACATAAGCTGCATATAAAGGTGTAAACAAAATCAAATTACTACTAACAATGATGTTTTAGAAAACATTTTAAAGATGTTCATAAAACATACTGTCAGAAATGCAATAGGCCCATTGTATTGTGAGTCAAGTTTTTTCCAACCCTGCCTAGTTCGTTTAAGTGATTCTAAAACAAACGAGCACCAATCCAGCTTCGAAATGTCTTCCTCTTTGTCAATGGCAACCAGAAAACTTTGTTTAACTGTTGTTGACTTTGTAATCTCTACAAACAATGTGTTCCAGTAGGCTAAAAAATTTAACATGAATAATCTGCCACCATGTGTTTGTTTTCTCATAGCTTTTGCAACCAATGAATGAGTAATTCTGTTGTTGTCGGGCCACTGGTTTTTGAATTCATCAATAGTCGTCTCGACCCCATCACTAACAGTATTTGTTTCAACTATCGCACCTTTCCGAGGCTTATTTTTTTCACGTACTGGATTTGGTCCTTTAGGAATACCAAACACATCATATACTGAATCTCTTGTGATTCATATCTTATGATTTCCGATGTTTAGTGTGCTGTATTGCTCGTCATAGTTTCGTAGGAGCCAAAAACCTAGATGTGTGCTTATATGATTAACCTTTAAATCTAGAACAAGACCAAATCCCATGCTTTTGACATCCGCTATCTGTGCTTCTGTAAACTGTCTTATTATATCCAAGAAAGCAGAAGGACTACACCTAAGGCTTAATGCCTCATGATGATATGCATATTATGGTCTTGGTTTTGTCCTAATTGGTTCCGTTTCGTTAATCGTCTGTTTACACTTTGTAGGATCCATCTGCCTATCTTGTTCTGACGGTTTGATCTTCTTTATGGGCTCCTCAAAGTCATCATCTTCATCAGTTATAGTATTTGCCTTCTTTTTTGTGTTTTCGGGCCTTTTGCTTTTCAAATCTTTAATTGGTGCTTCAAAATCATCATCATCTTCAACATTTACTTTCTTTGCCTTTTTATTTAACTTTAACTTTCGAGGTTTGTTTGTTATCATCGGCTAAGTGGGAGGTTCAAAATCATCATCATCAGCAGCCCCTGTATACATATTTCAAATCAAAAAAAAAAAAAAAATCCCGCAAGTTACTTTTTTTTTCAAATCAAAACAAGCATGATTATTTTCATTGGTTGTGCTACCAAAAATCTTTTAAAAAAACATTAGACCATGACAGGTACAAGCAAAAATCATTCAACTCCACAACTTTACATACAAGGCAAGTCATCAAAATCATGCTTAAAAAACGGATGAAGATGATTAACATAATGGTGATGAAAAGTCCCAAAATCAAATAACGCATTGATGATTATGAGAATCATTTTATAAAACCGCAAGTTTTACAAAAAAGGGATGAACATGATGATGATCAAAAGCCCTAATATCAAATAACACAAGTTAATAACAATCAATCTAAAACCGCAAGTTAAGAAACAGGGGGATGAACATGATGATCATCAAAATATCTAAAATCAAATAATGAAAGTTATAAAGCCGCTAACCGAAAGATCAGAAATCTAACCCTAAAATTTGGGATTTTTAGTGGAAACCTGGATTGATGTTGGTAGAGTGCACCGGATCGTTGCTTTTCTTGCTCTTCCTCTCTCTTTTAGCTAGCATTTTGTTCCCCATAAAACGACTATTCAGTATATTCATGATTCCTAATCGTAAAACCGGTGATTAAAAAAGAAAAAAAAAGGATGTACAGATGATTCAAACGATTGCTTTACCTCCTAATGCTGTAATCGTCATTCCCGTTTTCACTTCAAATCGTTACTCATTTTTAGCAAATTTTCCGTCTAACCGTCGTTTATACTTCAACGTGATTATTGGGTTCTAATTTTGTATTTTGATTTGAGAAGATGATGTAGCCGGGTATCTTGATAGGTTCAATTTATGATTTTAACCTTTGGTAGCATAATTACATTTTTGCCACCGCTAATCATCATCAATTTAATCACGCAGATCTGACGGTCAATATAGTCACGTACGTAATGTACGATTAGTGGTAATGTATGATAACCGCTCTCTCTTTATATATATATATATATATATATATATATAGGAACGGGATCAAGATAGAACGATTTGAAGTGTGAGAACAGTGAGAACGATTTTCAGCCATAGGATCTTTGTGATTTGTGGCTAAGATGATGCGGTGACATTTTTGTAAATAATGGGAACCTTATAACTACCAGGAAGGGTAAAATTGGAAGATCCAAACAAGGGTGCACATGCTAATCACATGTCATTTTCCCCCATCATATTTAAACACCAATAACTTTTTTATACGTGATTATTTTTCTAAAAAAATTACACCATAAAACTCAGCGTTCTTTTATCTTTCCAACGAGTATACTATTGATATAATTTTCGAAAAAAATGAAATGGGTTTTATGGCGTTTTTTATGAACCGGGTGTTTTATGGCGTTTTAGACTAGTTATTTTTATGGCGTTTTTCTGAACTATGTGTTTTATGGCGTTTTAACTAGGTATTTTCATGGCGTTTTTCTGAACTGAGTGTTTTTATGGCGTTTTAAACTGAGTTTTTCATGGCGTTTTTTCTAAACTGAATATTTTATGGCGTTTTAACTGGGTATTTTCATGGCGTTTTTCTGAATTTGGTATTTTTATGGCGTTTTATTTGAACTTCCAGTTCATGTGTGTGGGTTTTTTGACAATATTACCCCTTAGTGTAATTTAGTATCAATGCCACATGTCAACTCCAAAATCGTTCTCACCTTTCTCACACTTTTCACCGTTCTCTCTAAATCCTGACCCTATATATATATATATATATATATATATATATATAGAGAGAGAGAGAGAGAGAGATAGGGATGAGTTAAAATGAGAATCACTACGAGTTGTGAGAACCGTGAGAACTCTTTGATCCTGCGCGAGTTGGGCCAAATTTTTTTTGCACAAATGTAGATGAAAACGTTATAAACACATCTGTAAAAAAAATTTTAAAAAATTGTCGAGTCGTTAGTTTTGACTGATGCAAGTTTTTTTTTACGCCCTGATAAAAAACTACTTATCCGCAATAAAATTTTACGCAAGCGCGTAAAAAAAACTTGCATCAGTCAAAACAAATGCCTCAACAACTTTTTTTTTTACTTTTTTTATATATGTGTTTATAATATTTTCATCTACGTTTGTGCAAAAAAAAAAAATTATTCCAACTCGCACGAGATCAAAAATTTCTCATGGTTCTCACAACTCGTGGTGATTTTCATTTTAACCGAATCATATATATATATATAGAGAGAGAGAGAGAGGCAAGTTAACGTACATTACAGCTTAACGTACGATTGGTATGTCACGAAATTACGCACGTTCAATGGAAAATCACGCACGTTATAAATCTCAGAAAAACTAATCACGCATGTTGGACATATGAAATCACGCACGTTAGTCGGCATTCCCTACTCCCAGATCAAAAAAATGCAACCGCTTTCCTACGATCTGAAACCACTGTTACTGCCCTCTAACTCCAATCGAATCAAAGTTTGGTCATGTTGCTGCATCCTCCGTTCTACGGTCTGAATCAAAAGCTTTTTCGTGTTCATCCTCTGTTCTACTGTTTTTTATTTCATGTAGAAGTTTTTGCCGAAACTTTTCTAAATCAACGATGAATTTGACCACATTTCGATGAAATTGACCGAACAATGGCCAATTTAAACTGAAACGAATAGAAACTTGAACCGAATTGGAAACCAGATTGAGTCGTGAATTCCCTGGAAACTTTGTGTAAAATCACGCATGTTATAGTGTAAAATTACGCACGTTGTCGTACGTGATGTACGTTAAGCCGTAATGTATTTTACACTTTATCTCTCTCTCTCTCTCTCTCTCTATATATATATATATATAGGGAGAGAATCATGAGAAAACTACATATAAATGAGAAAACTAAAAAACTAATTAAAAAGCCTAAAAAACATGCCAATTTTTTTTTCCAATTTTTCATAAAATTTTCCTATTTTTTATGTATCAAAAACACTTTTTTTTAACCAAAAACTTGTACTACACATGTGCATTATATGTGTACTTATGTGCATTATATGCTTAACGTTAGCTTTTAAGTTTAGTTTAGCTTTTAGGGTTAGATTTTTTTGAGGTTTAGGATTAGGTTTTTAGGTGTGGGGGAGGGGGCTTAGGTTTTTTGGGGTTTATGTTTATGTTTAGGGTTTAGTTTTATTTTTTTTTATTTGGGGGTGGGGGTAGCGAAATTTATAAAAAAAATTGTAAAAAAAAATTGGTATGTTTTTCAGGCTTTTTTAGTTAGTTTTTTTGTTTTCTCATTTAAAAAAGTTTTTCATGATCCATCCCATATATATATATAGGGAGAGCATCATGAGAAAACTACATCTAAATGAGAAAATTAGAAAACTAACTAAAAAAGCCTAAAAAAAAGCTAAAAAAACGTACCAATTTTTTTTTTTGTTTTTTACAAATATTTATAAAAAAACGCTAGTCTTTATATATATAAAAAAATTTCAACAAAAAAAAATATTTTGTTGCACTGCACATGTGCATTATATGTGTACTACACATGTGCATTATATCCGTAATAGTGCACATGTGCAATACAACAATTTTTTTTTTAAATTTCTTTTCCATGTATAAAAATTAGCGATATTTTTATAAAAAAAAAATTCGTATGTTTTTTTAGGCTTTTTTAGTTAGTTTTTTGGTTTTCTCATTTAAATAGTTTTCTCAAGATCCATCCCCTATATATATATAGAGAGAGAGAGAGAGAGAAAGAGAAAGAGAGAGAGTGAAACATGATCAGGAGAAAATGCTTGGAAGTATGAAAACGGTGAGAACAGATCATGGCCGAACACGTCGCGCACGATATAATCAAGGCGGAGGGGTTTTGTCGTCCTTTTATCTTCTATTCCAATGCGTTTCTCACAACACTATTGTCATATGTGGCGTGTATGATTTTTTTGGCGTGTAGTTAGAAAAAATAACTACTTGGCGTTTTATGTTTTTTTTAGATCTGCCTCAATGAATTAATCATTTTTGTGTTACATAGTAAATAGTTTGGCGTTTATGGCATTCCCAAATTCATTAAAATCAATTAATAATCCAAACATCTTGGCGTCCATGGCGTTGCCAAATTCATTATATACCTTTAATAATTCAAACATTACAATTTTTTGGCGTTTTGATAGATTTGACCAGTTGAATTAATCCCTTATATCTTATAACGGTAAATATCCTGGCGTCTATCCGTGTTCAGCACTTCGTCCATCATCAATGAATAATCCACCCCATGTTGATAAGTCACTTTCACCGTTCTTGATTGTTCATCCAAACTCCAACTGGTAACTGTTGGTAGATCAGTATCGTCAACATCATCGTCATCATCTGCTGGAAATTTTCTCTTCAATCTTCTTATTACCGTTTAAGTCCTTTCACAATTGTTGGCCCTTGGAACCCCAAGGGCCAGAATATTCCTCTGAACGGCTTCATCCATATTAGGTATAGCCTTGATTGTCTTGACCTTCACCCTTCTCCTGTCAGAGAACTTTAGGACGAAACGTCTCTCCGACCTCTCAAACCTCTATGCAATAACCTGAGCCATTTTTAAGTTGTATGGCGTTTTAGACAATGCGTGGCGTGTTTAGACAATGTGTGTAGTGTTAAGTTTGTTTGCCTGTTCTACTTATATAATGACATTTTTTTGGCGCGAGGTACATATATGTTTTTTGCGCTAAAAACATTAGTAATTATACTTTTCTGATGTGTATTTTTTTTATCTTTTTGTCATGCCATGTAGGATGCAGACCTATAATGTGACAGATAATTATGGCGTTTTGAAAATAAAAAAAAAAAACAATTGCCATGGGGTGGTTTCTAATATAATAAATGTTAGTAATAAAGTTTCCGTCGTTTCAGTTACTGTTTGTAGTTAGTATTTGTTCAGATTTATCTGTTAAGCCAGTAACACGTCCCATCTTTTAGGTTTTGGCGTTTTGTATTTAATGGCGTTTAGATAAAGATGGCACAATGTTTTATTCTCTTGCACATTATTTTATACATTTCAGTAAATTTTTGGAGTTTTTTAATAATAATTGTTTAAAGTAATTTTATTATAGTTTTGGCTTTTGGCGTTTGTGACATCTTGGCGTTTTATAATCAATTTACAGGAATAGTGTATTTTATTAGTGGAAAATTAGATAACAAACCATAGAAAATGACACCAAAAAATAGAAAAGAAAAAAAATTAAAAATCCTAATCCAATTTCTCATCCAAATCTTTAGTGTCATTAGTCTCTTCTTCTTGAAGTTTTTGTGCCTTAAACCTTTGTTTACCTTAGATAGATGCCGATTTCCTTACATAGCTGAAACGCTCGGCTCTAGATGAAGCTTATCAGTTAGTAAAATATGGCATTTTGGTTTTTGGTGTGATCTATTGTTGTTCATTGTTGAAGTGGTTTTAGAGACACAGATCGATGTCATATGTGTGGATGCTATTTTCTGGGTGTGATTGTGAGTGGGTTTTTCGCTTGGTTGATCTTTGGCCATCATCTTCATATTCATCCCACTCTTCATCATTTAATAATGGAGTCCAAAATAGCATTTACACTGGGATCGGTCTCTTCTTTTCATCCAAATCTTCTTCAAGAACAAAGCACACAAAATGACATAGTACTGTCATTAGTCTCTTTTTCTTGAAGATTTGTCCATCTCATTCAGCAAAATCTTATTGAGTTACCCCCCCTCATCTAAGAATCCATTCAGTGAAACTTCATGCAGAACAATACTGAATATCCAAGAAACGACGTTTGCCATCTGTGTTTTTTTTTTTTTTTTTTACTTTTTGGCGTTTTAAAGTGAGAGGTATTTAGGAAACATGGCGTTTGTTTTTGGGTGTGGTCAATGGAAGGTGATGAGAAGTTTGTTTATATAAGGTGTTTTTGACGCGTAGTTTACGTGGGATTTTATTATAATAAATGTTAGTAATAAATTATCCGTCGTTCCAGTTACAGTTGGTAGTTACTATTTGTTCAGCTTTATCTGTTAAGGCTGTAACACGTCCCATCTTTCAAGTTTGGTGTTTTTTATTTAATGGCGTTTTTGTAGATAAAGATGATAAAATACACTAATTAACTTTTGGTGTCTGGCGTTTGTGGCACTCTGGCGTTTTATAACTAATGAGAGAAATATAGTATTTTATTATTTGAAAAGTACATAATAAACACAGAAAAAATGACAGAAAAGAAAAAAAATAAAACTCCTCGTCAAAAGGGACTTTGTCTGAGAAGTATACATCACTCCCCTTGTCTTCTTCTTCTACCAGTTTCTCATCCAAGTCATCATTTTCACTTTCATTATCCTCTTGTTCTTGAAGATTTTGAAGCTTCCATTTGAACATGTCCTGCAAGAACGTCACGTTTATGTTCATGTCTGTGTTCAAACATGTTGCATTGTGTAACTCCTCTAGGAACCCAAGACCCTGCTTGGTCATGATGTTTTCAAGCATGTAGTCTTCCTGCTCTCCATTGTCACATATAACGGTGACCATGTCTGTGTCTTCATCAAAACGCCTTGTCTGTGTCTTCATCAAGCATGTAGTCTTCCTGCTCTCCATTTTTCTAAATCTCCAACTAATCCCAACTATGTGGAAGGAGAGGAATCATATTAATATGATGACTAAAACAAATCTCCAGCTAATTCCCGACTATGTGGAAAGGAGAAAACCTTCGTCCAACTATATGACGATAATTTTTCCAAATCTCCAACTGATCCCAACGGAGTGGAAGTAGAGGAACCTATATTGATTACGTTGAATGAAACGTATCTCAAAATCTCCAACTAATTCCCGACTATGTGGAAGGGAGAAAATTTATCGTCCAACTATGTGACATTACTTAATCATTACGTTGACTAAACCCTGTCCCTAATCTCCAAATAATCCCAACTGTGTGGAAGGAGAGGGACTATAAATCCTTTGAGCTATATAGCTAAATATATATGAAAGCCCATTACCAGTTGCGGTAAGTGAGGCTAGTAAATCTGATATATATATATATATATATATATATATATATATATATATATATATATATATATATAGATCTGCAAGATCTAATGCAAATAACTTGATTTGACATTGAATTCTCAAAATCTTACTGATGGCCACATATCTCTCAGCTAAGCTTATGGCAAGCCTAATTATTGGCGATGCGGCTAAGAAAAACGGTAGTGATGACTTGGAGCACCAAAACCATAAGGACGAAGAGAATAATCTTCGATCCCTGATTGCCGATGAAGTCGGCAAAGCCCTGACTGGATTTATGGCCACACTTAAAGGGCCAGATCCATTAGTACAAAAACATGACTCTGTTTCTAAACTCTGTTCTACTACTCAAAAAACTGAAAGGTCTCATCGCTCCTCAACTAAGAGTGAGCAAAGTATCAAGAATAATGTTAGAACTGATCTTTGTGACTCTAAAAAGGGGTGTACTTATAAGTACTTTGTTTCTTGTAAACCCCATGACATTACGTGTGAGAAAGGAACTATTGATGCTCTAAAGTGGCTAGATGAAATGGAGACCGTTATTGATATAAGCGGTTGTGCCATTAAGGACACTATTAAATATGTGTCCCAATCCTTTAAGGAGGATGCTCTAACTTGGTGGAAGGCACTGATCCAATCCACTGGCAAGGTTGCACTATACAACCTAAGTTGGTCTGAATTCGTGGAACTGATCCGCGAGACCTATTGTCCACCTCACGAGGTGGAGCAAGTTGAATCTGACTTTCTGAAGCTGACTATGAAAGGCCTTGATTTTCGAGCCTATGTATCTGAGTAAAACTCTTTATCAAGACTTGTACCTTATCTAATTACTCCTGAATACAAGTACATTGCACGATTTATCGAAGGACTCGCTCTAGAAATCAAGGGGATGGTGAAATCCTTCAAACCGAAAACTTTTAGATCCGCTGTGGATCTGTCTCTATCTCTCACTGAAGATGAGATAAGAGTAAAGGCGACTAGGGCCGAGGATGATCACAAATGAAAACGTGATGATACCCCTAGTAAGGATTTTAAAAAAGGTAAGACTGGTTTAAGTTGTCACTAGTCCAAGCCGAATGACGCAAAACCCGAGTGTAAAACCTGCGGGAAACGACATTCTGGAAGATGTTTCCATGAGCAACCCAAAGGTTGTGACATCTGTAAGCAGATGGACCACACATCTCATGAATGCAAGAATTTGAAGGACGCTACCTGCTATTGATGTGGCGAGAAAGAGCTTATAAAGACCCACTGCCCGAAGTAGGAGACTGACAGAAAGAACAAGGCCACAGATGGCAAGAAAGGCAATGCTTGAGCCTTTTAATTAGCTATAGGAGAAGTACTTAAAGACATAAATATCATTACGAACCTATCACTCGTAAATGATATATTTGCTAGAAACTTGTTTTAAACTCTGGAGCTAGTAAAAGCTTCATCGATTGTAAATTTAATAAATTTCTAAATTCTGCCATTAAAGGCCTTAGATACTATTTCGAATGGCCAATGTAAATACCGTCATAATTCTTAATAAATATCTAACGAGGATTAATCCATCTTTATTAATCTTTTATGTTGGGATTGAACCATATCAAAGGAACATATAATTAAAGCCAAAACTAGATCAGAGCAGTGGATCCAGAATAAGCAGATGTTACATACAAGTCTCTCCCCTTGAAAGTGGTTTCAACATCTGCTGACCTCCTATCTACTGATCGTGCAAACTGCAGACCTGCAAACTGCTGATCAAGTAAAGGCCTGATGAAAGACTAAAGCTCTGCTGTTCAATCTACTGCCTTGAGTCAAGCACTGCTGATCCAGACAAGTACTGCTGGGTTCACAGTAGTGGAAGGATGCAGCAGTTATTTAGATGTCTTTTATGTAGTGAAATGTAATAGCAGTAGTTAGCATAGCAGTGTTTGTATTGATCAGAGGTTAGAGTTTGTTAGGAGGTTAGATGTCACTTTCATGGTGACGTCAGCTGAGATGCCTCAGTGGTTTGGATTGTCTATAAATGGAGCAGTACTATGTACTGTTACATTTGATCGTTTTGAGTGAGTTCTTCTCCTCAATTCAATCCTTTCATCTTGTGCAACCAACCACTGGAGTATCAGGCTGAGGGGGAGTTGATTTGTAAGCATGTTTGTAATCTTTTGATTTACTTTGTAATCTTTCATCTGATTCAATTCATGTGTTTATCAAATCTATTTCCCTTTATGATTGTGTTTACAAAGTTTGTTGTTCATTTCCGCTGCACTTAAACTCTATTCATTTCTATTTGATTTGTTCAAATTATACAAACAAGTACAGTCATGAGAGCCTCCGATCCTAACAATTGGTATCAGAGCTTGGACAGTCAAATTCGATCTAACAGTCAATTTGACATAACAGTTCAGCTCAAAATTCGTTGATACTAAGGTTGATTGTATTCAGTTGAAAAACAGAGTACCGAGTTATTAGTTCAAAATTACTTTTAAAAAAAAACTCTGTAAAACAACCAAGATGTCATAAGATGCACAAACTTCACACAACAAGGAATGTCATACACAAGTCATCCATAGTTTTCAGATCTGGAAACTTGTCTGGTAACTATGGTATAGTCATTTCTTTTCAAAAATGATTTCGACTGTTGTTATGAAATTTGTGTTGGTTTCATCATAATTGGTGCTAAAGTATGAACCTCGGATTAATGAAAACCTATGTTCATAAAAACATTAATGTTTTTGCTAACATAAAAAGAGGGAAATTAAAACTTTAGTCATCAGATCTTATGTATTGTAAAACAGGTTGAAGTTCCTTCAAAAGGATCAAAAATCAATTGTGTTAAGAATACAATAAGAAAATCAGCTGTCAACATGTCCAGGTCATTTGTGATATGAAATTTGGCATAAGCATGTGTAGAAATGACCAAATTTCTTAAAAACGTTGCCGTAAAATGATTCTGAAGTCAAAGTATTCATCCCTTAGGACCTTCCAGTAAGTATTTGAAAACTTATCAATGGAAAGGGCAAAAAGGGAAGAAGAAAAATCACAAAAACTCTGAAGTGTGTTTATCTCAAAGCTTTTGAAGTAAAAAAAAAGAGTATAAATATAAAACACTTAAGAGTCAAAAATTGGGGTAAAAATGGTCATCAAGCAACTGTGTGCACTCATTAGGTCAGGAAAGATCATATAACAGTAGTATCTCCAGTGAATAAACTTAAAAGAGGACTAGACAAGCTTTCAGAATCATCACATGGTAACAAAATCTAAGAACAGGGTTTTCAAAAACTTATGTGTTCATGTGTCCTCATGTTTGAAATCAACTGACAAGAAAATGGTACCAAACAGTGGTCAAAATGTATTTACCATTCCATACCTCTGTTGCAAAACCACTGACCATTTTCATAAACTTGCGAATAATATGATTATGAGTTTTATTGGAAAATATACCAGATCCTTTTGGTGCTATTTTCAGAAATTCCTTTAATTATTTTTTCTAGAAAAGGAATTTCTCAAATAAAACAGGATATATTATTCTTTATTTTTTCTTTAAGAATAATATATTTTGTACTTTTACTAGTTTTTGATTGGAAAAGTTTCAATCTCCTGTCAGGATATAGAACCTTTATTTTGTTGGTGATATTATCCTCGAAAATAGATCAAAAGGAAATGGTGTATATATCAAGGTCAAGATCATGACAAACTCAAGTTTGATATTAACACAAATCAAAGTTTGATTGCAAACAGATTTTAAAACACTGGGATACTAAACCACTGTCTGAAATCTATTAAAGCTTATCCACTGTTGCACTAGCAGTTGCTGATATACTAGCATTTCAAATACTTACCAATATTTTACTCCTAACCACTGTTTTGGGACAAACATCTGTTTCCTAAATATTGTCCACTGCTGAAAGTCAACCCCTGTTCCTTCATTTTCTTGGCAAGCACTGATACTCAAAATCAGAGTCATATCCACTAATAGTAAAAATCATCCACTGCTTCCATTTGTTACCGTTGTAACCACTATCTTCATCAGTAACTTTCATAAAAGTACTGTCCTTCATTTCTTCAGGGGTTGGCATGTGTGCAGTACATAGTGGTCAGTCTTTTTGTAACCGCTGCCACGTCAGCATTCACTTTTTCCCTTATAAAACCCCCACTTCACACCAAAACAGGGTTTTACTGTCGAATTGAATTCTCAAAAATTCTCTTCTCAAAGCAGTTTTTCTTCAAAATTCCTTTAAAACCTTCTTCGATCATCATCTTCAAAATGACAAAATCGAAGCCATCTGCAAAACCTACTTCCAAATCATCATCAAAAGAAGCCTCTCAAAAGGCAAAACCCACTGAAATTCTACACAAACCATCTCACAATCTTCTGGGTCTTCTCACAAAACCCGACACTACAGATGCTTTCGACTCCATCCTTGATATCATCTCTGCATCAAAGTATAAAACTTTGTTAACAGCAGACGCCCCAATTTACTTGGCAACCCAAAGAGAGTTTTGGAAGAATGTAACCCTTGACAAACAAGGTGACACTGTCATAGCCATTAACTCTTCCTTAAAGGGTAAAGCAGTCAAGATTACACCACAATCCATATCAGAGGTCTTTCAACTCGACGATCAGGAAGGTAAAATTACTTTTCCCAAAAACGAGTTAAAAAATGATTTTCTGGAAAGAGGGTATAATGCAGAAGTAAAAAAGGACACCTTACAAAAAGGTTACTTCCCTTCTGCAACAAGATTTTTATTTCATACCCTCCTAATGTGTGTTTCAAACAAAACCACTACTTTTAATGAAATACCATTAAAAATTCAAAATCTGGGATATGCTATTCTTCAAGGAGAAAATTTTAATTATTCTCGGGAAATTTTTAATGATTTGGTTAAAAATGTTGAAACAAAGGCATTCTTACTATTTCCAAGATTTTTTAGTTATTATTTTGAAAAGAAACTTGGTAAGAATGATCCTGCTGCAATAAAACAAGGTGACTCTATTCAAATAAACAGCTTAACTGCTGAAACTTTTACAAGAATGTCAACACCTTGCAAAACACAAGCAGAGGTGCCTGAGCAGAATTTAGCAGTTACCACTGCTCCTCAGGTATCTACTGCTGAGCCCACTGCTCAAGGTGATCAAAGTAGCAAAACAACTGGTTTGAAACCCACACTTACAATCACCAAAAAGCCAACAAAAAGAAAAACTCAAAAACCCCCTAAACCCATCAAAAAGGCAACTCTGGAGGATGAGATACCAGAGCAACTGCCAGTGACAAAACAAAAGTCACAAGAAACCACTGCTGCAACTTCCTCACAGCAGTTGGTACAAATATCTCAACCCATAACCGAAACTCCTCCTGCTTCTTCACAAAAAGAACAGGTTGTACAAATTGGGACACCACAATATGATGCTCTGGAATCACTTGTTTCCATCATCCACAGCTCAATGCCCTGGGCAAATCCTCTTTCTACACCAACCATCACATCCACAATTCCCCCACCAACTAAACTTTTGTTGGATGCAATTGATTTGAACCAGGCACAAACCAGTCCTTCTCAATCACCTATCAATGAGAACATGCCTCAACAAATGACTGGGTCTGTTGTATCAATCTTTGCTAACCCACCAACACAACCTGGGGAGGTTACACCCCTTGAGTTACAAGTAACTCTTGGTGGTAATCCAAGTGAAGCAGCCACTACAAGTGCTGAACCCACTGGTTTGCATTTGGACAGTGGTTACATCAATAAGACTTCCTTGGAGGCAATTCCTTACATAGCACCTCTGCCAACCACCAGTGGATTTGTTTTGTCCACTGGCAACATCAAAAGGTTGTCAAGTGTTGAAGGAAGAAGACCCCAGTACCAAGAAAAAAGGGCATCAGTGGTTAATGTTTGGAGTACACTCCCTACCTCAACCACTGATAAAACCACTGCTAGTGGGAAATCAGATGATCCCATTAAATTGGGTGATGGTTTAAAATATCTGGATTTGACAGAACGAGTTGACAAACTGGATACAGCTGTTGCAGATATCAAAGACATGCTACAACAGTTGTTGAAAGTACAAAAGATGCAATCCACTGTTGTTCCACCTCAAGCACCTGCTCCACCACAAGCTCCTGCTACAAATGAGCTCTGGAACCTCTTCCAACCTTTTCTCCAACAACAAAAAGAAATGGCTGATCAGCAACATGAAATACATGTACAAAAGCTGAGAAACATCATGGAGTCTAGGTTTAAGAACACACAAGCAGACATCAAGGCACTCAAGGCCCACATCTTCAATACCACTGGCACTGCTCCTCCAACTGTATTTTTCATTGATCAATTACCCTCATATAATGCCAAAAAGGGGGAGAAAATTAAAGAATGGAAGAAGAAGAAGAAGGGAGTAGATGATGGTCTCTACATAGTACCAGAAATGGAGAATATGACCAAGCAGATACTTTTGCCAGATGGTAGCAAAAAGTTGATGTTACCCAAAATGCACTTGATGAAGCTATAGCAAGTGTAAAAAGGGACAGAGCGGCAAAGGATATGTCAAGGTGGAACAAGGAGAAAAGAGCTTACATAGAGCTGAATGCGCAGGGTTGTTCTGGGCTAAAGGATGTTCAAAATCCTGAGCTAAAAAGAAATCCCACTAGAAAAGTGAGGGAACCCAAGTCCACACCATCCAGACTCAAAAAGCATACTCCTAAACCATCATCCAAAAGCCTCCAACATCAACCCTCCATCCAAACAGCTGTTGTAACTCCTGCTGGTACTTCAGAGGTTTCAACATCTGTTATCACTTCAACACACATCACAACCACTGCCTTACCTCCACAACCATCACCACCAAAAACAACCTCACCACCATCTCCTCTTGCCAAAAAGCAGAAGACAACAGATGTTACAACATCTGCTGTAATGACAACAGTGGTTGAAACACCAGTTGTTTCAACAGCTGTTATTCAATCACAAACCACTGCCACTCAAATCATCACCACTGAACCACCCAAAACATCATCTGCCTCTCCTAAAATAAAAAGGAGAAGGATTTTCATACCAGATGATGATTCACCATCACCACCACCAACATCTTCAACATCTCTATCACTTGTTACAATACCCAAACCTGTTCCTCTCTCATCAGCACCAGTACAACAATCAATCCCTGTCATTACTCCTGCAGGTGTCCAATTTCCTCTAGAACTTAAAGCAGTTAGAGAAGAGATCAAATCCTTCTAGTATGAGGATGACCCTGCTAAAAGGAAGTTGCCATCAGTTAAAGGATATCCAAGGCCAAACAATATTGAAGAATATTTGAAAGTCAAAGCTAAACAAGCAGAGAATATCTAAAAAAGAAATGCACAAGGAAAAACGGATAGAGAAATTCAGCTGAATTGTCAATTCTTGCTCACACAAGTCAGATCCTTAGAGCAATTTGCCAAAAATGTATGTCAACAGATCTCAGAGAGAGCAGATGAAACTTTGAGAAAAGACTACATTGAAAGCATCATTGCAACTAAAAAGTACAAGGGTGAAAAGAACATGTACAAGGAGTGGACCATTTCTGAACTTGAAAATGAAGAAGCCAGGATTCAGGAACTGATAAAGAATAAGGTCAAACATACTCCTCCAGATTGGGTAAAGTTTAAAAAGAATGTACCTGATAAAAAGGTAGAGCTGAGGAGAATGAAAGAGGAATTGGTTGCTACTGATTATGGGTCTAAAAATCAAGTGGCAAGATGGAAAGAAGATACAGTCAGGGCCACCTACAAAAGGTTGGAGGAATTAAGGAAGAAAGATCCCACTGTTCTATAAAAACCTGACTATCCTGAAGCAGAGGTTTCAAAAAGACCATCTAAACTGCAGATCAGGAGAGCCACTGCTCCAGCTGGTGCAGCCTTCTATAAAAGAAGGCAAAAAAAACAGTTGGGTGGTGAAACCATCCAAGAGCTGATAAAAGGAGATGCCCTTGTAAAAGAAGGCATAAAGAAAATGATTATAGAAACTCTTGGTTTGGATCAAACTGCAAGTGCTGCTCAGTCAGTCATCAATAGGCCAGCTTCACCAAACACCTCATCCAATAAAAATCTCCTAAGAAACCCACCAGGCTCAAAAGTACTAAAGTGGGAAACTGACAAACAGACCCATGTATTGACTATGTTCAGGTCTAGTGGAGAAGTGAAGAAAATAACAAGGGAACAAGCTCTTGGCCTGAGTCTTGAAGATATGCAGGATCTCCTTGATCTTCCACTTGGCAGGGATGAACAGGACACAGATGCCCTAGACTTTGAGTTACAACTTAAAGGTCAGATAAGGGAACTGATGATGAGGCAATAAAGTTCCACAACAATGAAGAGTTTTGGCATTATCTGTTCCAGGGGGAGATTGCTGGGATTGAACCCTATCAAAGGAACAGATAATTAAAGCCAAAACTGGATCAGAGCAGTGGATCCAGAATAAGCAGATGTTACATACAAGTCTCTCCCCTTGAAAGTGGTTTCAACATCTGCTGACCTCCTATTTACTGATCGTGCAAACTGCTGACCTACAAACTGCTGATCAAGTAAAGGCCTGATGAAAGACTAAAGCTCTGTTGTTCAATCTACTGCCTTGAGTCAAGCACTGCTGATCCGGACAAGTACTGCTGGGTTCACAGCAGTGGAAGGATGCAGCAGTTATTTAGATGTCTTTTATGTAGTGAAATGTAATAGCAGTAGTTAGCATAGCAGTGTTTATATTGATCAGAGGTTAGATGTCACTTTCATGGTGACGTCAGCTGAGATGCCTCAGTGGTTTGGATTGTCTATAAATGGAGCAGTACTCTGTACTGTTACATTTGATCGTTTTGAGTGAGTTCTTCTCCTCAATTCAATCCTTTCATCTTGTGCAACCAACCACTGGAGTATCAGGCTGAGGGGGAGTTGATTTGTAAGCATGTTTGTAATCTTTTGATTTACTTTGTAAACTTTCAACTGATGCAATTCATGTGTTTATCAAATCTATTTCCCTTTATGATTGTGTTTACAAAGTTTGTTGTTCATTTCCGCTGCACTTAAACTCTATTCATTTCTATTTGATTTGTTCAAATTATACAAACAAGCACAGTCATGAGAGCCTCCGATCCTAACATTTTATCTATAAATCTTACGGGATTTAATGTAGTTTAGACATGGATTGGTTAGCCTATAACCAAGTCCAAATTGCCTACAATAAGAAACTTATCAAAACTAAATCCCCATCTAGTGATACACTCACCCTTTGTGAAAGATCAACACTATGTATCTCCCCAAAAAGCTTTTATGCTTAAGGCATCTAAGTGCTTGAATGAGGAATGAGCCATCTACATGACCCGAGTAACTAATGACAAATTAAAGCCGAAGGTGGAAGACATTTTATGGATGGACATGAAGGTCCATAGATACATAAGAAGCAAAATGCCTAATATGTTAACAAGTTGGTCGAACATCATAGATCATCTGGTCTGCATCAATAAACTAGAAATTCCCACATAGATATGGGAAATGGTAATAATGGATCTAATTTCCAAGTTACCTAAAACCAATCATGTCAATGACACGATGTGGGTTATAGTGGACAGACTGACTAAATCAATGCTTCTTGTCAATCAAGGAAAACTTATAATTCCGACAAGTTAAGCTATATAAAGACAACATCGAGTCTCCTTTTGGAATGTCGTTGTCTATATTATCGGATTGAAGTACTACATATACCTCTTAATTCTGGAAAAATTTCAAGCAAAGCGCTTAGTACGCTCTTAAAATTCTAGTACGGCTTACCGCCCAGACTAATGGGTAGGGTGAGTGTACCATCCAGACTCTGGAAAACATGCTATGTGCGTGTATGATACACAAGAAAGTGTAGAACACCCATCTGTTGAGCTAAAGTTGGTAGAAACCAACTCTCTAGACCATAGATTGTCCTAACTAAAAGAATCTTACAGATTCAAGTTAAACTCAAGGCTGCCCATAATAGGCAAAAGGGTTATGTTGATAAAAGGCGGAAGCCTCAAAGATATATATTACTGAAGGTCTTGCCTTGGGAAGACGTAATAAGGGCAACTGAGCCTAGATATATTGACCATTTGAGATAAAAGAATGTGTCGGTTCAATAGCTTTTAGATATAAGCTACCAATAGAACTGAGTGGAATCCATAATGTATTCCATACCTCTAATCTGGAAAGTGCTTAGCTAATAGCACTAGCCATGTTTTGTCATGACATTCAAACGTGAGCTTAAGGTTTATTGAAAAAAAAACCTTGTCCACTAAGGACCATGAAATTTAAAAGCTCCGTAGAAAATAAGTTTCCCTTGTCAAAGTGAAATGGGATTCCCTTTATGGCCTAGAATACACTTGAGAGGTTGAAATCTGATATGAAATGGAACTAACCATATTACTCTAAACAAATCTCGAGGAAGACCTTTCCTTTAAGGGGGTGAGGATGTAACACCCGTAGATTTTCGTCCAGTTGTGAGGCGACACGTGTCCCGAATTTCCAACTAAGGAAATGGGATTTATCGTTCAACTATGTAGTGATACATATACAAACCTCCAATTAATCCCGACTATGTGGAAGAAGGAAGGGATTATATTCTACATTGTTTGAAACGTGTTCCGTATCTCTGACTAATCCCGATTCTGGGAAGGAAAGAAATTATTATTATGCGTTAATTAAAACGCATCCCACATCTCTGACTAATCTCAACTATGTGAAAGGATAGGGACTATAATTGCTAAATGGAGAAAGAATCAAAGTCTAGGGGCTAGGGATGTAAAAATTGGCTTCTGGAGGTCCCTTACGGACCACAAGGCTTAGTCCTTACGGTCCACAAGGGCTTTTGAATCATGTTTCGCACTAAAGGTCATTACGGACCGTAAGCAGTGAACCCTTACGGTCCGTAAGGGGTCGCTCTGGCAGTTTTATGCTTGGTCTCCAAGCATAACACCACAACTTGACACCTATCTTCATTTTGCCACTCTTTCACCTGGTTTAAACACATCATTGGACATGTGTTCTGATCTTAGAACATGTGGCAACACTTGTCTTAAACTTATACATCTTCTACAACTATAAATAGCAAGCAAAGTTGAACTTTCACCTTGCTCATTTCTTCTTTCTTTCTCTAATCTGGTCTTGGAGCTTGTTTCCATACTTTGGAAGCCTCCTACTGAGTTCAATACTTCTCCTAGAACACAAGTAAGGGTTCTTTCATAGTCTATTTTATATTATAGGCTAGTTATTAGCCAAAAGTCAGACAGTTTGACTTTCTGTTTGACTTTCGGTTATTACCATTATAGTCAAGACAATGTTCAATCCGAACAAAGCTACGCGATTGTAATAATGAAGGTTATAATCCATTAGGATCGTACCTTCTAAAGATCACATTAAGTAGGCGAAATGACGTTAAACAAGTAGGTGAAATGACGAGTCAACTTTATATTAAATAAACGGTCAAAAAACGTAAACTTTCAAATTACGTTAAACAAGCTTCTAACTATTAAAACTTGAAGTTTTGACATTATATCAGTTTATAAAACATATTACGACATGTCTAAACATTAATTGTATATCAAAAGTCAAGCAGTTTGACTTTTGCTTTGACTTTTGATTCTGACCCATTTGGTCAATGTTTAGGCCTGTTTTAAGCTAGTTTTAGGACCATCATATTGTTGAGTATAACTCTCTAAAGTTATACCACATGGTCAGTCCGTTTGCTGGGTTAAACGACAAGTCTTGAAATTATTATCAAAAATGACTACAATGCCCTTGTACGATCAAAGTAGCTAATTGAATGATTTTAAACGAAACCAAAATTATAATCTGAATTTAAGTCAGTAGATACTTCAACTAAAGTTGTAGCTTACTACTTGGACTTATCGTATGCCCATCCGACCTTCAAAACCCGTCTTTATGCGCATAAACTAGGCGTAACGAGTCAAAACTTTATTAAACCTCTCCAAATCAGAATGCTTGGTTAAATAACCTTCATCCAATGAGTTATTCCACTCGGATGGGTATAAACCAAATTCTATTCGATTTAAGCTTAATCTAGCGAACCTATCCTTAAGTAACGGGTCATATCTAAAGGGATAATCTTTGACCCGTATACATTCTAACAGATAATAAATCTGTTCATTCCAGACTATAAACCCCCCCAGATATAATCATATTGATTGGAAGCTAGCAAAAAGGTAAATACTCTTAACTTAATTTGTTTTTAAACTTGGGATATGGCGAATACGCCACTTAGAGCGGGTATTACATAAATGAGTCAACTGTGACTGCTCATAAATGTAAGAACCTGTTTTAATCCGTTTTACTTGATAACTGAAACAATTGGGGGTTAATGGTACCGTGTCCGGGCGTCCCGACTCATTAACTATTATGGCCATACGGAATAGCGTGCAGGGGTAGGCATACCAACTGTAAGACACGTTTTATTCAACTTTGGGGTGTAACTTAATCATTATAGCACTGAAAATGACCGGCTCCGATCTCTAGTTCCCATTGTATGACAAGTATATAAATCTGGTGACAAGAAAGAATCTCAAGAAATATTAAAAGATTACCTACGGGTTTTCTCTATGTATAAAACTCTTTTTGAAAAACTGTTTTCAAAGCAAGTCATTTAATTGTATTTACCGGCAAAAGCTGGCATATTTTCAAAAGATTGAACCACATGTAACGAACCTTATTATAGGCTGGGAATCCGGGTCGGCTAGAATGAAGGCTAAGGAATTTGCAACTCCTGAAGCTTAAGGCCTATGATGTCTAAAGCTCTGTTCATTAGATCCCGCCTGTGGGCTTATACTGAAACGCTTGTACTATTTTTATTATATATTCAGACTTTCATTAAATGAATATTTTTACTCCAATACTTCCGTTGCATATTATTACATCCGGGCCCACCGGGAATCTGGGTGTGACAGCCAACTGCTAGGATCCTCCTCTGTACTTCTTCTTCCATGTTCAATATGGCTTTGATTGTTTTAACAAACACTCTTCTTTTTTTGTCAAAATGGATCACGAAACTTCTGATTCTGAGGGTGTATCTCCATGAAACAATGGTTGCCATTATTCTCTCTTCTAGGTTTTTTTTTTAATTTTCCGTTTTGGTTAACGATGGACTTTTTAGCATGATCAATGGAAGTGATCATGGAAGCGATGGTAACGTCGTTTATATAATGATGTTTTTGGCGCGTAGTTTAGGAGGGATTTTTTTTGTAATAAATGTTAATAATTAACTTTCAGTTACTGTTTGTTCCATCAATCTGCTAAATCTGCAATGCGTTTTATCATTAAGGTTTGGTGTTTTGTATTAATGGCGTTTTAGTCGTTTTGACTGGTGTTTTGCTCATTAGTTTGGCGTTTTGAATTAGAGCAATAAAAAGACCCTTTTACCCTTAATGGAGCACGTTCCAAGTAATAAAGTTGATGTTATTTACGAAAACGTCACCGCGCCATTCTACTCTATAGATTGTTTTGATCCAACGGATGAGGGGTGTTCTCACCGTTTTCACACTTTTAGGTGTTTTCCCAAAATCCCGCCCCTATATATATAGGAGAATGATCCGTTAGGAACCGTCCTTTATTGCGAGAACCACGAGAACCCGTGTGAACAAAACCAAAAATACCTAAAAAAAATAAAACACACACAAAAAAAAATTTAATATTTTTTTTTATAAAAATTGCTACTTTTCGTTAATAATAAGAAAAATAAAAAAAATTGGATACTAAAAGTAGCGATTTTTATAAAAAAATATTAAAAAAATTGTGTCTTTTTTAGATTTTTTTAAAAATATTTTTCTAGGTTTTTTGAGGTTTAGCTTTATGGTTTAGTTTTTAGCATTTAGCTTGGGTGGGTGGGTGCGTGGGGAGGGGGGGTTAGGTTTTTTTTTGAGTAAATTACAAGTTTTGTCCTTTATCTATACATCATTTTTTAAGCGTTGTCCTTTGGCGTAAAATTTGACAAGTTTTGTACTTAATGTTTCAAAATCTTACACGGTATGTCCTTTGAACCTAACCTAGTTAAATTTTTTCTGTTAAATCATATTACACAAGGGTAATTTGGTAATTTAACTCAATTTTTTTATATTAATTAAAAAAATAAAACAAAATATATATATACAACTCTCTCTATCTCAACCCCCCTCTGTCTCTCTCTAAACTCTCTCTCTCTCAGACTCCAGCCACCTCCCATCACCCCCATAACCTTCACCACCACCCACCCCACCCCTCCCCACCTCAGTGTCACACCCCAACCGATGGCGGAAACATCGGGGCGCGGCACTGAGCGAAACAGATTGTCCAGGAGAAATCCATAACAACTAATATTACCGAATATTTAACGTTACGCCCCATACCATAACATATTAAGCAAAAGTAGTTACTACAGACATAGTATCTCAAGACAATTAAATTGTTCCGACAACTCAGATTTAAATGTGACATTTCTAGACCTCCTAACTTGATTCCATAACAGCAAGCGTAGCATAAGCATCCTAAACACCTGTCACATACGTTAAAATAAAAGTCATTACACATAGAGTAAAGGTGAGCATACAAGTTTTAATAGTATACTAGTAGCGAAAGAGATTTACGCATAACCAGCATGTAACACGTAGAAATATGAAGCAACTAAGTTATCGACAATGAAATATGCACAGACGTGACTGCGAGTTGTAGAATGCGCAACACATATCACCACTGTGACACGTGAAGAAAAGCCCTTAACATCCCATGTCCATGACAGGTGCTGAGTCCAAACTATAGTACTATCGTTACTAAGGTGTCAGGCAACAATCACTGTGTAAACATAACATACAAGCATTCATCGAATAACACGTTTAACATGCGAGAGCGGTTAGCGTATAAAAAGTGTTGCGTTGTGTGATCATTGTGATTTGATATAAGTAACGTATGTAACACCCAAAGAGTGCGTAAAACAAAAAGGGATCGAGTATACTCACAGTTCGTGTTTAGTAAATAAACACAAGCTTGGATTGAAGGGATCGCTAGAGAGTTAGCCTGATCAGAGAACAACAGTGTAAACGTTGAACAGTGCCTAAAACGGTGCCTCAGAAAGTTTGTATGACGAACAGTGATCTGGTCGGACGACCGTCCAGACGGATGGTCATCCGGACAGATGACCATTCGGTCGGAGGGTTGTCCATTTGGGAAGGATGTGTTTGTGTATGAACTTTGAAGTTTTCGTTGTAGCATTTTTAAAAGTTTGAAATATCTCTACACATCAAGTCATCCGGACGGACGGTCATCCGGACGGATGGCCGTCCGCTCGGATGGTGATCCGAGTGGACTGATATTCTTTGAAGTTTTGAATTGTTTAAGTGTTTTAAAAATCACAGACACTTGGTCGGATAGCCGTTCGATCGTATGGCTATCCGATCGGATGGCTGTTCGACCGAGCAACTGTTTTGGGTTGAACACCTGTAAAATCAGATAAGTTAAAAGTTTTTTTGGGTGAACCGAGATGATATGATGGCGTGTTAAACAACGGAAATCTCATCAAGCCCAGCTCATCCGCTCGGATGGGAATCACCCCGCCCGGTCAGACTTAACTGTTCTTGACGGAGTTTCATGTTCAACCCGTGAATCGGTTTTCTCCTCGTTAGAAATCTATACTCAGTCCGGGTTTCCACTGAAGAATGAGTAGTGAACCCGAACGAGTCCAGATTCTAACGGTTTTGAGTGAAAAGTTAAGAATGTTGAAGAAAAGTTTGGAATACTTGAAAGATGTTTAGATTTAGTTGAAAATGGTGTAAAAACGTGTAGGGATCCTTTAGATCTGAACTGTTATTGGCGAGATGAGGTCACACTTCAATGTTTATAAGAACTCCATGATGACCTCACCCTAGAATAGCCCAGATCCGAAGATTTCACCGTTAAAATTTGTGATTTGTTGGTGAAGATGATGAAGAAGTGTGTGTAGATGTTAGAAGTACAAGATTCGGAGTGAAAACTTACAAGAATCGCGGGGAATCGGGAGAAAAGGGCTTGAGAGCGCACTTGGTCGGAGGGAGCTGTCACATCAGTGAATAGTTGATGTGACAGGCGGTATTTATAGGCAAAAGGGTGAGAAAGGCGGTGCAAGGAAACAGGTCGGATGGCCTTTCGATCGGATGGTCATCTGGTTGGATGTCCATTCGATCGAATGGTCTTTCGATCGGATTGTGTGAGTTAGTTTCCGACTTTCGTTTTGTGCATTGAGCGTTGCGTTGCGTTTAAGCGAGTTGCGAGTAAGCGGTGCGGTAGTATTTAAACAATAGTTACACAAATAATATAACGAATATATAACATAAGAGTACAACCTATTTTTCGAGTTCGCGATGAGATTTGCATTGCAATAGAGTTGCGATAGCGTTTGCGAATAACATCACCAGAACATATATATAAGACACACACAAATAAGCACATAATAGCACACACACATAATGTTACCAATACCAACAATTGCGTCTTGCATTTGCGATGCGACTGTGATGTGATAACGATGAGATAGCATTTAATAGATTAGCAGTTAGTAGGTTAGCGTTTAATTACGTTTATCGCATTGTTACTTCACATATTAATAAATCGTAAAACAAATAGCGTCAAGCAATGTATCGATTATCGAGTCAAGAGTACAAGCAATAATTAAGTCAGAAATGACAGATCTGATTAGCAATCTTTTCTTCCTTTGACTTTGACATTGACTTTAAAAGTCGGGTTGTTACACTCAGCTAAAAACTAATGGAACAAATATTGGTGGAAATTTTTGTCATTAGATTTCTGAATACATACTCGGTGGCCTCCTTATAGAATATCCTTATAATAATTACACTAGATCGGTAGGCCATTGCTTGCCGGAAATCATCTACCGCCTTCGCCTGTCGCTGGCTACATCATCTTCGCCACGTCGCAAAACCGGTAGTCCTCAGAATCGCCATTCAAATCCACGCCACTGCCGGGCTAAAAACCACCACCACCCCACCTACCAACCACCGCTACCCTATTGCACCCACCATCACCACCGCACCCGCCATCACCACTGTAACAGTCCAATCATCAAAGTTCATCACCCACAGCCACCCCCGTGCAGATCTGAAAATCCGTTCGGATCTAATTCTACCCACCACAACAGTCCGATAATCAAAAAATATGCATCTACCTTCATCATGATCGTCGTTGTTGCCGATTCATCTCGAAACCACCACTACCCTCTTTATCGCTGCCGATTCATTTTGAACCACCACCACCGTCTTCGTTGCCGTTGATTTTAGCAGATTCTTCCAAATCTTTTATACGTATAACTTGTTTCTTATTCAATTTCTTTTATTAAAACAAGTTTACTATAAGTAACTTATTTGAGAAAGAAAGAACAAATAGGAAAAAAAAAAAGAAAGAACGAGGTTTGACAGAGAGATTTTCATAGGTAGGGAGAGAATAAGAGAGAAGATAGAGAAGAGAGAGAGAGTTTAGAGAGAGATGAAAGGTTTTATCACAAATAGTCCCTTATTTCAATTTATTTACTCATTAGTCCCTGAGAATATGAAATGACAAGAATACCCTCATGTGCAAGGCACATAACCATATTTAACTAAAAACTCTAACAGTGTTAGGGCTAAAGGACATATCGTGCAAGATTTTGAGACATTAAGTACAGAACTCGTCAACTTTTACGCCAAAGGACAACGCCTGAAAATTGGTGTATAGATATAGGACAAAACTTGTAATTTACTCTTTTGGGGGGGGGGGGGGTTAGGTTTTTGGTGGTGTAGTGGATTTATTTTATTGTGTTCACATTGGTTCTCGTAGTTCTCACAATAAAGGTGGTTTTCGCATGAACCCTACCCTATATATATATATATATATATATATGGGGTTATCTTGATAACGCTAAATATTGCGAGAACAATGAGAACGAATGGAAAAACCAATCAAAACCAATTTTTCTAATACAAAACTCATTGTAATTAAGATACAACATTAAAAAAAGAATTTACAACATCAAAAAATTAATTTATGCTCTCAAAATCATCCTTATTAGATTTTTTACACAGGTGTAAATATAACAACTTTACACATGTGTAAATGACAAACTTACATATGTGTAAATTTTCTTTATTTATAAATTCATGTAAATTTAAAGGTGTAAGTTAAATTTCTAACATTGTATTTGAATAATAATAATAAGTGTAAAATTTTTTTGAATTTTAATTGTTTTTGACAAAGTTTTCGTGTTTTTTTCATTCGTTCTCACGGTTCTCACAATATATAGTGTTCTCATTTAAACCTTCTCCTTTATATATATATATATATATATATATATATATATATATATATATATATATATTAAAATCATAGTATTATGTTATGGTGGTAAGATATCTCTCTTTTATTCAAAAGTTAAGGGTTGTAAACTACACGTATTAAAGTATTTTAAAAGTAGGTTAATTTGCTATATATATATATATATATAGGGTAAGGTTCATTTGAGAACCACCCTTATTGCGAGAACCGCGAGAACCAATGTGAACACAAAATAAAATCTAAAAAAAATAAAAAGCACTCAAATACTTTAAAAAAAAAATCGCTAAATTTAGTTTGCAAAAAAAAAAAAAAGAAAAAAAAATACTTTTTTTAAAGTAACAGTTATCCATGCACATGTGCATATGTATCATTACTTCGACAAATTCCGTAATACGTAATCAGAAATAGAAAATTGCACTTTAATTTACAATACTATCCGTAATACACTACTTTTTACATTACCAATATTCAAAATGCACATGTGCATCATTATGTATAACCATGATATAACGTGTTTTGGTACAAAATGTTTGTGATTTTGAATAGAGAAGTAGGCCCATATACATGTTTTTTGGTTAGTTATATCTAGTGGTTGATGTTTTGGTTATAGTTATCAATTTATGATGTAATATGTTGATTGGATGGTATAAATGGTGTTGATATACATGTAATAAAGTGAAAATATTGGTAATGGTATTGTATTATGGATGGTAGGAGGTAGTGGTATTGTATTATGGATGGTAGAAGGTAATGGTAGTGTATTATGGATGGTATGATAAATGAAAGGGAAAGTGTATTCAAAGTAGTGTACCAAAACACCTTATTTCATGTTGATACATATAGATGCACATGTGCATTTCTAATATTGGTAATGCAAAAAGTAGTGTATTACATATGGTAGTGTAAATGAAAGTGAAATTGTCTAATATTTGTAATGAATTACGAAATTTGTCAAAGAAAGGACAAAAATGCACATGTGCTTGTTTATGTATTATGGATGGAATAATAGATGAAAGAGAAAGTAGTGTACCAACACACCTTATTTCATGTTGATACATATAGATGCACATGTGAATTTCTAATATTGTTAACGGATAAAGTAGTGTATTACACGTGGTACTGTAAATGAAAGTGCAATTGTCTAATATTTGTAATGAATTACAAAATTTATCAAAGAAATGATACAAATGCACATGTGCATGGATAACTGTTACTCGAATTTTTTTGTTTATTAAAGAAAATTTATTCTTTTATAAACGAAATATAACGATTTTTCCAAAAAAATAGTAAAAAAAAAAAATTTTGGGTGTTTTTTAGATTTTTTTAGGTATTACTATTTGTGTTCACAACGGATCCTTCTCCTATATATATATATATATATATATATATATATATATATATATATATAAGGAGCCGCTAAAATGAAAACCATCCCCGGTTGCGATAACCGTGAAAACCACTCTCCACCAATCATATTCTGCCACCCTAAAGGGTAGCTTGGTCACTTACCCCAAATGTCAAATCTATCCCTCTCTCTGCATTAAAAACCACCAGACCTTGTCTCTCTCCTCATTTGTCTGCTTTCATCTTTTATCTCTCCTCATTTCTTCAAAAACCCAGACCTTCATCTTCATCTTCATCCCAAACCATAACCCACCATCATATTCATCTTCTCTGATCCCCATCCCACCTAATCTGCAGTCGCACCCACTCCCCCTTGTACCTCCCAAGCTCCACTTCATCTTACACCCCACCCAAACCCCTCTATTCTCTCTCCTACTCCGGTGACCGAGGATGGTGACTCCAACAACGATTGTTGTTTACGGTACAGACAAGACACACCCACACCCCCTTCTTCACTAGTGAGCCACACTCTCCACTCACCTGATTTAGATAGAGGAATCGAGATGGGAGAGGGATCAAGAAGAAAGAGAGCCACCACCATGGCGGCGGTGCGGCAAGGGACTAGAAAAAATAGGGAGAGAGAAGGAGAGAGAGAGAGTGTGTGTGACAGAGGAAAGAAGGGACCAGCCAACCTCTTCTCCGGTGGTGCGGCTCCGGTGGTTTCAGCAGCGATGGCTGACAACAGCTCTGCCGTTCACGGTGGCAGAGATGGTGGGATTTTATTCTGACAAATATTTTACAGTAAATCCCCTAACCCCTTCTCCTTTCTTTTAAATCCTCTTCGATCATATTCTCCGGTAATTTATCTCTTGTAACAGGAGTGGTGTTAGTGGTGGTGATTATGGACGGCTTTGGGGTGGTACACGATTGATGAAAAGATGATGGCGGTGGTGTTTGCCAGTGGCGGTAGCTGCTGCCGGCGGCGTTGTGGCCGGCCGACGGCAGCGACTGCAATGATGGTGGTGGTCGTATTTGGTTCGGGTTTTAGCTTGGTTCACGTCGAGTCACGGTTCGAGTACGGGTAGTTCGGTTCGGGTCAAGATTCAAGTTCAGTCAACAGGTTCGAGTTCGGGTTGATTCAGTCAACAGAGCTGTGTGTCGGCCGACCGGAGAGGCTTGAATCGGGTGAAGATTCAAGTTCAGTCAACAGCTTGGGGTGCTTGCTTGGTGTCTTCATGTGTTCATCTTCAGATTTTTGCTTGTATCGTTGCATACTTGTGGTTTTGACTTTCTTGATCTTTGGGAGTCTTTTTGGAAGATTAAACAGTGAACTAAGTCGGTTTAATGTGTTGGATTTGGGCGGTGATGATGCAAAAAAAAACGCGTATTTTGATGACGATGGCGCTGCAAGGATGGTTGAGGGTAGGTTTTTGAACCTTCAACCCCACTTTGCAGCCTGTGATTATCGGAAAATCTGAGCCAAACCCTGTTTTTTTCAAGAATCCACTCATTGTTTTGATTTTTGTTGTTGGGTTTTTATTTTTTCCTAGTCGATGATGATAGCAATCTATCTGTGACACCTACCGATTTGCGATTTCTCGGTGCGTTCGTTTATATGTAAAAAAGTTTTTGTAAAAAAAAGGTTAAAATCGTAAACTTTGTAACGTAAAACGTAAATTTTTAACGTAGAACGTAAACTTTTTAACGTAAAACGTAAAGTTTTTAATGTAAAACGTAAACTTTTTAACGTAAAACGTAATCTTTTTAACGGAAAACCTAAACTTTGTAACGTAAAACGCAAACTTTTTAACGTAAAACGTCAACTTTTTAAGGTAAAACGTAAAACGTAAATTTGTTTTGTAAAAAAAATATAAATTTAAAATGGTTTTTAATAAAAAAAATTCTTTTAAAAAAACAACTAATATAATAATACAAAAAAAAGTAATAAAAAAATAATAAAGACAAAAAGACCAAAAAGAGTAATTTACTAAACTGCCCCTTTTGGATTAAAATATTAAAAATATAATAAGACAAAAAATTATTTAATATTATTTTTAACTACTTTTAATCTCAGCCATCCATCTTGAAGATCTAATTGTTAGAAAGTGGTTCTCTCGGTTCTCACAACAGGAGGTGCTTTTCATTTTAGCGGCCCCATATATATATATATATATGGGAGCGCTAAAATGAAAACCACCCCCAGTTGTAAGAACCGCGAGAACCACTCTCAACCAATCAGCAAAAGGGGTGGTTTGGTCATTTACACCAAATGTCAAATCTCACCCTCTCACTTCATTGAAATGTATCAGACATTGTCTCTCTCCTCATTTGTCTCATTTCATTTGTCTCTCTCTTCCTTGAAATGTACCAGACATTTGTCTCTCTCTTCAAAAACTAGATCTCCATCTTCGCAAAACCAGAGCTTCATCCTCATTTGTCTCCACCACCATATTCATATTTGATGAGAGAGAAGGGGAACCGGAGAAGGAGATCGAAGAGAGAGAGAGAAAGACGACAGAGGCCAGTGGCCATCCCCGGCGACGGCGCCGCCGTGAGCGATGACGATAATGATGGTCGTTGACGATGACAGACGATGACGATGATGATCATCATCACCTCCTGTTGTGTTCCGTTAAACCACCGCAGACCACCGCTGACTGATTACCACCGCAGACCACCTCGACGGCCACTTCATTTGTCGGAGACTCTTTTGTCGATCTGAAAATGGGTGAAGGGGTGGGTGAAGGGGGTATCGAAACCGGTGACGGCCGGAGAAACTTCATTTTACAATCCAATCTTTTGATTCTTTTCAAAAACTTTGTTAAAAACCCACCAATTTCATACCTTTTTTTATTGCAATCTAAGTCTTTGCCCTCTTTTTGGTGCTGAATTCTTTGGGTTTCGTCAAAAGGTACGTTCATGATTTGGTTTCTTGATTAAAGTTTTGATTTTTATTGTGTTTCTTGATTAATGTTTTGATTTTTATTTGTGTTTTGTTTGATGGGTGTTTGTAAAAATATGTTTTTTTTTTATTTGCGGTTTCTTGTTTTGTGATGGGGTTTGGATGATTGGATCAAACCCTTTTTAGATTTCACAGTTCTAACGGCCCTAGAACATTCATTTTGTTTAGGGGTTTTGTTGAATTTGTAAATTATGGTTTTGATCTTGTAAATTCTGGTGATTTGATTCTTTGGTGGGTGTTTGATCTGTGTTCTTGATTTTATGTTCTTGATTCTCTGGTGGGTGTTTGACCTGTGTTTTGATTATGTGTTCTTGATTCTCTGATGGGTGTTTGATCTGCGTTCTTGATTCTCTGGTGGGTGTTTGATCTGCGTTCTTGATTCTCTGGTGTTTTTGAACAGTGAACTATGTGGGTGTGACGTGTTGGATTTTAGGCGTTGATGATGCAAAAAAAAAAGAGAAAAAAAACGCATATTTTGATTACGATGGCGCGACAAGAATGGTGGAGGGTAGGTTTTTGAACCTGCAACCCCACTTTGCAGCCTCTGATTATCGGAAAATCTGAGACAAAACCCCGTTTTTTCAAGAATCCACTCGTTGTTTCGATTTTTGTTTGTTGGGTTTTTATATTTTGTTGAGGCGTCGATGATGATAGCAATCTATCTGAGACACCTACCGAGTTGCGATTTTCTGGGTGCGTTCGTTTTGTGTAAAAAACTTTTAGAAAAAAAATATGTTAAAACTGTAAACTTTTTAACGTAAAACGTAAATTTTTTAACGTAGAACGTAAACGTTAAAACCGTAAACTTTTTAATGTAAAAAACGTAAAGATTTGAACGTAAAACGTAAATTTTGTAACGTAAAAAGTTTAGCGTAAAACGTAAAACGTAAAACATAAAAACGTAAAATGTAAAACGTAAACTTTATAACGTAAAACGTAAACTTTTTAACGTTAAACGTAAACATTTTAACGTAAAACGCAAACTTTTTAACGTAAAACGCAAACTTTTTAACGTAAAACGTAAACTTTTTTTTATGTAAATTGTAAAACGTCAAAAACGGCGCGTTAAAAAAACGCCGCGTGAAAAAGCTGGACGTAAAAACGGCGTGTATAAAACGGCGCGCAAAAAAAATTTGTTTTGTTAAAAAATATGAATTTAAAATGGATTTTTAATAAAAAAAATTATGTTTAAAAAAATAACAATTAATATAATAATACAAAAATAGTAATAAAAACAATAAAGACAAAAAGACAAAATGAGTAAATTTACTAAACTGACCTTTTGGATTAAAATACTAAAAATATAATAAGACAAAAAATATTTAATAATACTTTTTAATTACTTTTAATCTCATCCATTGATCTTGAAGATCTAATGGTTCTAAAGTGGTTCTCTCGGTTCTTACAACTGGAGGTGGTTTTCATTTTAGCGCTCCCATATATATATATTTATATATATATATATATATATAGGTAGGGGTTCCTGTAAAAAAAGGTTTTTTTTTTTGTGAGAAAGGTAAGAAGGAATCTAAACCATTAGATCTTTGATCTAATAGTTGAGATCATAATGGCAAAATTGTAATTAATGTTTACTGTTAAACATATTAATTTTCTAGATTAAGGGTATACAGGTAAATTTAACATTTTTAAATTAAGAAACTAACATTAATGCACATGCAACTTCCCCCAGTCTTTTTTAAACATCAATAACTTTTTATACGTAACTTTTTTTTTTAAAATTACACCATAATAACGAGCGTTTTTTTATTTTTAATATGAGTACCATATTGTTATACTTATATAGAGAAAAAAATATGTTTCGATCAGATGTTTAGCCCATAATGTTTTGTCTATGTTCATACATTGATGTTTTAATTGTATTGTGATTCAAAGCGCGGTGTTTTAAACACATACTGGAAAGCGTGGTGTTTTTTATCTACTGGAATGTAGGTTTTAAAACACTATGGTGTTTTAACATATGGAATCTCAAACATCTACTAGCATGCAGATGTAAAACACCATGCATGCAGGTTTAAAACACCATGTACAATAACCATACTATAAACGTTATACTAAGAACACATTCTGGAAATAGAGGTACTGTCTTTAATAGTGTTATTATATACTTATTGAATGATGTTATATACTTATTGAATGGTGTTATATAATTATTGAATGGTGTTATATATGTGCTGAATGGTGATTTTGCAGATTTATTCGTAGTGTTTTTATAGAGATCTTTAAAATGGTGTTATATACTTATTGAATGGTATTATATAATTATTGAATGGTGCTATATACGTTCTGAATGGTGGTTGCAGTGTTATTCGTAGTGTTTTTATAGAGATCTTTAAAAAAAACATGTTCCTATAAATAAGGGTGGCGGTTATGGAAGGTTTTGAATTAATTAAATCAATGATAAAATTACTTGTTTACCATTTTGAATTAATTTAGATTTAGGACACATGACACCTCCACAATATTTCTCACACTTCTCACACTTTTAACATTTTTTACAATAACTTTACCCTATATATATATATATATAGGGAGCCGCTAAAATGAAAACCACCCCCAGTTGTAAGAACCGTGAGAACCACTCTTCACCAATCAAAAGGGTATTTTTGTCAATTCCTTCAAACGTCAAATCCATCTCTCTCTCTTCATTTAAATCACTACCTTTTCTTTTCATATATCATCTCTTATCTCTATCTCTCATCTCTCATCTATCATCTCTCTCAAGCTCCTTCATCCCCAAATCTATGCTCTGTTTTCCCCCAAACACCCACACCAAAAATCACCATTAAAAACATCCCCCGTTTCAGCCGATACCGTCGGCGGTGGGAGGTGGTGAGGAGCGAAGGAGAACGGTGGCTGGGGTAAGGGTGATCTCGAAGGTTTTATGATGGTTTGTAGGTGGAGATAAGAGCTCCGGTGTTTCCGGTGGACGCCGCCGCCGCACAGGGGTGGGTGGGTGTCTGAACGGAATTTAAGTTAGGTTTGTTATCTTGGGAAGAATGTTTGGAAGTTTCGATTGAGAAGTTTGAACTTGCGGGTGCATCGCAAGCCGATATGACTGTGATTATAAAGAATCATTGCTCGAATGGAACCGCGTTGGAAGGTAAGTGTTTAAGACGTAAACTTTTTAACGTAAACCGTAAACTTTTTAACGTAAAACGTAAAAAGTTTTACGTGAAACGTAAAAAGTTTTACGTGAAACGTAAAACTTAAAAAGTTTAACGTAAAACGTAAAAAGTTTAAAAAGTTTTACGTAAAACGTAAAACGTAAACTTTTTTAACGTAAAACGTAATTTTTTTTACGTAAAACGTAAACTTTTTAACGGAAAACGTACAACGTAAACTTTTTAACGTAAAACGTAAACTTTTCAAACTTTTAACCAAAAATGTAAAAATTAAATCGTAAAGCGTAAACTTTTTAACGCAAAAATGTAAAACGTACTCTTTTATGTAAATTTTTTTTAACGTAAAACGTAAAAAACGACGCGAAAAAACGGAGCGTAAAAACAGGGCGTAAAACGTTCCGTAAAAAAACGCTCGTAAAAAAACGGTGCGTAAAAAACGCCTCTTAAAAATGTTTTTAGTCTCATCCATCCATTTTGAAAATCTCGGAAATTTTTTTTAACGTAAAACGTAAAAAACGGCGCGTGAAAAACCGGTCGAAAAAACGACGTGAAAAAACGGAGCGTAAAAACAGGTCGTAAAACGTTCCGTAAAAAAACGCTCGTAAAAAACGGCTCTTAAAAATGTTTTAATCTCATCCATCCATTTTGAAAATCTTAAAAAAAATTATCATAAAAATCTGATTTTAAAATATTGTTTAACAAAAAATTCTATTTTTTAATAAAAAGTAATTAATGAATAGGATAAAAAGGCAATTAAATATAATATATATAAAAAGACAAAAAAAAATAATTTTACTTAAATACCCTTTAACAATAAAACATTAAAAATATAATAAGACAAAAAATATTTAATATTAATTTTAACTACTTTTAATCTCATCCATTCATTTTGAAGATCTAATGGTCAGAAAGTGGTTCTCGTGGTTCTTACAACTGGAGGTGGTTTCCATTTTAGCGGTACCATATATATATATATATATAAAATCATGTAGATTGTTAGGAACAGTGACAATATTTAGACTTTAATTGCGGTTATGCCATTATACTCTATATTGAGGTTTTTGGAATTGAACTACGCTTATGTCACCGGTCACCTTTCGAAGTTTTAGATTTTGAGACGACACTATTTTATAACTTTATCAATTTAACTACAATAGTTATGTTTATTTATTAATTTATTTCATTTCTTTTTTGGTTCTCTTTGAAGTTTCTTTTTATTTGGTTTTCTGCCTTTGAAGTTTCTTTCTATTTTTTCTATTTGGTTTTCTATAATGCCATTTCGTATGCTTTATTATAGTTTTAGATGCTACAGTTTGTTTTCTTTACTTAATTTATTTTATAAATAATTTTAGTTATATTTTTTATAAATTCTATTTATAGCAGAGTTGTGACTGGTAATTTACAAGTGACCAAAGCACAAACGTACATATTATCAAAGCAACTTCATGTTTAATTCTCTTTATATATAAAGTGACGCCGTTTAACGTTTTCATCATTCTAATAATAAAAAAAATATTATTAAATTATGAATAAACCTTTGCAATGTATAAGTGATTTTAAATATAAGCATACATGTCATTAGAATGACTTTGTTAGTTTTTCTATGTAACGTTTATCTTTTTTCGTCTTTTTAACAACATAATATAATTCGTTATAATATATTTGGAATATGCCGTTGTTACGTGCTCGAACCAGGTCAACTATAATTGATATGAGTGACGGTTCCGTCTTGCTACCTGACAATGATAACAAATTCTAACAAAATAACATCGGTATCAATATTCACGTTTAAGGTTATCAATCAATGTAAAACACATGTTAATATCTTTTTGGGCATATAATGATATTATTTTTTAGTTTCCAGTTTCGGTGGCTATAGCAAGAGTCTAACAAACCGAATCGATACTGATCAAATCCCGCGGCGTAGCGTAGGATGTACCACTAGTTAAAAACAATTGTTCGCACAATGGAAAATGTGACATATTTATGGTCAAGCTACGACACACAACAATAAGTAAGTAAAAATATAAGACAACGACATATGCCATCATGATTTTATATGCGCCCACTAAAGAATACCTATAAATAAAAGAAAGGCACTTATTCTAAGCCTTTTTTTCCTTGTATAGTAATACACCTGGATCAGTTTACTATTTTGGACCAAAAACAAAGAATCTCTTTTCTTGTATAGTAATACACCTGGATCAGTCTACTATTTTGGACCAAAAACGAAGAATCCACTCGTTGTTTTGATTTTTGTTGTTGGGTTTTTATTTTTTTTTCCCAGTCAATGATGATAGCAATCTATCTGAGACACCTACCGAGTTGCGATTTCTCGGTGCGTTCGTTTTTGTGTAAAAAAGTTTTTGTAAAAAAAAAAGTTAAAACCTTAAACTTGGTAACGTAAAACGTAAATTTTTAACGTAGAACGTAAACTTTTTAACGTAAAACGTAAAGTTTTTAATGTAAAACGTAAACTTTTTAACGTAAAACTTAAACTTTTTAACGGAAAACCTAAACTTTGTAACGTAAAACGCAAACTTTTTAACGTAAAACGTAAACTTTTGAACGTAAAACGTAAAACGTAAACTTTTTAACATAAAACGTAAAACGTAAACTTTTTAACGTAAAACGTAAACTTTTTAACGTGAAACGTAAACTTTGTTTTGTAAAAAAATATAAATTTAAAATGGTTTTTAATAAAAAAAAATCTTTTAAAAAAACAACTAATATAATAATACAAAAAAAAGTAATAAAAAAATAATAAAGACAAAAAGTCAAAAAATAGTAATTTACTACACTGCCCTTTTGGATTAAAATATTAAAAATATAATAAGACAAAAAATTATTTTTAACTACTTTTAATCTCAGCCATCCATCTTGAAGATCTAATTGTTAGAAAGTGGTTCTCTCGATTCTCACAACTGGAGGTGCTTTTCATTTTAGCGGCCCCATATATATATATATATATATATATATGTATATATATATATATATAGTGTGGGGTTTATTGGGGAACACTAAAAAAGTGCGGAACAGTGGGGAACCGACTCAAACGAACTCCGATTGGACTCATTCCAGCGGCGTTGGAACCGGCTCGTCGAACCCTAACTAGGATCTCTTAACCCTAAACCCTAAATCATACCCCCAAAACCCTAAATATATTAGGGTTTGACTTTTAAGGTTTAGCCTTAGGGTTTACCTTTAGGTTTAGCCTTTAGGGTTTAGCTTTTAGGGTTTATAGTTTAGATTTTACAGTTTAGCTTAGGTTTTAGCCTTATTTTTTTAGCTTTAGGGTTTAGAGTTTAGGAGTTAGGATTTAGGGTTTAGGGTTAAGAGATCTTAGTTAGGGTTCGATGAGCCGGTTCCAACGCTGCTGGATTGAGTCCAATCGGAGTTTGTTTGAGTCGGTTCCCCACTGTTCCCCACTTTTTTAGTGTTCCCCAATGAACCTTCCCATATATATATATAGGTAAAGAGTACTGTACAATATTGCTTATCGTACATTACGTACGCTTCAATCTCAGCCGTCAGATCATCTTCCCGTATTTTAAAATCGCATGTTGTTTTTTATATAACAATTTCGCATGTGATAATTTTTGATGAATTCGCATGTTGTTTTTTTGTACCAATTTCGCATGTGATAATTTTGATGAAATAGCATGTTTTTTTTATAACAATTTCGCATGTGATAATTTTTTATGAATTCGCATGTTGTTTTTTTGTACCAATTTCGCAAGTGATAATTTTGATGAAATAGCATGTTGTTTTTTTGTAACAATTTCGTATGTGGTAATTTTGATGAAATCGCATGTGTATAATCTGTGTGTGTGTTACTGTTCATCTTCTTCGATTGCTGGTCGATCATTGTCAGTCTTCTTTCGTTTGACCCTTACAACTCCCAAATTAGTAGTTCTTATTATCGATATCGCACCAAAAGGAACGAAGGGAGGTTGGGGAAGAAGAATTTCAGGTTTTTGAATTTGATTTAGGGTTTGATTTTGAACTATCATCGGTCAATTACAAAGATTTATGACCTCGCAATGACGTTTTTAACCTTCCTGGTATGATTTAGATATATTAAAATGATTAATTTAATCATTTAAATTAGTTTCGCCCGCGTTTGATCGATTGAAGATCGTACGGCTGGGGGCATCGCATACATAATGTAGGATAAGAGGTATTGTACGTTAACCGGCCTCTCTATATATATATATATATATATAGGGGAGCGCTAAAATGAAAACCACCACCAGTTGTAAGAACCGCGAGAACCACTCTCAACCAATCAGAAAAAGGGGTGGTTTGGTCATTTACCCCAAATGTCAAATCTCACCCTCTCTCTTCATTGAAATGTATCAGACATTGTCTCTCTCCTCATTTATCTCATTTCATTTGTCTCTCTCTTCCTTTAAATGTACCAGACATTTGCCTCTCTCTTCAAAAACTAGATCTCCATCTTCGCAAAACCGGAGCTTCATCCTCATTTGTCTCTAGCACCATATTCATCTTCGATGAGAGAGAAGGGGAATTGGAGAAGGAGATCGAAGAGAGAGAGAAAGACGACAGAGGCCAGTGGCCTTCCCCGGCGACGGCACCGCCGTGAGCGATGACGATAATGATGGTCGTTGACGATGACAGACGATGACGATAATGATCATCATCATCACCTCCTGTTCCTGTTGTGTTCCGTTAAACCACCGCAGACCACCGCTGACTGATTACCACCGCAGACCACCTCGACGGCCACTTCATTTGTCGGAGACTCTTTTGTCGATCTAAAAATGGGTGAAGGGGTGGGTGAAGGGGGTATCGCAACCGGTGACGGCCGGAGATACTTCATTTTACAATCCAATCTTTTGATTCTTTTCAAAAACTTTGTTAAAAACCCACCAATTTCATACCTTTTTTTATTGCAATCTGAGTCTTTCCCTCTTTTTGGTGTTGAATTCTTTGGGTTTCGTCAAAAGGTACGTTCAAGATTTGGTTTCTTGATTAAAGTTTTGATTTTTATTGTGTTTCTTGATTAATGTTTTGATTTTTATTTGTGTTTTGTTTGCTGGGTGTTTGTAAAAATATGTTTTTTTGATTTGGGGTTTCTTGTTTTGTGATGGGGTTTGGATGATTGGATCAAACCCTTTTTAGATTTCACAGTTCTAACGGCCCTAGAACATTCATTTTGTTTAGGGGTTTTGTTGAATTTGTAAATTACGGTTTTGATCTTGTAAATTCTGGTGATTTGATTCTTTGGTGGGTGTTTGATCTGTGTTCTTGATTTTGTGTTCTTGATTTTGTGTTCTTGATTCTCTGGTGGGTGTTTGACCTGTGTTTTGATTATGTGTTCTTGATTCTCTGGTGGGTGTTTGATCTGCGTTCTTGATTCTCTGGTGTTTTTGAACAGTGAACAATGTGGGTTTGACGTTGTGGATTTTGGGCGGTGATGATGCAAAAAAAAAGAGAAAAAAACCGCATATTTTGATTACCATGGCGCGACAGGAATGGTGGAGGGTAGTTTTTGAACCTGCAACCCCATTTTGCAGCCTCTGATTATCGGAAAATCTAAGACAAAACCCCGTTTTTTTCAAGAATCCACTCGTTGTTTTGATTTTTGTTTGTTGGGTTTTTATAATTTGTTGAGGCGTCGATGATGATATCTGAAACACCTACCGAGTTGCGATTTTCTGGGTGCCTTCGTTTTGTGTAAAAAACTTTTAGAAAAAAAATATGTTAAAACCGTAAACTTTTTAACGTAAAACGTAAATTTTTTAACGTAGAACGTAAACTTTTTAACGTAAACGTTAAAACCGTAAACTTTTTAACGTAAAACGTAAACTTCTTAATGTAAAAAACGTAAAGATTTTAACGTAAAACGTAAATTTTTTAACGTAAAAAGTTTAACGTAAAACGTAAAATGTAAAACGTAAAACGTAAAACGTAAACTTTATAACGTAAAACGTAAACTTTTTAACGTAAAACGTAAATATTTTAACATAAAACGCAAACTTTTTAACGTAAAACGTAAACTTTTTAACGTAAAACGTAAAACATAAACTTTTTAGCGTAAAACGTAAATTTTTTAACGTAAAACGTAAACTTTTTAACGTAAAACGTAAAACTTTTTTTATGTAAATTGTAAAACGTAAAAAACGCCGCGTTAAAAAAACGGAACGTGAAAAAGCCGGACGTAAAAACGGCGCGTGAATAAGCAGGACGAAAAAACGGCGTGTAAAAAACGGCGCGCAAAAAAATTTTTGTTTTGTTAAAAAATCTGAATTTAAAATGGATTTTTAATAAAAAAAATTTGTTTAAAAAATAACAATTAATATAGTAATACAAAAATAGTAATAAAAAACAATAAAGACAAAAAGACAAAATGAGTAAATTTACTAAACTAACCTTTTGGATTAAAATACTAAAAATATAATAAGACAAAAAATATTTAATAATACTTTTTAATTACTTTTAATCTCATTCATTGATCTTGAAGATCTAATGATTGTAAAGTGGTTCTCTCGGCTCTTACAACTGGAGGTGGTTTTCATTTTAGCGCTCCCCTATATATATATATATATATATAGATAGAGGTTCCTGTAAAAAAAAGTTTTTTTGTGAGAAAGGTAAGAAAGAATCTAAACCATCAGATCTTTGATCTAATGGTTGAGATCATAATGGCAAAATTGTAATTAATGTTTACTGTTAAACATATTAATTTTCTAGATTAAGGGTACACAGGTAAATTTAACATTTTTAAATTAAGAAACTAACATTAATGCACATGCAACTTCCCCCCGTCTTTTTTAAACATCAATAACTTTTTATACGTAACTTTTAAAAAAAAATTACACCATAATAACGAGTGTTTTTTTATCTTTAATATGAGTACCATATTGATATACTTATATAGAGAAAAAAAATATGTTTCGATCAGAAGTTTAGTCCATAATGTTTTGTCTATGTTCATACAATGTTGTTTTAATTGTATTGTGATTCAAAGCGTAGTGTTTTAAACACATACTGAAAAGCGTGGTGTTTTTTATCTACTGGAATGTAGGTTTTAAAACACTATGGTGTTTTAACATATGGAATCTCAAACATCTACTAGCATGCAGAAGTAAAACACGATGCATGCAGGTTTAAAACACCATGTACAATAACCATACTATGAACATTATACTAAGAACACATTCTGGAAATGGAGGTAGTGTCTTTAATAGTGTTATATACTTATTGAATAATGTTATATAATTATTGAATGACGTTATATACTTATTGAATGGTGTTATATAATTATTGAATGGTGTTATATATGTGCTGAATGGTGATTTTGCAGTTTTATTCGTAGTGTTTTTATAGAGATCTTTAAAATGGTGTTATATACTTATTGAATGGTATTATATAATTATTGAATGGTGTTATATACGTGCTAAATGGTGGTTGCAGTGTTATTCGTAGTGTTTTTATAGAGATCTTTAAAAAAAACATGTTCCTATAAATAAGGGTGGCGGTTATGGAAGGTTTTGAATTAATTAAATCAATGATAAAATTACTTGTTTACCCTTTTGAATTAATTTAGATTTAGGACACATGACACCTCCACAATATTTCTCACACTTCTCACACTTTTAACCTTTTTTACAATAACTTTACCCTATATATATATATATATATATATATATATATATATATATATATATACAGGGAGCCGCTAAAATGAAAACCACCCCCAGTTGTAAGAACCGTGAGAACCACTCTTCACCAATCAAAGTAAAGGGTATTTTTGTCATTTCCTTCAAACGTCAAATCCATATCTCTCTCTTCATTTAAATCACTACCTTTTCTTTTCATATATCATCTCTCATCTCTATCTCCATCGCTCATCTCTCATCTATCATCTCTCTCAAGCTCCTTCATCCCCAAATCTATGCTCTGTTTTCTCCCAAACACCCACACCAAAAATCACCATTAAAAACATCCCCTGTTTCAGCCGATACCGTCGGCGGTGGGAGGTGGTGAGGAGCGAAGGAGAACGGTGGCTGGGGTAAGGGTGATCTCGAAGGTTTTATGATGGTTTGTAGGTGGAGTTAAGAGCTCCGGTGTTTCCGCACAGGGGTGGGTGGGTGTCTGAACGGAATTTAAGTTAGGTTTGTTATCTTGGGAAGAATGTTTGGAAGTTTCGATTGAGAAGTTTGAACTTGCGGGTGCATCGCAAGCCGATATGACTGTGATTATAAAGAATCATTGCTCGAATGGAACCGCGTTGGAAGGTAAGTGTTTAAGACATTACCGTGAAAGAGCGTGTAGACTATATGAAACTTTTTTGAGAAATTTATATATATATATTTTTTATAATTTTTGTGACTTGCAGGTCTTAATTTCAAAATTGATGAAATATTTCAGGCATGGAATGAGATGTTTGATACTAAACGGGGGCCGAGTGGTGTTCCGTTGTTTCTGTTCTTGATCTTATTTAGTGGGTGTTGATTTCTTGTGGGTTTCTCTCTCTAGAAATGGTGGGTGTTGATTTTTTTAATGAACTTTGATTTTTTATATGTGGGCTTGATCTGATATGTGGGTTTGATCTGTTTTGTGGAAATTTTTGATATGTGGGTTTGATCTGTTTTGATATGGTTGATTGGGCGGCGATGATGAAAAAAAAAACATAGATTTTGATGACGATGGCGCGGCAAGGACGGCGGAGGGTAGGTTTTTTGAACCTGGAACCCCACTTTTGCAGCCTTTTGATTATCGGATAATCTGAGCCAAACCCCGTTTTTTTGTGATACGCTTTGTTTTGATGTCGTTGGTTTTTTATTTTTCCCCCTAGTCGATGATGATAACAACATATCTGAGACACCTGCCCGAGTTTGCGATTTCTTGGTGCGTTCGTTTCTGCGTAAAAAAGTTTTTGTAAAAAAAAAAGTTAAACCGTAAACTTTTTAACGTAAACCGTAAACTTTTTAACGTAAAACGTAAAAAGTTTAAAAAGTTTTACGTAAAACGTAAAACGTAAAACGTAAAATGTAAAACGTAAAACGTAAACTTTTTTAACGTAAATCGTAAATTTTTTTACGTAAAACGTAAACTTTTTAACGGAAAACGTAAACTTTTTAACGGAAAACGTAAACTTTTCAAACTTTTAACCTAAAATGTAAAAATTAAATCGTAAAGCGTAAACTTTTTAACGCAGAAATGTAAAACGTACTCTTTTATGTAATTTTTTTTAACGTAAAACGTAATAAACGGCGCGTAAAAAACCGGTCGAAAAAACGACGCGAAAAAATGGAGCGTAAAAACAGGGCGTAAAACGTTCCGTAAAAAAACGCTCGTAAAAAAACGGGGTGTAAAAAACAGCTATTAAAAATGTTTTTAATCTCATCCATCCATTTTGAAAATCTCGGAATTTTTTTTTAACGTAAAACGTAAAAAACGGCGCGTGAAAAACCGGTCGAAAAAACGACGCGAAAAAACGGAGCGTAAAAACAGGTCGTAAAACGTTCCGTAAAAAACGCTCGTAAAAAACGGCTCTTAAAAATGTTTTAATCTCATCCATCCATTTTGAAAAAATCTTAAAAAAAATTATCATAAAAATCTGATTTTAAAATATTGTTTAACAAAAAATTCTGTTTTTTAATAAAAAGTAATTAATGAATAGGACAAAAAGGCAATTAAATATAATATATATAAAAAGACAAAAAAAGTAATTTTACTTAAATACCCTTTAACAATAAAATATTAAAAACATAATAAGACAAAAAGTATTTAATATTAATTTTAACTACTTTTAATCTCATTCATCCATTTTGAAAATCTAATGGACAGAAAGTGGTTCTCGTAGTTCTTATAACTGGAGGTGGTTTTTATTTTAGCGGTCTTATATATATATATATATATATATATATATATATAGGGGAATGTTCATTGGGGAACACTAAAAAAGTGGGGAACAGCGGGGAACTGACTCAAACGAACTCTGATTTGACTCATTCCAGCGGCGTTGGAACCGGCTCGTCGAACCCTAACTACGATCTCTTAACCCTAAACCCTAAATCCTAACTTCTAAACTCTAAACCCTAAAGCTAAAAAATAAGGCTAAAACCTAAGCTAAACCGTAAAATCTAAACTATAAACCTTAAAAGCTAAACCCTAAAGGCTAAACCTAAAGCTAAACCCTAAAGCTAAACCCTAAATCTAAACCCTAAACCCTAAAGCTAAACCCTAAACCCTAAAACTAAACCCTAAAGCTAAACCCTAAGGCTAAACCCTAAAGTTAAACCCTAAAAGCCAAACCCTAATATATTTAGGGATTAGGGGTTATGATTTAGGGTTTAGGGTTAAGAGATCCTAATTAGGGTTCGAGGAGACGGTTCCAACGCCGCTGGAATGAGTCCGATCGGAGTTCGTTTGAGCCGGTTCCCCACTGTTCCCCACTTTTTTAGTGTTCCCCAATGAACCTCACACACTATATATATATATATGGAGAAGATCATGCGAGAACCACCTCTTATGGCGAGAACTGCGAGAACGAAGTGTGAATGCAACAATACTCAAACTACCAGGGCTGGAATGTAAAATCCGATATTTCCATATATCAGTCATCGGAACCATTCAAAATTGGTACTATTCGTCCGACGCCGCCTATCGCCTCCGTCTCCGCCAACACGATTCCGACCACCGATCGAGGATTCCGTCAATGTATCTTTAATTCCGGTCACATTCGCAACACCTCAACGACTTAATTCATGTATTACGACAATTCATCAAATTTCTGCAAACCCTAACATTCTTACAGCATCTTCGTCATCTCTCATCTTACAAGGTAATGTATATGTTTTCAAAATGCGCATCTAATTGTGTAATTTAACACCTTCTTTTCAACAATCTCAACCTTATAATCAAATTCATTATCGATATGTTCTATATACCTGTTTAACACATCCGTCTGTTTCATCATTAAGTTGTATACATTTTACTGACAACTGTTTGTTTACTAATAATTAACTGTGATAACTCAATTAATCACCATCGAATTGTTCAAAACTATCAAATGCCCCATCAATCCTGAATTCAGATATATGTATGTTTGACCTGTGTTATATAATTTACATTTTACAACATATCTTTATGCAAATATTTGTTCATTAAGATCTGTATACATAATCATAACTGAAATGTTTTATGTTATGTTAATAAATACATTAAATTTACACTTGTTTCATAAACATTAAACTGATTTGTTAACATTTAACTATTATTTTATCTTATTTATTACATATGCATATATGCATATACATTACTTTTTGCATCTATGTTCCTTCTAATACGATCACATTTGTTTACACACATTTACAAATGTTACATTGTTTGTCATTCTACCTATTGTTACATCATACTATGTTTTTTTATATACTTTCATACATAATATACAACATGTGATCAATATAATAACAACAAATGTTACTCACCTTAATTGCAGATATTATGGCATCATCTGATTCGTCTTCAGTAAACGCCCCAATCAATATTATTCGAAATGATCAACATTGTCCAACACCAATGCAATCTGATAAAGGGTTAATTCCTATAATTGATTCATCTTGTGCTGTTGCAGCTATCTACCCCATATATGACATTGTGATATATGATAATTTTGAAATCCCGTCTAACACACAGTCATATTCTGATTCTGGTTCGTCTTCTTATGTGTCAACTTCATCAAAAACACCAAAACGACTACAATTCCTACATAAAGAACAGAAAGGTATTACATTACTCCATCATCCTTTGTTTAAAAACAATTTACATATATACCATTCATTTAATATCAACACCTGATTCCATTGTTATACACGTTCTGTTATAATAATTATAACAATATTCTAATATCATCTTTTAACAACAATCTAATCTATAAACAAACTGTTATACTACCATATGTCCGTTATAATTAATTTTACACAATTACATGCATACCATATTCAATATGCATATATGCATATGAATTATGTTCATTACACACTTATACATACATGACCATTTTTTATTCATACATACATTACAATATGCATATACAAACACATTCATATACTACTATATCATTACATACATTCAATCACAAAATCTGACATTTCAACATCTTATTCCCAATCCATTAATACTTGCACTATTCATACATTAGGTTACAACATAATTATATATTTTTTTTTATAATATGCATTATGAACCTTATATTCATTTACTCATTCAACAGGTACATTTATAAGTTCAGTTTATTCGTCACCCGATGGTACCAAATTTTGGACTCCCGACGTTGACATTCAATACATGCCATCCATTGGAAGTGTCTTCCAACATTGGGATGATGCTATCATGATGTATAAACAATACGCTTCCAAGGCTGGATTTTCTGTCCGTATTGGCACTTTGAAATCAAAACCAGACCCATCCAATCCCAACATAAGAATTCCTACACATCGGTATCTTTTATGTTCAAAAAATGGCAAGCCAAAACATAACATTTTCGATTCTTCACTACCACCTACAAACAACAAACGACGTAGCCGATACACCGTCTCTAATTGTGGTGCATGTGCCCATTTTCGATATTTGGAAACAACAAATCAATTTCAATTATATAGCATTGATGAGCAACATAATCATTGCATGATCAGTAGTGAAAATGCTGATCTTCTCAGACAAAATAGACAAGTAACTTTTGAAAATCAACAATTTATACATCAGGTCGGGTTAAACAAAATAGGGCCAAGCATTGCCCACAATATTCAAGTTTCCTTAAAAGGTGGACCACAAAATGTGCAGGGTACTACAGTGGATTTTAAAAATGTAAGTAGAGACTTTCGAATATTCATTGGTGACCGCGATGCAAACCTTTTTGTTGACACCTTGCAAGCAAGAAGGCAAAACCGTCAAGATTTCATCTTTGAATATGTTGTTACAAACAATGAGCTTCGTTCTGCTTTTTGGGCTGACTTTGTATCCTTACGTAATTACGAAGCTTTTGGAGACGTGTGTGGATTTGATGCTACATATGATACAAACAAGTATGTCAACTTTCAATATTATTAAATAACAACATATTTATGATCACATGTTTATGTGTAATTCATGCACATATGCATAAGTTGTATATTCATTTTGTATATAAATATGTATACATATATGCATAACACATTTACTTTAAATTTATTATAATTTGCATGTTATGCACTTATGCATACACCATATATTCATCTATTATTTTCCGCATATCAACTTATGCATAACTGCATATAATCCTATCCTATTATGCTATTTAAAATATACATATATAACATTAACCACATGCATATATGCATACAATATCATCTGCATACATGTTTGTATTCATATCCTTACACATACATTACATCATATGCATATGTGCATATGTTAATATAACACTATATTCCATTTTATCATCATACACATAAATTCTGTTTATTCACGCCTACATACCACAACATACATTTTTTTACCTACATGTCATAACTTTATTTTATGATTTGTATTATTAATACATATTACAATACATATGTTGCAGATACAAGATGATTTTTGTTCCATTTACTGGTGTTGATCACCACAAACGTTGTGTACTTTTCGGTGCTGGATTACTATATGATGAAACAATTGAATCATACACTTGGCTACTACAAATGTTCCTTAAAGCCCACAAAAAACAACCTTCACTTATACTTACTGACCAAGATGCTTCTATGAAACAAGCTGTGTTAAATGTATTCACCGAATCCACCCACCGTTTATGTATGTGGCACATAACGGATAAACTGCCCGCTAAGGTAACGATAATATTAACTTTATCCTATTCACTATTTCAATGTACATATATATAATCATTCTTTTACTAATATTATAATTTAACATTTTTTATTTATAAATTGTCAACCACTTACAGATATCTGGTGATATACTTGCAAATGGGAATCTGAGAAAATCAATACACAAACTTGTTTGGACATATATATAATCATTCTTTTACTAATATTATAATTTAACATTTTTTATTTATAAATTGTCAACCACTTACAGATATCTGGTGATATACTTGCAAATGGGAATCTGAGAAAATCAATACACAAACTTGTTTGGAACTTGTTCATAACAGTTGAAACATTTGAAGCACAATGGCAACTTTTAATGAAGGAGTATAAACTTGAAAACCACAAATGGTTGACCGATATGTATAACATTCGCACACGTTGGTCACCATGTTACTTCAGAGATATTCCGTTATGCTGTTTGATGAAAATGACATCCAGGTGCGAGAGTTCTAATGCACGTTTCAAAACTAATTCTAGAGAAACAAACTCCCTTGTCCAATTCTTAATGTGCTATGATACTGCTGTTGATTCCAATCGTAACAAACAACGTAAGAATGAGTTTGATAGTGACACACGCACACCAAAATTTTTAACAACCCTTCCCATTGAAATTCAAGCATCTGAGATATACACCTGGAATATATTTTTGGAAGTTCAAAAAGAGATTCATCGAGGACTGTTGCATTGTATCATTTCTGAGCGTCCCACCACGTCTGTCGACTCTATTTATAATGTTAGACATCTTAACAAACACAGAGTTACTGTCAACACGTTCGAGGTACCTATCTTGTTAACTATTAATTATTTCTTTTTCTTTTTTTTATTTACCTTAAATATATGTATATATGCATATATGCATAATATATGTGCTGCATATTTATTATAATTTACATTGTATGCATATATGCATACATCATCTGATTACTTATTATTTAATTCATCTCAACTTATTCATACTTGCATATATTCCTATTTTATTATGCATACATGTAACTAACACTACAACATGCATATATGCTTACAATACCATATGCATACATATTCATATTCATAACATTCGACAACATGTACACTGTATGTACATATTCATATTTTAATATACCGCTTTATGATATCTATATTATAATAATGTACAACACACATTTATTACATATTTTTATAAATATCCATCATCAAGCCTGAACATACGTCGTATGGAAGTCGTACTCCATACGTAATCATACATTCTCCCATAAATTGTTTACATATTTTTTTATTATATTATGTTATATGCATATATGCATATATACCACTTTATTATGTTATTCAATACAAACAATACATCATTCATATTTATACACATCCACTTCACTTATATAGTTATTTAACTTACACCATTCATATTCATGCAGGTTTATGCTGATATCCCATCACACACTTATACTTGTTCCTGCATGGGATTTACACGTATCGGTTATTTGTGCCGTCATATATTTTGCGTATTTTGGTTCAAATCAATTGATCGTATTCCCATCCAATACATAAGTGGGCGATGGAAACGTGATGCAGTCCCATCCAGCGTGTACAACTTATCACACATGTATTCAACAGAGATGAGTGAGACTGGTACACTAATAACTGAAATACTTGATTTACTTACCCAATGCATGAATCGGATTGGAAAAAACCCTGATCGACTTCGTTCACTATCTACACAAATACGATCCATCAGAAATGAAATATATAAAGATTTACCTGATGAACCAGAACATAACCCAAAGGCTGCTAACATCAGTGATATCCTCAACCTTCCAATTCATTCAGCAACAACAATACAGCCGGCTATGGGCATACGAAACAAAGGTTCGGGCACCAAGAAAAGACGGGTCGGTCCGGGTGAAAAAATTGTTAAACGTCGTAAACGTCCTGCGCGTTTGTGCAACCATTGTAACAAATACGTATTTGATCATGATAGTCGCAATTGTATAAAAGTCAAAGAGGCAAAACGGGCTGCTTACAAGGCCAAATGCGATGCTGCGGCTGCTGCCAACCTTCCTCCTCCCCGTTATGATGTATCGGACAATGAATTCGATTTTGAACCTACATATGCATCTTCCGATTCTGATGAAGAGTTCTACAACGACAAACCTATTGATATAGTGGACGATACGATTGCAACAAATACTCAACAAGTCGACCTGGCACCTTCAAAAACATCTAACCAACCCATTAGACGTTCGTCCAGAACCCGTCATGACCCCAACTATGTTTACAATACTGAATCAGAAGACGATGTTTGATATGTTTTTCCCCTGTTTGACCTTTTCATTTTTATTAGTAACATTTGATCATCTTTTTTATCGTCTCAACTATATTAAACATATCGTTTATCATGTTTTACATTCTGTTGTGTTTATCTTTTCAGTTTCATTCACCTTTTAACATGCATATCGTTACAACCTATGTTTACCTGTTTAAATATGCATATATGAATAAATTAAGTATATATATAATATGCATATATGCATATTAACACAGTTTTATCAAATGCTACCTTCTGTCATATTTATATAACTATTGCAACATCACATCCACCATTACAACCCTACATCTAATCGTTCCATATCTATATATGCATATATGCATAAACCCGTATGTACATATTAATATACATATGTACATATAAATTATTACATATTTCTATATTGTTATCAAATATACATCCATTTTACATTATATTATTTCTATTTACATAACTAAAACCATTTATATTACAACATACTACATTATTACACATCATATGCATATATGCATATACAACCGTATCTTGTTCCATCCTATCTATATAATTTTATATATATGTGCATTCATTCCATACGTATCAACATGTTTGTTATATGCATTCATTTATATTCTTCTAATTACCATATTCATATATGCATACATATATATGTCAATACGTATGTAGCAAATTAATTTTATATGCATGTATACATACATGTACATAATACTACTTTCCATATCTATTTGTTCGCATTTACCCTGTTCAATTTACAATATACATACAACATTATAAATACAACAACATTCACCAACATCCTTTAATATCAATCAATAAAATAATAATAATAATAATAATAATAATAATAATAATAATAATAATAATTAACAATCCATTTTACAAATTGCATATAGTATCCTTTCATAACATATGCATACTTCACACACTACATATAAAACTCCAGTAACATCATAACATAACAACCACCAAAATATAAATATATATATATATATATAATATCATATATCATTTCACCATCAATTCAACAATATTCATAATATCATACCATTTTCCAATTGTTAGACTACCTATCCAATCACTTAACAAACCACATCATCAGTCTATTTACCATTTTCTAACCCCGTTCAATAAACCATATAACTTCCAACCACCCTACTATTTCGCTAATCCTCTCCAGCACTCCTCCTGCAGTTTTGCTACTGTTTTAAATTTACCCTTTTTCTCAACATTCTTCACATTCTCAACCGCTACCTTCGCTATCTCTAACACCCTTTTTCTATAAATGTTTGACGGTGATAACATCAATGTTGTTGCTATTCGCATTCGCATGTTATTCAATTGATGTTGCTTCACATCCTTCAAATCAGTGAATCCACAATCAAACTCCTTTGTACTCCCCTTGTAACATTCCATATGGCGCATTGCAAATACCCCACAATCTTTCACATTATCCTTTGTTCCCCACGTAATCTTCAATCTCTTTATTACACCTTTTCTAAGCTTTTCTGTATCCGGGTGGTTTACTGACTTCATGTATGTACACATGTAATTTTTCTGCATAATAAACGCCAAAACAAAAAATAAAAAATTAACATCAATTGACAATATACATAAATATTACATTAATTTTACATACCACTTTGCATGGTGTCCCCATGTATCTAAAATCTGATGATGTCTTTACATGCACTGCATCTCTGTTTGAATCCATGTTATCTATCACCTGCACATCTCCTGTATCCAAATCCATACAAATAAGATAAAAATGTGCCTTCTCGATCATTGGTACCACTATTATATTAAAAGCTCTCAAATCCAACAGCGTGTCGTCCCTTTCAAATATTTCTCTCAAATACTTTTTCACAGTTCTCAAAGCCAATTCCTCATCTTGCTTTTTCTTTAGCATATATTCCGGCTGCAATTTGTTTTTTGTCACATCAATTATATATATATATATATATATATATATATATATGTAAAAACTGTAACAATAAAATTAATATTTTTATATCTATTTTTTTATAAACATATTATTTTATATATTATTAATTTTATGCATATATGCATATAGAATAACACATAATATAACCCATATGCATATCTGCATATTATAATATAACCCATATGCATATATGCATATTATACTTTCATTCATATGCATACATGCATATCATACTTCAATCCATATGCATTATTGCATATCACTTGTTTTATATAAATATATATAAATATATATATATATATATATATATATTAAATTTTATTCTGTATACATATATACATATACAATCACTTTGTTATTAACAATCCTATATGCATATTATAATTTAATTCATATGCATAACATACTTTTCTTTATATGCATATATGCATACTATCTGTTAACTTGACATATTACATTATCCTATATATGCATATATGCATATTCACATATTAACTTATTATCCAACCCATGTTTACATTTGCATATTATACATATGTATTTATATTAATATATAAACATACTATCCACTTACGAAGTTTGATGTATAACAAAACAACCGTCTTTTCCCGCTAACCACCATCCTTTTCTCCTTATCATTTAACATTGCTGCCCAACAATCTATCAGATTCGTTGATATCTCCTTCCCGAAATCTAGCGTGTTCATTGTATGCCCCAAAGCATACAATCCATGTTGTGTTTCAAACATCTTCAACCTGCATGCACATATATTTTTTCAATTATCCAATAATAATTAAATTGTTTTAATAATGTTTTTTACAACTCTATACACTTTATATGCATTACGCATATTCGTAACAAACATACATGCATATAAATTACATACATAATTATATATATATACAACTTAGATAAATCTTAATCCGGATTTTTCCTTTTTCTTTTCTGTGTCAACTTCGCCTTTCCCATCTTCGTCATGTACGCCTTTCCCATCTTCGTCATCCTTCTTCTTTCTCTCCATCCTACAGTATACTTTTTTTTTGTTTTTTTTACAAATCAATACAAATGAAATCTACAACACGCTACCTAAATATATACATATATGAATTCATATACATATTTATTTATAACTATACACACACACGCACAACAAACAATAATTACCTTTTTTTTCCACCCCAATGACCATCACAAAATTCCATAACAATTTTTCTGTCTCGTCCAACGGTTTATTCATCGGTACTACCTCCTCGCACTCATCATCATCTGTTTCTTGCGAACTTGGGGTCAATAATACAAATGATGGCATTGACTTATCAACTACCTTCTCCCCTTTCTTACGATACTTATTCGCCACCTTTTTTTGTGCTACCGATTTATCATCTGTCTGTACATCATTAGTACCCTCGCTTTCATCATTTTTCTTCCCACATTCCTCCCCTTCCTTTGTATCATCCGTCATTACGTTTTTCTTCAACATACTAATAACATCATCTACAATTTCATCCACGTTCTGTTTAACCTTTTCCATCTTTACACCTTCCTTGAAAGACTCATTAAACATCCCAATCACCTTCAACAGTTGTTCATCGTCTGGATTAAGCAAAAACTGTCTTTCCAACTCTTCCTTTATGTCATTCATCTGATGCTTCAATGTGATTACCGTATCTTCTATATCATCCATATGTGTTTGCATTTTTTATTTTTCATTCCTTTTTTAGTATTCCAATAACAAATTTATTACATATATTATACAATATTACCATTATTACACTATTAACATCTTCCTATGAATTACACATCATTATTCAAATTATACATCATTATATGCATATATGCATATACTATAAATTTGTTTATGCACATATGCATATACATTTTATACCCTCATATGCATATGCACATACACATAATCAACCGATTATGCGCATATGCATATGTGATTTTACACTCACCTTATTATATTTAAGAAAATAATAATACTAATAATAATAATAATAATAATAATAATAATAATACTAATAACATATTTTTTTACACATTTTTATATTCATTTACCGTATTTATTCATTTATGCATTTACATTTCATATACTCATATGCATATATGCATATTAATTACATACCTACTATTCTCCTCTGGTTATACCAATACCAACTAATATTCATACGTTTATATTCATACTTAACTTAATATACACATTTGTTTATACCATCATATGCATATGCATATATGCATAGATACCATTTCAAACATTATATGCATAAATACCTTTTTTCCCCCGACACCTTTGCATCAATATCACCTTTCTTTTTAACATCTCCTTTCTTATCAGCGTATTTCTACATTACATCAAACAAATGCATCATATAACAATTTAGCATATTATATATGGAAAATATACATTTTTCATCACACAATATTTACATACCTCAAACGGGCTTCCTTCATTCCATATAACTTCATTCGCATCCTTCTTTGTATCTTCCATTTCAACATCCATTTCGTCATTGTAGGTCCGGCTAGGGGAGGATCTAGTCGCCTAATCCTTGTATACGAACCACTCCGGTTGTGCGGAATCCAACCGGAATAGCAAACCGAGATAGAACACGTAATAACACGACACGAAAATATCACCGTTTAACACCACTGTATTAATACGAATGAAAGGGTTCAGTTACAATCCAACGTTTACAAATGTGCTTTGTAAACTCTCTCTCTCGTGTGTGTGTGCTCTGTGGGTTCTCTCTTGTTCTTCTGTTCTGTCTCTGAAAGTCTCCTCTCCTGTCTCTACCGAAACAGAACAAATGAATGCTATTTATACTAACAGACACATACACATGTGACGAAACAGAAGATAGGCGACGAATCAGAATCATGGTCGACGAAACACATCTGTTTCGTCGACTTCTGGGCTGATTCGCCGATGATGTCTTCGGCCCAAATAGATGAGGCCCAATCCTTGATTCGTCAACTTGTCTTAGCCCAAGGACTGTGATGTTGAGTCCAGTCCATGTCTTGTCTCTTGTGTCGGCTTGAAGTCTTGTATACAACGGAGGAAAGTTGTCACAAAATAAGCCGAGCAAAGTCGCGTCCACAATCTCGAATCAATTCGCGTCGAGTCGCGTCCACAAATATGTATCAACAAACTCCCCCTTGGACGCTACTCGCGAGATTCTCTTCTCATATCTTCTATGTCGGAGGATCTTCAAAGTCTTCACGTCTTGAAAGTATAAAGTGTATCAACAAACTCCCTGTTTCATGTAAGAAGTGTGTTGACAAACTCCCCCTTAACATAAGCTCCCCCTTGAGTTATGCTCGTGAAAGTCTTTATCTTTATGAAGTGAGATCCTTGTGGTGTTGAAGGCCAGCGGTAACTCGATCATCTTTATCATTTGAGTGCCTTCACGTCGTGTCTTCATTCCGAAGCTTGTCATCGACCATGTTCTCCTTGCCTTTAGAATCTGCACATGCAAGAAATCTAAACGCGTAATGAGAACAACTGCTTGGAATATAGTAAACATAAACAAACGACACACGTGTGACCATTGTTCAAGCAAACACCGTCCGACAGTTTGAAAGTTTAAAGTATTTTATCAATTTCAATTTTAACTTTCAAAACTTTGCAAATTTCGACCGTTTATGAAGATTTAGTCGATTCGGTTTTCGTTCAGGTTTCAGGTAACGAAGACTCGAGCTCCAACATCGTACGATCGAAAATAAAATAGAAATAAAATCTTTTTGGCTTTTATCAAGTTTATATTAAAACACACTTAAAATCTTTTCGGACTTTTTGAATATTTCAAAAGTAAAGACTGAAAGCAGTAAATAAAAATATACAGAGAATCTTTTTGTGAGTTTCGAGGGTAAGAGAATCATATCAGTGTACGGTCATGCCAAAACGCTCTTGTTGTTCTTTTAGTTAACATTAAGATAAGCATCCTATAACAATTATCGGTATTGTTGTCCATTTAAGCTCAACTTATCAGATGTAATCATGGCGAGGGGATACGTTAAGGTATGATTTATACTTACCGACCGGTGTTCATCCACATCACGACACATTCCCGTATCAAGGTATGCACGAGGGTTCATCTTACCGGTGAGTATACCGATTATCATCTGTTTGACCGTATATGATGTGAGATTCTCACTTATTTTGATTTGAAAACAAGCCCTATGTGATAGAATCACTTATTGATGAGGAACTTGATTTTCGTATGCATGAGGGCACAGGAGCAAGTCCGTGAACAGGTCAGTACTTTCGTACAGCAGAGAGACGAACTTGACTCCCGGAAAGAATTTGTGATATATTATCACTTATTTGTTTGGACATGTGATTGTTGATCACTTATTGAGGTCGAATGCAATATGTACACGTATGTATGGTATCATGGAAGATCTAGACTTGCGTCCCCGTTATTTTTCGGTAAAAGATACAACCATGATACCCAGATGATAAGCAGCATAAAGACCAAATATCTCAGAACCTCGGCAATCTCTCAAACGAAATTTCGGTACTAAGACCATATGCCAATGAATGGTTCCCACCTGGTCTTCAGTCGATTTAAGTTTATATCACCCTGCACACTTTAAAATGATTGTGAGCCTACCGATACATCTTATATAGAGCTGCTTATCGTTTTTCATTTTAGGTTTAAAGAGGTTTAAACAGACCACTGATGTACTATCATTTTCTCTTTTGCTCGCCAGGAAACTCATTTTTGTTTTTCTATTGTTTTTGTGTTTTTGAAAATTTTTTAATGTTTTTGGATTTTCAAATTTTGGATTTACTCCCCCTAAAATCAATAAACTAAGACAAATTTAAAACACAAGGGTATTTACAAAAACGATTTTCCGATGTTGGTTTTACTCATGCTTGACCTTAATGCCGTTTACCAATAATAAATAGTCAAATCTTGATTTGTCAAAAGCTTTGGTAAAAAGGTCGGCACGTTGGTCATCGGTGTGGACGTAAGCAACATCGATTAGCCTTTTCTCAAAGCAATCACGTATGAAGTGATATTTGATTTCGATGTGCTTAGTCTTTGAATGCTGCACAGGATTTCTAGTGATCTGTAAAGCAGCAGAATTATCAACGTAAATAGGAGTAGTTAGGAATTCAAAACCGTAATCACGCATTTGTTGTTGGATCCATAAGACTTGGGAGCAACAACTTGAGGCAGCAATGTATTCAGCTTCGCATGTTGATGTAGCGACGCACGTCTGCTTCTTGCACTGCCATGTGACTAGGCGATTTCCCAAAAACTGACATCCAGCCGTTGTGGATTTGCCGTCGATTTTGCATCCGCCAAAATCAGAATCACTGAATGCGATCAAGTCAAAGTTATTATCCCTAGGGTACCACAGACCGGTGTCAGAGTAACCCTTCAAATAACGAAAAATCCTTTTTACAGCTGCAAGATGTGAGGCCTTCGGGTTGACTTGATATCTGGCAAGCAGGCCCGTTGGGTACATTATATCTGGTCTTGATGCTGTGAGGTACATAAGAGATCCGATCATCGCGCGATAGTGTGAGGGGCTAACATCTTGACCCTTCAAATCTGGAGTAATTCCGTGATTTTGTGGCAATGGGGTACCGATGGGCGTTGCATCAGACATCTGGAATCGGCTCAAGATGTCACCAACATATTTAGTCTGATGGATGAAAATCCCAGACTCAGTTTGTTGTACTTGTAGGCCCAAAAAGAAAGTCATTTCCCCCATAGCACTCATCTCGAATTTATCCTGCATAATGCGCTCGAAATTCCTACACAAAACATCATTAGTAGAACCAAAAATAATATCATCAACATATACCTGTACCAGTAGAAGATCTCCATCTTGTTCTTTGACGAAAAGAGTACAATCGATAAGACCTCTGCGAAATCCATTCTCCAGCAGATAATTAGATAAGGTTGCGTACCAAGCTCGCGGTGCTTGATGAAGACCATAAAGAGCTTTGTTGAGCAACCAAACCCGATCGGGATGGATAGGATCTTCAAAACCTGGAGGCTGTTCGACGTACACCTCTTCTTCTACCACACCATGTAAGAATGCACTTTTCACGTCCATCTGGTATACCTTGAAACCTTTGAATGAGGCATAAGCCAGAAAAATCCGAATTGCTTCTAGACGTGCAACAGGTGCATAGACTTCGTTGTAGTCGATTCCTTCAATCTGACGAAAACCTTGAACGACTAGCCTTGCTTTGTTCCGGATAACGATTCCACGATCATCCTTCTTGCATTTAAACACCCAACGGGTACCAATCTTCTTATAACCAGCAGGTTTCTCTACGAGTTTCCAGACACCAAGCTTCTGGAATTGTTGCAGTTCTTCCTGCATCGCTTCAACCCATGAGCTATCTTTCAAAGCATCTTTCCAAGTTCTTGGCTCTTCCTGTGAGACATAACACGCGAAAGACCAATCATTCTGTTGACCAGATTCTCGGATAGTTGCATACAAGCCTGCATTGTTGTTGTTTCGCAACATGTTTCTTGTTTGAACGCCATTTTGAACATTTCCTATGATGTTTTATTGAGGATGGGTATTGTGAATCCTTGTTTCTGGATTATCTTGAACTGGAATGTTTGTACCCAGATTGTTGAGATTGAGATCATTGAAATTAACAACCAGTTCGATGCCCGGAATTGCCGAAGAGGATGATGCAGTAGCTTCAGCTGTTCCAGGGACGCCCACTGGAGGAGTACCCTCTGAAATACCATGAACTGCTGTTGGAGCTTCTTGATCTGCATCTAGAAATTCGTCATCCTCTGAAGATTCGTTCAATTCGGAAGCATCTTGAAAATCCTCATTGTCGAGAGCATTATTGTTGACTGAAGATGGCTCTTGATTGACAATAATGGGACGAACCAACGGTGAATCTGTTGCATTGTCACTCTCGAAAAACATCCTTGCAGCTTCATTTTCTTCAACTGCTTCAACATTGATCGAATTGAAAAAGTCATCGTACTCAAACATCCAAGGCTGACCAGGATTTTTGACTGGTAAAGTGTGCCTTTGTACTCTGACTTCAGACCATTCCTCGACCCTTTTAGTCTCTAGATTCCAGACTCTTAAGTTCGGGGTGGAATACCCAAGAAAGTATCCATCAATTGCTCTTGCCCCAAACTTTCCATTAGGATCGATTATTGTGCACGGAGCTCCAAACGGTTCAAGATATGACAAATCTGGTTTCCGTTTGTTAATAAGCTCAAAACAGGTCTTGTTGTGTCGTTTGACTGTGAGGACTCGATTCAACGTATAACATGCAGAGGACACAGCTTCAGTCCAAAAAGGAATCGGCAATTGTGACTCTACCAACATAGTCCTAGCAGTCTCGATCAATGTGCGGTTTTTCCGTTCAGCGACGCCATTCTGTTGTGGAGTATAAGCTGCACTAAATTCATGAAGAATACCTTTTGAAGTGCAAAACTCCGCCATGGCATGATTTTTGAATTCAGTACCATTGTCGCTGCGTATCCGCCTAACCTTCAACTTATATAGATTCTCAATCTGAATGATCAAGTTTTTGATAATACCGAAGGTTTCACTCTTATGTGCCATGAACGCCACCCAAGAAAATCTTGAATAATCATCAGTTATCACGAGGCAATATTGATCATTCCTAATACTTTTGTGTTTGACAGGACCGAACAAATCCATGTGCAAACGTTCAAGAGGAACAGCCACCGTGTTGACTTTCTTTGTAGGATGTCGCTTCTTCGTTTGTTTTCCTTTCTGGCACGAGACACAGACGTCTTGAAGATGGAAATTTTTAAGAGGAACACCATTCACCAATTCATTTGACACCAAATGATTCATTTTGCGTAAGTGAATGTGACCCATTCGCCTGTGCCAAGAGATTGTGTCTTTTTCTGTGGCTTTGGAAACGAAACAAGTTGCTTGTGCAGACGTTGTGATAGCTTGGCTCATATCAAGGACATACAAATCATTTATCCTTGGAGCCGACAAGAGAATCCATTCTTTTGGAATTTTGAAGCCGGGTTTCAGCACATAACATCCATTTGCATCACAGTGTACTGAGAACTGCTTATCACAAATTTGAGAAACACTAAGAAGATTGTGATCAAGTTGTTGTACGAAATTGATCTTGTCAAAACTAACAACCCCGTTGGAAATCATTCCTTCACCCGTAATATATCCGCCCTTATCTCCAGCAAAAGCAACATAACCTCCTCTAATAGATTTGACGTCGTAGAGAAGCTTCATGTCGCCTGTCATGTGCCTGGATGCCCCACTATCAACAATCCAATGACTACTGACAGTTCCTCCTGGAACACCCTGCACATGAACTCAATCGATTAGTTGGAGATGGGGACCCAAGCCATTGTGGTCTTGGGTCTTCCATTTTCATCAACAACAATAACCTCAATTCTTTGATGATTTGAAAATTGTGATGGTCCCCCTGATTCAATAACCATTTTTGGTTTCCAGGTCTGTTGAGTTTTACCAGTTTGATTGTTTGTAAGTTTAACTTCGTGTTTGTTTGAAGTTTTTGAACTTTCTGGTTTAACTGGAACATATTGTTTTTGAATCACATCAGTTTTAATCGCCTTTTCGATTTTCTTGACCTGTTGGCGTTTCTGTTTCTTTTCCCTTTCTCTTATGAGTCGGGGATCTTGTTTTACAGAAACAGATCGCTTGCGGTCAGTTGGGCCACGGGGATCATCAACCTTTGCTTTCAACTTATGAAGATACGGGCAATTTCGAATGATATGCCCGATTGTACCACATTCAAAACATGATCTTCGTTCAACAAACCCCGAAGTATCATGTGATCTTCTCGCCGATGATGAACTTTGTGATCTCGAGGTACTAGGTTTTGAACTATTCGGTTCATTCCTTTTCATTACTGTTACTTTCTGGACAAAATCTAAGTTAGATTGATTTGCAAACTTTTCAATTTTGTCCGTTCCCTTAGATTTCACAAAGTTCACATTCTTCTTCTTCTTCTGATTCGGCTTCTTTTGCGTTGGAGTCGGTGCCTTTCCTTTCAATTTGGTATGATTTTGCTGGGTTTGCACCGTTGGTAATTTCTTATTTCCAAATTGTTTTCTAACTTCAGCCTTTGGGATAGGAGGACACTGTGTGACTGTAACACGTGATCCTGTCTTTCCCAAAAACTTACTTGTAGAATTTTCAAAGACTTTACTGATTAAAGATTGATTAACATTCTTAATAGGAAAATCTTTGTCTGAATAAACTTTATCATCACCAACAAGAGTGTACAGCAAATCCACACTCTCCGACTCTTTTGCAGATGTTGACTCGGTTGGAACAGTCTTAGCGGGTTTTGCGGGAGGATCACATAGAATATGATTCTCAAGAGGTATGTCCTCTTCTTTGATTACCGCATTAGACTTTTCCGAATCAGTATCATCGGATTCATCATCAGAAGAATCAGTATCCTCAATCACAACTGTAGGATCCTGATTCTGTTCAGCAGAGGACACACATGTATCTGCTGACACATCTGAATCTGATGATACTTCTTTCTTGTATCCGAGACCTGTTGCACATTCTGCTGCAAATTCCTTAACATCTAGAGGAACAGATGGTTCAAAATGAGTTCTATACTCCTCATCGGGCATGGCATCATAATTGTTTCTCACGGGTGGTGGACATTTCTTGTATCCAATGCATGTGACATCCCGTTTCTCTTTCTGTACGTCAATGATGTGATCCAACACATAGCTAGAGCTCAAATAACTATCTAACTTGAGTCGGATCGCCTCACTTTCGGTTTTAACACAAGCCATTTCCTTTTGCATTATCTCAAGACGTGTGATATACAAATTTATGTCAGTTTGTTTTCTGGAAACCATTTTTGTCAGCTCGGTTTTATCTTTCTTTAATGTTTCAATCATCGACTTAAAGTTCTTTTCATGGTTTTCATAAAACATGTTGGCTTCAGTGCATTTTGAAAGATCAACAGTCAATTTCTGATTATGAATGAATGTCACATCATATTTCTCTTGCAAAGCCTCGTGTTTGCCTTGCAATTCACACCACTTATCATTCACTAAGACATGTTTGTCTTGCAATTCAAACAAACTAGCTTGTAAAGCATCGTGTTTGCCTTGCAACTCAGACATGTTTGCTTCCAAATCAGCACATCTAACATGCAATCCATCACAATTATCACAGCTAACAGAAGTGGGTTCATCGACACATACCTGACTTGATGAACTGTCGACATTAGCCATAAAGGCTGAATGGAGAGAAGACGAAGAATAAGCAGCTTGATCCACCAAAATAGATCTTCTTTGAATTCCTGCTGCAGCGTCTTCCAAAAGCTCATCAATATTAGCATCGACTGACGCACTTGATGTGTCATCTTCCTGATCATTCCCTGAACCCGAGGACTCTTCATCCGAACTTCCACTGTAACCTGAGCTGTTTTCATCTTCAGAAGATTCATCACCATTGGTGGAAGATTCTCCACCACTGGTGTGATTTAGATCCTTCACGATTTCAGCAAAACAAGCTGTGCCATCTGGAGCGTCATTTCCCAACTGGATTGACCAATCACAACCTTCATCTACTTGAACCACAAGTGCCTGGTTGGCATTTGATGGTCCTGCTTGAGTCTGGTTGTTGACAGGCACCAATGTGCGAACATTGTTCCTGTTCTGGTTCTGCTGGTTGCCTTGACCCCTGAAAGGATTCTGGTTTCCATGTTGAGATGGCCTCGTACATTCACGCTTGAAATGACCACGTTCCCCGCAATTGAAGCACTTAACAGCCTGCTTATCGAACCCATACTTGGTGTCTTTCTTGCCTTCCAAGCTGGTTCTGCCTGTTCTTTCCATGAAATCCTTTGCTCGCCTAACAGCACTGGCAAAGGCCCACTTGATGTCCATTATCTCCATCTCCTCTTTATCTATCTGCTGATAGTCTTCTTGTGTCAGATTAATGTTACCAATCTGACCTTCCACCAATCCACAGTATGCGCTCACCAAAGTGTTTAGCAGCTCCATGTGTTCTTTTGCTACTTCAACACTGACTTTAGAAAAGCTTGAGGTGTCGAGCCGTACTGTATTTTGCTTTGATTGCTGACCAGCAGATGATGTGCTTCCATAACACGCTTGCTGTTGAGGCGGAGGAGGAGGAAGTGGATTTCCGAATATATCAGCTTCTCTGATAGGTTGTTGGCTTTGCTGTTGTGGCACTGGTTGAGGAACTGGATTAAGCGGATTTCCATATATGTCTGTTGTTGGAGGAGGAATGTCATACAAGCTAGTGCTAGACACAAATGCTGTTTGAAGTGGAGCGTGTGCAGAAGGTTTTGTAGAAGTGCTAGAAGCTCCATAATACATGTCAGGATTTTGTGGCACTGGAACTCTTTTAGCCTTGAGAGTTTCTTCCTGATTCTTGTTTTCCAGGAGTTGAGCAAAGTCACCGAAGTTTGTTGTATCCAAAGTGCCATTGTACTTCAGGATTTCTAAGAAATTATTCCATTGAGGTGGCAGTGCATCTGCAAACTTCTTCACTGTCTCTGCTGAAGTTGTTACAACCCCAATATTTCCCAATTCAGTCAGCAAATGAGTAAATCGACTTGTCAAATCTCCTAAAGATTCATTCTGCATACAAGTAAAACCATCAAACTCTTTCTTTAGCAGGTCTTTTCTTAATTGACGTGTCGCTTCATTTCCTATGCCCCTTGTTTTCAATGCGTCCCACAACCTCTTCGTTGTCTTGTGACTGACAAATTGATGATAAATATCTTTGCTTAACGCCTGAGTAAGAATGGCATACGCTTTCTTCTCTAAGTCATACACCTTCTTCTGATCTTCCGTAAGATCGGCAAACGTAGCAGCAGATGAAGCGGCAACCTCTATTGTTTGATCAAAATCTGTGATGAAACGCAACCACAATTCTGTATTTTGACCAAGGACGTATGTATGAAATCTACCAAACCATCCCGGATATTCACTTAAATGCATCAACTTTGGAGGCCTATTCAAACTCCCCGTTTCACTTTCACTTAGCAAAATGCTTTGAACACTTGGAGCTTGATTTGATACGAATGCCCATTGACCGGTAGATGTAGCATTAGCTTGCGATGATGCAGGTACGGGAGATTCGGCCCATGCAGGAGATGCAGGTAAGGGAACACCCCAGGCCGAATTCATTTTTGATCAAGAAAAATAATATCTGAAAATTACAACTCAAACAAACAGTTAAAACAGTTTTGTATGCCTTCTGTTAAAAACTGATAAGTGTTTCGACGAAACAGCTTCCACGAAACAGACGTGATTGACGAAACAAATAGGAGCCTATCAGTCGACGAAACAGATTGGATGTGATGGGCTTGACGAAACAAAGGGTTCGACGAAACTGATATTGGGCTAAATGTGTCGAAGAAACAAGCCCACTTGTGATTTAGGGCTGCCACTCGACGAAACAGAGACCCAAGATGTACTACGAAACAGAAGCCCAAATTGTTAGCCCAATCCCACAACACAGTCCACGAAACAGAGGCCCAACAACAAGTAATATCGACGAAACAGAAGGTCTGTTTCGTCGAGGAGTGGCTTGACGAATGAGACCTGTTTCGTCTGATGTTTGATTCGTCGAAGAAGTAGCTGGGTGGGTGAGATCTGTCAGACACAACACTCTTTTTCAAACAACTGGTATGGTAAGATTACTAACCCGGTAAGGTGTCCAATTTTAATAATCTATTTCAATTTCCAATTCACAAACACTTTTTAATTTAAAAATTTTAAGATCAAAAAGTGGGTCTTGGTGAAGAACACTTTGAAGATGTTCAAGAACACAATGAATTTTCCGGTAAACTATGAGTTTTCCGGTGACCCGATAAATTTCCGAAAGCTGAATTTTGCAAAAATGTTTAATAAAAACCAACAAATAATATGTGAACTTTATTTTAACAAGGTTTTTAAGCAAACATAATGCAAAACAACAAGATTACAGCCGATTTTAAGAGATTTTTCCAAAAAATTATGAACTCTAAATCCGAAAATCAGCAAGAACTCCTCGGTTTTAACAAGGATAAGAGCCAAGGCTCTGATACCACTTGTAGGTCCGGCTAGGGGAGGATCTAGTCGCCTAATCCTTGTATACGAACCACTCCGGTTGTGCGGAATCCAACCGGAATAGCAAACCGAGATAGAACACGTAATAACACGACACGCAAATATCACCGTTTAACACCACTGTATTAATACGAATGAAAGGGTTCAGTTACAATCCAACGTTTACAAATGTGCTTTGTAAACTCTCTCTCTCGTGTGTGTGTGCTCTGTGGGTTCTCTCTTGTTCTTCTGTTCTGTCTCTGAAAGTCTCCTCTCCTGTCTCTACCGAAACAGAACAAATGAATGCTATTTATACTAACAGACACATACACATGTGACGAAACAGAAGATAGGCGACGAATCAGAATCATGGTCGACGAAACACATCTGTTTCGTCGACTTCTGGGCTGATTCGCCGATGATGTCTTCGGCCCAAATAGATGAGGCCCAATCCTTGATTCGTCAACTTGTCTTAGCCCAAGGACTGTGATGTTGAGTCCAGTCCATGTCTTGTCTCTTGTGTCGGCTTGAAGTCTTGTATACAACGGAGGAAAGTTGTCACAAAATAAGCCGAGCAAAGTCGCGTCCACAATCTCGAATCAATTCGCGTCGAGTCGCGTCCACAAATATGTATCAACAGTCATTTTTGTATTCATCTTGTTTAAAGCTGTCCCTCAATATTGCCCTTCCAAACCCGCCATTCGCAATCTCATATTTTTCCCTTCTACTCAGCATATCTTTTGTCCAAAACTGTAATGGACCATTCGTTCTTTCTTTATTCAATTCTCCACATACCGTCATATCCACATATAATATCTGCACACATTAAACGACATACTAATCATCCAACACAACCGATTTCATTCACAAACATATACAAATATACAATCATTTATTATAAAAACAAACTTACAGTCAATATTGGAATTGGCCCGTTGTATGAACTTTTGTTTCTTCCCTTTTTTCAACCGTTTTTGCAACACATTATCTTATTGCATATGTATGCACACCAGTTTACGTCCTCAACTTCTGTACTCTCATCAAATTTGTTGAAATAATATGTTATGCACCGTCCATCCATATTCACCCCAACAAGAGTATTCATAACTACTGTCAAAAAATCGTATTTAAATTTCCAGCTGACATCATCCCTATTCTATTCAATCCGTTTTACAATGTTTGCTGGTGTTATCAACTTCCCTTTGTACAATGCTTCCCATTCCTTTTTTTTTCAAAACTTCAGCATCTTTCTTTTTTTCCTTGTCATCCAATACTATACCGACATTCTTTAATCCTAAAAGATTGCTCACCTCAGTCTCATTGACCTTTATGCTTCCATTTTGCATTTTAATCTCCATTGTTGATTCATCAAAACTATCCATTATGAAATACGCAAGCTTTGATGGTATTGAATCTGTATTAATTGTCAGCATCCTTCCAAAACCCATGTTAACCACCGTTTCTCTTTGTGCTTTTGACAACATTTTTACCACATAGCTCAACTGGTGTGGTGATATCCTACATTGCAATGCCATTAAAATGTTCTCTTTTTTGTTTTAGCATTTGCTTTTTTCTTTGCCACACTCTTTATCCGTCTGTTCAACCAAACAACTTCATCTTTTTCTGCATTCAAACCAATAAGATATTCATTATACGTTTATGTTACATGGGATCCATATGTTACATACACACTTAATATCATTATATTAAACAAGTATGTCGTACCTTTGCTTGGTTGTTCAACTGTTGTTGTGTTTTTTACATTCTCCACATCTTTATTGTTAACGTTGTTTTTTTTTTTGTTTTCCTTATCATCGACACAATTGGTTCATTATCTTCTATATCATCATTATGTTTCCTTTTTCTAATATGTGTTGGATTTGCATCAGTTTTCTTAACATCGGCTCTAAATGTCACTTTCCTTTGTTCCTTTTCATCACCTGTTGTACAAACATGCAATTAAACAATGTTAATATACCAAAACTGATAACATGTACGTTTACATATTTTTACCATTAATTTATATGCATAAATGCATACCATTAAGATATATGCAACTGTACATGTACAAATATTGTATATGCATCAACATGTATGCATAAATGCATACCATTAATGTATGTGCATAAAAATCATACCATTAATCTATATGCAAATGTAAATGTAAACATATTGTATATACAACAACCTGTATGCATAAATGCATACAATTAATCTATATGTAAATGTACATGTAAACATATTGTATATTCAAAAAACCTTTATGCATAAATGCATACCATTAATAAATATGAATAAATGCATACCATTAATATTTATGCAACTGTAAATATAAAACATATTGTATACGACAGAACTTGTATGCATAAATGCATACCATTAATCAATATGCAACTGTACATGTAAACATACTGTATATTCAATAACCTGTATGCATAAATGCATACCATAAATATATATGCATATATGCATACCATTAATATATATGCATATATGCATACCATTAATCTATATGTAACTGTAAATGTAAAACATATTGTATATGCAACTGTAAATGTATACATATTACTTTGCATACTTTATATGTACATATCACATTGTATGTATATATGCATACTTTGTCAAAACTAACATAATCATACATTTGTGTACTAAATGATCTGTGTATTAATACAACGTACAAAAATTAAGCTCTGTTTCAATAATTTTACACAAACAATTGTAATCATTTAACTAACATCACAAAATATACAATCTACATCTATTAACATACTAAATACTGTAATTAACAAAAAAAAAACCGCCATTAAAATACCATATTATCTTTCAGAATTTAACTAAAAATGTGTTATACGGGTGAAATGTGCCCTAATTTGTTGTAAATGTACAAAAATTGTGTTTCAATTTCAAATTACTGTACATTTTACATGTGTAAACTAAAAAATACAATAAATCTATGTATAATTTGTTACCTGTAGTCTTCTTCTTCAGAATGCCCTTCGATCTACCCTGTCTGGTTTCACGTTTGTCATCCGATTCACTGATTTCATCTGTCTTCATTATACTGTATTATCGGCGATTATAATACTCCGCAACAACTATTCCGCAACAACTTAGAACAGCCGTAATTGCCGCCGGTTATCGATCGTAATCGATTGAAATGGATCCCTCGCCTGAAATTGTTACAAATCGCCGCCGGATGATAATTATAATACTCCGCAACAACTACTCCGCAACAACTTAGAACAGCCGTGATTGCCGCCGGTTATCGATCGTAGTTGCCTGAAATTGTTACAAATCGCCGTCGCCGGATGAGTCGTTTGTGTGTGTTTTCGAATAGTTTACAATAAACCCTAAATACAATCCACAGTTGCGCGTTATTACAGATCTAGCCCTCCGTCCCTTTTTTCTTTTTTTTATAACTTTAATTAAAGTTTATATTTGGTCCTTGTAAGTGGTTCTTGCGGTTCTCGTAATAAATGGAGTTCTCGCATGAGCCCCTCCCTATATATATATATATATATATATATATAAAATCATGTAGATTGTTAGGAACAGTGATAAGATTTAGACTTTAATTGCGGTTATGCCATTATACTCTATATTGAGGTTTTTGGAATTGAACTCCGCTTATGTCACCGGCCACCTTTCGAAGTTTTAGATTTTGAGACGACACTATTTTATAACTTTATCAATTTGACTACAATAGTTATGTTTATTTATTAATTTATTTCATTTCATTTTTGGTTCTCTTTAAAGTTTCTTTTTATTTGGTTTTCTGCCTTTGAAGTTTCTTTCTATTTTTTCTATTTGGTTTTCTATAATGCCATTTCGTATGCTTTATTTTCGTTTTAGACGCTACAGTTTGTTTTCTTTACTTAATTTATTTTATAAATAATATTAGTTATATTTTTTATAAATTCTATTTATAGCAGAGTTGTGACCGGTAATTTACAAGTGAACAAAGCACAAACGTACATATTATCAAAGCAACTTCATGTTTAATTCTCTTTATATATAAAGTGACGCCGTTTAACGTTTTCATCATTCTAATAATAAAAAAAATATTATTAAATTATGAATAAACCTTTGCAACGTATAAGTGATTGAAACATAAGCATACATGTCATTAGAATGACTTTGTTAGTTTTTCTATGTGATGTTTATCTTTTTTCGTCTTTTTAACAACATAATATAATTCGTTATAATATATTTGGAATATGCCGTTGTTACGTGCTCGAACCAGGTCAACTATAATTGATATGAGTGACGGTTCCGTCTTGCTACCTGACAATGATAACAAATTCTAACAAAATAACATCGGTATCAATATTCACGTTTAAGGTTATCAATCAATGTAAAACACATGTTAATATCTTTTTAGGCATATAATGATATTATTTTTTAGTTTCCAGTTTCGGTTGCTATAGCAAGAGTCTAACAAACCGAATTGATACTGATCAAATCCCGCGGCGTAGCGTAGGATGTACCACTAGTTAAAAACAATTGTTGGCACAATGGAAAATGTGACACTTTTATAGTCAAGCTACGACACACAACAATAAGTAATTAAAAATATAAGACAACGACATATGCCATCATGATTTTATATGCGCCTACTAAAGAATACCTATAAATAAAAGAAAGGCACTTATTCTAAGCCTTTTTTTCCTTGTATAGTAATACACCTGGATCAGTTTACTATTTTGGACCAAAAACGAAGAATCTCTTTTCTTGTATAGTAATACATGTGGATAAGTTTACTATTTTGGACCAAAAACGAAGAATCTCTTCGCTACAAATGGTTAATTAAAACTCGATAAAGGTTAAAACGCGAGTTAGCCCAATTCGAAACACGACAAGCACAGTTATAAAATTGAGACTCAAAATTTTGGTAAATTTTAGCAGTTAATTAATTAAAAATCATGAATGCTTATCAAACAACCCTTGCGCTACATGAAATTAGCTTCTTAAACCTTTAGAAAACAAAAACACAAACTTGAACTCCATTATGCACTCGAACTATGACAAAGCATAATGAAACATGGAGGTACCTTGTCTGAAAAAGCTATACTCTCGCTCTATAGCAGGAAACAAACAAACATACTAACAAACCATTAAACTTCGATTTAAGAAAGTACTTCACCCAGAACATACAATATACACGCTAGTTATTATCCAAATTTGATATAGAATTAGCTTCGCTAAGGTATTACATATCTCTAACTTCAAATATGTTGCGGTTCTTGACGACTATATCAAACATATGCATCGATTTGAGCTTGTTGAAGTCTTTAGGGAGAGAAATGAGATGCACAGTGGATCTTTTGTGAAACTGCAACAAATCAGGATCATCATAGTACCTTTCCCATCCAAAAGATGACAAGATTCTTTCCAGCACATCATAAGAAGTTACCACTTGGTTCGTTGCTACATGAACCAGGACCTTACGCCTTGCCAAACCCTGAAAGGAATCACTTCCAGGGCTATCCACTAGTCGAACCACACCGTTCTGCTTGAACACCCAAACACCAGACATATCTTTAGTTCTTAAGTAGCTAGCAAGATAGGATTTGTTTTGGTTTTTTATGAACAAGAATATGAATGACTGGAGTCTTGAGTAGAGGTTTATATAGAGGTTTCTAGGCACCTGGGATAGAGAATATATATGTATACATATATCTCTTTCTATTTATAACACATAAAACTGTGCATTGTGGCCCAATATATATTGTAGAGTAAAAACTTTGTGTGTTTAGGGCATCACTTACCCACGTGTGAATGTGTGGGGAAGGGATATTTTTGAATGGACGGGAATCCAAAATCTTTTTCCATGTCATTATAAAATCCCCCACAAACATAAAAAGGACTCTTTTTTTTTTTGGTTTTTGAGGGGTGGGGGATTAGGTTTTTTGGGGTTTTTTTTTTGGTGAGGTAATTTTGTAGAGTAATTACTCTAGAGGATTAAAATTATTCTACATGATCATTTGTAGAGTAATTTTGATAATTACCCTACGAGCAAATAATTACGAAAATACTACCGCGTTTTTTTCCCTTTTTCATACTATTCGTACGTTTACTACGCTAAAGTTATTTGTGCGGGAACTTTACTCTTAAAAGTATAATGAGCTCCACTAAAAAAACTAAACAAATAATATACGTATAAAGTGTAGACTAATTTAGGCGGCAATTAAAATACGGTCTTACAAATACCTGTTAAAATGCAGCCTTTAAATAGCTCGACTAAATTCAGTCTTAACCAACACTTTTTAATAAATGCCAATAAAAAATACCAAATTTAAAGCGTATATTAAATTTTGGCTTAACCAGTCCTTACATACGATGATCAACCCCTTGGGAAATTCTGTTGGAAAATCAAGCCTTTGATCGATCACAAAACACACAATATTAATTACTTGTTTGACTCTTTTATTAAAGATAAACCCAAAATGTATAAAGCACACAAATAAAGCATTACATAATCCTTGTTTATATAAACCCAATCCTAAACCTATTAGGCGTACTCTAATTCCATTTAAAGCCTTTGTAAGTCGATCACTTTTACTGGAATTTACGAAGGAATAATCTAACTCCATAATCTTTTGTGAGGATGTCAGTCCATTGCAACTCCCTACTATAGTGTTCCAATCTATGCATGTTGACATATTTTGACGCCTTTAGGGTGTGCAGTTTGTTACTCATTTGAGATCTATATCTATTTCGATGTAATTGTCTTTTGAGAGTTAATGAAAATACTTTATAATGGACTTTTAGTTAAAGTCGGCTAATTTTTAGAAAAAAACAATAAAAAAAATACTATAACCGGCCTAATCCCAAAAAAATCTCTTGACAGGACATGTAAAAGAAAAACTTGTAGAAAAAGAGAAACGATACAACTTGTAGAAAGAGAGAAACGATACAACATATAGACATTTGTACTCACACAGAAACAACCCTTGTTGTACATGAAATTAGGTTCTTAAACCCCCAAAAAAATCCGAATTTTGTGCTCTATTATGCACTCGAACATTGTGGTAACCCGTGTTCAAACTTGGACTTAGTTTGCCAGCAAACGGTACATACTTTCACATATACCAACCAGAGGAAACAAACAAACCTTGAAACTGCAATATGAGAAAGTAATCACCCAGAAAACACAATAAACACGCTAGTTATAAGTTATAACCCACTCGGAAAGACCTAAACAACCATAACTGGATATCAATGGTTGTTTAGCTAAGGTACTACATATCTCTAACTTCAAACATGTTGCGGTTCTTGACGACTATGTCAAACATATGCATAGGTTTGAGTTTGTTGAAGTCTTTAGGTAGAGAAATGAGATGCACTGTCGATCTTTTGTGAAATTGCAACAAATCAGGGTCATCATAGTACCTTTCCCATCCAAATGATGACAACATTCTTCCCAGCACATCGTATGAAGTCACCACTTCATTCGTTGGTACATGAACCAGGACCTTACGTCGGCCCGCACCCTGAAAGGAATCACTTCCAGGGCTATCCACTAGTCGTACCACACCGCTCTGCTTGAACACCCAAACACCAGACATATCTTTAGTTCATGACTAGCTAGCTATATAAGGTTTTTAGTTCTTGACTAGCTAGCTATTAGGGTTTTTTAGTTGTGGTTTTGATGAACAGGAATATGAATGTTGGAGTCCGGAGTGGAGGTTTATATAGGGTTTTTTTGGCACTTGGGTTGGAGAATATATGCATATATATCTCTTTCTTTATATGATACATAAAAGCGTGCTTTGTGGTCCATTAACTGGTAAGAGTTAATTTTTTGTGTGTTTAGGGCATCACTAGCCCACGTGTGAATATGTGGGGGAGGGCACACTTTGGATTTAGGAGAACCCAAAATCATTTTCCATGTCATTATAAATCCCCACAAACATAAAGGGACTTAAGCTTCAGTTGGTCGAGTCGTTCTGGAACAACATTAATTGGAAACAACTGTATGCATCGGCTTCCTGTGTGTGACCAGATGTTGATTGATATTACAGGCAGTCTGGCACGATTTTAGTTGTATTGTTATTAACTTGTTTTGATATGCAAAGTGTACCTTACGTATTTAACAATCAAAGTACGTGGTTTTTTCACTGAATCAAACATCTTATGCATGTTGGTTGTGGGGTTTTAGATCATATCATAAATAAATCATAAACGACAATCGAAACTACAACTAATGACTAGAAGAGTGATCACTATTCTTAAAGCAATTCCATCCCCACCTTTCAATAGAACCATAGGTTTGTGAAGAATCACTTCTGAATATAACTAAAAAGAAGCAACATATAGTATTCCTTATCAACACTGCACAGGTGTTGATAAGCCGGTTGAATTTTCTTACTTTTCAAGTAATTAAAGAATTCGTGTTCAGATCCTATCCTAACATGACTATTTTGTAATCTCTCATACTAGAAAATACGTTTACAACTAAATGGGGTACCCGTGACAGAATAACAACCAAACATACTCCAAGATTTATGTTCCTACAACAAATATATTGAAGCTCTAATTCTTTAATATACCTTTAATGGTTTTATTTGATAAAAATTAAACTTATTATTATTATTATTATTATTATTATTATTATTATTATTATTATTATGGGCTGTTGAATTTGTCAATTTTAAAGCCGGATGTTTATGTTTGTTGTTGATGCATTTTGTGTCTGTAGCTACAATTGTTTATACCGTATATCTTTTGGTCATTATGTAGACGTTTAAGTATGTAAGGTGTTGTTTGTTGTTTTTTACGAAGTAAAATGTCTGCAGTCTGCGAAATACATCTGTAGACATCTGTAGCAGAAGAGGTGGATCAAATGTATCAAGTCTGCAAGAAGAAGACTGATTGTTTTTTAACTTCTGTAGGCTTCTGAAATAAACTGGTGGTAGTGTACGGACGGTAATGGTGGTGGACGGTGATGGTGGTAGACGGTGGAGGTGAGTGGTGGGTGGTGGACGGTGGTGGTAGTGGAGATGGACAGTGGTGGGTGGTGGACGGTGGTGGGTGTTGGAGGACAGTGGTGGGTGGTGGACGTTGATGGGTGGTGGACGGTGGTGGTAGTGGAGATGGACGGTGGTGGGTGATGGACGGTGGTGGTGATGAACGGTGGTGGTGGATGGTGGACGGTGGTGGGTGTTGGGTGTTGGAGGAAAATGGTGGGTGGTGGACGTTGATAAGTGGTGGTTGTTGGTGGTGGGTGGTGGGTGGTGGATGGTGGTGGTGATGAACGGTGGTGTGTGGTGGACGGTGGTGGTGGTGATGGACGGTGATGGGTGGTGGTGGTGGTGGTGATGGACGGTGACGGTCGAAGGTGGTGGTGGTGATGGACAGTGGTGGTCATGAACGGTGGTGGTGATGGACGGTGGTGGGTGGTGGATGGTGGTGGTGGTGGTCGGTGGTGGTGGGTTGTGGTCGGTGGTGATGGGTGGTGGTGTTTAACCCTCTACAGACCTTAGAAAATCTTAGAAGTGGATGGACCAAGTCTACACCAATAAGACCTCGCGCAGACCTTTTTTAATGAAATGTCTTCGGAAAAGCAAACAGTCAGCGCGTGACAATGTCTGCGCGTGGTCTGCGCCGCGCAGACAGAAGAGCCTGCGCAGAGGTGTTATGAAAAAACAAACAGCACCTAAATGTTTGACTTTTGTGTAAGTTGACCAAAGTCAAACGACATCCTCCTGTCCATGTCGTTTGACTTTGGATATCATCTCTGAAACGACATGTCATTAACCAAACAAAAATGGATGTTGTTTATCCGAAGACGTCTTTTGGAATGAGTTGTTGTTTGAAAGGAATCCAAAAAACATGTGATGTCGTTTAGAATATCCAAACAACATGTGATGTTGTTTGGTTATCTGAACCATGTTACTTGGCAGCTGGGTTTTGATTATAAATACCCAACACGCCTTTTGGACTGTAGAGCTGAAAATAGAGAGAGAGGAGAGAGGGGGAGAGAGAGAGTACCGGAGAGCTTTTCTGTGTATATCTTGTACCGAAACTCTTCTTGAATCAATATACGAAATGTTATTGATGATATGTTTGGGTTATTGATTCTTGTATCGCTTGGTTTGTGGTGTAACTTGGATTTCGCACTTGTTGCATCATTAAGAACAAGAAATCTTTATTGTTCAAGATCGAAATCTGAACCTACAAGTGGTATCAGACCATTAGGCTTGATATCATGTGAAAAACCAAGCATTTTGAGAGATTTTTTTGTTGTTTATTGGACAAAAAAACGCTTAAAAACTTGTTTTACACTGAAAAATGGATAAAATGACCTTAAAATGATGTTATTTGTTGATGAAAATGATTGAATACTTGTTAAAACTTGTGGCGACAATAAAAAACATGGCTTTTGTTGAGTTTTTAGCATGAAAACCGTTCCACCAATGTTTCTGGTGATCAAGTATGCCAGAAAAGTAAAAGTTCGTTCTGGAAGGCTGTTGATGCATTTGCACGTTTAAAATCCTGAAAAAGTTGTCCTTTTTATCTCCTTGTCGGGTTCAAACGACACCTCATACCAGATCAGCGTCGGTATTTTTTAAACAAAATGACGTTTGCTTGTCATTTGACATTATCCTTAAATGACAGCATATACAATCAAATGATACCTCATTATCGTTTGGGCACTTCATCAAACAAGATAGCATATCGTTTGATCAACAAGCCAAATGACATACATCCTTGTTGTTTGATTTCTATTGTTGTTTGACTATTTACCTTGTTGTTTGACCAAGGGGTTGTTTGAAATCAAGGGTTGTTGTTTGACCAGAAAGGGTGTTTTTTGACATTGCATGTGTCACACCCCAACCAATGGCGGAATCATCGGAGTGGGACTAGTTCGAGATTGCAAGAGACTTCATAACACTATTTGTGACAATATTTAATTCAACCATTTTCATTCATAATCAAAATTGTCAAATATTACAAGAAATTCAAATAACAACCTTGTTCATAACATAAACATAACAGAATTGATACAACACTTTAAACCTAAACGTCTAAGTGAGTATCTAGGCATCATTGCTAGTCCGTTTCATAGCATCGTCAATCATCAACCTGTAACATGTTTAAAATACAATTCAATGCAAAAGCAAAGGCGAGTATACAAGTTTAAGAATAAGTATAACTACAAGTTTAAAAGTTTAAAAACGAATCCACATGGCAACTTAGTTTATACATGAGCATCATACAAGGCATGCAATATTTCTAGTCAACCCTCTGCTTACGCAAAATGATATAATTCACACTACAAAAAAATGCCATTTAGTGGCACACACTTTTAATGGCATTTAGTTTTTGTGCCACTAATCTAGGTTTTAATGGCACTTTGTGTGTGTCACTCTTGTTTAACACACATTTTTAGTGGCATTTAGCTTGTAAGCCACTAAATTAGTATTTTTAATGGCATTTACATTTGCCACAATTACTTGACACATGCTTATAGTAAACAAACCTCATGTACCTAGATGTAATCCGAAACATAAATGTTAGTTTTCTTTTGTTAATGAAAATATAATTAGCATATTAATAATGACTAACAATTAGAAACACAACATATAACTTTATTATCATTTACTTAAAAAGAGATAATTTACCCTTTGGGGATATTCACCATGTCTTAAATTTTACTTGGATTATGTACACTGTATAACCGACATACAAAAATCACATGATCGATCCAATTTACGACCAAAATTCCCTCTTCTAAAATTTCACCCTCAAAATTAAAATTCCCTCTCACTTTTGGTTTCCCTCTTCTCCTAAAAATTTCACTCTCCTCTTCTCCTAAATATTCCACTGCCTCAGATTTATAATTGCTTATTTTTCCTCTTTGTAAAACTGATCGGAACCCTAGTCTGCATATCTATTCTCATTAGCGAATATAGTTCGCTTTACTTGTTCAATCGATTATTAACCCCATTAGCGAATTCAATTCGATCTGAACCCTAGCTTACATGTCTAATCTTTGTTTTGTACGGATTTTTGCAGGTCGCTAAACAGGTGTCGTTAGGTCGATTCTTCTTTCGTGGCTCCTATTGCCAGGTATATTTCTCACACTTACAAACATCAAAATTCAGTTTGAAATATTGTGGTTTCTCAATTTCATGCTTGAGATAGTTCAATTTGCAATATTATGTTATATTTCCCACACTTCCAGATGTCATAATTATTTTGCGTTTGGTTTCAAAACATTGTGATTTCTCAATTTCATGTTTGCATTTGTCAATCTCTTAATTTTCTAATTCAGGTTCATGTGATTTTTTTCTGCACTTAAATGTTTTAGGGCTTTGAGATCTGCTAGTTTTGTTATTTGATCATTTGCGCTATTTTTTTGTGGGGCCAAATTGAGATTGTCCATTATATGACTTGATCCCTTCACATAAATATTAAATTAGGTTAGCATAATTCTGCCATGAAACTTGACCAGTATGAGATTTTTTGCACTCTTGAATATTGAATATTATAAGTTATTGTGGGAGAACAATAAAGCTAATCTATCTATTCGATGTAATAAGTTATTTATTAAACTTGATGACTTCACATATATATTGAATTAGGCTAGCAACAGTGGTGGCTCAATCATTTTGGGAAAGTTGGGGCTAGGGCTGACTCTACCCACGGATGAGCATTTGGTACTGAGTATAGGTATAGGTATAGGTACTCAATCGGTACCGTACCGAGTATATTCGGTACTGGTACCAGTACCCATTTTTCCATTTTTGGTACCGGTACGGTACTGGTATTTTGGTCTATTACCGGTAAATACTGGTCACGTACCCATACCCGTATCGGTGCCCGTTTTCTCCATTTTTTTGTACCGGTACGGTATCATGCTCATCCCTACTCTACATTATGTCTAGATTAGGCTATGCCTTATTTTTAGGCTCCAGTTCGTCTAAGCTCGGCTTGTTTTGAGCCCATCTTGAGTAGCTCAGCTCATTTACAACCCTAGTGGATACAGTATTAACCTAGCTATGAGAATAACATGGCAACTGAAAAGTGTATGAAAAATGATAACTTTGTCAGAGAACCACATGAAAAAATATAGATATAGCTTACGACATAATTTAAAAACCATAAAAAATATGTGTTGTAATAGTTTGACATAGGTATGACTTGTAGTAAAAAAAATTTGGTGACATAAGTATGACTTGTAGCAATAATAATAAAAAAACATCATCTTTATTAAGTGATTTAGGTCCGGTCTTAGATTACACTAGGATGACTAATTGTGCTTTACTCTTCATATATATTTATGGTCTTGACATGTACCTCAAGGCTGAATTCAAATCTGATCTTAGGCACATAGTAGTGGTATTCAGGCCTGGCATTAGTTTTGCAAAAACTAATTTTGCATAGAGCACTATGAAACATGCATAGAATCATAGATAGTATATACCTTTCAGTAATCTTTTGAATCTTTGTGGTCAAACTTATACAAGTTGAATTTCCAATTACTAATGTTATTCATCATCTTTATCTTCAACCGTAACTGTTATTCATACAATGTGTTTAGTGCATCTTGAATTTGAAGTTGAATTTTTTACTACAACCATATCATGCTGACTAGGTACACTCTTGATGTAGATATGAAGGTTGTTGTCACGCTTGATGTGCTCCAGTCTCTTGAGGAGAAGGTAACCACTTGTAAGGAGACCAAAGCACGCTTCGAGGAGTAGTTCAAAAATAGAAAGAACCAATGATAAGTTTTATATGTTCCGGTTTGTTTTTTTTTTTCTTTCTATTTTTTGTCTGAGGAACAATATTGCTAGGCTCTTTTTGATCCAAATGAAATTACAATTTTAATATGAATCTTGAACCTAAAATTGTAAGTATGGAATTTATGTGTTTCATCTTAATTTCTGCATTGGTTTTGAATTTGAGTTTTTAATGTTGATTTACAGGAATTTCCTGACTAGAGAATTGCATAGATGGTTCCTACAAAGTGGATGATATAGATGAAACAAGGTAATCATAGACTACAAGTGAATGGCTTAAAGTTGCATATATTGCCATTTATGTTCCTACATTTTTTTTATTATGGTTCATGCATGTAATATGCTTGAATCATTATTTGTTCTTTTACGCTTATGTATTCATATAATAGCATTTGTTTCATTTATATGTTTTAGGTCTTTGGTATTGGTCCATAACAACTCATTAACAGTTAGCGAAATATCATCTTGAAGAAGTCATAAGGATAATGGTAATTACTTTTAACCTATTACTTTTTAACTATTTCACAATATTGATGGATGTGCCTATGTTTTAGCCTTGGTATGAACTCATAAGTCGAACTTTTCATTTTACAGGGCAAGAAAGATGTTTGGACATTTGAACTTTAAATTTTTGTTGACATTGTTGTTAAGGTAATATGTTGTTTTTTTTTTCTAAGTGTTAGGTGTTCGGGCCAAATATAAATTGTTGCATATTATATATTGGTTTTTTGTCTAATTGTTAGGTGTTTCTACCATTTTCTTTGGAAACAAGAACAATGAGTTTAAAAAATTAAAGATCTTTTAGTTTTTTTTTGAACCAATACTAATTGTTGTTTATATGGTTATGATGGCAGGGTAAATATTACGAGAAACTCTGAAGCTAAGTGTTATGGCAGTGAAATTTCACCCAAAAGAATGTTTAGACTCATCGTGTAAACATTTGGAATATGTTACCTATTACACAATGTTTTGCTCACATTTGAAATATGTTTCCAACATAACTTATTGTTAATGTTATAATATTATGATTTCTACATTTACAATTTTACGGAACTTTTATTTTATGTTGTAAATAATATGATTGTTGTGACAAAATTATGCCCCATTGAAATTTAACTAGAAACAGTACACAAAATTTGTGCGACAAAAGGTTATCATTATATTGTGGCAAAAAAAGTGTCGCTAAAACTAGTTGGATATTTAACTAGAATTAGTTTTTAAATGCACAAATATTGTGCCACTAAAAGCTCAAAAACTTTGCGTGGCACATCGAAAAAGTGCCACTAAAAGGCTTTAGCGTCAGCGCTTCTAGTGTCACTTTTTTTGTATGCCGCACATTCCTCCAGGGGACTTTAGTGGCACTTTTTTCTATTTTTGTGGCACTTCTAGTATGTCACTAAATGGCATTTTTTTTGTAGTGTCAACGTGACCTCTCGTTCACGGGTGGTGCGTTACTCCTATAGCGCTATAATTGTCAAATGGAGGCTAATAATAAGCTAATGACTATTGTATCATATAAGAATCACCCAAGTATAAGCATCAAAATATAACAAACATAGCATTCATGTATAAGGATTGTTTTCGTGCATTTGCATAAAGAATAAGTTTAAGTGTGGTTTTATAATTTAGCATGTTACGCCCCAAAAGTGGTAAACATAAAAAGGGGGTTTGCGAGTATACTCATGCTTTTGCAAGTCTTCAACTTGTGAATCCGCGAGTGAGTGGTTATGCTTCAGTGGTTTGCTCGTGCTTATAAATAGAACAGTACCCTGTACTGTTCTATTGCCTCTTTCACCACTTGTCTTCCTGTACGAACAATTCACTGTGAGCTCAGGCTGAGGGGGAGTTTGTATTACATGCATGCAAAGTTGTAATCAGTGATTGAAATAAATTTAATCATTCGGTTCAATGTTCAAACATGTGTGTTGAAAGCATTTCTCCTGTTTGATTGTGTGCAAAGTTTATTTTCATTTATTTCTACTACAATTACTTGTTTATCTTCATTAATCTCTAAACAAAAACACAATAAAAAAGAAACTCAGATCCTAACAATTGGTATCAGAGCTCGGACAGTCAAATTTGATCTAACAATCATTTTGACATAAATAGTTCAGCTCACAATCGTTGATACTGATAATTGTTCGTTTTGTTGAAAAACATAGTAAGGTTTAACCACGATCAAAGTTGATTAATCAGTACCAGTAAAACAAACAGGATGACGTCACAATCACAAGATGATAAAAATAACATCGGTTCACTTTTCAAACCACCCATGTTGAAACGAAATGAATACAACATCTGGGAGAGAAGGATGGGTCACATCCTTGCTCAACAGAATACTGGATGTTGGAGATCGGTTGTCTTTGGACCACATGTTCCAATGGTGCTGAGTGCTGAGGACACAAAGAAGTTCGAACCTAAGAAACCTGAAAACTATACTGAAACTGATTTTAAAAAATTCGAACTGGATGCCAAAGCATTTAGCATCATTGCATCTGCACCACCCAATGAAATTTATGCTGGGCTGTTACACTGTAACAATGCCAAGGAATTATGGAATGCACTTAAGGAACAATTTGGGGGGACTGAAGAAGTAATTGAAAATAACAGGGAAATTCTGAATCAGCAGTATGAAACCTTTTGTCACATTAAGGGTGAATCATTAACTCAACAGTTTGAGCAATTTAGTTGTCTCATTAGTGAGCTAAGACTTGTTAAAGTTGAATTTCCTAAATCTACACAAAATAGCAGGTTTCTTAGATCACTGCTTGAAAATGGGATACAATTTCCTTTGTAACTAGAAACTCTGTTGAGTTCAAAGATCTGACACTGACCCAACTTCATGGTAGACTCCTGACCTATGAAAGGGAGTTAAACCAGAAAAAGAAGTTGCAAGAGTCTGGCAAAGTTGCAGATGATTATTCATTTGGCAACACAGCTCTTCTGGGTCAAGAAGAGGCTGGCAGTAGTAAGGATTAGAGTTATGATCATTTTATTGACATATCTGCTGGTGGTAATTTCAACTCTGATCCTCACTCATCCAACTTTGCTTTCACAGCAAATGGAGAAAGCCAGAACTCTGATAATCTGTGCTTTGAACTCAATGACTTACAGCACTTTGATCCAACTGATCTTGAAGAAATGGACATTTTGCATCAATTGGCTATGCTTAGTGTAAGAACAAGCAAATTCTATAAAAGGACAGGGAGAAAATTCACAGGGTTACATGGGAATTTAAAAGTGGGCCTGGATAAGTCAAAGATCAAGTGCTATAAGTGCAACAGGCTAGGCCATTTTGCTCGGGAATGTAGGAGTCAAACCACTGGTCAAATTATTACCCATCCCAGCTCAAACCCTAGACCACAAAACCAAAGCATTGTGTACTATTCCCATTATACCCCTGCTGCCCATGTAAACACTGCTCATTATACAAACCCTGTTCCTGTGCATTATGTTCAAACCACTGTCCCTCAAATTCAGTATGTCCAAGCTCCTGTACCTCAGGTTTAAGTGCAACCAGTTACACCACAACAAGCTGCACCACCAACAGTGGTTCAACCAGATCAGCAAAGCTTTTTCACCTAAGGCTTTGTTGACTGGAGAAGTATGCCTGATGAACTTGGTGATGAAAAATTTTCACTCTATGCTACAAATAATGCTTCTAATGATGAATTTTGTCTTATGGCATTAGAGTCAATACCAGAAGAGCTGGATGCTGAAAAAGGACAGCTAAGTGCTGAAACAGTGCATGAAGTTGCTGAAGCAGTGGTTACTGCTGTTGTTGGTGAAATACTGCTGGGAGAAGATTCAGAACCCCTGATAGAACCACTGTCTGATCCCTGGTCTGAAGAAGAAGAGAAGAAACATGGTGAGAAGGAAGAGAAGGTGACTGATGAGAAAGAGCATACTTGTGATTGTGCCATTATGGCTGCAGCTAAGGTATCATCTCAGGTTCTTGAAAATCGGTGTTCAGACAAATGCATCATAGCATTTGCTAACATTAAAGTGGTGAATGAAAACCTTAGGGATAGAGTGTTGAATGATGAAGTCAAATTTGAAAAGTCTTTAAAAGAACTTAAAAACAAATTGGCTGAAAAGGATAAAGAAATCTGCAGTCTAAAAGAGGAGCATAGCATAACCAAGAACTAACTCCAAACAATGGTAGAAAAATATCAAGTTTGCAAAAAGGAGTTGGAATCCACCTAAATCACTTGTGAAAGATGGGTGGAATCTTGCAAAGGTTATGAGGTCATGCTTGAAAAACAACTTAAAAGCAATGTAAAATTTGGCATAGGATTTAGAAAATATGATGAAATTGAAAACACTGCTGCAAAACAAGTTGGTTCAGTTGAAATAACACCAACCAACAAGAATGGCCAAGAAGTTAAGATAACTGAAAACTTGGTAACAAAATCACTCTGGAAAGATCTGTGGGATCCTCAACCTTTGAGGAAATTGAGAAATACCAATTTAAACCCACATGGTCTGATGAGTGTGACATTCTTGAAAAATTTAAACCAATGGACTTCACAACCACTGATGGTGTAAAAGCTCCTAAAGCAAAGGTCATTCATCTCAAAGACATCCCAACAGTGGTTCAAAACTCTATTGCTAAGGAGTCTGAGAAGAAGAAAATAAGAGAAAAAGTTAAAAACCTGTTTTGTGATTTCTGTGAAAAGAAGAACCATCTAACAAAAGACTGTTTTCATCTAAAAGCATATGATATCAACAAAACTAGTGTTATTGTACCTGCTGAGAGCTGCACCATCTGTGGTAAAACAAACCACAAAACTCAGGAATGTGTGTATCTCAAATCCTTTGATATAAAAAAGAATGAGTACACTGCAAAAACATCCTTGAGTTCATCAACATCATCTGTCAAATTCACCAAGAATCAACCACTGTTTGTGCCAGTTCAAACAGCTGTTATAAAACAGCTAAACCAAACCTCTGTTAAAAGAGATGTTCAGGTGACTGATGCACCCCCTGCCTGTTGATACATATTGTGTGGATACGGCTCAGCTCGGTTCGACTCGGCTACGAAGTGAAGGCCGTAGTCAAGACATCCTCCTGTCCTGACTCGGTATGCTATTTACTTTGTATTGTTCGATGTACATGTAACTGCGTGTGTGCAGTATACATGTTAGATTATGTTTATGTGTTGTCTGTTTGTTTGTTGTTTGGACCATCTGTTTGAAGCCCAACATGAGAAGAAGCCCAGGCCCAACAAGTGATGAAATCCTATTGTCCGACGAAGTCCCCTTGGATGACGAACACCACATATGTGACGAAGACCCCCATGTGACGAAATCTCTGATTTCGTCGAGTCTTTGCAAGTTCGCCGATGAGTATCTCAACGAAATCCATGTTCATCACTGGGATTTCGTTGGCCACTTGATTTCGTCGACATGTTAGTATAAATACACAGACAACAGACAGAAACAAGTGTACGAGTCTGCATAGACTTTGAGAGAAAACACACACACACAACAGAGAGTTTATAAGGTTATCTTGTAAACATTGCATTGTAAACGTTTCAGAGTATTAATACATTGCGTGTTAATCATTGAATCTTTGTATCTTGCGTGTTCGTAACTTGGTTTAACTTACCCGTTTGGATTCCTCACTCTCGGGTTCGTCGGAAAACAGGAATAGAGGTTTAACTCGATCCTCCGGGTGGACCTACAATTGGTATCAGAGCGTTTGGCTCGATTCCTTGTTAAAACCAAGTTGTTTTCTTGTGTTTTTAAAGATTTTAAAGTGTTTTTCTTGTATTTTGGAGTTTAAAATTCATACATGTTCTGGAAAATCAGCTTTAGGATCGTGAAAATCATGATGTTTTGCGTCTTGTTTTTATAAAAACCTTGTTATACCTTATTTATACATGTTAGGATAAGGTTATTATTGAAACATTGTGTAATAATTTGTGTTCGGAAAGTTTTCCGGTGGCCGGTAAACTTGAAAAACTCATACAGTTCTTTGGCATCTTCAAAGTGTTCCTGTTGTTCTTCATGTTCTGGGTTTCTTATTTGAATGTTTGAAGATTTGAGTTTGCTAAATTATTGTTGATATTGTTTGTTTTTTATTGTTTGACAAATTTGACCATTGAAATGATGACAAGTTGAATAACAGGTACACAAGGTAAGGTGTGGCTTGACAAAGTTGGCAAAAGAAAGTTCTTTGTCAGAAGGATAAGATTTGATTTACTTTGAAAAATATCTTGCAAGTTGTCTGGTAATTTTTGTCAACGAAATCACACCATCTTCGTCACATAAGTTCATCGACGAAATCACCTTAGTTCAGCGACGAAAACCCCCTATCTTTGTCAAACATATCAGCGACGAAAACCCCCTATCTTCGTCAAACATATCAGCGACGAAAACACCCTATCTTCGTCAAACATATCAGCGACGAAAACCCCCTATCTTCGTCAAACATATCAGCGACGAAATCACTATCTTCGTCAACCATATCTTCGACGAAATCACTATTTTCGTTGAAAATTGTTTTGGACGAAATCTCTGAGTTCGTCATACAAGATTTCGTCAAACATTCTTGAAATTTTAACAGAACCTTTGCAAAACTTATTTAACTGTTTGTTTGAAGTGTGTAAACTGGTTTTTCATCAATAGACTTTCAAAACGAATCCGGATTGGTGGGGTACTCCATCTAATACAAAAAGTAAGTATAGAAGCACATGTTTATCTCCATCATGGGCCGAACCTCCTGCACAATCGTCGTCACCTCAAATTTCGTCAAGTCAATGGCCGTTTGTTTCAAATCAAAATCAAAGTATTCAAAGTATACTTTTAAGCGAAAATGAAACCGGAAGCAATAATCGTCCACCGAAGCTAATGCACATGAATGAATATCCGAGATGGGAAGACAAATTTCATACGTATATTCTTGGGCAAAACACGGAGTTATGGTTACGATTCATTACAGACTTCGATCAAGCACTTGATGTTGCCGCTTCAACTGCCGCGTCTTTTGCAGATCTTTGTCCAGATGATAAGAAGATTTATGATTTAGAAAAGAAGGCTTTTTCTATTCTAACTCAAGCGTTAAACAAATAAATCTATCATCAGTTTGTAAGCTTCAAGACAACAAAGCGGTTATGGGATGCATTGAAGACGAGAGGTGAAGGAAATGAAGCGTCACGCAAATTACAACATGACTTACTCAAGAAAGAGTTTGATGGTTTCACTTGTATGGAAAGAGAATCTTTGAGAGATTTGATAAGTCGATTTTATCACAAAGTTGGCCGATGCGCTGCCATTTCAATGGAAGGGTTTCTTGGAAATTTTGAACTACAATGGCACATTAGCTACAACCTCAATCAATGATTTCGTTCAGATGTTGGAGAATAAAGATCAGGAAGAAACTCTAAAGGCGAAAAAGGTTCCAGTACAACAAAATCCTGATATGTATTATGGAGCTTCTAGCACTTCTGCAAGACCTGCTCAACATGCTCCACTTCAAACGGCGTTTGTCACAAGCACAGATTTGTATGGCAATTCGATACAAGTTCCTGTTAAGCCAGCTCCAACCACAGACTTATATGGAAATCTTCTACAACCAGCTCCACAACAGCAAAGCCAACGATCTATCGTAGCAACTGATATGTTCGGAAATCCATTACCTGTTCGATCTACCGGAGCAATAGATCTGTATGGAAATCCACTTCCACCTTCCTCAAGACCAATGGTTGTTCTACCAACCACATATTTGTACGGCAATCCACTACTTGTGCAACAGCAAGCCTGTTATGGTAGCACATCATCAGCTGGTCAGCCATCTAATACAGTACGACTGGACACATCAAGTTTCTCCAAAGTTAGCGTTGAAGTAGCTAAGGATCACATGGAGATATTGAACACATTGGTGAGTGCGTATTGTGGGTTGATAGTAGGTCAGATCGGGAACACCAATCTGACTCAAGAAGATTACCAGCAGATAGATAAAGAGGAGATGGATATGATGGACATCAAGTGGGATTTCGCTAGTGCTGTTAGGCGGGGTAAAGACTTCATGGAACGGACGGGTAGAACAAGCTTGGAAAGCAAGAAAGACACCAAGTATGGGTTTGATAAGCAGTCTGTTAAGTGCTTTAACTGTGGTGAACGTGGTCATTTTAAGCGTGAATGCACAAAGCCAGCTCAGCATGGGAACCAGAATCCTTTCAGAGGTCAAGGCAACCAGGCGAATCAGAATCAAGCCAAGAATGATAATCGCACCTTGGTCCCTGCAAACAATCAAGCAGGACCATCGAACACCAATCAAGCTCTTGTGGTGCAAATAGATGAAGGTTGCGACTGGTCAATGCAATAAGGCATTGGTGATCAGGGAGGAGCAGCTTGTTTTGCTGAAGCTGCTAAGGATTTGAATCACGCTAGTGGTGGAGAATCTTCCACCAATGGTGGTGAATCTTCAGATGAAGAGAGTTCTGGTGATTCAAGGAGTTCAGATGAGGAAATCTCAACCTCAGGCGAAGATTATTCTGATGATGTATCTAGTGGGAGAATCGATGCAGATATCGATGAATTGTTAGGAGAAGCTGCATCAAGTAATGATAGAAGATATATTCTGGTGGATCAAGCTGCTTATTCTTCTTCTTCTTCTTCTTCTCTTCATTCAGCCTTTATGGCTAATGGCAGCAGTTCATCAAGCCAGGTATGTGTCGATGAACCAACTGTCATTAATTGTGATAATTGTGCTAGCTTAAGTGATAAATGTGCTGATTTAGATGCTAATATGTCTGAGTTGCAAAGCAAACATGATGCTTTAAATGCTGAATTATCTGACTTGCAAAACAAACATGTTTCTTTAAATGCTAAGATATCTGATTTGCAAAGCAAACATGAGGCTTTGCAAACCAAGTATGATGTGACATTTATCCACAACCAAAAGTTGATCGTGGATCTTGCCAAATGCACAGAAGCCAACATGTTTTATACAACCATGAAAACGAGTATAAAACAATGATTGAAAATTTAAGAGAAAATGTTGGTGCACTTGTGTCTGTACTTTGTCTGTATTTTGTCTTGATACAAAACGATGTCTTTGTTAGTCCTGTAAGTTTGACCAAGTCAACCATCCTCCGGTTTGACTTGGCCAAACAGTTAGACATTTGTTTGAAAGATGGCTGTGTCGAAAGATGTATCATCGAAGGATAGTTTAGATCCTTCGATGAGCCCGAAAGATAACCTTCGATGGATGGACCTCGAAAGATCTCATCCTTCGAGGTACATGTTGATCCTTCGATGGGTTTCTAGTCGATAGATGATCCTTCGATCATCTATCTGATCCTTCGACCAGACCATGCTGTGTTCGGGTATATATACCCAAGTGTTGTGTTCATTTCTGTAGAGACACTAGACATAAGAGACAGACAAGAGACAGAAAAGAAAAAAACACAGAGAGCATTCTGCTCGGAACACACACACACGAGTTAGAGAGAGTTTGCAGAATACATTTGTAAACCTTGTGCTTGTAACCGGAACCTTTTATCGTATTAATACAAGTGGTGTTAATCGGTGAATCTTTGTGTGTTGTGTTTGTGCTTGTTTCATCTCGGTTTGCATGCTAGCCTGGATTCCGCACTCGCTAGTGTGTTAGATATAACAAGGAATAGGTTAAACCTCAACCTCCGAGGGACCTACAAGTGGTATCAGAGCCGTGGCTCTTTTCCTTGTTAAAACCGAGGTGTTCTTGCTGTTTTTCGGGCTTTAAAAGTTCATATTTTCTGGAAACACTTGTTAAAATCGGATTTAATCTTGTTTTTTTGCCTTGTGTTTGACTAAAAACCTTGTTATTTTTCATGTTTACATGTTAGTCATGGGTTTTTGTTAAACATTTTAGCAAATATTGTGTTCGGAGAGTTTCGGTTCACCGGAATTCTTATTTTTCTGGGTGGTGTTCTTGAAATCTTCATTGTGCTCTTCAAAAGTTACACTTTTTGATCCTACAAAAATTGTTTGAAACTTGTTTGTTGTTGGAAGTTGTAAACTGATTAAAATATTCGAACCTTACCTGTTTTGGTGAAACCTGCATGTCATTAGTTGAAAGATATGGTCTGAACATACTTTCTGCCGAAAGTTTCTACCAACCCATCACCTTTTTCACCAACCTGTCATCCTTAGTCAACTGTGTCAGACCGGATCGAAGGATATCCTTCGAAGTCGAAAGTTCATCTTTCGATCATAGAAGGTTCGATAGATAATCATCTTTCGACCCATCCTTCGAAGTCAGAGGCTTATCCTTCGATCAAGGGAATCTATTCGAAGGATAGTTATTCGAAAGATAAGGATATATACTCGAAAGATAAGGATCTTTCAAATTGTGAATCTTTCGAGTTTGTGAATCTTTCGAAATCATTGTTCGAGATTCAACAGTGATCTTTCGAACACTGTTGATCCTTCGAACAAGTCTTGATCCTTCGATCATAATCTGTTTATGTTTAACAAGTTTGTGATTTTCAGGTATTCTTTTTCTTGATCAAAAATGAATTCGATGTGGGGTATTCCCTTACCTGCATCTCCTGCATGGGCCGAATCTCCCGTACCTGTATCTTCGCAAGCTAATGCTATATCTACCGGTCAATGGGCATTCGTATCAAATCAAACTCCAAGTGTTCAAAGCATTTTGTTAAGCGAGAGTGAAACGGGAAGTTTGAATAGGCCTCCAAAGTTGATGCACTTAAGTGAATATCCGGGATGGTTTGATAGATTTCATACATACGTCCTTGGTCAAAATACAGAATTGTGGTTGCGTTTCATCACAGATTTTGATCAAACAATAGAGCTTGCCGCATCATCTGCTACTACGTTTGCAGATCTTACGGAAGATCAGAAGAAGGTCTATGATTTGGAAAAGAAGGCATATGTCATTCTTACTCAGGCGTTAAGTAAAGATATTTATCATCAATTTGTCAGTTACAAGACAACGAAGACGTTGTGGGACGCATTGAAGATAAGGGGCGTGGGAAATGAAGCGACACGTCAATTGAGAAAAGACCTGCTAAAGAAAGAGTTTGATGGTTTTACTTGTATGGAGAATGAATCTTTAGGAGATTTGACAAGTCGATTCAATCATTTGCTGACTGAATTGGGAAATATTGGGGTTGTAACAACTTCAGCAGAGATAGTGAAGAAGTTTGCAGATGCACTGCCACCTCAATGGAATAATTTCTTAGAAATCATGAAGTACAATGGCACTTTGGATACAACAAACTTCAATGACTTTGCTCAACTCCTGGAAAACAAGAATCAGGAAGAAACTCTCAAGGCAAAAAGAGTTCCAGTGCCACAAAATCCTGAAATGTATTATGGAGCTTCTAGCACTTCTACAAAACCTTCTTCACACGCTCCAATTCAAACAGCATTTGTGTCTAGCACTAGTTTGTATGGCATTCCTCCTCCAACAACAGACATGTATGGAAATCCGCTTAATCCAGTTCCTCAACCAGTGCCACAACAGCAAAGCCAACAACCTATCAGACCAACAGACATGTATGGGAATTCTCTTCCTCCTCAACAGCAAGCATGTTATGGAAGTACATCATCTGCTGATCAGCAGTCAAAGCCAAATACAGTACGGCTCGACACCTCAAGCTTTTCTAAAGTTAGTGTGGAAGTAGCAAAGGAACACATGGAGCTGCTAAGCACTTTGGTGAGCGCATACTGTGGATTAGTGGAAGGTCAGATTGGCAACATTAATCTGACTCAAGAAGACTATCAGCAGATCGATAAAGAGGAGATGGAGATGATGGACATCAAGTGGGCCTTTGCCAGTGCTGTTAGGCGAGCAAAGGATTTCATGGAAAGAACTGGCAGAACCAGCTTGGAAAGCAAGAAAGACACCAAGTATGGGTTTGATAAGCAGGCTGTTAAATGCTTCAATTGTGGTGAACGTGGTCATTTCAAAAGGGAATGCACAAGACCAGCTCAACATGGAAACCAAAATCCTTTCAGAGGTCAAGGCAACAGGGCAAATCAGAACCAAGGAAGGAACAATGAGCGAACATTGGTGCCTGTCAACAACCAGAGTCAAGCAGGACCATCTAATGTCAACCAGGCACTTGTGGTTCAAGTAGATGAAGGATGTGATTGGTCAATCCAGTTGGGAAATGATGCTCCAGATGGAACAGCTTGTTTTGCTGAAATTGTCAAGGATCTAAATCACGCCAGTGGTGGAGAATCTTCCGCCAATGGTGGTGACTCTTCTGAGGATGAAGACTCTTCTGGTTATAGTAGAAGTTCAGATGAAGAATCCTCGAGTTCAGGCGATGATCATGTGGATGAGACATCAAGTGCGTCAGTCGATGCTAATATTGATGAGCTATTGGGAGAAGCTGCAGCAGAAACTCAAAGAAGATCTATTTTGGTGGATCAAGCTGCTTATTCTTCGTCTTCTCTCCATTCAGCCTTTATGGCTAATGTCGACAGTTCATCAAGTCAGGTATGTGTCGATGAACCCACTTCTGGTAGCTGTGATAACTGTGATAGTTTGCATGTTAAATGTGCTGATTTAGAAGCAAACATGTCTGAGTTGCAAGGCAAACATGATGCTTTACAAGCTAGTTTGTTTGACTTGCAAGACAAACATGTTTCATTGAATGATAAGTGGTGTGAATTACAAAGCAAACACGAGGCTTTGCAAGAGAAATATGATGTGACATTCATCCACAATCAGAAATTGACCGTGGATCTTTCCAAGTGCACAGAAGCCAACATGTTTTATGAAAACCATGAAAAGGAATTTAAATCGATGATTGAAAAATTAAAGAAAGATAAAACTGAGCTGACAAAAATGGTTTCCAGAAAACAAACTGACATTAATTTGTATATAACTCGTCTTGAGGTAATGCAAAAGGAAATGGCTTGTGTTAAAACTGAAAGTGAGGCGATCCGACTCCAGTTAGACAGCTATTTAAGCTCTAGCTATGTGTTGGATCACATCATTGATGTTCAGAAAGAGAAAAGGGATGTCACATGCATTGGATATAAGAAATGTCCACCACCCGTGAGAGACAATTATGATGCTCTGCCTGATGAGGAGTATAGAACTCACTTTGAACCATCTGTTCCTCTAGATGTTAATGAATTTGCAACAGGACTCGGATACAAGAAGGAAGTATCATCAGATTCAGATGTGTCAGCAGATACATGTGTGTCTTCTGCCGAACCGAATCAGGCTCCTCCAGTTGTGATTGAGGATACTGATTCTTCTGATGATGAATCTGATGATACTGATTCGGAAAAGTCTGATGCGGTAATCAAAGAAGAGGACATACCTCTTGAGAATCATATTCTATGTGATCCTCCCGCAAAACCTGCTAAGACAGTTCCGACTGAGTCCACATCTGCAAAAGAGTCGGAGAGTATGGATTTGCTGTACACTCTTGTTGGTGATGATAAAATTTACTCAGACAAAGATTTTCCTATTAAAAATGTTAATCAATCTTTAATCAGTAAAGTCTTTGAAAATTCGACAAACAAGTTTTTGGGAAAGACAGGACCACATGTTACTGTGACACAGTGCCCTCCTATCCCAAAGGCTGAAGTTAGAAAACAATTTGGCAATCAACAATTACCAACAGTGCAAAAACAGCAAAATCATGCCAAACCAAAAGGGAAATTACCGGCTCAAGGTCAAAGGAAGCCGAATCAAAAGAAGAAAAAGAATGTGAACTTTGTGAAATCTAAAGGAACGGACAAAATTGAAACGTTTGAAAATCAATCTATCTTAGATTTTGTCAAGAAAGCAACTGTGATGAAAAGAAATGAACCAAGTTGTTCGAAACCTAGTACTTCGAGATCACAAAGTTCATCTTCATCATCGGCAAGACGACCACATGATACTTCGGGGTTTGTTGAACGAAGATCATGTTTTGAATGTGGTACAATTGGGCATATCATTCGAAATTGCCCGTATCTTCATAAATTAAAAGCCAAAGAAGATGATCCCCGTGACAAAACTGACCGCAAACGATCTGTTTCTGTAAAACAAGATCCCCGCCTTGTAAAAAAAGGGAAAAGAAACAGAAACGCCAACAGGTCAAGAAAATTGAAAAAGCAACTAAAACCGATGTGGTTAACAAACCATCTGTTTCTGTCAAACCAGAAAATTCAAAAACTTCTGATAACCATGAAGTTAAGTTTTTAAAAAATGACACTGGTAAACCAAAACAGACCTGGAAACCAAAAACGATTAAAAATTCAGGGGGACCATCACAATTTTCAAATCATCAAAGAATAGAAGTTATTGTTATTGATGAAAATGGAAGACCCAAGACCACAATGGCTTGGGTCCCCATCTCCAACTAATTGTGTGAGTTCATGTGCAGGGTGTTCTAGGAGGAACTATCAGCAGTCATTGGATTGTTGATAGTGGGGCATCCAGGCACATGACAGGCGACATGAAGCTTCTCTACGACGTCAAATCTATTAGAGGAGGTTATGTTGCTTTTGCTGGAGATAAGGGCGGGTATATTACGGGTGAAGGAATGATTTCCAACGGGGTTGTTAGCTTTGATAAGATCAACTTTGTACAACAACTTGATCACAATCTTCTTAGTGTTTCTCAAATTTGTGATAAGCAGTTCTCAGTACACTTTGATGCAAATGGATGTTATGTGCTGAAACCCGGCTTCAAAATTCCAAAAGAATGGATTCTCTTGTCGGCTCCAAGGATAAATGATCTGTATGTCCTTGATATGAGCCAAGCTATTACTACGTCTGCACAAGCAACTTGTTTCGTTTCCAAAGCCACAGAAAAAGACTCAATCTCTTGGCACAGACGAATGGGTCACATTCACTTACGCAAAATGAATCATTTGGTGTCAAATGAGTTGGTGAATGGTGTTCCTCTTAAAAACTTTCATCTTCAAGACATCTGTGTCTCGTGCCAGAAAGGAAAACAAACGAAGAAGCGACATCCTTCAAAGAAAATCAACACGGTGGCTGTTCCTCTTGAACGTTTGCACATGGATTTGTTCGGTCCTGTCAAGCACAAAAGTATTAGGAATGATCAATACTGCCTTGTGATAACTGATGATTATTCAAGATTTTCTTGGGTGGCGTTCATGGCACATAAGAGTGAAACCTTCGGTATTATCAAAAACTTGATCATTCAGATTGAGAATCTATATAAGTTGAAGGTTAGGCGGATACGTAGCGACAATGGTACTGAATTCAAAAATCATGCCATGGCGGAGTTTTGCACTTCAAAAGGTATTCTTCACGAATTTATTGCAGCTTATACTCCTCAACAGAATGGCGTTGCTGAACATAAGAACCGCACATTGATCGAGACTGCTAGGACTATGTTAGTAGAGTCACAATTGCCGATTCCATTCTGGACTGAAGCTGTGGCCTCTGCATGTTATACGTTGAACCGAGTCCTTACAGTCAAAAGGCACAACAAGACATGCTTTGAGCTTATTAACAAACGGAAACCAGATTTGTCATATCTTGAACCGTTTGGAGCTCCGTGCACAATGATCGATCCTAATGGAAAGTTTGGGGCAAGAGCCATTGAGGGATACTTTCTTGGGTATTCCACCCCAAACTTAAGAGTCTGGAATCTAGAGACTAAAAGGGTCGAGGAATGGTCTGAAGTCAGAGTACAAAGGCACAATTTACCAGTCAAAAATCCTGGTCAGCCTTGGATGTTTGAGTACGATGACTTTTTCAATTCGATCAATGTTGAAGCAGTTGAAGAAAATGCTGCAGCAAGGATGTTTTTCGAGAGTGACAATGCAACAGATTCACCGTTGGTTCGTCCCATTATTGTCAATCAAGAACCATCTTCAGTGAACAATAATGCTCTCGACAATGAGGATTTTCACGATGCTACCGAATTGAACGAATCTTCAGAGGATGATGAATTTCTCGATGCAGATCAAGAGGCTCCAATAACAGCAGTACATGGTACTTCAGAAGGTACTCCTCCAGTGGGCGTCCCTGGAACAGCTGAAGCTACTGCATCATCCTCTTCGTCAATTCCGGGCATTGAATTAGTTGTTGATCTCAACCTCAACAATCTGGGTACAAACATTCAAGTTCAAGATAATCCAGAGACAAGGATTCACAATACCCATCCTCAACAAAACATCATCGGAAATGTACAAAGTGGCGTTCAAACAAGAAACATGTTGCGAAACAACAACAATGCAGGCTTGTATACAGCTATCCGAGAATCTGGTCAACAAAATGATTGGTCTTTCGCGTGTTACGTCTCACAGGAAGAGCCAAGAACTTGGAAAGAAGCTTTGAAAGATAACTCATGGGTTGAAGCGATGCAGGAAGAACTGCAACAATTCCAGAAGCTTGGTGTCTGGAAACTCGTAGAGAAACCTGCTGGTTACAAGAAGATTGGTACCCGTTGGGTGTTTAAATGCAAAAAGGATGACCGTGGAATCGTTATTCGAAACAAAGCAAGATTAGTCGTTCAAGGTTTTCGTCAGATAGAAGGAATCGACTACAACGAAGTGTATGCACCTGTTGCACGTCTAGAAGCAATTCGGATCTTTCTGGCTTATGCCTCATTCAAAGGTTTCAAGGTATACCAGATGGACGTGAAAAGTGCATTCTTACATGGTGTGGTGGAAGAAGAGGTGTACGTCGAACAGCCTCCAGGTTTTGAAGATCCTATCCATCCCGATCGGGTTTGGTTGCTCAACAAAGCTCTCTATGGTCTTCATCAAGCACCGCGAGCTTGGTACGCAACCTTATCTAATTATCTGCTGGAGAATGGATTTCGCAGAGGTCTTATCGATTGTACTCTTTTCGTCAAAGAACAAGATGGAGATCTTCTACTGGTACAGGTATACGTTGATGATATTATTTTTGGTTCTACTAATGATGTTTTGTGTAGGAATTTCGAGCGCATTATGCAGGATAAATTCGAGATGAGTGCTATGGGGGAAATGACTTTCTTTTTGGGCCTACAAATACAACAAACTGAGTCTGGGATATTCATCCATCAGACGAAATATGTTGGTGACATCTTGAGCCGGTTCCAGATGTCTGATGCAACGCCCATCGGTACCCCATTGCCGCAAAATCACGGAATTACTCCAGACTTGAAGGGTGAAGCTGTTAGCCCCTCATACTATCGCGCGATGATCGGATCTCTTATGTACCTCACAGCATCAAGACCAGATATAATGTACCCAACGTGCCTCCTTGCCAGATATCAAGTCAACCCGAAGGCCTCACATCTTGCAGCTGTAAAAAGGATTTTTCGTTATTTGAAGGGTTATCCTGACACCGGTCTATGGTACCCTAGGGATAATAACCTTGACTTGATCGCATTCAGTGATTCTGATTTTGGCGGATGCAAAATCGATGGCAAATCCACAACGGCTGGATGTCAGTTTTTGGGAAATCGCCTAGTCACATGGCAATGCAAGAAGTAGACGTGCGTCGCTACATCAACATGCGAAGCTGAATACATTGCTGCCTCAAGTTGTTGCTCCCAAGTCCTATGGATCCAACAACAAATGCGAGACTACGGTTTTGAATTCCTAACTACTCCTATTTACGTTGATAATTCTGCTGCCTTACAGATCACTAAAAATCCTGTGCAGCATTCAAAGACTAAGCACATCGACATTAAGTATCACTTCATACGTGATTGCTTTGAGAAAAGGCTAATCGATGTTGCTTACGTCCACACCGATGACCAACGTGCCGACCTTTTTACCAAAGCATTTGACAAATCAAGATTTGACTATTTATTATTGGTAAACGGCATTAAGGTCAAGCAAGAGTAAAATCAACATCGGAAAATCATTTTTGTAAATACCTTTGTGTTTTAAATTTGTCTTAGTTTATTGATTTTAGGGGGAGTAAATCCAAATTTGGAAAATCCAAAAACATTAAAAAAAAATTTCAAAAACACAAAAACAATAGAAAAACAAAAATGAGTTTCCTGGCGAGCAAAAGAGAAAATGATAGTACATCAGTGGTCTGTCTAAACCTCTTTGAACTGAAATGTAAAATGTAAAATGTTAAGCAGCTCTATATAAGATGTATCGGTAGGCTCACAATCATTTTAAAGTGTGCAGGGTGATATAAACTTAAATCGACTGAAGACTGGGTGGGAACCATTCATTGGCATATGGTCTTTGTACCGAAATTTCATTTGATAGATTGCCGAGGTTCTGAAATATTCGGTCTTTATGCTGCTTATCATCTGGGTATCATGGTTGTATCTTTTACCGAAAAATAACGGGGACGCAAGTCTAGATCTTCCATGATACCATACATACGTGTACATATTGCATTCGACCTCAATAAGTGATCAACAATCACATGTCCCTCAAAATAAGTGATAATATATCACAAATTCTTTATCCGGGAGTCAAGTTCGTCTCTCTGCTGTACGAAAGTACTGACCTGTTCACGGACTTGCTCCTGTGCCCTCATGCATCGAAAATCAAGTTCCTCATCAATAAGTGATTCTATCACATAGGGCTTGTTTTCAATCAAAATAAGTGAGAATCTCACATCATATACGGTCAAACAGATGATAATCGGTATACTCACCGGTAAGATGAACCCTCGTGCATACCTTGATACGGGAATGTGTCGTGATGTGGATGAACACCGGTCGGTAAGTATAAATCATACCTTAACGTATCCCCTCGCCATGATTACAAATGATAAGTTGAGTTTATGTGGACAACAATACCGATAATTGTTATAGGATGCTTATCTTAATGTTAACTAAAAGAACAACAAGAGCGTTTTGACATGACCGTACACTGATATGATTCTCTTACCCTCGAAACTCGCAAAAAGATTGTCTGTAAATATTTATTTAATGCTTTCATTTTCTGCATCTTTGTATATATTTATTTACTGCTTTCAGTCTTTGCATTTCAAATATTAAAACACACCTAAAATCTGTTTTAATATAAACTTTATAAAAGCCAAAAAGATTTTATTTCTGTTTTATTTTCGATCGTACGATGTTGGAGCTCGAGTCTTCGTTACCTGAAACCTGAACGAAAACCGAAACGACTAAATCTTCATAAACGGTCGAAATTTGCAAGTTTTGAAAGTTAAAGACTAAAATTGACAAATTTATTAAACTTTCAAACTGTCGGACGGTGTTAGATTATGCAATGGTCACATGTGTGTCGTTTGCTTATGATGTTCCAAGCAGTTGTTCTCATTACGCGTTTAGATTTCTTGCATGTGCAGATTCTAAAGGCGAGGAGAACATGGTAGATGACAAGCTTCGGAATGAAGACACGACGTGAAGGCGCTCAAGTGATGAAGATGATCGAGTTGCCGCTGGCCATCATCAACACCATAAGGATCTCAATTCATTAAGATCAAGACATTCACGAGCATAACTCAAGGGGGAGCTTATGTTAAGGGGGAGTTTGTCAACACACTTCCTACATAAAACGGGTAGTTTGTTGGTACACTTTCTGCTTTCAAGACGTGAAGACTTTAAAGATCCTCCGACATTGAAGACTTGAAAGGACGTCAAAGGCTTGAAGTCATGAAGATCGAGACAAAGATCGAGACACGAGAGACCCACAAGAACCAAGATCGAGACAAAGCTACAGCCAGACAAAGCTACAGCCAAGGGGGAGTTTGTTGGTGCACTTGTGTCTGTACTTTGTCTGTATTTTGTCTTGATACAAAATGATGTCTTTGTTAGTCCTGTAAGTTTGACCAAGTCAACCATCCTCCGGTTTGACTTGGCCAAACAGTTAGACATTTGTTTGAAAGATGGCTGTGTCGAAAGATGTATCATCGAAGGATAGTTTAGATCCTTCGATGAGCCCGAAAGATAACCTTCGATGGATGGACCTCGAAAGATCTCATCCTTCGAGGTACATGTTGATCCTGCGATGGGTTTCTAGTCGATAGATGATCCTTCGATCATCTATCTGATCCTTCGACCAGACCATGCTGTGTTCGGGTATATATACCCAAGTGTTGTGTTCATTTCTGTAGAGACACTAGACATAAGAGACAGACAAGAGACAGAAAAGAAAAAAACACAGAGAGCATTCTGCTCGGAACACACACACACGAGTTAGAGAGAGTTTGCAGAATACATTTGTAAACCTTGTGCTTGTAACCGGAACCTTTTATCGTATTAATACAAGTGGTGTTAATCGGTGAATCTTTGTGTGTTGTGTTTGTGCTTGTTTCATCTCGGTTTGCATGCTAGCCTGGATTCCGCACTCGCTAGTGTGTTAGATATAACAAGGAATAGGTTAAACCTCAACCTCCGAGGGACCTCCTGGATTCCGCACTCGCTAGTGTGTTAGATATAACAAGGAATAGGTTAAACCTCAACCTCCGAGGGACCTACAGAAAACAAATCCGAGCTAACGAAAATGGTTTCAAGAAAACAAACAACCATTAACTGTTACATCAATCGGCTCGAGATAATGCAAAAAGAAATGGCTTGTGTAAAATCTGAAAGTGAGGCGATCAATCTTAAGCTAACTAGTTATTTGAACACTAGCTATGTGTTGGATCACATCATTGATGTTCAGAAGGAGAAAAGGGATGTCACGTGCATTGGATATTAAAAATGTCCACCTCCGGTGAAACACAATTATGATACCATGCCTGATGAAGAAGATAGAACTTATTTTGAGCCATCTGTTCCTTTAAACATTGAGGAGTTTACAACGGGACTTGGATACAAACCGGAAGTATCATCAGATTCGGATGTGTCAGCAGATACAAGTGTGTCTTCTGCTAAACAGAATCAGGATCCTCCAGTTATTGTTGAGGATGCTGATTCTTCAGATGATGAATCTAATGATACTGACTCAGCACAGTCAGATGCGGTAATCAAAGAAGAGGACATACTTCTCGAGAATCATATTCTATGTGATCCTCCCGCAAAACCTGCTACGACTGTTCTGACCGAGTCCACGTCCACTTCCTCACAAGAGTCTGAGAGTGTGAATTTGCTGTACACTCTTGTTGCTGATGATAAAATCTATTCTGACAAAGATTTTCCTCTTAAGAATGTTAATCAATTTTTAATTAGTAAATTTTTTGAAGATTCAACAAGTAAGTTCTTGGGAAAGACAGGATCACACGTTGTGGTAACACAGTGTCCTCCGATTCTAAGAGCTGAAATTCGCAAACAAAATGGTAATCAAAGATTACCAACTAAGAAAGTTCAGCAAAATCGCACCAAACCAAAAGGTAAATCACCGACTCAAGGTCAAAAGAAACAGACCCAGAAAAAGGACAAGAAGGTGAACTTTGTGAAATCAAGGGGAACAGATAAAATTGACACATTTGAAAACAAATCTAACTTAGATTTTGTTAATCAAGCGAAAATTTTGAAAAGAAATGAACAAAACAGTTCAAAACCAAGTACCTCGGGATCACAAAGTTCATCATTATCAAGACAATCACATGATACTTCGGGGTTTGTAGAACGAAGATCATGTTTTTCATGTGGTACATTTGGACATATTATTCGAAATTGTCCATATCTTCATAAACAAAAAGCCAAAGTTGATGATCCCCGTGACCGAAATGACCGAAAGCAATCTGTTTCATCAAAACCAGATCCCCATCTTGTAAAAGAAAGGGAAAAGAAACAAAAACGCCAACAAGTCTAGAAAATTGAAAAAGAAATCAAAACCGATGTGGTTAACAAAACTCCTGTTTCTGTCAAACCAGACAATTCAAAAACTTCAGACAATCATGAATGTCATGGCCCCTGACCCGGTTTGACCCGCTTCAGGAGCCGCGGGACAGAAAATCCCGTGGTATTTATTTAACAGCGGAAGATTTTCTAGGATCTTTTTAAAACTGAAATTTCCCGATTATTTTATTTCACAATTCGGGATAAACCCTGGTAATTTACAATCATATGATTTCACGGAGAAATCTTTATTTTACAAAACATGTTTCTTTATTTTTATATTGAGCCACTTCCTTAAGCTTGTAGTGCTATGCTGCACTTTTCCTGGATCACAACAGATCACCTGAAACATGTTTGAAAACGGTTCTGTCAGCGGGAAATACTGGTGAGTCATTCTATTTACTCAAATGACACGTTTGTTATAATTTACAGTATTAAGAGAGATTACAATGTTTCCTGATATCAACCAACTACCCACGGTATTTGTCACTCAACTCGTTTCTGTGACTATGGTCATCTCACTATTGGGTCCTGTCACCCAATGGTGACGTATATCACTAATTAGGCTCGCCCACCTAAAGTGATAAAAACAGCAGTAATGTGCACAATACCCCATATACCGGCTGTAATTTGGTGATTACAAAAACTTAATCACTGTAATTATAACCTTTGAAAATAAACATGATTTTGAAAGTAATTTGATAAAAAGAGAATGACTCACATTGCATATTTATATGATCAGAGTGTAGCCTACTGATTAGCCTTTTAACCTAAATTTAACAACATGTACACGAACTCGGTTAGTAACTTAATACAGCATTTACGATAACTCACGAGATCAAACCCTCACAACAAATGACAAAGTGCAATACTTAAACATCCATCGAATTCACGACGAATGACAAAGCATAAACCTAATGTGGGAAGCACTTAAACATCCATTGGATAGTTTAATCAATCGGACATTGAATCATAGCAGCGATCGAGTTAATACCCGGTATCGGAGCAGCGCCTTGCTAATTATATATGAAATTTCAACTTTTGGACAGTAAGAACTCGTTTTTGTGATTGAATTTCGACACCAGAAGACAGTGCATGCAACGAGCTATTTATAGCTGAAAAATAGGGCTCACGCGGCCCGCGTAAGCCTTCAGCTTACCTTTACGCGGCCCGCCTGGCCGCCTAGTCTACGAGTAGGGTTGATTGGTCACGAGTAGGCTAGCCAGATGGACACCACGTGGATCCGGAACACTTATCCGGTCAAACATGCATTGACGCGGCCTGCGTAAGACATAGCTTGTCTTTTACGCGACCCGCCTGAGACCCAGAATTTTGTTTTTCTTGATTTTAAATATGGTTTAGGGTTTCAGGGGTCCGGGTTTATACTTACGGGTATTTTTTTTTAGGATAAATTTTGAGAGTCCTTACATCCTCCCCACCTTAATTAAAATCTCGTCCTCGAGATTTATTGGAATAAGTGAGGATACTTTCGCTTCATCTCTGATTCCAGCTCCCAAGTGTATTCGGGTCCTCTTCTGGAATCCCACTTGACCTTGACGAGCACCAATCTTTTGTGTTTGAGAAACTTGATCTTTCTATCTTCTATTTGAAGAGGTTTCTCTATGAATTTCAGCTTTTCATTTACCTCTATATCTTGAAGAGGTACTATCAGAGATTCGTCAGACAAACATTTCTTGAGATTGGATACATGAAATACGTCATGTACTCCAGCTAACTCTTCTGGTAGTTGTAAACGATAAGCAACTGGTCCTATACGTTGGATTACTGGAAATGGTTCTACGTATCTTGGACTTAGCTTTCCTTTCTTACCGAATCGAACTACTCCTTTCCAAGGAGAAACTTTTAAGAGTACTCTATCTCCGACTTGAAATTCCAGTGGCTTGCGTCGATTATCGGCATAACTCTTTTGATGATCTCGAGCAGTCTTTAGTCTTTCCTTGATTTGTGTAATTTTGTCTGTAGTTTCTTGCACAATCTCCGGACCTGATAATTGACTTTCTCCTATTTCTGCCCAACAAACTGGAGTTCTACACTTTCTTCCATACAGTGCTTCAAATGGGGCAGTTTCAATGCTTGCATGATAACTATTGTTATAGGAGAATTCAATTAACGGTAAGTGATTATCCCAATTTCCACCAAAATCTATTACACATGCTCGGAGCATATCTTCTAGAGTTTGGATTGTCCTTTCACTTTGTCCGTCTGTCTGAGGATGATATGCCGTACTTAAATTTAGTCGGGTTCCCATAGCTTCTTGGAAACTTTTCCAGAAATGGGAAGTGAAACGACTATCCCTATCCGATACAATGGAGAGTGGAACTCCATGTAAGGATACGACTTCATCTACATACAACTTTGCCAATCTTTCCATGCTAAAGGTTTCTTTCATGGGTAGAAAATGAGCTGATTTGGTTAATCGATCCACAATTACCCAAATCGCATCATTACCTTTTCTGGTTTTGGGTAACTTAGTAACAAAATCCATTGTTATGAGTTCCCATTTCCATAATGGCATTTCTAATTGTTGTAGTAGACCTGAAGGTTTCCAGTGTTCTGCCTTAACTTGTGAATAAGTTAGACACTTAGAAACATATCTAGCTATATCATTTTTCATGCCTATTCACCAGAAATTATTTCTTAAATCTTGGTACATCTTATTGTTTCCAAGGTGTATGGTATACCTAGATTTATGGGCTTCTTCTAAAATTTTATCCCTTAATTCTCCTTGCTTAGGTACCCAAATTCTTCTTTTATGGAATCTCCAAATTCCATCAGCTCCTTGTTCTAATTCTTTTATTCATCCTTTCATTCCTTCAGCAGCATCCTCTATTGCTGTTTCTTGAACATTATTTAGTTGCTCCATTAAATCTAATTGTAGATTTAATCTGAGAGCATGAACCCGTCTTTGTTTCTCATAGTACTTACGACTTAAGGCATCTGCAACTATATTTGCCTTTCCTTCGTGATACTGAATATCACAGTCGTAATCACTTAAGAATTTCCATCCATCTTCTTTGCCTCTTTTTGCCTAAATATATATCTTAAACTCTTATGATCTGTATAGATAGTAAATTTACTTCCGTACAGATAATGTCTCCAAATCTTAAGGGCAAAATTATGGCTCCTAATTCTAAATCATGAGTCGTATAGTTTTCTTCGTGCTTTTTCAATTCTCTTGAAGCATAAGCAATTACCTTTTTGCGTTGCATCAGCACACATCCAAATCCTAGTTTTGAAGCATCACAATATACTTCAAAATCTTCAGTCCCTTCTGGTAATGCTAATATTGGAGCATTTGTTAATTTATACTTTAAAATCCTAAAGGCCTCTTCTTGCTTAGGTCCCCATTCAAACTTAACTGCTTTACAGGTTAGCTTAGTTAATGGTATAGCTATCTTGGAAAAATCCTTAATAAACCGTCTATAATATCCGGCTAAACCTATAAAACTTCTAATTTCCATTGCGGATTGCGGAACCTTCCATTTGGTAATCGCTTCTATTTTAGCAGGATCTACGTGAATACCTTCATGATTTACCATATGTCCTAGGAATTGCACTTCTTGTAGCCAAAATTCACATTTCGAGAATTTGGCGTAAAGCTTTTCTTTTCTTAACAATGTTAAGAGTGCCTGTAAATGCTGACAATGCTCGTCCTGACTTTTGGAATAAATAAGTATATCGTCAATGAAGACAATTACAAATTTATCCAACTACGGTTTACAGATCCTATTCATCATGTCCATGAATGCGGCAGGTGCATTCGTTAACCCAAAGGGCATGACTGTAAACTCGTAATGACCATACCTTGTTCTGAAAGCAGTTTTAGGTATATCTTCTTCTTCTACCTTTAATTGATGATATCCGGAGTGTAAGTCAATCTTAGAAAAATATCTAGCTCCTTGAAGTTGATCGAAAAGATCATCAATCCTAGGTAATGGGTATCGATTCTTAATTGAAACCTTATTCAATTCTCTATAATCAATACACATTCTCATCGAACCATCCTTCTTCTTTACAAACAACACTGGTGCTCCCCACGGGTATGAACTAGGTTGTATGAATCCTTTACTTAATAATTCATCTAATTGCTTTTTCAGTTCTAACATTTCTGTAGGTGCTAACCGATAAGGTGCCTTGGCTATCGGTGTAGTTCCGGGAATTAGATGAATCCTAAATTCTACTTCCCTATCTGGTGGTAATCCTGGTAACTCTTCTGGGAATACATCTGGGTATTCTGAGACTACAGGAATCTCCTTAAGTTCTTTACCCTTAGTACTAATGATTACTGAAATCATATATACTATTCCTTGCTTTCGTTCATAACTAGCAACTTTCATTACTGATATGAACTTCATGGGTTTACGTGGTTTATCTCCTGTAATCATGATTACTTCTCTGGTAGGTGCCTGAATTTCTATAGAGTTCTTATCACAAAGGATTCGAGCATGGTTAGCTACTAACCAATCCATTCCTAACACCACATCGAATTCAGCTAATTTCATAGGTAACAGGTTTGCAGAGAATTTATAACCTGAAAGTTCTATTTCTATATTTTGCAAAACCTTATCTATTTTAACTGAATTCCCATCTGCCGTTTCAACTGTAAAAATATGCCTAATGTTGGTTAAGGGTAAGTTAAGAGCTTGGCAGAATGAAGTATTTATAAAACTTTGGTTTGCATCAGAGTCAAATAATACTTTTGCATAAACGTTATGAACTAAGAACGTACCAGCTATCACATCTGGAATGAGTTCTACCTCCTGAATAGTTAATTGGAAGGCTCGAACATTCTTCTTGGTAGCTCCATCGGCCGGCTTAGCTTTGTTGTCTGCTAGTTTGACCATTTTAGGACATTCTGTTTTAAAATGCCCCGTTTCTCCATAGTTAAAGCAGATTATGGTTTTCTTTCTACAGTTTTCTTCACGATGTCCTACAGCTTTGCCAAAGTTGCAGGTTATATTGCATTTTCCATAATGTTTCTTTCTGCAATTCCTGCAGAACGGGGAAGTTGAAGATTGCCCTGTTCCTCTTCTCTTGAAGCTGCTGTTATTACCCGTACGAAATCCATGGGTAATTTTCTGAACCAGCTCCTTTTTCCTATTTTCATCTCTTGTGCGTACCAGTTCGTCAGTTAAGGTGTTAGCTAGTTCCACCGCATCGTCAATAGTGCGAGGTCTCGCAGTTTTAACGATATTACGGATTTCGCTAATTAATCCCCAAATATAGCGAGAAATAAGTACCGGTTCTGGTGAAGCCAGTTGTCACACCCCGACTTTTCACGTATTACCGGTGGGCCCGGTAGGGAGTATCGTGACGTAGTTGATATCATCATAGTCAAAAAACACAATATATAAATGCACAGCGGAATCAAAAGATAAATATATTACGATCCGAATATAAAGTAATATCAAGTATAACAACGGAAAGTAAAGGATCCACAGGCGGATCTAATAAAAGAAAACTGTTCAACAGACTTTAGGCATCTAGAACTTGCAAGATTCCCTATTGACGCCCTGAGCTCCTTCCAGCCTATTACGTACTTGTACCTGTCACTTAGACTTTGGAAAATACGTCAGTTTTCACTGGTAAATACACTCAACCGACTCATTTGAAAAGAGTTTAAGAAAATTGGTTTAGGTGCACAAGGCACGAAAATATGTTGACACTTTGATTAAAATGCTCAAGGAAAAATTAATCTTTTATACTTGGGACAAACTATATCTCATGTTATCAGTTTTACACAACTTGCTCTACATACGGGGCCCGGTTCTATGACGGTTCAAGATTAACCGACACACCACTATTCCCTTATTGGGAATCCCAAATTGGGTATAATTAATTAATAAGCATATAGCATCTGTTAGGTGTATGCCTACACGCCGTGCTTAGGTCGTGGCCATTGCATTTAATGAGTCAAGGATATCCAGGACACGGTCGCATTAACCCCCAATGTTTCAGTCAAGCAATACGAATTAAAACAGGTTATTTAGATTTCCCGACTCATTGGTCTTTGAATCCCATACCTGACCATGCGGTATTTATATTACCGTATCCTAAGCCCGTAATAGGGTAAATAAGTTAAGAGTATTTACCTGAGCTAGCTCCTGTCTTAAATAGCAAGAATTATAATAACTCAGCCGTATTCACTTAAGTAAGCGTAGGTACAATTTACCGGAAGGCTCTAGTCTGGAATGATGGTATAAATAACCAATTAGAATACTAACGGGTCTTTAATTAAGCCTAAACTTAGACCGGTTAGTTTTAAGGAAATATACGGTTCAAACGCATGATTTAGCGAAGACCGGAATAGAATGTGTTTTAGACCTGACAAGTTTGAAGACTTGTATAATATGGGTAATCTAAACACCTTCTGGATTTTGAGATAAAAATGATAAGGTTTGACCCGTTTCGGCTAACTTATGTAAACTAGTTACATAAACCGAACCAAACGCGCAAGAGGCGTAACGGGTAACCATAAGAGTCATATACAGGTTTCCTAAGTTAATATGCCTTAAACATGTTGTGATATCAGTAGGATATCTTCCATTATGCCCAAAACGAGTTTAATCTCAAAATAAGCCCCGCAGGGGTATTTTGGTCATTTAAAAGATTATAAAAGAGGTTAATTAAAATTCTGAGATTCGTGTCCGAATACATCAGTAGAATAACTTATTTTATTAGGTCATATCAGTTGGTAATAGGTCTTATATACCAAAATGGTTTCAAACCCAAACTATGCGTTTAATACGCTTAAAAAGCCATTTTAAGCGATTTCCGGGTTATATAGGAAATCTGAGTTTTTTGGTAAGGTTATAAAGTTCAAAATACTTTATTTATTATATAAAATCAGTAGCAATTGGATTGGTATCAAAAGGGCTTGTAAAACTCATTTTATGGCCTAAAAGGGCATATTGGTCAACATTAGGCAATTAACGGAAATGTGTAAACGAATCGGTCAATCAATGAACCAACCACAGAGGGTTATGCTAACATGTAGCCTGGTCCTAAGGAAGCTATAAGGCATTTCCAAATCATACTAAATCGGGTCAGAACTGAAGTCAAAGCAAAAGTCAAAGCTTTGCGATTTTCGGTTCCGAACCGGGTCTAAACAGAAAATTGTCGGGTCGAACATGCTTAGACATGTTCTTACATTAATTACTAAGTTATAAAAGTAATAACACAGGTTGCAAAGCTTCTACATTGTTAATTATGTATTAATTTGAAATTAAGCATCCTGTTGACTTTTTAATAACAAGTTTGACCTGACATTTGACCTAGTTAGAGTGGGAATCAGAGGGTGACCTTTTAAGGGTTTAATGCCCACATAATTACCAACTTATCACTACTTTCAATTCGACTAATCACTTGACCATTAGTGATTAATCGATAAGTCAAACCTTAATTACGACGGTTTGACTTTTAAGCTAATAACTAAGCAAAACAAGATTAGGGAAGGTTAAGTAGACTTACCAAGGTCCTATGCACTATTAGGGAAGCTTAGAAGGAGGTCTTGTGTGACACCTGGGTCACTGCGACCATCAAAAAAATACCAAACCAATGAAATATTGTATTTCATACTTGGGATTTGTATAAATATGTGTATCATTTGCACATATCGCTTTCTGGAAGGTTATACGCGCACCGATGCGTAAATATAACCAATTTAATGCAACAAACACTCTGGAATAGTGACATAAGCTTAACATACCTTAAATAACCTTTACATAACTTAGAAATAAGTTTTGGAAGGTTTGGTATGCCGAAATCAAGTTAATTCGCTTACAAGGACTAAATTTGACAAACTGCGAAAGTATGCCAATTTGAACTGTAACAGACATTCTGGAACATGACGATAAGTTAAACATACCATAAATATCCTTTACATAGCTTAGAAATAGGCTTTGAGGGGTTCGGTGTGCTAAAATAAACTTTTGGGTCATTCAGGGACTAAAAGCGTCAAAAAGTGCACAAGTTTGCACTTTCACGCATATCTTACGTTCTGAATACATCTGGACAACCAAAAATTTATGTAAGCACTAAAACATTTTATTTTAGTGTTTGGCATAAGAAAAATCCATTCGTCGCGTCATTTGGATCGTTTTTCGCGCTTATGCGCATTTCGTCGTAATTAAGCGAACATCGCGATCGTACGGCCAAACGAACCGACATCCGAGATATTTTTGAACACATTTTAAGTTCCCTACACTTTAACTTCATTTTAGAGCTTTGAAATGGGGTTAACGAGCCTTAAACGTGTCGGAAATCGCTTTAAACAACAACAGGTTCCAAAACTGTAAATCTGCCAAACTTGAAGGCTTACGGACCGTAAGCCTCACCCTAACGGTCCGTAAGGGGTCCTCAGACAGCATAATGGCAGAAACATCGAATCTGGTCCGTTCCACTTGTTGCACATGGTTTTGGGGAATCTATGGGCTGGTATTGAGTGAACATGGTATTACAAAACCATGTGTGCACATGTATGGCCAAGATCAAAGCACGGTTTCCAAGAAACGATCCTAACGGTTCGAGAAACACTATAAATACCCAACCCCCCTTCCATTCAAAATCCACCAAATCTGATCTAAATGCTCTAAGTTGAGGCTTTTGCTTCATACCTGAGCTATTCGATCACGATTTGCTTGCGGGGACCCTTTGTAAGTGTTCCTTCGTTCTTTTATTGCTTTTCGAGTCTGAAAGTCAAACTATGTTTGACTTTCGGCGTTGACCAGTCAATGGTCAACGCGAAGTTCGTTTGAACTTCATAACGTGATCGTAATCACGATGGTTATAGTCCCTAGTGGCTATACCTACTAATTACCACGTTATCTAGACTCAGTGACGAGTCGTAGTTTGGGTCAAAATACGCCTTTACACGTATTTTGTAACCAAACTACTCTAGGATATCAAAACCGTTTGTTTTGATATCAAAACCTATTTTTCTAAACATGTTCTAGCATGTTTAGCTCGTCGCTTTTTAGTTTAGTGCTTATATAGGGTCGTAAGGTAAGCGATCTAAACAATCGCTTATACTTTCGAACCCGACCCGTTTGGTCGATCTTTAGGATCCGACCAAACACATTAGGTGACCATAGTGTATAAGGAATAACCTTCCGAGGTTATACCTTATGGTCGCTTCGTTTAAGTAGTTGTATGATAGGTAGTTTATATGCCATAGGTAAATTACCAAAATGCCCTTTTTACGCCAAATTTCATTTTTAGCATATGTAACATAACTTATGACATCTAAACTGATTTAACAACAATATTAAACATGTAGAGGCATATTTTACTTATCATAGGACTAGTTAGGCGGTCCAAACGCGTTTCACGCGAACGACGCGTTAAAGTAGCATAACCTACCTAAACGGGTCGTGATGGGTCGTAAGCACTTAGGTTAGGTTTCATTTTAGTATGTAGGCTTGTTAAACCATATTACACGAGTCTCCATACTCGTTTGGTTTACGAACCCTCATTCTATCCGATCCTCCGATCTAGGTCCGGTTTATTAACATAGTTACCTATATTAGGTGCCGTTTGATATCCGTGATCTCTAGCATTGTTTGGTTGTTACTCAAGGACTACTAAGCAATCTCAAGTGAGTACATAGTCCCCTCTTTTACTGTTTTCGAAACATTTTGGGGTGGAACACATGTGCCTACTTGTTACTTCCATGCTTTCCTGCTTTCACATCATATACTTGCTATGTTCATTAGTACATTTATAGTACATGATTTCATTGTGTTTTATGCTATGTATGCCCATTGTGTGCGTACTTAGTACATTATTTTACATTACATTCTATGCTATGTATGCCCATTGTGTGCGTACTTAGTACATTATTTTACATTACATTTTATGCTATGTATGCCCATTGTGTGCGTACTTAGTACATTATTATACATTACATTTTATGCTATGTATGCCCATTGTGTGTGTACTTAGTACATTATTTTACATTACATTTTATGCCATGTATGCCCATTGTGTGCGTACTTAGTACATTATTTTACATTACACTTTATGCTATGTATGCCCATTGTGTGCGTACTTAGTACATTATTTTACATTACATTTTATGCTATGTTTGCCCATTGTGTGCGTACTTAGTACATTATTTTACATTACATTTTATGCTATGTATGCCCATTGTGTGCGTACTTAGTACATTATTTTACATTACATTTTATGCTATGTATGCCCATTGTGTGCGTACTTAGTACATTATTTTACATTACATTCTATGCTATGTATGCCCATTGTGTGCGTACTTAGTACATTATTTTACATTACATGGTATGCTATGTATGCCCATTGTGTGCGTACTTAGTACATTATTTTACATTACATTACATTTTATGCTATGTATGCCCATTGTGTGCGTACTTAGTACATTATTTTACATTACATTTTATGCTATGTATGCCCATTGTGTGCGTACTTAGTACATTATTTTACATTACACTTTATGCTATGTATGCCCATTGTGTGCGTACTTAGTACATTATTTTACATTACATTTTATGCTATGTATGCCCATTGTGTGCGTACTTAGTACATTATTTTACATTACATTTTATGCTATGTATGCCCATTGTGTGCGTACTTAGTACATTATTTTACATTACATTTTATGCTATGTATGCCCATTGTGTGCGTACTTAGTACATTATTTTAGATTACATTTTATGCTATGTATGCCCATTGTGTGCGTACTTAGTACATTTATTATTCATCACATGCTTGAATTTTGATATGATATTTGGTTTGTTTTGATGGATCAATATACCTTCATTAACACCGATCACGCCGTTCGTTAGTAGGTAGTGGTACCATAGGAATTGACAACTCCCGTTCCGGACATCCTGGGTAGGTTTGGATGAAAGGAATGACCGAATTCGATACACATAACTTAGATAAACCTTTAATTTGTTTAAGGGTTTATCGCCACAGTCTCAAGGCTTGGATGTATGCATTCTCACAATACCGCATAGATGTTTATATCAGTATAGCATTCATTTGTTCCACAAAACATAGCTTTGATTTAAACCATGTTTTACTTCAATACTTTGTTTTTGTGCATATGGTTTAATTGATATATTTCACTAGCCATACATATCATTTTGGTTACACATTACATGATTTACATTTGACACATAAACATTATTGACATTGGTTATACATTACATGAGTTACATCTTGACATAAACATTTTGACATATTATTTAATACGTTTGGCAATTGGTTTAAACATAGACATCTTACATTGTTGGTTTGGTTTGAGTAAGTGATTTAAGTAACGAGGCGTGTGTAATATGATACAAGCATGGTGGATACGCCGCTGGTACTTCCTATATATAAGTGATTGTATGGTATTACATATCGTAGCGTTATTTGAATCATTTAAATTTGGACATATAACATTTTATACAAATAACATACTTTTCACAATACATTGTTTTACAAACAACTTAATTTATACAAACTCATTTCACATGGTTATCCACTTAACCATGTGTTATTCTTTTATACATATATATCATTTGGTTTATTTATCACTTTTCAAATGATTTACAAGACAAAGCAAATTTCAAGGTTCATGACTATACATTTTCTTAAACATAAGTCATGAATTCTATTTTTTACAAAACCTATGTATCTCACAGGCATTTTTATGCTGACGTACCTATTTTCACATGTGTTTCAGGATATGATGCATAGGATTTATCAAGATACACTTAGGCGGACTTGGGCCTTAGCGACAATAAAAGATGCAAGACTAGTTATTTATGTTATGTTTCTTTGATTGTCAAGACATTGTAACTATTTTAATGAATAAAACAAAATTTCAATTTCCATGTGTTATGAAACAATGATTCTGTTACTACACTCCCCGACGTTTTCCGCCACGTTTTGTTGTTTTGCGTGGTCGGGGTGTGACAGAAAAGTTGGTATCAGAGCTCATGGTTATAGGGAATTAGGTTATTAGTAATACTTTGACCTAGTCTATAACCTTCCTAGGACCCTAACGCGAGTTTACTTGCGTTTAGTCATAAAACAATACCGTCACCTATCCTTAGGCGACGACCACAACAAGAACATAAATTTCAAAACCGATTTGAAAACTAATCATCTGTTCTAGGATGATTGATTACTAGGTTTTGAACCCTCTGTTATATGGTTTTGAACCCCTTTGAATTTTCAAAACCTCGTCAAAGTTTGGGTCTTATAGTGTGAACACGTGCAATCTGGAAGAGTGGATGCCTGTACCCTGAATTTTCTGTCGAAGGCTAGAGTATTTGTACAAATCCACATAATCGGACCAGTCACTCTTACCTGGGAACTCTTGGGGTGAGTGTCCACTTATAGGCTAAAGCATGTCATCGCGATACATTAATATGACCCGCTTACTTTGATTAGTCACCGTCTCATTTGTTTGCCTTAGGTAACAAACAAATGATCGCAATTTCTATGCGTTGTCATTTTGTTTTATTTGCCGATAACATTTCATTTGTTTCCTCCTATATCTTTCATTTCCTTCTAGAATGTCTCTTCCTCTCAGCAACGGTCAAATGTCCGAGCGAACAGCCAAATTTGCCCAGCGATTAGGTGAAGTGATTCTGAACACTGTAGATTTAGGCATTGTCATGTATCGTCTCCAGGATGAAGCCACTCAGGAGTCACCAAAGGAGACAGAGGCCAAGCCTTCACCAAAATCAAGGAAGCGTAAGGCTTCCAGGAAACCCGCAGCAGTTACACCTAATCAAGCGGGACCTAGCCAAGTGACAGCACCACCAGCCAAGAAACCAATCAAAGAATCAAAGACCATGGATGAATAGACTTGAACCCCTAAGAATTCAAAGAAGCGAAAGGCTTCTCAGAACTTCGCCGTGGTCACTCACAATGGTCAAGCCTTCCCCAACCAACCAGCTCAACCCCCTGCTAGGAAGCCATACAAGGGAACGGCACCAATATGCGACAAATGTAATGGGCATCACCAAGCTCACTTACCGTGTCGTCTGTGTGTATCATGTGGGCGAGTTGGTCACCTGGCAAGTTCTTGTCGATGTAACCCGAACCAAGGTGGTCCAAACCAACCACAAGCCAACTCTGCTCAAGCTCGTTTTTCACCAGGGTCTTGCTACAACTGTGGCGAGATGGACCATTTCCTAAGGGATTGCCCAAAGCTTGCTAATGCAAATCCAACCCACGGATGAGCAGTTGGCTAACTAGAAGATGTTGCCGTCTTATCTTTTGTTCTTTTGTTTTCTTGTAATGTGAAACAATCTGTTTTGTTTATAAATAAATTATTGTTCACAATTCTGATATACGAGTGTAGTTACATGTGTGTATGACTTTTCCTATGATACCTACTTCAAGGAACTATGTTCCTTACAAACTACTCTTGTGAATATTTTCCCATTCTTGTGTTTACTCATGATTCCCATAGAAAATTCTAAGTACTCGTTTCATTCTAAGATACGAAGTACAGAAAATAAAGTGACATTATGAGTAATCGTGCTTTTGCACATCTGTACCTTTGAATCCTTGGTTAGATAACCAAGGATATTTTCAAATCTCATACCCATTACGTTTTGATTTTTCAACATACATAGTAAGAGTATTTCAAAAACAATCTTCATGATCTCAAAACATTTCATATAGTTTGAAAACAAATTTTTTCAAATGCATTGTCTATATTATTTCAAAAACATTGGCTATGTTTTCAAAAACAACCTTCATAATTTCAAAATGTTTCATATAGTCTGAAGACAATATTAACACAGTACATTTTCTTATCAAGTGCATCATTCATGTTTTTCAAAAACCTTATACATAATTTCAAAATTCATCTCGCATGATTTTAAAACATTTTTATAAATATACTTACCTAGTACACCTACTTTATGATTTCAAAAGTATTATATATAAGGTTTCAAAAACATTGAACACATTTTTTTTTAAGAACCCCATGCATAGTTTTCAAAAATATTTTTTTCATACATTGACTTAACTTTCAAATTTCGCTTCATATGTCGCCTTGGCATATCTGGCATCTCAACTTCATAAGCATTTTACTTCATGTTTTGACCTAAGCACATCAAGTGCAAGGTTTCAAAACATCTTCAACTTCTAAAATCCATATGGGATTTTTTTTCTTCACATTTAGACCCTTGTGGATGATTAACATTCAAATCATAGTCCTTAATTGGATTCCTTACGTACCTAAATTCGAACATTTCGGTTCCTCATAATCGAAATCGAATTTTTCTTTTAAAAATCTTTCTATCTTTATAGTTAGATTTTTGATAATGTTTAAAGTACCAAATAAAATCCACGAGATGGATTCCTAGTGTGCTTTAAATACATGTGCTCTGTTAGCAAAACAAATTAACAAATTAAAGATCTAGATAAACAATCTTTGTGGTTATATGACTATGTGTTTATGCATCTTGTGTTTTCTTTTATGCATTTTGTGTTTTTGTATACTCTAAATATTCGTTATCCAAATCCTCGTAGAATTTTTCATATCTTCATATGAGGGATTCGTAGTAGGATATTCAAAAAGGTACTACCTTAAATCCTTAATGGGCTTCTATGTAATAGTTAAGACCCTTGGATTATATAGTACCGCTCCATGATTCATAAGAGAGCCTTTTAGGGGTCCAGTCTAAAAGATCGATTCAAAAATCTGGTTAAGAATGACATGTGATGATATAAGCTGAAAAGACTCCTTGGTTGTCTATTAAAATCATTTATTGATTTAATAAAAGGAACCCTATGGTGGTCTAGTCACACTCATCACAGGTTTGTTCATTTGGTTTTCCCCTCCACATTATAAAATAGACTGTGTGAACTATGCAAGGAATTGTCTAATTATGGACGCGTACATAATTATGAAATTTAGTGCACAGAAACCCAGTAAGATTTATTATGTGTAAGAACCGATAGCGACAATAATAACAAAATGAGAACGATGTAATGGAGGTACGGTGGACGCACCAATGACGCTTCATATACTAGTATATAAGTATCCCTCTTACATTGCAAGCATGATGTTATTAAAGTTACTAGAAGTTCAGAACCCTAACCAATGTTGTTCGATCTTTTCAACTTCATGTTTTCAAACTCACACAAGCTTCATCTAGATAAAATTTCGGGATGAAATTTCCTAAAGTAGGGGAGACTGTGACACCTGGGTCACTGCGACCATCAAACAAATACCAAACCAATGAAATATTGTATTTCATACTTGGGATTTGTATAAATATGTGTATCATTTGCACATATCAATTTTTGTTCAATTCCAAACTCTAAATCGCTTTCTGGAAGGTTATACGCGCACCGATGTGTAAATATAACCAGTTTAATGCAACAAACACTCTGGAATAGTGACATAAGCTTAACATACCTTAAATAACCTTTACATAACTTAGAAATAAGTTTTGGAAGGTTTGGTATGCCGAAATCAAGTTAATTCGCTTACAAGGACTAAATTTGACAAACTGCGAAAGTATGCCAATTTGAACTGTAACAGACATTCTGGAACATGACCATAAGTTAAACATACCATAAATATCCTTTACATAGCTTAGAAATAGGCTTTGAGGGGTTCGGTGTGCTAAAATAAACTTTTGGGTCATTCAGGGACTAAAAGCGTCAAAAAGTGCACAAGTTTGCACTTTCACGCATATCTTACGTTCTGAATACATCTGGACATCCAAAAATTTATGTAAGCACTAAAACATTTTATTTTAGTGTTTGGCATAAGAAAAATCCATTCGTCGCGTCATTTGGATCGTTTTTCGCGCTTATGCGCATTCCGTCGTAATTAAGCGAACATCGCGATCGTACGGCCAAACGAACCGACATCCGAGATATTTTTGAACACATTTTAAGTTCCCTACACTTTAACTTCATTTTAGAGCTTTGAAATGGGGTTAACGAGCCTTAAACATGTCGGAAATCGCTTTAAACAACAACAGGGACCAAAACTGTAAATCTGCCAAACTTGAAGGCTTACGGACCGTAAGCCCCACCCTTACGGTCCGTAAGGGGTCCTCAGACAGCAGAATGGCAGAAACATCGAATCTGGTCCGTTCCACTTGTTGCACATGGTTTTGGGGAATCTATGGGCTGGTATTGAGTGCACATGGTATTATAAAACCATGTGTGCACATGTATGGCCAAGATCAAAGCACGGTTTCCAAGAAACGATCCTAACGGTTCGGGAAACACTATAAATACCCAAACCCCTTCCATTCAAAACCCACCAAATCTGATCTAACTGCTCTAAGTTGAGGCTTTTGCTTCATACCTGAGCTATTCGATCACGATTTGCCTGCGGGGACCCTTTGTAAGTGTTCCTTCGTTCTTTTATTGCTTTTCGAGTCCGAAAGTCAAACTATGTTTGACTTTCGGCGTTGACCAGTCAATGGTCAACACGAAGTTCGTTTGAACTTCATAACCTGATCGTAATCACGATGGGTATAGTCCCTAGTGGCTATACCTACTGATTACCACGTTATCTAGACTCAGTGACAAGTCGTAGTTTGGGTCAAAGTACGCCTTTACGCGTATTTTGTTACCAAACTACTCTAGGATATCAACACCGTTTGTTTTGATATCAAAACCTATTTTTCTAAACATGTTCTAGCATGTTTAGCTCGTCGCTTTTTAGCTTAGTGCTTATATAGGGTCGTAAGGTAAGCGATCTAAACAATCGCTTATACTTTCGAACCCGACCCGTTTGGTCGATCTTTAGGATCCGACCAAACACGTTAGGTGACCATAGTGTATAGGGAATAACCTTCCGAGGTTATACCTTATGGTCGCTTCGTTTAAGTAGTTGTATGATAGGTAGTTTATATGCCTTAAGTAAATTACCAAAATGCCCTTTTTACGCCAAATTTCATTTTTAGCATATGTAACATAACTTATGACATCTAAACTTATTTAACAACAATATTAAACATGTAGAGGCATATTTTACTTATCATAGGACTAGTTAGGCGGTCCGAACGCATTTCACGCGAACGACGCGTTAAAGTAGCATAAGCTACCTAAACGGGTCGTGATGGGTCGTAAGCACTTAGGTTAGGTTTCATTTTAGTATGTAGGCTTGTTAAACCATATTACACGAGTCTCCATACTCATTTGGTTTACGAACCCTCATTCTATCCGATCCTCCGATCTAGGTCCGGTTTATTAACATAGTTACCTATATTAGGTGCCGTTTGATATCCGTGATCTCTAGAATTGTTTGGTTGTTACTCAAGGACTACTAAGAAATCTCAAGTGAGTACATAGTCCCCTCTTTTATTGTTTTCCAAACATTTTGGGGTGGAACACATGTGCCTACTTGTTACCTCCATGCTTTCCTGCTTTCACATCATATACTTGCTATGTTCATTACTACATTTATAGTACATGATTTCATTGTGTTTTATGCTATGTATGCCCATTGTGTGCGTACTTAGTAAATTATTTTACATTACATTACATTCTATGCTATGTATGCCCATTTTGTGCGTACTTAGTACATTATTTTACATTACATTCTATGCTATGTATGTCCATTGTGTGCGTACTTAGTACATTACTTTACATTACATTACATTTTATGCTATGTATGCCCATTGTGTGCGTACTTAGTACATTATTTTACATTACATTTTATGCCATGTATGCCCATTGTGTGCGTACGTAGTACATTATTTTACATTACATTTTATGCTATGTATGCCCATTGTGTGCGTACTTAGTACATTATTTTACATTACATTCTATGCTATGTATGCCCATTGTGTGCGTACTTAGTACATTATTTTACATTACATGGTATGCTATGTATGCCCATTGTGTGCGTACTTAGTACATTATTTTACATTACATTTTATGCTATGTATGCCCATTGTGTGCGTACTTAGTACATTATTTTACATTACATTTTATGCCATGTATGCCCATTATGTGCGTACTTAGTACATTATTTTACATTACACTTTATGCTATGTATGCCCATTGTGTGCGTACTTAGTACATTATTTTACATTACATTTTATGCTATGTATGCCCATTGTGTGCGTACTTAGTACATTATTTTACATTACATTTTATGCTATGTATGCCCATTGTGTGCGTACTTAGTACATTATTTTACATTACACTTTATGCTATGTATGCCCATTGTGTGCGTACTTAGTACATTATTTTACATTACATTTTATGCTATGTATGCCCATTGTGTGCGTACTTAGTACATTATTTTACATTACATTTTATGCTATGTATGCCCATTGTGTGCGTACTTAGTACATTATTTTACATTACATTTTATGCTATGTATGCCCATTGTGTGCGTACTTAGTACATTTATTATTCATCACATGCTTGCATTTTGATATGATATTTGGTTTGTTTTGTTGGATCAATATACATTCATTAACACCGATCACGCCGTTCGTTAGTAGGTAGTGGTACCATAGGAATTAACAACTCCCGTTCCGGACATCCTGGGTAGGTTTGGATGAAAGGAATGACTGAATTCGATACACATAACTTAGATAAACCTTTAATTTGTTTAAGGGTTTATCGCCACAGTCTCAAGGCTTGGATGTATGCATTCTCACAATACCGCATAGATGTTTATATCAGTATAGCATGCATTTGTTCCACAAAACATAGCTTTGATTTAAACCATGTTTTACTTCAATACTTTGTTTTTGTGCATATGGTTTAGTTGATATATTTCGCTAGCCATACATATCATTTTGGTTACACATTACATGATTTACATTTGACACATAAACATTATTGACATTGGTTATACATTACATGACTTACATCTTGACATAAACATTTTGACATATTATTCAATACGTTTGGCAATTGGTTTAAACATAGACATCTTACATTGTTGGTTTGGTTTGAGTAAGTGATTTAAGTAACGAGGCGTGTGTAATATGATACAAGCATGGTGGATACGCCGCTGGTACTTCCTATATATGAGTGATTGTATGGTATTACATATCGTAGCGTTATTTGAATCATTTAAATTTGGACATATAACATTTTATACAAATAACATACTTTTCACAATACATTGTTTTACAAACAACTTAATTTATACAAACTCATTTCACATGGTTATCCACTTAACCATGTGTTATTCTTTTATACATATATATCATTTGGTTTATTTATCACTTTTCAAATGATTTATAAGACAAAGCAAATTACAAGGTTCATGACTAAACATTTTCTTAAACATAAGTCATGAATTCTATTTTTTACAAAACCTATGTATCTCACAGGCATTTTTATGCTGACGTACCTATTTTCACATGTGTTTCAGGATATGATGCATAGGATTTATCAAGATACACTTAGGCGGACTTGGGCCTTAGCGACAATAAAAGATGCAAGACTAGTTATTTATGTTATGTTTCTTTGATTGTCAAGACATTGTAACTATTTTAATGAATAAAACAAAATTTCAATTTCCATGTGTTATGAAACAATGATCCTGTTACTACACTCCCCGACGTTTTCCGCCACGTTTTGTCGTTTTGCGTGGTCGGGGTGTGACGTCCTGAGTTCCAGAAATGATCAGGAGATGAAGGAATGAATGAGTGATCAAGTCTTCCAACAATGGGGCTATTTATAGTGTTCTTGATCCATTTTGATGATGACAACTAAGTCTAAGAGTGATCCCTGATCATTAACACATGTCCCTAAGCCCTAAAATTAGTATGGGACGCGCATGGAAGTGAAAAAGGGCAATACATGTCGTTTGAATGGGCTTAACAGACAACATTTCCGACAACATTTACGGTGCGCAAGGACCTGGTCAGCACTCTGAAATTTTCACTTGTTGACAGATTTAGCCCCTGCACTTCTAAATGCTATTTCCGACACATCTAAGGCCCGTTAAACCATTTTAAGGCTCTATAATGATTCCTAAGCATAGAGAACATGAAATATGCTCAAAAACATGCCGGATGTCGGTTCATTTGGTCGTACGGTCACGTTGTTCGGTTAATTACGACGAAACACGGACGGACGCGAAAAACGAACCAATTAACGCGACGAATGGAATTTTATCAAGCCAAACACTAAAATAACATATTTTAGTGTTTACATAAATTTTTGGGCATCCGGGGATATTCAGAATGTGAGATATGCGCGTAAACGCAAACTTGTGCGCTTTTTGACACTTTTAGTCCCTGCATGACTTAAAAGCTTATTTTTGCGTACCAAAAACCTCTAAGCCTATATCTAAGCTATATTAGGGATAATTATGGTATGTTTATCTCATGGTCATATTCCGGAAGGTCCGATAACATACGAATCGGTATACTTTAGCAGTTTGACGTTTTAGGTCCTTCTAATGCGCAAACTTGCGTAACTTATCATTTCATAGCATTGAAGCCTCATCTAATTCATATTAGGAATTCTTGAAAGTATTATTAAACATCATAATGCTTCGGGCTCGATAAAAGGTCATTCAGAGGTATAATTAAACATATTGACACTTTTAGTCCCTTATACTCTCAAAGTTGCGCGTAACTTCACTTTTGGGCATAAAAGCCTTGGGTGGCCAATGATTGGCAATCCCGAGAGTATAATCAAATATCATGAGGCTCTCAGTTTGTTAAAATGTCACTCAGAGGTAAGAATTTAACATGTTGACGCTTTTAACCCTTTTCTGCGCAAGCTTTCAATTAATTACATAAACGGCTACACTTGATTAACAAGTGGCTCATTTGTGAATATAAAAACCATAAAAGGTTATTTAGAAACTTATTTTAGGTTTGATAATACTTCCAGTTCTTTCATAATCAAAGTTTTTCGATTTTTCGAAAAATTAGTCCCTTAAATTCAACGTTTGACTTCATTAGGGTTTATTACACGTGTCAATACTTCATTGGACGTGATTTTTCGAGGTGTTACATCCTCACCCCCTTAAAAGAAATCTCGACCTCGAGATTTGCTTAAAGTAAAGGAAGTACTTTCTGTCGTATCATGGATTTAACTTCCATAGTATAATTGGGCCTCCAAGGGTATCCCAGTTGACCTATACAATAGGTGCATACTTTCTTTTGGAGCTCCTTTACCGGTCAGTTTTCAATCGACATAGGTTGCTCATACTATCATAGATCTGCATATCATTATGTGATAGTGCTTTTCAACTTATTGGTGACACGTCGCTAAATCGTTAGTGTGGGTCACATTGCGCGTTCCACCAAGCTCCTAAATTAGGTCTTAGCTCGTAAGCTATTTAGTATTGATACATTTGAATCCTCCGAATGACTTTGTATATTCCGAGCTTAACTAACCTGAAAATTACAATTCAGCACACCCTTCTAGGGTGTTATCTTTTGTTGAACCTTATCTTTTAACCAGAACTTAGGAGGGTTGCTATTTTCATAAATCCTTGATTTCCTGCCGTATACTGGCAATTTACAATCGATTATGGATTTGTATGATCTTATTTGTTGTTTCCTAGGCAACTTTCAGATCCCGATAATTGGACTTACCAATTCTCTATCTAACAATAGATGTTTAACATTCCATCTATACAAGGTCCCCAAAGGAGTAGCCTTGATACTTACATAATAATTGTTATAGAAAAACTTATTTTTATGGTGAGATGGTTATCCCAACCACTGCTTAAAACAAATCTCAAGGAATAACTAATCCTTACAGCTAGTCGAATAAATCGACGATCCTGGGCAGCTAATGGTGATTCTTGATTATTGCCTAAATAGGGTTGCGGTAATCAATGCATAAGCAAATGAACCGTCTTCCTTATTTAACAATATTAAACTCTCAGAATATTGGGTTAGGCTATATGAATCCTCTATTTTAAAACGTACTTAATCAGGGTTTGGTTTCTCCAGTGATGGTACAAGCCGTCTTGGAGATTTCATAATGATACAGCCCTAAATGGGCTATAAATCTTAATTCTACTTGCCTTTCAGGAGGTAACCAGGGTAATCTTAGGAGAAGATAATTAAGATACAAGGAGGTTACAGAGATTTCCCATATCTCAGGCTCCAGTTCATCCATCATTGCTTGTGTCAAATGAGTGACACAATTATGTTACAAGTCCACGAATTCTTTAATCGGGAACATTTACTGGGATAATTCCATTCTGGATATCTTCTTTTAATACCATTAGTTGACCTTAGTACCATATGACCGTTGGAATATCTTTGGGGTTCCATGCATTAAACCTCCATACTGATCAGGCATGGAAGCAATCTATGGAACATATTAAGATACACCAATCCTCATATGACGCTTTTATCATACCGTCTGGTATTCGCAATCGATAGAGATCAAAGAGATATCAACTATGTATGCTGATGCACTTCCTCCAGAGAGAGGATACCTCTAAAATTCTATGCCTGAAGGCTTCTGACAGAAACAGAATAAATGGTTCTTATGATTTCGCCTGTAAGTTTCTACCCTTCACTTAATAACTATGGTTCTTATGAAAGATTTTAAAAGTTTGCTATACTTATAGTTTATGAAGGATTTGGAGCAAGTAGCATCCTTCACAGCCTTTTCCAACAGCTGCATCTTATCATAGTTTGAAGAACATCTCTGGAAATTCTAAGGTTTACAATTGTAGTATCATTAGCATGCGTCGCGTCATAAATGGCGCGATTGACTGTTGTCTTTTCCGAGTTAGTCATACTCAAGATTTGGTTCCTATCACCAAATGAATCATTTACTTAGTTGCAATCCAACAACTGCTATTAATCACCCTGATGGCCTTAACATATACTAACCATGGTTTCATTAAACTATACAGGCCAATAAGGCACTAACATTCTTAATGAACGTTATTTAAAAATATCAATATCACTTAGCCTAGGTCACAAAAGACCATCAATGGCATATAAGGGTTGGACCTAGTCCATCACCTTTTTGACAGGGGATCAAAATGTCACATCTGTCTTTATTATATTGATGAATTTGGATAGCTTGAAAGCTTGCCATAAGGATATCAGAAAAGAGTGATTCCTAATAGGTATAAAATATCGATCTAAGATTTGTTGGAGCATTTTCATTATAAGTTATCCTAGTTATAAAACATTAAGGATATTAAGGTGGCGCAAAGGGCCTAGTCACGAGGACAATTTTAAATTTACAAGCCATGATTTCAGAGAATCGAGGCATTAAGGTTTGAACATATTTCATTACCTTTTCTGGACAGAGAGTCAAGGACTACTACTGTCTTTAGTCTCAGAGGATGTTAATTATAGCCCGTAGGCACTTCATCCTTAAGGGATGATTATTTCAAATATGGCCTGTGTGACTTTAACGATTCACAGTTTGCCAAAAATGTTAACATACTTACAGATGTTAACAGGGATTGGAATCTTTTGGATAGGTTTTACCGTCTTGGCCATGTCTAGAATGACATACAGGCTAGGTCGTACCTTTAAGATTCTTTTTAATATGTATACTGGCAGGAAAGGAAAGATATTTATTTTATTCAGGATTTTTTTTTTCATAAATCCTAATTTATAAGTTAGGAATAGCACAAAAGGCCTAGTCGCGTAGACAAGTTTAATTTATAAGCCATGATTTCAGAGAATCGAGGCATTAAGGTTTGAATCAAAGTTCATTACCTTTTCTTGACAGGGAGTTATAGGCTACCACTATCTTTAGTCTCGGAGGACATTAACTATAGCCCGTAGGCACTTCCCCTTCTAAGGGATGTTTATAATATGATCGTCTTATAGGATGATATAAGCCATGATTTCAGAGAATCGAGGCATTAAGGTTTGAATCAAAGTTCATTACCTTTTCTTGACAGGGAGTTGACGACTACAACTGTCTTTTGTCTTTTAGGACAATAGATATAGCCCGTGGGCATTTCCCTTCTGAGGGATGTTTATGATATGATCATCTTTTCAGATGCTATTAGTCAAGATTGTTTGGATCTTACCGACTATTATGCTTGGACATGGTCCAACATTTTTAGACAGGAGGTCAAAGACCACCACTGTCCTTGTCTTATCGGACAACAAGTTTAGCCCGTAGGCACTTCATCACTAATGGATGTTTATAATATGTTCATCTTATAGGATGACATAAGCCATGATTTCTAGATCATTAGGCCAAATCAGGAAATTTGAAAATTTCCAATATAGGGATGACTATTGTGATTTTCTCAGATCACTTTTGTCAAGAGTGTTTAACACGTTCATAGGTGTTTAAAAATTTGATCATCTGTATTCGATGATTTAAGCCATGATTTCTAAATCACTAGGCTAGATAAGAGAATTGGAAGAATCCAATAAGAATGACTGTTGTGATTTTCTCGAATCACATTTGTCAAGAGTGCTAACACGTTCTTAGGTGTTAACAAGGATTTGAATCTCTTGAATAGGTCTTACCATCTTGGCCATGTTTTAAAATAACACGTGGCTAGGTCTTGTCCTTTTTAGATTTTGCCATTTTATTATAATGGTAGATCTTGTGAAAGAATTGTTATTTTTCATTTATTTCATATTTCGTGTTTAGAATGAAAATTTAAATTTAATCATTCCACTATAAAATTTAAAAAGTTCTGGTTTGCCCTAAACGGGACTTGAAAGGAATAATGTTGTACTCGAAGACTGAAAGATAAATATGTCCTTATAAGGACTATTAAAGAAACGATCTTTAGCAAAAGGAGTTTTCTTATTCACTTTACTTTTGAATGTTCTCTCCCTGGATGCTCGTTTCATTCTAGCCGTGGTACGAAGCTCAGCATTTCAAGGCTCTGGATGTGGAGAATTTCTAATACAGCTTCTTCGCTTGGCGACGTATCCAATATATATAAAAATTTGGAAGCAAAATTTTCAGATTAGGATTGAGAATATTCCTATGTTAAGTCTAGACTCAGAATGTCAAGGAATGTGCTACTGTGTCACTGAGATTAAACACATAAGGCTAGTGTTTAATTCACTCAATGTTGGCTCTGATACCAACCTGTCACACCCCGACTTTCCACGTATTACCGGTGGGCCCGGTGGGGAGTATCGTGACGTAGTTGATATCATCATAGTCAAACAACACAATATATAAATGCACAGTGGAAGCAAAAGATAAATATATTACGATCCGAATATAAAGTAATATCAAGTATTACAACGGAAAGTAAAGGATCCACAGGCGGATCTAATAAAAGAAAACTGTTCAACAGACTTTAGGCATCTAGAACTTGCAAGATTCCCTATTGACGCCCTGAGCTCCTTCCAGCCTATTACGTACTTGTACCTGTCACTTAGACTTTGGAAAATACGTCAGTTTTCACTGGTAAATACACTCAACCGACTTATTTGAAAAGAGTTTAAGAAAATTGGTTTAGGTGCACAAGGCACGAAAATATGTTGACACTTTGATTAAAATTCTCAAGGAAAAATTAATCTTTTATACTTGGGACAAACTATATCTCATGTTATCAGTTTTACATAACTTGCTCTACATACGGGGCCCGGTTCTATGCCGGTTCAAGATTAACCGACACACCACTATTCCCTTATTGGGAATCCCATATTGGGTATAATTAATTAATAAGCATATAGCATCTGTCAGGTGTATGCCTACACGCCGTGCTTAGGTCGTGGCCATTGCATTTAATGAGTCAAGGATATCCAGGACACGGTCGCATTAACCCCCAATGTTTCAGTCAAGCAATACGAATTAAAACAGGTTATTTGGATTTCCCGACTCATTGGTCTTTGAATCCCATACCTGACCATGCGGTATTTATATTACCGTATCCCAAGCCCGTAATAGGGAAAATAAGTTAAGAGTATTTACCTGAGCTAGCTCCTGTCTTAAATAGCAAGAATTATAATAATTCAGCCGTACTCACTTAAGTAAGCGTAGGTACAATTTACCGGAAGGCTCTAGTCTGGAATGATGGTATAAATAACCAATTAGAATACTAACGGGTCTTTAATTAAGCCTAAACTTAGACCAGTTAGTTTTAAGGAAATATACGGTTCAAACGCATGATTTAGCGAAGACCGGAATAGAATGTGTTTTAGACCCGACAAGTTTGAAGACTTGTATAATATGGGTAATCTAAACACCTTCTGGATTTTGAGATAAAAATGATAAGGTTTGACCCGTTTCGGCTAACTAATGCAAACTAGTTACATAAACCGAACCGAACGCGCAAGAGGCGTAACGGGTAACCATAAGAGTCATATACATGTTTCCTAAGTTAATATGCCTTAAAAATGTTGTGATATCAGTAGGATATCTTCCATTATGCCCAAAACGAGTTTAATCTCAAAATAAGCCCCGCAGGGGTATTTTGGTCATTTAAAAGATTATAAAAGAGGTTAATTAAAATTCTGAGATTCGTGTCCGAATACACCAGTAGAATAACTTATTTTATTAGGTCATATCAGTTGGTAATAGGTCTTATATACCAAAATGGTTTCAAACCCAAACTATGCGTTTAATACGCTTAAAAAGCCATTTTAAGCGATTTCCGGGTTATATAGGAAATCTGAGTTTTCTGGTAAGGTTATAAAGTTCAAAATACTTTATTTATTATCTAAAATCAGTAGCAATTGGATTGGTATCAAAAGGGCTTGTAAAACTCATTTTATGGCCTAAAAGGGCATATTGGTCAACATTAGGCAATTAACGGAAATGTGTAAACGAATCGGTCAATCAATGAACCAACCACAGAGGGTTATGCTAACATGTAGCCTGGTCCTAAGGAAGCTCTAAGGCATTTCCAAATCATACTAAATCGGGTCAGAACTGAAGTCAATGCAAAAGTCAAAGCTTTGCGACTTTCGGTTCCGAACCGGGTCTAAACAGAAAATTGTCGGGTCGAACATGCTTAGACATATTCTTACATTAATTACTAAGTTATAAAAGTAATAATACAGGTTGCAAAGCTTCTACATTGTTAATTATGTATTAATTTGAAATTAAGCACCCTGTTGACTTTTTAATAACAAGTTTGACCCGACATTTGACCTAGTTAGAGTGGGAATCAGAGGGTGACCTTTTAAGGGTTTAATGCCCACATAATTACCAACTTATCACTACTTTCAATTCGACTAATCACTGGACCATTAGTGATTAATCGATAAGTCAAACCTTAATTACGACGGTTTGACTTTTAAGCTAATAACTAAGGAAAACAAGATTAGGGAAGGTTAACTAGACTTACCAAGGTCCTATGCACTATTAGGGAAGCTTAGAAGGAGGTCTTGAGTTCTAGAAATGACCAGGAGATGAAGGAATGAATGAGTGATCAAATCTTGCAACAATGGGGCTATTTATAGTGTTCTTGATTCATTTTGATGATGACAACTAAGTCTAAGAGTGATCCCTGATCATTAACACATGTCCCTAAGCCCTAAAATTAGTAGGGGACGCGCATGGAAGTGAAAAAGGGCAATACATGTCGTTTGAATGGGATGAACAGACAACATTTCCGAGTTGCTGCATCTGGGCACTGCTTGCGCACCGTAAGGATTCAGCCTTACGGTTCGCAAGGACCTGGTCAGCATTCTGAAATTTTCACTTGTTGACAGATTTAGCCCCTGCACTTCTAAATGCTATTTCCGACACATCTAAGGCCTGTTAAACCATTTTTAAGGCTCTATAATGATGCCTAAGCATAGAGGACATGAAATATGCTTAAAAACATGCCGGATGTCGGTTCATTTGGTCGTACGGTCACGTTGTTCGGTTAATTACGACGAAACACGGACGGACGCGAAAAACGAACCAATTGACGCGACGAATGGAATTTTATCAAGCCAAACACTAAAATAACATATTTTAGTACTTACATAAATTTTTGGGTGTCCGGGGATATTCAGAATGTGAGATATGCGCGTAAACGCAAACTTGTGCGCTTTTTGACACTTTTAGTCCCTGCATGACTTAAAAGCTTATTTTGTGTACCAAACACCTCTAAGCCTATATCTAAGCTATATTAGGGATAATTATGGTATGTTTATCTCATGGTCATATTCCGGAAGGTCCGATAACATACGAATCGGTATACTTTAGCAGTTTGACGCTTTAGGTCCTTCTAATGCGCAAACTTGCGTAACTTATCATTTCATAGCATTGAAGCCTCATCTAATTCATATTAGGAATTCTTGAAAGTATTATTAAACATCATAATGCTTCGGGCTCGATAAAAGGCCATTCAGAGGTATAATTAAACATATTGACACTTTTAGTCCCTTATACTTGCAAAGTTGCGCGTAACTTCACTTTTGGGCATAAAAGCCTTGGGTGGCCAATGATTGGCAATCCCGAGAGTATAATCAAATATCATGAGGCTCTTGGTTTGTTAAAAGGTCACTCAGAGGTAAGAATTTAACATGTTGACGCTTTTAACCCTTTTCTGCGCAAACTTTCAATTAATTACATAAACGGCTACACTTGATTAACAAGTGGCTCATTTGTGAATATAAAAACCATAAAAGGTTATTTAGAAACTTATTTTAGGTATGATAATACTTCCAGTTCTTTCATAATCAAAGTTTTTCGATTTTTCGAAAAATTAGTCCCTTAAATTCAACGTTTGACTTCATTAGGGTTTATTACACGTGTCAATACTTCATTGGACGTGATTTTTCGAGGTGTTACACCAGTGTTGGTACTACTCTAGCATATTCAAAGAATGTCGAAGTATAACCGCGATAATCTACACCCGTCATACAATGATTTTGGAACTTATTTTCCATTTGATCTTTTTCGTATTCTGGACAGAATTTTCTTTCTATTAAATGCTTAAATTCTTCCCAATTCATGGCGTAGGCCATATTTCTTCCTTTGGCTTGAAGTACCTTGTTCCACCATTCTAGCGCCCCTTCTTTAAAAAGATTCGACGTGTACATAACTTTGTTGTTTTCGGCACATTTACTGATTATAATCACTGCCTCGGTTTTCTCGAGCCAACGCAGTGCTGCAGTCCTGTCACACCCCGACCACGTGGAACATACAAAACGTGGCGGAAACATCGGGGAGTGTTGTAACAGAATTAATGTTTCACAACCATGGAAATTAAAGTTTCGTTTTATTCAATATAAGTGTTACAATGTCTAACAAACATGAAAATACAACATAATTAACTAGTCTGCATCTTTTATTGTCACTAAGGCCCATGTCCGCCTAAGTGTAACTTGATCAATCCTATGCTTCATTTCCTGAAAAACACATGTGAAAATATGGTACGTCAGCATAAAAATGCCGGTGAGATACATAGGTTTTGTGAAAATAAGATTCATGACTTCTGTTTAAGAAAATGTTTAGTCATGAACCTTGTAATTTGCTTTGTCTTTGTAAATCATTTGAAAAACCATAAGTTCAGATGATACATATAAATAAGTGAATAATGCATGGTTAAATGAATAGCCATGTAAAAATGAGTTTGTATAAGTTAAGTTGTTTGTAAATCAATGTCTTGTGAAAAATATGTTATTTGCATAAAATGTTCTATGTCTCAAACTGAAATGATTCAAATAACGCTACGACATGTAATACCATACAAACACTTATATATAGGAAGTACCAGCGGCGTATCCACCATGCTTGTATCATATTACACCCGTATCGTTACTTAATCACTTAATCAAACCAAACCAACAATGTAAATTGTCCATGTAAAAATGAATTTGCCAAATGTATTGAATAATATGTCAAAATGCATGATCAATGTAAATCATGTAATGTGTAACCTAAATGATATGTATGGCTAGTGAAAACGCATCAACTAAACCATAGGTGAAATGCACAACAACAAAGTATTGAAGTAAAACTGTGTTTAAATCAATATTATGTCTCGTGTAAATGCATGATCAATGTCAATCATGTTAAAATGTCTATGTCTAAATGTCATGTATGGCTAGCGAAATGTCTCAACTAAACCATATGCACAAAAGCAAAGTATTGAAGTAAAACTGTGTTTAAATCAATATTATGTCTTGTGTAAATGCATGATCAAGGTCAATCATGTTAAAATGTCTATGTCTAAATGTCATGTATGGCTAGCGAAATGTCTCAACTAAACCATATGCACAAAAGCAAAGTATTGAAGTAAAACTGTGTTTAAATCAATATTATGTCTTGTGTAAATGCATGATCAAGGTCAATCATGTTAAAATGTCTATGTCTAAATGTCATGTATGGCTAGCGAAATGTCTCAACTAAACCATATGCACAAAAGCAAAGTATTGAAGTAAAACTGTGTTTAAATCAATATTATGTCTTGTGTAAATGCATGCTGTACTGATAATGAACATTTATGCGGTGTTGTTCCAATGCATACATCCAAGCCTTGCGACTGAGGTGATAAACCCTTAAACAAATTAAAGGTCTATCTGAGTAAATATCATCGAATTCGGTCATTCCTTTACTGTCCCCTTTCCCTGGGATGTCCGGAACGGGAGTTGTCAATTCCTATGGTACCACTACCTACTAACGAACGGCGTAGCTAATGTTAATGAATGTATTGTCCCATTTAACAAACCAAATGTCATACCAAAATGTAAGCATGTGATGAAATGAATCTGTACTAAGTATGCAACAAATGAACATACATAGCATGTGATGTGATGTGATGTAAAACAATGTACTAAGTATGAACTAAATGAACATACATAGCATAAAATGTCATGTAAAACGATGTACTAAGTATGCACGCTATATACATACATAGCATAAAATGTCAATGTAAAACGACGTACTATAATGTACTAATAAACATAGCAGGTATATGATATGAAAACAGGAAAGCATGAAAGTAACAAGTAGGCACATGTGTTCCACCCCAAAACAGTTTGGAAAACAGTAAAAGAGGGGTCTATGTACTCACTTGGGAATGCTCAGTAGTCCTTGAGTAACAACCAAACAATGCTAGAGATCACGGAAATCAAACGGCACCTAATATAGGTAACTATGTTAAATAACCGGACCTAAATCGGAAGACTGGGTAGCATTAGGGTTTGTAAACCAAATGAGTGTAGGAACTCATATGATATGGTTTAACAAAGCCTACATACTAAATGAAACTTAACCTAAGTGTCTACGACCCATTACGACCCGTTTAGGTAGCTTATGCTACTTTAACGCGTCGTTCGCGTGAAACGCGTTCGGACCGCCTAACTAGTCCTATGACAAGTGTTATATGCCTAAACAAGTTACATAATCAGTTATGTGGCAAAAGTTTAGGTTACATATGCTAAATTACCAATTATGCATGAAAAGGGTATTCTGGTAATTTACCTAAGGCATATAAACTACCTATCATACAACTACTTAAACGATGTGACCATAGGGTATAACCTCGGAAGGTTATTCCCTACCTACTATGGTCACCTAATGTATTTGGTCAGATCCTAATGATCGACCAAATGGGTCGAGTTCGAAGGTATAGGCGATTTATTAGATCGCCTACCCTACGACTCTAGACAACGTGGTAATCAGTGGGCATAGTCCCAAAGGACTATGACCAACGTGATTACACTCACGTTGCGAAGTTCAAACGAACTTCGCATTGACCATTACTGGTCAACGCTGAAAGTCAAACAAAGTTTGACTTTCTGACTCGAAAAGCAGTAAAATAAGGAAAAGAACGAAAGAATACTAACCCAGGGTCCCCGAATGCTAATCCCGACTCAAGAACTCAGGTATGAAACAATGGTTTCAACTTAGAGCTCTGAAAATCAGAATTCTAGTGAGAAATGCAATGGGGGTGGATGGGTATATATAGTTTTCGGGTAACCGTTAGGATCGTTTCTTGGAAAAGGGGAAACGATCAAGGCCGTACACTTGTCCAAATGTTATGGTGGCTAAATCTTGATCTTATCTTGCTGATTAGGCAAGTTTAAAACATGTGGATGGGGTTTAATCAGCTGCAAGTTGCAAAAACAAACATTGAATCTGGTCTGAAGGTGCCATGCGGCCCGCTTTAGATTCATGCAAACACAATGCGGGCCGCTTGGGCCCTCTGATCTGCACATATGTTTCAAAAAAGACAGTTTAGGTCCCTGCACGTGTTTAAGGTCATTTCCGACACTTCTAAGGCCCGTAAAGCCAACTTTAAGGCCCTAAAATGATGCCTAAACATTGTGGACTTGAAACATGTTCAAAAATATGTCGGATGATGGTTCGTTTGGTCGTACGAATGCGATGTTCGCTTAATTACGACGGAATGCGCATAAGCGCGAAAAAACGATCCAAATGACGTGACGAATGGATTTTTCTTATGGCGAACACTAAAATATAATGTAGTCATGCTTACATAAATTTTTGGGTGTCCGGATGTATTCAGAACGTAAGTTATGCGCGAAAATGCAAACTTGTGCACTTTTTGACACTTTTAGTCCCTGAATGACCCAAAAGTTTATTTTAGCACACCGAACCCCTCAAAGCCTATTTATAAGCTATATAAAGGATATTTAAGGTGTGTTTAACTTATGGTCATGTTCCGGAATGTCTGTTACAGTTCAAATTGGCATACTTTCGCAGTTTGTCAACTTTAGTCCCTGTAAGCGATTTAACTTGATTTTGCCATACCAAAGCCTTCAAAACTTATTTCTAAGTTATGTAAAGGTTATTTAAGGTATGTTAAGCCAATGTCACTATTCCGGAGTGTTTGTTGCATTAAACTGGTTATATTTACGCATCGGTGCGCGTATAACCTTCCAGAAAGTGATTTAGAGTTTGAAATTGAACAAGAATTGATATGTGCAAATGATACACATATTTTTACAAATACCAAGTATGAAATACAATATTTCATTGCTTTGGTATTTGTTTGATGGCCGTGAAGGCACAGGTGTTACAGTCTCCCCTACTTTAGGAAATTTCGTCCCGAAATTTATTTAGAGGAAACTTGTGAGAGCTTGAAAGTATGAAGTTGAAAAGATCGAACAACATTGGTTAGGGTTCTTGAACTTTTAGTAACCTTAATAACATCATGACTGCAATGTAAGAGGGATACTTATATACAAGTATATGAAGCATCATTGGTGCGTCCACCGTACCTCCATTACATCGTTCTCATTTCGTTATTGTTGTCACTATCGGTTCTTACACATAATAAACCTTGCTGGTTTTCTATGCACTAAATTTCATAATTATGTAGGCCTCCATAATTAGACAATTCCTTGCACAGTTCACACAGTCTATTTTATAATGCGTAGGGTAAAACCAAATGAACAATCCTGTGATGAGTGTGACTAGACCGCCATAGAGCCCCGTAGACTAGATCAATAAATGATCTAAATAGACTATCAAGGAGTCTGTCCAGCTACATCACTAGATGTCATTCTTTAACCAAATTGTGAATCAATCCTTTAGACTAGACCACTAAAAAGGGTCTGGAGTGGTACTATATAAATCCAAGGGTCTTAACTATTACATAGAAGCCCATTAAGGATTTAAGGTAGTACCTTTGAATATCCTGCTACGAATCTCTCATATGAAGATATGAAAGATCCTGCGAGGATTTGGATAACGAATATCCAGAGTATTAAAAACACAAAAATGCATGAAAGAAAACATAAGATGAATAAACACATAGTCACATAACCACAAAATTGCTAACTAGAAGTTTGTTCTGCTAACAGAGTACATGTATTTAAAGCACACTAGGAATCCATCTTGTGGATTTCATTTGGTACTTTAAACATTTTCGAGAATCCAACTATAAAGATAGAAAGATTCAAAAAGAAAATTCGATTTCGATTACTAGAACTCGAAATGTTCGAATTAAGGTACATAAAGAATCCAATTAAGGACTCTGATTTGAATTATGATCATCCACAAGGGTCTAATTATGGAGATAAAAAGATCCCATATGGATTGTAGAAGTTGAAGATGCTTTGAATTCTTGCACGGGATGTGCTTAAGTCCAAACATGAAGTAAAATGCTTATGAGGTTGAGATGCTAGATATGTCAAGGCGACATATGAAGCAGAATTTGAAGGTTAAGTAAATGTACGAGAAAGATATTTTTGAAAACTGTGCATGGAGTTCTTTTAAGAAAATATGTTTAGTGTTTTTGAAACCTTATATATAATATTTTGAAATCATAAAGTAGGTGTACTAGGTAAGTATATTTATAAAAAAATGTTTTAAAATCATGCGAGATGAATTTTGAAATTATGTATAAGGTTTTTGAAAAAATTAAATGATGATTTTCGAAATCATGCACTTGATAAGAAAATGTATTGTGTTAATATTGTCTTCAGACTATATGAAATATTTTGAAATTTGAAAGGTTGGTTTTGATAACATGGCCAATGTTTTTGAAATAACATAGACAATGTATCTTGAAAAATTGTTTTCAAACTATATGAAATGTTTTGAGATCATGACGATTGTTTTGAAATATTGGTACTGTGTATGTTGAAAAAATCAAAATGTAATGGGTATGAGATTTGAAAATATCCTTAGTTATCCAACCAAGGATTCAAAGGTACTGATGTGCAAAAAGCATGATTACTCATAGTTTCACTTTATTTCATGTACTTCGTTTCTTAGAATGAAACGAGTACTTAGAACTTTCGAGGAAATTATGAGCGATTTCTTGTAAGAGAGAATCACAAGAGTAGTTCGTAAGGAACATAGTTCCTTAATGTAGGTAACATAGGAAAAGTCATACACACATGTAACTATACTTGTATATCAGAATTGCGAACAACAACTTTTATTTATGAACAAGACATATTGTTTCACAATACACGAGAACAAAAGAAACAAAGGCATAAGACAGTAACATCCTTTGTTCAGCCGAATGCTCATCCAAGGGTTGGATTTGCATTAGCAAGCTTTGGGCATTTGTTCCTGAAATGGCTCGTATTGCCACAGTTGTAGCAAGTACCACGTGGGAAACGAGCTTGAGTAGGGTTGACTTGGGGTTGGGTAGCAGCAAGGTTTGTAGCAGCTTTGTGTTGGGCAACAAAGCGGCATGTGTTAATCAAATGTCCCCACCGTCCACAGTAGGTACATTGGGAGCAGGGTATGACGTTTAAATGATGACGGTTGCATCGCTTGCACCATGGGGCAGTTCCCAAGTACGGCTTCCTAGCTGGTGGCATCGCTACCTGGCTAGGTCCCGCTTGATTAGATGTAACCGCTGCGAGTTTTCTTGAAGCCTTACGCTTCCTTGATGTTGGTACAGGCTTGATTTCTGCTTCCATTGGTAGCTCTTGAGTGGCTTCATTGTCGAGACGAGAGGCTTCATATTTGAGACGAGCCATGGCAATGCCTAGATCCACAGACTTCAGTATCACCTCGCCTATTTGCTGGGCAAATTTGGCTGTTTGCTCGGACATTTGACCAGTGCTGAGAGGAATAGACATTCTAGAAGAAAATGAAAAACAGAGAAAGAAACGAGTGAAAGGTTATTGGATAATCAATACAGAACGGTAACGAATGAAAATTGTGATCATTTGTTTGTTACCTAAGGCAAACAAATGAGATGACGACAAATCAAAGTAAATGGGTACATTGAGATGATGACAAATCAAAGTAAATGGGTACATTGAGATGATGACAAATCAAAGTAAATGGGTACATTGAGATGATGACAAATCAAAGTAAATGGGTCAAAAATAATGTATCGCGAAGACATGCTCGCCTATAAGTGAACACTCATCCCAAGAATTCCCAGGTAAGCACAACTGGTCTCGCGTCTGATGAGATGTATACGAAGTGCTTGCCTAGACAGAAAACCCAGAATACAGGCATTCACCCTTCCAGTTTGCACGTGTTCACATTATTTAAAACCCAAAACCTTGACGATGTTTTTGAAAACCCAACAGGGTTCAAAACCATATAACAGAGAGTTCAAAACCTAGTAATCAATCATCCTAGAACAGATGATTAGTTTTCAAAGCGGTTTTGAATTTTATGTTCTTGTTGTGATCGTCGCCTAAGGATAGGTGACGGTATTGTTTTATGACTAAACGCAAGTAAACTCGCGTTAGGGTCCTAAGTTATAGACTAGGTCAAAGTATTACTAATAACCTAATTCCCTATAACCATGAGCTCTGATACCATCTTTTCTGTCACACCCCGACCACGTGGAACATACAAAACGTGGCGGAAACATCGGGGAGTGTTGTAACAGAATTAATGTTTCACAACCATGGAAATTAAAGTTTCGTTTTATTCAATATAAGTGTTACAATGTCTAACAAACATGAAAATACAACATAATTAACTAGTCTGCATCTTTTATTGTCACTAAGGCCCATGTCCGCCTAAGTGTAACTTGATCAATCCTATGCTTCATTTCCTGAAAAACACATGTGAAAATATGGTACGTCAGCATAAAAATGCCGGTGAGATACATAGGTTTTGTGAAAATAAGATTCATGACTTCTGTTTAAGAAAATGTTTAGTCATGAACCTTGTAATTTGCTTTGTCTTTGTAAATCATTTGAAAAACCATAAGTTCAGATGATACATATAAATAAGTGAATAATGCATGGTTAAATGAATAGCCATGTAAAAATGAGTTTGTATAAGTTAAGTTGTTTGTAAATCAATGTCTTGTGAAAAATATGTTATTTGCATAAAATGTTCTATGTCTCAAACTGAAATGATTCAAATAACGCTACGACATGTAATACCATACAAACACTTATATATAGGAAGTACCAGCGGCGTATCCACCATGCTTGTATCATATTACACCCGTATCGTTACTTAATCACTTAATCAAACCAAACCAACAATGTAAATTGTCCATGTAAAAATGAATTTGCCAAATGTATTGAATAATATGTCAAAATGCATGATCAATGTAAATCATGTAATGTGTAACCTAAATGATATGTATGGCTAGTGAAAACGCATCAACTAAACCATAGGTGAAATGCACAACAACAAAGTATTGAAGTAAAACTGTGTTTAAATCAATATTATGTCTCGTGTAAATGCATGATCAATGTCAATCATGTTAAAATGTCTATGTCTAAATATCATGTATGGCTAGCGAAATGTCTCAACTAAACCATATGCACAAAAGCAAAGTATTGAAGTAAAACTGTGTTTAAATCAATATTATGTCTTGTGTAAATGCATGATCAAGGTCAATCATGTTAAAATGTCTATGTCTAAATGTCATGTATGGCTAGTGAAATGTCTCAACTAAACCATATGCACAAAAGCAAAGTATTGAAGTAAAACTGTGTTTAAATCAATATTATGTCTTGTGTAAATGCATGATCAAGGTCAATCATGTTAAAATGTCTATGTCTAAATGTCATGTATGGCTAGCGAAATGTCTCAACTAAACCATATGCACAAAAGCAAAGTATTGAAGTAAAACTGTGTTTAAATCAATATTATGTCTTGTGTAAATGCATGCTGTACTGATAATGAACATTTATGCGGTGTTGTTCCAATGCATACATCCAAGCCTTGCGACTGAGGTGATAAACCCTTAAATAAATTAAAGGTCTATCTGAGTAAATATCATCGAATTCGGTCATTCCTTTACTGTCCCCTTTCCCTGGGATGTCCGGAACGGGAGTTGTCAATTCCTATGGTACCACTACCTACTAACGAACGGCGTAGCTAATGTTAATGAATGTATTGTCCCATTTAACAAACCAAATGTCATACCAAAATGTAAGCATGTGATGAAATGAATCTGTACTAAGTATGCAACAAATGAACATACATAGCATGTGATGTGATGTGATGTAAAACAATGTACTAAGTATGAACTAAATGAACATACATAGCATAAAATGTCATGTAAAACGATGTACTAAGTATGCACGCTATATACATACATAGCATAAAATGTCAATGTAAAACGACGTACTATAATGTACTAATAAACATAGCAGGTATATGATATGAAAACAGGAAAGCATGAAAGTAACAAGTAGGCACATGTGTTCCACCCCAAAACAGTTTGGAAAACAGTAAAAGAGGGGTCTATGTACTCACTTGGGAATGCTCAGTAGTCCTTGAGTAACAACCAAACAATGCTAGAGATCACGGAAATCAAACGGCACCTAATATAGGTAACTATGTTAAATAACCGGACCTAAATCGGAAGACTGGGTAGCATTAGGGTTTGTAAACCAAATGAGTGTAGGAACTCATATGATATGGTTTAACAAAGCCTACATACTAAATGAAACTTAACCTAAGTGTCTACGACCCATTACGACCCGTTTAGGTAGCTTATGCTACTTTAACGCGTCGTTCGCGTGAAACGCGTTCGGACCGCCTAACTAGTCCTATGACAAGTGTTATATGCCTAAACAAGTTACATAATCAGTTATGTGGCAAAAGTTTAGGTTACATATGCTAAATTACCAATTATGCATGAAAAGGGTATTCTGGTAATTTACCTAAGGCATATAAACTACCTATCATACAACTACTTAAACGATGTGACCATAGGGTATAACCTCGGAAGGTTATTCCCTACCTACTATGGTCACCTAATGTATTTGGTCAGATCCTAATGATCGACCAAATGGGTCGAGTTCGAAGGTATAGGCGATTTATTAGATCGCCTACCCTACGACTCTAGACAACGTGGTAATCAGTGGGCATAGTCCCAAAGGACTATGACCAACGTGATTACACTCACGTTGCGAAGTTCAAACGAACTTCGCATTGACCATTACTGGTCAACGCTGAAAGTCAAACAAAGTTTGACTTTCTGACTCGAAAAGCAGTAAAATAAGGAAAAGAACGAAAGAATACTAACCCAGGGTCCCCGAATGCTAATCCCGACTCAAGAACTCAGGTATGAAACAATGGTTTCAACTTAGAGCTCTCAAAATCAGAATTCTAGTGAGAAATGCAATGGGGGTGGATGGGTATATATAGTTTTCGGGTAACCGTTAGGATCGTTTCTTGGAAAAGGGGAAACGATCAAGGCCATACACTTGTCCAAATGTTATGGTGGCTAAATCTTGATCTTATCTTGCTGATTAGGCAAGTTTAAAACATGTGGATGGGGTTTAATCAGCTGCAAGTTGCAAAAACAAACATTGAATCTGGTCTGAAGGTGCCATGCGGCCCGCTTTAGATTCATGCAAACACAATGCGGGCCGCTTGGGCCCTCTGATCTGCACATATGTTTCAAAAAAGACAGTTTAGGTCCCTGCACGTGTTTAAGGTCATTTCCGACACTTCTAAGGCCCGTAAAGCCAACTTTAAGGCCCTAAAATGATGCCTAAACATTGTGGACTTGAAACATGTTCAAAAATATGTCGGATGATGGTTCGTTTGGTCGTACGAATGCGATGTTCGCTTAATTACGACGGAATGCGCATAAGCGCGAAAAAACGATCCAAATGACGTGACGAATGGATTTTTCTTATGGCGAACACTAAAATATAATGTAGTCATGCTTACATAAATTTTTGGGTGTCCGGATGTATTCAGAACGTAAGTTATGCGCGAAAATGCAAACTTGTGCACTTTTTGACACTTTTAGTCCCTGAATGACCCAAAAGTTTATTTTAGCACACCGAACCCCTCAAAGCCTATTTATAAGCTATATAAAGGATATTTAAGGTGTGTTTAACTTATGGTCATGTTCCGGAATGTCTGTTACAGTTCAAATTGGCATACTTTCGCAGTTTGTCAACTTTAGTCCCTGTAAGCGATTTAACTTGATTTTGCCATACCAAAGCCTTCAAAACTTATTTCTAAGTTATGTAAAGGTTATTTAAGGTATGTTAAGCCAATGTCACTATTCCGGAGTGTTTGTTGCATTAAACTGGTTATATTTACGCATCGGTGCGCGTATAACCTTCCAGAAAGTGATTTAGAGTTTGAAATTGAACAAGAATTGATATGTGCAAATGATACACATATTTTTACAAATACCAAGTATGAAATACAATATTTCATTGCTTTGGTATTTGTTTGATGGCCGTGAAGGCACAGGTGTTACAAGTCGCTCCTTCATTGCCTGCAAATTCAGCGGGTTTACAAGCAAGAAATTCTTTGTAAGTGCAACAAGGTGTTGCAGCTTTCATTTTCTTAGGGAGTGGAGCTTGTAGTGGTTCATTATCATGATTATTATGATTACCGCCTTCGTTTACGCTATTACTGAAGTTATATTCAGAAATACGTTTGCTGGGAATTATTTGTTGAGGTTCAACAGGTTTCTGTGCAGCAGCAAGTATTGCTGGAATAGCATTGGCTATCCCTTGAGCAACGATATTTTCTATATCTTGTCTAGTCATAAATTGATCCCCAGGTTGTTGCTCAGATTGGTTAACCTCATTTACTGGTTCATTATTAGCGTTTTCCATCTGATAATTAATATATAATTTTATTTGTATCGAATAAATAACAATCATACACAAATAATCATATAAATTTCATAATACACATATAGCCAAAACTATCGATTTCTCGATTTCTCGATTCCCATTGCTATATTTTATAATATGCGTCATTACACATCATTATCTTACAAAGTTTTATTTTAGGTTATTTCACAAGCTACATTCTACTTATTTATTTTACAACCACAGTTTCACATTCTCACACCATACTATCCCTCGTCAGATGATATTTTAGTAACGGCGTTCCCTCTCATCGTATTTCGAGGAGATCTGTTCTCCTACTTCCCTGATCCTATTTCCTGCATCCACCAACTCCTCACCAAAGTGGCGGAGTTCAGCTAAATTCTCATTTCTCATTGGTGGGTTTGGTATAGGTTCTGGGTCGAATTGAGGGAGAAAGGAATAAGGACTGTTAAGAAGGTTTTGGAACTGCCAATCATTAGTCCACCATTCATCCATTCCTAAAGGTTGGGTGTGGATTATAGGTTCTGGAATTGCTGGTTCCAAGTTCATTGGAAGTTGTGTTTCTACAGGATAAGAGTAAAGATTATTATTAATAGGCCTGACGACATCACAGCTTGCCAATGCATGATCCAATTCCTCCTGAAATGGTAACTCCTCAATTTGTCTAGAGCTTTCCCCAATTTCTTTCTTGGTTTGTCTAGAACCTACCCTAAATTCCATTTCCATTTGCCTAGAATATTCCCCAAACTGCATTTCCATCTGCCTAGAACCTTCCCCGACTTCAATCCCCTTCCCTTTGTCTAAAGGATTTTCTATTTTGGGAAGTCTCTTGGCTGGCTTTTTCCTACGTACACGCCTCCCCCATACATATCTCTTTCTTTTCTAAGGTTTTGGCTTTTCCGGAGGTGGAGCATTGAATTCCATAGGTTCTTCTATATCAGGAATATACCTATTAAAATCTCTGGAAACCTCTATTTTCACCGGATAGAGATTTAAATTCTGAAGGGCTTCAGACAAGTCACTCATGTTGTTTAGCATATATGCAAAATACACAAAATTTCTAAGTTAAAATTTTATAACAAAATTTCATAAATAACTTTTAAATATTATTTCATACCGCGTAACTAATTTAATATCAAGAACAACTGACAATTAAAACATATTAAATTTTATTGTAAACTTATTTATTTACTGGGTAAAGCTTCTAGCTTGTAGGTGATAAGGGTGCTAAAACTTTAGTCAAAGTATTTAAAGATTTGCAATTACTGCTACAGTAGCTAGCATATAGAGATCTGCCCATTTTTCATCTAACTTGTCTTCCCATGGTGGGTTACTGCCTAGTTCTTGGGTTTTCTGATTAACTCTCTTTTCTTTTGGTTGTGATTTCTTTAATTTCTCCTGACTTTTCCTAATAATCAAACTTCTTTTATTAGGAGAAAGTGGTTCCTCATATTGTGACTTTCGGACAAATATTCCTTCTCCAGGATTTGCATAGGGTTTTGAGGAATTTGTTGGGGATGAGCTTCCCTTCTCGTTTGATGACCTATCTAATTTAAGATAGATGTTTGAAAGTTTTTGCTTACCCATACTGTAACTAACAAATAGTCAGTTAATAAACACATAATCACATAAATCAGAAATATTTTTAAGTATTTCTAAATACTTAAATAGCTTAACTCAGCGGCTCTGATACCACCTTTTTCTATCACGGCCCCTGACCCGGTTTGACCCGTTTCAGGAGCCGCGGGACAGAAAATCCCGTGGTATTTATTTAACAGCGGAAGATTTTCCAGGATCTTTTCAAAACTGAAATTTCCCGATTATTTTATTTCACAATTCGGGATAAACCCTGGTAATTTACAATCATATGATTTCACGGAGAAATCTTTATTTTACAAAACATGTTTCTTTATTTTTATATTGAGCCACTTCCTTAAGCTTGTAGTGCTACGCGGCACTTTTCTTGGATCACAACAGATCACCTGAAACATGTTTGAAAAAGGTTTTGTCAGTGGGAAATACTGGTGAATCATTCTATTTACTCAAATGACACGTTTGTTATAATTTACAGTATTAAGAGAGATTACAATGTTTCCTGATATCAACCAACTACCCACGGTATTTGTCACTCGACTCGTTTCTGTGACTATGGTCATATCACTATTGGGTCCTGTCACCCAATGGTGACGTATATCACTAATTAGGCTCGCCCACCTAAAGTGATAAAAACAGCAGTAATGTGCACAATACCCCACATACCGGCTGTAATTTGGTGATTACAAAAACTTAATCACTGTAATTATAACCTTTGAAAATAAACATGATTTTGAAAGTAATTTGATAACAAGAGAATGACTCACATTGCAGATTTATATGATCAGAGTGTAGCCTACTGATTAGCCTTTTAACCTAAATTTAACAACATGTACACGAACTCGGTTAGTAACTTAATACATCATTTACGATAACTCACGAGATCAAACCCTCACAACAAATGACAAAGTGCAATACTTAAACATCCATCGAATTCACGACGAATGACAAAGCATAACCCTAATATGGGCAGCACTTAAACATCCATTGGATAGTTTAATCAATCGGACCTTGAATCGTAGCAGCGATCGAGTTAATACCCGGTATCGGAGCAGCGCCTTGCTAATTATATATGAAATTTCAAATTTTGGACAGTAAGAACTCGTTTTTGTGATTGAATTTCGACACCAGAAGACAGTGCATGCAACGAGATATTTATAGCTGAAAAATAGGGCTCACGTGGCCCGCGTAAGCCTTCAGCTTACCTTTACGCGGCCTTCAACTTACCTTTACGTGGCCCGCGTAGGGTTGATTGGTCACGAGTAGGCTAGCCAGATGGACACCACGTGGATCCGGAACACTTATCCGGTCAAACATGCATTGACGCGGCCCGCGTAATACATAGCTTGTCTTTTACGCGGCCAGCCTGAGACCCAGAATTTTGTTTTTCTTGATTTTAAATATGGTTTAGGGTTTCAGGGGTCCGGGTTTATACTTACGGGTATTTTTTTTAGGATAAATTTTGAGAGTCCTTACAATGAAGTTAAGATTTTAAAGAATAAAACTGGTAAAACAAAACAGACCTGGAAACCAAAAACGGTTACTGAATCAGGGGGAACATCACAATTTCCACAACATCGAGAAGTTCAAGTAACTTACGTTGATGAAAATGGAAGACCCAAGACCACAAAGGCTTGGGTCCCCATCTCCAACTAATTAAACATGTGAGTACATGTGCAGGGTGTTCCAGGAGGAACTTTCAGCAGTCATTGGATTGTTGATAGTGGGGCATCCAGGCACATGACAGGCGACATGAAGCTTCTCTACGATGTTAAATCTATTAGAGGAGGTTATGTTGCTTTTGCTAGAGATAAAGGTGGATATATAACAGGAGAAGGAATGGTATCCAATGGGGTTGTAAGTTTTGACAAGATCAACTTTGTACAACAGCTTGATCACAATCTTCTCAGCGTTTCACCAATCTGTGATAAACAGTTTTCAGTACACTTTGATGCAAATGGATGTTATGTGCTGAAACCCGGCTTAAAGATTCCAAAAGAATGGATTCTCTTATCAGCTCCAAGGATAAACGATTTATATGTCCTTGATATGAGCCAAGCTATAACAACGACTGCATAAACAACTTGTTTTATTACCAAAGCCACAGAAAAAGACTCAATCTCTTGGCACAGACGTATGGGTCACATTCACTTACGGAAAATGAATCATTTGGTGTCAAATAAATTAGTGAATGGTGTTCTTCTTAAAAATTTCCATCTTCAAGACGTCTGTGTTTCATGCCAAAAAGGAAAGCAAACCAAGAAGCGACATCCGACAAAGAAGATCAACACAGTGGCAGTTCCTCTTGAACGTTTGCACATGGATTTGTTCGGTCCTGTCAAGCACAAAAGCATCAGGAATGATCAATACTGCCTCGTGATAACTGATGATTATTCAATATTTTCTTGGGTAGCGTTTATGGCTCACAAGAGTGCAACTTTCGGTATTATCAAAAACTTGATCATTCAGATTGAGAATTTGTATAAGTTGAAGGTTAGACAGATACGCAGCGACAATGGGACATAATTTAAAAATCAAGCCATGAAGGAGTTCTGTACTTTAAAAGGTATTCTTCACGAATTTAGTGCGGCTTATACTCCTCAACAGAATGGCGTCGCTAAACGTAAAAACCGTACATTGATCGAGACTGCTAGGACTATGCTGGTAGAGTCGCAGTTGCCCATTCCATTCTGGAGTGAAGCTGTGGCCTCCGCTTGTTACACGATGAATCGAGTCCTTACAGTCAAAAGGCACAACAAGACCTGCTTGAGCTTCTTCACAAACAGAAACCAGATTTGTCATATCTTGAACCGTTTGGAGCTCCTTGCACAATGATCGACCCTAATGGAAAGTTTGGGGCAAAAGCTATTGAAGGTCACTTTCTTGGTTATGCCACCCCGAACATAAGAGTCTGGAATCTAGAGACTAAAAGGGTTGAGGAATGGTCTGAAGTCAGAGTACAAAGGCACACTTTGCCAGTCAAAAATCCAGGTCAACCATGGATGTTTGAGTACGATGACTTTTTCAATTTGATCAATGTTGAAGCAGTTGAAGAAAATGCTGTGGCAAGGATGTTTTTCGAGAGTGACAACGCAACAGATTCACCGTTGGTTCGTCCAATTGTTGTCAATCAAGAACCATCTTCAGTGAACAATAATGCTCTCGACAATGAGGATTTTCATGATGCAACCGAACTGAACGAATCTTCAGAGGATGAAGAATTTCTAGATGCAGATCAAGAAGCTCCAACAACAGCTATACAAGGTACTTCGGAAGCTACAGCTCCAGTTGATAACCCCAAAACATCTGAAGCTACTGCATCACCCTCTTCGCCAGTTCCGGGTATTGAATTAGTTGTTGATCTCAATCTCAACAATCTGGGTACAAACATTCAAGTTCCAGATAATCCAAAAACAAGAATTCATAATACCCATCCTCAACAAAACATCATCGGTAATGTACAGAGTGGCATTCAAACAAGAAACATGTTGCGAAACAACAACAACACAGGCTTGTATGTGGCAATTTGAGAATCTGGTCAACAAAACGATTGGTCTTTCGTGTGTTATGTCTCACATGAAGAGCCAAGAACTTGGAAAGAAGCTTTGAAAGATAACTCTTGGGTTGAAGCAATGCAGGAAGAACTGCAACAATTCCAGAAACTTGGTGTCTGGAAGCTCGTAGAGAAACCTGCTGATTACAAGAAGATTGGTACCCGTTGGGTGTATAAATGCATAAAGGACGACCGTGGAATCGTTATTCGAAACAAAGCAAGATTGGTCGTTCAAGGTTTTCGTCAGATTGAAGGTATAGACTACAAGGAAGTGTATGCACCTGTTGCACGTCTGGAAGCAATTCGGATCTTTCTGGCTTATGCCTCATTCAAAGGATTCAAGGTTTACCAGATGGACGTCAAAAGTGCATTCTTACATGGTCTAGTCGAAGAAGAGGTGTATGTCGAACAACCTCCAGGTTTTGAAGATCCTATCCATCCCGATCGGGTTTGGTTGCTGAACAAAGCTCTCTATGGTCTACATCAAGCACCGCGAGCTTGGTACGCAACCTTATCAAATTATCTGCTGGAGAATGGATTTCGCAGAGGTCTTATCGATTGCACTCTCTTCATAAAAGAACAAGATGGAGATCTTCTACTGGTACAGGTCTGTGTGGATGATATTATATTTGGTTCTACTAACAATGTTATGTGTAGGGATTTCGAGCGTGTAATGCAGGATAAATTCGAGATGAGTGCTATGGGGGATATGACTTTCTTTTTGGGCCTGCAAGTGCAACAAACGAAGTCTGGGATTTTCATCCATCAGACTAAGTATGTTCAACACATTCTGAACCGATTCCAGATGTCCGACACATCGCCCATTGGTACCCCACTGCAGCAAAATCACGGAATCAATCCAGACTTGAAGGGTGAAGTTGTTAGCTCTTCATACTACTGCGTAATGATTGGATCCCTTATGTACCTCACAGCATCAAGACCAGATATAATGTATCCAACAAGCCTGCTAGCCAGATATCAAGTCAACCTGAAGGCCTCACATCTTGCAGCTGTAAAAAGGATTTTTCGTTATTTGAAGGGTTGCCCAGACACCGGTCTATGGTACCCTAAGGATGATAACTTTGATTTAGTTTCTTTCAGTGATTCTGATTTTGGCGGATGCAAAATCGACGGCATATCCACAACGGTTGGATGTCAGTCTTTAGGAAATCGCCTCGTAACATGGCAGTGCAAGAAGCAGACTTGTGTCGCTACATCAACTTGTGAAGCTGAATACATTGCTGCCTCAAGTTGTTGCTCCCAAGTCCTGTGGATTCAACATCAAATGCGTGATTATGGTTTTGAATTCCTAACTACTCCTATTTTAGTCGATAATTCTGCTGCCTTATCTATCACTAGAAATCATGTGCAGCATTCAAAGACCAAACACATTGAAATTAAGTATCACTTCATACGTGATTGCTTTGATAAAAGGCTTATTGATGTTGTTAAGGTCCATACCGATGACCAACGTGCCGACCTTTTTACCAAAGCATTTGATAAATCAAGATTTGACTTTTTATTATTGGTAAACAGCATTAAGGTCAAGCAAGAGTAATCCACATCGGAAAATCATTTTTGTAAATATCTTTGTGTTTTTAAGAATTATTGTAAGTTTGTTGATTTTAGGGGGAGTAAATCCAAATTTTGAAAATTCAAAAACATCGAAAAATTTCAAAACTAAAAAACAATAGAAAAACAAAAATGAGTTTCCTGGCGAGCAAAAGAAAAAATGATAGTACATCAGTGGTCTGTCTAAACCTTTTTAAACTGAAATACAAAATGAAAAATGTTAAGCAGCTCTATATAAGATGTATCGGTAGGCTCACAATCATCTTAAAGTGTGCAGGGTGATATAAACTTAAATCGACTGAAGACTGTGTGGGAACCACTCATTGGCATATGGTCTTGGTACCGAAATCTTGTTCGAGAGATTGCCGAGGTTCTGAGATATGTGGTCTTTATGCTGTTTATCATCTGGGTATCATGGTTGTTTCTTTTACTGAAACAAACGGAGACGAAGTCTAGATCTTCCATGATACCATACATACGTGTACATACTGCATATGACCTCAATAAGTGATTAACAATCACATGTCCAAACAAAATAAGTGATAATATATCACATTTATCCGGGAGTCAGGTTCGTCTCTTTGCTGTATGTTGTACTGACCTGTTCACGGACTTGCTCCTGTGCCCTCATGCATCTGAAAATCAAGTTCCTCATCAATAAGTGATTCTATCACATAGGGCTTGTTTTCAATCAAAATAATTGAGTATCTCACATTTTCATATATGTCAAAACAGATGATAAATGATATACTCACCAGTAAGATGAACTCTCGTGCATACCTTGATACAGGAATGTGTCGTGATGTGGATGAACACCAGTCGGTAAGTATAAATCATACCTTAACGTATCCCCTCGCCATGATTACATATGATAAGTTGAGCTTATGTGGATAACAATACCGATAATTGTTATAGGATGTTTATCTAAATGTTAACAAAAAGAACAACAAGAGCGTTTTGGCATTACCGTACACTGATATGATTCTCTTACCCTCGAAACTCGCAAAAATAATGTTTGTATATATTTACTTTTCTTAGTTTATGCAACTCTGTATATATTTATTTACTGCTTTCAGTCTTTAAATTTGAAATATTCAAAATGCCAAAAAATTTTAGGTGTGTTTTAATATAAACTTTATAAAAGTAAAAAAGATTTTATTTCTGCTTTAGTTTTGATTAACCGATGTTGGAACTCAAGTCTTCGTTGCCTGAAATCTGATGAAAACCAAAACGACTGAATCTTCATAAACGGTCAGAGTTTGCAAGTTTTGAAAGTTAATTATCAAAATTGAAAAATATGTTAACTTTTCAAACAAATTGTCGGACGGTAGTTGAAAACATGGTCACATGTGTGTTATTTGTTTATGTTAACTATATTCCAAGAAGTTGTTCTCATTACGCATTTAGCTTTCTTGCATCTGCAGATGCTGAAGGTGAAGAGAACATGTTCGATGATAAGCTTAGGAATGAAGACATGACGTGAAGGCACTCAAATGATAAAGATGATCCAGTTGCCGCTGACCAATCATCAATACCACAAGGATCTAAAGCATTGAAGATCCAAAGATTCACAAGCATAATCAAAGGGGGAGTTTATTGATACACTTCCTAAATGAAAGCGGGAGTTTGTTAATACACTTTCTACTTACAACACGTGAAGTCTTTGAAGATCCTTTCCGAGAAAAAGAACCATCAAGAGATGGAGAACGAGATTAAGAACCTCGCGAGCAGCATCCAAGGGGGAGTTTGTTGATACATATTGTGTGGATACGGCTCGGCTCGGTTCGACTCGGCTACGAGGTGAAGGTCGTAGTCAAAACATCCTCCTGTCCTGACTCGGTATGCTATTTACTTTGTATTGTTCGATGTACATGTAACTGCGTGTGTGCAGTATACATGTTAGATTATGTTTATGTGTTGTCTGTTTGTTTGTTGTTTGGACCATCTGTTTGAAGCCTAACATGAGAAGAAGCCCAGGCCCATCAAGTGACGAAATCCAATTGTCCGACGAAGTCCCCTTGGATGACGAACACCACATATGTGACGAAGACCCCCATGTGATGAAATCTCTGATTTCGTCGAGTCTTTTCAAGTTCGTCGATGAGTATCTCAACGAAATCCATGTTCGTCGCTGGGATTTCGTTGGCCACTTGATTTCGTCGACATGTTAGTATAAATACACAGACAACAGACATAAACAAGTGTACGAGTCTGCATAGACTTTGAGAGAAAACACACACATACAACAGAGAGTTTATAAGGTTATCTTGTAAACATTGCATTGTAAACGTTTCAGAGTATTAATACATTGCGTGTAAATCATTGAATCTTTGTGTCTTGCGTGTTCGTAACTTGGTTTAACTTACCCGTTTGGATTCCGCACTCCCAGGTTCGTCAGAAAACAGGAATAGAGGTTTAACTCGATCCTCCGGGTGGACCTACACTGCCAACCAATACCGAAGAGGTAAAGGTCAACCACCATACCAAAAGGATCTCACATGTTTATGAGGTTTACAAAAAGCCTTCTAAACCAAGAGTGAACATGCATCCTTTTGGGTATCAGCAGATAATTAGGCAAGACCCCCAACAGTGGTTAGAGAAAAACAGTTCCAAAACTGTCTAAACCCCTGAGCTAACCACTATCCATCCACCTGAACTTAACCTAGACACTGTTGAGACCCCATCCAAAGCCTTATTGGCTTTGGAGACCCTAATGAGCTAACCTTTTACTGCATGTGCAGGGAGCTTCTGCATGCTTAGATAGTCTTTGGTATGTAGATAGTGGAGGCTCCAGGCACATGACAGGATGTAGAGCCCTTCTCAAAGATTTCAAAACTCATGGAGGGGGTGATATATTCTTTGGCAATAATAGTAAAGGGAAGGTTCTGGGGTCTGGTACAGTTCAGTCTGGTAAAGTTAAGTTTGAAAATGTCAATCTAATAGACAATCTAAAATTTAACCTCTTAAGTGTCTCTCAAATGAGTGATAAGGGCTATGGCTCATTCTTTACAAAAGAGTGTTGTAGGATTGTTGGACCAGAAACGGTTGAAAAGATTGAAGCAATAATAAAAAATGGAAAAACCCAACTTGTTGCTCAAAGAAGTGGCAATGTTTATGTGGTGGATATGTCAAAAGAGAGCCCCATGACTGATGCCTGTCTGTTCTCAGCTGCCTCGAACAAAGAGACAGAATTATGGCACAGGAGATTGGGGCACACAAATCTCAAGACAATCACTGATATTTCAAAACATGGGTTAGTAAGAGGCTTACCTCAAAAATTGTTCACCTGTCCTGAGCATTGTGTTTCCTGCCTAAAAGGAAAACAACATAAAAGCTCATACAAATCAATTGAAGAGTCCAAAACAACCAAGTGCTTGCAAATGCTTCACATGGATCTTTTTGGCCCAGTTAAAGTCAAGAGTCTTAGGAAGAAAATATATTGTTTGGTTATTGTTGATGACTTTTCTAGGTTTACATGGACTTACTTTTTACACTCAAAAGATGAGACTGCAGGCATTCTGCAAGACTTTGTGACACAGGTTGAAAAGTAGTTTGACTTGCCAGTAAAAGTCTTCAGGAGTGATAATGGCACAGAGTTCAGAAACAAGGATTTAGATGATTTCTGTGTGTCAAAAGGAATTGTAAGGCAGTACAGCATTACAAGAACACCATAACAAAATGGGGTTGTTGAAAGAAAGAACAGGACTTTGATTGAGGCTGCCAGAACCATTCTTGCTGATTCATGTTTGCCATTAACTTTTTGGGCAGAGGCAGTAAACATTGCTTGCTATGTCCAAAACAGAGTTTTAATCAACCCCAGGCATCAAAAGACTGCTTATGAACTGTTGAATAAAATAAAGCCATTAATTTCATATTTCAAAGTTTTTGGTTGCCCATGTTTCATTTTGAACTTAAAAGATTCTATCTCAAAGTTTGCAGCCAAAATTGATTGTGGTTATCATCTGGGATACTCAACCACTGCTAAGGCCTACAAAGTGTTTAACACAAGGACCAAAACAGTGGAAGAGACTTTGAATGTAAAGTTCAATGAACTTTCATCAATGAAAATCCCAGCAAACCCAGCAGAATTATTTGATCTTGACAAATTCACATTTGAAAGTGTTGCTGTAAAGTCTAACAATGCAGGTCCATCAGAAAATCCTCCATCAGACTATGGGTATGAAATCATCATTCCTCAACAAAAGTCTGCTTCAATGGGAAGAGCAGCAGATGTCCAAAACAGCTGTCAAAGCTCATCCACTGCTACCTCAACAGTTGTTGACCAAAGTAGCCCATCAACCCCTACTTCCACAGCATCAATCACAACAGTTCCTCCTATTCCTTCACCTCCATTTGAAGCCACTGCTGGATCATCAAAGTCACCAGCAGTGGTTAGCTCAGATGATTCACATCTGCATCACCATTAAATGCCAATGTTCCATACAAAGGAGATCTAATCTTCTTGAAGTCTCATCCACCTGATGAAATCATTGGCAACATCAGTGAAGGGGTGCTCAGAAGAAGTCAATCCCAAAACATCTGTCTTTTTGCTGGCTTCCTATCTCTCCATCAGCCAGTCAAGTACCAAGAGGCACTGAAAGACAACAGCTCGGCAGAAGCCATGCAAGAGGAGCTCCAACAGTTCAAAAGACAACAAGTATGGGAACTTGTACCACTACCAGAGGGTGTAAGTCCTTTTGCCACAAAGTGGGTCTTCAAAAACAAAACTGATGAAAGGGGTATTGTTGTCAAGAATAAAGCTAGGCTTGTGGTTCAAGGGTTCAGACAGGAAGAGGGCATTGACTATGATGAAACATTTGCCCCTGTAGCAAGATTTGAAGCTATCAGATTATTCCTGGCCTTTGTTGTCAACCACAATATCAAGGTGTATCAAATGGATATCAAATGTGCATTCCTCTATGGTAAGATTCAAGAAGAGGTTTATGTTTGTCAACCTCCAGGCTTTGAGGATCCATTTAATCCAAATCATGTCTACAAGCTAAATAAAGCTTTGTATGGCCTGAAACAAGCACCAAGAGCCTGGTATGAAACTCTTTCAACCTTTCTACTTTCCATTGGTTTCACAAGAGGTAAAATAGACAAAACACTGTTTTTAAAATGGAGAGGAAAGGATTTGATGGTTGTCCAGATTTATGTGGATGACATCATCTTTGGAATTACATGTAATAAAATGTGTGAAGAGTTTAGGCAACTCATGACAGCTGAGTTTGAAATAAGTGCAATGGGTGAACTCCAGTGCTTTCTTGGTCCCCAAGTAAGGCAACTGCAAAATGGCACTTTTATCCATCAAGGCAAATATGCCAAAGAACTCTTAAAGAAATTTGAGATGGATGATTCTAAGCCATGCAGTACACCCATTACAACCAATAAAATTGTCATGTCTGATGAAAAGGATGATTTGGTTGATCAAACTTTATATAGAAGCATGATTGGGTCTTTATTGTACCTAACTGCATCTAGGCCAGACATCATGTTTGCAACATGTGTTTGTGCAAGATCCCAATCAGCCCCTAGAAAGTCAAACTTAATTGCTGTAAAAAGGATATTCAGATACCTAAATGGTGCTCCCACACTTGGTGTCTGGTATCCAGCTGATGGAAATATCAAGCTTTCAGGTTTCTCAGATAGTGACTTTGCTGGATGTGACAAGACAAGGAAGTCCACTTCAGGAGGGTGCCAATTCCTAGGCAGTTTCTTAGTGTCTTGGCAAAGCAAAAAGCAAGCAGCTGTTTTCACATCCACTGCTGAGGCAGAGTATATAGCTGCTGCAGGCTGTACAGCCCAACTGCTTTGGCTTCAAAATCAATTGCTGGATTTTGGTATCACTGCCCTAAAGAAACCTCTCATGTTGGACAGTCAGGCAGTAGAAAATATCATCAAAAATCCAGTATCCCAATCAACCACCAAGCACATAGACATCAGACATCACTTTGTGAGGGATTGCTATGAAAAAGGTTTGATTTCTCTGCATCATGTTCCAACTAAAGATCAGCTGGCATATGTGCTAACAAAAGCATTAGACACATCCACCATTGAAAGCTTGATCTCTAGGATTGGCATGCTAAACATTGAATAACAAGCAAAATCTTGTGTTTCTATGAATAAAGGCATTAAAATGTTTTCAGAAAATCAAAAATCCATCCATAAAAATAGCAAAAATTGAATTTGTCATTAAATCCTTAAAAGTCTGCCATAACCACTATTTTATTCAAACTTCTGTTCTACTAAAAGCTGTCCACTCCTGAAAGTCAACCCCTGTTCTCTCATTTCCCTGGTAATCACTGTTGTTCAAAATCAGTGTTTTCATCCACTGATAGTTAAAATCACCCACTGCTTTCATTATAACCGTTGCAACCACTGATATTTGCTCCATCAGTGGTTTCCTAAAACACCTGTCCTCCATTATTCATCAGGGGTTGGCACGTGGACAGTACATAGCGGTCAGATCTTTTGTAACCGCTGTCACATCAGCATTCACTTTTTCCTTTATAAAACCCTCCTCAAACCCCTAAACAGGGTTTTACACTGTCGAATTGAATTCTAAAATTCCTTTCTCAAAGCAGTTTCCATCTTTCTCTCCCAAATCCCTCATCGCCTTCTTCATCTTGCAACTTACTCATGTCTTCTTCCGATCCCAAATCACCATCTTCGTCCTCTAAAAAGGTCACTCAAAAGGCCACCGAACCCATTGAAATTCCATACAAAGCTCCCCACAACTATTTGGGTCTACTCACAAAACCCAGTCATACCGATACCTACAATTCCATCATCGATGCTCTTTCGTCTTCAAAGTACAAAACTTTGTTGACTGCAGATGCTCCAATTTTTCTGGCAACCCAGAGGGAGTTTTGGAAAAATGCCACACTTGGGTCTCAAAATAATGTGGTCATAGCCATCAACTCCTCAATAAAGGGTAAAGTAGTTCAAATCGCACCACAATCCATTTCAGAGGTATTTGAACTCGATGATCAGCAAGGTAAAACATCTTTTCCCAAAATCGAGTATCAAACTGATTTCGTTGAGAGGGGGTATGCTGAGGAAATGAAAAAGGATACCTTACAAAAAGGTAGTTTTCCTCCTGCAACAAGATTTTTATTTCATACCCTCTTGATGTGTGTTTCAAATAAAACAACTGCTTTTAATGAAATACCATTAAAGATCCAATACCTGGGTTATGCTATTTTACTTAAAGAAAATTTTAACTACTCCCAGGAGATCTTTGATGATTTGGTTAAAAATGTTGATAAAAAATCATTTTTACTGTTTCCAAGGTTCTTGAGCTTCTATTTTCAAAAGAAATTTGCAAAGGATAATGCTCATGTGCTTATCCAAGGTGAACCTTTTCAAATAAATGGCCTTACATATGAAACATTTACAAGGCTAGCAAAAGTTTCTAAAACAAAAGCAGGGATTCCTGAGCAGAATTTAGCAGCTACCACTGCTCCTCAGGTATCTGCTGCTGAGCCCACTACTCTAGGTGATCACAGCAGCAAAACAACTGCTGTGAAACCCACACCTAAAACCACCAGAAAAACAAAACAAAACAAAACAAAACTCAAAAACCCCCAAACGCAAAACAAAGGCAACTCTGGAAGATGAGATCCCAGAGAAAATGCCAGTGACAGCACAAAAGTCACTAGAAACCATTGCTGCTACTTCCTCACAGCTGATGGTAGAAAGATCTCAACCCACGCCTCAAACTCCTCCTACTTCTTCTAAAAAAGAACAGGTTGTACACATAAGGACACCACAATATGATACTCTAGAATCACTTGATTCTATCATCCATAGCCCACTGCCCGGGGAAAATTCGCTTTCTACACCCATCCTCACTGCCATAATTCCCCCAGAAACAAAACTTTTGTTGGATGCTCTTGATTTAAACCAGACACAAACCGGTCCTTCTCACTCACCTGTCAATGAGAATATACCTCAACAAGTGACTGGGTCTGGTGTTTCAATCATTGCTAACCCACCAACAACACCTGAGGAGGTTACACCCCTTGAGTTACAAGTAACTCTTGGTGGTAGTTCAAGTGAAGCAGCCACTACAAGTGCTGAACCCACTGGTTTGCACTTGGACAGTGGTTTCATCAATAAGACTTCCTTGAAGGCAATTGCTTCTCTGGGAACATTTGTGTATCCAGTATTTACTGGTTCACTAAAAAGTGTTTCTCATTTTGAAGGAAGAAGTCCCCAGTACCAAGACAAAGGGGCATCAGTGGATGATTTCTGGGATACATTTCCTGAGTCAACCACTGTTACAACCACTGCTAGTGGGAAATCAGATAATCCTATTAAGTTGGGTGATGGTTTAATGTACCGAGAATTGACGGCTATAGTTGACAAACTGGATACATCGGTTGCAGAAATTAAAGACATGTTGCAACAGTTGTTGAAAGCTCAAAAGGTACCACCCACTGCTGCTCCAGCTCAAGCACCTGCACCACCACCTGCACCTGCTGCAAATGAGCTCTGGAATTTGTTTCAACCATTGCTCATCCATCAAAGACAATTAGCATATCAGCAACATGAGATTCAGGTTCAAAAGATCAGAAATGTCATGGAAGCAAGGTTTAAAGACACACAAGAATATATCAAGGCTATCAAGGATCATTTATTGAACACCACTGGCACTGCTCCTCCCTCTATCATTTTTTTGGACAACCCTCCACCAGCTGATGGCAAGAAGGGGGAGAAATTAAAGCAGTTGAAGAAAAAGGGGTATGAAGACGGTCTTTACATTGCACCTGACAATTCAAGATTGCTTGCAGACATCCCCAAGCCAGATGGGTCTAAAATGGTTGATGTGACTATAAATGCCATTGCTGATGCAAAAGCAAGGGTAAAAAAGGATATGGAGGCAAAGGACAAAGCCAGGTTTGAACAAGAGAAAAGAGTTTTTATGGAGATGAATGAGCAGGGTACTTCTGAGCCAAAGGATGAAGAAAATCCTGTGAAGTAAAGAAAGCAGCCCACATGAAAAGTGAGGCAACCCAAGTCCACACCATCCAGATCCACAAAACATTCTTCCAAACCTTCAAAAAGCTCCTCACATCAATCTTCCAAACCAACAGCCGTTGTAACACCTGTTGTATCAACAACTGTTGGTACTTCAGTGGTTTCAACAGTTGTTAAACCAACAACCATTATTTCAACCACAACCACTGATCCCACTACAACCACTGCCACGCCAAAAATACCACCACCATCAAAAACATCCTCACCGCCAAAACAACCTCTTGCCAAAAAGCAGAAGACAACTGATGACACATCATCAGTTGTAATGACAACAGTGGTTGAGACACCAGTTGTTTCAACAACTGTTAGTCAGCCACCATCCACTTCAAACACCACCACTCAAATCACCACTTCACAACCATCCAAAACACCACCAGCCTCTCCTAAACTAAAAAGGAGAAGGGTTATCCTAGAAGATGATGATTCTTCGCCTCCACCAACATCTTCACAACCATTGTCACTTGCAATAATTCCAAACCATGTTACACTCTCTTCTGCCCAAGTCTTTAACCCAACCACTGCCATTGTCTCTGCAGCTGTTCAGTATCCTTTAGAGCTTGTAGCTGTCAGAGAAGAAATAAAATCTTTCTATTCAGAAGATGATCCTGATAAAAGGAGTTTGCCATCTGTTGAAGGATATCCAAGACCTAAAAATATTGAAGAATACTTGAAAGTGAAAGGTCAACAAGTAGAGGATATTTCCAAAAGAAATTCAAAGGGTAAAACTGACAAGGAAATCCAAAGATACTACCAATTTCTTCTTACTCAAGTCAATACTTTGGAAAGGTTTTCAAAGAACCTCTGTCAGCAACTGTCAGAAAGAGATGATGAGACCCTAAGAAAAGACTATATTGAGCACATCATGGCCTTCAAAAGGTACAAGGGTGACAAAGCTCAATATAAAGAATGGACAGTGGGTGAGCTCAAGGAAGAGTTAGAAAGAATTGAGAAAATGAACAAAGATAAAGTCAAACATACTCCTCCTGTTTGGGGAAATTACAAAAAGAATGTGCCTGATAAAGTGTTAAAGCTGAGGAGAATGAAAGAGGAACTGATCACTGCTGATTTTGGGTCTAGGAATCAAGTGACAAGGTGGAAAGAAGAAAAGGTGATTGCTTCTTATCAAAGGCTGGAAGAATTAAGAAAGAAAAACCCAAACATTCCACAAAAGCCTGTTTATCCTGATGAAGAGGTTTCAACAAAACCACCAAAGCTGCCAGTCAGGAAATCTACGGCTCCACCTGGTGCCTTCATTTATCAAAGAAGAAGACAAAAACAGATGGAAGCAGAAACACCAGAGGATGTAGCTGCTAGTGATGATATTATAAAATCAGTCATTAAGCAGATGATGGCTGAAAATGCTGAACATGCTGAAGCTCAAAGCACTGCTCAGCCAGTCATCACCAGGCCACCTTCACCAAACTCATCTGCAATAAAGCCTCTCCCAAGAAACCCACCAGACTCAAAAGTACTAAAGTGGAAAACTGACAAACAGACCCTCGTACTGACTCTGATCAAGTCCAGTGGTGAGGTGAAGAAAATATCAAGGGAACAAGCATTGGGCCTGGGTGTTGAAGATCTGCAAGATCTCCTTGATCTTCCACTGTGCAGGGATGAGGATGATACAGATGCCCAGGACTTTGAGTTACAACTTAAAGGACAAATAAGGGAACTGTTGATGAGGCAATAAAGATCTACAATAATGAAGGGTTTTGGCATCATCTGTTCCAGGGGGAGATTGTTGGGATTGAACCGTACCAGAGGAACAGTTGATTAAAGCCAAAACTGGATCAGAGTAGTGGATCCAGAATAAGCAGTGGATGTATACAAGTCTCTCCCCTTGAAAGTGATTCTAACATCTGATGGTCTTTATCCACTGTCCATATACAAGTGTTGTTCTACAAACAACTGCTGGTCATGTAAAGACTGATGAAGATTGAAGACCTGTTGATCAATCTACTGTTATGGGTCAAGCACTGCTGATGATACAAGTACTGCTGGAGACACAACAGTGGAAGGAGAAGGCAGTAGTTTAGTCTTTCCTTTGTTATGTAATGTAATCAGTAGTTTGCTAAACAGTGTTTGTATTAGATCAGTAGTTAGAGTTTGTTAGGAGGTTAGATGTCACTTTCATGGTGACGCCAGCCAAGATGCTTCAGTGGTTTGCTCGTGCTTATAAATAGAACAGTACCCTGTACTGTTCTATTCGCTCTTTCACCACTTGTCTTCCTGTACGAACAATTCACTGTGAGCTCAGGCTGAGGGGGAGTTTGTATTACATGCATGCAAATTTGTAATCAGTGATTGAAATAAATTTAATCATTCGGTTCAATGTTCAAACATATGTGGTGAAAGCATTTCTCCTGTTTGATTGTGTGCAAAGTTTATTTCCATTTATTTCCGCTGCAATTACTTGTTCATCTTCATTAATCTCTAAACAAAAATATAATAAAAAAGAAACTCAGATCCTAACAGGTTTGTTGGAGGTTGGAACACCAAGTCCTTCTACGCGAAGAAACAAAGTGTATGAGCATCGGAGTTTTAACGGTAGATTAAGGATGTGGAGGTTAAAACATAAGAACATAAATATACGAACGTAATCATCCTTTAACACTAAAGACTTGTTTTGACACTATGAAACCCCAAGGGTTATAATGTTTTCATGAGTAATATACCCATTAGAATCATAACGAGTTTTAGGTGTTAGATGATGTTAATCTAGTACTTTGACGAATGAACACAAATTCACCATCAAAGGTTCGATTGTTGCATAGTATAGATAGGTAGTACATAGATTATTAATAAGTCCAATAGTTCAATAGTTCAAGCATGAGGTAGGAGGATAAAACCTCCATTTAGGAACCTCTTTAAGTGTCATAAAATTCATGTAGGAGGTAGGAAGAAAGTCTTCCATTTAGCCACCTCTAAGTGTTCACCACTACACTTAATGTAAAAACATTCAAGGAGGGTCATGAACATACAAGTAATACAAGAATATTAAGCACTAATCTATGAGAAATCATCAAGCAATGTGTGGATTTTATGTAGGACAACCTAAGTTAATCCTAAATGACACATACATCAAGTCTTGAACTTGAACATCACTTGTGGGTTAAACCCTTGAACAAAACAAAAAGTTTGTGATGATTAATCCTCTGATTTTGAATGTCTCAACCTTTTTTTTAAGCCTAACAAACCATAGAAGTGGTTATAAGCATAAGGACATAGGTTTGAGAAGAGTTAGACTCAAGTTTGAACAAGTTTAGTAAAGATTTAATCAAAACAGAAACGAACAGTGAACTTTGGAGTCTTTTTGGCGACGTTCCAGGGACTGATTTCTTGTGAAAAAACCCATGGAATCGAAGCTAAGGTCAATCCAAGCACATAGGAAAAAGAATGGAGTAAATCGGACAAGAAACGAGTGAGTTATGCTCACTATAGTGAAGAGGTAGCAATCTGTCCGAACTTCAGAACTCAGCTGTGTTTTTGAGTGATTTGAGAGTGATTAGAAGTGTTTGTAAAGTGAAAAGAGCTTGGGAATGGCTTGGTATTTATAGGAGAAGGTTAGGGTAGCTTGTAGTTGGGCATTTAATGCTCAAAGTCGCGAGCTGATCAAAAGGGTCTGATCTGGGTGTGGGCTCGCGGCCAGCATAAGGTCTGGGGTGGTTCTTGGCGGCCTGCGACTCTCCTCCAGATGAGTTTTGTTTTTTTACACTTTAGGCCCCTCCAGTTTGTATTTTAGGGTTTTAAGGTGTTTTAGGGGTTGTTTTCGTCATATAAGCATAGTTTAAGGACAAAATAAGTGTGGATAACATAATCCAAGTATAATTAAGCATATGAATGTCGTAATTAAGTTTCTTATACGATTAAATGACGTTTTATGCATAAGTTTCATGTATTTGCAAGATTAACACATAGTTTCCAATATATACGAATAAGCATCAATTGTTTCACGAAATTGAATGTATGAGCATGTATAAAGTATGTATAACATGAATTTAACGAAATACGAGTTTTATTTATGATCCAAGTCTCAGATTTTACAACGATTACAAAGAAAGGACGATTATAAGAACACAAGACTTCCAAAAATAGAAATACAAACAAGACTTTCTAATAATGGAAAGTATGAAAGAGCGGGGCATTACAGTCTCCCCTCCTTTAGGGAATTTCATTCCGAAATTTAGGAAGAAGTAGCGAAAAGGTTCGGATACTTCGTCTTCAAGTCACTCTTGAGTTCCCAAGTAAATTCAGCGCCACGTTTTCCTTCCCATCGAACCTTGATTATAGGAATTTTACTGCGCCTCAATAACTTGACTCCTTGATCCATGATTTCGACGGGTCTTTCCACAAAATGCAAGGTCTCGTTAACTTGGAGGTCCTCGAGTGGGACTTGAAGTCCTTCGTCAGCTAGACACTTCTTTAGATTGGATACGTGGAAAACAGGGTGTACATTGTTGAGTTCTTCAGGAAGGTCCAGTCTATACGCAACCTTGCCAAAGGACCAACGTAGCGGGGTGCGAGTTTCCCTTTCTTGCCAAATCGAACCACGCCTTTCCAAGGGGATACTTTGAGAAGTACGAAGTCACGTCTCGAATTCCGAAGGTTTGCGACGCTTGTCGGCGTAACTCTTTTGTCGGCTCCTGGCTTTCAGTAAGTTGTCTCGAACTTGTAAAATCTTGTCCGTTGCTTCTTTCATAAGCTCGGGATCAGTGAATTGTGATTCACCAATCTCATGCCAACAAATAGGCGAACCGCACTTGCGACCATACAATGCTTCGAAAGGTGCCATTGGAATACTTGCATGATAACTGTTATTGTACGAGAATTCGACCAAAGGCAAGTGTGAATCCCAGTTGCCACCAAAATCTATTACGCATGAACGAAGCATACCCTCTAATGTTTGGATAGTACGCTCGGTTTGACCATCTGATTGGGGGTGAAAAGCAGTGCTAAGGTTAAGAACAGTACCCATAGCAGATTGAAAGGTTTGCCAAAGACGAGACGTAAAACGAGCATCACGATCGGAAATGATATCAATGGGGATACCATGACAACAGATGATCTCATCAGTGTAGATTCTAGCCAACTTCTCGAGTTTGAAATCTTCACGAATGGGGAGAAAATGGGGTGATTTGGTCAATCGATCAACGATCACCCAAATACTGTCGTGATCAGAAGAAGTACGACGAAGTTTAGTAATAAAATCTGTCACACCCCGACCGCGTAAAACAACAACCGCAGCTGAATCGTCGGGGAGTGTTGTAACAGAATTATTGTTTCATAACACATGGAAATTGAAGTTTTGTTTTATTGAATGAAAAGAGGTTACAATGTCTTAAAAACAAAGATACATAACATAATTATATAGTCTTGCATCTTTTATTGTCACTAAGGCCCAAGTCTGCATAAGTGTATCTTGATCAATCCTATGCATCATCTCCTGAAAACACATGTGAAAATAGGTACGTCAGCATAAAAATGCCTGTGAGATACGTAGGTTTTATTGATTGAGGATTCATGACTTGTAAGTTTAAAGAAAATGTTTACCAAAAGTTAGTCATGAACCTTAAAAATGTTTTCTTTTATAAATCATACAAAAATTTATAAGAAATCAGATGATATAAAAGAATAATGCATAGTTAAGTGAATAACCAAGTAAAAAAATGAGTTTGTATAAATTATGTTGTTTGTAAAACAATGTTTTGTAAAAATATGTTATTTGTGTAAAATGTAACATGTCTAAACTGAAATGGTTTAAATAACGCTACAATATGTATCATAAAAGCACTTATATATAGGAAGTACCAGCAGCGTATCCACCATGCTTTTATCATATTACACACGCCTCGTTATTTAAATCACTTACCCAAACAAACCATCAAAATGTAATGTTTAAACCAATGTTAAAATGTTCATGTATAATCAAATGTAATGTATAGTGAATAAAAGAATTTACTCAACCCTATAAGAAAGAAATGTACAAAACAATGTATTTGATAAATCACAATTTAAATCAAAAGTTATGTTTTGTAAAAATAAATGCATGCTTTATTGATACAAACATCTATGCGGTAATGTTAAACGTATACATCCAAGCCTTGCGACTGAAGAGACAAATCCTAAACAAGTTAAAGGTTTATCAAACATATGAATATCGAATTCGGTCATTCCTTCCACCCAAACAAACCTAGGATTTCAGAAACGGGAGTTGTCAATTCCTATGGTACCACTACCTACTAACGAACGACATGATCGGTGTTAATGAATGTATTAGTTTTGTTAAACAAACCAAATGTTATACCAAATGTAAGCAAGTTATATGAAAATAATGTACTTAAATATGCTAAATGAACATACAAAGTAGAAATGTTTAATGTAAATCAATGTGTCCATATGCTGGGTGAGCATATGCAACAGAAATACAATGAAAATCAATGTGTCCATATGCTGGATGAACATATGCAACAAAAGGATTTATGATGAAAATCAATGTGCTAGCATGCTAAGTGAACATACATAGCAAAACATAATGAAATCATGTAGTATATGTGTACTAATGAACATAGCAAGTATATGTTATGAAAGCATGAAAAGCATGAAAGTAACAAGTAGGCACATGTGTTCCACCCCAAAACAGTTTGAAAACAGTAAAAGATAGGAAAGCTAGAGGGATCACGGAAATCAAACGGCACCTAATATAGGTAACTATGTTAATAAACCGGACCTAAATCGAAAGATCAGATAGCATGAGGTTTCGTAAACCAAATGAGTATTGAAACTCATGTGATATGGTTTAACAAAGCCTACATTCAAAATCGAAACTTATCCTAAGTGCTTACGACCCATTACGACCCGTTTAGGTAACTTACGCTACTTTAACGCGTCGTTCGTGTAAAACGCGTTCGGACCGCCTAACTAGTCCTATGATAAGTATTATATGCCTTTACATGTCTAATAATTTACCTAATCAGTTTAGATGCAGAAATTTAAGTTACATATGCTTAAAATGAATTTATGCGCAAAAAGGGCATTTTGGTCATTTTCCGAAGGCATATAAACTACCTATCATACAACTAACTAAACGAAGTGACCATAAGGTATAACCTCGGAAGGTTATTCCCTATACAACTATGGTCACAAAATATGTTTGGTCGGATCCTAATGATCAACCAAACTGGTCGGGTTCGAAAGTCTAAGCGGTTGTTTAGACAACTTATCTTATGACCCTATATAAGAACTAAACCAAAAGTGACAAGTTAAACATGTTAAAACATGTTTAACGAAGTTAGAAAACAATTTTGATACCAAAACAAAGGGTTTTGATACCCAAGAATAGTTTGGTTGCAAAATACGCATGAAAGCGTATTTTGACCGAAACTATGACTCGTCACTATGCCTAAATAACGTGGTAATCAGGAGGTATAGTCACAAGGGACTATAACCATCGTGATTACGCTCATGTTCCGAAGTTCAAATGAACTTCGTGTTGACCAAAGGCTGGTCAAAGCAGAAAGTCAAACAATGTTTGACTTTCATGCTTAAAAACGCATAAAAGCATGAAAGAAACTTACAAGAGGTCCAAGCTAGGAAGATTTGAACTCAAAACACTCAGGTATGAAGCCTCCCTAAGGAGAGCTTCAACTTAGAGCAGAAGTGAGTTCAAATGTGAGGAATAAGGGTTGGATTTGGTGGGTATTTATAGGAATTCAAGATCCGTTAAGATTGTTTCTCGAATACCGAGCTTCAATCTCAACCCTCCAAGTGTTACCCATTGAAATACAATACTATGGGTGCCCAAAACAAGTCTATAGAGTTGAAAAACCATGAAGAAAACCCAGAAACCAACTGTTGATTGTAGAAAATAGACTTTTGCAGATCTGGGGGTCTCTCACGGCCCGCGTAGACTTTCACTAAGTCTTACGCGCCCCTCCTAAGCCTAACTTTGACAGAATGTCAAGTTTAGTCCCTACATGCCTGAAACTTGGTTTTCGATGCATTTTTGACACGTTTAAGCCCCGTTAACCCCATTTCAAGGCTCTATAATGAAGTTAAAGTATAGGGAACTTAAAATATGCTCAAAAATATCTCGTATGTTGGTTCGTTTTGTCGTACGGTTGCATTGTTCGGTTAATTACGAAGAAACACGAACGGACACGAAAAACGATCCAAATTGCGTGACGAATGGAAATTGAGCATTCCAATCACTAAAATAAAATATTTTAATGATTACATAAATTTTTGGATGTCCGGATATATTCGGAACGTAAGATATGCGCGTAAATGCAAACTTGTGCACTTTTTGACGCTTTTAGTCCCTTTTTGACCAAAAAGTTTATTTTTGCGCACCAAACACCTCAAAGACTATTTCTAAGCTACGTAAAGGATACTTAGGGCATGTTTAACTTATGGTCAAGTTCCGGAATGTTCGATACCATACGAATCAGCAGACTTTTGCAGTTTGACGCAGATAGTCCCTGCGATCGAATAAACTTGATTTCAGCATACCAAACCCTCCAAAACTTATCTCTAAGTTATGTAAAGGTTATTTAAGGTATGTTAAGCCCATGTAACTGTTCCGGAGTGTTTGTCGCGTTAAACTGATTACGTTTATGTATCAGTTTGCGTATAACTTCCAGAAAGCGATTTGGAGCTCGAAATCGAACAAGAATTGATATGTCCAAATGATACCCATATTTATACAAATACAAAGTATGAAACACAATATTTCATTGATTTGGTATTTGTCTGATGGTCGTAGAGACACAGATGTCACAGTCTCCCCTACTTCAGGAAATTTCGTCACGAAATTTTATTTTGAGGAAACTCGTGAGAACTCGAAACATGAAGTAAAAAAGATAAAACAACACTGGTTAGGGTTCTGAACTTCTAGTAACTTAAATAACACCATGTTTGGAATGTAACATGGACACTTATATACAAGTATATGAAGCGCCACTGGTGCGTCCACCGTACCTCCATTACATTGTTCACGTTTCGTTATTGTTGCCACTATCGGTTCTTACACATGACAAATCATACTGCGGTTTCCTTGCATTGAATTTCATAATTATGTATGCATCCATAATTACGTATTTTCCTTGCATAGTCCACACAGTGCATTTTATAATGTGTAGGGGAAGATAAACAATGAACGAACCTGTGATGATTGTGACTAGACCATCATAGGGTCCTTTTAATTAAATCAATAATGATCTCTTTAAATAGACAACCAAGGAGTGTTTTTAGCTATATCATCACATGCCATTTTTAACCAGATTCTGAATCAATCCTTTTTAACTAGACCACTAAAGGGGTCTCTTCTAAATTATGGAATGGTACTATATAATCCAAGGGTCTTAAGTATTACGTAGAAGCCCATTAAGGATTTAAGGTAGTACATTTGGATATCCTACTATGAATATTCTCATATGAAGATATGGAAAATTCTACGAGGATTTGGATAACGAAAATTCAGATTATAAAAAAAACAAAACACATAAAACATAATCATGAAATCACATAATTGTTTAACTTGATCTTTAATTTGTTATCATTTTGTTAATTTGTTTGTTAACTTTGAACATGAGCATTTAAAGCACACCAAGAAACCAATCCGTGGATTTCATTTGGTACTTTAGATATTTCAAAGATCTAACTATGAAGATAGGAAGATCTTAATAGGTATTCGGATTTGTCCTTATTGAATCGTAATGTACGTATTAAGGCATACAAAGAATTCAATTAAGGGCTCTGATTTGAGCGATAATCATCCACAAGGATCTAATTGTGAAGATAAGAAGATCCTATATGGATTTTGGATTTCGAAGAGTGGGAGATGCTTCGAAACCTTGCACTAGACGTGCTTAAGTCGATACATGAGGTAGAACCCTCATGAAGTTGAGGCGCTAGATATGCCAAGGCGACATATGAAGCAGAATTTGGAGGTTGGGTACTACGTATATTAAGTCAATCATACAAGCAGAATGTTTTTGAAAGAAATGCATGGGGTTCTTCAAAAATGTTTTTGAAACCTTACGTAATGCTTTTGAAATCATACAGTAGATATATTAGGTAAATATGTTTATAAATTGTTTTTTAAAATCATGTGAGATGAATTTTGTAATCATGTATAAGGTTTTTGAAAACATGGATAATGCTTTTCAAATTATGCACTTGATATATTAAGTAAATGTACTGTGTTAAAATTGTTTTCAAACTATATGAATTTATTTTGAAATCATGAAGGTTGTTTTGAAAACCTATACTATGTATGCTGTTATGAAAACCAGAATGTAATGATATATATATGGGTATATCATATAAGACTGTTGAAGGAGTTATGAAAAGTACGCTTAAATATCCAAACAAGGATTTAAAGTGATTACTCAAAATGTCACTTATATTCTGTACTTCGTTTCTTAGAATGAAACGAGTACTTAAAGAAATCATGAGCCATCACATGAATGGGAGAACTACAAGAGTAGTTTGTTTTATAAAGAACATAGTTCTTTGGTGTAGGTATAGTAGGGGTATGCCATACACACATGTAACTACACTTGTACAACAGAATTGAAAACAACGATTTATTTATAAACCAACTACGTTGTTTCAGAGTTCAAGAAAAAGAAACAAAAGCATAAGATTTAAACTAATCCAAAGCAGCAGCGTCTTCTAATCAGCCAATATGCTCATCCGTGGGTCAGATTTGCATTGACAATCTTTGGTCATTTGATCCTGAAATAACCCGTCGCGCCATAGTTGTAGCAAGTACCAGGGGGGAAACGAGCTTGAGCAGGGTTGACTTGGGGTTGGTTTGGACCACCTTGGCTTGGGTTGAATCGACAAGCATTTTCCAGATGACCGATTCGCCATTCACCCACATGATGCACACAGACGACACTGTAGGTAAGCTACGTGAGGTGCATTACATTTGTTGCATATCGGTGCAGTACCGGTCATAACGTTTCCTTACAGGAGATTGAGCAGCAGCAGGATTTGCAACAGCTTTGTTTTAGATAGCAAAGCGGCATATGTTAACCAAATGTCCCCATCGTCCACAGTGGGTACATTTGAAACAGGGTATGTGATTCGGATGATGACGGTTGCATTGATTGCACGATGGAGCAGTTCCCTTGTACGGCTTCTTGGTTGGCGGTGTTGCCACTTGGCTAGGTTCCACTTGATTCGGAGTATTCACTGGAAGATTCTTTGAAGCTTTACGCTTCTTTGACCTTTCCGAAGGCTTGGCTTCAGTTTCCTTTGGTGACTCTTGGGTGGCTTCATCCTTGAGACGAGACATGGCAACGGCTAATTCAGCAGTCTTCTGGATTACTACGCCTATTCGTTGGGCAAGTTTGGTAGCCTGCTCATACATTTAAGTGTCGCTGCGATGAAGAGACATCCTAAAGGAAATGGAAGACATAGGAGTAAACAAGTGAAATGTTATCGGACAATCAAAACAGAAGGACAACGCATAAAAATTGTGATCATTTGTTTGTTACCTAAGGCAAACAAATGAGACGGTGACTAATCAAAGTAAGCGGGTCATATTAATGTATCGCGAAGACATGCTTTAGCCTATAAGTGGAAACTCACCCCAAGAGTTCCCAGGTAAGAGTGACTAGTCCGATTAAGTGGATTTGTACGAACACTCTAGCCTTAGACAGAAAACTCAGAGTACAGGCATCCACTCTTCCAGATTGCATGTGTTCACACTATAAGACCCAAACTTTTACGAGATTTTGAAAACTTTGAGGGTTCAAAACCTTATAATAAATCATCCTAGAACAGATGATTGGTTTTCAAAGCGGATTTGAAATTTATGTTCTTATTGTGGTTGTCGCCTAAAGATAGGTGATGGTATTGTTTTCATATCTAAACACAAGAATCTTGTGTTAGGGTCCTAGGAAGGTTATAGACTAGGTCAAAGCATTACTAATAACCTAATTCCCTATAACCATGAGCTCTGATACCAACTCTTCTGTCACACCCTGACCACGTAAAACAACAACCGCGGCGGAATCATTGGGGAGTGTTGTAACAGAATTATTGTTTCATAACACATGGAAATTGAACTTTTGTTTTATTGAATTAAAAGAGGTTACAATGTCTTAAAAACAAAGATACATAACATAATTAACTAGTCTTGCATCTTTTATTGTCACTAAGGCCCAAGTCCGCCTAAGTGTATCTTGATCAATCATATGCATCATCTCCTGAAAACACATGTGAAAATAGGTACGTCAGTATAAAAATGCCTGTGAGATACATAGGTTTTATTAATTTAGGATTCATGACTTGTAAGTTTAAAGAAAATGTTTACCAAAAGTTAGTCATGAACCATAAAAATGTTTTCTTTTATAAATCATACAAAAATTTATAAGAAATCAGATGATATAAAAGAATAATGCATAGTTAAGTGAATAACCAAGTAAAAAAATGAGTTTGTATAAATTATGTTGTTTGTAAAACAATGTTTTGTAAAAATATGTTATTTGTGTAAAATGTAATATGTCTAAACTGAAATGGTTTAAATAACGCTACGATATGTAATATCATAAAAGCAGATATATATAGGAAGTACCAGCGGCGTATCTACCATGCTTTTATCATATTACACACACCTCGTTATTTAAATCACTTACCCAAACAAACCATCAAAATGTAATGTTTAAACCAATGTTAAAATGTTCATGTATAATCAAATGTAATGTATAATGAATAAAAGAATTTACTCAACTCTATAAGAAAGAAATGTACAAAACAATGTATTTGATAAATCACAATTTCAATCAAAAATATGTTTTGTAAAAATAAATGCATGATTTATTGATACAAACATCTATGCGGTAATGTTAAACGTATACATCCAAGCCTTGCGACTGAAGAGACAAACCCTTAACAAGTTAAAGGTTTATCAAACTTATGAATATCGAATTCGGTCATTCCTTCCACCCAAACAAACCTAGGATTTCAGAAACGGGAGTTATCAATTCCTATGGTACCACTACCTACTAACGAACGGCATGATCGGTGTTCATGAATGTATTAGTTTTGTTAAACAAACCAAATGTTATACCAAATGTAAGCATGTTATATGAAAATAATGTACTTAAATATGCTAAATGAACATACAAAGTAGAAATGTTTAATGTAAATCAATGTGTCCATATGCTGGGTGAGCATATGCAACAGAAATACAATGAAAATCAATGTGTCCATATGCTGGATGAACATATGCAACAAAAGGATTTATGATGAAAATCAATGTGCTAGCATGCTAAGTGAACATACATAGCAAAACATAATGAAATCATGTACTATATGTGTACTAATGAACATAGCAAGTATATGTTATGCAAGCATGCAAAGCATGAAAGTAACAAGTAGGCACATGTGTTCCACCCCAAAACAGTTTGAAAACAGTAAAAGAGGGGTCTATGTACTCACCTGAGAATGCTTAGAAGTCTCGAATAACAACCAAGCAAAGCTAGAGGGATCACGGAAATCAAACGGCACCTAATATAGGTAACTATGTTAATAAACCGGACCTAAATCAGAAGATCGGATAGGGTGAGGTTTCCTAAACCAAATGAGTATTGGAACTCATGTGATATGGTTTAACAAAGCCTACATTCTAAATCGAAAATTAACCTAAGTGCTTACGACCCATTACGACCCGTTTAGGTAACTTACGCTACTTTAACGCGTCGTTCGCGTAAAACACGTTCGGACCGCCTAACTAGTCCTATTACAAGTATTATATGCCTTTACATGTCTAATAATGTTACCTAATCAGTTTAGATGCGCAAAAAGGGCATTTTGGTCATTTTCCTAAGGCATATAAACTACCTATCATACAACTAACTAAACGAAGTGACCATAAGGTATAACCTCGGAAGGTTATTCCCTATACAACTATGGTCACAAAATATGTTTGGTCGGATCCTAATGATCGACCAAACGGGTCAGGTTCAAAAGTCTAAGTGGTTGTTTAGACAGCTTATCTTACGACCCTATATAAGCACTAAACCAAAAGTGACGAGTTAAACATGTTAAAACATGTTTAAAGAAGTTAGAAAACAATTTTGATACCAAAACAAAGGGTTTTGATACCCAAGAAGTTAGGGTTTTGATACCCAAGAATAGTTTGGTCCTAGCTAGTAAGATTTGAACTCAAAACACTCAGGTATGAAGCCTCACTAAGGAGAGCTTCAACTTAGAGCAGAAGTGAGTTCAAATGTGAGGAATTAGGGTTGTATTTAGTGGGTATTTATAGGAATTCAAGAGCCGTTAAGTTCGTTTCTCGAATACCGAGCTTCAATCTCAACCCTCCAAGTGTTACCCATTGAAATACAATACTATGGGTGCCCAAAACAAGTCCACAGAGTTTAAAAACCATGAAGAAAACCCAGAAACCAGCTGCTGATTGCAGAAAACTGACTTTTGCAGATCTAGGGGTCTCTCGCAGGCCGCGTAGACTTTCACTAAGTTTTACGCGCCCCTCCTAAGCCTAACTTTGACAGAATGTCATGTTTAGTCCCTGTAGGCCTGAAACTTGGTTTTCGATGCATTTTTGACATGGTTAAGCCCCGTTAAACCCATTTCAAGGCTCTATAATGAAGTTAAAGTATAGGGAACTTAAAATATGCTCAAAAAAATCTTGGATGTCGGTTCGTTTGGTCGTACGGTTGCGTTGTTCGGTTAATTACGATGAAACACGAACGGACGCGAAAAACAATCCAAATTGCGGGACGAATGGAAATTGAGCATTCCAATCACTAAAATAAAATATTTTAATGATTACAAAATTTTTTGGATGTCCGGATATATTCGGAACGTAAGATATGCACGTAAATGCAAACTTGTGCACTTTTTGACGCTTTTAGTCCCTGTTTGACCAAAAAGTTTATTTTTGCGCACCTAACACCTCAAAGCCAATTTCTAAGCTATGTAAAGGATATTTAGGGCATGTTTAACTTATGGTCAAGTTCTGGAATGTTCGATACCATACGAATCAGCAGACTTTTGTAGTTTGACGCAAATAGTCCCTCTGATCGAATAAACTTGATTTCAGCATACCAAACCCTCCAAAACTTATCTCTAAGTTATGTAAAGGTTATTTAAAGTATGTTAAGCCCATGTCACTGTTCCGGAGTGTTTGTCATGTTAGACTGATTACGTTTATGTATCGAAATCGAACAAGAATTGATATGTGCAAATGATACACATATTTATACAAATCCAAAGTTTGAAACACAATATTTCATTGATTTGGTATTTGTCTTATGGTCGTAGAGACACAGATGTCACAAAATCCAGGGCAATGCTCTCCCATTTCCAAACAGTAATCTCTGGTTATTCGAGTAAGCCAGAGGGACGTTGGTGTTCTGCTTTAACCTTCGAACAAGTGAGACATTTCGCAAAATAAGAGGCGATATCCCTCTTCCTCCCAGGCCACCAGTAAGATATTCGCATATCCTGGTAGATCTTGTCAGCGCCAGGATGAACGAAATATTTCGATTTGTGCGTCTCTTTTATTAGAAAGTCTCGAAGGTTTTCACGATTAGGAATCCAAATGCGATTGCAATAGTACAAAATACCGTCAGATCTGGACACAAGATCTTGCTCAACAGTGCCTCGTATCTCAACAGAGAAACTACCTTCGTTAATAGAGGCATATTGAGCTTCACGAATACGGTTCTGTAGATCGTTAACAAGTTGGAGACAACGGATACTCTTCACATGAGTTTTACGACTAAGGGCGTCGGCTACTACATTTGCTTTTCCTGGGTGGTAGCGAATTTCGCAGTCGTAGTCGTTTAACAGTTTCACCCAACGACGTTGACGCATGTTCAGTTCCTTTTGGTTTAAGATATGTTGAAGGCTCTTAAGGTCGGTGAAGACCACACACTTAGTACCATAAAGATAGTATCGCCAAATCTTCAATGCAAAAACAACTGCGCCAAGTTCAAGGTCATGAGTAGGGTAGTTTTCCTCATGTATCTTAAGCTGCCTTGACGCGTAAGCAATAACCTTGTCTCGTTGCATAAGGACACAACCCAGACCAAGGTTTGAGGCATCGCAATACACGAAGAAGTCGTCGTTACCATCGGGAAACGCGAGAATAGGAGCATTGCAAAGCATGTCCTTGAGCATTTGAAAGGATTCCTCTTATTCGGGACCCCAAACAAAAGGTTTCTCTTTTTTAGTCAAAGAGGTCAGAGGGACGATGATTTTTGAAAAGTTAGAGATAAAACGACGATAATAACCAGCAAGACCAAGGAATGAACGAATTTTGGATGGAGATTTTGGTGCAATCCAGTTCTTCACAGCTTCGATTTTTGCGGGGTCAACGTGAATACCAAGCTCGTTGACTGTATGGCCAAGGAATTGAACCTCTTTTAACCAAAATTCGCACTTGGAGAATTTGGCGTATAGACGTTCAGTATGAAGGAGTGACCATATCGTGTACGAAAAGCGGTCTAAGGTACATCTTCTTTGAGGACTCGAAGTTGATGTTTCCCAGATCGAAGATCGATCTTTGAAAAGCAGGTCGCACCTTGCAATTGATCGAAGAGGTAATCGATGCGAGGAAGAGGGTATCGGTTCTTGACAGTAAGCTTGTTGAGCTCACGGTAGTCGATACATATACGGAATGACTCATCTTTCTTTTTTACGAACAAAACGGGAGCGCCCCAAGGAGAAGTACTAGGGCGTATAAAGCCTTTATCAAGAAGCTCTTGGAGTTGACTCGAGAGCTCTTACATCTTAGAGGGTGCCAAACGGTAGGGAGACTTAGCGACAGGCGTAGAACCAGTCACTAAATCGATGCGAAAGTCGACAGAACGAGCAGGAGGCGGACCAAGAAGATCATCGGGAAACACATCCTGAAAATCACGTACGATGGGAACGTTGCTTATGCTTGGGCCTTTGTCCTTCTTTTCCACTATATGAGAGAGAAAGGCGAAGGTACCCTTGCTTAAGCATTTGTTCGCTTGGATACACGACATAAGCTTGAGACCTTGAGAAGGTTTCTCGCCGTACACGTGTAGAGAATCACCATTTGGAAGAGGAAGGCGGATGAACTTTTCAGAACAAACAACTTCAGCACGAACTCGCCTAAGCCAGTCCATGCCTACTATGATGTCAAAGCTACCCATTTGCATAGGTATAAGATTAATCGAGAACGTATGATCGTTAAGAATCAAGGAACACTGGGAAAGGACAGAATCGACAGTGACAGTTTTACCATCAGCGACTTCGACAGCCAAAGGTCTTGGCAACTTAGAGCGTTTACACTTAAGCAAAGGTTCGAATTCTAACAACACAAAACTTTTATCGGCGCCAGTATCAAGCAGACAAGAAGCATAAACATGGTTCACAAGAAACATACCAGTGATAACATCGTTCGCGTTTTGAGCCTGAGCAGTAGTGAGGAGAAAAGTTCAGCCCCTAGCGGGTTGTTGAGCCTGTTGCTGCTGTTACTGCTGGGGTTGATTCCTTTGAGGATAAACATTGGCGAGATGATTGAGATCACCACATTTGAAGCATGCTCGTACAGGAGCAGCTTGAGGTTGAGCCTGATTAGGAGTAGGGTTTGCAACGAGGGCTTGATTCTGGTTGTGTTGAGCTTGCGGAATGTTGCGGCATCGGTCTGCAAAATGACCAAACCTATGACAGCTGGCGCATTTGTGGCATGGTGTGTTGGTAGGATAATGGTATAAACAGGTAGTACACTGGGGATGAGATCCAGTGTAGGCTCGTTTAGGTAGTTCGGTGTTTGCGGGGGTAACGGTGGCTACTGTTTGTAAAGGCACAGGGTTTAGCGGAGTGACGACAGCGCAATTTTAGCGCGAAGCCTTCTGCTTCTTTCCTCAATTTTTCTTTGATTGGGAGGATGAAGGTTCAACAGTGGTGGTGGTGGTGGTAACAGTAACGACTTGGTGAGCACTCTTCGTTGAAACCTTATCATAGGTTCCATGAAGAACGCAGTTGTTGTTGAGTTCGGTAGCTATGCTAAAGGATTCCTCTATGGTTTTAGGGCAAGCAGAGGCAACATGGTTAACCAAGGAAGGTGCAACACAACGAATGAACTTAGCGATGGTTTTGGGGACGGAGTTGACATGTCCAGGACAAAGGACACTAAGTTGTTTGAAGCGCGTAATCAGACCATACATGTCGCTCCCCTTCTGCGTTAGGTTCCAAAATTCGTTCTCCAACTTTTGGAGTTCGTGAGGAGGACAGAAGTGGTCCTTCATAAGCTTCTTATGCTCGTCCCAAGGCATGGCATGTGCGACATCGTTTCCCCTCTTGTTGTGTCCGATGGTCCACCATTCGAGCGCTCTCGAACGGAAGACTCCTGTTGCATTGAAAGTTCGTAAGTCATCAGGACACCCACTTTGCAGGAAGGTAAGTTCGATCGCGTTGAACCAATTCATCATGGTGGTAGCGCCATCTTCGCCTGTAAACTCCAGGAGTTTACAGGCCATAAACTGTTTGAATTGGAACATTAGCTTGGGTTTTTCTGCCTTTGAATCGACAGAGCCATGCGGTGAGTCGGTATTTGGATGAATCTTGCTGACAATGTCGGGTAAGACTTTAGCCATTTGCTTGGCCATGAATTTCATACAATCTCTTTTTGACATGGAGTCGGATTTGATGTTGGAGGTCGAACCCTTCCTTGACTTGGTCCTCTTTGGTGCGGCGTTGGACGACATCTATGAATCGAAAGAGAAGGGAAAAAGGATGAGACTTGATCATAAATTCAAAATAAGTTTGCAAGGTTAAGCATATAAGCATGATGTATCACGTATGGTTCACATTGTTAGCATGAATTCAACAAGTATTTACAAGACACAAATAAGTACGAATGCGTAAAAGAGTATAAATTTAGTTTGTTCATGAGAATTATTATTGTTTTTGATTGCGCGAGACGTGCGAATTGTGTAACGGTTTTGAAACGAACGAGGTAACAAGTATAAAAATCACATATAAATTGAATCACATAAAAGAGAGGCTCATAAAACATAGGATTGTTTCGGGTTTAGAAACGTCGACTATTCCAAAGTGAATTGAAAGTCCTTTCAAATTAGAGAAACGTGCTTTGTCCTATAGGTAAGATACTCTCATCGAGAAGCGATTAACGGTATCTTATCCTTCCAGTTACTACACGTCTCTAATTGATCTTAACAATCGAAACTTTGGCGCGATCGAAAATCAAGGAATGGGACTTAATCGATAAGGTGCGGGTTTCACCCCTAACTTGACGATTTCGTACCCTAATGTGGTTAGTACTCGTCGGGTCAAAATATAATTTCAACACTTTAACGTGGGTCCACTAGAGTTTGGATTGGAAATTTACCATTAAGATGTGGATTTCACTCCTAGCTTAATGGCGAAATTTCGTGCAAAATAAAAATAAGCGGAATGAGAGTCGTTCACCAATTGTGGGTTTCACGCCTATTTTGGTAAACTCGTCTCTTTTGTATAAAGAATGTCTTCAAGTGTATTATGTAAAATGTCTTAGGAAAGACATTATGTAAATATTAGGACCAAAAAGAAGAGAAAGAAGCAACGTAGGAAGAATAACATTTTAAGCAAGAATCAAGAATGGTAAAAAATATGGTTCCTACTATAGACTAGGTCGAACAAGGAAATTATAACTAATTCCCTATAGTTATGGCTCTGATACCAATCTGTTACACCCCCACCAATGGCGGAATCATCGGAGTGGGACTCGTTCGAGATTGCAAGAGACTTCATAACACTATTTGTGACAATATTTAATTCAACCATTTTCATTCATAATCAAAATTGTCAAATATTACAAGAAATTCAAATAACAACCTTGTTCATAACATAAACATAACAAAATTGATACAACACTTTAAACCTAAATGCCTAAGTGAGTGTCTAGGCATCATTGCTAGTCCGTTTCATAGCATCATCAATCATCAACCTGTAACATGTTTAAAATACAATTCAATGCAAAAGCAAAGGCGAGTATACAAGTTTAAGAATAAGTATAAGTATAAGTTTAAAAGTTAAAAAACGAATCCAAATGGAAACTTAGTTTATACATGAGCATCATACAAGGCATGCAATATTTCTAGTCAACCCCCTGTTTACGCAAAATGATATAATTCAACATGACCTCTCGTTCGCGGGTGGTGCGTTACTCTTATAGCGCTATACATGTCAAATGGAGGCTAATAACAAGCTAATGGCTATTGTATCACATAAGAATCACCAAAATATAAGCATCAAAATATAACAAACATAGCATTCATGTATAAGGATTGTTTTCGTGCATTTTCATAAAGAATAAGTTTCAGTGTGGTTTTATAATTTAACATGTTACGCCCCAAAAGTGGTAAACATAAAAAAGGGGTTTGCGAGTATACTCACGGTTTTGAAAGTCTTCACCTTGTGAATCCGTGAGGGAGTGATTTGTTGGAGGTTGGAACACCGAGTCTTTCTACGCGAAGAAACAAAGTGTATGAGTATCGGAGTTTTAACGGTAGATTAAGGATGTGGAGCTTAAAACATAAGAACATAAGTATACAAAAGTAATCATCCTTTAACACTAAATACCTGTTTGACACTATGAAACCACAAGGGTTATAATGTTTTCATGAGTAATATACCCATTAGAATCATAACGAGTTTTAGGTCTTAGATGATGTTAATCTAGTACTTTGACGAATGAACACAAATTCACCATCAAAGATTCGATTGTTGCATAGTATAGATAGGTAGTACATAGATTATTAATAAGTCCAATAGTTCAATAGTTCAAGAATGAGGTAGGAGGATAAATCCTTCATTTAGGAACCTCTTTAAGTGTCATAGAATTCATGTAGGAGGGAGGAAGAAAGTCTTCCATTTAGGCACCTCTAAGTGTTCACCACTACACTTGATGTAAAAACATTCAAGGAGGGTCATGAACTTACAAGTAATACAAGAATATTAAACACTAATCTATGAGAAATAATCAAGCAATGTGTGGATTTTATGTAGGACAACCCAAGTTAATCCTAAATCACACATACATCAAGTCTTGAACTTGAACATCACTTGTGGGTTAAACCCTTGAACAAAACAGAAAGTTTGTGAGGATTAATCCTCTGATTTTTGAATGTCTCAACCTTGTTTTTAAGCCTAACTAAATAACCATAGAAGTGGTTATAAGCATAAGGATATAGGTTTGAGATGAGTTAGACTCAAGTTTGAACAAGTTTAGTAAAGATTTAATCAAAACAGAAACGAACAGTGAACTTTTGAGCCTTTTTGGCGACGTTCTAGGGACTAATTTCTTGTGAAAAAACCCATGGAATTGAAGCTAAGGTCAATCCAGGCACATACGAAAAAGAATGGAGTAAATCGGACAAGAAACAAGTGAGTTATGCTCACTTTAGTGATGAGGTAGCAATCTGTCCGAACTTCAGAACTCAGCTGCGTTTTTGAGTGATTTGAGAGTGATTAAAAGTGATTGTAAAGTGAAAAGAGCTTGAGAATGGCTTGGTATTTATAGGATAAGGTTAGGGTAGGTTGTAGTTGGGTATTTAATGCTAAAAACGAGTTTAAAATCAATAAAACATGGAAATCCCGCTCAAAGTCGCTAGCTGATCAAAAGGGTCTGATCTGGGGGTGGCTCGCGGCCAGCGTAAAGTCTGGGGTGGTACTTCGTGGCCTGCAACTCTCCTCCAGATGAGTTTTGTTTTTTACACTTTAGGCCACTCTGGTTTGTATTTTAGGGTTTTAAGGTGTTTTAGGGGTTGTTTTCGTCATATAAGCATAGTTTAAGGACAAAATAAATATGGAGAACATAAACCAAGTACAATTAAGCATATGAATGTCGTAATTAAGTTTCATATATGATCAAATGACGTTTTATGCATAAGTTTCACGTATTTGCAAGATTAACACATAGTTTCCAAGATATACGAATAAGCATCAATTGTTTCACGAAATTGAATGTATGAGCATGTATAAAGTATGTATAACATGAATTTAATGAAATACGAGTTTTATTTATGATCCAAGTCTCGGATTTTACAACGATTACAAAGAAAGGACGATTACAAGAACACATGACTTCCAAAAAAAGAAATAAAAACAAGACTTTCTAATTATGGAAAGTATGAAAGAGCGGGGCGTTACAGCATGGGTCTTTTGAAAGTTAACTATATTTTGGGCTTATTTAAAATTCCAGATAAAATGGGTATAAATCCGTTGCATTGGGTAAATAACGTAAACCAAAATAACCCTTCAGAACAAACCAATTCCTCTGCATAGGCTCAATCTCTGTTGCATTCACAATCTACAAATAATCCTCCATTACAAAATAACCCTACTACATCATGTGTTAAATCTTTATTCCCTCATAGTCCACAAATAACCCTCCACCACCACCACCACCACAAATCAACTATTGGTTTCAACCTCCTATCGGTTGTGATCAAACTGTACAGTTGGGAAATGATGTTCAAACAGGAGCGTTTTATGCCGAGATTATCAAGAATGTTAGGTAGAAATAGTTTTTCATAAAAACCTCTTCTGGCCTCTTATGTCTATGCCGCGCAGACCACGAGCATGCGTTTAGAGCAATTGTTGGACCCAATATGGCCTTAAACAACTTCTTTTCACGTAATATGGCAAGTGATTTCAGTAGATGTGAAAAAGATGTGCGGAAATTGAAATCAGACTTTCAAGAACCAAGACCTACAGAATTATCAAGTTTATATCACTTTGAAACAAAATAGTTTACAAGGTGATTGTAAGATTATTATCTAATACAAATGAATCTTGAATTCTGTGGGTGAGAGGGTAATGGAGTTTTGATGTATGTATGAATGATAAGCTTCAAACTCACTTTGCTTCTCCTGGTTGAGCCTTCTATTTATAGAAGGCTGGGTGCATGAATAAACAATAGTTTATTTATGCAATAAGTCCTGCAAAAAGTGGCCAATTGAAATATTCATTGAATCCAACGTTCAAATTGCCTTTTTCATCATTATATCCAATAATGTCAACTTGCTTCGGTAATTGTGGCAGGATAGAGCCAATTTCAGACAAGTGGGGTACTTCATCAGAATTCTGATAAACCACTTCATCAGAAATTCTAATGAACAAATCATCAGAAAAATCCTGATGATCAGAATCGTCAGAAATTGATCAGATCCATCAGAAATGACATTCTCTGATAATCCAATTCAGCTCTTAATCAACTTGTGATTCCTTGAAGTAGATGCTGTGCATTTCAATTGTCCCATCTGATCTTCTTCTTGTTGTTTGTGATCTTCAGGATTGTGATCTCTTCATATATATCCAGTTGATTGTGATTTTCTTCAATACTTACAAATAAAGTTTCCTAACAGTTTCCCCCTAAGTATTGTAAGAAAATGAACTATCTCTATATCTAACACAAACAACTGTCTTGAAAGAGAAATTTAAAAACAACTAAGTTCAGAAACATAGAACATAATCAAACCAACCATAGATCAGACAAAAATAAAATATTGTTCAAAAACAAGAATTTAATCTCATCAATTCATTAATTGATCTTCACTCCACTTCTGTATTTGTCTCCTGGTTTCAGCCTTTTCTTGTGATCTATTGCCTTTTGAGTTTCTTTGTACATTTCTTTGTACCATCCTCTTGCTTCCATCCTGTTTTCAATGCATTCTTCAATTGTTTTTCTCAGCTGTTCATTGTTCTTTCCCTTCTTCTTGAGCTGCTCTTATTTTTCATTCATGCAGTTCCTTATATATTTTAGAGTTTGTTTGAATACCTGCATATATCACTGATTCTGAAGAGAGCTTTCTCTTCATTAGCATCTTTGAAGACTACACTCATTTCTGGTTGGTCAAAGATTGCTCCAGTTCTTACTAGTTTAGAAGGGATCTCAGCTGGAATTCTGGTGTTGGGATGAGGTATTAATACCTTGTTGCTGTACTCAAAATTGATACATAGATCAAAGTCTGCCAGTGCAGCCCTTTTGTATAGTTTTGCTCCTGCACTTTTGAGACTTTCAAGGGCTCTTCTGACCACAGCTGAATTACCTTTCATTTCATCAATGATATTCTTCATTTTGACTATTCCCATTGGGTGAATATCATCAGCCAGATTTGCATCAGTAACCTTTTGTTCACTGTTATCTTTTCTGATCAGGGTATACTTGTTTTGTGCTTCATAACCTAAGATGCCTCCTCCAGTGGTTAAAGTATCAATTCTTTCAATTGATACTATTGGATTGGTCATGTGCTTGTGTAGAATTACCCAACCTCCATTTTTTCTGTTTTCAACAATACCTTTACTCATTGGAGAGAGTGGTCTCTTTGGGTTGTCTTCTGGACCTTTCCAATAGTAATCTTTTAGATGTTCTTCAGGGTACATAATAGTGTGTAAATCACCTTTCACCACATCCATTTCTCTGATGTTCCCTTCTGAATCTTCTATCATTTCTTTTCTTGGCCTTTTGGAGGAAGTCACTTCAAGTTCCATTCTTCTCTTCTCATTTGTATCCATCCTTATGCTTAACTCTGTTTCTCCTGTGATGGCTGTAGAAGATGACTGAACTGGAACATGGTCTTTCTGCTGTACCCTTGATGTGTCTGGCTTTGGGACATTTGGTGGAGGACCCATGAGTAACTTTTGTTTATCTGGAGGTGGACCCATGGGTTGCTTCTGTTTTTGAACTGTTGAGGTTTCTGTTTGTTTGGTTTGAACTTGTTGAATGGTTTCTTGTTGTTGTTGAGGAGTTTCTGATCTCCTTGTTTGTCTTTCTTGTGGAATTGGGGCTTTCAGTTCATGAAGATCAACTTTTGCTATTCTAGCAACATTATACTGCAATCTCTCTACTAACAAATGAACATTAGTGAGAATTTGAGTATTTGTTTCTTCTTGTTTCTTTATTTTCTGAAACTCCTGGTTTTCTTGATTTCTTTGTGCAGTCAATTCCATCAACAGTTTCTCAAAAGCCTCAGCCATGCTGCTGTTGTTGGCTCTAAGGAACTGTATTTCTTCAAGAATCTTCCCTGAACTTGAGCTTTCTCCTGCAGTTGCAACCTCAGCCATCTTTTTTCTTGATATCATGCAGTTCCTGAAGAGCCTTCTCTAATTCTGATGAGCTCTCTTTGTTTTCTGATGACTTTTGCAGTTTGTTGAGGGCTGCAGCATTGTCTTCTGTTTGCTTCTGCATAACTTTGATAGTTTCTGATAAAACCATGATATCTGACTTTTGATTTCTGATTTCTTCTAGTATCAGATCAAGTTTTCCTTCTGTGGTTGTTTTCACAGTAGCAGTTGTGTCTTCAAGTTCCTTGTAAAGTTGTTTAGGGGACATAGATTGATGTCCTTGGGAAATAGGAGAAACAACTGATGTTCCCCTTCTAACACCAGCAGAAAACACATTCTCTACTGTTCTGAGGTTAAGAGGATTTGAAGATTCCAAATTCTCTATATCCTCACCAGAAAATTGAAACACATTCAAGTTCTGGTTTTCCTTATATCCTTGAACCTTTTCAGGTTCTCCATGAGTTGTTGAGAAACTCTTAGTTTTCTCATCCAGGTTTCCTTGATCAGCAGGCTGATCTCCACCTGTTGCCACCACATTTTCCTCCTCAGAATTTGATTCAGAAAATGGGTCCTTAGTTTCACTCACATTTTGTTTTTCAGAAATGGTGCCTCTAAGTAAAATTTCATGTTTTCCTTGAATTGATTCATCATAATCACTCTCAGAGAAATGAAATATGTTTAGTTTGGAGTGTTGTGCACCTGTTTCTCCCATATGTGAGATTTCAGCATGATGTTCTTCTGCCACAGGACTCATATTCACATCTTCATCAGCTGAAAGAGGATCAGATTCACCCTGCTGTTCCATTCTTGGTGTGCTTGACTCTTGTGCATCATGCTCCATGGGGGACACATTTTCAAAAACTCCTCTGTTCTCTGGCCTTTTATTCAACATCTTCAGATATTCTGCTCTGTATGGTGAATCTTTTGGTATCAGATTTATCATTCTTTCTGATAGAGCAGGCACATCATAATCTGACTTCCAAGATCCTATGGCAGTCCAAGGTCTCATAATTTATGTTTTCCACATATTTTCTGATGCTGGAATTTCTAGGTTCCTTTCAGAAAAGGCTTCAGAAATTATGATTAACAGAAATCTGGGAAAGGGTAGATGTGAATCTATCCTCCTAGTGTTTGTCAGAATTGATCTGTACCTCCAATCTTTGAAGATAGACACTTGTTCAGAATTTCCATTAGAACTTGCCAGAAGGCAGGTAGCTTGTTTCTCTTGAATTCATTGATCTTTGAAATCTTTGTCTTGTAACCCATTACAGCATCGAGTTGTGAGAACATATCTTCTTTTACTGGTGCTTCTTCATAGCTTTGGCTTAAGGGTAGTTCCAAACATTCCCTTATTTTCTCTGGTGATATAGTAATAAAGATATTTCCCCACACATGTGCTATTAGCTCGAGTTGATTTGAGACTTTGAGAGTTTTTACAACTTGTTGTATCAGTTCTTCTGGTACCTCTCTGGTCTTTGTGAGGGCTTGAGCTATAGGGCATCTGGTCAGAAATTCAATGAGAATTTGACACTTCAAATCATACAGTTCAATGTTATCATTCATTGCTTCATTGTTGCTCTTTAATGGAAGAAATTCAGCTTTGGTGATGAAGGGAACATAGTGTTCTGTTGGTGGTAAGTTGATATTGATAACTGCCATTGAGAATTTTGGTTTTTGTTTCAGAGAAGGGTTTTAGGGTTTCGAATTTGAAGGTTGGAGATGGAAGACTCTGTTTTTGAATGAGGTATTTATAGTGTGTACAGACAGAGATTCTTGAGTGTTTGTCGTGGGTTATTTGTATTCAAGGTGGTTAATGACACCTTTATGATGTTTTAATCCTTTAAGGAAACAACCGTTTTTGAAAAACCTTTGGTTTATCTCTAATTTAATGTAAATCCTTTAAAGAGACTTAGAGATTCCAATGATTTTGCGGATAAACACTAATGTCCAACTTGCACCTTTTCTCCATGTGGGACCCTTTTAATTTCAAAAAGGTCCAATAGAAACCTTTTCCGAGTTTGTGTGTCTTCCCAGGTTTTCCTCTTGATGATATATATATAAGAAAATTCTGAATAAAACTTTTGAGAGTTGTATTTTCTTCATATATCATCAGAATTCATTTGATTCATTTACAGAGGATGAATAACTTTTTTTTTTTTGAGATGAGAGGGAATAAGTAGAGTTCCGAGATTTTTACTTACATTGTAGTCTTTCAGTTATGAACTCCACACCTTTGTTCTGATATACAGGAAGTATTTTTCATACAGCTTGTTCCAGTCCTTAGAAAAAAAAAATTTGAAAGAAACTTATTTCAAGAAAAATTTAGATGGTCATAAGTTTCTTTGAATCTGGTTAAAAGTATTGTTTTTCTGATGATATGTCAAACTTCCTGGCTTTCAAGAGATTTTTCTGATAAAAATTTGATTATATGATTTATTGTCAGATTTTCTGGTTATTTTGAAAATTTTCTGGTGAATGATCAGATTCGTGTGGCTTAATGAGTTTTCTGAATAAATACCAGATTTTCTGATTGATTATCAGATTTTCTGAGTTTCACTAAATCCTGTCAGATCTCATGTGAGTTTCACCAGATTTCTTTGTTTTTATCAGACATGTTGTATTAGTTCCCCCTAGATCTATTAACATTAAGAAATGAAAAGAGATTAAAACAAACCTGATAAATATAAAACAAAAAAAAAACATAAAACACACATCAAAGAAAAAAAACAAATAACAACTACTCCTCCTCCTCCTCCAACACGTTGTACATGCACTTCACATATAACCAAAGACTGGTTATTCGACCGGTGTGATTCGTTGATGGCGTCAGGGTGGCTTCACTAATGTTTTCTTGAAGTACCAGCTCGGCCCTTGGATAGCAGCTTCTCACTCCTCCGAAGCCCAGCTGACTTGTTATCACCTTGGTTACGAATCGAGGGTAGATCAGAAAGGGTTGACGGTCGTGGATGTTTGCTTCTAGGTCTCTCATGAGAAACTTAGCATAGTTGTAAGGTTTTTCCTGTACAACAGCATGAACCACTTCCATCATCTTATGAGACAGCTTGTTGATGTGTCCAATCTTCGTGGAGAAGCAGACACTTAGCTGTGTTGCCAAAAACTGGAAAGGTGGTATAAAACCTGATTTGCTAACAGCCCTTGACGAGTTGTTTGTATGATAGCCCATTTTAGTCAAGGTCTGTTGCACATTTGCCTTGTCCAGAAATTTGATTTCATGATCATTACCCAGTTTGAGGACATTTCTGATTGTTTCCTCTTTTAGGGTAATTTTTACCCCCATAACCTTACTTTCAATCCACATGGTAGTACCACTAAAAATGATTTGAGAGTTCCACCAGAACTCTTGGAGAAGTTCTGGATAAATGGTGACATGTGATGATACAGCAAAGCCCAAAGGACTTCGCATGATCATATTGTACACAAACCTGCAGTCCTCCCATGCAGGTTCTTCCAAGTTGGATCTTAATCAAAGATTATGAAGTCTGTGAAATGGGAGAGGGAATTGAGTAGCTTTCATCAATTTTGGGCGACCTATTTTAAGATAAGAAAAATTCTATCGAAGAGCTTTTGAAGAGATGATTTTGGTGCCAGGTAAGTTCTTTTCAGGTTGTTAATATTTATAGATGAAACTGATGGTTCCCTATAAATGATATTAATAGCCAACCCTTTTCTCTTCAATTAAGACGATATCTGTTGCAGTGAATGTAACAGTGAATGTGACAGTCTACTAAGCCCCATGTGTGAGTAAGCATTTAATGACTAGGCGGCTACATTCATAGCTCCTAATGATTCTAGTGCCTACGTGTCACCTAAGTTCCTTATGAAAAAATGACGTTGCATGCATTTGCAGAAGAAAAATGAAATTCAATAATCTGGAAAAATTTTGAGACGGTTGATTTTCACAGCTGTATGAAACTTCATCAGTATGCATGTTACTTTTCCCCCTTTTTTGTTTTTTTAATAAGAAAGAAAAAAACAAAAACAAAAACAAAATATACATAAATATATACAACAAGTGTGTGTGTGGGATATGCATATTATGAAGATGGAAGATTATGATGATTACAAAATTTTCTAATGTTTTAGCCTGGTTTATGATTTTATATCAGAACTTCTGGTGGTTTCACCAGATATTCTGATATTCCTTCAGATTTTCTGATAAATCATCATTTATTGATGATCCGTCAGATTGTCAGATTTTCTGATGTTCCGTCAGATTGATGGATTGTTTTGTCAGAAACCAGTGGATTTGTTCTTTGATTATCAGAACTTTGATGATCATCAATTTGGTTTATAATTTGTGTCCTTGTGTTTTCTGAAAAATCTTCACCATTTAAATTTACCATCCTAAGTTTGCTGATCAAAAAATTGTGTCTCTTTTCATCAAGAGGCTTTGTAAAGATATCAGCAATTTGGTTTTCAGTTGGAACAAAATACATTTCAATGTTACCTTTCTCCACATGATCTTTTATGAAGTGATATCTGACATCTATGTGTTTGGTTCTTGAGTGATGAACTGGATTTTCTGTTATTGCAATAGCACTCTTTGAGTCACATAGAATAGGTATTCTTGTCAGAGTTACTCCATAATCTTTCAGTTGAGTTTGCATCCACATCACTTATGAACAGCAACTTGCTGCTGCTACATATTCTGATTCTGCTGTTGATGTGGCAACACAGTTTTGTTTCTTGCTTGCCCAACATACCAATTTTTATCCCAAGAGTTGACAGGCACCAGATGTGCTTTTTCTGTCAATTTTACACCCTGCATAATCTGCATCTGTGTATGCAATTAATTAAAGGTTTGTATCCTTTGGATACCAGAGACCAATTTCTGATGTGCCTTTAAGATATTTGAAAACCCTTTTTACAGCTTTTAGATGGGATTCTTTGGGATCACATTGATATCTGGCCAGAAAGCATGTTGCAAACATGATATCTGGTCTGCTTGCAGTTAAATATAGCAGTGATCCTATCATCCCTCTATAGGTTTTAATATCTACACTAATTCCGTCTTTGTCAGAATCTAACTTGTTCCCTGTTTCCATGGGAGTTTTTGAAACAGAGCAGTTTTCAAGTGAGTATTTTTGTAGAATTGTTTTCACATATTTTGATTGGCTCAAAAATATTCCATCAATTCTTTGTTTAACTTGTAACCCTAAGAAAAAGGTTAACTCACCCATCATACTCATTTCAAAGTGGCTGGTCATCAATTTTTGAAATTTGTCACAAAATTTTTCATTTGTTGATCCAAATATAATGTCATCAACATATATCTGGACCAACAAAGTGTGACCTTTGTGTGCTTTGAGAAAAAGAGTGGTGTCAATAGTACCTTTGGTAAACCCAGAATTGAGTAAGAAGTTTGATAAAGTTTCATACCAGGCTCTAGGAGCTTGCTTCAACCCATATAAGGCTTTGTTTAATCTGTAAACATGATTTTGATATTTTGGATCAACAAAGCCTTCTGGTTGTTGCACATAAACTTCTTCCTCAATTTTACCATTCAGAAAAGCTGATTTTACATCCATTTGATAAACTTTGAAATCCTTGGATGCAGCATAAGCAAGAAAAATTCTTACAGCTTCTAATCTAGCTACTGGTGCAAAAGTTTCGTCATAATCAATACCTTCTTGTTGACAGTAACCCTTGACCACTAACCTTGCTTTGTTTCTTGTGATTATGCCATTCTCATCAGATTTATTCCTGAATACCCATTTTGAGCCTATGACAGATTTGTCTTTTGGCTTGGGTACCATATCCCATACCTTGCTCCTTTCAAACTGATCAAGCTCTTCTTACATGGCCTGAATCCAGTCTGGGTCACTTAGAGCTTCTTTGACAGATTTGGGTTCTACTTTGCTTAAGAACCCAGAAAATGCACACTCATGTGCAGTTGCAGATCTTGTTCTGACACCATCTGTAGGATTACCAATGATGTCAGAATGAACATGTCCTTTGAGCTTCTTTCAAACTGATCAAGCTCTTCTTACATGGCCTGAATCCAGTCTGGGTCACTTAGAGCTTCTTTGACAGATTTGGGTTCTACTTTGCTTAAGAACCCAGAAAATGCACACTCATGTGCAGTTGCAGATCTTGTTCTGACACCATCTGTAGGATTACCAATGATGTCAGAATGAACATGTCCTTTGATCCATCTTAACTTGTTGTGAAAAGTTGTTGGTTCTGATGGATTTAAAGTTTCCCCCTGAACAGGTGCTTCAATTGTGTGTAAGGTATCAGAATTCTGAGCTTCTGATGTACTACACCTTTGTTTTGTAGAGTTAGTACATGAAGAATCTTTTGATTTGTTATAGAGAGAATTATCATGTTCTAGGAAATCTTCATTTATCATCTCAAAGAGATGTTCATACTTTTCTTGATTGTCAGAAAAATTTATTTCTTTCATGTATTCATCAGAAACCTCTGTTTCTGATAAGTCATCAAATGAAACATACAAGCTTTCTCTGATTGTCCTTGTGTTGAGAATAAAAACTCTATATGCCTTTGATGACAAAGAGTAACCAAGAAAAATACCTTTTTCTTCTTTTCTGTCAAATTTTTCAAGGCTTTCAAAATCATTGAAAACAAAACATCTACAACCAAATGTATGCAAAAATTTTACACTTGGAATTCTTCCATTGATTATGTTGTAAGGTGTTTTGTTGTGCCTTTTGATGATTATGGTCCTGTTTTGGGTAAAACATGCATTTACTATAGCTTCTGCCCAAAAGTGAGTGGGCAGCTTAGCATAAGCAAACATGGTTCTGGCCGCTTCTACCAAGGTCCTATTCCTTCTTTCAACCACCCCATTCTGTTGGGGTGTTCTGGGAGCAGAAAAATCATGAGAAATTCTTTTACTTACATGGAAATTCTCAATTTTTGAATTCTTAAACTCTGTTCCATTGTCTGATCTGATTCTTCTGACTGTTAGTTTTAACAGATATTCAATTTTCTTGATAAAATTAATGATCAGATCAGGAGTTTCACTTTTCTTTCACAAAAATTCTACCCATGTGTACCTGGAAAAGTCATCTACTATAACTAGTATGTATTTCTTTCTAGAAAAGCTTTCTGTACTTATGGGTCCACACAAATCCATGTGTAAAAGTTCCAAATTTTGTGAAATAGAAGACTCAGAAATTGATTTATGTGAGCTTCTCTTGGATTTACCCATCTCACATGCTTCACAAATTTTATTCTTCTTTGAGGATATCAAAGGTAATCCTTTTACCAGACCTTTGCTTGCTAGTTTGCTTAGGTTTTTGAAATTTAAGTGGGCTAGCCTTTTGTGCCATAACCAACTACTACCTTTGTTGATTTTTGAAAATAAACATAGTTTTGGGTGTTCACTTTCTTCTTTGAAGTCAAAATAGTAAATTGATTTTCTTATTCTTTTCCCACTTAAATAGATTTTATTATCATCTATACCTATTAACAATCATTTTTCTGGTAAAAAGGTTACCTGAAAACCCTTGTCACAGAATTGACCACAACTCAGCAAATTATACTTTAAGCCTTCAACATAGGCTACTTTCTCTATGGTCAGACATCCATACCTTATGCATCCATATCCCATGATCCTTCCTTTCACTCCATTACCAAAATTTACCATTCTACCCAGCTTTGAAACAAAGTTGCTGAGTAAGCTCCTGTCCCCAGACATGTGCTTGGAGCTTCCTAAGTCGCAGTACCAGATCTCCTGCACATGATGGTCCTGAAATGAAATGATTAGAGGGTTTTTGGTACCCAGGCATGCTTGGGTACTATTTCTGATGGAATCCTAATAATTTTATTTCTTCTTCTTGGTTTTGCATCAGAAACTCTGTTATATGCTGAGCCATTAACAGATTTTACATTTTTCTTTTGATGATGGTGTTGAACAAGCTTCAGTATGTCAACAGACATACAAGAGTTATCAGAATTTTCTGATATTTCTTCTTGTGATGGAATGAGTGGATAATTTTGAAAAGATGAGTGAACTGCTTCTGGAGTCTTTACAGATTCTTGACTGTATTTAGTTTTGTTTGTTTTGAAGTTTGTTTTTTCAAAAGAGTATTCAGAACAGGTTGTTTTGCAAGATTCAGATTCAGATTCTGATGAAAATTTATCAGAATTCTGATGAGTTGCTTTTACAAAGACAGTGGGTTTATTTCCATTTGATCTTGTATAACCTAAACCCTCTCCTTTTTTTTTGGTGTGGACTCAATAAAATTTATGAACTCTTTGGCTTGTTGAAAACCTCTTACATTGATTTCTTTGTCATTGATTTTCTTGTAAAGATCTTTTCTTTCATTTTCATAAAACTCAATTTTAGCTCTTTGATCTAAACTATCCTCTATAAGAAGTTGGTTTTCAAGAATGATTTTATTCAAAGTCCTTTGCAACTCATCAGATTTTCTAATATCTGATTGATGTTTTTCTTGCAGATTTAGAAAATCTGACATGAGCTTGTTTAGCTTGTGTTCAAGATCAAGATTTTCTAAATTTACCTTTTGTTCTGAAGTTTCTGGTAGACCTGTAGAAAGTACCATGAGGCAGAAATTTGCCAATTCTTCTTCTTCATCATCAGAAGAATCATCAGATAACCATGTATCTGTTCCAGCAATTAAGCTTACTTGTTGCTGCTTCTTTGCTTCTTCAAGCTTTTTCTCATAATAGGCAACATCCTTCAGCTTTTTGGTCTTGCATTCTGATGCATAATGACCTCTCTGCTTGCACTTGTAACACACAACTTCAGCCTTCCCTTTATCCTTAGATCTAACCTCTTCTTTAGATCTTCCATCCATCCTTCCTCTGTCACTCCTCTGTCACTCCTCTGGTATCTCTGGCTACCTCCCCTCAACCTCTGCTCAAATGTTTTGGTGAGCAGTGCTATTGCCTCAGCAAAAGCTGAAAAATCTGATGAAGTATCAGAAACTTCAAAACTTTGGCTGCTTGATGGTTGTGGATCATTCGTGGGTATTGTTCTTTGTGAGTTTGAGATAAGAGCTAAAGATCCCCCTCTTTGAATGCTTTCTTCAAATATTTCTTCCTCTCTAGGGACCAAGATGATGTATAAGTCATGAAGACTCATGTTTCCTAGTTCTAAGGTTGATGATAAAGTCATGGTTAGACTTCTCCATTCTCTAGGAAGGGCATCAAGAAATTTTATATTTCTTTCATCATTTGACTTTGTTATTCCAAATTTCTTTAGCTCGTTTAAAAGTTTTGTAAATCTTTGATATGTATCATTTAATCTTTCATTTGGCAAACTTTTAAACCTTTCATAAGATGAGACATTGTTTGTTCTCTTGTTTCTTCTCATCCTTTCTCCTCCATCACAAAGATTTTCCAACTGATCCCATATTTCCTTGGCTGATGCACATGCATGAACTTGTGAAAATATGTCATTGGGGATGGCCATTATTAAAAGTGACTTTGCCCTTTCATCCCCAGCCACCCTTTCCTTGTCTTCCTCACTCCAAAGTATTTCACTTTTGGGAGCTTGGGAGGCAGGGATAGCAGGTGATTGGTCAGTTGCTGGAATAGCTAGTATTACAGTCATTGGTATATGTGGACCCCTTTCAATGGATTGAAACAGAGCTCGGTCATGACCATTAAGGAAATTGACCATCCTGATTTTCCATTGGGGGTATTCCTCTCTGACCAGAGTCGGAGGTTTGGACATAGAACGAATGTTAAAAGCATTATTCCAGGATTGAAAGCTGGCCATATTTAGAGAAAAAAAGATGAGCGATTGATCGTTTGAAAATAGTTTATTCAATCTGCTCTGATACCAATTGTTGGACCCAGTATGGCCTTAAACAACTTCTTTTCACGTAATATGGCAAGTGATTTCAGTAGATGTGAAAAAGATGTGCGGAAATGGAAATCAGACTTTCAAGAACCAAGACCTACAGAATTATCAAGTTTATATCACTTTGAAACAAAATAGTTTACAAGGTGATTGTAAGATTATTATCTAATACAAATGAATCTTGAATTCTGTGTGTGAGAGGGCAATGGAGTTTTGATGTATGTATGAATGATAAGCTTCAAACTCACTTTGCTTCTCCTGGTTGAGCCTTCTATTTATAGAAGGCTGGGTGCATGAATAAACAATAGTTTATTCATGCAACAAGTCCTGCAAAAAGTGGCCAATTGACATATTCATTGAATCCAACGTTCAAGTTGCCTTTTTCATCATGATATCCAATAATGTTAACTTGCTTCGGTAATTGTGGCAGGATAGAGCCAATTTCAGACAAGTGGGGTACTTCATCCGAATTCTGATAAACCACTTCATCAGAAATTCTGATGAACAAATCATCAGAAAAATCCTGATGACCAGAATCGTCAGAAACTGATGATATTTCAGATCCATCAGAAATGACCTTCTCTGATAATCCAATTCAGCTCTTGATCAACTTGTGATTCCTTGAAGTAGATGTTGTGCATTTCAATTATCCCATCTGATCTTCTTGTTCTTGTTTGTGATCTTGAGGACTGTGATCTCTTCATAGATCCAGTTGATTGTGATTTTCTTCAATACTTACAAATAAAGTTTCCTAACAGTTTAGCTCTGCAGACCATTTGTTTTTTAGAAGACATTTCATTAAAACAAATGTCTTCAAACCTTCGCGCGTCCTCTTCCCCACCCAGATATTGTCCAATGTCTTCCCACATCTTCCAACCTCTTCAAACCCTCTCTCCAACACTTCTAACCTCTTCTTCTTTCCTAATCTCAAAACACAGACATCTCTTATCAAAACCCTAGCACCTCTCCTCCACCACTCTCCTCCTCCCAACCGCCACCCTCCCCACCGGCCACCCCTTTTAGCGCTGTCTTCTTCCCCAACGTCCACCTTCTTCCCCACCGACGACCATCTTCCAAAGCCGCCTCCCTCCTCAGCCGACACCTTCTTGACCGCCGCCGACGTTATCATCCCCGCCGACAGTATCACCGCCATCTTCCCCCAGCTGCCATCCTTCACAACCAGCCACCCCCTTCACAGCCGGCCACCCCCTTCAAAGCAAAAAATCAACACAATTCTGGTATGTTTTATGATTTTTTGAAGTTTCTTTTCAGATTATTTGTTGTTGGTTTTTAGATTATTTGAAGTTTTATGATTATTTGTTTACACAATTCAAGTATGGTATGTTTTATGATTATTTGAAGTTTGTTTTTAGATTAAACCCAAAACAAACAGTCTTCTTCTTGCAGACTGCAGAGATTTAGTCCACTTATTCTGCTATAAATGTCTGCAGATGTGGTCCGCAGACTGCAGACATTTTACCTCTGAAAAAACAAACAGCACCTTAGTGATGGTGAATCTTCTAGAGATGAAGATAGTTCTGAATACAGTGGCAGTTCAGATGAAGAGGGTCCAAGTTCGAGTGAAGATGGATCTGAAAGATTGTCACGGGAGGTTATTGATGGGAAAGCAATTGATTTGTCTGATGAATTCTCCAATTTTTTTCTCTGATGGTGGATCTTTTACTTATCAGAATGAAAACATGGCTCATTTGGATGGCCAATCCGATCAGGTAAGTGTCGATAAACCGAATCCTCTTAAGTGTGATAAATGCTTAGAGTTTGAAGGTAAAATAGAACACATGAAGTGTCACAATCAAAGTTTTGGTGATCTTGCCAAGTACACAGAGAACATGGCATTCAAGAAATTTGAAAAGGAGTTTAAAACAACAATTGAAAATTAAGAAAAGACGTTTCCAAACTTAAGAAAAATGGTATTAATAATTACATTAATATCAATGAACAAAAAAAGAAATAGTTAGCCTTTGCATGATGTGAGTATGAGACCATCAAATAGAAGTTAGAAAGTTATTCTAACTCCATATATGTGTTAGATCATGTCATTGATACACAGAAAAAGAAAGAGATGTTAAGTGTATCGGTTATCAAGCTTGTCCTCCACCGATGAGACACAACTACACCAATTTGCTCAATGACAAGGAAATGCCATACTTTGAACCTATAGTTCCTTTAGATCCTGCTGAGTTTGTAGTTGCACTAGGTTTCAAAAAGTGTGAATCCTCGAGTCAAAGTCAATTGGTCAAGGTCAAGTAGTCAACATCCAAGAAAAATCATGATTCTCCCATTGTTGAGGATGCTGATAGTACAGGTGATGAATCAGATGACGTTAACCCAAGTAGTCAAACAATGTGACCAAAAAGGGAAACATACTTCTTGAGAATCACATTCTTTGTGATCCAGCAGTGGAACCATCAGAAATTACTTTGATCAAATCCGTTGAAGTGCCTGTTGAAAAGTCTGAAAGCGTGAATTTGCTTTACACGTTGACTAGTCCTGATAAAATCTATTCAAACGATGACTTTCCAATACGAAATATCAATCAATCTTTGATTCATAAAGTTTCTCAAGATTCGACTAGTAATTTTTTTAGAATGGCGAGCCCAACAGGTTTGCTAACACAGTGTGCTCCTATCCAAAAAGCCGAAGATCGAAAGCAATTTAGAAATCAAAAGCTTCCATTTCAACAACAGGAAAATCATGCTAATCAAGGAAAGAAACAGGAAAAGGGAGCTCAAAACCAAGAGGTTCAAAATCAAAGGGTTCAACAACCAAAGGGTCAAAATCAAAGAGCTCAGAACAAGAAAAAGGTTCAAAATGTGAACTTCCTGAAGTCTCGAGGTACAAATAAAATTGAATCTTTTGAAAAAAAAAATCTAATATGGATTTTGTTAAACAAATTAAGATTTTACAAAGAAACAACGAAAACAATTACACACAACACATAAATTGCAATATATTTTTAGGATTATTATACACTCGGTACTCCGACTTCCATGTGGATGTTAATATTATAATTATATTATATTTTTGCGTCGTTATACGCGTTCACCGCCTTTGACATCGATATTATAATTATATTATATTTTTCGGGTCACTATACGCTCGGTTCACCGACTTCGACGTCGATATAATAATTATATTATATTTTCTTTAATGTTGGCCGAGCGTGAGTGTCTTGTTGGACAATCGGTGATTTCTTATTTGATTTGGTTGGTCAAAACTGTGACATCTGCCAACTATCTGTATTCGTAACCTGACCCATTTCCATATCTGATTTCTAAATTCTAATCATATCAATATTCTATTTCTTATTTAAAATATGTAAATATAGGATAACTTTTTCTTTAGTTATATAAAAAAAATATCTATACAGTATAAATGTATAGTTGTTTCTTTAATATATATATATATATTGGATAAAGATCATGTGAGAAGTAGTAGGCTATTTGAGAAACCTGAGAAGCATTCTGGACCACACTTTTTTCCTAAGCAAAAAAATGCAAAAAAAAGGTAAAAAAAAATGCAATTTTTTTTTTGGAAAAATCGCAGCTTTTTCTTTAAGGATTTAATTTTTTATTTTTTTTTTAATTTTTTTTTATTTATACACATGTGTATATTGTTAATCTTTTAACTATACATATATGTATATTGTCAATTATACATATATGTATATACATGTTTAAAATTGAAAAATAAGTGTTATTTAGGGTTTAACATTAGGGTTTAGGGTTTAGCTTTATGGTTTAGGGTTTAGCATTAGGGTTTAGCAATAGTATTTAGGGTTAGCATTAGGTTTAGCTTTTGGGTTTAGCATTAGGGTTTAGCTTTAACTTTTGGGTTTAGCTTTATCTTTAGGGTTTGCATTAGGGTTTAGCATTAAGGGTTTAGCTTTAGGGTTTAGTTTTAGCTTTAGGGTTTAGCATTAGGGTTTAGCTTTAGGGTTTAGAATTATGGTTTAGCTTTAGGGTTTAGCATTAGGGTTTAGAATTAGGGTTTAGCATTAAGGTTTAGATTTAGTGTTTATGGTATAAGGTTTAGGATTTATAACACATATTTTTTCAATTTTAAACATGTATATACATATATGTATAATTGACAATATACATATGTATAGTTAAAAGATTAACAATATACACATGTGTATAAATTCAAAAAAAAATTAAAAATAAATAAATAAATAAAAAATTTAATCCATAAAGAAAAAGCTGCGATTTTTCAAAAAAAAAAAAAAAAAATTTTCATTTTTTTCACATTTTTTGCATTTTTTGCTTAGGGAAAATGTGTGGTCCAGACTGCTTCTCAAGTTTTCAAATAGGGTGGACTTCTCTTAGGATCCCTACCATATATATATAAATTAAGACATTAAATTAATATAAATCTATATAAAAATATATTGAGATAAATAAAGAAAAGCTTATATATAAAAACTTTATATGAAATTGCCTTTTATAAAAATTAACGTTGTAAGTGTCCTAAGGGTGTTCGGGGCGTTCGTGGGGAGGGGATGCACGGAACCCTTTCATCGCCGGGGTACACTGCCGACAACCCCTTTCACCGCGTAAGGGATGTGAAATGGTGGAGTATTCACCGCGTGAAAAGAGAATGAAAGCTGCCATTTTTTGACCGTTGGAAACGGCTTAAAAAATTATATATTATAAGACCATCTTTTTGCACCCCATTTTTTCACCCCATTCACACAACACATTCAATTAATCAAACAATACTATGGATAGGCGAAACAAGAGCGATGGCAAGAAAAAAGTTTCGGATTCGGATTCGGGTTCCAGTTCCGGTTCGAAGGCGAGGGGACACGGCTCGCAAACTAGACGAGGCGGATCGAGTATGTACCAACCTAACTATCCACCACAATTTTTTCAACAACCGGGTTTTTACAACACCCAACCCCAACCCCAACCGAACTATCCACCACAATTTTTTTTTCTTTACCACAAGATCCCACGACGGTTGCACCGGGTGTGTATGATTATCCTCTTGAAACCCAAAACTCTTTTGACCCGTTTGCTCCACGATTTAGTACACCGACTCAATCTACTAAAGAAAATGTTGAACACGTGCTTCCAATATACGATGATGAGGAAGATGAAGAATATGTAGTTGAGACTCAAGACTTAGATGAAGATGATGTAGAGGAAGAAGTTGAAGTCGAAGAAGTAGGCGAAGATGAACCAAAAATAAAGGTGGGTAAGGCGGATCCGCAAAGATGAACGAAGAAACAAGAAGAGGTGTTAACGATGACGTACGTGCATTGTACTTTAAACAAGAGAAAAGGAAATCAACAAAGAGCGGATGGTTTTTGGAAAAAAGTTCTCGAACATTACAATCAAACCGTTGGTGGAAGCACACGGAACGTCCATCAAGTCCGTCCAAAGTGGAAAGCTATGCAACAGAAGTTGAACTTATTCAACAGATATTGGCATCAAGCGGTATAATTTATAATTTTTTTACATATATATGTTGTTATTTTTAATATAAGTATAACTTATATTTTTATGATAGGATCGTTTACGTCCTAACGGGAGTGACGATGCTCATGTTATGAAACAAGCGCTAAAAGACTACCAAAAATAACAAACGGGTGGCTTTCCTCATATTGAGGCATGGGAGGTGGTTAGGAAGAATCAGAAATGGTCCCTGGTTTCGTTGTTGGGTGACGAGGAGGATAGTGATAGTTCGGGGTAAAAAAGAAAGTTATCGGATTCGGGTAACTACCAAGCGGGTACACCGAATACCGAATTCGCTAGTGAAATTCCCGATATAAATTTAGACCCCTCTTCAAGAAAGCAAAAAAAGAAAGATAAAGCACCAGCAACATCGAGCGAAAAGTCAGTTGGTATGTCTGACAAGCTCTAAGAATACAAATATATGAAACAATAATTGGTGGACATTAAAAAGAAACGAGAGGAAAAATTCATGGAGTTGGTGGATGAACATCGAGAGATGTTGAGATTGATTAGGTTTGATAAAGATCTCAAGACGTTTAATAGGTCACACGACAATGTTCCACCGGAGATGTTGGAAATCACACTAGCACAAAACGGGAGATCGCCAAAAAATATAATTGGCCTTGTAGTTTCTAAAATTATGTTTTTTAGTAGGTTTAATTTTATTTAATGTTTTTTTTTTTTTTAGTAAGTTTTTTAATTTAATGTAATTTTATTTTGTTAAAATTATGTTTCATTTATTAATTAATTAAAAAAGAAAAAAATAGTTTCCCCCCAACCCTCATGAGAAATGCACCCCTTATGTTTTTGGGCAAGAGTGGAGTTAGAGAGAGGAAATTACATGACATCATATGATTAGGCTAAAAAAATATCCCCCCACCTCATTAGGGGTGCACCCCTGTCACCCATAAGAACAAGGACCTAAGTGCATATTGTTAAAAAAAAAAAACATAAAGAGGCCGCTAATAACCTTCACCTCCGTTGCTCCTTCCGGCAGTTTGGCAAACTTTACGGCAACCTTGTTACAGTTAGTTTAGTTTTGGGCCGATTCGACGAAATGAAATGTAAATAATTGATCTTTAACACTTTTCAACCATAAACGACTGTTTGTATTTAACCTTTATCGATCAATAATTTAAATTTTAAAGATCCAGAGCTATTACGCTACGATGTATTACATCAAATAAATTGACTACTATTAACTACATTCTAGAACAAAAACACTGTTTAATTCGATGTTAATGACTGGTTTGAATTCGATTTCAATGCTTGTGTAACCGATAGTAATCATTAGTCATTCAAGACTCGTGAAACTGTTTGTCGACGATTCGGTATAAACCGATAGTGTAGAACCATCTCTGAAGACTTTAGATCACCCAAACACACTTCAATCATGGAATTTATCTCCTTCCCTTTAACCGGAGCAGACCAACAACCACCGATACTCGAACCCATCATTTGGTTTTCCGTCTAAATCCATGGCCACACCAACCTCTGTTATGAGCCACTGAACCACCGACGCTTGACTCCTTTTTCTCGCACCACCGCTAGTTTATCATCTGCTCTTACTTAAACGGTTGCAAGGCACAAGTTTGTTATTCATCTTGCGTAAGTTGTAATGGTATATAGGTTCTTAAGGAGACTCGCACAATGTCTGCCACTACGACAAAAATTTCTCCCAATCTTTGTTATTCAAGGCTTTCTTGCAATGTTTACAAACATTTTGTTGTATGTAAAACCAACATAGATACCAAGAGGCGTTCGGGAATACTTTAGCACACGCATTCATTAAGGCTAGCTCACTATCCGTTACTATTAAACGCGGCTCCATACATTCAGTCAACAATGACTTAATCCTTTCAAGCACCTATACGAAGTTATCACTGCGTTCTTTGCAAATAACAGCATGCGCGATACAAAAGACTTGTTGGTCGACGTCAAACCCATAACCGGGCAAATGGAATGTTGTAGATGTTTGTTTCGCCTCGATCAACATCACGTGCGGGAATGCACGCCACATAGCACTCGATTGGGGATGAACAAAGAAAAGCTCTGTTACGACATCTGTTATGGGTTCCTGTCGGGTCTCGTAAATGAAGTTGTTTTCATACAGCATGGTTTCAAGTGTCTGCATGGGACATTTGTGATGCTATAATATTCTGAACAACATTTTGCACGTCTTTCTTTCTGAACATGGAGGTTATCGGGGTACTACTTTCTTACGGTTTGAAAAATCTTACGTTGCTCCATGTTTTGAGTTGTCAGCTGCTCTCGACCAGCTTGTATTCGTATCCAGTAAATCTTCGCACAAACTCGTGGCCCAACAAATTATGCGCAGGTTCGTGGTTATGTTCCGAGTTTTCTACTACTAACTACCAGGTGTCATGCGTCATGGCCCGCACCGGGAATAGTGAAAATGGGTAACCGATTTTTTTTGCTGGTAAAATGTGCTCACCACCACTGTCGCACACAAGCCATACCATCCCTGTACTACCACCAATATTCACGGTTCACTATAACATAACCATTCTCGTTTGCCGTTTCTTATACCCATTTCGTTAGTTCAATTAGAGACATCAAATGCTAAAAAACAAATACATTTATGTTACATTGAATATTTATTAGTCTTTGTTAATTATTTTTGATTATATATCCTATTTTAAATATATAACATTCAAGTAAATTAATGTGATACCTGCTGAGTTTGAAACGGATTGCCTGAGTTAGTGGGTTAAAGATCATCATACGGTGGTGTCTTCGGAGGCTCACCACCGTATCCTCCGTCGTATACGAATTACTCGGGTTAGGAGGTTGCTCACCATAATACGGCGGTGTGAATGGAAGCGCACCACCGTATCCTCCGTATACATCCGAATTATCTTTTTACACGTAAGAAGAGGCATGCTAAGCACCGTATCCTATGTATCCATCCGAATTAACTTGTTGCACGTACGAAGATTCACACCCGTATCCATAATTCGGTTACACTTGATGCGCCGGATAATATGGTTCATGAACATGTGGACTTAGAGCCTCATTCAAGTCTGGAAACGGTTTGTTTTAATGAATAGGGACACGAGACTCAACCTCCTCCTCCTCATTAGAAGCTAGAATGCCTGATTCCTCGTAAAATAATGGTATGATAAATATTTATTAATCTCAAAAACATCAATAAAGAAAGTTAAGTTAGTAAACCATACCAGATCGGTTTCAGGCACCCCCCACGAGTCCTTAGAATACTGTCCAAAGAAATAATTGTAGTCCCAAAACAATGGCATTTTAGCTCCACACGCGTGCGACAATTAATAAACTTAAGAAAGGAAGCATGCAAATGAAAGGAAGCTTGATTCGTATGCCATGAGTAAACACATGAAAGTCTATACATAAATGTTTCAAATTTTCAAGTATATGCCTTGTATAGCCGTGTACTCGGCGTATACCTTTATTTTTGTGCCCAAACAACATCGTATCAATGTCAAATCTGGCAGATGTACGCTTCGAATACAAGCCTCATACAGATCTATACTCGGTGTACCTCTGATTGATTTGACATTGTACGAGGTTTACCATCTGGTATAGCTATGTACGTGGCGTATATGAAAACCCTATAAACCACATACAACTCTATACGTAGTGTAGATAAGGCTAGGGTTTGGTGTGCAAATAGACATTTTGGTATGCAAATATGTACACCTTATTGAAAATCTATTGGTTAGAGCCTAAAGGGGTTCACAACCCGAACAAGATCTTAATCTTTTAATTCTGAAGGTTAATGCGTCACATATCTTGAGAGTTGTTTGAGATTAAATCACCTTCATAAAAAAAAACCGAGACACCAATGATATTTACGCTGCTGCTTATAGTAAAGCAACCAACGATATTTTTATAACATTATGTAAGTCCCTAGAGGAGGATCTAGTAAACCTTATCCTTGTTACCGAACACACCCGGTTGTACGGAATCCAAACGGGTATGTAAACCGAGACAAGAACACACAAACACAAACAAGATTCAACTTTAAAGCTCAACGTATATTACTTCAGAAGAGTTGTTACAAGATTCAACAAAGAAGTTCACTCAAACTCACTGAAGTGCTTAAACTGTGTTCTCTGTGTGTTGCCTTTTCTGTTCTGCAACTGACTTTTTATAACAAAACCTTAACCACAGCTCAGCAAGAACTAGCTGGGCCCAACATGAAGCCCACGAAGAATGATGAACTATGAAGAACATTGGGTTCTTCGTGGAGCACTTTCTGCGAACAATATAACAATGAATTACTATGGTTCTTCGTGGTATCCAGGTTCTTCGCTGCATGCAAGGTTCTTCGTCCACTTCATGTAGGTTATTCGTCTCTGAGGTTCTTCGTGGATGAGTGTGCAGCAAACAACGTGCAGACATGCAGATTGCTTGCAAAATAGTAATTAACAACAGCAACAGATAGATCTGCAACATGCAAAACAGCAACATGGACATGATTGATCCAAAAATCGATGGAGGATATCGGGCTTCGGTCTTCATTTCGTAACGCAGGCGGACCGAAACGAGCTGTATCCACAAAAGATGCATCAACAAACTCCCCCTTGGATGCTGCTCGTGAGGGTTCGTTCTTCACATTGTTGTCGGATCTTTAGATGTCTTCACTAGTCACGAACGGGGAGTGTATCAGCAAACTTCCCCTTGAACGTTGCTCGTGAGACGTTGATCTTCAAATTTGAGATCTTTGTGGTGTTGATGAGTGGTAAGCGGAAACTCGATCATCTTGATCCTTTGATTGCATCCATGTCGTGTCTTCATTCCAAAGCTTGTTATCGAACACGTTCTCTTAGCCTTTAGCTGGTTCGGATGCCGCATCTGCACACGCAACAGAGCTAAACGCGTAATGAGAACAAATACTTGGAATATAGTTAACATAAACAAATGACACACATGTGACCAACTCTCAATCAACTACCAACCGACAACAGTTTTGAAAGTTGTAAAAATTTGATCAATTTAGATTTTAACTTTCAACACTTGCTAATTTCGATCGTTTATGAAGATGCAATTGTTTTTTGGTTTCGAACAGGGTTCAGGTGGAAAAGACTCGAGATCCAACATCGTACAATCACAAATAAGATAGAAATAAAATCTTTTTGGTATTTTTGCATTTTCAAATGTAAAGACGGAAAGCAGTAAATAAATATATACAGAGATTCTTTTTGCGAGTTTCGAGGGTAAGAGAATCATATCAGTGTACGGTCATGCCAAAACGCTCTTGTTGTTCAATTAGTTAACATTAAGATAAGCATCCTATAACGATTATCGGTATTGTTGTCCACTTAAGCTCAACTTATCAGATGTACTCGCGGTTAGGGGATATGATTAAGGTATGATTTATACTTACCGACCGGTGTTCATCCACACATGACACATTCCCGTATCAAGGTATGCACGAGAGTTCATCTTACAGGTGAGTATACCATTTATCATCTGTTTTCAACGTAGATGATGTGAGATACTCACTTATTTAAGGATGAATACAAGCCCTATGTGATTAAATCACTTATTGAAGAGGAACTTGATATTAGATGCATGCAGGGCACAAGAGCAAGTTTGTGAACAGGTTAGTACCATCGTACCGACAAAGAGACGAACTTGACTCCCGCATAAAAGCTGTGATATATTATCACTTATTGATTGGGACATGTGATTATTTATCACTTATTGAGGTCGAATGCATCATGTATCATATACATGTATGTATGATATGTACATGTATGTATGATATGTACACGTATGTATGGTATCATGGAAGATTTAGACTTGCGTCCCCGTTGTATTTGGTAAAAGAAACAACCATGATACCCAGATGATAAACAGCATAAACACCACGTATCTCAGAACCTCGGCAATCTATCAAACGAAATTTCGGTACCAAGACCATATGCCAATGAGCGGTTCTCACACAGTCTTCAGTCGATTTAGGTTTATATCACCCTGCACACTTTAAAATGATTGTGAGCCTACCGATACATCTTATATAGAGCTGCTTATCATTTTCCATTTTAAGTTTAAAGAGGTTTCGACATACCACTGATGTACTATCATTTTCTCTTTTTCTCGCCAGGAAACTCATTTTTGTTTTTCTATTGTTTTTGTGTTTTTGAAATTTTTCGATGTTTTTGTATTTTTGAAAATTTTCAATGTTTTTGTATTTTTCATTTTTACTCACCAAAAAATGCAAAAAGTACGAGAAATTAAAAACACAAATAGATATTTACAAAAATGATTTTCCGATGTTGGATTACTCTGGCTTGACCTTAATGCCGTTTACCATAAGTAAAAAGTCAAATCGTAATTTGTCAAAAGCTTTGGTAAAATGGTCGGCGTGTTGGTCATCGGTGTGGACTTTAACAACATCAATAAGTCTTTTATCAAAACAATCATGTATGAAGTGATATTTGATCTCGATGTGTTTGGTCTTTGAATACTGCACAGGATTTCTAGTGATCTGTAAGGCAGCAAAATTATCAACAAAAATAGGAGAAGATAGGAATTCAAAACCGTAGTCGCGCATTTGCTATTGGATCCACAGAACTTGAGAGCAACAACTTGAGGCAACAATGTACTCAGCTTCACAGGTTGATGTAGCGACACAAGTCTGCTTCTTGCACTACCATGTGACCGGGCGATTTCCTAAAAACTGACATCCAGCCGTTGTGAATTTGCCGTCGATTTTGAAGCCACCAAAGTCAGAATCACTGAACGCGATCAAGTCGATACTATCATCCCTAGGGTACCAGAGACCGGTGTTCGGGCAACCCTTCAAATAGTGAAAAATCATTTTCACAGCTGCAAGATGTGAGGCCTTCGGGTTGGCTTGATAGCGAGCGAGCAGGCATGTAGGATACATTATGTCAGGCCTCGAGGCTGTGAGATACATAAGAGATCCGATCATTGTGCGGTAAAGTGAGGAGTTAACGCTTTCACCCTTCAAGTCCACAGTAATCCCGTGATTCTGTGGAAGTGGGGTACCAATGGGCGTTGCTTCGGACATCTGGAACCGGCTCAAGATGCCACTGACATATTTAGTCTGATGGATGAATATCCCAGACTCCGTTTGTTGAACTTGTAGGCCAAAAAAGAAGTTAATTTCCCCATGGCGCTCATTTTAAATTTCTCCTGCATAACACACTCGAAGTCCCTATACAAAACATCGTTAGTTGAACCAAAGATAATATCATCTACGTATACCTGAACCAACAGAAGATCTCCATCCTTTTCTTTGATGAAAAGTGTGCAATCGATAAGACCCCGGCGAAAACCATTCTCCAGCAGATAGTTAGATAAGGTTGCATACCAAGCTCTCGGTGCTTGATGTAATCCGTAGAGAGCTTTGTTGAGCAATCAAACCCGATGAGGATGAATAGGATCTTCAAAACCCGGAGGTTGTTCGACATACACCTCTTCTTCAACCACATCATGTAAGAATGCACTTTTCACGTCCATTTGATAAACCTTGAATCCTTTGAAGGAAGCATAGGCTAGAAAGATCCGAATAGCTTCAAGACGTGCAACTGGTGCATAAACTTCGTTGTAGTCTATCCCTTCAACCTGATGAAAACCTTGAACGACTAATCTCGCCTTGTTTCGAACGACTACTCCACAATCATCCTTTTTGCATTTGAAAACCCAACGGGTGCCAATCTTCTTGTAGTTCTCAGGTTTCTCAACCAGTTTCCAGACACCAAGCTTCTGGAATTGTTGCAGTTCCTCCTGCATAGCTTCCACCCAAGAATGATCTTTTATCGCTTCTTTCCAAGACCTTGGTTCTTCTTTTGAAACATAACACGTGAAGGACCAATCATTCTTCAAACCCGATTCTCTGATCGCTGCATACAAGCCAACATTGTTGTTGTTTCTTATCTGATTTCTCGTCTGCAAGCCACTGTTAACATTACCAATGATGTTTTGTTGAGGATGGGTATTATGTATTCTCGTTTCTGTATTATCTGGAACTGGAATATTTATACCCAGATTGTTGAAGTTGAGATCAACAACCAAATCAATGCCCTGAACTGGAGAAGAGGATGATGCAGTAGCTTCAGCTATTTTAGGGCAGTCCTCATGAGGTGTAACCTCAGAAGTACAATGCACAACTGTTACAGGAACTTCTTGGTCTGCATCAAGAAATTCATCATCCTCTGAAGATTCATTCAATTCAGTAACATCATGAAAATCCTCATTCTCGAGAGCATTATTGTTAACTGGTGATGATTCTTGATTGTTGACAATAATTGGATGAACCAACGGTGAATCTGTTGTGTTGTCACTCTCGAAAAACATCTGTGCTGCAGCATCTATTACTTCTTCTTCAATATTGATCGAATTGAAAAATTAATCATACTCAAACATCCATTGCTGACCCGGACATCTGACTGGCAAAGTGTGCCTTTGTACTCTGACTTTAGACCATTCCTCGATCCTTTTTGTTTCAAGATTCCAAACTCTTAAATTTGGGGTGGCATACCCAAGAAAGTATCCCTCAATTGCTTTTGCCCCAAACTTTCCATTCGGATCGATCATAGTGCAAGGAGCCCCAAACGGTTCAAGAAATTGCAAATCTGGTTTTCGTTTGTGTAGAAGCTCAAAGCAGGTCTTGTTGTGTCTTTTTACTGTAAGGACTCGGTTCAACGTGTAGCATGCAATGGCCACAACTTCACTCCAGAAGGGAATGGGTAACTAAGACTCTACAAACATAGTCCTTACAGTTTTTATCAATGTGCGGTTCTTACGCTCAGCGACGCCATTTTGTTGAGGAGTGTATCTAGCACTGAATTCGTGAAGAATACCTCTGGATCTACAGAACTACTCCATGGCATGATTCTTAAACTCAGTTCCATTATCGCTGCGTATGCGTCTCACTTTCAAAGTATACAAATTCTCAATCGTTGTGATTAAGTTTTTGATAATTTCAAAAGTCTCACTCTTGTGTGCCATAAACACCACCCAAAAAAATCTTGAGTAATCATTAGTCACCACGAGGCAGTAAGAGTCATTACTAACGCTTTTATGCTTGATAGGACCGAACAAATCCATGTGCAAGCATTCAAGAGGCACTGCTACCGTGTTGATTTTCTTTATCGGGTGCGATTTCTTGCTTTGTTTCCGTTTTTGGCATGAAACACAGACGTCTTGCAGATTAAAGTTTTTGACGGGAACACCAGTTACTAACTCATTCTTCACCAGATGATTCATTTTCCTTAGGTGAATGTGTCCTATCTGCCTGTGCCAAGAGATTGTTTCCTTTTCCGTGGCTTTAGAAACAAAACATGTTACTTGAGCAAACATTGGCTTGGCTCATATCAAGGACATACAAATCATTAATCCTTGGAGCAGATAAGAGAATCCAGTCTTTGGGGATCTTGAAACCGGGCTTCAGAACATAACATCCATTAGCATCAAAGTGCAAAGAAAACTTCTTACCATAGATTTGAGAAACTCTTAGAAGATTGTGATCAAGCTGTTGCACAAAGTTGATCTTGTTAAAACTGACAACCCCGTTGGATACCATTCCTTCACCAGTAATATACCCGCCTTTATCTCCAGCAAAAGCAACATAACCTCCTCTAATAGATTTGACGTCGTAGAGAAGTCTCATATTGTCGGTCATGTGCCTGGATGCCCCACTATCAACAATCCAAAGACTACTGATAATTCCTCCTGGAACACCGTGCACATGTACCCAAATGATCAGTTGGACTTGGGTCTTCCATTTTCATTGACAAAAGCTATTTCAATTTCGCCATGATTTGGAAATGGTGATGCTCCCCCTGAATTTGTGACCATTTTAGGTTTCCATGTCTGTTGAGTTTTACTAGTTTGATTGTTTGAAATTTTAACTTCGTAATTATTTGAAGTTTTTGAAATTTCTAGTTTGACTAAAACAGGTTGTTTTTGAACCACATTGGTTTTAAGAGCCTTTTCAATTACCTTGATTTGCTTGCGTTTCTGTTTCTTCTCCCTTTCTTTCACAAGACGGGGATCTTGTTTTGGAGAAACAGATCGCTTTTGGTAATTTTGCTCATGGGGAACATCAACTTTAGCCTTTAACTTATGAAGATATGGACAATTTTGAATGATATGTCCAAATTCACCACATTCGAAACATGATCTTCGTTCAACAAAACCCGAAGTATCATGTTGATGTCTCTTTGATGAACTTTGTGACTTCGAAGTACTTGGTCCTGAATTGTTTTGACCATCTCTCTTCAAAATTTTAACTTGCTTAACAAAATCTACGTTAGATTTGTTTTCAAATGTTTCAAGTTTATCGTTTCCCTTCTACTTCACAAAGTTTATCTTCTGATTCTTTCGCTGGTGTTGTTCCTTTCGACCTTAAGTTGTCGATTTTCCTTTTGGTTTAGTGTGATTTTGCCAAATTTTCTCTGTTGGTAATTTCTTATTGCCATATTGTTTTCGAATTTCAGCTTTTGGAATCGGAGGACATTGTGTTACCACAACTCGTGAGCTCGACTCTCCCAAAAACTTACTTGTCGAATCCTCAAAAACTTTGCTGATTAATGATTGATTTACATTCTTAATCGGAAAATCTTTGTTTGAATAAACTTTATCATCATCAACCAAAGTATACATCAAATTCACACTCTCAGACTCTTGAGAAGAAATGGACTTATCCAGAACAGTCTTTGCAGGTTTTGCGGGAGGATCACATAGAATATGATTCTCGAGAGGTATGTCCTCTTCTTTGATTACCGCATCAGACTGTGCTGAGTCCGTATCATCTGATTCATCATCTGAAGAATCAGCATCCTCAACAATGACTGGAGGATCCTGATTTTGTTCAGCACTTGATACTTCTGTGTCTGCTGACACATCCGAATCTGATGATACTTCCTTTTTGTAACCAAGTCCAGCTGCAAAGTCCTCAACTTGAACAGATGGCTCAAATTGAGGTTTATCCTCCTCATCAGGCATTGCTGTATAATTGTGTCTAAACGGTGGAGGACACTTCTTATATCCAATGCACGTGACATCATTTTTCTTCTTTTGTATGTCAATGATGTGATCCAGCACATACCTAGAGTTTAAGTAACTATCTAACCTAAGCTGGATCACCTCATTCTCACACTTCACACAAGTCAACTCTTTTTGTGCTTCCTTAAGCCTAGTGATGTAATTGTTTATAGCAGTTTGTTTTCATGAAACTATTTTTACTAGATCGGACATATCTTCTTTTAAAGTTTCAATTACCTTCTTAAATTCCTTTTCATGATTTTTATGGAACAAGTTGGCCTCTGTGCATTTCGAAAGATCCACGATCAAACTTTGATTGTGGATAAATGTCATGTTATACTTGCTTTGCAATTAATCATATTTGCTTTGCAAGTCAGATAATTTAGCACCTAAATCAACATAATTATTACATTTATCAGATTTAGGTTCATCGACACATGCCTGTCTTGATGAACCACCAACATTAGCCATAAAGGTTGAATGATGAGAAGAAGAAGAATAATAAGCAGCTTGATCCACCAGAATTGATCTTCTATCATTCCCTGCTTTATCTTCATTCAAAAGCTTCTCAACATCTACATCAATGGACTCATGTGACACTTCATCCGTGCCGTCTTCACCTGAACTTGAGGTTTCCTCATCTAAGCTTCCACTGTAACCAGAATTGTCTTCATCTGAAGATTCTCCACCACACGCTTGTTCTAGATCCTTGACAACTTCAGCAAAACAAGCTGTTCCACCCTGATCACCGCTACCCAGTTGAATCGACCAGTCACAACCTTCATCAACTTGCACCACAAGAGCTCGGTTGTTGTTTGATGGACCTGCTTGATGAGTGTTGTTTGCAGGCATCAAGGCACGTTCATTATTCCTGGTTTGATCCTGGTTCGGTTGGTTGCTTTGATTTCTGAACAGATTCTGGTTCCCATGCTGAGCTGGCTTCGTGCTTTCCCGTTTGAAATGACCCCGTTCACCACAGTTGAAACACTTGATTTCTTGCTTATCGAACCCATACTTGGTGTCCTTCTTGCTTTCCAAGCTGGTTCTACCAGTTCTTTCCATGAAGTCTTTTGCACGCCTCACTACACTAGCAAATGCCCACTTGATATCCATCAAATCCATTTCATCCTTATCAATTTGCTGATAATCTTCCTGAGTCAAATTGATGTTTCCAATTTGCCCTGCTACTAACCCAAAGTAGGCGCTCACCAAAGTGTTTAACAGCTCCATATGTTCCTTTGCCACCTCAACACTCACTTTTGAGAAACTTGAAGTGACTGGCCGAGCTATGTTTGGATTAGTTGGTTGACCAGCGTTGATTGTTGATGAAGTGTTTCCATAACAGGTTTGTTGTTGACCTTTGTAGTTTGGATCAAGAAATGATGGTACTCCAGTAGACTGATAGCTTTGCTCTGAGGCTGCTTGTTGTGGTGTTCCATACATATCGGTGCTCGAGACAAAATCCGTTTGTAGCTGAGAATGTTGAGCAGGTCTTGCAACCGTGCTGGTACCTCCACAATTTCCATAGTACATCTCAGAACACAATTTCCATAGTACATCTCAGGATTTTGTGGTACCGACACTCCTTTTGCCTTCCTAATTTCCTCTTGATTTTTGTTATCCAAGAGTTGAATGAAATCATGGATGTTGGTTGTAGCTAGCTGTAGGTCCCGAAATCTGAGGATCGATAACGAAAACCTATCCTTGTTTATAACAAACAATGTCACGGGTGCGGAATCCCCGTAACGATGCCAAATCAAACACAGTTAATAACCCAGTAAAACACACGAGGTATAACCAATGAAACACAATCTATTGATTAAAAGGGATGAGACCAAGAACAACTGATACACACACAGTTTGACATAATAACTTTCAGGGTATGCTCTCATCTAGTTTCAGAGTGAAACCAGAAAGTGTTTATATAGTAACATAGCCCTTAGATTCGATGAAACACAAAAGGTTACGATGAAACAACATTGGGCCACACATTGGGCCTGAATCAGCCCACCAGTCGACGAAACAAGGGTTGTTTCATCGCTGATGTCAACGAAACGGATTTAAATGAACAAGTTCTGTTTCGTCGTGAGGTGTTCGACGAAATGGATCTGTTTCGTCGAAGGCTACAAATTCAGAAGTGATTGCTGCAAACAGACAGTTGCAGCAAACTCATACAAACACAAACATAAAGACAATAATACCCTTACATGCAACATGCATTGTTCGTATATCATTACATACCAAATAGAGACAAATAAGTCGGACACAAGCGGATAGGAGGATATCCTACTTGGTCGACGGCAAATACAGACTCGATAAACGTTAAAAGACCGTACAAAATACAACGATAAGCAAGACTAGTTACAGACACAAAAAGGTGCACCAACAAACTCCCCCTTGTCTGTTACTCGTCTTCGGTCTTCCAATCTTCAATCAGTGATGTTCGGACCATGAACTACCAGCGTGTATTCCTCGGTAATAGGAGAAACAAGCGACGCGCTGGAATCGCAAAGCTTGATGTGCATCCTGATCTTCATAGAAAATGTCGTGACGATATAATCTGTTGATGTCAGCCTCGTCCATGTTAACGATCCACATCGGACCCAACATCCGGTAATTTGCACGATCACCTCTAAACACAATCACGGCTTCATGAGTGTCTGAGTCGTAGCACCATAATGCCATATCTTCGAGAAAATCCTGCTGCATCGGCATTAATGGGATTTTATCTACGACTTTCGCTGGTTGATACACAAGCTTGTAGCGCCCCGTGTTCGTTGCAGGATCAAGAGTGAATTTAATCTGCTGGTAAATAGGAAATTGAGGCATGTATGACTCGTCTTTCCAGCCAGACTTTTTGTTGAACTTTATCCTTTTCTCAAATAGTGTAGCTCCTTCGAAGTTTGAGCGATTGTGGAGCTTTAACTTGGTCAGAGCTGCAACATCGTAAAACGGCAAAGATAATATGCTCAGCAGCGAACTGAAGTACTGGATACCAAATTCCCTTTTGATTGCGATGCAATGAATTTCCTTGACAAACATCCAGTAAAGGATTCTTCCACTCGGTTTCACTTTCTCAAACTGTAAATAATCGACTTGAGCGACTTCTGGCACAGGTTTGGTAGCCTTGGATAAAAACTGTTTTCGCCATTCGGAGAACGCATCTGTGGCATTTTCAGAGGAATCACGGTTCTTTAAATGCTCGTCTATGATGTCCACATTCTCTTGTAACCAATCTTCATCGAAAGGCGCGAATTCAGTCCCATCTTGTCGAACATATGAAGACTTCTTCTCATTCCCTTCAAATACGATTTCTTCGATATCTTCAACATTTGTTGTTTCAGGCTCATTCGGCATATTATCAATCTCAGCGTCATCAATCTCTCTCATAGCATGTAGAGCAAGCAATTGCTCATGTGAAAGATCCTCAATAATTTCTCCTTCTTCAAGTAATTCCCCAGTGACTGGATGAACAACATGTAATGCAATATCAGCACTGCTTGGAACAGAAGATGTACCTTCAATCTGTTGAACTGTTCTAGAGGAGGTTCCTTGAGTAGATTCGATCACTGGCGATTGACTAACAACGATTTCAGAAGATGTAGCGGCTGGTGACTGCTGTGATGTACCAGAAGGGTCAGGATTCCCTTGATCTTCAGGATCATCATCCCTTTTCTTCATTACTTCTTGTTGCTTACAATGATAATCCCACAGAGTAGCAATGCGCTGTCGAAGGAACTCATAGCCAGCAGTTATTGTCCTGACTCCATCAACTATAGTTGTGTTACGAGAGTCGTACCACTCTTTAATGAAATAACATCTTCTTTTCAGATCCTCAGCCAACTTCCGAAGTATAGAGTTGTTTTGCTCTCTAGTTCCTTCTGCAGCTTTCAAGCTAGCGTTCTCTGCTTTCAGTTGATCAATCTCAGCTTGTTGACGTCCAATAACATTTTGCTGCTGATCAACAATGGACTTCAACTTATTAATTTCCACCATTTGACTTAGTTGATCATTCTTCGTGATTCTGATGAAGTCAGTTTATGTTTAAATACGATCTGCAGCCGCTTCTAATTGAGAGAATAGGAAGTTGTTCTTCTCGTCTTAAGGCATTTCTGAGAATATCCGTTGGCGTTCAGAACTGGGCTGAGAGGTAGTCGCTCTAATTGCAGATGCCATTGATCTTTGCGGAGTAGCTTGAGGAATTTCTGTTGAAGTTTCAGGAGCTGAAGATACTACAGGAGATTCTTGAACAGGCTCTTGAGGAACAGATTGCCAAGCAGAGTTACTCAAATATCTTCTTGATTTCTTCTTTTGATGTTCAGCCGCTTTCTCAGCTTTCCTTTTCTTTAAACGTTCTGTTTCAGTATCTTCTGGAATGTATTCAGGATCATCTTCCTGTCTAATCTTCCTGTATCTTTTAACACCACGTTTATCAAGATACATTTCGTATCCAGGCTCGATTAGATGATCATCCGTATCAGAATCCTCTTCATCATCGCCAGCTGATGTACCACCAGTCGCACCAGCTCTAGATGCACCAACGGCACCTGTATCACCACCATCATCACCATCGTCTTCACTATCACTTTTCGACGACTCAAAATCAACTGGATCTGGACCAAACTTTTCAACCATTTTTCTCTTCAACTCCGGCTCTTCGTTATCAGATTGGCTGTCATCATGACGCCATTTATCATCTGTGGGAGCTATGTAGTCTGGTTTCCCAAGCACACCGATCAATTTCCTTGGAGGAACGCTTTCTTTGTATCGTTTGGATGCAAGGTTCTTGATTATCCTTAATGAATTGAAGTTCATTGCTTCTATCTTCAGAATGTCGTTGTCGGCTTTAGGAAGACCAGGATGTTGAACATTCATGATCATTTAAAGAAACCGCGGATACATCCAGAACTTGTTCCCGGTTATTCTACTTCCAGTCCTCGTCATATTCTCTTTCATATTGCTGAAGATGTACTTTGAGATGCTAAACGGTTTGTTTAGCACCAACGCCACCAAGAAACCAACTAGATCATTTCCAGCCATATCGTATCCAGCACGTCTATTGCTAAGACACTGAATGAGAATGTGTAATAGGAACTTTTAGTGTAACGGCAGATCTCCCTTGTTGATTTGAGTGCTGAAGATGTCTCCTGTGCATTTCATTCGTAACAAGCAGCCTCGCGTACACATGATAGGTATAGAATATGGAGCATCCGGATGGTCTTGTAGTTGTAAAACCTCATTCAAGATATCCGGAGAGACTATGACATCCAAATCATTCACACTACCCTTAATAACTTCCTTTCCATCCATTTGCACAACACTTGCTGAATTCCAGAATGCTTTGATAAGAGATTTGTAGACAGGCGTTGAGAAAGTAACAGCATGATTGATCCGCGACTCCCTGATCCATTTAGTGATATCTTTCAGTTCAACGAGCTTTTCTTCTGGATCCAGATAAGCGATTTGATTATGACGCTTCTCAGACATAATCTCCTCTTCAGATTTGTTTTCCTTCTTAATCGGTTTCTTGCGTTTTCCTTCTTTAGGTGCCATCTGTATATGCAAATGTCCACAATAAGTCACAATGTCATAATAAGTGTATTAAACTTATATACAAACATGTTTGAACATCAAATGAACATTAAACATAAAGTTACAAGCATTCTGTGAACATAGCACCAAAACTGAAAAATTTGCTAAGGCATGGACGACGAAACAGAAAGTCTTCGACAAAACAAAATGATGTGCGACGAAACAGAGTTGACCTTTGACCAGTTTGTTTCATCGACAGTACCTCGACGAAACGGATCCATTTCGTCGCTTGTTTGTTTCGTCACTTGTTTCGTCGTAAAGGGGGTTTTGTGAACAGTTAAGGTTTCATCGTTTCGTCGTTTCATGTTTAACCAATGATCAATAAACATACAAGCCATCAATTTGATACTTATGTTACTCAAAATAAACAGAAAACAATCTTAGATTCACAATCAATCATCAATTTTAACCGAATCCACCAAAACAAGTTAAACAATCAAACAAACCCACATCCCCTGTTTTTGTTACATAAACCCAAACCCGAATCAAAGCACATATACACACATTAATCCTAAATCTATCTGATTTCATAAGATACCAAACAACATATAACTTTAAATCATGAAATCATTAGGTAAACAAGGGTCTTCAAGGGTTTCAAACAAAAACAAACGGTCCAAAATGTTCAAAACATGAACAGGATCCTTTTTATACCTTTGAGTTTTGTTAAATTTCAAAGAAAAATGACGGATTATGAGAGATTAAAATGGTAGCAGATGATATGGTGTTTTGAGTGAAAGAGAAGGCAAAGAGTTGAGGGTTTTGAAAAAGTTGAACCCTGGGACCCCTTATATACTACGACGAAATGGACATCTCGACGAAACGGAGTTTGGGCTCGACGAAACGGACATAATGGGCTGGACTTGGGCCTTAAAATTTAGCCCACGACGAAACAAAACTGGGTCATTGCGTTTCGTCGCAACCTCGACGAAATGAAGTGTTTCGTCGACTACTAAAACAGTTTTGACTAAAGTTGACCAAGTTGAAATCTTTGACTTTGACCATGTGTGTTTCGTCGATAATACTCTGTTTCGTCGACCATACTTTGTTTCATCGACATCAATTTTCAAAAACACTAAGGCATGAAAATTTTGCACACTGAACAGATTTTGTTTAATTGAACACATTTCCATTTTGTTTGAGTTTTCAAATGCAAGGACGTGTATGAAGTAGGTTTCAGGCTTCCGGCAGAAAACTTCGAGATACCAACCATCGGCTAATCAAAACAAGTTGTACAACTTACACTACAACACAAATTAAAGTACGTTAAACTAACGAAGGACAATAACAAAGAATTTGTACAGTGACAATCATTTTGCGAGTTTCAAGGTAAGAGAATCATTACCAGCTTACGGTCTTTGTCAAAACGGTTTCTGATTTCTGTTTGAAGCTTTAGATAAGTATTCTACCACAATTATCGGTATTGTTGTCCACCTAAGCTCAACTTATCAGATGTAATCATAATTAGGAGATATGATTTACGGTAAGAGTTATACTTACTTATCGGTGTACATCCACTCACGACACATTCCCGTATCAAGGTATGCACGAGAGTTTATCTTACCGGTGAGTATACTGCTTATCATCCGTTTGACCGTATAAAAGAATGTGAGAAGCTCACTTATTTTGATTGAAAACAAGCCCTATGTGATAAAATCACTTATTGATGAGGAACTTGATTTTCGATGCATGAGGGCACAGGAGCAAGTTCGTGAACAGGTCAGTACTTTCGTACAACAAAGAGACGAACTTGACTCCCACAAAGAATCTGTGATATATTATCACTTATTTTGTTTGGACATGTGATTGTTGATCACTTATTGAGGTCGAATGCAATATGTACACGTATGTATAGTATCATAGAAGATCTAGACTTCGTCTCCGTTATTTTTACGGTTTGATACAACCATGATACCCAGATGATAAGACAGCATAAAGACCGAATATCTCAGAACCTCGGCAATCAATCAAACGAAATTTCGGTACCAAGACCATATGCCAATGAATGGTTCCCACCTGACTTGAAGTCTGTTAGGTTTATATCATCCTGCACATTTTAGTCTGATTGTGAGCCTACCGATACATCGTTAGTAAAGCTACTTATCATTTTTCAATTTTTCTTTTTCTTTTGACCATATTGACAGACCACACCAGTGTTTATCATCACTTTCCCTTCTTTTCTCCAAAAAGTCATTTTTGGTTTTCTATTGTTTTTTAATTTTTCATTTTTCAAAATTAAAGACAGAAAATAAACGACATATTTTTGGATTTTTGAATTTTCACATGTTATTGTATTTTCTGAAATTTCTCCCCCTAAAATGCGAATATTTTTGGATTTTTGAATTTTCACATGTTTTTGTATTTTCTGAAATTTCTCCCCCAAAAATGCGAAAAGATAAGTAAACTGACTGAAAATCTTTTTGAATTTTTGACGCTTAAGAAAATATTTACAAAAACGACCAGCCGACAGAAGTGTACTCTTGTTTCACCTTAATACCATTGACCAATAAAAGATAGTCAAAATGAGATTTGTCAAAAGCTTTTGTAAACAGGTCAGCACGTTGTTCATCAGTGTGGATTTTAACAACATCGATTAATCTTTTGTCAAAACAATCACGTATGAAGTGATATTTAATTTCGATGTGCTTGGTCTTGGAGTGTTGAACATGATTTCTAGTGATAGATAAAGCAACATTATTATCAACAAAGATAGAGGTAGATAGGAATTCAAAACCGTAGTCGCGGATTTGTTGCTGGATCCATAGAACCTGAGAACAATTTTCACATGTTTTTGTATTTTCTGAAATTTCTCCCCCTAAAATGCGAAAAGATAAGTAAACTGACTGAAAATCTTTTTGAATTTTTGACGCTTAAGAAAATATTTACAAAAACGACCAGCCGACAGAAGTTTACTCTTGTTTCACCTTAATACCATTGACCAATAAAAGATAGTCAAAACGAGATTTGTCAAAAGCTTTTGTAAACAGGTCAGCACGCTGTTCATCAGTGTGGATTTTAACAACATCGATTAATCTTTTGTCAAAACAATCACGTATGAAGTGATATTTAATTTCGATGTGCTTGGTCTTGGAGTGTTGAACAGGATTTCTAGTGATAGATAAAGCAGCATTATTATCAAGAAAGATAGAGGTAGATAGGAATTCAAAACCGTAGTCACGCATTTGTTGCTGGATCCATAGAACATGAGAACAACAACTTGAGGCAGCAATGTATTCAGCTTCACAAGTTGATGTAGCAACACATGTTTGCTTTTTGCACTGCCACGTGACTAAGCGACTTCCTAAGAATTGTCATCCAGCCGTTGTGAATTTCCCATCTATTTTGCATCCGCCAAAATCTGAATCACTAAAAGCAACCAAGTCAAAACCATCATCCCTAGGGTACCAGAGACCGGTGTCCGGGCAACCCTTCAGATAGCGAAAAATCCTTTTAACAGCTCCAAGATGAGATGCTTTTGGGTTGGCTTGGTAGCTTGCAAGCAGGCACGTTGGATACATGATATCAGGCCTTGATGCTGTGAGATACATGAGAGATCCGATCATAGCGCGATAATAAGAAGAGTTGACACTTTCACCCTTCAAGTCCGGAGTAATCCCGTGATTAGTCGGAAGTGGGGTACCAGTGGGCGTTGCGTCAGACATCTGGAATCGGCTCAAGATGTCACCAACATATTTAGTCTGATGGATGAATATCCCAGACTCAGTTTGTTGAACTTGTAAGCCCAAAAAGAAATTCATCTCTCCCATTGCGCTCATTTCGAACTTTTCCTGCATAACACTTTCAAATTGCCTGCACAAAGCATCGTTAGTAGAACCAAAAATGATATCATTAACGTATACCAGTACCAACAAAAGATCTCCATCCTGTTCCTTGATGAAAAGAGTACAGTCGATAAGACCCAGGCGAAAACCGTTCTCCAGCAGATAAGTAGATAAGGTTGCATACCAAGCCCTCGGTGCTTGATGTAGCCCGTAGAGAGCTTTGTTGAGCAACCATACCCGATCGGGATGGATAGGATCTTCCAAACCTGGAGGTTGTTCGACATACACCTCTTCTTCAACAATACCATGTAGGAATGCGCTTTTGACATCCATCTGATAGACTTTGAATCCTTTAAAAGAAGCATAAGCTAGAAAGATCCGAATAGCCTCCAGACGAGCAACTGGTGTATAAACCTCGTTGTAATCAATGCCTTCAATTTGATGAAAGCCCTGAACGACCAATCTCGCCTTGTTGCGAATGACTACTCCACGATCGTCCTTCTTGCATTTATAAACCTAGCGTGTGCCAATTTTCTTGTAATTCTCCGGTTTTTCAACAAGCTTCCAAACACCTAGCTTTTGAAATTGCTGCAGTTCGTCCTGCATGGCTTCAACCAAAGAATTATCTTTTAAGGCTTCTTTCCAAGATTTCGGTTCTTCTTGTGAAACGTAACAAGCGAAGGACCAATCATTTTGGAAACCAGATTCTCTAATGGCTGAATACAAACCAGCACTCTGGTTGTTTCTCAGCTGATTACGCGTTTGCACCCCGCGTTGGACATCTCCAATAATGTTCTGCTGTGGATGGGAATCATGAATTCTCATTTCCGGATTTTCAGGAACACGAGCATTAACACCCAAATTATTAATATTAAGATCAACAACCAACTCTACACCTGGAATATGCGTAGAAGTGGATGCATTTCCTTCAGCAGTATCAACATCCTGCACATGAGGAGTTTCTAAAGAAGTACCTTGAACAGGAGCAACTGGAGCTAAAGTGACTTCAGTCGCATCAAGATATTCATCATCTTCCGATGAATCATTGTACTCAGTAGCATCTTCAAATACCTCATTTTGAACTGTGTTGTTAACCGAATTAGAACCTTGTGGGTTAACAATAACAGGTCTAACCAATGGTGAGTCAGCAGCGTTATCGCTATCAAATAACATTCTAGCAGCTGCAGAATCTTCGCCAAAGGTTGGCAGATTAAAGGAGTCGAATAGCCCTTCGTAGTCGAACATCCAAGGATCACCCGGAGCCCTAACAGGACCTGGATACCTTTGAACCCTTACTTCATTCCATAGCTCAATCTTTTTGGTAGCCAGATTCCATATGCGAAAATTCGGAGTAGCATATCCAAGGAAGAAACCCTCGATAGCTTTTGCGCCAAACTTTCCATCCGGCTCAATCATAGTGCATGGACTGCCAAAAGGTTCTAGAAATGAAAGATCCGGTTTCTTTTTCTGTAGAAGTTCGAAACAAGTCTTGCTATGTCTCTTAACTGTAAGAACTCGGTTTAAAGTGTAGCAAGCAGTCGACACAGCCTCCCCCCAGAATTGAACAGGAAGCTCCGACTCTACCAACATCGTTCTTGCAGTTTCAATTATCGTCCGATTCTTCCTCTCCGTGACACCGTTTTGTTGTGGAGTGTATCGAGAACTGTATTCATGAAGAATGCCCTTAGAAGTATAGAACTCATCCATCACTCGGTTCTTGAACTCGGTTCCATTGTCGCTTCTGATCCTCTTAACTTTCAGCGTGTAGAGATTTTTCAACATTGTAAGAAGATCCTTGAGGATGCCAGGAGTATCACTCTTGTGTGCCATAAACGCTACCCAAGAAAATCTAGAGTAATCATCAGTAACCACTAAACAATAAGCATCCTCGAACGTTGTCTTGTGCCTCATAGGTCCAAAGAGGTCCATATGAAGACGTTCGAGAGGCATGCTCACAGTGTTGATTTTCTTCAGAGGGTGAGACTTTTTCGTTTGTTTCCTTTTCTGGCACGAAACACAAATATCTTGTAGATGAAAACTTCTCACGGGCACGCCATTCACAAGATTATTTTTCACCAAATGGTTCATTTTTCTTAAGTGAATGTGCCCCATTCTTCTGTGCCAAGATATAGACTCCTTCTCCGTGGCTTTTGAGACAAAACATGTGACTTGTGCAGAAGTCGTAATCGCTTGGCTCATATCAAGAATATAAAGATCATTAACTCTTGGAACTGATAAGAGAATCCATTCTTCTGGAATTTTGAAACCAGGTTTCAGCACATAACAACCGGCATCATCAAAATGCACGGTGAACTTTTTATCGCAGATTTGCGAAACACTGAGAAGATTGTGATCAATTTGACGAGCATAATTGATCTTATCGAAACATACAACACCATTGGAGATCATCCCCTCTCCAGTGATGTATCCGCCTTTGTCTCAAGCGAAAGCTACATAGCCTCCTCTAATATTTCTCACATCATATAGAAGCCGTAAGTCGCATGTCATGTGCCTAGATGCTCCACTATCAACAATCCAATGACTATTAATAGTTCCTCCTAGAACACCCTGCACATTTCATCAATGATCACTTGAGGATGGGGACCCAAGCCTTAGTGGTCTTGGGTCGTCCCTGAGCATCACGAAAAATGATCTCGATTTCTTGATGATTTTGTAAGACAACACCTCCCCCTGAATTTTCACATGTCTTAGGTCTCCAAGTTTGATTTGTTTTACCAGATGTAGTTTTATGAAAAGATTCTGAAACTTCTGGTTTTAAAAAAATGTGAAGAACTTGGTTCCTTGTTGACTGTTTTAACTTCAGATTTTAAAGCCTTTTCATCAGCTTTGACGTTTTGACGTCATTGCTTCGTTTCTTGTTCCTTAATAGTTCTTTTATCTTGTTTTAGTGAAATGGGACGACGTTGAGGGTGAATCTTTTCAGGTGGTGCTTTCTCAACAAATTTATCCTTGGGAGTGTTTGGAAAATTTTTAATGATGTGTCCAAACTCCCCACACTTAAAACATGTTCTCCTTTCTACAAACTTAGGAGAATCTGATCGACAAACAGATGTCGAACCCGTAGAACCCGAGGTACTAGCTTTTTCATCACACCCGTTTGTATGTTGAGTGTAATTGTTTTGGCTATCACGTTTTAAAATTTTGACTTGTTGTACAAAATCGGTGTTTGACTTGTTTTCAAAAGTCTCAATTTTATCCGTACCTTTTGATTCTACAAATCTGACATTACTGTTTTTCTTCTGATAACGAGCTCTTTTTGTTTCAAATTTAGATTTAGAAACATTAGGCTTTTGAGCTCGTTTTTCTTGTTGTTTACCCTTAGCAGCAATAGGTTGTTGCTTTGTTGGTGATTTTTGATTTCCAAATTGTTTCTTAATTTCAGCTTTTGGAATTGAGTCACATTGAGTTACAATGACTCCTGGAATTGTCTTTCCCAAAAACTTGTTTGTATTATTTTCAAAAACTTGATCAATCGACTATGGATTGACATTTTTAATTGGAAAATCATGATTTGAATAGATTTTAGAATCACCAACCAAAGTGTACAACACGTTATTACTTTTAACGGTAGACACAGATTTCTTGTCATTCTTGACAGGATCTATCACTTGTTTGACAACTTGTTGCACAACAGGAATAGGAGGATTACAAAGAATATGATTCTTAATTGGAATTTCTATTCCCTTTTTCTTATCAAGTGATTCATCCTGGTCATTCATATCTGATTCTGATTCATCATCATACGAATCATAGTCCTCAATGATTGGAGGGCTTAGTTTCGTAGATGTTGAAGTTTCTTTTTGCTCAGATGATGTACTTGAAGAACTGTCCGATTTGAACCCTATGCCAGTAGTAACTTCCTCATAATCCAGAGGTACACTGGGTTCAAATCGAGGCATATCCTCTTCATCAGGCATTCGAGTATAATTTTGTCTCAAAGGGGTCAGACACTTCTTATACCCAACACCTCTCACATTTCCCTTCAGTTGTTGAACGTCAATAATGTGATCGAGCACAAATCGGGAGTTAGAATAACTCTCTAACTTGAGCTTGATCACATCATGCTCGCATTTGGCAATGGCTAGTTCCTTTTTGGTTTCCTCAACAATGTTAATGTAATCATTAATACTAACTTGTTTATGATAAACAGTTTTTGTCACTTCGGAAACACTTTTCTGTAAGGTTTCAATTACAGATTTAAAATCCTTTTCATTTCTAACTAGAGCCATATTTGCCTCTTTGCACTTAGACATTTCAATAACCAAACTTTGATTATGACTATGAAGCTTTTCAGATTCAAGCTTCAAATCAGCACAAGAATTACAAACACTAGGAGCAGGGGTTTCAAAATTTACCTGACTCGTAGAGGCTGAGACATTTGCCATAAAGGCAGTCTGATAAGAAAAAGATCCGTCTTCAGAGAAGAATTTCTCCATTTCTTTAGATGCTACAGCAGCCTTCTTGATCAGAACAGATTTCTGACTCTTCAACTCCTCCGCTTCATTCAACAAGTCACCAAGATCAGAACTTGATTCTTCCTTCACATCAGATGCAGAATGATAATCACCCGCAGTAGAACTTTCTTCATCAGAACTCCCGGTATAACCCGAACTGTCGTCACTTTCAGAAAATTCTTCCTTATGAACGTGCTTGATGTGATTGATGATCTTTGCATAACATGCTATTCCTCCTCTATCTAGATCACCTTCCCCAAGTTGTACAGACCAATTACACCCTTCATCAGCTTGAACGGTCAATGCTTGATTGGCGTTTGATGGTCCAGACTGGTTCTGGTTCTAATTGTTGTTCACCACTACCATCCTTCTTTCACGATTGTCTTGATTGACATTGACATTTGAAGTACTCGTCTGATTTCTGAATGGGTTCTCATTTCCTTGTTTGCTTGGTCGGTTGCACTCACGTTTGAAGTGCCCCTTTTCGCCACAATTGAAACATGTAACCGCTTCTTTATCAAATCCGTACTTCGTATCCTGTTTACTTTCCAAAGAACTTTTCCCTGTTCGAACCATAAAGTCCTTCGCCCTTCTAACAGCACTTGTGAACGCCCAATTTATATCCATCAACTCCATTTCATCACGGTTGATTTGTTGATAATCTTCGTTGGTCAAACTAATGTTTCCAATTTGACCTGCGACCAAACCGTAGTAAGCACTGACCATTGTATTAATGAGTTCCATATGTTCCTTCGCTACTTCAATGCTAACATTTGAGAGGTTTGCAGTATCAACTCTGACTGTGTTAGGGTTTAGAGGTGGAGGATTGTTGGTATAATGAGCTTGCTGTTGTTGTGGTTGGGCTTGTTGTTGTTGTGGTTGGGCTTGTTGTGATGGGATAGGAATATAAGCACTCGAATCGAACTGAGGTTGAGTAGTGGTAACTTGAGGTGTAAAAGGAATAAAAGCACTACCAAATTGAGGTCTAGAATAAGCCTGAGCTTGAGCACTCAAATGCGCTGGCGGTTGATAGGCACTCGGATCGAAAATCGGAGCTGGAGCTGATTGTGGAAATGGAGAAGAGCTTGTATTTAATGCAAACGCCGTTTGTAGCTTTGGTTGCTGAACTGAATTGGAACTTAAACTAGCTAACTGTTTAAAACCTGCAAGATACATTTCGGGATTTTGAGGAGCAGGAATTCGTTTAGCTTTCCGAATTTCTTCATCATTCTTGTGTTCCAGCTTCTGAATGAATTCATAGATATTGACATTTGCAGCATCTATAACACCCGTATGCTTTAAAAGCTCAATGTATGGGCTCCACTTTGGAGGTAGAGCGTCAGCAAACCGTGCAACTATTTCCGGTTGATTTACAGTAACACCATAAGCAAACAGTTCACTAATCAAATGATAAAAACGTGCAGTCATATCATTTAGGGTTTCATTTTCCAAGAACTGAAATGATTTAAACTCTCTTTTCAATAGATCATGGCGTGTCTTTCTAGTAGCGGCATTTCCTTCTCCTCTTGCTATCAAAGCATCCCATAATGTTTTCGTGTCTACACAGTAAGAGAATTGATGATAGATTTCTTTGTGAAGCGCTTGGGTAAGAATAGCAAACGACTTTTTCTCTAAGTCATAGGCTTTCTTGTCATCTTCATGCATGTTAGTAAAACCCGCTGCAGTTGAGGCTGCTACTTCAAGAGCATTGTTGCGTGGAGTAATGAAACACCTCCAAAGATCGGTGCTTTGCCCTTGAACGTATGTGTACCTTTCCATGATGGAAACTCGTTCATGTGATTCAACTTTGGAGGGCGATTGTTGCTGCCCGTTTCGCTCTCGCTAAGCAAAAGATTCTGAATGTTTTGATTTTGATTTGATACCAAAGCCCATTGACCTGCACTTATGGATGGCTGACCAAAAACATTCTTTACCCTTGCTGCTGCAGAGGTTTGATCTTGACCTGGTCGTGGGTGCATACTCCAATCCCACGGACTTGTACAGCTCATATTTGATGTATGAAGTAGAATACCTGATCAAATACTTGAAAACACAAAGTTAGAACACTTTTACAAGTCCTCTGTATAAAATTGACAACAGATGACGACGAAACACTTTCCACGAAACACTCCTGTTTCGTCGAAATGTGTTATGACGAAACGCAAGTCTGTTTGGTTGAAATATCTTATGACGAAACGCAAATCTGTTTCGTCAAAATATCTTATGACGAAACGCAAATATGTTTCGTCGCTTGTGCTTTTCGTCGTAGATAAGGTTCAGACAAGTGGGTCAAGTGGGTGATAGTTGGTAAAAATTTTCAACTTAAATCATATCACTTACTGACACAGTACGAAATTTTCAACATACATCATGCCTGTTTAGTCTAACAGTATGGGAATAATATTTAATTGATTTTAATTTTTTTTCAATTTCTTTTAAATCTAAATTCCAAGAATATCTCAAGAACTTTTTGAATGTTCTTTGAAGATGTGAAGAACAAACCCAGACAATATGAATTTTCCGGTAACTTAACAACTTTCCGAAACACGAAATTTGACAAGACTTTCACTAAAAACCCGGTTTATCACTTGAACAATCAATCTAACAAGGTTTTTGATAAAACTCTTTAGCAAACAACAATATTCAAGCAGATTTTCAACACTTTTCCAGAAAAAATATTAGTTTTTCAAGAACAAGATTTCCAGAAAATCATAAATAACAGTTTCCAATACTTGATAAAAATCCAACTATGTTTGATTTTAAACAAGGATAAGAGCCAATGCTCTGATACCACTTGTAGGTCCCGAAATCTGAGGATCGATAACGAAAACCTATCCTTGTTTATAACAAACAATGTCACGGGTGCGGAATCCCCGTAACGATGCCAAATCAAACACAGTTAGTAACCCAGTAAAACACACGAGGTATAACCAATGAAACACAATCTATTGATTAAAAGGGATGAGAACCAAGAACAACTGATATACACACAGTTTGACAGAATAACTTTCAGGGTGTGCTCTCATCTAGTTTCAGAGTGAAACCAGAAAGTGTTTATATAGTAACATGGGCCTTAGCTTCGACGAAACACAAAAGGCTACGACGAAACAACATTGGGCCACACATTGGGCCTGAATCAGCCCACCAGTCGACGAAACAAGGGTTGTTTCGTCGCTGATGTCGACGAAACGGATTGAAATGAACAAGTTCTGTTTCGTTATGAGGTGTTCGACGAAACGGATCTGTTTCGTCGAAGGCTGCAAATTCAGAAGTGTTTGCTACAAACAGACAGTTGCAGCAAACTCATACAAACACAAACATAAAGACAATAATACCCTTACATGCAACATGCATTGTTCGTATATCATTACATACCAAATAGAGACAAATAAGTCGGACACAAGCGGATAGGAGGATATCCTACTTGGTCGACGGCAAATACAGACTCGATAAACGTTAAAAGACCGTACAAAATACAACGATAAGCAAGACTAGTTACAGACACAAAAAGGTGCACCAACACTAGCGTGCCATTATATTTCAGAATATCCACGAAACCGTTCCATTGAGCTGGTAATGCGTCGGCACACTTTATGACAACCTCTTCCGGAGTTACCGCGACCCTAAAATTACCCATCTCACTCAGCAGATGATAAAATCGACTTGTCATGTCTCCCAGCGACTCCCTTTCCATACACATGAAGCCGTCGAACTCCTTTTTGAGCAGATCATGTCTCAGTTTGCGAGACGACGCATTTCCTTGACCTCTTGCCTTTAGTGCATCCCACAGACTTTTTGTCATTTTGAATCCAACAAACTGTTGATAAATATCTTTGTTTAAGGCTTGACTTAGAATTGAGAATGCTTTCTTTTCTAAATCATATGCCTTCTTATCATCGACAGAGAGATCCGCAAATGTCGCGGCATTTAAACCGGTTTCTTCAAGTGCTTGATCGAATTCCGTGGTAAAAGACAACCACAACTCCGTGTTTTGCCCAAGAACATACGTATGAAATCTCTCTTGCCATCCGGGATACTGGTTCATATGCATGAGCTTTGGTGGGCAGTTATTACTACCGGTTTCATTTTCGCACAAAAGAAGACTTTGAATACTTTGGTTTTGGTTTGTAACAAAAGCCCACTGATTTGCTGTAATTGAACTCGATTGTGCTGACGATGAAGGCGTGGGAGTCTGAGCCCATGAAGGGACTGAACCTTTACTCGTATACATATCCGCATTAGGATCAGGTTTCCAACCCCACCAGTCTGCACTCATAGTGAAATGAAAATAAACAACTCAAAAGGCAACGGAGAAATTTTTGAGAACCTACTGTGAAAGACTACAAGTCCACGAAGAACTTGATGGACGAGTAACAATTTTGAATCCAAACCCAAAAAGCAATCCACGAAATTTAGGTGATATTTTGCGGGTTTCCCAAGCCCCCCCCCCCCCCCCCCCCCCCCCAAAAGAAAAAAAAAACAAAAACAAAAAAAAACACCCTTAATGAACACCAGCCCAAACCACGAAGTATCTATTGTGACCCCAAGCCCAATTAAGCCCAATTCTCACCAAAAATAAATGTGATCCCTAAGGTTTTTCGTGAGTGGGAGATTACACAGAATAAGACAAAACTCAAAAACATGTGGATATTTGTAAGCTGAATTGGATGAAAAATCATATGTCTTTCGTGAGAATAAGAGGCTGTTTGGCTAAGCTTATTTTTTTGACTTATTTACTTATTTGCTTATTTGAAAAGCAAATAAGTCATAATAGAATAACTTATTTACTTATTCCTCTCACATAATAAGCTAACCCAAACACCTTTTAACTTTTTAAAAAGTAAATAAGTAAATAAGTCACTAAAATAAGCTTAGCCAAACAGCCCCTAAGAATTAGAGAATGGTTTTTCGTTGACTCCTTTAGTTCTTTGTGAATATAAGAAATTGGCATAATAAGACAAATCAATTAGTTCTTCTTTGAATCTAAAAGTTTTCGCTGACCTTAGTTTTTTCGCAGAGATTGGAAATTGTGTAAGTTGGTGAGAGTAGGTGAAAACTTTAAGTAAACCTGATCTTCAACAGAGAAAGAAAGTTGGTGAATTATCCCTTTGAAAGATAGAATATTCCGGTTAGATAACTCACCGGAAAGTTTTCCGAACACGATATTTGCAAAAAATTTTAAGAAAAACCTAATCTTTTCATGAGTTTAATAAGGTTTTTATGAAATTTTTTTAACAAACTAACCAGTTTTTCAGAGATTTAACCCATTATACATTTAAAAACAAACAAACTTTCTGAAAATCCTTCAAGAAAAGTGTTCGTAAACTCGACACATGGCTCGGTTTTAACAAGAATGAGAGCCAAGGCTCTGATACCACTTGTAAGTCCCTAGAGGAGGATCTAGTAAACCTTATCCTTGTTACCGAACACACCCGGTTTTGCGGAATCCAAACTGGTATGTAAACCGAGACAAGAACACACAAAGACACACAGGATTCAACTTTAAAGCTCAACGAATATTACTTCAGAAGAGTTGTTACAAGATTCTACAAAGAAGTTCACTCAAACTCACTGAAGTGCTTAAATTGTGTTCTCTGTGTGTTGCCTTTTCTGTTCTGCAACTGCCTTAATATAACAAAACCTTATCCACAGCTCATGAAGAACTAGCTGGGCCCAACATGAAGCCCACGAAGAATGATGAACTACGAATTACTATGGTTCTTCGTGGTATCCAGGTTCTTCGCTGCATGCAAGGTTCTTCGTCCACTTCATGTAGGTTATTCGTCTCTGAGGTTCTTCGTGGATGAGTGTGCAGCAAACAACTTGTAGACATGCAGACTGCTTGCAAAACAATAATTAAAAGCAGCAACAGATAGATCTGCAACATGCAGAACAGCAACATGGACATGATTGATCCGAAACTCGATGGATGATATCGGGCTTCGGTCTTCATTTCATAACGCGGGCGAAACGAAACGAGCCGTATCCACAAAAGATGCATCAACACATTAGAAGACATCAGATGCCGTTATGATGATATATTTTAATTACATCAAATAAAAATATCCTATAATAAAAGAAAGGCATATATTCTAAGCGATTTTATAATGCTTAATGTTCCAATAATGGTGCTAATTAAGCCTGCAGATGGAAATAGCCATGTTTCACGTGCTTGCATAGCCTTTAACGTATATTTAAAAACCAAACTTGGCCAAAACGAAGAATCTCTTTGCTTAAATGACTTATTAAAAGTCGTTGGAACTTCCAACTTGGAAGTATAATAAAACAATGAGTGAAACATGAGGTGGTTATTATTCGAATTGAAGCACAATAACCATAAATATTAAATTGAAATGCAGAATCTGTAACTTGTAGCAATAAATTAAAATAATGAATTCTTATCATCTAAGCATATGTATAAGCTCATGGGTTGGAGCCGTTTAATAAAATGAAAAGAAAATGCTTCATGCATAGACTTCCCTTCGCAACCATCACATATTTATTCACTTTGTTTTTAAAGGGAACGGTACTACGGCCAAAAAAATATAGTATATATTAGTAATAAGTAATGAAGTACTGAAATTTTTGTGTATATATAACATAATTGATAATTGATTGTTTTTGATTGTTTACGAGCCCCCCACGCTTAAGATTTCCTTACTGTTATCCCGATCGAGGGCTTGGGGCAATGTATGTCGGCAGTAGAATATCGGTCTGTCCTCAAATATCGTTTGATGATACCGTTGTACCCTGAGGATGAACCGTGCCCTGTTTGTCGGAAGGTGTGTCTTAATAGCTTCGGGGAACATGCCCTTCACTGCAAAGAGCTTCCTGGCTTCAAGTACAGACACGATCTGGTTAGAGATGTGTTGTTTGACGTTCTCAAGCGAGCTGGTATCGCTGCTAAAAAAGAGGCTCCGGTTAATTTCCTAACGGACCCGAAGGAGGGGAGGTCTTCCCTTCGACCAGCCGATGTGCTGGTTTTTGGATGGTCCGGGGGTAAGCATGCTTGCATTGATCTCACGGGGGTGTCGCCTCTTGCCGGTTTCAGGGGCAGTGGTTTTGTTTCAGGGCAAGCGACGCGGAAGGCTGAGGCGGGGAAAATATCCAAGCACGAGCAGGCCTGCATAGATAATCAACATGCCTTCATTCCTTTCGCGTTCGATACCTTTGGTTGTCTGGCCCCTGTGGCGTCCGGTTTCTTGAAGCGGGTTCAAAAGGCAGCACTTGCGTATGCGACAGTGTCTGTAAGCCATAGTTATGTGTTTAGCCGAGTAGGATTTGCAATTCAAAAGGGGGTGGCGGCGCAGCTTGTTGCCCGTCTACCAACCCATGATTTGTAATTTGCTCTAACCTTCTAATATATATGATTTTTGGTTGAGATTTAAAAAAAAAATTATTATACAAACTAGCAGAATCACAATTGATTCATTTTTTATACAAACAAACAGAAAAATGATAAAGATTTTGTAATATATATAGAGAGATTTGTAGACACACAGAAACTTGATTCTTCATCGCGTAATACCAATATATGATTTTCAGATACATGAACAACAAACTTTGTGCTACATGAAATTAGCTTCTTGAACCCTAAAAAAGCAGAAACTCAAATTTGAACTCTTTTATGCACTTGAACATTGTGACAAACCATAATCAAACTTGGACGTGCTTTGTCAGCAAAAGATACATAGTTTCACTCATACCCATCAGAGGAAACAAACAAACCAATAAACTTTCGAGAAAACGATCACGTAGATATATAGAATCAAACCGAAAGACCTAGTCAACCATAAGTGTGTATGGATAGTTAGTTTAGCTAAGATACTACACATCTCTTACTTCAAACATGTTGCGGTTCTTGACGACTATATCAAACATATGCACAGACTTGAACTTGTTGAAGTGCTTAGGGAGAGAAATGAGATGAACAGTGGACCTTTTGTGAAACTGCAACAAATCAGGATCATCATAGTACCTTTCCCATCCTAAAGATGACAAGATTCTTTCCAGCCTATCATAGGAAGTTACCACTTCGTTTGTTGGAACATGGACCAGGACCTTACGTCGAGCTGAACCCTGACAGGAATCACCTCCAGGGCTCTCCACTAGTCGAACCACACCGTTCTGGTTGAACACCCAAACACCAGACATATTTAAATCTTTAGTTCTGTACTAGCTAGATAGGTTTTTGAGTTTAGGTTTTTATGAACAAGAATATGAATGTCTGGATTGGGGGATGGAGGTTTATGTAAGGGTTTCTAGCCACCTAGAGTGGAGAATATATGCATACACATATATCTCTATCTATATATAATAGATAAAAGCGTGCGTTTGGGCCCATTAAACATTAGGGAAAAGAACTTTGTGTGTTGGGCATCACTTACCCACGTGTGAATGAGTGGGGAGGGGAAATTTTGGATGTAGGGGATTCCGAAATCTCTTTCCAAGTCATTATAAATCCCCACAAACATAAGGGGATTCTTAAGTAGATATTGTCGAGTCGTTTCTGGTACAACCAACATTGGAAACAACTGTACTGATGGCATCCTGTGTGACCATATATTGATTGATATTACAAGCAGTTAAGGGTGATTGAGAAATCTTTTGATGGGTCATGACTATGCAGTTTTGATTGGAATGTCTGAGAAACAATTCTTGCCTTGCAATTTGACAACCTCGCTTAACTAACTAATTGGGCTTGAGTACATAAACTCTAATTAGAGGGAGAGTAAATCAATTAGATGGAATTTATGTCAAACAATTAAGTATGACGCGTCCTCAAGGGGACATCCAAGTGGTTAAGTGGTATGCTTTACAACTAAAATATTGAAAGTTCAAATACTATAAAATGTATATTGTGGTGTGTTTATCCTAAAAAATTCTAGAAATTGTTGTAAAAAAAAATTAAACATGACAGGATTTGGATTCGTTATTTAAACAATAATTATCATCTTAATGCATAACCAAATATGTATAACCAATCATGAACACTACTGTAAAAAGTTTAGAATACATCTATTCACTACAAACTTAAACATTGCAGGTGAAATTTTTCTAACAGCAAAATCACAAATTTTATTAAAATGATACCCACTCTAATGAGACACTAGAAGCAGGCTGTCCACCCAATACAAGTTACATATTTAAATTAAAGTTGTGCCAATCTAACAAACGGTACTTATAAGCCATATTCCATATCAAAAGGAACGAACTCGCCTTTATGTCCTCCAACAATCTTCTCTTGTTCTTTTTTGTGTTGTGGAAGAGTCTTTCATTCATAATATTGTAGGCCTTTTATTTTAATTAGCTAGTAAAGCCTAATTTGTAATCCATATATACATTTGTGCTATCACATTGTAATTCCTGACGAGTGAGGCAGATAATAATATAGAATGCCAGCTGGTAAAATCTCGTGTGCATCTTTGTTTGATTTCTCTTGCAATTTTCATTTGTGTTCGTGTGTGTGTTTTCTGAACACCTAACAGATGATTGGCAAGATGGAAAATGTAGGTCCGGCTAGGGGAGGATCTAGTCGCCTATTGTGTACAAACCAACCCGGTTGTGCGGAATCCAACCGGGAAAGCAAACCGAGATAGAGATCGACAAGAACACGAGATACAAGACACGCAGATTCAATGTATAACACACTTGTATATCAAAGAGAAGAGTTCAAGTACAAGATAGTTCAATATCCGGTTAACACACTAAAACTCTCTCTCTCTCGGGTTCTCCCTACCTTGTTCTCCGAAATCACTTGATTTCATTTTATATGTTTTCTTCACATGTGGTTTAATATGGGGTTCGGCCCAATGTTCATCAAAGCCCAAAGAAATGGCCCAATTACAACCATTCTTTACGTAAATTCCATGCCAGCCATTGCAAAATGCATTTGGTCAAAGTATATGACATCATCATGACATCATCATGATGATGTCATGATGATGTGGCGGCGGGAACCGCCTCGCGGCGCTTCGTGCTTCGCGTGTCGAACTCTGGGGCGCACGACGGAGGACTGTCGTGACGTCGGGCTTGAGCCGAACCTAACTGGGTCGAACCGAACCGAGTCGAACCGAACCGAGTCGTGTCCACATAATATGTATCAACAAACTCCCCCTTGGACGCTACTCGTGAGGTTCAACTTCCATATCTTCCATGTCGGAGGATCTTCAAAGTCTTCACACGTCGTAAGTAGAAAGTGTATCAACAAACTCCTTTTTCATTTAGGTAGTGTGTCAATAAACTCCCCCTTTGATTATACTTGTGAATCTTTTGATCTTCAATGCTTTAGATCCTTGTGGTGTTGATGATTGATCAGCGGCAACTCGATCATCTTTATCATTTGAGTGCCTTCACGTCGTGTCTTCATTCCGAAGCTTATCATCGAACATGTTCTCCTTGCCTTTAGCATCTGCACATGCAAGAAAGCTAAACGCGTAATGAGAACAACTGCTTGAAATATAGTTAACATTAAACAAGTGACACACATGTGACCATATTTTCAACTACCGTCCGACAGTTTAGTTTGACAAATTTATCAATTTTAGTTTTTCACTTTCAAAACTTGCAAATTCTGACCATTTATGAAGATTTAGTCGATTTTGGTTTTCAATCAGGTTTCAGGCAACGAAGACTCGAGATCCAACATCGTACAATCGAAAATAAGATAGAAATAAAATCTTTTTGGCTTTTAGAAAGTTCATATTAAAACACACCTAAAATCTTTTTGGAAATTTTTTTTTTTGAATATATCAAATGAAAAGACAGAAAGCAGTAAATAAATATATACAGAGTTGCAGAAACTAAAGAAAAATAAATATATACAAACATTCTTTTTGCGTGTTTCGAGGGTAAGAGAATCATATCAGTGTACGGTCATGCCAAAACACTCTTGTTGTTCTTTTAGTTAACATTTAGAAAAGCATCTTATAACAATTATCGGTATTGTTGTCCACATAAGCTCAACTTATTAGAAGTAATCATGGCGAGGGGATACGTTAAGGAATGATTTATACTTACCGACCGGTGTTCATCCACATCACGACACATTCCCGTATCAAGGTATGCACGAGGGTTCATCTTACTGGTGAGTATACCATTTATCATCTGTTTTGCCGTATATGATGTGAGAAACTCACTTATTTTGATTGAAAACAAGCCCTATGTGATAGAATCACTTATTGATGAGGAACTTGATTTTCATATGCATGAGGGCACAGGAGCAAGTCCGTGAACAGGTCAGTACTTTCGTACAGCAGAGAGACGAACTTGACTCCCGGATAAATGTGATATATTATCACTTATTTTGAGGACATGTGATTGTTGATCACGTATTGAGGTCGAATGCAATATGTACACGTATGTATGGTATCATGGAAGATCTAGACTTGCGTCCCCGTTATTTTTCGGTAAAAGAAACAACCATGATACGCAGATGATAAACAGCATAAAGACCGAATATCTCAGAACCTCGGCAATCTCTCAAACGAAATTTCGGTACTAAGACCATATGCCAATGAGTGGTTCCCACCTGGTCTTCAGTCGGTTTAAGTTTATATCACCCTGCACACTTTAAAATGATTGTGAGCCTACCGATACATCTTATATAGAGCTGCTTATCATTTTTCATTTAAGGTTTAAAGAGGTTTAGACAGACCACTGATGTACTATCATTTTCTCTTTTGCTCGCCAGGAAACTCATTTTTGCTTTTCTATTGTTTTTGTGTTTTTGAAATTTTTCGATGTTTTTGGATTTTCAAATTTGGATTTAAGATTTACTCCCCCTAAAATCAAAAAACTAAGCTAAATTTAAAACACAAAGGTATTTACAAAAATGATTTTCCGATGTTGGTTTTACTCTTGCTTGACCTTAATGCCGTTTACCAATAATAAAAAGTCAAATCTTGATTTGTCAAATGCTTTGGTAAAAAGGTCGGCACGTTGGTCATCGGTGTGGACCTTAACAACATAGATAAGCCTTTTATCAAAGCAATCACGTATGAAGTGATATTTGATTTCGATGTGTTTGGTCTTTGAATGCTGCACATGATTTCTAGTGATCTGTAAGGCAGCAGAATTATCAACGTAAATAGGAGTAGTTAGGAATTCAAAACCGTAGTCGCGCAATTGTTGTTGGATCCATAGGACTTGGGAGCAACAACTTGAGGCAGCAATGTATTCAGCTTCGCATGTTGATGTAGCGACACACGTCTGCCTCTTGCACTGCCATGTGACTAGGCGATTTCCCAAAAACTGACATCCAGCCGTTGTGGATTTGTCGTCGATTTTGCATCCGCCAAAATCAGAATCACTGAAAGCTATCAAGTCAAAGTTATTATCCCTATGGTACCATAGACCGGTGTCAGGGCAACCCTTCAAATAACGAAAAATCCTTTTTACAGCTGCAAGATGTGAGGCCTTCGGGTTGATTTGATATCTGGCAAGCAGGCACGTTGGATACATTATATCTGGTCTTGATGCTGTGAGGTACATAAGAGATCCGATCATCGCGCGGTAGTATGAGGGGCTAACAACTTCACCCTTCAAGTCTGGATTAATTCCGTGATTTTGCTGCAGTGGGGTACCGATGGGCGTTGCATCAGACATCTGGAACCGGCTCAAGATGTCACCAACATATTTAGTCTGATGGATGAATATCCCAGACTCAGTTTGTTGTACTTGTAGGCCCAAAAAGAATGTCATTTCCCCCATAGCACTCATCTCGAATTTATCCTGCACAATACGCTCGAAATTTCTACACAAAACATCATTAGTAGAACCAAATATAATATCATCAACGTATACCTTTACCAGTAGAAGATCTCCATCTTGTTCTTTGACGAAAAGAGTACAATCGATAAGACCTCTGCGAAATCCATTCTCCAGCAGATAATTAGATAAGGTTGCATACCAAGCTCGTGGTGCTTGATGTAGACCATAGAGAGCTTTGTTGAGCAACCAAACCCGATCGGGATGGATAGGATCTTCAAAACCTAGAGGTTGTTCGACGTACACCTCTTCTTCAACCTCACCATGTAAGAATGCACTTTTAACGTCCATCTGGTATACCTTGAATCCTTTGAATGAGGCATAAGCCAGAAAGATCCGAATTGCTTCCAGACGTGCAACAGGTGCATAAACTTCGTTGTAGTCGATCCCTTCAATCTGACGAAAACCTTGAACGACTAATCTTGCTTTGTTTCGAATAACGACTCCACGGTCATCCTTTTTGCATTTGAACACCCAACGGGTACCAATCTTCTTGTAACCAGCAGGTTTCTCTACGAGTTTCCAGACACCAAGCTTCTGGAATTGTTGCAGTTCTTCCTGCATTGCTTCAACCCAAGAGTTATCTTTCAAAGCTTCTTTCCAAGTTCTTGGCTCTTCCTGTGAGACATAACACGCGAAAGACCAATCGTTTTGTTGACCAGATTCTCGAATAGCTGCATACAAGCCTGCATTGTTGTTGTTTCGCAACATGTGTCTTGTTTGAATGCCACTTTGTATATTTCCGATGATGTTTTGTTGAGGATGGGTATTGTGAATCCTTGTTTCTGGATTATCTTGAACTGGAATATTTGAACCCAGATTGTTGAGATTGAGATCAACAACCAATTCAATACCCGGAATTGACGAAGAGGATGATGCAGTAGCTTCAGCTGATCTAGGGGCGTCCACTGGAGGTGTACCCTCTGAAGTACCATGAACTGCTGTTGTTGGAGCTTCTTGATCTGCATCGAGAAATTCATCATCCTCTGAAGATTCGTTCAATTCGGTAGCATCGTGAAAATCCTCATTGTCAAGAGCATTATTGTTCACTGAAGATGGTTCTTGATTGACAATAATTGGACGAACCAACGGTGAATCTGTTGCGTTGTCACTCTCGAAAAACATCCTTGCTGCAACATTTTCTTCAACTGCTTCAACATTGATCGAATTGAAAAATTCGTCGTACTCAAACATCCATGGCTGACCTGGACATTTGACTGGCAAAGTGTGCCTTTGTACTCTGACTTCAGACCATTCCTCGACCCTTTTAGTCTCTAGATTCCAGACTCATAAGTTCGGGGTGGCATACCCAAGAAAGTATCCTTCAAATGCTTTTGCCCCAAACTTTCCATTAGGATCGATTATTGTGCACGGAGCGCCAAACGGTTAAAGGTATGACAAATCTGGTTTCCGTTTGTTAAGAAGCTCAAAGCAGGTCTTGTTGTGCCTTTTGACTGTAAGGACTCGGTTCAACGTGTAACATGCAGAGGCCACAGCTTCAGTCCAGAAGGGAATCGGCAACTGTGACTCTACTAACATTGTCCTAGCAGTCTCGATCAATGTACGGTTCTTACGTTCAGCGACGCCATTCTGTTGAGGAGTATAAGCTGCACTAAATTCGTGAAGAATACCTTTTGAGGTGCAAAACTCCGTCATGGCATGATTTTTAAATTCTGTACCATTGTCGCTGCGTATCCGTCTAACCTTCAGCTTATACAAATTCTCAATCTGAATGATCAAGTTTTTGATAATGCCGAAAGTTTCACTCTTGTGTGCCATGAACGCCACCCAAGAAAATCTTGAATAATCATCAGTTATCACGAGGCAATATTGATCATTCCGGATGCTTTTATGCTTGACAGGACCGAACAAATCCATGTGCAAACGTTCTAGCGGAACGGCCACCGTGTTGATCTTCTTAGTCGGGTGTCGCTTCTTCGTTTGTTTTCCTTTCTGGCACGAAACACAAACGTCTTGAAGATGGAAGTTTTTAAGAGGAACACCATTCACCAATTCATTTGACACCAAATGATTCATTTTGCGTAAGTGAATGTGACCCATTCGTCTGTGCCAAGAGATTGAGTCTTTTTCTGTGGCTTTGGAAACGAAACAGGTTGCTTGTGCAGACGTTGTAATAGCTTGGCTCATATCAAGGACATACAAATCATTTATCCTTGGAGCTGATAAGAGAATCCATTCTTTTGGAATTTTAAAGTCGGGTTTCAGCACATAACATCCATTTGCATCAAAGTGTACTGAAAACTGTTTATCACAGATTTGTGAAACGCTGAGAAGATTGTGATCAAGTTGTTGTACAAAGTTGATCTTGTCAAAGCTTACAACCCCGTTGGATATCATTCCTTCACCAGTAATATATCCGCCTTTATCTCCAGCAAAAGCAACATAACCTCCTCTAATAGATTTGACGTCGTAGAGAAGCTTCATGTAGCCTGTCATGTGCCTGGATGCCCCACTATCAACAATCCAATGACTACTGATAGTTCCTCCTGGAACACCCTGCACATGAACTCACATGATTAGTTGGATATGGGGACCCAAGCCATTGTGGTCTTGGGTCTTCCATTTTCATCAACAACAATAACTTCCACTTTCTGATGGTTAGGAAATGATGATGATCCCCCTGAATTTGTGGTCATTTTTGGTTTCCATGTCTGTTGAGTTTTACCAGCTTGATTGTTTGAAAATTTAAGTTCGTGATTGTTTGAAGTTTTTGAAAATTTTGAACTTTCTGGTTTAACTGGAACAAATTGTTTTTGAACCACTCCAGTTTTCAGTGCTTTCTCAATTACCTTGACCTGTTGGTGTTTCTGTTTCTTTTCCCTTTCTCTTACAAGGTGGGGATCTTGTTTTGCAGAAACAGATCGCTTTTGGTAATTTCGTTCACGGGGATCATCATCTTTGGCTTTTAATTTATGAAGATACGGACAATTTCGAATAATATGCCCAATTTCACCACATTCAAAGCATGATCTTCGTTCAACAAACCCCGAAGTATCATGTGATTGTCTTGTCGACGATGAACTTTGTGATCCCGAGGTACTTGGTTTTGAACTGTTTGGTTCATTTCTTTTCAACACTTTTGCTTGTTTAATAAAATCTAAGTTAGATTTGTTTTCAAATGTCTCAATTTTGTCCGTTCCCTTTGATTTCACAAAGTTCACCTTCTTGTCCTTTTTCTGATTCTGTTTCTTTTGACCTTGAGTCGTTGATTTAACTTTTGGTTTGGTATGATTTTGCTGCGTTTTCATTGTTGGTAATTTCTGATTGCCATATTGTTTTCGAACTTCAGCTTTTGGGATAGGAGGGCACTGTGTTACCACAACGTGTGATCCTGTCTTTCCCAAGAACTTACTTGTCGAATTTTCAAAAACTTTACTGATTAAAGATTGATTTACATTCTTAATTGGAAAATCTTTGTCAGAATAAATTTTATCATCACCAACAAGAGTGTACAGCAAATCCACACTTTCAGACTCTTTTGCAGACGTGGACTCGGTCGGAACAGTCTTAGCAGGTTTTGCGGGAGGATCACATAGAATATGATTCTCAAGAGGTATATCCTCTTCTCTGATTACCGCATCAGACTTTGCTGAATCAGTATCATCAGATTCATCATCAGAAGAATTAGCATCCTCAATCACAACTGGAGGATCCTGATTCGGTTCAGCAGAAGACACACATGTATCTGCTGACACATCCGATTCTGATGATACTTCCTTCTTGTATCCGAGTCCTGTTGCAAATTCCTCAACGTCCAAAGGAACAGATGGTTCAAAGTGAGTTCTATACTCCTCATCAGGCAGTGAATCGTAATTTTGTCTAACAGGTGGTGGACATTTCTTATATCCAATGCATGTGACATCCCTTTTCTCTTTCTGAACATCAATGATGTGATCCAACAAATAGCTAGAGCTTAAATAGCTGTCTAACTTGAGTTGGATCGCCTCACTTTCAGTTTTAACACAAGCCATCTCTTTTTGCATTATCTCAAGGCGATTGATATACAAATTTATGTTGGTTTGTTTTCTAGAAACCATTTTTGTCAACTCAGTTTTATCTTTCTTTAATTTTTCAATCACCGATTTAAATTCTTTTTCATGGTTTTCATAAAACATGTTGGCTTCTGTGCATTTAGAAATATCTACTGTCAACTTTTGGTTGTGGATGAATGTCACATCATACTTGTTTTGCAAAGCCTCATGTTTGCTTTGCAAATCACACCACTTAGCATCCAAAGAAACATGTTTGTTTTGCAAGTCAAACAAATTAGCTTTTAAAGCATCATGTTTGCCTTGCAACTCAGACATATTTGCCTCCAAATCAGCACATTTAATACTTAAGCTAGCACAATTATCACAATCAACAACAGTAGGTTCATCGACACATACCTGACTTGATGAACTGTCGACATTAGCCATAAAGGCTGAATGGAGAGAAGAAGAAGAATAAGCAGCTTGATCCACCAATATAGATCTCCTATGATTTCCTGCTACAGCTTCTCCCAATAGCTCATCAACCTCCGCATCGACTGACACACTTGACGAGTCATCCAAATGATCATTGCCTGAAGTTGAGGATTCTTCATCTGAGCTTCCACTGTAACCAGAACTGTCTTCGTCTTCAGAAGATTCATCACCATTGGTGGAAGATTCTCCACCACTGGCGTGTTTAAGATCCTTGACAACCTCAGCAAAACAAGCTGTTCCATCCGGAGCATCATTTCCCAACTGAATTGACCAATCACAACCTTCATCTACTTGAACCACAAGTGCCTGGTTGGCATTTGATGGTCCTGCCTGACTTGGGTTGTTAACAGGTATCAACGTACGCTCGTTATTCCTGTTCTGATTCTGTTGGTTGCCTTGATTCCTGAACGGATTCTGGTTCCCATGCTGAGCTGGCTTTGTACATTCTCTTTTGAAGTGACCCCGTTCACCACAGTTGAAGCACTTGACAGCCTATTTATCGAACCCATACTTGGTGTCTTTCTTGCTTTCCAAGCTGGTTCTGCTAGTCCTTTCCATAAAATCCTTTGCTCGCCTTACATCACTTGCGAATGCCCATTTGATGTCCATCAAATCCATCTCCTCTTTATCGATCTGCTAATAATCTTCTTGTGTCAGATTAATGTTTCCAATTTGACCTTCCACTAATCCACAATACGCGCTCACCAAGGTGTACAGTAGCTCCATATGTTCCTTTGCTACTTCAACAGTTACTTTCGAGAAACTTGAAGTGTCGAGCCGTACTGTATTTGGCTTAGATGGCTGACCAGCAGATGATGTGCTCCCATAACAAGCTTGTTGTTGAACAGGAAGTGGATTCCCATATAAGTCAGTTGCTACGGTAGGTGGTCGAAAGGCTTGCTGTTGTGGAGCTGGTTGTAGAGGATTTCCATACAAGTCTGTTGTTGGAGCTGGCTTTACAGGAACCTGTATCGGATTGCCATATAAATCTGTGCTAGTAACAAACGCTGTTTGAAGTGGAGCATGTGAAACGGGTCTTGCAGACGAAGTGCTGGAAGTTCCATAATACATATCAGGATTCTGTGGCACTGGAACCCTTTTCGCCTTTAGGGTTTCTTCCTGATCTTTGTTTTCCAAGAGCTGAACAAAATCATTGATGTTTGTCGTAGCCAATGCGCCATTGTATTTCAGGATTTCCAAGAAGCTATTCCATTGAGGTGGCAACGCATCTGCAAATTTTGTGACTACCTCAGCTGGAGTTGTCACAACCCCATAGTTACCCAATTCAGTAAGCAAGTGATAAAACCGACTAGTCAAATCTCCCAAGGATTCCTTTTCCATACACGTGAAGCCATCAAACTCTTTCTTGAGTAGGTCGTGTCGTAACTGGCGAGTCGCTTCATTTCCTACCCCTCTCGTCTTCAACGCATCCCATAATCGCTTTGTCGTTTTGAAGCTGACAAATTGATGATAGATATCTTTGCTCAACGCCTGAGTTAGAATAGCATATGCCTTCTTTTCTAAATCATATGCCTTTTTCTGATCTTCTGAAAGATCGGCAAGCGTGGCGGCGGTTGAAGCGGCAACCTCGAGAGTTTGATCAAAATCTGTGGTAAAACGTAACCACAATTCTGTGTTTTGCCCAAGGACGTATGTATGGAATCTATCAACCCATCCGGGATATTCGTTTATGTGCATCAATTTCGGTGGACGATTTAGACTTCCGGTTTCGCTTTCGCTTAAGAGAATGCTTTGAATACTTGGAGTTTGATTTGAAACAAACGCCCATTGACCTGTCGAAACTGGATTCACTTGCGAAGAAACGAGTGCGGGAGATTCAGCCCATGATGGCGACAAACCCGTGCTTCGGTACTTACTCTCTGCTGTAGACGGATTACCCCACCAACTCGGATTCATAATGAATATCTAAAACTGAATGTCTGATAAAATTACTGAATTGTGTATGATAAACGACGAACTGGAATCCTTATCACTGATCGACGAAACAAATTTTGATCAGGTCCGACGAAACTGATTAAATTGTTAATTGACGAAATGGATTTAAATTGTGGTGCGACGTAACAGAAGCCCAAGTAGAAGCCCAAATCTTGTGCGACTATCCAAGTCTTGTGCGAGCCCAACTTCTTGTGCGACTTTCAAATCTTGTGCGACTAAACAAATCTTGTGCGATTAAATATCTTGTGCGACTAGATATCTTGTGCGACTAAATATCTTGTGCGACTAATCATCTTGTGCGAGCCCAATTCTTGTGCGACTATCATTGTCTGTCTACCTTCTGACAAAGCAGACCCACTTTTGGCTACACCATGCCCAATTTACCAACCAAATTATGGCAAACAATATTTTAATCCAATCACAATTTTCAAAACAATAACAACTTTCACAATCACTTGACCAAGATTAAAAAGGTGAAAACTTGAAGAACACTTTGAAGATGATATGAACTGGATGAGTTTCCAGCAAACTATATGAGTTTTCCGGTCACGACAAATTTTCCGAAAACGCGATTTTGATAGAAATGTTTAATAAAAACCAATATTTAACATGTGGACATGAATTTAACAAGGTTTTTAACAAAACACACAGCAAAACAACAAGATTTAATCCCGATTTAAAATGTTTTTCAGAAAATATGAACTTTTGAAACCCGAAAAACAACCCGAAAACACTCGGTTTTAACAAGGAGAAGAGCCAAGGCTCTGATACCACTTGTAGGTCCGGCTAGGGGAGGATCTAGTCGCCTACTCCTTGTGTACAAACCAACCCGGTTGTGCGGAATCCAACTGGGAAAGCAAACCGAGATAGAGATCGACAAGAACACGAGATACAAGACACGTAGATTCAATGTATAACACACTTGTATATCAAAGAGAAGAGTTCAAGTACAAGATAGTTCAATATCCAGTTAACACACTAAAACTCTCTCTCTCTCGGGTTCTCCCTACCTTGTTCTCCGAAATCACTTGATTTCATTTTATATGTTTTCTTCACATGTGGTTTAATATGGGGTTCGGCCCAATGTTCATCAAAGCCCAAAGAAATGGCCCAATTACAACCATTCTTTACGTAAATTCCATGCCAGCCATTGCAAAATGCATTTGGTCAAAGTATATGACATCATCATGATGATGTCATGACGATGTGGCGGCGGGAACCGGCTCGCGGCGCTTCGTGCTTCGCGTGTCGAACCCTGGGGCGAACGACGGAGGACTGTCGTGACGTCGGGCTTGAGCCGAACCTAACTGGGTCGAACCGAACCGAGTTGAACCGAACCGAGTCGTGTCCACATAATATGTATCAACAGAAAATATGACATCATATGCCATTATGATTTAATATTTCTCCCATTATAGATAACCTATAAATAAAAGGAAGGCACATATATTCTAATTAAGCCTTTTTCTTATTCACTATTTGACACGCCTAATGTTCCAATACTAATGCTAATTGAGCCTGCAAATTTAGCCATGTTTCCCGTGCTTGCATAGTCTTTAACATATCATCATCATGTTCTGAAAATCAATTGGACCAAAAGGAAAGATTTCTTAGCTTAAATGTTTGCTAATTATAAGGAAAAAGTATAAAACCATGACTCCATGAGTGAAAACATAAGGTGGTCCTTTTAGAAGGGCACAATCTAGTCCTTTGCTAGTTGCCGGTTCGTTAATAGATTTTTCCGTTCAAAAAAAGAAAATCAAATTGAAACACATAATTCTTAAAGAGTGTGCCTATTGGCACACCAAACCCTAGCAAAATTAGGGTTTATCTACGCTGCGTATTGGTCAATACGCAGCGTATAGGGTTAACCCTATACGCTGCGTATTGACCAATATGCAGCGTAGATAGACCATAGATCTCAGTGCCTGATAACCAATCATTGCACAGAAAACAAGGTGTATATACGCTGCGTATTGACCAATACGCAGCGTATACAAACCTGGCAAAAATTTGACACTTCAAACCTTACCAAAATGACCCCAAATTTGCAGCTGTTTTATATACGCTGCGTAGCGGGTAACAATTACGTAACCATACTTCTTTCCCGTTTCTTTTACCCAATTCTTCAAATCAGTTAGAGACATGAAACGCTAAAAAAAAGTTACGTTAATAATAATAATAATAATAATAATAATAATAATAATAATTATAAGTATATAAACCTGAAAAAATTTGACACTTCAAACCTACAAAAATGACCCCAAATTTGCAGCTGTTTTATATACGCTGCGTATTGACCTATTTGGTCAATTTATGAAACTCATACTTCAGGGACTAATATGGTCATTATTGAAACTATTTTAACTGAATGTTTTAGCCAGGTTAACTTTCATATAAAGATTTCTTCTTTAAACACTAACTCAGTTAGCATACTTAACTGAACAATACATGGACCATTTTTGTCAATTTTCAAAACTCCAGGGACCATTTTTGTAAATCTTGGAAACATCAGGGACCATTTTTGTAAATTTACGAAACTTCAGGGACCATTTATGTCAATTTTCTCAACTTCAGGGACCATTTTTGTAAAAATTGAAACTTCAGGGACCAAAGTGTAAATATATCAAAAATATGTAAAAAAGGGGGTCTTCTTTAAAGAACCGGCCCTTGCAAGGATCGAACTCGTGACCTATCGTTTAGAACCGCAACGCCTTAACCAGTTTATCGTCCGTCTCGGAGCTGTTAGGATATGAAACTTAATTCCTTATATACACTAGTTAGGTTATACGCTGCGTATTGACCTATACGCATCGTAAATGAACACTTTATATACGCTGCGTATAGGTCAATACGCAGCGTATATTACCTTCCTGAATTTTATATGCACACAGAATATGTTAAATAACCTGTTAAATAACCTGTTATATATAAACTTCCAGAACTTCAACTATACAACAGAACATGGTATATAACCTGCCAGAATTTTATATAACCTGTCAGAATTTTATATGTACACCATAGTATATATATAACCTTTCAGAATATACAAGAGTTTGATATATACAAGAAAAGTTTGTGCATACATAACAAAATGATAAAATACTACTGCTGCTGCTGCTGATGCTGATCCCATTCCGCAGCCACCCACTCCAACAGATATTTGTTCCTTTCAGCTAACCGAAGCTGCCGCTGATGTGATGGGTCAGGACCGGGCCAAACATGCCGTGGGAACTGAGGCGCCCCTGGTGGTCCACGCGGCGGTGGTGGCTGCGGAATGACGACGGCCGGCTCATGCGGCTCCGGAGGCTCCGGATCGCGCGGGGGATATACCGGAGGTTTGTTTTGTAGGTCGCGTCGATCAACATCACGTGCGGGAATGCACGCCACATAGTGATTGAATAAGGATGAACAAAGAAAATCTCTGTTACGACATCTGTTTTGGGTTCCTGTCGGGTTTCGTAAATGAATCGGTGGTCATGCAGCAAGCTTTCCAGTGCCTGCATAGGAGTCTTTACGTCCACTATTGTCGCTCTAATTTTTTGTACCGCATTTTGCACGTCTTTCTGAACATGCAGGCTGTCGGGGAACTGCTTTCTTAGGGTTTGAAATATGATATGTGGCTCCATGTTTTGAGCAGTTAGCTGCTCCACTAGCTTGTATTCGGCTTCAGTAAATCTTCGCACAAAAGCGTGGCCCAACAGACTCGTCGTAGGTTCGTGGTTATGGTTCGCGTCTTCCACTTTTAACTCCCACGTGTCATTCGTCACGTCCCGGATGGCGAGTAATGAAAAGGGGTAACCGATTTTTTTGCTACCAGCTTTCCTAACTGTTGCTTTACTACGGTGCTCACCACTACGGTCGCACACAAGCCATACCATCCCAGTAGTACCGCCAATTTTTTTCGATCGGCGGGTAACAATTACGTAACCATACGCCTTTCCCGTTTCTTGTACCCAATTCTTCAAATCAGTTAGAGACATGAAACGCTAAAAAAAAGTTACGTTAATAATAATAATAATATTAATAACAATTATAATTATAGTATTTTAACAATAATAATAATAATAATTATTATTATAATATTTTTAACAATAATAATAATAATTATTTTAATGTGATACCTCATTTATTTGAAACGGATTGCCCGGGGTAGATGGTTCATAAAGTGATGTGTTACGGGGCTCATAACCATATCCACCATGTTCTTCGTATCCACTGTAACCACCTTCACCCCCATATCTATCGTATCCACTGTATCCACCTTCACCCCGTATCCACCTTCACCCTCGTATCCACCTTCACCCCCGTATCCACTGTAACATCCGTATCCACCTTCACCCCCGTATACCCCGTAATCCGGATACGATTGCTGCGTCGGGTAATATGGTTCATCAACAGGTGCATTCTCAGCACCGTATCCACTTTGTTGCACGTACGGAGATTCATACCCGTATCCGTAATCAACAGGTGCATTCTCAGCACCGTATCCACTTTGTTGAACATACGGAGATTCATACCCGTATCCGTAATCCGGATACACTTGATGCGCCGGGTAATTTGGTTCATCAACAGGTGGAGTGGGAGTCTTGTTCAAGTCTGGCAACTGTGTTTTTTGATCAACAGGGACTCCAGACACAACCTCCTCCTCCTCATTGGCATAATTTGCTCCCCTTGTGTCGTTAGAATAGTGATTACCGAAATAATTATCGGTCCAAAATGATGATATTTTAACAAGATTGAGCAAAAAACAGAATAAATGATTTTGGTTTGGAGTGTAAACTGTTTACTGAAGAACAAATGAAATGCGAATGAAAGAAGCGAGCCAGGAAAGCAGTGATAAATGGAATGGAAGATGAAAAGACAGCACTCTACTTTATTCACGTGCCTGACAACATCACATCAGTGTCAAATCAGTCTTACATACGCTGCGTATTGATCCATACGCAGCGTATAGGCTAACACTATCTACGCTGCGTATTGATCAATACGCAGCGTATTCCCTAACTAGTGTATATAAGGATTAAGTTTCATATTCTAACAGCTCCGAGACGGAGGATAAACTGGTTAAGGCGTTGCGGTTCTAAACGATAGGTCACGAACTTCGATCCTTGCAAGGGCCGGTTCTTTAAAGAAGACCCCCTTTTAACCGATTTTTGATATATTTACACTTTGGTCCCTGAAGTTTCATTTTTTATAAAAATGGTCCCTAGAGTTTCGAAAATTGACCCAAATGGTCCCTGAAGTTTCGTAAATTTACAAAAATGGTCCCTGGTTTTTTGAAAATTTACAAAAATGGTCCATGAAGTTTCGAAAACTGACAAAAATGGTCCCTGAAGTTTCGAAATTTACAAAACGGTCCCTGAAGTTTCAAAAATTTACAAAAACGGTCCCTGAAGTTTCGAAAATTTACAAAAACGGTCCCTGAAGTTTTGAAAATTTACAAAAACGGTCCCTGATAGGCGGGTAACAATTAGGTAACCATACTTCTTTCCCGTTTTCTTGTACCCAATTCTTTAAATAAGTTAGAGACATGAAACGCTAAAAAAAAGTTACTTTAATACAAATAATAATAATTATAATTATAAGTATATAAACCGGGAAAAATTTTGACACTTCAAACCTACGCAAACCTACTAACACGAATACAAATTTGCTGCTGTTTTATATACGCTGCGTATTGATTGACATCAATACGCAGCGTATATAAACCTTGCAAAAATTTGACACTTCAAACCTACCAAAATGACCCAAAATTTGCAGCTCTTTTATATACGCTGCGTATTGACCAATACGCAGCGTATATACCCTTGTTTTCTGTGCAATGATTGGTTATCAGGCATTGGGATCTGTGGTCTATCTACGCTGCGTATTGGTCAATACGCATCGTATAGGGTTAACCCTATACAATGCGTATTGACCAATACGCAGCGTATTTAAACCCTAAGTGTGCAGATAGGCAAACTGAGTGTGCAGATAGTGAGAGCCTTCTTAAATTGTAGGTGTTAAATTAAAATTAATCCTAATCATCTATGCATAATTGCTGGGTCCACAAGGTTTGCTGTTATGAAAAAACTCATTGGTTAATTAGCCGGAGTCGATTTCCTAACTAATGCAAGAACACATATGCTTCATGTATCGACCATATTTGAATCTATTTGTATGCATACAATCCGAAAAATAAGAAATGATTATATATATGAGACACTCGTACTAAAACACAAAATACCTTATATATATGACTTACAGGTACATGATATTAGCTTCTTAATTTTTTTTAAGTATAAATACTGTTTTTATATATTAAACAAACTCAATACGATTACAGACTAATGGCAGGTAGGCGAGCAAAACCTAAAAATGAGGACTATTAAGCACTCGAACATTGCGACAATCCATAAAAACAAAACCTAAAAATGAGGACCATTAAGCACTTGAACATTATGTTTGACAACCCATAATCAAACTTGGACTTACATACTTCACTCAAACCTTTGAGGAAACAAACCACTAATTAACTTTGATATGAAAACCTAATTCACCACATGACATACACTCTTGTAATAATCCCAATGGAACCTAGCCAACTACAACTGGATAAGGAAGGCTAGATAGCTAATTGGTACTAGCTAGCTACATGTCTCTTACTTCAAATATGTTGCGGTTCTTGACGACTATATCATACATATGCATTGATTTGAACTTATTGAAGTCCTTGGGGAGAGAAATGAGATGCACATTTGTTCTTTTGTGAAACTGCAATAAATCAGGATCATCATAGTACCTTTCCCATCCTAATGATGACAAGATTCTTCCCAGCCTATCATAGGAAGTCACAACTTCGTTCGTTGGTACATGGACAAGGACCTTTCGTCGGCCCGAACCCTGTGAAGACTCACCTCCACCGACCTCCACCAGTTGAACCACGCCATTCTGCTTGAACACCCATACACCAGACATACTTTAGTAAAAGATAGAGTTATATGTTTTGGTTTTTATGAACAAGAATGTGATTGTATAGAATTGGGGGCTGGAGGTTTATATAAGAGTTTCTAGCCACGTTGAGTATATAGTTACTACATAAAGCGTGTGTTTGGGCCCATTAAACTGTTGAGAAAAAAAAAAACATTTGTGTGTTCAGGGCATCACTTACCCACATGTGAATGTGGGGGAGGGAAATCCCCACAAACATAAAGGGAATCTTCTGCTGAAATTGATCCGTGTTACTTTTTGAACATCCAAAATTGGAAACAACTGTAGAGATCCGCATCCTGTATCACCAGATGTTGATTGATGTTACAGGCACAATCTCAGTCCATTTCACTGAAATAAAACATCTAACTATTGTAAACTTGTTAATGTTACTAGGTATCAAAAACAAGGAATGATATTTCTTGTGTCATACTCATACATTGTGTGAGTCACTTTGTGCACTGTCTATTAGATTCACAATCGGAAGTTGCTCTAAGGTTGTTACATTGCTTCAAAAACTCCTCTTAATGACCTTTTGTTTAGAATATATATAAAAGTGATGCTATTTTTAGTTGGGGGGATTGTTGATATATTTTGGGGAAATTGCTTGTGTACGGCTATTGTAGTTTTCTTCCGGAAATTAGTATCTTAGAAAAGGTAATAAGGAATAAACGATGTTATGTTACGTTGCTTGCCACTACTACAAAAGCAAAAAAAATTGTAGTGGAAGCCTCTTTTTATAGATGTGATTCGTAGCTACAAAAACACATTTGCTTATACAATTTTTGATATGGATTTGACTACCACTTTTTTGCTACGAATTCGACTAGAGAATTTTCTATCAATTTTTGTTAGGTTTTAGTATTCCGGGGCATTGTTGTTTTCCAGTATTTTCTACTTAATTTACAATTATATCCAAGATACAAATAAAAATATACCAACACAATCACCACACTCTCATCCACCATCCTATATAGTGTGATCAAGACACAAACCACCATCCCCAATTTTTTTAAATTTATTTTGTGTAAAATATATTTAACTAATTTAAGAAAGGTAGGAACATGGTTGTTATGGTTTAATCTATGTGAACCATAGTGGATCCTAAAGTATCACTGGTTCGTCGATTGCGGCTGCAATCCTTTGTGCAACAACAAGTGATCTCTTGCGAAGCCGCCAACTTCTTCTTAGATTATTTTCAGGTTCGATGGCTAGCTCAGCATTAGCGGGTACAGGGGTTGTGGACATTAGCCTGCACGTAAAAAGGAAGGCATTATACAGGAAAAAGAACATGTTAATAATATAGGAAATAAGTAATATTACTAATACTAAAATATAACGTACATACATACATAAGTTATTATACAAAACTATTTAAAAATTTACTTGATTTATTTACTTATTTACATCCGAAAATTGTTTTTGTTTGTTTGTCAGAAATTCTGATGACAATCATCAGAACCTGAGGAAACTTTTTAGTTTTTTTTTTATAATTCGTTAGAACCCTTACGTGAAAGAAAGCATTCCTAATCAAAATAAGATATATCTTAGATAAAAGCAATACCCCTCTCGAGTCTCATGGTGTAAACAAGTTTACAAACAAGTGATTAATTAAGAAATAGTTACCATCCCACTAACCACAGATTCATTATCCAAAATAATCAAACATAATCAGGAACTCAACATCAATGAAACGTTCATTATATAATCATGAAGATTCAAACATGAAAAAGTACTAAAATTTCATACAAACAAATTTACAACATAAAGATTATTCAAGAAACAAGTTTACTACTACTATTAAATAATACTACATTAAACATAAACTAACATCAGCTCATAACTTGCAAAATGATCAGAATACATGTTCAAGAACAAGGAATCGAACCATAAACAAGCAAGGAATTGATAGGTTGGATCGGTTATGCTTCCACTCGATCTTTAAGCTTCAAATGGGTCTTATCAGGACTGATTCGGAACCCAGAAATCGCCCAGAAACATGGAGAAAAACCCAACACTTGAACCAGTAGCGAATGGCTGTATTTATAGGCAATTTTGTGATCTGCACGGTCGTGCCACTGCGTGCGACAGGTGTTGTCGGGTGATGTCAGTTTCTCCGATCCCAAATCAGCCAAGTGGACAAGTCGCCTGGGTCATCAGATCGGCCCGGTAGTGCCGCTGGTCGCACGGTGGTGCGATATCATCAGAATCTTTGATCAGAAATGTTGGTCTTGATAGTGCACTGTCATGCGGCGGGTCGCACGATAGTGCACTGTCATGCGGCAGCTTTTGCACTGGCAGTGATTCCGAGATCGCTTGATCGGCACGGTAGTGCCGATGGATGGCACGGTCGTGTCATACCTGCCAGTCATCAGAATTTTGTTCTTTTCATCAGAAATGCATCAGAATTTGTCCGTTTTCATTAGAATTTTCCTTTATGCTCTGTTTAACAACTAAAAATATAAAAGTATCGAATTTAGCGCCTAACCGTCGTGTTTTCGGTAAAAAACGCTTAAAACGGAAGTGTTTTGGGGTATAAAAACATGTATAATTTAACGTATATCAAACATCCCCACACTTGAACTTTGCTTGTCCTCAAGCAAACTTAAAATAAAATACAGAATCCAATCTGAATATTTATAAAGTTACTAATTTGTTTGGTGGTCAAATTGGTTTTCAAAAAGTCATCATCAAAGATTTAAAACAAACAAGCTTTGTTAGATGTATGAAAAGATAATTATAAAGCAATGATTCAACTTTCGATTGACTCAGCATGCAAATTTCAATATTTCTCACAATGTTCACACACACTCGGTTAAATTTCTGAATCATACATATAATGTGTATGTTTAAACACTCAATGCCTAATCAATGAATCATGCAATATCATAAGCTTGTCAAAAGATCTAATCTCCACCATTTAATATGTGAGAAGCATAAATCAAGAGGTCTTTGATGGGTTGTAATGTTAGGCTATGGTTAAGGGTATGGAATGGATATTTGAAAGTGGCTAAATGGTTAAAAATTGGCGGTTATTTGTAACTAGCATAAATGAATCAACAACTATACATAAATAACGCTTAAAGACGATTTTACACTTTTCGATCTATACAACCTATTTTGTACTATTTAGCGCTTAAAATTGCTCTAATTTGATCGTCTTTATTCTATTTTTCGATCTCTATTTTCTAGTTTTTTTTACAAGGAAATAATTACAAAGAAGCTAGTTGGAAAATAACTTTTACCGAGTTTTAACACAATGGTTTAAAAATAAAAAGGCTAAATTTGGTTAAGTAGGCTAAGTAGTTGGGTAAAATTGGAAAAAAAACACCGAAAATAGGCTCAACATGGCGAACTAATAGATAATGTTGGGTGCGGGATATAAACAAAGAAAAATGCTAACACAAAAGGGTATCCTAAGTGCCTCCGTCATTTTCATGCAATTTCACATATTCATGATTTTGAAAAGTATACAAATGACAAGTTCTAAATTACATAAAACATCCGACTCACTCATTTTTTTCACAAAAAACAAAGAAGCATTTGACAAGAAAGCTAAACATGCTCACGTAAACGGAAGGAATGTGTATAAATATAAAGATAAACATGCAAGTCTTTCTTTGTTTTATCATGCTTTTTAGTTATCTTTTTCAAAAATCAATTTGGCTTGTCGATTTTTATCAAATTTGATGCTTTCTAAAGACACAAATTGACCATTTTTGTTTTATTTTTCTAAATTATATACAGAAATGAGAACAATTAAGGACAAACATAGTTTCAAACCTTTTAAACCCCTCCCCACACTTGAACTTCATATTGTCCCCTATGTGAAATACATATTAGTTACTCCCTCAGAGTTGGAATCGACTTGTTTGAGTAGACTTTGATTGAAGTCGTCTCAACTCTGTGTGCATTTCTTTATGAATCTGCCAAGTATGTCACTTGCTAAAGCATTCAGCATTACCACTGATTAAAATGTTAGATAATTAAACCAAATCCATTATTCAAACAAAGCAAACACACTACTTAAAATATTAAAAACAAACATAAAGTTTAAAAATCCCAAACAAAGTACTGAAAAGAAATAAGATAAAACATCAGTTTCTGAACTGTTTCGCCCTACCTCCTTGTAAGTCCACCCGGAGGATCGAGTCAACCTCAATTCCTGTTTTCCGACGAACCCGAGAGTGCAGAATCCAAACGGGTAAGTTAAACCAAGTTACGAACACGTAAGACACAAGATTCAACGATTAACACTCAATGTATTAATGCTATGAAACGGTTACAATGCGGTGTTTACAAATGCTCTCTGTAAACTCTCAGTGTGTGTGTGTTACAGTGTGCTCGCTCTCAAATCTATTCAGACTTGTCTTTTTCAGTCTTCTGTTTGATGTATATATGCTGAATGTTTGGACGAACCTTCTGTAGTCGACGAAGGTTATTGACGAACCTTCACATGTGACGAAGGTTATAACCTTCGTCACATACACACCTTTGACGAAGCTTTATCTTCGTCAGGAAAGACTTCGCCACAAATAAACTTCGTCACATGTGTCTCACTTAAACTTCGTCATACATATGGCTTTGAATCTTCGTCATATGTATAATTGAAGAACCTTCGTCATGCTCTAAATAGAAAACAAAAGGTTAATGAATTCTTAAAATGAATTCACGTTGAATTCAAGTTCAATTCTTATGTTGCATGGAATGAATAGAAATCACATGACATCATCATGGTGATGTCATGGTGATGTGGCGTCGGGAAAGTTCGTGGCTAATCGCGCTACGCGTGTCGAACTCTGGGACGCACGACGGAGGAATGTCGTGACATGGGCTTGAGCCGAACCTAACCGAGTCGAACCGAACCGAGTCGATCCGAACCGAGTCGATCCGAACCGAGTCGATCCGAACCGAGTCGATCTGAACCGATTTGATCCAAACCGAGTCACGTCCACATAATATGTATCAACACTCCTCCTACTCCTCATCATCATCATCATCATGGTGGCATGTTCCAGATGAATCCGCCCCATAGTTACCTATGTTTCCAAACGGAAACTGTGGAGACTTGCCGAAGTGGCTAGGATATACGCTTTGTAGCCCTCCGAAGATGTAGGAAAAACTTGCATACATTTCCTCCCTCATTGTGTGTTGAGATGCCCGTATAGCTTCCTGGTGGCTCTTATAGCGTCTTGAGTTGCTCGCATAGCCTCTTGGTTGGCTCTCATAGTATCTTGAGAAACCTACATATGCTGGAACTGCTGGTACAACTCAGGGAAGGAAGGTATACCTGGAGACCAGTTTGGCTGATATTGATACTAGTGCTGGTGCTCTTCATGCTGTGGCTGATCGTGTGGTGGTGGCTCGAGGACCAGATTCTCTTCCATGTTGACGTCCTCGTCCTATGGTGGTAGCGGATCCCATATCTCTCCATTTAGACCCCTTAGTATTGGGCCATTATCTGTATCCACTACAAGACCCATCGCTCTCAAAGATCTCATATCTACGTCTCCTCCTGCATGAACCATTGTGAGACCACTGACTACATCATCCGTCATAACACCTAAGTTGTATGCCAACTGAGTCACAAATTCACCACCATGTATTTCACTGCTTATAGTTCTCCCCGCGCTGTTTACGAAAAATTCTGCCATTCTAGCTGCCAGGTTGACGTGCACTCCAGTCATTAAGGAATATAAGAAAAGAGGATCCGGAGTGGGACCGTTTCCTACACTGTCCATGCGCCCACAGATGGTGTGACTCATAACCTGATGAATAACCCTGACTAGCGGGTCTCGTAGTCGTTTTAGCTTTTTTAGCTTCATAGGGTGGTTCAACTGCCACTTGTGCCCAAAAGTTAGCCCGTTGCTGATCATATGCCCAATCTTCTTCCAAGTCTAGCAACCGACCACTTATGCCACTTTCTACCCAACCTGAACTGTACCGTCTCCCTGTATTTAAAGTCTGGATTTTCGCTTCTTGGTTTTTCATAAGTGTATGAAGTGAAAAATTCCAACGTAAGCTCAAGATAAACTGGTCGTGCAATGTTGAACAACCTTGACATGGGAAGCGACATCATTTAAGATAACCTTTCTTCTTGGTTGAGGGTTGTTAAAGTGTCCCAGTTGATCCTTCTCGATTCACCGATATGTCCCCGTCGATTCCATAATGCTTCTAATCTTGCAATACAGGACTGTTCTTTCGTTTTCTTTTCGCTGAACTGGAGGAATCTGTGATTCATCTGCATACAGGAATACAATAAAATAAGAGCAGAAAATAAAATTTTCATCCCTGCCACCGGAACAGGCTGTTTACGACGTTCTGTCGTCGTTTCAGCAGCCGCACGGTCGTGCGTCTGGTGGCACTACCGTGCCAATTCCTGATCGGATAGTGGCATGTTTCCGGAAATTCATCTTGCACTGCTGTGCCGATTTGGCACTGCCGTGCGACTCGGCATCTCTGTTCTGAATCGGTGATCTGACCTTGATTTGTGACCGGCACTGCTATGCCGTTTCTATGGCATGCCCGTGCGACTTTGAAAAATTATCAGAAAACAGTTTATTTCACTGATTTAAACCTTTATAATTCAAATTCTAACTTGTAATCGGTGAATAAACTTTAAATCAAGGATCAGAACTACCGATTTAGCACCAAACACTTAAGAACAAGGGTTTATTTGATTTTTATGAAGAAAACCCCAAAATTTCTTGATTCAACATCAGATCTACATCAGAAACTAAGTTTAATCTGCAAAACAAGTAGGAAACATACCTTGGAAGATGATTGAAGTGAAATCTAGGCAAAAATCGGTTGATTTTTAGGTGTAGGTGACCTGGAACCCCCGTGCGGCTGCTAGGGTTTCGAAAAATGACAGGTTTTTACTGCAAAATTGCTTAAATACCCCGCTTTTTACTGTTCAGATTTTGACTCGCACGGTCATGCGACTGGTCGCACGGTCGTGTCGATCCTAGTCGCACTCCGGGTTTGATTGTTGTTACCGGGTTGCATGGTAGTGCAGCAGGTCGCACGGTAGTACGAGCCGATGACTACCCTGTGCATGAGTTCTGGTCTGGTTTTGATTACAGAGTGCATGACCGTGCCAATTTTGGCACGACCGTGCAACACATGGGCCTTTTATGGTCATTTTTCACAGTAAGCTTTTAACTCCGTATTTTTAGCCAATTTTTCCATTTTTGCACTATTTCATATGTTTTAAAAATTAATCAAATTCATATTTGCAAAAGTGATGGATCAAGCTTGTATGTTCCTACGTTTAAAACCGAAAAACTAACGAATTAGGAAATAAACATAACAAAATAATATGTACAAAATTATTCTTAGCGTGTGAAAACACGCTCGCTAAATTTGTCAGCGAGTCGAATAGCTAGACTCATCCTCCCCACACTTGTTTTAAGTGTGCGGGACGTGGAGTTCGAGAATTTCCTCCACCGAGTCAACCAGTCTGTTGATGTAACGTTTTAAACGATGACCGTTGACTTTGAATGTTTCCCCGCTTAAAGTTTTGAAGACGACGGCTCCATATGGAAATACTTCTTTGACCGTGTATGGACCCGTCCATCGAGATCTTAACTTCCCGGGGAATAAACGCAGTCGTGAGGAGTACAACAAAACAAGATCCCCAACGCGGAAATCTTTATGTTCTCTCAATCTTTTGTCATGAAACCTCTTGACTCGTTCTTTGTAACTACTAGAACTTTCATAGGCATGGTTCCTTAGCTCTTCGAGCTCATGGATTTGTAGAAAACAGGCTTCACCACCGCTCTTCAAATCCATATTTGCCGTTTTCAAGGCCCATAATGCCCTGTGTTCTAGCTCGACGGGTAGATGACAGGTTTTTCCATAAACTAATCTAAAGGGTGTGGTCCCGATAGGTGTCTTGAATGTTGTTCTAAAAGCCCACAAAGCGTCATCTAGTTTGTTTGACCAATTCTTGCGGTTGTTATTAATGGACCGTTCAAGGATTCTTTTCAAACTCCGATTTGTGACCTCCACTTGCCCACTAGTTTGAGGATGATATGGCGTAGCCAATCTGTGATTAACACCATAACGGGACAAGGCTCGTTCTAACTGCGCATTACAAAAATGCGTTCCACGGTCACAGATTAGTGCTTTTGGAGCACCAAATCGGGCAAATAAACTTTTTAAGAACCTCACAACTACCCTAGCATCGTTTGTAGGTAAAGCTTGAGCTTCGGCCCACTTTGAGACGTAGTCTACAGCAACTAGGATATACTTGTTACCTCGTGAGGCTGGAAATGGTCCCATTAAGTCGATACCCCATATATCAAAGACTTCACACACTTGCATTGGATGTTGAGGCATCTCATTGCATGCGGAGATATTGGTTGCCCTTTGGCAAGCATCATGACGGGTGGTCCATTGGACAACCCTTAATGATGTTAAAAGACGAGTTTATCCCTCATTTGATCGTGTAATTATCTTGAATTAGATAACTACGAATGCTTATGTTTCAGGTACAGTCCGGGAGCTAAAAAGGGATAAAACGCAGCTTTGGACGGTTTGGAGATGAACGGGGTCGTGCATGGAATGAAAGAAGAAAAAAAACCCAACATTCAGGGCTCCACCATAAATTACGGTGGCCACCGTAATTTACGGTGGCCATGAAACATGCCCAATTCTCCACCGTAACACAGGCTATATTCACCGTAACACTTTTTGGTCCACCGTAACTTACGGTGGTACCGTAAATTACGGTGGAGATGACGGACAAAAGTGTAACTGCCCTATTAAACCGTTTTTATGGGTGTCTTTTCACATATCTCATGATTGGACATTTTCTTGGCATCTTGGGGGCGATTTTGGCTGGTTCTACCTTGTTCTAAACAATTCTAAACATTTGGTTCTTGTTTTTAATTTGTATGAACTTGAATTTGGATGTTATGATGATCAACCGAACAATGTCCGGCTAAACTTGTGGTGATCATCTTAGGTGAAGGTTTTCTCCAAACTCTTGTGTGTTAGTTCCTTTATTTCTTGAATGATAACATTGTGTTTACTTTGATTGTCATGGTGTATTAGTAATTGATTGTACCTTGTTAATTGGTATTGCAATTCTAGTCTAATTCGTACGTTCTTGGTGCCGTTGGTAATCGAGATATCACGGGAAGGGTTAGGGTTGGATATTGATTGATTGATCATCGGGAAATGACCTCGCATTAATATAATCCGAGTACTTTGTTCCCTTTCATCACAACAATTGTTTATACACGAGTTATGTCTATGTAACTCTTTCTAGTTGGAATTTCACACAAGTGTTAAAAGAAACTGAATCCTAAGATGGTCATTGTTCTCATAATCTGAAGTAAAAATTCAATCTTGATTAGTAGTAATTGATAATTTAGTTTTCTAAAACAAACAATCCAAATCATTGATCTTTAATTTCTGCAAATTAGGTTAATTGTAGTTAAATCGCAAAGCTATAAAATCAACGCATTTCCACATACTCCCTGAGTTCGATACCCATTTACCACGATCTATAGTTGTTATTTGGATTAATTTGCGTGTACTGCGATAGCACGTCAAATTTTGGCGTCGTTGCCGGGGAGTAGTGCGCAACGTGTGTCAGTTTGTTAGTTTTGCTTTGTTATTTTCGGGTTTACACTGGTGTGTTTAGTGTGCAGGTTCTACAGGTGTATGCATACTAGAGGCTCTCACAAGTCGTCACCATTGTCATTTGATCCGGAGATCGAAAGAACATTAAGGCAAAACAGAGTCTTAGTAAGAGAAAACATAATTATTAGTTCACCTACCTCACCCATCACACCACGAAACATCATGCAAGAATCTCAAATACCACCCACAACGAGTCAAACGACCTCATCATTTATACCTACTTCCATACACCCATCACCAAACACAACCATACATAATACCACTACAATTCCTACTCCACCTCATGACACTACACCAATCAACACCACACAACCAATTACTACTCAAGTTGAACCCAATCTTACCTTTAGCCCTTCATCCACAATACCACCATTGTCACACTTCTTTCCCCCAACTACGGGTCAATCATCCTCTACTTACACAATACCACCAAATTCAACTATTGTCCATGCTACCACTACATTTATACCATCAAACCAATTGGGCTTTCAATACTCATCCATTCCATTCGGGTAATCCTCGGGTATTCAAGGAGATGGATATGATGATGGCTATGAAGAGGAGTTTAGAGGGTATGAAGAGGAAGGTTTTTACTATGGGGGTGATGGAGGCTACTTGGGACCGCAAGGAGGAGTGGGTCAACAAAGTTAACCGATCCAACAATTTCAAGACACGAGTAAACTACCGGTTGGGGTGCAACACATTAGACCACAAGGGCCACAACTGCAACGCCCTACACCGCTACATCAAGTACGTCCTCAAAATATGCAACCACATTTTCAAAGACCGATTCAACAACAACCACAAATGCCGCAATACCAATTTCAGCCACCCTTTGCACCTCAAGGGCAAATGGGTCAACCAACAGCACCATTGGGTGCACCTCAAAGACATCACCGTGAGGTTGTACGGGGGATTGAAGCTCACTTCTGGCCTATTATCACTAATAATCCTTCGCCGGTAGTGATTCCTCATCATGCGGATGGAAGAACGTTTGAAGTTAAAACAACCGCCCTCCAAAGTCTACCAAAGTTCAAGGGATTAGCAATGGAAGAACCCTATTTTCATTTAGAGACATACGACTCCATTTGCAACATTATTGGAGGTCAAGGGTTTTCTTCGGATGATGTCAAGTTGGTTCTTTTCCAATTTTCTTTGGAAGACAAAGCAAAGAGATGGTTTCACACTCTACCCTCCGCATCGATCTTTACATGGGCCGATATGCAACAAATATTCTTGGATGAATATTACACCTCTCAAAAGACTAATGATGCAAGAAGAGGTTTGAGAAGCTTCCAACAACAATCGGGGGAGATGTTTCATGAAGCCTTCGAAAGGTTTAATATGATATTATGGAATTGCCCTCATCATGGGATCCAATTATGGGAGTTGTTGAACGCATTTCACGAAGGGTTGAGTTCGGAGGATGCACGGGATTTAATGTCGATCACCAATGGTACATTCGGTACGAATTACGAAAATGTTGATTGGGCATTTTTAGAGCAAATGGCGGTGAATTCTAAGAGGAAGGCCCAATCTTCAAGAAGGGCAAGGCATGTGACACAAAGGCCGCAAGTACATGGAGTAGAGAGTGGCAACGTGCAAACTACGAATCAAGTGTACAACGTGTGCACTAATTGCAACGAAATAGGCCACACGGCAGAAGTTTGTGTAGTGGGGGTGGTTGATGAGCAAGTAGAGGAAGTGAATGCAATTCAAGGGGGTGGTCGAAATTTCAACATGAACTCAAACACATACCACCCCGGGTTACGAAACCATCCTAATTTCCGTTACGGGAACGCGGCGAACCAAGCTAACCCAAACTTTCAAGGAGCTCAAGGTAACTTTGTACCTCGTCAACAATATAATCAAGGCAATTATCGGGGTGGAAACAACTATGGTTATCAAGGGCAAATTCAACAAACGGGTCAAAGTGGTTCAGGTCAAAGTTCGTCAAGCGGGAATGAAGTCATGGATATGCTTCGGGCTATGCAACAAGATATGCAAAAAAGGAATCAACTTGATGAAGTCCGGATGCAAAAGGATGAGGTTCGTGACAAGAGCATCCAATCATTAACAACCCAAATGGGTCAATTGGCAACCGATGTGGCGGAGTTGAAGAAGAACAAAGGTCAACTCCCTAGCGACACCAAGGTAAATCCTTCACATGGGTCGTCACGAGGTAATGTTAATGTTCATCATGTTAGTATTTTAAGAAGTGGCAAAGAATTTAAAGCAAATTTGTCACCCGAATTGGTTGAGGGGGTAGTTGAGGATGTCACGGGTAATGAAAGTGACGATGATGAAGTTTCACCGGTTAAACCTAAAGAATCAAATGTTAACAAACCGGGGTTGGGTGAAAATGAGAAAAGTGAAAAAGTTGAAGGTGAACCGAGTCAAGTCCCGTTTCCATCGGCTTTACTTGACCCGGGTAGGAAAAAAATTATTGCACCAAGAGGTCCCCAAAAAGAAGAATTGTGGGACATGTTTAAACAAGTAAAAATCAATCTTCCATTACTTGATGCAATAAAACAAGTACCCGCTTATGCTAAATTTCTAAAGGAATTATGTACACAAAAAGGCAACAAAAGAAGAAAATGCCTAAGCGGGTGGATTTAACCGGGCATGTGAGTGCGGTTTTGAATGGGGAGCTTCCTCCTAAGCTCCAAGATCCGGGCACGCCATTAATTAATATACAAGTTGGTAACTTTCAAATGGCAAAGGCGTTACTAGATCTTGGAGCCGGGGTGAGCATTTTACCGGGGGGCTTATATGACCAATACGACTTTGCTCCGTTAGCAAGGGTAGAGACAATGGTTGTTTTAGCCGACTTGTCTCATAAGCTACCTCGGGGGATGGTTCAAAATGTAATTGTGAAAATTGTTGAGTTCTATTACCCGGTTGACTTTTTAGTCTTGGATTACTCATCCGCGGACCCAAAACAACAACAAAATGTCATTTTGGGTCGGCCATTTTTTAGCACCACGCATGCTGTGATCGATTGTAGATTTGGTACAGTCGATATGACTTTTGGGAACCGGAAAATGCGCTTGAATGTTTTTACTAACAATTCTAATGCTAATGGTGTTGATGAGTGTTTTATGGCAGATTTAGTCGATAGATGCAACCCGCATGAGTATGAGGAGGATGGCATAGATGTTTGTTTGTGTGATTTTTCTGAACAGGTACATGCTTATGCATTAAGGGTTGAAGAGGAGAAGCAGGATGCTATGGCTTTGAAAGAAGGTTGACCGCCATGGACTCACCAATTCGAAGGCTTGCCGGTGGAGATAAATTCGGGTACTAAACCATCATTAGAAGAACCACCGAAGTTGGAACTCAAAGACTTGCCAAACCACTTAAAGTATGCTTTCCTAGGGAATAATGACACTTTACTGGTCATTATTGCCTCCAATTTGGAGTTGGCACAAGAGCAAGCCTTATTGGAAGTGTTGAAAGAGAACAAAGGAGCTATTGGATGGACGATTGCCGATCTCAAATGAATTAGTCCATCAATCGTCATGCACAAGATTATTACCACCGAAGATGCAAAACCGACACGAGAAGCTCAAAGGAGATTGAATCCGAACCTATGGGAGGTAGTAAAGAAAGAGGTAATTAAATGGTTGGATGCGGGAATTATCTATCCGATCTCGGATAATGCTTGGGTAAGTCCTACCCAAGTTGTGCCTAAGAAGGCAGGTATTCAAGTAGTCAAAGATGAAAATGGTGAACAAATTGCCACCCGACCGGTCACCGGGTGGCGTGTATGCATTGACTACCGAAAATTGAATGCCGCCACTTCTAAGGACCATTTCCCGCTACCTTTTATTGACCAAATCATTGAAAAACTGTCTGGTCAAAAGTACTACTGTTTTTTGGACGGGTATTCGGGTTACAATCAAATAGCAATTCACCCGGATGACCAACACAAAACCACCTTCACTTGTCCATATGGCACATTTGCCTTTCGGCGAATGCCATTTGGCTTGTGCAATGCACCGGCAACCTTCCAACGATGTATGATGAGTATCTTCTCGGACATGGTTGGAGAGTCGCTTGAAGTGTTTATGGATGACTTTTCCATTTTTGGCACTAGTTTTGAATCTTGTCTCAACGAATTACAAAAAGTTTTAAAAAGATGTGTTGAGAAAAATTTAGAGCTTAGTTGGGAGAAAAGTCATTTTATGGTGCAAGAGGGCATTGTGTTAGGTCATGTGATTTCGGAAAGGGGAATGGAGGCGGACAAGGCAAAAATAAGGGTAATAGCATCTTTGCCACCACCGAAAAATGTCAAGGGTGTAAGGTCATTTTTCGGACACGCGGGGTTTTATAAACGTTTCATAAAAGGTTTTAGTGTTATCACCAAACGTTTATGTAACTTGTTATTAAAAGATGTCCCATTTGATTTTACTAATGAGTGTATGCAAGCATTTACTGTTTTGAAGGAACATTTGGTCAAAGCTCCTATTTTGCAACCGTCGGATTGGTCAAAGCCGTTCGAGATCATGTGTGACGCAAGCGACACTACAATTGGTGCAGTTTTGGGTCAACGCGTTGACAAAAAGCCGGTGGTAATTTATTATGCAAGCAAGACTTTATCCGAAGCGCAACTGAATTACACCACAACCGAAAAGGAGTTATTAGCGGTGGTGTATGCTTTGGATAAGTTTCGTGCGTATATTTGGGGGAGCAAGGTGGTGGTTTATTCGGATCATAGTGCGGTCCGATATTTGATGGAGAAAAAGGACGCAAAGCCCCGTTTAATTCGGTGGGTGTTGTTGTTACAAGAGTTTGACTTAGAGATTCGCGACAAAAAGGGAAGTGAGAATGTAGTGGCAGATCACTTGTCCCGGATTCCAGTGGAAGGGATTGATGATGTTAGTGAGATAAATGAAAGGTTTCCCGACGAACAACTCCTAGCCGTGTCCACCTTTGTTGCACCGTGGTATGCTCATTATGTCAACTACTTAGCCACAGGTGCCATCCCAAATCATTGGACCAAGAAGCGAAGACAACAATTTATGGTCCAAGTGAAGCAATACATTTGGGATGAACCGGATCTTTTCAAGATCGGGCCGGATCAAGTCATTAGGAGGTGTGTGCCCGAAACGGAAGTGTTGGAAATTTTGACCCATGCTCATTCATCCGCATGTGGAGGTCACTTTAGTGGGCATAAAACGGGTTACCGGGTTCTTTCATGTGGGTTTTATTGGCCCACAATTTTCAAGGATGCATGTGAGTTCGCTAGAAATTGTGTAAACTGCCAAAAGATGGGAAGCATATCGAAGAGGGATGAGATGCCATTGCAACCAATCTTGGTTGTGGAAATATTCGATGTTTGGGGTATTGACTTTATGGGTCCCTTCCCAAATTCCAACGGGTTCTTATATATTTTGGTGGCGGTGGATTACGTCTCTAAGTAGATTGAGGCTATTGCAACAAGAACAAATGATCACTCGGTTGTTTGTAAATTCGTTCAATCCAACATCTTCTCCCGTTTCGGCATTCCAAGAGTTATCATAAGTGATGGTGGTTCGCATTTCAAGAACTTTAATTTCGTGAAATTATTGAAGAGGTATAGCGTGAATCCCCGGATTGCCACACCTTACCATCCGCAAACGAGTGGACAAGTGGAAGTGTCCAACCATCAAATCAAGGAAATTCTCATGAAGATGGTTAGAACGGATAGGAAGGATTGGTCGAGCAAGTTAGACGATGCATTGTGGGCATACCGAACGGCCTACAAGACTCCAATTGGCACAACACCTTATCAGATGGTTTATGGAAAGGGTTGTCACTTGCCAATGGAGTTAGCACATCAGGCACATTGGGCAATTAAGATGATAAATGCAGATTATGATGAAGCGGGAAAGATGAGAAAGTTGCAATTGAGTGAGATCGAAGAAATTAGAGACGAGGCATATGAGTGTGCATCGGCTTACAAAGACAAGCTCAAGAAGGTACACGATGCAAAGTTGAGGAAGAAAACCTTTGAAGTGGGTCAAAAGGTTTAGTTGTACAATTAAGGCTCAAGATGTTTGCGGGCAAGCTTAAAAGCAAATGGATGGGCCCGTATGTCGTTCGGCGAGTTCGGAGGTTTGGTGATGTAGATATCCAAGATGAGCAAACGAAAAAAACAACAAACCGTGAACGGTCATCGGTTGAAGCCATACTTGGAGGGGAACGACATCAACAACATGGATCTTGATAAAGCGGGCTACATTTTACGCCCGGTCGATGAGGAACAACCATGAGAGGCCCAGGTTTGGTAGTGTAAATAGTTAGTATTTTGTTTAGTTTATTTTGTATAGTTGCATAGTTACCGTGCTCGTTTGAAACTCGTGTTTGAAACAAGTGTGGGGATATTCGGGTCACGAATTGCTCTAACATTGTGTTGAGGACAACACGGGACTTTTGAGGGGGTAGGGTAATTTTTACATGTTTTTGAGAAATTTTAAAAACACCAAAAAATTGAAAAAATTGAAAAATCTAAAAAAGAGACACTTTAAATTGCATTTTTAACCAAACCAGGAATGCCCAGGTACCACCGTAATTTATGGTGGAGGCTAAAAAAATTGGGCTTTACGGTATAAACCTCCTGAGTTACGGTAGAAGTTTTGTGCCAGGTGACACCGTAAATTACGGTGGACCTGGCGAGTTGAAGGGTCGAGCTGGGCAGCGGTTTTTTATATAAAAAAAATATAAACAAATAAACAGGTCACGTGAACTTCATCCCCATCCACATGATTTACTTCTTCTTCCCTAACCACAAACATCAATTGTCACTTTCAAGTTCCCCACAAAATCCCCAAACTCCATAACCTTCCAAGCTTCATATCTCCTTCAATTCTTAGGTCCGAATCACAAACCCTAGGTCCGAAAATTTTGGGGGTTTTTGAAGTTTTTGTTTCACTTGTGTGCTAGCATCTTCAAACAAAGGTATGGAAGTTTATTTGCTATGTTTTGAGGATGCATTGTGAAAAAGAAGGTTATTAGTATTACTTGCTCATACCCACTTGCTTGTTCTTAGATTTTGTCATAAAAATGGTTACTTGAACATTGCTATGGGTTGTAGATGTAGGGTTGATATAAAGTAGTGAACTTTTGGGAATTTCTACATTGTAGAGACACCATGCCCAATTTTTGAGAAAATAATTATAAAATTTTTGGTTCACTAACATCTACAACCATAGTAACAAGCAAGTGTGGGGATATTTTGGAGAGAAGGGTCTAATTTTTGTGTTTGGTTGTGTTGTTCGCTTTGCTATGTGTGTAGAAAAATGGTACGAATGAAGGAAAGAGTAGGAGCTAGTTCATCTTCTTCGTCTAAAGGAAAGGGCAAACAGCCGGAAGAACAACCGAAGAAAAGACAATACTTGGGTCGAGTAGTGAGAGTGAAAGCGAAGATGAAGAGATGTTAGAATTGGACCCGGCTGAAAAGCCGAGATGGGAATCGGGTCCTTTAGATGATCAGCCAGAGCATTGGCAACCGACACTGTTTCACGACAGTATGAACCGATTGAAAAACAGGGCTGCCGCGTTTCTTTGTGAGCGGGAAGTTCGAGAGGTGGAGTTTGGGCCATTCAATGTGTTTAATCAATTCTGCGCCTTGGGATGGGAGGCAGCTCTCAGTTGTTACGATAAGGATAACAAAAACCTGTTCATGACTGAGATTCAAGAATGGATGGCGACCCTCAAGTGCAACACATACGATAGGCCGTCACAAATGAAGTTAACGGGTGAGGTGAATGGGATTAAGGTAGAGATGTCTTTTGACACACTAAAGAAATTGGGGAAATATGACAATCTACCGGCTCGTGATTACATGATTCCTAGTCTTGATGACCTTTTGCTTAAACCGGAGAAGCATCCTCATTGGAATGATATGCTAGCGGTGTTATTTTTGCCCGGTACTTATAGTGGAATTTTGTATCGGAGGAACTTGAAGATAGAAGCAAAGTTGTTGCTAGCGATTTTCATTTTAAATGTTATTCCGCGAAGAGGGGATAAAGAGCAAGTGAGGTACCCGGAAGTACCCGTCCTCTATTCGTTACTCAATGGGTCTCCGCGTTTTCCAATCCGATATTTGATCATGAACCACCTCTGGATTTGCCGAAACAAGTAGGGGAGATATATTATCCCGTATTGCCGAATTATCACGGGATTGATGAAGCAGCAACAGGCAATCACGTCAGAGGATAAAGGGGCACCAAAAAGGCATCAGCCTTTTACTTTACAAAAGTTCGGAATTGGTTGGACTTACATGCAATCGGAACGGTATCATAAGCTCAAGTCAGAAGGTCAAAGATGGCGAGCATTGAAAGTGGGTGTAAGGGATCTTCTATCGGGAGAAGCGGACGAGCCGGAGAGTGAGGCGGGAGCTCCAAGTAGTGATGATGATTATGCGGATCAGCCTCATGGCGGTGAGAATGTGAATGTGGGCCAATGGGGCCTAGGTAAGGGTTATGGTGGTGCCTTTTACGATTACACGGAGCGTTCCTATGAGCCGAATTGGGCTTATGATGGCACGATGCAAGAGGTTATCGAGAACCAACGTCCTCCGGCGGCAGTTTTTGAGTCATGGTCGGGTTCGGAGCCCACTTTATTTGATCAACAAACAATGATGAGTGCTAGCATGGAGCGGTCTTTGAAACACAATTTTGATCGTCAAGAGGCATGGAATCGAACTCATGCGTATTCCCATGAGTTAGAAATGAATAATCGATACAATGATGACCAAGCTCGAAGAATGCATGCAGATTGGCATGCCGGGCGGCCGGTGGTTGTGGATCCACAACATGTGGATTATGCGTCTCTACCACCTTACGATGGTAGTGTATCGTATCCGACCCCGCCGCTTCATCATTCACAATGGATCAACCCGCGTCAACAAGAAGGAGCTTTGCAACAAGGTGGAGGTAGTAGCGGCGCATTCGCGTTTGGAGAATGGAATGATATGATGTCTTCCATTTTTGGACCTCCGCGGCCACGCTATTACTAGTCAGGTCGTGTTCTTTCTTGTACATTTTGTGAATATGTGTTTAGTTTGATATGTTGATGGTTGGGTGGTTGGGTGGTGTTAGTTTGTGATGTTATGTTTTGGGTTGGAAGAGTTGGTGGTGTAATGTTTAAAAGAAGAAAAATATAAAAAAAAATATAAAAGAAAAAAATACAAAAAGAAATTTGAGGTTTGAGTGTTGAGCTTTTAGTTGGTGTTGAAGAGTTTAGCGATCAAATCCTCCTAAAACCATACATTGGGGTCAATGTATCCCAAGTGTGGGGATGGGGGGAAATTTTTGAAGTTTTTGAAAAAAAAATTAAATCAAGCGAAAAAATGTGAGAATTTGAACACCTTGGATTAACCCCAAATGATGCACCGGCAACCCTTAATACCCTTTATTCTTGGTGAGAGTTGAAGCCACACTTGTAAATAAATAATTCTTGTCTTTGATGAGAGTGGCTACGGGTGGGGGTGCATTAGAACTTGTGCCTTAATACGGTTTGAGTCCTTAGTTGGATATGAATGCGAAAGGGATAAGGGCATTTAGGTAGCCTCGTCTTTAGTGTGGGATTTGGGGGGTTGGACCTCATAAATTATATATATGAGCATGGTTGCGAGAGGGGCGGGGGGTTGGACATTTAGTTGCCGAATTTTGTGCCTAAAAGCCTATCGTTTGTTACCCCTTAGCTAGTTACCTAAAAATTTACCCAATTTGACCCGGACTTATAGTGTTAGTGATTGTTTAGTAGTATGTAATTTTATTTGATGTTATGTTGAATCTTGTATATATTAGTTGTCCTGTATATATTAGTTAAGTTGGTAGTTGTTCGTTTATTTGTTTGTGTAATAAAAAGACCGGGTTAAGTTTTCCCTACTACATATATATTCCATTTCCTACCCGTATACCTAGCCACGTTACAACCTTAAAAGTCCCTTTGATTTGCATTCATGTTTGACAGTTTTTAGGAGAAGGATCGATTTAGGTACAAGCTTATAGTTGTGTAACCGCCCGTTAGCCTTTGTGTGTCTAGCTCATAGTTGCTAGTGCTTACTTGTTGCCGAGAGGAGAGAAATAGCGAGGGGTGCATTATTTTGGGTGTTAAAAAGGGGTTAGTAAAAGGACTACATGTTTATGCTTGGTTTACATTGATCGCTTGTTTTGAAAATGATTTGATGAGTTGCTTGGGACAAGCAACGGTTAAGAGTGGGGATGTGACGGGTGGTCCATTGGACAACCCTTAATGATGTTAAAAGACGAGTTTATCCCTCATTTGATCGTGTAATTATCTTGAATTAGATAACTACGAATGCTTATGTTTCAGGTACAGTCCGGGAGCTAAAAAGGGATAAAACGCAGCTTTGGACGGTTTGGAGATGAACGGGTCGTGCATGGAATGAAAGAAGAAACAAAACCCAACATTCAGGGCTCCACCGTAAATTACGGTGGCCACCGTAATTTACGGTGGCCCTGAAACATGCCCAATTCTCCACCGTAACACAGGCTATATTCACCGTAACACTTTTTGGTCCACCGTAACTTACGGTGGTACCGTAAATTACGGTGGAGATGACGGACAAAAGTGTAACTGCCATATTAAACCGTTTTTATGGGTGTCTTTTCACATATCTCATGATTAGACGTTTTCTTGGCATCTTGGGGGCGATTTTGGCTGGTTCTACCTTGTTCTAAACAATTCTAAACATTTGGTTCTTGTTTTTGATTTGTATGAACTTGAATTTGGATGTTATGATGATCAACCGAACAATGTCTGGCTAAACTTGTGGTGATCATCTTAGGTGAAGGTTTTCTCCAAACTCTTGTGTGTTAGTTCCTTTATTTCTAGAATGATAACATTGTGTTTACTTTGATTGTCATGGTGTATGAGTAATTGATTGTAGCTTGTTAATTGGTATTGCAATTCTAGTCTAATTCGTACGTTCTTGGTGCCGTTGGCAATCGAGATATCACGGGAAGGGTTAGGGTTGGATATTGATTGATTGATCATCGGGAAACGACCTCGCATTAATATAATCCGAGTACTTTGTTCCCTTTCATCACAACAATTGTTTATACCCGAGTTATGTCTATGTAATTCTTTCTAGTTGGAATTTCACACAAGTGTTAAAAGAAACTGAATCCTAAGATGGTCATTGTTCTCATAATCTGAAGTAAAAATTCAATCCTGATTAGTAGTAATTGATAATTTAGTTTTATAAAACAAACAATCCAAATCATTGATCTTTAATTTCTGAAAATTAGGTTAATTGTAGTTAAATCGCAAAGTTATAAAATCAACGCATTTTCCACATACTCCCTGAGTTCGATACCCATTTACCACTATCTATAGTTGTTATTCGGATTAAATTTGCGTGTACTACGACAGCACGTCTCATCACACGCTCTAACCCATTCATGCGCGTCGCGAAAGATTGTGGGCCAGTAAAACCCAGAGTCTAACACTTTCTTTGCAGTGTAGTTTGCTCCATGATGACCTCCGGTTGGCCCTTCGTGACAGTGGCGCAGAATGCTAGCTGCCTCTTCTCGAAATACACATCTTCGGATCACCTGATCGGCTCTGATTCTAAACAAGTATGGTTCGTCCCAAATATAATATTTCAAGTCTGCAAAGAACTTCCTCTTTTGCTGATATGACAATCCTTTGATAAGGATTCCACATGCGAGGTAGTTTGCAAAGTCGGCGAACCAAGGTGACTCGTCATTCATCTCGATGCTTAAGAGGAACTCGTGGGGGAAATTGTCGTTTATTGGTTCCTCCAACGAATTTTCAGAACTTCCATACTCAAGTCTCGAGAGATGGTCGGCTGCAACATTTAAAGATCCCTTTTTGTCTTGGATCTCAATGTCAAATTCTTGTAGTAACAAGATCCATCTGATAAGACGCGGTTTTGCGTCCTGTTTGCTAAAAAAGGTATTTGATTGCTGCATGATCAGTATACACTATTGTTTTGGACAACACAAGGTACGACCTGAATTTATCGAAAGCATAAACTACTGCCAAAAGCTCTTTCTCTGTAGTTGTGTAATTTTCCTGAGGATCATGTAGAGTCTTGCTAGCATAGTAAATAGGATGAAAATGCTTCTCCCTTCGTTGCCCTAAGACTGCTCCTATTGCGTAATCACTGGCGTCGCACATTATCTCAAATGGCAATGCCCAATCTGGTGCAACTAAAATAGGGGCTTCGATAAGCCTTTGTTTCAGCTGCTTGAAAGCTTTCATGCATTCGTCTGAAAACATAAATGGAGCATCTTTTTCTAATAAACGGGTCATAGGTCTTGCGATTTTTGAAAAGTCTTTTATGAATCGCCTATAGAACCCTGCATGACCTAGGAAACTTCTAATTGCTCTGACCGAGGTAGGGGGAGGAAGTTTAGAAATGATATCCACTTTTGTTGAATCAACTTCCAACCCGGCTTCAGAGATTTTGTGTCAGAGAACTACCCCTTCCTTCACCATGAAGTGGCATTTCTCCCAGTTAAGCACAAGATTAGTTTCCTCACATCCCATTAACATTCTTTTCAGATTTCCAAGACATTGATTAAAATAACTCCGGAACACAGAAAAATCATCCATGAATACTTCCATTGAGTCTTCAATCATGTCATGGAAAATGGCTACCATGCAGCGCTGACATATGGCTGGTGCATTGCATAGTCCAAAAGGCATACCCCAGTAGGCGAATGTGCCGAAAGGACATGTGAAAGTAGTCTTTTCCTGGTCCTTAGGAGCGATAGGAATTTGAAAGTATCCAGAGAACCCATCCAGAAAACAGAAAAACGACTTCCCCGACAGACGTTCCAACATCTGGTCAATGAATGGAAGCGGGAAGTGGTCCTTACGGGTGGCATCGTTGAGCTTGCGGTAATCGATGCAAACTCGCCATCCGGTGACGTACGGGTAGGAATAAGTTCATTCCTATCGTTTGGAACTATAGTAATACCACCTTTCTTGGGTACTACTTGCACTGGACTCACCCAAACAGAATCAGATATAGGATAAATCAGCCCTGCATCTAACAACTTGATTACTTCTTTCTTCACCACGTCTTGCATATTAGGATTCAAACGCCTTTGATGTTATGCACTAGGCTTGTAATTATCTTCCATTAGAATATTATGAGTACAGAAAGAAGGATTAATGCCTTTGATATCCATAATCTTCCACACCATGGCTTTCTTATGAAGCTTTAGAACTTCGAGAAGCTGTCTCTTTTCCTCTTTTGCTAAAGATGCTGAAATGATAACTGGCAAGTGACACTCCTCGTCTAGAAATGCGTATTCGAGATGCGGTGGGATTTCTTTTAACTCCAAAGACGGTGGGTCTTCAACCGATGGTTTTGACTTTTCTTCAGCTTCACGGTCAATCTCCACAAATTGATCTAAACTTTGAGAACCATCTTCACTGATTTGGCAGACTGGCTGCTCAACTTCGTGGCCCTCCTGCGAAATGCCATTTTGGTTCTCACACAAAAGATGTGTGTTTGTATCAATTTCTTCAATCGTGCCTTGGAAATAAGAGCTTACACAAGTATCGACAATGTCGACATAGTAAAGCATGTCATCGTGACTTTGCGGATGTTGCATTGATCTTTTAATATCAAAAGTCACGTGCTCGTCATTTACTCGGAGCGTGATTTAGCCAACTACCACATCAACATTCGTCCTCACAGTATTGAGGAATGGGCGTCCGAGTATTAATGGCACTTTCGAATCTTCGTCCATGTCTAAAATAACAAAATCCACGGGGAAAACAAATTTATCGATTTTAACAAGCATGTTTTCAACGAATCCACGCGGATACTTGATTGAACAATCAGCAAGTCGAATGCTCATTCTAGTGGGCGAAGGTTTGCCCAGATCTAATTTAGTAAAGACCTTATATGGCATAAGGTTTATGCTAGCTCCTAAATCGGCTAATGCATGACTGACAGACATGCTGCCAATGAGACATGGAAGAGTAAAACTGCCCGGATCTCCCATCTTTTCAGGTAGACAGTTTTGGAGAAGGGCTGAACAGTTTTCATTCATCAACACACAAGACAAGCTTTCGAGTTTCTGCTTGTTTGTGAGGATGTCTTTTAAGAACCTAGCGTATTTAGGCATTTGAGCCAACGCCTCAACGAATGGTATGTTTATATGTAATTGTTTAAACATCTCTAAAAACTTACCATGTTGTTCATCGTTCTTCTGTTTCTTCAGTCTGCTCGGATATGGAATTGGAGGAATGAAATCTGCAACTAGCTCCTAGGGCTGTGCTGTACCTGCTGGGACTCGCCTAGCGTGCACCTCGTCCGAAGAGTCAGTGTGGACCGTCTCAGTGATCAGTGGTGAGTCTGATTTGTCAGGTCCCGTGGTTTTACCACTCCTCGTCATTACTGCATTAACGTGCCCTCTCGAGTTTGGTTCTGTGTTACCTGGAAGACTGCCTTGTGGTCTTTCAGACAACATCTTGGGCAGTTGGCCGACTTGATTCTCAATGGTTTGTATTGAAGCCTTCTGGCTCCGTATTTCCCCTTCTTGTGCCATGAAACGCTCCTCATGCTGCTGGTATCGTTTCTCAGATATTTGGTTGGCATTGTTGGAGTTGTTTAACAGCTGCGCCATCATCTCCTCTAGTTTTGAGTTGCTTTGAGAGGTTTGTGGATGGGAAGTGCTTCCTGAACCTAAACCATTGTAACGTTGTTGAAAGGTTTGCCCTAATGGCTGAAAAGATTGTCCCTGGGGCTTAAAGGATTGCCCCTGAGACTGTTGTGGTGCGGGAGCGTGTTGAGCATATCCGAATGGGTTTTGATTATTGGAATTAGATTTCCACCCAAAGTTTGGGTGATTTATCCAACCCGGATTGTACGTGTTTCTATAGGGGTTATTTTGGGGCCTAATTTGATTGCCCAAATAGTCCACCTCTTCGTGGCATGTAAACATAACACCCTGCTCACATGTACCTGGCTCGTGTGACACTCCACACAGTTCACATGATGATTGTACCTGCGAAATGTTCTGAGCTTGATCAAACCTTGCTGCCAAAGCTCCAATCTGTGCTGCAAGAGCCGTATATGTATCCACCTGATGAACTCTAGGAATAGATGATGCTTTATTTCGCACTCCACCGTGACGAGAACTTGACTTTAAGGTAGCTTTTTCTATGATTGTATAGGCTTCGTTGGGTGTTTTTGTTCCAAGATCGCCTCCTGCATATACATCTAAACATTCTTGTGAGTCGTAGTTAAGTCCTTGGTAGAAGTTCAACACAAGTTGTCTTTTGGACAACCCATGTTGTGGAACATCGATCAAAAGATCTTTGAACCTCTCCCAAGCTGTGTGTAGAGATTCTCCTTCGTCCTGTTTGAATGTCATAATACGATTCTTAAGCTTAGCTGTCTTTTCCAGCGGGAAATATTTTTGCATATAAAGATATGCCATCTCGTTCCAAGTCATGATGGATCCTTCTGGAAGTGACAAAAGCCAAGACCGGGCTTTGTCTCGTAAAGAAAATGGAAAGAGTCGTAAACGAATTGCGTCTTCAGAAACGTCTCGTATTTTGAAAGTCGAACACACTTCGAGAAACGAAGCGATGTATCGACCTGGATCTTCGTGATCCTTCCCATCAAACTGCACAGAATTTTGTAACATGTTAATAATACTAGATTTAATTTCAAAACTCGGTGCTGCTATCGTAGTTCGGGCGATGCTTGGTAGCAAGCCCTCTCCTCCTGGACGGCCGGTCTCATTCAAAGGCTGGTCGTCCCCTGCCATTATGCTTCCTGTGTCGTCCTCTGAACTCTCGATGTCAGAAAGTATCACTGGTTCGTCGATTGCGGCTGCAATCCTTTGTGCAACAACTAGTGATCTCTCGCGAAGCCGCCTACTTCTTCTTAGATTATTTTCAGGTTCGATGGCTAGCTCAGCATTAGCGGGTACAGGGGTTGTGGACATTAGCCTGCACATAAAAAGGAAGGCATTATACAGGAAAAAGAACATGTTAATAATATAGGAAATAAGTAATATTACTAATACTAAAATATAACGTACATACATACATAAGTTATTATACAAAACTATTTAAATATTTACTTGATTTATTTACTTATTGAGATGCGAAAACTGTTTTTGTTTGTTTGTCAGAAATTCTGATGACAATCATCAGAAACCTGAGGAAACTTTTTAGTTTTTTTTATATACATATCAGAAAATCTGATAAGATCTGATAAAAATATGATGAAAATTTTCATTTCATCATCATTTCTGATAAATCCATCAGTATTACCAGAAAGAAAATCTGGTAAATGTATCAGAAATGAAAATTATTGTTTTTAGAAAATCTAATGGGTTTATCAGGATCCATCAAAAAATCTGACAAATTCATTGGAATTCATCATAAATCTGATGATTTTATCAGAAAGTTATATTTTATTTTCGTGGAGTAAATAAATAAACAAATGAGTGTAATATTAAATGGATAAGCGGTTTGATTTAACTAATTAATTGGACAGAAATAAATAAATGAATAACTGAACGTAAATAAATAAATAAATGGAAAGTAAATGAAGAAAAGAAATAATTATAAACAAGCGGTTCGACGTGCGAACACAGACGTAAATATATAAAAACAAACAGAAATGAAATAACTGAATTAAAATGAATGAAGTACAGAATTGAAATGACTGAATTAAAAATAACTGAAATGAATAAATGAAAAGTAAATGGTTCGATTCCGAACACATAACTGAATTAAATAAAATAAAAGAAATAAATGTTAGTCGCATAATAAAATAAGAAGTTAGTCTATTAGTAAGGTTAGTTGGTTAGTAGCCAGCTGGTTAATAAAACAGAAAAAGAAAAGTTAGTCAAATGGTTAAATATTAACAAGTTAGTAAAAGAAAACAAATACATACAAAAATTTACAAGTATTCACAAGTATTAACAGTTTGTACACCGGTAAAATAATGACTCGGATTGTTCCATTAATTTCGCCGTGTTCCCGGCAACGGCGCCAAAAACTTGGTGTGGGCGCGACTATACACAGTTATTTACAGCATTTACAACCGTGCCCGACGAAATGTGTTTTATATTTATAAAAATGGTTTATACCTTAACATTAAGACACACACAACAAATGACAATTGTATCCCGTCATATATGCAGAAAGTATTGGTAAGAGCCAGATATCGATCCATGGAACACGAGCGTTATTAAGTACTAAATTTTCGTCATTAGATTACCAGATAAAAAGATAAGTCAATGGTTGTATAACTAAATTGTCTAAATTACATCTAAAATACAAATATACTATTATCTTGTTTCACAAACAACCTAAAAATGTTATCTACCAGATATGTCACAAAAGCACTTAATCAATTTTCCAATTTCGAGACAGTTAGTCATCCGCTAGTAGTTTCTAACATGATGATTCTTCGGAAAGTTAACGCGATAAACACACGTTAACCACCTAAACTCATTCTTTAGCGAGCTATTGATATTCATTCATTTGAACCTTTAAAGATAGATTAGTCATCCGCTAGGAGTTTTCTAACCTCACTTATCAAAGAAAGCAATACCGATGGTCACAATACATCCACAAGGATAAGCATTTAAGTAGATCATATAACAACATATTTCACCTTTACTAGTCTTGAACACAAAGCTACCATATCAGCAATTTCAGACCAAAACTACTAAACAAGGATCATAAACCGCATGTAAGAACATGTAATCAACACCATATAATTCGTTAGAACCCTTACGTGCAAGAAAGCATTCCTAATCAAAATAAGATATATCTTAGATAAAACCAATACTCCTCTCGAGTCTCATGGTGTAAACAAGTTTACAAACAAGTGATTAATCATGAAATAGTTACCATCCCACTAACCACAGATTAATTATCCAAAATAATCAAACATAATCAGGAACTCAACATTAATGAAACGTTCATTATATAATCATGAAGATTCAAACATGAAAAAGTACTAAAGTTTCATACAAACAAGATTACAACATAAAGATTATTCAAGAAACAAGTTTACTACTATTATTATATAATACTACATTAAACATAAACTAACATCAGCTCATAACTTGCAAAATGATCAGAATACATGTTCAAGAACAAGGAATCGAACCATAAACAAGCAAGGAATTGATGGGTTGGATCGGTTATGCTTCCACTCGATCTTTAAGCTTCAAATGGGTCTGATCAGGACTAGGACTGCTTCAGAACCCAGAAATCGCCCAGAAACATGGAGAAAAACCCAACACTTGAACCAGTAGCGAATGGCTGTATTTATAGGCAATTTTGTGATCGGCATGGTAGTGCCACTGGTCGCACGATCGTGCGACAGGTGTTGTTAGGTGACATCATTTTCTCCGATCCCAAGTCAGCCAAGTGGACTAGTGGACAAGTCACCTGTGTCATCAGATCGGCACGGTAGTGCCGCTGGTCGCACGGTGGTGCGATATCATCAGAATCTTTGATCAGAAATGTTGGTCTTGATAGTGCACGGTCAAGCGGCGGGTCGCACGGTAGTGCGTCCTTGGAAAACATCGGCACTAGCTTTTGCACTGGCAGTGCTTCCGAGATCGCTTGATCGGCACGGTAGTGCCGATGGATGGCACGGTCGTGCCATACCTGGCAGTGATCATAATTTTGTTCTTTTCATAAAAAATGCATCAGAATTTGTCCGTTTTCATCAGAATTTTCCTTTATGCTCTGTTTAAGACCTGAAAATATAAAAGTACAGAATTTGGCGCCTAACCGTCGTGTTTTCGGAAAAATAAACGCTTAAAACGGAAGTGTTTTGGGGTATAAAAACATGTATAATTTAACGTATATCACTCTCTCTCTAGAAATGTGCACAGGCTATTGAGGAATAGCTAGGGTTTGTGAGAGGTTGCACGAAGCTGATCACCCATATCCATTCTCATTTAGATGAATGAATATGATGGATAGATGCTCAATTCTAACCTAAACACGCATATATATATATAGGCTAGGGCAAAACCCTAAATTCTGAGCATCCATGTCCACAAGTTCAGATAACACAGTACATAACTTTATCTGAATTTGTCAGCACATAAGTTCTGACCCTTTAGACTCACTTCCATCCGAATTTAATCTATAACGTTGACTTGGGCTTTGACTTTGTTTCACAAAACTGATAAAGCACAGTTACCAACAGGAGCTGCACTTACAGATTATTAATGAATCAATCATCACAGATTACAAACTGAAAGAGTATACATCATCCACAATTTGGTTTGAATCAAAAAGATCTAAACCGAGCTTTCAGTCACTAACACATAGTCACTCTCTATCTAAAATGTGCACACACCATTGAGGAATAGCTAGGGTTTGTGAGAGGTTACACAAAGCTGATTACCCAGATCCATTCTCACTGAGATGAATGAATGTGATGGATAGATGCCCAATTATAACCTATACACCCATATATATAGGCTAGGGCAAAACCCTAAATTCTGAGCATCCATGTCCACAAGTTCGGACAAAACAGTACATAACTTTATCCGAATTTGTCAACAAATAAGTTCGGACCCTTTAGACTCGCTTCCATCTGAATTTAATCAATAACGTTGACTTGGGCTTTGATTTTGTTACACGGAACTGATAAAGTACAGTTACCAACAGGAGCTGCAGTTACAGACCCCCCCTTAACTGTTGCTATGAGTTCTGTTTGGCATCGATAATCTTCAGTTACTGGATAATGCGCTTACAGACTCCCTCTTGACTGATGATGTCCGCTTCTTATTTTGGCCGAGACTTGATCTTTCCAGTAGAGCACAACGATCTTCAACCCTTCTAATTAAAGACTTGCTGATGATCACTTGAATGGCCGCTTTGGGAAACCTGAAGAATCCAAAATCAAACACTGTAGATCATCCCCCTCAAACTACTCCCGAATCAAGTTAACGCGAACCAGCCTACAACCAAATGTAAGAATATTGCTCGAAACCATAATCTTCAAACCTAACCGGTAGCAGAAAGAGACATTAGATTTCCAATTCCCAACCTTGAACACTTCAAACTTTTCAAAGACATGAAGTTCAGTTCGATAAGTTAATAACAAACAAAACTTTGTAAAAGTACGTCCACTATCTTTATCAAAATCTGCAACCCTTCATGTATGATCTCATCTCGTCACGTCACGAATCTTCATGAATCAATCTCCTATTTTCACGAATCCACTGAATTCCCAATGGCTTTCATCTCCGATCTTCCCCTTATCAAGAAGCACCACATTATTTCGAGAACAGACTAGCAACCATCTTGGTATAGGGACCAAGAAACCAATTATCTCTACTCTAAACAGCAACTAATAAGGCTGAATTTTTAACTAGTCGTCTGTATCGCCCTGCTTTTTATACTTTCTATAACTGGAAACCTTTGCTTGTAATTCTATTTTTGGTAACTTGGTATTCTTGTAATTGCGCCTTCGTTGTAATCAATGTAAACTCCGAGACTTGGATCGTAATGAAATTTCGTATTCCCTTTACATACATGTTAGACGCGTTTCATACATGTTCATACGCTTGGATTACTTAAACATATGATACCATGTCCACATTTGTGCTAAATATGTCAAAATTGGGAACTTATGATCTATATGCTCTATTGATGCAAATTTGATACTAAATCTTGATAAACCTACTTGTTCACACACATTTATACTTGTTTTATACAACCCGTACTCTTATACATGTTCACTATGCTTATTGTAACCTTAAACATACTTAAAACTTCAAAAGAATGCAAGTTTAAGGGCCTAAATTGTCAAACAAACAACAACTGCCAAACTGATGTGGGCTCGCGGCCCGCGACCCGGCCCAGCCCATCCTTATGTGGCCCGCAAGGCTGGCTGATCCACAGCCCATCGACCATACTTGATTTTTGGCGCAATTCTGTGTTTTGTTTGAGTTTTAAACATGTTTCAAGCATTAAATACACACCAAACCCAACCCTAATCACTTCCCTGTAAAACCCACACCTCTTCCAAGCTTTTTCCACTTTACAACTCTCAATCTTCACTCTCAAATTAGTCTCAAAAGCTGTTGGAAATCAGAACCTAATCAGAATTGCAACAAGTTGTTCAAGTGAGCATATCTCACTCATTTCTTAGTATCTTTCATGAATTATTCTTCTCAATCACTAGTATCGACCTAAGGAACATTTCCACAGGTTTTCCATGGAAAACCAAGGTCTAGAATGTCACCTAAGAGGCTCCAAAGTGGACTGAAGTTTCTATTTTTTATTTATATTTTGTTAATCTTAGATAAACTTAAGTTATCTCATCTCAAACCTATGTCCTTATGCTCATAATCAATTGAATGGTTAGTTGGGTTTAAAAACAAGGCTGAGACAAGTAAAATCAGAGGTTAAAATCTCATAAACTTTCTGTTTTGTTTAGGGTTTTACCCACAAGTAGTGTTCAAGCTCAAAGCTTGATGTTTGTGTGATTATGGAACAACCTTGGGCTATTCCACTTGAAAATCCACACACTAGTTGAGGTTTTCCAAAGATTAGTTGTACATATTTAATTCTTTACTTGTAAGTTCATGATCCTCCTTGTTGTTTATGACAACAAGTGTAGTGGTGAACAAAGAGGTGCCTAAATGGAAGACTTGATTCTTCCTACCTCGTGCATGATTTCTATGATACTAAGAGGTTGCTAAATGGGGGATTTACCCTCCTACCTCATGCGTGACATATATGATATAATGTACACTATATAATACTTGTGTAATATCCAAGTAATCGAACCCTTGATGATGAACTAATGGTCATTTGTCAAGATAGTAGATTATATCATCTAAGTACATGTGTGCTAGATGATTATGTTCATATTTTTACTTTCATGTTATTTAAATTCCGAATCTATAATCTTCCGTTAACTCTCCATACTCAACCACCTATGTTTCTTCATGTAGAAGGACATGGTGCTCTAAACTAATCCACCAAACACTCGCGAGATTATCAAGTAGGAAAGCTTGCAAAACCGTGAGTATACTCGACCCCTTTTTACTCTTTAACACTTTGAGATGCAACATGTATTTTATACAAAATCACACGACACTTAAACTATTTTAATCATACTTTATCCATGCTTAACATGATACTATATGTGATGCTTGTTAATCTCGTATGCTATGTAAACTATTTGGTCGATATATGCTCATTAACTTTGCTAGCCTACCTTAACAATTATAGCGCTATAGGATTAACGCACAACCCATTAGACTTGGGGTATTGTTAGGTTAAACATGTTACCTCCCGCTACTCTATTGGGATAGGCTATATTAACGCGTTGTATACTTGGATTTGAACATATTGTATGCCATTTCATGCATACTAGTACTCGCATATTATGAATCATGTTGGACATGAGCACTTTTTATTCTATATTATGCTATGCAACAAAACTTGTATACTCGCCAAATTTTTGTTGATTATTTTAATACATGTTGCAGGTTGATAGGCTTGATGATGCTATGAAGAATGCAATTTAGGTGGACTTAGATACACACCTAGATTAATTTTGTTATTTTGGTGTATTGTTGAAACAATGTTGTCTTTTGTTAGATCTTTGTATGACATTTTAGTCTTGAAATGAAATTTGAATTTAATATATAGTGTCACATTGTGTTATGAAGTCTCTTGCAATCTCGTTTTCGTCTCATCCCGATGTTTCCACTATCCGTTGGGGTGTGACATCGTCAACCAAGAATCCAACTTCATCATGTCCATACTTGATTGAAAACACGAAAATACTTGACAAAACTCCGTGTGATCACACACGAGTCTTTTTCACGCACAAGATTTAGATTTACGAACACAATAGGAGATTTTTATTCCCCCTATTTCTTTGTAAACTGTCAATCGTCCAAGCCACATCACCTTTGCATCTCTTCAAATGCCCGATAGAGTCCCACATTGTCCGAAAACTCAAGAACGGACCAAATGCGTACACCGAGAATCTAGAAACCGAATATAACACAAAAATTCCAAGTATAACTCATAACTTCGGACTTTAAAAGTCGAAACTCAAGTTCTGACAAAAAGCATTCAACAAATACGGACAAGAATTGAATGTTAAGTGCTGACAACTTGCTAAATTCAGACCAGATGGAGAGAACTTACTAAATTCGGACAAATGAGATGGATTAAGTGCTGACTAGATGATATCCACAACAAATGCAGACACCTTGTCTTACAAGTAAATGCGGACACCTAGTCTCATAAGTAAATGCGAACACCTTTTCTTTTAAATGTGCACAAGCAATCAACGAATAAGTTCTGATGGAATAATTGAATAAGTTCTCGTTTTGGTCACAAATCACACAAGGATAATGCAACCAAATCTGATTTTGTGAGGTATGATGTTTGGTTAAATGAACAAATATATGAACAATGAATGAATGAAATGAGTGGTGAACACTTGATGCCCCGGGTAATATGGTTCATGAACAGGTGGAGTTAGAACCTTGTTCAAGTCTAGCAATGGTTTGTTTTGATCAATAAGGACGCGAGACTCAACCTCCTCCTCCTCATTAGAATCTAAAATGCCTGATTCCTCCTAAAACAATGGTATCATAAATAATTATTAATATAAAAAACAACAATGAAGAAAGTTAAGTTAGTAAACTATATCAAATTGGTTTCAGGCACCCCTCACGAGTCATTAGAATATTGTCCAAAGAAATATCTGTCGTCCCAAAACGATGACATTTTAGCTCCACACTCGTGCGACAATTAATAAACTGAGGAAGGGAAGCATGCAAATGAAAGGAAGCTTGATTCGTATTCCGTGAGTAAACACATGAAAGTCTGTATACAAATGTTTCAAATTCACAAGTATATGCCTTGTATAGCCTTGTATAGCCTTGTACTCGGCGTATACCTTTATTCTCATGCCCAAACAACATCGTATCAATGTCAAATCTAGCAGATGTAGCTGCGTATAGAGCTATACGCAACGAATGTAAGCCTCATACACAAGCCTTGTACAACTCTATACTCGGTGTACATCTGATTGATTTGACACTGTACGAGGTTTACCATCTGGTATAGCTATGTACGTGGCGTACATGGAAACCCTATACGCCACATACAACTCTATACGTGGCGTAGATAAGGCTAGGGTTTGATGTGAAAATAGACATGTTGGTATGTAAATATGTACATCCTATTGAAAGTCTATTGGTTAGAGCCTAAAACGGTTCACAACCCGAACTAGATCTTTTATTTCTGAAGGTTGATGTGTCACATATCTTGAGAGTTGTTTGAGATTAAATCACCTACAACTAAAAAAAAATAACACTAGAGACATGCGATCCCATAGCCCCAACCTATTTACGCCGCTGCTTAGAGTAAAGCAACCAACGATATTTTTATAACATTAGAAGATATCAGACGCCGTTATGATGATATATTTTAACCATCAAATAAAAATAACCTATAATAAAAGAAAGGTGTAAGGACTCTCAAAATTATCCTAAAAATACCCGTAATTATAAATCCGAGCCCCTGAAACCCTACGATACAAGAAAAACCAAGAAATCAATAACTTAGGGTCTCAGGCGGGCCGCGTAAGGGACAAGGCACATCTTACGCGGGCCGCGTCGACATTGGATTCACCGGATAAGCATAACTGTGCCACATGTCGACCATCTGGTACACCTACGTATGACTAGTCAACCCTATTCGTAGACTGGGCGGCAACGCGGGCCGCGTAAGGGTGAGCTAAGGCTTTACGCGGGCCGCGTGAGGTCTAAATTTCAGCTATAAATAGCCCGTCACTTGCACAATCCTCTGGTGTCAAAATAAACTTTCAAAAACGAAAGAATAGTGCTCTGAGGTCGAAATTACTTCAATATTAGTGAAGTGCTACTCCAATACCGGGTATTAACTCGATCGCTGCTACGATTCAATGTCCGATCGATTAAACTATCCAATGGATGTTTAAGTGCTGCCCACATTAGGGTTTATGCTTTGTCATTCGTCGTTAAATCGATGGATGTTTAAGTATCGTACTTTGTCATTCGTTGTGAGGGTTTGATCTCGTGAGTTATCGTAAATGCTGTATTGATTACTAACCCAGAATTATGGGCTTGTTATTAAATTTAGGTTAAAAAGGCTAAATCAGTAGGCTCGGCTCTGCTCAAATTAAATCTGCAATGTGAGTCATTCTCTTTTTATCAACTATTTTACAATACCTCAAATTATTTTCAAAAGTTATAATTACAGGGACTAAGTCGTGGATATCTTGAATCACTGGCTAGTCGGGTATTGTGCACATTACTAATTTTCTGCCAGTTAGGTTGATTGACCTACTAGGGATAATCATCACTATTTAGGTTCATTGACCTAATAGTGGTATGACCATCGTCACCATTGTGACATGTCACCATTGTGACATGTCACCATTGTGACATAGCGCCAGATAAAAATAAGATAGAAGCCATTGTAATCGCTCTTATGCTGTAATTAATAACTAGGCATCATTTTATGTAAATAGAGTGATTCACTCAGTATTTCCCGCTGACAAAACCTTTTTCAAACATGTTTCAGGTGATCTGTTATGATCCAGGAAAAGTGCCGTGAAGCACTACAAGCTTAAGGAAGTGGCTCATGATAAAATAAAGAAACATGTTTTTTAAAATTAAATATTTCTTCATGAAATCAAATGATTGTAAATTTCCGGGGTTTTATCCCAAGTTGTGAAATAAAATAATCGGGAAATATTTCAATTTTAAAAAGATCCTGATAATAAACTTCCGCTGTTAAACTCAATTAATTAAATACCACGGGATTTCTGTCCTGCGGCTCCTGAAACGGGTCAAACCGGGTCGGGGGCCGTGACAGAAAAAGGTGGTATCAGAGCCACTGATCGAGCCACTGATTTAAGCCAATTAAGTATTTAGAAAATACTTAATTTTTATTAATTGATATTTTGTGATTATGTGTTTCAATATCTGACTAATTGTGTACAGTAGGGGCAGATCTTTATATATGCTAGCCAATGTAGCAATTAATGCAATTCCTTAAATAATTTGACCAAATTTTAACACCTTTATTATCTACAGTCTAGAAACCTTATTCAGTAAATAAATAAATTTACAAATAAGTAAACCTTAGTATGTTTTAATTTTCAGTTATTTTAGTAAGTTACCCAGTATGAAATAATATTTAAAAGTTTTTCTATAAAATTTTGTTATGATTTTTAACTTAGTAATTGTGTGTATTTTGATAAACAGCATGAGTGACTTGTCTGACGCCCTTCAGAATTTAAATCTCTATCCAGTAAAAATAGAGGTTTCCAGAGATTTCAATAGGTATATACCAGACATAGAAGAACCTATAGAATTCAACGCTTTACCTCTCGAGAAACCCAAGCCTAAGAAAATGGAAATTGGGGAAAGCTCTAGACAAATTGAGGGGTTACCATCTCAGGAAGAGCTAGATTTTATAATGGCAAGCTATAATACTATTAAGCCGGTTAATGAAAATATTTTTATTCACTCTCTTGAAACACAACTACCAATAAACTTAGAACCAGCTATTCCAAACCCTTCAATCCACTCGCAAATAGACGAATGGTTGACTAATGAAATACAGTTACAAAACTATCCCTATAAACTTTTTCCTCAGTTCAATCCAGAACCTTTGCCAAAACCACCAATGAGTAACGAGAATATGGCTGAACTCCGCCACTTTGGCAAAGAACTAATGGATACTGAGAATAGGATCCAAGAGATTGGGGGACAGATCTCCTGGAAATACGATGAGAGGGAACGCCGTTACTAGAATATCATCTGACAAAGGATAGGGGATTATGGAACTGTGGTTGTGTAATAGTAATAGTAAAAATCAGTCTCTAAAATAACTACCAATAAAACTCTGTAAGATAATAGTGTGTATTGATGCATACTATTAAATATAAATGGAAATCGAGAAATCGATAGTTTTGGCTATATTAGTATTATGAACTCTATATAATTGTATTGTGTAATTGTTATTTATTTGATACTAATAAAATATATATATTAATTATCAGATGGAAAACGCGAATAATGAACCAGTTAATGAGGTTAATCAATCTGAGCAACAACCGGGGGATCAATATATGACTAGACAGGATATAGAAAATATCATTGCTCAAGGGATAGCCAACGCTATTCCAGCAATCGTTGCTGCTGTTAAAAATCCAATCGAACCGCAACAAATCGTTCCTAGCAAACGTATATCTGAAGATAACTTCAGTAATAACATAAACGGAGGCAATGATCATGTTAATCATGATAATGAACCACGGCAAGCTCCGCCCCCTAAGAAAATGAAAGCTGCAATGCCTGGTTGCACTTACAAAGAATTTCTTGCTTGTAAACCCACTGAGTTTGCAGGCAATGAAGGAGCGACTGCGGCACTGCGTTGGTTAGAGAAAACCGAGGCAGTAATTGCCATAAGTAAATGTGCTCAGGATGATCAGGTCATGTACGCGTCAAACCTTTTCAAAGAAGGGGCACTAGAATGGTGGAATACGGTGTTACAAGCAAAAGGAAGAAGGATGGCGTATGCTATGAACTGGGAAGAATTTAAAAACTTTGTAGAAAGAAAATTTTGTCCCGAGTATGAAAAGGAACAAATGAAAAATAAATTTCTAACCCACCGGATGGTGGATGTAGATTGTCGAGGGTATACTTCAACGTTTTTCGAGTATGCTCGAGTGGTACCAACCCTGGCTTCGCCAGAGCCGGCACTTATTTCTCGTTATATTTGGGGATTGATTGCCGAAATCCGTAATATCGTCAAGGATGCGAAACCTCGCACGATTGATGATGCAGTGGATTTAGCCAATACTCTGACTGACGAACTAGTACGGACACGAGAAGAAAATAGAAGGAAGGAAGTAGCCCAAAAGATTACCCAAGAATTCCGTCCGGGTAACCATAACAATTTCAAGAAAGGAGGGAAAGGGCAATCTTCCACTAGCCCATTTTGCAATTCTTGCAAAAGGAAGCATTTTGGAAGATGCAAAGGATATTGTAATTTTTGAAAAATTCCGGGGCATCAAGAAGAAGACTGCAGGAGGAAGAAATTTTCAGTCTGCTACAACTGTGGAGAAGCTGGACATCTTAGGCCAGATTGTCCAAAACTGAACAAACCATCTGACAATAAAGCCAAACCTGCAGAAGGAGCAAAAAGGAATGTAAGAGCCTTCCAACTGACTGCTCAGGAAGCAGAGCTCAATCCAGATGTGATAGCTGGTACGTTCTTAGTTCACAACGTCTACACAAAAGTATTATTTGACTCTGGTGCAAACCAAAGTATTATAAATACTTCATTTTGCCAAACTCTTAACTTACCTTTAAACCAGCATTAGGCAAATTTCTACAGTAGAAACGGAAGATGGGAATTCAGTTAAAATAAATAAGGTTCTGCAAAACGTAAAAATAGAACTTTTAAGTCATAAATTTTCTACAACCCCATTATTAGTTGAATTGATGTTGTGTTAGGAATGGATTGGTTAGTAAACAACCATGCTCGAATTATCTGTGATAAGAAATCTATAAAAAAAAAAATTTGTGCAACCACTGGAGAAGTAATAATTACAGGAGATAAGCCATGTAAACCCATAAAGTTCATATCAGTAATGAAAATTGCTAATTATGAACGAAAGCAAGGAATAGTATATATGATTCCAGTAATCATTAATACTAAAGATAAAGAACTTAAAGAAATTTCTGTAGTTTCAGAATACCCAGATGTATTCCCAGAAGAGTTACCAGGATTACCACCAGATAGGGAGGTAGAATTTAAGATTCATCTAATTCCAGGAACTATACCGATAGCCAAGGCACCTTATCGGTTAACACCCACAGAAAAATTAAAACTGAAAAAGCAATTAGATGAATTATTAAGTAAAGGTTTCATATCACGTAGCTTATCCCCTTGGGGAGCACCAATGTTGTTTGTTAAGAAAAAGGATGGTTCGATGAGAATGTGTATTGATTATAGAGAATTGAATAAAGTTACAATTAAGAATCGATACCCATTACCTAGAGTTGATGATCTATTCGATCAATTCCAGGGAGATAGATATTTTTCTAAGATCGACTTACGTTCCGGATATCATCAATTGAAAGTACAAGAGGAAGACATACCTAAAACTGCTTTCAGGACTAGGCATGGTCATTATGAGTTTACAATCATGCCCTTCGGATTAATGAATGCACCTGCAACATTCATGGACATAATGAATAGGATCTGTAAACCATATTTGGATAAGTTTGTAATTGTCTTCATAGACGATATACTTATTTATTCAAAAAGTCAGAAAGAACATTGTCAGCACTTGCATGCACTCTTAACTTTGTTAAGAAAAGAGAAGCTTTACGCCAAATTCTCGAAGTGTGAATTTTGGCTGCCAGAAGTGCAATTTCTAGGTCATATGGTGAATCATGAAGGTATTCATGTAAATCCTGATAAGATAGCAGCAATTACCAAATGGAAAGTTCCGCAATCCGCAATGGAAATTAGGAGTTTTGTAGGTTTAGCCGGATACTATAGCCAGTTTATTAAGGAATTTTCCAAGATAGCTATACTATTAACTAAACTAACCTGTAAAACAGTTAAGTTTGAATGGGGATCTAAACAAGAAGAAGCCTTTAGGATCTTAAAGCATAAATGAACAAATGCCCCAATCCTAGCCTTACCAGAAGGAACAGAAGATTTTAAAGTATACGGTGATGCTTCAAAGCTAGAATTTGGATGTGTGTTAATGCAACGCAAAAAGGTAATTGCATATGCATCAAGGTAATTGAAAAAGCACGAAGAAAACTATACCACTCATGACTTATAATTAGGAGCCATAATTTTTGCCCTTAAGATTTGGAGACATTATCTGTATGGAAGTAAGTTTACTATCTATACGGATCATAAGAATTTAAGATATATATTTGGGCAAAAAGAATTAAACATGAGGCAAAGGAGACGGAGGAAAATCCTAAGTGACTACGACTGTGATATTCAGTATCACGAAGGAAAGGCTGAAGACGGCTAGAGATCGCCAGAAGAGTTATACAGATAATAGACGAAAGCCGTTGGAGTTTCAAGTTGGAGACAAAATGCTATTGAAAGTATCTTCTTGGAAAGGAGTTGTTAGATTCGGTAAGAAAGGAAAGCTAAGTCCAAAGTACGTAGGACCATTTCCAATAATCCAACGTATAGGACCAGTTGCTTATCATTTACAACTACCAGGAGAGTTAGCTGGAGTACATGATGTATTTCATGTATCCAATTTCAAGAAATGTCTATCAGACGAATCTTTGGTAGTACCTCTTCAAGACATAGAGGTAAACGAAAAATTAAAATTTCTTGAGAAACCTCTTCAGATAAAAAACAGAAAAGTAAAGTTTCTTAAGCACAAACGACTAGTGCTAGTTAAAATCAAGTGGGATTCAAAGAAAGGAGCTGAATACACTTGGGAGCTGGAATAAAAAATGAAGAGAAAGTATCCTCACTTATTTCAATAAATCTCGAGGACGAGATTTTAAATAATGTGGGGAGAATGTAAGGACTCTCAAAATTATCCTAAAAATACCCGTAATTATAAATCCGAGCCCCTGAAACCCTACCATACAAGAAAAACCAAGAAATCAATAACTTAGGGTCTCAGGCGGGCCGCGTAAGGGACAAGGCACATCTTACGCGGGCCGCGTCAACATTGGATTGACCGGATAAGCATAACTGTGCCACATGTCGACCATCTGGTACACCTACGTATGACTAGTCAACCCTATTCGTAGACTGGGCGGCAACGCGGGCCGCGTAAGGGTGAGCTAAGGCTTTACGCGGGCCGCGTGAGGTCTAAATTTCAGCTATAAATAGCCCGTCACTTGCACAATCCTCTGGTGTCAAAATAAACTTTCAAAAACGAAAGAATAGTGCTCTGAGGTCGAAATTACTTCAATATTAGTGAAGTGCTACTCCAATACCGGGTATTAACTCGATCGCTGCTACGATTCAATGTCCGATCGATTAAACTATCCAATGGATGTTTAAGTGCTGCCCACATTAGGGTTTATGCTTTGTCATTCGTCGTTAAATCGATGGATGTTTAAGTATCGTACTTTGTCATTCGTTGTGAGGGTTTGATCTCGTGAGTTATCGTAAATGCTGTATTGATTACTAACCCAGAATTATGGGCTTGTTATTAAATTTAGGTTAAAAAGGCTAAATCAGTAGGCTAGGCTCTGCTCAAATTAAATCTGCAATGTGAGTCATTCTCTTTTTATCAACTATTTTACAATACCTCAAATTATTTTCAAAAGTTATAATTACAGGGACTAAGTCGTGGATATCTTGAATCACTTGCTAGTGGGGTATTGTGCACATTACTAATTTTCTCCTAGTTAGGTTGATTGACCTACTAGGGATAATCATCACTATTTAGGTTCATTGACCTAATAGTGGTATGACCATTGTCACCATTGTGACATGTCACCATCGTGACATAGCGCCAGATAAAAATAAGATAGAAGCCATTGTAATCGCTCTTATGCTGTAATTAATAACTAGGCATCATTTTATGTAAATAGAGTGATTCACTCAGTATTTCCCGCTGACAAAACATTTTTCAAACATGTTTCAGGTGATCTGTTATGATCCAGGAAAAGTGCCGTGAAGCACTACAAGCTTAAGGAAGTGGCTCATGATAAAATAAAGAAACATGTTTTGTAAAATAAAAGATTTCTTCATGAAATCAAATGATTGTAAATTTCCGGGGTTTTATCCCAAGTTGTGAAATAAAATAATCGGGAAATATTTCAATTTTAAAAAGATCCTGATAATAAACTCCCGCTGTTAAACTCAATTAATTAAATACCACGGGATTTCTGTCCTGCGGCTCCTGAAACGGTTCAAACCGGGTCGGGGGCCGTGACAAAAGGCATATATTCTAAGCCATTTTATAATGCTTAATGTTCCAATAATGGTGCTAATTAAGCATGCAGATGGAAATAGCCATGTTTGACGTGCTTGCAAAGCCTTTAACGTATATTGAAAAACAAAACTTGGCCAAAACAAAGAATCTCTTTGCTTAAATGAGTTATTAAAAGTCGTTGGAACTTCCAACTTGGAAGTATAATGTAGGTCCCGTTTTTCCGGTGAGGATCGATAACGAAAACCTATCCTTGTTTATCACAAACACGGTAACGGGTGCGGAATCCCCGTGACGGTGTAAACCAAACAAAGTGTAACACACACACGTAACCAAAAGATTCAATATCTATTGATTAGGGATGAGAACGATAACAAACATATACAAACAATGTTTACAGACTCTCTTTAAAAATCTCACAGCTCTCGTCTCTCATATCCAAGTTTCACACAGAAACTACGAGAGCTATTTATACTAAAACAGACACAGACTTGACGAAACACAAAGGACTCGACGAAACAACCTTGGGCCAAACATTGAGCCTGAATGAGCCCAACAGGCGTCGAAACAGGCTATGCCATGATAAAGATGACGAAACACATTGTGTTTCGTCATATGTACTCACAAATTCACAATTTCACTACATGACAAAACTAGTGACATCATCATGACATCACTAAGGTGATGTCATGGTGATGTGTTGGCGGGAAAGGCCGCGGAACTCCGTGCTTCGCGTGTCGAACTCTGGGGCGCACGACAGAGGAATGTCGTGACGTCGGGCTTGAGCCGGACCTAACCGAGTCGACCCGAACCGAATCGAACCGAGTCGAGTCGCGTCCACATAAAGTGTACCATATTTGCCTCTTTGCACTTTGACAGTTCAATAACCAAACTCTGATTGTGACTATGAACCGTTTCAGATTCACGTTTCAATTCAGCACATTCATGTTTCATATCAGCACAATCACTACATATGCTAGGAGTTTCAGATTGTACCTGACTTGTAGAAGCTGTGACATTAGCCACAAAGGCAGTCTGAGAAGAGAAAGATCCATCTTCATTGAGAATTTTCTCCATTTCTTCTGATGTATCATCAGCTTTCTTGATCAAGTCAGATTTCTTGTTAGCATCATTCGACAAACTGTAATCACTCACACCTGAGCCATCTTCATCAGTACTGCCACTATATCCTGAACTATCATCATTTCCTGAAGATTTACCATCGTTGACATTTAACACAGTTCCTCCTTGATCTCCTCCTCCAAATTGTACAGATCAGGAGTCGTCGGCTTTATTTGAGTTGGACGTGGATGTACTTGTTTGATTTATGAAAGGATTTTGGTTGCCTTGTTGAGGTTGTGGTTGGGATGGTTTTGGAATATAGGCACTCGGATCGAACTGAGGTTAAGTAGTGGCAACTGGAGGTGTATAAGGAAGAAAAGGACTTCCAAATAGAGGTCTAGAATAAGCCTGAGCTTGAGCACTTGATGGCGGAAGATAGGCACTCGGATCGAAGACCGGAGGTGGAGCTGATTGTGGAAACGGAAAAGAATTTGTATTTGATACAAACGCCGTTTGTAACTTTGGTTGCTGAGCTGAACTGGAACTAACTAACGGGTTAAAACCTCCTCCAAGATACATTTCGGTATTTTGAGGAGCAGGAATTCGTTGTATGAAGTAGACTACCTGATCAAATATTTGAACACAGACTGTTGTCACAGTTTTGCAAACCTTCTGTTTAAAAATGATAGCAAACTCGACGAAACGCTATCGACGGAACAGGTTTGATATTGACTTGCGACGAAACTGATTTATGTTGACCACTCGACGAAACAGAATCCGAATACTGATCGACGAAACAGATTTGTGAACTCAGACGACGAAACACACTTCTCTTGGTTATCGACGAAACTGATTTGTGCTCATTACTTGTCGACGAAACAAAGATCTTGAATTAAATAAAGTAGCCGAACTATTTGACTGGTCTTTTATGTTGACTGATCGAAATTTGATGTATTTAAATATGACGAAAACGTTCTAATATGTTGAAACCTGTTTGATATAACTGGCGAAACATAGGGAGTTACAACATACTTTTGCTATAACTGGATAAGGTTTGGCTAGATTTTTCAAAGCAAAAATATTATCCTTCTGACAAAGTGACAAATTTTTCAAAGAAGCCTTAATATGTTTGACACAAGCCACAAATTTCAAACATACAACATACTTTTGCCAACTATTTTCAACAAACCATCATAACTATGCCACAAATGTCAAACAAATATATTTTAACCACAAACCCTTTAATTCAAATAAGAAACGGATCAAACACTCATATATTATGAAGAACACTTGAGGATAGCCAAGAACACTATGAAGAACTGAAGAACAGTGGCCAGAATTTTCACCGGATAAATTTTCCGAACACGATTTTGCTTAAAACTTTCAACAAAAACCAAATGCTAATATGTAAACACTCAAACAAACAAGGTTTTTGAACAAACTTTTAGCAAAAACAACAATATAAACACTGATTTTAGTTATTTTTTTTTTTCAAGAAAATATATAAACTTTCAAGAACACCTTTTCAGAAAATCATAAACAATCAGTTTCAAACTTGATAAAAACCCAAATATGTTTGGTTTTAAACAAGGATTAGAGCCAAAGCTCTGATACCAATTGTAGGTCCCGTTTTTCCGGTGAGGATCGATAACGAAAACCTATCCTTGTTTATCACAAACACGGTAACGGGTGCGGAATCCCCGTGACGGTGCAAACCAAACCAAGTGTAACACACACACGTAACCAAAAGATTCAATATCTATTGATTAGGGATGAGAACGATAACAAACATATACAAGCAATGTTTACAGACTCTCTCTAAAAGTCTCACAGCTCTCGTCTCTCATATCCAAGTTTCACACAGAAACTACGAGAGCTATTTATACTAAAACAGACACAGACTTGACGAAACACAAAAGACTCGACGAAACAACCTTGGGCCAAACATTGGGCCTGAATGAGCCCAACAGGCGACGAAACAGGCTATGCCATGATAAAGATGATGAAACACATTGTGTTTTGTCATATGTACTCACAAATTCACAATTTCACTACATGACAAAACTAGTGACATCATCATGACATCACTAAGGTGATGTCATGGTGATGTGTTGGCGGGAAAGGCCGCGGCTCTCCGTGCTTCGCGTGTCGAACTCTGGGGCGCACGACGGAGGAATGTCGTGACGTCGGGCTTGAGCCGGACCTAACCGAGTCGACCCGAACCGAATCGAACCGAGTCGAGTCGCGTCCACATAAAGTGTACCAACCTATAATAAAACAATGAGTGAAACATGAGGTGGTTATTATTCGAATTGAAGCACAATAACCATAAATATTAAATTGAAATGCAGAATCTCTAACTTGTAGCAATTAATTAAAATAATGAATTCTTATCATCTAAGCATATGTATAAGTTTGCCCCACAAATTAACGAGAATTTATGTTTTGTTTTGAAAGAAAGCTCATGGGTTGGAGCCGTTTAATAAAATGAAAAAAAAATGCTTCATGCATAGACTTCCCTTCGCAACCATCACATATTTATTCACTTTGTTTTTAAAGTGGACGGTACTACGGCAAAAAAAAAATATATATATTACTGTTGATACATATTATGTGGTCGCGACTCGGTTCGGTTCGACTCGGTTAGGTTCGGCTCAAGCCCGACGTCACGACATTCTTCCGTCGTGCGCCCCAGAGTTCGACACGCGAAGCATAGAGAGCCGCGAGCCTTCCCGAGGCGCCACATCACCGTGACATCATCATGATGATGTCATGTAGAAGAAAATGCATGCAAATATTGAAACTGTTTGTGCATTCGGTTCCGATTTCATTGTTTGGGCTAATCAACTTGCATTTGGGCCGATACATCTCCACTGGGCCGAAACCCATAATTGAACATGCATGTCGACGAAACTCTTGAGGTTTCGTCGACTTTGAAGTGTTTCGTCGACAACAACAGGTTTCATCGACCTGTTCAGTTTCGTCGTGTCTGCGACTATATATATATTCAGATAGAACTCAAAGAACACAGAACACACACACGAGAGAACCAGAGAGAGTTTACAGAGATTATTTTGTAAACATTGTATTGTAACCGTTTCAAGTATTAATACAATGGAGTGTTAATCGTTGAGTCTCGTGTTTATCATTTACGTGTTCGAACTTGGTTTAACTTACCCGTTTGGATTCCGCACTCTCGGATTTGTCGGAAAACAGGGAATAGAGGTTACTCGATCCTCCGGGTGGACCTACAATTGGTATCAGAGCTTTGGCTCGATTCCTTGTTAAAACCAAGTTGATTTTCTTGTGTTTTTCTTGATTTTGAGCTTTGAAAAATCATATATTTTCTGGGAAAATAGCTTGAAATTCTTGAAAATCTTGATATTTTGTTGTCAGTTCATACAAAACCTTGTTTAAAACTCATGCATATATGTTAGGATTGGGTTTTCATTGAACTTTATTGCAAAATCGTGATTCGGAAATCTTTCGGTTCACCGGAAAACTCATAAGTTTACCGGAATATTCAAAGTGTTCATCTTTTCTTCAAATTGTTCTTGGTATTATATGTGTGTTTGATCTGAATTATTGTTTGAATGAAATCGTTCGGTTCAACTCAGTTCGGTTCGACTCGGTTAGGTTCAGCTCAAGCCCGACGTCACGACATTCCTCCGTCGTGCGCCCTAGAGATCGACACGCGAAGCATGGAGAGCCGCGAGCCTTCCCGAGGCGCCACATCACCATGACATCATGATGATGATGTCATGTAGAAGAAAATGCATGCAAATATTGAAACTGTTTGTGCATTCGGTTCCGATTTCATTGTTTGGGCCAATCAACTTGCATTTGGGCCGATACATCTCCACTGGGCCGAAACCCATAATTGAACATGCCTGTCGACGAAACTCTTGAGGTTTCGTCGACTTTGAAGTGTTTCGTCGACAACAACAGGTTTTGTCGATCTGTTCAGTTTCGTCGTGTCTGTGACTATATATATATTCAGATAGAACTCAGAGAACACACAACACACACACGAGAGAACTAGAGAGAGTTTACAGAGATTATTTTGTAAACATTGTATTGTAACCGTTTAAAGTATTAATACAATGGAGTGTTTATCGTTGAGTCTTGTGTTTATCATTTACGTGTTCGAACTTGGTTTAACTTACCTGTTTGGATTCCGCACTTTCGGGTTAGTCGGAAAACAGGGAATAGAGGTTACTCGATCCTCCGGGTGGACCTACAATTGGTATCAGAGCTTTGGCTCGATTCCTTGTTAAAACCAAGTTGAATTTCTTGTGTTTTTCTTGATTTTGAGCTTTGAAAAATCATATATTTTCTGGGAAAATAGCTTGAAATTCTTGAAAATCTTGATATTTTGTTGTTAGTTCATACAAAACCTTGTTTAAAACTCATGCATATATGTTAGGACTGGGTTTTCATTGAACTTTATTGCAAAATCGTGATTCGGAAATCTTTCGGTTCACCGGAAAACTCATAACTTTACTGGAATATTCAAAGTGTTCATCTTTTCTTCAAATTGTTCTTGATATTATATGAGGGTTTGATCTGAATTATTGTTTGAATGAAAGTGATATAGATTATAATATTGTTTGTTTGAAAAAGGTGTACATGTGATGATGAAATGTTGAAAATTGTTGAACAGTGTGTTGAAGATAAGGTGCTTTTGACAATTGAGCTTACTGTGTCAGAAAGAAATATTATATTGTTTGTGAAAAATATCTTGCAACTTGCTATATTCAACGAAATCACTTTAGTCAAAGAAATAGGCAGGACGAAAACACCCTTAAATTTGCTATATTCGTCGTTTCTTTATTTATTCAAGTTTCGTCATTCACAAACAAACTAGAGTTTTGTCGATCATACAATATCTATTAAGTTTCGTCGAGGTTTCACAAGCCACAGAGTTTCGTCGCATATCAAATATCACAAAAAAGTTTCATCGTCCACATACAAGCTTTCGTCGTCATTATTTAAATCAAAAGAGGTTTCGTCGTGATTTGACAGTTTCGTCGAATATTTGGTTTCGTCGAGTAATATAGTTTCGTCAAAACTTGTAAAATTTTTTTAAACAGAAGCTTTGCAAATCATATTTAACTGTTTGATTTTAGTGATTTGAGCATGTATTCGTCATTATACATTCAAAATGAATCCGGCTTGGTGGGATACGAGCAAGGGTTTATCTCCTTCATGGGCTCAGTCTCCCACACCGTCAAATAAAACGTATACGAGAAAGGACTTAGCAACTGATTTGTATGGAAATCCATTACCACCAGTTGCTTCATATGCTCCACTTCAAACGACGTTTGTCACAAGCACAAATTTGTATGGCAATCCGATACAAGTTCCTGTAAAGCCAGCTCCAACCACAGACTTGTATGGAAATCCACTACCACCAGCTGCCTCACAGCGCCATCGTTCTACTGTAGCACCATCTTCTATTGATCCAAGGAACTGTAGTCAAACAAAAACGGCGTTTTATGCTAAAATTGTCACAGATGCCAGCAATGGTGAATCCTCGGGAAATAATGACAGTTCTGAACATGACAATAGTTCAGTTGATTCTGATGGATCTGAATGTGAATCATCAAGGGAGGTTGTTGATTCTGATTCAGATAGGTCAACATCTGAGAGTGATTCCAGTCAGGTACGTGTCGATGAATCAAAATCTGATAGTTGTGATAGGTGTGATATGTGTGTTGGATTAAATGTTAAATTGTCTGATTTGCAAAGCAAATATGACAATTTGCAAAGCAAATATGATGTGACATTTATCCACAATCAACATTTGATCGAGGATCTTTCAAAATGCACAGAGGCCAACATGTTTCGTGAAAATTATGAAAAGGAATTTAAAAAGATAATTGAAACATTAAAAAAGGATAAGACCGAGCTAACGAAAATGGTTTCAAGAAAACAAACTGAAATAAACCTTTACATCAATAGGCTCGAGATAATGCAAAAAGAAATGGCTTGTGTTAAAACTGAAAGTGAGGCGATCCGACTCAAGTTAGACAGCTATTTAAGCTCTAGCTATGTGTTGGATCACATCATTGATGTTCAGAAAAAGAAAACTGATGTCACGTGCATTGGATACAAGAAATGTCCACCACCGGATAAACACAATTATGATGCAATGCCTGATGAGGAATATAGAACTCATTTTGCGCCATCGGTTCCTTTAAACTTTGAGGAGTTTGCGACTGGAATTGGATACAAACAAGAAGTATCATCAGATTCGGATGGGTCAACAGATACAAGTGTGTCTTCTGCTGAACAGAATCAGGATCCTCCAGTTATTGTTGAGGATACTGATTCTTCAGATGATGAATCTAATGATACTGACTTAGCACAGTCAGATGCGATAATTAAAGAAGAGGACATACCTCTCGAGAATCATATTCTATATGATCCTCCCGCAAAACCTGCTAAGACTGTTCTGACCGAGTCTACGTCTACTTCCTCACAAGAGTCTGAGAGTGTGAATTTGCTGTACACTCTTGTTGGTGATGATAAAATCTATTCTGAAAAAGATTTTCCTTTTAAGAATGTAAATCAATCTTTAATTAGTAAAATTTTTGAGGATTCAACAAATAAGTTCTTGGGAAAGACAGGATCACACGATGTGGTAACACAGTGTCCTCCGATTCCAAGAGCTGAAATTCGCAAACAAAATGGCAATCAAAGATTACCAACTGAGAAAGTTCAGCAAAATCACACCAAACCAAAGGGTAAATCACCGACTCAAGGTCAAAAGAAACAGACTCAGAAAAAGGACAAGAAGATAAACTTTGTGAAATCAATAGGGACTGATAAAATTGATACTTTTGAAAACAAATCCAACACGGATTTTGTTAAACAAAGTAAAATTTTGAAAAGAAACAGTCAAAACAACTACACACAACACACAAACTGTTGTGATGTAGGACCAAGTACCTCAAGATCATGAAGTTCATCATCAAGCCTTTACGATTATGATACTCCGAGGTTTGTTGAGCGGAGATCATGTTTTGAATGCGGTGAGTACGGGCACATTGTCAGAAATTGTCCATATCTCACAAAAGGAAAGGCAAAGGTTGATGCTCCCCATGGTAACAATTACCATAAAAGATCTGTTTCACCAAGACAGGACCCTCGTCTTCTTAAACAACAAGAAGTGAAACAGATAAAGAAACAACGGAAAAATGTTGAAAAGGTTTTAAGATCGGAGGTTGTCCAAACAAAATCTGTTGAATCAAATGTTAAACATGAAAAACAAAAACAGATTTGGAAACCAAAATCGGAAATTGTTTCAGGGGGAGCTACATCAATTCCGAATCATCGGGAAATGGAAGTCACAATTCTCGATGATGACGGACGACCCAAGTCTGTGAAGGCTTGGGTCCCCCTCTCCAACTAATCTCTGAATGAGAGTGCAGGATGTTCCAGGAGGAACTATTGATAGTCTTAGGATTGTTGATAGTGGAGCGTCCATGCACAAGATCAGCGACATAAGGCTCCGAAATATTGTTACATCTAGGAGGATATTGTTGCCATTGAAGGAGAGAAAAGAAAAGGGAAGGAAGACAAAAATGTCTGATTCAAGAATGATGATGAAAGAATTTGACCACTTCGACAAAATGAAGATCATTCCAAAATTTGGTTGTTATGGTTTTTGATCGGGTCAACAGGATAGATTCCAATGAAAAGTACGCGCCTGTAGCACGTCTGAAGCTTTTTGAAGATTCATGGATTTTTTTTTCTTTCACTAGAAGTTCAAAGTCCACAAGATGAACGTGTAGGGTACTTTTCTCTACGGTGTGATTGAAGAAAATGTGTTGGTTGATCAAACTACACCGGGTGTGCGGATGCCTTGGCGTGGATTGAACAACCGCACACTTCCTCTCAAAGAGAAAGACAAAGACCTTCGCTGGTGCAATGTGGAAGACCAGCTGGACCCGGAGGTTTATCATCTTGTTGCTGTAAAGAGAATTCTCGATTAATTGAAGTAGCTACTAAATCGACTTTGAAGTCCACACCAGGTGGATATCCAGTTTGGGAGAGCACTCAGATTCCTGGCAATGCACGAAGTTGTTGAAGGATACGGTTTTGAATTTCTAATCTCTCTTATACTTGTAGATATTTAAGCTGCTTTATGAATTATTATCATCTCGTACAACACTCTTTGACCAGACACGTTGATCTCGAATATCATCTCACACGTGATTGTTTCACTATGAAACTCATCAACGTTGTCATGGTCCGCACCGTTTACCGACATGCCAACTGATTTTTCCAAAATTTGATAAATCATTTCTGATTAAAATTAATTTTGGTAAACGGCATTAAGGTCAAGCAAGAGTAATCCGCATCGGAAAATCGTTTTTGTAAATATCTTTGTGTTTTAAAAATTATTGTAAGTTTGTTGATTTTAGGGGGAGTAAATCCAAATTTGAAAATTCAAAAACATCAAAAATTTCAAAACTCAAAAATAATAGAAAAACAAAAATGAGTTTCCTGGCGAGCAAAAGAGAAAATGATAGTACATCAGTGGTCTGTCTAAACCTCTTTAAACTGAAATGCAAAATGAAAAACGATAAGCAGCTCTATATAAGATGTATCGGTAGGCTCACAATCATCTTAAACTGTGCAGGGTGATATAAACTTAAATCGACTGAAGACCAGGTGGGAACCAATCATTGGCATATGGTCTTAGTACCGAAATTTCGTTTGAGAGATTGCCGAGGTTCTGAGATATGTGGTCTTTATGCTGTTTATCATCTGGGTATCATGGTTGTTTCTTTTACCGAAACAAACGGAGACGAAGTCTAGATCTTCCATGATATCATACATACGTGTACATACTGCATACGACCTCAATAAGTGATCAACAATCACATGTCCTCAAAACAAGTGATAATAATATCACATTTACCCGGGAGTCAAGTTCGTCTCTTTGCTGTACGAAAGTACTGACCTGTTCATGGACTTGCTCCGGTGCCCTTCATGCATATGAAAATCAAGTTTCTCATCAATAAGTGATTCTATCACATAGGGCTTGTTTTCAATCAAAATAAGTGAGTTTCTCACGTTTTCATATACGTCAAAACAGATGATAAATGGTATACTCACCAGTAAGATGAATCCTGGTGCATACCTTGATACGGGAATGTGTCGTGTTGTGGATGAACACCGGTCGGTAAGTATAAATCATACCTTAACGTATCCTCTCGCCATGATTACATCTGATAAGTTGAGTTTATGTGGATAACAATACCGATAATCGTTATAGGATGTTTATCTAATTGTTAACAAAAAGAACAACAAGAGCGTTTTGGCATGACCGTACACTGATATGATTCTCTTACCCTCGAAACTCGCAAAAATAATGTTTGTATATATTTACTTTTCTTAGTTTATGCAACTCTGTATATATTTATTTACTGCTTTCAGTGTTTAAGTTTGAAATATTCAAAATTGCAAAAAGATTTTAGGTGTGTTTTAATATAAACTTTATAAAAGTCAAAAAGATTTTATTTCTGCTTTAGTTTTGATTAACCGATGTTGGAACTCAAGTCTTCGTTGCCTGAAATCTGATGAAAACCAAAACGACTAAATCTTCATAAACGGTCGAAGTTTGCAAGTTTTGAAAGTTAATAATCAAAATTGAAAAATCTGTTAACTTTTCAAACTAAACTGTCGGACGGTAGTTGAATAAGAATTGGTCACATGTGTGTCATTTGTTTATGTTAACTATATTCTAAGCAGTTGTTCTCATTACGCGTTTAGCTTTCTTGCATGTGCAGATGCTAAAGGAAAGGAGAACATGTTCGATGACAAGCTTTGGAATGAAGACACGACATGGAGGCACTCAAAAGACAAAGATGATCGAGTTGCCGCTGACCTATCATCAACACCACAAGGATCTCAAGTATTGAAGATCAAAAGATTCACTAGCATAACTCAAAGGAGAGCTTATCTTAAGGGGGAGTTTGTTAACGCACTTCCTAAATGAAATGGGGAGTTTGCTAATACACTTTCTACTTACAACGCGTGAAGACTTTGAAGATCCTCCGACATGAAAAACATCGAAGATGAACCTCACGAGTAGCGTCCAAGGGGGAGTTTGTTGATACATATTATGTGGTCGCGACTCGGTTCGGTTCAACTCGGTTCGGTTCGACTCGGTTAGGTTCGGCTCAAGCCCGACGTCACGACATTCCTCCATCGTGCGCCCCAGAGTTCGACACGCGAAGCACGGAGAGCCGCGAGCCTTCCCGAGGCGCCACATCACCATGACATCATCATGATGATGTCATGATGATGTCATGTAGAAGAAAATGCATGCAAATATTGAAACTGTTTGTGCATTCAGTTCCGATTTCATTGTTTGGGCCAATCAACTTGCATTTGGGCCGATACATCTCCACTGGGCCGAAACCCATAATTGAACATGCATGTCGACGAAACTCTTGAGGTTTCGTCGACTTTGAAGTGTTTCGTCGGCAACAACATGTTTCGTCGACCTGTTCAGTTTCGTCGTGTCTATGACTATATATATATTCAGATAGAACTCAGAGAACACACAACACACACACCAGAGAACTAGAGAGAGTTTACAGAGATTATTTTGTAAACATTGTATTTTAACCGTTTCAAGTATTAATACAATGGAGTGTTAATCGTTGAGTCTCGTGTTTATCATTTACGTGTTCGAACTTGGTTTAACTTACCCGTTTGGATTCCGCACTTTCGGGTTTGTCGGAAAACAGGGAATAGAGGTTACTCGATCCTTCGGGTGGACCTACAATTAGTATTAGTAATAAGTAATGAAGTACTGAAATTTTGTGTATATATATCATAATTGATTCAAATTATTATACAAACTAGCAGAATCACAATTGATTCAATTTTTATACAAACAAACAGAAAAATGATAAAGATTTTGTAATATATACATAGAGAGATTTGTAGTCACACAGAAACTTGATTCTTCATCGCGTAATACCAATATATGATTTTCAGATACATGAACAACAAACTTTGTGCTACATGAAATTAGCTTCTTGAACCCAAAAAAAGCAGAAACTCAAATTTGAGCTCTTTTATGCACTTGAACATTGTGACAAACCATAATCAAACTTGGACGTGCTTTGTCAGCAAAAGATACATAGTTTCACTCATACCCATCAGAGGAAACAAACAAACCAATAAACTTTTGAGAAAACGATCACGTAGATATATAGAATCAAACGGAAAGACCTAGTCAACCATAAGTGTGTATGGATAGTTAGTTTAGCTTAGATACTACACATCTCTTACTTCAAACATGTTGCGGTTCTTGACGACTATATCAAACATATGCACAGACTTGAACTTGTTGAAGTGCTTAGGGAGAGAAATGAGATGAACAGTGGACCTTTTGTGAAACTGCAACAAATCAGGATCATCATAGTACCTTTCCCATCCTAAAGATGACAAGATTCTTTCCAGCCTATCATAGGAAGTCACCACTTCGTTCGTTGGTACATGGACCAGGACCTTACGTCGAGCCGAACCTTGACAGGAATCACCTCCAGGGCTCTCCACTAGCCGAACCACACCGTTCTGGTTGAACACCCAAACACCAGACATATTTAAATCTTTAGTTCTGTACTAGCTAGATAGGTTTTTGAGTTTAGGTTTTTATGAACAAGAATATGAATGTCTGGATTGGGGGATGGAGGTTTATATAAGGGTTTCTAGCCACCTAGAGTGGAGAATATATGCATACACATATATCTCTATCTATATATAATAGATAAAAGCGTGCGTTTGGGCCCATTAAACATTAGGGAAAAGAACTTTGTGTGTTGGGCATCACTTACCCACGTGTGAATGAGTGGGGAGGGGAAATTTTGAATGGAGGGGAGTCCGAAATCTCTTTCCAAGTCATTATAAATCCCCACAAACATAAAGGGATTCTTAAGTAGATATTGTCGAGTCGTTTCTGGTACAACCAACATTGGAAACAACTGTACTGATGGCATCTTGTGTGACCATATATTGATTGATATTACAAGCAGTTAAGGGTGATTGAGAAATCTTTTGATGGGTCATGACTATGCAGTTTTGATTGGAATGTCTGAGAAACCATTCTTGCCTTGCAATTCGACAACCTTGCTTAACTAACTAATTGGGCTTGAGTACATAAACTCTAATTAGAGGGAGAGTAAATCAATTAGATGGAATTTATGTCAAACAATTAAGTATGATGCGTCCTCAAAGGGACATCCAAGTGGTTAAGTGGTATGCTTTACAACTAAAATATTGAAAGTTCAAATACTATAAAATGTATATTGTGGTGTGTTTATCCTAAAAAATTCTAGAAATTGTTGTAAAAAAAAATTAAACATGACAGGATTTGGATTCGTTATTTAAACAATAATTATCATCTTAATGCATAACCAAATATGTATAACCAATCATGAACACGACTGCAAAAAGTTTAGAATACATCTATTCACTACAAACTTAAACATTGCAGGTGAAATTTTTCTAACAGCAAAATCACAAATTTTATTAAAATGATACCCACTCTAATGAGACACTAGAAGCAGGCTGTCCACCCAATACAAGTTACATATTTAAATTAAAGTTGTGCCAATCTAACAAACGGTACTTATAAGCCATGTTCCATATCAAAAGGAACGAACTCGCCTTTATGTCCTCCAACAATCTTCTCTTGTTCTTTTTTGTGTTGTGGAAGAGTCTTTCATTCATAATATTGTAGGCCTTTTATTTTAATTAGCTAGTAAAGCCTAATTTGTAATCTATATATACATTTGTGCTATCACATTGTAATTCCTCACGAGTGAGGCAGATAATAATATAGAATGCCAGCTGGTAAAATCTCGTGTGGATCTTTGTTTGATTTCTCTTGCAGTTTTCATTTGTGTTCGTGTGTGTGTTTTCTGAACACCCCTAACAGATGATTGGCAAGATGGAAAATATTGAAGATCAAATTAATCAAGTTCCATCCGAAGAAAATCGGTTTCGGGCCGGTATCGTTTGTTTATATATTTATTCTGTTTTAGTTAGTAATGGGTCAAAACAGATTATGTTTATGTTATGTATTTGGGCCGGAGGCCAAGTCTAGTGGGTCGAACAAAATAGTCCAGTAGGTTAAGTTGTTGGAGAACAAGCGGGATGGGCCGAAGTGAGCGAACAGGTGTGTCTCGCATAACTGCACGAGCGGTTATCATGGAAACGTCACATCTCTTCCTGAAACGTTGTGACTGTTCAAACACACCTCTTCGCTGCATATAAAGTCGGCTGCAAACCCTTGTTTCAAACGGTTGTTCAGATCAGTTTATGTATTGCAAGTTATTGTTATTCAAAGTTCAAGTTCTATTCGGTTAGTTTTATTATCATTCAGAAGTTTGTTTTTTTGTTCGATTCATAATGATGCACTGTGATTATTGTGGGTTGTATGAAAACGATTGTGTGTGCGGTCACAACACCATCCGTTCCGAATGGTCCTGGGTTTCCGATGACGATGATACCAACATTGGTATCAGAGCCAAAGGTTTAACAGGAAGCGGAAGGAGTTGTGATTATGATGGAAACCGGGTTTGTGGAGACAAGGGAAAATCGGTGGAAACCGATTATGTTGAAGATGTTATTGTTCGTAGTGGAAAGTGCGGCCGGGCGGCGGAAGAGGATGAGTACGCGCAGGGGAAGCCAACCATACGAACCGGGAAGTCGCCATTAAAGAAGTTTCCAAAGAAAATGGGTCCGAAGGGTTTTGCGAAGAAATCCGGGAAGAAGGCAAATGCACCAGTGGGTAGGCCGAGGAAACCGGGGATCCGGTGTTTCAAGTGCAAAGAATTCGGTCATATCGCATCGATTTGCCCAAGTAAGTATATCAAGTTATCACCGTTACCAATTGAAAGTGATTATATTGTGAAAGATACTTGTGGTTGTAGGTCCCTCGGAGGATGAGGTCAAACCTTATCCTTGTTATGTTTAACACACTAGCAAGTGCGGAATCCAAGCTAGAATGCAAACCGGTAGTTTATATGAGAACACAAGCTACAAAGAGAAAGGTAGACACACGAGATATCAAAGTTTTCTCTTGTATTTCAGTGGACACGGTTACAGCCCTTGACCAAACTGAAAATACGCTCTCTACAAGACTAAGTTCACTCACATCTCACACACAATGAAGTGAACACATTACATGAGTATATATATCCATCACAGCTCGTCTGGTCGAAGGATCAGATAGCCTGATCGAAGGATCATCTATCGATCTGAAACCTATCGAAGGATCCACATATACCTCGAAGGATGATATCCTTCGAGGTCCATCTATATCCATCGAAGAATTATCCTTCGAGCTCATCGAAGGCTATAAACAATCCTTCGATGACTCAACCTTCGACACAAACACCTTACAAACTATGTTCTAACTGTTTGGCCAAGTCAAACCAGGAGGATGGTTGACTTGGTCAAACTTACATCGAACACACATAATAACAAACCTAAGACGTAACTCAGACTAACACAAGACATCGTTTTGTATCATGACAAAATACAGACAAAGTACAGACACAAGTGCACCAACAAACTCCCCCTTGGCTGTAGCTTTGTCTCGATCTTCGTGTCTTCAAGTCTTTGACGTCCTTTCAAGTCTTCAATGTCGGAGGATCTTTAAAGTCTTCACGTCTTGAAAGCAGAAAGTGTACCAACAAACTCCCCGTGTCATGTAGGAAGTGTGTTGACAAACTCCCCCTTAACACAAGCTCCCCCTTGATTTATACTTGTGAAATACTTGTTCTTTATGAATTGAGATCCTTGTGGTGTTGATGATGGTCAGCGGCAACTCGATCATCTTCATCACTTGAGTTCCTTCACGTCGTGTCTTCATTCCGAAGCTTGTCATCGACCATGTTCTCCTTGTCTTTAGAATCTGCACATGCACGAAATCTAAACGCGTAATGAGAACAACTGCTTGGAATATAGTTAGCATAAACAAATGACACACGTATGACCATGTCATAATCAAACACCGTCCGACAGTTTGAAAGTTCAATAAAATTTATCAATTTCAGTTACTAACTCTCAAAACTTGCAAATTTCGACCGTTTATGAAGATATAGTCAATTCGGTTTTCGTTCAGGTTCCAGGTAACGAAGACTCGAGATCCAACATCGTACGATCGAAAATAAAATAGAAATAAAATCTTTTTGGCTTTTATAAAGTTTATATTAAAACACACCTAAAATCTTTTTGGTATTTTGAATATTTCAAATTTAAAGACTGAAAGCAGTAAATAAATATATACAAAGATGCAGAAACTGAAAGCATTAAATAAATATTTACAGACATTCTTTTTGCGAGTTTCGAGGGTAAGAGAATCATATCAGTGTACGGTCATGCCAAAACGCTCTTGTTGTTCAATTAGTTAACATTAAGATAAGCATCCTATAACAATTATCGGTATTGTTGTCCACTTAAGCTCAACTTATCAGATGTAATCATGGCGCGGGGATACGTTAAGGTATGATTTATACTTACCGACCGGTGTTCATCCACATCACGACACATTCCCGTATCAAGGTATGCACGAGGGTTCATCTTACCGGTGAGTATACCGATTATCATCTGTTTGACCGTATATGATGTGAGATTCTCACTTATTTTGATTTGAAAACAAGCCCTATGTGATAGAATCACTTATTGATGAGGAACTTTGAATTTCATATGCATGAAGGCACAGGAGCAAGTCCGTGAACAGGTCAGTACTTTCGTACAGCAGAGAGACGAACTTGACTCCCGGATAGATGTGATATATTATCACTTATTTGTGGACATGTAATTGTTGATCACTTATTGAGGTCGTATGCAGTATGTACACGTATGTATAGTATCATGGAAGATCTAGACTTGCGTCCCCGTTATTTTTCGGTAAAAGATACAACCATGATACCCAGATGATAAGCAGCATAAAGACCAAATATCTCAGAACCTCGGCAATCTCTCAAACGAAATTTCGGTACTAAGACCATATGCCAATGAGTGGTTCCCACCTGGTCTTTAGTTGATTTAGGATTTATATCACCCTGCACATTTTAAAATGATTGAGAGCCTACCGATACATCTTATATAGAGCTGCTTATCGCTTTTCATTTTAGGTTTAAAGAGGTTTAGACAGACCACTGATGTACTATCATTTTCTCTTTTGCTCGCCAGGAAACTCATTTTTGTTTTTCTATTGTTTTTGAGATTTTAAATTTTTCGATGTTTTTGGATTTTCAAATTTTGGATTTACTCCCCCTAAAATCAACAAACTAAGATAAATTTAAAACACAAAGGTATTTACAAAAATGATTTTCCGATGTTGGTTTTACTCTTGCTTGACCTTAATGCCGTTTACCAATAATAAAAAGTCAAATCTTGATTTGTCAAATGCTTTGGTAAAAAGGTCGGCACGTTGGTCATCGGTGTGGACCATGACAACATCGATGAGTTTCATATTGAAACAATCACGTGTGAAGTGATATTCGAGTTCAACGTGTCTGGTCAAAGAGTGCTACGAAATGATAATAATTCATAAAGCAGCTTAAATATCGACAAGTATAGGAGAGATTAGAAATTTAAAACCGTATCCTGCAACTGCTTCGTGCATTGCCAGGAATCTGAGCGCTCTCCCAAACTGGATATCCACCCGGTGTGGATTTCAAAGTCGATTTTTGTAGCTACTGAGAAGTCTTTTCACAGCAACAAGATCATAAACCTTTGGGTCCGGCTGGTCTTCCACATTGCACCAGCGAAGGTCTTTGTCTTTCTCTTGAGAAGTAGTGTGCGGCTGTTCAATCCACGCCAAGGCATCCGCACACCCGGTTGGTTTGTTCAACAAACACATTTTCTTCAATCACACCGTAGAGAAAAGTACCCTACACGTTCATCTTGTGGACTTTGAACTTCTTGTGGAAGAAAAATCCATGAATCTTCGAAAAGCTTCAGACGTGCTACAGGCGCGTACTTTTCATTGGAATCTTTCCTGAGGACCCGATCAAAAACCATAACAACCAATTTTGGCACATATCTCATCATGTCGAATTTTTCAACTTCATTCAACAACATTCTTTCATCAGACATTTTTGTCTTCTTTTCTCCTCTCTCCATCAAAGGCAACAATTTCTTCTGTCGTCTATCTTGTGCAAGGACGCTCCACTATCAACAATCCTAAGACTATCAATAGTTCCTCCTGGAACATCCTGCACTCTCATTCAGAGATTAGTTGGAAAGGGGGACCCAAGCCATTGTGGTCTTGGGTCTTCCATTTTCATCAACAACAATAACTTCTATTCTTTGCTGATTCATAAATTGTGATGGTCCCTCTGAACTTGTGGTCAATTTAGGTTTCCATGTCTGTTGAGTTTTACCAGTTTGATTGTTTGAAATTTTTGAAAATTTTGAGTTTTCTGGCTTAATTGAAACAGATTGTTTTCGAACCACATCAGTTTTAAGTGCCTTTTCAATCACCTTGACTTGTTGGCGTTTCTGTTTCTTTTCCCTTTCTCTTACAAGTCGGGGATCTTGTTTTACAGAAACAGATCGCTTTTGGTGATTGCGTTCACGGGGATCATCATCCTTTGCTTTCAACTTATGAAGATACGGACAGTTTCGAATTATATGTCCAATTTCACCACATTCAAAACATGATCTTCGTTCAACAAACCCCGAAGTATCATGTGATCGTCTTGCCGATAATGATGAACTTTGTGACCCCGAGGTACTTGGTTTTGAACTACTTGGTTCATTTCTTTTCAACACTGTTGCTTGTTTAACAAAATCCAAGTTAGATTTGTTTTCAAAAGTTTCGATTTTGTCCGTTCCTTTTGATTTCACAAAGTTCACATTCTTGTTCTTCTTTTGATTCGGCTTCCTTTGACCTTGAGCCGGTAATTTTCCTTTTGGTTTAGTATGATTTTGCTGTTTTTGCACTGTAGGTAATTTTTTATTGCCATATTGTTTTCGAATTTCGGCCTTTGGAATAGGAGGGCACTGCGTTACTGTAACATGTGATCCTGTCTTTCCCAAAAACTTACTTGTCGAATTTTCAAAAACTTTACAGATTAAAGATTGATTTACATTCTTAATCGGAAAATCTTTGTCAGAATAAATTTTATCATCACCAACAAGAGTGTACAGCAAATCCACACTTTCAGACTCTTTTGCAGACAAGCACTCGATTGCAACAGTCTTGGCGGGCTTTGCGGGAGGATCACATAGAATATGATTCTCAAGAGGTATGTCCTCTTCTTTGATCACCTCATCAGACTTTGCTGAATCAGTATCATCAGATTCATCATCAGAAGAATCAGCATCCTCAATCACAACTGGAGGATCCTGATTCTGTTCAGCAGTTACAAATGTATCTGCTGACACATCCGAATCTGATGATACTTCCTTCTTGTATCCTAGTCCTGTAGCAAATTCCTCAACGTCTAAAGGAACAGATGGTTCAAAGAAAGCTCTATCTTCCTCATCCGGCATGGCATCATAATTATGTCTCACAGGTGGTGGACATTTCTTGTAACCTATGCATGTGACATCCCGTTTCTCTTTCTGAACATCAATGATATGATCCAACACATAGCTAGAACTCAAATAACTATCTAGCTTAAGCTGGATCGCCTCACTTTCAGTTTTCACACAAGCCATCTCTTTTTGCATTATCTCAAGTCGAGTTATATACAAATTAATGTCAGTTTGTTTTCTGGAAACCATTTTTGTTAACTCGGTTTTATCTTTCTTTAATTTCTCAATTACCGTTTTAAACTCCTTTTCATGATTTTCATAAAACATGTTGGCTTCAGTGCACTTCGAAAGATCCACGGTCAATTTCTGATTGTGGAGGAATGTCACATCATATTTCTCTTGCAAAGCCTTGTGTTTGCTTTGCAATTCACACCACTTATCATTCAATGAAACATGTTTGTCTTGCAAGTCAAACAAACTAGCTTGTAAAGCATCATGTTTGCCTTGCAACTCAGACATGTTTGCCTCTAAATCAGCACATTTAACACTTAATCTATCACAATTATCACAAATAACAGCAGTGGGTTCATCGACACATACCTGACTTGATGAACTGTCGACATTAGCCATAAAGGCTGAATGGAGAGAAGACGAAGAATAAGCAGCTTGATCCACCAAAATAGATCTTCTTTGAATTCCTGCTGCAGCTTCTTCCAAAAGCTCATCAATATCTGCATCGACTAACACACTTGATGTCTCATCCACATGATCATCACCTGAACTCGAGGATTCTTCATCTGAACTTCTACTATAGCTAGAAGAGTCTTCATCCTCAGAAGAGTCACCACCATTGGCGGAAGATTCTCCACCACTGGCGTGATTTAAATCCTTCACGACCTCAGCAAAACAAGCTGTTCCATCTGGAGCATCATTTCCCAACTGGATTGACCAATCACAACCTTCATCTACTTGAACCACAAGTGCCTGGTTGGCATTTGATGGTCCCGCTTGGCTTTGGTTGTTGACAGGTATCAACGTACGCTCATTGTTCCTGTTCTGATTCTGCTGGTTGTCTTGATTTCTGAAAGGGTTCTGGTTCCCATGCTGAGTTGGCCTTGTACATTCCCTTTTAAAATGACCCCGTTCACCATAATTAAAGCACTTCACTGCCTGTTTATCGAACCCATACTTGGTGTCTTTCTTACTTTCCAAGCTGGTTCTGCCAGTTCTTTCCATGAAATCCTTTGCCCTCCTTACTGCACTCGCAAAGGCCCATTTGATATCCATCAAATCCATCTCTTCCTTATCAATCTGCTGATAGTCTTCTTGTGTCAGATTAATGTTGCCAATCTGACCTTCCACTAATCCACAGTATGCGCTCACCAAAGTGTTTAGCAGCTCCATGTGTTCCTTTGCTACTTCCACACTGACTTTAGAAAAGCTTGAGGTGTCGAGCCGCACTGTATTTGGCTTGGATTGCTGACCAGCAGATGATGTGCTTCCATAACATGCTTGTTGTTGAGCAGGAAGTGGATTCCCATACATGTCTGTTGTTGGAGGAGGCTTGACCGGAACTTGGATAGGATTGCCATACATATCTGTGCTAGACACAAACGCTGTTTGAATTGGAGCGTGTGAAGAAGGTCTTGCAGGAGTATTAGGAGTTCCATAATACATCTCAGGATCATGTCGCACTTGTATTGCAGGAGCGCTAAGAGTTCCATAATACATCTCAGGATTCTGTGGCACTATGACCCTTTTCGCCTTAAGGGTTTCTTCCTGATTTTTATTCTCCAGAAGTTGAACAAAGTCATTGAAGTTTGTTGTAGCCAAAATGCCATTGAGTTTTAGGATTTCCAAGAAATTACTCCATCGTGGTGGCAAAGCATCAGCAAACTTGGTGACAATTTCGATTGGAGTCGTTATCACTCCAAAAGTTCCCATTTCAGTCAACAAATGAGAAAATCGACTCGTCAAATCTCCCAAAGATTCTTTATCCATGCATGTAAACCCATCAAACTCTTTCTTGAGTAGACCTTGTCTCAATTGGCGAGTCGCTTCGTTTCCTACACCTCTCGTCTTCAACGCGTCCCACAACTTCTTTGTCGTTTTGAAGTTGACAAATTGATGATAAATATCCTTGCTTAATGCCTGAGTAAGAATGGCATAAGCTTTCTTCTCTAAATCATAGACTTTCTTCTGATCTTCCGAAAGATCGGCAAATGTTGCAGCAGATGAAGCGGCAACCTCGATAGTTTGATCGAAATCTGTGGTGAAACGTAACCACAATTCCGTGTTTTGTCCAAGGACGTATGTATGAAATCTGCCAAACCATCCCGGATATTCGCTTAAGTGCATCAACTTTGGAGGCCGATTCAAACTTCCGGTTTCGCTCTCGCTTAAGAGAATGCTTTGAATACTTGGAGTTTGATTTGATACGAATGCCCATTGACCGGTAGAAATTGCATTAGCTTATGAAGATACCGGTGCGGAAGATTCGGCCCACGAAGGAGACAAACTCGTGTTTCTATACTTTCCGCTATCCGGAGACGGAGTACCATAATACATATCTGTATTTACCGGAGTACCCCAAATCGGATTCATTTTTGATGAAGAAAAATTGTTACACTAGTTCTCTCGGGTTCTCCTTGTTAACAACCAACCAGCCGAAGGATCCGAGATCGAAAGACGAGAAAAACACAAACTTGTTAAACTTAAACAGACTAGGATCGAAGGATCAATACTTGTTCGAAGGATCAACAGTGTTCGAAAGATCACTGTTGAATTTCGAACAATGATTTAGAAGGATTCTCCAATCGAAAGATCCTTATCTTTCGAACAAGAACTGTAGATCGAAAGATGTATCCTTCGAAAAGATTCCTTGGATCGAAGGATAAGTCACAGACTTCGAAGGATGTTCGAAGGATGATTATCTATCGAACTTCCTTTGATCTAAAGATGATCTTTCGACTTCGAAGGATATCCTTCGATCTGTACTGACACAGTTGACAAAAGAGACAGGTTGGTGAAAAGGTGATTGGTTGGTAGAAAGCTTTCGGCAGAAGGTATGCTCAGACCATACTTTTTACCAAACCAAGAATTGACCAATAAAATATTACTTAAAAAGGACGGTTCTTATCCAGAAAACCGGTCACCGGAGTAAGCCGGAATTTGGCCGGAAATTACCAAACTTCTTAAAAACAAGTTTTTAAGTTACCCAACCCGTCCTTTAACACACCCGGTTAGTTTAGAACACGTTTTTACGTCTAGAAATGCGAGAAAAACACTAAAAACGGGTGCTAAACCATGTGAGTTTTGTCCAAACACTCCAAAGTCTTGTATAAACTCGGTTTTTAACAAGGAAAAGAGCCACGGCTCTGATACCACTTGTAGGTCCCTCGGAGGATGAGGTCAAACCTTATCCTTGTTATGTTTAACACACTAGCAAGTGTGGAATCCAAGCTAGAATGCAAACCGGTAGTTTATATGAGAACACAAGCTACAAAGAGAAAGGTAGACACACGAGATATCAAAGTTTTCTCTTGTATTTCAGTGGACACGGTTACAGCCCTTGACCAAACTGAAAATACGCTCTCTACAAGACTAAGTTCACTCACATCTCACACACAATGAAGTGAACACATTACATGAGTATATATATCCATCACAGCTCGTCTGGTCGAAGGATCAGATAGCCTGATCGAAGGATCATCTATCGATCTGAAACCTATCGAAGGATCCACATATACCTCGAAGGATGATATCCTTCGAGGTCCATCTATATCCATCGAAGAATTATCCTTCGAGCTCATCGAAGGCTATAAACAATCCTTCGATGACTCAACCTTCGACACAAACACCTTACAAACTATGTTCTAACTGTTTGGCCAAGTCAAACCAGGAGGATGGTTGACTTGGTCAAACTTACATCGAACACACATAATAACAAACCTAAGACGTAACTCAGACTAACACAAGACATCGTTTTGTATCATGACAAAATACAGACAAAGTACAGACACAAGTGCACCAACAGTGGTGGCAAATGGGATTCAATATGGGTTGTGGATCCTACGTTCAAAACACATATGACGGGAAACCGGAATATGTTTAAGTGTTTTAAGAGACACTTTGGGTTATTGACAAACGAAAGTAGGAAGGATTTTTCGTTCGTGCATGGAATAGGAGAAGTTAGAGTGCCGGTGGACGGCAAAGACAAGACGATCCCGTGCGTAAGTTATGCACCAAGTCTAGACAAGAATGTTTTAAGTCTAGAACAACTCTTGTTTCAAGGGATAGAAACAGTTACCATGGGAGATACGTGTGTGTTAAAGAAAATGTTTAGTTGTCGATCGAAAGGGTTCGACATTTATGAAGACAAGTCGGAAGTCGATTTGGAAAAAGATTATCTCAATACGTTCTATGATAATCTTGGCGTTGACAACGGCTACAAGAAGGAGAAGAAAGAATTCCAAGAGTGTTTGGGTGATTACTACGAGAGGGAATTCGAGAAAGCAAGAGACAAGAAGAAAGTATACGGTGAACATTCAAAGGTTAGAAAGAGGGAAGTTGTGTATTCCAAGAAAGCGAAGAAGGCGCTTTTAATCTACATTGAAGGCGAAAAAGATAATCCGCGTCAATCAAGAGAAATGCTCCGGGAACGAGCGTTAACTCTCTCACAACTCGAGGAGGACGTCATTGAAAGAAACATGATTATGGAAAGTTGTGTAGAACCGGGAGATCTTATTACATTGCACGAGGAAATAAAGAAACACCAAAGGTTCTTCGATGCACCATTCGAAGAAGTCTTGATTTGGTTTATTACGGATTTTCTCGGAATTGTATGCGAGAAAGCAATGCCGCCAGAATTGATCGATGGCCGAGACCTAAGTCTCATATTGTTACACCGCATCGTGAAGCACAACGGAGGGTTCAAAGAAGTAATGGAGAAAAACATGTGGGATGTGATTGCGGCCAAGTACGGTTACGAACCGGATGATGCATACGAGATGAAAGTCGCCTACATCTATTACTTGGAACTAGTCGAGTGGTACTTCGACTACATGAAGAAGGAGCGTGAGAGAAAGGAAGATGGCATGGCTGGAAATTCAAGCAACAATTGCGGTTGGCTCGACGAATCAAGCGACGACGAAGTGGTGGTCAAGATAGAGGTCACCAACAATCGCAAGGAGTAATCACGGCTGGAGACTCGGATGTTCTTGATTAGGGGGGGTGAATGAAGATCAAATTAATCAAGTTCCATCCGAAGAAAATCGGTTTCGGGCCGGTATCGTTGGTTTATTTATTTATTCTGTTTTAGTTAGTAATGGGTCAAAACAGATTATGTTTATGTTATGTATTTGGGCCGGAGGCCAAGTCTTGTGGGTCGAACAAAATAGTCCAGTAGGTTAAGTTGTTGGAGAACAAGCGGGATGGGCCGAAGTGAGCGAACAGGTGTGTCTCGCATAACTGCATGAGCGGTTATCATGGAAACGTCACATCTCTTCCTGAAACGTTGTGACTGTTCAAACACACCTCTTCGCTGCATATAAAGTCGGCTGCAAACCCTTGTTTCAAACGGTTGTTCAGATCAGTTTATGTATTGCAAGTTATTGTTATTCAAAGTTCAAGTTCTATTCGGTTAGTTTTATTATCATTCAGAAGTTTGTTTTTTTGTTCGATTCATAATGATGCACTGTGATTATTGTGGGTTGTATGAAAACGATTGTGTGTGCGGTCACAACACCATCCGTTCCGAATGGTCCTGGGTTTCCGATGACGATGATACCAACAAATATGACATCATATGCCATTATGATTTAATATTTCTCCCATTATAGATAACCTATAAATAAAAGGCACATATATTCTAATTAAGCCTTTTTCTTATTCACTATTTGACACGCCTAATGTTCCAATACTAATGCTAATTGAGCCTGCAAATTTAGCCATGTTTCCCGTGCTTGCATAGTCTTTAACATATCATCATCATGTTCTGAAAACCAATTGGACCAAAAGGAAAGATTTCTTAGCTTAAATGTTTGCTAATTATAAAGAAAAAGTATAAAACCATGACTCCATGAGTGAAAACATAAGGTGGTCCTTTTAGAAGGGCACAAAAACTATATTATCAAATTGAAACACATGGCTTCTAGTCTTTTGCTAGTTGCCGGTTCGTTAATAGATTTTTCCGTTCAAAAAAAGAAAATCAAATTGAAACACATAATTCTTAAATTGTAGGTGTTAAATTAAAATTAATCCTAATCATCTAAGCATAATTGCTGGGTCCACAAGGTTTGCTGTTATGAAAAAACTCATGGGTTAATTAGCCGGAGTCGATTTCCTAACTAATGCAAGAACACATATGCTTCATGTATCGACCATATTTGAATCTATTTGTATGCATACAATCCGAAAAATAAGAAATGATTATATAAATGAGACACTCGTACTAAAACACAAAATACCTTATATATATGACTTACAGGTACATGATATTAGCTTCTTAATTTTTTTTAAGTATAAATACTGTTTTTATATATTAAACAAACTCAATACGATTACAGACTAATGGCAGGTAGGCGAGCAAAACCTAAAAATGAGGACTATTAAGCACTCGAACATTGCGACAATCCATAAAAACAAAACCTAAAAATGAGGACCATTAAGCACTCGAACATTATGTTTGACAACCCATAATCAAACTTGGACTTACATACTTCACTCAAACCTTTGAGGAAACAAACCACTAATTAACTTTGATATGAAAACCTAATTCACCACATGACATACACTCTTGTAATAATCCCAATGGAACCTAGCCAACTACAACTGGATAAGGAAGGCTAGATAGCTAATTGGTACTAGCTAGCTACATGTCTCTTACTTCAAATATGTTGCGGTTTTTGACGACTATATCATACATATGCATTGATTTGAACTTGTTGAAGTCCTTGGGGAGAGAAATGAGATGCACATTTCTTCTTTTGTGAAACTGCAATAAATCAGGATCATCATAGTACCTTTCCCATCCTAATGATGACAAGATTCTTCCCAGCCTATCATAGGAAGTCACAACTTCGTTCGTTGGTACATGGACAAGGACCTTACGTCGGCCCGAACCCTGTGAAGACTCACCTCCACCGACCTCCACCAGTTGAACCACACCATTCTGCTTGAACACCCATACACCAGACATACTTTAGTAAAAGATAGAGTTATATGTTTTGGTTTTTATGAACAAGAATGTGAATGTATAGAATTGGGGGCTGGAGGTTTATATAAGAGTTTCTAGCCACGTTGAGTATATAGTTACTACATAAAGCGTGTGTTTGGGCCCATTAAACTGTTGAGAAAAAAAACATTTGTGTGTTCAGGGCATCACTTACCCACATGTGAATGTGGGGGAGGGAAATCCCCACAAACATAAAGGGAATCTTCTGCTGAAATTGATCGGTGTTACTTTTTGAACATCCAAAATTGGAAACAACTGTAGAGATCCGCATCCTGTATCACCAGATGTTGATTGATGTTACAGGCACAATCTCAGTCCATTTCACTGAAATAAAACATCTAACTATTGTAAACTTGTTAATGTTACTAGGTATCAAAAACAAGGAATGATATTTCTCGTGGAGTAAATAAATAAACAAATGAGTGTAATATTAATTGGATAAGCGGTTTGATTTAACTAATTAATTGGACAGAAATAAATAAATGAATAACTGAACGTAAATAAATAAATAAATGGAAAGTAAATGCAGAAAAGAAATAATTATAGATAAGCGGTTCGACGTGCGAACACAGACGTAAATATATAAAAACAAACAGAAATGAAATAGCTGAATTAAAATGAATGAAGTACATAAGTGAAATGACTGAATTAAAAATAACTGAAATGAATAAATGAAAAGTAAATGGTTCGATTCCGAACACATAACTGAATTAAATAAAATAAAAGAAATAAATGTTAGTCGAATAATAAAATAAGAAGTTAGTCTGTTAGTAAGGTTAGTTGGTTAGTAGCCAGCTGGTTAATGAAACAGAAAAAGAAAAGTTAGTCAAAAGGTTAAATATAAACAAGTTAGTAAAAGAAAACAAATACATACACAAATTTACAAGTAATCACAAGTATTAACAGTTTGTACACCGATAAAATAATTACTCGGATTGTTCCATTAATTTCGCTGTGTTCCCCGTCAACGGAGCCAAAAACTTGGTGTGGGCACGGCTATACACAGTTATTTACAGCATTTACATCCGCGCCCGACGAAATGTGTTTTATATTTATAAAAATGGTTTATACCTTAACATTAAAACACACACAACAAAGGACAAATGTATCCCGTCATATATGTAGCAAAGTGTTGATACATATTATGTGGACGCGACTTGGTTCGGTTCGACTCGGTTCGGTTCGACCCGGTTAGGTTCGGCTCAAGCCCGACGTCACGACATTCCTCCGTCGTGCGTCCCAGAGTTCGTCACGCGAAGCACGGAGAGCCGAGAACGTTTCCCGCTTGACACATCATCATGACATCATCATGATGATGTCATGATGATGTCACAACTTTGACTAAACACAAGTTCAAGAAGAAATGATCCATATACGTGCATGTGAATTGAGTTATGGACCAATCAACTTCACATGGGCCGGAACCTTGACCATTGGGCCGAACCCCATAACCAATCGCACAAGTGAAGCATATATATTTGCCGAAATCACTTGTTTTTCGGCAGAGAGAAGGCAGAGCACATGTGAGAACCCGAGAGAATTGATAGAGAGTTTTCAAAGATTCTTTTGTAAACATTGATTTGTAACTGACTTTTCATACGTATTAATACATTGGTGTTAATCGTTGAGTCTCGGTCTCCTTCTCGTGTTCTTGTCGTGTTCTATATCGGTTTGCATCTCCGGTTGGATTCCGCACAACCGGGTGTGTTTGTACACAAGGATTAGGCGACTAGATCCTCCCCTAGCCGGACCTACAAGTGGTATCAGAGCCTTGGCTCTTCTCCTTGTTAAAACCGAGTGTTTTCGGGTTGTTTTTCGGGTTTGTGAAGTTCATATTTTTCTGAAAAATCAGCTCATAACTTCGAAATTTCTGGTGTGTTTGTTGTTAGTTCATAGAAAACCTTGTTTAAGACTCCTTTTAGCATGTTGTGTTAAGGTTTTTAGTGAAGTTTCTTGCAAAAATTCGTGTTCGGCAATTTACGGTTCACCGGAAAACTCATAAGTTTACCGGAAAATTCATAAATTTCTGGGTTGTTCTTCATATATTCATATCATCTTCAAAGTGTTCTTCATAAAATTAACCTTATTGATCCTTTGGAAATTAAATATTCAAGTATTTGTGTATTGGAAATTGTTTAAAGATTATAATATTTGCATGCCATACATGGTTGGTGAATTGAGCATGCTTTGAGCCGAAAGTTGGGTCTGATGTGTCAGTGAAGAGATAAGAGTTGAAAAGCATGTCCATAATGTCAGAAGGATAGAAAGTCAAGATTATATATAATCGCACAAGAAGGTGGAACGCACAAGAGATTGAAACGCACAATTTAGTCTGGTCGCACAAGACTCTTTCAGTCACACAAGAAGAGTTGGGCTTAAGAATTGGGCCTTATCACCGAAATCACCTATCACGAAATCACCCATGTTTGTTTTGACTCAGCCGAAATCACCTAACACCTCTTGGCCGAAATCAGAACTTGTTCACTTGTACTAGCCAAAATCACTTAGTGTGTTGTTGCCGAAAACACCTCACTTGTATTCATCAGCAACGAAATCACTGATTGTCCATTTCAACGAAATCACTCATTGTTTTTAATAGGAGATTTTTATTTCTTTGTTAACTGTTTGTTTAAGTGATTTCAACAGGTTTTCACTTACATACATCAAACATGAGTTGTACGAGCCCTTGGGATTGGAGTACGGATCCACAACCAGATCTAAAACAGATGTCGATGGCCGAATATATGAGGAGGACCATACCTCAACAACAACAGTCAATAAGTACAAGTCAATGGGCAAAGGTGTCGAATCAAAATCAAAACATACAGAATCTTTTGGTAGCGAGAGGAGAAGAATATGCAGCTACTAGAAAGACACGTCATGATCTGTTGAAGAAGAAATTCGAATCATTTCATTTCTTAGAGAATGAAACCCTAAATGATATAATTACTCGTTATTATCATTTGATGAGTGAAATGTATTATTTTGGTGTTCTTGCATCTCAACAGGAAATTGTAGCACGGTTTGCTGATGCTCTACCTCCAAAGTGGAGCCCATTCATTGAGCTTTTAAAGCATACGAGCGTTCTAGATGCTGTCAATGTTAATATCTATGAATTCATTCAGAAGTTGGAGCACAAGAACGAAGAGGAAATTCGGAAAGCTAAACTAATTCCTGCTCCTCAAAATACCGAAATGTATCCTGGAGGAGGTTTTAACCCGTTAGTTAGTTCCAGTTCAGCTCCGCAACCAAAGTTACAAACGGCGTTTGTATCAAATACAAACTCATCTCCGTTTCCACAGTTCAATCAAAATGCTTATCTTTCACAATCTAAACCCCAACCTCAACCTCAAGTTTCCACAACACAACCTCAATTCGATCCAAGTGTCGATTGTGGTCCGGCCATACAGTTGGGAAACGGTGATCAAACAAGAACTGCGTTTTATGCTGAAATTGTCAAGAATGTCAGCGATGGTGAATCTTCAGGAAAAGATGATAGTTCGGGATACAGTGGCAGTTCAGATGAAGAAAGCTCGATTGCGGGAGATTATCATTCTGAAGATGGATCTTTTTCTTATCAGACTGCCTTTATGCCAAATGTCTTGGCCTCTACGAGTCAGGTAAAATCCGAAACTCCTAGCATATGTAGTGATTGTGCTGATTTGAAACATGAATGTGCTAATGCTAAACATGCTTTTGAAGAATTAAAACATGAATGTGATAGAGTGAAACTTGAATGTGATACGATTCATAGTCACAATCAGAGTTTAGTTGTTGAACTGTCAAAGTGCAAAGAGGCAAACATGGCCTTAGCTCACAATGAAAAGGAATTTAAAACAGTTATTGAAACCCAAAAGAAAAGTGTTTCCGAATTAACAAAAACTGTTTGTAACAAACAAATTGGTATTAATAACTACATTAATATCATCGAGGAAACAAAGAAAGAGCTAGCCGTGGCGAAATGTGAGCATGAAGCGATCAAGCTCAAATTGGAGAGTTACTCAAACTCCCGATATGTGCTTGATCACATCATTGACGTTCAACAACTAAAGGGTAATGTGAAAGGCGTTGGGTATAAGTCATGTCCGCCCCCGTTGAGACACGACTATACCAAGTCGCCCGATGAAGAGGATATGCCTCGGTATGAACCCAGTGTGCCTCTTGATTATGAGGAAGTTACTACTGGCCTAGGGTTCAAACCGGACAATTCATCGGAGGGCTCATCTGATCGGAAAGAAAAGTCATCATGTGCTTCAAATCAAAGTTCTCCGACCATTGAGGACTATGATTCTTCAGATGTGAATGACCAGGATAAATCACTTGATGAGATGAAAGGAGTAGAAATTCCAATTGAGAATCATATTCTTTGTGATCCTCCTACTCCTGTCGTGCAACCTGTTGCCAAGCAAGTGATAGATCCTGTCAAGGATGTCAAAGATGACAATGAATGTGTGTCTGCTGTTAAGAGCAATAACTTGTTGTATACTTTAGTCGGTGATAACAAAATTTATTCAAACAAAGATTTTCCAATCAAAAACGTCAATCAATCATTGATTGATAAAGTGTTTGAAGATAATACAACTAAGTTTTTGGGAAAAGCGATCCCGAGAGTTTCGGTAACTCAGTGTGATCCTATTCCAAAAGCTGAAGTGAGGAAACAATTTGGTAACCAAAAATTACCGACTAAACAACAACCTGTCGCTTTTAAGGGTAAACAGCAAGAGCAGCGAGCTCAAAATTCTAAAGGTTCACAACCAAAGGTTGAGACCAAAGGAGCTCGTTTCAAGAAGAAAAACAAAGATATCAAGTTTGTAGCATCAAGGGGTACCGATAAAATTGAGACTTTTGAAAATAAATAAAACACCGATTTTATCCAACAAGTCAAGATTTTAAAACGTAACAGCCAAAACAATTACACCCAGCACACAAACGGGTGTGAAGCTAGTACCTCTGGGTCTACAACTTATATGTCAGGTCGTCGATCAAATTCTCCTAAGTTTGTTGAAAGGAGAACTTGTTTCAAATGTGGGAAGGTTGGGCATATCATTAAAGACTGCAAAAACTTGCCCAAACCAAATTTTGTTGAAAGGGCCCCCTCTGAACAAGGTCACTCACAACGTCGTCCTGTTTCTCCAAAACATAATAAAAGAACTGTTAAAGAACAAGAAATAAAACAACGACGTCAAAACGTCAAAGAAGTTGAAAAGGCGTTAAAACCGGAGGTTGTCCAAACAAAGTCTGTTAAGTTAGAAGTTAAAAATGAAAAACAAAAACAGATTTGGAAACCAAAATCGGTAACTGGTTCAGGGGAAGCTCAATCCATTCCGAATCATCAGGAAATCGAAGTCACAATCCTCGATGATGAAGGACGACCCAAGTCTGTTAAGGCTTGGGTCCCCCTCTCTAACTAATCTCTGAGTGAGTGTGCAGGATGTTCCAGGAGGAACTATCGATAGTCATAGGATTGTTGATAGTGGAGTGTCCATGCACAAGAATCGGCGACAAAAGAAATTGTTGCCTTTGATGGAGAGAAGAAAAAGAAAAGAAGACAGAATTGTCTGTCGAAAGAGATTAAAAGCTTCGACAAAATGCAAATCATTTCAAAGTTTGATTGTTCAAGGTTATAATCGGGTCCCCAGGATAGATTCAATCAAAATGTACGCACCTGCAGCACGTTTGAAGTTCAAAATCAACAAGATGAACGTGCAGTGTACATTTCTACGCGGTGTGATTGAAGAAAATGTGTTTGTTGAACAAACCAACCGGGTGTGCGGATGCCTTGGCATGGATTGAACAACCGCACACTACTTCTGAAAGAGAAAGACAAAAACCTTCGCTGGTGCAATGTGGAAGACCAGCCGGACCCAAAGGTTTCTGATCTTGTTGCTGTGAAGAGATTTCTAAGTAGCTACAAAATCGACTTTGAAATCCATACCGGGTGGATATCCAGTTTGGGAGAGCACTCAGATTCCTTGCAATGCACGAAGCAGTTGCAGGATACGGTTTTAAAATTCTAATCTCTCTTTTACTTGTCGATATTTAAGCTGCTTTATGAATTATTATTATCTCGTACAACACTCTTTGGCCAGACAATGTTGTCATGGTCCGCACCGCTTACCGACATGCCAACTCATTTTTTCCAAAATTCGATAAATCATTTCTGATTCAAAATTAATTTTGGTAAACGGCATTGAGGTAAAACATGAGTTAACCAACATCGGGAAATCGTTTTTGTAAATACCTTTGTGTTTTTAAATTTTATCTTAGTTTGTTGATTTTAGGGGGAGTAAATCCAAATTTGAAAATTCAAAAACATCGAAAAATTTCAAAACCCAAAAACATTGGAAAAACAAAAATGAGTTTCCTGGCGAGAAAAAGAGAAAATGATAGTAAATCAGTGGTCTGTCGAAACCTTTTCGAACTGAAATGCAAAATGAAAAATGTTAAGCAGCTCTATATAAGATGTATCGGTAGGCTCACAATCATTTTAAAGTGTGCAGGGTGATATAAATCCTAAATCGACTGAAGACCAGGTGGGAACCATTCATTGGCATATGGTCTTAGTACCGAAATTTCGTTTGAGAGATTGCCGAGGTTCTGAGATATTCGGTCTTTATGCTGCTTATCATCTGGGTATCATGGTTGTTTCTTTTACCGAAAAATAACGGGGACGCAAGTCTAGATCTTCCGTGATACCATACATACGTGTACATATTGCATTCGACCTCAATAAGTGATCAACAATCACATGTCCAAACAAATAAGTGATAATATATCACATTTATCCGGGAGTCAAGTTCGTCTCTCTGCTGTACGAAAGTACTGACCTGTTCACGGACTTGCTCTTGTGCCCTTCATGCATCTGAAAATCAAGTTCCTCATCAATAAGTGATTCTATCACATAGGGCTTGTTTTCAATCAAAATAAGTGAGTTTCTCACATCATATACGGTCAAACAGATGATAATCGGTATACTCACCGGTAAGATGAACTCTCGTGCATACCTTGATACGGGAATGTGTCGTGATGTGGATGAACACCGGTCGGTAAGTATAAATCATACCTTAACGTATCCCCTCGCCATGATTACATCTGATAAGTTGAGCTTATGTGGACAACAATACCGATAATTGTTATAGGATGCTTATCTAATTGTTAACCAAAAAGAACAACAAGAGCGTTTTGACATGACCGTACACTAATATGATTCTCTTACCCTCGAAACTCGCAAAAAGAATGTCTGTAAATATTTATTTACTGCTTTTCGTTTCTGCAACTTTGTATATATTTATTTATTGCTTTCCGTCTTTACATTTGAAAAATGAAAAATTCCAAAAAGATTTTAGGTGTGTTTTAATATAAACTTTATGAAAACCAAAAAGATTTTGCTTCAAGTTTATTTTTGATTGACTGATGTTGGAACTCGAGTCTATCCTACCCAAAATCCTGATCGTAAGCCGGAAAACAATTGCATCTTCATAAACAGTCGAAGTTAACAAGTTTTGAAAGTTAAGAACTAAAATTGAACAAATTTGTTTAAACTTTCAAAATGTTGTCGGTCGGTGTTTGATTGAGATTTGATCTCATATGTGTCGTTTGTTTAATTTGTCTATATTCCAAGCGGTTGTTCTCATTACGTGTTTAGATCTCTTGCGTGTGCAGATTCTAAAGGCAAGGAGAACATGGTCGATGACAAGCTTTGGAATGAAGACACGAAGTGGAGGCACTCAAAGGATAAAATGATCGAGTTGCCGCTAACCCTTCATCAACACCACAAGGATCTGAAGAATTAACGATCGAAAGATTCACGAGCATAACTCAATGGAGAGTTTATTTTAAGGGGGAGTTTATTGACACACTACATAAATGAAAAGGGAGTTTGTTGATACACTTTCTTCTTACGACGCGCGAAGACTTTGAAGATCCTCCGACGTGGAAGACATGGAAGTTGAACCTCACGAGTAGCGTCCAAAGGGGAGTTTGTTGATACATATTATGTGGACGCGACTTGGTTCGGTTTGACTCGGTTCGGTTCGACCCGGTTAGGTTCGGCTCAAGCCCGACGTCACGACATTCCTCCGTCGTGCGTCCCAGAGTTCGTCACGCGAAGCACGGAGAGCCGAGAACGTTTCCCGCTTGACACATCATCATGACATCATCATGATGATGTCATGATGATGTCACAACTTTGACTAAACACAAGTTCATGAAGAAATGATTCATATACGTGCATGTGAATTGAGTTATGGACCAATCAACTTCACATGGGCCGGAACCTTGACCATTGGGCCGAACCCCATAACCAATCGCACAAGTGAAGCATATATATTTGCCGAAATCACTTGTTTTTCGGCAGAGAGAAGGCAGAGCACATGTGAGAACCCGAGAGAATTGATAGAGAGTTTGCAAAGATTCTTTTGTAAACATTGATTTGTAACTGACTTTTCATATGTATTAATACATTGGTGTTAATCGTTGAGTCTCGGTCTCCTTCTCGTGTTCTTGTCGAGTTCTATCTCGGTTTGCATCTCCGGTTGGATTCCGCACAACCGGGTGTGTTTGTACACAAGGATTAGGCGACTAGATCCTCCCCTAGCCGGACCTACACAAAGTATTGGTAAGAGCCAGATATCGATCCATGTAACACGGGCGTTATTAAGTACTAAATCTTCGTCATTAGATTACCAGATAAAAAGATAAGTGAATGGTTGTTTAACTAAACTATCTTAATTACATCTAAAATATAAATATACTATTATCTTGTTTCACAAACAACCTAAACATGTTATCTAACAGATATGTTACAAAAGCACTTAATCAATTTTCCAATTTCGAGACAGTTAGTCATCCGCTAGGAGTTTTATAACATGATGATTCTTCGGAAAGTTAACGCGATAAACACACGTTAACCACCTAAACTCATTCTTTAGCGAGCTATTGATATTCATTCATGTGAACCTTTAAAGATAGATTAGTCATCCGCTAGGAGTTTTCTAACCTCACTTATCAAAGAAAGCAATACCGATGGTCACAATACAGCCACGCGGATAAGCATTTAAGTAGATGATATAACAACATATTTCACCTTTACAAGTCTTGAACACAAATATACCATGTCAGCAATTTCAGACCAAAACTACTAAACAAGGATCATAAACCGCATGCAAGAACATATAATCAACACCATATAATTCGTTAGAACCCCTACGTGCAAGAAAGCATTCCTAATCAAAATAAGATATATCTTAGATAAAACCAATACCCCTCTCGAGTCTCATGGTGTAAACAAGTTTACAAACAAGTGATTAATCAAGAAATAGTTACCATCCCCTAACCACATATTCATTATCCAAAATAATCAAACATAATCAGGAACTCAACATTAATGAAACGTTCATTATATAATCATGAAGATTCAAACATGAAAAAGTACTAAAGTTTCATACAAACAAGATTACAACATAAAGATTATTCAAGAAACAAGTTTACTACTATTATTATATAATACTACATTAAACATAAACTAACATCAGCTCATAACTTGCAAAATGATCAGAATACATGTTCAAGAACAAGGAATCGAACCATAAACAAGCAAGGAATTGATGGGTTGGATCGGTTATGCTTCCACTCGATCTTTAAGCTTCAAATGGGTCTGATCAGGACTAGGACTGCTTCAGAACCCAGAAATCGCCCAGAAACATGGAGAAAAACCCAACACTTGAACCAGTAGCGAATGGCTGTATTTATAGGCAATTTTGTGATCGGTAGGGTCGTGCCACTGGTCGCACGGTCGTGCGACAGGTGTTGTTGGGTGATGTCAGTTTCTCCGATCCCAAATCAGCCAAGTGGACTAGTGGACAAGTCGTCTGGGTCATCAGATCGGCACGGTAGTGCCGCTGGTCGCACGGTGGTGCGATATCATCAGAATATTTGATCAGAAATGTTGGTCTTGATAGTGCACAGTCATGCGGCGGGTCGCACGGTAGTGCGTCCCAGGAAAACATCGGCACTATCTTTTGCACTGGTAGTGCTTCCGAGATCGCTTGATCGGCACGGTTGTGCCATACCTGGCAGTCATCAGAATTTTGTTCTTTTCATCAGAAATGCATCAGAATTTGTCCGTTTTCATCAGAATTTTCCTTTATGCTCTGTTTAAGAACTAAAAATATAAAAGTACCGAATTTGGTGCCTAAACGTCGTGTTTTCGGTCAAAAACGCTTAAAACGGAAGTGTTTTGGGGTATAAAAACATGTATAATTTAACTTATATCAAACAACCCCACACTTGAACTTTGCTTGTCCTCAAGCAAACTTAAAATAAAATACGGAATCAAATCTGAATATTTATAAAGTTACTAATTTGTTTGGTGGTCAAATTGGTTTTCAAAAAGTCATCATCAAAGATTTAAAACAAACAAGCTTTGTTAGATGTATGAAAAGATAATTATAAAGCAATGATTCAACTTTCGATTGACTCATCATGCAAATTTCAATATTTCTCACAATGTTCACACACACTCGGTTAAATTTCTGAATCATACATATAATGTGTATGTTTAAACAATCAATGCCTAGTCAATGAATCATGCAATTTCCTAAGCTTGTCAAAAGATCTAATCTCCACCATTTAAAAGCATAAATCAAAAGGTCTTTGATGGGTTGTAATGTTAGGCTATGGTTAAGGGTATGGAATGGATATTTGAAAGTGGCTAAATGGTTAAAAATTGGCGGTTATTTGTAACTAGCGTAAATGAATCAACAACTATACATAAATAACGCTTAAAGACGATTTTACACTTTTCGAGCTATACAACATATTTCGATCTCTATTTTCTAGTTTTTTTTTTACAAGGAAATAATTACAAACAAGCTAGTTGGAAAATAACTTTTACCGAGTTTTAACACAAAGGTTTAAAAATAAAAAGGCTAAATTTGGTTAAGTAGGCTAAGTAGTTGGGTAAAATTGGAAAAAAAAACACCGAAAATAGGCTCAACATGGCGAACTAATGGATAATGTTGGGTGCGGGATATAAACAAAGAAAAAGACTAACACAAAAGGGTATCCTAAGTGCCTCCGTCATGTTCATGCAATTTCACATATTCATGATTTTGAAAAGTATACAAATGACAAGTTCTAAATTACATAAAACATCCGGCTCACTCATTTTTTTCGAAAAAAACAAAGAAGCATTTGACAAGAAAGCTGTAAAGGCTCAAAAAATATGCTCACGTAAACGGAAGGAATGGGTATAAATATAAAGATAAACATGCAAGTCTTTCTTTGTTTTATCACACTTTTTAGTTATCTTTTTAAAAAATCAATTTGGCTTGTCGATTTTTATCAAATTTGATGCTTTCTAAAGACACAAATTGACCATTTTTGTGTTATTTTTTCGAAAATATATACTGAAATGAGAACAATTAAGGGCAAACATAGTTTCAAACCTTTTAAACCCCTCCCCACACTTGAACTTCACATTGTCCCCAATGTGAAATACATATTAGTTAAGCAATTTTGAAGAGCTAAACTAATAATGTGAAAAGGGAAAGAGTTACTCCCTCAGTGTTGGAGTCGACTTGTTTGAGTAGACTTTGATTGAAGTCGTCTCAACTCTGTGTGCAATTCTTTATGAATCTGCCAAGTATGTCACTTGCTAAAGCATTCAACATTACCACTGATTAAAATGTTAGATAATTAAACAAAATCTATTATTCAAACAAACCAAACACACTACTTAAAATATTAAAAACAAACATAAAGTTTAAAAATCCCAAACAAAGTACTGAAAAGAAATAAGATAAAACAACAGTTTCTGAACTGTTTCGCCCTACCTCCTCCTCCTCCTACTCCTCCTCATCATCATCATCATGGTGGCGTGTTCCAGATGAACCCGCCCCATAGTTACCTATGTTTCCAAACGGAAACTGTGGAGGGTTGCCGAAGTGGCTAGGATATACGCTTTGTAGCCCTCCGAAGATGTAGGAAAAACCTGCATACATTTCCTCCCTCATTGTGTGTTGAGATGCCCGTATAGATTCCTGGTCGGCTCTCATAGCTTCTTGAGTTGCTCGCATAGCCTCTTGGTTAGCTCTCATAGTATCATGAGAAACCGGCATATGCTGGAACTGCTGGTACAACTCAGGGAAGGAAGGTACACCTGGAGGCCAGTTTGGCTGATATTGATACTAGTGCTGGTGCTCTTCATGCTGTGGCTGATTGTGTGGTGGTGGCTCGAGGACCAGATTCTCTTCCATGTTGACGTCCTCGTCATGTGGTGGTAGCGGATCCCATATCTCTCCATTTAGACCCCTTAGTCTTGGGCCATTATCTGTATCCACTACCAGACCCATCGCTCTCAAAGATCTCATATCTACGTCTCCTCCTGCATGAACGATTGTGAGACCACTAACTACATCATCCGTCATAATACCCAAGTTGTATGCCAACTGAGTCACATATTTACCACCATGTATTTCACTGCTTGTAGTTCTCCCCGCGCTGTTTACGAAAAATTCTGCCATTCTAGCTGCGAGGTTGACGTGCACTCCAGTCACTAAGGAATATAAGAAAAGAAGATCCAGAGTGGGACAGTTTCCTGCACTGTCCATGCGCCCACAGATGGTGTGACTCATAACCTGATGAATAACCCTGACTAGTGGGTCTCGTAGTCGTGAAGCTTTAGCTTTTCTAGCTTCATAGGGTGGTTCAACTGCCACTTGTGCCCAAAAGTTAGCCCGTTGCTGATCATTATCAAACTTGTAGATATTGGTGAAAAGTTCCGAATCAATCTCTTCAGCTGAGTATATGCCCAATCTTCTTACAAGTCTGGCAACCGACCACTTATGCCACTTTCTACCCAACCTGAACTGTATCGTCTCCCTGTATTTAAAGTCTGGATTTTCGCTTCTTGGTTTTTCATAAGTGTATGAAGTGAAAAATTCCAACGTAAGCTCAAGATAAACTGGTCGTGCAATTTTGAACAACCTTGAGATGGGATGCGACATCATTTCGGATAACCTTTCTTCTTGGTTGAGGGTTGTTAAAGTGTCCCAGTTGATCCTTCTCGGTTCACCGATTTGTCCCCGTCGATTCCATAATGCTTCTAATCTTGCAACACAGGGCTGTTCTTTCGTTTTGTTTTCGCTGAACTGGAGGAATCTGTGATTCATCTGCATACAGGAATACAATAAAATAAGAGCAGAAAATAAAATTTTCATCCCTGCCACCGGAACAGGCTGTTTACGACGTTCTGTCGTCGTTTCAGCAGCCACACGGCCGTGCGTCTGGTGGCACTACCGTGCCAATTCCTGATCGGACAGTGGCATGTTTCCGGAAATTCATCTCGCACTGCCGTGCCGATTTGGCACTGCCGTGCGACTCGGCATCGCTGTTCTAAATCGGTGATCTGACCTTGATTTGTGACCGGCACTGCCATGCCGTTTCTATGGCATGCCCGTGCGGCTTCGAAAAATTATCAAAAAACAGTTTATTTCACTGATTTAAACCTTTATAATTCAAATTCTAACTTGTAATCAGTGAATAAACTTTAAATCAAGGATCAGAATTACTGATTTAGCACCAAACACTTAAGAACAAGGGTTTATTTGATTTTTATGAAGAAAACCCCAAAATTTCTTGATTCAAACATCAAATCTACATCAGAAACTAAGTTTAATCTGCAAAACAAGTAGGAAACATACCTTGGAAGATGATTGAAGTGAAATCTAGGCAAAAATCGGTTGATTTTTAGGTGTAGGTCACCTGGAACCCCCGTGCGGCTGCTAGGGTTTCAAAAAATGACAGGTTTTTACAGCAAAATTGTTTAAATACCCCGCTTTTTACTGTTCAGATTTTGACTCGCACGGTTATGCGACTGGCCGCACGGTCGTGCCGATCCTAGTCGCACTCCGGGTTTGATTGTTGTTACCGGGTTGCATGGTAGTGCAGCGGGTCGCACGGTAGTACGAGCCGATGACTACCCTGTGCACGAGTTCTGGTCTGGTTTTGATTACAGAGTGCATGACCGTGCCAATTTTGGCACGGCCGTGCAACACATGGGCCTTTTACGGTCATTTTTCACAGTAAGCTTTTAAATCCGTATTTTTAGCCAATTTTTCCATTTTTGCACTATTTCATATGTTTTAACAATTAATCAACTTCATATTTGCAAAAGTGATGGATCAAGCTTGTATGTTCCTACGTTTAAAACCGAAAAACTAATTAATTAGGAAATAAACATAACAAAATAAGATGTACAAAATTATTCTTAGCGTGTGAAAACACGCTCGCTAAATTTATCAGTGAGTCGATAGCTAGACTCATCCTCCCCACACTTGTTTTAACTGTGCGGGACGTGGGGTTCGAGAATTTCCTCCACCGAGTCAACCGGTCCGTTGATGTAACGTTTTAAACGATGACCGTTGACTTTGAATGTTTCCCCGCTTAATTTTTTTATGACGACGGCTCTGTTTGGAAATACTTCTTTGACCGTGTATGGACCCGTCCATCGAGATCTTAACTTCCCGGGGAATAAACGCAGTAGTGAGGAGTACAACAAAACAAGATCCCCAACACGGAAATATTTATGTTCTCTCAATCTTTTGTCATGAAACCTCTTGACTCGTTCTTTGTACCTGCTAGAACTTTCATAGGCATGGTTCCTTAGCTCTTCGAGCTAATGGATTTATAGAAAACGGGCTTCACCACCGCTCTTCAAATCCATATTTGCCGTTTTCAAGGCCCAAAATGCCCTGTGTTCTAGCTCGACGGGTAGATGACAGGTTTTTCCATAAACTAACCTAAAGGGCGTGGTCCCGATAGGTGTCTTGAATGCTGTTCTAAAAGCACACAAAGCGTCATCTAGGTTGTTTGACCAATCCTTGGGGTTGTTATTAATGGACCGTTCAAGGATTCTTTTCAAACCCCGATTTGTGACCTCCACTTGCCTGCTCGTTTGAGGATGATATGGCGTAGCCAATCTGTGATTAACACCATAACGGGAAAAGGCTCGTTCTAACTGCGCATTACAAATATGCGTTCCACGGTCACTGATTAGTGCTTTTGGAGCACCAAATCGGGCAAATAAACTTTTTAAGAACCTCACAACTACCCTAGCATCGTTTGTAGGTAAAGCTTGAGCTTCGGCCCACTTTGAGACGTAGTCTACAGCAACTAGGATATACTTGTTACCTTGTGAGGCTGGAAATGGTCCCATGAAGTCGATACCCCATATATCAAAGACTTCACAGACTTGCATTGGATGTTGAGGCATCTCATTGCGTGCGGAGATATTGGTTGCCCTTTGGCAAGCATCACACGCTCTAACCCATTCATGCGCGTCGCGAAAGATTGTGGGCCAGTAAAACCCAGAGTCTAACACTTTCTTTGCAGTGTACTTTGCTCCATGATGACCTCCGGTTGGCCCTTCGTGACAGTGGCGTAGAATGCTAGCTGCCTCTTCTCTAAATACACATCTTCGGATCACCTGATCGGCTCCGATTCTAAACAAGTATGGTTCGTCCAAAATATAATATTTCAAGTCTGCAAAGAACTTCCTCTTTTGCTGATATGACAATCCTTTGATAAGGATTCCACATGCGAGGTAGTTTGCAAAGTCGGCGAACCAAGGTGACTCGTCATTCATCTCGATGCTTAAGAGGAATTCGTGGGGGAAATTGTCGTTTATTGGTTCCTTCAATGAATTTTCAGAACTTCCATACTCAAGTCTCGAGAGATGGTCGGCTGCAACATTTAAAGATCCCTTTTTGTCTTGGATCTCAATGTCAAATTCTTGTAGTAACAAGATCCATCTGATAAGACGCGGTTTTGCGTCCTGTTTGCTAAAAAGGTATTTGATTGCTGCATGATCCGTATACACCATTGTTTTGGACAACACAAGGTACGACCTGAATTTATCGAAAGCATAAACTACTGCCAAAAGCTCTTTCTCTGTAGTTGTGTAATTTTCCTAAGCATCATGTAGAGTCTTGCTGGCATAGTAAATAGGAAGAAAATGCTTCTCCCTTCATTGCCCTAAGACTGCTCCTATTGCGTAATCATTGGCGTCGCACGTTATCTCAAATGGCAATGCCCAATCTGGTGCAACTAAAATAGGGGCTTCGATAAGCCTTTGTTTCAGCTGCTTGAAAGCTTTCATGCATTCGTCTGAAAACATAAATGGAGCATCTTTTTCTAATAAACGGGTCATAGGTCTTGCGATTTTTGAAAAGTCTTTTATGAATCGCCTATAGAACCCTGTATGACCTAGGAAACTTCTAATTGCTCTGACCGAGGTAGGGGGAGGAAGTTTAGAAATGATATCCACTTTTGCTGAATCAACTTCCAACCCGGCTTCAGAGATTTTGTGTCCGAAAACTACCCCTTCCTTCACCATGAAGTGGCATTTCTCCCAGTTAAGCACAAGATTAGTTTCCTCACATCCCATTAACATTCTTTTCAGATTTCCAAGACATTGATTAAAATAACTCCGGAACACAGAAAAAGCATCCATGAATACTTCCATGGAGTCTTCAATCATGTCATGGAAAATGGCTACCATGCAGCGCTGAAATGTGGCTGGTGCATTGCATAGTCCAAAAGGCATACGCCGGTAGGCGAATGTGCCGAAAGGACATGTGAAAGTAGTCTTTTCCTGGTCCTCAGGAGCGATAGGAATTTGAAAGTATCCAGAGAACCCATCCAGAAAACAGAAAAACGACCTCCCCGACAGACGTTCAAACATCTGGTCAATGAATGGAAGCGGGAAGTGGTCCTTACGGGTGGCATCGTTGAGCTTGCGGTAATCGATGCAAACTCGCCATCCGGTGACGGTACGGGTATGAATAAGTTCATTCCTATCGTTTGGAACTACAGTAATACCACCTTTCTTGGGTACTACTTGCACTGGACTCACCCAAACAGAATCAGATATAGGATAAATCAGCCCTGCATCTAATAACTTGATTACTTCTTTCTTCACCACGTCTTGCATATTAGGATTCAAACGCCTTTGATGTTATGCACTAGGCTTGTAATTATCTTCCATTAGAATATTATGAGTACAGAAAGAAGGATTAATGCCTTTGATATCCATAATCTTCCATGCCATGGCTTTCTTATGAAGCTTTAGAACTTCGAGAAGCTGTCTTTTTTCCTCTTTTGCTAAAGATTCTGAAATGATAACTGGCAAGTGACACTCCTCGTCTAGAAATGCGTATTCGAGATGCGGTGGGATGTCTTTTAAATCCAAAGACGGTGGGTCTTCAACCGATGGTTTTGACTTTTCTTCAGCTTCACGGTCAATCTCCACAAATTGATCTATACTTTGAGAACCATCTTCACTGATTTGGCAGACTGGCTGCTCAACTTCGTGGCCCTCCTGCGAAATGCCATTTTGGTTCTCACACAAAAGATGTGTGTTTGTATCAATTTCTTCAATCGTGCCTTGGAAATGAGAGCTTACACAAGTATCAACAATGTCGACATAGTAAAGCAGGTCATGGTGACTTTGCGGATGTTGCATTGATCTTTTATCCAACCCGGATTGTACGTGTTGCTATAGGGTTATTTTGGGGCCTAATTTGATTGCCCAAATAGTCCACCTCTTCGTGGCCTGTAAACATAACACCCTGCTCATATGTACCTGGCTCGTGTGACCTGCGAAACGTTCTGAGCTTGATCAAACCTTGCTGCCAAAGCTCCAATCTGTGCTGCAAGAGCCGTATATGTATCCACCTGATGAACTCCAGGAATAGATGATGCTTTATTTCGAACTCCACCGTGACGAGAACTTGACTTTAAGGTAGCTTTTTCTATGATTGCATAGGCTTCGTTGTGTGTTTTTGTTCCAAGATCGCCTCCTCCATATACATCTAAACGTTTTTGTGAGTCGTAGTTAAGTCCTTCGTAGAAGTTCAACACAAGTTGTCTTTTGGACAACCCATGATGTGGAACATCGATCAAAAGATCTTTGAACCTCTCCCAAGCTGCGTGTAGAGATTCTCCTTCGTCCTGTTTGAATGTCATAATACGATTCTTAAGCTTAGCTGTCTTTTCCGGCGGGAAATATTTTTGCATAAAAAGATCTGCCATCTCGTTCCAAGTCATGATGGATCCTGCTGGAAGTGACAAAAGCCAAGATCGGGCTTTGTCTGGTAAAGAAAATGGAAAGAGTCGCAAACGAATTGCGTCTTCAGAAACGTCTCTTATTTTGAAAGTCGAACACACTTCGAGAAACGAAGCGATGTGTCGACCTGGATCTTCGTGATCCTTCCCATCAAACTACACAGAATTTTGTAACATGTTAATAATACTAGATTTAATTTCAAAACTCGGTGCTGATATCGTAGGTCGGTCGATGCATGGTAGCAAGCCCTCTCCTCCTAGACGGCCGGTCTCATTCAAAGGTTGGTCGTCCTCTACCATAATGCTTCCTGTGTCGTCCTCTGAACTCTCGCTGTCAGAAAGTATCACTGGTTCGTCGATTGCGGCTGCAATCCTTTGTGCAACAACTAGTGATCTCTCGCGAAGCCGCCTACTTCGTCTTAGATTATTTTCAAGTTCGATGGCTAGCTCAGCATTAGCGGGTACAGGGGTTGTGGACATTAGCCTGCACGTAAAAAGGAAGGCATTATACAGGAAAAAGAACATGTTAATAATATAGGAAATAAGTAATATTACTAATACTAAAATATAACGTACATACATACATAAGTTATTATACAAAACTATTTAAATATTTACTTGATTTATTTACTTAATTACATGCGAAAACTGTTTTTGTTTGTTTGTCAGAAATTCTGATGACAATCATCAGAAAGAAACCTGAGGAAACTTTTTAGTTTTTTTTTATATACATATCATAAAATCTGATAAGATCTGATAAAAATCTGACGAAAATTTTCATTTCATCAGAATTTCTGATAAATCCATCAGAATTACCAGAAAAATCTGGTAAATGTATTAGAAATGAAAATTATTGTTTTTAGAAAATCTAATGGGTTTATCAGGATCCATCAGAAAATCTGACAAATTCATTGGAATTCATCAGAAATATGATGATTTTATCAGAAAGTTATATTTTATTTTCGTGGAGTAAATAAATAAACAAATGAGTGTAATATTAAATGGATAAGTGGTTTGATTTAACTAATTAATTGGACAGAAATAAATAAATGAATAACTGAACGTAAATAAATAAATAAATGAAAAGTAAATGCAGAAAAGAAATAATTATAAATAAGCGGTTCGACGTGCGAACACAGACGTAAATATATAAAAACAAACAGAAATGAAATAACTGAATTAAAATGAATGAAGTACAGAATTGAAATGACTGAATTAAAAATAACTGAAATGAATAAATGAAAAGTAAATGGTTCGATTCCGAACACATAACTGAATTAAATAAAATAAAAGAAATAAATAAATGTTAGTCGAATAATAAAATAAGAAGTTAGTCTGTTAATAAGGTTAGTTGGTTAGTGGCCAGCTGGTTAATAAAACAGAAAAAGAAAAGTTAGTCAAACGGTTAAATATTAACAAGTTAGTAAAAGAAAACAAATACATACAAAAATTTACAAGTATTAACAGTTTGTACACCGGTAAAATAATGACTCGGATTGTTCCATTAATTTCGCCGTGTTCCCCGGCAACGGCGCCAAAAACTTGGTGTGGGCGCGACTATACACAGTTATTTACAGCATTTACAACCGCGCCCGACGAAATGTGTTTTATATTTATAAAAATGGTTTATACCTTAACATTAAAACACACACAACAAATGACAAGTGTATCCCGTCATATATGCAGCAAAGTATTAGTAAGAGCCAGATATCGATCCATGGATCACGAGCGTTATTAAGTACTAAATCTTCGTCATTAGATTACCAGATAAAAAGATAAGTGAATGGTTGTTTAACTAAATTGTCTAAATTACATCTAAAATATAAATATACTATTATCTCGTTTCACAAACAACCTAAACATGTTATCTACCAGATATGTCACAAAAGCACTTAATCAATTTTCCAATTTCGAGACAGTTAGTCATCCGCTAGGAGTTTTCTAACATGATGATTCTTCGGAAAGTTAACGCGATAAACACACGTTAACCACCTAAACTCATTCTTTAGTGAGCTATTGATATTCATTCATGTGAACCTTTAAAGATAGATTAGTCATCCACTAGGAGTTTTCTAACCTCACTTATCAAAGAAAGCAATACCGATGGTCACAATACAGCCACGAGGATAAGCATTTAAGTAGATCATATAAAAACATATTTCACCTTTACTAGTCTTGAACACAAATCTACCATGTCAGCAATTTCAGACCAAAACTACTAAACAAGGATCATAAACCGCATGCAAGAACATGTAATCAACACCATATAATTCGTTAGAACCCTTACGTGCAAGAAAGCATTCCTAATCAAAATAAGATATATCTTAGATCCTAATAGAACCCTTGTCGGGTGACGTCAGTTTCTCCGATCCCAAGTCAGCCAAGTGGACTAGTGGACAAGTCGCCTCTCATCAGATCGGCACGGTAGTGCCGCTGGTCGCACGGTGGTGCGATATCACCAGAATCTTTGATCAGAAATGTTGGTCTTGATAGTGCACGGTCATGCGGCGGGTCGCACGGTAGTGCGTCCCGGGAAAACATCGGCACTAGCTTTTGCACTAGCAGTGCTTCCGAGATCGCTTGATCGGCACGGTAGTGCCGATGGATGGCACGGTCGTGCCATACCTGGCAGTCATCAGAATTTTGTTCTTTTCATCAGAAATGCATCAATATTTATCCGTTTTCATCAGAATTTTCCTTTATGCTCTGTTTAAGACCTGAAAATATAAAAGTACCGAATTTGGCGCCTAACCGTCATGTTTTCGGTCAAAAAAGCTTAAAACAGAAGTGTTTTGGGGTATAAAAACATGTATAATTTAACGTATATCACTCTCTCTCTCTCTCTCTCTAGAAATGTGCACAGGCTATTGAGGAATAGCTAGGGTTTCTGAGAGGTTGCACGAAGCTGATCACCCAGATCCATTATCATTTAGATGAATGAATGTGATGGATAGATGCTCATTTCTAACCTAAACACGCATATATATAGGCTAGGGCAAAACCCTAAATTCTGAGCATCCATGTCCACAAGTTCAGATAACACAGTACAAAACTTTATCTGAATTTGTCAACGCATAAGTTCTTACCTTTAGACTCACTTCCATCCGAATTTAATCAATAACGTTGACTTGGGCTTTGACTTTATACACAAAACTGATAAAGCACAGTTACCAACAGGAGCTTCACTTACAGATTATTAATGAATCAATCATCACATATTACAAACTGAAAGAGTATACATCATCTACAAGTTGGTTTGAATCAAAAAGATCTAAACCGAGCTTTCACTCACTAACACATAGTCACTCTCTATCTAAAATGTGCACACACCATTGAGGAATAGCTAGGGTTTGTGAGAAGTTACACAAAGCTGATCACCCAAATCGATTCTCACTGAGATGAATGAAAGTGATGGATAGATGCCCAATTATAACCTATACACCCATATATATAGGCTAGGGCAAAACCCTAAATTCTGAGCATCCATGTCCACAAGTTCGGACAAAACAATACATAACTTTATCCGAATTTGTCAACAAATAAGTTCGGACTCTTTAGACTCACTTCCATCCGAATTTAATCAATAACGTTGACTTGGGCTTTGACTTGGTTACACATAACTAATAAAGTACAATTACCAATAGGAGCTGCAGTTACAGACCCCCCCCCCCTTAACTGTTGCTATGAGTTCTGTTTGGCATCGATAATCTTCAGTTACTGGATACTGTGCTTACAGACTCCCTCTTGACTGATGATGTCATGCCTGCTTCTTATTTTGGCTGAGACTTGATCTTTCCGGTAGAGCACAACGATCTTCAACCCTTCTAATTAAAGACTTGCTGATGATCACTTGAATGGCCGCTTTGGGAAACCTGAAGAATCCAAAATCAAACACTGTAGATCATCCCCCTCAAATTACTCTCGAATTAAGTTAACGCGAACCAGCCTACAACCAAATGTAAGAATATTGCTCGAAACCATAATCTTCAAACCTAACCGGCGGCAGAAAGAGACATTGGATTTCCAATCCCCAACCTTGAACACTTCAAACTTTTCAAAGACATGAAGTTCAATTCGATAAGTTAATAACAAACTAAACTTTATAAAAGTACGTCCACCATCTTTATCAAAATCTGCAACCCTTCATGTATGATCTCATCTCGTCACGAATCTTCATCAATCAATCTCCTATTTTCATGAATCCACTAAATTCCCAATGGCTTTCATCTCCGATCTTCCCCTTATCAAGAAGCGCCACATTATTTCAAGAACAAACTAGCAACCATCTTGGTAGAGGGACCAAGAAACCAATCATCTCTACTCTAAACAGCAACTAATAAGGCTGAATTTTTAACTAGTCGTCTGTAACGCCCTGTTTTTTATACTTTCTATAACTGGAAACCTTTGCTTGTAATTCTATTTTTGGTAACTTGGTATTCTTGTAATTGCGCCTTCGTTGTAATCAACGTAAACTTCGAGACTTGGATCGTAATGAAATTTCGTATTCTCTTTACATACATGTTAGACGCGTTTCATACATGTTCATACGCTTGGATTACTTAAACATATGATACCTTGTCCACACTTGTGCTAAATATGTCAAAATTGCGAACTTATGATCTATATGCTCTATTGATGCAAATTCGATACTAAATCTTGATAAACCTACTTGTTCACACACATTTATACTTGTTTTATACAACCCGTACTCTTATACATGTTCACTATGCTTATTGTAACCTTAAACATACTTAAAACTTCAAAAGAATGCAAGTTTAAGGGCCTAAATCGTCAAACAAACAACAAATGCCAAACCGATGTGGGCTCGCGGCCCGCGACCCGACCCAGCCCATCCTTATGCGGCCCGCGAGACTGGCTGATCCGCAGCCCATCGACCAGACTTGATTTTTGGTGCAATTTTGTGTTTTGTTTGAGTTTTAAACATGTTTCAAGCATTAAATACACACCAAACCCAACCCTAATCACTTCCCTGTTTAACCCACACCTCTTCCAAGCTTTTTCCACTTTATAACTCTCAATCTTCACTCTCAAATCAGTCTCAAAAGCTGCTGGAAATCAGAAACAAGTTGTTCAAGTGAGCATATCTCACTCATTTCTTAGTATTTTTCATGAATTCTTCTTCTCAATCACTAGGATCGACCTAAGGAACATTTCCATAGGTTTTCCATGGAAAACCAAGGTCTGGAATGTTACCTAAGAGGCTCCAAAGTGGACTAAAGTTTTTATTTTTTATTTATATTTTGTTAATCTTAGATAAACTTAAGTTATCTCATCTCAAACCTATGTCCTTATGCTCATAATCAATTGAATGGTTAGTTGGGTTTAAAAACAAGGCTGAGACAAGTAAAATCAGAGGTTAAATTCTCATAAACTATCTGTTTTGTTTAGGGTTTTACCCACAAGTAGTGTTCAAGCTCAAAGCTTGATGTTTGTGTGATTATGGAACAACCTTGGGCTATTCCACTTGAAAATCCACACACTACTTGATGTTTTCCATAGATTAGTTGTACATATTTCATTATTTACTTGTAAGTTCATGATCCTCCTTGTTGTTTATGACAATAAGTGTAGTGGTGAACAAAGAGGTGCCTAAATGGAAGACTTCATTCTTCCTACCTCATGCATGATTTCTATGATACTAAGAGGTTGCTAAATGGGGGATTTACCCTCCTACCTCATGCTTGACATATATGATATAATGTACACTATATAATACTTATGTAATATCCAAGTAATCGAACCCTTGATGATGAACTAAGGGTCATTTGTCAAGATAGTAGATTATATCATCTAAGTACATGTGTGCTAGATGATTATGTTCATATTTTTACTTTCATGTTATTTAAATTTCGAATCTATAATCTTCCGTTAACTCTCCATACTCACCCACCTATGTTTCTTCATGTAGAAGGACAAGGTGCTCTAAACTAATCCACCTAACACTCACGGGATTATCAAGTAGGAAAGCTTGCAAAACCGTGAGTATACTCGATCCCTTTTTACTCTTTAACACTTTGAGATGCAACATGTATTTTATACAAAATCACACGACACTTAAACTATTTTAATCATACTTTATCCATGCTTAACATGATACTATATGTGATGCTTGTTAATCTCGTATGCTATGTAAACTATTTGGTCGATATATGCTCATTAACTTTGCTAGCCTACCTTAACAATTATAGCGCTATAGGATTAACGCACTACCCATTAGACTTGGGGTATTGTTAGGTTAAACATGTTACCTCCCGCTACTCTATTGGGATAGGCTATATTAACGCGTTGTATACTTGGGTTTGAACATATTGTATGCCATTTCATGCATACTAGTACTCGCATATTATGAATCATGTTGGATATGAGCACTTTTTATTCTATATTATGCTATGTAACAAAACTTGTATACTCGCCCCAACTTTTTGTTGATTATTTTAATACATGTTGCAGGTTGATAGGCTTGATGATGCTATGAAGAATGCAATTTAGGTGGACTTAGATACACACCTAGATTAATTTTGTTATTTTGGTGTATTGTTGAAACAATGTTGTCTTTTGTTTGATCTTTGTAAGACATTTTAGTTTTGAAATGAAATTTGAATTTAATCTATATTGTCACATAGTGTTATGAAGTCTCTTGCAATCTCGTTTTCGTCTCATCCCGATGTTTCCTCCATTGGTTGGGGTGTGACATCGTCAACCAAGAATCCAACTTCATCATGTCCATACTTGATTGAAAACACGAAAATACTTGAAAAAACTCCGTGTGATCATACACGAGTCTTTTTCACGGACAAGCTTTAGATTTACGAAGACAATAGGAGATTTTTATTCCCCCTATTTCTTTGTAAACTGTCAATCGTCCAAGCCACATCACCTTCGCATCTCTTCAAATGCCCGATAGAGTCCGAAAACTCAAGAACGGACCAAATGCGTACACCGAGATTCTAGAAACCGAATATAACACAAAAATTCCAAGTATAACTCATAACTTCGGACTTTAAAAGTCGAACCACAAGTTCTAACAAAAAGCATTCAACAAATACGGACAAGAATTGAATGTTAAGTGCTGACAACTTGCTAAATTCGGACCAGATGGAGAGAACTTACTAAATTCGGACAAATGAGATGGATTAAGTGCTGACTAGATGATATCCACAACAAATGCGGACACCTTGTCTTACAAGTAAATGCGGACACCTAGTCTCACAAGTAAATGCGGACACCTTTTCTTTTAAATGTGCACAAGCAATCAGCGAATAAGTTCTGATGGAATAATTGAATAAGTTCTTGTTTTGGTCAAAAATCACACAAGGATAATGCAACCAAATCTGATTTTGTGAGGTATGATGTTTGGTTAAATGAACAAATATATGAACAATGAATGAATGAAATGAGTGGTGAACACTTGATGCGCCGGGTAATATAGTTCATGAACAGGTGGAGTTAGAACCTTGTTCAAGTCTAGCAATAGTTTGTTTTGATCAATAAGGACGCGAGACTCAACCTCCTCCTCCTCATTAGAATCTAAAATGCCTGATTCCTCCTAAAACAATGGTATCATAAATATTTATTAATATCAAAAACAACAATGAAGAAAGTTAAGTTAGTAAACTATATCAGATTGGTTTCAGGCACCCCTCACGAGTCATTAGAATATTGTCCAAAGAAATATTTGTCGTCCCAAAACGATGACATTTTAGCTCCACACTCGTGCGACAATTAATAAACTGAGGAAGGGAAGCATGCAAATGAAAGGAAGCTTGATTCGTATGCCGTGAGTAAACACATGAAAGTCTGTATACAAATGTTTCAAATTCACAAGTATACGCCTTGTATAGCCTTGTACTCCGCGTATACCTTTATTCTCGTGCCCAAACAACATCGTATCAATGTCAAATCTAGCAGATGTAGCTGCGTATAGAGCTATACGCAACGAATATAAGCCTCATACACAAGCCTCGTACAACTCTATACTCGGTGTACATCTGATTGATTTGACACTGTACGAGGTTTACCATCTGGTATAGCTATGTACGTGGCGTACATGGAAACCCTATACGCCACATACAACTCTATACGTGGCGTAGTAGATAAGGCTAGGGTTTGATGTACAAATAGACATGTTGGTATGTAAATATGTACATCCTATTGAAAGTCTATTGGTTAGAGCCTAAAACGGTTCACAACCCGAACTAGATCTTTTATTTCTGAAGGTTGATGTGTCACATATCTTGAGAGTTGTTTGAGATTAAATCACCTACAACTAAAAAAAAATAACACTAGAGACATGCGATCCCATAGCCCCAACCTATTTACGCCGCTGCTTATAGTAAAGCAACCAATGATATTTTTATAACATTAGAATATATCAGACGCCGTTATGATGATATATTTTAACCATCAAATAAAAATAACATATAATAAAAGAAAGGCATATATTCTAAGCCATTTTATAATGCTTAATGTTCCAATAATGGTGCTAATTAAGCATGCAGATGGAAATAGCCATGTTTCACGTGCTTGCATAGCCTTTAACGTATATTGAAAAACCGAACTTGGCCAAAACGAAGAATCTCTTTGCTTAAATGAGTTATTAAAAGTCGTTGGAACTTCCAACTTGGAAGTATAATAAAACAATGAGTGAAACATGAGGTGGTTATTATTCGAATTGAAGCACAATAATCATTATTATTATTATACATATTATCGATGAACAGTATTCATACTTTGAATTTAATAATAAGCTATTATGCTTATTACCATTTGAAGTCTATAAACAATATTTTTAATTCTAATTTAATAACAAACCATTATAGCACAATAGATTGGGCTAATACCACATGGTCAACTTTTTATATATATTTTTGAACGTAAAAACATAATTCAATGAATACAATATTTTTAAAATAATTAATGTAATATGGTTTGTAAATATTTAGTTGTTCTACAAATATTAAAATCGAATTCATTTTTTATGGTATGGGTTTTGATAATTATTATAAAACATCATCTGCGATAATAAAACCGATATCTATACCCATACCATGATGAACCAAACCAATATCATCCGAACATCGGTACCGGTGTTCGTTTTTATGGTTTCAATCAATGTAAAATACATGTTGATTGTTATAATGAATGCATGCATCGTATCATACCTGTAGTGTAGCAAATTGAACCCATAACGACCAAAATCCTGTAGGGATAGCACGAGAAATCCCATTAGTTTATATATTTGATTTTACAAGTGACATGAATAACAACATAAATTTTGTATGTAATTTTATTAATTTTTTTTATCTTTTTTTATCGTGGCGTGATCAAGAAGCTCGAATACTGTTGCGTTTAGTAATCTTCCAAATAATTATATTTTTTGTAATTATATTAGTTTTTTAAGCTCAAAATGATAAATAGTGATTACATTTCGAAGTACTTATCTATTTTTTTAACTTGATTTTTAATGACTTACGCTCATTAATTTTTTTAAAGTAACTCCGCAACTATGTTTATTTTTTTCAAAATTGTAGTATAATTAATTTTACTAAAAATAGATATTGTGCAACTATCATACCGAACCAAACTGAAACCGACAATAAATACTAAATTATTATTTTTATGTCTGATTTTAATTTCTTAATAACATATATTCATATCATTATATTAGATTTTTTAGTAACTTGCATTCTATTTTTATTTTCTTTCAACATTGAGATATAAATTTTATTGAAAATGAATACCATGACGATCTCAACCGATCGATAGCATTCGAACAACATTGGTGTCGGTATCTATGTTCGTTTTTATCGTTTTCGATTGTTGTAAAACATGCGTTGATTTCTATATAAAGTGCATGTATCGTACCAGTATTGTAACGTAACGAGCTGAACCGATATCAATCGAATGCCAGCGGTAACATACCGTCGCAACGGGGCGGGCATATACCCTAGTAAATATTAAATTGAAATGCAGAATCTGTAACTTGTAGCAATTAAATAAAATAATGAATTCTAATCATCTAAGTGATGTAGAGCGTGATGCGGAAACGAAGATCAAACACATTGATTCTAAGAATACCCGTGTAGTTCTTCCCCAACCCCCAAGATTCCACCCAAAAGGCATCGAATTTGAAGTGAAAAAATGAGTTATGTCAAAATTCAAGTATGAGCTTTTCAATTACTAGAGAAACATATAAATAGGAACAGAAATTCGAAATGGGCCTAAAAAAGATAACGGGCCAAACACAAGCCCAAAAACAAAATGCCCAAAAATACTTCAAAAAACATAAAAATGTAAATAACTAATAGAAATAAGCGTTTTTTGGCCCGGACGATGACCCAAACTAATAGAAATAAGCGTTTGCAGCAAGATGGAGCTCGTTCTCACGTTCGTTTCGCCTGGTCGCACGCCAAAACGGACCCCCGTAGCCCAAGTTGGAGCCATTTTAGTGAAGCTCCTTTTGTTACACGATCTTGGGCCTCCAAATACAAAATAGCCCGCTCCTCCACACTTGGGCCCGCATCACTAAGCATATGTATAAGTTTGCCCCACAAATTAACGAGAATTTATGTTTTGTTTTGAAAGAAAGCTCATGGGTTGGAGCGGTTTAATAAAATGAAAAGAAAATGCCTCATGCATAGACTTCCCTTCGCAACCATCACATATTTATTCACTTTGTTTTTAAAGGGGACGGTACTACGGCAAAAAAAAAGGGAAAATTACGAAAATGTCTTTTGACCAAGTACTTTTGCGAATTTGTCACCTTCCTGTGTCGTTGGAAGATCCTCACAGTCTCGGAAGCGTCCGTCTATCATCTTGATGCGTCCATTTCCTACAATCTGACACGTGTATCGTTTTTAAAGCGGCTGACGATGTATTTGGCTGACGCACCGTAATGGTCCGGCTGAAGTACCGCAATGGTTTGGCCGACGCTTTCCCCAAGCGTCCCGCTGACGCACCGTGATGCCTGGCCGACGCCATAAAAATGACTGGCCGACGCTTTTAAAATGATAGGCGGACACTTTAGCTTAGGCCGACGCTTTTAAAATTTCTGGCCGACGCTTTAGAAAGTCTGAACGTGTTCAATTTTTAAGGGACCCATTTTTAAATTTTTTGAAGTTCAATTTATTTGTTTGTTAAACGGTTTTTAATTTGACATATTTATGATCTCCCCATTTAATTATTAACATATAACAATTTATTGTTAAATCGTTTCAAGATTTCTTCCCTTATATATACCACCAGTTGTTCGTAAAATCCTCATTTTGCATTGAACATCTCATGAAAATTTCTTTTACCCCCGTAGATTACACACCTTCCAAATATGATCAGACCCCCTGAAATTGATTTGTGTGAAGTTCCTTTTATTGAAGATGACGTTTTCCTAAGCTTTAGAGTTGTCGTTTTTTTGTAATCGACAATACTTGTCTGATGGCACGGGTGTCCGCCGATTTCCCCGTCCTCTACCTCTGATCACTACAAAGTGTTCAAGAGCTCATCTACAAAGAACACGTGATGCATCAAACGGGTTGTTCGACACATGGCGGTGAAGAAACTGCGAACAACCCGTCCCATATCACTTCCGCCAAAGCGTAAACAACGTGTCGATGGAACTTACCATATCAAGATACATCGTTTATCTTTGGTCGGTGTTTTGATGCGAATTCCGTAAGCAGAAATAAATTCATTCTTAATTTAATATTTCTGTCCGGATCTTCTACCCAGAAGGAATTAGCAGTGTGACGAAGTTATTTGAAGACTATTTAATTCAGTTGGAAATAGCAGTTCGGCGTAGTTTATGTTTGTTTGTAGCACTTGATTTCAAACACGTCTTGTAATAAATATCTGTTTTTAGGTTATATTTTTTTGTCTGTAAACGTAGAAAAGTAAAATTATTATGTTGTTTAACCGATCTGACTGTTTGGTAAAATCAACTTTATTTATTATTTTTATAACATAAATTTCCAAATAGAAAATTAAATTAAAATATAAATTAATTATCAAGCGTGCTGTACAATCGAGAACGGTCTGGCTGACGCAATCGAGAAGTCCCGTTGATGCAATAGAGAAGGCCCACCGACGCTTTAAAAAGGGTATGGTCGACGCTTTAAATACACTGAACGGACGCTTTAGCTTTGGCCGACGCTTTAAAAAGGTCTGGCGGACGCTTGAGCATTGGCCGACGCTTTAAAAAGTGTGAACGTGTGCAATTTTTAAATTTTTTTGAAGTTCAACGCTGTTTATATACATACAATCTTTTGTTCACCATATCCTCTAACCCCCCATTAGTGTTCACAGTTCACAGCTTCAAAAAATGGGTAGACTCCCTGATTTCGAATTCAACAAACGGGTTTAAGAAGTCATCTAAAACGGACACAGATCTTCTCCGATTTAATCGGATGTGATCGGATATCCTCTTCCACGTGCTCCGCAGGGTGGATCGGGTTCAAGAACTCATCTATAACGGACACGTGAAGAGTCCAAACGGGCTGTTCGCCAATGTGTTAGCCAGGTCTCCAAATATCATTGAAGCTGGCGAACTGTTGAAGAAAATGTGAACAACCCGTTACATATCACCTAGGCCAATATAAAGGTGGGTTGATGGAACTTACCAGTTCACGACCCATCTTTATCATTGCTAGGTGTTTTGATGCAAATTTTGGATTCCGAATTCGGATCTCCTACCCAGTTGGAAGTAGCGGTTTGGTGTATTCTAGTTCAAATGATTATGTTTGTATTTTTTTGTGTTATGTTTTTTATGTACTTTGTATTGAATCATAATAAAGTTATAAAATTTACTGATTTATGTTTTAATTGTAGTTCAATTGTAGTAAAATTCAATCAAAATAAATAAATATTCATTTAAAGTTACATTAAATATTCATTGAACTCAACGCCGTTTTAACAGTCTTTTAAAATAATATATTCATTTAAAGTTACATTAAATATTAATTTAACCCCCCATTTAAAATAATATATTCATTTAAAGTTACATTGAATATTAATTTAACCCCCCATATTAACTAAAATCCAAACTATTATTTATTTAGAGTAGTATTTATAGGCCTATAAGTATTAAAATATTGGAAAAAATAAATAATTTTCTTATATAATAATTATTTTAGCGAATTATTTTAAACTATTATTTATTGCTGCAAAATTCTGACCATCTCCATTAATTAACATTGAAAAACGGGAACGGACTGTCTGACGCAATCGAGAAGTCCCGCTGACGCAATAAAGAAGGCCCGCCGACGCAAAAGGAAGTCCCGCCGACGCAAAAGGAAGTCCCGCCGACGCAGTAGGAGACTACCGCCGCAACCAGAAGTCCCGCCGATGCGAAAGGGAAGTCCTGCCGACGCAGAAGGGAAGTCCCCGCCGACGCAAAAGGCGTCAACGTACCGTACGGCCTGACGCAACCTGATGGACGCTTTAAAATCGTACGAAGGACGGATAAATCACCTGTGGACGCTTTAGATTGTATACGGATTTCATAAACATTTTATTCTTTTAAATAGGCAGTATTGGGACCCAGGAAGTGTAATAGTAAACAAGAGACATCACGTGTGATTTTACTCTCAAGTATGGGTTTTAAATTTGTTGTATACATTGGTGGAAACTGGAAAGTTTTTAATAACAACATGGAATATGTTGTTGATTGTCAATCAGTAAAACGTCTTTTAGAAATCCTGAACAGTAATATTTCGTATACTGAATTTGTAAGATATCTTTTTGAGATTTTTGGTGTTCAAAATATCACACGTTTATCATACAAAATGTCATCTTTTACTGATCCCATTGATTTAACTAATGATTATGATCTTTCCATTTTTTTCCAGCTTATTGAAAAAAATCCCTATGATCTTTTTAAATTATATGTAGTTCAAGAAATTGGCGTTGGTTCGTCTTCTGGAAGTCAACGCACTAATTTCAAATGCCCCGATTTAAACGATAATGTTTTTGAAACTACTGAGTTTAATGATTGTGATAAAGGTAATTTTGATTCTGAAAAGCAATCACCTGTTTCTTTTAATGTTATAGAAAAAGTTGGGTCACATTGTCGGTTAAAAGAAGGGTATCTTTTTAGAAACAAAGAAGAGATGAAAATCGAACTAGGAAGATTATGTCTTGAAGAATGTTTCGAATATAAAGTAAAAAGGTCATCAAAAAAAAGTTATGTCGCATCATGTGTAAATGACGACTGCGAGTGGCTTTTTAGAGCTTGTAGTCTTCAATCTAGTGATTTATTTTATATAAAATATTTTAACAACAAACATACATGTTCTAAGACGCAGACGCATCCACGTCTGCGTCAAGCAAACCCGAGTGTTGTTGGAAGTTATGAAAAAGAACAATTGAAGGAAGGCGGTCGCATTTACCGAGCTACTGATATCGTTAAAGATTTTAGACAAAATTTTGAAGTGAATTTATCTTACATGCAAGCTTGGCGGGGTAAATGTAACGCGTTACAAAATCTGCAAGGAACATTGGAAAATTCTTTTGCCGAACTTCCATTATATTATCACAATTTGAAGAAGGCAAATCCAGGAACAGTGACACATATATTGACAGACAACGAGAGTCGTTTTGAAATGTGATTTGTCGCCATTGGTGCTGCGGTAATTTTGGTCCTAAATGTACATAAAAAAATTTTGATATAATTTTTGCTAGATATTTATATTTTTTTATCTTTCAGGTTCAGACTTTTATTAACAACTTAAGACCTATTGTTATCATAGACGCGACTCATTTGAAAGGGGAGTTTAAAGGCACAATGTTTTTGGCAGTTGCCATGGATGGAAACAATCAGATTTTTCCTATCGGCTACGGCATTGGTAAATCTGAGGACGGGCAGTCCTGGACCTGGTTCTTGTCCAAATTAAGAGTGTGTATCGGTGTTCATCCGGAGTTGGCCATCATATCTGATCGTGCAAACTCCATTCACTTAGCCGTACGTGATGTTTTTCCAGAAGCCTTTCACGGCATGTGTTGCCGGCATTTAATGGTCAATCTTCGTTTACCGTCCAACAAGAAAAAGGAACACGAGAGCCTCTGGTGGAAGACTTGTAAATCCTATAGGATGTCCGATTTCGAAGAATCGTTCGACGCGCTTTGTGCAGCTGTACCGAGAATTCGACAGACTCTTATAAGCATTGGTTTTCATAAATGGTCTAGAGCACACTGTACTGGCAAAAGATATCATTATATGACATCTAACAGTGTGGAGTCTATGAATGCTCTATCTAGAAACCAAAGGAAAATGCCAATAACCCAACTGGTTGAATTTTTTCGACACTCTGTACAAGGTTGGTTTTATGATCGCCGAAATCAGGGTATCCATGGTAAGCAATTGCTTACAGAATGGGCTGAGAAAAAAATAGAAAAAAAGATATGCAAGTCTAGGACGTGGACGGTTAATGGCATTGGAAAAAAAATACTTTTGACGTTGAAGACGGGAAAAAAGGGGCCTTGTCGACTTCTTGAACCAAACATGCAGTTGTCGGGTGTGGCAGGTATCTATGTTTCCGTGTGGCCATGTGATTGGCGTTTCCAGATTTCTAGGTGAAACGAGTTGCAGTCAGTATGCGTTTTCTTGTTATAGCAATGAGGTTTACAAGAGAACATATGAGGAAGCGGTATATCCACTGCCGCATAAATCTGAATGGGAAGTACCTGATGACCTTATTAATCTTCTGCCACCACGCATTACTAAACGTCAAGCGGGTCGTCCAAAGGAGGGGAAAAGAATCTTATCTATCGGAGAAGAACCCACTCGTTTATATTGTAGTAGGTGTAAAACGTACGACCATCATCGTGACAGTTTCACACTCCCCATGCCTTCCCAGAATTCTTCGCGTCGAGGTTCAAAGAAAAAATCGTTTACCAATCCTGAGGTTATTCAAGTTGAAGCAGAAGAGTTTTAGGAATATGTATTTCAAAATACCTATCCATTATATAATCTTGGTGACTTTTAATGTTTATTTAATAATTCAATTATTTATTAATTAATTTACTACAAACCATTCACATTCACACACATATATATATGGATGCATAGAACCATTCAAGTTTGTTCATATCAAACAAAGCCTTTCAAGTGTTGAATACCAAAACGAATTCATTCAAGAAAAATGTCTACCTCATCCGAAAATTGGTCCAAAGAAGAAGACGTAGAATTGGCGACGTCTTACGCCGAAGTGGCTGATTTAGCTTTATATGCTAGCATGAAAGAGGCATTTTGGGAGCGGGTTTACTATCATTTTTGTCGTAATATTGTGCAGATAACCCGTCAATTGGATGAAGTTAAGAGGCGGGGTACTTCACTCTACTTAAGATGTTCCTTGTTTTCTTCGATTTACAAGAAGGTTCCAAATCCTGATAATGATCGTTCTAAAAGTGAACTTATCAAAGAGGCGTGCTTTGACTACGCCGAGAAATACGATGAGGTGTTCGAACACGCGGATGCTTGGGAAATTATCAAAGATCAAATCTGAAGACGAAATTTACTTTTAAATTTGTGTTTTCATGTTTTACTTATCGTTTATGTTTATGTTAATGTTTATGTTAATGTTTATGTATTGTTTATGTTAATGTTTATGTTTGAGGTTACGATAATATGTTAATTTTATGTTTATGTTTACATTTATATTGCTTCTTACATTTAATGGAAATGCGTTAGAATCAATGAAAATGCATGTTTTAGCATCTTAGATGTAACCTTAAAACACATATTTTGATACTCAAAAACAGTTATTTTAACACTGCTAAAACGGGCCTTCCCGGTGTAGCCCGCCCCGTATCATTTAACGGAATGAAAGTCCCACTTGAGGTTTTCATCTCGGCCCGGTCCGTTTGCCCATCAACACTCGGGGCTGGCAGAAACGGGGCTCGCAGAAACGGGGCTGGCTTCCGAGGGGTGATTATACAAAAAAAAAAAAAAAAACGCACAACATATGACAAACTAATAATTAAAAAACTCCTAATAAACGGCTTGTAGATGTTATATCAAAAAGACTATAAATACAATACCTTAATCCGGAAATAAATTTTTGTTAGCCTCATCGACTATCATTTGGCTAGTCGACGCCATATCAAAATTGTCTTCCAAAATACTATCATACAATTTGATCGCGAGCTTGTGTCGCATTTGCATTGCGGTTTCTTTTGGTTGTTCATGTTTCCCTAACAGAGGTTGATTGTTAATCAACCTCTCCATGAAAATACATGCCCAAACGCCACAATCACCTAAGGATCCGAATTGTTGAGGGACGTTATCTGGGTAAACAACGTTGAACGGGAATGACAATGACCATCCCTTGTCATCATAGTAATCGTTCATTCGCAACCACGAGTCAAATGAAAAATTGATATGACTTGTGTTCTCTCTTTGTCTATTGAAGGCCAATCGAGAAAACTGTAGGTTTAAAAAACATCAAAGGATTACTAAACATCACCTACAACACTTAAAAAGATAAATCACACTAACCTATCATATATCGCTAACGTTTTGTCATGCAGGTGGAAAACTCCCAAGAACCAATGCTTGTTTAGTACGTTCAACGGAACATAAACCTACATATATTCGACAAACTGAATAAAAAATAAAACAAAGAAAATACTTATAACTAAAAATTATTTTTTTTGTTACCTCGTCAACATGGTCAATTCGTGGCAAGGGCTCCAATGATCCATCAAAATAATACTTAAAAACATTCTTAGTCCCTGAGTAAAAAAGCGACCATTGGAAATGAGGTGGTAAAATACACCAACGGTCGGTTTTCTGTCTCGAGTTATACAAGTCTATCATGCAAGCATAGATGTGCTGTAAAACAATAGAGTGTTAAATATAATACAAATTAGAATATAAATGTTATTTTACGTAACAAAGTTGGTTCTTACATCATCATCTAACCAACCGCTACGCTTTACGCCTAGCAAACAAAGCCAAAAGTGTGGGCCAACTTCTGTGCCAATTGTAAGGCCAAGTTTTTGAACCCTCTCCTCACCTTTATCAACTGCTGCTTGCTCCTTTTTGGCCCACTCCTTTATTTGTTTTATTTTTTTTCCGGCGGAATCTCTTTAACTTCTTTCCGCTTTTTCCTACCCGCCACTTTGTTCATCACAACGAAAGGTGAGAGCAACCAGGAGCTCGGCTTTGATAACCTATCGGATTTTCTAGTCTCGGCCGCTTCAATGTCCTCTATCTGCTGCAAAAAATAATACCTCATTATAAATCATTTTCAGAATTTTTACTTGTTGATATTTTACATATAAAAGTTACTCACTTTTTCACTACTCGGATGCAACTTGTCGGTCTTCACATGATAATCGCTACAATTGTCATTTGCACCACACGAGACCGCATCAACCTAAAATAAAAAAAATGTTTTTACCAATGAATACATTATTTCTATGTTATTGAAAGTTACCCTTTCAGTAGCGTTAGATGCTCCATCTGCTCCCTTAGAAATTGTCGACTGTAAAAAACATTATAATATAAGATATAGTACGTCAGAATTGTTTGATAAAGAAATAAGTGGATTAGTGTTACCTCCGGCTTCACTAGCTTAGCCAACCTCTGGTAGTTTTCCTCAAACCGATCGTCTATAAGTTTTTGAAATTGTTGTATCAAATTGTTTTGTGTTTCAACATCAAGATTACACCCACCGAGCAGTTTTCCAATTCTTTTTTTTCTTGAATGTGTGGATGCATTCAAGTTATAATGACCTTCCGAACCGGTTTCATCATCAAGATTACACCCACCATCATTGCCTCCATCGTTGCCTCCATCAACCTTGCCATCAAAACCCTCTAAACAATCATTGTCTCCGCCATCTACCTCCATATTTTCAAACACATGTTGTTCAAAAGACGGTTGCATTTTTTCTAAGGCTGGTTTCATTAAACCAAAACTGACTATGTGTTGCAAACTCGAGCCGAACCACATGGTATCCGACTCTTCGCTGGTGGGAACTAAATCACAACTTGGAAAACATTCATCAATATGCATTTAATTAAAACAATACATTCACAAAATATTCATAAAATATATAATATATCCAAGTAAATAAAAATTCCAAAGACAATACCATTGTCGAATCTTGAATAATCCGATTCACAGAATTCCATGCTAGCCTCTTTCCTGCGGCCCAACTCAAAAATCTCGGACTTTTTGGAGCGATATAAAATCCATCCCGGGATTTGAATTCAGGAAAACTTTCTAAAATCCAAAACTGCAAAATTAAATAAGTATAACTAATTAAAAACCTTTCAAAAATCCTAAACTGCAAAATTAATCCATTGATGTACCTTGAATGGCCAAACGCAGCCGGGTAAGGAAAAACCCTTGTTTTCTGGCTGGTACCGATGGTTTAGATTGTAAACATTTGTACATGTGTTCGGCCAGAGATAAGTACCCCATGGAAATTGGTTCCAAGCTTCAAGATTATCGACCAGATTTAACAATTGGTCGTCAACAGCCTGGTAGTCTTGGGTTCCTTTAAAAGATTCAACCATCGTCAAAAGGCAAATGCGAAGACAATCATCTTCTGTGTACCCTGTCCAATCAGACCCAAACAACTGTTCTAGTTGACGTTGCCTAACCACTTTGGAACCTCCAAAATATCTCATCCTGAATGAGTCAGGGGATTCCTCGGATTGAAAATTTTCTATTGGTCCAAATCTAAACCCAGTTATTAGACAAAAATATTTTGGAGTAAATTTCAAAGTGTGCACACCTATTGAATAAAGTATTCCCTCAATAGGATTATCTGTTTGAATCTGTCGTTGCGCAACTCCTAGCAAAAGATTGCTTTGGCAGATAACGTTTTTAATGTTCAAGTAATCCCCAAAACAGCCTTGCCTAAACCGGATTTCTAAAGAAGCAGACATTTTCTCCTTCAGTTTCTCAACTATCGTCCAAACGACTCTAACTTTAATCCTAGGAACCTTAGGTTAAACATACAAATTAATCTTCGATAATAAACAACATAATAAATTTGAAGACTAAACATACTAATCTTGAACAATAATCAAAATGATAGACATGATTAATAAAAATAAAATACTAATGAAAGAAATACTTACCTTCTTCCATTTAGATGTTTTGTCTTGCATCAAAACATTCGTATTCGGACTGATGCCGTTAACTATGTTTCTGAAGCCAGTGTTTGCGTCGTTGCCGACGTTTCCGATGTCACTGTTTCCGGCGTTGGCAACGTTTTCGAAATCAATGTTTTCGGCAAGAAAGTTTCTGAGGTTTAAGTCTCCGGCGTTGGCAACGTTTTGTAACTCAGTGTTTCCGGCTTTACCACCAACGTTTCCGAATCCACTCTCTCCGATCTCACCAATGTTTCCAAATCCGATACCTGGGTCTTGACCCAAGTTACCGAAAACACTATTTCCGACATTACCGTTGCACCCTTGTTGGTTGAAATCTACATTCCAAAAGTTGTCCATGTCGTCCGGGGATTGGCACCGCAAACGGGTCGGGACAAATTTTTTTGTGAGTGTTTGGCACCGGAAATGGGTCGGGTCTCGTGGTGGTCCCTGGTTTAGCGTCAATGGCGTTAGGGAATGAGGTGGAGATGTGGTCCGTCCACTATGGTGCGTCTGGCAGACGCTAGAAGAGAACACGTGTAGGCATGGCAAACGTCGCAGGACGCTTCACCATTTAATGGCGGACGCAATAAGGGGGAAGACGCAATAAAGGATGGCAGACGCAATAAGGGGGAAGACGCAATAAGGGGCAGACGCAATAAGGATGGCAGACGCAAAACATCTCGAATTTTGAAAGCGTCTGCGAACGCAACGCAAGCGTCGGCTTAGTTATTAAATCAATTTAATATTATAATATAAGGCAACACCAATAATTGTTTGTTCTATTATTTTTTTTTGTATGGCAAAAATTTGAGAGCACAAAATAGTGTCTAATTGATTTTCCTGTGTCAAGCTAAATTATGTCTGATCGCCGTGGGAAAAGCTTAGCTAATGACGCACATTGTTCCCAACCAGCTAACAAATCTTCTAGTTGGATCTTAAGTATGTGGAGGCGTCCGATGAATGTAAGCGAGACATCATCATCAGACGGAAATGCAAATCAACCCGCTCCGGATGAATATCAGTTTATACACAATCGGCAAAGCCTACACCAGCACAACAACGGTAGATGGGCTATACCAGACGACGAAACAGCAAATTGGTCTAAAGATGTTGTCGAATTCAATAATAATGGGGATTCTCTGTTCTGTTTCTCAGCCAGTTTTTCAAGGACTGTAGAACTTGACAAAAATTTATGGGGAACTTTGTTGGGCAAACGTTTAAACTGTAATCTCACCGAAACAGTAAGAATTATTAACTATTTTTTTGTACAAATTTATTTCTTAATAAAAAACTTATAATTTTAAATTTTTTTAACAGCATATTGAAGGCTGGGTTGGAAGATTGATGAACTGGAGAAGTAGAAAGCTACAAAAACACCCCTTGTTAAATATGCGTTGGACGATTCTACCACCAAATTTTTATGAAAGCTTGTTACAGTCCGTTCCAAAAAACGTGGCTAGCTATTGCAATGGTAAATTAAGCCCAATTCCATCTTTTTTTTATGTTGATTATGTTTTCTTCCCAATACCGCTCAACAATAAAGAATGGTTGCTTATAAGAGTACAGTTGGAGACCCAACAACTGCTTATTTACCCATGGGAGAACGTTTGTGCCGGTCCAAAATACAGGACTATCATTCACCCTCTGTTAAAAAAGGTCGCTGTATATTTTGGAGCAGTTTTGGTAAACATGCGATACTGGAAAAAAACTGGTCAACAAGAAAAATGCATCACATTCGAGCTTAACGATGATTATGTAGTGTCTAACGGATCACTGGCAGGTAACGAAGTTGTGTACGTTTGTATGCTGATGGAGCATCTGGTTACGGATAAACCAATTAATCTAGCAGGCGATATTCAACAAAAGTTTTTAGATTACAGGAGGTTCATGGCTGATAACATGTATTTTTGGCGGTGTTTACCGCGTCCAAAAATGCAATAATTTACTTTGTGTTTGTATTTAAATAGTACTATTTATTACCTTCGTAGCTATTTGGGTATTTTGTGTTTTCCCTTTTAATTTAAGTTAGTCTTTAATTTTCTTTTATTTTTTCAGCAAACATTAATCTAGAACACACAATACAAAATAAATATGGTTTATTTTTTTATTTTTTTTTAACTTTAGTAATATGCAGAAATTCTACAAAAAAATTTATAAAAATGATATAAAAATTCAGTCAAATTACACATGACTATCTCAATTTTTTTATTATTTTTATTTATATACAATGTGTTATAAAAATTATTTTTTTAGTAAAAATTGATAATTTTGCTGGCTGATCCCAAGCTAACCGATTTAATGCTATATGGGTGTGTAGTTTGAACTGTAATTCTCAATCTAGTGTCTTATTTTTAGTAATGGTTTCGGTTGTTTTTTTATTAATAATACTAATTTTCTGGCCGTTGAAAAAAACAAAAAGATAGCAGGTGACAGCTAATTTTGTGCAAAAAAAACAAAAAGGTGACATCTAATTAAAAGTTTAATTCATAAACTACATTAATACCATACAAAACACCTAATCTACTAAAAATAGCCTTAAGATCTCCCACTCCGAGACACGTTTGAAATCCCGCCCAAGCTGGTGCCGATACTTGATGAGAGGGACTTGTAAAGTGACGTCCTCATCGATGTCACCACCCAGGTACTCAACCTCGTTGTGGATATGCTCAAACCGCAGACAATCTGAACGTATCACCCTAAATTGTGAGGACAAAGCATCCACGGTTCGGTTGTGTGCCCCCGTATGTGCTGTGAAATCTTGCATTACCCTCCTCCATAAACCGCCTTGTCTACGGCTTTGAGGAGTACATACTGCCTCGACAAATGACTCGCAGAGGGTGAGATCTTCCTCGGCTGTCCAGGGGTTATTTGCCATTGTTTGTTAATGAGGTTTGGTGAAAGATTTGCGTTTGGAAAGTGGTAAATGGCTCACGTGGAAGTGTTTATGTGAGCATGCAATTTGAAAAAGATATGTTGCCAAGCGTCCGTCTGACGCAAGACGCCTCCGAAGCGTCTACCCGACGCAAAAAAGTACTGCCATCTCATCAACCTCGAGGAGTCCGTCTGACACTTCCCCAAGCGTCCGCCGACGAGTCTGTCCATTTACTTTTTTTTTTTTTTTTAGTTTATCCACTTTTAAGGTTAATCTTTAATTTCCTTTAATTTTCTATTATCTTTAATGCTAAGAAAATATCCATTCCAAAAAAACTAAAGTCATGTAACTTAAAACATGCATTCAGAAAACATAACAACTGAAAAAACATGCACTATCTAAATTATTTTTATTATTTATTTATATAAATTTCAATTACTTCTTAGGTTTGGAGAATGTAAGTTGCTTTTAATGGTAATTCATAAAACATAACTCTAAATTAAAAAACACCAAATACAGTAAAAATTACACATCATACCACTAAATTTTATTATACTAGTAAAATTACACATCATACCACTAAATTTTATTACACATCAAATAACCCCTTCTGTAAGTGACTTCTTCAGGAGGTGGAAGACCATACCGATAACACGGTGTTATTCCATGTGTTCTTTGTAGATGAGTTCTTCCCATTTCTGAGAAGTTCACTAACCCTTTTTCATCAACACCGGTTTCCATGTGTCCTTTGAAGATGACTTCTTCCCTGCTACCGGTTTTCAGCAACACCGATAAAACATTATTTTCAAAACATGTAAACGCTTTTGTTTCTATTTGTAGACTATCAAAAGAAATTAACATATGCATTGTATAACGCTGCTTGGAAAGAAAACATCTGATTTCCAAGGGTATTTATATACTGAAAATTATAACAAATATAAAAATCAAATAATTTGAAAAAATATGTTGCCACGTGTCCGTCTGACGAAAGACGCCTCCGAAGCGTCCGTCAACTCATTAATTTAATTTTTTACTTTTTTTTTAATTTTTTATGTTAAACTTAATTGAAAGTAAAACATAAAAAAAAATGATGGCATCGGGACTCGAACCCACGTGCCTACCGTGTCCAACCCAACACTAACACACACATCAATTATATTATTTATTTTTGTTAACATTTGCTAAACATAGCGGCCAGCATACAGTTGATCAGCCATAAATCTTCTATATCTCATACAAGTATCTTGAATGTTTCCTTCTTCCCATTTCAGTGAACGGTTTTCAACCAGATTTTGTAGTAATATACATAAGATAACCCCAGAATTTCGCCGAACGTGACGAACACACATAGGCCATACAACATCCCCAGCATATTCTAATGCGTCAACCTCGCTGAGTCCATTTTTCCCCAGTAACCTATACGTTCTAGAAACCATAGGAATGCCGACTCGAATTCAATAAGAGTTTGGTATATTCTCTGGTGGACGCAAAACGAATCACCACAATTAATTGCATCGCAATTGTTTGTATAATAAACAGTTATAGTTAGTGACGGCATTTCAATCTTAATAAGGATCCAATTTTCTTCGTCTGCTGACACCGGTATATATACCTGACAAACGTTAAGTTAACATTAATATTGTAGTTTCGGGAAAAAATTCTATTATTTTTAGGTCCCTTTTTTTACAGTATCGACATCCCACAACGCAGGATATATTCCGCTAGAGCCATTTACATATCCGTAAGCATCATGATGTTGTTCTACAAGGAGATTGAGAAATTGAGGAGGGAGCACCGTCCAGCGATAACTAACTGATGAAGTCGCAATTCTGGGATTTTCATTTTTCTTCGACTGCACGAGCCATTTACACCATGCTCCGACATGCTGTGCACAAAATTTTCATATTTCAACCTTTTAATTAATATAAAACTTAAATATATTACACAATTACCGTTTGTTGAATAAAACCGTTTCCACAAAAACCTAATAGGCCACCCCACCAGTGTTATCTAGAGGTTGGCTCCCAATATAGCTGGAACAACAGGAAGAACAATCACCCTCATAATAAAACTCAAGAACACTTGGAGACCAATTTTCATGCTGTTGCTTGTCATTGACCCAGATAGTGTTTTCTACTGATTCTCGTATGTTACTGGAACGCCTCCCGGTTGCCATCATGCTCATACACACTAATGGACAACATGGGGCAGTATATATAGGCTAAAAATTTAAAAACTTATATTTAACTAATATCTTTAGGTTGTAATATTTTTACATTGGAAAAATTTATGTTTAATAGAATAAAAAAACCAAAAAATATATATTAGAGAAATCAGCCGAGCCAAACAAATTCAAAGAGTCGGCCAAGCCATTAGAAGTGTCGAGGAAGCCATCGGAGGAAGCGTCGGCAAGCCGTTCGAAGCGTCTGGGAGCCAAAACTTTTAGGAAGAGATGATGCGTCAGCGAAACACAAAGCCGGACGCATCAATATACTTTTTGGTTATTGTAGGTCCGGCTAGGGGAGGATCTAGTCGCCTAATCCTTGTTGTCAAACACGTCCGGTTGTGCGGAATCCAACCGGAGATGCAAACCGAGATAGAACACGAAAAATACACGACACACAAAGTTCACCGTTTAACACCACTGTATTAATACGAATGAAAGGTTCGGTTACAAGCACAAGGTTTACAAATCTATTCTGCAAACTCTCTCTAACTCTCGTGTGTGTGTGTTTTTGCTCTGAGTGTTCTCTCCTGTGTTCTATTGTGTTCCTCATCGAAACAGAACAAATGAACTCTATTTATACTAACAGACACACATACATATGACGAATCAGAACTTTGGCGAATCAGGCTTGGCGAATCAGATCATCATTGGCGAAACAAGAAGCAGTTGGCGAAACATAAACATAGTCGACGAAACAAATCTGTTTCGTCGACATTACTTCAGTTTCGTCGAGTATTGGGCTTGGGCCCAAAGTGTTTCGCCAAATCAGTGAGTAGCCCATGTTCATGTTCTTCATATGCAGCCCAAGACTTGATTAGCTGATGGTACAGCCCAAAGTCTTCTTGATCTTTCACATGACGGAGGAATGTCGTGTTCTTGATCCAAGGCGTGTTGCGTCGAGTCGCGTCCACAATCATGTATCAACAAACTCCCCCTTGGACGCTACTCGTGAGATTCGCCTTTGATGTCTTCTATGTCGGAGGATCTTCATAGTCTTCACGTCTTGAAAGCAGAAAGTGTATCAACAAACTATCCGTATCATGTAGGAAGTGTGTTGACAAACTCCCCCTTAACATAAGCTCTCCCTTGAGTTATGTTCGTGAACGACTTGATCTTTATAACTTGAGATCCTTGTGGTGTTGATGATGGGTTAGCGGCAACTCGATCATTTTATCCTTTGAGTGCCTCCACGTCGTGTCTTCATTCCGAAGCTTGTCATCGAACATGTTCTCCTCGCCTTTAGCATCTGCACATGCAAGAAATCTAAACGCGTAATGAGAACAACTGCTTGGAATATAGTTAACATTAAACAAATGACACATATGAGATCAAATCTCAATCAAACACCAACCGACAACAGTTTGAAAGTTTAGAAAATGATCAATGTTAATCCTTTAACTTTCAAAACTTGTTAACTTCGACCATTTATGAAGATGCAATTGTTTTCCGGCTTACGATCAGGATTTTGGGTAGGATAGACTCGAGTTCCAACATCAGTCAATCAAAAATAAATAGAAGCAAAATATTTTTGGCTTTTATAAAGTTTATATTAAAACACACCTAAAATCTTTTTGGAATTTTTCATTTTTCAAATGTAAGGACGGAAAGCAATAAATAAATATATACAAAGATACAGAAACTGAAAGCAGTAAATAAGTATTTACAGACAATCTTTTTGCGAGTTTCGAGGGTAAGAGAATCATATCAGTGTACGGTCATGCCAAAACGCTCTTTTTGTTCTTTTAGTTACCATTTAGATAAGCATCCTATAACGATTATCGGTATTGTTGTCCACTTAAGCTCAACTTATCATTTGTAATCATGGCGAGGGGATACGTTAAGGTATGGTTTATACTTACCGACCGGTGTTCATCCACATCACGACACATTCCCGTATCAAGGTATGCACGAGGGTTCATCTTACCGGTGAGTATACCGATTATCATCTGTTTGACCGTATATGATGTGAGATTCTCACTTATTTTGATTGAAAACAAGCCCTATGTGATAGAATCACTTATTGATGAGGAACTTGATTTTCATATGCATGAGGGCACAGGAGCAAGTCCGTGAACAGGTCAGTACTTTCGTACAGCAGAGAGACGAACTTGACTCCCGGATAAATGTGATATTTTATCACTTATTTGTTTGGACATGTGATTGTTGATCACTTATTGAGGTCGAATGCAATATGTACACATATGTATAGTATCATGGAAGATCTAGACTTGCGTCCCCGTTATTTTTCGGTAAAAGATACAACCATGATACCCAGATGATAAGCAGCATAAAGACCGAATATCTCAGAACCTCGGCAATCTCTCAAACGAAATTTCGGTACTAAGACCATATGCCAATGAATGGTTCCCACCCAGTCTTCAGTCGATTTTAAGTTTATATCACCCTGCACACTTTAAAATGATTGTGAGCCTACCGATACATCTTATATAGAGCTGCTTATCGTTTTTCAATTTAAGGTTTAAAGAGGTTTGGATAGACCACCGATGTACTATCATTTTCTCTTTTTCTCGCCAGGAAACTCATTTTTGTTTTTCTATTGTTTTTGTGCTTTTGAAATTTTTCGATGTTTTTGATTTTTCAATTTTTTTTTTTTTTTTTTTTTTTTTTTTTTTGGATTTACTCCCCCTAAAAACAACAAACTAAGACAAAATTTAAAAACACAAGGGTATTTACAAAAATGACTTTCCGATGTTGGTTAACTCATGTTTTACCTCAATGCCGTTTACCAAAATTAATTTTTAATCTGAAAAGATTTATCGAATTTTGGAAAAATCAGTTGGCATGTCGGTAAGCGGTGCGGACCATGACAACATTGTCTGGCCAAAGAGTGCTGTACGAGATAATACAAATTCATAAAGCAGCTTAAATATCGACAAGTAAATGAGAGATTAGAAATTTAAAACCGTATCCTGCAACTGCTTCGTGCATTGCAAGGAATCTGAGCGCTCTCCCAAACTGGATATCCACCCGGTGTGGATTCCAAAGACGTTTTTTTTTTTTTTTTTTTTTTTTTTTTTTTTTTTTTTAGCTACTGAGAAATCTCTTGACAGCAACAAGATCATAAACCTTTGGATCCGGCTGGTCTTCCACATTGCACCAGCGAAGGTCTTTGTCTTTCTCTTTCAGAAGTAGTGTGCGGTTGTTCAATCCATGCCAAGGCATCCGCACACCCGGTTGGTTTGTTCAACAAACACATTTTCTTCAATCACACCGCGAAGAAATGTACACTGCACGTTCATCTTGTTGATTTTGAACTTCAAACGTGCTGCAGGTGCGTACATTTTGATTGAATCTATCCTGGGGACCCGATCAAAGCTTGATTGTAAAAGGCTTTGCATTTTTGTCGAAGCTTTTCAAACACTTTCAACAGACAATTCTGTTTCTCTTTTCCTTTTCTTTTCTTCTCTCCATCAAAGGCAACAATTTCTTCTGTCGCCTATTTTGTGCATGGACACTCCACTATCAACAATCTTACGACTATTGAAAGTTCCTCCTGGAATATCCTACACACTCATTCAAAGATTAGACGGAGAGGGGGACCCAAGCCTTTGTGGACTTGGGTCGTCCTTGATCATCAAGAAAAGTGATTTCAATCACTTGATGATTAGGAAAAAGAACCTGTGGTGCTCCCCCTGACTGAGTTACCTGCTTTGGTTTCCAAGCTGCTTGTCCTTTACCAGTATTTGTATTAATTGTTTTTGCATTTACTGGTTTTACAGTTTTAGGTTTTGCTTGAACAGGTTTTTCTTCTTTGACCTCTGATTTTAAGGCCTTTTCAATTACCTTTTGATTCTTTTGTTTCAACTTCTTTTCCCTTTCTTTCGAGACACGTGGGTCTTGTTTCGGGGAAACTGATCGTTTTTGGTAATTGGTTTCTTGGGGAGCCTTCAACTTTTGCAGGTATGGGCAGTATCTTACAATATGCCCAATTGTGCCACACTCAAAACACATTCTCCGCTCTACAAACCTCGGAGAAACATGTTGATGACCAGACGGAGAACCAGACCATGAACTTTGTGATCTAGACGAGCTTGGACCTAAATCACATCCGTTGGTGTGTTGGGTGTAATTATTCTGATCATTTCGTTTTAAAATTCTAACTTGTTTTACAAAATCAATGTTAGATTTATCCTGAAATGTTTCAAGTTTATCTGTACCCTTTGATCCAACAAAGTTCACTTTCGGTTCTCTTTTCTTAACAGGAGCTCTTTTGTTTTGCACCTTTTGCTGCTGAACTTTAGGTGCTTGAACATTCTTGTTCTGAGCCTTCTTTCCCTGTACTTTACCTTTTCCGGAGTTCACTTGTTGTTTTCGCTCAATTGGTAGTTTTTGGTTTCCGAATTGTTTTCTAACTTGTTCACACGGAATTGGATCACATTGAGTGACGGTGACTTTGCCACTTTTGTTTCCCAAAAACTTATCAATACATCCTTCAAAAATTTGCTCAATTAAATCTTGATTTACATTTTTAATTGGAAAATCTTTGTTAGAGTAGATTTTGTCATCTCCTTTGAGCGTGTACAACAAGTTATTCCCTTCAAGACTAGATACAATGGAATCCATTGCTTTTGACGTTTCAGTCTTACTCGGTTTCACTGGTGGATCACACAAGATGTGATTCTCAATTGGAATATCTGTTGTAACCGAGTTAGACTGTTGGTTCACAATTTCTACAGACTCATCATCCGATGAATCAGATTCATCATCCGAAGAATCAGTATCCTCAACAGTGGGAGGACTCTGTTCCTTAACACACGATGAATCTGTCACATTCTCATATTCAGATTCAGATTGACCCGAGGATGATGTACCAGTTGTGAACCCGAGGCCTGCTGCAAAATCATCTAGATTGAGTGGCACAGTAGGTTCAAAACGGGGCATATCCTCGTCATCAGGCAATTTGGAGTAATTGTGATTCATAGGGGGAGGATATGATTTGAATCCATTACACTTCCTATCCCCCTTTTTCTTTTGAACATCAATAATGTGATCCAAAACATAGCGGGAATTGGAATAGCTTTCCAATTTCTGCTTAATTGTCTCACATTCACATCGAGCTGTAGCTAACTCTACCATTTGCTTTTCAATTGTGTCAATTAAATCATTGTTAGCATGTTGTTTTCTCAAAACAGCCTTTTGTAATTCAGAAACATCATGTTTTAATGACGCAATTGTAGCTTTAAATTCCTTTTCATTTCTGGTTAAAAACAAGTTAGCTTCAGTTGCTTTAGAAAGATCAACAATTAATTGTTGATTGTGTTTGTTTGTGACTTCAAACTGCTTTTCCTGTTCAGCATATTTAACCTTTAAACTATCACAATTTTCACAGCTAACTACAGTGGGTTCATCGACACTTACCTGACCTGATGAACTGTCGACATTAGCCGTAAAGGCTGAATGGAAAGAAAAAGATCCATCTTCAGAGAAAATCTTCTCCATTTCTTCTGATGTAGCATCAGCCTTCTTGATCAAGTCAGATTTCTCATTAGCATCATTCGACAAATTATCACCTTCAGAATCCACTCCCTCCTTCACGTCCGATTCTGAACTGTAATCACTCACACCTGAGCTATCTTCATCAGTGCCACTACATCCTGAACTGTCATCTTTTCCTGAAGATTCACCATCATTGACATTCTTGACAATTTCAGCATAAAACGCAGTTCCTCCTTGATTTCCACCTCCACATTGTACAGACCAGTCACACCCATCATCGGCTTTATTTGAGCTGGACGTGGATGTACTTGTTTGATTTATGAAAGGATTTTGGTTGCCTTGTTGAGGTTGGGCTTGAGGTGGTTTCCAAAAATAGGCAGTTGGATCAAATTGGGGTTGAGTTGGGGCAATAGCTCGCAAGAATGCAGTTTTGTCGAACTCTGGCTCAGGTTGTGTAGCTGATGATTGTGAAGTCAAAGTTAATTGAGTCCACCACTCACCGTTTGTTCCCATTTTATAAAATTTAATATATTAAGTGAAAATTGATTTTTAAAAGAAATAATTTTCACAAACTATGTTAAAATCTCGAATGATAACAACCAGATTAACACACTTGAAACAAACAGTTAAATCACAAATGCAAACTCACTGTGTTAATCCACAGAGTGTTTCGACGAAACAAATTTGTAAAATCTTTTGCCGAAACAGATTTCTTTTGAAAATGGTCGACGAAACAAAGTTTAATAATTAATGGGCTCTGATGACGAAACTGGCCCACTTCATATTCGGTGAAACAAATGAAGATACTATAAGCCCACTGTTTGACGAATTAGACTTGAGGCCCAAAGTCAACGAAATAGGAGAGTCCTTTTTGGGCTTCCTGCCTTGACGAAATGGAAGGACCTGTTGGGCTTTACGAAACAGAACAGGAGGCCCAAATGTGTTTCGTCAACTTAAATTGATGAAAAATGATTTTTCTGTTTCGTCGATTCCCTTTTTGGCGAATAAGACTACTTTCGTCAAAAGTCTGATTCGTCAAAAAGATGTCAGGGGTTGGTGAAGTGTTTGACTTTATCTTATCCTGACACAACAGATGCTACTTTCGGCTTGCCCACACTGCTTTTCACCAAACAAGTAAAGTTGTGATTATTGTAGGTCCGGCTAGGGGAGGATCTAGTCGCCTAATCCTTGTATACGAACCACTCCGGTTGTGCGGAATCCAACCGGAATAGCAAACCGAGATAGAACACGTAATAACACGACACGCAAATATCACCGTTTAACACCACTGTATTAATACGAATGAAAGGGTTCAGTTACAATCCAACGTTTACAAATGTGCTTTGTAAACTCTCTCTCTCGTGTGTGTGTGCTCTGTGGGTTCTCTCTTGTTCTTCTGTTCTGTCTCTGAAAGTCTCCTCTCCTGTCTCTACCGAAACAGAACAAATGAATGCTATTTATACTAACAGACACATACACATGTGACGAAACAGAAGATAGGCGACGAATCAGAATCATGGTCGACGAAACACATCTGTTTCGTCGACTTCTGGGCTGATTCGCCGATGATGTCTTCGGCCCAAATAGATGAGGCCCAATCCTTGATTCGTCAACTTGTCTTAGCCCAAGGACTGTGATGTTGAGTCCAGTCCATGTCTTGTCTCTTGTGTCGGCTTGAAGTCTTGTATACAACGGAGGAAAGTTGTCACAAAATAAGCCGAGCAAAGTCGCGTCCACAATCTCGAATCAATTCGCGTCGAGTCGCGTCCACAAATATGTATCAACAAACTCCCCCTTGGACGCTACTCGCGAGATTCTCTTCTCATATCTTCTATGTCGGAGGATCTTCAAAGTCTTCACGTCTTGAAAGTATAAAGTGTATCAACAAACTCCCTGTTTCATGTAAGAAGTGTGTTGACAAACTCCCCCTTAACATAAGCTCCCCCTTGAGTTATGCTCGTGAAAGTCTTTATCTTTATGAAGTGAGATCCTTGTGGTGTTGAAGGCCAGCGGTAACTCGATCATCTTTATCATTTGAGTGCCTTCACGTCGTGTCTTCATTCCGAAGCTTGTCATCGACCATGTTCTCCTTGCCTTTAGAATCTGCACATGCAAGAAATCTAAACGCGTAATGAGAACAACTGCTTGGAATATAGTAAACATAAACAAACGACACACGTGTGACCATTGTTCAAGCAAACACCGTCCGACAGTTTGAAAGTTTAAAGTATTTTATCAATTTCAATTTTAACTTTCAAAACTTTGCAAATTTCGACCGTTTATGAAGATTTAGTCGATTCGGTTTTCGTTCAGGTTTCAGGTAACGAAGACTCGAGCTCCAACATCGTACGATCGAAAATAAAATAGAAATAAAATCTTTTTGGCTTTTATCAAGTTTATATTAAAACACACTTAAAATCTTTTTGGACTTTTTGAATATTTCAAAAGTAAAGACTGAAAGCAGTAAATAAAAATATACAGAGAATCTTTTTGTGAGTTTCGAGGGTAAGAGAATCATATCAGTGTACGGTCATGCCAAAACGCTCTTGTTGTTCTTTTAGTTAACATTAAGATAAGCATCCTATAACAATTATCGGTATTGTTGTCCACTTAAGCTCAACTTATCAGATGTAATCATGGCGAGGGGATACGTTAAGGTATGATTTATACTTACCGACCGGTGTTCATCCACATCACGACACATTCCCGTATCAAGGTATGCACGAGGGTTCATCTTACCGGTGAGTATACCGATTATCATCTGTTTGACCGTATATGATGTGAGATTCTCACTTATTTTGATTTGAAAACAAGCCCTATGTGATAGAATCACTTATTGATGAGGAACTTGATTTTCGTATGCATGAGGGCACAGGAGCAAGTCCGTGAACAGGTCAGTACTTTCGTACAGCAGAGAGACGAACTTGACTCCCGGAAAGAATTTGTGATATATTATCACTTATTTGTTTGGACATGTGATTGTTGATCACTTATTGAGGTCGAATGCAATATGTACACGTATGTATAGTATCATGGAAGATCTAGACTTGCGTCCCCGTTATTTTTCGGTAAAAGATACAACCATGATACCCAGATGATAAGCAGCATAAAGACCGAATATCTCAGAACCTCGGCAATCTCTCAAACGAAATTTCGGTACTAAGACCATATGCCAATGAATGGTTCCCACCTGGTCTTCAGTCGATTTAAGTTTATATCACCCTGCACACTTTAAAATGATTGTGAGCCTACCGATACATCTTATATAGAGCTGCTTATCGTTTTTCATTTTAGGTTTAAAGAGGTTTAAACAGACCACTGATGTACTATCATTTTCTCTTTTGCTCGCCAGGAAACTCATTTTTGTTTTTCTATTGTTTTTGTGTTTTTGAAAATTTTTTAATGTTTTTGGATTTTCAAATTTTGGATTTACTCCCCCTAAAATCAATAAACTAAGACAAATTTAAAACACAAGGGTATTTACAAAAACGATTTTCCGATGTTGGTTTTACTCATGCTTGACCTTAATGCCGTTTACCAATAATAAATAGTCAAATCTTGATTTGTCAAAAGCTTTGGTAAAAAGGTCGGCACGTTGGTCATCGGTGTGGACGTAAGCAACATCGATTAGCCTTTTCTCAAAGCAATCACGTATGAAGTGATATTTGATTTCGATGTGCTTAGTCTTTGAATGCTGCACAGGATTTCTAGTGATCTGTAAAGCAGCAGAATTATCAACGTAAATAGGAGTAGTTAGGAATTCAAAACCGTAATCACGCATTTGTTGTTGGATCCATAAGACTTGGGAGCAACAACTTGAGGCAGCAATGTATTCAGCTTCGCATGTTGATGTAGCGACGCACGTCTGCTTCTTGCACTGCCATGTGACTAGGCGATTTCCCAAAAACTGACATCCAGCCGTTGTGGATTTGCCGTCGATTTTGCATCCGCCAAAATCAGAATCACTGAATGCGATCAAGTCAAAGTTATTATCCCTAGGGTACCACAGACCGGTGTCAGAGTAACCCTTCAAATAACGAAAAATCCTTTTTACAGCTGCAAGATGTGAGGCCTTCGGGTTGACTTGATATCTGGCAAGCAGGCACGTTGGGTACATTATATCTGGTCTTGATGCTGTGAGGTACATAAGAGATCCGATCATCGCGCGATAGTGTGAGGGGCTAACATCTTGACCCTTCAAATCTGGAGTAATTCCGTGATTTTGTGGCAATGGGGTACCGATGGGCGTTGCATCAGACATCTGGAATCGGCTCAAGATGTCACCAACATATTTAGTCTGATGGATGAAAATCCCAGACTCAGTTTGTTGTACTTGTAGGCCCAAAAAGAAAGTCATTTCCCCCATAGCACTCATCTCGAATTTATCCTGCATAATGCGCTCGAAATTCCTACACAAAACATCATTAGTAGAACCAAAAATAATATCATCAACATATACCTGTACCAGTAGAAGATCTCCATCTTGTTCTTTGACGAAAAGAGTACAATCGATAAGACCTCTGCGAAATCCATTCTCCAGCAGATAATTAGATAAGGTTGCGTACCAAGCTCGCGGTGCTTGATGAAGACCATAAAGAGCTTTGTTGAGCAACCAAACCCGATCGGGATGGATAGGATCTTCAAAACCTGGAGGCTGTTCGACGTACACCTCTTCTTCTACCACACCATGTAAGAATGCACTTTTCACGTCCATCTGGTATACCTTGAAACCTTTGAATGAGGCATAAGCCAGAAAAATCCGAATTGCTTCTAGATGTGCAACAGGTGCATAGACTTCGTTGTAGTCGATTCCTTCAATCTGACGAAAACCTTGAACGACTAGCCTTGCTTTGTTCCGGATAACGATTCCACGGTCATCCTTCTTGCATTTAAACACCCAACGGGCACCAATCTTCTTATAACCAGCAGGTTTCTCTACGAGTTTCCAGACACCAAGCTTCTGGAATTGTTGCAGTTCTTCCTGCATCGCTTCAACCCATGAGCTATCTTTCAAAGCATCTTTCCAAGTTCTTGGCTCTTCCTGTGAGACATAACACGCGAAAGACCAATCATTCTGTTGACCAGATTCTCGGATAGTTGCATACAAGCCTGCATTGTTGTTGTTTCGCAACATGTTTCTTGTTTGAACGCCACTTTGAACATTTCCTATGATGTTTTGTTGAGGATGGGTATTGTGAATCCTTGTTTCTGGATTATCTTGAACTGGAATGTTTGTACCCAGATTGTTGAGATTGAGATCATTGAAATCAACAACCAGTTCGATGCCCGGAATTGCCGAAGAGGATGATGCAGTAGCTTCAGCTGTTCCAGGGACGCCCACTGGAGGAGTACCCTCTGAAATACCATGAACTGCTGTTGGAGCTTCTTGATCTGCATCTAGAAATTCGTCATCCTCTGAAGATTCGTTCAATTCGGAAGCATCTTGAAAATCCTCATTGTCGAGAGCATTATTGTTGACTGAAGATGGCTCTTGATTGACAATAATGGGACGAACCAACGGTGAATCTGTTGCATTGTCACTCTCGAAAAACATCCTTGCAGCTTCATTTTCTTCAACTGCTTCAACATTGATCGAATTGAAAAAGTCATCGTACTCAAACATCCAAGGCTGACCAGGATTTTTGACTGGTAAAGTGTGCCTTTGTACTCTGACTTCAGACCATTCCTCGACCCTTTTAGTCTCTAGATTCCAGACTCTTAAGTTCGGGGTGGAATACCCAAGAAAGTATCCATCAATTGCTCTTGCCCCAAACTTTCCATTAGGATCGATTATTGTGCACGGAGCTCCAAACGGTTCAAGATATGACAAATCTGGTTTCCGTTTGTTAATAAGCTCAAAACAGGTCTTGTTGTGTCGTTTGACTGTGAGGACTCGATTCAACGTATAACATGCAGAGGACACAGCTTCAGTCCAAAAAGGAATCGGCAATTGTGACTCTACCAACATAGTCCTAGCAGTCTCGATCAATGTGCGGTTTTTCCGTTCAGCGACGCCATTCTGTTGTGGAGTATAAGCTGCACTAAATTCATGAAGAATACCTTTTGAAGTGCAAAACTCCGCCATGGCATGATTTTTGAATTCAGTACCATTGTCGCTGCGTATCCGCCTAACCTTCAACTTATATAGATTCTCAATCTGAATGATCAAGTTTTTGATAATACCGAAGGTTTCACTCTTATGTGCCATGAACGCCACCCAAGAAAATCTTGAATAATCATCAGTTATCACGAGGCAATATTGATCATTCCTAATACTTTTGTGTTTGACAGGACCGAACAAATCCATGTGCAAACGTTCAAGAGGAACAGCCACCGTGTTGACTTTCTTTGTAGGATGTCGCTTCTTCGTTTGTTTTCCTTTCTGGCACGAGACACAGACGTCTTGAAGATGGAAATTTTTAAGAGGAACACCATTCACCAATTCATTTGACACCAAATGATTCATTTTGCGTAAGTGAATGTGACCCATTCGCCTGTGCCAAGAGATTGTGTCTTTTTCTGTGGCTTTGGAAACGAAACAAGTTGCTTGTGCAGACGTTGTGATAGCTTGGCTCATATCAAGGACATACAAATCATTTATCCTTGGAGCCGACAAGAGAATCCATTCTTTTGGAATTTTGAAGCCGGGTTTCAGCACATAACATCCATTTGCATCAAAGTGTACTGAGAACTGCTTATCACAAATTTGAGAAACACTAAGAAGATTGTGATCAAGTTGTTGTACGAAATTGATCTTGTCAAAACTAACAACCCCGTTGGAAATCATTCCTTCACCCGTAATATATCCGCCCTTATCTCCAGCAAAAGCAACATAACCTCCTCTAATAGATTTGACGTCGTAGAGAAGCTTCATGTCGCCTGTCATGTGCCTGGATGCCCCACTATCAACAATCCAATGACTACTGACAGTTCCTCCTGGAACACCCTGCACATGAACTCAATCGATTAGTTGGAGATGGGGACCCAAGCCATTGTGGTCTTGGGTCTTCCATTTTCATCAACAACAATAACCTCAATTCTTTGATGATTTGAAAATTGTGATGGTCCCCCTGATTCAATAACCATTTTTGGTTTCCAGGTCTGTTGAGTTTTACCAGTTTGATTGTTTGTAAGTTTAACTTCGTGTTTGTTTGAAGTTTTTGAACTTTCTGGTTTAACTGGAACAGATTGTTTTTGAATCACATCAGTTTTAATCGCCTTTTCGATTTTCTTGACCTGTTGGCGTTTCTGTTTCTTTTCCCTTTCTCTTATGAGTCGGGGATCTTGTTTTACAGAAACAGATCGCTTGCGGTCAGTTGGGCCACGGGGATCATCAACCTTTGCTTTCAACTTATGAAGATACGGGCAATTTCGAATGATATGCCCGATTGTACCACATTCAAAACATGATCTTCGTTCAACAAACCCCGAAGTATCATGTGATCTTCTCGCCGATGATGAACTTTGTGATCTCGAGGTACTAGGTTTTGAACTATTCGGTTCATTCCTTTTCATTACTGTTACTTTCTGGACAAAATCTAAGTTAGATTGATTTGCAAACTTTTCAATTTTGTCCGTTCCCTTAGATTTCACAAAGTTCACATTCTTCTTCTGATTCGGCTTCTTTTGCGTTGGAGTCGGTGCCTTTCCTTTCAATTTGGTATGATTTTGCTGGGTTTGCACCGTTGGTAATTTCTTATTTCCAAATTGTTTTCTAACTTCAGCCTTTGGGATAGGAGGACACTGTGTGACTGTAACACGTGATCCTGTCTTTCCCAAAAACTTACTTGTAGAATTTTCAAAGACTTTACTGATTAAAGATTGATTAACATTCTTAATAGGAAAATCTTTGTCTGAATAAACTTTATCATCACCAACAAGAGTGTACAGCAAATCCACACTCTCCGACTCTTTTGCAGATGTTGACTCGGTTGGAACAGTCTTAGCGGGTTTTGCGGGAGGATCACATAGAATATGATTCTCAAGAGGTATGTCCTCTTCTTTGATTACCGCATTAGACTTTTCCGAATCAGTATCATCGGATTCATCATCAGAAGAATCAGTATCCTCAATCACAACTGTAGGATCCTGATTCTGTTCAGCAGAGGACACACATGTATCTGCTGACACATCTGAATCTGATGATACTTCTTTCTTGTATCCGAGACCTGTTGCACATTCTGCTGCAAATTCCTTAACATCTAGAGGAACAGATGGTTCAAAATGAGTTCTATACTCCTCATCGGGCATGGCATCATAATTGTTTCTCACGGGTGGTGGACATTTCTTGTATCCAATGCATGTGACATCCCGTTTCTCTTTCTGTACGTCAATGATGTGATCCAACACATAGCTAGAGCTCAAATAACTATCTAACTTGAGTCGGATCGCCTCACTTTCGGTTTTAACACAAGCCATTTCCTTTTGCATTATCTCAAGACGTGTGATATACAAATTTATGTCAGTTTGTTTTCTGGAAACCATTTTTGTCAGCTCGGTTTTATCTTTCTTTAATGTTTCAATCATCGACTTAAAGTTCTTTTCATGGTTTTCATAAAACATGTTGGCTTCAGTGCATTTTGAAAGATCAACAGTCAATTTCTGATTATGAATGAATGTCACATCATATTTCTCTTGCAAAGCCTCGTGTTTGCCTTGCAATTCACACCACTTATCATTCACTAAGACATGTTTGTCTTGCAATTCAAACAAACTAGCTTGTAAAGCATCGTGTTTGCCTTGCAACTCAGACATGTTTGCTTCCAAATCAGCACATCTAACATGCAATCCATCACAATTATCACAGCTAACAGAAGTGGGTTCATCGACACATACCTGACTTGATGAACTGTCGACATTAGCCATAAAGGCTGAATGGAGAGAAGACGAAGAATAAGCAGCTTGATCCACCAAAATAGATCTTCTTTGAATTCCTGCTGCAGCGTCTTCCAAAAGCTCATCAATATTAGCATCGACTGACGCACTTGATGTGTCATCTTCCTGATCATTCCCTGAACCCGAGGACTCTTCATCCGAACTTCCACTGTAACCTGAGCTGTTTTCATCTTCAGAAGATTCATCACCATTGGTGGAAGATTCTCCACCACTGGTGTGATTTAGATCCTTCACGATTTCAGCAAAACAAGCTGTGCCATCTGGAGCGTCATTTCCCAACTGGATTGACCAATCACAACCTTCATCTACTTGAACCACAAGTGCCTGGTTGGCATTTGATGGTCCTGCTTGAGTCTGGTTGTTGACAGGCACCAATGTGCGAACATTGTTCCTGTTCTGGTTCTGCTGGTTGCCTTGACCCCTGAAAGGATTCTGGTTTCCATGTTGAGATGGCCTCGTACATTCACGCTTGAAATGACCACGTTCCCCGCAATTGAAGCACTTAACAGCCTGCTTATCGAACCCATACTTGGTGTCTTTCTTGCCTTCCAAGCTGGTTCTGCCTGTTCTTTCCATGAAATCCTTTGCTCGCCTAACAGCACTGGCAAAGGCCCACTTGATGTCCATTATCTCCATCTCCTCTTTATCTATCTGCTGATAGTCTTCTTGTGTCAGATTAATGTTACCAATCTGACCTTCCACCAATCCACAGTATGCGCTCACCAAAGTGTTTAGCAGCTCCATGTGTTCTTTTGCTACTTCAACACTGACTTTAGAAAAGCTTGAGGTGTCGAGCCGTACTGTATTTTGCTTTGATTGCTGACCAGCAGATGATGTGCTTCCATAACACGCTTGCTGTTGAGGAGGAGGAGGAGGAGGAAGTGGATTTCCGAATATATCAGTTTCTCTGATAGGTTGTTGGCTTTGCTGTTGTGGCACTGGTTGAGGAACTGGATTAAGCGGATTTCCATATATGTCTGTTGTTGGAGGAGGAATGTCATACAAGCTAGTGCTAGACACAAATGCTGTTTGAAGTGGAGCGTGTGCAGAAGGTTTTGTAGAAGTGCTAGAAGCTCCATAATACATGTCAGGATTTTGTGGCACTGGAACTCTTTTAGCCTTGAGAGTTTCTTCCTGATTCTTGTTTTCCAGGAGTTGAGCAAAGTCACCGAAGTTTGTTGTATCAAAAGTGCCATTGTACTTCAGGATTTCTAAGAAATTATTCCATTGAGGTGGCAGTGCATCTGCAAACTTCTTCACTGTCTCTGCTGAAGTTGTTACAACCCCAATATTTCCCAATTCAGTCAGCAAATGAGTAAATCGACTTGTCAAATCTCCTAAAGATTCATTCTGCATACAAGTAAAACCATCAAACTCTTTCTTTAGCAGGTCTTTTCTTAATTGACGTGTCGCTTCATTTCCTATGCCCCTTGTTTTCAATGCGTCCCACAACCTCTTCGTTGTCTTGTGACTGACAAATTGATGATAAATATCTTTGCTTAACGCCTGAGTAAGAATGGCATACGCTTTCTTCTCTAAGTCATACACCTTCTTCTGATCTTCCGTAAGATCGGCAAACGTAGCAGCAGATGAAGCGGCAACCTCTATTGTTTGATCAAAATCTGTGATGAAACGCAACCACAATTCTGTATTTTGACCAAGGACGTATGTATGAAATCTACCAAACCATCCCGGATATTCACTTAAATGCATCAACTTTGGAGGCCTATTCAAACTCCCCGTTTCACTTTCACTTAGCAAAATGCTTTGAACACTTGGAGCTTGATTTGATACGAATGCCCATTGACCGGTAGATGTAGCATTAGCTTGCGATGATGCAGGTACGGGAGATTCGGCCCATGCAGGAGATGCAGGTAAGGGAACACCCCAGGCCGAATTCATTTTTGATCAAGAAAAATAATATCTGAAAATTACAACTCAAACAAACAGTTAAAACAGTTTTGTATGCCTTCTGTTAAAAACTGATAAGTGTTTCGACGAAACAGCTTCCACGAAACAGACGTGATTGACGAAACAAATAGGAGCCTATCAGTCGACGAAACAGATTGGATGTGATGGGCTTGACGAAACAAAGGGTTCGACGAAACTGATATTGGGCTAAATGTGTCGAAGAAACAAGCCCACTTGTGATTTAGGGCTGCCACTCGACGAAACAGAGACCCAAGATGTACTACGAAACAGAAGCCCAAATTGTTAGCCCAATCCCACAACACAGTCCACGAAACAGAGGCCCAACAACAAGTAATATCGACGAAACAGAAGGTCTGTTTCGTCGAGGAGTGGCTTGACGAATGAGACCTGTTTCGTCTGATGTTTGATTCGTCGAAGAAGTAGCTGGGTGGGTGAGATCTGTCAGACACAACACTCTTTTTCAAACAACTGGTATGGTAAGATTACTAACCCGGTAAGGTGTCCAATTTTAATAATCTATTTCAATTTCCAATTCACAAACACTTTTTAATTTAAAAATTTTAAGATCAAAAAGTGGGTCTTGGTGAAGAACACTTTGAAGATGTTCAAGAACACAATGAATTTTCCGGTAAACTATGAGTTTTCCGGTGACCCGATAAATTTCCGAAAGCTGAATTTTGCAAAAATGTTTAATAAAAACCAACAAATAATATGTGAACTTTATTTTAACAAGGTTTTTAAGCAAACATAATGCAAAACAACAAGATTACAGCCGATTTTAAGAGATTTTTCCAAAAAATTATGAACTCTAAATCCGAAAATCAGCAAGAACTCCTCGGTTTTAACAAGGATAAGAGCCAAGGCTCTGATACCACTTGTAGGTCCGGCTAGGGGAGGATCTAGTCGCCTAATCCTTGTATACGAACCACTCAGGTTGTGCGGAATCCAACCGGAATAGCAAACCGAGATAGAACACGTAATAACACGACACGCAAATATCACCGTTTAACACCACTGTATTAATACGAATGAAAGGGTTCAGTTACAATCCAACGTTTACAAATGTGCTTTGTAAACTCTCTCTCTCGTGTGTGTGTGCTCTGTGGGTTCTCTCTTGTTCTTCTGTTCTGTCTCTGAAAGTCTCCTCCCCTGTCTCTACCGAAACAGAACAAATGAATGCTATTTATACTAACAGACACATACACATGTGACGAAACAGAAGATAGGCGACGAATCAGAATCATGGTCGACGAAACACATCTGTTTCGTCGACTTCTGGGCTGATTCGCCGATGATGTCTTCGGCCCAAATAGATGAGGCCCAATCCTTGATTCGTCAACTTGTCTTAGCCCAAGGACTGTGATGTTGAGTCCAGTCCATGTCTTGTCTCTTGTGTCGGCTTGAAGTCTTGTATACAACGGAGGAAAGTTGTCACAAAATAAGCCGAGCAAAGTCGCGTCCACAATCTCGAATCAATTCGCGTCGAGTCGCGTCCACAAATATGTATCAACAATTATTTTAATCTTTTATCCCTTCCCAATACACAAACAACTTTGCCAAATATTTTAACAAGATCAAAAAGTGTATTTTTATGAAGAACACTTGAATATGTCAAGAACACAGCCCAGATATATGAGTTTTCCGGTAAACCCACAAACTTTCGAAACGCGGTTTTGCTCGAAACTTTACTAAAAACCAACTTTTAACATGTGATAATAAAAAATAACAAGGTTTTTATAAGAACTTCCAGCAAAACAACAAGATTAAAGCCGATTTTAAGATGTTTTTCCAGAAAATATGAACTTTTCAAACCCGAAAAACAAACCAAGAACACACTCGGTTTTAACAAGGAGAAGAGCCAAGGCTCTGATACCACTTGTAGGTCCGGCTAGGGGAGGATCTAGTCGCCTAATCCTTGTTGTCAAACACGTCCGGTTGTGCGGAATCCAACCGGAGATGCAAACCGAGATAGAACACGAAAAATACACGACACACAAAGTTCACCGTTTAACACCACTGTATTAATACGAATGAAAGGTTCGGTTACAAGCACAAGGTTTACAAATCTTTTCTGCAAACTCTCTCTAACTCTCGTGTGTGTGTGTTTTTGCTCTGAGTGTTCTCTCCTGTGTTCTATTGTGTTCCTCATCGAAACAGAACAAATGAACTCTATTTATACTAACAGACACACATACATATGACGAATCAGAACTTTGGCGAATCAGGCTTGGCGAATCAGATCATCATTGGCGAAACAAGAAGCAGTTGGCGAAACATAAACATAGTCGACGAAACAAATCTGTTTCGTCGACATTACTTCAGTTTCGTCGAGTATTGGGCTTGGCCCAAAGTGTTTCGCCAAATCAGTGAGTAGCCCATGTTCATGTTCTTCATATGCAGCCCAAGACTTGATTAGCTGATGGTACAGCCCAAAGTCTTCTTGATCTTTCACATGACGGAGGAATGTCGTGTTCTTGATCCAAGGCGTGTTGCGTCGAGTCGCGTCCACAATCATGTATCAACAGTTATGACGCGTCGGCCACCGACGCTTGAACATTGTCGGACACGTGTGAGACACGTGTCAGCTTGTATGGAATGGACGCATCAACATGAAACACGGACGCTTCCGAGGCTGTGAGGATCTTCCAATGACGCAGGAAGGTGACAAATTCGCAAAAGCACTTGGTCAAACGACATTTTGGTAATTTTCCCAAAAGAAAAATATTAGTATTAGTAATAAGTAATGAAGTACTGAAATTTTGTGTATATATATCATAATTGATTCAAATTATTATACAAACTAGCAGAATCATAATTGATTCAATTTTTATACAAACAAACAGAAAAATGATATAGATTTTGTAATATATACATAGAGAGATTTGTAGTCACACAGAAGCTTGATTCTTCATCGCATAATACCAATATATGATTTTCAGATACATGAACAACAAACTTTGTGCTACATGAAATTAGCTTCTTGAACCCTAAAAAGCTTAAACTCAAATTTGAGCTCTTTTATGCACTTGAACATTGTGACAAACCATAATCAAACTTGGACGTGCTTTGTCAGCAAAAGATACATAGTTTCACTCATACCCATCAGAGGAAACAAACAAACCAATAAACTTTTGAGAAAACGATCACGTAGATGTATATAATCAAATGGAAAGACCTAGTCAACCATAAGTGTACTTGTTGAAGTGCTTAGGGAGAGAAATGAGATGAACAGTGGACCTTTTGTGAAACTGCAACAAATCAGGATCATCATAGTACCTTTCCCATCCTAAAGATGACAAGATTCTTTCCCGCCTATCATAGGAAGTCACCACTTCGTTCGTTGGTACATGGACCAGGACCTTACGTCGAGCCGAACCCTGACAGGAATCACCTCCAGGGCTTTCCACTAGTCGAACTACACCCTTCTGGTTGAACACCCAAACACCAGACATATTTAAATCTTTAGTTCTGTACTAGCTAGATAGGTTTTTGAGTTTAGGTTCTTATGAACAAGAATATGAATGTCTGGAGTTGGGGGATGGAGGTTTATATAAGGGTTTCTAGCCATCTAGGGTGGAGAATATATGCATACACATATATCTCTATCTATATATAATAGATAATAGATAAAAGCGTGCGTTTGGGCCCATTAAACATTAGGGAAAAGAACTTTGTGTGTTGGGCATCACTTACCCACGTGTGAATGAGTGGGGAGGCAAAATTTTGGATGGAGGGGAGTCCGAAATCTCTTTCCAAGTCATTATAAATCCCCACAAACTTAAAGGGATTCCTAAGTAGATATTGTGGAGTAGTTTCTGGTACAACCAACATTGGAAACAACTGTACTGATGGCATCCTGTGTGACCATATATTGATTGATATTACAAGCAGTTAAGGGTGATTGAGAAATCTTTTGATGGGTCATGACTATGCAGTTTTTATTGGAATGTCTGAGAAACCATTTTACCACCGAAATTAATCAAAACGTATCAAAATTTTAATAATAATGTTTACTTTAATAACTTATAAATCACACAATGATATTTATATAAACAATGTTAACATTCTTGCCTTGCAATTCGACAACCTCGCTTAACGAACTAATTGGGCTTGAGTACATAAACTCTAATTAGAGGGATACTAAATCAATTAGATGGATTTTATGTCAAACAATTAAGCATTACGGTTTCTCAAGGGGACATCCAAGTGGTTAAATGGTATGCTTTACAACTAAAATACTGAAAGTTCAAATACTGTAAAATGTATATTGTGGTGTGCTTATCCTAAAAAACTCTAGAAATTGTTGTTAAAAAAATTAAACATGACATGATTTGGATTCGTTATTTAAACAATAATTATCATTGCTGGTGAAATTTTTCTAACAGCAAAATCGCAAAATTTATTAAAATGATACCCACTTTAATGAGACGCTAGAAGCAGGCGCTGTCCACCCAATACAAGTTACATATTTAAATTAAAGTTGTGCCAATCTTACAAACGGTACTTATAAGCCATATTCCTTATCAAAAGGAACGAACTCGCCTATATGTCCTCCACAATCTTCTCTGGTTCTTTTTTTTGTGTTGTGGAAGAGTCTTTCATTCTTAATATTATATGCCTTTTTTTTAATAAGCTAGTAAAGCCTAATTTATAATTTATATATACATTTGTGCTATTACATTGTAATTCCTCACGAGTGAGGCAGTAATAATATAGAATGCCCCTGGTAAAATCTCGTGTGCATCTTTGTTTGATTTCTCTTGCAGTTTTCATTTGTGTTCGTGTGTGTGTTTTCTGAACACCTAACAGATGATTGGCAAGATGGAAAATATGACATCATATGCCATTATGATTTAATATTTCTCCCATTATAGATAACCTATAAATAAAAGGAAGGCACATATTCTAAACCTTTTTTCTTATTCACTATTTGACACGCCTAATTTTCCAATACTAATGCTAATTAAGCCTGCAAATTTAGCCATGTTTCCCGTGCTTGCATAGTCTTTAACATATCATCATAATGTTCTGAAAACCAATTGGACCAAAAGGAAGAATTTCTTAGCTTAAATGTTTGCTAATTATAAAGAAAAAGTATAAAACCATGACTCCATGAGTGAGAAAACATGAGGTGGTCCTTTTAGAAGAGCACAAAAACCATATTCTCAAATTGAAACACATGGCTTCTAGTCCTTTGCTAGTTGCCGGTTCGTTAATAGATTTTTCGGTTCAAAAAAAGAAAATCAAATTAAAACACATAATTCATAAATTATAGCTGTTAAATTAAAATTAATCCTAATCATCTAAGCATAATTGCTGGGTCCACAAGGTTTGCTGTTGTTGATGCAGATTTTGTGTCCGATGCTTGTCGAATAGATTAGATTTATTTTACGCTGAATTTGTAATAGTTAGTGAAACGGTCTATCGAACGTGTATAGACCCGCTCGTTTGAAGTGGTCAAACGAGAGGGTTATTCGGTTGACCGTGTGTGTTTGCAAGACAAGGGGTGTGACTATAAATAGAAAACCCTTGCCATTTCAAACAATAGGAAGTTTGAGGAGGTTTGAGACCTCACCGGGAGAGATCACCACTTGGTCTCTCCCCGGATGTGTACTCCTTTGGTATGGTTCGGTTAGCTTGTTAATCGGGCCGGCTTGTTATGTTATGTTACAAAATCAATACAAGCAAGTATTTCATCCGTCTCTAATCTTCCCGTCTATGAACATAATCATGATAATCACGGTTTCGGTCACCAAACTCGGTCCTACAATTGGTATCAGAGCCATGGTGCCCGATTTAGTAAATCTAACCGTTTACTAAATCACATGTGCTCTAGATCTGTGATTTTCGTGATTTTTGTTCAAGATCTAAAAATGGTGAAATGAAGAAAAACCCAGATTCGAGACCGAATATACGGATCTGAGCTGAGTCGGACCGTACAAAGTGTTGGGTTTTATGTTTCACACCGAAATAATCAAGTTATCATCTGTCGGCAGAAGGTTTCGGTTTACCGAAAACTCAAATTTTTACCGGAAACTCATCAAGTTCATCTCATCTTCATAAGTGTTCTTCAAGTCTTCACTTTTTGATCTTTGAAAAGGAAATATTCAAGTGTTAGTGTTTTGGAAATTGTGATTGGTTTATTATATTATTTGCCATCATATGGTTGGTGAATTGGAAAATGTGAACCGAAAGTTGAGTTGAAAAGTGGGATTGCTTTGTGTCAGTGGATAGAAAGTCAAGATATTGGGATCGCACAAGATGTTTAGTCTCACAACAATTTGAATCGCACAACAGCTGGATCACACAAACATTCAAATTGGATCGCACAAGATTATATTTACTCAGAATTGTTGAAAGTTGTTATTGTCTTGGAAATTGTTATTGGATTATAATATTACAAACCATCATTTGGTTGGTAAGATGGTGCATGGGTAGCCGAAAGTGGGTTACTTTGTGTCAGGAGATAAGAAGTCAACAATGTCAGTCGCACAACAATGTTCAATCACACAAGAATAATTCTGGTCGCACAAGATAGTGGGATTGAAATAAAAAGTGGACAATTCTATTGGGCTTCTGATTTTGGGCTTCTGATTTTAATCGCACAAGTTATTGTCTCATACAAGATCAGTCGCACATGAGATAGTGGGCTCGCACAAGAACCAGGCTTTTATTTGGGCTTCTGATTATTTGGGCCTCTATTTAAATGCTGTTTGGACTTCTGACCAGTCGCACAAGATGTTTATTAGCACAAGATAGTTAATCGCACAAGTCTTGTCTGGTCGCACAAGACTTGTTTTCTCGCACAAGATAGTGGGCCTTAAATGTTTGTTGAAAATTTCTATTTGGGCAGTTGGGTTATGGGTCTTGGATTTCTAATGGACCCTCAAGTATTTTAGATGGGTTTTAGTGGATCAAGTATCTAAAGTGAAGAGAAAAGAAACAGCTGCTAGTTGATTGTGCTTCTCATTAGGAATTTGGAATTTTATGATGGCAAATGCAACTTGTTGGGTATTTGGTAGCATGATTGAAAATGAGAATGAGTGTCTCTTGGGCTCACTTTAAGATTGGATCCGGTTCTATTCGCGAGTTGCAACATGGGGGTCGGGTGTTCGCGAAGTTGATTTGAACCGTGCTTCTATTTTTCACGCCAAATTCGTACGAGTTCGGAGGTGTGCCAGATCAGTTTGTGATGATGAAGACAGATGATGAAAACTTGATTTTTGAAAAATGTGGGGTAGTCACGGTTACCGATGGAAACGTCAAATTTTGGTGACGCGACTACAATGGGCCAAAAACAAAAACGGTATGTTCACTTCCGCACGTCAATGTTTATGATTGTTGTCGGTTATTCGTAAATGTTCGAAAGCATTTTGTTTATTGTCATATTCTCGCATTTGAAAACGAACGTATGAACCTGGAACGTCAATACCGGTCCTAACGAGTTCACAAAGTCTTTGGAGGGATACAAGTCGGATCCTACGGGGTACTAGGCGAAATTTCTTTATCAACTAGAATTTGCAACGAAGAAATCTTTTTTGTTTATTGTCATATTCTCGCATTTGGTAACGAATGAATGAACCTAGAATGTCAACACCGGTCCTAACGAGTTCACAAAGTCTTTGGAGGGATACAAGTCGGATCCTACGGGGTACTAGGGGACGTTCTTATTCAACTAGAATATGCAAAGAAGAAAGTCGTTTTCGTGATTTTTCGGAACCGAGAACATTCAGTGAAGATTGACGACAGTTCCGCTCAGTGGAGGGAATTGGTGAACATTTGACGACAGTTTCTTTGAAGTGGAGAGAATCTGTTAAGGTTTAGAGATTTTACCAAAGAAATGGGGGGATAAAAATTTTTCAAATGTTGAATTTCTTCGGTAAATTTCTAAACGCAATCACAGGTGGTAGAGTATGTGATTTTCTGGTGATACTAACGGTTCGGCGTGGAATGTTTTGCACAGACACATATTTGAGGATTTTAATTAATTCTCCAGCCAGCGTGAAGGGTTTTGCATGGAAACATACAGGTATCTAAAGTCGACAGTTGTTTCAAAGCGCTGTTTACTGAAGACCTGGGGGAATCTTTATGAAAGCTGATAGTTCAAGGCTGAAGACCTGCAGGATTCGGTTTTGGGTTTGATGTTTCTTTAGGATTTTACAGGGATCTGGGGGTAACTCAATTCGTTGAGTTTGCAGACGATGTACTTGGTTTAGCTGACTTCCTGAGTACTGATGCTGAAGATCCGTAGTGCATTACGTGGTCAACTTCACAAAGGCGAGACAATGAGATCTGGATGTAGTTCAACTAAGCATGCTGGTTGAGCTTGCAAGGGATACACTTGGTCTAGCTGACTTTCCTGAGTGTTGATGCTGAAGATTAAAGTGCATTACTTGGTCGATTCCACAAAGACGGTTTACAGAAGACAGTTCACCAGAAACCTCTACCAATGTAGTATGCTTGAAGATCAAGACTTGATGCAGTTTTTAAAGAATGGAACCCTTATCAAATGCCGGTTGGAGTATTGGAAGATCAGCGGAAGATCGGTCAATTGAGCCTTTTGAGGAAATTGCACAACACCCAACACGGATACGCATACTTTGAGGGGGAACTATTATACAAGAAGCGTCAAGATACTACTTACCTGGATCATCGGTCAAGGGGGAATTTGTTAACACAGAGAAGATGAATACTTGACTGAAGATCGATTGCAGTTGCATTTTCGGCATTCGACAGCAACGGACAAGGGGGAATTTGTTGATGCAGATTTTGTGTCCGATGCTTGTCGAATAGATTAGATTTATTTTACGCTGAATTTGTAATAGTTAGTGAAACGGTCTATCGAACGTGTATAGACCCGCTCGTTTGAAGTGGTCAAACGAGAGGGTTATTCGGTTGACCGTGTGTGTTTGCAAGACAAGGGGTGTGACTATAAATAGAAAACCCTTGCCATTTCAAACAATAGGAAGTTTGAGGAGGTTTGAGACCTCACCGGGAGAGATCACCACTTGGTCTCTCCCCGGATGTGTACTCCTTTGGTATGGTTCGGTTAACTTGTTAATCGGGCCGGCTTGTTATGCTATGTTACAAAATCAATACAAGCAAGTATTTCATCCGTCTCTAATCTTCCCGTCTATGAACATAATCATGATAATCACGGTTTCGGTCACGAAACTCGGTCCTACAGCTGTTATGAAAAAACTCATGGGTTAATTGGCTGGAGTCGATTTCCTAACTAATGCAAGAACACATATGCTTCATGTATCGACCATATATGAATCCATTTGTATGCATATAATCCGAAAAATAAGAAAGGATTATATATATGAGACACTTGTACTAAAACACAATATGCATACAATCCGAAAAATAAGAAAGGATTATATATATGAGACACTCGTACTAAGACACAAAATACCTTATATATATGACTTACAGGTACATGAAATTAGCTTCTTAATTTCTAACAAAATAAAAACAAAACCTAAAAAATGAGGACGATTAAGCACTCGAACATTGGGACAACCCATAAAAACAAAAACTAAAAGCGAGGACCATTAAGCACTCGAACATTATGTTTGACAACCCATAATCAAACTTGGACATGCATACTTCACTTATATCTTAGATGAAACAAACCACTAATTAACTTCGATATGAAAACCTAATTCACCACACAACATACACTCTTGTAATAATCCAAATGGAACCTAGCCAACTACAACTCGATAAGGAAGGCTAGATAGCTAATTGGTACTAGCTAGCTACATGTCTCTTACTTCAAATATGTTGCGGTTCTTGACGACTATATCATACATATGCATTGATTTGAACTTGTTGAAGTCCTTGGGGAGAGAAATGAGATGCACATTTGTTCTTTTGTGAAACTGCAATAAATCAGGATCATCATAGTACCTTTCCCATTCTAATGATGACAAGATTCTTCCCAGCCTATCATAGGAAGTGACCACTTCGTTCGTTGGTACATGGACAAGGACCTTACGTCGGCGCGAACCCTGAGAGGACTCACCTCCACCGCCCTCCACCAGTCGAACCACACCATTCTGCTTGAACACCCATACACCAGACATATCTTTAGATATAGATAAGGTTTTATGTTTTGGTTTTTATGAACAAGAATATGAATGTATGGAATTGGGGGGCTGGGGGTTTATATAAGAGTTTCTAGCCACGTTGAGTATATAGTTACTACATAAAGCGTGTGTTTGGGCCCATTAAACTGTTGAGAAAAAAAGATTTGTGTGTTCAGGGCATCACTTACCCACATGTGAATGTGGGGGGAGGGAAATCCCCACAAACATAAAGGGAATCTTCGGCTGAAATTGATCCGGGTTATTTTTTGAACATCCAAATCAGAAACAACTGTAGAGATCCGCATCCTGTATCACCAGATGTTGATTGATGTTACAGGCACAATCTCGGTCCATTTCACTGAAATAAAACATCTAACTATTGTAAACTGGTTGTTCTAGTTCATGGAGACGTTATTTGGTGTTTCTTGTAATTGCAGAATTCATTTTCCAGTTAAAAATACATACTATTATCCACAATGTTTTTGGGTTAAATAATGTTACTAGGTATAAAAAACAAGGAATGATATTTCTTGTCTCATGCTCATACATTGTGTGAGCCCCTTTGTGCACTATCTATTAAATTCACAATTGGAAGTTGCTCTAAGATTGTTACAATGCCTCAAAGCCTCCCCTTAATGACCTTTTGTTTAGAAAAAAAATTATGCTATTTTTAGTTTGGGGGAAATTTTGATATATATATATATATTGGGGAAATTGCTTGGTAACAAGCACATGTACGGCGGCTATTTTAGTTTTTTTCCAGAAATTAGTATCTTAGAAAAGGTAAGAAGGAATAAACGATGTTACGTTACGTTGCTTGCCACTACTACAAAATCAAAAAGATTGTACTAGAACCCTTTTGTTATAGATTTGCTTATACAAGTATTCCTATGGATTTGACTACCACTTTTTCCTACGAATTTGACTACAGAATTTTCTATCAATTTTTGTTAGCTTTTAATATTCCTTGGCATTTTTGTTTTCCAGTATTTTCTTCTTAAATATATCCAAGATACAGATAAAAATATTCCAACAAAATCAAATCCATAATTTATATTTATACAATAAAATTAGACAAGTTTATCCAAAACTCATCACTATTTTCATTGATGGTCAACTAGAAAACACATGATCAAAATATATTATTATTATTATTATTATTATTATTATTATTATTATTAGGAAAATTGGTTTTTAATAAACCAACCTTTGCCCCATTGGTAAATAATAATCCTACCTACAGATTTGGTAGTTAATAATCCTACGTTTCAATATCTTGGTACTCAATGGACCTCCGTTAGTTTTTTTTAACTGAAGTTAGTTTTTAAGTTTTATTTATTATACAAACAGTCCCTGTAGTTATAATTTACTAGTTTTAAGTTTTATTTATTACACAAACAGTCCCTGTAGTTATAAAAAAATCATAAAAATCCAAAACAATCATAAAAATTCTAAAAAAATCTTAAAAAATCAAAAAAATTATAAAAAATCAAAAAAATTCTAAAAAATCAAAAAAATTCTAAAAAATCAAAAAAATAAAAAAAAATCGATTTATAAAATTAACGTGTTTCGCTTTATGGAAATTTTACGAAAAACGGACAGAGTTTCCACTGTTTTTGGACGACCCCAACAACACAAGTTGTCGATATAATATTCAAAACGCAACAATCAATGAAGCATTAAATATCTATACGATTTATATACGATTCAAAACTAAAATGAAACTTAAACAAACAAACCCAAATCAGATTCTGATTTTTGAAATAAACTGAAGTTTTAAACGAATAATGTTCCACTTCGACAGCCACCGACAGCCACCACCACCACTTCGACAGCCACCACCACCACTTCGACAGTCGCCGACACCACCAACGAAAACCACATCTCCGAAAAATCTGTGATATTTGGAGCTGCGAAAACCACCAAAGACAGATCTGGGATACTTCAGCCGCCAACGTCCACCACCACCATCTTCTCTGCCACCACCACCGGCAGAACCACCCACCACCACTCCGCACCTCCGGCGACCAAGAACCCCCTACGCCCACCACCCTCACGTTGGACCCCTAATTAAGTTCGCAGATCTGACATCGATGCTGTTGTCTTCTTGGACACGTCAACGGTTTCGTCACCAGAAAATCAACGAGCGATTCAACAGAGGAAACCGGAGAAATCGTCTTCAACGAATTCACCTTCAACAGTATGGCTCTGATCTTCGCATCTGGTGAAACAGTATGGCTCTAAAACAGTACGGCTCTCTGGTGTGGGGTTCAGAAGAGAAAGAAAGACATACATGGTGTGGGGTGGGTGGAGCTAGTGATCAGTTGGAGGTGGTCGAGTGGTAGGGTAGAGGGTAAGAACCCTAATTTCCTTTAATATGCAGAACCCCAAATATTGAATCAGCAAACAAATATTTACATATACACCAAATCTGAAAACAAAAATATATGTAGAATAAAGGGTTTATGTTTTAATTCTGATTTGTTTTATTGTTTAAATTTGTTTTAGACAAATAAAGGAGTAAAATTACAAATAAAACTTATTTTTAATTCTGATTTGTTTTAGAACAAAGGTGGTGGTGGCGGTGCTGTGGTGGCGGTGCTGTGGTGGCGGTGCTGTGGGTCGAAACGGTACGGGTCGAAACGGTACGGTTCGAAACGGATCGGGTCGAAACGGTCCGGGTCGAAACGGTACGGGTCGAAACGGTTCGCGTCGAAACGGTACGGTTCGAAACGGTTTTTTATGATTTTTTTTATTTTTTAGAATTTTTATGATTTTTTTGAATTTTTTTTTATTTTTTAGATTTTTTTTTTATTTTTATGATTTTTTTATAACTACAGGGACTGTTTGTGTAATAAATAAAACTTAAAACTAGTAAATTATAACTACAGGGACTGTTTGTGTAATAAATAAAACTTAAAAACTAACTTCAGTTAAAAAAACTAACGGAGGTCCATTGAGTACCAAGATATTGAAACGTAGGATTATTAACTACCAAAACTGTAGGTAGGATTATTATTTACCAATGGGGCAAAGGTTGGTTTATTAAAAACCAATTTTCCTTATTATTATTATTATTATTATTATTATTATTATTATTATTATTATTATTATTATTATTATTATGGTAAAGCATCCTGTACAAAGTCATACTTTTGTAAGAAGTGTGAGAAATAATTTGGTGATGACAAGTGTCCTCTATCTTAATTAATTCAAACGGGTATATTAGTAATTTACCTTTCTTATCAATTAATTGAGTTTCAATAACTGAAAAAAAACTGTCATCCTATTTTTTTGCAAGATCCAATTCGATTTTCACCTACGTATCATTTCTTCATCATCTTAATCGCAACATCTTTTAATCGTATATTGTTCATATCTTCTTTTCATCATCTTTAAATTGCAATATTCTCCAGATGTTAATACACCATGGATGTAATCACAATACAATGTTTTTTGGATTCCAGATAAAACACCATGACTTGAATCATAGTCATGGTGTTTTAAAATCTGGGAATGTTTTGTATTGATAAAACACCATGACTTGAATCATAGATGTTTAAAACACCACGCAATGAACAATGTCTCCAAATAAAACACCATGACTTGAATCATAGTCATGGTGTTTTAAAATCTGGGAATGTTTTGTATTGATAAAACACCATGCCTTGAATCATAGATGTTTAAAACACCACGCCATGAACAATATGTTTTGTATTGATAAAACACCATGACTTGAATCATAGATGTTTAAAACACCACGCAATGAACAATGTCTCCAAATAAAACACCATGACTTGAATCATAGTCATGGTGTTTTAAAATCTGGGAATGTTTTGTATTGATAAAACACCATGACTTGAATCATATATGTTTAAAACACCACGCCATGAACAATGTCTCCAGATAAAACACCATGACTTTAATCATAGTCATGGTGTTTACGATTTTTATACAATGTCTCCAGATAAAACACCATGACTTAAATCATAGATGTTTAAAACACCACGCCATGAACAATGTCTCCAGATAAAACACCATGACTTGAATCAAAGTCAATTTATCCAGTTGTTTTAAAACACCATGCCATGAATCTGATTACAGTTCTCGTTATGATAATGTATGACGAATATGCAACCAAAGACCTCCTACAATTAAGGTGAATCATTAATTCCGATATTTAAGGAAAAAGGAGTAAATGTAGGAGTTTTTTGGTCGTGTATGATATGGTTACCATATTTCAAACATTGAAAAAGACACTATTGCCCTTCAATTTTACATAAGGTCCCTCTAATTAAAACACAATTTACATTTTTATACCCTATTGATCTCAACCATTAGATCAAATATCCAATGGTTTAAAACACTTCTTACCCTTCTTACATTTTAGACACTTTTTACCATATCCCTACCCTTATTATTATTATTATTATTATTATTATTATTATTATTATTATTATTATTATTATTATTATTATTATTATTGTTGATACATATTATGTGGACGCGACTCGGTTCGGTTCGACTCGGTTCGGTTCGACTCGGTTAGGTTCGGCTCAAGTCCGATGTCGCGACATTCCTCCGTCGTGCGCCCCAGAGTTCGACACGCAAAGCATGAAGAGCCGCGAACTTTCCCGACGCCACATCATCATGACATCACCATGATGATGTCATGAGAAGACTTATCATTCCATGCACATATGAATCCACGTGAATTCATACACTTTAGTCAAATATGTCATGCTACCATATTATATTATATCTCATTTGGAAGAGAAATGAACATGACGAAGTCACATGTGAGACGACGAAGTCCAACCATTTGACGAAGTCTAAGACTTCGTGATGTATGAAAGTGACGAAATCCCCATGTGACGAAATCTATGGATTTCGTCGAGTTGATGGAAGTTCGTCGGCAATCAGATTTCGTCGTTCATGTTACTATATATGCACAGCAAACAGACAGAACACGCAGAGAGAGAAGTCTGAATAGATTTCAGAGCGAACACACTGTAAACACACACACTGAGAGTTTATAAGGATATCTTGTAAACACCGCATTGTAACCGTTTCATAGCATTAATACATTGAGTGTTAATCGTTGAATCTTGTGTCTTACGTGTTCGTAACTTGGTTTAACTTACCCGTTTGGATTTCGCACTCTCGGGTTTGTCGGAAAACAGGAATAGAGGTTGACTCGATCCTCCGGGTGGACCTACAATTGGTATCAGAGCATTGGCTCGATTCCTTGTTAAAACCAAGTAGATTTTCATGTGTTTCCAGATTTGTTCTTGATTTTTGAAACAGAAAGTTTATATTTTCAGAAAAATCAGGTTCAAATCTTTGAAAATCTTGTGTTTTTGCTGATTGTTCTTATAAAATTCTTGTTAGTTTTCATTTATACATGTTAAGAAAGGATTTTTATTGAACAATTGCGCAAAAATTGTGTTCGGAAAATTTTCCGGTGGCCGGAAACCTCATAAACTCATCGGGATATTCATCTGAGTTCATCTTGTTCTTCAAACTTTCTGGGTATTTGAGTTTAAATCTGCTTTGTTTGATGTAGTAAATGATTGAAGTTGATTATATTATTATTGTTTGAAATACTTGGCTGTCAAATGATGATGTTTGTTGAATATTGAGTCCTAAAGTAGTGTGTGGCTTGACTTATTTGACAAAAGAAAGTCTCTGTGTCAGAATATTATGGATAAGATTTGATTTTATTTAAAAAATAATAATATATCTTACAAGCTGTTACACTTGTCAACGAAATAACCAACGACGAACATTCCTGATTTCGTCAAACTTATTCTTGACGAACACTCCTGACTTCGTCATATCAGTCTTCGACGAACTCTCAAGACTTCGTCGCCACCTGACCTCGACGAAAACCCAATAATCTTGTCACTGGTGCTCGACAAAAACCCCAACATTTGTCACCTTGTGCAGCGACGAACACCCCTATCTTCGTCACAGTTGTTTGACGAACTCTCTCATTTTCGTCATTTATTGGTCTTGGACGAACACCTTATATATTTCGTCGCATGCTTGTGATATTTTTAAACAGAAGCTTTCCATTTCACACTAAACTGTTTGATTTGAGTGATTTAAGCAGGTTTTCATCAATAAACATCTAAAATGAATCCGAATTGGTGGGGTACTCCGTCTAATACAGAGAGCAAATATAGAAGCACGCGTTTATCTCCATCATGGGCCAAATCTACCACAATTCGAATTACGGCAGAACAATGGGCATCGGTTACTAATCAAAAGCAAAGTGAACCGAAAATGACAACAGACATATATGGAAATCCAATACAATCAGTTCCCCAACCGGAAAGAACAACAGACTTGTATGGAAATCCATTACCACCAGTTGCTTCACAGCGCCATCGTTCTACTGTAGCACCATCATCTCTTGATCCAAGGAACTGTAGTCAGACAAAAACGGCGTTTTATGCCAAAATTGTCAAAGATGCCAGCAATGGTGAATCCTCGGGAAATAATGACAGTTCTGAACATGACAGTAGTTCAGATGAAGACGTTTCAACTTCAGTTGATGATGTTACAACTTCAAGTTCAAGTTCAAGTTCAAGCGATGATGGATCTGAATGTGAATCATCAAGGGAGGTTGTTGATTCTGATGCAGATAGGTCAACATCTGAGAGTGATTCCAGTCAGGTACGTGTCGATGAATCAAAATCTAATAGTTGTGATAGGTGTGATAGGTGTGTTGGATTAAATGTTAAATTGTCTGATTTGCAACGCAAATATGACGATTTACAAAGCAAATATGATGTGACATTTATCCACAATCAACATTTGATCGTGGATCTTTCGAAATGCACAGAGGCCAACATGTTTCGTGAAAATTATGAAAAGGAATTTAAAAAGATAATTGAAACATTAAAAGAAGATAAGACCGAGCTAACAAAAATGGTTTCAAGAAAACAAACTGAAATAAACCTTTACATCAATAGGCTCGAGTTAATGCAAAAAGAAATGGCTTGTGTTAAATCTGAAAGTGAGGCGATCCGACTCAAGTTAGACAGCTATTTAAGCTCTAGCTATGTGCTGGATCACATCATTGATGTTCAGAAAAAGAAAACTGATGTCACATGCATAGGTTATAAGAAGTGTCCACCACCTGTTAAACACGATTATTCTTCTATGCCTGATGAGGAAAATAAACCTCATTTTGAGCCCTCAGTTTCATTGAGCCTTGAGGAATTAACATTTGGGCTAGGTTACAAAAAGGAAGTATCCTCATATTCGGATGAATCAGCAGATGCGAAAGTGTCAACAACTGAACGAAATCAGGATCCTCTAGTCATTGTTGAGGATGCTGATTCATCAGATGATGAATCCGAGGATACTAACTCTGAACAGTCAGAAACGGTAACAAAAGAGGAAAACATACCTCTCGAAAATTACATTCTTTGTGATCCACCTGCAAAACCGTTTGTAACTGCTACAGCCAAGTCCGTTGACACTACGTCAAAAACCACCTATGGCCACACATATGGCCAAACCGTCCTGCCACACTTTTGATTAAATGTGTGGCTAATGATCATTTCTAACATTTGAAAAACTTTCAGCCCACTTATCGCCACACATTTTACATATTCATGTGGCCATTATATAACAGCTTAAACATTTAGCCACACTTTGAGGAAAAAACTGTGACGTTTACTAGTCACACTAAAAAACGTGTGGCCAAATGTGTTCTACGAACACGGTAATTGTTTTATGTGGCCAAAAATACATGTTTTTGAAACCTTCAGCCACATTTTAAGAAAAAAATGTGACATTTATTAGCCACACTAGAAATGTGTGGCAAAATATGATCTACGGCCATGGTATTTTTTAATGATGTGGCTAAAAGCACATATTTGGGAAAAAACTAAGACATTTAGTAGACACACTATGAAAAGTGTGACTAAATATGATACACAACCACATTATTTGTGTGACGGTGTGGCTAAAAGGTAATATATACGACCACATATACTATTTTGTGTGACCGAATGTTAGACAACAGTCACACTTAAAATTACAAGATTTTATGCGGCTTTATATAAACATTCGTCACACCATCGTTACTTTGTTTATTTTTGTGCGACGAAATAATAGTAAATGTCATATAAAATATATGTGACCAAAGATTAGATACAAAATTTTAATGTGACTGTACATAGCCATTAGCCTCACCATTAACACTTTAATTTTGTTTTGTGTTACAGAATAATAGCAAAAGTCACAAACAAAAAAAATTGTGTGACCAAATAATATACAATAGCCACACTTATACATCTAAACTTTTAATCATCTCGTAAGTGTTCCCACCTCTTACCATATCTGTTCTTGGTTTCAATTTGAGAAGATCGACTTTGTGAATCCCTTTTATCTACGAGATTAGTGTTAGTTTCTCAAACGTGTATGTGTTATTTTTTGTTCCCTCCGTACCGGAGATGATCTAGGTTTCTGAATTGTTCGATTAGGAGAGTTTTAGATCTGCAGATTTGAGTTCAAGTGAAGCAGATTTGAGGCTTGGTTCTAATTGCAAGTCACGGGAATTGGAATTTCCTATGATCCCGCCTCATATTGCGACCGGAAAAGGTGAACTCTCGTCTAGGGTTTCAAATTGGGGGAATTTAAACATATTGAATTATCATGTAGTTAAAATGGGTTCTCTTAATGAAAGCGTATAAATTCTTAGTTTTTTGAATTAATTTCCATGGATGTTATTTGACATTGGTTTTAAAACTGAAGTTGATTTGGTGTTGTTTAGTGATTAAGTGATTACAGTTGTATGAGATTATATTATAGAATTGGAAGGTTTTGACTTCTCATTTTGTTTAGTAAACATTAATGTTGTTTGATTAATGGAAAAGAGTTGATGATATGAATATCTGCTTGTGAGAAGTTGATTAAATACAGTTAGACAAGAAAGATGTATACGGCCATTGCCTTTAGGATAACATATTGATTAATGTTCTCTTTTGTGATATTATTACTACAAGGAGCTTGTGTGCCTCTTGTTTTGATGTCTGTATGCTTTGAGCACAAGCAATAACAAATAGTCTATGTTACTTGAAAATGTGGTTCTTCTAAAGAGTCTGAAAATAAGTTGGTGGAATGTATTATACAGATGGTCCTGGATATTGAGACTTGGTCCTAACTTTTGAGAAATAATAACCTTGTACAATCTTGTAACACGTTTGGTCCCTAAGACTGACAGATGTAGGATATGGTTGTTACATTGATGTGAAATGACCATTTTTATAAACATGCTCTTGTATGATTGCAGGGTGTGCCGGGTTACTTTGGTTGCTGCTTTTTGAAATTTCAAGGTCTGTGATATGACTAAGTGATGCAGATATGATTTGCTTTGTCTTGAGGGTTCGAACCCGGCTCGATTGATTAACTGAGACCACATACCCATTTACCCGAATCATATATCCGAAATTATGTGAAAATGCCAAAACTACTATAACTAATATCTATTGTTTTGTTCAGCTGAGGTTTTTTTTTTCTTCATAAAAATAGTGAAGATAAGGCTTTCAACTTTGAATTCTTTAAAGTAACATAATCTGTGTGTGTGGTGTATATAAGATTTATTCATAATTTTTTTTTTATGACAAGGGTAGACGGGTATACCCGTTATCCGCGGTTATGCCCGATACCCGGCCGGTAATTACCCGATATATACCTTTGGTGTATCGGGCCGGGTATTGGAATGGGATTAGCAATACCCGACCCCAACCCAGCCATTCGTATATTTGATAGAGCTTGTTTTCAATTTGATACATGAATTGTGCTTTTGCAATGTTATAGGAGGTTGGTTGGTGACTTAAGTTTGTTGGGGGAGGGATAAGGTTATTGGTATGAAGTTGCTGGTTAGTATGAATCTGTTTAGCATGGGTTTTTGCAAAAGTAGTATGAGTCATGATGCTGATGTCGTTACTGCTGTACCTATGCAGATTGGTATGGGTTTGATGTTTGTAAGTGTGGCTGAGTTTACCTTTTGACTATAGTGGATTCGTGGGTAACTGGGATGTGCTAAAAGGTTGTTGATTGGGGGCTGCTATGGGGAGAATTGAGGTCAAGACTACTAGGAAGCTGAAGAGAAGATTATCATCTTGTTTTTATGTGCCCGGTTTATTTTTTGATTTTCTTTCTTTGTTTGGTTGCTTTTAAGAGGTTATGATTGTATAGCGTTTTTTTCTGTTTTGACTTGCCAACAGATAACCACAATAGCTAAGACTATGGGGTATGGGGCGGGGGTTGGGGCGGGGGTTAGGTATAAACGCCCAAGTCACCACCCCGGGTGGGCTTGGGTTTCGGCGTGGCCCGTTTGGCGTGGGATTTAGACCGGGCGTTGGGCGGGGCTACCCACATGACATGGCGGAACCTCATTGGCCAAGAGCACTAGCCATGCCACCCCAGCCACGCCCCACCATACCCCTTTGAAATTGGCTTTTGGTCTTTGGTGCCCCATATTCCATGTGTTGCACCATGCCCCCAACCCACGCCCCACCATACCCCACGGTCTAATTGTCGGTTTACTGATTAGATTTTATGTTTGGCCATGAAATAAAGGCACTGCTAGACTATTATGTGAATTAAATATAAATAAGGTAAACTGAAACATGTAGGAAAGGATCTTTATTTTCTTTATTTTTTTAATTAATTTAAACTTACAATCATGTATGAAATTTAGAGAATCAATAAGTTTTTCAAGCATTTGATTTTATTATGGTGTTTCTAGAATTGCAAGTTTTATGTATTTATTTGATTTCATTATGCTTTAAACCATGTTACCGTATTATACCAACTAGACTTCTAGTTTGTTTGTATGAAGCGAGTTTTTAGCCGGAGTGCAGGTCGCGCGTTGTGATGCTGTATTTACATATAATTTTTGCAATTTTTATTATCGATTTAGTATGTTACATCCAAACTTTATGAAAGTTGGTAAAATGTAAAAAACAAAACAAAGGGAAAAAAAAACACTTTAATAAACAGGGAAAAACAAAAAAAAAAACACTTTAATAAACTTTGTGACTATAAAGTAAATGTTAAAGTTTAATGGTAGGCACGTAAATTATTAAAGTTAAGGGATCTAAGCAGACACTCCTAATTCAGAAAAAAAAAATCAAATTGTCCTAGTCAAGAATCAAACCTGGGTCGGTATCGGTTTGGTTCATTACAGTACTAGCATGATACTGATATTCGGCATAGCAATTGACACATGTTTTACATTAATTGAAAACCATAACCATAAAAACGAATATATGTACCAGTACCGTTATTCGGTTCGTTACAATACCAAAAAAATATTTTATTGCGAATACAACTTCGTGTTTAACGAATTTTACACTGACACGTTGAGAAAAACCATAAAAACCAACATAGTACATGTACCAACGTTGAACCGGTAGGTTATTGGGCCTTGATAGATTACAATGGATAATAGTAGGTAATAAATGTCTTAATAGACCATAGTTGGCCATAATGGATCACAATGAACAATAATAGACCATACATGTCTTATTGGGCCTTAATGGATCACAATAGACAATATTACATCATACATGTCTTAATGGACCGTGTTGAGCCTTAATGGATCACAATAGACGATAGTAGATCATAACCGTCTTAACGGACCGTATCAGACCTTATTGGATTACAATGTACAATATAAGATCATGGATGTCTTAAAGGACCATATTGGGCCTTAATGGGTCACAATTTGCATTAGTAGATCATACAGGCTTTAATGGACCATATTAGGCCTTAATGGGTCACAATGGACAATAGTATATCAAAGTTGTCTTAATGAACCATATTGGGACTTAATGGGTAACAATGGATATTAGTAGATCATACATGCTTTAATGGACCATATTAAGCCTTAATGGGAAACAAAGAACAATAGTAGATCACAATTGTCTTAATGGACCATATTGGGCCTTGATGGATTAAAAAATGAGCAATAGTAGATCTTGCATGTCTTTATTGAGGACATTGCGCCTTAATTGATCACAATGAACAATAGTAGATGATATGTGTCTTAATGTCTTAATGAACCATATTGACCTTAATAGGTGACAATGAACAATAGTAGATCATACATGTTTGAATTGACCATATTGGGCCTTAATGGATCACAATGAACATTAATAGATCATACATGTATTAATGGACCCTGTTAGGCCTTGATGGATCATAATGGACAATAATAGATTATACATGTCTTAATGGATCATAATGGATAATAGTAGATCATATTGAACCTTAATGGATCACAGTTAACAATAATAAATCAAGTTGTAAGGAATACTATACAACATAGTAGATAATAATAGATCATATATGTTTTAATGGACCATGTTTAACGTCAATAGTCAGAATAACTTTTAATGGAGCATGTTAGGCTTTATAATGAATTTTTGGAGTAAATTACTTTTTGCGTCCTTGTGTTTTAGTGGTTTTAACCACTTGAGTTCAAAATCAAAAAGTTTAACGCTTCGAGTCCCTAACCGTTCATTATATAACATTTTAAGTCCCTGTGTTTTAGTGGTTTTAACCAAGTGAGTCCAAAATCAAAAGTCCAAGTGTTAAAAATTGGACTCAAAACATTATAAAATGAGTGGTTAGGGACTCAGGGTATGTAAACATTTTGATTTTGTATCCAAGTAGTTAAAACCACAAAAACACACGGACTCAAAAAGTAATTTACTCTATTAAATGGTTACATGGTATTTAGTGTTAATTGTTTCGATAAGTTTTTTTTTTTTTCAAATTAAAAGTTTTAATTTACTTTTTATACATAACATGTAATTTATATATCTTTAAGAAATGTATAATTTCCATGACTTTTTATAACTTTATATTATTAAAAAGTTTGTAAATAATTTTCCTTCTAAAACTTTCACCCCCAATAATGTCCCTCCCAATCCAATCCCGCCCTCAGTTTCAACTCCCCCAAAAATTTCAAATGAATCCCAACCCCTGGCTTCCAATTTCACACCGATTTCTTCTCTAACATTCCTCCATCAGGACCATCACATCCAACCCTCCAAACACCATCGTTCCCCAGCCTCTCTGCCGCCTCTCCCGCCATCATCAGATTCTATAACAACGGCGTCAACTCAACTGAAGTTCCCAAATTAAAGACCCCAAATCCTCCTGATGGTGTGTTTGGTGCTAAGGGTTCCCACTCGGGTTCGTTGGCTTCTGAATCGTGGAGATTTGGGATCAAATTCGTTGGGTGTGATTAAGCAACGGAATGGGTTGGAATTTCATCAACAATCGTCCATTCACAACTGGATGTGATGCTCCGGTTAGACCTTCTCCCCTGATTTTAAATATTTTATTGCTTATTATATTAAGTTTTTCTATAGTCTATATACATGGTTTCCCAAATAAGTCCTAATGGACATTATTGAGTTTTTTATTCTTCTTACGATTTCTATCTGTCTAATCTATTGGATCTATTTTGGATGTAAGTTATGGATATAGATCCATTTTGATATTGATTTTATGCTGTATAAAATGAATTCTATGATATTGTTAAGTTAAAAAAACAACTTCTTTTTTTTGCGTCAAGAAGTCAAATTAGTGTTATTTTATACGAGGGTAAAGGAATATGTTTATCCTATATGTATACTAGGGGTGTTCACAGTTTAGTTGAAAACCTTAAAACTGTCTAAACTGCTCATCTGCTTGGTTTTACAGTCGGTTGGTTCAAAAGTTTCAAACCGTAACAAACGGTTTGGTTTATGGTTTATAAAAAAACCTGACTGAACTGTTTGAATAAATATTAATAGTTTTAAATATTTACATTAGATATATTTGATTTTTAAATTATTCTTGGTTAAAATAAAATTAGACTAAAAGTTAATAGTTGATATAAACCATTTAACTAGGTTCATCTAGCATAATGTAAAATCTCCCACCTCAATCCTTATTTCTCATCCTGTATCAGACTTTATAATCTATGAACTTCTTTTTCTTTTACGAAAGAAAAAAATTATTGAACAAATGCCCTGCTACTATCAAGTTGCTAGAGCAGAGGCAATCAGGCAAACCCCAGGACAGTTACATAGTCGCCTAATCATTTGCAGTTTGTTATGTAATTTTTAACTTGTTAAGCCTTATGTTCCCAATGTTATGGTTGACAACGTGTTTATCAATTTTATGCAATTTTTTTTTCGTTAACTGCTTAGTTATCTGTCTTTGCTTTTATGCATTCTATATAAGGCCTAATAAAGCCCAAACCGTTAGTAATGGTTTGGTTTGGTTTGGTTTCATATTTCAATAATAAAAACCGTTATTAATGGTTTGACCTGGTTTGGTTTGGTTCGGTTTCAAATTTCAATAATAAAAAACCGTTACTAATGGTTTGACCTAAAAACCGTCAAAACCGGACCGCGGACACCCCTAATGTATATGTGTGTGGGTTTTGCTTGTATTTTGGATTGGGTTTTGTATTTTGGATTTTTTTTATGTTTACAACTGTGCTTAACCTTTTTTGTGCTTGTTTCAATAACTGTCTTACTAATGGAAATCTTTTGTAAGTAAAGCTACTTCATTTGAGATACATTTACGTGTTAGCTAAGAATCACCATATTATTAGTTTAGTTATTTAAGTCATTTGTTTGTTACATCTCATCACACTCCTACATAGACACATAATATGGTGTTCCTATGTGGTTGGCATCGTATTCTCTTGCACAAGTTGTACCTTTGATGAATTTTTGTTTGGCACGTTAAATTGAAGTCGTACTAAACTACTTTATATGTATACCGAAATGGATCTATATCTGTAAATACTAACCCATTCTCTTAGGCTTAACCTGAAGTGGATACACCAGCTAACAGCTGGAATCAAATCTTGGTGAGGCCCAACCTCGACAAAAGCAAACTTATAATGAATAAAATAGGAGCTCTACAGGAACAAGTGTGTTGTACCAAGAACAATCACCAGCAGCAGACGATGCAAATCTTTGTTCTAAATAGCAGTTTATGATGCTCCACTTTGTAGATTATTTTGGAAAGTGGTGGTTGACGGTGATGATCTTACTCCAAAGTCCACAACTACATGTATTATCTTTCTTGTTTACTATTGTATTATTTAACTTACACATATATATATATATTCTTCGATTTTAATGATTGGTAATATATATGACAGTGGGTTCTAGTTATCTACACATACACCCGAAGTTTCTTCATTCGAATGCTACTTCTTACAAATGGGCATTTGGTGGTATGCTGAACTTAACTTGGTCTATTTATATTTGACTGGAAGTTTAACATGTCTAATGAATTCTGTTTATTTTCATCCCTTGCTTGAATTGAGGAGAGACTTGCTATGGTAGAATCGATGTTGGAGGCTACCTTGCAGTACCAATCTGGCCAACATAAGGCACCGCCTTCCCCAAGGTATTTCGGTTTATAACTTAGGTTAGGGCTGAAATGGTAAAAAAAAAAACTCAACTATGCTATGTAACTATGTTATACCCTCCATCCGATGAAAATTGGGATGTTTTTTTTTGGTCAAATTTTAAAGAAAAAAACAACAGTTTACCCATTGGTCAAATTTTACAAAGCTAAAAGGTTTTAAACTAATCATTTTACAAAGCTAATTGTTTATGCTATTATATTAAAGCAAACAAATCTGCTGTGTAAAGGATTCTGGATAGATTATTAGCACTTACATAAAACTATCCACATGTTAGACCACCACTCTCACTTCACTACACCATCTGGTCCTTCATTCTTTCAGATAATGGGCTTCCTAACAAAAGAAAAAGGCCCCCTGCAAGCACTCCGGGTATAACCCTACTCCAGGTAAACTGTTTTTGTTACATTTGTTGATGTACAGTCAATTTTTAAGTTTATTTGTTTGTATATATTTGTTAAGTTTAATTATTTATTAATTTCTAAAACTGGACCACTATAAAACTAGTTATATGATGTATCTTGATATTGTTTAAATTTGTGAAATTGTAGATTCAGATGCCGAGAGGTGGTGTCGTTGTCACCGAAGATCTTGCTTGAATCAGATCAAAGCGCAGGTGTGATCTGTAACCAAGGGTTCCAAGGAGATCAAAATCTACAGATGCATCTGAGAGATGACACAAGATGACATGGAAGTTGCTGAAACGGATTTAACCGAGATCAAGAAGAGGGTGTCCGTGTGTCCGGAACCGAGTTTTATGGTGACATGGAAGTTTTTTTTTTTTTTTTGTTCCTTAGGTTTCTGCATATCAATTTTTTTTGTTTCTATAGTTCGAATTTCTAATATGTTATTAATGAGTTTCAATTTGTAGGTGCTTGATGTACATAATGGGGCAACAATAGCTATATATACCAAGAAGAATCTTTTGAACAATGATTGAGCTCATGTGAACAAGATGTAAGTGTAATCTAATCACTTTATTTTGCATGTGTTGGTTGGTATATCTTATAACTTTCCCTTAACTTCAACTGAACATAGCAAAGGAGTTTTGATTGGCCGAGACAAAAAGGACCACGGCCGAAATGAAAGTAGGGAGACTCTTTTAGAGAATGGGAGGAGGTTATGTTGTTGAAAGTGTTGCTAGGAGTGATGCAGGTTGAGACAAAAGTGCTTTTGTTTCAAGTGTTGTATGTTATGTTGCAGTTGTTGCATCATTTGTACATAACTTTTGATTAGTAGTTTATGTATTTAGTATTAAAATTGAAAACTTATGTATGGATTTTTGTTTATTATTGTTAATATAATTAATTTTATTTTTTGGTTTGTTCATGTTTACTACAGTTTTAATTTTACGGAAATTTAAAACTAAAATCGCCAATTACACGAAAATGGCCACATAAAACTATAACAAATATGTGTGACTAAAGATTAGACAATGGTTAGACAATAGTCTCATTTAAATTTTCAATTTTATGTGTCTATATATAATATTTAGCCATGTTTTCAATAAATTCTTATGACTATATATTAGTTACGGCCACACTTACAATGAATTTATGTGACTGTTGATACCGTTTAGCCACAATTCATGTAGCCGTTGATACCATTTAGCCACATATAATGGACCATTTATTTGACTTCAACAACTTTTCGGCCACATTTTTTTAAATTAATGTGGCTAAAGCAAACTTTTTAGTAGCTGTATAATATAAACGAACACACTTACAGTAAATTCATATGACTATATAATAGAAACGACCACACTTATAGTAGATTATGTGGCCACTGATACCATTTAGCCACACTTAATGGACCATTTGCTTGATTACAATAACCATTTTGCCACATTTTTTTAAATTGATGTGGCTAAATCAATGTTTTTAGTGACTATATAATAGAAACGGCCACACTTACTGTAAATCATGTGGCTATATAATAGAACACTCACATCTACACTAAACTCATGTGGCCATTGATACCATTTAGCCACATTTAATGGACCATTTGCTTGATTACAAAACCTTTTTGCCACATTTTTTTAAAATTGATGTGGCTAACACAAACTTATTAGTGACTATATAATAGAATTGGCCACATTCATAGTAAATTCATGTGGCTGTTGCTACCTCTTTAGCCACACTTATTGGACAAAATAATTGATTTTCAATAAGACCTTTTAGCCACAGTTTAAGTTTCTTCGGCCACACATAAGTGAGTGTGGCCGTATGATACCTACGATGACTCGACCTTTGGTCACACTTGAGATGGAAAAGAAAAGTGTGGCGAAAAGCATATGGTCACACTTTTTTTATGTGGCCGTAAGCCTTTTTTGACGTAGTGTGAATCCTCATCTGGAAGTTGTGAAAGCGTGAACTTGTTTACACGTTGATTGGATCTGATAAAATATATTCAAACAAGGATTTCCCTATCAAAAATGTCAATCAATCTTTGATTGGTAAAGTTTTCAAAGATTCTACCGGTAAGTTTTTGGGAAAGTCGAGCCCAGGAGTTGTAGTAACTCACTGTGCTCCTATCCCAAAATCCGAAGTTAGAAAGAAATATGGGAATTAAAAATTGCAACCACAACACTATCAACGAAAGCAAGGTCACGTTCACCAAGGAAAGGGAAAAGGCAAACAAAGCCAAAACAAGAAGACGATTCAGAAGGTGAACTTTGTGAAATCCAGAGGGACTCATAAAATTGAAACTTTCGAAAACAAATCCAACACGAATTTTGTTAAACAAAGTAAAATTTTGAAAATAAACAGTGAAAACAACTACACACAACACGCAAACGGTTGTGATGTAGGACCAAGTACCTCAAGATCACGAAGTTCATCATCAAGTTCTTACAGTTATGATACTCCGAGGTTTGTTGAGCGAAGATCATGCTTTGAATGCTGTGAGTATGGCCACATTGTTAGAAATTGTCCATATCTCACGAAAGGAAAGGCAAAGGTTGATGCCCACAATGGTAACAGTTACCATAAAAGATCTGTTTCACCAAGATAGGACCCTCGTCTTGTTAAACAACGAGAAAAGAAACAGAAAAGGCAACAAAGAAAAGAAGTTGAAAAGGCTTTAAAACCAGAGGTTGTCCAAACACAGTCTGTTAAATCAGATGTTAAAAATGAAAAACAAAAACAGATTTGGAAACCAAAATCGGAAACTGTTTCAGGGGGAGCTACATCAATTCCGAATCATGGGGAAATGGATGTCACAATTCTCGATGATGACGGAAGACCCAAGTCTGTGAAGGCTTGGTTCCCCCTCTCCAACTAATCTCTGAATGAGTGTGCAGGATGTTACAGGAGGAACTATTGATAGTCTTAGGATTGTTGATAGTGGAGCGTCCATGCACAAGATCGGCGACATAAGGCTCCGAAATATTGTTACATCTAGGAGAATATTGTTGCCATTGATGGAGAGAGAGAGAGAGAAAAAGAAAAGAAGAATATGTTGGTGAAAGGAATGTGATTGGATGAAGTTGAAAAATTCGACAAGATGAAATATGTTCCAAAATTTGATTGTTATGGTTTTTGATCGGGTCAACAGGATAGATTCAAATGAAATGTACGCGTCTGCAGCACGTCTGAAGCTTTTCTAAGATTCATGGATTTTTCTTCCACAAGATGAATGTGCAGTGTACTTTTTTCTACGGTGTGATTGAAGAAAATGTGTTTGTTGAACAAACCAACCGGGTGTGCGGATGCCTTGGCGTGGATTGAACAACCGCACACTACTTCTTAAAGAGAAAGACAAAAACCATGGCTGGTGCAATGTGGAAGACCAGCCGGACCCAAAGGTTTCAGATCTTGTTGCTGTGAAGAGTTTTTCTCGGATTAATCGAAATAGCTGCAAAATCGACCTTGAAATCCACCCCTAGTGGATATTTAGTGTGGGAGAGACTTAGATTCCTGCCAATGCACGAAGCAGTTGCAGGATACGGTTTTGAATTTCTAATCTCTCCTATACCTGCCGATATTTAAGCTGCTTTATGAATTATTATCCTCTCGTACAACACTCTTTGACCTGACAGGTTGAACTCGAATATCACCTCACACGTGATTGTTTCATTATGAAACTCGTCAATGTTGTCATGGTCCACACCGACGACCAGCGTGCCGACCTTTTTACCAAAGCATTTGATAAATCAAGATTTGACTTTTTATTATTGGTAAACGGCATTAAGGTCAAGCAAGAGTAATCCGCATCGAAAAATCGTTTTTGTAAATATCTTTGTGTTTTTAAAATTATTGTAAGTTTGTTGATTTTAGGGGGAGTAATTCCAAAATTTGAAAATTCAAAAACATCGAAAAATGTCAAAAACGCAAAAACAATAGAAAAACAAAAATGAGTTTCTTGGCGAGCAAAAGAGAAAATGATAGTACATCAGTGGTCTGTCCAAACCTCTTTAAACTAAAATGCAAAATGAAAAACGATAAGCAACTCTATATAAGATGTATCGGTAGGCTCACAATCATCTTAAAGTGTGCAGGGTGATATATACTTAAATTGACTGAAGACCAGGTGGGAACCGCTCATTGGCATATGGTCTTAGTACCGAAATTTCGTTTGAGAGATTGCCGAGGTTCTGAGATATGTGGTCTTTATGCTGTTTATCATCTGGGTATCATGGTTGTTTCTTTTACCGAAAAACAAACTGAGACGAAGTCTAGATCTTCCATGATATCATACATACGTGTACATACTGCATACGACCTCACTAAGTGATCAACAATCACATGTCCACAAAATAAGTGATAATATATCACATTTATCCGGGAGTCAAATTCGTCTCTTTGTTGTACGTTAGTACTGACCTGTTCACGGACTTGCTCCTGTGCCCTCATGCATTTGAAAATCAAGTTCCTCATCAATAAGTGATTCTATCACATTGGGCTTGTTTTCATCAAAATAAGTGAGTTTCTTACATTTTCATATACGTCAAAACAGATGATAAATGGTATACTCACCAGTAAGATGAACTATCGTGCATACCTTGATACGGGAATGTGTCGTGATGTGGATGAACACCGGTCGGTAAGTATAAATCATACCTTAATGTATCCCCTCGCCATGATTACATATGATAAGTTGAGCTTATGTGGACAACAATACCGATAATTGTTATAGGATGCTTATCTAAATGTTAACAAAAAGAACAACAAGTTGTTTTGGCATGACCGTACACTGATATGATTCTCTTACCCTCGAAACTCGCAAAAAGAATGTTTGTATATATTTACTTTTCTTAGTTTCTGCAACTCTGTATATATTTATTTACAGCTTTCAGTCTTTAAGTTTGAAATATTCAAAATGCCAAAAAGATTTTAGGTGTGTTTTAATATAAACTTTATAAAAGTCAAAAAGATTTTATTTCTGCTTTAGTTTTGATTAACCGATGTTGGATCTCGAGTCTTCGTTACCTGAAACCTGAACGAAAACCAAAACGACTGATTCTTCATAAACTAAATGGTCGAAATTTGCAAGTTTTTGAAAGTTAAAAACTAAAATTGAACAATTTGTTTTTCAAACAAATTGCCGGACGGTAGTTGATTGAACATGGTCACATGGATGTGTGTCATTTGTTTAATGTTAACTATATTCCAAGCAGTTTTTCTCATTACGCGTTTAGCTTTCTTGCATGTGCAGATGCTAAAGGCGAAGAGAACGTGTTACATGAAAAGTTTCGGAATGAAGACACGACATGGAGGCACTCAAAAGATAAAGATGATCGAGTTGCCGCTGACCTATCATCAACACCACAAGGATCTAAAGAATTGAAGATCAACTGATTCACGAGCATAACTCAAGGAAGAGCTTATGTTAAAGGGGAGTTTGTTAACACACTTCCTAAATAAAAGGGGGAGTTTGTTGATATACTTTCTCCTTACAACGCGTGAAGACTTTGAAGATCCTCCGACATGGAAGACACGGAAGACGAACCTCACGAGTAGCGTCCAAGGGGGTGTTTGTTGATACATATTATGTGGACGCGACTCCGTTCGGTTCGACTCGGTTAGGTTAGGTTCGGCTCAAGTCCGACGTCGCGACATTCCTCTGTCGTGCGCCCCAGAGTTCGACACGCGAAGCACGAAGAGCCGCGAACTTTCCCGACGCCAAATCACCATGATGATGTCATGAGAAGACTTATCATTCCATGCACATATGAATCCATGTGAATTCATACACTTTAGTCAAATATGTCATGCTATCATATTATATTATATTATATTATATTATATTATATTATATTATATTATATTATATTATATTATATTATATTATATTATATTATATTATATTATATTATATTATATTATATTATATTATATTATATTATATTATATTATATTATATTATATTATATTATATTATATTATATTATATTATATTATATTATATTATATTATATTATATCTCATTTGGAAGAAAAATGAACATGACGAAGTCTCATGTGAGACGACGAAATCCAACCATTTGACGAAGTCTAAGACTTCGTCATGTATGAAAGTGACGAAATCCCCATGTGACGAAATCTATGGATTTCGTCGAGTTGATGGAAGTTCGTCGGCAATAAGATTTCGTCATTCATGTTACTATATATGCACAGCAAACAGACATAACACACAAAGAGAGAAGTCTGAATAGATTTCAGAGCGAACACACTGTAAACACACACACTGAGAGTTTATAAGGATATCTTGTAAACACCACATTGTAACATTTTCATAGCATTAATACATTGAGTGTTAATCGTTGAATCTTGTGTCTTACGTGTTCGTAACTTGGTTTAACTTACTTGTTTGGATTCCGCACTCTCGGGTTTGTCAGAAAACAGGAATAGAGGTTGACTCGATCCTCCGGGTAGACCTACAATTATTATTATTATTATTATTATTTAACATGTAAACGAGACTACACATATATCTTCACAATCCTCTCCTATTTTATCTCCTTAATTATGGCTTCCAAATTTCTATTATTTCCTTTTAAATGATGTTCTATTCCCCATATAAGGAAAGGCTTGCATTGTAATAAAATTGTTTTTTCCATAACAAATTTGTTATGGTATCAGGGGAGTGGGGGTGGGAGCGTGATGTCACTCGTGAAACATATTAGCACACCGCCGCCACCAAGGTATATCACGATTTATCACTCGTTATATATAGGGATTTTTACATATTTCCCCCTCCTAAGCCTTCTTGTTACGTATTTCCACAAACCATAAAATCAATTACATATTTCTCCTTTTTTTAAGAAACTACCCAATTACCCTCAATATGTAAAAATCAATTATACATCTCATATCCAGCAAGTTTTCCTCCCATTTTTAATATCATTGTGCCATTTTTTTAATTTTCCAATGATATTCACTGAATCAATGTCTCCGGTGATCGTTATTTTCTTTTCTTAGTCAATAGCCAAGAACTCTACATGGATAAAAATGGTGGTAGAGGAACCACAATCTTCTTTTTTGTTCTCTTTAGCTTCAGCATGTACGCTTTCAGATTCAGAACTTGAATTACAAATGGATAATCCAATTACAACTCTGGTTGACGCACACCCTTGCATCCAAGATCCAGGAACCAAGCTCCATTTCAATCTTTCCCTTGTTTCGGGAACAAAAACCTTAGATTCATATTGCGGGACCCAACCGAAAGACCACTACGGGGCATTTTTTGTAACCGCATAGCACTTTGAACAGTCAGTGACCGCCAGTTATTCCTTTGAGTTACGATGGTTGATTTTGCAACATGATTTGGTTTGGGACTACAAAAAGGGAGATGAAAACAGCATGCGTTTGATGCAGATTGCGGCATTAGATTTTGGCGGGTCCGGGATTTGATTTACGAAATCAAAGCCGGGAAAAATGGGATATGTAGTGATAAAAAGGAAGGGAAAACAATAAAAAGAGAAACGGTATTGGCGGGAGTTGGACCGGCATCAATTGTGTGTTGAACATGCGTGATGACGATGCAGAAACCAAACAACAAACGGTCACATCGTTTCGTAATTTCAACCAATGCGTAATATAAAAGTATTTAACAAAGTAGAAGAATTGGGGTGATACTACATAATCTGGGTAAATATGTAATTGATTTTACATATTAGAATGGGGAAATATGTAAATATTCATTTAATTGTTCATTAAGGGTAAAATAGTCATAAATAAGAGTCATTTAAATGAAAAGGGGAAATATGTAATATATATGAGTTAGGGAGGGGAAATATCTAATATATATAACGCCGATAATAACTGACGGTTGGGACAATTTTGTTAAAGATCTCAATTTGCCGAGGGATACTTTGTTGGTTTTCAAACCGTTAGGTGATTTTGGACTTGAACTTTCATGTTATGTTAATGGCATGTGTGGGGAATCTTATTTCACCTTTAATCGTTATGCAAGATTTGGTTTTACCGTATGAGTATTGATCTTAACTTCAATTCTTTTGCATCTTTAACGTGTTAACACTTATTCTCATAAGATACATACTTCACGTACAATATTCATTATTTTTAATTTTATGCAGGTAATTAAAGACTGCTTCATTAAACAATTTTACGTAAACAGCCCACCAAGTGGCAAATTTCAAATCTGTTATAAGGGTTCCTAATGGAATGTTGAGGCGTCTAAGGTTGATACCAACTTTGTATTTTCTAGAGGATGGTCGGAAATGTGCAACGATGTTGGGATACTGGAGGATGATTTGCTTGTGCTTAGCAGAATTGATGATGTTGTTTTTGAGGTAGTAGTTTATAGAGATAAGACTGAGATTTACTTTTTGAAGAAACCTGAATCTGATGATGATAGTGTACTTGAGATATCGAAGGCTGATTATGTTGATAATGCATTCAAGGTACGTAAGTATTTAGCATTAGCAATAAAAGTTTTAATTTTTTAACATTATATTAATTATTTCTTTAATGTTGACCAGGACATCTATAAGGATGAAGAAGTTGTGTCTGTAGGTGAAGGTACAACCGTTACTCAGGTACTTGCTAAATTATTAAAATTATTTATTTTTAATTTAACACATATAAGAATTTAATGTTTTTACAACTATTAGTAATGCTGTTTACTGATGTTATATTTATCCAATAATGTATTATTTACAAAAACTTACCAATCAACGACGAATGCACGTCGAAGAGACGCATGTCTTCACGATTGAACAAAACCCAAGATGTAAGTTTATCATCTTAAAGATTGTTATATTACTATTGTTATTAAAGTTACTCTATAACAACAGGTTAAGAAGAAAGGTAAAGTTGCTTCTGAGAGAAAGGAGATGGTCAAGAATAGGACTAAGGGAAATGCTGCCTTACCTGTCGACACAAGTGATCATATTGGATGTTCTTCTTCTGTACATAAAGTTAAGGTATCTATACTTGCCAGTTAATTAGTAAATGTTATATAAACTATTTTTTTTGTGCATATATTCAAAATTCCTTTAATTCACATGTATATGTTTACTTTTTCATCAAGGGGAAGAGAGCCGCCAACGTTTAGAAAAAGCTTAACCGTAGAAATAAGATTGCAAAGACTGCAAAAAAACATTCTGGACCTGAGTTCTTTCATTTTGATCGCAAAGGAGACTATAGGCTGGTATACCATTTTTTATAACAAACTAATGATTTATGTTTATTTGTCTGACTATTATTTTTTCCACACAATACATGTAGCGTCTTCCTGCTGAAGTTGCCAGACGAGCAGAGCAGGTCTTTCTCTTGATCTTCATCCTTTAAAAGTTCAAAACATGGATGGAGTGGTGGAGGTTTATGATGTTAAGTCGGAGTTAAATGAATTGAACCCACGTTATGCGTTGGACGGTTGGCGAAAGTTTATGACTGACAATAACTTGAGGTTTGGTGATATGTTGCACTTCACATACGTGTCTTCGCAACAGAAGATTGTATTAAATCAAGTTACATCAGTTTAACAAACACATTTAAGTCTGTTCTGATATCAGATACTATAACTATGAATTTTTTTATGGTGATGTTGTATTTTTTTTTTAAATTATTAACTTGATGATTTGTTGCTATGTATGGCTAAGATGATAAAACACTGTTATTAGCACTTTATGTTTTATATTTCCCCAATTAGATTATGTGTTAAATTATAGTTCTTTAAGTCATTGTTTCATTTTCTTTAATTCTATCTAATTTTGTAAAAAAGTTCAATAGCAAACAGTGGTTTGAACATCTGTTTTCCTTTTGGTCAATAGTTAATGGAAACCCATGTTAGGTTGAACAGTCTTTTTAAGAGGAAAACAGTGTGAGAAGATAGTAGATCTTAGTAAGTTAAACATCTGTTAAGGCGTAAACAGATGTTTGGCCTTTAACAGATGTTTGGCCTTTTATATCAGTTGTTTGGACTTAAACAGTTGTTTGACCTTAAACAGATATTGGACCTTAAACAAATGTTTTGCCTTAAACAGATGTTTCGCCTTCTATATCAGATATTTGGACTTAAACAGATGTTTGACCTTAAACAGATGTTTGGCCATAAACAGATGTTTGGCCATAAACAGATGTTTGGCTTAAGGCCAAACATCTGTTTAAGCTCAACATCTGTTTGACTATTTGTCAACATCTGATTGACTTTTGGTCAACATCTGTTTGAAATTTGGTCAACATCTTATTTTATAAAGAAGTACAAAAACAAAGATTTTTACAAAATCCCAAATCACCCTATCATGTAAGTGCATTGAAGTAAAAGTGGAAATGATATTATTCATAAGGTCCTGTTGTGCTTTTGTTTGTCCTCTAATATGAGTTCATGATCAAATCCGGTGATTTGAAGACATTGTTGTTGAATCGAATGAGATGGTTTTATGTAATGTGGTTGTATTAGTAACAAATAGTAATTAATATAACTGAGTTTCCCAAGCCCGGGAAGCAATCCCGGGTAAAAACCTAGTATGTAATATATATGAGTTAGGGAGGGGAAATATGTAATTGATTTTATGGTTTGGGGAAATACGTAATAAGGAGAATTTGGAGGGGGAAATATGTAAAAATCCATTATATATATCACGCGTTATTCAATATTAAGTGGTGAGTTATTTTTTATTGTAGATGGTTGTGTGGTGAGTGATGACGGGTGCCACTAAAAAATGCTTGTGAGTGATAGAATAGTGGCTAATGACATGGCGGGACTTGATTGGATGCTTGTGAGTGATAGAATTCCATCACTTGTGACCACCCCCACTCCCCTCATAGCGCCTTACGATCCTATACATAAAACCCTAATCGCCACCATGGTCGGCGACAAAACAAACAAAGAAGATGAAGTAACCATCAACCACAACTCCCCATGTTATCTACATCCTTCTGATTACCCAAGGCAACTACACAACAACAATGTACTCACTGACGGGAATTACATGGATTGGTCCCAAGAGATATGTTGAATTTCTTGTTTGCAAAAAACAAGGTTGGATTCATCGACGGGTCAATCAAGTAACCAGAACCTACTTCTTCAAACTACATGGCTTGGATGAGGTGTGATGCATGCTCAAAGGCTGGTTGAACACTGGAAAAAGAAATAAGAACAAGCGTCAAATATGCGGCCACGGCGCAAGAAATCTGGGCAGATCTAAAGGCGCGTTTGGGGGAAATCAACGCATCTAGGGCGTACGAGCTGAAGCAGTCATTAGCCACGATCAAACTGGAAGGTACGTCCGTCTCTACCTACTACACATGGTTGCGTTCCATCTAGGACGAGATCCAATCCGTGCTCCCGGTTCCTGTTTGCAAGTGTAATGGTTGCACGTGTGATATCAGAAAGAAACTTAACAGCCTCAAAGAAAGTGAAAGATTGTATGAGTTTTTACTTGGCCTAGATGGTGAGTTTGGAACCATACGAACTCAGGTATTGTCTATATCACTACAAGAAATCAGAGCTTTAGGGGCGACGATTGTCACCCCTATTGATACAGAAAATCGCCTCTAAAGGTATTAGGGGCGACATGTATGTCGACCCTAATGCCTCGTCACTATTGACCTTTAGGGACGACAATTGTTGTCGATAATGATGTTGAATCTTTAGGGGCGACAATTGTCGCCTCTAAAAGTTCATTGCTGACGTCAGCATATGACCTCATGGTTATACATTTAGGGACGACTTTTGTTGCCTCTAAAAGTCCATTCCTGGAAAAACTAGATTTTTTTTTGCTTTCTGGCTTTTCCATTTTTTTCAAATACCAAAACCTGCTGATCTTTTCCAGACATACCCAACAATTCTAACCCAAACATAAAACCAATATCAAATAAAAAATAAGCCATAATAACATCACGTTTCTTAGTCTAGTTAAGTTATAAGTCTAAAATAAAACATAATAAGCATCAAGTTCCTTTTTTCATCATTCTTGATCCTCATCCATGTTGTCTTCTTTGCCATTCTTTGAAGCCTTCTTCGAGTTCATGAATTTTGAGAGGCGTTCTAAAAAACTTTCGCTTTTAAACAAACCATCAAGGAATTCCTACAAAGTAAGATATATATTATAAGTTCAAACAAACTACATATGTCCAAGCACAACATTAACCAAATGGGTCATTAAACCCGAGCCCACTATAACACTTAAGAAATCCAACTTTTAACCTAATCGGTAAATAGATGATATTAAACGTTATATAATTGCTTTTGTTTATTCTATTTATCTATCTGCTTCTAGGACCCAGAATGAGTGTCCTCTCTCCTGGCATTATGATAAATACAAGCTGAACAAGTTCGCATAAACAAAGAACAAGCATATGATAATTACAAGCTGAACAACATTCTGGTTGAAATAAAAAAATATCCCCCCTAATTGTGATTTTTACAACAGAACACACAGAATACATACGATTTGAACATCAAACAACACTGAATAATTGTGATTTGAACATCAATCTTAAGGATTAAAGTGATTAGGGTTCTTACCTACATAAACCAAACAGAAAGCTTGCGATTTGAACAGCACATTGCTTCAAAAGGCTGAGAATTTGATGGAACAAGAGGCTGTTAGTAGCGTGAAGCGCGACATTCTTGCTACTACTGGTGGCGTGGAAGGTAGGGTTTGGAGGGGAAAGGGGGAGGTGTTGTGCGTGGCAGGTAGGGTTTGGAGGGGAAATGGGGAAGTGTTGTTTGGAGGGGAAAGGAAAAGTGTTGTCTGATGGGGGGAAACAAGCCCACCAAAGGGTTTTTTCTCACAATTAGGGGCGACTTGGGGAAAATTAACATCAGCCATAGGATTATTTACCTAATCGACGGCCAGAACTCGTTGCCAGAAGCTAAAACACGGATTGGTCCTTTAGGGGCGACTTTTTATATGTCGCCCCTAAAGATGTCGCCCCTAGTGCCCCTTTTTCTTGTAGTATGCAACCCACGCCATCTCTTGGTACTGCGTATCATCTGATGGCGTTAGAAGGCCCACCATAGATGCAGCAGCGTTTCAAGCTTTTGGGCCAAAGAAGAAGGACCACAATTCATCACAAAGTAAATTCACCAAAAGGACGGAAAACGTAACGACGGTGAACCATCCAAATATTGTGATCTTTGTGAAAAACATGGTCATGATAAAGAAGGTTGCTTCAAGATAATTGGATACCCAGAATGGTGGCCGGGCAATGCAAAACAAGAAAAGCCGAAGCCCAAAGCTACGTGTGTCGAAGGGGAGAAGAGCAAGATGCCGGAATTAACAGACGAACAATATCAACAAATCATGATTTTTTTGGTGAAAAACTAAATGCAATTAAAGAACAGGAACCTCTAGTAGCCAACATGGCAGGTAACATTAATCATAAAAGTAAATGGGTTGAAGGTAAGTGGGTTGTTGATTCTGATTTGCAACGAACGCCCACTGATTAGCCGATATCACTGCGGATGGAGATGGCATGAGTGATTTAACCCATGATGTTGCGGAATTTTGTGAAGGTGCGGTACCGCTCAAAGTACCGTTGACACTCCAATCCCATGGATTAGAAGACATATTGACTGATACTAAGATGGGTAAAATAACTTCTGGAGATATAAAGGTTAAGTGAGTTAAAATAACTAACTGTTATAAAAATTTAGCAACTGTTACTCACACAAAACACTGTCTTCACACGACATAGAAGACTTAAGGCGAAACACTAGTCACACGAAATTGAGTTACTTGACACGAAATAGTGACACACAAAACCAAAAGTGTTGAGATGAAATACTATGCACGTGAAGCACAGGAACTTGGGGCGAAACACAGGGGGGTGAAACAACTTGGGCCGAAAAACCTGGGGGCGAAACACCTTGTGCCGAAACACTTTGAAACGCACGAAGGTGGATTGGTGTGCACTGGGAACCTGTGTGTGTTTCGTGTAATAATGCCAGATAAGACAAATCCTTATCCGACAATTCATACAATTCCATTAAAATAAATCTGCCAGCTCACAAAGGGAATATTCAGGTGAATGTACTTTTTCCGACAACAAATTCCGGTGTCTTCTCCGGCAAGAAAGTTCGCCGGAAAAATGGAGTTTGAAAATTATATGGTTAAAACTCAAAAAACAAACTGGATTTTCATTATCTCCATTTATTTTAGCAAGGTTTTAACTAAACATTTAACAAATAACATCATTTAGGTTGGTTTTTAATCCATTTTTATATCATTCAAAGGTGGGTTTTGTGTTTTTGTCTAGAAATCTTCAATAAACACTCAAAAACTCACCAAAATACTTAGATTTTAACAAGAAATCAGTCCCATGCTCTGATACCACTTGTAGGTCCCTGAAAGGGTCTAAGAACAAGGTGATTTCAAGTTATCAAATGCATAAACACAGGTGCGGAATCCCTGATTTACACACAACCAAGCAAGAGCACAATCAATCAAGAAGAACAAATCACTCAAAAGTTTCTCAATTGATTTTGACAGGGTAACAGTACATAATCTCCAAAATAAGCCCCAATACTATCGCAAAATGCACTCTTTTTAGAATGAAATCCAACCTGATGTATTTATAGGCAATACAGCAGGTGGACACGTGAAGTACCTATAGGATCTACCCGAAATACCACGAAACAGATAATTGCAACACGAAGTACAACCTTTGTGTCACACGCGAACCACGTGAACCACATATGTTTCGTGTTACACTCTTTCGTGTCAGAATATACTACTTCCTTCACGTGAACAAATTATAACTACACAGAATGTTGCCAAGTCAAACAGGAGGAGGTTTGACTTGGTCAACTTACAACCAACCAACAAAACATAAACAAAATGACGACCGTTCATATATGTTTAATAAAATTACAAGCCAAGACACAAAATACATCAACACTTAAGCACATGGCAATATATATTAGTTATATCCTAATTAGGCCCACCTAGCGTATTAACAATACCCACAAGATTATCAGCCCAATTAAACCAATATATGTGGCCCAAATCTGATTGCACACACTAACTCGTTATACCAATCAAGTCTACCATTCCTGCATCACCTAACTTGATTAATTAATAACTAGAGTTCCTATTCGACAAGTTAATCCAACATCACTATGAATGTCGATAATCACTAAAATTACCAACATTCCTCCCCCATTTTAGTGATATCCATGATTATCTCAACTCAATTCTCAAAGATCTCAAACTCATGCGTAAACGAAAATGTCCTGAGGATTGAATTTTCATCCAAATATTCAAATCGGGGTGTCTCTATGGATTGAACCCTTGCTATCCATTTGAATACTTGAAGGTAAAATACACATAAGTTTACAACCCAAATGTTCTTACATGACACTATTTTTACTAGCTTATGTTCAATCCTTCAAAGAGTATATCAAAGCCAAGTCCAAGCTCCTTGAAGCGGCTAAACTTCATACTCTTATAGGTAGTTTCTTTATTCTAGCACCTGCAAATGCAATTTTCCAAAGAACTATTAAGAAGTTATACTTCAACCTCATTTATCTTGTAGTCTAAACACAACCTTGGGATGACTCTGATCATGTGTTCCAATATCTCTATGACAAGCTTTCCAAATTGAATTTTGCATCTAACGTTGTATTAGATGGGAATTGTGTGTCTAGACATAGGATATTAAAGTGTGGACTTTAAACCCATTCCTATGACTGATTTGTTCATGAATCAATAACACATAACCGTCTAGACTTTCCATTATATACCTGACTATAGTTCTTAGTCCGCACTATCCTACCTGATTAAGATTGGTGATATCCGTTTTAACCACAATGGAATCTCAAGTATCAAATTCTTAGCCATTCAGCTTCTTTACCAGCTGATGCTAAATCTACCAATTCACATTCCATTGTCAAGTGATGCAAGTTTATTTCTTAAGTACTCAGTAAATGTAACCTTTCCTAAGCCAAAATACATATCTAATTAATTATCCAACTTACATCATAAATCCTTCTAAAACTGAAGGAAAACCTGAATAACACAAACTATAGATCATCGTTTCTTATAGGTATTTAAGCTATCTATTCAGTACTTGCCAATACCAAGTACTAGGATTACTTGTAAATCTACTCAGTTTCCCACAACGTATGTTATATCAGACCTTGTACAAATCATAACATATTGTAGGCATCCAATGGCATTAAATACTTCATCTATGAAATAAATTCACCTTGATTACACACAAGTCAGAGATTAGGACCTATAAGAGTACTAAGTGGAGAACAAACAAAGTAATTAATGTCATTGTATCATTAATATACTCTTTTGCCCCCTCTTATCATTATTCCTAAGATAGCAACATCCTCCCCCAGATCCTTTATATCAAGATCCTTTAAATCAAGATCCTTTATGTCAAACGATTACTCCTTTTGTAGGACCGTGTTTCGGGACCGAAACCGTGATTCATGTGAGATTAGTTCAAGACGGGAAGATTGTAGAGACGGATGAAATACTTACTTGTATTGATTTCCTAACATAACATAACAAGCCGGTCCGATTAACAAGCTAACCGAACCATACCAAAGGAGTACACATCCGGGGAGAGACCAAGTGGTGATCTCTCCCTGTGAGGTCTCAAACCTCCTAAAACTTCAAGTGTTGGAATTGACTTGGGGTTGCTATTTATAGCCACACCCCCTTGTCTTTCAAACACACACAGTCTAACGAATAACCCTCTCGTTTGACCACTTCAAACGAGCGGGTCTATACACGTTCGTTAGACCGTTTCACTAACTATTACAAAATCAGCATAAAATAAATCTATCTATTCGAACAACATCAGACACAAAATCTGCATCAACAAATTCCCCCTTGTCCGTTGCTGTCGAATGCTGAAAATGCAACTGCAATCGATCTTCAGTCAAGTATTTATCTTCTCTGTGTTAACAAATTCCTCATTGACCGATGATCCAGGTAAGTAGTATCTTGACGCTCCTTGTATAATATTTCCCCCTTAAAGTACGCGTATCCGTGTTAGGTGTTGTGCAATGTCCTCACAAGGCTCAATTGATCGATCTTCCGCTGATCTTCCAATACTCCAACCGGCATTTGATAAGGGTTCCATTCTTTAAGAACTGCATCAAGTCTTGATCTGTGATAAGAACTCTATTTCATTCAAGCATACTACATAGGTAGAGATTTCTGGTGAACTGTCTTCAGTAAACCGTCTTTGTGGAATCAACCAAGTAATGCACTTTAATCCTCAGCATTAATACTCAGAAAAGTCAGCTAGACCGAGTATATCCCTTGCAAGCTCAACCAAACAACACTCTTAGTTAAACTACATCCAGATCTCATTGTCTCGCCTTTGTGAAGTTGACCATGTAAAGCACTACGGATCTTCAGCATCAGTACTCAGGATGTCAGCTTGACCAAGTACATCATTTGCAAACTCAACGAATTGAGTAAAATCCCAAAGAAAACATCAAACCCAAAACTAAATCCTGCAGGTCTTCAGCCTTGAACTATCAGCTTTCATAAAGATTCCCCCAGGTCTTCAGTGAACAGCACTTTGAAACTACTGTCGACTTTAGATACCTGTATGTTTCCGTGCAAAACCCTTCACACTGGCTCGAGAATTAATTAAAATCCTCAAATATGTGTCTGTGCAAAACATTCCACGCAGAACCTTTAGTATCACCAGAAAATCACAAAGGAACTGTCGTCAATTTCACATAACAAATTCTCTAAACCCCCTATTTCTTTGGTAAGATCTCTAAACCTTAATAGATTACCTCCACTTCAAAGGAACTGTCATCAATTTCACATAACAAATTCTATCCACTGAGTAGAATTTATCTTCAAATGTTCACCAATTCCCTCCACTGAGCGGAACTGTCGTCAATCTTCGCTGAATGTTCTCGGTTTTTCGAAAAATCACGAAAACAACTTTCTTCTTTGCATAGTCTAGTTGAAAAAGAAAGTCCCCTAGCACCCCGTAGGATCCGACTTGTATCCCTCCAAAGACTTTGTGAACTCGTTAGGACCAGTATTGGCATCCCAGGTTCATTCAATCGTTACCAAATGCAAGAATATAACAACAAACAAAATGCTTTCTTCTTTGCATATTCTAGTTGATAAAGAAAGTCCGCTAGCACCCCGTATGAACCGACTTGTATCCCTCCAAAGACTTTGTGAACTCGTTAAGACCGGTATTGGCGTTCCATGTTCCAAATGCGAGAATATGACAATAAACAAAATGCTTTGGAACATTTACGAATAACCGATAACAACATAAAGATTGACGTGCGGAAGCAAACATACCGTTTTTGGTTTTTTGCCCATAGTAGTCAAGTCACCAAATTTGACGTTTGCATCGGTAACCGTGACTACCCCACCTTTTTAAAAAAAAATCATGTTTTCATCAAGCTTCATCATCCCGCGCGCTCCCGAACCCGTACGAATTTGACGTTGAAATTTGGAAGCCCGGTTCAAATAATCTTTGCGAACACGAACTTCTAATAATCCAAGTTCTTAAATACAACCCACAACAAAACTAATCTTGTACTCCTGGCCCAATTTGAACTTGTAACAAATTTTGTTGATCTAAACCAATTCGGCCCAAGACATAAGTTTGTCAAACACTAAATATGTGAATGGCCCAAAATAAAAAAAATGCCAAGATGCATTCACGGCCCAGTGAATATGTAGTGTAGAATTGTGGGCCAAATCAACAAGCCCTAGACATATGTCAGCCGTCGTCTGCCCTCATTCTTGTCATCCTCCACCTTCAATCAAAACCCTAAAAAAAATCCAGCCAACAACCTCTTCACTTTCTGCAATTCCATAAAGATGTTTAACAGCCGCTAACTCTCTGTCATCCTCTTCTTCGCTTTCTCTACGAAGAACAAACTCAAACCCCAAAAAAAATTGTGCCTCAGCCACCCACTTTCAAGTCTCTGTCTGCGATACCCAAAGAAAATTTGTGCAGCCGGCAACTCAGGCATCGAGCTGAACCAGAACCTCTGGTGTATCAGAATTTCAACAATCGGTAGGTTGTTCGTCGATGGTAGGTTGTTTGTCGGTATGATGCTTCGTGGCCAGGAGATCGACGAACTTTGGAGTCTTCGTGCCTTCTTATTCTTCATCGCAAAGTAAGTGTTCATCACATGGAGGAGTCTTCGTAAGGGATATTGTTCATCACTGAGATTCTTCGTCGATGCAGATATGAAGAAACCCTAGTGTTTCTTCAACAGCCGCCATACTCATCTCAAGAACATAGCCACTCTTCACTTGCAGATCTTAACGAAAAACCTTAAAAACATGATATTTGATGATGAAAACTTGATTATTTAGGTGTAAAACATAAAACCCAACTCTTTTGTGTGTTCCGTTTCAGTTATCAAATATCAAGGTACTAACTACATGTCTCTTACTTCAAACATGTTGCGGTTCTTGACGACTATATCAAACATATGCATGGATTTTGTTGAAATTTTTAGGCAAGGAAATGAGATGTACAGTCGATCTTTTGTGAAACTGCATCATCTCCATATTTATCAAAGATCAACCTTCATTGCGAGCTCATTATCCCTCAATTCCCTCCATCGAATTTATGCCTTTCCTTTTATATTCTTTCTTGTAAAGCCTATAAATAAAGGCTTGTTTTTTTGTTAGAATGCAAGAAATACATCAATAAAATTCAATTCTCTCTGATTATCTTTTTCATCTCTGATTATCATTTTTATTATGGTATCAGAGAGAGCTGGAGACGATTCTCTAAAGCTCATCATTTACGCTGCTGCCATGTCCGGAGACGGTAGCCCAAATAACCATACCAACAATGACAATCTTGCAATTCAACTTGCGAATCTTCTTAGAACCAACCTTAATACCCAAACTCAAACTCAAAAACAAACCTTATCCAATATCCTGAAGATCAATATCAAGCTGAATAGTCAAAATTACGCCCTATGGGCTCGAATGATTCGAGTCGCTATAGGGGGGATCTAAGAACCTGTTGAGCCATATTACAGGAAAACCTGCACCACCAAACCCGTCAGACGAACAATACGAGCAGTGGGAACAGGACGATCTAGTCGTGTTCTCATGGCTCATACAAAACATCGAACCAGGGTTAGCCGGTAACCTCACTGAGTTTCCCACTGCAAAGACGTTGTGGGACGCATTGGTGGTTACATATAGCAGCGGGAAAGATAAACTACAAACCTTCAATTTACACGTCAAAGCCAACGAACTCAAGCAAAACGGCTCGGCCCTAGAAGATTTCTAGATCACGTTACAAGGCATTTGGGGAGAAATAAATCGAAGGGGTCCGAATCCAATGACTTGCTCTACTGACATAGTAACATTCAACAATATCAGGTCTGAACAAAAATTATTCCAATTCTTGAATGCTCTTGATAGGAAGTTTGACCCAATCAAAAGAGAAATCCTTCGATGGGATCCATTTCCCTCGGCTGGGGGAGCCTACGCGGCGGTCAGGAAGGAGATGGCACATCAAGGAATCCTTGGTACCATCTCTGAAACTTCACAGTCTGGCATGGCGGCGGGGCTTGTCGCCGGCGGAACCACTGAAACCGATGGAAAGGGGTTAATCACGAAGGGGCAACGGCAATTAGACTTCACCGAAAAATCATCATCCCGAATAGACAAATCCAAACTGAAATGTAGTCACTGTGGGATTAACAAACAAACCAAGGATCAGTGTTTCAGAATCGTGGGGTTCCCTGACTGGTGGAGTGACAACCACAAAACTAAGAACCCTAATCATGAGGGGAAGGTCGTCATTGCCATAGGCAACAACAATGCCACTATCAATGGCAGCAATGAGAAGGATGGCAGTGAAGGTCCACCCGGAGGATCGAGTAACCTCTATTCCCTGTTTTCCGACAAACCCGAAAGTGCGGAATCCAAACGGGTAAGTTAAACCAAGTTCGAACACGTAAATGATAGACACGAGACTCAACGATTAACACTCCATTGTATTAATACTTGAAACGGTTACAATACAAGGTTTACAAAATAATCTCTGTAAACTCTCTCGTGTGTGTTCTGTGTTCTTCTGAATTATATCTGAATATATATAGTCACAGACACGACGAAACTGAACAGGTCGACGAAACAGTTGTTGTCGACGAAACACATGTCGACGAGACAACAAAGTCGACGAAACAACAAAGTCGACGAAACACTTTGAGTTTCGTCGACCTGCATGTATAACTTAAAGATACGGCCCAAGTGACTTTAGGCCCAAGTGATGCAGACAAGTTGATTGGCCCAAAATAACATACAATCCACGTTGAAGTTTCATGCAGTTTCATACAATTCTTTGTTCTCCATGCAAAGTTTTCTAGTTATAATGTGACATCATCATGACATCATCATGATGATGTCATGATGATGTGTCATCGGGAATCGTTCTCGGTTCTCCGTGCTTCGCGTGTCGAACTTTGGGGTGCACGACGGAGGAATGTCATGACGTTGGGCTTGATCCGAACCTAACCGAGTCGAACCGAACCGAATCGAACTGAACCGAGTCGCGTCCACATAATATGTATCAACAAACTCCCCCTTGGACGCTACTCGTGAGGTTCATCTTCCATGTCTTCCATGTCGGAGGATCTTCAAAGTCTTCACGCGTCGTAAGTAAAAAGTGTATCAACAAACTCCCTTTTCATTTAGGTAGTGTTTTAAGAAACTCCCCCTTTGATTATGCTTGTGAATCTTTTGACTTCAATGTGTTGGTGCACTACATCTGTTGTCTTCGTCTTGTTTTGAGTCTTACGCTAGATAGGATAGATCAGGGCTTGTAGAACGAGAAAATAGGAGTGAGTTAAGCAGATTTCGCTTGAGTAAATATTAGAAGGAGATTTCGCTTGAAGCAATCTCAAGCGAAATCATCATGAATAGATTTCGTTTGAGCTGATGTTGATACTTCCAAGCGAAATCCTTACTCTATAAATAGGTCTTAAGCGAAATCATTTGTATCGATTCTGAAATTCCACACCGAGGTGCTGCCGGTGTGAAGACTGATTTGTAATCGTTTGAAAATCAATGCAATCAGTGTTATTAGAGAAGATACAGCTGTTTCTACTTCAAATACTTGTTTTCCGCACCTGTATTTGATAAAACTCCTCTGAACCAACTCATTAAGGTCGAAACGCGATCCTACAATTGGTATCAGAGCTAAGGTTGAGGAGTTCTGCAGACTACAGCTGAGATTGAGTGCATTTTCTTTCTTCTACACATTCTTTCTTCATCAGAATCAGAATTCACGGTCAGAATCGGATCATTTTCTCACGGATTGTGTAAAAGTGCATATTATCAAATCTTTGAAAGTTTCACAGCAAGATTCAACTTAAAAGTAACTGAAATGGACTTCAGAATGGATTTCGCTTGAACGAACAAGTTTTGTTTCAGTTTCATTGGTGAATTTCGCTTGAATTTTCAAGCTAAACCAGAGTTTTCGCTTCAAATAGTTTATTTGGCAGTTTCGCTTGAAGTTTTTTACTTGACATTTTAGCTTGAAAGCTACACGTTGGACGATTTCGCTTGAATCAAGTTGGAGCGAAATGGTGAAGTTGGATTTCGCTTAAAATCTTTGAACTTGTAATCTCGGATTTCGCTTGAAACAAGTTGAAGCGAAATTGTTGAGTTGAATTTCGCTTGAATCAGTTTTGTTATTAGATTTCGCTTAAAGATTGTGTGAAGCGAAATTGGATTACTGAATTTCGCTTGAAAAAAACTTGGATCTGATTTCGCTTGATAGTGTCTGTTCTTGATAAACGTGCTATTGAAACATGGATACCGAGTTTTACAATGCATTTGCAACACCGTCTGGTTCATCTACTATTGCTCAGAACATGAATTTGGAAAACGAGACGGGAACCACCCAAAAGCCTCCGAAATTGATGAGTATTGAAGAATACTACGGGTGGAAAGATAGATTCGAGAACTGGGTTCAGGCAAACTATCTTAGATCTTGGGAATGTATACTGAAGAAATATGTTTTGCCACAGACTGATATGAAAGTTGATAAGAAAATATCTGAATTTACTAATGAGGAACGGGATATGTATAGATCTGAAAAGATGATGATTAGTCTACTTCAGCAGGCTATCAAAGAAGACATTTTCATTCTGCTACAGCATGACAAAACTGCAAAATCAATCTGGGATGCACTTAAAGTCAAATTTGAGGGTAGCGAGAAAATGATTAAAAGCAAGAAGGCACTGCTCAAGAAAGAATTTGATTTATTTACAAGTTTGCCCGGAGAAGATACCAAGAAGCTAATTGAAAGATACTGCCACTTGGTGCGATCCATGTCAATGCTTAGTATAAAAAAGGAATCTGAAGAGTGGGTAGACAAATTAGCTGATGCGTTACCGCAAAAAGAGTGGGGAACTTATTTGATGATCTTGAAAAACACAGGAGTTTCGGTTATCAATTGGTGAGTTTATCGAAAAGATTGAGGGTCAGGATTTGGAACAGCAGAAGATCGCGAGGATGAACAGTCCAAGTGGTTAACAGGATGTAAAAATGTATTACAAAGGTAGTGTTCCGGTTCCAGAAGTTGAAAGAAGTCCGAAAATCCAAACTGCGTTTAGTGCTGGGGATTCTACAGAAAAGATTGATCAAAGTTCAAATAAAAGCAGCAGTGGTTTTTCATTATATCCAAGTGTCAATCCAAAGAGTTCATCAGAAAGCTTTCAGTCTCAAAGCACAAAGACAGGAAATGGATATGTGATTCAGTGCAACATAGCTCTAAATCTTCCAGAAGGTCAAAGTTTTTCAGAAGACATTGCTAAAGACCACATGGCTCTACTTGGTTCTGTGTTGTTATCATATGAAGGTCTAGTTGCAGGTCGGATCGGAAATCCTATGCTCACCAAAGAGGATTACGATCAAATAGATGCCGAAGAGATGGAACTGATGGATATCAAATGGTGTCTAGCGAGTGTTCTTAGACGTGCTGAAAAGTTCAAGACAATTACCGGGAGAAATGAATTTCTTGATGCTTGTGTATCTACTTTAGGTTTTGATAAATCTAAAGTTACTTGTTTTCGATGCAGGGAGAAAGGCCATTTCAAACGGGAGTGCAAGAACAGAGAAGCTAGTGGCACTCAGAATCCGTTCGGAAAAGACGATTACTACCGAAAAGCCATTTATCAGCAAGTTGGTCAGTCACAAGACTCACAAACGGCTCATGGTAGAAAGATTGAGGATTCAAAGAGAGGATGTTTGGTAGATTTCAACTGGAGCAACTATATATCTTCTGATAGCAAAGCATGCATAGTCAATCAAGATGATGAGAGACTACCTGAAGGTTTCAGTTGGGATATGTTTGTTGATGAAAAGGGTGATTTCAAAGCTTTCATTGCAAAGATTGTTAGAGAACCAGACATGTTCGCCACATGGATGAAATCTATTGGTGAGATAGTGAAAAGTGTGAAGGAACAGTCTGTTACATCTGAAGAAAGCTCAGAAAGTGCAGATGAAGATTCACTAAGTGCAGATGAGAGTGTGCAAAATGATGTTAATTTAGAAAAAGAAGTTGTATTTGATCAAACACCGTCTGATTCTGGTGTATCAGATGCTGATTCTGAAAAATCTGTACAGTTTGATCAGTCACCGGTTGATAATAGCAGTGATGATGAGGAAGAGAAACATATCAATATTGCTAAATCTCATCTTTCTCCAGAAAGTTTTCATTTCTATTTTGCAGATCGCTTGGAGAAGCTGAAAGAGAAACGAGCTGCAAAAGAACAAAAGGATTTGAAGACTGAAAGTGATGCTGAAAAGAATGAAATTGTTCAAACTGAAGAAGTTAAAGTTGTTGCTAGAGAAAAGATGACTGAAGCTAAGAAGGTGATTGAAGAAGAAAAAGTGGTTGAAGTGGTAAAGACAATTGAGATTGAGAAGATTGTTGAAGTTGTAAAACCTTGCGAGAAGTGTTTGGAAGCTTGCAAGGAATGTGCAACAAAAGACGAGATAATTGATGAGTATGAGAAGAAAAAGGAGCAGTTATTGTTCAACCTCAATTATGTAAAAGAATCTTATGATGTCTTGAACAAAACAGTAACTGGTTTACAAAAGACAAATTCAGAAAGAGAACAAGCACTTACGATGATGAATGCTGTGATGATGACAAAGCAAAAAGCCATCAACTTTTACATCGAAGAGAGTGCTAAATGGAAGCAAGAGTTGGAGACAGAAAAGATTGAGAATGAGAGAATTAGACGTTTATTACAAAGTTATTCTAGTTCTGATTATCTCATTGATCGTATTTATCCAACTGTTGCAGGTATGGAAGCTTTTCAAGATGAGAAGCCAAAGGAAAAGAAAGATAGTGGTAAGAAACCGACTGTTAGCTATAACAAGTGCCCACCTCCAATTTGGGAAGGGTATTCTTCTAGAAAACCAAACGAGGAGCAACTTGAAAAAGCAGTCAATATAAAGCTAAAAACCGACACAACTGACGTTTTACCAGATAACATTGATGTCACGTTTACCTCGTCCGATACTGATACTGATCATGAGTCTGAGTTAATAAAAAAAGGTGGTCGATCAGGTGTTGGATACTGAGGAGGAGTCTGAGTCAAAGTCTAAGTCTGAAGGGTCAAATTCGTCAGTCAACAGTCCAAAGTCGTCGGTTAAACGGTCTTACAGTAAAGAATTTTTATTATCAAAAGCAAATTTGGATGATGAAACATTTGAAGTCGCATATACTTTAAATGATTCTGACAAATTATACTCTGACAAAGAGTTTCCAATAAGAAGTGTTCGTTTTGATATGATCAAAAAGGTTTTCAAAATGACAGAAATTAATATTTCTGAAATAAAAGATTTAAATCTTACTGAAAAACCTAAAAAATACACTTCAAGAGTTCAACAACGGTTAAACAAGAAAAAGGGTTACAATTCTGGTTCTGGTTTTCAAAAGAAACAAAACCAAAATCGTAGCTACAAAAAGAAAGGTCTTGGATTTATTCCACCAGAAAATCATAAAAATTTGAAAAATTCTAAAACAAAAATAGAATTTGTGTCAGGTGGAAGTGCAGAAGAGGAACAGAAGAAACCATTCTGGAGACAGTCAAATCAAGAGTTTCTTGCTGAAAAGAAGAAGAACGGAACTGAATTGGTTTATCAAAGAGAGACTAGAACCTGTTACAAGTGCAATGAAGTTGGTCACATTGCATGGAACTGTCAGAAAAATGCCAAAACAAAACAGGGAGTTTCTCAGAAATTGAAAGAGAAAGTTGTTGATGTTGAACCACCAATTGAAAATTTTAAAATTTTTGAAAACTCAACTTATGAGGTTGGTGAATGTTCTAAAAAGAATTTTTACAAAAAGAATGCAAAAGACAACCAAGTGTGGGTTGTTAAGAAAGATGATGAGAAAGTCGGTGATGAATCTGGTTCCACAAAGCCAGAAGAGCCACAGGTTGAGATGAAAATTTCAGTGAATGATGATGAGTTTCCATCACTGAAATTTGAAGAAGTTAAACAGAAAGTTGGTAAGGTTGATATCTCGAATCAGTTTTACAACGAGAAAACTAAGTTTGATGTCGAGAAAACATTTAATGGAAGTGTTAAGAAATTTTTTGGGAAAATGTTGAATGGGAAAGTTAAGGGGGTTAAAGATTTTTATGCAACTAAAAAGGCAACTTACAACCCTACTGCGCAAGAACTAAAAGCCATCAAGTCTGAAAAGACTTGGATGGAAGTCTGTTTCCCTTGAAGTCTTAGGACTATGCCGGAGATCCCAAGTTTGTAATCGTGGATCAGGAATCGGCATCATTCTTGTTATTTTAGATTTTGTGAAAGATTTTTAAATGTGTTTAATTTTTACAGGATAAGTGTGAATTGCCGGAGCTTCCAGGTTGGTAAGTGTGAAGCAGGAATCGGCATATTGATTGGTAAAATGGTTTGTGTAGATGTTTTATTCCTACATGTGGTTATATGTTTTGGATATTCTAACAAGTGGTAAGAGGTTGATTCTGTCAAAGTGATTACTCAAGGTCATTAGTTTGAACTTGATGTAATCCTCATACAAACAAAATGATGAACCATACCCCTAACTTTACAAGTGGTAAAACCAACAAAAGTTATTTTCCGGAAAAATCATTTTGGTTAAAACAAACTTAAGTGTTTTGAAATCATAATGAGAAAATAGTTTTGTGTAAGGGGGAGTTCTGATTGTTTATGCCAAGTGGATGGCTTTTTGAAGCGATTTGATATCGGTTGTCACTTTATTGTACAGTTTGTTTTCAAATTTCCTAAAATGTGTTTGCATTTTAGGGGGAGTAAAATTTTTCAGAAAATCCAAAAACATTTGAAAATTTGAAAAAGCCAAAAACATGATAAAATCAAAAATGAGTTTTAGTGTCAAAGAAGAGGAAATGATAGTACATCAGTGGACTGTCACAACATGCTAAAGAATTGTTTAGATAATATGTGATAAACAATCTTAGTGTGGATGTGTCAGTAGGTTTTTACACATTTAGTAAATTGTGACGAGATACAAACATAAATTTCAAACTTGCTTATTCTGTGGGTTAACACAAACTTGGATATATAGGTAACCCCTGAAATCTTGTTTGAAAGGTCCCTTATTCTGAGATACTAGGTCTTTATGCTCAGTGATATCTGGGGTATTATCCCGGGACTTCTGCTGAAAGAAATTTCTGACCTAGTCCCCGGATAATGCTTTCTGCAAATGCTTGAAACATAGCATCGCCCTCAGCAAGCTGATGAAACAATAAAATTGATAGTCGCTGCTGTTGTAATGCAAAAGATCCTCTAAAGGGGACACACCAAAAGTCGAAGCCGGCATCTCTCTGCGTATCGAAAGATCGACCTGAGCTCTCACGGCCCTCGCACTATAATTTATTCCCTTACAGATATCATCTGTGGTATACTCACCTGTAAGACTGAATATTGGGATCTGGATACGGGAGTATATTCAAGTAGTGAGACACACGGATAAGTTCAAGAGCTTAAAACATTAATCTCATATCTCGGATCAATTGAACTTTGTGTGAAAATTTAAGTGGACAAATATACTGACAATCTCGGTGAATTGTTTAGAACTGAAAATGAAATGCAGCTTAACGGTGTTAGTGACATGTCTCATAAACTGATATGATCCTCTTACACAAAATTCACAAAAATACTAATTGTAAATATTTCATTTCTGTATTTTATTGTTTCTGCAAGTGGTGTTATTTCATTTCTTTCAGGAAAATTCAAAAAGATTTTGTGTGTGTTTTAGCATAAACTTTTGAAAAAGTCAAAAAGATTTTCGACAACTGATGTTGAAAAGCTGATTTTCAAAATTTCTAGTGCTAAACATGATGATAATTGTTGTGAGGGGGAGTGTGTCTTAAATGTCAAAATATTTTTTTAAAAATCAACAAGTGGTTAATCATGTATTTGTGATCTGAGGGAGAGTGATTGTTGGTACATATGTTTATATTAAATTGTTATATTTGTAAAGCTTACTTTGAGGTAGAGATTTTGCAGGTCAAGATGAGTTAGGTTAGTTGATTCTGAGATTCAAGCTAAATGAGAATCAGAGTTTGAAATCTGAAGATAAAGAAAACCAGACAAAGATCCTGAAGTAGATGTTGCTGAAGAACAAAGAAATGCCAGCAAATCGAGAGGGAGATTCTGAAGATTGAAAGAGTAAAGCCCAGAGACAGATCAAGACTGAAGAAGTGAAGACATAATACTGTCAAAAGACTCAACACTACAACTTGTCAACATCTGAGGGGGAGTCTGTTGGTGCACTACATCTGTTGTCTTCGTCTTGTTTTGAGTCTTACGCTAGATAGGATAGATCAGGGCTTGTAGAACGAGAAAATAGGAGTGAGTTAAGCAGATTTCGCTTGAGTAAATATTAGAAGGAGATTTCGCTTGAAGCAATCTCAAGCGAAATCATCATGAATAGATTTCGCTTGAGCTGATGTTGATACTTCCAAGCGAAATCCTTACTCTATAAATAGGTCTTAAGCGAAATCATTTGTATCGATTCTGAAATTCCACACCGAGGTGCTGCCGGTGTGAAGACTGATTTGTAATCGTTTGAAAATCAATGCAATCAGTGTTATTAGAGAAGATACAGCTGTTTCTACTTCAAATACTTGTTTTCCGCACCTGTATTTGATAAAACTCCTCTGAACCAACTCATTAAGGTCGAAACGCGATCCTACACAATGCTTGAGATCCTAGTGGTGTTGGTGAGTGATCAGCGGCAACTCGATCATCTTTGTCTTTTGAGTGCCTCCATGTCGTGTCTTCATTCCGAAGCTTGTCAACGAACATGTTCTCTTCGCCTTTAGCATCTGCACATGCAAGAAATCTAAACGCGTAATGAGAAAAACTGCTTGAAATATAGTAAACATAAACAAACGACACACATGTGACCATGTTTTCAACTACCGTCCGACAGTTAGAAAGTTTAACAAATTGTACAATTTTAGTTCTTTAACTTTCAAAAACTTGCAAATTCTGACCGTTTATGAAGATTCAGTCATTTTGGTTTTCCATCAGATTTCAGGTAACAAAGCCTTGAGTTCCAACATTGGTTAATCCAAACTAAAGAATAAATAAAATCTTTTTGATTTTTTTATAGAAAGTTTATATTAAAACACACCTAAAATCTTTTTGGTATTTTGAATATTTCAAACGTAAAGACCGAAAGCAGTAAATAAATATATACAGAGTTGCAGAAACTAAGAAAAGTAAATATATATAAACATTCTTTTTGCGAGTTTCGAGGGTAAGAGAATCATATCAGTGTACGATCATGCCAAAACGCTCTTGTTGTTCTTTTAGTTAACATTTAGATAAACATCCTATAATGATTATCGGTATTGTTATCCACATAAGCTCAACTTATCAGATGTAATCATGGCGAGGGGATACGTTAAGGTATGATTTATACTTACCGACCGGTGTTCATCCACATCACGACACATTCCCGTATCAAGGTATGCACGAGGGTTCATCTTACTGGTGAGTATACCATTTATCATCTGTTTTGCCGTATAAAAAGATGTGAGTAACTCACTTATTTTGATTGAAAACAAGCCCTATGTGATAGAATCACTTATTGACGAGGAACTTGATTTTCATATGCATGAGGGCACAGGAGCAAGTCCGTGAACAGGTCAGTACTTTCGTACAGCACAGAGACGAACTTGACTCCCGCAAAGAATCTGTGATATATTATCACGTATTTTGTTTGGACATGTGATAGTTTATCACTTATTGAGGTCGTATGCAGTATGTACACGCATGTATGATATCATGGAAGATCTAGACTTCGTCTCCGTTTGTTTCGGTAAAAGAAACAACCATGATACCCAGATGATAAACAACATAAAGACCACATATCTCAGAACCTCGGCAATCTCTCAAACGAAATTTCGGTACTAAGACCATATGCCAATGAGTGGTTCCCACCTGGTCTTCAGTCGATTTAAGTTTATATCACCCTGCACACTTTAAGATGATTGTGAGCCTACCGATACATCTTATATCGAGCTGCTTAACATTTTTCATTTTGCATTTCAGTTTAAAAAGGTTTAGACAGACCACTGATGTACTATCATTTTCTCTTTTGCTCGCCAGGAAACTCATTTTTGTTTTTCTATTGTTTTTTGAGTTTTGAAATTTTTCGATGTTTTTGAATTTTTCAAATTTGGATTTACTCCCCCTAAAATCAACAAACTTCCAATAATTTTAAAAACACAAATATATTTACAAAAACAATTTTCCGATGCGGTTTTAACTCATGCTTTACCTCGATGTCGTTTACCAAAATTAATTTAATCAGAAATGATTTATCGAATTTTGGAAAAATGAGTTGGCATGTCGGTAATCGGTGTGGACCATGACAACATTGACGAGTTTCATAGTGAAACAATCACGTGTGAGGTGATATTCGAGTTCAACGTGTCAGGCCAAAGAGTGCTTATACGAGATGTTACTAAATCATAAAGCAGCTTAAATATCGACAAGAATAGGAGAGATTAGAAATTTAAAACCGTAATCCTGCAACTTCTTCGTGCATTGGCAGGAATCTGAGTGCTCTCCCAAACTAAATATCCACTCGGTGTGGATTTCAAGGTCGATTTTTTTAGCTACTGAAAAGTCTCTTCACAGCAACAAGATCATAAACCTCTGGGTCCGGCTGGTCTTCCATATTGCACCAGCGAAGGTCTTTGACTTTCTCTTTCAGAAGTAGTGTGCGGTTTTTCAATCCACGCCAAGGCATCTGCACACCCGGTTGGTTTGTTCAACAAACACATTTTCTTCGATCACACCGCGAAGAAATGTACACTGCACGTTCATCTTGTGGACTTTGAACATCTTGTGGAAGAAAAGATCATGAATCTTCGATAATCTTCACATGTGCTGCAGGCGCGTACATTTTGTTGGAATCTATCCTGAGAACCCGATCAAAAACCATAACAACCAAATTTTGGCACATTTTTCATCTGGTCGAATTTTTCAACTTCCTTCTTGCATCAGACATTTTTGTCTTCTTTCCCTTTTCTTTTCTCTCCATCAATGGCAACAATATTCTCCTAAATGTAACAATATTTCGGAGCCTTATGTCGCCGATCGTGTGAATGGACGCTCCGCTATCAACAAACCTAAGACTATCAATAGTCCCTCCTAGAACATGCTGCACACTCATTCAGAGATTAGTTGGAGAGGGGGACCCAAGCCTTCACAGACTTTGGTCGTCCGTCATCATCGAGAATTGTGACATCCATTTCCCGATGATTCGGAATTGATGTAGCTCCCCCTAAAGTAGTTACTGGTTTTGGTTTCCAAATCTGTTTTTGTTTTTCATTTTTAACCTCTAACTTAACAGACTGTGTTTGGATTGCCTTTGGTTTTAAAACCTTTTCAACTTCTTTTCTTTGTTGCTTTTTCTGTTTCTTTTCTCGTTGTTTAACAAGACGAGGGTCCTGTCTTGGAGAAACAGATCTTTTATGGTAACTGTTACCATGGGGGGCATAAACCTTTGCCTTTCCTTTCGTGAGATATCGACAATTTCTGACAATGTGGCCATACTCACTGCATTCAAAACATGATCTCTGCTCAACAAACCTCGGAGTATCATAACTGTAAGAACTTGATGATGAACTTCGTGATCTTGAGGTACTTGCTCCTACATTACAACCGTTTGTATGTTGTGTGTAATTGTTTTGACTGTTTCTTTTCAAAATTTTACTTTGTTTAACAAAATCCATGTTGGATTTGTTTTCAAAATTTTCAATTTTATCCGTCCCTCGGGATTTCACAAAGTTCATCTTCTTGTTCTTCTTTTGATTCGGTTCCTTACGACCTTGGGTCGTTGATTTGCCTTTTTGGTTTGGTATGATTTTGCTGCTTTTTCACTGTTGGTAATTTCTGATTGCCATTTTGTTTTCGAATTTCGGCTTTTGGAATCAAAGGACACTGTGTTACCACAACGTGTGAAGCCGACTTTCCCAAAAACCTACTTGTCGAATCTTCAAAAACTTTATTGATTAAAGATTGATTAACATTCTTAATCGGAAAATCTTTGTCAGAATAGATTTTATCATCACCAACAAGAGTGTACAGCAAATTCACACTCTCAGACTCTTTTGCTGACGTGGACTCGACCTGAACAGTCTTAGCAGGTTTTGTGGGAGGATCACATAGAATGTGATTCTCAAGAGGTATGTCCTCTTCTTTGATAACTGCATCAGATTGTGGGAGTCAGTATCATCGGATTCATCATCTGAAGAATCAGCATCCTCAACAATGACCGGAGGATCCTGATTTTGTTCAGCAGTTACAAATGTATCTGCTGACACATCCGAATCTGATGATACTTCGAGTTTGTATCCAAGTCCCGTTGCAAATTCCTCAATGTCTAAAGGAACAGATTCTTCATAATGAGTTCTATACTCCTCATCAGGCAATGCATCATAATTTTGTCTAACAGGTGGTGGACATTTCTTATATCCAATGCATGTGACATCCTTTTTCTCTTTTTGTGTGCGAATGATGTGATCCAGCACGTATCTAGAGTTAGAATAACTGTCTAGTTTAAGTCGGATCACCTCACTTTCACACTTTGTACAGGCCAACTCTTTTTGCATGATCTCTAGACGATTAATATAACAGTTTATGTATGTTTGTTTTCTTGAAACCATTTTTTGTCAGTTCGGTTTTATCTTTTCTTAAATTTGCAACCAACGTTTTAAATTCCTTTTCATTATTTTCATAAAACATGTTAGCCTCTTTGCATTTCGAAAGATCCACGATCAACTTTTGGTTGTGGATAAATGTCACATCATAGTTGTTTTGCAAAGCCTCATGTTCGCTTTGCAAATCACACCACTTTGCATCTAAAGAAACATGTTTGTTTTGCAAGTCAAACAATTTAGCATTTAAAGCATCATGTTTGCTTTGCAACTCAGACATATTAGCATCCAATTCAGCACATTTAACGCAATTATCACAATTAACGACAGTTGGTTCATCGACACATACCTGACTGGATTCACTCTCAGATATTGACTCACTTGCCTCAGAAACAACAACCTCCCTTGTTGATTCATATTCTGATCCATTCTCGCTTGAACTTGAACTTGTACCATCTTCAACTGAGCTACCGTCATGTTCAGAACTGTCATCATTTCCCGAGGATTCACCATTGCTGGCATCTTTGACAATTTCGGCATAAAACGCAATTCCTGTCTGACCATTGCAGTTTGTATCTAGAAATGATGGTGTTACAGTAGACCGATAGCTTTGATGTTGGGGAACTGGTGGTAGTGGATTTCCATACAAGTCTGTTGTTCTTTCCGGTTCACTTTGCTTTTGATTAGTAACTGATGCCCATTGTTCTGCCGTAATTCGAGGTGGTGTGGGAGGTTCGGCCCATGAAGGCGCTAAACCCTTGCTCGTATACTTGCTCGCATTAGGATCCGGTATCCAACGACCATACATATCTGTTGTCATTTTCGGTGTACTTTGAGGAGAAGGATCATTTGATGATTGAGATCCTAAAATGCTTGACCCCCAAAGGTGTGTACTCATGATGGATTGAAAAGAAACAACTTAAAAACAAATGGGAACCTTCTGTGATTTGGCGAAACCTCTTTATGAAGAAACTCTCCTTCCACGAAAAATACAAGACCACAAAAAAAATTTCCTAGATATAATCAATAAACTTTAACCCAAGTCAGGCCCAAATATTAAAACCAACGAATAAATGGCAAGCCCAATACACTCCCACTAAAAATGATTTGAATAAGAGGCCCAATAAAAAAAATTCTTTCACAAAAATATACCCTTTGATATCCAGGAATTATCTTTGCCAAATAAAAGATAGTTGGTTATTTAGTCATATCTTATCCTCTTATTTGTCTGACACAAAGACTTTTGTCAAACCCTCACACTACTTTTGTTCTCTATTTCAACCCTTCATCATTGTTTTGTGTACACAATAGTCAAACACTTATATTTTAATATTATTAAACACAATAACAACATTAATTCAAACGCAAATCAGATCAAACATGGATATTATTCAAGAACAGTTTGAAGGCCACAAAGAACTTTATGAAAATCTGATGAGTTTTCCGGTGAGTTCGTGAGTTTACCGGCCACCGAAAAGATTTCCGAACCACAATTTTGCAATAAAGTTCAATAAAAACCCAAACTTAACATGTATGCAAGAGTTTTAACAAGATTTTATAAGAACTAGAAGCAAAACAACATGAATTTCAAAGATTTTAAAACTGTTTTTCCAGAAAGTTATGAACTTTAAAAACAGAAACCAAGAAAAACAACTAAAAATCCTTCAAATCTAAATAAAAAACTTGGTTTTAACAAGGAATCGAGCCAAAGCTCTGATACCAATTGAAGGTCCACCCGGAGGATCGAGTAACCTCTATTCCCTGTTTTCCGACAAACCCGAAAGTGCGGAATCCAAACGGGTAAGTTAAACCAAGTTCGAACATGTAAATGATAGACACGAGACTCAACGATTAACACTCCATTGTATTAATACTTGAAACGGCTACAATACAAGGTTTACAAAATAATCTTTGTAAACTCTCTCTGGTTCTCTCGTGTGTGTTCTGTGTTCTTCTGAATTATATCTGAATATATATAGTCACAGACACGACGAAACTGAACTGGTCGACGAAACAGTTGTTGTCGACGAAATACATGTCGACGAGACAACAAAGTCGACCAAACAACAAAGTCGACCAAACACTTTGAGTTTCGTCGACCTGCATGTATAACTTAAAGATACGGCCCAAGTGACTTTAGGCCCAAGTGATGCAGACAAGTTGATTGGCCCAAAATAACATATAATCCACGTTGAAGTTTCATGCAGTTTCATACAATTCTTTGTTCTCCATGCAAAGTTTTCTTGTTATAATGTGACATCATCATGATGATGTCATGATGATGTGTCATCAGGAATCGTTCTCGGTTCTCTGTGCTTCGCGTGTCGAACTCTGGGGCGCACGACGGAGGAATGTTGTGACGTCGGGCTTGATCCGAACCTAACCGAGTCGAACCGAACCGAACCGAATCGAATCGAACCGAACCGAGTCGCGTCCACATAATATGTATCAACAGGCGGCACTAATGCTTCTGAAGAAATAACTAGGGCTCAAAGTGAAGGCACATCTGAGACTGGATATCAGGATGGGTAGACGTGGCACTGAGCGTGTTGAGAGGCGAAGTGCTCCTTTTTAAATAAAAAAATATTTTTTTTAAATCCAAGCATCAACGCTTCCGCTAAAAAAAATAAAAAAAAAACCAAAATCAAAATCCAAAAAAAAACCAAACCAGAAACAAAAACCCAAATCAAAACGAATGCCAAAACCCAAATGGGCAAGTTGAATTTTGGAAATCCCACAATTCAACTTGAGGGAGAGTGTTAGAAAAGAAAAAAAAAATTTAGAGAAAATTATAGATCACTCAACATCATCTCCATATTTATCAAAAGATCAACTTTCATTGCCAGCTCATTATCCCTCAATTCCCTCTATCGAATTTATGTCTTTCCTTTTATATCCCTTCTTGTTTTTTGTTAGAATGCAAGAAATGCATCAATAAAATTCAATTCCCTCTGATTATCTTTTTCATCTCTGATTATAATGATGACAAAATTCTTTCCAGCCTATCATACGAAGTCACCACTTCGTTAGTTGGTACATGGACGAGGACCTTACGTCGAGCCGAACCCTGACAAGAATCACCTCCATGGCTCTCCACTAGTCCAACCACACCGTTCTGGTTGAACACCCAGACACCAGACATATCTTAATTCTTGAGTAGCTAGTGTTTCAAGTTTTGGTTTTCATGAACAAGAATATGAATGTATGGAGTTGGGGGCTAGGGGTTTATATACGGGTTTCTAGTCACGTGGGGTATATAACTAATTCAGACATAAAGCGTGTGTTCGGGCTCATTATAACGGTTGAGGAAAAAAATAAAAAAAATAATAAAACTTTGTGTGTTTAGGACATCGATCACTTTACCCATGTGTGGGTATGAGGGGGTGAATTCTGGATGGAGGAGTCATTATAATCCCCACAAACATAAAGGGATTCTAAAGCTGATATTGGTCAAGTCGTTTTGGATCAACCAGATGTTGATTGATATTACAGGAGCAATCTTAGTCCATTTCATTTTTATTACTTATTTTGAATTTGAATATATAAGTGTAGTTGTATATAATAAAACAGTATTTAATTTTCACTAAAACAAATCGAATATTTGTTATATGGCGAGTACCTCTAGAACTGGAAATCTTTATCGGCTTCTAGGATAATTCTTTAATTCTTTCTTGTCCCTTTCTCCATCATGAGTTTGGAGTAATTAACTAATTATTTTAATTTTGGAAAACCATTTAGGTATCCATATATTAGTTAATTAAAGGAAGATTTCTCCGACCAAAACACACCTTGTTTTCTATTAACATTTAATGTTTACACGCATATTGTTGTAAAAACTCTCTCTAGGCTTCGATTAGTCGATAATTAATCACTAGGGGTTCACCGAATAATAGCCGATTAATCGTTAGTCAATCAACGGTGGTCCTTTTCCGGTCAAATTCTGAGCAGATTCCGGCCCAGGTTGGACCTAACCTTATAAACTCACTCCAATTACTTAAAAAATGAATCAACAAAAAGTTAGAAAATGTCTATTTAAAAAATTACATATACAAATATGTGTGTATATATAAAACTAAAAATTACACATAAAAACTCAATTTGATTAATTCCGATTAATCCATGTTAATCCCCTAATCATACTTTTTACTATTTATTTTCTCTATTCAGATAAAATAAATTATCAAAATATTTTTACATGTCTTTTAAATATTCATTTTCTCAATTTTGCGACGGGGTTAATTCGTGTAAATATATCCATCGTTAAAATTTAGCTAAATTTGTCCTTAAGTAATCCATAGCAAAATAACTTGCCATTGATTTTTTCCACGATGAGTATATGTTTTTTCTGGAAGTGACGAGTAATTAAATCCATTCTTCCATGAGAAAACTGTATGTTTTGAAAGAGATTTGTTTTCTGAAGCAGAAAGTTATGCCTAGAGCTTTATAGTTAGTTTTACAAATTCTGTTATGTTACAAATGGATTGAACATTAATCAACCAGATTTCTATGGTAAAGAAGTGTAGACGGTTGATTAATTCGCACAAGTAATCAATATATAGAATGAAGAAGTATATCAATTCAACTTAGATGTTTAAGGGTATTGTTAAATTGTTGTTACTTCAGGTTCTTAGTGTAAAATGGTAAACCACTAATTACCTTTGATATTAGAAACTTCAAAATCTGAAATTTCAGGTCCATTATGCACTCGAACTTTGTGATAACACATAATCAAACTTGGACAAAAAAATTGCAGATACATCACTCATACCGAATAGGAAACGAACCACTAATTAACCCAGAAACCACGACATACGTAGAATCTTTTTATAATCCAAACGGAGAGACCTAGCCAACCATAACTGGATGTATGGCCGTGGCTAGTTAACTAAGGTACTAGCTACATGTCTCTTACTTCAAACATGTTGCGGTTCTTGACGACTATATCAAACATATGCATCGATTTGAGCGTGTTAATGTTTTTAGGCAGTGAAATGAGATGCACAGTGGATCTTTTGTGAAACTGAAACAAATCAGGATCATCATAGTACCTTTCCCATCCTAGTGATGACAAGATTCTTTCCAGCCTATCATAGGAAGTCACCACTTCGTTCGTTGGTACATGGACCAAGACCTTACGTCGAGCCGAACCATGACAGGAATCACCTCCGGGGCTCTCCACTAGTCGAACCACGGCGTTCTGATTGAAAACCCAGACACCAGACATATCTTAAGTTAGATAGGGTTTTATGTTCTGGTTTTTATGAACAAGAATATGAATTTATGGATTTGGGGGCTGGGGGTTTATATAAGAGTTTGTAGCAACGTGGGGTATATAATAATTAAGACATAAAGCGTGTGTTCGGGTCCATTTATCGGTTGAGAGAAAATTTTGTGTGTTTAGGACATCACTTACCCACATGTGGGTGTGTGGGGGAGGGAATCCAAAATCTTTTTCCATCTCGTTATAAATCCCCACAAATATACTCAAAGGGAATCTTAAGCTGATTGAGAATGGTCCTAATTATCAAAAATGGAAACAGCTGTACTATATGACCCGATGTTGATTGATACTATAGACAAAATTTTAGTCTGTTGCATTGTTATGAGCTTTCGTTGATTTATTAAGACAGTATTTAACAATCAAAGTAGTAATTTAATTTTGTTGATACATACTATGTGGACGCGACTCGACTCGGTTCGGTTCGACTAGGTTCGGTTCGACTCGGTTAGGCTCGGCTCAAGCCCGATGTCACGACATTCCTCCGTCGTGCGCCCCAGAGTTCGACACGCGAAGCACGAAGAGCCGTGAGCCGTTTCCCGCTGACACATCATCATGACATCACCATGATGATGTCATGATGATGTCATGTGAAGACTTTTGCATCTAAACATTCCATGTTCACGTGAAGTTCTTTGAGAAACAAATGAATTTGTTTGCTGTGCATGTTGCTGCTGTTGTCGAAAGATCTCCAATGCTTGCATGACGAAACTTAATGATGGAACCTTCGACGAAACTCCTGCTCATGCTATTGACGAAACTCCATCAAGATACATAACGAAACTCTTCCTGATCATGTTGACGAAACCCTCATGGTGAAATACAAATTTCGTCGCAGATGGGAGTGTGATTGAGGTTTCGTCGATATGTTTCGTAGACTCATGAGGTTTCGTCGACCCTTGTTGCTATATATGCAGCACTGAGAACAGAAAGACACAGAAACACAAGAGAGAACACAACAGTGAGATACGAGAGAACATCAGAGAGTTCGTGAGAGTAACTTTGTGTAATCTTTGTAAACAAACTATTCTTGCTTATTGTTTTCGTGTCTCGATCTCGGTTTGCTTTCCCGGTTGGATTCTACACAACCGGGTCAGTTCGTATACAAGGATTAGGCGACTAGATCCTCCGCTAGTTGGACCTACATGTGGTATCAGAGCTTTGACTCTTCTCCTAGTTAAAACCGAGTTGTTTATCGAGTGTTTGAAGTTCATACTTTCTGGAAAAACAGTTTAAACTCGTGAAAATCTTGATGTTTTGCTTCTTGTTTTTATAAAAACCTTATTATATCTCATCTATACAGGTTAGGATAAGGTTATTATTGAAACATTGTGCAAAATTGTTGTTCGGAAATATTATCGTTTAGCCGGAATCATCAAAAACTCATCGTGTTCTTCATTTGTTTTTCAAGTTCTTAAAAATTCTGGGTTGTTGAAGTTAAATCTGCTTTGTTGATTTGTATGAAGTGTTTGTTGATTAAAATACATTTGTTTGACTATTGTGACATACAAAGAATGATGAAATGTTGAAAAAGAAGTTCTAAAGAGTATGGATGTTTGAAAGTGTAGGTCCCGTTTTTCCGGTGGATCGATAACGAAAACCTATCCTTGTTTATCACAAACACGGTAACGGGTGCGGAATCCCCGTGACGGTGCAAACCAAACAAAGTGTAAAACACACACGTAACCAAAGATTCAATATCTATTGATTAGGGACGAGAACGGATACAAACATATACAAACAATGTTTACAGATTCTCTCTCAAAGTCTCACAGCTCTCATCAGTTTCACACAGAAACTGTTAGGGGTATTTATACTATACACAGACCAGACTACGACGAACCGCATAAAGGCACGACAAAACACTAAAGTCGACGAAACACACCTTGTTTCGTCGACATACATATTAAACTTATTCTGTTTCGTCGAGTTGTAGAAGCCCAAGAATTTGACAAAGTCCACAAACAAGTCTTCGGCCCATGTGGTGAATTACGGCCCAGATCATTTCTGTTTGACAAGTTTCATTGGTTTCAACATAGGGCAAAGCTATGTGACATCATCATGACATCACTAAGGTGATGTCATGGTGATGTGTTTGCGGCGCTCCGTGCTTCGCGTGTCGAACTCTGGGGCGCACGACGGAGGAATGTCGTGACGTCGGGCTTGAGCCGGACCTAACCGAGTCGACCCGAACCGAATCGAACCGAGTCGAGTCGCGTCCACATAAAGTGTACCAACAAACTCCCCCATGGACGCTACTCATGAGGTTCGTCTTCCGTGTCTTTCATGTCGGAGGATCTTCAAAGTCTTCACGCGTCGTAAGTAGAAAGTGTATCAACAAACTCCCTTTTCATTTAGGTAGTGTGTTAACAAAGTCCCCCTTAGAATGAACTCTCCATTAAGTCATGCTCGTGAATCTTTTGACTTGTCAATTCTTCATATCCTTGTGGTGTTGATGAAGGGTCAGCGGCAACTCGATCATCTTTTTCTTTTGAGTGCCTCCACTTCGTGTCTTCATTCCAAAGCTTGTCATCGAACATGTTCTCCTCGCCTTTAGCATCTGCACATGCAAGAAAGCTAAACACATAATGAGAACAACCGCTTGGAGTATAGTTAACATTTAAACAAATGACACATATGAGATCAAATCTCAATCAACTACCGACCGACAACAGTTTGAAAGTTTAGAAAATGATCAATTTTAATCCTTTAACTTTCAAAACTTGTTAACTTCGACGGTTTATGAAGGTGCAATTGTTTTCCGGCTTACGATCAGGATTTTGGGTAGGATAGACTCGAGTTCCAACATCGGTCAATCAAAAATAAACTAGAAGCAAAATGTTTTTGGCTTTTATAAAGTTTATATTAAAACACACCTAAAATCTTTTTGGAAATTTTCATTTTTCAAATGTAAAGACGGAAAGCAATAAATAAATATATACAAATATGTAGAAATTGAAAGCAGTAAATAAATATTTACAGACATTCTTTTTGCGAGTTTCGAGGGTAAGAGAATCATATCAGTGTACGGTCATGCCAAAACGCTCTTGTTGTTCAATTAGTTAACATTTAGATAAGCATCCTATAACAATTATCGGTATTGTTGTCCACTTAAGCTCAACTTATCAGATGTAATCATGGCGAGGGGATACGTTAAGGTATGATTTATACTTACCGACCGGTGTTCATCCACACATGACACATTCCCGTATCAAGGTATGCACGAGAGATCATCTTACCGGTGAGTATACCGTTTATCATCTGTTTGACCGTATAAAAGAATGTGAGAAACTCACTTATTTTGATTTGAAAACAAGCCCTATGTGATAGAATCACTTATTAATGAGGAACTTGATTTTCATATGCATGAGGGCACAGGAGCAAGTCCGTGAACAGGTCAGTACTTTCGTACAGCAGAGAGACGAACTTGACTCCCGCAAAGAATCTGTGATATATTATCACTTATTTTGTTTGGACATGTGATTGTTGATCACTTATTTAGGTCGAATGCAATATGTACACGTATGTATAGTATCATGGAAGATCTAGACTTCGTCTCCGTTATTTTTACGGTTTGATACAACCATGATACCCGGATGATAAGACAGCATAAAGACCGAATATCTCAGAACCTCGGCAATCTCTCAAACGAAATTTCGGTACTAAGACCATATGCCAATGTGTGGTTCCCACCTGGTCTTCAGTCGATTTAAGATTTATATCACCCTGCACACTTTAAAATGATTGTGACCCTACCCATACATCTTATATAGAGCTGCTTATCATTTTTCATTTTGCATTTCAGTTTAAAAAGGTTTAGACAGACCACTGATGTACTATCATTTTCTCTTTTTCTTGCCAGGAAACTCATTTTTGTTTTTCCAATGTTTTTGGGTTTTGAAATTTTTTGATGTTTTTGAATTTTCAAATTTGGATTTACTCCCCCTAAAATCAACAAACTAAGATAAATTTTAAAAACACAAATGTATATACAAAAACGATTTTCCGATGTCAGTTAACTCATGTTTTACCTCAATGCCGTTTACCAAAATTAAGTTAATCAGAAATGATTTATCGAATTTTGGAAAAAATGAGTTGGCACGTCGGTAAGCGGTGTGGACCATGCCAACATTGACGAGTTTCATAGTGAAACAATCACGTGTGAGGTGATATTCGAGTTCAACGTGTCAGGCCAAAGAGTGCTACGAGAGGATAATAATTCATAAAGCAGCTTAAATATCGACAAGTATAGGAGAGATTAGAAATTTAAAACCGTATCCTGCAACTGCTTCGTGCATTGCAATGAATCTGAGCGCTCTCCCAAACTGATTGTTGATCACTTATTTAGGTCGAATGCAATATGTACACGTATGTATAGTATCATGGAAGATCTAGACTTCGTCTCTGTTATTTTTACGGTTTGATACAACCATGATACCCAGATGATAAGACAGCATAAAGACCGAATATCTCAAAACCTCGGCAATCTCTCAAACGAAATTTCGGTACTAAGACCATATGCCAATGTGTGGTTCCCACCTGGTCTTCAGTCGATTTAAGATTTATATCACCCTGCACACTTTAAAATGATTGTGACCCTACCCATACATCTTATATAGAGCTGCTTATCATTTTTCATTTTGCATTTCAGTTTAAAAAGGTTTAGACAGACCACTGATGTACTATCATTTTCTCTTTTTCTTGCCAGGAAACTCATTTTTGTTTTTCCAATGTTTTTGGGTTTTGAAATTTTTTGATGTTTTTGAATTTTCAAATTTGGATTTACTCCCCCTAAAATCAACAAACTAAGATAAATTTTAAAAACACAAATGTATATACAAAAACGATTTTCCGATGTCAGTTAACTCATGTTTTACCTCAATGCCGTTTACCAAAATTAAGTTAATCAGAAATGATTTATCGAATTTTGGAAAAAATGAGTTGGCACGTCGGTAAGCGGTGTGGACCATGCCAACATTGACGAGTTTCATAGTGAAACAATCACGTGTGAGGTGATATTCGAGTTCAACGTGTCAGGCCAAAGAGTGCTACGAGAGGATAATAATTCATAAAGCAGCTTAAATATCGACAAGTATAGGAGAGATTAGAAATTTAAAACCGTATCCTGCAACTGCTTCGTGCATTGCAATGAATCTGAGGCTCTCCCAAACTGGATATCCACCCGGTGTGGATTTCAAAGTCGATTTTGTAGCTACTTAGAAATCTCTTGATAGCAACAAGATCATAAACCTCTGGGTCCGGCTGGTCTTCCACATTGCACCAGCGAAGGTCTTTGTCTTTCTCTTTAAGAAGTAGTGTGCAGTTGTTCAATCCACGCCAAGGCATCCGCACACCCAGTTGGTTTGTTCAACAAACACATTTTCTTCAATTACACCGCGAAGAAATGTACACTGCACGTTCATCTTGTTGAATTTGAACATCAGACGTGCTGCAGGTGCGTACATCTTGATTGAATCTATCCCGGGGACCCGATTAAAGCCTTTAACAATCACACTTTTGGAATGATTTGCATTTTCTCGAAGTTATCAATTTCTTTCAACAGGCAAATCTGTCTTCTTTTCTTTTTCTCTCCATCAAAGGCAACAATTTCTTTTGTCGCCGATCTTGTGCATGGACACTCCACTATCAACAATCCGATGACTATCGATAGTTCCTCCTGGAACATCCTGCACACTCACTCAGAGATTAGATGGAGAGGGGGACCCAACCCTTCATAGACTTGGGTTGCCCCTGAGAATCAAGAAATGTAATTTCAATTTCCTGATGATTTTCAAACACAACACCTCCCCCTGAACTTTCACCCGATTTAGGTTTCCAAGTTTGTTTTTGTTTACCGGATTGTGTATTATTTACAGATTTAGAAATCTCCGGTTTTAACGGTTGTGACAAAATTTGTTTCCTTTTAACAGTTTCTGGTTTTAAAGCCTTTTCGATCACCTTCACATTTTTACGTCGTTGTTTTGTTTCCTGTTCTTTAACTGTGCGTTTGTCAGTTTTTGGTGACACAGGACGACGTTGTGAGTGACCTTGTTCAGAGGGGGCTCTTTCAACAAAATTTGGTTTGGGCGAGTTTGTGCAGTCTTTAATGATGTGCCCAAACTTCCCACACTTGAAACAAGTTCTCCTTTCAACAAACTTAGGAGAATCTGTTCGACGACCTTACGTTGAAGTTGTAGACCCAGAGGTACTAGCTTCACACCCATTTGTGCGTTGAGTGTAATTGTTATCACTATTACGTTTCAAGATGTTGAGTTTTTGAACAAAATCGGTATTTGTCTTATTTTCAAAAGTCTCCACTTTATCAGTACCTTTGGAGGCCACAAACTTTACGTCTTTGTTTTTCTTCTTGAAACGAGCTCCTTTTGTTTCAGCCTTTGGTTGTGAACCTTTAGAATTTTGAGCTCGCTGCTGTTTCTGTTTACCCTTAAAAGCGATAGGTTGTTGCTTCGTTGGTGATTTTTTATTTCCAAATTTTCTTCTAACTTCAGCTTTTGGAATCGGATCACACTGTGTTACTGAAACTCTCGGGATCCCCTTTTCCAAAAACTTACTGGTAGTATCTTCAAACACTTTATCAATCAAAGATTGATTGACATTTTTAATTGGAAAAACTATGTTTGAATAAATTTTGTCATCACCGACTAAAGTGTACAACACGTTATCACTTTTAACAGTAGACACTGTTTTAGTGATAGGATCTATCTCTTGTTTCGCATCTGTTGATTGCACAACAGGAGTAGGAGGATCACACAGAATGTGATTCTCAAAAGGCACTTCTACTCCTTTGTTCTTCTCAAGAGATTTATCCTCATCACTCACATCTGGTTCATCATCGGACGAATCATAGTCCTCAACTGTGGGATGACTTTGATTTGAAGCACATGATGACTTTTCTTTCCGATCAGATGAGCCCTCCGATGAATTGTCCGTTTTGAACCCTAAGCCAGTTGTAACTTCCCCATAATCAAGAGGTACAGTTGGCTCAAAACGTGGCATTTCTTCCTCATCGGGCATGCAAGTATAATTTTGTCTCAAAGGGGGCAGACATTTCTTATACCCAACACCACTCACGTTTCCCTTCAGTTGTTGAACGTCAATAATGTGGTCGAGCACAAATCGGGAGTTAGAATAACTCTCCAACTTGAGCTTGATTGAATCATGCTCGCATTTGGCAATGGCTAGTTCCTTTTTGGTTTCCACAACGATGTTAATGTAATTGTTAATACTAACTTGTTTATGATAAACAGTTTTGGTCACTTCGGAAACACTTTTCTTTAAAGTTTCAATTACAGATTTAAAATCCTTTTCGTTTCTAACCAGAGCCATATTTGCCTCTTTGCACTTTGACAGTTCAATAACCAAACTCTGATTGTGACTATGAACCGTTTCAGATTCAACACATTTCAATTCAACACATTTCAATTCAACACATTATTTGGGTCACGTTTCAATTCAACACATTCGTGTTTTAATTCTTCAAAAGCATGTTTAGCATTAGCACATTCATGTTTTAGTTCTTCAAAAGCATGTTTAGCATTAGCACATTCATGTTTCAAATCAGCACAATAACTACATATGCTAGGAGTTTCGGATTTTACCTGACTTGAAGAAGCTGTGACATTATTCGGAATGTCAGTCTGGCAAGAGAAAGATCCATCTTCGGATAGGAACTTCTCCATTTCTTTTGAATCAGCAGCAGCTTTCTTGATCAAGTCAGATTTCTCCTTAGCATCATTCGACAAACTGTAATCACTCACACCTGAACCATCTTCATCAGTACTGTCACTATATCCTGAGCTGTTATCATTTCCTGAAGATTCACCATCATTGACATTTTTGACAATTTCAGCATAAAACACAGTTCCTCCTTAATCTCCACCTCCAAATTGTACAGACCAGGAGTCATCGGCTTTATTTGAGTTGGACGTGGAAGTATTTGTTTGATTTATGAAAGGATTTTGGTTGCCTTGTTGAGGTTGAGCTTGAGATGCTTTTGGAATATAGTCACTCGGATCGAACTGAGGTTGAGTAGTGGTAACTGGAGGTGTAAAAGGAAGAAAAGGACTTCCAAATAGAGGTCTAGAATAAGCCTGAGCTTGAGCACTCAAATGCGCTGGCGGCCAATAGGCACTCGGATCGAAAACCTTAGGTGGAGCTGATTGGGGAAACGGAAACGAACTCGACATTGGATTGTTGTTTGTGAGTAATTACTCGAAAAACTAAATACGAAGCTCAAATAAATGACAAGGCCCAATCGGTAATTTGGCACCCACTCGAACTCGTACGAATTTTGGCGTTTGAAAATCGAAGCTCGGTTCAGATAAACTTCGCGAACACCAACTTCTAATAATCCAAAATCTTAACCACAGCCCACAACAAAACTAATATTGTATTCTGGCCCAATTTGAACTTATAACAAATTTTGTTGATCTAAACTAATTTTCATGAGGCCCAAACCCAAATCAACTTAGAGTCCAAGAATTTGTGACCCAAATAAATAAAGACCTAGCTGCCAATTACTCAAATGCTTCTGTTGTCTTTCTTTTCGATACACCACCTAACCAGTACCCACTCTCTCTCTCAGCGATACCCACTTCCAAAACACTCTTTCTCTCTCTTCGTTTTAATACCCAGCACCAAACCCCGATTAAACTTTGACAAAACCCTGTTTGATTTAATAATCGACGAAACCTCAGTATATCAAATTGATCGACGAAACTGATTAAAAAGAATTAATGACGACGAACAGATGTTGAATTATGAATCGACGAAACTGATTGGAGATCTGGTTCGACGAAACAGAATGGATATCTTGATGTCGACGAAACAGATTGATGTTTGTGTATCGACGAAACAGAATGAGCTTGACGACGAAACAGGTCTTGTGTGACTGGTCGACGAAACAGGTTTGAAACCACTGGTCGACGAAACAGATTGAATAACCTTGCGACGAAACAGATTGAATAAGAATGACAACTTAAACGACGAAACAGGTTGTTTGTGTGGATATTTTATAAATAAAGCAAATCTTATCCCTGACACAAGCCACAATATTCAAACTTACAACATACTTTTGGTCACAATATTCAACAAATCATCATACGTACACAATATTCAAACAAGATATAATTTTATAATCCACAAACAGATTGTACAGTGGCTTCAAAATATCAAAAGGTGAAATATTGAAGAACACTTTGAAGTTAACTGAAGAACACGATGAATATTTGAAGATTCCGGTCACCGAATAATTTTCCGAAACCCGAAAATGCATAAACTTTTAATGAAAACCCGATTTTTATCTTGTGAACAAGAATATAACAAAGGTTTTTACTAAAACTTTGGCAAACAAGCAAGTTTTAACAGATTTTTTAAAAGGTTTTTCAGAAAATATATGAACTTTTAAAAACGAAATCTGAAAAAAAATCACAATAACACTTGTTTCAAACACGACAATGTTTGGTTTTAAACAAGGAAAAGAGCCAAAGCTCTGATACCAATTGTAGGTCCCGTTTTTCCGGTGAATCGATAACGAAAACCTATCCTTGTTTATCACAAACACGGTAACGGGTGCGGAATCCCCGTGACGGTGCAAACCAAACAAAGTGTAAAACACACACGTAACCAAAGATTCAATATCTATTGATTAGGGACGAGAACGGATACAAACATATACAAACAATGTTTACAGACTCTCTCTCAAAGTCTCACAGCTCTCATCAGTTTCACACAAAAACGGTGAGGGGTATTTATACTAGACACAGACCAGACTACGACAAAACGCATAAAGGCACGACGAAACACTAAAGTCGACGAAACACACCTTGTTTCGTCGACATACATATTAAACTTATTCTGTTTCGTCGAGTTGTAGAAGCCCAAGAATTTGACAAAGTCCACAAACAAGTCTTCGGCCCATGTGGTGAATTACGGCCCAGATCATTTCTGTTTGACAAGTTTCATTGGTTTCAACATTGGACAAAGCTATGTGACATCATCATGACATCACTAAGGTGATGTCATGGTGATGTGTTTGCGGGAAAGGTTTGCGGCGCTCCGTGCTTCGCGTGTCGAACTCTGGGGCGCACGATGGAGGAATGTCGTGACGTCGGGCTTGAGCCGGACCTAACCGAGTCGACCCGAACCGAATCGAAACGAGTCGAGTCGCGTCCACATAAAGTGTACCAACAGAAAGTGGGTTTACCCACCATATGTGTGTCAGAAGATAAGATACAGAAGAAAAGATTTACTTGATTTGAAAATATCTTTCCTATTTTTGTGTCGTTTATGTTGACGAAACTTCATCTTTTTATTCCCCCAATTGGTTTTGACGAAACCCTTTTTTTTGTGTTTGACGAAAGTTCCTAGAGTTTCGTCACTTTGTCATTTAAAAAAAAAATCTTGTTTCGTCAGTTAAGTGTTTCGCCAAAGACATTGAGTTTCGTCGGTCACTTGTCATTTTTTTAAACAGAAGGTTTCAAAAAGTGCTTTTAACTATTTGTTTCAAGTGATTTTATCAGGTATCCATTTTTATTCATTCAAAAATGAATCCAGACTGGTGGGGTAGTCCGTCAAATACGGAGAACAAATATAGAAGCACGGGTTTATCGCCATCATGGGCCGAATCTCCCGCACCCGCATCTAATACGGAGAGCAAGTATAGAAGCACAGGTTTGTCCCCATCATGGGCCGATTCTCCCGAATATTCGCAAGCGAATCCAATTTCGACAGGTCAATGGGCGTTTGTTTCAAATCAAACTCAAAGTATTCAAAGTATACTTTTAACCGAAAGCGAGACCGGAAGTCTAAATCGCCCACCGAAACTGATGCACATAAATGAATATCCTGGATGGGTAGATAGATTCCATACGTATGTCCTTGGGAAAAACTCGGAATTGTGGTTATGTTTTACTACAGATTTCGATCAAGCTCTTGAGGTTGCCGCTTCAACTGCCGCGACATTTGCAGATCTTACGGAAGACGAGAAAAAGGCATATGATTTAGAAAAGAAAGCATGTGATATTCTGACTCAGGCGTTGAGCAAGGATATATATCATCAGTTTGTCAGCTTCAAGACGTCAAAGCGATTATGGGATGCATTGAAGTCAAGAGGTCTAGGAAATGAAAATTCACGCCAATTGCGACATGATTTACTCAAGAAGGAGTTTGATGGCTTCACATGTATGGAAAAAGAATCTTTGGGAGATATGACAAGTCGATTTTATCACTTGCTGACTGAATTGAGTAATTATGGGGTAGTGACAACTCCAACAGAGGTTGTCACAAAGTTTGCCGATGCATTGCCACCTCAATGGAATGGTTTCTTGGAAATCCTGAAATACAATGGCACATTGGCTACGACAAACATCAATGACTTCGTTCAGCTCTTGGAGAACAAAGATCAGGAAGAAACCCTAAAGGCGAAAAGGGTTTCAGTGCAACAAAATCCTGATATGTATTATGGAGCTCCTAGCACTTCTGCAAGACCTGCTACACATGCTCCAATTCAAACGACGTTTGTCACAAGCACATATTTGTATGGAAATCCGATACAAGTTCCCATTAAGCCAGCTCCAACTACAGACTTGTATGGAAATCCACTACATCCAGTTCCCCAACAGCAAAGCTATCGGCCATCTACCGTAGCAACTGATTTGAACGGGAATCCACTTCCTGTTCAACAACAAGCTTGTTATGGAAGCACATCATCTGCTGGCCAGCCATCAAATTCAAATACAGTACGGCTTGACATGTCAAGCTTCTCCAAAGTTAGCGTTGAAGTAGCTAAAGATCATATGGAGATACTGAACACATTGGTGAGCGCGTATTGTGGGTTGATTGCAGGGCAGATCGGAAACATCAATCTAACTCAAGAAGATTATCAGCAGATCGATAAAGAAGAGATGGATATGATGGACATCAAATGGGCTTTCGCCAGTGCTGTAAGGCGAGCAAAGGACTTCATGGAACGGACTGGTCGAACCAGCTTGGAAAGCAAGAAAGATACCAAGTATGGGTTCGACAAGCAGTCTGTCACACCCCCAAAATACCACACGCGGAAACCCCCGCGAGGGGTGTGACGTACCAGGATCTAGCCACCAATCACATTGAACTTATAAAGATAAAATAAAACTTTCATTTATTTAAAATAAGTGTTTCAATACAAGAGTTATTATCCAACGGAAGCATATTACAATTTGTTATGAGTTCCATAAAACATGTGTTTAAAAACCATCAGACTTGTCTTGTGATTCCTTGTAACTTGACCCATGACCACTCCAGCATCCCAGACAGCAAGTTCCAACATCATGTACCTAAGAGCCTGCAAGGCATGTAACAACGAGTCAACAACAAAGTTGAGCGAGTTCACAGTTGGTTGTCCGTTTTAAAGTTGTTCTAAAAATCATAAGTTCATTCGAAAACCAGTAGTTAATTAGTTCCTTGTTTCCCAAACCATATCCATAACCAGTGGGGGCTTCCCCATGTGAACCACTAGACCCGTTACCATATCGACCACTGACTGAAGTAAGTTGGTGCCCTAAAGTCAATGTCTATCATCATTGACGTGCCCAGATCCATTAGTTCACGCCCGTCCTCTGCGGCACGGTGTGAGGCTTGTCAAACCTAAATAGCGCTATCTAACTAATGACCCGCTCGCCATTGGCCCGGCGATTAAGTCGATATAAAATGAGGGACTTCATGATAGAGTTTTTGGTCTAGTATCCGTGTTGTCACCCTTCAATAAAGAGGGTGTGTACGTAACCCCCAAACCAGGAGATTACGCAGTTTCCAATTATACCATTATCACGTGTTGTCACCCTTCAATGAATAGGGTGTGTACGTGTTCCAAACCAGGAGATAACGCAGTTTCAGTTTCAATCCTTTACCCATTCCCAACCCCTAGGAATCCCATGCCTTGTGGAAAGTGTGAACTCACCTCGATTTGCTCGGCAGATAGTTTACTTGTTTAACAGTTTTGATCAACCATGTCCTATTTATGGTTACCAAGTTTTAATCAGATTCGCATACAAGTATTTCACATATGGGCACACATTACAAATAAAGTAGCATACAAGGTACACACATCACATGAGTACACGTACGGTGTATATAATTAACAATAGTTTAGATAGCCAAATGTATAACACAAGGTGTGTGGACCAACTAGTTTATAACCCAATACGGGAGTGTTCGGCCTAGTCTATAGTGTGCGGTCTAGGAATTATAACCAGTCTCATTTGGGTGTGCGGCCCACTAAGAAGCTTTGGTCTTTATGTCACATATTCTAACAATAATAAACAGACATGTTAGGACCTTTATCATCTACCTATATTTAATTTAGTATGTACGGTAACTTGATCAAAATTTGGACACCATATACTAAGTTATATAATTAAATGCCCATGCAATTCTGTTCAACAATAATAATACTAACATTGATCCAATAGTTATGCGCACATGATCTGACATCCATATCAGTTCCACATGATCATATTTCAAGTCAAATAGTGTGGCTCCTTCACATTCTTTAAAGATTAAGATAGTTTTAAAAGAACTATATTTGGATCACTTATATACATCAGCATAATTCGGTTATTACCTACTGTTCTACATCACAATTAATATTTGATACCCAACAACTACATCACATTATCAAACAAACAGTTACATCATCAATTAAATATCACAATCGCAACAAAAACAATCAATAATCAATCAATTAATAATTGATACCACCCAACTCTCGAACCCCTCAACAAAAACAATCAATAATCAATCAATTAATATTTGATACCACCCAACTCTCGAACCCCTCAACAAAAACAATCCATAATCAATCAATTAATATCACAATCGCATATGTCCACAGAGGTTTGCATCGATACACAATACACTTCCCAAGTCATCAATAATTATCAACCAAAACAAAGGGTAGCACACTAACCAGGCACATTGAGCGAAGAGACAGAGATAATTAGCACAAGAGGAAGGTTGCGACTGGGTTGGTTCTGTCTCTTGTTGTCGTCCAAGGGGTAAAGTAGGGTTTGATGGGTTTGGGTGTGTTGTTGAGATAATGAAACCGTATACCAAGATGTATGCATGCAAGCCCTTAATTAAACAAGTTAGGTTCGGTTTGGGCCTAGGGAAACTGGGCTGACAATGGTTCAGCCTACCAAACCGAATATCTGGCCCAAGCTAGAGGTGTGCGACTCGAAGAGCGGTGTATGAGTTGAAAGGGGTGTGCGATCCCCAAGTTAGTGCGTGACCAGAATTATAAACCAATAACTATTCACATAAACATTAGCGTATCCCAACCACGGAATTATCATCGAACATAAATATTCATGCCTTGTATACGTCAGTTATACTATAAAACAAGATGTAAAGAGATTGCAAAACACGAGTTGTCACATCATCCCCAACTTGAAAGAAATTTCGTCCCGAAATTTTATAAGTGATAACAGAGAAATGTAATGGTAGTTCAAGATGATTGCGGATTTCCCTCGGTTGCCACATTATCCCCAACTTGAATGGGAATTTCGTCCTGAAATTCGCCAATGATATCTGAAGTTAGTTCAACCATCTAAACAATTAAGGATTTTAGAGCTTTATCAGATCTTTACGTTCTCACGTGATCTCCGGTCCACATCATGAGTTCCAACGAACTCTCACGATTGTCATACAGCTATGCTAATGAACCTTGACTTCTTGGTCCATGCCTTCGATAGATCCCTTGATAAATACAACTGGTCCATGTTTCAATGACAAGTCTTGACGTTATCCTATTTCGTCAGTTAACTCGAGTTTGTGAGCCATGTCACCGATTCATCCCAGAGATCTGGATGTCCCAACGCATCGTAAACTAAGCTTGTCACGTTGTCTATAGCGTACCGCACCCTCCCAGGGTGAGACTTTCGATTACGACACATTCGCCTACAGCGAACTCCCAGTGTTTCCTAAGCTTATCGACTTTCCTGACAGTCACACGATGCCGTCAAACAATTTCCGATCTAAGCAATCTTCCCAAGAGTTTCGAGTACAAGTCCTGGACCTGTGATTAGGTTGCCACCCACCTTAATCCTAGGATGAGATCACCGTTACTATCCATGCAATACCTCAAATAGAGTTGTTTGAATACTAGAACGATAATTGTCGCCGTAACACTCAAGCAAAGTCAGGTGTTCTTCAAATTTTGCTAATGTCAATCACGCACACGCTCGCAACATGTCTTCGAGTATCAGGATGGTTCGTTTACTCTGACCGTTGGTCCTGCGATGATGAATAATGCTCATGTCCATACGTGAGCCAAGGGTGTTGTGTACTGCCTGTTATGAATCAAGTGTAGGTCAAAATCATGGGTATCAGGAGTTGGCACCACGTGCCAAAAAGCCGCCTCTCTCGGAGAAATATTCACAAGCTGTGTCGACTCGTCAGTGTCCTTGATCGCAAGAAAGTGTACTGGTTACATGAGACGATTAACGATCAAACTAGCGACAAAATTCATGGCAGTCTGTTTCCATCTTCCAGATGGGTGTGGCCGGTTGCTGATACTCCACCTTGACTTTCCCATAAGTCAAACATCATACACATACATTGCTAGGTGGGTCTTCATGCCCGATCACCAGTACCAGATTTATAGATCCTAATATTTCTGATCAAGATTCAGACATCTAGAATATAGAGGCCGGTGTGCTTTGCCCAACACAAGTTGCCTAAAGTTGCCCTATAATGAGATCCACACTCGTTCCTTGAAGTAGCGAATACCGTCCGTCCTGCCAAAGGTTGCTTCTCCATGCCCCACTGATGCGTGTGAAGTGTGTATATAAGTTTAAGTATATTTTAAGCCCTTTTTCACTTTTTAGCCAAGTTTTAAATTTATAAAACACGATATTTACTAACACTAAACACACATATGGGTAAGTGCACCCATCGTGAGCGTAGTATAATGTTGGTAAGATACCGAGGTCGTCCAAGGACACAAGAGCTTTTAATACTGGTTTATCCTCAACGTCTATTCAAATCAAAAGTTTAGAAAAAGGTTTTAAACTAGAAAAATAAAACTAATTAAAATACTGAAAAATAAAATAATAATAAAACAGATAGACAAGATGAATCACTTGGCTCCGACTCGTGTTTAGTGTAACCTTTGATTATTTCCGCACTTTTGCACTTTTTAAGAGATTATCTTAGTTATTGTAGTAGGCCCCTCTTTTGAAGGTGACATTACCCTCAACCCAGTAGTTTGAGTCAGCAAGGATACAATCCTAAAGGGTCGGATTATTGAAAGATAATTAATTAAGTTATTAATGCATATTGTGGTAGGCCCCTATTTTGAAGTTGACGTTACCCTCGGCTAAGTAGTCTGAGTCAGCAGGGATACAGTCCTAAGTAGCCGGGTTAAAGTATTAATAGTAGCTTACATATGAGGGGATCAAAGACTTTGGACCCCCGCCATCCAATACCGGTGGGTATTGAAGGAGATCCTACTAAATTTGACCCAGGTCCTTGCAGGATCTATACACTGAACAAGGCAAGACTCTTACCAAACCGTTCCCTTAACCCCCGACCAGGTAGCCAACATACCTCCATATAGACCGTGGAGATATGAATGGTGAAAATCTTTTATTTTATATAGACAGTAAAATAATGCCAAGACACCACAGACAAACGATAAGGAAGAATCACCTTCAACATAAGAAACTAGTTATTAAAGTCATTAATACATAACCAAGTAAAAAGTGCGAAAAGATTAAAAATAAAAAGTATTACACTAGACACTTTGTCTTCACCAAGTGATGTAAGAGACTTAGGCAAACATGGCCTTGATTGTCAAGAACTCTTACGATCAATCTTCGATCCCGAGACAACTCACACACTCTATGATGGACAATGGATGATGGTGGTGGATGATGGTGTTGTGATGGTGGTGGGTGGTGGGTGAAGTGTGAGAGAGGTGGTGTGCCAAGGGATGGTTTGCAAATGAGCCAAGCACCCCTATTTATAGCCTGAACAGTAGCTCGGGCACGGCCCCGTGTCTAGTGGGCACGGCCCCGTGTCCATCCTCCTTCTCTGTCTTCATTTATTGCTCTTGTCTGCATTAGTTGACTACGACCCCGTGTCCGCTGGGCAGGACCCCGTGTGCAGAAGCATATCTGTACTATCAAGATTTGCCTGGATTCTGCGAATCTTATAGTTGACCACGGCCCCGTGTCCGCTGAGCACGGCCCCGTGGTGGGCGATAAAAGCTTCTACAGCTTTGTCTTTTATGCTGACACTTGGGCACGCCCCCGTGTTCACTGAGCACGGGGCGTGTCCAGCCTTCTGTTCTCTTGTTTTGCTTGGAAGATGCTTTCGGGGAGGTCGGGCACGCCACGTTTGTTCCTTTTCTTGTATTTATGTTAGATTTAGCTGCCTTTTTGCTTCTTTTGTTAATTTGTGCTCATTTAATCCTGAAAATACAAAAGGAAGACAAAAGCACACTTTTTCCAATATTAGTACTAAAAAAGGGTTAGTTTTATGCCACAATTGATTTAATTTATATGTTGCATTTTGCACACATCGAACACCCCCACACTTGAATCTTTGCTTGTCCTCAATCAAAACTCTTTACAATGTGGCTTTACATTCCCAAATGGAATGGGTAAAAGAGAAGGTTTTTGGGCTTGTCATAGAGTGTCGGGATTTCCAAGATTCTTTATTAAGTTTTATTTTTATTTATTTACAATCCTATTCTTCATGATTTATTTAAAACTTTTCATAAGATAAATTACTTATTAGGGCATAACATGCCTCTTTAAAATTCTTTTTATATACAAGTTCACATACCTCATGGGGGATCACTCAACACTCGGCCGAAGATGTATTTTAGTGAATCACTCGAGAGCGGCATGGAACTTACTCCTACCATAGGCTTGCCAAGCAATCAATCCTCCTCCTTTTTAACTATATACCTTTGTAAATATCAAGAGGACTTTTGGGTGAAGGGTTAGGCTTGGGTTAAAGGTAGGTGATTGGGTTAGTGGTTAGTAAAAAAGGGCGAAAATGCGTCGGTTTTCGTAAGATTTTTATTTTTGCAAATTTTTTTATTGGATGAATCTATTATTCAAACAAAGTTATTTTTGATGAACTTGCTTGTTTATTTCTTTTGCTACATCATCAACATTTTTTATTTTTTATTTTTTTAATAAGGAATACGAAAAACCGAGCTTGTTACTAAAACAAAGGGTTAAAAATAAAAAAGATTTTGGTGGGTGAAAGGGTGTTTGGTTTGGGTTAAAGAAATGAAAAGGTTTAGGCTCAAAGGGGTTAACTAGGGGGATTTTGGGTAGGTGGTAAAAAAAAGAAAAAATAATGGTGTAGAAATAAAAAAGGTTAGTCCTAATGCCTCCATCATTTACTTACTCGGGTTTAAGTTGGTAAGGACCGGGAATGTATCGTCGTGGCAAGTTCTAGAGTTGTAAGAACCAAGCAGCTATTCACACAAGAAACGAAAAATGAGCATTTAGTTTAAAGATATGTATTTGTATGCTCAATAAAGGCTCAAAACTCATTTTTGTGGGAATGGGTTTTATGTGATCAAGTATATATAATTAGATTTTAACTAAACTTGTCATGCCTTTTCATAATTTTCTTATGTTAGTTCTTTTTATCACGACGCTATCGGTTGTAAATTTGTAAAAATATAACCTTTTTAAAATTTGAAATTCCCAAATTAAACCTAGACAAGTAAAAAAAATGAAAATTTTTAAAAAAAATTGGGGTGATTAGCTGTTCCAATAGAGTTCTGTGTAAGGCTTGTAATTAGGACTTGCAAGATTCAAAGTTTTAGCATCCCCCCACACTTAAATTACATATTGTCCTCAATGTGTCCCAAAAATAAGTTTTTAGGTTGATTGAATATGTAAAAAGGTATGAAAAAGCAAAATTTTATGTTACTGGGCGTCTGGACACGACCCCGGGTTCAGGTGCCAGCAATGAAAACTTACAGAAGGTAGACACGGGGATGTGTCCACTGGGCACGACCCCGTGTCTGGTCCAAAGTCTGCAAATTTAGACAAACAACAGGTCTGGGGGAGTGGGTACGGGGGCGTGTCGGAAGGACACGACCCCGTGTAGACAATCTGCAAAGGTGAAAAACAGGTTTCTAGCTCTGGTTTTCTTGTCCCGGCTTTAGTTGCACTAATGTCTAGTGCTCGAAGCCTCTTATGTACATGTTTTAGCAATAAACACTACACCAAAACATAGCAAACATCCTAAATTACCAACGTTCAACATCCACATCACAAAGTTAGAAAGAAAAACAAATGCAGAAAATAAAAAAGAGTTAAAGGAAAGTAAATTGTTTAACACACGGCACGCAGGCCGAAAATTGTTCAAGATAAAAGGGTGTTAACCTGTAGGATCACCAACCGACCGCTTCTGCCTCCGCTCCTCCTGCCTAGTCTATGTCCTCATCCTCATCATCATCATCTCCTCTACCATGCCCCGCAATGTACTCCCGGATATTCCCAATATCATCTTGGATATCGGATATGTTTCTCTCGATTGCCCCAACCCGGTTGTACGTGTTGCTCACCATGTTATTGGTGTTCCTGGTGCACATGAGGTTTTCCTGCAATAAATCATGTAAACTTTGGAAGTTAGGAAAACCACCTCCTTGTGAGGAGGATTGGCCCGGATCACCATGGGGCTGGTACTGGTACTGATGATGTTGTGGAGCGTGAAGGACGAGTGCCTCTTATGGGTTCCATGCATGCCCCTGCATCCTTTGGAATCTAACTGACCTGTGTTCAGCCTCATAAATTAAGTTCATGGAGCGGCAAATGTGTACATCCACTCTTCCCGACCATGGACTCCTTTCGAAGGATCTAGGTATGTTCGTGAAGTGCTTGAAGACACGGTATATCCACCCCCCGAAGAAGATAGGGGTTGGTGAAGTAGCAAGTCGGTTTAGGTGCATGTTACGGAGCAGGAGGTACGGAACATCTAGGTGTCTGCGGGTATGAATGCAATGAAGGACCACCAAATCTCTCAACCCCACAACGCCACTGCTTTCATGCCTTTGGCTAAGAGAGTAAGCGAGGACTCTATGAATGTAACGGTAAAGCGGGTCCCTCAGCTTAGTGCTCTTAGTGCTGCTCGGGTTGTAGTGCCCTTCACCAATCTGAGCCCATGCGGCTTGGCGTTCGTTCTCATCCAGCTCTCGTACCCCTCCGGTGTTTTCTTCATTACCCGCATCTTCCTCTGCATACAACCCAATTATTGACCCAAATTGTGCCATCGAAATCGAGTACTTAGTTCCACCACATCGGAATGCTACCCCATCGTTGTCAAATGGGTCACACCTTGAATTATACGTGAAGGTGCTATAGAATTCCATAGTGCACTCGTGGACTGAGCGAAGTCGAATGGTTAGGGTGACTCTAAGTGGGCCGGTAACGAGGTTGTTAAACCGGTCAAGTTGGTTCACCAATGCTAACAAATCCATGCATGCTTGTCTTGGGTATTCTTCCGGTCTTGTTTGAAGTACTTCGTATCTAGCCCTAGCATCGAGCTCATTTGCGTTGAACCTCGGGAATTTCCTTGACATCTGAAAGAATACACCAAATGTTAGCATGAAACAGTGGAATTTTCGGACAAAACTGCAAACAGCGAGCTGGACACGGCCCCGTGTTCAGCGGACACGACCCCGTGTCCAGGCATCTGTTACTCAAAAATTTCATTTTTCGAACCGGTTCCAAAAACTTGAAAATTTTTGGTCCACTAGGTGCGGTTTTCCCCGAAAATGAAACCCCAAGTGTCGTTTTTCCCAAAACAAACCGTTTACCCATTCAATTTTATCTTTTTCGGTTTAAAAACAAGGGTTTGAGGTTTTTTTGAGAAATCAGGCGAATCTTTGAACAATACAATTGAATTTACTTCCTATAACACTACTCTAAACTAATGCTAACAGATTTAAGCAAAAATTTGAGGTTCGATCCGGATGAAGTTCAAGAACCCTAGATTTTTCCCCAAATTTTTGATGTTTTAACTACATGCAAATGCTTAATCTAACTACTAATAGTGATAGAATCATACCTTGATGTTAGAATTCGAGGAGACGTCGAAAATATGTGGAAAATCGCCTTGAACCAGAGCGTTTTCGGGGAAGCGTGGCGTGTGGAATGAAGTAACTGTTATGAAAAAGGGGTTTTATCCCGACAGTCGCGCGGACACGGCCTCGTGCTGAGCAAAAGTTTTTTTTTTTTTTTTTTTTTTTTAAGTGCTCATGTGAGTGCCCTTTGTTTCCCAAAAACCTGGTTAGAAGACTTACCGATTATGATGTCATCCCGTTGGTTCGTAACTTACCAGGTATGATGTTGTTGCTTTTATTCTTCGACCGTTTGAAGCGAGATTTCTTCCTCTTCATCCTCAATAAATCCTTGATAGAATTTCAACCGTTGGCTATTGACTTTGAATGGAGGTCCATTTCGAGATTTAATTTCTACTGCACCGTGTGGGAAGATATGGGTGATGGAAAAAGGTCCTGACCACCTAGACTTTAATTTACCAGGAAATAGTCGAAGTCGTGAATTAAACAAAAGAACTTGATCTCCTACTCGAAATTCATTAGGTTTAATATGTTTGTCATGCAAGTTTTTCATTCTCTCCTTATAAATTTTTGAGTTTGAGTATGCATAATTCCTAAGTTCGTCTAATTCATTTAATTGACAAAATCGATTTCTACCGGCAAATTCTAAATCTAAGTTTACATTTTTAATTGCCCAGTAGGCTTTGTGTGCAATTTCTACTGGCAAATGACAGCTTTTCCCATAGACTAGCTTATATGGGGTTGTACCTATTGTTGTTTTATAAGCAGTTCGAAAAGCCCATAAAGCATCATCTAATTTATCTGCCCATTCTTTTCTATTTAACCCTACGGTTTTTTCAAGTATTCGTTTTAAACCTCTATTAGTCACTTCGGCTTGTCCGTTTGTTTGAGGGTGATATGCTGTTGAGACCCGGTGATAGACCCCATATCTTGTTAGAATTTTTTCAAGTTGATGGTTGCAAAAATGGGTTCCTCTATCACTTATTAATGCTTTAGGTGTTCCAAAACGAGAGAATAATTTTTTCAGAAATCTTACCACGACTCTTCCATCATTTGTTGGAAGTGCCTCAGCCTCGTCCCATTTAGACAAGTAATATACTGCCACAAGTATATATTTGTTTCCTTTTGACGGTGGGAAAGGTCCCATAAAGTCGAGTCCCCACACATCAAAAATTTCACAAACAAGAATGCCATTTTGTGGCATTTCGTTTTTGGAAGAAATATTACCTGTTCTTTGGCAAGCATCACATGTCTTGACAAGACTTTGGGCGTCTTTGTAAATGGTTGGCCAATAAAATCCTGAATCAAATACCTTTCGTGCGGTACTAGCGGCACCATGATGTCCTCCGTATGGACCTTCATGACAATGGCGGAGAATTCTTCTTGCTTCGCTACCATGTACGCATCATCGGACGAGTTGGTCGGCACACATTTTGAAAAGATAAGGGTCTTCCCAAAAATAATGCTTCACATCAGCAAAGAATTTTTTTCTTTGATGATGTGGCCAACCCTTAGCGACTATACCGCTGGCTAGGTAGTTAGCATAGTCGGCGTACCATGGTTCTTCTTTGTATTCCACCATTTCTGGGGATTCTGTTGGAAATTTTTCGTTGAATTGCTCGTCCCTGGTTGCCTCCAAAGCTGGGTCTTCTAAGCGTGAACGATGATCTGCTGCGGTGTTTTCTACTCCTCTTTTGTCTTTGATCTCAATACCAAATTCTTGGAGGAGTAAAATCCACCGAATCAAACGTGGTTTTGCATCCTGCTTTTTGAAGAGATATCGAATGGCTGCAGGATCTGTATAGACTATAGTTTTAGAAAAAACAAGATAAGAACGAAATTTATCAAAAGCAAATATCACAGCTAGTAATTCTTTTTCAGTTGTTGTGTAATTTTCTTGTGCATCGTTAAGTGTTTTACTAGCATAATAAATTGGGTGAAAATGCTTTTCTTTTCTTTGTCCCAAGACAGCTCCAACTGCAAAGTCACTTGCATCACACATGATTTCGAAAGGAAATTTCCAATCAGGCGCTATCATGATAGGTGCATTGACTAGCATTTCCTTTAGGGTTAGAAATGCTTGATTGCAATCCTTGTCAAAGATGAAAGGAGCATCTTTTTCAAGTAGTTTTGTTAGACGCCTTGAAATTTTTGAAAAGTCTTTGATAAACCGCCTATAAAATCCGGCATGCCCTAGGAAACTTCTGAGATTTTGTGACTGAGTACTATTCCCTCAGTTACCATGAAATGGCATTTTTCCCAATTAAGGGCGAGGTTAGTTTCCTCACATCGGGATAGCATTCGTTCAAGGTTATCGAGGCATTGGTCGTATGAATCCCCAAAGATAGAAAAGTCATCCATAAAGACTTCCATTGTCTTTTCTATCATGTCATGGAAGATAGCTACCATGCAACGTTGGAATGTTGCGGGGGCATTACATAGACCAAATGGCATGCGTCGATAAGCAAAAGTTCCATAGGGACATGTGAAAGTTGTCTTTTCTTGGTCTTCGGGTGCTATCGGGATTTGAAAGTAACCTGAAAAACCATCCAAGAAACAGTAAAATTTATGACCGGATAATCTCTCTGACATTTGATCAATGAAGGGCAAAGGAAAGTGATCTTTCCTTGTTGCTTCATTTAATCGTCTATAATCTATACATACTCTCCATCCTGTGATGGTTCTTGTTGGTATTAATTCATTCTTTTCATTAGTTATTACCGTCATACCTCATTTCTTTGGAACAACTTGGACTGGACTTACCCAAGGACTATCGAAGATAGGATAAATAAGTCCGGCGTCAAGTAATTTGATGACTTCGTTTTTAACCACTTCTTGAACATTTGGATTTACTCGACGTTGTGGTTGTATTACCGATTTGTAGTCATCATTCATTAAAATTTTGTGCGTGCACATGGAAGGACTTATTCCTTTGATATCTACAAGCTTCCAAGCAATCGCATTTTTGTGTTTTTTCAAAAGGTTAATTAATTTTTCTTTTTCTAAACTATTTAACTTAGATGAAATAATTACAGGTGATTTACCATCTTTGTCTAGAAAAGCATATTCCAAACCTTTGGATGTTCTTTGAGCTCAAGAGGTGGGTCTTTAGGAGATTCCTTATTTGGTTGCTCATTTTGATCAAGAACTTTAAAAGTTTGTTCTATGGCGACCTCTTCTTCAACAAAGTGGTCAAACTTTTCACTTGTATCGGGTGGTTCATCTTCATCTTCAATTAGGGGGTCATTATTGCAGAATGGATATTTCATTGACCGCTCAAGATCGACACTCTTTTTAAATGCCCCTAATTGAATAGGTAGATTGTTAAACCTCCGGTTCTTCAAAGCTTTGTGGGTTTTTACAAATGGTCGTCCCAACACTAGAGGAGCGTCATCAAGGATGACAAAGTCGGTTGGGATTACCATTTGATTTGTTTGAACCAAGACATCCTCAACTACACCGATTGATTTTATTATTTTCCGATTAGATAGAAAATGGGTATTTGAAGTGGAGAAAAATCACTAATACTTAATTTTTCAAAAATGTAGTTGGGCATTATATTAACGCAAAGATCTTTATCAATTGTGACATTACTAATAAATGAATTTTGAAAAAAACATGGAACCGGCGTAATGTTGATTTCAAATGGGTCTTCTTTTATTAGTGAGGTTTGATCATTAGTTAACTTAACGCTTACCATTTCGTCAATTTTAGTGTTAGTGTTTAACTCTTTTAAAAACTTAGCATGAGTTGGAACTAAAAAATGATTTTCAAAAGAAGGTGACAAGAGATTAATTTCTTCAAAATTAGACTCTTCTTGAATTTTAGCGTTAACGGACTCACCTTTTTCGTTGTTTAACTCATGTGTCGGTTTTTCACTTATTTGTTCTTCCAGTTTTACACTTTCAGTTATCTCTTCTTTAATTAATTCTTCTTTTGCGCGGGACTCCTCTTCCCCTGCGCGAGATTCTTTTATATAGCGCTCGATAACTTTAAGGTGTTCTAATATCCTATCGGTTAACGCTTACCATTTCGTCAATTTTAGTGTTAGTGTTTAACTCTTTTAAAAACTTAGCATGAGTTGGAACTAAAAAATGATTTTCAAAAGAAGGTGACAAGAGATTAATTTCTTCAAAATTAGACTCTTCTTGAATTTTAGCGTTAACGGACTCACCTTTTTCGTTGTTTAACTCATGTGTCGGTTTTTCACTTATTTGTTCTTCCAGTTTTACACTTTCAGTTATCTCTTCTTTAATTAATTCTTCTTTTGCGCGGGACTCCTCTTCCCCTGCGCGAGATTCTTTTATATAGCGCTCGATAACTTTAAGGTGTTCTAATATCCTATCGGTTACTTCGGTTATAGAAAAAGGATCGGAATTTTCAAAGCTTGAATCCGGTTGTTCGATCCTTTGTTCCACATAATACCCATATGAAGTAGATGGTTCACACCATTGTTCTTCAATGTAAGCATATGATGGATAAGGGTCGTAATTTTGTTCTTCATAATACTCATATGAGGTGGGTTGTTCACGCCATGGTTCCTCATAATAAGCATATGAAGTTGGTGGCTCATATCTTGGTTCCTCAAAGTATACGTTAGAAGGCTCTACCTTGGTTCATCAAAATATGAGTATGAGGGAGGAGGTTCATACCTTTGGCCTTCATAGGATGTGTATGAAGTTGATGGCTCGTACCTGGGCTCCTCATAGTAGGTGTATGAAGTGGACGGTTGATATAAGTTACAATATTGAACCGAATGCGGGTCACCACAATTAGTGCAATAATTATTCCTATAATCATCCTCCTCATAGGTGTAGTTGTAACCTCCTGAGTATTGATCCATGAGAATCACTCAGCAGACCACAACAAAGTCTCGAGATCAGATAACAAGAATAAAAACGGAAACAGAGGCTGGACACGGCCCCGTGTTCAGTGGACACGGCCGTGTACAAAATCTGTATCTAGGCGTTTTAATTAAAGTTACTGATTTCGTTGAGCACGGGGGCGTGTTCAGTGAGCACGGCCCCGTGTTGAAGCTACTGTATCTGGGTGTTTATGAAAAATATGCAGCACGGCCCGGTGTTCAGCGAGCACGACCCGTGTTCAACCTACTATAAATGCAAAACTAAACTAAAATGCAGAAAAATGTGCGCGCGTTTTGAAAAGGTTTTGAAAAACTGATTAGGCCGTCGATTTTAAGCTTTCTTAAAATCCTTGTGTCCCCGGCAGCGGCACAAAAAACTTGATGCGTGTGAAGTGTGTATATAAGTTTAAGTATATTTTAAGCCCTTTTTCACTTTTTAGCCAAGTTTTAAATTTATAAAACACGATATTTACTAACACTAAACACACATATGGGCAAGTGCACCCATCGTGAGCGTAGTATAGTGTTGGTAAGATACCGAGGTCGTCCAAGGACACAAGAGCTTTTAATACCGGTTTATCCTCAACGTCTAATCAAATCAAAAGTTTAGAAAAATGTTTTAAACTAGAAAAATAAAACTAATTAAAATACTAAAAAATAAAAAAAAAATAGATAGACAAGATGAATCACTTGGCTCCGACTCGTGTTTAGTGTAACCTTTGATTATTTTCGCACTTTTGCACTTTTTAAGAGATTATCTTAGTTATTGTAGTAGGCCCCTCTTTTGAAGGTGACGTTACCCTCAACCCAGTAGTTTGAGTCAGCAAGGATACAATCCTAAAGGGTCGGATTATTGAAAGATAATTAATTAAGTTATTAATGCATATTGTGGTAGGCCCCTCTTTTGAAGGTGACGTTACCCTCGGCTAAGTAGTCTGAGTCAGCAGGGATACAGTCCTAAGTAGCCGGGTTAAAGTATTAATAGTAGCTTACAAATGAGGGGATCAAAGAGTTTGGACCCCCGCCATCCAATACCGGTGGGTATTGAAGGAGATCCTACTAAATTTGACCAAGTTCCTTGCAGGATCTATACACTGAACAAGGCAAGACTCTTACCAAACCGTTCCCTTAATCCCTCGACCAGGTAGCCAACATACCTCCATATAGACCGTGGAGATATGAATGGAAAAAATCTTTTATTTTATATAGACAGTAAAATAATGCCAAGACACCACGGACAAACGATCAGGAAGAATCACCTTCAACATAAGAAACTAGTTATTAAAGTCATTAATACATAACCAAGTAAAAAGTGCGAAAAGATTAAAAATAAAAAGTATTACACTAGACACTTTGTCTTCACCAAGTGATGTAAGAGACTTAGGCAAACATGGCCTTGATTGTCAAGAACTCTTACGATCAATCTTGGATCCCGAGACGACTCACACACTCTATGATGGACAATGGATGATGGTGGTGGATGATGGTGTTGTGATGGTGGTGGGTGGTGGGTGAAGTGTGAGAGAGGTGGTGTGCCAAGGGATGGTTTGCAAATGAGCCAAGCACCCCTATTTATAGCCTGAACAGTAGCTCGGGCACGGCCCCGTGTCCAGTGGGCACGACCCCGTGTCCATCCTCCTTCTCTGTCTTCATTTATTGCTCTTGTATGCATTAGTTGACCACGACCCCGTGTCCGCTGGGCACGACCCCGTGTGCAGAAGCATATATGTACTATCAAGATTTGCCTGGATTCTGCGAATCTTATAGTTGACCACGGCCCCGTGTCCGCTGAGCACGGCCCTGTGGTGGGCGATAGAAGCTTCTACAGCTTTGCCTTTTATGCTGACACTTGGGCACGCCCCCGTGTTCACTGAGCACGGGGCGTGTTCAGCCTTCTGTTCTCTTGTTTTGCTTGGAAGATGCTTTCGGGGAGGTCGGGCAAGCCACGTTTGTTCCTTTTCTTGTATTTATGTTAGATTTAGCTGCCTTTTTTATTCTTTTGTTAATTTTAGCTCATTTAATCCTGAAAATACAAAAGGAAGACAAAAGCACACTTTTTCCAATATTAGTACTAAAAAAGGGTTAGTTTTTTGCCACAATTGATGTAATTTATATGTTTCATTTTGCACACATCACCCACATGGGTTCAACTTGAAAATCCTCCTACAGTTCGAACAGAGCGAGTCTGATCCGGTAAGTTAAGGTCGATAGTGAGCTGCAAAACGCGCGGATGCTCAGGTTCCACAGTCGCAATCATTCGAAAGTTCCATCATGCGATGCCATTGCATGATTTAGTTCCATCGAAACAACGATATACGGGAGGCCCTTGCGATCGGTCTAAATAACGCATCTGGTACCGTCCAAGTGATGCCTCCATCTAAAATCCAAAGACCGGGGTTTCCATCGTAGGTTGTGATTCTTGCAACTCTTATTATAATTCCGCTACGTAAGCCATCATCTTCTCGTGTTGCATCGGTGTGTAACTAGTACTCTGATTCGGACCATCATGGTATACCACTAGATCGTTAGTGCTCTCGGATAGAAGCGATGCTCCGTGCATTGTAGAGTTGGGTTTCAAAAGTCGAAAAATACATTCTCCTGTTTTGGTCTCCCACGAATACACAGCACCCTGTTGTGCCAAGAGATGAAAGTTGTGCGATCTTCGAAATTCTCGCGATGAATCTGCGATAGCATCTAGTGAGACCAAGGAATTGTTGTATCCCCGCAGGAATCTTTGATGTCGATTAGTTTCTAACCAGAACGGACCTTAGCGAGATCCATGTGTATTCCTTCTTCGTTGACTATATAGCCAAAAAGGTATCTCTCGAATCCAGAAGTTACTCTCAACAAGACTTCGCGCAAAGTTCCTCTTCCCTCAGGAGTTCTAAAATAAGATACAAATGTCGCCCAAGATATTTCTTCCTCCTGGAGATGATCTGAAACATCATCACTAAACACGGTCGATTCTGGGGATCCATAGAGCTACTGATGTGTTGATCAAGTAAATGATCATGATGTACAAAGTTGAAATGGTTGCATTGCGTTCGACATGCTGTTCTAAGAGCATTCTCCTCTTGGAGTTCCATCTGATGATAGTTCGTCCACTAGCCAATCCTCGAATGGAAGCTTATTCCTCAAAACTGGTTAACAGGGTGTTACTACATGGTCGAAGCGAACGGTTCTTGACTGTCACCTTGTTGAGTTCTCGATAATCAGTGCACATATCCAACGATACAACCTATCTTCCTGGATATAGCTAGGGCTCCCCAAAGCAAAAACTAGGTCCGACAAGGCTCCTGTCCAACAGTCCCTGTTGTTGATTTGACAACTCTCGCAACTCTCCTGGTGCAAGATGGTAAGAGTACAAGAAATCAGGGATGCCTCTAACATGATACTGATCTGACATTCCACCGAAGGATGTGAAGATGCACCTGATAGTTCTTATGGTAGCACATAGGTAGAAATCACGAACAAAGGGTGGATCCTCGATCCTCTTTTCCTTAGCCTTAATATCAATAATAAGTGCTAACATAGCGGGATAATCCTTCCGTGGACACTTCTGGCCTTCACTGCTGAATTGATGCTAACCTCTACACCACTCTGACGTGTTAGAACAGATAACAATCGTCCACTAGGAGAGGGATACGTAGAATCTTCTCTTCACAGGGTACATCTATCAAGAACAACAGAAGAAAGGTCGATGTCGAACACTTGTCCCACAAGGTCGAGTTTGCATCCCAACGATCATATGAGGTTTCCATTGTCTTGCCATCAGCCGATTCCATAACAGGTTCGGTTTCAAGAAGCATCAGGGTTAAGCAGAATAGTTGCGAAGTGATTAGTCACCGAGAACACATAGGCCACCATGTTGTTATAATCCCGGCGTCACCCACGCCAATCCCTAATGTCCCTCCATGAGCATCATTTCCCGTATAGTTGTACTCGTTGAGAGGATTTCAAGTACGGTCGTCGTTCCCTTGGTTGTTGTCGTTGGATTTAACATCGGCCACTCCATGCCGTAGGCACCTTCACTTTCCATACTGTTGGTTACCGTTACAAATACCTTGATGTTGCCGTGACTGTTGCCTCTAATGCTGTTGTTTGAAACGGAGCTCTACGACCTTTTACCGACAAGGTCCACCTCTTCACATTCCATTCTACAGTCAGTTGTCATTGCTTATCTCCTGATTAATTCGTAAAAGTTGACTCCCAAGAGTCGTTGGCTGGGGTTAAGGATTCGATTGGAGTCAAATCGTTGATGTTCATTGTTGGTAACTAGGGTCGTTCAAATGCTGAAGTCCATCGTTCTTGCAAGTTAACTGAGTAATACACGATATGTTACGAGGGTGTTGCAGAAGTGATCGCACTTCGGGATCTAAGGCGTTAGTACATTGAGTTCCCATAAACAAAGAGAAGTGAGGGAAGTATAGGCCAATCATTCGGCGTTGCAACATCCAACTCAGGGATGTTCGTACAAGCACCTAACGTTCTACGCAGTTCGCTAGGCATTCAGATGGGTGTTCAGGTGACACTCGACAGCATCTAGCTTCGAAAGGTTTCAGAGGGAAATGAATAGATCACACTCGAGTAGGAGACAATCACTACTATGACTCCTATAGGCTGTTGCGTTTCACATCAATCAAGTAACGGAACGGAACCCCTTTCTCACTTGTTAAGCCTCACTGGGACTCGCATGCACCCCACATTATTATTATGTGTTCACCCACAATAATATTGTGATTTGCATGCTCATCTCAGCTCCTCTTAACTCATGTCAAATGGTTCCTGAAACTCGAGTAGCAAACGAAGAGCATCACGAAGCGTAAGTCATGAATGTTTAGGGAAATACCACCCTAATAGTCACATAATACATGCCAGTAATACATGAATTCGTACGGTTGTGCTAAATGTGCAATCACATGCAATATCATATGTAAGTGTTCACTAGTTATGCAATACAATGAGTATACGAGAGACGAACCTTGCAATCTGGAGCTGAGTGTCATGGTCGTATTCACGTTTTCAGAACTGTTCGGTTATAGTTTGGTTTTACAAAAAAGTTTTTCCCCTTTTTAAAACCAAGTTCACTATAACCAATGGCTCTGATACCAATCTGTCACACCCCCAAAATACCACATGCGGAAACCCCCGCGAGGCGTGTGACGTACCAGGATCTAGCCACCAATCACATTGAACTTATAAAGATAAAATAAAACTTTCATTTATTTAAAATAAGTGTTGCAATACAAGAGTTATTATCCAGCGGAAGCATATTACAATTTGTTATGAGTTACATAAAACAGGTGTTTAAAAACCATCAGACTTGTCTTGTGATTCCTTGTAACTTGACCCATGACCACTCCAGCATCCCAGACAGCAAGTTCCAACATCATGTACCCAAGAGCCTGCAAGGCATGTAACAACGAGTCAACAACAAAGTTGAGCGAGTTCACAGTTGGTTGTCCGTTTTAAAGTTGTTCCAAAAATCATCAGTTCATTCGAAAACCAGTAGTTAATCAATTCCTTGTTTCCCAAACTATATCCATAACCAGTGGGGGCTTCCCCATGTGAACCACTAGACCCGTTACCATATCGACCACTGACTGAAGTAAGTTGGTGCCCTAAAGTCAATGTCTATCATCATTGGCGTGCCCAAATCCATTAGTTCACACCCGTCCTCTGCGGCACGGTGTGAGGCTTGTCAAACCTAAATAGCGCTATCTAACTAATGACCCGCTCGCCATTGGCCCGGCGATTAAGTCGATATAAAATGAGGGACTTCATGATAGAGTTTTTGGTATAGTATCCGTGTTGTCACCCTTCAATAAAGAGGATGTGTACGTAACCCCCAAACCAGGAGATTACGCAGTTTCCAATTATACCTTTATCACGTGTTGTCACCCTTCAATGAAGAGGGTGTGTACGTGTTCCAAACCAGAAGATTACGCAGTTTCAGTTTCAATCCTTTACCCATTCCCAACCCCTAGGAATCCCATGCCTTGTGGAAACTGTGAACTCACCTCGATTTGCTCGGCAGATAGTTTACTTGTTTAACAGTTTTGATCAACCACGTCCTATTTATGGTTACCAAGTTTTAATCAGATTCGCATATAAGTATTTCACGTATTGGCACACATTACAAATCAAGTAGCATACAAGGTACACACATCACATGAGTACACGTACGGTGTATATAATTAACAATAGTTTAGATAGCCAAATGTATAACACATGGTGTGTGGACCAACTAGTTTATAACCCAATACGCGAGTGTTCGGCCTAGTCTATAGTGTGCGGTCTAGCAATTATAACCAGTCTCATTAGGGTGTGCGGCCCACTAAGAAGCTTTGGTCCTTATTGTTGGCCCCAAAATGGATCTTTGATCTCTAGACAATTGAATAACTTGAATATAAACTGAATATTTGAATACATGAATTGAAATACAATTGAAATCTACAACCCTATTTATAGTTTTCTAAGGGTACGAGTGAATAGACGCGTCTCTTCGTGAACGGGTGTGTCTCTAGGATCTTGTGGATGAGATTTAACGTGAAGAGGTGCGTCTCTAAACATGAAAAGTTGTGTACCTTCCTTCTTCTCCTTGTGGCCGAAATCAAGAGGTGCCTCTCCAAGGGATTTCGCAACCCTTGGAGTGGTGGTTATTAACTTCTGGTTTGCCACTTTCAGTCCCTGAACTTTATAACCGCCATGTAACCGCCATATAACTATCTTTAATTAATAACTAATAAGCCCTTGTAGTTTAGGATGTGTAGGGATTATAACTTTCATTCACCCCCTAATCACGAACATCCTTGAGTTGCAGATCTTGAACTCCAAGCAATTTTATCTTCTCGAATCTCTTCGGTATCTAACACTTCACATGTATCTTCTTATTTACGAACCTTGCTCCTCACGAACCATGTTTCACTTGAACTCACTTCACACGAACTTGCTTCACACTTGTCTTGACCGTACATGATTTGTATCACACGAACCTTTTCTTGTGTAGTTGTCTCAACACGAACTCCACCGGTCTTGATTAACTTGCCCACCATCATATCGCATGATCGGAATCCATTTCTCATAGATTTTGATAAATTGACTCACTCAGATCTCTCTTGTGGTTGTATTACACAACAATTCCTTTTTTCTGACCCAGTCACAGGATACGTGTGTCTTCTTCTTGATCTATCACAGATTAAATATCCTCTTCACGGTTGTTTCTCACAACGGGTTCTTCATCATTGATTGCGTCCCTCACGGATTCTCCACTTTTACCGGATCTATTCACTAGATTGTTTTGTTGTGCCTTTCACAGGTTATCTTCCTCCGCATCACACGGTTTTTTCCTTTTTGATCGTTTTACACGACCACATTCCATGTTTCTACTTCTCTTCCACGTGTAGGCACATCAGAAGTGCCGGTTCATCTTCATCTTCCATTTCAACCAAGAGTGTCTCATTTTCCTTGGTTTTCTTGGTTGGGCATTCGTAGGCATAGTGCCCAAGTTTCTCACATCTATAGCAAGTGATTTTCGACTTATCTCTCATAGTTGGTGTCTTTTGCTTGCTATCATCCATTTGTGGTTTGTCGGTTCCTTCCGACTCGTAAGAGGTGTGCCCTTCACCCCTATGTTGATAATTGCCTCTTCCTCGGCCTCGTGACGGACGGAATCTCCCTCGTCCATGATTTCCAACATGTTGTCCATGACCCGTATACAGGAGTTCTTCTAGATTGTTCATGGGGCTTTCCTTTTTCTTCAACTTTAACCTTTCTTCATACGTTTTTAATCTTCCGACCGCTTCTTCTAGCGTCATAGTTTCTAGATCGGAGTATTGTTCCATGGAGGCAACGATTTGAGTAAACTTATCCGGTACGCCATTTAGGAGTTTGCGTACTAGAGTCGGTTGACTCAATGTCGTTCCTACTTCAGTTGCTCGGGTAACCATACTATTAATCTTTGCGGTAAACGAATCAATAGTGTCATCATCCTTCATTTGCAATAATTCAAATTCTGATAATAGCGTGTGCATACGCGCCTTTTGTACCCGATCAACACCAACGTGTCTTACCTTTAGATTATCCCAAATTTCCTTTGCAGTCTTACAACTTGCAACTTGCAATACAACATCTTCTGGTATTGCTTGAAACAAATATGCAATTGCATGTCACACCCTGGCTTTGCGGAAGCGTGGTTAATTTGGTGTGACTTCTTAATACCATAGCTTAACCATAACAAGCTATATGAATTAAAAACATGCAAGATCATCCATTAAGTTTTTGAAAACCAAACACAATACCATTGTTTTAACGTACCCTGACAAACATAATCTTGTTCAACAACCATTACAAACTTGAAACATAACATAGACATGGTTTAAGGACTGTGTCTTGTCCAGGAAAGAGACACATCCCCTAAACCCCGGATGACCTTGGAAACTAGTGCAGCGGAAAACATGCCATACCGTGCCAGATCTCGTTAATTTCCTGAAATACATGTAAGTTGAAAAATCAACAATAATGTTGAGCGAGTTCATGTGCAAGTGAGTAAGTAAAACACTTGTAAGTATAAAAGTTTCCTGGTATGTAGCAGTGTAAGAGGACTTGTGATCACCAATGGTTTGCAAGGCCATTAGCATGTTGTGAGATGCAAGTAGGAAGATACAAACCTAGCGTATTTGGCGTTGGGGCACAAAGTCACCACCTGGTCCATTATGCGGGCTCAGGGGTTGGGCTCGCTACACCCAGATAGATCTACCGCTTAAGTCCCTCGGTGTTCTAACTACCCATTCACATGATCTAAAACCTCCTTACGTTAATCATACCATGTATAAAGTACTTGTAAACAAAGTAACATGTATTTCACCCCCGCAGTTAAGAAAACTGAAAACAGTTAGAGAAAAGGGGGACATGAACTCACAGTCGGTGCGTCTCTACCAAGTACTCCAAGTCAGAAAGCTGTGCGACGACCTACAAGTGCTAATTCTATTAGACGGACGGCCGTGCCTTAGCTTTATAGTTTAAGTCTTTGGGAAATAGTTAGACAACTATTTCGTGTTTACATTCTGTATGTACTTGGTAGTTAATTTCCTTCCCAAGGATGGGGGATACAATACATGTGCGTAAGTTACGTTTTATCATTCGTGTGGTAATGTAATTACCGGTGTAACTTATATAATCATAGTAAAAGCGTTCGCAAAGTTTTGGAATCATTAACGCTTGTAAATATTATTTTTACTCTAAAATAATATTTATGCATTTTCACAAAATAATCATAAACAGTGTTGTGACAAAACATATTTATCACGTTAACTTAGTGAAAATCCCACCTCCGAATATTTAGTAAATAAAGTCGTGGCGAAATTTTATGTTTCGAAAATATGTCAAAAATAGTTCTAACACTTGTTGCGTAAATAATTCTAAGTGTTAGGTTTTAGAAAATTTCGCCAGAGTTTCCTCTGTAACTGGAGGTGGCCACGCTCTCAAGCGTATCATTTTCTTTTTGAAAACAACCCGCGATCATCAACAATCAACTCTTACGTTTTAACACGCGAAACGCTACCCTTGTCGTTACAGTTTCAATATGTGGAAACTGGACTGTTTTCGGACGACTAAATAAAATACTTAACCCTTTCCAAAAATTCCCTAATTTTTACGGGTCGTCCTAATCGACCCAAAAATGATTGTATAAAAATATCGGGGTCCAGTTTCTTATCAATAATTTACAGAAAATCGTTTACCGAACTGTGATCAGATTTGTCACATTCTGATCACAGTTCACGGAAAAAGTCGTCAAAAATTCCTCGTATGTCCGTTTATCGAAATTCCAGTTTGAGGGTCACAAATACATCCGTGACCATCTTAGATAAAAGTTTCAGGGGCTGGTTCGGTTCGGGTTTTAAGTTGTGATCGAAAACGCACAGCCCAATTTACTGCAGTAACAAACAGCCTTAGCTGCTGTCACGAAAACAGGTTTTTAAAATAGTAACCGACGTCAGAAAAATACGATTCCAGCGCCATTTTCTTCGTTTTTCGAAATGACACGATTTAGGCTTTTGAAATTCCGTTTTTCGAGTTTTTAAAGTCTGTTTACAGCCTGTAGAAGGCGGCTGAAAAAGTAACTCAGAATGTTATTTTAAGGTTTAAACATTACTAAATAGCCTTATGTTAAGATCCATGACTTTACCAAACCGGGTTAATTGGTGATCCGAGCTACCACATCGTAGATCGGGTCTAAATAAACACATCTTCCAAGTACTACAACTTTTACACAAGTTAAATGCTATTAACCACCATTTTTATAGTTTTTACTAGACTTTTATGCATCATTTTGCATGTTAACGATATTTATCCGACAAAAATCCTTTTAACCACCTTAGATAAGTTCACAAATGAGTTTTAAGTGTTATACCTCTAGCTCAAGGCTAGGGAAGATTCTTGACGGAAAGTGGGTGGATAAAAGCTAACGGGAGTGGTCCTTCGCGTTCCGAGTGCACCAAAGCCCCTAATACGTGACTTGTGAAGCTTGTATATTCTTGGAATGGAGAGATCAAGAGCCGAAAGTATGGTGGGTGTGTGTGAGGAGTTCGGCCGAGAGTGGGAGGGCAAGAGAGAAGGAGAGTAATGTGGTGAGTTTATGTGAAAGATTATGTTGTGTATAAGGTTTAATTTATAGACAAAATCAAGTGTTATTAACCAATGGTTAATATGTCTTAAAGATATTAGACAATAATCCTAAACAAATCCACCAAGTACAAGTGTGTCTCCCCAAGGTTAGGGGACGGTTAGAGAATGGGAGGGGTTAGTTCGATCCAAACTAGGTTAGTTAGGGTGGTGGTGGTGTTAAGTAGGTTAGTTAAATTTTTAACCTTGTTAGTTATATGTTACACGTTATGGCGGGTGTTAGGGTAATCAGGGACCCTAACTGGCTCAGAAAAATATAAATAGTGAAAATACTATTATTTTCATGTTCCGGGTAAAGTCCGGGTGTCCGGTTGGATAGTAATCCGTTAGAGCGTTACAAAAGCTTTAAAGTGTCGTTTTTTGTTATTTTTAGTGACACATTTTGTTTCCAACACTTTAGAAAGTGTCTAGTGTTATGTTCTCATGTTCTGGCACTTTACTAGTCAGCTAGAAGCTGGTTTATTTATTAAAGTGCGGTGTTTGGTACTTAAAGTACGTTTTTGGCACACCCGAATCAGTGTATCTTATTCCTAGAGACGCGGTACCACAACCCTTATATCCCTACACTCACTACCAGTGTAGCCAAAATATTTGAGGCTCTTAACAGGCCTTAGAGGCAGTGTCTGCCTGATGCTGGTCATATCAGCATGTTCACTGTGTATCCGTTTAGTGCTACTGTGCTTTTTGTGCATCATGTTTGTCACTAGGGTTCAGTATGTAATTAATGTAGTGACAGCAAATAAAGTATGATGCAAGTAAGTGCATGTATCAGTATGCAGGTAGCAGTTTATCAGCTAGTTCAAACAAGCACAGTAATCAAGTAGTAATTAATCATTAATTAAGTTGTACGGATACCTGGTTTAGTGCGGGTTGTCACATTCTCCCCCCGTTAAATAAATTTCGTCCCGAAATTTAAGTTCTGCTTGTAGATGCAGAGTTCTTAGGAAATAAGTGGGGGGTATTTCTCTTTCATCCGGTCCTCACGTTCCCAGGTGAATTCAGGACCATGTCTGGCATTCCAACGAACTTTGACGAGTTTGACACTGCTCCGGCGGGTCTTGTTAACTTTCCAATCCGTGACCTCAACAGGTTCTTCAACGAAGTGGAGCGTGTCGTCAATATGAATCTCGTCGGTAGGAATGGCAACGTCAATTTGAGTTGGACTTTTCTTTAGATTGGATACATGAAATGTATCGTGCACACCATTTAGTTTAGCAGGTAGGTCCAACTTGTATGCTACTGTTCCAATTCTTTCCAGAATTCTGAAGGGACCAATGTAGCGCGGATTTAACTTCCCACGCTTACCAAAGCGTGCCACCCCCTTCCAGGGTGAAACCTTCAATAACACCATCTCTCCGACTTGGAAGTCCACATGCTTCCGGTTTGGATCCGCGTAGGCCTTTTGCCTGTGGCGAGCGGCTTCGATGCGTTTAAGAACTTGCGCAATCTTGTCTGTCGTCTCTTGGACGATCTCGGGACCAGCAAGCTGCCTATCACCGGCGTCAGACCAACATAGTGGTGATCGGCACTTGCGTTCGTATAGGGCCTCAAATGGCGCGACACCAATACTGGTGTGGTAGCTGTTGTTGTATGAAAATTCGACCAAAGGTAAATGTTTATCCCAGCTACCTCCTAAATCCATAACACATGCCCTCAGCATGTCTTCCAAAGTTTGTATCGTTCGCTCGCTCTGGCCGTCAGTTTGCGGATGGAACGCAGTGCTCAGATTCAATTGTGAGCCAAAAGATTCTTGGAAGGATTGCCATATTCTTGACACAAATCTTCCGTCTCTATCAGAGATGATCGAGAGAGGTACTCCATGGCGTGCTACGATCTCTCTCGAGTAAATTTCCGCAAGTTTACTAGTGCTGTCTTTCTCCTTGATTGGCAGAAAGTGTGCGGACTTTGTTAGGCGGTCAACAATCACCCAAATCATATCATGGCCTCTTGGCGTTCTTGGCAGTTTTGTAACAAAATCCATTGAGATTTGTTCCCATTTCCACTTGGGAATCTCAGGTTGTTGCAGAAGTCCCGAAGGCTTCTGGTATTCCGCCTTGACCTTAGCGCACGTTAAACATTTGCTCACGTAAACAGCAACGTCGCCTTTCATCCTAGGCCACCAATAATATTCCTTGAGATCCTGGTACATCTTATCCGATCCTGGGTGGATAGAGTACCGTGACTTGTGCGCTTCATTGAAAATAACTTCCCTTAATCCACCAAACAGAGGAACCCAAATCCTTTTCTCAAAACATAACGTTCCTTCCTCGTTTGGTACCAAAAGCTTCTCCATTCCACGGAGATATTCTTCCTCAAGGTTTCCCTCCTTGAGAGCTTCCTTTTGTGCAGCACGAATGCGCAAGGAAAGATTGGTTCGTATGATCATTTCCAAAGCCCTGACCCTTATGGGCTTGATTCTTTCCTTACGACTTAGGGCATCGGCGACTACATTCGCCTTCCCTGGGTGATATTTTATCTCGCAGTCGTAATCGTTCAACAATTCAACCCATCGTCTTTGCCTCATATTCAACTCCTTCTGGTTGAATATATGCTGTAGGCTTTTGTGATCTGTGAAGATTGTGCACTTCGTACCATACAGGTAGTGTCTCCAGATCTTTAAAGCGAAAACCACTGCGCCAAGCTCTAAATCGTGTGTGGTATAGTTCTTTTCGTGCACTTTCAGTTGGCGTGATGCGTAAGCAATGACCTTTTGGCGTTGCATCAACACACAACCCAATCCTTGACGCGATGCGTCGCAGTATACCACAAAATCGTCGGTACCTTCTGGTAGAGCTAAAATTGGCGCGTTACAAAGCTTATCCTTCAATATCTGAAACGCTTCATCCTGTTTGATTCCCCAATCAAACGTCTTATCCTTCTGCGTGAGGAGCGTCAAAGGTTGAGCGATTTTCGAGAAATCCTCGATGAAACTTCGATAGTAGCCAGCCAAACCCAAGAATTGTCGAATCTCGGTTGGCGTTGTAGGCGTTTCCCAATTCTTGATTGCCTCGATCTTTGTTGGGTCCACGTGGATTCCATCTCCATTCACCACGTGCCCAAGGAATTGGACTTCGCGTAGCCAAAACTCGCACTTGGAGAATTTGGCGTACAGTTGTTCCTTCTTTAGCAGCTCCAAAATGGTTCTAAGATGTTGTTCGTGTTCAGCCTTCGTCTTTGAGTAAATCAGGATGTCGTCGATGAATACAATCACGAACTTGTCTAAGTATGGCTTGCAAACCCTATTCATTAGGTCCATGAATACCGCAGGTGCGTTCGTCAAACCAAATGGCATAACGAGGAACTCGTAGTGTCCATAACGAGTTCGGAAGGCTGTTTTCGGGATACTTTCCTCCTATATCCTTAGTTGATGGTATCCAGATCGAAGATCGATCTTTGAATAATAGTTCGAGCCTTGCAGTTGATCAAACAGATCATCGATTCTTGGCAGAGGATACCTGTTCTTGATCGCCAGCTTGTTCAATTCTCTGTAGTTGATGTTTATTTGAAAATCATCATCCTCCTTTTTGATGGGTAACAATGGGATTACCCCAAAAAGAAATTTTTGGTCTGTTATCTTCCTTCTCCATCCGTTACCAACACTTCTCTGTCAATCCTTGCACCCCCGAAAATGTAAGTCGCTATGATGCATTGACTACGGGTGCAGTGCCTGGAATTGAATCGTCGTGAAACTCTACTTGCCTTAGAGGCGGTAATCCAGGCAAGTCTTCTGGGAAGACTTCTGGATACTCCCTTACGACAGGGATGTCTTCGATTCTTGGCTCAGCAGCCTTTTTATCCACGATGTGTGCTAGAAAAGCAACACATCCTTTCTGTAAACACTTCCTTGCTTTCAAGCAGCTGATAAATCTTAGCGGTGTGTCACGCTTCCCTCCGTGAACCACAATTGTCTCACCATCATCGGTTGGGATACGAACAACTTTCTCGTGACATACTATCTCAGCCTTGTTTCCGGATAACCAATCCATTCCTACCACCACGTCGAAGCTTCCCATTTGGACTGGTAGTAGATCCAAAGTAAACTCACGTTCTCCCAATTCTATCACACAACCTCTGATAACTTCGTTGGCTTCAACTAACTTTCCATTAGCTAACTTGATTGAGTAGGGAATATCTAACTTACTAGCGGTTAAACCAAGTATATTCTTAAATTCTAATGACACGAAGCTATATTCGGCACCAACATCAAACAAAAAAATAGATGCAAAAGTTTTGGTTGTTAGAGAACGTACCAGAAATCACACCTGGATCCTGGCATGCCTCACAAGCTCCGATGTTGGATTTTCTCTCACGGTCTTGTTTCAACTTCAGGCATTCCCTCTTGAAATGTCCAACTTCCCTGCAATGGAAGCATCCTATCATTCGGCCATTTCCTTTCCCATTTCCACCTAGAGCGTTGTTACGGTTTTCTCCTTGTATGGAACTCTTCATCCCACAACCTTCCTGGTTGTGTCCTTTCCTCCCGTACCAAGGCTTCTGACATCCACCATCACGGTGACACTTGCACTCATTGGCCTGTTTGTTGTTAGGGCAATCTTTCTTGAAATGCCCTTTGTCCCCGCAATCAAAGCAACCTCGAATAGATCTTTGTTCATCGTTGTTCATTTGGGTATCTTCGGTAAGCTTCCTTTTGTTCTTTCCAGACGACTCTACCTGAGTTTTCTTGTCAGGGTTTGCAAGTTTTTCTAGTCTAATTGCTTCTGTAACGAGTGCCAAACCCATCTTACTTGCAACATTGGTTGTTGGTGGCGTAGATGCTGTCATCAAGCTCAAGACTTGAGGCGCCAGTTCCCAAATGAATTGTTCCAATTTCTTCAGTTCCGGTTTTACCAGATATGGAACAATTTGTGACAGATCATGGAGTCGTTGCACGTACTCCAACACCTTCGGACCTTCCATCATTAGGCTCCGAAATTCATCTTCCCACTTCTGGGTTTCCGTGTGGGGGCAATACTTCTTATGCATCATTCCTTTCAACTCATCCCAAGTTAACGCGTATGCTGTAGTTAGGCCCATTATTCGAACCTGAAGATTCCACCATAATCGAGCTCCATCTTGAAACAACTCAGAAACGTATGGGACTTGTTGTTCTGGCGTACAGCCACTCATTCGAAAGATGGATTCCATGCTTTCAATCCATTTTACAAAAGTTATGGCACCCCCAGTGCCGTCGAACTTCGGAGGCTTGTAGTTGAGGAAGTGCCAGTAGGAACAACCGTTATTTTCTGAGGTACCTTTGATTGGTTCGGAGCGTAGGGCCTCGTGCTGTGCTATAGCTGCAGCAATTATCTCTTTAAGTTCTGCCTCAGAGGTGGGCATGCGCTTTTCGCGTCTTGGCGGCATCTTCTAAAAGATGTTTCACATAGGTTAGGTCATAGCAAGTGAAGTGTACGTATGCATTCAACAATACCAACACACAACATCTCATGTTATCAACTAGTCAATCACATAACCTCTTATGTTATAGGACATAAACAATAGATTGATTCATCACAAGTGATGAGAATACTGCGATTGTATTGCCACAATTTGAGACCGCAAAGTAAAGCTTACAAGTACACCACTATATCATACAACATCAATGACTTAGTAGGGGATGACCCTAGTCAAGTCGTGCGATCGCTGGACATGTTCAGGAGTCTCTGGTTCGTCCATTCAAATTTCAGGACTCCACGTCAAGTTTCTGAATTTCTGTCCTAAAACAACATTTCTTCTCAATCGTTTCCTTGAGCTCGTCCCAGCTCCGTGTATAAGCAGCGTCTGTGCCAAGGGTCTGAACCTGGAGGTTCCATTAAGAGAGTGTGCCATCTAGAAATATCCCTGAGATGTAGGTAACACTCTGTTGGGGCGAACAGTTACTCATTCTTAGAGTGGAGTCGGTCTTTTCGGACCAACGAACAATGCAACGGTGCCTCCGGTTCCGACAAAGTTCAAAGGCTTGCAGTTCAGGAATTGTTTATAGGTGCAGCCAGTTGGAGGGTTATCTCCAGTAATGCCATCGTTGTACTTAGAGTGGAGGGCTTCATGTCGTGCATTTATCTGTGAGATGCGTTCTTGCAGCTCGTCTTCTGTCCTCAGTAACGTACCGGTGCTTGTGTCACGTCTGGGTGACATCCCTTTTTTGTCGAAATAGTGTGAAGCGGGTTGGACAATGTTTCAATTGTCTATGAGGTATATAGCAACATAAGCCATCGTGTAACCACCCGATTTCATACGCAAATATACTCAATGTATGAGTGGGGAAATAAATTTCTGAGCCTTCACATAGGCTTGTCAATTTGGCTTGTTGCTTGTAATAGAATGAACTCGAGGCTACATCGCCCAGGTCATTCGTGTTTAAGTTATGTCCTGCTGCATTGGTTATCATTAGCTTGACCTGCAGAGTCCACCAGGATTCCTGTGCACTACAAATCGTTATTACGTGGGCCCCCGTAATAATAAGTTGTCTTGCACAGTTACCCCAAATTTTCTCTCATCCAAGCAGATGATCAATCAAGGAGCAACAGCAGGTGCATCGGCATGAACAGGGTCATGCTCCAATGCGGGGTCAGGAGCAACGCCTGGCTCAGGGGCCACGGCTAGCTCCGAATCAAAACTCCATCTCAAAGTCAGCTGGATCAACAACACAGGGGTTGACAGGGCTACAGGATCCCCCAAGGGCTGGTCTAGGTGCATGAACTCAATGTCAGGGTCTGGATCAACACCAGACGGAAAAACAGAATTGTCCTCATTATCGCGATCAAACTCAAATCTGTGTGCGGGATCCGGTGCAGCTGATGATGCCATATCAGGGTCGGCGTCGTGTAAGTGGTGCTGCATTCCCTGTATGTGCGAAGATGCGGATGTCAGAGACTCAAATGAGTCTGGGATAGGGGAATGGACATGAGTTTCCCCTACAGGAGCGTCCGCATGCAGTAGTCTAATACCAGCAGCAATAGGGCCTTGCCCTCAAGTGGGTCCTCCTCTTAATAGTTCGACATCGTCTTCAGAGACAACGTCGGGGGCATATCAACAACGAGATAAGTGGCAAGGGGCACAGGAGCAGGGATCACCGCCAGTGGCAAATTCCCAACAAGATGGCCATCAGTAGGCTCTGCTACGACTTCAGGCAGTGCACAAAGGGCTGAAAGTCGTCATTGTCTGTGCCGGTAGTATCAGAAATGTACACCTCGTGCTTCGTTGAACTATGTCGTCTGATACTATGGTCATGGGGTTCGTAGTGCCCATCTTTCTAGTACTTGATGAAAGCATAACGTTTGTAACACAAACACGTATAATAATCAATCATATAATCAGTTAATCACATAAGTCACCAAGTAAGGTATCACATACTTCTCCTAGTCTTACTAGCAAATTTCATCCAGTCTACAAGACTGCTCTATCCTTCACTTAAACCAAACCTCGATCCTCCAGATCGATCCTATAACAAACCAACGTGCTCAACTACCTTGATCATCTCGATCCTCCAGATCGATCCTCAGCCCTCCAAGCTGAGCCTATAATTAGTAAAATGTGCTCAACATTTGTTTGTAAAAAGTTGTGGATCTGGACTTAAGTGGTATGCAGAAAAATGTTTTCGTGAGAGCCCTGGTGATCATAGTCTAGACTCCAGAAAGAATCCTAGTTCGCTATGATCAGAGCTCTGATACCAAGCTGTCACACCCTGGCTTTGCGGAAGCGTGGTTAATTTGGTGTGACTTCTTAATACCATAGCTTAACCATAACAAGCTATATGAATTAAAAACATGCAAGATCATCCATTAAGTTTTTGAAAACCAAACACAATACCATTGTTTTAACGTACCCTGACAAACATAATCTTGTTCAACAACCATTACAAACTTGAAACATAACATAGACATGGTTTAAGGACTGTGTCTTGTCCAGGAAAGAGACACATCCCCTAAACCCCGGATGACCTTGGAAACTAGTGCAGCGGAAAACATGCCATACCGTGCCGGATCTCGTTAATTTCCTGAAATACATGTAAGTTGAAAAATCAACAATAATGTTGAGCGAGTTCATGTGCAAGTGAGTAAGTAAAACACTTGTAAGTATAAAAGTTTCCTGGTATGTAGCAGTGTAAGAGGACTTGTGATCACCAATGGTTTGCAAGGCCATTAGCATGTTGTGAGATGCAAGTAGGAAGATACAAACCTAGCGTATTTGGCGTTGGGGCACAAAGTCACCACCTGGTCCATTATGCGGGCTCAGGGGTTGGGCTCGCTACACCCAGATAGATCTACCGCTTAAGTCCCTCGGTGTTCTAACTACCCATTCACATGATCTAAAACCTCCTTACGTTAATCATACCATGTATAAAGTACTTGTAAACAAAGTAACATGTATTTCACCCCCGCAGTTAAGAAAACTGAAAACAGTTAGAGAAAAGGGGGACATGAACTCACAGTCGGTGCGTCTCTACCAAGTACTCCAAGTCAGAAAGCTGTGCGACGACCCACAAGTGCTAATTCTATTAGACGGACGGCCGTGCCTTAGCTTTATAGTTTAAGTCTTTGGGAAATAGTTAGACAACTATTTCGTGTTTACATTCTGTATGTACTTGGTAGTTAATTTCCTTCCCAAGGATGGGGGATACAATACATGTGCGTAAGTTACGTTTTATCATTCGTGTGGTAATGTAATTACCGGTGTAACTTATATAATCATAGTAAAAGCGTTCGCAAAGTTTTGGAATCATTAACGCTTGTAAATATTATTTTTACTCTAAAATAATATTTATGCATTTTCACAAAATAATCATAAACAGTGTTGTGACAAAACATATTTATCACGTTAACTTAGTGAAAATCCCACCTCCGAATATTTAGTAAATAAAGTCGTGGCGAAATTTTATGTTTCGAAAATATGTCAAAAATAGTTCTAACACTTGTTGCGTAAATAATTCTAAGTGTTAGGTTTTAGAAAATTTCGCCAGAGTTTCCTCTGTAACTGGAGGTGGCCACGCTCTCAAGCGTATCATTTTCTTTTTGAAAACAACCCGCGATCATCAACAATCAACTCTTACGTTTTAACACGCGAAACGCTACCCTTGTCGTTACAGTTTCAATATGTGGAAACTGGACTGTTTTCGGACGACTAAATAAAATACTTAACCCTTTCCAAAAATTCCCTAATTTTTACGGGTCGTCCTAATCGACCCAAAAATGATTGTATAAAAATATCGGGGTCCAGTTTCTTATCAATAATTTACAGAAAATCGTTTACCGAACTGTGATCAGATTTGTCACATTCTGATCACAGTTTACGGAAAAAGTCGTCAAAAATTCCTCGTATGTCCGTTTATCGAAATTCCAGTTTGAGGGTCACAAATACATCCGTGACCATCTTAGATAAAAGTTTCAGGGGCTGGTTCGGTTCGGGTTTTAAGTTGTGATCGAAAACGCACAGCCCAATTTACTGCAGTAACAAACAGCCTTAGCTGCTGTCACGAAAACAGGTTTTTAAAATAGTAACCGACGTCAGAAAAATACGATTCCAGCGCCATTTTCTTCGTTTTTCGAAATGACACGATTTAGGCTTTTGAAATTCCGTTTTTCGAGTTTTTAAAGTCTGTTTACAGCCTGTAGAAGGCGGCTGAAAAAGTAACTCAGAATGTTATTTTAAAGTTTAAACATTACTAAATAGCCTTATGTTAAGATCCATGACTTTACCAAACCGGGTTAATTGGTGATCCGAGCTACCACATCGTAGATCGGGTCTAAATAAACACATCTTCCAAGTACTACAACTTTTACACAAGTTAAATGCTATTAACCACCATTTTTATAGTTTTTACTAGACTTTTATGCATCATTTTGCATGTTAACGATATTTATCCGACAAAAATCCTTTTAACCACCTTAGATAAGTTCACAAATGAGTTTTAAGTGTTATACCTCTAGCTCAAGGCTAGGGAAGATTCTTGACGGAAAGTGGGTGGATAAAAGCTAACGGGAGTGGTCCTTCGCGTTCCGAGTGCACCAAAGCCCCTAATACGTGACTTGTGAAGCTTGTATATTCTTGGAATGGAGAGATCAAGAGCCGAAAGTATGGTGGGTGTGTGTGAGGAGTTCGGCCGAGAGTGGGAGGGCAAGAGAGAAGGAGAGTAATGTGGTGAGTTTATGTGAAAGATTATGTTGTGTATAAGGTTTAATTTATAGACAAAATCAAGTGTTATTAACCAATAGTTAATATGTCTTAAAGATATTAGACAATAATCCTAAACAAATCCACCAAGTACAAGTGTGTCTCCCCAAGGTTAGGGGACGGTTAGAGAATGGGAGGGGTTAGTTCGATCCAAACTAGGTTAGTTAGGGTGGTGGTGGTGTTAAGTAGGTTAGTTAAATTTTTAACCTTGTTAGTTATATGTTACACGTTATGGCGGGTGTTAGGGTAATCAGGGACCCTAACTGGCTCAGAAAAATATAAATAGTGAAAATACTATTATTTTCATGTTCCGGGTAAAGTCCGGGTGTCCGGTTGGATAGTAATCCGTTAGAGCGTTACAAAAGCTTTAAAGTGTCGTTTTTTGTTATTTTTAGTGACACATTTTGTTTCCAACACTTTAGAAAGTGTCTAGTGTTATGTTCTCATGTTCTGGCACTTTACTAGTCAGCTAGAAGCTGGTTTATTTATTAAAGTGCGGTGTTTGGTACTTAAAGTACGTTTTTGGCACACCCGAATCAGTGTATCTTATTCCTAGAGACGCGGTACCACAACCCTTATATCCCTACACTCACTACCAGTGTAGCCAAAATATTTGAGGCTCTTAACAGGCCTTAGAGGCAGTGTCTGCCTGATGCTGGTCATATCAGCATGTTCACTGTGTATCCGTTTAGTGCTACTGTGCTTTTTGTGCATCATGTTTGTCACTAGGGTTCAGTATGTAATTAATGTAGTGACAGCAAATAAAGTATGATGCAAGTAAGTGCATGTATCAGTATGCAGGTAGCAGTTTATCAGCTAGTTCAAACAAGCACAGTAATCAAGTAGTAATTAATCATTAATTAAGTTGTACGGATACCTGGTTTAGTGCGGGTTGTCACATTGCAGACTTATCTTTCTTAGTGTCTACCGTTGCATTTTCTGCCGGTTCAATCGTTTCCCATAAACCATTCGCTTCAAGAATCGTCTTGATACGAATAGCCCAAACCGTATAGTTTGTTGGTTTCAGAATCGGACACTGAAACTGGGAAAGAGAACTTCCTTCCTTCTGTATTATTATCGGATTTTGTCCGGATGTTCCTGACATGACTTCTTGCCGAACAATCTTCACCTTTACTAAACTTTTAATTTCTTGGTTTCTACAAACCTCTAATTCTTAACCCCCGCGTATCACCCAACGCATAACAAACAATCAATCTAATTCGCACTAAACCCCGGAATCAACAATCCTAGATTCCTAACCAATAACCCGGTTCAACCGTATCACCCTAGAACCGAACCCTTAAACAAAATTCTGAATTGAAACTTGCGAATTGAAAAATTAGAATGATGTAACCTGATCGCGAATAACTCTGCGATTTGATGCCTTGCGATTCCCGTGCCTAGAGCCTGGCGCTCTGATACCAATTGTTGGCCCCAAAATGGATCTTTGATCTCTAGACAATTGAATAACTTGAATATAAACTGAATATCTGAATACATGAATTGAAATACAATTGAAATCTACAACCCTATTTATAGTTTTCTAAGGGTACGAGTGAATAGACGCGTCTCTTCGTGAACGGGTGTGTCTCTAGGATCTTGTGGATGAGATTTAACGTGAAGAGGTGCGTCTCTAAACATGAAAAGTTGCGTCCCTTCCTTCTTCTCCTTGTGGCCGAAATCAAGAGGTGCCTCTCCAAGGGATTTCGCAACCCTTGGAGTGGTGGTTATTAACTTCTGGTTTGCCACTTTCAGTCCCTGAACTTTATAACCGCCATGTAACCGCCATATAACTATCTTTAATTAATAACTAATAAGCCCTTGTAGTTTAGGATGTGTAGGGATTATAACTTTCACTTATGTCACATATTCTAACAATAATAAACAGGCATGTTAGGACCTTTATCATCTACCACTCCATGTCTATATTTAATTTAGTATGTACCGTAACTTGATCAAAATTTGGACACCATATACTAAGTTATATAATTAAATGCCCATGCAATTCTGTTCAACAATAATAATACTAACATTGATCCAATAGTTATGCACACATGATCTGACATCCATATCAGTTCCACATGATCATATTTCAAGTCAAATAGTGCGGCTCCTTCACATTCTTTAAAGACTAAGATAGTTTTAAAAGAACTATATTTGGATCACTTATATACATCAGCATAATTCGGTTATTACCTACTGTTCTACATCACAATTATTATTTGATACCCCTCAACTACATCACATTATCAAACGAACAGTTACATCATCAATTAAATATCACAATCGCAAGAAAAACAATCAATAATCAATCTATTAATAATTGATACCACCCAACTCTCGAACCCCTCAACAAAAACAATCAATAATCAATCAATTAATATTTGATACCACCCAACTCTCGAACCCCTCAACAAAAACAATGAATAATCAATCAATTAATATCACAATCGCATATGTCCACAGAGGTTTGCATCGATACACAATACACTTCCCAAGTCATCAATAATTATCAACCAAAACAAAGGGTAGCACACTAACCAGGCACATTGAGCGGAGAGACAAAGATAATTAGCACAAGAGGAAGGTTGCGACTGGGTTGGTTCTGCCTCTTGTTGTCGTCCAAGGGGTAAAGTAAGGTTTGATGGGTTTGGGTGTGTTGTTGAGATAATGAAACCGTATACCAAGGTGTATGCATGCAAGCCCTTAATTAAAGAAGTTAGGTTCAGTTTGGGCCTAGGGAAACTGGGCCGACAATGGTTCAGCCTACCAAACAGAATATCTGGCCCAAGCTAGAGGTGTGCGACTCGAAGAGCGGTGTATGAGTTGAAAGGGGTGTGCGATCCCCAAGTTAGTGCGTGACCAGAATTATAAACCAATAACTATTCACATAAACATTAGCGTTTCCCAACCACGGAATTATCATCGAACATAAATATTCATGCCTTGTATACGTCAGTTATACTATAAAACAAAATGTAAAGAGATTGCAAAACACGAGTTGTCACACAGTCTGTTAAGTGCTTTAACTGTGGCGAACGGGGTCACTTCAAGAGGGAATGCACAAAGCCAGCACAGCATGGGAACCAAAATCCTTTCAGAGGTCAAGGCAACCAACAGAATCAAAATCAAACCAGGAATGACGATCGCACCTTGGTACCTGTAAACAATCAAGCAGGACCATCAAACAATCAAGCTCTTGTCGTGCAAGTGGATGAGGGTTGTGACTGGTCAATGCAATTAGGCATTGGTGATCAGGGTGGATCAGCTTGTTTTGCTGAAGTGGTGAAGGATCTGAAACACACCAGTGGTGGAGAATCTTTCGCCGGTGGTGAATCTTCTGAAGATGAAGACAGTTCTGGTTACAGTAGAAGCTCAGATGAAGAATCCTCAACTTCAGGCGATGATCATTTGGATGAAACGTCAAGTGTGTCAGTCGACGCAGATGTTGATGAATTGTTGGGAGAAGCTGCAGCCAGGAATGACAGAAGATCAATTCTGGTGGATAAAGCTGCTTATTCTTCTTCTTCGTCTATTCATTCAGCCTTTATGGCTAATGTCGGCAGTTTATCAAGTCAAGTATGTGTCGATAAACCAACTTCTGATAAATGTGATAAGTGTGTTAGTTTAGGTGATAAATTGTCGGACTTGCAAGGCAAATATGATGATTTGCAAAGCAAGTATGAAGTGACATATATCCACAATCAAAAGTTGATAGTGGATCTTTCAAAATGCAAAGAGGCTAACATGTTTTATGAAAACCATGAAAAAGAGGTGGTTGAAAATTTAAGAAAAGATAAAACCGAGCTAACAAAAATGGTTTCATGAAAACAAACTGACATAAACTGTTATATCAATCGTCTGGAAATCATGCAAAAAGAGTTAGCATGTGTTAAGTGTGGAAGTGAGGCGATCCGGCTTAAGCTAGATAGTTATTCAAACTCTAGGTATGTGCTGGATCACATCATTGACATACAGAAAGAGAAAAAGGATGTCAGGTGCATTGGATATAAGAAATGTCCACCACCTGTTAGACATAATTATGATGCAATGCCTGATGAGGAGAATAGAACTTATTATGAGGAATCTGTTCCTTTAGACATTGAGGAATTTCCAACCGGACTTGGATACAAAAATGAAGTATCATCAGATTCTGATGTTTCAACAGTTTCAAGTGTGTCACCTGCTAAACAAAATCAGGATCCTCCAGTTGTTGAGGATGCTGATTCTTCAGATGATGAATCCGATGATACTGACTCAGCAAAGTCTGATGCGGTAATCAAAGAAGAGGACATACCTCTTGAGAATCATATTCTATGTGATCCTACCGCAAAACCTGCTAAGACTGTTCTGGTCGAGTCCACGTCTGCAAAAGAGTCAGAGAGTGTGAATTTGCTGTACACTCTTGTTGGTGATGATAAAATCTATTTAGACAAAGATTTTCTGATTAAGAATGTAAATCAATCTTTAATTAGTAAAGTTTTTGAAGATTCGACAAGTAGGTTTTTGGGAAAGCCAGGTTCACATGTTGTGGTAACACAGTGCCCTCCGATTCCAAAGGCCGAAGTTCGAAAACAATATGGCAATCAGAAATTACAAACAATGAAAAAGCAGCAAAATCATACCAAACAAAAAGGTAAATCAACGACTCAAGGTCGAAAGGAATCGAACCAAAAGAAGAACAAGAAAGTGAACTTTGTGAAATCAACGGGAACGGATAAATTGGAAACTTTTGCAAATAAATCTAACTTAGATCATGTCAATCAAGTTAAATCTTTGAAAAGAAATGAACAAAACAGTTCAAAACCAAGTAACTCGGGATCACAAAGTTCATCGAAAAGACAATCACATGTTACTTTGGGCTTTGTTGAACGAAGATCATGTTTTGAATGTGGTGAAATTGAACATATCATTCGAAATTTTCCATATCTTCATAAACTAAAAGCCAAAGTTGATGATCCCCGTGAACAAAATTACCGAAAGCGACTTGTTTCTACAAAACAAGATCCCCGCCTTGTAAAAGAAAGGGAAAAGAAACAGAGACGCCAAAAAATCAGGGTAATTGAGAAGGCAATTAAAACTGATATGGTTCAAAAACAACATGTCTCTGTCAAACTAGAAATTTTTAAAACTTCAAACAAATAAGAAGTTAAAATTTCAAACAATCAAACTGGTAAACATCAACAGACATGGAAACCCAAATTGACCACAAATTCAGGGGGAACATCACAATTTCCATACCATCGAAAAGTTGAAGTAACTTTTGTTGATGAAAATGGAAGACCCAAGACTACTATGGCTTGGGTCCCCATCTCAAACTAATCATGTGAGTTCATGTGCAGGGTGTTCCAGGAGTAACTTTCAGCAGTCATTGGATTGCTGATAGTGGGGTATCCAGGCACATGACAGGCGACATGAAGCTTCTCTACGACATTAAATCTATTAGAGGAGGTTATGTTGCTTTTGCTGGAGATAAAGGCGCATATATTACGGGAGAGGGAATGGTATCCAACGGGGTTGTAAGTTTTGACAAGATCAACTTTGTACAACAACTTGATCACAATCTTCTCAGCGTTTCACAAATCTATGATAAGCAATTTTCAGTACACTTTGATGCAAATGGATGTTATGCGCTGAAACCCGGCTTCAAGATCCCAAAAGAATGGATTCTCTTATCAGCTCCAAGGATAAACGATTTATATGTCCTTAATATGAGCCAAGCCATCACTACGTCTGCACAAGCAACTTGTTTCGTAACCAAAGCCACGAAAAAAGACTCTATCTCTTGGCACAGACGGATGGGTCACATTCACTTACGAAAAATGAATCATTTGGTGTCGAATAAATTAGTGAATGGTGTTCCCCTCAAAAACTTTCATCTACAAGATGTTTGTGTTTCGTGCCAGAAAGGAAAACAAACGAAGAAGCGACACCCTTCTAAGAAAATCAACACGGTGGCCGTTCCGTTTGAACGTTTGCACATGGATTTGTTTGGTCCTATCAAGCATAAAAGCATTCGGAATGATCAATACAGCCTGGTGATAACTGATGATTATTCTAGATTTTCTTGGGTGGCGTTCATTGCACACAAGAGTGAAACTTTCGGTATTATCAAAAACTTGATCATTCAGATTGAGAATTTGTATACTTTGAAGGTTAAACGGATACGCAGCGACAATGGAACAGAATTTAAAAATCACGCTATGGCGGAGTTTTGCACTTCAAAAGGTATTCTTCACGAATTTAGTGCGGCTTATACTCCTCAACAGAATGGCCTCGCTGAACGTAAGAACTGTACATTGATCGAAACTGCTAGGACTATGTTGGTAGAGTCGCAGTTGCCCATTCCATTCTGGAGTGAAGCTGTGGCCTCCGCATGTTACACGATGAATCGAGTCCTTACAGTTAAAAGACACAACAATTATCGATCCTTGCACAATTATCGATCCTAATGGAAACTGTGGCCTCCGCATGTTACCTGCTTTGAGCTTCTTCACAAACGGAAACCTGATTTGGGATTTCTTGAACCGTTTGGAGCTCCTTGCACAATTATCGATCCTAATGGAAAGTTTGGGGCAAAAGCTATTGAAGGTTACTTTCTTGGTTATGCCACCCCGAACTTAAGAGTCTGGAATCTAGAGACTAAAAGGATTGAGGAATGGTCTGAAGTCAGAGTACAAAGACACACTTTTCTAGTCAAAAATCCAGGTCAGCCATGGATGTTTGAGTACGATGACTTTTTCAATTCGATCAATGTTGAAGCAGTTGAAGAAAATGCTGCGGCAAGGATGTTTTTCGAGAGTGACAATGCAACAGAATCACCATTGGTTCATCCAATTATTGTCAATCCAGAATCATCTTCAGTGAACAATAATGCTCTCGACAATGAGGATTTTCATGATGCTATGGAACTGAACGAATCTTCAGGGGATGATGAATTTCTCGATGCAGATCAAGAAGCTCCTACATCAGCAGTACATGGTACTTCAGAGGCTACACCTACGGTGGATGCCCCTAAAACAGCTGAAGCTACTGCATCATCCTCTTCGGCAGTTTCGGGTCTTGACTTGATTATTGATCTCAATTTCAACAATCTGGGTACAAATATTCAAGTTCCAGATAATCCAGAAACAAGGATTCACAATACCCATCCTCAACAAAACATCATCGGTAATGTACAAAGTGGCGTACAAACAAGAAACATGTTGCGAAACAACAACAATGCAGGCTTGTATGCGGCGATTCGAGAATCTGGTCAACAAAACGATTGGTCCTTCGCGTGTTATGTCTCACAAGAAGAACCAAAATCTATTAAAGAAGCTTTGAAAGATAATTCTTGGGTTGAAGCTATGCAGGAAGAACTGCAGCAATTCCAGAAGCTAGGTGTCTGGAAACTCGTTGATAAACCTGAAGATTACAAGAAGATTGATACCCGTTGGGTTTATAAGTTCAAAAAGGATGACCGTGGAGTAGTTATCCGAAACAAAGCAAGGTTAGTCGTTCAAGGTTTTCGTCAGATTGAAGGTATCGACTACAACGAAGTTTATGCACCAGTTGCACGTCTTGAAGCAATTCGAATTTTTCTAGCCTATGCGTCCTTCAAAGGATTCAGGGTCTACCAAATGGACGAGAAAAGTGCATTCTTACATGGTGTGGTTGAAGAAGAGGTGTACGTCGAAGAACCTCTAGGTTTTGAAGATCCTATTCATCCCGATCGGGTTTGGTTGCTGAACAAAGCTCTCTATGGTCTACATCAAGCACCACGAGCTTGGTATGTAACCTTATTTAATTATCTGCTGGAGAATGGATTTCGCAGAGGTCTTATCGATTGCACCCTTTTCATCAGAGAACATGATGGAGATCTTCTATTGGTACAGGTATACGTTGATGATATTATTTTTGGTTCTACTAACGATGTTTTGTGTAGGAATTTCGAGCGTGTTATGCAGGAGAAATTTGAAATGAGCGCTATGGGGGAGATAACTTTCTTTTTGTGCTTACAAGTGCAACAAACGAAGTCTGGGATATTCATTCATCAGACTAAGTATGTCAATGACATCCTGAACCGATTTCAGATGTCCGACACATCGCCCCTTGGTACCCCACTGCAGCAAAATCATGGAATTCATCCTGACCTGAAGGGTGAAGTTGTTAGCTCCTAATACTACTGCGCTATGATCGGATCCCTTATGTACCTCACAGCATCAAGACCAAACATAATGTATCCAACGTGCTTGCTTGCCAGATATCAAGTTAACCCGAAGGCCTCACATCTTACAGCTGTAAAAAGGATTTTTCGTTATTTGAAGGGTTGCCCTGACACCGGTCTATGGTAGCCTAGGGATAATAACTTTGACTTGATCGCTTTCAGTGATTCTGATTTTGGCGGATGCAAAATCGACGGCAAATCCACAACGGCTGGTTGTCAGTTTTTAGGAAATCGCCTAGTCACATGGCAGTGCAAGAAGCAGACTTGTGTCGCTACATCAACATGCGAAGCTGAATACATTGCTGCCTCAAGTTGTTGCTCCCAAGTCCTGTGGATTCAACAACAAATGCACGACTATGGTTTTGAATTCCTAACTACTCCTATTTTCGTTGATAATTCTGCTGCCTTACAGATCACTAGAAATCTTGTGCAGCACTCAAAGACCAAACACATCGAAATTAAGTATCACTTCATACGTGATTGCTTTATTAAAAGGCTAATCGATGTTGTTAAGGTCCACACCGATGACCAACGTGCCGACCTTTTTACCAAAGCTTTTGACAAATCAAGATTTGACTTTTTATTACTGGTAAACGGCATTAAGGTCATGCAAGAGTAAAACCGACATCGTAAAATCATTTTTGTAAATATCTTTGTGTTTTTAATTTATCATAGTTTTTACATTTTAGGGGGAGTAAATCCAAAATTTTTAAAATCCAAAAACATCGAAAAATTTCAAAAACACAAAAACAAAAATGAGTTTCCTGGCGAGCAAAAGAGAAAATGATAGTACATCAGTGGTATATCCAAACCTCTTTAAACCTAAAATGAAAAATTATAAGCAGCTCTATATAAGATGTATCGGTAGGCTCACAATCATTTTAAAGTGTGCAGGGTGATATAATTCTTAAATTGACAGGGTGATATAATTCTTAAATCGACTGAAGACCAGGTGGGAACCGCTCATTGGCATATGGTCTTAGTACCGAAATTTCGTTTGAGAGATTGCCGAGGTTCTGAGATATGTGGTCTTTATGCTGTTTATCATATGGGTATCATGGTTGTTTCTTTTACCGAAACAAACGGAGACGAAGTCTAGATCTTCCATGATACCATACATACGTGTACATATTGCATAGGACCTCAATAAGTGATCAACAATCACATGTCCACAAAATAAGTGATAATATATCACATTTATCCGGGAGTCAAGTTCGTCTCTTTGCTGTACATTTGTACTGACCTGTTCACGGACTTGCTCATGTGCCCTCATGCATATGAAAATCAAGTTCCTCACCAATAATTGATTCTATCACATAGGGCTTGTTTTCAACCAAAATAAGTGAGTATCTCACATTTTCATATACTTCAAAACAGATGATAAATGGTATACTCACCAGTAAGATGAATCCTCGTGCATACCTTGATACGGGAATGTGTCGTGTGTGGATGAACACCGGGCGGTAAGTATAAATCATACACTAATCGTATCCCCTCGCCATGATTACATCTAATAAGTTAAGCTTATGTGGACAACAATACCGATAATTGTTATAGGATGCTTATCTAAATGTTAACTAATTGAACACCAAGAGCGTTTTGGCGTGACCGTACACTGATATGATTCTCTTACCCTCGAAACTCGCAAAAAGAATGTCTGTAAATATTTATTTAATGCTTTCAGTTTCTGCATCTTTGTATATATTTATTTACTGCTTTCAGTCTTTACGTTTGAAATATTCAAAAATACCAAAAAGATTTTAGGTGTGTTTTAATATAAACTTTATAAAAACCAAAAAGATTTTATTTCTATCTTATTTTTGATTAACCGATGTTGGAACTCGAGTCTTCGACACCTGAAATCTGATTGAAAACCAATACAACTGCATCTTCATAAACGGTCGAAATTTGCAAGTTTTTGAAAGTTAAAATCCAAAATTGAACAATTTGTTAAACTTTCAAACTGTCGGACGGTAGTTGAACAATGGTCACATGTGTGTCATTTGTTTATGTTAATTATATTCCTAGCAGTTGTTCTCATTATGCGTTTAGATTTCTTGCATGTGCCGATGCTAAAGGCGAAGAGAACATGTTCGATGACAAGCTTCGGAATAAAGACACGATATGGAGGCACTCAAGAGATAAAGATGATCGAGTTGCGGTTGACCTATCATCAACACCTCAAGGATCTAAGTGCTGAAAATGGAGCTTATGTTAAGGGGGAGTTTGTTAACACACTTCCTAAATGAAAAGGGGAGTTTGTTGATACACTTTCTACTTACGACGCTTGAAGACTTTGAAGATCCTCCGACATGGAAGACATGGAAGATGAACCCTCACGAGCAGCATCCAAGGGGGAGTTTTTGATACGTATTATGTGGACGCGACTCGGTTCAGTTCGACTTGGTTCGGTTCGACTCGGTTAGGCTCGGCTCAAACCCGATGTCACGACATTGCTCCGTCGTGCGCCCCAGAGTTCGACACGCGAAGCACGAAGAGCCGTGAGCCGTTTCCCGCTGACACATCATCATGACATCACAATGATGATGTCATGATGATGTCATGTGAAGACTTTTGCATCTAAACATTCCATGTTCACGTGAAGTTCTTTGAGAAACAAATGAATTTGTTTGCTGTGCATGTTGCTGCTGTTGTCAAAAGATCTCCAATGCTTGCATGACGAAACTTCATGATGGAACCTTCGACGAAACTCCTGCTCATGCTATTGACGAAACTCCATCAAGATACATGACGAAACTCTTCCTGATCATGTTGACGAAACCCTCATGGTGAAATACAAGTTTCGTCGCAGATGGGAGTGTGATTGAGGTTTCGTCGATATGTTTCGTCGACTCATGAGGTTTCGTCGACCCTTGTTGCTATATATGCAGCACTGAGAACAGAAAGACACAGAAACACAAGAGAGAACACAACAGTGAGATACGAGAGAACATCAGAGAGTTTGTGAGAGTAACTTTGTGTAATCTTTGTAAACAAACTATTCTGGTTATAACATTTGAATCGTTAAACGTTACATCTTGCTTATTGTTTTCATGTCTCGATCTCGGTTTGCTTTCCCGGTTGGATTCCGCACAACCGGGTCAGTTCGTATACAAGGATTAGGCGACTAGATCCTCCGCTAGTTGGACCTACAAATTTTCATTTAAATGACTTTTGTAAACCGTCTAAGGCAAGTACATCTAGAAATAGGAAATTTTGAATGAATTCTAGGGCTATTCTTGGGACGTAATTTTAGAGGATAACTAGTGGAATTTCCTGGAGTGTTACGGCGGGAATTTGGTCGGTTGCAGTTCAATTCATTACGGTGTCAGTGCGATACCGTCACTCGGTAGAGCAACCAAAAGATAAAACCCATAAAAAAGCCGTAATATATGTCCAAAAGGAAATCAATGGACACGTGTTTTACATATATTGAAAACCATTACCAATACCGATGTTGTTCAGTCATTTTACATATATTGAAAACCATTACCGGTACTGATGTTGTTCAGTCGGAATCAATGTGATACCGATTTTGGTGGGACGATATCAATTTTGTTCATCACAGTATCGGTAGATACTATTTGCCTTGCATGAACCCAGATGATCCCATGAACCATCTTCCGAATGGAGGTCACATTGATCACAATGTTTTCCATACTTGTTGATACACAAACAAAAGGATTGAACAACCACAGAAACTCTACAATCGAAATCAATTGAAAACAAGAATGATGTGAACAAAAATAATGTGCTTGATCGTAGAATAAAGAACAGAATATCGTTCTTTCACTTCTATTTATTTGGAGTGAAGCGTCACGACTATAGCATCCCACCATTTGTATACAATTTCTATCCCATGTAACGTTCCACTCTAGTTTACCCTAATAGACTTACAAAAACAAATCCAACAATGCTGTGGCCTCCAAGCCAATACATAAATGTAAAACATAAATAGTCTAACCCATAATACTAAGCTAAAATAAAACATAGCAAGCCCAAACGCGGTTTGTGTGATTAAATGTATCCGTTCACCCCCTTAGTCACAAAACAAGTCTTCAATCTTTAAACTTCAAGCCATGCCACATGTGGCGTCATCAACGATGATTACCAAGTCTTCATCCGTGTCCTCCACATCGGGTTCGCTCTCACTTTGACTTGCTTGAAGTGAGTCTTGAACATCCATTGTTACATCAAGGTTTAGGGGACCGCAACCTTTTGGCCATTTTCTTTTCGCACTAACATTTTGCTTTTCCCATATTGCTTTGCCTTTTGCTGCCTTTGCCATAATCTCATTTTCTTCACAAGCTTTGAGAATCGTTACGTCCTTTTCTCTCAATTTGACCCTACTCCTCATAACATGGAATTTCCTTCAATTAGATCATGAAATTTAATACAAGTTATTTTTAAAGCTTCATCATGGTCTTCAACGTGGCCAAGTTTGAAAGCCACCATTTTCTATAAGCCTTCCTTTGTAACTTCGTTGAAAACGCCCATACCTACCATAATTTTTTATAATTCTGACAAATACCTTTTCACCAAACAACACACATGGAGGTATTTGCTCTATCTTGAGAATACTGCCGCAACCCCCGACCCCACCCCGGGAGCGGGTACTGCGACCATGAGCCGGTGGTATCGATGTTTATTAATTTGGCAGCGGAATTAAAACATCAGGATCGTATTTAGGAAATAAATTTAGAGTTTGCAAAACACCAAACTTTTTGTATTAAACAAATGGGATAAAAACCCATATTTTATTTATAATATCTGTATAGGGATAAACCCTAGTTTGCTGAAAATATAACTTCTTTTATTCGGTTAATTTATAGCCACTTTATTTAAGCATTCAGTGCTCCATAGCTGGTTTCTAGTAGCTTCACATCAAGTTACCTGAAACATGTTTTTAAAATATTTTATCAACAAGAAATACTTGCGAGTACATCCCATTTTTATAAAAGGACTTATTGTTATAACTTTACAGTATTAAGGGGAATTACAGTGTATATTTCTATCAATTATTCAACACAGTATGCGACTGGGGATACTCCCCTGTGCTCGTGGTCATATTACTTTGGGTCCTGTCACCCAACGGTAACGGTTCCTGTCACACCCTTGGTGACTGTGGACTAGTTATGTATATAAAACCCCAACTACTGGCAATAATTATAGATTACAAAGACTTAATCCCTGTAAGTATAACTGAAAATCATTTAAGTTTTTGTAAAGTAAGTTGTTGAAAAGAAGAATGACTCGCTTTGTAAACTTAGGTTTTTCTAGAGGCTTCTTGGAAATATTTTCTGATTATTTTCTTGAGTTCCTATTAAAAACATACAATGCATGCGTGTTAGTATAATAAACGAATTTAACGTTATCAATATGTCACGAGAGAGAACCCCAACTTAGTTTACAAAGCATAGCCCTAAACAGGCAGCGCTTTGGCATCGGTTGTTGGGTTCCAGATCAATCGGACAGGGTATCGAAGCAGTGATTAGTGTTAAAATACTTACAACGGGGCAGAGCTTCATCAATTTAGGGGTATTATGGCATTAATTTTCGTTCAGAAATTATAGAGTGAAAGAAAGAGACATGAACGATTTGAAATGCATACTGAACGTTCGATTTATACAAGTTCTGAGACCCATCGCGCCCCGCGACCGGCTCAAGGCCATCCAGTCGCGCCCGTGAGGGTCCCCTAGCTATGGCTAGGGTTGTCTGATCACTAGTCTAGGTTTGCCACGTGTACGACACGTGGCATAAAGGGTGTCCGACAAGTTTCACTCTGTCGCGCCCCGCGAAGGAATCCCCCTTTGTCGGTCGCGGGCCACGACGGCATTATTTTATTAAATTTTTCATTTTTCAATTAAATTAATGTTATACGGGTTGGGTTCTTTAATTATGGAGCGTTATAGGGCGTTTTTAAGGGTTGTTATATCCTCCCTACCTTGTTTTAAATCTCATCCTCGAGATTCACTAGAAATAGGTAAGGGTGCTTCCTTTTCCTCTCGGACTCTAACTCCCATGTGTATTTTGGTCCTCTTTTCGAATCTCATTTCACTTTAACTAGAACTAATCTCTTGTGTTTGAGATTCTTGAACTTTCTATCTTCGATCTGAATCGGTTTTTCTACAAACATAAGCTTTTCATTTACCTCTATGTCTTGAAGAGGTATTACCAATGATTCACCAGCTAAACATTTCTTGTATAATCTCAGGCCCTTATAGTTGTTTATCTCCAATCTCTTCCATCATACTGGTGTTCGGCATTTCCGTCCATAGAGTGCTTCGAATGGTGCAACATTAATACTGGTATGATAGCTGTTGTTGTAAGAAAATTCTATTAAAGGTAAATGTTCATTCCAATTTCCTCTAAAATCTATCACACAAGCTCTGAGCATATATTCCATTGTTTGGATTTTCCTTTCACTTTGACCATCTGTTTGAGGATGATAAGTTGTACTTAGATTTAGTTTGGTTCTCATTGCTTTTTAAAAACGTGTCCAAAAGTGTGAAGTAAAACGACTGTCTCTATCAGACACAATAGATAAAGGAATCACATGTAATGAAAATATTTCATTTACATATAGCTTGGCTAATTGTTACATACTGAAAGTTTCTTTCATTGGTAAGAAATGGGCAGATTTAGTCAATCTGTCTACAATTACCCCGATGGTGTCATTACCTTCTCGTGTCTTGGGTAATTTGGTAACGAAGTCCATTATTATCAATTCCCATTTCCAAATTGACATTTCCAATTGTTGCAAGTAATCCTGAAGGTTTCTGATGTTCAGCTTTAACCTGTAATCAGGTTAAACATTTAGCAACATAATTTGCTATGTCTTTCTTCATTCCTATCCACCAAAAGTTTTCCCTTAAGTCTTGATACATCTTGTCACTTACAGGATGCATCGTATACTTGGATTTATTAGCTTCTTCTAGAATTTGGCTTCGTAGGTTTCGCTTAATAGGTATCCAAATCCTTTTCTTATGGAATCTCCAAATTCCATTTGTTCATTTTTCTAATTCTTTAGTCATTCCTTTTAAACCTTCAACATCGTCCTTGATTGTTGTTTCATGTATCTTTTTCACTTGTTCATTTAAATCTACAATTTATACTTAAAGCATCAGCTACTACATTAGCTTTTCCTACATGATACTAGATATCACAATCAAAATCACTAAGGATTTCCATCTAACGTCTTTGCCTCATATTTAATTCTTTTTTTCCCAAAAACATATCTTAAACTCTTATGGTCTGTGAAGACAATGAACTTACTACCATAAAGATAGTGTCTCCAAATCTTAAGGGTAAAAGTTATCGCTCCTAACTCTAGATCATGAGTTGTATAATTCTCTTGGTGCTTCTTAAGTTGTCTGGAGGCATAAGCAATTATCTTTTGACGTTGCATTAACACACATCTAAATCCTAACTTGGAAGCATCACAATATACTATGAAGTGTTCAGTTCCTTCTTAAGTCGTCAGACGAACAATACGAGCAGTGGGAACAGGACGATCTAGTCGTGTTCTCATGGCTCATACAAAACATCGAACCAGGGTTAGCCGGTAACCTTACTCAGTTTCCCACTGCAAAGACGTTGTGGGACGCATTGGTGGTTACGTACAGCAGCGAGAAAGATAAACTACAAACCGTTAATTTACACGTCAAAGCAAAAGAACTCAAGCAAAATGGCTCGGCCCTAGGAGATTTTTGCATCACGTTACAAGGAATTTGGGGAGAAATAGATCGAAGGGATCCGAATCCAATGACTAGCTCTGCTGACATAGCAACATATAACAATATCATGTCTGAACAAAAATTATTCCAACTTTTGAATGCTCTTGACAGGAAGTTTGACCCAATCAAAAGAGAAATCCTTCGGTGGGATCCACTTCCCTTGGCTGGGGGAGCCTACGTGGCGGTCAGGAAGGAGATGGCACATCAAGGAATCCTTGGTACCATCTCTGAAACTTCACAGTCTGGCGTGGCGGCGGGGCTTGTCGCCGGCGGAACCACTAAAACCGATGGACAGGGGTTAATCACGAAGGGGCAACGGTGATCAGACTTCACTGGAAAATCATAATCCCGAATCGACAAATCCAAACTGAAATGTAGTCGCTGTGGGATGAACAAACACACTAAGGATCAGTGTTTCAGAATCGTGGGGTTCCATGACTGGTGGAGTGACAACAAAAAAACTAAGAACCCTAATCAAGAGGGGAAGATCGTCATTGCCATAGGCAACAGCAAGGCCACTATCAACGGCAACAATGAGAAGGATGGCAACAATAATGCTTTTGAAGAAATAACTAGGGCTCAAATTGAAGGCACATCTGAGACTGGATATCAGGATGGATAGACGTGGCACTGAGCGTGTTGAGAGGCAAAGTGATCCTTTTTAAATAAAAAAATATTTAAAGAAAATCCAAGCATCAACATTTCCGCTTAAAAAAAATCAAAAAAAAAAAAAAAAAAAAAAACCAAAATCAAAACCCCAAACAAAAAAACAAAAACCCAAATCAAAACGAATGCCAAAACCCAAATGGCCAAGTTGAATTTTGGAAATCCCACAATTTATCTTGAGTGGGAGCGAAAAGGAAAAAAAAATTTAGAGAAAATTATGGATCATTCAACATCATCTCCATATTTATCAAAGATCAACCTTCATTGCCAACTCATTATCCCTCAATTCCCTCCATCGAATTTATGTCTTTCCTTTTATATTCTTTCTTGTAAAGCCTATAAATAAAGGCTTGTTTTTTATTAGAATGGAAGAAATACATCAATAAAATTCAATTCCCTCTGATTATCTTTTTCATCTCTGATTATAATGATGACAAGATTCTTTCCAGCCTATCATACGAAGTCACCGCTTTGTTAGATGGTTGGTACATGGACGAGAACCTTACGTCGAGCAGGGGCGGACCTACCCTTTGGCCAGGGTGGGCGGCCGCACCCCTTGAAAAAAAAAATTAGTGTATATTTTAGGAAAAAAAACCCGATCCCACCCCTTGAAAATATGGTTGAACACCTCATCCGTACCCCCAGCAAATAATTTCTGGGTCCGCCACTGACGTCGAGCCGAACCCTGACATGAGTCACCTCTATGGCTCTCCACTAGTCGAACCACACTGTTCTGGTTGAACACCACGACACCAGAGATATCTTAATTCTTGAGTAGCTAGTGTTTCAAGTTTTGGTTTTCATGAACAAGAATATGAATGTATGGAGTTGGGGGCTGGGGGTTTATATATGGGTTTCTAGTCACGTGGGGTATATAACTAATTAAGACATAAAGCGTGCGTTCGGGCCCACTAAAACGGTTGAGAAAAAAATAAAAAAATAATGAAACTTGGTATGTTTAGGACATCGATCACTTTACCCACGTGTGGATATGAGGGGGTGGATTCCGGATGGAGGAGTCATTATAATTCCCCACAAACATAAAGGGATTCTAAAGCTGATATTGGTCAAGTCGTTTTGAATCAACCAGATGTTGATTGATACTACAGGAGCAATCTTAGTCCATTTCATTTTTATTACTTATTTGGAATTTTCATATACAAGTGTAGTTGTATATAATAAAACAGTATTTAATTTTCACTAAAACAAATCGAATATTTGTTATATGGCGAGTACCTCTAGAACGGGAAATCTTTATCGGCTTCTAGGACGGTCCATGAGCCTTATTAATAATTCTTTAATTCTTTCTTGTCCCTTTCTCCATCATGAGTTTGGAGTAATTAACTAATTATTTTAATTTTGGAATTGTCCCTTTCTCCATCATGAGTTTGGAGTAATTAACTAATTATTTTAATTTTGGAAAACCATTTAGGTATCCATATATTAATTAATTAAAGGAAGATTTCTCCGACCAAAACACACCTTGTTTTCTATTAACATTTAACGCTTACACGCATTGTTGTAAAAACTCTGTTTAGGCTTCGATTAGTCGATAATTAATCACTAGGGATTCACCGAATAATAGCCGATTAATCCTTAGTCAATCAACGGTGATCCTTTTCCGGTCAAATTCTGACCAGATTCTAGCCCAGGTTGGACCTAATCTTATAAACTCACTCCAATTACTTAAAAAATGAGTCAACAAAAGGTTAGAAAATGTCTATTTAAAAAATTACATATAAAATATGTGTGTATATATAAAACTAAAAATTACACATAAAAACTCAATTTGATTAATTCCGATTAATCCATGTTAATCCCCTAATTTATACTTTTTACTATTTGTATTCCCTATTCAGATAAAAAAAATTATTAAAAAAAAATAATTTAAATGTCTCTTAAATATTCATTTTCTCAATTTTGCGACGGGGTTAATTGGTGTAAATATATCCATCGCTGAAACTTTGCTAAATTTGTCCTTAAGTAATCCATAGCAAAATAACTTGCCGTTGATTTTTTCCACGATCAGTATATGTTTTTTCTAGAAGTGCAGCATTGTTTGGTTATTAAAAAACTTTAAGTGACAAGTAATTAAATCCATTCTTCCATGAGAAAACTGTATGTTTTGAAATAGACTTGTTTCTGAAGCAGAAAGTTATGCCTAGAGCTTTATAGTTAGTTTTACAAATTCTGTTATGTTACAAATGGATGGAACATTAATCAACCAGATTTCTATGGTAAAGAAGTGTAGATGGTTGATTAATTCGCACAAGTAATCAATATATAGCATGAAGAAGTATATCAATTCAACTTAGATGTTTAAGGGTATTGTTAAATTGTTGTTACTTCAGGTTCTTAGTGTAAAATGGTAAACCACTAATCAACTTTGATATTAGAAACTGCAAAAACTGAAATTTCAGGTCCATTATGCACTCGAACGTTGTGACAACACATAATCAAACTTGGACAAAAAAAATTGCAGATACATCACTCATACCGAATAGGAAACAAACCACTAATTAACCCAGAAACCATGACATACGTAGAATCTTGCTATAATCCAAACGGAAAGACCTAGCCAACCATAACTGGATATATGGCCATGGCTAGTTAACTAAGGTACTAGCTACATGTCTCTTACTTCAAACATGTTGCGGTTCTTGACGACTATATCAAACATATGCATCGATTTGAGCTTGTTAAAGTTTTTAGGCAGTGAAATGAGATGCACAGTGGATCTTTTGTGAAACTGAAACAAATCAGGATCATCATAGTACCTTTCCCATCCTAGTGATGACAAGATTCTTTCCAGCCTATCATAGGAAGTCACCACTTCGTTCGTTGGTACACGGACCAAGACCTTATGTCGAGCCGAACCTTGACAGGAATCACCTCCGGGGCTCTCCACTAGTCGAACCACGCCGTTCTGATTGAAAACACAGACACCAGACATATCATAAGTTCTTGACTAGCTAGATAGGGTTTTTTGTTCTGGATTTTATGAGCAAGAATACGAATTTATGGATTTGGGGGTTGGGGGTTTATATAAGAGTTTGTAGCAACGTCGGGTATATAATAATTAAGACATAAAGCGTGTGTTCGGGTCCATTTATCGGTTGAGAAAAAACTTTGTGTGTTTAGGACATCACTTACCCACATGTGGGTGCGTGGGGAAGGGAATCCAAAATCTTTTTCCATCTCGTTATAAATCCCCACAAATATACTCAAAGGGAATCTTAAGCTGATTGAGAATGGTCCTAATTATCAAAAATGGAAACAGCTGTACTATATGACCAGGTGTTGATTCACTACTAGAAAACTCGGCAATTGCGACTTAAATTTGCGACCTGCAAAATTTGCGACTAGTTTGCGACCAAAATTAAAACAGTCACAAACTTAAAAACCAACCTAGATCCGGCCGCAAAACGGTCGCAAATTAGTTGAATAGTGGTTGGAAAACAGTTGAGAATGCGATAAAATAAAAAACCAAAAGTTGCGACCGTAAAGCGGTCACAAACAGGAGAAATATATAAAAAGGTGAAAGAGTTCGTCGCAGCGGAAATTATACTCATATCTCTCACATAATCACTCGAATTAGATTGCGTATTCTTGTTTGTATATGATGATAAAAACAGAGTATGCAAATCGATAAGAAACAGTGGACAATTGATAATAATAGGAATTGTCTTGGTGCCGGTAAACATTGCCGGCTAATGTTAATATATACATGTGTAGAGGGCAGTTGATCGGGTAGTTATTCTTGGTGGGAATAACTACCATTTGAACCTGTGTCTTTCAACCGCCATGCCCCTTCACTTATTCGATTATATACATACATAAGCATAAGTATAATGATGCTTAATTATCCTAAAGTTACTGTTGATGCAAGTCGGATCCTACGGGGTACTAGGCGAAATTTCTTTATCAACTAGAATATGCAACGAAGAAATCTTTTTGTTTATTGTCATATTCTCGCATTTGGTAACGAATGAATAAACCTAGAATGTCAATACCGGTCCTAACGAGTTCACAAAGTCTTTGGAGGGATACAAGTCGGATCCTACAGGGTACTAGGGGACGTTCTTATTCAACTAGAATATGCAAAGAAGAAAGTCGTTTTCGTGATTTTTCGAAAAACCGAGAACATTCAGTGAAGATTGACGACAGTTCGGCTAAGTGAAGGGAATTGGTGAACATTTGAAAGTTGACGGCAGTTCCTTTAAAGTGGAGGGAATCTGTTAAGGTTTAGAGATCTTACCAAAGAAATGGGGGAATAAAAATTTTCGTATGTTGAATTTCTTCGGTAAATTTCTAAACGCAATCACAGGTGGTTTCTGGTGATACTAACGGTTCGGCGTGGAATGTTTTGCACAGACACATATTTGAGGATTTTAATTAATTCTCTAGCCAGCGTGAAGAGTTTTGCACGGAAACATACAGGCATCTTAAGTCTACAGTAGTTACAAAAGCGCTGTTCACTGAAGACTTGGGGAATCTTTATGAAAGCTGATAGTTCAAGACTGAAGACCTGCAGGATTCGGTTTTGGGTTTGATGTTTCTTTGGGATTTTACAGGGATCTGGGGGTAACTCAATTCATTGAGTTTGCAAACGATGTACTTGGTCAAGCTGACTTCCTGAGAACTGATGCTGAAGATCCGTAGTGCATTACATGGTCAACTTCACAAAGGCGAGACAATGAGATCTGGATGTAGTTCAACTAAGCGTGCTGTTTGGTTGAGCTTGCAAGGGATACACTTGGTCTAGCTGACTTTCCTGAGTGTTGATGCTGAAGATTAAAGTGCATTACTTGGTCGATTCCACAAAGACGGTTTACAGAAGACAGTTTACCAGAAATCTCTACCAATGTAGTATGCTTGAAGATCAAGACTTGATGCAGTTTTTAAAGAATGGAACCCTTATCAAATACCGGTTGGAGTATTGGAAGATCAGCGGAAGATCGGTCAATTGAGCCTTTTGAGGAAATTGCACAACACCCAACACGGATACGCATACTTTGAGGGGGAACTATTATACAAGAAACATCACGATACTACTTACCTGGATCATCGGTCAAGGGGGAATTTGTTAACACAGAAAAGATGAATACTTGACTGAAGATCGATTGCAGTTGCATTTTCGGCATTCGACAGCAACGGACAAGGGGGAATTTGTTGATGCAGATATAACTTTGATCCAGACTAAATGTGAGAAAGATTCTGCATTTTTCTCCACTGATCTTAACCGTATAACCTTGAATTACTAACTGATCCAGACTTAGAATGTTTCGATCTAATTCAGGGTTGTAGAACACACTCTGAATTCGAAACTTATCATTCCCAGACATTACATCTACAACCCCAATCCCTCTTATAAAGAAGAAATTGTTTTCTCCGGTTTTAGTTTCTACACCGAACATATTTTTAATTCTCTTAAAGACATCTAGATTACCCGCGTAATGGTGTTTAAATTTGGTACTAACATACCAGATTTCGGACCACAAACCCCCTTCTATACCGGTGATTATGTATTCCATACCAAGATCTTCGTCGACTTCTTGTTGTTGAATACCGATATTGATGGCTTGACGGATCAATTGAGTTGCTTCATCATTCTCCTTTGTCTTGCACGAAATGATTTGATGACCGGGCTCATTACAATAATAACATCTTTTGTGAAGTGAATTCGTCTTCCGTTGTTCCTTCTTTTCATCAGAACAATGCTTGCAGGGCATCACAGACGATGACGGATAGAGAGCATCATCATCACGTTCAACCGTGGCTCTGTGGCTCTGATACCACTTTGTTGGGATTCAGAGTTCATCGCAGCGGAAATTATACTCATATCTCTCACATAATCACTCGAATCAGATTGCATATTCTTGTTTGTATATGATGCTAAAAACAGAGTATGCAAATTGATAAGAAACATTGGACAATTGATAATAATAGGAATTGTCTTGGTGCCGGTAAACATTGCCGGCTAATGTTAATATATACATGTGTAGAGGGCAGTTGATCCGGTAGTTATTCTTAGCGGGAATAACTACCATTTGAACCGGTGTCTTTCAACCGCCATGCCCCTTCACTTATTCGATTATATACATACATAAGCATAAGTATAATGAAGCTTAATTATCCTAAAGTTACATAAGATATAAATATAATCAAGTTTACTATCTAATAGTTGTGACGGTTTAAAAGCAGTTGCAAATATGAGAAAAAAAAAAGTTGCGACTGTTTAAGCATAACCATTTAACCATTACAACGCTCTACTTCATCTCCTCAGCCACCACAAATCTTCATCCTCCTACCTTTCTCCTCCGGAGTCAGCTTCAGATCTACGGTATTCAAGCCCTACTTTCTGCAATCCGGTGAAACAAGAGGAAATTGAAACACGTATTCAACCTAAGATGCGTAATTCCTCACCGACTTTCTTAGATCTGATCAAATCGAAATCAAACTCATCAAAATGGTGTAATTGAGAGAAGGTTTTCTGTTGGTATTTCGGTGACGAAGATCGAGAATTCACCAGAGACGACGCTAAGGTCAGATCTACTGCATTAAAGCCCTAATTTTTGTAGTCCGGTGAAACGAGAGGCAACTGAAACCGGTTTCTGCGTACTTTCTCACCGATTTTCTTAGATCTGATAAAATCGAAATCAAATTCAATGAAACCGAATAATTGAGAGAAGGTATGTGAATTCAAAAATATTTATTTTATAGAATTGTTCACCGATTATCAAGTAACTGAAGTGAATTTCATTGCTACTACAAATTAGGTGCGATTATAGGTGAATAAGATGAAAATGATGCAAAAGTCACTCACGAAGAGAAGGATAATTAATCAACAAATAATCATAGCTTAGGTGAATGAGTAATCATCATCATTTGTTTATCAAAGTTGGTGTAATTATCCAGTTTAAGTTTCGTGAATCTTTGCTTTAAGTTTATAATTGTTGGTTAATTGTTGATTAAATTGACAGGCAAGAAGAGAGAAGATCAATACTCGGATGAAGCTTCTTCAATAGCCGGTACCTGGCTTAATACAGGACCAAAGTTTTAGTGAAAAAATTATTTGATTAATTTTATAACATTTTACTTTTCAAAAATATTATTTTAGTAGTTAGCAGTGAAAGTGAAAGTGATAATTAGGTGTATAATTAGTCACATTGCAGATTATTATCAGCTAAATGAGGGGGTGGTTTGGATTTTAAGGTTCTTTTTAAGGTGTGGGGTTAGGATAGTGATCTGGCCGTATAGGAATTCTGCTGTTTGGTTGGTATCGGTAGGAATTAGGATGCATGGGATATGCAAAAGCCTGGGATTTATAAGGGCAGACCACCCCAAGACTTATAGGGCATTATATTCCACTGCATATAATATTTGTAGATCTAGATCTTGGGCTGGTAACCATTTTGTACAAAATATTGTGTCTGTCTGCCTATTATTTTGATATTTTTTAGTCATCATGGTCCATTTACCTGATGGACTTAAAGTATAACCCCATTCGTCTCATTCATACGTAAACACAGATGTGAATAAATAATAAGCAGTAATTGTAAATGTATATAATGTATTTAATAAATTATAAGTGAACCGAGTAGAGCTCAAGCTTGAAAAAGTACTTAAGAATCGAGATCATAGTTGTCACTAGCGGCTATAGCGCGCTACAGAGCGTATATATCATATGTCGTTATATAGTATACAACGATAGATAGTGATGTTTTTATTTTCTTTAGTTTTTATTTCTCATATCCACTGTTCGATAACATGTATTTTTATGTTCATCTACTTTATCGCTATAGCTATCACTATGTAGCATATTAGTTAAATAGCGGGTAGCTTGTCACTGTTGAGCGCTATTCGCTTTTAACAACTATGGTCGAGATCGTGCTCTCATAAGTTTAACGAGCCAAACTCGAGCCTAATAAAGCTTGGGCTCGGCCCAACTCGGCTCATTTACACAGCTATTTTCTAGTGTATGCAAACATTTTCTAGGGCGGGTTAGACAATGGGTCATTTGTAACAGAAGCACACTGACCTGTTTGACCCATATTTTAAATTGAAACCCTTTCTCAATTCTGAGCTATTTTGAGTTTTGATCCACATTAAAAATAGCCCGTATTGACTCGTTACATAACCTACCCAGTTTGCTACATCCCAAAAGGGATAGAAGGCTGAAACTCAGTATTTTGGAATGTGTTTGAGTTTGTATTTCACTATTTTATGCAATTTGTAGGCCTGGCCTGTCACCCCCCAATTTTCGGTTTATGCGGAAGCGTATTGCGAGGTGTGGCCAGAGCGGCAATCGTTGCAATCAATCGAGTAAACAACATATTTAAACCATAAAAGGATGTTCATCCATACATTTGTTTTGAAACCATAATTTACATTACAAACATTCTTGTTTGAACTAAAACAACTACAACATTAACCACATTGTTCAAAGTTTAAAATAGTTTCAGACAACATAACAACTTAAAACGGATGACATCTCAAAAGCTTGCGTTCTTGATAACAACACGAACATATTTTTCCCAAAGCCGTCCACAAATCTCATGTAATACATGTTAGTTTTGAAAACGTCAACAAAAGTTGAGTGAATTCATGTTATTTCGTTTTTGCATCAAATGAGTCTCCAAAACATTTGAAGTAGTAAAATTCTTTTTGTATAGTATGATAAAAAATCGTGTGATCATTTGGGTTGTAGGTCCACCCGGAGGATCGAGTCAACCTCTATTCTTGTTTTCTGACAAACCCAAGAGTGCGGAATCCAAACGGGTAAGTTAAACCAAGTTACGAACACGTAAGACACAAGATTCAACCATTAACACTCAATGTATTAATGCTATGAAACGGTTACAATGCGGTGTTTACAAATGGTCTCTGTAAACTCTCAGTGTGTGTGTGTATTACAGTGTGTTCACTCTCAAATCTATTCAGACTTGTCTAACAATCTGTGTCTTCAGTCTGCTGTATATATAGTGCAATATTCGGCGAACCTTACACATGTGCGACGAACCTTCATGAAGTCGACGAAGGTTGAACCTTCGTCAACAACAGATGTGACGAACATTAAGCTTAGCGACGAAGATTAACCTTCGTCCAATCAAGGACTTCGTCCACAAGGAGACTTCGTCACATGAAAGACTTCGCCATCAGTTGAGTGTATCCGGTCCACAGAAATAAAAGGCCCAACATGAATTAGACTTAAGTTGTCATGTTGTGCTTGGGCTTCCTCAATGATGGGCTTTGACTTGTTGGGCCAAACAAACAGAGAACAGTCAAACATATAAGTAACACATAAGCAATACGGTCTTCACTTCGTAGCCGAGTCGAACCGAGCCTAGCCGTATCCACACAATATGTATCAACAAACTCCTCCTTGGATGCTGCTCGTGAGGTTCGTAATCTCGTTCTCCATCTCTTGATGGTTCATTCATTCTTGGAAAGTATCTTCAAAGTCTTCACGTGTCACACATAGAAAGTGTATCAACAAACTTCCGCTTTTATCTAGGAAGTGTATCAATAAACTCCCCCTTGGATGCTGCTCGTGAATCTTTTGATCTTCAATGCTTGAGATCCTTGTGGTGTTGATGATTGATCAGCGGAAACTCGATCATCGTTATCATTTGAGTGCCTTCACGTCGTGTCTTCATTCCGAACCTTATCATCGAACATGTTCTCCTTGCCTTTAGCATCTGCACATGCAAGAAAGCTAAACACGTAATGAGAACAACTGCTTGGAATATAGTTAACATAAACAAACGACACACATGTGACCATGTTTTCAACTACCGTCCGACAATTTGTTTGAAAAGTTAACAGATTTTTCAATTTTGATTATTAACTTTCAAAACTTGCAAACTCTGACCGTTTATGAAGATTCAGTCGTTTTGGTTTTCATCAGATTTCAGGCAACGAATACTTGAGTTCCAACATCGGTTAATCAAAACTAAAGCAGAAATAAAATCTTTTTGACTTTTATAAAGTTTATATTAAAACACAACTAAAATCTTTTTGGTATTTTGAATATTTCAAACTTAAAGACTGAAAGCAGTAATTAAATATATACAGAGTTGCAGAAACTAAGAAAAGTAAATATATACAAACATTCTTTTTGCGAGTTTCGAGGGTAAGAGAATCATATCAGTGTACGGTCACGCCAAAACGCTCTTGTTGTTCTTTTTAGTTATCATTTAGATAAACATCCTATAACGATTATCGGTATTGTTATCCACATAAGCTCAACTTATCATATGTAATCATGGCGAGGGGATACGTTAAGTGTATGATTTATACTTACCGACCGGTGTTCATCCACGTCACGACACATTCCCGTATCAAGGTATGCACGAGGATTTCATCTTACTGGTGAGTATACCATTTATCATCTGTTTGACCGTATATGAAAATGTGAGAAACTCACTTGTTTTGATTGAAAACAAGCCCTATGTGATAGAATCACTTATTGATGAGGAACTTGATTTTGAGATGCATGAGGGCACAGGAGCAAGTCCGTGAACAGGTAAGTACTTTCGTACAGCAAAGAGACGAACTTGACTCCCGAATAAATGTGATATATTATCACTTATTTTGTGGACATGTGATTGTTGATCACTTATTGAGGTCGTATGCAGTATGTACACGTATGTATGATATCATGGAAGATCTAGACTTCGTCTCCGTTTGTTTTCGATAAAAGAAACAACCATGATACCCAGATGATAAACAGCATAAAGACCACATATCTCAGAACCTCGGCAATCTATCAAACGAAATTTCGGTACTAAGACCATATGCCAATGAGTGGTGTCGATTTAAGTTTATATCACCTTGCACATTTTAAGATGATTGTGAGCCTACCGATACATCTTATATAGAGCTGCTTAACATTTTTCTTTTTTCTTTTTTCTTTTTTAAGCTCAAAGAGGTTTGGACAGACCACTGATGTACTATCATTTTCTCTTTTGCTCGCCAGGAAACTCATTTTTGTTTTTCTATTGTTTTTGGGTTTTGGAATTTTTCGATGCTTTTGAATTTTCAAATTTTGGATTTACTCCCCCTAAAATCAACAAACTTACAATAATTTTAAAAACACAAAGATATTTACAAAAACGATTTTCCGATGCGGATTACTTTTGCTTGACCTTAATGCCATTTACCAATAATAAAAAGTCAAATGTTGATTTATCAAATGCTTTGGTGAACAGGTCGGCAAACTTTGGTCATCAATATCGACCTTAACAACATCGATTAGCCTTTTATCAAAGCAATCACGTATGAAGTGATACTTAATTTCGATGTGTTTGGTCTTTGAATGCTGCACAGGATTTCTAGTGATAGATATGGCAGCAGAATTATCGACTAAAATAGGAGTAGTTAGGAATTCAAAACCGTAATCGCGCATTTGCTGTTGAATCCACAGGACTTGGGAGCAACAACTTGAGGCAGCAATGTATTCAGCTTCACAAGTTGATGTAGCGACACAAGTCTGCTTCTTGCATTGCCATGTTACGAGGCGATTTCCTAAAAACTGGCATCCAACCGTTGTGGAATTTCCGTCGATTTTGCATCCGCCAAAATCAGAATCACTTAAAGCGATCAAGTCAAAGTTATTATCCTTAGGGTACCATAGACCGGTGTCAGGGCAACCCTTCAAATAACGAAAAATCCTTTTTACAGCTGCAAGATGTGAGGCCTTCGGGTTAACTTGATATCTGACAAGCAAGCATGTTGGATACATTATATCTGGTCTTGATGTTGTGAGGTACATAAGGGATCCAATCATCGCGCGGTAATATGAAGAGCTAACAACTTCACCCTTCAAGTCTGGATTGATTCCGTGATTTTGCTGCAGTGGGGTACCAATGGGCGATGTGTCAGACATCTGGAATTGGTTCAGAATGTCTTGAACATACTTAGTATGATGGATGAAAATCCCAGACTTCATTTGTTGCACTTGCAAGCCCAAAAAGAAAGTCATCTCCCACATAGCGCTCATCTAGAATTTATCCTGCATTACACGATCAAAATCCCTACACATAACATTGTTAGTAGAACCAAATATAATATCATCCACATATACCTGTACCAGTAGAAGATCTCCATCTTGTTCTTTTATGAAGAGAGTGCAATCGATAAGACCTCTGCGAAATCCGTTCTCCAGCAGATAATTAGATAAGGTTGCGTACCAAGCTCGCGGTGCTTGATGTAGACCATAGAGAGCTTTGTTCGGCAACCAAACCCGATCGAGATGGATAGGATCTTCAAAACCTGGAGGCTGTTCAACATACACCTCTTCTTCCGCTAGACCATGTAAGAATGCACTTTTGACGTCCATCTAGTAAACCTTGAATCCTTTGAATGAGGCATAAGCCAGAAAGATCCGAATTGCTTCCAGACGTGCAACAGGTGCATAAACTTCGTTGTAGTCTATACCTTCAATCTGACGAAAACCTTGAACGACCAATCTTGCTTTGCTTCGAATAACGATTCCACGGTCGTCCTTTTTGCATTTATACACCCAACGGGTACCAATCTTCTTGTAATCAGCAGGTTTCTCTACGAGCTTCCAAACACCAAGTTTCTTGAATTGTTGCAGTTCTTCATGCATTGCTTCAACCCAAGAGTTATCTTTCAAAGCTTCTTTCCAAGTTCTTGGCTCTTCCTGTGAGACATAACACGCGAAAGACCAATCGTTTTGTTGACCAGATTCTCTGATCGCCGCATACAAGCCTGCATTGTTGTTGTTCCGCAACATGTTTCTTGTTTGAATGCCACTCTGTACATTACCGATGATGTTTTGATGAGGATGGGTATTATGAATCCTTGTTTCAGGGTTTTCCGGAACTGGAATGTTTGTACCCAGATTGTTGAGATTGAGATCAACAACTAATTCAATACCCGGAACTGACGAAGAGGATGATGCAGTAGCTTCAGCTGTTATAGGGGCGTCCACTGGAGGTGTAGCCTCTGAAGTACCATGTACTGCTGATGCAGGAGCTTCTTGATCTGCATCTTGAAATTCTTCATCCTCTGAAGATTCGTTTAGTTCGGTTGCATCATGAAAATCCTCATTGTCGAGAGCATTATTGTTCACTGAAGTTGGTTCTTGATTGACAATAATTGGACGAACCAACGGTGATTCTGTTGCGTTGTCACTCTCGAAAAACATCCTTGCCGCAGCATTTTCTTCAACTGCTTCAACATTCATCGAATTGAAAAAGTCATCATACTCAAACATCCATGGTTGACCTGGATTTTTGACTGGCAATGTGTGCCTTTGTACTCTGACCTCAGACCATTCCTCAACCCTTATAGTCTTTAGATTCCAGACTCTTAAGTTCGGGGTGGCATAACCAAGAAAGTGACCTTCAATAGCTTTTGCCCCAAACTTTCCATTAGGATCGATCATTGTGCAAGGAGCTCCAAACGGTTCAAGATATGACAAATCTGGTTTCCGTTTGTGAAGAAGCTCAAAGCAGGTCTTGTTGTGTCTTTTGACTGTAAGGACTCGGTTCAATGTATAACAAGCAGAGGACACAGCTTCAGTCCAGAAGGGAATCGGCAATTGTGACTCTACTAACATCGTCCTAGCAGTCTCGATCAATGTACGGTTTTTACGTTCAGCGACGCCGTTCTGTTGAGGAGTATAAGCCGCACTAAATTCATGAAGAATACCTTTTGATGTGCAAAACTCCGCCATGGCATGATTTTTAAATTCAGTACCATTGTTGCTGCGTATCCGTCTAACCTTCAACTTATACAAATTCTCAATCTGAATGATCAAGTTTTTTATAATAACGAAAGTTGCACTCTTGTGAGCCATAAACGCCACCCAAGAAAATCTTGAATAATCATCAGTTATCACGAGGCAGTATTGATCATTCCTGATGCTTTTGTGCTTGACAGGACCGAACAAATCCATGTGCAAACGTTCAAGAGGAACTGCCACCGTGTTGATCTTCTTTGTCGGATGTCGCTTCTTAGTTTGCTTTCCTTTTTGGCATGAAACATAGACATCTTAAAGATGTAAATTTTTAAGAAGAACACCATTCACTAATTCATTCGACACCAAATGATTCATTTTCCGTAATTGAATGTGACCCATACGTCTGTGCCAAGAGATAGAGTCTTTTTCAGTGGCTTTGGTAATAAAACAAGTTGCTTGTGCAGTCGTTCTTATTGCTTGGCTCATATCAAGGACATATAGATTGTTTATCCTTGGAGCAGATAAGAGAATCCATTCTTTTGGAATCTTGAAGCCGGGTTTCAGCACGTAACATCCATTTGCGTCAAAGTGTACTGAAAACTGTTTATCACAGGTTTGTGAAACGCTGAGAAGATTGTGATCAAGTTGTTGCACAAAGTTGATCTTGTCAAAACTTACATCCCCGTTAGATACCATTCCTTCTGCTGTAATATATCCGCCATTATCTCCAGCAAAAGCAGCATAACCTCCTCTAATAGATTTAACGTCGTAGAGAAGCTTCATGTCGCCAGTCATGTGCCTGGATGCCCCACTATCAACAATCCAATGACTGCTGAAAGTTCCTCCTGGAACACCCTGCACATGTACTCACATGATTAGTTGGAGATGGGACCCAAGCCTTTGTGGTCTTGGGTCTTCCATTTTCATCAACGTAAGTTCCTTGAACTTCTCGATGTTGTGGAAATTGTGATATTCCCCCTGATTCAGTAACCGTTTTTGGTTTCTAGGTCTGTTTTGTTTTACCAGTTTTATTCTTTAAAATCTTCACTTCATGATTGTCTGAAGTTTTTGAATTTTCTGGTTTGACAGAAACAGATGTTTTGTTAACCACGTCGGTTTTAATCGCTTTTTCAATTTTCTTAACCTGTTGGCGTTTCTGTTTCTTTTCCCTTTCTTTTACAAGACGGGGATCTGGTTTTGATGAAACAGATCGCTTTCGGTCAATTTGGTCATGGGGATCATCAACTTTGGCTTTTTGTTTATGAAGATATGGACAATTGCGAATAATATATCCAGATGTGCCACATGAAAAACATGATCTTCGTTCTACAAACCCCGAAGTATCATGTGATTGTCTTGTCGATGATGAACTTTGTGATCCCGAGGTACTTGGTTTTGAACTCTTTGGTTCATTTCGTTTCAACATTTTAACTTGATTAACATGATCTAAGTTAGATTTATTGGCAAATGTTTCAAGTTTATCCGTTCCCGTTGATTTCACAAAGTTCACTTTCTTGTTCTTCTTTTGGTTCGGTTCCTTTCGACCTTGAGTCGTTGATTTACCTTTTGGTTTGGTATGATTTTGCTGCTTTTTCACTGTTGGTAATTTCTGATTCGAACTTCGGCCTTTGGGATAGGAGGACACTGTGTTACCACAACGTGTGAACCCGACCTTCCCAAAAACCTACTTGTCGAATCTTCAAAAACTTTACTGATTAAAGATTGATTTACATTCTTAATCGGAAAATCTTTATCAGAATAGATTTTATCATCACCAACAAGAGTGTATAGCAAATTCACTCTCTGACTCTTTTGCAGACGTGGACTCAACCAGAGCAGTCTTAGCAGGTTTTACGGGAGGATCACATAGATTATGATTCTCAAGAGGTATGTCCTCTTCTTTGAACACGGCATCAGACTGTGCTGAGTCAGTGTCATTAGATTCATCATCTGAAGAATCAGCATCCTCAACAATAACTGGAGGATCCTGATTCTGTTCAACAGAAGACACACTTGTATCTGCGGACACATCCGAATCTGATGGTACTTCATTTTTGTATCCAAGTCCAGTTGCAAATTCCTCAATGTCTAAAGAAACAGATTCCTCATAATAAGTTCTATTCTCCTCATCAGGCATGGCATCATAATTTTGTCGAAAAGTGGTGGACATTTCTTATATCCAATGCACGTGACATCCTTTTTCTCTTTTTGTGTGTCAATGATGTGATCCAGCACATATCTAGAGTTTGAATAACTGTCTAGCTTAAGCCGGATCGCCTCACTTTCACACTTTGCACAGGCTAATTCTTTTTGCATGATCTCAAGACGATCGACATAACAGTTTATGTCAGTTTGTTTTCTTGAAACCATTTTTGTCAGTTCGGTTTTATCTTTTCTTAAATTTGCAACCACCATTTTAAACTCCTTTTCATGGTTTTCATAAAACATGTTAGCCTCTTTGCATTTCGAAAGATCCACTATCAACTTTTGATTGTGGATATTTGTCACTTCATATTTGTTTTGAAAAACCTCATGTTTGCTTTGCAAATCACACCACTTAGCATCAAAAGAAACATGTTTGTTTTTGCAAGTTAGACAACTCAGCATTTAAAGCATCATGTTTTCTTTGCAACTCAGACATATTAGCATCCAAATCAGCACATTTAACACTTAAGCTAGCACAATTATCACAATTAACAACAGTTGGTTCATCGACACATACCTGGCTTGATGAACTGCCGCCATTAGCCATAAAGGCTGAATGAAGAGAAGAAGAAGAATAAGCATCTTGATCCACCACAATAGATCTTCTATCATTCCTTGCTGCATCTTCTCCTAACAATTCATGGATATCTGCATCGATTCTCCCACTAGATACATCATCAGAATAATCTTCACCTTAGGTTGAGGTTTCCTCATCTGAACTCCTTGAATCACCAGAACTCTCTTCATCTGAAGATTCACCACTGGCGGAAGATTCTCCACCACTGGCATGTTTCAAATCCTTAGCAGCTTCAGCAAAACAAGCTGCTCCTCCCTGATCACCAATGCCTAATTGCATTGACCAGTTGAAACCTTCATCTATTTGCACCACAAGAGCTTGATTGGTGTTCGATGGTCCTGCTTGATTGTTTGCAGGGACCAAGGTGCGATCATCATTCCTGGTTTAATTCTGATTCTGTTGGTTGCCTTGACCTTGGAAAGGATTCTGGTTCCCATGCTGTGCTGGCTTTGTGCATTCACGCTTGAAATGACCATGTTCACCACAATTAAAGCACTTGACGGATTGCTTGTCGAACGCATACTTGGTATCTTTCTTGCTTTCCAAGCTGGTTCGACCCGTCCGTTCCATGAAATCTTTAGCTCGCCTTACAGCACTGGCGAAAGCCCATTTGATGTCCATCATATCCATCTCTTCTTTATCGATTTGCTGATAATCTTCTTGAGTTAGATTGATGTTTCTGATCTGCCCTGCAATCAACCCACAATACGAGCTCACCAATGTGTTTAGTATCTCCATATGATCTTTAGCTACTTCAACGCTAACTTTGGAGAAGTTTGACGTGTCAAGCCGTACTGTATTTGAATTTGATGGCTGACCAGCAGATGATGTGCTTCTATAACAAGCTTGTTGTTGAACAGGAAGTGGATTTCCATACAAGTCTGTGGTTGGAGCTGGCTTTACAGGAACTTGTATCGGATTGCCATACAAATATGTGCTTGTGACAAATGTCGTTTGAAGTGGAGCATGTGAAGCAGGTCTTGCAGAAGTGCTAGAAGTTCCATAATACATATCAGGATTTTGTCGCACTGGTATTGCAGAAGTGCTAGAAGTTCCATAATACATATCAGGATTTTGTCGCACTGGAACCCTTTTTGCCTTTACAGTTTCTTCCTGATCTTTGTTCTCCGAGAGCTGACCGAAGTCATTGATGTTTGTCGTAGCCAATGTGCCATTGTATTTCAGGATTTCCAAGAAACCATTCCATTGAGGTGGCAGTGCATCGGCAAACTTTGTGACAACCTGTGCGGGAGTTGTTTCTACCGCATAATTACTCAATTCAGTCAGCAAGTGATGAAATCGACTTGTCATATCTCCCAAAGATTCATTTTCCATACAAGTGAAACCATCAAACTCCTTTTTAAGTAAATCATCTCGTAATTGACGTGACTTTTCATTTCCTAGACCTCTTGTCTTCAATGCATCCCATAATCGCTATGACGTCTTGAAGCTGACAAACTGATGATATATATCCTTGCTCAACGCCTGAGTCAGAATAGCATATGCTTTCTTTTCTAAATCATATGCCTTTTTCTCATCTTCCGTAAAATCTGCAAATGTCGCAGCAGTTGAAGTGGCAACCTCAAGAGCTTGATCGAAATCTGTAATAAAACATAACCGCAATTCCGTGTTTTGCCCAAGGACATACGTATGAAATCTATCTACCCATCCAGGATATTCGTTTATGTGCATTAGTTTTGATGGGCGATTTAGACTTCCGGTCTCGCTTTCGCTTAGGAGTATTCTTTGAATACTTGGAGTTTGATTTGAAACAAACGCCCATTGACCTGTCGACGTTGGATTCGCTTGCGAAGATGCAGGTGCGGGAGATTCTGCCCATGATGGCGGCAAACGCGTGTTTGTATACTTACTTTCCGTATTAGAAGTGGGTGCGGGAGATTCGGCCCATGATGGAGATAAACGCGTGTTTATATACTTGCTCTCTGCAGTTGACGGAGTACCCCACCAATTCGGATTCATTTCGAATATATAATGAAGAGTACCTGGTTAAAACAATCAAATCAAACAGTTAAATATGATTTTGAAAGCTTCTATTAAAAAGATCAAGTGAATGTCGACGAAGGTTGGGTATTATTCAATGAAGGTTCGTTGAGTAGAAGGTGATGAAGGTTAGGAGGTTCAGTCGAGTGGTAGGGTCGACGGAGAGTGTAAGGGTTCGGCAATACAAGGTGACGAAGGTTGTTAAGGGTTCGTCAATGATGAAATGTGTGATGAAGGATGATGATGTGACGAAGGTTGTGGGGTGACGAAGGATGAAAGGTTCGGCAATGATAGTTTATGATGAAGGTTTGAAGGTTCGGCACAAACAATAAGATGACGAAGGTTTACAAGGTTCGTCAATGTAAAGTTTGTTGACAAAAAGGACCAGACAAGTTTAGATATTTTCAACACCAACTCTTATCCTTTATCTGACACATAGACTTTCTAATGGCCCAATTGTCAAACTCACCATACTTGCAGCTATACTTTTCAAATAAACATCATCATGTTAATGTACACAATAGTCAAACAACAATTTTTTTAATCACCAACACTTCAATAATATATCAATTCAAGATCAAATAATGATAATGTGTGAAGAACAGTTTGAATAACACCAAGAACATTATGAATTTCAAATGAATACTTGAAGATTTCGGCCAAACATTTTCACCGGAGAATATTTCTCAAACACAATTTGCTTATACTTTCAAGAAAAACCAAACTCTAAACATGCACACATGTAATGTAACAAGGTTTTCAATAAAACTATAGCAAAACAACACGATTTTGACAGATTTTATAACCTTTTTCCAGAAAATAAGATTTTTCAAATTCAAAATCAAGAACAAATTTGGACAACTTTATAAAAAATCTTTCAAAACACAAGAAACACAACTTGGTTTTAACAAGGAATCGAGCCAATGCTCTGATACCAATTGTAGGTCCACCCGGAGAATCGAGTCAACCTCTATTCCTGTTTTCCGACAAACCCGAGAGTGCAGAATCCAAACGGGTAAGTTAAACCAAGTTACGAACACGTAAGACACAAGATTCAACGATTAACACTCAATGTATTAATGTTATGAAACGGTTACAATGCGGTGTTTACAAATGGTCTCTATAAACTCTCAGTGTGTGTGTGTGTGTTACAGTGTGTTCGCTCTCAAATCTATTCAGACTTGTCTAACAATCTGTGTCTTCAGTCTGCTGTATATATAGTGCAATCTTCGGCGAACCTTACACATGTGCGACGAACCTTCATGAAGTCGACGAAGGTTGAACCTTCGTCGACAACAGATGTGATGAATATTAAGCTTAGCGACGAAGATTAACCTTCGTCCAATCAAGGACTTCGTCCACAAGGAGACTTCGTCGCATGCAAGACTTCGCCATCAGTTGAGTGTATCCGGCCCATAGAAATAAAAGTCCCAACATGAATTAGACTTAAGTTGTCATGTTGTGCTTGGGCTTCCTCAATGATGGGCTTTGACTTGTTGGGCCAAACAAACAGAGAACAGTCAAACATATAAGTAACACATAAGCAATACGAGCATACCGAGTCAAGACAGGAGGATGTCTTGACTACGGTCTTCACTTCGTAGCCGAGTCGAACCGAGCCGAGCCGTATCCACACAATATATATCAACAAGTGTTTTGCAAGGACTAATATGTATGCCAGAATAGGAGGCAACCAAACCTTGACAACTTATCGTGTGTGTCAACGACACTAGTTTAGACACAAAGGCACTCTTAACGATCGTGGTTGTTATGGGCCATTTTCTGAGTATATATATCCTGACTAATATCCTGCTTTTGGTTGTTTACTTGTGATCAGGATACTGGATTAGGATATTGGTATCATCCTGGGCCATATCCTGGTGTTAACTAAATTAACAACGTGCAGGTTAGAGGCTGTGGGTTACTAACGGTCAGATGGACTTCTTCTCCTAAAGACTCGGGCGTATCTGTTATGTGAGAGACGTTGAACCCGAAAGACCAGGTCTACAACGTTCGAATGGGGAATATTCGCTGGATCCCGGTTTATAAGGGTAGTTTGTTGCATTTCTTTTACTATAAATAGATGGGGGCGGATCAGATTAAGGCACGCAACTTACACACACACTTTTGAACACTTTTGCTCTCTAGCTTTCAGCAGTCACTATACACAAACACTTGTAATCGAATTACATTGTAACACCTAGTTGATCCGCACCACATCCTGCACTGTATCCTGAGATTTAAAGCAATAGAAGATAAAGGCAGCTGCGATTGTCAGCTCCCGAGGTTTTGTGCCAGCGATCTAGATTGATCAAGGGCTTTCCTCGTACATCACGTGTCAACCTTTACATTTTTGCTCATTGTTTGATCATAGATACAGCTCAATATCCTGAGCCGTATCCTGAAACTGTTTTTGCAATTAACTTGATTAACATATTTTCGACAATCATTTCTAGCACACTACCTCACTTAACTAATTTGATCACTAAATTGCTTCGGTAATTTTTTACCAAAACAATTTGGCGCCCATCGTGGGGCGAGTGGTGCTATTTTTGCTAAAAACTTTAGTAAACTCATTACTCGGCTTTCTATTGTCAAAACTTTTTGCTACATTGTTTTCAATGGCCTCCAGATCAAACATGAGCTCTTCCACCATGTCTGCTACAACCTCTGCAACAATTGGTTCGGTGCTTCCACCTCCTCCTCCACGAATGCAAACTTCTTCACATGGAACTGAAAGTCATGTGGCTCGGGATGTTATCCCCGCTCCCACTACTCAGGGACCTGGTCCTGTTTTGGCTTCTAATGATGAAATTCTGAATTTGTTTGGTAGTGTACAGGAACAGATGAGGCAGCAGCAGGAAACTAATCGGATGCTGATGAGAGAGATACAACTCTTGAAATCCGGCCCAAGTAGACCTGCTGAAGAAACTGTCACTCCTTTGCAGCCTAGAGCTTTGAATTTCAGTTCTGCAGTTTACACTGAAGATAACCGAGGGAATATCGTGCCAAGCCATTCTCAGAATCATATTCCTGAGATAGCCTCCTCGGTCAAGATGTCAACTGTGAGGAGCTCAGGATATACTTCAGGATATGGCCAGAATCCTCAGACCGGTAACGTGTCAAATAATAATACTCTTGCTACTAACAATAATGGGTCTTTGCAGGATGCATGTATGACATCAACATTTACTAGGGAGCTTCAGAAATTGAAGGACATGATATCCAGTGTACCTGGAGTGGTTCAGCCAATTCCGGAAGTATCCCAAGACAGCCACAGGATATCCCGCTTTGCATATCCCATCTGTGATGCTGAAATCCCAAAGAGATTTCAAACCCCCAACATGAAGCTCTATGATGGGACTACGGATCCTGAACAGCATATTGCTCAGTATAGGGAAAGAATGGAGAGTAACCCTATCCCTCCGGAGCTCAAGGAAGCATGCTTGTGCAAGGGATTCAGATCTACCCTAACAGGATCAGCCTTAAAATGGCTGTTAAATGTTCCTCCTCACTCAATTACTTCGTTTGCTCATTTGGTTAATTTGTTTAGTAGTCAGTTTTCTTGCAGCCGGAGTTTTGAGAAACTAACCAGTGATCTTTACAGGATAACTCAAGGACCTCAGGAATCCTTGAGGGATTATGTGAACAAGTTTAGTCGAGAATCCTTGGATATCCCACATCTTGATGTTGCGACCGCTGTGCAGGCTTTTAAGATGGGGTTACAAAAGGATTCTCAGTTTTATCAGGATCTTGTAATGAATCCCTGCAGGAATCAGGACGAAGCTCGTAACAGGGCCTTAAGATATATTCGCTTGGAAGATGACAAAAAGATGCAAGAGAGGATGAATTCCACCTCAACCTACGAATCAACCAACAGAAAATCAGAATCCTCGTATAAACCATATCGCTCCAAGCCATATGGCAGAAATGATAACAAGAAAGTGAATGCTGTTGAAGACGAGGATCCTGAAGAATATCCTGAATTATCTGAATATTGCTTTTCTGTTAATATACCTGAGTTAATGTATGCTATGCAGGGTTTAGGAGACAAAGCTAGGTGGCCTCGAAAGAATCAGTAGAAAGCTGATTGGGAGGATAAATCCAAATGGTGTGCCTTCCATGAAGATTTCGGACATGTGACCGAGGATTGCATTGCTCTAAGGAAAGAAATAAGCTACCTATTAAGCAAGGGGTATCTGAAGGATTTGCTGGGAAGAAAGAAGAATAAAGGGCAGGATCCTGAGAAGGATCCTGAACGAGCAGTATCACCCCCAACAGATGCCAAAATAATTAACTTTATTTCAGGAGGATCCGACATTTGTGGGACTTCGTATTCTGCGGCCAAGAGACATGCAAAGGAAGCTAAGATTGAAAGGGGAGACAAACCAGCCAGGATGACTACCCTTACAACCGATAAAGTGTTCACTTTCGATAGTGATGACAGGGATACTGTCCAGGATCCTCACCATGATGCTCTCGTAATAACATTGTATGTTGCTAACCATTTTGTACGCAGGATATTGGTGGACAATGGTAGCTCCGTCAACATAATTCAGCTGGAAACATTGAAGAGGATGAATGTATCTCCGATGGACATTACTTCGAAGTCCACTGTGCTTGTTGGTTTCAGTTGAGAAGCTAGGAATACCGTTGGGGAGATAAAGTTACCAGTATATGTTGAAGGGGTCAACTCGATACAACGTTTCTGTGTGATGGACTCCCTATCCTGCTATAACATCATACTAGGCAGGCCATGGATCCATGATATGAAGGCTGTACCATCGACTTATCATCAGTGCATCAAGATCCCTACCCCTTGGGGGGTTGTCAAGGTTGATAGTGATCAGCAGGAGGCGAAGGAATGCTACTCATCTTCAATGAAATCCTCAACCAAGCCTAATCCAGCATAGCAATTAAAGATGCGGGCCCAGGATATCGTGGTGGCTTCAGAGGAGGAAATGAAGAAAGTTATCCTGGATCAGGATAATCCTGATATCTCAGTGCTCGTAGGGACCAATATCCCTTAGGATATTGAAGAACAATTAACTAACTTTTTGAAGTGCAGGATGTCAACATTTGCATGGAAGCATGAGGATATGAAAGGTATATCCAAAGACATTATTACTTACAAGCTTGGAATTGACAGGTCGTTCAAGCATGTTCAGCAAAAAAGAAGGAAGTTTGCTCCTGAACGAAATACAATCATACAAGAGGAAGTTGAAAGATTGTTGAAGTCCAAAATGATCAGAGAAGTCAAGTTTCCAAGATGGCTGGCAAATGTAGTCGTGGTACAGAAGAAAAATGGGAAATGGAGAGTCTGTGTAGATTACACGGACTTGAACAAGGCTTGTCCTAAAGACCCATTTCCTCATCCCCATATTGATGCAATGGTGGATGCTACTGCCGGGCATGAGATGTTAACCTTCATGGATGCATCCTCAGGATTTCAGCAGATTCAAATGGAGCCTTCGGACCAGGAGGATACTGCCTTCATGACACTAACAGGTATTTATTGTTATACTGCTATGCCCTTTGGTTTGAAAAATGCAGGTGCAACATATCAGAGATTGGTGAACATGATGTTCAAAGATAAGCTGGGGGACACAATGGAGGTATACATCGATGATATGGTGGTGAAATCTAAAAAGGCTGAGGATCACCTCTAGGATATTAAGGGAGCATTTGATATCCTGGATCAGTATAACATGAAACTGAATCCTGCTAAGTGCCATTTCGGAGTGGGGGCAGGAAAGTTTCTAGGATATATGGTGACCAAAAGAGGCATAGAGGCGAGCCCAGAGCAGATTAGAGCTATCCTGGATATAAAATCACCTTCGAATATGAAGGATGTTCAACGGTTAACAGGCCGAGTAGCAGCATTGAACAGATTTATTTCAAGATCCTCGGAAAAATGCAAGGAATTTTATGATATCCTCAAGAAGAATAAGAAGTTCTAATGGGGAGCAAAGCATGAAGCAGCCTTGCAGGATTTGAAGCGATATCTCTCAAGTGCACCTCTATTGATGAAGCCTGAAAATGGTGAACCACTATCCCTATACCTCGCTGTATCAGGGAATGCTGTAAGTGCCGTTCTTATAAAGGACCATGAAGGTCAGCAATATCCTGTCTATTATGTTAGTAAAAGTTTACTAGATGTTGAAACTAGATATTCTCATCTAGAGAAATTGATATTAGCCCTAGTTATGGCATCAACAAAACTTAGACATTATTTTGAGACACATAGGATTCATGTTAAAACCAATTATCCTGTTAAAAACATGCTTAGGAAACCCGAGATGTCGGTTAGGATGGCTAAGTGGTCAGTAAAACAGAGTGCTTATGACTTAGTATATGAGCCTAGAAATGCCATAAAGTCTTAGGCTTTAGCTGACTTTGTGGCTGATTTCAGTAATGACATTCAAAATGAAGTAGATTTAGAAGTACAGCAGCTAGGAGAAAACTTAGAATGCTGGACATTGTATACTGATGGTGCATCTAACATAAGAGGTGTAGGTTTAGGTATACTACTAAAATCGCCACAGGAAGACATATTACCCAGGCTATTAGGTGTGAATTTCCTGCTACTAATAATGAGGCAGAATATGAGGCTTTAATTGCAGGATTAGAGTTGGCTAAGAATATGAGTATCAAGAATTTGCAAGTATATGTTGATTCTTTGTTAATCACTAATCACTTTAATGGAACCTATGCACTTAAGGGAGAGAAGTTAATTGAGTATCTCGAAATTCTCAAAAAATTAGCAGGATATTTCGATATTTTTACACTTGAACAGGTACCAAGAGAGGATAATGCTGAAGCTGATGCCTTGGCCAATCTGGGATCATTGGTCAGGATACCGGAAGGAACCCGAATACCAATATTACATATCCTATATCCTGCGATGAATCCTCAGGATAAGGAAGTAATAAGTATTCAGGATCCTGATGATGAGTATCCTGAGGAGGATCCTAAGTCCTGGACGGCTCCAATCATGAGATATCTCAAGGAAGGACACATCCCAAAGAATGAGAATCCTAAAGCCTTTAGAATGAAGGTATCACGATTCACTATTATAAATGATGTTTTGTATAAGAAATCTCTTGTAGGACCATATCTGAGGTGCTTGGAGGATCCCGAAACCAAAGAAGTACTTCAGGATATACATGAAGGGGATTGTGGTAACCATACTGGGGGGAGGTCCTTATTCTCAAAAGTATTAAGGACAAGATATTATTGGCCGACGATGAGGAAAGATGCCACAGAATATGCTCGAAGATGTGACGCATGTCAAAGACATAGTAACATATCACATCAGCCTGCTGAACCGCTGTATCCTATCGTTTCCCCTTGGCCGTTCATGAAATGGAGTATAGATATAGTGGGAAAGCTTCCAAAGGCTCCAGGAGGAAAGGTTTTCATGTTGGCAATGACGGATTACTTCTCCAAGTGGGTTGAAGCAGAAGCATTTGTTCAAGTTAGAGATCAAGAAGTGGTATCCTTCATAAAAAGGAATATCCTGACTAGGTTTGGAGTACCAGCTGAGATAATTTGTGACAACGGATCTCAATTTATAAGTAAAAGGACTACTGACTTCTGCAAGAGTTGGGGAATCAAAATGATTACGTCTACTCCGGTACATCCTCAAGCAAATGGACAAGCAGAATCATCGAACAAGATAATTGTCAACAACTTGAAAAAGAGACTACGGGCTAAGAAAGGAAGATGGGCAGAAGAATTACCCTTTTTTTGTGGGCTGATAGGACAACGGTAAAGAGTGTAACTGGTCAAACCCCGTTTTCCTTAGTGTTTGGAGCAGAAGTAGTGATCCCGACGGAAATGGTGATACCTACAGCAAGATCCAACCTCAAGGATCCTGAGCGGAATCCTGAAGTCCTATGCCAGGAACTGGATACTATTGATGAGACAAGAGATGCTGCAAGGCTAAGGATGGCAGCATATCAACAGAGGATATCTAAAGCATATAACAAGAATATAAGGACTAGAAGATTTCAGGTTGGAGATTGGATATTAAGAAAAGCTTTTCAGAATACTACTAATCCTGCTGATGGAAAGTTGGCTCCGAAATGGGAAGGACCCTACGAGGTTGAATCAGAATCAGGAAAAGGAGCATACCGACTCAAGAATATAGAGGGGGATATGCTACCGAGATCCTGGAATGCTATACATCTAAAGCTCTATTTTAAGTGAGTATGGATTTCAAATTCTGACTCAGGGCGGTATGGATTCTGACTCTTTTATTAAATTTTTATATCATTTACTATTTTGAACCCGTTACTGACTTAAGCATCGGAGGGGTGTTAGCCAAGCTAACACCCACCTTAGCTTATAGTGGTTTTGCAGAATATACTTCGGGATGTAGCACCAGGATACACACTCAGGATACTTCGGAAGATTAGAGGATTGGCCCCCTCTCTCACGTCTAAGGGATCCTGATCCCTTCACAGGTTTAAAGGTATTCACCTTTCTTCCAAATTGGGTTTAAACACCCCGCCTGGAGCGCAAGTTATTCGGGAATAGTTCAAGGTGGCGGGACCAGTTCATGTAAAAGTGGCTGACAATTTCGTTACTATTGGCTATATCCTGAATCCGTAAGGTATATGAGGATTGATCACCCCCTCTCGCGTAAGGGTATTTTCATACTCTCTAAGGTTTAAAGGTTTTCACCTTTCTAAGTCTTGGAGTTTATACACTCCCGCCTGTAGCGCACGAAAATTTGGGATTTCCCCCAGGATACGAAGGATTTATCTCCAGTATATTTTGGGTTTTACCCCTGTAACACAAAAATTGTCTATACAATTGGAACTATTGTTCAAAAATTTTCTAAGTGTTTAAGGACTTCATGCACAAGGGACATTCCATCTAAAGTAATTGTATGAAGCACAAAAATCAAAGTTGAGCTAAGTGTATCGAACAGGGGACATCTTGGTAGGAGAAGCCACAAAAGGGATTGGAGTTTAATACTAAGGCTACACTCGATTCCTGGTATGATCTTTCCTTTGTGAACCTTAAATGAATTTTTTAACTCTGATTAAGGATATATCTTTAGGATATGTCTTCGGAATGTGTTTTTGGGATGCGTTTCGGGATATTTGATTAAAATATTTGAATTGAAAATGAAAACCACCTGATCTAACGAATGTTGTCGAAACAGGTCTTAGAGAATGAGTTATCTTTTATCCTTTAGAGGTTTTGTCCGAAATTAATTGAATTTTTAGAAATTCTATTTGAAAAAGGTTTTTATAATATACCACAGAGTATATTGATCAGGATATGAGAGCAATAGCAAGTCAATTGAAAGATGAAATTATTTGAAATAAGCAATACCAGTTGATAACTGAAGGTTTCATCCTAAAACCCAGGACCCATCCACCTTCGGCTATCAAGTTGTTTTAATACAGAAATAAAAACTGTTCATAAGACAAGAAATAAAATTGTTCAAACATAAGCATAACTATCAAATTTAAAGAAAATAAGTTTTAGGAGGCAGCGCCTTCTTCGTTCATGGTAATTTCAGCAGCATCCGTCTCGGGATCCGCCTCAGCATCCCTCTCAGCACCGGTTGGTTTTTCAACTACTTTTGAAGATCCTTCAGCAGCAGGTTTGGCATAAGTGCCGCCAAGGCTCTTTAGCTTTGTTTCCCAGGCACTGACGTCCCAAGAAGGGCATTCGAAGCCTAGTGTTTTGGCTTCGTGGGCCATCTTTAGCCTGGCCTGGAGGAGAGAAGTGACGACGGAACTTTTAAGGCTTTCCCGGTAGCTGACCATATCCTGTTCATGTTGAGCATGGGCAGCGTCAAGATCGGCTTGAGCCTGGAGAGTAGCTTTGTTGAGAGCGGTCTGGTGTTCTTTGGTCATAGCCTTGAACTTCTCCTCATAGTGCCGAGATTTAGCGGCTGCAATCATGCCTTGATCAGAGATGGTAACCTCGGCTTTCATTAACTTGGATTCAAGCGTCTTGTTGAGCCCGCAGGATTCTTGATATAGATAAACCAGACGTTCAAGACCCTGCAAAAATAAGAGGACAGGTATTGGTTTTAATAAATACTTATAAGTGGTATAAGCTGCAGGATATGGTTCAAGGATACTAACCTGGTTGAGAAAATAAGTCATAAATCCGCTTGCTTCGATGAACCCGTAATTCTCATAGGGGAATGTATCAGAGATGACGGGGGAATCGGGCTCTTTCCTTTTACGGAAGCTTGAACTCCGGGGCCTGGTAGCTGGCGAAGGTTTGGGAATGAGGATGGCCTTGGAACTGCTGGTCTTGGAAGAGGCCGTGGCCTTGGGACTAGGTTCCTTCTTGATCTGAACCTGATCGGAATAACTGTCCAGCTCGTCGAGGTCAAAGAGTTCAGGGATCTTGGCCGGTGTTGCGTAAAGGGAAAAAGTCTTACATCTTTATTACCTTTCATTATATTGTATTGTGCTGATTAATTATTTCACAAGTAATCCTTACCAGACATTTTAGATGATGAATATTGACTGGAACTCGGGATATGTGTGGTAAAACTCCTGTCACTTGCAGGTAATTGGTAAACAGTTTTGATTCTTTTCTTTGATTCCCTAGTAGGGGGAGCTACTTCCTTCAAATATACTGCAAAGGGATCAAATAGGAGGATATTAGCAAAAGATAAAAGTCTAAAGGTACATGGGAACATTCATGATCCTACCGGTGGTTAACCACTCCACCGGAAGGCTAGCACCCTCATCAATGGAGTCTCGTTTGACAAAGAAGAACTTGCGTTGCCATCCGTCTTCGTTTTTGGTGGCTTTAAGAAGAAGGGGTTTGTTGGAAGTCGAAAAAAGCAAAAACCGGCTAGAACCGTGGGATCGGAGGCGGTAAGCGATTGGCAGATCTTCGATACAAAGGTCGGGACGGTGAAGATTTTTAATTTGGTTGAGTACGATTAATACCCTCCAGACCATGGGCATGGTCTGAGCAAAGGAGATACCGGTGGTCCGGAATAATTGCATTATAAATTCGGGAAAAGGGTATCGAAGACCTAGCGAGAAAGGGTATGCTGGGAAGCAAACCCAATCAGTAGAAGAAACGTCCGATCGAATTGACCGATCGAATGGTCTAAAGACCGTGTTATCGGGGAAAGCACCGGAAGCTCTCAAAGCCGCAATGTCTGCGTTATTGTTGATGCAGATTTTGTGTCCGATGCTTGTCGAATAGATTAGTTTTATTTTACGCTGAATTTGTAATAGTTAGTGAAACGGTCTATCGAACGTGTATAGACCCGCTCGTTTGAAGTGGTCAAACGAGAGGGTTATTCGGTTGACCGTGTGGGTTTTGCTAGACAAACAGTTAGATTATGGTTGTATAATGTTTTGTGTCGAAGGATAAGGCATCGAAGGATTGTGTATATCCTTCGATGAGCTCGAAAGATATCATTCGATGGATACAGATGGACTTCGAAGGATATGCCATCCTTCGAAGTATATGTGGATCCTTCGATGGCTTTGTGATCGACAGATGATCTATCGATCGGTCTGTTAGATCCTTCGACCATACAACCTGTGTTGGGTATAAATACCAACACTTTGTCATTTGCAAAACAAGGAAGTTGGAGGAGGTTTGAGACCTCACCGGGAGAGATCACCACTTGGTCTCTCCCCGGATGTATACTTCTTTGGTATTGTTCGGTTAGCTTGTTAATCGGGCCGATTTGTAATGTTTTACTACCGGATTAATACAAAGTTGTTTGTTTATCATCTCTAATCTCTTCCGTCTTTGAACATAATCACAATAATCACGGTTTCGGTCCCCAAACCCGGTCCTACAATTGGTATCAGAGCCATGGTGCCCGATTTAGTAAATCTAACCGTTTACTAAGTCACATGTGCTCTAGATCTGTGATTTTCGTGATGTTTGTTCAAGACGAAAAGTTGGGTGAAAATGAGAAAAACTCAGATCTGGACCCGAATATTCAGATCTGTGCTGAAACGAGTGTTGGGTTTTATGTTTTTCACCTAAATATTCAAGTTATCATCATCAATAATTGTATACAAAGTGTTTTCGTCAAATCTGCATAAGAACAGTCGCTGTGTTCTTGATGTTCTTGATGGCTGCTTGAAGACCCGAAAGATGAAAAAGGTGCTCGAAAGATGAGACCTTGGGTCGAAGGATGCAGATCTGGATCGAAAGATACCAGATATTTGTGGGAACCCTCAACAACATCGAAAGATACCAGATATTTGTGGGAACCCTCAACAAATTCGAAAGATGATCCTCGAAGGATATCTTTCGACCTGATCTATCTTTCGAATAGTCTGATCAGCTCGAAGGATATCTTTTGACCTGATCCATCTTTCGAATAGTCTGATCCTCGAAGGATATCTTTCGACCCGATTGTTGCTGGGTATCGCAGTTTTGTTGCTGGATTTCGAAAATTAGAAGATGTTGTCGGCTGAATGTTTGATTTCAGCAATTTTCGGGATGTTGCGGCATGATGAAAACAAGAGATGGTGAAAACTTGATAGTTTGAAAAATGTGGGGTAGTCACGGTTACCGATGCAAATGTCAAAAATGGTGACGCGACTATTATGGGCCAAAAACAGAACGGTATGTTCACTTCCGCACGTCAATGTTTATGATTGTTACCGGTTATTCGTAAATGTTCGAAAGCATTTTGTTTATTGTCATATTCTCGCATTTGAAGACGAACGTATGAACCTTGAACGTCAATACCGGTCCTAACGAGTTCACAAAGTCTTTGGAGGGATACAAGTCGGATCCTACGGGGTACTAGGCGAAATTTCTTTATCAACTAGAATATGCAACGAAGAAATCTTTTTTGTTTATTGTCATATTCTCGCATTTGGTAACGAATGAATGAACCTAGAATGTCAATACCGGTCCTAACGAGTTCACAAAGTCTTTGGAGGGATACAAGTCGGATCCTACGGGGTACTAGGGGACGTTCTTATTCAACTAGAATATGCAAAGAAGAAAGTCGTTTTCGTGATTTTTCGGAACCGAGAACATTCAATAAAGATTGACGACAGTTCCGCTTAGTGGAGGGAATTGGTGAACATTTGACGACAGTTTCTTTGAAGTGGAGAGAATCTGTTAAGGTTTAGAGATTTTACCAAAGAAATGGGGGAATAAAACGTATGATGAATTTCTTCGGTAAATTTCTAAACGCAATCACAGGTGGTAGAGTTGTGATTTTCTGGTGATACAATCGGTTCGGCGTGGAATGTTTTGCACATACACATATTTGAGGATTTTAATTAATTCTCCAGCCAGCGTGAAGGGTTTTGCACGGAAAAATACAGGTTTCTAAAGTCTACAGTAGTTACAAAAGCGCTGTTCACTGAAGACCTGGGGAATCTTTATGAAAGCTGATAGTTCAAGACTGAAGGCCTGCAGGATTCGGTTTTGAGTTTGATGTTTCTTTGGGATTTTACAGGGATCTGGGGGTAACTCAATTCGTTGAGTTTGCAAACGATGTACTTGGTCAAGCTGACTTCCTGAGTACTGATGCTGAAGATCCGTAGTGCATTACGTGGTCAACTTCACAAAGGCGAGACAATGAGATCTGGATGTAGTTCAACTAAGCATGCTGGTTGAGCTTGCAAGGGATACACTTGGTCTAGCTGACTTTCCTGAGTGTTGATGCTGAAGATTAAAGTGCATTACTTGGTCGATTCCACAAAGACGGTTTACAGAAGACAGTTCACCAGAAATCTCTATCAATGTAGTATGCTTGTATGAAATAGAGTTCTTATGACAAGATCAAGACTTGATGCAGTTCTTAAAGATTGGAACCCTTATCAAATTCCGGTTGGAGTATTGGAAGATCAGCGGAAGATCGGTCAATTGAGGAAATTGCACAACACCCAACACGGATACGCGTACTTTACGGGGGAAATATTATACAAGGAGCATCAAGATACTACTTACCTGGATCATCGGTCAAGGGGGAATTTGTTAACACAGAGAAGATGAATACTTGACTGAAGATCGATTGCAGTTGCATTTTCAGCATTCGACAGCAACGGACAAGGGGGAATTTGTTGATGCAGATTTTGTGTCCGATGCTTGTCGAATAGATTAGTTTTATTTTACGCTGAATTTGTAATAGTTAGTGAAACGGTCTATCGAACGTGTATAGACCCGCTCGTTTGAAGTGGTCAAACGAGAGGGTTATTCGGTTGACCGTGTGGGTTTTGCTAGACAAACAGTTAGATTATGGTTGTATAATGTTTTGTGTCGAAGGATAAGGCATCGAAGGATTGTGTATATCCTTCGATGAGCTCGAAAGATATCATTCGATGGATACAGATGGACTTCGAAGGATATGCCATCCTTCGAAGTATATGTGGATCCTTCGATGGCTTTGTGATCGACAGATGATCTATCAATCGGTCTGTTAGATCCTTCGACCATACAACCTGTGTTGGGTATAAATACCAACACTTTGTCATTTGCAAAACAAGGAAGTTGGAGGAGGTTTGAGACCTCACCGGGAGAGATCACCACTTGGTCTCTCCCCGGATGTATACTTCTTTGGTATTGTTCGGTTAGCTTGTTAATCGGGCCGATTTGTAATGTTTTACTACCGGATTAATACAAAGTTGTTTGTTTATCATCTCTAATCTTCCCGTGTATGAACATAATCACTCGAATCACGGTTTCGGTCCCGAAACCCGGTCCTACAAATAAAACGTATGATGAATTTCTTCGGTAAATTTCTAAACGCAATCACAGGTGGTAGAGTTGTGATTTTCTGGTGATACAATCGGTTCGGCGTGGAATGTTTTGCACATACACATATTTGAGGATTTTAATTAATTCTCCAGCCAGCGTGAAGGGTTTTGCACGGAAAAATACAGGTTTCTAAAGTCTACAGTAGTTACAAAAGCGCTGTTCACTGAAGACCTGGGGAATCTTTATGAAAGCTGATAGTTCAAGACTGAAGGCCTGCAGGATTCGGTTTTGAGTTTGATGTTTCTTTGGGATTTTACAGGGATCTGGGGGTAACTCAATTCGTTGAGTTTGCAAACGATGTACTTGGTCAAGCTGACTTCCTGAGTACTGATGCTGAAGATCCGTAGTGCATTACGTGGTCAACTTCACAAAGGCGAGACAATGAGATCTGGATGTAGTTCAACTAAGCATGCTGGTTGAGCTTGCAAGGGATACACTTGGTCTAGCTGACTTTCCTGAGTGTTGATGCTGAAGATTAAAGTGCATTACTTGGTCGATTCCACAAAGACGGTTTACAGAAGACAGTTCACCAGAAATCTCTATCAATGTAGTATGCTTGTATGAAATAGAGTTCTTATGACAAGATCAAGACTTGATGCAGTTCTTAAAGATTGGAACCCTTATCAAATGCCGGTTGGAGTATTGGAAGATCAGCGGAAGATCGGTCAATTGAGGAAATTGCACAACACCCAACACGGATACGCGTACTTTAAGGGGGAAATATTATACAAGGAGCATCAAGATACTACTTACCTGGATCATCGGTCAAGGGGGAATTTGTTAACACAGAGAAGATGAATACTTGACTGAAGATCGATTGCAGTTGCATTTTCAGCATTCGACAGCAACGGACAAGGGGGAATTTGTTGATGCAGATTTTGTGTCCGATGCTTGTCGAATAGATTAGTTTTATTTTACGCTGAATTTGTAATAGTTAGTGAAACGGTCTATCGAACGTGTATAGACCCGCTCGTTTGAAGTGGTCAAACGAGAGGGTTATTCGGTTGACCGTGTGGGTTTTGCTAGACAAACAGTTAGATTATGGTTGTATAATGTTTTGTGTCGAAGGATAAGGCATCGAAGGATTGTGTATATCCTTCGATGAGCTCGAAAGATATCATTCGATGGATACAGATGGACTTCGAAGGATATGCCATCCTTCGAAGTATATGTGGATCCTTCGATGGCTTTGTGATCGACAGATGATCTATCGATCGGTCTGTTAGATCCTTCGACCATACAACCTGTGTTGGGTATAAATACCAACACTTTGTCATTTGCAAAACAAGGAAGTTGGAGGAGGTTTGAGACCTCACCGGGAGAGATCACCACTTGGTCTCTCCCCGGATGTATACTTCTTTGGTATTGTTCGGTTAGCTTGTTAATCGGGCCGATTTGTAATGTTTTACTACCGGATTAATACAAAGTTGTTTGTTTATCATCTCTAATCTTCCCGTGTATGAACATAATCACTCGAATCACTGTTTCGGTCCCGAAACCCGGTCCTACAATTGGTATCAGATTTTGTGTCCGATGCTTGTTGAATGGATTAGTTATTATTTTACGCTGAATTTGTAATAGTTAGTGAAATGGTCTATCGAACGTGTATAGACCCGCTCGTTTGAAGTGGTCAAACGAGAGGGTTATTCGGTTGACCGTGTGGGTTTTGCTAGACAAATGCTTTGTGTCGAAGGATAAGGCATCGAAGGATAGTGTATCTCCTTCGATGAGGTCGAAAGATATCATGGACTTCGAAGGATATGCCATCCTTCGAAGTATATGTGGATCCTTCGATGGCTTGGTGATCGACAGATGATCTATCGATCGGTCTGTTAGATCCTTCGACCTTACAACCTGTGTTGGGTATAAATACCAACACTTTGTCATTTGCAAAATCAAGAGAGTTAGTGGAGGTTTGAGACCTCACCGGGAGAGATCACCACTTGGTCTCTCCCCGGATGTATACTCCTTTGGTATTAGTTCGGTTATCATGTAATCGGGCCGATTTGTAATGTTTTACTACCGGATTAATACAAAGTTGTTTGTTTATCGTCTCTAATCTCTTCCGTCTTTGAACATAATCACAATAATCACGGTTTCGGTCCCCAAACCCGGTCCTACAGTTATCAAAAGCATAGACCTCCTTCTCGGGATTTTTGAGAAGATTCTGCTGAATGAAAGTCTCGGATGATTCACCGGTTTGGGAATAAGTTCTAGCAGCCATTGCAAATAAAGGAAGAAAGATTGACAAAAAATAAATGAGAAGTAGGGAATTACCTGGAGACTCCGTTGGAGATATCTGCTTTTCAAACAAGAAGAGAGAAGATATAGGAGCATTGTAGATCTCTATCGAGTTAAAAGGGCGTTGGAAGTTATGGTGTAATCTTGACCGTCGTCTCGATTTAATTGCCTTGATTTACGAGATAGAATTTTTAAAATATATCCGTTGGATTGGTATACCAACAGATATATTTGGGGACAATTGTTATGGGCCATTTTCTGAGTATATATATCCTCACTAATATCCTGCTTTTGGTTGTTTACTTGTGATCAGGATACTGGATTAGGATATTGGTATCATCCTGGGCCATATCCTGGTGTTAACTAAATTAACCACGTGCAGGTTAGAGGCTGTGGGTTACTAACAGTCAGATGGACTTCTTCTCCTGAAGACTCGGGCGTATCTGTTATGTGAGAGACGTTGAACCCGAAAGACCAGGTCTACAACGTTCGAATGGGGAATATTCGCTGGATCCCGGTTTATAAGGGTAGTTTGTTGCATTTCTTTTACTATAAATAGATGGGGGCGGATCAGATTAAGGCACGCAACTTACACACACACTTTCGAACACTTTTGCTCTCTAGCTTTCAGTAGTCACTACACACAAACACTTGTAATCGAATTACATTGTAACACCTAGTTGATCCGCACCACATCCTGCACTGTATCCTGAGATTTAAAGCAATAGAAGAACAAGGCAGCTGCGATTGTCAGCTCCCGAGGTTTTGTGCCGGCGATCTAGATTGATCAAGGGCTTTCCTCGTACATCACGTGTCAACCTTTACTTTTTTGCTCATTGTTTGATCATAGATACAACTCAATATCCTGAGCCGTATCCAGAAACTGTTTTTGCAATTAACTTGATTAACATATTTTCGACACTCATTTCTAGCACACTACCTCACTTAACTAATTTGATCACTAAATTGCTTCGGTAATTTTTGACGAAAACAATTTGGCGCCCACCGTGGGGCGAGTGGTGCTATTTTTGCTAAAAACTTTAGTAAAATCATTACTCGGCTTTCTATTGTCAAAACTTTTTGCTACATTGTTTTCAATGGCCTCGAGATCAAACATGAGCTCTTCCACCATGTCTGCTACAACCTCTGCAACAATTGGTTCGGTGCTTCCACCTCCTCCTCCACGAATGCAAACTTCTTCACATGGAACTAAAAGTCATGTGGCTCGGGATGTTATCCCCGCTCCAACTACTCAAGGACCTGGTCCTGTTTTGGCTTCTAATGATGAAATTCTGAATTTGTTTGGTAGTGTACAGGAACAGATGAGGCAGCAGCAGGAAACTAATCGGATGTTGATGAGAGAGATACAACTCTTGAAATCCGGCCCAAGTAGACCTGCTGAAGAAACTGTTACTCCTTTGCAGCCTAGAGCTTTGAACTTCAGTTCTGCAGTTTACACTGAAGATAACCGGGGGAATATCGTGCCAAGCCATTCTCAGAATCATAATACTCTTGCTACTAACAATAATGGGTCTTTACAGGATGCAGGTATGACGTCAACATTTACTAGGGAGCTTCAGAAATATTTTTACCGTATCATCATACTATTTGTAACATGTATACATCCCCGAAAGTTTAAAACTATAAACATTCAAAGTAAAAGGGGAAACATGAACTCACAGATTTGTGTTCCGTGCAAATCTCTATTTGATTCCTTGTTAGTTGTTCGTTTCTTGACCTACAAGTGTTCTAATCTCGTTAGACACTTAGGTTTGTGTTTGTAATCGTTTCTATATATATATATATATATATAGAAACGGGATCGGGAGAAAACGATCAAAAGTGTGAGAACGGTGAGAACGCTTCCTGGCCTAACACGTGTCACGCAGCTTAGAGAAAGGCGGAGGGGATTTTTTGTCCTTTCATATTATTTTTTTATTAACGCGTGCCCCTTTATCTTTTTTTTTTTTTGGCGTTTATAAATACGTTGCGTTTTTATTGTTTTTAGATAAGAATTATATTAAATATTTTGGCTTTTTAAGTATTGTTTTGGCGTTTTTATTGTTTTTTAGATCAGGATGCAGGCTTTTAATGTAAAAAACATCGGTAATTTTCTTGATTTTTATTATATCAAGTGTTTCGCCATTTATGATACAGGCCTATAATGTGACAGGCAATTATGGCGTTTTGAAAAGATAAATAATTTTCAATTTTCCATGTAATGGCATTAATATAACTATAACTTTTTGGCAATAAATGATTCCGTCTCTTTATTTTACTGTTTCTTTTCAATTTTCATATGTCAATTAGTGTTGATTTTTACGGTAACTCTTTGTTTCCGTTTTTTGGCGTTTTATATATCAACCTCATACTTTGCTAGCATTCGTTCTCACAATTTTCAAACTATCAGGCGTTTTGTTGTTTTTTGTAGTTTTTGGCGTTTTATACACAATTTTTTTAAAATAGCAGAAAATTAAATGATAAACAAGAAAGAATTACATAACAAAACAATAGAAAATGAAAAAAAATTTTAAAATTATAATAAATTTCTCATTCAAATCTTCACTGTCATCAGTCTCTTCTACTTTAATTTTTTTGGCGTTTTGAAGCTGATTTTGAATGCCTTATGTAGATCCTTATTTTCTACATATCGGCCGTCTTTAGAAGATGCTTATTTTTTGTGGCATCCTTTATGGTGGGTTGATATATACTTGTTTGATGACATGTTGAAGACCAACGCCTGCTCTAATGTATTGATCCATTCATGCCATCCATATATCTATCAAGAACAAAGTGACATGATGGCATATCAGTGTCATCAGTCTCTTTATCTTGAATAATTGTCCATCTCATTCAGCAAAAGATTATAGAGATACCCAACTCACAGAAGAATCCATTAAGTGAAACCACACTCAGATCAATACTCAATATAGCAGAATCGAGGTTCTGCATCTGTGGGTTTTTTAAGTATTTTTTTTTTGCGTTTTTAAAGTGAATGGTTTCTAGGGAATATGGCGTTTGTTTATGGTTTTGTGATAAGTTGTTTGTGGAGAGAAGTCTATCTTTATAGGTTGTTTTTGGCGCGTAGTTTAGGCGGATTTTATTTATAATAAATGATATTAATAAAGTAGCAGTCTTTTCATTTTACTGTGTATTTTTACTGTTTTTTATGTTCAGCTTTTTATGAGTTTTTAGGGTCATAGACTTTCCATCTCCCAGGTTTGGCGTTTTTGAATGGGTTTAAGTAGTTTTTGGCGTTTTTTTTTTCATTTTTAGCTTTTATTAAATATTACTTTTGCAAATTACTTTCATTAGAGTTTTGGAGTGTTTGCCGTTTTTACTCCATTTATGGCGTTTTCATATGCATTATGACTTTTTTGGCGTTTTATTAAGATAATGTATTTTTTTATTCTAAGTTCGAAAATACATAGCAAACAACAGAAAAAGAAAATTAAAAAAAATAAAAATAAAAACAATTCATCTTCCAAATATTCACTGTCATCAGTCTCTTTCTTCATTGAATCATGTTCGCTGGTGGTTTGGCTTAGCGATGCTTGTGTTTTTGTGGCTGTTAGGAAAGACAAAATGACATGGGTTTTTTTTTTGAATATGTATCTTCAAACAACTCATTAGTGTCATTCGTCTTTTCATGCCATTAAAATATTCATCAAGAACAAAACACAGAAAAATGACATAAGTCTGACCCCAACATCTTTTTGTTTATGATTTGTCCATCTCATGCAGCAAAATGTTATTTGAGTCCCAGCACCTCAGGGTAGAATGCATTATCCGAAACTTTGGCGTAGAACAATATTTTGAATATACAGGAAACGATATTTGGCATTTTTGGCGTTTTACTGAGGTAATAGTGTATCTGAAAGAACCGTCGATCTTTTGGAATCTTTTTGATGTTTGAGTGTTTTGGCGTTTTCTAAGATGAATGATATATAGTAGAAAATATGGCTTTTTGAGTAGTTGTGTTTGATGTTTTGGGGATTTTGGCGTTGTAAGTTTGAGTGTTATATAGTTGAAAATATGGCGTTTCAGGTTCTGGGGGTGTGTTTTTATGTCTTGGATGTTTTTTCTTTATATAGGGATGCGTTTTGGGCAGTAATGGCGTTTATTCATTAGTTGGCGTTTTGGTTTAGAAGTGTAAAGACATTTTTACCCTTAATGAAGCGCGTCGACTCAATAGAATTCATGTTATTTACCAAAATGCCACCGCGTCATCAAGTCTATAGATTGTTTTGATCTGACAATTCATAAGCGTTCTCTCCGTTCTTACACTTTTGAGCGTTTTCTCTAAATCCCGACCATATATATATATATTCTATTTGGTTTTTTTTAATGGGCTTAATTTATGTATTAGATCTTAAGTCTATTTTGTGTATTTGGTGTATATGGGTCTAGCCCAAATAACTTTGTTTAAAGTGGTTCAAGCCCAAATTAATTTGTAGGAGTGACCCTTAGCCCAAAACACTTTTATAAAAGTGGGCCTAGCCCAATTTAGTTTATAATAGTGAACTTAGCCCAAATAAGCTATGTAAGAATGGTCCTAGCCCAATCTATTTTCTAAAAATTAGATCTTAGTCCATAATAGTTTATAAAGATTGGGTTTTTAGTCCAAGTATTTTGTAGAGTGGGCTTTAGCCCAATTTTGACTAAAAAGATATTTTAGTCTATTGTTTTGTAAAAGTGGGCCTAGCCCAATTTTATTTATGAGAAATGGACTCTAGCCCAATTTAATTTATGGACTCCTTTTTAAAATACAAGATTTGGGCCTAGTCAAAATAATAGTAATACTTGTATTTTTATAAAAATCTAGTTTTTATAAAAAATCATTACTTATGCCATATATGAACCATTTTAGTGCATAAGCTTTTGTGACGGCTCGTATTTTGTTATGACCATTTACTATGTTTCGGCTTGGTTTATTCGTCTCGTTTGTCCCTTTTGTGTCGTCTGTCTCGTTTTTACCATTTGTTTTGTTTGTGCCATTTTATTTGGTCCATATTGTCCAATAGTGTCCGAATTTGTCCGTTTGTATGTTCATGTCCAAGGATGGACATTTTATTTCATTTTTTTCAAGTTCATATATATTTTTGTAATTTTCGTGGATGTGTATAAATTTTGTATTTGTTCCTACTCGAACTAAACATATAATGTACACATCAAAAATATATACTTATGATACTTAATGAATTGTTTTTTTGTGTGAAAGTACATATTTTATCAAAAATATATATACTTGTCACTTTTGTTTAGAAATCTTTTTATAAAACATTGATTTATAACTTTGTCCAAAATTTGTTTAACCATGGTCAAAGACTTCAAATAGTTGTTCTAGTTACATATTTCTTTGTTTAACAACTTTTTAAACATAACAAAATTTATAAAAATTTTGCCATAGTTTTGTTTTGTTTGAGGAAAATTGTTTTTTAATAAACCAACCTTTGCCCCATTGGTAAATAATAATCCTACCTACGTAATTGGTATACAATAATCCTACCTATCAACATGTTGGTACTCAATGAACTTCTGTTAATTTTTTTTAACTGAAGTTAGTTTTTAAGTTTTACTTATTACACAAACAGTCCCTGTAGTTGTATTTATTACACAAACAGTCCCTGTAGTCGTAAAACTCGAACTAAACCCGAAAACCCGCTGAAAAACTCGAACCAAGCTGACCTGTAGACTTGTCTTGACCCGATACCCGTTGAATCTGACCCGGAACTCGAACTGGCATCTGAGATGAAACTGAAACTGAAATCTGACCCGCTTACGTGAACCCGGGTCCTGCGTCGCTGTCATCGGCCAACATCTCCGACGGCCACCGCTCCTGCCGTCACTCTCCAGCACCATAATCGTTCATCATCTTCAACCTGGGCAAATCCTCATCATAATCAAGAACAACAATCTCCATCAACAGTTGCTGAAAGTAAAGAACAGTGAGAGGGGTTTACCATAAACTTTGTCGCCGGAAAACGGCATCTCTGCGCTCTTTCTCTCCTTCTGTCTCTCTCTCTCCCATATCTTCTCAGCTCTCTCTCTCTTTTCTGTGATATCGCCGCCGGAAATCGAGGGAGTCGAAGGGGTGTTTGGCTGTGGATGTTGTGGTTACCGGAGATAGATGGCACCGGAGTGTGGGTTACCGAGAACCGAGAAGGAGGGAAGGGGGTGTCGTCGGCTGGACAACCGCCGTCGGCCTGTTAACCGGTGCCGGCTCCCATGCGGCTGCCGATCTGTTATCAAGAGGGGGTGTAATTAAATTTAATTATGAACTTCAAAGTTATATATTTTACAAATACAGGGACTGTTTGTGTAGTAAATAAAACTTAAAAACTAACTTCAGTTAAAAAAAATTAACGAAAGTTCATTGAGTACCAACATGTTGATAGGTAGGATTATTGTATACCAATTACGTAGGTAGGATTATTATTTACCAATGGGGCAAATGTTGGTTTATTAAAAACCAATTTTCCTTTGTTTGAAATATGGATTTTTCCCCAAGTTTATAAAAAACTTGTGTTCAATTTATTTCCACATAAAACATCATCAAGTATCATTATCTATCAAAATTTGTCAACAAAAGCACCATGAACATGATATAGTTCTTAACTTTCCCGAAAGGAAAGGAAACTTTATTCTTTATTTTTGCCAAAAATTTGTAGAACAAGATTTTATTTAAAAATCTTGTTTTAGATGACTCATAAAGTCATTTGAAGCAAAAATATGTGTTCAAAACATTTTCTACTAACATATTTCATACTTTTGATTCTTTCCAGAAATGAAAACTTTATTGAAGAATTTTTTCAAAATTTTATTTTCTTGGATTTAAATGATTTCTTTTACTTCTCTTGCATGCATGTTCATCATAACTCATATTCATCACTTTTATTGATGCATCTTGGTTGATATTACATGCATGTATGTAGATCATATTTTTAAACAAAAATAACCAAGATTCAAGTTTACTAGTCTAGATTTCTCTAAGTTCATCCCAAAATCATAGAAAAATCATGGATAAAAATAATAATTTTTAGTTGTTCTTGTTTTTCATGTGGGTTTTGTTTTGATTTTGGTTTAATGATAAACTTGTTTTCTTAAAAATCAAGAATAAAAGTAAGACTAGTGTAGTGTTCTTACAATTTTTGCTTAGAAAATATGGATGAAGATGAGAAAATCTTGATGATCTAAGTGCTTCTAGTTCCACTAAAATGCTTCAAATAGCTTTCCTAATCTCCCTAGTATCTTGTTTCATCCACAAACCTCCATATGAGCATGTGTTCTTGAGTTTGAATATTGAAATGAAGGTGATGTTTGGCCTTGAACGATTTTTAGGAGAGAGAGAGAGAGGAAGATGGTAAGTGTTTGATGGTTCTGGGAATTATGGAAGAGAAGGTGGAGTGTTGGAAGGTTTACTTGGATTAGATCTACACTAATCATGCTCTCCTAGTTCCAACACAACAAGTTAGATAATGGTGGCATTGAGAGGGGGCCCACCAACCGAAATCAGCCAGGGGGCGGTATTTGCTTAATTTTTTTTATAAAAAATCTTGTTTAAACTAGAAACTTTAAGAATTTTAAGAACTTTGATATTTTATATAAAAATATCTACAAGGTTTTGAGCTCTAATATTTTAAAGTATTGTGACACTAGGTAAAACTAGTCCACCAAAATTTTTAGTTTGTTGTTCGGGTGAAAAAGTCGGTTCGGGTCTTGTACCGGGTTAGATACTGACACCGTGTTTTGTTTAAGTAAATACACGACAAAAATTATTTTTGCACACGTTTTGTCATCCGAATAATTAATCCAACTTTTTGGACTAAAAAATTTACAATTTCAGACACGGTTCCTGTACTGGCTTTGTTGTCAGGCAGTTTACTGAACTAGCCGTGCAACTTAACGCAATAAAATTTGATTGTGGATTTTGCGCCGTTTTTAATACCCATTATATTATTTATGTCAAATAATATTTATTTTTGGGTTTTCGGACATTTACTGTTTTGTTCTGCGGAATGCTGTACACTCCCGCAGGATTACTGTATTTTTCTGTGGACTTAGACAATTTGGTTTTTAATTGGAATTTTCTAAATAATCAGGCACATATTATTTTTGGACACAACTTTATATAGAATATTTGGGTAGACATATCTGTATGTTTTGTTTTTATCGTGTCAGACTATACCGCGACTAGTACTGACAAGTATCGTTTATTCGCGTTCCTATCGTCTGTCTAGGATATTGTTTCCAATCGCAACGGATTTGTTATCATATTTCACTATGATTTTTATAATTCCTAGACTTTTAAGACTTAATTAATTAAAATCAAGTCAAACACGCGAAAATAATAGTTGAAATAAGTGTTCAGGTTGTACGGAATTACCGGAATTTTGCCGATTGTCACATTCTCCCCCTGTTAGAGAAAATTTCGTCCCAAAATTTTAAGTTGCATTACTTCTTTGTTGGGACTTTCTTAAACAAATGAGGGTACTTCTTTTTGATTTCGTCTTCTTGTTCCCATGTGAACTCGGGTCCTCGTTTCGAGTTCCATCGGACTTTGATTAGTTTGATACGACTTCTCCTCGTTTTATGAATCTTTGAATCCAAAACCACAACAGGATCTTCGATGAAATGGAGTTTGTCGTCTACATGGATTTCGTCCAGGGGTATAATAAGTGATTCATCCGAAAGACACGTTTTCAAATTTAATACATGAAGAGTGTCGTGAACGTTACTGAGTGTTTCAGGCAGCTTTAACTTGTAGGCGACGTTTCCAATCTTTTCCAAGATTTCGTATGGTCCTATGTATCTCGGGCGAAGCTTGTCACACCTCGATATTTCCACGTTTTACCGGTGGGCCCGGTGGGGAGTATCGTGACGTAGTTGATATCATAGTCAAACAACACAAATTTAAATGCACAGCGGAAACAAAAGATAGATTTATTTCAACCGAATAAAATTGTAATATTAAGTATCACAAACAGTTGAAACAGATCCACAGGCGGATCAAATAAAAAGGAAAACTGTTCAGGAGACTTTGACATCTAGAGCTTGCGAGACTTGATTATTGATGCCTGGAGTAGCCAGCCTATTACGTATAGTACCTGCACTTAGCCTTTTTGGAAAATACGTCAGTTTACACTGGTAAATACAACTTAACTGACTCATTTTGAAAATGTTTAAAAATTGGTTTGAATGCACTTAGGCAAAAATATCTTTTATAACTTGGGACAACTATTCAAAAATAATCTTGTATAAAGGTTTATTTATTTGTCGTCCGTCAGGGACGGTTGGTAGGGCCGGTCTAGATTAACTGTCACGCCACAGGTATAATGCCCACAAGGTTGATTCCTTTAAGTGGGCTACCAGTTTTACATATGCAACTGTCAGGTGTACGCCTACACCCCGTTCTTAGGTCGTGGCCATTTCTTTGAATGATGCCAAGGATATCCGGGACATGGTCATTTAACCCCCAAAGGCCATACACCAAATAATACAGATTAAAACAGGTTATGTAAATACATTAATCACAATCCGATTTAAATGACTACGTACCCGACCAAGCGGTATTATTATAATACCGTATCCCAAGCCCGTATAGGGAAAATAAGTTAAGAGTATTTACCTGAGCAAATTTATACAATTTATCCCAGCCGTACACCACCAAGCAAGTACAGGTAGCTTTTACTGGGCTCCTAATCTGGAACGAAGGTTTTTAATAACCTATTAGAATCCTAACGGGTCTTTAATTAAGCTTTGACTTAGACCGGTTAGTTTTCAAAAGGAATACACGGTTCAAACGCATGATAAAGCGAAGACCGGTTTAGAATGTGGTTTTGACCCGACAAGCTTGTATGCTTGTTTAATATGAGTAACTTAAACACATTCTGGATTTTGAGATGAAAACGATATGGTTTGACCCGTTTCGGCTAATATATGCAAACTAGTTACATAAGCCGATCCGAACGCGAAAAGTGCGTAACGGTTAACCCTATGAGTCATATACTAGTTTCCTAAGTTAATATGCCTTAAATATGTTGTGACATCACTAAGATATCTTCCATTATGCCCCAAATGAATTTAAACTCAAATTATGCCCTGTAAGGGCATTTTGGTCATTTTAAAGGTTATAAAAGAGTTTAAATATAAATCTGAGTTTCGGGTCTGATGTAATCAGTAAAAATACTTAATTTACTAAGTTATATCAGTAGGGTATAACCTATGTGTGAAATTTATAATTTCTAACCATACTATGCACCGAAAGGGCATTTTGGTAATTTCACTTAAGCCTAAAAGGTCAAAACTGGAAACCTGAGTTTAAAACTTTTGCTCACCGTTACAACATAATAATTTACTTAAAATATCAGTAGGCATCCAACCTTATATGTTAAAAATATTTTTGATGCATATTATGCGTTAAAAATACTTAAAAAGACGATTTGGAGCCATTTCCGGGTTCTATATAGAAATCTGATATTTTTATTATTCCAGAAGGTTTGAAATAATTTATTTATCATATAAAATCAGTAGCAAAAGGTTTGGGGTCAAAAGGATTTGTAAAACTCATTTTATAGCCTAAAAGGGCAAAACCGAAAATTACCGGATCAAGCTTAGAACTCTATGTTATGCTTAGCCTAAAAATAAATAAAAATCTCCAAAAATCCCAAAATATTATTTTATATCAGTAGGTATAAAGTTTGGTATCAAAATTTGGGTTTAGATAGGCTATATGCTAATTACGCGATTTAATTACTAAAAAGCTTTCTAATTACGCTATTGAGCATAACTCCTAATCTAGACCTCAAACTGATGTCAAATTTTAGGTGCAAGTTTATAAATTAGTAACTAAGGTTTCTACTCTTTTACATTTTCGAAAATCACGTTTTAAGGTCATATGGGCATAATAGTCAACATATAAGCAATTAACGGGAACATGCATATGAATCGGATAACTATTGAACCAAGGTGTATAATCACATAGGGTTATACTTATATGTAACCTGGTCCTAATAGGGCTCTAAGGCATTTCTAAAACATGCTACAATGGGTCAGAATCGAAAGTCAAAGCAAAAGTCAAATTATGCGACTTTCGGTTCCGAACCGAGCCTAAACTGAAAATTTGTCGGGTTGAACATGTTTAGACATGTTCTTACATTAATTACCAAGTTATATTAATGATAAAACAGGTTGCATAGCTTCTACATTGCTAATTATGCATTAATTTGAAATTAAGCTTTCTGTTGACTTTTTAATATCAAGTTTGACCCGACAATTTACCTAGTTATAGTGGGAATCAGAGAGTACCCTTTTAAGGGTTTATTACCCACATAATTACCTACTTATAGGTATTTTTAATTCGAGATTTGACTGAACAATTATTGATTAATCTCGAAGTCAAACCTTAATTACCATGGTTTGACTTTAATCTAATTAACTAAGATAAAATGAATTAAAGACGGTTGAGGATACTTACAAGAGTCCTAAGTATGATTAGGGATCCTAGGAAAGCTTGTTGCTGATCAGAGAAGCTCCAAAACTAAGTCTTGAGTGAACTTGAAGTGAGCAAGTTTCAAGAGTTGCAACAATGCTCTATATATACCAACATAGATTGCATGAGATGATGCCAGCCAAGTCTACTGATGTTTTATGATGGTCCCATGTGTCCCTATAATGCCAAAACCAGTTTCCAAGTCCCTGATTTTGAAAACCACTCTCATAAGGCGGTGCAACAGGCTGAACAGGCAGTTGTCCATTTTCTGCTGCCAGCGACCTCCTTGCGGACCGTAAGAAGGAGTCCTTGCGGACCGTAAGCGCCCCTTACGGACCGTAAGCTATTGGCTTTGCGGTCCGTAACCGACTTTGAATTATATCACCCAGTTGCAACCTTGCGGACCGTATGCCATTGGGTTTGCAGTCCGTATCCGCTTTTTATTTATCATCTCCGTCCAGCGCCGCCACCTTACGGACCGTAAGGACTCACCTTTGCGGTCCGTAAGTGTTGGATCTGAGTTTGTTTCTGATTGTATTTTACGTTTGAGATTAAGATGGAAATGAAAGAGTTGTGCAGCGGATTTAATATGAAAATAAACTTTGCATACAATCAAACGAGAGTATTGCTTTGATCAAGACATTTTTAACAAGAAACCGAATGATTGAATTAACTTTCAACAACGATTACAAGTTATGCTTGAATACAAACTCCCCCTCAGCCAGAGCTCAGCGTTTGTTCGTGCAAAGAAGACGGTATTGCAAGAGCTAATAGAATAGTACAAAGTATTGAACTATTTATAGGCACTAGCAAACCACTGAGCATCTTAGCTGACATCACCATGAAAGTGACATCTAACCTCCTAACAAACTCTAACCTCTGATCTATACAAACACTGATGTACTAACTACTGCTATTACATTTTATTACATAAAAGACACTTAAACAGCTGCTGCATCCTTCCACTGTTGTGAATCCAGCAGAGCTTGTCCGGATCAGCAGTATTAGACTCAAGACAGTAGATTGAATCAGCAGAGCTTTGGTCTTCCATCAGTCTTTGACATTTGGCAGTAGATGCAAGGCAGCAGTTGTAGGTCAGCGCTTTAGTAAGATCAGCAGATAGGAGGTCAGGAGATATGAAACCACTTTCAAGGAGAGAGATTTGTATGTAAACATCTGCTTATTCTGGATCCACTGCTCTGATCCAGTTTTGGCTTTAATTATCTGTTCCTCTGATAGGGTTCAATCCCAACAATCTCCCCCTGGAACAGATAATTCCAAAACTCTTCATTATTGTGGAAATCTTTATTGCCTCATCAACAGTTCCCTTATCTGGCCTTTAAATTGTAATTCAAAGTCTAGGGCATCTGTATCTTCATCATCCCTGCTAAGTGGAAGATCAAGGAGATCCTGCAAATCTTCAAGACTCAGGCCAAGAGCTTGTTCCCTTGATATTTTCTCCACTTCTCCACCAGACCTGAGCAAAGTCAATACGCAGGTCTGTTTGTCAGTTTCCCACTTTTGTATTTTTGAGCCTGGTGGGTTTCTTGGGAGATGTTTATTTGCAGAAGTATTTGGTGAGGCTGGCCTATTCATAGCTAGCTGAGCAGCACTTGCAGATTGTTCCAATTCAAGATCTTCTTTTATCATTACTTTCGTGCCTGCTTTTACAATAGCATCTCCAGCTAATAGATCTTGAATTGTTTCCATACTCAGCTGGTTTTTGCTCCTTCTTTTGTAGATGGCAGCACCAGCTGGAGCAGTGGTTCTTTTAGCTTGCAGCTTTGGTGGTCTTTTTGAGACCTCTGCTTTGGAATAGTCAGGCTTTTGTGGAACTCTTGGATCTTTCTTTCTAAGTTCCTCTAAGCTTTTATAGGTTGCCCTGACTCTATCTTCTCCCCACTTTGTCACAGAGTTCTTTGACCCATAATCAGCTGCAATCAGCTCCTCTTTCATTCTCCTCAACTCTAACATCTTCTCAGCTTCAAATTGTTTGAATTTTTCAGGAGGAGTCTTCTTGACCTTATTTTTGATCATGTCTTGAATCCTGGCTGCTTCTTTTTCAAGCTCAGGAATGGTCCAGTTCTTGTACATGTGTTTCTCCCCCTTGTATTTCTTGTAGGTCATGATATTCTCAATGTAGTCTTTCCTCAAGGACTCATCTGCCCTTTCTGAAATTTGCTGACATACATTTTTAGCAAAACGCTCCATAGCATTGACCTGTGAGAGTAAAAACTGATAGTTTTGTTGAAATTCTCTATCAGATTTCCCTTTTCTGTTTTTAATTGCAATATCCTCTTCTTGTTTGGCCTTGAGTTTCAAGTATTCTTCAATGTTGTTAGGCCTGGGATATCCTGCAATTGATGGCAAACTCCTTTTGGCTGGGTCATCCTCATAATAAAAGGACTTTATTTCTTCCCTAACTGCAATGAGTTCTAGAGGAAATGAGACACCAGCAGGAGGTAGTGGTTTTAAAATTTGAGCTGAAGAGAGAGGTATGGGTTTTGGAATAGTGACAAGTGATAGGGAATTTGAAGATGTTGGTGGTGGTGAAGGTGAATCATCATTTGATATATAGATCCTTCTCCTTTTTGTTTTAGAAGAAGCAGATGATGTTTTGGGTGGATCAGTGGTGGTAGATTGTATGGCAGTGGTTTGTGATTGACTAACAGTTGTTGAAACAACTGGTGTTTCAACCACTGTTGTCATTACAACAGATGTTATAACATCTGTTGTCTTCTGCTTTTTGTCAGCAGGTGAAAGTGGTGGTGGAATGGTTTTTGATGGTGACAGTGGTGGTAAAACAGTAGTTGTGGTGTGTGTTGAGGTGGTGTGTGTTAAAGAGAGAACAGAGGTTGAAACCACTGAGGTACCAGCAGTAGTTGATACAGCAGGAGTTACAACAGCTATTTGGATGGAGGTTTGATGCTGATGACTTTTGGAGGATGGTTTTGGAGGCTTTGGAAATCTGGATGGGATGGATTTAGGTTTCCTTTTTATCTTAGGATTTTTAGTATCCTTTGAACCAGAACAACCCTGCTCATACAGCTCCATGAAAGCTCTTTTCTCCTCATTCCACCTTGAAACATCCTTTGCCATTCTATCTCTTTTTACACTTGCTACTCCTTCATCAAGTGCTTCTTGAGTAGCATCAACCTTTTTACTACCATCTGGCACAGGAATTTTTCTGGTTATAGCATCCTTTTCAGGTTCAATGTAGAGACCATCATCTATTCCTTTCTTCTTCCACTCCTGAATTTTCTCCCCCTTTTTGGCATTATCGTCTGGGAGTTGATCAATGAAAAGTACTGTTGGAGGAGCAGTGCCAGTGGTGTGCAGGATCTGAGTTTTGAGAGCCTTTAAATCAGCCTGAGTGTTTTTGAACCTTGACTCCATTGCATTTCTCAGCTGTTGGACATGTTTTTCATGTTGCTGATCTGCTAATTGTGCTTGTTGATGGAGAAAAGGTTGAAACAAGTTCCAGAGCTCATTTGTAGCAGGTGCCCTTTGTGGAGCAGGTGCTTGAGATGGAACAGCAGTTGATTGTACCTTTTGTACTTGTAACACCTGTTGTAGCATATCTTTGAGTTCTGCAACAGAGTTATCAAGCTTTTCAATACGATCCGTCAATTTCTGGTACTTTAAACCATCACCCAATTTAATGGGATCATCTGATTTCCCACTAACAGTGGTTTTATCAGTAGTTGATGTAGGGAGTATACTCCAAGAATTAACCACTGATGCCCCTTTTTCTTGGTACTGGGGTCTTCTTCCTTCAACACTTGACAACCTTTTGATGTTGCCAGTAGGATATATAAATCCACTGGCGGTTGGCAGAGGTGCTATGTAAGGAATTGCCTCCAAGGAAGTCTTATTAATGTAACCACTGTCCAACTGTAAACCAGTGGGTTCAACAATTGTAGTGGCTGCTTCACTTGGACTACCACCAAGAGTTACTTATAACTCAAGGGGTGTAACCTCCTCAGGTTGTGTTGGTGGGTTAGCAAAGATTGATACATCAGACCCAGTCAGGTGTTGAGGTATATTCTCATTGATAGGTGATTGAGAAGGACTGGTTAATGCCTGGTTCAAATCAATTGCATCCAACAGCAGTTTAGTTGGTGTGGGAATTGTGGATGTGAAGGGTGGTGTAGAAAGTGGATTTGCCCCGGGTATTGAGCTGTGGATGATAGAAACAAGTGTTTCCAGAGCATCATGATGTGGAGACCCTATTTGTACAACCTGTTCTTTTTGTGAAGAAGCAGGAGGAGTTTTGGTTATGGGTTGAGATATTTGTACCAACTGCTGTGAGGAAGTAGCAGCAGTGGTTTCTTGTGACATTTGTGTTGTCACAGGCAGGGGCTCTGGTATCTCATCCTCCAGAGTTGCCTTTTGGGGGTTTTGATTTTTTCTTTTTGCCTTTTTGGAGATTTTAGGTGTGGGTTTCAAAGCAGTTGTGCTGCTGCTTTGATCACCTTGAGCAGTGGGCTCAGCAGCAGGTACCTGAGGAGCAGTTGTAACTGCTAAAATCTGCTCAGGCACCTCTGCTTGTGTTTTGCAAGGTGCTAACATTCTAGAAAAAGTTTCAGTTGTTAAACTGTTTATTTGAGTAGAACCACCTTGGTTTATTATAGCTAAATCATCCTTACTGAATTTCTTTGCAAAATAGTAACTTAAAAACCTTGGAAACAGTAAGAATGATTTTGTTTCAACATTATTAACCAAATCTTTAAAAATTTCCCGAGAATAGTTAAAATTTTCTCCTTGAAGAATTGCATATCCCAGATTTTGAATCTTTAAAGGGATTTCATTGAAAGAAGTGGTTTTGTTTGAAACACAAAGTAGGAGGGTATGAAATAAAAACCTGGTTGCAGAAGGAAAATAACCTTTTTCTAAGGTAATTTTCTTCATCATTGTGGCTTCATACCCTCTTTCAATGAAGTCAGTTTGCAACTCGTTTTTAGTGAAAGAAAATTTACCTTCTTGATCATCGAGTTGAAAGACCTCTGAAATGGATTGTGGCGTGATTTTGACAGCTTTACCCTTTATAGAAGAGTGTATGATGATTGCAATGTCTCCTTGTTTTTCAAGGGTTGCATTCTTCCAAAACTCCCTTTGGGTCGCCAAATAGATTGGTGCATCGACGGTGAACAAAGTTTTGTACTTTGATTTTGCCATGGTGTCAATGATGGAATCGTAAACATTGGTGGTTCCTGGTTTTGTAAGAAGACCCAGGAGATTGTGAGATGGTTTATGTGGGATTTCAGTGGAAATTGCCTTTTGAGAGGCTGTTTTCGATGAAGATTTGGATGAGGGTTTTGAAGATGACTTCGATTTTGTCATTTTGAAGATGATGATCGAAGAAATTTGTGGAAGAATGAAATGAAAAACTGCTTTGAGAAGAGAATTTTTAGGAATTCAATTCGACAGTAAAACCCTGTTTTGGTGGTGAGTGGGGGATTTTATAGGGTAGAAAGTGAATGCTGAGGTGGCAGCCATTACAAAAAGTCTGACCAATATGTACTGCCCACGTGACAACCCCTGGTGAAAGTGAAGGACAGTACTTTTGTGAAAGTGACTGATGAAGGCAGTGGTATGAAAGCAGTGGATGATTTTCACTATCAGTGGATAGCATATCAGTGGATAAGACACTGCTTTTGAACAACAGAGTTTATCAAATGGAATGAGAGAACAGGGGTTGACTTTCAGCAGTGGACAGACTTTTGAAGTATAGCAGACTTTTGAACAATCAGTGATTAATGGCAGACTTTTAAGGATTTTAATGAAAATTTCATTGTTGGCTATTTTTAAGGTTGGATTTTTGATTTTCTGAAAACATTTAGTTGCTTTTATTCATAGAAAAACAAGATGTTTCTTGTTATTCCATGTTTAGCATCCTAATCCTAGAGATCAAGCTTTCAAAAGTGGCTGTATCAAGTGCTTTTGTGAGCACATCAGCCAGCTGGTCTTTAGTTGGGACATGATGCAGAGAAATCAAACCTTTTTCATAGCAATCCCGCACAAAGTGATGTCTGATGTCGATGTGTTTGGTGGTTGAATGGGAAACTGGATTTTTGATGATATTTTCTGCTGCCTGGCTATCCAACATGAGTGGTGTCTTTAAGGCAGTGATACCAAAATGCAGCAACTGATTTTGAAGCCACAGGAGTTGGGCTGTACAGCTTGCAGCAACAATGTATTCAGCTTCAGCAGTGGATGTTGAAACAGCTGCTTGCTTTTTGCTTTGCCATGAAACTAAGCAATCACCTAGAAACTGGCACCCTCCTGATGTGGACTTCCTTGTGGTGTGACATCCAGCAAAGTCACTGTCTGAAAAACCTGAAAGCTTGATGTTCCCATTAGCTGGATACCAGATACCAAGTGTGGGAGCACCTTTTATGTATCTGAAGATCCTTTTTACAGCAATGAGATTTGATTTTCTGGGAGCTGATTGACTTCTTGCACAGACACATGTTGCAAACATGATGTCTGGTCTGGATGCAGTTAGGTACAATAAAGACCCAATCATGCTTCTATAGAGTGTTTGGTCAATCAGCTCATCTTTTTCATCAGACATGACCAGCTTATTTGTTGCCATGGGTGTGCTGCATGGTTTACAATCATTCATATCAAATTTGATTAAAAGTTCTTTAGCATATTTACTTTGATGAATGAAGGTTCCATTTTGCATTTGCTGTACTTGGAGACCAAGAAAGCATTGCAGCTCACCCATTGCACTCATTTCAAACTCAGCTGTCATGAGTTCTCTAAACTCTTCACACATTGAGTTACATGTGCTTCCAAAAATAATGTCATCCACATAAATCTGGACAATCATTAAATCCTTCCCTCTCCATTTTAAAAACAGTGTTTTATCAATGGTACCTCTTTTGAAACCATTTGAGAGTAGGAAGGTGGAAAGAGTTTCATACCAGGCCCTTGGTGCTTGTTTCAGGCCATACAAGGCTTTGTTTAGCCTGTAGACATGGATCCTCAAAACCTGGAGGTTGACAAACATACACCTCTTCTTGAATTGTACCATAGAGGAAAGCACTTTTGATATCCATTTGAAACACCTTCATATTGTGGTTGACAGCAAAGGCCAGGAACAGTCTAATGGCTTCCAATCTTGCAACAGGGGAAAATGTTTCATCATAATCAATCCCCTCTTCCTGTCTGTAACCTTGAACCACAAGCCTGGCTTTATTCTTGACAACAATACCCCTTTCATCAGTTTTGTTCTTGAAGACCCACTTTGTGCCAATGGGACTAACCTCTTCTGGCAGTGGTACAAGCTCCCATACTTGTTGTCTTTTAAACTGTTGGAGCTCCTCTTGCATGGCTTCTACCCAGCTGTTGTCTTTCAGTGCCTCTTGGTACTTGACTGGCTGATGGAGTGATAGAAAACCAGCAAAAAGACAAATGTTTTGGGTTTGGCTTCTTGTGAGCACCCCTTCATTTATGTTGCCAATGATTTGATCAGGTGGATGAGATCTCAAGAAGATTAAATCTCCTTGGTATGGTATGATGGCATTTGTTGGTGAAGGCTGCAGATGTGTATCATCTGAGCTAACCATTGCTGGGGACTTTGATGATCCAGCAGTGGCTTCAAAAGGTGGTGGAATAGGAGGTAATGAAGTGGACAACTGCTGACTTTTATCCACTGTTTGAGGACTTTTGTCAGCAGTGTTTGAGGATGTGGAAGCAGTGGTTGATGGGCTACTTTGGTCAACAACTATTGAGGTAGCAGTGGTTAAGCTTTGACAACTATTTTGAACAGCTGGTGCTTTTCCCTTTGTGGCAGACCTTTGAGGGATGATGATTTCATACCCATAGTCTGGTGTTGTATCCTCTGATGGACCTGCACTGTTAGTCTTGACAGCAGTATTTTCAAAAGTAAAATTTTCAAGATCAAACAGATCTGCAGGGTTTGCTGGGATTTTCATTGATGAAAGTTCATTGAACTTTACATTCAAAGTCTCCTCCACTGCCTTGGTCCGTGTATTGAACACTTTGTAGGCCTTGGCAGTGGTTGAGTATCCCAGATGATAACCACAATCAATTTTGGCTGCAAATTTTGAAATAGAATCTTTTAAGTTCAGAAGAAAGCATGGGCAGCCAAACACCTTGAAATATGAGATCAGTGGTTTGATTCTATACAGAATTTCATAAGCAGTCTTTTTGTGCCTAGGGTTTACTAAAACTCTGTTCTGGACATAGCAAGCAGTGTTTACTGCCTCTGCCCAGAAAGTTAGTGGCAAACCTGAATCTGCAAGCATGGTTCTGGCAGCCTCAATCAGAGTTCTGTTCTTTCTTTCCACTACCCCATTCTGCTCTGGTGTTCTAGGGATGCTGTACTGCCTTACAATCCCTTTCTTCACACAGAAGGCATCCAACTCCTTATTTTTAAATTCTGTGCCATTGTCACTCCTAAAGCTTTTCACTGGAAGGTCAAATTGCTTTTCAACCTGTGTTACAAAGTCTTGCAAAATGCCTGCAGTCTCATCTTTTGAGTGTAAAAAGAAAGTCCATGTAAACCTAGAGAAGTCATCAACAATAACCAAACAATATCGTTTCTTTTTTAGGCTCATGACTTGAACTGGGCCAAACAAATCCATGTGTAGCATCTGCAAACACTGAGTTATTTTGGACTGTTCAATGGACTTAAAAGAACTTTTATGCTGTTTTCCTTTTAAACAGGAAATGCAATGTTCAGGACATGAAAACAATTTTTGTGGTAGGCCTCTCACCAAACCATTTTTTGAAATTTCTGTGATTGTCTTAAGATTTGTGTGCCCCAGCCTTCTGTGCCAAAGTTCTGTCTCTTTGTTAGAGGCTGCTGAGAACAGACAGGCATCAGCTCTGGGACACTCTTTTGACATGTCAACAACATAAACATTGCCACTTCTTTGAGCAACAAGTTTAGTTTGACCAGTTTTGATTATTGCTTCAATCTTTTTGACCATTTCTGGTCCAACAATCCTACAACAGTCTTTTGTGAAGAATGACCCAAACCCTTTGTCACTCATTTGTGATACACTCAGAAGGTTGAATTTTAGATTGTCTATTAGATTGACATTTTCAAATTTTACATTTCCAGATTGCACTGTACCAGACCCCAGAACTTTCCCTTTACTATTATTCCCAAAGGATATATCACCCCCACCATGGATTTTAAATTCTTTGAGGAGGGCTTTACATCCTGTCATGTGCCTGGAGCCTCCACTATCTACATACCAAAGACTATCAAAGCATGCAGAAGCTCCCTGCACATGAAGTAAAAGGATTAGTTCATTAAGGTCTCCAAAGCCAACAAGGCTTTGGATGGGGTCTCAACAGTGTCTGGGATGGATGCAGAATGATGGACAGTGGTTAGGTCAGGGGTTTGGACTGTTTTAGGACAGTGTTTATCTAACCACTGTTGTGGGTCTTGACCAATCACCTGCTGGTAACCAAAAGGATGCCTGTTCACTCTGGGTTTAGAAGGCCTTTTGTAGGCCTCATAAACGTGTGGAATCCTTTGGTAAGACTGTTTTTCCTTGCCTTTTCTGAATTGATTAGCAGGGGGTGCATCGGTAACCTGAACATCTCTTTTGACAGATGTTTGGTTCAGCTGTTTTGTGACAGCTGTTTGAACTGGCACAAACAGTGGTTGTTTCTTGGTGAACTTGACAGATGATGAGGATGATGATTGACTCAAGGATGTTTTAGCCATGTACTCATTCTTTTTCACATCAAAGTTTTTGAGATACACACATGCTTGAGTTTTGTGGTTTGTTTTACCACAAACAATGCAACTTTCTGCAGAAACAATGACACTTGTTTTGTTTAAATCATAGGCTTTCAAGTGGAAACAGTCTTTTGTTAGATGATTCCTTTTCTCACAAAATTCACAAAACAAGTTATCAATTTTTTCTTTCTTCTTTCTCTTTTCAGACTCCTTTGCAGCAGAGGTTTTAACCACTGCTGGGATGTCCTTGAGAGGTATGACTTTAGCTTTTGGAGCTTTAACACCATCAGTTGATGTAAAGTCCATTGGCTTGAAATTTTCAAGAATATCACACTCGTCAGACCAAGTGGGTTTAAACTGATATTTTTCAAGTTCTTCAAAAGTAGAGGAACTCCTTGTTCTGCCAAGTGTGATTTTGTTACCAAGTTTGTCAGTGATTTTCACTTCTTGGCCATTCTTGTTTGTGGGGATGAACTCAGTGGTTACATTAGTGTTTTTAACAGTGTTTTGAACAGATTTTTCACAAGTAATGCATTCATCATCATATTTTCTATACCCAACCCCAAATTTCACATTACTTTCAATCTGTTTAGCAAGCATCACCTCATATCCTCTGCAGGATTCCACCCATCTTTCACAAGTAATTTGGGTGGATTCCAACTCCTTTTTGCAAACTTGGTATTTTTCTACCATAGTTTGAAGTTAGGTTTTGGTTATGCTTTGCTCTTCTTTTAGACAGCTGATCTCTTTTTCTTTTTCAGTCAATTTGTTTTTAAGTTCTTTTAAAGACTTTTCAAATTTAACCTCATCAGTCAAGATTTTATCCCGAAGGTTTTCATTCACCTCTTTGATGTTAGCAAAAGCAATTATGCAATTGTCTGAACACAGTTTTTCAAGAACTTGAGGAGATACCTTGGCAGCTGCCATCATTGCACAATCACATTGATGATCTTCTTCATCATCAGCTTTCATCTTCTTTTCACCAGCCTTTTCTTCTTTCTCTTCTTCTTTGTCCTCTTCGGACCATGGATCTGTCATTGGTTCAATCAGGGTACCTGAACTTTCTCCCAACAGTAGTTCACCAGCCACAGCAGTGACCACTGCTTCAGTCACCTCATCCACTGTTTCACTACTTAGCTGTTCCTCCTCAGTTTCAACCCCCTCCTGTATTGACTCTAATGCCATCAAACAAAACTCATTATGAGAAGAATCATTAGAAGCATAGAGAGCAAAATTCTCATCACTAAGGTCTTCAGGCATACTGCTCCAGTCAACAAACCCTTGAGTGAAAAAACTTTGTTGATCTGGTTGTACTACTGCTGGAGCAGTGGTTTGAGGTGCAACAGGTTGCACTTGCACCTGTGGAGCAGGGGTTTGAACATATTGGATCTGTGGAACAGTAGTTTGGACATAGTGCACTGGCACAGGGGCAGCAGCATAGTGAGCAGTGTTCACTTGAGCTGCTGGGGCATACTGGGCATAGTGCACAGTGCTTTGGTTTTGAGGTCTAGGATTTGAGCTAGGATGAGTAATTATGGGACCAGTAGTTTGACTCCTACATTCCCTAGCGAAATGTCCCAACCTATTACACTTGTAGCACTTGATTTTCGATTTATCCAATCCAACCCTTAGATTCCCATGCAAACCTGGGAATTTTCGCCCTGTTCTTTTGTAAAATTTGCTAGTTCTAACACTTAGCAAAGCCAGTTGATGCAGGATGTCCATTTCCTCTAAGTCAGTGGGATCAAAATGTTGCAAATCATTTAGTTCAAAGCTTAAATTGTCTGACATCTGGTTTTCGTTTGCAGTGAATGCATAACTAGCAGAGTGAGGACCAGGATTGTTAAAATTTGCACCAGCAGTTATGTCAATGAAGTGATCATAACCCTGATCCTTACCACTGCTCCCAGATTCTTCTTGACCCAGAAGAGCAGTGTTACCGAAAGTGTAATCATCAGTAACTTTTCCTGATTCTTGCAACCTCCTTTTCTGGTTCAACTCCCTTTCATAGGTCAGGAGTCGACCATGGAGTTGAGTCAAGGTCAGATCCTTGAATTCAGGTGAGTTTCGAGTGACAAAAGCTATGGTGTCCCATTTTTCTGGCAGTGACCTGAGGAACCTGCTATTTTGAGTTGAGTTTGTAAAAGTGGTGTTAACAAGCCTCAGTTCACTGATGAGACAGCTGAAACGCTCAAATTGTTGCGTTAGTGATTCACCTTTAACATAACAAAATGTTTCATACTGTTGGTTCTGGATTTCCCTATTGTTTTCTATGACTTCTTCGGTTCCCCCAAACTGTTCCTTAAGTGCGTCCCATAACTCTTTGGCACTGTTACAATGTAACAGTCCAGCATATATCTCATTGGGCAGCGCTGATGCTATGATGCTAAACGCTTTAGCATCTAGTTCGATCTTTTGAAAGTCGGTTTCGGTATAATTTTCAACTGGTTTTGGAACGAACTTTTTAGCATCTTCAGCGCTTGGCACTGAAGGAACATGGGGACCATAAATGACAGACCTCCAACAACCTGTGCTTTGTTGAGCAAGGATGTGACCCATCCTTCTCTGCCAGATGTTGTACTCATTTCTTTTTAGCATAGGTGGTTTAAAAAGCGAGCCGATGTTGTTTTTATCATCCTGAGATTGTGACGTCATTCTTGCTGTTTTACAGACACTGAGAACTAAACTTTAATGGTGATTAATCCTTGCTCTGTTTTTCAACGGACGAACAAACGATCAGTATCAACTGTTGTAAGCCGAACTATTTACGTCAAAATGATTGTTAAATCAAATTTGACTGTCCAAGCTCCGATACCAATTGTTGGATCTGAGTTTGTTTCTGATTGTATTTTACGTTTGAGATTAAGATGGAAATGAAAGAGTTATGCAGCGGAATTAATATGAAAACAAACTTTGCATACAATCAAACGAGAGTATTGCTTTGATCAAGACATTTTTAACAAGAAACCGAATGATTGAATTAACTTTCAACAACGATTACAAGTTATGCTTGAATACAAACTCCCCCTCAGCCAGAGCTCAGCGTTTGTTCGTGCAAAGAAGACGGTATTGCAAGAGCTAATAGAACAGTACAAAGTACTGAACTATTTATAGGCACTAGCAAACCACTGAGCATCTTAGCTGACATCACCATGAAAGTGACATCTAACCTCCTAACAAACTCTAACCTTTGATCTATACAAACACTGATGTACTAACTACTGCTATTACATTTTATTACATAAAAGACACTTAAACAGCTGCTGCATCCTTCCACTGCTGTGAACCCAGCAGAGCTTGTCCGGATCAGCAGTATTAGACTCAAGACAGTAGATTGAATCAGCAGAGCTTTGGTCTTCCATCAGTCTTTGACATTTGGCAGTAGATGCAAGGCAGCAGTTGTAGGTCAGCGCTTTAGTAAGATCAGCAGATAGGAGGTCAGGAGATATGAAACCACTTTCAAGGAGAGAGATTTGTATGTAAACATCTGCTTATTCTGGATCCACTGCTCTGATCCAGTTTTGGCTTTAATTATCTGTTCCTCTGATAGGGTTTAATCCCAACAGTAAGCCTTCATCAGAAGACAAAAACTTGTTATCTTTGAGGTCTTGACCATGCAACTTTGTAAATTCTGAATCTCATGCTTCCTTTTCAGTGTAGGGACCATGATCAGTTCTGAAAAGCGCATGCATGCCTAGCCATGCACTTATGTTGCCTTGGATTCTTGTGGGAAGGTCTTGCCATGCATTTGTATAGATTTGAATTCTCTTGTCGTAACATTATTTTAAAACCCAATTCTTTATTAACTGAATTTACTTATTATGGAATAACCGGTTCTAAATAGATCAGATGTTTATCATAATGATTTAAGGTCTTGGGATTTATAATTTGGTCGCTCAGAGGTGTTTATTAACATGTCGACACTTTTAAATCCTTCCATACATCTTCTAACTTGATCCGGGTTCCTGACACGTTTATCTTACATGACACGTGTCTTTATTTTATTGGGTATGATTTTACGAGGTGTTACATCCTCACCCCCTTAAAAGAAATCTCGACCTCGAGATTTACTGGAACAAATGAGGGTATTTTTCTTTCATGGTAGACTCTACTTCCCACGTGTACTCGGGACCTCTACGGGCATCCCATTTGACCTTTACAATAGGTACATGCTTCCTTCAAAGCTTCTTTACCTGTCGATCCTTAATCGACAAAGGTTTTTCCACAAATTTCAACCTCTCATCTATGTGCACATCTGTGTGAGGTATGACTAGCGATTCATCAGCTAGACATTTCTTTAGATTGCAGATGTGAAATACATTGTGAATACCACTGAGCTCTTCAGGCAAGTTCAACTTATAAGCTACTGACCCAACACATTCGATAATCTCGAATGGTCCTATATACCTCGGGCTTAACCTACCTTTCTTACCAAAATGCATCATTCCCTTCCAGGGTGATACTTTAAGCAAAACTTTATCACTAACCTCAAACTTTAGAGGTTTTCGCCTTTTATTATCATAACTTTTCTGCCTATCCCTGGCAGCTTTCAGGCGGTCGCGAATCTGGACAATCTTTTCCGTCGTTTCAAAGACTATGTCAGGTCCTGATAATTGAGTTTCCCCTACTTCTGCCCAACAAATAGGCGTTCGGCATTTCCTACCATATAATGCCTCAAAAGGCACAGCCTTAATGCTTGTATGGTAGCTATTGTTATAGGAGAACTAGTTCAATGGCAGGTGGCTATCCCAACTACCACCTAAATCAATCACACATGCACGAAGCATGTCTTCCAAAGTTTGGATTGTACGCTCACTTTGCCCATCCGTCTGAGGATGGTAAGCTGTACTAAAATTTAAGCGCGTGCCCAAAGATTGTTGGAAACTTTTCAAAAAATGAGATGTGTATCTTGTATCTCTGTCAGAGATAATTGACACTGGTACGCCATGCAGAGATACAATCTTATCTACGTACAATTGGGATAACATGTAGGAGCTATAAGTCTCCTTAATGGGTAGGAAATGTGCTGACTTAGTCAGTCTATCTACTATTACCCATATAGTATCATTTCCTTTCCTGGTCTTTGGCAACTTGGTGATGAAATCCATTGTCACCATCTCCCACTTCCATGTGGGAAGTTCAGGTTGTTGTTGCAAACCTGACGGCTTTTGATGTTCAGCTTTGACTTGCGCGCACGTCAAACATTTACCTATATAGGCAGCTATAGACTTTTTCAAGCCTATCCACCAATAACTTGCCTTCAGATCCTGGTACATCTTATCAGCTCTAGGATGAACGGAGTACTTGGAACTATGGGCTTCCTGGAGGATAACATCCCGAAGTCCTCCATAGACTGGGACCCAAATTCGTCCATTTATTCCGCCCTTGCCATAGGATAACTGTTCTTCGGTTACTCCTAGCTTTTCATCAGGATAGTTAGCTTCTAATACATCTTCCTTCTGCGCAGCTAACAACCTTTCATTCAAACTATTCTTTATCTCAATGCTCTTGGCATTGATTCTTATAGGCTTCACTCTTTCCTTCCTGCTTAAGGCATCGGCAACCACATTTGCCTTGCCTGGATGGTATCTTATTTCACAGTCATAATCATTCAAAGTTTCCATCCAACGTCGCTGTCTCATGTTCAAGTCCTTCTGATTGAACAGATGTTGAAGGCTTTTGTGATCGGAATAGATTACACACTTGGTTCCATACAAATAATGCCTCCACAGCTTTAGTGCAAATACAACCGCACCCAACTCCAAGTCATGGGTGGTCTAATTCTTCTCGTGCACCTTTAACTGACGTGAAGCATAGGCAATAACTTTGCCTTTCTGCATAAGCACACATCCCATACCGGTGTGTGATGCATCACAATATACTACAAATTCATCAATTCCATCAGGCAACGTCAATACAGGAGCGTTGCTCAACTTCTATTTTAGAATATCGAAAGATTCTTGCTGCTTAGGCCCCCAGTCAAACTTGTTATTCTTGCGGGTGAGTAGAGTTAGGGGTGCTGCAATTCTTGAGAAGTTTTCAATAAATCGCCTATAGTATCCTGCCAGTCCTAGAAAGCTGCGAATTTCCGTAGGCGTTTTTGGTTCTTGCCAATTCATGATAGCTTCAACTTTAGCGGGATCTACTTGGATACCACACTCACTAACAACATGTCCAAGGAATTGGACTTCTCGAAGCAAAAATTCACACTTTGAAAACTTGGCATAGAGTTTTTCTTGTTGAAATAGTTTAAGAATGCAACGGAGATGTTTCTCATGGTCAGCTTGGCTTTTCGAGTAAATGAGAATGTCGTCGATGAACACGATGACAAATTTATCCAAGTAAGGCTTGTAGACACGATTCATGAGATCCATGAATGCGGCAGGTGCATTAGTGAGCCCAAAAGGCATCACTAGGAACTCATAATGACCATAACGAGTCCTAAATGCAGTCTTGTGTACATCTTCATCTTTAACCTTCAATTGATGATATCCTGACCTCAAATCAATCTTAGAGAAGTAGCTTGCCCCTTGCAATTGATCGAACAGATCGTCGATCCTGGGCAAAGGATACCTATTCTTGATAGTGACCTTATTAAGCTCACAGTAGTCGATGCACAGACGCATCGATCCATCCTTCTTTTTGACAAATAGGATTGGCGCTCCCCAAGGAGACAAACTAGGTCTAATGAAACCTTTGGCTAGCAATTCATCTATTTGTGTCCTCAATTCCTTCATCTCGGTTGGTGCTAACCTATAAGGCGCTCTCGCAACAGGTGCTGCTCAAGGGATGATGTCAATTCTGAATTCTACTTGTCTATCTGGTGGTAAACCAGGTAGTTCTTCAGGAAAAACTTCAGGGTACTCAGAAATGACTGGAATATCTTCAACCTTGGGTTTCTGCTCATCAATAGTTACTTGTGCCATATAAATGACACAACCCTTCTTCAGACATCTAGATGCCTTGAGCATAGACACTTGGTCAGGCAGTCCATACTGGGTATCTCCCTGAATGGTAATTGGCTCACCAGACGGAGTCTTGATCACCACTTGCTTCTTATTGCACACTATCTGGGCTTGGTTACGTGATAACCAATCCATGCCTATAACTATGTCAAAACTGGCTAACTTTAAAGGAAGTAAGGACAAGGGAAAAGAGTGGTTCCTAATGGATATGAAACATCCATCTAATACTGTTGAGGCAGTTTCTAAGGTACCATCAGCTAATTCCACATCATATTTCACACTTAGGGTTTTAACAGGTAAATTCAGCAATTTGCCAAACTTATTATCTACAAATGATTTATCATCTCCTGAATCAAAAAGTACTCTTGCATAGACGTCATTTATGAGGAAGGTACCTGTGATCACATTGTCATCCTGCACAGCTTCCTTTGCATCCATTCGGAAGACCCTTGCATTGGTCTTCTTGACCTCTTCAGGCTTCTTGGCGTATTTAGGGCAATTGGTTTTAATATGCCCCTTCTCATTGCAGTTGTAGCATGTGGCATCTTTAATCTTCCTGCAATCAACAGTCTTATGCTCTTTAGACTTGCATAACCCACATGCAGCTGGTCCTGACTGAGACCTGGACTCAAGTCTGCATTTTCCAAAGTGGCGTTTTTGGCAAGTTTTGCACTTTGGCTTTTCCTCAGCTTGTTGGCTACCCCTGTTGGATCCAGACTTCTTCCTGAAGTCAGTGCTACCTTTATGCTTCTTTTTAGATCTTCATGAGTTATCATCCTCACGCTTTCTCTTGCCTTCTTCCGAATTCCTCAGCGATCTTAGCCTGACCGCGTCCAAGGTAAGAGACAGAGATAGATCAGCTGTTGATCTGAAAGTAGCAGGTCTGGACGCCTTAACACTGGCTTTGATTTCTGGGGCTAAACCCCCAATGAAGCGAGCAATCCTTTTGGGTTCCGGGGTTACCAGATACGGAACCAGCCTAGACAGGGTATTGAAACTGGTGAGGTAAGCTTGACAATCTAAATTCTTCATCACCAACGATAAGAAATCTGATTCAATTCTTTCAACCTCATGCTACGGGCAATAATTATCCTTAATGAGAGCAACGAACTGATCCCATTACAAATTGTACAGCGGGATCTTTCCAGCAGCTTGAATGAGAGACTTCCACCATGCCAGTGCCTCTCCCTTGAACGATTGGGATACATACTTCACTACATCCCTTTCAGCACAACCGCTGATGTCAACTACTGTGTCCATCTCATCCAACCAGGTCATACAATCAATTGCCCCTTTCTCCCCAGTGAAATCCCGGGGTTTGCAGGAAACAAAGTACTTATAGGTACAGGACTTGGTACGTGGTTTATCATCAAACACTATCCTTTTTGATGGAACATTGTTTTGATTGGATGAATGTCGATCATCATCTTTCTTTGGCTCATCTTTCTTAGAGGGTGGCTTGCTTTGAGCCTCCGAATGAGTCTTAGGCTTGGAGTACGGTGCGGATAGGGTCCTACTTCGAGTCCCGCTAGATTCATTATACTGCCGTTCTATAGTTTTGTAACAGCATTATCTACTAATGCTTGCAGCTCTGCACCCGTCACATGTATCTTAGTATTTTCATGGTTTTCCACCGGATAACTGTTTACTTCTTCTGAACTAGCCATGTAGCTTTAATTGCTACATAAAATCAAATAAGGGCAAGGTTTATATAGAAGCTTATACAGTTTTATTGTTTTTTGACAATTTATTAACCATGGTTTTTAATAGCCATTTTAGTTAATTTGCTAAATATATAATTATTCAGGATTTTTATCATAATCCTAAATTATTAGTTAGTAATAGCACAAAAGGCCTAGTCACGTAGACAAGTTTAGTTTATAAACCAGGATTTTTACAGAATCGAGGTATTAAGGTTTGAATCAAAGTTCGCTACCTTTTCTTGACAGGGAGTTGTAGTCTACCACTGTCTTTAGTCTCAGAGGACGTTAATTATAGCCCGTGGGCACTTCATCCTTAAGGAATGATTATATAAATAAGGGAATTTAGAATAACCCCAATTTAAGAATGACTTATGTGATTTTATCGAATCACATTTGTCAAGCATGTTAATATGCTTTCAGAAGTTAAGGTTTTGAATCTTTTGGATAGGTTTTACCATCTTGGCCATGTCTGCAATGACATTTAGGCTAGGTTTTACCTTTAAGATTCTTTTTAATATTTAACGCAGAACAACCCTAAATTGAGAGGTTAATGAGGATCTGAATCTAATTGAGGAACTACCATCTTGGCCCTGTCTTAAGGTGACATATGGCTAGGTCTTGTTCTTTTTAGATTTTGCCATTTTATTATAATGGTAGATCTTTTAGTGGGAATGTTATTTTATTTATTTCACCTTTTATGTTTATGCACCTATTTAATAAAATGAAAATTTAAATTAACCATTCCATAAAAATTTAACGAGTACAATGTTGCCCTAAACGGGACTTCTACTAAATAACATGCCCACGCAGGGGCTTAAACAACAAACATACCCACGCAGGGGTCAATAGAAAAACATGCCCACGCAGGGGCAGAATACAAAAAAGACATACCCTCGCAGGGGTTAAACAAAAAGGCATGCCCACGCAGGGGCTGAATTGAAAATAAGGAAATACAACCAACAATTCAAAGGATTCATTGGTCCTTCTTGCTCTTTCCTTTTATTAAACTCGCCAATCCCTTAAAGAATCCCCGGTTGTTTCTTTGGTCCTCACGGACTACCCTTTCCACTTGGCTCAATCTTTGCAGTATTTCTTCCCGTTCTGGCGGGGAAAATCGTGGTATCTGCGGCTGCGGCTGATGTGGAGGTCGAAGAGGCGGCTACTGTTGGTATCCATAAGCTGGGTATCCAACTCCCCAGGGAGCTCCGTAAGGCCCCTCGGGGTTGAGAGCATTGTAGTTCCAGGCTTCCAGATATGGGTCGACCTCAGCATAATTGAAGCTGGTGTGAGCCGGCTGCTCAAAGGGGTTATACGCTGCTGAGCCAGCGTACGTGGGCATTGGGTTGTCAAAGCCCAAGGGTGGTTGCATGACAGGTGCAGAGTTCATTTCCGGGATGGGGTTTGAAGCCCCCCCCCCCCATCTGCTGGTCTTCTTGGAGTGGCGGGTAGTGGCTGCCACTCGATGGTTGAGGGGTACTGATACGCACTCCTCCCCGCACGGACATCCATGCGTTCGATCTCCTTCACCTCGGCGGCTCAGGAGGTTGTTGCTGAGGTGGTGGTGGTGGCGGTGGCGGGGTAACTGCCACGAAACGTGAATCCTCGGAAGGATCCTGCTGCTGCTGCTATTGCTGCTGATGAGGCGATGGATGGTAAGAGGGTGTAAAATACCATTCATACTGGTTGAACCTTGCTTGGTAACTTTCAGGACCACGATAGGGTGATCCATGAAAAGATGACCCATCAGAAATTTCTATGGGATGTGTGGGGGTACCGGTCGGTGGTTCGATAGGGTCAGTATTCTCATACATATCCATGGCGTGATCTCCAGAAAAATGATCTTCGGGTCCCAATGGGTTAACACCCACTGGTTCTTCGAGGTAATTTTCCGGGTTGAACCGGCTTCGGAAGATATGTGACGGGTTATCAAAGGAGTGACGAGAGTTGGACCTCTGAAGAGGGATAAATGAAGGCTGTGGGTTTTCGGATTCATTTTCTGAATGGGGTCCAAAAGAGTGAAGGTAAGATGGTGACAAGCTTAACCAGACTGACCGCCTCGCTGGCTGCAGATGTGCCCTCCAGTCCCCCTGGGGACTTGTACGCATGTTGACGGGTGAGGTTCGTCTTTGAGACAGCCCGGCCTCATGGTCGTGGCCTGCTACAGGTGCCTTTCCCCTTCTCCTAAAGAATCTTGTCGGCTTGTTAAAACCTGTCAACATAAGCAAAGATAACAACAAGGAAAAATGTATAAAAGGCAAAAATAAAACAAAAATCAGGATTTGTCCTATGTTCTTTGTCTAGACTCGAAAATTTGAGGAATGTGCAATTGTGTGACTGAGATTAAACACAAAAGGCTAGTGTTTAATTCACTCAGTGTTGGCTCTGATACCAACCTGTCACACCCCGATATTTCCACGTTTTACCGGTGGGCCCGGTGGGGAGTATGGTGACGTAGTTGATATCATCATAGTCAAACAACACAAATTTAAATGCACAGCGGAAGCAAAAGATAGATTTATTTCAACCGAATAAAATTGTAATATTAAGTATCACAAACAGTTGAAACAGATCCACAGGCGGATCAAATAAAAAGGAAAACTGTTCAGCAGACTTTGACATCTAGAGCTTGCGAGACTTGATTATTGATGCCTGGAGTAGCCAGCCTATTACGTATAGTACCTGCACTTAGCCTTTTTGGAAAATACGTCAGTTTACACTGGTAAATACAACTTAACTGACTCATTTTGAAAATGTTTAAAAATTGGTTTGAATGCACTTAGGCAAAAATATCTTTTATAACTTGGGACAATTATTCAAAAATAATATTGTATACAGTTTTATTTATTTGTCGTCCGTCAGGGCCGGTTGGTAGGGTCGGTCTAGATTAACTGACACGCCACAGGTATAATACCCACAAGGTTGATTCCTTTAAGTGGGCTACCAGTTTTACATATGCAACTGTCAGGTGTACGCCTACACCCCGTGCTTAGGTCGTGGCCATTTCTTTGAATGATGCCAAGGATATCCGGGACATGGTCATTTAACCCCCAAAGGCCATACACCAAATAATACAGATTAAAAAAAGGTTATGTAAATACAATAATCACAATCCGATTTAAATGACTACATACCCGACCAAGCGGTATTATTATAATACCGTATCCCAAGCCCGTATAGGAAAAATAAGTTAAGAGTATTTACCTGAGCAAATTTATACAATTTATCCCAGCCGTACACCACCAAGCAAGTACAGGTAGCTTTTACTGGGCTCCTAATCTGGAATGAAGGTTTTTAATAACCTATTAGAATCCTAACGGGTCTTTAATTAAGCTTAGACTTAGACCGGTTAGTTTTCAAAAGGAATACATGGTTCAAACGCATGATAAAGCGAAGACCGGTTTAAATTTTGGTTTTGACCCGACAAGCTTGTATGCTTGTTTAATATGGGTAACTTAAACACATTCTGTATTTTGAGATGAAAACGATATGGTTTGACCCGTTTCGGCTAATATATGCAAACTAGTTACATAAGTCGATCCGAACGCGAAAAGTGCGTAACGGTTAACCATATGAGTCATATACAAGTTTCCTAACTTAATATGCCTTAAATATGTTGTGACATCAGTAAGATATCTTCCATTATGCCCCAAATGAATTTAAACTCAAATTATGCCCCGTAAGGGCATTTTGGTCATTTTAAAGGTTATAAAAGAGTTTAAATATAAATCTGAGTTTCGGGTCTGATGTAATCAGTAAAAATACTTAATTTACTAAGTTATATCAGTAGGGTATAACCTATGTGTGAAATTTATCATTTCTTACCATACTATGCACCAAAAGGGCATTTTGGTAATTTCACTTAAGCCTAAAAGGTCAAAACTGGAAACCTGAATTTAAAACTTTTGCTCACTGTTACAATATAATATTTTACTTAAAATATTAGTAGGCATCCAACCTTATATGTTCAAAATAGTTTTGATGCATACTATGCGTTAAAAATACTTAAAAAGGCGATTTGGAGCCATTTCCGGGTTCTATATAGAAAGCTGATATTTTTATTATTCCAGAAGGTTTGAAATAATTTATTTATCATATAAAATCAGAAGCAAAAGGTTTGGGGTCAAAAGGATTTGTAAAACTCATTTTATAGCCTAAAAGGGCAAAACCGAAAATTACCGGATCAAGCTTAGAACTCTATGTTATGCTTAGCCTAAAAATAAATAAAAATCTCCAAAAATCCCAAAATATTATTTTATATCAGTAGGTATAAAGTTTGGTATCAAAATTTGGGTTTAGATAGGCTATATGCTAATTACGCCATTTAATTACTAAAAAGCTTTCTAATTACGCTATTGAGCATAACTCCTAATCTAGACCTCAAACTGATGTCAAATTTTAGGTGCAAGTTTATAAATCAGTAACTAAGGTTTCTACTCTTTTACATTTTCGAAAATCACGTTTTAAGGTCATATGGGCATAATAGTCAACATATAAGCAATTAACGGGAACATGCATATGAATCGGATAACTATTGAACCAAGGTGTATAATCACAGAGGGTTATACTTATATGAAACCTGGTCCTAATAGGGCTCTAAGGCATTTCTAAAACATGCTACAATGGGTCAGAATCGAAAGTCAAAGCAAAAGTCAAATTATGCGACTTTCGGTTCCGAAACGAGCCTAAACTGAAAATTTGTCGGGTTGAACATGTTTAGACATGTTCTTACATTAATTACCAAGTTATATTAATGATAAAACAGGTTGCATAGCTTCTACATTGCTAATTATGCATTAATTTGAAATTAAGCTTTTTGTTGACTTTTTAATATTAAGGTTGACCCGACAATTTACCTAGTTATAGTGGGAATCAGAGAGTACCCTTTTAAGGGTTTATTACCCACATAATTACCTACTTATAGGTATTTTTAATTCGAGATTTGACTGAACAGTTATTGATTAATCTCGAAGTCAAACCTTAATTACGATGGTTTGACTTTAAGCTAATTAACTAAGCTAAACTGAATTAAAGACGGTTGAGGATACTTACAAGAGTCCTAAGTATGATTAGGGATCCTAGGAAAGCTTGTTGCTGATCAGAGAAGCTCCAGAACTAAGTCTTGAGTGAACTTGAAGTGAGCAAGTTTCAAGAGTTGCAACAATGCTCTATATATACCAACATAGATTGCATGAGATAATGCCAGCCAAGTCTACTGTGTTTTATGATGGTCCCATGTGTCCCTATAATGCCAAAACCAGTTGCCAAGTCCTTGATTTCGAAAACCACTCTCATAAGGTGGTGCAACAGGCTGAACAGGAAGTTGTCCATTTTCTGCTGCCAGCGACCTCCTTACGGACCTTAAGAAGGAGTCCTTGCGGACCGTAAGTGCCCCTTACGGACCGTAAGCTATTGGCTTTGCGGTCCGTAACAGATTTTGAATTATATCGCCCAGTTGCAACTTTGCGGACCGTATGCCATTGGGTTTGCGGTCCGTATTCGCTTTTTATTTATCATATCCGTCCTGCTCCGCCACCTTACGGACCGTAAGGACACACCTTTGCGGTCCGTAAGCCTTCATCAGAAGACAAAAACTTGTTATCTTTGAGGTCTTGACCAGGCAACTTTGTAAATTCCGAATCTCATGCTTTCTTTTCAGTGTAGGGACCATGATCAGTTCTGAAAAGGGCATGCATGCCTAGCCATGCACTTATGTTGCCTTGGATTCTTGTGGGAAGGTCTTGCCATGCATTTGTATAGATTTGAATTCTCTTTTCGTAACATTATTTTAAAACCCAATTTTTTATTAACTGAATTTACTTATTATGGAATAACCGATTCTAAATAGATCAGATGTTTATCATAATGATTTAAGGTCTTGGGATTTATAATTTGGTCGCTCAGAGGTGTTTATTTACATGTCGACACTTTTAAATCCTACCATACATCTTCTAACTTGATCCGGGTTCCTGACATGTTTATCTTACATGACACGTGTCTTTATTTTATTGGGTATGATTTTACGAGGTGTTACAAAGCTTCCATTGCTTACCGAATCTAGCTACGCCTTCCATGGCGAGACTTTTAGCAACACCTTGTCTCCAACTTCAAAAGACAATGGTTTGCGACGTCTATCCGTGTAGCTTTTTAGTCTGTCTCGAGCCGCCTTGATACGGTCTCGAATCTTGAATATTTTATCAGTAGTTTCTTGAACTAACTCAGGACCTAACATTTGTTTGTCGCCTAGTTCCTCCCAACATAATGGAGATCGACACTTACGGCCATACAACTCTTCGAATGGTGCGGCTTTAATACTCGTGTGATAACTGTTATTGTATGAGAACTCCACTAACGGCAAGTGAGTATCCCAATTTCCACCTAAGTCCGTCACATAAGCACGCAACATATCTTCTAAAGTTTGAATTGTGCGTTCACTTTGGCCGTCAGTTTGGGGATGAAAGGTCGTGCTCAAATTTAATTGGGATCCAAAGGCCTTTTGAAATGACTGCCAAATCTTTGATATAAAACGACCGTCTCGGTCAAAGATTATCGACACAGGTACACCATGTCTTGCTATAATTTCTTTGAGATAGATTTCAGCTAACTTCTCACTATCTTTCTCACGGATAGGTAAGAAGTGAGCTGACTTGGTTAATCGGTCGACGATTACCCAAATCATGTCATGACCACGAGAAGTCCTGGGTAATTTAGTTATGAAATCCATAGAAATATGTTCCCATTTCCAAGTAGGGATTTCGGGTTGTTGTAGCAATCCAGAAGGTTTTTGGTACTCGGCCTTAACTTTAGCACATGTTAGACATTTTCCAACATATGTCGCAATATCACCTTTGATATTAGGCCACCAATAAAATTCCTTGAGATCGTGATACATCTTATCTGCTCTAGGATGTATCGAATATTTGTATTTATGAGCCTCATCAAGAATTAGGTCTCGAAGACCACCAAAATGAGGAATCCAAATTCTATTCCTGAAATATAAGGTTCCGTTCTCTTTCGATTCTAATTGTTTTTCCATGCCTCTAAACATTTCTGCTTTGAAGTTTTCTTCTTTCAATGCTTCTTGCTGAGCATCACGAATTCAAGAGGTAAGGTTGTTATGAATTGTGAGCCTTAAAGATCGCACACGCAAAGGTTTAACTCGTTCTTTTCGACTTAATGCATCCGCGACAACGTTCGCTTTGCCCGGATGATATTTGATCTCGCAATCGTAGTCATTCAACAATTCAACCCATCGTCTTTGGTGCATATTTAACTCTTTCTGGTTAAATATATGTTGAAGACTCTTGTGATCCGTGAATATCGTGCATTTACTACCATCAAGGTAATGACGCCAAATGTTTAGTGCAAATACCACTGCACCTAAATCTAGGTCATGTGTGGTATCGTTCTTTTCGTGTATCTTTAGTTGGCGTGATGCGTATGCAATAACTTTCTCCCTTTGCATCAACACGCATCCTAACCCTTGTCGTGAGGCGTCACAATAGACTACGAAATCATCTGTACCGTCTGGGAGTGACAGAATTGGTGCATTACAGAGTTTGTCTTTAAGAAGTTGAAAAGCTGCTTCTTTTTTTTTCTCCCGATTCAAATTTCTTATCTTTTTGAGTGAGAGAAATGAGTGATTGAGCAATCTTCGAAAAATTCTCAATGAATATTCGATAATAACCGGCCAATCCTAGGAATTGATGTATTTCGGTCGGTGTCTTTGGTGCACTCCAATTCTTTATGGCCTCAATTTTCGATGGATCAACATGTATGCCTTTCTCGTTGACTACATGTCCGAGAAATTGAACTTCGCAAAGCCAAAATTCACATTTGGAAAATTTCGCATACAGTTTCTCCTTTTTCAACAACTCAAGAATAATTCTAAGATGGTGCTCATGTTCGTCCTTGTTTCGTGAGTATATCAATATATCATCGATAAACACTATCATTAATTTGTCAAGGTAGGGTTTGCACACGCGGTTCATTAAGTCCATGAATACCGCTGGAGCATTTGTTAAGCCAAACGGCATGACAAGGAACTCGTAATGACCGTAGCGAGTTCGGAATGCCGTTTTTGGAACACTTTCTTCTTGAACCCTGAGTTGATGGTATCCTGATCTCAAATCGATCTTCGAATAATAGCTCGATCCTTGAATAATGGATACCGATTCTTGATTGTGAGTTTATTCAACTCCCGATAGTCTATGCACATCCTAAAACTTCCGTCCTTCTTTATCACGAATAGCACTGGAGCTCCCCAGGGTGAGTGGCTTGGTCTGATGAAACCCTTATCCAACAACTCTTGAAGTTGTGTGGACAATTCATGCATTTCTGAAGGAGCTAATCAGTATGGAGACTTTGCCACAGGTACGACACCTGGAATTAAGTCTATTCGGAATTCGACTTGTCATTGCGGTGGTATTCCTGGCAAGTCTTCAGGAAAGACTTCAGGGAATTCCTTCACAACCGGGATTTCCTCAAGTTTTAGCTCCTTGGCCTTCTTGTCAACTATGTGCGCTAAGAATGCTATACATCCTTTTCATAGGCACTTTCGGGTCTTCATTTAGGAAATAATTCGTAATGGCAATTCATTTGTCTCACCGTGAACAAGAAGTTTCTCGTTATTAGGAAGGGAGATTCGAATGATCTTGTCGTAACATAAGAATTCGACTTGGTTGGTGGATAGCCAATCCATTCCAATAACAATATCAAAACTACCTAGTTGAATGGGTATTAGGTCAATTTTGAATTTTCGTCCTCCTAACTCTAAGGAACAACCTTTAACAATTTTATCGGATTCAATCACCTTTCCATTCTCTAATTCGATAGTGAATGGAACATCTAGTTTAATTGACTTTAGTCCAAGCATATCTTTAAATTCTAAAGATGTAAAACTAAAATTTGCTCCGGTATCAAATAAAATAGAAGCGAAATGATCGTTGACAGGGAACGTACCTGTGATTATGTTGGGATCCTGTCGCACCTCTTTAGCTCCAATCACAAAGGCTCGTCCACGGCCTTTGTTTTCTTTGGGACAGTCCTTCCGGAAGTGTCCCATATCACCGCAATTGAAACAGCCTTGGTTTTTCCATCGTTCGTTATCATTTCCGCTGCCTCCTTCTTTCTTAGTCACCTTGTTGTTACCCTAGCATTTTTTTTATGCGGTGCCCCATCTTTCCGCACTTGTCACACTTGATAGTTCGGCAACTACCCGTGTGATGATACCCGCACTGATTGCACTTAGGTTCATTCCCCACAAAACCTTTCGATTCCGTCTCTGCCGCTACCACGAATGCCTTCCCCAATCTCTTTGGGGGGTTCTCTTTTTTCTTATTGCTCGATTGGGATCCTTTCTTGAATTGTGAGAATTTCCGCTTATTGTCATGTGAAGCAGATTCTCCTTGTTTTTCCTTTGTTTTCTCAGTACTCTTTTTGGAAAATTTATTCATTCTCTTTGCTTCCTCGGTTAGACTAACGAAGATTGTGATGGCCTCAGTGACCGTGGTAGGATGTGAAGACGTAACCATACTCTGGATCTGGGGTTCTAATCCCCAAATATACCTTTCAACTCGTTTAAATTCCGGAGTTACCATATAAGGAACTACTCGTGAAATGTCGTGGAATCGTTGTGTATACCCATAAATATCTGGTCCGTCCATCGTTAGATTCCAAAACTCCGTTTCTAACATTTGTAACTCCGCTCTCGAACAGTATTTCTCTCTCATCATCTCCTTCAGTCTATCCCATGTGATGGCATAAGCGGCTGCGTCTCCCAAATTTGTACTTGTAGATTCCACCAAGACAAAGCTTCAGCCATGAACATACCCGAGACATATAACACAGTCTGATTAGGGGTACAGTTTCTCATGCGAATGACGGAATCCATTTTCTTCATCCAATGGACGAATGCTACAGCACCACCCGTGCCATCAAAATTCAATTCTTTGCAATCAAGGAATTGTTTATACGTGCATCCTGAAATGTTGGTTCTCAAATTGTCAAAAATATATATTTTGCAAATAAATATTAATGAGAATTCCTTTGAAAGGTTAAGAGTAACCAACCGTTTACAGGATTTTGGGCTACTGGTGGAGCCTGAACTCTCGCCCCATCATTTTGGTTAGCACGTGTTGCCTCGTGTTGCGCAATTGCATCAGCAATGCGTTGGTTTAGTAAGGCATCAAGCTCAGCTTGGGTCGCGGGTAAAGGATTTTGAATGTTACGTATATTCCTCCTTCTTGGCGCCATGAATCTTCATATGAAAATCATATAGAAGAATTTAGACAAATATTTAAAATAAATATTGTCGTTCATGGACTCAAAAATAGAATAAATCACATCATCACAAAACATACATACATAAAAATAGGATAAATCGATCATATCTCGCGCAAAAACATCCATACCGAAATCGTCACCATAAAAACAAATCCAACAATAACAAAGCATAAAAGAAGAGATGCCACGTACATATATATATAGTTGTCAACTTGATACAAAATGTTTGTGAAGAAACAAAAATATAGTTAGGAGTTACATTACTCCAAAATCCATGTCATAAACAAATACAAACACAAAATAGATTCTTTCTTCACACAGTTCTTCGTCGTCTTCAAGTTGATTTTATATATATCTTCAAAATCTCTTCTAACAGTCTTCTAACCTGCTATGGGTACCTACCTCATAATGCGACCACATACCATGACTAGAGTGGGGGTGGGGGTGTAGATGCACCAATGACCCCTCAGAAGAATGCCATCTCCTCCTCAATGGCGCTACGCGCCTCTCAAGTGACGGAGGTGTGGCATGGTGTGGTGGAAATGACGACGCTGGTGGAGATGGTGGTGGTGGTGACATCGGTAACAGTGGTGGTGGAGGAGGGGATGATGTCGATAACGGTGGCAATGAGGATGATGATGGAGCGGCACTCGTAGGTGCTCGAGAAGCAGGTAACTGAGCACGAAGCTCACGGAGACGACTAAAAACGATGCCGATCTGGATCTCGACTGATGTGAGTCTAAACTCAGTAGTGGATGGAGGCAAGTGACTCGGATGGTATGGATCGAACGGATACATGCCCGGTGGTAGCTGTGCATGAAAATCTGCAAAGTACGGAGATGGGTATGTAACAGTACTATGCATGGAAGTAGGGACATGATATGGATCTCCAACCAAAGGAAATGTCTGCGAAGGATACCCCGCCATAGGGTAACTAGGAGCAGTGTGGGATGAACCGGCAGCATACGGGTCATAATGAGAACTGACTGTAGATGTAACAGAGGTAGCAAAAGATCTAAACAACGGATATGGGGGTAGATGCCCATCTGGCATAGATATACCACCCAATGAGTAGTGAGATGGTCCAACAATAGGAGGAATGATCGGGTGGAAATCTGGAAATGTAGTGGGCAAAATGGGATCATCATGGAAGGCAACGCCTCCGAAGGTGGAGGTAACACTGTGTCAGGCGAGTGAAACGGAGATGGTGTCAAAAGTGAAGCAAGGGCTGAGGATGTGATCTCAATAGTGGTAGCATCGGGATGAGTAACCTCAAGTATAGCAATATCAAAATCAATACCGATGTCTAGATCCTCATGTAGGTGCTCGACCTGAACAATGGGGATGACAATGTCCTCATCATCGTCATCAAGCATAGGATCAACAACAGACGGATGTCATCGCCGCCCTCTGGGCCTACTATATCGAGTGGAAACGGAATAAATGCTACAACATGTTCACCCTCAGGGTGGCCATATATGATCATGTCATGAAAGTGGGGGATAGCAAGAACGTCATCCACCGGTGGGATGTCGGCTGGATCGGGATCTGGGAGGGCGAATGGCTGGAAATCAATGTCCATCCATTCGTCGTCGGAAACCTCGTCATCAGAAACAAGTATGACGGATGGGACAGGATCGTCTAATGGTATGCAGTCGGCGTCAGAGGCGTGACCCGCTGAATCTGTGTCTGAGCTGGATGACATGGTCCTGGTAAAATAATCCGTACCACGTATACATGTGAACAACTTATAAATAATAGATTTTTGGGCAATTGTACTTTTGGTTTCATTGTTGTTTATATCGTGTATCGTTTCAAGTTAAGCTTATTGTTATCGTGTCTAAACATAGACTAGTTTATTTGATATCCTCGTATCATCATTTTCAACTATCGTTTAATACTATCACATAGTATCCTTCCATTATCGTTTCGAATTCATCGTTTTGTATTAGTGGATGCTTTGCAAAAATATAATGTAGAATGCTTGTTGTAAAGAACATCGTTTTGAAATTGTAGACCAGACTCAAAAAGAATCTTAGTTCACTACAATTGATGCTCTGATACCAGGTCTGTCACTCCCCAATTTTCGGTTTATGCGGAAGCGTATTGTGAGGTGTGGCCAGAGCGGCAATCGTTACAATCAATCGAGTAAACAACATATTTAAACCATAAAAGGATGTTCATCCATACATTTGTTTTGAAACCATAATTTACATTACAAACATTCTTGTTCGGAATTAAAACAACTACAACATTAACCACATTGTTCAAAGCTTAAAATAGTTTCAGATAACATAACAACCGAAAACGGATGACATCTCAAAAGCTTGCGTTCTTGATAACAACACGAACATATTTTTCCCAAAGCTGTTAACTAATCTCCTGTAATACATGTTAGTTTTAAAAACGTCAACAAAAGTTGAGTGAATTCATGTTATTTCGTTTTTGCATCAAATGAGTCTCCAAAACATTTGAAGTAGTAAAATTCTTTTTGTATAGTATGATGAAAAATCGTGTGATTATTAGTGTTTTGCAAGGACACTAATATGTATGCCAGAATTGGAGGCAACTAAACCTTGACAATTTATCATGTGTGTCAACGACACTAGTTTGGACACAAAGGCACTCTTAACGATCATGGTTATCGTTATCGATAAGAGTGGGGCTTGCCAAAACCCAAATAGATCTATCCGTTTGTTCCTCGGTACTTGTTTATTCATTAATGGTCCCTTTATTTTAAATACATATCCGCATGTGATCAAAATAGTTTCATCGTATCATCATACTATTTGTAACATGTATACATCCCCGAAAGTTTAAAACTATAAACATTCAAGGTAAAAGGGGAAACATGAACTAACAGATTTGCGTTCCGTGCAAATCTCTATTTGATTCCTTGTTCGTTGTTCGTTTCTGGACCTACAAGTGTTCTAATCTCGTTAGACTCTTAGGTTTGTGTTTGTTTATCGTACAAGTATTTCATCTTGTATTTCGTTTTTTAGTTTCTCATAATTGTTTGCTTCCATTGTTGTGTTTTCGTATATATATATATTCTATTTGGTTTGTTTTTTGAATGGGCTTAATTTATGTATTAGATCTTAAGTCCATTTTGTGTATTTGGTGTATATGGCCCTAGCCCAAATAACGTTGTTTAGAGTGGATCAAGCCCAAATTGATTTATAGGAGTGGGCCTAGCCCAATTTAGTTTATAATAGTGAACTTAGCCCAAATAAGTTATGTAAGAATGGTCCTAGCCCAATCTATTTTCTAAAAATTGGATCTTAGTCCATAATAGTTTATAAAGATTGGGTTTTTAGTCCAACTAGTTTGTGGAGTGGGCTTTAGCCCAATTTTGACTAAAAAGATATTTTAGTCCATTGTTTTGTAAAAGTGGGCCTAGACAATTTTATTTATGAGAAATGGACTCTAGCCCAATTTAATTTATGGACTCCTTTTTAAAATACAAGATTTGGGCCTAGTAAAAAATAATAGTAATACTTGTATTTTTATAAAAATCTAGTTTTTATAAAAATCATTACTTATGCCATATATGAACATTTTTAGTGCATAAGCTTTTGTGACGACTCGTATTTTGTTATGACCATTTACTATGTTTAGGCTTGGTTTATTCGTCTCGTTTGTCCCTTTCGTATAGTCCATCTCGTTTGTGCCATTTTATTTTGTCCAAAAGTCCATATTGTCCAATAGTGTCCGAATTTGTCGGTTTGTTTGTTCTTTTCCAAGGATGGACATTTTATTTCTTTTTTTTTTTCAAGTTCATATATATTTTTGTAATTTTCGTGGATGTGTAAAAATTTTGTATTTGTTCCTACTCGAACTAAACATATAATGTACACATCAAAAATATATACTTATGATACTTGATGAATTTTTTTTTTTTGAAAGTACATATTTTATCAAAAATATATACTTGTCACTTTTGTTTAGAAATCTTTTTATAAAATATGGATTTATAACTTTGTCCAAAATTTGTTTAACCATGTTCAAAGACTTCAAATAGTTGTTCTAGTTACCTATTTCTTTGTTTAACAACTTTTTAAACATAACAAAATTTTGCCATAGTTTTGTTTGAAATATGGATTTTCCCCAAGTTTATACAAAACTTGTGTTCAATTTATTTCAACATAAAACATCATCAAGTATCATTATCTATCAAAATTTGTCAACAAAAGCACCATGAACATGATATAGTTCTTAGCTTTCCCGAAAAGGAAACTTTATTCTTTATTTTTGCCAAAAATTTGTAGAACAATACTTTATTTAAAATACTTGTTTTAGATGACTCATAAAGTCATTTGAAGCATAAATATGTGTTCAAAACGTGTTCTACTAACATATTTCATACTTTTGATACTTTCCAGAAATGGAAACTTTATTCAAGAAATTTTTCAAAAATTTATTTTCTTGGATTTAAATGATTTCTTTTACTTCTCTAGCATGCATGTTCATCATAACTCATGTTCATCACTTTTGTTGATGAATCTTGGTTGATCTTACATGCATGTATGTAGATTATATTTTTAAACAAAAATAACCAAGATTCAAGTTTACTAGTTTAGATTTCTTCAAGTTCATCCCAAAATCATAGAAAAATCATGAATAAAAATAATGATTTTGTTAGTTGTTCTTGTTGTTTTTCATGTGGGTTTTGTTTAGATTTTGGTTTAATGATGAGCTTGTTTTCTTAAAAATCAAGAATAAAAGTAAGACTAGTGTAGTGTTCTTACATTTTTTGCTTAGAAAATATGGATGAAGATGAGAAAATCTTGATGATCTAAGGGCTTCTAGTTCCACCAAAATGCTTCAAATAGCTTTCCTAATCTCCCTAGTATCTTGTTTCATCCATAAACCTCCATATGAGCATGTGTTCTTGAGTTTGAATATTGAAATAAAGGTGATGTAGGTGTTGTTTGGCCTTGAACGATTTTTAGGAGAGAGATAGAGAGGAAGATGGTAAGGGTCTGTTTGGTATGGGGTAATGAAATGGACATGGGAATGGAATGGATGAGGTAATTGAATGGATGAGGTAATGGAATTGATCATTACCATTCCATGTCTTGTTTGGTTACCATGTGAGAATGGAATGAACCATTACTTTTTGTTGTTTGGTATGCGAGAAAAGACAAAGGAATATAATCGGAAGGCAGTGGTCAATGATGGGCGGCGATGGTGGGTTGTGATAGGTGGCAGTTGTAACGGCGGCGGTGGTGGGTGGCGGCGGTGGTCAGAGGTGGTAGCAGTGGCGATGGGGGTGGCAGGTGATAGCGTTGGTGGAAGTGGGTGGTGGTGGTTGATAACGATGGCGGAGGTGGGTGGCGACGGCGGCGATGATCGGAGGTGGCAGCGACAATGGTGGCGGTGATGATCGAAGGTGGGAGGTGGCGGTGATCGGAGGTGGCAACGGCGATGATGGATGGCGGGGATGGTGGCGGGTGAAGACAACGACGGTGGCGGGTGACAGCGAAGGTGGGTGACGGCGACGGTTGACAGTGGTGGTGGGTGGTGGCAACGGTAGTAGGTTGTGGTGTTGTTAATGAAGGGTGAAGAGGGAATGGAATGGGAAAAAAATAGAGGGGAGGGATGGAATGATTTTGAGGGAATGGAATGCATTTTGGAATGGGCGGTTCCATTCCATCGACCAACCAAACACTATTTTCTTCATTCCCTCTCAATGGTCCATTTCATTCCACCTCTCATTCCTGCATACCAAACGCTACCTAAGTGTTTGATGGTTTTGGGAATTATGGAAGAGAAGGTGGAGTGTTGGAAGGTTTACTTGGATTAGATCTACACTAATCATGCTCTCCTAGTTCCAACACAACTGTTGGTACACTTTATGTGGACGCGACTCGATTCGGTTCGACTCGGTTCGGTTCGACTTGATTAGGTTCGGCTCAAGCCCGACGTCACGACATTCCTCCGTCGTGCGCCCCAGAATTCGACAAGCGAAGAACAGAGCGCCGCAAGCTAACATCACCATGACATCATCATGATGATGTCATGAACCTTGACTAAATGCAAGTTTCTAAAGAAACTGCCAATATGTCAACGTACATGTGCATTGTTGTAGGTCCCGAAATCTGAGGATCGATAACAAAAACCAAACCCTTGTTTATAACAAACAATGTCACTGGTGCGGAATCCCCGTAACTACGCCAAACCAAACACAGTTAATAACAGACATGGTATAACCAATGAAACACAATCTATTGATTAAATGGGATGAGAACCAAGAACAACTGATACACACACAGTTTTACAGTATAACTCTCAGGGTATTCTCTCATCTGGTTTCAAAGTGAAACTAGAAAGTGTTTATATAGTAGCCTGGGCCCTAACATCGACGAAACACAAATGGACCTGACGAAACTCTACTTGGGCCAGACATTGGGCCTGACTAAGCCCAGCAGACGACGAAACCTGGGGGTTTCATCATGCTTTTGTCCTGTAGTGTGATGAAACTCTAGGAGTTTCATCGTGTTTTGTCCTTTAGTGTGATGAAACCTTAGAGTTTCATCATAAAGGGGGTTTCGTCATCATCAAGGAGTTTCTCCATGATGAAGTTTTGGCCCAAGAAGGTTTTAGGCCCAAGGAGGGTTTTGGCCCAGTGGACTATATAAACACACACATACCACATAACTAATATGCAACATGCACAGTTATTTAACATTACAAAACAAACAAGATAAACTTGTCGGACCCAAGTAGGATAGGAGGATATCCGACTTGGTCTTCATTCCGTTAAAAGGTTCGAACCGAACGTGCCGCGTCCACACAAAAAGTGTATCAACAAACTCCCCCTTGGACGCTGCTGTGATGGTTCGTCTTCCAAGTCTTTCATGTCGGAGGATCTTCAAAGTCTTCATGCGTCGTAAGAAGAAAGTGTATCAACAAACTCCCCATTTCATATAGGAAGTGTGTTAACAAACTCCCTCTTAGAATGAACTCCCCATTGAGTCATGCTCGTGAATCTTTTGATCTTGAATTCTTTAGATCCTTGTGGTTTTGATGAGTGATCAACTGCAACCCGATCATCTTGATCTTCTGATTTCATCAACGTCGTGTCTTCACTTTACGGCTTGTCATCTAACATGTTCTCTTCGCCTTTAGCTGATTCTGATGTCGCATCTGCACATACAAGAAAGCTAAACACGTAATGAGAACAACCACTTGGAATATAGACAAATTAAACAACGACATATGTGAGATCAAATCTCAATCAACCACCGACCGACAACAGTTTGAAAGTTAAAAAATGTTCTGATTTAATCCTTTAACTTTCAAAACTTGTTAACTTCGACAGTTTATGAAGGTGCCATTGTTTTCCGGCTTACAATCAGGATTTTGGGTAGGATAGACTCGAGTTCCAACATCGTACGATCGAAAATAAGATAAAAGAAATAAAATTCTTTTGGCTTTTATAAAATTTATATTAAAACACACCTAAAATCTTTTTGGAATTTTGAATATTTCAAAAGTAAAGACGGAAAATGTAAGGGTATTAACTAGTATAGGTTTGCGTCTGTCTTGGGATATCTAGATTGTTTTGGGCTCGATATGTATAGTGGGTTTGCTTAGTTGTTTTGTGGTCTTTGGGGTATGGGCTTGGCCCAATGTAATTGGATCTCTTATGTTAGTATAAATAGGGGAATCCATAGTCGATGTAGGTTGTTGATTCACTAGCAAACTTTGTGCCCTTTGTGCGATTTGAGTACCAGACGATTCTAGGAATCGTGTGCTCTTGTTCTTGAATCAATATACTTTGTGTTTCAATCTTCGACATCTTACTTGTATTTCCGCTACTTGTTTGGTGTTTGATATTCGATTGTGTTATTCCTGGACTTACAATTGGTATCAGAGCCTAAGTAGTCTCACGAAGGCTCGATTGGATCGGATATCTTGAAGATTGAAGGCTGTTTTGCTGCTGATTCTGGTTTATCTTGATTGTATTTCACAGATTTGTTTTTGTCGACTGTTGGTTGGGTCTTTGAGATTTCAAATTGCCTAATTTTCTTGCTGAAAATCTGCTTATTTGCTTCTGAATATTGACCCAAGTTATAGCACAAACTCTGATTTTAAAGTGATTTTTCTGTCGGTTCAAAATCAAAGTTAGACAATCGTGAAACAAAAGGGCTGATTAAATCTGAAAAATCGATCTGGATTGGGTTAAACTTTCGTGAAAATCAATTGATTTAGATCTCAAAATTGAACTTCGATTATTAAATTTTAGATTAAATTTTTGGTTTGCTGAAATTGAAAGACTTTTTTAGTATATCCATAAATTTTGACCAAAAGTTTTGTTAAAGAGTTTGAAAATTCTGGGTATTTGTGCTTCGTATTCATCAACTATTCATCAGAATTCTTGAGGATTTTTGGGTTTGATCTATTTTTGTGCAAGTTGACCGTGTTTGCAGATAGTTTGGAAAGTTGTTGCAGGAAATATCGAAAAGATTCAAAATTAAATTCAGCAGATCTTTCGGGATTTTAGTTGAAAATTGGGAACATTATCTTTCAAAATTCAGCTCGTGCGACAGCATAACTTGTACGATTGGTATCTTGGGCCCTTAAAGCACTGAGGCCCAACAATAATTCTTGTGCGATCAAGTTTGGGTTGTGCGATTGATATTGTTTGGGCTATTAAGGACTCAAGCCCAACATTTAACTCTTGTGCGATTGAAGACTTCTTGTGCGATTGAGAAGATCATGTACGCTTCATTGTTTGCTTTTGAACTGGTGCTAGTGACTTTGTGCAACTGGAATTCTTGTGCGACATAAAAGGATCATTTTTAAAAGGGGGTCATTTTGACTTGTGCGTTTGACAAAAGGTTCAACTCGAAGAAGTATTGTGCGACTCACCTTGTGCGATTGGTCAAAGGCTCATTTGAAGGGATTCTTGTGCGATTCATCTTGTGCGACCGAGATTGAACCTGTTCACGTGGACTGGACTATTTGAACTCGTGAATTGTTTAGATTGAATTTTGAATTGTTTGTGAACCAACTGAATTATTGTTTGAACTGTACTGTAATCATTAGTAATATTCATTTGATCTTTACATTTATTATTACGTGTTACTCATACATTCAACTGTTTTTTTCAGAAATGGCTCAAACTAATCAATTGGGATTGACTAAAATTGCTGCTATTAACCAGCACCTAGATAACATCATTGGAACTAACAATAGGGTTCCCAGGCTCATTTCTGGGGGATCCTTTTCAGAATGGAAGTTCAGGTTCATTCAGTATATGAGGATCAAGGATCCAAAGGCGTGGAGGTCTATCTGCAACGGACCTACTGCAATCACCTATGTTGTGAACGATGCTGATGGAACAACTGCTCCTAAGCCCGGGTCTATGTTTACTGATGAGGAACGTGAAAAACGTGAAGTTGACAACAAAGCTCTTGCAATGCTGCACTCTGCTCTTGCATTGGAGTTCGTGACTGCACAACTGGTAAGGAAATGTGGGATGCTTTGTTGGCCATCTATGAGGGAAATAAAGAGATGAAGAAAAGTCGAAGAGAGATGCTTACCCAGAAGTTTAACTTGTTCAATCACTTCCCAGAAACATTAGAAAATCAAATCCAGAGATTTGTTGCCTTGGTCAGTGATATGAAAACTCATGATATCAGTCTTGAAAAAAATGTCATTAACAAGAAATTGCTCAATGCTCTTCCAAGAAATTGGGATACAAATGTGACTCTCATCAAAAGGACCAGGGACTTAGCTAGAATGACTCTCTCTGAGCTGATTTCTTTGCTAAAGTCCTATGAAATGGATGACAAACAAAGGCTCTACAACCATGCTGCAAGTTACAACAACGCAGGTGTGTTGACCAACAACGCCTTGATGTCTCAGCAAGGAATGAGTTCACTTACAGGGCCTTCTACTGTGCCTCTTCCTGTTAATCTTGGAACGTATGTTAACCAATCTGGCTACTTTCCTGCTGCTGCTCAACATGTTAACCAAACCTCGTCTGTTGCCTTACCCACCAATCCATCTGCTCTCACACCCACACAGTTTCTTTCAAACATTACCACTGCTTTTGCTGCAACAAACTCCTCAGTTGCTACATCAAAGGATTTCGAACAAGCTATGGCTTTCATGACAGGGGTCATGAACTGTTATCATGCCTTTATTGCTGGAAGAGTAAAGAACAACATTGACTCTGCTGAACTGTTGGAAGTCCATCCTGATGATGTTGAAGAGATGGATATTACTTGGCAAATGGCCATGGCAGTGTTTCATGCCAGAAATTTCATGAAGAAGACTGGAAAAGGCACTTGGGACAAGATTGATGGTGAGATTGGTTGGAATAAGGCAAGGCTTCGCTGTTACAACTGCCATGAGCCTGGGCATTATGCTAGAGAGTGCAAACAGCCAAAGAGGGAAAGAACTGATCCAAATGTCACTGTCACTGTTAGTTCAGCAGCTCGACCAGCTCCAAATGTTGTTTCAACTTCAAACATTACTGTTACTCGTTCCACTCAAGGTTCAGCCTCAAACACTATTGCTAGAACACAAGTTGCTGAACCAATTGGAGCTCCTGAAAATGCATTGGTGATTCAGGAAGGAGGGGGATTTGACTGGAGTCAACAGATGAATGATCTGCAGATTACCACAGACACCTTGTACCAACAAAATCAAGCTCTCATGGCAGAAGTAAAAGAAGATGCTGATTTGGCTGCTAAAGATGCTGAGGAAATGATTTATCATGCTCTCATGGCTCAAATGAATGACTACACTCCTTCTGAGGCTGAGGTATGTGTAGATGATGTTTGTTGTACTGAAAAATGTAGAAAGAAAGTGAAAGGTTTTAAAGAACAGGCTCAATCGCTTTCTATGCAACTTCAATGTACCAATTCCAGTAGCTACGAAGTTAAAAAGAAACTGGATGGGTACAAAGAAATGGTAGAGGCTCAAAAACGTGACATTCGACAGTTGCATAGTGATCTAAGCGAAGCAAAATGTCGATATCTCCACTTCAAGGAGCTATCTGAAAAATTAACTGTTGAATTAAATAATTTAAAATCGACTTTCAAAAATACTGAATTTAATTTCAAAAAGTTTGATGTATCAAGCGAAAAGGTCGAGAAAATGATGGATGGCGGGGATGGTGGCGGGTGAAGACAACGACGGTGGCGGGTGACAGCGAAGGTGGGTGACGGCGACGGTTGACAGTGGTGGTGGGTGGTGGCAACGGTAGTAGGTTGTGGTGTTGTTAATGAAGGGTGAAGAGGGAATGGAATGGGAAAAAAATAGAGGGGAGGGATGGAATGATTTTGAGGGAATGGAATGCATTTTGGAATGGGCGGTTCCATTCCATCGACCAACCAAACACTATTTTCTTCATTCCCTCTCAATGGTCCATTTCATTCCACCTCTCATTCCTGCATACCAAACGCTACCTAAGTGTTTGATGGTTTTGGGAATTATGGAAGAGAAGGTGGAGTGTTGGAAGGTTTACTTGGATTAGATCTACACTAATCATGCTCTCCTAGTTCCAACACAACTGTTGGTACACTTTATGTGGACGCGACTCGATTCGGTTCGACTCGGTTCGGTTCGACTTGATTAGGTTCGGCTCAAGCCCGACGTCACGACATTCCTCCGTCGTGCGCCCCAGAATTCGACAAGCGAAGAACAGAGCGCCGCAAGCTAACATCACCATGACATCATCATGATGATGTCATGAACCTTGACTAAATGCAAGTTTCTAAAGAAACTGCCAATATGTCAACGTACATGTGCATTGTTGTAGGTCCCGAAATCTGAGGATCGATAACAAAAACCAAACCCTTGTTTATAACAAACAATGTCACTGGTGCGGAATCCCCGTAACTACGCCAAACCAAACACAGTTAATAACAGACATGGTATAACCAATGAAACACAATCTATTGATTAAATGGGATGAGAACCAAGAACAACTGATACACACACAGTTTTACAGTATAACTCTCAGGGTATTCTCTCATCTGGTTTCAAAGTGAAACTAGAAAGTGTTTATATAGTAGCCTGGGCCCTAACATCGACGAAACACAAATGGACCTGACGAAACTCTACTTGGGCCAGACATTGGGCCTGACTAAGCCCAGCAGACGACGAAACCTGGGGGTTTCATCATGCTTTTGTCCTGTAGTGTGATGAAACTCTAGGAGTTTCATCGTGTTTTGTCCTTTAGTGTGATGAAACCTTAGAGTTTCATCATAAAGGGGGTTTCGTCATCATCAAGGAGTTTCTCCATGATGAAGTTTTGGCCCAAGAAGGTTTTAGGCCCAAGGAGGGTTTTGGCCCAGTGGACTATATAAACACACACATACCACATAACTAATATGCAACATGCACAGTTATTTAACATTACAAAACAAACAAGATAAACTTGTCGGACCCAAGTAGGATAGGAGGATATCCGACTTGGTCTTCATTCCGTTAAAAGGTTCGAACCGAACGTGCCGCGTCCACACAAAAAGTGTATCAACAAACTCCCCCTTGGACGCTGCTGTGATGGTTCGTCTTCCAAGTCTTTCATGTCGGAGGATCTTCAAAGTCTTCATGCGTCGTAAGAAGAAAGTGTATCAACAAACTCCCCATTTCATATAGGAAGTGTGTTAACAAACTCCCTCTTAGAATGAACTCCCCATTGAGTCATGCTCGTGAATCTTTTGATCTTGAATTCTTTAGATCCTTGTGGTTTTGATGAGTGATCAACTGCAACCCGATCATCTTGATCTTCTGATTTCATCAACGTCGTGTCTTCACTTTACGGCTTGTCATCTGACATGTTCTCTTCGCCTTTAGCTGATTCTGATGTCGCATCTGCACATACAAGAAAGCTAAACACGTAATGAGAACAACCACTTGGAATATAGACAAATTAAACAACGACATATGTGAGATCAAATCTCAATCAACCACCGACCGACAACAGTTTGAAAGTTAAAAAATGTTCTGATTTAATCCTTTAACTTTCAAAACTTGTTAACTTCGACAGTTTATGAAGGTGCCATTGTTTTCCGGCTTACAATCAGGATTTTGGGTAGGATAGACTCGAGTTCCAACATCGTACGATCGAAAATAAGATAAAAGAAATAAAATTCTTTTGGCTTTTATAAAATTTATATTAAAACACACCTAAAATCTTTTTGGAATTTTGAATATTTCAAAAGTAAAGACGGAAAGTGTAAGGGTATTAACTAGTATAGGTTTGCGTCTGTCTTGGGATATCTAGATTGTTTTGGGCTCGATATGTATAGTGGGTTTGCTTAGTTGTTTTGTGGTCTTTGGGGTATGGGCTTGGCCCAATGTAATTGGATCTCTTATGTTAGTATAAATAGGGGAATCCATAGTCGATGTAGGTTGTTGATTCACTAGCAAACTTTGTGCCCTTTGTGCGATTTGAGTACCAGACGATTCTAGGAATCGTGTGCTCTTGTTCTTGAATCAATATACTTTGTGTTTCAATCTTCGACATCTTACTTGTATTTCCGCTACTTGTTTGGTGTTTGATATTCGATTGTGTTATTCCTGGACTTACAATTGGTATCAGAGCCTAAGTAGTCTCACGAAGGCTCGATTGGATCGGATATCTTGAAGATTGAAGGCTGTTTTGCTGCTGATTGTGTTCAAAATCGACAAGAAAGGTCTGTTTTTCTGGTTTATCTTGATTGTATTTCACAGATTTGTTTTTGTCGACTGTTGGTTGGGTCTTTGAGATTTCGAATTGCCTAATTTTCTTGCTGAAAATCTGCTTATTTGCTTCTGAATATCGACCCAAGTTATAGCACAAACTCTGATTTTAAAGTGATTTTTCTGTCGGTTCAAAATCAAAGTTAGACAATCGTGAAACAAAAGGGCTGATTAAATCTGAAAAATCGATCTGGATTGGGTTAAACTTTCGTGAAAATCAATTGATTTAGATCTCAAAATTGAACTTCGATTATTAAATTTTAGATTAAATTTTTGGTTTGCTGAAATTGAAAGACTTTTTTAGTATATCCATAAATTTTGACCAAAAGTTTTGTTAAAGAGTTTGAAAATTATGGGTATTTGTGCTTCGTATTCATCAACTATTCATCAGAATTCTTGAGGATTTTTGGGTTTGATCTATTTTTGTGCAAGTTGACCGTGTTTGCAGATAGTTTGGAAAGTTGTTGCAGGAAATATCGAAAAGATTCAAAATTAAATTCAGCAGATCTTTCGGGATTTTAGTTGAAAATTGGGAACATTATCTTTCAAAATTCAGCTCGTGCGACAGCATAACTTGTACGATTGGTATCTTGGGCCCTTAAAGCACTGAGGCCCAACAATAATTCTTGTGCGATCAAGTTTGGGTTGTGCGATTGATATTGTTTGGGCTATTAAGGACTCAAGCCCAACATTTAACTCTTGTGCGATTGAAGACTTCTTGTGCGATTGAGAAGATCATGTACGCTTCATTGTTTGCTTTTGAACTGGTGCTAGTGACTTTGTGCAACTGGAATTCTTGTGCGACATAAAAGGATCATTTTTAAAAGGGGGTCATTTTGACTTGTGCGTTTGACAAAAGGTTCAACTCGAAGAAGTATTGTGCGACTCACCTTGTGCGATTGGACAAAGGCTCATTTGAAGGGATTCTTGTGCGATTCATCTTGTGCGACCGAGATTGAACCTGTTCACGTGGACTGGACTATTTGAACTCGTGAATTGTTTAGATTGAATTTTGAATTGTTTGTGAACCAACTGAATTATTGTTTGAACTGTACTGTAATCATTAGTAATATTCATTTGATCTTTACATTTATTATTACGTGTTACTCATACATTCAACTGTTTTTTCAGAAATGGCTCAAACTAATCAATTGGGATTGACTAAAATTGCTGCTATTAACCAGCACCTAGATAACATCATTGGAACTAACAATAGGGTTCCCAGGCTCATTTCTGGGGGATCCTTTTCAGAATGGAAGTTCAGGTTCATTCAGTATATGAGGATCAAGGATCCAAAGGCGTGGAGGTCTATCTGCAACGGACCTACTGCAATCACCTATGTTGTGAACGATGCTGATGGAACAACTGCTCCTAAGCCCGAGTCTATGTTTACTGATGAGGAACGTGAAAAACGTGAAGTTGACAACAAAGCTCTTGCAATGCTGCACTCTGCTCTTGCATTGGAGTTCGTGACTGCACAACTGGTAAGGAAATGTGGGATGCTTTGTTGGCCATCTATGAGGGAAATAAAGAGATGAAGGAAAGTCGAAGAGAGATGCTTACCCAGAAGTTTAACTTGTTCAATCACTTCCCAGAAACATTAGAAAATCAAATCCAGAGATTTGTTGCCTTGGTCAGTGATATGAAAACTCATGATATCAGTCTTGAAAAAAATGTCATTAACAAGAAATTGCTCAATGCTCTTCCAAGAAATTGGGATGCAAATGTGACTCTCATCAAAAGGACCAGGGACTTAGCTAGAATGACTCTCTCTGAGCTGATTTCTTTGCTAAAGTCCTATGAAATGGATGACAAACAAAGGCTCTACAACCATGCTGCAAGTTACAACAACGCAGGTGTGTTGACCAACAACGCCTTGATGTCTCAGCAAGGAATGAGTTCACTTACAGGGCCTTCTACTGTGCCTCTTCCTGTTAATCTTGGAACGTATGTTAACCAATCTGGCTACTTTCCTGCTGCTGCTCAACATGTTAACCAAACCTCGTCTGTTGCCTTACCCACCAATCCATCTGCTCTCACACCCACACAGTTTCTTTCAAACATTACCACTGCTTTTGCTGCAACAAACTCCTCAGTTGCTACATCAAAGGATTTCGAACAAGCTATGGCTTTCATGACAGGGGTCATGAACTGTTATCATGCCTTTATTGCTGGAAGAGTAAAGAACAACATTGACTCTGCTGAACTGTTGGAAGTCCATCCTGATGATGTTGAAGAGATGGATATTACTTGGCAAATGGCCATGGCAGTGTTTCATGCCAGAAATTTCATGAAGAAGACTGGAAAAGGCACTTGGGACAAGATTGATGGTGAGATTGGCTGGAATAAGGCAAGGCTTCGCTGTTACAACTACCATGAGCCTGGGCATTATGCTAGAGAGTGCAAACAGCCAAAGAGGGAAAGAACTGATCCAAATGTCACTGTCACTGTTAGTTCAGCAGCTCGGCCAGCTCCAAATGTTGTTTCAACTTCAAACATTACTGTTACTCGTTCCACTCAAGGTTCAGCCTCAAACACTATTGCTAGAACACAAGTTGCTGAACCAATTGGAGCTCCTGAAAATGCATTGGTGATTCAGGAAGGAGGGGGATTTGACTGGAGTCAACAGATGAATGATCTGCAGATTACCACAGACACCTTGTACCAACAAAATCAAGCTCTCATGGCAGAAGTAAAAGAAGATGCTGATTTGGCTGCTAAAGATGCTGAGGAAATGATTTATCATGCTCTCATGGCTCAAATGAATGACTACACTCCTTCTGAGGCTGAGGTATGTGTAGATGATGTTTGTTGTACTGAAAAATGTAGAAAGAAAGTGAAAGGTTTTAAAGAACAGGCTCAATCGCTTTCTATGCAACTTCAATGTACCAATTCCAGTAGCTACGAAGTTAAAAAGAAACTGGATGGGTACAAAGAAATGGTAGAGGCTCAAAAACGTGACATTCGACAGTTGCATAGTGATCTAAGCGAAGCAAAATGTCGATATCTCCACTTCAAGGAGCTATCTGAAAAATTAACTGTTGAATTAAATAATTTAAAATCGACTTTCAAAAATACTGAATTTAATTTCAAAAAGTTTGATGTATCAAGCGAAAAGGTCGAGAAAATGATAAATCACCAGTTAAAGTATAGCAAAAAGGAAATGAGGAATAAGGGGTTGGGTTTTGTGGCCATACCCCCACCCTACAACCATAACTATTCCTCGATTCCTATGACTGAAGAGGAGATAGACAATTTGCCTAATATGGAGTATGGAAAACCAGAAGATAGAAAGTCATAACCTGTCAAGCCTCGAAAAATAAAAATCACCAGGCCTGATAATTCTGAAATCATTTTAGAGAAACAGGCCTACAGTCAAACTTTTGTTAAGTCAGAAAATGCTTTAACTCATACTAAAACTTCAAATTTTGAGAAAAACACAAGTGTTGATGAGCATTTTCAAGTGTTGAAAGAAGAGGAATCATGTGACTCAAAGCAAATTTTTGAAAATAAATGTGTCATAAACGAATCTGAAACAAAAGAATCTAGTGTCAACGTAGACAACATCGAGTTTGCTATGTTAAGAGGTTTAACTGAGTTTGTGAGAGAATTTAACAAGAGCAAACAAGCTAAATCTGCTTCATCATTTGAAGCATCTTGCGATAATTCTGAAACATCCACTTCTGAGAAATCAGAAATGGGCGAATCAATTAGTGTCAACAGCGTTTCATCTGAGGAAACAAAAGATTATCAAACTGAATCAATAGCTTCATCTGATTCAATTAGCGACTCCCATGAAAAGATTGACTATGATAATTCAGAGTCAGTTGCTTCAGTGGAATCAACAAATGAATCATCTGAACCTGTTGACTCACATTTGATCAAAGAAGAATCAGAAACCACTGCAGGAGCATCTGTTGAGTTGAATGGTAAAGCAACCACAGAAGTCCCTGCTGAATGTTCAAAAGAAAACAATTCTTATTCTTCAAAATCAATCAAGTCACAAGAAGTTGAGAGCAATTCTGCAGCCTCAAGTGACGATGTTTATGAGAAAATTATTGTTACTAACCCTGTTGCTTCAAATGCAGACCAAGTAATTATTGAAGATTGGGTAGATGAAGATGATGGGGACGACGTTGTTTTGAAAAATAAAATTCAGAAAAACAATTCTTTAATTTCTGAAAAGTCAAACAATATTTCAATTTCTTCTGATGCTTTGAATTGTGTGGGCTCTGTTTTTAATAGCGATGAATGTTCTGACATTTATTTTGGTTCTATTTGTGTGGATTTGAATTCAGTTGTTTTGCCTAATAAAGTCGATAAATCTAAAAATCTTTTGGAAAAACAAACTAAAGGAATAAATGAAGGTAAATATGTTCCTCCAAAATCAAGATCAAACAAGCAAATTAAGTGTCACTCCATTTCTAAGAACAAATCTAAACATGTCTCGTTTGCATCTCAGGAACCACACAAGCCCTCAGGTTCTGCAAAGTCTGATGGATGTCAAGCAAAACCACATGTGAAGCGACAAACTTGTTACACGTGTGGAATTGCTGGACATATTGCAAGAAATTGTCAGCATCGTCCTGATAAACTATATAGGGGAGAGCATCAGAAGGCTCCAGAAGGAAATGCCAAGCATCCAAAACAGGATAAGACTTCAAAATCTAAACCTGTTAGGAAGCTGAACTCCAAAATGAAGCCTTCGGATGGAGATTGGAACAAAGCTAAACAAATGAAAATGAAATCAAATAATGGCATTTCAAACTCAAATTCTTTTTCGCCTAAAACATCCAAGAAATTGGAAAATTCCAGGCAAGTTTGGAAACCCAAGAGTAATGTTCCAAACAACTCTCCTAAATCATCGTACATTAATAATAAACCTATCTACTCTAAAGAAAAGTTGATTTGGATGCAAGTAACGTACGTTAATGCACAGGGTGTACCCACCACATCTATGGCTTGGGTACCAAAGTCTAACTAAACCCGCGTAATGTGCAGGAACGGCTATGGAGGGATGTCATTCGACTTTGGGTCATTGACAGTGGCTGTTCCAGATATGACTGGCGATATATCTCAACTTTCTGATCTTGAAGAATTTAATGGAGGATATGTTGCGTTTGCGGGTGGCGAGAATGGAAAGATCACACAAAGAGGCACAGTCAAGAATGGTGATCTCTGTTTCAAAGATGTCAACTACGTTCCTGAGTTGAAGCATAGTCTACTAAGTGTTGCACAAATATGCGACAACGGTTACTCAACTCATTTCACTGATAAACACTGTCTTATTCTGAAACCAGGAATGGTCATTCCTGATGAATGGATTTTATTGAAATCTGAACGAAAAGGCAATGCTTATGTCATTGACATGAATAAACCTCCCACTGAAGGTGTTGGCTGTTTGTTTACCAAAATTTCTGAGCACAACGTCGTTTGGGACATTCTAATGTGAAAAATCTAAACCGACTTGCAAAAATGGGGTTGGTAAGGGGTCTACCTGTAAAAGACTTCATAACTTTTGAAAAATGTGTTTCTTGTGCAAGGGTAAACATCATCGAAAACCACACTTTCCCAAAACTGTAAACACTATTAACAGTGTAATGCAACTTCTTCACATGGATCTCTTTGGTCCAGTGAATGTGCTCAGTCTGTCTGGAAAGTCTTACTGTCTTGTAATTACTGATGATTACCACGTTTTACTTGGGTTTTCTTCTTAGTTAACAAAAGTGAGACTGCAGAATTAGTCAAGAGATTCATAATCTTTATGGAGAATTAGACTGGCAAGAAAGTGAAAGGGATTCGAAGCGACAATGGAACCGAATTCAAGAATGTTGAGTTGAATTTATTTTGTGCCGAAAGGGAAATCGCTCGACAGTATAGTGCTGCTAGAACTCCTCGGCAAAATGGAGTTGCTGAAAGAAGGAATAGAACTCTGATAGAAGCAGCTCGAACTATGCTTTGTGATTCGAAACTTCCAGTTTTCTTCTGGGAAGAGGCCATTAACACTGCATGCTACGTTCAGAACAAAGTGGTTATCAACAAAGCACGCATGAAGACGCCTCATGAAGTGATGTTTGGCGAGAAACCATACGTGGGACACTTTAGAGCTTTCGGTTGTCCATGTACTCTACTGCACCTGGAATCTATACCATAGTTTGATGCTAGGGGAGATCAATGCTATTTCATTGGATATGCTGGGAAGGCTGCTCATGAAAATAAGATGGCATACAGAGTGTATAACAAGAGGACTAGACAAATCATTGAGTCTTATGATGTGCGGTGGCTCGAAGAAAATCAGACAGACGCTGGAAACGGGCCATTTACTCTTTATAATTATGCCTATCTATTCAAATCTTTTGATATTCTTGATGATCCTCCTGTTGGTCATGCAGGTACTTCTGGTACAACTAACGCTGCTTCTCGACCCTCAATTATTCCACATAATGCTGAAGAAGAGGGGGATGTTGAATTTGAGGGGGATTCTACAGCTGTGGGGGATCACACACCTGCAGTCTCATCTACAACATCTACACCTGAGATTCAAGTGGCTCCGGACTATACCGACATTCTTAATGCTGGAGGGGAGGAGTTGGACTCATCTGATGATGAGGACACTCCCATGGATCAAAATGATTTGTTTGATGGTCCCATTCCTGAAGAGTTTGTAGCAAATGGTACAGAAGAGGAGCAAGTTTCTGACCAAACTGAGTCAGTAGCAGTTGATCATTTAACGAATGTGTCTTCAACTGGAACTGCACCAGAAGTTGCTATTCCTGCTGGTGTCCAGCGTGATCATCCCATCGAAAATGTGATTGGACCAGTCGAGGCGGGAGTGTTGACTAGAAGTCAGTCAGGAGTTATCAACAACTGTTTGTTTTCATGTTTCATCTCTCAAATCGAGCCAAAGACAACTGATGCGGCTCTTTTGGAACCTAGCTGGGTAGATGCGATGCAGGATGAGTTGAATCAGTTTGAGAAACTGAAAGTATGGAAGTTAGTTACTCTACCTGCTGGAAAGAAGTCACTCGGAACTAGATGGGTCTATCGAAATAAGAGAGACGATAGCGGAGTGATTGTCAGAAACAAGGCAAGACTGGTTGTCCAAGGGTTTTGACAGATAGAAGGCCTTGACTACGATGAAGTGTATGCTCCCGTGGCTCGACTGGAGGCGATCAGAGTCTTTCTAGCTTATGCCTCCTACATGGGATTCAAGGTCTATCAAATGGATGTCAAGATGGCGTTTTTATATGGCAAAGTAAAAGAAGAGATCTATGTGTCACAGCCACCGGGCTTTGTGAACAAACAGTGTCCCCGTCATGTGTATAAGCTTGATAAGGCTTTGTATGGGTTACACCAGGCTCCTCGTGCTTGGTATGCTACTCTGACAGAGCATCTGCTCGCTCATGGTTACACTCGGGGTGTGATTGATCAGACACTGTTCATTCGAAAAGTGGGAGAGGATCAAATCTTGGTGCAGATCTATGTGGAAGACATCATCTTCGGATCCACTAGTGACGCGTTGTGCAAGGAGTTTGAAGAAGTTATGAAGAAGCAATTTGAAATAAGTGCGTTGGGAGAAATGAATTTATTTCTGGGTCTGCAGATTCGACAGGATTCCAAAGGAATTCTCATTCAACAAGGAAAATATTTCGATGATATTCTTGCAAAATTCAAACTTCAAGACGTCAAACCTGCAAACACTCCTATAGCAGAAAGACCAGTACTGACAGAAAATACAGAAGGGGAAGTCGTTGATGCTACACTGTACCGGTCGATGATTGGTTCGTTGATGTATTTGACAGCCAGTAGACCAGATGTCATGTTTGCTGTGTGTCAGTGTGCTCGCTATCAAGCTGCTCCTAAACTTTCTCATTTAAAAGCTGTTCAGAGAATCTTTCGATATCTTAAGGGCAGGCCTCGGCTTGGACTTTTGTATCGAAAAGAGTCTCCATTTGATCTGTGTGCTTTTTCTGACAGCAATTTTCGATGTACTGGTCAAGACATGAAATCTACGTCAGCTGGATGCCAGTTTCTGGGGGATCGCCTCATCTCCTGGCAATGCAAGAAGCAGCAAACTGTCTCATTATCTACTGCAGAAGCGGAATATCTGGCTGCTTCAGCCTGCTGCTCACAGGTTATCTGGATTCAACACCAGCTGGTGGACTACGGTTTGAATTTCTCCCAAACTCCTATTTATTGTGACAATGATGCAGCTATCCAAATAGTGAAAAATCTGGTGTATTTTTCAAAAACCAAGCACATTGCCATAAAAATTCACTTTATTCGTGATTCTTTCAACCAGGGTTTAATTAAAATGGAACAAATTCATACTGACGACAATGTCGCAGACATTTTTACAAAACTGGTTGATAAAGCACGTTTTCTTGCTCTTCTCGAACTTCTCAAAATGGTCGAATTTGAGGATTGACCGCGGTCACACAAAATATTTTTCTTCGCTTCTGTAAATTTGTTTCTTAAAATAACGTTTCTTTCATTTTAAGCAAAAATTTAGGGGGATGTAGTCTCAGAAAAATACAAAAAAACTGAAAAATCAGAAAAATACAAAAACATTGAAAAATCAGAAAAATACAAAAATAGTTCTTTTTTGCCATGCCTTGGCTACAAACCGGGAAATGAAATAACTTCACTATGTGGATTAAGGCTGACTCATGTAAGACCAATATTGAAATGGTCTGACTCCAGAGTGATGTGCTGATAGGCTTTATCCTGATGGCTGGACTCTTTGACTGGTACTGCTTAGAACACTAAATTTATTATATGACCTCAGGAAAGATCGTTCACTTGGAATTAGAGCATAGCTATTTGAATGCTTGTGTGATGTCCCGATACACACAATTTCGTTCTTCTGAAATCTTTTCTAAACAACTCATGTATCTCCTCTGTTTTGCGAGAGCAAAGACCTGGAGGTGCTAGGAAACGTCAGCTTCTGCTGTATCCAGATACATGCTGACCTAGCTGTATGTTGTCGCGCTGTGGATCAAATACACCCGAAAGAGGCCCTCTAGTGCCCAAAAGAAACCCAAAAATAAAAAAAAACCTATATCAAACTGAGAAAATCTCATTTGATTTGTATATTATATCAATCTCCGCTGATCCATTCTGTTCTTTTCTCAACCCAGTCCAGTCAAGATTTCAGAACTATAGAATGGGCTTGTGAAATATGTGGTAGGGTAACTACTCGTATGATAGCCTGTTCAATTTTAAAATTCCGGGATTTGATCATGATTGATTTGAGTGTTCATATAATTTAAAATGAAAACATGATAAATAAGTTACGGTCAGTTATTTGATAAAGGCATAGGGAGATAAGTTTAAGGGGACAAACATACTGGCAATCGCTCGGATCTACCAGAGTAAATTAGTGTTGATAAGTGTAGTCTAGCCCGAAACTCTGTGATTTGATCCCGTAAGAAAAGTGCATGCAAAAATGGTGTGTAAGATATTATTTGTGTGTAAATATTTTGTCTTTGGTTTAAATTTTATAAATTCACGTGGCCGTGTGTTTATGAATCGAAAGGGACCGAATTTTTAAAGTGTTCTTTGCACAAAGTTTTAAAAGTGGTTTTCCTCGGGATCTGAGCTGGACCCACCGTAAACTTGGTGGGCCCCATAAAATCCAAAACACTTTTCATGTTTCAAATCGGTAAACAAAAGGACAAAAGGGGGGTGTGGTATGACGGCTGGGCCCACCGCAAACTTGGTGGGCCCCCTTGGTTGAAAAACAAATCATGTAGGGTAAATGATAGTCTTGTGCGGCGGAGAAAATATTTTTACAATCATCACTTTTGAAAAGTTATTTTCCCTCAAAAATTCAAAGCTACAAACACACAAGATCACCGTTTTCTTCCTTCCATTCACAGTCATGTCCGGTCAAAAAGAAAAGGGAAAAGGTAAGTTATTCTGATTTGAACTATCTTGAATCTGTGTTTGTTGTTCGACATTGATAGGTGAGAAATTAGGATTATCTATGTTCTTGCTTGACTGGTCTTAGGATGGTTAGAGGGGTTTTGACTCTGAAATCGAAAATCTTAGGGTATTTCACGCATAAACAGATGATTTCCTTGAATAAAAATGGTTCAGATCCTAAGATTTGTCTAAAAAAATTATGTTTATGAAAACCTAGTCCGTCGCCGAAATATTCAGTTCTCGCCGGAGAAGATGATCGGAGACGGCGAGTGAACCTCACGCGCCGTCAGAGTGAATCGCACAAGCTGGGATGGACGATTTTGTCCCTGATGTTTTGTGTGAAAGGACAGTATTGCCCCTGTTCTTTAAAATCTTGTGCGATTGAAAGTTAGTCTGACTTTCGTTGACTGATTCTTGTGCGTTTGACCAAAGTTGACCAGGTCTTGTGCGTTTGACCCTAGTTGACCGATCTTGTGCGACTGACCTTGTGCTTTATTACTAAATTGCCATGGCACAAGATCTGCTTGATCGCACAAGAAACTTTTAATCGCACAAGGTATTTGTTTTGGGCCCGATCCAGTTCATTTGGACCGGTAGTTACATTGGGGATTTGGTTAACTGTCAAGTTGTAATTTTTGAATTCTTTTAAACAGAACACTTGTGTTTTATTTCTAAGGACTTCGAAATTATAATGAGTTAGTTTGACCAAGTTTACGGTCAAACTTCGAGATTCTTGATTTTAGCATCTATATATCTGTATTTATTCAATTCTTTTGTGCAGATGCTGGAAAGAAAGCTAAAGGTCTGCATGTTCCAGGATGGGAGAAAACCATGAATATTGCTTGTTATTTATCAGATCCTCCAAAGGGATTCGAGACGTACAAGTCATTGATAGTGGGCCTAAACACTTACAGACTGGCTCATTCTCTTTGGGAGAACCCAATCATTCATGAAGACTGGATTAAAGACTTCTGGGATAACTCAACGGCAAAGAAAGGTGATTCAGTGATCAAGTCAAAGGTTCGGGATACAGAAGTTTCAATCAATGAACAAGACATACGAGATGTGTTGCTATTCGGAGATGCAACTCATGATCCGATAGAGTATTCGAAAGAAAAGGTTATGGACGTTTTGGTCAAAATGAGCTATGAGGGAGCAATTCCTCCTCCTACAATCAAGAAGCTTTTGCATCCATACTGGAGACTTCTAGCTCATATTTATCTGGTTTGTGTCAGTGGAAATAAAAGTGGTCTTGACAAGTTGACATTGAAGCAAACTTCTGCAGTGGTTTCGTTGGTGGAAGGGTGGAAGTATAATTACTCCAAAAGTGTTTTTGATGATATGTTTGCAAATGTAAAGACACTAAATGATAAATACTGGTACAAATTCCCAAGATTTATTCAGATGATCTTAGAAAAGAGGTATCCTAAATTGCCAGTCACTGTGAAAACCTATGATGCCAAGATGATGAATCATTTGGTGTTTACATGGATAAATCAGAAGTCTAGAGATAATGTTGAGGTTAAGTATGAGAACAAGCGCGCATTAACAAAATTTGGAATTTTTGCTGAGATTCAAGAAGCAGCACCAACTCAGATCAATGCTATTGTGGCTGAGGAGCATGATGTAGAGATAATTGAACCTCCTGTTGGTGCTCAAGAGCCAATTGAGAACGTAGATTTGACTGGTATTGAAAGTGAGGAAGATGTTGGAGATGACAGGATGATTGAAGATGAAGAAGAAGATGAACATGTTGATGAAAGTGAAACAGAGACAAATATAATGGATGAAGGCCTTATTGCAGAAACTGAAGAGATCAGTGAACCAGGTCACGTGAGCCCTCCTCATGATGAACCTGTGTCTATAACTGAAGCTACCATTGTTGATCGTTCTTTAGAAGAACCTGCCGCTGATCTTCCTCCTAGGAAACGTAGTAGAAGGGATCCTAGGATCAGCGGTGAGTTAAATGTTCAAACAACCTCAGAGATAACTAACCCCATTGGTGACACACAGCCCAGAGTTAACTACATTCCCACCGAGTTGAGCCCATCAAAAATTGATTTTATAACCAATGAGAGAGCTGCCATGTACATGCCTATTCCTAAACCAGGTGAAGGTTCAAGCAGTGGTCCATCAGATGCGGATGTTGTTAAAGCTGCTGAATTGCTACAAGCTGCGGTTGTTCAAGCTGAAGCGGCAGCTAAATTAAAACAAGTTGAAACTCCCGAGACGGCTGCTAATGCTGAAAGTTCGGATAGTGAGGGTTTATTTGAGGAAAATGAGACAACAATCCTGATGCGGAGGATTTCTACTCTTGAAGAAGACAAGATTTTCAAAGATGCTCAGATTGCCAGTCTAATGGAAGAGTTGGTGATTAAGAATCAGAAGATCAATGAATTGGAGACTAACCTGGGAGCTCTTAGTGCTGTAGTAATGGATATAAAGCAGAAACTGCAAGGAAAATTTCCTAAAGAGTTTGTTGATCCTCCAAAAGAGTCTACTGCTGAAGAGAGAGAGCAGCAGAGGAAAGAGCATGAAGATGCTATGAACAGGTATTATGAAAGCACTCCTCGTACTGTGAATCAGAAACCAAGAAAGAAAATGGTGGTTATGAGAAATGTAGGAGCTGAACGGAACTTGCAATTTGGTGATCAACCTGATCGGTATGTAATCACTACTAAAAAGAGCAAGAAGGGCAATAGATCGGGTATTAAATGCTGGGCATACAACGATGAGAAAGGAATGTTTATCGTACTGAGAAAGAATAATGAAGTGGAGTATTACGAAAATTCTGCAGATTTCAACTCCTGGACTCTAGTTGATTTGAGAGAATTGAGCAATGCTGGATTTCATGATCAGGTCAAGAATCCTAATTTCAAAATTGGAGTTAATTTCTACAACAGACTGCAACAACAGGCTCGAGTCAATTTCAGAGATATGAAATTAGCTGAGTCTACTATTGAAGAAGATGCTGAGGTGTTGGATCCTGCAACAGGAAAGCCTTACAAGACTGTGAAATGGCCTGCAACTAAACAGGAGAATATAGTGCCACTGCTAAAGGAACTTCCTGATGATTCTCTGAAGAACTTTCAATTTTGGATGTATGATCCGATTTCTGGTCAAGCAGTGATTGTATGTGATGATGCAGAATACAGGTTCATTGATACTAGAGACTTGATGTGTTTTGGTGAAAAGGACATCAATCTCTTAGCAAAATCACAAATTCAGAGTGATCCTCAGTACGAGGTGTGTGCCAAGAGTTAGACTGGAGCTGTGGCCCAGATTATGAGTTTCAAGTTGTGGTCAGGGCATCGTTCGAGAGTTGAGACACAGCTGTTTGGTCCATATGTGGGAAGGAATATACCGATTTTGCCTGAGCTATAGAAGAAACAAAAGGAGCAAGCTAAGAAGCAGAATAGGAGGCAACAGTGAAGCTGAAGACGCCAAGCCAACACAAACCTAGGGGGATATTGTAAGGGTATTAACTAGTATAGGTTTGCGTCTATCTTGGGATATCTAGATTGTTTTGGGCTCGATATGTATAGTGGGTTTGCTTAGTTGTTTTGTGGTCTTTGGGGTATGGGCTTGGCCCAATGTAAATGGATCTCTTATGTTAGTATAAATAGGGGAATCCATAGTCGATATAGGTTGTTGATTCACTAGCAAACTCTGTGCCCTTTGTGCGATTTGAGTACCAGACGATTCTAGGAATCGTGTGCTCTTGTTCTTGAATCAATATACTTTGTGTTTCAATCTTCGACATCTTACTTGTATTTCCGCTACTTGTTTGGTGTTTGATATTCAATTGTATTGTTCCTGGACTTACAGAAAGCAATAAATAAATATATACAAAGATGCAGAAACTGAAAGCAGTAACTAAATATTTACGGACATTCCTTTTTGCGAGTTTCGAGGGTAAGAGAATCATATCAGTGTATGGTCACGCCAAAACGCTCTTGTTGTTCAATTAGTTCACATTAAGATAAGCATCCTATAACAATTATCGGTATTGTTGTCCACATAAGCTCAACTTATCAGATGTAATCATGGCGAGGGGACACGATTAGTGTATGATTTATACTTACCGACCGGTGTTCATCCACACTTGACACTTTCCCGTATCAAGGCATGCACGAGAGTTCATCTTACCGGCGAGTATACTGTTTATCATCTATTTGACCATATAAAAGATGTGAGAAACTCACTTATTTTGATTGAAAACAAGCCCTATGTGATAGAATCACTTATTTATGAGGAACTTGATTTTCAAATGCATGAGGGCACAGGAGCAAGTCCGTGAACAGGTCAGTACTTTCGTACAGCAAAGAGACGAACTTGACTCCCGCAAAGAATCTGTGATATTTTATCACTTATTTTGTTGGACATGTGATTGTTGATCACTTATTGAGGTCGAATGCAGTATGTACACGTATGTATGGTATCATGGAAGATCTAGACTTCGTCTCCGTTATTTTTCGGTAAAAGAAACAACCATGATACCCAGATGATAAACAACATAAAGACCTAATATCTCAGAACCTCGGCAATCTCTCAAACGAAATTTCGGTACTAAGACCATATGCCAATGTATGGTTCCCACCTGGTCTTCAGTCGATTTAGGATTTATATCACCCTGCACACTTTAAAATGATTGTAAGCCTACCGATACATCTAAAATAGAGCTGCTTATCGTTTTATCATTTTGCATGTTCATTTCAAAAGAGGTTTAGACAGACCACTGATGTACTATCATATTCTCTTTTTCTCGCCAGGAAACTCATTTTTCTTTTTCTATTGTTTTTGAGTTTTGAAATTTTTTGATGTTTTTGAATTTTCAAATTTTGATTTACTCCCCCTAAAATCAACAAACTAAGATAAATTTAAAAGACACAAAGATATTTACAAAAAGGATTTCCCGATGTCGGTTAACTCATGTTTTACCTCAATGCCGTTTACCAAAATTAATTTTAATCAGAAATGATTTCTCGAATTTTGGAAAAAAAAATGAGTTGGCACGTCGGTAAGCGGTGTGGACCATGACAACATTGACGAGTTTCATAGTGAAACAATCACGTGTGAGGTGAAATTCGAGTTCAACGTGTCAGGCCAAAGAGTGCTGTACGAGATGATAATAATCTATAAAGCAGCTTAAATATCGACAAGTATAGGAGAGATTAGAAATTTAAAACCGTATCTTGCAACTGCTTCGTGCATTGCAATGAATCTGAGTGCTCTCCCAAACTGGATATCCACCCGGTGTGGATTTCAAAGTCAATTTTGTAGCTACTGAGAAATCTCTTGACAGCAACAAGATCATAAACCTCTAGGTCCAGCTGGTCTTCCATATTGCACCAGCGAAGGTCTTTGTCTTTCTCTTTCAGAAGTAGTGTGCGGTTGTTCAATCCACGCCAAGGCATCCGCACACCCGGTTGCTTTGTTCAACAAACACATTTTCAACAATTACACCGCGAAGAAATGTACATTGCACGTTCATCTTGTTGATTTTGAACTTCAGACGTGCTGCAGGTGCGTACATTTTGATTGAATCTATCCTGGGGACCCGATTAAAGCCTTGAATAATCACACTTTTGGAATGATTTGCATTTTCTCGAAGTTATCAATTTCTTTCAACAGACAACTCTGTTTCCCTTTTCTTCTTCTCTCCATCAAAGGCAACAATTTCTTTTGTCGCCGATCTTGTGCATGGACACTCCACTATCAACAATCCGATGACTATCGATAGTTCCTCCTGGAACATCCTGCACACTCACTCAGAGATTAGTTGGAGAGGGGGACCCAAGCCTTCACAGACTTAGGTCGCCCATGTTCATCGACGTAAGTTATCTCAACATCTCGATGATCTAGAACTGATGACGCTCCTCCTGAAACCTTATCCATTTTAGGTCTCCAAGCTTGTTTCCGTTTACCAGATTGAGTATTATGTACAATTTCTGGTTTTAATGGTTGTGACAAACTAGGTTCCCTTTTAATAGATTCCGGTTTTAAAGCCTTTTCGATCACCTTCACATTCTTATGTCGTTGTTTTGTTTCCTGTTCTTTAATAATACGTTTGTCATTTTTGGGTGAAACAGGACGACGTTGTTGGTGACCTTGTTCAGAGGGGGCTCTTTCAACAAAATTTGCTTTTGGAGAGTTTGTGCAGTTTTTGATAATGTGTCCAAACTCCCCACATTTGAAACAAGTTCTCCTCTCAACAAATTTAGGAGAATCAGATCGACGAACAGATGTCGAACCCGTAGAACCTGAGGTACTTGCTTTTTCATCACACCCGTTTGTATGTTGAGTGTAATTGTTTTGACTGTTACGCTTTAAAATCTTGACTTGTTGGACAAAATCAGTGTTTGATTTATTTTCAAAAGTCTCAATTTTATCAGTACCATTTGATGCTACAAATTTGACATCACTGTTTTTCTTCTGACAACGAGCTCCTTTAGTTTCAGACTTTGATTTAGAAACGTTAGGCCTTTGAGCTCGTTGAACTGGTTGTTTGTGTCACACCCTCAAATTCCCCACGCGGAGTACTACCGCGAGGCATGTGACTGACCAGGATCCAGCCACTAATTATTTTGAACCGTTTAGTTATTAATACAAATAATGGTGTAATTAGCGACCAATTTAAATTTTTCAAAACATAGTTTAAGTTTGCAGCGGAAAGAAAAGTAGAACATATCGTAATTTAAAACCACAAGTTTATTAGTTATGAAAGTACAAACCACGCACTCCAGCCGATTGCAATTGTCCGTCCTAAACTGTATCGCGCAACCTGCAAAGCATGCAGTAGGGTATCAACATAAAGTTGGCGAGTTCACGAGTTGTCCAGTTTTAGTTTTTGAAAACGTAAGTTGTTTAGATAAAACATTTATAATCACGTCATGGGGAGCTACCCCATATGAAAGCTACTAAACTGGCGTTACCGAAACTATTGACGAGAAGATTTTGTGCCCCGAGTCAATGTCTATCGTCATTGACCAAGATGCAAGGTATACTAGTTCACGCCCGATCTCCCCCGGTCACGGTGTGAGGTTGTCAAACCTAATAGCGCTATCAACTAATAACCCGTTCGCCCCCGGCGATTAATCGGTACTGTAAGCAGGGACTTTACATGATAGAGATTCGTTTAGTTTGGCTAGTTGTGATTTATAAATAATATCCAAACGTATCTCCCCCGGAGATAGTAATTTAAAAGTACCCATTCGTATTTTCCCCCGGAAATATTGGTTTGAAAGTATTCTTCCCAAAGATGGCAGTTTGTTCGTGTCCCTCCCTGGGACGCATGCTTTTAGTGTGTGTGTGAACTCACCTTGGTTTGCTCAGCAGACAAATTACTTGTGTTAGGTTGGTCAACCATACCCTATTACGGTTTATAAATATTTATTAGGTTCGTATGCAAGTAGTATCACATATAACTTACACGTATTTTAACACATAGCACGCAAGTTATGCCAGCATATACGGTATTGGGCCTATCCTAGAATATAATCAGTTAAACAGCAACAGTTAAACATTAACAGCGGTACACAGTCCAAAACATCAGTTTGTGCGGTCCAATAACTAAGCAATGCAGTCCAGTCGAAACCGGGTGGTCTCGACTCGAGACTATGAGGTCTCGAGTCGCAACCACGAGATCCTAAGTCGCCGTAGCTGGTCTCGAGTTGTCGCAACCTTGGAGGTCTCGAGTCTAGTCTCGAGTCGAGATCAGGAGATCTCGAGTCGCAACCGTGCTTGTCTCGAGTCCCCTGATACAAGTTTTGGTCTCGAGTTGTAGTTTTATGGTTTCGAGTCGCAACACTGCGGTCTCGACTCGCACTCCTGGTGATGGAATTCCTTCTAGAACATTTGCCAGCTTTTGTACTATCCAATCAATTCGCATAATCATGTACTGTCCAATCAAAATTCCCTAACATGTTTATCCCACCGTACACTTGCCAAAACAGATCAAATCTACACATTTCAAATATTTCAATCATCATTCAAAAGTTCATCATGTTCATATTTCAAAACGGATCCAACCCAACATTTTCTAACACAACTTCATTAACCCACATGAACACAACATAATACTCATAATAGATTGTTGTTTCAAACATCTCAATATTGCTACAAAAAGAAGAGCATCATGTACATAAACATCAAGTAACGGCTAGTGCCAACAATAATCATCAACATGCCTAGCAATATGGAGGCTCTAGTTCTTTTAACACAAGGTCAGTTAATACATAGGAACAACATATGCAAATTCGTACATATTCCAAGAACCATAGAGATTTCAAAACAAATTGATGTTGAGCATGTATACTAACCGAGAGCTTGAAACAAGGATGGGCAGACATTTAAAACAGTAAATCAAACAAATGTCCAGATATGAGTAATTTATCCAGGAACACTATTAACCCCCTGTTACCATTCTTACTATCAAATATATGTACATCACCTTTCTCAGTCAAAATTCACATAGAAGCAAAACACTTGTGTATGTAAAATCTCATATGCACTAACAGTTTCTAACTAGTTAGGTCAGCACCAAAGAGTCCCAAAAAGAAACAGATTGCAACTATAAACCAAACACCAAGCCAAAAAAATGTAGGAAAATCAAGAGTTAATATATATACTAACCATCGAGAGGGTGTATGTCACTATGTTACTGCTCCTTTCCGTCATCTCAGCCGCAAGACGCCGCCACGTCACATCAAAGCTCTGTCGGAGGAAGCTCCTTTGCCGCTACCACCCGCCGCGCCGTCGTTGTCGGACGCCGCTGTCCTCATCTTCGGCGGCTACAGCCGTCGTCGGCCATCACCAGCATCATACATCAACAACGATCTTTCGAATAAAAGGAAATGGATGAAAGGAACAGGGGTTACCGGTGAAACTCGTCGGAACATACGACATTGCCATCGCCTGAATCCCTATTGCCACCGTCGTGAGAGGTGTTTGTCGCCGGAGACCTGAACGAGGGAGAGAGAGGGGTTGTGCGGCTGTGGCGTGTGTATGATGGAGGGGCTTCGCTGATGTGGGTGTGTCATCATCGGTCAGAATGTGGTGTCGGAGAACCAGGGCGCCGGAAATTGCTCCGGTCGCCGGAAATCGCTCCGGTCGCCGGAAATCGCCTGGTCGGAGAAGAGAAGGCAGCAGGGGTGTGTCCAGGTGTTGGGTGGCTGAATAGTTAGGGGATTAGGGTTTATAAGGATGCTTAAATAGTAGGGTTTAGGTTAGTTAGCTTGGGCCTAGCCCAAGTGCGTGAGCCCGTTGAACAATTAGGAGCCTTGCTCAACCAACTGGCCCGGTTTTAATAATAATATAACAGTTATCCCAATTATTTTAGTAAATAATTATCACGATAAAAATGATAATAATAATAATAATAAAAATAACAGGCTCATCCCACAACGATCAGGATCAAAGGTTCGAGTTGTCACAGTTTGCCCTTAGGAGCAAAAGGTTGTTGCTTTGTTGGTGATTTTTGATTTCCAAATTGCTTTTTGATTTCAGCCTTTGGAATTGGATCACATTGAGTTACAATAACTCCCGGGATCATCTTTCCCAAAAACTTGCTTGTGTTATCTTCAAAAACTTTATCAATCGACGATGGATTGACATTTCTAATTGGAAAATCATTGTCTGAATAAATTTTAGAATCACCGACCAAAGTATACAACACATTGTTACTCTTAATGGTAGACACAAATTTCCTGTCATCCTTGACATCTTTGATAGGATCTATCACTTTCTTGGCAATAGGTTGCACTGTAGGAGTAGGAGGATCACAAATAATATGATTCTCAATTGGAATTTCTACTCTTTTCGTCTCATCAAATGATGTATCCTGATCACTCACATCTGATTCATCATCGTATGAATCATAATCCTCAACAACTGGAGGACTTTGATTCACAGATGTTGAATTTCCTGATTCTACAGATGCGTCACTCGAGGGACTGTCCGGTTTGAACCCTATGCCAGTAGTAACTTCCTCATAATCCAGAGGTACACTGGGTTCAAAACATGGCATATCCTCTTCATCGGGCATTCGAGTATAGTTGTGTCTCAAAGGGGGCGGACACTTCCTATACCCAACACCTTTCTTGTTTCCCTTCATTTGTTGAACGTTAATAATGTGATCGAGCACAAATCGGGAGTTAGAATAACTCTCCAATTAGAGCTTGATTGCATCATGCTCGCATTTGGCAATGGCTAGCTCCTTTTTGGTTTCCTCAATGATGTTAATGTAATCGTTAATACTAATATGTTTATGATAAACAGTTTTGGTCAATTCGGAAACACTTTTCTTTAAGGTTTCAATTACAGATTTAAAATCCTTTTCGTTTCTAGCTAAAGCCATATTTGCCTCTTAGCACTTAGACATCTCACTAACCAAACTTTGATTATGACTATGAAGCTTTTCAGAATCAAGCTTCAAATTAGCACATTCATGTTTCATATCAGCACAATCACTACATATGCTAGGAGTTTCAGATTTTACCTGACTCGTAGAGGCTGAGACATTTGCCATAAAGGCAGTTTGAAAAGAAAAAGATCCGTCTTCAGAATTATAATCTCCCGCATTCGAGCCTTCTTCATCTGAACTCCCGCTATAACCCGAGCTATCATCACTCTCAGAGAATTCTTCCTTGTGAACATGCTTGATGTGGTTGATGATTTTTGCATAGCATGCGGTTCCGCCTCCTTGATCACCATCTCCAAATTGTACAGACCAATTACATCCTTCATCAGCTTGAACGGTCAATGCTCGATTGGTGTTTGATGATCCAGACTGGTCTCGGTTGGTGGTGTTGTTCACAGCTACTATCCCCTTTTCATGATTACCTTGATTTGCGTTGGAAGTACTTGTCTGACTTTTGAAGGGATTCTGATTGCCTTGTCTGCTTGGTCGGGTGCACTCACGTTTGAAGTGCCCCTTTTCGCCACAATTGAAACATGTAACCGCTTTTTTATCAAACCCGTACTTCGTATCCTGCTTACTTTCCAAAGAACTTCTCCCTGTTCGAACCATAAAGTCTTTAGCCCTTCTAACAGCACTTGTGAACGCCCACTTTATATCCATCAACTCCATTTCATCACGGTTGATTTGTTGATAATCTTCGTTGGTCAAATTAATGTTTCCAATTTGACCTGCAACCAAACCGCAGTAAGCACTGACCATTGTATTAATGAGTTCCATATGCTCCTTCGCTACTTCAATGCTAACTTTTGAGAGGTTTGATGTATCAACTCTGACTGTGTTAGGGTTTAGGGGTAGATGATTGTTGGTATAATGAGCTTGCTGTTGTGGCTGGGCTTGTTGTTGTGGTTGGACTTGTGGTTGTGATAGGACTAGAATATAAGCCCTCGGATCAAAAATGGAGGTGGAGCTAATTGTGGAAACGTAAACGAGCTTGTATTTGACATAAACGCCGTTTGTAACTTTGGTTGCTGAACTGAACTGGAACTGGAACTAGCTAACTGGTTAAAACCTGCAAGAAACATTTCGGTATTTTGAGGAACAGGAATTCGTTTAGCTTTCCGGATTTCTTCATCATTCTTGTGTTCCAGCTTCTGAATGAAATTATAGATATTGACATTGACAGCATCTAGAACGCCCGTATGCTTTAAAAGCTCAATGAATGGGCTCCACTTTGGAGGTAGAGCATCAGCAAACCGTGCAACCATTTCCGGTTGAGTTGCAGTAACACCATAAGCAAGCATTTCACTAATCAAATGATAAAAACGTGTAGTCATATCATTTAGGGTTTCATTTTACAAGAATTGAAATGATTCAAACTCTTTCTTCAATAGATCATGGCATGTCTTTCTAGTAGCTGCATTTCCTTCTCCTCTCGCTACCAAGGCATCCCATAAAGTTTTCGTTTTTGTACAGTAAGAGAATTGATGATAGATTTCTTTGTGAAGCGCTTGTGTAAGAATAGCAAACGCCTTCTTCTTTAAGTCATAGGCTTTCTTGTCAGCTTCAAGCATATTAGTAAAACCCGCTGCAGTTGATGCTGCTACTTCGAGGGCACGGCTGCATTCAGTAATGAAACATGTCCAAAGTTCTGTGTTTTGCCCTAAAACATATGTGTGAAAACGACCTTTCCATGTCGGAAATTCATTCATGTGATTCAATTTTCGCGGGCGATTGTTGCTACCCGTTTCGCTCTCGCTGAGCAAAAGATTCTGTATGTTTTGATTTTGATTCGACACCAAAGCCCATTGAGTTGCACTTATAGATGGCGGAGGAAAAATATTCCTTGCCCACGCAGCTGCCAAAGTTTGATCTTCACTTGGTCTCGGTTCCATGCTCCAATCCGAAGGGCTAGTACAACTCATGATTGATATATGAAAGTGAAAACCTGATCACACACTTAAAAACACGCTGTTAAATCACTTTTAGAAGTCCTCTGTTAAAAATGACAAATGATCACGACGAAACTCCTTCCCACGAAACTATGTTTGTGTGTAATGACGAAACTCTGAGATAACAAATTTCGACGAAAGCCTAGTGATGTTGATGACGACGAAACCTTTGTTATATAAAGTTGATCGACGAAACAGTTCTAAATGAACTAATGTGCGACGAAACCTCTGATGCAATTCAGATCCGACGAAACTCTGATTTTAGGTGACGAAACCTTATTTGATTAAAGAAACGACGAAACCTTGTTTTAATTAATGATAAAACTTTACTTCTGATCGATGAAACCCTTGAATAAATAAAGGCGACGAAACCTATGTGAATTAAGATGTTGAGTGACGAAACCTTATGTTGATATCCAGTGGGGTTTGTCGATTGTGTCTTCAGGATAAGATCAAAGTGAGTTGGTGAGGTTTGGTTAGATTTTTCAAGCAAAATCTTATCTTCTTCTGACACAATACACAATTTTCAAACTTCACATCATGTATACCTTACCAACCGGTATGGTGTCACAATATTTTAATCAAACCTTTTATCTTTAAAATTTCTAAATTCACAAACAACTTACACAGTTAGTTTACAAAAGATCAAAAAGTGAATGATTTGAAGAACACATATGAACCTTTTGAAGATCTGATGAACTTGATAAATTTTCGAACACTATTTTGCTTAAACTTTCAATAAAAACCAAACTTTAAACATGCACACATGTAAAGTAACAAGGTTTTCAATAAAACTATAGCAAAACAACACCTTAAACACTGATTTCCAGAAAATATTTTCAGAAAATATGATTTTTCAAGAACGAGAACTGAAAATCCAAAGAACACACTTGATAAAACACTAACAATGTTTGGTTTTAAACAAGGAAAAGAGCCAAGGCTCTAATACCACTTGTAGGTCCCGAAATCTGAGGATCGATAATGAAAACCAAACCCTTGTTTATAACAAACAATGTCACGGGTGCGGAATCCCCATAACTATGCCAAACCAAACACAGTTAATAACAGACATGGTATAACCAATGAAACACAATCTATTGATTAAATGGGATGAGAACCAAGAACAACTGATACACACACAGTTTTACAGTATAACTCTCAGGGTATGCTCTCATCTGGTTTCAAAGTGAAACTAGAAAGTGTTTATATAGTAGCCTGGGCCCTAACATCGACGAAACACAAATGGACCTGACGAAACTCTACTTGGGCCAGACATTGGGCCTGACTAAGCCCAGCAGACGACGAAACCTGGGGTTTCATCATGCTTTTGTCCTGTAGTGTGATGAAACTCTAGGAGTTTCATCGTGTTTTGTCCTTTAGTGTGATGAAACCTTAGAGTTTCATCATAAAGGGGGTTTCGTCATCATCAGGGAGTTTCTCCATGATGAAGTTTTGGCCCAAGAAGGTTTTAGGCCCAAGGAGGGTTTTGGCCCAGTGGACTATATAAACACACACATACCACATAACTAATATGCAACATGCAGAGTTATTTAACATTACAAAACAAACAAGATAAACTTGTCGGACCCAAGTAGGATAGGAGGATATCCGACTTGGTCTTCATTCCGTTAAAAGGTTCGAACCGAACGTGCCGCGTCCACACAAAAAGTGTATCAACAATTGTTATTGGGCCAATCAATTTGTTTGGGCTTGCATTGGGCTGACTAAGTGGACAAATTATACCTGTGACGAAACTCTAGTTGATGTTGTCGATGAAACATCAGTTGAAGCTGTCGACGAAACATTAATTGCTTGTTGTTGACGAAACTCTGCCTACATATGATCATGACGAAACTTCTGTTGAGGAAACTCATGTTTCGTCGTATATTAGGGTGTGACGAAAGTCTCCTTGTTTCGTCACTCTTGATGTTTTGCCATGAGGTTTCGTCGAGATGTTTCGTCGACTCATGATGTTTCGTCGACTACATCCTGTTTCGTCGTCCTGTTCCTTATATAAACAACACAAACTGAAGACAGAAGCAAGAGAGAACACACAGAGGGAGAACAGAGTGTATATCAGAGAGTTTTTTTGTACTTCTTATCATATTATCTTGTATCGAAACTCGTTGATATTCAATATACAACCGTTAAACGTTGAATCTTTGTGTTGTGTTTCTCTCTCGCTCGGTTTGTGTCGTAACGAGGATTCCACACTCGTTTCGGCACCAGAAACAAGAAATCATCGTAGTTCGATGATCCGTGTCAGGACCTATAATTGGTATCAGAGCGTAAGGCTCGATTTCTTGTTGAAAACCGAGTTTTCGGTGTGATTTTTGAGTGGGTTTTGGGTTCTTCTTGGATAAACTTCAAGAACCAAGTTCTTGTTTCATAAAAAAATCTGGATTTAAACTCGAAAATCGTTTGTTTTTGACGTTGTTTTGCTTAAAACTTGTTAGAAAAAGGTTGGAGATCATTAAAGTACAAGTTGTTTTGAGTTTAGACGTTAAAAATTGTGTTTCGGAAAATTTCTCCGGTGAAAATTTTGGCCGGAATCATCAAGTTGTTCATCTGATATTCAAAGTGTTCTTGATATATTCATATTGCTCTTCATATAAAATCTGAGTTTGATCTTATTTGATATATATGTGAAGTGTTGTTATATTTAAATATATTAAGTTGAATTTTGTGTCCTAATATCATGATGGATATTTGTTGAGTACAGTGGATAAGGCAAGGTGATTGTTGACAAATTTGTCCACCAACTATTCAGAAGATTGGATTTGATTCTCAAAATATCTCACCAGCTATCACTCACAAACAAAAGTTAACGAAGAATTAATATTCGTCAATGAAAAACATATATTTTTTTGTCTGTTTAGCTTTTCATGGGCTCATGTCTACGAAAATTTGACATTCTTAGTGGGCCTTTTATTAGAAACACTTTGGTCAGGCCCAACAAACTTTAGCTTTTCATCGAGTTTCAAACATTGTGGTTGTTCGTCTGAGTTTATTAATTCAATTTTTTCGTGGACCAACATTTTTCACAATTACAAGTTTTCACAGAAGGTTTACAATCATATCAAACTAGTTTTAGTTGGTTTTTCGAGTAATTATTCGCAAACAACAATCCAATGTCGAGTTTTTTTCCCTTTCCCCAGTCAGTTCCTCCTCTGGTTTTCGATCCAAGTGCTTATCATCCGCCAGCGCATATGATTGCTCAAGCTCATGCTTTCTCAAAACCTCAATTCGATGCGAGTGCCTGGCTACCTAAACCCTAACCTCCACCCCAAGTTACCACTACTGAACCTCAATTTGATCCAAGTGCCTATCTTCCGCCACCACCAGTTGCTACACCTCAACCCATATTCACTACAAGTGACTACTTCCGTATTAAATTAGCGGCTACTCCACTTCAACCTCTATATGTTACACCTCAAGCCCAACCTCAAAAAGGCAACCAAAATCCTTTCGGGAATCAAACAAATACATCCACGGCCAACTGAAATCAAAATGATGAAAGGTGTGACTGGTCTGTACAATGTGGAGGTGGAGATCAAGGAGGAACTGCGTTTTATGCTGAAATTGTCAAGAATGTCAATGATGGTGAATCTTTAGGAAATTATGACAGTTCAGGATAAAGTGGCAGTACTGATGAAGATGGCTCAGGTGTGAGTGATTACAGTTCAGAATCGGACGTCAAGGAGGGAACGGATTCTGAAGATGATAGTTTGTCGAATGATGCCAAGGAGACGAAATGTCAAAAATCTGACTTGATCAAGAAAGCTGCTGCTGCATCGAATGACATGGAGAAGTCCTTATCTGAAGATGGATCTTTCTCTTGCCAGAATGACACTAAGGATAATGTCGCAGCTTCTACAAGTCAGGTAAAATCTGAAACTCGTAGCATATGTAGTGATTGTGCTGATATGAAACATGAATGTGCTAAATTAAAACATGAATCTGAAACGATTCATAGTCACAATCAAAGTTTTGTTATTGAACTGTCAAAATGCAAAGCAAACATGGCGTTAGCTCGAAATGAAAAGGATTTCAAAGATGTAATCGAAACTTTAAAGAAAAGTGTTTCCGAATTAAAAAAACTGTTTTTAACAAACAAATTGGTATTGGGTGGACTATTTTGATGTAACTTAACAAGTTTTCTGGTTTTATTTATATAAAAAGGTTGTTTAATCAAAAAAAAAATAATAATAAGACCTGATCATTGGGTGGACTATTTTCCATCTTCAAGTAAAAAAAAATAAATAAATAAAATGGTATTAATAACTACATTAATATCATTGAGGAAACAAAGAAAGAGCTAGCCGTTGCAAAGTGTGAGCATGATGCGATCAAGCTCAAATTGGAGAGTTACTCAAACTCCCGATATGTGCTTGATCACATCATAGACGTTCAAAAGCTGAAAGGGAACGTGAAAGGCGTTGGGTATAAGTCGTGTCCGCCTCCTTTGAGACACAACTAAACCAGAATGCCCGATGAAGAGGAAAAGCCTCGTTTTGAACCAAGTGTGCCTCTTAATTATGAGGAAGTTACTACAGGATTAGGGTTCAAACCGGACAATTCCTCGGGAAACTCATCTGATGGAACAGAAACTTCAACATCTATGAATCAAAGTACTCCAATTATTGAGGACTATGACTCGTCGGATAGTGAATCAGATGTTAATGATGAGGATAAATCTCGTGATGATAGGAAAGGAGTAGAAGTCCCTATTGAGAATCATATTCTATGTGATCCTCCTACTCCTGTTGTGTACTCAAATGTTAAACAAGAGATAGATCCCATCAAGGAAACAATGTCTACTGTTAAAAGTGATAACGTGTTGTACACTTTAGTCGGTGATAGTAAAATATATTCAGACAAAGATTTTCCAATCAAAAATGTCAATCAATCTTTGATTGATAAAGTTTTCGAGGATTCTACAAGTAAGTTTTTGGGAAAAGCGATCCCGAGAGTTTCTGTAACTCAGTGTGATCCTATTCCAACAGCTGAAGTTAGAAGACAATTTGGAAATCAAAGATTACCGACAAAGCAACAACCTATCGCTTTTAAAGGTAAACAAAAGGAACAACGAGCTCAAAAGCCCAAGATTTCACAACCGAGGGTGGAAACAAAGGGAGCTCGTTACAAGAAAAAGGTTCAGAATATCAACTTTGTGAAATCCGGAGGGACTGATAAAATTGAAACTTTCGAAATCAAATCCAACACGGATTTTGTTAAACAAGTTAAAATTTTGAAAAGAAATAGTCAAAACAATTACACACAACACACAAACGGTTGTGATGCAGGACCAAGTACCTCAAGATCACGAAGTTCATCATCAAGCTCTTACAGTTATGATACTCCGAGGTTTGTTGAGCGGAGATCATGCTTTGAATGCGGTGAGAATGGACACATTGTCAGAAACTGTCCATATCTCACAAAAGGAAAGGCAAAAGTTGATGCCCCCTGTGGTAACAATTACCATAAAAGAACTGGTTCACCAAAACAGGACCCTCGTCTTGTTAAACAACGAGAAGTGAAACAGAAAAGGAAAGTTGAAAAGGTTTTAAAACCGGAAGTTGTCCAAACAAAATCTGTTAAATCGGATGTTAAACATGAAAAACAGAAACAAATTTGGAAACCAAAAACGGTAAATGTTTCTGTGGGAGCTCAATCTATTCCGAATCATCAGGAAATCGAAGTTACAATCCTCGATGATGACGGACGGCCCAAGTCTACGAATGCTTGGGTCCCCCTCTCCAACTAATCTCTGAATGCGTGTGCAGGATATTCCAGGAGGATCTATTGATAGTCTTAGGATTGTTAATAGTGGAGCGTCCATGCATAAGATCGGCGACATGCGGCTCCGACACATTGTTACATCTAGGAGTTGTTGCCTTTGATGGAGAGAGAAAAAGAAAAGAAAAATATGATGGTGAAAGAATGTCTGATGAATGAAATTGAAAGCTTCGACAAAATGAAAATCATTCCAAAGTTTGATTGTTAAAGGCTTTGATCGGGTCCCCAGGATAGATTCAATCAAAATGTACGCACCTGCAGCATGTCTGAAGTTCAAAATCTACAAAATGACCGTGCAGTGTACATTTCTCCACGGTGTGATTAAAGAAAATGTGTTTGTTGAACAAACCAACTGGGTGTGCGGATGCCTTGGCATGGATTGAACAACCACACACTACTTCTCAAAGAGAAAGTCAAAGACCTTCGCTGGTGCAATGTGGAAGACCAGCCGGACCCGGAGGTTTCTAATCTTGTTGCTGCAAAGAGATTTCTCGGTTAATTGAAGTAGCTGCAAAATCGACCTTGAAATCCACACCGGGTGGATATCCAATTTAGGAGAGCGCTCAGATTCATTGCAATGCTCGAAGCAATTGCAGGATACGGTTTTGAATTTCTAATCTCTCATATACTTGACGATATTTAAGCTGCTTTATGAATTATATCATCTCGTACAGCACTCTTTGACCTGACAAGTTGAACTCGAATATCACCTCACATGTGATTGTTTCACTATGAAACTCGTCAATGTTTTCATGGTCCACACCGATTACCAGAGTGCCAACTCATTTTTCCAAAATTTGATAAATCATTTCTGATTAACTTAATTTTGGTAAACGGCAGTGAGGTAAAACATGAGTTAACCGACATCGGGAAAATCGGTTTTGTAAATACCTTTGTATTTTAAAAATTTGTCATCGTTTGTTGATTTTAAGGGGAGTAAATCCAAATCGGAAAAAGTTTAAAAATTTAAAAACATCGAAAAATTTCAAAAACACAAAAACAATAGAAAATCAAAAATGAGTTTCCTGGCGAGAAAAAGAGAAAATGATAGTAAATCAGTGGTCTGTTGAAACCTCTTTGAACTGAACTTAAAATGAAAAACGATAAGTAGCTCTATATTCGATGTATCGGTAGGCTCACAATCATTTTAAAGTGTGTAGGGCGATATAAACCTTAATCGACTGAAGACTGTGTGGGAACCACTCATTGGCATATGGTCTTGGTACCGAAATTTCGTTTGAGAGATTGCCGAGGTTCTGAGATATTCAGTCTTTATGCTGTCTTATCATCTGGGTATCGTGGTTGTATCTTTTACCGAAAAATAACGGAGACGAAGTCTAGATCTTTCATGATACTATACATACATGTACATATTGCATTCGACCTCAATAAGTGATCAACAATCACATGTCCAAATCAAATAAGTGATAAAACATCACATATATTCGGGAGTCAAGTTCGTCTCTTTGCTGTACGATATACTGACCTGTTCACGGACTTGCTCCTGTGCCCTCATGCATCTGAAAATCAAGTTCCTCATCAATAAGTGATTCTATCACATAGGGCTTGTTTTCAATAAAAAATAAGTGAGTATCTCACATTCTTTTATACAGTTAAACAGATGATAAGCGGTATACTCACTGGTAAGATGAACTCTCGTGCATACCTTGATACGGGAATGTGTTGCGTGTGGATGATAACCGGTCGGTAAGTTTAAATCATACCTTAACGTATCACCATGTCACATGATTACATCTGATAAGCTGAGCTTACGTGGACAACAATACCGATAATCGTTATAGGATGCTTATTTAAATGTTAACTAATTGAACAACAAGAGCGTTTTGGCGTGACCGTACACTGATATGATTCTCTTACCCTCGAAACTCACAAAAAGAATGTCTGTAAATATTTGTTTACTGCTTTCAGTTTCAGCATCTCTGTATATATTTATTTATTGCTTTCTGTCCTTACATTTGAAAAATGAAAAATTCCAAAAAGATTTTAGGTGTGTTTTAATATAAACTTTATAAAAGCCAAAAAGATTTTTCTTCTAGTTTATTTTTGATTGTCCGATGTTGGAACTCGAGTCTATCCTACCGAAAATCCTGATTGTAAGCCGAAAACAAATGTATCTTCATAAACGGTCGAAGTTGACCGATTTTGAAAGTTAAAGCATTAAAACTGAACATCTTCTAAACTTTCAAACTGTTGTCGGTTGGTTGTTTGATTGAGATTTGATCTCATATGTGTCGTTTGATTAATTTGACTATATTCCAAGCGGTTGTTCTCATTACGTGTTTAGCTCTGTTGCATGTGCAGATGTTGCATTCGAACCAACTAAAAGCAAAGAGAACGTGTCAGACGACAACCCGTAAAGTGAAGACACGACATTGACGCAATCAGAAGATCAAGAAGATCGAGTTGCAGTTGATCACTCATCAACACCAAAAGTATTTGAGATAAAAAGTTTCGCGAGCATCATTCAAGGGGGAGTTTGTTGATACACTCCCTGTTTGTGTCACGTGAAGACCTTTTAAAGATCCTTCAATGTGAAGATCGAACCATCACGAGTAGCGTCCAAGGGGGAGTTTGTTGGTACACTTTATGTGGACGCGACGCGACTCGATTCGGTTCGACTTGGTTAGGTTCGGCTCAAGCCCGACATCACAACATTCCTCCGTCGTGCACCCCATAGTTCGACACGCGAAGCACGGAGCGCCGCAAGCTAACATCACCATGACATCATCATGATGATGTCATGAACCTTGACTAAATGCAAGTTTCTAAAGAAACTGCCAATATGTCAACGTACATATGCATTGTTATTGGGCCAATCAATTTGTTTGGGCTTGCATTGGGCTGACTAAGTGGACAAATTATACCTGTGACGAAACTCTAGTTGATGCTGTCGACGAAACATCAGTTGAAGCTGTCGACGAAACATCAATTGCTTGTTGTTGATGAAACTCTGCCTGCATATGATCATGACGAAACTTCTGTTGAGGAAACTCATGTTTCGTCATATATAAGGGTGTGGCGAAAGTCTCCTTGTTTCGTCACTCTTGATGTTTCGCCATGAGGTTTCGACGAGATGTTTCATCGACTCATGATGTTTCATCGACTACATCCTGTTTTGTCGTCCTGATCCTTATATAAACAGCACAGACTGAAGACAGAAGCAAGAGAGAACACACAGAGGGAGAACAGAGTGTATATTGATGCGCGTGTGGTGTGATATATATTTAAGTATATTTTTAGCCCCTTTTACACGTTGGCCAAGTTTTAAATTTATAAAACACGATATTTTACTAACACCAAACACACATATGGGCAAGTCCACCCATCGTGAGCGTAGTATAGTGTTGGCAAGATATCGAGGTCGTCCAAGGACACAAGAGCTTTTAATACCGGTTTATCCTCAACGTCTAATCAAATCAAAAGTTTAGAAAAAGGTTTTCAACTAGAAAATAAAAACTAAAAATGCTGAAAATAAAAATAAAAGTAAAAACAGATAGACAAGATGAATCACTTGGATCCGACTCGTATTTAGTGTAACCTTTGATTATTTCCGCACTTTTTCACTTTTTAAGAGATTATCTTAGTTATTGTAGTAGGCCCCTCTTTTGAAGGTGACGTTACCCTCAACCCAGTAGTTTGAGTCAGCAAGGATACAATCCTAAAGGGTTCGATTATTGAAAGATAATTAATTAAGTTATTAATGCATAATGTGGTAGGCCCCTCTTTTAAAGGTGACGTTACCATCGGCTAAGTAGTCTGAGTCAGCAGGGATACAGTCCTAAGTAACCGGGTTAAAGTTTTAATAGTAGCTTACATATGAGGGGATCAAAGAGTTTGGACCTCCGCCATCCAATACCGGTGGGTATTGAATGAGGTCCTACTAAATTTGACCCAGGTCCTTGCAGGATCTGTACACTGAACAAGGTAATACTCTTACCAAACCTTTCCCTTAACCCCCGACCAGGTAGCCAACATATCTCCATATAGACCATGGAGATATGAATGGTGAAAATCTTTTATTTTATATATACAGTAAAATAATGCCAAGACACCACGGACAAACGATAAAGAAGAATCACCTTAAACATAAGAAACTAGTTATTAAAGTCATTAATACATAACCAAATAAAAAGTGCAAAAAGATTAAAAATAAAAAGTATTACACTAGACACTTGTCTTCACCAAGTGATGTAAGAGACTTAGGCAAACATGGCCTTTGATTGTCAAGAACTCTTACGATCAATCTAGGATCCCGAGACTACTCACACACTCTATGATGGATGATGTTGGTGGATGATGGTGTTGTGATGGTGGTGGGTGGTGGGTGAAGTGTGAGAGAGGTGGTTTGCCAAGGGATGGTTTGCAAATTAGCCAAGCACCCCTATTTATAGCCTGAACAGCAGCTCGGGCACGGCCCCGTGTCCATCCTCCTTCTCTTTCTTCATTAATTGCAGTTTGTCTGCATTAGTTGACCATGCCCCCGTGTCCGCTGAGCACGACCCCGTGTGCAGAAGCGTATCTGTACTATCAAGATTTCCCCAGATTCTGTTAATCTTAGAGTTGACCACGGCCCCGTGTCCGATGGGCACGCCCCCGTGGTGGGTGATAGAAGCTTCTACAACTTTGTCTTTTTTGCAGACACTTGGGCACGCCCCCGTGCTCATTGAGCACGCGGCGTGTTCAGCGTTCTGTTTTCTTGTTTTTGCTTGGGAAGATGTTGTCGGGGGGTCGGGCATGCCACGTTTGTTCGTTTTCTTGTATTTATGTTAGATTTAGCTGCCTTTTTGCTTCTTTTGTTCATTTGAGCTCATTTAATCCTGAAAATACAAAAGGAAGACAAAAACACACTTTTTCCAACATTAGTACTAAAAAAGGGTTACTTTTATGCCACATTTGATGTAATTTATATGTTGCATTTTGCGCACATCAAATACCCCCACACTTGAATCTTTGCTTGTCCTCAAGCAAAACTCTTTATAATGTGGCTTTACATTCCCAAATGGAATGGGTAATAGAGAAGGTTTTTGGGCTTTTCATAGAGTGTTGGGATTTCCAAGATTCTTTATTAAGTTTATTTTTTTTATTTACAATCGTATTCGTCATGATTTATTTAAAACATTACACAAGATAAATTACTTATTAGGGCATAACATGTCTTTTTAAAATTCCATTTATATACAAGTTCACATACCTCACGGGGGATCACTCAACACTCGACCGAAGATGTTTTTTTAGTGAATCACTCGAGAGCGGCATGGAACTTACTCCTACCATAAGCTTGCCAAGCAATCAATCCTCCTCATTTTTAACTATATTCCATTGTAAATGTCAAGAGGACTTTTGGGTGAAGGGTAGGCTTGGGTTAAAGGTGGGTGGTTGGGTTAGTGGTTAGTAAAAGGGCGAAAGGCGTAAAAAGCGTCGGTTTTCGTAAGACTTTTTATTTTTTCGATTTTTTTATTTTGATGAAGCCATTATTCAAACAAAGTTATTTTTGATAAACTTGTTTGTTTATTTCTTTTTGCTTCATCATCATCATTTTTTTTTTATAAGGAAGTCATAAGCAAAACCGAGCTTGTTACTAAAACAAAAAGGGTTAAAAATAAAAAGGTTTTGGTGGGTAAAAGGGGTGTTTTGTTTTAGGTTATGAAATGAAAAGGTTTAGGCTCAAAAGGGTTAACTAGGGGGATTTTGGGTAGGTGGTAAAAAAAATAATGGTGTAGAAATAAAAAGGGTTAGTCCTAATGCCTCCATCATTTACTTACTCGGGTTTAAGTTGGTAAGGACCGGGAATTTATTGTCGTGGCAAGTTCTAGAGTCGTAAGAACCAAGCGGCTATTCACACAAGAAACGAAAACTGAGCATTTAGTTTAAAGATATGGATTTGTATGCTCAATAAATGCTCAAAACTCACTTTTTGTGGGAATGGGTTTTTATGTGATCAAGTATATATAATCAAATTTTAACTAAACTTGTCATGCCGTTTCATAATTTTCTTACGTTGGTTCTTTTTATCACGACGCTATCGGTTGTAAATTTGTAAAAATATAACATTTTTTAGAACTTGAAATTCCCAAATTAAACCTAGACAAGTAAAAAAAATTGAAAAATTTTTGAAAAATTTAGCGGTTCCAATAGAGTTTTGTGTAAGGCTTGTGATTAGGTCTTGCAAGATTCAAGGTTTTAGCATCCCCCCACACTTAAATTACACATTGTCCTCAATATGTCCCAAAAAAAAGTTTTTAGGTTGATTGAATGTGTAAAAAGGTGTGAAAAAGCAAAAATTTATGTTACTGGGCGTCTGGACACTGCCCCGTGGTGTTCGGGCACGGCCCCGTGTTCAGATCGCCATTAACAAAAATGAGTAAAAAGAAACAGAAGCCTGGGCACGGGGGCGTGTTCAGTGAGCACACCCCGTGTCCAGTTACCTGAACTGGGCATTTTCTGCAGATGGATGGGCACGGCTTTACTTGCTCTAATGAAGAAAAATATGTCGGGTGGCCCTATTTTTATGCATGGGGTGATGGTTCAAGTTTCCCTTGGTATCCTTCACCATCCTGAGTGTGTTTTATTCCTGCAAATTAAAACTAAACTAGAAACATAACAAAAAATCTAAACTAAAATAAGGATAGTTCCGCGGAATGCCTCCGTGGTGCGCCACGTTTATAAGGGTCCTTGGCTAGACCCAAAGCCTGGTTATATGTTACCCAAGTGGGATGTTTTGCATCCCATGCTACACCGACGGAGAGCATCGTCCAAACTTGAGTCTATGACCTTCATGTAGTTGATCGGGTCATCGTCTTCTACTCTTTTTCCAACTCCAAACTTCATTTCCTCGTCCCCGATCCTCAATTTAGTGTCCCATTATTCATGTCTACCACTGCATGGGCTGTGGCTAGGAATGGCCTCCCTAAGATGAGTGGTACTTCGGTATCTTCCTCCATATCTAGTATGACAAAGTCGGCCGGGAAGACAAATTCGACGACTTTGACCAATAGATTTTCAGCGACACCTTGTGGGTATTTGACGGAGCTATCGGCGAGTTGTATGCTTATTTTTTATGGCTTATTTTCCCTAGGCCGAGTCGGCTGAACATTGATGCGGGCATGAGGTTGATGCTAGCCCCGAGGTCGGCTAATGCGTTGCGAATGGGGGATTCCCCAATTGAGCAAGGAATTGTGAAGCTTCCAAGGTCAATCTTCTTTTTCGGGAGTTTGTTGAGTAGTAAGGCGGAGCATTCTTCGCCTAAATTAACTAATTGCAATGATTCAATTTTCCTTTTATGAGTGAGGAAGTCCCTCATAAATTTTGAATATTTAGGCATTATAAATGGAATATTAACATGCAATTGTTTTAGTAAACTTTCGAACTTTGCGAATTGCTCATCGGTCTTTTGATGAATTAACCGACCAGGGTATGGAACCGAAGGAGTCTTAGTAGGCTCTTGAATTGTTGGGGAAGCCTTCTCTTGTTGGGGCGTGGGTGGCGTTGTGGTTTGGTTAGATTGGCTTCTTTCATTGGTTGGTAATGGCGCCTCCTCGGTACCCACGGTTCGGTTTCTAAATGTGATGAGATGTACTTGCGCCTTTGGGTTGGTTTCGGTATTACTTGGTAACGCGCCTTGTGGTCTCTCAGAGAAATTCTGAGCTATTTGATTTAATTGTTTTTCAATGTTTTAAATACTAGCTTGTTGATTTCTGAAATTCGTTTCCAATTGTTGAAATCGATCCGAGTTTTTCTTTTCGGTGTCGGAGATGAGGCGAGATACAGTATCTTCACGCCTTTCTCGTCCACCTTGTTGTTGAGAGAAATTTTGTGACTCGATTCTTGGTTGTTGAAAGTTTGTCGTTGGTATAGATTTTGTTGGTTACTACCATTGTCGGGTTCTCTCCAACCAATGTTAGGGTGGTTACGCCATCCTTGGTTGTAGGTACCCGTTGGAGGACCCGACGGCCTAGGTCTATTATCAATGTAGTTTACCGATTCTGTTTGATCGTCTAATTCTTTCATACAACTCCAATTTTCATGTGGCCCACCACACCCTTCACAAGCCATGACCGAGGCCGTTTTTGCCATTTCTAGCATTTTGATTTTTGAAGAAACGGCGTCGATTTGGGCTTGTAAAGAAGTTCTTTCATCAACCTTATGGGCGCCCGGGGCAATAGATTTATTGCCTCAGGGAGTGTGCCACTGAAAATTGGTTTGAGCAATTTCCACAATTTGATTATATATTTCATTTGGGTTACGATTACCTAAAAGTCCCCCGTAGCTAGAGTCAAGTGTTTGTCTTGTGTGTGGCAACAACCCATTATAGAAAGTGGATACTTGTTTCCATTCCGCAAGACCGTGATGAGGACACTTTCTTAGTAGCTCATTGAACCTTTCCCAAGTTTCATACAAGGATTCCCCATCCTCTTGTGAATATGTATTAATTTCAGTCATTAATTTAGCCGTTTTAGCAGGAGGGAAATACTTATATATAAACTTTTGGGCTAGTTCATCCCAGGTGTTTACCGAGCCAACTGGAGGGTATTAAGCCAAGCCTTAGCTCAGTCTTTTAGTGAAAATGGAAACATCCGAAGGCGGATGGCGTCGTTTGATGCTCCATTGATCCGAAAGGTATCACGTATTTCTAAGAAATTAGTAATATGTAGATGGGGATCCTCGTACGCAAGCCCATGGAAGGTTGCGGAGTTTTGAAGCATCTGTATCAAATGTGGCCGAAGTTCGAAGTTGTTGGCTTCAACATTCGGTGCATTGATAGCGGCGCCTAAATTACCTACGGTGGGGCGTAAGTAATCCATGAGAATACATTGGTCCACCATTGGAAGTGGGTCCCCTGAAACTTTCTCTTGATTTTTAGCTGTAAGCCTTTTTCTTAGAAAGCGTTCGGGTTCGTCTAGAGGTTCTTTTATGTCTTTACTAGAACTGGAGCTCATACACTACGTGGAAAATTCAGATGTGGCACCTGGGTTCCAAGTCCTGCAATAAAAACAAAGAAGAACGTTCGTCAGAAACTTCACCACGGCCCCGTGCTCAGATGAACACGGCCCGTGGTCGGAGGTACAGTGATTGTTTTCTGGATCCCTGTTACTGGGGAGTTTGACACGGCCCCGTGTTGCACCGACACGGCCCCGTGCTCAACTCTCTATAACTATGAAAATAAAAACTGCTAGTAATAATGCTGGGCACGGCCCGTGTCTGACCAGGCACGGCCCGTGTCTGACCAGGCACGGCCCGTGCTGAGCTCTGTTGAAACTGAAAAACTAAGAAAATCCTTAAAAAAACAGAAAAATTAAAAAAACGATTAGGCCGTTGATTCCTAACTTTCTTAAAATCCTTGTGTCCCCGGCAACGGCGCCAAACACTTGATGCGCGTGTGGTGTGATATATATTTAAGTATATTTTTAGCCCCTTTTACACGTTGGTCAAGTTTTAAATTTATAAAACACGATATTTTACTAACACCAAACACACATATGGGCAAGTGCACCCATCGTGAGCGTAGTATAGTGTTGGCAAGATACTGAGGTCGTCCAAGGACACAAGAGCATTTAATACCGGTTTATCCTCAACGTCTAATCAAATCAAATGTTTAGAAAATGGTTTTAAACTAGAAAATAAAAACTAAAAATGTTGAAAATAAAAATAAAATTAAAAACAGATAGACAAGATGAATCACTTGGATCCGACTCGTGTTTAGTGTAACCTTTGATTTTTTCCGCACTTTTGCACTTTTTAAGAGATTATCTTAGTTATTGTAGTAGGCCTCTCTTTTGAAGGTGACGTTACCCTCAACCCAGTAGTTTGAGTCAGCAAGGATACAATCCTAAAGGGTTGGGTTATTGAAAGATAATTAATTAAGTTATTAATGCACAATGTGGTAGGCCCATCTTTTGAAGGTGACGTTACGCTCGGCTAAGTAGTCTGAGTCAGCAGGGATACAGTCCTAAGTAGCCGGGTTAAAGTTTTAATAGTAGCTTACGTATGAGGGGATCAAAGAGTTCGGACCCCCGCCATCCAATAACGGTGGGTATTGAAGGAGGTCCTACTAAATTTGACCCAGGTCCTTGCAGGATCTATACACTGAACAAGGCAAGACTCTTACCAAACCGTTCCCTTAACCCCCGACCAGGTAGCCAACATATCTCCATATAGACCGTGGAGATATGAATGGTGAAAATCTTTTATTTTATATAGACAGTAAAATAATGACAAGACACCACGGACAAACGATAAGGAAGAATCACCTTCAACATAAGAAACTAGTTATTAAAGTCATTAATACATAACCAAATAAAAAGTGCGAAAAGATTAAAAAAAAAGTATTACACTAGACACTTGTCTTCACCAAGTGATGTAAGAGACTTAGGCAAACATGGCCTTTGATTGTCAAGAACTCTTACGATCAATCTTGGATCCCAAGACTACTCACACACTCTATGATGGATGATGGATGTTGGTGTTGTGATGGTGGTGGGTGGTGGGTGAAGTGTGAGGGAGGTGGTTTGCCAAGGGATGGTTTGCAAATGAGCCAAGCACCCCTATTTGTAGCCTGAACAGCAGCTCGGGCACCGTGTCCGTTGGGCACGGCCCTGTGTCCATCCTCCTTCTCTTTCTTCATTAATTGCAGTTTGTCTGCATTAGTTGACCACGCCCCCGTGTCCGCCGGGCACGACCCCGTGTGCAGAAGCGTATCTGTACTATCAAGATTTCCCGAGATTCTGCGAATCTTATAGTTGACCACGACCCCGTATCCGGTGGGCACGCACCCGTGGTGGGTGATAGAAGCTTCTACAGCTTTGTCTTTTCTACAGACACTTGGGCACGCCCCCGTGTTCAGCCTTCTGTTTTCTTGTTTTTGCTTGGGAAGATGCTGTCGGGGGGTCGGGCATGCCACGTGTGTTCCTTTTCTTGTATATATGTTAGATTTAGCTGCCTTTTTGCTTCTTTTATTCATTTGAGCTCATTTAATCCTGAAAATACAAAAGGAAGATAAAAACACACTTTTTCCAACATTAGTACTAAAAAAGAGGTAGTTTTATGCCACATTTGATGTAATTTATATGTTGCATTTTGCGCACATCAATTTCAGAGAGTTTTAGTGTACTTCTTATCATATTATCTTGTATCGAAACTAGTTGATATTCAATATACAATCGTTAAACGTTGAATCTTTGTGTTGTGTTTCTCTCGCGCTCGGTTTGTGTCGTAACGAGGATTCCGCACTCGTTTCGGCACCCGAAACAAGAAATCATCGTAGTTCGACGATCCGTATCGGGACCTACAACAACAAGTTAGATAATGGTGGCATTGAGAGGGGGCCCACCAACCGAAATCAGCCATGGGGGGGTATTTGCTTAATTTTTTTATAAAAAAATATTGTTTAAACTAGAAACTTTAGGAATTTTAAGAACTTTGATATTTTATATAAAAATATCTACAAGGTTTTAAGTTCTAATATTTTAAAGTAGTGTGACACTAGGTAAAACTAGTCCACCAAATTTTTTAGTTTGTTGTTCGGGTGAAAAAGTCGGTTCGGGTCCTGTACCGGGTTAAATACTGTCACCGTGTTTTGTTTAAGTAAATACACGACAAAAATTATTTTTGCACACATTTTGTCATCCGAATAATTAATCCAACTTTTGGACTAAAATTTTTACTATTTCTGACACGGTTCCTGTACCGGCTTTGTTGTCTAGCAGTTTACTGAACTTGCCGTGCAGCTTAACGCAATAAAATTCGATTGCGGATTTTGTGTCGTTTTTAATACCCATTATATTATTTATGTCAAATAATATTTATTTTTGGGTTTTCAGACAGTTACTGTTTCGTTCTGCGGAATGCTGTACACTCCCGCAGGAATACTGTATTTTTCTGCGGACTTGGACAATTTGGTTTTTAATTGGAATTTTCTAAATAATAAGGCACATATTATTTTTGGACAAAGCATTTTATAAAATATTTGTGTAGACATATCTGTATGTCTTGTTTTTTATCGTGTTAGACTGTACCGCGACTAGTACTCACATATCGTTTATTTGCGTTCCTACCGTCAGTCTAGGATATTGTTTCCAATCGCAACGGATTTGTTATCATAATTCACTATGATTTTTATAATTCCAGGACTTTTAAGACTTAATTAATTAAAATCAATTCAAACACGCGAAAATAATAGTTGAAATAGTTGTTCAGGTTGTACGGAATTACCGGAATTTTGACGATTGTCACATGGCTAGTTTCCAAGACAGAAGGAAATTCCCAAAAATGGCTGATCCATTATTGCAAGGTCGTTATCCAGTAAGAGAGCATTACCAAACACTTGCAGTTGTAGCAGCAACGTGTTTACAAGAACAAACAGCCACACAACCTCTAATAGGTGATGTTGTGACCGCTATAACCTACAAAGCCTCTCAAACCTATGACCCTAAAGTAGCCCGAGCCGAGCGAGCCAGTCTAGGCAGAAATCGCAGGAACCCTAGTTTGACATCATCGTTAATGGTTTTGGCTGATTAGTTAGATATTTTTTATCTGGAAGATTGTATAAATATGGGAATTTAGATTGTCAAAAATTTTGGGTTTAGTAAATTTGGGATGTTTTTTAAGATTTGGATGGTATTTGTGGATATGTAAAATTTAGTTACATTATGGCAGGTTTAAAAAAATAAAATAGCTAAAACATAAAAAAAAACATTTGGGTGGCAAAACCAGTCCGGTCGCAACAAGAGCAAAACCACTCCGGTCACAAAACGGTCGCAAGAAGAAAAAAAAGTCATGTCAGTCGCAACATTTGCAACCGTTTTTGTAGTCGCAAAATCTGGTGGCAAAAACATAGCGGCGGTCGCAACTCGGTTGCAATAGGGCAATTGCGACGTGAGTTCTTCCAACTGTATTTTCTGTCACAAAACGGTCGCAAGAGAGCAATTGCAACCGTTTTGCGACCGCAAATGCGATTTGCAGTAGCAAATACCCAGTTTTCTAGTAGTGATTGATACTATAGACACAGTTAGTCTGTTGCATTGTTATGAACTTTCGTTGATTTATTAAGAAAATATTTAACAATCAAAGTACTAATTTAATTTTCATTTAAATGACTATCGTAAACCGTCTAAGGCAAGTACATCTAGAAATAGGAAATTTTGAATGAATTCTAGTACTATTCTTGGGACGTAATTTTAGAGGATAACTAGTGGAATTTCCTGGCGCGTTACGGCGGGAATTCGGTCGGCTGAAGTTCAATTCATTACGGTGTAAGTGCGATACCGTCACTCGGTAGAGAAACCAAAAGATAAAACCCATAAAAAATTGTAATATATGTCCAAAAGGAAATAAATGGACACGTGTTTTACATATATTGAAAACCATTACCAATACCGATGTTGTTCAGTCGTTTTACATATATTGAAAACCATTACCGATACCGATGTTGTTCAGTCGGAATCAATGTGGTACCGATTTTGGTGGGACGATATCAATTATGTTCATCACGGTATCGGTAGATACTATTTGCCTTGCATGAACCCAAATGATCCCATGAACCATCTTCCGGATGGAGGTCACATTGATCACAATGTTTTCCATACTTGTCGATACACAAACAAACGGATTGAACAACCACAGAAACTCTTCAATCGAAATCAATTGAAAACAAGAATGATGTGAACAAAAGTAATGTGCTTGATCGTGCAATAAAGAACACAATATCGTTCTTTCACTTCTATTTATTTGGAGTGAAGCATCACGACTATAGCATCCCAACATTTGTATACAATTTCTATCCCATACAACGTTCCACTCCAGTTTACCCTAATAGACTTACAAAAACAAATCCAACAATGTTGTGGCCTCCAAGCCAATACATAAATGTAAAACATAAATAGTCTAACCCATAATACTAAGCTAAAATAAAACATAGCAAGCCCAAACACGGTTTGTGTGATTAAATGTATCCATTCACCCCCTTAGTCACAAAACAAGTCTTCAATCTTTAAACTTCAAGCCATGCCACATGTGGCGTTATCAACAATGATTACCAAGTCTTCATCTGAATCCTCCTCATCGGGTTCGCTCTGACTTTGACTTGCTTTAAGTGAGTCTTGAACATCCATCGTTAGATCAAGGTTTAGGGGACTGCAACCTTTTGGCCATTTTCTTTTCGCACTAACATTTTGCTTTTCCCATATCGCTCTGCTTTTGCTGCCTTTGCCATAATCTAGTTTTCTTAACAAACTTTGAGAATCGCTACGTCCTTTGCTCTCAATTTGACCCTACTCCTCATAACGTGGAATTTCCTTCAAAGAGATCATGAAATTTAATACAAGTTATTTTTAAAGCGTCATCATCGTTTTCAACGTGGCCAAGTTTGAAAGCCACCATTTTCCATAAGCCTTCTTTTGTAACATCATTGAAACTGCCCATACCTACCACAATTGTTTATAATTCTAACAAATACCTTTTCACCAAACAACACACATGGAGGTATTTGCTCTATCTTGAGAATAATGTCGCAGCCCCGACCCCAGGAGCGGGCACTACGACCACGAGCCGGTGGTATCGGTGTATTTTAATTTGGAAGTGGAATTAAAACATCAGGATCGTAGTTAGTAAATAAATTCAGAGTTTGCAAAACACCAAACTTTTTGTATTAAACAAATGGGATAAAAACCCATATTTTATTTATAATATCTTTATAGGGATAAACCCTAGTTTGCTGAAAATATAACTTCTTCTTTTATTCACTTAATTTATAACCACTTTATTTAAGCCTTCAATGCTCCATAGCTGGCTTCTAGTAGCTTCACATCAAGTTACCTGAAACGCGTTTTAAAAATATTTTATCAGCAAGAACTACTTGCGAGTACATTCCATTTTTATAAAAGGACACATTGTTATAACTTTACAGTATTAAGGGGAATTACAGTGTATATTTCTATCAATTATTCAACACAATATGCAACTGGGGATACTCCCTTGTGCTCGTGGTCATATTACTTTGGGTCCTGCCACCCAACAGTAACGGTTCCTGTCACACCCTTGGTGACTGTGGACTAGTTATGTATACAAAACCCCAACTACTGGCAATAATTATAGATTACAAAGACTTAATCCCTGTAAGTATAACTGAAAATCATTTAAGTTTTTGTAAAGTAAGTTGCTGAAAAGAAGAATAACTCGCTTTGTAAACTTAGGTTTTTCTACAGGCTTCTTGGAAATATTTTCTGATTATTTTCTTGAGTTCCTATTAAAAACATACAATGCACGTGTGTTAGTATAATAAACCAATTTAACATTATCAATATGTCACGAGAGAACCCCAACTTAGTTTACAAAGCATAGCCCTAAACAGGCAGCGCTTTGGCATCAGTTGCTGCTGGGTTCCAGATCAATCGGACAGGGTATCGAAGTAGTGATTAGTGTTAAAATACTTACAACGGGGCAGAGCTTCATGAATTTAGGGGTATTATGGCATTAATTTTCGTTCAGAAATTATAGAGAGAAAGAAATAGACATGAACGATTTGAAATGCAGACTGAACGTTTGATTTATACAAGTTCTGAGACCCCGTCACGCCCCGCGACCGGCTCAAGGCCATCCCGTCGTGCCCGTGAGGGTCCCCTAGCTACGGCTAAGGTTGCCTGATCACTAGTCAACGTTGTGGCATAAAGGGTGTCCGGCAAGTTTCACTCCATCGCGCCCCGCGAAGGGATCCCCCTTCGTCGGTCGCCGACCGCGACGGCATTATTTTATTAAATTTTTCATTTTTCAATTAAATAAATGTTATACGGGTTGGGTTCTTCGATTATGGAGTGTTATAGAGCGTTTTTAAGGGTTGTTATATCCTCACTACCTTGTTTTAAATCTCATCCTCGATATTCACTTGAAATAGGTAAGGGTACTTCTGTCACAACCCCCGACCCCACCCTGGGAGCGGGAGCTACGAACCGGTCAGATGGTATCGGTGTTTATTAAATACGCAGCGGAAAAATTTTCATCAGGATCGTAGTTAGGAAATAATTTCAGAGTTTGTAAAACACCAAACTTTTAATATTAAATAAATGGGCTAAACCCCATATTCCATTCAATTGTTTTTATAGGGATAAACCCAAATAATTAAAACATAAATTAATCCTTTTATTCATGTATTTATAGCCACTTTATTTAAGGCTTCATTGCTCCCTAGCTTGCTTCTATTATCTTTGTAGCAAATTACCTGAAACACGTTTTGAAAACATTTTATCAGTAATAAATACTAACGAGTTCATTCCATTTTTTTTATAAAATATATTGTTATACTTTACAGCATTAAGGGTTTTTATATTTGTTTATATTTACTCAAAACTTAATAAGTATTTGTCACATGGTGGCAGTTCTGGTATGACAGTGGTCACATCACTAATTGGCTAACTTTCTTCCAATAATGCAGTTTATCAAGTACTAGATATATAGTATATCTTACTATTGTCACTAGGCGATTCCCGTGACGGTGGTCATATCACTAATTGGCTAATTTTCTTCCAATAATGCAGTTTATCAAGTACTAGATATATAGTATATCTTACTATTGTCACTAGGTGATTCCCGTGACGGTGGTCATATCATTATTGATCATTCTTTCAACTAGTGACTGTGGTCATAATACTGTTGATCATTCTCTCAACTAGTGACTGGGTCGTATCACTGTTCATCATTCTCTCAACTAGTGACTCTGGTCATATCACTGTTAATCATTCTCTCAACTAGTGAATCTGGTCATATTACTATTGATCATTCTCTCAACTAATGATTCTGGTCATATCACTGTTGATCATTCTCTCAACTAGTGACTCTGGTCATATCACTCAACTAGTGATTGTGGTCATATCATTGTTGATCGTTCTCTCAACTAATGACTTTAGTCATATCACTGTACTATGTTTATATACAATAACTAATATATTAATAATATATTGTTAATATATTATGTCAAATAATTTAATGTATATGTCAGTAATATTGACTAGTACAAAATTATTATTATTATGTTTATTTAACTAAAAAACATTATATTGTACATAATTATGTACATAAGAGTACCCTGAGAGATTATGTACCCGTTAATATTCTATATTCGTTTAATATATATTATTTGCAATATATTATTCAATATAGGTAATTATGTACACCTATATTGTTAAAATAAAATAAACGGTGTTTATTAATTTTTATTAGCTTATATTTTATTAGCATTTAAAGTGAATTATTATAAAATTATGTATTTAATATAAAGTAATAAAATATCAGAGCTTATATTCAATCCCTCAGGATTTAAGATTATGTACACATAAATGTATTTTATACATTTTATTATTTACGTAATACTTTATATCTAGTTAATACCCCCAATGATTAAATATATATATATATAGGATAATGCTAGGGAGAAAACCCTTTATTTTGAGAAAACCTTGGAAACCCATCACAAGGCCTACAATTGGCCACGTGTCCCAGCCATCTTCATCTTTTTTTTTGCTTTTGAGGGCACATTGGTAAATTTAACATTATCCTACCAAACTCAAAAGATCTCTTGACCTTTTGTCTACTATGATTTGACAACATTTATTACACACTTATCTTCCCAATGTACCTTTCCTAACTCCATTTCTCTATCCATTACCTTTATAATAAAGATCTCCATTAATGTCCTGCATATCTTCCTTTACCATCTACTCCTGCATATCTTCCTTTCTCCATTAATGTCCATGGAGAAAAATCCACCAACGAACGAGTTAATGTCGCCGGGTCATCTGCTCCCCAACAGGTTCATTACCAGTGACTTCCCTACTTACGAGGAATTAAATGCTCAAGGTTTGTCTCTCTATCTAACTTAACGCACTAATATATATGTTTTTTTTATTTGACATTTTTTAATGGAATAATCCAAATATACTGGTCAATGTTCACCTGTTCCATTCGAAGCTTCTGGATACACTAACATGCCGGTTGATGGTGCTGGATCATCTCAAGTCCCTGTTAGATCACCGGATTTTCTGATCTCCAACAAGTTCATTAGCAGCAATTTCCCTACTGACGAGGTTATGGATAATGATCAAGGTTTGTTTTTCTATATACATGTTACACTTGTTTTATTTTTTTCTTTCCCAGATATGGCATAATGCAAACATATGGCATAATGTTCACATGTAGCATCCGAAGATTCTGGCTACCCTAACATGCCGGGTGCTGGTTCTGGATCATCTCAGGGCCCTTCTGTACTTGCTGAATCATCTCGCGGGCCATTAGATGGTTGTTTATTTTCCATGGGAGCACACTTTATACTCATATACCAGATTTCTAACCTTTCATTTTCTCATATACCAGATTTCTAACCTTTCGTTTTCTGATGCAGGGCCAGCGCATCCATACTTCGTTTTTGATACGCCTTAGGGAACCCGCTACTGGATTCCTACCGTCGCTGATAAGTTCATACCAGTGTGTGGGAAATCTTATCCGACATTTGAGGCTGTTCTCTCCATGTATGAACTTTATGCGTTCGAAGCTGGTTTTTCAGTTAAAAAATGCCAAACTAAAGTCTGGAGTGGAATTCCCACACACAAGTATCTTCGCTGCTCAAAATACGGGAAACCACAACCAAAGAGGACTTTTGACACACTAGATGAATCTTCTGTAAGGCCAAGGAGAACCAACTTCACATGGTGTGACTGTAAGGCAAGCGTTCTAGTCTCAATCTATAATGATACATACACAGTACTGAGTTTCAATGATATTCATAATCATGAACTTGTTGAGAATTACAACCGTGATCTTAGCAAGATATCACGGAAGCTGTCATTCACCACCAAACAATTCATTCACAATATGAGTCTAAACCGTATCGGACCCGTGAGAGCTTATAGATGTCTTGTAGCTTTAAAAGGGGGCATCACAATGTCAACGGGACTCCGGTGGATTTTAAAAATTTTAGCCACCAGTTGCGAATTTTTATTGGTGAACGCGACGCACAAGTTATCCTTGAACGCTTGCGTGAGCGCTTTGACAACCTACCCGACTTCTATTTTGATTACACGGTTTCAAATGGAAAGTTGTCTTCTGTATTCTGGGCTCATGAAATTTCAAAGCTAAACTACAAATCTTTTGGCGATGTCCTCGCCTTCGACGCAACTTACAGCACTAACAAGTGAGTTTCCCCTTAACATGTGTTAGGCCTGATATCAAAGTATACAAACCTAACCAAAAAAGTGTTACATTTTGTTAACTTCAAATCCATTTTTATTCATAGGTACAAGATGGTTTTTGTGCCATTCACGGGTGTGGATCATCATTTCCAATGTGTTACATTTGGTGCGGGTTTGATATCAACCGAGTCCATTGAATCTTATGTGTGGTTGCTTAAGGCTTTCTTGAAGGCACACTGTACTCAACCAACTCTCGTGTTGAGTGATCAAGACCCATCTATGCTTCAAGCTGTTCCTCTGGTCTTTACCGAATCACGCCACCGGCTATGCATGTGGCATATAATGTAAAAACTACCCTCCAAGGTTAGGTTAAATCGTTAGCCTTTAACATGTGTTATTCAACATCACAGACTTATATGTCTTTTTCAACTGTTTAATCTAACATGTGTTAGTAACTCTTAAAATTTACCAAATCTCTGCGGACCTTCTTGATAACACTAATGTTCGGGCCTGCCTTCACCAGTTGGTTTGGAATGTTTATATCAAACCAGAATTGTTTGAGTCCCGCTGGCATGACCTCCTAGAAACATTTGGCCTACAAGACCACACTTGGTTGAACGACATGTACAACATCAAATATCTTTGGGTACCAGCCTACTTCAGGGAACTGCCAATGTGTTGCTTGATGAAGACCACTTCACGCTGCGAAAGCTCGAACGCTGCCTTCAAGGTCAACTCAACAAGTGCAAACACCCTTGTACAATTTATGATGTGCTTTAAAAATAGGGTAGACAGCCAACGCTATCGGCAACGCGTATCGGAGTACAAAACCTCATCCACGGTTTTCAAGGGCACTACTAATTTAGCGATAGAACAGCACGCGTTCGCCAAATACACAAACGCTGTTTTCATGCAAGTTCAAAAGGAGATAATAAAAGGGAAGTTTTTATGCTACATCACAAACCAAACCAAGTCTAGCAATACCACTCTTTTACTAGACGTCACTTATTTGGACAAAAGGAACAACATCACAAATGTCTACCAGGTAACACATGTTAGGCAAGTTCATTATTACCACTCCACTAACATACGTTAGATATAAATGCCTTGTTGCTCCTTCTGTCCCCAACAGGTTACATATAACACTGTAGACCACTCCGCCAGTTGCTCATGCATGAATTTCACACGTATCGGATATCTGTGTCGCCATGTCTTTTGCGTATATCGATTGAAAAATGTTGCAAAGATACCTCCCCAATACATAAACGATAGGTGGCACCGAGATGCCCTCCCGAAAGAGGTTTTTTCACTTTCCAGCCGATACGGCGTCAACGCACACGCACCGTCCGTTATGCGGAATGAAATCCTCGACCTCGTTACTGAATGCATTGATGTGGCCAGAACAGATGAGGATTCATTGTCAAAATTGGTTGCCCAACTTCGGGATTTCAAGATCAATGTGCTTTCCAAGCAACCATTGGGTACAACTCAAAATGAAACAAACGAGTGTGAAATGGAAGAAATAGTTGGTCAACCAATCAACATTCAAGTCGAAGTTGCTAATCCATATGTTGTACGCAATAAGGGATGTGGTGCACATACTCGCATTTCCGGACCTGGTGAGAAGGCAAACACAAAACTACCAAAACCTCCAAAGCAGCTTCGTCTATGCAAGCGTTGTGGCCTGTATGTCGACGACCACGACTCACGCAACTGCGTTAAGGTGGCCGCAATGAAAGCAGCAAAGGCAGGTGCTGAACAACAAAGGCAGACCGCCACCGGTGCCTCCACCTCTGATTAAAAACTTTCTTTTTGTTTACTACTACTATGTAATGGGAGACTCTCTTCATTTTGGCTTTCTTACACACATGTAACAGTCTTTTAACATCCTCCTTCTTTTTTTGTTACGTGTGTAAGAAGGTGGAACTATTTTTATCCCATTTATCATTTCTGGACTTTATGGCCTTCGGCACTTTGTGTTTGTAGGCCACCTTTTGTGGACCTCTGTTTGCTATTAACTTGCTTTTCTTATTATCTTATGCATGGATAATTGTGGTTTTGTTTTTTATTTTACAACAGCATTACAACAGATGCTTAACACACGTTAGCCCCCGTACTTGGGGTTTTTTTAACTGTAAATAACCAGTACACAACAAAAGGGGTTAACCAAACCAATAGCTTATATATAAAGACACATCAGGTTATAGAATTAAACTTCACAACTAGCCAACTTAACCACACATACTACTACTAGGTTACAACCGCAGATAAAACAACGGATCGGCTACCGAGCCGTCACATCAACACATCCAAAAAAAAAAAAACAAAACAAAAAACGACGTTAGTATGTCGTCTACAAACATAGGGTCAACAGGCTAACACAACTATAACCACTTATGACATCGTAACTACCCTGTAGGATCGTTTTCACGACCAAACGAGTCGTTTAGAAGAGCTTTTCCTCAATACGAGAGGCGCAAACAAACGTATCAAGTTGATTCAGCTTGCAATTCACTTTAAACTGTCTTTTGATTGATATAACAACGTTTTACAGTGAGTAGACACTTCGGCAGCAGTTCGGTACTGAAACCGGAAAGTTCCAAATGATTTGGCACAGCAGATATTTATAGGGCAGCCTATTTCGTACGAAATAGTTCATGCGAAATCAACTTTACACGAAATGGCTATTTCGTGCGAAATACCCCTTCAACACATATTTGACATTTTTCTCGTACTACGTGCCCTGATCTATCTAATCACAAACAAGACTCGATACAAGACCAAGTCGACATACGTATGTACCAACAGACTCCCCCTCAGATATTGACGAAGTCTTCAGTGTCGAGTCTTCATCTTCAGTCTTTATCAGTCTTCTCGAACTTTTCTAAAGTATCTTGACAAGGTAAAACATCCTCAATCCTCTATTTTTTTCTCTATCAACTAATCTCCCTCTTGGATGTTGATCTTTCTAATTCTCTTGATAAGATCTCTTGATTCCTTAAGTTCATCAGCATCTGCAATTTGTGTGATCTTCAGGATCTGAATCTGGCTCTACTATCTTCAGACTCCCCTTTGCTAACAGACCCCCCCTTAATTTGTGCTTGGGATCATAGTCTTGCTTTAACAGGTTCACAAGTTCATGATCGTAATCTGGCTCTCTATGACACCAGAATCAGGAACCTGGCTATCCTGCACAATCTCTACCACACAATAAATTTCACAAATTTAAAATTTGACAATTTTATATATTCACTAGCAGAAAATAAACAATCAAGAAATGATTTTACAATGTTAATCTCTAATGAACCACTTGTAGAAATATCATTTTTATTTTTCAAACACTTTACATCTCAAACAAACTCTCCCAAACTGTTTGTTCATCATGTTTAGTACTTGGAATTTTGAAAATCAGCTTTTCAACATCAGTTGTCTAAAATCTTTTTGTATTTTTCAAAATTTTAAGCTAAAACACTCCGAAAATCTTTTTGGATTTTTGATATTAAAGAAATGCAGTAAAGTAATATTTATAGACAATATTTTTGTGAGTTTGTGTAAGAGGATCATATCAGTTTTTGAGACAAATCACCAACACCGTTAAGCTTTAATCATTTTAAGTTCTAAACAATTCACTTAGATTGTCAGTGTATACTGATCCACTTAAATTTTCACACAAAGTTCAACTGTTTCGAGATACGAGATTAATGTTTTAGAGACTTAAACTTATAGGCGTGTCCCACCTCAAAATATACTCCCGTATCTAGATCCCAATATTTAGTCTTACAGGTGAGTATACCTAGATGATATGTGTAAAGGGTTAAATGTGAGGGCCATGAGAGCTCAGGCTATTGCTTCCGCAAATTCAGAGAGATGATGGCTTCGACTTAAGGTGTGTTCCCTTTAGAGAATCTTTTCTTCAACAACACATGATTAGCATTTTTCAATGTTTCATCATTTTTTATGCTGAGGGGGTTGCTAATATTTCAAGTAAGCAAAAAGTATTATACGGGGACTAGGCCATTGCTTCCGCAAAATCAGAAGTCCCGGGATAATACCCCAGATATCACTAAGCATAAAGACCTAGTATCTCAGAAAGAGGGATCTTTCAAACAAGATTTCGGAGGTTACCCATATATCCGAGAGATGTTCCCCACGAGATAAGTAAGTTTGAAATTTTAGGTTTATATCTCGACACAATCTACTAAATGTGCAAAAACCTACTAGCATATCATCAGTGAGACTGTTTATCACATTTAATCTTTCCAATTCTTTAGCGTGCTGTGATAGTCCACTGATTTACTATCATTTCCTCTTTTCTCAACAAAACTCATTTTTGATTTTATCATGTTTTTGACTTTTTCAAATTTTCTAATGTTTTTGGATTTACAGAAATTTCTTACTCCCCCTAAAATTAAAAAAAAAACATTTAAAGAAACTTTGAAAATAAACTATACAAATAAAGTGACAACTGTTGTGAATTGCTTCAAATCGTCATCCACTTGGCATAAACAATCAAAACTCCCCCTAACAACAAACTATTTTCCCATTATGATTTCAAAACACTTAAGTTTATTTTAATCAAATGGTTTTTCCGGAAAATAAGTTTTGTTGATTTTACCACTTGTAGGTTAGGGAATCAATTCATCACTTTGTTTTTTCTTCACAACCACTTGTAATAAAGATAAATCAAGTACAATTTAATGTCCTTGATTCACCACTTGAAGGAACAAACCAATAACCACTTGTAGGTTTACCAAACAAACATTTTCAAGAATGATGCCGATTCCTGCTCCACGATTACCAACCTGGAAGCTCCGGCAAGTCAGTTTTTTCAGTTAAAGAGGTTCTCCCAAGCCTGGCAGATCTTGGGAGATTCCGAGTTATCAACCCTCGGTTTCTTACCTTTCATTTTCTTCTCATAAAATTCCTTCACCCCTTTGACTTTTCCATCAATCATTTTTTCAAAAATATGTTTCACTTTGGGGTTAAAAGCTTTTTCAACATCAAATTTTTTCTTTTCAGAAAAAAAATTGATTCGAAATCTCAATTTTACCAACTTTTTGTTTAAAATTTTTAGCCCTCAATGGTGGAAAATTTGCATCATCCATTGGCGGTACTGATTTTTCAACTTTTGGCTCCTCTGACTTTGTGGAATCAGATTCATCGCCAGAAAATAGCTCCTCTGATTTTGACGAATCAGAATCATTGCTAGAAGTATCCTCAGATTTCTTAACAATCCACTTTTGGTTGTCAAGATTTGCTTTTCTTTTGTAAAAAACTTTTGAACATTCACCAACTTCAAATTTCGAATTTTTGAAAACTATAAAAGGTTTTGTTGGTGATTCATTCTCAACCATCTTTTCTTTCAATTTAACAGAAACTCCCTGTTTTGTTTGGATTGTCTTTGGACAATTCCTGGCAATATGACCAATTGTTTTGCATTGAAAACAGGTTCTCGTTTCCTTCCTTTGAGCAAATTCATTCTTCATTTCCTCTTGCTTCTTAGCAAGGAATTCTTTGTTCGTTTGCTTTCTGAACAATTGTTCTTTTTCTTCTTCGGATGATGTTCCTGAAACAAATACAGTTTTTGATTTATAAGTTTTTTCATTTTTATGATTGTTCGGTGAAATAAAGCCAAGACCTTTCCTTTTGAAATTACCGTTATGGTTTGGTTTCTTTTGAAAACCAGAACCATAACTGTAACCCTTTTTCTTGTTTTCTCTTTGTTGAACTCTTGAGGTATATTTTTTAGGTTTTTCAGAAAGATTTACATCTTTTATTTCAGAAATATTAATTTCAGTTAGTTTGAAAACCTTTTTGATCAATTCAGTTTTGACACCTCTTATTGGAAATTCTTCATCAGAATATAATTTGTCAGAATCATTCAAAGTATAAGCTACTTTGAATGTTTCATCATTCAAATTAGATTTTGATAACAAAAACTCTTTATTGTAAACCCGTTTGTCCTTTTTGACTGTTGGACTTGAAGTGTTGAACTCAGACTTTGACTCCGACTTACACTCCTCGGTTTCATCTTTATCCAACACCTGATCAACCACTTTCTTTATTAACTCTGACTCATGATCAGTATCAGATGAAGTGAAAGTAACATCAATATTGTCTGGCAAATTATCTGATGGCTCAGATTCCCACTGTAAGTTGGTTGCCTTTTCAACTCTTTCAGAATTTGGATTTCGTGAAGAATATCCATTTTCAGGCGGGGGTGGACACTTGTTGTAACTGAAATCTTGTTTCTTACCAGAATCATTCACTTCAGTATTCTTCTTCTTTTCAGAAGTCTTTTCTTCAGATATTTTCTCTTCTTCAAATGCCTTCATGCCTTTAATGGTTGGATAAATCCTGTCAATGACATAAGAAGTACATGAGTAACTTTTTAACAACCTATTTACTCTTTCTGTTTCAATCCTCTGAGTTTCCAGTTTTTGTTCAAGCACATCACATTTCTCAATATAATTGTTGACGACTTTCTGCTTTGTCATGAAAGCTCCTTGAAGTGTCTTCATTGCTGTTGCTTGTTCACTGCTTGATTGATTGTACTGATTCATTGCTTTGTTGAGAACATCATAAGATTCATTCAATCTGTTCATGTTGTGAATCAATGTACTGTTTGCTTCTTCGCTGCTTCACAGTTTTCACATTTCACAGGAATCGTTTGTGCATCAACTTTTGCTTCAACTGTGAAAGCTGGAACTTCTTTTACCTTTTTTTATCACAGGAACTTCTTCATCATCACTGCTAACATGTTTCTTAACTTTCTTCTTTTTCTTTCGAACTTTTCCATCACCACTATCACTCTCCTCCATTAATTTTAAATGCTCTTCCATTCTTTTTCAATAATAATCATCATCATTATCACTGTCTTCAGCAACTCGAGCAACAAAAGCTTTGGCTTTTAAAATCTCTTTATCCGGACAGTAATTATCTCAGCTAAAATTTTCCCAGCTAAAATCTTCTGGTAATTTTTCATCATCTGGATCTATTATACCATAAAGAGCTCTCTTTGATGACTCTTCGATAGCCTTCTTAGCATGCTCAGTTTGTGGTTCTTGTTGATGCGACTGTTGAGCAACTTGATGATAAATTGCTTTTTGATAGTAATCATTGTTGTTGAACGGATTTTGAGCTCCATTTGCTTCGCGGTTTGTGCACTCTCTCTTGAAGTGTCCTTTTTCCCTGCAACGAAAACAAGTGACTTTAGATTTATCAAATCCTAAAGTAGAAACATTTGCATCTTGGAAATCATCTCTTCCCGTAATTTGTTTAAACTTTTCAGCTCTTCTCAAAACACTCGCAAGACACCATTTTATATCCATCAACTCCATTTCTTCAGCATCAATCTGATCGTAATCCTCTTTTGTCAACATTGGATTCCCGATCCTTCCTGCAACTAAACTACCATACGATTCTAACACAGTCACCAACAAAGACATATGACTTTTTGCAACTTCTTCTGAGTAATCTTGATTATTTTCAAGGTTTAATGCAATGTTGCATTGAATAACTTTGCCATTCTTTGTTGTTGACAAGTTTGGATCAGAAGATGATGAATATGAAGAAAATCCCATTTTGCTGTTTGATCCTTTAGATGACCTTCCAGACGAACTCTTAGCATTGAATGCTGTCTCAACCTTTGGTGATATGTTGGTCTTATCACTGATACCTCCTTTGTAATAAAGACCGATATCTTGTTCATCATCAAAATCTTTCATTCTTGAGATCTTTCTTTGTTCCATCTCTTGAGCTTCAAGTTTTTCAATGAACTTACTTAGTGTTAAGTTTCCAAAATCCTTTTTATTCTTCAACATCATAAGATATGTGCCCCAAGCTTCATGTGGCAACGCATCAGCCAATTTTGCAATCAACTCTTCATTATCCTTTGTGATGCTCACTCTCTTCATGTTGACTAACAAATTGCAGTATCTTTCAATGATATGTTTGGTGCTCTCAGTTCTCAAACCGCGAAATAGATCAAACTCTTTTTTTCAAAAGTGACTTTTTTGTTCTTAATCATTTCTTTACTTCCAACAAACTTTGATTTTAATGCTTTCCAGATAGAGTATGCAGTTCCATTGTGTTGCAATAAAACCAAGATATCTTCTTTCACATCTTGATCCAATAAACTAGTCATCATCTTTTCATCTTTGTATTTCTTTTTCTCTTCTGCACTAAGATCTTTAATTGCAATAACCTCCTCATCATCATTCATCGGTCTAACATATTTCGTTTCAACACATTCCCAAGCATCCAAGTAATTTGCTTGAACCCAATTCTCAAATCGTTCCTCCCATCCTTTATACTCCTCGATATTCATGAGCTTTGGTTGTTTTTGCATGGTGCCCGTTTCGTTTTCCAACATTGTGTTTTGTGCAGTGCTAATCGGAGTTGCAAAGGCGTTGTAAAACTCCTCTTCCATGATTCGGTTTTAAAATTTTCACAAATTTTGTCTTTCAAACGAAATAGCACAATTCAAACGAAATGAACTTTGGTGCGGAATGACATTTTCTAATGAAATCAACTTTCGCACCAAATGACCCTGTTCAAACGAAATACCCAATCTGATGCGAAATGACTGTTTTCGTGCGAAATAACACACTTTCAAACCAAATAGGTGATTTCATGCGAAATGGTCAAACGAAATACCAACTTGGTGCGAAAAGACTGATTTCGTACGAAATACACTGTTGATTTCGTGCGAAATGAATAAAACTGATGCTATTTCGTGCGAAATACTGCTGATGTCATCATATCGGCTGGAATTAAGTCAAAATGATCAAGTTTTAGTACGATTTTAGATCCAATTCTTTCAAGGCTTTGTTAAAACACAGTTTCCCATATAATGTGAGAAAATCAATCCATTTTATCTGTGAAAACTTGTTAATTTTGAAAAAGAAGATGTAGAAATCAGAATTTTGAGCTGAATCGGTAAGAACTCTTCCTCCTGAGCTCTGATACCACTTGTAGGATCGTTTTCATGACCAAACGAGTCGTTCAGAAGAGCTTTTCCTCAATATGAGAGGCGGAAACAAACGTATCAAGTTGATTCAGCTTGCAATTCACTTTAAACTGTCTTTTGATTGATATAACAACGTTTTACAGCGAGTAGACATTTCGGTAGCAGTTCGGTACTGAAACCAGAAAGTTCCAAATGACTTGGCACAGCAGATATTTATAGGGCAGCCTATTTCGTACGAAAAAATTCATGCAAAATCAACTTTACACGAAATGGCTATTTCGTGCGAAATACCCAGTTGATTTCGTGCGAAATGACACATTGTCATTCCGTGCGAAATACCCCTTCAACACATATTTGACATTTTTCTCGTACTACGTGCCCTGATATGTCTAATCACAAACAATACTCGATACAAGACGAAGTCGACAGACGTATGTACCAACATACCCCGTCTTATCCTCCATCTCTATGAAGCTTTTCATCATGGTGTTTCAACATCTTCATCATGAAAGTACAGAGGAGACGGGCTACGCTCACTCTCCCATGGGTCATGGTAACACCAGGCCCTGATTGTTTTGGGTGAGTATGGACACAATGGGCAACCACATAATTCATGGTCTGGATCCGTCAGCAACCTAACCAACTCCTCTGGTAGCCCCTTCAAAAATTCAGCTTATGGTAAAACGTGTTCCGTCGACGACTGCTAACATCTGCTACATTGTTTGTTTCGCTTTCTGAAGCATCGACACCACCCGGGCCTCCAGTTTTCACGTCCTGGCGCTTCTTGTGAAACACTTTTCTTTCGAAGCACACCCCGTACCGACCCTCACATGCTTCCTTCCCCTTTTGCTTCAGCTTCTCCATGCCTGGTGGTGTAGCCGTGACCTTATTTTTATAAGTGTCCATCACATTAGCACACTTTGGAACCACTAAAAGTTTTTGGTTTATTGAAGTATTACAGAATATGACTTGGTTCTTCATTACACTACTTATAGAGATATATCATGGATACATTTAATATAGTTGATGTGACTTGACTTTGATGTGACCATAAGGGGCAAAAAGGGAATGTTTCCTTTCCAATAAAGTTGTTTTCAAGCCACCAACCCCTATGTTACTAGACTTATGCCACCTACTTTCCCCAACTTCCAAGAATCCTACTACATTTATAACAGTGGGCCCCTTGACAACAGGAAGGAGCATTTTTGTAGGATCGTGTACGGACCTGAAATGAGTCGTTTAGAGGCGTTATACTCAATATGAAAGGCGGAAACAGACATATTGAGGTTGATTCAGCAAGAATATCACTTTCACTGTCTTGTTTATTAATTCTGATAACAAATACAGATCTGTAGACACTTCGACAGAGCTTCGCCGTAGGAAAACACCATTCTAATTCCGTTTCAAATGACACGGACTAACACTTATTTATAGCCTGACTAATTTCTCTTAAACAAGCTCAAGCGAAATCAGTTTCACACGGAATTACATGTTCGAGCGAAATTAACAAGGTGATTTCGCTTGAAATCACTGATCCATTTCAAGCGGAATTACTCCTTCAAGCGGAATTAGACTTTTGACTTGATTTCTCGAACTTCGTGCCCTGAGCAATGCAAGACTCGATACAAGACGAAGTCGACAGACGTATGCACCAACAGACTCCCCCTCGGATGTTGACGAGTCTTAAGTGTCGAGTCTTCAACGTCTTTAGTCTTTATCAGATCGCTCTCTAAAGTATTTGACAATGTAAAACTTCTTTAATCTTTTCTTTTCTTTTCATCATCACCAATAAACTCCCCTCGAGCAAATACTCTCTCCTCGGATGTCTTCAGACTCCCCCTTTCGATGTGCTGGGATCGCAGTCTGGCTTTCAAACATTCAGAGTGTTGACTGCAGTCTGTTTTTCACAGGATCAGGATCGTGTCCTGGCTCTATACTCAAACTCAGAATCCAGGCTATCCTGCACATCCTCTACCTCACAATAAATTTCACAAATTTACAATTTGACAAATTTATTCATCAAATAGCAAAAAAATAATCAAACAATGAATGATTTTACAATGTAAATCTCTGATGAACCACTTGTATGAAAAACATTTTCCTTTTAAAACCTTTTCTTGTTTCAAACAGACTCCCCCTCACAAGTTGTCATCATGTTTAGCACTTGGAATTTTGAAAATCAGCTTTCCAACACCAGTTGTCGAAAATCTTTTTGAATTTTTCAAAATTTATGCTAAAACACACTAAAAATCTTTTTGAATTTTGATATAAAATGAAATACAATAAAGAGTTATTTACAGACAATATTTTTGTGAGTTTGTGTAAGAGGATCATATCAGTTTCTGAGAGAAATCACCAACACCGTTAAGCTTTTAACATTTTCAGTTCTAAACGATTCACTTAGATTGTCAGTATACTGATCCATTTAAATTTTCACACAAAGTTCAACTGTTTCGAGATACGAGATTAATATTTTAAGCACTTAAACTTATTCGCGTGTCCCACCACTTGAAAATACTCCCGTATCTAGATCCCAATATTCAGTCTTACAGGTGAGTATACCTAGATGATATCTGTAAAGGGTTAAATTGCGAGGGCCGTGAGAGCTCAGGTCAGAACTTCCGTTCAGCAGAGAGATGACGGCTTCGACTTTTGGTGTGTCCCCTTTAGAGGATCTTTTCTTCAACAACACATGATTAACATTTTTCAATGTTTCATCATTTTTTATGCTGAGGGAGATGCTATATTTCAAGGAAGCAGAAAGTATTATACAGGGACTAGGCCATTGCTTCCGCAAAATCAGAAGTCCCGGAATAATACCCCAGATATCACTGAGTATAAAGACCTAGTATCTCAGAAAAAAGGACCTTTCAAACAAGATTTCGGGGGTTACCCATATATCCGAGAGATGTTCCCCACGATATAAGTAAGTTTGAAATTTAGGTTTATATCTCGTCACAATCTACTAAATGTGTAAAAACCTACTGGCATATCATCAGTGAGACCGTTTATCACATATTAACTTTCCAATTCTTTAGCATGCTGTGATCATCTACTGATGTACTATCATTTCCTCTCTTCTACAACAAAACTCATTTTTGATTTTATCATGTTTTTGACTTTTTTTTAATTTTCAAATGTTTTTGAATTTTCTGACAATTTCTTACTCCCCCTAAAATTCAAACACATTTAAAGAAAAAATTGAAAACAAACTGTAGAAGTAACGTGACAACTTATATCAGATCGCATCAACTCGCCATCCACTTGGCGTAAACAATCAGAACTTCTCCTGACAACATAATATTTTCCCATTATGATTTCAAAACACTTAAGTTTATTTTAATCAAATGGTTTTTTCCTGAAAAATTTTGTTGATTTTATAAACCACATGTAGGTTTAGGGTTCATCATCTTGTTCAACAATCAACATATGTAGAAAATCAGATACAAATTAATGTCCCTGATTTACCACTTGCAAGACAAACCAATTACCACTTGTACAATCAAACCTGATATAAAGAATGATGCCGATTCCTGCTCCACTCTTACCAACCTCGAAGCTCCGGCAAGTCACACTTATCCATTTAAAAAATTTCGAGAAAGATGCCGATTCATGCTCCGCGATTACCCATTTGGGTAAAAAGTTGCTTTCTTTGTTTCAAAAAAATCTTTTACCCCTTTCACCTTACCATCAACCATTTTTCCAAAAATCTTTTTCACATTTCCATTGAAAATTTTATCGTCATCAATTTCTTTCTTGTCAGAATAAAGTTGATTCGAAATCTCAATCTTTCCAAGTTTAAAATTTTCAGACCGCAATGGTGGAAAGTTGACATCATCCATTGGAGGCACTGAGTTTTCTTCTTTATCATCAATTTGTGGCTCCTCTGACTTTATGCAATCAGATTCATCACCAGATTTCACATCAAACTTCTTAACAACCCACATTTGGTTGTCATGGTTAGCTCTCTTTTTATAAAACCTTGTCTTTGAACACTCACCAACTTCATATGTTGAATTTTCAAAAATTTTGATTTTTTCAGTTGGTGGTTCAGTTTTATCAACAACTATTTCCTTGAGTTTTTCTGAGACTCCCTGTTTTGTCTTTGTAGCTTGAGAACAGTTCCATGCAATGTGACTAACTTCATTGCACTTGTAACATGTTCTTGTCTCCTTTCTTTGAAAATCTCCAATCTTCATTTTTTCTTGCTTCTTGGCAAGAAATTCTCTGTTTGATTGTTTCCAGAAAGAACTCTTTGATTCCTCTTCACAGCTTGTGCCTGAAACAAATTTTATGTTTGTTTTAGAAATTTTATCATTTTTTTAATTTTCTGGTGGAATAAAACCAAGTCCTTTTCTTTTGAAATTACTGTTATGGTTTGGTTTCTTTCGATAACCAGAACCAGAACTGTAACCTTTTTTCTTGTTTAAACGTTGTTGAACTCTTGTGGTGTAAAGTTTAGGTTTTTCAGAAAGATTTACATCTTTTATTTCAAAAATATTAATTTCTGTCATTTTGAAAACTTTTTTTATCTTTTCAGTTTTAACACTTCTTATTGGAAATTCCTCATCAGAATATAATTTGTCTGAATCATTCAATGTATATGCAACTTTGAATAATTCATCATTCAAATTAGATTTTGATAACAGGAATTCTTTATTGTACACCCGTTTTCCTAACGACTTTGAACTCTTGACTGATGAGCTCGAACTCCCTACTGACAAACATGAACTTTCGGACTCGGACTTTGACTCTGACTCCTCATCCTTATCCAACACCTGATCGACCACCTTTTTTATTAACTCAGACTCATGATCTGTGTCAGACGCTGTGAATGTGATGTCAATATTGTCAGGTAACTCATCAATTATTTCGGATTTTAGCTTAATATTGACAGCCTTTTCGACTGGCTCCTCATTTGGTTTTCTGGGAGAATACCCTTCCCAGATCAGAGGCGGACACTTGTTATAACTGACACTCTGTTTCTTACCTGTATCCTTCTTCTTTGGCTTCTTATCTTGAAATGTTTCCATACCTGCAACAGTTGGATAAATTCGATCAATTAGATAATCAGAACTAGAATAACTCTGTAATAATCGTCTAATTCTTTCATTCTCAATCTTTTTTGTTTCCAACTCTTGCTTCCAGTTTGCACTTTCTTCAGTATAGAAATTGATACCTTTCTGCTTCGACATCATCACAGCATTCAGCATTGTCAGTGCATCTTCTCTTTCAGAATTAGTCTTTTGTAGACCAGTTACCATTCTGTTCAACACATCGTAAGATTCTTTCACGTAATTGAGATCAAATAGTAACTTCTCTTTCATCTTTTCTTACTCACTCAGTTTCTCATCTTTTTCTGCACATTCTTTGCAATATTCTAAACACTTTAAGCAAGGCTTGATGACTTCCACAATCTTTTCAACTTCAATCACCTTTTCAGCGACTTTAACTTCTTCACATTTTTCATTTTTCTTTGTCTCTGAAACATCTTCAACTTTCACCTTTTTCAACTCTTTTGCTGTTCGTTTCTTCTTCAACTTCTCCAAGCGATCTGCAAAATAAAATTGAAAACTTTCAGGAGATAGTTGAGTTTTGCAACATTAATATGTTTTTCTTCCTCATCATCACTACTCTCATCAGTTGGAGTTTGATCAAAACTTATTGTCTTTTCTGAACTGTCATCTGAAAAACTAGATTCAGATTGTGTTTGATCAAAAACCGTTGTTCTTTCTGAACTTTCATCTGATGAAACAGATTCTTCTTCTTGACTCGAATTATTAATACCAATCACTTTCATCCATTCTGTAAACAAATCAGGCTTTTGAACTATCTGTTGGTGCATCCGTCTGTCGCCTACGTCTTGTATAGAGTTAGGGCACGAGAATCGAGATAGTGATTTTTAGAGGTGATTCCGCTCAAAATGACACTTTGTCATTTCCAGCTAAATCACATATAAGTTCTGATTCCGCTCTAAAGTTTTAATGTCTGATTCCGCTCGAAATGACACCTTGTCATTTCGAGCTCAATCAGAATCCCTATATATAGGGTCATTTGGAGCTAAATCACAAGTTAGTCTTCCGGTTTGCAACGAAGTGCTGCCGAAGTGTCGAGTCATTGTAAAAGTCGTTCAATAAATACAAATCGACAGTTTAAAGTGTATACTCGCTGAATTGAACTCAGTTTGTTTGTTTCCGCCGCTCAAACTGAGAAAAGCTCTTCTGATAGACTCGTTCGGGTCCAAATACGATCCTACAAGTGGTATCAGAGCTCAGGAGGAAGGGTTCTATACAATTCAGCTGCATTTTCTGTTTTTCTACACTTTCTTTTCAAATTGAACATCATTTCACGGTTAAAATCGGCTCAAATTTTCACACTGTGTTCGGAATTAACATTTAACAAAGCCTTATAAGTTTCAAGTTAAAATTCGATCTAAATCTTACATTTTTAGTGATTCAGCTTGAAATTGATCGATTGAATGATGACGTCACAGTGATTCCGCTCGAAAATTTGGTCCTCATTTCGCTCCAAATTAACAAATTTCAGATTCCGCTCCAGAATATTGACTGATTTCGCTCCAAGTTGTCTGTTTCAACTTCAAAGTGTTGATTCCGCTTCAGGAGTTTTTCTGATTCCGCTCCAGAGTACTAAATCAGAGATTCCGCTTGAGATTTACTACTGATTTCGCTCCAGACTGCTATACTTCTGATTTCGCTCCAGACTGACAAATCTGTGATTTTGCTTGAGACAAACTGGTTATTGATTCCGCTTCAAACAGAGATCTCGCTTGAAAGTGCATTCTTGTGATTTCGCTTGAAAGAAGGATTTTATTTGAAATTGAAAATTGTGAACATTTGAAGATTAAACAATGGACAACGAGTTCTACAATGCCTTTGCTAGTCCTATCACAATTACTCAGAATGCTTTACTTGAAAATGAAGCCGGGACATCACAGAAACCGCCTAAGCTCTTGGATATTGATGATTATAATGGTTGGTCTGGACGCTTTGGAAATTGGGTTGAAGCTTATCACTTGGATGCTTGGGAACACACTGAAGTCCAATATGAAAGGCCCAAAAGGAATGGTATTCAGTTAACAATCAGAGACATGAGTGCTGATGAGAAAAAGAAGTATAGAGATGAGAAATTGATGGTGAGTCTGCTTCAGTAAGCAATTAAAGAGGACATTTTGATTTTGCTTCAACATGATGGAAGTGCATATTCAATCTAGACTGAATTGGAAGCAAAGTCTATATGAAGTGATGATATGCTTAAAAACAAGATGTCTCTCATGAAGAAAGAATTTGATCTATTTCGTGGGTTGAAATCTGAAAATACCAAACAAATTATTGAAAGATATTGTAACTTGGTGAGAAATATGACGAAATTAGGGATCAAAAAGGATACTGATGAGCTGATTGAGAAACTTGCTGATGCGTTATTACATGATACTTGGGGAACATTCCTGATGATGTTGAGAAACAATCGGAAAGAATATAAAAAATTAACACTGGGTGAGTTCATCAAACATCTGGAAGCTCATGAGATGGAGCAGAGGAAGATCACCAGGATGACGAACTACGATGGAGAACAAGACATCGGCTTGTATTTCAAGAGTGGTGTTAGTGAAAAGACAAATCTCTCTCCAAAAGTTGAAACTGCTTATAACGCAAAAGGTTCTTCTGAAAGTGCATCTCAGGGATCAAGCAGCACAACAGGATTTTCTTCATTTCCAACCTATGATCCACAGTTTTCTACGACAAAGAGTGGCAAAGTTCTTCAATGTAACATTGCCTTAAAGCTTGAAAATGATCAGAATTATACTGAGGAAGTTGCAAAAAGTCACATGTCTTTATTGGTGACCGTGCTTGAATCTTATGGAGGCTTAGTTGCAGGGAGGATCGGAAATCCAATGCTCACGAAAGAGGATTACGATCAAATTGATGCCGAGGAAATGGAATTGATGGATATTAAATGATGCATGGCTAGTGTGTTGAGACGGGCTGAAAAGTTTAAACAAATCACAGGCAGAGATGATTTTCGCGAGGCACATGTTTCAACTTTAGGTTTTGATAAGTCTAAAGTTACTTGTTTTCGTTGCAGGGAAAAGGGGCATTTCAAGAGAGAGTGCACAAATCGAGAAGCAAGTGGAGCTCAAAACCCTTTCGGAAACAACGATTACTACAAAAAGGCGATTTATCATCAAGTCTCACAACAGCCATATCAACAACAACAGGCACCACATCAGGCTCAAACTGCACATGGTAGAAAAGAAATTGAAGATTCAAAGAGAGCATGTATGGTTAATCAGGGCAAGGATGGTGGATTCAGTTGGGATAAATACATTCCAACAGACAGCAAAGTGTGTTTGGCAAATCAAGATGATGAAAGATTGCCTGAAGGTTTCAGTTGGGACAATTTTTGCCCAGACCAAGAATTCATGGCCAAAGAGATGTCCAAAGAGATGTCAAATGTTAAAGCCTTTATTGCTAATGCTTATGATGAGTATTGGGCTGCAAAATACAGAAAAGTCAGGGAAGCTGAAGAAGAAAAATGGAGAAAAATTGAAGAAGAGGAAGAAGAAGAAAGGTTAAAAGCTGAAGCTGAAGCCGAGAAAAAGAAAAGAGCTGAGTTTTTCCAAGCGAAAAGAACAGTCAAAGATGTTCCGGAATTTGAAATCAAAGTTGATACCGAAGCAGTCAAAGTTCCTGAAAAGTGTTTGAATTGTGATTCTTTGATCATGCAAAACAACGAGCTGTTACACAACATAAAAAGATTGAAAGAATGTTATGATACTTTGAACAGAGAGATTAACAAGTACACTGAGTCGAACAGTGAACAAGTTGTTGCATTGAATACACTCAAAGGAGCTTACATGAGACAGCTTGATGATGTCAACTATTACACAGAGAAGTGTGCTGAGCTAGAATTGAAGCTGGCAACACAAAAGATTGAAACTGAAAGAGTCACCAATTTATTGAAAAGTTACTCATGTTCTACTTTTGTTGTTGACAGGATTTACCCGATTGTTGAAAGAATGAAGACTTTTGAAGAAGAGAAGACTTCGGAAGAAAAGAATTCCGAGACAAAAGAAGAGGATGAAGTAGAAATTTCTGGTAAGAAATCAACTGTTCTCTACAATAGATGTCCGCCCCCGATCGAAAATGGATATTTGTCTCGAAATCCAAATTCCGAAAGAGTCAAAAAGGCAATTAACTTACAGTGGGAGTCAGGGTCGTCGAATAATTTGCCAGAAAATATTGATGTTACGTTCTCATCGTCTGATACTGATCATGAGTCCAAGTTGATAAAAAGTGTGGCCGATCAGGTGTTAGACAAAGATGACATAGAGGAGTCAAAACCGGAGTCCAAATCCGAGTCAAAGTCTGGGCCCGACAAGTCAAAGTCAACAATCAAAAAGGACAAACGGGTTTATGATAAGGAATTTTTGCTATCAAAATCTAATTTGAATGACGAACCGGTCAAAGTAGCATATACTTTGAAAGATTCTGACAAATTATATTCTGTTGAGATTTTTCCAATAAGAAGTGTTAGAATTGAAATGATTAAAAAGGTTTTCAAAATTACAGAAATTAATATTTCTGAAATAAAAGATTTAAATCTTTCTGGAAAACCTAAACAATACACTTCAAGAGATAAACAGAGAATTAACAAGAAAATGGGTTACAATTATGGTTATAATTTTCAAAAGAAACCAAACCATAATAGTAATGTCAAAAAGAAAGGTCTTGGATTTAATCAACCGAAAAATTATAAAAATGAAAAAGTTTATAAACCAAAAACTGTATTTGTTTCAGAAAAATCTTTAGAAGATGAAAAAGAGCAAGCGTTCAGAAAGCAGACGAACAAAGAATTCCTTGCCAAAAAGCAAGAAGAAGTGAAGAAAAGTATTGCTCAGAAGACTACAGAGACGAGAACCTGTTTTCAGTGCAAAACTGCTGGTCATATTGCTAGAAATTGTCCGAAAACTTTCAAACCAAAGCAGGAAGTCTCTAGTAAAATGAAAGAAAAAGTTATTGAGAAAACTGAACTTACAACCAGGAAATTTACAGGCTTTGAAAATTCAACCTTTGAGATTGGTGAATGTTCAAAGAATGTGGTAAAAACAAAACTACCAAAACCTCCAAAGCAGCTTCGTCTATGCAAGCGTTGTGGCCTGTATGTCGACGACCACGACTCACGCAACTGCGTTAAGGTGGCCGCAATGAAAGCAGCAAAGGCAGCTGCTGAACAACAAAGGCAGACCGCCACCGGTGCCTCCACCTCTGATTAAAAACTTTCTTTTTGTTTACTACTACTATGTAATGGGAGACTCTCTTCATTTTGGCTTTCTTACACACATGTAACAGTCTTTTAACATCCTCCTTCTTTTTTTGTTACGTGTGTAAGAAGGTGGAACTATTTTTATCCCATTTATCATTTCTGGACTTTATGGCCTTCGGCACTTTGTGTTTGTAGGCCACCTTTTGTGGACCTCTGTTTGCTATTAACTTGCTTTTCTTATTATCTTATGCATGGATAATTGTGGTTTTGTTTTTTATTTTACAACAGCATTACAACAGATGCTTAACACACGTTAGCCCCCGTACTTGGGGTTTTTTTAACTGTAAATAACCAGTACACAACAAAAGGGGTTAACCAAACCAATAGCTTATATATAAAGACACATCAGGTTATAGAATTAAACTTCACAACTAGCCAACTTAACCACACATACTACTACTAGGTTACAACCGCAGATAAAACAACGGATCGGCTACCGAGCCGTCACATCAACACATCCAAAAAAAAAACAAAACAAAAAACGACGTTAGTATGTCGTCTACAAACATAGGGTCAACAGGCTAACACAACTATAACCACTTATGACATCGTAACTACCCTGTAGGATCGTTTTCACGACCAAACGAGTCGTTTAGAAGAGCTTTTCCTCAATACGAGAGGCGCAAACAAACGTATCAAGTTGATTCAGCTTGCAATTCACTTTAAACTGTCTTTTGATTGATATAACAACGTTTTACAGTGAGTAGACACTTCGGCAGCAGTTCGGTACTGAAACCGGAAAGTTCCAAATGATTTGGCACAGCAGATATTTATAGGGCAGCCTATTTCGTACGAAATAGTTCATGCGAAATCAACTTTACACGAAATGGCTATTTCGTGCGAAATACCCAGTTGATTTCGTGCAAAATGACACATTGTCATTTCGTGCGAAATACCCCTTCAACACATATTTGACATTTTTCTCGTACTACGTGCCCTGATCTATCTAATCACAAACAAGACTCGATACAAGACCAAGTCGACATACGTATGTACCAACAGACTCCCCCTCAGATATTGACGAAGTCTTCAGTGTCGAGTCTTCATCTTCAGTCTTTATCAGTCTTCTCGAACTTTTCTAAAGTATCTTGACAATGTAAAACATCCTCAATCCTCTATTTTTTTCTCTATCAACTAATCTCCCTCTTGGATGTTGATCTTTCTAATTCTCTTGATCAGATCTCTTGATTCCTTAAGTTCATCAGCATCTGCAATTTGTGTGATCTTCAGGATCTGAATCTGACTCTACTATCTTCAGACTCCCCTTTGCTAACAGACCCCCCCTTAATTTGTGCTTGGGATCATAGTCTTGCTTTAACAGGTTCACAAGTTCATGATCGTAATCTGGCTCTCTATGACACCAGAATCAGGAACCTGGCTATCCTGCACAATCTCTACCACACAATAAATTTCACAAATTTAAAATTTGACAATTTTATATATTCACTAGTAGAAAATAAACAATCAAGAAATGATTTTACAATGTTAATCTCTAATGAACCACTTGTAGAAATATCATTTTTATTTTTCAAACACTTTACATCTCAAACAAACTCTCCCAAACCGTTTGTTCATCATGTTTAGTAGTTGGAATTTTGAAAATCAGCTTTTCAACATCAGTTGTCTAAAATCTTTTTGTATTTTTCAAAATTTTAAGCTAAAACACTCCGAAAATATTTTTGGATTTTTGATATTAAAGAAATGCAGTAAAGTAATATTTATAGACAATATTTTTGTGAGTTTGTGTAAGAGGATCATATCAGTTTTTGAGACAAATCACCAACACCGTTAAGCTTTAATCATTTTAAGTTCTAAACAATTCACTTAGATTGTCAGTGTATACTGATCCACTTAAATTTTCACACAAAGTTCAACTGTTTCGAGATACGAGATTAATGTTTTAGAGACTTAAACTTATACGCGTGTCCCACCTCAAAATATACTCCCGTATCTAGATCCCAATATTTAGTCTTACAGGTGAGTATACCTAGATGATATGTGTAAAGGGTTAAATGTGAGGGCCATGAGAGCTCAGGCTATTGCTTCCGCAAATTCAGAGAGATGATGGCTTCGACTTAAGGTGTGTTCCCTTTAGAGAATCTTTTCTTCAACAACACATGATTAGCATTTTTCAATGTTTCATCATTTTTTATGCTGAGGGGGTTGCTAATATTTCAAGTAAGCGAAAAGTATTATACGGGGACTAGGCCATTGCTTCCGCAAAATCAGAAGTCCCGGGATAATACCCCAGATATCACTAAGCATAAAGACCTAGTATCTCAGAAAGAGGGATCTTTCAAACAAGATTTCGGAGGTTACCCATATATCCGAGAGATGTTCCCCACGAGATAAGTAAGTTTGAAATTTTAGGTTTATATCTCGACACAATCTACTAAATGTGCAAAAACCTACTAGCATATCATCAGTGAGACTGTTTATCACATTTAATCTTTCCAATTCTTTAGCGTGCTGTGATAGTCCACTGATTTACTATCATTTCCTCTTTTCTCAACAAAACTCATTTTTGATTTTATCATGTTTTTGACTTTTTCAAATTTTCTAATGTTTTTGGATTTACAGAAATTTCTTACTCCCCCTAAAATTAAAAAAAAAACATTTAAAGAAACTTTGAAAATAAACTATACAAATAAAGTGACAACTGTTGTGAATTGCTTCAAATCGTCATCCACTTGGCATAAACAATCAAAACTCCCCCTAACAACAAACTATTTCCCCATTATGATTTCAAAACACTTAAGTTTATTTTAATCAAATGGTTTTTCCGGAAAATAAGTTTTGTTGATTTTACCACTTGTAGGTTAGGGAATCAATTCATCACTTTGTTTTTTCTTCACAACCACTTGTAATAAAGATAAATCAAGTACAATTTAATGTCCTTGATTCACCACTTGAAGGAACAAACCAATAACCACTTGTAGGTTTACCAAACAAACATTTTCAAGAATGATGCCGATTCCTGCTCCACGATTACCAACCTGGAAGCTCCGGCAAGTCAGTTTTTTCAGTTAAAGAGGTTCTCCCAAGCCTGGCAGATCTTGGGAGATTCCGAGTTATCAACCCTCGGTTTCTTACCTTTCATTTTCTTCTCATAAAATTCCTTCACCCCTTTGACTTTTCCATCAATCATTTTTTCAAAAATATGTTTCACTTTGGGGTTAAAAGCTTTTTCAACATCAAATTTTTTCTTTTCAGAAAAAAAATTGATTCGAAATCTCAATTTTACCAACTTTTTGTTTAAAATTTTTAGCCCTCAATGGTGGAAAATTTGCATCATCCATTGGCGGTACTGATTTTTCAACTTTTGGCTCCTCTGACTTTGTGGAATCAGATTCATCGCCAGAAAATAGCTCCTCTGATTTTGACGAATCAGAATCATTGCTAGAAGTATCCTCAGATTTCTTAACAATCCACTTTTGGTTGTCAAGATTTGCTTTTCTTTTGTAAAAAACTTTTGAACATTCACCAACTTCAAATTTCGAATTTTTGAAAACTATAAAAGGTTTTGTTGGTGATTCATTCTCAACCATCTTTTCTTTCAATTTAACAGAAACTCCCTGTTTTGTTTGGATTGTCTTTGGACAATTCCTGGCAATATGACCAATTGTTTTGCATTGAAAACAGGTTCTCGTTTCCTTCCTTTGAGCAAATTCATTCTTCATTTCCTCTTGCTTCTTAGCAAGGAATTCTTTGTTCGTTTGCTTTCTGAACAATTGTTCTTTTTCTTCTTCGGATGATGTTCCTGAAACAAATACAGTTTTTGATTTATAAGTTTTTTCATTTTTATGATTGTTTGGTGAAATAAAGCCAAGACCTTTCCTTTTGAAATTACCGTTATGGTTTGGTTTCTTTTGAAAACCAGAACCATAACTGTAACCCTTTTTCTTGTTTTCTCTTTGTTGAACTCTTGAGGTATATTTTTTAGGTTTTTCAGAAAGATTTACATCTTTTATTTCAGAAATATTAATTTCAGTTAGTTTGAAAACCTTTTTGATCAATTCAGTTTTGACACCTCTTATTGGAAATTCTTCATCAGAATATAATTTGTCAGAATCATTCAAAGTATAAGCTACTTTGAATGTTTCATCATTCAAATTAGATTTTGATAACAAAAACTCTTTATTGTAAACCCGTTTGTCCTTTTTGACTGTTGGACTTGAAGTGTTGAACTCAGACTTTGACTCCGACTTACACTCCTCGGTTTCATCTTTATCCAACACCTGATCAACCACTTTCTTTATTAACTCTGACTCATGATCAGTATCAGATGAAGTGAAAGTAACATCAATATTGTCTGGCAAATTATCTGATGGCTCAGATTCCCACTGTAAGTTGGTTGCCTTTTCAACTCTTTCAGAATTTGGATTTCGTGAAGAATATCCATTTTCAGGCGGGGGTGGACACTTGTTGTAACTGAAATCTTGTTTCTTACCAGAATCATTCACTTCAGTATTCTTCTTCTTTTCAGAAGTCTTTTCTTCAGATATTTTCTCTTCTTCAAATGCCTTCATGCCTTTAATGGTTGGATAAATCCTGTCAATGACATAAGAAGTACATGAGTAACTTTTTAACAACCTATTTACTCTTTCTGTTTCAATCCTCTGAGTTTCCAGTTTTTGTTCAAGCACATCACATTTCTCAATATAATTGTTGACGACTTTCTGCTTTGTCATGAAAGCTCCTTGAAGTGTCTTCATTGCTGTTGCTTGTTCACTGCTTGATTGATTGTACTGATTCATTGCTTTGTTGAGAACATCATAAGATTCATTCAATCTGTTCATGTTGTGAATCAATGTACTGTTTGCTTCTTCGCTGCTTCACAGTTTTCACATTTCACAGGAATCGTTTGTGCATCAACTTTTGCTTCAACTGTGAAAGCTGGAACTTCTTTTACCTTTTTTTATCACAGGAACTTCTTCATCATCACTGCTAACATGTTTCTTAACTTTCTTCTTTTTCTTTCGAACTTTTCCATCACCACTATCACTCTCCTCCATTAATTTTAAATGCTCTTCCATTCTTTTTCAATAATAATCATCATCATTATCACTGTCTTCAGCAACTCGAGCAACAAAAGCTTTGGCTTTTAAAATCTCTTTATCCGGACAGTAATTATCTCAGCTAAAATTTTCCCAGCTAAAATCTTCTGGTAATTTTTCATCATCTGGATCTATTATACCATAAAGAGCTCTCTTTGATGACTCTTCGATAGCCTTCTTAGCATGCTCAGTTTGTGGTTCTTGTTGATGCGACTGTTGAGCAACTTGATGATAAATTGCTTTTTGATAGTAATCATTGTTGTTGAACGGATTTTGAGCTCCATTTGCTTCGCGGTTTGTGCACTCTCTCTTGAAGTGTCCTTTTTCCCTGCAACGAAAACAAGTGACTTTAGATTTATCAAATCCTAAAGTAGAAACATTTGCATCTTGGAAATCATCTCTTCCCGTAATTTGTTTAAACTTTTCAGCTCTTCTCAAAACACTCGCAAGACACCATTTTATATCCATCAACTCCATTTCTTCAGCATCAATCTGATCGTAATCCTCTTTTGTCAACATTGGATTCCCGATCCTTCCTGCAACTAAACTACCATACGATTCTAACACAGTCACCAACAAAGACATATGACTTTTTGCAACTTCTTCTGAGTAATCTTGATTATTTTCAAGGTTTAATGCAATGTTGCATTGAATAACTTTGCCATTCTTTGTTGTTGACAAGTTTGGATCAGAAGATGATGAATATGAAGAAAATCCCATTTTGCTGTTTGATCCTTTAGATGACCCTCCAGACGAACTCTTAGCATTGAATGCTGTCTCAACCTTTGGTGATATGTTGGTCTTATCACTGATACCTCCTTTGTAATAAAGACCGATATCTTGTTCATCATCAAAATCTTTCATTCTTGAGATCTTTCTTTGTTCCATCTCTTGAGCTTCAAGTTTTTCAATGAACTTACTTAGTGTTAAGTTTCCAAAATCCTTTTTATTCTTCAACATCATAAGCTATGTGCCCCAAGCTTCATGTGGCAACGCATCAGCCAATTTTGCAATCAACTCTTCATTATCCTTTGTGATGCTCACTCTCTTCATGTTGACTAACAAATTGCAGTATCTTTCAATGATATGTTTGGTGCTCTCAGTTCTCAAACCGCGAAATAGATCAAACTCTTTTTTTCAAAAGTGACTTTTTTGTTCTTAATCATTTCTTTACTTCCAACAAACTTTGATTTTAATGCTTTCCAGATAGAGTATGCAGTTCCATTGTGTTGCAATAAAACCAAGATATCTTCTTTCACATCTTGATCCAATAAACTAGTCATCATCTTTTCATCTTTTTATTTCTTTTTCTCTTCTGCACTAAGATCTTTAATTGCAATAACCTCCTCATCATCATTCATCGGTCTAACATATTTCGTTTCAACACATTCCCAAACATCCAAGTAATTTGCTTGAACCCAATTCTCAAATCGTTCCTCCCATCCTTTATACTCCTCGATATTCATGAGCTTTGGTTGTTTTTGCATGGTGCCCGTTTCATTTTCCAACATTGTGTTTTGTGCAGTGCTAATCAGAGTTGCAAAGGCGTTGTAAAACTCCTCTTCCATGATTCGGTTTTAAAATTTTCACAAATTTTGTCTTTCAAACGAAATAGCACAATTCAAACGAAATGAACTTTGGTGCGGAATGACATTTTCTAATGAAATCAACTTTCGCACCAAATGACCCTGTTCAAACGAAATACCCAATCAGATGCGAAATGACTGTTTTCGTGCGAAATAGCACACTTTCAAACGAAATAGGTGATTTCATGCGAAATGGTCAAACGAAATACCAACTTGGTGCGAAAAGACTGATTTCGTACGAAATACACTGTTGATTTCGTACTAAAATGAATAAAACTGATGCTATTTCGTGCGAAATACTGCTGATGTCATCATATCGGCTGGAATTAAGTCAAAATGATCAAGTTTTAGTACGATTTTAGATCCAATTCTTTCAAGGCTTTGTTAAAACACAGTTTCCCATATAATGTGAGAAAATCAATCCATTTTATCTGTGAAAACTTGTTAATTTTGAAAAAGAAGATGTAGAAATCAGAATTTTGAGCTGAATCGGTAAGAACTCTTCCTCCTGAGCTCTGATACCACTTGTAGGATCGTTTTCATGACCAAACGAGTCGTTCAGAAGAGCTTTTCCTCAATATGAGAGGCGGAAACAAACGTATCAAGTTGATTCAGCTTGCAATTCACTTTAAACTGTCTTTTGATTGATATAACAACGTTTTACAGCGAGTAGACATTTCGGTAGCAGTTCGGTACTGAAACCAGAAAGTTCCAAATGACTTGGCACAGCAGATATTTATAGGGCAGCCTATTTCGTACGAAAAAATTCATGCAAAATCAACTTTACACGAAATGGCTATTTGGTGCGAAATACCCAGTTGATTTCGTGCGAAATGACACATTGTCATTCCGTGCGAAATACCCCTTCAACACATATTTGACATTTTTCTCGTACTACGTGCCCTGATATGTCTAATCACAAACAATACTCGATACAAGACGAAGTCGACAGACGTATGTACCAACATACCCCGTCTTATCCTCCATCTCTATGAAGCTTTTCATCATGGTGTTTCAACATCTTCATCATGAAAGTACAGAGGAGACGGGCTACGCTCACTCTCCCATGGGTCATGGTAACACCAGGCCCTGATTGTTTTGGGTGAGTATGGACACAATGGGCAACCACATAATTCATGGTCTGGATCCGTCAGCAACCTAACCAACTCCTCTGGTAGCCCCTTCAAAAATTCAGCTTATGGTAAAACGTGTTCCGTCGACGACTGCTAACATCTGCTACATTGTTTGTTTCGCTTTCTGAAGCATCGACACCACCCGGGCCTCCAGTTTTCACGTCCTGGCGCTTCTTGTGAAACACTTTTCTTTCGAAGCACACCCCGTACCGACCCTCACATGCTTCCTTCCCCTTTTGCTTCAGCTTCTCCATGCCTGGTGGTGTAGCCGTGACCTTATTTTTATAAGTGTCCATCACATTAGCACACTTTGGAACCACTAAAAGTTTTTGGTTTATTGAAGTATTACAGAATATGACTTGGTTCTTCATTACACTACTTATAGAGATATATCATGGATACATTTAATATAGTTGATGTGACTTGACTTTGATGTGACCATAAGGGGCAAAAAGGGAATGTTTCCTTTCCAATAAAGTTGTTTTCAAGCCACCAACCCCTATGTTACTAGACTTATGCCACCTACTTTCCCCAACTTCCAAGAATCCTACTACATTTATAACAGTGGGCCCCTTGACAACAGGAAGGAGCATTTTTGTAGGATCGTGTACGGACCTGAAATGAGTCGTTTAGAGGCGTTATACTCAATATGAAAGGCGGAAACAGACATATTGAGGTTGATTCAGCAAGAATATCACTTTCACTGTCTTGTTTATTAATTCTGATAACAAATACAGATCTGTAGACACTTCGACAGAGCTTCGCCGTCGGAAAACACCATTCTAATTCCGTTTCAAATGACACGGACTAACACTTATTTATAGCCTGACTAATTTCGCTTAAACAAGCTCAAGCGAAATCAGTTTCACACGGAATTACATGTTCGAGCGGAATTAACAAGGTGATTTCGCTTGAAATCACTGATCCATTTCAAGCGGAATTACTCCTTCAAGCGGAATTAGACTTTTGACTTGATTTCTCGAACTTCGTGCCCTGAGCAATGCAAGACTCGATACAAGACGAAGTCGACAGACGTATGCACCAACAGACTCCCCCTCGGATGTTGACGAGTCTTAAGTGTCGAGTCTTCAACGTCTTTAGTCTTTATTAGATCGCTCTCTAAAGTATTTGACAGTGTAAAACTTCTTTAATCTTTTCTTTTCTTTTCATCATCACCAATAAACTCCCCTCGAGCAAATACTCTCTCCTCGGATGTCTTCAGACTCCCCCTTTCGATGTGCTGGGATCGCAGTCTGGCTTTCAAACATTCAGAGTGTTGATTGCAGTCTGTTTTTCACAGGATCAGGATCGTGTCCTGGCTCTATACTCAAACTCAGAATCCAGGCTATCCTGCACATCCTCTACCTCACAATAAATTTCACAAATTTACAATTTGACAAATTTATTCATCAGATAGCAAAAAAATAATCAAACAATGAATGATTTTACAATGTAAATCTCTGATGAACCACTTGTATGAAAAACATTTTCCTTTTAAAACCTTTTCTTGTTTCAAACAGACTCCCCCTCACAAGTTGTCATCATGTTTAGCACTTGGAATTTTGAAAATCAGCTTTCCAACACCAGTTGTCGAAAATCTTTTTGAATTTTTCAAAATTTATGCTAAAACACACTAAAAATCTTTTTGAATTTTGATATAAAATGAAATACAATAAAGAGTTATTTACAGACAATATTTTTGTGAGTTTGTGTAAGAGGATCATATCAGTTTCTGAGAGAAATCACCAACACCGTTAAGCTTTTAACATTTTCAGTTCTAAACGATTCACTTAGATTGTCAGTATACTGATCCATTTAAATTTTCACACAAAGTTCAACTGTTTCGAGATACGAGATTAATATTTTAAGCACTTAAACTTATTCGCGTGTCCCACCACTTGAAAATACTCCCGTATCCAGATCCCAATATTCAGTCTTACAGGTGAGTATACCTAGATGATATCTGTAAAGGGTTAAATTGCGAGGGCCGTGAGAGCTCAGGTCAGAACTTCCGTTCAGCAGAGAGATGACGGCTTCGACTTTTGGTGTGTCCCCTTTAGAGGATCTTTTCTTCAACAACACATGATTAACATTTTTCAATGTTTCATCATTTTTTATGCTGAGGGAGATGCTATATTTCAAGGAAGCAGAAAGTATTATACAGGGACTAGGCCATTGCTTCCGCAAAATCAGAAGTCCCGGAATAATACCCCAGATATCACTGAGTATAAAGAGCTAGTATCTCAGAAAAAAGGACCTTTCAAACAAGATTTCGGGGGTTACCCATATATCCGAGAGATGTTCCCCACGATATAAGTAAGTTTGAAATTTAGGTTTATATCTCGTCACAATCTACTAAATGTGTAAAAACCTACTGGCATATCATCAGTGAGACCGTTTATCACATATTAACTTTCCAATTCTTTAGCATGCTGTGATCATCTACTGATGTACTATCATTTCCTCTCTTCTACAACAAAACTCATTTTTGATTTTATCATGTTTTTGACTTTTTTTTAATTTTCAAATGTTTTTGAATTTTCTGACAATTTCTTACTCCCCCTAAAATTCAAACACATTTAAAGAAAAAATTGAAAACAAACTGTAGAAGTAACGTGACAACTTATATCAGATCGCATCAACTCGCCATCCACTTGGCGTAAACAATCAGAACTTCTCCTGACAACAGAATATTTTCCCATTATGATTTCAAAACACTTAAGTTTATTTTAATCAAATGGTTTTTTCCTGAAAAATTTTGTTGATTTTATAAACCACATGTAGGTTTAGGGTTCATCATCTTGTTCAACAATCAACATATGTAGAAAATCAGATACAAATTAATGTCCCTGATTTACCACTTGCAAGACAAACCAATTGCCACTTGTACAATCAAACCTGATATAAAGAATGATGCCGATTCCTGCTCCACTCTTACCAACCTGGAAGCTCCGGCAAGTCACACTTATCCATTTAAAAAATTTCGAGAAAGATGCCGATTCATGCTCCGCGATTACCCACTTGGAAGCTCTAGTAAGTCAGGGTTTTACTTGTGAAAAACTGCCATCCAAGCCTGACCAAACTTGGATGTTTCCTCTTCAATTTCATTTGGGTAAAAAGTTGCTTTCTTTGTTTCAAAAAAATCTTTTACCCCTTTCACCTTACCATCAACCATTTTTCCAAAAATCTTTTTCACATTTCCATTGAAAATTTTATCGTCATCAATTTCTTTCTTGTCAGAATAAAGTTGATTCGAAATCTCAATCTTTCCAAGTTTAAAATTTTCAGACCGCAAAGGTGGAAAGTTGACATCATCCATTGGAGGCAGTGAGTTTTCTTCTTTATCATCAATTTGTGGCTCCTCTGACTTTATGGAATCAGATTCATCACCAGATTTCACATCAAACTTCTTAACAACCCACATTTGGTTGTCATGGTTAGCTCTCTTTTTATAAAACCTTGTCTTTGAACACTCACCAACTTCATATGTTGAATTTTCAAAAATTTTGATTTTTTCAGTTGGTGGTTCAGTTTTATCAACAACTATTTCCTTGAGTTTTTCTGAGACTCCCTGTTGTCTTTGTAGCTTGAGAACAGTTCCATGCAATGTGACTAACTTCATTGCACTTGTAACATGTTCTTGTCTCCTTTCTTTGAAAATCTCCAATCTTCATTTTTTCTTGCTTCTTGGCAAGAAATTCTCTGTTTGATTGTTTCCAGAAAGAACTCTTTGATTCCTCTTCACAGCTTGTGCCTGAAACAAATTTTATGTTTGTTTTAGAAATTTTATCATTTTTTTAATTTTCTGGTGGAATAAAACCAAGTCCTTTTCTTTTGAAATTACTGTTATGGTTTGGTTTCTTTCGATAACCAGAACCAGAACTGTAACCTTTTTTCTTGTTTAAACGTTGTTGAACTCTTGTGGTGTAAAGTTTAGGTTTTTCAGAAAGATTTACATCTTTTATATCAAAAATATTAATTTCTGTCATTTTGAAAACTTTTTTTATCTTTTCAGTTTTAACACTTCTTATTGGAAATTCCGCATCAGAATATAATTTGTCTGAATCATTCAATGTATATGCAACTTTGAATAATTCATCATTCAAATTAGATTTTGATAACAGGAATTCTTTATTGTACACCCGTTTTCCTAACGACTTTGAACTCTTGACTGATGAACTCGAACTCCCTACTGACAAACATGAACTTTCGGACTCGGACTTTGACTCTGACTCCTCATCCTTATCCAACACCTGATCGACCACCTTTTTTATTAACTCAGACTCATGATCTGTGTCAGACGCTGTGAATGTGATGTCAATATTGTCAGGTAACTCATCAATTATTTCGGATTTTAGCTTAATATTGACAGCCTTTTCGACTGGCTCCTCATTTGGTTTTCTGGGAGAATACCCTTCCCAGATCAGAGGCGGACACTTGTTATAACTGACACTCTGTTTCTTACCTGTATCCTTCTTCTTTGGCTTCTTATCTTGAAATGTTTCCATACCTGCAACAGTTGGATAAATTCGATCAATTAGATAATCAGAACTAGAATAACTCTGTAATAATCGTCTAATTCTTTCATTCTCAATCTTTTTTGTTTCCAACTCTTGCTTCCAGTTTGCACTTTCTTCAATATAGAAATTGATACCTTTCTGCTTCGACATCATCACAGCATTCAGCATTGTCAGTGCATCTTCTCTTTCAGAATTAGTCTTTTGTAGACCAGTTACCATTCTGTTCAACACATCGTAAGATTCTTTCACGTAATTGAGATCAAATAGTAACTTCTCTTTCATCTTTTCTTACTCACTCAGTTTCTCATCTTTTTCTGCACATTCTTTGCAATATTCTAAACACTTTAAGCAAGGCTTGATGACTTCCACAATCTTTTCAACTTCAATCACCTTTTCAGCGACTTTAACTTCTTCACATTTTTCATTTTTCTTTGTCTCCGAAACATCTTCAACTTTCACCTTTTTCAACTCTTTTGCTGTTCGTTTCTTCTTCAACTTCTCCAAGCGATCTGCAAAATAAAATTGAAAACTTTCAGGAGATAGTTGAGTTTTTGCAACATTAATATGCTTTTCTTCCTCATCATCACTACTCTCATCAGTTGAAGTTTGATCAAAACTTATTGTCTTTTCTGAACTGTCATCTGAAAAACTAGATTCAGATTGTGTTTGATCAAAAACCGTTGTTCTTTCTGAACTTTCATCTGATGAAACAGATTCTTCTTCTTGACTCGAATTATTAATACCAATCACTTTCATCCATTCTGTAAACAAATCAGGCTTTTGAACTATCTGTTGGTGCATCCGTCTGTCGCCTACGTCTTGTATAGAGTTAGGGCACGAGAATCGAGATAGTGATTTTTAGAGGTGATTCCGCTCAAAATGACACTTTGTCATTTCAAGCTAAATCACATATAAGTTCTGATTCCGCTCGAAAGTTTTAATGTCTGATTCCGCTCGAAATGACACCTTGTCATTTCGAGCTCAATCAGAATCCCTATATATAGGGTCATTTGGAGCTAAATCACAAGTTAGTCTTCCGGTTTGCAACGAAGTGCTGCCGAAGTGTCGAGTCATTGTAAAAGTCGTTCAATAAATACAAATCGACAGTTTAAAGTGTATACTCGCTGAATTGAACTCAGTTTGTTTGTTTCCGCCGCTCAAACTGAGAAAAGCTCATCTGATAGACTCGTTCGGGTCCAAATACGATCCTACAAGTGGTATCAGAGCTCAGGAGGAAGGGTTCTATACAATTCAGCTGCATTTTCTGTTTTTCTACACTTTCTTTTCAAATTGAACATCATTTCACGGTTAAAATCGGCTCAAATTTTCACACTGTGTTCGGAATTAACATTTAACAAAGCCTTATAAGTTTCAAGTTAAAATTCGATCTAAATCTTACATTTTTAGTGATTCAGCTTGAAATTGATCGATTGAATGATGACGTCACAGTGATTCCGCTTGAAAATTTGGTCCTCATTTCGCTCCAAATTAACAAATTTCAGATTCCGCTCCAGAATATTGACTGATTTCGCTCCAAGTTGTCTGTTTCAACTTCAAAGTGTTGATTCCGCTTCAGGAGTTTTTCTGATTCCGCTCCAGAGTACCAAATCAGAGATTCCGCTTGAGATTTACTACTGATTTCGCTCCAGACTGCTATACTTCTGATTTCGCTCCAGACTGACAAATCTGTGATTTTGCTTGAGACAAACTGGTTATTGATTCCGCTTCAAACAGAGATCTCGCTTGAAAGTGCATTCTTGTGATTTCGCTTGAAAGAAGGATTTTATTTGAAATTGAAAATTGTGAACATTTGAAGATTAAACAATGGACAACGAGTTCTACAATGCCTTTGCTAGTCCTATCACAATTACTCAGAATGCTTTACTTGAAAATGAAGCCGGGACATCACAGAAACCGCCTAAGCTCTTGGATATTGATGATTATAATGGTTGGTCTGGACGCTTTGGAAATTGGGTTGAAGCTTATCACTTGGATGCTTGGGAACACACTGAAGTCCAATATGAAAGGCCCACAAGGAATGGTATTCAGTTAACAATCAGAGACATGAGTGCTGATGAGAAAAAGAAGTATAGAGATGAGAAATTGATGGTGAGTCTGCTTCAGTAAGCAATTAAAGAGGACATTTTGATTTTGCTTCAACATGATGGAAGTGCATATTCAATCTAGACTGAATTGGAAGCAAAGTCTATATGAAGTGATGATATGCTTAAAAACAAGATGTCTCTCATGAAGAAAGAATTTGATCTATTTCGTGGGTTGAAATCTGAAAATACCAAACAAATTATTGAAAGATATTGTAACTTGGTGAGAAATATGACGAAATTAGGGATCAAAAAGGATACTGATGAGCTGATTGAGAAACTTGCTGATGCGTTATTACATGGTACTTGGGGAACATTCCTGATGATGTTGAGAAACAATCGGAAAGAATATAAAAAATTAACACTGGGTGAGTTCATCAAACATCTGGAAGCTCAAGAGATGGAGCAGAGGAAGATCGCCAGGATGACGAACTACGATGGAGAACAAGACATCGGCTTGTATTTCAAGAGTGGTGTTAGTGAAAAGACAAATCTCTCTCCAAAAGTTGAAACTGCTTATAACGCAAAAGGTTCTTCTGAAAGTGCATCTCAGGGATCAAGCAGCACAACAGGATTTTCTTCATTTCCAACCTATGATCCACAGTTTTCTACGACAAAGAGTGGCAAAGTTCTTCAATGTAACATTGCCTTAAAGCATGAAAATGATCAGAATTATACTGAGGAAGTTGCAAAAAGTCACATGTCTTTGTTGGTGACCGTGCTTGAATCTTATGGAGGCTTAGTTGCAGGGATGATCGGAAATCCAATGCTCACGAAAGAGGATTACGATCAAATTGATGCCGAGGAAATGGAATTGATGGATATTAAATGATGCATGGCTAGTGTGTTGAGACGGGCTGAAAAGTTTAAACAAATCACAGGCAGAGATGATTTTCGCGAGGCACATGTTTCAACTTTAGGTTTTGATAAGTCTAAAGTTACTTGTTTTCGTTGCAGGGAAAAGGGGCATTTCAAGAGAGAGTGCACAAATCGAGAAGCAAGTGGAGCTCAAAACCCTTTCGGAAACAACGATTACTACAAAAAGGCGATTTATCATCAAGTCTCACAACAGCCATATCAACAACAACAGGCACCACATCAGGCTCAAACTGCACATGGTAGAAAAGAAATTGAAGATTCAAAGAGAGCATGTATGGTTAATCAGGGCAAGGATGGTGGATTCAGTTGGGATAAATACATTCCAACAGACAGCAAAGTGTGTTTGGCAAATCAAGATGATGAAAGATTGCCTGAAGGTTTCAGTTGGGACAATTTTTGCCCAGACCAAGAATTCATGGCCAAAGAGATGTCCAAAGAGATGTCAAATGTTAAAGCCTTTATTGCTAATGCTTATGATGAGTATTGGGCTGCAAAATACAGAAAAGTCAGGGAAGCTGAAGAAGAAAAATGGAGAAAAATTGAAGAAGAGGAAGAAGAAGAAAGGTTAAAAGCTGAAGCTGAAGCCGAGAAAAAGAAAAGAGCTGAGTTTTTCCAAGCGAAAAGAACAGTCAAAGATGTTCCGGAATTTGAAATCAAAGTTGATACCGAAGCAGTCAAAGTTCCTGAAAAGTGTTTGAATTGTGATTCTTTGATCATGCAAAACAACGAGCTGTTACACAACATAAAAAGATTGAAAGAATGTTATGATACTTTGAACAGAGAGATTAACAAGTACACTGAGTCGAACAGTGAACAAGTTGTTGCATTGAATACACTCAAAGGAGCTTACATGAGACAGCTTGATGATGTCAACTATTACACAGAGAAGTGTGCTGAGCTAGAATTGAAGCTGGCAACACAAAAGATTGAAACTGAAAGAGTCAACAATTTATTGAAAAGTTACTCATGTTCTACTTTTGTTGTTGACAGGATTTACCCGATCGTTGAAAGAATGAAGACTTTTGAAGAAGAGAAGACTTCGGAAGAAAAGAATTCCGAGACAAAAGAAGTGGATGAAGTAGAAATTTCTGGTAAGAAATCAACTGTTGTCTACAATAGATGTCCGCCCCCGATCGAAAATGGATATTTGTCTCGAAATCCAAATTCCGAAAGAGTCAAAAAGGCAATTAACTTACAGTGGGAGTCAGGGTCGTCGAATAATTTGCTAGAAAATATTGATGTTACGTTCTCATCGTCTGATACTGATCATGAGTCCAAGTTGATAAAAAGTGTGGCCGATCAGGTGTTAGACAAAGATGACATAGAGGAGTCAAAACCGGAGTCCAAATCCGAGTCAAAGTCTGGGCCCGACAAGTCAAAGTCAACAATCAAAAAGGACAAACGGGTTTATGATAAGGAATTTTTGCTATCAAAATCTAATTTGAATGACGAACCGGTCAAAGTAGCATATACTTTGAAAGATTCTGACAAATTATATTCTGATGAGATTTTTCCAATAAGAAGTGTTAGAATTGAAATGATTAAAAAGGTTTTCAAAATTACAGAAATTAATATTTCTGAAATAAAAGATTTAAATCTTTCTGGAAAACCTAAACAATACACTTCAAGAGATAAACAGAGAATTAACAAGAAAATGGGTTACAATTATGGTTATAATTTTCAAAAGAAACCAAACCATAATAGTAATGTCAAAAAGAAAGGTCTTGGATTTAATCAACCGAAAAATTATAAAAATGAAAAAGTTTATAAACCAAAAACTGTATTTGTTTCAGAAAAATCTTTAGAAGATGAAAAAGAGCAAGCGTTCAGAAAGCAGACGAACAAAGAATTCCTTGCCAAAAAGCAAGAAGAAGTGAAGAAAAGTATTGCTCAGAAGACTACAGAGACGAGAACCTGTTTTCAGTGCAAAACTGCTGGTCATATTGCTAGAAATTGTCCGAAAACTTTCAAACCAAAGCAGGAAGTCTCTAGTAAAATGAAAGAAAAAGTTATTGAGAAAACTGAACTTACAACTAGGAAATTTACAGGCTTTGAAAATTCAACCTTTGAGATTGGTGAATGTTCAAAGAATGTGGTAAAAAGAAAAGAAAATCTGAAAAATAAAAAATAAAAAATGGGTTGTTAAGGGTTCAGGAAACAGTTCTGGTGATGAATCTGATTCCACAAAATCAGAGGAGCCACGTGTTAAAGAAAAGGTTGAGAAATCAGTTCCGAATGTGGATGATGTGAATTTTCCACCTCTGCGAGCTGAAAATTTTAAGAAGAATGTTGGAAACGTTGAAATTTCAAATCAATTTTATTCTGACAAGAAGAAATTTGATGCTGATAAGGCTTTCAACAGAAATGTGAAACACATTTTTTAAAAAATGGTTGATGGTAAGGTCAAAGGAGTTAAAGAATTTTATGCTTCCAAAATGAATGTTCACAAGCCTGTTGAAAGTAAAGATGAAGAAGAGGTTGTTACACCCAAGGAAGGTAAGGCTTGGGTGGATATATTTTTCAAAGAGTAAAAACCTGACTTGCCGGAGCTCCCAAGTTGGTAATCGCGGAGCATGAATCGGCATTATTCTTGAAAAAGTTTTTGAAAATTTTAAATTGAAAAGTGTGAATTGCCGGAACTCCCAGGTTGGTAAGTGTGGAGTAGGAATCGGCACCTTGAGAATTCAATCAACAGATGATGATTGGTTGAAAATGTTTGATTTTTGATCTTACAAGTGGTTAATCAAGGTCATTAAGTTGAATTTGATTTAACTATCATTTAAAAGTGTTGCTAAACAATGTGATGAGTTTTCCCCGAACCTATAAATGGTAAAATCAACAAAAATTATTTTCTGGAAAAACCATTTGATTAAAACAAACTTAAGTGTTTTGAAATCACAATGGGAAAATAGTTTGTTGTGTGGGGGAGTTCTGATTGTTTATGCCAAGTGGATGGAGAATTGAGGCAATTCGATATCAGTTGTCATGTTCTTGTACAGTTAGTTTTTCATTTTTCTTTAGATGTATTTGTATTTTAGGGGGAGTAAGAAATTTCAGAAAATCCAAAAACATTTGAAAATTTGAAAAAGCCAAAAACATGATAAAATGAAAAATGAGTTTTTGTTGCATAAAAGAGGAAATTATAGTACATCAGTGGACTGTCACAACACGCTAAAGAAATGGAAAGTTAATATGTGATAAACGGTCTCACTAAGGATGTGACGGTAGGCTCAGCTAGATTAGTAGATTTGCGATAACGATACAAACTTAAATGAAAAAGCCTAGTTCTAGTGGGAAACATGGTCAAAAGCATAGTACTTAGTTTTGTCCTTCTTGACTGTGTGCCTACTCAGTAATCGCTGATTGTCAAAAGACATAAAACTGGTTAAGTTTGTGACTTTCACAACTTTGCTGAAAAGTCACTGTGATTGTGCATTTCATTTTGCAAAAATTTAAACTTGTTTTATTTCTTTATTTTGTTTAAGCATTGGACATCCTCTGTGTATACGTGAGTATCGACCTGGATGTTATTGCCAAAACGTTCTGCTTTATTTTCTTTGGTGTTTCGTTTAAGCTTTGGACCTCCTCTGCGTATACGGAAGTATCGACCTGGTGGTTAAAGCCTAAACAACTTCAACTTGTTTTATTTTTCTTATTTTGTTTAAACATTGGACTTTCTCTGCGTATACGGAAGTATCGACCTGATTGTTAATGTTTAAACATTCTGTTTTATTTTCGTACAAATCACAGTTGATAAAAGTTTAAAGGCATTACTTGAGTCAGTGTATTGCATGATGAGGGGATATGCTGAGATCGTGGGGTCTATAAGAATTTAGTGCAAAATTAATATACCTTAACGTATCGGTAAGCATTTCGAAAGTTTTTAGATTGAGTTTAAGTGGATAACAATATCGTCAATCTATGTGAATTGTTTAGAACTTAAAATGTTTGAAGCTTAACGGTGTTAGTGATTTGTCTCAAAAACTGATATGATCCTCTTGCACAAACTCACAAAAATATTGTTTGTATATATTTCTTTAATGCATTTTATTACATTCAAAAATCCAAAAAGATTTTAGTATGTTTTAGCATAAATTTTGTAAAAATTCAAAAAGATTTTTGACAACTGTTGTTGGCAGGCTGACGTTCAAAATTCCAAGTGCTAAACTTGATGAACAGGTTTGGGAGAGAGTGTATGAAGAAATTTTTATAAGTGTTTTGCAAAGAATAAATCATTTTTTTGAATATTTTGTGCAAATGGTTTCTAAATTTTAAAGATTTAATCTTTGAGTAACTTATGTGTGTGGTAGAGAATTGCAGATATGAAGTTTGACCAAAGCCAGATTCCGATATCTGAGCAGATGATGATTTCCAGATTGCGATCCCAGCTTAGTGAGAGGGGAAGTCTGAGGACATCAAGAGAGAGCTTATAGCTAGGTTGAAATTCTAGAAGAAAGAGATTGATTGTGGATGCTTACAATGGAGAATATTTCGGAGAGAAGCTCTAAGACTAATAAAGACTGAAGGTTTGACAACCGAAGACTCGACACTGAAGACTCCGTCAACATCCGAGGGGGAGTTTGTTGGTGCATCCGTCTGTCGCCTACGTCTTGTATCGAGTCTTGTATAGAGTTAGGGCACGAGAATCGAGATAGTGATTTTTAGAGGTGATTCCGCTCGAAATGACAATTTGTCATTTCAAGCTAAATCACATATAAGTTCTGATTCCGCTCGAAAGTTTTAATGTCTGATTCCGCTCGAAATGAAACCTTGTCATTTCGAGCTAAATCAGAATCCCTATATATAGGGTCATTTGGAGCTAAATCACAAGTTAGTCTTCCGGTTTGCAACGAAGTGCTGCCGAAGTGTCGAGTCATTGTAAAAGTCGTTCAATCAATACAAATCGACAGTTTAAAGTGTATTCTCGCTGAATTGAACTCAGTTTGTTTGTTTCCGCCGCTCAAACTGAGAAAAGCTCTTCTGATAGACTCGTTCGGGTCCAAATACGATCCTACACTATCTGTGCAATGAGTGCTACAGTTTTTGAATCAGGTGGAATATATTTATCCCAGCTGAAACCTTCTGCCACTTTTTCATCATCTTGATCAATGATACCATAATAAGCCCTCTTATTTGCATCTTCGATCAATCTTGCATGCGCAGTTTGTGGTTCCTTTTGTTGATGCGATTGATGAGCAACTTGTTGATATATAGCTTTTCGATAGTAGTCATCTTTTCCAAATGGATTCTTTGTTCCACTAGCCTCCTGATTTTTGCATTCTCTTTTAAAATGTCCTTTCTCCCTGCATCGAAACCAAGTAACTTTAGATTTATCAAAACCCAAAGTAGACACATGTGCATCCAAAAAATCATTTCCTCCTGTAATCATTTTAAACTTTTCTGCTCTTCTCAAAACACTTGCTAGACACTATTTGATGTCCATGAGCTCCATCTCTTCAGCGTCTATCTGATCGTAATCCTCTTTCGTCAGCATAGGATTTCCGATCCTCCCTGCAACCAATCCCTCATAGGATTCCAGCACAGTTGCAAGTAACGCCATGTGATCTTTAGCAACTTCTTCAGAAAAACATTGACCATTCGGGAGGTCAATGCAATGTTGCACTGTATCACACAACCATTTCCACATTTTGAACTTTGAGAATGAAAGCTTGAAGTTGAACTCTTTGGATTAACACTTGGATATGAAGAAACTCCACTACTGCTGTTTGAACTTTGATCAACATTTCCAGATGAGTTCCCAGCACTAAAAGCAGTTTGGATTTTTGGACTCATTTCAACCTCTGGAACACTGCCTTTGTAATACATTTTCACATCTTGTTGATTACTCGGATTATTCATCCTTGCAATCTTTTGCTGTTCAAGATCTTGACCTTCAATCTTTTCGATAAATTGAGAAATTGTTAAGTCATCATATTCTCCGGTGTTCTTTAAGATCATAAAAAATGTACCCCACTCTTTCTGAGGTAAAGCATCAGCTAACTTGTCGACCCATTCATCTTGAGATTTTTCAATTCCTAGCAACGACATAGATCGCACTAAGTGACAGTATCTTTCAATCAACTTCTTTGATGATTCTCCCGCCAAACTTGAAAACAGATCAAACTCTTTCTTTAGCAACGCTTTCTTGCTCCTGATCATCTTTTCACTACCTTCAAACTTAACTCTAAGTGCATCCCAGATCGATCGAGATGTACCATCATGCTGAAGCAGAATGAAAATGTCTTCTTTAATAGCTTGCTGTAATAAAGTAATCATCATTTTTTCAGCTTTGTACATATCTCTCTCTTTGTTATTTAGTTCGGAAATTGTTTTGATAACTTTCAAATCTGTACGAGGTTTAACATACTTCTTCTCAATGCATTCCCAAGATCTCAGATGATTAGCTTGAACCCAGTTTTCGAATCTATCTTTCCATCCATAGTACTCTTCAATGCCCATAAGCTTCGGGGGTTTTTGTAAAGTTCCAGTTTCGTTTTCCATGTTCATACTTGGAGCAATGGCAGTCGGAGTAGTCGGGGATGTAGCAAACGCGTTGTAGAATTCTTCTTCCATGTTTCAGCAACAAATTTTCAAAATCTGATATTTTCAAACGAAATTACACCTCTTAAACGAGATACTCTTTCAAACGGAATCACCTGTTGAAGCGAGATTACTTGCAAACCTGTTTCAAGCGGAATAGCAATTCAAACGGAATACCCACTCAAACGGAATCCCTAATTTCGTATGAACTTTTCAAACGGAATCACAACTTGAAATGAAATCACTTATTTCGTTTGAAACATTCAAGCGGAATTACAATCTGAAGCGAAATAAGGCAATTTCAAGCGGAATCAACAGCAACGTTCAAGCGAAATTACTGATTTCAAGCGAAATTAGGTGCAAATTCAAACGGAATTATGCTGATGTCATCATTTCGATTCTGATTTTCAAGCGGAATTACAAGTTTTATCAGTTTAAGATTGAATTATGGTCCAATTCTCTCAAGGCTTTGTTAAAACACTGTTTCGTTTATGATGTGTGAAAATCAGGCAATTTTAACCGTTAAATCTTGTTCAATTGAGAAAAGAAGGTGTAGAAGTAAGAAAATGAGATGAAATCAGGCTGAATTTTACAGAACTCCTCCTCCTGAGCTTTGATACCACATGTAGGATCGTGTACGGACCCGAAATGAGTCTTTCATAGGCGTTCTACTCAATATGAAAGGCGGAAACAGACATATTGAGGTTGATTCAGCAAGAATATCACTTTAACTATCTTGTTTATTAATTCTGATAACAAATACAGATCTGTAGACACTTCGACAGAGCTTTGCCGTCGGAAAACACCATTCTAATTCCGTTTCAAATGACACGGACTAACACCTATTTATAGCCTGACTAATTTCGCTTGAACAAGCTCAAGCGAAATCAATTTCACACGGAATTACATGTTCAAGCGAAATTAACAAGGTGATTTCGCTTGAAATCACTGATCCATTTCAAGCGGAATTACTCCTTCAAGCGGAATTAGACTTTTGACTTGATTTCTCGAACTTCGTGCCCTGAGCAATGCAAGACTCGATACAAGACGAAGTCGACAGACATATGCACCAACAATTTTCATTTCCTTAAATGTTACACGTGCTAATATATAATTTAAAACATTATCAACTACATCAATAACATTAAAACACATGCAAGATTTGTATGTTGTCAATATTCTTCAGAGTATAAAATTACCAATTTAATAAACATCAGTTTTACACAGACAGCTTTTACACAGATAGTCTATCCCCAAAAGAGCTGGTACACTTAACGCAACACCTATCCCATAATAAGTTTAAAGCAACATCCACAAAACAAAATACATGCTACACCCAAATCAAAGTCTACATATACATATAATAGGTGTCCCCAAAAGAGCTGGCACACTTAACGCAACACCTATCCCACAGTAAATATCATTCACCCCCTAACACACGTTACTCTAACCGGCAACCCTACTGGATTTTAGGAAGTAGCACATTCACCTCCGAACATAACATGTGCGCAGCATACCTCTTTCTCAACTTCCGCACCTCGGACATCTTCTTCGGCCCACTCATGCTGAACCCACAATGAAAACTTTTGTTTTTCCCCATGTAGCACTCCATGTGCCGCATTAAGAAGACCCCACAATCAGTTGTGTTTCCAGTCGTCGCCCAACTAACCGGCATACGCTGGATGTTGCAGTGGTCAATGTCATCGGCTCGCGGATTCCCAACCTCACGAAGGTATTGCACAAACATATATTTCTGCATATACAGATACAAGCCATGCTCAATTAAATAACACATCTTGAATACAATCACACTTACGGTACAACATGGGTCATTTTAATAACTTACAAACTTATACGGTGTGTCCTTGTGGAGTTAGTATACATTGTCTTCTATCGGCTGAACTTGTCTGGCTTTGTCATTATCAACAACATAAATTCCGGGGTCCCGTAACTCAAACACTAGCAAGTAAAAATGTTTTTTCTCCAAGATCGGGAACAAAACAATGTCGTGCTTTCTCAAATCAGGAACCTTTTCAGCGCAGTTAACCGTACCTTTTATACCAACCTGAAACTTGTGCATCCGCGCCTCGACTCCACCTTCCTCAGTTATTAACATCCACGGAAACTTTCACAAAAGAGAAATTAATAAGGATAACCACTCGCCACACCCTAACTACTTTTCCACAAAAAACATCAATCTACACAAATCATGTCTATATACAAAACACTCACCACAACTTTAGTACCAAAGAATAGCCTACTGTAAGCCCCCCTTGATTTGCGTTTCTCTTGGAAGTTTAGCACCTCCGCCCAACAGTCGATAATACCATCCGACACCTCCTTGCCAACGTTTAAACTCTTGAACATAGCCCGAGACGCGTCTACATGGGCAGGGCTTCGAAACAACAACTCCCTGGTTTCATATGTACAGATAAAAACTTAACTTCCACATCTTAACACATGTTACTATAATTTAACTCATTTTTTAACAATATCCCCCATACTTACACAGCCATGTGTATTGGGCTATCTACATCATCAACTGACGACGCACCCTGTTCATTCCTGCGGCAAAAATCAAAAAATAACCAATTAACTAGATCCATTGGGTTCATGGTTTACACGCTATTATACAACAATAAACCTCGTAGTAGTTCTACTTACTTGTTTGCCTCCATTGCCCGCTTCCTACGACAATGCCCATTAAGCAAGTGCATCGGGGATTCATCAGCGTATATGTAATCCCACAGATTCGCCTCCTTCTTAGTGATTGGCTGTCCCATGTCAACAGACCTTATATAGTAAGGTGATCTATTCGGTTCCGCTGCCACTTTCTCTCTAAAAGGGAGCTTCCTTTTTTGGGCCCCATATTCAGCTAACATACATACACGGTGTGCTAGCGACAAATTGTCCTCCACCTCATTCGCATCACCACCAAATAATTCCAGCCCAGCTTGCCCTTTCTGAATTGCAATTGCGGGGTCATATGAGCTAACCGGTTCTGCCATTATAACCATACTCAAGTTTGGGGTAGTCTCCACATCGCCTAAACACGTATAAAAAAATAATTCACGTTACTCTGTAACTAATATAACACTTTCACAGTAAACAAAAATAGTAATCCTTACCGGAACGTTCGGGCGCTGTTTTTGTCCCAGCCATCTCATCCACCTTTGCACTTGTGCAACCTGCATGTTCGATGCAAATAAGTATATTTAAATGACTCCCACTAAACCAGCAATCCTAATCATTTTGATGCTCCTACGTACCGGTTTGCTGTGACTCGACAAATTCACCACCAATTTGTGTCATTCCAAGACTCCAATTAGGCTCATCGAAATTACGTTCATCAATAAACGTATCGCCTCCGTCCACTGTTCGTATGATTAACACATGTTAACCCACTAAATGTTCCTAATAGGGAACTATTTAACACATGTTATAGAATGAAAAGCTTTACCGTTACAATCCGGCTGCCACTCCTCTTCCGCCACTTTGCCTTTACCATCCATAACCACCTCCTCAGCTTTATCGAAAGCATCTCCTTCCACAGAGCCAACCACCATGCCACCACACTCTTCCTTATTTACGACAGTTGAATCTACAACGTCATGCTCAATCTTACTATTTGAAGCTGCATAAAACATTCTTATCACATCTCATGCATAGGTTACTATTTGAAGCTGCATAAAAAATTTACCGTTACAATCACGGTGACACTTCTCTACAGCCGCCTTGCCTTTGCAATCCAAAACCACCTGTTCATCCTTATTGATAACAACACCTTCCACAGAGGCAAACACGACGCCACCACATTCTTCCTTACTTGAAACAGTTGCATCCACAACGTCATGCTCAGTCTTACTATTTGAAGCTGCATAAACATTCTCGAATAAATTAGACATGGCTAAACATGGTGCGTCTAGAATTTTTACGGCCCTACAAATAAAATGGTTTCTGAAGATTACCTTCATTGTCATTCCCTTCAACCTGGTCAGTAAGCTTAACATCCATCTCAGCAATTTTGGCTACCTCTTCAGCACAGCTAAACCCCGGTTCAGAAATCTTATCCTTCTTTGCGTCAGTCTCTTCTAAATCGGTGATCTGCTGATCATCGTCCTTCTCGTCCACATTATTGACAGGTGGAGGTACATGTTCTGCTGCCTCCACACTATATGCATCTTGACCAACCAACTGCATGCCAGAGCCACCGGCAACTGTTAAAGCAACATGACACATGTTAAAACAGAATAAACTATTAAAGCACACTATAAAAAACAAATAATCTGAAATGGTACGGAGCACTACCAGGTACACCCTGGACTGCTGCTGCTTTAAAACACAGTATCGCATGCATTAAACCCAACGGCTTATGGACTTGTTCATCATCACTTTTACCCGCTCCATTGTCCTTCAATATGTTCCGTCCCACCCATACTACAGTCACCTCCAGTTGAATTACCAGTCTCATGAACAATCTTATCACCGTTGACGCCTCCAATTGCTTCGTCCCCAACTTCACTACACCCCCTTTACTTTCGTCGTGTTGCTTCTCAGTCTCGTTGCACCCTATAACATCACATTAATATTAAATGTGTTCAGACACGTACGCATATTACAGGGACATAAACTTTGTCGAGCAATAAACAACGCGTCACCATCAATGTGTACTTATGTTTTCTTCCTAGGCTGCCATCTATACACTTAACTGTAAACGTACAATGAAACTGGTAACACATGTAACACTTTACCTGTTTCGTTACCACCATCCGTGTTTGGCCCATCAAACTTTATATTTGTCTTACGCCTTTTTGGGGTCACACAACCTACTTCTTTTTCAGAAACATCCTTTAAGTTCTTCAGTCGAGGAGATCTCCTCACCTGCAATGACTTCCCACCATCTTGCAGCGTTTCAGCATACTCTTTTCCATCATCAGGTACGCTTGATTGCCCCGTAACATCAGCTGCAACCACAACAGATGTTAATCAATACGATCGGTAACACATTAACATGTGTTACATGATACATTTCAGACACGTACGCATATTACTGGGACATAAACTTTCTCGAGCAATAAACAACGCGTCACCATCAATGTGTACTTATGTTTTCTTGCTAGGCCGCCATCTATACACTTAACTGTAAACGTACACTGAAACTGGTAACACATGTAACACTTTACCTGTTTCGTTACTACCATCCGTGTTTGGCCCATCAAACTTTATATTTGTCTTATGCCTTTTTGGGGTCACACAGCCTTCTTCTTTCTCAGGAACATCCTTTAAGTTCTCAAGTCGAGCAGATCTCCTCACCTGTAACGACTTCCCACCATCTTGCATCATTTCAGCATACTCTTTTCCATCATCAGGTACGCTTGATTGCCCCGCAACATCAGCTGCAACCACAACATATGTTAATCAATACGATCGGTAACACATTAACATGTGTTACAGTATACATTTCAGAAAGATACTTAATCTTCGCACGTTCCAGGGCATCAAAGTCTATGGATGAAGATCCTACTTCTTTCAATCTCCTTTTACTGATCCTTTCGTTAAGCCGATTAAGTGACTTCATGTACAAACTAGCTATTGGCGAACCATCCGAGCATTCGTCATCCACGCCATTCCCTACGAAAACGTTGCACATCAGTAAATGCCGGCCACATTAATAAACTCAATATTACAAAGAATAACAGTGACTAACCAGCATTCTCTCCCTCGTTAATGTGACTACTTTCATCATTTTTCAAATCTTCCAACACCTCATTGATACGGTGCGACGATAAACTACCGCTTTATCGTGATCTGTACTTGCATAGGCTTTCTGTTCAAACAAACTCTCATACATTGCCTTCAAAGTTTGTACTTCCTCGTCATCAGGGCTCTCCACACACATAGATTCTAACATACCCTCTATTTTGTTTTTGTTCTTGTTTGTCACATTAATTAGCTGTCGAACCATCAACAGCCTCTCCTGTTTCAAAAAAAAATTCAACAGTTACATACCAAAATTATATACTAATTGTAAAAAACACATGTTAGTGCATATAACTGTACCTCCTTACTTGCCCAGTGTTCCACGTTATAGTTACTTGGAAGTGTTAACCCTTTAAACCGTCCCAGACCAAACCCACCAGCAAGTATCTCCAGCCTCTCTCTCTCTCTCGCAATCTCTTCAAGTTCCAGAAAGCCAAAGGACACACCACCTTGTCAACCTTCATCCCTGTGCACTCAATGCGATCAACGTACAACAGCTACAAGAAACAGCGATCAGTTCAGTCCGAAAACAAGCCAGTATATTAACACATGTTACTTCTCCCAAATAAATAAATATCACTTACTATCAGAATCGTGAGAGGCCCAACGAAGATGCTTTGTGGGTCAAGCCGATCCCAGGTATCTTTGCAAGTTTTCAACTTATCTATCACCAGGTCACACCAGTCTACCTTTGCAAAATCCATTTCGTCATCTAGATACTCTAAGATTTCTTCCCGTAAACAACTTTGTTTATGACAGTCAACCAGCACTGCCACAAAGCACATTACAAAATCCATACGGAAATCAAAACGGTCTTCGCCGTCTGACTCATCAATCATTTTCACCATCTTTGTTGGAGGTACATGTACACCCGGGTATCTCGCCCTCAAATCCGCAATGGCATCAACCAAGATGGGCAGCTTATCAATCGAACTAAACTTTTTCCCACCGGTCGGAATCCCTAATAACTGATGTATCACTTTCCTGTTTACCTTGATATTACCAGCAGGCGTACATATCACCATCTTATCAGGATTCAAATTGTCGACAACAAAATAACCTAACTTAGCTGGTAACCCATCAATGCTGAAAGTAAGTAAACGACCAAAGCCCATTTCCCTGACCGCCTCACGTTGTTGGTCTGTCAATGCTCGTACACAGTTATAAAATTGTAGTGGTGCGGATCTCGTCCTTATTCCCGGAAATTCATCCTTCTTGGCTCGCTTACGGGCTTTGGGAACTTTTGCCTGTTCGTTACCAACTTCCTTTTGCTTCCGTGCTTCACCTTTCATGTGGCACCTGAGGAAAATCCTCAACAGTCTTGAATTCTCACTTCACTCTTTTGTGTTTACTCGTCAAATTTCGGGACGAAATTTCTTTCAAGTTGGGGATGATGTGACAACCCGAACTTCCGAGGTTAGTGTTGTTTAATCTCGCGATCATAACCTTCCATAATTTTCTCATTCTACGTTTTGCTATACTAAGCTTTTTGTTGAGTATTTTATTATGTTATTATTGTTAAAAGTAAACGTGATTGTCGGAGCGTATTACTGGGCCACCTGTACATGTGTTTTACTTCTAATCCACATCGGTCCAATTGAGTAGTCAAGCCCGTAAGTCAAGCCCATAAAATTCCGGACCCAAACCCCCCTATCGGATTACACATTTGATTTGCATGTTTGGGGGATAGGTTGGGCCGACACCTTAAGCTCTCTCACACAAAGGTTCATAAGCCCAAACTTTGTTATGTTGAGCCCAATTAGGCTATTTATGATAACCCTATATGAATACGTGAATCATTCTAAGACGTGAAACTCAAGCCAAAAACCCTATATCCTATTCCCCTAATCGCACGATTCCAGTGGAGACCCCCCCTCGAGTTAGCAGTCTTTTCCGGATCAAGATTCGTGGTTAGTAAACCTTTATTTGCTAGTTTCGTTAATACATAATTGTATTTGTGTGTTTGAGTAATAGTAGGAATTATGTGTGATTTTGATAACCATGCTACTCGAATAAGGTAGATATTAATCTGATTCAATTCGGCTTATATATGTGGCAACATGTGTAGGCACTAAGTAATGATATTATGTGATCTTGAGTTGATAATGAATTTCTATCATCAACAGAAGTTGTCGAATTAATTGTTTTGGGAAAATTGATTATATGTGTTAGATGTAGGCATCATGTGCATGAATTGGTATTCCACTATAAAGAAATCGGTACAATGATGGCATGAAAGCAATAACAGTGGTTGGCCATTGTGCTAGTCTTGTTAATGGCAATGATGATGTGAACTATTGGGAAAATTGTGATTTGATCTAATTGACCATGTGCACTCCTGAATATGTGTCAGAACTAGTCAAATGCTTTAATTGAGAAAGTGTTGTGAGTGGCACATGTAAGTTTGATATCGAATGCTTGATAAACATGGAGGTTTCGTCATGGAGGATCACGACGAAACACAAATTTTTCGTCGATGGGAGGGTTCGTCGAGAGGGCAAAGAAAACAGGGAACAGGTTGACTTTTGTTAGGAATGATTATGATAATGTTTATGAAACCATGACATCTAATGTTAATGATAGTTACTGTTCAGGATACCTATTAATAATGATGCTTATGGTTAACGGGGTTTCCTGTTAATGAGGGGTACTTGTGATTTAGAAACATAAATTGGTTCATGCAACTTGTATAGTACACATAAGTGTTAAACATTATTACTGAACATATATGCGAACTGTGGATTTGAATGAGCTATGTGATTTCTGTGTGAAGTGCAAACTGCTAATTATACGTGTACCTTATGAATGTAAACTAATATCGCATACGTGAATACCATAGGCTGTGATTGTTTAAGTGTGAACAAGTAGCTAACCAAACCGAGCAAACCAAGGTGAGTTCACTGCTCTTTTTCCAAGCATGCATCCCGGGAAGGGATATCGGGTAACGTTCCAGGGAGGAATGCAGGTTAATAGGATGTTGGTTATTACTCAGTTTCTATCATATAAGACCCCTTACATCTACCGATTGTTGCCGGTAAGGCAACGAGGTATTTAGTTGATAGCGCTATTAGGTTTGGCACCCTCACACTGGGCCGGAATGGACGGGCGTGAACTAATTACCTTGACCACTTGACCAATGCTTTGATAGAGGCATTGGGGTTTGGGCAAACACATCTAGTAGCCACATATGGTAGTCGAGTTAATAACATCATCAAAACAAAACGTTGAACTGCTTTAAACACACATCTGGTAACTAAACGCGTTAACAAAACTTTGAACTCACCAGCGTCGTCTGACACACTTGTCTGCATGCTTGCAGGTCGTTAGATTTCTGACTATGGACTTGCTATCTGGGAGCACTGGAGTGGTCATGGATCGAAACTCTTGGATACTCGCTTTATTGATTATGAACATATGATTGAAACATTTGAATTACTATTTACATTATGCTTCCGCTGAATACTTGTTTTGGTTTAACTTATGTCTTGGATAGATACTTTAAAATGAATGGAATGTTTTTATTAAATATTACGCATAGTTCAGTGTGATTGGTGGCTTGGATCCTGGTACGTCACACGTCCCGCGGTGATCCTGCATGTGGTATTTTGGGGGTGTGACATTTCACACTCTCCTCTGAAACTTTCTTCTTCCCTGTCCGTAACGTTCTCCCGCTTGATGTAGCTGTTACATCTGCCCTACATACTGGTATAACGTTTTATACGCAACCAAAACAACCAAAAAAATTAGTCTACTTTAAAACCATTTATGACAAATCTGTCTAACACAAACGGTAACATTACATTTATACGATCAAATATCCAACCATTAATCAATTGAACATCAAACAAATGAAAGTCAATAAAAATTAACTAACCACGGTTTCTTTGCATTCCATTGCCAGAAATATCCTCCGCGATGGTTTTTTTCCCTGCCAATTAACACATGTTAGGCAAACTTCAAACTCAGACCCAGATCAAGTAAAACTGTATACCATCAAACATCAAACCATTAATTATTTGACAAACAAACAAATCAAAGTCAATAATATTTAACTAACCACCGTTTCTTTTAGTTCCACAGCCAGAACTATCCACGGCAATGATTTTTTCCATGCCATTTAACACATGTTAGGCAAGTTCACTTTGATACGCAAATACCAACTATTGTAACCAATGGCACTTACCTTTATGATATTTGGTCTTTCCCTCTTTGCCTTCCACATAAGCTTCTTTACGCCCTGAGAAATTAGTAAGAAAAATGGTTACTTCACCCATAAACGATACAAACTATACACAATATTACTGGTTAACCTTTAACGGTTTTCCGTCGTTTCCCAGGGCCTGGTGACCCACTATCAGTATCATCATACACTGCAACGCAGCCAACAAAAGTATGTTATAAACAGGGAGTAATCCAACACACTATACATATATACATCACCTTCAACTGTGTTCACGGTTCATACACACATCAATACTAACCTAACGCCCTTTGGGTCGGACCGAAGCCATATTGTTGATTGGAAGGACCTTCCTTGGAACCATCGGAGATAATAACAACACTACGACTTTCAGACCTTTTCTGCCCTAATATAGGCCTCGTCGTGCTATATATAGAAAACAAAACAAAATCAGTTGCCATTTTGGGGAAATCGATTGAACAAAACCCCCTTTTACAGGTCCGATTACAAGAACTAACCTTTTACTTTAACTATTCATCTTCCTTAATCATTTCAGTTTAACCAACGACGACAAGATTATGAACGATTTCCTCATTCTCCACAATCGCCCCTATCTGCTTCTGTTTTAGGGTTAGAAAGTACCGAGTGATGTTGTTTGGCGAAAGAGAAATATGAACAGTCAGTATCGAGTGGGAAAGATAAAGACGAACTGTGTTTGAAATGCTTTGAAGTTTTGATTAGACGTCTACTGCATGGCAGGGATTTGGTTTTCCAAAGTTCAATAAAGGACATTTTGCACTACCGAAAATGCCCTTCCAGTTGTACTAATGTGTATTATAACATTTCTTTTAAATCTAATTCTTACCCAAATTAAGAGAGTCATTGATCAAGTTAGATGAAAGATAATCAATGGATGATATTGGGTTTGCAGAGTTTTCTTAAAAAGATAGAGTTTTCCATATAACCCATCCCTATATATATATATATATATATATATATATATATATTATTTATGCCTATTAAATTTATGTACTGGATTTTATTATTTTATAATATTAATAGTAATTTAGCTTTATTAAATATATTTTCTTTAATGTAACTAATATACTTTAATAATAATTAATAAACCTCTATTTTATATACACACTATTTATATTTATTTCAATCATATATTAAATTTATTAATTATTTAATGTAAAAATAATATTAGTTATAGGCTATGGCCACTAGGGCACAATTCCCCACACCGTGCTTGTGGTCATGCTACTATTGGCTAACTTTTTGGCCAATAGTAACGAGTGTCAAGTAATGTATAAAACCTCCCATATACTGGCCGCTATTGCAGAATATAAAACATAATCACTGTCAGTATAACGGATACATTTAGGGTTTTTGTAAAGCATTTTTAAATATAAAGGTATCACAAAAAAGGTGATAAAAAGAAGAATGACTCGCAAACTGTGAGAAAAGAGAATGGACTCACTTTGTAACTTTAGGGTTCAACTAAAAAGCCTCCTAGTATAATCTTGGGTATTACTCCTGAGCTTATTTAATAAAATATATAACGCACTCGTGTTAAGTACAGTAACCCAATTCAACTTTATCCCTACGTCACCAGACAGAACCCCAACGAACTTAGTCGGGCAAAGCCTTGACATGCGCTACGGGGCGCTAGATCAATCAGACAGGGTATTAGTGATCAGGAGTTAAAACACTTAAACGGAGCAGGGCTTTGTAGGATTATGGGGTGAAATATTAAAAGAAAATAGATATATATGTGAGAGAGAGAGACCACGAGAGGGAAGCATGCAAACAAGAAGTGAGCACTTCTTATTTATAATGGTTACATTGTTGGAAGCCACGAAATCTCAGATGGACACGTCCTTATCTACCACCAATACATGTACACGTAAAGATCACATTAATTGTGAAGTTTAAAATTTTTAATATTATTTTATAATATACATATTATTATTATTAATATTAATAGAAAGTTAGCATGAACCGTAAATGAAATATTTATTTTTAATTTTTTAGTAATATTTTATTAAGTTTTATTTGATTCTTTTATTAATATTAATAAATTATAATTGACAATTCTTAGATATTTGTTTCTGTAATATTTTATTAGTAGTATTTTATTTAGCATTCAATTTGATTTTTTAGTAATAACTGACGTTCGTTAACTTAAAAAAATAAATTTACATCTATGTTTATTTATATTATTAACATTCCAAGTTATTTGTCCGCGCATTGTGATCGTATGTTACCGCGGGCTTTGGATCAGTATCAGCTCAGTTCGTTACGGTACCGGTACGATTCATGCACTTGATATAAAAATCAACACGTGTTTTACATTGATCGAAACGATAAATTTGAACACTGGTACCGACACTGATATTGTTTGAACGGTATTAATCAGTTCAGAATGTCATGGTACTAGTACCGATATTCATCTATGGTCACAACCACAGTTGTATAAATGAAAAATTCTTGAAATTGGAAACCCTAAAAATAAATGCAGGTACCGAAGCATTGTTGTTTGCTAGGTTATGGTTCGGTTCACTATGGTAGCGGCATTGTATCTGTTATCAAACAAGAACTATAAAACTTAATACATACCGGTACTGATGTTGTTCTATCCGGTACGGTATAGCAGCGATGTGATCTTACCTCATCGAAAGTAAAAACAATAAAAATAAGTATTGGTAGTGATACACATGTTGTTCAAGCAGTTTCTGTTTCGTTTGGTACGATAGCGACACTGTACCCTTTTAAAAAAACAATATATGCAAACCAACTGTACCGAGATCAACCGAACAACAACAGTACCGGTATCAATATTCGTATTTATTATTTTCGATCATGTAAGGTTTTCTCCTTCAATTATTATAGCGAGTTCCGGTACTGTTACGAATCGAACATGTACCGATTTGGCGCGTATAACTTCTAAAATATGACGTTTTATAAAACAATGAATATGTTATTAGAACGAGAATATTGGTATCTACAGTACATTTTGAACCAAGTTTCATTAAAAACAGAGTAAGTTCAAATATAATGTATTTTTATAATTTAATTATTAAACGGTTCCTAGGCCCGTCTATGGCTAACAGTCAACTTACCCGTAGTCTACCCGTTTAATAATATAATTTTTTATATACTTTATTTTAATATAGAAAATAGAAATGTCACACATATTCAAGCCAATTAATGAGTATAACATTCCAACCAATTATATATAAAATAATTTTTAAAACTATATGGGTCCAATAATTATATTAAAAATAAAACTAGTTACTGGTGGTTAATAAATTTAAACAACCTATAACTCTTATATGTAAAAAATGGAAATGTTACATCCTCTCCACCTTGTTTTAAATCTCGTCCTCGAGATTTGGGCTACGATGTCTCTTTTAGAGTTATGTCACGTCTTAGTCAATAAGAACAGTATTAATGTAAATGACACAGAATCAAGACATATTCAAATTTTGTGGATACGAGTTTTACAATAAATAGGACTCAATGGTTCAACCGAATTATTTAAAAAAATCGATGTCAAATGAACAAGATGAAATGATATAATTTCCAAGGTGAATATGTTCAAGACAAAAGAGATATATGATTAAATTGACTGTTTACAAGTTGTAAGTGACTTTTAGAAACAATAGAATTCATTGTCAAATGAAACTTACTTTGATTTTCATTAAGGAAGATTTAGAATCAACAAGCTCAAAATGAAACAGAAGCACGAAAATGATTTGTCAACTATCAAACCATGATATGAGAAAAATCATTGTGTGGACATTTATTGAATTACAAGGAATCCTTGGTACCATCTCTGAAACTTCACAGTCCGGCGTGGCGACGGCGCTTGTCACCGACGGAACCACTGAAACCAATGGACATGGGTTAATCACGAAGGGGCAACGGCGATCAGACTTCACCGGAAAATCATCATCCCGAATTGACAAATCGAAACTGAAATGTAGTCATTGCGGGATGAACAAACACACCAAGGATCAGTGTTTCAGAATCGTGGGGTTCCCTGACTAGTGGAGTGACAACCACAAAACTAAGAACCCTAATCAAGAGGGGAAGGTCGTCATTGCCATAGGCAAAAGCAAGGCCACTATCAACGGCAGCAATGAGAAGGATGGCGACAGTAATGCTTCTGAAGAAATAACTAGGGCTCAAAGTGAAGGCACATCTGAGACTGGATATCATGATGGATAGACGTGGCACTGAGCGTGTTGAGAGCCAAAGTGCTCCTTTTTAAATAAAAAAATATTTTTTTAAAAAAAATCCAAGCATCAACGCTTCCGCTTAAAAAAAATCAAAACCAAAATCAAAACCCCAAAAAAAACAAACCAAAAACAAAAACCCAAATCAAAACGAATGCCAAAACCCAAATGGCCAAGTTGAATTTTGAAAATCCCACAATTCAACTTGAGGGGGAGTGTTAGAAAAGGAAAAAAAAATAATTTAGAGAAAATTATGGATCACTCAACATCATCTCCATATTTATCAAAGATCAACCTTCATTGCCAGCTCATTATCCCTCAATTCCCTCCATCGAATTTATGTCTTTCCTTTTATATTCTTTCTTGTAAAGCCTATAAATAAAGGCTTGTTTTTTGTTAGAATGCAAGAAATACATCAATAAAATTCAATTCCCTCTGATTATCTTTTACATCTCTGATTATAATGATGACAAGATTCTTTCCAGCCTATCATACGAAGTCACCACTTCGTTAGTTGGTACATGGACGAGGACCTTACGTCGAGCCGAACCCTGACAGGAGTCACCTCCATGGCTCTCCACTAGTCGAACCACACCGTTCTGGTTGAACACCCAGACACCAGACATATCCTAATTCTTGACTAGCTAGATAGTGTTTCAAGTTTTGGTTTTCATGAACAAGAATATGAATGTATGGAGTTGGGGGCTGGGGGTTTATATATGGGTTTCTAGTCACGTGGGCTATATAACTAATTAAGACATAAAGCGTGTGTTTGGGCCCATTAAAACGGTTGAGAAAAAAATAAAAAAAATAATAAAACTTTGTGTGTTTAGGACATCGATCACTTTACCCACGTGTAGGTATGAGGGGATGGATTCTGGATGGAGGAATCATTATAAATCCCCACAAACATAAAGCTAGGGATTCTAATGCTGATATTGGTCGAGTCGTTTTGGATCAACGTCCAGATGTTGATTGATATTACAGGAGCAATCTTAGTCCATTTCATTTTTATTACTTATTTTGAATATATAAGTGTAGTTATATATAATAAAACAGTATTTAATTTTCACTAAAACAAATCGAATATTTGTTATATGGCGAGTACCTCTAGAACGGGAAATCTTTAACGGCTTCTAGGACGGTCCATGAGCCTTATTTATAATTCTTTAATTCTTTCTTGTCCCTTTCTCCGTCATGAGTTAGGAGTAATTAACTAATTATTATTATTTTAATTTTGGAAAACCATTTAGGTATCCATATATTAATTAATTAAAGGAAGATTTCTCCGATCAAAACATACCTTGTTTTCTATTAACATTTAACGCTTACACGCATTGTTGTAAAAACTGTCTAGGCTTCGATTAGTCGACAATTAATCACTAGGGGTTCACCGAATAATAGCCGATTAATCGTTAGTCAATCAACGGTGGTCCTTTTCCGGTCAAATTCTGACCAGATTCCGGCCCAGGTTCTGAAGAGTTCTAATCCTTGTCGGTTAAGGAAGCTGGGAAGATAAGTTTGGTTATTAAATCAATCAGATAAATTTAGTTGTATTTTATATTATATTTTAAATAGGAGTCTAGTTTGAGTCAAATACATATTTGTTTAGCTTTATTTCCAAGTTACTGCAGTATATATATAGAGATAGGAACTTTGTAATTGAACAGTGAGTTTTCTTCTTATTCAATAAAACTAAAGAGAGTCGAGGGAGTCCCCCCAAAAAATCAAGTGTTTTTCTCGTGTGTTTTTGCTCGTACGGATTGTTGCCTCCAACAATTGGTATCAGAGCTTCAAGGTGATTCTACATTTAATCAAAGATCTTGGCTTTGATTGAAGGCCTGTTCAGTTCTGATAAAGACTTGGGGTGTTTAACCAAGTCACAAGTTGAATACAGTGGTTCGGGGGTGAATAACCAGATCACGCAAGGTTCAAGAAGTTGGGGTGAATAACCACTTCAGGAGTATTCTTTCGTGAACAAGAACCATGGCAGACGGGGCACCACAAACAGATCATCGTCCATCAAAGGGAACCAAGTGCGCCAACCTTAACTTGTCCAAAATTAACGACTTCAAACTACAACACGTGGACCGTAATGATGGAAGCAAACCTTGACGCTCAAGGTTTATGGGAGGCTATCGACCCTGTTACCGGTGACGCGGTGGATGATAAGAAAAACAAGATGGCTCGAGCGATAATCTATCAAGCGTTACCGGAGAATATTTTGATGCAAGTAGCCACGACCCGGGTTGCTCGAGATATCTGGGAAACATTACGGGTTCGTTTTCTTGGAGCGGACCGAGTTCAACAAGCCCGTCTTTCATCACTTAGACGGGATTTCAATCAGTTAAAGATGACCGAAAAAGAGACAGTTGAAGACTTTGCAGGAAAGATATCGGAGTATGTGAGCAAGTTTAATGCACTAGGATCGATTATAGAAGATGTTACGGTTGTAAGAAAACTACTCGATAGTATGCCACCGAAATTCATAGCCATTGTAGCTACTATTGAGCAGATTGCGGATCTAAACACAATGAGTTTCGAAGATTGCATAGCGCTCTAAAGGGCCTTCGAGGAACGAATAAAAGGGCATGAGGCCGCTGCTGAGAAAGAGGGCAACTTGTTGTTTGCTAAAGTCGAGAGTAGTAACAAAAATCACAACCCAAATCAAGAACGAAAAGGTTATGGAGGCCGAGGACGCGGTTCAGATCAATGTGGTCGTGGTCGTGGTCGGGGACGAGGCCAGAATAATCGACCAAGTGACAACCAAAATGGAGACCAACACCGGAACAATAATAATCAGGGACGTGGAACCGAGAACAGGACTCGAGATAAACATAGTGTCCGGTGTTACAATTGTAACATTCTAGGACATTATGCATGGGAGTGTATGTAGGTCCACCCGGAGGATCGAGTTAACCTCTATTCCTGTTTTCCGACGAACCCGAGAGTGCGGAATCCAAACAGGTAAGTTAAACCAAGTTACGAACACAAACACAAAGATTCAATGATTAACACTCCAATGTATAAATGCGTATGAAACGGTTACAAAGCAATGTTTACAAGATGTTCTTATAAACTCTCAGTGTGTGTGTGTTTACAGTGTGTTCGCTCTCAAATCTATTCAGACATCTCTAACTATCTGTGTCTTGAGACTTCTGTTTATATAATAGAACACATCGACGAACTTAACAGATGGGCGACGAACCTTCAGTTGTTGACGAAGGTTAGTGACGAACCTTGGATGTGACGAAGTCTTCAACCTTCATCACATGTATATCTTCGACGAACCTTGGACCTTCGCCATCAAGGTCTTCGTCACACAGTAAGCTTCGTCATATATGTTATTGACGAACATTCAATCTTCGTCATATATGATCCACAATCTTCGTCAAACATATGCAGTCTTTATCAACATGTGAACAATTAATTATATAACAAACAAAATTCACGTTCACATGCAATTCTAGCATATATATGTTGCCTTTTGACAATGACATCATCATGACATCAACATGGTGATGTCATGGTGATGTGGTGACGGGAAAGGTTCGCGGCTCATCGTGCTTCGCGTGTCAATTTCTGGGACGCATGACGGAGGAATGTCGTGACATCGGGCTTGAGCCGAACCTAACCAATTCGAACCGAGTCGAACCGAGTCGCGTCCACATAATATGTATCAACAAACTCCCCCTTGGACGCTACTCGTGAGGTTCATCTTCCATGTCTTCCATGTCGGAGGATCTTCAAAGTCTTCACGTGTCGCAAGTAGAAATTGTATCAACAAACTCCCCTTTTCATTTAGGAAGTGTGTTAACAGACTCCCCCTTAACATAAACTCTCCCTTGAGTTATGCTCATGAATATTTTGATCTTCAATTCTTTAGATCCTTGTGGTGTTGACTGATTGGTCAGCGGCAACTCGATCATCTTGATCTTTTGAGTGCGTCCATGTCGTGTCTTCATTCCGAAGCTTTTCATCTAACACGTTCTCATCGTCTTTAGCTGATTGGATGTCGTATCTGCACATACAAGAAAGCTAAACGCGTAATGAGAACAACCGCTTGGAATATAGTTAACATTTAAACAAATGCCACACATGTGACCATGTTTTCAACTATCGTCCGACAGTTTGAAAGTTTAACAAATTGTTCAATTTTGGTTCTTAACTTTCAAAAACTTGCAAATTTCGACCGTTTATGAAGAATTAGTCGTTTTGGTTTTCGATCAGGTTTTAGGTAACGAAGATTCGAGTTCCAACATCGGTTAATCAAAAGAATTTAGAAATAAAATCTTTTTGGCTTTTGTAAAGTTTATATTAAAACATTCCTAAAATATTTTTGGTATTTTGAATATTTGAAATGTAAAAACGGAAAGCAGTAAATAAATATATACAGGTTTGCAGAAACTAAGAAAAGTAAATATATACAAACATTCTTTTTGCGAGTTTCGAGGGTAAGAGAATCATATCAGTGTACGGTCATGCCAAAACGACTCTTGTTTGTTCATTTAGTTAACATTTAGATAAACATCCTATAACGATTATCGGTATTGTTATCCACATAAGCTCAACTTATCATATGTAATCATGGCGAGAGGATACGTTAAGGTATGATTTATACTTACCGACTGGTGTGCATCCACACACGACACATTCCTGTATCAAGGTATTCACGAGGATTCATCTTACTGGTGAGTATACCATTTATCATCTGTTTGACCGTATATGAAAATGTGAGAAACTCACTTATTTTGTTTGAAAACAAGCCCTATGTGATAGAATCACTTATTGATGAGGAACTTGATTTTCAGATGCATGAGGGCACAGGAGCAAGTCCGTGAACAGGTCAGTACTTTCGTACAGCAAAGAGACGAACTTGACTCCCGGATAAATGTGATATATTATCTCTTATTTTGTGGATATGTGATTGTTGATCACTTATTAAGGTCGTATGCAGTATGTACACGTATGTATAGTATCATGGAAGTTCTAGACTTCGTCTCCGTTATTTTTCGGTAAAAGAACCAACCATGATACCCAGATGATAAACAGCATAAAGACCACATATCTCATAACCTCGGCAATCTCTCAAACGAAATTTCGGTACTAAGACCATATGCCAATGAGTGGTTCCCACCTGGTCTTCAATCGATTTAAGTTTATATTACCCTGCACACTTTAAGATGATTGTGAGCCTACCGATACATCTTATATAGAGCTGCTTAACATTTTTCATTTTGCATTTCAGTTTAAAAATGTTTCAACAGACCACTGATGTACTATCATTTTCTCTTTTGCTCGCCAGGAAACTCATTTTTGGTTTTTCTATTGTTTTTAAGTTTTGAAATTTTGTTTGATGTTTTTGAATTTTCAAATTTTGGAATAACTCCCCCTAAAATCAACAAACTTACAATAATTTTAAAAACACAAAGATATAACTCTTGCTTGACTTTATGCCGTTTACCAATAATAAAAAGTCAAATCTTGATTTATCAAATGCTTTGGTAAAAAGGTCGGCACGTTGGTCATCGGTATGGACCTTAACAACATCGATAAGCCTTTTATCAAAGCAATCACGTATGAAGTGATACCTAATTTCGATGTGTTTGGTCTTTGAATGCTGCACAGGATTTCTAGTGATAGATAAGGCAGCAGAATTATTGACTAAAATAGGAGTAGTTAGGAATTCAAAACCGTAATCGCGCATTTGCTGTTGTATCCACAGGACTTGGGAGCAACAACTTGAGGCAGCAATGTATTCAGCTTCACAAGTTGATGTAGCGACACAAGTCTGCTTCTTGCACTGCCATGTTACGAGGCGATTTCCTAAAAACTGGCATCCAGCCGTTGTGGATTTGCCGTCAATTTTGCATCCGCAAAAATCAGAATCACTGAAAGTGATCAAGTCAAAGTTATCATCCTTAGGGTACCATAGACCGGTGTCTGGGCAACCCTTCAAATAACAAAAAAAATCCTTTTTACAGCTGCATGATGTGAGGCTTTCGGGTTCACTTGATATATGGCTAGCAGGCATGTTGGATACATTATATCTGGTCTTGATGCTGTGAGGTACATAAGGGATCCAATCATCGCGCGATAGTATGAAGAGCTAACGAGTTCACCCTTCAAGTCTGGATTGATTCGGTGATTTTACTGCAGTGGGGTACCAATGGGCGATGTGTCGGACATCTGGAATCGGCTCAAGATGTCTTGGACATACTTAGTCTGATGGATCCCAGACTTTGTTTGTTGCACTTGCAAGCCCAAAAAGAAAGTCATCTCCCCCATAGCGCTCATCTCGAATTTATCCTGCATTACACGCTCGAAATCCCTACACATAACATTGTTAGTAGAACCAAATATAATATCATCCACATATACCTGTACCAGTAGAAGATCTCCATCTTGTTCTTTTATGAAGAGAGTGCAATCGATAAGACCTCTGCGAAATCCATTCTCCAGCAGATAATTAGACAAGGTTACGTACCAAGCTCGCGGTGCTTGATGTAGACCATAGAGAGCTTTGTTCAGCAACCAAACCCGATTGGGATGGATAGGATCTTCAAAACCTGGAGGCTGTTCAACATACACCTCTTCTTCGACTAGACCATGTAAGAATGCACTTTTGACGTCCATCTGATAAACCTTGAATCCTTTGAATGAGGAATAAGCTAGAAAGATCCGAATTGCTTCCAGACGTGCAACAGGTGCATACACTTTGTTGTAGTCTATACCTTCAATCTGACGAAAACCTTGAATGACCAACCCTGCTTTGTTGCGAATAACGTTTCCACGGTCGTCCTTTTTGCATTTATACACCCAACGGGTACCAATCTTCTTATAATCAGCAGGTTTCTATACGAGCTTCCAGACACCAAGTTTCTGGAATTGTTGCAGTTCTTCCTGCATTGCTTCAACCCAAGAGTTATCTTTCAAAGCTTCTTTCCAAGTTCTTGGCTCTTCCTGTGAGACATAACATGCGAAAGACCAATCGTTTTGTTGACCAGATTCTCGAATCGCCGCATACAAGCCTGCGTTGTTGTTGTTTCGCAACATGTTTCTTGTTTGAATGCCACTCTGTACATTACCGATGATGTTTTGTTGAGGATGGGAATTGTGAATCCTTGTTTCTGGATTATCTGGAACTGGAATGTTTGTACCTAGATTGTTGAGATTGAGATCAACAACCAATTCAATACCCGGAACTGACGAAGAGGATGATGCAGTAGCTTCAGCTGTTCTAGGGGCGTCCACTGGAGGTGTAGCCTCTGAAGTACCTTGTACAGCTGTTGTAGGACCTTCTTAATCTGCATCTAGAAATTCTTCATCCTCTGAAGATTCGTTCAGTTCGGTTGCATCATGAAAATCCTCATTGTCGAGAGCCTTATTGTTCACTGAAGATGGTTCTTGATTGACAACAATTGGACGAACCAACGGTGAATCTGTTGCGTTGTCACTCTCGAAAAACATCCTTGCCGCAGCATTTTCTTCAACTGCTTCAACATTTATCGAATTGAAAAAGTTATCGTATTCAAACATCCATGGTTGACCTGGATTTTTTACTGGCAAAGTGTGCCTTTGTACTCTGACTTCAGACCATTCCTCGACCCGTTTAGTCTCTAGATTCCAGACTCTTAAGTTCGGGGTGGCATAACCAAGAAAGTGACCTTCAATAGCTTTTGCCCCAAACTTTCCATTAGGATCAATCATTGTGCAAGGAGCTCCAAACGGTTCAATATATGACAAATCTGGTTTCCGTTTGTGAAGAAGCTCGAAGCAGGACTTCTTGTGCCTTTTGACTGTAAGGACTCGGTTCAATGTATAACAAGCAGAGGACACAACTTCAGTCCAGAAGGGAATCGGAAATTGTGACTCTAACAACATAGTCCTAGAAGTTTCGATCAATGTACGGTTTTTACGTTCAGCGACGCCGTTCTGTTGAGGAGTGTAAGCCGCACTAAATTCGTGAAGAATACCTTTTGATGTACAAAACTCCGCCATGTTATGATTTTTAAATTCTGTACCATTGTCGCTGCGTATCCGTCTAACCTTCAACTTATACCAATTCTCAATCTGAATGATCAAGTTTTTGATAATACCGAAAGTTTCACTCTTGTGAGCCATACCGAAAGTTTTTGAAAATCTTATACAAGTTTTTGATGCTTTTGTGCTTGACAGGACCGAACAAATCCATGTGCAAACGTTCAAGAGGAACTGCCACCGTGTTGATTTTCTTTGTAGGATGTCGCTTCTTGGTTTGCTTCCCTTTTTGGCATGAAACACAGACGTCTTGAAGATGGAAATTTTTAAGAAGAACACCATTTACTAATTCATTCAACACCAAATGATTCATTTTTCGTAAGTGAATGTGACCCATACGTCTGTGCCAAGAGATAGAGTCTTTTTCAGTGGCTTTGGTAATAAAAGAAGTTGCTTGTGCAGTCGTTGTTATTGCTTGGCTCATATCAAGGACATATAAATCGTTTATCCTTGGAGCTGATAAGAGAATCCATTCTTTTGGAATCTTGAAGACGGGTTTCAGCACGTAACATCCATTTGCATCAAAGTGTACTGAAAATTGCTTATCACAGATTTGTGAAACGCTAAGAAGATTGTGATCAAGCTGTTGTACAAAGTTGATATTGTCAAAACTTACAACCCCGTTAGATACCATTCCTTCTCCAGTAATATATCCTCCTTTATCTCCAGCAAAAGCAATATAACCTCCTCTAATAGATTTAACGTCGTAGAGAAGCTTCATGTCGCCTGTCATGTGCCTGGATGCCCCACTATCAACAATCCAATGACTGCTGAAAGTTCCTCCTAGAACACCCTGTACATGTACTCACATGATTAGTTGGAGATGGGGACCCAAGCCTTTGTGGTCTTGGGTCTTCCATTTTTATGAACGTAAGTTACTTGAACTTCTCGATGTTGTGGAAATTGTGATGTTCCCCCTGATTCAGTAACCGTTTTTGGTTTCCAGGTCTATTTTGTTTTACCAGTGTTATTCTTTAAAATCTTAACTTCATGATTCTCTGAAGTTTTTGAATTGTCTGGTTTGACAGAAACAAATGTTTTGTTAACCACATCGGTTTTAATCGCTTTTTCAATTTTCTTGACCTGTTGGCGTTTCTGTTTCTTTTCCCTTTCTTTTACAAGACGGGGATCTGGTTTTGATGAAACAGATCACTTTCGGTCATTTCGGTCACGGGGATCATCAACTTTGGCTTTTAACTTATGAAGATATGGATAATTGCGAATAATATGTCCAAATGTGCCACATGAAAAACATGATCTTCGTTCTACAAACCCCGAAGTATCATGTGATTGTCTTGTCGATGATGAACTTTGTGATCCCGAGGTACTTGGTTTTGAACTGTTTGGTTCATTTCTTTTCAACATTTTAACTTGATTAACATGATCTAAGTTAGATTTATTGGCAAATGTTTCAAGGTTATCCATTCCCGTCGATTTCACAAAGTTCACTTTCTTGTTCTTCTTTTGATTTGGTTCCTTTCGACCTTGAGTCATTGATTTACCATTTGGTTTGGTATGATTTTGCTGCTTTTTCACTGTTGGTAATTTCTGATTGCCACATTGTTTTCGAACTTCAGCCTTTGGGATAGGAGGACACTGTGTTACCACAACGTGTGATCCTGTCTTTCCCAAGAACTTACTTGTTGAATCCTCAAAAATTTTACTAATTAAAGATTGATTAACATTCTTAATAGGAAAATCTTTGTTAGAGTAGATTTTATCATCACCAACAAGAGTGTACATCAAATTCACACTCTCAGACTCTTTTGCAGACGTGGACTCGACCAGAGCAGTCTTAGCAGGTTTTGCGGGAGGATAACATAGAATATGATTCTCAAGAGGTATCTCATCTTCTTTGATTACCGCATCAGACTGTGCTGAGTCAGTATCACAGGATTCATCATCTGAAGAATCAGCATCCTCAACAATGACTGGAGGATCCTGATTCTGTTCAGCAGAAGACACACTTGTATCTGCTGACACATCCAAATCTGATGGTACTTCCGGTTTGTATCCAAGTCCCGTTGCAAATTCCTCAATGTCTAAAGGAACAGATTCCACATAATAAGTTCTATTCTCATCATCAGGCATGGCATCATAATTTTGTCTAACAGGTGGTGAACATTTCTTATATCCAATGCACGTGACATCCTTTTTCTCTTTTTGTGTGTCAATGATGTGATCCAGCACGTATCTAGAGTTTGAATAACTGTCTAGCTTAAGCCGGATCGCCTCACTTTTGTCACACCCCGACCGCGTTAAAACAACAAAACCGCGGCAGAAACGTCGGGGAGTGTCGTGGCAGAATTATTGTTTCATAACCATGGATACAAAAAGAGTTTCGTTTTATTGATAATATTAAAAATTTACATTGTCTTAACACATAACAAACAAATTACACATCGACTATCATTATTATTATGTCACTAAGGCCTCGTCCAGATCCTATGTGACTCATGCTTCCTAGTAATCATCATCAAGCAACATCACCTGAAACATATGTAAAAACAAAGTCAGCAAAGAAATGCTGGCGAGTACATAGGTTTTATAGGAGTGTCGGATTCATGGCTAGTTTAAATGTTGCAATATTTTATTAAAAACCTTGTTTTGAAAAGAGTATAATATTGCAACGAAATTAACCAACTCAAATCAAGCGGGTTATAATTTACAAAACCTCGTAGCCATGTACATCAATCCTTACGCGGCCCGTGTAAGCATCTTTGGCAGATTGTCAAAACAGGTCCCTGCACATCAGAAACTTGCATTTTTTACACGTTTAAGCCCCGTTAACCTCATTTCAAGGCTCTAAAATGAAGTTAAAGTATAGAGAACTTAAAACATGCTCAAAAATATCTCGGATGTCGGTTCGTTTGGTCGTACGGTTGCGTTGTTCGGTTAATTACGACGGATGTCGTAACGAACGCAAAAACGATCCAAATTAAGCGACGAATGGAATTTTATCAAGCCAATCACTAAAATAAAATATTTTAATGATTGAATAAATTTTTGGATGTCCGGATATATTCAGAACGTAAGATATGCGCGAAAATGCAAACTTGTGCACTTTTTGACGCTTCTAGTCCCTATTGATCAATAAAGCTTATTTTAGCATACCGAACCCCTCAAAGCCTATTTCTAAGCTATGTAAAGGATATTTAGGGTATGTTCAACTTATGATCAAGTTCCGGAATGTTTGTTACTATACAAATCGGTATAGTTTCGCAGTTTGACACAAATAGTCCCTGCGATCGAACAAAGTTGATTTCAACACACCAAACCATCCAAAACTTATTTCTAAGTTATGTGGAGGTTATTTAAGGTATGTTAAGCCTATTTCACTATTTCGGAGTGTTTGGCGCGTTATACTGACTGTGTTTACGCACCAGTTTGCGTATAACTTTCAAGAAAGCGATTTAAAGCTTGAAATTGGAATCGAATCGAATTGAAAAATCACCAACACAAATACACACATAATAACACCATAACAAATATAATAACACCGAAGCACATTGTTTTATTAATAATCAACATTGTTTTACATTGTACATCGATTACAAAACACAATTGTCACAGTCTCCCCTACTTCAGGAAATTTCGTCCCGAAATTTTAACTAGAGGAAGCTTGTGAAAACAAATGCGGATATTTCGTCTTCATTTGGTCCTCACTTTCCCAAGTAAACTCTGGGCCACATTTGGATTCCTAGCGAATCTTGACCAATCGAATCTGTTTGTTCTTCAACTGTTTGAATGTACGGTCCACTATCTCCACGGGTTTCTCGACAAAGTGCATCGTTTCATCGATTCGGATCTCGTTGAGAGGAATGTGAAGATCAGCATCAGCTAAACACTTTCGCAAATTGGACACGTGAAAAGTCGGATGAATATTTCAAAGCTCTGGAGGTAGCTCTAATCGATAGGCAACCTTCCCAATTCTTTCCCCAATCTTAAATGGTCCCACATATCGAGGTGCAAGTTTTCCTTTCTTTCCAAATCTCACGACTCCTTTCGAAGGCGACACCTTGAGTAGGACACGGTCTCCGACTTGAAATTCTAAGGGCTTGCGTGACAAATCCGCATAACTCTTTTGACGGTTTCGAGCTGTCACAAGATTATCGCGGATTTTCTTGATTTTGTCTGTTGTTTCCAGAACGAGTTCAGGTCCAATAAGCTGAGCTTCACCGGTCTCATTCCAACAGACAGGTGAACGACATTTTCGACCGTAGAGAGCTCCGAATGGTGCCATATTAATACTAGCATGATGACTATTGTTGTAGGAGAACTCGATCAGTGGAAGATGAGAATCCCAATTACCACCAAAGTCTATCACGCATGCTCTACGCATATCCTCCAAAGTTTGAATCGTCCTCTCAGATTGACCATCTGTTTGGGGATGATAAGTAGTGCTTAGATTTAGTTGGGTTCCCAAAGCAGATTGCATGGTCTTCCAGAAATGAGATGAAAACCGAGCGTCACGATCGGAAATGATATCCAAAGGAACACCATGTCGTGATATAATCTCATCAACATAAATCTTTGCAAGTTTATCAGCAGATAGATCCTCGCGAATCGGAATAAAATGAGCTAATTTTGTTAATCCATCGATAACAACCCAAATAGCATCGTGACCTTTAGATGTACGTGGTAACTTAGTGATGAGATCCATAGCAATGTTCTCCCACTTCCAAACCGGTATCTCTGATTATACAAGCAAACCAGAAGGTCGTTGATGTTCAGCCTTGACTTTGAGACAAGTTAGGCATTTCGATACATACAAGGCAACATCCTTCTTCATACCAGGCCCCCAATACTGAGTACGAAGCTCCTTGTACATTTTATCAGCACCAGGATGGATAGAATATCGAGACTTGTGAGATTCGTCCATCACTAGGGTGCGGATATCGTCTTGTTTCGGAATCCACAAACGATCCTTGAAGTAGAGTAAACCATCGTCTTTCCTTTCGAGCTTAAGCTCAAGTTGAAGCGGTAGCTCATTTTTCAATAAGCCTTTGATCACACAAGATCGTTGAGCTTGAAGGACACGAGATTGAATATCAGATAGAGTACGAACAGAATGAAGCTTAACTCATTCCTTTCGACTAAGCGCATCGGCTACGACATTTGCCTTACCAGGATGGTAGCGAATCTCGCAATCGTAGTCGTTCAAGAGTTCAACCCAACGACGTTGCCTCATGTTGAGCAATTTCTGATTAAGAATATGCTGGAGACTCTTGTGCTCTGTGAAAACCACACATTTCGTGCCATAGAGGTAGTGTCTCCAGATTTTAAGCGCGAAAACCACAGCTCCTAACTCAAGATCATGAGTCGTATAGTTCTTCTCATGAACTTTCAGCTGTCTTGACGCATAAGAAATAACTTTAACTCGTTGCATGAGAACGCAACCAAGGCCTAAGTTGGACGCATCGCAATAGACAACGAAATCATCATTTCCATCGGGCAGAGATAGAACAGGAGCATTACAAAGCTTCCGTTTTAGCGTTTGAAATGCTTCTTCTTGTTTGGGTCCCCAGTCAAAAGGCTTATTCTTCTGACACAAAGCAGTGAGTGGAACCGCAATCTTCGAGAAATTAGAAATGAATCGATGATAATAACCAGCAAGACCAAGAAAAGATCTGTTGATACACGATTTGTGGACGCGACTCGACTTGTCACGACTCGGCTTAGCAACGACATTCCTCCGTCGTGTGCAAGAAGACTTCAAGCAGGCCAAGAGAACAAAAGAGTTGAACCTTGGTCCTTGGGCTAAACCAGATCGCGAATCAAACACATGGGCTGATATGTACTCGGCGAAACTGGTCTGGGCCTCAACAGTTGGGCCAAAGCCCAAAGTCTACGAAACAAAAGGGATGTCGACGAAACACATCAGTTTCGTCGACCAAGCCCTGTTTCGTCACTATTTCGTCGCTTGTCTTGTTGTTTCGTCAAGCCAGTTTGTGATTCGTCATGATCTGATTTGTTATGTGTTGCTGGTGCTATAAATAGACAAGAATAGAGAGAGCACGGATAGAACACACACGAGAGAGTTTGAGAGAGTTTACAGAATACATTTGTAAACCTTGTGTTGTAACTGACTTTTCAAGTATTAATACATAGGTGTTAATCGTTGAATCTCGTGTCCATACTATCATTGTTGTGTTCAATCTCGGTTTGCTATTCCGGTTGGATTCCGCACAACCGGGGTGGTTTGTATACAAGGATTGGGCGACTAGATCCTCCCCTAGCCGGACCTACAAGTAGTATCAGAGCCTTGGCTCTTCTCCTTGTTAAAACCGAGGTGTTCTTGGTTGTTTTTCGGGTTTTAAAGTTCATATTTTCTGGAAAACATCTTAAAATCAGGAGTAAATCTTGTTGTTTTGCTTTGTGTTTTGGTTAAAAACCTTGTTATTTCTCATGTTCACATGCTAGTTATGGGTTTTTATTAAACATTTTAGCAAAATCGTGTGTTTCGGAAAGTTTCGGTTTACCGGAAGCTTCATGAAGTTCATGGTGTTCTTCATATTGTTCTTCACATTTTACACTTTTTGATCTTTGAAAAATTACTTGTGAAAGTGTTTGTGCATTGGGAAGTGTTAAAAGATTAAAATATTACAAACCATACTTGTTTGGTGAATACAACATGCTTTGAGCCGAAAGTATGGTCTGTTGTGTCAGAAAAGGATAAAGTTTGAAAAGTTTACCAACCACTGACACCTCTTTCAACGAAACAGGATTTCCCTTTCGTCAAACATAATCGACGAAACGCTTGATTGGGCCTTGAATCTTGTTTCGTAGAACATAGGTGGGCCAAAAGACATTCCTGTTTCGTCAATTATCAAGCCCAAATTAAAATTCATTTTCGCCGAAGTGTGTTAGACGAAACAAGATTGTCAGTTTCGTCATTTTTGAAGTGGGCTTAGTAACTGGGCTTTATTTAAAATCAATTTCGTCGACTAGCAAGGACTTGGGCCCGTTTCGTCATTATCATACAAATAGGCATATTTCTGTTTCGTTGTTCATTGGGCCAGTTTCGTAGAACGTTGGGCTTGGTTTTGTTTCGTCAAGATTAAAATTGCAAAGTCTGTTTCGTGAAACTGTTTGTTTCGTCGAAACACTTATATTTTTAAACAGAAGGTTTACACTAGTGGTTTAACTGTTTGTTTGAGGTGTGATTTTCAGGTATTCATTTTTCTTGATCAAATATGTATCCGAGTTGGTGGGGTACTCCGTCTCCGGATACAGGAAAGTATAGAAATACGAGTTTGTCTCCTTCGTGGGCCGAGTCTCCCTTACCGGTATCTTCGCAAGCTAATGCAATTTCTACCGGTCAATGGGCATTCGTATCAAATCAAACTCCAAGTATTCAAAGCATTCTCTTAAGCGAGAGCGAAACCGGAAGTTTGAATCGGCCTCCTAAGTTGATGCACTTAAATGAATATCCGGGATGGGTAGACAGATTTCATACATACGTCCTTGGGCAAAACACAGAATTGTGGTTACGTTTCACCACAGATTTCGATCAAGCTATAGAAGTTGCCGCTTCAACTGCTGCTACATTTGCCGATCTTCCTGAAGATCAGAAAAAGACATATGACTTGGAAAAGAAGGCATATGCCATTCTTACTCAGGCATTAAGCAAGGATATTTACCATCAATTTGTCAACTGTAAAACGACAAAGAAATTATGGGATGCGTTGAAGACGAGAGGTGTAGGAAACGAAACGACTCGCCAATTGAGACACGATCTACTCAAGAAAGAGTTTGATGGGTTTACATGCATGGATAAAGAATCCTTGGGAGATTTGATGAGTCGATTTTCTCATTTGTTGACTGAATTGGGAAATTTTGGAGTGGTAACGACTCCAATTGAAGTTGTCACCAAGTTTGCTGATGCTTTGCCACCACAATGGAGTAATTTCTTGGAAATTCTGAAGTACAATGGCACTTTGGCTACAACAAGCTTCAATGACTTTGTTCAAATCCTGGAGAATAAGAATCGGGAAGAAACCCTTAAGGCGAAAAGGGTCCAAGTGCCACAGAATCCTGAGATGTATTATGGAACTCCTAGCACTCCTGCAATACAAGTGCGACATAATCCTGAAATGTATTATGGAACTCCTAGTACTCCTGCAAGACCAATCTCACATGCTCCAATTCAGACGGCGTTTGTGTCTAGCACAGATCTACATGGCAATCCTATCCAAGTTCCTGTTAAGCCAGCTCCAACAACAGACTTGTACGGAAATCCGCTTCAACCAGTTTCTCAACCAGTGCCACAACAGCAAGCCTGTTATGGTAGCACGTCATCAGCTGGTCAGCCATCTAATACAGTACGACTCGACACTTCAAGCTTCTCTAAAGTAAGTGTTGAAGTAGCAAAAGAACATATGGAGCTACTAAACACATTGGTGAGCGCATATTGTGGGTTAGTAGAAGGTCAGATCGGAAACATCAATCTGACACAGGAAGATTATCAGCAGATTGATAAAGAGGAGATGGATTTGATGGACATCAAATGGGCGTTCGCAAGTGCTGTAAGGCGAGTAAAGGATTTCATGGAGAGAACGGGCAGAACCAGCTTGGAAAGCAAGAAAGACACCAAGTATGGGTTCGATAAACAGGCTGTCAAGTGCTTCAACTGTGGTGAACGGGGTCACTTCAAGAGAGAATGTACAAGACCGGCTCAGCATGGGAACCAGAATCCGTTCAGAAATCAAGGCAACCAACAGAATCAGAACAGGAACAATGAGCGTACGTTGATACCGGTCAACAACCCAAGTCAAGCAGGACCATCAAATGCCAACCAGGCACTTGTGGTTCAATTAGATGAAGGTTGTGATTGGTCAATTCAGTTGGGAAATGATGCTCCAGATGGAACAGCTTGTTTTGCTGAGGTTGTCAAGGATCTTAAGCATGCCAGTGGTGGAGAATCTTCCACCAATGGTGACGAATCTTCTGAAGATGAAGACAGCTCCGGTTACAGTAGAAGCTCGGATGAAGAATCCTCAAACTCAGGCGATGATCATTTGAATGACACATCAAGTGTGTCTGTCGATGCAGAGGTTGATGAGCTATTGGAAGAAGCTGCAGCAGGAAATCATAGGAGATCTATATTGGTGGATCAAGCTGCTTATTCTTCGTCTTCTCTCCATTCAGCCTTTATGGCTAATGTCGACAGTTCATCAAGTCAGGTATGTGACGATGAACCCACTGCTGTTATTTGTGATAATTGTGATAGATTGAGTGTTAAATGTGCTGATTTAGAGGCAAACATGTCTGAGTTGCAAGGCAAACATGATGCTTTACAAGCTAGTTTGTTTGACTTGCAAGACAAACATGTTTCGTTGAATGATAAGTGGTGTAAATTGCAAAGCAAACACGAGGCTTTGCAAGAGAAATATGATGTGACATTCGTCCACAATCAGAAATTGACCGTGGATCTTTCTAAGTGCACAGAAGCCAACATGTTTTATGAAAACCATGAAAAGGAATTTAAATCGATGATTGAAAAATTAAAGAAAGATAAAACCGAGCTGACAAAAATGGTTTCCAGAAAACAAACTGACATAAATTTGTATATCACTCGTCTTGAGATAATGCAAAAAGAGATGGCTTGTGTTAAAACTGAAAGTGAGGCGATCCGACTCAAGTTAGACAGCTATTTAAGCTCTAGCTATGTGTTGGATCACATCATTGATGTTCAGAAAGAGAAAAGGGATATCACATGCATCGGATATAAGAAATGTCCACCACCCGTGAGAAACAATTATGATGCCATGCCTGATGAGGAGTATAGAACTCACTTTGAACCATCTGTTCCTTTAGACGTTGAGGAATTTGCAACTGGACTTGGATACAATTCGGAAGTATCATCAGATTCGGATGTGTCAGCAGATACATTTGTAACTGCTGAACAAAATCAGGATCCTCCAGTTGTGATTGAGGATGCTGATTCTTCTGATGATGAATCTGATGATACTGATTCAGCAAAGTCTGATGCGATAATCAAAGAAGAGGACATACCTCTTGAGAATCATATTCTATGTGATACTCCCGCAAAACCTACTAAGACTGTTCCGACCGAGTCCACGTCTGCAAAAGAGTCTGAAAGTGTGGATTTGCTGTACACTCTTGTTGGTGATGATAAAATTTATTCTGACAAAGATTTTCCGATTAAGAATGTAAATCAATCTTTAATCAGTAAAGTTTTTGAAAATTCAACAAGTAAGTTTTTGGGAAAGACAGGATCACATGTTACAGTAACACAGTGTCCTCCTATTCCAAAGGCTGAAGTTCGAAAACAATATGGAAATCAGAAATTACCAACAGTGCAAAAACAACAAAATCATACCAAACCAAAAGGAAAAGCAATGACTGAAAGTCAAAGGAAGCCGAAACAAAAGAAGAACAAGAATGTGAACTTTGTGAAATCAAAGGGAACGGACAAAATCGAAACTTTTGAAAACAAATCTAACTTGGATTTTGTTAAACAAGCAACAGTGTTGAAAAGAAATGAACCAAGTAGTTCAAAACCAAGTACCTCGGGGTCACAAAGTTCATCATTATCGGCAAGACGATCACATGATACTTCGGGGTTTGTTGAACGAAGATCATGTTTTGAATGTGGTGAAATTGGACACATAATTCGAAACTGTCCGTATCTTCATAAGTTGAAAGCTAAGGATGATGATCCCCGTGACCAAATTGACCGCAAGCGATCTGTTTCATCAAAACCAGATCCCCGTCTTGTAAAAGAAAGGGAAAAGAAACAGAAACGCCAACAGGTCAAGAAAATTGAAAAGGCGATTAAAACCGATGTGGTTAACAAAACATCTGTTTCTGTCAAACCAAACAATTCAAAAACTTCAGACAACCATGAAGTTAAGATTTTAAAGAATAACACTGGTATAACAAAACAGACCTGGAAACCAAAAACGGTTATTGAATCAGGGGGGCCATCACAATTTCCAAATCATCAAAAAGTAGAAGTTATTGTTGTTGATGAAAATGGAAGACCCAAGACCACAATGGCTTGGGTCCCCATCTCCAACTAATTAAGTGAGTTCATGTGCAGGGTGTTCCAGGAGGAACTATCAGTAGTCACTGGATTGTTGATAGTGGGGCATCCAGGCACATGACAGGCGACATGAAGCTTCTCTACGACGTCAAATCTATTAGAGGAGGTTATGTTGCTTTTGCTGGAGATAAAGGCGGATATATTACGGGTGAAGGAATGATATCCAACAGGATTGTCAGCTTTGATAAGATCAACTTCATGCAACAACTTGATCACAATCTTCTCAGCGTTTCACAAATCTGTGATAAGCAGTTCTCAGTACACTTTAATGCTAATGGATGTTATGTGCTGAAACCCGGCTTCAAAATTCCAAAAGAATGGATTCTCTTGTCTGCTCCAAGGATAAATGGATTCTCTTGTCCGCTCCTTGATATGAGCCAAGCTATCACAACGTCTGCACAAGCAACCTGTTTCGTTTCCAAAGCCACAGAAAAAGACTCAATCTCTTGGCACAGACGAATGGGTCACATTCACTTACGCAAAATGAATCATTTGGTGTCAAATGAATTGGTGAATGGTGTTCCTCTTAAAAATTTCCATCTTCAAGACGTCTGTGTTTCGTGCCAGAAAGGAAAACAAACGAAGAAGCGACACCCGACTAAGAAGATCAACACGGTGGCTGTTCCTCTTGAACGTTTGCACATGGATTTGTTCGGTCCTGTCAAGCATAAAAGCATCCGGAATGATCAATATTGCCTCGTGATAACTGATGATTATTCAAGATTTTCTTGGGTGGCGTTCATGGCACACAAGAGCGAAACTTTCGGTATTATCAAAAACTTGATCATTCAGATTGAGAATTTGTATAAGTTGAAAGTTAGACGGATACGTAGCGACAATGGTACTGAATTCAAAAATCATGCCATGGCGGATTTTTGCACTTCAAAAGGTATTCTTCACGAGTTTAGTGCAGCTTACACTCCTCAACAGAATGGCGTCGCTGAACGTAAAAATCGTACATTGATCGAGACTGCTAGGACAATGTTGGTAGAGTCACAGTTGCCGATTCCCTTCTGGACTGAAGCTGTGGCCTCTGCATGTTACACGTTGAACCGAGTCCTTATAGTCAAAAGGCACAACAAGACCTGTTATGAGCTTCTTCACAAACGGAAACCAGATTTTTCATATCTTGAACCGTTTGGAGCTCCGTGCACAATCATCGATCCTAATGGAAAGTTTGGGGCAAAAGCAATTGAGGGATACTTTCTTGGGTATGCCACCCCGAACTTAAGAGTCTGGAATCTAGAGACTAAAAGGGTCGAGGAATGGTCTGAGGTCAGAGTACAAAGGCACACTTTGCCAGTCAAATGTCCTGGTCAGCCATGGATGTTTGAGTACGATGACTTTTTCAATTCGATCAATGTTGAAGCCGTTGAAGAAAATGCTGCGGCAAGAATGTTTTTCGAGAGTGACAATGCAACAGTTTCACCGCTGGTTCGTCCCATTATTGTCAATCAAGAACCATCTTCAGTGAACAATAATGCTCTCGACAATGAGGATTTTCACGATGCTACCGAATTGAACGAATCTTCAGAGGATGATGAATTTCTCGATGCAGATCAAGAAGTTCCAACAACAGCAGTTCATGGTATTTCAGAGGGTACACCTCCAGTGGACGCCCCTAGAACAGCTGAAGCTACTGCATCATCCTCTTCGTCAATTCCGGGTATTGAATTGGTTGTTGATCTCAATCTCAACAATCTGGGTTCAAATATTCCAGTTCAAGATAATCCAGAAACAAGGATTCACAATACCCATCCTCAACAAAACATCATCGGAAATGTACAGAGTGGCGTTCAAACAAGAAACATGTTGCGGAACAACAACAATGCAGGCTTGTATTCAGCTATTCGAGAATCTGGTCAACAAAACGATTGGTCTTTCACGTGTTATGTCTCACAGGAAGAGCCAAGAACTTGGAAAGAAGCCTTGAAAGATAACTCTTGGGTTGAAGCAATGCAGGAAGAACTGCAACAATTCCAGAAGCTTGGTGTCTGGAAACTCGTAGAGAAACCTGCTGGTTATAAGAAGATTGGTACCCGTTGGGTGTTTAAATGCAAAAAGGATGACCGTGGAGTCGTTATTCGAAACAGAGCAAGATTAGTCGTTCAAGGTTTTCGTCAGATAGAAGGGATCGACTACAACGAAGTTTATGCACCTGTTGCACGTCTTGAAGCAATTCGGATCTTTCTAGCCTATGCGTCTTTCAAAGGATTCAAGGTTTACCAAATGGATGTGAAAAGTGCATTCTTACATGGTCTAGTGGAAGAAGAGGTGTACGTCGAACAACCTCCAGGTTTTGAAGATCCTATCCATCCCGATCGGGTTTGGTTGCTCAACAAAGCTCTCTATGGTCTACATCAAGCACCGCGAGCTTGGTACGCAACCTTATCTAATTATCTGCTGGAGAATGGATTTCGCAGAGGTCTTATCGATTGTACTCTTTTCATCAAAGAACAAGATGGAGATCTTCTACTTGTACAGGTATACGTTGATGATATTATATTTGGTTCTACTAATGATGTTTTGTGTAGGAATTTCGAGCGTATTATGCAGGATAAATTCGAGATGAGTGCTATGGGGGAAATGACCTTCTTTTTGGGCCTACAAGTGCAACAAACTGAGTCTGGGATATTCATCCATCAGACTAAATATGTTGGTGACATCTTGAGCCGGTTCCAGATGTCTGATGCAACGCCCATCGGTACCCCATTGCAGCAAAATCACGGGATTAATCCAGACTTGAAAGGTGAAGCTGTTAGCCCCTCATACTACCGCGCGATGATCGGATCTCTTATGTACCTCACACCATCAAGACCAGATATAATGTACCCAACGTGCCTGCTTGCCAGATATCAAGTGAACCCGAAGGCCTCACATCTTGCAGCTGTAAAAAGGATTTTTCGTTATTTGAAGGGTTGCCCTGACACCGGTCTATGGTACCCTAGGGATAATAACTTTGACTTGATCGCTTTCAGTGATTCTGATTTTGGCGGATGCAAAATCGACGGCAAATCCACAACGGCTGGATGTCAGTTTTTGGGAAATCGCCTAGTCACATGGCAGTGCAAGAAGCAGACTTGTGTCGCTACATCCACATGCGAAGCTGAATACATTGCTGCCTCAAGTTGTTGCTCCCAAGTCCTGTGGATCCAACAACAATTGCGCGACTACGGTTTTGAATTCCTAACTACTCCTATTTACGTTGATAATTCTGCTGCATTACAGATCACTAGAAATCCTGTGCAGCACTCAAAGACCAAACACATCGAAATCAAGTATCACTTCATACGTGATTGCTTTGAGAAAAGGCTAATCGATGTTGTTAAGGTCCACACCGATGACCAACGTGCCGACCTTTTTACCAAAGCATTTGACAAATCAAGATTTGACTTTTTATTATTGGTAAACGGCATTAAGGTCAAGCAAGAGTAAAACCAACATCGGAAAATCATTTTTGTACATACCTTTGTGTTTTAAATTTTATCTTAGTTTATTGATTTTAGGGGGAGTAAATCCAAAATTTGAAAATCCAAAAACATCGAAAAATTTCAAAAACACAAAAACAATAGAAAAGCAAAAATGAGTTTCCTGGCGAGAAAAAGAGAAAATGATAGTACATCAGTGGTCTGTCCAAACCTCTTTAAACCTAAACTGAAAAACGATAAGCAGCTCTATATAAGATGTATTGGTAGGCTCACAATCATTTTAAAGTGTGCAGGGTGATATAAACCTTAAATCGACTAAAGACCAGGTGGGAACCATTCATTGGCATATGGTCTTAGTACCGAAATTTCGTTTGAGAGATTGCCGAGGTTCTGAGATATTCGGTATTTATGCTGCTTATCATCTGGGTATCATGGTTGTATCTTTTACCGAAAAATAACGGGGACGCAAGTCTAGATCTTCCATGATACCATACATACGTGTACATACTGCATACGACCTCAATAAGTGATAAACAATCACATGTCCAAACAAAATAAGTGATAATATATCACAGATTCTTTCCGGGAGTCAAGTTCGTCTCTCTGCTGTACGAAAGTACTGACCTGTTCACGGACTTGCTCCTGTGCCCTCATGCATCTGAAAATCAAGTTCCTCATCAATAAGTGATTCTATCACATAGGGCTTGTTTTCAATCAAAATAAGTGAGAATCTCACATCATATACGGTCAAACAGATGATAATCGGTATACTCACCGGTAAGATGAATCCTCGTGCATACCTTGATACGGGAATGTGTCGTGATGTGGATGAACACCGGTCGGTAAGTATAAATCATACCTTAACGTATCCCCTCGCCATGATTACAAATGATAAGTTGAGCTTATGTGGACAACAATACCGATAATTGTTATAGGATGCTTATCGTAATGTTAACAAAAAGCACAACAAGAGCGTTTTGGCATGACCGTACACTAATATGATTCTCTTACCCTCGAAACTCGCAAAAAGAATGTCTGTAAATATTTATTTACTGCTTTCAATTTCTGCATCTCTGTATATATTTATTTACTGCTTTCAGTCTTTAAATTTGAAATATTCAAAATACCAAAAATATTTTAGGTGTGTTTTAATTTAAACCTTTATAAAAGTCAAAAAGATTTTATTTCTGCTTTAGTTTTGATTAACCGATGTTGGAACTCAAATCTTCATTACCTGAAATCTGATTGAAAACCAAAACGACTAAATCTTCATAAACGGTCAAAATTTGCAAGTTTTGAGAGTTAAAAACCTAAAATTGGCAAATTTGTTAAACTTTCAAACTGTCGGACGGTAGTTGATTGAGATATGGTCATACGTGTGTTGTTTGTTATGTTAACTATATTCCAAGCAGTTGTTCTCATTACGCGTTTAGATTTCTTGCATGTGCAGATTCTAAAGGCAAGGAGAACATGGTCGATGACAAGCTTCGGAATGAAGGCACAACGTGAAGGCACTCAAATGATGAAGATGATCGAGTTGCCGCTGGCCATCATCAACACCACAAGGATCTCAAGAACTGAAGATCAAGTCATTCACGAGCATAACTCAAGGGGGAGCTTATGTTAAGGGGTAGTTTGTCAACACACTTTCTACATGAAACGGGGAGTTTGTTGATACACTTTCTGCTTTCAAGACGTGAAGACTTTGAAGATCCTCCGACATAGAAGACATAAAAGGCGAATCGCGCGAGTAGCGTCCAAGGGGGAGTTTGTTGATACACGATTTGTGGACGCGACTCGACTTGTCACGACTCGGCTTAGCAACGACATTCCTCCGTCGTGTGCAAGAAGACTTCAAGCAGGCCAAGAGAACAAAAGAGTTGAACCTTGGTCCTTGGGCTAAACCAGATCGCGAATCAAACACATGGGCTGATATGTACTCGGCGAAACTGGTCTGGGCCTCAACAGTTGGGCCAAAGCCCAAAGTCTACGAAACAAAAGGGATGTCGACGAAACACATCAGTTTCGTCGACCAAGCCCTGTTTCGTCACTATTTCGTCGCTTGTCTTGTTGTTTCGTCAAGCCAGTTTGTGATTCGTCATGATCTGATTTGTTATGTGTTGCTGGTGCTATAAATAGACAAGAATAGAGAGAGCACGGATAGAACACACACGAGAGAGTTTGAGAGAGTTTACAGAATACATTTGTAAACCTTGTGTTGTAACTGACTTTTCAAGTATTAATACATAGGTGTTAATCGTTGAATCTCGTGTCCATACTATCATTGTTGTGTTCAATCTCGGTTTGCTATTCCGGTTGGATTCCGCACAACCGGGGTGGTTTGTATACAAGGATTGGGCGACTAGATCCTCCCCTAGCCGGACCTACAAGATCGAATCTCTGTAGGTGTCGTCGGTGTACTCCGGTCCTTAATAGCAACAATCTTGGATGGATCCACATGAATACCCTGCTCATTGACTATATGACCCAAGAACTTAACTTCTTTAAGCCAAAATTCACACTTGGAGAATTTAGCAAAAAGTTGTTCCTTCTTCAGGAGTTCCAATGTTAAGCGAAGGTGTTGCTCGTGATCGGCTCGAGACTTCGAATAAATGAGAATATCGTCGATAAACACAATGATGAACTTGTCTAAATAAGGTTTACAGACCCTATTCATTAAGTCCATAAAGATAGCTGCGGCATTTGTCAAACCAAAAGGCATGACAGTGAACTCGTAATGCCCATATCTCATGCGGAAAGCAGTTTTGGGAATATCTTCTTCGAGAACACGAAGTTGATGATACCCAGAATGCAGATCGATCTTGGAAAAACATGAAGCACCTTGCAGCTGGTTGAAGAGATCATCAATTCGAGGTTGGGGATATCGATTCTTGATGGTAAGCTTATTAAGCTCACGATAATCAATACACATTCGAAAAGATCCATCTTTCTTTTTCACAAAGAGAACAGGAGCTCCCCAAGGTGAATAACTCGGACGGATGAATCCTTTATCAGATAACTCTTGAAGTTGTTTAGATAACTCTTGCATCTCCGACGGTGTAAGACGATAAGGTGCTTTCGCAATCGGGTTGGAATTGGGTACAAGGTCAATATGAAACTCGACTTGATGAACTGGAGGCAAACCAGGCAGTTCATCGGGAAACACCTCTGGATAATCCTGAACAATTGGAATATCCTGAATACTCTTGCTCTTGCCTTTCTCCTTGGTGACATGTGCCAGAAAAGCAACATATCCTTTTCGCAAATAACTTTGGGCCTTTGTACACGACATAAGCTTCAATCCACCTGATGGTTTCTCGCCACGAACTTCCAGAACATCGCTAGATGACAAAGGAATACGAACAATCTTATCAAAACAAACCACCTCAGCATGATGTTTGGTTAACCAATCCATCCCCACGATAATATCGAAACTCCGAAGTTGCATCGGCGTGAGGTCAATAGGAAAAAGATGGTTATCAAGGTTTAACTGACAATCATGAATAACAGAATCGAGAACAAGAGGTTTACTAGTAGCAACTTCGACAGATAAGGGTTTCCTCAGTTTAGTTCTAGGTATCGCAAGTAAAGGCTCAAAAGATAACGAAACAAAACTTCTATCGGCACCAGAATAAAAAAGAATAGATGCGGGTCGATTGTTAACAAGAAACGTACCATTGACAACCTCGTTGTCAGCCCTCGCTTCGTTGGCATTCAAGTTGTACGCTCGTCCACGAGCGGGATTTACATTCACATTGGCATTTGCGTTCGGATTCGCATTTGCATTTGCATTTGCATTCACCAAACTTGAACAATTGTTGCAGAAGTGACCAAACTCTCGGTGGGAATCTAGCAGCATTCCCTTGGACTGGAGCTTGAACCTGAGCAGCTTGATTCTGACCCAAACGACAGACATTGGCCAGATGCCCAAGTTTACCACACGTTGTGCATTGCTTACAAGCTTGTTGTGCAACATGATGACCGTTGCAACGAGCACAATGAGGTGCGGTACCAGCATACACTTTCTTCGCATGCGGTTGAACCGGTGGGTTCCGAGGGTTCTGAGCATTTTATGCAGTTACTGCAAAATTCTGAGCACCCTTTCGCTTTCTCGACTTCTTTGAAGACTCACATTTCTTCTCCTTACCCTTATCCTTGCCTTTAACAGAATCGGTCAACTTCTTCTTATCACCCTTACGGGTAAGTTTACCCTTTCTGACTTGAGACTCAGTCAGGGTAGCAGACAACTCGATCGCTTGACGGACAGTAGTAGGATTAATGCCAGTCACAATATCCTGTATGGAATCAGGTAAACCATTGATATACCTCTCTATCGCTTTCTCCAACGGGGTAACCATAGTAGGACACAAAAGACTGAGTTCCTCAAAACGATCCGTATACGCACGGTGTTCACCCCCATCTTGCTTTAAATCGTCAAACTCTCGTTCCAAAGCTCGAATTTCGTGGCGGGGACAAAACTCTTTCATCATGAGAGCTCGAAGCTCATCCCATGTTTGTGACAATGCCACTTCGGCACCCCTATCGCCCATAACACCGTTCCACGACGTAAGAGCACGCTTCTCAAACACGCTTGATGCAAATTCAACCTTACGCGCATTCGGACACTGCACATGTCTGAATGTGCTCTCGATACTCTCGAACCACTGCAGGAGCGCAGTTGCTCCTTGCGACCAAGAAAACTTAAGCGGCTTAGCAGAATTGAAATTCTTGAAATTACACTGTGCATTATTTTTGTTATTATTATTGTTATTATTGTTATTGTTGTATAACTCATGGATTTGGGTCACAACGCCTGGAAGCACAGCAGCCATTTGTTGAGAGACAAGGGCTGCGACTTCTTCAGCAGTAAAAGATTGAGCATCACGTCGAGGAGGCATGGTCTAACAAGGAAATATGAGAAACGAGTGAGGTTGATAATTAAGAAAAACAAAAGAGGTATCGACAAAACACAAGGAAGGCAATCATTTTGTTCGTTACCTCGAACAAACAAACGACATGCAGTGACTAATCAAAGTAAATGAATCAAAATAATGTATCGCGAAGACATGCTCGCCTATAATTAAACACTCACCCCAAGAGTTCCCAGGTAAGAGTGACTGGTCCGATTATGTGGATTTGTACGAACACTCTAGCCTTAGACAGAAAACTCAGGGTACAGGCATTAACTCTTCCAGTTTGCACGTGTTCACATTATTTAGATCCAAACTTTGATGAGAGTTTGAAAACTCAAAAGGCACAAAGCCAAAAATGAGACAAACTGGAAGGGTTCAAAACCTTACAATAGAGGGTTCAAAACCTAGTAATCAATCATCCTAGAAGCAGATTCGAATTTGTGTTCTCGTTGTGGTTATCACCTAAGGGTAGGTGACGGTTTTGTTTTAAAAATCTAAACGCAAATTTCTTTGCGTTAGGGTCCTAAAAGTTATAGTCTAGGTCAAAGCATTACTAATAACCTAATTCCCTATAACCATTGGCTCTGATACCAACTCTTCTGTCACACCCCGACCGCGTTAAAACAACAAAACCACAGCGGAAATGTCGGGGAGTGTCGTGGCAGAATTATTGTTTCATAACCATGGATACAAAAAGAGTTTCGTTTTATTGATAATATTAAAAATTTACATTGTCTTAACACATAACAAACAAATTACACATCGACTATCATTATTATTATGTCACTAAGGCCTCGTCCAGATCCTATGTGACTCATGCTTCCTAGTAATCATCATCAAGCAACATCACCTGAAACATATGTAAAAACAAAGTCAGCAAAGAAATGCCGGCAAGTACATAGGTTTTATAGGAGTGTCGGATTCATGGCTAGTTTAAATGTTGCAATATTTTATTAAAAACCTTGTTTTGAAAATAGTATAATATTGCAACGAAATTAACCAACTCAAATCAAGTGGGTTATAATTTACAAAACCTCGTAGCCATGATTCTTAACCCAAAACATTTGTTTTAGTAAACCAAATTGTAAAACATTTCGTATTAACTCGTTTAATAAATCTCGTACGATTTATATCCTTTCGAAAACATCGTATGTGACATAGTTTCAAAATTGTTTACCCAAGTGAACTAAATAATGCCACGGCATGTAATCTGTTGAAAACACTTATATATAAGATGTACCAGCGGCGTATCTACCATGTTTCACCATATTACACCCGTCCTGTTATCCAAACACTTAGCCAAAAACCAATCGTTTACCCAATTCGTTTAATCCTGTTCAATTCGTTTCCAAATCGTTACCTCGTTTAAATCGTTTAAATCATCCTCGTTTTAAATTGTGAAAACTATTTATGGTCTCCTCGCTAATAACATTCAAACCTTCGTGACTCGACTATCTCGCCTATCGCTTCTCGCATTAATAAACCACCAAAGGGTAAATTAACAATCACAGATTCAGTCGTTACCCACCTAACCCACACATAACCATGGGTGCAATCTGATAACGGGATTTGTCAGATCCTATGGTACCATAACCTAATACTGGTCGGCTTGATCAATGCTAATGAATGCCATTCGTTATGTAATTACAACCAACTAGTTTATTCACTTTATTGAAATCGTTATTAGTTTAGTATAAACCATCTTAATCGTTTTTGAAATCATCGTTATAATATCGAAAATCGTTTTGAAAACCATCGTTAAAACCTTGAAAACATTTAGCACATATGAATCACCCCAAAACAATTGAAAATAGTAAAATAGGGGAACTATGTACTCACTTGAAGTGCAAAGTATCCTCAATCTATAGAACTTCAACAAACTCAAGTAAATCAGAGAAATCAAGCAGTACCTAGTAATCGAATCACTAGTCAAACAATAAACACCTAAATCGGAAGATCGGATAGAATGAGGTCTTGTAAACCAAATGAGTGTTAGAACTCATGTGATATGGTTTAACAAAGCCTACATCCTAAATCGGAACCTAACCTAAGTGCTTTCGACCCATCGCGACCCATTAAGGTAGCTTACGCTACGTTAATGCGTCGTGCGCGCAAAAGCGCGTTCGAGACGTCTAACTAGTCCTATGACAAGTATTATATGCTTAAACATGTTTAAATATGTTGCATAATTAGTTACGTGACAAAAGTTTAAGTTACATATGCTTAATTACCAATTACGCATGAAAAGGGCATTTTGGTAATTTACCTAAGGCATATAAACTACCTATCATACAACTACTTAAACTAGGTGACCATAAGGTATAACCTCGGAAGGTTATTCCCTATGCAACTATCGTCACTAAACATGTTTGGTCGGATCCTAATGATCGACCAAACGGGTTAAGATCGAAACTCTAAGAAGGTGTTTAGTCCGCTTGACTTACGACTCTACACAAGCACTAATCTAAAATTGACGAGCTAAACATGCTAAAACATGTTTAGTTAAGTTAGAAAACAGGTTTTGATAACAAAACAAACGGTTTTGATACCCAAGAGTAGTTTGGTTACAAAATACGCATAAAAACGCATTTTGGCCGAAACTACGACCCGTCACTACGCCTAGTCAACGTGGTAATCAGTAGGTATAGTCACAAAGGACTATAACCATCGTGATTACGCTCACGTTGCAAAGTTCAATGGAACTTTGTGTTGACCATTGACTGGTCAAAGCTGAAAGTCAAACTTTTTTGATTTTCATGCTTGAAATACAAGAACAAGCAAGAAGAGGACTTACAAAGGGTCCAAGAAGGATGTTTGATCTAAAATAGCTCAGGTATGAAGTGCAAACACCCCAACTTAGAGCTGATTTTAGATCAAGTGTGAGAATGAAGTGAAGTTGGGGTTGCTATTTATAGTAAGTTAGGATCAATAGGTTGATTCCAAGTGGTTTGAGGGTGTAATCTTGGCCATACATGTGGGTTAATGGTATTAGAATACAATGGGGGTCGAAAACCAGCTCCAGGTATTGCAAATATTACATTAAAACCCCTGAATTTGGCCCATATTGCTGTTTCTGAACTTTCTGTCTGGCAAGGCCACGCGGCCCGTGTACATGTACATCAATCCTTACGCGGCCCGTGTAAGCATCTTTGGCAGATTGTCAAAACAGGTCCCTGCACATCAGAAACTTGCATTTCGGCACATTTTTGACACGTTTAAGCCCCGTTAACCTCATTTCAAGGCTATAAAATGAAGTTAAAGTATGGGGAACTTAAAACATGCTCAAAAATATCTCGGATGTCGGTTCGTTTGGTCGTACGGTTGCGTTGTTCGGTTAATTACGACGGATGTCGTAACGAACGCAAAAACGATCCAAATTAAGCGACGAATGGAATTTTATCAAGTCAATCACTATTATAAAATATTATAATGATTGCATAAATTTTTGGATGTCCGGATATATTCAGAACGCAAGATATGCACGAAAATGCAAACTTGTGCACTTTTTGACGTTTTAGTCCCTATTGATCAATAAAGCTTATTTTAGCATACCGAACCCTTCAAAGCCTATTTCTAAGCTTTGTAAAGGATATTAAGGCATGAGAACCAAAGCGTAGGCGGAGCCATCATAGTATTTTTGAATTTCTCTGAAGTTAGAAGGAACTTGCTATGAAAAAAAATGTTTAACTTATGATCAAGTTCCGGAATGTTCGTTACTATACAAATCGGTATAGTTTCGCAGTTTGACACAAAAAGTCCCTGCGATTGAACAAATTTGATTTCAACACACCAAACCATCCAAAACTTATTTCTAAGTTATGTGGAGGTTATTTAAGGTATGTTAAGCCTATGTCACTTTTCCGGATTGTTTGTCACGTTATACTGACTGCGTTTACGCACCAGTTTGTGTATAACTTTCAAGAAAGCGATTTAAAGCTTGAAATTGGAATCGAATCGAATTGAAAAATCACCAACACAAATACACACATAATAACACCAAAACACATATAATAACACCAAATCAGATTTTTTTATTAATAATCAACATTATTTTACATTGTACATCGATTACAGAACACAGTTGTCAAAACTTTCACACTTAACAAAGGCTATCTCTTTTTGCATGATCTCAAGACGATCGATATAACAGTTTATGTTAGATTGTTTTCTTGAAACCATTTTTGTCAGTTCGGTTTTATCTTTTCTTAAATTTGCAACCACCGTTTTAAACTCCTTTTCATGATTTTCATAAAACATGTTAGCCTGTTTGCATTTCGAAAGATCCACTATCAACTTTTGATTGTGGATATTTGTCACTTCATATTTGTTTTGCAAAGCCTTATGTTTGCTTTGCAAATCACACCACTTAGCATCAAAAGAAACATGTTTGTTTTGCAAGTCAGACAATTCAGCATTTAAAGCATTATGTTTGCTTTGCAACTCTGACATATTAGCATCTAAATCAGCACATTTAACACTTAAGCTAACACAATTATCACAATTAACGACAGTTGGTTCATCGACACATCCCTGGCTTGATGAACTGCTGCCATTAGCCATAAAGGTTGAATGAAGAGAATAAGAAGAATAAGCAGCTTGATCCACCAGAATAGATCTTCTATCATTCCTTGCTGCAGCTTCTCCTAACAATTCATCAATATCTGCATCGATTCTCCCACTAGATACATGGTCAACGCCTGACGTTGAGGTTTCCTCATCTGAACTCCTTGAATAACCAGAACTCTCTTCATCTGAAGATTCACCACCACTGGAGGAAGATTCTCCACCACTGGCGTGCTTCAAATCCTTAGCAGTTTCAGCAAAACAAGCTGCTCCTCCCTGATCACCAATGCCTAATTGCATTGACCAGTCGCAACCTTCATCTATTTGCACCACAAGAGTCTGATTGGCGTTCGATGGTCCTGCTTGATTGTTTGCAGGGACCAAGGTGCGATCGTCATTCCTGGATTGATTCTGATTCGCCTGGTTGCCTTGACCTTTGAAAGGATTCTGGTTCCCATGCTGAGCTGGCTTTGTGCATTCACGCTTGAAATGACCACGTTCACCACAGTTAAAGCACTTGACGGATTGCTTGTCGAACCCATACTTGGTATCTTTCTTGCTTTCCAAGCTGGTTCTACCCGTCCGTTCCATGAAGTCCTTAGCTCGCCTAACAGCACTAGCGAAAGCCCATTTGATGTCCATCATATCCATCTCTTCTTTATCGATCTGCTGATAATCTTCTTGAGTTAGATTAATGTTTCCGATCTACCCTTCAATCAACCTACAATACGAGCTCACCAATGTATTTAGTATCTCCATATGATCTTTAGCTACTTCAACGCTAACTTTGGAGAAGTTTGACGTGTCAAGATGTACTGTATTTGACTTTGATGGCTGACCAGCAGATGATGTGCTTCCATAACAAGCTTGCTGTTGTGGAGCTGGTGGTAGTGGATTTCCATACAAGTCTGTGGTTGGAGCTGGCTTTACAGGAACTTGTATCGTATTGCCATATAAATCTGTGCTTGTGACAAACGCCGTTTGAAGTGGAGCGTGTGAAGCAGGTCTTGCAGAAGTGCTAGAAGTTCCATAATACATATCAGGATTTTGTCGCACTGGAACCCTTTTTGCCTTTAGGGTTTCTTCCTGATCTTTGTTCTCCAAGAGCTGACTGAAGTCATTGATGTTTGTCGTAGTCAATGTGCCATTGTATTTCAGGATTTCCAAGAAACCATTCCATTGAGGTGGCAGTGCATCGACAAACTTTGTGACAAACTGTGTTGGAGTTGTTTCTACCTCATAATTGCTCAATTCAGTCAGCAAGTGATGAAATCGACTTGTCATATCTCCCAAAGATTCATTTTCCATATAAGTGAAGCCATCAAACTCCTTCTTGAGTAAATCATGTCGCAATTGACGTGACTTTTCATTTCCTAGACCTCTTGTCTTCAATGCATCCCATAATCGCTTTGACGTCTTGAAGCTGACAAACTGATGATATATATATATCCTTGCTCAACGCCTGAGTTAGAATAGCATATGCTTTCTTTTCTAAATCATATGCCTTTTTCTCGTCTTCCGTAAAATCTGCAAATGTCGCGGCAGTTGAAGCGACAACCTCAAGAGCTTGATCGTAATCTGTAATAAAACATAACCATAATTCCGTGTTTTTCCCAAGGACATACGTATGGAATCTATCTACCCATCCAGGATATTCGTTTATATGCATCAGTTTCAGTAGGCGATTTAGACTTCCGGTCTCGCTTTCGCTTACGAGTATACTTTGAATACTTGGAGTTTGGTTTGAAACAAACGCCCATTGACCTGTCGACATAGGATTCGCTTGCGAAGATGCAGGTGCAGGAGATTCTTCCCATGATGGTGACAACCGCGTGTTTGTATACTTACTTTTCGTATTAGATGCGGGTGCGGGAGATTCGGCCCATGATGGAGATAAACGCGTGTTTATATACTTGCTCTCTGCAGTTGACGGAGTACCCCACCAATTCGGATTCATTTTAACTGAATGTTGATGAATACCTGCTTACAAAATCAAAACAAACAAGTTAAATATGAATTTGAAAGCTTCTGTTAAAAACTCTAAGTATGATCAACTAAGGTTGTAAGGGTTCGTCAATGATGATGTCAACGAAGGTTGGAAGGTTCGGCAATCAATGAGTGTGACGAAGGATGAAGGGTTTGACGAAGGTTGTTATGAGTGGCGAAGGTTGGAATGTATGGCGAAGGTTGTTTAGTGGCGAAGGTTGTCTGGTTGTGACGAAGATGGAGGTGAGTGGCGAAGGTTGTTTAGTGGCGAAGGTTGATTGCATGTGACGAAGGTTTAATGTTTGTTTGACTTTGGCGAAGGTTTAATGTGAGTGGAAAATGTGTTTGACGAAGGTTTAATGTGATACCATTTGTTTGAGGTGACAACAAAGAAATAAGATCACAGTGATGTTTAGTGAGATATTTCAAACAAACCTTATCTTCTCCTGACACATTACACCAATTTTCAACTTAAGCCATGCTTTTGTTCTTTTCAAAGTTCCTTTTTCTTACCAACCCATCATCACACATTTACACTATTGTCAAACACTTGTATTTTAATATTAATAAACACAATAATCACCTTTAATTCAAAAGACAATACAGATCAAACACAAACAATATTTGAAGAAAAATATGAACTTGTTGAAGATCTGATGAACTTTATGATGATTCCAGCAACCTGAAAATTTTTCGAACAACAATTTTGCAATAAAGTTCAATAAAAATCCTTTCTTAACATGTATAAATGAAAACTAACAAGATTTTACAAGAACAATCAGCAAAAACACAAGATTTTCAAAGATTTAAAACTGATTTTTCTGAAAATATAAATTTTTTGTTTCAAAAATCAAGAACAAATCTGGAAACACATGAAAATCTACTTGGTTTTAACAAGGAATCGAGCCAATGCTCTGATACCAATTGTTGGTCCACCCGGAGGATCGAGTTAACCTCTATTCCTGTTTTCCGACGAACCCGAGAGTGCGGAATCCAAACGGGTAAGTTAAACCAAGTTACGAACACAAACAAAAAGATTCAACGATGAACACTCCAATGTATTAATGCGTATGAAATGGTTACAAAGCAATGTTTACAAGATGTTCTTATAAACTCTCAGTGTGTGTGTGTTACAGTGTGTTCGTTCTCAAATCTATTCAGACTTCTCTAACTATCTGTGTCTTCAGACTGCTGTTTATATAATAGAACACATCGACGAACTTAACACATGGGCGACGAACCTTCAGTTGTTGACGAAGGTTAGTGACGAACCTTGGATGTGACGAAGTCTTCAACCTTCGTCACATGTATATCTTCGACGAACCTTGGACCTTCACCATCAAGGTCTTCGTCACACAGTAAGCTTCGTCATATATGTTATTGACGAACATTCAATCTTCGTTATATATGATCCACAATATTCGTCAAACATATGCAGTCTTTGTCAACATGTGAACAATTAATTATATAACAAACAAAATTCACGTTCACATGCAATTCTAGTAAATATGTTGTCTTATGACAATGACATCAACATGGTGATGTCATGGTGATGTGGTGACAGGAAAGGTTCGCAGCTCATCGTGCTTCGCGTGCCAATTTCTGTGACGCACGACAGAGGAATGTCGTGACGTCAGGCTTGAGCCGAACCTAACCGAGTCAAACCGAGTCGAACCAAACCGAGTCGCGTCCACATAATATGTATCAACAGTGTACGAAACAACCTGAACCAGTGGCTAACTTGAATCAGGTTGATAACCAGTGGCCGGCCTTGATGATGGCATCAGTTGAAATCGAAGAAAACAAGATCTTGTTGAATGAAGAGAAAGTAAACCCCAAGATGTATGCGAGTGATAGTCATAAAGACTCGATTTGGTACTAAGATAACGGTGCCTCGAATCATATGATAGGTGTCGAGTCTCACTTTACCGAATTAAATAAGACGATAACTGGGTTGGTTAGATTTGGCGATGGGTCAAAAGTTTCAATCAAAGGAAAGGGTTCGATTGTTTTCGAGTGCAAGAATGGGGAACATCAAGTCATAAGTGAAGTTTACTACATTCCTGAAGTGTGTAGTAATATACTTAGTCTTGGGCAGATGACTTAGAATGGTTGCAAAGTTTGGATGGAAGATAATCACTTGTGGCTTTATGAAGATAATAATCCGCTATTGATGAAGGTACCAAGAAGTCCCAATCGCCTCTACAAAATAGCACTAAAAACTGGTACACCGGTATGTTTCCTTAATTCCGTTGATGACCGAGCATGGTTGTGGCATGCTAGGCTTGGTCATTTAAATTTTCAATCTATTCAAGATATGAAATCCAAAAAATGGTGCGTGGTAAGATTCAAATAAAACAAGGAGAACACGTTTGGGATGCTTACATGTTAGGCAAACAAGCTCGTGAATCGTTTCCAAAGCAAGCTACATACCGCGCCACCAAGCCTTTGGAGCTAATTCACACTGATTTATGTGGACCCATCAATCCCTCCACACTTGGAGGAAATCGGTATTTCATCTTATTCGTTGATGATTACTCGAGACATATGTGGATATATACTACCAAAAACAAATTTGATGTTTTAGATTTAAAGCGCTTCGAAGCAGGAAGTGAAGCTTCAGTTCGGTCTAAAAGTTAAAGCGCTTCGAAGCGATCGCGGTGGAGAGTTCCTAAATAAAATTTTCCTCAACTATTGTGAAGAAGTCGGAATACGAAGATATTTTACCGCGCCATATACGCCACAACAAAATGGCGTTGTGGAAAGGCGAAACCGAATGGTGATGAATATGACTAGAAGTATGATGAAAGCTATGAAGTTACCACAAAATTTATGGGGAGAAGCTGCTCGCCATGCCGTGTACGTGTTAAATCGAGTACCAACTAAAGCACTAAAGAATGTCACTCTGTATCAAGCGTTGTATGGAAGGAAGCCAAGTATAAGACATTTACGTGTGTTTGGTTGCAAGGCGTATATGAAAATACCATCGGTGAACACAACTAAACTTGATGACCGAAGCTTGCCTTTAGTATACCTTGGTAGCGAACCGGGTTCAAAGGCCTATGGTCTTTTCGATCCAACTGACAAAAGAATCCACGTTAGCCGGGATGTAAAATTTAATGAAAGAGAAGGGTATGATTGGTCATTATATAAAGAATCGATGGGAATTGGTAAAGGACCAGAATGGGTTGAGTTTAATTTTCAACCTAATGTGGAGGTTATTGTGAACCCTCAACTGACGATAACAACACCTCAGTCCCCACAACATTCTGATAATTCAGAGCAGAATCTGAATGATGAACAGGAGCAGGTTAGTGAATTAGAAATCGAGACAGATTCGGAAGAATTTGAAGAACCAGTAGACCAAAGCTTGAGAAGGTCAACAAGACAAAGCGTAATTCCTAGAAGGCTTAATGACTATGTTTTGATGGCTGAAGAATGTTTAATGATCAATGATGAGCCACTAACCTACGAGGAAGCAAAACATAATGAGTTTTGGGTAAAAGCAATGAAAGAGGAATTATACTCAATTGAAGAAAACGAAACCTGGGAACTAACTTCATTACCCGCCGGGTCAAAATCCAAAGGATATAACGAAACACAAAGCCAGACTCGTCGCCAAAGGATATGTTCAGCAACCGATGATTGATTTTGAAGAGGTTTTTGCTCCGGAAGCAAGGATGGAGACGATTCGAGTAATTTTAGCTATGGCAGCAAAACAAAACTGGTCCGTATACCATTTAGACGTTAAATCGGCATTCTTGAATGGCGAACTCAAGGAAGTTGTGTATGTTAAACAACCGGAAGGTTTCTTAGTTCCCGGAAGAGAAAATAAGGTGTATAGATTGCGCAAAGCTTTGTATGGGCTACGACAGTCACCACGAGCTTGGAATGAGCGCCTCGATAAGACACTAAAACAGCTTGGTTTCACTCGATGCCCTAGAGAACAAGCCGTTTATTTGAAGAATATTAAGGGGGGGGTTGCTTATAGTAGGCGTGTATGTAGACGATCTTATTGTGACGGGTAGTAGAAAAGATGAAGTTGAACAGTTTAATCAACAAATGAAGGCTGAATTTAAGATGCAAGACCTTGGTTTGCTAACCTATTATCTAGGAACAGAGGCACAACAGAAAGATGGCAAGATAACTTTGAAGCAATCTAGCTATGCAAAGAAAATACTACAAATTGCTAAGATGGAAGAATGTAACCCAACGAAGTTCCCAATGGAACATCGATTACAGGTCGGTCGCGATGAGGACGATGAACCTGTGAACCCGACAGAATATCGCCGAATAATAGGAAGTCTCGGATATCTTCTTCATACGAGACCCGACCTAGCCTTACTCAGTTGGCGTTATGAGCCGGTTTATGCAAGAGCCAAAGGAGAGTCACATGAAGTTAATAAAACAGATTTTGCGGTATGTAAAAGGCACAATCAACCTAGGTCTCTCATACGTACGAGATGGAAATGATAGCATAGTTGGTTTTTGTGATAGTAGTCATGCTACAAATCAAACTGATGTGCGAAGTACTACTGGTATGGTTTTCTACTTTGGTACATTGCTCGTTTCATGGAATTCACAAAAACAAAAGACGGTGGCACTCTCATCGTGCGAATCCAAATTTATGGCAGCCGCAGCTACCGCCTGCCAAGTATTGTGGTTGAGAGGGTTACTCAGTGAACTAACGGGTTGTAAAGAGAAGGTAGTTGTACTTCATGTGTATAACAAGTCTGCGATAGCTCTTATGAAAAATCCTGTTTTTCATGGTCGTAGTAAACACATTAATACAAGGTTTCATTTTATACGTGAATGCATTGAAAGAGAAGAAGTTTGAGTAGAGTATGTTCGAGGAGAAGAACAACATGCAGATATCTTAACTAAAGCTTTGCCAAGAGTAAAATTCGAAGAGATGCGAAGGATGCTCGGAGTGGTGGATTTGGGTAGAACGATACTAGGATCAAGGGGGTGAATGAAGTGTTCTAATCCTTGTCGGTTAAGGAAGCTGGGAAGATAAGTTTGGTTATTAAATCAATCAGACAAATTTAGTTTTATTTTATATTTTAAATAGGAGTCTAGTTTGAGTCAAATACATATTTGTTTAGCTTTATTTCCAAGTTACTGCGGTATATATATAGAGATAGGAACTTTGTAATTGAACAGTGAGTTTTCTTCTTATTCAATAAAACAAAAAAGAGTCGAGGGAGTCCCCCCAAAAAATCAAGTGTTTTTCTCGTGTGTTTTTGCTCGTACCGATTGTTGCCTCCAACAGGTTCGACCTAACATTATAAAGTCACTCCAATTACTTAAAAAATGAGTCAACAAAAGGTTAGAAGATGTCTATTTAAAAAAATACATATAAAAATATCTGTGTGTATATATATAAAACTAAAAATTACACATAAAAACTCACTTTGATTCTTCGTCGCTAAAGGTTTCAAACTTTGTATTTAGTAGAATTGGTTTTTCTATTCAAAAGGGGGTGGCGGCGGCGCAACTTGTTGCCCGATTACCTGCCATTACTTTGTAACTGCCATTTTTCATGTGGAATGATATTAAAATTAACTATTTGTTTTCTTTATTCAGATAAAAAAATTATTAAAATATTTTTAAATGTCTTTTAAATATTCATTTTCTCAATTTTGAGACGGGGTTAATTCGTGTCAGTATATCCATCGCCGAAACTTAGCTAAATTTGTCCTTAAGTAATCCATAGCAAAATAACTTGCCATTCATTTTTTCCACGATGAATATATGTTTTTTCTAGAAGTGCCGCATTGTTTGGTTATTAAAAAACTTTAAGTGACGAGTAATTATATCCATTCTTCCATGAGAAAACTGTATGTTTTTAAATAGACTTGTTTTCTGAAGCAGAAAGTTATGCCTAGAGCTTTATAGTTTTACAAATTCTGTTATGTTACATATGGATTGAACATTAATCAACCAGATTTTTAGGGTAAAGAAGTGTAGATGGTTGATTAATTCGCACAAGTAATCAACATATAGAATGAAGAAGTATATCAATTCAACTTAGATGTTTAAGGGTATTGTTAAATTGTTATTACTTCAGGTTCTTAGTGTAAAATGGTAAACCGCAGAAACTGCAAAATCTGAAATTTCAGGTCCATTATGCACTCGAACTTTGTGACAACACATAATCAAACTTGGACAAAAAAAGGGCACATACATCACTCATACCGCATAGGAAACGAACCACTAATTAACCCAGAAACCACGACATACGTAGAATCTTGCTATAATCCAAACGGAAAGACCTAGCCAGCCATAACTGGATATATGGCCATGGCTATATATAGTTAACTAAGGTACTAGCTACATGTCTCTTACTTCAAACACGTTGCGGTTCTTGACGACTATATCAAACATATGCATCGATTTGAGCTTGTTAAAGTTTTTAGGCAGTGAGATGAGATGCACAGTGGATCTTTTGTGAAGGGTCTACATATTTACACACCTTGTTGCCTATTTCCACACCTTTCAAGACGCCTCGTATAGAGCTATACGAGGCGTATAGGGTTGCTTTTCCGACCAGCTTCTGCACCAAGCACAATGTCACATCAGTCACATCAGACGGGGAGTCTAGGTCTGTACGAGGAAGGGATACGAGGCATTAAGACGCTTCGTATAGGCCTATACGAGGCGTCTTTAGTGACTGATTTGACTATACGTTTGACAAGTGACTTAAAGTTATACGGGTAGTCTAGAGCTATACGAGGCGTCTATGTCTCACATAAAGTTCAAGATACAGTGCATTCTTTGTCATTCATTCTGCTTCTTCTTGTTCCGTTTTTTCATTTCAAACATTTCATTTCATTCATTCTGCTTCTTCGAAAGAATTGGCATTTGTGTTCTTATCATCCCGAAGTGTTGAAATGTCATCATACTGGGACGGCAACTATGTCTTCGAGCAGTATTCTAGCGACAATTGGGTGGCCAAAAGCGTTCCGGTAACAGTTATTAGCTTAAATATTTTAATTAGTTGTTGTTTTAGTTTATTATTTACTAATGATGATACGGTTGTTTATTTTGGAGGAGTCTGGCGTTCCCGATTCTAATGAGCAAGAGGAGGTTGTGTCTAGTATACAAGGAGAACAAAACAGACCGTTTCTAGATTTGAAGAAGCATCCCCCTGTTGATGAAACAGTCCCTGTAGTTGACTCATACCATGCTTGTCAACCAAGTTATCGGACGCAACAAGGGTATCCGGATTATAGATACGGGTGTGAATACGGAGGAGACGGTGGATACGGAGGAGACGGTGGATATAGTGGACACGGAGGATATGGTGGATATGGTGGTTATGGTGGATATGATAGATATGGTGGTGAGACACCTCCCATCCAGGACAGTCCGTACTTAAAAAAGAAGGTATTAATTACTATTTTTTATTATTATTTAATTATTTATTATTATTATTTTATTATTAATATTATTATTATTATTATTATTATTATTTATTATTTATTTATTTATTATTATTGTCGATGTTACAGGTTTTCAACTCTTTAGATGAACTAAAGAATCGGATACAAGAAATAGCAAACGCGGATGGTTTCGTTATTGTCACCCGTCGATCAAAGAAAACCGGGGGAAGAACCGGGAGGGTATGGCTTGAATGTGATCGTGGTGGTGAGCACCAGACTACATCAACACTTAGAAAAGCCGGAAGCAAAAAAACCGGTAGCCCGTTTTACCTGCTGGCTGTGCGAAACCACCCGTATGAAACCTGGGAGATTAAAGACGGAAAAATTGAACATAACCACGAACTTTGTGAGGACCTGTTGGCCCACGCGTTTGTGCGAAGGTTTACTCCAAGCGAAATGAAACTGATCGAGCAGCTGACAGCTCAAAACATGGAGTCGCGCAAAATATTTCAAACGATAAGGAAGCAGGACCCCGACAGGTTTCATGTTCAGAAAGACGTTCAAAACGTTGTGGCAAATATTAGAGCCAAACAAAGACAAGGATTGACTCCCATGCAGTCACTAGAAAACATACTGATAAACAACGACTTTATTTACGAGACACGGGAGGAACCCGGAACAGAGATCGTAACAGAGATCTTCTTTCTTCATCGGGACTCGAGATGCATGTGGCGTGCATTCCCCCACGTCATGCTGATCGATGCGACGTACAAGACAAACATATACAATATGCCCTTTTATTCAGATTGTTGGTATGACGCCTACCAACAAATCGTTTATTATCGCGCATGCCGTTGTTAGTAAAGAACCGGGTGATAACTTTGTGTGGGTGCTAGAGAGGGTCAAGTCAATGTTGGATGAATGTATGGAGCCACGTGTGATTTTAACGGATAGAGACCTAGCCCTTATGGGCGCATGTGCTAAAGTATTTCCAGACGCCTCCAGGCTTCTTTGCAGGTGGCACATACAACAGAATGTTATGAAGCACTGCAAGGGTGCCTTCACAGACGAAGACTGGAAGAAATTTTGTCATTCTGGGGGACATTGATTGAGTTTCCATCCATACTCATCTACGAGTACCACTTGCGCAACATGCGAAAGCGACTTGTGGAGTGCAAACGTTCTAGTAAGTTTTTATAATAACATACGACTCACCTATGCAAATTTTATTAAATTATTTTTACTTTTTAGGAGTCTTCAAATACGTGTATGATAACTGGCTAAAAGACTATAAGGAGATGTTCGTCTTTGCGTGGACTGATAAGAGGCGCAACTTTGGTAATCGTACCACAAACAGCGTTGAGAGCCAACACGCCAACTTAAAGAGATACGTCCTAGATAGGAGCTCGCTGGACCGTGTAGTTGGTTGTGTCCGGGATATAGTTGAGACACAGTTCGGTGAAATAAGGTAGACTTTTCGAGAAAGCATCGAAAAAAGAATGACCCACCACAAACACCCGTTGTTTCAATACCTACTTGGAAAAGTATCCCATATAGCCCTTGACTTGTTGAGGGGAGAGGCAATTAGGAAGCTAGATGTCTTGGAGCGCTTTCATTCATCATGTGGTTGCCAAATGTGGCACAGCTGTGGGTTGCCCTGTGCTTGTAGGATAGAAAAGTACATGCTTGAAGGTAATAATTGTTAAACGTACAACACATGTGTGATATATTTTCGTTAATCATGTGACTTAAACAATGTTGTTTTTAACCATGCAGAGCGTCCGATTCAACTCGAAGAAATAGACGTCTTCTGGCGGAAACTTAACTTCCAAAGTTGTAAATTGATAGACGATGACGTTGACGTGGTCGAAGAGCTAAATATTGTTAGACAACAATTAGAGTCGCACCCCCAGCTCAGCAAAAAAGCCTGATGTCAAAGATTAAAGCGGTGTTGACTCCAAATAAGTCTACCAAGAAACCACCGGTTGTCCAACAAAATACTCGTGGCCGACCAACAACAAAGCAGGTACAACAAAGGTTGGACGAGGCCTCTCGTATAGATGAAGAATTGAGGAGAAGCTCCTTCGGTGATGCAAACACGTGCTTTGAAGGTTCCCGACAAAGTAATTACGATAAACCTCGCCATAGCTCGTACGTTCCGTCACAGGCCTCTCAACAGTCGGTTATAAGGTCCCAAAAACCCAAAGCGAGCCTAAGCTGTTCAAAGAGTTCTAAGAAGAAAGAGACAAGAGATGCTCACGGTTTTCCTTTAATCATTTGGGACGAGTACGTGGGAATCATCAAACAGTTTAAGTATGCCATTCCGCCAGTGTTCCATCCGTACGTCTCGTGCATACGAGATGTGATGCCGGACGGTCATTGTGGGTTTCGGTCTGTGGCTGTGGGCTTAGGAATGGATCAGAGTTCATGGGGGCTCATTCGAAGGGACCTTGTCCAAGAAATGTGTAGGTCCACCCGGAGGATCGAGTAACCTCTATTCCTGTTTTCCGACAAACCCGAAAGTGCGGAATCCAAACGGGTAAGTTAAACCAAGTGACGAATAAGTAAAACACAAGATTCACCGATTAATACTCCATTGTATTAATCGAGAAAACGGTTACAATACAATGTTTACAAGATGCTCTCATAAACTCTCAGTGTGTGTGTGTTTACAGTGTTCGCTCTGAAATCTATTCAGACTTCTCTAACTGTGTTATGTCTGTTGTCTGTGTTTATATAGTAAAGTGGTCCACGAAATCAAGACCCACGAAAACACATGGACGAAATCAGGTGATTTCGTCACCTAGGGGATTTCGCCATAAGTGTTTTCATCACAAGGTGTTTTCACCACAAGTGATTTCAGCACATGGGGACATGGACGAAATCCATATGGGCTTGGGCCTTGACTTTGAGCTTCATCATGTTGGACTACTTCTTGGGCTTCTTCAATTTGGGCCAAACAACAATGGGTTACACAATATAAGCCTAAACACATAAATGTAATCTAGTATGCAAACTGCACACACGCAGTTGCAATCACATTGAACGTTACGAAGTAGATAACATACCGAGTCAAGACAGGAGGATGTCTTGACTACGGCCTTCACTTCGTAGCCGAGTCGAACCGAGCCGAGCCGTATCCACACGATATGTATCAACAAATTCCCCCTTGGATGCTGCTCGCGAGGTTCGTAATCTCGTTCTCCATCTCTTGATGGTTCATTCATTTTCAGAAAGGATCTTCAAAGACTTCACGTGTTGTAAGTAGAAAGTGTATCAACAAACTCCCCTTTTCATTTAGGAAGTGTATCAATAAACTCCCCCTTTGATTATGCTGTGAATCTTTTGATTTTCCATACTTTAGATCCTTGTGGTGTTGGTGAATGATCAGCGGCAACTCGATCATCTTTGTCATTTGAGTGCCTCCATGTCGTGTCTTCATTCCAAAGCTTTTCATCGAACATGTTCTCCTTGCCTTTAGCATCTGCACATGCAAGAAAGCTAAACGCGTAATGAGAACAACTGCTTGGAATATAGTTAACATAAAACAAATGACACACAGGTGACCAATTCTTATTTAACTACCGTCCGACAGTTAGTTTGAAAAGTTAACAGATTTTTCAATTTTAATTATTAACTTTCAAAACTTGCAAACTCTGACCGTTTATGAAGATTCTGTCATTTTGGTTTTCATCAGATTTCAGGTAACGAAGACTTGAGTTCCAACATCGGTTAATCAAAACTAAAGTAGAAATAAAATCTTTTTGATTTTTATAAAGATTAAATTAAAACACACCTAAAATCTTTTTGGTATTTTGAATATTTCAAACTTAAAGACTGAAAACAGTAAATAAATATATACAGAGTTGCAGAAACTAAGAAAAGTAAATATATACAAACATTCTTTTTGCGAGTTTCGAGGGTAAGAGAATCATATCAGTGTACGGTCATGCCAAAACACTCTTGTTGTTCTTTTTAGTAACAATTAGATAAACATCCTATAACGATTATCGGTATTGTTATCCACATAAGCTCAACTTATCATATGTAATCAAGGCTAGGGGATACGTTAAGGTATGATTTATACTTACCGACCGGTGTTCATCCACATCACGACACATTCCCGTATCAAGGTATGCACGAGAGTTCATCTTACTGGTGAGTATACCATTTATCATCTGTTTTGACGTATATGAAAATGTGAGAAACTCACTTATTTTGGTTGAAAACAAGCCCTATGTGATAGAATCACTTATTGATGAGGAACTTGATTTTCAGATGCATGAAGGGTACAAGAGCAAGTCCGTGAATAGGTCAGTACTTTCGTACAACAAAGAGACGAACTTGACTCCCGGATAAATGTGATATATTATCACTTGTTTTGTGGACATGTGATTGTTGATCACTTATTGAGGTCGTATGCAGTATGTACACGTATGTATGGTATCATGGAAGATCTAGACCTCGTCTCCGTTTGTTTCGGTAAAAGAAACAACCATGATACCCAGATGATAAACAACATAAAGACAACATATCTCAGAACCTCGGCAATCTCTCAAACGAAATTTCGGTACTAAGACCATATGCCAATGAGTGGTTCCCACCTGGTCTTCAGTCGATTTAAGTTTATATCACCCTGCACACTTTAAGATGATTGTGAGCCTACCGATACATCTTATATAGAGCTGCTTAACATTTTTCATTTTGCATATCAGTTTAAAGTGGTTTAGACAGACCACTGATGTACTATCATTTTCTCTTTTGCTCGCCAGGAGACTCATTTTTGTTTTTCTATTGTTTTCGGGTTTTGAAATTTTTCGATGTTTTTGAATTTTTCAAATTTGGATTTACTCCCCCTAAAATCAACAAACTTACAATAATTTTAAAAACACAAAGATATTTACAAAAACGATTTTCCGATGCGGTTTTAACTCATGCTTTACCTCAATGCCGTTTACCAAAATTAATTTAATCAGAAATGATTTATCGAATTTTGGAAAAATGAGTTGGCATGTCGGTAATCGGTGTGGACCATGACAACATTGACGAGTTTCATATTGAAACAATCACGTGTGAAGTGATATTCGAGATCAATGTGTCTGGTCAAGGAGTGCTGTACGAGATGATAATAATTCATAAAGCAGCTTAAATATCAAGAAGAATAGGAGAGATTAGAAATTTAAAACCGTATCCTGCAACTGCTTCGTGCATTGCAGGAATCTGAGTGCTCTCCCAAACTAAATATCCACTCGGTGTGGATTTCAAGGTCGATTTTTGTAGCTACTGAGAAATCTCTTCACAGCAACAAGATCATAGTCCTCTGGGTCTGGCTGGTCTTCCACATTGCACCAGCGAAGGTCTTTGTCTTTCTCTTTGAGAAGTAGTGTGCGGTTGTTCAATCCATGCCAAGGCATCCGCACACCCGGTTGGTTTGATAAGCAAACACATTTTCTTCAATCACACAGTAGAGAAAAGTACCCTACACGTTTATCTTGTGGACTTTGAACTTCTCGTGGAAGAAAAATCCATGAATCTTCGAAAAGCTTCAGACGTGCTGCAGGCGTGTACTTTTCATTGGAATCTTTCCTGTCGACCCGATCAAAAACCATAACAACCAAATTTTTAGCACATTTTTCATCTGGTCGAATTTTTCAACTGCATTTCTTTTTCCTCTCCATCAATGGCAACAATATTCTCCTAGATGTAACAATATTTCGGAGCCTTATGTCGCCGATCTTGTGATGGACGCTCCACTATCAACAATCCTAAGACTATCAATAGTTCCTCCTAGAACATCCTGCACTCCCACTCAGAGATTAGTTGGAGAGGGGGACCCAAGCCTTCACAGACTTGGGTCGTCCGTCATCATCGAGAATTGTGACATCCATTTCCCGATGATTCGGAATTGATGTAGCTCCCCCTGAAACAATTTCCGATTTTGGTTTCCAAATGTGTTTTTGTTTTTCATTTTTAACATTTGATTTAACAGACTGCGTTTGGACAACCTCTGGTTTTAAAACCTTTTCAACTTCTTGTCGTTGTTTCTTTTTCTGTTTCATTTCCCGTTGTTTAACAAGACGAGGGTCCTGTTTTGGTGAAACAGATCTTTTATGGTAACTGTTACCATGGGGGCATCAACCTTTGACTTTCCCTTGGTGAGATATGGACAATTCTTAACAATGTGTCCATACTCACAGCATTCAAAGCATGATCTCCGCTCAACAAACCTCGGAGAATCATAACTGTAAGAACTTGACGATGAACTTCGTGATCTTGAGGTACTTGGTCCTACATCACAACCGTTTGTGTGTTGTGTGTAATTGTTTTGACTGTTTCTTTTCAAAATTTTACTTTGTTTAACAAAATCCGTGTTGGATTTGTTTTCGAAAGTTTCAATTTTATCAGTCCCTCTAGATTTCACGAAGTTTATCTTCTGAATCTTCTTCTTGTTTTGGCTCTGTTTGCCTTTTCCATTTCCTTGGGCAGCGTGATCTTGCTTTCGTTGATTGCTTTGTTTTTGCAATTTTTGATTCCCATATTTCTTTCTAACTTTGGATTTTGGGATAGGAGCACACTGAGTTACTACAACTCCTGGGTTCGACTTTCCCAAAAACTTACTGGTAGAATCTTCGAAAACTTTATCAATCAAAGATTGATTGACATTTTTTATAGGGAAATCCTTGTCTGAATATATTTTATCAGATCCAATCAACGTGTAAAGCAAGTTCACGCTTTCACAACTTCCAGATGAGGATTCAATGGACTTGGCTGTAGCAGTCACAAACGGTTTTGCAGGTGGATCACAAAGAATGTGATTTTCGAGAGGTATGTTTTCCTCTTTTGTTACCGTTTCTGACTGTTCAGAGTTAGTATCCTCGGATTCATCATCTGACGAATCAGCATCCTCAAGAATGACTGGAGGATCCTGATTTCGTTCAACTGTTGACGCTTTCGCATCTGCTGATTCATCCGAATCTGAGGATACTTCCTTTTTATAACCTAGCCCAATTGTGAATTCCTCAAGGTTCAAAGAAACTGAGGGCTCAAAATGAGGTTTATTTTCCTCATCAGGCATCGAAGAATAATCGTGTTTAAGAGGTGGTGGACACTTCTTATAACCTATGCACGTGACATCATTTTTCTTTTTCTGTATGTCAATGATGTGATCCAGCACATGCCTAGAGTTTGAATAGCTATTCAGCTTAAGCTGGATCGCCTCACTTTCACACTTAGCACAGGCTAACTCTTTTTGCATGATCTCAAGACGATTGATGTAAAGGTTTATTTCAGTTTGTTTCCTTGAAACCATTTTCGTTAGCTCGGTCTTATCTGCTTTTAATGTTTCAATTTTCTTTTTAAATTCCTTTTCATAATTTTCACAAAACATGTTGGCCTCTGTGCATTTCGAAAGATCCACGATCAAATGTTGATTGTGGATAAATGTCACATCATATTTGCTTTGCAAATCGTCATATTTGCTTTGCAAATCAGACAATTTAACATTTAATCCAACACACATATCACATCTATCACAACTATCAGATTTTGATTCATCGACACGTACCTGACTGGAATCACTCTCAGATGTTGACCTATCTGCATCAGAATCAACAACCTCCCTTGATAATTCACATTCAGATCCATCCTCGCTTGAACTTGAAGTTGTAACATCTTCAACAGAAGTTGAAATGTCTTCAACCGAACTACTGTCATGTTCAGAACTGTCATCGTTTCGCGATGATTCACCATTGCTGGCATCTTTGACAATTTTAGCATAAAACGCCGTTTTTGTTTGACTACAATTCCTTGGTTCAAGATAAGATGGTGCTACAGTAGAACGATGGCATTGTGCAGCAACTGGTGGTAATGGATATCCATACAAATCGGTGGTTGGGACACAAATTGCTGGAAACTGAGCAACTGGTACTAGATCACCATACATATTTCTAGCCATTTTCGGTTCACTTTTATTTTGGTTAGTAACCGATGCCCATTGTTCTGCCGTAATTCGAGGTGGTGTGGGAGATTCGGCCCATGATGGAGATAAACTCGTACTTCTATATTTGCTCTCTGCAGTTGACGGAGTACCCCAAGCCGGATTCATTTTGAATGTATAATGACGAATACCTGATTAAATCACACAAATTAAACAGTTAAAAATGTTTTACAAGTCTTCTGTTTAAAAATAACACAAGTATGTGACGAAAATAGTGGTTTTCGTCGCTGATATGTTTGATTTCGTCGCTGAAATGGTGATTTCGTCGCTGAAAGGGTGATTTCGTCGCTCAAAGGTGATTTCGTCGCGAAAGGTGATTTCGTCGCTGAAAGGTGATTTCGTCGCAGAAAGGTGATTTCGTCGCGAAAGGTGATTTCGTCGCGAAAGGTGATTTCGTCGCTGAAAGGTGATTTCGTCGCGAAAAGTGATTTCGTCCAGAAACTACTGATTTCGTCGCTGATGTTTGACTGACACTTCTGATTTCGTCAGGAAAAGTGATTTCGTCCAGAATTAGTTGACCAGCAAGTAATTTCGTCCAGAAGTGTGGAAGCTGGTGATTTCGTCCAACATGAAGTGTTTTCGCCCAGCTTAGTGTTTTCGTTGAGAAGGGATTTCGTCCAGCTCAAATCAAGTTGTTGAAAATGGGTGTTTTCATCCAATTGTATGATGAAGATGGCTGATTTTGTTGACTAAGGTGAAGATATTTTTCAACAAAATTAGATCTTATCTTATCTTGACACAAATGTCCAATTTTCAAACACTATCTTATCTTATGTACCTGTTATTCAACTTGTCATCATTTCAATAGTCAAGTTTGTCAAACAATAATAAACAAACAATATCAACAATAATTTAGCAAACTCAAATCTTCAAACATTCAAATAAGAAACCCAGAAGATGAAGAACAACATGAACATTTTGAAGATGCCAAAGAACTGTATGAGTTTTTCAGCCACCAGAAAATTTTCCGAATACAATTTTTGCGTATATGATCAAATAAAAATCCTTTTTTACCATGTATAAATGAAACATAACTAGATTTTTATAAACACAATCAGCAAAAACACAAGATTTTCAAAGATTTAAACCTGATTTTTCTGAAAATATAAACTTTTTGTTTCAAAAATCAAGAACAAATCTGGAAACACATGAAAATCTACTTGGTTTAAACAAGGAATCGAGCCAATGCTCTGATACCAATTGTAGGTCCACCTGGAGGATCGAGTAACCTCTATTCCTGTTTTTCGACAAACCCGAAAGTGCGGAATCCAAACGGGTAAGTTAAACCAAGTGACGAACATGTAAAACACAAGATTCACCGATTAACACTCCATTGTATTAATCTAGAAAACGGTTACAATACAATGTTTACAAGATGCTCTCATAAACTCTCAGTGTGTGTGTGTTTACAGTGTTCGCTCCGAAATCTATTCAGACTTCTCTAACTGTGTTATGTCTGTTGTCTGTGTTTATATAGTAAAGTGGTCCACGAAATCAAGACCCACGAAAACACATGGACGAAATCAGGTGATTTCGTCACCTAGGGGATTTCGCCATAAGTGTTTTCACCACAAGTGATTTCAGCACATGGGGACATGGACGAAATCCATATGGGCTTGGGCCTTGACTTTGACTTTGAGCTTCATCATGTTGGACTACTTCTTGGGCTTCTTCAATTTGGGCCAAATAACAATGGGTTACACAATATAAGCCTAAACACATAAATGTAATCTAGTATGCAAACTGCACACACGCAGTTGCAATCACATTGAACGTTACGAAGTAGATAACATACCGAGTCAAGACAGGAGGATGTCTTGACTACGGCCTTCACTTCGTAGCCGAGTCGAACCGAGCCGAGCCGTATCCACACGATATGTATCAACAAAATGGATCAGAACGAATCGATCTGGTTCCCAGTATTTGATGCATGGGATGAAGGTTATTTTTACACGCATCGTCAGGGCCTAATTTGGGATTCAGTGTCCGGTTGTGGGGAGGATCACTGGATGGACTTCCCCTTAGCAGGACTTCTTATTGCACAAACGTACGGTATCGGTGTGCACCTGTTAACAACAACCATGGGTGCGAGTTCCACTTTCTTCCCGATACTAAGTCCACCGGCTAATCAACAACCATTATTCATAACGCTTACACATGTTAACGAGAACCACTTCATACATGTTAAGCTGGAAGGGGATTATCCAATGCCACCAGCACACAGGCTATGGTTGACCCACCGAAGACCCCATACGGAACAATGGGAAGATATGTACTTGCCACGTCTAGAATGGTATACATCGATAATGAATCCTCCGCCAAGATCAAACCCCAGTCTTAATTACATCGACAGTGATACGGAAGAATGATTTTTGTAATTAATAGTATTTTTTGTATTAATTCCTATAATTTTCTACAATTTCTATAATTTTTATTATAATTTCTATCATTTTTCTATAATTAGAATTGATTAAAACAGGTTAATAACATTTTTATAAAAAAAATTACAAATATACGACTCGTATAGAGCTATACGAGGCGTATATGATTGATCAAAAGACCATTTTGCCCCTGATATGCCCCCAATCTAGGCTTCTTTCAGGGGCTAAAAGGTCATTCTACCTTTGTATAGATCTATATGGGTCGTCTATTTGAGCAGGTTTTTGAAAATTTGAATTTTGAAAATCAAAATTTGAAATTTTTAAAAAAGGACGATTCGTATAGACCTGTACGTGTAGTCTATAGGGCGGCAACAATTCTTTTTTTTAAATTTGAATTTTGAAAATATTTTATGTTAATTACTAATATACCCCTGAAGGTCCCCAGTATAGGCCTTTAACAGGGGCTTAAAGGTAATTTAAAACGATGGACGATGCGTATAGATCTATACGACCCATACAACTTAGGCGGCAACTTTTACACTTTTTCTTTTTTAATTATTAAAAAAATGTTTATTAAATGACCATTTTGCCCCTGTAAAGCCCCCAGTATAGGCCTTAGTCAGGGGCAAAATGGGAATTAACCATTCCAGAAATATCTTTTTGGATTGGTTAATTACCATTTTGCCCCTGAATAATGCCTATGCTGTGGGCTATACAGGGGCAAAATAGTCATTTAATAAAAAGGTGGACGATGCGTATAGGTCTATACGAGTCGTCTATGCCTCGTATAAGGCTGGGGGCCTAGACGACCCTGGTTATCACCCCAAAGAAAAAAACAAACACATATACGGAGCACACACCTCTATACGCCTCGGATTAGTATTTCGACCGTATTTTCGAAGATTTGAAGCATCACTGCTACGTATTTCATCCCGTAGTTTGGTATTTTTGCCTTGTTTTTGCCTTTAGACCATAGGTTTGCCCTGAAAATTGGTTGTTGTTGGGTTTGGGGGTTTGAATCTAAGGTTGAAGATGAAGCAGGTAGAACAGGACACCGAGTATAGCCCTATACGAGGGCTATACGAGGCTCTGAAACTTTTTTTTTATTAATGTTATTAATGTTATTATTATTGTTATTATTATTGTTTTTATTATTATTATTATTATTATTATTATTATTATCATTAATGTTATTATTATTATTATTATCATTTATTATTGTTATTAATATTATTATTATTAATATTGTTTATTAATTATCATTATTATTAATATTATTAATATTATTTATTATTATTATTATTATTCTTATTGTTATTATTATTATTTTTATTGTTATTGTTATTATTATTTATTATTATTATTGTTAATATTATTATTATTTATTAATTATTATTATTATTATTTATTAATTATTATTATTATTAATATTATTATTATTATTAATGTTATTATTATTTATTAATTATTATTATTAATATTATTATTTTTATTAATATTATGTATTATTATTATTATTGTTATTATTATTATTATTATTATTTATTTATTTATTATTGTTTTTATACGTATACGGTATTTATTTGCAGATTGATTATGGAGGACCATCTGATTCAGGGCGATGACATTCAGGTAGAGCTTCATGTGGCACCGCCGGGGGGTCAGCCGGTTCAGCAGGGTCCACGACAGAGACGGCGGCCGCCTCTGGATACGCTGCAGGGTTGTCCGTATCTAGAGTTTCCCGACGGCACCGATGCCACCTGTCGTTGCCAGAAGCTTAGGAGGATGCACATTGGATCGCATGCAGCGATCGACTGGGATGCGATGGATGGGATTGCTGAGGCGGCTAGAGTGCGTCGGTTTATACCTGTCGATTCGCCGTGGCATCGTCTTTTTGATTTGGCGCACACGCCGACCTACAGGGAGCTGCTGGTCGAGTTCCTTTCGTGATTCACATTTCACGCTCCTGGGGTCCCAGTGCCGCTTCCGCACCCAGATGCTCCCCCTCCGCCTGAGGTTTCTTTCAGGCTCGCTGGCGTTTTGCGTGAGATGACGCTAGCAGAGTTTGCGGTGCATTGTGGTTTATACATGCACGGGGAGATCGAGACTGAGGTTTACACAGCGGGGCTAGTGGTGGTTGACAAACCCACTCTTGTAGGGATTTGGCAGGTGATTGCGGGGGAAAATCATTGGGAGCACGACAAGTCGAAGGGGAGGGTGTCGTTTGTTAGGGACCCACTGTACAGGTACGTACGTTTATTACGGAAATTATTTTTGTTATGTGCATTGTTTATTAATCTTTGTTTCCGTATTTCGCTAACACTATATGCAGGTATCTGCACCATTTGCTCGCTACTTCTATTTCAGCGCGCGGCTACAGCCGTGAGTGGTGTACGACCACAGATCTTTTTTTCCTTTATTGTTTGTTGTATAGGAGGCCGTGCGCCCTAGCACACGGTCTAGCCCAGTACTACGCCTCCGCCCATCACCGGCAGGAGCGCGGAGTTTTGTATGGCGGGGCGTACGTGACCGTAATTGCCCGTTCATTGGGCCTCGTACTGCACCAGGACCCACATCTACGGACGTCGCCAGTCATGCCGACGCGGATGGGCATGCAGTCGCTGTGGGGGATGAAGGTAATCAAGAGATTCCCTGTTGGCCCGCGGTTTAAAAACCGCGAGGGGGGCATATGGACAGAGGAGCCCCTACCAGAGCACTTCGAGCCCGTTTATCCTCCTGCAGATCCTGCTGATGCAGTGCCCGTGGAGGAGCCTCCGGAGGATGTAGACGGTGCAGCGGTGCCACAGCCACCGCCACCTCTCGGGGCGCCTCAGTTTCCACGTCACGTTATTCTAGGTCATGCCCCAGGAGTTGCGCTACATCCGGATGTACGAGCTGAGCTTGACAGGCTCAACGATTTGGTAGGTTGGCTGGTACGGGCCGAGCAGGATAGACGAGAGAGAGAGGGATTACCCCCGATACTGCTTCCACCGGCTCGAGCACCACATCAGCAGCAGTAGCAGCCGCAGCAGCCAGATTCGGATTTGGATGCATAGACCCGTTGTTGTTTTTATTTTTATTATGGATGTACAAACTTATCTTATATATTTTTGTTATGGATGTACAAAGTTATCTTATATATGTCATATTTATGTTTGTTTTCAGTTATTCGGTTACTTAATGATTGTTGTCTTAAATTGAGATAATATTGAAATAAAATATGTTTTGAATATAATACGGAAACAATATATCCCCTGAATATAATACGGAAACAATATTTGAACGAGATAAAATTTTAATCCGAAGAATAATATTTAAAAAAGTAAAATGTTAAAAACATTATAATATTTAATCGATATAATATATTTTAAGAGCCGATTTTTAAAATAGTTGATTTTTAAAAAACATAAACTTTTTTATAGTGTAAAAAACAAAAAAACAAAACTTTTTTTAAAACCAAAAAAATTTTCAACCAAAAAACACATCTTCAAAAACTATTCAAAAAACCATACCAAAACCCACCAAAACACCCCTTATTTCAGCAAAAAAAAAAAACCCAAGACTTAGATGCCTCGTATAGGTCTGTACCCTTCGTATAGGGTTCCTTAAACTTTGTGCCTGACACCCTCTGAGACCCCCTTGAATTCAGTGCTTAGACGCCTCGTATAGCCCTATACGAGGCGTCTAGGGCACAAAATGTGTGAAAATAGGCGCAGAGGGTGTCCAAATATCTCCACCCTTTGGTTTTTATGAACAAGAATATGAATGTATGGAATTGGGGGGCTGGGGGTTTATATAAGAGTTTCTAGCCACGTTGAGTATATAGTTACTACATAAAGCGTGTGTTTGGGCCCATTAAACTGTTGAGAAAAAAAGAATTGTGTGTTCAGGGCATCACTTACCCACATGTGAATGTGGGGGGAGGGAAATCCCCACAAACATAAAGGGTATCTTCAGCTGAAATTGATCCGGGTTATTTTTTGAACATCCAAATCGGAAACAACTGTAGAGATCCGCATCCTGTATCACCAGATGTTGATTGATGTTACAGGCACAATCTCAGTCCATTTCACTGAAATAAAACATCTAACTATTGTAAACTGGTTGTTCTAGTTCATGGAGACGTTATTTGGTGTTTCTTGTAATTGCATAATTCATTTTCCAGTTAAAAATACATACTATTATCCACAATGTTTTTGGGTTAAATAATGTTACTACGTATAAAAAGGGTCTACATATTTACACACCTTGTTGCCTATTTCCACACCTTTCAAGACGCCTCGTATAGAGCTATACGAGGCGTATAGGGTTGCTTTTCCGACCAGCTTCTGCACCAAGCACAATGTCACATTAGTCACATCAGACGGGGAGTCTAGGTCTGTACGAGGAAGGGATACGAGGCATTAAGACGCTTCGTATAGGCCTATACGAGGCGTCTTTAGTGACTGATTTGACTATACGTTTGACAAGTGACTTAAAGCTATATGGGTAGTCTAGAGCTATACGAGGCGTCTATGTCTCACATAAAGTGCAAGATACAGTGCATTCTTTGTCATTCATTCTGCTTCTTCTTGTTCCGTTTTTTCATTTCAAACATTTCATTTCATTCATTCCGCTTCTTCAAAAGAATTGGCATTTGTGTTCTTATCATCCCGAAGTGTTGAAATGTCATCATACTGGGACGGCAACTATGTCTTAGGGCAGTATTCTAGCGACAAATGGGTGGCCAAAAGCGTTCCGGTAACAGTTATTAGCTTAAATATTCTAATTAGTTGTTGTTTTAGTTTATTATTTACTATTGATGATACGGTTGTTTATTTTAGAGGAGTCTGGCGTTCCCGATTCTAATGAGCAAGAGGAGGTTGTGTCTAGTATACAAGGAGAACAAAACAGACCGTTTCTAGATTTGAACAAGCATCCCCCTGTTGATGAAACAACCCCTGTATATGACTCATACCATGCTTGTCAACAAAGTTATCCGACGCAACAAGGGTATCCCGATTATAGATACGGGTGTGAATACGGAGGAGACGGTGGATACGGAGGAGACGGTGGATACGTAGGAGACGGTGGATACAGTGGATACGGAGGATATGGTGGATATGGTGGTTATGGTGGATATGGTAGATATGGTGGTGAGACACCTCCCATCCAGGACAGTCCGTACTTAAAAAAGCAGGTATTTATTACTATTTATTATTATTATTTAATTATTTTTATTATTTATTATTTATTTATTATTATTAATATTATTAATATTATTATTTATTTATTATTTTTATTTTTAATATTTATTATTATTATTATTATTAATATTATTATTTATTATTTATTTATTTATTGAAATTATTTATTATTATTGTCGATTTTACAGGTTTTCAACTCTTTAGATAAACAAAAGAATCGGATACAAGAAATAGCAAACGCGGATGGTTTCGTTATTGTCACCCGTCGATCAAAGAAAACCGGGGCAAGAACCGGGAGGGTATGGCTTGAATGTGATCGTGGTGGTGAGCACCTGACTACAGCAACACTTAGAAAAGCCGGAAGCAAAAAAACCGTTTGCCCGTTTTACCTGCTGGCTGTGCGAAACCACCCGTATGAAACCTGGGAGATTAAAGACGGAAAAATTGAACATAACCACGAACTTTGTGAGGACCTGTCAGCCCACGCGTTTGTGCGAAGGTTTACTCCAAGCGAAATGAAACTGATCGAGCAGCTGACAGCTCAAAACATGGAGTCGCGCAAAATATTTCAAACGATAAGGAAGCAGGACCACGACAGGTTTCATGTTCAGAAAGACATTCAAAACGTTGTGGTGAAGATTAGAGCCGAACAAAGACAAGGATTGACTCTCATGCAGTCACTAGAAAACATACTGATAAACAACGACTTTATTTACGAGACACGGGAGGAACCCGGAACAGAGATCGTAACAGAGATTTTCTTTCTTCATCGGGACTCGAGATGCATGTGGCGTGCATTCCCCCACGTCATGCTGATCGATGCGACGTACAAGACAAACATATACAATATGCCCTTTATCCAGATTGTTGGTATGACGCCTACCAACAAATCGTTTATTATCGCGCATGCCGTTGTTAGTAAAGAACCGGGTGATAACTTTGTGTGGGTGCTTGAGAGGGTCAAGTCAATGTTGGATGAATGTATGGAGCCACATGTGATTTTAACGGATAGAGACCTAGCCCTTATGGGCGCGTGTGCTAAACTATTTCCAGACGCCTCCAGGCTTCTTTGCAGGTGGCACATACAACAGAATGTTATGAAGCACTGCAAGGGTGCCTTCACAGACGAAGACTGGAAGAAATTTTTGTCATTATGGGGGACATTGATTGAGTCTCCATCCATACTCATCTACGAGTACCACTTGCGCAACATGCGAAAGCGACTTGTGGAGTGCAAACGCTCGAGCACCACATCAGCAGCAGCAGCCAGATCCAGATTCGGATTTGGATGCATAGACCTGTTGTTTTTTTTTATTTTTATTATGGATGTACAAACTTATCTTATATATTTTTGTTATGGATGTTTTGAACGATTTCTAGGACTTTTCATGGGACGTAATTTTAGAGGATAACTACTAGAATTTCCTAGCGTGTGTAGGTCCCGAAATCTGAGGATCGATAACGAAAACCAAATCCTTGTTTATAACAAACAATGTCACGGGTGCGGAATCCCTGTAACGATGACAAATCAAACACAGTTAATAACAGACACGGTATAACCACTGAAACGCAATCTATTGATTAAATGGGATGAGAACCAAGAACAACTGATACACACACAGTTTTACAGAATAACTCTCAGGGTATGCTCTCATCTAGTTTCAAAGTGAAACTAGAAAGTGTTTATATAGCATCCTGGGCCCTTGAACAACGAAACCATATGTGGGCTCGACAAAACATCATTGGGCCTGACATTGGGCCTGACTAAACCCAACAGACGACGAAACCAGGGGGTTTCGTTATTGCTCACGACGAAACCTTCAGAATTGGCCATTTAGGGTTTCGTCGTGATGTGTTCGACGAAACCAGGGGGTTTCGTCGAAGGCTGCAAAATGCATATATGTTTGCTGCAAACAGACAGCAAACAGCAACATCATATAAACATCAGTAAAGACAATAATACCCTTTACATGCAACATGCATCGTTCATAAACATTACATAACAAAGCAAGACAAAATAGTCGGACCCAAGTGGATAGGAGGATATCCGACTTGGTCGACGGCGAATTACAGACTCGATAAACGTAAAAAGACCGTACAAAATACAACGATAAAAAGACTAGTTACAGACACAAAAAGGTGCACCAACAAACTCCCCCTTGTTTGTTACTCGTCTTCGGTCTTCGAATCTTCTATCTTCAGTGTTGTTCGGACCACGAACTGCCCGCATGAATTCCTCGGTAGTAGCAGAAGCAAGCGACGCGCTGGAATCGCAAAGCTTGATGCGCGCCCTTGTCTTCGTAGAAAATGTCGTGTCGATATAATTTGTCGATGTCTGCCGCGGACATGTTAACGATCCACATCGGATCCAACATCCGGAAATTTTCACGATCACCTCTAAACACGATCACCGCTTCATGAGTGTCTGAGTCGTAGCACCATAATGCCATTTCATTGAGAAAGTTTTGCTGCATCGGCATTAATGGGATTTTATCTACGACTTTCACGGGCTGATACACAAGCTTGTAGCACCCCGTGTTCGTTGCTGGATCAAGAGTAAACTTGATCTGCTGATAAATAGGAAACTGAGGCTTGTACGACTCGTCTTTCCAGCCAGACTTTTTGTTCATCTTTATCAGCCGCTCGAATAAAGTTGCGCCTTCGAAGTTTGAGCGATTAATGAGCTCAATCTTCGTCAATGATGCAACATCGTAAAAAGGCAAAGATAGTATGCTCAGCAACGATCGGAAGTATTGGATACCGAATTCCCTTTTGATGGTGACACAATGTATTTCCTTAACGAACATCCAGCAAAGGATTCTTCCATTCGGCTTTGCTTTCTCAAACTGTAAGTAATCAACTTGAATGCTGGCAGGCACATGCTTGGAAACTTTCGATAAGAACTGATTTCGCCATTCGGAGAACGCATCTGTGGCATTTTCAGAAGTATCATGGTTCTTTAAATGCTCATCTATGACGTCCACATTCTCTTGTAACCATTCTTCATCGAAAAGAGCGAATTCAGTCCCGTCTTTACACACATACGCAGACTTCTTCTCATTTCCCTCAAAAACAATCTCTTCGTTGTTTTCAACATCAGTAGTCTTAGGCTCACTAGGTATCTTATCAATCTCAGCATCATCAATCTTTTTCATTGCGTTTAGAGCAAGTAACTGCTCATGTGAAAGATCCGAAATCATCTCCCCTTCTTCAAGTAGTTCTCCAGTGATAGGATGAACAACCTGCAATGCAAGATCAGCACTGCTAAGAACAGAAGATGTACCTTCAATCTGTTGAACTGTTCTAGATGAGGTTCCTTGAGTAGATTCGATCGCTGGCGGCTGAGCAACAATGATTTCAGAGGATGTAGTGGCTGGTGGCTGCTGTGATGTAGCAGAAGTGTCAGGATTCCCTTGATCTTCAGGATCATCATCCTTTTTCTTCATCACGTCCTGTTGTTTACATCGATCATTCCACAGAGTAGCGACACGCTTTTGAAGGAACTCATATCCTGCATTGATCTTTTTGACTCCGTCAACTATCGTTGTGTTACGAGAGTTGTACCAGTCTTTCATGTATTCACACATTCCTTTCAGATCCTCGGCTAACTTTTGAAGTATAGAGCTGCTTCTCTCTCTCACTTCGTCTGCAGCTTTCAAACGTACATTTTCAGCTTTAAGTTGATCGATCTCGGCTTGTTGGCGTCCTATAACAGTTTGTTGTTGTTCAACAGTGGACTTCAATGTATTTATTTCCACCAGTTGACTGAGTTGATCAATCTTCGTGATCCTCATGAAATCTGTTTGCCTTTGAATACGATCTGCAGCAGCTTCAAGTTGAGAGAATAAGAAGTTGTTCTTTTCATCTTGAGACATTTCCGAGAATATCCTTTGACATTCAAAACTAGGCTGAGATGTGGTCGCTCTAATTGCAGAAGCCATTGATCTTTGTGGAGCAGCTTGAGGAATTATTGTTGGAGTTTCAGGAGCTGAAGATACCACAGGAGTTTCATGAATAGGCTCTTGAGGAACAGATGAAGAGGTAGCCAAGTATCTTCTAGCTTTCTTCTTCTGATGGACATCCGATTTCTTTTTCTTCAAACGTTCCGCTTCAGTATCTGAAGGAACGTATTCTGGGTCATCCTCCTGTCTAATCCTCCTGTATCTTTTAACACCACGTTCATCGAGATACATTTCGTATCCAGGCTCAATAAGATGATCATCCGAATCAGAATCAGACTCATCATCGCCACCTGCTGATGTACCACCAGCTGCACCTGCACTAGATGCACCAACGGCACCTGTATCACCACCATCATCACCTCCATCTTCACTATCACTTTCAGACATATCAGAATCAACTGGATCTGGACCAAACTTTTCAATCCTTTTTCTATTCAACTCCGTCTCTTCGTCGTCTGATTGGCTGTCATTGTGACGCCATTTATCATCTTCAGGAGCAACGTAATCTGGTTTTCTAAGAGCACCAATTAACTTTCTTGGAGGATCGCTTTCTTTGTACCTCTTGGCAGCAAGACTCTTGATTATCTTTAAAGAATTAAAGATCATCGGCTCTATCTTAAGAATGTTGTTGTTGGCTTTAGGAAGACCAGGATGTTGAACATTCCAAATCATCTGAAGAAACCGCAGATACATCCAGAACTTGTTCCCGGTTATTCTACTTCCAGTCCTCGTCATATTTTCCTTCATATTGGCGAAGATGTACTTTGAGATGCTAAACGGTTTGTTTAGCACCAACGCCACCATAAGACCAACTAGATCATTGCCTGCCATATCGTATCCGGCACGTCTATTGCTAAGACACTGAATGAGAACGTGTAATAGACACTTGTAGCGCAACGGCATATCACCCTTGTTGATTTGATTGCTGAAAATATCGCATGTACACTTCATTCGTAATAGACATCCACGCGTACACATGATAGGTACAGAATATGGAGCATCCGGATGGTCTTGTAGCTGTAAAACATCGTTCAAGATATCCGGTGAGACTATAACATCCACATCATTCACACGACCCTAAATAACTTCCTTTCCATCCACTTGCACAACACTTGCGGAATCCCAGAAGGCTTTAATGAGAGATTTGTACACAGGCGTTGAGAAAGTAACAGCATGATTGATCCGCGACTCCCTGATCCATTTAGTGATATCTTTCAGCTCAATGATCTTTTCCTCGGGATCCAGAAAAGCAATTTGATTATGACGCTTTTCAGACATTATCTCCTCTTCCGACTTGTTTTCCTTCTTAGTCGGTTTCTTACGTTTTCCTTCTTTCAGTGCCATCTGAAACTGAAAGTGTCCACAATAAGCAACAATGGTATCACATATGCATTTAGACATGTATGTATACAAGTTCATGTATCCAATTGACATTTAACAAATACATACACATCTACTGTGAACAAACACCAAACTTAAAATTTCATTAAGGCATGGACGACGAAACCAAATCATCTCGACGAAACTCCATTCATTGCGACGAAACCTCCTTGGTCAAACAAAGTCAGCGTTGACTGTTGACCTGAGGAGTTTCATCGAGAGGAGTTACGTCGTAAAGGGGTTACGCCGTGACAGTTAGGGTTTCGTAAATTGGGGGTTTCGCCATATGGAGTTTAAACAAAAATCAGATCACTTCAAACCAATATCAATCACTTTGTTTAACCCAACCCAAGTAGGAAACACACCAGTGTACAAATCGACATCATTTTGACCGAACCCCACACTTAAACTTGTTTAAACATCCAATAATTCACATCCCCTGTTTTGAGTTTCAAAACCCAAACCCAAATCAAAACATATATCAACATATATATCCTAAATCTATGTGTTTAATCAAGTACACAAACAAAGATCAAGGATGCATATGCAAGAATCAAACAAAGAGGGGTGTCCGAGGGTTTGTCGCACAAACAGACAAACACACAGGGTTCCTAAGGGTTCGAAACATGTAGTACAACATTTTGTATACCTGATTATATGAAAAATCTTAAAGAAAACACACGGTTTTGTTTTGGTGTAAAAGTGATGGGGTTTGGAGTGTTGAAGGAGAAGAACAGTGAATGAGTTTGAAAAAGTGAACTGCTGGGACCCCTTTTTATACCGACATACCTCGGCGAAATCTCCCTTTCGACGAAACTCTAGGTGGGCTCGACGAAACTCCCTTGTTTAGGCTTGGACTGGGCCTGAACATTTAGCGCATAACGAAACATAAAAGGGCCAGGGGGTTTCGTCGTGATCTCGACGAAACGTGAGGGTTTCGTCGAATACCAAATCAGGTTTAACCAAAGTTGACCAAGTTGAAAAATATTGACTTTGACCATAGGGTTTCGTCGACATAAGAGGGTTTCGCCGACACTTGGGTTTTCGTCGACACCATTTTTCAAAATACACTAAGCGTTGAAATTTTTTGCACAGTGAACAAATTTTGTTTAATTGAACACATTTCAATTTTGATTGAGTTTTCAAATGCAAGGACGTGTTATGAAGTAGGTTTCAGGCTTCCGGCATAAAACTTCAAGATACCAACCATCGGCTAATTAAAACAAGTTTTACAACTTACACTACAACACAAACTAAAGTGCGGTAAACTAACGAAAGACAATAACATAAAGAATTTGTACAATGAACAAACTTTTTGCGAGTTTCAAGGTAAGAGAATCATTACCAGCTTACGGTCTTTGTCAAAACGGTTTCTGATTTCTGTTTAAATCTTTAGATATGTATTTTACCACAATTATCGATATTGTTGTCCACCTAAGCTCAACTTATCAGATGTAATCATAATTAGGAGATATGATTTACGGTAAGAGTTATACTTACTTGTCGGTGTACATCCACTCACGACACATTCCCGTATCAAGGTATGCACGAGAGTTCATCTTACCGGTGAGTATACTGCTTATCATCCGTTTGACCGTATAAAAGATGTGAGAAACTCACTTATTTTTTATTTGAAAACAAGCCCTATGTGATAGAATCACTTATTGATGAGGAACTTGATTTTCAGAAGCATGAAGGGCACAGGAACAAGTCTGTGAACAGGTCAGTACTTTCGTACAGCAAAGATACGAACTTGACTCCCGGATAAATGTGATATATTATCACTTGTTTTGTTTGGACATGTGATTGTTGATCACTTATTGAGGTCGTATGCAATATGTACACGTATGTATAGTATCATGGAAGATCTAGACTTCGTCTCCGTTATTTTTACAGTTTGATACAACCATGATACCCAGATGATAAGATAGCATAAAGACCGAATATCTCAGAACCTCGGCAATCAATCAAACGAAATTTCGGTACTAAGAGCATATGCCAATGAATGGTTCCCACCTGACTTGAAGTCTGTTAGGTTTATATCATCCTGCACATTTTAGTCTGATTGTGAGCCTACCGATACATCGTTAGTAAAGCTACTTATCATTTTTCAATTTTTCTTTTTCTTTTGACCATATTGACAAACCACACCAGTGTATGTCATCACTTTCCCTTCTTTTCTCCAAGAAACTCATTTTTAGTTTTCTATTGTTTTTGAATTTTTTATTTTTCAAACTTAAAGACAGAAAGTAAACGACATATTTTTGGATTTTTGAATTTTCACATGTTTTTGTATTTTCTGAAATTTCTCCCCCTAAAATGCGAAAAGATAAGTAAACTTAAAATCTTTTTGGATTTTTTAAGCTAAAGAAAATATTTACAAATACGATCAGCCGACAGAAGTTTACTCTTGTTTCACCTTAATACTATTGACCAATAAAAGATAGTCAAAATGAGATTTGTCAAAAGCTTTTGAAAACAGGTCAGCACGCTGTTCATCATTGTGGATTTTAACAACATCGATTAATCTTTTCTCAAAACAATCACGTATGAAGTGATACTTAATTTCGATGTGTTTGGTTTTGGAGTGTTGGACAGGATTTCTAGTGATAGATAAAGCAGCATTATTATCAACAAAAATAGAGGTAGATAGGAACTCAAAACCGTAGTCGCGCATTTGTTGCTGAATCCACAGAACTTGAGAGCAACAACTTGAGGCAGCAATGTACTCAGCTTCACAAGTTGATGTAGCGACACAAGTTTGCTTCTTGCACTGCCACTTGACTAAGCGAATTCCCAAGAATTGACATCCAGCTGTTGTGGATTTGCCATCTATTTTGCATCCGCCGAAATCTGAATCACTAAAAGCAACCAAGTCAAAGCTATCATCCTTAGGGTACCAGAGACCGGTGTCCGGGCAACCCTTCAGATAGTGAAAAATCCTTTTAACAGCTCCAAGATGAGATGCTTTTGGGTTAGCTTGATATCTTGCAAGCAGGCACGTTGGATACATGATGTCAGTCCTCGATGCTATAAGATACATGAGAGATCCGATCATAGTCCGGGCAACCCTTCAGAGTTGACACTTTCACCCTTCAAGTCCGGAGTAATCCCGTGATTAGTCGGAAGTGGGGTACCAATGGGCGTTGCTTAAGACATTTGGAATCGGCTCAAGATGTCACCAACATATTTAGTCTGATGGATGAATATCCCAGACTCAGTTTGTTGAACTTGTAGGCCCAAAAAGAAATTCATCTCTCCCATTGCGCTCATTTCAAACTTCTCCTGCATAACACGTTCAAATTGCATGCACAAAGCATCGTTAGTAGAACCAAATATGATATCATCAATGTATACCTGTACCAACAAAAGATCTCCATCCTGTTCCTGTTCCTTGATGAAAAGAGTACAGTCGATAAGACCCCGGCGAAAACCGTTCTCGAGCAGATAAGTAGATAAAGTTTCATACCAAGCCCTCGGTGCTTGATGTAACCCGTAGAGAGCTTTGTTGAGCAACCAAACCCGATCGGGATGGATAGGATCTTCGAAACCTGGAGGTTGTTCGACATACACCTCTTCTTCAACAATACCATGCAAGAATGCGCTTTTGACGTCCATCTGGTAGACTTTGAATCCTTTAAAAGAAGCATAAGCTAGAAAGATCTGAATAGCCTCCAGACGAGCAACTGGTGCATAAACCTCGTTGTAATCAATGCCTTCAATTTAACGAAAGCCCTGAACGACTAATCTCGCCTTGTTACGAATGACCACTCCACGATCATCCTTTTTGCACTTGTAAACCCAACGGGTGCCAATTTTCTTGTAGTTGTTGGGTTTTTCAACAAGTCTCCAAACACCCAGTTTCTGGAACTGTTGTAGTTCCTCTTGCATTGCTTCAACCCAAGAATTACCCTTTACGGCTTCTTTCCAAGATTTCGGTTCTTCTTGTGAAACGTAACACGCGAAGGACCAATCATTTTGATGACCAAATTCTCTAATGGCTAAATACAAACCAGCACTCTGGTTGTTTCTCAGCTGATTACGCGTCTGCACCCCGCGTTGGACATCTCCTATGATATTCTGCTGTGGATGGGTATCATGAATCCTCATTTCAGGATTTTCTGGAACACGAGCATTAACACCTAAATTGTTAATATTAAGATCAATAACCAACTCCACACCAGGAATATGCGTGGAAGTGGATGCATTCCCTTCAGCAGTATCAACATCCTGCACATGAGGAGTTTCAACAGAAGTGCCCTGAACTGGAGCAACTGGAGCTGAAGTGCCTTCAGTCGCATCAAGATATTCATCATCTTCTGATAACTCATTGTACTCAGTAGCATCTTCAAATACCTCATTTTGAACTGTGTTGTTAACCGAATTAGAACCTTGGGGGGTAACAATAACAGGTCTAACCAATGGCGAGCCAGGAGCGTTGTCACTATCAAATAACATTCTAGCAGTTGCAGAATCTTCGTTAAAGGTTGGCAGATTAAAGGAGTCGAATAGCCCATCGTAGTCGAACATCCAAGGATCACCCGGAGCCCTAACAGAACTTGTATACCTTTGAACCCTTACTTCACTCCATAGCTCAATCTTTTTGGTAGCCAGATTCCACACAAAAAAATTCAGAGTAGCATATCCACGGAAGAAACCCTCGATAGCTTTCACGCCAAACTTTCCATCCGGCTCAATCATAGTGCATGGACCGCCAAAAGGCTCTAGAAAGGAAAGATCTGGTTTCCTTTTCTGCAAAAGTTCGAAACAAGTCTTGCCATGTCTCTTAACTGTAAGAACTCGGTTTAATGTGTAGTAAGCAGTCGACACAGCCTCCCCCAGAACTGAACAGGAAGCTCCGACTCTACCAACATCGTTCTTGCAGTTTCAATTATCGTCCGATTCTTCCTCTCCACGACACCGTTTTGTTGTAGAGTGTATCGAGAACTATATTCATGAAGAATGCCCTTAGAAGTACAGAACTCATCCATCACACGGTTCTTGAACTCAGTTCCATTGTCGCTTCTGATCCTCTTAACTTTCAACGTGTAGAGATTTTCCAACATTGTAAGAAGATCCTTGAGGATTCCAGGAGTATCACTCTTGTGTGCCATAAACGCTACCCAAGAAAATCTAGAATAATCATCAGTAACCACTAAACAATAAGCATCCCCGAATGTTGTCTTGTGTCTCATAGGTCCAAAGAGGTCCATATGAAGACGTTCGAGAGGCATGCTAACAGTGTTGATTTTCTTCAGAGGGTGAGACTTCTTCGTTTGTTTCCCTTTCTGGCACGAAACACAGATATCTTGTAGATGAAAACTTCTCACAGGCACACCATTCACAAGATTGTTTTTTCACCAAATGGTTCATTTTTCTTAAGTGAATGTGCCCCATTCTTCTGTGCCAAGATATAGACTCCTTCTCTGTGGCTTTCGAGACAAAACATGTGACTTGTGCAGAAGTCGTAATCGCTTGGCTCATATCAAGAATATAAAGATCATTAACTCTTGGAGCCGATAATAGAATCCATTCTTTTGGAATTTTGAAACCAGGTTTCAGCACATAACAACCGGCATCATCAAAATGCACGGTGAACTTTTTATCGCAGATTTGCGAAACACTGAGAAGATTGTGATCAATTGGATGAACATAATTGATTTATCGAAACATACAACACCATTGGAGATCATTCCCTCTCCAGTGATGTATTCGCCTTTGTCTCCAGCAAACGCGACATAGCCTCCTCTAATATTTCTCACATCATATAGAAGCCGTAAGTCGCCTGTCATGTGCCTAGATGCTCCACTATCAACAATCCAATGACTATTAATAGTTCCTCCTGGAACACCCTGCACACATCATCAATGATCAGTTGAGGATGGGGACCCAAGCCTTAGTGGTCTTGGGTCATCCCTGAGCATCACGAAAGATGATCTCGATTTCTTGATGATTTTGTAACACAACACCTCCCCTGAATTTTCACCCGTCTTAGGTTTCCAAGTTTGATTTGCTTTACCAGATATAGTTTTATGTAGTTTTATGAAAAGATTCTGAAACTTCTGGTTTTAAAAATTGTGGAGAACTTGGTTCCCTGTTGACCGTTTTGACTTCAGATTTTAAAGCCTTTTCAACAGCTTTGACGTTTTGACGTCGTTGTTTCGTTTCTTGTTCCTTAACAGTTTTAGAACACCCGTATGCTTTAAAAGTTCAATGAATGGGCTCCACTTTGGAGGTAGAGCATCAGCAAACCGTGCAACCATTTCCGGTTGAGTTGCAGTAACACCATAAGCAAACATTTCACTAATCAAATGATAAAAACGTGTAATCATATCATTTAGTGTTTCATTCTCCAAGAACTGAAATGATTCAAACTCTTTCTTCAATAGATCATGGCGTGTCTTTCTAGTAGCTGCATTTCCTTCTCCTCTCGCTACCAAGGCATCCCATAAAGTTTTCGTGTTTGTACAGTAAGAGAATTGATGATAGATTTCTTTGTGAAGCGCTTGTGTAATAATAGCAAACGCCTTCTTCTCTAAGTCATAGGCTTTCTTGTCAGCTTCAAGCATATTAGTAAAACCCGCTGCAGTTGATGCTGCTGCTTCGAGGGCAAGGCTGCATTCAGTAGTGAAACACATCCAAAGTTATGTGTTTTGCCCTAAAACATATGTGTGAAAACGACCTTTCCATGTCGGAAATTCATTCATGTGATTCAATTTTGGCGGGCGATTGTTGCTTCCCGTTTCGCTCTCGCTAAGCAAAAGATTCTGAATGTTTTAATTTTGATTCGACACCAAAGCCCATTGAGTTGCACTTATAGATGGCGGAGGAAAAACATTCCTTGCCCACGCGGCTCCCGAAGTTTGATCTTGATCTGGTCGTGGGTCCGTACCCCAATCCCACGGACTTGTACTACTCATATTTGATATTAGAACAACTGTACCTGATAAAACACTTGAAAACACAAAGTTAGAACACTTTTGCAAGTCCTCTGTTTAAAATTGACAACAGATCTCGACGAAACTCCTTCTACGAAACTCTGAGGTTTCGTCGAAGTGATTTTGACGAAAACTAGGGGGTTTCGTCGAGGTGATTATGACGAAACTATAAGAGTTTCGTCGAAAATCCTTGTGACGAAACTTAAAAGGGTTTCGTCGGTTAAAGATTTCGTCAGGATAAGGTTCATACAAGTGGGTGAGAGTTGGTAAAAATTTTCAACTTAAATCTTATCTGTTTACTGACACAGTACAAACTTTTCAACACACAACATGCCTGTTTCACCTAAAGGTATGGTGCATAATATTTAATCAATTTAAAACTTTTATCAATTTCTTTTAATTCTAAATTCAAAGAATATCACAAGAACAGTTTGAATGTTTTATGAAGATATGAAGATACAACCCAGATTATATGAACTTCCGGTCACCTGAACAATTTTCCGACACGCGAATCCGCACAAACTTTTACTGAAAAACCCAGTTTTTATCTTATGAACAAGAAAAGTAACAAAGGTTTTTAACAAAACTTTGGCAAATAAGCAAGATACAAATAGATTTTAAGCACTTTTTCCAGAAAATATGAGTTTTTCAAGAACAAAATTTCCAGAAAATCATAAACAACAGTTTCCAATACTTAATAAAAATCCAACTATGTTTGATTTTAAACAAGGATAAGAGCCAATGCTCTGATACCACTTGTAGGTCCCGAAATCTGAGGATCGATAACGAAAACCAAATCCTTGTTTGTAACAAACAATGTCACAGGTGCGGAATCCCCGTAACGATGCCAAATCAAACACAGTTAATAACCGACACGGTATAACCAATGAAACGCAATCTATTGATTAAATGGGATGAGAACCAAGAACAACGGATACACACACAGTTTTACAGAATAACTCTCAGGGTATGCTCTCATCTAGTTTCAAAGTGAAACTAGAAAGTGTTTATATAGCAGCCTGGGCCCTTGAACGACGAAACCATATGTGCGCTCGACGAAACATCATTGGGCCTGACTAAACCCAACAGACGAAGAAACCAGGGGGTTTCGTCATTGTTCACGACGAAACCTTCAGAATTGGCCATTTAGGGTTTCGTCGTGATGTGTTCGACGAAACCAGAGGGTTTCGTCAAAGGCTGCAAAATGCATATATGTTTGCTGCAAACAGACAGCAAACAGCAACATCATATAAACATACAGTAAAGACAATAATACCCTTTACATGTAACATGCACCGTTCATAAACATTACATAACAAAGCAAGACAAAATAGTCGGACACAAGTGGATAGGAGGATATCCGACTTGGTTGACGGCGAATTACAGACTCGATAAACGTAAAAAGACCGTACAAAATACAACAATAAAAAGACTAGTTACAAACACAAAAAGGTGCACCAACAGCGTGTTATGGCGGGAATTCAGTCGGTTGCAGTTCAATTCATTACGGTGTCAGTGCGATATCGTCACTCGGTAGAGCAACCAAAAGATTAAAAAAAACATTAATATAGCTTTAACCGAGTCAAATTGTTTGATGAAATTATCGTAATCAAGTTCTTCTAAAAATCTTTTTCGATTGATATAATAGCTAAACCATTTAACCTTTCATGTGACATTGTAGATCTTAAGTAATTTTTATTAGTTTTAATTTGGAAAAACTACGTTCTACGGTAGTAACGGTTACAGGAATGGTTAACACAATTCTATAGATGATATATGCATTTGGAAAAGAATTAAAGTTTATAATATAAGTTAATATATTAGTAAGTGTGTCCGATTCTACATGTATAATTTCTCTTAGCATTTTTAGTTCTTCAAATAAATCTAAGGCATCAATATCAATATGATTAACCTACCTTAATTTGGGAGGCCGGCCATCATTAAGCTCAGCCGTAATAGAAGCGTGTCCATCCATGGTGTCGTTTGGAATAGAGAGGAAGGCGAAGGAATTGCAATCGAGCGTGCCTGACATGCGTCTGAATCAATTTGGCAGATCAACCCTAAGTTAAAACGATTAGACGGCAGAGTAATTTGATTTGATTTTCATAATGCGTAAATCAATTTGACAGGGCCCAAACGAATATTATTCAATAGTTGGGCTAATATTATTGAAGAAGAAGGCCCAAAATACAAAATCTTGAGGCCCTTAAAATTTGAAGGCCCTAGGCCTTCGCCTAGATCCATAAGCCTATTGGGCCGGTTCTGCACAAACAAACGAATTGAACACCCACAAAAACTCTACAATCGAAATCAATTGAAAACAAGAATGATGTGAACAAAACTAATGTGCTTGATCGTGGAATAAAGAATATAATATCGTTCTTTCACTTCTATTTATTTGGAGTGAAGCGTCACCGGGGAATAAAGAATATAATATCGTTCTTTCACTTCTATTTATTTGGAGTGAAGCGTCACGACTATAGCATCCCACCATTTGTATACAATTTCTATCCCATGTAACGTTCCACTCCAGTTTACCCTAATGAACTTACAAAAACAAATCCGACCCAAATGTTGTGGCCTCCAAGCCAATACATAAATGTAAAACATAAATAGTTTGACCCATAATACTAAGCTAAAATAAAACATAGCAAGCCCAAACGCGGTTTGTGTGATTAAATATATTCATTCACCCCCTTAATCACAAAACAAGTCTTCAATCTTTAAACCTCAAGCCATGCCACATGTGGCGTCATCAACGATGATTACCAAGTCTTCATCCGAGTCCTTCTCATCAGGTTCGCTCTCACTTTGACTTGCTTGAAGTGAGTCTTGAACATCCATCGTTACATCAAGGTTTAGGGGACCGCAACCTTTTGGCCATTTTCTTTCCGCACTAACATTTCACTTTTCCCATATCGCTTTGCCTTTTGCTGCCATTGCTATAATCTTGTTTTCTTCACAAGCTTTGAGAATCGTTACGTCCCTCTCTCTCAATTTGACCCTACTCCTCATAACATGGAAATTCCTTTCAAATAGATCATGATATTTAATATAAGTTATTTTTAAAGCTTCATCATCGTCTTCAACGTGGCCAAGTTTGAAAGCCACCATTTTCCATAAGCCTTCCTTTGTAACTTCATTGAAACCTCCCATACCTACCACAATCGTTTATAATTCTAACAAATACCTTTTCACCAAACAACACATGTGGAGGTATTTTCTCTATCTTGAGAATACCGAGTAGTCTTGTACAAACCACTTCAACAATTTTTTTAAACACCATCTTGAATCCAATTTGATGTCTCATCAAAATCTCATGCAGTTTCACCAATTCTACGAAATTCGTAGAGCTTTCATTGTTTTATCTCCGTTTCGGTTTCACAAACTTTTACACTACTCACAAAATCCCAAACCTTCTTTCGTAAGTCTTCATGCACCACATTTGGATTGTAATCCATTTCTTCTAAATAACACATCAATGTCATTTTTTTCCTTTTAACATAAACCATTCCAACAAATTCAACCTTACTACTCAATGTTCCTTCCTTAACCACACCGTGGTCATCTTTAGGAATTTCTTTTCACTGTCCTTTTGAAACTTCTTCTCATAAAAACATGTCAACATATGTTTGTAATTTCTCTTTTTCCTTTAGATAGGTAGTTATGACATCAATAATTTCATAAAACTTTTCCAAGTAATCTTGTTTAAGTTTTATTTCTGAGTTTTCACTAAACACGTCATGACCCTTGGATTTTCCATTAAACATTCTTCTCAAAGAACATTTCTCCCCATCCATTATAACTTTTCCTTGTTATAGGAGTCGTTCTAAACTTAGAACATTCCTTTCCATAGTAGGAACATAATTAACACAAGGAATTCTCTTTGATTTATCATCAACGGGAACCTTACATTCACCAACCCCATGTATGAAAGAAAAATCTTTAGTTTTCTTGTTTGTGGTTATTCCAAAATGGCTTTTAACAACTTTGAACACATCCTTATTTCCGTCATGTGTTTTTTATACTTTGGGTCGAAACCCACATAGAGTTCCTACCACCCCCATCACTCTTTACTAAAAAATACCCTCTACGGGTAGAGAAGAGAGATTTATAACTTGGCAAATGGATGCTATGTGACTAATCTCTTGACAAAGATAGCAGTGTACGCCTAACCTCCATGGACTCCTGGTTGGATTCTTTCCTTCCGTATTAACTTTCCTCCAACCTTGTTTAGGAAGTGTATTTGTGGTAGTCTTCCTCACAGTTCTTCTGATTTTGAGAGATGACGAATGACGTGCGACCCCTTCACCTAGTTTCACCTAGATGTCTCAGGTTATATCCTACACCAAACCTTACGGCCTCATCCCTGTTTGCTTCGCCCTGTCCAAAACCTGACGTTCCCATCAAACTCTCTGCCACATGAAAACTATTTTTAGTAACTTCACTTAGAAAGGATAACTGTTGATGCACTTTTGGTGTCTGTCGCTTGTTCTTATTTTGTTTGTATTGTATTGTAATGTAATGAAACAATCTTTTGTTTAATCGAGTCTGTATGTATTGGTCGAGTCGACCAAGTCAAGATATCCTCCTATCTTGACTTGGTACGACGGTTCATAGTTCTAGTATGTTATTATTTGTAATGCAACTGCTGTTGATGCAGTCTGCACATGTTTGCTACTCTTAACTGTTGTCTGCACATGTTAACTGTCTTACCCTTACTATTGGCAGCCTCCCACGAAGAACCATTCTTCGTGGGGTATGGCTTGCACGAAGAACCTTCTTCGTAGCCTTTATGAGTCTTCGTGGGTGATAGTTCATGAAGAACTACATTCTTCGTGGGCTTTGGTTCTTCGTGGGCCTAGTAACCTTTTTCGTGAGGTTACTGGGCTGGGGCTTCTATATAAGACAGTTAATGTTGCTGAACAGTCTAAGAGAGCTGGTGAGTCTGTAAGAACACTGTGTGTATGTGTTTGTGTTTGTGTATGTTCTCTTCCATTTAATCAAAGTTAGTGAATCTTTGGTTACGTGTGTTCGTTATACTTTGTTTGGTTATATATCTACAAGGATTCCGCACTTGTATTTGTGTTCTAACAACAAGAAAGTTGGTTTCTTGATCCTCTGAGTGGACCTACAATAAACGGCGTTAAAAAGTGATAAATGTGATTAGACTCGTACAAACATTGAACCCGATAACTAAATACACCTTTTCAACACCCTATATCCACCAAATCCCATGTGTAAAATATAATAGATGCTTAAGAACTTAGAATTTCTCAAAAAGGGTACTTCTTACGTTAGTCAGTCCTTGAAAACTTTTCTTTGTATGAAAGTATGTTTCATTAAGAAAAAAATATGTTTTCACGAATCTCTTTACAATAAAACTTAAATTAGCTATATCATCTTCAATATAAACGATTATTTAATTTTCCATTAGTGCCCTTAAGGTAGTAATTTATGTTAATGGGTTTGAAATGTGTCCGTAGAAGAAGTAATGAATAGAAGAAAACAGTTATTTGACGTGTTTTGTATGGTATATAAATAATAGTCAATTTTAACACAATTCCACGATTTAAATTTATAATAAAATACGAGCACTAACTATGATACACGATGGCAAGTGCACCCATCTTTGGCATAGTATAGCGACGGTAAGATACTAAGGTTGTACAAGGATACAAGAGCGTTTAGTTCTGGTAATTGGTCAACTTCTAGTTAAATCCATAAATGAGGGTTATTTTTGTTGCTTTTATTACTAAAGCATAAAGAAAGAGAACCAATGGACAAAATGTTTGAACAATCAAAAAGTCATTAAGGGTTCATCTTCCCAAAGTGATACATAAACTTAGTGACTCATGGATTTAAGAAGAAACATACCCAAACTTGATTGATTAAGGTTAAACATAAAAGATTAAAATCTTTAGAGATTGTTCTTACAAGTCTTGGATCCTTAGTCCAAATGAAAACACAGAAGAAATTCCGTGTAAAAATAGGGAGGAAGAAGAACTAAAAAGGATGGTGAAACGGATGCATAAGCTACTAGCACTGCTACAAAAAGAGGCATTTGCTATGGAAAAAAATGGCGGCAAATTTTGCTACGAGTTAGCTACGGATTAGTTACGAACACATTTTGCTACGAATTAGCTACGGATTAGCTACGAACTTCCGTCGCAAGTAAATTTCGTAGCAAAACTCATAGCAAATTCGTAGCAAAATTGATGAAATTAATATAAAACATATAATGTAGCAAAACCGGTAGCAAAATCCGTAGCAAAACCATGAAAATAAGTATTTAGAAATAAACTAAAAAAAGCGCAATAAAATATGTCGCAAAATCGATAGCAAAATTATGAAAATAAATATAATAGAAAAACTTAGTAAAATTGGTAGCAAAGTCCTTAGCTAAATCATAAAAATAAATATTTAAAAACTAACTAACTGAGGTTTAAAAAAAACAGTAGCAAATCATTAAGTAAATAGAGTTTGTAGAGAAATTGGTAGCAAAATCTAGAAAAATTCTTAAAAACTAACGTAGCAAAATATGTAGCATATCCATAGAAAAATTCATTGCAAACTAGGAAAAAGAAAGTATTCAAAAAATAATTTACTAATATCCATCACAACATCCGTAGCAAAATACGTTGCAAAAACAAAATAAAAATAAATTTAATTAATAATAGTGGTAGCAAAATCCATAGCAAAACTAACAAAATAAATATTCAAAAATAATAAAAAGACGTGTAAGAAAATCCATAAGCAAAAATAGACAAAAGAAATATTAAAAAATAATTAATAATATATGCAATAGAAAAATCAAAAGCAAAAATATTAATTACTTAGGAATAGTTAAAAAAAAAGTCAATTTTACACGGACCGATGTAAACATAAATACATTTAATATAGCCATCTCATACAAATAATGCGTACTAAATTAAGCATAGGGATGAGTAAATGGTGCTGGGTACCGATACCGAATATATTTGGTACCAAATATTTAGAAAACAATATAATAAAACCCGTAAGAAAATCCATAGCAAAAAAATTGACAAAGGAAGTATTAAAGAATACTTAATAATATATACATTAGAAAAATACGAGCAAAATATTAAATAATTAAAATAGTTTAACAAAGTCAAATTTTGTCTTTCAAAAACTCCATTGATGATTCAAAGTCAAACTTGTAGTATATGATTCATCAAGTACGTCAGTCGTCAATTCGAAAACATTACTCTTAATATACATCCACTTCATAACTATGAGCTGATCTCAAACTTTCATAAGTTAGAGAGCTCAAGCCTAGTCGAGCTCGGGCTGGGGCTCAACTTGTTTGCACCCTACATGGCACAAATTCAGGCATGTATATGCCACTCCCATAGCAAAGTTTAGTAAAATAAGTATTGAAAATAATCAATAAAATGAACACATGTTATAATTATATGTTTTTAGGCTTTCTCTTGCATTTGCTATAAAACGACTACACAAAAAACTGATGAATTTCTTGTCCACTGCAACTCGCATGAGCATTTTCATTGGTTTTGCTGAGATCGTAATGAGGCTCGTACACGCCATACTGCTAAGACCCATGGAACTATGGGTGCTAATGAGTTGAGCTACTCAACAAACTTGTTTAATGAACCATCCCGAACCCAACCTTCGCTTATCGAACTATAGTCGGTTCGCAAGCCGAAATGAGGTTGTTGTTTATGTATTTTTTTTATTAATACATTATATATATATATAGTGAAAGTGTCAAATACAATATCTCTTAACGTACATTACGTACGATATTATGAAATCGCATGTTATAAAAAACATGTTGGAAATCGCATGTTGGTTTTTTTTGATAAAATCGCATTTTGTTTTTTTTTTATGTAATCGGATGTTGTTTTTTTTGTAGCAATTTCGCATGTTGGTAAATATGATGAAATTGCATGTTAGTATAAAAAACAATTTCGCATGTTGGTTTTTCAGCACAAATCGCATGTTCAAAAGTGAATTCACACCAGATCGGACGACTAAGATGATCGCGTACATATTGTACGATAAGCACTATTGTACGTTAACCTAACCCTATATATATATATATATAATAACTACTATTTATAAAATTATGAAAAAATAACCTAATTATATATAAAAAATAATTAGAATTAATATAAGTTAATTACAAAATATAAATTTAGCTGAGCTTGAGCTTTAGAAACAAATCTTAAATCAAGCTCAAGTTCGAGCTTTAGAAACAAAGCTCGAATCGAGCCTAGCTTTCATAGATTAAATGAGCACAAGCTTAGTCGAGCTCGGGCTTGGCTCAACTCACCTCGTTCGCATCCCTACATGGAACCAATTCGGGCATGTATACGCTACTTCCGGTTCCAACTGCTAGTGGGAGGATGTCAACCTTGATTTCGTGGTGCGGCTGCCATGTAACCAATACATGAAGGCTTCTATTATGGTTGTGATCAATAGGTTTTCCAAAATGGCACATTATTCTCGGGTTCAAAGACTTATGATGCTAGTTAGGTGGCTCGATTCTACTTTACAAAATTGTTAGGCTACATGGTGTTCCTAAGTCCATTACTCCCGACCATGATGTTAAATTTGTTAGCCATTTTTGGCGTAAGTTGTGGAAACTTGTATACAGTCTTATTGGAAATGACCTGAAACAGTGCGATTGATTTATGCAGCAAGCCGAGTTTTCTTACAATCGGTCGACCATGGCTCAACCGGACGAAGCCCATTCTTCATTGTCTACAATTGAAACCCATTCATCACTTTGACCTTACGCCACTCCAAAGACAACATGGTACACCGTGGAAGGGGATGATTGAGCTAGACCAATTAAAGAAACACATCAACACGCATGAGACCCGATTATTAAGCATGACGAACAATATCAAAATTGCGTGAACAAACACCAGAAATGTGTTATTTTTAATGAAGGTGATTTGGTGTGGGTTCATTTTGTTTAGGGACGTTTTCCTATAGGGCGGTTCGGGAATTGAGGCCATGTGAACCTCACTTCACATTTTCACACAGGCGTTAAAGGCGTAACCATCACATGGAACCCCTTTAACTATCATGACACGGTATCTGGTGGTGGCTCAACAAGGTTTGGTGGCATGGGCTTAATGACCACAACATATACTCTTTATACATATTGATAGATATGAAAATAAGAAGTCGGATTAACAAAGACCAACATAATTGTAAAGAAAAAGCGATGTGAACTTCAACATAATACTAAACTAACTATATAACTAAACTTGTTGCATACAATGCACCTTTTATAAATGTATATACATATAACGTATAACATAGTTAATAATATCAGGGGCAACTCAATCATTTTAGGAATGGATTGTGGTGTAAACAAGCCGAGTCGTTCGTGAGCTACTTGAGGCTGGCTCGTTAAAAATTAGAATCAAGCCGAGCTTAAACAATCTCTAGCCCGGGATTGAACTTTTATTGTGGCTCATTTAATAACTGAGCTCGAGCATGGGCTTCACATATCAAGCTCGAGCCGGCTCGTGGGGCAGGGGTGATTAATTATCATAATTTATATGTAATGTATATTAAACAAATCAATCTATCTACTATAATAAAAGAAACCAACTTTTGGACACGTGTCATTCATTAAAGGTATCCTCAAATCTATACCATCTTATATTAACTAAATAAATTATAAATTAATATTAAATCTTATCATACTTTAATAAAATATTATCCTCAAATCTAAATTGTTAATTTAATATATTTTTAAAACAAATACCTCTCTTTCCTACTTATCTTATATTAAATATATAAATAATAAATTAATATTAAATGTTATCCTAATTTATTAAAAATATATTTTATTATTATTTGGTATACAAAATTTTATTTATTCAACTCGTGTAAAACATGGGATTTTTAACAATAATCTTTTTTATTATTTACTATTCAAAGTTACATTTATATAACCCGTGTAATACACGAAGTTTTTTAAAATATAACTTTTTATTATTTGCTATGTAATTATAAATTAATATTAAATCTGATCATACTTTAATAAAATATTATCCTCAAATCTAAATTGTTAATTTAATATATTTTTAAAACAAATACCTCTCTTTCCTACTTATCTTATATTAAATATATAAAAAATAAATTAATATTAAATGTTATCCTAATTTATTAAAAATATATTTTTTTATTATTTGGTATACAAAATTATATTTATTCAACTCGTGTAAAACGTGGGTTTTTAACAATAATTTTTTTTTTATTATTTACTATTCAAAGTTACATTTATATAACCCGTGTAATACACGAAGTTTTCAAAGATATAACTTTTTATCATTTGCTATGTAAAATTAGATTTATTCAACACGTGTAATACACGGGGTTTTTTAAGAATATAATTTTTTTTATTATTTGGTAGATTTTTTAACCCGACTATACACAGGTTTTTTAAAGATATGACGTTTTTAATATTTAATATACAAAATTACATTTATTTAATCTGTGTAATACACATGGTTTTTAAAAGATATAACTCTTTTTTAGATCTATTCAACACGTGTAATATACGGGGTTTTTAAGGATGTAATTTTTTTATTATTTGGTAGATTTATTCAACCTGATTATACACGGGTTTTTTTAAAGATACGACGTTTTTAGTATTTATTATACAAAATTATATTTATTTAATTTGTGTAATACACATGGTTTTTAAAGATATAATTGTTTTTTATTATTTGATATATAAAATTACATTTATTTAACCCGTACAATATACGGGGTTCATAAAAATATAACTTTTTATTATTTAATATATAAAATTACATTTATTCAACCCGTGTATTACACGGGGTTCAAACCTAGTTAAAAACTATACAAATAATAGGTTCACAAGCTTACTCGAGCTCAGTAAGTGAAGTTTGGAGTCAATCTCATTTATTAAACGAACTTATTTTTAGGTTTAGGCTCATTTGCTAAAAGATAAATTTATATAGTCTTTTCAAAATAAAAGATAAAAATTCAATTATTAAAATCAGCTCTAAAATATTTACTTCCCTCCAAAACTGAAATTTTTCCAAAATAACCCCCAAAATGATTTTCAATTCCCCCCAAAAATCCAAATCATGATTTGTAGGTTCACCCATCTTCCCCCATTCCCCTTTTTTCACCATAATTTATTCATCTTCCCCTTGAGTTCAATTAGAAGTCTCATTGCTTACAGAGAAGGAAAATTAGCAAAGGGCTCGAAGAAGTTAATAATGGAGGTGGAATCGAGCGTGTTGATACACTATGTGGACGCGGCTCGCGCGTTTCGCTTCCGGAATGAAGATCAAAGCGATATCCTCCTTCGAGCTTTGATTCAATCATGTTGATGATCTGCATGTTGCTGAATTGTTGTTCTGTTGCTGCTGATCAGAAAGACAAGCGAAACAACTGCTGGTTACAACAGCTGATTGACGAAACAACAGCTGTTGACGAAACTCCCAGAACAGTTGTTTGACGAAACCCTGATCAGAACAATTGTTTGACGAAACCCTGATCAAAGCCAGCGACGAAACTCTACACCTTGGCTGCATGACGAAACTCTCCTGATTGCTGATGACGAAACCTTCACTGAAGAAACATCAGGTTTCGTCGGCTGTGAGTGTGACGAAACTCTTGGAGGTTTCGTCACATTGAAGTTTCGTCGCAGACTTCCAGGTTTCGTCGATGCTGTTGCTATATAATCAGCAACAGACCGAAGACATATAAGAGAACACAGAGACAGACATAAGCACAAGAGAGAACCAGTTAGTTTGTGAGAGTATATCTGTGTGTAATCATTGTAAACAAAACTTTCTGGTTTAATATATTGTGAGTTTTAAACGTTGAATCATTGTGTTTTCGTGTCTCGATCTCGGTTTGCTTTCCCAGTTGGATTCCGCACAACCGGGTCAGTTCGTATACAAGGATTAGGCGACTAGATCCTCTGCTAGCCGGACCTACAAGTGGTATCAGAGCTTGGCTCTCATTCTTGTTAAAACCGAGTCGTTTGCTTGTGTATTTCTGGAAAAAATAGTTTAAAAAAATTTGAAGATCTAAGTGTTGTTGCTTTTAGTTTTGAGAAAAACCTTGTTAGAATACACACACATATATATATATATATATATATATATATATATATATTTATGTGTATGTTAAAGTTGGGTTTTTATTGAAACTTTTGTGCAAAAACGTGTTCTCGGAAATTTGTCCGGTCACCGGAAAACTCATAAGTTTACCAGAATTTTTATAGTGTTCATCAAGATCTTCATATTGTTCATGCTTGTTCTTGATAATATCTGTATTTTGATCTTGATTTGTTGAATTATTGAAGTGTTGTGGATTATAATATTATTGTTTGACAAAAGTTTCACAAAGCATGATGGGTTGGTAAGTAAAGCACGGGTGTGTTTGAAAAAGTTGCAGTACCAACTTTGAGTGTGTTAGTTGAAGAGATGATTTTTTTTTTTATGTTTGAAAAATATCTTATCCATTTCCCTTTAGTCAACAAAAGACCCATTCTACTTTTCAAATTGTGTTTGACGAAACCCCTTTAAGTTTCGTCAAAAAGAATTCATTCGAAACATTATAAAGGTTTCGTCGTTTACCAGGTTTCGTCGTTAATCAAGGATTCGTCATTATCAGGTTTCGTCGATCAGAAGATTCGTCGAATAGAGTTTCGCCGATATCAAATTTCGTCGAAAGTTGTTAATTTTTTTTTAAATAGAGGCTTTAGAAAACTAATTTAACAGTGTGTTTTCAAGTGATTTCATCAGGTATCCATTTTTATTCATTCAAAAATGAATCCAGACTGGTGGGGTATTCCGTCAAATACGGAGACCAAATATAGTAGCACGGGTTTATCGCCATCATGGGCCGAATCTCCCGCACCTGCATCTAATACGGAGAGCAAATATAGAAGCACGGGTTTGTCGCCATCATGGGCCGAATCTCCCGCACCTGCATCTTCGCAAGCGAATCCAATTTCGACAGGTCAATGGGCTTTTGTTTCAAATCAAACTCAAAGTATTCAAAGTATACTTCTAAGCGAAAGCAAGAATGGAAGTCTTAATCGTCCACCGAAACTGATGCACATAAATGAATATACTGGATGGGTAGATAGATTCCATACGTATGTCCTTGGGCAAAACATGGAATTGTGGTTATGTTTTACTATAGATTTCGATCAAGCTCTTGAGGTTGCCGCTTCAACTGCCGCGACATTTGCAGATCTTACAGAAGACGAGAAAAAGGAATATGATTTAGAAAAGAAAGCATATGCTATTCTGACTCAGGCGTTGAGCAAGGATATATATCATCAGTTTGTCAGCTTCAAGACGTCAAAGCGATTATGGGATGCATTGAAGATAAGAGGTCTAGGAAATGAAAAGTCACGCCAATTGCGACATGATTTACTCAAGAAGGAGTTTGATGGCTCACATGTATGGAAAAAGAATCTTTGGGACATATGACAAGTCGATTTTATCACTTGCTGACTGAATTGAGTAATTATGGGGTAACAACTCCAGCATAGGTTGTCACAAAGTTTGCCGATGCACTACCACCTCAATGGAATGGTTTCTTGGAAATCCTGAAATACAATGGCACATTGGCTACGACAAACATCAATAACTTCGTTCAGCTCTTGGAGAACAAAGATCAGGAAGAAACCCTAAAGGCGAAAAGGGTTCCAGTGCAACAAAATCCTGATGTGTATTATGGAGCTCCTAGCACTTCTGCAAGACCTGCTCCACATGCTCCAATTCAAACGGCATTTGTCACAAGCACAGATTTGTATGGAAATCCGATACAAGTTCCCGTTAAGCCAGCTCCAACCACAGACTTGTATGGAAATCCACTACATCCAGTTCCCCAACAGTAAAGCTATCGGCCATCTACCGTAGCAACTGATTTGTACGGGAATACACTTCCTGTTCAACAACAAGCTTGTTATGGAAGCACATCATCTGCTGGTCAACCATCAAATTCAAATACAATACAGCTTGACACGTCAAGCTTCTCCAAAGTTAGCGTTGAAGTAGCTAAAGATCATATGGAGATACTGAACACATTAGTGAGCGCGTATTGTGGGTTGATTGCAGGGCAGATCGGAAACATCAATCTAACTCAAAAAGATTATCAGCAGATCGATAAAGAAGAGATGGATATGATGGACATCAAATGGGCTTTCACCAGTGTTGTAAGGCGAGCAAAGGACTTCATGGAACGGACTGGTCGAACCATCTTGGAAAGCAAGAAAGATACCAAGTATGGGTTCGACAAGCAGTCTGTTAAGTGCTTTAACTGTGGCGAACGGGGTCACTTCAAGAGGGAATGCACAAAGCCAGCATAGCACGGGAACCAAAACCCTTTCAGAGGTCAAGGCAACCAACATAATCAGAATCAAACCAGGAATGACGATCGCACCTTGGTACCTGTAAACAATCAAGCAGGACCATCAAACAATCAAGCTCTTGTCGTGCAAGTGGATGAGGGTTGCGACTAGTCAATGCAATTAGGCATTGGTGATCAGGGTGGATCAGCTTGTTTTGCTGAAGTAGTGAAGGATCTGAAACACACCAGTGGTGGAGAATCTTCCGCCAGTGGTGGTGAATCTTCTGAAGATGAAGACAGTTCTGGTTATAGTAGAAGCTCAGATGAAGAATCCTCAACTTCAGGCGATGATCATTTGGATGAAACGTTAAGTGTGTCAGTCGACACAGATGATGAATTATTGGGAGAAGCTGCGGCAAGGAATGACAGAAGATCAATTCTGGTGGATAAAGCTGCTTATTCTTCTTCTTCTATTCATTCAGCCTTTATGGCTAATGCCGGCAGTTCATCAAATCCGGTATGTGTCGATAAACCAACTTCTGATAAATGTGATAAATGTGTTAGTTTAGGTGATAAATTGTCGAACTTGCAAGGCAAATATGATGATTTGCAAAGCAAGTATGAAGTGACATATATCCACAATCAAAAGTTGATAGTGGATCTTTCGAAATGCAAAGAGGCTAACATGTTTTATGAAAACCATGAAAAGGAGTATAAAAAGGTGGTTGAAAATTTAAGAAAAGATAAAACCGAGCTAACAAAAATGGTTTCAAGAAAACAAACTAACATAAACTGTTATATCAATCGTCTCGAAATCATGCAAAAAGAGTTAGCCTGCGTTAAGTGTGAAAGTGAGGCGATCCGGCTTAAGCTAGACAGTTATTCAAACTCTAGGTATGTGCTGGATCACATCATTGACATACAAAAAGAGAAAAAGGATGTCACGTGCATTGGATACAAGAAATGCCCACCACCTGTTAGACAGAATTATGATGCAATGCCTGATGAGGAGAATAGAAATTATTATGAGGAATCTGTTCCTTTAGACATTGAGGAATTTGCAACCGGACTTGGATAGAAAAATGAAGTATCATCATATTCGGATGTTTCAACAGTTTCAAGTGTGTCAACTGCTGAACAAAATCAGGATCCTCCGGTCATTGTTGAGGATGCTGATTCTTCAGATGATGAATCCGATGATACTAACTCAGCACAGTCTGATGCGGTAATCAAAGAAGAGGACATACCTCTTGAGAATCATATTCTATGTGATCCTCCCGCAAAACCAGCTAAGACTGTTCTGGTCGAGTCCACGCCTGCAAAATAGTCAGAGAGTGTGAATTTGTTGTACACTCTTGTTGGTGATGATAAAATCTATTCTGACAAAGATTTTCCGATTAAGAATGTAAATCAATCTTTAATCAGTAAAGTTTTTGAAGATTCGACAAGTAGGTTTTTGGGAAAGTCGGGTTCACACGTTGTGGTAACACAGTGCCCTCCGATTCCAAAGGCTGAAATTCGAAAACAATGTGGCAATCAGAAATTACCAACAGTGAAAAAGCAGCAAAATCATACCAAACCAAACGCTAAATCAACAATTCAAGGTCGAAAGGAACCGAACCAAAAGAAGAACAAGAAAGTGAACTTTGTGAAATCAACGGGAACGGATAAAATGGAAACTTTTGCAAATAAATCTAACTTAGATCATGTCAATCAAGTTAAATTTTTGAAAAGAAATGAACAAAACACTTCAAAACCAAGTACCTCGGGATCACAAAGTTCATCAACAAGACAGTCACATGTTACTTCGGGGTTTGTTGAACGAAGATCATGTTTTGAATGTGGTGAAATTGGGCATATCATTCGAAATAGTCCATATATTCATAAGTTGAAAGCAAAAGATGATGATCCCTGTGAACAAAATTACTGAAAGCGACCTATTTCTACAAAACAAGATCCCCGCCTTGTAAAAGAAAGGGAAAAGAAACAGAGACGCCAACAAGTCAAGGTAATTGAAAAGGCAATTAAAACCGACGTGGTTCACAAACAACCTGTTTCCGTTAAACCAGAAATTTCTAAAACTTCTAATAATCACGAAGTTAAGTTTTCAAAAATTCAAACTGGTAAAACACAACAGACTTGGAAACCAAAAACGGTTACTAATTCAGGGGGAACATCACAATTTCCAAACCATCGAGAAATTGAAATAGCTTTTGTCGATAAAAGCGGAAGACCCAAGACCACAAAGGCTTGGGTCCCCATCTCCAACTAATCATGTGAGTTCATGTGCAGGGTGTTCCAGGAGGAACTTTCAGCAGTCACATGATTGTTGATAGTGGGGCATCCATGCACATGACAGGCGACATGAAGCTTCTCTACGACCTTAAATCTATTAGAGGAGGTTATGTTGCTTTTTTTGGAGATAAGGGAGGATATATTACCGGGGAAGGAATGGTATCCAATGGGGTTGTAAGCTTTGATAAGATCAACTTTGTGCAACAACTTGATCACAATCTTCTCAGCGTTTCACAAATCTGTGATAAGAAGTTTTCAGTACACTTTGATGCAAATGGATGTTACGTGCTGAAACCCAGCTTCAAGATTCCGAAAGAATGGATTCTCTTATCTGCTCCAAGGATTAATGATTTATATGTCCTTGATATGAGCCAAGAAATTACGTCTGCACAAGCAACTTGTTTCATTTCCAAAGCCACAGAAAAAGACTCAATCTCTTGGCACAGACGGATGGGTCACATTCACTTACGCAAAATGAATCATTTGGTGTCGAATGAATTAGTGAATGGTGTTCCTCTTAAAAACTTCCATCTTCAAGACGTCTGTGTTTCATGCCAAAAAGGAAAGCAAAGCAAGAAGCGACACCCGACTAAGAAGATCAACACGGTGGCCGTTCTGCTTGAACGTTTGCACATGGATTTGTTTGGTCCTGTCAAGCATAAAAGCATTCGGAATGATCAGTACTGCCTCGTAATAACAGATGATTATTCAAGATTTTCTTGGGTGGCGTTTATGGCATACAAGAGTGATACTTTCGGTATTATCAAAAACTTGATCATTCAGATTGAGAATTTGTATACTTTGAAGGCTAAACGGATTCGCAGCGACAATGGAACTGAGTTTAAGAATCAAGCCATGAATGAGTTCTGTACTTCAAAAGGTATTCTTCACGAATTTAGTGCAGCTTACACTCCTCAACAGAACGACGTCGCTGAACGTAAAAACCGTACATTGATCAAGACTGCTAGGACGATGTTGGTAGAGACACAATTGTCGATTCCCTTCTGGACTGAAGCTGTGTCCTCTGCTTGTTATACATTGAACCGAGTTCTTACAGTCAAAAGATACAACAAGACCTGCTTCGAGCTTCTTCACAAACGGAAACCAGATTTGTCATATCTTGAACCGTTTGGAGCTCCTTGCACAATGATCGATCCTAATGGAAAGTTTGGGGCAAAAGCTATTGAAGGTTACTTTCTTGGGTATGCCACCCCGAACTTAAGAGTCTGGAACCTAGAGACTAAAAGGGTCGAGGAATGGTTTGAAGTCAGAGTTCAAAGGCACACATTGCCAGTCAAATGTCCAGGTCAACCATGGATGTTTAAGTACGATGACTTTTTCAATTCGATCAATATTCAAGAAGTCGAAGAAAGTGTTGCCGCAAGGATGTTTTTCGAGAGTGACAACGCAACATATTCGCCGTTGGTTCGTCCAATTATTGTCAACAATCAAGAACCAAATTCAGTGAACAATAATGCTCTCGACAATGAGGATTTTCATGATGCTAACGAACTGAACGAATCTTCAGAGGATGATGAATTTCTCGATGCAGACCAAGAAGCTGTTCATGGTACTTCAGAGGCTACACCTCCAGTGGACGCCCCTAAAACAGCTGAAGCTACTGCATCATCCTCTTCGCCAGTTCCGGGTATTGAATTAGTTGTTGATGTCAATCTCAACAATCTGGGTAAAACATTCCAGTTCCAGAAAACCCTGAAACAAGAATTCACAATACCCATCCTCAACAAAACATCATTGGAAATGTACAAAGTGGCATACAAACAAGAAACATGTTGCGAAACAACAACAATGCAGGCTTGTATGCCGCGATTCGAGAATCTGGTCAACAAAACGATTGGTCCTTCGCGTGTTATGTATCACAAGAAGAACCAAAATCTATTAAAGAAGCTTTGAAAGATAATTCTTGGGTTGAAGCTATGCAGGAAGAACTGCAGCAATTCCAGAAGCTAGGTGTCTGGAAACTCGTTGATAAACCTGAAGATTACAAGAAGATTGGTACCCGTTGGGTTTATAAGTGCAAAAAGGATGACCGTGGAGTAGTTATTCGAAACAAAGCAATACTAGGTGTTCAAGGTTTTCGTCAGATTGAAGGGATCGACTATAACGAAGTTTATGCACCGGTTTCACGTCTAGAAGCTATTCGGATTTTTCTAGCCTATGCTTCCTTCAAGGGATTCAAGGTATACCAAATGGATGTGAAAAGTGCATTCTTACATGGTGTGGTTGAAGAAGAGGTGTATGTCGAACAGCCTCCAGGTTTTAAAGATCCTATTCACCCTGATCGGGTTTGGTTGCTGAACAATGCTCTCTATGGTCTACATCAAGCACCACGAGCTTGGTATGCAACCTTATCTAATTATCTGCTGGGGAATGGATTTCGCAGAGGTCTTATCGATTGCACTCTTTTCATCAAAGAACAGGATGGAGATCTTCTATTGGTACAGGTATACGTTGATGATATTATATTTGGTTCTACTAACGATGTTTTGTGTAGGAATTTCTAGCGTGTTATGCAAGAGAAATTTGAAATGAGCGCTATGGGGGAGATGACTTTCTTTTGGGCTTACAAGTGCAACAAACGAAGTCTGGGATATTCATTCATCAGACTAAGTATGTCAATGACATCCTGAACCGATTTCAGATGTCCGACACATCGTCCCTTGGTACCCCACTGCAGCAAAATCATGGAATTCATCCTGACCTAAAGGGTGAAGTTGTTAGCTCCTCGTACTACCACGCTATGATCGGATCCCTTATGTACCTCACAGCATCAAGACCAGATATAATGTATCCAACGTGCCTGCTTGCCAGATATCAAGTCAACCCGAAGGCCTCACATCTTGCAGCTGTGAAAAGGATTTTTCGCTATTTGAAGGGATGACCGGACACCGGTCTATGATACCCTAGGGGTGATAGCTTTGACTTGATCGCTTTCAGTGATTCTGATTTTGGCGGATGCAAAATCGACGGGAAATCCACAACGGCTGGATGCCAGTTTTTAGGAAATTGCCTCGTAACATGGTAGTGCAAGAAGCAGACTTGTGTCGCTACATCAACTTGTGAAGCTGAATACATTGCTTCCTCAAGTTGTTGCTCCCAAGTCCTGTGGATCCAAAAACAAATGCGCGACTACGGTTTTGAATTCCTAACTACTCCTATTTTCGTTGATAATTCTGCTGCCTTACAGATCACTAGAAATCCTGTGCAGCACTCAAAGACCAAACACATCGAAATTAAGTATCACTTCATACATGATTGCTTTGATAAAAGGCTTATCGATGTTGTTAAGGTCCACACTGATGACCAACGTGCCGACCTTTTTACCAAAGCATTTGACAAATCACGATTTGACTTTTTATTATTGGTAAACGACATTAAGGTCAAGCAAGAGTAAAACCGACATCGGAAAATCGTTTTTGTAAATATCTTTGTGTTTTTAATTTATCATAGTTTTTACATTTTCGGGGGAGTAAATCCAAATTTGAAAAATTCAAAAACATCAAAAAATTTCAAAAACACAAAAACAATAGAAAAACAAAAATGAGTTTCCTGGCGAGCAAAAGAGAAATTGATAGTACATCAGTGGTCTGTCCAAACCTCTTTAAACCTTAAATGAAATACGATAAGCAGCTCTATATAAGATATATCGGTAGGCTCACAATCATTTTAAAGTGTGCAGGGTGATATAAATCTTAAATCGACTGAAGACCAGGTGGGAACCGCTCATTGGCATATGGTCTTAGTACCGAAATTTCGTTTGAGAGATTGCTGAGGTTCTGAGATACGTGGTCTTTATGCTGTTTATCATTTGGGTATCATGGTTGTTTCTTTTACCGAAAATAACGCAGACGAAGTTTAGATCTTCCATGATGCCATACATACGTGTACATATTGCATACGACCTCAATAAGTGATCAACAATCACATAGGGCTGTACATTTGTCCAGGAGTCAAGTTCGTCTCTTTGCTGTACATTTGTACTGACCTGTTCACGGACTTGCTCCTATGCCCTCATGCATATGAAAATCAAGTTCCTCATCAATAAGTGATTCTATCACATAGGGCTTTTTTTCAACCAAAATAAGTGAGTATCTCACATTTTCATATACGTCAAAACAGATGATAAATGGTATACTCACCAGTAAGATGAATCCTCGTGCATACCTTGATACGGGAATGTGTCGTGTGTGGATGAACACCGGTCGGTAAGTATAAATTATACACTAATCGTATCCCCTCGCCATGATTACATCTGATAAGTTGAGCTTATGTGGACAACAATACCGATAATTGTTATAGAATGCTTATCTAAATGTTAACTAATTGAACAACAAGAACGTTTTGGCGTGACCGTACACTGATATGATTCTCTTACCCTCGAAACTCGTAAAAAGAATGTCTGTTAATATTTATTTAATGCTTTCGGTTTCTGCATCTTTGTATATATTTATTTACTGCTTTCAGTCTTTAACGTTTGAAATATTCAAAAATACCAAAAAGATTTTAGGTGTGTTTTAATATAAACTTTATAAAAGCCAAAAAGATTTTATTTCTAATTTATTTTCGATTGTACGATGTTGGAACTCGAGTCTTCGCTACCTGAAATCTGATTGAAAACCAAAACGACTGATTCTTCATAAACGGTCGAAATTTGCAAGTTCTTGAAAGTTAAAAACTAAAATTGAACAATTTGTTAAACTTTCAAGCTGTCGGACATGTGTGTCGTTTGTTTATGTCTACTATATTCCAAGCGGTTGTTCTCATTATGCGTTTAGATTTCTTGCATGTGCAGATGCTAAAGGCGAAGAGAACATGTTCGATGACAAGCTTCGGAATGAAGACACGACATGGAGGCGCTCAAAAGATAAGGATGGTCGAGTTGCCGCTGACCTATCATTAACACCACAAGGATCTAAAGAATTGAAGATCAACAGATTCACGAGCATAACTCAAGGGAAAACTTATGATAAGGGGGAGTTTGTTAACACACTTCCTTAATGAAATGGGGAGTTTGTTGATAAACTTTCTACTCACGACGCGTGAAGACTTTGATGATCCTCCGACATGGAAGATGAACCCTCACGAGAAGCGTCCAAGGGGGAGTTTGTTGATACACTATGTGGACGCGGCTCGCGGGTTTCGGTTCCGGAATGAAGATCAAAGCGATATCCTCCTTCGAGCTTTGATTCAATCATGTTGATGATTTGCATGTTGCTGAATTGTTGTTCTGTTGCTGCTGATCAGAAAGACAAGCGAAACAACTGCTGGTTGCAACAGCTGATTAACGAAACAACAGCTGTTGACGAAACTCCCAGAACAGTTGTTTGACGAAACCCTGATCAAAGCCAGCGACGAAACTCTACACCTTGGCTGCATGACGAAACTCTCCTGATTGCTGATGACGAAATCTTCACTGAAGAAACATCAGGTTTCGTCGGCTGTGAGTGTGACGAAACTCTTGGAGGTTTCGTCACATTGAAGTTTCGTCGCAGACTTCCAGGTTTCGTCGATGCTGTTGCTATATAATCAGCAACAGACTGAAGACATATAAGAGAACACAGAGACAGACATAAGCACAAGAGAGAACCAGTTAGTTTATGAGAGTATATCTTTGTGTAATCATTGTAAACAAAACTTTCTGGTTTAATATATTGAGGGTTTTAAACGTTGAATCATTGTGTTTTCGTGTCTCGATCTCGGTTTGCTTTCCCGGTTGGATTCCGCACAACTGGGTCAGTTCGTATACAAGGATTAGGCGACTAGATCCTCCGCTAGCCGGACCTATAGAGCGGTATCACATTTAATGCTTTGCAATTCAGAGACACTGGTGAAAATTTCAACCCCAATCTCTACTCGATCTCGTTGTTTTATTATGTGCACCAACTGATATAGTATAATTTGTTAAACCTAAGTTCTAAATTGTTATTCATATTTGATTTGCAGTAAGTCAGTGCTTATTATATTTGTTTTTTATATGTACTTTGAAGCTGATAAAGTGATTTGTTTCTAGAAACTCAGAAACTTGTTGCTTTCATTTGGAACAAGATAAAACTTGATTGCTGAATTGAAGGTTTAAATAGTTGGTTTGAATCTTGAAATGTCCGTACTTCTTTTTAGTTTATTGTAGTGGTGGAATTTTTAAAACTTTTGGTTATAAACTGTTGATTTGGGTAGTGTTCATCTCAAACGGGTCAACACATATTTCCGTTTAGCAAATATACATATAGAAAAGAATTGGCTTTAAATAGGTTGATGTATCTAATAGTTGTTTAAGTTGATTTTTGAGGCATACAACATTTAGTTTATCTTATCTATACTTGTTGATCATTATTGTAATAATTAATGTTTTCATAAATTTATTAGTGTATTAATTATATTTAATAGTTGACCACATATATGCAGGTTGAACTTGGATTTGTGCTAAGAGGTCCAGTACATAGAACAATTCATGTTACATGTAAGTAATTACTATTTGGTAATTAGTACTAGTCCATGTAAAACTTTGTTGGTGCACCTTTTTGTGTCTGTAACTAGTCTTTTATTAGCTTTGTATTTTGTACGGTCTTTTAACGTTTATCGAGTCTGTATTTGTCGTCGACCAAGTCGGATATCCTCCTATCCACTTGTGTCCGACTAGTTTGTCTCTTATTGATATGTAATGATATACGAACAATGCATGTTGCATGTAAGGGTATAAATGTCTTTATTATGTGTTTAGAAGTAGTTTGCTGCAACTGTCTGTTTGCTGCAAACAATACATCTTTTGCAGCCTGCGACGAAACCCCCAGGTTTCGTCGCACACCTCATGACGAAACCCGCAATGTCCAATTTAGAAGGTTTCGTCGTGAACAGTGACGAAACCCCCTGGTTTCGTCGACTGTTGGGTTTCTTCAGGCCCAATGTCTGGCCCAATGTTGTTTCGTCGAGCCCACATATGGTTTCGTCGAAGTTAAGGCCCAGGCTGCTATATAAACACTTTCTAGTTTCATTCTGAAAGCAGATGAGAGCATACACTGAGAGTTATTCTGTAAAACTGTGTGTGTATCAGTTGTTGTTGGTTCTCATCCCATTTAATCAATAGATTGCGTTTCATTGGTTATACGGTGTCTGTTATTAACAGTGTTTGATTTGGCATCGTTACGGGGATTCCGTACCCGTGACATTGTTTGTTATAAACAAGGGTTTGGTTTTCGTTATCGATCCTCAGATTTCGGGACCTACAAGATGTATCAGAGCACTTGGCTCTTATCCTTGTTTAAAATCAAACATAGTTCGGTTTTCATCAAGTGTTAAAACTGGTTATCTTTGTTTTTCTGAGAAATTATTCTTGAAAAGTTCACATCTTTATGGAAAATCCTCTTAAAAACTGTTAAATCATGTTTGTTTGCTAAAGAGTTTTATCAAAAACCTTGTTAGATTAATTGTTCAAGTGTTAAACCGGGTTTTTAGTGAAAGTCTTGTTCAATTTGGTGCTTCGGAAAGTTAGTCAGTGACCAGAAAACTCATAATTTCTGGGGGTCTTCACATCTTCAAAGAGATCTTCAAAGTGTTCATCAGATATTCATTGCATTTAGATTTAAAAGTGAAACTGAAAAAGGATAAAATGAATTAAAATATTGACACCATACTTGTTTTGGTAAAAGAAGCATGTTGTGTGTTGAAAAGTTTCTACTGTGTCAGTAAACAAATAAGATTTAAGTTGAAAAATTTCACCAACTCTCACCCACTTGTCTGAGATCTTATCCAGATGAAACCATCAAGCGACGAAACCCCTAGAGTTTCGCCAAAAGCATCTTCGACGAAACACCTGGAGTTTCGTCAAAAGCATTTCGACGAAACCCCTGAATTTCGTGGGAAGGAGTTTGGTCGTGATCATTTTTCATTTTTAACAGAGGACTTCTAAAAGTGATTTAACTTTGTGTTTTCAAGTGTGTTATCAGGTATTCTACTTCATATATCAAATATGAGCAGTACGAGTCCATGGGATTGGAGTACGGACCCACGACCAGGTCAAGATCAGACTTCGATGGCCGCATTATTAATGAATGTTGTGCCTCAACAATCACAACCAATAAGTGCAAGTCAATGGGCATTGGTGTCGAATCAAAATCAAAGCATTCAAAATCTATTGCTTAGTGAGAGTGAGACGAGTAGCAACAATCGCCCGCCAAAGTTAAATCACATGAACGACTATCCATCATGGAAGGGTCATTTCCATAATTACGTTCAAGGGCAAAATTCATAATTATGGACGTGTTTCACCTCTCCATTTAGTCAAGCTCTTGAAGAAGCAGGATCAAATGCGACAACTTTCAATAATATTCAAGAAGCTGACAAAAAGGCATATGATCTGGAGAAGAAGGCGTTTGCTATTTTAACACAAGCTCTTCAAAAAGACATCTATCATCAACTCAGCTATTGTACTAGCATGAAAGCTTTATGGGATGCATTTGTAGCGAGAGGAGAAGGAAATGCAGCTACTAGAAAGACACGCCATGATTTATTGAAGAAAGAGTTTGAATCATTTCAATTCTTGGAGAATGAAACCCTAAATGATATGACTTCTCGTTTTTATCATTTGTTTAGTGAAATGTGTTCTTATAATGTTAATGCAACTCATCCGGAAATGGTTGCACGATTTGCTGATGGTCTACCTCCTAAGTGGAGTCCATTCATTGAGCTTCTAAAGCATACGGGCGCTCTAGATACGACCAATGTCAATATCAATGAATTCATTTAGAAGTTGGAGCACAAGAACGAAGAAGAAATTCGGAAAGCTAAAAGGATTGCAGCTCCTCAAAACACAGAAATGTATTTGCCTTGTTTTGCTCCTTCAGCTAGTTCTATTTCCGTTCAGCAACCGAAGCTTCAAACGGCGTGTGTCCAATACAAGCTCATCTCCGTTTCCACAGTCAGCTCCTCCACCGGTTTTCGATCCAAGTGTTTATCATCTGCCAACGCATATGATTGCTCAAGCTCATGCTTTCTCAAAACCTCAATTCGGTATAATTCCATGGATACCAACACCCCAACCTCCACCTCAAGTTACCGCTACTCAACCACAGTTCAATCAAAGTGCTTATCTTTCACAATCTCAACCCCAACCTCAAGCCCAACCACAACAACAACAAAAAGCACATTATACCAAGAATCCTCCACCCCAAAACACCAACACTGTCAGAGTTGATACTTCGAACCTCTCAAAAGTTAGCATTGAAGTAGCAAAGGAGCATATGGAACTCATAAATACAATGGTCAGTGCATACTGCGGATTGGTTGCAGGTCAAATTGGAAACATCAATATGACCAACGAAGATTATCAACAAAGCAACCGTGATGAAATGGAGTTGATGGATATAAAATGGGCGTTTGCAAGTGCTGTTAGAAGGGCGAAGGACTTTATGGTTCGAACAGGGAGAAGTTCTTTGGAAAGTAAACATGATACGAAGTACGGATTTGATAAAGAAGCAGTTACATGTTTCAATTGTGGCGAAAAGGGGCACTTCAAACGCGAGTGCACCCGACTAAGCAAACAAGGCAATCAGAACCCATTCAGAAATCAGACGAGTACTTCCAATGTCAATGACAATCAAGACAATCGTGAAAGAAGGATGGTAGCGGTGAACAACAATCAGAACCAGAACCAGTCTGGACCATCAAACACCAATCGAGCATTGACCGTTCAAGCTGATAAAGGGTGTAATTGGTCTGTACAACTTGGGGAAGGTGATCAAGAAGTGGGAGGAACAGCGTGTTATGCAAAGATCAACAATCACATTAAGCACGTTCACAAGGAAGAATTTTCTGAAAGTGACGACAGTTCGGGTTATACCGGGAGTTCTGACGAAGAAAGTTCTAATTCGGGTGGTTATAATTCTGAATTTGATGTGAAGGAAGAAGCGAGTTCTGATGTTGATGATTTATTGACTGAAGTAGAGGAGTTGAAGAGTCAGAAATCTGTTCTGATCAAGAAGGCTACTGTAGCATCTAAAGAAATGGAGAAATTCTTCTCTGAATACGGATCTTTTTCTTATCAGACTGCCTTTATGGCAAATGTCTCAGCCTCTACGAGTCAGGTAAAATCTAAAATTCCTGCTCCTAGTGTTTGTAATGTTTGTGCTGATTTGAAGCTTAAATCTGAAAAGGTTCATAGTCATAACCAAAGTTTGGTTATTGAGTTGTCTAAGTGTAAGGAGGCAAATATGGCTCTAGCTAGAAACGAAAAGGATTTTAAATTTGTGATTGAAAACCTAAAGAAAAGTGTTTCCGAGCTAACAAAAACTGTTTTCAATAAACAAATTGGTATTAACAATTACATTAATATCATCGAGGAAACCAAAAAGGAGCTAGCCGTTGCCAAATGCGAACATGATGCAATCAAGCTAAAATTGGAGAGTTATTCTAACTCCCAATATGTGCTCGATCATATCATTGATGCTCAACAACTCAAAGGTAGCAAAAGAGGCGTAGGGTATAAGAAGTGTCCGCCCCCTTTAAGACATAATTATACTTATATGCCTGATGAAGAAGAAATGCCACGATTTGAGCCTAGTATGCCTCTTGATTATGAGGAAATTACTACTGGCATAGGGTTCAAATCGGATAGTTCTTCAAGTACATCATCTGAGCAACAAGAAACTTCAACATCTACGAAACAAAGTCCTCCAATCATTGAGGACTATGAGTCGTCTGATGATGAATCAGAATCAGATATGAGTGATCAGGATAAATCACTTGACAAGATGAAGGGAGTGGAAGTTCCAATTGAGAATCATATTCTTTGTGATCCTCCTACTCCTGCTGTTCAACCAGTTGTCAAACAAGTGATAGATCCTGTCAAGAATGACAAGAAATCTGGGCCTGCCATTAAGAGTAATAACGTGTTGTACACTTTAGTTGGTGATTCTAAAATCTATTCAGATCACGATTTTCCAATTAAAAATGTCAATCCATCTTCGATTGATAAAGTTTTTGAAGATAATACAAACAAGTTTTTGGGAAAGACAATTCCAGGAGTCATTGTAACTCAATGTGACCCAATTCCAAAAGCTGAAATCTGGAAACAATTTGGAAATCAAGAATCACCAACAAAGCAACAACCTATTGCTTCTAAGGGTAAACAACCAGAAAAGCGAACTAATAAGCCTAATGTTTCTCAATCTAAATTTGAAACAAAAGAAAAACAGTAATGTCAAATTTGTAGCATCGAATGGTACGGATAAAATTGAGACTTTTGAAAACAAATCAAACACCGATTTTGTCCAACAAGTCACGATTTTAAAGCGTAATAACCAAAACAATTACACTCAACATACAAACGGGTGTGATGAAAAAGCAAGTACCTCGGGTTCTACGGGTTCGACATCTGTTTGTCGATCAGATTCTCCTAAGTTTTGGAAAGGAGAACATGTTTTAAGTTTGGGGAGTTTGGACACATCATTAAAAATTGTCCAAACACTCCCAAGGATAAATTTGTTGAGAAAGCACTACCTGAAAAGGTTCACCCTCAACGTCGTCCCATTTCACCAAAACATGATAAAAGAACCGTTAAGGAACAAGAAACGAAACAACGACGTCAAAATGTCAAAGCTGTTGAAAAGGCTTTAAAATATGAAGTCAAAACGGTCAACAGGGAACCAAGTTCTCCACAATTTTTAAAACCAGAAGTTTCAGAATCTTTTCATAAAACTATATTTGGTAAAGCAAATCAAACATGGAGACCTAAGACGGGTGAAAATTCAGGGGGAGGTGTTGTGTTACAAAATCATCAAGAAATCGAGATCATCTTTCGTGATGCTCAGGGACGACCCTAGACCACTAAGGCTTGGGTCCCCATCCTCAACTGATCATTGATGATGTGTGCAGGGTGTTCCAGGAGGAATTATTAATAGTCATTGAATTGTTGATAGTGGAGCATCTAGGCACATGACAGGCGTCTTCTGGCTTCTATATGATGTGAGAAATATTAGAGGAGGCTATGTCGCGTTTGCTGGAGACAAAGGCGGATACATCACTGGAGAAGGAATGATCTCCAATGGTGTTGTATGTTTCAATAAGATCAATTATGTTCGTCAAATTGATCATAATCTTCTCAGTGTTTCGCAAATCTGCGATAAAAAGTTCACCGTGCATTTTGATGATGCCGCTTGTTATGTGCTGAAACCTGGTTTCAAAATTCCAGAGGAATGGATTCTCTTATCGGTTCCAAGAGTTAATGATCTTTATATTCTTGATATGAGCCAAGCTATTACGATATCTGCACAAGTAACATGTTTTGTCTCAAAAGCCACAGAGAAGGAGTCTATCTCTTGGCACAGAAGAATGGGGCACATTCACTTGAGGAAGATGAACCATTTGGTGAAAAACAATCTTGTGAATGGCGTGCCCGTAAGAAGTTTTCATCTACAAGATATCTGTGTTTCGTGCCAGAAAGGGAAACAAACGAAGTAGTCTCACCCTATGAAGAAAATCAACACTGTTAGCATGCCTCTCGAACGTCTTCATATGGACCTCTTTGGACCTATGAGACACAAGACAACATTCGGGGATGCTTATTGTTTAGTGGTTACTGATGATTATTCTAGATTTTCTTGGGTAGCTTTTATGGCACACAAGAGTGATACTCCTGGCATCCTCAAGGATCTTCTTACAATGTTGGAAAATCTCTACACGTTGAAAGTTAAGAGGATCAGAAGCGACAATGGAACTGAGTTCAAGAACCGTGTGATGGATGAGTTCTGTACTTCTAAGGGCATTCTTCATGAATACAGTTCTCGATACACTCCTCAACAAAACGGTGTCGCGGAGAGGAAGAATCGAACAATAATTGAAACTGCAAGAACGATGTTGGTAAAGTCGGAGCTTCCTGTTCAGTTCTGGGGGGAGGCTGTGTCGACTGCTTGCTACACATTAAACCGAGTTCTTACACTTAAGAGACATGGCAAAACTTGTTTCAAACTTCTACAGAAAAGGAAACCGGATCTATCTTTTCTAGAACCTTTTGGCGGTTCATGCACTATGATTGAGCCGGATGGAAAGTTTGGCGCGAAGGCTATCGAGGGTTTCTTCCTTGGATATGCTACTCCGAATTTCCGCCTATGGAATATGGCTACCAAAAAGATTGAGCTATGGAGTGAAGTAAGGGTTCAAAGGTATACAAGTCCTGTTAGGGCTCCGGGTGATCCTTGGATGTTCGACTACGATGGGCTATTTGACTCCTTTAATCTGCCAACCTTTGACGAAGATTCTACAGCTACTAGAATGTTATTTGATAGTGACAACGCTGCTGGCTCGCCATTGGTTAGACATGTTATTGTTACCCCCCCCCCCCCAAGGTTCTAATTCAGTTAACAACACAGTTCAAAATGAGGTATTTGAAGATGCTACTAAGTACAATGAGTCATCAGAAGATGATGAATATCTTGATGCGACTGAAGGCACTTCAGCTCCAGTTGCTCCTGTTCAAGGCACTTCTGTTGAAACTCCTCATGTGCAGGATATTGATACTGCTGAAGGGAATGCATCCACTTCCACGCATATTCCTGGTGTGGAGTTGGTTGTTGATCTTAATATTAACAATTTTGGTGTTAATGCTCGTGTTCCTGAAAATCCTGAAATGAGGATTCACGATACCCATCCACAGCAGAATATCATAGGAGATGTCCAACGCGGGGTGCAGACGCGTAATCAGCTGAGAAACAACCAAAATGCTGGTTTGTATTTAGCCATCAGAGATTCTGGTCTTCAAAATGATTGGTCCTTCGCGTGTTACGTTTCACAAGAAGAACCGAAATCTTGGAAAGAAGCCTTAAAGGATAATTCTTGGGTTGAAGCAATGCAAGAGGAACTACAACAGGTCCAGAAACTGGGTGTTTGTAGACTTGTTGAAAAACCCGACAACTACAAGAAAATTGGCACCCGTTGGGTTTACAAGTGCAAAAAGGATGATCGTGGAGTGGTCATTCGCAACAAGGCGAGATTGGTTGTTTAGGGCTTTCGTCAAATTAAAGGCATTGATTACAACGAGGTTTATGAACCAGTTGCTCGTCTGGAGGCTATTCGGATCTTTCTAGCTTATGCTTCTTTTAAAGGATTCAAAGTCTATCAGATGGACGTCAAAAGCGCATTCTTGCATGGTATTGTTGAAGAAGAGGTGATGTCGAACAACCTCCAGGTTTCGAAGATCCTATCCATCCCGATCGGGTTTGGTTGCTCAACAAAGCTCTCTACGGGTTACATCAAGCACCGAGGGTGTGGTATGCAACTTTATCTACTTATCTGCTGGAGAACGGTTTTCGCCAGGGTCTTATCCACTATACTCTTTTCATCAAGGAACAGGATGGAGATCTTTTGTTGGTACAGGTATACGTTGATGATATCATTTTTGGTTCTACTAACGATACTTTGTGCAGGCAATTTGAACGTGTTATGCAGGAGAAGTTCGAAATGAGCGCAATGGGAGAGATGAATTTCTTTTTGGGTCTACAAGTTCAACAAACTGAGTCTGGGATATTCATCCATCAGACTAAATATGTTGGTGACATCTTGAGCCGATTCCAGATGATGTCTGAAGCAACGCCCAATAGTACCCCACTTCCGACTAATCACGGGATTACTCCGGACTTGAAGGGTCAAAGTGTCAACTCTTCTTATTATCGCGCTATGATCGGATCTCTCATGTATCTCACAGCATCGAGACCTGACATCATGTATCCAACGTGCCTGCTTGCAAGATATCAAGCTAACCCAAAAGCATCTCATCTTGGATTTGTTAAAAGGATTTTTCGCTATCAGAAGGGTTGCCCGAACACCGTTCTCTGGTACCCTAAGGATGATAGTTTTGACTTGGTTGCTTTTAGTGATTCAGATTTTGGCGGATGCAAAATAGATGGGAAATCCACAACGGCTGGATGTCAATTTTTAGGAAGTCGCTTAGTCACGTGGCAGTGCAAGAAGCAAACTTGTGTCGCTACATCAACTTGTGAAGCTGAATACATTGCTGCCTCAAGTTGTTGCTCTCAAGTTCTGTGGATTCAACAACAAATGCGCGACTACGGTTTTGAATTCCTATCTACCTCTATTTTTGTTGATAATAATGCTGCTTTATCTATCACTAGAAATCCTGTCCAACACTCCAAAACCAAACACATCGAAATTAAGTATCACTTTATACGTGATTGTTTTGACAAAAGATTAATCGATGTTGTTAAAATCCACACTGATGAACAGTGTGCTGACCTGTTTACAAAAGCTTTTGACAAATCTCGTTTTGACTATCTTTTATTGATCAATGGTATTAAGGTGAAACAAGAGTAAACTTCTGTCGGCTGATCGTTTTTGTAAAAAAAATTTAAGCGTCAAAACTTCAAAAAGATTTTCAGTTCACTTATCTTTTCGCATTTTAGGGGGAGAAATTTCAGAAAATACAAAAAACATGTGAAAATTCAAAAATCCAAAAATATGTCGTTTACTTTCTGTCTTTAAGTTTGAAAAATTAAAAATTCAAAAACATAAAAAAAATGAGTTTCTTGGAGAAGAGAAGGGAAAGTGATGATATACACTGGTGTGGTCTGTCAATATGGTCAAAAGAAAAAGAAAAATTGAAAAATGATAAGTAGTTTTACTAACGATGTATCGGTAGGCTCACAATCAGACTAAAATGTGCAGGATGATATAAACTTAACAGACTTCAAGTCAGGTGGGAACCATTCATTGGCATATGGTCTTGGTACCGAAATTTTGTTTGGTTGATTGCCGAGGTTCTGAGATATTCGGTCTTTATGCTGCCTTATCATCTGGGTATCATGGTTGTATCAAACCATAAAAATATCGGAGACGAAGTCTAAGATCATCCATGATACTATACATACGTGTACATACTGCATACGACCTCAATAAGTGATCAACAATCACATGTCCAAACAAAACAAGTGATAATATATCACATTTATCCGGGAGTCAAGTTCGTCTCTTTGCTGTACAAAAGTACTGACCTGTTCACGGACTTGCTCCTGTGCCCTCATGCATCTGAAAATCAAGTTCCTCATCAATAAGTGATTCTATCACATAGGGCTTGTTTTCAAATCAAATAATTGAGTTTCTCACATCTTTTATACGGTCAAATGGATGATAAGCAGTATACTCACCGGTAAGATAAACTCTCGTGCATACCTTGATACGGGAATGTGTCGTGAGTGGATGACACCGACAAGTAAGTATAACTCTTACCGTAAATCATATCTCCTAATTATGATTACATCTGATAAGTTGAGCTTAGGTGGACAACAATATGGATAATTGTGGTAAAATACTTATCTAAAGCTTTAAACAGAAATCAGAAACCGTTTTGACAGAGACTGTAAGCTGGTAATGATTCTCTTACCTTGAAACTCGCAAAAATTTTATTCATTGTACAAATTCTTTATGTTATTGTCTTTCGTTAGTTTACCGCACTTTAATTTATGTTGTAGTGTAAGTTGTTAAACGTGTTTTAATTAGCCGATGGTTGGTATCTCGAAGTATTCTGCCGGAAGCCTAAAACCTACTTCATAAAACGTCCTTGCATTTGATAAACTCATCAAAATGAAAATATGTTCAAATAATCAAAATCTGTTCAGTGTGCAAAATTTTCAACACTTAGTGTATTTTGAAAAATGGTGTCGACGAAATCCCAAGCGTCGACGAAAACCCTCTTATGTCGACGAAACCCTATGGTCAAAAATCAATTTTTCAAAATTGGTCAACATTTGGTCAAAACTGCTTTGGTTATCGACGAAACCCTACTTTTTGTCGAGGTCACGACGAAACCCTATGGCCCTTTTATGTTTCGTCATGGGCTAAATGTTCAGGCCCAGTCCAAGCCCAAACAAGGGAGTTTCGTCGAGCCCACCTAGAGTTTCGTCGAAGTTAGAGTTTCGCCGAGGTAAGTCGGTGTATAAAAGGGGTCCCAGTGTTCAGATTTCATCACTTATTCAAATCCCACTTCACTGTTTGCTTTCTCCTACACTCCAACCCCATACCCATTCACCGACTCCATACCCCCCATTTTCTTTATCTTTTTTTCTGAAAAATCAAGGTAATCAAAAGGGATTTCTACATGTTTTCGATACTTAGGTTTGTCCTGGTTTTGTTTGAATGTGTTTCGAAACCCTCGGAGACCCACTTTACTTGATGAATTCATGATATAAACTTGATTGTTTGTGTTGGTTGTTGATAAAAACTGATAGAACTAGGTTTATACTTTGATTTGACTCTGATTTGGGTTGGGTTTCATGTAACAAAAACAGGGGATGCGGGTTTGTTTGTTGATTGAATTGTTTCGGTGGTTTCGGTCAAAACCTATATCGATTTTGAGTCTAAGGTTGTTTCCTGTTTGTTTTGGGTTAACATAAGTGTCAAAATGTTGGTTTGATTGTTTATTGATCATCGATTAAACATCAGACGGCGAAACTCCTTTAATTTGAAAACCCCCAAAACGGCGAAACCCAAACTGTTCAAAACCCCCTTTACGACATAACTCATTTACGACGTAACTCCTTTACGACGTAACTCCTCTCGACGAAACTCCTCAGGTCAACAGTCAACGCTGACTTTGTTTGACCAAGGAGGTTTCGTCGCAATGAATAGAGTTTCGTCGAGATCACAGAGTTTCGTCGTCCATGCCTTAATGAAATTTTCAGTTTGGTGTTTGTTCACAGAAGATGTGTATGTCTATGTTATATGTCAATTGGATACATAAACTTGTATACATACATGTCTAAATGCATATGTGATACCATTGTTGCTTATTGTGGACGCTTTCATTTTCAGATGGCACCAAAAGAAGGAAAACGTAAGAAACCGACTAAGAAGGAAAACAAATCCGAAGAGGAGATAATGTCTGAAAAACGTCATAATCAAATTGCTTTTCTGGATCCCGAGGAAAAGATCGTTGAACTGAAAGACATTACTAAATGGATCAGGGAGTCGCGGATCAATCATGCTGTTACATTCTCCACGCCTGCGTACAAATCTCTTATCAAAGCCTTCTGGGATTCTGCAAGTGTTGTGCAAGTGGATGGAAAGGAAGTTATTCAGGGTCGTGTGAATGATTTGGATGTTATAGTCTCTCCGGATATCTTGAACGATGTTTTACAGCTACAAGACCTTCCGGATGTTCCTTATTTTGTACCTATCATGTGTACACGTGGATGTCTATTACGAATGAAGTGTACAGGCGACATTTTCAGCAATCAAATCAACAAGGGTGATCTGCCGTTGCGCTACAAGTTTCTATTACACGTTCTCATTCAGTGTCTTAGCAATAGACGTGCCGGATACGATATGGCAGGCAATGATCTAGTTGGTCTTATGGTGGTGCTAAACAAACCGTTTAGCATCTAAAGTACATCTTCGCCAATATGAAGGAAAATATGACGAGGACTGGAAGTAGAATAACCGGGAACAAGTTCTGGATGTATCCGCGGTTTCTTCAGATGATCTTGAATGTTCAACATCCTGGTCTTCCTAAAGCCGACAACGACATTCTGAAGATAGAGCCGATGATCTTGAATTCTTTAAAGATAATCAAGAGTCTTGCTTCCAAGAGGTACAAAGAAAACGATCCTCCAAGAAACTTAATTGGTGCTCTTGGAAAACCAGATTACGTTGCTCCTGAAGATTATAAATGGCGTCACAATGACAGCCAATCAGACGACGAAGAGCCGGAGTTGAATAGAAAAAGGATTGAAAAGTTTGGTCCAGATCCAGTTGATTCTGATATGTCTGAAAGTGATAGTGAAGATGGAGGTGATGGTGGTGGTGATACAGGTGCCGTTGGTGCATCTAGTGCTGGTGTAGCTGGTGGTACATCAACAGGTGACGATGACGAGTCTGATTCTGATTCGGATGATCATCTTATTGAACCTGGATATGAAATGTATCTCGATGAACGTGGTGTTAAAAGATACAGGAGGATTAGACAGGAGGATGACCCAGAATACGTTCCTTCAGATACTGAAGCGGAACGTTTGAAGAAAAAGAAATCGGATGTCCATCAGAAGAAGAAAGCTAGAAGATACTTGGCTACCTCTTCATCTGTTCCTCAAGAACCTATTCATGAAACTCATGTGGTATCTTCAGCTCCTGAAACTCCAACAGTAATTCCTCAAGCTGCTCCACAAAGATCAATGGCTTCTGCAATTAGAGCGACTACATCTCAGCCTAGTTCTGAACGTCAAAGGATATTCTCGGAAATGTCTCAAGATGAAAAGAACAACTTCTTATTCTCTCAACTTGAAGCTGCTACAGATCGTATTCAAAGGCAAACAGATTTCATGAGGATCACGAAGAATGATCAACTCAGTCAACTGGTAGAAATAAATACATTGAAGTCCACTGTTGAACAACAACAAACTGTTATAGGACGTCAACAAGCCGAGATCGATCAATTGAAAGCAGAGAATGCACGTTTGAAAACTGTAGACGAGGCAAGAGAACAAAGCAGTTCTATACTTCAGAAGTTGGTTGAGGATTTGAAAGGAAGATGTGATTTCATGAAAGAGTGGTACGACTCTCGTAACACAACTATAGCTGACAGAGTCAACAAGATCAATGCAGGCTATGAGTTCCTTCGAAAGCGCGTTGCTACTCTGTGGGATGATCGATGTAAACAGCAGGAAGTGATGAAGAAAAAGGATGATAATCCTGAAGATCAAGGGAATCCTAACACTTCTGCTACATCACAGCAGCCACCAACCACTACATCCACTGAAATCATTGTTGCTTAGCCGCCAGCGATCGAATCTACTCAAGGAACCTCCTCTGGAACAGTTCAACAGATTGAAGGTACATCTTCTGTTCCAAGCAGTGCTGATCTTGCATTACAGGTTATTCATCCAATCACTGGGGAACTACTTGAAGAAGGGGAGATTATATCGGATCTTTCACATGAGCAGTTACTTGCTCTAAACGCAATGAAAGAGATTGATGATGCTGAGATTGATAAGATATCGAGTGAGCCTGAGACTACTGATGTTGAAAACATTGAAGAGATTGTTTTTTAGGGAAATGAGAAGAAGTCTTCATATGTTCGTCGAGACGGGACTGAATTCGCTCCTTTCGATGAAGAATGGTTAAAAGAGAATGTGGACGCCATAGATGAGCATTTAAAGAACCGTGATACTTCTGAAAATGCCACAAATGCGTTCTCCGAGTGGCGAAAACAATTCTTATCAAAGGTTTCCAAGCCTGTGTCAGATGTCAAACAAGTTGATTACTTACAGTTTGAGAAAGCGAAGCCGAGTGGAAGAATCCTTTGCTGGATGTTCGTGAAGGAAATACATTGTGTCGCCATAAAAAGGGAATTCGGTATTCAATACTTCCGATCGTTGCTGAGCATACTATCTTTGCCTTTTTACGATGTTGCAGCATTGACGAAGATTGAGCTCATTAATCGCTCAAACTTCGAAGGCGCAACTTTATTCGAGCGGCTGATAAAGATGAACAAAAAGTTTGGCTGGAAAGACGAGTCATACAAGCCTCAGTTCCCTATTTATCAGCAAATCAAGTTTACTCTTGATCCAGCAACGAAATGGCATTATCGTGCTACGACTCAGACACTCATGACGCGGTGATCGTGTTTAGAGGTGATCATGAAAATTTCCGGATGTTGGATCCGATGTGGATTGTTAACATGTCCACAGCCGACATCGAAAAATTACATCGACACGACATTTTCTACGAAGACAAGGACGCGCATCAAGCTTTGCGATTCCAGCGCGTCGTTTGCTTCTGCTACTACCGAGGAATTCATGCGGGCAGTTCGTGGTCCTAACAACACTGAAGATAGAAGATTCGAAGACCGAAGACAAGTAACAGACAAGGGGGAGTTTGTTGGTGCACCTTTTTGTGTCTGTATGTAGTCTTTTATTAGCTTTGTATTTTGTACGGTCTTTTAACGTTTATCGAGTTTGTATTTGCCGTCGACCAAGTCGGATATCCTCCTATCCACTTGTGTCCGACTAGTTTGTCTCTTATTGATATGTAATGATATACGAACAATGCATGTTGCATGTAAGGGTATAAATATCTTTATTATGTGTTTAGAAGTAGTTTGCTGCAACTGTCTGTTTGCTGCAAACAATACATCTTTTGCAGCCTGCGACGAAACCCCCAGGTTTCGTCACACACCTCATGACGAAACCCCCAATGTCCAATTTAGAAGGTTTCGTCGTGAACAGTGACGAAACCTTCTAAATTGTTGTTTCGTCGACTGTTGGGTTTCTTCAGGCCCAATAATGTCTGGCCCAATGTTGTTTCGTCGAGCCCACATATGGTTTTGTCAAAGTTAAGGCCCAGGCTGCTATATAAACACTTTCTAGTTTCATTCTGAAAGCAGATGAGAGCATACCCTGAGAGTTATTCTGTAAAACTGTGTGTGTATCAGTTGTTGTTGGTTCTCATCCCATTTAATCAATAGATTGCGTTTCATTGGTTATACTGTGTCTGTTATTAACTGTGTTTGATTTGGCATCGTTACAGGGATTCCGCACCCGTGACATTGTTTGTTATAAACAAGGGTTTGGTTTTCGTTATCGATCCTCAGATTTCGGGACCTACAAACTTTGGTAAATATATACTGAAGTATGATAGGTCAATTTGTAAACTTGAGGTTTGCCCCCATGAAACTATATATCTGTTTGAAGATTAGAGTTTGAACTCTTATTGTCCTTCAATGTTCAGGTAATATATTATATAACCAAGTTAATATTTTATTTTATATCTTTGGCATATTGCTTCATATATGTAATTCATTTTATCAACTTGCAGAAGCACGCACACTAGTTTCTTTATTATCTGCTTCAAGATTGAACAGACAAGCAACGAAATTAAAAAAAAATATACAGTAGAGAAGTGTGCTATGACGGAGAAAAATGAAGAAAATACAAGTTATACATTGGAACGAACAAGATTTCGTCGTCACAAAAACCGCCATAATTTTTTTCCTCATGATATGGGTTTATTTTATTGCTTTTGGATAAGTGAGTCTTTGGTTACGTGTGTGCTTTATACTTTGCTTTGGTTGCATATTTACAAGGATTCCGCACTTATATTTGTGTTCTAACAACAAGAAAGTAGGTTTCTTGATCCTCCAAGTGGACCTACATTTCCTAAGAGAAAATACATATCTAATTAGTTATCCAACTTACATCATAAATCCTTCAAAACCTGAAGGAAAACCTGAATAGCACAAACTATAGATCATCGTTTCTTTCAGGTAATTAAGCTATCTATTCACAACTTGCCAATACCAAGTACTAGGATTACTGGTAAATCTACTCAGTTTCCTACAATGTATGTTATATCAAACCTTGTACAAATCGTAACATATTGTAGGCATCCAATGGCTTTAAGTACTCCATCTATGAAATAAATTCACCTTGTGTTGGTACACTTTATGTGGACGCGACTCGACTCGGTTCGGTTCAACTTAGTTTCGACTCGGTTAGGTCCGGCTCAAGCCCGACGTCACGACATTCCTCCTTCGTGTACCCCAGAGTTCGACACGCGAAGCACGGCGAGCCGCGAACCAAGTCCTGATGACACATCACCATGACATCATCATGATGATGTCATGATGATGTCTCATAGTTGAATTGGTGAAATATTAGTCAACAGAATCATATATGGGCCAATCAACATACAACATGGGCCGGAACATGTTATGGGCTTTGACTTTGGTTTGGGCGAGACTACAAACGACGAAACACTCATTTTAGCCATGTTTAAGTGACGAAACACTTTTGGTTTCGTCACTTTTAATGTTTCGTCGTGCCATCTTTGCGTTTCGTCATGGTCTGTGTCTTGTATAAATACCCCTCATAGTTTCTGTGTGAAACTCATGAGAGCTGTGAGACTTTGAGAGAGTCTGTAAAACATTGTTTGTATATGTTTGTATCCGTTCTCATCCTTAATCAATAGATATTGAATCTTTGGTTACGCGTGTGTTTTACTTTGTTTTTGGTTTGCACCGTCACGGGGATTCCGCACCTGTTACCGTGTTTGTGATAAACAAGGATAGGTTTTCGTATCGGATCCACCGAGAAAAACGTGACCTACAAGTGGTATCAGAGCTTTGGCTCTAATCCTTGTTTAAAACCAAACATATTTGGGTTTTTATCAAGTGTTGAAACTGGTTGTTTATGTTTTTCTAAAAACTGTGTTCTTGAAAGTTCACATATTTCTGGAAAACTCATCTTAAAATTTGTTAAATATTGTCATCTGCTAAAAGTTTTATCAAAAACCTTGTTGTCTTGATTGTTCACGTTGAAAAACCGGGTTTTTAGTAAAAGTTTTAGGCAAGTTCGTGTTTCGGAAAGTTGTTTGGTGATCGGAAAGTGCATAAAATCTGGGTTTGGTCTTCATATATTCAAAGAACATTCAAAGTGTTCTTCATATTTTCAACTTTTTGATCTTTGACAAAGTGACTGTGTTAGTTGTTGGTGAATTTAAAATTTTGAAGATAAAAAGTTTGATTAAAATATTGTGTCTCCATACCGTTTGGTAAGATATACATACTGTGAAGTTTGAAATTTGTGTAGTGAGTCAGACAAAGATAAGGGATAAGATTTGTTTTTGAGATAAGAACAAGGAAGAGTTGGTAAGATATTTCAAAAGCAGTTTCGCCATTGTCAAACACATGTTTCGTCAAAGAATATCATTCTTGTTTCGTCGCAATTCAAATTAATTCAATATCAAGTTTCATCGACATTTAATATAATATTGAGTTTCGTCAGAAGGTCTTTCACACATATCATTCTGTTTCGTCGTCCATCATAATTCACAAAAAGGAATTGAGTTTCGCCGCATTATTAAAGGATATGTGTTTCGTCGTCTGATATCAAAATCAGTTTCGTCGCCTAGTTTCATAATCTAGTTTCATCGATCAACACATCATCTGAGTTTCGTCGTTCATTATCACAAAGAGTTTCGTCGAGATACTTGTGATTTTTTTAACAGAAGACTTGCAAAAGTGTCTTAACCGTTTGAGTTCAAGTCTGTGATCAGTTTTTCACGTACATACATCAATCATGAGTTGTACGAGCCCATAGGATTGGAGTACGGACCCACGACCAGCTCAAAATCAGACTTCGATGGCCGCATATATGTCGAATTCCATACCTCAACAACAACAGTCAATAAGTGCAAGTCAATGGGCATTGGTGTCGAATCAAAATCAAAGCATTCAAAATCTATTGCTTAGGGAGAGTGAGACGGGTAGCAACAATCGACCGCCAAAGTTAAATCACATGAACGACTATCCAACATGGAAAGGTCGTTTCCACACATACGTTCAAGGGCAAAGCACCGAACTTTGGACGTGTTTCCTTACTGCATGCAACCCTGCCCTCGAAGTAGCAGCAGCAACTTCAGCGGGTTTTACTAATATGCTTGAAAACGACAAAAAGGCATATGATCTGGAGAAGAAGGCGTATGCTATTCTCACTCAAGCACTTCACAAAGACATCTATCATCAATTCTCTTATTGTAAGAACACGAAAGAGTTATGGGATGCATTGATAGCAAGAGGAGAAGGAAATGCAGCTTCTAGAAAGACACGCCATGATTTATTGAAGAAAGAGTTTGAATCATTTCGATTCTTGGATAATGAAACTCTAAATGATATGACTTCTCGCTTTTATCATTTGATTAGTGAATTGTGTTCTTATAATGTTGCTGCAACTCATCCGGAAATGATTGCATGGTTTGCTAATGCTCTACCTCCTAAGTGGAGTCCATTCATTGAACTTCTAAAGCATACGGGCGCTATGGATACAGCCAATGGCACTCTCTATGAATTCATTCAGAAGTTGGAGCACAAGAACGAAGAGGAAATTCGGAAAGCTAAAATGATTGCACCTCCTCAAAACACAGAAATGTATTTGCCTGGTTTTGGTCCTTCAGCTAGTTCTAGTTCCATTCAGCAACCGAAGCTTCAAATGGCGTTTGTGTCCAATACAAGCTCATCACCATAGTGGAATCAATGTGCTTATGTTTCACAATCCCAACCTCCACCTCAAGTTACCACTACTCAACAACAGTGGAATCAAAGTGCTTATCTTTCACAATCTATACCCCAACCACAACAACAACAAGCACATTATACCAACAATCCTTTACCCCAAAACACCAACACTGTCAGAGTTGATACTTCCAATCTTTCAAAAGTCAGGGTAGAAGTTGCAAAGGAACATTTGGAACTTCTCAACACAATGTTCAGTTCTTACTGTGGATTGGTAGCATATCAAATTGGAAACATCAATATGACCAATGAAGATTATCAGCAGATAGACCGTGATGAAATGGAGTTAATGGATATCAAGTGGGTGTTTGCAAGTGCTGTTAGAAGGGCAAAGGATTTCATGACTCGAACTGGAAGAACAAGCTTGGAAGGCAAAAATAATACGAAGTACGGGTTTGATAAAGATGCGGTTACATGTTTCAATTGTGACGAAAAGGGTCACTTCAAACGTGAGTGCACCCGACCAAGCAAACAAGGCAATCAGAATCCGTTCAGAAACCAGACGAGTACTTCTAATGCAACTCAAGACAATCGTGAACGAAGGATAGTAGCGGTGAACAACAATCAGAATCAGAACCAGAACCAGTCTGGACCCTCGAACACCAACAGAGCATTAGTTGTTCAAGCTGATGAAGGGTGTAATTGGTATGTACAATTCGGAGATAATGATCAAGGAGGTGGAACCGCATGCTATGCAAAAATCATCAATCACATAAAGCATGTTCACAAGGAAGAGTTTTCTGAAAGTGATGATTGCTCGGGTTATAGCCGGAGCTCAGATGAAGAAAGCTCAAATGCGGGAGATTATAATTCTAAACATGGATTTTTTCTTATCAGACTGCCTTTATGGCAAATGTCTCAGCCTTTATGAGTCATGTAAATTCTGAAACTCCTGCTCCTAGTGTTTGTAATTCTTGTGCTGATTTGAAGCTTGAATCTGAAAAGCTTCATAGTCATAATCAAAGTTTGGTTATTGAAATGTCTAAGTGCAAAGAGGCAAATATGGCTCTGGTTAGAAACGAAAAGGATTTTAAATCTGTAATTGAAACCTTAAAGAAAAGTGTTTCCGAAGTGACCAAAACTGTTTATCATAAACAAGTTAGTATTAACGATTACATTAACATCGTTGAGGAAACCAAAAAGGAGCTAGCCATTGCCAAATGCGAGCATGATGCAATCAAGCTCAAGTTGGAGAGCTATTCTAACTCCCGATTTGTGCTAGATCACATTATTGACGTTCAACAACTGAAGGGAAACGTGAGAGGTGTTGGGTATAAGAAGTGTCCGCCCCCCTTGAGACAAAATTATACTCGAATGCCTGATGAAGAGGATATGCCTTGATTTGAACCCAGTGTACCTCTGGATTATGAGGAAGTTACTACTGGCATGGGGTTCAAATCGGACAGTTCTTCAAGTACATCATCTGAACAAAAAGAAACTTCAACATCTACGAAACAAAGCCCTCCAATCATTGAGGACTATGATTCGTCTGATGATGAATCAGAATCAGATGTGAATGACCAGGATGAATCACTTGATAAGAAGAAGGGAATAGAAATTCCAATTGAGAATCATATTCTTTGTGATCCTCCTATTCCTATTGTGCAACAAGTTGTCAAACAAGTGATAGATCCTGTCAAGAATGACAAGAAATCTGTGTCTACCATTAAAAGTAATAATGTGTTGTACACTTTGGTTGGTGATTCTAAAATCTATTCAGATCACGATTTTCCAATTAAAAATGTCAATCCATCTTCGATTGATAAAGTTTTTGAAGATAATACAAGCAAATTTTTGAGAAAGACGATCCCTGGAGTTGTTGTAACTCAATGTGATCCCATTCCAAAATCCGAAGTCAGAAAACAATTTGGAAGTCAAAAATCACCCACAAAGCAACAACCTTTTGCTCCTAAAGGCAAACAACCAGTTCAACGAGCTCAAAGGCCTAACGTTTCAAAATAAAAATATGAAACAAAAGGAGCTCGTTATCAGAAGAAAAGCAATGATGTTAAATTTGTAGCATCAAATGGTACTGATAAAATTGAGACTTTTGAAAACAAATCAAACACCGATTTTATCCAACAAGTCAAGATTTTAAAACGTAACAGTCAAAACAATTACACCCAACACACAAACAAGTGTGATGAAGGAACAAGTACCTCTGGGTCTACAGGTTCAACACGTGAAAGTCGAACCGGATCTCCCAAGTTTGTTGAGAGGAGATCGTGTTTCAAATGCGGGGAGTTTGGACATATCATCAAAAACTGTACAAACTCTCCAAAACCAAATTTTGTAGAAAGAGCCCCTTCTGAACAAGGTCACTCACAACGTCGTCCTGTTTCTCCAAAACATAATACAAGAACTGTTAAAGAACAAGAAACAAAACAGCGACGTCAAAACGTCAAAGCAGTTGAAAAGGTTTTAAAATCTGAAGTCAAATCTGTTAATAGGGAACCAAGTACACCACCTTCATTAAAACCATAAGTTTCAAAATCTGTTTACAAAACTCAATCTGGTAAACAAAAACAAACTTGGAAACCTAAATCGGGTGAAAGTTCAGGGGGAGGTGCTGTGTTTGAAAATCATCGGGAAATTGAAATTACATTTCTTGATTCTCAGGGGCAACCCAAGTCTATGAAGGCTTGGGTCCCCCTCTCCAACTAATCTCTGAGTGAGTGTGCAGGATGTCCAGGAGGATCTATCGATAGTCATCGGATTGTTGATAGTGGAGTGTCCATGCACAAGATCGGCGACAAAGAAATTGTTGCCTTTGATGGAGAGAAATAGAAATGAAGACATAATTGTCTGTCAGAAGAGATTGAAAGCTTCGGCAAAATGAAAATCATTACAAAGTGTGATTGTTCAAGGTTTTAATCGGGTCCCCAGGGGTAGATTCAAATCAAAATGTACGCACCTGCAGCACGTCTGAAGTTCAAAATCAACAAGATGAACGTGCAGTATACATTTCTTCACGGTGTGATTGAAGAAAATGTGTTTGTTGAACAAACCAACCGGGTGTGCGGATGCCTTGGCATGGATTGAACAACCGCACACTACTTCTTAAGAAAAAGATAAAGACCTTCGCTGGTGAAATGTGAAAGACCAGCCGGACCCGGAGGTTTATGATCTTGTTGCTGTGAAGAGATTTTTCGGAAAATTGAAGTAGCTACAAAATTGACTTTGAAGTCCACACCGGGTGGATATCCAGTTTGGGAGAGCGCTCGGATTCCTTGCAATGCACGAAGCAGTTGCAGGATACGGTTTTGAATTTCTAATCTCTCCTATACTTGTCGATATTTAAGCTACTTTATAAATTGTTATCCTCTTGTATAGCACTCTTTGACCTGACACGTTGACCTCGAATATCACCTCACACGTGATTTTTTTTAATATGAAACTCGTCAATGTTGTCATGGTCCGCACCGCTTACCGACATGCCAACTGATTTTTCCAAAATTCGATAAATCATTTCTGATTCAAAATTAATTTTGGTAAACGGCATTGAGGTAAAACATGAGTTAACCGACATCGGGAAATCGTTTTTGTAAATACCTTTGCGTCTTTTAAATTTTATCTTAGTTTGTTGATTTTAGGGGGAGTAAATCCAAATTTGAAAATTCAAAAACATCGAAAAATTTCAAAACTCAAAAACAATAGAAAAACAAAAATGAGTTTCCTGCCAGAAAAAGGAAAAATGATAGTACATCAGTGGTCTGTCGAAACCTCTTCGAACTGAACTTAAAATGAAAAATGATAAGTAGCTCTATATAAGATGTATCGATAGGCTCACAATCATTTTAAAGTGTGCAGGGTGATATAAACCTTAATCGACTGAAGTCCAGGTGGAAACCGCACATTGGCATATGGTCTTAGTACCGAAATTTCGTTTGAGAGATTGCCGAGGTTCTGAGATATTCGGTCTTTATGCTGTCTTATCATCTGGGTATCATGGTTGTATCAAACCGTAAAAATAACGGAGACGAAGTCTAGATCACATTTATCCGGGAGTCAAGTTCGTCTCTTTGTTGTACGAAAGTACTGACCTGTTCACGGACTTGCTCTTGTGCCCTTCATGCATCTGAAAATCAAGTTCCTCATCAATAAGTGATTCTATCACATAGGGCTTGTTTTCAATCAAAATAAGTGAGTTTCTCACATTCTTTTATACGGTCGAACAGATGATAATCGGTATACTCACCGGTAAGATGAACTCTCATGCATACCTTGATATGGGAATGTGTCGTGTGTGGATGAACACCGGTCGGTAAGTATAAATCATACCTTAACGTACATCTGATAAGTTGAGCTTAAGTGGACAACAATACCGATAATCGTTATAGGATGCTTATCTTAAATGTGAACTAATTTCACAACAAGAGCATTTTGGCATGACCATACACTGATATGATTCTCTTACCCTTGAAACTTGCAAAAAGAATGTCTGTAAATATTTGTTTACTTCTTTCGTTTCTGCATCTTTGTATATATTTATTTATTGCTTTCCGTCTTTACATTTGAAAAATGAAAATTTCAAAAAGATTTTAGGTGTGTTTTAATATAAACTTTATAAAATCCAAAAAGATTTTGCTTCTAGTTTATTTTGGATTGACTGATGTTGGAACTCGAGTCTATCATACCCAAAAAATCCTGATTGTAAGCCGGAAAACAATTGCATCTTCATAAACAGTCGAAGTTAACAAGTTTTGAAAGTTAAAGGATTAAAATTGATCATTTTCTAAACTTTCAAACTGTTGTCGGTTGGTGTTTGATTGAGATTTGATCTCATATGTGTCAGTTGTTTAAATGTTAACTATATTCCAAGCGGTTGTTCTCATTATGCGTTTAGATTTCTTGCGTGTGCAGATGCTAAAGGCGAGGAGAACATGTTCGATGACAAGCTTTGGAATGAAGACACGAAGTGAAGGCACTCAAAAGATAAAAATGATCGAGTTGCCGCTGACCCTTCATCAACACCACAAGGATATGAAGAATTAACAAATCAAATGATTCACGAGCATGACTCAATGGAGAGTTCATTCTAAGGGGGAGTTTATTAATGCACTACCTGAATGAAATTGGGAGTTTGTTGATACACTTTATGCTTACGACACGTGAAGATTTTGAAGATCCTCCGACTTGAAAGACACGGAAGACGAACCATCACGAGTAGCATCCAAGGGGCAGTTTGTTGGTACACTTTATGTGGACGCGACTCGACTCGGTTCGGTTCAACTTGGTTTCGACTCGGTTAGGTCCGGCTCAAGCCCGACGTCACGACATTCCTCCTTCGTGCGCCCTAGAGTTCGACACGTGAAGCACGGAGAGCCGCGAACCAAGTCCCGATGACACATCACCAAGACATCATCATGATGATGTCATGACGATGTCTCATAGTTGAATTGGTGAAATATTAGTCAACATAATCATATCTGGGCCAATCAACATACAACATGGGCCGAAACTTGTTATGGGCTTTGACTTTGTTTTGGGCCAGACTACAAACGACGAAACACTCATTTTAGCCATGTTTAAGTGACGAAACACTTTTGGTTTCGTCACTTTTAATGTTTCGTCGTGCCATCTTTGCGTTTCGTCATGGTTTGTGTCTTGTATAAATACCCCTCATAGTTTCTGTGTGAAACTCATGAGAGCTGTGAGACTTTGAGAGAGTCTGTAAAACATTGTTTGTATATGTTTGTATCCGTTCTCATCCTTAATCAATAGATATTGAGTCTTTGGTTACGCGTGTGTTTTACTTTGTGTTTGGTTTGCACCGTCACGGGGATTCCGCACCCATTACCGTGTTTGTGATAAACAAGGATAGGTTTTTGTTGATACACTTTTGTGTGGACGCGGCACGTTCGGTTCGAGCCTTTAACGGAATGAAGACCATGTCAGATATCCTCCTATCCCACTTGGGTCCGACAAGTTTGTTCCGTTTAATTTGTAATGAATAAACAAACAATGCATGTTGCATTTAGGGTTGTATTTATTTGTGTGTTTAGTTAGTAGGCTGGGCTAATCCTTCTTTGGGCCTAAACATTCACTTGGGCCCAAAGTGGACTTCCTGCACATGAGGAAACACAAAGTGTTTCTTCCATAAAAGACAAAAACATGAAGAAACACAATGTGTTTCTTCCACTACAGGACAAAGCCACGATGAAACACTTTGTTTCATCATGCTACATGACGAAACGCGACGAAACACTCCTGTTTCGTCATGTGATTGGGCTGCTTCAGGCCCAATGCCTGGCCCAATGTTGTTTCGTCGTAACCTTGTGTGTTTCGTCGTAGTTAAGGCCCAGGTACTATATAAACAGCTTTCTGGTTTCACTTTGAAACTAGATGAGAGCATACCCTGAGAGTTATACTGTCAAACTGTGTGTGTATCAGTTGTAATTGGTTCTCATCCCGTTTAATCAATTGAGTGTGTTTCATTGGTTATTCCGTGTTGTTACTATCTGTGTTTGGTTTGCACCGTCACGGGGATTCCGCACCCGTTACCGTGTTTGTGATAAACAAGGATTAGGTTTTTGTTATCAATCCACCGGAAAAACGGGACCAACAAGTGGTATCAGAGCCTTGGCTCTTTTCCTTGTTTAAAACCAAACATTGTTAGTGTTTTTCAGATTTTTGTTCTTGAAAGATTCATATTTTTTCTGGAAAATTGTTCAAAAATCAGTCAAAATCGTGTTGTTTTGCTATAGTTTTAGTGAAAACCCTGTTTTATTTCATGTGTGCATGTTTAGAGTTCGGTTTTTATTAAAAGTTTACGCAAAATTGTGTTCGAAAATTTATCAGTTCGTCGTGTTCTTCACTAATACTCAAAGTGTTCTTCATGCTTTCAACTTTTCAATCTTCTGCAAGTACTGTGCATGTTGTTTGTGATTAAAATATATTAAGTTGACATTTTGGTACAAAAGGCATGATGAAAAGTTGTTGAGTATATTATCTCGATAAGGTGAAGTTTGAAAAATTGTGTACTTTGTTAGAATAGGATAAGGTCCCTTTGAAAATATCTTAAAGTCTTATCCCAAAATCATTCAGTTTCGTCATATATATAAACTTGTTTCGTCGATCAGTCAACATAAAAGACCAGTCAAATAGTTCGGCTACATTATTTAAATCAACATCAGTTTCGTCAATCAGAGGTTCAAATCAAGTGTTTCGTCGTTTATCAAACTTTAAAACAACAGTTTCGTCGACCAGAAAGATCCACTCAAACAACAGTTTCGTCGCACTTCAAAATCCTCAATTGAGTTTCGTCGCATTATAAGTCAAATCAGTTTCGTCGCCAAGCTCACAAGATCTGTTTCGTCGACTTCAGCAATTATTCAGTTTCGTCGCAATACAATTACTTCTGTTTCGTCGCCAATCAGAAATCACTCAGTTTCGTCGACAGCGTTTCGTCGAGTTTGTTATCATTTTTAAACAGAAGGTTTGCAACAGCGGGTTAACACTGTGTTTTCAAGTATTTGATCAGTTTTTCACATACATATACCAGTCATGAGTTGTACTAGCCCTTGGGATTGGAGTACGGATCCACAACCAGCTCTAAAACAGATGTCGATGGCCGAATATTTAGCGAGTACCATACCTAAACAACAACAGTCAATAAGTTCAAGTCAATGGGCAATGGTGTCGAATCAAAATCAGAGCATTCAAAATATTTTGCTTAGTGAGAATGAGACGGGTAGCAACAATCGTCCGCCAAAGTTAAATTACATGAACGACTATCCATCATGGAAGGGTCGTTTCCATAACTACGTTCAAGGGCAAAACACAGAATTATGGACGTGTTTCACCTCTGCATTTAGTGAAGCTCTTGAAGAAGCAGGATCAAATGCGACAACTTTCAATAATATGCAAGAAGCCGACAAAAAGGCATATGATCCGGAGAAGAAGGCGTATGCTATTCTCACTCAAGCACTTCACAGAGACATCTTTCATCAATTCTCATATTGTAAGACCACGAAAGGTTTATGGGATGCATTGGTAGCGAGAGGAGAAGGAAATGCAGCTACTAGAAAGATACGCCATGATTTATTGAAGAAAGAGTTTGAATCATTTCAGTTCTTGGAGAATCAAACTCTAAATGATATGACTTCTCGTTTTTATCATTTGATTAGTGAAATGAGTTCTTATAGTGTTGCTGTAACTCATCCAGAAATGGTGGCACGATTTGCTTATGCTCTACCTCCTAAGTGGAGTCCATTCATTGAGCTTCTAAAGCATACGGGCGCTCTGGATGCAGCCAATGTCAGTCTTTATGAATTCATTCAGAAGTTGGAGCAAAAGAACGACGAGGAAATACAGAAAGCTAAAAGGATTGCAACTGCACCTCCTCAAAACACATAAATTGTAACACCTGTGTCATTTCAACCGTCAAACAAATGCCAAACCAATGAAATATTGTATTTCATACTTTGGACTTGTATAAATATGTGTATCTTTTGCACATATCAACTCTTGTTCGATTTCAAGCTCTAAATCGCTTTCTGGAAGGTTATACACGCACTGATGCGTAAATATAACCAGTTTAATCCAACGAACACTCCGGAATAGTGAAATAGGCTTAACATACCTTAAATAACCTTTACATAACTTAGATATAAGTTTTGGAAGGTTTGGTGTGGTGAAATCAAAGTTTAATCGCTTACAGGGACTAAATTTGACAAACTGCGAAAGTATGCCAATTTGAACTGTAACAGACATTCCGGAACATGACCATAAGTTAAACATGCCATAAATATCCTTTGCATAGCTTAGAAATAGGCTTTGAGGGGTTCGGTATGCTAAAACAAACTTTTGGGTCATTTAGGGACTAAAAGTGTCAAAAAGTGCACAAGTTTGCATTCTTGCGCATAACTTACGTTCTGAATACATCCGGACATCCAAAAATTTATGTAAGCATGACTATATTATATTTTAGTGTTTGGCATGAGAAAAATCCATTCGTCGCGCAATTTGGATCGTCTTTCGCGCTTATGCGCATTCCGTCGTAATTAAGCGAACATCGCGATCGTACGGCCAAACGAACCGACATCCGAGATATTTTTGAACATGTTTCATGTCCACAATGTTTAGGCAACATTTTAGGGCCTTAAAGTTGGCTTTACGGGCCTTAGAAGTGTCGGAAAAGGCCTTAAACACGTGCAGGGGCTGAAACTGTCAAATTTGAAACTTTTTTCTGATCTGAAGAGCTAGGCGGCCCGCCTCAGCCAAGCTTAAATCTTAGGCGGCCCGCGTCAGCCTTCCTGATCAGATTAGAATGAACAGTCAGCAACTTCCAGCTGTTTGATCCACACCCACACATTTTCCCACTTGCCTAATCAGCTGATAAACATCATTTTTAGCTTCCATGAGTTTCCGACAAGTGTACGCACAAGATACAAGCACGGATTCCATGAAACGATCTTAACGGTTACCCGAAAACTATAAATACCCCACCCCCACAACCTCTAAACTCACTAGAATTCTGATTTGAGAGCTCTAAGTTGAAACCATTGTTTCATACCTGAGTTCTTGGATCGGGATTAGCATTCGGGGACCCTTCGTAAGTATTCTTTCGTTCTTTTCCTTATTTTATTGCTTTTCGAGTCAGAAAGTCAAACTTTGTTTGACTTTCAGCGTTGACCAGTAATGGTCAATGCGAAGTTCGTTTGAACTTCGCAACGTGAGTGTAATCACGTTGGTCATAGTCCCTTGGGACTATGCCCACTGATTACCACGTTGTCCAGAGTCGTAGGGTAGGCGATCTGATAAATCGCCTATACCTTCGAACTCGACCCATTTGGTCGATCATTAGGATCCGACCAACCACATTAGGTGACCATAGTGTATAGGGAATAACCTTCCGAGGTTATACCCTATGGTCACATCGTTTGAGTAGTTGTATGATAGGTAGTTTATATGCCTTAGGTAAATTACCAGAATACCCTTTTCATGCATAATTGGTAATTTAGCATATGTAACCTAAACTTTTGCCACATAACTGATTATGTAACATGTTAGGCATATTCTACTTGTCATAGGACTAGTTAGGCGGTCCGAACGCGTTTCACGCGCACGACGCGTTAAAGTAGCATAAGCTACCTAAACGGGTCGTAATGGGTCGAAAGCACTTAGGTTAAGTTTCATTTAGTATGTAGGCTTTGTTAAACCATATCATATGAGTTCCTACACTCATTTGGTTTACAAACCCTAATGCTACCCAATCTTCCGATTTAGGTCCGGTTAATTAACATAGTTACCTATAGTAGGTGCCGTTTGATTTCCGTGATCTCTAGCATTGTTTGGTTGTTACTCAAGGACTACTGAGCAATCTCAAGTGAGTACATAGACCCCTCTTTTACTGTTTTCCAAACTGTTTTGGGGTGGAACACATGTGCCTACTTGTTATTTTCGTGCTTTCCTGTTTTCACATCATATACCTGCTATGTTTGTTAGTACATTATAGTACATGATTTCAATACATTTTATGCTAGGTGTGCCCATTGTGTGCATTACTTAGTACATCGTTTTACATGACATTTCATGCTAGGTGTGCCCATTGTGTGCATTACTTAGTACATTGTTTTACATTGCCTTTCTGTTGCATATGCTTATCCAGCGTATGAACACATTATACTACATTTTGAACCGTTGTAATCATTTGACTATGTGATCCGTTGATATCTGTGAACCGTTTGTATTTGTAACCGTTGAACCATGTGAACCGTTTGTAACCGTTGAACCATGTGAACCGTTTGTAACTATTGAACTGTTTGTATCCATTACATGATTTACATTAGACATGAAAATTATTTTGGTGGTTTGGTTTGATTAAGTGATTAAGTAACGATGTGTGTGTAATATGATACAAACATGGTGGATACGCCGCTGGTACTTCCTATATATAAGTGTTTGTATGGTATTACATATCGTAGCGTTATTTGAATCATTTCAGTTTGAGACATAGAACATTTTATACAAATAACATACTTTTCACAAGACATTGATTTATAAACGACTTATCTTATACAAACACATTTTACATGGTTATTCATTTAACCTTACAATTACTTATACATATCATCTGAATCTTATCGTTTTCAAATGATTTACAAAACAAAGCAAATTACAAGGTTCATGACTAAACATTTTCTCAAACATAAGTCATGAAACCTATTTTCACAAAACCTATGTATCTCACAGGCATTTTTATGCTGACGTACCTATTTTCACATGTGTTTTTCAGGAACTGTTGCATAAGGTGATCAAGATACACATAGACAGACTTGGGCTTTAGTGACAATAAAAGATGCAAGACTAGTTATTTATGTTGTATTTCCTTATTTGTTAAGACATTGTAACACTTTTAATTAATAAAACGAAACTTTAATTTCCATTGTTGTGAAACATTAATTCTGTTACAACACTCCCCGACGTTTCCGCCACGTTTTGTATGTTCTACGTGGTCGGGGTGTGACAGAAAAGATGGTATCAGAGCCAATGGTTATAGGGAATTAGGTTATTAGTAATGCTTTGACCTAGTCTATAACCTTTCTAGGACCCCAACGCGAGTTTACTTGCGTTTAGTCATAAAACAATACCGTCAACTATCCTTAGGCGACGACCACAACAAGAACATAAATTTCAAAACCGCTTTGAAAACTAATCATCTGTTCTAGGATGATTGATTACTAGGTTTTGAACCCTCTGTTATAAGGTTTTGAACCCCTTTAAATTTTTCAAAATCTCATCAAAGTTTGGGTCATATAATGTGAACACGTGCAAACTGGAAGGGTGAATGCCTGTATTCTGGGTTTTCTGGCTAGGCAAGCACTTCGTATATATCTCATCAGACGCGAGACCAGTTGTGCTTACCTGGGAATTCTTGGGATGAGTGTTCACTTATAGGCGAGCATGTCTTCAGTAATACATTAATATGATCCGCTTACTTTGATTAGTCACTGTCTCATTTGTTTGCCTTGGTAACAAACAAATGGTCACAACCTTCATGCGTTGTCATTTTTCTTTCGACTATCTTTCCCTTGTTTCCTCCCATGTCTTCTATTTTCTTCATGGTGCCTCTTCATCGCAACAACAATGTCCGAACCAGGAGCTGCAATTGTCCATCAATTAGGCGTTGTACTACCAGAAGGCCGTTGATTTAGCTATCACCATAACTCGCCTCAGGGATGAAGCCGTAAGGGAACTGCTCCTTGGTGCAATCAATGCAACTGTCAGCATCCAAACCAAATACCCTGTTTCAAATGTACCCACGGTGGACGATGGAGACATTTGGTTAACTTGTGCCGCTTTGCAATCCAAAGCAAAGCTGTTACAAATCCTGATGCTGCTCAACCTTCAATTTCTGCTTCATATGTCGCCTTGGCATATCTAGCGCCTTAACCTCATGAACTTTCTATCTTATGTATCGACTTAAGCACGCCTAGTGCAAGGTGTCGGAACACCTCTCGTTACACAAACTCCAAAATCCATGTAGGATCTTTCTATCCTCATAATTAGATCCTTGTGGATGGGTATCATTCATCGGAGCCCTTAATTGAATTATTCGTATGCCTTAATACGTACATTACAATTCAATAAGGACAAAGCCGAATTCTTATTAAGATCTTCCTATCTTCATAGTTAGATTCTAATGTTTAAAGTGCCAAGTGGAATCCACGGATTTGATTCCTGGCATGCTTTAAATATCCGTGTCCAAAGATAACAAATTAATAAACAAGTTAAACAATTATGTGATTTTGTGCTTATGTGTTTTCTTATACATTTTGTGTTTCTATGTGATCCATCCAAATCCTTGTAGAATCTTCCATATCTTCGTATAAGGGATTCATAGTAGGATATCCAAAGGTACTATCTTACAATCCTTAATGGACTTCTACGTTGTAGTTAAGTCCCTTGGGTTATGAAGTACTATTCTATAATTGGACCCCTGGAGTGGTCTAGTTAAACAGATTGATCCAAAAATCTGGTTAGGGATATCATGTGATGATATAGTTGAAAGGACTCCTTAGTGGCCTAATTAAGAAGATCCTCTGTTGATCTAATTAAAAGGACCCTATGGTAGTCTAGTCACCGTCATCACAAGTTTTATATCCTTCCCCACAACATTACAAAACGAACTGTGCGGACTGTGCAAGGAATTACGTAATTATGGATGCATACATAATTATGGAATTTAGTCTACAGAAATCACAGCAAGTTCTATCATGTATCTGAGTTAACCCTATTCATTTCCAATTCTGATGAAGCATCCGTTGAGGAAAAAATGAACTAGCTATTCATTTTTCACTTCTGCAGAATATCCGTTGAGGGAATGAATATCCGTTTGTTAATCCTTCATTTCCAAATCTGAGGAAGCAACCGTTGAAAATGACTCCGTTAGTTCATTTTTGTTTCTGAAGATTTATCCGTTGAGGAAATGAATATCCGTTGTGTAGTCCTTCATTTCCAACTCTGAGGAAGCAACCGTTGAAAATGACTCCGTTAGTTCATTTTCGTTTCTGAAGATTTATCCGTTGAGGAAATGAATATCCGTTGTGTAGTCCTTCATTTCCAACTCTGAGGAAGCAACCGTTGAAAATGACTCCGTAAGTTCATTTTCGTTTCTGAAGATTTATCCGTTGAGGAAATGAATATCCGTTGTGTAGTCCTTCATTTCCAACTCTGAGGAAGCAACCGTTGAAAATGACTCCGTTAGTTCATTTTCGTTTCTGAAGATTTATCCGTTGAGGAAATGAATATCCGTTGTGTAGTCCTTCATTTCCAACTCTGAGGAAGCAACCGTTGAAAATGACTCCGTTAGTTCATTTTCGTTTCTGAAGATTATCCGTTGAGGAAATGAATATCCGTTGTGTAGTCCTTCATTTCCGTACCTGAGGAAACAACCGTTGAAAATGACTCCGTTATTTCATTTTCGTTTCTGAAGATTATCCGTTGAGGAAATGAATATCCGTTGATTATTCTTTCATTTCAAATTCTGAAGAATAAACCGTTGAGGAAAATGACCCCGTTTGTTCATTTTCGTTCTAAAGAATATCCGTTGAGAGAAATGAATATCCGTGGATTATTCCTCCATTCCCGTTTCTAACGAAGAACCCGTTGAGGAAGAATGAATCATCCATTCATTTTCACTTCGGAAGATATCCGTTGAGGGGAAATGTATATCAGTTTAAATAACTCCTTTATTTTCCATTTCCGAAGAAACCGTTGAAGAAAATGACTCTGTTCGTTCATTTTCGCTTCTGAAAATTTTCCGTTGAGGAAAATAACCAGATTATGTCCTACATATCTCTGGTGACTATTTGACACAAAGTCATAAACAGACTCCTACGAATTAATTTCGGGACGAAATTTCCTAAAGTAGGGGAGACTGTAACACCTGTGTCATTTCAACCGTCAAACAAATGCCAAACCAATGAAATATTGTATTTCATACTTTGGACTTGTATAAATATGTGTATCTTTTGCACATATCAACTCTTGTTCGATTTCAAGCTCTAAATCGCTTTCTGGAAGGTTATACACGCACTGATGCGTAAATATAACCAGTTTAATCCAACGAACACTCCGGAATAGTGAAATAGGCTTAACATACCTTAAATAACCTTTACATAACTTAGATATAAGTTTTGGAAGGTTTGGTGTGGTGAAATCAAAGTTTAATCGCTTACAGGGACTAAATTTGACAAACTGCGAAAGTATGCCAATTTGAACTGTAACAGACATTCCGGAACATGACCATAAGTTAAACATGCCATAAATATCCTTTGCATAGCTTAGAAATAGGCTTTGAGGGGTTCGGTATGCTAAAACAAACTTTTGGGTCATTTAGGGACTAAAAGTGTCAAAAAGTGCACAAGTTTGCATTCTTGCGCATAACTTACGTTCTGAATACATCCGGACATCCAAAAATTTATGTAAGCATGACTATATTATATTTTAGTGTTTGGCATGAGAAAAATCCATTCGTCGCGCAATTTGGATCGTCTTTCGCGCTTATGCGCATTCCGTCGTAATTAAGCGAACATCGCGATCGTACGGCCAAACGAACCGACATCCGAGATATTTTTGAACATGTTTCATGTCCACAATGTTTAGGCAACATTTTAGGGCCTTAAAGTTGGCTTTACGGGCCTTAGAAGTGTCGGAAAAGGCCTTAAACACGTGCAGGGGCTGAAACTGTCAAATTTGAAACTTTTTTCTGATCTGAAGAGCTAGGCGGCCCGCCTCAGCCAAGCTTAAATCTTAGGCGGCCCGCGTCAGCCTTCCTGATCAGATTAGAACGAACAGTCAGCAACTTCCAGCTGTTTGATCCACACCCACACATTTTCCCACTTGCCTAATCAGCTGATAAACATCATTTTTAGCTTCCATGAGTTTCCGACAAGTGTACGCACAAGATACAAGCACGGATTCCATGAAACGATCTTAACGGTTACCCGAAAACTATAAATACCCCACCCCCACAACCTCTAAACTCACTAGAATTCTGATTTGAGAGCTCTAAGTTGAAACCATTGTTTCATACCTGAGTTCTTGGATCGGGATTAGCATTCGGGGACCCTTCGTAAGTATTCTTTCGTTCTTTTCCTTATTTTATTGCTTTTCGAGTCAGAAAGTCAAACTTTGTTTGACTTTCAGCGTTGACCAGTAATGGTCAATGCGAAGTTCGTTTGAACTTCGCAACGTGAGTGTAATCACGTTGGTCATAGTCCCTTGGGACTATGCCCACTGATTACCACGTTGTCCAGAGTCGTAGGGTAGGCGATCTGATAAATCGCCTATACCTTCGAACTCGACCCATTTGGTCGATCATTAGGATCCGACCAACCACATTAGGTGACCATAGTGTATAGGGAATAACCTTCCGAGGTTATACCCTATGGTCACATCGTTTGAGTAGTTGTATGATAGGTAGTTTATATGCCTTAGGTAAATTACCAGAATACCCTTTTCATGCATAATTGGTAATTTAGCATATGTAACCTAAACTTTTGCCACATAACTGATTATGTAACATGTTAGGCATATTCTACTTGTCATAGGACTAGTTAGGCGGTCCGAACGCGTTTCACGCGCACGACGCGTTAAAGTAGCATAAGCTACCTAAACGGGTCGTAATGGGTCGAAAGCACTTAGGTTAAGTTTCATTTAGTATGTAGGCTTTGTTAAACCATATCATATGAGTTCCTACACTCATTTGGTTTACAAACCCTAATGCTACCCAATCTTCCGATTTAGGTCCGGTTAATTAACATAGTTACCTATAGTAGGTGCCGTTTGATTTCCGTGATCTCTAGCATTGTTTGGTTGTTACTCAAGGACTACTGAGCAATCTCAAGTGAGTACATAGACCCCTCTTTTACTGTTTTCCAAACTGTTTTGGGGTGGAACACATGTGCCTACTTGTTATTTTCGTGCTTTCCTGTTTTCACATCATATACCTGCTATGTTTGTTAGTACATTATAGTACATGATTTCAATACATTTTATGCTAGGTGTGCCCATTGTGTGCATTACTTAGTACATCGTTTTACATGACATTTCATGCTAGGTGTGCCCATTGTGTGCATTACTTAGTACATTGTTTTACATTGCCTTTCTGTTGCATATGCTTATCCAGCGTATGATCACATTATACTACATTTTGAACCGTTGTAATCATTTGACTATGTGATCCATTGATATCTGTGAACCGTTTGTATTTGTAACCGTTGAACCATGTGAACCGTTTGTAACCGTTGAACCATGTGAACCGTTTGTAACTATTGAACTGTTTGTATCCATTACATGATTTACATTAGACATGAAAATTATTTTGGTGGTTTGGTTTGATTAAGTGATTAAGTAACGATGCGTGTGTAATATGATGCAAACATGGTGGATACGCCGCTGGTACTTCCTATATATAAGTGTTTGTTTGGTATTACATATCGTAGCGTTATTTGAATCATTTCAGTTTGAGACATAGAACATTTTATACAAATAACATACTTTTCACAAGACATTGATTTATAAACGACTTATCTTATACAAACACATTTTACATGGTTATTCATTTAACCTTACAATTACTTATACATATCATCTGAATCTTATCGTTTTCAAATGATTTACAAAACAAAGCAAATTACAAGGTTCATGACTAAACATTTTCTCAAACATAAGTCATGAAACCTATTTTCACAAAACCTATGTATCTCACAGGCATTTTTATGCTGACGTACCTATTTTCACATGTGTTTTTCAGGAACTGTTGCATAAGGTGATCAAGATACACATAGACAGACTTGGGCTTTAGTGACAATAAAAGATGCAAGACTAGTTATTTATGTTGTATTTCCTTATTTGTTAAGACATTGTAACACTTTTAATTAATAAAACGAAACTTTAATTTCCATTGTTGTGAAACATTAATTCTGTTACAACACTCCCCGGCGTTTCCGCCACGTTTTGTATGTTCTACGTGGTCGGGGTGTGACATAAATGTATTTGCCTGGTTTTGGTCCTTCAGCTAGTTCTAGTTCCATTCAGCAACCAAAGCTTCAAACGGCGTTTGTGTCCAATACAAGCTCATCACCATCACCACAGTGGAATCAAAGTGCTTACATGTCACAATCCATACCCCAACCTCAAGCCCAACCACAACAACAACAAGCGCATTATACCAACAATCCTTCACCCCAAAACACCAACACTGCCAGAGTTGATACTTCCAATCTTTCAAAAGTCAGTGTAGAAGTTGCAAAGGAACATTTGGAACTTCTCAACACAATGTTCAGTTCATACTGTGGATTGGTAGCAGGTCAAATTGGAAACATCAATATGACCAATGAAGATTATCAGCAGATAGACCGTGATTAAATGGAGTTAATGGATATCAAGTGGGCGTTTGCAAGTGCTGTTAGAAGGGCAAAGGATTTCATGACTCGAACTGGAAGAACTTCGTTGGAAGGCAAAAATGATACGAAGTACGGGTTCAATAAAGATGCGGTTACAAGTTACAATTGTGGCGAAAAGGGTCACTTCAAACGTGAGTGCACCCTACCAAGCAAACAAGGCAATCAGAATCTGTTCAGAAATCAGACGAGTACTTCTAATGCAAATCAAGAAAATCGTGAAAGAAGGATAGTAGCAGTGAACAACAATCAGAACCAGTCTGGACCATCAAACACCAATCAAGCATTGACCGTTCAAGCTGATGAAGGGTGCGATTGGTCTGTACAATTGGGTGATAATAATCAAGGAGGTGGAACAGCATACTATGTAAAGATCATCAATCACATCAAGCATGTTCACAGGGAAGAGTTTTCTGAAAGTGATGATAGCTCGGGATATAGTGGGAGTTCAGATGAAGAAAGCTCGAATGCGGGAGATTATAATTATGAAGATGGATCTTTTTCTTTTCAAACTGCCTTTATGGAAAATGTCTCAGCCTCTACGAGTCAGGTAGATACTGAAACTTCTGCTCCTAGTGTTTGTAATGTTTGTGCAGATGTGAAGTTTGAATCTGAAAAGGTTCATACTCACAATCAGAATTTGGTTATTGAACTGTCAAAGTGCAAAGAGGCAAACATGGCCTTAGCTCGCAATGAAAAGGAGTTTAAAACAGTTATTGAAACCCAAAAGAAAAGTGTTTCCGAATTAACAAAAATTGTTTTCAACAAACAAATTGGTATTAATAACTACATTAATATCATTGAGGAAACCAAGAAAGAGCTAGCCGTGGCCAAGTGTGAATATGAAGCGATCAAGCTCAAATTGGAGAGTTATTCTAACTCCCGATATGTGCTTGATCACATCATTGACGTTCAGAAACTAAAGGGAAACGTTAAAGGCGTTGGTTATAGGAAGTGTCCACCCCTTTGAGACACGACTATACCAAGTCGCCCGATGAAGAGGATATGCCTCGTTTTGAACCCAGTGTGCCTCTTGATTATGAGGAAGTTACTACTGGCCTAGGGTTCAAATCGGACAGTTCTTCAAGTACATCATCTGAGCAAACAGAAACTTCAACATCTACGAAACAAAGTCCTCCAATCATTGAGGACTATGATTCGTCAGATGATGAATCAGATGTGAACGACCAGGATGAATCACTTGATAAGAAGAAGGGAATAGAAATTCCAATTGAGAATCATATTCTTTGTGATCCTCCTATTCCTGCTGTGCAACAAGTTGCCAAACAAGTTGCCAAACAAGTGATTAATCCTATCAAGGAAGTAAAAGAATATGTGTCTACCGTTAAGAGTAATAACGTGTTGTACACTTTGTTTGGTGATTCTAAAATCTATTCAGATCATGATTTTCCAATTAAAAATGTCAATCCATCTTCGATTGAAAAAGTTTTTGAAGATAATACAAGCAATTTTTTGGGAAAGACGATCCCTGGAGTTGTTGTGACTCAATGTGATCCCATTCCAAAATCCACAATCAGAAAACAATTTGGAAGTCAAAAATCACCAACAAAGCAACAACCTTTTGCTAATAAGGGTAAACAACCAGAAAGGCGAGCTCAAAAGCCTAATGTTTCTCAATCAAAATCTGAAACAAACGGAGCTCGTAACCAGAAGAAAAACAAGGATGTCAAGTTTGTAGCATCGAAGGGTACTGATAAAATTGAGACTTTTAAAAACAAATCAAACACCGATTTTATCCAACAAGTCAAGATTTTAAAACGTAACAGTCAAAACAATTACACTCAACATACAAAGGGGTGTGATGAAAGAGCAAGTACCTCAGGTTCTACTGGCTCGACATCTGTTAGTCGGTCAAATTCTCCTAAGTTTGTGGAAAGGAGAACGTGTTTTAAATGTGGGGAGTTTGGGCATATCATTAAGAACTGCTCAAACACACCTAAAGAGAAATTTGTGGAAAGAGCACCACCTGAAAAGGTTCACCCACAACGTCGTCCCGTTTCAACAAAACATGATAAAAGAACTGTTAAGGAACAAGAAATGAAACAACGACGTCAAAACATCAAAGCTGTTGAAAAGTCTTTAAAATCTGAAGTCAAAACGGTCAAAAGGGAACCAAGTTCTTCACAACCTTTAAAACCAGAAGTTTCAAAATCTGTTACAAAACTCAATCTGGTAAACAAAAACAAACTTGGAAACCTAAGACGGGTGATAGTTCAGGGGGAGGTGCTGTGTTTGAAAATCATCAGGAAATCAAAGTCACAATCCTCGATGATGAAGGACGACCCAAGTCTGTTAAGGCTTGGGTCCCCCTCTCCAACTAATCTCTGAGTGAGTGTGTAGGATGTTCCAGGAGGAACTATCGATCATCGTAAGATTGTTGATAGTGGAGTGTCCATGCACAAGATCGGCGACAAAAGAAATTGTTGCCTTTGGTGGAGAGAAAAAGAAAGGAAGACAGAATTGTCTGTCGAAAGAAATTGAAAGCTTCGACAAATTGAAAATCATACCAGAGTTTGATTGTTCAAGGCTTTGATCGGGTCCCAGGATAGATTCAATCAAAATGTACGCACCTGCAGCACGTCTGAAGTTCAAACTCAACAAGATGAACGTGCAGTGTACTTTTCATCGCGGTGTGATTGTAGAAAATGTGTTTGTTGAACAAACTAACCGGGTGTGCGGATGCCTTGGCATGGTTTGAACAACCGCACACTACTTCTCAAAGAGAAAGACAAAGACCTTCGCTGGTGCAATGTGGAAGACCAGCCGGACCCAGGGGTTTCTGATCTTGTTGCTGTGAAGAGATTTCTCAGTAGCTACAAAATCGACTTTGAAATCCACACCAGATGGATATCCAGTTTGGGAGAGCACTCAGATTCCTTGCAATGCACGAAGCAGTTGCAGGATACGGTTTTATATTTCTAATCTCTCCTATACTTGTCGATATTTAAGCTGCTTAATGAATTGTTATCCTCTCGTAGCACTCTTTGGCCTGACACGTTGATCTCGAATATCACCTCACACGTGATTGTTTCACTATGAAACTCGTCAATGTTGTCATGGTCCGCACCGCTTACCGACGTGCCAACTCATTTTTCCAAAATCCGCTAAATCATTTCTAATTAAATTAATTTTGGTAAACGGCATTGAGGTAAAACATGAGTTAACCGACATCGGAAAATCGTTTTTGTAAATATCTTTGTGTCTTTTAAATTTATCATAGTTTGTTGATTTTAGGGGGAGTAAATCCAAATTTTGAAAATTCAAAAACATCCAAAATTTCAAAACGCAAAAACAATAGAAAACAAAAATGAGTTTCCTGGCGAGAAAAAGAGAAAATGATAGTACATCAGTGGTCTGTTGAAACCTCTTTAAGCTGAAATGCAAAATGAAAAACGATAAGCAGCTCTATATAAGATGTATCGGTAGGCTCACAATCATTTTAAAGTGTGCAGGGTGATATAAACCATAATCGACTGAAGACCAGGTGGGAACCACACATTGGCATATGGTCTTAGTACCGAAATTTCGTTTGAGAGATTGCCGAGGTTCTAAAATATTCGGTCTTTATGCTGTCTTATCATCTGGGTATCATGGTTGTATCAAACCGAAACAAACGGAGACGAAGTCTAAGATCTTCCATGATACTATACATACGTGTACATATTGCATTCGACCTCAATAAGTGAATAACAATCACATGTCCAAACAAAATAAGTGATATATATCACAGATTCTTTGCGGGAGTCAAGTTCGTCTCTCTGCTGTACGAAAGTACTGACCTGTTCACGGACTTGCTCCTGTGCCCTCATGCATATGAAAATCAAGTTCCTCATAAATAAGTGATTCTATCACATAGGGCTTGTTTTCAATCAAATAAGTGAGTTTCTCACATCTTTTATACGGTCAAACAGATGATAAACAGGATACTCACCGGTAAGATGAACTCTCGTGCATACCTTGATATGGGAATGTGTCGTGTGTGGATGAACACCGGTCGGTAAGTATAAATCATACCTTAACGTATCCCCTCGCCATGATTACATCTGATAAGTTGAGCTTATGTGGACAACAATACTGATAATTGTTATAGGATGCTTATCTTAATGTTAACTAATTGAACAACAAGAGCGTTTTGGCATGACCGTACACTGATATGATTCTCTTACCCTCGAAACTCGCAAAAAGAATGTCTGTAAATATTTGTTTACTGCTTTCGTTTCTGCATCTCTGTATATATTTATTTATTGCTTTCCGTCTTTACATTTGAAAAATGAAAAATTTCAAAAAGATTTTAGGTGTATTTTAATATAAACTTTTTAAAATCCAAAAAGATTTTACTTCTAGTTTATTTTTTATTGACCGATGTTGGAACTCGAGTCTATCCTACCAAAAATCCTGATTATAAGCCGGAAAACAATTGCATCTTCATAAACAGTCGAAGTTAACAAGTCTTGAAAGTTAAAGGATTAAAACTGAACATTTTCTAAACTTTCAAACTGTTGTCGGTCGGTAGTTGATTGAGATTTGATCTCTTATGTGTCATTTGTTTAAATGTTAACTATATTCCAAGCGGTTGTTTTTCATTATGCGTTTAGCTTTCTTGCCTGTGCAGATGCTAAAGGCAAGGAGAACATGTTCGATGACAAGCTCTGGAATGAAGACACGAAGTGGAGGCACTCAAAGGATAAAATGATCGAGTTGCCGCTGACCCTTCATCAACACCACAAGGATCTGAAAAAAATTGACAAATCAAAAGATTCACGAGCATAACTCAATGGAGAGTTCAATCTAAGGGGGAGTTTGTTAACACACTTTCTAAATAAAATGGGGAGTTTGTTGATACACTTTCTTCTTACAACGCGTGAAGACTTTGATGATCCTCTGACATGAAAGACATGGAAGTCGAACCATCACAGCAGCGTCCAAGGGGGAGTTTGTTGATACACTTTTGTGTGGACGCGGCACGTTCGGTTCGAGCCTTTAACGGAATGAAGACCAAGTCGGATATCCTCCTATCCCACTTGGGTCCGACAAGTTTGTTCTGTTTAATTTGTAATGAATAAACAAACAATGCATGTTGCATTTAGGGTTGTATTTATTTGTGTGTTTAGTTAGTAGGCTGGGCTAATCCTTCTTTGGGCCTAAACATTCACTTGGGCCCAAAGTGGACTTCCTGCACATGACGAAACACAAAGTGTTTCTTCCATAAAAGACAAAAACATAAAGAAACACAATGTATTTCTTCCACTACAGGACAAAGCCACGATGAAACACTTTGTTTCATCATGCTACATGACGAAACGCGACGAAACACTCCTGTTTCGTCGTGTGATTGGGCTGCTTCAGGCCCAATGCCTGGCCCAATGTTGTTTCGTCGTAACCTTGTGTGTTTCGTCGTAGTTAAGGCCCAGGTACTATATAAACAGCTTTCTGGTTTCACTTTGAAACTAGATGAGAGCATACCCTGAGAGTTATACTGTCAAACTGTGTGTGTATCAGTTGTAATTGGTTCTCATCCCGTTTAATCAATTGAGTGTGTTTCATTGGTTATTCCGTGTTGTTACTATCTGTGTTTGGTTTGCACCGTCACGGGGATTCCGCACCCGTTACCGTGTTTGTGATAAACAAGGATTAGGTTTTCGTTATCGATCCACCGGAAAAACCGGACCTACAGTTTTCGTATCGGATCCACCGAGAAAAACGGGACCTACACCTTCATTACACACAAGTCACATATTAGGACCTATAAGAGTACTAACCGGAGAACACACAAAGTAATTAATGACATTGTATCATTTAATATACTCCTTTCCCCCTCTTATCTTTATTCCTAGGATAGCAACATCCTCCCCCAGATCCTTTATATCAAGATCCTTTATATCAAACGATTACTCCTTTACCAGAGGAATCAAGACTGCTACATACATATTTATATACTTGGTTTACAAAGAACCCGATAGACAAGATCGCATTAGCGATGCTTGTTTAAGGTTTTACCCAGGAATTGATCATCTTCAATATTAAAACAATAATAATATTGATGTATAACTAACTCTTGGTTATTTCAACTAAATAAAGATGAAAGTCAGAACTATAAGACTTAGCTTTATCAGAATCAACAACTTCATGTTCAGAAGGGGAACAGATACACTGTCAGTACCAATAGATGCTTTATCAGAATCAACAACTACATGTTCAATAGGATCGAAAACCTTATTATTTGTGAAAAATATTAGTGCTGACATTGTTTGGTTGTTAAAAACTACAAGTGACCTGTCATTAAATCCGTTCTTCCATGACAAACTATATGTTTAGAGATAGATTTGATTATTAAAGGAGAAAATCCGTTCTTCCATGATAAAACTATGTGTTTAGAGTTATGGCAAGAGCTTTATAGTTATATAAAATTTGTTAACAAAGGATTAAATATTAATCAACCAGATTTTTTGTGTAAAGGAGTGCAGATAGTTGATTAATTCGCCCAATCAATCAATATATTGAACGTAGAAATAAATCAATTTAACTTAGATGTTTAAGGGTATTGTTAAATTGTTGTTACTTCAGGTTAATTCTAAGTGTAAAATGGTAAACCATTAATCAACTTTGATATTAGAACCTACAAATTCAGGTCCATTAGCCACTCGAACTTTTTGACAAACATAATCAAACTTGGACAAAAAAATGGCACATATTTCACTCATACCGAAGAGGAAATGAACCACTAATTAACCCAGAAACCACGACACACACTCTTGTTATAATCCAAACGGAAAGACCGAGCCAACCATAACTGGATATATGGATGGCTAGTTAACTAAGGTACTAACTACATGTCTCTTACTTCAAACATGTTGCGGTTCTTGACGACTATATCAAACATATGCATCGATTTGAGCTTGTTGAAGTTTTTAGGCAGAGAAATGAGATGCACAGTCGATCTTTTGTCAAACTGCAACAAATCCGGATCATCATAGTACCTTTGGCATCCTAATGATGACAAGATTCTTTCCAGCCTATCATAGGAACTCACCACTTCGTTAGTTGGTACATGGACGAGGACCTTACGTCGAGCCGAACCCTGACAGGAATCACCTCCATGGCTCTCCACTAGTCTAACCACACCGTTCTGGTTGAACACCCACACACCAGACATATCTTAATTCTTGACTAGTTAGATAGTGTTTCAAGTTTTGGTTTTTATGAACAAGAATATGAATGTTTGGAGTTGGGGGCTGGGGGTTTATATAAGTGTTTCTAGTCATGTGGGGTATATAACTAATTAAGACATAAAGCGTGTGTTTGGGCCCATTAAAACGGTTGAGAAAAAAATAAAAAAGATAATAAAACTCTGTGTTTAGGACATCGATCACTTTACCCACGTGTGGGTATGAGGGGAGGGTGGATTCTGGATTATAAATCCCCACAAACATAAAGGGATTCTAAAGCTGATATTGATCGAGTCGTTTTGGATCAACCAGATGTTGATTGATATTACAGGAGCAATCTTAGTCCATTTCATTTCTATTATTTATTTTGAATATATAAGTGTTGGTGCACTTGTGTCTGTACTTTGTCTGTATTTTGTCATGATATAAAACGATGTCTTTGTTAGTCTTGTAAGTTTGACCAAGTCAACCATCCTCCTGGTTTGACTTGGCCAAACAGTTAGACAATGGTTGTAATATGTCTGGGTCGAAGGATGTGTCATCGAAGGATTGTTTATATCCTTCGATGAGCTCGAAAGATAAGCCTTCGATGGATGATTGATGGACCTCGAAGGATATCATCCTTCGAGGTGTATATGTGGATCTTTCGATAGGTTTCAGATCGATAGATGATATTTCGATCAATCTAACTGATCCTTCGACCAGACGTGCTGTGACGGGTATATATACCCATGTAATGTGTTCACTTCATTTGAAGAGACAAGAGTGAGACAGGAACAAGAGAGAACACACGAGAGAGAGAGTTTACAGAATACATTTGTAAACCTTGTGCTGTAACCGACTTTCATAGTATTAATACAGAGGTGTTAATCGTTGAGTCTTGTGTGTCTACCCTTCTCTTTGTGGCTTGTGTTCTCATATAAACTCCGGTTTGCATGCTAGCTTGGATTCCGCACTTGCTAGTGTGTTAGATATAACAAGGATAAGGTTTGACCTCATCCTCCGAGGGACCTACAAGTGGTATACGGCTCTTTTCCTTGTTAAAAACCGAGTTTATACAAGACTTTGGAGTGTTTGGACAAAAACTCACATGGTTTAGCACCCGTTTTTAGTGTTTTTCTCGCATTTCTTGACGTAAAAACGTGTTCTAAACTAACCGGGTGTGTTAAAGGACGGTTTGGGTAACTTAAAAACTTGTTTTTAAGAAGTTTGGTCATCTCCGGCCAAATTCCGGCTTACTCCGGTGACCGGTTTCTGGATAAGATCCTTCGATTTTTAGTATATTTTATTGTTCAAATCTTGTTTTGGTAAAAGTATGGTCTGACCATACCTTTCTGCCGAAAGCTTTCTACCACCCATCACCTTTTCACCAACCTGTCACTTCTTTTGTCAACTGTGTCAGTGCAGATCGAAGGATATCCTTCGAAGTCGAAAGATCATCTTTCGATCAAAGGAAGTTCGATAGATAATCATCCTTCGAACATCCTTCGAAGTCTGTGTCTTATCCTTCGATCCAAGGAATCTTTTCGAAGCATACATCTTTCGGTCTACAGTTCTTTTTCGAAAGATAAGGATCCTTCGTTTGGAGAATCTTTCGAAATCATTGTTCGAAATTCAACAGTGATCTTTCGAACACTGTTGACCCTTCGAACAAGTCTTGATCCTTCGATCCTAATCTGTTTATGTTTAACAAGTTTGTGATCTTCAGGTATTCTTTTTCTTGATCAAAAATGAATTCGATGTGGGGTGTTCCGATAAATACAGAAATGTATTATGGTACTCCGGCTCCAGAATCTCCCATACCTGTATCTTCGCAAGCAAATGCTATATCTACCGGTCAATGGGCATTCATATCAAATCAAACTCCAAGTGTTCAAAGCATTTTGTTAAGCGAGAGTGAAACGGGAAGTTTGAATAGTCCTCCAAAGTTGATGCACTTAAGTGAATATCCGGGATGGTTTGATAGATTTCATACATACGTCCTTGGTCAAAATACAGAATTGTGGTTGCGTTTCATCACAGATTTTGATCAAACAATAGAGGTTGCCGCTTCATCTGCTGCTACGTTTGCCGATCTTACGGAAGATCAGAAGAAGGTCTATGACTTAGAGAAGAAAGCGTATGCCATTCTTACTCAGGCGTTAAGCAAAGATATTTATCATCAATTTGTCAGTTTCAAGACAACGAAGAAGTTGTGGGACGCATTGAAGATAAGGGGCGTAGGAAATGAAGCGACACGTCAATTGAGAAAAGACCTGCTAAAGAAAGAGTTTGATGGTTTTACTTGTATGGAGAATGAATCTTTAGGAGATTTGACAAGTCGATTTAATCATTTGCTGACTGAATTGGCAAATATTGGGGTTGTAACAACTTCAGCAGAGGTAGTGAAAAAGTTTGCAGATGCACTGCCACCTCAATGGAATACTTTCTTGGAAATCATGAAGTACAATGGCACTTTAGATACAACAAACTTCAATGACTTTGCTCAACTCCTGGAAAACAAGAATCAGGAAGAAACTCTCAAGGCAAAAAGAGTTCCAGTGCCACAAAATCCTGAAATGTATTATGGAACTTCTAGCACTTCTACAAAACCTTCTTCACACGCTCCAATTCAAACAGCGTTTGTGTCTAGCACTAACCTGTATGGCAATCCTCCTCCAACAACAGACATGTATGGAAATCCGCTTGAACCAGTCCCTCAACCAGTACCACAACAGCAAAGCCAACGACCTATCAGAGCAACTGATATGTTCGGAAATCCATTACTTGTTCGATCTACCGGACCAACAGATTTATACGGGAATCCACTTCCTCCTCAACAGCAAGCATGTTATGGAAGCACATCATCTGCTAGTCAGCAATCAAAGCCAAATACAGTACGGCTCGACACCTCAAGTTTCTCTAAAGTCAGTGTTGAAGTAGCAAAAGAACATATGGAGCTTCTAAACACTTTGGTGAGCGCATACTGTGGATTAGTGGAAGGTCAGATTGGCAACATTAATCTGACTCAAGAAGACTATCAGCAGATCGATAAAGAGGAGATGGAGATGATGGACATCAAGTGGGCCTTTGCCAGTGCTGTTAGGCGAGCAAAGGATTTCATGGAAAGAACCGGCAGAACCAGCTTGGAAAGCAAGAAAGACACCAAGTATGGGTTTGATAAGCAGGCTGTTAAGTGCTTCAATTGTGGTGAACGTGGTCATTTCAAACGTGAATGTACGAGGCCATCTCAACATGGAAACCAAAATCCTTTCAGAGGTCAAGGCAACAGGGCAAATCAGAACCAAGTAAGGAACAATGAGCGCACATTGGTGCCTGTCAACAACCAGAGTCAAGCAGGACCATCTAATGCCAACCAGGCACTTGTGGTTCAAGTAGATGAAGGTTGTGATTGGTCGCTTCAGTTGGGAAATGATGCTCCAGATGGAACAGCGTGTTTTGCTGAGGTCGTGAAGGATTTAAATCACGCCAGTGGTGGAGAATCTTCCGCCAATGGTGGTGACTCTTCTGAGGATGAAGACTCTTCTGGTTATAGTAGAAGTTCAGATGAAGAATCCTCGAGTTCAGGTGATGATCATGTGGATGAGACATCAAGTGCGTCAGTCGATGCAGATATTGATGAGCTTTTGGAAGAAGCTGCAGCAGGAACTGAAAGAAGATCTATTTTGGTGGATCAAACTGCTTATTCTTCGTCTTCTCTCCATTCAGCCTTTATGGCTAATGTCGACAGTTCATCAAGTCAGGTATGTGACGATGAACCCACTTCTGTTAGTTGTGATAATTGTGCTAGATTAAGTGATAGATGTGCTGATTTGGATGCAAACATGTCTGAGTTGCAAGGCAAACATGATGCTTTACAAGCTAGTCTGTTTGACTTGCAAGACAAACATGTTTCGTTGAATGATAAGTGGTGTGAATTGCAAAGCAAACACGAGGCTTTGCAAGAGAAATATGATGTGACATTCCTCCACAATCAGAAATTGACCGTTGATCTTTCGAAGTGCACTGAAGCCAACATGTTTTATGAAAACCATGAAAAGGATTTTAAATCGGTGATTGAAAAATTAAAGAAAGATAAAACCGAGTTAACTAAAATGGTTTCCAGAAAACAAACTGACATTAATTTGTATATAACTCGTCTTGAGGTAATGCAAAAGGAAATGGCTTGTGTGAAAACTGAAAGTGAGGCGATCCAACTTAAGCTAGACAGTTATTTGAGCTCTAGCTATGTGTTGGATCACATCATTGACGTACAGAAAGAGAAACGGGATGTCACATGCATTGGATACAAGAAATGTCCACCACCTGTGAGACACAATTAGGATGCCATGCCTGACGAGGAGGATAGAACTTTCTTTGAACCATCTGTTCCTCTAGATGTTAATGAATTTGCAACAGGACTCGGATACAAGAAAGAAGTATCATCAGATTCGGATGTGTAAGCAGATACATGTGTGTCTTCTGCTGAACAGAATCAGGATCCTCCAGTTGTTGTTGAGGATACTGATTCTTCTGATGATGAATCTGATGATACTGATTCTGCAAAGTCTGATGCAGTGATAAAAGAAGAGGACATACCTCTTGAGAATCATATTCTGTGTGATCCTCCTGCAAAACCCGCTAAGACTGTTGCAATCGAGTCCTTGTCTGCACAAGAGTCGGAGAGTGTGGATTTGCTGTATACTCTTGTTGGTGATAATAAAATTTATTCTGACAAAGATTTTCCGATTAAGAATGTAAATCAATCCTTAATCAGTAAAGTCTTTGAAAATTCAACAAGTAAGTTTTTGGGAAAGACAGGATCACATGTTACAGTAACACAGTGTCCTCCTATTCCAAAGGCTGAAGTTCGAAAACAATATGGAAATCAGAAATTACCAACAGTGCAAAAACAGCAAAATCATACCAAACCAAAAGGAAAAGCAACGACTCAAAGTCAAAGGAAGCCGAATCAAAAGAAAAACAAGAATGTGAACTTTGTGAAATCAAAGGGAACGGACAAAATCGAAACTTTTGAAAACAAATCTAACTTGGATTTTGTTAAACAAGCAACAGTGTTGAAAAGAAATGAACCAAGTTGTTCGAAACCTAGTACCTCGAGATCACAAAGTTCATCATCATCATCGGCAAGACGATCACATGATACTTCGGGGTTTGTTGAACGAAGATCATGTTTTGAATGTGGTACAATTGGTCATATATTTCGAAACTGTCCGTATCTTCATAAGTTGAAAGCAAAGGATGATGATCCCCGTGAAGGAAATCACCAAAAGCGAACTGTTTCTGTAAAACAAGATCCCCGACTTGTAAGAGAAAGGGAAAAGAAACAGAAACTTCAACAAGTCAAGGTGATTGAAAAGGCACTTAAAACTGATGTGGTTCAAAAACAATCTGTTTCAGTTAAGCCAGAAAACTCAAAATTTTCAAAAACTTCAAACAATCACGAAGTTAAACTTTTAAACAATCAAACTGGTATAACAAAACAGACCTGGAAACCAAAAACGGTTATTGAATCAGGGGGACCATCACAATTTTCAAATCATCAAAGAATAGAAGTTATTGTTGTTGATGAAAATGGAAGACCCAAGACCACAATGGCTTGGGTCCCCATCTCCAACTAATCATTTGAGTTCATGTGCAGGGTGTTCCAGGAGGAACTATCAGTAGTCATTGGATTGTTGATAGTGGGGCATCCAGGCACATGACAGGCGACATGAAGCTTCTCTACGACGTTAAATCTATTAGAGGAGGTTATGTTGCTTTTGCTGGAGATAAAGGCGGATATATTACGGGTGAAGGAATGATTTCCAACGGGGTTGTTAGCTTTGATAAGATCAACTTTGTACAACAACTTGATCGCAATCTTCTTAGTGTTTCTCAAATTTGTGATAAGCAGTTCTCAGTACACTTTGATGCAAATGGATGTTATGTGCTGAAACCCGGCTTCAAAATTCCAAAAGAATGGATTCTCTTGTCTGCTCCAAGGATAAATGATTTATACGTCCTTGATATGAGCCAAGCTATCACAACGTCTGCACAAGCAACTTGTTTCGTTTCCAAAGCCACAGAAAAAGACTCAATCTCTTGGCACAGACGAATGGGTCACATTCACTTACGCAAAATGAATCATTTGGTGTCAAATGAATTAGTGAATGGTGTTCCTCTTAAAAACTTCCATCTTCAAGACGTCTGTATCTCGTGCCAGAAAGGAAAACAAACGAAGAAGCGACACCCGATAAAGAAGATCAACACGGTGGCTGTTCCTCTTGAACGTTTGCACATGGATTTGTTCGGTCCTGTCAAGCACAAAAGTATTAGGAATGATCAATATTGCCTCGTGATAACTACTGATGATTATTCAAGATTTTCTTGGGTGGCGTTCATGGCACACAAGAGCGAAACCTTCGGTATTATAAAAAATTTGATCATTCAGATTGAGAACCTATATAAGTTGAAGGTTAGGCGGATACGTAGCGACAATGGTACTGAATTCAAAAATCATGCCATGGCGGAGTTTTGCACTTCAAAAGGTATTCTTCACGAATTTAGTGCAGCTTATACTCCAGACTTGAAGGGTGAAGCTGTTAGCCCGTCATACTACCGCGCGATGATCGGATCTCTTATGTACCTCACAGCATCGAGACCAGATATAATGTACCCAACGTGCCTGCTTGCCAGATATCAAGTCAACCCGAAGGCCTCACATCTTGCAGCTGTAAAAAGGATCTTTCGTTATTTGAAGGGTTACCCTGACACCGGTCTATGGTACCCTAGGGATAATAACTTTGACTTGATCGCATTCAGTGATTCTGATTTTGGCGGATGCAAAATCGACGGCAAATCCACAACGGCTGGATGTCAGTTTTTGGGAAATCGCCTACTCACATGGCAGTGCAAGAGCAGACGTGCGTCGCTACATCAACATGCGAAGCTGAATATATTGCTGCCTCAAGTTGTTGCTCCCAAGTCCTATGGATCCAACAACAAATGCGCGACTACGGTTTTGAATTCCTAACTACTCCTATTTACGTTGATAATTCTGCTGCCTTACAGATCACTAAAAATCCTGTGCAGCATTCAAAGACTAAGCACATCGAAATTAAGTATCACTTCATACGTGATTGCTTTGAGAAAAGGCTAATCGATGTTGCTTACGTACACACCGATGACCAACGTGCCGACCTTTTTACCAAAGCATTTGACAAATCAAGATTTGACTATTTATTATTGGTAAACGGCATTAAGGTCAAGCAAGAGTAAAACCAACATCGGAAAATCATTTTTGTAAATACCTTTGTGTTTTTAAATTTGTCTTAGTTTATTGATTTTAGGGGGAGTAAATCCAAAATTTGAAAAACCAAAAACATCGAAAAATTTTAAAAACACAAAAACAATAGAAAAACAAAAATGAGTTTCCTGGCGAGCAAAAGAGAAAATGATAGTACATCAGTGGTCTGTCTAAACCTCTTTAAACCTAAACTGAAAAACCATAAGCAGCTCTATATAAGATGTATCGGTAGGCTCACAATCATTTTAAAGTGTGCTGGGTGATATAAACTTAAATCGACTGAAGACCAGGTGGGAACCACTCATTGGCATATGGTCTTAGTACCGAAATTTCGTTTGAGAGATTGCCGAGGTTCTGAGATATTCGGTCTTTATGCTGCTTATCATCTGGGTATCATGGTTGTATCTTTTACCAATAAAAAAAAAAAAAAAAAAAAAACGGGGACGCAAGTCTAGATCTTCCATGATACCATACATACGTGTACATATTGCATTCGACCTCAATAAGTGATAAACAATCACATGTCCCACAAAATAAGTGATAATATATCACATTTATCCGGGAGTCAAGTTCGTCTCTCTGCTGTACGAAAGTACTGACCTGTTCACGGACTTGCTCCTGTGCCCTCATGCATCTGAAAATCAAGTTCCTCATCAATAAGTGATTATATCACATAGGGCTTGTTTTCAATCAAAATAAGTGAGAATCTCACATCATATACGGTCAAACAGATGATAATCGGTATACTCACCGGTAAGATGAACCCTCGTGCATACCTTGATACGGGAATGTGTCGTGATGTGGATGAACACCGGTCGGTAAGTATAAATCATACCTTAACGTATCCCCTTGCCATGATTACATCTGATAAGTTGAGCTTAAGTGGACAACAATACCGATAATCGTTATAGGATGCTTATCTTATTGTTAACTAATTGAACAACAAGAGCGTTTTGACTTGACCGTACACTGATATGATTCTCTTACCCTCGAAACTCGCAAAAAGAATGTCTGTAAATATTTATTTAATGCTTTCAGTTTCTGCATCTTTGTATATATTTATTTACTGCTTTCAGTCTTTAAATTTAAAATATTCAAAATACCAAAAAGATTTTAGGTGTGTTTTAATATAAACTTTATAAAAGCCAAAAAGATTTTATTTCTACTTTATTTTTCGATTGTACGATGTTGGAGCTCGAGTCTTCGTTACCTGAAACCTGATTGAAAACCGAATCGACTAAATCTTCATAAATGGTCAGAATTTGCAAGTTTTGAAAGTTAAAAACTGAAATTGATAAATTTTATTGAACTTTCAAACTGTCGGACGGTAGTTGTTTGAACAATGGTCACATGTGTGTCGTTTGCTTATGATATTCCAGGCAGTTGTTCTCATTACGGGTTTAGATTTCTTGCATGTGCAGATTCAAAAAGGCAAGGAGAACATGGTCGATGACAAGCTTTGGAATGAAGACATGACGTGAAGGCACTCAAAAGACAAAGATGATCGAGTTGCCGCTGACCATCATCAACACCACAAGGATCTCAATTCATAACGAACAAGTATTTCACGAGCATAACTCAAGGGGGAGCTTATGTTAAGGGGGAGTTTGCAACACACTTCCTACATGAAACTGGGAGTTTGTTGGTACACTTTCTGCTTTCAAGACGTGAAGACTTTAAAGATCCTCCGACATTGAAGACTTGAAAGGACGTCAAAGACTTGAAGACACAAAGATCGAGACCAAGATCGAGACAAAGCTACAGCCAAGGGGGAGTTTGTTGGTGCACTTGTGTCTGTACTTTGTCTGTATTTTGTCATGATATAAAACGATGTCTTTGTTAGTCTTGTAAGTTTGACCAAGTCAACCATCCTCCTGGTTTGACTTGGCCAAACAGTTAGACAATGGTTGTAATATGTCTGGGTCGAAGGATGTGTCATCGAAGGATTGTTTATATCCTTCGATGAGCTCGAAAGATAAGCCTTCGATGGATGATTGATGGACCTCGAAGGATATCATCCTTCGAGGTGTATATGTGGATCCTTCGATAGGTTTCAGATCGATAGATGATCTTTCGATCAATCTATCTGATCCTTCGACCAGACGTGCTGTGACGGGTATATATACCCATGTAATGTGTTCACTTCATTTGAAGAGACAAGAGTGAGACAGGAACAAGAGAGAACACACGAGAGAGAGAGAGTTTACAGAATACATTTGTAAACCTTGTGCTGTAACCGACTTTCATAGTATTAATACAGAGGTGTTAATCGTTGAGTCTTGTGTGTCTACCCTTCTCTTTGTGGCTTGTGTTCTCATATAAACTCCGGTTTGCATGCTAGCTTGGATTCCGCACTTGCTAGTGTGTTAGATATAACAAGGATAAGGTTTGACCTCATCCTCCGAGGGACCTACAATAAGTGTAGTTGTATATAATAAAACAGTATTTAATTTTTCACTAAAACAAACGATTATTTGTTATATGTCGAGTACCTCTAGAACGGGAAATCTTTAACGGCTTCTAGGACTGTCCATGAGCGTTATTTATAATTCTTTAATTCTTTCTTGTCCCTTTCTCCATCATGAGTTTGGAGTAATTAACTAATTATTTTAATTCTGGAAAACCATTTAGGTATCCATATTTTAATTAATTAAAGGAAGATTTCTCCAACCAAAACACACCTTGTTTTTTATTAACATTTAACACTTACACGCATTAACTCTGTCTAGGCTTCGTTTAGTTGACAATTAATCACTAATCAGGGGTTCACCGAATAATGACCGATTAATCATTAGGCAATCAACAGTGGTCTTTTTCGGATCAAATTCTGGCCAAATTCCAGCCAAGATTTGACCTAACCATATAAACTCACTCCAATTACTTAAAAAATGAGTCAACAAAAGGTTAGAAAATGTATATTTAAAAAATTACATATAAAAATATGCGTGTATATATAAAACTAAAAATTACACATAAAAACTCAATTTGATTAATTCCGACTGTTAATCCCCTATATACTTTTAACTATTTGTTTTCTCTTTTCAGAAAAAAAAAAATTAAAATATTTTTAAATGTCTTTTAAATATTCATTTCTCAATTTTGCAACGGGGTTAATTCGTGTCAGTATATCCATCGCTAAAACTTAGCTAAATTTGTCCTTAAGTAATCCATAGCAAAATAACTTGCCATTGATTTTTTCCACGATGAATATACGTTTTTCTAGAAGTGCGGCATTGTTTGGTAATTAAAAAACTTTAAGTGACGAGTAATTAAATCCATTCTTCCATGAGAAAACTGTAGGTTTTGAAATAGACTTGTTTTCTGAAGCAGAAAGTTATGCCTAGAGCTTTATAGTTTTACAAATTCTGTTATGTTACATATGGATTGAACATTAATCAACCAGATTTTTAGGGTAAAGAAGTGTAGATGGTTGATTAATTCGCACAAGTAATCAATATATAGAATGAAGAAGTATATCAATTCAACTTAGATGTTTAAGGGTATTGTTAAATTGTTATTACTTCAGGTTCTTAGTGTAAAATGGTAAACCGCAGAAACTGCAAAATCTGAAATTTCAGGTCCATTATGCACTCGAACTTTGTGACAACACATAATCAAACTTGGACAAAAAAAGGGCACATACATCACTCATACCGCATAGGAAACGAACCACTAATTAACCCAGAAACCACGACATACGTAGAATCTTGCTATAATCCAACGGAAAGACCTAGCCAGCCATAACTGGATATATGGCCATGGCTATATATAGTTAACTAAGGAACCACTAATTAACCCAGAAACCACGACATACGTAGAATCTTGCTATAATCCAACGGAAAGACCTAGCCAGCCATAACTGGATATATGGCCATGGCTATATATAGTTAACTAAGGTACTAGCTACATGTCTCTTACTTCAAACATGTTGCGGTTCTTGATGACTATATCAAACATATGCATCGATTTGAGCTTGTTAAAGTTTTTAGGCAGTGAGATGAGATGCACAGTGGATCTTTTGTGAAACTGCAACAAATCAGGATCATCATAGTACCTTTCCCATCCTAGTGATGACAAGATTCTTTCCAGCCTATCATAGGAAGTCACCACTTCATTCGTTGGTACATGGACCAAGACCTTACGTCGAGCCGAACCTTGACAGGAATCACCTCCAGGACTCTCCACTAGTCGAACCACGCCGTTCTGATTGAAAACCCAGACACCAGACATATCTTAAGTTCTTGACTAGCTAGATAGGGTTTTATGTTCTGAACAAGAATATGAATGTATGGATTTGGGGCTGGGGGTTTATATAAGAGTTTGTAGCAACGTGGAGTATATAATAATTAAGACATAAAGCGTGTGTTCGGGTCCATTTATCGGTTGAGAAAAAACTTTGTGTGTTTAGGACATCACTTACCCACATGTGGGTGTGTGGGGGAGGGAATCCAAAATCTTTTTCCATCTCGTTATAAATCCCCACAAATATACTCAAAGAGAATCGTAAGCTGATTGAGAATGGTCCTAATTACCAAAAATGGAAACAGCTGTACTATATGACCAGATGTTGATTGATACTATAGACACAATTTTAGACTGTTTCATTGTTATGAACTTTCGTTGATTTATTAAGACAGTATTTAACAATCAAAGTACTAATTTAATTTTCATTTAAATGACTATTGTAAACCGTCTAAGGCAAGTACATCTAGAAATAGGAAATTTTGAACGAATTCTAGGACTATTCTTGGGACATAATTTTAGAGGATAACTTGTGGAATTTCCTGGCGTGTTACGGCGGGAATTCGGTCGGTTGCAGTTCAATTCATTACGGTGTAAGTGCGATACCGTCACTCGGTAGAGCAACCAAAAGATAAAACCCATAAAAAGCCGTAATATATGTCCAAAAGGATATCAATAGACACGTGTTTTATATGTATTGAAAACCATTACCAATACCGATGTTGTTCAGTCATTTTACATATATTGAAAACCATTACCGATACCGATGTTGTTCAGTCGGAATCAATGTGGTACCGATTTTGGTGGGACTATATCAATTTTGTTCTTCACGGTATCGGTAGATACTATTTGCCTTGCATGAACCCAGATGATCCCATGAACCATCTTCCGGATGGAGGTCACATTGATCACAATGTTTTCCATACTTGTCGATAAACAAACAAACGGATTGAACAACCACAGAAACTCTACAATCAAAATCAATTGAAAACAAGAATGATGTGAACAAAAGTAATGTGCTTGATCGTGGAATAAAGAACACAATATCGTTCTTTCACTTCTATTTATTTGGAGTGAAGCATCACGACTATAACATCCCACCATTTGTATACAATTTCTATCCCATGCAACGTTCCACTCCAGTTTACCCTAATGGACTTAAAAAAACAAATCCGACCCAAATGTTGTGGCTTCCAAGCCAATAGATAAATGTAAAACATAATAGTTTGACCCATAATACTAAGCTAAAATAAAACATAGCAAGCCCAAACGCGGTTTGTGTGATTATATGTATTCATTCACCCCCTTAATCACAAAACAAGTCTTCAATCTTTAAACTTCAAGCCATGCCACATGTGGCGTCATCAACGATGATTACCAAGTCTTCATCCGAGTACTCCTCATCAGGTTCGCTCTCACTTTAACTTGCTTCAAGTGAACATCCATTGTTACATCAAGGGTTAGGGGACCGCAACCTTTTGACCATATTCTTTTTGCACTAACATTTCGCTTTTCCTATATGGCTTTGCCTTTTGCTCCCTTTGCCGTAATCTCGTTTTCTTCACAAGCTTTGAAAATCATTACGTCCTTCTCTCTCAATTTGACCCTACTCATAACATGGAAATTCCTATCAAATAGATCATGATATTTAATATAAGTTATTTTTAAAGCTTTGTCATCGTCTTCAACGTGGCCAAGTTTGAAAGCCACCATTTTCCGTAAGCCTTCCTTTGTAACTTCATTGAAAATGCCCATACCTACCACAATCGTTTATAATTCTAACAGATACCTTTTCACCAAACAACACACGTGGAGGTATTTGCTCTATCTTGAGAATACCGAGATAGTCTTGTAAAAACCACTTCAACAATTTTGTAAACACCATCTTGAATCCAATTTGATGTCTCATCAAAATCCTGGCAATTTCACCAATTTTACGAATTACGAAATTCTACAGCTTTCATTGTTTTATTTTCGTTTCGGTTTCACAAACTTTTACACTACTCACAAAATCCCAAACCTTCTTTCGTAAGTCTTCATGCACCACATTTGGATTGTTATCCATTTCTTCTAAATAACACATCAATGTCATTTTTTTTCCTTTTAACATAAACCATTCCAACAAATTCAACCTTACTACTCAATGTTCCTTCCTTAACCACACTGTGGTCATCTTTAGGAATTTCTTTTCACTATCCTTTTGAAACTTCTTCTCATAAAAACTTTCAACATGTGTTTGTAAAATTTCTCTTTTTCCTTTAGATAGGTAGTTATTACATCAATATTTTCATAAAACTTTTCCAAGTAATCTTGTTTAAGTTTTATTTCTGAGTTTTCACTGTAGGTCCCTCGGAGGTTGAGGTTTAACCTATTCCTTGTTATATCTAACACACTAGCGAGTGCGGAATCCAGGCTAGCATGCAAACCGAGATGAAACAAGCACAAACACAACACACAAAGATTCACCGATTAACACCACTTGTATTAATACGATAAAAGATTCGGTTACAAACACAAGGTTTACAAATGTATTCTGCAAACTCTCTCTAACTCGTGTGTGTGTGTTCCGAGCAGAATGCTCTCTGTGTTTTCTCCTTTCTGTCTCTTGTCTGTCTCTTATGTCTAGTGTGACTTTTGAAATGAACACAACACTTGGGTATATATACCCGAACACAGCATGGTCTGGTCGAAGGATCATCTATCGACTAGAAACCCATCGAAGGATCAACATGTACCTCGAAGGATGAGATCTTTCGAGGTCCATCCATCGAAGGTTATCTTTCGGGCTCATCGAAGGATCTAAACTATCCTTCGATGATACATCTTTCGACACAGCCATCTTTCAAACAAATGTCTAACTGTTTGGCCAAGTCAAACCGGAGGATGGTTGACTTGGTCAAACTTACAGGACTAACAAAGACATCGTTTTGTATCAAGACAAAATACAGACAAAGTACAGACACAAGTGCACCAACAAACTCCCCCTTGGCTGTAGCTTTGTCTGGCTGTAGCTTTGTCTCGATCTTGGTTCTTGTGGGTCTCTCGTGTCTCGATCTTTGTCTCGATCTTCATGACTTCAAGCCTTTGACGTCCTTTCAAGTCTTCAATGTCGGAGGATCTTTAAAGTCTTCACGTCTTGAAAGCAGAAAGTGTACCAACAAACTACCCGTTTTATGTAGGAAGTGTGTTGACAAACTCCCCCTTAACATAAGCTCCCCCTTGAGGTATGCTCGTGAAATATTTGTTCTTTATGAAGTGAGATCCTTGTGGTGTTGATGATGGTCAGCGGCAACTCGATCATCTTCATCACTTGAGTGCCTTCACGTCGTGTCTTCATTCCGAAGCTTGTCATCTACCATGTTCTCCTCGCCTTTAGAATCTGCACATGCAAGAAATCTAAACGCGTAATGAGAACAACTGCTTGGAACATCATAAGCAAACGACACACATGTGACCATTGCATAATCAAACACCGTCCGACAGTTTGAAAGTTTAATAAATTTGTCAATTTTAGTCTTTAACTTTCAAAACTTGCAAATTTCGACCGTTTATGAAGATTTAGTCGTTTCGGTTTTCGTTCAGGTTTCAGGTAACGAAGACTCGAGCTCCAACATCGTACGATCGAAAATAAAACAGAAATAAAATCTTTTTGGCTTTTATAAAGTTTATATTAAAACAGATTTTAGGTGTGTTTTAATATTTGAAATGCAAAGACTGAAAGCAGTAAATAAATATATACAAAGATGCAGAAAATGAAAGCATTAAATAAATATTTACAGACAATCTTTTTGCGAGTTTCGAGGGTAAGAGAATCATATCAGTGTACGGTCATGTCAAAACGCTCTTGTTGTTCTTTTAGTTAACATTAAGATAAGCATCCTATAACAATTATCGGTATTGTTGTCCACATAAACTCAACTTATCATTTGTAATCATGGCGAGGGGATACGTTAAGGTATGATATATACTTACCGACCGGTGTTCATCCACATCACGACACATTCCCGTATCAAGGTATGCACGAGGGTTCATCTTACCGGTGAGTATACCGATTATCATCTGTTTGACCGTATATGATGTGAGATCCTCACTTATTTTGATTGAAAACAAGCCCTATGTGATAGAATCACTTATTGATGAGGAACTTGATTTTCGATGCATGAGGGCACAGGAGCAAGTCCGTGAACAGGTCAGTACTTTCGTACAGCAGAGAGACGAACTTGACTCCCGGATAAAGAATTTGTGATATATTATCACTTATTTTGAGGGACATGTGATTGTTGATCACTTATTGAGGTCGTATGCAGTATGTACACGTATGTATAGTATCATGGAAGATCTAGACTTGCGTCCCCATTATTTTTCGGTAAAAGATACAACCATGATACCCAGATGATAAGCAGCATAAAGACCGAATATCTCAGAACCTCGGCAATCTCTCAAACGAAATTTCGGTACTAAGACCATATGCCAATGAATGGTTCCCACCAAGTCTTCAGTCGGATTAAGTTTATATCACCCTGCACACTTTAAAATGATTGTCAGCCTACCGATACATCTTATATAGAGCTGCTTATCGTTTTTCATTTAAGGTTTAAAGAGGTTTAGACAGACCACTGATGTACTATCATTTTCTCTTTTGCTCGCCAGGAAACTCATTTTTGTTTTTCTATTGTTTTTGTGTTTTTGAAATTTTTTAATGTTTTTGGATTTTCCAAATTTGGATTTACTCCCCCTAAAATCAATAAACTAAGACAAATTTAAAACACAAAGGTATTTACAAAAATGATTTTCCGATGTTGGTATTACTCTTGCTTGACCTTAATGCCATTTACCAATAATAAATAGTCAAATCTTGATTTGTCAAATGCTTTGGTAAAAAGGTCGGCACGTTGGCCATCGGTGTGGACGTAAGCAACATCGATTAGCCTTTTCTCAAAGCAATCACGTATGAAGTGATACTTAATATCGATGTGCTTAGTCTTTGAATGCTGCACAGGATTTTTAGTGATCTGTAAGGCAGCAGAATTATCAACGTAAATAGGAGTAGTTAGGAATTCAAAACCGTAGTCGCGCATTTGTTGTTGGATCCATAGGACTTGGGAGCAACAACTTGAGGCAGCAATGTATTCAGCTTCGCATGTTGATGTAGCGACACAAGTCTGCTTCTTGCACTGCCATGTGACTAGGCGATTTCCCAAAAACTGACATCCAGCCGTTGTGGATTTGCCGTCGATTTTGCATCCGCCAAAATCAGAATCACTGAATGCAATCAAGTCAAAGTTATTATCCCTAGGGTACCACAGACCGGTGTCAGGGTAACCCTTCAAATAACGAAAAATCCTTTTTACAGCTGCAAGATGTGAGGCCTTCGGGTTGACTTGATATCTGGCAAGGAGGCACGTTGGGTACATTATATCTGGTCTTGATGCTGTGAGGTACATAAGAGATCCGATCATCGCGCGGTAGTATGAGGGGCTAACATCTTGACCCTTCAAATCTGGAGTAATTCCGTGATTTTGCGGCAATGGGGTACCGATGGGCATTGCATCAGACATCTGGAACCGGCTCAAGATGTCACCAACATATTTAGTCTGATGGATGAATATCCCAGACTCAGTTTGTTGTACTTGTAGGCCCAAAAAGAAAGTCATTTCCCCCATAGCACTCATCTCGAATTTATCCTGCATGATGCGCTCGAAATTCCTACACAAAACATCATTAGTAGAACCAAATATAATATCATCAACGTATACCTGTACCAGTAGAAGATCTCCATCTTGTTCTTTGACGAAAAGAGTACAATCAATAAGACCTCTGCGAAATCCATTCTCCAGCAGATAATTAGATAAGGTTGCGTACCAAGCTCGCGGTGCTTGATGAAGACCATAGAGAGCTTTGTTGAGCAACCAAACCCGATCGGGATGGATAGGATCTTCAAAACCTGGAGGCTGTTCGACGTACACCTCTTCTTCAACCACACCATGTAAGAATGCACTTTTCACGTCCATCTGGTATACCTTGAAACCTTTGAATGAGGCATAATCCAGAAAGATCCGAATTGCTTCTAGACGTGCAACAGGTGCATACACTTCGTTGTAGTCGATCCCTTCTATCTGACGAAAACCTTGAACGACTAGCCTTGCTTTGTTTCGAATAACGATTCCACGGTCATCCTTTTTGCATTTAAACACCCAACGGGTACCAATCTTCTTGTAACCAGCAGGTTTCTCTACGAGTTTCCAGACACCAAGCTTCTGGAATTGTTGCAGTTCTTCCTGCATCGCTTCAACCCATGAGTTATCTTTCAAAGCTTCTTTCCAAGTTCTTGGCTCTTCCTGTGAGACATAACACGCGAAAGACCAATCGTTTTGTTGACCAGATTCTCGGATAGCTGCATACAAGCCTGCATTGTTGTTGTTTCGCAACATGTTTCTTGTTTGAACGCCACTTTGTACATTTCCGATGATGTTTTGTTGAGGATGGGTATTGTGAATCCTTGTTTCTGGATTATCTTGAACTTGAATGTTTGTACCCAGATTGTTGAGATTGAGATCAACAACCAATTCAATGCCCGGAATTGACGAAGAGGATGATGCAGTAGCTTCAGCTGTTCCAGGGACGCCCACTGGAGGAGTACCCTCTGAAGTACCATGAACTGCTGTTATTGGAGCTTCTTGATCTGCATCGAGAAATTCATCATCCTCTGAAGATTCGTTCAATTCGGTACCATCGTGAAAATCCTCATTGTCGAGAGCATTATTGTTCACTGAAGATGGTTCTTGATTGACAATAATGGGACGAACCAACGGTGAATCTGTTGCATTGTCACTCTCGAAAAACATCCTTGCTGCAGCATTTTCTTCAACTGCTTCAACATTGATCGAATTGAAAAAGTCATCGTACTCAAACATCCAAGGCTGACCAGGATTTTTGACTGGTAAATTGTGCCTTTGTACTCTGACTTCAGACCATTCCTCGACCCTTTTAGTCTCTAGATTCCAGACTCTTAAGTTTGGGGTGGAATACCCAAGAAAGTATCCCTCAATGGCTCTTGCCCCAAACTTTCCATTAGGATCGATCATTGTGCACGGAGCTCCAAACGGTTCAAGATATGACAAATCTGGTTTCCGTTTGTTAATAAGCTCAAAGCAGGTCTTGTTGTGCCTTTTGACTGTAAGGACTCGGTTCAACGTATAACATGCAGAGGCCACAGCTTCAGTCCAGAAGGGAATCGGCAATTGTGACTCTACCAACATAGTCCTAGCAGTCTCGATCAATGTGCGGTTCTTACGTTCTGCGACACCATTCTGTTGAGGAGTATAAGCTGCACTAAATTCGTGAAGAATACCTTTTGAAGTGCAAAACTCCGCCATGGCATGATTTTTGAATTCAGTACCATTGTCGCTACGTATCCGCCTAACCTTCAACTTATATAGATTCTCAATCTGAATGATCAAGTTTTTGATAATACCGAAGGTTTCACTCTTATGTGCCATGAACGCCACCCAAGAAAATCTTGAATAATCATCAGTTATCACAAGGCAGTATTGATCATTCCTAATACTTTTGTGCTTGACAGGACCGAACAAATCCATGTGCAAACGTTCAAGAGGAACAACCACCGTGTTGATTTTCTTTGAAGGATGTCGCTTCTTCGTTTGTTTTCCTTTCTGGCACGAGACACAGATGTCTTGAAGATGAAAGTTTTTAAGAGGAACACCATTCACTAATTCATTTGACACCAAATGATTCATTTTGCGTAAGTGAATGTGACCCATTCGTCTGTGCCAAGAGATTGAGTCTTTTTCTGTGGCTTTGGAAACGAAACAAGTTGCTTGTGCAGACGTAGTAATAGCTTGGCTCATATCAAGGACATACAGATCATTTATCCTTGGAGCCGACAAGAGAATCCATTCTTTTGGAATTTTGAAGCCGGGTTTCAGCACATAACATCCATTTGCATCAAAGTGTACTGAGAACTGCTTATCACAAATTTGAGAAACACTAAGAAGATTGTGATCAAGTTGTTGTACGAAGTTGATCTTGTCAAAACTAACAACCCCGTTGGAAATCATTCCTTCACCCGTAATATATCCGCCCTTATCTCCAGCAAAAGCAACATAACCTCCTCTAATAGATTTGACGTCGTAGAGAAGCTTCATGTCGCCTGTCATGTGCCTGGATGCCCCACTATCAACAATCCAATGACTGCTGATAGTTCCTCCTGGAACACCCTGCACATGAACTCACACAATTAGTTGGAGATGGGGACCCAAGCCATTGTGGTCTTGGGTCTTCCATTTTCATCAATAACAATAACTTCTATTCTTTGATGATTTGAAAATTGTGATGGTCCCCTTGAATTTTTAACCGTTTTTGGTTTCCAGGTCTGTTTTGGTTTACCAGTGTCATTTTTTAAAAACTTAACTTCATGGTTATCAGAAGTTTTTGAATTTTCTGGTTTGACAGAAACAGATGGTTTGTTAACCACATCGGTTTTAGTTGCATTTTCAATTTTCTTGACCTGTTGGCGTTTCTGTTTCTTTTCCCTTTCTTTTACAAGGCGGGGATCTTGTTTTACATAAACAGATCGTTTGCGGTCAGTTTTGTCACGGGGATCATCTTCTTTGGCTTTTAATTTATGAAGATACGGGCAATTTCGAATGATATGCCCAATTGTACCACATTCAAAACATGATCTTCGTTCAACAAACCCCGAAGTATCATGTGGTCGTCTTGCCGATGATGAAGATGAACTTTGTGATCTCGAAGTACTAGGTTTCGAACAACTTGGTTCATTTCTTTTCATCACAGTTGCTTTCTTGACAAAATCTAAGATAGATTGATTTTCAAACGTTTCAATTTTGTCCGTTCCTTTAGATTTCACAAAGTTCACATTCTTTTTCTTCTTTTGATTCGGCTTCCTTTGACCTTGAGCCGGTAATTTCCCTTTTGGTTTGGCATGATTTTGCTGTTTTTGCACTGTTGGTAATTGTTGATTGCCAAATTGTTTTCTAACTTTAGCCTTTGGGATAGGAGGGCACTGTGTCACAGTAACATGTGGTCCTGTCTTTCCCAAAAACTTGTTTGTCGAATTTTCAAAGACTTTACTGATTAAAGATTGATTAACATTTTTAATAGGAAAATCTTTGTCTGAGTAAATTTTATCATCACCAACAAGAGTGTGCAGCAAATCCACACTCTCCGACTCTTTTGCAGATGTGGACTCAGTCGGAACGGTCTTAGCAGGTTTTGCGGGAGGATCACATAGAATATGATTCTCAAGAGGTATGTCCTCTTCTTTGATTACCGCATCAGACTTTTCCGAATCAGTATCATCAGATTCATCATCAGAAGAATCAGTATCCTCAATCACAACTGGAGGAGCCTGATTCGGTTCGGCAGAAGACACACATGTATCTGCTGACACATCTGAATCTGATGATACTTCCTTCTTGTATCCGAGTCCTGTTGCAAATTCATTAACATCTAGAGGAACAGATGGTTCAAAGTGAGTTCTATACTCCTCATCAGGCAGAGCGTCATAATTGTCTCTCACGGGTGGTGGACATTTCTTATATCCAATGCATGTGACATCCCTTTTCTCTTTCTGAACATCAATGATGTGATCCAACACATAGCTAGAGCTTAAATAGCTGTCTAACTTGAGTCGGATCGCCTCACTTTCAGTTTTAACACAAGCCATTTCCTTTTGCATTACCTCAAGACGAGTTATATACAAATTAATGTCAGTTTGTTTTCTGGAAACCATTTTTGTCAGCTCAGTTTTATCTTTCTTTAATTTTTCAATCATCGATTTAAATTCCTTTTCATGGTTTTCATAAAACATGTTGGCTTCTGTGCACTTGGAAAGATCCACGGTCAATTTCTGATTGTGGATGAATGTCACATCATATTTCTCTTGCAAAGCCTCGTGTTTGCTTTGCACTTCACACCACTTATCATTCAATGAAACATGTTTGTCTTGCAAGTCAAACAAACTAGCTTGTAAAGCATCATGTTTGCCTTGCAACTCAGACATGTTTGCTTCTAAATCAGCACATTTAACATGCAAACTATCACAGTTATCACAGCTACCAGAAGTGGGTTCATCGACACATACCTGACTTGATGAACTGTCGACATTAGCCATAAAGGCTGAATGGAGAGAAGACGAAGAATAAGCAGCTTGATCCACCAAAATAGATCTTCTTTGAGTTTCTGCTGCAGCTTCTCCCAATAGCTCATCAATATTAGCATCGACTGACGCACTTGATGTCTCATCCACATGATCATCGCCTGAACTCGAGGATTCTTCATCTGAACTTCTACTATAACCAGAAGAGTCTTCATCCTCAGAAGAGTCACCACCATTGGCGGAAGATTCTCCACCACTGGCGTGATTTAGATCCTTGACAATTTCAGCAAAACAAGCTGTTCCATCTGGAGCATCATTTCCCAACTGGATTGACCAATCACATCCTTCATCTACTTGAACCACAAGTGCCTGGTTGGCATTAGATGGTCCTGCTTGACTCTGGTTGTTGACAGGCACCAATGTTCGCTCATTGTTCCTTCCTTGGTTCTGATTTGCCCTGTTGCCTTGACCTCTGAAAGGATTTTGGTTTCCATGTTGAGCTGGTCTTGTGCATTCCCTTTTGAAATGACCACGTTCACCACAATTGAAGCATTTAACAGCCTGCTTATCAAACCCATACTTGGTGTCTTTCTTGCTTTCCAAGCTGGTTCTGCCAGTTCTTTCCATGAAATCCTTTGCTCGCCTAACAGCACTGGCAAAGGCCCACTTGATGTCCATCATCTCCATCTCCTCTTTATCGATCTGCTGATAGTCTTCTTGAGTCAGATTAATGTTGCCAATCTAACCTTCCACTAATCCACAGTATGCGCTCACCAAAGTGCTTAGCAGCTCCATGTGTTCCTTTGCTACTTCCACACTAACTTTAGAAAAGCTTGAGGTGTCGAGCCGTACTGTATTTGGCTTTGACTGCTGATCAGCAGATGATGTACTTCCATAACATGCTTGCTGTTGAGGAGGAAGAGAATTCCCATACATGTCTGTTGGTCTGATAGGTTGTTGGCTTTGCTGTTGTGGCACTGGTTGAGGAACTGGATTAAGCGGATTTCCATACATGTCTGTTGTTGGAGGAGGAATGCCATACAAACTAGTGCTAGACACAAATGCTGTTTGAATTGGAGCGTGTGAAGAAGGTTTTGTAGAAGTGCTAGAAGCTCCATAATACATTTCAGGATTTTGTGGCACTGGAACTCTTTTTGCCTTGAGAGTTTCTTCCTGATTCTTGTTTTCCAGGAGTTGAGCAAAGTCATTGAAGTTTGTTGTATCCAAAGTGCCATTGTACTTCATGATTTCTAAGAAATTATTCCATTGAGGTGGCAGTGCATCTGCAAACTTCTTCACTATCTCTGCTGAAGTTGTTACAACCCCAATATTTCCCAATTCAGTCAGCAAATGATTGAATCGACTTGTCAAATCTCCTAAAGATTCATTCTCCATACAAGTAAAACCATCAAACTCTTTCTTTAGCAGGTCTTTTCTCAATTGACGTGTCGCTTCATTTCCCACGCCCCTTATCTTCAATGCGTCCCACAACGTCTTCGTTGTCTTGTAACTGACAAATTGATGATAAATATCTTTACTTAACGCCTGAGTAAGAATGGCATATGCCTTCTTTTCCAAATCATAGACCTTCTTCTGATCTTCCGTAAGATCTGCAAACGTAGCAGCAGATGATGCGGCAAGCTCTATTGTTTGATCAAAATCTGTGATGAAATGCAACCACAATTCTGTATTTTGACCAAGGACGTATGTATGAAATCTATCAAACCATCCCGGATATTCACTTAAGTGCATCAACTTTGGAGGCCTATTCAAACTTCCCGTTTCACTCTCGCTTAACAAAATGCTTTGAACACTTGGAGTTTGATTTGATACGAATGCCCATTGACCGGTAGATATAGCATTAGCTTGCGAAGATACAGGTACGGGAGATTCGGCCCATGCAGGAGATGCAGGTAAGGGAATACCCCACATCGAATTCATTTTTGATCAAGAAAAAGAATACCTGAAAATCACAAACTTGTTAAACATAAACAGATTATGATAGAAGGATCAAGACTTGTTCGAAGGATCAACAGTGTTCGAAAGATCACTGTTGAATCTCGAACAATGATTTCGAAAGATTCACAAACTCGAAAGATTCACAATTTGAAAGATCCTTATCTTTCGAGTATATATCCTTATCTTTCAAATAACTATCCTTCGAATAGATTCCCTTGATCGAAGGATAAGCCTCTGACTTCGAAGGATGGGTCGAAAGATGATTATCTATCGAACCTCCTATGATCGAAAGATGAACTTTCGACTTCGAAGGATATCCTTCGATCCGGTCTGACACAGTTGACTAAGGATGACAGGTTGGTGAAAAAGGTGATGGGTTGGTAGAAACTTTCGGCAGAAAGTATGTTCAGACCATATCTTTCAACTCATGACATGCAGGTTTCACCAAAACAGGTAAGATTCGAATATTTTAATCAGTTTACAACTTCCAACAACAAACAAGTTTCAAACAATTTTTGAAGGATCAAAAAGTGTAACTTTTGAAGAGCACAATGAAGATTTCAAGAACACCACCCAGAAAAAATAAGAATTCCGGTGAACCGAAACTCTCCGAACACAATATTTGCTAAAATGTTTAACAAAAACCCATGACTAACATGTAAACATGAAAAATAACAAGGTTTTTAGTCAAACACAAGGCAAAACAACAAGATTAAATCCGATTTTAACAAGTGTTTCCAGAAAATATGAACTTTTAAAGCCCGAAAAACAGCAAGAACACCTCGGTTTTAACAAGGAAAAGAGCCACGGCTCTGATACCACTTGTAGGTCCCTCGGAGGTTGAGGTTTAACCTATTCCTTGTTATATCTAACACACTAGCGAGTGCGGAATCCAGGCTAGCATGCAAACCGAGATGAAACAAGCACAAACACAACACACAAAGATTCACCGATTAACACCACTTGTATTAATACGATAAAAGATTCGGTTACAAGCACAAGGTTTACAAATGTATTCTGCAAACTCTCTCTAACTCGTGTGTGTGTGTTCCGAGCAGAATGCTCTCTGTGTTTTCTCCTTTCTGTCTCTTGTCTGTCTCTTATGTCTAGTGTCACTTTTGAAATGAACACAACACTTGGGTATATATACCCGAACACAGCATGGTCTGGTCGAAGGATCATCTATCGACTAGAAACCCATCGAAGGATCAACATGTACCTCGAAGGATGAGATCTTTCGAGGTCCATCCATCGAAGGTTATCTTTCGGGCTCATCGAAGGATCTAAACTATCCTTCGATGATACATCTTTCGACACAGCCATCTTTCAAACAAATGTCTAACTGTTTGGCCAAGTCAAACCGGAGGATGGTTGACTTGGTCAAACTTACAGGACTAACAAAGACATCGTTTTGTATCAAGACAAAATACAGACAAAGTACAGACACAAGTGCACCAACATTCACTAAACACGTCATGACCCTTGGATTTTCCATTAAACATTCTTCACAGAGAACATTTCTCCCCATCCATTATAACTTTTCCTTATTATAGGAGTTGTTCTAAACTTAGAACATTCCTTTCCATAGTAGGAACATAATTAACACAAGGAATTCTCTTTGAATTATCATCAACGGGAACCTTACATTCACCAACCCCATGTATAAAAGAAAAAACTTTAGTTTTCTTGTTTGTGGTTATTCCAAAATGGCTTTTAAAAACTTTGAACACGTCCTTATTTCTGGTCATGTGTTTTTTATACTTTGGGTCGAAACCCACATAGAGTTCCTACCACCCCCATCACTCTTTACTAAAAAAATCCCTCTTGAGGTTCAGAAGAGAGATTTATAACTTGGCAAATGGATGCTATGTGACTAATCTCTTGACATAGATAGCAGTGTACGCCTAACCTCCATGGACTCCTGGTTGGATTCTTTCCTTCCGTGTTAACTTTCCTCCAACCTTGTTTAGGAAGTGTATTTGTGGTAGTCTTCCTCACTCTTCTTCTGATTTTGAGAGATGACGAATGACGTGCGACCCCTTCACCTAGTTGCTACCCTGGCATTTTTGTCTCAGGTTATATCCTACACCAAACCTTACGGCCTCATCCCTGTTTGCTTCGCCCTGTCCAAAACCTGACGTTCCCATCAAACTGCCACATGAAAACTATTTTCAGTAACTTCACTTAGAAAGGATAACGGCGTTAAAAAATGATAAATCTGATTAGACTCGTACAAACATTGAACCCGATAACCAAATACACCTTTTCAACACACTATATCCACCAAATCCCACGTGTAAAATATAATAGATGCTTAAGAACTTAGAATTTCTCAAAAAGGGTACTTCTTACGTTAGTCGGTCCTTGAAAACTTTTCTTTGTATGAAAGTATGTTTCATTAAGAAAAAAATATGTTTTCACGAATCTCTTTACAATAAAACTTAAATTAGCTGTATCATCTTCAATATAAATGATTATTTAATTTTCCATTAGTGCCCTTAAGGTAGTAATTTATGTTAATGGGTTTCAAGATAATTATGACCGATAGCAAAGCTAAAGATTGGCATACCACACTTTGGGAAGATTGCTCATTTGAGTAAGTCACTTTCACCATAATTGCCCTAATAAATAGACTTGTCATTCACATCTATAAACTAAAACCGAAGATAACCGCCTGCCTTTTTTAATACAGTTATACAAATACATGCTTAATAATTTTTGTACCACACAAACTCCCAGATTTTGGAAAAATTCAGCAACGGTTCCGAAAAAATGTAACATTTTTGCTTGGCGCGCGGATTTGAACAGAATTCCGACGGTTGAGGCGCTTGCTAAGAGGGGTGTGGTGGTGATTGACGATATGTGCAGTTTCTGTAATGAAGGTATTAGAGTATGAGAGTATATGTGTATTAGTGAGTTGGTTAATTTGTTATGTTAGTTAGTCGGTTAGATGTTAGTTATCTCTATCTCCTACTTGTATATATAGGAGCTCTATTGTACAAAAGATTAATTGAATAATACTCATAGAAACAGTTGAGCACTTATCTGTTCATTATGGTATCAGAGCAACTGCTCATGATCCTGATGACCTAATTCTGTTACAACTCCGGCAGACACTTGTTTTTCCGGCGAGACTCCTTTCTTCTCTGATCCGTTCTGTTCCATGTTTCTCATTTTTTTTGGCATCATCGCTTTTCCGGCGAATTTTCCGTCATCTATTCATCTTCTCCGACTATCTCACTGATTCTCAGAATTTTTTTTGCTTCTCTGATTCTATCCAATCTATCTTCTTTCCGATTCTGTTACAACAAATCTCATCACCAATCCAACTACAAACCAACCTAACATCAAATTTCATCAACGATGAATGAAGCTACTGTTGGTTTTCAGGCCCAAAGATCAAACAATTAAACACTCACGAACACAAAAGGTTTCTGCTTCCAACTTTCTTTATATTTAGAATTGAGAGTACATACTTAAAGTAAACTAATACTATCCTAATTATAAGATAAAACAAATAACCACATGCATAAATAACACACTCCACGAACTCCTATTATTTAGCAACAAACAAACTCAGTCTTTCACCTCTACGTCCATTTTCAAGTCCAACAAATTCGGTCAACTCTAGACCAAGTCTTTACAAGCATGCAAACTCTTGATGACCCGTGACCCATTAATTTGTGACCCGTCGATACCGATCCATAGCTTCGACCCGTACTCAACCCGAACCGACCCGGAAACAAACCGATTAACCCAACAGCTACATCAAATTTGAGTAATAGTTTACCTGATCTTACAAACCTCATACCAATCAAACTTGATACTGAAAATTATTTGAACCGGAAACATCAGGTTATTACGATTTTGAGAAATCTCAGTCTACTGCAGTTTCTGAATCCAAATATTTCTTCTCCGATTGATGTTGAAGCCAGAAAAGTATGGAAAAAATGTGATGCATATACATCTGCCTTTATTACAGCAAGTTTGTCATCCTCAATGTGTAGGTCCGTTTTTCTCGGAGGATCCGATACGAAAACCTATGCCCTGTTTATCACAAACACTATCGCGGGTGCAGAATCCCCGTGATGGTGCAAACCAAACACAATTTAAAACACACGCGTAACCAAAGATTCAATATCTATTGATTAGGGATGAGTACAACCACAAACATATACAAACAATGTTTTACAGACTCTCTCAAGTCTCTCTGTTCTCACTCATAGAGTTTCACAGTGGTCACATGACTAAACTGATAAACAACTGAGCTATTTATAGTGACCAAAGGCGAAAACCCTTTGGACAAAAACCATGTGTGACGAAATCAGGAATTTCGCCACACACACATAATGACGAAATCATGGAGTGTTCGCCATAACAATATTGACGAAATCTAAGTTCGTCATGTATGGAATATGAGTTTTTCATTGACATCATCATGACATCACTAAGGTGATGTCATGGTGATGTGTCGGTGGGAAAGGTCGCGGCTCTCCGTGCTTCGCGTGTCGAACTCTGGGGCGCACGACGGAGGAATGTCGCTACGTCGGGCTTGAGCCGAACCTAACCGAGTCGAACCGAGCCGAGTCGCGTCCACATAAAGTGTACCAACAAACTCCCCCTTGGACGCTACTCGTGATGGTTTGTTCTTCACATTGTCGGATCTTTAAAAGGTCTTCACGTGACACAATCAGGGAGTGTATTAACAAACACCCCCTTGAATGATGCTCGTGAATCTTTTGAACTTCAAAACTTTAGATCCTTGTGGTGTTGATGAGTGGTCAGTTGAAATTTGATCATCTTGATCTTCAGATTGCACCACTGTCGTGTCTTCACTTTACATCTTGTCATCTGACATGTTCTCTTCGCCTTTAGCTGATTCTGATGTCGCATCTGCACATACAAGAAAGCTAAACACGTAATGAGAACAACCGCTTGGAATTTAGTAAACATAAACAAACGACACATATGAGAGACCAACTCTCAATCAAACACCGACAGACAACAGTTAGAAAGTTTTAAAAATTGATCAATTTTAACCCTTTCACTTTCAAAACTTGTTAACTCGGACAGTTTATGAAGATGCAATTGTTTTCCGGCTTAGAATCAGGATTTTGGGTAGGATAGACTCGAGTTCCAACATCGGTCAATCTAAAATAAATTAGAAGCAAAATCTTTTTGGCTTTTATAAAATTTAAATTAAAACACACCTAAAATCTTTTTGGAGTTTTTCATTTTTCAAATGTAAAGACGGGAAGCAATAAATAAATATATACAGACATTCTTTTTGCGAGTTTCGAGGGAAAGAGAATCATATCAGTGTACGGTCACACCAAAACGCTCTTTTTGTTCAATTAGTTAACATTTAGATAAGCATCCTATAACAATTATCGGTATTGTTGTCCACATAAGCTCAACTTATCAGATGTAATCATGGCGAGGGGATACGATTAGTGTATGATTTATACTTACCGACCGTTTTTCATCCACTCACGACACATTCACGTATCAAGGTATGCACGAGAGTTCATCTTACCAGTGAGTATACTGTTTATCATCTGTTTGACCGTATAAAAGAATGTGAGAAACTCACTTATTTTGATTGAAAACAAGCCCTATGTGATAGAATCACTTATTGATGAGGAACTTGATTTTCATATGCATGAGGGCACAGGAGCAAGTCCGTGAACAGGTCAGTACTAACGTACAGCAAAGAGACGAACTTGACTCCCGGATAAATGTGATATATTATCACTTATTTGTTTGGACATGTGATTGTTGATCACTTATTGAGGTCGTATGCAGTATGTACACGTATGTATAGTATCATGGATGATCTAGACTTCGTCTCCGTTATTTTTCGGTAAAAGAAACAACCATGATACCCAGATGATAAGCAGCATAAAGACCGAATATCTCAGAACCTCGGCAATCAATCAAACGAAATTTCGGTACCAAGACCATATGCCAATGAGTGGTTCCCCCACAGTCTTCGGTCGATTTAAGTTTATATCACCCTGCACACTTTAAGATGATTGTGAGCCTACCAATACATCTTATATAGAGCTACTTATCGCTTTTCATTTTAAGTTCAGTTCGAAGAGGTTTCGACAGACCACTGATTTACTATCATTTTCTCTTTTTCTAGCCAGGAAACTCATTTTTGTTTTTCTACTGTTTTTGCGTTTTGAAATTTTTTGATGTTTTTGAATTTTCAAATTTTGGATTTACTCCCCCTAAAATCAACAAACTATGATAAATTTAAAAGACACAAAGATATTTACAAAGAAGATTTTCGGATGTCGGTTAACTCATGTTTTACCTCAATGCCGTTTACCAAAATTAATTTAATCAGAAATGATTTATCGAATTTTGGAAAAATTAGTTGGCACGTCGGTAAGCGGTGCGGACCATGACAACATTGACGAGTTTCATATTAAAAACAATCACGTGTGAGGTGATATTCGAGATCAACGTGTCTGGTCAAAGAGTGTTGTACGAGATAATAATAATTCATAAAGCAGCTTAAATATCGACGAGTAAAGGAGAGATTAGAAAATCAAAACCGTATCCTGCAACTGTTTCATGCATTGCAGGGAATCTGAGTGCTCTCCCAAACTGGATATCCACCCGGTGTGGATTTCAAAGTCGATTTTGTAGCTACTGAGAAATCTCTTCACAGCAACAAGATCATAAACCTTTGGGTCCGGCTGGTCTTCCATATTGCACCAACGAAGGTCTTTATCTTTCTCTTGAGAAGTAGTGTGCGGTTGTTCAATCCATGCCAAGGAATCCGCACACCCGGTTGGTTTAATCAACAAACACATTTTCTTCAATCACACCGCGAAGAGATGTACACTGCATGTTCATCTTGTTGATTTTGAACATCAGACGTGCTGCAGGTGCATACATTTTGATTGAATCTATCCTGGGGACCCGATTAAAGCCTTTAACAATCAAACTTTGGTATGATTTCCATTTTGTCGAAGGTTTTCATTTTCTTTCGACAGACAATTATGTCTTCTTTTCTTTTTCTCTTCATCAAAGGCAACATTTCTTTTGTCGCCGATCTTGTGCATGGACACTCCACTATCAACAATCCGATGACTATCGATAGTTCCTCCTGGAACATCCTGCAAACTCACTCAGAGATTAGTTGGAGAGGGGGACCCAAGCCTTCATAGACTTAGGTTGCCCCTGAGAATCAAGAAATGTAATTTCAATTTCTTGAAGGTCCTTAAATTGCAAGCCTCCCCCTGAATCCTCACCTATTTTCGGTTTCGAAGCATGTTTCCTTTTACCGGATTGTAGATCATTTACAGATTTAGAAATCTCCGGTTTTAACGGTTGCGACAAAATTGGTTTCCTTTTAACAGTTTCTGGTTTTAAAGCCTTTTCGATCATCTTCACATTTTGACGTCGTTGTTTTGTTTCTTGTTCTTTAATCATACGTTTGTCATTTTTGGGTGACACGGGACGACGTTGTTGTTGACCTTGTTCAGAAGGGGTTCTTTCTACAAAATTTGCTTTTGGAGAGTTTGTGCAGTATTTGATAATGTGTCCACCCCACATTTGAAACACGATCTCCTTTCAACAAACTTAGGAGATTCTGTTTGATGGCCTGACGTTGAAGTTGTAGATCCAGAGGTACTAGCTTCACACCCGTTTGTGTGTTGGGTGTAATTGTTATCACTATTACGTTTCAAAATTTTGACTTTTTGAACAAAATCGGTATTTGATTTATTTTCAAAAGTCTCCACTTTATGAGTACCCTTGGAGGCCACAAATTTAACGTCTTTGCATTTCTTCTTGTAACGAGCTCCTTTTGTTTCAGCCTTTGGTTGTGTAACCTTAGGCTTTTGAGCTCGTTGTTGTTGTTTACCCTTAAAGGCGACAGGTTGTTGCTTTGTCGGTAATTTTTGGCTTCCAAATTGTTTCCTCACTTCAGCTTTTGGAATAGGATCACACTGAGTTACTGAAACTTTCGGGATCGCTTTTCCCAAAAAACTTAGTTGTATTATCTTGAAACACTTTATCAATCAAGGATTGATTAACGTTTTTGATTGGAAAATCTTTGTCTGAATAAATTTTACTATCACCGACCAAAGTATACAACACGTTATCACTTTTAATGGTAGACACTGTCTCAGTGATAGGATCTATCTCTTGTTTATCACCTGTTGATTGCACAGCAGGAGTAGGAGGATCACACAGAATATGATTCTCAAAAGGCACTTCTACTCCTTTTCTATCGTCAAGAGATTTACCCTCATCACTCACATCTGATTCATCATCCGAAGAATCATAGTCCTCAACGGTTGGAGGACTTTGATTTGAAGCACATGATGACTTTTCCTTGCTATCAGATGAGCCCTCCGATGAATTGTCTGTTTTGAACCCTAAGCCAGTTGTAACTTCCTCATAATCAAGAGGTACAGTTGGCTCAAAACGCGGCATTTTCTCCTCATCGGGCATCTTGGTATAGTTGTGTCTCAAAGGAGGCGGACACGACTTATACCCAACGCCTTTAACATTACCCTTTAGTTGTTGAACATCAATGATGTGATCAAGCACATATCGGGAGTTTGAGTAACTCTCCAATTTGAGCTTGATCGCTTCATGCTCACATTTCGCCTCGGCTAGCTCTTTCTTAGTTGCCTCAATGATTTTAATGTAATTATTAATACCAGTTTGCTTATTAAAAACCGTTTTTGATAACTCAGAAACACTTTTCTTGAGTGTTTCAATTACCGATTTAAAATCTTTTTCGTTGCGAGCTAAGGCCATGTTTGCCTCTTTGCACGTTGACAGTTCAACAACTAAACTTTGATTGTGACCATGAACTGTTTCAGATTCATGTTTAAGATTAGCAAATTCATGTTTTAATTCTTCAAAAGCATGTTTAGCATTAGCACATTCATGTTTCAAATCAGCACAATCACTACATATGCTAGGAGTTTGGGATTTTACCTGACTTGTAAAAGCTGTGACATTATTCGGAATGTTAGTCTGGCTACTATCCCTCTTTCGTTGTTAGCTTGATTTGAAGTACTTGTTTGATTTTGGAAGGGATTTTGGTTGCCTTGTTTGCTCGGTCGCGTGCATTCACGTTTGAAGTGACCCTTCTCACCGCAATTGAAACACGTCATGGCATCCTTATCAAAACCGTACTTTGTATCTCGCTTGCTTTCCAAGCTAGTCTTCCCGATTCTCCTCATATAATCCTTCGCTCGTCTAACAACGCTCGCAAATGCCCACTTGATATCCATTAACTCCATTTCATCCCTGTCTATCTGCTGATAGTCTTCGTTTGTCAAATTAATGTTGCCAATCTGACTTGCGACTAGTCCGTAGTAGGCATTGACCATGGTGTTAAGAAGTTCCATGGTTTCCCTTGCAGTTTCCACATTGACTTTGGATAAGTTTGCTTGTGGCTGTTTGGATTGAGGTTGTGGTTGGGGTTGGGCTTGTGATGGTGTTGGAATATATGCATTTGGATCAAATTGAGGTTGAGTAGGAGGAACTTGTGGTGGAGGTTGGGGTTTAGGTAGCCACGCACTTGCATCTAATTGAGGTTTTGAGAAAGCATGAGCTTGAGCAATCATATGCGCTGGCGGATGATAAGCACTTGGATCGAAAACCTCAGGTGGAGCTAATTGTGGAAACGGAAAAGAGCTTGTATTCGACATAAACGCCGTATGTAGCTTCGGTTGCTGAACTGAACTGGAACTGGAACTAGCTAAAGAGTTAAAACCTGCAAGGTACATTTCGGTATTTTGAGGAACAGGAATTTGTTTAGCTTTCCGGATTTCTTCATCATTCTTGTGTTCCAACTTCTGAATGAATTCATAGATATTGACAGCATCTAGAACGCCCGTATGCTGTAGAAGCTCAATGAATGGGCTCGACTTTGGAGGTAGAGCATCAGCAAACCTTGCAACTATTTCCTGTTGAGTTGCACGAACATTATAAGAATACATTTCACTAATCAAATGATAAAAACGAGTAGTTATATCATTTAGGGTTTCATTCTCTAAAAATGAAATGATTCGAATTCCTTCTTCAACAGATCATGACGTGTCTTTCTTGTCGCTGCATTTCCTTCACCTCTTGCTACCAAGGCATCCCATAGTGCTTTCGTGCTCGTACAATAAGAGAATTGATGAAAGATCTTTTTGTGGAGTGCTTGCGTGAGAATAGCAAACGCCTTCTTCTCTAGATCATACGCTTTCTTGTCATCTCCTAGCATATTCACCAATGTCGCCGCACTTGAACCTGCTTCTTCGAGATCTTGATTATACGGCGAAATGAAGCACGTCCATACTTTGGTATTTTGCCCTAGAACGTACGTGTGGAAATGACCTTTCCATGTCGGATATTCGATCATGTGATTTAGCTTTGGCGGGCGGTTATTGCTACCCGTTTCACTTTCGCTCATGAGTAGATTCTGGATACTTTGATTTTGTTTTGCCACGCACGCCCATTGACTAGCCGAAATTCTTTCTTGTGGCATCAAAGACTTAACCCACGACATATCAGGGACCGTGCTAATGCTCCAATCGAATGGATTTGTAGTCATATTTGATGTTAGAACAATTGTACCTGATTAAAAACTTGAAATCAAATGGTTAAGTATGATTTAAAAAACTTCTGTTAATAATAATATCACAAATATGCGACGAAAACAATAAGGTGTTCGTCCAAAACAATAAGTGACGAAAATGTGAGATTTCGTCAAGATCAAATGTGATTAAATTAGGGTGATTTCGTCGCTGAAAATAGGGTGATTTCGTCGCTGAAAAGAGGGTGATTTCGTCGCTGAACTGTTTGATTTCGTCGCTGAAAGCTGTTGATTTCGTCGCTGAAAGCTGTTGATTTCGTCGCTGAAAGCTGTTGACGAAAATGGGGATTTTCTTCGTTGGTAATGTTGACGAAAATGGGGGTGATTTCGTTCAAATGAAATTTCGTCAAAGTCTCTTTTAAAAATTCCAAGGTTTGTTGATTTTGTCTTTAGCCAAGCTAAGGTCAAAGTAGCAGTTGGTAAAGTGGTGAGAGTTTTCAAAAATAAAAAGGCCTTATCTTCTACCGACACAATACACACAAACTTCAACTTACACCATTCTTTAACAGTTCACTCAACAACTAGTCATCATGCCTTTTGTACACAAAAGTCAAGTTAATATATTTTAAACACAAACACAATAATTCAAATACACATAAGGATCAAACACAGAAATATTCGATGAACACTTTGAAGATATTAAGAACACTATGAAGATCAGTAGAACTACTTGAATATTCCGGCCAGATTTTTAACCGGACAAATTTTCGAACGCTAATCTTTGCGTAAAACTTTCAACAAAAACCAAATGCTAACATGTAGACATGCAAAATAGTAAGGTTTTCACTAAAACTTATAGCAAAACAACACTTCAAACACTGATTTTCAGCAAATATTTCCAGAAAATATGAATTTTTAAGAACACAAACTGAAAATAGTTAAGAACACACTTGTTTCAAACAATCACAATGTTTGGTTTTAAACAAGGAAAAGAGCCAAGGCTCTGATACCACTTGTAGGTCCGTTTTTCTCGGAGGATCCGATACGAAAACCTATTCCTTGTTTATCACAAACACTATCGCGGGTGCGGAATCCCTGTGACGGTGCAAACCAAACACAATGTAAAACACACGCGTAACCAAAGATTCAATATCTATTGATTAGGGATGAGTACAACCACAAACATATACAAACAATGTTTTACAGACTCTCTCAAGTCTCTCTGTTCTCACTCATAGAGTTTCACAGTGGTCTCATGACTAAACTGATAAACAACTGAGCTATTTATACCGACCAATGGCGAAAACCCTTTGGACGAAAACCATGTGTGACGAAATCAGGGATTTCGCCACACACACATAATGACGAAATCATGGAGTGTTCGCCATAACAATATTGACGAAATCTAAGTTCGTCATGTATGGAATATGAGTTTTTCATTGACATCATCATGACATCACTAAGGTGATGTCATGGTGATGTGTCGGCGGGAAAGGTCGTGGCTCTCCGTGCTTCGCGTGTCGAACTCTGGGGCGCACGACGGAGGAATGTCGCTACGTCGGGCTTGAGCCGAACCTAACTGAGTCGAAACAAACCGAATCGAACCGAGCCGAGTCGCGTCCACATAAAGTGTACCAACACAATGCTTTATCTTGCACATGGTATCACGTGTTCATCAGATCTGTGGAAACAAGTTGAAGACTCGTTTCATCAACAAGTTTTTACAAAACATGAATCATATAGAACTCAATTTCACAATGATAATTACCAGAATCACTCTGATTATGTTCTTGACATTGAACAACCAAGATCCAGAGTGTCATCAGTTGATGGTCAATGGTGGTGTAATGGTAATCAACGAAGGTGTAACGGTGGAACTAACAAATTCTCAGATCATATGATGTTTAATGATGCTTCTAGGGTTTCAATTTGGGATAAAGAAAGGCGTGATTCAAACCTTGGCTCACAGCCTACTTTATTTTCTGGGCTAAATGAATTTGGGCCTCAACAATAGACGTGCCGGATACGATATGGCAGGCAATGATCTAGTTGGTCTTATGGTGGCATTGGTGCTAAACAAACCGTTTAGCATCTCAAAGTACTTCTTCGCCAATATGAAGGAAAATATGACGAGGACTGGAAGTAGAATAACCGGGAACAAGTTCTGGATGTATCCGCGGTTTCTTCAGATGATCTTGAATGTTCAACATCTTGGTCTTACTAAAGCCGACTACAACATTTTGAAGATAGAGCCGATGATCTTGAATTCTTTAAAGATAATCAAGAGTCTTGCTGCCAAGAGGTACAAAGAAAGCGATCCTCCAAGAAAGTTAATTGGTGCTCTTGGAAAACCAGATTACGTTGCTCCTGAAGATGATAAATGGCATCACAATGACAGCCAATCAGACGACGAAGAGCCGGAGTTGAATAGAAAAAGGATTGAAAAGTTTGGTCCAGATCCAATTGATTCTGATATGTCTGAAAAAGTGATAGTGAAGATGGAGGTGATGATGGTGGTGATACAGGTGTCGTTGGTGCATCTAGTGCTGGTGCAGCAGGTGGTACATCAGCAGGTGACGATGACGAGTCTGATTCTGATTCGGATGATCATCGTATTGAACCTGGATATGAAATGTATCTCGATGAACGTGGTGTTAAAAGATACAGGAGGATTAGACAGGAGGATGACCCAGAATACGTTCCTTCAGATACTGAAGTGGAACGTTTGAAGAAAAAGAAATCGGATGTCCATCAGAAGAAGAAAGCTAGAAGATACTTGGCTACCTCTTCATCTGTTCCTCGAGAACCTATTCATGAAACTCCTGTGGTATCTTCAGCTCCTGAAACTCCAACAGTAATTCCTCAAGCTGCTCCACAAGGATCAATGGCTTCTGCAATTAGAGCGACTACATCACAGCCTAGTTCTGAACGTCAAAGGATATTCTCGAAAGTGTCTCAAGATGAAAAGAACAACTTCTTATTCTCTCAACTTGAAGCTGCTGCAGATCGTATTCAAAGGCAAACAGATTTCATGAGGATCACGAAGAATGATCAACTCAGTCAACTGGTGGAAATAAATACATTGAAGTCCACTGTTGAACAACAACAAACTGTTATAGGACGTCAACAAGCCGAGATCGATCAATTGAAAGCAGAGAATGCACGTTTGAAAACTGCAGACGAGGCAAGAGAACAAAGCAGTTCTATACTTCAGAAGTTGGCTGAGGATCTGAAAGGAAGATGTGATTTCATGAAAGAGTGGTACGACTCTCGTAACACAACTATAGCTGACGGAGTCAAAAAGATCAATGCAGGCTATGAGTTCCTTCGAAAGCGTGTTGCTACTCTGTGGGATGATCGATGTAAACAGCAGGAAGTGATGAAGAAAAAGGATGATGATCCTGAAAATCAAGGGAATCCTGACACTTCTGCTACATCACTGCAGCCACCAGCCACTACATCCTCTGAAATCATTGTTGCTCAGCCGCCAGCGATCGAATCTACTCAAGGAACCTCCTCTGGAACAGTTCAACAGATTGAAGGTGCATCTTCTGTTCCAAGCAGTGCTGATCTTGCATTACAGGTTATTCATCCAATCACTGGGGAACTACTTGAAGAAGGGGATATTATATCGGATCTTTCACATGAGCAGTTACTTGCTCTAAACGCAATGAAAGAGATTGATGATGCTGAGATTGATAAGATACCGAGTGAGCCTGAGACTACTGATGTTGAAAACATTGAAGAGATTGTTTTTGAGGGAAATGAGAAGAAGTCTTCGTATGTTCGTCGAGACATGACTGAATTCGCTCCTTTCGATGAAGAATGGTTAAAAGAGAATGTGGACGTCATAGATGAGCATTTAAAGAACCGTGATACTTCTGAAAATGCCATAGATGCGTTCTCCGAGTGGCGAAAACAGTTCTTATCAAAGATTTCCAAGCCTGTGCCAGATGTCGCACAAGTTGATTACTTACAGTTTGAGAAAGCGAAGCCGAGTGGAAGAATCCTTTGCTGGATGTTCGTGAAGGAAATACATTGTGTCGCCATAAAAAGGGAATTTGGTATTCAATACTTCCGATCATTGCTGAGCATACTATCTTTGCCTTTTTACGATGTTGCAGCATTGACGAAGATTGAGCTCATTAATCGCTCAAACTTCGAAGGCGCAACTTTATTCGAGTGGCTGATAAAGATGATCAAAAAGTCTGGCTGGAAAGACGAGTCATACAAGCCTCAGTTTCCTATTTATCTGCAAATCAAGTTTACTCTTGATCCAGCAACGAACACGGGGCGCTACAAGCTTGTGTATCAGCCCGTGAAAGTCGTAGATAAAATCCCATTAATGCCAATACAGCAGAACTTTCTCAATGAAATGGCATTATGGTGCTACGACTCAGACACTCATGAAGCGGTGATCGTGTTTAGAGGTGATCGTGAAAATTTCCGGATGTTGGATCCGATGTGGATTGTTAACATGTCCGCAGCCGACATCGAAAATTTATATCGACACAACATTTTCTACGAAGACAAGGACACGCATCAAGCTTTGCGATTCAAGCGCGTCGCTTGCTTCTGCTACTACCGAGGAATTCATGCGGGCAGTTCGTGGTCCGAACAACACTGAAGATAGAAGATTCGAAGACCGAAGACAAGTAACAGACAAGGGGGAGTTTGTTGGTGCACCTTTTTGTGTCTGTAACTAGTCTTTTATTAGCTTTGTATTTTGTACGGTCTTTTAACATTTATCGAGTCTGTATTTGCCGTCGACCAAGTCGGATATCCTCCTATCCACTTGTGTCCGACTAGTTAGTCTCTTATTGATATGTAATGATATACGAACAATGCATGTTGCATGTATGGGTATAAATGTCTTTATTATGTGTTTAGAAGTAGTTTGCTGCAACTGTCTGTTTGCTGCAAACAATACATCTTTTGCAGCCTGCGATGAAACCCCCAGGTTTCGTCGCACACCTCATGACGAAACCCCCAATGTCCCATTTAGAAGGTTTCGTCGTGAACAGTGACGAAACCCCTGGTTTCGTCGACTGTTGGGTTTCTTCAGGCCCAATGTCTGGCTAAATGTTGTTTCGTTGAGCCCACATATGGTTTCGTCGAAGTTAAGGCCCAGGCTGCTATATAAACACTTTCTAGTTTCATTCTGAAAGCAGATGAGAGCATACCCTGAGAGTTATTCTGTAAAACTGTGTGTGTATCAGTTGTTGTTGGTTCTCATCCCATTTAATCAATAGATTGCGTTTCATTGGTTATACTGTTAGTGCATACATCTGTGGACTTCGTCTTGTATCGAGTCTAGTACTAGATAATAAGATCAGGGCACATTGTACGGGAAAATAGAGTTTTAGAGTTGATTTCCCATGAAATGTTGATTTCCCACGAAATGACAAAATGTTGATTTCCCACGAAATGAACATTGCACTTTCGTGGGGAATCAGAAACTCTATAAATAGGCTTGTGATCATGTCATTTGGTGGGGAATCAGAATATTGTACCGAAGTGCTGCCGGTGTGTTTCCTGATTGTAATTGTTATAATATCAATAAGAAGAGTGTTTAAAGTGAAGAACAAGCTGTATCTACCTTTGTTTCTTGTTTTCCGCACCTGAAACGAAGTTAAACTCCTCTGATAGACTCATTTGGGTCAATACACGATCCTACAAGTGGTATCAGAGCTCAGGAGGAGGAGTTTTGCAGAATACAGCTGAATTTGATTGCATTTTCTTACTTCTACACCTTCTTTCATCAACTCAGGAAGTTTTAATGGTTAAAATTGGATCAAATTTTCACAGATTGTGTAAAACAGCATATTAACAAACCCTGGAAAATTTCATTGCAAAATTCGAACTAAAAGTGACTGAAATGGACCTTCGACTTGATTCCGCTCGAAATGATTTTGTTTAAATTGATCTGATTCTGCTCGAAAATACACTGATTTCGCTCCAGATTGTCTGATTTCGCTCCAAAAGGTTGATTCCGCTCCAGAATATTGACTGATTTCGCTCCAAAGTTACAAATTTGCTGATTCCGCTCCAAAGATACCTAATTTTCTGATTCCGCTCCAAGTTGCAAAAGTCTTATTCCGCTCCAAGTTGCAAAAGTCTGATTCCGCTCCAAGATGTTTTTTCTGATTCCGCTCCAGAGTACCAAATCAGAGATTCAGCTTTAAATTTCCTGGTGATTTCGCTCCAAAACTCACTTTAGTGATTTCGCTTGAAATTTAAATTCAGATTCCGCTTGAAAAGCTTATTCCACTTGAAAAGGATTGTTTTTTTTTTAAACGGGTTTCCGAATCATGGATACAAATTTCTTTAATATGAACAGTGAAACAATTAATAGAATAAATGTATTAAAGAAAGAGTTTGACTCGTTTTCAGGTTGTCCAGGTGAAAGTACAAGGAGTATCATTGAGAGATATAGCCATCTTGTTCGTTCAATGTCTGAAAAGGGTATTAAGAAAAGTCCAAATGAATGGGTTGATAAATTAGCCAATGCCATACCTCAACAAGAATGGGGTACATATCTTTTGGATTTAAAAAGAACTGGAGAATACAATGGATTGGCAATTTGTCAATTCATTAAGAAACTTGAAGAACAGATGGAGAGGAATGCTGAGAAGAAAAAAAGTCAAAATGGAAAATCAATACTAAAAGGAAGCAAGAATAAAGGTGTCCAAGTGGGAGAGCAACAGAATGAAGAAATTTCAGTTTTGAAAGACAAGAAGAAAGCTGATGATAAACAGATTCTTGAACTCCAGAAACATTTGGAGATATTGAAATCTGAAAATGTCAAACTGTTAAGTGATTTAGACAGTTTGACATTGGAAAACAAATTTTTGAAAGAAAAGGAAAAAGATTTGGAAAATGAAAAAGTAAAAACTGAAAAAGAATTTCAAAGTCAAATAAAGATTCTTGAAGATGGGAGATCTGTTTTTAGCAAAAATAATATTGAAAAACAAAAAGTAATTAACTCTCATCTTCAGACGATTATTCGACTTGAAAAAGAAGCTGAAAAAGCTCGAATTAAAATCAAAGAGCTTGAAGAGAAATTGAAAGGTTTTGTGAATACTTCTTCGATTCCTTGTCCAAAACCGATCAATTCTGTTCCAATAAGTGACAATGTCAAAAATTTTGACAAAGTCAAAATTGAAGATTGTGATAATAAATCTGATGTTGAAAAAGAAAAAGAAGAAAAAAGAAAAACATTTTTGAAATTAAATGAAATGTTTAAAAATACTGTTTTACAGTCTATTGAAAAGGGAGAATGCTCTAAGCAAAAACCCTTGAAGAAGAAAGTGGAACAGAAACAAAAAGTTAAAAATGAGAAAATTGTGCAAAAAGAAAATAAAAGCTCATCAGATCAATCATCCAATCATAATCAAAAACCACAAAAAATCTAAAATCTAAAATAGTTGATAATAAGTGGTGCAGGTTTGACCACGGTGCTTCAAAGCCAAATCTAGCTTTTAGGAAGAGTGATGATTACCACAAAGCCAAACAGTGCTATGATCTAAATGTTTGGACTGAAGGTGGTACATGGTACGATAACAGAGTGTGTTACAGATGCGGTTATCAAGGACACATTGCTGTTAACTGCCAGAGTTGGAGTTATGAGATGAGAAGATGCTATAACTGCCAAATCAGAGGTCACATTGCCAGAGATTGCCCAAGGAGATCAAATGAAAGATCGAGGGCTAATTCTCAGAAATTGGCAAAGAAATCAGTCAATGTCAAGCCCAAAGAACAGAAGGTTCAAGAACCTAAAGTTCAAGAAAAGAAAGTGAAGCTTTCTCAAGGGCAGAAAGACAGATTGAGGAAGAAGAGGAAGAAGGCGAGAGAGTATCTCGAGAAAATTTTGTCCTCGGATACAACTGGTAAAACAGATAAAAGTTCTGATAAGTCGTCTTGCTCACCAAAGAATGACAAATCAAGCAAAACGGATTCATCAGATACAAATCTGATGACGAAAGAAGGAAAGAAGAAAAAGAAAGTGGAGAATTCACTTCCTGGTGATGAATTTGTTTCTCTGGAAACAAAGGAGCAAGTTGTTGGCGATGAATCTGACTCGTTAAAGTCAGACAAGCCACGTTCAGGCGATGAATCTGGTGTGGTAAAGCCAGAAGAGCCATGTGTTGAGGTAAAAAATGAGAATTCTGGTCTAACAATGGATGATGCAAATTTTCCACCATTGTTGAACAAGAATTCAAAATCACCCAAGGAGCGTCAAGCTTGGGTGAATCTGTTCAAATGAAAAACCTGACTTGCCGGAGTTCCCAGGTTGGTAAGTGTGGAACATGAATCGGCACATTTCTTGAGAAATTCACGAAAGTGATATTTCGACTTACATGTGGTAAATCAGGGACATTAAATTGTACTTGATTTTCTACAAATGATTTTTGATGATTGAACTTAAAATGTTAAATCTTTACATGTGGTTAAAGAAAACAAGGTGATGAATGATCCCCAAGTTTGAGAAATGACTCACAAAACTTATTTTCCGGAAAAACCATTTTGATTAAAATAAACTTAAGTGTTTTGAAATCACTATGGGAAAATGTTTTGTTGTTAGGGGGGAGTTCTGATTGTTCAAGCCAAGTGAATGGAGAATTGAAGTAATTCTCATCATGTTGTCATTTACTTTGTATAGTTCATTTTCAAATTTTTCCAGAAAATCAAAATTGAAACATATTTTGATTTTAGGGGGAGTAAAAATTTTTAAAAAAAATTTGAAAATTTGAAAATTCCAAAAATATTGAAAAATGCAAAAATGAGTTTTTGTTGTAAAAAAGAGGAAATGATAGTAGATCAGTTGGACTGTCACAGCATGCTAAAGAAATGGAAAGATAAAATGTGATAAATGATCTCACTAAAGATGTGACGGTAGGCTCAGCTAGACTAGTAGATTTGCGATAACGATACAAACTTAAATGAAAAAGCCTAGTTCTAGTGGGAAACATGGTCGAAAGCATAGTACTTAGTTTTGTCCTTCTTGATTGTGTACCTACTCAGTAATCGTTGATTGTCGAAAGACATAAAACTGGTTAAGTTTGTGAACTTTCACAACTTTGCTGAAAAGTCGCTGTGATTGTGCATTTTACTTTGCAAAGATTTAAACTTGTTTTATTTCTTTATTTTGTTTAAGCATTGGACATCCTCTGCGTATACGTGAGTATCGAACTGGATGTTATTGCCTAAACGTTCTGCGTTATTTTCTTTGGTGTTTCGTTTAAGCTTTGGATCACCTCTGCGTATACGGAAGTATCGACCTGGTGGTTAAAGCCTAAACAACTTCAACTTGTTTTATTTTTCTTATTTTGTTTAAACATTGGACTTTCTCTGCGTATCGAAAGATCGACCTGATTGTTAATGTTTAAACATTCTGCTTTGTTTTCGCACAAATCACAGTTGATAAAAGTTTAAAGGCATTACTTGAGTCAGTGTATTGCATGATGAGGGGATATGCTGAGATCGTGGGGTCCATACGAACTTAGTGCAAAATTAATATGCCTTAACGTATCGGTAAGCATTTCGAAAGTTTTTAGATTGAGTTTAAGTGGACAACAATATCGTCAATCTATGTGAATCGTTTAGAACTGTAAATGTTTGAAGCTTAACGGTGCTAGTGATTGGTCACATAAACTGATATGATCCTCTTACACAAGCTCACAAAAATATTGTTTGTATATATTTCTTTATTGCATATTAAAAATCCAAAAAGATTTTCGGAGTGTTTTAGCATAAACTTTTAAAAAATTCAAAAAGATTTTCGACAACTGATGTTGTAGAGCTAAATTTCAAAATTCCAAGTGCTAAACATGATGAACAAATGGTTTGGGATAATGTGTTTTAATCAAATTTTAAAAGTGGTTCGTCAAGATTATTGAGTTAATCTGAGGGAGAGTCTGAGTTAGTGTATAAATTTGAGATTATATTTGAAAAGCTTATTTTGAGGTAGAGATTGTGCAGGATTATGAAAGAGTTGGATTTATCAATCCTGAGAATACCTGAGTTGGATAAGAGCCAGGTTACGATCTTGGAACAACCTCCTGAAGAGCCAGGTCATTCGATCTTGACAAGGTTGTGTTTTTAAAGAGCCAGGTTTCCGATACCTGAGGACTAAGAGAAGAGAGTGAAAGCCAGATTACGATCCTGAAACTGACGATGCTGAAGAACTAAAGGAATGCCAGCACATTGTTAGGGGGAGTATGTTAATGCTGAGTGAAAGAGTGAAGCCCAAAGACTGATAGAAACTGAAGTTGCAACGACTCGTCAACATCTGAGGGGGAGTCTGTTAGTGCATACATCTGTCGACTTCGTCTTGTCTTGTATCGAGTCTAGTACTAGATATGTTAGATCAGGGCACATTGTACGGGAAAATAGAGTTTTAGAGTTGATTTCCCATGAAATGTTGATTTCCCACGAAATGACAAAATGTTGATTTCCCACGAAATGACGAAATGTTGATTTCCCACGAAATGAACATTGCACTTTCGTGGGGAATCAGAAACTCTATAAATAGGCTAGTGATCATGTCATTTGGTGGGGAATCAGAATATTGTACCGAAGTGCTGCCGGTGTGTTTCCTGATTGTAATTGTTATAATATCAATCAGAAGAGTGTTTAAAGTGAAGAACAAGCTGTATCTACCTATGTTTCTTGTTTTCCGCACCTGAAACGAAGTAAAACTCCTCTGATAGACTCATTTGGTTCAATACACGATCCTACATATACCGTGTCTGTTATTAATTGTGTTTGATTTGGCATCGTTACGGGGATTCCGCACCCGTGACATTGTTTGTTATAAACAAGGGTTTGGTTTTCGTTAGCGATCCTCAGATTTCGGGACCAACAAACTTTGGTAAATATATACTGAAGTATGATAGGTCAATTTGTAAACTTGAGGTTTGCCCCCATGAAACTATATATCTGTTTGAAGATTAGAGTTTGAACTCTTATTGTCCTTCAATGTTCAGGTAATATATTATATAACCAAGTTAATATTTTAGTTTATATCTTTGGCATATTGCTTCATATATGTAATTCATTTTATCAACTTGCAGAAGCACGCACACTAGTTTCTTTATTATCTGCTTCAAGATTGAACCGACAAGCAACAGAATTAAAAAAAAAAAGATACAGTAGAGAAGTGGGCTATGACGGAGAAAAATGAAGAAAATACAAGTTATACATTGGAACGAACAAGATTTCATCGTCACAAAAACCGCCATAATATTTTTCCTCATGATATGGGTTTATTTTATTGCTTTTGGATAAGTGAATCTTTGGTTACGTGTGTGCCTTATACTTTGCTTTGGTTGCATATTTACAAGGATTCCGCACTTATATTTGTGTTCTAACAACAAGAAAGTAGGTTTCTTGATCCTCCAAGTGGACCTACATTTCCTAAGAGAAAATACATATCTAATTAGTTATCCAACTTACATCATAAATCCTTAAAAAACTGAAGGAAAACCTGAATAGCACAAACTATAGATCATCGTTTCTTTCAGGTAATTAAGCTATCTATTCACAACTTGCCAATACCATGTACTAGGATTACCGGTAAATCTACTCAGTTTCCTACAACGTATGTTATATCAGACCTTGTACAAATCTGTTAGGCCTCCGAATCCAAGATCTCACTCAGTTAATGCAACCAACAGGTGTGCGGAATCCACCTGATGATCAACCACTGTAGATGAAACACTAGAATGCAAAGATTTGTGAGAGAAATCAAGAATACACTGAGTATTCTTGATGAGGAAGATGAATGACGTCACACACACACAGTAGCCGCCAGACAAAACACACACAATGATTAGGGTTAGAAAGGTGCACAGAATTTCACACAGAATCGCTGCCTTGTCTATTCCACATAAAGGTATATATACAAGGCAAACCCCGGACTTTCAAGACAAACTAGAAAGCTTGTAGTCCAACGGTTAGGATAATTGCCTTCCAAGCAATAGACCCGGGTTCGTCTCCCGGCAAACGCACCACTGTGAAAGCACCGGATCGATGACGAACAACAAACATTGCACTTGATTCAAGACATGAAGAACAAAATATGAACAAGATAGAAATATGTAGAAGATGAATCTCTTTATTAACGAATCAGTCATCACAGATTACATACCAAAAGAGTATACATCATCTACAAGCTACCTAGCTTTCTCTCACTAACACATAGTCTCCCTCTCTCTCTAGAATACACACAGTGATGGAGAATGGATGGGATCTTGTGAGAGGCGCACAAAGCTTCAAGAGTTGCCCTAATCTACACAATACACACATATATATAGGCTAGGGACTAAACTCGGACAAAACACATTGTCCGGGATACAAAACAATACAATAATCCGACTCACTAGAAAGTCGTCCGAAATGCCTTTAGCAATTGATAATCTTCATTATCATTGACTTTAACTTGGACTTCTGCTTTGGTTGACACAGAACTGATAAGCGATTGTTACCCGGCAGGAACTGCACTTACAGTCTCCCCCTTAACTGTTGCATCAGTTCTGTGTGGCATCGATAATCTTCAATCACCGGATACTGCACTTACAGACTCCCCTTTAACTGAAGATATCATGTCAGCTTTCAACTTTGGCTGAGACTTGATCTTTCTGGTAGAGCACTGTGATCTTCAACCCTTCTAATCAAAGACTTGCTCACGATCACTTAAATTGCCGCTTTGAGAAACCCGAAGCATCCAACGCCAGACGTTGTAGATCCTCCCCCTCAAACTACTCCCAAATCAAGTTAACGCGAACCGACCTACAACCATATGTAAGAGCATCGCTCGATACATTAATCTTCAAACTTAACCAGTAGAAGAACAAAACGCCGGATTTCCAATGCCTAACATCAAACACTTCAAATTCCGCAAAGACATGAAGTTTGGTTCGATAAATTAATAACAAACCAAACTCCGAAAATGTACATCCACCATCTTGATCAAAGTCTACAACTGAGTGTCTAAAATCATTTCATCTTGAATCTTCAAGATCCAATCTCGTATCTTCACAAATCCACCAATTACCCGTTGACTTTCGTCTCTGACCTCCCCCTCAATGTAAGAACCCCATATTTCGAAAATCCGATCAGTCACCAACTTGGAAGAGGTACCAAGAAGACTAATCTTCTCTACTCTAACCGGCATACGATAAAGGCATGACCTTCAACTAGTTGCCAAACGAACAATTTGCTTCATCACGTCAACACTTGATTAAACCTCGAACAAACTTGACAAAACTCAATCATACACTAGCTCTAACTTGCTTCATGTTATAAACACTTCGCCACCGGTAAGATTAGCACTAAGTTAATCTCAAAGATAGTAAACATGAACTTGTTTCGATATAGCACCACGAGCTTTTGGTTTACAAAGAAAATAGGAATTTCAAAAAAAAAATTTACTCCCCCTTTTTCTTTGTAAACAATACAAAATTCCAAGCAAGTCTTATTCTCTTCACCTCCTCACTTGATCCGGACAACATAAGCACCATAAAACTTTTCGATAATCCAAAACCGACTTCAAGTTTCCAAACTACACATAATTCTGACTCTTAGTTAGTTATCCGGTACCCCAGGTAACCCGGAATAACTAGAAAAACTCGGAACATGCACAACTCGACACTTCCGAACAACACAAACTTCTAAATTTAGCTAAAAATCCGGTACCCCAGGTAACCCGGAATTCTAGAAAGTTCGGAACTCGTAAATCCCGAAAGCTCTTGAAGCCTCGAATTAGATCATCGGAACAACACTTAGAGTACAAAGAAATTCGGAACAAGCAAAGAAATAAAGGAAACTCTGAAGAAACCCGGGGGCTGCAATCCGAAAGACTAATCTCATACTAAAGAAGTTTAAACAGATTGATTTTGAACAAACTCGGACTGGCAGTCAAGAACAAAACTCGGACCAGCAGACAAGTACAGCACTCAAGAAACAAAACTGTTCAATATGTCAACCAAACTCGGACCTGTTGAAACTGATTACTTAAACTCGGACAATTGAAAGTTTTAAAACTCGGAAATAGTTTTTGAACAAAAACTCATAACTTGCTGAACGTTTGAACAAAACTCGGAACGTGGATTTTTTTTTTTAATAAACTCGGACAGTTGAAGGACTTAAAAATCGGAAATCTTAAGAGTTTTAAAAACTCGGAACTGTCAAAAGACATTAAAACTCGGAACTGTTAGTACTACACAGGTCAAACGTGGAATAAATAAGAGTTTTAAAAACTCGGAACATTATCCACTCAGTTCAAAAACTCGGAATAAATAACACAGTTTCAAAACTCGGACTATTGAAAAACTCAGACATTAAAAACTCAGAGGGTTTTTTTAACAAAACTCAGACATTGAAAAACTCAGACCCTGTTATACTTATGTGTTGAAACTTGGACTCAATTGCAAGAAGCTCGGACCAAAAAGAAATTCACACAAAAACTCGGACCTAAGTGATATACTAAGCTCGGACAGGATTTACTAAATAAGGAAAACTCGTACCAAGTTTAGAGGATGTAAAAACTCGGACAACGCTCAAAGACAAGCTTCAGTAACTAGTCTCCGGACTATCTCCCCAGTGTGACTTCACACTGGTTCACCAAAAACCCCGGAAACACAAACACAGAGTTTTAAACTCAGACAATCCTTTTTTGGATCAAAACCCTAGATCTCCAAAAACCCAGCAGTTCTCTCCAACACAGCTCGAATATCTTCATATCTGGACCAAAATCTTCACGTCTTCAAGATGTTTGGCGGAAACAAACATCAAATCAAGAGCAATGGTGATTCGGAAGGCGGTTAGACCATTCCGAATCGGTAACCATGCTCTGATACCACTGTGAAAGCACCGGATCGATGACGAACATCAAACATTGCACTTGATTCAAGACATGAAGAACAAAATATGAACAAGATAGAAATATGTAGAAGATGAATCTCTTTATTAACGAATCAGTCATCACAGATTACATACCAAAAGAGTATACATCATCTACAAGCTGGTTTAGATCACAAAGATCTAAACCTAGCTTTCTCTCACTAACACATAGTCTCCCTCTCTCTCTAGAATACACACAGTGATGGAGAATGGATGGGATCTTGTGAGAGGCGCACAAAGCTTCAAGAGTTGCCCTAATCTACACAATACACACATATATATATGCTAGGGACTAAACTCGGACAAAACACATTGTCCGGGATACAAAACAATACAATAATCCGACTCACTAGAAAGTCGTCCGAAATGCCTTCAGTAATTGATAATCTTCATTATCATTGACTTTAACTTGGACTTCTGCTTTGGTTGACACAGAACTGATAAGCGACAGTTACCCGGCAGGAACTGCACTTACAAAATCGTAACATATTGTAGGCATCCAATGGCTTTAAATACTCCATCTATGAAATAAATTCAACTTGATTACACACAAGTCAGATATTAGGACCTATAAGAGTACTAACTGGAGAACAAACAAAGTAATTAATGACATTGTATCATTAATATACTCCTTTCCCCCTCTTATCTTTATTCCTAGGATAGCAACATCCTCCCCCAGATCCTTTATATCAAGATCCTTTATATCAAACGATTACTCCTTTACCAGAGGAATCAAGACTGCTACATACATATTTAAATGCTTGGTTTACAAATAACCCGATAGACAAGATCGCATTAGCGATGCTTGTTTAAGGTTTTACCCAGGAATTGATCATCTTCAATATTAAAACAATAATAATATTGATGTATAACTAACTCTTGGTTATTTCAACTAAATAAAGATGAAAGTCAGAACTATAAGACTTAGCTTTATCAGAATCAACAACTTCATGTTCAGAAGGGGAACAGATACACTGTCAGTACCAATAGATGTTTTATCAGAATCAACAACTACATGTTCAATAGGATCGAAAACCTTATTATTTGTGAAAAATATTAGTGCTGACATTGTTTGGTTGTTAAAAACTACAAGTGACCTGTCATTAAATCGGTTCTTCCATGACAAACTATATGTTTAGAGATAGATTTGATTATTAAAGGAGAAAATCCATTCTTCCATGACAAAACTATGTGTTTAGAGTTATGGCAAGAGCTTTATAGTTATATAAAATTTGTTAACAAAGGATTAAATATTAATCAACCAGATTTTTTGTGTAAAGGAGTGCAGATAGTTGATTAATTCGCCCAATCAATCAATATATTGAACGTAGAAATAAATCAATTTAACTTAGATATTTAAGGGTATTGTTAAATTGTTGTTACTTCAGGTTAATTCTAAGTGTAAAATGGTAAACCATTAATCAACTTTGATATTAGAACCTACAAATTCAGGTCCATTAGCCACTCGAACTTTTTGACAAACATAATCAAACTTGGACAAAAAAATGGCACATATTTCACTCATACCGAAGAGGAAATGAACCACTAATTAACCCAGAACCACGACACACACTCTTGTTATAATCCAAACGGAAAGACCGAGCCAACCATAACTGGATATATGGATAGCTAGTTAACTAAGGTACTAACTACATGTCTCTTACTTCAAACATGTTGCGGTTCTTGACGACTATATCAAACATATGCATCGATTTGAGCTTGTTGAAGTTTTTAGGCAGAGAAATGAGATGCACAGTCGATCTTTTGTCAAACTGCAACAAATCCGGATCATCATAGTACCTTTCCCATCCTAATGATGACAAGATTCTTTCCAGCCTATCATAGGAAGTCACCACTTCGTTAGTTGGTACATGGACGAGGACCTTACGTCGAGCCGAACCCTGACAGGAATCACCTCCATGACTCTCCACTAGTCGAACCACACCGTTCTGGTTGAACACCCAGACACCAGACATATCTTAATTCTTGACTAGTTAGATAGTGTTTCAAGTTTTGGTTTTTATGAACAAGAATATGAATGTTTGGAGTTGGGGGCTGGGGGTTTATATAAGGGTTTCTAGTCACGTGGGGTATATAACTAATTAAGACATAAAGCGTGTGTTTGGGCCCATTAAAACCGTTGAGAAAAAAATAAAAAAATAATAAAACTCTGTGTTTAGGACATCGATCACTTTACCCACGTGTGGGTATGAGGGGAGGGTGGATTCTAGATTATAAATCCCCACAAACATAAAGGGATTCTAAAGCTGATATTGATCGAGTCGTTTTGGATCAACCAGATGTTGATTGATATTACAGGAGCAATCTTAGTCCATTTCATTTCTATTATTTATTTTGATTATATAAGTGTAGTTGTATATAATAAAACAGTATTTAATTTTTCACTAAAACAAACGATTATTTGTTATATGTCGAGTACCTCTAGAACTGGAAATCTTTAACGGCTTCTAGGACTGTCCATGAGCGTTATTTATAATTCTTTAATTCTTTCTTGTACCTTTCTCCATCATGAGTTTGGAGTAATTAACTAATTATTTTAATTCTGGAAAACCATTTAGGTATCCATATATTAATTAATTAAAGGAAGATTTCTCCAACCAAAACACACCTTGTTTTTTATTAACATTTAACGCTTACACGCATTAACTCTGTCTAGGCTTCGATTAGTTGACAATTAATCACTAATCAGGGGTTCACCGAATAATGACCAATTAATCATTAGGCAATCAACAGAGGTCTTTTTCGGATCAAATTCTGGCCAAATTCCAGCCAAGGTTTGACCTAACCATAAAAACTCACTCCAATTACTTAAAAAATGAGTCAACAAAAGGTTAGAAAATGTATATTTAAAAAATTACATAGAAAAATATGCGTGTATATTTAAAACTAAAAATTACACATAAAAACTCAATTTGATTAATTCCGACTGTTAATCCCCTATATACTTTTAACTATTTGTTTTCTCTTTTCAGATAAAAAAAATAATTAAAATATTTTTAAATGTCTTTTAAATATTCATTTCTCAATTTTGCAACGGGGTTAATTCGTGTCAGTATATCCATCGCTAAAACTTAGCTAAATTTGTCCTTAAGTAATCCATAGCAAAATAACTTGCCATTGATTTTTTCCACGATGAATATACGTTTTTCTAGAAGTGCGGCATTGTTTGGTAATTAAAAAACTTTAAGTGACGAGTAATTAAATCCATTCTTCCATGAGAAAACTGTATGTTTTGAAATAGACTTGTTTTCTGAAGCAGAAAGTTATGCCTAGAGCTTTATAGTTTTACAAATTCTGTTATGTTACATATGGATTGAACATTAATCAACCCGATTTTTAGGGTAAAGAAGTGTAGATGGTTGATTAATTCGCACAAGTAATCAATATATAGAATGAAGAAGTATATCAATTCAACTTAGATGTTTAAGGGTATTGTTAAATTGTTATTACTTCAGGTTCTTAGTGTAAAATGGTAAACCGCAGAAACTGCAAAATCTGAAATTTCAGGTCCATTATGCACTCGAACTTTGTGACAACACATAATCAAACTTGGACAAAAAAAGGGCACATACATCACTCATACCGCATAGGAAACGAACCACTAATTAACCCAGAAACCACGACATACGTAGAATCTTGCTATAATCCAAACGGAAAGACCTAGCCAGCCATAACTGGATATATGGCCATGGCTATATATAGTTAACTAAGGTACTAGCTACATGTCTCTTACTTCAAACACGCTGCGGTTCTTGACGACTATATCAAACATATGCATCGATTTGAGCTTGTTAAAGTTTTTAGGCAGTGAGATGAGATGCACAGTGGATCTTTTGTGAAACTGCAACAAATCAGGATCATCATAGTACCTTTCCCATCCTAGTGATGACAAGATTCTTTCCAGCCTATCATAGGAAGTCACCACTTCGTTCGTTGGTACATGGACCAAGACCTTACGTCGAGCCGAACCTTGACAGGAATCACCTCCAGGGCTCTCCACTAGTCGAACCACGCCGTTCTGATTGAAAACCCAGACACCAGACATATCTTAAGTTCTTGACTAGCTAGATAGGGTTTTATGTTCTGAACAAGAATATGAATTTATGGATTTGGGGGCTGGGGGTTTATATAAGAGTTTGTAGCAACGTGGAGTATATAATAATTAAGACATAAAGCGTGTGTTCGGGTCCATTTATCGGTTGAGAAAAAACTTTGTGTGTTTAGGACATCACTTACCCACATGTGGGTGTGTGGGGGAGGGAATCCAAAATCTTTTTCCATCTCGTTATAAATCCCCACAAATATACTCAAAGAGAATCGTAAGCTGATTGAGAATGGTCCTAATTACCAAAAATGGAAACAGCTGTACAATATGACCAGATGTTGATTGATACTATAGACACAATTTTAGACTGTTTCATTGTTATGAACTTTCGTTGATTTATTAAGACAGTATTTAACAATCAAAGTACTAATTTAATTTTCATTTAAATGACTATTGTAAACCGTCTAAGGCAAGTACATCTAGAAATAGGAAATTTTGAACGAATTCTAGGACTATTCTTGGGACATAATTTTAGAGGATAACTAGTGGAATTTCCTGGCGTGTTACGGCGGGAATTCGGTCGGTTGCAGTTCAACTCGGTAGAGCAACCAAAAGATAAAACCCATAAAAAGCTGTAATATATGTCCAAAAGGATATCAATGGACACGTGTTTTACATGTATTGAAAACCATTACCAATACCGATGTTTGTTGATACATATTTGTGGACGCGACTCGACGCGAATTGATTCGAGATTGTGGACGCGACTTTGCTCGGCTTATTTTGTGACAACTTTCCTCCGTTGTATACAAGACTTCAAGCCGACACAAGAGACAAGACATGGACTGGACTCAACATCACAGTCCTTGGGCTAAGACAAGTTGACGAATCAAGGATTGGGCCTCATCTATTTGGGCCGAAGACATCATCGGCGAATCAGCCCAGAAGTCGACGAAACAGATGTGTTTCGTCGACCATGATTCTGATTCGTCGCCTATCTTCTGTTTCGTCACATGTGTATGTGTCTGTTAGTATAAATAGCATTCATTTGTTCTGTTTCGGTAGAGACAGGAGAGGAGACTTTCAGAGACAGAACAGAAGAACAAGAGAGAACCCACAGAGCACACACACACGAGAGAGAGAGTTTACAAAGCACATTTGTAAACGTTGGATTGTAACTGAACCCTTTCATTCGTATTAATACAGTGGTGTTAAACGGTGATATTTGCGTGTCGTGTTATTACGTGTTCTATCTCGGTTTGCTATTCCGGTTGGATTCCGCACAACCGGAGTGGTTCGTATACAAGGATTAGGCGACTAGATCCTCCCCTAGCCGGACCTACAAGTGGTATCAGAGCCTTGGCTCTTATCCTTGTTAAAACCGAGGAGTTCTTGCTGATTTTCGGATTTAGAGTTCATAATTTTTTGGAAAAATCTCTTAAAATCGGCTGTAATCTTGTTGTTTTGCATTATGTTTGCTTAAAAACCTTGTTAAAATAAAGTTCACATATTATTTGTTGGTTTTTATTAAACATTTTTGCAAAATTCAGCTTTCGGAAATTTATCGGGTCACCGGAAAACTCATAGTTTACCGGAAAATTCATTGTGTTCTTGAACATCTTCAAAGTGTTCTTCACCAAGACCCACTTTTTGATCTTAAAATTTTTAAATTAAAAAGTGTTTGTGAATTGGAAATTGAAATAGATTATTAAAATTGGACACCTTACCGGGTTAGTAATCTTACCATACCAGTTGTTTGAAAAAGAGTGTTGTGTCTGACAGATCTCACCCACCCAGCTACTTCTTCGACGAATCAAACATCAGACGAAACAGGTCTCATTCGTCAAGCCACTCCTCGACGAAACAGACCTTCTGTTTCGTCGATATTACTTGTTGTTGGGCCTCTGTTTCGTGGACTGTGTTGTGGGATTGGGCTAACAATTTGGGCTTCTGTTTCGTAGTACATCTTGGGTCTCTGTTTCGTCGAGTGGCAGCCCTAAATCACAAGTGGGCTTGTTTCTTCGACACATTTAGCCCAATATCAGTTTCGTCGAACCCTTTGTTTCGTCAAGCCCATCACATCCAATCTGTTTCGTCGACTGATAGGCTCCTATTTGTTTCGTCAATCACGTCTGTTTCGTGGAAGCTGTTTCGTCGAAACACTTATCAGTTTTTAACAGAAGGCATACAAAACTGTTTTAACTGTTTGTTTGAGTTGTAATTTTCAGATATTATTTTTCTTGATCAAAAATGAATTCGGCCTGGGGTGTTCCCTTACCTGCATCTCCTGCATGGGCCGAATCTCCCGTACCTGCATCATCGCAAGCTAATGCTACATCTACCGGTCAATGGGCATTCGTATCAAATCAAGCTCCAAGTGTTCAAAGCATTTTGCTAAGTGAAAGTGAAACGGGGAGTTTGAATAGGCCTCCAAAGTTGATGCATTTAAGTGAATATCCGGGATGGTTTGGTAGATTTCATACATACGTCCTTGGTCAAAATACAGAATTGTGGTTGCGTTTCATCACAGATTTTGATCAAACAATAGAGGTTGCCGCTTCATCTGCTGCTACGTTTGCCGATCTTACGGAAGATCAGAAGAAGGTGTATGACTTAGAGAAGAAAGCGTATGCCATTCTTACTCAGGCGTTAAGCAAAGATATTTATCATCAATTTGTCAGTCACAAGACAACGAAGAGGTTGTGGGACGCATTGAAAACAAGGGGCATAGGAAATGAAGCGACACGTCAATTAAGAAAAGACCTGCTAAAGAAAGAGTTTGATGGTTTTACTTGTATGCAGAATGAATCTTTAGGAGATTTGACAAGTCGATTTACTCATTTGCTGACTGAATTGGGAAATATTGGGGTTGTAACAACTTCAGCAGAGACAGTGAAGAAGTTTGCAGATGCACTGCCACCTCAATGGAATAATTTCTTAGAAATCCTGAAGTACAATGGCACTTTGGATACAACAAACTTCGGTGACTTTGCTCAACTCCTGGAAAACAAGAATCAGGAAGAAACTCTCAAGGCTAAAAGAGTTCCAGTGCCACAAAATCCTGACATGTATTATGGAGCTTCTAGCACTTCTACAAAACCTTCTGCACACGCTCCACTTCAAACAGCATTTGTGTCTAGCACTAGCTTGTATGACATTCCTCCTCCAACAACAGACATATATGGAAATCCGCTTAATCCAGTTCCTCAACCAGTGCCACAACAGCAAAGCCAACAACCTATCAGAGAAACTGATATATTCGGAAATCCACTTCCTCCTCCTCCTCCTCCTCAACAGCAAGCGTGTTATGGAAGCACATCATCTGCTGGTCAGCAATCAAAGCAAAATACAGTACGGCTCGACACCTCAAGCTTTTCTAAAGTCAGTGTTGAAGTAGCAAAAGAACACATGGAGCTGCTAAACACTTTGGTGAGCGCATACTGTGGATTGGTGGAAGGTCAGATTGGTAACATTAATCTGACACAAGAAGACTATCAGCAGATAGATAAAGAGGAGATGGAGATAATGGACATCAAGTGGGCCTTTGCCAGTGCTGTTAGGCGAGCAAAGGATTTCATGGAAAGAACAGGCAGAACCAGCTTGGAAGGCAAGAAAGACACCAAGTATGGGTTCGATAAGCAGGCTGTTAAGTGCTTCAATTGCGGGGAACGTGGTCATTTCAAGCGTGAATGTACGAGGCCATCTCAACATGGAAACCAGAATCCTTTCAGGGGTCAAGGCAACCAGCAGAACCAGAACAGGAACAATGTTCGCACATTGGTGCCTGTCAACAACCAGACTCAAGCAGGACCATCAAATGCCAACCAGGCACTTGTGGTTCAAGTAGATGAAGGTTGTGATTGGTCAATCCAGTTGGGAAATGACGCTCCAGATGGCACAGCTTGTTTTGCTGAAATCGTGAAGGATCTAAATCACACCAGTGGTGGAGAATCTTCCACCAATGGTGATGAATCTTCTGAAGATGAAAACAGCTCAGGTTACAGTGGAAGTTCGGATGAAGAGTCCTCGGGTTCAGGGAATGATCAGGAAGATGACACATCAAGTGCGTCAGTCGATGCTAATATTGATGAGCTTTTGGAAGACGCTGCAGCAGGAATTCAAAGAAGATCTATTTTGGTGGATCAAGCTGCTTATTCTTCGTCTTCTCTCCATTCAGCCTTTATGGCTAATGTCGACAGTTCATCAAGTCAGGTATGTGTCGATGAACCCACTTCTGTTAGCTGTGATAATTGTGATGGATTGCATGTTAGATGTGCTGATTTGGAAGCAAACATGTCTGAGTTGCAAGGCAAACACGATGCTTTACAAGCTAGTTTGTTTGAATTGCAAGACAAACATGTCTTAGTGAATGATAAGTGGTGTGAATTGCAAGGCAAACACGAGGCTTTGCAAGAGAAATATGATGTGACATTCATTCATAATCAGAAATTGACTGTTGATCTTTCAAAATGCACTGAAGCCAACATGTTTTATGAAAACCATGAAAAGAACTTTAAGTCGATGATTGAAACATTAAAGAAAGATAAAACCGAGCTGACAAAAATGGTTTCCAGAAAACAAACTGACATAAATTTGTATATCACACGTCTTGAGATAATGCAAAAGGAAATGGCTTGTGTTAAAACCGAAAGTGAGGCGATCCGACTCAAGTTAGATAGTTATTTGAGCTCTAGCTATGTGTTGGATCACATCATTGACGTACAGAAAGAGAAACGGGATGTCACATGCATTGGATACAAGAAATGTCCACCACCCGTGAGAAACAATTATGATGCCATGCCCGATGAGGAGTATAGAACTCATTTTGAACCATCTGTTCCTCTAGATGTTAAGGAATTTGCAGCAGAATGTGCAACAGGTCTCGGATACAAGAAAGAAGTATCATCAGATTCAGATGTGTCAGCAGATACATGTGTGTCCTCTGCTGAACAGAATCAGGATCCTACAGTTGTGATTGAGGATACTGATTCTTCTGATGATGAATCCGATGATACTGATTCGGAAAAGTCTAATGCGGTAATCAAAGAAGAGGACATACCTCTTGAGAATCATATTCTATGTGATCCTCCCGCAAAACCCGCTAAGACTGTTCCAACCGAGTCAACATCTGCAAAAGAGTCGGAGAGTGTGGATTTGCTGTACACTCTTGTTGGTGATGATAAAGTTTATTCAGACAAAGATTTTCCTATTAAGAATGTTAATCAATCTTTAATCAGTAAAGTCTTTGAAAATTCTACAAGTAAGTTTTTGGGAAAGACAGGATCACGTGTTACAGTCACACAGTGTCCTCCTATCCCAAAGGCTGAAGTTAGAAAACAATTTGGAAATAAGAAATTACCAACGGTGCAAACCCAGCAAAATCATACCAAATTGAAAGGAAAGGCACCGACTCCAACGCAAAAGAAGCCGAATCAGAAGAAGAAGAAGAATGTGAACTTTGTGAAATCTAAGGGAACGGACAAAATTGAAAAGTTTGCAAATCAATCTAACTTAGATTTTGTCCAGAAAGTAACAGTAATGAAAAGGAATGAACCGAATAGTTCAAAACCTAGTACCTCGAGATCACAAAGTTCATCATCGGCGAGAAGATCACATGATACTTCGGGGTTTGTTGAACGAAGATCATGTTTTGAATGTGGTACAATCGGGCATATCATTCGAAATTGCCCGTATCTTCATAAGTTGAAAGCAAAGGTTGATGATCCCCGTGGCCCAACTGACCGCAAGCGATCTGTTTCTGTAAAACAAGATCCCCGACTCATAAGAGAAAGGGAAAAGAAACAGAAACGCCAACAGGTCAAGAAAATCGAAAAGGCGATTAAAACTGATGTGATTCAAAAACAATCTGTTCCAGTTAAACCAGAAAGTTCAAAAACTTCAAACAAACACGAAGTTAAACTTACAAACAATCAAACTGGTAAAACTCAACAGACCTGGAAACCAAAAATGGTTATTGAATCAGGGGGACCATCACAATTTTCAAATCATCAAAGAATTGAGGTTATTGTTGTTGATGAAAATGGAAGACCCAAGACCACAATGGCTTGGGTCCCCATCTCCAACTAATCGATTGAGTTCATGTGCAGGGTGTTCCAGGAGGAACTGTCAGTAGTCATTGGATTGTTGATAGTGGGGCATCCAGGCACATGACAGGCGACATGAAGCTTCTCTACGACGTCAAATCTATTAGAGGAGGTTATGTTGCTTTTGCTGGAGATAAGGGCGGATATATTACGGGTGAAGGAATGATTTCCAACGGGGTTGTTAGTTTTGACAAGATCAATTTCGTACAACAACTTGATCACAATCTTCTTAGTGTTTCTCAAATTTGTGATAAGCAGTTCTCAGTACACTTTGATGCAAATGGATGTTATGTGCTGAAACCCGGCTTCAAAATTCCAAAAGAATGGATTCTCTTGTCGGCTCCAAGGATAAATGATTTGTATGTCCTTGATATGAGCCAAGCTATCACAACGTCTGCACAAGCAACTTGTTTCGTTTCCAAAGCCACAGAAAAAGACACAATCTCTTGGCACAGGCGAATGGGTCACATTCACTTACGCAAAATGAATCATTTGGTGTCAAATGAATTGGTGAATGGTGTTCCTCTTAAAAATTTCCATCTTCAAGACGTCTGTGTCTCGTGCCAGAAAGGAAAACAAACGAAGAAGCGACATCCTACAAAGAAAGTCAACACGGTGGCTGTTCCTCTTGAACGTTTGCACATGGATTTGTTCGGTCCTGTCAAACACAAAAGTATTAGGAATGATCAATATTGCCTCGTGATAACTGATGATTATTCAAGATTTTCTTGGGTGGCGTTCATGGCACATAAGAGTGAAACCTTCGGTATTATCAAAAACTTGATCATTCAGATTGAGAATCTATATAAGTTGAAGGTTAGGCGGATACGCAGCGACAATGGTACTGAATTCAAAAATCATGCCATGGCGGAGTTTTGCACTTCAAAAGGTATTCTTCATGAATTTAGTGCAGCTTATACTCCACAACAGAATGGCGTCGCTGAACGGAAAAACCGCACATTGATCGAGACTGCTAGGACTATGTTGGTAGAGTCACAATTGCCGATTCCTTTTTGGACTGAAGCTGTGTCCTCTGCATGTTATACGTTGAATCGAGTCCTCACAGTCAAACGACACAACAAGACCTGTTTTGAGCTTATTAACAAACGGAAACCAGATTTGTCATATCTTGAACCGTTTGGAGCTCCGTGCACAATAATCGATCCTAATGGAAAGTTTGGGGCAAGAGCAATTGATGGATACTTTCTTGGGTATTCCACCCCGAACTTAAGAGTCTGGAATCTAGAGACTAAAAGGGTCGAAGAATGGTCTGAAGTCAGAGTACAAAGGCACACTTTACCAGTCAAAAATCCTGGTCAGCCTTGGATGTTTGAGTACGATGACTTTTTCAATTCGATCAATGTTGAAGCAGTTGAAGAAAATGAAGCTGCAAGGATGTTTTTCGAGAGTGACAATGCAACAGATTCACCGTTGGTTCGTCCCATTATTGTCAATCAAGAGCCATCTTCAGTCAACAATAATGCTCTCGACAATGAGGATTTTCAAGATGCTTCCGAATTGAACGAATCTTCAGAGGATGACGAATTTCTAGATGCAGATCAAGAAGCTCCAACAGCAGTTCATGGTATTTCAGAGGGTACTCCTCCAGTGGGCGTCCCTGGAACAGCTGAAGCTACTGCATCATCCTCTTCGGCAATTCCGGGCATCGAACTGGTTGTTGATTTCAATGATCTCAATCTCAACAATCTGGGTACAAACATTCCAGTTCAAGATAATCCAGAAACAAGGATTCACAATACCCATCCTCAACAAAACATCATAGGAAATGTTCAAAGTGGCGTTCAAACAAGAAACATGTTGCGAAACAACAACAATGCAGGCTTGTATGCAACTATCCGAGAATCTGGTCAACAGAATGATTGGTCTTTCGCGTGTTATGTCTCACAGGAAGAGCCAAGAACTTGGAAAGATGCTTTGAAAGATAGCTCATGGGTTGAAGCGATGCAGGAAGAACTGCAACAATTCCAGAAGCTTGGTGTCTGGAAACTCGTAGAGAAACCTGCTGGTTATAAGAAGATTGGTACCCGTTGGGTGTTTAAATGCAAGAAGGATGACCGTGGAATCGTTATCCGGAACAAAGCAAGGCTAGTCGTTCAAGGTTTTCGTCAGATTGAAGGAATCGACTACAACGAAGTCTATGCACCTGTTGCACGTCTAGAAGCAATTCGGATTTTTCTGGCTTATGCCTCATTCAAAGGTTTCAAGGTATACCAGATGGACGTGAAAAGTGCATTCTAACATGGTGTGGTAGAAGAAGAGGTGTACGTCGAACAGCCTCCAGGTTTTGAAGATCCTATCCATCCCGATCGGGTTTGGTTGCTCAACAAAGCTCTTTATGGTCTTTATCAAGCACCGCGAGCTTGGTACGCAACCTTATCTAATTATCTGCTGGAGAATGGATTTCGCAGAGGTCTTATCGATTGTACTCTTTTCGTCAAAGAACAAGATGGAGATCTTCTACTGGTACAGGTATATGTTGATGATATTATTTTTGGTTCTACTAATGATGTTTTGTGTAGGAATTTCGAGCGCATTATGCAGGATAAATTCGAGATGAGTGCTATGGGGGAAATGACTTTCTTTTTGGGCCTACAAGTACAACAAACTGAGTCTGGGATTTTCATCCATCAGACTAAATATGTTGGTGACATCTTGAGCCGATTCCAGATGTCTGATGCAACGCCCATCGGTACCCCATTGCCACAAAATCACGGAATTACTCCAGATTTGAAGGGTCAAGATGTTAGCCCCTCACACTATCGCGCGATGATCGGATCTCTTATGTACCTCACAGCATCAAGACCAGATATAATGTACCCAACGTGCCTGCTTGCCAGATATCAAGTCAACCCGAAGGCCTCACATCTTGCAGCTGTAAAAAGGATTTTTCGTTATTTGAAGGGTTACTCTGACACCGGTCTGTGGTACCCTAGGGATAATAACTTTGACTTGATCGCATTCAGTGATTCTGATTTTGGCGGATGCAAAATCGACGGCAAATCCACAACGGCTGGATGTCAGTTTTTGGGAAATCGCCTAGTCACATGGCAGTGCAAGAAGCAGACGTGCGTCGCTACATCAACATGCGAAGCTGAATACATTGCTGCCTCAAGTTGTTGCTCCCAAGTCTTATGGATCCAACAACAAATGCGTGATTACGGTTTTGAATTCCTAACTACTCCTATTTACGTTGATAATTCTGCTGCTTTACAGATCACTAGAAATCCTGTGCAGCATTCAAAGACTAAGCACATCGAAATCAAATATCACTTCATACGTGATTGCTTTGAGAAAAGGCTAATCGATGTTGCTTACGTCCACACCGATGACCAACGTGCCGACCTTTTTACCAAAGCTTTTGACAAATCAAGATTTGACTATTTATTATTGGTAAACGGCATTAAGGTCAAGCATGAGTAAAACCAACATCGGAAAATCGTTTTTGTAAATACCCTTGTGTTTTAAATTTGTCTTAGTTTATTGATTTTAGGGGGAGTAAATCCAAAATTTGAAAATCCAAAAACATTAAAAAATTTTCAAAAACACAAAAACAATAGAAAAACAAAAATGAGTTTCCTGGCGAGCAAAAGAGAAAATGATAGTACATCAGTGGTCTGTTTAAACCTCTTTAAACCTAAAATGAAAAACGATAAGCAGCTCTATATAAGATGTATCGGTAGGCTCACAATCATTTTAAAGTGTGCAGGGTGATATAAACTTAAATCGACTGAAGACCAGGTGGGAACCATTCATTGGCATATGGTCTTAGTACCGAAATTTCGTTTGAGAGATTGCCGAGGTTCTGAGATATTCGGTCTTTATGCTGCTTATCATCTGGGTATCATGGTTGTATCTTTTACCGAAAAATAACGGGGACGCAAGTCTAGATCTTCCATGATACCATACATACGTGTACATATTGCATTCGACCTCAATAAGTGATCAACAATCACATGTCCAAACAAATAAGTGATAATATATCACAAATTCTTTCCGGGAGTCAAGTTCGTCTCTCTGCTGTACGAAAGTACTGACCTGTTCACGGACTTGCTCCTGTGCCCTCATGCATACGAAAATCAAGTTCCTCATCAATAAGTGATTCTATCACATAGGGCTTGTTTTCAAATCAAAATAAGTGAGAATCTCACATCATATACGGTCAAACAGATGATAATCGGTATACTCACCGGTAAGATGAACCCTCGTGCATACCTTGATACGGGAATGTGTCGTGATGTGGATGAACACCGGTCGGTAAGTATAAATCATACCTTAACGTATCCCCTCGCCATGATTACATCTGATAAGTTGAGCTTAAGTGGACAACAATACCGATAATTGTTATAGGATGCTTATCTTAATGTTAACTAAAAGAACAACAAGAGCGTTTTGGCATGACCGTACACTGATATGATTCTCTTACCCTCGAAACTCACAAAAAGATTCTCTGTATATTTTTATTTACTGCTTTCAGTCTTTACTTTTGAAATATTCAAAAAGTCCAAAAAGATTTTAAGTGTGTTTTAATATAAACTTGATAAAAGCCAAAAAGATTTTATTTCTATTTTATTTTCGATCGTACGATGTTGGAGCTCGAGTCTTCGTTACCTGAAACCTGAACGAAAACCGAATCGACTAAATCTTCATAAACGGTCGAAATTTGCAAAGTTTTGAAAGTTAAAATTGAAATTGATAAAATACTTTAAACTTTCAAACTGTCGGACGGTGTTTGCTTGAACAATGGTCACACGTGTGTCGTTTGTTTATGTTTACTATATTCCAAGCAGTTGTTCTCATTACGCGTTTAGATTTCTTGCATGTGCAGATTCTAAAGGCAAGGAGAACATGGTCGATGACAAGCTTCGGAATGAAGACACGACGTGAAGGCACTCAAATGATAAAGATGATCGAGTTACCGCTGGCCTTCAACACCACAAGGATCTCACTTCATAAAGATAAAGACTTTCACGAGCATAACTCAAGGGGGAGCTTATGTTAAGGGGGAGTTTGTCAACACACTTCTTACATGAAACAGGGAGTTTGTTGATACACTTTATACTTTCAAGACGTGAAGACTTTGAAGATCCTCCGACATAGAAGATATGAGAAGAGAATCTCGCGAGTAGCGTCCAAGGGGGAGTTTGTTGATACATATTTGTGGACGCGACTCGACGCGAATTGATTCGAGATTGTGGACGCGACTTTGCTCGGCTTATTTTGTGACAACTTTCCTCCGTTGTATACAAGACTTCAAGCCGACACAAGAGACAAGACATGGACTGGACTCAACATCACAGTCCTTGGGCTAAGACAAGTTGACGAATCAAGGATTGGGCCTCATCTATTTGGGCCGAAGACATCATCGGCGAATCAGCCCAGAAGTCGACGAAACAGATGTGTTTCGTCGACCATGATTCTGATTCGTCGCCTATCTTCTGTTTCGTCACATGTGTATGTGTCTGTTAGTATAAATAGCATTCATTTGTTCTGTTTCGGTAGAGACAGGAGAGGAGACTTTCAGAGACAGAACAGAAGAACAAGAGAGAACCCACAGAGCACACACACACGAGAGAGAGAGTTTACAAAGCACATTTGTAAACGTTGGATTGTAACTGAACCCTTTCATTCGTATTAATACAGTGGTGTTAAACGGTGATATTTGCGTGTCGTGTTATTACGTGTTCTATCTCGGTTTGCTATTCCGGTTGGATTCCGCACAACCGGAGTGGTTCGTATACAAGGATTAGGCGACTAGATCCTCCCCTAGCCGGACCTACAATGTTGTTCAGTCATTTTACATATATTGAAAACCATTACCTATACCGATGTTGTTCAGTCGGAATCAATGTGGTACCGATTTTGGTGGGACCATATCAATTTTGTTCATCACGGTATCGGTAGATACTATTTGCCTTTCATGAACCCAGATGATCCCATGAACCATCTTCCGGATGGAGGTCACATTGATCATAATGTTTTCCATACTTGTCGATACACAAACAAACGGATTGAACAACCACAGAAACTCTACAATCAAAATCAATTGAAAACAAGAATGATGTGAACAAAAGTAATGTGCTTGATCGTGGAATAAAGAACACAATATCGTTCTTTCACTTCTATTTATTTGGAGTGAAGCGTCACGACTATAACATCCCACCATTTGTATACAATTTCTATCCCATGCAACGTTCCACTCCAGTTTACCCTAATGGACTTAAAAAAACAAATCCGACCCAAATGTTGTGGCCTCCAAGCCAATACATAAATGTAAAACATAATAGTTTGACCCATAATACTAAGCTAAAATAAAACATAGCAAGCCCAAACGCGGTTTGTGTGATTATATGTATTCATTCACCCCCTTAATCACAAAACAAGTCTTCAATCTTTAAACTTCAAGCCATGCCACATGTGGCGTCATCAACGATGATTACCAAGTCTTCATCCGAGTACTCCTCATCAGGTTCGCTCTCACTTTAACTTGCTTCAAGTGAACATCCATTGTTACATCAAGGGTTAGGGGACCGCAACCTTTTGACCATATTCTTTTTGCACTAACATTTCGCTTTTCCCATATGGCTTTGCCTTTTGCTCCCTTTGCCGTAATCTCGTTTTCTTCACAAGCTTTGAAAATCATTACGTCCTTCTCTCTCAATTTGACCCTACTCATAACATGGAAATTCCTATCAAATAGATCATGATATTTAATATAAGTTATTTTTAAAGCTTTGTCATCGTCTTCAACGTGGCCAAGTTTGAAAGCCACCATTTTCCGTAAGCCTTCCTTTGTAACTTCATTGAAAATGCCCATACCTACCACAATGGTTTATAATTCTAACAGATACCTTTTCACCAAACAACACACGTGGAGGTATTTGCTCTATCTTGAGAATACCGAGATAGTCTCGTAAAAACCACTTCAACAATTTTGTAAACACCATCTTGAATCCAATTTGATGTCTCATCAAAATCTTGGCAATTTCACCAATTCTATGAATTACGAAATTCTACAGCTTTCATTGTTTTATTTTCGTTTCGGTTTCACAAACTTTTACGCTACTCACAAAATCCAAACTTTCTTTCGTAAGTCTTCATGCACCACATTTGGATTGTTATCCATTTCTTCTAAATAACACATCAATGTCAATTTTTTTCCTTTTAACATAAACCATTCCAACAAATTCAACCTTACTACTCAATGTTCCTTCCTTAACCACACTGTGCTCATCTTTAGGAATTTCTTTTTACTATCCATTTGAAACTTCTTCTCATAAAAACTTTCAACATATGTTTGTAAAATTTCTCTTTTTCCTTTAGATAGGTAGTTATTACATCAATATTTTCATAAAACTTTTCCAAGTAATCTTGTTTAAGTTTTATTTCTGAATTTTCACTAAACATGTCATGACCCTTGGATTTTCCATTAAACATTCTTCACAGAGAACATTTCTCCCCATCCATTATAACTTTTTCTTATTATAGGAGTTGTTCTAAACTTAGAACATTCCTTTCCATAGTAGGAACATAATTAACACAAGGAATTCTCTTTGAATTATCATCAACGGCGGTCAAAGTTTTATGCTCCAGTGGTGTCGCCCCCTTTGGAAAATTGACCATGAAAGCTCTTATTGATAAACACCCTGTGGTGCCACCCCCATCATTGCCTTCCAACCCTATTGTCCAGCCCACTGTTATTGTAGCAGAGGATTGCGTACTTAAATGTATCCAATCCTTCCCTAGAGGGACATCTTGTGGTAGAGATGGGATGCGGGCCCAACACTTGTTGGACGCTATTGGTTGTGAGGGTTCGGTAAGTTCCTTGGGTCTGCTCACAGCCATTACTGGAGTTGTCAACCTATGGCTTGAGGGGCTTTGCCCTAAGGTGTTGGCCGAGTTTGTGGCCTCAGCCCCCCTCACCCCCTTATTGAAACCTGATAATGGTATTAGGCCTATCGCCGTGGGGGGCATCTGGCGTAGGTTGGTCTCTAAGGTGGCTATGAAGAAGGTTGGGAAGGACATGGCCCAGTATTTGGAGGATTTTCAATTCGGGGTTGGTACACCAAATGGGGCGGAGGCGGTGCTTCATAGTGCGAACAGGTTCCTGAACTCTTTTCATGAAGATGGGTCCATGGCCTTGCTCACGGTAGACTTCACCAATGCTTTCAACATGGTTGACCGCTCAGCGTTCCTCCAACAGGTCCACCAACGTTGTCCATCTATCTATCGGTGGGTCCAGTTCCTGTACGCCCAACCCGCTAGGTTGTATGTTGGCAGCGATTGTATTGGGGCCACCACTGGAGTGCAACAAGGAGATCCCTTGGGGCCCCTTCTCTTTGCCCTAGCCTTACACCCACTCATTCTCCGTGTCCAGGAGCACTGTAACCTCCCCTTTCATGCTTAGTATTTGGATGATGGCACGATTATAGGTAATGCAATGGAAGTTGCTAAAGCCTTGGACATCATCAACACAGAGGGACCATCCCTAGGGCTCCATCTCAATATTAAGAAAACGGAAGTGTACTGGCCATCGTGTGACGGTCTCAAGGTTCAGGACGGCCTTTTCCCGAGAGGGATAGGTAGACCTGAGAGGGGGGTTAAGCTCCTTGGGGGGGCGGTTAGCCGAGATTCTGTTTTTATTGGGGAATTAGCAGGGCGGCGGGCATTGACAGCGGTTGACCTTATGAAACTCTTGCCCTGCCTCCAGGACCCCAGTGCGAGCTTCTTCTTTTAAGGTCATGCATGGGGGTAGCTAAGTTACTGTTTGGGCTGCGAACCTGCCAACCCCACTTGATGGCCAATGCGGTATCATGTTTTGATGATGGTCTTCGAGAGGCTATCGAAGACATTGTTGTTTGCGGGGGGTCCTACTTCGGTGACCTTCAATGGCGTTTGGCATCTTTGCCGATGCGTCTGGGTGGTTTGGGCCTCCTCTCAGCTCAGGATGTTGGAGTTTATGCTTTTGTGGCGTCTAGAGCTCAGTCGTGTGTATTGCAAGACCATATCCTTCGGAACAGTGGGGTTGTTAAGCTTGACGAAGACTACCAACAGGCCCTTGAGTACTTAAGTATCTCTCTTCCAGACTTTGATATTGGCGGTTTCTCTAATATGGACACCCCCCCCCCCCCAAAGCCACAAAAAAACTTTGGCGAATGCCCTATTTGACAAAATCGCTCGGAGTCTGGGAGAAACATTCGATTTGTCTCCCCGCCAGAAGGCGGTGATTGAGTGCTTGAAAGGCCCCCATGCGCAAGATTTTTTACTGTTATCCCGATCGAGGGGCTGGGGCAATGCATGTCGGCTGTTGAGTATAGGGCTATTCTCAAATACCGGATGATCCCTATGTATTCAGAAGACGAAACCTGACCAATTTGCCGTAAAGCCTGCATGGATAAATACGGGGAGCATGCTCTTCATTGTAAGGAGCTCCCTGGTTTCAAATATCGGCACGACTGGGTGAGAGATGTTTGGGGGACATCTTGAGGAGAGCGGGGATTTCTGCCAAGAAGGAGGCCCCTGTGAATTTCCTTACAGATCCGATGGAAGGGAGATCTACATTGAGACCAGCGGATCTGCTCGTCTTTGGCTGGGCGGGAGGGAAACATGCTTGTGTGGAGCTCACAGGAGTCTCCCCCATAGTTGGTTTAAGGGAAAACGGGTTTGTAGCAGGACAGGCTATAAGGAAAGCGGAATCTAAAAAGGTGGATAAACACGCTAAAGCATGTGCTGATAACCAACATGCATTTTTCCCCTTCGCCTTCGACACCTTTGGCTCCCTAGCTCCAGAAGCTATCCGTTTGTTGACTAGGGTCCAAAAGATTGTCCACAGTAGTTGCTCATCAACAGGGGGCCAGGGGTTTGTCTTTAATAGACTAGGGTTTGCTATTCAGAAAGGGGTAGCGGCGCAGCTTGTTGCTCGCTTACCTGCGATATTGATGTAACTCAGCCAGTATTTTATATATAAAAAAAGTCCAAATAAAAAAAAATTATGTTTTCGATAAAAAAAAAGAAAAAAAATTAGTTTTCTTGTTTGTGGTTATTCCAAAATGGCTTTTAAAAACTTTGAACACGTCCTTATTTCCGGTCATGTGTTTTTTATACTTTGGGTCGAAACCCACATAGAGTTCCTACCACCCCCATCACTCTTTACTAAAAAAAATCCCTCTACAGGTTCAGAAGAGAGATTTATAACTTGGCAAATGGATGCTATGTGACTAATCTCTTGACATAGATAGCAGTGTACGCCTAACCTCCATGGACTCCTGGTTGGATTCTTTCCTTCCGTGTTAACTTTCCTCCAACCTTGTTTAGGAAGTGTATTTGTGGTAGTCTTCCCCACTCTTCTTCTGATTTTGAGAGATGACGAATGACGTGCGACCCCTTCACCTAGTTGCTACCCTGGCATTTTTGTCTCAGGTTATATCCTACACCAAACCTTACGGCCTCATCCCTGTTTGCTTCGCCCTGTCCAAAACCTGACGTTCCCATCAAACTGCCACATGAAAACTATTTTCAGTAACTTCACTTAGAAAGATAACGGCGTTAAAAATTGATAAATGTGATTAGACTCGTACAAACATTGAACCCGATAACCAAATACACCTTTTCAACACACTATATCCACCAAATCCCACGTGTAAAATATAATAGATGCTTAAGAACTTAGAATTTCTCAAAAAGGGTACTTCTTACGTTAGTCAGTCCTTGAAAACTTTTCTTTGTATGAAAGTATGTTTCATTAAGAAAAAATATGTTTTCACGAATCTCTTTACAATAAAACTTAAATTAGCTGTATCATCTTCAATATAAATGATTATTTAATTTTCCATTAGTGCCCTTAAGGTAGTAATTTATGTTAATGGATTTCAAGATAATTATGACCGATAGCAAAGCTAAAGATTGGCATACCACACTTTGGGAAGATTGCTCATTTGAGTAAGTCACTTTCACCTTAATTGCCCTAATAAATAGACTTGTCATTCACATCTATAAACTAAAACGGAAGATAACCGCCTGCCTTTTTTAATACAGTTATACAAATACATGCTTAATAATTTTTGTACCACACAAACTCCCAGATTTTGGAAAAATTCAGCAACGGTTCCGAAAAAATGTAACATTTTTGCTTGGCGCGCGGATTTGAACAGAATTCCGACGGTTGAGGCGCTTGCTAAGAGGGGTGTGGTGGTGATTGACGATATGCGCAGTTTCTGTAATGAAGGTATTAGAGTATGAGAGTATATGTGTATTAGTGAGTTGGTTAATTTGTTATGTTAGTTAGTCGGTTAGATGTTAGTTATCTCTATCTCCTACTTGTATATATAGGAGCTCTATTGTACAGAAGATTAATTGAATAATACTCATAGAAACAGTTGAGCACTTATCTGTTCATTATGGTATCAGAGCAACTGCTCATGCTCCTGATGACCTAATTCTGTTACAACTCCGGCAGACACCTGTTCTTCCGGCGAGATTCCTTTCCTCTCCGGCGAGACTCCTTTCTTCTCTGATCCGTTATGTTCTGTGTTTCTCATTTTTTTTTGGCATCATCGCTTATCCGGCGAATTTTCCGGCATCTATTCATCTTCTCCGACTATCTCACTGATTCTCAGAATTTTTTTTGCTTCTCTGATTCTATCCAATCTATCTTCTTTCCGATTCTGTTACAACAAATCTCATTACCAATCCAACTACAAACCAACCTAACATCAAATTTCATCAACGATGAATGAAGCTACATCAAATTTAAGTAATAGTTTACCTGATCTTACAAATCTCATACCAATCAAACTTGATACTGAAAATTATTTGAACCGGAAACATCAGGTTATTACGATTTTGAGAAATCTCAGTCTACTGCAGTTTCTGAATCGAAATATTTCTTGTCCGATTGATGTTGAAGGCAGAAAAGTATGGAAAAAATGTGATGCATATACATCTGCCTTTATTACAGCAAGTTTGTCATCCTTAATGTGTAGGTCCGTTTTTCTCGGAGGATCCGATACGAAAACCTATTCCCTGTTTATCACAAACACTATCGCGGGTGCGGAATCCCCGTGATGGTGCAAACCAAACACAATTTAAAACAACCGCTTGGAATTTAGTAAACATAAACAAACGACACATATGAGAGACCAACTCTCAATCAAACACCGACCGACAACAGTTTGAAAGTTTTAAAAATTGATCAATTTTAACCCTTTAACTTTCAAAACTTATTAACTTCGACAGTTTACGAAGATGCAATTGTTTTCCGGCTTTGAATCAGGATTTTGGGTAGGATAGACTCGAGTTCCAACATCGGTCAATCTAAAATAAATTAGAAGCAAAATCTTTTTGGCTTTTATAAAATTTAAATTAAAACACACCTAAAATCTTTTTGGAGTTTTTCATTTTTCAAATGTAAAGACGGGAAGCAATAAATAAATATATACAAAGATGCAGAAACGAAAGCAGTAAAAAAATATTTACAGACATTCTTTTTGCGAGTTTCGAGGGTAAGAGAATCATATCAGTGTACGGTCACGCCAAAACGCTCTTTTTGTTCAATTAGTTAACATTTAGATAAGCATCCTATAACAATTATCGGTATTGTTGTCCACATAAGCTTAACTTATTAGATGTAATCATGGTGAGGGGATACGATTAGTGTATGATTTATACTTACCGACCGGTGTTCATCCTGTTGGTACATATAATGTGGTCGCGACTCGACTCGGTTCGATTCGGTTCGACCTGGTTAGGTTCGGCTCAAGCCCGACATCACGACATTCCTCCGTCGTGCGCCCCAGAGTTCGACACGCGAAGCACGGAGCGCCGCGAGCCGGTTCCCGCCGCCACATCACCATGACATCATAAGACATGGAAGATGAGCCTCACGAGTAGCGTCCAAGGGGGAGTTTGTTGGTACATATTATGTGGACGTGACTCGACTCGGTTCGATTCGGTTCGACCTGGTTAGGTTCGGCTCAAGCCCGACGTCACGACATTCCTCCGTCGTGCGCCCCAGAGTTCGACACGCGAAGCACGGAGCGCCGCGAGCCGGTTCCCGCCGCCACATCACCATGACATCATCATGATGATGTCATGATGATGTCACATGTTGACTAAAGCTTTATAATCGGCATATTTGTTGAACATATGTACGTGATTGCATGTTGGGCTTTTGTCTTGTGTATGGGCCAGCCTGATTGGACCAATCACAATTACACTTGGGCTGCTACAACATAATATGACGAAGACCAAGCCCAGGCCCCTCAAATGACGAAATCACTTTGATTTCGTCTGATATGTTGATTTCGTCCATGTGATTTTGTCGGCTTCTGATTTCGTCAACATGTTTAGTATATAAACACAGACAGGGGTGACACAAGAGAACCCGGAGAACACACACACAAGAGAGTTTGAGAGAGTTTACAGAATAGATTTGTAAACCTTGTGCTGTAACTGACTTTCATAGTATTAATACATTGGTGTTAATCGTTGAATCTCGTGTCTATATTATCATTGTCGTGTTCGATCTCGGTTTGCTTTCCCGGTTGGATTCCGCACAACCGGGTTGCTTTGTACACAAGGATTAGGCGACTAGATCCTCCCCTAGCCGGACCTACACATCCACTCACGACACATTCCCGTATCAAGGTATGCACGAGAGTTCATCTTACCAGTGAGTATATTGTTTATCATCTGTTTGACCGTATAAAAGAATGTGAGAAACTCACTTATTTTGATTGAAAACAAGCCCTATGTGATAGAATCACTTATTGATGAGGAACTTGATTTTCATATGCATGAGGGCACAGGAGCAAGTCCGTGAACAGGTCAGTGCTAACGTACAGCAAAGAGACGAACTTGACTCCCAGATAAATGTGATATATTATCACTTATTTGTTTGGACATGTGATTGTTGATCACTTATTGAGGTCGTATGCAATATGTACACGTATGTATAGTATCATGGAAGATCTAGACTTCGTCTCCGTTATTTTTCGGTAAAAGAAACAACCATGATACCCAGATGATAAGCAGCATAAAGACCGAATATCTCAGAACCTCGGCAATCAATCAAACGAAATTTCGGTACCAAGACCATATGCCAATGAGTGGTTCCAACACAGTCTTCAGTCGATTTAAGTTTATATCACCCTGCACACTTTAAGATAATTGTGAGCCTACTGATACATCTTATATAGAGCTACTTATCGCTTTTCATTTTAAGTTCAGTTCGAAGAGGTTTCGACAGACAACTGATTTACTATCATTTTCTCTTTTTCTCGCCAGGAAACTCATTTTTGTTTTTCTATTGTTTTTGCGTTTTGAAATTTTTCGATGTTTTTGAATTTTCAAATTTTGGATTTACTCCCCCTAAAATCAACAAACTATGATAAATTTAAAAGACACAAAGATATTTACAAAAAAGATTTTCCGATGTCGGTTAACTCATGTTTTACCTCAATGTCGTTTACCAAAATTAATTTAATCAGAAATGATTTATCGAATTTTGGAAAAATGAGTTGGCACATCGGTAAGCGGTGCTGACCATGACAACATTGACGAGTTTCATATTAAAAACAATCACGTGTGAGGTGATATTCGAGATCAACGTGTCTGGTCAAAGAGTGCTGTACGAGATAATAATAATAATTCATAAAGCAGCTTAAATATCGACGAGTAAAGGAGAGATTAGAAAATCAAAACCGTATCCTGCAACTGTTTCATACATTGCAAGGAATCTGAGTGCTCTCCCAAACTGGATATCCACCCGGTGTGGATTTCAAAGTCGATTTTGTAGCTACTGAGAAATCTCTTCACAGCAACAAGATCATAAACCTTTGGGTCTGGCTGGTCTTCCATATTGCACCAGCGAAGGTCTTTATCTTTCTCTTGAGAAGTAGTGTGCGGTTGTTCAATCCATGCCAAGGCATCCGCACACCCGGTTGGTTTGATCAACAAACACATTTTCTTCATTCCACCGCGAAGAGATGTACACTGCATGTTCATCTTGTTGATTTTGAACATCAGACGTGCTGCAGGTGCGTACATTTTGATTGAATCTATCCTGGGGACCCGATTAAAGCCTTTAACAATCAAACTTTGGTATGATTTCCATTTTGTCGAAGGTTTTCAATTTCTTTCAACAGACAATTCTGTCTTCTTTTCTTTTTCTCTCCATCAAAGGCAACATTTCTTTTGTCGCCGATCTTGTGCATGGACACTCCACTATCAACAATCCAATCCGATGACTATCGATAGTTCCTCCTGGAACATCCTGCAAACTCACTCAGAGGTTAGTTGGAGAGGGGGACCCAAGCCTTCATAGACTTGGGTTGCCCCTGAGAATCAAGAAATGTAATTTCAATTTCTTGAAGGTCCTTAAATTGCAAGCCTCCCCCTGAATCCTCACATGTTTTCGGTTTCCAAGCATGTTTCCTTTTACCGGATTGTATATCATTTACAGATTTAGAAATCTCTGGTTTTAACGGTTGCGACAAAATTGGTTTCCTTTTAACAGTTTCTGGTTTTAAAGCCTTTTCGATCATCTTCACATTTTGACGTCGTTGTTTTGTTTCTTGTTCTTTAATCATACGATTGTCATTTTTGGGTGACACGGGACGACGTTGTTGGTGACCTTGTTCAGAAGGGGCTCTTTCTACAAAATTTGCTTTTGGAGAGTTTGTGCAGTTTTTGATAATGTGTCCAAACTCCCCACATTTGAAACACGATCTCCTTTCAACAAACTTAGGAGATTCTGTTTGATGGCCTGACGTTGAAGTTGTAGATCCAGAGGTACTAGCTTCACACCCGTTTGTGTGTTGGGTGTAATTGTTATCACTATTACGTTTCAAAATTTTGACTTTTTGAACAAAATCGGTATTTGATTTATTTTCAAAAGTCTCCACTTTATCAGTACCCTTGGAGGCCACAAATTTAACGTCTTTGCATTTCTTCTTGTAACGAGCTCCTTTTGTTTCAGCCTTTGATTGTGTAACCTTAGGCTTATGAGCTCGTTGTTGTTGTTTACCCTTAAACCGACAGGTTGTTGCTTTGTCGGTAATTTTTGGTTTCCAAATTGTTTCCTCACTTCAGCTTTTGGAATAGGATCACACTGAGTTACTGAAACTCTCGGGATCGCTTTTCCCAAAAACTTAGTTGTATTATCTTGAAACACTTTATCAATCAAGGATTGATTAACGTTTTTGATTGGAAAATCTTTGTCTGGATAAATTTTACTATCACCGACCAAAGTATACAACATGTTATCACTTTTAATGGTAGACATTGTCTCAGTGATAGGATCTATCTCTTGTTTAGCACCAGTTGATTGCACAGTAGGAGTAGGAGGATCACACAGAATGTGATTCTCAAAAGGCACTTCTACTCCTTTTCTATCGTCAAGAGATTTACCCTTATCACTCACATCTGATTCATCATCCGAAGAATCATAGTCCTCAACGGTTGGAGGACTTTGATTTAAAGCACATGATGACTTTTCCTTGCTATCAGATGAGCCCTCCGATGAATTGTCTGTTTTGAACCCTAAGCCAGTTGTAACTTCCTCATAATCAAGAGGTACAGTTGGCTCAAAACGCGGCATTTCCTCCTCATCGGGCATCTTGGTATAGTTGTGTCTCAAAGGAGGCGGACATGACTTATACCCAACGCCTTTAAAATTACCCTTTAGTTGTTGAACATAAATGATGTGATCAAGCACATATCGGGAGTTTGAGTAACTCTCCAATTTGAGCTTGATCGCTTCATGCTCACATTTCGCCTCGGCTAGCTCTTTCTTAGTTGCCTCAATGATATTATTGTAATTATTAATACCAGTTTGCTTATTAAAAACCATTTTTGATAACTCAGAAACACTTTTCTTGAGTGTTTCAATTACCGATTTAAAATCTTTTTCGTTGCGAGCTAAGGCCATGTTTGCCTCTTTGCACTTTGACAGTTCAACAACTAAACTTTGATTGTGACCATGAACTGTTTCAGATTCATGTTTAAGATTAGCACATTCATGTTTTAATTCTTCAAAAGCATGTTTAGCATTAGCACATTCATGTTTCAAATCAACACAATCACTACATATGCTAGGAGTTTCGGATTTTACCTGACTTGTAGAAGCTGTGACATTATTCGGAATGTCAGTCCAGCAAGAGAAAGATCCATCTTCAGATAGGAACTTCTCCATTTCTTTTGAAGTAGCATCAGCTTTCTTGATCAAGACATATTTCTGACACCTGACCTCCTCAGCATCATTCAACAAACTATCACCTTCAGAACCAGTTCTCTCATTCACATCCGATTCTTCATCCGAACTGCCACTGTATCCCGAACTATCATCATCTTCAGAGTATTCTTCTTTGTGCACATGATCTTCGCATAACATGCAGTTCCTCCTCCCAACTGTACGGACCAATCACATCCCTCATCTGCTTGTACCACTAATGCTCGATTAGTATTAGATGGCCCTGACTGGTTTGTTTGGTTGTTATCGGCTACTATCCCTCTTTCGTTGTTAGCTTGATTTGAAGTACTTGTTTTATTTTGGAAGGGATTTTGGTTGCCTTGTTTGCTCGGTCGCGTGCCTTCACGTTTGAAGTGACCCTTCTCACCGCAATTGAAACACGTCATGGCATCCTTATCAAAACCGTACTTTGTATCCCGCTTGCTTTCCAAGCTAGTCTTCCCGGTTCTCCTCATATAATCCTTCGCTCGTCTAACCACGCTCGTAAATGCCCACTTAATATCCATTAACTCCATTTCATCCCTGTCTATCTGCTGATAGTCTTCGTTTGTCAAATTAATGTTGCCAATCTGACTTGCGACTAGTCCGCAGTAGGCATTGACCATGGTGTTAAGAAGTTCCATGGTTTCCCTTGCAGTTTCCACATTGACTTTGGATAAGTTTGCTTGTGGCTGTTTGGATTGAGGTTGTGGTTGGGCTTGTGATGGTGTTGGAATATATGCATTTGGATCAAATTGAGGTTTAGTTGGAGGAACTTGTGGTGGAGGTTGGGGTTTAGGTAGCCACGCACTTGCATCTAATTGAGGTTTTGAGAAAGCATGAGCTTGAGCAATCATATGCGCTGGCGGATGATAAGCACTTGGATCGAAAACCTCAGGTGGAGCTGATTGGGGAAACGGAAAGGAGCTTGTATTCGACAATAACGACGTCTATAGCTTCGGTTGCTGAACTGAACTGGAACTGGAACTAGCTAAAGAGTTAAAACTTGCAAGGTACATTTCGGTATTTTGAGGAACATGAATTTGTTTAGCTTTCCGGATTTCTTCATCATTCTTGTGTTCCAACTTCTGAATGAATTCATAGATATTAACAGCATCTAGAACGCCCCTATGCTGTAGAAGCTCAATGAATGGGCTCCACTTTGGAGGTAGAGCATCAGCAAACCTTGCAACCATTTCCTGTTGAGTTGCACGAACATTATAAGAATACATTTCACTAATCAAATGATAAAAACGAGTAGTTATATCATTTAGGGTTTCATTCTCTAAGAAATGAAATGATTCGAATTCCTTCTTCAACAGTTCATGACGTGTCTTTCTTATCGCTGCATTTCCTTCCCCTCTTGCTACCAAGGCATCCCATAGTGCTTTCGTGCTCCTACAATAAGAGAATTGATGATAGATGTTTTGTGGAGTGCTTGCGTGAGAATAGCAAACGCCTTCTTCTCTAGATCATACGCTTTCTTGTCATCTTCTAGCATATTCGCCAATGTCGCCGCACTTGAACCTGCTTCTTCGAGATCTTGATTATACGGCGAAATGAAGCACGTCCATACTTTGGTATTTTTCCCTAGAACGTACGTGTGGAAACGACCTTTCCATGTCGGATATTCGTTCATGTGATTTAGCTTTGGCGGGCGGTTATTGCTACCCGTTTCACTTTCGCTCATGAGTAGATTCTGGATACTTTGATTTTGATTTGCCACTCACGCCCATTGACTAGCCGAAATTCTTTCTTGTCGCATCAAAGACTTAACCCATGATATATCAGGGACCGTGCTAATGCTCCAATCGAATGGATTTGTAGTCATATTTGATGTTAGAACAATTGTACCTGATTAAAAACTTGAAATCAAATGGTTAAGTATGATTTAAAAAACTTATGTTAATAATAATATCACAAATATGCGACAAAAACAATAAGGTGTTCGTCCAAAACAATAAGTGACGAAAATGTGAGATTTCCTCAAGATCAAATGTGATTAAATTAGGGTGATTTTGTCGCTGAAAATAGGGTGATTTCGTCGCTGAAAAGAGGGTGATTTCGTCGCTGAACTGTTTGATTTCGTCGCTGAAAGCTGTTGATTTCGTCGCTGAAAGCTGTTGACGAAAATGGGGGTTTTCTTCGCTGGTAATGTTGACGAAAATGGGGGTGATTTCGTTCGAATGAAATTTCGTCAAAGTCTCTTTTAAAAATTCCAAGGTTTGTTGATTTTGTCTTTAGCCAAGATAAGGTCAAAGTAGCAGTTGGTAAAGTGGTGAGAGTTTTCAAAAATAAAAAGGCCTTATCTTCTACTGACACAATACACACAAACTTCAACTTACACCATTCTTTAACAGTTCACTCAACTAGTCATCATGCCTTTTGTACACAAAAGTCAAGTTAATATATTTTAAACACAAACACAATAATTCAAATACACATAAGGATCAAACACATAAATATTCGATGAACACTTTGAAGATATTAAGAACACTATGAAGATCAGTAGAACTACTTGAATATTCCGGCCAGATTTTTCACCGGACAAATATTCGAACGCTAATCTTTGCTTAAAACTTTCAACAAAAACCAAATGCTAACACGTAGACATGCAAAATAGTAAGGTTTTCACTAAAACTTATAGCAAAACAACACTTCAAACATTGATTTTCAGCAAATATTTCCAGAAAATATGAATTTTTAAGAACACAAACTGAAAATAGTTAAGAACACACTTGTTTCAAACAATCACAATGTTTGGTTTTAAACAAGGAAAAGAGCCAAGGCTCTGATACCACTTGTAGGTCCGTTTTTCTCGGAGGATCCGATACGAAAACCTATTCCCTGTTTATCACAAACACTATCGCGGGTGCGGAATCCCCGTGACGGTGCAAACCAAACGCAATGTAAAACACACGCGTAACCAAAGATTCAATATCTATTGATTAGGGATGAGTACAACCACAAACATATACAAACAATGTTTTACAGACTCTCTCAAGTCTCTCTGTTCTCACTCATAGAGTTTCACAGTGGTCTCATGACTAAACTGATAAACAACTGAGCTATTTATACTGACCAACGGCGAAAACCCTTTGGACGAAAACCATGTGTGACGAAATCAGGGATTTCGCCACACACACATAATGACGAAATCATGGAGTGTTCGCCATAACAATATTGACGAAATCTAAGTTCGTCATGTATGGAATATGAGTTTTTCATTGACATCATCATGACATCACTAAGGTGATGTCATGGTGATGTGTCGGCGGGAAAGGTCGCGGCTCTCCGTGCTTCGCGTGTCGAACTCTGGGGCGCACGACGGAGGAATGTCGCTACGTCGGGCTTGAGCCGAACCTAACCGAGTAAAACCAAACCAAATCGAACCGAGCCGAGTCGCGTCCACATAATGTGTACCAACACAATGCTTTATCTTGCACATGGTATTACCTGTTCATCAGATCTGTGGAAACAAGTTGAAGACTCGTTTCATCAACAAGTTTTTACGAAGCATGAATCATATAGAACTCAATTTCTCAATGATAGTTACCAGAATCACTCCGATTATGTTCTTGACATTGAACAACCAAGATCCAGAGTGTCATCGGTTGATGGTCAATGGTGGTGTAATGGTAATCAACGAAGGTGTAACGGTGGAACTAACAAATTCTCAGATCGTCATCTGATGTTTAATGATGCTTCTAGGGTTTCAATTTGGGATAAAGAAAGGCGTGATTCAAACCCTGGCTCACAGCCTACTTTATTTTCTGGGCTAAATGAATTTGGGCCTCAACAATTTACTTCTTGGGCCTCTCAGTAGTCCACTCCTCACTTTGGACTTTCAGCAGATTTTTCTAGTATTAGTGAGAAAGTTGATTCATATGACTGCCGATCCATCTATTGTTTTTGATGCTGCTCCCTACACTGGCTCTGAGCGAGTCGTTGTAGGCAATGGTATGTGTCGCAACCCCCGATCCCAAATCCCCGGGAACGGGCGGCCGTGAGCCAGTTTCGGTGGTATCGCGTGTTTGTCTAATTTGGCAGTGGAAATTATATCAGGACCGTAGCTAGTAAATATTTTATGAGAGTAAAACCACCATATTTTATATAAATAAACACATTGGGATGAAACCCATGTTTTCATTACAAACTTATTTATAGGGATAAGTCCCATTTATTGAAATAAAACGCCTTCTTTATTTAGGTAACTTTTATAGCCACTTTTCCAAGCCTTCAATGCTGTCCAGCTGGTTTCTAATTGGCTTTCACATTGTGTTACCTCAAACGCGTTTTAAAAACATTTGTCAGTGGGTACTGGTGAGTGAATCCCAGTTTAATCAAGAAACATTAATTTAATTTAAACAGTATTGGGAGCGATTACAATGTTTATATCTACCCAATTACTCATTCAGTACTGTCAATCCTGACTGGTGGGTCATATTACACATTGGCTAACTCTTCGTCCAATGGTAACGTGTTCCACGTTTTGTATACATAACCCCAACATACCGGCAGTAATCGTAGAATTACAAAGACTCAATCACTGCTAAATTGCATTGTAAAATAGTTACGGTTTTGTAAAAACCGTTTACAAAAAGGATATTACTCACATTGCTTTCTTAGTAATACCCTCCCCGAGACGGCATTCCAACGACTACGTCGGGCAGAACCAGTACAGCCGTTACGGAACCCTAGATCAATCGGGCAGAGTATCTAATACGAATCCAGGGGTTATGATACTTACAACCGAGCAGAACTTCGTTATTTAGGGGGTATTATACCCGACTATTGCTTATACTATCAAAAATTCGTAAGAAAGAAAAGAACGTGAGCGATTTGGGACTGAAGCCCCAGCTCCCAATTTATAGGGCTGTAATCCAAGTTTCTCGCGGCCTGCGTAAATGTAGGCTAAGGCCTACGTGGCCCGCGTCAACGCTGGTCAACAGCGTAGCTGATCCGGGTCAGCATGTAGGTTCAACACGAGTCGGACACGTATCATCACTGGGCTGCGCCACATTTTGGGCCTCTAGCGGCCCGCGTAAGGGTTAAGGGGTCCTTTACGCGGCCCGCCTAAACCTCAAAAATTGATTTTTAATTATTTTTAATAATATTCAAGGTATTCGGGGCCCGTTTTCGCGTATGGGGTGTATTTTATGACATATTGGGATATTTTAAAATATATTAGGGTGTCGGAAAATTTGTGACGGTTGTTATATCCTCTCCACCTTGTTTTAGAGCTCGTCCTCGAGATCTACCGGAACAAGTGTGGATATTTCTTCTGCATTTCTGATTCAAGCTCCCATGTGTACTCAGGTGCTCTTTTGGAGTCCCACTTCACTTTGACCAAAACTAATCTGTTGTGCTTGAGGTTCTTGACTTTCCTGTCTTCAATCTGTAAAGGTCTTTCTACAAACTTGAGTTGTTCATTAACCTCTATATCCTTAAGAGGCACTACTAGTGATTCATCAGCTAAGCATTTCTTGAGATTAGATACATGAAATACATCATGTATTCCTGTCATTTCCTCTGGCAATTGTAGCTATTAGGCTACAGGTCCTATTTTTCTAATAATCTCAAAAGGTCCAACATACCTGGGACTTAGCTTTCCTCGTTTGATGAATCTTACCACTCCTTTCCAAGGAGAGACTTTTAACAATACTTTGTCCCCTACTTGAAATTCCAATGGTTTTCGTCGGTTGTCAGCATAGCTCTTTTGTCGATCACGTGCTGTTTTTAGTCGTTCCTTGACTTAAATGATCTTGTCAGTTGTTTCTTGCACTATCTCAGGTCCAGATAGTTGCTTTTCCCCAATTTCTGCCCAACAGACTGGGGTCCGGCACTTTCGTCCATAAAGTGCTTCGAATGGTGCAGCATTGATACTTGTGTGATAACTGTTATTATAAGAAAATTCTATTAAAGGTAAGTGATCATCCCAATTACCTCCGAAATCAATTACACAAACTCTAAGCATGTCCTCCATTGTCTGAATTGTCTTTTCGCTTTGTCCGTCTGTTTGAGGATGATAAGCTGTGCTTAGATTTAACTTGATTCCCATTGATTTTTGAAAACTTGACTAAAAATGAGAGGTAAAACGGCTATCCCTATCAGAAACAATTGATAAAGGAATTCCATGTAGTGAAACTATTTTATTTACATATAATTTAGCTAACTGTTCCATACTGAAAGTTTCCTTCATTGGTAGGAAATGAGCTGACTTGGTTAGCCTATCTACAATCACCCAGATTGTATCATTACCTTTCCTTGTTTTGGGTAATTTGGTAACAAAATCCATTGTTATCAATTCCCATTTCCACACTGCCATTTCTAACTGTTGTAACAAACCTGAGGGTTTCTGATCTTCAGCTTTAACTTGTGAACAGGTTAAACATTTAGAAACATAGGTTGCTATGTCCTTTTTCATTCCTATCCACCAGAAATTCTTTCTTAAATCCTGGTATATCTTATCATTTCCTGGATGCATCGTATATTTGGACTTATGTGCTTCTTCTAATATACGATAACGTAGGTTTCCTAATTTAGGTATCCACATTCTCTTTTCATGGAATCTCCAAATTCCATTTGTTCCTTGTTCTAATTCTTTAATCATACCTTTTAGTTTTTCAGTATCATCCTTGATTACTGATTCTTGTGCTTTTCTAATTTGATCATTTAAATCTACTTGTAGATTTAATTTAAGAGAACATACCCTTTTTGGCTTTTCATGATATTTTCGACTTAAAGCATCAGCAACTACATTTGTCTTTCTTGCATGATACTGGATATCACAATTATAATCACTAAGCAATTCCATCCAACGTCTTTGTCTCATATTTAACTCTTTTTCCCAGAAAACATACCTTAAATCTTATGATCAGAGAATATGGTAAACTTACTACCATAAAGGTAATGTCTCCAAATCTTAAGGGCAAAAATTATAGCTCCTAGTTCTAGATCATGGGTTGAATAATTCTCTTCATGATTTTTAAGTTGTCTAGAGGCGTAATCTATAACCTTTTGACGTTGCATTAGTACACATCCATAATTTAATTTCGAAGCGTCACAATAAATTACAAAATCTTGAGTTCCTTCTGGTAATGCTAGTATGGGTGCATGGGTTAATCTTGGCTTAAGAATTCTAAAAGCTTCTTCCTGTTTTGGTCCCCATTCAAACTTAATGGATTTACAGGTTAACTTAGTTAAAGGAATGGCTATTCTAGAGAAATCTCAAATAAATCTTCTATAATAACCGGCCAATCCTAAGAAACTTCTAACCTCAGTTGGTGACTCAGGTGTCTTCCATTTGGTTATTGCCTCGATTTTGGTTGGATCCACATGAATTCCTTCATGGTTCACTAAGTGTCCAAGAAACTGTACATGTTCTAACCAAAATTCACACTTTGAAAACTTAGCATAAAGTTTTTCTTTTATTAATATACTTAAAAGTGAGTGCAAATACTGTGCATGTTACTCTTTACTTTTGGAGTAAATTAGAATATCATCTATAAAGACAATTATGAATTTATCCAAATATGGCTTACATATCCGGTTCATCATGTCCAGGGGTTGATAGTTACAACGGAGCAGAGTATCTAATACGTATCCAGGGGTTGATAGTTACAACGGAGCAGAACTTCGTTATTTAGGGGGTTATTATACCCAACTATAGCTTATACTATCAGAAATTCGTAAGAAATAAAAGAACGTGAGTGATTTGGGACTGAAGCCCGAGCTCCCAATTTATAGGGCTGTAATCCAAGTTTCTCGTGGCCCGCGTAAATGTAGGCTAAGGCCTACGCGGCCCGCGTCAATGCTGGTCAACAGCGTAGTTGATCCGGGTTAGCATGTAGGTTCAACACGAGTCGGACACGTGTCATCACCGGGCTGCGCCACATGTTGGGCCTCTAGCGGCCCGCGTAAGGGTTAAGGGGTCCTTTACGCGGCCCGCCTAAACCTCAAAAATTGATTTTTAATTATTTTTAATAATATTGAAGGTATTCGGGGTCCGTTTTCGCGTATGAGGTGTATTTTAGGACATATTGGGATATTTTAAAATATATTAGGGTGTCGGAAAATTTGTGAGGGTTGTTATAGTGTGGCTCTTACGATTTCTCACATTGGCACAGCTTTACTTCATTTATCTGATTGTACTCGTACTCTTAGACATGTTCTGGTGGTTCCTGGCTTAGCCAAGAACCTTCTGTCGATTACACAGTTAGTCATTGATCATCCTATAGCTGTCGTTTTCTCTTATTTTGGACTGTCTATTCAGACTTTGACTAGACAGCTCCTCCATCACACACGTGGTAGTCCACATCAGCTATATTCTCTTGCTGCTTTCACTTCTGTTTCTCATGAGACTTGGCATTCCCGGTTGGGTCATCCATCTGATGATGTTTTGTCTAGATGTTCCTTTTTACATGTGACAAACAAAACCCAACACACACATTGTACTGCTTGTAGTGTTTCAAAATCAACTAGATTACTTAAAAAATGAGTCAACAAAAGGTTAGAAAATGTATATTTAAAAAATTACATATAAAAATATGCGTGTATATATAAAACTAAAAATTACACATAAAAACTCAATTTGATTAATTCCGACTGTTAATCCCCTATATACTTTTAACTATTTGTTTTCTCTTTTCAGATAAAAAAATAATTAAAATATTTTTAAATGTCTTTTAAATATTCATTTTCTCAATTTTGCAACGGGGTTAATTGGTGTCAGTATATCCATCGCTAAAACTTAGCTAAATTTGTCCTTAAGTAATCCATATCAAAATAACTTGCCATTGATTTTTTCCACGATGAATATACGTTTTTTTCTAGAAGTGCGGCATTGTTTGGTAATTAAAAAACTTTAAGTGACGAGTAATTAAATCCATTCTTCCATGAGAAAACTGTATGTTTTGAAATAGACTTGTTTTCTGAAGCAGAAAGTTATAGTTTTATAAATTCTGTTATGTTACACATGGATTGAACATTAATCAACCAGATTTTTAGGGTAAAGAAGTGTAGATGGTTGATTAATTCGCACAAGTAATCAATATATAGAATGAAGAAGTATATCAATTCAACTTAGATGTTTAAGGGTATTGTTAAATTGTTATTACTTCAGGTTCTTAGTGTAAAATGGTAAACCGCAGAAACTGCAAAATCTGAAATTTCAGGTCCATTATGCAATCGAACTTTGTGACAACACATAATCAAACTTGGACAAAAAAAGGGCACATACATCACTCATACCGCATAGGAAACGAACCACTAATTAACCCAGAAACCACGACATACGTAGAATCTTGCTATAATCCAAACGGAAAGACAAAACTGTAAACCCAACAAGCGACACGTCTCTCTCCTGTCTGGGCGATTTTGGCGATTCTAGGGTTTTCTCGTCTTCTCCGTGTTTTCGTCTCTTCTTCTCCTTTGTTTTCTCTTTGCTCTGGTGTCTTCTTCTTCTTTCGTCTTTTCTGTTTTCTGATCTTTGGTTTCGTTTATGATTTCTGCTTGTGTTCCGCCCGATATTCCTCCGGGTTTGAGGTCGGAGGCTGGTCCGGCGAGGTTGGGTTCGGTGGAGCAGGTGGTGTTGAGCGGTGGTAGGATGGAGGTTGTTGAAGAACCGAAGGTGGTTTCTATGGTCTCGCGTGGTTTCCAAACGTCTGAATCAGGTATTGCTTTCTCGATTGTTTTGTCTGAGGAGGATTCGTTGTTTCTCAAGGATATGTTGGGGGAAAATTGGGTGTTTCGTATGTTTAATGAGAAATTAGAGATCGGGAGTTCAGATTTGAAGGTCTTTTTCAAATCTGAAGCTGATTTAGGAGGGTTTGGGGTGAATATTGTTGTTATGCTTTGTGTGGAGGGAATGGGATTGCTGGGAGCTGATTTTCATCGGATCTCTGGGTTATATGGGTCTGTTAGAGAAATTCTGGCTGGTATAGTGCAGATTTGTGGTAGTAAATCTGGTTTGGGTAATAGGGAGGGTGAGAGGGAGAAATTGATGTTTCCACAATTGGATGCTAACGCCAATGCCTTTGAGATAAATAATAGTGGAAAGTTGGTTCTGATGAACAAGAGAAAGAAGAGGTCTATTAGGAATGAGGGTACGCAGGTCAAGTCTAGTAAAGTGTTATGGGATAATGATAGTTTTGTTAAAATCCCTGTGAAGGGAAGTGGAGAGGTTTGCAGTGATGTTCTTCCGGATGGGGCTGCGGTTGGTGAGTTGGTAATTGATCTGTCAAAAAAAAGGTCGTAAGGAAGTGAAAAGGAGTTGAGAAAGAAAAATGGGAAGGGGAGTGATAGTTCTTTGCAGGGTCAGCAGTTTAAATTTGCTACATCTGTTCTGGAATTGAAGTTTAGCTCAGGTTCTAATGATGGTAAGGTCAAAGCTGAGGTTCCAGTTTTCTCTGGGGTTAAGAAGGATGTTAAAGAGTCCTAGGAGTGTGTCCATGAAGAAGTTAATCCAGGAGAAGTCTGCTGAGTCAAAATCGTATTGTATTTCCAAAAATGATTTACCATTATTGAATAGCTTGAAACCTTCTGCGAAATCTGTGTTGAATACAGTGGTGTTAAAAGAGAATGTGGTCTTTACTGCGGTTAGAGGGGCGGAACAAGGTTTTGACAAAAGTAAGGAGGGAAAAACGTATGCTAGTTCTGTTGGGGGCCCTAAAGCTGTGTTGGCTGAGAAAATTTGTTTTTACCCCCCTAAAATTCTGGATAATGGGGAGAAGGTTGCTGTTATAAAACCTGAGAAGATTGCTGAGGCGAAAAAAGTGTATAGTGCTTATCTCTATGGATATTTTGTGGGTAGAGATCTGCCTTTAGGGATGGTTAGGTTTCATCTGATGAAAATGTGGAAGAAGTTTGGGTTGCTTAATGTGTCATCTAATAATAAGGGGGTATTCTTCTTTAAATTCAGGAATGAAATTGGCATGGTTAATGCTGTTGAGAAGGGTCCTTGGCTGGTGAATGATATCCCTTTGTGTTTAAAAAGGTGGGAGGCTGGTTTGTGTTTAGAAAGAGCTAAGCCTAGTATTATTCCGTTATGGGTTACTTTACCTAATCTCCCTTTGGAGCTTTGGAATACTGAGAGTATTTGTAGTATGCTGAGTTGTATTGGGAAGCCTATATTGTTTGACAGAGTTACTTCTGAGAGATGTGCTATGGTTGAAGGGCCTCCAGGTTTTGCTAGAGTTTTAGTTGAGATTAGTGCTGACTGTGATTTGCCTGATTTTGTTAAAGCTTTCTATCCGAATGATGATGGGGTTTCGGGTGACACTAAGTTGGTTAAGGTGGTTTACCAGTTGAAAGTTAGTAAGTGTAATGATTGCAAGGTTTTTGGGCATGACTTATCTACATGTCCTAGGAGAGTATTATCTGAAGCTGAGGTGCAGGAGAAATCTAAGAAGTTGATTGAGGATATTAAAGCTGCTGATGGGAAGGGTTATCCTGTTTCTGGTAATGGTATTGATGATTTTCAAATGGTTGGTAGGAGGAATAGAGTGGTGAAGGGTAATGGTAACAATGGTCAGGGTAATTTTAATAATCAGAGAAGAAATAATTGGGGAAGTAATGTGCAGAAGGGTAATGGAAGGGCTGTGTCTATGAAAGCTGGTCCTTCAGGATCTAAGGATTTGAATGGGAGAGTTATAGGAGAGGAGGGGAATGGGGTGAATGGAAATTCAGCTAGGGGTAATAATGGGAAGTTTGAATATAGGGTGAAACAGGGTGTTAAGTCTAGCAAGCAAAGTGGGGTGGAGTTTAGTGATGAAGTGTCTACTGCTAACAAGTTTGATGTATTAAGGGACGAGATGGAGGAAGGGGGGTCTATTGATGATAGGGGGACTTCTAGGGCTGTGAAGGGTAATAAGGAGAATATGTTGGAGGGTGAGACTCAATCTGCAGGAAAGAAGATGTCTAAGGGAAAGGCTGTTTTGCAGGAAAGTCTTCCTGTAAAGTTGAAATCTAATATTAACTTCGAGAGTGGATACTTTAAGGTGTCTGCTGAGCAGTTTAATGAAGTTGCTTCTTTTATTTCTAAAAAATCTTGTCCTCCTAATGAAGTAATTAGGAAATGGAATATTGGTCAGAAAAAGCTTTTTCAAGAACAATGGGATATCTTAAAATTTGATAATCTTAAGGGGTTTGTAGATGTGGATTCAGAGGAGGATGAAATGGCATGTGATATGAAGGAGGATGGTTTGGTTTCGAATTCTGGACGGGATACTCATGGTGTGGGTAACCCTGAGGAAATGATTGTCTCTCAATGAGTAGCCAGGTTATGGTATGGAATGTTAGGGGTCTTGGTGGGGTGGGGAGGCAAGCAATTGTTAGAAAGATTATTAGGGATAACAATTTAAGTGTTTGTGGTCTTCTTGAAACTCATCTTGGGTTGGATAAAGTATTGGAGATGGCTAGGAAAATCAATAATAGATGGAGATGGGTGTGTAATGGTAAGGTTTGTGAGAACTGGGTTAGAATAGTTGTGGGTTGGGATCCTAAAGTTGTGTCTGTATCTTTTCTGGGGGTTGAAGAGCAGGTGATTCACTGTGATATCAAAAGTTTTATAGATGGGGAAAGTTTTCTTTGTTCTTTTGTATATGGTCATCCGTATGTGAATCTTAGAAGGACTTTATGGAGGAATCTTGTTGATTATAGTAGGAATGTTCAGGATAAACCGTGGGTTGCAATGGGGGATTTCAATGCTATTCTTCATTCTTATGAAAAGAACATTGTGCAAAGGGGAGTTAATTACGGTATGGAAGATTTTAAGGAGTGTGTTGCTGATTCTAATATTATGGATATTGCTATGACTGGTTTTAGGTTTACTTGGAATCAGAAACCTGGGAGTAGTGATGGTATAATGGAGAAGCTTGACAGAGTTATGGGAAACTTAAAGTTTTTGAATATGTTTCCCTCTGGTTGTTCTAAATTTTTACCTTTCTATACTTCGGATCATTCTCCAGCTATTCTTATCTTCCCGGGTGGTAAGAAGTATGAACAAAAGCCTTTCAAATTCTGGAATTATTTAGCTTCTAAACCTGAATTTAAAACGATTGTGAAGGAAGTTTGGGATAAGAGGCATAGTGGGCATAATATGTTCAAGGTTGTGTGTAAATTGAAAGAGTTGAAGAAGCCTTTGAGGAGTCTAAATAGAAAACAGGGAAATCTGAATGTGAAAGTTGAAAGATTAAAAGTAGAAGTGGAGAGAATTCAAGCTGAGATTGCTAGTCAGCCTAATAATGAAGATTTAAGACTTGAGGAAGTTGCTTATGTGAAGGCTTTTAAGGAGGCTTTATTGGATCAGGAGTATTTGCTGAAACAGAAATCCAGGGAAAACTGGTTGAAAGTTGGGGATCAGAATACAAAATTTTTTCATCAGGTTGTTAAACATAAGGAAGTTAGGAACCATGTAGGGCAGATAAGGGATTTAGAGGGAATTGTTTATGAGGGAAAGAGTGTTGGGGATGCTTTTGTTAAGTATTTTAGGGGTATTATGGGAAAGAAAGTTGTTGTCACCCCTTTGGAAGATCCTGATTCTCTTTTTGTTAATAAATTAGATCCTGAGTTAGCAAGGGCTATGGTGTCCAATTTTACCAAGGAGGAAGTTAAGGAGGCCATGTTCCAAATTAATGATGAAAAGGCTCCTGGGCCTGCCTGATGGTTATAGTGCTAAATTTTTTAAGGAGGCATGGGATATTGTGGGTTCAAAGGTGACTGAAGCTGTACTGGATTTCTTTAAAAATGGTAAGCTTCTGAAAGAGGTAAATGCTACTGTGTTGTCTATGGTTCCCAAAGTTAAAGATCCAAAGTCAGTTTCAGAGTTCAGGCCCATTGCTTGCTGTAATGTGCTGTATAAATGTATTAGTAAAGTGATCTGTAACAGGCTGAAAGGTTGTCTTGATAAGCTGGTTAGTCAGAATCAAAGTGCTTTCATTCCGGGAAGGTTAATTAGTGATAATATTCTTTTATCTCAGGAATTGGTTAAGGGTTATGATTGGAAAGGAGGGAGTCCCAGGGTGGCTGTTAAAATTGACCTTCAAAAGGCTTATGATTCCGTGGATCATGAGTTCCTTAAGAGCAGTTTACTGTTCTTTGGTTTTCATGAGAGATTTGTAGAATGGAATATGAACTGCCTTAACTCTGTTTCCTACTCTATAGCACTTAATGGCAATCTATATGGATACTTCAAAGGGGAGAAGGGATTGAGGCAAGGAGATCCTGTGTCGCCTTATCTGTTTACCCTTGTGATGGAGGTTTTGAATCTGATAATTAAGAGAAAGATTAGAGAAAGTGGTAAATTTAAATTTCATTGGAGATGTGAAAAAGTTGGGTTGACCCATCTGTGCTTTGCTGATGATCTATTCATTTTCTGTGGGCCTGATTTGGATTCTTTTAGGGTTATAAAGGGGGCTGTGGATGAATTTAGTGGTGTTTCAGGGCTGGTTCCAAATGTTCATAAGAGTGAAATCTTCTTTGGCAATGTTAATGAAGATATGAAGAGGGATATGTTAGCTGTTCTACCTTTTAAAGTGGGAAAATTTCCTATGAAATATTTGGGCATTCCATTGTCTTCTAAAAGGCTGTATCAAACAGATTGTAAGGTCCTTGTTGATAAGATTAAAAACAGGATATCTGACTGGAAGGTGAAATATTTGTCATATGCTGGGAAAGTGCAGTTGATCAAATCAGTGCTTTCTTCTTTGACCATTTATTGGTCTTCTTTGTTTATCCTTCCTTGTAATGTTGCAGAGGATATTGAAAGGTTGATTAGAGGGTTTCTATGGAATCATTATGATGGGAATAGGGGATTGGCTAGGGTGAAATGGGATGAGGTATGTATGCCGAAGGTTTTTGGGGGTTTAAATATTTTGTCATTGAAATTTCAGAATCTGGCTTTAATGACTAAACACATGTGGAATCTGTTGTCTAACAAGGATTCTATGTGGGTTAATTGGGTTAGGACCTATAAGTTGTTTGGTAGAAGTTTTTGGGATATTGGAGAGACTAGGTCGGATTCTTGGAGTTGGGGGCAGCTACTGCAAAGTAGGAGTAAGGTTAGGGAGAATTTTGTGGTTAATGTGGGTAATGGGGTTAATACCTTTGCATGGCATGATTTGTGGCATGATAAAGGAGTTTTGGGAGTGTTAATTGATAGGAGAGATATCCATGATGCTGGTTTTGATCATAAAACTAAGTTGTTTGAAGTTTGTAATGCTGATGGCTGGCAGGTCCCTGAGTCATGGCATAGTAAATACCCATGGTTGGTTCAGTCCAAAATTGGTGATTTTCTTTGCAATAAGAAGGATACTGTTAGATGGAAGGGTAAAGATGGAAAACTGGTTGAATTTTCTGTTAAGCAGGCCCAAAGATGGAACACGATTTTGCTCGAAATGTTTAATAAAAAAAACCAATATTTAACATGAAGACATGTGCTCAACAAGGTTTTTAACAAAACAAACAGCAAAACAACAAGATTTAACCAGATTTAAAGAGTTTTTCCAGAAAATATGAACTTTAAAAACCCGAAAAACAACCCGAAAACACCTCGGTTTTAACAAGGAGAAGAGCCAAGGCTCTGATACCACTTGTAGGTCCGGCTAGGGGAGGATCTAGTCGCCTAATCCTTGTGTACAAACCAACCCGGTTGTGCGGAATCCAACCGAGATAGCAAACCGAGATCGAACACAACAATGATAATATAGACACGAGATTCAACGATTAACACCAATGTATTAATACTATGAAAGTCAGTTACAGCACAAGGTTTACAAATGTTTTCTGTAAACTCTCTCTCTAGTTCTCTCGTGTGTGTGTGTTCTGTGCTCTGTGTTCTATCAGATCTGTTTATATAGTCACAGACACACAGCATCGACGAAACTGAACAAGTCGACGAAACAATTGTTTAGTCGACCAAACACAATAACAAATTCATCAAAGTCGACGAAACACAATTGTTTCGTCGACCTACATGTTGACTGGCCCAGTTTTAGTTACGGCCCCAAATGCAAGCCCAACTACAATTTGGTAAACAATTGATTGGCCCATGTGCACATGTACGGCCCAATCAGCATGCACATGTTATGTTACGTAAAGGAATTCTGAATGTAATCCTTAGTCAAACAAGTGACATCATCATGACATGATGTCATGATGATGTGGCAGCGGGAACCGGCTCGCGGCGCTCCGTGCTTCGCGTGTCGAACTCTGGGGCGCACGACGGAGGAATATCGTGACGTCGGGCTTGAGCCGAACCTAACCGGGTCGAACCGAACCGAGTCGAACCGAACCGAGTTGAACCGAACCGAGTTGCGACCACATAATATGTATCAACAAACTCCCCCTTGGACGCTACTCGTGAGGTTCATCTTCCATGTCTTCTAAGTCGGAGGATCTTCAAAGTCTTCACGTCTTGTAAGCAGAAAGTGTATCAACAAACTTCCCTTTTGATGAAGGAAGTGTGTTAACAAACTGCCCCTTGACATAAGCTCTCCCTTGAGTTATGCTCGTGAATGACTTGATCTTCAGTACTTAGATCCTTGTAGTGTTGATGATGGTCAGCGGCAACTCGATCATCTTTATCTTTTGAGAGCCTTCACGTCGTGTCTTCATTCCGAAGCTTGTCATTGACCATGTTCTCCTTGCCTTTAGAATCTGCACATGCAAGAAATCTAAACGCGTAATGAGCACAACTGCTTGGAATATAGTTAACATAAACAAATGACACACGTATGACCATATTTCAATCAACTACCGTCCGACAGTTTGAAAGTTTAACAAATTTATCAATTTTAGTCTTTAACTTTCAAAAACTTGCAAATTTCGACCGATTATGAAGATTTAGTCGATTTGGTTTTCAATCAGGTTTCAGGTAATGAAGACTCGAGCACCAACATCGTACAATCGAAAATAAGACAGAAATAAAATCTTTTTGGATTTTTAGAAAGTTTATATTAAAACACACCTAAAATCTTTTTGGAATTTTTGAATATTTCAAATGTAAAGACAGAAAGCAGTAAATAAATATATACAAAGATGCAGAAACTGAAAGCATTAAATAAATATTTACAGACTTTTTCTTTTTTCTTTTTTTGTTTTTTTTTTTTTTTTTGAGTTTCGAGGGTAAGAGAATCATATCAGTGTACGGTCATGTCAAAACACTCTTGTTGTTCAATTAGTTAACATTAAGATAAGCATCCTATAACAATTATCGGTATTGTTGTCCACTTAAGCTCAACTTATCAGATGTAATCATGGCGAGGGGATACGTTAAGGTATGATTTATACTTACCGACCGGTGTTCATCCACATCACGACACATTCCCGTATCAAGGTATGCACGAGGGTTCATCTTACCGGTGAGTATACCGATTATCATCTGTTTGACCGTATATGATGTGAGAAACTCACTTATTTTGATTGAAAACAAGCCCTATGTGATAGAATCACTTATTTATGAGGAACTTGATTTTCGATGCATGAGGGCACAGGAGCAAGTCCGTGAACAGGTCAGTACTTTCGTACAGCAGAGAGACGAACTTGACTCCCGGATAAATGTGATATTTTATCACTTATTTGTTTGGACATGTGATTGTTGATCACTTATTGAGGTCGAATGCAATATGTACACGTATGTATAGTATCATGGAAGATCTAGACTTGCGTCCCCGTTATTTTTCGGTAAAAGATACAACCATGATACCCAGATGATAAGCAGCATAAAGACCGAATATCTCAGAACCTCGGCAATCTCTCAAACGAAATTTCGGTACTAAGACCATATGCCAATGAATGGTTCCCACCTGGTCTTCAGTCGATTTAAGATTTATATCACCCTGCACACTTTAAAATGATTGTGAGCCTACCGATACATCTTATATAGAGCTGCTTATCGCTTTTCATTTTAGGTTTAAAGAGGTTTGGACAGACCACTGATGTACTATCATATTCTCTTTTTCTCGCCAGGAAACTCATTTTTGTTTTTCTATTGTTTTTGTGTTTTTGAAATTTTTCGATGTTTTTGAATTTTCAAATTTTGGATTTACTCCCCCTAAAATCAACAAACTAAGATAAATTTAAAACACAAAGGTATTTACAAAAATGATTTTCCGATGTTGGTTTTACTCTTGCTTAACCTTAATGCCGTTTACCAATAATAAAAAGTCAAATCTTGATTTGTCAAATGCTTTGGTAAAAAGGTCGGCACGTTGGTCATCGGTGCGGACCATGACAACATTGATGAGTTTCATAATGAAACAATCACGTGTGAGGTGATATTCGAGATCAATGTGTCTGGTCAAAGAGTGCTGTATGAGATAATAATAATTCATAAAGCAGCTAAAATATCGACAAGTATAGGAGATATTAGAAATTCAAAACCGTATCCTGCAACTGCTTCGTGCATTGCAAGGAATTTGAGTGTTCTCCCAAACTGGATATCCACCCGGTGTGGACTTCAAAGTCGATTTTTGCAGCTACTGAGAAATCTCTTCACAGCAACAAGATCATAAACCTCTGGGTCCGGCTGGTCTTCCACATTGCACCAGCGAAGGTCTTTGTCTTTCTCTTTGAGAAGTAGTGTGCGGTTGTTCAATCCACGCCAAGGCATCCGCATACCCGGTTGGTTTGTTCAACAAACACATTTTCTTCAATCACACCGTAGAGAAAAGTACCCTACACGTTCACCTTGTGGACTTTGAACTTCTTGTGGAAGAAAAATCCATGAATCTTCGAAAAGCTTCAGACGTGCTACAGGCGCGTACTTTTCATTGGAATCTTTCCTGAGGACCCGATCGAAAACCATAACAACCAAATTTTGGCACATATTTCATCTTGTCGAATTTTTCAACTTCATTCCCTTTTCCTCTCCATGAATGGCAACAACTCCTAGATATAATGATGTTTCGGAGTCTGGTGTCGCCGATCTTGTGCATGGACGCTCCACTATCAACAATCCTAAGACTATCAATAGTTCCTCCTGGAACATCCTACACACTCATTCAGAGATTAGTTGGAGAGTGGGACCCAAGCCATTGTGGTCTTGGGTCTTCCATTTTCATCAACAACAATAACTTCCACTTTCTGACGGTTCGGAAATTGTGATGGTCCCTCTGAACTTGTGGTCAATCTAGGTTTCCATGTCTGCTGAGTTTTACCAGTTTGATTGTTTGACAATTTAACTTCGTGATTGTTTGAAGTTTTTGAAAATTTTGGGTTTTCTGGCTTAACTGAAACAGATTGTTTTTGAACCACATCAGTTTTAAGTACCTTTTCAATCACCTTGACTTGTTGGCGTTTCTGTTTCTTTTCCCTTTCTCTTACAAGTCGGGGATCTTGTTTTGAAGAAACAGGTCGCTTTTGGTAATTTCGTTCACAGGGATCATCAACTTTGGCTTTTAACTTATGAAGATACGGACAATTTCGAATTATATGTCCAATTGTACCACATTCAAAACATGATCTTCGTTCAACAAACCCCGAAGTAACATGTGATTGTTTTGTTGATGATGAACTTTGTGATCCCGAGGTACTTGGTTTTCAACTGTTTGGTTCATTTCTTTTCAACACTTTTGCTTGTTTAACAAAATCTAAGTTAGATTTGTTTTCAAAAGTTTCGATTTTGTCCGTTCCCTTTGATTTCACAAAGTTCACATTCTTGTTCTTCTTTTGATTCGGCTTCCTTTGACTTTGAGTCGATGCTTTTCCTTTTGGTTTGGTATGATTTTGCTGTTTTTGCACTGTTGGTAATTTCTGATTTCCATATTGTTTTCGAATTTCAGCCTTTGGAATAGGAGGACACTGTGTTACTGTAACATGTGATCCTGTCTTTCCCAAAAACTTACTTGTTGAATTTTCAAAGACTTTACTGATTAATGATTGATTAACATTCTTAATAGGAAAATCTTTGTCTGAATAAATTTTATCATCACCAACAAGAGTGTACAACAAATCCACACTTTCAGACTCTTTTGCAGACGTGGACTCGGTCGGAACAGTCTTAGCAGGTTTTGCGGGAGGATCACATAGAATATGATTCTCAAGAGGTATGACCTCTTCTTTGATTACCGCATCAGACTTTGCTGAATCAGTATCATCAGATTCATCATCAGAAGAATCAGCATCCTCAATCACAACTGGAGGATCCTGATTCGGTTCAGCAGAAGACACACATGTAACTGCTGACACATCCGAATCTGACGATACTTCCTTCTTGTATCCGAGTCCTGTTGCAAATTCCTCAACGTCTAAAGGAACAGATGGTTCAAAGTGAGTTCTATACTCCTCATCAGGCATGGCATCATAATTGTTTCTCACGGGTGGTGGACATTTCTTATATCCAATGCATGTGACATCCCGTTTCTCTTTCTGAACATCAATGATGTGATCCAACACATAGCTAGAGCTCAAATAACTGTCTAACTTAAGCTGGATCGCCTCACTTTCAGTTTTAACACAAGCCATCTCTTTTTGCATTATCTCAAGACGAGTGATATACAAATTTATGTCAGTTTGTTTTCTGGAAACCATTTTTGTCAGCTCGGTTTTATCTTTCTTTAATTTTTCAATCATCGATTTAAATTCCTTTTCATGGTTTTCATAAAACATGTTGGCTTCAGTGCACTTCGAAAGATCCACGGTTAATTTCTGATTGTGGATGAATGTCACATCATATTTCTCTTGCAAAGCCTCGTGTTTGCTTTGCAATTCACACCACTTATCATTCAACGAAACATGTTTGTCTTGCAAGTCAAACAAACTAGCTTGTAAAGCATCATGTTTGCCTTGCAACTCAGACATGTTTGCATCCAAATCAGCACATCTATCACTTAATCTAGCACAATTATCACAATTAATAGCAATTGGTTCATCGACACATACCTGACTGGAGTCACTCTCAGATGTTGACCTATATGCATCAGAATCAACAACCTCCCTTGATGATTCACATTCCGATCCATCCTCGCTTGAACTTGAACTTGAAGTTGTAACATCTTCAACTGAAGTTGAAACGTCTTCAACTGAAGTTGAAACATCTTCAACTGAACTACTGTCATGTTCAGAACTGTCATCGTTTCGCGATGATTCACCATTGCTGGCATCTTTAACAATTTCGGCATAAAACGCAGTTCCTGTATGACTACAGTTCCTTGGATCAAGAGATGATGGTGCTACAGTAGAACGATGGCACTGTGAAGCAACTGGTGGTAATGGATTTCCATACAAGTCTGTGGTTGGAGCTGGCTTTACAGGAACTTGTATCGGATTGCCATATAAATCTGTGCTGGGGACAAATGCCGTTTTTGGTTCACTTTGAAGTTTGTTAGTAACCGATGCCCACATTTCTGCCGTAATTTTCGGTGCGGAGGATTTGGACGAAGACCAAATTTCCGTATTAGATGCGGGTGCGGGAGATTCGGCCCACGAAGGAGATAGACTTGTATTTCGATACTTTCCCGAATCTGGAGCCGGAGTACCCCACCAACTCGGATACATATTTGATAAAGAAAAATGAATACCTGAGAATCACACCTCAAACAAACAGTTAAGTCACAATTGCAAGCCTTCTGTTTAAATTCACAAAGTGTTTCGACGAAACAAGTTCCACGAAACAGATTTTAAACTTGTGTCGACGAAACAACTAGACAACCAATTCTGTCTTGGACTTTAAAATGACGAAACAGGGCCCAACTTATGATGACGAAACAGATTGTGTTGTTTTGGGCTCCCAAACGACGAAACAAGATAGTCCTTTTGGGTTTCCACTTTGACGAAACAAAGGCCCAATGATGAAATGATTTTATGTATGTATGGTTGAATGACGAAACAAAAAGCCCAACACTGAGTCGACGAAACAGGTTGCCTTTTGATGATGATCGACGAAAATAAAGGATTGATATATGAAAAATGACAAAACCCTTTTAAAAATTCATTTCGACGAAACTGATGTGTTTCTAGGCGAAATCGTTGACTGATTTTGTTGACTAATGTGACATGCAAATAAAAAAATATTTTCCAATTTAAACCTTATCTCCTGACACACTCTACTTTTGTCAAAACCCACACCTCACTTTTGTACTGTGTTTACCAACCCTTTACCAACCCATCACCTTACTGAAACTATCCATCATACTTTGTATGTCACAATTTTCATACAATATTATTTTAATCACAAACACAATAATCTTAATCCAACAAGATCCAATCATAGAAATATGTCAAGAACAACTCAAGAACACTTTGAATAAATGAAGAACACAATGGGTTTTCCGGTAAAAATTATGAGTTTTCCGGTGAACCGACAAATTTCCGAAACACGATTTTGCTCGAAATGTTTAATAAAAAAACCAATATTTAACATGAAGACATGTGCTCAACAAGGTTTTTAACAAAACAAACAGCAAAACAACAAGATTTAACCAGATTTAAAGAGTTTTTCCAGAAAATATGAACTTTAAAAACCCGAAAAACAACCCGAAATTGTAGGTCCGGCTAGGGGAGGATCTAGTCGCCTAATCCTTGTGTACAAACCAACCCGGTTGTGCGGAATCCAACCGAGATAGCAAACCGAGATCGAACACAACAATGATAATATAGACACGAGATTCAACGATTAACACCAATGTATTAATACTATGAAAGTCAGTTACAGCACAAGGTTTACAAATGTTTTCTGTAAACTCTCTCTCTAGTTCTCTCGTGTGTGTGTGTTCTGTGCTCTGTGTTCTATCAGATCTGTTTATATAGTCACAGACACACAGCATCGACGAAACTGAACAAGTCGACGAAACAATTGTTTAGTCGACCAAACACAATAACAAATTCATCAAAGTCGACGAAACACAATTGTTTCGTCGACCTACATGTTGACTGGCCCAGTTTTAGTTACGGCCCCAAATGCAAGCCCAACTACAATTTGGTAAACAATTGATTGGCCCATGTGCACATGTACGGCCCAATCAGCATGCACATGTTATGTTACGTAAAGGAATTCTGAATGTAATCCTTAGTCAAACAAGTGACATCATCATGACATGATGTCATGATGATGTGGCAGCGGGAACCGGCTCGCGGCGCTCCGTGCTTCGCGTGTCGAACTCTGGGGCGCACGACGGAGGAATATCGTGACGTCGGGCTTGAGCCGAACCTAACCGGGTCGAACCGAATCGAGTCGAACCGAACCGAGTTGCGACCACATAATATGTATCAACAGGTTTTAAAGTGGTGGAGAAAGGAGTTGGTGATGGGTAGTTTAGTTGTTATGGATTGGATTCGGAAAGGTTGGGTGGGGAGGAAATTGTTGTATGGATTTGGCAGCTTTGGTTCTGGGGCTGGGGTTTTTTGGGACTTGCAGGAATAAGGGGACTTTATATTACGTGGGTAGTAATCTGGCCGTTTAGGCTTCCTTGTTCTTTCTTATTTCTGCTTCTTTGTTTGTGTAGTGTTTGGTGTGAGTGGATTCCCATAGTTCTTTTTCCTCTTTGTTTGGTTTTAATGTTTAAGGGTTGTGTTGTGGGTGTGTGTATTCTCTTAAGTCTGCTGCTCTTTCTGAGTGCAGAGTTAAGTCAGCTGATGTTTTGGGTGTTAGGATTGTTTAGACTGGAGGTTAGTCTATGCCTGGGAGGTATAAGGTGGGATCAAATCTTTGTGAATAGGAAAATATTCTCCTTTTCTTTTTTTGTTTATAGCGCCATGCAAAGATTTGAAAACCTTTTTGTCGGAAAGAAACCTGCGTGTGTGGTGTTTAGTAGATCCTGCTGGATCAGAGGGAAGGGGGTGTCCTTTGGGAATCAGGTGAAATAAGGAGACCAAATGCCTTGTGGGTAGTCATCCTACTTAATGTCTGGCCTTTTAGGTTTTCTGTTTTTTTTTCATACTGATTTGATTTTTTATTTTTTAGGAAATTTAAGCCTTTTTTATTTTTTGGTGGCTAGTCTATTCGGTACATTGACCATTCGAGCCACTTCAACGTCTATTGTTGGGTGTTTAGGATTTGTGCTATGGGGATGCACCTGCCTGGGAGACATAAGGAAGGAGATTGCCATTGTTGATAGGTCATATATATCCTTCTTTTTTCTGTTCTTTTGGCATTTTGTAGTTCATGGCAATGGCAATCAAACCCGGACTTTTTGGTGTTATGGTTTCCTTTCTTGGCCGTTTCTTGTTTTGCTTTTGAGTCTATTGTTGTGGGGTCTTTTGGGGGTTGTTTGTGGTAGGAAGCAGGTTTCCAGAGGAAGGGTGAGCATTAAAGAGGCTGGATAGGGAGGTGGGTATGAATGGTTATATTGGAATTGGGGCTATGGAATTATGATATTGAGTGGATTGGTGGTTGGAGGAGGGGTGGGCTGGGTTAAGGTGATAAGTGTGGGTAGTGTAAAGGCTTTAGTGGTTGAGGGTGGGGTGAATATGTTGTGGATTAGGGGATTTGGAAAATGGTTTCTGTATTATTGTTGATGCAGGCTGATCATGTGAGAGCCTGGGTTTGGAAGTGTTTGCTGATGAAGGGAATGATTCTTAGAAGATGGAAATGCAATATGGAAATTGAAGATTGTGGAGTTTATGGTGATAGAGTTGCCTTTTGGTTAAGTGGTAGGAAGAGTGTTGGTTGCAGTTTTGGATTGGTTCGAACAATTATTTGTTGGTATGGTTTGGGTTAGGGATTTGGGATTTGGGTGCTAAGGGATTACATTGGCTGGAGGGTATGCAGTGGGTTATGGCAAGATTGCTGCTAGGATAGTTTGATCATTGGTCTGCTTGGAATTAATAGGGGTTTGGGTGCTGATGTTAAGGGATTGGATGGGTAGAGGCAGTTTTGTGTATCGCAGGGAATTTGTTTGGTTTATTTAGGTGATATATAGTGGGCTGTTGTAATGGTTTGGATTGATTGGAGGGTAGGTTGTGGGATGAGTAGGTTACTTTCTGGATCTGAATAAGGATATAGTAGAAGAGTTTTGCTGGGCTTAGTTTGAAATAGAGTTATTGGGATGTTGGTGATTCTTTATGTTTGGGCTGTGCATTCTTTAGTGGATTGATGGGCTGGGCTAATTTGTCATGGAGATTTTTTTGATGTTTGGTATGGAGTTTGGGGCATGGCGATTTGGGATCGGCTAGTCCGTGTGAAGCTGGATATTAAGGATGCTGTTTTGAAGTCTGTGGTTTTGAAGAATTTATGTTGGTTTTGGTCTTATAGTTTTTTTGACTTGGTATAGTTTTGATGTTTTGTTTTTTTTTTGAGTTGAGTTTGTTGGTTTCAGGTCCCCAAACACACACACTCAACACTTACGTATGTATGTAATTATGTATATGTGAATAGGAAGATAGAGAAAGCTTGCAGAATTTCAATCTATATTTACGAATGAAGGGTTACAAAAGAAACAAAGTAAGTCTATCCTATTTATAATAAACAAAACTATTAAAAACATGTGTTGAAAATAGAAAACAAGTTCCACGTAAAAGCTGCATGCCCATGATCTCTTCTCCGATTTACTTGGTCAGCAACACATAATTCGGTCAACTCAAGACCTTTTCTATTCCTTTATTCCCTATTAACACATGCTGAAACAAATAACCAGATGACCCATTTGAATAACCCATGACCATGACCCGCAACATGTTACCTGAGCTGAACCCGTGACACGATAACCGCATGACCCGTAAACAAACCCGAATAATCCAACATTCACCCCTTTAATCGGTGTTTGTTTAAGCCTTTCTTCACTGCAGCTGAATCACCATCACCAACTCGAATCATCCAGACTTTTAACGGACACCTGAACTTCACCTAGTTCACCTCCAAAGTCTTCTCGGCTCAACCCGAATCAAATATACTACACTTGCAACATCTCACATGGCATCACGCTGGAAACGTTCACTAACATCTTGACTCATCACGGATCAACGACCTCTACCCGGTCACATTCGAGTCACCCGATTTGAACTCCAACGCCATTATGTTTACGACCGTGTAGTTTTCCAGTCTCTTCTTTATCTTGACACCCGTACCTTTTCCCGATCAAACCCGTTCCAAGAGGCCTCTCCACCGACAAAGAAAACAAGCTACCTGCTTCTTCCGTTTTCTCACCTTGCCAAACGACGAATCCAAAGCCACCTGCTTTGACGGATCCCTTCTGCCCGCTTTTCACGCACCACGCCGGTCTTCTCTTCTCACGAAACAAGTTGATCAAGGCACATGCAAAATATTCTGTTGTTGTCACTGTTGTATAACAGCTGCACAAACACGCAACTAACATACGAACAGCCTTTTCAACGCCTTTAATCATGACTAACAGCTACGAGACACACCGGTGTTCACCCGTCACCCCCGTCATCCTAACCAGTACTCGCCGCATGACAACGGCTGACACGAACTACCTCCCGGTCTCCGTCTTCTGCTGTATAACAGTCCTGAACCCTTCTTCTACGCCTACCCTCCACCGACCGACACACCCGCCGGTGGCGGAGGCTTCCTCCGATCTTCAAACCCGCTTCTCGAGCCCTAAGCTCTGATACCAAATGTTGGTTTCAGGTCCCCAAACACACACACTCAACACTTACGTATGTATGTAATTATGTATATGTGAATAGGAAGATAGAGAAAGCTTGCAGAATTTCAATCTATATTTACGAATGAAGGGTTACAAAAGAAACAAAGTAAGTCTATCCTATTTATAATAAACAAAACTATTAAAAACATGTGTTGAAAATAGAAAACAAGTTCCACGTAAAAGCTGCATGCCCATGATCTCTTCTCCGATTTACTTGGTCAGCAACACATAATTCGGTCAACTCAAGACCTTTTCTATTCCTTTATTCCCTATTAACACATGCTGAAACAAATAACCAGATAACCCGTGACACGATAACCGCATGACCCGTAAACAAACCCGAATAATCCAACAGAGTTTTGTATTAGGTTTGATGTTTTGTTTTGGTGATTGTTTAGTTTGGGTAAGGGACCGTGGTTTCGGTTTTTTGTGAGGTCCTTTGTCTTTGGTTGTAAATATTTTTTATTTTAGTAATAAAATTTACCAGGAGGTGTTGTCCTCCTTAACCAAAAAAAAAAAAATCCAAACAGAAAGACCTAGCCAGCTATAACTGGATATATGGCCATGGCTATATATAGTTAACTAAGGTACTAGCTACATGTCTCTTACTTCAAACATGTTGCGGTTCTTGACGACTATATCAAACATATGCATCGATTTGAGCTTGTTAAAGTTTTTAGGCAGTGAGATGAGATGCACAGTGGATCTTTTGTGAAACTGCAACAAATCAGGATCATCATAGTACCTTTCCCATCCTAGTGATGACAAGATTCTTTCCAGCCTATCATAGGAAGTCACCACTTCGTTGGTTGGTACATGGACCATGACCTTACGTCGAGCCGAACCTTGACAGGAATCACCTCCAGGGCTCTCCACTAGTCGAACCACGCCGTTCTGATTGAAAACCCAGACACCAGACATATCTTAAGTTCTTGACTAGCTAGATAGGGTTTTATGTTCTGAACAAGAATATGAATTTATGGATTTGGGGGCTGGGGGTTTATATAAGAGTTTGTAGCAACGTGGAGTATATAATAATTAAGACATAAAGCGTGTGTTCGGGTCCATTTATCGGTTGAGAAAAAACTTTGTGTGTTTAGGACATCACTTACCCACATGTGGGTGTGTGGGGGAGGGAATCCAAAATCTTTTTCCATCTCGTTATAAATCCCCACAAATATACTCAAAGAGAATCGTAAGCTGATTGAGAATGGTCCTAATTACCAAAAATGGAAACAGCTGTACTATATGACCAGATGTTGATTGATACTATAGACACAATTTTAGACTGTTTCATTGTTATGAACTTTCGTTGATTTATTAAGACAGTATTTAACAATCAAAGTACTAATTTAATTTTCATTTAAATGACTATTGTAAACCGTCTAAGGCAAGTACATCTAGAAATAGGAAATTTTGAACGAATTCTAGGACTATTCTTGGGACATAATTTTAGAGGATAACTAGTGGAATTTCCTGGCGTGTTACGGCGGGAATTCGGTCGGTTGCAGTTCAATTCATTACGGTGTAAGTGCGATACCGTCACTCGGTAGAGCAACCAAAAGATAAAACCCATAAAAAGCCATAATATATGTCCAAAAGGATATCAATGGACACGTGTTTTACATGTATTGAAAACCATTACCAATACCGATGTTGTTCAGTCATTTTACATATATTGAAATCCATTACCGATACCGATGTTGTTTAGTCGGAATCAATGTAGTACCGATTTTGGTGGGACCATATCAATTTTGTTCATCACGGTATCGGTAGATACTATTTGCCTTGCATGAACCCAGATGATCCCATGAACCATCTTCTGGATGGAGGTCACATTGATCACAATGTTTTCCATACTTGTCGATACACAAACAAACGGATTGAACAACCACAGAAACTCTACAATCAAAATCAATTGAAAACAATAATGATGTGAACAAAAGTAATGTGCTTGATCGTGGAATAAAGAACACAATATCGTTCTTTCACTTCTATTTATTTGGAGTGAAGCGTCACGACTATAACATCCCACCATTTGTATACAATTTCTATCCCATGCAACGTTCCACTCCAGTTTACCCTAATGGACTTAAAAAAACAAATCCGACCCAAATGTTGTGGCCTCCAAGCCAATACATAAATGTAAAACATAATAGTTTGACCCATAATACTAAGCTAAAATAAAACATAGCAAGCCCAAACGCGGTTTGTGTGATTATATGTATTCATTCACCCCCTTAATCACAAAACAAGTCTTCAATCTTTAAACTTCAAGCCATGCCACATGTGGCGTCATCAACGATGATTACCAAGTCTTCATCCGAGTACTCCTCATCAGGTTCGCTCTCACTTTAACTTGCTTGAAGTGAACATCCATTGTTACATCAAGGGTTAGGGGACCGCAACCTTTTGGCCATATTCTTTTTGCACTAACATTTCGCTTTTCCCATATGGCTTTGCCTTTTGCTCCCTTTTCCGTAATCTCGTTTTCTTCACAAGCTTTGAAAATCATTACGTCCTTCTCTCTCAATTTGACCCTACTCATAACATGGAAATTCCTATCAAATAGATCATGATATTTAATATAAGTTATTTTTAAAGCTTTGTCATCGTCTTCAACGTGGCCAAGTTTGAAAGCCACCATTTTCCGTAAGCCTTCCTTTGTAACTTCATTGAAAATGCCCATACCTACCACAATCGTTTATAATTCTAACAGATACTGTTGATACATGATTATGGACGCGACTCGACTTGATGAATGTTGGCTCGTGCAATGGCTTTCCTCCATCATGTACAAGATCAACAATGATAGATCAAGACAAGGACTGGGCTAAACATCAAAGTCCTTGGGCTGAGAGAAGATGGCGAAACAAGAATTGGGCCTCAACTGTTTGGGCCAAAGGCCACATCGGCGAATCAGCCCAGAAGTCGACGAAACAGATGTGTTTCGTCGACCATGATTCTGATTCGTCGCCTATATTCTGTTTCGTCATATGTATGTGTGTCTGTGGGTATAAATAGATGTGTTATATTTCTGTTTCAAAAAAAAAAGAGAACACAGGAGAGAACAGAACACACACACACACTAGAGAGAGTTTGCAAGATAGATTTGTAAACATTGCTTTGTAACTGAACCTTTCATACGTATTAATACATAGGTGTTAATCGGTGAATATTGCGTGTCGTGTACTTGCGTGTTCTATCTCGGTTTGCTATCTCGGTTGGATTCCGCACAACCGGGTTGGTTTGTATACAAGGATTAGGCGACTAGATCCTCCCCTAGCCGGACCTACAAGTGGTATCAGAGCCTTGGCTCTTCTCCTTGTTAAAACCGAGGTGTTTTCGGGTTGTTTTTCGGGATTTAAAGTTCATATTTTTCTGGAAAACTTGTTAAAATCGGCTGAAATCTTGGTGTTTTGCTGGAAGTTCTTATAAAAACCACTATACTTTTCATACTCACATATTAAAAGTTGGTTTTTAGTGAAGTTTCGAGCAAAATTCTGGTTTCGGAAACTTTTCGGGTCACCGGAATCATCATATTTTTACCGGAAAGTTCATTGGGTTCTTTGCAACCTTCAAAGTGTTCTTGATAAAATACACTTTTTGATCTTTAAAAGTTAACTTGTAAAGTTGTTTGGGATTATTAAAAATTGAAATTGAAAAGAATTTATTTTAAAATACTACTCACCTTACCGGGTTAGTGAACTCTCCATACCAGTTGTTTGAAAAAGTTAACTGTGTCAGAAACAGATCTCACCAACCCAGTTACTTCTTCGACGAATCAGACATCAGACGAAACAGGTCTCATTCGTCAAGCCCCTCCTCGACGAAACAGACTTTCTGTTTCGTCGATATAGCTTGTCTTTGGGCTTCTGTTTCGTGGGCTTTGGTACTGGGCTTCTTGTTTCGTGGACTTTTAGCCCAAAAGCAGTTTCGTCGCCTTAGTGGGCCTTTTTGTTTCGTCAAACACATTTCACCTTTTTGTTTCGTCGAACATATCATACAATTTGTTTTCGTCATACATCTGTTTCGTGGATCTGTGTTTCGTCAAAACACTTATCTGTTTTAACAGAAGGCGTGTAATTGTGTTTTGACTGTTTGTTTTGAGTGTGTTTCTCAGGTATTTGTCATTCTATATCAAAAATGAATCCAAGGTGGAATACTCTGGTAAATACAGATATGTATTTTGGTACTCCGTCTTCCGCACCGGTATCTTCACAAGCTAATGCAATTTCTACCGGTCAATGGGCATTTGTATCAAATCAAGTTCCAAGCGTTCAAAGCATTCTCTTAAGCGAGAGCGAAACTGGAAGTTTGAATCGGCCTCCAAAGTTGATGCATTTATATGAATATCCAGGATGGATTGATAGATTTCATACATACGTTCTTGGCCAGAATACAGAATTGTGGTTGCGGTTTATTACTGATTTCGATCAAACAATAGAGGTTGCCGCATCATCTGCTGCTACATTTGCAGATCTTACGGAAGATCAGAAGAAAGTCTATGATCTAGAAAAGAAGGCATACGCCATTCTCACTCAGGCCTTAAGTAAAGATATCTATCATCAGTTCGTCAGTTATAAGACTACAAAAAGGTTGTGGGACGCGTTGAAGACAAGGGGCGTGGGAAATGAAGCGACACGTCAACTGAGGAAAGAACTGCTAAAGAAAGAGTTTGATGGTTTTACTTGTATGGAGAATGAGTCGTTGGGTGATTTGACAAGTCGATTTAATCACTTGTTGACTGAATTGACAAATTTCGGGGTTGTTACAACTCCTGTAGAGATTGTGAAAAGGTTTGCAGATGCATTGCCACCTCAGTGGAATACATTCTTGGGAATCATGAAGTACAATGGTACTTTAGCTACAACGAGCTTCAACGACTTTGTTCAAATTCTAGAAAACAAGAATCAGGAAGAAACTCTGAAGGCAAAAAGAATTCCCGTGCCTCAAAATCCTGAAATGTATTTTGGAACCTCTAGCACCTCTACAAAACCTTCTTCGCATGCTCCAATTCAGACAGCATTTGTGACTAGCACTGACATGTATGGCAATACTATCCAAGTGCCGGTTCCTCCAAAGACAGACATGTATGGAAATCTGCTGGAACCAGTCCCTCAATCAGCACCACAACAGCAACGACCTCTCAGACCAACTGATATGTTCGGAAATCCTTTACCAACAACAGACATGTATGGGAATCTGCTTCCTCCTCAACAGCAAGCTTGTTATGGAAGCACATCATCTGCTGGTCAGCAATCAAAGCCAGATACAGTACGGCTCGACACCTCAAGCTTTTCTAAAGTCAGTGTGGAGGTAGCAAAGGAACACATGGAGCTGCTAAACACTGTGGTGAGCGCATACTGTGGATTAGTGGAAGGTCAGATTGGTAATATTAATCTGACACAAGAAGACTATCAGCAGATTGATAAAGAGGAGATGGAGATGATGGACATTAAGTGGGCCTTTGCCAGTGCTGTTAGGCGAGCAAAGGATTTCATGGAAAGAACAGGCCGAACCAGCTTGGAAAGTAAGAAAGACACCAAGTATGGGTTTGATAAACAGGCTGTTAAATGCTTCAACTGTGGTGAACGTGGTCATTTCAAGCGTGAATGTACAAGGCCATCTCAGCATGGGAACCAGAATCCTTTCCGAGGTCAAGGAAACAGGGCTAATCAGAACCAAGGAAGGAACAACGAACGAACACTGGTGCCTGTCAACAACCAGAGTCAAGCAGGACCATCTAATGCCAACCAGGCACTTGTGGTTCAGGTAGATGAAGGTTGTGATTGGTCAATCCAGTTGGGAAATGATGCACCTGATGGAACAGCTTGTTTTGCTGAAGTGGTTAATGATCTTAAACACGCCAGTGGTGGAGAATCTTCCACCAATGGTGTTGAATCTTCTGAAGATGAAGACAGCTCCGGGTACAGTGGAGGTTCAGATGAAGAGTCCTCGGCTTCAAGCAATGATCAGGAAGATGACACATCAACTGCATCAGTTAATGCAGACATTGATGAACTTTTGGAGGAAGCTGCAGCAGGAATTCAAAGAAGATCTATTTTGGTGGATCAAGCTGCTTATTCTTCGTCTTCTCTCCATTCAGCCTTTATGGCTAATGTCGACAGTTCATCAAGTCAGGTATGTGTCGATGAACCCACTTCTGTTAGCTGTGATAATTGTGATAGATTGCATGTTAGATGTGCTGATTTGGAAGCAAACATGTCTGAGTTGCAAGGCAAACACGATGCTTTACAAGCTAGTTTGTTTGAATTGCAAGACAAACATGTTTCTGTGAATGATAGGTGGTGTGAATTGCAAAGCAAACACGAGGCTTTGCAAGAGAAATATGATGTGACATTCATTCACAATCAGAAATTAACAGTGGATCTTTCAAAGTGCACTGAAGCCAACATGTTTTATGAAAACCATGAAAAGGAATTTAAAAGGATGATTGAAACATTAAAGAAAGATAAAACAGAACTGACAAAAATGGTTTCCAGAAAACAAACTGACATTAATTTGTATATCACTCGTCTTGAGGTGATGCAAAAAGAAATGGCTTGTGTTAAAACAGAAAGTGAGGCGATCCGACTCAAGTTAGATAGTTATTTGAGTTCTAGCTATGTGTTGGATCACATCATTGATGTTCAGAAAGAGAAAAAGGATGTCACATGCATAGGTTACAAGAAATGTCCACCACCCGTGAGAAACAATTTTGATGCTTTGCCTGATGAGGAGTATAGGACTCACTTTGAGCCATCTGTTCCTTTGGACGTTGAGGAATTTGCAGCAGGGCTCGGATACAAGAAAGAAGTATCGTCAGATTCAGATGTGTCAGCAGATACATTTGTAACTGCTGAACAGAATCAGGATCCTCCAGTGGTGGTTGAGGATGTTGATTCTTCTGATGATGAGTCTGATGATACTGATTCGGAAAAGTCTGATGCAGTAATCAAAGAAGAGGACATACCTCTTGAGAATCATATCCTATGTGATCCTCCCACAAAACCTGCTAAGACTGTTCCAACCGAGTCCACATCTGCAAAAGAGTCGGAGAGTGTGGATTTGCTGTACACTCTTGTTGGTGATGATAAAATCTATTCAGACAAAGATTTTCCTATTAAAAATGTTAATCAATCTTTAATCAGTAAAGTCTTTGAAAATTCTACAAGTAAGTTTTTGGGAAAAACAGGACCACATGTTACAGTCACACAGTGTCCTCCTATCCCAAAGGCTGAAGTTAGAAAACAATTTGGGAATAAGAAATTACCAACAGTGGAAAAACAGCAAAATCATACCAAACCCAAAGGTAAGACACCGGCTCAAGATCAAAAGAAGCCGAATCAGAAGAAGAAGAAGAATGTGAACTTTGTGAAATCTAAGGGAACGGACAAAATTGCAAAGTTTGAAAATCAATCTAATTTAGATTTTGTCCAAAAAGCAACTGTGATGAAAAGGAATGAACCAAGTTGTTCAAAACCTAGTACCTCGGGATCACAAAGTTCATCATCGGCAAGACGACCACATGATACTTCGGGGTTTGTTGAACGAAGATCATGTTTTGAATGTGGAACAATCGGGCATATTGTTCGAAATTGCCCGTATCTTCATAAACAAAAAGGCATAGTTGATGTTCCCCGTGGCCCAACTAACCGCAAGCGATCTGTTTCTGTAAAACAAGATCCCCGACTTGTAAAAGAAAGGGAAAAGAAACAGAAACGCCAACAGGTCAAGAAAATTGAAAAGGCGATTAAAATTGATGTGGTTCAAAAACAATCTGTTCCAGTTAAACCAGAAAGTTCAAACGAAGTTAGACTTACAAACAATCAAACTGGTATAACAAAACAGACCTGGAAACCAAAAACGGTTAAAGAATCAGGGGGACCATCACAATTTTCAAATCATCAAAGAATAGAGGTTATTGTCATTGATGAAAATGGAAGACCCAAGACCACAATGGCTTGGGTCCCCATCTCCAACTAATCAATTGAGTTCATGTGCAGGGTGTTCCAGGAGGAACTATCAGTAGTCATTGGATTGTTGATAGTGGGGCATCCAGGCACATGACAGGCGACATGAAGCTTCTCTACGACGTCAAATCTATTAGAGGAGGTTATGTTGCTTTTGCTGGAGATAAGGGCGGATATATTACGGGTGAAGGAATGATTTCCAACGGGGTTGTTAGCTTTGATAAGATAAACTTTGTACAACAACTTGATCACAATCTTCTTAGTGTTTCTCAAATTTGTGATAAGCAGTTCTCAGTACACTTTGATGCAAATGGATGTTATGTGCTGAAACCCGGGTTCAAAATTCCAAAAGAATGGATTCTCTTGTCGGCTCCAAGGATAAATGATCTGTATGTCCTTGATATGAGCCAAGCTATCACAACGTCTGCACAAGCAACTTGTTTCGTTTCTAAAGCCACAGAAAAAGACACAATCTCTTGGCACAGGCGAATGGGTCACATTCACTTACGCAAAATGAATCATTTGGTATCAAATGAATTGGTGAATGGTGTTCCTCTTAAAAACTTCCATCTTCAAGACGTCTGTGTCTCGTGCCAGAAAGGAAAACAAACGAAGAAGCGACACCCTACAAAGAAGATCAACACGGTGGCCGTTCCTCTTGAACGTTTGCACATGGATTTGTTCGGTCCTGTCAAGCACAAAAGTATTAGGAATGATCAATATTGCCTCGTGATAACTGATGATTATTCAAGATTTTCTTGGGTGGCGTTCATGGCACATAAGAGTGAAACCTTCGGTATTATCAAAAACTTGATCATTCAGATTGAGAATCTCTATAATTTGAAGGTTAGGCGGATACGTAGCGACAATGGTACTGAATTCAAAAATCATGCCATGGCGGAGTTTTGCACTTCAAAAGGTATTCTTCACGAATTTAGTGCAGCTTATACTCCTCAACAGAATGGCATCGCTGAACGTAAAAACCGCACATTGATCGAGACTGCTAGGACAATGTTGGTAGAGTCACAGTTGCCGATTCCATTTTGGACTGAAGCTGTGTCCTCTGCATGTTATACGTTGAACCGAGTCCTTACAGTCAAAAGGCACAACAAGACCTGCTTTGAGCTTATCAACAAACGGAAACCAGATTTGTCATATCTTGAACCGTTTGGAGCTCCGTGCACAATAATCGATCCTAATGGAAAGTTTGGGGCAAGAGCAATTGAGGGATACTTTCTTGGGTATTCCACCCCGAACTTAAGAGTCTGGAATCTAGAGACTAAAAGGGTCGAGGAATGGTCTGAAGTCAGAGTACAAAGGCACACTTTGCCAGTTAGAAATCCTGGTCAGCCTTGGATGTTTGAGTACGATGACTTTTTCAATTCGATCAATGTTGAAGCAGTTGAAGAAAATGCTACGGCAAGGATGTTTTTCGAGAGTGACAACGCAACAGATTCACCGTTGGTTCGTCCCATTATTGTCAATCAAGAACCATCTTCAGTGAATAATAATGCTCTCGACAATGAGGATTTTCACGATGCTACCGAATTGAACGAATCTTCAGAGGATGACGAATTTCTAGATGCAGATCAAGGACCAACAGCAGCAGTACATGGTACTTCAGAAGGTACACCTCCAGTGGATGTCCCTAGAACAGCTGAAGCTACTGGATCATCCTCTTCGTCAATTCCGGGTCTTGAATTGATTGTTGATCTCAATCTCAACAATCTGGGTACAAATATTCCAGTTCAAGATAATCCAGAAACAAGGATTCACAATACCCATCCTCAACAAAACATCATCGGAAATGTACAAAGTGGCGTTCAAACAAGAAACATGTTGCGGAACAACAACAATGCAGGCTTGTATGCAACTATCCGAGAATCTGGTCAACAAAATGATTGGTCTTTCGCGTGTTATGTCTCACAGGAAGAGCCAAGAACTTGGAAAGATGCTTTGAAAGATAGCTCATGGGTTGAAGCGATGCAGGAAGAACTGCAACAATTCCAGAAGCTTGGTGTCTGGAAACTCGTAGAGAAACCTGCTGGTTACAAGAAGATTGGTACCCGTTGGGTGTTTAAATGCAAAAAGGATGACCGTGGTATCGTTATTCGAAACAAAGCAAGACTAGTCATTCAAGGTTTTCGTCAGATTGAAGGAATCGACTACAACGAAGTGTATGCACCTGTTGCACGTCTAGAAGCAATTCGGATTTTTCTGGCTTATGCCTCATTCAAAGGTTTCAAGGTATACCAGATGGACGTGAAAAGTGCATTCTTACATGGTGTGGTAGAAGAAGAGGTGTACGTCGAACAGCCTCCAGGTTTTGAAGATCCTATCCATCCCGATCGGGTTTGGTTGCTCAACAAAGCTCTCTATGGTCTTCATCAAGCACCGCGAGCTTGGTACGCAACCTTATCTAATTATTTGCTGGAGAATGGATTTCGCAGAGGTCTTATCGATTGTACTCTTTTCATCAAAGAACAAGATGGAGATCTTCTACTGGTACAGGTATACGTTGATGATATTATTTTTGGTTCTACTAATGATGTTTTGTGTAGGGATTTCGAGCGTGTTATGCAGGATAAATTCGAGATGAGTGCTATGGGGGAAATGACTTTCTTTTTGGGCCTACAAGTACAACAAACTGAGTCTGGGATTTTCATCCATCAGACTAAATATGTTGGTGACATCTTGAGCCGGTTCGAGATGTCTGATGCAACGCCCATTGGTACCCCATTGCCGCAAAATCACGGAATTACTCCAGACTTGAAGGGTCAAGATGTTAGCTCCTCATACTACCGCGTGATGATAGGATCTCTTATGTATCTCACAGCATCAAGACCAGATATAATGTACCCAACGTGCCTGCTTGCCAGATATCAAGTGAACCCGAAGGCCTCACATCTTGCAGCTGTAAAAAGGATTTTTCGTTATTTGAAGGGTTACCCTGACACCGGTCTATGGTACCCTAGGGATAATAACTTTGACTTGATCGCTTTCAGTGATTCTGATTTTGGCGGATGCAAAATCGACGGCAAATCCACAACGGCTGGATGTCAGTTTTTGGGAAATCGCCTAGTCACATGGCAGTGCAAGAAGCAGACGTGCGTCGCTACATCAACATGCGAAGCTGAATACATTGCTGCCTCAAGTGGTTGCTCCCAAGTCCTGTGGATACAACAGCAAATGCGTGACTACGGTTTTGAATTCCTAATTACTCCTATTTACGTTGATAATTCTGCTGCATTACAGATCACTAAAAATCCTGTGCAGCATTCAAAGACTAAGCACATCGAAATTAAGTATCACTTCATACGTGATTGCTTTGAGAAAAGGCTAATCGATGTTGCTTACGTCCACACCGATGACCAACGTGCCGACCTTTTTACCAAAGCATTTGACAAATCAAGATTTGACTATTTATTACTGGTAAACGGCATTAAGGTCAAGCAAGAGTAAAACCAACATCGGAAAATCATTTTTGTAAATACCTTTGTGTTTTAAATTTATCTTAGTTTATTGATTTTAGGGGGAGTAAATCCAAAAATTTGAAAAATCCAAAAACATCGAAAAATTTCAAAAACACAAAAACAATAGAAAAACAAAAATGAGTTTCCTGGCGAGCAAAAGAGAAAATGATAGTACATCAGTGGTCTGTCTAAACCTCTTTAAACCTTAAATGAAGAAACGATAAGCAGCTCTATATAAGATGTATCGGTAGGCTCACAATCATTTTAAAGTGTGCAGGGTGATATAAACTTAAATCGACTGAAGACCAGGTGGGAACCATTCATTGGCATATGGTCTTAGTACCGAAATTTCGTTTGAGAGATTGCCGAGGTTCTGAGATATTCGGTCTTTATGCTGCTTATCATCTGGGTATCATGGTTGTATCTTTTACCGAAAAATAACGGGGACGCAAGTCTAGATCTTCCATGATACTATACATACGTGTACATATTGCATTTGACCTCAATAAGTGATCAACAATCACATGTCCAAACAAATAAGTGATAATATATCACAAATTCTTTCCGAGTGTCAAGTTCGTCTCTCTGCTGTACGAAAGTACTGACCTGTTCACGGACTTGCTCCTGTGCCCTCATGCATCGAAAATCAAGTTCCTCATCAATAAGTGATTATATCACATAGGACTTGTTTTCAAATAAAAAATAAGTGAGAATCTCACATCATATACGGTCAAACAGATGATAATCGGTATACTCACCGGTAAGATGAACCCTCGTGCATACCTTGATACGGGAATGTGTCGTGATGTGGATGAACACCGGTCGGTAAGTATAAATCATACCTTAACGTATCCCCTCGCCATGATTACAAATGATAAGTTGAGCTTAAGTGGACAACAATACCGATAATTGTTATAGGATGCTTATCTTAATGTTAACTAATTGAACAACAAGAGCGTTTTGGCATGACCGTACACTGATATGATTCTCTTACCCTCGAAACTCACAAAAAGAATGTCTGTAAATATTTATTTACTGCTTTCAGTTTCTGCATCTTTGTATATATTTATTTACTGCTTTCAGTCTTTACATTTGATATATTCAAAAATACCAAAAAGATTTTAGGTGTGTTTTAATATAAACTTTATAAAAGCCAAAAAGATTTTATTTCTATTTTAGTTTCGATCGTACGATGTTGGAGCTCGAGTCTTCGTTACCTGAAACCTGAACGAAAACCGAAAATGACTAAATCTTCATAAACGGTCGAAATTTGCAAAGTGTTGAAAGTTAAAATTGAAATTGATAAAATAAATTAAACTTTCAAACTGTCGGACGGTGTTTGTTTGAACAATGGTCACATGTGTGTCGTTTGCTTATGATATTCCAGGCAGTTGTTCTCATTACGCGTTTAGATTTCTTGCATGTGCAGATGCTAAAGGCAAGGAGAACATAGTCGATGACAAGCTTCGGAATGAAGACACGACGTGAAGGCACTCAAATGATGAAGATGATCGAGTTGCCGCTGACCATCATCAATACCACAAGGATCTCAATTCATAAAGATCAAGACTTTCACGAGCATAACTCAAGGGGGAGCTTATGTTAAGGGGGAGTTTGTCAACACACTTCCTACATGAAACGGGGAGTTTGTTGATACACTTTCTTCTTTGAAGACGTGAAGACTTTGAAGATCCTCCGACTTAGAAGATATGAGAAGCGAATCTCGCGAGTAGCGTCCAAGGGGGAGTTTGTTGATACATGATTATGGACGCGACTCGACTTGATGAATGTTGGCTCGTGCAATGGCTTTCCTCCGTCATGTACAAGATCAACAATGATAGATCAAGACAAGGACTGGGCTAAACATCAAAGTCCTTGGGCTGAGAGAAGATGGCGAAACAAGAATTGGGCCTCAACTGTTTGGGCCAAAGGCCACATCGGCGAATCAGCCCAGAAGTCGACGAAACAGATGTGTTTCGTCGACCATGATTCTGATTCGTCGCCTATATTCTGTTTCGTCATATGTATGTGTGTCTGTGGGTATAAATAGATGTGTTATATTTCTGTTTCAAAAAAAAAAGAGAACACAGGAGAGAACAGAACACGCACACACACTAGAGAGAGTTTGCAAGATAGATTTGTAAACATTGCTTTGTAACTGAACCTTTCATACGTATTAATACAGAGGTGTTAATCGGTGAATATTGCGTGTCGTGTACTTGCGTGTTCTATCTCGGTTTGCTATCTCGGTTGGATTCCGCACAACCGGGTTGGTTTGTATACAAGGATTAGGCGACTAGATCCTCCCGTAGCCGGACCTACAGATACCTTTTCACCAAACAACACACGTGGAGGTATTTGCTCTATCTTGAGAATACCGAGATAGTCTTGTAAAAACCACTTCAACAATTTTGTAAACACCATCTTGAATCCAATTTGATGTCTCATCAAAATCTTGGCAATTTCACCAATTCTACGAATTACGAAATTCTAAAGCTTTCATTGTTTTATTTTCGTTTCGGTTTCACAAACTTTTACACTACTCACAAAATCCCAGACCTTCTTTGGTAAGTCTTCATGCACCACATTTGGATTGTTATCCATTTCTTCTAAATAACACATCAATGTCAATTTTTTTCCTTTTAACATAAACCATTCCAACAAATTCAACCTTACTACTCAATGTTCCTTCCTTAACCACACTGGGGTCATCTTTAGGAATTTCTTTTCACTATCCTTTTGAAACTTCTTCTCATAAAAACTTTCAACATATGTTTGTAAAATTTCTCTTTTTCCTTTAGATAGGTAGTTATTACATCAATATTTTCATAAAACTTTTCCAAGTAATCTTGTTTAAGTTTTATTTCTGAGTTTTCACTAAACACGTCATGACCCTTGGATTTTCCATTAAACATTCTTCACTGAGAACATTTCTCCCCATCGATTATAACTTTTCCTTATTATAGGAGTTGTTCTAAACTTAGAACATTCCTTTCCATAGTAGGAACATAATTAACACAAGGAATTCTCTTTGAATTATCATCAACGGGAACCTTACATTCACCAACCCCATGTATAAAAGAAAAAACTTTAGTTTTCTTGTTTATGGTTATTCCAAAATGGCTTTTAAAAACTTTGAACACGTCCTTATTTCCGGTCATGTGTTTTTTATACTTTGGGTCGAAACCCACATAGAGTTCCTACCACCCCCATCACTCTTTACTAAAAAAATCCCTCTACAGGTTCAGAAGAGAGATTTATAACTTGGCAAATGGATGCTATGTGACTAATCTCTTGACATAGATAGCAGTGTACGCCTAACCTCCATGGACTCCTGGTTGGATTCTTTCCTTCCGTATTAACTTTCCTCCAACCTTGTTTAGGAAGTGTATTTGTGGTAGTCTTCCTCACTCTTCTTCTGATTTTGAGAGATGACGAATGACGTGCGACCCCTTCACCTAGTTGCTACCCTGGCATTTTTGTCGCAGGTTATATCCTACACCAAACCTTACGGCCTCATCCCTGTTTGCTTCGCCCTGTCCAAAACCTGACGTTCCCATCAAACTGCCACATGAAAACTATTTTCAGTAACTTCACTTAGAAAGCATAACGGCGTTAAAAGTTGATAAATGTGATTAGACTCGTACAAACATTGAACCCGATAACCAAATACACCTTTTCAACATACTATATCCACCAAATCCCACGTGTAAAATATAATAGATGCTTAAGAACTTAGAATTTCTCAAAAAGGGTACTTCTTACGTTAGTCAGTCCTTGAAAACTTTTCTTTGTATGAAACTATGTTTCATTAAGAAAAAAATATGTTTTCACGAATCTCTTTACAATAAAACTTAAATTAGCTGTATCATCTTCAATATAAATGATTATTTAATTTTCCATTAGTGCCCTTAAGGTAGTAATTTATGTTAATGGGTTTCAAGATAATTATGACCGATAGCAAAGCTAAAGATTGGCATACCACACTTTGGGAAGATTGCTCATTTGAGTAAGTCACTTTCACCTTAATTGCCCTAATAAATAGACTTGTCATTCACATCTATAAACTAAAACGGAAGATAACCGCCTGCCTTTTTTAATACAGTTATACAAATACATGCTTAATAATTTTTGTACCACACAAACTCCCAGATTTTGGAAAAATTCAGCAACGGTTCCGAAAAAATGTAACATTTTTGCTTGGCGCGCGGATTTGAACAGAATTCCGACGGTTGTGGCGCTTGCTAAGAGGGGTGTGGTGGTGATTGACGATATGTGCAGTTTCTGTAATGAAGGTATTAGAGTATGAGAGTATATGTGTATTAGTGAGTTGGTTAATTTGTTATGTTAGTTAGTCGGTTAGATGTTAGTTATCTCTATCTCCTACTTGTATATATAGGAGCTCTATTGTACAGAAGATTAATTGAATAATACTCATAGAAACAGTTGAGCACTTATCTGTTCATTATGGTATCAGAGCAACTGCTCATGAGCAACTGCTCATGAGCAACTGCTCATGATCCTGATGACCTAATTCTGTTACAACTCCGGCAGACACCTGTTTTTCCGGCGAGATTCCTTTCCTCTCCGGCGAGCAACTGCTCATGAGCAACTGCTCATGAGCAACTGCTCATGAGCAACTGCTCATGATCCTGATGACCTAATTCTGTTACAACTCCGGCAGACACCTGTTTTTCCGGCGAGATTCCTTTCCTCTCCGGCGAGACTCCTTTCTTCTCTGATCCGTTATGTTCTGTGTTTCTCATTTTTTTTTTGGCATCATCGCTTTTCCGGCGAATTTTCCGGCATCTATTCATCTTCTCCGACTATCTCACTGATTCTCAGAATTTTTTTTGCTTCTCTGATTCTATCCAATCTATCTTCTTTCCGATTCTGTTACAACAAATCTCATCACCAATCCAACTACAAACCAACCTAACATCAAATTTCATCAACGATGAATGAAGCTACATCAAATTTGAGTAATAGTATACCTGATCTTACAAATCACATACCAATCAAACTTGATACTGAAAATTATTTGAACCGGAAACATCAGGTTATTACGATTTTGAGAAATCTCAGTCTACTGCAGTTTCTGAATCGAAATAGTTCTTGTCCGATTGATGTTGAAGGCAGAAAAGTATGGAAAAAATGTGATGCATATACATCTGCCTTTATTACAGCAAGTTTGTCATCCTCAATGTGTAGGTCCGTTTTTCTCGGAGGATCCGATACGAAAACCTATTCCCTGTTTATCACAAACACTATCGCGGGTGCGGAATCCCTGTGATGGTGCAAACCAAACACAATTTAAAACACACGCGTAGCCAAAGATTCAATATCTATTGATTAGGGATGAGTACAACCACAAACATATACAAACAATGTTTTACGGACTCTCTCAAGTCTCTTTGTTCTCACTCATAGAGTTTCACAGTGGTCTCATGACTAAACTGATAAACAACTAAGCTATTTATACTGACCAACGGCGAAAACCCTTTGGACAAAAACCTTGTGTGACGAAATCAGGAATTTCGCCACACACACATAATGACGAAATCATGGAGTGTTCGCCATAACAATATTGACGAAATCTAAGTTCGTCATGTATGGAATATGAGTGTTTCATTGACATCATCATGACATCACTAAGGTGATGTCATGGTGATGTGTCGGTGGGAAAGGTCGCGGCTCTCCGTGCTTCGCGTGTCGAACTCTGGGGCGCACGACGGAGGAATGTCGCTACGTCGGGCTTGAGCCGAACCTAACCGAGTCGAACCGAGCCGAGTCGCGTCCACATAAAGTGTACCAACAAACTCCCCCTTGGACGCTACTCGTGATGGTTCGTTCTTCACATTGTCGGATCTTTAAAAGGTCTTCACGTGACACAATCAGGGAGTCTATTAACAAACTCCCCCTTGAATGATGCTCGTGAATCTTTTGAACTTCAAAACTTTAGATCCTTGTGGTGTTGATGAGTGGTCAGTTGCAATTTGATCATCTTGATCTTCAGATTGCACCACTGTCGTGTCTTCACTTTACGGCTTGTCATGTGACATGTTCTCCTCGCCTTTAGCTGATTCTGATGTCGCATCTGCACATACAAGAAAGCTAAACACGTAATGAGAACAACCGCTTGGAATTTAGTAAACATAAACAAACGACACATATGAGAGACCAACTCTCAATCAAACACCGACCGACAACAGTTTGAAAGTTTTAAAAATTGATCAATTTTAACCCTTTAACTTTCAAAACTTGTTAACTTCGACAGTTTATGAAGATGCAATTGTTTTCCGGCTTAGAATCAGGATTTTGGGTAGGATAGACTCGAGGTCCAACATCGGTCAATCTAAAATAAATTAGAAGCAAAATCTTTTTGGCTTTTATAAAATTTAAATTAAAACACACCTAAAATCTTTTTGGAGTTTTTCATTTTTCAAATGTAAAGACGGGAAGCAATAAATAAATATATACAAAGATGCAGAAACAAAAGCAGTAAACAAATATTTACAGACATTCTTTTTGCGAGTTTTGAGGGTAAGAGAATCATATCAGTGTACGGTCACGCCAAAACGCTCTTTTTGTTCAATTAGTTAACATTTAGATAAGCATCCTATAACAATTATCGATATTGTTGTCCACATAAGCTCAACTTATGAGATGTAATCATGGCGAGGGGATACGATTAGTGTATGATTTATACTTACCGACCGGTGTTCATCCACTCACGACACATTCCCGTATCAAGGTATGCACGAGAGTTCGTCTTACCAGTGAGTATACTGTTTATCATCTGTTTGACCGTATAAAAGAATGTGAGAAACTCACTTATTTTGATTGAAAACAAGCCCTATGTGATAGAATCACTTATTGATGAGGAACTTGATTTTCATATGCATGAGGGCACAGGAGCAAGTCCGTGATGAGGTCAGTGCTAACGTACAACAAAGAGACGAATTTGACTCCCGGATAAATGTGATATATTATCACTTATTTGTTTGGACATGTGATTGTTGATCACTTATTGAGGCCGTATGCAATATGTACACGTATGTATAGTATCATGGAAGATATAGACTTCGTCTCCGTTATTTTTCGGTAAAAGAAACAACCATGATACCCAGATGATAAGCAGCATAAAGACAAGACGGAATATCTCAGAACCTCGGCAATCAATCAAACGAAATTTCGGTACCAAGACCATATGCCAATGAGTGGTTCCCACACAGTCTTCAGTCGATTTAAGTTTATATCACCCTGCACACTTTAAGATGATTGTGAGCCTACCGATACATCTTATATAGAGCTACTTATCGCTTTTCATTCTAAGTTCAGTTCGAAGAGGTTTCGACAGACCACTGATTTACTTTCATTTTCTCTTTTTCTCGCCAGGAAACTCATTTTTGTTTTTCTATTGTTTTTGCGTTTTGAAATTATTCGATGTTTTTGAATTTTCAAATTTTGGATTTACTCCCCCTAAAATCAACAAACTATGATAAATTTAAAAGACACAAAGATATTTACAAAAAAGATTTTCCGATGTCGGTTAACTCATGTTTTACCTCAATGCCGTTTACCAAAATTAATTTAATCAGAAATGATTTATCGAATTTTGGAAAAATGAGTTGGCACATCGGTAAGCGGTGCTGACCATGACAACATTGACGAGTTTCATATTAAAAACAATCACGTGTGAGGTGATATTCGAGATCAACGTGTCTGGTCAAAGAGTGCTGTACGAGATAATAATAATAATTCATAAAGCAGCTTAAATATCGACGAGTAAAGGAGAGATTAGAAAATCAAAACCGTATCCTGCAACTGTTTCATGCATTGCAAGGAATCTGAGTGCTCTCCCAAACTGGATATCCACCCGGTGTGGATTTCAAAGTCGATTTTGTAGCTACTAAGAAATCTCTTCACAGCAACAAGATCATAAACCTTTCTGGTTTTCCATATTGCACCAGCGAAGGTCTTTATCTTTCTCTTGAGATGTAGTGTGCGGTTGTTCAATCCATGCCAAGGCATCCGCACACCCGGTTGGTTTGATCAACAAACACATTTTCTTCAATCACACCGCGAAGAGATGTACACTGCATGTTCATCTTGTTGATTTTGAACATCAGACGTGCTGCAGGTGCGTACATTTAGATTGAATCTATCCCGGGGACCCTATTAAAGCCTTTAACAATCAAACTTTGGTATGATTTCCATTTTGTCGAAGGTTTTCAATTTCTTTCGACAGACAATTCTGTCTTCTTTTCTTTTTCTCTCCATCAAAGGCAACATTTCTTTTGTCGCCGATCTTGTGCATGGACACTCCACTATCAACAATCCGATGACTATCGATAGTTCCTCCTGGAACAACCTGCAAACTCACTCAGAGATTAGTTGGAGAGGGGGACCCAAGCCTTCATAGCCTTGGGTTGCCCTTGAGAATCAAGAAATGTAATTTCAATTTCTTGAAGGTCCTTAAATTGCAAGCCTCCCCCTGAATCCTCACCTGTTTTTGGTTTCCAAGCATGTTTCCTTTTACCGGATTGTATATCATTTACAGATTTAGAAATCTCCGGTTTTAACGGTTGCGACAAAATTGGTTTCCTTTTAACAGTTTCTGGTTTTAAAGCCTTTTCGATCACCTTCACATTTTGACGTCGTTGTTTTGTTTCTTGTTCTTTAATCATACGTTTGTCATTTTTGGGTGACACGGGACGACGTTGTTGGTGACCTTGTTCAGAAGGGGCTCTTTCTACAAAATTTGATTTTGGAGAGTTTGTGCAGTTTTTTATAATGTGTCCAAACTCCCCACATTTGAAACAGGATCTCCTTTCAACAAACTTAGGAGATTCTGTTTGATTGCCTGACGTTGAAGTTGTAGATCCAGAGGTACTAGCTTCACACCCGTTTGTGTGTTCGGTGTAATTGTTGTCAGTATTACGTTTCAAAATTTTGACTTTTTGAACAAAATCGGTGTTTGATTTATTTTCAAAAGTCTCCACTTTATCAGTACCCTTGGAGGCCACAAATTTAACGTCTTTGCATTTCTTCTTGTAACGAGCTCCTCTTGTTTCAGCCTTTGGTTGTGTAACCTTAGGCTTTTGAGCTCGTTGTTGTTGTTTACCCTTAAAAGCGACAGGTTGTTGCTTTGTTGGTAATTTTTGGTTTCCAAATTGTTTCCTCACTTCAGCTTTTGGAATAGGATCACACTGAGTTACTGAAACTCTCGGGATCGCTTTTCCCAAAAACTTAGTTGTATTATCTTGAAACACTTTATCAATCAAGGATTGATTAACGTTTTTGATTGGAAAATCTTTGTCTGAATAAATTTTACTATCACCGACCAAAGTATACAACACGTTATCACTTTTAATGGTAGACACTGTCTCAGTGATAGGATCTATCTCTTGTTTAGCACCAGTTGATTGCACAGCAGGAGTAGGAGGATCACACAGAATGTGATTCTCAAAAGGCACTTCTACTCCTTTTCTATCGTCAAGAGATTTACCCTCATCACTCACATCTGATTCATCATCCGAAGAATCATAGTCCTCAATGGTTGGAGGACTTTGATTTGAAGCACATGATGACTTTTCCTTGCTATCAGATGAGCCCTCCGATGAATTGTTCGTTTTGAACCCTAAGCCGGTTGTAACTTCCTCATAATCAAGAGGTACAGTTGGCTCAAAACGCGGCATTTCCTCCTCATCGGGCATCTTGGTATAGTTGTGTCTCAAAGGAGGCGGACACGACTTATACCCAACGCCTTTAACATTACCCTTTAGTTGTTGAACATCAATGATGTGATCAAGCACATATCGGGAGTTTGAGTAACTCTCCAATTTGAGCTTGATCGCTTCATGCTCACATTTCACCTCGGCTAGCTCTTTCTTAGTTACCTCAATGATATTAATGTAATTATTAATACCAGTTTGCTTATTAAAACCCGTTTTTGATAACTCAGAAACACTTTTCTTAAGTGTTTCAATTACCGATTTAAAATCTTTTTCGTTGCGAGCTAAGGCCATGTTTGCCTCTTTGCACTTTGACAGTTCAACAACTAAACTTTGATTGTGACCATGAACTGTTTCAGATTCATGTTTAAGATTAGCACATTCATGTTTTAATTCTTCAAAAGCATGTTTAGCATTAGCACATTCATGTTTCAAATCAGCACAATCACTACATATGCTAGGAGTTTTGGATTTTACCTGACTTGTAGAAGCTGTGACATTATTCGGAATGTCAGTCTGGCAAGAGAAAGATCCATCTTCAGATAGGAACTTCTCCATTTCTTTTGAAGTAGCATCAGCTTTCTTGATCAAGACATATTTCTGACACTTGACCTCCTCAACATCATTCAACAAACTATCACCTTCAGAACCAGTTCTCTCATTCACATCCGATTCTTCATCCGAACTGCCACTGTATCCCGAACTATCATCATTTTCAGAGTATTCTTCTTTGTGCACATGCTTGATGTGACTGATGATCTTCGCATAACATGCAGTTCCTCCTCCCAACTGTACGGACCAATCACATCCCTCATCGGCTTGTACCACTAATGCTCGATTAGTATTAGATGGCCCTGACTGGTTTGTTTGGTTGTTATCAGCTACTATCCCTCTTTCGTTGTTAGCTTGATTTGAAGTACTTGTTTGATTTTGGAAGGGATTTTGGTTGCCTTGTTTGCTCGGTCGCATGCATTCACGTTTGAAGTGACCCTTCTCACCGCAATTGAAACACGTCACGACATCCTTATCAAAACCGTACTTTGTATCCCGCTTGCTTTCCAAGCTAGTCTTCCCGGTTCTCCTTATATAATCCTTCGCTCGTCTAACCACGCTCGCAAATGCCCACTTGATATCCATTAACTCCATTTCATCCCTGTCTATCTGCTGATAGTCTTCGTTTGTCAAATTAATGTTGCCAATCTGACTTGCGACTAGTCCGCAGTAGGCATTGACCATGGTGTTAAGAAGTTCCATGGTTTCCCTTGCAGTTTCCACATTGACTTTGGATAAGTTTGCTTGTGGCTGTTTGGATTGAGGTTGTGGTTGGGCTTGTGATGGAGTTGGAATATATGCATTTGGATCAAATTGAGGCTGAGTGGGAGGAACTTGTGGTGGAGGTTGGGGTTTAGGTAGCCACGCACTTGCATCTAATTGAGGTTTTGAGAAAGCATGAGCTTGAGCAATTATATGCGCTGGCGGAGGATAAGCACTTGGATCGAAAACCTCAGGTGGAGCTGATTGTGGAAACGGAAAAGAGCTTGTATTCGACATAAACGCCGTCTGTAGCTTCGGTTAATGAACAGAACTGGAACTGGAACTAGCTAAAGAGTTAAAACCTGCAAGGTACATTTCGGTATTTTGAGGAACAGGAATTTGCTTAGCTTTCCGGGTTTCTTCATCATTCTTGTGTTCCAACTTCTGAATGAATTCATAGATATTGACAGTATCTAGAACGCCCGTATGCTGTAGAAGCTCAATGAATGGGCTCCACTTTGGAGGTAGAGCATCAGCAAACCTTGCAACCATTTCCTGTTGAGTTGCACGAACATTATAAGAATACATTTCACTAATCAAATGATAAAAACGAGTAGTTATATCATTCAGGGTTTCATTCTCTAAGAAATGAAATGATTCGAATTCCTTCTTCAACAGATCATGACGTGTCTTTCTTGTCGCTGCATTTCCTTCACCTCTTGCTACCAAGGCATCCCATAGTGCTTTCGTGATCGTACAATAAGAGAATTGATGATAGATGTTTTTTGGAGTGCTTGCGTGAGAATAGCAAACGCCTTCTTCTCTAGATCATACGCTTTCTTGTCATCTTCTAGCATATTCGCCAATGTCGCCGCACTTGAACCTGCTTCTTCGAGATCTTGATTATACGGCGAAATGAAGCACGTCCATACTTTGGTATTTTGCCCTAGAACGTACGTGTGGAAACGACCTTTCCATGTCAGATATTCGTTCATGTGATTTAGCTTTGGCGAGCGGTTATTGCTACCCGTTTCACTTTCGCTCATGAGTAGATTCTGGATACTTTGATTTTGATTTGCCACGCACGCCCATTGACTAGCCGAAATTCTTTCTTGTGGCATCAAAGACTTAACCCATGATATATCAGGGACCGTGCTAATGCTCCAATCGAATGGATTTGTACTCATATTTGATGTTAGAACAATTGTACCTGATTAAAAACTTGAAATCAAATGGTTAAGTATGATTTAAAAAACTTATGTTAATAATAATATCACAAATATGCGACGAAAACAATAAGGTGTTCGTCCAAAACAATAAGTGACGAAAATGTGAGATTTCCTCAAGATCCAATGTGATTAAATTAGGGTGATTTCGTCGTTGAACTGTAGGGTGATTTCGTCGCAGAAAAGAGGGTGATTTCGTCGCTGAACTGTTTGATTTCGTCGCTGAAAGCTGTTGATTTCGTCGCTGAAAGTTGTTGACGAAAATGGGGGTTTTCTTCGCTGGTAATGTTGACGAAAATGGGGGTGATTTCGTTCGAATGAAATTTCGTCAAAGTCTCTTTTAAAAATTCCAAAGTTTGTTGATTTTGTCTTTAGCCAAGATAAGGTCAAAGTAGCAGTTGGTAAAGTGGTGAGAGTTTTCAAAAATAAAAAGGCCTTATCTTCTACTAACACAATACACACAAACTTCAACTTACACCATTCTTTAACAGTTCACTCAACAACTAGTCATCATGCCTTTTGTACACAAAAGTCAAGTTAATATATTTTAAACACAAACACAATAATTCAAATACACATAAGGATCAAACACAGAAATATTCGATGAACACTTTGAAGATATTAAGAACACTATGAAGATCAGTAGAACTACTTGAATATTCCGGCCAGATTTTTCACCGGACAAATATTCGAACGCTAATCTTTGCTTAAAACTTTCAACAAAAACCAAATGCTAACACGTAGAAATGCAAAATAGTAAGGTTTTCACTAAAACTTATAGCAAAACAACACTTCAAACATTGATTTTCAGCAAATATTTCCAGAAAATATGAATTTTTAAGAACACAAACTGAAAATAGTTAAGAACACACTTGTTTCAAACAATCACAATGTTTGGTTTTAAACAAGGAAAAGAGCCAAGGCTCTGATACCACTTGTAGGTCCGTTTTTCTCGGAGGATCCGATATGAAAACCTATTCCCTGTTTATCACAAACACTATCGCGGGTGCGGAATCCCCGTGACGGTGCAAACCAAACACAATGTAAAACACACGCGTAACCAAAGATTCAATATCTATTGATTAGGGATGAGTACAACCACAAACATATACAAACAATGTTTTACAGACTCTCTCAAGTCTCTCTGTTCTCACTCATAGAGTTTCACAGTGGTCTCATGACTAAACTAATAAAGAACTGAGCTATTTATACTGACCAACGGCGAAAACCCTTTGGACGAAAACCATGTGTGACGAAATCAGGGATTTCGCCACACACACATAATGACGAAATCATGGAGTGTTCGCCATAACAATATTGACGAAATCTAAGTTCGTCATGTATGGAATATGAGTTTTTCAGTGACATCATCATGACATCACTAAGGTGATGTCATGGTGATGTGTCGGCGGGAAAGGTCGCGGCTCTCCGTGCTTCGCGTGTCGAACTCTGGGGCGTACGACGGAGGAATGTCGCTACGTCGGGCTTGAGCCAAACCTAACCGAGTCGAACCAAACCGAATCGAACCGAGCCGAGTCGCATCCACATAAAGTGTACCAACACAATGCTTTATCTTGCACATGGTATTACCTGTTCATCAGATCTGTGGAAACAAGTTGAAGACTCGTTTCATCAACAAGTTTTTACGAAGCATGAATCATATAGAACTCAATTTCACAATGATAGTTACCAGAATCACTCCAATTATGTTCTTGACATTGAACAACCAAGATCCAGAGTGTCATCGGTTGATGGTCAATGGTGGTGTAATGGGAATCAACGAAGGTGTAACGGTGGAACTAACAAATTCTCAGATCATATGATGTTTAATGATGCTTCTAGGGTTTCAATTTGGGATAAAGAAAGGCGTGATTCAAACCCTGGCTCACAGCCTACTTTATTTTCTGGGCTAAATGAATTTGGGCCTCAACAATTTACTTCTTGGGCCTCTCAGCAGTCCACTCCTCACTTTGGACTTTCAGCAGATTTTTCTGGTATTAGTGAGAAAGTTGATTCCTAGATTCCTGATTCTGGAGCTACTGCGCATATGACTGCCGATCCATCTATTATTTTTGATGCTGCTCCCTACACTGGATCTGAGTGAGTCGTTGTAGGCAATGGTATGTGTCGTAACCCCCGATCCCAAATCCCCGGGAACGGGCGGCCGTGAGCCAGTTTCGGTGGTATCGCGTGTTTGTCTAATTTGGCAGCGGAAATTACATCAGGACCGTAGTTAGGAAATATTTTATCAGAGTAAAACCACCATATTTTATATAAATAAACACATTGGGATGAAACCCACGTTTTCATTACAAACTTATTTATAGGGATAAGTCTCATTTTATTGAAATAAAACGCCTACTTTATTTAGGTAACTTTTATAGCCACTTTTCCAAGCCTTCAGTGCTGTCCAGCTGGCTTCTAATTGGCTTTCACATTGTGTTACCTGAAACGCGTTTTAAAAACATTTGTCAGTGAGAAATACTGGTGAGTGAATCCCAGTTTAATCAAGAAACATTAATTTAATTTAAACAGTATTGAGGGCGATTACAATGTTTATATCTACCCAATTACTCATTCAGTACTGTCAATCCTGACAGGTGGGTCATATTACACATTGGCTAACTCTTCGTCCAATGGTAACGTGTTCCACATTTTGTATACAAAACCCTAACATACCGGCAGTAATCGTAGAATTACAAAGACTCAATCACTGCTAAATTGCATTGTAAAATAGTTAAGGTTTTGTAAAAACTATTTACAAAAAGGAGATTACTCACATTGCTCTCTTAGATTATCCTTTAGGGTTTCCTGAGAATTATCTATAATTTACACAAATGCACATGTGTTAGTATAATAACCCATTTTAACATTAGTAATACCCTCCCCGAGACGGCATTCCAACGACTACGTCGGGCAGAACCAGGACAGCCGTTACGGAACCCTAGATCAATCGGGCAGAGAATCTAATACGTATCCATGGGTTATGATACTTACAACGGAGCGGAACTTCGTTATTTAGGGGGTATTATACCCGACTATAGCTTATACTATCAGAAATTCATAAGAAAGAAAAGAACGTGAGCGATTTGGGACTGAAGCCCGAGCTCCCAATTTATAGGGCTGTAATCCAAGTTTCTCGCGACCCGCGTAAATGTAGGCTAAGGCCTACGCGGCCCGCGTCAACGCTGGTCAACAGCGTAGCTGATTCGGGTCAGCATGTAGGTTCAACACGAGTCGGACACGTATCATCACTGGGCTGCGCCACATTTTGGGCCTCTAGCGGCCCGCGTAAGGGTTAAGGGGTCCTTTACGCGGCCCGCCTAAACCTCAAAAATTGACTTTTAATTATTTTTAATAATATTCAAGGTATTCGGGGTCCGTTTTCGCGTATGGGGTGTATTTTAGGACATATTAGGATATTTTAAAATATATTAGGGTGTCGGAAAATTTGTGAGGGTTGTTATATCCTCTCCACCTTGTTTTAGAGCTCGTCCTCGAGATCTACTGGAACAAGTGTGGATATTTCTTCTGCATTTCTGATTCAAGCTCCCATGTGTACTCAGGTCCTCTTTTGGAGTCCCACTTCACTTTGACCAGAACTAATCTCTTGTGCTTGAGGTTCTTGACTTTCCTGTCTTCTATCTGTAAAGGTCTTTCTACAAACTTGAGTTGTTCATTAACCTCTATATCCTTAAGAGGCACTACTAGTGATTCATCTGCTAAGCATTTCTTGAGATTAGATACATGAAATACATCATGTATTCCTGCCATATCCTCTGGCAATTGTAGCTAATAGGCTACAGGTCCTATTTTTCTAATAATCTCAAAAGGTCCAACATACCTGGGACTTAGCTTTCCTCGTTTGATGAATCTTACCACTCCTTTCCAAGGAAAGACTTTTAACAATACTTTGTCTCCTACTTGAAATTCCAATGGTTTTCGTCGGTTGTCAGCTTAGCTCTTTTGTCGATCACGTGCTGTTTTTAGTCGTTCCTTGACTTGAATGATCTTGTCAGTTGTTTCTTGCGCTATCTCAGGTCCAGATAGTTGCTTTTCCCCAATTTCTGCCCAACAGACTGTGGTCCGGCACTTTCCTCCATAAAGTGCTTCGAATGCTGCAGCATTGATACTTGTGTGATAACTGTTATTATAAGAAAATTCTATTAAAGGTAAGTGATCGTCCCAATTACCTCCGAAATCAATTACACAAACTCTAAGCATGTCCTCCATTATCTGAATTGTCCTTTCGCTTTGTCCGACTGTTTGAGGATGAAAAGCTGTGCTTAGATTTAACTTGGTTGATTTTTGAAAACTTGACAAAAAATGAGAGGTAAAACAGTTATCCCTATCAGAAACAATTGATAAAGGAATTCCATGTAGTGAAACTATTTTATTTACATATAATTTAGCTAACTGTTCCGTACTGAAAGTTTCCTTCGTTGGTAGGAAATGAGCTGACTTGGTTAGCCTATCTACAATCACCAAGATTGTATCATTACCTTTCCTTGTTTTGGGTAATTTGGTAACAAAATCCATTGTTATCAATTCCCATTTCCACACTAGCATTTCTAACTGTTGTAACAAACCTGGGGGTTTCTGATGTTCAGCTTTAACTTGTGAACAGGTTAAACATTTAGAAACATAGGTTGCTATGTCCTTTTTCATTCCTATCCATCAGAAATTCTTTCTTAAATCCTGGTACATCTTATCATTTCCTGGATGCATCGTATATTAGGACTTATGTGCTTCTTCTAATATACGATAACGTAGGTTTCCTAATTTAGGTATCCACATTCTCTTTTCATGGAATCTCCAAATTCCATCTGTTCCTTGTTCTAATTCTTTAATCATACCTTTTAGTTTTTCAGTATCATCCTTGATTACTGATTCTTGTGCTTTTCTAATTTGATCATTTAAATCTACTTGTAGATTTAATTTAAGAGAATGTACCCTTTTTGGCTTTTCATGATATTTTCGACTTAAAGCATCAGCAACTACATTTGCCTTTCTTGCATGATACTGGATATCACAATTATAACCACTAAGCAATTCCATCCAACGTCTTTGTCTCATATTTAACTCTTTTTGCCCGAAAACATACCTTAAACTCTTATGATCATAGAATATGGTAAACTTACTACCATAAAGGTAATGTCTCCAAATTTTAAGGGCAAAAATTATAGCTCCTGGTTCTAGATCATGGGTTGAATAATTCTCTTCATGATTTTTAAGTTGTCTAGAGGCGTAATTTATAACCTTTTGACGTTGCATTAGTGCACATCCATAACCTAATTTAGAAGCGTCACAATAAATTACAAAATCTTCAGTTCCTTCTGGTAATGCTAGTATGGGTGCATGGGTTAATCTTTGCTTAAGAATTCTAAAAGCTTCTTCCTGTTTTGGTCCCCATTCAAACTTAATGGATTTACAGGTTAACTTAGTTAAAGGAATGGCTATTCTAGAGAAATCTCAAATAAATCTTCTATAATAACCGGCCAATCCTAAGAAACTTCTAACCTCAGTTGGTGACTCAGGTGTCTTCCATTTGGTTATTACCTCGATTTTGGTTGGATCCACATGAATTCCTTCATGGTTCCCTAAGTGTCCAAGAAACTGTACCTGTTCTAACCAAAATTCACACTTTGAAAACTTAGCATAAAGTTTTTCTTTTCTTAATATACTTAAAAGTGAGTGCAAATGCTTTGCATGTTACTCTTTACTTTTGGAGTAAATTAGAATATCATCTATAAAGACAATTATGAATTTATCCAAATATGGCTTACATATCCGGTTCATCATGTCCAGGGGTTGATAGTTACAACGGAGCAGAGTATCTAATACGTATCCAGGGGTTGATAGTTACAACGGAGCAGAACTTCGTTATTTAGGGGGGTATTATACCCGACTATAGCTTATACTATCAGAAATTCGTAAGAAAGAAAAGAACGTGAGCGATTTGGGACTGAAGCCCGAGCTCCCAATTTATAGGGCTGTAATCCAAGTTTCTCGTGGCCCGCGTAAATGTAGGCTAAGGCCTATGCGGCCCGCGTCAACGCTGGTCAACAGCGTAGCTGATCCGGGTCAGCATGTAGGTTCAACACGAGTCGGACACGTGTCATCACCGGGTTGCGCCACATGTTGGGCCTCTAGCGGCCCGCGTAAGGGTTAAGGGGTCCTTTACGCGGCCCGCCTAAACCTCAAAAATTGATTTTTAATTATTTTTAATAATATACAAGGTATTCGGGGTCCGTTTTCGCGTATGGGGTGTATTTTAGGACATATTGGGATATTTTAAAATATATTAGGGTGTCGGAAAATTTGTGAGGGTTGTTATAGTATGGCTCTTACGATTTCTCACATTGGCACAACTTTACTTCATTTATCTGATTGTACTCGTACTCTTAGACATGTTCTGGTGGTTCCTGGCTTAGCCAAGAACCTTCTGTCGATTACACAGTTAGTCATTGATCATCCTATAGCTGTCGTTTTCTCTTATTTTGGACTGTCTATGCAGACTTTGACTGGGCAGCTCCTCCATCACACACGTGGTAGTCCACATCAGCTATATTCTCTTGTTGCTTTCACTTCTGTTTCTCGTGAGACTTGGCATTCCCAGTTGGGTCATCCATCTGGTGATGTTTTGTCTAGATGTTCCTTTTTACATGTGACAAACAAAACCCAACACACACATTGTACTACTTGTAGTGTTTCAAAATCAACTAGATTACTTAAAAAATGAGTCAACAAAAGGTTAGAAAATGCATATTTAAAAAATTACATATAAAAATATGCGTGTATATATAAAACTAAAAATTACACATAAAAACTCAATTTGATTAATTCCGACTGTTAATCCCCTATATACTTTTAACTATTTGTTTTCTCTTTTCAGATAAAAAAATAATTAAAATATTTTTAAATGTCTTTTAAATATTCATTTTCTCAATTTTGCAACGGGGTTAATTCGTGTCAGTATATCCATCGCTAAAACTTAGCTAAATTTGTCCTTAAGTAATCCATAGCAAAATAACTTGCCATTGATTTTTTCCACGATGAATATACGTTTTTCTAGAAGTGCGGCATTGTTTGGTAATTAAAAAACTTTAAGTGACGAGTAATTAAATCCATTCTTCCATGAGAAAACTGTATGTTTTGAAATAGACTTGTTTTCTGAAGCAGAAAGTTATGCCTAGAGCTTTATAGTTTTACAAATTCTGTTATGTTACATATGGATTGAACATTAATCAACCAGATTTTTAGGGTAAAGAAGTGTAGATGGTTGATTAATTCGCACAAGTAACCAATATATAGAATGAAGAAGTATATCAATTCAACTTAGATGTTTAAGGGTATTGTTAAATTGTTATTACTTCAGGTTCTTAGTGTAAAATGGTAAACCGCAGAAACTGCAAAATCTGAAATTTCAGGTCCATTATGCACTCAAACTTTGTGACAACACATAATCAAACTTGGACAAAAAAAGGGCACATACATCACTCATACCGCATAGGAAACGAACCACTAATTAACCCAGAAACCACGACATACGTAGAATCTTGCTATAATCCAAACGGAAAGACCTAGCCAGCCATAACTGGATATATGGCCATGGCTATATATAGTTAACTAAGGTACTAGCTACATGTCTCTTACTTCAAACATGTTGCGGTTCTTGACAACTATATCAAACATATGCATCGATTTGAGCTTGTTAAAGTTTTTAGGCAGTGAGATGAGATGCACAGTGGATCTTTTGTGAAACTGCAACAAATCAGGATCATCATAGTACCTTTCCCATCCTAGTGATGGCAAGATTCTTTCCAGCCTATCATAGGAAGTCACCACTTCGTTCGTTGGTACATGGACCAAGACCTTACGTCGAGCCGAACCTTGACAGGAATCACCTCCAGGGCTCTCCACTAGTCGAACCACGCCGTTCTGATTGAAAACCCAGACACCAGACATATCTTAAGTTCTTGACTAGCTAGATAGGGTTTTATGTTCTGAACAAGAATATGAATTTATGGATTTGGGGGCTGGGGGTTTATATAAGAGTTTGTAGCAACGTGGAGTATATAATAATAAAGACATAAAGCGTGTGTTCGGGTCCATTTATCGGCTGAGAAAAAACTTTGTGTGTTTAGGACATCACTTACCCACATGTGGGTGTGTGGGGGAGGGAATCCAAAATATTTTTCCATCTCGTTATAAATCCCCACAAATATACTCAAAGAGAATGGTAAGCTGATTGAGAATGGTCCTAATTACCAAAAATGGAAAAAGCTGTACTATATGACCAGATGTTGATTGATACTATAGACACAATTTTAGACTGTTTCATTGTTATGAACTTTGGTTGATTTATTAAGACAGTATTTAACAATCAAAGTACTAATTTAATTTTCATTTAAATGACTATTGTAAACCGTCTAAGGCAAGTACATCTAGAAATAGGAAATTTTGAACGAATTCTAGGACTATTCTTGGGACATAATTTTAGAGGATAACTAGTGGAATTTCCTGGCGTGTTACGGCGGGAATTCGGTCGGTTGCAGTTCAATTCATTACGGTGTAAGTGCGATACCGTCACTCGGTAGAGCAACCAAAAGATAAAACCCATAAAAAGCGGTAATATATGTCCAAAAGGATATCAATGGACACGTGTTTTACATGTATTGAAAACCATTACCAATACCGATGTTGTTCAGTCATTTTACATATATTGAAAACCATTACCGATACCGATGTTGTTCAGTCGGAATCAATGTGGTACCGATTTTGGTGGGACCATATCAATTTTGTTCATCACGGTATCGGTAGATACTATTTGCCTTGCGTGAACCCAGATGATCCCTTGAACCATCTTCCGGATGGAGGTCACATTGATCACAATGTTTTCCATACTTGTCGATACACAAACAAACGGATTGAACAACCACAGAAACTCTACAATCAAAATCAATTGAAAACAAGAATGATGTGAACAAAAGTAATGTGCTTGATCGTGGAATAAAGAACACAATATCGTTCTTTCACTTCTATTTATTTGGAGTGAAGCGTCACGACTATAACATCCCACCATTTGTATACAATTTCTATCCCATGCAACGTTCCACTCCAGTTTACCCTAATGGACTTAAAAACAACAAATCCGACCCAAATGTTGTGGCCTCCAAGCCAATACATAAATGTAAAACATAATAGTTTGACCCATAATACTAAGCTAAAATAAAACATAGCAAGCCCAAACGCGGTTTGTGTGATTATATGTATTCATTCACCCCATTAATCACAAAACAAGTCTTCAATCTTTAAACTTCAAGCCATGCCACATGTGGCGTCATCAACGATGATTACCAAGTCTTCATCCGAGTACTCCTCATCAGGTTCGCTCTCACTTTAACTTGCTTGAAGTGAACATCCATTGTTACATCAAGGGTTAGGGGACCGCAACCTTTTGGCCATATTCTTTTTGCACTAACATTTCGCTTTTCCCATATGGCTTTGCCTTTTGCTCCCTTTTCCGTAATCTCGTTTTCTTCACAAGCTTTGAAAATCATTACGTCCTTCTCTCTCAATTTGACCCTACTCATAACATGGAAATTCCTATCAAATAGATCATGATATTTAATATAAGTTATTTTTAAAGCTTTGTCATCATCTTCAACGTGGCCAAGTTTGAAAGCCACCATTTTCCGTAAGCCTTCCTTTGTAACTTCATTGAAAATGCCCATACCTACCACAATCGTTTATAATTCTAACAGATACCTTTTTCACCAAACAACACACGTGGAGGTATTTGCTCTATCTTGAGAATACCGAGATAGTCTTGTAAAAACCACTTCAACAATTTTGTAAACACCATCTTGAATCCAATTTGATGTCTCATCAAAATCTTGGCAATTTCACCAATTCTACGAATTACGAAATTCTACAGCTTTCAGTGTTTTATTTTCGTTTCGGTTTCACAAACTTTTACACTACTCACAAAATCCCAAACCTTCTTTCGTAAGTCTTCATGCACCACATTTGGATTGTTATCCATTTCTTCTAAATAACACATCAATGTCAATTTTTTCCTTTTAACATAAACCATTCCAACAAATTCAACCTTACTACTCAATGTTCCTTCCTTAACCACACTGTGGTCATCTTTAGGAATTTCTTTTCACTATCCTTTTGAAACTTCTTCTCATAAAAACTTTCAACATATGTTTGTAAAATTTCTCTTTTTCCTTTAGATAGGTAGTTATTACATCAATATTTTCATAAAACTTTTCCAAGTAATCTTGTTTAAGTTTTATTTCTGAGTTTTCACTAAACACGTCATGACCCTTGGATTTTCCATTAAACATTCTTCACAGAGAACATTTCTCCCCATCCATTATAACTTTTCCTTATTATAGGAGTTGTTCTAAACTTAGAACATTCCTTTCCATAGTAGGAACATAATTAACACAAGGAATTCTCTTTGAATTATCATCAACGGGAACCTTACATTCACCAACCCCATGTATAAAAGAAAAAACTTTAGTTTTCTTGTTTGTGGTTATTACAAAATGGCTTTTAAAAACTTTGAACACGTCCTTATTTCCGGTCATGTGTTTTTTATACTTTGGGTTGAAACCCACATAGAGTTCCTACCACCCCCATCACTCTTTACTAAAAAAATCCCTCTACAGGTTCAGAAGAGAGATTTATAACTTGGCAAATGGATGCTATGTGACTAATCTCTTGACATAGATAGCAGTGTACGCCTAACCTCCATGGACTCCTGGTTGGATTCTTTCCTTCCGTATTAACTTTCCTCCAACCTTGTTTAGGAAGTGTATTTGTGGTAGTCTTCCTCACTCTTCATCTGATTTTGAGAGATGACGAATGACGTGCGACCCCTTCACCTAGTTGCTACCCTGGCATTTTTGTCTCAGGTTATATCCTACACCAAACCTTACGGCCTCATCCCTGTTTGCTTCGCCCTGTCCAAAACCTGACGTTCCCATCAAACTGCCACATGAAAACTATTTTCAGTAACTTCACTTAGAAAGGATAACGGCGTTAAAAATTGATAAATGTGATTAGACTCGTACAAATATTGAACCCGATAACCAAATACACCTTTTCAACATACTATATCCACCAAATCCCACGTGTAAAATATAATAGATGCTTAAGAACTTAGAATTTCTCAAAAAGGGTACTGTCACACCCCCAAAACCACATGCGGAGTACCACCGCTAGGCGTGTGACATGACCAGGATCCAGCCACCAATTATACTGGGCATTGGTTAATAGTAAGAAGTTTCACCAACCATAATAGTTAGTAAACATCATAGTTTAAAGTTTTAAAAGTTTAAGTTCAAATAACCGTTTAAGTAAGCAGCGGAAGCATAAACCAAACAGTTTCTAAACAAGGTTCATAGTTCAAGATTATTTAGAACCCAACTCATGGGTTAGACGACCACTACACATTCCCAAGCTGCACGCTCCTGAGTCACTGGGTACCTGCAAAGCATGCAGTAGGGTGTCAACAAAAATGTTGGCGAGTTCACGAGTTGTCCAGTTTTAATTTCCAAAAACTTGTTTCACTAGTTAATTTACTCTTTTATACATGCCATGGGGAGCTACCCCATAAGTAAGCTACTAAACTGCTTTTACAATACCGAATACTATTCATCCGTACGTTTCCATAGAGTGCCCCGTTTGTCAATGTTCTATCATCATTGACGGTTTTGCCAGAGTACATTAGTTCATGCCCGATCCCATACACGGGCACGGTGTGAGGTTGGTGAGACCTAAATAGCGCTATCAACTAATAACCCGTTCGCCAGACCCCGGTGACTAATCGGTATTAAGAAGTGAGGACTTGAGTGATAGAGTTTCGTTTAGTGTTGCTTGTTGCATCCAGTATAAACAGTAATTAACTAAAAGTCCTGCATAAGGGGAGAAAAGTAGGTTTGTATCCCTTCAAGGGGATAGTGTTGTTATAAGTTTCGTTTCCCAACCACCGGGAACGCATGCTTTAGTAGTTTGTGAACTCACCTTGGGTTGCTCGGCAGATTAGTTACTTAGTCAAACACGTTGGTCACCACGTCCTAACATGGTTACCAGTATAGGTCAGGTTTGGGTACAGAGAAGTCACATATATCCTACACGTATCTAACACATAGCATACATATCACATAAGGTTATTGGGCCAGTCCTATCACATGTTCAGTATCACATAATCCAGTTAAACAGTAATAAGCGTGAACAGTCCATACAATTCGGCCCAATAATGGAAACAAGCAGCCCAGTCGAGACCAGGTGGTCTCGACTCGAGATTATGCGTTCTCGAGTCGCAACCAGGAGATCTTCGAGTTGTAATGGCTGGTCTCGAGTGGTACAGGAATGAGTCGCAACCTCCGAGGTCTCGAGTTCAGTCTCGAGTCGAGATTATGAGGTCGCGAGTTGTCACTTGATGGTCTCGAGTCGCAATCACTGCGGTCTCGACTTGTAGCTTAATGGTCTCGAGTCGAAACCGGGGGTCTCGACTCGCATTACCTGCTGATTCTAGAACATATGCCAGCTTTGTACTAACCAATAGAATTTCGATTTCATGATATTGTGTACTATCCAACCCAAAACACACAAACATGTTTTCTTGTCTGATTTTAATTCAAAATAGATCAAACATAGCAATTTTTAAATGTTCATAACATATTCAAACAGTTCATCCTTTTAGGGTTTTTATCATAACAACATGCTCATTCAAGAAAATCTATCCTAGCATGAACTCAAGTCAATAACATCATCGGCTCCTAATTCTAGCATATTCAATCAATACAATAGCATGCTTACATAAGATTTATCATCAACATTTGTCCTATAATTTCTAACATAAATCGAATGACCATAAGCATCCCAAACTACAAATCATTCACCATTCAAATATCTTAGCAATTCATTATCATACAAGAGTTCACATATTTCATCCATCATTTAATCATTCAAAGCAAGTAGCATCATTATACACATAAACACCTAGTGAACATCTAAAACACTAACCGGTTGATGTGTGACACCGAGGTATATAAGAAGATGATGAAGTAAAGTCTCCGAGTGATGATAATGAGCTTGACCGAGGTTCCTTGTTGTTGCCGGTTGAATCCGAGAGAGAGGAGAGGGTGATGTGGTTAGGGTTTTGTTGAGAGGGTGAATAAGAGTGTGAGGGAGTGAGTGTGAGGGTATGTTTGCAAATGGTGAAAAGTGGCAAGGTTGGTCATCCTCATGGGTTATATACCCGTTCCGAGTTGGTGCACCCTAATGGGTTTCCGAGTGGGTTTCTCGGGTGCATGGCCCAACCGGCCCAACTGTTTACTCGAGACCGAGTGGTCTCGGCTCACTACATACATATATATATATATAACTATACATTATATGTACACATTATCAACACATAGCACATCAAGATAAATCACAACTTTCATTTAATAATATGTACACGCAATACCGAAACAAGAAGGTTGCTCGAGAAAATCCAGAGTGTCACATTATCCCCAAGTTTTGAGAACTTTCGTCCCGAAAGTTAAGGCAGCCACTGTCAAGCTGGTGAGAACGTTTCAACGGGGTGTCACATCATCCCCCCGTTAGTTTGGAATTTCGTCCTGAAATTCGGTCGTAGCTTCAGTGCTGGGAGTTTCATTTGGGAATAACTGGGGATACTTGCGCTTCATCTAGTCTTCCCGCTCCCAGGTAAACTCTGGGCCACGGCGTGAGTTCCAACGAAGTCGTACGATAGGTATCTGGCTACGTTTGAGGGTTTTGATTTCTCGATCCGTGATCTCAATCGGTTCCTCAGTAAAGTGTAGCTGTTCGTCAATAGTGAGTTCCTTGAAAGGAATGATGAGTGTTTCATCTAATAGACACTTTTTCAGATTAGACACATGAAAGACGTTGTGCACCGCACTCAGTTCTTCAGGTAGATTCAATCTGTAAGCAACCTTACCGATCTTTTCGGTAATTTCGAATGGCCCGACATATCGCGGATTAAGCTTGCCCCGTTTTCCAAAACGAACCACACCCTTCCAGGGTGAGACTTTAAGTAGAGCCCGATCACCGACCTGGAATTCTAGCGGTTTCCTACTCTTGTCAGCGTAACTTTTCTGACGGTCACGAGCTGCCGCCATGCGTTGTATGATCTGGGCAATCATTTCCGTAGTTTCGACTACAAGTTCCGGGCTGGTAATTTGGCTTTCGCCAACTTCCGCCCAACATAAGGGTGATCGGCATTTACGACCGTACAATACCTCAAAGGGTGCTGCTTGAATGCTGGTGTGGTAGCTGTTGTTGTAGGAGAATTCTACTAACGGTAGATGTTTTTCCCAGCCCTTGCCAAAATCGATTACACATGCCCTAAGCATGTCTTCAAGTGTTTGGATGGTGCGTTCAGACTGCCCATCCGTTTGTGGATGATAAGCGGTGCTCATGTCTAAACGTGAGCCAAAGGATTTGTGCATAGCTTGCCACAACTCAGAAGTAAAACGCGCGTCTCGATCGGAAATAATAGAGGTTGGCACTCCGTGCCTCGAAACCACTTCCTTTAAGTAAACCTCTGCCAAGGTAGAGAACTTGTGTGTTTCTTTAATAGCCAAAAAGTGTGCAGACTTAGTTAATCGATCCACTATCACCCAAATGGTGTCACCACTTCGTTCGTTGGTACATGGAACAAGACCTTACGTCGAGCCGAACCTTGACAGGAATCACCTTCAGGGCTCTCCACTAGTCGAACCACGCCGTTCTGATTGAAAACCTAGACACCAGACATATCTTAAGTTCTTGACTAGCTAGATAGGGTTTTATGTTCTGAACAAGAATATGAATTTATGGATTTGGGGGCTGGGGGTTTATATAAGAGTTTGTAGCAACGTGGAGTATATAATAATTAAGACATAAAGCGTGTGTTCGGGTCCATTTATCGGTTGAGAAAAAACTTTGTGTGTTTAGGACATCACTTACCCACATGTGGGTGTGTGGGGGAGGGAATCCAAAATCTTTTTCCATCTCGTTATAAATCCCCAAAAATATACTCAAAGAGAATCGTAAGCTGATTGAGAATGGTCCTAATTACCAAAAATGGAAACAGCTGTACTATATGACCAGATGTTGATTGATACTATAGACACAATTTTAGACTGTTTCATTGTTATGAACTTTCGTTGATTTATTAAGACAGTATTTAACAATCAAAGTACTAATTTAATTTTCATTTAAATGACTATTGTAAACCGTCTAAGGCAAGTACATCTAGAAATAGGAAATTTTGAACGAATTCTAGGACTATTCTGGGGAAATAATTTTAGAGGATAACTAGTGGAATTTCCTGGCGTGTTACGGCAGGAATTCGGTCGGTTGCAGTTCAATTCATTATGGTGTAAGTGCGATACCGTCACTCGGTAGAGCAACCAAAAGATAAAACCCATAAAAAGCCGTAATATATGTCCAAAAGGATATCAATGGACACGTGTTTTACATGTATTGAAAACGATTACCAATACCGATGTTGTTCAGTCATTTTACATATATTGAAAACCATTACCGATACCGATGTTGTTCACTCGGAATCAATGTGGTACCGATTTTGGTGGGACCATATCAATTTTGTTCATCACGGTATCGGTAGATACTATTTGCCTTGCATGAACCCAGATGATCCCATGAACCATCTTCCGGATGGAGGTCACATTGATCACAATGTTTTCCATACTTGTCGATACACAAACAAACGGATTGAACAACCACAGAAACTCTACAATCAAAATCAATTGAAAACAAGAATGATGTGAACAAAAGTAATGTGCTTGATCGTGGAATAAAGAACACAATATCGTTCTTTCACTTCTATTTATTTGGAGTGAAGCGTCACGACTATAACATCCCACCATTTGTATACAATTTCTATCCCATGCAACGTTCCACACCAGTTTACCCTAATGGACTTAAAAAAACAAATCCGACCCAAATGTTGTGGCCTCCAAGCCAATACATAAATGTAAAACATAATAGTTTGACCCATAATACTAAGCTAAAATAAAACATAGCAAGCCCAAACGCGGTTTGTGTGATTATATGTATTCATTCACCCCCTTAATCACAAAACAAGTCTTCAATCTTTAAACTTCAAGCCATGCCACATGTGGCGTCATCAACGATGATTACCAAGTCTTCATCCGAGTACTCCTCATCAGGTTCGCTCTCACTTTAACTTGCTTGAAGTGAACATCCATTGTTACATCAAGGGTTAGGGGACCGCAACCATTTGGCCATATTCTTTTTGCACTAACATTTGGCTTTTCCCATATGGCTTTGCCTTTTGCTCCCTTTTCCGTAATCTCGTTTTCTTCACAAGCTTTGAAAATCATTACGTCCTTCTCTCTCAATTTGACCCTACTCATAACATGGAAATTCCTATCAAATAGATCATGATATTTAATATAAGTTATTTTTAAAGCTTTGTCATCATCTTCAACGTGGCCAAGTTTGAAAGCCACCATTTTCCGTAAGCCTTCCTTTGTAACTTCATTGAAAATGCCCATACCTACCACAATCGTTTATAATTCTAACAGATACCTTTTCACCAAACAACACACGTGGAGGTATTTGCTCTATCTTGAGAATACCGAGATAGTCTTGTAAAAACCACTTCAACAATTTTGTAAACACCATCTTGAATCCAATTTGATGTCTCATCAAAATCTTGGCAATTTCACCAATTCTACGAATTACGAAATTCTACAGCTTTCATTGTTTTATTTTCGTTTCGGTTTCACAAACTTTTACACTACTCACAAAATCCCAAACCTTCTTTCGTAAGTCTTCATGCACCACATTTGGATTGTTATCCATTTCTTCTAAATAACACATCAATGTCAATTTTTTCCTTTTAACATAAACCATTCCAACAAATTCAACCTTACTACTCAATGTTCCTTCCTTAACCACACTGTGGTCATCTTTAGGAATTTCTTTTCACTATCCTTTTGAAACTTCTTCTCATAAAAACTTTCAACATATGTTTGTAAAATTTCTCTTTTTCCTTTAGATAGGTAGTTATTACATCAATATTTTCATAAAACTTTTCCAAGTAATCTTGTTTAAGTTTTATTTCTGAGTTTTCACTAAACACGTCATGACCCTTGGATTTTCCATTAAACATTCTTCACAGAGAACATTTCTCCCCATCCATTATAACTTTTCCTTATTATAGGAGTTGTTCTAAACTTAGAACATTCCTTTCCATAGTAGGAACATAATTAACACAAGGAATTCTCTTTGAATTATCATCAACGGGAACTTTACATTCACCAACCCCATGTATAAAAGAAAAAACTTTAGTTTTCTTGTTTGTGGTTATTCCAAAATGGCTTTTAAAAACTTTGAACACGTCCTTATTTCCGGTCATGTGTTTTTTATACTTTGGGTTGAAACCCACATAGAGTTCCTACCACCCCATCACTCTTTACTAAAAAAATCCCTCTACAGGTTCAGAAGAGAGATTTATAACTTGGCAAATGGATGCTATGTGACTAATCTCTTGACATAGATAGCAGTGTACGCCTAACCTCCATGGACTCCTGGTTGGATTCTTTCCTTCCGTATTAACTTTCCTCCAACCTTGTTTAGGAAGTGTATTTGTGGTAGTCTTCCTCACTCTTCATCTGATTTTGAGAGATGACGAATGACGTGCGACCCCTTCACCTAGTTGCTACCCTGGCATTTTTGTCTCAGGTTATATCCTACACCAAACCTTACGGCCTCATCCCTGTTTGCTTCGCCCTGTCCAAAACCTGACGTTCCCATCAAACTGCCACATGAAAACTATTTTCAGTAACTTCACTTAGAAAGGATAACGGCGTTAAAAATTGATAAATGTGATTAGACTCGTACAAATATTGAACCCGATAACCAAATACACCTTTTCAACATACTATATCCACCAAATCCCACGTGTAAAATATAATAGATGCTTAAGAACTTAGAATTTCTCAAAAAGGGTACTGTCACACCCCCAAAACCACATGCGGAGTACCACCGCTAGGCGTGTGACATGACCAGGATCCAGCCACCAATTATACTAGGCATTGGTTAATAGTAAGAAGTTTCACCAACCATAATAGTTAGTAAACATCTTAGTTTAAAGTTTTAAAAGTTTAAGTTCAAATAACCGTTTAAGTAAGCAGCGGAAGCATAAACCAAACAGTTTCTAAACAAGGTTCATAGTTCAAGATTATTTAGAACCCAACTCATGGGTTAGACGACCACTACACATTCCCAAGCTGCAGTAGGGTATCAACAAAAATGTTGGCGAGTTCACGAGTTGTCCAGTTTTAATTTCCAAATACTTGTTTCACTAGTTAATTTACTCTTTTATACATGCCATGGGGAGCTACCCCATAAGTAAGCTACTAAACTGTTTTTACAATACCGAATACTATTCATCCGTACGTTTCCACAGAGTGCCCCGTTTGTCAATGTTCTATCATCATTGACGGTTTTGCCAGAGTACATTAGTTCACGCCCGATCCCATAAACGGGCACGGTGTGAGGTTGGTGAGACCTAAATAGCGCTATCAACTAATAACCCGTTCGCCAGACCCCGGTGACTAATCGGTATTAAGAAGTGAGGACTTGAGTGATAGAGTTTCATTTAGTGTTGCTTGTTGCATCCAGTATAAACAGTAATTAACTAAAAGTCCCGCATAAGGGGAGAAAAGTAGGTGTGTATCCCTTCAAGGGGATAGTGTTGTTATAAGTTTCGTTTCCCAACCACCGGGAACGCATGCTTTAGTAGTTTGTGAACTCACCTTGGGTTGCTCGGCAGATTAGTTACTTAGTCAAACACGTTGGTCACCACGTCCTAACATGGTTACCAGTATAGGTCAGGTTTGGGTACAGAGAAGTCACGTATATCCTACACGTATCTAACACATAGCATACATATCACATAAGGTTATTGGGTCAGTCCTATCACATGTTCAGTAACACATAATCCAGTTAAACAGTAATAAGCGTGAACAGTCCATACAATTCGGCCCAATAACGGAGACAAGCAGCCCAGTCGAGACCAGGTGGTCTCGACTCGAGATTATGCGGTCTCGAGTCGCAACCAGGAGATCTTCGAGTTGTAATGGCTGGTCTCGAGTGGTACAGGCATGAGTCGCAACCTCCGAGGTCTCGAGTTCAGTCTCGAGTCGAGATTATGAGGTCTCGAGTTGTCACTTGATGGTCTCGAGTCGCAATCACTGCGGTCTCGACTTGTAGCTTAATGGTCTCGAGTCGAAACCGGGGGTCTCGACTCGCATTACCTGCTGATTCTAGAACATGTGCCAGCTTTGTACTAACCAATAGAATTTCGATTTCATGATATTGTGTACTATCTAACCCAAAACACACAAACATGTTTTCTTGTCTGATTTTAATTCAAAATAGATCAAACATAGCAATTTTTAAATGTTCATAACATATTCAAACAGTTCATCCTTTTAGGGTTTTTATCATAACAACATGCTCATTCAAGAAAATCTATCCTAGCATGAACTCAAGTCAATAACATCATCGGCTCCTAATTCTAGCATATTCAATCAATACAATAGCATGCTTACATAAGATTTATCATCAACATTTGTCCTATAATTTCTAACATAAATCGAATGACCATAAGCATCCCAAACTACAAATCATTCACCATTCAAATATCTTAGCAATTCATTATCATACAAGAGTTCACATATTTCATCCATCATTTAATCATTCAAAGCAAGTAGCATCATTATACACATAAACACCTAGTGAACATCTAAAACACTAACCGGTTGATGTGTGACACCGAGGTATATAAGAAGATGATGAAGTAAAGTCTCCGAGTGATGATAATGAGCTTGACCGAGGTTCCTTGTTGTTGCCGGTTGAATCCGAGAGAGAGGAGAGGGTGATGTGGTTAGGGTTTTGTTGAGAGGGTGGATAAGAGTGTGAGGGAGTGAGTGTGAGGGAATGTTTGCAAATGGTGAAAAGTGGCAAGGTTGGTCATCCTCATGGGTTATATACCCGTTCCGAGTTGGTGCACCCTAATGGGTTTCCGAGTGGGTTTCTCGGGTGCATGGCCCAACCGGCCCAACTGTTTACTCGAGACCGAGTGGTCTCGGCTCACTACATACATATATATATATATATAACTATACATTATACGTACACATTATCAACACATAGCACATCAAGATAAATCACAACTTTCATTTAATAATATGTACACGCAATACCGAAACAAGAAGGTTGCTCGGGAAAATCCAGAGTGTCACATTATCCCCAAGTTTTGAGAACTTTCATCCCGAAAGTTAAGGCAGCCACTGTCAAGCTGGTGAGAACGTTTCAACGGGGTGTCACATCATCCCCCCGTTAGTTTGGAATTTCGTCTCGAAATTCGGTTGTAGCTTCAGTGCTGGGAGTTTCATTTGGGAATAACTGGGGATACTTGCGCTTCATCTGGTCTTCCCGCTCCCAGGTAAACTCTGGGCCACAGCGTGAGTTCCAACGAACTCGTACGATAGGTATCTGGCTACGTTTGAGGGTTTTGATTTCTCGATCCGTGATCTCAATCGGTTCCTCAGTAAAGTGTAGCTGTTCGTCAATAGTGAGTTCCTTGAAAGGAATGATGAGTGTTTCATCTGATAGACACTTTTTCAGATTAGACACATGAAAGACGTTGTGCACCGCACTCAGTTCTTCAGGTAGATTCAATCTGTAAGCAACCTTACCGATCTTTTCGGTAATTTCGAATGGTCCGACATATCGCGGATTAAGCTTGCCCTGTTTTCCAAAATGAACCACACCCTTCCAGGGTGAGACTTTAAGTAGAGCCCGATCACCGACCTGGAATTCTAGCGGTTTCCTACTCTTGTCAGCGTAACTTTTCTGACGGTCACGAGCTGCCGCCATGCGTTGTCTGATCTGGGCAATCATTTCCGTAGTTTCGACTACAAGTTTCGGGCCGGTAATTTGGCTTTCGACTATAAGGGTGATCGGCATTTATGACCGTACAATGCTTCAAAGGGTGCTGCTTGAATGTTGGTGTGGTAGCTGTTGTTGTAGGAGAATTCTACTAACGGTAGATGTTTTTCCCAGCCCTTGCCAAAATCGATTACACATGCCCTAAGCATGTCTTCAAGTGTTTGGATGGTGCGTTCAGACTGCCCATCCGTTTGTGGATGATAAGCGGTGCTCATGTCTAAACGTGTGCCAAAGGATTTGTGCATAGCTTGCCACAACTCAGAAGTAAAACGCGCGTCTCGATCGGAAATAATAGAGGTTGGCACTCCGTGCCTCGAAACCACTTCCTTTAAGTAAACCTCTGCCAAGGTAGAGAACTTGTCTGTTTCTTTAATAGCCAAAAAGTGTGCAGACTTAGTTAATCGATCCACTATCACCCAAATGGTGTCATTACCGCGTTGAGACCTGGGCAGGCCAGTAACAAAATCCATGGAAATTTGCTCCCATTTCCATTTCGGGATCTCTGGTTGTTGGAGTAGGCCCGATGGTTTCTGATACTCAGTCTTGACTCTCGCACAAGTCAAACATTTGCTGACATAAGTTGCTATGTGGGCTTTCATGCCAGGCCACCAGTATGTAGTTTTTAGGTCGTGGTACATCTTATCTGAACCAGGATGTACTGAGTAACGGGACTTATGTGCTTCGTCCATCACAAGCTTGCATAAGTTCCCATAAAGTGGGACCCATATACGCCCGGTCACGTAGTAAGCCCCGTCTTCTTTTTGTTCTAATCGCTCCCTTGACCCGCGTAGGGACTCCGCCCTGATGTTCTCTGGTTTCAATGCTTCAACCTGAGCATCTCGTATCTGAGTAGGGAGGTTAGATTGGATGGTAAGTTGTAATGCTCGCACGCGCTTCGGTGTAGTGTCCTTTCGACTGACGGCGTCCGCCACAACATTGGCTTTGCCCGGATGATACTTGATTGCGCATTCGTAATCATTCAAGAGCTCGACCCATCGACGCTGTCGCATGTTTAACTCCTTTTGCTTGAAGATATGCTCGAGACTCCTGTGATCGGTGTAAATGGTGCATCTGGTACCGTACAGGTAATGTCTCCATATCTTAAGAGCAAAAACCACTGCTCCCAACTCCAAGTCATGCGTAGTGTAGTTCCTTTCGTGAATCTTAAGTTGTCGAGAAGCGTAAGCGATAACTTTCTCGCGTTGCATCAACACGCAACCGAGCCCATGGATAGACGCGTCGCAGTAAACCACAAAGTCGTCGGTACCTTCAGGTAACGAGAGAATAGGGGCACTACACAGGTTATCCTTTAACTTCCGAAAGGCAGACTCCTGAGCCTCGTTCCACTTGTAAGCAATACCCTTCTGAGTGAGAGTCGTGAGAGGTTGGGCAATTTTTTAAAATCCCTTGATGAATCTACGATAGTACCCTGCCAATCCCAAGAATTGGCGAATTTCGGTCGGAGTCTTAGGTGTAGGCCAATTCCTTATAGAGTCGATCTTAGCTGGATCGACGTGTATTCCGCCCTTATTGACCACGTGTCCAAGGAAGTGGACTTCTCGAAGCCAGAACTCACATTTCGAGAACTTGGCGTACAGTTGTTCCTTGCGAAGGAGTTCAAGAATAAGACGCAGGTGTTGTTCATGCTCCTCTTGACTTTTCGAGTAGATTAAGATGTCGTCTATAAACACAATCACGAACTTGTCGAGGTAGGGTTTGCACACTCGGTTCATGAGATCCATAAAGACCGCAGGCGCGTTGGTCATTCCAAAAGGCATGACGAGAAATTCATAGTGTCCATAACAGGTTCTGAAAGCAGTCTTGGAGATATCCTCGTCACGGACTCTCGACTGATGATAACCTGATCGCAGATCGATCTTGGAGTAGTAGCTTGATCCTTGCAATTGATCGAATAGGTCGTCAATGCGTGGGAGTGGGTAACGGTTCTTGATGGTGACCTTGTTCAGCTCACGATAGTCGATGCACATACGGAATGTGCCGTCCTTCTTCTTGACAAAGAGCACTGGTGCTCCCCAGGGTGACGAACTAGGGCGGATAAATCCCTTGTCCAACAGTTCTTGCAGTTGTGTAGAAAGTTCCTTCAGTTCTGCGGGAGCTAGTCGATAAGGTGCACGAGCTATAGGTGCTGCTCCGGGAGCTAGTTCGATTTGGAATTCGACCTGACGGTGAGGAGGGAGTCCAGGTAGTTCTTCAGGAAATACCTCGGGATAGTCACGTACAACTGGAAAATCTTCAATCCTGTTTTCCTTTTTCTGTGTGTCGGCGACAAGTGCTAAGATAGCGGTGTGCCCCTTTCGTAAACACTTCTGGGCTTTTAAGAATGAAATGATGCCCGTGACTTCTCCGCCTTTGTCACCTTGAACGATAAGGGGTTTTCCAGGAGGACGGGGAATACGAACAACTTTCTCTTGGCAGAGGATTTCAGCTCGATGCTTGGATAACCAATCCATACCAATGACGACGTCGAAGCTTCCGAGAACGATGGGGAGGAGGTCGATAGAAAAGGTCTGACCCGACAAAGTGAGTTTGCAGTTTCTGATAACGTGTGAGGCCTCAATGTTTCTACCATTAGCTAGCTCGACGATATGCTTAGAACTTAATAACGTAGACGTACGCTTAAGCTTTTTACTAATACGTAGGGATACATAACTAGCATCTGCTCCAGAATCAAATAAGATGGAAACATAACGATCATCGAGTAGAAACTTACCCGCTATGACGTCGGGATCATTCCTAGCTTCCCCAGCTCCAATCACAAAAGCCCTTCCTCTGGCACCATTTCCAGCATTGTTGTTATTGTTCCCAGTACCCTGATTGTTGTTGTTCTGATTTAGTTCAGGGCAATCCCTTCGCATGTGCCCCGTTGCTCCACACTTGAAGCATCCACAGTTGTTTCCTTGTTGCTGTTGTGGTTGTTGTTGATTCTGCCTAGCTGGAAGCTGGCTCCTGCAGTCTTTGACTTCATGCCCCATCTTGTTGCATCGCTGACACTGACTTTTACCACACGGCCCACTGTGGTGTCGGATACATTTGTTACACTTGGGGTGGTTTCCTCGATAGCCACCCTGTTGCTGAGGGCCCTTGTTACTTTCAGTCTTCCTTTGCTGAACTGAGGCCTGAGTGGGGTTAGCATCCTTACCCTGATTTCCATCCCACTTTCGTTTGTTATCACTAGAAGTTCCAATAGTAGCACTGATTCTTTTGGGCAGCTTGCCCTGTTCCACAGCCTGATCAGTGAGTTTGTGAGCAAGACGAATGATTGGCTGAATCGTAGTGAGGTTGGCTGAGGTCACATGACTCTAGATCTCTGGGACTAGACCCTTGAGGTAGAGCTCAATTCTTCGGTAAGCAGGTCGAGACATGTTAGGGCAGAGATCAGCATAGTCGTTGGACTGCTTGGTGTAGGTCTCAATCTCTGATCCAACCATCTTGAGCTCAAAGTATTCGTTTTCGAGCTTGTGGATGTCATCCCTGTGACAGTATTCTTCCTTGATCATGTTCTTGAAATCTTCCCACGCAGTAGCATTAGCAGTTTCCAACCCAAGCATCTGAATATGTGCCTTCCACCATGAAAGCGCGTTTCCTTCAAGCGTACCAGAAGCAAACTTCACCCAATTAGCAGGGGGACATTCGCAGACAGCAAAGACAGCTTCGGCCTTCTCAATCCAGTGCAGAAGGCCTATGGCACCCTCAGTGCCGTTGAAAGGGAGAGGCTTGCAATCCATGAAGGTTTTGAAAGTACAAACACGTGGTTGCGCAGGCGCTTGCTGACCTGTTGTGAGAAGCGAAGCGAATAGGCTTAGAGGTGAAAAGACGATGTGGGGGTAGGATCTAAACATCCTAAAATAACGAGTTTACCTCCAAGGTGAGCTGCGAAAGTTGCAGCCACCGTGTTGAGCAAGTTAGTGAACTGAGCCTGAGTCATGTTGACGTTTCCCCTTCCGCGTCCACTCATTGTCTTCATAACCAGAAAACACAGTATGAGTGTAATGTCGTAATGTAGCGAGAATGAGATAGAAGAGGGGTGTGTCTATCTAGCTAGGTACACCAGTACGTATAGTAGAACATAAATCATAAAGTAATCAAGCAAGTAAACACAAGTCCAAGCTATGGGGTCTAGTGCGTTGGGTCTTGCCCTTGGAGTGTAGTGTCGTCACGTCACGAGTCACGGGTTATAGTCTGGTTTTTCTCAAAAAGACTTTCTTTTTAAAACCGAGTTCACTATAACCAATGGCTCTGATACCAATCTGTCACACCCCCAAAACCACATGCGGAGTACCACCGCTAGGCGTGTGACATGACCAGGATCCAGCCACCAATTATACTGGGCATTGGTTAATAGTAAGAAGTTTCACCAACCATAATAGTTAGTAAACATCATAGTTTAAAGTTTTAAAAGTTTAAGTTCAAATAACCGTTTAAGTAAGCAGCGGAAGCATAAACCAAACAGTTTCTAAACAAGGTTCATAGTTCAAGATTATTTAGAACCCAACTCATGGGTTAGACGACCACTACACATTCCCAAGCTGCAAGCTCCTGAGTCACTGGGTACCTGCAAAGCATGCAGTAGGGTATCAACAAAAATGTTGGCGAGTTCACGAGTTGTCCAGTTTTAATTTCCAAAAACTTGTTTCACTAGTTAATTTACTCTTTTATACATGCCATGGGGAGCTACCCCATAAGTAAGCTACTAAACTGTTTTTACAATACCGAATACTATTCATCCGTACGTTTCCGTAGAGTGCCCCGTTTGTCAATGTTCTATCATCATTGACGGTTTTGCAAGAGTACATTAGTTCACGCCCGATCCCATACACGGGCACGGTGTGAGGTTGGTGAGACCTAAATAGTGCTATCAACTAATAACCCGTTCGCCAGACCCCGGCGACTAATCGGTATTAAGAAGTGAGGACTTGAGTGATAGAGTTTCGTTTAGTGTTGCTTGTTGCATCCAGTATAAACAGTAATTAACTAAAAGTCCCGCATAAGGGGAGAAAAGTAGGTTTGTATCCCTTCAAGGGGATAGTGTTGTTATAAGTTTCGTTTCCCAACCACCGGGAACGCATGCTTTAGTAGTTTGTGAACTCACCTTGGGTTGCTCGGCAGATTAGTTACTTGGTCAAACACGTTGGTCACCACGTCCTAACATGGTTACCAGTATAGGTCAGGTTTGGGAACAGAGAAGTCACGTATATCCTACACGTATCTAGCACATAGCATACATATCACATAAGGTTATTGGGCCAGTCCTATCACATGTTCAGTAACACATAATCCAGTTAAACAGTAATAAGCGTGAACAGTCCATACAATTCGGCCCAATAACAGAGACAAGCAGCCCAGTCGAGACCAGGTGGTCTCGACTCGAGATTATGCGGTCTCGAGTCGCAACCAGGAGATCTTCGAGTTGTAATGGCTGGTCTCGAGTGGTACAGGCATTAGTCGCAACCTCCGAGGTCTCGAGTTCAGTCTCGAGTCAAGATTATGAGGTCTCGAGTTGTCACTTGATGGTCTCGAGTCGCAATCACTGCGGTCTTGAGTTGTAGCTTAATGGTCTCGAGTCGAAACCGGGGGTCTCGACTCGCATTACCTGCTGATTCTAGAACATGTGCCAGCTTTGTACTAACCAATAGAATTTCAATTTCATGATATTGTGTACTATCCAACCCAAAACACACAAACATGTTTTCTTGTCTGATTTTAATTCAAAATAGATCAAACATAGCAATTTTTAAATGTTCATAACATATTCAAACAGTTCATCCTTTTAGGGTTTTTATCATAACAACATGCTCATTCAAGAAAATCTATCCTAGCATGAACTCAAGTCAATAACATCATCGGCTCCTAATTCTAGCATATTCAATCAATACAATAGCATGCTTACATAAGATTTATCATCAACATTTGTCCTATAATTTCTAACATAAATCGAATGACCATAAGCATCCCAAACTACAAATCATTCACCATTCAAATATCTTAGCAATTCATTATCATACAAGAGTTCACATATTTCATCCATCATTTAATCATTCAAAGCAAGTAGCATCATTATACACATAAACACCTAGTGAACATCTAAAACACTAACCGGTTGATGTGTGACACCGAGGTATATAAGAAGATGATGAAGTAAAGTCTCCGAGTGATGATAATGAGCTTGACCGAGGTTCCTTGTTGTTGCCGGTTGAATCCGAGAGAGAGGAGAGGGTGATGTGGTTAGGGTTTTGTTGAGAGGGTGGATAAGAGTGTGAGGGAGTGAGTGTGAGGGAATGTTTGCAAATGGTGAAAAGTGGCAAGGTTGGTCATCCTCATGGGTTATATACCCGTTCCGAGTTGGTGCACCCTAATGGGTTTCCGAGTGGGTTTCTCGGGTGCATGGCCCAACCGGCCCAACTGTTTACTCGAGACCGAGTGGTCTCGGCTCACTACATACATATATATATATATATATATATATATAGATATATATATAACTATACATTATACGTACACAATATCAACACATAGCACATCAAGATAAATCACAACTTTCATTTAATAATATGTACACGCAATACCGAAACAAGAAGGTTGCTCAGGAAAATCCAGAGTGTCACAGGTACTTCTTACGTTAGTCAGTCCTTGAAAACTTTTCTTTGTATGAAAGTATGTTTCATTAAGAAAAAAATATGTTTTCACGAATCTCTTTACAATAAAACTTAAATTAGCTGTATCATCTTCAATATGAATGATTATTTAATTTTCCATTAGTGCCCTTAAGGTAGTAATTTATGTTAATGGGTTTCAAGATAATTATGACCGATAGCAAAGCTAAAGATTGGGATACCACACTTTGGGAAGATTGCTCATTTGAGTAAGTCACTTTCACCTTAATTTCCCTAATAAATAGACTTGCCATTCACATCTATAAACTAAAACGGAAGATAACCGCCTGCCTTTTTTAATACAGTTATACAAATACATGCTTAACAATTTTTGTACCACACAAACTCCCAGATTTTGGAAAAATTCAGCAACGGTTCCGAAAAAATGTAACATTTTTGCTTGGCGCGCGGATTTGAACAGAATTCCGACGGTTGAGGCGCTTGCTAAGAGGGGTGTGGTGGTGATTGACGATATGTGCAGTTTCTGTAATGAAGGTATTAGAGTATGAGAGTATATGTGTATTAGTGAGTTGGTTAATTTGTTATGTTAGTTAGTCGGTTAGATGTTAGTTATCTCTATCTCATACTTGTATATATAGGAGCTCTATTGTACAGAAGATTAATTGAATAATCCTCATAGAAACAGTTGAGCAGTTATCTGTTCATTATGGTATCAGAGCAACTGCTCATGATCCTGATGACCTAATTCTGTTACAACTCCGGCAGACACCTGTTTTTCCGGCAAGATTCCTTTCCTCTCCGGCGAGACTCCTTTCTTCTCTGATCCGTTATGTTCTGTGTTTCTCATTTTTTTTGGCATCATCGCTTTTCCGGCGAATTTTCCGGCATCTATTCATCTTCTCCGACTATCTCACTGATTCTCAGAATTTTTTTTGCTTCTCTGATTCTATCCAATCTATCTTCTTTCCGATTCTGTTACAACAAATCTCATCACCAATCCAACTACAAACCAACCTAACATCAAATTTCATCAACGATGAATGAAGCTACATCAAATTTGAGTAATAGTTTACCTGATCTTACAAATCTCATACCAATCAAACTTGATACTGAAAATTATTTGAACCGGAAACATCAGGTTATTACGATTTTGAGAAATCTCAGTCTACTGCAGTTTCTGAATTGAAATATTTCTTGTCCGATTGATGTTGAAGCCAGAAAAGTATGGAAAAAATGTGATGCATATACATCTGCCTTTATTACAGCAAGTTTGTCATCCTCAATGTGTAGGTCCGTTTTTCTCGGAGGATCCGATACGAAAACCTACTCCCTGTTTATCACAAACACTATCGCGGGTGCGGAATCCCCGTGATAGTGCAAACCAAACACAATTTAAAACACACGCGTAACCAAAGATTCAATATCTATTGATTAGGGATGAGTACAACCACAAACATATACAAACAATGTTTTACAGACTCTCTCAAGTCTCTCTGTTCTCACTCATAGAGTTTCACAGTGGTCTCATGACTAAACTGATAAACAACTGAGCTATTTATACTGACCAACGGCGAAAACCCTTTGGACAAAAACCATGTGTGACGAAATCAGAGCAACTGCTCATAGAAACAGTTGAGCACAGAAACAGTTGAGCACTTATCTGTTCATTATGGTATCAGAGCAACTGCTCATGATCCTGATGACCTAATTCTGTTACAACTCCGGCAGACACCTGTTTTTTCGGCGAGATTCCTTTCCTCTCCGGCGAGACTCCTTTCTTCACTGATCCGTTATGTTCTGTGTTTATCATTTTTTTTGGCATCATCGCTTTTCCGGCGAATTTTCCGGCATCTATTCATCTTCTTCGACTATCTCACTGATTCTCAGAATTTTTTTTGCTTCTCTGATTCTATCCAATCTATCTTCTTTCCGATTCTGTTACAACAAATCTCATCACCAATCCAACTACAAACCAACCTAACATCAAATTTCATCAACGATGAATGAAGCTACATCAAATTTGAGTAATAGTTTACCTGATCTTACAAATCTCATACCAATCAAACTTGATACTGAAAATTATTTGAACCGGAAACATCAGGTTATTACGATTTTGAGAAATCTCAGTCTACTGCAGTTTCTGAATCGAAATATTTCTTGTTCGATTGATGTTGAAGCCAGAAAAGTATGGAAAAAATGTGATGCATATACATCTGCCTTTATTACAGCAAGTTTGTCATCCTCAATGTGTAGGTCCGTTTTTCTCGGAGGATCCGATACGAAAACCTACTCCCTGTTTATCACAAACACTATCGCGGGTGCGGAATCCCCGTGATGGTGCAAACCAAACACAATTTAAAACACACGCGTAACCAAAGATTCAATATCTATTGATTAGGGATGAGTACAACCACAAACATATACAAACAATGTTTTACAGACTCTCTCAAGTCTCTCTGTTCTCACTCATAGAGTTTCACAGTGGTCTCATGACTAAACTGATAAACAACTGAGCTATTTATACTGACCAACGGCGAAAACCCTTTGGACAAAAACCATGTGTGACGAAATCAGAGCAACTGCTCATAGAAACAGTTGAGCACAGAAACAGTTGAGCACTTATCTGTTCATTATGGTATCAGAGCAACTGCTCATGATCCTGATGACCTAATTCTGTTACAACTCCGGCAGACACCTGTTTTTCCGGCGAGATTCCTTTCCTCTCCGGCGAGACTCCTTTCTTCTCTGATCCGTTATGTTCTGTGTTTCTCATTTTTTTTTGGCATCATCGCTTTTCCGGCGAATTTTCCGGCATCTATTCATCTTCTCCGACTATCTCACTGATTCTCAGAATTTTTTTTGCTTCTCTGATTCTATCCAATCTATCTTCTTTCCGATTCTGTTACAACAAATCTCATCACCAATCCAACTACAAACCAACCTAACATCAAATTTCATCAACGATGAATGAAGCTACATCAAATTTGAGTAATAGTTTACCTGATCTTACAAATCTCATACCAATCAAACTTGATACTGAAAATTATTTGAACCGGAAACATCAGGTTATTACGATTTTGAGAAATCTCAGTCTACTGCAGTTTCTGAATCGAAATATTTCTTGTCCGATTGATGTTGAAGCCAGAAAAGTATGGAAAAAATGTGATGCATATACATATGCCTTTATTACAGCAAGTTTGTCATCCTCAATGTGTAGGTCCGTTTTTCTCGGAGGATCCGATACGAAAACCTACTCCCTGTTTATCACAAACACTATCGCGGGTGCGGAATCCCCGTGATGGTGCAAACCAAACACAATTTAAAACACACGCGTAACCAAAGATTCAATATCTATTGATTAGGGATGAGTACAACCACAAACATATACAAACAATGTTTTACAGACTCTCTCAAGTCTCTCTGTTCTCACTCATAGAGTTTCACAGTGGTCTCATGACTAAACTGATAAACAACTGAGCTATTTATACTGACCAACGGCGAAAACCCTTTGGACAAAAACCATGTGTGACGAAATCAGAGCAACTGCTCATAGAAACAGTTGAGCACATAAACAGTTGAGCACTTATCTGTTCATTATGGTATCAGAGCAACTGCTCATGATCCTGATGACCTAATTCTGTTACAACTCCGGCAGACACCTGTTTTTCCGGCGAGATTCCTTTCCTCTCCGGCGAGACTCCTTTCTTCTCTGATCCGTTATGTTCTGTGTTTCTCATTTTTTTTTGGCATCATCGCTTTTCCGGCGAATTTTCCGGCATCTATTCATCTTCTCCGACTATCTCACTGATTCTCAGAATTTTTTTTGCTTCTCTGATTCTATCCAATCTATCTTCTTTCCGATTCTGTTACAACAAATCTCATCACCAATCCAACTACAAACCAACCTAACATCAAATTTTATCAACGATGAATGAAGCTACATCAAATTTGAGTAATAGTTTACCTGATCTTACAAATCTCATACCAATCAAACTTGATACTGAAAATTATTTGAACCGGAAACATCAGGTTATTACGATTTTGAGAAATCTCAGTCTACCGCAGTTTCTGAATCGAAATATTTCTTGTCCGATTGATGTTGAAGCCAGAAAAGTATGGAAAAAATGTGATGCATATACATCTGCCTTTATTACAGCAAGTTTGTCATCCTCAATGTGTAGGTCCGTTTTTCTCGGAGGATCCGATACGAAAACCTACTCCCTGTTTATCACAAACACTATCGCGGGTGCGGAATCCCCGTGATGGTGCAAACCAAACACAATTTAAAACACACGCGTAACCAAAGATTCAATATCTATTGATTAGGGATGAGTACAACCACAAACATATACAAACAATGTTTACAGACTCTCTCAAGTCTCTCTGTTCTCACTCATAGAGTTTCACAGTGGTCTCATGACTAAACTGATAAACAACTGAGCTATTTATACTGACCAACGGCGAAAACCCTTTGGACAAAAACCATGTGTGACGAAATCAGAGCAACTGCTCATAGAAACAGTTGAGCACAGAAACAGTTGAGCACTTATCTGTTCATTATGGTATCAGAGCAACTGCTCATGATCCTGATGACCTAATTCTGTTACAACTCCGGCAGACACCTGTTTTTCCGGCGAGATTCCTTTCCTCTCCGGCGAGACTCCTTTCTTCTCTGATCCGTTATGTTCTGTGTTTCTCATTTTTTTTTGGCATCATCGCTTTTCCGGCGAATTTTCCGGCATCTATTCATCTTCTCCGACTATCTCACTGATTCTCAGAATTTTTTTTGCTTCTCTGATTCTATCCAATCTATCTTCTTTCCGATTCTGTTACAACAAATCTCATCACCAATCCAACTACAAACCAACCTAACATCAAATTTCATCAACGATGAATGAAGCTACATCAAATTTGAGTAATAGTTTACCTGATCTTACAAATCTCATACCAATCAAACTTGATACTGAAAATTATTTGAACCGGAAACATCAGGTTATTACGATTTTGAGAAATCTCAGTCTACTGCAGTTTCTGAATCGAAATATTTCTTGTCCGATTGATGTTGAAGCCAGAAAAGTATGGAAAAAATGTGATGCATATACATCTGCCTTTATTACAGCAAGTTTGTCATCCTCAATGTGTAGGTCCGTTTTTCTCGGAGGATCCGATACGAAAACCTACTCCCTGTTTATCACAAACACTATCGCGGGTGCGGAATCCCCGTGATGGTGCAAACCAAACACAATTTAAAACACACGCGTAACCAAAGATTCAATATCTATTGATTAGGGATGAGTACAACCACAAACATATACAAACAATGTTTTACAGACTCTCTCAAGTCTCTATGTTCTCACTCATAGAGTTTCACAGTGGTCTCATGACTAAACTGATAAACAACTGAGCTATTTATACTGACCAACGGCGAAAACCCTTTGGACAAAAACCATGTGTGACGAAATCAGGAATTTCACCACACACACATAATGACGAAATCATGGAGTGTTCGCCATAACAATATTGACGAAATCTAAGTTCGTCATGTATGGAATATGAGTTTTTCATTGACATCATCATGACATCACTAAGGTGATGTCATGGTGATGTGTCGGTGGGAAAGGTCGTGGCTCTCCATGCTTCGCGTGTCGAACTCTGGGGCGCACGACGGAGGAATGTCACTACATCGGGCTTGAGCCGAACCTAATCGAGCCGAACCGAGTCGAGTCGCGTCCATATAAAGTGTACCAACAAACTCCCCCTTGGACGCTACTCGTGATGGTTCATTCTTCACATTGTCGGATCTTTAAAAGGTCTTCACGTGACACAATCAAGGAGTGTATTAACAGACTCCCCCTTGAATGATGCTCGTGAATCTTTTGAACTTCAAAACTTTAGATCCTTGTGGTGTTGATGAGTGGTCAGTTGCAATTTGATCATCTTAATCTTCATATTGCACCACTGTCGTGTCTTCACTTTACGGCTTGTCATCTGACATGTTCTCTTCGCCTTTAGCTGATTCTGATGTCGCATCTGCACATACATGAAAGCTAAACACGTAATGAGAACAACCACTTGGAATTTAGTAAACATAAACAAACGACACATATGAGAGACAACTCTCAATCAAACACCGACCGGCAACAGTTTGAAAGTTTTAAAAATTGATCAATTTTAACCCTTTAACTTTCAAAACTTGTTAACTTCGACAGTTTATGAAGATGCAATTGTTTTCCGGCTTAGAATCAGGATTTTGGGTAGGATAGACTCGAGTTCCAACATCGGTCAATCTAAAATAAATTAGAAGCAAAATCTTTTTGGCTTTTATAAAATTTAAATTAAAACACACCTAAAATCTTTTTGGAGTTTTTCATTTTTCAAATGTAAAGACGGGAAGCAATAAATAAATTTATACGAAGATGCAAAAACGAAAGCAGTAAACAAATATTTACAGATATTCTTTTTGCGAGTTTCGAGGGTAAGAGAATCATATTAGTGTACGGTCACGCCAAAACGCTCTTTTTGTTCAATTAGTTAACATTTAGATAAGCATCCTATAACAATTATCGGTATTGTTGTCCACATAAGCTCAACTTATCAGATGTAATCATGGCGAGGGGATACGATTAGTGTATGATTTATACTTACCGACCGGTATTCATCCACTCACGACACATTCCCGTATCAAGGTATGCATGAGAGTTCATCTTACCAGTGAGTATACTGTTTATCATCTGTTTGGCCGTATAAAAGAATGTGAGAAACTCACTTATTTTGATTGAAAACAAGCCCTATGTGATAGAATCACTTATTGATGAGGAACTTGATTTTCATATGCATGAGGGCACAGGAGCAAGTCCGTGAACAGGTCAGTGCTAACGTACAGCAAAGAGACGAACTTAACTCCTGGAAAAATGTGATATATTATCACTTATTTGTTTGGACATGTGATTGTTGATCACTTATTGAGGTCGTATGCAATATGTACACGTATGTATAGTATCATGGAAGATCTAGACTTCGTCTCCGTTATTTTTCGGTAAAAGAAACAACCATGATACCCAGATGATAAGCAGCATAAAGACCGAATATCTCAGAACCTCGGCAATCAATCAAACGAAATTTCGGTACCAAGACCATATGCCAATGAGTGGTTCCCACATAGTCTTCAGTCGATTTAAGTTTATATCACCCTGCACACTTTAAGATGATTGTGAGCCTACCGATACATCTTATATAGAGCTACTTATCGCTTTTCAGCAACACTTCAAACACTGATTTTCATCAAATATTTCCAGAAAATACGAATTTTTAAGAACACAAACTGAAAATAGTTAAGAACACACTTGTTTCAAACAATCACAATGTTTGGTTTTAAACAAGGAAAAGAGCCAACGCTCTGATACCACTTGTAGGTCCGTTTTTCTCGGAGGATCCGATACGAAAACCTATTCCCTGTTTATCACAAACACTATCGCGGGTGCGGAATCCCCGTCACGGTGCAAACAAAACATAATGTAAAACACACGCGTAACCAAAGATTCAATATCTATTGATTAGGGATGAGTACAGCCACAAACATATACAAACAATGTTTTACAGACTCTCTCAAGTCTCTCTGTTCTCACTCATAGAGTTTCACAGTGGTCTCATGACTAAACTGATAAACAACTGAGCTATTTATACTGACCAACGGCGAAAACCCTTTGGACGAAAACCATGTGTGACGAAATCAGGGATTTCGCCACACACACATAATGACGAAATCATGGAGTGTTCGCCATAACAATATTGACGAAATCTAAGTTCGTCAGGTATGGAATATGAGTTTTTCATTGACATCATCATGACATCACTAAGGTGATGTCATGGTGATGTGTCGGCGGGAAAGGTCGCGGCTCTCCGTGCTTCGCGTGTCGAACCCTGAAGCGCACGACGGAGGAATGCCGCTCCGTCGGGCTTGAGCCGAACCTAACCGAGTAGAACCGAACCGAATCGAACCGAGCCGAGTCGCGTCCACCTAAAGTGTACCAACAAAATGCTTTATCTTGCACATGGTATTACTTGTTCATCAGATCTGTGGAAACAAGTTGAAGACTCGTTTCATCAACAAGTTTTTACGAAGCATGAATCATATTCCAAGATGCCCGATGAGGAGGAAATGCCGCGTTTTGAGCCAACTGTAACTCTTGATTTTGAGGAAGTTACAACTGGCTTAGGGTTCAAAACGGACAATTCATCGGAGGGCTCATCTGATAGCAAGGAAAAGTCATCATGTGCTTCAAATCAAAGTCCTCCAACCGTTGAGGACTATAGCTTATACTATCAGAAATTCGTAAGAAAGAAAAGAACGTGAGCGATTTGGGACTGAAGACCGAGCTCCCAATTTATAGGGCTGTAATCCAAGTTTCTCGCGGCCCGCGTCAACGCTGGTCAACAGCGTAGCTGATCCGGGTCAGCATGTAGGTTCAACACGAGTTGGACACGTATCATCACTGGGTTGCGCCACATTTTGGGCCTCTAGCGGCCCGTGTAAGGGTTATGGGGTCCTTTATGCGGCCCGCCTAAACGTCAAAAATTGATTTTTAATTATTTTTAATAATATTCAAGGTATTCGGGGTCCGTTTTCGCGTATGGGGTGTATTTTAGGACATATTGGGATATTTTAAAATATATTAGGGTGTCGGAAAATTTGTGAGGGTTGTTATATCCTCTCCACCTTGTTTTAGAGCTCGTCCTCGAGATCTACTGGAACAGGTGTGGATATTTCTTCTGAATTTCTGATTCAAGCTCCCATGTGTACTCAGGTCCTCTTTTGGAGTCCCACTTCACTTTGACCAGAACTAATCTCTTGTGCTTGAGGTTCTTGACTTTCATGTCTTCAATCTGTAAAGGTCTTTCTACAAACTTGAGTTGTTCATTAACCTCTATATCCTTAAGAGGCACTACTAGTGATTCATCTGCTAATCATTTCTTGAGATTAGATACATGAAATACATCATGTATTCCTGTCATTTCCTCTGACAATTGTAGCTAATAGGCTACAGGTCCTATTTTTCTAATAATCTCAAAAGGTACAACATACCTGGGACTTAGCTTTCCTCGTTTGATGAATCTTACCACTCCTTTCCAAGGAGAGACTTTTAACAATACTTTGTCTCCTACTTGAAATTCCAATGGTTTTCGTCGGTTGTCAGCATAGCTCTTTTGTCGATCACGTGCTGTTTTTAGTCGTTCCTTGACTTGAATGATCTTGTCAGTTGTTTCTTGCACTATCTCAAGTCCAGATAGTTCTTTTCCCCAATTTCTGCCCAACAGACTGGGGTCCGGCACTTTCGTCCATAAAGTGCTTCGAATGGTGCAGCATTGATACTTGTGTGATAACTGTTATTATAAGAAAATTATATTAAAGGTAGGTGATCGTCCCAATTACCTCCGAAATCAATTACACAAACTCTAAGCATGTCCTCCATTGTCTGAATTGTCCTTTCGCTTTGTCCGTCGGTTTGAGGATGATAAGCTGTGCTTAGATTTAACTTGGTTCCCATTGATTTTTGAAAACTTGACCAAAAATGAGAGGTAAAACAGCTATCCCTATCAGAAACAATTGATAAAGGAATTCCATGTAGTGAAACTATTTTATTTACATATAATTTAGCTAATTGTTCCATACTGAAAGTTTCCTTCATTGGTAGGAAATGAGCTGACTTGGTTAGCCTATCTACAATCACCCAGATTGTATCATTACCTTTCCTTGTTTTGGGTAATTTGGTAACAAAATCCATTGTTATCAATTCCCATTTCCACACTGGCATTTCTAACTGTTGTAACAAACCTGAGGGTTTCTGATGTTCAGCTTTAACTTGTGAACAGGTTAAACATTTAGAAACATAGGTTGCTATTTCCTTTTTAATTCCTATCCACCAGAAATTCTTTCTTAAATCCTAGTACATCTTATCATTTCCTGGATGCATCGTATATTTGGACTTATGTGCTTCTTCTAATATACGATAACGTAGGTTTCCTAATTTAGGTATCCACATTCTCTTTTCATGGAATCTCCAAATTCCATCTGTTCCTTTTTCTAATTCTTTAATCATACCTTTTAGTTTTTCAGTATCATCCTTGATTACTGATCCTTGTGCTTTTCTAATTTGATCATTTAAATCTACTTGTAGATTTAATTTAAGAGAACGTACCCTTTTTGGCTTTTCATGATATTTTCGACTTAAAGCATCAGCAACTACATTTGCCTTTCCTGCATGATACTGGATATCACAATTATAATCACTAAGCAATTCCATCCAACGTCTTTGTCTCATATTTAACTCTTTTTGCCCGAAAACATACCTTAAACTCTTATGATCAGAGAATATGGTAAACTTACTACCATAAAGGTAATGTCTCCAAATCTTAAGGGCAAAAATTATAGCTCCTAGTTCTAGATCATGGGTTGAATAATTCTCTTCATGATTTTTAAGTTGTCTAGAGGCGTAATCTATAACATTTTGACGTTGCATTAGTACACATCCATAACCTAATTTAGAAGCGTCACAATAAATTACAAAATCTTCAGTTCCTTCTGGTAATGCTAGTATGGGTGCATGGGTTAATCTTTGCTTAAGAATTCTAAAAGCTTCTTCCTGTTTTGGTCCCCATTCAAACTTAATGGATTTACAGGTTAACTTAGTTAAAGGAATGGCTATTCTAGAGAAATCTCAAATAAATCTTCTATTATAACCGGCCAATCCTAAGAAACTTCTAACCTCAGTTGGTGACTCAGGTGTCTTCCATTTGGTTATTGCCTCGATTTTGGTTGGATCCACATGAATTCCTTCATGGTTCACTAAGTGTCCAAGAAACTGTACCTGTTCTAACCAAAATTCACACTTTGAAAACTTAGCATAAAGTTTTTCTTTTCTTAATATACTTAAAAGTGAGTGCAAATGCTTTGCATGTTACTCTTTACTTTTGGAGTAAATTAGAATATCATCTATAAAGACAATTATGAATTGATTCAAATATGGCTTACATATCCGGTTCATCATGTCCAGGGGTTGATAGTTACAACGGAGCAGAGTATCTAATACGTATCCAGGGGTTGATAGTTACAACGTGTAGGTCCCCTCGGAGGATGAGGTCAAACCTTAACCTTGTTATGTCTAACACACTAGCGAGTGCGGAATCCAAGCTAGCATGCAAACCGATAGTTTATACGAGAACAAGCACAAACACAACACACAATCTTCACCGATTAACACCACTTGTATTAATACGTATGAAAGGTTCGGTTACAGCACAAGGTTTACAAATGTATTCTGTAAACTCTCTCTCTCTCGTGTGTGTGTTCTCTCAACAGAATGCTCTCTGTTTTCTTGTCTCTCTCTAAGTGTCTAGCTTAAGCTCTCTTAAAGAAGTGAACACATTACATGGGTATTTATACCCGACACAGCTTGTCTGGTCGAAGGATCAGATAGACTGATCGAAAGATCATCTATCGACCTGAAACACATCGAAGGATCCACATATACCTCGAAGGATGATATCCTTCGAGGTTCATCCATCGAAGGCTTATCTTTCGAGCTCATCGAAGGATATAAACAATCCTTCGATGACTCATCCTTCGACACAGACAGATTTCAACCATTGTCTAACTGTTTGGCCAAGTCAAACCGGAGGATGGTTGACTTGGTCAAACTTACAGGACTAACAAAGACATCGTTTTGTATCATGACAAAATACAGACAAAGTACAGACACAAGTGCACCAACAAACTCCCCCTTGGCTGTAGCTTTGTCTTGTAGGTCTTTGTCTCGATCTTTGTCTCAATCTTTGTGTCTTCAAGTCTTTGACATCCTTTCAAGTCTTCAATGTCGGAGGATCTTTAAAGTCTTCACGTCTTGAAAGCGGAAAGTGTACCAACAAACTCCCCGATTCATGTAGGAAGTGTGTTGACAAACTCCCCCTTAACATAAGCTCCCCCTTGAGTTATGCTCGTGAAATACTTGTTCTTTATGAATTGAGATCCTTGTGGTGTTGATGATGGTCAGCGGCAACTCGATCATCTTCATCACTTGAGCGCCTTCACGTCGTGTCTTCATTCCGAAGCTTGTCATCGACCATGTTCTCCTTGCCTTTAGAATCTGCACATGCAAGAAATCTAAACGCGTAATGAGAACAACTGCTTGGAATATAGTAAGCATAAACAAGCGACACACATATGACCATATTTCAATCAACTACCGTCCGACAGTTTGAAAGTTTAATAAAATTTATCAATTTCGGTTTTTCACTTTCAAAAACTTGCAAATTTCGACCGTTTATGAAGATATAATCGTTTCGGTTTTCGTTCAGGTTTCAGGTAACGAAGACTCGAGCTCCAACATCGTACGATCGAAAATAAAATAGAAATAAAATCTTTTTGGCTTTTAGAAAGTTTATATTAAAACACACCTAAAATCTTTTTGGACTTTTTGAATATTTCAAATTTAAAGACTGAAAGCAGTAAATAAATATATACAAAGATGCAGAAACTGAAAGCATTAAATAAATATTTACAGACATTCTTTTTGTGAGTTTCGAGGGTAAGAGAATCATATCAGTGTACGGTCATGCCAAAACGCTCTTGTTGTTCTTTTAGTTAACATTTAGATAAGCATCCTATAACGATTATCGGTATTGTTGTCCACTTAAGCTCAACTTATCATTTGTAATCATGGCGAGGGGATATGTTAAGGTATGATTTATACTTATCGACTGGTGTTCATCCACATCACGACACATTCCCGTATCAAGGTATGCACGAGGGTTCATCTTACCGGTGAGTATACCGATTATCATCTGTTTGACCGTATATTGATGTGAGATTCTCACTTATTTTGATTGAAAACAAGCCCTATGTGATAGAATCACTTATTGATGAGGAACTTGATTTTCAGATGCATGAGGGCACAGGAGCAAGTCCTTGAACAGGTCAGTACTTTCGTACAGCAGAGAGACGAACTTGACTCCCGGATAAATGTGATATTTTATCACTTATTTGAGGGACATGTGATTGTTTATCACTTATTGAGGTCGAATGCAGTATGTACACGTATGTATGGTATCATGGAAGATCTAGACTTGCGTCCCCGTTATTTTTCGGAAAAAGAAACAACCATGATACCCAGATGATAAGCAGCATAAAGACCGAATATCTCAGAACCTCGGCAATCTCTCAAACGAAATTTCGGTACTAAGACCATATGCCAATGAATGGTTCCCACCCAAGTCTTCAGTCGATTTAAGTTTATATCACCCTGCACACTTTAAAATGATTGTGAGCCTACCGATACATCTTATATAGAGCTGCTTATCGTTTTTCATTTTAGGTTTAAAGAGGTTTAGACAGACCACTGATGTACTATCATTTTCTCTTTTGCTCGCCAGGAAACTCATTTTTGTTTTTCTATTGTTTTTGTGTTTTTGAAATTTTTCGATGTTTTTGGATTTTCAAATTTTGATTTTTACTCCCCCTAAAATCAACAAACTAAGATAAATTTGAAACACAAAGGTATTTACAAAAATGATTTTCCGATGTTGATTACTCTTGCTTGACCTTAATGCCGTTTACCAATAATAAATAGTCAAATCTTGATTTGTCAAATGCTTTGGTAAAAAGGTCGGCACGTTGGTCATCGGTGTGGACGTAAGCAACATCGATTAGCCTTTTCTCAAAGCAATCACGTATGAAGTGATACTTAATTTCGATGTGCTTAGTCTTTGAATGCTGCACAGGATTTCTAGTGATCTGTAATGCAGCAGAATTATCAACGTAAATAGGAGTAGTTAGGAATTCAAAACCGTAGTCGCGCATTTGTTGTTGGATCCAAAGGACTTGGGAGAAACAACTTGAGGCAGCAATGTATTCAGCTTCGCATGTTGATGTAGCTACACAGGTCTGCTTCTTGCACTGCCATGTGACTAGGCGATTTCCCAAAAACTGACATCCAGCCGATGTGGATTTGCCGTCGATTTTGCATCCGCCAAAATCAGAATCACTGAATGCGATCAAGTCAAAATTATTATCCCTAGGGTACCATAGACCGGTGTCAGGGTAACCCTTCAAATAACGAAAAATCCTTTTTACAGCTGCAAGATGTGAGGCCTTCGGGTTGACTTGATATCTGGCAAGCAGGCACGTTGGGTACATTATATCTGGTCTTGATGCTGTGAGGTACATAAGAGATCCGATCATCGCGCGGTAGTACGAGGGGCTAACAGCTTCACCCTTCAAGTCTGGAGTAATTCCGTGATTTTGCGGCAATGGGGTACCGATGGGCGTTGCATCAGACATCTGGAACCGGCTCAAGATGTCACCAACATATTTAGTCTGATGGATGAATATCCCAGACTCGGTTTGTTGTACTTGTAGGCCCAAAAAGAAAGTCATTTCCCCCATAGCACTCATCTCGAATTTATCATGCATGATGCGCTCGAAATTCCTACACAAAACATCATTAGTAGAACCAAAAATAATATCATCAACGTATACCTGAACCAGTAGAAGATCTCCATCTTGTTCTTTGATGAAAAGAGTACAATCGATAAGACCTCTGCGAAATCCATTCTCCAGCAGATAATTAGATAAGGTTGCGTACCAAGCTCGCGGTGCTTGATGAAGACCATGGAGAGCTTTGTTGAGCAACCAAACCCGATCGGGATGGATAGGATCTTCAAAACCTGGAGGCTGTTCGACGTACACCTCTTCTTCCACCACACCATGTAAGAATGCACTTTTCACGTCCATCTGGTATACCTTGAAACCTTTGAATGAGGCATAAGCCAGAAAGATCCGAATTGCTTCTAGACGTGCAACAGGTGTATAGACTTCGTTGTAGTCGATCCCTTCTATCTGACGAAAACCTTGAACGACTAGCCTTGCTTTGTTTCGAATAACGACTCCACGGTCATCCTTTTTGCATTTAAACACCCAACGGGTACCAATCTTCTTGTAACCAGCAGGTTTCTCTACGAGTTTCCAGACACCAAGCTTCTGGAATTGTTGCAGTTCTTCCTGCATTGCTTCAACCCAAGAGTTATCTTTCAAAGCTTCTTTCCAAGTTCTTGGCTCTTCCTGTGAGACATAACACGCGAAAGACCAATCGTTTTGTTGACCAGATTCTCTAATCGCCGCATACAAGCCTGCATTGTTGTTGTTTCGCAACATGTTTCTTGTTTGAACGCCACTTTGTACATTTCCGATGATGTTTTGTTGAGGATGGGTATTGTGAATCCTTGTCTCTGGATTATCTTGAACTGGAATATTTGTACCCAGATTGTTGAGATTGAGATCAACAACCAATTCAATGCCCGGAATTGACGAAGAGGATGATGCAGTAGCTTCAGCTGTTCTAGGGACGCCCACTGGAGGTGTACCCTCTGAAGTACCATGAACTGCTGTTATTGGAGCTTCTTGATCTGCATCGAGAAATTCATCATCCTCTGAAGATTCGTTCAAATCGGTAGCATCGTGAAAATCCTCATTGTCGAGAGCATTATTGTTCACTGAAGATGGTTCTTGATTGACAATAATTGGACGAACCAACGGTGAATCTGTTGCATTGTCACTCTCGAAAAACATCCTTGCAGCAGCATTTTCTTCAACTGCTTCAACATTGATCGAATTGAAAAAGTCATCGTACTCAAACATCCAAGGCTGACCAGGACATTTGACTGGTAAAGTGTGCCTTTGTACTCTGACTTCAGACCATTCCTCGACCCTTTTAGTCTCTAGATTCCAGACTCTTAAGTTCGGGGTGGAATACCCAAGAAAGTATCCTTCAATGGCTCTTGCCCCAAACTTTCCATTAGGATCGATTAGTGTGCACGGAGCTCCAAACGGTTCAAGATATGACAAATCTGGTTTCCGTTTGTTAATAAGCTCAAAGCAGGTCTTGTTGTGCCTTTTGACTGTAAGGACTCGGTTCAACGTGTAACATGCAGAGGCCACAGCTTCAGTCCAGAAGGGAATCGGCAACTGTGACTCTACCAACATTGTCCTAGCAGTCTCGATCAATGTGCGGTTCATACGTTCAGCGACGCCATTCTGTTGAGGAGTATAAGCTGCACTAAGTTCGTGAAGAATACCTTTTGAAGTGCAAAACTCTGCCATGGCATGATTTTTGAATTCAGTACCATTGTCGCTACGTATCCGCCTAACCTTCAACTTATATAGATTCTCAATCTGAATGATCAAGTTTTTGATAATACCGAAGGTTTCACTCTTATGTGCCATGAACGCCACCCAAGAAAATCTTGAATAATCATCAGTTATCACAAGGCAGTATTGATCATTCCTAATACTTTTGTGCTTGACAGGACCGAACAAATCCATATGCAAACGTTCAAGAGGAACAGCCACCGTGTTGATTTTCTTTGTAGGGTGTCGCTTCTTCGTTTGTTTTCCTTTCTGGCACGAGACACAGACGTCTTGAAGATGGAAGTTTTTAAGAGGAACACCATTCACTAATTCATTTGACACCAAATGATTCATTTTGCGTAAGTGAATGTGACCCATTCGTCTGTGCCAAGAGATTGAGTCTTTTTCTGTGGCTTTGGAAACGAAACAAGTTGCTTGTGCAGACGTTGTGATAGCTTGGCTCATATCAAGGACGTACAGATCATTTATCCTTGGAGCCGACAAGAGAATCCATTCTTTCGGAATTTTGAAGCCGGGTTTCAGCACATAACATCCATTTGCATCAAAGTGTACTGAGAACTGCTTATCACAAATTTGAGAAACACTAAGAAGATTGTGATCAAGTTGTTGTACGAAGTTGATCTTATCAAAGCTAACAACCCCATTGGAAATCATTCCTTCACCCGTAATATATCCGCCTTTATCTCCAGCAAAAGCAACATAACCTCCTCTAATAGATGTAACGTCGTAGAGAAGCTTCATGTCGCCTGTCATGTGCCTGGATGCCCCACTATCAACAATCCAATGACTACTGATAGTTCCTCCTGGAACACCCTGCACATGAACTCATACGATTAGTTGGAGATGGGGACCCAAGCCATTGTGGTCTTGGGTCTTCCATTTTCATCAACAACAATAACTTCTATTCTTTGATGATTCATAAATTGTGATGGTCCCTCTGAACTTGTGGTCAATTTAGGTTTCCATGTCTGTTGAGTTTTACCAGTTTGATTGTTTGACAATTTAACTTCGTGATTGTTTGAAGTTTTTGAAAATTTTGAGTTTTCTGGCTTAACTGAAACAGATTGTTTTTGAACCACATCAGTTTTAAGTGCCTTTTCAATCACCTTGACTTGTTGGCGTTTCTGTTTCTTTTCCCTTTCTCTTACAAGTCGGGGATCTTGTTTTACAGAAACATATCGCTTTTGGTGATTGCGTTCACGGGGATCATCATCCTTTGCTTTCAACTTATGAAGATACGGACAATTTCGAATTATATGTCCAATTGTACCACATTCAAAACATGATCTTCGTTCTACAAACCCCGAAGTATCATGTGATCGTCTTGCCGATGATGAACTTTGTGATCCCGAGGTACTAGGTTTTGAACTATTTGGTTCATTCCTTTTCATCACTGTTGCTTTCTTGACAAAATCTAGGTTAGATTGATTTTCAAACTTTTCAATTTTGTCCGTTCCCTTAGATTTCACAAAGTTCACATTCTTCTTCTTCTTTTGATTCGGCTTCCTTTGACCTTGAGTCGGTGTTTTACCTTTTGGTTTGGTATGATTTTGCTGTTTTTGCACTGTTGGTAATTTCTGATTTCCATATTGTTTTCGAACTTTAGCCTTTGGAATCGGAGGACACTGTGTTACTGTAACGTGTGATCCTGTCTTTCCCAAAAACTTACTTGTTGAATTTTCAAAGACTTTACTGATTAATGATTGATTAACATTCTTAATAGGAAAATCTTTGTCAGAATAAATTTTCTCATCACCAACAAGAGTGTACAGCAAATCCACACTCTCCGACTCTTTTGCAGATGTGGACTCGGTTGGAACAGTCTTAGCAGGTTTTGCGGGAGGATCACATAGAATATGATTCTCAAGAGGTATGTCCTCTTCTTTGATTACCGCATCAGACTTTTCCGAATCAGTATCATCAGATTCATCATCAGAAGAATCAGTATCCTCAATCACAACTGGAGGATTCTGATTCGGTTCGGCAGAAGACACACATGTATCTGCTGACACATCTGAATCTGATGATACCTCTTTCTTGTATCCGAGTCCTGCTGCAAATTCATTAACATCTAGAGGAACAGATGGTTCAAAGAAAGTTCTATCCTCCTCGTCAGGCATGGCATCATAATTGTGTCTCACAGGTGGTGGACATTTCTTGTATCCGATGCATGTGACATCCCGTTTCTCTTTCTGTACGTCAATGATGTGATCCAACACATAGCTAGAGCTCAAATAACTGTCTAGCTTAAGTTGGATCGCCTCACTTTCAGTTTTGACACAAGCCATTTCCTTTTGCATTACCTCAAGGCGAGTTATATACAAATTAATGTCAGTTTGTTTTCTGGAAACCATTTTAGTTAACTCGGTTTTATCTTTCTTTAATTTTTCAATTACCGATTTAAACTCCTTTTCATGGTTTTCATAAAACATATTGGCTTCAGTGCACTTCGAAAGATCAACAGTCAATTTCTGATTGTGAATGAATGTCACATCATATTTCTCTTGCAAAGCCTCGTGTTTACTTTGCAATTCACACCACTTATCATTCAATGAAACATGTTTGTCTTGTAAGTCAAACAAACTAGCTTGTAAAGTATCATGTTTGCCTTGCAACTCAGACATGTTTGCTTCTAAATCAGCACATTTAACACGCAAACTATCACAGTTATCACAGCTAACAGAAGTGGGTTCATCGACACATACCTGACTTGATGAACTGTCGACATTAGCCATAAAGGCTGAATGGAGAGAAGACGAAGAATAAGTAGCTTGATCCACCAAAATAGATCTTCTTTCAATTCCTGTTGCAGCTTCTTCCAAAAGCTCATCAATAACTGCATCGACTGACGCACTTGATGTCTCATCCACATGATCATCACCTGAACTCGAGGATTCTTCATCTGAACTTCTACTATAACCCGAAGAGTCTTCATCTTCAGAAGATTCATCACCATTGGTGGAAGATTCTCCACCACTGGCGTGTTTAAGATCCTTGACAATTTCAGCAAAACAAGCTGTTCCATCTGGAGCATCATTTCCCAACTGGATTGACCAATCACATCCTTCATCTACTTGAACCACAAGTTCCTGGTTGGCATTAGATGGTCCTGCTTGACTCTGGTTGTTGACAGGCACCAATGTGCGCTCATTGTTCCTTACTTGGTTCTGATTTGCCCTGTTGCCTTGACCTCTGAAAGGATTTTGATTTCCATGTTGAGATGGCCTCGTACATTCACGTTTGAAATGACCACGTTCACCACAATTGAAGCACTTAACAGCCTGCTTATCAAACCCATACTTGGTGTCTTTCTTGCTTTCCAAGCTGGTTCTGCCAGTTCTTTCCATGAAATCCTTTGCTCGCCTAACAGCACTGGCAAAGGCCCACTTGATGTCCATCATCTCCATCTCCTCTTTATCGATCTGCTGATAGTCTTCTTGTGTCAGATTAATGTTGCCAATCTGACCTTCCACTAATCCACAGTATGCGCTCACCAAAGTGTTTAGCAGCTCCATGTGCTCCTTTGCTACTTCCACACTGACTTTAGAAAAGCTTGAGGTGTCGAGCCGTACTGTATTTGGCTTTGATTGTTGACCAGCAGATGATGTGCTTCCATAACATGCTTGCTGTTGAGGAGGAAGTGGATTCCCATACATGTCTGTTGGTCCGGTAGATTGAACAGGTAATGGATTTCCGAACATATCAGTTGCTCCGGTAGATCGAACAGGTAAAGGATTTCCGAACATATCAGTTGCTCTGATAGGTCGTTGGCTTTGCTGTTGTGGTGCTGGTTGAGGAACTGGGTCAAGCGGATTTCCATACATGTCTGTTTTTGGAGGGACTGGAACTTGGATAGTATTGCCATACATGTCAGTGCTAGACACAAACGCTGTTTGAATTGGAGCATGTGAAGAAGGTTTTGTAGAAGAGCTAGAAGTTCCATAATACATTTCAGGATTTTGTGGCACTGGAACTCTTTTTGCCTTGAGAGTTTCTTCCTGATTCTTGTTTTCCAGGAGTTGAACAAAGTCATTGAAGCTTGTTGTAGCTAAAGTGCCATTGTACTTCATGATTTCCAAGAAAGTATTCCATTGAGGTGGCAACGCATCTGCAAACTTTTTCACAATCTCTGCTGAAGGTGTAACGACCTCAAAATTTGCCAATTCAGTCAGCAAATGATTAAATCGACTTGTCAAATCTCCTAAAGATTCATTCTCCATACAAGTAAAACCATCAAACTCTTTCTTTAGCAGGTCTCTTCTCAATTGACGGGTCGCTTCATTTCCTACGCCCCTTGTCTTCAATGCATCCCACAACCTCTTCGTTGTCTTGTAACTGACAAATTGATGATAAATATCTTTACTTAACGCCTGAGTAAGAATGGCATATGCCTTCTTTTCCAAATCATAGACCTTCTTCTGATCTTCCGTAAGATCTGCAAACGTAGCAGCAGATGATGCGGCAACCTCTATTGTTTGATCGAAATCTGTGATGAACCGCAACCACAATTCTGTATTTTGTCCAAGGACGTATGTATGAAATCTGTCAATCCATCCTGGATATTCATATAAGTGCATCAACTTTGGAGGCCTATTCAAACTTCCCGTTTCACTCTCACTTAACAAAATGCTTTGAACACTTGGAGTTTGATTTGATACGAATGCCCATTGACCGGTAGATATAGCATTAGCTTGCGAAGATGAATCCGGAGTCGGAGTACCGAAATACATCTCTGTATTTACCAGTCTACCCCATCTTGGATTCATTTTTTATCAAGAAAAATAATACCTTGTTAATCACAAACTTGTTAAACATAAACAGACTAAGATCGAAGGATCAAGACTTGTTCGAAGGATCAACAGTGTTCGAAAGATCACTGTTGAATTTCGAACAATGATTTCGAAAGATTCTCCAAACGAAGGATCCTTATCTTTCGAATAAGACCTGCAGATCGAAAGATGTATGCTTCGAAAAGATTCCTTGGATCGAAGGATAAGTCACTGACTTCGAAGGATGTTCGAAGGATGATTATCTATCGAACCTCCTTTGATCGAAAGATGATCTTTCGACTTCAAAGGATATCCTTCGATCTGCACTGACACAGTTGACAAAAGAGTGACAGGTTGGTGAAAAGAGGTGATGGGTTGGTGAAATCTTTCGGCAGAAAGTATGGTCAGACCATCATTTTTACCAAAACCAAGATTTTGAATAATAAAATATAATAAAAATCGAAGGATCTATCCAGAAACCGGTCACCGGAGTAAGCCGGAATTTGGCCGGAGATGACCAAAATTCTTAAAAACAAGTTTTTAAGTTACCCAACCCGTCTTTTAACACACCCGGTAAGTTTAGAACACGTTTTAACGTCAAGAAACGCGAGAAAAACACAGAAAACGGGTACTAAACCAAGTGAGTTTTTGTCAAAAACACTCCAAAGTCTTGTAAAAACCCGGTTTTTAACAAGGAAAAAGAGCCGAGCCACGGCTCTGATACCACTTGTAGGTCCCCTCGGAGGATGAGGTCAAACCTTAACCTTGTTATGTCTAACACACTAGCGAGTGCGGAATCCAAGCTAGCATGCAAACCGATAGTTTATACGAGAACAAGCACAAACACAACACACAATCTTCACCGATTAACACCACTTGTATTAATACGTATGAAAGGTTCGGTTACAGCACAAGGTTTACAAATGTATTCTGTAAACTCTCTCTCTCGTGTGTGTGTTCTCTCAACAGAATGCTCTCTGTTTTCTTGGCTCTCTCTAAGTGTCTAGCTTAAGCTCTCTTAAAGAAGTGAACACATTACATGGGTATTTATACCCGACACAGCTTGTCTGGTCGAAGGATCAGATAGACTGATCGAAAGATCATCTATCGACCTGAAACACATCGAAGGATCCACATATACCTCGAAGGATGATATCCTTCGAGGTTCATCCATCGAAGGCTTATCTTTCGAGCTCATCGAATGATATAAACAATCCTTCGATGACTCATCCTTCGACACAGACAGATTTCAACCATTGTCTAACTGTTTGGCCAAGTCAAACCGGAGGATGGTTGACTTGGTCAAACTTACAGGACTAACAAAGACATCGTTTTGTATCATGACAAAATACAGACAAAGTACAGACACAAGTGCACCAACACAACGGAGCAGAACTTCGTTATTTAGGGGGTATTATACCCGACTATAGCTTATACTATCAGAAATTCGTAAGAAAGAAAAGAACGTGAGCGATTTGGGACTGAAGCCCGAGCTCCCAATTTATAGGGCTGTAATCCAAGTTTCTCGTGGCCCGCATAAATGTAGGCTAAGGCCTATGCGGCCCGCGTCAACGCTGGTCAACAGCGTAGCTGATCCGGGTCAGCATGTAGGTTCAACACGAGTCGGACACGTGTCATCACCGGGCTGCACCACATGTTGGGCCTCTAGCGGCCCGCGTAAGGGTTAAGGGGTCCTTTACGCGGCCCACCTAAACCTCAAAAATTGATTTTTAATTATTTTTAATAATATTCAAGGTATTCAGGGTCCGTTTTCGCGTATGGGGTGTATTTTAGGACATATAGGGATATTTTAAAATATATTAGGGTGTCGGAAAATTTGTGAGGGTTGTTATAGTATGGCTCTTACAATTTCTCACATTGGCACAGCTTTACTTCATTTATCTGATTGTACTCATACTCTTAGACATGTTCTGGTGGTTCCTGGCTTAGCCAAGAACCTTCAGTCGATTACACAGTTAGTCATTGATCAACCTATAGCTATCGTTTTCTCTTATTTTGGACTGTCTATTCAAACTTTGACTGGACATCTCCTCCATCACACACGTGGTAGTCCACATCAGCTATATTCTCTTTCTGCTTTCACTTCTGTTTCTCGTGAGACCTGGCATTCCCGGTTGGGTCATCCATCTGATGATGTTTTGTCTAGATGTTCCTTTTTACATGTGACAAACAAAACCCAACACACACATTGTACTGCTTGTAGTGTTTCAAAATCAACTAGATTACTTAAAAAATGAGTCAACAAAAGGTTAGAAAATGTATATTTAAAAAATTACATATAAAAATATGTGTGTATATATAAAACTAAAAATTACACATCAAAACTCAATTTGATTAATTCCGACTGTTAATCCCCTATATACTTTTAACTATTTGTTTTATCTTTTCAGATAAAAAAATAATTAAAATATTTTTAAATGTCTTTTAAATATTCATTTTCTCAATTTTGCAACGGGGTTAATTCGTGTCAGTATATCCATCGCTAAAACTTAGCTAAATTTGTCCTTAAGTAATCCATATCAAAATAACTTGCCATTGATTTTTTCCACGATGAATATACGTTTTTCTAGAAGTGCGGCATTGTTTGGTAATTAAAAAACTTTAAGTGACGAGTAATTAAATCCATTCTTCCATGAGAAAACTGTATGTTTTGAAATAGACTTGTTTTCTGAAGCAGAAAGTTATGCCTAGAGCTTTATAGTTTTACAAATTCTGTTATGTTACATATGGATTGAACATTAATCAACCAGATTTTTAGGGTAAAGAAGTGTAGACGGTTGATTAATTCGCACAAGTAATCAATATATAGAATGAAGAAGTATATCAATTCAACTTAGATGTTTAAGGGTATTGTTAAATTGTTATTACTTCGGGTTCTTAGTGTAAAATGGTAAACCGCAGAAACTGCAAAATCTGAAATTTCAGGTCCATTATGCACTCGAACTTTGTGACAACACATAATCAAACTTGGACAAAAAAAGGGCACATACATCACTCATACCGCATAGGAAACGAACCACTAATTAACCCAGAAACCACGACATACGTAGAATCTTGCTATAATCCAAACGGAAAGACCTAGCCAGCCATAACTGGATATATGGCCATGGCTATATATAGTTAACTAAGGTACTAGCTACATGTCTCTTACTTCAAACATGTTGCGGTTCTTGACGACTATATCAAACATATGCATCGATTTGAGCTTGTTAAAGTTTTTAGGCAGTGAGATGAGATGCACAGTGGATCTTTTGTGACACCAGACATGTCTTAAGTTCTTGACTAGCTAGATAGGGTTTTATGTTCTGAACAAGAATATGAATTTATGGATTTGGGGGCTGGGGGTTTATATAAGAGTTTGTAGCAACGTGGAGTATATAATAATTAAGACATAAAGCGTGTGTTCGGGTCCATTTATCGGTTGAGAAAAAACTTTGTGTGTTTAGGACATCACTTACCCACATGTGGGTGTGTGGGGGAGGGAATCCAAAATCTTTTTCCATCTCGTTATAAATCCTCACAAATATACTCAAAGAGAATCGTAAGCTGATTGAGAATGGTCCTAATTACCAAAAATGGAAACAGCTGTACTATATGACCAGATGTTGATTGATACTATAGACACAATTTTAGACTGTTTCATTGTTATGAACTTTCGTTGATTTATTAACACAGTATTTAACAATCAAAGTACTAATTTAATTTTCATTTAAATGACTATTGTAAACCGTCTAAGGCAAGTACATCTAGAAATAGGAAATTTTGAACGAATTCTAGGACTATTCTTGGGACATAATTTTAGAGGATAACTAGTGGAATTTCCTGGCGTGTTACGGCGGGAATTCGGTCGGTTGCAGTTCAATTCATTACAGTGTAAGAGCGATACCGTCACTCGGTAGAGCAACCAAAAGATAAAACCCATAAAAAGTGGTAATATATGTCCAAAAGGATATCAATGGACACGTGTTTTACATGTATTGAAAACCATTACCAATACCGATGTTGTTCAGTCATTTTACATATATTGAAAACCATTACCGATACCGATGTTGTTCAGTCGGAATCAATGTGGTACCGATTTTGGTGGGACCATATCAATTTTGTTCATCACGGTATCGGTAGATACTATTTGCCTTGCATGAACCCAGATGATCCCATGAACCATCTTCCGGATGGAGGTCACATTGATCACAATGTTTTCCATACTTGTCGATACACAAACAAACGGATTGAACAACCACAGAAACTCTACAATCAAAATCAATTGAAAACAAGAATGATGTGAACAAAAGTAATGTGCTTGATCGTGGAATAAAGAACACAATATCGTTCTTTCACTTCTATTTATTTGGAGCGAAGCGTCACGACTATAACATCCCACCATTTGTATACAATTTCTATCCCATGCAACGTTCCACTCCAGTTTACCCTAATGGACTTAAAAAAACAAATCCGACCCAAATGTTGTGGCCTCCAAGCCAATACATAAATGTAAAACATAATAGTTTGACCCATAATACTAAGCTAAAATAAAACATAGCAAGCCCAAACGCGGTTTGTGTGATTATATGTATTCATTCACCCCCTTAATCACAAAACAAGTCTTCAATCTTTAAACTTCAAGCCATGCCACATGTGGCGTCATCAACGATGATTACCAAGTCTTCATCCGAGTACTCCTCATCAGGTTCGCTCTCACTTTAACTTGCTTGAAGTGAACATCCATTGTTACATCAAGGGTTGGGGGACCGCAACCTTTGGGCCATATTCTTTTTGCACTAACATTTGGCTTTTCCCATATGGCTTTGCCTTTTGCTCCCTTTTCCGTAATCTCGTTTTCTTCACAAGCTTTGAAAATCATTACGTCCTTCTCTCTCAATTTGACCCTACTCATAACATGGAAATTCCTATCAAATAGATCATGATATTTAATATAAGTTATTTTTAAAGCTTTGTCATCGTCTTCAACGTGGCCAGGTTTGAAAGCCACCATTTTCCGTAAGCCTTCCTTTGTAACTTCATTGAAAATGCCCATACCTACCACAATCGTTTATAATTCTAACAGATACCTTTTCACCAAACAACACACGTGGAGGTATTTGCTCTATCTTGAGAATACCGAGATAGTCTTGTAAAAACCACTTCAACAATTTTGTAAACACCATCTTGAATCCAATTTGATGTCTCATCAAAATCTTGGCAATTTCACCAATTCTACGAATTACGAAATTCTACAGCTTTCATTGTTTTATTTTCGTTTCGGTTTCACAACCTTTTACACTACTCACAAAATCCCAAACCTTCTTTCGTAAGTCTTCATGCACCACATTTGGATTGTTATCCATTTCTTCTAAATAACACATCAATGTTAATTTTTTCCTTTTAACATAAACCATTCCAACAAATTCAACCTTACTACTTAATGTTCCTTCCTTAACCACACTGTGGTCATCTTTAGGAATTTCTTTTCACTATCCTTATGAAACTTCTTCTCATAAAAACTTTCAACATATGTTTGTAAAATTTCTCTTTTTCCTTTAGATAGGTAGTTATTACATCAATATTTTCATAAAACATTTCCAAGTAATCTTGTTTAAGTTTTATTTCTGAGTTTTCACTAAACACGTCATGACCCTTGGATTTTCCATTAAACATTCTTCACAGAGAACATTTTTCCCCATCCATTATAACTTTTCCTTATTATAGGAGTTGTTCTAAACTTAGAACATTCCTTTCCATAGTAGGAACATAATTAACACAAGGAATTCTCTTTGAATTATCATCAACGGGAACCTTACATTCACCAACCCCATGTATAAAAGAAAAAACTTTAGTTTTCTTGTTTGTGGTTATTCCAAAATGGCTTTTAAAAACTTTGAACACGTCCTTATTTCCGGTCATGTGTTTTTTATACTTTGGGTCGAAACCCACATAGAGTTCCTACCACCCCCATCACTCTTTACTAAAAAAATCCCTCTACAGGTTCAGAAGAGAGATTTATAACTTGGCAAATGGATGCTATGTGACTAATCTCTTGACATAGATAGCAGTGTACGCCTAACCTCTATGGACTCCTGGTTGGATTCTTTCCTTCCGTATTAACTTTCCTCCAACCTTGTTTAGGAAGTGTATTTGTGGTAGTCTTCCTCACTCTTCTTCTGATTTTGAGAGATGACGAATGACGTGCGACCCCTTCACCTAGTTGCTACCCTGGCATTTTTGTCTCAGGTTATATCCTACACCAAACCTTACGGCCTCATCCCTGTTTGCTTCGCCCTGTCCAAAACCTGACGTTCCCATCAAACTGCCACATGAAAACTATTTTCAGTAACTTCACTTAGAAAGGATAACGGCGTTAAAATTTGATAAATGTGATTAGACTCGTACAAACATTGAACCCGATAACCAAATACACCTTTTCAACATACTATATCCACCAAATCCCACGTGTAAAATATAATAGATGCTTAAGAACTTAGAATTTCTCAAAAAAGGGTACTTCTTACGTTAGTCAGTCCTTGAAAACTTTTCTTTGTATGAAAGTATGTTTCATTAAGAAAAAAATATGTTTTCACGAATCTCTTTACAATAAAACTTAAATTAGCTGTATCATCTTCAATATAAATGATTATTTAATTTTCCATTAGTGCCCTTAAGGTAGTAATTTATGTTAATGGGTTTCAAGATAATTATGACCGATAGCAAAGCTAAAGATTGGCATACCACACTTTGGGAAGATTGCTCATTTGAGTAAGTCACTTTCACCTTAATTGCCCTAATAAATAGACTTGTCATTCACATCTATAAACTAAAACGGAAGATAACCGCCTGCCTTTTTTAATACAGTTATACAAATAAATGCTTAATAATTTTTGTACCACACAAACTCCCAGATTTTGGAAAAATTCAGCAACGGTTCCGAAAAAATGTAACATTTTTGCTTGGCGCGAGGATTTGAACATAGTTGAGGCGCTTGCTAAGAGGGGTGTGGTGGTGATTTACGATATGTGCAGTTTCTGTAATGAAGGTATTAGAGTATGAGAGTATATGTGTATTAGTGAGTTGGTTAATTTGTTATGTTAGTTAGTCGGTTAGATGTTAGTTATCTCTATCTCCTACTTGTATATATAGGAGCTCTATTGTACAGAAGATTAATTGTATAATACTCATAGAAACAGTTGAGCACTTATCTGTTCATTATGGTATCAGAGCAACTGCTCATGATCCTGATGACCTAATTATGTTACAACTCCGGCAGACACCTGTTTTTCCGGCGAGATTCCTTTCCTCTCCGGCGAGACTCCTTTCTTCTCTGATCCGTTATGTTCTGTGTTTCTCATTTTTTTTTTGGCATCATCGCTTTTCCGGCGAATTTTCCGGCATCTATTCATCTTCTCCGACTATCTCACTGATTCTCAGAATTTTTTTTGCTTCTCTGATTCTATCCAATCTATCTTCTTTCCGATTCTGTTACAACAAATCTCATCACCAATCCAACTACAAACCAACCTAACATCAAATTTCATCAACGATGAATGAAGCTACATCAAATTTGAGTAATAGTTTACCTGATCTTACAAATCTCATACCAATCAAACTTGATACTGAAAATTATTTGAACCGGAAACATCAGGTTTTTACGATTTTGAGAAATCTCAGTCTACTGCAGTTTCTGAATCGAAATATTTCTTGTCCGATTGATGTTGAAGCCAGAAAAGTATGGAAAAAATGTGATGCATATACATCTGCCTTTATTACAGCAAGTTTGTCATCCTCAATATGTAGGTCCGTTTTTTCTCGGAGGATCCGATACGAAAACCTATTCCCTGTTTATCACAAACACTATCACGGGTGCGGAATCCCCGTGATGGTGCAAACCAAGCACAATTTAAAACACACGCGTAACCAAAGATTCAATATCTATTGATTAGGGATGAGGACAACCACATACATATACAAACAATGTTTTACAGACTCTCTCAAGTCTCTCTGATCTCACTCATAGAGTTTCATAGTGGTCTCATGACTAAACTGATAAACAACTGAGCTATTTATACTGACCAACGGCGAAAACCCTTTGGACAAAAACCATGTGTGACGAAATCAGGAATTTCGCCACACACACATAATGACGAAATCATGGAGTGTTCGCCATAACAATATTGACGAAATCTAAGTTCGTCATGTATGGAATATGAGTTTTTCATTGACATCATCATGACATCACTAAGGTGATGTCATGGTGATATGTCGGTGGGAAAGGTCGCGGCTCTCCGTGCTTCGCGTGTCGAACTCTGGGGCGCACGACGGAGGAATGTCGCTACGTCGGGCTTGAGCCGAACCTAACCGAGTCGAACCGAGCCGAGTCGCGTCCACATAAAGTGTATCAACAAACTCCCCCTTGGACGCTACTCGTGATGGTTCGGTCTTCACGTGACACAATCAGGGAGTGTATTAACAAACTCCCCCTTGAATGATGCTCGTGAATCTTTTGAACTTCAAAACTTTAGATCCTTGTGGTGTTGATGAGTGGTCAGTTGCAATTTGATCATCTTGATCTTCAGATTGCACCACTGTCGTGTCTTCACTTTACGGCTTGTCATCTGACATGTTCTCTTCGCCTTTAGCTGATTCTGATGTCGCATCTGCACATACAAGAAAGCTAAACACGTAATGAGAACAACCGCTTGGAATTTAGTAAACATAAACAAACGACACATAGAGACCAACTCTCAATCAAACACCGACCGACAACAGTTTGAAAGTTTTAAAAATTGATCAATTTTAACCCTTTAACTTTCAAAACTTGTTAACTTCGACAGTTTATGAAGATGCAATTGTTTTCCGGCTTAGAATCAGGATTTTGGGTAGGATAGACTCGAGTTCCAACATCGGTCAATCTAAAATAAATTAGAAGCAAAATCTTTTTGGCTTTTATAAAATTTAAATTAAAACACACCTAAAATCTTTTTGGAGTTTTTCATTTTTCAAATGTAAAGACGGGAAGCAATAAATAAATATATACAAAGATGCAGAAACGAAAGCAGTAAACAAATATTTACAGACATTCTTTTTGCGAGTTTCGAGGGTAAGAGAATCATATCAGTGTACGGTCACGCCAAAACGCACTTTTTGTTCAATTAGTTAACATTTAGATAAGCATCCTATAACAATTATCGGTATTGTTGTCCACATAAGCTCAACTTATCAGATGTAATCATGGCGAGGGGATACGATTAGTGTATGATTTATACTTACCGACCGGTGTTCATCCACTCACGACACATTCCCGTATCAAGGTATGCACGAGAGTTCATCTTACCAGTAAGTATACTGTTTATCATTTGTTTGACCGTATAAAAGAATGTGAGAAACTCACTTATTTTGATTGAAAACAAGCCCTATGTGATAGAATCACTTATTGATGAGGAACTTGATTTTCATATGCATGAGGGCACAGGAGCAAGTCCGTGAACAGGTCAGTGCTAACGTACAGCAAAGAGACGAACTTAACTCCCGGATAAATGTGATATATTATCAGTTATTTGTTTGGACATGTGATTGTTGATCACTTATTGAGGTCGTATGCAATATGTACACGTATGTATAGTATCATGGAAGATCTAGACTTCGTCTCCGTTATTTTTCGGTAAAAGAAACAACCATGATACCCAGATGATAAGTAGCATAAAGACCGAATATCTTAGAACCTCGGCAATCAATCAAACGAAATTTCGGTACCAAGACCATATGCCAATGAGTGGTTCCCACACAGTCTTCAGTCGATTTAAGTTTATATCACCCTGCACACTTTAAGATGATTGTGAGTCTACCGATACATCTTATATAGAGCTACTTATCGCTTTTCAGCAACACTTCAAACACTGATTTTAAGCAAATATTTCCAGAAAATATGAATTTTTAAGAACACAAACTGAAAATAGTTAAGAACACACTTGTTTCAAACAATCACAATGTTTGGTTTTAAACAAGGAAAAGAGCCAAGGCTCTGATACCACTTGTAGGTCCGTTTTTCTCGGAGGATCCGATACGAAAACCTATTCCCTGTTTATTACAAACACTATCGCCGGTGCGGAATCCCCGTCACGGTGCAAACCAAACACAATGTAAAACACACGCGTAACCAAAGATTCAATATCTATTGATTAGGGATGAGTACAGCCACAAACATATACAAACAATGTTTTACAGACTCTCTCAAGTCTCTCTGTTCTCACTCATAGAGTTTCACAGTGGTCTCATGACTAAACTGATAAAGAACTGAGCTATTTATACTGACCAACGGCGAAAACCCTTTGGACGAAAACCCTTTGGACGAAAACCATGTGTGACGAAATCAGGGATTTCGCCACACACACATAATGACGAAATCATGGAGTGTTCGCCATAACAATATTGACGAAATCTAAGTTCGTCATGTATGGAATATGAGTTTTTCATTGACATCATCATGACATCACTATGGTGATGTCATGGTGATGTGTCGGCGGGAAAGGTCGCGGCTCTCCGTGCTTCGCGTGTCGAACTCTAGAGCGCACGACGGAGGAATGTCGCTACGTCGGGCTTGAGCCGAACCTAACCGAGTCGAACCGAACCGAATCGAACCGAGCCGAGTCGCGTCCACATGAAGTGTACCAACACAATGCTTTATCTTGCACATGGTATTACCTGTTCATCAGATCTGTGGAAACAAGTTGAAGACTCGTTTCATCAACAAGTTTTTACGAAGCATGAATCATATTCCAAGATGCCCGATGAGGAGGAAATGCCGCGTTTTGAGCCAACTGTACCTCATGATTATGAGGAAGTTACAACTGGCTTAGGGTTCAAAATGGACAATTCATCGGAGGGCTCATCTGATAGCAAGGAAAAGTCATCATGTGCTTCAAATCAAAGTCCTCCAACCGTTGAGGACTATAGCTTATACTATCAGAAATTCGTAAGAAAGAAAAGAACGTGAGCGATTTGGGACTGAAGCCCGAGCTCCCAATTTATAGGGCTGTAATCCAAGTTTCTCGCGGCCCGCGTAAATGTAGGCTAAGGCCTACGCGGCCCGCGTCAACGCTGGTCAACAGCGTAGCTGATCCGGGTCAGCATGTAGGTTCAACACGAGTCGGACACGTATCATCACTGGGCTGCGCCACATTTTGGGCCTCTAGCGGCCCTCGTAAGGGTTAAGGGGTCCTTTACGCGGCCCGCCTAAACGTCAAAAATTGATTTTTAATTATTTTTAATAATATTCAAGGTATTCGGGGTCCGTTTTCGCGTATTGGGATATTTTAAAATATATTAGGGTGTCAGAAATTTTGTGAGGGTTGTTATATCCTCTCCACCTTGTTTTAGAGCTCGTCCTCGAGATCTACCGGAACAAGTGTGGATATTTCTTCTGCATTTCTGATTCAAGCTCCCATCTGTACTCAGGTCCTCTTTTGGAGTCCCACTTCACTTTGACCAGAACTAATCTCTTGTGCTTGAGGTTCTTGACTTTCATGTCTTCAATCTGTAAAGGTCTTTCTACAAACTTGAGTTGTTCATTAACCTATATATCCTTAAGAGGCACTACTAGTGATTCATCTGCTAAGCATTTCTTGAGATTAGATACATGAAATACATCATGTATTCCTGCCATTTCCTCTGGCAATTGTAGCTAATAGGCTACAGGTCCTATTTTTCTAATAATCTCAAAAGGTCCAACATACCTGGGACTTAGCTTTCCTCGTTTGATGAATCTTACCACTCCTTTCCAAGGAGAGACTTTTAACAATACTTTATCTCCTACTTGAAATTCCAATGGTTTTCGTCGGTTGTCAGCATAGCTCTTTTGTCGATCGCGTGCTGTTTTTAGTCATTCCTTGACTTGAATGATCTTGTCAGTTGTTTCTTGCACTATCTCAGGTCCAGATAGTTGTTTTTCCCCAATTTCTGCCCAACAGACTGGGGTCTGGCACTTTCGTCCATAAAGTGCTTCGAATGGTGCAGCATTGATACTTGTGTGATAACTGTTATTATAAGAAAATTTCTATTAAAGGTAAGTGGCCGTCCCAATTACCTCCGAAATCAATTACACAAACTCTAAGCATGTCCTCCAATGTCTGAATTGTCCTTCGCTTTGTCCGTCTGTTTCAGGATGATAAGTTGTGCTTAGATTTAACTTGGTTCCCATTGATTTTTGAAAACTTGACCAAAAATGAGAGGTAAAACGGCTATCCCTATCAGAAACAATTGATAAAGGAATTCCATGTAGTGAAACTATTTTATTTACATATAATTTAGCTAACTGTTCCATACTGAAAGTTTCCTTCATTGGTAGGAAATGAGCTGACTTGGTTAGCCTATCTACAATCACCCAGATTGTATCATTACCTTTCCTTGTTTTGGGTAATTTGGTAACAAAATCCATTGTTATCAATTCCCATTTCCACACTGGCATTTCTAACCGTTGTAACAAACCTGAGGGTTTCTGATGTTCAGCTTTAACTTGTGAACAGGTTAAACATTTAGAAACATAGGTTGCTATGTCCTTTTTCATTCCTATCCACCAGAAATTCTTTCTTAAATCATGGTACATCTTATCATTTCCTGGATGCATCGTATATTTGGACTTATGTGCTTCTTCTAATATACGATAATGTAGGTTTCCTAATTTAGGTATCCACATTCTCTTTTCATAGAATCTCCAAATTCCATCTGTTCCTTTTTCTAATTCTTTAATCATACCTTTTAGTTTTTCAGTATCATCCTTGATTACTGATTCTTGTGCTTTTCTAATTTGATCATTTAAATCTACTTGTAGATTTAATTTAAGAGAACGTACCCTTTTTGGCTTTTCATGATATTTCCGACTTAAAGCCTCAGCAACTACATTTGCCTTTCCTCCATGATACTGGATATCACAATTATAATCACTAAGCAATTCCATCCAACGTCTTTGTCTCATATTTAACTCTTTTTGCCCGAAAACATACCTTAAACTCTTATGATCAGAGAATATGGTAAACTTACTACCATAAAGGTAATGTCTCCAAATCTTAAGGGGAAAAAAAATTATAGCTCCTAGTTCTAGATCATGGGTTGAATAATTCTCTTCATGATTTTTAAGTTGTCTAGAGGCGTAATCTATAACCTTTTGACGTTGCATTAGTACACATCCATAACCTAATTTAGAAGCGTCACAATAAATTACAAAATCTTCAGTTCCTTCTGGTAATGCTAGTATGGGTGCATGGGTTAATCTTTGCTTAAGAATTCTAAAAGCTTCTTCCTGTTTTGGTCCCCATTCAAACTTAATGGATTTACAGGTTAACTTAGTTAAAGGAATGGCTATTCTAGAGAAATCTCAAATAAATCTTCTATAATAACCGGCCAATCCTAAGAAACTTCTAACCTCAGTTAGTGACTCAGGTGTCTTCCATTTGGTTATTGCCTCGATTTTGGTTGGATCCACATGAATTCCTTCATGGTTCACTAAGTGTCCAAGAAACTGTACCTGTTCTAACCCAAATTCACACTTTGAAAACTTAGCATAAAGTTTTTCTTTTCTTAATATACTTAAAAGTGAGTGCAAATGCTTTGCATGTTACTCTTTACTTTTGGAGTAAATTAGAATATTATCTATAAAGAAAATTACGAATTTATCCAAATATGGCTTACATATCCGGTTCATCATGTCCAGGGGTTGATAGTTACAACGGAGCAGAGTATCTAATACGTATCCAGGGGTTGATAGTTACAACGGAGCAGAACTTCGTTATTTAGGGGGGTATTATACCCGACTATAGCTTATACTATCAGAAATTCGTAAGAAAGAAAAGAACGTGAGCGATTTGGGACTGAAACCCGAGCTCCCAATTTATAGGGCTGTAATCCAAGTTTCTCGTGGCCCGCGTAAATGTAGGCTAAGGCCTACGCGACCCGCGTCAACGCTGGTCAACAGCGTAGCTGATCCGGGTCAGCATGTAGGTTCAACACGAGTCGGACAAGTGTCATCACCGGGCTGCGCCACATGTTGGGCCTCTAGCGGCCCGCGTAAGGGTTAAGGAGTCCTTTACGCGGCCGGCCTAAACCTCAAAAATTGATTTTTAATTATTTTTAATAATATTCAAGGTATTCGGGGTCCGTTTTCGCGTATGGGGTGTATTTTAGGACATATTGGGATATTTTAAAATATATTAGGGTGTCGGAAAATTTGTGAGGGTTGTTATAGTATGGCTCTTACGATTTCTCACATTGGCACAGCTTTACTTCATTTATCTGATTGTACTCGTACTCTTAGACATGTTCTGGTGGTTCCTGGCTTAGACAAGAACCTTCTATCGATTACACAGTTAGTCATTGATCATCCTATAGCTGTCGTTTTCTCTTATTTTGGACTGTCTATAAGTCTGGACAGCTCCTCCATCACACACGTGGTAGTCCACATCAGCTATATTCTCTTGCTGCTTTCACTTCTGTTTCTCGTGAGACTTGGCATTCCCGGTTGGGTCATCCATCTGATGATGTTTTGTCTAGATGTTCCTTTTTACATGTGACAAACAAAACCCAACACACACATGTACTAAACCCAACACACACATTGTACTGCTTGTAGTGTTTCAAAATCAACTAGATGACTTAAAAAATGAGTCAACAAAAGGTTAGAAAATGTATATTTAAAAAATTACATATAAAAATATGCGTGTATATATAAAACTAAAAATTACACATAAAAACTCAATTTGATTAATTCCGACTGTTAATCCCCTATATACTTTTAACTATTTGTTTTCTCTTTTCAGATAAAAAAATAATTAAAATATTTTTAAATGTCTTTTAAATATTCATTTTCTCAATTTTGCAACGGGGTTAATTCGTGTCAGTATATCCATCGCTAAAACTTAGCTAAATTTGTCCTTAAGTAATCCATAGCAAAATAACTTGCCATTGATTTTTTCCACGATGAATATACGTTTTTCTAGAAGTGCGGCATTGTTTGGTAATTAAAAAACTTTAAGGGACGAGTAATTAAATCCATTCTTCCATGAGAAAACTGTATGTTTTGAAATAGACTTGTTTTCTGAAGCAGAAAGTTATGCCTAGAGCTTTATAGTTTTACAAATTCTGTTATGTTACATATGGATTGAACATTAATCAACCAGATTTTTAGGGTAAAGAAGTGTAGATGGTTGATTAATTCGCACAAGTGATCAATATATAGAATGAAGAAGTATATCAATTCAACTTAGATGTTTAAGGGTATTGTTAAATTGTTATTACTTCAGGTTCTTAGTGTAAAATGGTAAACCGCAGAAACTGCAAAATCTGAAATTTCAGGTCCATTATGCACTCGAACTTTGTGACAACACAAAATCAAACTTGGACAAAAAAGGGCACATACATCACTCATACCGCATAGGAAACGAACCACTAATTAACCCAGAAACCACGACATACGTAGAATCTTGCTATAATCCAAACGGAAAGACCTAGCCAGCCATAACTGGATATATGGCCATGGCTATATATAGTTAACTAAGGTACTGGCTACATGTCTCTTACTTCAAACATGTTGCGGTTCTTGACGACTATATCAAACATATGCATCGATTTGAGCTTGTTAAAGTTTTTAGGCAGTGAGATGAGATGCACAGTGGATCTTTTGTGAAACTGCAACAAATCAGGATCATCATAGTACCTTTCCCATCCTAGTGATGACAAGATTCTTTCCAGCCTATCATAGGAAGTCACCACTTCGTTCGTTGGTACATGGACCAAGACCTTACGTCGAGCCGAACCTTGACAGGAATCACCTCCAGGGCTCTCCACTAGTCGAACCACGCCGTTCTGATTGAAAACCCAGACACCAGACATATCTTAAGTTCTTGACTAGCTAGATAGGGTTTTATGTTCTGAACAAGAATATGAATTTATGGATTTGGGGGCTGGGGGTTTATATAAGAGTTTGTAGCAACGTGGAGTATATAATAATTAAGACATAAAGCGTGTGTTCGGGTCCATTTATCGGTTGAGAAAAAACTTTGTGTGTTTAGGACATCACTTACCCACATGTGGGTGTGTGGGGGAGGGAATCCAAAATCTTTTTCCATCTCGTTATAAATCCTCACAAATATACTCAAAGAGAATCGTAAGCTGATTGAGAATTGTAGGATCGGATTGCGACCTAAACGAGTCGTTCGGAAGAGCTCAAATCCATTTCAGAGGCGGAAACAGAGAAACGGATGTTAAAACAGCTTGATTCACACTTTAATCCTCTTGTATATTGATTTTACAATGTTTACAATCAAAAGAAAAACCGGCAGCACCTCGGTATCACTCTGCAAATTCTGTTACAACTGAAATGACAACATGCCTATTTATAGCCTTTTGATTTCGCTTGAAACCATACATGACAAGCTCAAGCGAAATCCCCTACATTCTAATTCAAGCGAAACTAACAAATTCAATTTTGTCTTCAAGCGAAATACAAACTAAATCACATTCTGTTTTCATGCAAGACTTGTATTTTGACTTCTTGGGAAGCATTAATGTAATGATGATGTCATACTCATGATGTCATCAATGAGTAAGATGACATCATGTCTTGTTTAGATCCGCAACGAACCCGAGACTCGATATAAGACGAATTCGACAGATGAATGCACTAACAGACTCCCCCTCAGATGTTGACGAGTCTTAAGTGTCGAGACTTCTCAATCTTCAGTCTTTATCAGTCTTTAAGCTTCCTTCATGATCTCTATCTGGATCTATCCTATCTCCAATTCTCTTTCAAGATCTCTGGCTCCTAGCTCTTGCATCTTCAGACTCTCTTACTCTAACAGACTCCCCCTCAACTTGTGCAGGGATCGTAATCTGGCTTTCACAGGTTCAGGTATCGTAACCTGTCTCACCTGCATATTCTCTACCCAAAACATAAGTTTCATACAAGATAAGATATAACAAATTTTGAAACTTTGCTAAACTCTTGAAGACACAACCCTGAATAGAAAGATTTATCATGTCAATTTCTGATGAACCACATGAATATATATCATATTCATTTCACACAACTTCAAACCAACTTTCCCAAACCTGTTCGTCATGTTTAGCACTAGAAATTTTGAAAATCAGCTTTTCAACATCAGTTGTCTAAAATCTTTTTGAATTTTTCAAAAATTATGCTAAAACACACTAAAATCTTTTTGGATTTTTAATAGAATGAAATGTAGTAAAGAAATATTTACACACAATATTTTTGTGAATTTGTGTAAGAAGATCATATCAGTTTTTGAGACAAATCACCAACACCGTTAAGCTTCATTTCATTTTAAGTTTTAAACGATTCACTTAGATTGTCAGTATACTGGTCCACTTAAATTTTCACACAAAGTTCAACTGCTTCGAGATACGATATTAATGTTTTAAGCACTTAAACTCAATCGTGTGTCCCACCTCAGAATATACTCCCGTATCCAGATCCCAATATTCAGTCTTACAGGTAATTATGACACAAATGATATCTGTAAGGGGTTAATAAAATATGAAGAATCATGAGAGCTCAGGTCAGAACTACCGTTCAGCAGAGAGATCATGATTCAACTTGTAGGTGTGTCCCCTTTAGAGGATCTTTTTTACAACAGCATTACTAAGCAATTTTATTGTCTTATCATATATGCTGAGAGAGATGCTATGTTTCAAGCATTTGCGAAAAGTATTATTCGAGGACTAGGTCAGAACTACCGTTCAGCAGAAGTCCTGGAATAATACCCCAGACATCACTGAGTATAAAAACCTAGTATATCAAAATATGAGACCTTTCAAACGAGATTTCGGGGGTTACCCATATATCCGAGAGATGTTACCCACAATATAAGCAAGTTTGAAATTTAGGTTTATATCTCGTCACAATCTACTAAATGTGCAAAAATCTACTGGCACATCATCAGTGAGACCGTTTATCACATTTTTACTTTCCAATTCTTTAGCATGCTGTGATCGTCCACTGATGTACTATCATTTCCTCTTTTATACAACAAAACTCATTTTTGATTTTATCATGTTTTTGTCTTTTTCAAATTTTCAAATGTTTTTGGATTTTCTGAAATTTCTACTCCCCCTAAAATGCAAACACATTTTAAGAAATTTGAAAACAAACTGTACAAGAAACATGACAACTGATATCGAATCACTTCAATTCGCCATCCACTTGGCATAAACAATCAGAACTCCCCCTCACAACAAACTATTTTCCCATTGTGATCTCAAAACACTTAAGTTTGTTTTAATCAAAATGGTTTTTCCAGAAAATAAGTTTTGTTGATTTTAAGAAACCATTTGTAGGTTAGGGGATAAGTTCCTCTTCTCAATGTAATGAACCCCATATATTTGTTAACCACTTGTAAGAATGGTCCAATCAAGTTCAACTTAATGACCTTGATTAACCACATTGTCAATGAAAACCTCTTTCAACCACTTACAAGTTTCACTTATCAATCATAACCACTTGCTCATCAAAATATAACAATTTAAATATACCACCTGTACTTTACCAACTGTACCACTTGTAGGATCATTTGCTAAGAAAGATGCCGATTCCTGCTCCACTCTTACCAACCTGGGAGCTCCGGCAAGTCAGGAATTTATGGTGAAAAAGCTGTCACCCAAGCCTGACCAGCCTTGGGTGATTTTGGTGGCAAACATTTGTCCCACCAACATTTTGATTTGTAAAATTCTTTAGCATCCTTCACTTTCCTGTCAACCATCTTTCCAAAAATATGTTTAACATTTCCATTAAAAACCTTCTCAACATCAAAATCTCCCTTATCAGCGAAGAATTGATTTGAGATCTCTACCTTTCCCACTTTCTTCATCAAATTTTCCTTTGACAATGGAGGAAAATCCTCATCGTTCATCTCTGGAATGGAATTCACAACCTTTTTCTCAACCAAAGACTCCTCTGATTTTATGGAATCAGATTCATTGTCAGAATTACCCTCAGATTTAACCACCCACTTTTGTTTACTCAAATCACCTCTTCTTTTGTAAAACCGTTTTGAACTTTCTCCTTCCTCAGAAGTAAAATTTTCAAACTTTTTAACATTTTTCACAGGTTGTTCTTTCTTATCAACACAAGTCTTTTTCAGAACAAAGTTAGAAGAAACTTCCTGTTTTTGATAGTTGATCTTGGGGCAATTCCAAGCTATGTGTCCAACTTCTTGGCATTTGAAACAAGTTCTTCTGTCAACTCTTTCAGTAAACCTTCTCACATTCTTCTTCACTTCAGCAAGAAACTCCTGGTTTGACTGCTTCCAGAACGGTTTCTTCTGTTCATCCTCTGAACTTCCTCCTGAAACAAATTTTGTATTTGATTTATAAGTTTTCTGATTTTTATAATTTTCTGAAGAATTGAAACCAAGACCTTTCTTTTTGTAATTACGGTTATGGTTCGGTTTCTTTAGATAACCTGAACCAGAACTGTAACCCTTTTTCTTGTTCAATCTCTGTTGAACTCTTGAAGTGTACTTTTTAGGTTTTTCAGCAAGATTTAAATCTTTTATTTCAGAAATATTAATTTCTGTTAATTTGAAAACCTGTTTGATCATTTCAGTTTTGACACTTCTTATTGGAAATTCCTCATCAGAATATAATTTGTCTAAATCAAACAAAGTATATGCCACTTTGATTAATCCGTCATTCAAATTAGATTTTGATAACAGGAATTCTCTATTGTAAACCCTGTTAACCGATGAACTCGGACTCTTTTCTGACAAACTCGGACTTTCAGACTCAGACTCCGGTTTTGACTCTTCATCCGTATCTAACACCTGATCGACAACTTTCTTTAATAACTCAGACTCATGATCAGTGTCAGACGCTGTGAATGTAACATCAATATTGTCTGGTAATTCATCAATGATTTCAGACTTTAACTTGATGTTGACTGCCTTTTTTAGACGCTCCTCGTTAGGATTCCTGGGAGAATAAGTTTCTTGGATCGGGGGCGGACATCTGTTATACTTGACACTTGGTTTCTTACCAGTATCAGTATCTTCAATCTTTTTATCCATGAATGCTTCCAGACCTGCAACAGTAGGATAAACACGATCAATCAAATAATCACAAGTAGTATAACTCAACAGTAATCGTTTAATCCTTTCACTTTCGATCTTCTCAAGTTCCAACTCCTTCTTCAGATTAGCACAGTCTTCGATGTAATCATTTATGACACTCTGCTTTGTCATTAATGTTGCGCTCATTTTCTCCATTGCCTTTTCAATTTCTGTATTTGTCTTTTTCAGACGATCAACTGTGTTGTTAAGCACATCATATGACTCCTTCACATACTTCACATCAGACAATAAATCTTCTTTAATCTTCTCTAATTCAGTAATCTTCTTATCTTTTTCTTCACAAACTCTGCAGAATTCAGAACATTTCTCGCAAGGTTTAGTGATCTCAACCACCTTTTCAACAATCTTTTCAATTTCAACAATCTTTTCGACTTCAACGATTTTCTCAATCTCGACAATCTTTTCAACTTCAACAAGTTTTTCAATTTCAACAATCTTTTCGATCTCAACAATCTTATCAACAACTTTCTCTACTTCGACAATTTTTTCTCCTGCTTCTGTCTTTTCAGCAGCTTGCATTTTTGCTGCTTCCAGCTCTTTCCTCAATCTTGCCATCTTCTTCTGGTACAACATCTCCATTTTATCTGCAAAAAACAAATTAAAACTAGTTAGATCAATGCCTTTTCTAGCTTTGTTGAGATGTTCTTCCTCATCATCGGTATCCACATCACTTCCAAGATCAGGAAATATCGGGATTCTTTTCTCACTAGCCTCTTCATCTAGTATTCTAGCAACAAAGCCTGAATCAGATGGAATGTATTTATCCCAACTAAATCCCTCTGCAACTTTTTCATCATCTTGATGAATCAGTAAAGCTTTCTTCTTTCCATCATTAGTAGCATGAGCATGTGTAATTTGAGGTTGTTGAGCAGTCTGATGGAAGATTGATTTCTGATAATAATTGTTTCTATCTTGATTCCCGGTAGCTTCTTTACTTTTGCACTCTCGTTTAAAATGACCTTTTCCTTTACAACGGAAACAGGTAACCTTTGATTTATCAAATCCCAATGGAGAGGTAGCCATTCCTCGAAATTCATCCCTACCAGTAATCTCTTGAAACTTTTCAGCTCTCCTCCAAGCACTTGCTAAGCACCATTTGATATCCATCACTTCAAGTTCTTCAGCATCAATTTGGTCGTAATCTTCTTTGGTAAGCATCGGATTGCCAATCTTCCCATCGATCAAACTTTCGTAAGATTCTAACATAGTAACCAGTGATGCCATGTGCTGCTTGGCAACTTCTGGAGACAGATTTTGACCATTTTGAATGTTTAATGTAACATTGCACTGAAGATGTGTTGAATCTTGTCGTTGAGAAGTTGATGTTGCGCTATTTGGATCAAAACTTGAAAATGACGAAGAAAATCCACCACTTTGAGTCGCATTACTAATCTTTGTTCCAGATGAGCTGTCAGCACTAAAACCAGTTTGAATCTTTGGACTATGGCTGGGAGTGGCCTCAAACTTGTTACCTCTGTAATACAAACTGACATCTTGTTTTGCATTTGGATTCGTCATTATAGCAGTCTTTTGAATATCCAACTCTTGTTCCTCAATCTTCTGGATAAACTGTGCCAAGTTCATACTCTCAGTCTTCCTCATGAGTTTCACAATCATCAAATAAGTTCCCCACTTCTGTTGGGGTAATGCCTCTGCTAACTTATCAACCCACTCTTTTCATTTCTAGAACCAGATGACAATATCTATCTATCGTTTCCTTTGTGGTTTCATGATCAAATGCAGTAAATATGTCAAACGACTTCTTCAATAAGGCCTTTTTGTTTTTGATCATATCAGCACTCCCTCGGAATTTCTGAAGTAAAGCTTCCCAGATTGATCTAGCAGTCCCATTATGTTGAAGTAAGACAAAGATGTCTTCTTTAACTGCTTGCTGTAAGATGCTGATCACCATCTTCTCACTAGTGTATTTCAACTTATCAGCTTCAGTAAAATCATTGAAACCCTTTTCCAACCCTCGTTCATTCTTTGGATTCTCATAATCTTTTAGTAAAGAACACCAAGCATCGAATCTGTAAGCCTGAACCCAGTTCTCGAATCGGTTTTTCCAACCCTGAAAATCTTCAATGTACATCAGCTTTGGCGGTTTCTGATGTGTACCCGTCTCATTTTCACTGTATAAATTCTCTGCAGCTGTAACGGGAGCGACTGGCGTAGCAAATGCGTTGTAGAATTCCTCGACCATGTCTTCAGTAGTCAGGAGATACTTCGGGAAATTCTTGACAATTACCTTTACAATCAAACAAACAAAACAACAATCAGTTTAAACACTTATCAATTAACTGAATAAGACTGTTACTCGAACTGATGATTTTCTGTGCGAACTTCTAGGACCCGAATCGAATACCAATGACCTGACTCTTTGAAACCTTTGAACTCCGAATCGTACGAACTTACAAAAACCACAACTCAAATCACGCGACCTGACTGTCCAAACTGTGTGAACTGATTAAAATTCAAACACATGGGCCAATGATCACATGCACATAACAACTTCTCCAAGGCCCAACAATCCCTTACAATTATCTAATGTCTTAAACAAGCAATATAGTGTACAAGAATTAACAAAGCATCTAAATTTGATTTAATTGAGTCCCTCAATATGACTTTAATATTTCACATGTAAATTTTATCATTTCAATACCACATATAAACTGACAATTTGATTACCCATCAATTCCCATTGGACCTCTCATAAAAAGTGGTAGACAATTTCTTTTTTTTTTAAAAAAACATGCAACCTGTTTCTCTTGAAATGATGACTGACAATTGTAATAACCAAAACAAATTGATTGGACCTCAAAGTCCACTAAAACAACCAACTACTATATTATTTTAAATGGATATGATTTACTAAATCGGAATTGATGACCTGAAACATTTGAATATAGTAAACAAGAATGGTCGACAATTATGCAAGTTCTTTCAATACACATGCAAACATCACATGCAACACATTTCAATTTACGAGACCTGAAATGATTATCTCACATGAATTTGACCGAACTTTATCTCTAGGAACAATAAAAACACATGCAAAGACTGACAACCTTTATCTAAACAAACTCCAATTTTCTAGACTTCGTGTTTTGTTACACACAACTCAAAGCACCTTCACAACAGACGATGCATGTTTTCAATCGGTGAGTCACAGATTTCAAGCGAAACAAGATCAATATCAAGCAGACAAATAATATCTCAACGTATTTTCAAGCGAGATTATCATCAATTTAGATCAGATTATCATGTATTTTCAAGCGAAATCAACAAATAATCTCAAGCGAAATCATGATGATTGTCATATTCAAGCGATATCAGATCAAGATGAAGATTCAAGCGAAATCTCGATGTAATTTCAAGCGAAATTATGATTTAAACAGTTGCTGATGTCATCATATTGTTCGAGCAATAGAAGCGAAATCTCACAAAAATACAGGATTTAGCTCGATTTTAAACTTGAAATTTTCAAGGATTGATTAAACCATGTTTGCGCACAATATATGTGAAATTTATCCGATTTTGACCGTGAAAAGTTTTAATTTTCGGAAAAGAATGGTGTAGAAACAGAAATCGTGATGAAAACAGGCTGTTTTGGCAAGAACTCCTCGTCCTGAGCTCTGATACCACTTGTAGGATCGGATTTCGACCTAAACGAGTCGTTCGGAAGAGTTCTAGTCCATTTCAGAGGCGGAAACAGAGAAACGGATGTTAAAACAGCTTGATTCACACTTTAATCCTCTTGTATATTGATTTTACAATGTTTACAATCAAAATGAAAAACCGGCAGCACCTCGGTATCACTCTGCAAATTCTGTTACAACTGAAATGACAACATGCCTATTTATAGCCTTTTGATTTCGCTTGAAACCATACATGACAAGCTCAAGCGAAATCCCCTACATTCTAATTCAAGCGAAACTAACAAATTCAATTTTGTCTTCAAGCGAAATACAAACTAAATCACATTCTGTTTTCATGCAAGACTTGTATTTTGACTTCTTGGGAAGCATTAATGTAATGATGATGTCATACTCATGATGTCATCAATGAGTAAGATGACATCATGTCTTGTTTAGATCCGCAACGAACCCGAGATTCGATATAAGACGAAGTCGACAGATGAATGCACTAACAAGAATGGTCCTAATTACCAAAAATGGAAACAGCTGTACTATATGACCAGATGTTGATTGATACTATAGACACAATTTTAGACTGTTTCATTGTTATGAACTTTCGTTGATTTATTAAGACAGTATTTAACAATCAAAGTACTAATTTAATTTTCATTTAAATGACTATTGTAAACCGTCTAAGGCAAGTACATCTAGAAATAGGAAATTTTGAACGAATTCTAGGACTATTCTTAGGACATAATTTTAGAGGATAACTAGTGGAATTTCCTGGCGTGTTACGGCGGGAATTCGGTCGGTTGCAGTTCAATTCATTACGGTGTAAGTGCGATACCGTCACTCGGTAGAGCAACCAAAAGAAAAAACCCATAAAAAGCCGTAATATATGTCCAAAAGGATATCAATGGACACGTGTTTTACATGTATTGAAAACCATTACCAATACCGATGTTGTTCAGTCATTTTACATATATTGAAAACCATTACCGATACCGATGTTGTTCAGACGGAATCAATGTGGTACCGATTTTGGTGGGACCATATCAATTTTGTTCATCACGTTATCGGTAGATACTATTTGCCTTGCATGAACCCAGATGATCCCATGAACCATCTTCCGGATGGAGGTCACATTGATCACAATGTTTTCCATACTTGTCGATACACAAACAAACGGATTGAACAACCACAGAAACTCTACAATCAAAATCAATTGAAAACAAGAATGATGTGAACAAAAGTAATGTGCTTGATCGTGGAATAAAGAACACAATATCGTTCTTTCACTTCTATTTATTTGGAGTGAAGCGTCACGACTATAACATCCCACCATTTGTATACAATTTCTATCCCATGCAACGTTCCACTCCAGTTTACCCTAATGGACTTAAAAAAACAAATCCGACCCAAATGTTGTGGCCTCCAAGCCAATACATAAATGTAAAACATAATAGTTTGACCCATAATACTAAGCTAAAATAAAACATGGCAAGCCCAAACGCGGTTTGTGTGATTATATGTATTCATTCACCCCCTTAATCACAAAACAAGTCTTCAATCTTTACACTTCAAACCATGCCACATGTGGCGTCATCAACGATGATTACCAAGTCTTCATCCGAGTACTCCTCATCAGGTTCGCTCTCACTTTAACTTGCTTGAAGTGAACATCCATTGTTACATCAAGGGTTAGGGGACCACAACCTTTTGGACATATTCTTTTTGCACTAACATTTCGCTTTTCCCATATGGCTTTGCCTTTTGCTCCCTTTTCTGTAATCTCGTTTTCTTCACAAGCTTTGAAAATCATTACGTCCTTCTCTCTCAATTTGACCCTACTCATAACATGGAAATTCCTATCAAATAGATCATGATATTTAATATAAGTTATTTTTAAAGCTTTCTCATCGTCTTCAACGTGGCCAAGTTTGAAAGCCACCATTTTCCGTAAGCCTTCCTTTGTAACTTCATTGAAAATACCCATACCTACCACAATCGTTTATAATTCTAACAGATACCTTTTCACCAAACAACACACGTGGAGGTATTTGCTCTATCTTGAGAATACCGAGATAGTCTTGTAAAAACCACTTCAACAATTTTGTAAACACCATCTTGAATCCAATTTGATGTCTCATCAAAATCTTGGCAATTTCACCAATTCTACGAATTACGAAATTCTACAGCTTTCATTGTTTTATTTTCGTTTCGGTTTCACAAACGTTTACACTACTCACAAAATCCCAGACCTTCTTTCGTAAGTCTTCATGCACCACATTTGGATTGTTATCCATTTCTTCTAAATAACACATCAATGTCATTTTTTTTCTTTTAACATAAACCATTCCAACAAATTCAACCTTACTACTCAATGTTCCTTCCTTAACCACACTGTGGTCATCTTTAGGAATTTCTTTTCACTATCCTTTTGAAACTTCTTCTCATAAAAACTTTCAACATATGTTTGTAAAATTTCTCTTTTTCCTTTAGATAGGTAGTTATTACATCAATATTTTCATAAAACTTTTCCAAGTAATATTGTTTAAGTTTTATTTCTGAGTTTTCACTAAACACGTCATGACCCTTGGATTTTCCATTAAACATTCTTCACAGAGAACATTTCTCCCCATCCATTATAACTTTTCCTTATTATAGGAGTTGTTCTAAACTTAGAACATTCCTTTCCATAGTAGGAACATAATTAACACAAGGAATTCTCTTTGAATTATCATCAACGGGAACCTTACATTCACCAACCCCATGTATAAAAGAAAAAACTTTAGTTTTCTTGTTTGTGGTTATTCCAAAATGGCTTTTAAAAACTTTGAACACGTCCTTATTTCCGGTCATGTGTTTTTTATACTTTGGGTCGAAACCCACATAGAGTTCCTACCACCCCCATCACTCTTTACTAAAAAAATCCCTCTACAGGTTCAGAAGAGAGATTTATAACTTGGCAAATGGATGCTATGTGACTAATCTCTTGACATAGATAGCAGTGTACGCCTAACCTCCATGGACTCCTGGTTGGATTCTTTCCTTCCGTATTAACTTTCCTCCAACCTTGTTTAGGAAGTGTATTTGTGGTAGTCTTCCTCACTCTTCTTCTGATTTTGAGAGATGACGAATGACGTGCGACCCCTTCACCTAGTTGCTACCCTGGCATTTTTGTCTCAGGTTATATCCTACACCAAACCTTACGGCCTCATCCCTGTTTGCTTCGCCCTGTCCAAAACCTGACGTTCCCATCAAACTGCCACATGAAAACTATTTTCAGTAACTTCACTTAGAAAGGATAACGGCGTTAAAAGTTGATAAATGTGATTAGACTCGTACAAACATTGAACCCGATAACCAAATACACCTTTTCAACATACTATATCCACCAAATCCCACGTGTAAAATATAATAGATGCTTAAGAACTTAGAATTTCTCAAAAAGGGTACTTCTTACGTTAGTCGGTCCTTGAAAACTTTTCTTTGTATGAAAGTATGTTTAATTAAGAAAAAAATATGTTTTCACGAATCTCTTTACAATAAAACTTAAATTAGCTGTATCATCTTTGTAGGTCCGGCTAGGGGAGGATCTAGTCGCCTAATCCTTGTGTACAAACCAACCCGGTTGTGCGGAATTCAACCGAGATAGCAAACCGAGATAGAACACGCAAATAATCAACACACAAGACTCAACGATTAACACCACTTGTATTAAACGTATGAAAGGTCCGGTTACAGCTCAATGTTTACAAATCAGTCCTGTAAACTCTCTAAGTGTGTGTGTGTTCTCTGCTAACTGTCATCCATAGAAATGAACACAACACACGGGTATTTATACCCAAACACAGCAGGTCCGGTCGAAGGATCATGCAGACCGGTCGAAAGATGAAAGATCATCTTTCGACCAGGAACAGCTCGAATGATCAACATGTACTACGAAAGATGGGATCTTTCGTGGTCCATCTATCGAAAGCTATCTATCGAGCTCATCATCGAAGGATATAAGTGATCCTTCGATGACACATCCTTCGAACCAAACAAATTACAAACATAATGTTGACTGTTTGGCCAAGTCAAACCGGAGGATGGTTGACTTGGTCAAACTTACAGACTAACAAAGACATCGTTCAGTAACAAGACAAAATACAGACAAAGTACAGACACAAGTGCACCAACAAACTCCCCCTTGGCTGTAGCTTTGTCTGGGTGTAGCTTTGTCTCGATCTTTGTCTCGATCTTTGACGTCCTTTCAAGTCTTCCATGTCGGAGGATCTTTAAAGTCTTCACGTCTTGAAAGCAGAAAGTGTACCAACAAACTCCCCATTTCATGTAGGAAGTGTGTTGACAAGCTCCCCCTTAACATAAACTCCCCCTTGAGTTATGCTCGTGAAATACTTGTTCTTTATGAAGTGAGATCCTTGTGGTGTTGATGATGTTCAGCGGCAACTCGATCATCTTCATCATTTGAGTGCCTTCACGTCGTGTCTTCATTCCGAAGCTTGTCATCGACCATGTTCTCCTAGCCTTTAGAATCTGCACATGCAAGAAATCTAAACGCGTAATGAGAACAACCGCTTGAAATTAACATAAACAAACGACACACGTGTGACCATAGTTTAAACAAACACCATCCGACAGTTTGAAAGTTTAAAATATTTTATCAATTTCAATTTTAACTTTCAACACTTGCAAATTTCGACCGTTTATGAAGATTTAGTCATTTTCGGTTTTCGTTCAGGTTTCAAGTAACGACGACTCGAGCTCCAACATCGTACGATCGAAAAATAAAGTAGAAATAAAATCTTTTTGGCTTTTATAAAGTTTATGTTAAAACACACTTAAAATCTTTTTGGAATTTTTAATATTTCAAATGTAAAGACTGAAAGCAGTAAATAAATATATACAGACAATCTTTTTGTGAGTTTCGAGGGTAAGAGAATCATATCAGTGTACGGTCATGCCAAAACGTTCTTGTTGTTCTTTTAGTTAATATTAAGATAAGCATCCTATAAAGATTATCGGTATTGTTGTCCACATAAACTCAACTTATCATTTGTAATCATGGCGAGGGGATACGTTAAGGTATGATTTATACTTACCGACCGGTGTTCATCCACATCACGACACATTCCCGTATCAAGGTATGCACGAGGGTTCATCTTACCGGTGAGTATACCGATTATCATCTGTTTGACCGTATATGATGTGAGATTCTCACTTATTTTGATTTGAAAACAAGTCCTATGTGATATAATCACTTATTGATGAGGAACTTGATTTTCGATGCATGAGGGCACAGGAGCAAGTCCGTGAACAGGTCAGTACTTTCGTACAGCAGAGAGACGAACTTGACTCCCGGAAAGAATTTGTGATATTTTATCACTTATTTGTTTGGACATGTGATTGTTTATCACTTATTGAGGTCGAATGCAATATGTACACGATGTATAGTATCATGGAAGATCTAGACTTGCGTCCCCGTTATTTTTCGGTAAAAGATACAACCATGATACCCAGATGATAAGCAGCATAAAGACCGAATATCTCAGAACCTCGGCAATCTCTCAAACGAAATTTCGGTACTAAGACCATATGCCAATGAGTGGTTCCCACCTGGTCTTCAGTCGATTTAAGTTTATATCACCCTGCACACTTTAAAATGATTGTGAGCCTACCGATACATCTTATATAGAGCTGCTTATCGTTTTTCATTTTAGGTTTAAAGAGGTTTAGACAGACCACTGATGTACTATCATTTTCTCTTTTGCTCGCCAGGAAACTCATTTTTGCTTTTCTATTGTTTTTGTGTTTTTGAAATTTTTCAATGTTTTTGGATTTTCAAATTTTTGGATTTACTCCCCCTAAAATCAATAAACTAAGACAAATTTAAAACACAAAGGTATTTACAAAAATGATTTTCCGATGTGGATTACTCTTGCTTGACCTTAATGCCGTTTACCAATAATAAAAAGTCAAATCTTGATTTGTCAAATGCTTTGGTAAAAAGGTCGGCACGTTGGTCATCGGTGTGGACGTAAGCAACATCGATTAGCCTTTTCTCAAAGCAATCACGTATGAAGTGATACTTAATGTCGATGTGCTTAGTCTTTGAATGCTGCACAGGATTTTTAGTGATCTGTAAGGCAGCAGAATTATCAACGTAAATAGGAGTAGTTAGGAATTCAAAACCGTAGTCACGCATTTGTTGTTGGATCCATAGAACTTGAGAGCAACAACTTGATGCAGCAATATATTCAGCTTCGCATGTTGATGTAGCGACACACGTCTGCTTCTTGCACTGCCATGTGACTAGGCGATTTCCCAAAAACTGACATCCAGCCGTTGTGGATTTGCCGTCGATTTTGCATCCGCCAAAATCAGAATCACTGAATGCGATCAAGTCAAAGTTATTATCCCTAGGGTACCAAAGACCGGTGTCAGGGTAACCCTTCAAATAACGAAAAATCCTTTTTACAGCTGCAAGATGTGAGGCCTTCGGGTTGACTTGATATCTGGCAAGTAGGCACGTTGGGTACATTATATCTGGTCTTGATGCTGTGAGGTACATAAGAGATCCGATCATCGCGCGGTAGTATGAGGGGCTAACATCTTGACCCTTCAAGTCTGGAGTAATTCCGTGATTTTGCGGCAATGGGGTACCGATGGGCGTTGCATCAGACATCTGGAACCGGCTCAAGATGTCACCAACATATTTAGTCTGATGGATGAATATCCCAGACTCAGTTTGTTGCACTTGTAGGCCCAAAAAGAAAGTCATTTCCCCCATAGCGCTCATCTCGAATTTATCCTGCATTACACGCTCGAAATCCCTACACAAAACATCATTAGTAGAACCAAAAATAATATCATCAACGTATACCTGTACCAGTAGAAGATCTCCATCTTGTTCTTTGATGAAAAGAGTACAGTCGATAAGGCCTCTGCGAAATCCATTCTCCAGCAGATAGTTAGATAAGGTTGCGTACCAAGCTCGCGGTGCTTGATGAAGACCATAGAGAGCTTTGTTGAGCAACCAAACCCGATCGGGATGGATAGGATCTTCAAAACCTGGAGGCTGTTCGACGTATACCTCTTCTTCTACCACACCATGTAAGAATGCACTTTTCACGTCCATCTGGTATACCTTGAAACCTTTGAATGAGGCATAAGCCAGAAAAATCCGAATTGCTTCTAGACGTGCAACAGGTGCATACACTTCGTTGTAGTCGATCCCTTCAATCTGACGAAAACCTTGAACGACTAGCCTTGCTTTGTTTCGAATAACGATTCCACGGTCATCCTTTTTGCATTTAAACACCCAACGGGTACCAATCTTCTTGTAACCAGCAGGTCTCTCTACGAGTTTCCAGACACCTAGCTTCTGGAATTGTTGCAGTTCTTCCTGCATTGCTTCAACCCATGAGTTATCTTTCAAAGCTTCTTTCCAAGTTCTTGGCTCTTCCTGTGAGACATAACACGCGAAAGACCAATCATTTTGTTGACCAGATTCTCGGATAGTTGCATACAAGCCTGCATTGTTGTTGTTTCGCAACATGTTTCTTGTTTGAACGCCACTTTGTACATTTCCGATGATGTTTTGTTGAGGATGGGTATTATGAATCCTTGTTTCTGGATTATCTTGAACTGGAATATTTGTACCCAGATTGTTGAGATTGAGATCAACAATCAATTCAAGTCCCGGAATTGACGAAGAGGATGATGCAGAAGTTTCAGCTGTTCTAAGGACATCCACTGGAGGAGTACCCTCTGAAATACCATAAACTGCTGTTGGAGCTTCTTGATCTGCATCTAGAAATTCATCATCCTCTGAAGATTCGTTCAATTCGGAAGCATCATGAAAATCCTCATTGTCGAGAGCATTATTGTTCACCGAAGAAGGTTCTTGATTGACAATAATGGGATGAACCAACGGTGAATCTGAAGCATTGTCACTCTCGAAAAACATCATTGCTGCAGCACTTTCTTCAACTGCTTCAACATTGATCGAATTGAAAAAGTCATCGTACTCAAACATCCAAGGCTGACCAGGATTTCTGACTGGTAAAGTGTGCCTTTGTACTCTGACTTCAGACCATTCCTCGACCCTTTTAGTCTCTAGATTCCAGACTCTTAAGTTCGGGGTGGAATACCCGAGAAAGTATCCCTCAATTGCTCTTGCCCCAAACTTTCCATTAGGATCGATTATTGTGCACGGAGCTCCAAACGGTTCAAGATATGACAAATCTGGTTTCCGTTTGTTAATAAGCTAAAAGCAGGTCTTGTTGTGCCTTTTGACTGTAAGGACTCGGTTCAATGTATAACATGCAGAGGACACAGCTTCAGTCCAGAAGGGAATCGGCAACTGTGACTCTACCAACATAGTCCTAGCAGTCTCGATCAATGTGCGGTTCTTACATTCAGCGACGCCATTCTGTTGAGGAGTATAAGCTGCACTAAATTCGTGAAGAATACCTTTAGAAGTGCAAAACTCCGCCATGGCATGATTTTTGAATTCAGTACCATTGTCGCTACGTATCCGTCTAACCTTCAAGTTGTAAAGATTCTCAATCTGAATGATCAAGTTTTTGATAATACCGAAGGTTTCACTCTTATGTGCCATGAACGCCACCCAAGAAAATCTTGAATAATCATCAGTTATCACGAGGCAATATTGATCATTCCTAATGCTTTTGTGCTTGACAGGACCGAACAAATCCATGTGCAAACGTTCCAGAGGAACAGCCACCGTGTTGACTTTCTTTGTAGGGTGTCGCTTCTTCGTTTGTTTTCCTTTCTGGCACGAGACACAGACGTCTTGAAGATGGAAGTTTTTAAGAGGAACACCATTCACCAATTCATTTGACACCAAATGATTCATTTTGCGTAAGTGAATGTGACCCATTCGTCTGTGCCAAGAGATTGTGTCTTTTTCTGTGGCTTTGGAAACGAAACATGTTGCTTGTGCAGACGTTGTGATAGCTTGGTTCATATCAAGGACATACAAATCATTTATCCTTGGAGCCGACAAGAGAATCCATTCTTTTGGAATTTTGAAGCCGGGTTTCAGCACATAACATCCATTTGCATCAAAGTGTACTGAGAACTGCTTATCACAAATTTGAGAAACACTAAGAAGATTGTGATCAAGTTGTTGTACAAAGTTGATCTTATCAAAGCTAACAACCCCGTTGGAAATCATTCCTTCACCCATTATATATCCGCCCTTATCTCCAGCAAAAGCAACATAACCTCCTCTAATAGATTTGACGTCGTAGAGAAGCTTCATGTCGCCTGTCATGTGCCTGGATGCCCCACTATCAACAATCCAATGACTACTGATAGTTCCTCCTGGAACACCCTGCACATAAACTCAATCGATTAGTTGGAGATGGGGACCCAAGCCATTGTGGTCTTGGGTCTTCCATTTTTATCAACAACAATAACTTCCACCTTTTGATGATTCGGAAATTGTGATGGTCCCCTTGATTCAGTAACCGTTTTTGGTTTCCAAGTCTGTTTTGTTATACCAGTGCTATTCTTTAAAAACTTAACTTCATGATTGTCTGAAGTTTTTAAATTGTTTGGTTTGACAGAAACAGATTGTTTTTTAGCCACATCGGTTTTAATTGCTTTTTCAATTTTCTTGACCTGTTGACGTTTCTGTTTCTTTTCCCTTTCTCTTATGAGTCGAGGATCTTGTTTTACAGAAACAGATCGCTTGCGGTCAGTTAGGCCACGGGGATCATCAACTATGCCTTTTTGTTTATGAAGATACGGGCAATTTCGAACAATATGCCCGATTGTTCCACATTCAAAACATGATCTTCGTTCAACAAACCCCGAAGTATCATGTGGTCGTCTTGCCGATGATGAACTTTGTGATTTCGAGGTACTAGGTTTTGAACTATTTGGTTCATTCCTTTTCATCACTGTTACTTTCTGGACAAAATCTAAGTTAGATTGATTTGCAAACTTTTCAATTTTGTCCGTTCCCTTCGATTTCACAAAGTTCACATTCTTCTTCTTCTTCTGATTTGGCTTCTTTTGACTTTGAGTCGGTGTCTTACCTTTGGATTTGGTATGATTTTGCTGTTTTTCCACTGTTGGTAATTTCTTGTTCCCAAATTGTTTTCTAACTTCAGCCTTTGGGATAGAAGGACACTGTGTGACTGTAACATGTGGTCCTGTCTTTCCCAAAAACTTACTTGTCGAATTTTCAAAGACTTTACTGATTAAAGATTGATTAACATTCTTAATCGGAAAATCTTTGTCTGAGTAAACTTTATCATCTCCAACAAGAGTGTACAGCAAATCCACACTCTCCGACTCTTTCTCAGACGAGGACTCAGTTGCAACAGTCTTAGCGGGAGGATCACAGAGAATATGATTCTCAAGAGGTATGTCCTCTTCTTTGATCACCGCATCAGACTTTGCTGAATCAGTATCATCAGATTCATCATCAGAAGAATCAGTATCCTCAACAACAACTGGAGGATCCTGATTCGGTTCAGCAGAAGACACACATGTATCTGCTGACACATCTGAATCTGATGATTCCTCTTTCTTGTATCCGAGTCCTGTTGCACATTCTGCTGCAAATTCCTTAATATCTAGAGGAACAGATGGCTCAAAGTGAGTTCTATATTCCTCATCAGGCAGAGCATCAAAATTGTTTCTCACGGGTGGTGGACATTTCTTGTAACCTATGCATGTGACATCCTTTTTCTCTTTCTGAACATCAATGATGTGATCCAACACATAGCTAGAACTCAAATAACTGTCTAACTTGAGTCGGATCGCCTCACTTTCTGTTTTAACACAAGCCATTTCTTTTTGCATCACCTCAAGACGAGTGATGTACAAATTAATGTCAGTTTGTTTTCTGGAAACCATTTTTGTCAGTTCTGTTTTATCTTTCTTTAATGTTTCAATCATCCTTTTAAATTCCTTTTCATGGTTTTCATAAAACATGTTGGCTTCAGTGCACTTTGAAAGATCCACTGTTAATTTCTGATTGTGAATGAATGTCACATCATATTTCTCCTGCAAAGCCTCGTGTTTGCTTTGCAATTCACACCACTTATCATTCACAGAAACATGTTTGTCTTGCAATTCAAACAAACTAGCTTGTAAAGCATCGTGTTTGCCTTGCAACTCAGACATGTTTGCTTCCATCTCAGCACATCTAACATGCAAACTATCACAGTTATTACAGCTAACAGAAGTGGGTTCGTCGACATATACCTGACTTGATGAACTGTCGACATTCGCCATAAAGGCTGAATGGAGAGAAGACGAAGAATAAGCAGCTTGATCCACCAAAATAGATCTTCTTTGAATTCCTGCTGCAGCTTCCTCCAAAAGTTCATCAATGTCTGCATTAACTGATGCAGTTGATGTGTCATCTTCCTGATCATTGCCTGAAGCAGAGGACTCTTCATCTGAACTTCCACTGTACCCGGAGCTGTCTTCATCTTCAGAAGATTCAACACCATTGGTGGAAGATTCTCCACCACTGGCGTGTTTAAGATCATTAACCACTTCAGCAAAACAAGCTGTTCCATCAGGTGCATCATTTCCCAACTGGATTGACCAATCACAACCTTCATCTACCTAAACCACAAGTGCCTGGTTGGCATTAGATGGTCCTGCTTGACTCTGGTTATTGACAGGCACCAGTGTTCGTTCGTTGTTCCTTCCTTGGTTCTGATTTGCCCTGTTGCCTTGACCTCGGAAAGGATTCTGGTTCCCATGCTGAGATGGCCTTGTACATTCACGCTTGAAATGACCACGTTCACCACAGTTGAAGCATTTAACAGCCTGTTTATCAAACCCATACTTGGTGTCTTTCTTGCTTTCCAAGCTGGTTCGGCCTGTTCTTTCCATGAAATCCTTTGCTCGCCTAACAGCACTGGCAAAGGCCCACTTAATGTCCATCATCTCCATCTCCTCTTTATCAATCTGCTGATAGTCTTCTTATGTCAGATTAATATTACCAATCTGACCTTCCACTAATCCACAGTATGCGCTCACCACAGTGTTTAGCAGCTCCATGTGTTCCTTGGCTACTTCCACACTGACTTTAGAAAAGCTTGAGGTGTTGAGCTGTACTGTATTTGGCTTTGATTGTTGACCAGCAGATGATGTACTTCCATAACACGCTTGCTGTTGAGGAGGAGGAGGAGGAGGAAGTGGATTCCCATACATGTCTGTTTGTCCGGTAGATTGAGCAGGTAATGGATTTCCAAACATGTCAGTTGCTTCGGTAGATCGAACAGGTAGAGGATTTCCAAACATATCAGTTGCTCTGATAGTTCGTTGGCTTTGCTGTTGTGGTGCTGGTTGAGAAACTGGTTCAAGCGGATTTCCAAACATGTCTGTCTTTGGAGGGACTGGAACTTGGATGGTATTGCCAAACATGTCAGTGTGAGACACAAACGCTGTTTGAAGTGGAGCATGTGAAGCAGGTTTTGTAGAAGTGCTAGAAGTTCCATAATACATTTCTGGATTTTGTGGCACTGGAACTCTTTTCGCCTTAAGAGTTTCTTCCTGATTCTTGTTTTCCAAGATTTGAACAAAGTCATTGTAGTTTGTTGTAGCTAGAGTGCCATTATACTTCATGATTTCCAAGAAAGTATTCCATTGAGGTGGCAACGCATCAGCAAACTTTTTCACAATCTCTGCTTGAGGTGTAACGACCTCAAAATTTGACAATTCACTCAGCAAATGATTAAATCGACTTGTCAAATCTCCTAAAGATTCATTCTCCATACAAGAAAAACCATCAAACTCTTTCTTTAGCAGGTCTTTTCTTAATTGACGTGTTGCTTCATTTCCCACGCCCCTTGTCTTCAATGCATCCCACAATCTCTTTGTTGTCTTGTAACTGACAAACTGATGATAAATATCTTTACTTAACGCCTGAGTGAGAATAGCATAAGCCTTCTTTTCTAAATCATAGATTTTCTTCTGATCTTCCGTAAGATCTGCAAACGTAGCAGCAGATGATGCAGCAACCTCTATAGTTTGATCAAAATCTGTGATGAACCGCAACCACAATTCGGTATTTTGACCAAGAACGTATGTATGAAATCTGTCAATCCATCCTGGATATTCATATAAGTGCATCAACTTCGGAGGCCGATTCAAACTTCCCGTTTCACTATCGCTTAAGAGAATGCTTTGAATACTAGGAGTTTGATTTGATACGAAAGCCCATTGACCAGTATTAGCTTGAGAAGACACCGGTGCGGGAGACGGAGTACCAAAATATATATCAGAATTTACCGCCGGCCTATTCCATCTTGGATTCATTTTTGATCAAGAATAATAATGTTACACTAGCCGAAGGATCTGAGATCGAAAGACAAATCTGAAAAACACAAACTTGTTAAACATAAACAAACTGGGATCGAAAGATCAACACCTGTTCGAAGGATCAACAGGGTTCGAAAGATCTCTGTTGAATTTCGAACAATGTTTTCGAAAGATTCTCCAAAACGAAGGATCCTTATCTTTCGAAAAAGGACTGTACACCGAAAGATGATTTTGAAAGATGACTTCGAAAGACTCCCCAATCGAAGGATCCTAGTCTTTCGAAAATGAGCAGAAGACCGAAAGATATATGTTTCGAAAATATTCCTTGGAACGAAAGATAAGTCTCACACTTCGAAGGATGCTCGAAGGATGACTATCTGTCGAACCTCCTTTGGTCGAAAGATGATCTTTCGACTTCGAAAGATATCTTTCGAACTTGCTCTGACACAGTTGACAATGGTGACAGGTTGGTGAAAAGTTGACGGGTTGGTGAGAATTTTCGGCAGAAAGTATGTTCAGACCATATCTTTCAGGTCTGAATATGCAGGCTTTCACCAACCAGGTAAGGATCCCAATATTTTAATCAGATTACACTTTTCAATGCACAAACAAGTTGAATATTCAAATTTTAAGATCAAAAGTGTAGTTTTATGAAGAACACTATGAATATAGCAAGAACACTACCCAGAAAAACAAGAATTTCGGTGAACCGAAACTTTCCAAACACACAATTTTGCTAAAATGTTTAACAAAAACCAACAACTAACATGTAAGCATGAAGAATAACAAGGTTTTTAACAAAAACACCAAGCAAAAACAACAAGATTTTCAGAAAATAGTGAACTTTTAAAACCCGAAAAACAGTCCGAAAACTCTCGGTTTTAACAAGGAGGAGAGCCAAGGCTCTGATACCACTTGTAGGTCCGGCTAGGGGAGGATCTAGTCGCCTAATCCTTGTGTACAAACCAACCCGGTTGTGCGGAATTCAACCGAGATAGCAAACCGAGATAGAACACGCAAATAATCAACACACAAGACTCAACGATTAACACCACTTGTATTAAACGTATGAAAGGTCCGGTTACAGCTCAATGTTTACAAATCAGTCCTGTAAACTCTCTAAGTGTGTGTGTGTTCTCTGCTAACTGTCATCCATAGAAATGAACACAACACACGGGTATTTATACCCAAACACAGCAGGTCCGGTCGAAGGATCATGCAGACCGGTCGAAAGATCATCTTTCGACCAGGAACAGCTCGAATGATCAACATGTACTACGAAAGATGGGATCTTTCGTGGTCCATCTATCGAAAGCTATCTATCGAGCTCATCATCGAAGGATATAAGTGATCCTTCGATGACACATCCTTCGAACCAAACAAATTACAAACATAATGTTGACTGTTTGGCCAAGTCAAACCGGAGGATGGTTGACTTGGTCAAACTTACAGACTAACAAAGACATCGTTCAGTAACAAGACAAAATACAGACAAAGTACAGACACAAGTGCACCAACAATCTTCAATATAAATGATTATTTAATTTTCCATTAGTGCCCTTAAGGTAGTAATTTATGTTAATGGGTTTCAAGATAATTATGACCGATAGCAAAGCTAAAGATTGGCATACCACACTTTGGGAAGATTGCTCATTTGAGTAAGTCACTTTCACCTTAATTGCCCTAATAAATAGACTTGTCATTAACATCTATAAACTAAAACGGAAGATAACCGCCTGCCTTTTTTAATACAGTTATACAAATACATGCTTAATAATTTTTGTACCACACAAACTCCCAGATTTTGGAAAAATTCAGCAACGGTTCCGAAAAAATGTAACATTTTTGCTTGGCGCGCGGATTTGAACATAGTTGAGGCGCTTGCTAAGAGGGGTGTGGTGGTGATTTACGATATGTGCAGTTTCTGTAATGAAGGTATTAGAGTATGAGAGTATATGTGTATTAGTGAGTTGGTTAATTTGTTATGTTAGTTAGTCGGTTAGATGTTAGTTATCTCTATCTCCTACTTGTATATATAGGAGCTCTATTGTACAGAAGATTAATTGAATAATACTCATAGAAACAGTTGAGCACTTATCAGTTCATTATGGTATCAGAGCAACTGCTCATGATCCTGATGACCTAATTCTGTTAGAACTCCGGCAGACACCTGTTTTTCCGGCGAGATTCCTTTCCTCTCCGGCGAGACTCCTTTTTCTCTGATCCGTTATGTTCTGTGTTTCTCATTTTTTTTTTGGCATCATCGCTTTTCCGGCGAATTTTCCGGCATCTATTAATCTTCTCCGACTATCTCACTGATTCTCAGAATTTTTTTTGCTTCTCTGATTCTATCCAATCTATCTTCTTTCCGATTCTGTTACAACAAATCTCAACACCAATCCAACTACAAACCAACCTAACATCAAATTTCATCAACGATGAATGAAGCTACATCAAATTTGAGTAATAGTTTACCTGATCTTACAAATCTCATACCAATCAAACTTGATACTGAAAATTATTTGAACTGGAAACATCAGGTTATTACGATTTTGAGAAATCTCAGTCTACTGCAGTTTCTGAATCGAAATATTTCTTGTCCGATTGATGTTGAAGCCAGAAAAGTATGGAAAAAATGTGATGCATATACATCTGCCTTTATTACAGCAAGTTTGTCATCCTCAATGTGTAGGTCCGTTTTTTCTCGGAGGATCCGATACGAAAACCTATTCCCTGTTTATCACAAACACTATCGCGGGTGCGGAATCCCCGTGATGGTGCAAACCAAGCACAATTTAAAACACACGCGTAACCAAAGATTCAATATCTATTGATTAGAGATGAGTACAACCACATACATATACAAACAATGTTTTACAGATTCTCTCTCAAGTCTCTATGTTCTCACTCATAGAGTTTCACAGTGGTCTCATGACTAAACTGATAAACAACTGAGCTATTTATACTGACCAACGGCGAAAACCCTTTGGACAAAAACCATGTGTGACGAAATCAGGAATTTCGCCACACACACATAATGAAGAAATCATGGAGTGTTCGCCATAACAATATTGACGAAATCTAAGTTCGTCATGTATGGAATATGAGTTTTTCATTGACATCATCATGACATCACTAAGGTGATGTCATGGTGATGTGTCGGTGGGAAAGGTCGCGGCTCTCCGTGCTTCGCGTGTCGAACTCTGGGGCGCACGACGGAGGAATGTCGCTACGTCGGGCTTGAGCCGAAACTAACCGAGTCGAACCGAGCCGAGTCGCATCCACATAAAGTGTACCAACAAACTCCCCCTAGGACGCTACTCATGATGGTTCGTTCTTCACATTGTCGGATCTTTAAAAGGTCTACACGTGACACAATCAGGGAGTGTATTAACAAACTCCCCCTTGAATGATGCTCGTGAATCTTTTGAACTTCAAAACTTTAGATCCTTGTGGTGTTGATGAGTGGTCAGTTGCAATTTGATCATCTTGATCTTCAGATTGCACCACTGGCGTGTCTTCACTTTACGGCTTGTCATCTGACATGTTCTCTTCGCCTTTAGCTGATTCTGATGTCTCATCTGCACATACAAGAAAGCTAAACACGTAATGAGAACAACCGCTTGGAATTTAGTAAACATAAACAAACGACACATATGAGAGACCAACTCTCAATCAAACACCGACCGACAACAATTTGAAAGTTTTAAAAATTGATCAATTTTAACCCTTTAACTTTCAAAACTTGTTAACTTCGACAGTTTATGAAGATGCAATTGTTTTCCGGCTTAGAATCAGGATTTTGGGTAGAATAGACTCGAGTTCCAACATCGGTCAATCTAAAATAAATTAGAAGCAAAATCTTTTTGGCTTTTATAAAATTTAAATTAAAACACACCTAAAATCTTTTTGGAGTTTTTCATTTTTCAAATGTAAAGACGGGAAGCAATAAATAAATATATACAAAGATGCAGAAACGAAAGCAGTAAACAAATATTTACAGACATTCTTTTTGCGAGTTTCGAGGGTAAGAGAATCATATCAGTGTACGGTCACGCCAAAACGCTCTTTTTGTTCAATTAGTTAACATTTAGATAAGCATCCTATAACAATTATCGGTATTGTTGTCCACATAAGCTCAACTTATCAGATGTAATCATGGCGAGGGGATACGATTAGTGTATGATTTATACTTACCGACCGGTGTTCATCCACTCACGACACATTCCCGTATCAAGGTATGCACGAGAGTTCATCTTACCAGTGAGTATATTGTTGATCATCTGTTTGACCATATAAAAGAATGTGAGAAACTCACTTATTTTGATTGAAAACAAGCCCTATGTGATAGAATCACTTATTGATGAGGAACTTGATTTTCATATGCATGATGGCACAGGAGCAAGTCCGTGAACAGGTCAGTACTAACGTACAGCAAAGAGACGAACTTGACTCCCGGATAAATGTGATATATTATCAGTTATTTGTTTGGACATGTGATTGTTGATCACTTATTGAGGTCGTATGCAATATGTACACGTATGTATAGTATCATGGAAGATCTAGACTTCGTCTCCGTTATTTTTCGGTAAAAGAAACAACCATGATACCCAGATGATAAGCAGCATAAAGACCGAATATCTCAGAACCTCGGCAATCAATCAAACGAAATTTCGGTACCAAGACCATATGCCAATGAGTGGTTCCCACACAGTCTTCAGTCGATTTAAGTTTATATCACCCTGCACACTTTAAGATGATTGTGAGCCTACCGATACATCTTATATAGAGCTACTTATCGCTTTTCAGCAACACTTCAAACACTGATTTTAAGCAAATATTTCCAAAAAAATATGAATTTTTAAGAACACAAACTGAAAATAGTTAAGAACACACTTGTTTCAAATAATCACACTGTTTGGTTTTAAACAAGGAAAAGAGCCTAGCCAAGGCTCTGATACCACTTGTAGGTCCGTTTTTCTCGGAGGATCCGATACGAAAACCTATTCCCTGTTTATCACAAACACTATCGCGGGTGCGGAATCCCCGTCACGGTGCAAACCAAACACAATGTAAAACACACGCGTAACCAAAGATTCAATATCTATTGATTTGGGATGAGTACAGCCACAAACATATACAAACAATGTTTTACAGACTCTCTCAAGTCTCTCTGTTCTCACTCATAGAGTTTCACAGTGGTCTCATGACTAAACTGATAAACAACTGAGCTATTTATACTGACCAACGGCGAAAACCCTTTGGACGAAAACCATGTGTGACGAAATCTAAGTTCGTCATGTATGGAATATGAGTTTTTCATTGACATCATCATGACATCACTAAGGTGATGTCATGGTGATGTGTCGGCGGGAAAGGTCGCGGCTCTCCGTGCTTCGCGTGTCGAACTCTGGAGCGCACGACGGAGGAATGTCGCTACGTCGGGCTTGAGCCGAACCTAACCGAGTCAAACCGAACCGAATCGAACCGAGCCGAGTCGCGTCCACATAAAGTGTACCAACACAATGCTTTATCTTGCACATGGTATTACCTATTAATCAGATCTGTGGAAACAAGTTGAAGACTCGTTTCATCAACAAGTTTTTACGAAGCATGAATCATATTACAAGATGCCCGATGAGGAGGAAATGCCGCGTTTTGAGCCAACTGTACCTCATGATTATGAGGAAGCTACAACTGGCTTAGGGTTCAAAATGGACAATTCATCGGAGGGCTCGTCTGATAGCAAGGAAAAGTCATCATGTGCTTCAAATCAAAGTCCTCCAACCGTTAAGGACTATAGCTTATACTATCAGAAATTCGTAAGAAAGAAAAGAACGTGAGCGATTTGGGACTGAAGCCCGAGCTCCCAATTTATAGGGCTGTAATCCAAGTTTCTCGTGGCCCGCGTAAATGTAGGCTAAGGCCTACGCGACCCGCGTCAACGCTGGTCAACAGCGTAGCTGATCCGGGTCAGCATGTAGGTTCAACACGAGTCGGACACGTGTCATCACCGGGTTGCGCCACATGTTGGGCCTCTAGCGGCCCGCGTAAGGGTTAAGGGGTCCTTTACGCGGCCCGCCTAAACCTCAAAAATTGATTTTTAATTATTTTTAATAATATATAAGGTATTAGGGGTCCGTTTTCGCGTATGGGGTGTATTTTAGGACATATTGGGATATTTTAAAATATATTAGGGTGTCGGAAAATTTGTGAGGGTTGTTATAGTATGGCTCTTACGATTTCTCACATTGGCACAGCTTTACTTCGTTTATCTGATTGTACTCGTACTCTTAGACATGTTCTGGTGGTTCCTGGCTTAGCCAAGAACCTTCTGTCGATTACACAGTTAGTCATTGATCATCCTATAGCTGTCGTTTTCTCTTATTTTGGACTGTCTATTCAGACTTTGACTGGACAGCTCCTCCATCACACACGTGGTAGTCCACATCAGCTATATTCTCTTGCTGCTTTCACTTCTGTTTCTCGTGAGACTTGGCATTCCCGGTTGGGTCATCCATCTGATGATGTTTTGTCTAGATGTTCCTTTTTACATGTGACAAACAATACCCAACACACACATTGTACTGCTTGTAGTGTTTCAAAATCAACTAGATTACTTAAAAAATGAGTCAACAAAAGGTTAGAAAATGTATATTTAAAAAATTACATATAAAAATATGCGTGTATATATAAAACTAAAAATTACACATAAAAACTCAATTTGATTAATTCCGACTGTTAATCCCCTATATACTTTTAACTATTTGTTTTCTCTTTTCAGATAAAAAAATAATTAAAATATTTTTAAATGTCTTTTAAATATTCATTTTCTCAATTTTGCAACGGGGTTAATTCGTGTCAGTATATCCATCGCTAAAACTTAGCTAAATTTGTCCTTAAGTAATCCATAGCAAAATAACTTGCCATTGATTTTTTCCACGATGAATATACGTTTTTCTAGAAGTGCGGCATTGTTTGGTAATTAAAAAACTTTAAGGGACGAGTAATTAAATCCATTCTTCCATGAGAAAACTGTATGTTTTGAAATAGACTTGTTTTCTGAAGCAGAAAGTTATGCCTAGAGCTTTATAGTTTTACAAATTCTGTTATGTTACATATGGATTGAACATTAATCAACCAGATTTTTAGGGTAAAGAAGTGTAGATGGTTGATTAATTCGCACAAGTAATCAATATATAGAATGAAGAAGTATATCAATTCAACTTAGATGTTTAAGGGTATTGTTAAATTGTTATTACTTCAGGTTCTTAGTGTAAAATGGTAAACCGCAGAAACTGCAAAATCTGAAATTTCAGGTCCATTATGCACTCGAACTTTGTGACAACACAAAATCAAACTTGGACAAAAAAGGGCACATACATCACTCATACCGCATAGGAAACGAACCACTAATTAACCCAGAAACCACGACATACGTAGAATCTTGCTATAATCCAAACGGAAAGACCTAGCCAGCCATAACTGGATATATGGCCATGGCTATATATAGTTAACTAAGGTACTAGCTACATGTCTCTTACTTCAAACATGTTGCGGTTCTTGACGACTATATCAAACATATGCATCGATTTGAGCTTGTTAAAGTTTTTAGGCAGTGAGATGAGATGCACAGTGGATCTTTTGTGAAACTGCAACAAATCAGGATCATCATAGTACCTTTCCCATCCTAGTGATGACAAGATTCTTTCCAGCCTATCATAGGAAGTCACCACTTCGTTCGTTGGTACATGGACCAAGACCTTACGTCGAGCCGAACCTTGACAGGAATCACCTCCAGGGCTCTCCACTAGTCGAACCACGCCGTTCTGATTGAAAACCCAGACACCAGACATATCTTAAGTTCTTGACTAGCTAGATAGGGTTTTATGTTCTGAACAAGAATATGAATTTATGGATTTGGGGGCTGGGGGTTTATATAAGAGTTTGTAGCAACGTGGAGTATATAATAATTAAGACATAAAGCGTGTGTTCGGGTCCATTTATCGGTTGAGAAAAAACTTTGTGTGTTTAGGACATCACTTACCCACATGTGGGTGTGTGGGGGAGGGAATCCAAAATCTTTTTCCATCTCGTTATAAATCCCCACAAATATACTCAAAGAGAATCGTAAGCTGATTGAGAATAGTCCTAATTACCAAAAATGGAAACAGCTGTACTATATGACCAGATGTTGATTGATACTATAGACACAATTTTAGACTGTTTCATTGTTATGAACTTTCGTTGATTTATTAAGATAGTATTTAACAATCAAAGTACTAATTTAATTTTCATTTAAATGACTATTGTAAACCGTCTAAGGCAAGTACATCTAGAAATAGGAAATTTTGAACGAATTCTAGGACTATTCTTAGGACATAATTTTAGAGGATAACTAGTGGAATTTCCTGGCGTGTTACGGCGGGAATTCGGTCGGTTGCAGTTCAATTCATTACGGTGTAAGTGCGATACCGTCACTCGGTAGAGCAACCAAAAGAAAAAACCCATAAAAAGCCGTAATATATGTCCAAAAGGATATCAATGGACACGTGTTTTACATGTATTGAAAACCATTACCAATACCGATGTTGTTCAGTCATTTTACATATATTGAAAACCATTACCGATACCGATGTTGTTCAGTCGGAATCAATGTGGTACCGATTTTGGTGGGACCATATCAATTTTGTTCATCACGTTATCGGTAGATACTATTTGCCTTGCATGAACCCAGATGATCCCATGAACCATCTTCCGGATGGAGGTCACATTGATCACAATGTTTTCCATACTTGTCGATACACAAACAAACGGATTGAACAACCACAGAAACTCTACAATCAAAATCAATTGAAAACAAGAATGATGTGAACAAAAGTAATGTGCTTGATCGTGGAATAAAGAACACAATATCGTTCTTTCACTTCTATTTATTTGGAGTGAAGCGTCACGACTATAACATCCCACCATTTGTATACAATTTCTATCCCATGCAACGTTCCACTCCAGTTTACCCTAATGGACTTAAAAAAACAAATCCGACCCAAATGTTGTGGCCTCCAAGCCAATACATAAATGTAAAACATAATAGTTTGACCCATAATACTAAGCTAAAATAAAACATAGCAAGCCCAAACGCGGTTTGTGTGATTATATGTATTCATTCACCCCCTTAATCACAAAACAAGTCTTCAATCTTTACACTTCAAACCATGCCACATGTGGCGTCATCAACGATGATTACCAAGTCTTCATCCGAGTACTCCTCATCAGGTTCGCTCTCACTTTAACTTGCTTGAAGTGAACATCCATTGTTACATCAAGGGTTAGGGGACCGCAACCTTTTGGCCATATTCTTTTTGCACTAACATTTCGCTTTTCCCATATGGCTTTGCCTTTTGCTCCCTTTTCTGTAATCTCGTTTTCTTCACAAGCTTTGAAAATCATTACGTCCTTCTCTCTCAATTTGACCCTACTCATAACATGGAAATTCCTATCAAATAGATCATGATATTTAATATAAGTTATTTTTAAAGCTTTGTCATCGTCTTCAACGTGGCCAAGTTTGAAAGCCACCATTTTCCGTAAGCCTTCCTTTGTAACTTCATTGAAAATGCCCATACCTACCACAATCATTTATAATTCTAACAGATACCTTTTCACCAAACAACACACGTGGAGGTATTTGCTCTATCTTGAGAATACCGAGATAGTCTTGTAAAAACCACTTCAACAATTTTGTAAACACCATCTTGAATCCAAAATGGCTTTTAAAAACTTTGAACACGTCCTTATTTCCGGTCATGTGTTTTTTATACTTTGGGTCGAAACCCACATAGAGTTCCTACCACCCCCATCACTCTTTACTAAAAAAATCCCTCTACAGGTTCAGAAGAGAGATTTATAACTTGGCAAATGGATGCTATGTGACTAATGTCTTGACATAGATAGCAGTGTACGCCTAACCTCCATGGACTCCTGGTTGGATTCTTTCCTTCCGTATTAACTTTCCTCCAACCTTGTTTAGGAAGTGTATTTGTGGTAGTCTTCCTCACTCTTCTTCTGATTTTGAGAGATGACGAATGACGTGCGACCCCTTCACCTAGTTGCTACCCTGGCATTTTTGTCTCAGGTTATATCCTACACCAAACCTTACGGCCTCATCCCTGTTTGCTTCGCCCTGTCCAAAACCTGACGTTCCCATCAAACTGCCACATGAAAACTATTTTCAGTAACTTCACTTAGAAAGGATAACGGCGTTAAAAGTTGATAAATGTGATTAGACTCGTACAAACATTGAACCCGATAACCAAATACACCTTTTCAACATACTATATCCACCAAATCCCACGTGTAAAATATAATAGATGCTTAAGAACTTAGAATTTCTCAAAAAGGGTACTTCTTACGTTAGTCGGTCCTTGAAAACTTTTCTTTGTATGAAAGTATGTTTAATTAAGAAAAAAATATGTTTTCACGAATCTCTTTACAATAAAACTTAAATTAGCTGTATCATCTTCAATATAAATGATTATTTAATTTTCCATTAGTGCCCTTAAGGTAGTAATTTATGTTAATGGGTTTCAAGATAATTATGACCGATAGCAAAGCTAAAGATTGGCATACCACACTTTGGGAAGATTGCTCATTTGAGTAAGTCACTTTCACCTTAATTGCCCTAATAAATAGACTTGTCATTAACATCTATAAACTAAAACGGAAGATAACCGCCTGCCTTTTTTAATACAGTTATACAAATACATGCTTAATAATTTTTGTACCACACAAACTCCCAGATTTTGGAAAAATTCAGCAACGGTTCCGAAAAAATGTAACATTTTTGCTTGGCGCGCGGATTTGAACATAGTTGAGGCGCTTGCTAAGAGGGGTGTGGTGGTGATTTACGATATGTGCAGTTTCTGTAATGAAGGTATTAGAGTATGAGAGTATATGTGTATTAGTGAGTTGGTTAATTTGTTATGTTAGTTAGTCGGTTAGATGTTAGTTACCTCTATCTCCTACTTGTATATATAGGAGCTCTATTGTACAGAAGATTAATTGAATAATACTCATAGAAACAGTTGAGCACTTATCTGTTCATTATGGTATCAGAGCAACTGCTCATGATCCTGATGACCTAATTCTGTTAGAACTCCGGCAGACACCTGTTTTTCCGGCGAGATTCCTTTCCTCTCCGGCGAGACTCCTTTCTTCTCTGATCCGTTATGTTCTGTGTTTCTCATTTTTTTTTTGGCATCATCGCTTTTCCGGCGAATTTTTGTTGGTGCACTTGTGTCTGTACTTTGTCTGTATTTTGTCATGATGTAAAACGATGTCTTTGTAGTCCTGTAAGTTTGACCAAGTCAACCATCCTCCGGTTTGACTTGGCCAAACAGTTAGTCTTTGGTTGAAATATGTCTGGGTCGAAGGATGTGTCATCGAAGGATTGTTTATATCCTTCGATGAACTCGAAACATAAACCTTCGATGGATGAGCTCGAAGGATATCTCGAAGGATATCATCCTTCGAGGTATATGTAATCCTTCGATGTGTTTCAGGTCGATAGATGATCTTTCGATCAGTCTATCTGATCCTTCGACCAGACCTGCTGTGACGGGTATATATACCCATGTTGTGTGTTCATTTCAGTTTAGACACTAGATAGACAAAAGGAGAGCTAAGAAAACAGAGAGAGCATTCTGTTGAGAGAACACACACACGAGAGAGAGAGTTTACAGAATACATTTGTAAACCTTGTGCTGTAACCGAACCTTTCATACGTATTAATACAAGTGGTGTTAATCGGTGAAGATTGTGTGTTGTGTTTGTGCTTGTTTTCTCGTATAAACTCCCGGTTTGCATGCTAGCTTGGATTCCGCACTCGCTAGTGTGTTAGATATAACAAGGATTAGGTTGCACCTCAACCTCCGAGGGACCTTCAAGTGGTATCAGAGCCGTGGCTCTTTTCCTTGTTAAAAAACCGGGGTTTTACAAGACTTTGGAGTGTTTTGGACAAAAACTCTCTTGGTTTTGCAGCCGTTTTCTGTGTTTTTCTCGCATTTTCAGATGTTAAAACGTGTTCTAAACTTATCGGGTGTGTTAAAGGAAGGGTTGGGTAACTTAAAAACTTGTTTTTAAGAATTTTTGTCATCTCCGGCCAAATTCCGGCCTACTCCGGTTACCGGTTTCTGGGTAGATCTTTCGATTTTTAATATATTTTATTGTTCAAATTGCATGCAGAAGATATGGTCTGACCATACTTTCTGCCTTCTGCCGAAAGTTTCTACCAACCCATCAACTTTTCACCAACCTGTCACTTCGTTTGTCAACTGTGTCAGTGGAGATCGAAGGATATCCTTCGAAGTCGAAAGATCATCTTTCGATCAAAGGAAGTTCGACAGATTATCATCTTTCGAGCATCCTTCGAAGTCTGTGACTTATCCTTCGATCCAAGGAATCTTTTCGAAGCATACATCTTTCGGTCTACAGTTCTTTTTCGAAAGATAAGGATCCTTCGTTTGGAGAATCTTTCGAAATCATTGTTCGAAATTCAACAGTGATCTTTCGGACACTGTTGATCCTTCGAACAAGTCTTGATCCTTCGATTTCAGTCTGTTTATGTTTAACAAGTTTGTGATTTTCAGGTATTATTATTATTATTCTTGATCAAAAATGAATCCAAGATGGAATAGACTGGTAAATACAGATATGTATTTTGGTACTCCGTCTCCCGCACCGGTATCTTCTCAAGCTAATGCAATTTCTACCGGTCAATGGGCATTCGTATCAAATCAAACTCCAAGTGTTCAAAGCATTCTCTTAAGCGAGAGCGAAACCGGAAGTTTGAATCGGCCTCCAAAGTTGATGCACTTATATGAATATCCAGGATGGATTGACAGATTTCATACATACGTCCTTGGACAAAATACAGAATTGTGGTTGCGGTTCATCACAGATTTCGATCAAACAATAGAGGTTGCTGCATCATCTGCTGCTACGTTTGCAGATCTTACGGAAGATCAGAAGAAGGTCTATGATTTGGAAAAGAAGGCATATGCCATTCTTACTCAGGCGTTAAGTAAAGACATTTATCATCAATTTGTCAGTTACAAGACAACGAAGAGGTTGTGGGATGCATTGAAGACAAGGGGCGTAGGAAATGAAGCGACACGTCAATTGAGAAAAGACCTGCTGAAGAAAGAGTTTGATGGTTTTACTTGTATGGAGAATGAATCTTTAGGAGATTTGACAAGTTGATTTAATCATTTGCTGACTGAATTGTCAAATTTTGAGGTCGTTACACCTTCAGCAGAGATTGTGAAAAAGTTTGCAGATGCGTTGCCACCTCAATGGAATACTTTCTTGGAAATCATGAAGTACAATGGCACTTTATAGCTACAACAAGCTACAATGACTTTGTTCAAATCCTGGAAAACAAGAATCAGGAAGAAACTCTCAAGGCAAAAAGAGTTCCAGTGCCACAAAATCCTGAAATGTATTATGGAACTTCTAGCACTTCTACAAAACCTTCTTCACATGCTCCAATTCAAACAGCGTTTGTGTCTCACACTGACATGTTTGGCAATACTATCCAAGTTCCGGTCCCTCCAAAAACAGACATGTATGGAAATCCGCTTGAACCAGTTCCTCAACCAGCACCACAACAGCAAAGCCAACGATCTATCAGAGCAACTGATATGTTCGGAAATCCTTTACCTATTCGATCTACCGAAGCAACTGATATGTTTGGAAATCCATTACCTGCTCAATCTACCGGACCAACAGACATGTATGGGAATCCACTTCCTCCTCCTCAACAGCAAGCGTGTTATGGAAGCACATCATCTGCTGGTCAACAATCAAAGCCAAATACAGTACGGCTCGACACCTCAAGCTTTTCTAAAGTCAGTGTGGAAGTAGCCAAGGAACACATGGAGCTGCTAAACACTTTGGTGAGCACATACTGTGGATTAGTTGAAGGTCAGATTGGCAACATTAATCTGACTCAAGAAGACTATCAGCAGATCGATAAAGAGGAGATGGAGATGATGGACATCAAATGGGCCTTTGCTAGTGCTGTAAGGCGAGCAAAGGATTTCATGGAAAGAACTGGCAGAACCAGCTTGGAGAGCAAGAAAGACACCAAGTATGGGTTTGATAAGCAGGCTGTTAAATGCTTCAATTGTGGTGAACGTGGTCATTTCAAACGTGAATGTACGAGGCCATCTCAACATGGAAACCAAAATCCTTTCAGAGGTCAAGGCAACAGGGGAAATCAGAACCAAGTAAGGAACAATGAGCGAACCTTGGTGCCTGTCAACAACCAGAATCAAGCAGGACCATCAAATGCCAACCAGGCACTTGTGGTTCAAGTAGATGAAGGTTGTGATTGGTCAATTCAGTTGGGAAATGATGCTCCAGATGGAACAGCTTGTTTTGCTGAAATTGTCAAGGATCTTAAACACGCCAGTGGTGGAGAATCTTCCACCAATGGTGATGAATCTTCTGAAGATGAAGACAGCTCCGGTTACAGTGGAAGTTCAGATGAAATGTCCTCGGGTTCAGGGAATGATCAGGAAGATGACACATCAAGTGCGTCAGTCGATGCAAATATTGATGAGCTATTGGAAGAAGCTGCAGCAGGAATTCAAAGAAGATCTAGAAGATCTATTTTGGTGGATCAAGCTGCTTATTCTTCGTCTTCTCTCCATTCAGCCTTTATGGCTAATGTCGACAGTTCATCAAGTCAGGTATGTGTCGATGAACCCACTGCTGTTGTTTGTGATAATTGTGATAGATTAAGTGTTAAATGTGCTGATCTAGAGGCAAACATGTCTGAGTTGCAAGGCAAACATGATGCTTTACAAGCTAGTTTGTTTGACTTGCAAGACAAACATGTTTCATTGAATGATAAGTGGTGTGAATTGCAAACCAAACACGAGGCTTTGCAAGAGAAATATGATGTGACATTCATTCACAATCAGAAGTTGACCGTTGATCTTTCTAAATGCACAGAAGCCAACATGTTTTATGAAAACCATGAAAAGGAGTTTAAATCGGTAATTGAAAAATTAAAGAAAGATAAAACCGAGTTAACTAAAATGGTTTCCAGAAAACAAACTGACATTAATTTGTATATAACTCGTCTTGAGGTAATGCAAAAGGAAATGGCTTGTGTGAAAACTGAAAGTGAGGCGATTCAACTTAAGCTAGACAGTTATTTGAGTTCTAGCTATGTGTTGGATCACATCATTGATGTACAGAAAGAGAAACGGGATGTCACATGCATAGGCTACAAGAAATGTCCACCACCCGTGAGAAACAATTATGATGCCATGCCTGACGAGGAAGATAGAACTTTCTTTGTACCATCTGTTCCTCTAGACGTTAAGGAATTTGCAGCTGGACTCGGATACAAGAAAGAGGTATCATCAGATTCAGATGTGTCAGCAGATACATGTGTGTCTTCTGCCGAACCAAATCAGGTTCCTCCAGTTGTGATATACAGTGAGGATTCTGATTCTTCTGATGATGAGTCTGATGATACTGATTCAGCAAAGTCTGATGCGATAAAAGAAGAGGACATACCTCTTGAGAATCATATTCTATGTGATCCTCCTCCAAAACCCGCTAAGACTGTTGCAATCGAGTCCTTGTCTGCACAAGAGTCGGAGAGTGTGGATTTGCTGTACACTCTTGTTGGTGATGATAAAATCTATTCAGACAAAGATTTTCCTATTAAAAATGTTAATCAATCTTTAATCAGTAAAGTTTTTGAAAATTCGACAAACAAGTTTTTGGGAAAGACAGGATCACATGTTACTGTAACACAGTGCCCTCCTATCCCAAAGGCCGAAGTTCGAAAACAATTTGGCAATAAAAAATTACCAACAGTGCAAAAACAGAAAAATCATACCAAACCAAAAGGAAAAGCACCGACTCAAACTCAAAGGAAGCCGAATCAAAAGAAGAAAAAGAATGTGAACTTTGTGAAGTCTAAGGGAACGGACAAAATTGCAACGTTTGAAAATCAATCTAACTTAGATTTTGTCAAGAAAGCAACATTGATGAAAAGGAATGAACCAAGTTGTTCGAAACCTAGTACCTCGAGATCACAAAGTTCATCTTCATCATCGGCAAGACAACCACATGATACTTCGGGGTTTGTTGAACGAAGATCATGTTTTGAATGTGGTACAATTGGGCATATCATCCGAAATTGCCCGTATCTTCATAAATTAAAAGCCAAAGAAGATGATCCCCGTGACAAAACTGACCGCAAACGATCTGTTTCTGTAAAACAAGATCCCCGCCTTGTAAAAGAAAGGGAAAAGAAACAGAAACGCCAACAGGTCAAGAAAATTGAAAATGCAATTAAAACCGATGTGGTTAACAAACCATCTGTTTCTGTCAAACCAGAAAATTCAAAAACTTCTGATAACCATGAAGTTAAAATTTAAAAGAATGACACTGGTAAACCAAAACAGACCTGGAAACCTAAAACGGTTAAAAATTCAGGGGGACCATCACAATTTTCAAATCATCAAAGAATAGAAGTTATTGTTATTGATGAAAATGGAAGACCCAAGACCACAATGGCTTGGGTCCCCATCTCCAACTAATTATGTGAGTTCATGTGCAGGGTGTTCCAGGAGGAACTATCAGTAGTCATTGGATTGTTGATAGTGGGGCATCCAGGCACATGACAGGCGACATGAAGCTTCTCTACGACGTCAAATCTATTAGAGGAGGTTATGTTGCTTTTGCTGGATATAAAGGCGGATATATTACGGGTGAAGGAATGATTTCCAACGGGGTTGTTAGCTTTGATAAGATCAACTTCGTACAACAACTTGATCACAATCTTCTTAGTGTTTCTCAAATTTGTGATAAGCAGTTCTCAGTACACTTTGATGCAAATGGATGTTATGTGCTGAAACCCGGCTTCAAAATTCCGAAAGAATGGATTCTCTTGTCGGCTCCAAGGATAAATGATCTGTATGTCCTTGATATGAGCCAAGCTATCACAACGTCTGCACAAGCAACTTGTTTCGTTTCAAAAGCCACAGAAAAAGACTCAATCTCTTGGCACAGACGAATGGGTCACATTCACTTACGCAAAATGAATCATTTGGTGTCAAATGAATTAGTGAATGGTGTTCCTCTTAAAAACTTCCATCTTCAAGACATCTGTGTCTCGTGCCAGAAAGGAAAACAAACGAAGAAGCGACATCCTACAAAGAAAATCAACACGGTGGCTGTTCCTCTTGAACGTTTGCACATGGATTTGTTCGGTCCTGTCAAGCACAAAAGTATTAGGAATGATCAATACTGCCTTGTGATAACTGATGATTATTCAAGATTTTCTTGGGTGGCGTTCATGGCACACAAGAGTGAAACCTTCGGTATTATCAAAAACTTGATCATTCAGATCGAGAATCTATATAAGTTGAAGGTTAGGCGGATACGTAGCGACAATGGTACTGAATTCAAAAATCATGCCATGGCGGAGTTTTGCACTTCAAAAGGTATTCTTCACGAATTTAGTGCAGCTTATACTCCTCAACAGAATGGCGTCGCTGAACGTAAGAACCGCACATTGATCGAGACTGCTAGGACTATGTTGGTAGAGTCACAATTGCCGATTCCATTTTGGACTGAAGCTGTGGCCTCTGCATGTTATACGTTGAACCGAGTCCTTACAGTCAAAAGGCACAACAAGACCTGCTTTGAGCTTATTAACAAACGGAAACCAGATTTGTCATACCTTGAACCGTTTGGAGCTCCGTGCACAATAATCGATCCTAATGGAAAGTTTGGGGCAAGAGCCATTGAGGGATACTTTCTTGGGTATTCCACCCCAAACTTAAGAGTCTGGAATCTAGAGACTAAAAGGGTCGAGGAATGGTCTGAAGTCAGAGTACAAAGGCACACTTTACCAGTCAAAAATCCTGGTCAGCCTTGGATGTTTGAGTACGATGACTTTTTCAATTCGATCAATGTTGAAGCAGTTGAAGAAAATGCTGCTGCAAGGATGTTCTTCGAGAGTGACAACGCAACAGATTCACCGTTGGTTCGTCCAATTATTGTCAATCAAGAACCATCTTCAGTGAACAATAATGTTCTCGACAATGAGGATTTTCACGATGCTACCGAATTGAACGAATCTTCAGAGGATGATGAATTTCTCGATGCAGATCAAGAAGCTCCGATAACAGCAGTTCATGGTACTTCAGAGGGTACTCCTCCAGTGGGCGTCCCTGGAACAGCTGAAGCTACTGCATCATCCTCTTGGTCAATTCCGGGCATTGAATTAGTTGTTGATCTCAATCTCAACAATCTGGGTACAAACATTCAAGTTCAAGATAATCCAGAAACAAGGATTCACAATACCCATCCTCAACAAAACATCATCGGAAATGTACAAAGTGGCGTTCAAACAAGAAACATGTTGCGAAACAACAACAATGCAGGCTTGTATGCGGCTATCCTAGAATCTGGTCAACAAAATGATTGGTCTTTCGCGTGTTATGTCTCACAGGAAGAGCCAAGAACTTGGAAAGAAGCTTTGAAAGATAACTCTTGGGTTGAAGCAATGCAGGAAGAACTGCAACAATTCCAGAAGCTTGGTGTCTGGAAACTCGTAGAGAAACCTGCTGGTTACAAGAAGATTGGTACCCGCTGGGTGTTTAAATGCAAAAAGGATGACCGTGGAATCGTTATTCGAAACAAAGCAAGGCTAGTCGTTCAAGGTTTTCGTCAGATAGAAGGGATCGACTACAACGAAGTGTATGCACCTGTTGCACGTCTAGAAGCAATTCGGATCTTTCTGGCTTATGCCTCATTCAAAGGTTTCAAGGTATACCAGATGGACGTGAAAAGTGCATTCTTACATGGTGTGGTGGAAGAAGAGGTGTACGTCGAACAGCCTCCAGGTTTTGAAGATCCTATCCATCCCGATCGGGTTTGGTTGCTCAACAAAGCTCTCTATGGTCTTCATCAAGCACCACGAGCTTGGTACGCAACCTTATCTAATTATCTGTTGGAGAATGGATTTCGCAGAGGTCTTATCGATTGTACTCTTTTCGTCAAAGAACAAGATGGAGATCTTCTACTGGTACAGGTATACGTTGATGATATTATTTTTGGTTCTACTAATGATGTTTTGTGTAGGAATTTCGAGCGCATTATGCAGGATAAATTCGAGATGAGTGCTATGGGGGAAATGACTTTCTTTTTGGGCCTACAAGTACAACAAACCGAGTCTGGGATATTCATCCATCAGACTAAATATGTTGGTGACATCTTGAGCCGGTTCCAGATGTCTGATGCAACGCCCATCGGTACCCCATTGCCGCAAAATCACGGAATTACTCCAGACTTGAAGGGTGAAGCTGTTAGCCCCTCATACTATCGCGCGATGATCGGATCTCTTATGTACCTCACAGCATCAAGACCAGATATAATGTACCCAACGTGCCTGCTTGCCAGATATCAAGTCAACCTGAAGGCCTCACATCTTGCAGCTGTAAAAAGGATTTTTCGTTATTTGAAGGGTTACCCTGACACCGGCCTATGGTACCCTAGGGATAATAACTTTGACTTGATCGCATTCAGTGATTCTGATTTTGGCGGATGCAAAATCGACGGAAAATCCACAACGGCTGGATGTCAGTTTTTGGGAAATCGCCTGGTCACATGGCAGTGCAAGAAGCAGACGTGCGTCGCTACATCAACATGCGAAGCTGAATACATTGCTGCCTCAAGTTGTTGCTCCCAAGTTCTATGGATCCAACAACAAATGCGCGACTACGGTTTTGAATTCCTAACTACTCCTATTTACGTTGATAATTCTGCTGCCTTACAGATCACTAAAAATCCTGTGCAGCATTCAAAGACTAAGAACATCGACATTAAGTATCACTTCATACGTGATTGCTTTGAGAAAAGGCTAATCGATGTTGCTTACGTCCACACCGATGACCAACGTGCCGACCTTTTTACCAAAGCATTTGACAAATCAAGATTTGACTTTTTATTATTGGTAAACGGCATTAAGGTCAAGCAAGAGTAAAACCAACATCGGAAAATCATTTTTGTAAATACCTTTGTGTTTTAAATTTTAGCTTAGTTTATTGATTTTAGGGGGAGTAAATCAAAATTTGAAAATCCAAAAACATCGAAAAATTTCAAAAGCACAAAAACAATAGAAAAACAAAAATGAGTTTCCTGGCGAGCAAAAGAGAAAATGATAGTACATCAGTGGTCTGTCCAAACCTCTTTAAACCTTAAATGAAAAACAATAAGCAGCTCTATATAAGATGTATCGGTAGGCTCACAATCATTTTAAAGTGTGCAGGGTGATATAAACTTAATCCGACTGAAGACCAGGTGGGAACCACTCATTGGCATATGGTCTTGGTACCGAAATTTCGTTTGATAGATTGCCGAGGTTCTGAGATATTCGGTCTTTATGCTGCTTATCATCTGGGTATCATGGTTGTATCTTTTACCGAAAAATAACGGGGACGCAAGTCTAGATCTTCCATGATACCATACATACGTGTACATATTGCATACGACCTCAATAAGTGATCAACAATCACATGTCCAAATCAAAATAAGTGATAAAATATCACATTCATCCGGGAGTCAAGTTCGTCTCTCTGTTGTACAAAAGTACTGACCTGTTCACGGACTTGCTCCTGTGCCCTCATGCATCGAAAATCAAGTTCCTCATCAATAAGTGATTCTATCACATAGGGCTTGTTTTCAAACAAAATAAGTGAGAATCTCACATCATATACGGTCAAACAGATGATAATCGGTATACTCACCGGTAAGATGAACCCTCGTGCATACCTTGATACGGGAATGTGTCGTGATGTGGATGAACACCGGTCGGTAAGTATAAATCATACATTAATGTATCCCCTCGCCATGATTACAAATGATAAGTTGAGCTTAAGTGGACAACAATACCGATAATCGTTATAGGATGCTTATCTAAATGTTAATTAATTGAACAACAAGAGCGTTTTGGCCTGGCCGTACACTGATATGATTCTCTTACCCTCGAAACTCACAAAAAGAATGTCTGTAAATATTTATTTAATGCTTTCAGTTTCCGCATCTTTGTATATATTTATTTACTGCTTTCAGTCTTTACATTTGAAATATTCAAAAAGTCCAAAAAGATTTTAGGTGTGTTTTAATATAAACTTTCTAAAAGCCAAAAAGATTTTATTTCTATTTTATTTTCGATCGTACGATGTTGGAGCTCAAGTCTTCGTTACCTGAAACCTGAACGAAAACCGAATTGACTAACTCTTCATAAATGGTCTAAATTTGAAAGTTTTGAAAGTTAAAAAAACTGAAATTGATAAATTTTATTGAACTTTCAAACTGTCGGACGGTGTTTGATTATGACATGGTCATACGTGTGTCATTTGTTTATGCTAACTATATTCCAAGCAGTTGTTCTCATTACGCGTTTAGATTTCTTGCATGTGCAGATTCTAAAGGCAAGGAGAACATGGTCGATGACAAGCTTCGGAATGAAGACACGACGTGAAGGCTCTCAAATGATGAAGATGATCGAGTTGCCGCTGACCATCATCAACACTAAAAGGATCTCAATTCATAAAGAACAAGTATTTCACGAGCATAACTCAAGGGGGAGCTTATGCCAAGGGGGAGTTTGTCAACACACTTCCTACATGAAACGGGGAGTTTGTTGGTACACTTTCTGCTTTCAAGACGTGAAGACTTTACAGATCCTCCGACATTGAAGACTTGATAGGACGTCAAAGATTTGAAGACACAAAGATCGATACAAAGATCGAGACAACGATCGAGACAAAGACCTTCGAGACAAAGCTACAGCCAAGGGGGAGTTTGTTGGTGCACTTGTGTCTGTACTTTGTCTGTATTTTGTCATGATGTAAAACGATGTCTTTGTAGTCCTGTAAGTTTGACCAAGTCAACCATCCTCCGGTTTGACTTGGCCAAACAGTTAGTCTTTGGTTGAAATATGTCTGGGTCGAAGGATGTGTCATCGAAGGATTGTTTATATCCTTCGATGAACTCGAAACATAAACCTTCGATGGATGAGCTCGAAGGATATCTCGAAGGATATCATCCTTCGAGGTATATGTAATCCTTCGATGTGTTTCAGGTCGATAGATGATCTTTCGATCAGTCTATCTGATCCTTCGACCAGACCTGCTGTGACGGGTATATATACCCATGTTGTGTGTTCATTTCAGTTTAGACACTAGATAGACAAAAGGAGAGCTAAGAAAACAGAGAGAGCATTCTGTTGCGAGAACACACACACGAGAGAGAGAGTTTACATAATACATTTGTAAACCTTGTGTTGTAACCGAACCTTTCATACGTATTAATACAAGTGGTGTTAATCGGTGAAGATTGTGTGTTGTGTTTGTGCTTGTTTTCTCGTATAAACTCCCGGTTTGCATGCTAGCTTGGATTCCGCACTCGCTAGTGTGTTAGATATAACAAGGATTAGGTTGCACCTCAACCTCCGAGGGACCTTCAATTTTCCGGCATCTATTCATCTTCTCCGACTATCTCACTGATTCTCAGAATTTTTTTTGCTTCTCTGATTCTATCCAATCTATCTTCTTTCCGATTCTGTTACAACAAATCTCAACACCAATCCAACTACAAACCAACCTAACATCAAATTTCATCAACGATGAATGAAGCTACATCAAATTTGAGTAATAGTTTACCTGATCTTACAAATCTCATACCAATCAAACTTGATACTGAAAATTATTTGAACCGGAAACATCAGGTTATTACGATTTTGAGAAATCTCAGTCTACTGCAGTTTCTGAATCGAAATATTTCTTGTCCGATTGATGTTGAAGCCAGAAAAGTATGGAAAAAATGTGATGCATATACATCTGCCTTTATTACAGCAAGTTTGTCATCCTCAATGTGTAGGTCCGTTTTTTCTCGGAGGATCCGATACGAAAACCTATTCCCTGTTTATCACAAACACTATCGCGGGTGCGGAATCCCCGTGATGGTGCAAACCAAGCACAATTTAAAACACACGCGTAACCAAAGATTCAATATCTATTGATTAGAGATGAGTACAACCACATACATATACAAACAATGTTTTACAGATTCTCTCTCAAGTCTCTCTGTTCTCACTCATAGAGTTTCACAGTGGTCACATGACTAAACTGATAAACAACTAAGCTATTTATACTGACCAACGGCGAAAACCCTTTGGACAAAAACCATGTGTGACGAAATCAGGAATTTCGCCACACACACATAATGACGAAATCATGGAGTGTTCGCCATAACAATATTGACGAAATCTAAGTTCGTCATGTATGGAATATGAGTTTTTCATTGACATCATCTTGACATCACTAAGGTGATGTCATGGTGATGTGTCGGTGGGAAAGGTCGCGGCTCTCCGTGCTTCGCGTGTCGAACTCTGGGGTGCACGACGGAGGAATGTCGCTACGTCGGGCTTGAGCCGAAACTAACCGAGTCGAACCGAGCCGAGTCGCATCCACATAAAGTGTACCAACAAACTCCCCCTTGGACGCTACTCGTGATGGTTCGTTCTTCACATTGTCGGATCTTTAAAAGGTCTTCACGTGACACAATCAGGGAGTGTATTAACAAACTCCCCCTTGAATGATGCTCGTGAATCTTTTGAACTTCAAAACTTTAGATCCTTGTGGTGTTGATGAGTGGTCAGTTGCAATTTGATCATCTTGATCTTCAGATTGCACCACTGGCGTGTCTTCACTTTACGGCTTGTCATCTGACATGTTCTCTTCGCCTTTAGCTGATTCTGATGTCTCATCTGCACATACAAGAAAGCTAAACACATAATGAGAACAACCGCTTGGAATTTAGTAAACATAAACAAACGACACATATGAGAGACCAACTCTCAATCAAACACCGACCGACAACAATTTGAAAGTTTTAAAAATTGATCAATTTTAACCCTTTAACTTTCAAAACTTGTTAACTTCGACAGTTTATGAAGATGCAATTGTTTTCCGGCTTAGAATCAGAATTTTGGGTAGAATAGAATCGAGTTCCAACATCGGTCAATCTAAAATAAATTAGAAGCAAAATCTTTTTGGCTTTTATAAAATTTAAATTAAAACACACCTAAAATCTTTTTGGAGTTTTTCATTTTTCAAATGTAAAGACGGGAAGCAATAAATAAATATATACAAAGATGCAGAAACGAAAGCAGTAAACAAATATTTACAGACATTCTTTTTGTGAGTTTCGAGGGTAAGAGAATCATATCAGTGTACGGTCACGCCAAAACGCTCTTTTTGTTCAATTAGTTAACATTTAGATAAGCATCCTATAACAATTATCGGTATTGTTGTCCACATAAGCTCAACTTATCAGATGTAATCATGGCGAGGGGATACGATTAGTGTATGATTTATACTTACCGACCGGTGTTCATCCACTCACGACACATTCCCGTATCAAGGTATGCACGAGAGTTCATCTTACCAGTGAGTATACTGTTTATCATCTGTTTGACCATATAAAAGAATGTGAGAAACTCACTTATTTTGATTGAAAACAAGCCCTATGTGATAGAATCACTTATTGATGAGGAACTTGATTTTCATATGCATGATGGCACAGGAGCAAGTCCGTGAACAGGTCAGTACTAACGTACAGCAAAGAGACGAACTTGACTCCCGGATAAATGTGATATATTATCAGTTATTTGTTTGGACATGTGATTGTTGATCACTTATTGAGGTCGTATGCAATATGTACACGTATGTGTAGTATCATGGAAGATCTAGACTTCGTCTCCGTTATTTTTCGGTAAAAGAAACAACCATGATACCCAGATGATAAGCAGCATAAAGACCGAATATCTCAGAACCTCGGCAATCAATCAAACGAAATTTCGGTACCAAGACCATATGCCAATGAGTGGTTCCCACACAGTCTTCAGTCGATTTAAGTTTATATCACCCTGCACACTTTAAGATGATTGTGAGCCTACCGATACATCTTATATAGAGCTACTTATCGCTTTTCAGCAACACTTCAAACACTGATTTTAAGCAAATATTTCCAAAAAATATGAATTTTTAAGAACACAAACTGAAAATAGTTAAGAACACACTTGTTTCAAACAATCACAATGTTTGGTTTTAAACAAGGAAAAGAGCCAAGGAGGCTCTCATACCACTTGTAGGTCCGTTTTTCTCGGAGGATCCGATACGAAAACCTATTCCCTGTTTATCACAAACACTATCGCGGGTGCGGAATCCCCGTCACGGTGCAAACCAAACACAATGTAAAGCACACGCGTAACCAAAGATTCAATATCTATTGATTAGGGATGAGTACAGCCACAAACATATACAAACAATGTTTTACAGACTCTCTCAAGTCTCTCTGTTCTCACTCATAGAGTTTCACAGTGGTCTCATGACTAAACTGATAAACAACTGAGTTATTTATACTGACCAACGGCGAAAACCCTTTGGACGAAAACCATGTGTTACGAAATCTAAGTTCGTCATGTATGGAATATGAGTTTTTCATTGACATCATCATGACATCACTAAGGTGATGTCATGGTGATGTGTCGGCGGGAAAGGTCGCGGCTCTCCGTGCTTCGCGTGTCGAACTCTGGAGCACACGACGGAGGAATGTCGCTACGTCGGGCTTGAGCCGAACCTAACCGAGTCGAACCGAACCGAATCGAACCGAGCCGAGTCGCGTCCACATAAAGTGTACCAACACAATGCTTTATCTTGCACATGGTATTACCTGTTCATCAGATCTGTGGAAACAAGTTGAAGACTCGTTTCATCAACAAGTTTTTACGAAGCATGAATCATATTACAAGATGCCCGATGAGGAGGAAATGCCGCGTTTTGAGCCAACTGTACCTCATGATTATGAGGAAGTTACAACTGGCTTAGGGTTCAAAATGGACAATTCATCGGAGGGCTCGTCTGATAGCAAGGAAAAGTCATCATGTGCTTCAAATCAAAGTCCTCCAACCGTTGAGGACTATAGCTTATACTATCAGAAATTCGTAAGAAAGAAAAGAACGTGAGCGATTTGGGACTGAAGCCCGAGCTCCCAATTTATAGGGCTGTAATCCAAGTTTCTCGCGGCCCGCATAAATGTAGGCTAAGGCCTGCGCGGCCCGCGTCAACGCTGGTCAACAGCGTAGCTGATCCGGGTCAGCGTGTAGGTTCAACACGAGTCGGACACGTATCATCACTGGGCTGCGCCACATTTTGGGCCTCTAGCGGCCCGCGTAAGGGTTAAGGGGTCCTTTACGCGGCCCGCCTAAATCTCAAAAATTGATTTTTAATTATTTTTAATAATATTCAAGGTATTCGGGGTCCGTTTTCGTGTATGGGGTGTATTTTAGGACATATTGAGATATTTTAAAATATATTAGGGTGTCGGAAAATTTGTGAGGGTTGTTATATCCTCTCCACCTTGTTTTAGAGCTCGTCCTCGAGATCTACTACTGGAACAAGTGTGGATATTTCTTCTGCATTTCTGATTCAAGCTCCCATCTGTACTCAGGTCCTCTTTTGGAGTCCCACTTCACTTTGACCAGAACTAATCTCTTGTGCTTGAGGTTCTTGACTTTCATGTCTTCAATCTGTAAAGGTCTTTCTACAAACTTGAGTTGTTCATTAACCTCTATATCCTTAAGAGGCACTACTAGTGATTCATCTGCTAAGCATTTCTTGAGATTAGATACATGAAATACATCATGTATTCCTGCCATTTCCTCTGGCAATTGTAGCTAATAGGCTACAGGTCCTATTTTTCTAATAATCTCAAAAGGTCCAACATACCTGAGACTTAGCTTTCCTCGTTTGATGAATCTTACCACTCCTTTCCAAGGAGAGACTTTTAACAATACTTTGTCTCCTACTTGAAATTCCAATGGTTTTCGTCGGTTGTCAGCATAGCTCTTTTGTCGATCACGTGCTGTTTTTAGTCATTCCTTGACTTGAATGATCTTGTCAGTTGTTTCTTGCACTATCTCAGGTCCAAATAGTTGCTTTTCCCCAATTTCTGCCCAACAGACTGGGTCCGGCACTTTCGTCCATAAAGTGCTTCGAATGGTGCAGCATTGATACTTGTGTGATAACTGTTATTATAAGAAAATTCTATTAAAGGTAAGTGATCGTCCCAATTACCTCCGAAATCAATTACACAAACTCTAAGCATGTCCTCCATTGTCTGAATTGTCCTTTCGCTTTGTCCGTCTGTTTCAGGATGATAAGTTGTGCTTAGATTTAACTTGGTTCCCATTGATTTTTGAAAACTTGACCAAAAATGAGTGGTAAAACGGCTATCCCTATCAGAAACAATTGATAAAGGAATTCCATGTAGTGAAACTATTTTATTTACATATAATTTAGCTAACTGTTCCATACTGAAAGTTTCCTTCATTGGTAGGAAATGAGCTGACTTGGTTAGCCTATCTACAATCACCCAGATTGTATCATTACCTTTCCTTGTTTTGGGTAATTTGGTAACAAATTCCATTGTTATCAATTCCCATTTCCACACTGGCATTTCTAACTGTTGTAACAAACCTGAGGGTTTCTGATGTTCAGCTTTAACTTGTGAACAGGTTAAACATTTAGAAACATAGGTTGCTATGTCCTTTTTCATTCCTATCCACCATAAATTCTTTCTTAAATCATGGTACATCTTATCATTTCCTGGATGCATCGTATATTTGGACTTATGTGCTTCTTCTAATATACGATAACGTAGGTTTCCTAATTTAGATATCCACATTCTCTTTTCATGGAATCTCCAAATTCCATCTGTTCCTTTTTCTAATTCTTTAATCATACCTTTTAGTTTTTCAGTATCATCCTTGATTACTGATTCTTGTGCTTTTCTAATTTGATCATTTAAATCTACTTGTAGATTTAATTTAAGAGAACGTACCCTTTTTGGCTTTTCATGATATTTTCGACTTAAAGCATCAGCAACTACATTTGCCTTTCCTGCATGATACTGGATATCACAATTATAATCACTAAGCAATTCCATCCAACGTCTTTGTCTCATATTTAACTCTTTTTGCCCGAAAACATACCTTAAACTCTTATGATCAGAGAATATGGTAAACTTACTACCATAAAGGTAATGTCTCCAAATCTTAAGGGCAAAAATTATAGCTCCTAGTTTCGAGGGTAAGAGAATCATATCAGTGTACGGTCACGCCAAAACGCTCTTTTTGTTCAATTAGTTAACATTTAGATAAGCATCCTATAACAATTATCGGTATTGTTGTCCACATAAGCTCAACTTATCAGATGTAATCATGGCGAGGGGATACGATTAGTGTATGATTTATACTTACCGACCGGTGTTCATCCACTCACGACACATTCCCGTATCAAGGTATGCACGAGAGTTCATCTTACCAGTGAGTATACTGTTTATCATCTGTTTGACCATATAAAAGAATGTGAGAAACTCACTTATTTTGATTGAAAACAAGCCCTATGTGATAGAATCACTTATTGATGAGGAACTTGATTTTCATATGCATGATGGCACAGGAGCAAGTCCGTGAACAGGTCAGTACTAACGTACAGCAAAGAGACGAACTTGACTCCCGGATAAATGTGATATATTATCAGTTATTTGTTTGGACATGTGATTGTTGATCACTTATTGAGGTCGTATGCAATATGTACACGTATGTGTAGTATCATGGAAGATCTAGACTTCGTCTCCCTTATTTTTCGGTAAAAGAAACAACCATGATACCCAGATAATAAGCAGCATAATGACCGAATATCTCATAACCTCGGCAATCAATCAAACGAAATTTCGGTACCAAGACCATATGCCAATGAGTGGTTCCCACACAGTCTTCAGTCGATTTAAGTTTATATCACCCTGCACACTTTAAGATGATTGTGAGCCTACCGATACATCTTATATAGAGCTACTTATCGCTTTTCAGCAACACTTCAAACACTGATTTTAAGCAAATATTTCCAGAAAATATGAATTTTTAAGAACACAAACTGAAAATAGTTAAGAACACACTTGTTTCAAACAATCACAATGTTAGGTTTTAAACAATGAAAAGAGCCAAGGCTCTGATACCACTTGTAGGTCCGTTTTTCTCGGAGGATCCGATACGAAAACCTATTCCCTGTTTATCATGAACACTATCGCGGGTGCAGATTCCCCGTCACGGTGAAAACCAAACACAATGTAAAACACACGCGTAACCAAAGATTCAATATCTATTGATTAGGGATGAGTACAGCCACAAACATATACAAACAATGTTTTACAGACTCTCTCAAGTCTCTCTGTTCTCACTCATAGAGTTTCACAGTGGTCTCATGACTAAACTGATAAACAACTGAGCTATTTATACCGACCAACGGCGAAAACCCTTTGGACAAAAACCATGTGTGACGAAATCAGGGATTTCGCCACACACACATAATGACGAAATCATGGAGTGTTCGCCATAACAATATTGACGTAATCTAAGTTCGTCATGTATGGAATATGAGTTTTTCATTGACATCACTAAGGTGATGTCATGGTGATGTGTCGGCGGGAAAGGTCACGGCTCTCCGTGCTTCGCGTGTCGAACTCTGGGGCGCACGACGGAGGAATGTCGCTACGTCGGGCTTGAGCCGAACCTAACCGAGTCGAACCAAGCCGAGTCGCGTCCACATAAAGTGTACCAACACAATGCTTTATCTTGCACATGGTATTACCTGTTCATCAGATCTGTGGAAACAAGTTGAAGACTCATTTCATCAACAAGTTTTTACGAAGCATGAATCATATTCCAAGATGCCCGATGAGGAGGAAATGCCGCGTTTTGAGCCAACTGTACCTCTTGATTATAAGGATGTTACAACTGGCTTATGGTTCAAAACGGACAATTCATCGGAGGGCTCGTCTGATAGCAAGGAAAAGTCATCATGTGCTTCAAATCAAAGTCCTCCAACCGTTGAGGACTATAGCTTATACTATCAGAAATTCGTAAGAAAGAAAAGAACGTGAGCGATTTGGGACTGAAGCCCGAGCTCCCAATTTATAGGGCTGTAATCCAAGTTTCTCGCGGCCCGCGTAAATGTAGGCTTAGGCCTACGCTGCCCGCGTCAACGCTGGTCAACAGCGTAGCTGATCCGGGTCAGCATGTAGGTTCAACACGAGTCGGACACGTATCATCACTGGGCTGCGCCACATTTTGGGCCTCTAGCGGCCCGCGTAAGGGTTAAGGGGTCCTTTACGCGGCCCGCCTAAACCTCAAAAATTGATTTTTAATTATTTTTAATAATATTCAAGGTATTCGGGGTCCGTTTTCGCGTATAGGGTGTATTTTAGGACATATTGGGATATTTTAAAATATATTAGGGTGTCGGAAAATTTGTGAGGGTTGTTATATCCTCTCCACCTTGTCGATCACGTGCTGTTTTTAGTCGTTCTTGACTTGAATGATCTTGTCAGTTGTTTCTTGCACTATCTCAGGTCCAGATAGTTGTTTTTCCCCAATTTCTGCCCAACAGACTGGTGCAGCATTGATACTTGTGTGATAACTGTTATTATAAGAAAATTCTATTAAAGGTAAGTGATCGTCCCAATTACCTCCGAAATCAATTACACAAACTCTAAGCATGTCCTCCATTGTCTGAATTGTGCAGCATTGATACTTGTATGATAACTGTTATTATAAGAAAATTCTATTAAAGGTAAGTGATCGTCCCAATTACCTCCGAAATCAATTACACAAACTCTAAGCATGCCCTCCATTGTCTGAATGGTGCTTCGAATGGTGCAGCATTGATACTTGTTTGATAACTGTTATTATAAGAAAATTCTATTAAAGGTAAGTGATCGTCCCAATTACCTCCGAAATCAATTACACAAACTCTAAGCATGTCCTCCATTGTCTGAATTGTCCTTTCGCTTTGTCCGTCTGTTTGAGGATGATAAGCTGTGCTTTGATTTAACTTGGTTCCCATTGATTTTTGTAAACTTGACCAAAAATGAGAGGTAAAACGGCTATCCCTATCAGAAACAATTGATAAAGGAATTCCATGTAGTGAAACTATTTTATTTACATATAATTTAGCTAACTGTTCCATACTGAAAGTTTCCTTCATTGGTAGGAAATGAGCTGACTTGGTTAGCCTATCTACAATCACCCAGATTGTATCACTACCTTTCCTTGTTTTGGGTAACTTGGTAACAAAATCCATTGTTATCAATTCCCATTTCCACACTGGCATTTCTAACTGTTGTAAAAACCTGAGGGTTTCTGATGTTCAGCTTTAACTTGTGAATAGGTTAAACATTTAGAAACATAGGTTGCTATGTCCTTTTTCATTCCTATCCACCAGAAATTCTTTCTTAAATCCTGGTACATCTTATCATTTCCTGGATGCATCGTATATTTGGACTTATGTGCTTCTTCTAATATACGATAACGTAGGTTTCCTAATTTAGGTATCCACATTCTCTTTTCATGGAATCTCCAAATTCCATCTGTTCCTTTTTCTAATTCTTTAATCATACCTTTTAGTTTTTCAGTATCATCCTTGATTACTGATTCTTGTGTTTTTCTAATTTGATCATTTAAATCTACTTGTAGATTTAATTTAAGAGAACGTACCCTTTTTGGCTTTTCATGATATTTTCGAGTTAAAGCATCAGCAACTACATTTGCCTTTCCTGCATGATACTGGATATCACAATTATAATCACTAAGCAATTCCATCCAACGTCTTTGTCTCATATTTAACTCTTTTTGCCCGAAAACATACCTTAAACTCTTATGATCAGAGAATATGGTAAACTTACTACCATAAAGGTAATGTCTCCAAATCTTAAGGGCAAAAATTATAGCTCCTAGTTCTAGATCATGGGTTGAATAATTCTCTTCATGATTTTTAAGTTGTCTAGAGGCGTAATCTATAACATTTTGACGTTGCATTAGTACACATCCATAACCTAATTTAGAAGCGTCACAATAAATTACAAAATCTTCAGTTCCTTCTGGTAATGCTAGTATGGGTGCATGGGTTAATCTTTGCTTAAGAATTCTAAAAGATTCTTCCTGTTTTGGTCCCCATTCAAACTTAATGGATTTACAGGTTAACTTAGTTAAAGGAATGGCTATTCTAGAGAAATCTCAAATAAATCTTCTATAATAACCGGCCAATCCTAAGAAACTTCTAACCTCAGTTGGTGACTCAGGTGTCTTCCATTTGGTTATTGCCTCAATTTTGGTTGGATCCACATGAATTCCTTCATGGTTCACTAAGTGTCCAAGAAACTGTGCCTGTTCTAACCAAAATTCACACTTTGAAAACTTAGCATAAAGTTTTTCTTTTCTTAATATACTTAAAAGTAAGTGCAAATGCTTTGCATGTTACTCTTTACTTTTGGAGTAAATTAGAATATCATCTATAAAGACAATTATGAATTTATCCAAATATGGCTTACATATCCGGTTCATCATGTCCAGGGGTTGATAGTTACAACGGAGCAGAGTATCTAATACGTATCCAGGGGTTGATAGTTACAACGGAGCAGAGTATCTAATACGGAACAAGTGTGGATATTTCTTCTGCATTTTTGATTCAAGCTCCCATGTGTACTCATGTCCTCTTTTGGAGTCCCACTTCACTTTGACCAGAACTAATCTCTTGTGCTTGAGGTTCTTGACTTTCCTGTTTTCAATCTGTAAAGGTCTTTCTACAAACTTGAGTTGTTCATTAACCTCTATATCCTTAAGAGGCACTACTAGTGATTCATCTACTAAGCATTTCTTGAGATTAGATACATGAAATACATCATGTATTCCTGCCATTTCCTCTGGCAATTGTAGCTAATAGGCTACAGGTCCTATTTTTCTAATAATCTCAAAAGGTTCAACATACCTGGGACTTAGCTTTCCTCGTTTGATCAATCTTACCACTCCTTTCCAAGGAGAGACTTTTAACAATACTTTGTCTCCTACTTGAAATTCCAATGGTTTTAGTCGGTTGTCAGCATAGCTCTTTTGTCGATCACGTGCTGTTTTTAGTCATTCTTTGACTTGAATGATCTTGTCAGTTGTTTCTTGCACTATCTCAGGTCCAGATAGTTGCTTTTCCCCAATTTCTGCCCAACAGACTGGGGTCCGGCACTTTCGTCCATAAAGTGCTTCGAATGGTGCAGCATTGATACTTGTGTGATAACTGTTATTATAAGAAAATTCTATTAAAGGTAAGTGATCGTCCCAATTACCTCCGAAATCAATTACACAAACTCTAAGCATGTCCTCCATTGTCTGAATTGTCCTTTCGCTTTGTCCGTCTGTTTCAGGATGATAAGTTGTGCTTAGATTTAACTTGGTTCCCATTGATTTTTGAAAACTTGACCAAAAATGAGTGGTAAAACGGCTATCCCTATCAGAAACAATTGATAAAGGAATTCCATGTAGTGAAACTAATTTATTTACATATAATTTAGCTAACTGTTCCATACTGAAAGTTTCCTTCATTGGTAGGAAATGAGCTGACTTGGTTAGCCTATCTACAATCACCCAGATTGTATCATTACCTTTCCTTGTTTTGGGTAATTTGGTAACAAATTCCATTGTTATCAATTCCCATTTCCACACTGGCATTTCTAACTGTTGTAACAAACCTGAGGGTTTCTGATGTTCAGCTTTAACTTGTGAACAGGTTAAACATTTAGAAACATAGGTTGCTATGTCCTTTTTCATTCCTATCCACCATAAATTCTTTCTTAAATCATGGTACATCTTATCATTTCCTGGATGCATCGTATATTTGGACTTATGTGCTTTTTCTAATATACGATAACGTAGGTTTCCTAATTTAGGTATCCACATTCTCTTTTCATGGAATCTCCAAATTCCATCTGTTCCTTTTTCTAATTCTTTAATCATACCTTTTAGTTTTTCAGTATCATCCTTGATTACTGATTCTTGTGCTTTTCTAATTTGATCATTTAAATCTACTTGTAGATTTAATTTAAGAGAACGTACACTTTTTGGCTTTTCATGATATTTTCGACTTAAAGCATCAGCAACTACATTTGCCTTTCCTGCATGATACTGGATATCACAATTATAATCACTAAGCAATTCCATCCAACGTCTTTGTCTCATATTTAACTCTTTTTGCCCGAAAACATACCTTAAACTCTTATGATCAGAGAATATGGTAAACTTACTACCATAAAGGTAATGTCTCCAAATCTTAAGGGCAAAAATTATAGCTCCTAGTTCTAGATCATGGGTTGAATAATTCTCTTCATGATTTTTAAGTTGTCTAGAGGCGTAATCTATAACATTTTGACGTTGCATTAGTACACATCCATAACCTAATTTAGAAGCGTCACAATAAATTACAAAATCTTCAGTTCCTTCTGGTAATGCTAGTATGGGTGCATGGGTTAATCTTTGCTTAAGAATTCTAAAAGCTTCTTCCTGTTTTGGTCCCCATTCAAACTTAATGGATTTACAGGTTAACTTAGTTAAAGGAATGGCTATTCTAGAGAAATCTCAAATAAATCTTCTATAATAACCGGCCAATCCTAAGAAACTTCTAACCTTAGTTGGTGACTCAGGTGTCTTCCATTTGGTTATTGCCTCGATTTTGGTTGGATCCACATGAATTCCTTCATGGTTCACTAAGTGTCCAAGAAACTGTACATGTTCTAACCAAAATTCACACATTGAAAACTTAGCATAAAGTTTTTCTTTTCTTAATATACTTAAAAGTGAGTGCAAATGCTTTGCATGTTACTCTTTACTTTTGGAGTAAATTAGAATATCATCTATAAAGACAATTATGAATTTATCCAAATATGGCTTACATATCCGGTTCATCATGTCCAGGGGTTGATAGTTACAACGGAGCAGAGTATCTAATACGTATCCAGGGGTTGATAGTTACAACGGAGCAGAACTTCGTTATTTAGGGGGGTATTATACCCGACTATAGCTTATATTATCAGAAATTCGTAAGAAAGAAAAGAACGTGAGCGATTTGGGACTGAAGCCCGAGCTCCCAATTTATAGGGCTGTAATCCAAGTTTCTCGCGGCCCGCGTAAATGTAGGCTAAGGCCTACGCGGCCCGCGTCAACGCTGGTCAACAGCGTAGCTGATCCGGGTCAGCATGTAGGTTCAACACGAGTCGGACACGTGTCATCACCGGGCTGCGCCACATGTTGGGCCTCTAGCGGCCCGCGTGAGGGTTAAGGGGTCCTTTACGCGGCCCGCCTAAACCTCAAAAATTGATTTTTAAATATTTTTAATAATATTCAAGGTATTCGGGTCCGTTTTCGCGTATGGGGTGTATTTTAGGACATATTGGGATATTTTAAAATATATTAGGGTGTCGGAAAATTTGTGAGGGTTGTTATAGTATGGCTCTTACGATTTCTCACATTGGCACAGCTTTACTTCATTTATCTGATTGTACTCGTACTCTTAGACATGTTCTGGTGGTTCCTGGCTTAGCCAAGAACCTTCTGTCGATTACACAGTTAGTCATTGATCATCCTATAGCTGTCGTTTTCTCTTATTTTGGACTGTCTATTCAGACTTTGACTGGACAGCTCCTCCATCACACACGTGGTAGTCCACATCAGCTATATTCTCTTGCTGCTTTCACTTCTGTTTCTCGTGAGACTTGGCATTCCCGGTTGGGTCATCCATCTGATGATGTTTTGTCTAGATGTTCCTTTTTACATGTGACAAACAAAACCCAACACTCACATTGTACTGCTTGTAGTGTTTCAAAATCAACTAGATTACTTAAAAAATGAGTCAACAAAAGGTTAGAAAATGTATATTTAAAAAATTACATATAAAAATATGCGTGTATATATAAAACTAAAAATTACACATAAAAACTCAATTTGATTAATTCCGACTGTTAATCCCCTATATACTTTTAACTATTTGTTTTCTCATTTCAGATAAAAAAATAATTAAAATATTTTTAAATGTCTTTTAAATATTCATTTTCTCAATTTTGCAACGGGGTTAATTCGTGTCAGTATATCCATCGCTAAAACTTAGCTAAATTTGTCCTTAAGTAATCCATAGCAAAATAACTTGCCATTGATTTTTTCCACGATGAATATACGTTTTTCTAGAAGTGCGGCATTGTTTGGTAATTAAAAAACTTTAAGTGACGAGTAATTAAATCCATTCTTCCATGAGAAAACTGTATGTTTTGAAATAGACTTGTTTTCTGAAGCAGAAAGTTATGCCTAGAGCTTTATAGTTTTACAAATTCTGTCATGTTACATATGGATTGAACATTAATCAACCAGATTTTTAGGGTAAAGAAGTGCAGATGGTTGATTAATTTGCACAAGTAATCAATATATAGAATGAAGAAGTATATCAATTCAACTTAGATGTTTAAGGGTATTGTTAAATTGTTATTACTTCAGGTTCTTAGTGTAAAATGGTAAACCGCAGAAACTGCAAAATCTGAAATTTCAGGTCCATTATGCACTCGAACTTTGTGACAATACATAATCAAACTTGGACAAAAAAATGGCACATACATCACTCATACCGCATAGGAAATGAACCACTAATTAACCCAGAAACCACGACATACGTAGAATCTTGCTATAATCCAAACGGAAAGACCTAGCCAGCCATAACTGGATATATGGCCATGGCTATATATAGTTAACTAAGGTATTAGCTACATGTCTCTTACTTCAAACATGTTGCGGTTCTTGACGACTATATCAAACATATGCATCGATTTGAGCTTGTTAAAGTTTTTAGGCAGTGAGATGAGATGCACAGTGGATCTTTTGTGAAACTGCAACAAATCAGGATCATCATAGTACCTTTCCCATCCTAGTGATGACAAGATTCTTTCCAGCCTATCATAGGAAGTCACCACTTCGTTCGTTGGTACATGGACCAAGACCTTACATCGAGCCGAACCTTGACAGGAATCACCTCCAGGGCTCTCCACTAGTCGAACCACACCGTTCTGATTGAAAACCCAGACACCAGACATATCTTAAGTTCTTGACTAGCTAGATAGGGTTTTATGTTCTGAACAAGAATATGAATTTATGGATTTGGGGGCTGGGGGTTTATATAAGAGTTTGTAGCAACGTGGAGTATATAATAATTAAGACATAAAGCGTGTGTTCGGGTCCATTTATCGGTTGAGAAAAAACTTTGTGTGTTTAGGACATCACTTACCCACATGTGGGTGTGTGGGGGAGGGAATCCAAAATCTTTTTCCATCTCGTTATAAATCCCCACAAATATACTCAAAGAGAATCGTAAGCTGATTGAGAATGGTCCAAATTACCAAAAATGGAAACGGCTGTACTATATGACCAGATGTTAATTGATACTATAGACACAATTTTAGACTGTTTCATTGTTATGAACTTTCGTTGATTTATTAAGACAGTATTTAACAATCAAAGTACTAATTTAATTTTCATTTAAATGACTATTGTAAACCGTCTAAGGCAAGTACATCTAGAAATAGGAAATTTTGAACGAATTCTAGGACTATTCTTGGGACATAATTTTAGAGGATAACTAGAGGAATTTCCTGGCGTGTTACGGCGGGAATTCGGTCGGTTGCAGTTCAATTCATTACGGTGTAAGTGCGATACCGTCACTCGGTAGAGCAACCAAAAGATAAAACCCATAAAAAGCCATAATATATGTCCAAAAGGATATCAATGGACACGTGTTTTACATGTATTGAAAACCATTACCAATACTGATGTTGTTCAGTCATTTTACATATATTGAAAACCATTACCGATACCGATGTTGTTCAGTCGGAATCAATGTGGTACCGATTTTGGTGGGACCATATCAAATTTGTTCATCACGGTATCGGTAGATACTATTTGCCTTGCATGAACCCAGATGATCCCATGAACCATCTTCCGGATGGAGGTCACATTGATCACAATGTTTTCCATACTTGTCGATACACAAACAAACGGATTGAACAACCACAGAAACTCTACAATCAAAATCAATTGAAAACAAGAATGATGTGAACCAAAGTAATGTGCTTGATCGTGGAATAAAGAACACAATATCGTTCTTTCACTTCTATTTATTTGGAGTGAAGCGTCACGACTATAACATCCCACCATTTGTATACAATTTCTATCCCATGCAACGATCCACTCCAGTTTACCCTAATGGACTTAAAAAAACAAATCCGACCCAAATGTTGTGGCCTCGAAGCCAATACATAAATGTAAAACATAATAGTTTGACCCATAATACTAAGCTAAAATAAAACATAGCAAGCCCAAACACGGTTTGTGTTATTATATGTATTCATTCACCCCCTTAATCACAAAACAAGTCTTCAATCTTTAAACTTCAAGCCATGCCACATGTGGCGTCATCAACGATGATTACCAAGTCTTCATCCGAGTACTCCTCATCAGGTTCGCTCTCACTTTAACTTGCTTGAAGTGAACATCCATTGTTACATCAAGGGTTAGGGGACCGCAACCTTTTGGCCATATTCTTTTTGCACTAACATTTCGCTTTTCCCATATGGCTTTGCCTTTTGCTCCCTTTGCCGTAATCTCGTTTTCTTCACAAGCTTTGAGAATCATTACGTCCTTCTCTCTCAATTTGACCCTACTCATAACATGGAAATTCCTTTCAAATAGATCATGATATTTAATATAAGTTATTTTTAAAGCTTTGTCATCGTCTTCAACGTGGCCAAGTTTGAAAGCCACCATTTTCCGTAAGCCTTCCTTTGTAACTTCATTGAAAATGCCCATACCTACCACAATCGTTTATAATTCTAACAGATACCTTTTCACCAAACAACACACGTGGAGGTATTTACTCTATCTTGAGAATACCGAGATAGTCTTGTAAAAACCACTTCAACAATTTTGTAAACACCATCTTGAATCCAATTTGATGTCTCATCAAAATCTTGGCAATTTCACCAATTCTACTAATTACGAAATTCTAGAGCTTTCATTGTTTTATTTTCATTTCGGTTTCACAAACTTTTACACTACTCACAAAATCCCAAACCTTCTTTCGTAAGTCTTCATGCACCACATTTGGATTGTTATCCATTTCTTCTAAATAACACATCAATGTCAATTTTTTCCTTTTAACATAAACCATTCCAACAAAATCAACCTTACTACTCAATGTTCCTTCCTTAACCACATTGTGGTCATCTTTAGGAATTTCTTTTCACTATCCTTTTGAAACTTCTTCTCATAAAAACTTTCAACATATGTTTGTAAAATTTCTCTTTTTCCTTTAGATAGGTAGTTATTACATCAATATTTTCATAAAACTTTTCCAAGTAATCTTGTTTAAGTTTTATTTCTGAGTTTTCACTAAACACGTCATGACCCTTGGATTTTCCATTATAACATTTTTGCTTGGCGCGCGGATTTGAACAGAATTCCGACGGTTGAGGCGCTTGCTAAGAGGGGTGTGGTGGTGATTGACGATATGTGCTGTTTCTGTAATGAAGGTATTAGAGTATGAGAGTATATGTGTATTAGTGAGTTGGTTAATTTGTTATGTTAGTTAGTCGGTTAGATGTTAATTATCTCTATCTCCAACTTGTATATATAGGAGCTCTATTGTACAGAAGATTAATTGAATAATACTCATAGAAACAGTTGAGCACTTATCTGTTCATTATGGTATCAGAGCAACTGCTCATGATCCTGATGACCTAATTCTGTTACAACTCCGGCAGACACCAGTTTTTCCGGCGAGATTCCTTTCCTCTCCGGCGAGACTCCTTTCTTCTCTGATCCGTTCTGTTCTGTGTTTCTCATTTTTTTTTGGCATCATCGCTTTTCCGGCGAATTTTCCGGCATCTATTCATCTTCTCTGACTATCTCACTGATTCTCAGAATTTTTTTTGCTTCTCTGGTTCTATCCAATCTATCTTCTTTCCGATTCTGTTACAACAAATCTCATCACCAATCCAACTACAAACCAACCTAACATCAAATTTCATCAACGATGAATGAAGCTACATCAAATTTGAGTAATAGTTTACCTGATCTTACAAATCTCATACCAATCAAACTTGATACTGAAAATTATTTGAACCGGAAACATCAGGTTATTACGATTTTGAGAAATCTCAGTCTACTGCAGTTTCTGAATCGAAATATTTCTTGTCCGATTGATGTTGAAGCCAGAAAAGTATGGAAAAAATGTGATGCATATACATCTGCCTTTATTACAGCAAGTTTGTCATCCTCAATGTGTAGGTCCGTTTTTCTCGGAGGATCCGATACGAAAACCTATTCCCTGTTTATCACAAACATTATCGCGGGTGTGGAATCCCCGTGATGGTGCAAACCAAACACAATTTAAAACACACGCGTAACCAAAGATTCAATATCTATTGATTAGGGATGAGTACAACCACAAACATATACAAACAATGTTTTACAGACTCTCTCAAGTCTCTCTGTTCTCACTCATAGAGTTTCACAGTGGTCTCTTGACTAAACTGGTAAACAACTGAGCTATTTATACTGACCAACGGCGAAAACCCTTTGGACAAAAACCATGCGTGACGAAATCAGGAATTTCGCCACACACACATAATGACGAAATCATGGAGTGTTCGCCATAACAATATTGACGAAATCTAAGTTCGTCATGTATGGAATATGAGTTTTTCATTGACATCATCATGACATCACTAAGGTGATGTCATGGTGATGTGTCGGCGGGAAAGGTCGCGGCTCTCCGTGCTTCGCGTGTCGAACTCTGGGGCGCACGACGGAGGAATGTCGCTACGTCGGGCTTGAGCCGAACCTAAACGAGTCGAACCGAGCCGATTCGCGTCCACATAAAGTGTACCAACAAACTCCCCCTTGGACGCTACTCGTGATGGTTCGTTCTTCACATTTTCGGATCTTTAAAAGGTCTTCACGTGACACAATCAGGGAGTGTATTAACAAACTCCCCCTTGAATGATGCTCGTGAATCTTTTGAACTTCAAAACTTTAGATCCTTGTGGTGTTGATGAGTGGTCAGTTGCAATTTGATCATCTTGATCTTCAGATTGCACCACTGTCGTGTCTTCACTTTACGGCTTGTCATCTGACATGTTCTCTTCGCCTTTAGCTGATTCTGATGTCGCATCTGCACATACAAGAAAGCTAAACACGTAATGAGAACAACCGCTTGGAATTTAGTAAACATAAACAAATGACACATATGAGAGACCAACTCTCAATCAAACACCGACCGACAACAGTTTGAAAGTTTTAAAAATTGATCAATTTTAACCCTTTATATTTCAAAACTTGTTAACTTCGACAGTTTATGAAGATGCAATTGTTTTCCGTCTTAGAATCAGGATTTTGGGTAGGATAGACTCGAGTTCCAACATCGGTCAATCTAAAATAAATTAGAAGCAAAATCTTTTTGGCTTTTATAAAATTTAAATTAAAACACACCTAAAATCTTTTTGGAGTTTTTCATTTTTCAAATGTAAAGACGGGAAGCAATAAATAAATATATACAAAGATGCAAAAACGAAAGCAGTAAACAAATATTTACAGACATTCTTTTTGCGAGTTTCGAGGGTAAGAGAATCATATCAGTGTACGGTCACGCCAAAACGCTCTTTTTGTTCAATTAGTTAACATTTAGATAAGCATCCTATAACAATTATCGGTATTGTTGTCCACATAAGCTCAACTTATCAGATGTAATCATGGCGAGGGGATACGATTAGTGTTTGATTTATACTTACCGACCGGTGTTCATCCACTCACGACACATTCCCGTATCAAGGTATGCACGAGAGTTCATCTTACCGGTGTGTATACTGTTTATCATCTGTTTGACCGTTTAAAAGAATGTGAGAAACTCACTTATTTTGATTGAAAACAAGCCCTATGTGATAGAATCACTTATTGATGAGGAACTTGATTTTCATATGCATGAGGGCACAGGAGCAAGTCCGTGAACAGGTCAGTACTAACGTACAGCAAAGAGACGAACTTGACTCCCGGATAAATGTGATATATTATCACTTATTTGTTTGGACATGTGATTGTTGATCACTTATAGAGGTCGTATGCAATATGTACACGTATGTATAATATCATGGAAGATCTAGACTTCTCTCCGTTATTTTTCGGTAAAAGAAACAACCATGATACCCAGATGATAAGCAGCATAAAGACCGAATATCTCAGAACCTCGGCTCAATCAAACGAAATTTCGGTACCAAGACCATATGCCAATGAGTGGTTCGCACACAGTCTTCAGTCGATTTAAGTTTATATCACCTTGCACACTTTAAGATGATTGTGAGCCTACCGATACATCTTATATAGAGCTACTTATCGCTTTTCATTTGAAGTTCAGTTCGAAGAGGTTTCGACAGACCACTGATTTACTATCATTTTCTCTTTTTCTCGCCAGGAAACTCATTTTTGTTTTTCTATTTTTTTTGCGTTTTGAAATTTTTCGATGTTTTTGAATTTTCAAATTTTGGATTTACTCCCCCTAAAATCAACAAACTATGATAAATTTAAAAGCCACAAAGATATTTACAAAAAAGATTTTCCGATGTCGGTTAACTCATGTTTTACCTCAATGCCGTTTACCAAAATTAATTTAATCATAAATGATTTATCAAATTTTGGAAAAATGAGTTGGCACGTCGGTAAGCGGTGCGGACCATGACAACATTGACGAGTTTGATATTAAAAACAATCACGTGTGAGGAGATATTCGAGATCAACGTGGCTGGTCAAAGAGTGCTGTACGAGATAATAATAATTCATAAAGCAGCTTAAATATCAACGAGTAAAGGAGAGATTAGAAAATCAAAACCGTATCCTGCAACTGTTTCATGCATTGCAAGGAATCTGAGTGCTCTCCCGAACTGGATATCCACCCGGTGTGGATTTCAAAGTCGATTTTGTAGCTACTGAGAAATCTCTTCACAGCAACAAGATCATAAACCTTTGGGTCCGGCTGGTCTTCCATATTGCACCAGCGAACGTCTTTATCTTTCTCGTGAGAAGTAGTGTGTGGTTGTTCAATCCATGCCAAGGCATCCGCACACCCGGTTGGTTTGATCAACAAACACATTTTCTTCAATCACACCGCGAAGAGATGTACACTTCATGTTCATCTTGTTGATTTTGAACATCAGACGTGCTGCAGGTGCGTACATTTTGATTGAATCTATCCTGGGGACCCGATTATAGCCTTTAACAATCAAACTTTGGTATGATTTCCATTTTGTCGAAGGTTTTCAATTTCTTTCGACAAACAATTCTGTCTTCTTTTCTTTTTCTCTCCATCAAAGGCAACATTTCTTTTGTCGTCGAGCTTGTGCATGGACACTCCACTATCAACAATCCGATGACTATCGATAGTTCCTCCTGGAACATCCTGCAAACTCACTCAGAGATTAGTTGGAGAGGGGAACCCAAGCCTTCATAGACTTGGGTTGCCCCTGAGAATCAAGAAATGTAATTTCAATTTCTTGAAGGTCCTTAAATTGCAAGCCTCCCCCTGAATCCTCACCTGTTTTCGGTTTCCAATCATGTTTCCTTTTACCGGATTGTATATCATTTACAGATTTAGCAATCTCCGGTTTTAATGGTTGCGACAAAATCGGTTTCCTTTTAACAGTTTCTGGTTTTAAAGCCTTTTCGATCACCTTCACATTTTGACGTCGTTGTTTTATTTCTTGTTCTTTAATCATACGTTTGTCATTTTTGGGTGACACAGGACGAAGTTGTTGGTGACCTTGTTCAGAAGGGGCTCTTCTACAAAATTTGCTTTTGGAGAGTTTGTGCAGTTTTTGATAATGTGTCCAAACTCCCCACATTTGAAACACGATCTCCTTTCAACAAACTTAGGAGATTCTGTTTGATGGCCTGACGTTGAAGTTGTAGATCCAGAGGTACTAGCTTCACACCCGTTTGTGTGTTGGGTGTAATTGTTATCACTATTACGTTTCAAAATTTTGACTTTTTGAACAAAATCGGTATTTGATTTATTTTCAAAAGTCTCCACTTTATCAGTACCCTTGGAGGCCACAAATTTAACGTCTTTGCATTTCTTCTTGTAACGAGCTCCTTTTGTTTCAGCCTTTGGTTGTGTAACCTTAGGCTTTTGAGCTCGTTGTTGTTGTTTACCCTTAAAAGCGACAGGTTGTTGCTTTGTCGGTAATTTTTGGTTTCCAAATTGTTTCCTCACTTCAGCTTTTGGAATAGGTTCACACTGAGTTACTGAAACTCTCGGGATCGCTTTTCCCAAAAACTTAGTTGTATTATCTTTAAACACTTTATCAATCAAGGATTGATTGACGTTTTTGATTGGAAAATCTTTGTCTGAATAAATTTTACTATCACCGACCAAAGTATACAACACGTTATCACTTTTAATGGTAGACACTATCTCAGTGATAGGATCTATCTCTTGTTTAGCACCAGTTGATTGCACAGCAGGAGTAGGAGGATCACACAGAATGTGATTCTCAAAAGGCACTTCTACTCCTTTTCTATCATCAAGAGATTTACCCTCATCACTCACATCTGATTCATCATCCGAAGAATCATAGTCCTCAACGGTTGGAGGACTTTGATTTGAAGCACATGATGACTTTTCCTTTCTATCAGATGAGCCCTCCGATGAATTGTCCGTTTTGAACCCTAAGCCAGTTGTAACTTCCTCATAATCAAGAGGTACAGTTGGCTCAAAACGTGGCATTTCCTCCTCATCGGGCATCTTGGTATAGTTGTGTCTCAAAGGAGGCGGACACGACTTATACCCAACGCCTTTAACATTACCCTTTAGTTCTTAAACATCAATGATGTGATCAAGCACATATCGGGAGTTTGAGTAACTCTCCAATTTGAGCTTGATCGCTTCATGCTCACATTTCGCCTCGGCTAGCTCTTTCTTAGTTGCCTCAATGATATTAATGTAATTATTAATACCAGTTTGCTTATTAAAAACCGTTTTTGATAACTCAGAAACACTTTTCTTGAGTGTTTCAATTACCGATTTAAAATATTTTTCGTTGCGAGCTAAGGCCATGTTTGCCTCTTTGCACTTTGACAGTTTAACAACTAAACTTTGATTGTGACCATGAACTGTTTCAGATTCATGTTTAAGATTAGCACATTCATGTTTTAATTCTTCAAAAACATGTTTAGCATTAGCACATTCATGTTTCAAATCAGCACAATCACTACATATGCTAGGAGTTTCGGATTTTACCTGACTTGTAGAAGTTGTGACATTATTCGGAATGTCAGTATGGCAAGAGAAAGATCCATCTTCAAATAGGAACTTCTCCATTTCTTTTGAAGTAGCATCAGCTTTCTTGATCAAGACATATTTCTGACACTTGACCTCCTCAGCATCATTCAACAAACTATCACCTTCAGAACCAGTTCTCTCATTCACATCTGATTCTTCATCCGAACTGCCACTGTATCCCGAACTATCATCATCTTCAGAGAATTCTTCTTTGTGCACATGCTTGATGTGACTGATGATCTTCGCATAACATGCAGTTCCTCCTCCCAAGTGTACGGACCAATCACATCCCTCATCGGCTTGTACCACTAATGCTCGATTAGTATTAGATGGCCCTTACTGGTTTGTTTGGTTGTTATCAGCTACTATCCCTCTTTCGTTGTTAGCTTAGTTTGAAGTACTTGTTTGATTTTGGAAGGGATTTTGGTTGCCTTGTTTGCTCGGTCGCATGCATTCACGTTTGAAGTGACCCTTCTCACCGCAATTGAAACACGTCACGGCATCCTTATCAAAACCGTACTTTGTATCCCGCTTGCTTTCCAAGCTAGTCTTCCCGGTTCTCCTCATATAATCCTTCGCTCGTCTAACCGCGCTCGCAAATGCCCGCTTGATATCCATTAACTCCATTTCATCCCTGTCTATCTGCTGATAGTCTTTGTTTGTCAAATTAATGTTGCCAATCTGACTTGCGACTAGTCCGCAGTAGGCATTGACCATGGTGTTAAGAAGTTCCATGGTTTCCCTTGCAGTTTCCACATTGACTTTGGATAAGTTTGCTTGTGGTTGTTTGGATTGAGGTTGTGGTTGGGCTTGTGATGGTGTTGGAATATATGCATTTGGATCAAATTGAGGTTGAGTGGGAGGAACTTGTGGTGGAGGTTGGGGTTTAGGTAGCCACGCACTTGCATCTAATTGAGGTTTTGAGAAAGCATGAGCTTGAGCAATCATATGCGCTGGCGGATGATAAGCACTTGGATCGAAAACCTTAGGTGGAGATGAATGTGGAAACGGAAAAGAGCTTGTATTCGACATAAACGCCGTCTGTAGCTTCGGTTGCTGAACTGGAACTAGAACTAGCTAAAGAGTTAAAACCTACAAGGTACATTTCGGTATTTTGAGGAACAGGAATTTGTTTAGCTTTCCGGATTTCTTCATCATTCTTTTGTTCCAACTTCTGAATGAATTCATAGATATTGATAGCATCTAGAACGCCCGTATGCTGTAGAAGCTCAATGAATGGGCTCCACTTTGGAGGTAGAGCATCAGCAAACCTTGCAACCATTTCCTGTTGAGTTGCACGAACATTATAAGAATACATTTTACTAATCAAATGATAAAAACAAGTAGTCATATCATTTAGGGTTTCATTCTCTAAGAAATGAAATGATTCGAATTCCTTCTTCAACAGATCATGACGTGTCTTTCTTGTCGCTGCATTTCCTTCACCTCTTGCTACCAAGGCATCCCATAGTGCTTTCGTGCTCGTACAATAAGAGAATTGATGATAGATGTTTTTGTGGAGTGCTTGCGTGAGAATAGCAAACGCCTTCTTCTCTAGATCATACGCTTTCTTGTCATCTTCTAGCATATTCGCCAATGTCGCCGCACTTGAACCTGCTTCTTCGAGATCTTGATTATACGGCGAAATGAAGCACGTCCATACTTTGGTATTTTTCCCTAGAACATACGTGTGGAAACGACCTTTCCATGTCGGATATTCGTTCATGTGATTTAGCTTTGGCGGGCGGTTATTGCTACCCGTTTCACTTTCGCTCATGAGTAGATTCTGGATACTTTGATTTTGATTTGCCACGCACGCCCATTGACTAGCCGAAATTCTTTCTTGTGGCATCAAAGACTTAACCCATGACATATCAGGGACCATGCTAATGCTCCAATTGAATGGATTTGTACTCATATTTGATGTTAGAACAATTGTACCTGATTAAAAACTTGAAATCAAATGGTTAAGTATGATTTAAAAAACTTCTGTTAATAATAATATCACAAATATGCGAAGAAAACAATAAGGTGTTCGTCCAAAACAATAAGTGATGAAAATGTGAGATTTCGTCAAGATCAAATGTGATTAAATTAGGGTGATTTCGTCGCTGAAAATAGGGTGATTTCGTCGCTGAAAAGAGGGTGATTTCGTTGCTGAACTGTTTGATTTCGTCGCTGAAAGCTGTTGATTTCGTCGCTGAAAGTTGTAGACGAAAATGGGGGTTTTCTTCGCTGGTAATGTTGACGAAAATGGGGGTGATTTCGTTCAAATGAAATTTCGTCAAAGTCTCTTTTAAAAATTCCAAGGTTTGTTGATTTTGTCTTTAGCCAAGATAAGGTCAAAGTAGCAGTTGGTAAAGTGGCGAGAGTTTTCAAAAATAAAAAGGCCTTATCTTCTACTGACACAATACACACAAACTTCAACTTACACCATTCTTTAACAGTTCACTCAACAACTAGTCATCATGCCTTTTGTACACAAAAGTCAAGTTAATATATTTTAAACACAAACACAATAATTCAAATACACATAAGGATCAAACACAGAAATATTCGATGAACACTTTGAAGATATTAAGAACACTATGAAGATCAGTAGAACTACTTGAATATTCCGGCCAGATTTTTCACCGGACAAATTTTTGAACGCTAATCTTTGCTTAAAACTTTCAACAAAAACCAAATGCTAACATGTAGACATGCAAAATAATATGGTTTTCACTAAAACTTATAGCAAAACAACACTTCAAACACTGATTTTCAGCAAATGTTTCCAGAAAATATGAATTTTTAAGAACACAAACTGAAAATAGTTAAGAACACACTTGTTTCAAACAATCACAATGTTTGGTTTTAAACAAGGAAAAGAGCCAAGGCTTTGATACCACTTGTAGGTCCGTTTTTCTCGGAGGATCCGATACGAAAACCTATTCCCTGTTTATCACAAACACTATCGCGGGTGCGGAATCCCCGTGATGGTGCAAACCAAACACAATGTAAAACACACGCGTAACCAAAGATTCAATATCTATTGATTAGGGATGAGTACAACCACAAACATATACAAACAATGTTTTACAGACTCTCTCAAGTCTCTTTGTTCTCACTCATAGAGTTTCACAGTGGTCTCATGACTAAACTGATAAACAACTGAGCTATTTATACTGACCAACGGCGAAAACCCTTTGGACGAAAACCATGTGTGACGAAATCAGGGATTTCGCCACACACACATAATGACGAAATCATGGAGTGTTCGCCATAACAATATTGACGAAATCTAAGTTCGTCATGTATGGAATATGAGTTTTTCATTGACATCATCATGGAGTGTTCGCCATAACAATATTGACTAAGGTGATGTCATGGTGATGTGTCGGCGGGAAAGGTCGCGGCTCCCCGTGCTTCGCGTGTCGAACTCTGGGGCACACGACGGAGGAATGTCGCTACGTCGGGCTTGAGCCGAACCTAACCGAGTCGAACCGAACCGAATCAAACCGAGCCGAGTCGCGTCCATATAAAGTGTACCAACACAATGCTTTATCTTGCACATGGTATTACCTGTTCATCAGATCTGTGGAAACAAGTTGAAGACTCGTTTCATCAACAAGTTTTTACGAAGCATGAATCATATAGAACTCAATTTCACAATGATAGTTACCAGAATCACTCCGATTATATTCTTGACATTGAACAACCAAGATCCAGAGTGTCATCGGTTGATGGTCAATGGTGGTGTAATGGTAATCAACGAAGGTGTAACGGTGGAACAAACAAATTCTCAGATCATATGATGTTTAATGATGCTTCTAGGGTTTCAATTTGGGATAAAGAAAGGCGTGATTCAAACCCTGGCTCACAGCCTACTTTATTTTCTAGGCTAAATGAATTTGGGCCTCAACAATTTACTTCTTGGGCCTCTCAGCAGTCTACTCCTCACTTTGGACTTTCAACAGATTTTTCTGGTATTAGTGAGAAAGTTGATTCCTAGATTCCTGATTCTGGAGCTACTGCGCATATGACTGCCGATGCATCTATTGTTTTTGATGTTGCTACCTACACTGGCTCTGAGCGAGTCGTTGTAGACAATGGTATGTGTCGCAACCCCCGATCCCAAATCCCCGGGAACGGGCGGCCGTGAGCCAGTTTCGGTGGTATCGCGTGTTTGTCTAATTTGGCAGTGGAAATTACATCAGGACCGTAGTTAGGAAATATTTTATCAGAGTAAAACCACCATATTTTATATAAATAAACACATTGGGATGAAACCCACGTTTTCATTACAAACTTATTTATAGGGATAAGTCCCATTTTATTGAAATAAAACGCCTTCTTTATTTAGGTAACTTTTATAGCCACTTTTCCAAGCCTTCAGTGCTGTCCAGCTGGCTTCTAATTGGCTTTCACATTGTGTTACCTGAAACGCGTTTTAAAAACATTTGTCAGTGGGAAATACTGGTGAGTGAATCCCAGTTTAATCAAGAAACATTAATTTAATTTAAACAGTATTGAGAGCGATTACAATGTTTATATCTACCCAATTACTCATTCAGTACTGTCAATCCTGACTGGTGGGTAATATCACACATTGGCTAACTCTTCGTCCAATGGTAACGTGTTCCACATTTTGTATACAAAACCCCAACATACCGGCAGTAATCGTAGAATTACAAAGACTCAATCACTGCTAAATTGCATTGTAAAATAGTTAAGGTTTTTTAAAAACTGTTTACAAAAAGGAGATTACTCACATTGCTGTCTTAGATTATCCTTTAGGGTTTCCTGAGAAGTATCTATAATTTACACAAATGCACACGTGTTAGTATAATAACCCATTTTAACATTAGTAATACCCTCCCCGAGACGGCATTCCAACGACTACGTCGGGCAGAACCACGACAGCCGTTACGGAACCCTAGATAAATCGGGCAGAGTATCTAATACGTATCCAGGGGTTATGATACTTACAACGGAGCAGAACTTTGTTATTTAGCGGGTATTATACCCGACTATAGCTTATACTATCAGAAATTCGTAAGAAAGAAAAGAACGTGAGCGATTTGGGACTGAAGCCCGAGCTCCCAATTTATAGGGTTGTAATCCAAGTTTCTCGCGGCCCGCGTAAATGTAGGCTAAGGCCTACGCGGCCCGCGTCAACAGCGTAGCTGATCCGGGTCAGCATGTAGGTTCAACACGAGTCGGACACGTATCATCACCGGGCTGCGCCACATTTTGGGCCTCTAGCGGCCCGCGTAAGGGTTAAGGGGTCCTTTACGCGGCCCGCCTAAACCTCAAAAATTGATTTTTAATTATTTTTAATAATATTCAAGGTATACGGGTCCATTTTCGCGTATGGGGTGTATTTTAGGATATATTGGGATATTTTAAAATATATTAGGGTGTCGGAAAATTTGTGAGGGTTGTTATATCCTCTTCACCTTGTTATAGAGCTCGTCCTCGAGATCTACTGGAACAAGTGTGGATATTTCTTCTGCATTTCTGATTCAAGCTCCCATGTGTACTCAGGTCCTATTTTGGAGTCCCACTTCACTTTGACCAGAACTAATCTCTTGTGCTTGAGGTTCTTGACTTTCCTGTCTTCAATCTGTAAAGGTCTTTCCACAAACTTGAGTTGTTCATTAACCTCTATATCCTTAAGAGGCACTACTAGTGATTCATCTGCTAAGCATTTCTTGAGATTAGATACATGAATTACATCATGTATTCCTGCCATTTCCTCTGGGAATTGTAGCTAATAGGCTACGGGTCCTATTTTTCTAATAATCTCAAAAGGTCCAACATACCTGGGACTTAGCTTTCCTCGTTTGATGAATCTTACCACTCCTTTCCAAGGAGAGACTTTTAACAATACTTTGTCTCCTACTTGAAATTCCAATGGTTTTCGTCGGTTGTCAGCATAGCTCTTTTGTCGATCACGTGCTGTTTTTAGTCGTTCCTTGACTTGAATGATCTTGTCAGTTGTTTCTTGCACTATCTCAGGTCCAGATAGTTGCTTTTCCCTAATTTCTGCCCAACAGACTGGGGTCCTCCATTGTCTGAATTGTCCTTTCGCTTTGTCCGTCTGTTTGAGGATGATAAGCTATGCTTAGATTTAACTTGGTTCCCATTGCTTTTTGAAAACTTGACCAAAAATGAGAGGTAAAACGGCTATCCCTATCAGAAACAATTGATAAAGGAATTCCATGTAGTGAAACTATTTTATTTACATATAATTTAGCTAACTGTTCCATACTGAAAGTTTCCTTCATTGGTAGGAAATGAGCTGACTTGGTTAGCCTATCTACAATCACCCAGATTGTATCATTACCTTTCCTTGTTTTGGGTAACTTGGTAACAAAATCCATGGTTATCAATTCCCATTTCCACACTGGCATTTCTAACTGTTGTAACAAACCTGAGGGTTTCTGATGTTCAGCTTTAACTTGTGAACAGGTTAAACATTTAGAAACATAGGTTGCTATGTCCTTTTTCATTCCTATCCACCAGAAATTATTTCTTAAATCCTGGTACATCTTATCATTTCCTGGATGCATCGTATATTTGGACTTATGTGCTTCTTCTAATATACGATAACGTAGGTTTCCTAATTTAGGTATCCACATTCTCTTTTCATGGAATCTCCAAATTCCATCTGTTCCTTGTTCTAATTCTTTAATCATACCTTATAGTTTTTCAGTATCATCCTTGATTACTGATTCTTGTGCTTTTCTAATTTGATCATTTAAATCTACTTGTAGATTTAATTTAAGAGAACGTACCCTTTTTGGCTTTTCATGATATTTTCGACTTAAAGCATCAGCAACTACATTTGCCTTTCCTGCATGATACTGGATATCACAATTATAATCACTAAGCAATTCCATCCAACGTCTTTGTCTCATATTTAACTATTTTTGCCCGAAAACATACCTTAAACTCTTATGATCAGAGAATATGATAAACTTACTACCATAAAGGTAATGTCTCCAAATCATAAGGGCAAAAATTATAGCTCCTAGTTCTAGATCATGGGTTGAATAATTCTCTTCATGATTTTTAAGTTGTCTAGAGGCGTAAGCTATAACCTTTTGACGTTACATTAGTACACATCCATAACCTAATTTAGAAGCGTCACAATAAATTACAAAATCTTCAGTTCCTTCTGGTAATGCTAGTATGGGTGCATGGGTTAATCTTTGCTTAAGCATTCTAAAAGCTTCTTCCTGTTTTGGTCCCCATTCAAACTTAATGGATTTACAGGTTAACTTAGTTAAAGGAATGGCTATTCTAGAGAAATCTCGAATAAATCTTCTATAATAACCGGCCAATCCTAAGAAACTTCTAACCTCAGTTGGTGACTCGGGTGTCTTCCATTTGGTTATTGCCTCGATTTTGGTTGGATCCACATGAATTCCTTCATGGTTCACTAAGTGTCCAAGAAACTGTACCTGTTCTAACCAAAATTCACACTTTGAAAACTTAGCATAAAGTTTTTCTTTTCTTAATATACTTAAAAGTGAGTGCAAATGCTTTGCATGTTACTCTTTACTTTTGGAGTAAATTAGAATATCATAGATAAAGACAATTATGAATTTATCCAAATATGGCTTACATGTCCGGTTCATCATGTCCATAAATGCAGCTGGGGCATTGGTTAAACCAAAAGGCTTGACGGTAAATTCATAATGGCCATACCTCGTTCTGAACGCGGTCTTAGGAATATCCTCTTCCTGTACCTTTAATTGATGATATCCTGATCTTAAATCGATTTTAGAGAAAAATCGAGCTCCTTGCAATTGATCGAACAGATCATCGATTCTTGGTAATGGGTACCGATACTTAATCGTGACCTTGTTCAATTCACGGTAGTCAATGCACATACGCATTGATCCGTCCTTCGTTTTAACGAATAAAATTGGCGCTCCCTATGGGGATGAACTTGGCTGTATGAATCCTTTTTCCAGCAATTCATCTAATTGTTTCTTCAGTTCCTGCATTTCTGCGGGTGCCAAACGATAAGGTGCTTTGGCAATCGGTGCCGTTCCTGGTAGCAGTTGAATTCTGAATTCAACTTCTCTGTCTGGCGGAAGTCCTGGTAATTCTTCTGGAAATACATCTGAAAACTGAGACACTACTGCAATGTCTTTTAGTTCTTTTCATTTAGTGTTAGTGATTATGGAAATCAAATATACTATAGACCCTTTTCTTATATAACTTGCGGTTTTCATCACAGAGATGAATTTTGTGGATCTAGATGGCTTATCTCCTTTAATTGTGATCGTTTTACCTTTTGGTGAATTTACTTGGATTGACTTTTGATCACATAGAATACTGGCTTTATTGGCTATTAACCAATCCATTCCTAAAATGACATCAAATCCTGCCAGATTCATGGGATAAAGGTTTGCAATAAACTTTTAATTTAAAAACTCTATTCAAGATTTCAGAAATCCTAATTGTTTCTCCATTTGCTGTCTCTACTAGACATTCTTGTGGTAGTTTAGTTAATGACTGATTTAGAAGTTTGCAAAACGAAGTATTAATAAAACTTTGGTTTGCACCAGAGTCAAATAATACTTTAGCAAAAACATCATTTACTAAAAACGTACCAGCTATCACGTCTGGAATCATCTTCGCTTCATCTGCAGTCAGAACAAATGCTCTAGCATTTTTAGTGTTCCTGTTGTTTGTAGCTGGAGCCAATTTTGGACAGTTCGGCTTGATATGACCTTGTTCTCTGCAGTTGTAGCATATCCTGTTGTTGGCTTTCCTCCTGCAGTCTTCTTCCTTGTGACCTGATATTTTGCAGAAATTGAAATATATGGAGCATCTTCCAGAATGCTTCCTTTTGCAATACTTACAATAAGGTGCAGATGTGGAACCTACATTTTTCCCACGGTTGGAATTTCTAGATTGGAATTCCTGGGTAAGCCTGTGTTCTAGGTTTTTCCTCTGGTCTTCTTCTCGTGTACGGACTAATTCATCAGTCAAGGTGTTGGCTAGTTCTACAGCTTCTTCTATAGTTTGGGGTCTAGCTGCCTTGACTACATGTCTAATCTCTCCAATTAATCCCTATATGTAGCGGGAGATTAATACTGGTTCAGGTGATGCAAGGGTTGGTACTATTTTGGCATATTCAAAGAATGTGGTAGTATAACCCTTACTATCTACCCCGGTCATCCTAAGGTTCAGAAACTTATTTGCTATCTGTTCTTTTTCATTAGGAGGACAGAATTTCCTTTCTACCATATTTTTAAATTCTTCCCATTCCATGTTGTATACCCTATCACTTCCTCTTGACTAGAGGACAGTGTTCCACCATTCTAAGGCTGAGTTCATAAACAAATTAGAAGCAAACATTATTTTGTCTTCTTCAGCACACTTGCTTATTTTTAAAACAGCCTCAATATTTTCTATCCAGCGTAGAGATGCAATGGATCCTTCATTGCCCGAGAATTCTATTGGTTTGCAGGACCAGAATTCTTTGTAAGAACAACCATAAGGCATGGTTCTTCTTCTTTTGGGAATGGGCGCTTGAAATACAGGTCCATTGTTTACACTGTGTTCTGGTTCAATTGGTCGCTTACTGCTATGTTTACTTTTATTATTCGCTTCTTGAATCCTTTGAATAATAAATGGCATTGCATCTATGATTCCTTGTGCCACTATATGTTGGACGGCACTATTGTCCACTTGGTTTCCATTGTTATTGATGCTTGGATTCTCATTAACCAAGTTAATGTTACTCTGGTTATCGTTATTCAGATTTTCTTGATTTCCTCCGTCGGCCATCTGAATTTTAAACAGTTACCCCGTATTAATATCACAAAATAATATTTAATATAGTCAATCACATGACTCACACTTTGGTCAAAAGCGTCGATCATTGCGACTTTACTCTATTTATATAATATGCATCTATTACACACTAGTACTGAAATTAAAATTACAATACCAACTGAAATAAAATTACACTAATAATAGTAGGCATCCATACACACATATTTTATTTTATTTTATTATTATTATTACTACTACCATCTGCACCATCACATTCATGGATATGGATTCATCCAGAAATCCATATTGCGCTCGTCATACTTCCAGATGAGTCGCTCTCCCACCTGTCTCATTCGTTCACTACTCCCTAAAATTTCCTCACCAAATGTCCTAAGTTCTTGTACATTGTTTGCACTCATTGGGGGTGCAGGTTCTAGGACTGGGTTCGGAATCTGGGGTGCGGGTTCTTGGTATGGAGGTGTAGGTGCCTGGAATTGGTAAGGATTTTCTAAAATCTCCCTAATGTATACATCGTGGTAATAGGGATCTAAAAGATCCAAGCCTGGGTAGGCTCCTATGTTTGGCATGGGCATGTCTTCATGTATCGGGTAGCGTTGCACATAGTCCCTATTGTCGTCCCACCAGGGGTCGTAATTTGGGTCTAAGGGGTTTGGTGCAGGTACCCTAGGTATTTCCTCCGGATTAAAATCATGCATTTCTACTTGATTTTCAGGGTTTTCTATTTCCATTGGTTGGTCAGGAATTGGTGGTTGTGGTTGGGGTGCTATCATTTGTTCCAGGTTAGGGTCAGCTGCAGTGGTTGCTAGGATGTGGATGTTGGCTATACCCCTATTAATCATTTCCTGGGCATAGGCATCGGTGTCTCTTTTGGTTGCTGCTAGTGCTCTCTGGTCTTGTAACTTTTTCATACGCTTTCTACACTCGTGTGCCCCTCGACTGAACCATCCCCTCTTTTTCTGAGGAAATGGCTCCTCGGACTGAGCCTTAAACACGAATATTCCTTCTTCCGTATCAGCAGAGTACCCTGAGAGGGCAGGCTGAGAAGAGGCACCTTCGCTACTAGGCGAACCAGACAATTGACGGTACGCGTCAGATGGTCCTTGGTCGCTCAGATTGTAAACTAACAAATAGTCAAATAACACATAACAAGAAACAAAATTATGCACGTATTTTCGTAATTTATTTCCTAACAATTTGAATTTTGATGTCAGCAGAACACTTCTGTGGCTGAATCAGTGGCTTAGCTCAGATACCACATTCTGTCGCAATCCCCGATCCCAAATCCCCGGGAACGGGCGGCCGCGAGCCAGTTTCGGTGGTATCGCGTGTTTGTCTAATTTGGCAGCGGAAATTACATCAGGACCGTAGTTAGGAAATATTTTATCAGAGTAAAACCACCATATTTTATATAAATAAACACATTGGGATGAAACCCACGTTTTCATTACAAACTTATTTATAGGGATAAATCCCATTTTATTGAAATAAAACGCCTTCTTTATTTAGGTAACTTTTATAGCCACTTTTCCAAGCCTTCAGTGCTGTCCAGCTGGCTTCTAATTGGCTTTCACATTGTGTTACCTGAAACGCGTTTTAAAAACATTTGTCAGTGCGAAATACTGGTGAGTGAATCCCAGATTAATCAAGAAACATTAATTTAATTTAAACAGTATTGAGAGCGATTACGATGTTTATATCTACCCAATTACTCATTCAGTACTGTCAATCCTGACTGGTGGGTCATATTACACATTGGCTAACTCTTCGTCCAATGGTAACGTGTTCCACATTTTGTATACAAAACCCCAACATACCGGAAGTAATCGTAGAATTACAAAGACTCAATCACTGCTAAATTGCATTGTAAAATAGTTAAGGTTTTGTAAAAACTGTTTACAAAAAGGAGATTACTCACATTGCTGTCTTAGATTATCCTTTAGGGTTTCCTGAGAATTATCTATAATTTACACAAATGCACACGTGTTAGTATAATAACCCATTTTAACATTAGTAATACCCTCCCCGAGACGGCATTCCAACAACTACGTCGGGCAGAACCACGACAGCCGTTACGGAACCCTAGATAAATCGGGCAGAGTATCTAATATGTATCCAGGGGTTATGATAGTTACAACGGAGCAGAACTTCGTTATTTAGGGGGGTATTATACCCGACTATAGCTTATACTATCAGAAATTCGTAAGAAAGAAAAGAACGTGAGCGATTTGGGACTGAAGCCCGAGCTCCCAATTTATAGGGCTGTAATCCAAGTTTCCCGCGGCCCGCGTAAATGTAGGCTAAGGCCTACGCGGCCCGCGTCAACGCTGGTCAACAGCGTAGCTGATCCGGGTGAGCATGTAGGTTCAACACGAGTCGGACATGTGTCATCACCGGGCTGCGCCACATGTTGGGCCTCTAGCGGCCCGCGTAAGGGTTAAGGGGTCCTTTACGCGGCCCGCCTAAACCTCAAAAATTGATTTTTAATTATTTTTAATAATATTCAAGGTATTCGGGGTCCGTTTTCGCGTATGGGGTGTATTTTAGGACATATTGGGATATTTTAAAATATATTAGGGTGTCGGAAAATTTGTGAGGGTTGTTATAGTATGGCTCTTACGATTTCTCACATTGGCACAGCTTTACTTCATTTATCTGATTGTACTCGTACTCTTAGACATGTTCTGGTGGTTCCTGGCTTAGCCAAGAACCTTCTGTCGATTACACAGTTAGTCATTGATCATCCTATAGCTGTCGTTTTCTCTTATTTTGGACTGTCTATTCAGACTTTGACTGGACAGCTCCTCCTTCACAAACGTGGTAGTCCACATCAGCTATATTCTCTTGCTGCTTTCACTTCTGTTTCTCGTGAGACTTGACATTCCCGGTTGGGTCATCCATCTGATGATGTTTTGTCTAGATGTTCCTTTTTACATGTGACAAACAAAACCCAACACACACATTGTACTGCTTGTAGTGTTTCAAAATCAACTAGATTACCATTTACATCAGTTGTATCCCATTCTACTTCACCTTTACATATTATACATTGTGACATTTGGGGTGCCTCGCCTGTTTTGTCTAGAGATGGATACCGATATTTCATTACTTTTATTGATGATTTTAGTCGATTTACATAGATGTATCCTTTGACTTGTCGTTCTCAAGCGGTTGATTGCTTTCGGAATTTTAAACCGCTTGTTGAGAACCTTTTCTCCTGTACCATCAAACATCTTCAGTGTGATGGTGCTCCTGAGCTCATTCGTGGTTCTATGGCTCGTTTTCTTTCAGATTCTGTCATTGCTTATCGTATCTCATGTCCTTATACTCCCCCACAGAACGGGGTTGCTGAGCGGAAAAACCGCCATCTTTCTGAGGTAGCTCGAGCTTTATTGTTTCACGCCCGGTTACCAAAGAAATTCTGGTATGATGCGTATGCCACTGCTGCCTTTTTTATTAACCGGTTACCATCACTGGTTCTTCATCACTCATCTCCTTACGAGGTCTTATTTGGATCTCGTCCCGATTACTCTCTTCTTCATACCTTTGGGTGTTTGTGTTATCCGTTTCTAGGTGATACTCGAGCGGATAAACTTTCACCCAAGTCTACTCCTTGTATTTTTGTTGGCTATGCTCCATCTCATCTCGGTTATCTCTGTTATGATCCTCATACGTCTCGTACGTATACTTCTCGTCATGTTCATTTTCATGAGTCGGTTTTTGACATTCCAGGGAGTTTCACTACTCCCACAGCTTCTTCAGACTCTATCCCTTTCTTCATTCCTCCTCCTTCTTCTGATTCTTCTTCTTCCTCTTCATCTCCTCATATTAGTCCTTCCTCATCTTCTCCTTCTCTTGTGATTTCCTCTCATGATATTCCTTCACCACATTTTTCTCCTTCTCCTTCTTCTTCTTCTTCTTCTCCTCCTCCTGCTCCTCCTCCTCCTGTTCCGACTCACCCGATGGTTACACGATCTCGTGATCATACACGACAGCCGCGTCAGTTTCCTGATCATGTTCTTTTTCATGTCTCTACTGCTCCCACCACTGAGCCTTCCACTTTTCAACAGGCTCGGCAGTACTCTGTTTGGTGGGATGCGATGCGTGCTGAGATTGATGCTCTTCATGCCAACCAGACTTGGGTTTTGGTTCAGGCTCCCACTGACGCCAACATTATTGGTTGTAAGTGGGTTTACAGGATTAAACGTAATCCTGATGGATCAGTGAGTCGTTATAAAGCCCGGCTTGTTGCCAAGGGTTTTCATCAGACTGAGGGTATTGACTATACTGAGACTTTTAGTCCTGTGGTCAAACCTACTACTATTCGTCTAGTTCTTTCAGTCGCATTTTCTAGAGGATGGTCTATTCGTCAGGTTGATGTCAACAATGTGTTCTTACATGGGGATCTTTCTGAGACTGTCTATATGACACAGCCCCCAGGCTTTGTTGACACATCCAGACCACATTATGTTTGTCGTCTGCAGAAGGCGCTTTATGGCCTGAAGCAGGCTCCTAGAGCTTGGTTTTCCAAGCTATCCACAGCTCTTCTTGCCGATGGTTTCACTCAGTGTATTTCAGATGTATCTCTATTCGTTTATAGTAGAGACTTGATACTTTGTTATGTCTTGATCTATGTTGATGACATTATTATCACTGGGAGCTCTCCTGACTTTGTTTCTGGATTGATTGGGCGCTTACATTCTCAGTTTGCGCTCAAGGATTTGGGTCAGTTATCATATTTTCTTGGTGTTCTGGGCACTTTCTCTGAGGATGTATTACATTTATCACAGCAGCGCTACTTACTTGATTTGTTACAGCGTACTGGTTTTGCTGATTGTCGACCATTATCTACACCTGTATCATGTGGTAGACAGCTTTCTCGACATACTGGTGATCCTTTGTCTGATCCTACTACTTATCGGAGTACGGTTGGTGCGTTACAGTATCTTGTGCTGACATGACTAGAGATTGCTTATGCAGTTAGTAAGGTATCACAGTTTCTTCAGACACCTACTGACCGACATTGGGTTGCTGTCAAGCGTATACTGCGGTATCTTAAGGGGACTGTATCTCATGGATTATGCATACGACGGTCTACTTGTCTTGATTTACATGCTTATAGTGATGCTGACTGGGCTGGCTGTCCTGATAACCGTCGTTCTACCACAGGTTATTGTGTTTTTCTTGGGCCCAACCTCATTAGTTGGAGCTCCAAGAAACAACATACAGTTGCTAGGTCGAGTACTGAGGCTGAGTACCGAGCTCTTGCTCATACAGCTGCGGAGTTGCGATGGATTACGTCTGTATTACATGAGTTGCATATTACCTTGACTTGTCAACCTTCTCTTTGGTGCGACAATATTGGAGCTACATATCTTGCAGTCAACCCGGTGTTTCATCAGTGCACCAAACACTTGGAGATTGACTTGCATTTCATTTGTGTCATGGTTTTGACTGGTATTTTACATGTTCGGTATATCTCTACTACACTTCAGATTGCAGATATTTTGACCAAAGGATTGTCTGGTGTTCGTTTTGACAATCTGAGGTCCAAGCTTCACGTGGATGCTCCCCGTTTAGCTTGAGGGGCATGTTAGAGTATGAGAGTATATGTGTATTAGTGAGTTGGTTAATTTGTTATGTTAGTTAGTCGGTTAGATGTTAGTTATCTCTATCTCCTACTTGTATATATAGGAGCTCTATTGTACAGAGATTAATTGAATAATACTCATAGAAACAGTTGAGCACGTATATGTTCATTAGAAGGTCTCGACTCAGTGACTCATATTTTTACTGCGTGTCTGATGGCTATGGGTTTATGGGAGAAAATAAGCTTTTAGTGCCGGATTCCGAATTTTTTCATTTTTGTTTTTAGAGTCTTGCTTACGGCTTGTTGGGTGTTGTGGAAGGATAGGAACAATCTGAGATTTAATGGCAAGAGGTGTAGTGTCGATGAGATTTTTAGCGAAGTTAGGGTTGTTAGTTTCTTTTGGTTTAAACACAGGGCTAAGAAAGGTAGCTTTGATTGGGGGGATTGGTGAAAATTTGTGAATATGTAATTTGTTTGTGTTGTCCGTCCCAGTTTTTGGGTTCGGTTTTGTTAATGAAGTTCACGTTTCAAAAAAAATAATTATTGTTATCATATGAAGCCTAAGATAATGAATACAGTTGGTCTAAATGGAAGGGTAAACATATATGAGGGATTCAAAACTACTCCACAACCTAAACTCCTAAAGCCACAGGTGATCAAGTTACTAACAGAACATTTTGATCCATTTACTTTTGAATGGTAAGATTCGGGTTGTGTTCCATCTCCTACAGGTCGAAAGTATGCATAAACTCAATTTTTATTGGGTACAATTTCCTAAATTAATTTTATTCTCAAAGATATCAATCATATTGAAATAATATTGGTTTTACAAACATAGTTACATCAGCGTTTAAAAATGGACAAATAATGTTAACGGATCAACCAACCTTACTATATTGCTATTTCACATCTTCTAGAGATGAATCAAATGGTAGATCTCTATACTTATAAATCAAAATAAGTACACGTGTAAGTGTATCACCCTCTTTCCTTTGATTTCTTTTCAATTAATTATTGCCTATATAGTTGACACATGTCATGATAAGATATATTAGGTTTTTTTCATTCAATATCACGCTCCCTCTGTACAAAATCCAGCATTTATTTTCATCTAAATTCTTACAACAAATGCATTACAATCTGAAATTAAACCCCAAAATGGATCCGAATAAACTCACACCGAAGAAGATTAAATTGAGAACGCAGTAGCAATTGATTTTTTTGGGATAAAACACTCCCCGCTTCGTGGTATTTCTTTGGTGCCCTAATTTTGGTGCTTTTACGCTTTAATCATCAAATGTGCTCTTGAATCATCTGCTTTTTTTGTGAATTATGCAAATATTCCTTAGGGTTCTTCGTTGTTAATATTTTTATTTATGAGTTACTGATGATGTGTGTATTGTTTTGAAATCAGGTGATAAAATTGATGATAGGATGTAGTGGTATTTATGTATTTCTGCCCAAGTTATGTTTTTTGTTTGAATAGTTCGTAGTTAAGTAGGGCGTTTTTTAGGGTTTCATATCTACTCAACTTATAATTTAAATTTTGTAGTTCTATGTTTTTTTATACAAATAGAACAATCTTAAATAGAACAATTTTGTGCTTCTCGTGAATATTTTGATCATGCTTAGTGCTCTTAATTTGTTAATGTACTTGGTTGTAATCCTCTTTAGTTTTCTGTTATTATTGCATCTTGTGCTCAAAATGTTATGTACTTATGGTTAAAATACTCATATATTTCTCATTCAACGCTTATTTATATGATATGTATTTTGTATTTCTCTAACCGGTCCGGTTAACGTTGTCTGTAAGTTTTTATTGTTTCAACCATCTATTATAAAATGTGTTTAAATTAACACCTTTATATCCTGCAAGATTGGTATTTTTTGGATTCGTCAGTTGGTTACCTTGAGTCTACACAACAGTTCTAGAAGTTGGAACTTCATCACAACAAGGATGTCGAACGTCAGGCCATGGAAATAGGTCGCGGGGATTGTGGACGATCAGCGGGCCATGTGTATTGAAATTTCACCTATGTTTCGTAGAGTCGTGAGGGAGGGGAGTTCACTTTAGTTCTGGAACAAAAAGGGTAGTGGTGGCGGATCGGGCGGGTAGCTAGAATGGGGTAACAGTCGTGAAATTTCATTGGGGTAGAGTGCCTCGGTCCACGACTGAGGTATTGGAATTGGACGGGTCTTTTCTCAGTTTCGAAGTCCTCGGGAGCAGATGCAAGGGGTCAGTTTGCTCAATGGGTTAGACTTTCAGTGGAATAATTGGTCGCCTATTAAGGTAAACTTTCTATCATGGCGGATGACGAGAAATCAGGTTCCTACTATGGTAGCCTTGGACCAGGGGAACATTCATATTAACTCACTCACGTGCGGTTTGTTTGGTGAATGTGTCAAACATTTGTTAAACATCCATAACCATGTAAGGGGGTCAAAAAATTGGAAAAAAACGATTTTACTTGATTATACAAATTGCACTTTGGTGCATCCAGAGAAGACGAAATGATGCAGTGTTCAACACGAGACAATTGAGCTTCCAAAACCTGATGGAGAAGATAAAAATTCTAAGCTTTTTGTGGATACGGGATACGGAACCAGTTGAAGTCATATAGCCCATCGCCATATCGTGGGAATTGTAGTATACTTTTAATTTGGTTTGTATGGGTGTGTGTTTCGGCTGGTTGTATTTTTGGCTGAGCTAACTGTTGGTTCATGGTGTAATATTCTACCTGGTGATAATAATAATAGTCTTTGTTGGCCTTTTAAAAAATGCAGACTTTGCTCTTAAAGTTATGGCAGCTAATGGGTGACTTGTTATCTCATACTTTGCTTGGTTGTATATTGTATGTAAATAAGTATTGAGAGACTTATGAGTACTCTATAGTTATGTATATTGTAATTTTGTTTTTTCTTTAGGGGTATGCAAAAAAAAATCTTTATATTTGTTATATTAATATGTCTTATAAGCATATTCAATATGGTATTAATCTAAAACATCTCACAACGTTTGTTTCTTTAATATATATTTTAATAAATTATATTCAAAATAATATTTAGTATGGTACTCAATTTATAGACTTATAACTTAAATAAATTTAATTGTAGTTATATTAATATGTCTTATAAGCATATTCAATATGGTATTAATCTTAAACATCTCACAATGTTTGTTTCTTTAATATATATGTTAATAAATTATATTCAAAATAATATTCAGTATGGTACTCAATTTATAGACTTATAACTTAAATAAATTAAATTATACAGCCCGTGTATTATATGGGTAATAAGCCCGTGTATTAGACGGGTAATAACCTAGTTAAGATATACTAGGGGGTGCCCGCGCGATGCGGCGGGGGCGACATTTGCATTGCGGTAGTTGTTTCAAATGATTTATTTTGTAATTTTTTCGAAAGGTTTTACGTAAGTAACTTCATTGTGGTAGATAGTCGTTTACCCACGCGATGCGGCGGGAAACATATCACATAGGTTGGTGAATTTAGGGCTAGGTACAGGGATGTAGTTTTCGATGTGACGTGCGACAACGATGGTGGCAGTGTAGCAGAACGTGAGAGTCGGTTGCGGCCTTCTTCAGCGGGGGAGAATCAGCGGTGTGTGAGGTGATTGATGCGTGTGAAGTGTGTATATAAGTTTAAGTATATTTTAAGCCCTTTTACACTTTCTTTAGCCAAGTTTTAAATTTATAAAACACGATATTTACTAACACTAAACACACATATGGGCAAGTGCACCCATCGTGAGCGTAGTATAGTGTTGGTAAGATACCGAGGTCGTCCAAGGACACAAGAGCTTTTAGTACCGGTTTATCCTCAACGTCTAATCAAATCAAAAGTTTTAGAAAAAAGTTTTAAACTAAGAAAATAAAAACTAACTAAAATGCTGAAAAATAAAAATAAAAGAAAAACAGATAGACAAGATGAATCACTTGGGTCCGACTCGTGTTTAGTGTAACCTTTGATTATTTTCGCACTTTTGCACTATTTAAGAGATTATCTTAGTTATTGTAGTAGGCCCCTCTTTTGGAGGCGACGTTACCCTCGGCTAAGTGGTCTGAGTCAGCAGGGATACAGTCCTAAGTAGCCGGGTTAAAGTTTTAATAGTAGTGTAGGACCGAGTTTCGTGACCGAAACCGTGATTATCATGATTATGTTCATAGACGGGAAGATCATAGACGGATAAACGACTAACCTGTATTGATTTGATAACATAACAAAGCAAACCGGCCCGATTAACAAGCTAACCGAACCATACCAAAGAAGTATACATCCGGGGAGAGAGCAAGTGGTGATCTCTCCCTGGTGAGGACTTGAACCTCCTAAAATCTCCAAGTGTTTGAAATGGCAAAGGGTTGCTATTTATAGCTACACCCCTTTGTCTTTCAAACACACACGGTCAAACAAATAACCCTCTCGTTTGACCACTTCAAACGAGCGGGTCCATACACGTTCGTTAGACCGTTTCACTAACTATTACAAATTCAGCATAAAATAAATCTAATCTATTCGACAAGCATCGGACACAAATCTGCATCAACAAATTCCCCCTTGTCCGTTGCTGTCGAATGCTGAAAATGCAACTGCAATCGATCTTCAGTCAAGTATTCATCTTCTCTGTGTTAACAAATTCCCCCTTGACCGATGATCCAGGTAAGTAGTATCTTGACGCTTCTTGTATAATAGTTCCCCCTCAAAGTACGCGTATCCGTGTTGGGCGTTGTGCAATTTCCTCAAAAGGCTCAATTGACCGATCTTCCGCTGATCTTCCAATACTCCAACCGGCATTTGATAAGGGTTCCATTCTTTAAAAACTGCATCAAGTCTTGATCTTCAAGCATACTACATTGGTAGAGGTTTCTGGTGAACTGTCTTCTGTAAACCGTCTTTGTGTCACTAGAAAATCACAAACTCTACCACCTGTGATTGCGTTTAGAAATTTACCGAAGAAATTCAACATACGAAAATTTTTATTCCCCCATTTCTTTGGTAAGATCTCTAAACCTTAACAGATTCCCTTCCACTTTAAAGGAACTGTCGTTAACTTTCAAATGTTCACCAATTCCCTTCACTTAGCGGAACTGTCGTCAATCTTTACTGAACAAATTCTCTCCACTGAGTAGAATCTTTCAAATGTTCTCGGTTTTTCGAAAAATCACGAAAACGGCTTTCTTCTTTGCATATTCTAGTTGAATAAGAACGTCCCCTAATACCCCGTAGGATCCGACTTGTATCCCCCCAAGGTTCTGCTAACACCTAATCTGAAAACTTTCATCATAGGCATATACTCTTCGACCTTTTGGATTCGTTAGGACCGGTATTGACATTCTAGGTTCATACGTTCGTTTTCAAATGCGAAAATATGACAATAAACAAAATGCTTTCGAACATCTTCGAATAACCGATAACAAACATAAATACTGACGTGCGGAAGTGAACATACCGTTTTGTTTTTGGTTTTTGGCCCATAATAGTCGCGTCACCATTTTTGACATTTGCATCGGTAACCGTGACTACCCCACAATTTTTCAACAATCAAGTTTTCATCATCTCTTGTTTTTCATCATTCTAAAGTGATTTCGTGCGCTCCCGAACCCATACGAATTTTGACCTTGATATTTAGAAGCGCGATTCAAAACAGCTCTGCGAATACCCGACTCCCACTAGAGAACTGAATTAGGTCCATAAAAAAACAAATCTGAACCTCACGAAAGAATGCCCCAAATAACAGCAACCATTCTTTAACAATCAGTGGGCCCAAGTTGATAAAACTAAACTTGGAATTCTGTGGCTAAAAAGAAGTAGTCGAATCAACCTTGGCCCATTATCACAGCCCATGTAGAAAGTTCCCAGCAAATTTAAAGCCCACGAGTTTCATTGAAAAGATTTGAGGGAACCGTGACAGGAAGTCCACAAAAGAAAACCTAGCTGGACTTTTCTTTTCAGCCAACCACTTCTTTGTACAGCCGCCAAGTGTGTCTTCCCCTCTCTCTCTGCGATACAATCAACAATCCAATTATTCAACACACATATCTGTCATCCTCTTCTCTTTCTCGATGAACAAACCAAAAAAAATTGAGCAGCCGGTAATTATCATCACTCTCAATCTCTGCGATACATACATATCCAAAACAAACAAACAAATCAAAAGTCATCTTCGATGAACAACCCCTGATCGATTTCCCTTTTTACCTCTTCGATATCTAACAACCAAAGCCCCAAATAAAAATCCATTACACATCCCTCGGTCTCCTTGTCTGCGATGAACAAAGACTCAAAAACCGTCATCTTCTACCTTCAATCATTGATAAACAATCAGAACCCCAAATCAAAAATCACAGACATCATCTTCACTTTCTGCGATTTACACGAGAACGGAGATCTATTTCCGGTGTTCGGTGGTTAGGTGAAGTTGATTGTGAGATGAGGCGGTTGTGAACGAAGTGAAGAACGATTTTTACTGCGGTGGTGGTCGGAGTTTACTGTGGTGAAGACCAGTTAACATCTGATCGGATAAACACTTCAGCCGACGAAACAGCAACGCCGACGAAACTGATGTGTGTTAATCGACGAAACTGGTTGATCTTTGTTGTTTGACGAAACACAGTTGTTTGTTTGTTATTTGCGACGAAACAGGGTGGTAACAGGTCGACGAAACAGAATTTTGGGAACGACGAAACTGGAGGAGGTGTTTCATCATGGGGCCTGTTTCGTCGGGACTGGGTATGAAGAAACCCTATTTTCTTTAAGCAGCCGCCAAGAACATCAAGAACACAGCCTCTGTTCTATTTTGCAGATTTGACGAAAACACTGTATTTTTTATTTTTGATGATGATAACTTGATTATATAGGTGAAAAACATAAAACCGAACACTTGTTTCAGCACAGATCTGAATAATCGGTTCCAGATCTGAGTTTTTCTCATTTTCACCATTTTTTACATCTTGAACAAAAAGCACAAAAATCACAGATCTAGAGCACATGTGACTTAGTAAACGGTTAGATTTACTAAATCGGGCACCATGGCTCTGATACCACTTGTAGGACCGAGTTTCGTGACCGAAACCGTGATTATCATGATTATGTTCATAGACGGGAAGATCATAGACGGATAAACGACTAACCTGTATTGATTTGATAACATAACAAAGCAAACCGGCCCGATTAACAAGCTAACCGAACCATACCAAAGAAGTATACATCCGGGGAGAGAGCAAGTGGTGATCTCTCCCTGGTGAGGACTTGAACCTCCTAAAATCTCCAAGTGTTTGAAATGGCAAAGGGTTGCTATTTATAGCTACACCCCTTTGTCTTTCAAACACACACGGTCAAACAAATAACCCTCTCGTTTGACCACTTCAAACGAGCGGGTCCATACACGTTCGTTAGACCGTTTCACTAACTATTACAAATTCAGCATAAAATAAATCTAATCTATTCGACAAGCATCGGACACAAATCTGCATCAACAAGTAGTTTAACTTATGAGGGGATCAAAGAGTTTGGACCCCCGCCATCCAATACCGTTAAGTATTGAAGGAGGTCCTACTAAATTTGACCCAGGTCCTTTGCAGGATCTATACACTGAACAATGGCAAGACTCTTACCAAACCGTTCCCTTAACCCCGACCAGGTAGCCAACATACCTCCATATAGACCGTGGAGATATGAATGGTGAAAATCTTTTATTTTATATAGACAGTAAAATAATGCCAAGACACCACGGACAAACGATAAGAAAGAATCACCTTCAACATAAGAAACTAGTTATTAAAGTCATTAATACATAACCAATTAAAAAGTGCAAAAAGATTAAAAATAAAAAGTATTACACTAGACACTTTGTCTTCACCAAGTGATGTAAGAGACTTAGGCAAACATGGCCTTGATTGTCAAGAACTCTTACGATCAATCTTGGATCCCGAGACGACTCACACACTCTATGATGGACAATGGATGATGGTGGTGGATGATGGTGTTATGGTGGTGGTGGGTGAAGTGTGAGAGAGGTGGTGTGCCAAGGGATGGTTTGAGCTTGAGCCAAGCACTCCTATTTATAGGCTGAACAGAAGCTCGGGCACGGCCCCGTGTCCACATCCTTCTCTTTCTTCATTAATTGCTCTTGTCTTTATTAGTTGACCACGGCCCCGTGTCCGCTGGGCACGACCCCGTGTGCAGAAGCATATCTGTACTATCAAGATTTGCCTAGATTCTGCGAATCTTATGGTTGACCACGACCCCGTGTCCGCTGAGCACGGCCCCGTGGTGGGCGATGGAAGCTTCTACAACTTTGTCTTTTATGCTGACACTTGGGCACGCCCCCGTGCTCACTGAGCACGGGGCGTGTTCAGCCTTCTGCTCTCTTGTTTTGCTTGGGAAGATGCTTTCGGGGAGGTCGGGCATGCCACGTTTGTTCCTTTTCTTGTATTTATGTTAGATTTAGCTGCCTTTTTGCTTCTTTTGTTAATTTGAGCTCATTTAATCCTGAAAATACAAAAGGAAGACAAAAACACACTTTTTCCAACATTAGTACTAAAAAAGGGTTAGTTTTATGCCACAATTGATGTAATTTATATGTTGCATTTTGCACACATCAAATACCCCCACACTTGAATCTTTGCTTGTCCTCAAGCAAAACTCTTTATAACGTGGCTTTACACTCCCAAATGGAATGGGTAGAAGAGAAGGTTTTTGGGCTTGTCATAGAGTGTCGGGATTTCCAAGATTCTTTATTTAGTTTTATTTTTATTTATTTACAATCCTATTCGTCATGATTTATTTAAAACATTTCATAAGATAAATTACTTATTAGGGCATAACATGCCTCTTTAAAATTCTATTTATATACAAGTTCACATAACTCACGGGGGATCACTCAACACTCGGCCGAAGATGTATTTTAGTGAATCACTCGAGAGCGGCATGGAACTTACTCCTACCATAGGCTTGCCAAACAATCAATCCTCCTCCTTTTTAACTATATACCTTTGTAAATATCAAGAGGACTTTTTGGGTGAAGGGTTAGACTTTGGTTAAAGGTAGGTGGTTGGGTTAGTAGTTAGTGGTTAGTAGAAAAGGGCGAAAAAGCGTAAAAAGCATCGGTTTTCGTAAGACTCTCTATTTTTCAACTTTTTATTTTGATGAAGCCATTATTCCAAACAAAGTTATTTTTGATGAACTTGCTTGTTTATTTCTTTTGCTTCATCATCAACACATTTTTTTTTTTTGAAAGTCATACGAAAAACCGAACTTGTTACTAAAACAAAGGGTTAAAAATAAAAAGGTTTTGGTGGGTGAAATGGTGTTTGGTTTGGGTTATGAAATGAAAAGGTTTAGGCTCAAATGGGTTAACTAGGGGGATTTTGGGTAGGTGGTAAAAAAAAATGGTGTAGAAATAAAAAGGGTTAGTCCTAATGCCTCTATCATATACTTACTCGGGTTTAAGTTGGTAAGGACCGGGAATGTATCGTCGTGGCAAGTTCTAGAGTTGTAAGAACCAAGCGGCTATTCACACAAGAAACGAAAAATGAGCATTTAATTTAAAGATATATATTTGTATGCTCAATAAAGGCTCAAAACTCACTTTTGTGGGAATGGGTTTTTTATGTGATCAAGTATATATAATCAAATTTTAACTAAGTTTGTCATGCCTTTTCATAATTTTCTTATGTTGGTTCTTTTTATCACGACGCTATCGGTTGTAAATTTGTAAAAATATAACCTTTTTAGAATTTTGAAATTCCCAAATTAAACCTAGACAAGTAAAAAAAATGAAAATTTTTGAAAAAAATTGGGGTGATTAGCGGTTCCAATAGAGTAAGGCTTGTTATTAGGACTTGCAAGATTCAAGGTTTTAGCTTCCCCCCCCCCCCCCACACACTTAAATTACACATTGTCCTCAATGTGTCCCAAAAATAAGTTTTTAGGTTGATTGAATGTGTAAAAGGTGTGAATAAAGCAAAAATTTGTGTTACTGGGCGCTGGACACGGCCCCGTGTTGTCCGGGCACGGCCCCGTGTTCAAGTGCCAGTAACAAAAATTAAACAAAAGAAACAGAAGCTTGGACACGGGGGCGTGTTGGGTGAACACGGCCCGTGTCCAGTTTACCTGAACTGGGTTATTTCTGCAGACTGTGCAGCACGGGGCCGTGTTGGGCGGACACGGCCCGTGCTGAGCTTACTGTTAATGAAGAAAATTGTCGGATGGCCCTGTTTTCCTGCATGGGGTGCTGGTTCAAGTTTCCCCTTGTATCCCTTGCCATCCCGAGTGTGTTTTATTCCTAAAAATTAAAACTAAACTAGAAACAGAAAAACTAATCTAAATTAAACTAAGGATAGTTCCGCGGAATGCCTCCGTGGTGCGCCACGTTTATAAGGGTCCTTGGCTAGACCCAAAGCCTGGTCATATGTCACTCAAGTGGGATGTTTCGCATCCCATGTTACACCGTCGGAGAGCGTCATCCAAGCTTGAGTCTATGACCTTCATGTAGTCGACCGGGTCTTCGTCTTCTACTCTCTTTCCAACTCCAAACTTCACTTCCTCGTCCCCAAACTTCAATGTTAGTGTTCCGTCATTCATATCCACCACTGCTTGGGCGGTGGCTAGAAATGGCCTCCCGAGGATGAGAGGGACATCGGCGTCTTCTTCCATGTCTAGTGTTTTGGTCAAAAATTACCGAAGCAATTTAGTGATCAAATTAGTAATGTGAGGTAGTGTGCTAAAAAGTTTAAGGAAAATATGCTTGTTGAGTTATTTAGAAAATCAGTATTCAGGATACAGCTCAGGATATTGAGCTGTATCTACGATCAAACAGTGAGTAAATAATAAATAAAAAGTAAGGAAGACGACACGAGATGTACGAGGAAAGCCCTTGATCAATCTAGATCGCCGGCATAAAACCTCGGGAGCTGACAATCGCAGCTGCCTTGTTCTTCTTATTGCTTTAAACTTCAAGATACAGTGCAGGATATCAACCAGATCTCTAAGTGTTACAATGAATTCGTGTGAGAGTACAATTTGCGAGAGAGCAAGTGTTGGTGTGTAGTGAGTGTGATTGCCGTGAAAAAGTTGTGTCCTATTCGATCTGGAATCACCCCTATTTATAGTAATGAAACACAAACAAATATCCCTATAAATTTGGGATGCCCCGAATATTCCACCACGAACGTTGTAGAACGAGTCATAAGGCTTCAACGTCTTTCTTTGAACGGTTTGGACCGAGTCTTCCGCGGAATAAGTCTTGATGAACGTTGCTAGCTTCCAGCCCACGTACCTGCACATAATCCGTTAGTTATCCTGAGGATACATTTCAGGATATTACCAGTACCCTGAATCTGCACCCCGGATATGAACAGATATTATATAATCAAGATATAAGCCAAGATATTTCTCAGGATATGAGCTCAGAAATTAGCCCACAACAATTGTCCCCAAAAATGTTACCGTTTAGTATCCTCATTACTAACGGTTACATTTTTTACGCAAACCGAGGCAATTAAGAGATAAGACCTGTGATGTGACCGTTTGCAACTACCCAGCCTATATCTACTCATCATACCCTATATCTTCTCATCCTCATCTTCTTTTTTAATAATCATCGACAAGGAAAAAGGTACATTTTCTCTCTATCTTTCTTACTTTCCTTCATCTTTTCTCTCCGGTGAAAAATCCGACTGATCAAATGCCGCGCCAAACAAGATCCAGTTCAGGTGACTCGGCCCCTACATTCTATCATCAAAACCTTCTCCAAGAACCGGAGAAGGAAACCTGTACCTTTGATAGTGCCCACCTGTCTGCCTTGAAATCCTCCGGTATCTTCCCGGAAGGAACCATATTTAGACCGTTTGATCGTGAAATCCGGTCAGATATGGTCTCCAACGAGTGGATTTGCTTTAGTGCTTTTCCTTTTACCTTAGGGCTTCGATTCCCCTTTCCGGATTTCATCACCGAGTTCCTCAATATCACAAAAATTTCTTTTAGCCAAACAATGCCAATGCTCTGGCGTGTCTTAACTGTTCTTGATTAGATCAAGAGAAACCACATTCCCGAGCTTTCCATCCATGACCTCCCCCTGGCTTACAAGCTTAGATGTCACGGATCAAGTAGATTTCTGTTCTATTCTACTTCCGGTGACCCATTGATACTTCGTGCCACCAAGAACGAGGATGGTTGGCAATCCAAGTTTTTCTTCGTAAAAAGGGACTCAATCCCTGGTGGGACGGAATATCCGTTACAGTGGTTGAGAAAGGGTAAGATTTAGGGTTTAAGAATGATCCTGTCGCTTATCCTGTTCCATATCCTGAACTAACTTGTCTTCTTTATTATGCAGCTGATTTCAGGAAGATTGCTCCTCCTCTTGCCAATTCTCAAGAAAGAATAGACGCCATTAGACTTCTCCCAGAGGCAGAAAGAAGTTTCAATCCTTCTCCACCAACTCCAAGTCCTCTTTCAAGTGCCAACATGTCTGGTAAGAATCCTGCAAGACATCCTGCACACATATGCTTCTTATCTGTTATTTATAGGAGGTATTAGAATTTACTCCCTGTGTGCAGACTCCAGCAAAGTCCCAGTCTATCTAGACCTGGATGAACTTGACAGCTATCCAACTCCAGCCATAGTCAAGAAGGAAACTCCTGCTACCACCAGCTCCAAGCCACTCCCGGCTCCCAAGACCAATCCAAGAACCCGTGCTTCCGCAGCGAAAAAGAGAAAGGGTCTTGAGGTCAGCGCTCCAGGCTCTGAAGGGTTCTCCTATGATGAGCTCAGCTTCTCCGACTCCTTAGAGCCAATGACATCCTTCCTCAACAAGGTAATATCCTGCCGCATATCCTTCATGTATATCCTGCACATATATCCTGCACGTATATCCTAACAGGATATCCTGGTAGGACGTCTTAGTCAGCATATATTCTAACCCCATACCTGTGATCAATGTGCAGGGTCTCCAGCATTTGCTCCACTTGTACAATGACGCTTGTGGTACCGTGGCACTTCATGAAGCCAGGATCAAGCAGCTAGAGAGCACCGTTGCTGACCAAGGTGCTATTGCCGAAGCAAAGAGCCGGCACTATGAAAGCTTGCTAAAGAAGGTCACCCAAGATGCTGAGGTCAAACTTGCCAGCGTTCAAATGGACCATGATCAGGCCTTGATCAGCTTCCGAGAGGGAATCAAGGCTTCTGCTATCGTCTCCCTGCTACAAGCACGTATCAAGATGGCCTATGAGGCCAAGGAGACGGGCCTTGTTTGTCCCTCTTGGCCAGTTGAATCCTGGGTGGCCAAGTTGAAGGAGCTCGGAGGCAAAGCTGTGCCCCTTCCTGCTGAAGCTGGCGAGTCTTCTAAGTCAGCAGAGGTGGTGGTTCAGGCTGGAGAGAAGAAGGATGCTGGAGGTGATGCTAAGATGGATGTTGGCAAGGATGCTGCGCAGGATGCTGGTCAGGACGCTGGTGCTGAGAAGCCTGAGAAGGTTGGAGGTGATGCCGCTGTGTGAGGGCATTTAGGTGGGCGATGACGGATATACGTGCCAAGGCCAGAGCCCACCTTTTTGAATTTGAATGTTGGTTTGTAGTCCCATAAACAATTTTACTTTTCTGCACTTTACTTTCCCGTACCTGAACAATTTACATTTCCTGCATGCTTTTTGAACAATACAACAGTTGAAGGTGGATGGGTCTTGGTTTGAGATGAATCCTTCAACTGTTGGGTAAATATGGTTATGAACTACTAGTGCTCTTAGTGGATGGGCCTTGTTTTGAGGTGAAACTAAGAGCACATCTTTTGGTATGTTAATAATATAACTACTCTTTTGACTTTATTATTGTTGTAATTAGTGTACAAATTTTACTTATGAAAACTGTAATGTTTAAACATTTTTGGGAATATTGTGGTAAAATATCCTGACTAGTATTCTACGAGATATCCTGGTCAGGATATTGTCACATAACTTAGAAGACTTAAATTATTTGAAAAAGGAGAGATCATACCAAAGACTTTTAGGGAATCAATTTCAATCTTCCACCTTAGGCATGTCCCCAGTGCACACTTACAAACTTGGATCCAACCTTTGAATAGTATAATGTATGTCCCCTGTGTATGACACAGAAATGCAAATGTATTCACACTTTGGTTTGAATAAATTTCAAACACTCCGAAGCAAAAATCTTGATATCCTGAAATGAATCATTAGCATACTGGGGATAAACCCTTAATATCCTGGGGATAAACCCTGAGTTTCATGCGCTACAGGCGAGAGTGTATAAACTCCTAGACTTAGAAAGGTGAAAACCTTTAAACCTTTGAGAGTATGAAAATACTCTTTCGTGAGAGAGGGTGATCAATCCTCATATACCTTTAGAATCCAGGATATAGCCAACAGTAACGAAATTGTCAGCCACTGTTACATGAACTGGTCCCGCTACCTTGAACTACACCTAGATAACTTGCGCTCCAGGCGAGGTGTTTAAACCCAATTCGAAAGAAAGGTGAATACCTTTAAACCTGTGAAGGGATCAGGATCCCTTAAACGTGAGAGAGGGGGCCAATCCTCTAATCTTTCGACTATATCCTGAAACATATCCTGCAAAACAGTTCTAAACTAAGGTGGGTGTTAGCTTGGCTAACACCCCTCCGATGCTTAAGTCAGTATTGGGTTCAAGATAATAAACAAATATATTTTAAAGAGATAGAACACATACCATTCCGAGATAGAAAACAAATTCTACTCTTACTTGAAATAGAGCTTCAAATGTATTGCATTCCAGGATCTTGGTAGCATATCCCCTTCCATATTCCTGAGTCGATATGCTCCTTTCCCTGCTTCTGACTCAACTTCATAAGGCCCTTCCCATTTCGGAGCTAGCTTGCCATCGGCAGGATTAGTGGTGTTTTGAAAAGCCTTTCTCAGCACCCAATCACCAACTCAAAATCTTCTAGTCCTTATGTTCTTATTGTATGCCCTGGATATTCTTTGTTGATATGCTGCTATCCTTAGCCTTGCTGCATCTCTTCTTTCATCTATAGTATCTAGATCTTGACATAAGACTTCAGGATTCTGTTCAGGATCCTGTAGCATAGATCTTGCAGTAGGTATCGTCATTTCCGTTGGAATCATTGCCTCTGCTCCAAATACCAAGGAAAACGGGGTTTGGCCAGTTGCATTCTTCACCGTTGTCCTATCAGCCCACAAAACAAAGGGTAACTCTTCCGCCCATCTTCCTTTCTTGGCTCCAAGTCTCTTCTTTAAGTTATTAACTATTATCTTGTTCGAGGATTCGGCTTGTCCATTCGCTTGAGGATGTACCGGAGTAGATGTGATCATTTTGATTCCCCAACTTTTGCAGAAGTCAGTAGTCCTTTTGCTTATAAACTGGGACCCATTATCACAAATGATCTCAGCTGGTACTCCAAACCTAGTCAGGATATTCCTCTTTATGAAAGATACTACTTCTTGGTCTCTCACTTGAACGAATGCTTCAGCCTCGACCCACTTAGAGAAATAATCCGTCATTGCTAACATAAATACTTTTCCTCCCGGAGCCTTTGGTAACTTCCCTACTATATCCATCCCCCACTTCATGAATGGCCAAGGGGAAACTACAGGATATAGTGGTTCAGCTGGTTGATGTAGTATGTTACTATGCCTTTGACATGCATCACATCTTCGAGCATATTCTGCAGCATCTTTTCTCATTGTTGGCCAAAAGTATCCTGTCCTTAATACCTTCGAGAATAATGATCTGCCTCCAGTGTGATTACCACAGTCCCCTTCATGTATGTCCTGAAGTACTTCTTTGGCTTCATGATCCTCCTGCAAGAGATTTCTTATACAGGATATTATTTATAATAGTGAATCGTGATACCTTCATCCTAAATGCCTTAGGATTTTCATTTTCGGGGATGTGTCCATCTTTAAGATATTTCAGAATTGGAGTTGTCCAGGATTCAGGATCCTGTTCAGGATATTCCACTCCAGGATCCCGAATATCCGCTACTTCTTTATCCTGAGGATTCGTTGCAGGATATAAAACATGTATTATTGGTATTTGGGTCCCTTCCGGTATCCTGACTGATGATCCCAGATTTGCTAAGGCATCCGCTTCAGCATTATCCTCTCTTGGTACCTGTTCAAGTGTAAAAACATCGAAATATCCTGCTAATTTATTGAGAATATCGAGATATTCGATTAACTTCTCACCCTTAACTGCATAGGATCCATTAAAATGATTAGTAATTAACAAGGAGTCAACATATACTTGTAAATTTTTGATACTCATATTCTTAGCCAACTCTAATCCAGCAATTAAAGCCTCATACTCTGCTTCATTATTGGTAGCAGGAAATTCACACCTAATAGCCTGGGGTAATATGTCCCCCTGTGGCGATTTTAGTAGTATTCCCAATCCTACTCCTCTTATATTAGATGCACCATCAGTATATAATGTCCAGGACCCTGAGGATTCTCCTAATTGTTGAACTTCTAGGTCTGCCTCATCCTGGATATCACTACTAAAATCAGCCACAAAGTCAGCTAAAGCCTGCGACTTTATGGCATTCCTAGGTTCATATACTAAATCATAAGCACTTAACTTTACCGACCACTTAGCCATCCTGCCTGACATCTCTGGTTTTCTAAGCACATTCTTGACAGGATAATTTGTTTTAACATGAATCCTATGAGTCTCAAAATAATGTCTAAGTTTTGTTGATGCCATGACTAATGCTAGTATCAATTTTTCTAAGTGAGAATACCTAGTTTCAGCATCTAACAAACTCTTGCTAACATAATAAACAGGATATTGCTGACCTTCATGGTCCTTTACAAGGACGGCACTTACAGCGTTCCCTGATACCGCGAGGTATAGGGATAATGGTTCACCATTCTCAGGCTTCATCAGTAGAGGTGCGGTTGAAAGATATTGCTTTAACTCTTGTAGGGCCGCCTCATGCTTCTCACCCCACTCAAATCTTTTGTTCTTCTTCAGGATATCATAAAAATCTTTGCATTTTTCTGAGGATCTTGAGATAAATCTGTTCAATGCTGCCACTCGCCCCGTTAATCGTTGAACATCTTTCATATTTGAGGGTGATTTAATATCCAAGATGGCTTTGATCTGCTCCGGGCTTGCTTCTATTCCTCTTTTGGTCACCATATATCCTAGAAATTTTCCTGCCCCCACTCCAAAATGGCACTTTGCAGGATTCAGCTTCATATTATACTGATCCAGGATATCGAACGCTCCTTTAATATCCTGGAGGTGATCCTGAGCTTTCTTTGACTTTACTACCATATCGTCAATGTATACCTCCATGGTGTCCCCCAGTTTGTCTTTGAACATCATGTTTACCAATCTCTGGTATGTTGCCCCTGCATTTTTCAAACCAAAAGGCATAGCTGTATAACAATAAATACCTGTTGGTGTCATGAAGGCAGTATCCTCCTGGTCAGAAGGCTCCATTTGGATTTGTTGAAATCCTGAGGATGCATCCATGAAAGTCAGCATTTCATGCCCAGCAGTGGCATCTACCATCGCATCAATATGGGGAAGAGGAAATGGGTCTTTAGGACAAGCTTTATTCAAGTCTGTGTAATCCACACAGACTCTCCATTTTCCGTTCTTCTTCTGTACCACTACCACGTTTGCTAGCCACCTTGGGAATTTGACTTCTCTAATCATTTTGGACTTCAACAATCTCTCAACTTCTTCTTGAATAATTGTATTGCGTTCAGGAGCAAACTTCCTTCTCTTTTGTTGCACTGGCTGGAATGATTTATCAATTCCAAGCTTGTGAGTGATAATATCTTTGGATATGCCTGTCATATCCTCGTGCTTCCATGCAAACGTCGACATCCTGTATTTTAAAAAGTTAATTAATTGCTCTTCAATATCCTGAGGGATATTGGTTCCCACGAGCACCGAAATATCGGGATTATCCTGGTCCAGGACAATCTTCTTCACATCCTGCTCCGGATCCTCCACAATATCCTGGGCCCGCGTCTTTAATTGCTATGCTGCACTAGGTTTGGTTGAGGATTTCATTGAGGATGAGTAACATTCTTTCGCCTCCTGCTGATCGCTGTCAACTTTAACAACTCCCCAAGGGGTAGGTATCTTGATGCATTGGTGATATGTTGATGGCACGGCCTTCATATCATGAATCCATGGTCTCCCCAGTATAATGTTATAGCAGGATAGAGAGTCCATTACACAGAAACGTTGTATCGAGTTGAGTCCTTCGACGTACACCGGCAACTTTATCTCTCCCACTGTGTTTCTGGCCTCTCCACTGAACCCAACAAGCACGGTGGACTTCGAAGTGATATCCATTGGCGATACATTCATCCTTTTAAGTGTCTCTAGTTGGATTATGTTGACGGAGCTGCCATTATCAACCAATATCCTGCGTACAAAATGGTTAGCCACATATAACGTTATTACCAGAGCATCATGGTGAGGATCCTGGATAGTATCCCTGTCATCAGCATCAAATGTGATCACTTTGTCAGTTGTGAGTGTAGTCATCCTGACAGGTCTGTCTCCCTTTTCGACTTTAGCTTCTTTTGCATGTCTCTTTGCTGCTGAATACGAAGTCCCACAAATGTCGGATCCCCCCGAAATGAAGTTGATTATTTTGGCATCCGCGGGAGGTGAGGCTGCTCGCTCAGGATCCTTCTCAGTATCCTGACCCTTATTCTTCTTTCTTCCTAAGAGATCTTTCAAATATCCCTTGCTTAGAAGATAGCTTATCTCTTTCCTCAAAGCAATGCAGTCCTCCGTCATATGTCCGAAATCTTCGTGGAAAGCACACCATTTTGATTTGTCTTTCCAATCCGCCTTTTGTTGATTCTTTCGAGGCCATCTCGCCTTGTCCCCTAGACCCTGCATGGCATACATCAATTCAGGAATGTTAACAGAAAAGCAATATTCTGATAATTCAGGATACTCTTCAGGATCCTCATCTTCGACAGCATTCACTCTCTTATTCTCATTTCTGCCATATGGCTTAGGCCGATACGACTTGAATGAGGATTCTGACTTCCTGTTAGTTGACTCATAAGTGTTGGATGAGTTCATCCTTTCTTGCATCTTTCTGTCATCTTCCAACCGAATGTATCTTAGGGCCCTGTTCCGAGCTTCATCCAGGTTCCTGCATGGATTCATTACAAGGTCTTGGTAAAATTGAGAATCTTTTTGCAACCCCATCTTGAAAGCTTGCACTGCTGTTGCAACATCAAGATGAGGAATGTCTAGTGATTCTCGGCTAAACTTGTTCACATAATCCCTAAGGGATTCCTGAGGCCCTTGTGTTATCCTGTAGAGATCACTTGTTAGTTTTTCAAAGCTCCTACTACAAGAAAACTGACTATTAAATAAATTTACTAAATGAGCAAAAGATGTGATTGAATGCGGAGGAACATTCAAGAGCCACTTCAAAGCTGATTCTGTCAAGGTTGAACCAAAACCCTTGCACAAGCATGCTTCTTTGAGATCCGGAGGGATAGGGTTGATCTCCATCCTCTCCCTATACTGAGCAATATGCTCTTCAGGATCCGTCGTTCCGTCGTAAAGCTTCATGTTGGGGGTTTGGAACCTCTTTGGAATCTCAGCATCACAGATAGGATATGCAAAGCGAGATATCTTATGGCTATCTTGAGACACTTCCGGGATTGGCTGGACCACCCCGGGTACACTTGATATCATGTCCTTCAATTTTTGAAGTTCCCTGGTAAGTGCTGACGTCACACCTGTATCCTGCAAGGATGCACTATTGTTAGTAGCATGAGTATTATTATTATTTAATATGTTACTCGTTGGAGGATTCTGCCCATATCCTGAGGCATATCCTGAGCTCCTTATGGTCGATATCCTGACCGAGGAGGGTATTTCAGGAGTATGGTTCTGAGGAAGACTGGGCACAATATTCCCCCTGTTATCCTCTGTATACACGGCTGAACTGAAGTTCAAAGCTCTGGGTTGTAATGGAGTGACAATATCCTCAGCGGATCTGCTCGAGCCAGACTTCAGGAGTTGTATTTCCCTTAAAAGCATTTGGTTTGTTTCTTGCTGCTGCCTCATTTGTTCCTGCACACTTCCAAACAAGGTTAAAATTTCATCATTAGATGCTAAAACAGGGGCAGATTCTTGAACAGTGCGAGTAGGGATAATATCCTGAGGCCGTGTAGAGGCTGGCATTCTTGGAGGAGGTGGTGGAAGCACCGAACCTGTAGTAACAGAAGTCGTAGCAGACATAGTAGAGGAACTCATGTTTGATCGTGAGGCCATTGTGGACAATGTGGCAAAAAGTTTTGAAAATAAAAAACCGATTAGCGATTTAACAAAAAATTTTAGTAAAGATAGCACCACTTGCCCCACGGTGGGCGCCAAATTGTTTTGGTCAAAAATTACCGAAGCAATTTAGTGATCAAATTAGTAATGTGAGGTAGTGTGCTAAAAAGTTTAAGGAAAATATGCTTGTTGAGTTATTTAGAAAATCAGTATTCAGGATACAGCTCAGGATATTGAGCTGTATCTACGATCAAACAGTGAGTAAATAATAAATAAAAAGTAAGGAAGACGACACGAGATGTACGAGGAAAGCCCTTGATCAATCTAGATCGCCGGCATAAAACCTCGGGAGCTGACAATCGCAGCTGCCTTGTTCTTCTTATTGCTTTAAACTTCAAGATACAGTGCAGGATATCAACCAGATCTCTAAGTGTTACAATGAATTCGTGTGAGAGTACAATTTGCGAGAGAGCAAGTGTTGGTGTGTAGTGAGTGTGATTGCCGTGAAAAAGTTGTGTCCTATTCGATCTGGAATCACCCCTATTTATAGTAATGAAACACAAACAAATATCCCTATAAATTTGGGATGCCCCGAATATTCCACCACGAACGTTGTAGAACGAGTCATAAGGCTTCAACGTCTTTCTTTGAACGGTTTGGACCGAGTCTTCCGCGGAATAAGTCTTGATGAACGTTGCTAGCTTCCAGCCCACGTACCTGCACATAATCCGTTAGTTATCCTGAGGATACATTTCAGGATATTACCAGTACCCTGAATCTGCACCCCGGATATGAACAGATATTATATAATCAAGATATAAGCCAAGATATTTCTCAGGATATGAGCTCAGAAATTAGCCCACAACATCTAGGATGACAAAGTCGGTCGGGAAAACGAAATTGTCAACTTTGACCAATAGATTTTCAGCGACACCTTGTGGAAATTTGACGGATCTGTCGGCGAGTTGTATGCTCATCTTTGTAGGGCTCGTTGTTCCTAGGCCGAGTCGTTTGAACATCGATGTGGGCATGAGGTTAATGCTAGCCCCAAGATCGGCTAATGCATTACGAATGGGTGATTCCCCAATTGAGCAAGGAATTGTGAAGCTTCTGGGGTCAATTTTCTTTTGTGGGAGTTTGTTGAGTACTAAGGCGGAGCATTCTTCGCCTAAGTTAACTAATTGCAATGATTCAATTTTCCTTTTATGAGTGAGGAAGTCCCTCATAAATTTTGCATATTTAGGCATTTGGGTAAGGACCTCAATAAAAGGAATATTAACATGCAATTGTTTTAGTAAATTTTCGAACTTTGCGAATTGCTCATCGGTCTTTTGACGATTTAACCGACCGGGGTACGGAACCGGAGGAGTCTTGGTGGGCTCTTGATTTGGTGAAGAAGCCTTTTCGGGTGAAATCATGGGTTGGCTGGATTGGCTTCTTTCATCTGTCGGTAATGGAGTCTCCTCGGGACCCACGGTTCGGTTTCTCAATGTGATGAGATGTACTTGCGCTTTTGGGTTGGTTTCGGTATTGCTTGGTAACGCGCCTTGTGGTCTCTCGGAGAAATTTTGAGCAACTTGATTTAATTGTTTTTCAATGTTTTGAATGCTAGCTTGTTGATTTCTAAAATTCGATTCCAATTGCTGAAATCGATCCGAGTTTTTCTTTTCGGTGTCGGAGATGAGGCGAGATACAGTATCTTCAAGCCTTTCTCATCCACCTTGTTGTTGAGAAAAGTTTTGTGGTTGTTGAAAGTTAGTTCGTTGGTTTTGTTGGTTACTACTATTGCCGGGATCTCTCCAACCAAGGTTTGGGTGGTTACGCCATCCTTGGTTGTAGTTACCCGTTGGAGGACCCGACGGCCTAGGTCTATTATCGATGTAGTTTACCGTTTCTGTTTGATCGTCTACTTCTTTCATACAACTCCAATTTTCATGTGGTCCACCACACCCTTCACAAGTCATAACCGAGGCCGTTTTTGCCATTTCTAACTTTTTGATTTTTGAAGAGAGAGCCTCGATTTGGGCTTGTAAAGAAGTGCTTTCATCAACCTTATGGGCGCCCGGGGCAATAGATTTATTACCTCAGGGAGTGTGCCACTGAAAATTGGTTTGAGCAATTTCCTCAATTTGATTATATATTTCATTTGGGCGATGATTACCTAGAAGTCCCCCGGAGCTAGAATCAAGTGTTTGTCTTGTGTGTGGCAACAACCCATTGTAGAAAGTGGATACTTGTTGCCATACCGCAAGACCATGATGAGGACACTTTCTTAGTAGCTCCTTGAACCTTTCCCAAGTTTCATATAAGGATTCCCCATCCTCTTGTGAATTTGTGTTAATTTCAGTCATTAATTTAGCTGTTTTAGCAGGAGGGAAATACTTATATAGAAACTTTTGGGCTAGTTCATCCCAGGTGTTTACCGAGCCAACTGGGAGGGTGTTGAGCCAAGCCTTAGCTCGGTCTTTCAGTGAAAATGGAAACATTCGAAGGCGGATGGCATCGTTTGATGCTCCATTGATCCGAAAGGTATCACATATTTCTAAGAAATTAGTAATACGTAGATGGGGATCCTCGTCCGCAAGCCCATGGAAAGTTGCGGAGTTTTGAAGCATTTGTATCAAATGCGGACGAAGTTCGAAGTTATTGGCTTCGACATTAGGTGCATTGATAGCGGCGCCGAGATTACCTACAGTGGGTCGTAGGTAATCCATGAGGGTACGTTGGTCCACCATTGGAAGTGGGTCCCCCGAAACTTTCTCTTGGTTTTTAGCTTTAAGTTTTTTTCTGAGAAAGCGTTCGGGTTCTTCTAGAGGTTCTTTTATGTCTCTACTAGAACTGGAGCTCATGCACTATGTAGGAAGTTCAAATGTGGCGCTTGGGTTCCAAGTCCTGCAACAAAAACAGAAAAGAACGTTGGTCAGAAGGTTCACCACGGCCCCGTGTTCAGCGAACACGGCCCGTGGTCGGAGATACAGTGATTGTTTTCCGGATCCCTGTTACTGGGAGTTGGGCACGGCCCCGTGTTCAGTTCTCTGTAACTCGGAAAATAAAAACTGCCAGTAACAAGGCTGGGCACGGCCCATGTCCGACCAGGCACGGCCCGTGCTGAGCTCTGCAGAAGCTGAAAAACTAAGAAAAATCCTAAAAAAAATAGAAAAATAAGAAAAACGATTAGGCCGTTGATTCCTAACTTTCTTAAAATCCTTGTGTCCCCGGCAACGGCGCCAAAAACTTGATGCGTGTGAAGTGTGTATATAAGTTTAAGTATATTTTAAGCCCTTTTACACTTTCTTTAGCCAAGTTTTAAATTTATAAAACACGATATTTACTAACACTAAACACACATATGGGCAAGTGCACCCATCGTGAGCGTAGTATAGTGTTGGTAAGATACCGAGGTCGTCCAAGGACACAAGAGCTTTTAGTACCGGTTTATCCTCAACGTCTAATCAAATCAAAAGTTTTAGAAAAAGGTTTTAAACTAAGAAAATAAAAACTAACTAAAATGATGAAAAATAAAATAAAAGAAAAACAGATAGACAAGATGAATCACTTGGCTCCGACTCGTGTTTAGTGTAACCTTTGATTATTTTCGCACTTTTGCACTATTTAAGAGATTATCTTAGTTATTGTAGTAGGCCCCTCTTTTGGAGGCGACGTTACCCTCGGCTAAGTAGTCTGAGTCAGCAGGGATACAGTCCTAAGTAGCCGGGTTAAAGTTTTAATAGTAGTTTAACTTATGAGGGGATCAAAGAGTTTGGACCCCCGCCATCCAATACCGTTAAGTATTGAAGGAGGTCCTACTAAATTTGACCCAGGTCCTTTGCAGGATCTATACACTGAACAATGGCAAGACTCTTACCAAACCGTTCCCTTAACCCCCGACCAGGTAGCCAACATACCTCCATATAGACCGTGGAGATATGAATGGTGAAAATCTTTTATTTTATATAGACAGTAAAATAATGCCAAGACACCACGGACAAACGATAAGAAAGAATCACCTTCAACATAAGAAACTAGTTATTAAAGTCATTAATACATAACCAATTAAAAAGTGCGGAAAGATTAAAAATAAAAAGTATTACACTAGACACTTTGTCTTCATCGAGTGATGTAAGAGACTTAGGCAAACATGGCCTTGATTGTCAAGAACTCTTACGATCAATCTTGGATCCCGAGATGACTCACACACTCTATGATGGACAATGGATGATGGTGGTGGATGATGGTGTTATGGTGGTGGTGGGTGGTGGGTGAAGTGTGAGAGAGGTGGTGTGCCAAGGGATGGTTTGAGCTTGAGCCAAGCACTCCTATTTATAGGCTGAACAGAAGCTCGGGCACGGCCCCGTGTCCACATCCTTCTCTTTCTTCATTAATTGCTCTTGTCTTTATTAGTTGACCACGGCCCCATGTCCGCTGGGCACGACCCCGTGTGCAGAAGCATATATGTACTATCAAGATTTGCCTAGATTCTACGAATCTTATAGTTGACCACGACCCCGTGTCCGTTGAGCATGGCCCCGTGGTGGGCGATGGAAGCTTCTACAACTTTGTCTTTTATGCTGACACTTGGGCACGCCCCCGTGCTCACTGAGCACGGGGCGTGTTCAGCCTTCTGCTCTCTTGTTTTGCTTGGGAAGATGCTTTCGGGGAGGTCGGGCATGCCACGTTTGTTCCTTTTCTTGTATTTATGTTAGATTTAGCTGCCTTTTTGCTTCTTTTGTTAATTTGAGCTCATTTAATCCTGAAAATACAAAAGGAAGACAAAAACACACTTTTTCCAACATTAGTACTAAAAAGGGTTAGTTTTATGCCACAATTGATGTAATTTATATGTTGCATTTTGCACACATCAGTGATTCTCACCCAAGAATGTTCAAGGCCTTTGAAATTTAAAATCCCACCCAAGAATTGAGAGTGTTGTTTGAAAGCCAGAAATCCCACCCAAGAGATTGAGGGTATAAAGGGTATTGTTGGAAAGGTATAAAGGATATTGTGCTTTAGATGTTGGTTAATGAATGAGGTTTCTACTAACAAGTGTGAACTTCCATAAGAATTTATCAATTCTTGACCGCAAATAGCCTCAGTTTAATTATACAAGTAGTGAAAAATTTAGGGCAAATTCCATATGAGCAAAAGTTGCAACCAACATAAAAAGATTGTACGAGATGTTGTATTATACTATATCACAATATGTTTCACAAATTCAATGATCATGTGTGTTGAATCACAGCATCTTAGTACAGATACAGATTATAACAAAACTACAATCTAACCATCAGATCTTTAGCAATTATCAAATCAATTGAGAGAAACACATGGTCACACGCACATGCGCACGTTGACCATTTCAAAACTTAAGGGCTATGAAGATATCAAACCTTATAAAAGGCACCAATCCCCTCGTTCTTCATCATAGTTTTTGTGACCTCGCCTGCAGATTCTTGTCCCAATTGAATCCTCACCTATAAATAGCACATCACATCACACGAATAAGTTAACACATTATACAATTCAAATCAAAGAACAACAAATTCATCAAACTCAAAGAACAGCATATCGACAAAGTTAATACATGGTCCTGATTCTCACAATTTCCCCCTCTTTTACAGATTTATAGTGTCAATCCAAGCATGTTCATCTGTTTGGTACTTTCCAAATAAGATCTACAATTCAGGAATCATACTACTTTGGTTATAAAGACCAGATAATAGTAATTGTTAGTGCACTACGTCTATTGACTTCGTCTTGTATCATGTAATAGGATAGATTAGGATTATCAGTGCCCGAGGTTCGAGAAACAGTTTTTCAGGTTTAAGGAGGTGATTCCGCTCGAAACGACACAAGGTCCGAAAGTGTACCATGTCATTAGGAGCGAAATCAGACTAGTATATATAGGGCACTTGTCATTTTCATTTGGGACGACTTCGAAATTTTGTAACGAGGTGCTGCCAAAATTTGTCCAGGTTGTAATCTTTGCTAAATCAATCATAGTGACAAATTAAAGAGTATCAAGCTGTTTTCAAGTCCAGTTCACTGATTCTGCTTTTGAACCGGATATAAATCTCTTCTGAACAACTCAGTCGGGTCCAACAACGATCCTACAAGTGGTATCAGAGCTCAGGAAGAAGAGTTTAGCTTGATATCATCATTTTTCTGACTTCTACACCTTCTTTTTTCATCAGAACAAAATTTAACGGTTAAAATTGGATCAATTTTTCACAGACTATCTAAAAGTGAATATTATCAAATCCTTGAAAGTTTCAGGACAAAATTCGGACTATAAATGGGTAAAACTGATGTTCGAAGTGATTCCACTCCAAAGTTCCCGGTTGATTTCGCTCAGAAAGCCTGAAAGTTGATCCTGATTCCGCTCCAAATCGACATTTCACTTGATTCCGCTCCTAAGTGTTGTCTAATTCCGCTCTAAGATACAAACTTTGAGATTCCGCTCCAAAGATTGTTTGTGATTTCGCTCCAGACTAACAAACTTCTGATTTCGCTCAACTGATAGTTGTAATTCCGCTCCAAGTGTTCAAAAGCTAATTCCGCTCCAAACAGTTTACATCTAATTTCGCTCGGAATGTTAAACATCTGATTTCGCTCTAACTGTGATTCCGCTCAGCTTGAGTTTTAGCCTGAAATCTGATTTCTCTTCAAAGTGTTTTGTGTCAAGATTATTTCACGACGATCGAGTGTCAGTATTGTTTCAGAATATTTGATATTAATTGTACTGATTGTGTTTGTTTGATTGTTTGTCTAGGATTACATCATGGCTGAAGAATTCTACAACACATTTTTCAATGCATTCACATCCGATTCTTCCGAAACATCAACGGTCACACCAAAAACCATCACGAAAGCGATAAATGAGAATATCAAGCATGATAATTTCTACGGAACACACTCAAAGCCACCAACTCTGGAAAGCATTGAAGATTATACTTGGTGGAAGGAACGGTTTCTTAACTGGGCAAAAGTGTATGCACATGAAAGCTGGTTCTGTTTAGAGTTTGGATACGAACGACCAAAGGATGATAAAGATGAAGTAATTCCATTCAAGAAATTACCGAAAGATGACAAAGCAGAATATGCAGCTGAACAGAGAATGATTGCTTTGATCCAGACGACAATTAGAAATGATATTTTTGCATTGCTAAACCATGACGGGTCGTCAGAATCTGTTTGGGAAGCTTTACGTGTTAAAGCTGAGGGGGGTAAACAGATAAAAAAGAACAAAATTGCTTTACTTAAAAAAGAATTTGATCTGTTTGATAGTCTAAAAGGAGAGACAGTGAGACAAATGATTGAGAGATTTTGTCATCTTAAAATTGAACTTGAGAGATCTTAAAATTGAACTTGAGAGATTTGAGATATTGAAAACAAGAGAGGAACTTATAGATAAAGTGATTGAAGCGTTACCACGAGCTGATCAGTGGCAAACATTTGTGTTTATTTTGAAAAATGATGCTTTATATGATACAATTTCTCTTGATGCATTGTTTGAAAAGATAGAAAGTCATGATCTGGAGCTACAAAAGCAAAGCAAGATGACTGGTTCTTCACATCAACAGAATGTTGGTCTATACTACAAAGGCAGTGTACCTTCAGAGAAAGGTGTTGGTTCACCAAAGACAGCATTCAGTGGTGAGAAGATGAAAGAACCACAAACAACTTCATCAAGTTATCATTCTGGATATCATTCATCTTCAAAATCAAATTCTGATGAAACTGAGGAGATTCTGTGCAACATCGCTCTCAAACTGAAAAATTCTCCGGCAATGAGCATTAATGCAGCCAAACAACAAATGAGTTTTCTTGCTTCTGTTCTGGAATCATATGAATGTCTTGTAGCTGGTAAAATTGGAAACTCAGAGTTAACCAAAGAAGACTACGACCAGATCGATCCGGAAGAGATGGAACTCATTGACATTCGCTGGTGTTTAGCTAGTTGCATCCGCAGAGCTCAGAGGTATATGGAGATTACCGGGAAACAATCATTGGGTGGTCCGTCAACGAAGCTTGGATTCGACAAATCCAAAGTGACCTGTTTCAGATGCAAGCAAAAGGGTCATTTCAAAAGAGAATGCAGAAACTCTGAAGTTGCTGAAGGAAATGAACGTCCTTTCAATGATGACTATCATCGAAAGGCGATTTACCATCGAAGCAGAGAAGAGCCTAAGATGATTGAAGATAAACCCAAATCTAGAGCTTGTTTTGTAATTCAAGATGATGAAGGTTTTGATTGGTCTGAGATATGTCCAGAAGCAGATCGTTTGGAGAATGTTCGAAAAACAGCTCATGGCAAAGCTATAACAGAGGAAAGAAAGTTTGTTTTTGTTGCTGAGATTCAAGATGAAAACAAAGACAAAGACATTGCTGTAATTTGTGAAGATAACAATGAAGAAAAAGATAAAGTTGAGATCAAAGAGAAGACTCGAGAAGAAATTTTGAGTGAGAAAACTTATCGAGAGAGAAACGTTGTTTTAAACAGAATGGATGAAATGCAAGAAGAGTATGAGAGTGCAGTGAGCAACAGAAGATGGGATAAAAAGAGAGAATGTTACTTCAACAGAGAAGGTGAACCAGTTGTTCCAAAGAAAGACATAATCTTTGATAATGTTCTTTTCATAATTCCTTTGAGAGCCGAATATTATAGAAATGTGATGAAAGATGACACATATGCTAAAAGGCATGAAAAGGAGATCAGATATGCCATGCCATCATGTCTGAGAAAAAGGGATGAAGAGAGAATGAAAAAGAGTGTTGAAGAAATGGTGAACAATCTGAAGAAAATTGCTGAAGAGGTTAAAGCAGAAGCTGTTGAAATTGAAGTTGTGAAAGAGGAAGTTTTGAAAGTTGGTGAGACAGAAAAGATTAAAGAAAAAGTTGTTGTGAAAGAAGTAGTTGAAAAAGTTGTTACTGAAGAACAGCAAATTGGAGAAGAGGTGAGGAAAGAAGAAGAAGAAGAAGAAGAAGAAGAAGAAGAAGTAAAGAATGAAAATTTGGAAGCTGATAATGTTGGTGATGAATTCGGTGTTGAAGAAAAACAAGATGATGTTGATCAAAAGCAAACTAGGCAACTGCATCAAACACCGAAGTGCCAATTACTGAGGTACATTCTGATTCTGAAATCTTAAAAACGATTGATCAATGTGAGAAATGCATGGAACCGTGCAGAGCTTGTACCGAAAAAGATGAGCAATTCAGAACAAGAGATCTTGAATTCACTAAAATTGAAAATATTTTTAAAGAAAAATGCAAAGAAATGCTTGAAAAAGAAAAAGTTTTAAAAGAAAATGATGAAAAATTTTCAGAAAAATGTAAAAAGTTAGAAATAGAAAATGAAGCTTTGAAAGAAAATGTTTCTAAAATGACAGAAAAATGTTCTGAAAAAGAAATTGCTTGTCAAGAAATGAAGAAAGAATATGACTCAATGAAATTAGCATATCATATTACGAAAGAGTCATACGAAAAGGTGAAAGATGAAATGAAATATGCTCAATCAAGAATGAATTATCTTTCTGAAACAACTAAAGAACTTAAACGAATGTATTCCATAAAACAAGATGTTGTTAATTCCTATATTGAGGATGTTGCTAAGCTAAAGCGACAGATTGCTGATCTAGAACAGGATAACAACAAGTTAAAGAGTTATCACGTGTCGTCATATGTGCTTGAACGAATTTTCAATATAAAACCGGGAGATGGTGAGTTTGAGCAAAACAAGAAAGGCATTGGCTCAGAGTTTCATCAAGTTCCACCACCGAGAAAATTTGCATTTTATGATGATGAAAAGGTCGAAAAAGCTTTCAACATGGTAGACCAATTGCCAGACAACATTGACATAACCTATTCCAAATCTGATGATTCTCATGATTCAGAGGTGGTAGGTAAAGTCATTGAAAGTGTGTTGAAAGAAGAGTCGGTTGATACAGGTAAATCTGAATCACAGGATGAAGATGAAGGAAATCTTCATGATAGTTATCTGAAAAATACAAAATCCGAGAAAAGTTTGAATGATGATTCAAAAGGATTGGTTTACACCATGATTGGATCGGACAAATTGTTCTTAGATGTTGTATTCCCGATTCAGAATGTGATTTCAGAAAAGGTTGATAAAGTTTTCAAAATGGTTGAGATTGAAAAGTCTGAGATTTCAAAGTTTGCTGGTAAGAGTCATAGAGGTTCGTATAACAAACCTAGTTTTAAGAAGAAAAACATGAAGGCTGGGTTGGGTTATAAGAAGAAACAAAGTTGGAAAAGAAATGAAACTCCGAATTTTCAGACAAAAATGAGTTTTGTTCAAGGAAAAAGTTTTGAAGAGGAGGAAAACTCAAATTTAGTAATGAAGAGTTTTATGTTCAAAAGGAAAAACAACAACCACAGGTCAAAGATGTGTCCAAGAGAGCATGCTTCAAGTGTGATCAGATAGGACATCTTGCACGAAAGTGTCCAAATCAGAAACCTGTGGATGTTGACAAAAAGGAGTCTAAAAATGTTGAGAAACAGAAATCTGAGGATGTGAAATACAGGTCGACCAGATTTGATTCAAAACAAACTTGGAGGTATAACACAAACAAGTTTGCTTCGAATCAAAATTGGAAATCAGACTTAAATAAGTTTGATTCAAGACAAACCTGGAATTCTCACAGACCCAGATTTAGAACAACTCAAAGTTGGAAAAAGTCAGTTGATATGACAAAATCAAATGAGTTTTGGAAACCAAAAGTTGTTCAAAGTCAAAATGTTCAAAAGGAGTCACATTTTTACAAAAGAGGTACTCCAAAAGGTCAAAAATGGAGTATTAAGAAACAAGTGACTTCAGTAAAAGATGAAAAAGTTGAAGTAAAAGTTGAAAAGATTTTTGTGAAAGATGAAAAAGAGTTTCCAGCATTGAATGAAAATTATTGTGTTGGAATGCCTAAGGTCCAACAGACTTGGGCTAAATTGTTCAAGTAATCAAGTAGTTTGTTTGTGCAGGTGCTCATGGAATTTGAAGATTGTGAGTTTGGAACTCAGAGCAGCCTGGCACAACAAGAGGAGGAGGCTGCTGCTGAATCCTGTGTTGTTTAAAACAGGAAGTTTATTTGTTTTTCTGTAAATAAATAAACAATATTTTAAAATCCTAAAATTTAAAAAAATTAAAAAAAACAAAAATATGTGTTGATTGAATATGCCGAAACCCTCACGGCTGAACAAACATGATTACTTTCACAAGATTGAAAAACGGTTTTCAAACTGTCGAAAATCATTGGGTTGTAAATCATGGGGGTACATTATATTTTCTGCAAATCAGGACACTTGAAGCAGAAAATGGATGGAGAGACAAAGCTATCAGTGTTGGTTGTCAAATTTTCTTTAAACGGTTTTGCATTTTAGGGGGAGAAAAATTGTCAGAAAATACAAAAACATTTGAATATTTGAAAATGACAAAAACATGATAAAAACCTATTGGCAAAAAGACAAAAACATGATAAAAATTGAAAATGAGTTTTTGTGTAAAAAGAGGAAATGATAGTACATCGGTAGACAGTTACAGTACGCTAAAGAATTGGAAAGTTTAAATGTGTTAAACAATCTCACTGTGGATGTGTCGGTAGATTTTTATACATTTAGTAAACTTTTTCGGGATATAAACCTAAATTCAAACTTGCTTATTTCGTGGGGAACACTACTTGGATATATAGGTAACCCCTGAAATCTCGTTTGAAAGGTCCCTCTTTCTGAGATACTAGGTCTTTATGCTTAGTGATATCTGGGGTATTATTCCGGGACTTCTGCTGAATGGAAGTTCTGACCTAGTCTCCGAATAATACTTTCCGCATTGCTTGAAACATAGCATAGCCCTCAGCAAATTGATGAAACAATAAAATTGATAGTCATTGATGTTGTAAAAAAGATCCTCTAAAGGGGACACACCTAAAGTCAAACCTGAGTTCTCTGCTGAACGGAAGTTCTGACCTGAACTCATATGGTTTCATAATTTATTCCCCTTACAGATATCATCTAGGTATACTCACCTGTAAGACTGAATATTAGGATCTGGATACGGGAGTATATTCAAGAGGTGGGACACATGAATGAGTTTAAGTTCTTAATACACCTAATTCGTATCCTGAATCAGTTGAAATTTGTATGAAAATTTAAGTGGACAAATATATCGACAATCTAAGTGAATTGTTTAATTCTTAAAGTGTAACTAAGCTCAACGGTACTTTTGACTTGTCAAAAACTGATATGATCCTCTGATGCATACTCAAACAAAAATATTGTCTGTAAATATGTTTGTACATATTTCTTTATTGCTTTATATTTTCAGAAAAATACAAAAAGATTTTTGATTCTGCTTTATTTTCGACAACCGATGTCTGAATGCTGAGTTTCAAAATCTAAGTAAGCTGATTGTGTTTCTGAAAATAAAAACAAGTTCATTAATTTGAAACTTGAATTAAAAATCAAAAATTTCAAAAATAGTTTGTGATATCTCCAAGGTCATTAGTTTGGACTTGGAAGATTAATTGTGAGGGAGTTGGATTCTTAAACTTTGCTATATCAATTAAGTTTGTTGATAGGGGGAGTAGTTAAAGAGTTTAAAGAGCTAGTTTACGATTTCTGGGTAATTGAATTTGAAAGCATTGAATTTATAGATGTTTGAGTGTTTACAGATAGTCCAGATTACGATCCCGAGAGCAGAGTCTAAGGGGGAGTCTGAAGACAAGCTTGAATCAAGGAAAAGCTTGTAGATGGAAAGCTAGGTGTCGATCCCAAAGCACGGAAGCTTGACGAAAGGGGGAGCCTGAAGCTGATAGAGAAGATAAGGATTGATGATGCTTATAATGTTAAAATTTGGATGAGAAGGCAGAATGATCAAGACAGAAGATGTGTCGTGCTGAAGACAAGACACTGAAGACTTCGTCAATATCCGAGGGGGAGTCTGTTAGTGCACTACGTCTATTGACTTCGTCTTGTATCATGTAATAGGATGGTTTAGGATTATCAGTGGCCGAGGTTCGAGAAACAGTTTTTCAGGTTTAAGGAGGTGATTCCGCTCGAAACGACACAAGGTCATTTGGAGCGAAATCAGAAGTTTATGATTCCGCCCGAAAGTGTACCATGTCATTAGGAGCGAAATCAGACTAGTATATATAGGGCACTTGTCATTTTCATTTGGGACGACTTCGAAAATTTGTAACGAGGTGCTGCCAAAATTTGTCCATGTTGTAATCTTTGCTAAATCAATCATAGTGACAAATTAAAGAGTATCAAGCTGATTTCAAGTCCAGTTCACTGATTCCGCCTTTGAACCGGATATAAAGCTCTTCTGAACGACTCAGTCGGGTCCAACAACGATCCTACAGTAATTTACATATAAAATGGAGAAAATTGCCATTTTAGTCCCTGAGTTTTGTCCAAATTTGCCAGTTTAGTCCAAATAGTTTTTTTTTTTGCATCTGGGTCCCTGACTTTTACATTTTGTTGCCATTTTGATCATTTTGCCTAACTCCATCCATAAACCCCATCTGTAACCAGGGGTATTTTGGGGATTTCCTTAAAATATGTTTTCAGTTGCCATTTTGATCCAATTACAAAAAATCAAAAAAATTCTAAAAAATCAAAAAAATTCCAAAAAATTCAAAAAAATCTAAAAATAAAAAAAAATTCTAAAAAATCATAAAAATTCTAAAAAATTCTAAAAAATCTAAAAAATAAAAAAAATTCTAAAAAATCATAAAAATTCAAAAAAATCCAAAAATCATTAAATGTTTCGGCACGAACCGTTTCGACCCGTACCGTTTCGAACCGAACCGTTTCGACCCGTACCGTATCGAACCGAACCGTTTTGACGCGAACCGTTTTGAACCCGTACCGTATCGAACCGTACCGTATCGAACCGAACCGTTTCGACGCGAACCGTTTCGAACCCGTACCGTATCGAACCGAACCGTTTCGACCCGAACCGTTTCTAGCCGAACCGTTTCGACGCGAACCGTTTCGAACCGAACCGTTTCGACCCGTACCCTATCGAACCGAACCGTTTCGACGCGAACCGTTTCGACGCTAACCGTTTCGAACCGAACCGTTTCGACCCGTACCGTTTCGAACCGTACCGTTTCGACGCGAACCGTTTCGACACGAACCGTTTCGACCCGTACTGTTTCGAACTGTACCGTTTCGAACCCGTACCGTTTCGACCCGTACCGTTTCGAACCCGTACCGGTTCGGTTCGATACGGTACGGGTCGAAACGGTTCGGTTCGAAACGGTTCGCGTCGAAACGGTTCGGCTAGAAACGGTTCGGCTAGAAACGGTTCGGGTCGAAACGGTTCAGTTCGATACGGTACGGGTTCGAAACGGTTCGCGTCGAAACGGTTCGGTTCGATACGGTACGGTTCGATACGGTACGGGTTCAAAACGGTTCGCGTCAAAACGGTTCGGTTCGATACGGTACGGGTCGAAACGGTTCGGTTCGAAACGGTACGGGTCGAAACGGTTCGTGCCGAAACATTTAATGATTTTTGGATTTTTTTTAGAATTTTTTTGATATTCTTGAATTTTTATGATTTTTTAGAATTTTTTTGATTTTTTAGAATTTTTTTGAATTTTTTAGAATTTTTATGATTTTTTAGAATTTATTTTATTTTTAGATTTTTTTAGAATTTTTTGGAATTTTTTTGATTTTTTGTAATTGGATCAAAATGGCAACTGAAAACATATTTTAAGGAAATCCCCAAAATACCCATGGTTACAGATGGGGTTTATGGATGGAGTTAGGCAAAATGGCAACAAAATATAAAAGTCAGGGACCCAGATGCAAAAAAAAAAACTATTTGGACTAAACTGGCAAATTTTGACAAAACTCAGGGACTAAAATGGCAATTTACTCTATAAAATGGGATGAATTAGTTATAATAAATATTCACCTCTAGAGGAGCAAAAGATAAATAGCTTAATAGAGGCTATAAATTCGAATATAAATCAACAACATATAGTTTTTATTTTTAAACCTGAATTTGTGATGCGTACATATGTGACTTATGATAAAGATGTCTTGAATAGTTAAATGTACTATGGCATTTAACCATATCCCCAAAAGGCCTAAAAAAATTGGTGTAAGTTCAAAAAACTTATAAATTAGAAATTAAAGATTATAAAACTAACATATTTCTTATTTCATATATGATTTGTGTGGGGTAATATTGACGTCTTATTTGATTAACATTTTGTATGCATATGCACCCAATTAGCCAACATTCTGCAACTAAGTTTTTAATGCTAGTTAACTTAGATATCACACAATTATGCACTTTTAATCAAATTCATCATAAGGTACCTTGATTTTGTGGAACTCTGACTTGCTCTACAGTTTGTACCACCACAAGAACTCTTCCTCTACGGTCTCCACCTACAAACAGTCGCCACCACCAGATAGGGTTGTTCATGAGCCGAGCTAAAGCAAGCTCGGGCTCGGCTCGATTATAAACCAAGCCATATCGAGCAGCCGAGCTAAATCCGAGCGAGCTTTGAGCGTGAGCATTTTGAACGACCCTACCACCAAAACTCCACCACCACCATTGCTACTCACCAAAATCAATAACTAAAAAACACATTATGAATTCAAATAGCCATGAAAATTTCAAATTTAAACCTGGAAATTCAATATCCCAAATCAAATTGAAAGTGCCCGTCTCAACCCACATCCATTTAGATAGAAAACCGTCCAGACCCAAACCAAAAAAAATATTTTTTGGAACAGCCCTTTCTGACCATAACCCATTATAACCCGAACCCGTTTTGACTGGGACCAAATTATACTGAACAATTAAAAAAACTAATTTTGGCGCTCTGTATATGATTCAGATGTAATTTTCCAAATTAGAAGAAAACCCACCCATAATCTTCATCAAATTGAATATAAACACATAGAAAAAATGAAAATATAAAAAAAAAATATGTTTCTGGTTTTGGGGTTTACTTTGAGAAGAAAGAAACAGAGAGTGAGGAACGTTACCTCGCGTTTCAGAAAAACCAAAACTTCCAATAGATAAGAAATGCACGACTTGCTGATGATATCGACTGATGAACCCAATACTCGTCTCATATATGGCAGCGAGAAACCCTAAAACACAAAGAGAGAAATAATTAGAAATGACGAAGCTTTATTGTAAGGCTGGTGAACCACAATTGCTAAAACCCTAATAAAATTACATGTTAAAAACTCAACAAAACTTATCCCTCAAATCAACGAACAAAAAAAAGGGGATTTGAGCCCACTCCGGTAACATTTAGACATTTAGCTCGTAGTCATCCAAATGTTAAGGCGATTAGGTAGATTAGAAATCAACGTCAAAATCAAACCCTAAACTAAATCTAGAAAACACGAAACAATCAAAGTAAAACAAATGGAAAACAATTTTACATACCTGAAAGCCATATGTGAGAACTGTAAATGAAATTTATTGTAAAACGCCACTCATCCCGATCGACATTTCCGTTATATATGCGTTCAGTGTTCGTCATCTCTGTTTTAACTTCCAAAACCGACGACACCGTCTGTGTTGCCTTCCATAACGCTGGTCGTTGTCCACGTCTGAAAATGACCACACAACCACAGGTCGGTGGTTATTTACCATTTAAACAAACGGGAACTCGATTTGGGTTTGGAGGTTTACCTTAGCCGGAGTACCTTCAGATCTAATCTGGAAACGAACTGATGCTCTTTTTCTTCTTCGGTTTAAGGATGGAGAGAGAGAGAGAGAGCAGATCGAGATCCTGGTTATCATCTGAGAGAGAGATGTGGGTTTGAAATTCAAAATATGATTAGGGGTTTTTCTTGTCCCACCTAACTGTGCGTTTTTTAAGGGAAGGGTTTTATGACTTTTTCCTAATTTGATGTGCTTGAAATGCTTGCACATGACTTTTTCCTAAAGGTTCGTATGTATTAAAAGTTAATAAAATAAAAAATTTCTTATATCTTAGTCTTCTGTGGCATTGAGAGTTTATAAATTGATGCGAATTAACAATCTAACATTTGAAAGTACAACATCATATGATTGTTTTTTCAGCTAGAAAAATTAGGGAATATTTTAGTTTATTAATGCCGTTCAAAACAAAAAACTTGTACAGAGTCAGTTTGTTAATGCACGGTAGCTAGGTAATGGTCAAAGCGGGCTTGGGTAAAAAACAAATGTTGGCTTTAATCAATTGTACATTTACGCATCGGCTATTTGTACTTTATGAACGCACGGCGAAACTAAAAAAGACAACTATCGAAGCGTTTAAAAAAATGTGCCAATCGTCATGGTACCTTCGGATTTTTTTAAAACATTACAGGTTGTAAGATATCGCAAGAATACGTTAAAGAATTAAAGAGGGGGGGGGAGTGTAACTAATTACCCATAATTATGTTAAATGTCAAGGATTTAAATGTAATAGATTGAGGGACTAAAAAATAATTATGGTTTAAAAGACCACTTTACCCTCATTTTAGGGGTTTATTTATAAATAAGGGGGGAAGAAGTTCTTAACTTTTGGGAATCATTCCCTCCTGCATTATAATATAGTATAGATACTCAAATGCATTTAGGTAAACGCATGAAAGAAATGCGTTAAATTGTAATTTAGACAAATAAATTTTATAATGATGTAAAACCTCTAGTTGTATAAAATATGCATCTCACGAATAGACAAAGTTGCTCAAAACTTGGTTAGAGTATGAAACAGATCACTCGTAGTGGGTTTTTTTTGACGTTTTTTCTCTTAAAAAACGCTCAAACACGCCATTGACCGCCCTCGGGGGCGTTTTTTTTTTCAAAAAATGGGTTGGGGCGTGCTAAATTAAACGCCGGATCAAGATTTTGTTGGCCAATCACAGGTATCCTTCTTTTTGTTTGGCCAATACCTTTTTTTGATGGTTTTTTTGTTTAATTCTTTACACCCCTTTTAACATAATGTCCCACAATGCTCATATCTCCACTACACCCATTTTAGAAAAACGCTCCATAATACCTCATTGTTGACTGGACTGTCACATGGCCCAAAACGCCCAAGGGTAAGAACATTATTTGTGTCTTCCACTACACATTGTCTAACAAAGAAATGCATGACCATGATAACAAAGGAGGATAACTTATGCATAACGGAAGCGATAAAACGCTAGATACGTTCTAACAAACATTTAGAGATAAAAGTCATATGAGACAAAATTTATTATAATATGTATCAAAAGCTGTTCTAAACATTACAAATAAACCTTTATAAGCTTGTCTACTAGCCTACGTATTAAATTCGGTCAAAGTAAAGTACAGTGAAACCTATATAAATTAATACTTTATAAATTAATAACATCGATAAAATTATTAATTTGTCTAGTCCCAACTTGGGACCAGTACAAAATTGGACCCCGGTCGATAAAATAATAAGATAATAACTTTTTTGAAATCTCAATGTATATATATTGGTCCCAACGAAACTATAAATTAATAATTACTAAAATATTCCAAATTCTAATATTATCTAGTAAAAAATGAATCTATTTGTTTTTTTTTTTAACTTCAAATCTATCTTGAGTTAATCTTTAAATCTCCTCATTGCACATAAGAGTTGGGGCATTGTGTTCTTGTATTACAAATTTACAACAAAAAGTTGTGAATAGTTGTTGCCGCTTGCAATGCATTTAAGAAATGTGCATTGAAGCTTGTTTTTGTAATTTATTTTTTGGTACCATGAACTAACGTTTTGTATTAGGGAATATTTTATAGAATAGTAGCCAAGTTTTAAAAGTGTTCTAATTAGGTCACTGATGTTGTTTTTGTCTCAATTAGATAACTTAACATTCAAATCGAGCCATGTCCTTTTTTCCATGTGTTAAGAAAAATTTGGAGTATAAGATGTTGGGGTCGAATTATTTTAATATATGAAATTAAATTTATTAAAAATAAAAACCATTTAGGATAAATTACACTTTTCATCCTTTATGTTTGTAGCTAGTTGCAATGGATGACCTTTACCTTTAATAATTACAGCCACAGTCCTTTATTTTGAAAACTCATTACACCATTCGTCCTTTAGTGCTAACCAGGTTAAAATTTTGAGTTAAATCTAGTCATATGAGGGTATTATGGTCATTTCATGTTTTTATTTAATAATAAAACTAAAACATAACATATATACATAATACAGCTTATTTAATCTACTCAAAGATCTTGTATCTATATCTGTACATCTGAATCTCTATTGTATCTACTCAACCACCGCCTAAGTCCACCACCGCCACCGCCTGTAACATCACCACCACCATCATCGGAGCTATTTAAAACCCAGAAAAACCCTATGTATATAGATCGATGCACACCCCTATTTAAAACCAAGAAAAACCCCCAAACAACATCCCACAATCCATGGTTTCTTTCAATGAAGAAAGCAACATGATCAAAGATCTTTCACATCTGGAAAAACTTCACTCAATTAGCTCAAACTCATGGTTCAAGAAGCAATAATCAATAAAGATTCAACCTTTACACCTAATCCAGAACAACCCACTTAAGAAATCTCAATTTGGGGGATACCCCTGTTCAAATATGAAAGAACTGATGTCATCTTGCTTAAGTTGTTGCGTGCTGTGGCGGATCTGAATCCACTGGTCGGTCTAAATCCAACAAGGTGAAACTGGATCTATGAAACTCATTAATAAATCTCTTATTAAACAAAGTGAAAAACTCATTAATAGTTGAGTACCTGTGATTATTCTCAACCGGAGTTGTGAGTCTTCACAACCGGAGAGCTTCAATTCCATCAGATCTGTGAGTCTTCACAACCGGAGAGCTTAAGTTGTTCGATTCCGGGCCAAGAACCATCAGATCTGTGAGTCTTCACAACCGGAGAGCTTCAATTCCAAGCCAAGAACCATCGATTCTAGTCTACCATCTGAAATCACTTTAGTTTCTTTGCAGGAATCGAAATCCACCAGATTTGTGTTTAGGGTTTGACAAAATCCCACCAGATCTGCGGCTGTGATGTTATGAGATAATGAGTTTAGAGATAGAGAGAGAGAGAGAGAGAGAGAGAGAGTGTGTGGCGACGGTGTAGCTCCGATGATGATGGTGGTAGTGATGTATCAGGTGGCGGTGGTGGTGATGTATCAGGTGGCGGTGGTGGTGGGCTTATGCTGCTATCTTAGAGAGAGGAAGTTAAATGGGGATGAGTGAGAGTTTAATGGGGGATGAAATTATATATCTGATGAACTTTTGGTTTTATTTATTAAAAATAATTAAAATAAAAGCGTGAAATGACCATAATACCCTCCTGTGACTAGACTTAACTCAAAATTTTAACCTGGTTATTGGTAAAGGACGAAAGATGTGATGAGTTTTGAAAATAAAGGACTGTGGCTGTAATTATTAAAGGTAAAGGTCATCCATTGCAACTAGCTATAAACATAAAGGACGAAAAGTGTAATTTATCCAACCATTTAATTACATTAAAAATTAAAAAAACAAGTTACAATTCACGTCATCACTCGAAGTTAGCATCAAATAATAGAGAAAAAAGAAACAAAAATTCACATCACCACGGTTACCTATGAAATGGATGAAAAAACTCTTAATTTTAATAAAGAATGAATGTTGAGTGACCTGATTGGAACACTTTTGAAACTTGAGTGACCTAATTGGAACACTTTTAAAACTTGTATTAAAAACCAATGAACTTGACAAATTCAAATTGGACTTAGAAATTTAAAGTTCTTATGTAAAACCACTTTAAATTAATAAATTATTAATTTATCGATATAATAATATCTTGCTAAATTAATAAAATATCTTGGTCCCAACATTATTAATTTATAGAGGTTTTACTGTAACCGCCTAATAAAAAACAATTTAATTTTGCTCACTTAATTACCTATATGAGTATGGGTAAATAAAGTCGTCTCCACATGAAATTCGTGGTTAGTGTTTAAATTTAAAAAGTAAATTAACTAAGTATTGAAGCAAATTGTTTAAACAAACTAAACGACAAGTATTCTTCAAACAATGAAAATCAATTCAAAAGAACTAGAGTAAACAAGGTTTAAGTTTCATATAATCAAACCGTTCACCCAGAGGTGGTTACAAAGAGATTTAGTTGCTTATCATCATCATCAAGGGATCTTCAACGGTTGTTGTGGATCTTGATTGCATGAAGTTGTAGGCTTGGAGGATGTTTGGAACTTTGAAATTACCTTTAGGAAGCGCCAAAACAAAACAGCTGGGGAATTGTTCTCTTAGTTTGGGGTTGTTTATCCTTAAATAGGGTGTGAGAAACTCTAAGTTTGCGACTTTAACCATCCTAGGGTGCAGCTTGCATTGGGGTGTGATTTCCTGCTTTTTTGCGCCTTTACCAACACAGCTTGCACCCATATCATTGCAGCATGCACCCAACACGGGTTTCTTCCTATTTTTTATACCCAGCTCACACGATACAGTCAAGATTCATATATTGTGACTCCAGTAACTCTTCTAGTCTGAGATATGCCTATTTTTTATCCTCTTTCGATCCACGTGCTTCCAAACTCTCGTTTAGCTCTCGAAAAGCATCCTTTAAGCTCTAGATACCTGCAATTCATATAAGTCTCAAAGTAACCATGTTTTATACCAACAAGCACTTAAAACACATAATTAAACATGTTAAATCCACGTCACACACACTAACATCAATAACCGTAATACTAAATAGAGACATTGTGAAATAAAAGACCTGAAATATTAATTTTGGTCAACATGACATACACTCTAGACTTATTTTAAATAAAAAGTAAAACCAAAAATATAAAATAAAAATAAGAGTAAATTGCTAAAACAGTCCCTAACGTTTGTTCACATTTGCTAGATCCATCCAAAAAAAGATTTTTTCTCGAAACCCGCGGAGTACACCCGAGTTTTCTATTACAGTGCATTTACTCCAGAGAGTTTTCGGCTCTTGTGGAGGGTGCAACTACTCGCATATGGCAGTAGGCTGGAAATTTTGTAGGGGAGCGCCAAACCAAACTCTGATGCCAAGCGTTGTAGGACCGTGTTTCGTGACCGAAACCGTGATTATCATGATTATGTTCATAGACGGGAAGATTAGAGACGGATAAAAGTACTTACTTGTATAGATTTGTAACATAACAAAGCAAGTCGGCCCGATTAACAAGCTAACCGAACCATACCAAAGGAGTACACATCCGGGGAGAGACCAAGTGGTGATCTCTCCCGGTGAGGTCTCAAACCTCCTAAAACTTCCAAGTGTTTGAAATGACAAAGGGTTGCTATTTATAGCTACACCCCTTTGTCTTTCAAACACACACGGTCAAACAAATAACCCTCTCGTTTGACCACTTCAAACGAGCGGGTCTATACACGTTCGTTAGACCGTTTCACTAACTATTACAAATTCAGCATAAAATAAATCTAATCTATTCGACAAGCATCGGACACAAAATCTGCATCAACAAATTCCCCCTTGTCCGTTGCTGTCGAATGCCGAAAATGCAACTGCAATCGATCTTCAGTCAAGTATTCATCTTCTCTGTGTTAACAAATTCCCCCTTGACCGATGATCCAGGTAAGTAGTATCTTGACGCTTCTTGTATAATAGTTCCCCCTCAAAGTATGCGTATCCGTGTTGGGTGTTGTGCAATTTCCTCAAAAGGCTCAATTGACCGATCTTCCGCTGATCTTCCAATACTCCAACCGGCATTTGATAAGGGTTCCATTCTTTAAAAACTGCATCAAGTCTTGATCTTCAAGCATACTACATTGGTAGAGGTTTCTGGTGAACTGTCTTCTGTAAACCGTCTTTGTGGAATCGACCAAGTAATGCACTTTAATCTTCAGCATCAACACTCAGGAAAGTCAGCTAGACCAAGTGTATCCCTTGCAAGCTCAACCAGCATGCTTAGTTGAACTACATCCAGATCTCATTGTCTCGCCTTTGTGAAGTTGACCACGTAATGCACTACGGATCTTCAGCATCAGTACTCAGGAAGTCATCTAGACCAAGTACATCGTTTGCAAACTCAACGAATTGAGTTACCCCCAGATCCCTGTAAAATCCCAAAGAAACATCAAACCCAAAACCGAATCCTGCAGGTCTTCAGTCTTGAACTATCAGCTTTCATAAAGATTCCCCAGGTCTTCAGTGAACAGCGCTTTTGTAACTACTGTAGACTTTAGAAACCTGTATTTTTCCGTGCAAAACCCTTCACGCTGGCTGGAGAATTAATTAAAATCCTCAAATATGTGTCTGTGCAAAACATTCCACGCCGAACCTTTAGTATCACCAGAAAATCACAAACTCTACCACCTGTGATTGCGTTTAGAAATTTACCGAAGAAATTCATCATATATTTTATTCCCCCATTTCTTTGGTAAGATCTCTAAACCTTAACAGATTCCCTCCACTTTAAAGGAACTGTCGTCAACTTTCAAATGTTCACCAATTCCCTTCACTTAGCGGAACTGTCGTCAATCTTTACTGAATGTTCTCGGTTCCGAAAAATCACGAAAACGACTTTCTTCTTTGCTTATTCTAGTTGAATAAGAACGTCCCCTAGTACCCCGTAGGATCCGACTTGTATCCCTCCAAAGACTTTGTGAACTCGTTAGGACCGGTATTGACATTCTAGGTTCATTCATTCGTTACCAAATGCGAGAATATGACAATAAACAAAAAGATTTCTTCGTTGCATATTCTAGTTGATAAAGAAATTTCGCCTAGTACCCCGTAGGATCCGACTTGTATCCCTCCAAAGACTTTGTGAACTCGTTAGGACCGGTATTGACATTCTAGGTTCATACGTTCGTTTTCAAATGCGAGAATATGACAATAAACAAAATGCTTTCGAACATTTACGAATAACCGATAACAATCATAAACATTGACGTGCGGAAGTGAACATACCGTTTTGTTTTTGGCCCATAGTAGTCAAGTCACCAAAATTTGACGTTAGCATCGGTAACCGTGACTACCCCACATTTTTCAAACTATCATCATCTTTTGTTTTCATCATGCCGCATCATCCCGCGCGCTCCCAAAACCCGTGCGAATTTCGACATTGAAGCTCGATTCAAATATCCTTTGCGAAAAACCCGACCTTCACTATCTGAAACCCAGCTTCCATCAACGAGTCAACCACCATTATCATTTTTCCTCCATGTGGGTCTAGATATTATTATTATTATTAATTTTTATTTTTTTTAAAGAAGTCCCACAAGGAAACACTGGATCAGCCCATGAAGGAAGTTGTGAGCCCAGCCAATCAATTATGATCAGACCCAAAACTCTCAATTCAAGTCCACGAAAATTGGTTTGTTTTTCAAATCCAAATTGTTTTCGTGAAAAATGAAATGCTGGCCCAATATAGTTGCTTTGTAAGGAATGGCTGGCCCAATGTAGTTGTTTTGTAAGGAATGAGATGCCCCAAGCCCAAAATCAATATGTAAACCCAACAAAAATTGTCATCACATATCACACCTTTAAAAAAAATATTAGAAAGCATCCCCCCAAAATCAACATCCTCAGCCGACAACATTATTTGTCTTCCTCTCTCTTCGATACACACCCTCTAAAGTCAAACACCCCTTTATTTTGTTTCTTTGTTTGTCTCGATACAAAACAAAAACCCAAAAAAAATTAGTGCCGTCATCTTCTTCCTCTTTTATGCGATACACACATCCATCCAAACTGATTTCAGTTTTCATGAATAACCTATGGCGATTGAAGTCCAAAACAGCATCAAAAGAACTTTCTTTTCTTCGATGAACAGTAACAGCAGCTGACATCACCTGTTATTATCCATCTTCTACCCTGTTCGACGAAACATGAAGCCGACGAAACAGAATGATGTCTGATGAACGACGAAACCGATGTGTGTTGATCCGACGAAACAGAAGTCGACGAAACTGAAATATGTCTGACGAAACAAGGGGTTGTTTCGTCGGGAGTGGATATGAAGAAACCCTAGTTCTTTAACCAGCCGCCACCCATTTCTTCAAGAACACAGCCTCTGTTCTTTTGCAGATTTGACGAAAACATTGTATATATGATTTTTGATGATGATAACTTGATTATTTAGGTGTAAAACATAAAACTTAACCCTCTGGTCATCACAGATCTGCATATTCGGGTCCAGATCTGGATTTTTCTTCATGTTTCCCCATTTTTACATCTTGAACAAAAACCACAAAAATCACAGATCTAGAGCACATGTGACTTAGTAAACGGTTTGATTTACTAAATCGGGTACCATGGCTCTGATACCAATTGTAGGACCGTGTTTCGTGACCGAAACCGTGATTATCATGATTATGTTCATAGACGGGAAGATTAGAGACGGATAAAAGTACTTACTTGTATAGATTTGTAACATAACAAAGCAAGTCGGCCCGATTAACAAGCTAACCGAACCATACCAAAGGAGTACACATCCGGGGAGAGACCAAGTGGTGATCTCTCCCGGTGAGGTCTCAAACCTCCTAAAACTTCCAAGTGTTTGAAATGACAAAGGGTTGCTATTTATAGCTACACCCCTTTGTCTTTCAAACACACACGATCAAACAAATAACCCTCTCGTTTGACCACTTCAAACGAGCGGGTCTATACACGTTCGTTAGACCGTTTCACTAACTATTACAAATTCAGCATAAAATAAATCTAATATATTAGACAAGCATCGGACACAAAATCTGCATCAACAAGCGTGAGCCCGGTTAAGACAACATAGTCTTGGCCAGAGTGGGGTGGAGGGCCTGCAAAAGCAGGTGCGAATCTATCGCCTGTTATAGAAATTCGCCGTTCAAAAAAAAAACTAGTAGATTTTATGTTAAATAAAAAATTTAATAAAAAGATGAAAATAAATAGATTTTATGTTAATTAAGAGATATAATAAAAATATGAAAATAAAAAAAAATAGAGTAAATTGCTAAAATCGTCCCTGGCGTTTGTTCACATTTGCTAAATCCATCCAAAAAAAGTTTGTTTTATTAAATTGCTAAAATCGTCCCTAAAGTTTGGATGGATTTAGCAACTCTTTTGAAACCTCAGTGATTCATATGAGAAAAAATCTTTTTTTAGATGGATCTAACAAATGTGAACAAATGGACTATTTTAGCAATTTACTCTAAAAATAAAAATAAACTATTAAAACGTTTTAGGATGATTATTTTTTGAGTTACAAATGATTTTTTTACCCTAATTCTACTTCCTCATTCATGGTGCGGTCTTGAGGGCAACCCGGTTTTACCCAGCTGTTACCCAAGCGAGTCTCTCGTGTGGGGGCAGTATGGTTTCCGGGCGAAAGTCAGCTTGCGCGCCGGCCGGGGCCCGATCGAACATCACGCCCGAAAGAGCGGGACTGACGGGGGAATGTCTTTGACATGAACCCGGAGACCTGATCGGTCTGTACAGAGAAAGTCCCCCTCAAAAAAAAAATTCTACTTCCTCATTCCCACAAGTTTACAAACTAGGCGTGTGTTTTGAGTTATCGACCTCGCATCATTCTTCCCCACTTGGAAAAGAATTCGTCCTCACTTTATCAATCTCCAAATGGAAGCTCCCAGCACACCTACCCTCGTTCAATCAATCACCCAAAAATCCACTAAACCAGTAGTCCCACCACAGTACATCCAACCACCTGAAAACCGTCCAAACAACCCACATAACCAAACCCCAATCAACCACAAAATCCCTACAATAAACCTCACCGGAGATCAAAACCCCAACACCCTCCGTCAAGAGATTACAAGAGCCTGCAAAGATTGGGGCACCTTTCATGTAATCAACCACGGAGTGCCTGTTAACTTGCTGGATGAAATTAGGAAAGTGGGTTCCTTTTTCTTTGAAGAGTTGCCAATGGGGGAGAGAATTAAGTACGCTTGTGATCCGAATTCACCTGCTTCTGAAGGGTATGGAAGCCGTATGTTAGTTGCAAGTGATGATGCTGTTTTGGATTGGAGAGATTACTTTGACCATCATACTTTTCCTGTTTCTCGACGGTGTTCTTCTCGTTGGCCTCATGTTCCTGATAATTACAGGTGAATTGGTTTTGTGATTGATGTGTTTGTTGTTGTTTGATGTGTTTTGCACTTGGGTATTTGAAAAAGTTGAGTGATTTGTTGTTAAATTGTTTCATTAATTGATGAAGAAAGTTTTATTACTTTGATATAGAGCTGTCCAAAAAGCTCGTGGCTAGGAGCTCGCTCGGATTTAGCTCCAGAAAAGTTTGCTCGGTATGGCTCGGTTTGAAACTGAGCCGAACCGGCTCTCGGCTCGGTTAGAAAGTGAGCCTAGCCCAGCCCGGCTCGTAACGAGCCGCATTAGCTTGGTTTGGCTCTCTTGATAGCTCGGATTATTTTACTTTTAATATATTTATTTTTATACACATTATAGCATATTACAAAAAAAAAAAAAAAAACTGATTATTATTCACATGTATTTATGAGTGTAATTTGATATCTATGGCATATTTGAAGGTTGATTTCCATGCTAATGAACTTATATTATATTTCGTTGAGTTTTAAAACTTATTTTGTGTTGTTGAACTTAATTTTCGCTTGTAAGGTATTAGGTTTAGCTTATTTTAGATATGTTCTTTTGAATTATTGAAAAATATTTTAGACTACTGAATTTGAAAGCTATGTATTAATTGTCCTTTTAAAATCGAGCCAGACCAAGCCGAGCCGAGCCAGCTCGGTTTTAAACCAAGTCGAGCCCGAGCTTAGATTTTCAGCTCGTTTTCAAATCCGAGCCAGCTCGGTTTATAATCGAGCCGAGCCCGAGCTTGCCCTAGCTCGGCTCGGTTCAGCTTGTGAACATCCCTACTTTGATATATGTTTTGGTTGCATTATACTAATGGCAATTGGTTAAGTGTATGAACAGGGAAGTTGTTGAGGAGTATAGTGATCAGATGAAGCTTCTGGCCCAGAAAGTTTTGGGCTTGATCTCGGAAAGCTTAGGATTGTCGTCGTCATATATTGAAGATGCGATGGGGGAATTGTACCAAAATATTACTGTCAGTTACTATCCGGCATGCCCGCAACCTGAGCTTACGCTTGGCCTGCAGTCTCACTCTGACTTTGGGTTCATCACCCTTCTTATTCAAGACAATGTTGCAGGTCTTCAAGTGGTAAAGGATGGTGAATGGGTCACTGTAGATCCTGTGTCTCATGCTGTTTTAGTGATTTTGGGTGACCAAACAGAGGTATTACCTTTTGAATTTAGCTTCTTGTTATGCTGATATCTTTGTACAGTTTTTTCGTGATTGTATTCATTAAAGTTAACATCAAGATAAGATAGGCTCTATGATAGGTAAACGTCTTGTATCAGTGGTCGCACTCCTTAGTAACGAAGGACAATCTTATCTTTTAGTAGTTTGTTCTATCAAACTAATGTTGTTAGTTATCTAGATATAACTTGATGTGAGAAAATGGACGGTTCGGGTAGGAGGTCAAGACGTCTTATTCTTTGATTCTGTTCGAAATACGTTAGGTCCACACCAGAAAGAGTTCTGTCCACATTTTTGCATGATTTTAATCACAATTTAAATATTTTGGACCACTTTGAACCCTTTTGACATGATATAATTGAATTTTCACTAAACAATCTGATATTGTAATGAATTTTTTTTGACAACATAGCCCGTTTGACCCATTACAGACCAAGATAACGCGTATGACCCATTTCATTTTCTTTAGTGAGATTGTTGCTCTAATCGTCTAACTTGGTTCTTGTATGCAGATCATAACAAACGGAATTTATAAAAGTTGTCAACATCGGGCCATAACAAATGCTAATAAACCAAGGCTTTCGGTTGCTACATTCCATGACCCTGCCAAGACAACAACAGTAACACCCGCTTTCAAGCCTCATAAGTATCATCAAGTTTTGTATGGTGATTATGTTTCATCGTGGTACACAAAAGGTCCAAACGGCAAAAGGAACATCGACGCCCTCCTTATTTGATTTTGTATGGGAGCGAGCAAGATGCGTAGCAATGTGGTTATACGAACTGTTTTTTTTTTTTTTAATCTTAGAAGTTGAAAGCCTTGCATGGGAAAAAGAATGAAAGTTGTAAATGATTGATGGTTTAACTTGAGTTATGGAATTGAATACTGAATAAATGTTTGGGGATCCAAGATATTTGATGTTGGACCACCTCTGATTTTTATGACTTTTAGAAGTTATATTGTTTTGTTTTTGCAGTTCAGTGATAGCGTATTAGATCGAATGGGCATATGGGTACATACCAACGAGGTGATAGTGTGATACCGTATTTGATCAAATGGGATCAATCAATCATACCCAATATAATCTCACCCATAGCCATAACAACTATTAATAGGGTGTGAGGAGGGTGCGATGTAGGCACACCTTACCTCTTTCCCGAGGGACAGAGAGGCTGTTTCCGGTGAGACCCTCGGCTCCAATGACATTTCTATATATAAGAGCCATAGCAAACATACAATTGCACACAGCTAGACAAAAAGGTAGCAACAAAAAAAAAATTGTATTGTACTAATAAAAATCTTAGTAAGCTATCAGACAATTAACACACTCGTAACACATTATACATGTGATAACATGCACAATCCTTTTAAGACCCTAACAAAACACACTAAGCTACTAAGACAATAAACTAATACAAAGAGGTAATACCCTCTAAAAGGCGTTGACCTTAATCCTACGTCTCCACGAACTCCTATCCTCAATCATGTCCTCAGAGAGGTGTAAGTGTAACAAATCATTTCTAATTCGCTCCTCCCAAGTCAGTTTCGGCCTACCTCTACTCCTTCGCCCATCCACAATGAGACTTTCTATTGTTCTAACCGTGGATGTCGCTTGTCTTCTCCTGAGATGCCCAAACCATCTCCCTAAAACCCTCATTTCTTATCCTATCCAACCTAGCTTACGCGTTTCAACATCCTCATCTCTGCTACCTCCAGCTTACGCGTTTGTGTCTTCTTGATGGTCCAACACTCTGTTTAGTATAACATAGCAGGTCTAACTGCAACCCTATAAAATTTTCGCTTTAATTTAGTTGGGAATCTCTTGTCGCACAATACACTGGTGGCTGCTCTCCACCTACACCATCCAACTTGGACGCGATAGACTGCGTCACTATCCAACTCCCAGTCCCTCTATACAAATGGGATATTTTTACCTTTTAAGGTAAGGATGATATTTGATTATGTGAGGAGCTCATAGCTATTGAGCGTGTGTTAAACAATACACTGAAAGGTATAGTCTATGTTGTCTATGTCGAAAATCAACAGGGCCCTCCATAGTCTTGTCGTGAAAAGTTTAACTCGAAGCCATGATAAGTCTCTTGTGTCGGTAATAACTTTTTAGTTTATTTTTGTCACACCCCAACCGATGACGGAAACATTGGGGTGCGACACTGAGCGAAACAGATTGTCCAGGAGAAATCCATAATAACTAAATTAACGGATAGTTAATATTATGTCCCATACCATAACCCATCAAGTAAACTAATTATTACAGACATAGATATCTCAAAGACAAATAACATGTTCCGACAACTCAGATTCAAAATAAATAAATTGTTTTTGTTTGTTTCTAGACTCCATCCTAACTCGATTCCATCAAATAGCAAGCAAGCATCCTAAGCACCTGTCACATACGTTAAAATAAAGGTCAATACACATAGTGTAAAGGTGAGCATACAAGTTTAATAGTATAGTAGAGTTCGAAATCGTTTACGCATAACCAGCATGTAACATGTAACATGTAACAAAGTGAAGGCTAGTAGGTTATCGACAGAGAAATATGCACAGACGTGACTGCGAGTGTAGAATGCGCAACACATATCCCCACTGGGACACATGAAGTAAAGCCCTTAACAACCCCTGTCCACGACAGGTGCTGAGTCCAAACTATAGTACTATCGTTGCTAAGGTGTCAGGCAACAATCACTGTGTTAACATAACATACAAGCATTCATCGAATAACACGTAACATGCAATAGCGGTCAGCGTATAAATAGTGTTTGCGTTGCGTGTCGATTGTGATTTGAATAAGTAACGTATGTAACACCCAAAAGTGCGTAAAGCAAAAAGGGATCGAGTATACTCACAGATCGTGTTTACAAGTAAACACTCTCTTGGATTGAAGGGAGCGCTGAGAGATTAGCCTGAACAGTTAACGATAGCATAAGCGATGAATGGCGCGTAAAACGGTGCGAAGTGATCAAGTGTCGAACGGTGATCTGATCGGATGGCAATCCGATCGGATGGTCATTCGATCGGATGTCAATCCGTTCGGATGGTCATCCGATCGGATGGCCATTCGGTCGGATTGACATTCGTTTGGGAATGATGTGTTTGTGTATGATGGCTTTGAAGTTTTTGTTGTAACATTTTGAAAACATAGAATTATCTCTACCTTTCAGGTCGTCGATCGAACGGTAGTTCAATCGGATAGCGATCCGATTGGCAGGACACTTAGTGAGAACAAGTTTACAGCAGGATGGTCACTCGATCGGAGAGCAATCCGATTGGATAGCAATCCGTTAGAAACTGATTTTCTTTGAAAATTATGAAAATGATTAAGTGTCGAAGTTCCAAATGTCAAATGATCGGATGGTCGTTCAATTGGATGGCTATCCGATCAGACGACAATCCGTTCGACGTTCAGAGCTTTGAAAGTTTGAAGAAAAGTTTAAGTGTGGAACCAAGTGCAATCCGATCGGATAGTAGTTCGATCGGATGGCTATCCGATCGGACGGCAATCCGTCCCAACGAACCATATCGTCTTGAACTTGATTATTTTTTAAAGTCTTGCAGTTTGATCGAGACGGTATGATAACGTACTAAACAACGGAACCTCGTCAAGTCCCAAGTCGTCCGATCGAACAGGAATCACCCAAATCCGATCAGTTTACTGGTTCGTGACGATTGTTCATGTTTAACCCGAAATCGGTTGTCTCTTTGATAGAAACCAGATCTCAGAACGATGCTTCACTAAGAACTGAGTAGAAGATCTGAACGAGCTTCGATTCTATCGGTTTTGAGTGCATTGAGTGTAAAAGAGTTGAAAGAAAGTTGGAAAAGCTTCTTTCAATCCTTTTAACTTCGAAATTGTTTAGATCTATGCGAAAACATTGTTTAATCATGTGGAAATCTTTCAGATCTGAGTTGTTCTTGGTGGAATGAGGCCAAAACTTGAAGTTCATAAGAACTCCATGATGACATCATCCTAGAACACCTCAAATCCGTTGATTTCACGGTTAAAAGTTAAGATTCAAAGGTGAAAAAGATGAAGAAGTGTGTGTAGATCATAGAAGTACAAGATTTGAGTTGAAAACTTACAAGAATCGTGAGAAATCGAGAGAAATGAGGTCTGGAACGCTGTTGGTCGAGTGAGGGAGCTGTCACATCACAAATGATATGACAGGGGATATTTATAGGTTGCCAAAAAGGGAAAGGGTGCAAGTGTCGGATAGGATGCCACCTCGATCGGATAGCACCTCGATCGGATGGCAATCCGATCGGATGGCCATTCGATCGATTGGCTATTCGATCGAGTGGTTCCGACGAGTTGCGTTTTCGACATTTCATTTCGCGTGTTGAGCGTTGCGATGCGTTTGAGTGAGTATGCGATGCGATAGTATTAGACAATAACTACGATTAGCTTAATCAAAACCCGCTATATCTAACATACAATCATCTTAAGTAAATTGCGTTTAGCGTTTGCGATTAGGTTGCGATGCGATAGAGTTGCGATTGCGTTTCGATTAATCACCACAAACATAAACATAAACATAAATAAACATGCACAAGTAACACATAAATAGCACACACACGTAAAACAATATCCAGAACGCATAATTCGAGTTGCGAATGCGATTGCGATGCGATTAGCGATAAAGCGATTAAACCTCGATAAAACCTCGATTATTAATAGATACTCCACATAATACAACTAAAGCAAATAAAATAAAAAGATTCGATTACAAGTCATTGACGTACAATCAATAGTTAAGCAAGGAGTGACAGATCGCAATTAGCAATCTTTTCTTCCTTTGTACTTTGACTTTCGAAACACGGGGTGTTACAATTTTATTTTGGCTGAGCTTGTTACATAAACACTGAGAAAACCCTAAGTTTTAAGTTTGCTTTGTAACTCTAAAAACGTTGTGCCGCCTAAACTAGGGATGATCATTTGGGACTTGGAACTGGTACCGATAACAAATTTCCCGGGACGATTTTTTTTACCCACTTTTTGGTGTTTTCGGTACGGTACCAGTTCGGTATGGTACCGGTATTTTACCAAATTTCACACACAAATACGGGTACCGTAACGTACACTACCGAGCATTTTTGGTACCGGTACCCATATTTGACGAATTTCAGTACCGGTACCGAGCCCATCCCTAGCCTAAACTCCCTTCCCACTTTTCTTTGAATATCTTACTCGGAGGTTTCGAAAAAGTCATCCCTCAGTTATTTATAGTAAACCTTAAGGGACATTTTGTGGTTGTAAGGCGGCTCCATCTATCCTAGAGATGAAATGATCAAATCCTACAACGTACAGGCATAAGAGTAGGGGTGTTGTTCGGGGGTTTTTTGGGTTTAAGGTTTTTCGAGTTGGGTTGTTCGTGTTTTTGGTTGGAAAACGTGACTCAATAACCAACCCATTAAGTTCGGGTTAGTTCACGTCATATTGTTTGGTTTTCGAGTTTAGATATAAAATTACAAAATATTAGAGCTGGCAAATCGTGTCTTATCGGGTTTAACAGGTCTCTGATGACGCGAATAACATAAGTATTAAACATGAATACAACTTGTTTAACTACTTTATATCTCATGTCTATAACACAGTTGTATGTTTTATGTAGCAAGGAGAAGAAATGATAGATCGTGCGTAGCCTCCTAATTATATTTATTTTTAAAAAAGTAAAAAACCAAGTAGTGTACTTTTTCAGTAAACAGGTTTAATCGTGTCTAATACAGATATCTATTGTCAGCCCTACAAAATATCATCAAATTTGCTCATCCTACTAAAAAAATTAGCATCAAAATTCATCGTGCTACTAAGAAATTATCATCAAAATTCAAACATCATTGACATGATAATATTCAAAACTCAAATGTCCCAAAACTTTATGTTCCAAATGCAAAGACTTTAAACCAAAACACATCTATAAAAAAAGACAATAAATATTCGGATTTTTTTTTTTTTTTTTTTTGGTTTTTCAGGTTAGGTTGTTCGGCTTTTTTTGCTGCAGAAAAGTGACCCGATAACCGGCCCATTTAAAGTTCGGGTTGGTCAGGTTCGGATTTTTCGGGCATTTTAAGTTCGGATTCAGGTGGGTTCGGATTCTGCTGGGTTTCAAGTCAAAACAGACAGTCATGGTAAGTTACTTTGCCCATTAAAAAAAAATAAAAAAAGTAAAAATATTTTATAAAATTCCTTCATTAATGCTTTATTTAAAATAGAATGAAACTAGTACCAAAGTGTAGGGTACAAGTTGGTAATGCATGTCTAAATCGAATCGGAAAGTAAAATCTGCCGTATATCTATCGGCAGTAAAGACCGGCATAGGGTTTACTTTGTTCATCTGCTTTGATGGTTCCACAATCGCCATGGCTTCCTCTAATCATCTGACCAGCATCCCACTTCCATCTGATCCCGGTATACATACCCCCCCCCCCCCCCCCTTCAAAATACATTTTTTATTACCAATATGTTATTCATTTCATGACCCTTTTCCTGTTTCTGCAAATTGTTTTATAAAGTTGCAGACTTGCAGTAGGTTCTTGATCTGGAAAGTAATTGTGTTTTGGCCCAATTTGATTGTTGACAGTTTGATTGATTTGGACTAGTATGATTAGGGTTTTATAATTGTTTGATTGGTGGAATTTAACTGCTTTTGGAGTTACTGGTATGGGATCTTGTTATTTATGTTGTCTTGTTTCTTGATTTGGTAAAAAAATTAGAAATTGCTATTTGGGGTATTTTGATCATTTGTTGCAAGTTTTTTATGGTGATTTTAGGGTTTTTGTAAGTATTTGAGATCAGTTATTTTGGTTTTAAAAGTTATATCGGTGTGATTGATATGGATTTTGGGATAATTGTCATCTGACTTGTTTAATTTTGATTGCTACTTGTGTACTGTAATGTAGTTATCAGAATCTTTTTTTTTCTTCTGTAATGGATTTAGAGCTATTAAGTCACATTTTAAGTGGAGTTTTTTTTTTTTTTTTTTTGAACCTTGGTTTTAAAAAGCGTTCGCTGAGGCGCTAGGCGGTTAGAAAACGCCTCAGGGCCTTGAGAGGTGGCGCTTCATGTACATGTGGGTCAAATATGGTTAAATATAGGATGGAGGCTTGTATGTAAAGGCTGATTATACGTAGAGTAACCTCTTGTGTACGTGAAGCTCTTGCCTCGCTATCAGGACTTAAACGTATCGGAGTGCCTTGTGCTTTTTAAGACAATGTTTTGAACAATTCATTTGATCACTCAGTTTGGTTTTAATGGTTTATACTTTTGTGTATTAACTAGAAATTGTTCTCAGGTGGTGAAGTGGTTCCGGTCCACATTGTTACTCATGCAAGTCAACTTCCACCTGAATTCTTGAAACCGTCTCCTGATAAGAAATTGGTGATTGGTTTTGACTGTGAAGGTGTTGACCTTTGCCGCAATGGAACTTTATGTATTATGCAGGTAAATTTGATGGCTTTTGATCGTTCTCATTATTTCTTACTTCCGTTATTAATATATATTCCTAAAAACGGTTCTTTTTGGGCTTCAGCTAGCTTTTCCAGATGCTATATACTTAGTTGATGCAATTGAAGGTGGAAAAACACTTGTGGAAGCCTGTAAGCCTGCACTTGAATCTAGTTACATCACTAAAGTTATTCATGATTGCAAACGCGATAGTGAGGTCTTTAATATATTTAATTCTTTTATGGCATTTTCATTCTTTCAATAATATTGTTCGCCTGACGCCTGATGTCCTCTGTTTACTTCTGTTTTTTAGGCGTTGTATTTTCAGTTCAACATCAAGTTGCACAATGTGTTTGATACCCAGGTGAGTTTCACTGCATCAGGATATGAATCTTTATTGCTTGTTTATTCTCTGTGTTAAATCATAAATGTCATGACGTAAATATTTTTTTATAATTTATTTGTATTTATCATTTTGTTATAATAACTGTTTATTTGTGGCACAGATTGCTTACAGTTTGATTGAGGAGCAAGAAGGTGGGACAAAAGTACCAGACGACTACATATCATTTGTTGGTCTCCTTGCTGACCCTCGTTACTGTGGTATTTAACCTTTTTTATTTGATTTTTTTTTCTTTTTTTGGTGATTTATTTTAGTTTCCGTTTCTGAAATATAACATAAGCTATGCAGTTAATATCAGTGATATATCAGTTATCGGTCCCCATGTCAAATATCGGTCAGAATATTGGTATCGATATTATCAACGATATTGACCAATGTATCACCGATTTTCCAATATCAGTACCTTTCTTCTTAGTTCAACCACCCCTCTTTCTTCTTATTGCTGCTATTAGTGTTCTAAAAGTCTTAATCAGTTCCTACTTGCTACAATTGTTAGTGTTTTGCAAGTTGCAAAAATACTGAATTGTTAGTGTTAAATTGCTATATATATAAATTCTGCATGATATTAAAATTACGGAATACAGATATCCCACCGCGATAACCTATATCTCAAATATCGGTCCTTGACTGATATCCGATTTTTTACCGCATTAACTGCATAGAACATAAGTGAATGCTAACAGACCCAAAGAATTTGCTGGCAGTATCGGAAATTAGAACTGAGCTTGATGTTCTTATTTTTCATTTATTAGTAATTTTCTTGCATATTAAAACATTTTAAATTCATTATATTACTTATTTTCTCACCTTAAGGTTTTCAATACAGGTATATCTTATCTTGAGAAACAAGAAGTTAGAGTTCTTCTCAGGCAGGTTCGTCCTACAAAGCCTATAAGTTTATCTTCACTTTATAAAAAAATGCAAAAATATTGAAAAATGTAGCAGGATACATGAACTTTAACTCCACATATCGATGTCCGTTTTGTTACAGTATAGGCCTCGGGAAATATTATAATTATAATATTCTAAAGATATATTATGTTCAATGTACCAGGACCCTAATTTCTGGAAATACAGGCCATTGTCTGAACTGATGGTGCGTGCAGCTACAGATGATGTTCGTTTTCTTCTGTATATATACAACAAAATGGTGGTGAAAATGAACCAAAAATCATTGTGGTATCTTGCTGTGCGTGGTGCTTTATATTGTCGTTGTTTCTGCATTACTGATAATAATTACGCAGACTGGCCACCCATCCCTCCAATTCCCGGTATGTTCCTTTTGTTTTTTATTTATTATTTTTACTTTTTTTTTTGTTCATATAAGTTCCTAAATAGAAAACACTTATTAATTTTTATAATTTTTTAATTAACTGGTTTAATGCACAGAGGATATTATTACTGATGATAATGCTCCCGAGGAAGAAATCCTATCCGTCGTTGATGTTCCGCCAGGGAAGATGGGGGTTGTTATCGGAAGAAGAGGAGCTTCTATTTTGGCTATTAAGGAGTCATGCAAGTAATTATTTTTCAATTTATTTTTATTTGTTATTTTGGCTTATTTTTAACCGTTGATGAGTTTGTTGTTTTGACAGTGCCGAAATATTCATTGGAGGTGACAAGGGACCGCCAGACAAGGTTAGTCAGTACCTCCTTTTATCTTTTGTGCCTAGGGGCGTTTAAAAAGGTCGCAGTTCGCGGCTCGCTCGAAAAAAGCGCGGTTGTAAACGAGCCGGCTTGAATTATTTTATTTTATATAGATCAATTTTAATGTATTGAAATAAAAAAATATGTGGGAGGGGTTGAAGTGTTGAAATTTTAAGCTTAATTAATCAATAACATATAAAAATATGGGAAAATAAACAAACATTATACATATAATAAACAATACTTTTAATATGCCTTTCGATCTTTAAAATATTAGAAAAGAAATAATACATAATTACATATAGATGATACATGTGTAATTTTTGTTTTTGTATGTTATCAGTACTTGCAACAAAATAAAAAATAAACGAGCTGGCTCGAACATTTTACGAGCCGAGCTCGAGCTCTACTTTCCAGCTTGATAAAATAAACGAGCAGAGCCGAGCTGGCTCGTTTAAGCTTGAGCTCAACCTGGCTTGGCTTGACTCAATTATAGCCTATTTGTCGCGCCTTAGTTATCGCTATCAAGTAGTCACACTGCATCACATCTTACGTTCTTGAAATTTTATGCTCTTAGTTCTTGTATAGAATTTTTCAGTCTCACTGCGTATGTTATGAAATCAACCCGACCCGAACAAAGTTATGCATCTTTACCTGAGTTATGTTTTGACCCGTTACGCAATATGTTTTTTTATTTATGTAGGTGTTTGTAATCGGGCCAGTGAAGCAAGTGAGGAAAGCGGAAGCCATATTAAGGGGAAGGATGCTGGAAATCTATTAGTAAAATGCATATGTTATGTGGCACTTCTTGTCCTTCCTACTTGCATATTGTGTAATAAGCCAACTGAAACAAAAATGTTTTATCTTGAGTTTTCAAATCTGGTATGTGGAATGTTTCATACACCATTGTGGTCCTTGCATGTAGGCTTTTTTTTTATGAAAATGGTTACTTGTGCACTAAGTCACATTGGCTGGTGGTGCATGTGCATGGTTTAGCCCCGGAATAGTAATCTTTTGACCAATCTAAAGCCTCATAGGCTAATAGAACTGGTTACTTGTGCACCAAGTCACATTAGCTGGTCGTGTGTGGCTTAGCCCTGAAATGTTAATCTTTTGGCCCATCGGGTTTTTGTAGTACTCGGCTCTGGGTATGGAACTGGTTCCGAGTATGATTGTGTATTGAGAGAAACGGGTGGAGTTTGGGTACGGGCATTGAGGAGAAAAACCATACTATATGTAACCGGGTATGATATGATCAGGTATGGGTTCGGGTATTAATACCCGGTTTTAAGAAATAAGTTTTTATATTATTTTACACAAATAAATTTCTTTAAAAATTATTTAAGAAATAAGCTTTTTTTATTATTTTACACAGATAAATTCGTTTAAAACTTAAATTTAGTTTGTAATTTGTAAAAGTAATTGAAATATACTATAATAACATAACTCTATCAAGTACAAATTATTATTTGCTATATAACTAGGATAAAGACCCGCGCGCGTTGCATTGCAGGGCTTTTTGAGTTGAACACATAATATGATGCTAAAGAACCATAGCAAAAAGCAAACACATTTATAAATTTCAGTTCGTGCAAACTGTAATCAAGTGCAGGTCAATGAAATGGGCTAGATCAAAAAATATTAATGTTACAAAATCATAACAAAAACCAAGCATAAATTTATAAACTGTAGGGTTCTTGCAAATAGGGATGAGCTCGGTACCAACTAGTACCGAAAATCCCCAAAAGTGGGTACCGGTACCGAATATACCCGGTACGGTTCGGTACCGGTATTTGAGGGTAAAAACCAGTAAATACCGGTACCGAACCGGTACCGTACCGTATCGGTACCAAAAATCTCAAAAGTCGGTACCGAATCGGTACCGAAAGTGTACCCGGTTCGGTAAATTTGGTACATAGTGGAAAATCATCTTACAAAGCACAATGCACACAATACAACTCCTATTGCACAACATTGTTGCAAAATAATAGTATATAAATATGCATTTTTAAATATCTTAAATATAAACGTTGTAAAGTAAACATAAAAATATACTTTAAAAATTCGGGTATTAAAAAAACCGATATCGGGTATAGGGTATAACTGGGTTCCGGTATTTTTTGGTATAATCGGGTATGGTTTTCGGGTATAGGTATTGATCTCAAAATGTATAATCCTATTCATACCGTATGGGTATGGTCAAGTTCAGTTACGAAAGTCTTACGAGTATAAAATACCCGGGTACAAAAATAATTGGGTCCGGGTTTTTTTTCCGGGTACGAGTTTTTTGTGCACCTCTAGGTTGGGGACATGAAGTTTTGAGTTGTTTGTGGACATGATGAAGTCATGAATAACTCGAGTATGTTTCGAGCAAAGTGGATCAATCCAATTAACATGTTATTCTGATTGTTTATAAATCGTTAATGCAATAGAATATTTTCTATAAAAACTATGCTATTACAATCATAATCTAGTTATTTTGGGGTTAAAGTGTTTACAACATTTTGACTCATTTGAGATGTTGAGCAAAAGATATACATATAAAATGCTCATAAAAAGAGCACTTGATGTTTTTTATGTCACTAAATTGTGTAATTCTTTTTATCATCCAATTTTTAAAGGATTAAAGGGTAGAAAATGTTATGTATAGTTATTTTATAAATATCAGCACATTGCGTACGTGAGGCTAGCGCCTGCGCCTCAATTCTCGGCTTCTAAGACCCTAAACACCTTGGAACTTCTTGCGTCTTTTTTTCCTTCTAAAACCAAGGCTATAGTTATAGTTACAAAACAACCGACCCCAGTAAATCTCAACCATAGCACAGTTATTGTTAAAAAGATTTTAAAAAAAAATTATATGCAAATACCAAAACAATTCGGTTCAATCATCTCTTAGCATGTACCCCTCATTCATATTCGACATCCTGGTAGTAAATACCATGCATAACTTAAGAAACCGAAAAAAAAGTCATCATAGCATTTCAAATCATATTCATATCTTAGTGATAATAAAACAACTTGACCTGTTATATCCCAAGTCTACCATGAAGGATGATTAAAGGCACTGCAATCTTTACCCAGTTGTAACTGAACCTGCAAGAGTACACAAAACCTCATCAGCCAATTACAACATAAACCCGTTATCCAAATTTCAAGATCAACGATCACAACTTAAATTAATTGCCTAAAACTGACCTATTATTTATAAAGCCATGTCTGCCCGCAATGCAGCAAGTTCGTCTTCCTCATCTTCCTCAGCTGTATTCTGGCGTTGAGCTGGGCGTGCTGGTTGTTTGCCAGCAGGGACATGCAGTGGGCTCGCATTAGCGGTTGTGACAGGCTGGAGAAGTTGTTCTTTCAACAATGGGGCCGCATGAGCGGTTGTGACAGGCTGCAGAAGTTGTTCTTCCAGCTCAGCTCCTTCGAGTTCTTCAAGTTCAGCCTCCAATTCATCCTGCATTTACCAGTTGCACAATGAATATCTAAAATTTATTTAATGACTTCAAAAATAGTATGCTTTGACTATGCAAGTCAAACAACCATTTGAAACAGTACCTCATCAAAATCAGCTGCTGCACCAATAGGTGTTGACAATGCTTCTTGAATTTGTTTTATGTTCTCGGTTTGCTCGTTTATTTCATCCATTGTTTTGTCAACATCATCAATATTCCTACATCATAACAAAAATGAACAAAAATCATAAGCAGAAGGTTATTTACCCATTAGATATAAATGCTTAATGACCCATTCCATTTTTGCTGACAATAAACAAAAGAAATTGGTGCATGTTAGATATAAAAAGTAGGATCTTACATCGCCTTCTGCATTTCTTTCATTGTTTGAGCACCGGTTCTTAAAGCATCCACGGTCTCTGTGGTAGCTTTTGCACCCTCTAGCGTCATCATCTAGTGTCCAACAAATACATGTAAATTATTTTAAATCATTTTAAAGAAAAGTTTAAGCCAAGCCAGTTTGATCAGAAAGGCACCTGATCATGAATACGCAATTGAAAATTTCCAAGTTGTTCAACTTGTTGTTCATAAAGTCTCTTTCGCTTTAGACATTGTATGGCCGCTGAAATATAGCCAAAATGAAACAAAACAACATTAATAATACACTTTGGACCGACTATCTGCTTCGGCTTATAAACAGTTTAATCAGCAATCCCAAACACTTCCTAAGTAAAGCCTGAGAGTCAACGAGTAAATTCGATCTAAAATACCCCTTTTATTTTTGGCCTTGGTAAACTCCTTTGCCCTTTGTTCCTCGGCATCAACTTTCTTCAAGAGTACATTTTCTTTCTTAGCTAGCATATCAAGCGTCTGCATTGTTTATAAAAACGGCGAAAATTATGCAATTCAAGACTAGTTCCAAAAAAAAACATGCAACTAATCACATAATTACGTATTTCAAATCCTTTGCAGAACAAGATGTAGCCTACAAAATACACTAAAGGGCAATCGGGATTTTTGCCTACAAAATACACTAACTATTTTTTTTTTTTTTTTTGGGGGGGGGGGGGGGGGGGGGGGGGGGGGGGGGGGGTGACATGTGGACTGCTCCTACGTCGAGTCAATATTTATTTTAATTTCTATGAATCCAATTATACTAAAACGACAATGATTATACTGAAATCACCAACATAAAACGTACCTCGTTCAATTTGTCTAACGTCGTTACAACGTTAGCTTCTTGTTTGGGATTTCCGAAGAATCGCGCAAGCATTGCTGACTACTGAAACCGACTGTTGTGATCAAAATCATAAACTATAATTACTAAAAGTTTGCAGGTAAACACAATCAATAATAATGTAAACATATGCTTGTATGACTAAAACTCAATATAGCAAACCATGAAAGATGGTACCTAGTAATCAACAAGTTTAAGGAATGATCACGGGAATCAAATGACTGGTTTCAAAGATTCTGTGTGATCAGAAAGTGGGGGGTTACGCCAACAGATCTCTACAACTTTGGAGAGACGAGGGTTTTGCAGTTATGATATAATTACGTGGTTTATGATATAATGAATTTTTTTATTATTATTATTTAAATATGTAGGCCATATCCCTTGGTTTAAAAACGAGATTCGATAAGTTCGTTATGTGGGTATGGTAATATGTGATCAAAATACGAGATTTATGCAATTTTTGGTTATTCAAATATGTACGCCATATATATAACGTTTATCCCTTGTTATAAATACAGGCTAAGGGACCATTTTATGTTCTGGGTTTGATTCTTATGAGGTTTTCCCAGATTTATTGGGTTTTCTCATGAGTTAATGTATAGGCATAATTACCTAGTGGAAATGAGTAATTCCACATGTGACACGATAATATGCTAATGGTACGTCAGTGATCCAAATTTGTCGTTAAAAAATACGAGATTTATGTAATTACTTATTGTCGAGCATAAATCCCTCATGTCGGTGTGATATGTAATCAAAACACGAGAATCATGTAACTAATGATTGTTCATCGCGAATCATCTATATATAAGGGTATGCAATCAAATATATAAAGGTAACATCAATATAAAAGGGTATGTAATCAAATATATAAGGGTAACTGGGGCGTATTGGGTAACCCATGTTCGGGTGGTGTTACTGTTGTGACCTCAACGTTGATAATCAAAGTAGGAAGAAGAAACTGCGATTCTATTGATTTAATGAAACGATCACACACTAATGAAAACCAAACATCATAGAAGAGGGGATGGGAAAATCATATTACAGAAATAGATGGGAGAAGAAGATACACACACACCCATTCATCATATTCGTTATCCTCCTACTCTTGTCCGCGTTTGATCACCGAAAATTGCATATGATGGTGCAACATTAACCCGAAACTAATCCTCAAGTGTGTAGAATAGCAATTAGCTTCTAATTCTAAAAACAACAATGCCTAATATAAAGAATAGTAAATCTCATGCACTTGATGTCCAGGTTTTACACAAAAGAGAAACGACCAATCACCAAGAAAACCTGTAAATGTCAAAATATCAAACGAATAATTAAAAAAACAATGTTTCTTCTAAATGAAATACTAACCTTATTGTGTTAATCCTTGTTCAAGACTTTTGGAACTTTAATGTACGGCTCCTCGTAACTTGGAATAGCAGCTATAATGGCCTCCCTGTTATCAAACAGTTGCATTGTTTTCAGATTACGTATGAAAAAACAAGCCATCGCTCACGTTAAAAACATAGTACCTGTTGTCAAATGTTTCAGGACTATCCTCACGAAAGCTTCCTGCTTCGGTATCTATAACAGGAAACATAACATTTATATGTTATCCCAAACATAAAAGAACGCCTGCACATATATTTAACAGAAAGCACCAGATGTACGGCCCGTTTCAAAGTCCACACACCTGGACGTATTGCTGGTTCAACACTTTGAAGATCTACATCTTGAAGTTGCCCAAACCTGTTCCACGTGTTAAGTCATGTCATTTAAACGGTGGATAAACATATAACATAATCACAACAGTTCAAGATAAGTTCAATTAGTTTGTTTAAACACATAAAATCAAGTACAACAAACATGTAGAAGAAAAGGATTACCAGTCTACCACTTGCTGAATTTTGGGGGCAAACTCTTCAGCCTATACGCATCAAAACCAAGAAAGCCTCAGCCAATTTATCACTCCACCAACATTTATTTAAGGTTGTAAACGAACCGAACGAACACAAACAACGCCTTGTTGGTGTTCGTTCATTAAGAAATGAACATGTTCATGAACGGTTCACGAATGCTTACTGAACAAGATTTCTTGTTCGTGTTCGTTCATTAACGAACGCTTACTGAACAAGATTTCTTGTTCGTGTTCGTTCATTAAGAAAATGAACATGTTCATGAACACTTACCGAACGCAAACGAACACAAACAAATTTTCATGAACATAAATGAACACAAACGAACGTCATATAAATTTTAAAAATACAATCTGCATATTTCGTCAAAAAGAGAGATTTCAAAGAATCGAGTGGAAAAAAAACAAATAAATTCTTAACTTAATTAATATAAAAATTAAGAAGTTTGTCAAGCTTTAACACAAACTGAAATTGAAATGATCAAATGAGGGATGTTGGCGGAGGCGTATAATATAACTATGGTTTCAAATTTTAAAAACTAAAGCCAATAAAACAAAAATATAACTTAAAAAAAACCTTTAAATGAACGAACACAAATGATCGAACATAAACAAACAGATTACCGAACGTTCACGAACATAAACGAACGAGCGCAACCTCTGTTCATGTTTGTCTGTTTTAACTTACCGAACAAAATTTCTTGTCCGTGTTTGTTCATTTATTGAACGAATGAACATAAACGAACTTCCCGCCGAACGAGTTCGGTTCGTTTACAGCCCTACATGTATTTCAATCATACGAATAATTCAGTGGATACCTCCTGCGGAGTAAGAGAGATACGAGCTGTTTCTGCTAAACGGGCCACATCAGGTCTCTCCAAACTGGAACAAACCGAGTACTTACGGACTCCGCCCCTAACCATCTTCTCCGTCTGTCTAAACGTTTGATTAAATCCATATTTTGTAAACTGACTGAGCAAAACATGATCAGACCTAAATGCAGGGGATAGTAGAAGCAAAACTCTGCTTCCCATTTCTTCCTACAATCTGAATTATAAAAATTTCAATATTAAAACTGCACAACTACTGTTCAAGATCATCATAGATATATACAACTTCTTAAATACTGTATTGAACATGAATCTGACCATATAACCTAATCATAACAGTTTAAAACCTCAACAGGGTAAAATATGACCAAATTGTCAGGAAAAATGTGAACTTTAACAAGAATTCTATATCTATTGACTACTGAACCAAGTGAATCCTCAGTATGAAAGAACAAAATAAACCCTAGCAGGAAAAGCCTAATTATAGATAAAAGAATCAAATAGAAGAAGATATTACCTGCAGATTCAGATAGTTGATGATGATAACGAGCGGATGACAGAAAAAGAAGACAATTTGAGTGAAGATGAAGTTGGTGAATTTGGCAAATGGGTTTAAGGGTTTTCTTTCGGGCCAATTTTCGACCCGGGACATTGATTTTTCTTTTCAATTTTTTTTTTTTATTTTGTTTTTTAGGTTAAACATACAAAAACAACCCCCTAAAAGTCTATAATATAAGTGAAGAAAAAAATTATATATTAGTGGCATGGCATGTTAATATAGGAACAATAACCTCAAAACCTAGGTATTGTTTCTTATGCATTCAATGAAAGGCGTAATGGAATGGGTCATTACGAGAGATTGAAGAAAAGGTGTTTGGTTGTAGGGATGGCAAAAATACCCGAGCCCGACGGGTATACCCGAAACCCGACACAAATGGGACGGGTATACCCGATACCCGACGGCCGTAGGCCTGTCAATGGATGGATATGGATTGGATCATGATCCGATCCATTAATTATCCAACTTAAATGGATCATGATCCGATCCATGATCCAACATAATGGATCGTGATCCGATCCATATCCAAATAATTTTAAATGGATGGATCACTATCCGGATCGATCCATATAAAAAATATAATAAAAATCTCTAAAAATAAAAAAAAATCACAAAAAATCAAAAAAATTGTAAAAATTCAAAAAAATCAAAAAAAAATTAAAAGTTTTAAAAAATCAAAAAAATCAAAAAAAAAAATTTAAAAACTCATAGGCCCTTAAAGTTACTACAAAGATGATACTTTTTTGAGATTATTGGACTATGATCACTTGAATGATATCAAGGAACCTGATATTTTTATTGTCTCACATGATCAACCTTTTTGATGTGATCTGCAATTCTTGTAATCAGTGATCAATCACAGTTAAAACACAATAAGTGAAATTTGAGAAAAGAAAGTGATCTGGCTGTAAGTGGATTTCATTAGACATGAGTATTGCATACATGGCTTCATTATTTGTAGCTGGACCTTTGACTTGTTTGACCACCTACTAACCGACTTAACTACACTAACTGACACTAGCTGACACTAACTAACTCACTTAGCTACTACCCAAAATATACACATCACATTTTTCCTTTCTCACATTTATGCAATTGTATTCTGCAGTAGCATTTTGCATCAGTAGGTTTAATTTAAAATGCTAACCTAATGCTAAATTGCTAATTACTAATGATAATAAGTCAAGAGAAACTGCAAGCTCCAAGATGTCCAGAACTATTGTTTTCTAGCTATGCTCATACCAGCTAGATAGATTATACTTCACCATCCACTTATATAATGCATTAATCAAATATAACCTTAGCTTTGATGAAACATATACGGATACAGTTATTAATCACAGATGTAAACAATCTAAAAAGAACCCAATTCCATTACATATAAATCGTAAAAAAAAAAAAAAAACTAAACTTTCTCACACAGACATAACATCGAACACCTTATCTACACTTTCTAATAATCTTATCTACACCCAGATATCAGAAATTCACAGCACAAGTATAATAAACAAAAGAAAAAACAAATCAAAAGTGAGAAATCATCTTACGACTGTTGAATAAGTCTAATAGCGATTACGAACAGAAACAAAACGAAACCGTAGAAATTGAAATTGAGAGATTTAGAGTTCACCTGGCGAACTTTTGCTTGATTTGTGTGTTTCAGTGAATGAGTTGAAGTTTATTCGTTGAGGATTTGTGCGATTGAAGAAAGAGAGAGAGAATGTGTGATGAGAGAGAGTATGGTTCAAGTGGGATGGATCGAATGGGTAACCAAGAGAACTGCCATTCAAACGTGTCCATTTAATTAATTGGATAAAAGGATTGATCCATTGGACTAATTAATGGATTAGTGGATATTTTTTATGATCCAATAAGTGATTTAAATGGATCGGATTGGATATGGATCAATATCCAATCCATTGACAGGCCTACCGACGGGTATTGGGCCGGGTATGGGATTAGTTCTAGAAATTTTCACGGGTATGGGTCAGGTATGGGAGTAGGAGATATCCGACCCGATTACCCGAAACGGCATACCCGTTTAACCGAACTATATACCCGATCATATACCCGGATCTTTTAATTTATATTTTTATTTTCCAATAACCCTTGTATATTAGTGATTTATTTTAGTATGTTCATAATGTAAAAAAAGTAAATTTTATTTTAGTATATGTATTTGATAAAAGTATGTATATCTTGTATGTTGTGAAGTGTATAAATATAAGTGTATAAGTATTATAAAGTTATTATAAATGTATTTGGAAATCCAATCGTATATCTTTTAACAAACTAATGGGTATACCCGATACCTGCGGATATACCCGAAACTCGACGGGTATTGGGTCGGGTATGGGACACAATTTTACAACCGGGTATGGGTATGGATTACCAATACCCGCCCCGAACCCGACCCATTACCATCCCTATTTGGTTGGTTAATGGAATTGAATCACCCATTTAATAAGGCATTCCATTCCCTCCAAATCATTCCACACCCCCATGTTTTTTTCATATCATCCCTTCTTGCACCCTTAATTAACAACACCACAACCCACCACATTTGCCACCACCCACCACCGACGCCTATCGCCGCTGCAACCCGCAACCCTGACAGCCACCGCCGCCGCCACCCACCCGCCACCGCCGCCACCAACCACTACCATCATCGCCGCCACTACCAACCACTGCCGCCACCAACCACCACCGACGGTCGCCGCCACCCACAATCACTACCTTCGGCTTCCATCACTCACTGATGCGTGTGAAGTGTATATATAAGTTTAAATATATTTTAAGCCCTTTTACACTTTTTAGTCAAGTTTTAAATTTATAAAACACGATATTTACTAACACTAAACACACATATGGGCAAGTGCACCCATCGTGAGCGTAGTATAGTGTTGGTAAGATACCGAGGTCGTCCAAGGACACAAGAGCTTTTAGTACCGGTTTATCCTCAACGTCTAATCAAATCAAGAGTTTAGAAAAAATGTTTTAAACTAAGAAAATAAAAATTAACTAAAATGCTGAAAAATAAAAATAAAAGAAAAACAGATAGACAAGATGAATCACTTGGTTCCGACTCGTGTTTAGTGTAACCTTTGATTATTTCCGCACTTTTGCACTTATTTAAGAGATTATCCTAGTTATTGTAGTAGGCCCCTCTTTTGGAGGTGACGTTACCCTCAACCCAGTAGTTTGAGTCAGCAAGGATACAATCCTAAAGGGTCGGATTATTGAAAGATAATTAATTAAGTTATTAATGCAAATTATGGTAGGCCCCTCTTTTGAAGGTGACGTTACCCTCGACTAAGTAGTATGAGTCAGCAAGGATACAGTCCTAAGTAGCCGGGTTATAGTATTAATAGTAGTTAACTTATGAGGGGATCAAAGAGTTTGGACCCCCGCCATCCAATGTCGTTAAATATTGAAGGAGGTCCTACTAAATTTGACCCAGGTCCCTTGTAGGATCTCTAAACGCTGAACAACGGCAAGACTCTTACCAAACCGTTCCCTTAACCCCCGACCAGGTAGCCAACATACCTCCATATAGACCGTGGAGATATGAATGGTGAAAATCTTTTATTTTATATAGATAGTAAAATAATGCCAAGATACCACGGACAAACGATAAGGAAGAATCACCTTCAACATAAGAAACTAGTTATTAAAGTCATTAATACATAACCAATTAAAAAGTGCGAAAAGATTAAAAATAAAAAGTATTACACTAGACACTTTGTCTTCACCAAGTGATGTAAGAGACTTAGGCAAACATGGCCTTGATTGTCAAGAACTCTTACGATCAATCTTGGATCCCGAGACGACTCACACACTCTATGATGGACAATGGATGATGGTGGTGGATGATGGTGTTATGGTGGTGGTGGGTGGTGGGTGAAGTGTGAGAGAGGTGGTGCGCCAAGGGATGGTTTGAGCTTGAGCCAAGCACTCCTATTTATAGGCTGAACAGAAGCTTCGGCACGGCCCCGTGTCCACATCCTTCTCTTTCCTCATTAATTGCTCTTGTCTTTATTAGTTGACCACGCCCCCGTGTCCGCTGAGCACGACCCCGTGTGCAGAAGCATATCTGTACTATGAAGATTTGCCTAGATTCTGCGAATCTTATAGTTGACCACGGCCCCGTGCCCGCTGAGCACAGCCCCGTGGTGGGCAATAGAAGCTTCTACCACTTTGTCTTTTCTGCTGACACTTGGGCACGCCCCCGTGCTGGCTGAGCACGGGGCGTGTTCAGTCTTCTGTCTTCTTGTTTTGCTTGGGAAGATGTTGTTGTGGGGTCGGGCATGTCACGTTTGTTCATTTTCTTGTATTTATGTTAGATTTTGCTGTCTTTTTGCTTCTTTTGTTAATTTGAGCTCATTTAATCCTGAAAATACAAAAGGAAGACAAAAGCACACTTTTTCCAACATTAGTACTAAAAAAAAGGTTAGTTTTATGCCACAATTGATGTAATTTATATGTTGCATTTTGCACACATCAAATACCCCTACACTTGAATCTTTACTTGTCCTCAAGCAAAACTCTTTATAATGTCGCTTTACACTCCCAAATGGAATGGGTAGAAGAGAAAGTTTTTAGGCTTGTCGTAGAGTGTCGGGATTTCCAAGATTCTTTATTAAGTTTTATTTTTATTTATTTACAATCCTATTCGTCATGATTTATTTAAAACTTTTCATAAGATAAACTACTTATTAGGGCATAACATGCCTCTTTAAAATTCTCTTTATATACAAGTTCACATACCTCACGGGGGATCACTCAACACTCGGCCGAAAATGTATTTTAGTGGATCACTCGAGAGCGGCATGGAACTTACTCCTACCATAGGCTTGCCAAGCAATCAATCCTCCTCCTTTTTAACTATATACCTTTGTAAATATCAAGAGGACTTTTTGGGTGAAGGGTTAGGCTTGGGTTAAAGGTAGGTGGTTGGGTTAGTGGTTAGTAGAAATGGCGAAAAAGCGTAAAAAGCATCGGTTTTCGTAAGACTTTCTATTTTTCAACTTTTTATTTTGATGAAGCTATTATTCAAACAAAGTTGTTTTTGATGAACTTGTTTGTTTATTTTTTTCTTTTGCTTCATCAACAACACTAAATATATATATATTTTTGAAAAGTCATACGAAATACCGAGCTAGTTACTAAAATAAAGGGTTAAAAATGAAAAAGGTTTTGGTGGGTGAAAGGGTGTTTGGTTTGGGTTATGAAATGAAAAGGTTTAGGCTCAAAGGGGCTAACTAGGGGGATTTTGGGTAGGTGGTAAAAAAAATAATGGTGTAGAAATAAAAAGGGTTAGTCCTAATGCCTCCATCATTTACTTACTCGGGTTTAAGTTGGTAAGGATCGGGAATGTATCGTCATGGCAGGTTCTAGAGTCGTAAGAACCAAGCGGCTATTCACACAAGAAACGAAAAATGAGCATTTAATTTAAAGATATATATATATATATATATATATATATTTGTAGTGGAGGGTTCAAATGAGAAGAAATTCTTTGTAAGAAGAAAAAAGAAGAAATTTCAACAAATAGGAATGCTTCATTAGACTTCATTTAATATTTGTACTTAATGTAACTATAAGGGTATATTAGTAAACTTACATACATCATTAATTGGTAGTTTCATCTTTAATAGCTAACTATATTAAATTTGTAACTTATTTTTAAGATATATATTTTTCACAAAAAATAAAAATAAAAATTCATTTAAAGTGTAGGATAAATACGAGGCGTGTAGGATAAATTACGAGTTGTGTAGGATAAATTTCAATATGTGTAAGATAAATTTCGAAATGTGTAGGATAACTTTTGATGTGTGTAGGCAAAAATATTTAGTGTGGAGGATTATAGTCTTAATGACTAATATTAGTCAAACATGATAATAAATGAGATGAGAAAAAAAAACTATTTTATGTTTTACAATTATACCCTTTTATTCTTTTTCTTCTCAATAAAATTTTCTTCTCAAATGAACCTTCCCCTATATTTGTATGCTCAATAAAGGCTCAAAACTCACTTTTGTGGGAATGGGTTTTTATGTGATCAAGTATATATAATTAAATTTTAACTAAGCTTGTTATGCCTTTTCATAATTTTCTTATGTTGTTTCTTTTTATCACGACGCTATCGGTTGTAAATTTGTAAAAATATAACCTTTTTAGAACTTTGAAATTCCCAAGTTAATCCTAGACAAGTAAAAAAAATGATTCCAATAGAGTTTTGTGTAAGGCTTGTATTTAGGACTTGCAAGATTCAAGGTTTTAGCATCCCCCCCCCCCCCACTTAAATTACACATTGTCCTCAATGTGTCCCAAAAATAAGTTTTTAGGTTGATTGAATGTGTAAAAGGTGTGATTTAAGCAAAAAATTTGTGTTACTGGGCGCTGAACACGGCCCCATGCCTGGTGGGCACGACCCCGTGTTCAGGTGCCAGTAACGAAAACTTACAGAAGGTGGGCACGGGGGCGTGTCGGCTGGACACGGCCCCGTGTCTTTTAAGGTCTGCAGAATTTAAAACAAACAGCAGGTTCAGGGGAGTGGGCACGGGGGCGTGTCAGCTGGACACGGCCCCGTGTGGACAATCTGCAAGGTTGAAAAACAGGTTTCTTTCTTCGATTTTCCTGTCCCGGCTTTAGTAGTACTAATGCTTAGTACTCTAAGCCTCGTATGTACCTGCTTAATCAATAAACACTATACCACACCATAGCAAACATTCTAATTTTACCAAGTTCAACATCCATGTTAACAAAGTTAAAAAGGAAAAAGAAAAATAAGTGCAGAAAATAAAAGAAGTTAGGGAAAGTAAATTGTTCAACATTTGGCACGCAGGCGTTAAATTGTTCAAGATTAAAAGTTAACCTGGGTAATCACCAACCAACCGCTTCTTCCTTCGCTCCTCCTAATCCATGTCCTCGTCCTCATCATCATCATCTCCCCCATGGCCCGCAATGTACTCCTGGATATTTCCAATATCATCTTGGATATCTCGGATATGTTTCTCTCGATCGCCCCAACCTGGTTGTACGTGTTGCTTGCCATATTGTATGTGTTCCTGGTGCACATGAGGTTTCCCTGCAACAAATCATGTAAACTTTAGAAGTTAGGAAAACCGCCTCCTGAGGAGGAGGATTGGCCCGGATCACCATGGGGCTGGTATTGGTATTGATGATGTTGTGGAGCGTGGAGGACAAGTGCCTCTTGCGGGTTCCATGCATGCCCTTGCATCCTTTGGAAGCTCACCGTCCCGTCTTCAGCCTCATAGATTAGGTTCATTGAGCGGCAGATGTGTATATCCACCCTACCCGACCATGGGCTCCTTCCGAATGACCTAGGTATGTTGGTGAAGTGCTTGAAGAGACGGTACACCCATCCTCCAAAGAAGATGGGGGTTGGTGCAGAAGCAAGGCGGTTCAGATGCATGTTTCGGAGCATGAGGAAAGGAACATCGAGGTGCCTACGGTTATGGATACAGTGGAGGACAACAAGATCTCTTAACCCAACGACGCCGCCGCTATCATGCCTTTGACTAAGAGAGTAGCCGAGGAGCCTATGGATGTATCGGTAGAACGGATCCCTCAACTTTGTGCTCTTCGTGCTGCTCGGATTGTAGTACCCTTCACCAATCTGAGCCCATGCGGCTTGGCGATCGTTTTCGTCTATCTCTCGCATCCCTCCAGTATTTTCCTCGTTTCCCGCATCTTCTTCCGCATACAACCCGACAATCGACCCAAATTGTGCCATAGAGATCGAATACCTAGTTCCGCCACATCAGAACGCTACCCCATCATTGTCGAATGGGTCCCACCTTGAGTTGAACGTGAAGGTGCTATAGAATTCCAAAGTGCATTCGTGGACGGAACGGAGTCGAGTTGTTAGAGCGACTCTTAGAGGTCCCGTGACAAGGTTGTTGAAGCGGTCGAGTTGGTTCACCAATGTTAACAAATCCGTGCATGCTTGCCTCGGGTATTCCTCCGGCCTTGTTTGAAGTACTTCGTATCTAGCCCTCGCATCGAGCTCATTTGCGTTAAACCTTGTGAACTTCCTTGCCATCTGAAAGAATACACCAAAAGTTAGCACGAAACATTAGGATTTTCGAACAAAACTGCAAACAGTGGGCTGGACACGACCCCGTGTTCAGCGGACACGGCCCCGTGTCCAGGCGTCTGTTACACAAAAATTCCATTTTTCGACCCGGTTTTGAAAACTTGAAAATTTTTGGTCCAATAGGTGCGGTTTCCCCCGAAAATGAAACCCCAAGTGCCGTTTTTCCCAAAACAACCCGTTTACCCTATCAATTTTATCTTTTTCGGTTAAAAAACAAGGGTTTGTGGTTTTTGTGAGAAATCGGGCGAATCTATGAACAATACAAGTGGATTTACTTCCCATAACACCAATCTAACTAAATGCTAACAGATCTAAACAAAAACTTGAGGTTCGATCCGGATGAACTTCAAGAACCCTAGATTTTTCCCCAAATTTTTTATGTTTTAACTACATGCAAGTAACTAATCTAACTAAGAATAGTGATAGAATCATACCTTGATGTTGTTAAAATGATAGGAGACGTTGAAAATCTGCGGAAAATCGCCAGGAACCAGAGTGTTTTCGGGGAAACGGGGCGTGTGGAATGAAGTAACTGTTATGAAAAAAGGGTTTTATCCCGACTGCAGAGCGGACACGGCCCCGTGTCCAGCGGACACGGCCTCGTGCCGAGCAAAGTTTTGAATTTTTTTTAGTGCTTGTGTGAGTGCCCGTTGTTTCCCAAAAAGTTTGGTTAGAAGACTTACCGATTTAGATGTCGTCCTTATCGTTCATAACTTACCAGGTATGATGATGATGTTTTCATTCTTCAATCGTTTGAAGCGAGATCTCCTCCTCTTCATCCTCAATGAATCCTTGATAGAGTTTCAGCCGTTGGCCATTAACTTTGAATGGGGGTCCATTCCGAGATTTAATTTCTATTGCACCGTGTGGGAAAATATGGGTGATTGAAAAAGGTCCTGACCACCTAGACTTTAGTTTTCCAGGAAATAATCGAAGTCGTGAATTAAACAAAACAACTAGATCTCCTACTCGAAATTCATCAGGTTTAATATGTTTATCATGCAAATATTTCATTCTTTCCTTATAAATTTCGGAGTTTGAATATGCATAATTTCTAAGTTCGTCTAATTCATTTAATTGACAAAATCGATTTTTACCAGCAAACTCTAAATCTAAGTTTACATTTTTAATTGCCCAGTAGGCTTTGTGTGCAATTTCTACTGGTAAGTGACAACTTTTTCCATAGACCAGCTTATATGGGGTTGTACCTATTGTTGTTTTATAAGCAGTTCGAAAAACCCATAAAGCATCATCTAATTTATCTGCCCATTCCTTTTTATTTAACCCTACGGTTTTTTCGAGTATTCGCTTTAAACCTCTATTAGTCACTTCGGCTTGTTCATTTGTTTGAGGGTGATACGCTGTTGAGACCCGGTGATAAACCCCATATCTTGTTAAAAAAATTTCAAGTTGATGATTGCAAAAATGGGTACCTCTATCACTTATTAATGCTTTAGGTGTGCCAAAACGAGAAAATAATTTTTTCAGAAATCTTACCACGACTCTTCCATCATTTGTTGGAAGTGCCTCGGCCTCAGCCAATTTAGACAAGTAGTCTACTGCCACAAGTATATATTTGTTTCCTTTTGATGGTGGGAAAGGTCCCATAAAGTCGAGTCCCCACACGCCAAAAATCTCACAAACAAGAATGCCATTTTGTGGCATTTCGTTTTTGGAAGAAATATTACCTGTTCTTTGGCAAGCATCACATGTCTTGACAAGACTTTGGGCGTCTTTGTAAATGGTTGGCCAATAAAATCCTGAATCAAATACCTTTCGTGCGGTACTTGAGGCACCATGATGCCCTCCGTATGGACCTTCATGACAATGGCGGAGAATTTTTCGTGCTTCGCTACCATGGACGCATCTTAGGATGAGTTGGTCGGCACACATTTTGAAAAGATATGGATCTTCCCAAAAATAGTGTTTCACATTGGCAAAGAATTTTTTTTCTTTGATGATGTGGCCAACCCTTAGCGACTATACCGCTAGCTAGGTAGTTAGCATAGTCGGCGTACCATGGTTCTTCTTTGTATTCCACCATTTCTAGGGACTCCGTTGGAAATTTTTCATTTATTTGTTCGTCCCTGGTTGCCTCCAAAGCTGGGTCTTCTAAGCGCGAAAGATGATCTGCTGCGGTATTTTCTGCTCCTCTTTTGTCTTTGATCTCAATATCAAATTCTTGGAGGAGTAGAATCCACCGAATCAAACGTGGTTTTGCATCCTGCTTTTTGAAGAGATATCGAATAGCTGCATGATCTGTATAGACTATAGTTTTATAAAGAACAAGATAAGAACGAAATTTATCAAAAGCAAATACCACAGCTAGTAATTCTTTTTCAGTTGTTGTGTAATTTTCTTGTGCATCATTAAGTGTTTTACTAGCATAATAAATTGGGTGGAAATGTTTTTCTTTTCTTTGTCCCAAGACAGCTCCAACTGCAAAGTCACTCACATCACACATGATTTCGAAAGGAAATTTCCAATCAGGCGCTATCATGATAGGTGCATTGACTAACATTTCCTTTAGGGTTAGAAATGCTTGATTGCAATCCTTGTTAAAGATGAAAGGAGCATCTTTTTCAAGTAATTTTTTTAGAGGCCTAGAAATTTTAGAAAAGTCCTTGATAAATCGCCTATAAAATCCGGCATGCCCTAGGAAACTTCTGATAGCTCTAACGGAGGATGGAGGTGGTAATCTAGAAATGGTGTCAATCTTGGCTCGATCCACCTCCATTCCTTCGCTTGAGATTTTATGACCGAGTACTATTCCCTCCGTTACCATGAAATGGCATTTTTCCCAGTTAAGGGTGAGGTTAGTTTCCTCACATCGGGATAGCATTCGTTCAAGGTTATCGAGGCATTGGTCATATGAATCCCCAAAGATAGAAAAGTCGTCCATCAAGACTTCCATTGTTTTTTCTATCATGTCATGAAAAATGGCTACCATGCAACGTTGGAATGTTGCGGGGGCATTACATAGACCAAACGGCATGCGTCGATAAGCAAAAGTTCCATAGGGACATGTGAAAGTTGTCTTTTCTTGATCTTCGGGTGCTATCGGGATTTGAAAGTAACCTGAAAACCATCCAAGAAACAGTAAAATTTATGACCGGATAATCTTTCTAACATTTGATCAATGAAGGGTAAAGGAAAGTTATATTTTCTTGTTGCTTCATTTAATCGTCTATAATCTATACATACTCTCCATCCTGTGACGGTTCTTGTTAGTATTAGTTCATTCTTTTCATTAGTTATTACCGTCATACCTCCTTTCTTTGGAACTACTTGGACGGGACTTACCCAAGGACTATCGGAGATAGGATAGATAAGTCCGGCGTCAAGTAATTTGATGACTTCGTTTTTAACCACTTCTTGAACATTTGGATTTACTCGACGTTGTGGTTGTATTACCGATTTGTAGTCATCATTCATTAAAATTTTGTGCGTGCACATGGAAGGACTTATTCCTTTAATATCTACAAGCTTCCAAGCAATCGCGTTTTTGTGTTTTTTCAAAAGACTAACTAATTTTTCTTTTTCTAAACTATCTAATTTAGATGAAATAATTACAGGTAATTTACCATCTTTGTCTAGAAAAGCATATTCCAAACCTTTTGGAAGTTCTTTGAGCTCAAGTGGTGGGTCTTTAGGAGACTCCTTTTTTGGTTGCTCATTTAGATCAAGAACTTTAAAAGTTTGTTCTATGGCGACCTCTTCTTCAACAAAGTGGTCAAACTTTTCACTTGTATCGGGTGGTTCATCTTCATCTTCAATTAGGGGGTCATTGTTGCCGAATGGATATTTCATTGACTGCTCAAGATCGACACTTCTTTTAAATGCCCCTAATTGGAGAGGTAGATTGTTGTACTTCCGGTTTTTCAAAGCTTCGTGGGTTTTTACAAATGGTCGTCCCAACATTAGGGGAGCGTCATCGAGGATGACAAAGTCGGTGGGAACTACCATTTGATTTGTTTGAACCAAGACATCCTCAACTACACCGATTGATTTTATTACCTTCCGATTGGATAGAAAAATGGGTATTTGAAGTGGAGAAAAATCACTAATACTTAATTTTTCGAAAATGTAGTTAGGCATTATGTTAACACAAAGATCTTTATCAATTGTGACATTACTAATAAACGAATTTTGAAAGAAACATGGAACCGGTGTAATGTTAATTTCAAATGGGTATTCTTTTATTAGCGAGGTTTGATCAATAGTTAACTTAACACTTACCGTTTCGTCAATTTTAGTGTTAGTGTTTAACTCTTTAAAAACTTAGCATGAGTGGGAACTAAACAATGATTTTCAAAAGAATGTGACAAGAGATTAATTTCTTCAAAATTAGACTCTTCTTGAATTTTAACGTTGTCGGACTCACCTTTTTCGTTGTTTAACTCATGTGTCGGTTCTTCACTTATTTGTTCTTCCATTTTACACTTTCGGTTATCTCTTCTTTATTTAATTGTTCTCTTGCGCTGGACTCCTCTTCCCTTGCGCGAGATTCTTTTATGTAACGATCGATAACTCTAAGGTGTTCTAATATCCTCTCGGTCACTTTGGTTATAGAAAAAGGATCAGGATTTTCAAAGCTTGAATCCGGTTGTTCGATCCTTTGTTCCTCATAATACCCATATGAAGTAGATGGTTCACACCATTGTTCTTCATTGTAAGCATATGATGGATAAGGGTCGTAATTTTGTTCTTCATAATACTCATATGAGGTGGGTTGTTCACGCCATGGTTCCTCATAGTAAGCATACGAAGTGTAACACCCCGTGTTTTCACAAGTCAAAGTCAAAGTCAAGGTCAAGGACCGATTTCGCGCAACTTGACTCGTAGAAACTTCTTGTTTTTAAATACATTATGTGGAGTAAGTGTTGTTAATTGCAATAATCGATGTGTGTTAATCGTTATTCAATAGATCTATGACTGTGAACTATAGGAAGTAACAATGCGATAAAGTTAATCAACTAATAGTCAAGCTATGCTAACCGAATCGACATCAAATCGCAACTCGAGCTACCTATTTTTACTTGTTGTTCATACGTGTGTGTGTGCCTTACCTGTGCATGTTTATTTATGTTGTGTTGTGTAATCAAGCGAACTCAATCGAAACTCGAACTTGAATCACAATCGAACTAGGATAGATAGTGAAAAATAGATTACGCGAGGTATGAGTGGTTGGGACTGAAAGTAATTTGACTAGGAAACCCTATCGTATCGAACCGCTCGCAATCTAAATCGAAATATCAGAAATCGTCGCGCAAAACACTCGAAAGGGGCGACTGATCGATCAGGCTTCCCATCCGATCGAACAGCCAGCCGAACGGACTGCTGTCCACTGCCAGCCGATTGGCCAGCCCTTTCCTCTTTTGTCATCCTATAAATACTCCTGTCATTGTCATCCTTTACCACTTTTGGAAACCTCTGTTCGACCAGCACGCTCAACTCACCTTTTCTCTGATTTCTCTCGATTCCGGTAAGTTTTCGTCCTAAATCTTGTACTTTCTTGATCTATGCACACTCCTACACCTTTCTATCTTTCAAATCCTAACTTTTAACCGTGAAATCATCAAGAATCAAGTGTTCTAGGATGATGTCATCATGGGTTCTTGAAGAACTTCATGTTTTGGCCTCATTCCACCAAGAATAACTTGGATCTAGCCGATTTCCACATAAACAAACAAGGATCTTTAATAGATCTAAACATAACCCCAGTGAAAAGGATTGGAAGATGGATTTTTCAAACTTTCTCCCAACTCTTTTCACTCTATGACTTCAAACCGGTAGAAACGGAACCTGAGCCGGTTTACAAATCACTTCGGTGGTTGTACGGTTCAAGATCTGGATTCTATCCACAAGGTTAACCGACTTCAGGTTAAATGTTAAACTTCGTTCCGAACAGACCACTGACCGGATTTGGGTGATTCCTGTCCGACCCGGGAAACCAAGTAAGGACGAGGCACCTATGGTTTTACTCGCTATCAAAATACCTCGATGAAACGACAAACAAACAGAACAGCCAAGTGTTAGACGAAATGACTGATCAGGTCAGGATGCTGACCGATCGGACTGCTGTCCGAACGGACAGCCAGCCGATCGGATAGTCAGCCGATCGACCAGCCAGCCGATCGGCTAGCACTTGGCCCCACACAATCAAATTGCTTTGAAGAATAGTATTGAACGAACTGTTGTTCGATTGAACTACTGTCCGATCGGATTACTCTTCGGATCATGAGATACTATGCTTTAACACTTAATCGATTTTCAACATGTTCAATGCACTAGAAGTGCCACCCGATCGAACAGTCGTTCGACCAGGTGACACCCTGTTGTCCGATCGAACAACAATTGTGCTATTCGATCGACCAACTATCCGATCCATTGCGTCACACTTTACATATCATTTAAAGTCTTTGACTTGTTGACCTGTTGTCCGATCGAACACCTGTCCGACCCAAAGACTGAATCTTGAAATTCATTTGAATGCCTAGCCGATCGGGTTGCCGGCCGATCGAACAACCGTCCGATCGACCGACCTGAAAGGCAAAGATACTTCAATGTTTTCAAATGCTACAATGAAAACTTCAAAAGTCAAGCCATCATACACAAACACATCCTTCCCAAAGGAAGAAACAATCCACTCGAACAGCCATCCGATCGGCCTACCAACCGACCGAACAGCCGTCCGAGCAGACTGTCAACCGAACGGTCAGCCGTCCGATCGGACCACCGTCTGATCGACCAGCTGTCCGACTCCCCACACTTGTTTCCTGTTTTACGTTTCACTTATCGTTATAATATCGAATCTATTCAGGCTAACCGTACTCGCTAAGCGCTCCCTTCAATCCATTAATCGCAGTGAGTATATTCGATCCCTTTTTGCTTTAAGCACTTTTGGGTGTTACATACGTTACGAATATTCAAACTACAACTGTCACACTACTCAAACTATTTGAACGCTAACCGTTAATGCATGTTATACGTGGCTTATGAATGCTTGTTTGTTATGTTTACACATGGAATGCTGTCTACCTGCCTTAGCAACGATAGTACTATAGTTTGGACTCAGCACCCGTTCACACGGGGGTTGTTAAGGATCTTTTACTTGCATGGATTACGGTGGTAATCATGTATTGCGAACTGCCTCGGGCAGTCAACCCGCAGTCATTGGTATCGATGGATCTATGTCGATAACTTACGTGCTTCATTTCACTATGTGTACGTGCTGGTTATGCGTAAACGAATTCGAACTCTATATACTATTATCAAACTTGTATGCTCACCTTTACATTTTATGTACTGACTTTATTTTAACGTATGTGACAGGTGTTTAGGTTGCTTGTATGCCTAGCTCACTGTGAAATTGAGGCTAGGAAAGGTCTAGGATGCTCTCTGTGCTGTGATGAAATTGAAGCTAGGAAAGGAGGTCCTAGAAACCAACAAATAAATTATCTATGTTTAAATCTGAGTTGTCGGAACAGAATATTTGCCTAGATTTTATCTGTAATAATTTGATTACTGTTTGAGACAAGGTATGGGACATGTTAATTTAAATTGAATGGTAATGATAGTTGTTATGGAAACTTCTGGACAATCTGTTTCGCTCAGTGCCATGTCCCGATGATTTCCGCCATCGGTTGGTGTGTGACACGAAGGTGGTGGCTCATATCTTGGTTCCTCAAAGTATGAGTATGAAGGCTCATACCTTGGTTCCTCAAAATATGAGTATGAGGGAGGGGGTTCATACCTTTGGTCTTCATAGGATGTGTATGAAGTCGATGGCTCGTACCTGGGCTCCTCATAGTAGGTGTATGAAGTGGATGGTTGATATGAGTGATTATATTGAACCGAGTGCGGATTACTACAATTAGTGCAATAGTTACTCCTATAATCATCCTCCCCATAGGTGTAGTTGTAACCTCCTGAGTATTGATCCATGAGAATCACTCAGCAGACCACAACCAAGTCTCGAGATCAGAAAACAAAAATAAAAACGGAAACAGAGGCTGGACACGGCCCCGTGTTCAGTGGACATGGCCCCGTGTACAGAATCTGTATCTGGGCGTTTTAATTAAATTTACTGATTTCGTTGAGCACGGGGCGTGTTCAGTGAGCACGGCCCGTGTTCAAGCTACTGTTACTGGGTGTTTTATGAAAATGTGCAGCACGGCCCCGTGTTAAGTGAGCACGGCCCGTGTTCAGGTTACTGTAAATGCAAAACTAAACTAAAATACAGAAAAATGTGCGCGCGTTTTGAAAAGGTTTTGAAAAACTGATTAGGCCGTCGATTTTAAGCTTTCTTAAAATCCTTGTGTCCCCGGCAACGACGCCAAAAACTTCATGCATGTGAAGTGTATATATAAGTTTAAATATATTTTAAGCCCTTTTACACTTTTTAGTCAAGTTTTAAATTTATAAAACACGATATTTACTAACACTAAACACACATATGGGCAAGTGCACCCATCGTGAGCGTAGTATAGTGTTGGTAAGATACCGAGGTCGTCCAAGTACACAAGAGCTTTTAGTACCGGTTTATCCTCAACGTCTAATCAAATCAAGAGTTTAGAAAAATGTTTTAAACTAAGAAAATAAAAATTAACTAAAATGCTGAAAAATAAAAATAAAAGAAAAACAGATAGACAAGATGAATCACTTGGTTCCGACTCGTGTTTAGTGTAACCTTTGATTATTTCCGCACTTTTGCACTTATTTAAGAGATTATCTTAGTTATTGTAGTAGGCCCCTCTTTTGGAGGTGATGTTACCCTCAACCCAGTAGTTTGAGTCAGCAAGGATACAATCCTAAAGGGTCGGATTATTGAAAGATAATTAATTAAGTTATTAATGCAAATTATGGTAGGCCCCTCTTTTGAAGGTGACGTTACCCTCGACTAAGTAGTATGAGTCAGCAAGGATACAGTCCTAAGTAGCCGGGTTATAGTATTAATAGTAGTTAACTTATGAGGGGATCAAAGAGTTTGGACCCCCGCCATCCAATGCCGTTAAATATTGAAGGAGGTCCTACTAAATTTGACCCAGGTCCCTTGTAGGATCTCTAAACGCTGAACAACGGCAAGACTCTTACCAAACCGTTCCCTTAACCCCCGACCAGGTAGCCAACATACCTCCATATAGACCGTGGAGATATGAATGGTGAAAATCTTTTATTTTATATAGCTAGTAAAATAATGCCAAGATACCACGGACAAACGATAAGGAAGAATCACCTTCAACATAAGAAACTAGTTATTAAAGTCATTAATACATAACCAATTAAAAAGTGCGAAAAGATTAAAAATAAAAAGTATTACACTAGACACTTTGTCTTCACCAAGTGATGTAAGAGACTTAGGCAAACATGGCCTTGATTGTCAAGAACTCTTACGATCAATCTTGGATCCCGAGACGCCTCACACACTCTATGATGGACAATGGATGATGGTGGTGGATGATGGTGTTATGGTGGTGGTGGTGGGTGGTGGGTGAAGTGTGAGAGATGTGGTGTGCCAAGAGATGGTTTGAGCTTGAGCCAAGCACTCCTATTTATAGGCTGAACAGAAGCTTCGGCACGGCCCCGTGTCCAGTGGGCACGGCCCCGTGTCGACATCCTTCTCTTTCTTCATTAATTGCTCTTGTCTTTATTAGTCGACCACGCCCCCGTGTCCGCTGAGCACGACCCCGTGTGCAGAAACATATCTGTACTATGAAGATTTGCCTAGATTCTGCGAATCTTATAGTTGACCACGGCCCCGTGCCCGCTGAGCACGGCCCCATGGTGGGCAATAGAAGCTTCTACCACTTTGTCTTTTCTGCTGACACTTGGGCACGCCTCCGTGCAGGCTGAGCACGGGGCGTGTTCAGTCTTCTGTCTTCTTGTTTTGCTTGGGAAGATGCTGTTGTGGGGTCGGGCATGTCACGTTTGTTCCTTTTCTTGTATTTATGTTAGATTTTGATGTCTTTTTGCTTCTTTTGTTAATTTGAGCTCATTTAATCCTGAAAATACAAAAGGAAGACAAAAACACACTTTTTTCAACATTAGTACTAAAAAAGGGTTAGTTTTATGCCACAATTGATGTAATTTATATGTTGTATTTTGCACACATCACTCACCACCGATTTTGTTCCTTCGTTTTTCTTGCCTACCAAACAATACACGATAATAATTCATTTCATTCCCACTTGGTAACCAAACGAGACATGGAATGGTAATGATCCATTGCATACCCTCGTCCATTCCATTACCCCATACCAAACAGACCCCTATAGTTAAAACTTAAGGAGGGCGGGATGCACCTAGGTACCCCCTGTCAAGTAAAGGTATCCGATCGTGTACATCGTCGCTAGTGACTCGAGTGGTGTTTACCGAGGAAAGCAAATGGGATTTGAACGTTGGCAACGACTCCAAAGTCGTTGGAAGGCTTAAATAAATATTTTTTTTTTCAAAATTCTAACTCTAAATATATCCACCACACACTACACAACTTTTTACCATGTTCTTCAACAAAATTCATACACTACTTCACCAACGGTGATGGTGTAATGGAATGAGTGAGAAGAAAAAGAAGGTGTTCGAACGGTGATGGTTGCGAAGACAGTGGTGGTGCTCGTGGTTGCCAGAGGTTGTGGTGGTTGGGTGGTGGTGGAGAAAAAGGTATAGAGAGAGGAAGTTGCAGAGAGATAATAAGGGAGAGAGGGTCTTTATCTTTTTTTTTATATGTACTATAATTTTTATAGGAAATCGTCTATTCCTTTTTTTTATTAAATATTTTAAATAAATGAATAAATTTATCAGGTTAGGGTCAAAGGACGAACAATGTAATGGGTTTTACAAATAAAGTGATTGTGACTGTAATTATTATTGAAGTCAAAGAACATTTATTGCAATGCGAGACAAACATAAAGGACGAAAAATGTAATTTACCCAAAAAAAATGTGTTAGTAAGGATTGAAACTATAAACATTATAAAACTTGAGGGGGTAGCTTGGTACTTCATAAATTTGATTTTTTTTCAAATAAGGCACCACCAATAATAATCTGACCGTTGAGTGAATAAAGAGAGAGAAAGCAGATCATTCTCCTCCAATCTCTCTTTCTTATTCAAACCAATTCGCATTCACCCTACCGTTAGGAGTCTGTCTTCCTTCTCTCTCTCTAGAATCCTTCCATTTCTCATGGCAATCGCCACAGACACGCAGCTTGCACAAAAGGTATGTTTGTTGATTCATTGTTTCTACATAATATGTTTACTGCTTTCAGGTTTTTATACGATCTAGGGCTTGTAATTTGTGTTAGGGTTTACTTTTATGTTTCGATGCTATGATATGAGAAATCGTTTGGATTTATTTGTTGTTGTTGTTATGCCTTTTATCTGATTTTCAAAATGAAACTGAATTTATTTTGAAATTACGATGTTACGGTTACACAATTTGCGTACGAAAATGTTGTGTTTGATAAAAGCTGTATTTAAAATTTGTCTGACATTTTCGATCGAATGAGTTTGGGCTTCGGATTTGATATAAAAGGCCCGGGTAGCTTCTATGGTTGTCCGGTTTATGATATATTAATGGTGTGTTACCTTCATAATTATGTATTGTAATTTGTTGATTTTATGAGGTACAAGTTATGCCAATTTGGGACATTTGGTTTCATTTAAACGGCAAATAATCTAAGTATTGTAGTTCCGATTGCTTTGACTTCTTTATTTGATTATGATTTATGAAGACAGTGTATGGTGTAACCTTAAGTCCTTAACAATTGGATATTTGATTGTCATGTGATATTTGATTCATTGATTGTGCTGTTTTATGCAGGCTTCTACAGAGGCAGCAGCCGAAAAGAAGAGATGGACACTTAACGACTTTGACATTGGGAAACCACTCGGAAGGGGGAAATTTGGTCATGTTTATATAGCTAAGGAAAAGAGGGTTAGTATATATCTTTATAAGCTAATAATGTCACTTTTATATTATGTTACAGTTGTTTTTAACAATTTTGTAGCTCAGTAAATCTTGTGATTTATTTTTGTTTTTTTATTGAGTTAGGAAAAAATATTTTTTTTAATGAAAGATTGTATTCAAGAAGAAAGATAATGTGTAACGTTTTCTACCTAAAAGAATGGTGGTGATTATGGTTACCCATAATTCCAAGGTTTTGGACTTTTGGAATACAGACACTTGTTTCACGAGCAGATGTCTGAATGGTTCAGACATTTGCCTCTGAATGGTTAAGCATTATACAGAGTCTGAATGGTTAAGACCTCTAATCTGAATTGGTCAGACATTTGCCTCTGAATGGTTAAGCATTATTGATCTTAATAGTTCAGACCTCTTACTGGTTCAGCACTTAACCATTCAGTTGTTGCCAAACAGCCCCTTAATGTTTTAACTTTTGTTAATAGGTAGATCTGCTTGATTGTTTATGAATGGTGCATTATAAATGAATACTAATACACTGTTACTACTTTTATACCTCTGCTACAACACATCAGGTTGTGAATAATATTTGTATTTTCTGAAACAGAGCAACCATATTGTTGCACTAAAGGTGCTATTCAAAAGCCAGCTCAAACAATCACAAGTCGAGCACCAACTTCGCCGAGAAGTGGAAATACAAAGCCATCTTAGACACCCAAATATCCTACGACTCTACGGTTACTTCTATGATCAGGTACAGATTCTTTCAACAATATCGTTGCTCAAAATGGAACCAATTACATATTTTTTTCTCTAAAACATAACATATACACAGAAAAGAGTCTACCTGATTTTGGAAAATGCTGCCAAAGGAGAACTCTACAAGGAGTTGCAAAGGTGCAAATACTTCAGTGAGCGCCGTGCTGCTACCGTAAGTCTTCCATATTGCCATTAGTCTCGCAATTTATACGTTTTGTGTAAATTGTATTCATGGTTTTAAAAAACGGTTGAGGCGTGCGCCTCGAGGCGCGCCTCAAGGCGAAACGGCCAAAAAACGATTCTGAGGCGCGCCTCAGGGGGTTTATACTGTTTGTGCGCCTCAGAGGGGCTGAGGCGCTAAAAAGGGTGCGCCTCAGGGGCTTTAGAGATTTGTTTTTGATGTTTTTGCATTTTTGTGTCAATTTCAAGCAATTTCTGTCTTTTTTATGTGTGTTTTTGATGAATTTGGTGATGGATTTAGTTAGTATTACTATTTTTATAAGATATAGAATATTTATATTTATTTTTTAGTTCCGCCTCGGGCTTACGCCTCAGTTCGCCTCGAGGCTTACGCCTCGTGAGGCGAAGTGAAAACGCCTCGAAACTCGTTTCCGTTTTTTTAAACCTTGATTGTATTTACTAATAATGGATCTGTTTTGTGGATAGTATATTGCTTCATTAGCGCGTGCTCTTATATATTGTCATGGGAAGCATGTTATTCACAGAGATATAAAACCGGAGAACCTTTTAGTTGGTGCACAGGTAACCTAATATCGTTTACATATGCTGTATTTTAATTTTTTATTTTTTGTTTGATAACTGATTTGGCAGAAATGATGTGTGCTTGTGATCTCATTCAGGGTGACTTAAAGATTGCGGATTTTGGTTGGTCTGTGCACACATTCAATCGTAGGCAGACCATGTGTGGTACCCTAGATTATCTCCCGCCTGAAATGGGTAAATCACACTTGATGAAATGACTTATGATTCAAAACTCTTTCCTTAGTTTTTTTTTTTTTTTTTTTTGTATTCTGATATACTAATGGAATTACAGTCGAGAGTGCTGAGCATGATGCAAGTGTAGACATATGGAGTCTTGGTATTTTGTGCTATGAATTTCTCTATGGTATTCCTCCATTTGAAGCAAAAGAACACTCTGACACATATAGAAGGTAAGGAAATTTTTAACACAAACTGATCAGTGACTGTAAATTAGAATAAATGCGGGTTGGGTTACAAGTCAGAATGGGTTGGGGATTGAGTTCTCCCCCAATTTTTATGTAATCTTTTTTGAACGTCCAACGAAGAAACTTTATTAAAAAAGATTGCAAATGACTAGCTGGTAACTAGCCCAAAACAAAACTGCAACAACAATCTGTTTACACATATTTGACACCCAACAACAATCTGTTTACACATATTTGACACCCAGGTTACATCCTACCATCCCATCATGTGCAGATTGAATCCATTCCATATATCCCAGTCTAAAGACACTTCCTTGGATCTAGATTTGACCCACAGGAAACTTAGACTTTTAATATCTGAGACCGTCTTCTGAACCGATGGACTTGCCTGGTTAAAAACTGTTTCGTTTCTTACTTTCCACACACACCATAAAAAAGTCAGGCATACCGCATACAATAGTTTCTTTTAACAAAATGAATTAACTTTACTTGATTTTTATACCCATAAAGATAATAACATAACCAGAATTACTCATTATGTATTCAATAAAGAATTTGTGTTACCCATAAAGAATTTATAAATAGGGGTGCTAAACGGGTCGTGTTGGCGGGTTCAACCCAACCCGAACACGACCCAAGCCTGAAAATTGTGTTACACATATATACCCGAACACGACCCGAATATTCACGGGTTGACCCGAACACGACCCTTTCACCCCGAACTTTTTTATTTTTTCCACAAATTAATATATTAAAATTAAAATTTACTAAAAAAAACATAAATGTATTATGTATAAAATCTTATGTCAATTTTTCGTTTTAAGATATAATTTTGGCATAAAATACACACCCAATTTAATTTTTAAAAAACATATTGTAAAAAATATAACAGAATATAATTGGGTTAAACGGGTCAACCCGCCAACCCGACCGAGTTGACACAACCCCGACCCGTTTAGCTAAACGGGTTCGCGGGTTCAACCTGAAACTGACCCGAACCCGTTTAGACTATGATGTCATTATAAACATTATGATGCCATAACAATCTAGTTTTTTTTAACAAATATAATTTAGCTGGAATTATAATTAATAAAAATATACGCTGGGCTACTTTTGGCTAGTTCTCTTCATAGATAACTTTATTGATTTTGGACTCGTTTAATGATAACCCAGAATGAGTCTATAATTGGGTTAAACGGGTCAACCCGCCAACCCGACTGAGTTGACTCAACCCCGATCCGTTTAGCCAAACGGGTTCGCGGGTTCAACCTGAAACTGACCCGAACCCGTTTAGACTATGATGTCATTATAAACACTATGATGCCATAATAACAATATAGTTTTTTTAACATATATAATTTAGCTGGAATTATAATTAATAAAAATATACGCCGGGCTACTTTTGGCTGGTTCTCTTCATAATGAGTCTATTGATTTTGGACTCGTTTAATGATAACTCAGAATGAGTCTATAGTCATCTTTTATGCAAATGTGCAGGATTTTGCTAGTAGATTTGAAGTTTCCGCCAAAACCGGTAGTCTCCTCAGCTGCCAAGGATCTAATCAGTCAGGTTTTACACATCACGCTATCTCTCGTAATTATATTCAGATTTTATGATGTTAAAGTTATTTACAAGTTTTATATAAAATCACAGATGCTTGTTAGAGAAACTTCAAAGAGATTGCCTTTACACAAGCTTCTTGAGCATCCATGGATAATTCAGAATGCTGATCCATCAGGAGTCTACAAGTGTTAATCATCATGTTCATTATCATTCATTATCCTCTATCAATTAACATGATTTCTTAGAAATGAACGCGGGTGCAATTAACATGTTGAAGTCGATAATGTTATCATGCTTTGGTAATGGGAAATTCTGGAAACCACACACGAGTATAACATTGCAAACTGGTGTGTGTAAATAACACCGAATAAGGCCAATTCTTTCTACCTTATAACAATTCTTTAAGAGCACACATTAAATCTTTTTTTTTATGAGGACATATCTTGAAGCTAAACTCAACAACACATAAAGACCATGTGAGGTGATGTGTGCACAACAAAAAAGGGTACACACAGTAAACAGAACATGGTACAAGTCTTCACCGTATAACCGTGAGGTGATTTGTACAATTGTACATAGCAAGTTAGTCTCTGCATAAAGCAAGTCTGCGGTAAATAACACATAAGTTTAATCAAGAGAGGTGATATGCACAAAACAAAAATAGTCTGTAAGTGTATGCATATCGTGTTACAATTCGACATAGTATAACCATGAGAGGTGATTTTATAAGTATAAGATACGACTTTTCTTAATAGGTTTTTTTTGATGATGTATTTGTCATGGATAAGGCTTTGCCCTTTCAAGTGGTGAGAGTTCAATCCCCTTGATGGACAAAAATGTGTATTTTAGTGGTAGAATTAGAGAGTGTGTGAGTTGTCGTTCTAAAAAAAGTTATAACATCTATACATATCAAAACTAATGCCTAATATATGAGAACCATTTTTTTTTCTAATTAAAAGTTCCATAATATTTCCAAAAGAAAAAAATATATCAAATTTAATTGGTTGCTATGTAAACCAAAATATTTATGTTTTGGAAGTACTTAAGTTTTTATAAGATAAATAGTTGTTAGGGTCTTGTATTGACTTTGCTGATATCTTGCTAGTTCTTTATTTATGCAATTCTGTGGTTTAAAAAAAAACTAGTAGTTATAGCAATTGGTTACTAGTTAGAATACATATTAAAACCCTAATTTCCCCACCCCTCCCTTTTTCTTCTTGTACATTTGGTGACCTGCCCCGACGACAATCATCAAAACAGCATCCGAAAAACTCAAGCTCCGGCATAACAATCACCAAAGTTTGAAACTTTTGTGACCACATACAAACGGTTATACCCTTTGTTCGAATCCACAAGCACGATTAGTCGATATCCTAGCTATTCAACACTATTAATGTGACAATATTCATGACTATACTATAAATGCAATGAGACTATGAGTTGAATTTAGACCAAAATAGTCTTTTTTTTAACGTCAAATTTGGATCACTGACGGACCACTGGAGTATCATCGTGTTGATTTGCAAAAAGACGTTTAATTAATTAAATATTCGGTTACGTTTGTCGGAAAAAAGATAACAAGTGAAGATTTTTAGGAGGATTTCCAGCTCAATTACAGCTGTTTTACAGCCAAGACGCCAGCCCAGCCATTTATTGTCTTTCCTTTATTCGTGTTGTCAGTTTATTATAAATTGGGCGTTTGTTTGTGTATTCAAGTATGAACTTAATAATCAAAATCATCTTTTTATCTCCATACCTTTTGTCATGGTATCAGAGCATGGTTGAATGATTCTAGGATCAAACCATCGGTCATCATCTACCTTCTTTTCAGTCTCTTCAAAATCAAACCCAAACCAGAAAAAACCAAAACCAAAATCAAACATCAAACCTACTTACCTCTAATCCATATCAAAAACAACAACAGCAGCAGCCGCCAACATCAGCAGTTGCCGCCACATCCCTTGCCGCTGCCACCACATCCATCCTTGTCCGCAAGCCCTAAAACCAACCACACAACCACACACGCTTTGTCCTGTTCAGCCGCACACCAAAAGACGAACCCTAATTTTTCCCAACAATTCCGCTGCCAGTAAAACCCTAATCGCCTTCAACAATTTCGCTACACACCTCCGATTGCACATCTCCGATCCCCGGCGGCTTGCAAATCCGTCGCTTCTCAACCCCGTAGACCACAGGCCTCCATCTTCCAGCGATTCGGTCCGGCGTTCATACGTCTGAGTGCAGAAGTGTTGTCTAGAGAAGAAGTCTTGGGGGAGTTTTTTTTGCTTCTGTGTTTTGAGGAGTTTTTCTTTCTCTGTGTAGCTACCAAGAACAAGACACTAGAAGGAAGAAAGAGGAAAGAAAAAGTAAAAAGTGTGAGAGAGCACGTGAAGGAAGGAGCAAAAAAAAGGGAATTGTAGTTCAAAAAAAAAAAAAAAAAATTGCAAATGATTAATCACAGGAACTATGAGTTGCTGAAAGATTATCCGTCAACAAGTGGGGAAGCCTATTTAACAACACAGGAAAGCGATGATCAAGTCAGTTCTTGGATTTTTGATTGTGGAGCCACTGATACGATGACGTACGAGCCGTCAGACTTCGTGTCTACAAAGAAACCAAACAGAACCTACATCAAGACTGCAAATGGCGAAAATGCTTTAGTAAAGGGAGGAGGAACTGTTGAAATATCTCCCAATCTGAGATTGTCAAATTGTTTATATGTTCCTTCGTTAACACACAAGTTGTTATCAATAAGTCATGTTACAAAGGAACTCAATTGCACAGTTCTAATGCATCCTCATTTTTGTATCTTACAGGACATCAGAACTGGAAAGATAATTGGGCGTGGCACTGAACGACAAGGCTTATACTATGTGGATGAGGTGACTCAATCAGGGACTGCGATGCTTGCTCACGGAACAAAGAGTAGAGAAGCATGGCTTTGGCATCGGAGATTAGGGCATCCTTCTGCCGGGTATCTACATCTTTTACTCCCTAAACTCTTCCCGTCCAACAGTACATTAGACTGTGAAACATGTGCCTTAGCCAAAAGCCATAAAAAACCTTTCAAACCAAGTAACACTAGGGTCAGTGAACCGTTTTCACTAATACATTCCGATGTTTGGGGTCCAGCTGAAATGAATGGAGGTCAAAATCTTCGTTTCTTCCTATTATTTGTTGATGACTGTACCCGTATGACATGGGTATATTTTTTAAAACACAAATCTGAAGTCTTTGACAAATTTAGACTATTTTACACTATGGTCCAAACTCAATTCAAAACCAACATTCAGATCTTACGATCTGATAATGGAGGGGAGTACGTTAATACCTCCATGAAACAATTTATTCAAGAAAAGGGAATGATTCACCAAACCACTTGCCCAAAACACCCAGAACAGAATGGTGTAGTTGAGCGGAAAAATGGCATTTTAGTAGAAATGGCCCGAGCCCTTATGCTTGAATCCAAAGTCCCTAAATCGTTTTGGCCCGAAGCTATAAACACAGCTGTGTATCTCCTTAATCGTTTACCAACTAAAGCCCTTGACTTAAAAACTCCCCTAGATACCTTATCCACATTCACCAAACTACCCCCACCTCTTACCTTACCACCCCGTGTCTTTGGGTGTACCGTTTTTCCCCATATACCCAAAACCGAACGATCCAAACTTGATCCATGTGCCGAAAAATGTGTTTTTGTTGGTTATGGGGTGAATCAGAAAGGATATCGATGTTATAACCCATCACGACGTCGTGTGATTACCACTGTCCACTGCGATTTTCTTGAAACAGAATATTACTATCAGTCCCATCTCAGTGGTCAGGGGGAGATAGAACATGAAGACTCACTGAGCTGGTTGAAGTGGATACCATCTGCAAGCGAAAATGAGTCATCACATACATCCACACATACTAAGCCTGTCGAAAGTCTCACCCAAGAATCATCCAGACTGGTGTTCGAGGTAAGTGACTCTCCAAACCTTGAAAATGTGCCTGAATCTGATCCAGATACTACTAACAATCAGGAAAGTCCCGAGATAATGGAACAGGTGGAGATTGCTGAGCAAAACAACGCAGTCCAAGAAGAAGTCGAATCTAATGAACAGCATGATGAAGGCTCTGGAACAACACCGGGAACATATGTTTTACCTCCTAGAGCCAATAGAGGGGTTCCTCCAAAACGGTACTCCCCAGAAAGGGAAACCAAAAATTCAAGGTACCCTACAGCCAATATGGTTGACGGGAACTTATCTAGCAGTGCGAAAGCATTTGTTACCTCACTATACTCCGAACAAATACCGACTTCCGTAAAGGAAGCCCAGGGTAAGAAGAACTGGAAGGAAGCAATGGAAACGGAGATGCATGCTCTTATGAAAAACAACACGTGGGAGAAGTGTGTTCTTCCTAAAGGAAAGAAAACTGTTGGATGTCGGTGGGTGTATTCAATCAAATACAAACCAGATGGTTCCATTGGAAGATACAAAGCTCGGCTCGTAGCCAAGAGTTACACTCAGACGTATGGGATCGATTACTCTGAGACATTCTCTCCGGTTGCAAAAATGGATACCATCAGAGTCCTCTTCTCTGTGGCAGCCAATAAGGAGTGGCCTCTCCACCAGTTTGACGTTACAAACGCATTTCTCCATGGAGACCTATCGGAAGAGGTCTACATGGAAGCACCTCCAGGTTTTTCAGGGAGTTTTAAAGAAAGGGAAGTATGTCGGTTGAAAAAGTCATTATACGGGCTAAAACAATCTCCTCGGGCATGGTTTGGAAAGTTCACTTTGGCCATGAAAGAATACGGGTATCACCAAAGTAATGTTGATCATACTCTGTTCCTCAAGAGAAGAAATGGCCTTGTAACTTGCTTGATCATATATGTAGACGACATGATTATTACCGGAAATGATGTAGAAGAAATAGCACAGCTGAAAGAGAATCTGTTTTCAAAATTTGAAATGAAAGATCTAGGGAATCTCAAGTATTTCCTCGGGATTGAAGTCCTCAGGTCTAAACGGGGGATCTTCATATGTCAAAGAAAGTATGTCCTTGATCTTCTGGCGGAAACCGGGTTGATTGATTGCAAACCCGCAGATACTCCAATGGTGGTGAACCACAACCTTCACATGGAACTTAATGGGGAGCTTGCAGACAAAGAGAGGTATCAACGGCTCGTGGGCAAGCTAATTTATCTCTCCCACACTCGTCCTGATATAGCATATGCGGTTGGAGTAGTAAGTCAGTTCATGCACCAACCACAAGTTGCCCACATGGAAGCTGCTCAGAGGATTTTAAGGTATCTCAAGGGGACCGTAGGCCATGGAGTGTTGTTCAAAACAAATGGACATCTGAATGTTGAGCTCTACACGGATGCAGACTGGGCAGGAGATAAGGGAAATCGAAGGTCAACATCAGGGTACTTCTCCTTGGTCGGTGGAAACCTTGTTACCTGGAGAAGTAAGAAACAAAAGGTGGTTGCTCTATCAAGTGCAGAAGCGGAATTTAGAGGTATAGCTCGAGGTTTAAGCGAAGTTCTTTGGATCAGAAAGCTACTAGAAGACATTGGTTTTTTCCAAAAGGAACCTAGTAAAGTTATGTGTGACAATACGGCTGCAATACAAATCTCAGAAAACCCAGTACAACATGATCGAACAAAACACGTCGAGGTAGACCGGCATTTCATCAAAGAGAAACTGGAGGAAAGAATCATAGAGCTCCCATATGTATCGTCAAAAGATCAACTCGCAGATATTCTTACAAAGGCCGTCAACGGAAACGCTTTTAGTAGCTGCTTGAGCAAGTTAAGTATTGGTGACCCCACTACTCAACTTGAGGGGGAGTGTCGGAAAAAAGATAACAAGTGAAGATTTTTAGGAGGATTTCCTGCCCAATTACAGCTGTTTTACAGCCAAGACGCCAGCCCAGCCATTTATTGTCTTTCATTTATTCGTGTTGTCAGTTTATTATAAATTGGGCGTTTGTTTGTGTATTCAAGTATGAACTTAAAAATCAAAATCATCTTTTTATCTCCATACCTTTTGTCAACGTTAGCATAACACATGTCATCCCTTCATGAACAAGGTGTTATAGATATATAAACTCATGCTAACATATGTGAACAACCATTTTTTCCACCATCTAAGCAACCATTCTTTACTTCCCTAGCAATTTTGCATTTATAGCGGATTTGAAAAGAAACAAACTACTAGACTAGACTACTAGAGAAGACAATATGTCATATGTTGTTTGGAAACCACGTGGATATTGCCGGAAACTTGAGTATATAGCCAATTATATGCCTTACAAAACGCTATACAAAATTTTATAAACTTATGCACGGTTATATTTATAAAGTAAGGGTATTGTACAAATTGGTCTTTAACATACAGCTTGGCTTAACATGAGAAATGAAGGGGAGATTTTTTTGGCTTAACCGGGCCAATGCTGGCTTCAAAGTTTGGCTTGGGCGTTCCTCTGGGAAACCATACCGCCGACTGCCACTTAACAGACGTTGTACCACCACAAGAACATAACTCTCTGGCGTTACACACGGTGGAACGAAAACACGGGTGGGCTCAGGATTCAAGCTGACAACCTCGCAGAAGGCCTAACTCAAATCCTTCATTGCCTTAATTCAGCAAAAGTGACACAAGTGAGCATCGAACTTAGGCCTCCACCAGTGGCGAAGCTTGAAAATTTCCACCGGGGGTCGGAAGTCACCGGACCTAAAAATTCTATATAAGTAAATTTTATTTTTATAAAACCGGGGGGTCAAAAACGTATATACCTAAAAAATCTATACGAAACGTACATACATAACCAAGTTTAGAAAGGAAAAACTTAACTCCGTAAATTGAGACCCATTTAGAATTGAAGAAAGTTAGTGGTTCAAACTGGAAGTAACGGATCTGGAATCCAGATCTAGGATCTGACGCATGGGTGCATCCCTAGAGCCTTTATTTATGTGCATAGAGATGGCCGACCAATTGCACACACGCTGACCCATGCATTTAGCTTCATTTAATTTGATGCATAATTAAGACTAGCTGTTTTAGGAGAGTTACCGATATGCTCCGGTAGACCACGAGCCAGATTTAAAATCAATTTGTTAGATAACTTTTTAAATAATTTATCAATTTGCCATGTTAGCCATAAGGTTTGGTGGTGTGTATCACGTCAATCCCCTTGCCACATCAACCTTTAGCTCCAGAGGCGGAACCACAATATAATTAGTCGTAACACGGGCTACGGCTCAACCCCGTATTTACAGTGTTATTTTTTCGTTTTTATACAAAGAATACCCTAAAAAAATATTAGAATACCCCTAACCATAAAAATATGAAAGTATAACAGTGTAAATCTAATTCTTTTTACAAGTCTAAACATAATTGTTAATAGCCTATTAAGCTAGCCCATTAGCCCAAAACCCAAAATAATAATAAAACAGTCCCATTTTGTTGGTGCAATGTCGACTTCGTCTTGTATCGAGTCTTGTATTAAGTTGGTTAGATCAGGGCACGTAATACGAGAAAAGTGTGAAATATGTGGGAAAGACCATTTCGCACGAAATGGAATATGTCCGCCATTTCGTACGAAATGAACTTGGCCATTTCAAACCGAGAGAGATGCAGAAAGAAGGAAAGGTAAGAATGATGAAGAAGAAGTCCGAGTGATAAAAGTCAAAGAAATTCCAGTTTTCGAGATTAAAAAGGAAGCTGTTGCAGAAAAGGTGTCTGAGAATTGTGAAAATTGTGAGACTATGAAAAAGCAAAACAATGAGTTGATTCACAACATGAACAGATTGAAAGAATCATATGATGTCTTGAACAAAGACATGAATCAATATAACGAGACAAGCAGTGAACAAGCTACAGCCATGAAGACACTCAATGGAGCATACATGATAAAGCAGGATATGGTCAATTATTACATTGGGATGTGTGCTGAGCTTGAACAGAAATTGGAAACTCAGAGAATCGAAACTAAGAGAGTAAACAAATTGTTGAAAAGTTACTCATGTTCTTCTTATGTGATTGACAAGATTTATCCCACAGTTGAAGGCATGAAGGCGTTTGAAAAAGAAAAATCTGAAGAGAAGAATTCCGAAACAATAGAGGATACTGAAGTGAAGATTTCTGGTAAGAAACAAAGTTTTGGCTATAACAAGTGTCCACCCCCGCTTGAAAATGGATATTCTCCACGAAATCCAAATTCAGAAAGAGTAAAAAAGGCAACCAACTTACAGTGGGAATCTGAGCCTTCAGATAACTTGCCAGACAACATTGATGTCACGTTCACATCATCCGACACTGATCATGAGTCCGAGTTAATAAAGAAAGTGGTCGATCAGGTGTTGGATAAAGATGAAACGGATGAGTCAAAATCAAAGTCAAAATCTGAGTCCGACACTTCAAGTCCAACAGTCGAAAAGGGCAAACGGGTTTACAATAAAGATTTTCTGTTATCGCAAAATAATTTGAATGACGAAACATTCAAAGTAGCATATACTTTGAATGATTCTGACAAATTATATTCTGATGAAGAATTTCCAATAAGAGGTGTTAAAACTGAAATGATCAAAAAGGTTTTCAAACTAACAGAAATTAATATTTCTGAAATAAAAGATGTAAATCTTTCTGGAAAACCTAAACAATACACCTCAAGAGATAAACAAAGGTTAAACAAGAAAAAAGGTTACAGTTCTGGTTCTGGTTTTCAAAAGAAACCAAACCATAACGGTAATTTCAAAAAGAAAGGTTTAGGTTTTATTCCACAAAAAAAATCATAAAAATGAGAAAATTTATAAACCAAAAACTGTTTTTGTTTCAGGAATATCATCTGAAGAAGAAAAAGAGCAATTGTTCAGAAAGCAGACAAACAAAGAATTCCTTGCTAAAAAGCAAGAAGAAATGAAGAAGGATATTGCTCAGAAGAAGGAGACAAGAACCTGTTTTCAATGCAAAACAGTTGGTCATATTGCCAGGAATTGTCCAAAGGCAATCCAAACAAAACAAGGTGTCTATAAAAAACTGAAAGACAAGATTTTTGAGAATGAACCACCAACCAAACCTTTTAAAGTTTTCAAAAATTCAAAGTTTAAGGTTGGTGAGTGTTCAAAAAGTTTTTACAAAAGAAAGGTGAATCTGAACAACCAAAAGTGGGTTGTTAAGAAGTTAGGTGATAGTTCTGGAAATGAATCTGACTCGTCAAAGTCAGAGGAGGCACAAGTTGTGATAAAAGGTGAAAATTTAGTTCCGCCATTTGATAATACAAATTTTCCAACATTGCGGGCTGCAAATTTAAAATCAAAAATTGGAAAAGTTGAAAGTTCAAATCAATTCTTTTCTGAAAAGAAAGATTTTGATGTTGAAAAAGCCTTTAGCCCCAAAGTTCAAAATATTTTTGAAAAAATGGTTGACGGGAAGGTCAAAAGGGTAAAGGAATTTTATGAGAAGAAAACGAAGAAACCAGATGAAGATGGGCCATCCCAGGTTAGTAACTGGGATAGAACCTATCATGACTAAACTCTGGAATTGCCGGAGCTCCCAAGTTGGTAATCGTGGAGCAGGAATCGGCATTATTCTTGAAAATGTTTGTTTGGAAAACCTATAAGTGGTAGTTTTCTTGGATATTGTCATATTTATATTTACAGATGGTAGTGTTGATAAGTGAACCTACAAATGGTTAATCAAGGTCATTAAGTTGAACCTGATTCAATTTTCATACAAATGGTTGAGAAACAAAGTGATGAATGAATCCCCGATTTTACAAGTGAAATCAACAAAACTAATTTTCCGGAAAAAACATTTTGATTAAAACAAACTTAAGTGTTTTGAAATCATAATGGGAAAATAGTTTGTTGTCAGGGGGAGTTCTGATTGTTTATGCCAAGTGGATGGAGATTTGAAGCAATTCACAACAGTTTGTCACTTTATTTGTATAGTTTGTTTTCAAATTTTCTTTGAAAATCAAAAATTGAAACATATTTTTGATTTTAGGGGGAGTACAAATTTTTAGAAATTTCGAAAATTTGAAAAAGCCAAAAACATGAGAAAATCAAAAACGAGTTTTGTTGTGAAAAAGAGGAAATGGTAGTACATCAGTGAACAATCACAGCATGCTAAAGAATTGGAAAGGCAAATGTGATAAACGGTCTCACTGATGATGTGCCAGTAGGTTTTCGTAAACTTAGTAGATTGTGTTCGAGATATAAACCTAAATATCATACTTACTTATTGCGTGGGGAACATCTCTCGGATATATGGGTAACCCCCGAAATATTGTTTGAAAGGCTTTCTATTTCTGATATACTAGGTCTTTGTGCGTGGTGATATCTGGGGTATTATACCTGGACTTCTGATTTTGCGGGAGCAATAGACTAGTCCTCGTATAATACTTTGCATAGCTTTAATCTTAAAGCCCACCATCTGCATAAAAATTGATAAAATATCGAAAGATACGAATCAATTGCAGTTGAAGAAAAGATTCTCTAAAGGGAACCCACCTAAAGTCGAACCATCATCTCTCTGATTTTGCGGAAGCAATAGCCTGAGCTCTCATGGTCTCGCATTTAACCCCTTACAGATATCATTAGTGTACATTCACCTGTAAGACTGAATATAGGAGTCTGGATACGGGAGTATATTCTGAGGTGGGACACGCAAATAAGTTTAAGTCTCTAAAACATTAATCTCGTATCTCGAAACAGTTGAACTTTATGTGAAAATTTAAGTGGATCAGTATACTGACAATCTACGTGAATCGTTTAGAACTTAAAATGTTTAAAGCTTAACGGTGTTGGTGATGTGTCTAAAAAACTGATATGATCCTCTTACACAAACTCACAAAAATATTGTTTGTAAATATTTCCTTACTGTTTTCATTATAATTCAAAAATTCAAAAAGATTTTCAGTGTGTTTTAGCATAAATTTTTGAAAATACAAAAAGATTTTTGACAACTGATGTTGGAGAGCTGATTTTCAAAATTCTGAGTGCTAAACATGATGAACAACAGGTTTGGGAAAGTTTGTTTGAAATAAGAAAAGATTTTGAAATGAAAATGTCAAATCTGAATGTTTTTCTTACAATTGGTCATCAAAGATTTTAAAATGTTAAATCATTTTGATCGATACCTGCAAGTGGTTTCTAAATTTGTCAAATTGTTAAATTTGTGAAATTCATTTCTAGGTAGAGTTTGTGCAGGTTAGAGCCAGGTTACGATCTTAGAACCGGTGAAAGTTATAAGAGCCAGGTTTACGATCCAAAGCCTGTAGATTGTGAATTCCAGACTGCGATCCCAGCTTATCTAGAGGGGGAGTCTGAAGATATCAAGAGGGATTCTGAAGATGTAAAGAGCCAATTTCTGATTCTGGAACTGCTATCAACACAAGTTGCTGATGCTGAAGAACTTAAGGAATCAAGAGATCTGATCAAGAGAAGATAGAGACAGGTTGAGATTCAGGAAGAGAGAGAAAGAGATTGGTTGAGGATGCTTTCAATGGAGAATTCTTTGGAGAGAGTGAGAAGACTGATAAAGACTGAAGATGTGACATACCGAAGACTTCGTCAACATCCAAGGGGGAGTCTGTTGGTGCAAATGTCTGTCTACTTCGTCTTGTATTAAGTTGGTTAGATCAGGGCACGTAATACGAGAAAAGTGTGAAATATGCTGTGACAACCCGTGTTTTTAAGGTCTCTACTCGACTTAATACTTGTTCACTAAGAAGTGTTGTTTATATATATACATATGGTGTGTATTAAGTGTGTATGTGATATATGTTTTGTGTTAATAAATAAAGGTTGTGAATTATTTATTTTGGATGAGGCTTATTTGATTACATTTCTTGTGCGACGAACACCCACTCGACGAAAACACCATGTTTTCGTCGCCTTCATCAATTTCGTCGAGAATAGGCTTTGGCCCAAGACCATTCTGCCTGCCCACTTGTGTGGTCTTTTGGCCTTATAACTATTGTGTACGTAACCTTCATCATTCTTATTATCTTAACATAACAAACCAAACCCTAAACCCCTTTAGTGTGTGTCGGCAGAAATGAAACCCCCCTTCTATCGAGACAACATCTGTTCGGTCAGGTTTTTGGCTTTGACTGATTAATTGGAAAACGAGTAGTTAAGCATACCGAGCAAACCAAGGTGAGTTCACACTTCTAAGGCATGGGATTCCCGGTGGGTTGGGAATGGGATTGAATAACTACGGCAGAACTTATACATTTACCACTACTAGACTACTTACCACCGTCCTCGGATTGGGAAGGACGCCAGCGCTAAACCTACGTACTATTTACGTACCACTGTCCTCGGATTGGGAAGGGCACTTACGTAAAACCTACGTAATCTCATACTTACCACGGTCCTCGGATTGGGAAGGACGTCTATAGAGACAACTAGTCTAGTAATATACAACATGGGAAGCCCCCACTAACTATGGATATGTTTGGGAAACAAGGATACTGGATAACACATGGTTATGAAACAAACCTACGATTTCTGAAACGAACTCAATAACTGAACAATCAACTGTGAACTCGCTCAACTTTGTTGTTAACTCGTTGTTACATGCCTTTCAGGTCGATAGGTACTCATGGAGCTTGCATAGGGAGGCGCGGTCGTTGTGGGACATGGACAATGGGTGCCATGTTAAAAACATTATAACATTTCGAACTAAATACTTATGTTGGGTTTTCACATTTATGCTTCCGCTAAACACTTAACTATGTTTTGTTTTGAACACCTTTCGTATTGTTGGGATGAATTTTTATTTATTACTTACAATGTTCAATATGATTGGTGGCTTGATCCTGGTCAGTCACGCCTCCAAGCGATGATACTCCACATGTGGATTTTGGGGGTGTGACAGATTGGTATCAGAGCCATTGGTTATAGTGAACTTGGTTTTAATAAGGGAAAAAGTTTTTGTTAAAACCAGACTATAACCTGTACAGTGCTCAACGATCCACAATGACGCTTCGCTCCACATGCAAGGCTCAACACAATAGGTGATATGGTTTATGTTAATATTGCCTACTTGTTAGTTGCATAGTACATTGCTCATAGTATGCTTAGATGAACGTAACAACTATTGCTTGAAAACACATGTGTGCTTACTCTCTTCTATCATCGCACTTTCGCGAACCTTTCTCACCCATGTTTTCTTTGATATGGAGATCATGAGTGGACGCGTTAATCTAACTCAAGCCCAGTTGACGGCTTTGATCAATGAACGAGTTGCTGAGGCACTCGCAGCCGCTCAGGCAGGAGGTATAACCTGCCATTGCAACTTACTCTAGGATCTTTAGATCCTACTCTCTTAAACCAAATCTCGTGTTTAATTTATTCCCTCTTGTATACACAACAGGCCAGCATGCTCAGCCGCTTGTGTGCACGTTCAAGACTTTCATGGACTGTGGTCCTAGTACTTTCAGTGGCACTGAAGGGGCTGTTGGACTCCTTCACTGGTTTGAGAAGCTTGAATCAGTCTTTGAGATGTGTGAATTCCCTGAAGCTCATAGGGTGAAGTATGCCACTGGTACTCTCGAAGGCGTCTTTGACTTGGTGGAACGCGCAAGTTCAAATGTTAGGGCTGGCAGCTGCTAATGCCACCCCATGGAACGACTTCAAGGAACTGATCAAGCGGGAGTACTGCACTCGTGATGACATCCACAAGCTGGAAGTGGAGTTCTTTAACCTGAAGATGACGGGGTCAGAGATAGAGGCGTATACGAAGCGATCCAATGAACTAGCAGTGTTATGTCCAACTATGGTGGATCCTCCCATCAAGCATATCGAGCTGTACCTCAAAGGCTTAGTACCCGAGATTCAAAGCCATGTGACTTCGGCTAACCTTGCTACCATCCAGGATGTTACTCGTCTTGCTCATCGTCTCACAGACCAGGCAGTAGAACAGAACAAGCTGCTTAAGCGTATAGGTGCTACTGCTACTACTACTTCTGCTATTTCCAGTGGCAACAAACGAAAATGGGATGGAGCCTCCAGCAAGGGTTCGACTACAGTTCAGTCCCAGGCGCAGCAGTGAAAGATTGATGACTACCAGAGTCCTGGTCAGCAATCTTCTGGTAGTCAAGGGCATGGTGGATAACGAGGAAACCACCCAAAGTGCAACAAATGCAACAGACACCATAGTGGTCAGTGTAACAAGGGACGTTGTCAGAGGTGTCTCAAGATGGGTCATGAAGCCAAGGATTGCAGGAGCTCACGGCCTGCAAATCAGAATCGTCAGTAGCAACAGCAAGCACCGCAGCATCAGAAACAGCAACGGGGCAACAGGGGATGCTTTCAGTGTGGCGCTGAAGGTCACTTCAAGAGACACTGCCCGCAGTTAAATCAGAATCAGAATCAGAACCACAACCAAGGAAACGGGAACAATAATGAGGGCAACAATGGGGGAAACAATGATGGCAACGGTGCTAGGGGTCGAGTGTTCGTGCTGGGTCAGGGTGACGTAAGGAATGATCCTAACGTAGTGATGGGTAAGTTCCTTCTCGACGACTTTTATGTTACTGTTTTATTTGATTCGGGTGCCGATACCAGTTATGTGTCTCTAAAAGTTAGTCAAATGCTCAAGCGCACACCAACACTTATAAACACCAAGCACATAGTAGAGTTAGCAAATGGTAAAAGCCTAGAGGCCACGCATATAATTAAGGGTTGTAATATAGTTTTAGCGGGTCAGACCTTCTCCATCGATCTTATTCATATAGTTCTGGGTAGTTTCGACATCGTCATTGGGATGGATTGGTTATCCCAACAGCAAGCAGAGATCCTATGCAAAGAGAAGATTGTCCGTATTCCCCGTTCTGGTAAAGAACCTCTCGAAGTTCAAGGCGACAAGAGTGGTGCTGTAGTGGGCATCATTTCCTTTCTTAAGGCCCAGAAGTGTTTGCGAAAGGGCCACACCACTATTTTAGCACTTGTTACTGACGCATCAACGAAAGAGAAGATAATAGAGGATATTCCAGTAGTACGTGATTTTCCTCAAGTGTTCCATGAAGATTTACCTGGTCTTCCACCCCATTGTCAGGTTGAGTTTCAAATCGAGCTAGCTCCTGGAGCAGCGCCTATAGCTCGTGCACCCTATCGTTTAGCTCCATTAGAACTTGAAGAACTGTCCACTCAACTACAAGAACTTTTGGATAAGGGTTTTATTCATCCTAGCTCTTCGCCCTGGGGAGCTCCAGTATTATTTGTGAAGAAGAAAGACGGTACCTTCAGAATGTGTATCGATTACCGTGAACTCAACAAGGTGACCGTGAAGAATCGCTATCCTCTTCCACGCATCGATGACTTGTTCGATCAGCTGCAAGGGTCGACCTACTACTCGAAGATTGACCTGAGGTCAGGTTACCATCAACTGAGAGTTCGAGACGAGGATATCTCTAAGACAGCGTTCAGGACTCGGTATGGGCATTACGAGTTTCTGGTTATGCCTTTTGGATTGACAAACGCACATGCAGTCTTTATGGATCTTATGAACAGAGTGTGCAAGCCTTACTTGGATAAGTTTGTTATTGTATTCATCGACGACATCCTGATCTATTCTAAGAGTCAGGAGTAACACGAGCATCATCTACGGCTTATTTTAGAACTCCTTCGAACATAACAGTTGTATGCCAAGTTTTCGAAATGCGACTTTTGGCTTCGTGAAGTCCACTTTCTAGGCCACGTGGTAAACAAGGATGGGATTCATGTTGATCCATCCAAGGTAGACTCGATCAAGAACTGGCCTGCACCCCGCACACCAACAGAAATCCGCCAATTCTTGGGTTTGGCGGGCTACTACAGAAGGTTCATCAAAGACTTCTCGAAGATTGCACAGCCGCTTACTCTACTAACTCAGAAAGGTGTCACCTATCATTGGGGTAATGCACAGGAATCAACATTTCAGCACTTAAAGGATAGACTTTGTAGCGCACCTATCCTCGCATTGCCTGAGGGCACAGACGATTTTGTGGTTTATTGTTACGTGTCCATCCAGGGACTTGGTTGTGTGTTAATGCAACGTGACAAGGTCATAGCCTACGCATCACACCAACTTAAAGTTCACGAAAGGAATTACACTACACACAATTTGGAGCTGGGAGCTGTTGTTTTCGCACTTATGATATGGAGACATTACCTGTACGGTACCAAGTGCACCATCTACACCGATCACAGGAGTCTCGATCATATCTTCAAGCAAAAGGAGTTGAACATGCGACAACGTCGATGGGTCGAGCTATTGAATGATTACGAATGTGCGATCAAGTACCATCCGGGCAAAGCTAATGTTGTGGTCGACGCCCTCAGTCGAAAAAGATACTACACCTAAACGCGTGCATGCATTACAACTTACCATCCAGTCTAATCTTCCTACACAGATACGAGATGCTCAAGTTGAAGCATTGAAACCAGAAAACGTCAGGGCTGAAGCCCTACGCGGCTTAAGGAAACGGTTAGAACAAAAGGGAGACGGCGCCTATTACGTTACAGGGCACATTTGGGTCCCACACTATGGAAACTTACGCGAGCTGGTGATGGATGAAGCACATAAGTCTCACTACTCAGTACATCATGGTTCGGATAAGATGTACCACGACTTGAAGACTACGTACTGGTGGCCTAGTATGAAAGCCCACATAGCAACTTACGTCAGCAAATGTTTGACTTGTGCGAGAGTCAAGTCTGAATATCAGAAACCATCAGGCCTACTCCAAAAACCAGAGATACCACAATGGAAATGGGAGCAAATTTCCATGGATTTCGTTACAGGCCTGCCTAGATCTCAACGTGGAAATGACACTATTTGGGTGATCGTGGATCGACTCACAAAGTCTGCACACTTTTTGGCTATTAAGGAAACGGATAAGTTCTCCACCTTAGCAGATGTTTACCTTAAGGAAGTTGTCTCGAGGCACGGGGTGCCAACCTCTATTATTTCCGATCATGATGTGTAACGCCCCAAAATCTGAATGTTAATATTTGTAGTGTGTTCCTATATGACACGTTATGAAATTAATAACTAGGCTATTTAACCTAGTTAAAGGTATGGTCAAAAGTATTAAATGATGAAGGTATTGTTGGTTATGTTTTAAAGGGAAACCCGAGGGGTTAAAGTGGAACAAGATGGAAGTTGAGTTATTAATATGAAAGTTCAACACACACAAACACACACTTCATGTGTGTTCACGAATGTTCAGGAGCTCCAAGAGCTCCAAACCCTAACTCAACTAAATCACCAAATTGAAGGGTGAATCGAGGCTCAAATTCAAGAAGGAACACAGATTAATGATCACCTTCACGAGGGGATCATAAGGTATGTCTTAAATCTAGGATTCGTGATCATGTGTAAAGTGGGTTATGTTCTAATCCATGAGTTTAAGTGGAATTGAGCATGAGTATGTGTTTTAATCATCATATAGAACATGGATTATGAGTGGTTTGTGCTAATTTGAAGTTTAGATGTGAAACCCATTAGTTATGGTGATGAAGATGACTTGACTCATCACCTATGTCCAATTCTTGTGGAAAGATTTATGTATTTTGTGAGTATGATGAGTTGTTGTTAGATGAATTGAATGAAATGTGGTGTTGATATGTTTGATGTTTATGTGTGAGTGATAGGTGTTGATTACGAGAAGGATTTGATGAGTTATGTATGAGTTTAGAAGATTCATGCATGAATTAGTTGTACGTTATGCTTAAAAAGTGGTACGCACACCAAACGTATGATAAGATGTATATAGTGTCGTCCGTATAGTCGATTATGATGTTACGGGTATATGATGATAAGTCGATAGTTAAGTATGGTTAATAGTTGACTTTTGAAAGTCAACTAAGTATAAGAAACATGATTTGACTCATTGTCGTAAATATAGGTTGATGGGAAGTCGTATGGTACATGTTATAGCATGTTATAGCAATCCGTGTTAAATGTAATGACATGATGAGTTACATGAGTTTAGATGTATACGAATATGACTATATGAGTTATGTTTGTTAGAAATGATTAATGAAAGTTAAGTGTGAATTATGTGATTGATATGATTGTTATCATGTACGAATGCATATGCTAATAAGGGCGTGATTTTGATGAAAAGAGAGTATAGGAATCATGTCAAGACGGACTCAAGCATGAAAGGCTAACGGGAGGAATCGGATACGAGCACGGACGCATAAGGTAAGTGATTTCCGTAATCACTTTTTAGTTCGATTAAGTAATAAAGTGTTTTAATTAATTAAACATGATGTTTGAGGTCAAATATGTGTTGAAGTCTTCCGTCGTAAATGATGGAATTAAAGTTGACCAAAATGCCCTTGATGGGTATTTTGGGGCAAACGAACTTAAAAGTAGTTTAGAAACAAGTTATTCGATTAGTGTAATGTTTTGGACAAGTATGGAAGTGTGGAGTATGGTTTTGTTAGTCATAAACCAAATAATGCACGAATACCCTTAACGGGTCAAAATAAGCATATGAACGATAATGTATTAAGAGGATGCAAGACATCCAATAATTTAGCATTTTATGATATCCGTCACTGATATTATTAGGTCTATAAGAGGGTATGGTAAAATAAACAAGTTATGTTGATGAATGCATGAACGGGTCGAAATTTGGTAAGAGGGTAATAAGCCAAAGAGTTAAAAGTCTGAAATTTTATTATGTCGGATGTTGGATTTTAACTCCATTAGATGGAGAATTAAATTACGGACGTATAGGAAAAAGAATCGGGTAAAACGGATAAAAAACGAGAGAGTTATGCTTGTTTCCGTGAAATCGGATCGTGCTGGAAATATGCAGCAACCAGCTGCAATCTGTCTGTTGTTTTGAGGGCGTCGCGCCACGCGACGGGGGGTCGCGTGACACGACGGGTTAAGGTTCTCCGAAAATTGTTTTTTTCGCATGTTTGGTCCGGGAAGTTCGTTTAAACGTGTTTTAGGCTACGTGGGACTAATTTAAGTTACGTTTTATGAGCATTATGGTAAGCACACATGTAGATAGGTATGTATATATGTTTGTATATCTCTATACACGTATGTAGAAATGTATGGGAGCAGGTATGCAACTACACGGTATGTTTATAAGTACGTGAGCAAGTATACACGGATACATGAAGGTTTGTATGTGAGTACGCGTGTATGAGTTTGGTATGTTGTGAGTAGTAATGTATGTATGTATATATGTATAATGTCATGAGTGAACGTAGTATTGTAGGTAAGTGTATATGCAAATACGTATATAATGATGTAGATGTATTTATATGTAGGTATGCATGTAGATTGGTATGCATGTGTGTACATATGTACCTTTGTGGATAATAAGTATGAAGTTTAAGTATGTATGTAAATCATTCAGTATGATTAAGCTTTTACGTTGTTAACCGTGTACCGGGAGTTTTAGGTGTAATACAGGTACAGTATCGAAGGCTCACCAGAGGTGAGGTACTCGGAGGGAACGTTAATGTAAAGGAATAACGGAATGGAAATAGTCCAGGGCTAAGTATCGTTATTATTGATTACATATTAATGACTTGTACGTATTTGGTGAGTGCAGGTGGTTCGAGCCAGATTATTATGTTGAAGAGGAGCGATCGAAGATCGAGTCACAAGATAGATTGTACGGGAATGTTGAGTACGTAACTGAGTGAAGCTAGGTTATGATTTCTTATTGTAAATGAGTATAATAAATGTATTTATTGTATAAGAATTAACCTTAAGAATGAAGTTAAGCGCGTCAAGGTGTTTGTAACGAAATAAATTTTTATGGTACGAACTTCCGCTGCGACTTTTGTCCTTTACGATTTAGGGTGTAACAAGTTGGTATCAGAGCCCTGGTTTGAGGGAATCAAGTACGAGAAGGTAAGTACTTGAACTCAAACTTGTGTGCTCTTGAGATAAGAAACCCGTACAATCTAAGACTCGATCAAGATCCAAAGGTAGAAGCTAATGTAAGTATGTACTTATGTATACGTATAAAGAAACTGATGGTTTTGTATGTACAAGGTAAGCATAAGTGTTTGAAGAGGATGACCGTGAATGCAGTCTAGGATGAATACTAAGGCAGGCAAAGAGGTAATAGGACAAATAGGCAAATGAGCCCAGGTACGTAAATTCGATATGTGGGTACGTTTAACAGTAAAATTCATTAAGAGAAGGAAAATGTTAAATGAAGGATAATGATAGTATAGTAATGAAGTACTGAAAGTGATACACGCGCCGAAACCTAAGTCTACGGACATAAGGTGACAATAACATGAAGGCACGAAACTACTATGTGGATTGTGTACCTGGCCAGTACGCGAGAAACGTATGACGTTCGTGAGGTCATGATAATTGTTACAGGTATGTCCGGTAGAGTTGGGTAGCGGGCGGGCGTGTGGGTGAAATGGGAAGTAAGACTCTCGGGAAATTGAGAGTACTATGTAAGAATGAAAAACATGCCTGATAAGAATGAAGAGTATTGAATCCGTGATTAAGTGCGGATCAACAAGGTATGAATGATATGTTTGAATCCGTGAGACGGATTCAAGGATGAAAGGCATGGATGATATGTTTGAATCCGTGAGACGGATTCAAGGATGAAAGGCATGAATGATATGTTTGAATCCGTGAGACGGATTCAAGGATGAAAGGCATGGATAATATGTATGAATCCGCGAGAAGGATTTAAAACGCAGAAGTAATGAAGGGCATGAATGTAATGTTTGAATCCGTAAGGTGGATTCAATGAATGAAAAAGCACGAATGATGCGTCTGAATCCGTAAGACGGGTTTAAAAATATAAAAAGATGAAATTAATCCGCATAAGAAGGTGTCGACAGTTTGACCATGATTGAGTCGAACGGGTCATAGAAATAAGTATAAAGTAAAAGGTGATAGTATAATAGACGAAGTTTTGTATAAGTTACTTGTTAAAAGTGTTAGTAATTGACTCTTAAGAAGTCGAAATGATGACGGGCTGTGACCCGGACAATAACTTGAGTATGGGCGGGAATGGTAAGCTTGGTAAGAAATATTAAAACGATGTAATAAGGTCTTTGCAAGTAAGTATGAATGGAAGGGAGTACGAGTGTGTACTTCCGTTGGCGAAATGATTAATAGAATGAAAGGATTGCATGTAAGAGATAGAATGTGTGGTACGTTATAGTAGGTACGTAGGAAATTGTAGAAGAGTTATGGGTGGGTAATCACCTAGTGTAATGAATGTTTAAATGACATATGCTAACCGCCGATGATGTTGATGATAATGTAGAACTATTGATGTGATGAAACTAATTGTATTGATGAAAGGATATGCATGAGCGGAAGCTCATTACACGGATGAATGAAACCTGTCATGTACGGCTAGTACACGAGGAAAAGACGGTCGATCTGGGTTGCGGGTCGTTGGTTTGAGAAATGAAAAGGAGGTTAGTAAAATGTTTACCCATGTTGGATAGATATGAACTAGTATGACACATTTATATACGTAAATTAAGTAATGTATGAAGTGAAAGTAATAGTAATGTGGAATGAACGAAATGACTTAAAGGTAACGTAACGGTATGCAAGGAACGAGTAATAGTAGAAAACGTAGAATAAGGTTAACGTTAGAGTTAAGCACGTAGGTGTGACTATGAAATAGTAGTTTTGTGGTGGTGACAAAACAAAAGTTAAATGTTATACAGAAGTATGTAGAGAATGTAATTTTTAAGAGATGAGATGGAGATATTAGATCCATTAAGAACGGATCATATTAAAGGTTGGAAGAGTATGTGTATTGACCCGTTATTGACAGATCAAGGAAATAAAAATGAAAATGATATATGAAAGTAGGATCAGGAAAGTATGGACTTGTTTGGAAAAAGTCAATTGTTTGAATAGTTTATGAATCGAGAATGTATAGTTACCCATTACTATGATGTATTAGTTAAAGTTAAACATATCTGAGTATATACAAATTTCGACGCAAGATTGTATAGTCGATGAAAACATTATGAATGTTGAAATAAAAAAAGGGGATTGTTAGTAGTGGGATGTTGGAATGGTTTCAAGTAAATAAAAAGATATATAATGCATATGATATACGAGTATTAGAATGATGAATGAATCATTAGCTATAAAGGCTGTTAGGAACTTGCGTTATTAGTGAAAGCGACACTAATAAGAACTCCGGAGCGGGCTCTTTAAGAATGAAGATAGTCGTTGTGATGGGCTAGCGGTAGTGTTGATGGGACGTAGAGAAAAATTAATTAATGTTAAATAAAGGTGAGAAAGGTTTCGGGGACGAAACCTTAATTAAGGGTGGTAGACTTGTAACGCCCCAAAATCTGAATGTTAATATTTGTAGTGTGTTCCTATATGACACGTTATGAAATTAATAACTAGGCTATTTAACCTAGTTAAAGGTATGGTCAAAAGTATTAAATGATGAAGGTATTGTCGGTTATGTTTTAAAGGCAAACCCGAGGGGTTAAAGTGGAACAAGATGGAAGTTGAGTTATTAATATGAAAGTTCAACACACACAAACACACACTTCGTGTGTGTTCACGAATGTTCAGGAGCTCCAAGAGCTCCAAACCCTAACTCAACTAAATCACCAAATTGAAGGGTGAATCGAGGCTCAAATTCAAGAAGGAACACGGATTAATGATCACCTTCACGAGGGGATCATAAGGTATGTCTGAAATCTAGGATTCGTGATCATGTGTAAAGTGGGTTATGTTCTAATCCATGAGTTTAAGTGGAATTGAGCATGAGTATGTGTTATAATCATCATATAGAACATGGATTATGAGTGGTTTGTGCTAATTTGATGTTTAGATGTGAAACCCATTAGTTATGGTGATGAAAATGACTTGACACATCACCTATGTCCAATTCTTGTGGAAAGATTTATGTATTTTGTGAGTATGATGAGTTGTTGTTAGATGAATTGAATGAAATGTGGTGTTGATATGTTCGATGTTTATGTGTGAGTGATAGGTGTTGATTAGGAGAAGGATTTGATGAGTTATGAATGAGTTTAGAAGATTCATGCATGAATTAGTTGTACGTTATGCTTAAAAAGTGGTACGCACACCAAGCGTATGATAAGATGTATATAGTGTCGTCCGTATAGTCGATTATGATGTTACGGGTATATGATGATAAGTCGATAGTTAAGTATGGTTAATAGTTGACTTTTGAAAGTCAACTAAGTATAAGAAACATGATTTGACTCGTTGTCGTAAATATAGGTTGATGGGAAGTCTTATGGTACATGTTATAGCATGTTATAGCAATCCGTGTTAAATGTAATGACATGATGAGTTACATGAGTTTAAATGTATACGGATATGACTATATGAGTTATGTTTGTTAGAAATGATTAATGAAAGTTAAGTGTGAATTATGTGATTGATATGATTGTTATCATGTACGAATGCATATGCTAATAAGGGCGTGATTTTGATGAAAAGAGAGTATAGGAATCATGTCAAGACGGACTTAAGCATGAAAGGCTAACGGGAGGAATCGGATACGAGCACGGACGCATAAGGAAAGTGATTTCCGTAATCACTTTTTAGTTCGATTAAGTAATAAAGTGTTTTAATTAATTAAACATGATGTTTGAGGTCAAATATGTGTTGAAGTCTTCCGTCGTAAATGATGGAATTAAAGTTGACCAAAATGCCCTTGATGGGTATTTTGGGGCAAACGATCTTAAAAGTAGTTTAGAAACAAGTTATTCGATTAGTGTAATGTTTTGGACAAGTATGGAAGTGTGGGGGTATGGTTTTGTTAGTCATAAACCAAATAATGCACGAATACCCTTAACGGGTCAAAATAAGCATATGAACGATAATGTATTAAGAGGATGCAAGACATCCAATAATTTAGCATTTTATGATATCCGTCACTGATATTATTAGGTCTATAAGAGGGTATGGTAAAATAAACAAGTTATGTTGATGAATGCATGAACGGGTCAAAATTTGGTAAGAGGGTAATAAGCCGAAGAGTTAAAAGTCTGAAATTTTATTATGTCGGATGTTGGATTTTAACTCCATTAGATGGAGAATTAAATTACGGACGTATAGGAAAAAGAATCGGGTAAAACGGATCAAAAACGAGAGAGTTATGCTTGTTTCCGTGAAATCGGATCGTGCTGGAAATATGCAGCAACCAGCTGCAATCTGTCTGTCGTTTTGAGGGCGTCGCGCGACGCGACGGGTTAAGGTTCTCCAAAAATTGTTTTTTTCGCGTGTTTGGTCCGGGAAGTTCGTTTAAACGTGTTTTAGGCTACGTGGGACTAATTTAAGTTACGTTTTATGAGCATTATGGTAAGCACACATGTAGATAGGTATGTATGTATGTTTGTATATCTCTATACACGTATGTAGAAATGTATGGGAGCAGGTATGCAACTACACGGTATGTTTATAAGTACGTGAGCAAGTATACACGGATACATGAAGGTTTGTATGTGTGTACGCGTGTATGAGTTTGGTATGTTGTGAGTAGTAATGTATGTATGTATATATGTATAATGTCATGAGTGAACATAGTATTGTAGGTAAGTGTATATGCAAATACGTATATAATGATGTAGATGTATTTATATGTAGGTATGCATGTAGATTGGTATGCATGTGTGTACATATGTACCTTTGTGGATAATAAGTATGAAGTTTAAGTATGTATGTAAATCATTCAGTATGATTAAGCTTTTACGTTGTTAACCGTGTACCGGGAGTTTTAGGTGTAATGCAGGTACAGTATCGAAGGCTCACCAGAGGTGAGGTACTCGGAGGGAACGTTAATGTAAAGGAATGGAAATAGTCCAGGGCTAAGTATCGTTATTATTGATTACATATTAATGACTTGTACGTATTTGGTGAGTGCAGGTGGTTCGAGCCAGATTATTATGTTGAAGAGGAGCGATCGAAGATCGAGTCACAAGATAGATTGTACGGGAATGTTGAGTACGTAACTGAGTGAAGCTAGGTTATGATTTCTTATTGTAAATGAGTATAATAAATGTATTTATTGTATAAGAATTAACCTTAAGAATGAAGTTAAGCGCGTCAAGGTGTTTGTAACGAAAGAAATTTTTATGGTACGAATTTCCGCTGCGACTTTTGTCCTTTACGATTTAGGGTGTAACATGATGCACGTTTTACTTCAGAACTGTGGCAAGCAATGCACAAATCTTTTGGCTCTCGATTAGACATGAGCACAGCTTATCACCCACAAACGGATGGGCAGTCTGAACGCACCATCCAAACTCTTGAAGACATGCTTCGTGCATGTGTAATCGATTTCGGCAACAGCTGGGAAAAACACCTCCATTTGGTGGAGTTTTCGTATAATAACAGTTACCACACTAGCATCCAAGCCGCTCCGTTTGAGGCACTATACGGGCGTAAGTGCCGATCACCTCTTTGTTGGGCAGAAGTTGGCGACAGCCAAATCACTGGCCCAGAGCTCGTAGTTGATACTACAGAAAGGATTGCCCAGATACGACAACGCATGGCGGCAGCTCGTGACCGTCAGAAAAGCTACGCTAATAAGCATTGGAAACCTCTAGAATTTCAGGTCGGGGACCGGGTTCTACTTAAAGTCTCACCCTGGAAGGGTGTGGTTCGCATTGGAAAAAAGGGCAAACTCAATCCGCGTTACGTCGGACCGTTCGAAATCATTGAGAAGATTGGCAAGGTGGCTTACAAACTAAACCTACCAGTGGAACTCAGTGGAGTTCACAACGTTTTTCACGTGTCGAATCTGAAGAAGTGCCTGTCAGATGAGACCCTCATAGTTCCTTTGAAGGAACTCACTATCGACGATCAGTTGCGATTCGTCGAGGAACTAGTTGAAATCACGGACCGAGACGTTAAAGTCCTCAAGCACACCAGAATACCTCTTGTTCGAGTTCGTTGGAACTCCCGTCGTGGCCCAGAGTTCACCTGGGAACGAGAAGATCAAATGAAACTCAAGTATCCCCAGTTGTTCGGGAACAATGCAACTACTATTGAGGCTGAAGTTACTGCGGAATTTCGGGACGAAATTCCAAATCAACGGGGGGATGATGTGACACCCCAGGAAAACACGCAACCTATCTAGCTTCCTCAGTGACTACGTACTAAATTTCGGGACGAAATTTCTTTCAAGTTGGGGATGATGTGACAACCCGTGTTTTCAAGGTCTCTACTCGACTTAATACTTGTTCACTAAGAAGTGTTGTTTTTATATATATATATATGGTGTGTATTAAGTGTGTATGTGATATATGTTTTGTGTTAATAAATAAAGGTTGTGAATTATTTATTTTGGATGAGGCTTATTTGATTACATTTCTTGTGCGACGAACACCCACTCGACGAAAACACCATGTTTTCGTCGCCTTCATCAATTTCGTCGAGAATAGGCTATGGCCCAAGACCATTCTGCCGGCCCACTTGTGCGGTCTTTTGGCCTTATAACTATTGTGTACGTAACCTTCATCATTCTTATTATCTTAACATAACAAACCAAACCCTAAACCCCTTTAGTGTGCGTCGGCAGAAGTGAAACCCCCCTTCTATCGAGACAACATCTGTTCGGTCAGGTTTTTGGCTTTGACTGATTAATTGGAAAACGAGTAGTTAAGCATACCGAGCAAACCAAGGTGAGTTCACACTTCTAAGGCATGGGATTCCCGGTGGGTTGGGAATGGGATTGAATAACTACGACAGAACTTGTACATTTACCACTACTAGACTACTTACCACCGTCCTCGGATTGGGAAGGACGCCAGCGCTAAATCTACGTACTCGTTACGTACCACTGTCCTCGGATTTGGAAGGGCACTTACGTAAAACCTACGTAATCTCATACTTACCACGGTCCTCGGATTGGGAAGGACGTCTATAGAGACAACTAGTCTAGTAATATACAACATGGGAAGCCCCCACTAACTATGGATATGTTTGGGAAACAAGGATACTGGATAACACATGGTTATGAAACAAACCTACGATTTCTGAAACGAACTCAATAACTGAACAATCAACTGTGAACTCGCTCAACTTTGTTGTTGACTCGTTGTTACATGCCTTGCAGGTCGATAGGTACTCATGGAGCTTGCACAGGGAGGCGCGGTCGTTGTGGGACATGGACAATGGGTGCCATGTTAAAAACATTATAACATTTCGAACTAAATACTTATGTTGGGTTTTCACATTTATGCTTCCGCTAAACACTTAACTATGTTTTGTTTTGAACACCTTTCGTATTGTTGGGATGAATTTTTATTTATTACTTACAATGTTCAATATGATTGGTGGCTTGATCCTGGTGAGTCACGCCTCCAAGCGGTGATACTCCGCATGTGGATTTTGGGGGTGTGATAGATGGATTTTGGGGGTGTGACATATGTGGGAAAGACCATTTCGCACGAAATGGAATATGTCCATTTCGTACGAAATGAACTTGGCTGTTTCGTACGAAATGAGACGGGCCATTTCGTGTGAACCGTTTCGTGCGGAATGGTTAGCCTATAAATAGGTGCCTTGTTCAAATCATTTGTAAGGTTTCGATTCCGGTAGCGAAGCTCTGCCGAAGTGTCTCCAGCATTGTAAAACGATCTGATATCAATACAGAGACAGTTTAACGTGATTCTAAGTGCAAATCAGCTGAAATAACTCCGATACGTTTGTTTCCGCCTCTCGTATTGGATAGAACTCTTCTGAACGACTCGTTTTAGTCGTGCAAACGATCCTACACATTTATATGTTGATTATGGTGGCCGCAATGGGCCTGTTTTATATGCAATCGAATGGGCCCGAAATTTTTGAACAATGTCATGGTTTGTGCAGTCAAAAAGGATTTTTTTTTTCAAAAAGTAAAAGTGGACGACGTGATGAAACGATTTAAGCTATGAAAAAAAAAAGAGGACAAACCTATTAGGTATTTGTTTTACTTTATTTATTTATTTTCGTTTTTTTTTTTTCATATTGTATGATTGCACGGTAAAAAAAATTTAGGATACCCCTGATTTAATAGGCTGGTTCCGCCACTGTTTAGCTCCCTCCCACTAACACCATCTCGAGGGGCGTCAAATGGAGCTCCAAAGTTGCTCCCATGAGTAGAATAGAATGCCAGACGAATGAGGTGGTGGTCCATTGGCAAATGCAAAGCCTTTAAAAACACCTAGGTTGGAAAGGAGAAAGTCTTGGGTTCAAGTACCACAGACGACAGGGAATTAAAAAAATTAGCCGTTCAAAAAAAATGTTATTCTAAGAGCATATAGATAAATTTACAATTTTAATGAATTTATTGTATACTTTTTAAAGAGAACCTAATTTACGATGAATGCCAAGTTTCAATATGTATGTAGGATAAATTTTAATATGTCTAGGATAAATTTTGAAATGTGTAGGATAAAGTGTTTTTTCCTAATTAATGTAACAGAAAATAATTAATAAGAAACTTATAAATTATTTATTATTTACCATTATAACTTTTATTATTTTCTTCTCGAGTAATCATTCCCCTAAAATTATATGTGTTTCAAATAAAAAACCAAAAGCATACAGGAGTGTAACTCGTGAAATAAATCAGATTTAAGTTGAATGTCAGATTTAAGGTTTTGAAAATTTTAATGATAACTAAACCACATATAATTACAGTTTTTAATAATTCATATTTTTCGGTTCAAACTGGAGTTTATGCTAAAAAGGATAATGAGGAGGAAAAATAATTGTAAAAAAGTTTCATAGGAGTAAATTCGGGGTGGCCTGGTCTATTCGCACACGGCCTTTGTCTTTTTGCACACTCAAAGCGCCCCGCTATGGCCAAAGCGGGGCGCTTTGAGTGTGCAAAAAGACAAAAAGTGTTGGCTGTAATTTGTGTTGTTTTTTTTTTTTGAAATAGGTGGGATGTGGGTTAGTTTGATAGTGTTTTTTGGAGGAAAAAATTGTATTTGAGTTTTATAATACGTTGTTTTATAATTACGTTTTTTTACGTCATTATTTTTATAGAACGTATATAATATAAGTGCGTCTTTATAAACTGTTAACCTAGTTTATTTTGTTAAATTAAACGAACACGTTAAATAAATTGTACAGAAAGCCATAAGAATTAAACGTAAACAATCCAAAACCAACGTGATGTAAATATATATCAGTTTGTACATACAAAACAAAAAGGTACAACTGACTACATAATACATAACAAAACACTATACAAACAAACTAAGGTACTAATCCTCGTGCGGTGGGGACGGTGGGAGGGGAAGTGGAGGCAACCCAGCGAACTCTCGTAGAGAAACGAGCGTCTCGATGATCCAGTCCTGGCGTGCGGCCTGGCGTCTCAGGCGCCGGTCGAAGTCCCGAGCCACCTCACGCGCTACCGGAGGCAGGTCAGCGTAAACGTGCTGCGGGTACTGTGGCGGCTCCGGAGCTGGCTGAACTGGTGGTACCGGGATCTCCTCGATATGCTCCTCCTGAGCCGGATCCTCTAATACAGGCTGAGCCTGAGCCTGAGCCTGAGGCTCAGCCTGAGCCTGAGCCTGAGGCTCAGCCTGAGCCTGAGCCTCATCCTGAGGCTGGCCCGGGAACTGATCGAGTCCCAGAGCCTGTAGCTGAGCCTGCCGAGCGGCCGCCTGAACATCAGGAGGGGCTAACACTCCAGGCCTCACCTCAATAACAACCGGGATGACCTCCTGCACCACCTCCGGATGCCAAATCAGCCCGTCATGTCCCCTAAACCTCAGACCAACATCAAATCTACGGGTGATCTGCATAGAAGATACTGACGCGCGGCCCAACCTGGTAGACGGGACCGGATCGGACAGCACCGGATCTCCCTCGGGCACGATCCCGAGCGAGCGTGCGATGGCGGTGATGTATGAGCCAGTGTGCACCCACCCGCGGAGCTGCCGGTGGTATGCTGTGGCAAAGTAATCTGCCAGGCTGGCTGCTAGATCGCAGGGCTGTCGTCGCAGTAGGCAATATAGAAAGAAAAGGTCACTGAGGTTGACCTTCTCCCTGCTGGCACCCCGCGGCACGATAGTTGCCGCGATAACATGGTGCAGGTATCGGAACAAGGGGTCTTTGATGGTGGTGGCCTTTTGCCAGGATCTCCCAAAGGGAACCCTGGAAATGGCCCTCCAGAAACTGATAAGCGTCTGCCTGTCCATCATCGTAACTGCCTGCGTATATAAATCAGTATCAAGCTCGGCCTCTGTGTACAAACCTGTATAAACAAATAATATTAAATAAACAAATAATAATAATAAACAAATAATATTAAATAAACAAATAACATTAAATAAACAAATAATAATAATAAACAAATAATATTAAATAAACAAATAACATTAAATAAACAAATGATATTAAATATAAAATAATAAATAATATTATTTAAACAAACCTGTATGGACAGCAAACTGCCGCACACTCATCTCAAACTGCTGACCGGCGAGACGGAATGTAACCTCGTGGACTGGAAAATCCGGGTCCTCCACGTAATCCGCCGGATGCGGCGCGTATGTAAACGTGGAAAGAAACTCCCACGTAAGCTCAGGGTACGAGTCCTCCATCGCTAACTCAAATAGGCGCGACCAAGGAGTATCTAGTCCAACTATCTCACGCGCCCGCGCGGCCTCTCCCACGGTCTCCAGCAGGCCCCAGTCTATCCCTACATGCTCCCCAATGGGGATGGTGCGCAACCTCGCGCATCTCCCCCTCGCTCGTGACCCCGGCGGAAACTGCAGGTACGGACATGCCGGCTCTCCCTCATCTCCCACATCTCCCTCAGCCTCCATATGCTCAATCTCGTCATCGGAGGAATCCATCCCTGCACGTTGACAAGATAATATTAAATAAACAAATAATATTACTAAACAATTTAAATAATAAACAAATAATATTTTTTAAACAAATAATATTAAACAAATAATTTTTAAACAAAAAATAATAAACAAATAATTTTATTTATAAAATTTAAATAATAAACAAATAATATTAAATATAATTTAAATAATAAACAAACAATATTAAACAAATAATATTAAACAAATAAAATTAAACAAATAATATTAAACAAATAATATTAAAATTAAAAAAAAAATAAACATGAACCAAAGCGCCGCGCTTTGGCCTCGGCGCGGCGCTTTGGTTCTTCGTTATGAAGAACAGCCCCAGCAACATGATCACAACCGCCCAAATCAAATCAAAATCAAACATATAACTTGAACCCAAACAATAAACGAAGTTCGATCGTACCTAATAGCGGTTGAAATCCGGAAAAAGACGATCTTCGCACTAGTGTGTGTAATCGCACCGTAGTGTGTGTGTTTTGTTTGAGGGTGAAATGGGGGAGAAGGCTGCCCCGCTTCAGGTATAACGAGGGGCCAAAGCGCCCCGCTATGGCCAAAGCGGGGGCGCTTCAGGGCCAAAACGCTGCGTTATGACCTAAGCGGGGCGCTTCGGCCCTTTTTTTAAATTTTTAAAATTGTTTTTTATTAACAAACGCGTCGATAATAGTCTAAATTTTACGTTTTTTCCATTATACATCATTTTTTGAAATATATGGACTATACTGCAAGTTCCGGATCAAATCGGTTACGTGTGATGTCTTATTCCGTTATATCGTATCATTTTGGTTTGAAAGCACAAGTACTCCTGTGAGAGGTGTTATGTGTATCAGCCGCCTACCGCACATGAACATGACGTAATTTTTCATTAATTGTAGTATTATGATGTATATGGTCATTTTAGCTCGTACAAGTGCGTATTGAATCTGATTGGGTTGTGTCGGTGACATTCGGTTTTTAACGTGATGTAACGCATATATTGAACAAACACAAACGTGATTATTATTAAACACATTTAACCTACATCGTGAACATATGGGGTTACATTAAGGTCAGGGGCACGATACGTAAGCATTTCGTACGTGTTGATCTGATCCCTGTATAATGTATGCCAGGCTGCTGCGCGCTCTGTTCTGTGTGCTGTCCAGAGTGGGTTTGGGGGAGGCATTGGATAACAACCTCCAAGCTCTACATGTATGAAATGCCCATGGTCGACGAACACAACCGCAACCACCAGGTGAGGTTCGTCAGCTTCGTTTGGCCCGCCTAGCAGAGGGAAAATTGTACAGCTCCCACGCATGTCGAAGGTGTGAACAATCACACCGTATCGTTGGGCAATAAGAAACCCCGTCTCAGGCATCGTCATGTAATTTTCGATATCTGCTCGTCCCACCCCCTTGAAATTGATCCGTCTAAGCAGCGCATCATAATGTCCTATGTTTTCCGGATCGAAAAACTGCCTCCAAAGCGATTCGTTCGTACGTAACTCCTTTATAAGTTGTTTCCGGATCATCAAATATGAATTTTGTTTCACTCCTAACCCAACAGCCACCGATCGAAACCCACAATGACCATCTGGTTTCACGTCCTTTATTCTAACGATGTATGGATGGATCACTTCGGGAATCTGAGATGCGTAGTTGCGGATCGCTATATCCGTCTTAGGACCGAGCTTGATCATCGGGAAATCAGGGTGCAGGTTTATCGGTTTGGTATTCTTTTGTCTTCTAGAATCTCCGGGTGATATGTACGAGCTGTGACGGGGAAGATCATCTGAGGCCTCGACCCAAGTTTCTTCCGACGGAATGTACGAGCTTTTTCTAGCGGCTTCAACCTTTCTTTCTTCCTGCGTTTTCAATGTTGGGCGACCACGAGTTTTCTTCAGAACAGCAGGAGCCTTTTTGTTATTGTTCCCTGGATTGAGGATTTGCTGAAACTTTTCAAAGAAGCCCCTTTTCACTTGAGGGGGTGTTGGATCGATCTTTTGTTTCAATTTTTCAAATTTCGCGTCTACATCGATATCCTCTATGTTTTTCTTTGCAGGCTTGAAGTTAAGCTTCTTCCAGAACACGTCTATGTGTGTGATCCGGAGTTGCTGACCTGTGGATGAAAACAAATTAGGTGGCAGAATCATAACGAGAAAGGTCAAAGATATTAATTACCTTTATTTTCCAACTTTTCCAAACGACAGGCACATGGCAAACCACAACTGGTAAAAAGTTGGCAACCACAGCTTGCACCGTAGGCTCTCAACCCGTCTTCCTTACGTTTTAGTTCCCTACTCAAAAGCTCAATCGCATATATTGAAACCTTTCTGAGAATATATGCAAGCATGGGCTGCTTCTTGTGGTGCGTCATCACTTTTCGGAGGCTTGTTTCAAAGCTTGTACTAATCTCGGTGTATTGTCTATCAACAACATGATCAACATACAGTACAAGTTTATCCAGTGTGTTGCGATGACTTGGAAAGTGACTTTTTAGTGTTGCATGCATGCCCTCAACCCTGTTGGTCGTAGTTTGGTGAAAGTTGATAGTTTTGTTAATCCAGCATGATACAAACTTTTCACGGTACGGATCCAACCAGGATTTCTTCATATAATCAAAAACCTCTAAAATTAAAAAAAAACGTAAATAGTCAGTTTTTGTTATTATATAAAATTTGAACATAATTATGTAAGAAATACCTACGTTCACGGTCATCTTCTTTCAGCTGTGCTTCAAGGTTTTCCAAGTTATACCTGTATATTTCCTCGGTCGTAGACTCGCTTTTGAGTAGTAGAAGTAATAGTCAAGTAATAGTCAAGTATTATATCCCCTGTAAATTTGAACCAGATTCAGCACCTATATAAGGAGGCCTCGGGCTTCAACAAAAATCGTTCATTTCTTTCTAAACGAATTTCTGAGTAGTAGAAGTAATAGTCAAGTATTATATCCCCCTAATTAGCGAAGTTCTGCTCCGTTGTAAGTATTATAACCCCTGGATACGTATTAGATACGCTGCCCGATTGATCAAGGGTTCCGTAATGGCTGTCGTGGTTCTGCCCGACGTAGTCATTGGAATGCCGTCTCGGGGAGAGTATTGCTAATGTTAAAATGGGTTATTAATACTAACGCATGTATATTTGTGTAAATTATAGATTTTCACCAGGAAACCCTTACGGAAAATCTAAGATAGCAATGTGAGTAATCTCCTTTTTGTGTCAACGGTTTTTATAAAACCTCAATTGTTTTATATTATATTACCAGTATGTGAGTCGTGTAATTCTTCAATTATCGCCGGTATTATGAGGTTTTGTATACATTACTTGATAACCTTCACAATTGGACGACGAGTTAGCCAATGTGTGATATGACCATAGCCATAGATACGGTCGAGTGGCAAGTACTGAATGGGTAATTGTGAAGATATAAACATTGTAATCGCTCTCAATACTGCGAATGATAAAACTTGTTTTGATTAAATTGGGATTCACTCACCAGTATTTCCCACTGACAAATATTTTTAAAAACATGTTTCAGGTAACACAATGTGAAAGCCAACTGGGAAAAAGCCAGCTCGAGAGCACTGACGGCTTGGAAAATAAGTGGCTATAAAAGTTATCTAAAACACGATGTTTTGAAATTCAATAAAATAGGGTTTATCCCTAAGTTGTAATAAGAAACTTGGGTTTTACCCATGTAGTTATTAATATAAAATATGGTGGTTTTACTCTGATAAACATTTCCTAACTACGGTCCTGATGTAAATTCCGCTGCCAAGTTAACCGTCTGATACCACCGAAACTCTGAGTTCGCGTCCGCCCGTTCCCGGGACAGATAAGGGATCGGGGGTTGCGACAGAAGGTGGTATCAGAGCCTAGCCACTGGTCTAAGCCAAAGAAGTGTTCTGCTGATACTTAAAGTTATATTTTGTGTTTGGAAATAAATTATGGAAATACGTGCATAACTGTAATTATTGTTATGTGTTAATTGACTATTTGTTAGTTTACAGTATGAGTAAGAAAACAATTTCGGACATCTATTGTCAATTAGGTAGATCACCAAAAGATAAGGAAACCTCATTTCAACCAAATCCCTTAGACCCAAATTACAACCCCTGGTGGGATAACAATAGGGACTATGTGCAACGTTACCCAATACATGAAGACATACCCATGCAAAACTTAGGAGCCTACCCAGGTTTGGACCCTCTAGATCCCTATTACCATGATGTATACCTTAGGGAAGTTTTAGAAGATCCTTATCGATTTCAGGCACCTACACCCCATATCAGAAACCCGCACCCCAGATTCCGAACCCAGTCCTAGAACCTGCACCCCCAATGAGTGCAGAAAACGTACAAGAACTTAGGACTTTTGGTGAGGAAATTCTAGAAAGTAGTGAGAGAATGCGACAAATGGGAGAGCGACTCGTATGAAAATACGATGAGCGCAATATGGATTTCTGGATGAATCCATATCCTTGAATGTGATGGTGAAACAATAATAATAATAATAGTAATAATAATAATAAAATAAAATATGTGTGTACGGATGCCTATTATTATTTATTTCAGTCGGTATTGTAATTTTTAATTTCAGTACTGATGTGTAATATATGAATAGAGTAAAGTCACAATGATCGACGCTTTTGGCTAAATTGCGTTTCATGTGATTGGCTATATTAAATATTATTCTATGATATTAATATTTGTTTAAAAATTCAGATGGCCGACGAAGTAAATCAAAGAAATCTGAATAATGATAACCAGAGTAACATTAACTTGGTTAATGAGAATCCTAGCATCAATAACAATGGAAACCAAATGGATAATAGTGCCGTTCAACACATAGTGGCACAAGGAATTATAGATGCAATGCCATTTATTATTCAAACGATTCAATAAGCGAATAATAAAAGTAAGCATAGCAGTAAGCGACCAACCGAACCAGAAAACAGCGTGAACAATGGACCCTTACTTCAAGCGCCCATTCTCAAAAGAAAAAGAACCATGCCTTACGGTTATTCTTACAAAGAATTCTGGTCCTGCAAACCAATGGAATTCTCGGGCAATGAAGAGGCCATTGCAACCCTACACTGGATAGAAAAGACTGAGGCAGTCTTAAGAATAAGCAAGTGCGCAGAAGAAGATAAAATATTGTTTGCTTCTAATCTGTTTAAAAATTCAGCACTAGAATGGTGGAACACTATCCTCCAAACTAGGGGAAGTGATAGAACTTACAATATGGAGTGGGAAGAATTTAAGAACATGATAGAAAGGAAATTCTGCCCACCTAATGAGAAGGAACAGATAGCAAACAAATTCCTAAACCTTAGGATGACTGGTGTAGATAGTAAGGGATACACTAAAATATTCTTCGAATATGCTAGAATAGTGCCAACCCTTGCTTCACCCGAACCAGTGTTAATCTCCCGTTACATCTGGGGATTAATCGGGGAGATAAGACATGTAGTCAAGGCAGCTAGACCCCAAACCATAGAAGAAGCTGTAGAACTAGCGAATACCTTGACTGATGAGTTAGTCCGTACCCGTGAAGAAGACCAGAGAAGGAACCTCACCCAGAAGCTTACACAAGAATTTCGTTCTGGAAATTTTAATCGTGGAAAAAATATAGGTTCTACCTCTACACCCTACTGTAAGAATTGCAAAAGAAAGCACCCAGGAAGATGCTCCATATACTGTAATTTTTGCAAAATATCGGGACACGAGGAAGAAGACTGCAGGAAGAAAAACAACAGGATATGCTACAACTGCGGAGAACAAGGTCACATCAAGCCAAACTGTCCAAAATTAGCTCCAGCTACGAACAACAAGAACACTAAAAATGCTAGAGCATTTGTTCTGACTGCAGAAGAAGCAAAGATGATCCCGAATATGATCACTGGTACGTTTTTAGTTAATGTTGTTTTTGCTAAAGTGTTATTTGACTCTGGTGCGAACCAAAGTTTTATTAATACTTCGTTTTTGCAAATTTCTAAATCAGTCATTAACTAAACTACCACAAGTATGTCTAGTAGAGACAGCGAATGGATAAACCATTAAGATTTCTGAAATCTTGCAGGGAGCAAGAATAGAAATTCTAAACCATAAGTTTATTACAAATCTTTACCCAATGAATCTGGTAGGATTTGATATTGTATTAGGAATGGATTGGTTAATAGCCAATAAAGCCAGTATTTTATGTGATCAAAAGTTAATTCAAGTAAATTCACCAAAAAGTCAAACGATCACAATTAAAGGAGATAAGCCCTCTAGATCCACAAAATTTATCTCTGTGATGAAAACTGCAAGTTATATAAGAAAAGGTTCTATAGTGTATTTGATTTCCATAATCACTAACACTAAAGGAAAGGAACTAAAAGATATTCCAGTAGTATCTCAGTTTTCAGATGTATTTCCTAAAGAATTACCAGGACTACCGCCAGACAGAGAAGTCGAATTCAGAATCCATCTGCTACCAGAAACAGCCCCGATTGTCAAAGCACCTTACCGTTTGGCACCCACAGAAATGCAGGAACTGAAGAAACAATTGGACGAATTATTGGAGAAAGGATTCAAACAGCCAAGTTCGTCGCCATGGGGAGCGCCGATACTGTTTGTTAAAAATAAGGACGGATCAATGCATATGTGCATTGACTACCGTGAATTGAACAAAGTCACGATTAAGAACCGGTACCCATTACCGAGAATCGATGATCTGTTCGACCAACTACAAGGAGCTCGATTTTTTCTCAAAAATCGATTTAAGGTTAGGCTATCATCAATTAAAGGTACAGGAAGAGGACATTCCTAAGACCGCATTCAGAACGAGGTATGGCCATTATGAATTTACTGTCATGCCATTTGGTTTAACCAATGCCCCAGCCGCATTTATGGACATGATGAACCGAATATGTAAGCCATATTAGGATAAATTCATAATTGTTTTTATAGACGATATTCTAATTTTAAAGAGGATCATACAAAGCATTTGCACGCACTTTTAAGTCTATTAAGAAAGGAAAAGCTTTATGCTAAATTTTACAAGTACAAGTTTTGGTTAGAGCAAGTACAGTTTCTTGGACATTTAGTGAATCATGAAGAGAATTATTCAACCCATGATCTAGAATTAGGAGCTATAATTTTTGCCCTTAAGATTTGGAGACATTACCTTTATGGTAGTAAGTTTACCATATTCACTAATCATAAGAGTTTAAGGTATGTTTTCGGGCAAAAAGAATTGAATATGAGGCAAAAGACGCTGGATGGAGATGCTTAGTGATTATGATTATGATATCCAGTATCATGAAGGAAAAACAAACGTAGTGGCAGATGCTTTAAGCCGAAAGTATCATGAAAAGCCAAAAAGGGTACATTCTCTTAAATTAAATCTTCAAGTAGATTTAAATGATCAGATAAGAAAAGTACAAGAATCAGTAATCAAGGATGATACTGAAAAACTGAAAGGTATGATTAAGGAATTAGAACAAGGAACATATGGAATTTGGAGATTCCATAAGAAGAGAATGTGGATACCTAAATTAGAAAACTTACGTCATCATATACTAGAAGAAGCCCATAAGTCTAAGTATACAATACATCCAGGAATTGATAAGATGTACCAGGATTTAAGGAAAAAATTCTGGTGGATAGGAATGAAAAAAGACATAGCAGCCTATGTTTCTAAATGTTTAACATGTTCACAAGTTAAAGCTGAACACCAGAAACCCTCAGGATTTCTACAACAGTTAGAAATGCCAGTATGGAAATGGGAATTAATAACAATGGATTTTGTTACTAAATTACCTAAAACAAAGAAAGGAAATGATACAATCTGGGTGATTGTAGATAGGCTAACCAAGTCAGCTCATTTCCTACCAATGAAGGAAACTTTCAGTATGGAACAGTTAGCTAAGTTATATGTAAATGAAATTGTTTCTTTACATGGAATTCCTTTATCAATTGTGTCTGATAGAGATAGTCGTTTTACTTCTCATTTTTTGTCAAGTTTCCAAAAGGCAATGGGAACCAAGATAAAGCTAAGCACAGCTTATCATCCTCAAACGGACGGACAAAGTGAAAGGACAATTCAGACAATGGAGGACATGCTTAGAGCTTGTGTAATTGACTTTGGAGGTAATTGGGATGATCACTTACCTTTAATAGAATTTTATTATAATAACAGTTATCACACAAGTATCAATGCTGCACCATTCGAAGCACTTTATGGACGAAAGTGCCGAACCCCAGTCTGTTGGGCAAAAATTGGGGAAAAGCAACTATATGGACCTGAGATAGTGCAAGAAACAACTGACAAGATTAATTAAGTCAAGGAACGACTGAAAGCAGCACATGATCGACAGAAGAGCTATGCTGACAACCAACGCAAACCATTAGAATCTCAAGTAGGAGATAAAGTATTATTAAGGGTCTCTCCTTGGAAAGGAGTGGTAAGATTCATCAAAAAGGGGAAAGCTAAGTCCCAGGTATGTTGAACCTTTTAAGATTATTAGAAGAATAGGACCTGTAGCCTATCAGATACAACTGCCAGAGGAAATGGCAGGAATACATGACGTGTTTCATGTATCTAATCTCAAAAAGTGTTTAGCTGATGAATCACTAGTAGTACCTCTTAAGGATATAGAGGTTAATGAACAACACAAGTTTGTAGAAAGGCCTCTACAAATTGAAGATAGAAAAGTTAAGAATCTCAAGCACAAGAGATTAGTTATAGTCAAAGTGAAGTGAAACTCCAAAAGAGGACTTGAAGTACACATGGGAACTTGAATATGAAATGCAACAAAAATATCCACACTTGTTCCAATAGATCTCGAGGACGAGCTCTAAAACAAGGTGGGGAGGATGTAACCACCCTCAAGAAAACCGACACCCTCGAATATTTTCCGACACCCTAATATATTTTACATACCCCAATATGTCTTAAAATACACCCCGTATGTAAAAACCGAGCCCGAAATATAGTATAGCATTAAAAATAAATTAAAAATCTGATTTTTAAGCTGAGGCGGGCCGCGTAGAACCCCCTCAACTCTTACGCGGGCAGTATGAAGGTTGAAACTTGATTTCGTTGATTTCTTAAGTTCAAGCGGGCCGCGTAAACTCTTGCTCCATTCTTCGCGGGCCACGACAGCTATAAGATAAGGAGAAACCCGGTGCTGACACGTGTCGATGACTCAGCGACCATTTGCCGCCCTAGCTGCCCTGGTGGGCCGCGTAAACCCTTGCCTAATCTTACGCGGGCCGCGAGAGAACCAGATTCAGCACCTATATAAGGAGGCCTCAGGCTTCAACAAAAATCGTTCATTTCTTTCTTTCTAAACGAATTTCTGAGTAGTAGAAGTAATAGTCGGGTATTATATCCCCCTAATTAGCGAAGTTCTGCTCCGTTGTAAGTATTATAACCCCTGGATACGTATTAGATACGCTGCCCGATTGATCTAGGGTTCCGTAATGGCTGTCGTGGTTCTGCCCGACGTAGTCATTGGAATGCCGTCTCGGGGAGAGTATTGCTAATGTTAAAATGGGTTATTAATACTAACGCATGTATATTTGTGTAAATTATAGATTTTCACCAGGAAACCCTTACGGAAAATCTAAGATAGCAATGTGAGTAATCTCCTTTTTGTGTCAACTGTTTTTATAAAACCTCAATTGTTTTATATTATATTACCAGTATGTGAGTCGTGTAATTCTTCAATTATCGCCGGTATTATGGGGTTTTGTATACATTACTTGATAACCTTCACAATTGGACGACGAGTTAGCCAATGTGTGATATGACCATAGCCATAGATACGGTCGAGTGGCAAGTACTAAATTGTAACACCTCGAAAATTCACGTCCCATAATGTGTTGACACGTGTCATAAGCTGTGAACGTGTGAAAGAAGGTTCTAGAGGAACTAAAGTTGACAGACAAGGAAAGTATGATAATGTAAGGGTTCAAAATGTCAACAATGGATAAATATACTTTACAATAACCCTACACGATGTTTATAACCTTAAACGAATAAATCATGGATCATACGAAGCTAAATGTGAAAGAAAGTGAGGAATTACAAACTACAGGGGCTAAATGTGTTACCATGTTTAAAGTATACCTCTGAGTGACCTTTTAGCAAACCCGAAGCATTGTAACGATTAATTATGCTCACTAGAATACATGATAAAAAATTCACCAAGTTTCATTATCGTATGAGAAAGTTATGATAAAATTCGCACACGAGGGGTTAAAAGCGTCAACGATGAAGTTTATGACTTTTCGGGTGATAACAAAGTTAAACAAGGGCTTCACAAGGATTGGTTATAACTTGGAGTCCTTGGAAATCAATTTAGAAGGCTCATAGTGCAAAAATAAATATCGAAAACAACTTTATATGGACCAAGGACCAAAACAGCAAAAGCTGAAAAATTATTTGGATCAGAGGGGGCGTCGCGCGACGCGAAGGATCCCTAGGGGACCTACGCGTGACGCGAGGGGCCCTCTGATGCCGAAAAACTTGGCTAGTGTCTGCTATGTCCATTGTAACCGACTTAGAAAGATATTTTCCACTCCATGGGCGACCCCTACATGCTTTTAGACCTTAGGGACACTTGTGGATGATCCATGATCAGTTGTAGCATGAATTGTCATGATCACAAGCCCTCAAATTCACTATAAAAAGGCCCTTTGGTTGCAACCTTGTTCATTCACTCATAACTCATCTCCTGATCATTCCTGGAGCATAAGATCAGTCCCCAAGCATCTCTAATCGTGCATTAGACCTTAGTAAGTATCCTTGACCTTCATTAATTGAGTTTTGCTTAGTTATTAGCTTAAAAGTCAAACCGTCGTAATTAAGGTTTGACTTATCGATTAATCACTAATGGTCCAGTGTTTAGTCAAATTAAAGGTAGTTATAAGTTGGTAATTATGTGGGCATTAAACCCTTAAAAGGGCACCCTCTGATTCCCGCTCTAACTAGATCAAATGCCGGGTCAAAGTTGTTTATAAAAAGTCAACAGAAACTTAATTTGCGAATTAACATGTAATTAGCAATGTAGAAGGCATGTAACCTATTTTACCACTCATATAACTTAGTAATAAATGTAAGAACATGTCTAAACATGTTCGACCCGACAATTTTCTGTTTAGACCCGGTTCGAAACCGAAAGTCGCAAAACTTTGACTTTTGCTTTGACTTCAGTTCTGACCCGATTTAGTATGATTTGGAAATGCCATAGAGCTTCCTTAGGACCAGATTACATGATAGTATAACCCTTTGTGGTTGGTTCGTTGATTGTCCGATTCGTTTACATGTTTTCGTTAATTGCTTAATGTTGACCATAATGCCCTTTTTACCATAAAACGCGAATTTTGGATATGTGAGAGGACAATAATCTTTGTTGCTGAATTATAAACATGTCCCTAAAGTTTCATATCAGTTCGAGGTCCAGAATAGGAGTTATGCTAATTAGCGCATTTAAGAAGCTTTTTGTTAATTAAACGGCGCAATTAACATAAAGCCTATCTAAACCCAATTTTGACACCAAACCTTTTACCCACTGATGTAATATAATATTTTGGGATTTTTGAAGATTTTTAATTATTTTTAACCAGCTCATAACCTAAGGTTATGGCGTTGATTCGGTAAATACCGATTACACCCTTTTTGGTTATAAAAGGAGTTCTACATAATATTTTGACACCAATCCAATTGCTACTGATTTTAAATAATAAATAAAGTATTTTGAACTTTATAACCTGATCAGAAAACTCAGATTTCCTGTATAACCCGGAAATCGCTTAAAATGACTTTTTAGGCGTATTAAACACATAGTATGGGTTTAAAACCATTTTGACATATAAGACTTATCACCAACTGATATGACCTACTAAAAATAAGTTATTTTACTGATGTATTAGGACCCGAATCTCATAATTTCATTTAATCTCTTTTATAACCTTTAAAATGACCAAAATACCCCTACGGGGCTTAAATTAAGATTAAACTCGTTTTGGGCATAATGGAAGGTATCCTACTGATATCACAACATATTTAAGGCATATTAACTTAGGAAACCTGTATGTGACTCTTATGGTTACCCGTTACGCCTCTTGCGCGTTCGGTTCGGTTTATGTAACTAGTTTGCATAAATTAGCCGAAACGGGTCAAACCTTATCATTTTTATCTCAAAATCCAGAATGTGGTTAGATTACCCATATTATACAAGTCTTAAAACTTGTCGGGTCTAAATCACATTCTATTCCGGTCTTCGCTTAATCGTGCGTTTAAACCGTATCTTTCCTTAAAACTAACCGGTCTAAGTTTAGGCTTAATTGAAGACCCGTTAGTATTCTAATAGGTTATTATAAACCTTCGTTCCAGAATAGGAGACCCGGTAAAAGCTACACGCACTTGCTATTTGTGATTGATACTTGCAAAGGTAAATCGAATAGTGGTTAAATCATTGATATGCTCCGTTTTGAAATATTTTGTTTGCTTAAAGCCTTTGGGAGGTTAATGACCATGTCCCGGATATCCTTGGCATCATTTTACGAAATGGCCACGACCTAAGCACGGGGTGTAGGCGTACACCCGTCAGTGCCAAAACAAATAATGTGGTGTGTCTATTGATCTTTAACCCGGTCTACGGATCGGGCTACTGAACGCATAAGGAACATATAATTCTTTTACAAGATTATATTCAAATAATTATCCCAAGTTATGAAGAGTTTGTGCCACGTGCATTCAAATCAATTTTATTAAACCTTTTCTAAATGAGTCAGTTAATTGTATTTACCAGTGTAAAATGACGTATTTTCCCAAAAAGGTTAAGTGCAGGTACTACGCGAACTAGGCTGGCTTTCTCCTAGTGTCCACAATAAGTCTCGCAAGCTTGGATGTCAAAACTGTTGAACAATGTTTCCATTTTATTTTGATCCACCTGTGGATTATTTTCAACTATTTGTGATACTTGATATTACAATATTATTCGGTTGAAATATATCTATCTTTTGCTTCCGCTGTGCATTTAAATATTGTGTTGTTTGACTGTAATGTTACCAACCACGTCACGATACTCCCCACCGGGCCCACCGGTAATACGTGGAAATATCGGGGTGTGACAGGTTGGTATCAGAGCCAACATTGAGTGAATTAAACACTAGCCTTTTGTGTTTAATCTCAATGACACAATTGCACATTCCTAAATTTTCGAGTCTAGACAAAGAACATAGGAATAATCCAAATTTGTTTTTAAATTTTAACTTTGCCCTTTATATTTCTTGTTGCATCTTTTATTGTTTTGACATTTAATATGCCGCCAAGATTTAGAAGAGGAGGACGAGGTAAGGGGCCGATCACCGCCCCCAACGATCACGAGGCCGGGCCTTCTCACCGGCGAACTCCTTTTACCACTATGAGTGCCGATCCTCAGGGAAACTGGAGGAACCAATTGGAGCCTGCTAGACGGTCTGTCTCGCACAGCTCAACGCCTCCTTACCGCCATTCCTTTGGGCCGCATTCAGAAAACGAGCCCGAAGACTCCCGCCATTCCTTCTTATCATTGCAGCGATCTGCTTCGCACCGTTCCTTTGGCGACCCTACTCCTGTCTTTCAGGGCCGGTTCAACCCGGCAAATTATATTCAAGAACCAGTGGGTTTTAACCCATTGGGACCAGAGGACCACTTCTCAGGAGACAATGCAATGGACATGGACGAGGACACGGATCCCGTCGAACCTGCAAGCGGTACCCCCAACCATCCCATCGAGATCTCTGATGGATCTTCTTTCCATGGATCATCCTACGGTGGTCCAGACAGTTATCAAGCGAGGTTTAACCAGCATGAATGGTACTTCACACCTTCTCACCATTCATCGCCTCACCAGCAGCAGCAGCAGCAGGATCCCTCTGAGGATCCACGTTTCGTGGCAGTCACGCCACCGCCTCCACCGCCGCCAGTTCATCAAGCACCTCCAGAACCACCAAGGCGCAGGAGAACAGGCGCACGAATATCCGCGCGAGGAGGGGATTTTCACTTTAGCACCCCTCGACACTCCAGTGGCAGCCACTACCCGCCACTACATGAAGACCCACAAATGGGTGGGCCCTCAAACCCAATTCCAGAGGTGAACTCTGCACCAGTTGCACCACAGCCGCCACCATTAGGTTTTGATAACCTGATTCCTGTATACGCCGGTTCAACGGCGTACAATCCGTTTGAGCAGCCGGCTCACACTCACTATAACTATGCCGAAGCCTACCCGTACCTCGTAGCGGCAAACTACAACGCCCTTCATCCGGAAGGACCGTATGGAGCCCCTTGGGGAGTGGGATATCCAACTCATGGGTATCAAATACCTGGACGACCACCGATTCGGGAACAGTCGCAGCCACCACGATTTTCCCCACCGGAACAGGAGGAAATCCTCCAAAGACTAAGTCGGGTGGAGCATGAGCTTCAAGAAGAACGTAGGAACAACAGGGGTTTCCTCAAGGGCCTAGCGAGCTTGTTAAAGGGGAAGAAGAAGAGGGATCATTAAATCCCTATATGTATTGTTGTATTTCCTATTTCAATCAAGTCCCTGCGTGGACATTTATCGGTGTATTTAGTCCCTGCGTGGACTTGTCTTTTTAGTCCCTATGAGGACATCTATTCTAGTATTTGGTCCCTGCGTGGACTTTTATTTCGGTTTTAGCCCATGCGTGGGCAAATTGTTTCTGTTAAAAGTCCCGTTTAGGGCAATGTGTAATCCTTTTAAATAATTAATGAAATGTTAAGTTTATAAATTTCATTTTTGCCATTATATGCAAAAATATATAATATATGAAATAAACAAATTAAAAATCATTCCTTTTATAATTAATCTGCCTATTAAATATTAAATAAGAATCTTAAAGGTATAACCTAGCCTGCATGTCATTATAAGACTTGGCCAAGATGGTAAGACCTGTTTAAAAGATTCGGATCCCTGTTAACATCTGAAAACATGTTAACGCTCCTGGCAGACGTGATTCGTTAAAAATCACACACGTCATTTTTATATAAGGATTCTTCAAAAGATTCCTAACCTAACTTAATGATCTATAAATCATGGGTTTAAATCATCAATTAAGATGATCATATATTAAACATCCATTAGTGATGTAGTGCCTACGGGCCATACTCATTGTCATATAAGACAAAAGACAGTAGTAGTCTACGACTCCCTGTCAGAAAAAGGTAAAGAACTATGTTCAAACCTTAATGCCTTGATTCTCTAAAATCATGGCTTATAATTTAGGATGTCCATGTGACTAGGCTTTTGTGCCACTAATAAAACTGTTATTTGTTTTATAATTATGATAAATTATAATAAAAATCCTAAATAAATATGATTAACAAATTAACCAAATATGGTCTATGTTTACCATGGTTAATGAATTGCCATAAAAGACAATTCCATAATAAACTATTGTCAATATCTTATGTAACAGTTCAACTACATGGCTGACTCAGACGAGATAAATAGTCACCCAAGAGAGGCTCACGATAACACCCGAATTAACATAGCGGGTGCAGAGCTCCAGGCGTTAATTGACAATGCAGTTACAAAAGCCATAGAGCGGTAGTATCAGGAATATAGCGGGACTCGGAGTAGGACCCTATCCGCACCGCATTCCAAGCCTAAGACTCATTCTGAGGCTCACAGCAAGCCACCACCCTCTAAGAAAGACGAGCCAAAGAAAAACGGTGATGATCGTCAATCTTCAAATTGGCAAAGCGTTCCATCTCAAAAGACCATACTGAACCAAGGACCCCGTGATAAGGGTTGCTCCTACAAATATTTTGTTTCATGCAAACCCAGGGATTTCACTGGGGAGAAAGGAGCTATAGACTGCATGACATGGTTGGATGAGATGGACACCGTGGCTGATATCAGCGGGTGCGCTGATAAGGATGTGGTAAAGTTTGTGTCTCAATCGTTCAAAGGTGAGGCCTTAGCTTGGTGGAGATCTTTGATCCAAGCTACAGGAAAAATTCCACTGTACAATATGACATGGGAACAATTTATTACCCTCATCAGGGAGAACTACTGCCCTCAGCATGAGGTAGAAAAGATTGAGTCGGATTTTCTGTCATTGGTAATGAAAAATCTGGATTGCCAAGCTTACCTCACGAGCTTTAATACAATGTCAAGGTTGGTTCCTTACCTGGTGACCCCGGAACCCAAAAGAATAGCTCGTTTCATTGGGGGCTTAGCCCCAGACATCAAGGCAAGTGTAAAAGCCTCTCGGCCAGCTACTTTCAGATCTGTAGCTGATATATCTTTGTCCCTCACACTGGACGCGGTCAGACAGAGATCGCTGAGGAACACGGATGCCGAGAAAAGGAAGCGTGAAGATGACAATTCACGTCGAACAGATAAGAAGCACAGGGGAAACAATGACCACAAGAAGGGGTCTGGTTCTAAGAAGGGTGGGCATCAATCTGGAGATAAGCCCAAGTGTAACACCCTAGTTGCTAATTAACGGTTTTACATGTAAATACCACAATTAGTTGTGTAGTTAAGACTACACATACTATAAAAATACGGGTTTATTAAAAACTTTGACAAATTATAAGTTATTCAACATAACATAATCGAATTCGTCGTTTAAAATCTACGACGAGGCAATGTGCGGAAGCATGTATCTTTATCGTGTTCGGTTCTTCGTTGAGCTTGATCGTCTTCCGGCATCCAAAAGTACCTACATTTCATAAACAAGAAATGCTTTAGTCATACGAGGTTTAAAACGTGTCTAAACGAATCCGGGAAGCGAAACTAATTAAAATATATTTTATTACAGGGTCCACCGTAAATTACGGTGGGTACCGTAATTTACGGTAGCCCCTGAAAGTTAAATCTTCCACCGTAACTCAGTAGGCAACCACCGTAACTATATCAGTCCCACCGTAACTTACGGTGGGCACCGTAAGTTACGGTGGTCCCTGTATCAGCCTTTTCCATTTTTGCCATTTTTGACACGAAAACTTTCGTATCTTTCGATCCGCTTGTCCGTTTGGCCTACCGTTTCTTCCTACGTGATTGTAATTTGATTCTCCACCTTATGGAGTTAAAATCCAACATTCGGTTTAACAAAATTTCAGACTTTCAAGTCTTCGGCTTATTACCCTTTTTACCAAATTTTGACCCGTTCGATTTTTATCAAACAAGCAAGTTTGTTTGACCCTTAATTCTCATAAACCTATTAAATTCAATAATGGTTAACATATTAGGTTCCATTTACAGGTTCATATACATTCTTAAACCCATTTTCACTCATATGCTTATTTTGACCCGTTAAGGGTATTTAAGCATATTTCAAGCACAAGTCGCTTTCATTCGTCTCTAAATACATATGTCCAAATTTCATATCAAGTGATCTCCCACCACAACTAAATTTGTGGTGGATTCAATGTGGTGATTTATATATTACAAATTTTACCCTTCAAATTATTATTTTACGGCAAAGACTCTTTATAGAGTCATTTGACCAATATTTTACATCTTTCGCTTTTCATACTTATTCAAAGTATTGACTTGATTATAAAACTCGTTTTCAAGTGACTTCTAATGGTTGCTTGCTTAATTTCATTTACAAGGGCGTTTTGGTCATTTTTAACTCTTCTTTTACGACGAAGGGCTTGCTTAAGCCATGCACGCCCAAAATCTCATTTTTTAACCAAATCTTGTTTTCAAAACACTCTGTCTATAATTTAAATCCTTCGGTTTACCTTTTAAGGTAACCGAATTTCCCTTTTTACTTTACCTAACTCTCATAGAACTTCAAGTTCTAAATGATGAGTTGATCTATTATACATACCTGGCTCGGATCAACTTTTTAACCCGATTTTAATACCTTGCTTTGAAATCGCTAATTAAGAAAGATGCGAGTACCCATTGGATATCTATTCCTGTAAGCATATAACTCGACAAAAATCATTAGTCGATATTGTCAAAAGGTGATGTCTACACCTTTTGACCCGTTTGGCCAAATTGACCGATTATATTAGCGAGATGACATTTATTACCACCTCGTATATATGACTCACCCCGATTTACACCGTGCGGTCACTTTACTTATAATTCCATTTCTTAACACTTTTTGGCCTACTATGGCTTACGTCATAATTATCTTTTTCGTAACACGACAAAAAGGATATTCTGAAATATATGACTAGTGTAAGATATACTTACCTCATATCCAAGCTACGCTTTTCTTTTCCTTCTTGATTCGTTTGACCCGTTTCTTCCCAAGCCTCCACCTTGCTCGTTAAGTGTCAAACTATCGTCATCATTCAAAGGTGGTTAGATTAGTCATTAATAATCATGACTATTCCACCTTACGTGTTTTCTATGTCGAATCTACCGTTCGACCTCATTATTTATTAATTCAACTTATCAAAAGTTAACTACTTTTTATCACAGGATTTACACAATTAAGTCTAATTCAACATGATGTTTAGAACCCTTATTACTTCACATTTCACATAATTTGCCATATTATTCAAATGCGCATTTTATTCGAAATTTCAACATTTAGCTTTCTCTTAGGCATTATGTCAAACACCTAGTGAGCATTCTTTTATAAATTTAACAATCAAACTTATGGTTACCTATCTTGCCAATCTCAACATCTTTTACTAGATAATCATCAAATTCATGGTTAAATGTCAAGATTAACTTCATAGAGTTCAAATAACACTAGTTTGACAATCAAAATTCTAGTGTTTAACATATTCTTACAAAACCCACTTATCACCTTCAATGGTGATTGTGAATTCACAAGAATTAAGCAAAATTTCAACAAGTAATTGACTAGGGTTTATCCCTAATCACTATCTCATTCCTATTTCATCCAAGCAACTATCATGCAAAGATAACAAATTTTCACAACTTCATGAATGTTAGAAATTCGGCATACCTTACGATCCTCTTGACTTGGTGATCGTTTCTATGTATTCAAATATGAATTTGGCCTTCAATTGATCCTCCAATTTGAAGGTTTTGTTGAGTTTTAGGGTTAGCTCCCATGGAGCCCTTCCTGGTCGATTCCAGAACACGCACCACACACACTCTTGTGTGTGTTGTGTTGTTTTATTTAGTTTTATAAAATCATTTTCAAGTTACCCTATTTTAGTCCCTCATGTTTGGTTTGTTATTAATTAGGTCACAACCTAATTATTTTCAACAATATTCCCACTAATTAACTAGGTTAAATATTCCTAGTTAATTTAGTGGGTTCGGGGAATTTATGACTAGGTTTATTTTAAGTCCCGTTAACTCGGGCCTCTTATAAACTTATTTCCTTAAAACTTTTTATTCATGTTTTATTAAATATTAGGTTTATTTATTTAAATCCTAATATTTACCGGGTTAATTTTTACCACTAACGGTATTTTACCCGTCTTTTAGTATTAACGTGGTTTGATTACCAAACCCGTTTTTGGGGTGTTACACCAAGTGTAAGATTTGTCAGAAGCACCACTTTGGGAGGTGCAGACTTGACTCAAAATCCCAATCCCAGCCGAGGCCTTGTGGGATTTGCAAATCTTCGGAACATAAGACCCTAGAGTGCAAGAAGCTGAAAGATGCAACGTGCTACAGTTGCAACGAAAAAGGGCACATTAAGACAAATTGCCCAAAATATGCAAAGAAAGCTGATGAAGGAAAGAAGACCAATGTTAGGGTCTTCAGGATGGATGCAAAGGAAGCTGTGCAGGACGACAATGTGATCACAGGTACCTTCCTTATAAATGATGTTTATGCGAGAGTGCTATTGGATTCAGGAGCTGATAAATCATTTGTAGATAATAAGTTTTGTAAGTTACTGAATTTACCTGTTAAGACCTTAAGTGTGAAATATGAGGTGGTATTAGCAGATGGCACCTTAGAAACCGCCTCAACCATATTAGATGGATGTTTCATATCCATTAAGAACCACTCTTTTCCTTTGTCCCTACTTCCTTTGAAGTTAGCCGATTTTGACATAGTTTTAGGCATGGACTGGTTATCTCATAACCAGGCCCAGATTATCTGCAATAAAAAGCAAGTGGTGATCAAGACTCCGTCTGGTGAATCACTTACCATTCAGGGAGATACCCAGTATGGGCTGCCTGAGCAAGTGACTATGCTCAAGGCCTCTAGGTGTTTAAAGAAGGGTTGTGTCATCTACATGGCACAAGTAACTATTGATGAGCCGAAGCCTAAGATTGAGGATATCCTTGTCATTTCTGAATATCCGGAAGTTTTTCCTCAAGAACTACCTGGTTTACCACCAGATAGACAAGTAGAATTCAGAATTGACATCATCCCTGGAGCAGCACCTGTTGCTAGAGCACCTTAAGGTTGGCACCAACAGAGATGAAGGAATTGAGGACACAACTAGATGAATTGCTAGCCAAGGGTTTCATTAGACCTAGTTCGTCTCCTTGGGGAGCACCAATCTTATTTGTCAAGAAGAAGGATGGATCGATGCGTCTATGCATCGATTACCGTGAGCTCAATAAAGTCACTATCAAGAATAGGTACCCATTGCCCAGGATCAACGATCTGTTCGATCAGCTTCAAGGGGCAAGTTACTTCTCTAAGATTGACTTAAGGTCAGGCTATCACCAATTGAAGGTTAAATATGAAGATGTGCACAAGACTGCATTTAGAACTCGTTATGGTCATTACGAGTTCCTAGTGATGCCTTTTGGGCTCACAAATGCACCAGCCGCATTCATGGATCTCATGAATCGTGTCTGCAAACCTTACTTAGATAAATTCGTCATCGTCTTCATCGATGACATTCTCATTTACTCCAAGAGTCAGGCTGACCATGAGAAGCATCTTCGATGTATCCTAGAATTACTTCAGCAGGAGAAGCTCTATGCCAAGTTTTCGAAGTGTGAATTCTGGCTTCGTGAAGTCCAATTCCTTGGACATGTTGTCAGTGAGCGTGGTATCCAAGTAGATCCTGCTAAGGTTGAAGCTGTCATGAATTGGCAAGAGCCGAAGACGCCCACAGAAATTCGCAGTTTCTTGGGATTGGCAGGATATTATAGGCGTTTCATTGAAAATTTTTCAAGGATTGCTGCACCCCTAACTTCTTTGACTAGGAAGAAAATAAAGTTCGATTAGGGCCCTAAGCAGCAAGAATCCTTTGATATCCTTAAGCAGAAGCTGAGCAATGCTCCTGTGTTGACATTGCCTGATGGAATAGAAGAGTTTGTGGTATATTGTGATGCATCACACACCGGGATGGGATGTGTGCTTATGCAGAAAGGCAAAGTTATTGCCTATGCTTCACGTCAGTTAAAGGTGCATGAAAAGAATTACACCACCCATGACTTGGAGTTGGGTGCCGTTGTATTTGCACTGAAGCTCTGGAGGCACTATTTATATGGTATCAAGTGTGTGATCTATTCTGATCACAAGAGCCTCCAGCACCTGTTTAACCAAAAGGATTTGAACATGAGGCAGCGACGATGGATGGAAACTTTGAATGATTATGATTGTGAGATAAGATACCATCCGGGCAAGGCGAATGTAGTCGCCGATGCCTTGAGTCGAAAGGAAAGAGTAAAGCCTATAAGAATCAATGCCAAGAGCATTGAGATAAAGAATAGTTTGAATGAAAGGTTGTTAGCTGCGCAGAAAGAAGCTGTACTGGAAGCTAACTATCCTAATGAAAAACTAGGAGTAACTGAAGAACAGTTATCCTATGGCAAGGACGGAATTTTGAGGTTGAATGGACGAATATGGGTTCCAGTTTATGGAGGACTTCGAGATGTTATCCTCCAGGAAGCCCACAGTTCTAAATACTCCGTTCATCCTGGAGCTGACAAGATGTACCAGGATTTGAAAGCAAACTTTTGGTGGATAGGCTTGAAGAAGTCTATAGCTACCTATGTAGCTAAATGTTTGACGTGTGCGCAAGTCAAAGCTGAACATCAGAAGCCGCCAGGTTTGCTACAACATCCTGAACTTCCCACGTGGAAATGGGAAATGGTGACAATGGATTTCATTACCAAGTTGCCAAAGACAAGGAAAGGAAACGATACTATATGGGTAATAGTGGATAGACTGACTAAGTCAGCACATTTCCTACCCATCAAGGAGACCTATAGCTCCGACATGTTAGCCCAATTGTACGTAGATAAGATTGTATCTCTACATGGCGTACCAATGTCTATTATCTCTGACGGAGATACTAGATACACGTCACATTTTTGGAAAAGTTTCCAACAATCTTTGGGCACGCGCTTAAATTTTAGTACGGCTTACCATCATCAGACGGACGGCCAGAGTGAGCGTACTATCCAAACTTTGGAAGACATGCTTCGTGCATGTGTGATTGACTTAGGTGGTAGTTGGGATAACCACCTGCCATTAATCGAGTTCTCATATAACAATAGCTACCATTCGAGCATTAAAGCTGCGCCTTTCGAGGCCTTGTACGGTAGAAAGTGCAGAACACCCGTTTGTTGGGCGGAAGTTGGAGATGTCCAACTGACAGGACCGGAAATAGTCTTTGAAACGACGGACAAGATTGTCCAGATTCGTGACCGCCTGAAAGCTGCCAGGGATAGGCAGAAAAGCTACGCAGATCTAAAGCGTAAACCTTTGAAATTCGAGGTAGGTGACAAAGTGTTGCTCAAAGTATCACCCTGTAAGGGAGTGATGCGATTTGGTAAGAAAGGTAAGTTAAGCCCGAGATACATAGGACCATTCGAGGTCATCGAATGTGTCGGATCAGTTGCTTATAAGTTAAAATTACCTGAAGAGCTCAGTGGTATTCACGATGTATTCCACATCTGCAATCTGAAGAAGTGTTTCGCTGATGAATCACTAGTCATGTGGGCATTAAACCCTTAAAAGGGCACCCTCTGATTCCCGCTCTAACTAGATCAAATGTCGGGTCAAAGTTGTTTATAAAAAGTCAACAGAAACTTAATTTGCGAATTAACATGTAATTAGCAATGTAGAAGGCATGTAACCTATTTTACCACTCATATAACTTAGTAATAAATGTAAGAACATGTCTAAACATGTTCGACCCGACAATTTTCTGTTTAGACCCGGTTCGGAACCGAAAGTCTCAAAACTTTGACTTTTGCTTTGACTTCAGTTCTGACCCGATTTAGTATGATTTGGAAATGCCATAGAGCTTCCTTAGGACCAGGTTACATGATAGTATAACCCTCTGTGGTTGGTTCGTTGATTGTCCGATTCGTTTACATGTTTCCGTTAATTGCTTAATATTGACCATAATGCCCTTTTTACCATAAAACGAGAATTTTGGATATGTGAGAGGACAATAATCTTTGTTTCTGAATTATAAACATGTCCCTAAAGTTTCATATCAGTTCGAGGTCTAGAATAGGAGTTATGCTAATTAGCGCATTTAAGAAGATTTTTGTTAATTAAACGGCGCAATTAACATAAAGCCTATCTAAACCCAATTTTGACACCAAACCTTTTACCCACTGATGTAATATAATATTTTGGGATTTTTGAAGATTTTTAATTATTTTTAACCAGCTCATAACCTAAGGTTATGGCGTTGATTCGGTAAATACCGATTATACCCTTTTTGGTTATAAAAGGAGTTCTACATAATATTTTGACACCAATCCAATTGCTACTGATTTTAAATAATAAATAAAGTATTTTGAACTTTATAACCTGATCAGAAAACTCAGATTTCCTGTATATCCCGGAAATCGCTTAAAATGGCTTTTTAGGCGTATTAAACACATAGTATGGGTTTAAAACCATTTTGACATATAAGACTTATCACCAACTGATATGACCTATTAAAAATAAGTTATTTTACTGATGTATTCAGACCCGAATCTCAGAATTTCATTTAATCTCTTTTATAACCTTTAAAATGACCAAAATACCCCTACGAGGCTTAAATTAAGATTAAACTCGTTTTGGGCATAATGGAAGGTATCCTACTGATATCACAATATATTTAAGGCATATTAACTTAGGAAACCTGTATGTGACTCTTATGGTTGCCCGTTACGCCTCTTGCGCGTTCGGTTCGGTGTATGTAACTAGTTTGCATAAATTAGCCGAAACGGGTCAAACCTTATCATTTTTATCTCAAAATCCAGAATGTGGTTAGATTACCCATATTATACAAGTCTTCAAACTTGTCGGGTCTAAATCACATTCTATTCCGGTCTTCGCTTAATCGTGCGTTTGAACCGTATCTTTCCTTAAAACTAACCGGTCTAAGTTTAGGCTTAATTGAAGACCCGTTAGTATTCTAATAGGTTATTATAAACCTTCATTCCATAATAGGAGACCCGGTAAAAGCTACACGCACTTTCTATTTGTGATTGATACTTGCAAAGGTAAATACTTTTAACTTATTTTCCCTATACGGGCTTGGGGTATGGTATATAAAATACCGCTTGGTCGGGCATTGAATCTTTAATCGAATAGTGGTTAAATCATTGATATGCTCCGTTTTGAAATGTTTTGTTTGCTTAAAGCCTTTGGGAGGTTAATGACCATGTCTCGGATATCCTTGGCATCATTTTACGAAATGGCCACGACCTAAGCACGGGGTGTAGGCGTACACCCGTCAGTGCCAAAACAAATAATGTGGTATGTCTATTGATCTTTAACCCGGTCTACGGATCGGGCTACTGAACGCATAAGGAACATGTAATTCTTTTACAAGATTATATTCAAATAATTATCCCAAGTTATGAAGAGTTTGTGCCACGTGCATTCAAATCAATTTTATTAAACCTTTTCTAAATGAGTCAGTTAATTGTATTTACCAGTGTAAACTGACGTATTTTCCCAAAAAGGTTAAGTGCAGGTACTACGCGAATTAGGCTGGCTTTCTCCTAGCGTCCACAATAAGTCTCGCAAGCTTGGATGTCAAAACTGTTGAACACTGTTTCCATTTTATTTTGATCCACCTGTGGATTATTTTCAACTATTTGTGATACTTGATATTACAATATTATTCGGTTGAAATATATATATCTTTTGCTTTCGCTGTGCATTTAAATATTGTGTTGTTTGACTGTAATGTTACCAACCACGTCACGATACTCCCCACCGGGCCCACCGGTAATACGTGGAAATATCAGGGTGTGACATGAATGGGTAATTGTGAAGATATAAACATTGTAATCGCTCTCAATACTGCGAATGATAAAACTTGTTTTGATTAAATTGGGATTCACTCACCGGTATTTTCCACTGACAAATATTTTTAAAAACATGTTTCAGGTAACACAATGTGAAAGCCAACTGGGAAAAAGCCAGCTCGAGAGCACTGACGGCTTGGAAAATAAGTGGCTATAAAAGTTATCTAAAACACGATGTTTTGAAATTCAATAAAATAGGGTTTATCCCTAAGTTGTAATAAGAAACTTGGGTTTTACCCATGTAGTTATTAATATAAAATATGGTGGTTTTACTCTGATAAACAGCTCGAGAGCACTGACGGCTTGGAAAATAAGTGGCTATAAAAGTTATCTAAAACACGATGTTTTGAAATTCAATAAAATAGGGTTTATCCCTAAGTTGTAATAAGAAACTTGGGTTTTACCCATGTAGTTATTAATATAAAATATGGTGGTTTTACTCTGATAAACATTTCCTAACTACGGTCCTGATGTAAATTCCACTGCCAAGTTAACCGTCTGATACCACCGAAACTCTGAGTTTGCGTCCGCCCGTTCCCGGGACAAATAAGGGATCGGGGGTTGCGACATATACTCCATTCAAAGAGAATTTAATTCTCGATTTTATGGAATAATTCATAAAAAATGATGAAACATATAAAAACGTGGGATCGATCTTCACCTTTTGTGTACCGTAAACTCTCTTGAATACAAGTTTGAGACGAATATTTTATGAATGAAATAAACAAATAAACATGAAGGTGCATAAAACTAACTAAAATTATTGTATCTCATAATTTGAATGTATCATAAAAACGGGATCCAACCCCATGTAACACATGTGCCTTTTACCTGATAATAAATAAAAAAAAATTAAAACGTTATAATAAGTAAATATTACATCAAATTTCATTTATATAAGATAAATCTTAACAACTATATGTGTTAACATATGACATTACACGAGTTTTTTTAACGATGTCTCTTTTTTATTATTTATTATATAAAATTACATTTATACAGCCCGTGTTACGGGTTTCAAACCTAGTAACATAACATACAAAAGTATGATATGAAAATCCATGTATGCTAATTCAATTCTTACTACTGCTACTTTGTTTCAAAAGACTTTTTTTTTGTCGATGACAATTATTTAATCATCTGGACATTCAACTCGTGAATTCATTAGATTACGAATGTCTAAACGCATAATGACATGGTTGTTCATATACCTTGTTACTAAATAATTATTCTAGGCCCAGGGCATAGATATATAGAGACAATATTCTAGAAAGTGATCAACTTAACACGGTGATAAAATTTACTCGTTTAGAGTTACAAAATTGAAACCACAGAGACCCAGATTTAAAAGGTTTGAGTTTTGAACTAAAGTGATCAAACCTTAAAGACTATTTTGGCAGTTTACTCTAATACTAATAAATAAACCTATATGCATATTTTATACTTTAAGAATTAAAAGGGAGTTGGGGGGTCATATCATCCCACCTGATTTAACCTCGACATGAACAACCAATTTTGGAATTTTGCGATGCGGCATATGTAGCGCGTAACTTAGTCAAATTGTTTGCATGTCACATGTGCCCTCGATACTTTAATGAAAAAACATAATATTAATATATTGAGAGAAGATTTTAATCCCCAATAAAATGAAAAAAAAAAGTTGGATCTAAAATATATTCTATGACTGAGAGAGTGAAAATAATTATTGTTGAATTTAATCTAGTACTGTCATTTTCTCATATGTAAATAATTTTTATATGGGGAAGGTGAGAAGGTTTACCCACTTATGTAGAGTTTCTGTCTGAGAGGTCTTAGGGTCGAATCCTTGCAGAGGCGACTTATGGCACCGATTCAACCTGGCAGTAATATATGTTCTCAACAATATGTATAATTGTTTATTTCTCTTTCTGGCTATATGATCTCAACAACAGTTTTAGGATCATGTACATTAATCCAGAAGTGTGAGAAGTGTATTATAGCACTATATATAACACTATATAACACCATATAAACACTATATAACAATGTGTAACACCATATAACACTATGTAACATTATATAACACTATATAACAAATATAACACTATAGTTTGTCTGATAGCATGTCTATGATAGATGTATAGTGTTATATATTGTTATATAGTGCCATATAGTGTTACATAGTGTTATATGGTGTTACATAGTGTTATACGGTGTTTATATGGTGTTATATAGTGTTATAATACACTTCTCACACTTCTGGATTAATGTACAGGATCCCTACCCCTCAACAATATGTCTAATTGTTTATATGGTTATGCTGACTCTACATTGAATGAGTCCATAAACATATATGGACATGTTTAATTGATGAGGAGTTGATGTAATAATCGGTGGACTCTTACTTGGACTAGTTGGATAAGAGGAAAAATGACAGAAAAAGCCTAAACTTCAAACAAAAATAATTTGGGCTACGGTTTGAGTTATGGTGCTAAAGACAAATGGTTGGTAGTGATGATGAACATGAGTAGATTGATAGGGTTTATCTTTAGAACATCCGTAATCAGCAATACATGAGGTCAAGGACCTATCCACGTCACATTTGACTGACATCTACCTCCTTCCAAAACGCTCATTTTCTCTCTCCAAATTCGCAGACCTTTTGTCCATTCTATAGCCTTTCGTCTCAAAGAACTCGGCTTCTTCTCCCTTGGACGGTCAGTAACCATCGACTTCTCTCTCCTCTTCTTCTCTTACACGATTGTCCTCCATCTTTCCATGTTGAGCTACCACCCACATATTATATATGCACTTAGAATTAGAGGATGTTCAAAATTTTAATTCAAAGACAAATGATGACTGATTGGTGCATGTACCTCTGTGTCTTTCAGCTATTAACGTCACCACATGATGCATGATTAACCATCCGCCGCTTTTAATGTTATTTTTAATAAATTAGTAAAATAACGTTAAAGTCAGTACCATTTCGCTTTTGCTCCCCGAACGCCCACACATTTATACATTATATGTGCACACTGCAAGCGGGGCATTTAACATTATATTTACTTTAATCAAACCATATTTACTTTAATATATGACACTATTAATCTAATTGATTTACTAAATTCATTCAATTAAATGTTAAACATTTTTTGTTATTACAAGCTTGTGTTAATAACTTTTTGACACACAAACGTAAAGTTGATCCCAATACCAAAATATATAAAATAACGCTAACTATTTTCTTTTCTTGAAAGTTCTAAGAAAACCCAACTGGCCACAAATGAATTTTTAAATAAATTCCACGTGAGCATTACCTGTAAACCCATGTAGAATACTACACATTGTAGCCTATATATATGATACCTACATGTTTACAATCACCATGCACTTTCATCAAAGATATACATATTTTTCAATCTGTACGTATATATGAAGATGAAGAGAGAAGGTTCTCTAATTCTCTCCTTTATAGTAATTTTGGCGGTTTGCGGTGCTGGGGTGGAGGCAACGGGATTATTGCCTCCAGAGTCAACACCGTTGATCCGCCATTACTACAAGGTTCATAATACATGTGCCAATGTTGAACCTTTTGTTCGACACCAAGTGAAGTCTTTATATGACAAGGACAAGACCATAGCCCCCAAGCTTATTAAATTGTTGTATGCTGATTGCATGGTTAATGTAAGTTGTCTTGTTACCTTTTCTAAAGGAATAATGGATTTTAATAATCCTAATTATTAGCCGTTGGCCAGCAATGGTCCCAACTTAAAAAATAACCAGTCGTTGTCCCACCTTTTCACATATTGTAACCAAATGGACCTTTATTAACTTTAAGTTCTTTTTGTCCTCTTTTTCTTTTCTGGTAGTAAAGGTCTATTGGTTTACAAATTACAATATGTGAAAAGGTGGGACAACACTGGTTATTTTTGAAGTTGAGACCGTTGTCAGCCAACAGCTAATAGTTGGGATTATTAAAATCCATTATTCCTTTTCTAAATACATAAATGTGATTTTTTTTACACAATATACTAGCTAGTTTTATAAGTAACATGATTCAAATTACGAGCCGGAATGTGTGAAATTAACTACAGGGGTGCGATGCATCGATTTTGTTGGATGGTGACAACACGGAGAAAAAATCGCCTAAGAACCGCGGACTAGGCGCGTTTGCAGTGATTGACATAGCGAAAAAGGTTGTTGAAGCAAGATGTCCTGGAGCAGTCTCGTGTGCTGATATTCTTAATATTGCTGTTAGAGATGCTGTTTACTTTGTAAGTCCTTGTAACCAACTATTATTCTCACCATATATGTTGTACTTAGATATGTTTTACAAGGATCTAAAGTTTCATTTTACATGTTTTATAATTGAAATTTGAAGTCGGGTGGACCGTCATACCCGGTTTTCTTGGGAAGAAGAGACGGGAGGAAATCGGATGCTGCGTGGGTTGATCTACCCTCGCCGTCGATCTCGTGGGAATCAGCTCTCAAATACTTCACAGATAAAGGTTTAAATTTGCAAGACATGGTTACACTTCTAGGTATGTTGCTAGTGTCAGGACCTAAAAAAACATATCATATGTAGGTAATTTTGGCTATAAGATTGTTGACATTGAGGTTTATGATCTATAATTATGTATATACAGAATCATAGGATCTAAAGTATTTTTTTTTTCTTTTAATTTTTTAAAAGTATAAAAAATAACTTTAAAATCCTAAAAGTTATGCTATTTTTTAGTTAGTTTTATTGAGAGCGGGTTTAAAAGTTAAGCAACAATGAATTCTATGATTCTTGATCTCATATTAGGTTTTTGTGAAGTGGACTTCTTATGTTACAAAAAAAACAAAGTTTTGATGATGTAAACTGCTTATGTGGTTGCGAGTTTTAGCAACCCTTACGTTGCGGTTTCGCTATGATATTATTTCTAACCTCTTTTATTATGTTTGTTTTTGGGTGGTTATAGGAGGACATATGATGGGCCGAACTCGTTGTAGCAACATCTTAGACAGACTATACGACTTCAACAAAACAGGGAAACCCGACCCGACAATGGAACCAACCACATTAAGCATCTTACAAAAGCAATGTCCCAAGAAGGTGAAGTTGGGCCAGCCCAATCCTCTTATAAACTTGAACCCGGATAACCCAACACACAAGTTTACCAATTCTTACTACTCAAGAGTGTTAGCAAGTAAATCTGTTCTAGGGGTTGACCAACAACTATTGTTTGGTACTGACACACATGATCTTACCGATGAATATGCTAATGGGCTTGAAGACTTTAAGGGTGGATTCGCTTACTCGATGAGCCGGATGGGAGGACTCAAGGTTCTTACAGGAAAGAACGGTGAAATACGAAAGAATTGTCGTGTCCTTAACAAGTAGATCGACCTATACTTCTTCATGTCGACAATGAAACTAGCTACATATATACTAATATATGTGTGTATATGACATAAAAGTGAGATAAATATGATCATTTTGTATTATTGATCATAAGTGAATTCATGTTCATGTACTATGTTTTCGTTAAATCCGTGGATTACTGAATATTAATTTTCCAAAACATATTTGTATGATATAAACTCCTTTTAAGTGTGTCATGTTTTCTAGAAGACTTAGTACCCGATCGAAGCAGTCGTCTTACAGGTCCACTTGTCGTCTTAAAGGTCCTAAAATTAGGCCCAATATTCGACTACATTTCCCAACTTAGTGACTTTAAAGTTTAAAGGCCCAATCTAAAAAATTAGGTTAACACCCCACACTGGAATAGGAGACGTGTCACTATTACCCTAATACAAGACATGGTTCATTTATTTTAGAAAACAAAAGAAAGTTCAAATCTCTAGGCCCAAATACATATTGATTTCTATGGTATACCGGAACAGATTACAAGATGAGTTACATTCAGGCTGAATCGATTTTCAATGGGCCTAAATCTTAAAGCCCAAAAGTCATACAAACGGTTTTTTTCCTTTTCTGTAATGAGTTATATAGGACTAGCAAGATGCCCGCGTGATGCGGCGGGAGCGACACATCGCATTGCGATACTTGTTTTTTGGTAGTTTTCTTTTTCACATAATATTTATTGTAGCATTATTGTGATAGATATACATCAAAAGCGAAGTAATCCATTTCATTGTGTTGGGGGGGGGGGGGGGGGGGGTATTCCACGGACCTCCCATCCGCCGAGGTGATCACACCTCGCAGACCGCCACCCTGCAAGCCTGAGTCTGGGGGTAAATCCACTACCGTAGGGGCATTTGGGAACGAGCACGCCGGAGTCGGACTCGAACCCGCCACCTCCGGGTTAATAAGTGGGCAGGTGGCCACTGGGCTGACACCCAGTGGTTAATCCATTTCATTGTGTTGTGCATGGTTCGGTCGGTTCTATTATTATCCTCAACCGAAGCTAAAACGAAGTCATCGGTTAGTCTATTTTATTAAGCAATCAGTTTTCAGTTAATGACTTCAGTTTATTCGGTTAGACTGACGGTTTTCGGTTTGATTCATTTAATTTCAGTTAATAGCCAAACTCAAACTTTGGCTAAAACTTTTGCTTAGAAATAATGAAATTGAAGCATAAATACATGAAATGAAAGTATAAATATATGAAATGGAGATATAATATATGAAATATATGAATTGGAGATATAAAAGCTAGAAATATATGAAAATATGAATGATCCGGTTTGGTTCAGCTAATTTTGGTTAAACGAGAGTACAAAAAATTGATAACTGGTTTTTGGTTAATTCAGTTTTTGGTTGATTTCGATTTTGTTTCCTCTATTTTCGGTTTGTTTAGGTTAATGATTTAGTTATTACTCACTGATAACCGGTTTTGATTAACAACTGATAGGTGCGTGCGCGATGCGGCGGGAAACACATAAATTGCCACGATATGCATTGTTCGATTGGTTAGATTATTATCCTCAACCGAAATCGAGGTCATCGATTAGTCTATTTTATTAACCAATCTGTTTTCAGTTAATTGGTTTGGTTTATTCAGTTAGATTGACAGTTTTGGTTTGATTCATTTAATTTCGGTTAATAGCCAAAACCAAACTTGGGCTAAAACTTTTGATTAGAAATACATGAAATTTAGGTATAAATACATGAAATAAATGTATAGGTACATGAAATGGAGGTATAAATACATAAAATACGAGTATAAATATGAAATACATGAACTGAAGGTATCAAGCTTGAAATATATGAAAATATGAATGGTTCGGTTCAGTTAATTTTGGTTAAATGAGGGTACAAAAAAATTGATAACCGTTTTTTGTTAATTCGGGTTTCAGTTATTCAGTTTTCAGTTAACTCAATTTTTGGTTGATTTCGGTTCGGTTCAGTTAACGATTCAGTTATTACTCACCCTTAGACACTGTTAATCACGTAACATATCAAATTTTTCAATTAAAAAAATTATAGCAATACTAAACTTAGATTAAGAAAAATAAAATACTCATTTAATAGTGTAAATTAAAAAAAGTGTAACTACTAACTATCTATAATTTTGTTAAAGATGAGGTTTTGTATAGATATTATAATAAAATAAAGTGTGACACGAAATATCTTCATTTTATGTTACGCTACTTTTAATTCTTTTTGTTTTTGTTTGCATAGATGGAACTCATCTTTGTAGATTAAGTGCATTAGATCACAAGTATTACTTACTTGTACATTAAAGCATTATCAACTTCTACCTTTTAATCCTTGCGTCGATATTGAACAAGACAACTACCGAAACGTCGACAAAAATGTGTAGGTCATCATGCTATCTTTGGATTTTTTTAACAGTATAGTTTATAAGATATGTCAAGAATATGTAAAAAAAAATTATAAGTTTGATGTGGATTGGTGAATTGTAACTAATTATCTATAATTTTGTTAAAACCTCAGGGATTTAAGTGTAATAAGTTTAGGGGCTAAAAAATAAATATTGTTTAAAAGACCAAACTACCCTTATTTTAGGGGTCTTTCTATAAATAAAGGAGGGGAAAAGTTCTTATTTTTTGGATATCTTAAAATACCCCTCCCTCATGCATTATAATATAGTATAGATTAGGATTATATGGTTGCGAGACAATATTATATTGGGCCGACATTGATTTTGTAGTTTTATGAATATGTCGTCGCCTAAAAGGGTTCTATACAGGACCAGTCTGGATTGGGCTTCTAGATGGGTCATGAGACGGGATCGAATTTGAATATGATTGCATTTATTGATTAACTAGGTTATCACCCGGGAACTTTCCGGGTAGAAAAAATTAATTTATATTAATCGAGTTATGTCATTAAATAAAATAAAAAGACATGTTTTCAAAAGTTATACATATAATGAATCCATACCGATTGTTTTTTATATCAATTTAAATTATATAAGTCGCAAGCTGAATAATTAAAAAAATACAATTCCAACTCAGGATAACTAAGCCACCCATTTTTACTTCGAATGTCCATTATACTTCAAAAATCAATCCCAACCTCCTGCCTATGGCCCTCTAATTTTATATTCTTCAATCCCAACATTATCCATTTACATATAGCACCTCTCAGCTTATGCTCTTTATAACCCCCAATCCCATCTCTATTAGCCACGACCCAAATCACAAGTATATGCTCTTTATAACCCCCAATTAGACCCCAACACAACCAATCATATTGTTTTCTCCTCGATGAGACACTAATAATCCGGTCCCATTTTCTTATAATCCGAAACATTAACAAACAGCAAAAAAGGCTTGGAATAATCGCCTCTACTTTATACTTGCACCTACAGCAATAGTCATTTCTTTGACCCATTTCTATATCCTCTTTCCACTCCCTTAGTCTCTTATTAACTCCATATCTCATATTACCATCTCTATAATCAGTCATCCGAAATATCTGCATCTGTCTCATATTATCATACTTTCCAATATACCCAAAATACCCGGCAGCCAAAAAACAAAGGACAGTTATGACGGCTCCTGCTACCTGCACATACTTTTAAACTGTCTCATGACTACAATAATGCAAACATTCAGGCCCCAATCTTCCCATTTCATAATTTTCCCAGTGTTCCCATTATACCTCTGCCACTCCAACTCAATTTTTCCATTACTCCTTAGATTTTGCCCATTACACCAAGACACTGCTATCAACCAGCACCATTTAAACAATTCTAACACAAAACATGCATCATATAATACAACCTACATATTACAACAACTCCATCTCAATAATCTCCAACCATCAAAGCAAACCCCGATAAACTCAAGACCCCAACACCCTATCATTCCAACCCAACCCAAAACTCTCAGAATCCCCCTTGACCCAAACAAGTCAGACTCAATAGACTCAACATAAAACCAAGAAAAAGGCTCAATAGACTACCTTTTTGGCAACCGTTGTCGAGTCATTTTTGCCCTTGAACAACTTATCCAACAATATGTGGTAGTAATGCCCAAATGGTCCAAGATATGAAAACCCGAAAAGCTGCATAACTTCGCATGTTAATCAAACTATACAACCAAAACAAAATCTTTCAAATCATCTTAAAGATTAATCCAAGATTTTTTATACCTAATAAAGTCAACGGATTGACTTCAAAAGGTCAACAAAAACAGATCAAACTGAATTATAAGATCCACCAAAGATTCAGTTAAACCCTAAAATGAAAGATAATCAAATCATACCACTTTGAGAAGAAGACGACGGATTTGCAGTTTCTGGATGCCAGAGAGCTTCTGAGAAACTATGTCACTGATCACCGATAATACTCCAGCTGTTATAGCCTAAAATTTTAACCAAATTCAATCAAGAATCACAAAATCAATAAGAAAAACAGTTCAAGATCATCAAATAAAACCTACCTGGTTTCTAATTCATTAAATTAAACAAAACCCAATTCATGATTGAGCTAAAAACACAATCGATGGGAAAAACAGTTCAAGATCATCAATTGAAACATACCCAGATTCCAATTCATCAATATAAACAAAACCCAATTCTTACAAATCAAGAATCACAAAACACAGTTCATGACTTAATAAAAAACACAAAATCAATGGCAAAAACAGTTGAAAGATCATCAAATAAAACAACTTACTCAACACTTTGTAACTTGTATATTTTACTGATTTGAATATTTCAAATATTCCCATCAAGTAATTTGTCTTGAAAGTTAATTAAGAATTGCACTATTCAACCACCAAGTTCAGAAAGACAAGCTAAATAGACTAATAGTAAGACTATACCTATAACAAATACTCCAACCAACTTATAAAAAATTTCAAAGTTTATCTTGTTATTTCAAGCTAGAAATTACATATTTTACTGTTTAAGGATGCTATAAATACATATCACTACCTGCTGATTTTTAATCTATCATGGCCGCTAAAAAAAGGTAATTTAAGATCCTAAAGTTGACATGTTCTTAGGAAATCTTGCCTATTGCATATAGATGAATGTTAACAATTCACATAAGAAGAATATGCATGAACCTGAATGAAGAAAAGGTTGAGAGACAGAGATTCCACATGAGAAACTCTAGCAAACAACTGACATATGGAGTCACCAAATGATTCATATGTTAATCCTGTTTGTGCCATAGCATCAGGGTAAATCACAACTTTCTTCAAGGAGTCTAGGTTTTCAAATGAAAATGCATTCGCCATGTGACCTGCATACTCCAAACACACCAGTTTCGGGCAACAAATCCGAAGGCCGACACACAAGCCCTCATTATCATCCGAACCACCACCAAACCTTTCGGTATAATCCATATTCCGGTTACGAATTCTCAGAATCTTGAGATTCAGGCATGAAATACAAAATCTCCATTTGAGTATGAGAAGCAGTCAATCAAACTCAACTTCTCAAGCAGTTTCATAACATATACGCTTGTGTTTCGGTTACTTGTACATACTACTTATAACATAATCTCAATAAAAATTATATCGAGTCAACCAATTAAAACAAAACACTACCATATTTTTGGTTAAAAAAAACTAAAACGATAACACAACTGTAATTTTAAGCTAGGGGCAAAATTGTAATTTGTCAGGATCAGTGAACAAGTGTCAGACAACTCTGGCACTATTTCCACTCATCCCTTTTGTACATGTAGCATAGCATAGCATAATATAGCATAGTATAATAATAAATTTATTTATTTATTTATTTATAATTATTATTATTATTATTATTAAGGTAGGACTTGGTATCTAGTCCCGTGGACTTGTGGTTAAAAAATAATAAATATATATGTAAATAATTATTAAAGTATATATTTGAGTTTATTATGTTAAGTAACGTAAGGTTTAAATTCTTTCATATTCTTCAAATATTTCTCTCTTTAGGGTTTTCAAGTAACTGCATTCAATATTATGTTAAGTACCGTAAAGTTTAAATTCTTTTATCTTCTCCAAATATTTCTCTCTTTCTCTCAGTAGGGTTTTCAAGTAACTACATATAAGCATTTATCCAATGGCGGAGAGACTAACGGAAGGTGAAGATTTCTATCAGAAAATGGTAAGCGAAGAACATGAAACCTATGGTTCAGGTGTTGGATATTCGGGCTGCTTTCATAAAAATCTATGAGAGGTACCGGGTTTTAATATCTGACAAAGGATGCTTACTAACCAGCTCAGAGCCGTCTCCGAGAATAATAAAAAACTTTTGGGCCTCATGCGAGACAAAAAAGTTGGGCCCCTTTTTATAATATAAACTTATCATTTTATATATCCAAAAACCACGATGCAACGATAATTGATTAATTGTTATAAAGTAAACAAAACAATACTAGTATAGCTAAATGATCGAACTAGAAACAAATCGTGAGGCTTTCCTAGCGTTTTTGGAAGCAAAGCTCTCGATCAAGTCTTTATATTCCATACCTTCTAATATTTCGTTTTCAAGAGATATCATCGCCAATCCATTAAGTCTTTCTTGGGACATTGACGATAACAAATAAGACTTCAACAACTTCAATTTAGAAAAGCTTCTCTCTGTCGATGCCACCGTTACTGAAAGTGTCAAAAGCACATGATATGCATTTATAGCATTAGGACAATGACCGAGCCGCATGATATCATTTAAAGCATCAATAGGGCTAACAATGTGACTCAGTAAAAAGGTCCTAATCAACTTCAACTCCAAATAAAGTTCTTTAGCATCAACATCCGATTCTTCTTTATATTTTAATGCATCTTGAAGACGATAACAACGAGCCTTAAGATCATGTTCATCAAGTGTCTTCAATTTTTTAGGAAACAAAAACCCAAATATTTTTTCGAATTTTTAGTATTGATCGAATCTTGTTTCAAGAGAACTTATAGCTTGGTCAACAATACATAGAAAGTAGTTGACTTTAAAATCACCATCGAGTGAAAATATAACTTCTTCTACACTTGAATTCTCATCAAACTTTTTTTCCTACGTATCACACGTTTTTTGAGGGAATTCCGCATTAATACCTAATTCATTGGCAATTTCTATAGCTTCATCAATCGCCTTAAAAACCCCCCACTTCTCTATAATTTTTGAAGTATTAAATAAATTTGTCCACTTCATCAATAGCAACATCAAGAACCACATCCTTTGATTGCAACTTTTTGCTCACTACATTCACATTTGATAATATTTCATACCAAATGACGATTTGTACCAAAAATTCATAGTCACCAACCTCATGCTTTTCAAGTGATCTAGTTTCGCTTTGAATTTTAGGATCTTTATCTGAGTCACTAACTTCTTTCAAAGCTTTTCTTACTTCTACAAGTTGAGTCCTAATAGGCTTAATACTATCTACACGACTTTCCCAACGAGTGACAAATAATGATTTAAGAGTCAATCCTTTAACATTGTCTTTCAAAATTTGCCACCTATTAATAGAATTGGCAAAGATAGTATATTTATGTTGTATTGTTCCAAAAAATACCCTAGACTTAGTAATCGTGTTTGCCATGTCACACAACACAAGATTAAGACTATAACAACCACAAGCACATACAAAGCTCTAGGATTTTTTTTCTAAAAATCTACTTTGAACTCCACTACGTTTTCCTTTCATGTTCGCCCCACTATCATAGCCTTGACCGTGTATATCAACAATATCAAGACCTAGAGACTCTAATTCCTTAGATGTAACATCAAAAAGTCCCTTACATGTGGTATCCTCAACAACCAAAAAACCTAAAAACGATTCTTCAACTGTCACAGAATTAGAGTTAAAATTCACATACCTCACAATTATGGACATTTGCTCTTGGTGACTTATATCAGGTGTGCAATCGAGTATGATGGAGTAATACTTTGCTTGTTTTATCCTTTTGATGATTTGTATTTTAACTTGATTAGCTAATAATTGAATCAACTCGTTTTGGATATTGTGCCCAAGATAATGTATATGGAGTTCATCATTCAAAATACACCACACGTGTTCTTTCATAATCGGATCAAACTCTTCCAACATCTCAACCAATCCCAAAAAGTTTCCATTTCATTTTTTATACAACTTCTCATTTGACCCACGAAAAGCTAAGCCATGTTTAGCAAGAAATTTCACAAGAGCAATAATCCTAAAAATCACTTCTTTCCAATAATCTTTTTCCTTTTTGAAATGCTCATATGCTTCTTTGTCAATTGTTTCATTGCAATCCAACCTTTGACGCATTTCAAACCATTGATGCATATGCTTGAGATGTTCAAAGCTAACTTCATGGTCTTTAAGACCTTGAGAAGCATGCTTCCAATCCGAATAACCTTCATTGTCCAACCCACCTTTCTTATACCCTTGTATAAAAAGTTTACAACAAAAACAAAAAACTTTATCAAGCTCTTTCGAATACACTAGCCATTCTCTATCACACGTCTCCCTATTTGATAGAATTCTATTATACATGAATTTAGAAAATCGTCTTCCAACATTATCCATGGGACCCTTATCAATAGTCAAATCTCTTTTTGGACCTTTTATAACCAATTCATTAATCAAGTTAGGATTAAACTTATCCCAATTTATAGGGTCAAAAATATCAATACTAGGATTAACATTAGCATCATGTTCACCCACATTAGCTTCATCTACATTAACATTAACATCATGTTCACCCGCATTATCTTCATCCACGTTAACATTAACATCATCTTCTCCCAAATTAGCTTCATCCGCATTAACACCCGCATTATCTTCACCCACATTAACATCTACATTATCTTCATCAACATTAGAACTAGAACTTTGAGTTAGTTTTGAGAAAAACTTGAGTATATGCCCTTTGTCGGCCTTTGCTTTTTCTTTCTCTAGCTTCTTCTTTTTACGTTTTTTACTAGCGAATAGGTATTTGTATTTAGGAATGGATGGAATAATTTCTAGACAAAAAAAAAATCAAAGTTGAAAACTAGTAAGTTTTATCTAACTCTAAACCTAAACAATAAACAATTATACATCGAAGTCTCAAAGATTCAATCATTCAATTTCAAACATCAAAGATTCATAGTTTCATCTAGTTCTAAATCAATAAATCTAAACAACAAAGATTCAAGGTTTCATGTAAATATATAATTAACTGATTATATAAATCTAAAATAAAAAAAAATTACATTCTATTAATCGATTATACAATTGAAAATACATACCTCAGGATGATGAAAAAAGCTGAAACCTAGTCTTCTTTTGATGATCGCACAGTGATCGATCGCACAACAAGTTTGATTTTTGGAAGTTTGGTTTTTTTTTAAGCACACAGGCCCCATACGCATATAAGGTAAATACCGAATTGGAATTTGGGCCTTTTTGTTGACTATTATGCTTTAATGTTCAGCACACTTGGGCCTATTATATACAAACAACATAATAGACTTATAAGTATTTTTGGGCCCCTAAGAATTTTGGGCCTTGTGCGCCTGCCCAGTTTGGCCGGCCCAAGAGCCGGGTCTGAAGTCTGAACCAGCTCAATGGTTTGGTCAGATCTCAGCAGTTACAAAGGCCAAAGGGGCTCTCTTGTTCGATTGAACGAGTTTGTCATGGATTATCGATATCATCCGTACTTCATCTTTTAGGGTTTATTTACAATATATACTTGCTCTCTGTTATATCATCCACAATGCTAGTTGTTGAAGGTGCACTCAAGACTCAAAGGATGAGCCTTGGGTCTTAGTGCAAGACGCTTAAAAATCAAGGGTTTTTTTGGCGGGACAAATACTATTAAAATAAAATTTTTAGGGGTTTCACTTTTAGACATGTTGTAGGCCTCTTTAAGGGGCTTTTATAGCAAAGCGAGAATGTTATGCTAGCCTTGAAAAGTGAGCTTAGGTGCGCCTTGACAACAGAGCTATAAACCCACAAACCGCCACCTCAACTGCCACATTCAGGCGCAGACCTACCTTGTAACAAGGGGTAACCCCCGTTGCCCCTTGACGCTCTGACGGTAGTGTAAATTTTGGAAAAAATTGATGTTTTTTCGATTTCATTACCCCTTTTTCTTTGAAACGTTGCCCCTATAAGGATTTTCTAGATCCGACACTGGCCACGTTAGTTGTGTTACTACAACACTACACTCTTATTTAAACACCCACTTCTTATATAAAAATATTAGAGTTATGTACTAAAAAAAGTGTTTGTGTTCTGGACGAGTGGTGCAGACGAGAGCCACATTAGCAACATTGTGGAATGTGGATGCTCTTAGCATGTTTATGCATGTGGTAGATCACCAGCAAGAAAATTATTGAATTTGTATTTTTTGTTAATGCTAAATAACAGAAACAAATAATGATCAAGCATTAACACTTAAATTTAAAATAAGGACACACTTGATCTAATGTGAAATAAAAGCTAAAAAGTAATCTTTATCATGAGGAAACAAAAAGGGCCATATGCATATAATCAATTGACAGTCAAGTGTGAATTTTAGTATTAACCTGTTGAGTTCTTGTCTGTGTACCTAGAAATCAGAACTTATAACGAACGTTATAATTGATATTTGACATGAAGATTGTAGATGTAATAGTTGTGAATTTTAGGTGAGAAGAGTTCATAGATATTGATACATTTGTTTTCTTGTTTGTTATTCAAGTCAAGAATTGACCTTAGAATAGATGGAGAAAAATGACATTTGTAATGCAAGACTTTAAGCTTGGTTTACTTGTTTATAAGTTCAGATGGGTCTTAATTATAGTGTCCACTGTTGTATCAAAAATTGTACTTTATATATTTTGTCAACTATTGTATTGGTTCAAATGGGTCTTCATTTTAATGTCAACTTACTTCATCATATAAAATTTTATCTAACATTTTTCAATTACTTTTTCAGGATTATTATAATGGTTGAGGTTGATGTGATTTTGTTAAATTGTGATATTATTGGTGATGCAAAACCATTCCTTACTATGGCTATCGCCATTGCCGCTTTGAACCCATATCGAGATATGTGGACTATTAAAGCACGTGTGACTGCAAAAGCAAAACTGATACGTTATGATGTGTGCAAAATCCAACATATAAATTACATCAATTGTGGCATAAAACTAACCATTTTTTAGTACTAATGTTGGAAAAAGTGTGTTTTTGTCTTCCTTTTGTATTTTCAGGATTAAATGAGCTCAAATTAACAAAAGAAGCAAAAAGGCAGCTAAATCTAACATAAATACAAGAAAAGGGATAAACGTGGCATGTCCGACCTCCCCGAAAGCATCTTCCCAAGCAAAACAAGAGAGCAGAAGACTGAACACGCCCCATGCTCAGTGAGCACGGGGGCGTGCCCAAGTGTCAGCATAAAAGACAAAGTTGTAGAAGCTTCCATCGCCCACCACGGGGCCGTGCTCAGCGGACACGGGGTCGTGGTCAACTATAAGATTCGCAGAATCCAGAAAAATCTTAATAGTACAGATATGCTTCTGCACACGGGGTCGTGCCCAGCGGACACGGGGCCGTGGTCAACTAATAAAGACAAGAGCAATTAATGAAGACAGATAAGGATGTGGACACGGGGCCGTGCCCACTGGACACGGGGCCGTGCCCGAGCTTCTGTTCAGCCTATAAATAGGAGTGCTTGGTTCAAGCTCAAACCATCCCTTAGCACACCACCTCTCTCACACTTCGTCCACCACCCACCACCACCATAACACCATCATCCCCCACCATCATCCATTGTCCATCATAGAGTGTGTGAGTCGTCTCGGGATCCAAGATTGATCGTAAGAGTTCTTGACAATCAAGGCCATGTTTGCCTAAGTCTCTTACATCACTTGGTGAAGACAAAGTGTCTAGTGTAATACTTTTTATTTTTAATCTTTTCGCACTTTTTAATTGGTTATGTATTAATGACTTTAATAACTAGTTTCTTATGTTGAAGGTGATTCTTCCTTATCGTTTGTCCGTGGTGCCTTGGCATTATTTTACTATCTATATAAAATAAAAGATTTTCACCATTCATATCTCCACGGTCTATATGGAGGTATGTTGACTACCTGGTCGGGGGTTAAGGGAACGGTTTGGTAAGAGTCTTGCCATTGTTCAGTGTATAGATCCTGCAAAGGACCTGGGTCAAATTTAGTAGGACCTCCTTCAATACTTAACGGTATTGGATGGCGGGGGTCCAAACTCTTTGATCCCCTCATAAGTTAAACTACTATTAAAACTTTAACCCGGCTACTTAGGATTGTATCCCTGCTGACTCAGACTACTTAGCCGAGGGTAACGTCGCCTTCAAAAGAGGGGCCTACCACATTATGCATTAATAACTTAATTAATTATCTTTCAATAATCCGACCCTTTAGGATTGTATCCTTGCTGACTCAAACTACTGGGTTGAGGGTAACGTCACCTTCAAAAGAGGGGCCTACTACAATAACTAAGATAATCTCTTAAATAGTGCAAAAGTGCGGAAATAATCAAAGGTTACACTAAACACGAGTCGGAGCCAAGTGATTCATCTTGTCTATCTGTTTTATTTTTATTTTTATTTTTATTTTTATTTTTATTTTTCAGCATTTTAGATAGTTTTTATTTTCTTAGTTTAAAACATTTTTCTAAACTTTTGATTTGATTAGACGTTGAGGATAAACCGGTATTAAAAACTCTTGTGTCCTTGGACGACCTCGGTATCTTGCCAACACTATACTACGCTCACGATGGGTGCACTTGCCCATATGTGTGTTTAGTGTTAGTAAATATCGTGTTTTATAAATTTAAAACTTGGCTAAAAAAGTGTAAAAGGGCTTAAAATATACTTAAACTTATATACACACTTCACACGCATCACGTTACAACGATGCAAAAGGAGACAGTTTTTTTTTTATCTTGTTGACTCTGATGGTGGTAAAATAAGAGCAACATGCTTCAATGCTCTAGCTGACAAGTTTTATGACCAAATTAAAGTTGGTAAAGTTTATTAATTTCAAAAGGTAACATCAAACCTGCTCAAAAAGCTTTTAATCACCTGAATATCGATCATGAAATTACACTAGATTGTACATCAACAACACATCCTTGTTTAGATATGATACCGTAGGAACATGTTGTGTGCAACTCTCCAACAGTGGACGTGGACTGTGTGAAATTTGGACGTGGACTGTGTGAAATTTGATGCTTTATGGTTTCCTTTAATTTTTGGCTGCGTGTAATTCCCAAGATATAATAGCAAGTTATTTCTAGTATTTTCTAGTATTTCATTTCTACAAAAGTTATTTCTAGTATATTGATAACGTCACTGGCTACGTATATACAAATGTATGCGTGTACATGAGATTAAAGTCGACATCTACACTAGCTACATAAATACATATGTATGTGTGTGCATGAAATAAAAGTGAGATCAATGTGATCATTTTGTTCTATTGGAGTGTAAATGAATTTGTGGTTTACTTCAATTGAAAGAGTTGATGCTAGGTTCAAAGTTAAGAAGGAAGGAAAGGTGTTTGGATGCACAATTAGGTGCTTCAATTGATTTTTGTGTTTGTGATTTTCATTAGATTGAAACTAAACAAAAATGATTTAATGGTTAATCAAGGAAGGAAGGAAAGGTGGGGAAAAGTGTTTGGTTTTTTTTTTTAATTTTTTTAGAATAATTATCATATTGTTAATATTCACGTCAACATATTTAAAAGAAACCCAAAAAAATGCCACGTCAGCATACAACTTGTTAACTAGGTAGAAAACCTAGGATTAGCACATTTATTGAAACTTGAGTGATTTAACCACGATATAAAAAGTTTTAAGTGGCTTAATTGGAACAATGTGAAAATTTGACTACTTTATGAAAATTTCCCGAACTTATTTTATTACGAAGTATATAACATTAAATCTATTCAATACGTGTAACACACAAGATTCTAACTTAATGTGTGTCTAATCGTTTGGGGGTTTTGCCTAAGGGTGTGTGGGGTGCTACCGCCAGAACCCAATTCATCACCTTATCTCGTATCCATTATTTGAGTCCGTCAGAACCCAAATCCACTTGTTTTGGAACCTGCTATGAACCCCTACAACCCACTCCCCCTATGTCATCTTCCAACAACAAAAAAAGCACGAACATTTGATCTACCTGAATCGATAAAAGTACCACTGAACCCGAATACCATACCTACATAACCTACCCGAGTGTAGACCACTGAACCCAATGTATCCGCGAGCCCTACCCAAGTCACAGCCCAAGCATCCTAAGGGATACTGAGTATTGCTTATATAATCAAAATATTTATGTAGTTATATGCTTAAAAATGGAAATTTGGATAAGTCTTCTGTAGAAAATGACGATTGGAACATAGAACAACGGAGATATCGACAAAACAAGTGACCAAAATCTTATTAGTTTAACCCAAACCAAAAACACCCTACCAAACCTCAGATCTTACAATATATATGATCCGTATGTACAAATCACAATACAAGATCAACTAATGAAGTTTACCAGTTGATCATACAACAAAGAAGAACAAGAATACAAGATCTCATAGTTCTTAACAAAACTAACAAGATATGAACGAGAGAGAATACAGAGAAAATTGTGAGGTGATAACTTCAACAAATGAAACCCTAATTCCCTTTTATATCATCTCATCTTTTTATGTTACCAACTGCACCATCATCTATCTCTTATGTTCGCTTAAGCCTCTCACTTATGCAACCTACACACTTAACAACCTTTTAATAACAATTACAATAAAAGCAACTTGCACACTTAACAACCTTTTAATAAAAATTACAATAAAACGAACTATAACAACTATGAAGTTGTTACATCCTTGCTCTTCAGATAAGAAAAACGTGGCTTCACCGAGATTGTTGTCATCAAATGATAAGTTTCATAATAGGCGCCTTTTTTGTTTTATTATCATAGCAAGATGGTCCATGGAGTTTCATTTGATAATCTTAAGTCCATCCATTTATTTTACATTTTTTTAAAAATGGGTATTAAAATCGTAGCCCAAAAGTGGTCCACATAGGACCAGTCTAGAATGGGCTTTTAGATGGGCCGTGAGACAGGCTCAAATTTGAATTTGATTTAATTTATTGATTATGTTTGATTTGTTTATTAAAATAAAAATGATAATCAAAACTAATTAAACAAAATTAAAACCAAATAACTAAATAAATGCGTGAATTTATCACACTTAGGACATTTTTACGATCGAAAGAAACCAAATTAATTCACTACAATTTAGGAAACTTTTAATATTTCTGGGCTCAAGTAAAAAAACTTGATAGTTTGAGTAAATCACCTATTTATATATTTAGTTTACTTATGTATAAATGCACAAAGTTGTTCATACAAACAAATTTTAAGTTGATAAGTGCAACAAATCATGTAAACACATCTTATCTCTCTCATTACATCTTGTAAGCACCACATACAAATGGTTATGCAATTATTACAGTTTCGTATTTAAAAGTATTTGCTTACTGAAAAAAATTCATATCTTTTATCTAATAAATGATTCTATAAAATGCACGTGTAGAAACCACATTCTCCCCGACCCAACTTTTCCCGCTTAAGTATCATATCAGTTACATATTTACATATCTGATTACTTATTAAAATTTATTATCAAAATCAAATTTGTAACTTATTTCCAAATTCATAGATTTAAGTGCAAATTTTAAGATTTCATTAGTTTCTAGTTTGTGATATTTTCCAAAAAAAAAAATCTCAATCACATTAATTTCAAATTTCCCACATTTTATTAGAAATCAAATTTGTAACTTATTTCTAAATTTATAGATATAAGTTCAAATTTTTAAAATTTTACGATTTCATTGATTCCTAATTTATGATACTTTCCAAAAATTTTCTCAATCACATCAATTTCAAATTTATCATATTTTTACGATCGAAATAAACCAGGTTATTTCACTACAATTTGGGAAACCTTGAATATAAAAATCTGGGCTCTAGTAAACAAACTTGGTAGTTTGAGCAAACCACTTATTTATATATTTATTTTACTTATGTATACATACATAAAGTTATTTAATACAAACAAATTTTAAGTTGATAAGTGCAATAAATCATGTAAACACATCCTATCTCTCCCATTACATATTGTAAGCACGACACACAAATGGTTATGAAATTATTACAGTTTCGTATTTAAAAATATTTGCTTATTGAAAAAATTCATATGTTTTATCTAATAAACTAGGTTAATGCCCGCGTAATACGCAGGCTTCAACCAAAACCATATTATTTACTTTCAACTTTAATATTCTGTAAAACAAAATTCTATAAGTTAGGTTACATCAGCAATATAAGTTCTGTGTAATCTATAAGATAACCCAAAATAAGCAATAAAAACTCTGCACAGATGCATCATTAAAATTCTATTTTCCAGCCATCAACCAATCAACCTGACCCGAACTTGGGTTTCCCCTTCTTTTGCCTGCACATGAACATAACATGCTAATAAACTGAATTTGAGTTCAAGAGGTTTATAGGATAGAACACTAACCAGAAAGAATCTTTTTTCTCCTGAGCCAATAGCTCCTCAAAAGAAATATCAGATATATCTAACTCACTATCTTCTGTTGCTTCAACAGATTTTGCCTTTGACTCCATGTAAGCACCGATTTCAAGCATCTACACGACCGAAATCAGAAATGTGTCAATACATATTACATATACCTACATTTGTGAGAATGGCATAATGCATTATATTATATAATTATATAATATATACTAAAACACAAACCCTTAGCTACAGTCTTTTAGTGTAATTTCTTTCTATTTTTTTTTTAAATTTCAACTTTCAGCTTTTGTTATTTTAGTCCCTGTTCTTTACTATATGTACCATATGGTCCTTCTACTTTAACTTTCATAATATACATGTTTAGACCTCAAGTTTAATAATGTATTTTTCCTCATTAGTTAACATATAACTACCAACTTTTAAAAGTGGACCAACTACTTTAGGACAAAAGGAGTAATGTACAAAGTTACCTTCTTGTAAGCCGGTGAGAGCTTAAGTTGTTGCTGAAGCCAGTTATATATACAAATGCATCCTCTTCTAGCCTATTTTGTTCAAACTCTAGTTTGTATATCTGCACTTGACTAATTACTACCAAAATGGAATTTACATTTCAAGACGGGACTATAATAAATAATTTCCATCACCAACCTGTTGTTGCAGCCGATCAAATGAAGACCTCTGTGCTTTAAATAATAAAGCCTTTGTAATCGTAAACTTCCTATGAATGACCTCGGACCTGTTGATAAAAAATGACTATAGTTTAATATAAAAACAACCTCACAAATATATGTTCTATACTACCGGCTGCAATATGTATTTAACAATACTACCAAAAACGCACTAAATAGGCCCAAACTACGAACCTTTGTTATATGCAACATCAGAACTACTTTTCAAAGCAAAAAAAAAATAATAATAAAGAAAAAAAAACAACTTTTTTGAACGGTAAACAATGATTTTATTCCACACAAAATTTATATTAAACCCTACTTAAATATAAGATGATTCGTACCAATGTCGCCGCCTATATCTTCAGAAGGGAAAAATGCATGTGTTGAAACCACATTCTCCCACACAACTTTTGCTGCTCAAGTATCATATCGGTTACATATTTGATTACCTATTAAATTTATTATCAAAATCAAATTTGTAACTTATTTCCAAATTTATAGATACAAGTTCAAATTTTAAACATTTTAAAATTTCATTAGTTCTTAGTTTGTGATTCTTTCCAAAAAAATTCTCAATCACATTAATTTGAAATTTCTGACATTTTATTAGAAATTAAATTTGTAACTCATTTCCAAATTTATAGATATTAGTTCTAATTTTAAAAAGTTTAAGATCTCATTAGTTCTTAGTTTGTGATACTTTCCATAAAAAAAATTCTCAATCACATTAATTTTAAATTTTCACATTTTATTAGAAATCAAATTTGTAACTTATTTCCAAATTTATAGATACAGTTTAAATTTTTAAAATTTTAAGATTTCATTGATTCCTAATTTGTGATACTTTCCAAACATTTTATTAGAAATCAAATTTGTAACTTATTTCTAGTTTTATAGATATAAGTTAAAATTTTCAAATTTTAAGATTTCATTGGTTCCTAATTTTGTGATACTTTCAAAAAAAAAATTCTCAATCACATTAATTTCAAATTTTATTTCTCACATTTTATTAGAAACTTATTTATTAGTTATTTCAAATAAAAAAAAATTAAGATTTTATTAGTTCTTAGTTTGTGATACTTTCAGAAAAAAATTGTCAATCACATTAATTTCAAATTCCTCACATTTTATTAGAAATCAAATTTTCTAACTTATTTCCAAATTTATAGATATAAGTTCTAATTTTAAAAATTTTAAGATTTCATTAGTTCTTACTCTGTGATACTTTTCTGAAAAAAATTTCTCAATCACATTAATTTCAAATTTCTCACATTTTATTAGAAATCAAATTTGTAACTTATTTCCAAATTTATAGATAGAAGTCCAAATTTTTAAAATTTTAAGATTTCATTGGTTTTTTATTTGGGATACTTTACAAACATTTTATTAGAAATCAAATTTGTAACTTATTTCCAATTTTATAGATATAAGTTCAAATTTTCAAATTTTAAGATTTCATTGTTCCCTAATTTGTGATACTTTCCAAAAAATTTCTCAATCACATTAATTTCAAATTTCTTACATTTTATTATAAAGTTATTAATTAGTTATTTCAAATTAAAAAAAAATTAAGGTTTCATTAGTTCTTAGTTTGTGATACTTCTCAAAAAAAAAAAAATATTAATCACATTAATTTCAAATTTCTCACATTTTATTAGAAATCAAATTTGTAACTTATTTCCAATTTTATAGATGTAATTTCAAATTTTAAGATTTCATTTGTTCCTAATTTGTGATACTTTCTAAAAAATTTCTCAATCATATTAAATTCAAATTTCTCACATTTTCTTAGAAAGTTATTTATTAATTATTTCAAATTGAAACGTTTATAATCTTTTGGTGAAGATAATATTAAAAATTCATTAGACGAATTTTTTAAATCAACTTTATGAAGGTCAGTAAAACATACGAACATTGAAAATAAAATCAACTTTATGAAGGTCGGTAGAACATATTAAAAGTATTTTTAATAACATTGTAAATGAATGAAAGATAAATATGAGTTATTCTAGAGTCATGTTGAATATTTGTTCTTAGTATTTTTCAATCGAATTTTATTTTATAAAACTTTAAATTTTAAGCTAAATTAATGTTGAATTTTTGTTTCTTACTATTTTTCAATCGAATTTTCTTTTATAAAACTTTAAATTTTAAGCTAAATTAGTGAGTTTATGCGTTCTAATTTGCAGTGAAGATCCTTATATCACATTAATGGTACTAACAATGACGTTATCTTTGTTTTGGAAATATAGCATTTTAGAGGGTTATAATTGAATGATTCTTTTTTTAATTGTATTAAACTATTTTTTTTTCTAAAACCTTGGTCATATCTTTTAATCAGTCTTTCTTAAATATAGGGGCTGTTTGGCAACATCTGAATGGTTAAGTGCTGAACCAGTAAGAGGTCTGAACCATTAAGTGTTGAACCATTAAGAGCCTGTATAATGTTTAACCGTTCAGAGACAAATGTCTGACCAATTCAGATTAGAGGTCTTAACCATTCAGACTCTGTATAATACTTAACCATTCAGAGGCAAATGTCTGAACCATTCAGACATCTGCTCGTGAAACAAACAGTCTGAACCATTAAGTGCTGAACCGGTAAGAGGTCTGAACCATTAAAAGCCTCATTAAGAGGTAAACAAACAGCCCCATAGTCTTGATTATTTTCGAGGTAATCGTACAAAACGTACGAACAGCGTGAAAAAATAAAACAAAACACAATGACATTTTCGTAATTATTTTACTCGTAGAGTAATTATCAAAATTACTCTACAAATGATCTTATAATGTAATTTTGTAAAATGATCTTTTAGGATAATTTTGATCTTGTAGGATAATTTTATAGAGTATCATAATTACTCTACAAATGATCTTGTAGGGTAATTTTGCTCTTGTAGGATAATTTTGATTTTGTACGATAACATAATTAGTTTACAAATGACCTTGTAGGGTAATTTTGATAATTACCCACTAGTAAAATAATTACAAAAATACCACCACGTTTGTTTTACTTTTCCATGCCATTTATGCGTTTTGTACGATAAGGTTATTTGTACGAGATATTTACTCAACTTATATATAGTAGTTAATAAAAATAGTTTTTGATAAATTATTATTACTACTACTATTATTTTTATTTTTATTGTTTTACACAATAAAAATATCTAAGTTATGAAACTTCTTATACACGCTATTGAATTATATAATATTTTTATTGTTTTACACAATAAAAATATCTAAGTTATGAAACTTCTTATACACGCTATTGAATTATATAATTTCTAATATACTAACTTCGTGTAAAACAGAGGTTATATCACATATCCATAACTTCTATATTTTTCTTTCTTTAAATAAAGGATAGTTTTTATAATTAAAATAACTCGAAATTATACATTCTTTTCTCTGTTATACACTAGGTTAGAATCCCGTGTATTACACGGGTTGCATCATTTTATATAATAGATAATATAAAGATATATCTTTAAAAAAAAACTCGTATACTGCACGTGCTGAAAAAAATATAATGTCATATGTTAACATAAATAGTCATCAAGATTTATCATTTAAAAAAATGAACATTGATTTACTATTTATTATTATAACATTTTACTTTTTTTTTATTTTGCATATATTTAATTTTATATAATAAATAATAAAAAGATATATCTTTAAAAAACTTATATATTGCAAGTGTTGTATAAAATATAATGTCATATGTTAACACATACAATCATCAAGATTTATCTTTTAAAATGAAATTTGATGTACAATTTACTTATTATAACATTTTACTTCGCTTTTTTATTTATTATTAGGTTAAAAACACATGTTTTACATATTTACATGGGGTTGAATCTCGTTTATGATACATTCAAATTATGAGATACAATTATTTTAGTTAGTTTTTATACACCTTCATGCTTATTTGTTTATTTCATTCATAAAACACACATCTTAAATTTGTATTGAAGAGAGTTTACGGTACAAAAAAGGTGGAGATCAATCCCCACGTTTTATATATTTCATCATTTTTATGAATTATATCGTAAAATCGAGAAATAAATTCTCTTTGAATGAAGTATAGAATTGTTATATTAAAAAATGGTGTTCTTTATACATGTTGATGTAATGTGCGACAAATGATAGGTTCAAAACAATTTAGAAGCATATGCCTACCATTATAGTGATGCGTTTAAAAACACTTACAATTTGATAGAAGCATATGACCGACCTAGAATAGTAATTTAATTCTAGTGAAAAAAAACAATAATACAATTATTAAGTATATATCAAACGGGAACATTTGATTCCTAATTTACCATAATTTCAATCACATTTATTCTTAATTAATTTTTTTGTTTAAAATTATTAGTATTATTATTATTTACTACGATCATAATAAAAAATAAACGTTTATTTTCTTATCTAACTTTTTGTTTAAAATTATTATTATTATTATTATTGTTATTATTATTTAATATGCTCATAATAAAAACAAACGTTTATCCTTATCTAAATATTTATTCTTATCTAGTATTTTTTTAAATTATTATTATTATTTAATATGAGAGATAAATAGGAAAATAAGATGAGAAGGCACCAGAGAGTGACACGTGTCCAAAAAAGATTTTTGTTTATTAGTATAGGAAGATTATTATCTCTCTATTGAATAAAAGCTAATTTTTATAACAAGAAAACAATACAAGTGCAAAAAAAAAAAATGGGGGTTTAGCTTTAGCAGATTTAGATACTACAGGTAGGCTAAGTGCAACATTCAGCCACTATAAAACAGAGAAGTTGGCGCTCACAAAACCAAAAAAAGATTCATTTCCTGTTTTCCCTCTCTCTCATACTTTCTCTCTCTAGGGTTTCCAGAATTCCAAATCTTCTTACACACACAACTGCAATTAACCTCCATCAATGGCGGTGAGACTAACGGCAGGCGCAATATCGGCGATATGTAGCGGAAATTTGCAAACGACGGACGCGAAACCGGTGATGCAGGTGTTGGATGTTCGGCAAGTTCAGGTGCAAACTGTTTCCGCAGAGAAGGAAAAGTACAGAGTTCGGATATCTGACGGATTGTTTCATCAGCAAGGGATGCTTGCTACTCAACTCAACGATTTGGTTAAAACTCAGCAGATACAGAGAGGCTCTGTTGTTCAATTGAACCAGTTTGTCGCGAATACCATCCGTGACCGCATGTATGTTATATTTTACTTTGGTTTTGATTGATTATGTTGGTTTGAAATTACTCAAATTAGTGTGATTGGTAGAATTGAATTAAATATTTGCTTTTAGTTAGTATGTTTATGCATGTGGTAGATCGCAAGTAGGGATGAGATTAGTACTTGTACCGGTATGGAATATGAACAAATCTGCGTCCCTACTGAATATATCGGTATGGTACCCATACCAATACCAGTATTTTGGTACCTTGTTCGTTTTGGTACCACTTTGTTTTTTTATTTTATCTTTTTGGCACTCTTACATGTACCAAATTGGTAAAATTGGTACGAGTACCAATAAGTATAGGTACGAAACAGGTAAAATTGGTACGGGTACCAATACAATAGTACGGGTAAGGTAAAATCAGTACGAGTACCAAATAGGTAAAATCAATATGAGTTCATAATACCATATGGAAATAAAGTAAAGTATAGTATCAAATTCATTCCAAAATATAACTGTTGGAATTCCATGTTTAAGTTCTGTACCAATTCCATATACTACCGAAAAAGTACCCATACGCGTAAGTATCGAATACCAAAATACGAATAACTTGGTACTGATGCATGTACCGAACAGGAAAAATCCATACCTGTACCGGTACAGGTATGTACGCGTACCAGGTATTCAGGAAAAAAAAATCTCATCCCTAGATTACATTGATAAAAGCATTATGAAGAGATTCACATGTTAATTCCTGTTTGATTACTTTGCATGTTAATCGTCAAGTCACCTGCAAGAAAATTTTGGATTTGTATTTTTTAGTGAGGGTTGAATGACGTAACACATAATGGTAAAGCATAAACATTTAAATTTGAAACAAAAAAACTGTTTATATATATGAAATAAAGCGTTAAAGTTACAATTGGTAGCCAAGATTCTGACTGTGAAATTTGGATTCCACCATTCCAGTATGAACTTGTCACAGGTCTGCAGTATATAATTTCTTCTGACATTTTTTAATTACTTTTTCAGGATTATTATAATCCTTAATGTTGATGTGATTCTGCAAAGTTGTGATATTATCGGTGATGCGAAACCATTCTTATCTACTCCTGGCAGTGACCCATCTACATTAAGGTCTCCCGCACCTATGCAGTCTAACAATCAACCAACCGCAACTATGGGTGGCCCGCAGAACTTCATGGGCTCTGTTCCACGGCCGAATCTTGGTCTAAGTTCTCCAAATTATCCACCTCGACAGGAACATAATGCAGGTGTACAATCTTATGCTATGTCACATGCACCTACAATGCTTTCACGCCCACCTGCAAACAGTTACACGCGTCCGGTTCAACCCGTTCAATCCACACATAATCAGCCTCCTCCAATGTATATGAACAGAGGGCCCACAGCAAGAAACGAGGCGCCACCTAGGATTATCCCCATTGCTGCTTTGAACCCGTATCAAGGTAGGTGGACTATTAAGGCCCGCGTGACTGCAAAAGCCGAACTTAGACATTACAACAATGCAAAGGGAGATGGCAAAGTTTTCTCTTTCGATCTTCTTGACTCCGATGGTGGTGAAATAAGAACAACATGCTTTAATGCTGTAGCCGACCAGTTTTATGACCAAGTTGAAGTTGGTAAAGTTTATTTCATTTCGAAAGGTAACATTAAACCGGCTCAAAAAGCTTTCAATCATTTGAAAAACGACCACGAAATTACACTGGATCATATGTCAACAATACAGCCGTGTTTAGATGATGACCGGTCAATTCCGCAACAACAATATCATTTCCGTCCTATTGCAGAAATTGAAAACGCGGAGAACAATACTATTTTGGATATCATCGGTGTGGTTTATAGCATAAAACCTTCGGTATCCATAACAAGAAAAAACAACACTGAAACGTTAAAGAGAAGCCTAAGTTTGAAGGACATGTCTGGAAGAAGCGTTGAGTTGACTTTATGGGGTAATTTTTGTAATAAAGAAGGTCAGAGTCTTCAAAACATGTGTGATTCCGGAACATACCCCGTTTTGGCTGTGAAATCCGCTAGAGTCGGTGAGTTTAACGGTAAAAACGTTGGGACCATATCTACAAGCCAGTTATGCATAGAACCGGATTTTCCCGAGGCCCATGAGCTCAAAACATGGTACGAGAGTGTCGGAAAAAACACTCCATCGGTTCCTTTATCGCATGATACTATAGGCCGAACCGATGTACGGAAAGTTATTTCCCAAATTAAAGATGAGAAACTCGGGACAAATGAGAAGCCAGATTGGATCACAGTCAGCGCCACTATAACGTTTATAAAAGTTGACAACTTTTATTACACAGCATGTCCGCTCATGTTGGGTGAACGAAAATGCAGTAAAAAGGTTGTAAATAATGGTGATGGAAAATGGCAGTGTGACAGGTGTGATCGGGCGGTTGACGAATGCGACTACCGATATATACTTCAGTTAAATATACAAGACCAGACTGGTTTTACATGGGCAACTGCGTTTCAAGAAACCGGTGAGGACATAATGGGAATTTCTGCCAAAGAGTTGTATGACATAAAAGAGCAAGACGATGAGAGATTTGCAGAAATTATTAGGAGTGTTACGTATGAGAAGTATAACTTCAAGTTAAAGGTGAAAGAAGAGAGCTTCGGTGATGAACAGCGTGTGAAGTCAACTGTTTCGAAAGTCGAGAAGATAAAATTTTCGTCAGACACCAGCTTTCTTCTGGATTTGATTAAAAAGGAGGACCCGAAGTTTGAAATCCCAATTGGTGCATCAGCACCTTTGAACAGTGTTGTTACTGATAGTGGCATTGGTCAACAAGCCGGTTTACCAGCAAATTCAACCGGTCAATTTGGGAATCATTATCAACAAACCAGTTTACCAGCAAGTCAAATGGGTCAATATGGGAATCAATATGGTGGTTCTAGGCATGGTGTTAGCTGCAACAGCTGTGGTGGTGTGGGTCATAGCTCGATGAACTGTCCAAGTGCGGTAAATGGTTCGAGTGGAAGAGTTAACAGTATGTCATCTGCAGGTGGAAACAGTTCGAATTGTTATAAATGTCATCAACCGGGACATTGGGCTAAAGATTGTCCTGGTGTGAACAATGTTTCTACAGTCTATGGTGGTGGAAATGTGGCACCGGGACGATATGGGAGTGCGTCTGGTCAATATGTTGGTGGTTATTGACAGGTATAAACTCACACACACAGACACTAATGATGTAGTTAGTGCTTTATTAGTGGTATTTTTGTCTTATAATTGCAGTTTATTGTTGAATTTTGATGTAAGTTTGTTGACATGAATATTGCAGATTGCTGTAGCAATAGAAGGTCAACTGTCTCAGTTTTGGGTTTGACTTTTTTTATATTAGTTTAGTGAAGAACCGTACAGTTGGATCCTTGAACATGTTTATTCTCAAGTACTGTTTTTCTTTTCTTGTTTTCGGACTCAATAATTGACTAACCGTTGTGTACATAGATCGTTTAAGCTATGTAAGTTATGGTATGTGGTTTGTATTTAACTTCTATGTTTAGTTACGGTGATTATGGGAGAAATGGTGTTCTTGGAGCTTAACTTTTATATCAGAATGTTTTGAATCTTTTTATGTTCTTGCTTGCTTCCTATTATGTATCGGGGCATGGTCTACAGGTGTACAACCCGACAACCATACCAGATTCGGAGCCTAATTCTAAATCAATCTGAATCCAAAATTTGAAACCAGTTTGGATCCGATTCGCCTATTTGAAACTGGGTAGCAGCATATGAAGTTTGAATCCAGTTTGAGAGAACCGCAAATTATATAAAACAAATGATTTTCAAACTGATCCTATCGGGTATGGTAATTCTTAGAAACCGATTCTCAAACTGAACCGATTTTGGTTGTTCCAGTTTTGACTTGATTGACTTGATCTGCACCGGTTATAAAAGCGATACAACTTCAACTATCAAAAGCTTATTGGTGACACCTAGTCTCAAAGGGCTCAATTCTCATGGTTGCATTGTCCGGGAGTGTTGAGAGAGATGCCGACAAAGATGTCCTCGGTTGGTATAAAACGCCCCCTTGAAGAAGAACAACACAATGAAAACATAGATCAAATACCGAGATTAAAGTAAAGAAATAATTTAATGGATTTGATTTGGACTTCTTTACGTGTGCTCACTTAGGCCGGGTATTAACATACCACTCCCATTGGTGCCGGATCAACTCCCGGGAGCGGTATTGGCCTCATATTGTCCATTCTCCTCGCGCGGTGCCGGCACCTCACTCAAGCGTATTTCACACCTTTCATCCAGCTCATGTTACATTAGATTGAGCCACGTTAAACATCCCGCAAGTATAACACATGGCCTTATAAAAGTGAGATTTCATACGTAGACTCTTTTAGTTGCTCCTTAAGCAATGGCGAGCTCACCTCGGAAACTCTCACACAAAATTTAATTTAATGGTTTTATAAACAATTAAATTAAAATTAAAATAGTTTCCTTTCATATATAAAACTAGTAAACTTCTCTAGCGCGTTGCGGCGAGAAGATAGTTGGTAGCGGTTTGATTCAATAAAGTACCGGTACCATAACCGACACTTTGTATAGCGATCGAAAGATAAACCCCAACAATAAAGTCATGATATGCCCAAAAACATATAGACACGTGTTTTACATCGATCAAAAAATATAAAAATAAATATCAATAAAGATTTCAAAAGTATAATTATTGGTACTGATGTCCATTTAAAATTGACGTGGTACCAATGTTGTTCAGACGGTATCAGTTTTGTTCGTCACCGACACTTAGGGGTGTAAATTTATGACACGACCCGAAAACAGGACACAAACCTAACACGAAATTCGCGGGTTTAGGTTTAGTCTAAACGGGTTCGGGTCAGTTTCAGGTTGAACCCGCGAACCCGTTTAACTAAACGGGTCAGGTTCGGTTCAACCAGTTCGGGTTGACCCATTTAACCCATTTATATTATATTTTATTTTTACAATATGTTTTATGTCATAAATTAATTTAGGTGTGTATTTTATGAATAATTATAACTTAAAAAGAGAGATTAACATATATTTTATAATTAAAGTGCAATTGTATTACATACATTTGTGTTTTTTTTAGTAAAATTTTAATTCTAATATATTAATTTATGAAAAAAAATTAAAAAAAATGAAAATTCGGGTTGAACGGGTCGTGTTCGGGTCAACCCGCTAATATTCGGGTGGTGTTCGGGTTCATATGTATGACAAGATTTTCGGGTTCGGGTCGGGTTCGGGTTCGTATAAAATTTTCGGGTTCGGATCGGGTTGGACCCACCAACCTGTGAACCCGACCCGTTTAGCACCCCTACCGACACTCGTTATAGCTTATGATATAAAAGGTACTCTATGCTGCCACCAAAGGTGTTGAGATAATTTAGATTCGGTTTGTCCCGGTGATAAACAAAAGAATCAATAATAATTGACTCGATCAATTTTGAACAAAGTTTTTATCAAAACACATATAAAATAAGCATGTCGCAACGGTATATCCATGGAATTATAAAGCATTATACTATATTATTAGAATAACGTAAGAAGATAAACAACATTAATTTATAAAATATCGTATCTTAAATGTTATAAAAAAACAAAATATGTCTAAAATTAGAATAAAAAAAAACACTTAATAAATGTATATCAAATAAACATAGTCGTGGAGTTAGATTCTTAAAATAAGTTAACAAAGACAACTTATTTAAAAAAGTCAAATTAAATAATGAATAAAATTTCATTATAAGGGATTACTAAAAATATAAAAAATAAAATAAAAAATAAATATATGCTCAAATTTAGAATAAAAAATAAATAACTACTTAAAAACCCTATATCACTGTTCATGATAACTTTCTATTATATATATATAATCAGTTGGTAGGGGTTCGGTACCGACAATCCCTATAGTAGCCGAAAGAGAAAACTAAAAAAATAAAGTTGTAGTATGCACAAAAGGATATATATTAATATCAATCAAAAACAATAAAAAAAATACAGGTTCCGATACTACCGATGATGGTGCCAAGTTGTTTGACTAAAATCGGCTCATTAGTCACGTATCAATACTCAAATACAGAAGTATATATATTTTTTATATTTTTATCAGCACATGTATAGTTTACAATAATAAAAATAATTATTATTTATTTTCAATATTAATCAAATTAAAATATAATATATAATTAGCTATAGTGTAAATATAATATTAAAAAATAAATTTACTGTTCATCAACAGTTTATATTCATATGTATAATGTTCAACGAATTTTATACCACCACGTAGAGAAAACAATAAAAACGGATATGATATTGGTACCAATGTTGCTTGGTCATGATCTATTCAGTTCGCGACACTAATGAACAAAAAAATCTAAAACCTTTATCGAATCACACCGGTATATTTGAAAATTTATAAAACGAACATTCTAAAATCATATATACATATATTATTAATATATTTTTAAAAACATGTATTATTAAATAAAAAGACATAAAAAGTTGAATCACATAACATAACTTCTAATGAATTACATTCATTACTGGTCATGGCCAATTCTAATAAATATATATAAACTAGAGTTGAGCCCCCCGCGTTGCGGGGCGGGGGGCGTAAACCGTGCTAAGTAGCAACTGAATGACGACCAAAACCATGGAAAAAGCATAAAACAAAAAAACGAACTTTGTACACTTAGTGACTCATGTAACGTAATAATAAGCACGTAAAACTCGAAGAAGTAAAAATGATATTTTACAAAAGTTTTAGATAAGTGTTAATGTTGAAAGTTAAACACAAAATAAAAAAAATAAAAAAGAAGCAAAGATCTACTCAAAATAATTACCATTATGTTAAAAGGAAAGAATGAAAACAAAAATATAAGCATTAAAAAAAACAGAAAGTTATTGTAGCAGCCCGGAAAAAAAAACCACAAAAGACAAAACACTATTCACCACTGTTTTTTTTTTTTGAAGGTGACTTTCAATGTACAGGACCTTAGGTCACCGGGTTCATGTCGAAGACAATCCCCCGTCAGCCCCGCTCTTCCGGACGCGATGTTCGATCGGGCCCCGGCCGTTGCGCAAGCTGACTTCCGCCCGGAAACCATACTGCCCCCACACGAGAGACTCGCTGGGGTAACAGCTGGGTAAAATCGGGTTGCCCTCAAGACCGCGCCATGCCTCGGTAGGATACGATCCATCATTGGGACGTCCCACCCCCCGTATGCCGCAGCCGGGAGTCGAACCGGCGACCTCCAAAGAGGAAGCCAGCCCAACCTTAACCAACATGGGGATAACCGGTTGAGCTAGGAGGCGGGATCACTATTCACCACTCTTCATTAGCATGTTATGAATATGAATTAATACATATATATATATATATATATATATATATATATATATATATATATATATATATATATAGGGGACCGCTAAAATGAAAACCACCTCTAGTTATGAGAACCACTTATTAGCCCTTAGATCAACTTGATGGATGGATGAGATTAAAAGTAACAAAAATTAATATTAAATGGTTTTTGTCTTATTATTTCTTTAATATTAGAGTTAACTGCCATTTTCGTCCCTGTGGTTTGGTCACTTTGGCCATTTCAGTCCATTTTTAAAAAATGCGCCATTTTCGTCCCCCACGTTCTGGAAAGGTGCCATTTCAGTCCAAAAATCATAACCCAGTTAAGTCAGTTTGTAAATAAGGACTGATTGTGTAAATTTGTAACATAAAGGACTGATTGTGTAAATTTGAAAAATGGACTGAAATGGCAATTAACACCACCACCACTAGCCCTGCCACCACCACCACTCTGCTGCCACCACCACCGCCACCACCGCCACCACAGCCCTGCCACCACCACCACTCCGCTGCCACCACCACCGCCACCACAGCCACCACTCCGCCACCACAGCCACTGCCAATCGCCGGAACCGGAGCTCCACAAAAATCATCACTGTTCATCGTCAACCGCCATCATCATCGTTTTGAGTTAGAGTTCTTCGTGTTCGAAGTTCTCGAATTTCCCGATCATCATCGTATCAGCAACATCGCTCCTTCAAATAACCATCATACATATACACCTACCTGCAACACACATTGCACACAGGGGCGGACCTAGCTCTTTATGAGCCGTAGCACGGGACAAGGCTCAACTTCGTGTCGGTAGTGTATGTTTATTTATATATATATTTTTCGGTTTTATAGAAAGGAATGAGGATACCCCTAAGTGTAAGTGAAGATGAGATAAACGATATTTTTCGGTGACGGAAATGAAAAGTCCGGTTGACTAAAAGTTGCAGCTGCAACTTGTTTGAAGAAGATGAAGTTTTTGTTATTATATTAATATAACCAATTATGCATTGGGAAAATAATGAAAAGGCATCAAGTACGTTCAGATATATATCATTTTTCCCAATGAAAACTAATTGCCACTTGTTACTTTTGAACATATGCAACTTTTGTTTTCTATTTTGCCTACTAATTTAAAGATACAAAATAATAATCAATGATTTTCTTATCAAATACAACATTGAAACTTCTATTTACAAGTTTAGTAAAAATTTTAAGTAGCTTTATTTCATATTTTAAATGTTGATTACGAATTTTAGTTACAATATAAAAAAAGTTAAACAAATGAGGTTTATAGATTTATAAAAATAGGATTCCGCTAAAATGAGAACCACCTCGAGTTGTAAGAACCGCGAGAACTACACAGTAGGGGGCACGGTGGACCAATTTTTTTTTTCATAAACGTAGATGCATGTATTAAAACAACATTTGTAAAAAAAAAAATTTAAAAAATGTTTTTGAGCACCTCAAGTGTGCATTTACGGGACCCGTAAATTTTCCGACCAGATTTACGGGTCCCGTAAACACAAACTTGTGGCGCTCAAAACTACACCCACGACATTTTTTTTGAATTTTTTTTTACAAATGTTGTTTTTATACATGCATCTACGTTTATGAAAAAAAATTTGGTCCACCGCGCCCCCTACGTTGTAGTTCTCGCGGTTCTTACAACTCGAGGTGGTTCTCATTTTAGCATTCCCCTATAAAAATAAACACAATTGTACTTCTTTGGGTTTATATATCAATGCCAAAATATGTTTATCATTACGTCTACGTTTCTATTATATTTTGTTAAAAAAAGTAGACGCCATAAACAGGGCCGTCTCCGAAAATCACAGAAATTTTTTTGGCCCTGTGCGAGATAAAAAATGTGGGCCCTGTTCACTAATCCATTATGTTTGTTTATTGATTTGGGTCAAGTCATTAATTCATTACACACTAAAGCAGCTGGCTTCTGAATTTGATTGGCAAAAATAGTTGGGCTTCGAAACAATTGGGCTTTAACGTGTTTGGCTTATAAATCTAGGCCCTTTAAATGATCAATGTAAATGGTTAAATGAGAAAAAAAAACTTACAAATTTAAACAACAAAACATGTAAACTTTTTCTATATAAATGGTTAAATGAGAAAAAAAAGAACTTACAACTCGAAGGAAGCCAAAATTTAAATGTGAAAATTTATAAATTTAAACAAGAAAATCTGTAATTTTTTTTATGTAGATGGTTAAATGAGAAAAAAAAAACTTACAAATAAATTGAGGTTTTGAAAATTCCAAGCTAAAGGTTAAAAATAAGTTTTATGGGGCCTTTCAACATGGAGCAACCCAAGAAAAACAAAAAAGAAAAAAACTAGAGCTAGTGGGATTCGAACTCAGAACCAACATATCTACAACCAAGTGCTGCTTCCATTGAGCTGAATAGTTATTTGTGTCCGCTAGTTCTACAATTCATTTATATACAAAATATACATATATCTTTTAAACATTTTGGGCCCTCTGATATTATGGGCCCTGTGCGGTGGCACCACCCGCACATGCCCATAACCGGCTCTGGCCATAAACATCGGCTTGCGCTAACCCACTAGTATGCATTGAATAGTCAAACTTAGCTATTTACTAAATATTATCTATAAAACTTTTAAATTACATTTAAAGTTCTATAAAAATTATTTGATACTCCTGTGTGTGTGGTACAACCATTAATAATAAAAAAAATTATGTTTAACATATGCTTTAAATGTAAAAATGAAGGTTGATTAACAATTTTAGAGTAAACAGCCAAAATGGTTCCTGAGGTTTACTCACTTTTGCCACTTTAGTTCAAAACTTAAACCTTTTGAATCTGAGTTCCTGTGGTTTCAATTTTGTTGTCATTTTCATCCAAAAACAAAATCTAGTCTGATTTTTCGGTTGACAATTAGTTTTTTTTGTCTTTTTCCTCCCTTTTAATGAAGGGCAAAATTGTGATATTTTTTAATTTGTTATAATAAAACGTTAAAAGACCATTTTGTCCTTCATTAAAAGGGATGAAAAAGATAAAAAAAAACTGGATGTTAACTGAAAAATCTAACTAGATTTTGATTTTGGATGAAAATATCAACAAAATTGAAACAACAGGGACACGTATTAAAAAAGGTTTAAGTTTGGGACAAAAGTGACCAAATCTCAGGGACCATTTTGGCAGTTTACTCACAATTTTACTTCTAAAAATAGTTTCACAACACGTGTATCTATAACTAATTAATATATAAATTTAATTATACCTTATATCAAAATATTATATTATAATTTCTAAATCTTATTACCAAGTGTTTAATAAGCTTTATTCAATTCGTGGGTCTGTAACCTAGTATATGTAATTACACACACGGCACAATGAAATGACCAGATACAAGAAAAATTTAAGTGCCTATTTTACTAACTGTACAGGGCCCTCGATCCCTCATGGACTGACCTAGGGGAAAAAATTAGGGGATACCCCTAATTTTTTCTTCTAGGTCCGCCACTGCACATGTATACACACGCACTCACCTACAATATACTTTATACACATACATATAAATCAACACACACACACATATAAATCAAGTTTCCGTAATCAGACACAATCAAGTTCCATATTTTAGACGAAACGAAACGTACACGTATTCTTATTCCGTAATCAGACACAATCAAGTTCCATATTTTAGATCAAACAGATTAGAGCGGCGCCGGTTGCGGGCAAATCGGAAGACGGTCAGGCGGCGGTGGTGAAGTTGCAGCGGTCTCTGGGCGAAAGTGTGTGATACTAGGCGGAGTAATACAATGGCGGAGTGTGACGGTACGTCGTGCGGAGTTGTCGATGACCCAACTCTGATTCGGGGTGAAAAACGATGCGGCGGCGAGCACAATCGGCAATCGGCAATGCTTTTGATTGTGTAGGGGAACGAGAACAAGGGGAGGCTATGAATCTGGTTGGGTTCGATCAATAAGTTGGATAAAATAGAAGGAGCTTAATTGATTTGATGATCAACATAAAACGGGAAAGCCGCGTCGACAATTGATAGGAGATTTGTAATTTTGACCAGCTTGTTTTGTTCCATATATATACATATCTTTTCCTTTTTTTTGTCGGTTAATCAAAGGAATAACCATAACAATATAACAAACCTTTAAATCTATATGTCATGTGATAGAGATGCCAATAATTTCAATATATACACACGTTCGGATGTTATGATTAATGTTGTTGTTAGTTTTATTATTGTTCGGCTGTGGTGGCGGAGTGGTGGCTATGGTGGCGGTGGTGGTGGCAGCGGAGTGGTGGTGGTGGCAGGGCTAGTGGTGGTGGTGTTAACTGCCATTTCAGTCCATTTTTCAAATTTACACAATCAGTCATTTATGTTACAAATTTACACAATCGGTCCTTATTTACAAACTGACTTAACTGGGTTATGATTTTTGGACTGAAATGGCACCTTTCCAGAACGTGGGGGACGAAAATGGCGCATTTTTTAAAAATGGACTGAAATGGCCAAAGTGACCAAACCACAGGGACGAAAATGGCAGTTAACTCTTAATATTATAATCCAAAAGGGTATTTAAGTAATTTTGTTTTTTTGTCTTATTAAGTTTATTGTTTTTTATTACAATTTTGTCCTATTACATTAATTTTTTTTTCTTAAATCATTTATTTTTTTTATATTAAACAAACATCAGTTTTTTTTTCTAAAATCTGTTTTTTTTTTCTTTTCTAAAATCAGTTTTTTTTTCTTTCTAAAATCATTTTTTTTACGCTCCGTTTTTTCACGCCGTTTTACGACCCGTTTTACGACCCGTCTTACGACCCGTCTTACGCCCAACTTTTTCACGCGTCGTTTTTTCAACGCGCCGTTTTTACGTTAACGTTTTTTACGTTATACGCACCGGTTTCTTACGTTAACGTTTTACGCGTCGGTTTTTTACGTTAAAATTTTTACGTTTTTATGTTTTACGTAAAACTTTTTACGTTTTACGTAAAACTTTTTACGTTTTACGTTTTACGTTTTTACGTAAAAAGGTTTACGTTTTACGTTTTAACGTAAAAAGTTTTACGTTTTACGTTTTTACATTTTACGTTTTACGTTTTTACGTAAAAAGTTTTACGCTTTACGTTTTACGCGCCGGTTTTTTTACGTTTTACGAGCTGGTTTTTTACGTTAACGTTTTTACGATTTACGCGCCGGTTTTTTACGTTTTACTCGCCGGTTTTTTACGTTAACGTTTTTTTACGTTTTACGTAAAACTCTTTACGTTTTACTAAAAAATTTTTACGTTTTACCTAAAACTTTTTACGCTTTACAAAAAACTTTTTACTTTTTACGTTTTACGTTTTTACGTTAAAAAAGTTTACGTTTTTACGTTTTACGTTAAACTTTTTACGTTTTACGTTAAAAAGTTTACGGTTTAACAATTTTTTTTTTTACAAAAACTTTTTTACGCAACACGAACGCACCCAGAAAACGCAAACTCGGTAGGTGTCTCAGATAGATTGTTATCGTCATCGACTAGGGAAAATAATATAAAAAGCCAACAACATCAAAACAAAGCGTATCTCGAAAAAAAAGGGGTTTGGTTCAGATTTTCCGATAATAAAAAAGGCTGCAAAATGGGGTTGCAGGTTCAAAAAACCTACCCTCCGTCGTCTTTGCCGCGCCATCGTCATCAAAATCAACTTTTTTTTTTCATCATCACAGCTGATTCAAATAAAGGCACCATATTCAACCGATTTAAACATTCAAAAAGGACCGAGAACATCATTCAAACAGTTTCCACAGAAATCAACCCAGATTCAACAGAATTAAAAACCCAGATTCAAAGATTAAACCCACATATCAGATTCAAGATTAAACCCCCAGCATACCACCATCAGATTCAAAGAACAGTAGAACACCCAAATGAAACCCCCAACATACCACCATCAGATTCAAACCAGATCATTCAAACCAGAAGGAGCAGGAACATGTTTCAACCAGAAAGGAACAGTAGCATCATTCAAACCAAATCAAAAAAATATCAAGAACATACAAAAAATCAACACGTCGGGAGGAGACCAGGACCTCCGCCGCTCACGGCGGCGCTGCCGCCGGCCCGCCTCCGTCCTCTTTCTCTCTCCGACTCTCTAGTGGTGAACATACATGACCTGGTGGCACATCTGGCCGCCATTAATTACCCCCAAAATCAAACCCCCAAAACTCACCCCCCTCAAAATCAGCCAAAAAGGTGTGGTGTTTGGGGGTAGCCGACAACAGGGGTGGGTCGCCGGCAAACAGGGGTGGCACCCACCATCAATCATCATCATCATTCCTTGAACAGATCTGCATATATTTGAAAGGTGTACTACCAATCAGCCACAAAACCACCGTCGGGCCACCGCACCACTGCCATTCAGCACCCACTGTGCACCACCAAACAACCCCTGCCGCCGTCGTCCCCTTTATCCCCACCACTGCCACAGTCGCCGTCTTTTGAACCCACCACCGTCTTTTGAACGCCGGCGATGGCGACGGTAGTGATAGTTGAAAGAGAGAGAAACAGGGGTGAGGGTTTAAAAAATGGATAGGTTGAAGTCTGCATCATCTTTTAAACAGAAGATAGTAGAGAGGAGAGAGGGTGTGAATTAAATGAAGAGAGAGGGGTGAGATTAGACATTTAGGGTAAATGGCCAAACTACCCTTTTCGTTGGCTGATTATGATTGGTGGAGAGTGGTTCTCATGGTTGGTTTTTATTCTAGCGGCTCCCTCCCTGTATATATATATATATATATATAGTGTAAGTATATGGAGAAAACCAATTTTATTGAGAAAACTTAGGAAACTAGAATATGTGGTCCACATTCATCCACATCACCTCATCCAAACCCATGCTTTAAGGGTATTTTGGTCTTTTTGTTTTTTCTTTGAAGATTGTGCCTAGTACTTTTCACCTTTTTCAACCCATCATCCATCACCTTTTTCAAACCATCATCATCCATTCTCTCTCTAAAATAACACCTAATATCTCATTCTCTCTCTATCTTCAAAACTCCATTGTTCTCTTCTTCAACCATTGAAATCTGAAGATCGAAGATCGAAGCCATCCCTTCCAACCTTGAAATATGAAGATCGAAGCCACCATCAAAGCTCTGCCACCATCAAAGCTCTCAAAGATCGAAGCCACCATCCCTTCCAACCTTGAAATCTGAAGATCGAAGCCACCATTGAAGATCGAAGCCACCATCAAAGCTCTCAAAGAAAAGGAAGCTCGGTGTCATTTTAATCACATCTTTGTTTCTGTTTTTTAGAGAGAGAAAGCTAATGTTTTGGAAAGAGAGATAACAATTTTCATGTTGTTCACCTAGACACCAAGAACACACGCACAAGTGTGTGAGAGAGAAACAGGTTTAAAGATCTTACTTTTGTTAATTTATGTAATTTGTTTAGATTTATACTTTGTATAATGTTTGGTAGATTTAAAATCAGAGCTAGTTTGTTTATTTTATTTTTTAAATCAAGATCTATAAGAAATTTTTGTATGTTGTATTTCTCTCTTCAAAGTGTATTGATTTTCTTATGAAGATTAAAGTTAAATTTCTAAATTGTTTGTCCAGCGATTTTGAGTTAATGATTGCTTTTAGTTGGATTTTTGTGTGTGTGTGTGTGTGGGGGGGGGGGGGGGTGTGTGGGTGAGCTGGGTTTTTTTTAGGGTTTATGAATTGGATTTAGTTTAATTTGTTTTCTGGTTTTGTTTAAATTCAGCATCACCATTGATGGTAGATAATTAGTTTGAAAATCCATAATTTTTACGATGTATGCTTCAAATTTCTTTGTTTTTAGTTGTTTTTTTGAATAAATTCACTCCGATATTACATTTTCATTACCTTTAGAAAGTTCATAATTTAATCGGATATCGGTTTTGTTTTACAAATAGAAATTCGTGTTTTTTACTGGCATAATTTGTTACATATGTTACATTTCTATCAGCTACATTTATGCGAAGAGTATATTGATATTTTTTACGAAGATTAATGTTGACTTTCTAAATTGTTTGTACAGAGTATATTGTTATTTTTATGAAGATTAATGCTAAAATTTCTAAACTGTTTGTCATATATGTTGTAACACGTGTTACACTGCGGGTTACATATGTTGTATATAGGGTGTTACATGTGTTACCCCAGTATATGAGACCAGCTTATTGTTTTTTTTTAGATTGGCTGTTAAATGTTAAAATGTATAAACTTCATAATTTATTCGGAATCTCGTTTATTTTACAAATAAAAAGTCGTGTTTTTTTGGTGGGATAATTAGCTACATATGTAGTAACAACATTACGCAAGTTAGGCGTATTACATGTGTTACACATCTAAATATTAAGATAAATGGTTGTGAAGAAAGATATATTTACTGTTACTTCAAAACAATAAGGATTTGTAACATGTGGTACATGTGTTACAGATCTGCATTTTTTACATTTCTTTTACTTCAAAACATGTGTTAGACATGTAGCTCTTACTTTACAACCTTCTCTGTTACTTCAAAACAATTTGTAACATGTGTTACTTTTGTTACAGATCTGCCTTTTTTAATTATCTGATAGTTGTACATGTGTTACACATGTAACCCTTACTCTATGTGGTTCTGAAAAAAGATAAATTTATTGTTATTTCAAAACGATAGGCAATTCTAAGATGTGTTACACATGTTAAAATTGTCCTTTGTTTTGGAGTAACAATAGGCATTTTAAAAAGATTCCTTTATTCTTATTTCAAAACATTAGGCAGTTGTAACATGTGTTACACATATAGCTCTTGTCTTACAATGTCTCCTAACAAAAGTTAGGCGTATTACATGTGTTACACATCTAACTGTTAAGATAAATGGTTGTGAAGAAAAATATCTTTACTGTTACTTCAAAACAAAAAGCATTTGTAACATGTGTTACATATATGCATTTTTTACATTTCTGACACCTTTACATGTGGGCCTTCTAAGATGTGTTAAGGATGTTAAAATTATTTATTGTTTTGAAGTAGCAATAGACATTCTTACATGTACCTGCATAATGTTGTGAAAAAAGATTCCTTCATTGTTACCTCAATCAATAGGCAGTTGTAACATGTGTTACACATGTAGCTCTTATATTACAATCTTTCCTAATATGTGTAACACATGTTACAATTGCTTATTGTTTTGAGGTAACAGTAAAGATATCTTTTTTCATTGTTACTTCAAAACAATATGTAGTTGTAACATGTGTTACACATCTTAAAATTGTCTATCTTTTTCAGCTGACGACAATCACTGACCAAACACCAATTTTTGACACGTGTTATGTACATGTAACAGTATTTTGGACTTTGCACATATAGGGGGGGTGCACATATGTAACACATGTTTGTAACATGTGTTACACTAGAGAGGTAACACATGTATAGCCACGTTACACATGTTACATAGAAGATTAATAAGTTTTAACTATAGAATATTTAATATTGATGTACTTGTTTTGTTCATAGGTGAAAAGATGTTTTGTGTTCAAGATGAAGATGGTTATCAAGAAGCGAAACCCGCGGAAGGATTACAACGCATCATCAGGTTTTCGTGGTGACGATGGTGTTGTTGTGAAGGCAATTTTTAGAAGACCATTTTTAGAAGCATTACAACTATTGATATAAAATTTATTTTTATTTTCATTGTTAGTATGCCAATATTTGGATGAATACGGATGTTGTTGTGAAGGCAAATTTTTTTTTGGATGCAACAACTATATGTAACATGTGTAACCTTGACGTTGTAACACATGTAACACCTATATGTAACATGTGTAAGATTGCTATACATGTGTTACATATGTCAGCCCCTTTGGTGTCAATTTAAACTTAGCAAAATTACATATGTAACAACATTACATCATTCCAAAATGTCATATCAATGAACAAACAAGTAATATATGTAACTATAAGTATATGAGACTAGTGTAACAAATTAAAGGGACAAACGATACACTTCATGTTACATAAGTACCTGGACTTGTTATTAACAATGTTATTAGTAGATAAAAAAAACTGCATTAACGTATATTTTTTACATTGAACCCAGCTTATTGGTTATAAGTCTTACACATGGCAAGAAGTTCTTCCAGTGTGACGTATGATTTAACAATAATAGGATGATATTGCTCGTTGACATTCGGTGTCCACAATTTAGTGCCATTAGAATACTAGTAAATATGGTAACGTGGAGTATGTTCTATATCATCTCTGGATATAGGGACGGATGTTAGTATAAGTTTACGTGTGTTATGAACGTTGTAATACGTTTAGCACCCTAGGGTAACAAAAAAAGATCACACATGACACTTGTCGTCATGTTACACATGTTAATTGTGTGTGCACATGTAACATCTTCTCTACAATGTATGTAACATCCTTAAAAGTTGTGTTCCTACTCTGCTTTATATTTTGTAAGTACTTATAGGTAAACATGTTTCAAAGATACAACCTGTAAAATGTGTTACACCAAAATGTTACACAAGTGTTTCCAGTTTTACACATGTTACATCTTCTGTAACTCTGCTATATACATTGTAAGTGTTTCCTGTTTCCAGTTTAAACATGTTTTAAAGATACAACCTGTAACATGTAAGTACTTATAGGTAAACATGTTTTAAAGATACAGTCGTATCACCTTACAAGTTATATGTTTTACTGACAAACGCCATGTCACACATGTTACACACTATAGAGTGAAACAACAGTATTGAACGTTGCTACACATTTCCCATTCTGTCGTAACATGTGTAACCTTTTTGGGGGTATCAATGTTGTAGGTTTATACAGACTTAAATATATACAAATGATCCAAAAATGATCATACATGTGTTACCCTCTAGTGTAACATAAGTTACAAACATGTCTTACATATGTGCAGCCCCGATTTTTGGTAACAAAGGGGTTGAACATATGTAACACATGTTTGTAACATGTGTTACACTGGAGGGTAACTTCTGTACAATGTCAAAGGTACCCACCACCTGCCCTTCATCGACTTCTTGTTCCCATTCTTCATCGGTTTCTCCATCTACCTTCTTTCGCTTTATGGCCACCTTTTGTCGTATCTGATATTGTAGTTCTTTTTTTTCTGCCAAGATCCCTTCTCGTTTGGTTGCAACTGCTATGGTCAAGTCGTAATAACACAAGTTACACTCTAGTATTTTTAATCTACTAATTAAAAAAATAGTAGTAACATAACTAACACTAGTTACCTTCTACCCAATTATGCCCTGAACTTGAAGACTCCCTAAATTTTGAGTTTTTATCTGCATCATTTCACACATAATGTTTTGTTAGGTTTCTTCCCAGTCCCAGTCCTGCCCAAGAAATGAAAAACACAAATATTAGTAGTTAGCAAAAGAGTACTTGCTAAGATGAGGATACAACAATTACAAAATGTGTAACACCATGTATGCACCATATATTTTTCCGAAAGTGTAACATATGTTACAACATACAGGACAAACAGTTTAGAATCTAACTAGCAGAAATGTAGCTGGCAGAAATGTAACATACGTAACTAGTTATGCCTGCAAAAATTCGAAACATTTAACACTAATTATAAAAAAAGAACAACTTAACCAACAAATTTTTTAAACCTTTTCTGTAACAATTATGGATTTTCAAACTAATTATCTACCAATAATTGGGATGCCCAATTTAAACAAAAAACAGAAAACAAAATAAAGCAAATCCAATTCATAAAACCTAACACAAACCCAACCCATAAATTATTGGGCAACAAACTGAAAATATCAAAAAACTGAAAATACCAAAAAAAGGATATGTGCAACCCCCCTCTTTACGTTGAGGATGAGATTATAAAAAGGAAAATGCACAGCTGAGTAAAAAGATGTAACACGTGTTACAACGGTTGTTTTAAGAACTTTCAAATAAACAAGTGTTGCAAAGTGGATGTTTTTAAATAACTGTTTAAATCAACGTAATAGAGATGTGTAAGTAGGTAATTTCCTTTTGTAACACGTGTTACATTGGATGTATCTTTACGTTGAGGATGGGATTATAAAAAGGAAAATGCACAACTGAGTAAAAAGATGTAACACGTGTTACAACGGTTGTTTTAAGAACTTTTAAATAAACAAGTGTTACATCGTGGATGTTTTAAAAAAACTGTTTTCATCCATTTGTAATAGAGACGTGCAAGTAGGTAAAAACCTGTTGTAACACATGTTACATATGTGCAGCATCAAAGGTACCCACCACTTGCCCTTCATCTACTTCTTGTTCCCATTCTTCATCGGTTTCTCCATCTACCTTCTTTCGTTATCGTAACACATGTAACATGTGTTACCTCCTAGTATAACACACAATAACAGTTACTATTCAGATCAAAAGCCCAAACAAGCAACCAACCCAACAAAAAAACAGTTACTATTCAGATCAAAAGCCTCAAACAAGCAACCAACCCAACAAAAAAACAGTTACTATTCAGATCAAAAGCCTCAAACAAGCAACCAAACCAAACACAACTTTTTACCACAAAAATGATTTTAACACAAAAATAAAAACCTGCAAATTACATAAACATTTACCCATTTTTACAACCATTTTAACAAAAGAATCATGTTCATCTTTAAAACATCCATTACACAAAAACCTATAAACAACCATTTTAACTAAAACATCAAGTGTGAAATGATTTTTCAAAATAAAATACTCAAGAGATTGTTGTTTCTCTCTCTAAAATAACAACTTTCTCTCTCTAAAAACACTTACCGAATCTAGAAACCGTGTGATGAACACGATGAAGATCTTCAAACTTGCTTCTCTCTATGTGTTCTTGGTGTTCTTGATGAATATGATGAAGATTGTTGTTTCTCACTCTAGAAATCAACTTTCAACAAGCATCAGCACACCCGCCACCGCCGTAGACGGCGCTGCAAACACCGGAAATGATGAAGATTTGTACCGGATCTGGATGTCGAACGACGGCTTGTAATCAGAATCCCCACACCGGATCTGGATCTCTCTCTCTACCTCCTGAACTCTTTCACACACACACTTGTGTGTGTTCTTGGTGTTTATTTTGAAACATGGAGAGAGAGGTAGAATGGATGATGATGATGATGATGATGATGATAGTGTATGTACAGAAGAAGAAGAAGAAGAAGATAGAGAGATAAGGAGATATTTTGAATTCTCAAAAGAAGAAAGGAAAAGGAAGAGAGAGAATGATGTTTGATGGTGATGGTGACAGAAGAGAGAGAATGAGATATGGTGATGCTTTGACACAAATACCCTCCTGGCCCACTCATCAACATAACTAATGTATTAAATTTAAATCAATAACCATTAAAATTCCTTAACCCTTAGATGATCAAGATCAATGGTCACAATTTGGTTTCCTTAGTTTTCTCCCTAATAAATGGTTTCCTATATATCCATGCCCTATATATATATATATATATATATATATATATATATATATATATGAATATAAATTGTTTCCAAAAGATGTTTGATATAAAATGAAAACAAATAATAATTTTACAACTCCTAATTTCCTTCTTCAACTCCTAACTTGCTCAATATCTGCAACAGAATGCGCGTCGCCGGTGTAAGCACTGGCAAAGGAAGAATATTCAGACGGATCACCGTTTCTACTCTCAAGGTCTATCTCTATATATTATTAATATTATCTTCTTTCTTTTTGCACCAACCTTTTTCATGTCTTCTCGCAAGTTGCAAACCCTAGCATTCACAATTGATTTGATTGACTTCTGCCGATTTTCATGCGTTTATTACATCTTTGTATGCTTGCACTATGTTATGAGTCCAATGACATCATATAATTTTGTTGATGGATGGTGTGTTTTTATTTTAGCTTTTGTGCTCTTAAGTATAGTTTTTTATCTTATTCAGATGCATAGCCAAATATGACAACTGATATATTGTTCATAACACATCTGCTGTATAACTTCTAGGTAAATTCTTATTGTGTTTCACTGAGGCAGCAGCAGTGCTATTATAGGATCATCTATCCATTCAAGATATGAATGGACCTGAAGTTGAGGCAATTCTTGACTTATTGAGGTCTAATATATATATTTTTAGGTTAAATATGTTAGATTCTTTGTTTTAAAAGGCCCGTCTAGGCGCAGGGGTTGTCGTTTCAGGCTACGTAAGGCGAGCGTTTGACATAAAGCGCAGGCAAGACGCGATTTACAGGAAAAAAATGGCCTAAGGTGCAGGAGTGACGTTCACCTATGTGCGTGGCATTTTTTGTGCAGCAAGATGTTGTACAACAGGCTGTTTAGGTTGCACATGTAGGTAATTAATGTGTTAAAACATATATAAAGCTTATTCATAGCTAATTTTTGGGTAGGGGATGCTAAAAAGTAAAAACACATGAGATATATACAAAAAAAAGTTATATAAGCACTTTGCGCCTTGTGTACGGAAAGTCGAAAAGCGCGCTGCTTTTGCGCCTCAGTTTTAGACCTTGTCGCCTCGTTGCCCTTCTTGCTTTTATAACCAAAGTTGGAATGTGTCTGTCCTGTTAGGATCAGCTCCTATTTTCCATTTGGGTGTTATTTCTGATTATGATGTGTTGTCTGGACTCTGGATGCCCTACCCTCCAAAGGAACTTTTTACCTGTAAACAGTAATTGACAGAAAAGATGAAAGGAGATGATGAAGTTGCTCATGAAATGCATGATTCTTAACAACTAATTATTATTATTTGAGCATTTGGAATTGAGCTACATTATTCACGTGAAGTGCTTGCAAGTTTTGGCTTATCAGTGAGTGCAAACTCTTTTATAGAAATTTAAGGATCTAGAGTCTAACTATTAATCTCGGTCACGAATTGCTCCTTAACCCGCCACAACTTGAGTTCTAGCAAATTATGTTCCGTCTTTATCTTGTAGATGGACTTAAGAGTTAAGAGTATCACGTGTGCAATATATCTGTAGCATTTCATCGTTAAATAGAGGCATGCCTTTGAGAATAGCTGTATTGGTTCACTATTATTTAAAATGTGCTCTAAGATTCAGGCGTAAATCACTCAAGTTCTTACCCAATTCTTTGTTGGTTTTCTCGTCGTCTTCCACCACTATAGAACTATAGAAAGAATTCTTTACTAGATGATGTTCCCTTATAATCCGTTTATTACTAAGGTGGTTAATAACCAGGATTCCCTACCATATACATCCACTTAGTAGTTATGGTGTTTAAGTTTGCTATACGTATGTATATATGCTATAGAAAACAAAATGTGTAATAGAATATGTGAATAATGGAGTTCGGGATGGATTACGATACATTAGGGCGAAAGCTTAATTTTATTCTTCTTATTGTTGAAATAAACAATATGCTTCCCATTTAATACAGTAACGCGTTTGGTGAAATATGAAATATATTAGCACACTAAACAATGTAATACGATAGCTTAATAAATTGTAACTATTTTGCAGACAGGGGATGTAGTATCTTTATTTAATTAAACTATATCCTGTAAATTTGGAAACAGTAATTATAACAAGAGTTATTCGACACGGTTTCTGGGTGAAAAAGTGGAAAAAGGATAGTTACTGAATTGAGGATATGACGGTGATTTTTTCATTTTTATCAATTTCATACTATTGTAGTGTTGATCTAACGGTCTGGAATGAATCCGGAATCTAGGATAAAAAGGAGATCAACTCCGACCCTTGAATGTGGTTCTTTTGATCCATTACATGTCAAGCCCTTTGATTATTATATTGATCCATTTCATTTATTTTGTTTGTTAGACCAAATCAATTAAAATTGTCGAAACAAGAGTCATTTGACACGGTTGTTGGGTGAAAAAAGGGAATAACATGGTTATTGGATTTGAGGATACGATGGTGATCCGTAGCTGTCATGGAACCAGTGGTTTTTTATTTGATCAGTTTCATATGAATGTTGATCTGACGGTTGGAATAAATCCGGAATTTAGGATCCAAAGGTGATCAAATCCGATCCTTAAATGTGGTGCTTTTGATCCTCCATTACACGTCAAGCCCTTGGATTGTTAGACCACCTGCTATGGAGCCACGCCCCGTCCAGGTGGCATGGATGGCGGCGTGGTGGGGCCGGGAACACCGGCGGAAGGGGCAGAGAAGGGGCATGGGAGGGGGTCGGCGTGGAGGAGTTCACGGCGTGAAGATGAAGGGTGTTGGTGGGGCCCATGCCCATCAACCAATCAGATTTTTTTTTATTTTACTTTTTTAGATTTTGATATTATTATAATAGGGCGTGAAAGGGGGTGTAACCATAGTAGGGGTTAGTGAAGGAAAGTGTGGTGATGTGTCAGTGAGGTGACAATTACTTTATGATGTGGCAGTGGCGTGGAGTGAAAGGGCGTGAAACCATAGCGGATGGTCTTATTGACCCATGGTGGAATGACTTGTAGCCCTCTAGTGAGGTATTAAATAAGGGTATTCCACGACAAAAAACAAAACCCCAATTTTATACGTGGTGACTATCAGACGAAAGAGAAAACCCTAGGGATTTATGGCACCGAAGAAGTGGTGGACATCTAAGGAAGAAGAAGCCTTGAAAGCTGGTGTTAAAGAATATAAAGCAGGAAACTGGAAAGATATTCTTAAAGATCCACGATTTGCTTCTATACTGGCTAATCGAACGAATATCGATCTCAAGGTTTTTATTTTTGTTTTTGTTACTTGCAAGCCCTTGTATATCATCGATCGTGAATCTGATCCTGCTTGTTTCTTTTTATGTGATCAAATTTGTTACTCGTGATAAATGTTGATAAGGATTGTGTAGGAAAGAGTTTCAAATTGTGATTATTCCTTTTCTGAAACCTATATTGATTTCATGATACCGATAAAAACAGATCTGGATCTACATACATCTACGTACAAACAATTAATTTTTGAGTTATTACTTATATGAGCTCTGTCTAAAGAGGGCTTAAGATTTAGTAATTACCCAATTGCAAGTTACGCTTCTTTGAACTTCTTAATCTACAAATTTTGTATGGCCAGCTTATATCTTCTCAACATGTAAAGTTTTCTAAATTGTTTTATACAAACATACGATGTACTAATTTTCAAAGATTTGGTTGTGTGATGTCTTCAGTACTAATTTACCCAATTGCAAGATACATCTTTTATAAACTTCTCAATATATAGATTTTGTAATGCATATACACATATCATGTATTTATACCTGTGTTTAGAGCATTTGTTATACCTGTGTTTTCACATGGTATGGTTTAATTTTGTTATCATTCTATGTGCAGGACAAATGGCGAAATATGAATGGAGGAGGCTGTGGGTCTGGCGGCAGAAGGAAAGCTAGTACTTCTCGCCCGCCGGATAAGAGAATAGTCCCAAAGTATGTTCCTTTTGAACTGCTTTAATTGTATGTTTGTGTTAGTTGCACTAGCTAATTATTAGTTAATATGATTAAATATACTGTTATGAATTTATCGATCTCTATGACATAATATTGTTTTAGTTGATTGATAATATCTATTTCCATCTTTAATGCTCTTTGACCAGGTACAAGTACAATACAATGATTTACGAGTCTCTCAGATACATTGAAGATCCCAATGGAACTGATGTCGATACGATGATTAACTTTCTTGAGGTCAGAATATATTCTTTTAGTTTGTATATGTTTCAATTGGTTTGTGCAGAGGGTGATCATTTTTTAAGTTTATTGACGTTTACACTTGTTGCAGTCAAAGTATGAGTTACACAGTAACTTTAAAAAATCATTTATTGCAGCGCTCGAAGCACTTGAGGTGAAAGGATACCTTAAGAAGGTTGGTAACTCTTATCCTAAGTTATATGTTTGGTTCTGTCACCGTTACTTTTACCATCTATTTTAGCATCTGCAGCTTGTAGTATTTGAGTACTTTTATTATAGTGCTATGACCTGTAGAAACTACTACTTTTTTGCAATCATATTTGATATTAATTACATGCAGGTGAATGACCGCTACAAGGTCAAGGGTAGGTCTTCGGGTGCTAAAACATCCCGACAAGAGGATGTTAGGACAAATACTGTTGATACTCGAGAACATCCTGCAAGTGTTGCCTTTAAGGTGGCTTTAGCTGAAATCAATGAATACGAGGTAACCAAACTTTGTGAAGATAAAAATAAGCTTGATGAGCTTCTGGATGAAAGCGTAGCAATGTTAATGCTTGCGGAAGGCCTCCATGAACAATGTAAATCACCTTACATTACCTTAAATTATTAATTTTAAAAAATCTTCTTCTTTGAAATATGACCATATCTATTCTATACCGCAGGCCAAAAATATGGATCGGTTACTCTGCGTCCTTAAAGTGCTGTTTAAAAGACTGGTTCCAGTGGTAATCTGGTGGTAAAGGTTAATGATGCTGAGTTGGTGATCATGTTGCTTGCTTAATCTTTTTTCCTTCAAGTAGAGATGTATTGTTGTTGTTTTCAACTCTTGTGGATTAGGGCAAACTCAAAACTTTAGTTCATGTTTTCTCTTTTTTTTTTTGTGTTCTTATCTGGTGAATTAATGTGAAAATGTTGCAACATGGAAATTTCCCATATTTGAATAATTGGGTCAATGTAGATCACCTTATGTAGTCTTTATCACATAATTTGTTTGAACCATGACTATAATTGGGTCAATGTAGATCACCTTATGTAGTCATTGGCTTGGTTTATGGGTTCCTCGGGTTTTGCAGTCTGGTAATCCAAACTGCAAAACCCAGAAAGAAGAAAAAAATCATCATCATATATCCAACACCCTTTAGCATCCTTGTTGGTCACTTCAAAGTTGTGTTGTTGCTTGAGGCTTGAGATATGTTTGCGTTCAAGGGTATTTATGTAAACTGGTCACTTCAAAGTTGTGTTGTTGCCAAGGCATGAGATATGTTTGGGTATTTATTTATGTTCATAAAGAAAAAAATTAAAACTTAATAAATAAATATTTTGTTGCAAATTTAACAAAGACAATTTAATAGTTCAATTGTTTAAAGCCTTTAACTTTAATCGGAAGTCACAAAATGTATAAAGCCTAAAAATCAAAATAAAATATAAGAAAAAAAGTTCTGGTCTTGAACATAATAACTGCTCAGAGCCCATTAGACCAAATAAGAGACTTGTTCCAAGCAACAAAGTTTTTCAAGAACTTACATTGATCGATTCGTGTCTATCAATATTGTTATCTCTAGACTCTAGTAAAAGTTACCTACATCGAATAATGTTTAGCAATTAATAAAAAGAAAATCAAAATAAATATTATGAACAAAAGAAATGTAATAATGAACAAAACATGACATGTTTTGTTTTAGCAAAGGGAAAATGAATTTAACATAAAGGAAATATTGATAATGTTTCTTAAGTGACATCTCTATCTATCTATGACCATCACATTCACATGAAGATGTTAATTGTTAACATGGGTTCAGGCCTACATTTGACCCATGTCACCATTACTTTTGACACTCAAATCGATACTCCTCATTAGAGGTGATCAAACCGGTTTTTTTCATAACCTAAACCGGTTAACCGGTTGTAGGAGTTATTGGGCCAAAAAAAAAAAACCGGTTACGGTTAATAACCGACCGGTTAATAACCGGTTTTCAAACTGAAAAATATTAACCGATAATAACCGGCCGGTTAAAATAAACCGGTTAACCTATGAATCGGTTAAAAAAAAACCGGTTTTTTTCGGTTATTTTAAACAAAACCTGCAGAATTTCTATAAAACCTGCAGAATTATTAAAACACATGCAGAATTAACAAAATAGGTGCAGAAATATAAAAAAAACCCTGCAGAACTATAAAAAAACTGCAGAAATATAAAAATATCTGCAGAATTATAAAAAAAACCTGCAGAATTATAAAAAAACTGCAGAAAAATAAAAAAAGCTGCAGAAATATTAAAACAAGCTGCAGAAATAAAAAAATAGCTGCAGAAATAAAAAAATAGCTGCAGAAATTTAAAAAAAGGCTGGAAAAATTTAAAAACTTGTTTAAACGCACAAACGGACAAAAAAATACGTTTTTTTTTTTTTTTTAATTTTAATAGTTTTTCAAGTAAACATTACATTAGAAGACATGAAAATATCCAATACATTTTTCTTAACTAGTCTAGAATGAAAGTTGTCGTCGTGTCGTTTCTTCATTTCTTCGTTTAGTCGCTTCGGGGGCTAGTAGAGCGTACGGATTCATCGTACATGAGTTCGTCATCGGAAAGTGGTTGCGCCCGTCCTTGATATACTTCAACTTCATGTAATTGTTCTTCCACGTCAAGCTCGCCTTCAAGATTAGAAACATGTTGTATACGTTCCACGCCATCCAAGTAATCTTTCAAACAAATGCACATTTCCATCGCCTCCGGTGTGAGTCTTGTTCGCCGAATAGATAGTACCCTTCCACTAAGAGAAAAAGCCGACTCCGAAGCTACCGTAGAAGCTTGGGAGCTTAGTAGATCACGTGCCATGGCGGCTAAAACGGGATAATGCGGTTCTTGTATCTTCCACCAAGCCAAAATATCAAAGTGGTGAAACTCGTCCGGTGATATGGTTGCTAAAAAATCGGTATATTTATACCTCCCGAGTTCATTATTTGAGGCACCTTCTCGAGAACGTTTACTATTAACATTTCTTAACGAATTATAGAAGTTTAAGTCCGCATTTTTTCTCGACGACTCCGAGCTCGCCGCCATGTTTTGGTGTAACGATGACACGTTACCATATATTTGAAAGTAATGATCAAAAAGATTGTTTAAAGAAGTGTCAAAACGTCTTAGTGCATTTCTTGTAAAATGTGGGTCTTCGTCATTTAACCCCAAATCCGAACAAATATCCGATATCATCATCTCAACACCCGAATAATTTATAGTCGGGTTCAAGGTGGCGGCACATGCAAAAACCGGCGGCATTTCTTGAAAATATTTTTTAAACTTTTCTCTCATTGGAACAATCATTTGTTCATAAATGTCACCTTGGAATTCAAAATCGTTTACTTTTTGTGTCATCAAAAAGAGTTGTTTAAGAACCAAAGAACTAGTGGGATAATAAACTCCCGATAAAATCATTGTGGCGCTTCTAAATACTTCAAGTAATTGTGTTAACGTTTCAATACACCGCCAACCATCGTTATCAAATGCTTCCACCAACCCGGCCGTTGCAAGACTATCGTGGAAAGATTTTAATGTTTCTTTTTGCATTATCGCGCTATCAAACATTTTCCACGTAGAGTTCCAACGGACGACCATGTCAAAATGTGCGCTATAACATTTCTTTTTTAAAGTTTTACACCATTTTCTATAATCCGCATATCTTTTTCTACTACCTTGAAAAACGTCACGTAACATATCTTTAAAACTTTCTTTAACTTCTTTAATGGACTGGACATTTAGTCCGTCTTGCACAACCAAGTTAATGATGTGCGCAACACATCGGCTATGATAAAATTCTCCACCGCAAATCGGATTGTATTTTATTTTTAACATTTGCACCGCGGTTGTGTTGTTCGACGCATTATCAAAAGCAATAGAAAATATTTTATTTTCTAATTTATAAGTTGTGATAACATCGTCTAAGAAATGAAATATATTTTCGCCCGTGTGTGGATAACCAAATATATCGAACGCGATTGTACGTTTCATCATTTTCCACGAATTGGGATCGATCCAATGCGCGGTAACACAAATGTAAGAATCCGGTAAACCAAATGGAGCCGACCATACGTCGGTTGTTAAATTAACACCGGTATTTAATTTTTGAAAACCTAAAATCATTTCTTTTTTAGCTTTTACCCACAACTTTAAACAATCGCGTCTAAGAGTTGAACGACTTACGTGAACGTAACGTGGTTGAAGTGTCTCTTGAATCAACTTAGTCAAGCGCGGATTGTCAAAGTGATCGAACGGCAACGATTCTTGAATAACAAATTGAGCCATCCTTAGACGAACCCCCTCCGGGTCGAAATTCCAAACACCCATACCCCGTGATATTTGCGCTTGATCATTAGCGGGATTTGTTTTTAACGACTTGCAATGCGACGTCACATGTGCTCTCAAAGCAGAGTTCGATGACGGCGCAAGAAAGGTCCCGCAATTTTTGCACCTCGCCTTTTCTTTTCCATTCGACATCTCGCATAAATCAAAATTGACCCATAGTGTCGGGTCCCTATTCGTGCTCAAGATCTTCTTCACAAACAACTCACTAGAAGAACCAACATCGGCCGTAGCATGACCACTCGAACTCGCCATTTGAAACGTATTAAACTTATGTTCGTATTTGTAACTTGTAAGTGTGTTTTTGAGCTAGAATTGAAGTGGGACTAAACATATGCATCCAAGTCTTATTTATAGATGTTTTGTGGGTTAAAAACACAATCATTCACGTCCAAAACGGTAATAAAACGGTAATATTACCGTTTTTTTCAGCCCCCAACGATCACAAAACAGGTCTGCAGCCTTCTGGTTGTGTTTTCCCAAAATCAGACCGGTTAACCGGTTAACCGGTTATTATCTTGTTAAAAAAACCGGTTATTAATAACCGGTTATAAACCGGTTACTACGAAATGATCAAAAACCGGTTAGGAACCGGCGGTTATTCAAAAACCCAAACCGGTTATTGAGATACCGGTTAAAAACCGGTTTCGGTTAAAAAACCGGTTATTTTGAACACCTCTACTCCTCATCCTTTTTTTTATTACTAGGGTTACTGGATTTTAGTAATCCTAAGCTTCATCTCTTGGTCGATAATAATCTCAACTTTAAAAATTTCCCCAAACGATCACAACTTGTAAGAATTTGGCCCCCATCAATCATTTTCTAACTGCAGTGCACTTGAATCTATTAAGGAGGCTACACGTGCACTTGAATCTATTGAGGAGATCAAATTCTTATATGTTAGAAAAAGATGGATGAGGGCCAAATTCTTACAAGTTTGGATCGTTAGAGGGAATTTTTAAAGTTGGGATTATTATCGGCCAACCGGTGAAACTTGGGATTATTACAATCCAATAACCCTTATTATTATAATAGTTCTGGTATTTCTACCTCATAAAAACTAAAGAAAACTGTGTGGTTTGCCAATTATATTGAGTCACTTGTTGATATAACTTTGATGATATATGGTCGGTCACAATGCAGTCAGAAATTTTTTCCTACGGGTTCGGAAATTTTCCAGTGTTCTATTTAAAGGATTCTACGGGTTCGATGACGAAATTTCTACAGGTACGATTTCAAAATACACCTATATATAACACTAAAATTTTTTTGGTATGGGTTCGGTCAAACCCATACCCTTCTTTGTAGCTACGCCCCTGAGTCACATAGCTGTCCAGTTAAAAAAGTTTTATAATATTTAAAAATTCATCGGATACCTTTTATTTAAGACACTAACTTGAAAGATATCGTTACATAGGACATGTCAATTTTACTATATTTTAATAGAATTATTTAATTTATAGGGTTAGGATATAATAGGAAGTTTATTTGGCTAGAAAGTAATCTTGATCATCCATTTATTTAATCAAGGGCTAAGATTAAATAATGGAAATTGAAGGGAAGAAAAGAGGCGCGTGAATTTGTTTAGGGGCATTCTAGTTAATACAAGGCAATAGTTTCTCTCTCCTCCAATTCCCTCCCCATTTTTAAACGTTAATAACTCTTTCATACGACATTATTTTTTTTATAAAAATTGCACCAAAAAAACGAGCGTTTTTTTATCTTTAAAACGAGTATACTATTGCTATATTTTCGATTTTTTTTTTTTGAAAACCCAGTTGCGTAAAACGCAATGGAAAAAACCCAGTTGCGTAAAACGCAATGGAAAAAAAAACCTAAAAAATGACATTTTTCTAAAACGCAATACACCAAAAACACAAGGAAATGTCTTATTTATAAAACGCAATGGCCAGAAAACACAAAGAAATGTCTTATTTATAAAACGCAATAGCCTAAAAACACAAAAGAAAGTGTACTTTCTAAAACGCAATGGACTGAAAACACATAAAAATGTGTTTTACCTAAAACGCAATGCACCAAAAACACAAACAAATGTCTTATTTCTAAAACGCAATGGCCAGAAAACACTTAAAATGTCTGTTTTCTAAAACGCAATGAATTGAAAACACATAAAAATGTGTTTTACCTAAAACGCAGTGCACAAAAAACACAAAGAAATGTCTTATTTATAAGACGTAATGGCCAGAAAACACTTAAAAATGTCTCCTTTCTAAAACGCAATGGCCTAAAAAACAAAAGAAAGTGTTCTCTCTAAAACACAATGGACTGAAAACACCTAAAAATATGTTTTACCTAAAACGCAATGACTAAAAACACTTCAAAAATGTGTTTTTCTAAAACGCAATGGCCAGAAAACACATAAAAATGTCTTAGTTCTAAAACGCAATGGCTTAAAAACACCAAAGAAAGTGTTCTCTCTAAAATGCATTTAACCAGGACAATAGTTTTGTCTATGAATTGTCTGAACCAGTAAGTAGGAGATCAAAAACTGTCTACGAATGCAGTTTTCCAGATGCAATTTATAGAAAAATAAATTTTCTGATGCATTTCTCTGCCCCTTGGACCCCGCCAGCCTGCTAGTCTGCTACCAGGGGCGCTGCCCCCGGACCCCCGCTAAGATCGTAAAACGCAATGACTAAATCAAAAACCCAGATCCATAAAAATGAAATTAAAGAATTTCTTACATGGATCGAAGTCGGTTTCTTCAACGATTGACAAAATTTGAATGATAGAAACACTTATCAGCGATCGAATCGAACGGATCGAGTGATTATCTTCAAAATCACAGGAAAAATGAGATTTTGTATGAAATTAAACTAGGTTTTCTTCAAAAAAGCTGAAGAACACGTTGATCGGGTGTTTGATTCAATGATTGGTGACGAAAATCGCACTATAATGTAGTGATTATTGAGATAGAAAGTGAAGAAATGGTTGAAGATGGTGGGTTTTGAAGTTACTGGGGAGAAGAAAGAAGAAAAAAGGATACGATTGACTAAAATATCATTCCTCTTTATTTTTAAATTTTGCCACATGTCATTATTTTATTGATTCCTATCCTTCCTAGCCGCCGGTTGTATGAAAATGATGATACGCACATTTGGCCATTCCAAATATATTTTAAGAAAAAGATCTTAATTCATTCATTCAATATCTACAAACGCCATTAGGTGGTTGTAGTCTATTGGGCTAAATGGGCGGTAGAGGGAATAGTGTCAGGCAGCTGCCTGGCACTCCTCTATTAGCCCAACAAATTTAGGATTTTATCCCGTTTTAAAATTACGATTTTGCCATCAGTTCAAAATTATGTTTTTGCCCCCACTAAAAAATAAATTTACGCTTTTGCTCCCAGCTAAATATTTCAATTTTGCCCCCGGTTCAAAATTACGATTTTGCACCGTTCAATTTACAGTTTTGCCATTAGTTTTTTCCTCTTAAAATTACGATTTTGCCATCAGTTCAAAATTATGTTTTTACCCCCACTTAAAAATAAATTTACGCTTTTCCTCCCAGCTAAAAATTCCAATTTTGCCATCGGTTCAAAATTACGATTTTGACCCGTATAAATTTATAGTTTTGCCATTAGTTTTTTTCCTCACAGCCAAGTTACGATTTTGCCCTCAACTTAAATTTACATTTTGTCCATCGTTTTTGTTTGTTTTGCTGGTGAAATTACAATTTTGCCATCAGTGTAAAATTACAATCATGCCGGCAGCTGCCTGGCACTCCCCTGTTGGTCCATTTAATTTACGAATTTATTCCTGAATTAAAATTATGATTCGCCCTCAGTTAAAAATTACGTTTTTCCTATCGTTTTAGTTTTTTTAGCAAAACTATGAAGGTTTTTTTTAATTAGTTGACTCCATTTAACTTTTTTCTTGTCAAGGAGCTGCCTAACACTGGCTTATTAGTCCTGAAAATTTACAATTTTGCCCTGAGCCCAAAATTACGGTCTTATCATCGTTTTTGTTTCTTTTTTCCTAGCAAAATCAGGATTTAGAAAATAGAGGCAGTCTTTTAATAAAAGACATTAATTGCCAAAATCGTCCCTGAGGTTTGGACACGTTTGCCATTTTTGTCCAAATTGACGCTTTTGTACCAAATTGCCCCCAACGTTTGTAACTGTTTGTCATTTTCATCCAAACCACTAACTTAGTTTATTTTTTCTATTAAGTTGAGGATATTTGGATGAAACTGGCAAATATAAAACCACAAGGACGATTTTGGCAATTTACTCAAACCCTTTTTAATTTCTTTTATTTAATTATTTTTGTTACATATATAATAAAAAAGAATATACATGGAGTTTAAAAAAATAGTTTTGTCACATAATTTTTATGAATTTTCATCCAAATTACTAACTCAATTTAATTTTTTCTTTTAAATTTTATAAATTAAGGTGAAGGATGTTTTAAATTTTATAAATTAAGACAGAAATTAATTTACAGCTTCTTTATATAAATCAGTTTTATAAAGAGAAAACGTCATTGGTGTGCAACACATAACAATCGATTACAACTTTTAGTATTTATCAGTTGTAGAGATAGAAAAAAATTGTAAAACGTTACATATTTTTTAAATGTGTTGAGCACATAGGAAATATGTTGGTAGAAATAAATTATTTATTTAATTAAGATTATGAGGGCAACTAACTAATACTTTGACTTGAGTAAAGAAACTTTTGGTTCATAGCATTATAATTACAATTTGGTGGGTAATTTTAAGGTTTGGTAACGATACGTTGTTTGATTAGGGGGGGGGGGGCACTGACTTCTGTTTTTCCTTATGAGAGAATTTAAAAGAGTAGAAGATGAATTACAAATTTGGTACATATGATAAGATTTTTTTATTTGACATTTTCAATAAGGTCATCAGCATTTTAGTTTTATAAAATTTAGAGGTTTAAGTAAATTTTATTTTTTTAAAACTGATCTATATAAAAAATTAGAAATTAATTTCTGTCTTAGTTTATAAACATCCTTCGCCTTAATAGAAAAATTAACTTAGTTAGTGGTTGGATGAAAATTTATAAAAATTTTGTGACAAAGCTATTATTTTTTCATATAAAAATTGCATGTATATTCTTTTTTATTATATATGTAACAAAATTAATTAAATAAAAAAGATTTAAAAGAGTTTGAGTAAATTGCCAAAACAGTCCCTGTGGTTTTATATTTGTCAGTTTCATCCAAATATCCTCAACTTAACAGAAAAAATAAACTAAGTTAGTGGTTTGGATGAAAATGGCAAAAAGTTACAAACGTTGGGGGCAATTTGGTACAAAAGTGTCATTTTGGACGAAAATAGCAAACTTGCCCAAACCTCAGGGACGATTTTGGCAATTAACTCTATGTTTTATTTGTATATTTATGTATTTATATAATGTTCATGTTGAACATGATATACAAATTAATTCAATGGATATCATATGAATGTCTTTTATTATATAACTTATAGTTTTGTTATTTGTTACGCTTCACAAACTATTGTTTTTGCTTCATTTTTTGTTATAATAATATAATACATATGTTATTTATAGCTTTGTTTTTTTATTCCTCTTAGACCATGCGTAGTGGTAAGGGTAAATAATGTCCCCACCCTTGGGCGTTTTCCGTCTGTGGCAATACAGTCAGCAATGGGTATTATTGGGCGTTTTTTCTAAAATGACTGTAATGGGGATGTGGACTTATGTTAAAAGGGTGTAGAGAATTAAATAAAAATAAAAAAACCAACCAAAAAAGCTATTGGCCCAAAAAAATGAAGCTTCAATGTGATTGGTCAAACTTTTGCCCCAACAACGTGATTTTAAACACGCCAAACCAAAAAAATTGGTCAAAAACGCCCAGGAGGCAGTGTATGGGCGGTATCGGGCGTTTTTTTTTTTTTGGGCAAATTTTGGAAAAACCATGCCCACTACGGGTGGTCTTAAAAGTATTTGTTCGTGATAAAGTCATTGAATCTAATCTAACTTATAATAAAAAACTCAAAATAATGCCATATGTCATTCTCTCATTCAAACTCATAAATTTTATTTATATTTATTTAATATATTTCTTTTAATATTAATAATCAATATATAAATATCACTTATCTTAATTTTTATCCTTATCTTGATCTAAGATTAATCAATAACTTCAATATATCACATGACATTTTCTCCTCCAATCTTTTAATAATATTATTAATATCTAAATCCGATATCTAATAAATTATTAATATCTCTTGAACCAATATGAAAATAATTAATTCAAAAATATTAAACTAATCAAAGAATAATAAATAAACTGAAAACAAATCGTGTATTATGCTGATAATAAATAAATATTTAACCATTAACTAGAGTTTACTCTATTAATATATAATATATAGTTTATTCAAGTTTTACAAATAAAATTTTTAACTTTTTTTTTTTGTAATTTATGGTGTTATACCTCATGTATAGGTTTTTTTTTTCTTTTTTCATTTCTAACCCAAAAAATTTTTCTTTTGCAATTTAGACGCTTTTTTTTTTTTTTACTTTTAACCCAAAGTTTTTCATCTTTTGCAATTTAATCCCAACTCTTTTTTGTTTTCAATTTTGATCCACCATATTTTTTATCTTTCCCAAGTTTTTCATTTCGTTCTAAACTTTGTGAGTTAACGCACCACAACGTGTGTGACAACCCTAAAAATTACAGGTATCCGTACAATTAATTGATATTTAATTAATGCCTAATTACTGTGCTTGCTTACAATTGTGATTTAACTGCTTACTGATTCCTGTTACATACATGCACATGCATCATACTTTATTACTGTCACTCCACTTATTATACACAAAACAATCGTGACAAACTTGATGCACAAAGCACAGTTAGCGCAGTGAATGGATAACCCAGCAAACATGCTGACATAGCCAGCACTAGACAGACACTGTCTCTGAGGCCAGTATGAGCCGGGAATAGATTACTACACTAGAAGGGAGTGTAGGGAGGTGATGATTGTAGAACTGCGTCACTAGGCAATATTTATAGTGACCGGATGTGCCTAAAACATGCTCAAATTACAAAATTCTGCACTTTCTACTAAAATTCAGCCTTTAACTTAACTAGTAAAGTGCAAAAACATGGGAAAATAATACTAGACACTTTCCAAAGTGTCGGGAATTTATTGTGTCACTAAAAATAATATTAAAGACACTTTAAATGCTTATTTAGCGTTTTAACGGATTAATATCCAACCGAACAACCGGACTTTACCCGGAACATAAAAATATTGTCAAACACAATGTTTTAATTTTTCTAAGCTAGTTAGGGTCCCCGAACACCCTAACCCACCTTATATTATCTAACTCACAAAAATACATCAACTATATCTTTCAAACTTAACTAGATCCTAACCATATCTTTACAAACCAACCATAACCCCCCCCCTGGTTCGAACGGTTCCCATGGGGGGGGGGGGGGACACAGCCATGAATTCTTGATTATTTTATTTGCTAGTGTTTGGTATCTAGATAACACAATATATGTTGGACAATAGAAATGTTTAGATTATAAGTAAGACTAGTGGGTTATCATTCTTCTCATCAACATAACATTCACCAACAATTTCTCTCCTTCTACACCACCATTCGGCCGCCACCCTCCCACCATCAACCACCCACTTTCAAGCCACTTACATACAATCCACATACATCTAGAGGTGCAAGGGATCATACAATGAAGCGTGGTGTGTTCGGAAGCTCAAGGACATCTCTCGTTTTCTTTTAACCACCACATTTCTTCACTTGAACTCTCCTAGCATTATGCTAGTGGTAAGCACTTAGATCCTTGTATTTTGCTTGTTATTTAAGTGGTTAATGATGTTTAAAGATCAAAAACATAAGAACTCTAAGAACTTAAATAAGACTTGAAACATAAAGGATGATGAATGGTTAAAGTAATGAAGTATTGTTAAGATATAGAAGTAATCATGATAAATCTGGGTAATACAAGCAATAATCTGCTGTAAATAACCTGTGTTATGAGATAAATCATATTAGAAAGGATGACGATCGTATGGGTGCGTTTTAGTAAACTTTAAACTAAAAACAGCATGCTGAGTTGTATTTTCAGCCGACTTTAACTGGCTGTAAACATGTCATAACTAAACGAAAAACTAATTTTCTTGACTCTACAACGTGTCATTATGAAATACGGTTCTAATGGCACCGGAATCATAATTTTTGGACTTCGTTTACTATTTTTAAAGTGCTATTATGTAACAGCAGCTAAAGCTGCATTTTTACAGCGGTAAATGTGAGTCATATTTTTAGTCATAACTTGATTTCTTTGTAGAGTCAGATCATAAAATTTATACTGTAGATGGTCACTGTTGTCTCCATGATCCTCCAACTGGAATTACGTCAAACGGACTTACGATAAATTTTAAATAAAATATTCCGTGAACTGCAGTCAGAAAGAGGTAGATCTGAATGCAGTCCGGAAAATGATTTTCTATAAAATATTGGTGATGATTTGGACCACGATATTTTTACACAATAATATTTGGATCGTATAAGACATTGTGCAAAAATTTGGGAATTTTCAGAATAAGATAACTATTTTAATAAATTACCCGAAAACAGCCCAGTTTTGTGTTTTAAAACTGAATCGATATAAGTAGTATTTTACATACCTAAATGTCAGGTTGGTTATTTGAAAGAGATCTAACATGTTATATGTTAAAGAAAATGATACGCTAATAAGCGTGGATGCCTCCATTTACAGAGGAAACTCTGGCGAAATTTTTCCAGAAAATAACACTTAGAAATATTTTTGTGACAAGTGTTTATAAATATATTTTTAACTTGTTTTCAAAATATAAATTTCGCCATGATTTTTATTACAAAATAACCAAGGGTCGGAGGTGGATTTTCGTAAATAAAACTTGTTAAATATATATTGAGAATATATATTTCGTAATAAGACGCTTGTGTGCTTACGTGTTTATTTTGGGAACTAGAGATATATTATTTTTAGGGTAAAAATAATATTACTTGATATCTATCATGAAAATACGAATCCAAAATAATACCAACGCCCCCACGAATAAATATTTAAGTTACGCCGGTATCGTTATAACAACGCGAACTTTAAAACGTAACTTATGTATATTTCGGAAAATACTCTTACGCGTATATTTTGATAAGTATTATTTTGGAAAAGGTATGAAGTAAAATATAATATTTTTGGGAAAAATATGTATATTTTGGACAAGTGATTTAAAATATATTTTTCAAGTGAGACTTAAAAATATATTTTTCGGAATTATACGTAGGTTTTGGTAAAATATTATTTTGGAAACTAAGGAGGTGGAAAAATATTATTTTTGGGAAAATATATATATTTTGGGAATACGTTATTTTCGGACAAATGAGTTAAATGTATTTTACTAAGTGGGACTTAATATATATATATTGTCGGAACTACAACCTACATGTATAACGACCCCCATCCTTGGGAAGGAAATACGAATACTCGAAAAGTATTAACACAGAAATATTGTTTAAACAATTATTCCAAAACTAAATACAATTATTATAACTTAGAATAATACCAGAATTGTAACTCAAAAACATACATACTAAGACAAGGCACGACCCGTTCGTCTAATAGACGTTAGACCATTGTAGGTAGTCGTGTTTGCCGCGGAGATTTGGGTTACAAATACGAAGACGCAATACTGTGAGTTCATGTCCCCCTTTTCTCTTAACTGTTTTCAGTTTTTATACTTCGGGGGTGAAATACATGTTACTATGATTACGAATACTTTTTACATGGTATGGTTAGCGTAAGGAGGGTTACTACTTAGATCATGTGAGTGGGTAGGCGGGAACTAGAGGCCATTAATCCTCATTATAGGACCGAGGGTCATTAGCGGTAGATCTATCTGGGTGTAGCGAGCCCAACCCCTGAGTCCACTGAATGAACCAGGTGGTGACTTTAGCCCGACGCAAAAATCTGCTAGGTTTGAGTCTTCCTACAGCACTTCACACATATCATTGGCTTTGCAACCCAATGGTGATCTCTTTTTCCTTATTTGCTACATACCAGGGATTTTCATACATACTGACATCTTTACAAGGGTTTATACAAACTCACTTACACATGAACTCGCTCAACTTTATGTTGACTTTTCAAACTACATGTATTTCAGGGAACTAATGGATCTGGCACGTATGCACATATTTTCAAGCTGCGTTTGAATAATGAAGTCATCTAGGGTTTAGAAGGTGTAACCTCTTCCTGGACGGGTTACATGTCTCTAAACCTAGTATAGTTTAAAGTCTTTTGCTAAGTCTTTATGAACTAAATTAAATCAAGTCAAGGTTTGCAACTTATCTTGTGATTGTTGTTTCAAGACGAGTATAAAAATGGGATTTTTCTAAACTTTATTAATAGACAAATATTTCATGTTTTTATTTATATAGTATTGTTATGGTTGTTGCTATGGTATTAAGAAGTCACACTAAATAACCCACGCTTCCGCAAAGCCAGGGTGTGACAACGTGCGTGTGAGGTTCAACATTTTTTTGTATATTTTTTTCCCGTTTGACTGGTCCATCACAACACATCTATTTTTCTCCATTTGACAAGTTTGTCGAAATGCGCGGGTCCTGAATTGACTTGGTTATTTTTTCTATGTTTTACGTTTCAGTTTAATTTCTCTGCAACGAGCGTGCGTGATTCAAAGATTTTACCTCTGCTTTTCGCTCGGCGTTATGTTTTTCCGTTTTTATTTTTTTTACGGGCTTTTCTGATGTTAGTGGTCGTTGATAGTGGTATAACATTGATACTACTTGACACAGTTTTACGATAACCGCTGCAACGCAAGGGCTTAATACTAGTACATTATAAACGAATCATCTAGAAGGAATTGTCACATGTTCTAAGCAAAATTGATATAATTAATATAATCATAAATATATAGATTATTAACCTTTTAGTTAAAAAAAAAAATCTAAGAGTAGTGATAATGGTGATGGGTGTAGACTGGTAGTTGAGGAATGAGATTCAATATTAAATCATCAATTCAGCTAAAGTATATATTAACTCTTGTTGGCAACTTATCATATTTTAATGTTGAATTAATTTTAGGATAATAATGTGAAACTGCATTCAGATTTAGAGTCAAAGACAAGGTGCTCAGAATCTATGTGAAGAGTTAGGGTTGTTTGACAACTTCTGAATGGTTAAGTGCTGAACTAGTAAGATGTCTGAACCATTAAGAGCTAGTATAATGTTTAACCGTTCAGAGACAAATGTCTGACCAATTCAGATTAGATCTTAACCATTCAGAATCAAATGTCTGAACCATTCAGACATTTGCTCGCGAAACAAACAGGTTGAACCATTAAGTGCTGAACCAATAAGAGGTCAGAACCATTAAGAACCCCATTAAAAAATAAACAAACAGCCCCTTAGACATATAATAGCTTTAAAACAAGCTAGCTTTTGTATTCCAGTATTCCACTCAAAACTAATCATCCAACTTGTTTATAAGCATGTCTCATTGCATGTGTAGCGACATAGAAATAGATTATTCATATATTAATTTCTACACCATATCATTGATTTTGAAGAAAAAAACAGCTGTATTTATAATTCAGTCTTGAGAAAAACTATACACCAAAAATTACTTATTACAAAATTCTAAATGAATTAATTATAGTTATTATTTATTGTATTGAAATTCTTGTAAATCAATCTTAAAAAAATTATATACTAAGGTCAAAGTACTGGTAGAGATGGTGTCATACCTGTATATTTATAAAAGACTAAATTACAATTTTTGTCAAGCATAATTAAGTATCAAGTCATTTAAAAGTTTTACTTCGAATCGCTATCTTTACTAATTTACTAATTCACAAAAATTCAGTTTTTATTTTTTAATTTACTTTTAATCGCTATTTTTTATTCACCATTATATAAAAAGTTAAAAAGTACGAACTCGTATTACCTAAGTAAATTAAAAAAAATAATAAAAACTGAATGTTTGTGAATTAATAAATTAGTTTTGTTTCTAAATACAAAAGAAAATATTCACAGATATATTGGTGTGTGAAAATTTCTAAAACTAATCTTGAATATCATATTAGGTCTCATATTAGAATACCCGTCTTGAATGTTTCGAGGTTCAAATTTTACCCATCGGGTTAAGTTTCAGTTACCATAACAGTAAGGTAACGGTAAACATAGCTAAACGAATGCATGAGAGTTTTTATAGTAGAAAACATTGTCAAAATCTTTTGAAAGTATTTTAAATTAAAGTTAGGGTATGAGATTGGTTTAGTTAATTAAAAATCTTACTACTGTGACTTGCACTAAATAAAATAAAATAAAAAAATTGAAAAAAATCTGGTACAAAGTCTTTTAAAAAGGCCCACACGCATTCTACTTTCATATAATTCATCATTAAAGAAGTAGCAATATAATTAGGAGTAAATGGCTGTGAGCAAAAGCAATAATACAAGTTAAAAATGTTGCATTGCCATCTTGACGGTACATTGTACTCATTTTGTGTGAGCAACTAGTAAATTTTCTCGCACGATACGGCGGTTCTTAATATAAACTGAAGATGCACATAAAAATAAGCACGGAAACATATTATATAATTATTTGCGAAAGAAATTTACATCGAATACCAATCTGAACTTATACCGACACGTACATAAAATTAGGTAAAAAAAATTATGTTTTTTTAAGTTAAAAATGGCACCGCGCATTGTGATAGCGCCGAAACGTAAAGCAAGTCGTATTTATAAAGTCTCTATTATATTTGACCTGACTTGTTGTAAATCAAAATTTATGCCAAAACGTAGATCAACTGAAAACGTACAAAAAAAAAATTATATCTGAGCCTACCCATTTAAAAAAAAACGTAGTCAACTTTAATATATACCGACATGTACATAAATATAAGCACGTAAAAAATGATTATAAAGTTTTTAGAAAATCGAAAGAATGCAAACGTCAAACTGTCAATACTAAATATTAAAGAGTAAAGGCTAAAAAGATTTCTAAAAGACAAAAAAAAAATATTTAAAAAAGTTGACTAATGGCAAGCTCTCATGCAGCAACAGCATGGTACTAGTCATCCAACATTCCAACTTGTCTTTGTAGTTATGTAAAGTTCTTTTTCTTACAAAAAAAAAAATGTCTATAAAAATAATGAAAATAAATATTCCTCCTTTGCCGGGTTTTATCTTTTTAATTCTGAAGAAGTATGCCACATCTTAGCTTCCTCAACATTAGAGTTAAGCCACTAATATCATCAAGAGAACAACAAACATAATTGTATATGAAAACCACATTGGCTCGTAGGGTGCAGATGAGTGTTGGGATATCGTACGCTCGAGAGCAGACCCACATATTAAACACCGATGACACACGCGGCATTTGTGTGTGTTGTAAAGACTGATACTCATTTTCTAGCATCTCGTTTTAGTGAAACAAAAGTAACCATCCAATTCTAATCTTGATATAAAGTTTGATCCAAAACAGAAAGTAGACATGCACATGAATGAAAGTGTGAATCAAAGAAAATTCAACTTTATGGTCAATTATTATTTCATAAACTAGAAAAGTGATCCGCGTGCGTTGCGCTGCGGGCAACGAAATTGGCGTGCAATCGATCAGATTTATAGTTATTCGGCAGTATCACATGCTATGAGATGGTAACTGGTAAGTCTAACAATCGTTATGTACCTTGATTTAGTGATCAAAACAATTTTTAAATCAAACGTATTGTCTATTCCTAAACCGTTTAAAAAGCTACACTATTTTTTTTTTGTCGAAACCATTTAGTGTGGGGTAATTGATCGGTTTCGTTCGGGTTTGAAACTCAGATTTGAATTACTTGTTTTTGAAAGTGATACCGAACTTTATGTGGCTCAGAGTCCATGAAAATCATGGTTTCAAAGGCTCATGGCTGCAAGGCGGGTTGTTGGTCAATTACCAACCATCCATCAGCCTTGCCACGCCATCCTCATCAATTGTCGTGGTAAATTTTGAACTCATCACAACCAACTGACCCATAGCGACAGGCAAGCTATAAAAAACATCAAGTGTCACTGAGGAACAAACGTATCTACATAGACCAAACTCGAAAGTCCCAAATACAACCATTTCGTGTGATTGTTAAAAAAAGCATTAACTGTTACCGGGATCAAACATATCCACGAAGACCAAAGTAAGGTCCCAAATACAATGGAATATAACCAACCCAACAATGAACCATCACATCTCTCGGATGAGCCAGCATTCATCGTCATCGAGTGTAACACACGATTTCAAGTGCATTAGGATCAAGTTAATGCTAGAGAATACTCTCGGATAAGATTTGTCTCATCGTCACTGAGCGAGAAAAATCGAAAGTGCCAAAGTTTCAAACACAAAAAAATATAAAGCGTGTTAAGAATATGAAAACGAAAGAAGCTTTATAACTTTGTAAGGTGTACCACACAACTACAAGATGTAGGAAACACAAAGAAAGCTCAACGTACAACACCTCATTGCATAGAATTACTCCAATACACAACATCTGAAAACCCTTAAAAGCTTTAAACCTCATGGAACATACCAAAAAACAAACATGTAAATCATCAACCGCAAGACATCGGATGTAAAAAAAACCATTGAAACTTAGATCCACAAACGCCGACGAAAAGCTAACAACAAAACCCACATCAATCTGCCGACTATATCATCAGTCGCAGCTCATCGAAGGTAAATAACTGACGAAACAACAATCTGCTAATGACTACAGGAACCAAACAATAAAGTAGCATTAACGTCGCTGACCGGAATAAGAGAGAGAAAGAGAGGCAGTGGTGGAGAGGGGAATAAAACCCCTTTGTAGGAATAGCAAAAATACCCGAGCCCGACGGGTATACCCGAACCCCGACACAAATGGGACGGGTATACCCGATACCCGACGGGTATTGGGCCGGGTATGGGATTAATTTTAAAAATTTTCGCGGGTATGGGTCGGGTATGGGATTAGGTGATACCCGACCCGATTACCCCAAATCACATACCCGTTTACCCGAACTATATACCCGATCATATAACCGATTTTTTTTTTAATTTATACTTTTATTTTCTATTAACCCTTGTCTATTAGTGATTTATTTTAGTATGTTCATAATGTGAAAAAATAAATTTTCTTTTAGTATATGTATTTGATAGTAGTATTTATATTTTGTATGTTGTGAAGTATATGCATGTGAGTGTATAAGTATTATAAAGTTATTATTAATTTATAATAAAACTTATATGTATCTAATGTACATTTTTAGTTTATAATAGTTGTTGTATAAATAAAATAATATAATAATTACAATAGTAAAAAAATGTATTTAGAAATCCCAACGTATATCTTTTAACAAACTAATGGGTAAACCCGATACCCGTGGGTATACCCGATACCCGACGGGTAATTACCCGACAAATACCCAACGGGTATTGGGTCGGGTATGGGACGCAATTTTATAACCGGGTACGGGTATGGGATTACCAATACCCGACCCGAACCCGACCCATTGCCATCCCTACCCCTTTGGAAAATCAGATGCTCCGCTGTGCGGTTGTGGCTAGACCACGGGAACTACGGTCCTTCCGCCGATTACTCTCTCTCTATCTCTTTTCTCTTTGTAAATTATAAATGTACCGTTCATTTTCTGATGTCTCACTCTCTCTCTTTTCTATTTACAGAGTGAAGAAAGCTTCTCAAAGAAGATTTGGTATAACCAACCAAGCTTTGATTTACAACCACAAAATGCAAGAAACACACATAAAGCACAACTTACAACATCAAAAAGCTTGCTAATTATGAAGGTAAATAACTAAAGCATAAGGTACAACACCCAATGCATACAAATATTATAAATTAGAGTATTATATAATTATCATTTCATGTATATATATTCAAATATCTTTATTTATACTTTCAATGGAAAATTCAACAAATTTAAATCACACCATAATGCCAGAGGATTTTCGCTCTATTTTTTATCCAAAGAAATGTATTTGTTATGACAGCATCCAAGATTTTTTAAATTCGATGTCGATTTACTGCTAAATAACTTAATGTTATGTGCTTTCCATTTAAACCATAACGTCATCAGAAAAATACTTTGTATGGTCTTCCTATTTGAGTCCGGGATTAGACTAAATCTTGTTCCACAATACACGTGATGGGAGGGAATTTGCACCATAAACTGATCAGCGACCAACGACCACTTGCAAATGGGCAAGTTACTCACATGTGTTTGCTCTCATTCATGACCAGGGGCGTAGCTTTGTGGGGGCCGGGAGGGGCGCCCGACCCCCCGAACTTTTCGCTCAGTAGTGCCCGGTATGTAGTTTTCGTATAAAATTTTTAAGGTATATATGTTTTCGACCCCCCAGTCGGAAATCTCAAGCTTCGCCACTGTTCATGACCAAATTACTCGTTATCAAGGATAAAAGAATATCTGTAAGAATTCCAAAAGGTTTAGGAGTTAATATTTCTTTACTATATATATTTCTAAATTGGATTAATAGATTTTAATAATCCCAACTATTAGTAATTGGCCGGAAACGGTTCTAACTTCAAAAATAACCGAAGGTGATCCCAGTGGTGGACAGAGGAACTTTTTTTTGGGGGTGCGGAATATTTGCAAAGATTTTAGGCCACTAGCTGTATAAAAATATCGGTTCATAGCGGGTCGGGTCGGATCATGCAAGACAAAAGAACATCAAACTAAAATATATAAATCATCAAAAACACGTCAAACGTCATTACAAATTACAAACGTATTTAAAATTGTGTCCTACAGGGTTTTTTTTTTTTTTTGAAATATATCCAAAATATCATCTAAAGATACTAAACATGCCGTAACTTCATTACATTCTTACTCATTGTTCCTAACACATATAATTTGCTCCATAAGTTCATAAATCAACACTAAACACTTAAACAAAATAAACAATAATTTGCTCCATAAGTTCATAAAACAACACTAAACACTTAAACAAAATAAACAATCATATTCAACCATAGCCCATAACTTTCAATTATATTTTTAAACATTCAAGCCATAATATTAAATTTTGATTACTTGTAACTAATCATTTAAACAAACAAAGCTATAAATAAAACAACAAAAGCATTTAACTATAAGTCTAGAACAACAAAAAAAAATCAAAAAAAATATATAAAAAGATTAAACCCTTACACATCTATATTTTCTCCTAATTATCACATAAAACAAAATAAATATATAAATAAACCATTACTAGTTCTACATTGGAATTCTGACGTAATATGGGTCGGTACAACCGGAATTTTGGTTTTCCCGGTAAAAAAAGCCACTAGGTCGTGAGCAGTGGCGTCAAGTCGCTGAGAGTTTTTTTGGGGGCGGGATTTGGAAATGGAATGGGTGGATGGGTTTGGGCTTGTGTTATAAAAATTGATTGCAGATTGGGCTTTAATTGAATTAAATAATTAAGTGAATAAGTGGTTAATAATTATTTTCTTTTTAAGTGGGGCGGTTGAAAATTTTCAAGGGGTGCGGTTGAAAAATTCCAAGGGGTGCGGTTGGGATTTCCGGCGAAAAATAACACTAAATTTTTTTTTTCATGGGGTGCGCCCGCCCACCCTTGGCTTAGGGTGGGTACGCCCCTGGGTGATCCCACATTTTCACAAATTGTAAACCAATGGACCTTTACTAACAGAATGTTGGAGGTGGTTATTGTATAAAAAAAAACTTATTTAGTAATAGTCTAACTACGCAAAAAAATGTAAAAAGTAAAAAATAAAGTCTTGATATTCCCAAAACGATACCGATTATCGAAACAACACATATATTACGTTGATCGAAAACCATAAACATATCAGTAATCGATATACAAAATCACAGAATTGAATATCGATACTACATTGATTTTTTCAAACGATATAATTTCAGTCCGGTAAAAGTGAAATGTCTAAAAGAATATCAAGACGTGTTTTACATAAATTGAAAACGATAGAAAACGAATACTAGTACTTGTACCTGTACCGATGACACGGATACTGGCAGTGATGTTGTTAGATTGGTATCGGTACCCACTATAGATTTTGATACTAAAAATACTTTGTTATGAATATAATTCTTTTTTCAACAAAATCTATTCCGAAATGTTAAGAAAAAAACTAATGAATGAAAAAAATATCAAAGAAGTCGTAGTTGAAAATTAAATATGTATACTATTTATAAAATAAGCGATGAAATTAAAACTTAAAAACAACGCATTTTTTTAACAACTTAAATTACATTAAATCCGTTTTAAGCGGGTTTTAAACCTTAAACTTAAGGGGAGCAACACTTTAGGGGAGGAGGGGTGGTCACTAGTGATACATTTCAATCACTACCAAGCACCAATCAACTCATGCTATGTCATCACCCAATATTCTATCACTAGTGATAGAAATGTAGTGGGGGTGGTATCACTAGTGATGGAATTCTATCACTCCCAAATTTTTTTAATTTTCGTTTTAAAATTAGAAATTAAACACTAAATTATAAATTTCACTAATTTTTTTATTTTAAATTAGAAATTAACAATAAAACACTAAAATTAAAAATTTCATTAAAATTAAAACATACTACTTCAATTTAACATACTAGAAACATACAATTTAAAAAAAAAAAAAAAAAAACCTACTCCTCGTCCGAATCATGAAACTCCAAACCTAGAGAACCTACTTGTTCGATTAAATCGTATCTCAACCGAAAGTGAGTTTCTTCGTTACGCAATTGTAGATGGATATTTTGTGGAACTTGAACTTGTGTAGGAGGATCCGGCACCCAATCCGGGGATATTGCACGTCCGTCTTCTTTGATCAGCATATTGTGCAATATGATACATGCATACACTATGTTATGTATTGATTTCTTGTTCGTCGCACGAACCGGTCGGTGTAGTATACCCCATCTACCCTTTAAAACACCAAACGCCCTCTCAATATATTTTCTTGCCGATTCTTGCAACTTTTTGAACACGATTTCTTTAGGCTCGACAGAAAATGAGGGAGCTTTCACAAAAACAGACCAAGACGGGTAGATACCATCCACAAGAAAAAAGCCTCGTCTGTAATGTCGACTGTTAACATAGAAAGGAGAGAAAGGTGCGGTACCATCCGTTACACTTTGGAACAACGACGACGTGTGCAACACATTGATGTCGTTGTTTGAACCTGGAACACCGAAATACGAATGCCAAATCCATAAATCATTCGATGCCACTGCTTCTAGTATGATGGTTGGTCTTTTGATGTCTCCCCTAACATACACCCCTCGCATCTCTCTTGGGCAATTTTTCCACTCGATATGTGTACAATCGATGCTACCGAGCATCCCGGGAAAATGCCATCTAGCCTTATGTAACACCTCGTAAAAATCACGACCAATGATGTATTGACACGTGTAATGAACCCTGATGAAGTCAAACATTGGAATTTAGGGACATATTTTTTCGAAAAATCGAAAACATTAATTATAAAAGAACTGGAAGTATTAACATGCCTAAAATAAGTTTCTAAATAACCTACTACGGTTTTATGATACGCAAATGAGCCACTTGTTGATCAAGTATAACCGTTTGTATAATTAATTGAAAGTTTGCGCAAGGAAGGGTTAAAAGCGTCAACATGTTAATTCTTACCTCTGAGTGACCTTTTAACAAACCGGGAGCTTCATAATATTTGATTATACTCTCGGGAATGCCAAAGATTGGCCGTCTAAGGTTTTTATGCCTATAAGTAAAGTTACGCGCAACTTTGCAAGTTAGAAGGGCTAAAAGTGTCAATATGTTTAATTACACCTCTGAATGACCTTTTAGCAAACCCGAAGCATCATGATGATTAATAATACTTTCAAGAATGCCTAACGTGGATTAGATGAGGCTTCGATGATATTAAATAATGAGATGCGCAAGTTTGCGCAATAGAGGGACCTAAAGCGTCAACTTTTGAATCTACGCCTTTCGGTGGCCATTTAAGCGAACGGGAGCGTAGTAACATTTATATATATGCTTGGGAATTATCAATATGGGCCATGGAAGGCTTGGATATTATTAAACAGCATTGCACGCTACTTTGCGAAATTAAAGGACCATTTGCGTCAGACGGCAAAAGTATGCCGATTCGTAGGGTAACGGACCTTCCGGAATTTGACCATGAGTTAAACATACCCTAATTATCCTTTATATAGCTTAGATAAAGGCTTAGAGGTGTTTCGCGAGCAAAAATATACTTTTAAGTCATGCAGGGACTAAAAGTGTCAAAAAGTGCACAAGTTTGCATTTACGCGCATATCTCACATTCTGAATATCTCCGGACACCCAAAAACTTATGTAAGCACTAAAATATTTTATTTTAGTGTTCGGCTTGATAAATTTCCTTTCGTCGCGTCGTTTGGTTCGTTTTTAGCGTCCGTTCGTGTTTCGTCGTAATTAGACGCACAACGTGACCGTACGGCCAAACGAACCGACATCCGACATGTTTTTGAGCATGTTTCATATCCCCTATGTGTGGACATCATAGTGGAGCCTTGAAATGAGATTAACGGGCCTCATACGTATCAGAAAAGCCTTTTTACAAGTGCAGGGACTGATATTGCACATTCTGAAACTTGTTTTGCTGGTGTGGACATGCAGGCGGGCCGCGTAAGCCTGCTGTGTTCCCTACGCGGGCCGCGTGGGCTGGTCTGATGCAGAAACAGCTGGTAACAGCCTGTTTCTTGCTGGCGTTTGTTCTAGATGGTTTCCAATACCCCCAAACTCGATTCTAGGGGCTGCACATGGTATGATAAAACCACTTAACACTTGTCATGATCTGAATATAGCTCCCCGAAAATTGTCGCGATCCTACGAGGTCCCGAAAAGTATATAAGGAGGTGGGTTTTTCACTTTCACTCACACCTCATTCCATTTCTGATTGCTCTCTCATTCTTGGAGGATCTTGAACTCTTTTGAGAACCCTCCTAAGTCCTTTGGACTCTTGTAAGTATCCTTTCGTGCTTAGTTTATATCGTTTAGCGTTTTAAACCGAAAGGTCAAGCGTTTTTTATAAACGCTTTGACTTTTAAACGGTTGAGCCATTGCTCGTAAAGAACATGGCTACGTGACCGTAATTAGGTAGGTGTGTAACCCTCAAAAGGGCACCTCCTAATTACCACGTTTACTTAGTTAAATTGTCGGGTCAAATAAAAGTCAATCGGGTTAGCTTTAAATAAAATTCATACAAAAACCATAAAGTCAGTTTTCTCACTTTAATAACTTAGTAAATATTAGTTGAACATGCCTAAGCATGATTCAACCCGACAATTCTAAGTATAGGCTCGGTTCGGAACCGAAAGTCGCAAAACTTTGACTTATGCTTTGACTTCAGTTCTGACCCGATTTAGGTGGGTTTAGACATGCCTTAAAGTCCCATTAGGACCTGGTTACATGAAAATATAACCCTCTGCGTTTATACTACTGAATCTTTGATTGTCCGATGTTTTCGTTAAATGCCTAATGTTGACCAATATGCCCATTTGACCTTAAAACGAGAATTTTAGAAATGTGAGAGGACAATAATCTTTATTACTGATTTATAAACATGTCCCTAAAATTTCACATCTGTTGGAGGTCTAGATTAGGAGTTATGCTCAATAGCGTAATTAGAAAGCTTTTTATTAATTAAACGGCGTAATTAGCGTAAAGCCTATCTAAACCCAATTTTTGACACCAAAACTTTTTTCCACTGATGTAACATAATATTTTAGGATTTTTGAATATTTTTAATTATTTTTAAACTGATCATAACCTAGGATTATTGCCTTGATTCGGTTAATACCGATTATACCCTTTCTGGCTATAAAATGAGTTTTACAAGTCCTTTTGATACCAATCCAATTGCTACTAATTTTATATATTAAATGAAGTGTTTTGAACCTTATGAACTGATCAGAAAACTCAGATTTCTATTTTAACCCGGAAGTCGCTTAAAACGGCTTTTTACGCGTATTAAACACCTAGTATGGGTTTAAAACCATTTTGCCATATAAGGTTTATCACCAACTGATATAACCTGTTAAATTAAGTTGTTTTACTGATTAATTCAGACCCGAAACTCAGAATTATATTTAATCTCTTTTATAATTTTTAAAAATGACCAAAATACCCCTACGGGGCTTAAATTAAGATTAAACTCGTTTTGGGCATAATGGAAGGTATCCTACTGATATCACAACATATTTAAGGCATATTAACTTAGGAAACCTGTATATGACCCTTATGGTTATCCGTTACGCACTTTTCGCGTTCGGATCGACTTATGTAACTAGTTTGCATATATTAGCCGAAACGGGTCAAAACATATCGTTTTTGTTTCAAAATCCAGATTGTGTTTAAGTTACCCATATTAAACAAGCATACACGCTTTTCGGGTCAAAACCACATTCTGAACCGGTCTTCGCTTTATCATGCGTAGAACCGTATCTTCCTTTTGAAAACTAACCGGTCTAAGTCAAGGCTTAATTAAAGACCCGTTAGGATTCTAATAGGTTATTAAAAACATTCGTTCCAGATTAGGAGCCCAGTAAAAGCTATCTGTACTTGCTGAATTGATATATGGCTGGGATTGAATTTATATTTAGCTCAGGTAAATACTTTTAACTTATTTTCCCTATACGGGCTTGGGGTACGGTATATAAAATACCGCTTGGTCGGGAATTAAATCTTCCATCGTATGGTGGTTAATTGATAATTTAATCGGCCCGTTTAAATTGTTTTGTTTGCTTAAAGCCTTTGGGGGGTTAATGACCATGTCCCGGATATCCCTGGCATCATTTTACGAAATGGCCACGACCTAAGCACGGGGCGTAGGCGTACGCCCGTCGGTGTCTCATATAAATAATGTGGTGTGTCTGTTTATCTTTAACCCGGCACGAACCGGGCTACTGAACGCATAAGAAACATGTAATTCATTTACAAGTATTATATTCAAATAATTATCCCAAGTTATAAAAGTTTGTGCCACGTGCATTCAAATCAATTTTATTAAACCTTTTCAAAATGAGTCAGTTAATTGTATTTACCAGTGTAAACTGACGTATTTTCCCAAAAAGGTTAAGGGGCTGTTTGGCAAACCTCTTAATGATTCATTAAGAGGTGCACCTCTTATTCGGACAGAGGTGATAGTGTTTGGTTGTGCCTCTTAATGGCAAACCTCTTATTCATTCAGTGCTGAATCATTCAGCATTGTGAACTTGCTGAATGAAAAAAAAAGACAAATGGTACCCCTCTCTTCTCCTTCTCTTCTCTTGAACCACATATCTGAACTCGAACCTGAACCACATATCACCGCCGCCGTGAGCGGCGTCGGACGTCACTGCGTCACCCCCACCCCATCGTAATCATCATCATCTTCAACAGCGGCATCATCGTCTCGTAACACCACCATCACCGCTGCTGCCGCCGTTCGTTTAATTAGAGAGAAGGAGAGGTCTGTGTGCGGCTGTAATCGAAGAAGAAAGAGAAGAAAGGGGGTGCGGCTGGAGTTGTCGGAGTAGCTGGCCGGCTCGTCGCCGGTGTAGTTTCATCGGAGAGAGATCGAGAGAGTTGAGAGTGAGAGCAGAGACAGGTGGATGATCAGCTCGGTTGTGTGGGTGTGGTTGTCAGAGAGGAACGGCGCCGGAGGGTCACCGACCACCGTCGGCTCCCCCGGTGTTCTTGCTGGAGCTCCGGTGTTCTAGAGAGAGAGAGAGCAGAGGAAGGGGTTTGAGAGCTTTTGAGTTTTGAAAGTCCAGTAGACATTTTTATGTTTTTTTTTGTTTAGAGGGGTAAAAATGTAATTTCACACGGTCATTCAGATGTGCAACCAAACAGCACTTTACTGGTTCAGCACTTACTGGTTCAGAGCCTCTTACCCATTCAGACCTCTTATTCATTCAGCACTTATTGATTCAGATGTTGCCAAACAGCCCCTAAGTGCAGGTACTACGCGAACTAGGCTGGCTACTCCTAGCATCAATAAAGAGTCTCGTAAGGTTAAGATGCCTAAAGTCTGTTGAACTACTGTTTTCACTTTATTTTGATCCATCTGTGGATAAACTTTCGACCGTTGTGATACTCGATATTACAATTTATTAAAGTTGAAATATAGCTATCTTTTGCTTCCGCTGTGCATTTAAATATTGTGTTGTTTGACTATTATGTTACCAACCACGTCATGATACTCCCCCACCGGGCCCACCGGTGACACGTGGAAATTCGGGGTGTGACAGGTTGGTATCAGAGCCAACATTGAGTGAATTAAACACTAGTCTTTGGTGTTTAATCTCAGTGACACAGTTGCACATTCCTTGACCTTCTGAGTCTAGACTTAACATAGGAATACCCTTATCTCTATTCGGAGAATTTTTGCTTTAAATTCTATATTCTAATACGTTGCTAAGCAAGGAAGCCGCAGTGGAATTTATCCCCAATTGGAGCCTAGGGAAGGCCGAGCTTCGTGCTGCGACTAGGATGAAACGTGCATCCAGGGAGAAAACATTCAGGAATAAAGCAAGGAAGAAAACTCCTTCTGCTAAAGATCGTTTCTTTAATAGTCCTTATAAGGACATATTTACCTTTCAGTCCCTTCGAGGGCAACATTATTCCTTTCAGTCCCTTCGAGGACAACATTATTCCTTTCAAGTCCCATTTAGGGCAAACCTGAATTTTTTAAAATTTTATAGTGGAATGATTAAATTTAAATTTTCATTCTAAACATGAAATATGAAATAAATGAAAAATAACATTTCTTTTACAAGATCTACCATTATAATAAAATGGCAAAATCTAAAAAGGACAAGACCTAGCCACGTGTTATCTTAAGACAGGGCCAAGACGGTAGTTCCTCAATTAGATTCAGATCCTTATTAACATCTCGATTTAGAATTTGTTCTGCGTTAATTATTAAAAAGAATCTTAAGGGTAAACCTAGCCTACATTACAAGGCCAAGATGGTAGAACCTATTCAAGAGATTCAAATCCCTGTTAACACCTGTAACATGTTAACATTCCTGGCAGGCGTGATTCGATAAAACCGCATGAGTCATCCTTAAATTGGATTACTCCACTTTTCCTTATTAAAATAGTCATCCCTTAAGGGTGAAAGTGCCTACGGGCTATAATTAACGTCCTCTGAGACTAAAAGACAGTGGTAGCCTACAACTCCATGTCAAGAAAAGGCAGTGAACAACGTTCGAGCCTAAATACCTTGATTCTACGAGAGTCATGACTTATAAACTAAACTTGTCCACGCGACTAAGCCTTTTGTGCTATTACTAACTTATAATTTGGGATTAATAGTGAAAATCCTGAATAAAATAAATATCTTTCCTTTCCTGCCAGTATAAATATTAAAAGAGAATCTTACAAGGTATAACCTAGCTTGAATGTCTTTAAAGACCTAGCTAAGATGGTAAGACCTGTTTAAAAATAGATTCAGATCCTTGTTAACATCTGCAAACATGTTAACACTCCTGACAAAGGTGATGCAATAAAATCACGCTTGTCATCTGTATATTAGGAACTTCCAAACCCCTTTTTGCTTAAGCGATCAATAGGAATCATGGCTAATAAACGTCGAACATGATGTACGCATCAAAAATCCATTCGAGATGTATACCTACGGGCAAAGATGTATACATGAAAAGATAGTTTTATTTCATAACCTCTTGTCAAGACAATGAATTATGAAATTTTCCGATCCAAAGGAATCATTGATTATGTTTTAAATTTTTCCCTAGTGACAAGGCCCCTGTGCCATCATAAGTCCTTTGGAACAAGCCCTTGTGCTATATATATACGGGACGTCAGTATGACATTGGCAGTCTTGACTTATGTCCCCCGTCTAGTAAATATGAAGGATTATATTCCGTTTAAACGCCAAAGATGGTTTAATTAAAACTTAGGCAAAACATAATCAAATAGATTAAATACTATCTATTGGCCTATATGGTTTAATTCATTCATTCATCAAATTCGACAATTCGCTATATGATTAAACAAATTATTACTACTTGGTTTGTAGCCTTCAAAGCTTCACCATGGCTGACTCCTCTGAAGCTCACAATCATCCAGTTGATCAGAATGATGATGCAGGACTAAACTTAACAAGCATCGAGTTACAGGCTATGATAGATACAGCCGTAAACAACGCTGTGGACCGTATATTAAAGGATCATAAGCGAAAATGCGATAATACCCCAAATAAGGGTTACAAAAAGGGTAAAACCGGTTCAAGCTATAACCAGTCCAAACCAAAGAAGGCAAAACCCGAATGTAAAACCTGCGGGAAGAAGTACTTCGGAAAATGTTTCTATGATCAGACTGGGGGATGTGTCATCTGTAAGGAGACGGATCACAAGACCCATGAATGCAAGAATTTGAAGGACATACAGCAGACCGGTGAGAAGACCAGATGCAAAACCTGTAGGAAATACCACCTCGGGAAATGCAGATTTGAATCTCAGCCTCTACCCTGTGGAATCTGCAAGGCCAGGGAACATAAGACCTTGGATTGCAAGAGATTGGGAGACGCAACCTGCTATGGTTGCAATGAAATAGGGCACATCAAAACTAATTGCCCTAATAAAGCCAAGAAGTCTGACAAGGCTAAGAAGACTAAAGTTGGGGACTCTCCAATGAATGCTCAAGAGGCCGTTCAGGATGGAGATGTCACAACAGGTATTTTCCTTATAAATGACGTTTATACTAGAGTATTATTTGATTCAGGTCCAGATAAGTCTTTTGTAGACAATAGATTTTGTAAATCATTAAATCTGCCTGTTAAAAACTCTAAGCGTTAAGTATAAAGTGAAATTGGCCGATAGTACCTCAGAAACTGCTTCAGCAATATTAGATGGATGTTTTATATCCATTAGGAATCATTCTTTTCCATTGTCCTTGTTCCATCAAATAAAGGGACTCGATATAATGATAGGAAATGGTTGGGTCATCCTGTAACCAAACCCATACTTTATGTGATAAGAAGTAAGTAGTTATCAAGACTCCTTATGATGAGCCCTTAACAATTCAAGGAGACACATGATACGGATTGCCTAAGCACTTGCTGAATTTGGTATTTAGCACCAAAGATTCGAGTATGGAAAACTCAGAAGAGACAAACAACAGTCTCGATGCTAGAGATACGACAAATGTCAATGGTGCATCGAATGTGAACCTCAATGTTGAAGGAGTTAATCTCCAAAACTATAATTAACACAGCTGTTAGAAAGGCTATGATAAAAGTCATGAAAAGGTTCAAGAAGCCGGATGCTATCGCTTTAAAACACATGTCGCTGCTCATGAGGAGAGCTATATTCATACTTCAAATGCGAAGAATAACCCCGAACAAAATCATATGTGGCAAGAAGCCCTTTTCTTTTAGGAGATACTTAAAAGTACTTCGTCTCTTGGAAGTCAAGAGACTTCAATTGTAAAAATAAGGGGCCATCGATTTCAGGAAATTGTTGGATGAGGTAGAAACCATTAGGTATATCAGCGGTTATGCTGGAAAGGACATGGTAAGGTATACATCACAGTCATTCGATGGCAATACCCATAATTAGTGAGGACATTAATGAAGTCCACAAGAAAGATCCTCTTATATACATTATGGGATGGTCCGAGTTTTAAGGACCTTATTAGAAAAACCTAAAATCCGTTTCACGAAATGGAAATGATGAGATTAGAAATTTCTGAATCTCGCCATAAAAGTTCTAGGCTGTTGACAATATGTCGCAAATTTTAATTCATTGGCTGATATAGTACCCTATCCAGTTTACCCAAGAATCTAAGCTTGATGCAATAATTACTGGTGGTTAGCAACGACAATAAGAAGGCACATTAAGGTTTCAAAGCCTGCTTATTATAAATCCATTATGGATCTACCTCAGCTACTCATGTTAGGTAGATTAAGAAACGACCAGTCAAAGCTGAGACTGCCCTAAATTTGTCATAGATTTTGCAGCTAAGTTTAAAAGGATTAAGAATGGAGGCACTTAACCCTCCTGATGTATGATTAGAGGCAATTCACGTTAATAATGGCAACAGATAAATCCCATATTATGATTTGATTGCTAAGAGTTGTGTTGGGTTCAGGTACTACTAAGTCTCTCATAAGACCGTAAGCTTAGCAAACCTTTAGAAAATTTTCCCGTAAGGAAACCCAGATATTAAGTGCAAGGTAAGACTCACAGGCAAATCATAAGAACCGTTTCTTCTGTTCCTATCAGAAACCTTCAGTCATAGAATTTTAGAAGTATCCTCTCTCTAAAAAGAAGTACGTCAGCATACGTAGTTGATATCTCTTTGATCTCTATCGATTCCGAATACCCGATGGCATGGTAAAAGCGTCATATGAGGATTGGTGTATCTTAATAAGTTCCATAGATTGCTTCCATGCCTGATCAGTATGGAGGTTTAATGCATGGGACCACAAAGACATTCCGATAGGTCATATGGTACTAAAGTCAACTAATGGTATTCAAAGAAGATATCCAGAATGGAATTGTCCAGGTAAATGTCCCCGATTATGGGATTCGTGGACTTATAACATAAATGTGTCACGTATTTGACACAAGCAATGAGGGATGAACTGGAGCCTAAGATATGGAAAAATCTCTGTAACCTCCTTATAACTTGATCATCTTCTCTAAAGATTACCCTGCTTACCTTCCGAGAGGCAAGTAGAGTTAAGATTAACATCCCAGTTAGGGCTGTATTATTATGAAATCTCCAAGACGGCTGGTACCATCATATGGGAGAATCGAAAACCCTGATTAAGTGAGTTTTAAAATAAAGGATTCATATAGCCAACTCAATATTCTGAGAATTCGGTGTAATTAATTAAGAAAGACGGTTCATCTTGCTTATGCATTGATTACCGCAACCCTAATTAGACAACAATTAAGAATCGCCATCAGCTGCTCAGGATCGTCGATTTGTTCGACTAGCGGCAAGGATTAACTATCCCTTAAGATTAGTTTTTTTTTTTTGTTGGGATAACCATCTCATCTTAAAATAAGCTTTTCTATAATAGTTGATATATAATAATAAAGGTTGCTCCTTTGGAGACCTGGTATAGATGGAATGTTGAAACATCTATTAGTAAACAGAAGATTGGTAAGTCCAATTATCAGTATCTGAAAGTTGCCTTGGAAACAAAGATCAAAACAAATCCATGATCCTCTGTAAATGGCCAGTATTCGGCAGAAAATCAAGGATTTATGAGAATAACAACCCTCTTAAGTTCTTGGTAAAGGAATAAGGTTCAACAAAGGATATCACCCTGGGAAGGTGTGCCAATTTGATTATCAGACTGGTTGAGCTCTTAATATATAGAAACATTCGAAGGAATCGAATGTATCAAGATTAAATAGCTTATAAGCCAAAACCTAATTAAAGAACTTGGCGGAACTCGCAATGCATTACACACTAATGATTTAAGGATGTGTTTCACCAATAAATCGAGAAGCACTATCACATAATGATATGCATGTTTATGATATAAGGAGCAATCTGTTTCGATTAAGGATCGACAGGTTAAGAAACTCCAAAAGGATACATGTACCTATTATAGAGGTCCGTTTAGGAGCTTTGAGAGACTCCAGATATGCTATAGCAGTTAAGTCCGTTAGGCGACAAAAAGAACTTCCAGCATTTTTAGCAAATCTCGAGGTCGAGATTTCTTTTAAGGGGGTGAGGATGTAACACCTCGTAAAAATCACGACCAATGATGTATTGACACGTGTAATGAACCCTGATGAAGTCAAACATTGGAATTTAGGGACATATTTTTTCAAAAAATCGAAAACATTAATTATAAAAGAACTGGAAGTAGTAACATGCCTAAAATAAGTTTCTAAATAACCTACTACGGTTTTATGATATGCAAATGAGCCACTTGTTGATCAAGTATAACCGTTTGCATAATTAATTGAAAGTTTGCGCAAGGAAGGGTTAAAAGCGTCAACATGTTAATTCTTACCTCTGAGTGACCTTTTAACAAACCGGGAGCTTCATAATATTTGATTATACTCTCGGGAATGCCAAAGATTGGCCGTCTAAGGTTTTTATGCCTATAAGTAAAGTTACGCGCAACTTTGCAAGTTAGAAGGGCTAAAAGTGTCAATATGTTTAATTACACCTCTGAATGACCTTTTAGCAAACCCGAAGCATCATGATGATTAATAATACTTTCAAGAATGCCTAACGTGGATTAGATGAGGCTTCGATGATATTAAATAATGAGATGCGCAAGTTTGCGCAATAGAGGGACCTAAAGCGTCAACTTTTGAATCTACGCCTTTCGGTGGCCATTTAAGCAAACGGGAGCATAGTAACATTTATATATATGCTTGGGAATGATTAATATGGGCCATGGAAGGCTTGGATATTATTAAACAGCATTGCACGCTACTTTGCCAAATTAAAGGACCATTTGCGTCAGACGGCAAAAGTATGCCGATTCGTTAGGTAACGGACCTTCCGGAATTTGACCATGAGTTAAACATACCCTAATTATCCTTTATATATCTTAGATAAAGGCTTATAGGTGTTTCGCGCGCAAAAATATACTTTTAAGTCATGCAGGGACTAAAAGTGTCAAAAAGTGCACAAGTTTGCATTTACGCGCATATCTCACATTCTGAATATCTCCGGACACCCAAAAACTTATGTAAGCACTAAAATATTTTATTTTAGTGTTCGGCTTGATAAATTTCCTTTCGTCGCGTCGTTTGGTTCGTTTTTAGCGTCCGTTCGTGTTTCGTCGTAATTAGACGCACAACGTGACCGTACGGCCAAACGAACCGACATCCGACATGTTTTTGAGCATGTTTCATATCCCCTATGTGTGGACATCATAGTGGAGCCTTGAAATGAGATTAACGGGCCTCATACGTATCAGAAAAGCCTTTTTACAAGTGCAGGGACTGATATTGCACATTCTGAAACTTGTTTTGCTGGTGTGGACATGCAGGCGGGCCGCGTAAGCCTGCTGTGTTCCCTACGCGGGCCGCGTGGGCTGGTCTGATGCAGAAACAGCTGGTAACAGCCTGTTTCTTGCTGGCGTTTGTTCTAGATGGTTTCCAATACCCCCAAACTCGATTCTAGGGGCTGCACATGGTATGATAAAACCACTTAACACTTGTCATGATCTGAATATAGCTCCCCGACAATTGTCGCGATCCTACGAGGTCCCGAAAAGTATATAAGGAGGTGGGTTTTTCACTTTCACTCACACCTCATTCCATTTCTGATTGCTCTCTCATTCTTGGAGGATCTTGAACTCTTTTGAGAACCCACCTAAGTCCTTTGGACTCTTGTAAGTATCCTTTCGTGCTTAGTTTATATCGTTTAGCGTTTTAAATCGAAAGGTCAAGCGTTTTTTATAAACGCTTTGACTTTTAAACGGTTGAGCCATTGCTCGTAAAGAACATGGCTACGTGACCGTAATTAGGTAGGTGTGTAACCCTCAAAAGGGCACCTCCTAATTACCACGTTTACTTAGTTAAATTGTCGGGTCAAATAAAAGTCAATCGGGTTAGCTTTAAATAAAATTCATACAAAAACCATAAAGTCAGTTTTCTCACTTTAATAACTTAGTAAATATTAGTTGAACATGCCTAAGCATGATTCAACCCGACAATTCTAAGTATAGGCTCGGTTCGGAACCGAAAGTCGCAAAACTTTGACTTATGCTTTGACTTCAGTTCTGACCCGATTTAGGTGGGTTTAGACATGCCTTAAAGTCCCATTAGGACCTGGTTACATGAAAATATAACCCTCTGCGTTTATACTACTGAATCTTTGATTGTCCGATGTTTTCGTTAAATGCCTAATGTTGACCAATATGCCCATTTGACCTTAAAACGAGAATTTTAGAAATGTGAGAGGACAATAATCTTTATTACTGATTTATAAACATGTCCCTAAAATTTCACATCTGTTGGAGGTCTAGATTAGGAGTTATGCTCAATAGCGTAATTAGAAAGCTTTTTATTAATTAAACGGCGTAATTAGCGTAAAGCCTATCTAAACCCAATTTTTGACACCAAACCTTTTTTCCACTGATGTAACATAATATTTTAGGATTTTTGAATATTTTTAATTATTTTTAAACTGATCATAACCTAGGATTATTGCCTTGATTCGGTTAATACCGATTATACCCTTTCTGGCTATAAAATGAGTTTTACAAGTCCTTTTGATACCAATCCAATTGCTACTAATTTTATATATTAAATGAAGTGTTTTGAACCTTATGAACTGATCAGAAAACTCAGATTTCTATTTTAACCCGGAAGTCGCTTAAAACGGCTTTTTACGCGTATTAAACACCTAGTATGGGTTTAAAACCATTTTGCCATATAAGGTTTATCACCAACTGATATAACCTGTTAAATTAAGTTGTTTTACTGATTAATTCAGACCCGAAACTCAGAATTATATTTAATCTCTTTTATAATTTTTAAAAATGACCAAAATACCCCTACGGGGCTTAAATTAAGATTAAACTCGTTTTGGGCATAATGGAAGGTATCCTACTGATATCACAACATATTTAAGGCATATTAACTTAGGAAACCTGTATATGACCCTTATGGTTATCCGTTACGCACTTTTCGCGTTCGGATCGACTTATGTAACTAGTTTGCATATATTAGCCGAAACGGGTCAAAACATATCGTTTTTGTTTCAAAATCCAGATTGTGTTTAAGTTACCCATATTAAACAAGCATACACGCTTTTCGGGTCAAAACCACATTCTGAACCGGTCTTCGCTTTATCATGCGTAGAACCGTATCTTCCTTTTGAAAACTAACCGGTCTAAGTCAAGGCTTAATTAAAGACCCGTTAGGATTCTAATAGGTTATTAAAAACATTCGTTCCAGATTAGGAGCCCAGTAAAAGCTATCTGTTCTTGCTGAATTGATATACGGCTGGGATTGAATTTATATTTAGCTCAGGTAAATACTTTTAACTTATTTTCCCTATACGGGCTTGGGGTACGGTATATAAAATACCGCTTGGTCGGGCATTAAATCTTCCATCGTATGGTGGTTAATTGATAATTTAATCGGCACGTTTAAATTGTTTTGTTTGCTTAAAGCCTTTGGGGGGTTAATGACCATGTCCCGGATATCCCTGGCATCATTTTACGAAATGGCCACGACCTAAGCACGGGGCGTAGGCGTACGCCCGTCGGTGTCTCATATAAATAATGTGGTGTGTCTGTTGATCTTTAACCCGGCACGAACCGGGCTACTGAACGCATAAGAAACATGTAATTCATTTACAAGTATTATATTCAAATAATTATCCCAAGTTATAAAAGTTTGTGCCACGTGCATTCAAATCAATTTTATTAAACCTTTTCAAAATGAGTCAGTTAATTGTATTTACCAGTGTAAACTGACGTATTTTCCCAAAAAGGTTAAGCGCAGGTACTACGCGAACTAGGCTGGCTACTCCTAGCATCAATAAAGAGTCTCGCAAGCTTAAGATGCCTAAAGTCTGTTGAACTACTGTTTTCACTTTATTTTGATCCATCTGTGGATAAACTTTCGACCGTTGTGATACTCGATATTACAATTTATTAAAGTTGAAATATAGCTATCTTTTGCTTCCGCTGTGCATTTAAATATTGTGTTGTTTGACTATTATGTTACCAACCACGTCATGATACTCCCCCACCGAGCCCACCGGTGACACGTGGAAATTCGGGGTGTGACACCTTGTGTGCGGCGTAAATACGTGAGATGTCGTGGCTCGTCGGTTTACGTAAAAACTCGTTAGCATACAACTTAATGACTGCGTTGCAAAAAAAATTGCAAACATTCTCGTGAAGTTCTGGCCGACATAGCTAGGTATTCATCATATTGATCGGGAGGGTTACCTGTCGCTAGTTGGCGAATGGTGGACGCGCATTTTTGTATCGGGGTGAAACTTGGTTTGCCCCTCGCATCGTAACCTTCTTGAAACCATTCCTCGCTTGCTTCGATGTCTCCAACAATCTTTAAAAATAATTCTTTGGGTAAACGAAACCGATCTCTAAACGTTTCGGCATTGTAGAGCGGATTTTCCACAAAATAATCGTTCATCAAAACTTCGTTGGCACGTATACGATCACGGTCGACCATCTTCTTCTTTGGGCGGGACGACTCGGCATCAAGCTCGTTATACACCGACACAAAATATTTTAGCGTCTCCTTGTCGGAAGACGACTCGGTATCGCTATCGCTAGACATCGGAAACGTCGAATCCGTAGGGAATTCCATTTGAGAAAGATATAAAAATTGTGTGAAATGGATTTATGTTTTTGGTGTGTGTAAAAAATGGTTTAAATGGTGATATATATAAAGGTTTAAAGGTTTTTTTTTTTTTTTTTTATAAAGTTACCGTTGAATAACGGTCGAATAATACCCAACGTTCAAATTCCATCCAATTTCAACGCGTTATAAGGTGGGCGGCGGCGGTGTTCCGTGGTCGAATAACGCGTGATGGGGTGGTATCACGGACCACCCCGCCTACTCTTAGCTTTAATAACTTTACGAGTTGAATCCAACCCTCACCTAATGACATCTTTTTGCGGGTCACTGTTTGTCCTTTTTATTTTGTATATGTGTGAATAAATATTAAATAAATATGTATTTTTAACATTTTAATATACCTCTAAACAATAATTGTAATTATTTTCTCCTAAAGTAACCGTACAAAGTTAAATACTTAAATTACATCTGGGACCGGAGTCAGAAAAGTATTTCGCAAGGTGATCATCTCTCACACATACCGACATACGTGTGTGTATACACATACACACACATACATTCCCATCAAAACACACTCTCACACACAAATATATGTTATTATATTGCATGTGTCCATATATATCTCTTTACACCCCATCTTCATCACTCTCTATCTCTCTCATCCGCTCTTAATCTTTACTCTCACTCACAAGATCCATTGTCTTCGTGTTTGCTAATAAATCCTGTCCATTCATTCAGATTCTCACAACTTCTTACATACATCTTTCCAGGTAACATTTCAACCCCTGTTCTGTTCTGTTCTCTGTTCTGTTCTGTTCTTAATATTTCTCAAAAATCAAAACACTTTCAAAATCCCAAATGGGCTTTGTTTTTTTTTTTATTTTTAGTTGCAGATCTGATTCCAAACAATGGGTTCTCCCATTTTTGTCTCCAATATTTGTGGAACTTCTTGAAATAGAATGAATCTTGTGCTTTTCCAGCTCAACTTTGAGTGGACATTGTTTGGAACTTTGTGTTTTTTTTTTTCATTTTATTGGATATATAATGTGCAGAACAATAAACCTGTTGATTGGGTGAATAAGGGCAACTTTTCCCTTTGTTTTATCATGAAAAAAGTAAAAAAGAAAAGTGTGAAATGAACCATCTTTAATAATAATCATAAGGGCCCTCAAACCAAAATTTGTGAAATTGGACCAAAAGTTTGAGCAACTGTTTGACTACAGCCATTGGCGAAGCCACGCCCCCCCGAATTTTCCCGAAACCGGGGGGGTGACAACCTATATACCTATACGAAAGTACTATTCATAACACTACGCATCGAGAAGTTCGGGGGGTTGGGCGACCCCCCCCAAGCCCTTCTATCCTGCGCCAATGACTACAGGCAGTATATGACTGTAAAGGGGTCCAATTTGCATTGTCGGCAGTATCTATTAGCTAATACTTGATTTGCCATCAGATTTTTACAAACTTTTATTGATTTTTCCACATTTTATGGCATCAGATCCGCACTGATTTTTTTTTTGTTTGTTATTTTTTTTGTGTTTTTATGTAACTGTTTTGACTTTGGTTTGTGCTCTTTAAATCATATTGATCTGTCTTTCAAACTCAAGATTACAGTTTCAGTCTACAGTAAGCTGTCTTTGAACTTGGTTTGTTAAAAAAGAAGTAAAAATCTTTACTTTTTTAAACATAATTTGAACATATTTTGTGAACTTTGTTTGAACATATTGTGCATTAGTTTGTGAAGGTAAGAATGAAGTATAAAGATGATAAACCGGGAAGACAGCCCGAAAAGAGTTCAAGGGTGGTGCCTATAGGAGTAATGTTTGTGGTGCTATGCGGGTTATCGTTTTATCTTGGTGGGATATTTTGTTCTGAAAGGAACAGAATTTCTACTGAGCAGGTTTCTAAAGCGGTTGATTCGGTAGAATCAACTGTTTCTGGCCCGATTCAGGTGAAATCGCTCTCGTTTCCTGAATGCAGTGCTGATTTACAGGACTACACGCCCTGCACGGATCCAAAGGTATGTGTTTGTTTGGTTTTTATGGTTGTTTTTGTTCAGTAGATGCATCTTTATACGCGTTTCTTGGGCTTGTTGATATTGCTTTTGTGGGTAAACAGCATAGTTGTTAATAGCGCTCATAGCGAGCACTATAGCGAATAGCGTCGCGAAGTGATCATTCATCTCTATTTGATTTTGGCGGCTCCATAGCGAGTAAATAGCTGGATTTTAGGTTTTTTTTTTTGTTTGTTAAATATACGTATAGAAACACCTATTTGGATATAATATACATATACAAAATTTCTAAAACTTTCTTCTAGTGTATCGCTATACATAAAATAGTGCCTGCTATTTCATCGATATCGCTACGTAGCGTATAGGTTGCTTGTCGCTATCGTCCGCTATTCGCTAATAACAACTATGGTAAACAACACGTCTGACGATTAATTCAATTATTATTGTTAACAGAGATGGATGAAATACGGGCGATACAGGCTTACATTTATGGAGCGCCATTGCCCGCCCGTATTTGACAGGAAGGAGTGTTTGATACCGCCACCTGATGGCTACAAGGAGCCTATCAGATGGCCAAAGAGCAAAGATGAATGTTGGTACAGGTAAATGGGGAAACTGTTACGTTTTGGTATGGGGAAACGGGTCAAGTCGGGTGGACAGTAAATCGGTATTCTGTTGGTTTTTTCTAACATTTTCGAATTGAACTGTCTAGGAATGTCCCATATGACTGGATCAACAAACAGAAGTCAAACCAGCATTGGCTAAGAAAAGAAGGCGAGAAGTTTTACTTCCCGGGTGGCGGTACAATGTTCCCCAATGGCGTTAGCGCTTACGTTGATCAAATGCAAAATCTAATCCCGGGAATGACAGATGGCACTGTTCGCACCGCCATTGATACCGGATGCGGGGTTAGTTTCTCAATTTATTAGAGTAAAGTACACGGATGGTACTGTGGTTTATCAAAATTTTGTATTTGGTCGCTAGTTTCCAAAAATACACGGATGGTCCTTGTGGTTTGCATTTTGTAACGCATTTAGTCCCTAACGTTTTCCAAATGTATGTGGATGGTCCTTGTGGTTTGCACCTTGTAACACATTTAGTCGTTAACTTGGACCAGCTGAAACCTTTGGATTTATTGGTCAAGGACTAAATGCGTTACAGAGTGCAAACCACACGGACAGCTAGGGACCAAATCCAAATTCTAGTAAACCACTGGGATCATCCGTATACTTTACTCTTGGATCTTATATATCTAATCAAAAGAGGTTAATTTTGGTGATGTAAAGCTTATTTCTTGAAATTTCAAATTTTCAGGTTGCTAGCTGGGGAGGTGACTTACTTGATCGCGGCATCCTAACCGTTTCTCTTGCCCCTAGAGATAACCATGAGGCTCAAGTACAATTTGCTTTAGAACGCGGGATTCCCGCCATTCTTGGAATCATCTCTACACAACGTCTTCCATTCCCGTCAAATTCATTCGATATGGCTCATTGCTCAAGATGCCTTATCCCATGGACCGAATTCGGTATTTTTGTTAAATCTCTCAAATAAGTGATGCCATCATAGATGTGATAAAATGGGCGGGTTGGATTATGGATCAGACGGGCCAGGGATTATATGACAATTCTGATTGATTTCTTTTCAGGTGGAATTTACCTTCTAGAAGTACACCGAATCCTACGGCCAGGCGGCTTTTGGGTTCTCTCGGGCCCACCTATAAACTACAAGAGACGATGGAGGGGTTGGAACTCGACAATAGAAGATCAAAAATCGGACTATGAAAAGTTAAAAAAACTTTTAACTTCAATGTGCTTTAAACTATATAACATGAAAGAAGATATAGCAGTTTGGCAGAAAACATCAGATAACAACTGTTACAAACTGCTTGATGTTCCAGATACCTACCCACCAAAATGCGATGACGGGACTGAGCCCGATTCTGCGTGGTACACCCCATTGAGACCGTGTGTGGTTGTGCCTAACCCAAAGCACAAGAAACTGAGCTTGCAGTCTGTCGCAAAATGGCCCGAGAGATTACACGAGGCCCCAGACCGGATCGGTGATATTAAAGGTAGCAGTGCGGGTGACTTTAATCGGGATGATAGTATGTGGAAAAATAGAGTGGCGCATTACAAGACGTTGCTTTCGATTCTTGGAACCGATAAGATACGAAATGTGATGGATATGAATACCCGTTATGGAGGTTTTGCTGCTAGTTTGATTAAAGATCCACTTTGGGTTATGAATGTCGTTTCGTCTTACGCTCCAAATACACTCCCTGTGGTGTATGATAGGGGGTTAATCGGAACTTACCATGATTGGTAAGACAAACAAGCTTTAAAGTTTTTCCATTTTTCGTATTATTTTCTAACGTTTTTCCTTTTTTTGTTAGGTGTGAGGCATTTTCGACGTATCCTAGAACATATGATCTTCTTCATGTTGACAGCCTCTTTACATTGGAAAGCCATAGGTAAAGAACTAAAAATCGTCTTTATTTCAAGTCGAATATCTTAAAAATCGACATTTTGGTCATCTGAATTTGATTGTGTATAGGTGTGAGATGAAATATGTGTTGTTAGAAATGGATCGGATCTTGAGACCAAACGGGCACGCGTTGATTAGAGAATCGGGCTATTTCGCAGATGCGGTTGCTACGATCGCTAAAGGGTTGAGATGGGATTGTCATGTAAAAGACACTGAAGATGGTAATAGTAAAGAAAAGATTTTGGTTTGCCAGAAAAAGCTTTGGTATTCACAGAGCTCATAGCAAGAACAAAGATGAGAAAAAGCTGTCGATTTTTTCAAGAAACCAGCAGATAGTTGAAGAATCATTAAGTTGGTATTTCATAATTATATATATGACATCAAGTTCTTAAAAAAGGGGAAAAAACTAAATTTATGTAGTATAGTGATGGACTGGTGTCTGTATTGTAGTAGAAACATGTGTTCATTTCTATTTATGTTTGTGACAAGAAACAGATGTACCTTTCATGTCTTAGTTTTGTGATATGATGTTTGTCTTAAGTAACACCACCCAATGATATATATGAGTGAAAACGATTTTTGTAGCAAGATTATCATCAGACTTCTAGTAACGAATATTTACAGGGTCTCGACTACAAACATTTACCCGTTCTATAAGAAACAGAAACATAATACAGATGTCAATGATCACCTACGAGCAACAATGATCCATAGTTACATCATATTTTACCTTTTTCTTCATCATAGACAATTAAACAAAGCATATAGGTGCCGTGTGACAGAACAAACTGGTGATTTTTTGCCAGTTTTCCTGCCCCGAGAGCCAACACGTGCTGTTCATTCTATTGTTCGAATAACGTGTGGGTCCCTCAAAGGAACTAACAGATAACCCAAGTCAACAATATCCCACTATCCGCATGGGTTAATATTATCCAGCAAAACAAATTCTAAAGCTCCAACGCAATTTCGTTTTGCTGATTCAAATCATCTTGCAGCAAGTCGTCTGGATCATAGTCTGAATCGTATAACTCAACTGATTTCCCCTTCCTAAAGGCGAGCCTCTTTTGAAACTTTTTGCTTCCATCAAGTATGGATTCTTCGCCTATTAGCATTCTATAAACCTGCATCACATGCATACAAAAATATGATTTATAATAGATTTATTATAAGTTTTTTTTTTTCCAAAAAGAAACAGATATTACCTGACTCATCTTCGGGCGTTCAGTTGGAATATGATTTATACATAACGAAGCAACTGACACAATGCAATGCAGTTGTTCCAAGTCACATGAACCAGAAAGTTGCGGGTCCAGAAGTTCATCAACTTTTTTGAAGTGATTAAAGGTTTAGCCTGCAAGTATTAAATCATAAATTTCATTTTGTCATCAAATTTTCTACTGTTTGGCCAAAATATAAAAAACTCACCCACATAACCAGACTTTTTTGTGATTCATCTAAAGCAGGACGGCCAGTAATAATCTCCAACAATAGCACCCCATAAGCATACACATCCGTTTTCTCATCTATCAAACCGTTCATAAAAATCTCGGGAGCAAGGTAGCTATTTTTTTGCAAAATAAGGGGGTAAATCAGATATAAGCATAACATGTTTAATTTATAGATGAGTAAATTGCCATTTTCGTCCCTGAGGTTTGGTCAGTTTTGTGACTTTCGTCCAAAGGTTTGTTTTTTCGCATCTAGATCCAAAAGGTTTAAAATCTGTCATTTTCATCCGGCTCGTTAACTCCATCAATTTTTCTCCGTTAAGTCACGGGGTATTTCCGCCTTTTTTGTTAACTTAAAGGGCAATTCGGTCTTTTTCACTTTATGTACAAGCATTTAGCATAATGGACAAGTATTCAAAAGACCGAATTGCCCTTTAAGTTAACAAAAAAGATGAAAATACCCTTGACTTAACGGAGAAAAATGGATGGAGTTAACGAGCCGGATGAAAATGACAAGATTTCAAACCTTTTGGATCCAGATGGAAAAAACAAACCTTTGGACGAAAGTTGCAAAACTCAGGGACGAAAATGACATTTTACTCTTTATAGATTTATAAGCTTAATATTGTTCAAATATATACCCGAATGTCCCTTCAAATTGAGATACAGTGAGGTTCAACCATTGATCTGGAAGCCATTTTGCCAACCCAAAATCGGAAATCTACAAAGTAATTACAAAATGGTTATAGATAAACAACTAGCAGATACCATATTCTGAACATAATTTATGTAATTATATATTATATAATTACCTTGGGTTCAAAATCTTCTGAAAGCAAAATATTAGCCGCCTTGATATCCCTATGGATAATTCTCCTTTGACAAGCTTCATGAAGATAAGAAAGACCTGAAGCAGTGCCTATGGCAATATTATATCGCGTTCCCCATTCTAACTTTCCTTTCTGACCTGAAACAAGTAAACACTATGAACAAACAATGTTTTTAAAAAATATGAAACAATATCATTAAAACGACAATTTGTTTAACGACTAACCACTAAGAAGGGACGCTAAGCTCCCATGTTGAGACAAAGGAAGAACAAGATGCATGCCACCTTCAACTCCATAGCCAATAACATGAGAAATATTCGGATGTTTGACGTGAACGAGAATTCCCAGTTCTGATAAAAAATCCGAAGTCATTTCTTCGGGTGTACCCCTGATTAGTCGTTTAACCGCGATAAATTGCCCATCCGGCAAATGACCCTTGTAAACTTCGGAATACCCTCCTTCTCCAATTAAATTTTCTTCATGCCATCATAAAAGATATATATGATTATTAGTTAACCAGTAACACATGTAACTCTTTCATAAGACTTCAAAGTATGAAAGTAACATATTTAGACGATACAAAGTTACAAACCACGGCTAAAGTTGTTTGTTGCATGTTTGAGTTCTGCAAGTGAGAAATTTGTCCATGATGCTTCGAAACAATGGCAATTCGGCATCTAAATCGTGAGGTAGTGCGGGTATGGTTTCGGCTATTTTCCTGCTTCTTCGCCTAGTCAGCCTTTTGATGGAATGGAGGGTGGGATGGAATCCATGTAAGGTTGAAGTGGACCCCCTTTTGATTTTTCTTAAAAACCCGTGCCATTGATGGGGATTTGGGTCGGAAACAGAATCAGGATCCATATCTCTTGGTTTGTAAGATGGTGAGCATGAACTTTCGGGTGAAGATGATCTACCGGTGGCTTTAGGTGAAGATGGTTTAGGATCAATTTCGTCCTCATCGTGATGGTCTTCATCTTTGTCTAACGACCCAAGTTCTACCATTAAGATAAACAAAATACTTAAGTATATAAGTACCAATAACCAATAAATAATTATGACATCATATGACAGAATATATACAAGCGAGGTGAATGAACCATATCAGGTGACAAAACTATAAATAAATCTGATTTTAGTCCATAAGTTTTGTATTTCTTGTTTTGAGAGACATTTAGACATCATTATAAAAGAACTTTGTAGAGAAGAATGTCAATGTTACCTTCGGCAGAAATGGGAACCGATGGATCGGAGAAAATAATTTTGTTATTCCCAACTGCGAAAACAACACTTTTCTTTGTTTCTTCTTCAGCCATCTTTTTGTCACAGGTTCTGAAGATCAACATAAACAAAAAGAATAATTAGGATATCAAAACATGACGCTGGAGAAGATTTCAAATGCAAACAAATATCCAAGACATTATATCATCTAAATATTATGTAGCCACACATCTGAACCACACAAACATAAAATTTTAAAATGATCCAACCAAAATCATGCTATATTGGCCCTTTGTAAATACAGTTTGCATCACCTACATGTTATGTAGCCAGGCATCTCAACCACACAAAACATATAATGATGTAACCAAATTCATGCTATATTGTCCATTTGTAATAACAATTTACATCATCTAAATGCATGTAGTAAGCAAGGCCATCTC